>CM065803.1:51171500-61171500 GCA_033398695.1 Orobanche coerulescens
CCGCGAAGGTTCAAGCCCCAAGCTTACCCATAAGATCATAAACACGACCGTGACCTACTAAGTTGTAGGTGTTGGGAAGCCAACCGCGAAGGTTCAAGCCCCAAGATTACCCATAAGATCATAAACACGACCGTGACCTACTAAGTTGTAGGTGTTGGGAAGCCAACCGCGAAGGTTCAAGCCCCAAACTTACCCATAATAAGCACTAGCCGAGACTAGCCTCCAAAAATATAATTAATCACAAATGACAACGATTCGTAGATTACCGAATTCGTGAGAATGATAGTGTGCTACCTTGAGTCGGCCAACACGATAACAATGATGCAAATGGATGATTCCATGAATGATTGAGTTTTTCGATTACCTTAGAACGGCAAATCGATAAGAGTAATATGATGAATGATTGAATATCTCGATTGCCTTAGAAAGGTCAATCGATAATAATGATATAGTGAATGATTGAACATTTCGATTTGCCTGAGAACGGCCAATCGATAACAATGATATGAAGGATACCTCGGCACCTTTAATCGGTTACCGACGACGAAGATGAGAAATGAATACGCTAGTGCCTTTAATCGGCCAATACAGTTTTAATGACAACCCCAACAGGAATAACAATGATTTCAACGATGTTTTAGATTGACATCTATATGAACAACAATCGATACATCGATACCGCGAACCGGCTATCGACAATGACATTAATAATGAGTATTACAATGCCTTGAATCGGCCGTTAACGAACAACAATGACATTTGGCAAAATTGCCGGAAGGTATCGTATCGAACGATCTCTTGATATCAATGAATTCATGAAGAGACTAAGTCTCGGAATGATACACACATCCATACACATACATGATGACATTAGCTCATTGACTAGTACAAGTATAAAACTTGCCTCAAACCGAAGGTGAGAAGGTACTTCCACGATCAACGTCCTTAATGAAATTATCGGCCGCTTGAACAACCTTAAACAACACAAAAACCAACAATTCTCTTAATACACGAATCACGCATGATCACAACCAACTCAAAAGTCGATACAACAATACCCGAAACTCATTGGGGCATTATATCGAATACGTTGTGGCCAAACTCCGATTGTGTACAATCAAATCTCAATAAGCCACCATCAAATTCCCCCAAGAAGTTTTTCAAACCAACAAACATCTTCCAAAAGATCAATAATCCAAAACGAATATCCGAAAACGTGATTATAACGACAATTAATCGAAAACCCCCAATTTCAACTCGATATTCAAAGTGTTCTTGAATAATCCCTCAATAATCCAATGAATCCTTATATAAACTCATAATCATATACATGTCCCTTCATATAACATGATTATAACGTCCAAAACATCATATCTCAACATAGAATCGAAATCCAAGGTGTTGAAGAGTTTACCTCTTGAAGATCCAACCAATTCGATCCGATGAAAATGTGTAAAATCGACTATCCAAGCTTTACAATGAATCAAGATGATGAAATCCGAACACACAAGTGATTGATGATGACAAAATATCTCCCTCAAGCTTTCTCTCTCGGTTGAAGGTGAAGAAAAGGGAAAGAAATGAGCTGAAATGCTCAAAAAACGAATTTATAGGGGTTGACTCGCCTGACAGACTCGACCGTGTCCGCCTGACACGGTCGCGGCGCGCAGCTGGCCGGCAGGGACTTGACTGTGTCCTGCTAGACACGGTCGCGGCGCGGATGGGCCTACCGATAGTGACCCGTCCGACAGTGACTCAGCATGACTCGACCGTGTCCTGGAACACGGCCGCGCCCGGCGATCGGTTCTCGCTTATCCGAAGAGTTCGACTGCCGCGCTGCGACACGGCCGGGTCCTGTGGGCGAAATCTCGCATTTCCGGACGAGTACGCCACGGCAAAGGTCGGACGACACGGCCGAGTTCGGTCGGCAGTGATCGGCCAATAACTGAAAAAATGAGCGGGTGAGCTAAAACGACCATAACTCTCTCGTCCGGACTCCGATTGACTCACCGTTTGAACCATTGGAAAGTTAACTCGATGCTCTATAATATTGCAAAGATTCAGAATTTTTGGAGTTACCAAAAATTAATGGTGATCTAACAAAGTCGAACTCATATGCGGAAAGTTGAAACAATGGACAAAAACGATACACAACTCGAAGTTTTTCCGAACGGTGAACACGGGTGAATGAACATGATTGATGAATGATTATAAATGAGTGAAAAAATTCTGAGTGACAGTTACTGAATGATAATAAATGAATTCACAACCGGGTATTACATACTCCCCCCCTTAAAAAGAGTTTCGTCCTCGAAACTGAGGGTAAACAACTCGGGATATGAACTATCCATCACAATCTGAAAACAATAACGCCCAAATAGTCCTCGGGACCAAATCAATCGCACGCCCAAGTTGTAACACCCCCAATCCACTCAGGGATATTACACGCCGTAGACCCTCTCCTCGAGGATCTACCAGGCTGGTAACAACATTTAACATCTCGACAATGCCTTCAAGGCTACAATGACTCAGTAGACCGATTTGGTCTTTCCACAAATACACACAACTCAAATACAACTCATGCCCACGCAGGGGACAAAATACAACTACACCCGTACAACGGGAACAATACAGCAGCGGAAAATGAAGTACAATTGAACCAACACACGATGTACGGTTCCTCATGTGATTAGTATCGATCATCTTTCATCATCCTTCGTGCTGACCCTGTGCTATGCTCCAAAACCTGAATGCAAAAACAGACATCCACCCCCCGAATACTCGGGGGTTAGCAAAACTCCACTGTTTTGCTAGTGCAAATACAAAGTGCAAATACGAGCCATACAATTCACATTCCACGAATAACAATAACCGAGGATCCTCAAAGATCCAAACGAAACGAAAAGTACTTCCCGAGGCAAGGGTTTGAGAAAACATTTCAAAAACGAAATATCATAAATCAATGGAAGTAATTTATAAAACAGTTTAGAATGCCATCGAGAGTTTTAATAGAAAACAATTCAGGATTATCAAATCCTACTTTTCAAACTCCAAAAGACAAAGGCGTCATCGCCCCAAAAGTTTACTTTCTGAAAAATGACATTAACCAACCGTTGGGATTTTAGCCCCAAATCCGTAAAACGACTTTTACAAAACCATTGGGATTTTAGCCCCAAATCTCATCAACTCACAGTACACAAGAACGACCACGAGGTTCGTATCCCACATCAAAATCCACAAATAAAGGATTTAAAACAAACAACAAAATACTCCAGTGCCATCCTAGCCAAGTAAGCCAAACGAACACCTTACCTCTTACACAGTTAGTCAATGCATGCAAATGAAAACCGTTCAAAAGCACTCATTTCGGAAATGCCAATATCGAATCACATTTGTAAAATGCACCACAATTAACCGCGGACCCACGGCTTGGATCCTGCCGAGACCCGTCGGATCTAACCCACTGGTTAAAAGCAAGCTCGCGGTTCCACGGCTTCGTGGAGCCCTACCGAGACCCCGTCGGATCTAACCCGTAGTGAGCATACACACACACGTTACTCATGCAATACTAACATGCTAAGTATGTAAGTTCATTAAGAATACTCACTAGAGATGGCCATTAACTCGACACCATTACCAAACTCTTCATAAATACAATAACAAGTTTAAATAAGGAATACACGATTCCATAATCAAACAATAGGAGTATCATCATAAAATCCTTCAATGTTCAAAATAACCAAATCATAATCAATTCTCAAAACACCGTTCACAAATCACACTCGTTTTGAAAGAAAGCCTTTAACGAGGCCAAATCAAATCCTTTGAAACTTCATTTCAAATAACCAAACAAACACATTAAGACGACCACCGATCATCATATCCATAAAACGAGAAAAGTATGGGCAAGGTACTTGCCTCGAATAAGAACAACGCGAGAATCGACCAAGTAGGTTGGCCCGAACCGACTACGTACCCGCCGACTCCACCGAACGCCAACTCACGTTCATAAACTACGAAGGACAACTAATAACAATGAAATGAATTCCATAACACGACCCAAAGCCGTTGAATTCAAAGAACGAATTACGAAAGTTCACGATTTCCCCAAAACGGCCAAGAACACGATTCGTTCCACAAAACCCAAAACGGAATTCCAAGTTGAAATATGGATATACAATCCATAGAATATGTTTAACAACATCATTTAACCATAATCGATCCATCAAAAACGGATGAAAACGAGATCGGGACAAATCCCCCAAAAAGTCAATTCAAGGAAATCAAGAAATATACTTCGATTCGACGAAGAACAATGGATTAAATGATGTTAAACACAAGAATACTATCAAGATTAATCATACCCATCATGAATTAATCAACAACACGGAACGAATCGGATGAAAATGCAAAATCCCCAAATTCACGAAATTAGGTTCTAAGGAAGATTACCTTGATTCATTGGATCAAAGGTTGATAACGGACGATCGATTGATGTTATGAACTCAGGACTTCATGGATTTGTTGTTAAACAACATGGCTTCGCCGCCATGAATCGCCACTCGCGGAAGGAGAAGGAAGGAGATGAAAACGAAGTGAAATGTGACTTTCACCATATTTATACTGCCGGCCTTAGCGTGCGCTAGCCTTCCCGACTAGCGTGCGCTATCGCCAGACGGCCGAGTACCTCGGCCGTGGCCCACACGACCCGGCATCACCGACCAACCCCGCCGACCGAACTCGCCGACCCAACTCCCGCTAGCGTGCGCTACGGCCGGATACTGCGCGCTAGCCGACTGGCCCAAAGAGCCACCGGATCGAATCGCCTGCCAGGTAACGACGCTAGCCGGCCGACCGCGGCGCTACGCTGCCGACTAGCGCGCGCTACGCTCGGCGTAGCGTGCGCTACTGCCGATCCCGACCGAGTCCAGAACCTCGAAACACCACCGCCTGTGCCCGATACAGACGCTAGCCACCCGGCACAGTGCGCTACACTGCCGGTTAGCGCGCACTCTTCCGGCCGTAGCGTGCGCTACGCGGTTCTCGCGCACCCGTCCGGCCGGTGCCCGCAATCGTCCGGCTAGTCCCGCAACCGTCCGGCCATCCCGCAACCGCCAGGGCTCGACGACCCGATTTCCAAAGCGACGGAACGAACACGGCGAAAAGTTCGCGGACAACATAAACGACTCGAAGTGAAAGCGTAATACCATAATTAGTCATACGCGACCAAGAAACGGGTCGAGACAACAATTACAGATACGGATACCCGTAACTTTCGAGAAATTACAAAATGGCCCAAACGCCTAAAATCACAATACGTGATCGAATAACCAAACCGAAGTTCACAACACGTCCAACAAAGTTAAACGGACTTGCGGAAACTCAAACAACAGCTTCGGACGAGATTCGCAAGAATCGAACTCAAGTGCGGAAAAGTCGCTAAAAGCACGTAACTCAACGAAACGACACCGAAACGAACTCGGATGTCAAAAAGTGTAGAATTAATCATTCTCAGAATGACGAAACGGTCATGAGCGAGTCGTCAAAACGGACTCCGACCGAAAAAGAAATTTACCGAAAATCGAAAATTGCGGATATTACATTCTACCCTCCTTAAAAGAAGTTTCGTCCCGAAACTTAAAACAAGTAGGGAGAAGAAATATTCCGCCAGGAAAAACTCAACGAGACACACAAGAATGCGTAACTAACGCCCAACGGCGAAACGTCGCAAACAACGCAAAGGAATATACGGCGTGAAAACACGCTCCACGACGACCAACACAACGTCGCCGTTAGGGATATAATAAAACCAGCAAGTGACAAGCGTCATCAAATGGATAATATATCCAAGTCAATTATCCGACAATCACAAAACACAACGAACGAAAACCAATATGATTGACCAACCCAACGGTGCATCAATCAAAACGCGAGTCAACCGCTGAACAAACACGGAATCCCATCGCCTAAGGGCTGGAAGATCGAAAACGAAACTAATTTCCCGAACTGAAGGGAATTACGAAGGAGCCTGAATTTTCGCCAATCACGGAACGAGGTCAATAAAACCGAACAATCAAACGATCGAGACAACAAAAATCGAAGAATCATGTTCGAATCACGAAGAACAATAAAGTTCAAACAATAACTCCCGTGATGATCCGTGAGAACTACAAGACATGCATTCCCATAAGATCCACAGAAAGGGAATAGCGATTGAAAAGTCACAACGACAAATGAGTTATTCGAAATGATATCACACTCGTTCGATAAACAAAAACAAGGGCAGGACAAGCTCGTAAATGTCAACGAACATAAATGAGTCGACAAAGTAGAAAATACGAAGTTCAAAATCCGATCCTTCGAATAAAAGGACTAGTAGAACCAAATGATGTTACTCCCGAACAAAGTTCACAAGAATCGAACCGAACTCGAAAAGTCACACCGATAACCAGATCGCCCACAACAAGATCACACTGCTCGGACGATGAAATCAAATACCGAACAAGTTCATAAAGTACCAACGAACATGAGCGAATCGATAGATCGGGAAGAGAAAACACGTAAGTCAAAATAGTACGGCATTACCTCCGACCTCGCCCACGAAATTCACAAAAACGGGAGCAAGGTAACAAGACATTAAACAATCGACGCAACGGAACCATCACCGAGGCACACGGTCATACCAAATCAAGCTCTAACACTCGCACATGCGCGACAACGCAGAAATTGCCATGAGGCGACAACATTCAATACCAACACTCCGCCTCTCACAGGGGCTAGCACAACCAATGTGTGGAAAGCGTCTCAACGCTCACACCGCCAATTCGATCATACTCGGGAGAAAGTATCAAAATGACAACGCGAACATCACACATACATACCTAGTCCTCAAACGGGAATGGATAGGTTTTAAAACGAAAACCTCATTTTGAAAATAATTTGAAGAATACTGGTTGATCTTGAGTATCACCTTTCAAAAAGTACAAACGTGAAACATCATTATCGAGACTTTGGAGAACCATATCACATTTGATAAAAATGAGGACACTTTCTCTTAGTGAAAACTTTCAAAATATTCGACCATCGGGTCTAAATAAAAGTGTTGAAAATATCTCAAAATATTTTGGTCCTCGAGGTAGAAAATTTTTGAAATATAATGTGGCACCTAGGATGTACCACAAGAAAATAAGTCATTTGAAAAGTATGTCTCGAAGTATATTTTTCTAAGATACTCAAGGTTTTCAAAAATCCAATAGGCCAGAATGCCCAAAACTCACACATATCGATGTTCACTAAAACAACTCCTAGCACACGCACCAAAACGTTTAAAATCAAGACAATATATGTCCTTAAACGAAAATAAACGATAAAATACCACATTCAGAACAAAACCACTGATAAAATACCCTCCCGCACTGGCTAGTGAACAAGTCGAACGCGTATAAGCACAAAGCTTCCACAAGAGACTTGTAAAACGTGCAAATCGATTCGAAAAGCATCAACAACGGAGAAAAACAACAATAAAAAGACATCACAAACGATTTACACTCGTATAAATCAAATACGAGAGTCGACTAAATACATATCGTGAAATCAAAATTCACATAAAATTCCACCACTTAACAAATAATCATAAAAATAGCTCGTGTCACACGAGGCACAACACAAAGAAGGGAGACTTACTTCCACAGGTCGCACGAAGATGATGATCGCCCCACGATACTAATCACGACCAACAAACTCAAACGACGCGTCGCGACACGACTCGATCCGATAAAATCCGACGAAACAAGACTCAAACAACACGACTTGACCCGACGGCCTAGGTTTCCTCAACCTAAGCTCGATACCATTTATGTAACACCCCAATCCACTCGGGATATTACACGCCGTAGACCCTCTCCTCGAGGATCTACCAGCCGGTAACAACATTTAACATCTCGACAATGCCTTCAAGGCTACAATGACTCAAGAGACCGATTTGGTCTTTCCACAAATACACACAACTCAAATACAACTCATGCCCACGCAGGGACAAAATACAACTACACCCGCACAACGGAACAATACAAGAAATGAAAATGAAGTACAACTGAACCAACACACGATGTACGGTTCCTCATGTGATTAGTATCGATCATCTTTCATCATCCTTCGTGCTGACCCTGTGCTATGCTCCAAAACCTGAATGCAAAAACAGACATCCACCCCCCGAATACTCGGGGGTTAGCAAAACTCCACTGTTTTGCTAGTGCAAATACAAAGTGTAAATACGAGCCATACAATTCACATTCCACGAATAACAATAACCGAGGATCCTCAAAGATCCAAACAAAACGAAAAGTACTTCCCGAGGCAAGGGTTTGAGAAAACATTTCAAAAACGAAATATCATAAATCAATGGAAGTAATTTATAAAACAGTTTAGAATGCCATCGAGAGTTTTAATAGAAAACAATTCAGGATTATCAAATCCTACTTTTCAAACTCCAAAAGACAAAGGGGTCACCGCCCCAAAAGTTTACTTTCTGAAAAATGACATTAACCAACCGTTGGGATTTTAGCCCCAAATCCGTAAAACGACTTTTACAAAACCATTGGGATTTTAGCCCCAAATCTCATCAACTCACAAGACACAAGAACGACCACGAGGTTCGTATCCCACATCAAAATCCACAAATAAAGGATTTAAAACAAACAACAAAATACTCGATTGCCATCCTAGCCAAGTAAGCCAAACGAACAACTTACCTCTTACACATTTAGTCAATGCATGCAAATGAAAACCGTTCAAAAGCACTCATTTCCGGAAATGCCAATATCGAATCACATTTGTAAAAATGCACCACAATTAACCGCGGACCCACGGCTTCGTGGATCCCTGCCGAGACCCCGTCGGATCTAACCCACAGTGGTTAAAAGCAAGCTCGCGGTTCCACAGCTTCGTGGAGCCCTACCGAGACCCCGTCGGATCTAACCCGTAGTGAGCATACACACACACGTTACTCATGCAATACTAACATGCTAAGAATGTAAGTTCATTAAGAATACTCACTAGAGATGGCCATTAACTCGACACCATTACCAAACTCTTCAAAAATACAATAACAAGTTTAAATAAGGAATACACGATTCCATAAGCGAAACAATAGGAGTATCATCATAAAATCCTTCAATGTTCAAAATAACCAAATCATAATCAATTCTCAAAACACCGTTCACAAATCACACTCGCTTTTGAAAGAAAGCCTTTAACGAGGCCAAATCAAATCCTTTGAAACTTCATTTCAAATAACCAAACAAACACATTAAGACGACCACCGATCATCATATCCATAAAACGAGAAAAGTATGGGCAAGGTACTTGCCTCGAATAAGAACAACGGAGAATCGACCAAGTAGGTTGGCCCGAACCGACTACGTACCCGCCGACTCCACCGAACGCCAACTCACGTTCATAAACTACGAAGGACAAATAATAACAATGAAATGAATTCCATAACACGACCCAAAGCCGTTGAATTCAAAGAACGAATGACGAAAGTTCACGGATTTCCCCCAAAACGGCCAAGAACACGATTCGTTCCGTCAAAACCCGAAAACGGAATTCCAAGTTGAAATATGGATATACAATCTATAGAATATGTTTAACAACATCATTTAACCATAATCGATCCATCGAAAACGGATGGAAAACGAGATCGGGGACAAATCCCCCAAAAAGTCAATTCGAAGGAAATCAAGAAATATACTTCGATTCGACGAAGAACAATGGATTAAATGATGTTAAACACAAGAATACTATCAAGATTAATCATACCCATCATGAATTAATCAACAACACGGAACGAATCGGATGAAAATGCAAAAATCCCCAAATTCACGAAATTAGGGTTCTAAGGAAGATTACCTTGATTCGCTGGATCAAAGGTTGATAACGGACGATCGATTGATGTTATGAACTCCAGGACTTCATGGATTTGTTGTTAAACAACATGGCTTCGTCGCCCATGAATCGCCACTCGCGGAAGGAGAAGGAAGGAGATGAAAAATGAAGTGAAATGTGACTGCTCAGCCATATTTATACCGGGCCAGCCTAGCGTGCGCTAGCCTTCCCGGACTAGCGTGCGCTATCGGCCGGTATCGGCCGAGTACCCTCGGCCAGGGCCCACATGACCCGGCATCACCGACCAACCCTTCCGACCGAACCTGTCGACCCAACTCCCGCTAGCGTGCGCTACGGCCGGATGCCTGCGCGCGCTAGCCGACTGCCCAAAGAGCCACTGGATCGAACTGCCCGGCCAGTAACGTACTCTAGCCGGCCGACAGCGTGCGCTACGCCTGCCGACTAGCGCGCGCTACGTTCGGCGTAGCGTGCGCTACCTGCCGATCCTGACCGAGTCCAGAACCTCAGAAACACCACTGCCCAGGCCCGATAGCGTACGCTAGGCCACCCGGCAGCGTGCGCTACACCTGCCGGTTAGCGCGCGCAGCCTTCCGGCCGTAGCGTGCGCTACGCCGGTTCCTGCCGCACCCGTCCGGCCGGTGCCCGCAATCGTCCGGCCAGTCCCGCAACCGTCCGGCCAGTCCCGCAACCGCCAGGGCTCGACGACCCGATTTCCGAAAACGTACGGAACGAACACGACGAAAAGTTCGCGGACAACATAAACGACTCGAAGTGAAAGCGTAATACCATAATTAGTCATACGCGACCAAGAAACGGGTCGAGACAACAATTACAGATACGGATACCCGTAACTTTCGAGAAATTACAAAATGGCCCAAAACGCCCGGAAATCACAATACGTGATCGAATAACCAAACCGAAGTTCACAACACGTCCAACAAAGTTAAACGGACTTGCGGGAAACTCGAAACAACAGTTTCGGACGAGATTCGCAAGAATCGAACTCAAGTGCGGAAAAGTCGCTAAAAAGCACAGAACTCAACGAAACGACACCGAAACGAACTCGGATGTCAAAAAGTGTAGAATTAATCATTCTCAGAATGACGAAACGGTCATGAGCGAGTCGTCAAAACGGACTCCGACCGAAAAAGAAATTTACCGAAAATCGAAAATTGCGGATATTACACAAGTCCCCAAGACTTGACATCTCGAATCACAGTGAACGATTTCCAAAGGGACGAATTCTCAACAAATGACCCAAATCTCAAGATTCTCGAATATGATCATAATAAAATAGATCAACAATAAATGATCCACAGTCACGATACATTACTACGGATAGATTAACACAGTCATCCAAAAACAAGGTTACACCTCAAATGTACCCAACATCGATATCCTTCCATAACATCGATCTCCTCTATCTCAACGATTTAAGGTATATCCGACGATGAACTCGCCGCTAACTATGATCTCAGAAGGTCACGAGAATGAAAGTGACAAAAATGAATGATGAATGATAAATGACTACAAATCCGTCAAGGATTTAGAATGACTCACCAAGGTGAATTATTAACGTCATGAGTGATAGTTCCCTGAAGTGATTAGAACCGTCGTTCCTCATGAATTGAATGATTAATCGATAATTATGAGTCCCAACATGATTGATATATATGATGAATGAATTATATGAATGAATGAACGACAATGAAATGAATGATTATCCTCCTACCGAGCAAGAATTAACTTGCTCAAAACTGGTGATGAATGTCCTTACCTCGGGCTCTCGAAGCCTGATAGGGCCCCTTGAATGAAGTACGGGCTGGAGTAACAAAATCCCTCGAGGCTTGTGAACCCTTTCGAGATCTACCGGCACCAGAACTCCTGCAGTATTTCTGAAGGTGTCCATGTCTCCCACACAGGAAGCAAATAACGGCCTGCATCGAGCACCGGGTACTGCGATGTCCTATTACATCACAGTTAAAGAAAACAACGGTCGAACTCGTGGCCTTGGAAGAGGACGCTCCCTCCGTACGAAGACGACTAGCAAATGACCCCTTGGATGTCGGGGTCCGATGTCCCTCTAAACGAGCCGGCATTCTAGTCCTCTCACCCGAAGAAACCGAAGGATGCTTCTGAGTAAGTTCCTTTATCAAAAGCTCTGCTCCAAGAGCCTTCCCGATGAACTCACTAAGTGAATTACAATTGTGATTGAACAGCTTCATCCTCAACTGCGGATTTAGCCTCTTGCTAAAATATTTGATCTTATCCGCCTCAGTACGGATAATTGATGAAGCGAACTGAAGTAGTCCCTGAAACTTCTCAGCAATGACAATAACACCCTCGTCCTCGACGAATTCGGGGTTCAAAACTTCTGACAACTTGGCTTCACGAAGTGGAGCCGGGTAATACCTCTCTAACATGAGAGTCTTGAACTCGCTCCAAATACACTCACAATCGATGGGTTTCACAGAAAGCCACCATGAATAAGCGCCCTTACTCAAGTAATAAGCCGCTACTGCCACTTTACTCTCTTCCGGGCACTGAACCATGTCGAAGAGTTTATCAAAATGCTCAAGCCAATGAACAATATCAGCTGGTTCCGACGAACCCTCAAAAGTAGGCGGCATCTGACGAGAGATATCGCCAACAATCTGGTTCACTCCTCCAGTCTGTCCATGAAATGGCACCTGGCATCCCTGTTGCGGTGGACCACGAACCATCGAGGTCTGCATGGTCTCCACTATCCGCGTCATCTGAGTCATCTGGGCCATCATGCCCTGCATAAATATGAATGGGTCAACCCGAACACTTTCCGAGTGAGCTGCTTCTCGGGTACGACTCCCTGACGGTGAATGGTTATCTGACAGTGAATGAGTAGCCTCGCTATTTGATGAATTAATGATATCTCTCGCATTCGCACGGGCATGCACACGAGATCCCGGTTTTCGGCCCGCACCGCGGCCTCGTCCCCTGCGTCCTCTGACAGCTCTATCCATACTGAAGTAGGAAAGTCACATGATGATTATAGATTCCGCATGAATATCGCATTATGATTACATTACAGAGTGACAATAATGAGCATACACGCTCTAACACATTGAATGCATTAATGATGTAATAAAATGATCGTCGACATTACGTCGGAGTATGATAAGATCGCATGAAAGATCAAGTGAGGTAACATGATTATCTGATGAAATTCCCGAAATGATTACCTTGAACAAGTTAACAAGGTTAAAAATTCGATCCTCAGGATCAACGACTGAACCGTGAGATGAACTGAATGATTAATGAATTAATTGAACAATGAGATTGACTGAGTGATGAATGAATTAACTGAACAATGAGGTTGAATGGGTGATGAATGAATTAACTGAACGATGAGATTGATTGAGTGATGAATGAATTACTGAGTAATGATATTGACTGAGTGATGAATGATATTGACTGGGTGGTGAATGAATTAACTGAGTGATGAATGAATTGTCTGAGTAATGATATTGACTGAGTGATGAACGAATTTACTGAGTGATGAATGATATTGACTGAGTGATGAATGAATTAACTGAGTGATGAGATCAAAATGATGATTGAGGATTATTAACTGATAAATGAGTTGATCCTTAATGCTTACACAAGTCACACGTGCTCCAAAACAATTAGTCATGAATCAATCATAACACTAATATCACATATAGGTTTCAGCAAAGCATGAATAATTAATGACATGATGAATGTATGAACACAAAGAGAATCGAGTCCTTACACAGGTCATACGAAGCTTCGAGGTCTCGCGATACTAGTCTTCACTGACGACGACTCGATGAATGAATGACTCGTGCAGTCGCACTAATATTACGACTCACAAATCCTGACTGACTAGATTGTCATAACCTGACAATCCCACTACTACCGCGTCGGTAGGACCACATAACTCACATCTCAGGGTATTTCACAACCCAAAGCTCTGATACCATCTTCTGTAACACCCCCAAATCCTATTGGGTTATTACAGTGCCGTGGACCCCACGCCAGGAGATTCACCAGGCGAACATGACTAAAATACATTAAATTAAACAACAAAGGAAAATCATAGTCCCTACCATGATATCCGACACAATATTCCGATAAGGAATTTCAACGACAACGATGGGCCTACATGGCCAAGAGTAAAAATACAACATCCACGAGCATCTGCTCGGGTAATACAAAATGACAATGACTGACAACTGAAGAACACTCCAACCGACTTGACCAACATGAACAACTCGGACTAGTATCGCTCGAATGCCTCGTCGCCATCATCATGCCCCTGTGTCTCAACTCTCTCCTCGCAAGCACCTAAAACATGAAAAACATGTTCCGCCCCCACGGGGTCAGTCATCCAGATAACGAACATCAAATACATGTATAACATGATATGCACCCAAAGGCAGAATGAAACGGTGCAATGATGATAATAATACGAGATGCTCACAAACCAAGGTAAGAACCGAGCATTCGTGAGATACTATGCCCACGGCATACTATTAATACCTGTTCGACAGGTTAGAACATAAATGCCCAACGGCGAATCATAATCACAGAATACCACCATGAATTAAACAACATGAACCAAACCAGAACTGAATTAATTATGAATCACAATGCCCGAAGGCTCCAATGAAATTATCAAGACCATCACAAAGTCCTGAAAGTCGTTCAGCGGAAGTTAACAAATATCATAAACACCTGAAACCGGAACAGCCCGAAGCTATAGTTAATGAGGGCTAATAAGGTCATAACCACGACCGTGACCTACTGAGTTGTAGGTGTTGGGAAGCCAACCGCGAAGGTTCAAGCCCCAAACTTACCCATAAGGTCATAAACGCGACCGTGACCTACTGAGTTGTAGGTGTTGGGAAGCCAACCGCGAAGGTTCAAGCCCCAAGCTTACCCATAAGATCATAAAAACGACCGTGACCTACTAGGTTGTAGGTGTTGGGAAGCCAACCGCGAAGGTTCAAGCCCCAAGCTTACCCATAAGATCATAAACACGACCGTGACCTACTAAGTTGTAGGTGTTGGGAAGCCAACCGCGAAGGTTCAAGCCCCAAGCTTACCCATAAGATCATAAACACGACCGTGACCTACTAAGTTGTAGGTGTTGGGAAGCCAACCGCGAAGGTTCAAGCCCCAAACTTACCCATAATAAGCACTAGCCGAGACTAGCCTCCAAAAATATAATTAATCACAAATGACAACGATTCGTAGATTACCGAATTCGTGAGAATGATAGTGTGCTACCTTGAGTCGGCCAACACGATAACAATGATGCAGCGGATGATTCCATGAATGATTGAGTTTTTCGATTACCTTAGAACGGCAAATCGATAAGAGTAATATGATGAACGATTGAATATCTCGATTGCCTTAGAAAGGTCAATCGATAATAATGATATAGTGAATGATTGAACATTTCGATTTGCCTGAGAACGGCCAATCGATAACAATGATATGAAGGATACCTCGGCACCTTTAATCGGTTACCGATGACGAAGATGAGAAATGAATACGCTAATGCCTTTAATCGGCCAATACAGTTTTAATGACAACCCCAACAGGAATAACAATGATTTCAACGATGTTTTAGATTGACATCTATATGAACAACAATCGATACATCGATACCACGAACCGGCTATCGACAATGACATTAATAATGAGTATTACAATGCCTTGACTCGGCCGTTAACGAACAACAATGACATTTGGCAAAATTGCCGGAAGGTATCGTATCGAACGATCTCTTGATATCAATGAATTCATGAATAGACTAAGTCTCGGAATGATACACACATCCATACACATACATGATGACATTAGCTCATTGACTAGTACAAGTATAAAACTTGCCTCAAACCGAAGGCGAGAAGGTACTTCCACGATCAACGTCCTTAATGAAATTACCGGCCGCTCGAACAACCTTAAACAACACAAAAACCAACAATTCTCTTAATACAAGAATCACGCATGATCACAACCAACTCAAAAGTCGATACAACAATACCCGAAACTCATTGGGGCATTATATCGAATACGTTGTGGCCAAACTCCGATTGTTTACAATCAAATCTCAATAAGCCACCATCAAATTCCCCCAAGAAGTTTTTCAAACCAACAAACATCTTTTAAAAGATCAATAATCCAAAATGAATATCCGAAAACGTGATTATAATGACAATTAATCGAAAACCCCCAATTTCAACTCGATATTCAAAGTGTTCTTGAATAATCCCTCAATAATCCAATGAATCCTTATATAAACTCATAATCATATACATGTCCCTTCATATAACATGATTATAACGTCCAAAACATCATATCTCAACATAGAATCGAAATCCAAGGTGTTGAAGAGTTTACCTCTTGAAGATCCAACCAATTCGATCCGATGAAAATGTGTAAAATCGACTATCCAAGCTTTCCAATGAATCAAGATGATGAAATCCGAACACACAAGTGATTGATGATGACAAAATATCTCCCTCAAGCTTTCTCTCTCGGTTGAAGGTGAAGAAAAGGGAAAGAAATGAGCTGAAATGCTCAAAAAACGAATTTATAGGGGTTGACTCGCCTGACAGACTCGACCGTGTCCGCCTGAAACGGTCGCGGCGCGCAGCTGGCCGGCAGGGACTCGACCGTGTTCTGCTAGACACGGTCGCGGCGCGGAGGGGCCTACCGATAGTGACCCATCCGACAGTGACTCGGCATGACTCGACCGTGTCCTGGAACACGGTCGGGCGTCTGGGCAGTCGGTTCTGGCTTATCCGGAAGAGTTCGACTCGGCCGTGCCAGACGACACGGTCGGGTCCTGTGGCAGAAACTTCGGCATTTCCGGACGAGTACGGCACGGGCCGTGTCGGACGACCCGGCCGAGTTCGGTCGGCAGTGATCGGCCAATAACTGAAAAAATGAGCGGGTGAGCTAAAACGACCATAACTCTCTCGTCCGGACTCCGATTGACTCACCGTTTGAACCATTGGAAAGTTAACTCGATGCTCTATAATATTGCAAAGATTCAGAATTTTTGGAGTTACCAAAAATTAATGGTGATCTAACAAAGTCGAACTCATATGCGGAAAGTTGAAACAATGGACAAAAACGATACACAACTCGAAGTTTTTCCGAACGGTGAACACGGGTGAATGAACATGATTGATGAATGATTATAAATGAGTGAAAAAATTCTGAGTGACAGTTACTGAATGATAATAAATGAATTCACAATCGGGTATTACACTAGCTAAAATTGTCTGGATGGAAGATTTTACCGTGAGAAAACGAAAAGTGGATTCATTCCTCTCCCTTTGATAACACATGTCGGACTTCTTGTATTTTTACTTTTTGTTGTGTGTAAAAATCATGCTAAATGATGGCAGCTGACGCGCATCTATTCGCGATTTATGTATTGTTATTTTATTGCTGTAATTTTTATTGTTTGTTTTTTATAAAAGCATTGATGGCAGCGTAAGGCGACTCTTCGGACTTTCTTGAAGCGCATCTTAAAAATTGTGTTATACTTTCGAGTACATTTTATTTTCTTTTATTGTGTGCCTCGTATATTTATTTTCTTGCAGATTCTAAAAGGCGTTAGCTCAAGCATCAACTTTCATAACATGGAGTATTCTGCTTTTCTCCATTGCTTTTTATTTTATTTATTTTTATTTATTTTTTTTTCTATTTTTATTTTTAAAAAAAAACTGAGAACAGTTTTATTTTCAAGTTTGGGGGTGGTATGTTTTAATTATTTTGGTGTGTTTTGATTATTTTGGTTATTTGCCTTAAATTTTTTTTAGTATATATATATAGTATTTTGATTTATGAGATTTCTAGATCTGGCCATAACAACAATAAGTTAGCTATATACAAGCTTCTAAAATCGTTTTAATCGGTAAAAAAATTGTATATTCAAAAAATTTTTGATCCTTAATCTCTCTTTCCAAGCCTTGTGGTTATCATTTAAAATCAAGTCATTCGTTACCTTGAGAAAAGAAGAATCAATTGGTTGATGAAAAACAGAACTGAAATTTACTTAATTTGTGGATTTTTTGATTTTTCATGCTTAGCTAATAAATGATTTTCGGCAAAAATTCTATTCCCTAAAAAAAAAATATAAAAAAGAGTTTGTTGGTGAAAAGAGCTACACGTTAGCAAATAACGGTGTGAAAGCTACCACCTAAAAAAAAAGAGAGATGGAAAAAGAGGTTGTTGGTGAAAAGAGCTACACGTTACCAAATAACGGTGTGAAAGCTATTACTTAAAAAAAAAAAGAGATAAAAAAATTGTGTTGGTGAAAAGAGCTACACGTTAGCAAATAACGGTGTGAAAGCTATCACCTAAAAAAAATGGAAATTGTGTTGGTGAAAAGAGCTACACGTCAGCAAATAACGGTGTGAAAGCTATCACTAAAGGGATGTAGTTTATAAGCAGATTCGAATTAATTAGCGGCTGAATTTCAATACACTCAATTTCGTGAACAATCACAATATTTGATGACGCCGATGAAATTCTTCTTCATATTGAGTCAAAAAATAAACGAGTGATCGAGAGCAAGCATTAAAGGGAGTCGTGTGTATCACGAGTGGGAAAGAAATAATCAACCTTTTGGGGGGAAATCTTACATTTTGGAATTACAAAATAAAACCGTGTTTTAACTTCAAAATCATTAGTAGATTTATTTTGAATCTTGATTCATTTCTATCTACTGTATAAAGCTGGTTATTGTGTATTAGTGGCATTTTGATCTCCTTTTCTCTTATATATATATATATATTTTCTTAATTTATGTGTGTATTATTATTTTTGTCTTATTTTTATTTTTATTTTTGGAGTGTGATTATTAAAGAGTCTTGCTCGGGATTAGCAAGAATTGAAGTGTGGGGGTGTGATAAGTGTCAGGTTTATACACTTATCCATGGTTTGTATCGATATATTTCACCCATAATTGAGCTAGTCTACTCGTTTTTGCTTTGAATTAATTAGCTTTTAATAATTTTATTATTTATAGGATGAAGATGTAAATTTAGTCTTAATCGGATTGAATTATTGATTTACTCAAGAAATAACATGTTTATAAAATATTCTCTTTATTGAGTTTTTATGTATTCATGTTGTAGGGCTTTCCGAGACGAGTTCGACAGTCTTTTCGGATTCAAAATCAGAGTTATATATATCAAAAGTTATCATCCGAAGAAGATTTGGGGCAAAAACGCAAAGTCTAAGAAATTCTGGGCTGAAAACATAACTCGCAAAGCAATCAGTGTACAAAAAGCCGAAAAAGTATTACGGCCGTAACATCTGAAAGTTACAGCCGTATGACCTCAATGTTACGACCGTAACATCTGCAAGTTACGGCCGTAACTCTTGACAGATTAATGATCATTGTCTAATTTTTTATACTTTTGGTCTATTATTGAGGGGATGGCTGGCATTGATCCGATCTATTGTAATAATGCTGGAGTTTTGGAGCTATTAGATGACTTTAGGTGTATAAATAGACCCCTTAGATCCATCATCATTCATCCTTCATCTTATATTTTCCACTTTTTTTAATATTTTCTTTTTGTGTGAAGAACACACTTGTGTTCTTGAGTGATTTGTGTAATAGTGGTATAGCATATGTTGTTAAGGGAGTTTATTGCTTCTTTCTCCTTTATCTACTAAGGGAGTTAGGATCAATTCTTTCTATTTTTCTACTAATAATGACCACTCAAGCTTGTATTATGTTTATTAAACCCTTCATGGGCTAAGTTACCTTAGTTGGGATTATAAACAAGGTTAGTCATGTTATTTAAGTTTGTATAAAGATCTATTATGAATTACTTATTATTGTGTGTGATTTTCATTGTTTTAACAATCTTTATTTATTTGGCCAATAAATGACAATATTTATGGTCTTCATATGTTTCGAAAGAAAATATGTTTGATTAGATCAAATGATCTTCACTCTAAGTTGTTCTAGGGGATAGAAATATACCTCCAGACCTTAGATGGTTCTTTGAGTTATTTTCATAAAACCTAGTGCTATGTATTGAAACCAATCAACATAGAAATATAGTGGATTGATTCAATATTTAAGGGGCGTTTTATAGTTCGAAAGAGAAACCGTCTTTTTAAGGAAAATCGAATCTACATAACATAATAAGTAAATTCATCTTATGATCTCCTATACATCTTCTATAACTAATGATGAACTAAGTTTGTAATCCCAACTATTTCATTTTATCTTTTATTAATCTATTATTAGTGCAATCTTTTATTTCCTTGAATATTAGAACTATTATTGCATTTTCTTTGCAATTATTAAACCAAACTCTTAAATTGTGTGTTTCAGTCATATATATATATCTCTATAACAAATAGACTAATAGTGTATAATTCAACATATAACCAAACTTCCTAGTGGGATCGATAAACCGGACTCAAAAAGTCCACTTACTACTTGATACGATATCGTGCACTTGCGATAGTTACACTAAATATGTGTCACCTTACGTCTCAATCTGAGCTTCAGCAGGATTTGATTGAGTTGAGTGTTGATATTTTGTTGCCTGGAGCCGTAGGGCAACTTTGTGCTTTAGAGATTTCGTCGTCTCTGATCGATGAAATTAAACTGAAGCAGCCGGAGGATCCGATGATTATTCAAATCCAAGAGAATGTTCTTAAGGGAAAGTCTCCTGGGTTTGTGATTCATGAAGATGGGGTATTGAGATTCCAGAGTCAGCTGTGTGTGCCGAACGACCCAGAATTGAGACAGGGTATTTTGCATGAGGCCCATGCTACGCCTTACTCCGTTCATCCTGGATCGAGTAAGATGTACAAGGACCTGAGGAAGAATTTCTGGTGGAATGATATAATTGAGGAGGTCGCACAGTTTGTAGCGAGATGTTTGACATGTCAGCAGGTCAAAATCGAGCATCAACGATCGGCCGGTTTATTGCAGTCACTTCCCATCCCAGAATGGAAATGGGAAGATATTT
Source organism: Orobanche coerulescens (assembly GCA_033398695.1). Taxonomy (NCBI): domain Eukaryota; kingdom Viridiplantae; phylum Streptophyta; class Magnoliopsida; order Lamiales; family Orobanchaceae; genus Orobanche; species Orobanche coerulescens. The sequence continues at coordinate 51,192,431 of CM065803.1, forward strand.
CGATGGACTTCATCACGAGGTTGCCGAGATCGAGGTCGGGCATGAATATAGTTTGGGTGATTGTTGATCGTCTGACCAAGTTGGCACATTTTCTGGCCATCAAGGATACTTGGGGCCCGGAGAAGTTGGCTCGTATGTTTATTGCACAGATTGTGAGGCTTCACGGTACTCCAAAGTCTATTGTTTCGGATCGGGATGGCCGTTTTGTATCGTATTTTTGGCAGGCGATGCATAAGGCGTTGGGTACTCGTTTGCGTTTGAGTACCTCTTTTCATCCTCAGTCAGATGGACAGTCGGAGCGCACTATCCAGACGTTTGAGGATATGTTGCATGCTTGTGCTCTCGACTGGAGCAGTGATTGGGAGGAGCATTTGCCATTGATCGAATTCACGTACAACAATAGTTGGCACGCGTCAATTCGGATGGCACCGTATGAGGCGCTTTATGGGCGGCGTAGTCGATCGCCGATTTGTTGGAATGAGGCGTACGATTTGGTCGGGACCGAACCGGATATCGCTTTGGAGACGAGGCGGAAGGTGGAATTGATTTGGGAATGGATGTTGACCGCTCAGAGTCGACAGAAGTCATATGCCGATGTCCGTCGTCGACCTTTGGAGTTCGAGGTGGGAGACCACGTTTTGCTAAAGGTGTCGCCGACAAGGGGAGTTTTCGACTTCGGGAAGAAGGGGAAGTTGAGTCCGAGATTTATTGGTCCAGCCTTTGAGATTCTCGAGAAAGTCGGTGAGTTGGCATACCATTTGGTGCTACCTCCGGCCTTGAGTCACGTTCATAGCATTTTCCATGTTTCCTAGCTGAGGAAATATGTTCCGGATCCTAGTCATGTCATCGACTATGGTGAGATCGATGTCGCCGAAGATATTACCTTCGAGGAGCATCCCCTGAAGATTTTGGAGCACCGTTAGAAGCAACTGAGGCATAAGACCATTCCTTTAGTCAAAGTGCAGTGATCGAGGCATGGTGTCGAGGAGGTAACTTGGGAAACCGAGGATAGCATGCGTGCTAGGTACCCTGAGTTGTTTGTTTCTTAAGTTTCGGGATGAAACTTATTTTTAGAGGGGTAGAATGTAATATCCGCATTTTTCTTTTCCCGATATTCTCATTTTTGGTGCATTTTTGTTTTTAGAAACTCGCTTGTAACCATTTTTAGACATTTTGAATCTATTTTATTCTTAGAGTTTCTCAATTTGGACGAGTTTCAGAGATGTTTTGATATTATTCCGTCTTATGTCATATATTGTTGCATGGACGTTCGATTCTCGTAGAATCCGTTCGATTTTGTAATTTCTTTGGTTGCACGAGTTCGTATGGTTGAGTTGTTCGTGTTGTGAGTTTCGATTTATTGATCCGACGCCGTATCGTGATTTTCGGACGTCTGGACTGTGTTGTAATTTCCTATAAGTTTAGGGAAATTTACTTTTCTTGTCATTTCTCGGATTCCTCGGTAGTCGGAATTGTATTTTCCTTCAGCGCTTAGCTTCGTTGTCGTGATTATTTCGTGTTTACACTTCTGGGTTCTGTCCTTGTGTTGCATTCCATTTTGTATTGTTCAGTGCAGAAAATGGTGTTCAGCAGTGTAGAACTGCTGAGCACATAGCGCACGTTACGCATGCTTTTTAGCATGCGCTATCGATACCTGCATAATGTACGTTATGCCTTAGTTGTAACGTACGTTATGGCCCTCAGCATTTTGGACAGTGGGTCTGCCCAGTTTTGCCCAGACCCTTACGTACGTAAAGACGTTGGTGTTACGTATGTAAGCCTCTTGTAGCGTACGCTAGCCGTCTGATGTAGTGTACGCTAGCGACCTCAGCGTTTTGGGGCGGACTGTTCTGCCCAGCCATTACGTACGCTAATAGTTGAGTGTTAACGTACGTAATGAGCATTACGTACGTTAACTAGCTCAAGTAATGTACGTAACGCAGGCCCAGGTTTTACAAACCTGAGTTGACCCTGCAATCGCGTCATTTCTTCACTTTTCCTCTTTCATCCGCAGCGAGTGTTTATGGATAGATTTGAGCGATTCTTCAAGTTTTGGCCGTAGAAATCCTTGGGGAATCAAGTATTGTGTTCTTAGTGTAGTTAATCATCATCGTAATCATCTTCCTACGTCCGAATCAAGGTAAATCTTCTACGAACCCTACTTTTGGGTATATTAGGGGTTTTCGATTTTATTGTTGGATTCGTTTCGTGTTGTTGATTAATTCATGATGAATATGATTAATCTTTTTGGTATTCTTGGTTTTCCTACGGATTCATGGTATATTTCGTGGTATTTTCGTAATCGAGAGGGTTTGGTTGTGGTCCGCCCTCGTTGTTGTTCTTGTACGAATATACATGAATCGTAGGCGGGTTTTCGGGTGTATTCCTTTTCCGTATTTGTTTGGAAATGGTTGTGATTGTATTCTTCGAATTGTTAGGTTCGGTTCTGTTGGTTCAAAGCGTTCGTCGGTGATTTTCCTTTCCGTTCATTGCGTCGTCAATTATTCAAGGGAAGTATTTTTGGAAACCTTTATGCTTAACATGAAATGGTAATGTATATTTTGTGTGCTTTGCTCACCTCGGGAGAGTCCAACGGGGCCTCGAGGGAATCTATGACTTCACTCGGGATTCACGAGTTTGTTTCGCTAGCCAGCTCGGGAGGGTCCTTAGAGGCCTCGAGTGGGATCAGTGGCTTCACCCCTGTCCTTGGAGATGCCTGTGTGTAATTTGTTTTATGATATGGCCAGCTCAGGAGGGTCCTTAGAGGCCTCGAGTGGGACCAGTGGCTTCACCCCGGTCCTAGGAAAATTGATTGACTGTTTGTTTCCGGAAAAGACATGTCTGGTTTTGGTTTTGAAATGAATTTGGTGCATTGTACTGTGAAATGTGTAAGCGAATGGTTTGCCTTGATTACTTGTACTAGCGTAATTGCTAACCCCTTTAGGGACCCGTTTTGGGGAAATTCTTGTTATGGATTTCAGGTTATGTTCTGCTGGACGAGCGGGCACTGGGACAGTACGAGGATGCTGGCCAGGGTCATTGACATGTGCATTTGAGTCCTTTTATTTCCGTTGTTCCATTCGATATGGTTGTTGTCTACTTTATAAACTTATAGATTGTACTCGCGAGTACTTAGGCTTTTCTCTTCGGATTGTGATGTGTATTCATTGAAGTTAATTATGTTTGTCGGTGTTGATTATTCCGCCGGTAGTACCGGGCGTGTTATTTTATTTTCATCTGGATGATGTGTGTTTTTACTGTGGTAATTCGTGGGTGTTATGTAGGTCACAAGTAGTCGAGGAATAAGTCTAGAGGGGGGGTGAATAGACTTATTGAAACTCTTAAACTCTTTTTCAAAAAGAGTAAGTTTCTTCAGCTGATAGATATGCAAATGACTTAGAGTCGTTTGTTCTCAATACGTGCGGAAGTCAGCTGATGACGAATACAAAACAACTAATGAAACACTTAACAATGAATGAAGCAGTTAAAGTATGATGCTATAAAACAGTTATAGATTACACTTTTCTCCAAACCAGTTGGAGATGATTTCACTATAATTGTCAACCAGTGATAAAGATTACAGTGATTCAACCAAATTACAACAGCTTCCAACTAGTGGAAATCCTTGCCGTTGCAACTCCCTTGACTGCCTTGCACCTCTTGATCCGCGATCCTTGGATGCCTTTACAGTCTTGAACTTCAACCAGTGAAGTACCCCGAACTCAGGATTAAAGACATGAGTTTTTGTCTTCTCCAACTAAGAGCTTCTTCAAGTATGAACTTTTGAGAACTGCTCTTTTCACGATGCTATAGTTCGGTTTTAGAGTGCTTTGAATGCTTTGATTGCTTGAGATTATTTTCGCACCGGTAGTTGCTCAACTTCAAATCTTCGGATATATATAGGTGTTGATACTTGAGCATTCTTCATAGCCATTGCAAATCTTGTAACAAATCCGTCCGTTGGAGAAAGACTTTTTTGTTTATTCTTTTCTGAACGTTGCAAGGCTGGATTCCTATATTTTAATCCATCGATCAACCGTTGTGAAGACTTTGCATGTGAGGCGCCGAATCCTTTGAATATAATAAGATTAACGTCTTCAGTGGTAGGCCTATATGAATTATTTAATTCATATCCTTTGCGGGAATCTCTCCAATATGTCTCTTCACGCTTGCATGTGACTTTCCGTAATATTTGACTTTTCAACGCATGCTGACATGGACTTTGGAGTACTTGGCTGATCTCAAGTTGGCTGATGTACAGTCATCTTCTCTACATTTTTGGACTTCTCTGATGGTGGCTGTTTGGGACTCGCCTGATCAGATGACTTTGTCTAGAGTCACTTGACCGCACCGTCAAACGCCTCTCGATGATTTTGTTGACCAGAACTTCTCTGACTTGACTCGGCTGTACTTCTCTGATGAACTCAGCTGTACTTTTGTACTTAACCGATTTGAGCCTAACTTATTTTGGCCTATAGAAGATACTCATTTGGTTCTTCTTTACATTTTGCCAAGTATTAAACTTAACATAATTTGGGCTATGGAAGATACTCATTTGGTTCTTCCTTACATATTTGCCAAGTAATAAGTATTTGAATTACATTAATGACATCATCAAAATCTAACAAGTATTCCTAAAAAATTCCCCCTATTTTGATGATGGCAAAACTTAAGCAAACTATTCAAATAAACAAGTCTGCACTTGAGTGCAAGACACAAACTAAAATCAGTCTAGTTTTGAGACAACTGGGAATTGTCATTCAAAAGACTGTTATAAAATTTCGGTATTGATTTACAAATACATGTCTAAAAACATTTACAGAAAATTTTACAAGTACACAATGAATATAAATCATCTGCCTCTGCCTCTGCCTCTTCGGATAGGCTGCTTGGCAGGTCTGAATGGTTTAGCTCCAATTGGTCTTATCTTAACAGGGACAAGACCATATTTTCTTCTGACAACTAGAGCGGCAAAGTCTTGCTCTTCTTGTGAGGAGAACTTATTCTCATCACACAGTTTCTTTATTTTCCTTTGGAGAGCTAGTTCATTCAAATCATTATTTTCCAAGGTGGGAGGTTCTTTCGGCCTGAAAGAAGGGATCATTGGATATGCATTGCACTCCTTTGCATGTTTTAGAAGGACAGCCCAGAGTTTTGGATGTGCTTCCTCCATGAAGTTAATGAAAATCTGCTGTGAGGAGCAACTATTGTCCTGGAGTAACTCCCAGATATAAAAGTCTCTGATAAACTTCTTCTTTGCAGATCCCCACATAGGTGCAGCTTCGATGGGGAGGAAATCTTCAACATGCCATAGCTCTCTGCCTTCCCATTCTAGTGTAGGCTCGAATCCACTTCTGATCCTCCTTCTTTTGACTGCAGACTGTGTTAGGAGTATGCCCTCGAATGCCACTCAGAGGTTGTTGAGTGAGGGCATTGTACTTGTAATTATGTAAACCATTTATATAAGGCAAATGAATGTTTCTTTATTTACTGGTAGTTACTGGCATTCCTAACTCGTAAATAAACATATAGAAACTAGTCCGTGTATTTGAGAGCAAAACGTTCCACTCCTTATTGGATAAGGGGTTCGGCACTGGAAAGGTTATAGCTCAAATACTTAATCGTTCGCAAGTCGATGAAACTTGACTGGGCGTTAAGTTTATGTGAAGACTTGTATGACGTGTTCTTTGACATGGAGAGTGTCTGTCGAACACTAATGGTTAGTGGGAGCACACGTTATAGGTATGCTAATTGGATTAGTATACTCGAACCGACTCACCCTCGATTCGTCACACGGATTTCACTCCGGGATAGTCAATGACGGAATCGAAAGGTTGTGATAGGTATTCGTGAACCTTCGACTTGAGGATTTAGTAGGGATGTGCTTGTGACGTCAAGATTTTCATTAGAGTAGTTCGACCCTATAAACCAGAAGGTGGGGGTCAACCTCAACGTGCATCTTGACGGGCAAGTAGCAGGTCCTACTGAATACCAAGATAGAATTCTTTCTCCCGTTAGTGAGGGGTTATATGTCCTATGCGGTTATTGGCAGATGAGATCATAAGTCTTTGGCCAAAGCATTGGAGCTAGTTGTATTAGATACACGACAGCTCGATGATCTCGATTTGCATTAACGCATGCATAGCGTCAAGTACAGATGGGGTTTGACTGACCGTGACCCTATAACTTGATCGGGACATTTGAAAGAAGGGTTTATACGTATACTGGTATTCACGACAGAATGGTTCTTGAATGATCCCAATCATTCGTTCTCGATCAGTGCAGTGTAGGCCACCAGGCTGGCTAGGTGGTGCTACTACTCTTTGGTTCCTCCCATTGCTGACTGAGACGGACCTACCGAGTCGCGCATTAGGATTGACGACGGAATGAATAAAGCTAATTCGCTCATTATGAATATTAGATATTGGATATCTAATTTGGGACATTGGATGTCTAAATTGATTTATTGGATAAATTAATTTACGGCCTAATGAATTAAATATATTACTGGGTGATTAATTTAATTCATAAATATAATTATTTCTTGAAGAAATTAATTATGTAATTATGTATTTGATATGATTAATTGATTGGATTAATTAATCGATATAAATACATCGGAACGGAATCAGAGTTTATCTGTTTGGACTCTCGGGAGTCCGAAACGAACCGAACTCGTCCGATTTCTTCTAGAGGCCGGCCCCACCTTAATTTCCTACCTTGATCATAGTCTTGTTTTCTTATTGGAAGACTTTTGACATATGAGATTTCATATCTCTTATTTTAAGGGAAAAGGAGATTTTGTGGGAGACATTATCTTGTGAATGATTTTGAAGACCAAAATAAATAACTCTCATGCTCTTCTCTTTGGAAACTCACGGCAGCTTCAATCAAGTGGAGAGGAAAGAGAAAACTTTGTGTTCTTCATTTTCATTCACATTTTCCTTGGAGGGAAATTAATTGAGAGATATATATTATACACTTAGAGTGTAATAATAATAAAAAACTTCATCATTTGATTCTAGCCGTAACCTTAGAGGTTAATCGAGTGTTGTTGTTCCGATCGTCTTTCCGGCGCGTGGCAAGTAGAGACGCGGTGTTTTCGGCGTTGGATCGTTCAAGAGCTTGGAGCGGATTGAACTCGTAGAAATCAAACTAAAGCTTGGGGAATAGCTCAAGAGAAGGTTATCATTTAATCAACGGACTTCGAGGGTTAGTTTCTTACAACTCTTGCTTTTCGTTTATATATTCGTATATACGTAGCTCGATCGATCCTTGTAGGGATTCGGATCGAATTAATTTTCGTTTTACCGCTTCCGCTGGGCCTTCGTTTTAGGCACCGAATCCCAACAGTGGTATCATAGCGTAGGTCTTGCAATCGTATATACGATATATTGCATTTGGAATGCTTGATTAAATGATTAGTGATTTGGAATCACAACCATTTAATTCGTTGTTTTAATTGTTCGTCGAAAATTTATTTTTTCCATGTTTTTATGTTACTATATAAATCGGTTTTATTTATTAAAACTGAATTATATGGGTAATATTAAATTAGAAAAATATAATTTTTGAAACCGGGACGAAAAAGAGTCGGAAAATCGCTCGCCTGGGACTACACGGCTGCCTGAGCTGCCCAAAGGTCCGGACTGCCGCCGGCACTTGTTTCCTCTGATCGGCGATCAGCCCTCGGCTAAGGACCGGCTGTGATGCTGACCACTGCCAGGCCCGGCGATTTTATTTCGATTCCGTTTTGTGTTTATGTTTCGTTATAATAATTTCCGGAAATTAAATTGGATTTAATTTGACTAAATAAAATACTTGGTGTTTTATTTTGAGGAAATATATTATTGTGAAATATTTATCATCCGGTTTATACGAACGAATTAAAACTACCATGTTTGTGAATTAATTGGATTAATTCTAATAGATGGTTATTTTTATATTGGTTGGATCAATATATTTAATGTGTAGTCCATTTATTTAGTATTTATTGGATGAATGCTTTTGAATGGGGATGTGGTTCATGGACTTAGTTTGGATCGTTCGTTTTATTCGATTGGGTTGTAAAGGCCGTTTTGAGCCTATTTATTTTACTAGAAATATTTGTATCTAGGATGCAATTTTTCAATGTAAAATTTATATGTAATGACGAAGACCGGAGGAAGATCCGTTTCGAGAAGACGAAGATTCAAGACGAAGACTTGTAATTAGATTACGGAGTTTTTGTTTTCTAGGAACGGTCCATGAACCACATGTTGGTAGCAACTAGGTTGTGAATGGTTGTTTCATATTGTATGAATGCAACAAACGCGCTAAAATGATTAATGTGCAAAGTGTAACATTAATCACGATAATTCTCCCACAACAAATAATTAAGTTTATAAGGTTTCAAGGTTTTCCTTCCCTCCATCGAGCTTTCGGGAAATTGAAATCCAAACCGGATGTGCTATGCTTCCGAGTTATCGGGGTAGTCGTTCGGGGAGGACGGATAAATTACCGAGAGCGCATTGGATGCCTTCGGTTGGAGCAAATTTTATCCCTAGAAACCTGATAGGTTGCCGGATAAGATTCAATTGTGAAACTGATTTGCGTCGATGGTATAAACTTAACTTGTTCACGAACCATAGAAACCGTATAGGTTGAGGGGAGTGAACAAGGGGAAAAAGAAGATCGAATCATCCATTAGATGGGTTGGTGTTGGACACCACTTTATGAAAATTAATAGACTAGAAACCTGTTCGGTTGCCCTCTATTAAGATTTATAAAGAACTCGATCACCACTATGAAGTAGAGCGACGATACTTCCGGATTTCACATAGGAGTGTGTTGTTCCGATAAAAATAGTGGGAGCTGGGTAACAAGAATAGAAAAGACCTTAATTATATACTCAGATCATAATATAACAAGTCACTAATTAATCTGTTATACTTAATGCAGACAAATCTCAATATGACAATGAATCCACTCGCAATTCTACTCGAAAAGAACACCTTAATGGGACCTAACTTTGTGGATTGGCTCCGCAATCTGATGATTGTCCTCAGTATAGAGGCACTGGGATACGTCTTGGAGACGGACATTCCGGCGCCTCCTGTGCGGACCCGAGCCAATCAGGAAGAGATTGAAAACCACGAAAAGTGGGTTAAGGATGACGTGAAAGTCCGTGCTTATATGATGGCTTCCATGTCTAATGAGCTTCAGAGAGCTCATGAGAACATGACTTCTGCTAGGCAGATTCTATCTCACTTAACCGAGCTTTATGGTGAGCACAGCAGAACTGCAAGATATGAGATATCCAAGCAATCGCTCGGGTGCAAGGATGAAGAAAGGTGAGAAGGTTGGGGAACACGTCCTCAAAATGATATCCATGATCGAGAGATTGGAGGCTCTTGATTTTAAAATGGATACTTCTCTCCAAACCGACCTTATCCTACCTCTCCCCGATTCCTTCTCACGCTTTGTTATGAACTTCAATCGCAATGAGATTGCATGTAATTTAGTCGGGCTAATGAACAAACTTGTGACCGCTCGCCTCATATGAAGACTCAGCGGATGAAGGAGTCTGCTCTTGTGATTTCTTACGGACCTCGGAGGTCTAAGAACAAGAAGAAAAGACCAAGAAGCAAACTGGACCACAAGTTAAGGACCTTAAGGGTAAGGGCAAGGCCCCGATGGTTAGAAGAACAAGAAGAAGAAGGATGCTTGTCTCAAGTGCGGTGAGTCGGGCCACCGGGCTAGAGACTGTCCGATTCTTCATGGCACTTCGTGCATGTAACTTTTAGTTTTGGAAACAAATTGTTCTCGCTATCGTATTTTCTACTTCTGGATCTTTGGATTCGGTGCTAGTTCTCATATTTGTACCGTGAATCGGGATCTGGAACAAAGTAGGAAGCTTCGAGCTGGAGAAATTATGATCACAGTCGGAAGCGGGCATAGTGTCGAGGCAACCGACATAGGATCACTTCTGTTGGGTTTAGAATCCGGCTTTGTTTTGACTTTAAAAGATGTACTTGTTTTGCCCAAGGGGCACAAAAACATTGTATCCATTCCGGTCATGGACCGAAAAGGCTTTTCATTTTTCATTGGTGATGGTTCCTGCAAAATTTATTTTAGAAATAAACTAGTGGGTACTGCTACATTGTTGAATGGATTGTATCATCTAAATCTCAAAGAACAAAGTAGTTGTGAATACTATGACTAGAAAACGTGGTAGGGATGAAACCAATCAAGTTTTGAAATGGCATCTTAGACTTGGTCATGTTGGTCAGACCAAGGTTTACAAGATGGAAAAAGATGGACTTATGGGACCATTGGGATCGGATCCTTTTCCTACTTGTGAATCTTGCCTTAAAGGCAAAATGACTAAGTCCCCCTTCACAGGGACTTTTGAAAGAGCCGCTGATAAACTAGGATTAATCCATACCGACGTATGTGGTGCTTTGGAAGCAGCACGTGACGGATATCAATATTTCATTACGTTTACAGATGATCATACTAGGTATGGTTATGTATACTTAATGAAACATAAATCTGAGGCCTTTGAGAAATTCCAGGAATTCAAGGCCCTAGTCGAGAAACAAACTGGTAATCATATCAAAGCACTTCGGTCGGACCGAGGTGGCGAGTATATGAGTACGGAGTTTGACGAGTTCCTTAAGGAACATGGAATAGTTTCACAACTAACACCTCCAGGTACTCCTCAGTTAAATGGTGTGTCAGAAAGAAGGAACCGGACCTTGTTAAACATGGTCCGTTCCATGCTGGGCTATACTGACTTACCAATTTACCTGTGGGGGTATGCACTCCTGACTGCCGCTTATATCTTAAACAGATGTCCTTCCAAATCCGTTCCTAAAACTCCACATGAGATGTGGGAGGGAAGGAAACCAAGTCTTAATCATATTAGGATTTGGGGATGTCCCGCTTATGTCAAGAAGACTAAGGTGGAAAAGTTGGAAGCTAGGTCTGCGAAGGGACGTTTCATTGGATTCCCGTCTGGGACGATGGGATATCTATTCTACATGCCCGAAGATCGAAGGATCGTTGTTGCTTTACAAGCACACTTCCTGGAGGATGAGTTCATTCAGGAAGGCGGAGCAGGTAGAAGTATTTCTTTAGAAGAATACAATGAAACTCCTCGAGAGACACTGTGCAAGAAACTGAACCGAACTTTCAAACACAAGTACAACCACCTCGTAGGTCTAGTAGGGTGTCTCATTTACCTGAGAGGTATGGGCTTGTGCACTTGTAGGAGCTGGGTCTCCATGAGGTTCCAAGTGATAGCCAAGAGACCGACCCAACAACCTATGACCAAGCGATGGTGGATGTAGACTCCGCGAAATGGCGTGAAGCTATGGAAGCTGAGATAGACTCGATGCATGTCAATCAGGTATGGACTCTAGTAGACCGCCCCAAGGGCATAGTGCCTATTGGGAACAAGTGGATCTACAAGAGAAAGACTGATGGTGATGGCAAGGTTGACGCCTATAAGGCCAGGCTTGCGGCAAAGGGTTATACCCAGAAGGAAGGGATCGATTACCACGATACCTTCTCGCCCGTAGCCATGATCAAGTCTATTCGCATGATGCTTGCTATAGCTGCCTACCACGATTATGAGATATGGCAAATGGACGTAAAGACGGCTTTCCTTAATGGATTCCTAGAGGAGGAAATCTATATGGAGCATCCTAAAGGCTTTGTGTCCGAAGTCGATATTCATAAAGTGTGCAAGATTCAGCGTTCCATTTATGGACTGAAGCAAGCGTCGCGTAGTTGGAACCTTAGTTTTGACGAGGCAATCAAAGAGTTTGATTTCGTGCAAAATGAAGAGGAACCTTGTGTATACAAGAGGGTTAGTGGGAGCAAGATTGCATTCTTAGTACTATATGTAGATGACATTCTACTAATAGGAAATGATGTGGGAATGCTCAGTTCTGTGAAAGCTTGGCTTTCGAGTAATTTCTCCATGAAATACTTGGGAGAAGCAACCTATATTCTTGGTATTCGGCTCTACCGGGATAGAGCGAAGAGAACAATAGGCCTTTCCCAAGCCCTCTATATAGATAAGATCTTAAAGCGATTTAAGATGGATGATTCTAAAAGAGAGTTCCTACCGATGCAACATGGAATAAAACTCACCTTGAAGATGTGTCCTCAAAGTGAGGAACAACGCAAGGAAATGAGTAATATACCATATGCTTCGGCCGTGGGTAGCCTTATGTATGCTATGTTGTGTACAAGACGACATCGCGCATGCCGTAAGCGTGGTGAGTAGGTTTCAGGCAAACCCGGGTAGGGAACATTGATCTCAGAAAGAACGTTCTCAAGTACTTGAGAAGAACTAGAGATATGGTTCTTATGTATGGCGGTGGAGAATTGGATGTGGTGGGATTCACCGATTCGGACTTCCAAGGACTGAAGGGCGACTCGATGTCCACTCGGCTATATATTTACTCTTCTTGGAGGAGCAGTATCTTGGCGTAGTGCCAAGCAAAGCGCGATTCGATTCCACTGTCAGCCGAGTATCAAGCGGCCTCGGAGGCTTCCAAGGAAGGGTTCGGATTAAGAAGTTTCTGAGAACTTCAAATAATACCATGTGCCGAGCCGCCTGTCTACTGATCATTGCGACAACGACGAGTCAGAAACATGTGCCAAGGAGCCGAGGTTTCACAACAGACCAAACATATTGAGAGGAAGTATCATCTCGTAAGAGAATTTGTTCGCAAGGGATACATTGTCCGCCAGAGTAGACTCGGCCGACAACGTCGCCGATCCACTGACCAAGCCACTTTCTCAGACTAGCTTGGAGCATCATCTGGAGAACATGGGTATTAGATACCATAGTGTGTGGCATTGAGTGCAAGTGGGAGATTGTTAGGAGTATGCCCTCGAATGCCACTCAGAGGTTGTTGAGTGAGGGCATTGTACTTGTAATTATGTAAACCATTTATATAAGGCAAATGAATGTTTCTTTATTTACTGGTAGTTACTGGCATTCCTAACTCGTAAATAAACATATAGAAACTAGTCCGTGTATTTGAGAGCAAAACGTTCCACTCCTTATTGGATAAGGGGGTCGGCACTGGAAAGGTTATAGCTCAAATACTTAATCGTTCGCAAGTCGATGAAACTTGACTGGGCGTTAAGTTTATGTGAAGACTTGTATGACGTGTTCTTTGACATGGAGAGTGTCTGTCGAACACTAATGGTTAGTGGGAGCACACGTTATAGGTATGCTAATTGGATTAGTATACTCGAACCGACTCACCCTCGATTCGTCACATAGATTTCACTCCGGGACAGTCAATGACGGAATCGAAAGGTTGTGATAGGTATTCGTGAACCTTCGACTTGAGGATTTAGTAGGGATGTGCTTGTGACGTCAAGATTTTCATTAGAGTAGTTCGACCCTGTAAACCGGAAGGCAGGGGTCAACCTCGACGTGCATCTTGACGGGCAAGTAGCAGGTCCTACTGAATACCAAGATAGAATTCTTTCTCCCGTTAGTGAGCGGGTTATATGTCCTATGCGGTTATTGGTAGATGAGATGATAAGTCTTTGTCCAAAGCATTGGAGCTAGTTGTATTAGATACATGACAGCTCGATGATATCGATTTGCATTAACGCATGCATAGCGTCAAGTACAGATGGGGTTTGACTGACCGTGACCCTATAACTTGATCGGGACATTTGAAAGAAGGGTTTATACGTATACTGGTATTCACGACAGAATGGTTCTTGAATGATCCCAATCATTCGTTCTCAGTCGGGGTATAGTGTAGGCCACCAGGCTGGCTAGGTGGTGCTACTACTCTTTGGTTCCTCCCATTGCTGACTGAGACGGACCTACCGAGTCGCGCATTAGGATTGACGATGGAATGAATAAAGCTAATTCTCTCATTATGAATATTAGATATTGGATATCTAATTTGGGACATTGGATGTCTAAATTGATTTATTGGATAAATTAATTAACGGCCTAATGAATTAAATACATTACTGGGTGATTAATTTAATTCATAAATATAATTATTTCTTGAAGAAATTAATTATGTAATTATGTATTTGATATGATTAATTGATTGGATTAATTAATCGATATAAATACATCGGAACGGAATCAGAGTTTATCTGTTTGGACTCTCGGGAGTCCGAAATGAACCGAACTCGTCCGATTTCTTCTAGAGGCCGGCCCCACCTTAATTTCCTACCTTGATCATAGTCTTGTTTTCTTGTTGGAAGACTTTTGACATATGAGATTTCATATCTCTTATTTTAAGGGAAAAGGAGATTTTGTGGGAGACATTATCTTGTGAATGATTTTGAAGACCAAAATAAATAACTCTCATTCTCTTCTCTTTGGAAACTCACGGCAGCTTCAATCAAGTGGAGAGGAAAGAGAAAACTTTGTGTTCTTCATTTTCATTCACATTTTCCTTGGAGGGAAATTAATTGAGAGATATATATTATACACTTAGAGTGTAATAATAATAAAAAACTTCATCATTTGATTCTAGCCGTAACCTTAGAGGTTAATCGAGTGTTGTTGTTCCGATCGTCTTTCCGGCACATGGCAAGTAGAGATGCGGTGTTTTCGGCGTTGGATCGTTCAAGAGCTTGGAGCGGATTGAACTCGTAGAAATCAAACTAAAGCTTGGGGAATAGCTCAAGAGAAGGTTACCATTTAATCAACGGACTTCTAGGGTTAGTTTCTTACAACTCTTGCTTTTCGTTTATATATTCTTATATACGTAGCTCGATCAATCCTTGTAGGGATTCGGATCGAATTATTTTTCGTTTTACCGCTTCCGTTGGGCCTTCGTTTTAGGCACCGAATCCCAACAGACTGATCATCAGCCTGTTCTGATTCCGCTTCTCCCTTCCTCTTAGCTGAAGATGTCCCAGCAGTGATCAATTGGATATCTTTCCTCTTCTTAGTTCTAATCTCTTGAGCTATTTCTCCTTGTTTGCTACTTTCCCCCTGAACCCTTTCTTCCCCCTTTTTGCCAGCATCAACCAGGGTGGTCAACTGCTACTCCATTCTTAACATCCAGTCAGATATGCCAAGGGGCATTCTGTTGTTTGTAGGAGGAGGTGGTTGAGGGATGTCCCGCTGCAGCAAAGTGTCGATTTTTGCATTGATAGACTGCAGATCAGGAGAGATTTGAGAAGCAAGCAGTTCTCCAACAGTGTCTTTAACTATCTGTCTGATCAGCTCGGTCATCACAGGTGGAATTTGTGATGTTGGTGGAGAATGCTCGCCTGAGCCCTCTGCGAATGACCCACCTGTCTGCAGACTCCTGTCTGCAGCTGGCATTCCAGATGGAGTCTGCTCAGGGGTCCCCGATCTGGAGTCTTCATCCAAATCTGCATCTAGGCTGGTATACCGGGCAGGTGCCCCAGCCTTGTCTGCAGCCTCCTTTTCTGGCTCCTTCTCTTGCTCCTCCTCTTCTTCTTCTTTTTCTTTTTCTGACTCCTTCTCTCCTTCTTCCTTCTTTTCTTCCTCTTTAACATTCTCTTTCTCTTTCTCAGCCTCTTTTTCTCCTTCTCCCTCCTTACCATCATCATCATCCTCATCATTATCATCCTTATCATCCTTTTTATATTTTTCATCATCTTTATCTTTTTCATCATCCCTAACTTTTTCATCATCCTCCTTTTCTTCTCCATCCTCCTTATCAACTTCTTCTCCTTCTTCTTCTTCTTCATCTACTAATTCCACCATTTTTTCAACTTCTTCTTCTCCAGTTTTTTTTTCAACTAAGATTTTTTCTTCTTCCCTTTCTTCCTGTCTCTCTTTTTCATCATCAATGACAATAATTTCTTCTTCTTCTACTTCTTCATACACTTCTTCTATTCTTATCTCCTTTCCTTCTTCCTCTGCTTCTTCTTCTTTACCAAAGGATCCATCAAAAATGCTATACATAATACAGTGGATAAATTGGTCCATGTTGGTTTTGAAATTGGACATGAACCAATTTTCCTGAAGAATCAAAATTATGTCTGACACTTTGCAAAAATGTATCAGCACATCTTCTGTGGCTTGGGGATATCCCCAACCACTTACTTCAACATAAGCTTGAAGTTCAGTGAAAGAAAATGATTTAAAGGTTTTCCATTCTTCAAAAATATGGAAAAAAGAATGTTTTAGAGCTTGCAGTTTAACCAACTGAAGTTGCTCTAGGGATAAGTTAAAAATGTTGTTGTCAAGCAGCTGAAAAGTATAATTTGGCTCAGGGATGGAAATTATTAAACCTGCTTCCTCTTCTTCTGAGATGAATGTTGGAGTGAGGAGAGGAACGATCTGGGTCTCCAGGCTGCCCGGCAGCCGGTGGTCCTCAGTGAATAGGTGACACAGGCCGGGGACTGGGAAATTGCTCTGGCTGCTCCTCGTTACTGAACTGCAAGCGCCTGGGCCTCTTCGGAGAGGGTTCTGGAGAGGAATAAATGATTGATGGCTTACCAGGGGCTGGTCCCCTTCTTTTGAAACGAAGAGCTATTGGCGTATTGTCCGATTCTGTCTCAGACTGGGCTGCAGGTGGGTTGCTGGCTGCAGCCTAGTCTGACTCGTCTGATGAAGGGTATTTGTAGGAAGGTCCCTTATCAGACAGCTGTTTTATCATCTGAGCTGCTCTTCTACTGCTTCCGAGTCTCCTCAATGTCTCTTGGTCTAGATGACCAAGTCTCTTGTTGATGTGGAAGGGGTCAGTATTTCCCTTCGCCACACCCAGCTTCTCCAGGATCCAACTTAGCTGCGTTCCAAACGCCAGCTTGGATCTAAACTTCTTCTCATCAACAAGCCATTCGGCCTTGTTGACCTCGTGTACCAACTGCCTGAAAATGTAGTCTGACCAGTCAATCGGCTCGTCCTGGATTAGTGCTCCCAGCACCATGAATTTGGCCGACGACAGTTGGTCGTAGCTTCCGGCCATGCCCATGACGATTTTGTTGGTGATGTCCAACACATACCGGTACACCTTTTTAATTTCGCTCCTCTTGGCGGTGAGCTTTAGCTTCTCCGGTTGGTCGACCGCCTTAATCTTCAGCCAAGTATCGGTTGTGGTCTGTTTAAGGGCCTCGACCGCCACGCCACGATTCTTCATACCAAAAACTTTTCGGATAGTCTCCGGCGATATGTCCACTTGTACTCCGCCGACGGTGCTTCTAATCCCTACTTCAATCACACGGGCTTCGCGGAAAAATGCAATAACGTCCTCCTTGTACAGGTGTTTGGGACTGATATCCAAAAATGGGTAGATCCCATTCTTCTTCATCGAGTGGATAAGGTCAAGCACATCGTAGTTCTCCAGATTTGATTCCAAAAGTCCTTCAAAATCAACGACCAGAGAAAAAATGATCTGGTCCATGACAACCTTCATGTTTACTCCTTCAAAGTAAGCTTCCATTTCTGCAGTATAGGAGATTTCTTAGTGTATTTAGAGTTCAAAGGAATTTCTGCTCTGTAAATTAGGGTTTTTGAAAGACTGGTAAAGGTAAAGTGAGGGGTTTTTCCGTCCTTAAAAAGAAAATGAAACGACGTTGGAATTAAATAATTATTTATTTTAAATCGGTGGTCCACCTTTTGAGATTCCTTTTTAAAATTCAAATTTTAATCGGTGGTCCATGTTTTAAATTTAAAAATGGACGGTTGGATTTTAATTGGTCACAGTGGAGGTCGATTTAACCTGTGATTGCCACGTGTATTTAAAGCATATAGTATTATGCCACTTGTGAACCAAAAAATAATATGATATTATTATACATATAGCAGATAATAATATAATATTCAAAAGTCGGTTAGGATTAGGAAACTTAGATGGTTGACTGTTGACTGCTCTGCATCAGGTGAGTTGACTCCTTTGACTTCTCGCCTGTGCTATGATCAACTAGATTTCTTCGTCTATCCTTCGTCTTCTTGTCTGCATCAGCTAGCTTTTTCTTCTGTACTAGATTCCCAATCTAGTAAACCAAGTTCTCTGCTCAGCTCCAAAAATCTTTCTTCTGGCAAAGGTTTGGTAAAGATATCAGCAATTTGGTAGTCTGTGCTGACTCTTTCAACTCTGACTCTCTTGTTAAGCACGTGATCTCTAATGAAGTGATGCTTAACATTAATGTGCTTTGTCCTTAAATGCAAAACCGGGTTGTTGGTTATTGCAATAGCACTATTATTGTCACACCAGATAGGGACTTCATTGGCAATGATGTTGTAGTCCCTCAGCTGTTGTCTGATCCATAAGATCTGGGCACAACAACTACCTGCAGCTAGGTATTCTGACTCTGTGGTGGAGATAGAGTTAGAAACCTGCTTCTTGCTAAACCAGGATATCAGTCTGGTTCCTAGGAATTGGCACGTTCCACTAGTGCTTTTCTTATTAATTTTGCATCCTGCGAAATCTGCATCTGAATATCCTGATAGCTCGAAGTTATCGTCCTTAGGATACCATAGTCCAACATTGACTACAGACTTAAGGTATTTAATTATTTTCTTGGCTGCATCTTGGTGCGACTGCTTTGGCTTGGATTGAAATCATGCGCATACTCCTACGGCATAAGATATGTCTAGTCTGCTTGCAGTGAGGTATAGTAGTGATCCAATAAGTCCTCTGTAGTGGGTTGAATCCACTGATATGCCTCCCTCATATGCATCTAGGTGAGTACTTGTGCTCATAGGAATTCTTGCTGGTTTGGCTGATTCCATTCCAAATCTCTTGATTAGATCTCGGGTATATTTGGCTTGGTTGATGAAAATTCCATTTTCCATCTGCTTGACTTGTAATCCAAGAAAGAAGTTAAGCTTTCCCATCATACTCATCTCAAACTCTCCTTGCATGAGGTTTGAGAATTTCTCACACAGCTCTGGGTTGGTTGAGCCAAATATAATGTCATCTACATATATCTGAACTATCAATATGTGGCCTTCGTGCTCCACTCTGAATAGGGTCTTGTCTACCTTCCCTTTGCAGAAACCGTTCTTCTCAAGAAATACAGATAAGGTTTCATACCAAGCTCTTGGTGCTTGCTTAAGTCCATATAGAGCTTTCAACAGCTTGTAGACTTTGTCTCCTTTGACAAATCCTGGGGGTTGCTCCACATAGACTTCTTCTTCTAGGATGCCATTTAGAAATGCACTCTTTACATCCATCTGGTAAACTTCAAAATCCTTGAACGCAGCATATGCGAGGAATAGTCTTATGGCTTCTAGTCTTGCAACAGGTGCATAGGTTTCATCAAAATATATTCCTTCACACTGTGCATAACCTTTAGCAACAAGTCTGGCTTTATTCCTAACAACGGCTCCATCTTCGTCGCTCTTGTTTTTATACACCCATTTGGTGCCAATAACCTTCTTGTGATCTGGTCTGTCTGTTAGTGTCCAAACATTGTTCCTTTCCATCTGTTCCAGCTCCTCTTGCATGGCATTGATCCATGAATAATCTTCCAAGGCTTGTTCTGTTGTATTGGGTTCTATCTGAGACATGAAGCACGAGAACATTGCCATTCCTGCGGGTAGAGTGGACTGTCTTGTCTTAACTCCGTCACTCAGCTTCCCAATGATTTGTTGAATGGGATGATCTTTGAGCCACTTGGGAATATCTTCTTCTTCAGGGTCTGTTCCCCCTGTAGATATGCTCTGGTGGATTTCATCTCTGTCTGCATCAGCTTGGATCTGGTCTCCTGGGTCTGCAACTGGATTAGCTACCGTCTTGTCATTTGCAGGTCGGGATCTGTTCTGGTCTGTAGATGAGTCTTTATCTGCTATAGCTGGGTCTTCATCAGGGGCAACTGAATCAGGTAGGTTTGGTGTTCCTGTCTGATCTACAGTTGGGTCTTCAGCAGCTACAGATGGGTCTTCGGGCTGATCTGCAGATGACTCCACCATTCCTGTGTCATGTACAATGACTTCTTCGAGGGTTGCTGATTTGAGCTTATTCTCAATTAGCTCAACTTGCTTCCTGTACTCAACAGTAGATTCATCAAATACAACATGGGGTGTTTCCTCCACAACTAAGGTTCTTTTGTTAAAGACTCTATATGCCTTGCTTCTTTGTGAGTATCCCATAAAGAGACCATCATCAGTTTTAGCATCAAAGGCATTTAGTTGTGTTTTACCGTTGTTGTGGATGAAACACTTACAACCAAAAATATGAAAGTAAGCAACAGTAGGAGTTCTGTTATTCCAAACCTCATAGGGAGTTTTTTCATGTCTCCCTACTATCATACTCCTATTCTGAGTATGGCAAGCTGTGTTGATAGCTTCAGCCCAGAACCTCTTAGGTAGGTCTGCTTCTGCAATCATGGACCTGACTACTTCCTTCAGGGTTCTGTTTCTTCTTTCAGCAACACCATTCTGCTGGGGGGTCCTGGCTGCAGAGAGCTCATGCTGGATTCCATTCTGATCGCTGTAATCAGTGATCGCCTTGTTGAGAAATTGACCTCCTCTATCTGATCTGATCTTGATGATTAAGAGGGATTTCTCATTCTGGATCCTTCTCAGCAGCTCAGGTAGCTTGGTCAAGGTTTCACTTTTCTTGTACAAGAAGATAATCCATGTGTACCTTGAATAGTTATCCACTATTACTAGTGCATGCTTTCTGCCACTTAGAGTCCTTGGCTTGATAGGACCAAATAGATCCATATGGAGTAGATCTAAGATCCTTGTTATGATGGTTGTAGGCTGGATTGGTTTGAATGATGCTCTGGTCTGCTTTCCTTTCTGACATGCATCACAAAGAGCTTCATTCTTGAATGCTTCCTCGGGTAGTCCTCTGACCAGCTTCTGAGAACTAATCTTGTTGATGGCTTTGAAGTTCAGCTGACATAATCTTTTGTGCCACAACCATCCATTCTCAGCTATTATCTTAGATAGAAAACAGGTATTGGGAGTTCATGTGTTCCAATCTATCATGTAGACATCTCTCCTTCTGAATCCTTGTAGCTTCACCTCTCCAGATAGGATATCTATCACCATACATTTCCAAATGGTGAAAACTACTAGATTCTTCTCATCGCAAAACTGGCTTATGCTCAGGAGATTATACTTGAGCCATTTGACATAGTGAACTTTGGATATAATGACGTTCCCTCGGTGCAGCTCTCCAAAGCCCTTTGTTTGTCCTCTATAGCTATCTCCAAAGGTTACGTCAGGACCTCTTTCTTTGGTGTATTTAGTCAGCATCTTCTTATTCCCGGTCATGTGCCTCGAGCATCCAGAATCTAAAAACCATTCTTCATCTCCAAAGTTTGAATTTGTGGAGATGTGGTAGTAGTCCTTCCACCTTTTATGCAATCATACAAGTAGAGATTTAGGTACCCAAATCTGTGTGGGTCCTCTAGGGTTAGCTGGTTTCCTGGAGAATTGATTTCTCCTTGGATTGTGAAAATTGTTATTATTATTACCCTTATAAGGTGTGTAAGGTCTAGGTCTGACCGGGTTTTCCTCAAAATACTGGTAGTGTGTGCCATTTCTAAACCTTGGCTGAAATCTTTGAGGTCTCCACACTTGTTCATTTTGAAAATTAGGATAACCTTGAGGTTTCCATCTGCCCCTCCCATTTCGAAATCTGTTTTTGGGGAGTTTTTGATAGTAATGGGCATGTTATGCTGGCCGCCATACGCTTGCCATTGCCTAGTCACTTGTCTAGGTGGCTGCCTTGTGAACCCTGGCTGCAGCCTAGACTTATGACTTGGTTGTTGCCTATTTTTAAATATCGGTTTGTATATAGGCTCAGCAGTCGAGACAATTGTTTCTCCCTTGATGAAAGTGGTTTTAGAACTAGATGGAGTGTGAGGATCATATCCAAGGCCTGATCTGGAATATAGTGGCCTCTTATTGGTACACAATTCGTCCAGAGTTAGAGACGCTTTCAGGGAGGTTATTTCCTGTGCCTGAGTTTTACTTACCTGAGTCAGTTTAGTAAATTCGGCCTTCACATGAGCAAGTGCAGCTGATTTTTCACTATTTAGAACAGTTAATCGTTTTATCTCAGCTGTAGTGACGTCAGCCTATTTTTTCAAGTTAACTGTGGCCTGATTTTCAAGATCAGTTTTGACTTTATTTAATTCTAGGTTGAGTTTTTCAAAATCATTTTTCAGCTGCCTATTCTCATCTTGCAGCTGAGTCTTCTCGGCTGATACAGATAGGTGAGCAGATTTTAATGTCTCAAAATCCTTAAGTAGCTGATTTACGGATTCGTGCAAGTCCATATCTTATGACATGGCTGAACTATTATTTGAAACAGAGGGTTTTGAAGTTACCTATTTATCAGCTAGGTTGGCCATCAGACAATCATACTCTTCATCATCATCAGCGAAGAATCCGCTGCTTGATTCTACACGCTCTTGATCTTCTCCGATGAGAGCCTTCCTTCTATCTTCTTTTCTGCTCACCTCCTTCTTGCTCTCGTCCTTCTTAAGATCAGGACAGTCGATTTGAATGTGTCCTGACTTATGACAGTTGTAGCACTCCACCTTCCACCTTCCGGTTTTCTGGTTTCTTCTGGGATTCTCCTTATAATTCTTCTTGTATTTGGAGTAGTTTTTCCGGAAGTTGCTGAACCTCTACATTATGAATGCCATCTCTTCCTAAAAATCTAATGGATTTGGAGGCTTTACATCAGATAAGCTCTTGGCGGGGGACTCGGCTGCAAAGGCTATTCCCTTCTCTGCAGGCTCAGTTGAGGATGAACTTGGGAGTTCAAACTCATAAGCCTTCAGGTCGGAGAACAGCTCTTGGATCTTTATTTTGTTAAGATCCTTGGATTCTCTCATGGCCAATGCCTTCATGCTCCATTCAGGATTGAGAGATCTTAGTACCTTCAGCGCCATTTCCCTGTTGCCATAAGATTTACCGAGGGAGTTGATCTCATTGATGATCTCAGTGAACCTTGTGTCCACTTGGTCTATTGATTCGCCATTCTTCAATTTGAAGTTGTCAAACTTTTGAGTAGCAATTGACAACTTGTTCCCTTTGATCAGCTCCGTTCCCTCACACATTAAGGCTAATGTGTCCCAGATTTCCTTGGCATTTTTACAGTTTTTGATCTTGACCATTGTTGATTTGTCAAGAGTTTGATACAACACGTCTCTGGCCCGGTTGTCAAGGTTGGCCAGCTTTCTTTCTTCGGGGGTCACCTCTGTCCTCTTCTTTGGGATCTTCTCTGGCTTCCCTGCTGCGATCTCCTTGGGAGTGTTGTCCTTCTCGAAGGTGAATGGACCGTCTTCTATGATGCACCACATGTCATCATGGATTGAAGATAAGTGTGCCTGCATCCTTCTTTTCCAAAAATCATACTCGTCAACTGAAAACACAGGTAGTCTAGAATTCATGTGTTCTATTATATAATGAGAGTAAAAATATTGTTGGAATATTTATTCCACACATTATTTAATTTGTGTTTTGATGATTAAAGTTGCTAAACAACAAAACAACATCTAGGCGAAGCAAAACGACGAAGCAGACGAAGACGCAAAAAGTTGCAATCTGGACTGCATTAGCGCACGCAAGTGTTCACACGTTAGCGCACGCTAACGGGGAGTTATCTGCATATCAGCCAAGTTTCGAAGTAAGCTGAAGTGAAGTCAGCTGTTGAGATAGCGCACGCTACACGTTATCATTAACGCACGCTATCGAAGTCTTGTTACTGTTGTGAAGGAATTCAAACACAGAATAACGTATGCAATGAAGTCAGCATTAGCGCACGCTACAAAGTATGAATAGCGCACGCTAAGAAGTTTGAATCACGTCAATCAGAACGTTGGGAAAAGCAGGTCAAAGTCAGCATATCAAACGGATACTTTGACAATCCATGCAACAGATATATTGGATTAGCACACGCTAGAATGTGTTATTAACGCACGCTAATACAAGAAGGTTACGTACGTAAGGTAGAAGGCATAACGTACGCTAAAGAAGAAACGAAGCTACTGGACTGAAACTGGGAACAGTCTAGCGTACGCTACAGGCACGCTAAGATATTAGCGCACGCTACCAGAGGAAGGCTAGCGCACGCTAGCAAGTCAAAACAGCCAACAACGGCTAGTTTATGGGAAATGCCTATAAATACCATCCCTATGGTATTGTTTGAGTACAACAACTTCAAGCAAACGAGATATTCATCTGAGAATCATATACTTACATTGTTGTTGTAATATTGAGCTTATATTGTTAGTTTGAGTGTTTATACATTCAACATTATACACGAGCGAGAAAAAGAAAAGATACGATTTGATTCGGTGTTATTAGGATCAAGGATCCAGCATTGTTAGAATCACAATCGCTATTTTAGTGAGGTTTATCTAGTACCGATAGAAAGCTAGAGTGGTTGATTCTTTATCCAATAGAAAAGGAAAAACGGTTTTACTCGGACCGATAAAAGACGAGCTTGTAACGGTAATCCCTCGACCGATAGAAGAGAGGCGTAGAGGTTTTGATCTTAATCCTAAAGAAAAAGATACATCGAGAGAGGACGTAGGCTTCGTTAATAGCCGAACCTCTATAAATTTTTGTGTGATTTATTTCCGCAATTTATTTATGCTTCCGCACAAAAACGGCGCAAATATCCGATAATATACCAACAATTGGTATCGGAGCAAGGTTCTCCAATACGCGGCTTAACATCCAAGGAGAAAAAGATCCAAAAATGGCGTTTCAAATTTCTCCAGCCTAAGGCCTTGCTCTCAACCGACCACCATTTTTTGATGGCGCGAACTTCATGAATTGGAAGAAGAAGATGTCGATATTCATTCGAGCTTACGACATCGAACTTTGGAAGGTGATTTGTCTTGGTCGAAAATTTCCAACGAATTCCAAAGGTACGCTTAAAACTTTTGAAGAATATGACGACTCCGATTGGAAAAACGACCATTTCAATTGTAAGGCAACTCAACTCCTTTATTGTGCCTTAAATCCGGAAGAACACAACCGGATATCATCGTGTGATAGTGCCAAAGAAATCTGGAAAATGCTTGAGGTAACACACGAAGGTACGTCTCAAGTCAAAGAGACGAAGATAAACATGCTCCTTCACGATTATGAATTATTCCAAATGAAGGACGACGAATCCATCTCGATTATGCTTGACCGATTCTCGGTTATCACCAATGGATTAGCATGTTTCGGAAAACCACTTTCGAGTAGTGAGAAAGTAAAGAAAATTCTTCGATCACTACCTCGAGAATGGGACAGTACGGTTACGGCAATAATGGAATCCAAAGATTTAAATACTCTCGATTTTAGTGCTCTCATTGGTTCTCTCATCAACTGCGAGATTGTTCTAAAATCTCGGAATGCCAAACCAAAACCGAAAGAAAAAACGATAGCCTTCAAGGCTAAGGTACCGAGAAAGAAAGAAGAAATTCCAGTGGACGATAGCGACGAAGAAATGGCATATTATGCCAAGAATATCAATAAGTTCCAACACTTATTAAACCGGAGGAAGAAGGACATTCAAGTGGGCGAGCCTAAGAAATTCGACAATACTTGTCGATTATGTGGTAAACCAGGCCACTTTGCCAAGAACTGTCGAGTAAAGCAAAAGGAGGTTTTAATCGCAACATGGAGCGACGAAGATCCCGATGAAGATTTTCTTGACCAAAATAATCTCGCGCTCATGGCCCGGAGTTCATTCGACGATAGCGACGTCGAAAACCAAGTAAGTAACTCCTACGACGAAATCTTTGAAGCATTCGAGTTATTACATACGGACTATCAAAATGCTTTAAATGAAATTAAATCCCTCAAGTCTAAATATAAAACTTTGGAAATTGAAAATTCCAAAATACTTGAAAAAGGGAAATTTGTTGAAATCGATCATTCGAAATACATTGAAAACGAGAATATTTTAAAGAATGATCTTTTAAAAGTTCAAGATGAACTAAAAATTTTGACAAAGAAATTTTCGTGCGGCAATGATAAATTTGAACAAATATTATGTGCTCAAAAATATACTCTAAATAAAGAGGGGTTAGGATTCAAATCACGTTCGAAAAATGAATCCGTCAATTTCAAAATACCCAGATGTGAAAAATGTTTGAAAATAGGGCATCATATTTCTAATTGCAAAAGCCCAAGACGAACGATAAAAATTAAAAAGATTTGGGTTCCTAAAGGAACAAATATTTCAAATATTGTTTATGTTTCAAAAGAAAAACCAACTATAGGTTGGATTCCCAAAAATTAAATTGTGATATTTTTGAGGGAGAAATAATATTTTCAGGGGGAGCTTATACCCTTATTAATGCATAAATTGGTATCATGCATATTTATATTTCATTTGATATACTCTATATTTTTATACTTTTTGATGAAGACAAAAAGGGGGAGAAGTAGATGAATTGAGATAAAAATGTGAAAAATCGAAGAAGTCGAAAAGAAAAGAAAAGCATACAAATAGGGGGAGTTGAAAAATTGAAAAACGACGGAGTCGAAAAATAAAGGCGATGTCGAAAAGAAAAGAGAATTGGAGAAACTAACGAAACGATCAAAGCCGAAAACTTTGATTCGTATATATATATACATATATTTTATTTTTTTACAGGTTTTATCCAATTCAAGAGTTGTTTTGTAATCATCAAAAAGGGGGAGATTGTTGGAATATTTATTCCACACATTATTTAAATTGTGTTTTGATGATTAAAGTTGCTAAACAACAAAACAACATCGAGGCGAAGCAAAACGACGAAGCAGACGAAGACGCAAAAAGTTGCAATCTGGACTGCATTAGCGCACGCAAGTGTTCACACATTAGCGCACGCTAACGGGGAGTTATCTGCATATCAGCCAAGTTTCGAAGTAAGCTGAAGTGAAGTCAGCTGTTGAGATAGCGCACGCTACACGTTATCATTAACGCATGCTATCGAAGTCTTGTTACCGTTGTGAAGGAATTCAAACACAGAATAACGTATGCAATGAAGTCAGCATTAGCGCACGCTACAAAGTATAAATAGCGCACGCTAAGAAGTTTGAATAAAGTCAATCAGAACGTTGGGAAAAGCAGGTCAAAGTCAGCATATCAAACGGATACTTTGACAATCCATGCAACGGATATATTGGATTAGCGCACGCTACAATGTGTTATTAACGCACGCTAATACAAGAAGTTTACGTACGTAAGGCAGAAGGCATAACGTATGCTAAAGAAGAAACGAAGCTACTGGACTGAAACTGGGAACAGTCTAGCGCATGCTACATGCACGCTAAGATATTAGCGCACGCTACCAGAGGAAGGCTAGCGCACGCTAGCAAGTCAAAACAGCCAGCAACGGCTAGTTTATGGGAAATGCCTATAAATACCATCCCTATGGTATTGTTTGAGTACAACAACTTCAAGCAAACGAGATATTCATCTGAGAATCATATACTTACATTGTGGTTGTAATATTGAGCTTATATTGTTAGTTTGAGTGTTTATACATTCAACATTATACACGAGCGAGAAAAAGAAAAGCTACGATTTGATTCGGTGTTATTAGGATCAAGGATCCGGCATTGTTAGAATCACAATCGCTATCTTAGTGAGGTTTATCTAGTACCGATACAAAGGTAGAGTGGTTGATTCCTTATCCAATAGAAAAGGAAAAACGGTTTTACTCGGACCGATAGAAGACGAGCTTGTAACGGTAATCCCTCGACCGATAGAAGAGAGACGTAGAGGTTTTGATCTTAATCCTAAAGAAAAAGATACATCGAGAGAGGACCTAGGCTTCGTTAATAGCCGAACCTCTATAAATCTTTGTGTGATTTATTTCCGCAATTTATTTACGCTTCCGCACAAAAACGGCGCAAATATCCGATAATATACCAACAAATATATATCTGATATAGATCTGGTTCGTGAAATAAATGAACCAACTTCTCTGATACCACTTGCAGGTCACAAGTCGTCCAGGAATAAGTCTAGAGGGGGGGTGAATAGACTTATTGAAACTCTTAAACTCTTTTTCACAAAGAGTAAGTTTCTTCAGCTGATAGATATGCAAATGACTTAGAGTCGTTTGTTCTCAATATGTGCAGAAGTCAGCTGATGACGAATACAAAACAACTCATGAAACACTTAACAATGAATGCAGCAGTTAAAGTATGATACTATAAAACAGTAAAATACGCAGGCAGTTATAGTGGTCTCAGAGGTGGGGTAATCCTCTACTAATCCACTTTTCTCTAAACTAGTTGGAGATGAATTCACTATAATTATCAACCAGTGATAAATATTACAGTGATTCAACCAAATTACAACAGCTTCCAACCAGTGGAAATCCTTGCCATTGCAACTCCCTTGAATGCTTTGCACCTCTTGATCCGCGATCCTTGGATGCCTTTACAGTCTTGAACTTCAACCAGTGAAGTACCCCGAACTCAGGATTAAAGACACGAGTTTTTGTCTTCTCCAACTAAGAGCTTCTTCAAGTATGAACTTTTGAGAACTGCTCTTTTCACGATGCTATAGTTCGCTTTTAGATTGCTTTGAATGCTTTGATTGCTTGAGATTATGTTCGCACCGGTAGTTGCTCAACTTCAAATCTTCGGATATATATAGGTGTTGATCCTTGAGCATTCTTCATAGCCGTTGCAAATCTTATAACAAATCCATCTGTTGGAGAAATACTTCTTTGTTTATTCTTTTATGAACGTTGCAAGGCTGGATTCCCATATTTTAATCCATCGATCGACCGTTGTGAAGACTTTGCATGTGAGGCGCCGAATACTTTGAAAATAATAAGATTAACATCTTCAGTAGTAGGCCTGGATGAATTATTTAATTCATATCCTTTGCGGGAATCTCTCCAACATGTCTCTTCACGCTTGCATGTGACTTTCCGTAATATTTGACTTTTCAACGCATGCTGACGTGGACTTTGGAGTACTTGGCTGATCTCAAGTTGGCTGATGTACAGTCATCTTCTCTGTAGTTTTGGACTTCTCTGATGGTGGCTGTTTGGGACTCGCCTGATCAGATGACTTTGTCTAGAGTCACTTGACTGCAGTCTGGTTAAACGACTCTGATGATTTTTGTTGACCAGAACTTCTCTGACTTGACTCGGCTGTACTTCTCTGATGAACTCAGCCGTACTTTTGTACTTAGCCGATTTGAGCCTGACTTATTTTGGCCTATAGAAGATACTCATTTGGTTCTTCTTTACATTTTGCCAAGTATTAAACTTAACATAATTTGGCCTATGGAAGATACTCATTTGGTTCTTCCTTACATTTTTGCCAAGTAATAAGTATTTGAATTACATTAATGACATCATCAAAATCTAACAAGTATTCCTAACATGTTATACAAGGAATCCATTTTGCTGTTTAATTCCAGCAGATGTGGTTCAACTCTTGTGGCCAGAAGTTTTTCAACAGTTTCTTTGAACCATCTTCTTAACCAGTTCAGCTAGCTTATGAGGTAACTGATCAACAGGTGCCTGATGTGAAATTTCAGTTGCGTTCTCCGATGTGGCTGATTTTTCAGTAGGGGGAGCCTTGGCTGATGAATGTTCCCCCAGTTTGTCTGACTCTTTGTCAGCATTTGATTCAACATCTATAGTTTCTCCATTTTAATCAGGTCCACCCTGATCCTCATCATGATCAGAGTCATCTTGATCATCTTCATTTTCCTCCTCATATATTTCTTCTTCTTCTTCTTCTTCTTTATCTTTTTCTACTTCTCGAGTTTTTTCTTTTTCAACTCCAAAAACTTTTTCTTTTTCAACTTCATATTTCTCATCCTTTTCATCAAAGTGTTTGCCTTGTGCTACACCTTCCATAATGTACAAATTAAATTAGTCCATGTTTGATTTTAAGTTGTTTGTGAACCAACTTTCATCTAATGACAGACTCATTTCAGTTTCATTACAGAAAAATTGAATGAGCTTCTCAGTGGTCAGGGAGTAGTCCCAACCACTTCTTTCAACCAATTCCTTCGGAGCAGTGAAGCTAAGGAAAACCATTAACACGTAGTGAAAAACTTAAGAAAATCCTATGATCACTACCTGTTTAATGGGATGGAATGGTTACGGCTATAATGGAGTCAAAAGATCTCAATAATCTTGATTTTAGCGCCCTCGTCGGATCGCTAATAAACTACGAGATAGTTCTTAAATCTCAAAATGCCAAACCGAAACCGAATGAAAGATCCATAGCTTTGAAAGCTAATATGTCAAAGAAAGAAGAAATACCGATGGACGAAGATGATGAAGAATTGGCATATTATGCCAAAAATATAAATAAGTACCCAAACTAATTAAACTGGCGAAGAAAAGACATCAACTATAGCGAGTCAAAGAAATTCGACAATAATTGCCGAACTGTGGAAAACCAGGCCACTTTGCTAAAAATTGTCGAGGCTCAAATCCTAATAAAGAAGTTCTTATATCCACGTGGAGTGACGAAGATGAAGAAGATGAATATATTCAAAATAATCTCGCACTCATGGCAAGGAGTTCACTCGACGAAAGCGACGTCGAAAGCCAAGTAAGTATTTCGTCTCACGGCGAACTTTTTGAAGCATTCAAGCTTTTACATATGGATTTTCAAAATGTTTTAATTGATAATAAATCCCTCAAAGTAAAAAATAAATTATTGGAAATTGAAATTTCCAAAATAAATGAAAAAGGGAAATTTGTTGGAACCGATCACTCTAAATGTCTTGAAAATGAAATTAATTAAAGGATGATCTTTAAAAGTTCAAAACGAACTTAAGAATTTAACGAATAAATTTTCTTGCGAAATGACAAATTTAGACAAATACTTTTCGTTCAAAAAATTTCATTAAATAAATAGGGGATAGAATTCAAACCGAATAATAAAACTGAATTCTTAAATTTTAAAATACCCCGACGTGAGAAATGTTTAAAACTTGGGCATCATATTTCGATTTGCAAAATCCCAAGATGGACGATCAAATTAAAAAAGTTTGGATTCCAAAAGGAACCATTATACCAAATATCGTCTATGTTTCAAAAGAAAGACCAACTCTCGGTTGGATCCCCAAAAATCAAAATTAATATATTTCCATCAATTGGTATTTTGATATTTATATTTTTTTAAACAATTGGTATTTAACTCAGAGGGAGTTACTATTTTTAAAAATGGGAAAATCTATTTTTCAGGGGGAGTTCTACCTGTTAATTGTCATAATGTATCAATTTCTTAATTTATTATGCACTTTTGATTATGACAAAAAGAGGGAGAGAAAGTCGAGAAAAATAATGGGGGAAGAAGAATACGGGTCATGGAAGAATGACGAGAAAAATAAAAATAATATCCCGATCATGAAAGGGGGAGAAAAGACGAAAAGAGAAGAAAGTCGAAATTAAAAGAAGAAGTTAAAAGAAATGAAAAGGAGAAAAGAAAAGATGGGGAGAAGAAAAATAACGAAACGGACAAAGCCGAAAACTTTGATCTGTATTGTTTTATATTTTTGCAGGTATAAAATCCCATCGAAGGTTGTTATTTTTCATCATCAAAAAGGGGGAGATTGTTGGAATATTCTATTCCACATAATTATAAAATAGTTTTGATGATGAGTTATTTATGTGTTATTGATCAATGAAAACAACAATAGATCGAAGCAAAACAACAAGGAAATGAGTTGGGCAGAAAAGCAGATAGCTCACGCAAATAAATCAGGCTAGCGCACGCTAAATTGAGCAAGCTAACGTACGCTATATATTTAGTGTAACGCACGCTAAGAAAGTCACTTGATGTCTCACCTGAAGTCACCTGATGAATAACGTACGCAACTCAGAATGAATAACGTACGCTAAACATATAAGATAACGTATGTAATGTAGTTCGCTTACGTACGTAATGAAGTGATCGGATTCAAACAAATCAATCGTTGAACGATTTGGAGTCAAATTCAAAATGGATGCAACAGATACATGGTGATGCACGCAATGACGTCACATTAGCGCACGCTACGAAGGTTCTTAACGTACGTAACAGTATGAGCTAACGTACGTAATTGAAGAGACAAAATGCTACTGGACTGATCAGAATGAAGGATAACGTACGTAACACAAAGTTTTAACATACGTAATATGTCTAACGTACGTAATGGTTTTCAAATAGCGCATGTAATGAAGGTAGCAGGAGCTAACGGCTAGCTGAGAGAACTTGCCTATATATACCAAGTCATTTGGTATCATTCTATACAACAACTTCAAGCAAATCACATACTGATCAGATATCATTATATTCATTATTGTTGTTGTATTTGTGCTTAATTGATAAGTGTTTGAGTGTTCACATACTAAACCATACACGAGAGGAAAGATACGGATTGTAGATTGATTCGGTGTTATTAGGATCGTTGATCCGGCATTATTAGAATCATATCTAAATCCAAGAGAGGTTTATATAGTGCCAATAGAAAGCTAGATAGGTTGCTTCCTTGTCCAATAGAAAAGGAAAATGGTTTATCTTGGACCGAAATAAAGACAAGAGTGTAACGGTTTATCTCGGACCGATAAAAGACGTGATTGTAATAGTTTACCTCGGACCGATAGAAAACAAGGAGGAAAAGGTTGATCATGAGCCTATAGAAAAAGATACAGAGAGAGGACGTAGGCACATTTGGCCGAACCTCTATAAATCTTGTGTCGTTTATATTCTGCAATTTAATTACGCTTCCGCAACGCAAAAGAGTTTGAAAACTCTACTCCGCAATATTATTCACCATTCTAAGTGGGTGCCAATTACCAACATGGTGTAAAACTGCCATTCACATGTTAGACCTTTTAGAAAGAAGGGTGTGAATTCTGGGCTTCCCCAAGAAAAGCATTTTTCAACATTTGAAATGACATTTTAGCGTACAATTATCACCTAAAAAAACCACATCATATACGGAAACTCGGCCAAAACGAGGTTGAAAATGTGTGTCATGAGACCACTTGAAAATTGAAGATGGGAACCTGGTTGGTCGAAACAAAAGTTAGCATAATCGCTGGAAATAATTTTCGTGCAGCTTTGTTGACTAAAACAGTGACAACACCTTCATTAGGAAGGATATGGACGAACAATCAGATGTTCTGAAAACAAGACTTCCACATATTTCTATCAATAGGCCATCCACCACACATATTATTAAAATATGATCACAATGCTTGTTTAAGTATACTTTTGTATTTTTCAAGTTTAGTGAAATAATAAGGTTGAAACCAAATCTAATGACATAAATTTTGATGCAAAAACACGAAAATGATAGACATAAAGTGTTTTAGACTTGTAAGAACATGATGATGTGTTTGATTTTTCTAACAAAATAAATGACCATTTTGATAACTCCAACTTGATAGACTTGTAGAGAAAGTAGCAATGTGTGTACAGTAAAGGCTGTGCAAAAATCAATGATTCCATATAGGCACTTCCAAAGCATAAACAAATACCAAAAGGATGCGCCTAGTCATGATAAAAAAATAGACAAATTCCACCAAAAGACGTCAAACCAACCAAGTAATTCAATTCTCAATTTGCAAGTATATGTCATAGTAGCCATATTATGTGTATGTAACATGATACATCATAATTAAGTATTTTGAACCATGAGACACAATGATTATACCATAACCAACTCAGCTTGACCATGAAATAAGATCGACCAAACAACATAGTCAAATATGTGAGGCGCATGCTTTTCTAAATACTTGAAAAAATATTCGGGCCTATACACATGTGAACTATTATCTAGGTCAACGAATTCATGTATTTACTGCAGTATGCATTGATTTACATGATAAAATTTATGAGAATTACTCTCACATTCTTCAGTAGATCATCCGCCAAGAGAAGGCAGTCGACTACACCCACATGTTATATTTTATTTCAACAAGATAGAAGATTGATTATTCCAAGTATGGGATTAGGTCAAGACCAACATGATTGTACCTCAATTCAACATGACATAGTCCATCACATATTGATTGTAACCATGACATATGCATCACAGTCGATGTTTGTCCAATTTAAGCATCACAAATTCATGACTAGTCGTGAACAAGTCATAACTTTACTGTTACTGACAATGTTCATTCCTTTATATTATTGTTTGAAATTGCGACATAAAATCGCACCCAAAACACATGGTGTATGCAACAACCACAAATGCCGACTTTCAAAAATTATACGTGACTTCCCCAGGGCCGTCACACAGTTTACTTCAACAACAACAACAACATCTAAGCCTTAGTCCCAAAATGATTTGGGGTCGGCTAACATGAATCAAACTATGAAACCGTCAATAATCGTTACATAAATAACATAAAAGGAAAAAAGAGGGAAAAAGTAGAGAAAAAAAGCAAATAAAAAAGAGAATGAATGTAAAAAAAAAAAAAAAAAAAATCCTGAAAAGTAAATTAAAAGATAAAATGAAATAAAAGAAAATAGGAATTTAAAAATAAAAAAAAAAAAGAAAAAGGAATCAGACTCCATCCACCATCCGTATTCTTTCCCGCCACATTTGCCTCTCCATCGCCATACTTTCTCCAATTCCAAGAAACCGCATATCATTTTCAATCATCTTTATCCAAGTTTTCTTGGGTCTTCCTCTACCTTTCACAACATTACTTGTTCCCCAACTTTCTAGCCTCCTCACTGGGGCATCAATAGGTCTTCTTCTCACATGACCAAACCATCGTAATCGATTCTCCATCATCTTGTCTTCTATAGACGCAACTCTTACCTTCTCTCTGATCACCTCATTTCTGAGCCGATCCTTTTTTGTATGACCACACATCCATCGTAGCATACGCATCACTGCCACATTCATCTTTTGAACGTGACACTGTTTTACAGCCCAACACTCGGTGCCATATAACAGCGCAGGCCTAATTGCCGTGCGGTAAAATTTACCCTTTAATCTATGAGGCATGCCAGGATAACATAAAACCCCTGTGGTGTAATATCCGCAATTTTCGATTTTCGGTAAATTTCTTTTTTCGACCGGAGTCCGTTTTGACGGCTCGCTCATGACCGTTTCGTCATTCTGAGAATGATTAATTCTACACTTTTTGTCATCCGAGTTCGTTTCGGTGTTGTTTTGTTGAGTTCTGTGGTTTTTAGCGACTTTTCCGCACTTGAGTTCGATTCTTGCGAATCTCGTCAAGCTATTGTTTGAGTTTCCCAAAGTCCGTTTAACTTTGTTAGACGTGTTGTGAACTTCGGTTTGGTTATTCGATCACGTATCGTGATTTAAGGCGTTTTGGGCCATTTTGTAATTTCTTGAAAGTTACGGGTATCCATATCTGTATTTGTCGTCTTGACCCTTTTCTTGGTCGCGTATGATTAATTATTGCGATGCGTTTTCATCTCGAGTCGTTGACATCGTCGCGAACTTTTCGTGTCCGTTCGTGCGTTTTCGGAAATCGGCGCGTCGGGTCGTGGCGAGCAGTGGCCGGACGGAGTGCGGGGCGCCGGACGAGTCTTGACATCGCCGAGCATGCACGCGAGAACCGCGTAAGCGCACGCCTTCTGGCCGGGCCTTCTGCGCTAGCTTCAGCGATGCGCCTGTGCCGAGTCGGCCAGACGCTATCGGGCCGACAGGGGTATTACGAGGTTCGGACTCGGCCAGGATCGGCGGGTAGCGCACGCCATCTGTCGGTCGTAGCGCGCGCTAACCGGCGGGTAGCGCCGCTGCCGGCCGACTAGCGACGCTCTGGGACGAGTTGTCACCCGGTGGCTCCGGGCCAGTCGGCTAGCGCGCAGAGCTTCGGCCGTAGCGCACGCTAGCGAGTCGGGCGGTCGAGTCACGGTCGGCAGATTTGGTCGGTGGTGCGGTTCGTGCGGGCCATGGCGGGTGTGCTCGGCCGATCTTTGGCCGATAAGCGCACGCTAGTCGGAAGGCTAGCGCACGCTAGTTCCGGCCCGATATAAAAATGACAGACGGCGACTTTCTCCGTCATTTTTCATTTCATTTCTCTTCGGTCCATGGTAGGGTTTCGGAGGAGACGAAACCATGTTGTTGAACAACAAATCCATGAAGTTCTTGGGGTTATATCGTTGATCAATCATCCTATAACATCCTTCGATCCAAATAATCAAGGTTAGATCTTTAGAACCCTACTTTTGGGTAGATTTGGGGATTTTCGCGTTTTTGTCCGATTCGTTCCGTTTTGTCGATTAATTCATGATGAATATGATTAATCTTGTTGGTATTCTTAGTTTCCCTACGGATTCATGGTATATTTCGTGATTTTTACGAAATCGAGAGGGTTTGGTTGTGGTCCGCCCTCGTTGTTGTTTATATACGAATATACATGAATCGTAGGCGGGTTTTCGGGTGTATTCCAATTCCATATTCATTTAGAAATGGTTGTGATTGTATTCTTCGAATCGTTAGGTTCGGTTTCATTGGTTCCTAGCGTTCGTCGGTGACTTCCTTTCCGTTCGTTGCGTCGTCAATAATTCAATGCAAGTATTTTTGGAAACCTTTAAGCTTAACATGAAATGGTGATGTATATTACTTGTGTGTAACTCACCTCGTGTTGGCCCGACGGGGTCAAGGAGGGAAATCTATGCTGCCGCCCTGGATTTCACGAGTTTGTTTAGCTAGCCAGTGCGGGAGGGTCCTTAGAGGCCTCGTGCGGGAATCTATGATATTACTCTGTTCCCAAGGCGATGCATGTGCGTATTTTGTTTTGTAATGTAGCCAGTGCGGGAGGGTCCTTAGAGGCCTCGTGCGGGAATCTATGATATTACTCTGTTCCCAAGGCAAATTATTTGACTGTTTGTTTCCGGAAAAGACATGTCTTATTTTGGTTTTCGAAATGATATTGGTGCATGTACTATGAAATGTGTAAGCGATTGGTTTGCCTTGAATACTTGTACTAGCGTAATTGCTAACCCCTTTGGGGACCCGTTGTCGGGGAAATTCTTGTTATGGATTTCAGGTTATGTTCAGCCA
This sequence comes from Orobanche coerulescens, assembly GCA_033398695.1. NCBI lineage: Eukaryota > Viridiplantae > Streptophyta > Magnoliopsida > Lamiales > Orobanchaceae > Orobanche > Orobanche coerulescens. The sequence continues at coordinate 51,229,324 of CM065803.1, forward strand.
GACGAGCGGGCGCTGGGATGGTACGAGGATGTTGGCCAAGGTTGTTGACATGTGCAATTGAGTCTTGTTATTTCCTACTGTCTCTTTTGATGTGGATGTTTTCCAAATTGTAAACTTATAGATTGTACTCGCGAGTACTTAGGCTTTTCTTTTCGGATTGTGTTTGGACTTCGTTGGAGTTACTGTATTTGTCGGTTGATGTTTATTATGCCGGTTGTACCGGACGTGTTGTTTTATGTTCTTGTTGTTAATAGTTGTTTCCTTGCTAACCGAGATGGTTAGTCGAGTGGTGTGTTATTGTGTTAGCTGGTGGGTCCCATGTAGGGGTCCACGGCTACGTAATACACCTCGAATATCTTGGGGGTGTTACAGAAAATGGTATCAGAGCTCTAGGTTTATGGATACCTAGGCTTGTTGGTTATTTGGGTCTAGTTGTGTTTTGTTTTGCACATTGTCACACCGCTGCCGGCATCTCAGTACATCCAGTGCTCGTAAGTTTTCCTTACTCAATTCTCTTGTTTTCTCGTATTGAAATTCCACTTCTCGAACTGTGATTGCCTCTCTCGTACTTATTGTCGAGTTGTTTCTCGATCCATCCGGTTGTGTACTTTTGATTCTAGTATTGCGCCGTCCTTTGTCTCTCTGGAGTATGTGCGCCGTTCTGGGCTTGACCGTTTGTCTTTTTGCGAGCCTTCCATCGCTAAACTTCCTAGCATTGGTGGGATCGTTGGTGATCGAAAGATCCGAGTTTTGCTCCGTGGTATATTGTGAGAGGGCTTGACTCTCTAGTCTTTTGCTGTGTGATGGAATCTGCGCTTGGTAATTGCGATATACTAAATGTATGTTGAGCCGAATGTACCGATGAGTTGGACACCGAAGGGTGCAAGATGATGTAGAAGTTTTGAACATTGATATGTTCCAGATAGGTATTGATGGCGAGTTTGTTGAGAAACTCACATAGCCGGTTTCGACATATGTCCAAATCGGTGATCTTTGGTTACGCTGGCCAAACTTGAAGAGATAGTTTGACATATGCTTGGAATTAGTATTCCCGAGTTGCGCTTTGCCGAACTAGTGATTTTTGAATGTCGTATATGAGTGTGTCCGGGAATTGTTGGTACTTGGCTAATTATTGTTATTTACAACCAATGTGTTTCTATTAATAATAATACATGCGGCGTGCATGCTTGAAAATCTCTGAGATTTGATCGTATTGTGGGTTTTTGAAAAGTGACATGAATTTGGGCGAGCCACCTTGTCTTTTCAAATAAAACTTGCGTCGTATTTAAAGGTCGTGTTTCAAAGTGTTTGGGACATTTTATAAAATGCTACCGCTGTTAAGCCCTTGTCGTGTTTGAAAGGGTCTTGAAAACGATTTTTAACTTATCGGTTTTATTTTCGAATAACTAAAGTATACGATTTTAAAATCAGATTAGCCTGGGGAAACCTAGGCTGTCGAGTCAAGTTGTGTTTGTTGAGTTTTGTCTCGTCGGATTTTGTCTGACTTAGTCGCATCGGACGCGTCGTTTGAGATCATTGGTCGTGATTAGTATCGAGGGGTGGTCGTCACTTACGTGCGACCTATGGATGTAAAACTCCCTTCCTTGTGTTGTGCCTCGTGTGACACGAGTTATTTGTATGATTAGTCGTTAAATGATGGAATCCTTCTGTGGATTTTGATTTCACGATATGTGTCTATTAGACTCTCGTATTTGGTTTATACGAGGAGTGTCGTCTCTGATGTATTTTCGCACCGTATTTTATCCGCCGCGTGAGTTCTTTCAAACGGCTTTGGTATTTTGCAAATTGAGGTTATTTCAGAAACCGATTCCTTGAATCAAGATTTGGCATTTTGGCCTTGAATATTTCATGATGGTTTGACAAATGATTTTGTGAGCTTTGGAAAAATATTACCGTCATTGGTCTTTTTAGCATTTTCGAAATAACCTGGGAAATTGTGCTTAGCCTGGTAAATCCTTGTGAGAAAGGTTTACGGCATGTAATTTTTCTGGTGTGTTCTGTTGTCTCTGTGGGTCGTTAGCGCACGCTACGCTTTGCGGCTAGCGCGCGCAAGAGTGCATTGGTAGCACGCTAAGGGGAGGATAGCGCACGCTACCTGGTAGTTCAGGGCAGTCCAGGAGCTACTGGACTGGGTCTGAAGTTCTCGTTAGCGCACGCTAACACTTGGGGTTAGCGCACGCTAACGGTGTATTTTTGGTCAGGAGTTTTGTTTGATGCCGTGATAGCGCACGCTAACCTTAATGATTAGCGCACGCTAATTGTGTCCAGTATAAATACTGGACACCAGTCTAGAAGTTGCATTTTTCTTCATTTCTTCTCCTTCCTCCATGAGTTTGAGACGTAGCGACTCGGTTTCGCATCTGGGCTGATTTTTCTTCCACCCAAAGGTGTTTTGGAGTATCCTAGATGATTTTTAACATCATCTAATCCACTGTTTCTTCGCCGAATCTAGGTATTTTCTTGAATCCCTAGAGTTGACTTTTGGAGTTTTGTTCTTGATATCGCTTTTCCATCCGGGTTTGATAAACCGATTGTTGTTTTAACGATGTTGTTGAACATATCCCGAGGATTGTATATCACCGCCGTGATTTTGAGCGATTTGATGCGTGTGATATGATGTGTTTAAGTAAATGTTGATACGTGCGAATTTTGGGCATTCTGGCCTATTGTACTTCTGAAAAACCTTGAGTATCTTAGAAAATAAACCTCGAGACGTACTTTAAAATAAATTATTTTCTCACAAAGGTTTCAAGATGCCTACTAGTGTCACGCTATGTTTCAAAATTATTCTACTTTGAGGATCAAAATATTTTGAAATATTTCTAATGATTTAGAAATGCATTCGCTTAGACCCGAAGGTCGAATATAGCTGACAAGTTTTAATTTAACGAAAGGTGTCTTCATTTCTCTTTTTTCAAACGCAAGATGATTTTTTTTTAAAAGTCTCGATGACGATGTTTGTACTACTTTTGATATTTGATACTCAAGATCAACTGGTGCTTGCAAGTTATTTTCAAAAGATGGCTTTGTTTTCAAAACCTATCATTCCTATTGTGGTCCGGGAATATATGTGTGATGTTCGTGCTCTCGTTAGGGTGTTAACCCCGAGTTGTTGTTGAATTGGTGGTGTGAGCGTTGAGTCGTTCGCCACACAGTTGTCGTGGTAGCCTCTGCGAGGGGTGTGATATTGGTATTGGATGTTGTCGCCTCATAGCGGTTTATGCGTTATCGCATATATGCGAGCTGTTAGAGCTCGGGTTGGTATGATTGTGTGCATCGGTGATTGTTTCGCATCGTGTCGGTTGCTTATTGTATCGTTACCTTGGTTCCGTTGTTGTGAGTTTCGGGAGCGAGGTCAAAAGTAATACCCGTACTATTTTGACTTCTATATCTTCTCTTTCTCCGCCTATTGATTCGCTCGTGTCCATTGATACCTTCGAACTTGATCTATACCTTGGTTTCACCATTCGAACGAGCCGTAATCTGGTTTTGAGTCGACCGTTATCGCTGTGACTTTTCCGAATTCGGTTCGACTTTTGTGAATCTTGTTCGGAAGTAACATCTTTGGTTCTAATAGTTCTTTTATTCAAGTGGATCGAATTTTAACTTCGTACTTTTGGCTCTATCAACTCGTTTATGCTCGTTAATATTTCGAACTTTCCCTATCCCTTGCTTTTGTTGATCGAACGAGGGTGGTATTGTTTCGAATAACTCGCTTGTCGTTGTGGCTTTTCAATCGCTATTCCCTTTCTGTGGATATTGTGGGAATGCACGCCTTGTCGTTCTCACCAGTCATCCCGGGAGTTGTCGTCAATATTATTATCCTACGTGTTTAGGACATGATTGTTCGATTCTTGTTGTCTCAATCGCTTGTTTGTTCGGTTTTTGTTCTCGTTTCGCGATTGTTGAGCTGCCTGTGCTCCTTCGTAATTCCCTTAAGTTCGGGAAATTAGTCTCGTTTTCGATCTTCCAACCCTTGGGCGGTGGAATTCCGTATTTGTTCAGCGTTGACTCGCGTTTTGGATTGATGAACCGTTGGGTTGGTCAATCGTATTGATTTTCGTTCATTGAGTTTTGTGATTGTTCGGATAATCGACTCGATTGTATTGTCTATTTGATGACGCTTGTCACTCGTTGATTTTATTATGTCTCTACCGGTGACGTTGTGTTAGTCGCCCTAGAGCGTATTTTCTCGCCGTATGTCTCTTTGCGTTCCTTGCGGCTTACCGTCGGGCGCGAGTCTTCGGTTTTTGTGTATCTCGTCGAGTTTTTCCGGCAAGGGATATTGCTTCTCCTACTTGTTCTAAGTTTCGGACGAAACTTCTTTTAAGGAGGGTAGAATGTAATATCCGCAATTTTCGATTTTCGGTAAATTTCCTTTTCGACCGAGTCCGTTTGACGGCTCGCTCATGACCGCTTCGTCATTCCGAGAATGATTAATTCTACACTTTTGTCATCCGAGTTCGTTTCGGTGTTGTTTTGTTGAGTTACGTGGTTTTTAGCGACTTTTCCGCACTTGAGTTCGATTCTTGCGAATCTCGTCCAAATCGCTGTTTGAGTTTCCCGCAAGTCCGTTTAACTTTGTTAGACGTGTTGTGAACTTCGGTTTGGTTATTCGATCACGTATCGTGATTTCCGGCGTTTGGGCCATTTTGTAATTTCTTGAAAGTTACGTATCCATATCTCGTATTTGTCATCTTGACCCTTTTCTTGGTCGCGTATGATTAATTATTGCAAGACGCTTTTCATCTCGAGTCGTTGACATCGTCCGCGAACTTTTCGCCGTGTCCGCCTGCGTGCGTTTCGGAAATCGAGGCGTCGGGTCGTGGGCCGAAAGTACCGGCCGGACGGGTGGATCGCCGGACGAGTGCCGACATCGCCGAGCATGCACGGCAGAACCGCGTAGCGCACGCCACGGCCGGACGGCGCGCTTAGCTCGGCATGTAGCGCATTGCCGAGTCACCAGTCAGACGCCATCGGCCGACAGGGTATTCTCGAGGTTCGGACTCGGCCAGATCGGCGGTAGCGCACGCCATCTGCCGGTCGTAGCGCGCTAACCGGCAGGGTAGCGACGCCGCCGGACGACCAGCGACGCCACCGGACGAGTTGTCACCCGTGGCTATCGGACAGTGCGCTAGCGCGCAGCTTCCGGCCGTAGCGCACGCTAGCGGGAGTCGGGCGGTCGAGTCACGGTCGCAGATTTGGTCGGTGGTGCCGTCAGGCGGGCCATGGCCGGTGTGCTCGGCCGATGCCGGGCCGATAGCGCACGCTAGGTCGGGAAGGCTAGCGCACGCTAGTTCCGCCCAAAGATAAAAATGACAGAACCAATGACTTTCTCCGTCATTTTCATTTCATTTCTCTTCGGTCGCTGGGCCGGGTTTCTGAGGAGACGAAACCATGTTGTTGAACAACAAATCCATGAAGTTCTTGGGGTTATATCGTTGATCAATCATCCTATAACATCCTTCGATCCAAATAATCAAGGTTAGATCTTTAGAACCCTACTTTTGGGTAGATTTGGGGATTTTCGCTTTTGTCCGATTCGTTCGCTTTGTCGATTAATTCATGATGAATATGATTAATCTTGTTGGTATTCTTAGTTTCCCTACGGATTCATGGTATATTTCGTGATTTTTACGGAATCGAGAGGGTTTGGTTGTGGTCCGCCCTCGTTGTTGTTTATATACGAATATACATGAATCGTAGGCGGGTTTCGGGTGTATTCCAATTCCATATTCATTTAGAAATGGTTGTGATTGTATTCTTCGAATCGTTAGGTTCGGTTTCATTGGTTCCTAGCGTTCGTCGGTGACTTCCTTTCCGTCGTTGCGTACACAATAATTCAAGGCAAGTATTTTTGGAAACCTTTAAGCTTAACATGAAATGGTGATGTATATTACTTGTGTGTAACTCACCTCGTGTTGGCCGACGGGTCAAGGAGGGAAATCTATGCCGCGCTGGATTTCACGAGTTTGTTTAGCTAGCCATGGGAGGGTCCTTAGAGGCCTCGTGCGGGAATCTATGATATTACTCTGCTCCCAAGGCGATGCATGTGCGTATTTTGTTTTGTAATGTAGCCATGCGGGAGGGTCCTTAGAGGCCTCGCAAGGGAATCTATGATATTACTGCTTCCCAAGGCAAATTATTTGACTGTTTGTTTCCTAAAAGACATGTCTTATTTTGGTTTTCAAATGATATTGGTGCATGTACTATGAAATGTGTAAGCGATTGGTTTGCCTTGAATACTTGTACTAGCGTAATTGCTAACCCCTTTGGGGACCCGTTGTCGGGGAAATTCTTGTTATGGATTTCGTGTTATGTTCACTGCATTTGAGCTGCTACTGGGATGGTACGAGGATGTTGGCCAAGGTTGTTGACATGTGCAATCGAGTCTTGTTATTTCCTACTGTCTCTTTTGATGTGGATGTTTTCCAAATTGTAAACTTATAGATTGTACTCATGAGTACTTAGCTTTTCTTTCGGATTGTGTTTGGACTTCGTTGAGTTCTTGTATTTGTCGGTTGATGTTTATTATGCCGGTTGTACCGGACGTGTTGTTTTATGTTCTTGTTGTTAATAGTTGTTTCCTTGCTAACCGAGATGGTTAGTCGAGTGGTGTTTTATTGTGTTAGCCTGGTGGGTCCCATGTAGGGGTCCACGGCGCTGTAATACACCTCGAATATCTTGGGGGTGTTACATGTGGCACTCTTCCACTTCAACCACCCTGCCTTTATTCTGTGAGCCACATCGCCATCTAGCTCTCCATCCTTTTGGATAATAGATCCAAGATACCGAAAGAAAGTGGATCCATGAACAACTTTCCCATCAAATGTGATCATCCCCGCCTCTCTATCACTGTTTTCGCTAAACCCACACAGTTTACTTCATCATATGAAAATGACATCACCTCTCATAGTCTCATCCACTGCCGAGTAGCGTGGTAGATAAAGAACTCAAATACTCAATTCCCAAACAAAAATCCCAAAAGAGAGGAATTGAGAAAACGAGAACTTTAATAAAATTTTAGATGTGTATTCGGTTCCATGTTTGCTTTGATCCTTGAACTAGATGCTAAATGTGGCTTATTTTGATAACGTGCATACATCATGATATAATGAGCAACATATCTCCTCTATGCCACATAAGGCATAAACACAGTTAATTTCATAAATGTACAAATTAATAACTAAATGAATGATGAATCATGAATTAGGAAATGGGGAGAGTTTGAGTAGCTTGAAAAAGTCTATTGGGCTCGATAATTGGCCAAAATAGAGGTGGGCTATGTGATACGGTCAGACCGAGCTATGGGTTGAGTAGAACTGGGCTAGAATGTGGACTCAGATCGAATTGGACTGGACTTCGGCCTGTGAATCGGTATGGGCTCAGGTCTATGCCTGTTTGGATCTAGGCCGATTGAAAATTGGTCTGGTTAAATATGGCCGACTGAATATGGGCCAATTGGACCATGCGAACCAGGCAATATGGGTCGGCTGTGTAATATCCGTAATTTCTACTACTGTTGTTTGATATTATTTTATCCGAGTTATATTGTACAGCATGGAATCTGTACAGTAAGGATAAAATAAATGAAGGACTGAGATGTCAGTATTGGTATAATTGTCGTATTTGGTCGATAATTGTATTTGAGGATATAATGTGTTGAGTAATGTATATTTGATATGCCGTATGTTCGTATTTGATATGTCGAGATGTTGGACAAGGATAGCTGAAAATGGCTAAGTATAGCCTTATTAGCGCACACTGATATTCATGCATAGCGCACGCTATCGTGCAGGATTAGCGCACGCTACGTTCATAGGTTAGCGTACGCTAGTGCAGATCAGTTCAGAAGGAATCTACGCGTGGACTAGGCCACTTTCGGCGCACGTTCTGATAAGTCAACGGATGTTGTAATGTAGTGTTAGCGCACGCTAATGCATGTTGATTAGCGCACGCTAACTATATATCAGTCAACAGGGAATCTTGGCTTTATTGGTTGATTTCGGCTTGTGGGGTCACGAGCATCTTCGTGGTAGGTGTATACTATAGCAAGTCAACTTCGGATAGCGCACGCTAAGATAAATGACTTGCGTACGCTAAGCAGGATGTTTTACGTACGTTAATGCATGGGCATTACGTACGTAAGTTAGTTTACGAAGCAAGGCAGTAGCCTCTGGGCTTCGATAGTGCACGCTAACAAAGTCAGTTAGCGCACGCTAAGGCGGTAGCGCACGCTAAACATGAGATGTTAGCGCACGCTAATAATGAATATTATAAAAAGGGACAGAAGGGTGTTATGAAGCATTTCGTCCATTCCTTCCTTGTAACCGAGAGAGAGAGTTTTTAGAGAGAGTTTTGAGGTCCCAAACACTGAGAGATGATGATCTTTAACAAGATTAAGATGGAGAGCATGGATTCAAGCCTCGTTCTTCAAGTTATTCATGATTCTTGGAATGGTGTCTAGTGTTCTTATTCTTGGTTCATCCAATCCAGGTAATTTTCGTATCCTCTTGATGATGGTTCGTTTTTCTTGGATGATTTCATGTAAGGAGCATGTTGGATAATCATATGATGATGTTATATGAGATTCAATGGAATTTTGATAAGAGTTTCGGATGTTAGTTAAGATTCTTCATACTATAAGGATGGTGATTCGTTTAACCCGATCTAAGATGGATTTCTGAATCTTGTTAATTATATTGATCGATTTAGAGGAGTTAAATCATGATACGAGGTTGAATTCCGGATTGAATATGATATGATCCTTGTTATCGAGTCGGTTTGATTGTTGATGTTATTATTGATATATGGACATTGACATGATCCTTGTGATAGTTATGGTGTCGTTTATCTTCAAGAGATATGGAGATTTATGTCTCCCTTCATTCGAATTCGTAGTCGCAAGATGTGAGTCGATGTTTGGAATGCATGCTACTGAACAGCATTAGCGCACGCTAAGCTTACTGGCTAGCGCACGCTAACGGGACAACTTAGCGCACGCTACGTTATGCGTTTAACGTGCGCTAAGTAGGTAGACAGTGCAGTATTTTTGTGTTTTGATTATGAATTCGTGATGGTTTGACTTGGTTGGTTCTGACTGTGTTTATTCGAGGTTGTGTTGAACCGTTGAGTTCGATTGGTTAGTTTTGTCAGTTGTTGACCGTTATCGGATATGTGTTATTTGATTTCTTCGATAGGTTGAGATTATTGATCAGTGATTATAACCGGATATTGCGGTCGTGTTCGAGTATGTCCATTGTATTGCTTTTGATCGAGGCTGAGGAGCTCGTAGGCAAAGGAAATGTGTTCGGCAGCAGCTTCGTGGTATCGGTATCGAGGCAAGTTATTACTTGCTCAGTTATAATATTTAATGAATGGTTTCAGTTTCATTTCGTTTATAATGCATATAGCGATGATTATTATTGTGAACTCTGGGTATTCGGATCGCATATCGTTCTTTCGATTCTGGGAGGTAAATCATAATGTATATGCTTTATCTCAGTTATTGGTATGTTCGAGTATCGAGGTTACATTATGGTAAAGACGAGGATATAAGTATCTATAGTTCATTGTACGTTTGGATCGCCGAACATTGAGGATAATCGTCAGTGATGATTGGACATCGAGGTTGCTCCCGAAGGACTCGGGGCAAGTATTCCATATTGATTATGGTTTAGTGTTATTTATTTTGGTCTCGTACATTTTCTTTCATGTTGTTGAACGTATTGATTTGCATATGTGTATGCATATTGTGTTGTTTATGTTGTGTAAATAATCCGATGGGATTATGAGGATCTATGCTGAGGGCGCTGGATCGAATGTCCACCATGCGTTGGTTCGACGGGATCATCATGGGGATCTATGCTGAGGGCGCTGGATCGTTGGACAGGTTTTCCACCATGCGTTGGTTCGACGGGATCATCATGGGGATCTATGCTGAGGGCGCTGGATCGTTGGATTACCAGTATTGTGTTGATGGAATCTTGTGAATTCGCATCATTGATTTTATCATGTGTTGTTGTTCACATGTGTATTGTTAGTTATCCACCTTATGTTGATCTGATAGGATCAACAAAGGGATCTATGCTGAGGGCACTGGATCGTCGGATTTCCATTGAGTATACATGATTGTTATTGTTGTGATCATATTGACGTGGTCATATGAGTATGCATTTGTAGGTCTTGTGTTAGGACCTTGTCCGTATTGCATTGATCTGATCTCGGATTAGACTGGTATGATTGTCGTGGCACTTCATATCTCGAGGTATGTTCCGTATTTTCCTTTGGTATTTGTCTTGATGGACGATCGGTTATCGTCTTGGGGATTTGATGATGTTATTCGATGGATCGTATTGGTCAGAAATGGTATATTTCCGTATCGTGAGTTGGTTATGATAGTTTGAGAACCTTGAGTATTGTTTGAGGTAAAGTACTTATATTATGTTCGAGTTTATTGGTAAATCGAGTACAGGATGTGAAATGTGATAATGGCTACTCTGATGAGAATCACTTGAGTAAGCAAAGTTATGGCGGTAAGATTACATTGGTCGTATTCTTATGTTGTATTCTCATTGGTATGTTATTATTAATGTGATGTGACGGTTATCATTGTTGGATATTATGCTTGACCCCGTCGTGGGATTTCTTTTTAGGTTCTTGGAGTATCGAGCTTGTAGCGGTCGTGAAGAGATGAGCTTCCCGGAGGATACTGGCTAGGACATGTTGTGTGCATTGAGTTTCTTGATTGGTTCTTGTATTCCGCTGCTAGAGTATCTTTTTGGTTGGCCTTTTTCCGCTGCGTGAGTATTTTGAGACGCTCTTTTGGTATCTAGTAACTGAGGTTACTTTGGAAATCGTTTTCTAGACTTTTGAGTGTCGGTTGTTTGGCCTTGCGATTTCAAATGAGTTTTTACGACGGTTTTTGATAAAAGGATTTTATATGTCTTTGTGAATTTTTAAAGATAGTACCGTCGTTGGCCTCTTGGGCATCTGTAAATGTTTGTGAAAATTTCTTTTAGCCTTGTGGGTTCCATCTCGGGGCCCACGGCTGTAACACCCCAAACTAGACGGATATTACAGTGTCGTGAATCCCCGACTGGGACACACCAGGCGAATGAAAATGATGAATTAAATAATATAATTGTAGTACCGAACCACATTATATTACCAATTACTCCGATGAGGAGTTTAAGTACAACACACCAGGACTAAACCGAATACTAGTATATTTTATATGGAGATAAAATACACCACCCTGAACAATTAAACATCTCAAACGGAATTTGCAGCGGAAAATACAAATGACGGAATTAACTGAAATGACTGAAACAAACGAAATGACTGGGGCCCCCTACTAGTATCACTGGGACTCCTCGCCGTCAGCATGCTCTTCCCGTGCCTTTGCCTTGCCGTGACCTGAAAACAAAATCCCCCAACGGGGTCGCCATACGTAACAACAATCCTCAAGGGTTGAAAATACACAATCATGAATTAACTGAAGTTATGAAATGTCCTGAGTTATGAATTACGCTGAAGAGGAGTATCATAGTACGCCCGTAATGTTCTGTGCAAGTGTACAAGACGAATGACCGGACACACCCGTCCTTGTACCTAATTAGTCTCACGGAGTTAAGCTTTACCGTGTGAACGGTCCAATGTATCGGTGAACCCAATACATGACCATCGTATGCCCGACTAAAAATTCCACACAGCCACACCCGGCCACGCAATATGAACCCAGAAGGTCATATGAACGAAAATGACCAATATGAATATCAATGAATAATAATAAACTGACAAAGTCAAGAATGACTCACCGATATGAAAGTGATAATGAAGTGATTGATAGTTTCAATAAAATGATTGGAACCGCCGTTCCTCGCTAATGAAGTGATTATTCGACAATTACAAGTCTCAATATGATTAATACAATGATGAATGAGTTATGGTTATGAATGATCAACAACAAAAGGAATGAATATCCTTTTAACCGAGTAAGAATCAACTTACTCAATACCGATGACAAAGTCCTTCCACGAACAACGTCCTAATCGAGATACCGGTCGCTCGAACAACCTTGAATAACAATAATTACCAACAACCATTCAATACATGTAGCAAGCAACAAAACACGACTAACCCAAAGGTCGAAACAACGATAATCAAACTCATAGGGGCATTCTAACGAATACGTAACCAACCACACGACTTCGAAAATATCCAATCCCGAATATGACGAAACCAACACTAAAATGAGTATTTCAAACCATCAAAACACTTCCAATGATATCAATAATCCACTAGGAATCCATAATTCATGATTACAACAACATTAATCGGAAAATCCCCAAATTAACCGAAGTCAACCCCAAGGGTTCTTGAAATAATTCCGAAAATAGCCATTAAATCCTTAGGAATATATATATCCAAGGTAGATAATCCATATCTAACATATTCCAATGATAATCCAAGCTTACACGAAGAAATCGGAAGGAAAAACCCAAAAATCCGAAATTCAAGATCCAAGAAATTAATACCTTTGATTTGGTGTTTTGGAGATGATGAAGTGATGATAATCCAACTCAAAGACTTGAAGATGATGATGGATGATAACAGCTCGAAGAGAACTCTCTAAAATCGCCCAAATCACCTAGAACCGATGAGAGAATGAGAATAGAGTGATAAATGACGAACTCGGGCTAACTGTCCAATTTATAGCCACTCCAGGTTAGCGTGCGCTAGCCCTTATTCGTAGCGTGCGCTAACGGGTAATTTGGGAAATCCAGTACCCACTGTCCGAACGCGGTAGCGCGCGCTACGTACCTTTTTGTAGTGTGCGCTACGGCCATATCATTAGCGTGCGTTAATACCCATTGCTAGCGTGCGCTAACGAATTATTTGATGCCCAGTACTGGAATCCAGAAACTGTCAGTCCTCTGATTTGACCTCGGTAGCGTGCGCTACACCCAATATTTAGCGTGCGCTATAATATCGATTGCGTACGCTAAAAACATCTCATAGCGTGCGCTATGAATTAATCCAGTGCAGTCCAGTAGCCACTGGACTCAACCTGATCCGTCCTTAACGCGCGCTACTCCACATATTAGCGTGCGCTACTACAACCCACTAGCGCGCGCTACTTACCACTCGTAGCGTGCGCTACATATAACTCACCTGCAGTCCAGTACCTTCTGGACTGCAGCCAGGGTAACACTAGCGTGCGCTAATGCTGAGTGGTAGCGTGCGCTACCTGTACTCATTTAGCGTACGCTAAAAGGAGTACGTAGCGTGCGCTACTCCTCACGCACAGCCCACAATGAAAATAACGATGATGATAAACACGGCACGAAACTCCAATTAGATTAGTGATGAATGATGATTGATACACGATACAATTACTCTGAATGATGAATACCATGATTGAATATGAGTGACAAATGATCATTAATGAGTGAAATTACTGAATATCAATTACTGAATGATAAATATTGAATGATAATTACTTAATTACAACCGGGTATTACAACGGCGCTGTAATATTTCCGGTTAAATTTGGGGGTGTTACAGAATATGGTATCAGAGCTTAGGTTGAGAAAACCTAGGCATTTGGGTCGAGTTGGGTCGTGTTTTTGTTGCGTCATTCGAGTTGTCGATTGACAAATATTAGAGCCGTGAGTCTTTGTTGTTCACTCAGGCTTCTGCGTTATCGGATTTGCCAGTATCGTACTGGGCTTGTTATAACTTTTCCAAATGGTGTTAATGAGATTCTCTGGAATGAGATGTATTGTGTTCTTGAGTCGAACCGATTTGGCAAACGTGTGTTTCGAAAATATCTGTGTCGAGTATTTTCTTGAGTCGAGACATGTGCCAAGACAACGGGAATCATCGGCTTCACGATCCGTAAGTATTTGGATTTTTAATTGCATTGAGATTTATTCTCATTCTATAGTTGATATGCTTTGAGATTCTGAGAATATTATATGTTATAGTATAAGGTGACAGAGTTGGGACAGGATTGATGATCTTGAGGAGTTATAATTTTGAGAATCGTATGTTGGTTAGATTTTGGAGCAGAATTGTGCATTTGGGAGAAATATTGTGCATGGTTGAGAAGAACATATAACATGTTAATTCATTTTGAGATATATGAATTGCTTTTGATCATTTGAAAATGATACTTTTCAAAATGAATGTCTTACGGATGTTTTACGGAAAATGATTTTGGGCCGAGACCCAATTGATTTTGAAATGGTTTTATAACTCAGGACTTGGGTTCGAAAAAGGGTTTTCTACTTTTTAAACTTCTTGTAATGCGGAACGAGTTACGGGCTGAGACCCTAATGTTTCAAACGGCTTTTCTGTTTCCTTAAAACTCCCGAGACTTGTAAAACACTTTACCAATCGTTTACCTATGTTATTTCCGCCTTTCGAGGCTTTGGTTTACTTGTACAAATGGAATTTCTCGGGAAGTCTTTCGCCGTGTTTGATTTGTTGATTTGTTTCAACGTTTTGTCATATCATATTTGAGGTGATCCAGGATGGGTAAATGGTTGACGATATGAGTCATGTGTGGAAAAGGAGTTTAGTCGGAATTTATACATTGAGATTTTGGAACTCGATCGTGTGGTTTTCCGATGGAATATCAGTGGATATTGGTGACGAACCGAATTGGTATACAGGAGTATGGATATAGTCGAGCATTTGCATACTTTTCATTTTAAAACTTCGAAATCGTGTGGATTCGAAGGAAACTGTTATCAAATACTTGGCACCATCGATCCAAGTTAATTTTTCGAAAATTGATTTTGTGGTCTTACCAAAATTTATGTTTTTAGTTTTGAAATTTTTGAAAGAACTTTCGAAAATTTGTATTCTTGACGAGACTTTATGATTTCAAACTGGTTTTGAAAATGTGATTGATATACATACACATTTAGTGCATAGTGCATATCATCATATTGATGGTACGATGGAAAAGGAGTTCGAACTTCAGTATGTTAGTTTGATTATCCGGTGATGATCGGTTGAGTTATCGGATAAGAGAAATATGTTGCGTGTTGTAGATTCATGCACATAATATTATTTTGGAAACTTGGGATTTTGGTGAAACCGGAACATATGTGCTATGTGATTCCATTGGTATGGTAGTAGCGCGATTTTACCTTAGTGATTCTGGAATGATTTCCTTGTAAGCGTAGATTTGGGGATGGTGACCCCATACTGGTTGTTTTAGATAGTGAGTGGTCGTTTCCACTCCGTGTATGATTGGGTATGTTCGTCAGTTTGTGATTAGTTGTTCATATGCCGAGGGGTATGTTCGCCAGTCCGATATGTTTATTGAGATCCACTGTATGTGATCGGTGTGTCGTTTTGAGAATTTTTCTTTTTCGTATATCTGTTTCTGTGGTTCTGTGTTGATAGTGTTGGAGTTTACCGTGTGAAGGTATTCTCGATTTCCGTTGATCGTTCGTTGGTCGTATTGGAGTTTATCACGTTGATGATATTCTCGATTGTGATTTGACCTCTGGTTGGTCAGATTGGAATTTATCATGTCGATGATAAATTCGGTTGATTGTTGATCATTGTTGGTGATCATCTGAGCGTTCAGATTGTCTATCGATGTTTCGGGATTCGTTGCCATTGTATTGAGCAGTTGTTTCACAGATACATCGGATATTATTCATTTTATCAGAATTGAGACTTGATTATGTAATCAAAGCATGTGATTTGATTCGGGCAGATTGTTTGATCCGAAGATGATATATTTTGTTGAGAATCAGGGAATTGTGATCGTAAGTGTATTGAGACTGTACAGTGAGAACGCTGGCTAGTATCTCCGGAGATCGTCGACCTGCGTATTTGTAAGTATGCTCTTTTGGATATTCGGTAATGATGATGATTGATCGTTGTCGTGATGGTTTTGGGATATTTTGGGTTGAACAGTATGTTTGTTTGTTTTCTATGACGGATTGCAAGTTTCGAGGACGAAACTTATTTTAAGGGGTGTAGAATGTAATATCCAGAATTTCTACTACTGTTGTTTGATATTATTTTATCCGAGTTATATTGTACAAAGATGGAATCAGACAAAGAAGGATAAAATAAATGAAGGACTGAGATGTCAGTATTGGTATAATTGTCGTATTTGGTCGACAATTGTATTTGAGGATATAATGTGTTGAGTAATGTATATTTGATATGCCGTATGTTCGTATTTGATATGTCGAGATGTTGGACAAGGATAGCTGAAAATGGCTAAGTATAGCCTTATTAGCGCACGCTGATATTCATGCATAGCGCACGCTATCGTGCAGGATTAGCGCACGCTACGTTCATAGGTTAGCGTACGCTAGTGCAGATCAGCTCAGAAGGAATCTACGCGTGGACCAGGCCACTTTCGGCGCACGTTCTGATAAGTCAACGGATGTTGTAATGTAGTGTTAGCGCACGCTAATGCATGTTGATTAGCGCACGCTAACTATATATCGGTCAATAGGGAATCTTGGCTTTATTGGTTGATTTCGGCTTGTGGGGTCACGAGCATCTTCATGGTAGGTGTATACTGTAGCAAGTCAACTTCGGATAGTGCACGCTAAGATAAATGACTTGCGTACGCTAAGCATGATGTTTTACGTACGTTAATGCATGGGCATTACGTACGTAAGTTAGTTTACGAAGCAAGGCGGAGCCTGCGGGCTGATAGCGCACGCTAACAAAGTCAGTTAGCGCACGCTAAGGCGGTAGCGCATGCTAAACATGAGATGTTAGCGCACGCTAATAATGAATATTATAAAAAGGGACAGAAGGGTGTTATGAAGCATTTCGTCCATTCCTTCCTTGTAACCGAGAGAGAGAGTTTTTAGAGAGAGGTTTGAGGTCCCAAACACTGAGAGATGATGATCTTTAACAAGATTAAGATGGAGAGCATGGATTCAAGCCTCGTTCTTCAAGTTATTCATGATTCTTGGAATGGAGTCTAGTGTTCTTATTCTTGGTTCATCCAATCCGTAATTTTCGTATCCTCTTGATGATGGTTCGTTTTTCTTGGATGATTTCATGTAAGGAGCATGTTGGATAATCATATGATGATGTTATATGAGATTCAATGGAATTTTGATAAGAGTTTCGGATGTTAGTTAAGATTCTTCATACTATAAGGATGGTGATTCGTTTAACCCGATCTAAGATGGATTTCTGAATCTTGTTAATTATATTGATCGATTTAGAGGAGTTAAATCATGATACGAGGTTGAATTCCGGATTGAATATGATATGATCCTTGTTATCGAGTCGGTTTGATTGTTGATGTTATTATTGATATATGGACATTGATATGATCCTTGTGATAGTTATGGTGTCGTTTATCTTCAAGAGATATGGAGATTTATGTCTCCCTTCATTCGGATTCGTAGTCGCAAGATGTGAGTCGATGTTTGGAATGCATGCTACTGAACAGCATTAGCGCACGCTAAGCTTACTGGCTAGCGCACGCTAACGGGACAACTTAGCGCACGCTACGTTATGCGTTTAACGTGCGCTAAGTAGGTAGACAAAGGCGATTTTTGTGTTTTGATTATGAATTCGTGATGGTTTGACTTGGTTGGTTCTGACTGTGTTTATTCGAGGTTGTGTTGAACCGTTGAGTTCGATTGGTTAGTTTTGTCAGTTGTTGACCGTTATCGGATATGTGTTATTTGATTTCTTCGATAGGTTGAGATTATTGATCGGTGATTATAACCGGATATTGCGGTCGTGTTCGAGTATGTCCATTGTATTGCTTTTGATCGAGGCTGAGGAGCTCGTAGACAAAGTAAATGTGTTCGGCAGCAGCTTCGTGGTATCGGTATCAAGGCAAGTTATTACTTGCTCAGTTATAATATTTAATGAATGGTTTCAGTTTCATTTCGTTTATAATGCATATAGCGATGATTATTATTGTGAACTCTGGGTATTCGGATCGCATATCGTTCTTTCGATTCTGGGAGGTAAATCATAATGTATATGCTTTATCTCAGTTATTGGTATGTTCGAGTATCGAGGTTACATTATGGTAAAGACGAGGATATAAGTATCTATAGTTCATTGTACATTTGGATCGCCGAACATTGAGGATAATCGTCGGTGATGATTGGACATCGAGGTTGCTCCCGAAGGACTCGGGGCAAGTATTCCATATTGATTATGGTTTAGTGTTATTTATTTTGGTCTCGTACATTTTCTTTCATGTTGTTGAACGTGTTGATTTGCATATGTGTATGCATATTGTGTTGTTTATGTTGTGTAAATAATCTGATGGGATTATGAGGATCTATGCTGAGGGCGCTGGATCGAATGTCCACCATGCGTTGGTTCGACGGGATCATCATGGGGATCTATGCTGAGGGCGCTGGATCGTTGGACAGGTTTTCCACCATGCGTTGGTTCGACGGGATCATCATGGGGATCTATGCTGAGGGCGCTGGATCGTTGGATTACCAGTATTGTGTTGATGGAATCTTGTGAATTCGCATCATTGATTTTATCATGTGTTGTTGTTCACATGTGTATTGTTAGTTATCCACCTTATGTTGATCTGATAGGATCAACAAAGGGATCTATGCTGAGGGCGCTGGATCGTCGGATTTCCATTGAGTATACATGATTGTTATTGTTGTGATCATATTGACGTGGTCATATGAGTATGTATTTGTAGGTCTTGTGTTAGGACCTTGTCCGTATTGCATTGATCTGATCTCGGATTAGACTGGTATGATTGTCGTGGCACTTCATATCTCGAGGTATGTTCCGTATTTTCCTTTGGTATTTGTCTTGATGGACGATCGGTTATCGTCTTGGGGATTTGATGATGTTATTCGATGGATCGTATTGGTCAGAAATGGTATATTTCCGTATCGTGAGTTGGTTATGATAGTTTGAGAACCTTGAGTATTGTTTGAGGTAAAGTACTTATATTATGTTCGAGTTTATTGGTAAATCGAGTACAGGATGTGAAATGTGATAATGGCTACTCTGATGAGAATCACTTGAGTAAGCAAAGTTATGGCGGTAAGATTACATTGGTCGTATTCTTATGTTGTATTCTCATTGGTATGTTATTATTAATGTTATGTGACGGTTATCATTGTTGGATATTATGCTTGACCCCGTCGTGGGATTTCTTTTTAGGTTCTTGGAGTATCGAGCTTGTAGCGGTCGTGAAGAGATGAGCTTCCTGAGGATACCGGCTAGACATGTTGTGTGCATTGAGTTTCTTGATTGGTTCTTGTATTCCGCTGCTAGAGTATCTTTTTGGTTGGCCTTTTTCCGCTGCGTGAGTATTTTGAGACGCTCTTTTGGTATCTAGTAACTGAGGTTACTTTGGAAATCGTTTTCTAGACTTTTGAGTGTCGGCTATTTGGCCTTGCGATTTCAAATGAGTTTTTACGACGGTTTTTGATAAAAGGATTTTATATGTCTTTGTGAATTTTTAAAGATAGTACCGTCGTTGGCCTCTTGGGCATTTGTAAATGTTTGCGAAAATTTCTTTTAGCCTTGTGGGTTCCATCTCGGGGCCCACGGCGCTGTAATATTTCCGGTTAAATTTGGGGGTGTTACAGGCTGGGCATGGACGGTCTGGTCAGACTGGCGAGGTTGGTGGCGTTGTTCGACGATGCGGGTCAGATTGAGATCAATCAGTCTATTGGGAGTGGGGGACAGACTGTTACAACCATGTAACTGTTATGTTACACGCTAAACAGGAGGTGATGTGGGCAGTGGAAGAAGCCGAGTCATGGGGCTCGGGAATAGGCCCGATTCGTGGTAGCCGGTGGTTCTACACATGAGGTGATCTGCTCGTGCGATCTAATGTTGCATGGATTGTCAATGTGGGGCAGGCGGCAGGGATCGGAATCGGGTGCTGCACGATGGATCGGCTTGGGGTAAGCCGTGGCAAGGGCCAGGTCGGAAGAGATTGGGGGCTCGAGTCACGACGGCGAAGCGTCGAGCGGATGAGATCAGGGCTCGGGCAATGGCGGTCAAGGAGGCTGAGTTTGATTTAGCAGCATCATGGGTCGGGCAGAGGGGTCGTGGCAAATGAGAGGCAAGGCCGTGTAGGTCACAAGTACGTATGGTAAAAGTCTAGGGGGTTAATAGACCTTTAAAAACTCTTTCCTGAATTAGCTGGTTTAATAAACTCAAGCAATATAAGTAGCTAGGTAAACTTAGATAATATTAACACTTAGATGGAATCTCAGCTAAGTACAGCTCAGAAGTCAGCTGACAAATATTATGCGAAGACTTAACTGACTTTTAATGCAATAGTTAAAGATGGATGCAGCAGTTAAGTATGATGTTTAAAGCAGTAAATAATAAATAACACAACACTTATAGTAGCTCCATAGGTGGGATAATACTCCACTAATCCACTTCTCTCCAATCCTCTTGGAGATAAATTCACTATAATTTTCAATGGTTATAATGAATCTAGTTACAACAGCTTTCAACTGGCGAAAAGTCGTGGCTGTTCTAACTCCTTCCATTTGGTTGCGTGTACCTCTTGATTGAAAACCTATGGATGCCTCAACAACTCTCAAGTTGTCTATCACCTTCCAATCAAGAACCCGTGGATGCCTTAAAACCTTCTACTTTCAAGAACCTTGTCGAGGAAAGTATCTCATACTCAAAACTTTAGAACATGAGTGTTTGTCTTCTACAACTTCTAATAGCTTCTCAGTATTTGATTCTTATGATATTTGCTCTCCATGATGCCATAGTTGTAGCTTTTATTGCTTTTGATTGCTTTGAATGCTTGTAAGTGTAAATCGCTTCGTACTTCTGCTCATCAGTTCTTCAGATATTTATAGTACGATCTTGAGCTTTTCCATAGCCGTTTCATCCTAAACAAATCGGTATTTTTGAGAGGTACTTCTTTGTTTAACATTTTATCTCCTTGCACGGCTTGTCGCTTTCTTCAGATCTGCCCGTTTGAAAATAGGAAGTTGTTCACACTGTTTTCTTCGATTTCTATAATAAGAAGTCTTTAGAGCGTGAATTTCAAGGAATATTTTGTTCCTTAAATTGCGGGAATCATTCACATTATTTCTTTTGCTTTATTTATGTTTGCATGTGATTTGCCGTCTTTGTTGATTTTTCAACATTTGCTGACGTGGACATGGCTGGTTAATTATTTGCTGAATTTTGTCCAAGTATTTTGACGTTCATACTAAGTTGAAGTTCTGACTTGATGATACTTAGCTGATATGCGATACTCAGCTGAAATGCAATACTTGGTTGATATGCGATACTCTGCTGATATGCGATAATCGGCTGAAATGCGATACTCATCTAAGATGCGATACTCGACTGGTATGCGATACTCAGCTGATATGCGATACTTAGCTGATATGCGATACTCAGCTGATATGCTATACTCGCCTGATATGCGATACTTAGCTCATATGCGATACTCAGTTGATATTCTATACTCAACTGATATTCCGACTTAGCGATACTCAACTGAACTGACTAAGCCTATTTGATCAATACTTAGTCTAACTTTTAAAAGACCTATAGAAGATACTCATTTAGTTCTTCTTTATAATGCCAAGTACTTAGAACATTACATTTGAATTAAACTTAGAATACAAGGGTGCATCATTAATATCCTAAATGTATTCCTAACAAATCCCCCCTATTTTGATGACGGCAAAACTTAATGATTTGTTCAAGTGAAAATGAGTCATCACACATAAAAATAAAGTTCGCTCTGTATGAGACAACTAGGAATTGTCATTCAGGTTGATTGCATATATTTTTCATTTTTGTTTATCACAATACGGTACTTGAATGAATTTTTAAACAACAAAAAATCACAAGTAAACAACAACAAAAAACTTTAAACATTTATCCCCTTCTTCCTCTTCCTCTGGACTTAGTTGGAGGCAATGACTTTAAGGGTTTTGCTCCAATGGGGTTTTCCACGGCTGTAATCAACCCATATTTCTTCTTTATGACTGTTGAAGCAAACTCTTGGTTTTCAGGAGAAGTATATTTGTTTTTGATGTATACTTCTCTTATTTCCTCCTGAAGTGCAATATTGTCCAGCTTTCCATTTACATCAGTGGGTGCTTCTTGTGGTCTGAGAGATGGGATCATTGAATTTGCGTCAAATTCCTCTTCAGCATATTTCTTCAAGATTTCCCACAAGTTCGGCCAGTTCAGCTCCATGTAATCAATGCAAACGTGTTGTGGGGGACAGTCAGGATCTTGAAGTATTTCTCAGATGTAATACTTTTCTATGAATTATTTCTTTGTTGTTCCCTACATAGGTACAACTTCCTCTGGTATAAACTCTTCCATAAAATGCAACTCTTTTCCCTCCTAGCTAAGTGGTTGGATAGTGTCTTTCTTTGTTCTCCTCTTATTTGCAGGAGGGTCCTGGTCCTCAGCTGAGTTTTTCCTTTTGAGCATTTGGGAGCCCGTTCCTACTTTTGGATAGTGAATGATTAGAAGAGGGGCACTTATGGGAATCATAGCTAGGGAGTCTTTCAATTTGCTTCTCATCTTTTTCCCCTTTTTGCCAGCATCAATGAGTTGCGCCAGGTGTTCTTCCACCTTGATCATGAAATATTGCAACCCAAGGGGTAATATGCCAGAGCTAGGAGCTAGGGAAGATTCCTTCTTGTTGAGCAGTGAATCCATTTTGCTGTTTAATTCCAGCAGATGTGGTTCAACTCTTGTGGCCAGAAGTTTTTCAACAGTTTCTTTGAACCATCTTCTTGACCAGTTCAGCTAGGTTATGAGGTAACTGATCAACAGGTGCTTGATGTGAAATTTCAGTTGCGTTCTCCGAGGTAGCTGATTTTTCAGTAGGGGGAGCATTGGTTGATGAATGTTCCCCCAGTTTGTCTGACTCTTTGTCATCATTTGATTCAACAACTATAGTTCCTCCATTTTAATCAGGTCCACCCTGATCCTCATCATGATCAGAGTAATCTTGATCATCTTCCTTTTCCTCCTCATATTTTTCTTCTTCTTCTTCTTCTTCTTTATGTTTTTCTACTTCTCGAGTTTTTTCTTTTTCAACTCCAAAACCCTTTTCTTTTTCAACTTCATCTTTCTCATCCTTTCATAAAAGTGTTTGCCTTGTGCTACACCTTCCATAATGTACAAAATAAATTGGTCCATGTTTGATTTAAAGTTGTTTGTGAACCAGCTTTCATCTAATGACAGACTCATTTTAGTTTCATTACAGAAAATTGAATGAGCTTCTCAGTGGTCAGGGAGTAGTCCCAATCACTTCTTTCAACCAATTCCTTGAGAGCATTGAAGCTAAGGGACTTCAACCTCTTCCAGTATTTATAAGCATAAACAATAGAAAGATTGTAGATGTGATCTTACCGTTTTGAGTTGTTCTTTTCTGAGATGAAATGGGTTGTTGTCCTTGAGATTGAATCTGTAATATATGTTAGCTTCCTCAAGGACTTGTTCTTTAGCATCTTTAGCCTCTTTTAAAATGCTGGGGAGCTCAGGGAGTGGTGCTTCAGGCATGAGATCTTCTTCTTGTTCTTCTACCAAGGCCAGCTCGATTGACTGAGCTGTTGGTACTCCAGTGGGGTTATCAGCTAGGTTAGACATCACAGCAGGTATCTCAGCTGATGGAACCTCAGTTGTGTCTTCATCTGATGACTCACTTGAGTAGTGAACCAGTCCTTTGAATCTTTTGGTTGGGGATTCAAGTAATGTGATGATGGGTTCCTTTTCAAGGGATTTTCTCTTCCTAAAAAATTCAGATAGTAGAAGATTGTCACTATCTTCATCTTCTTCATGCCGAGCAGGTGCAGATGGTTGTTCTTCAGCTAACTCTTCAGGAGCATCTGGCTGTTCAGGTGCAGCTAACTTTTCAGCTAAGATGTTGGCTGTAGTAAGTTCAGCAGGGGTCAGTTCAGTCTCAGCTGCAAGTAAGGTGGCTGCAACTGGTTCCACCTCTTCATCATCATATTCAGACGCCATCTTGTATGATGATGTGTCTGATTTCATTTTTGCAAGAATCTCTTGAGCTCGATGTTGCTCAGTTGAGAATGCCTACAAAGCAGTTGGGTCCAAATGTCCAAGGCGCTTGTCGTTATGGAAGTTTTCTCATTTGCCTTTATCATTTCCCAAATATTCCAGATTATTGAGTTCCAAAAGTTAAACTCTTAGTTGAATTTCTTATTAGTGTTATCTAAGCTGGCTTTGTTCACTTCTCTTACTAACTACCTAAAGATATAATGGGGCCAGTTAATTCTTTAACTTTGCACCATTGACCTCATCACTGTATATTTTGATGCGGACATTTGATTAAAGCTTCGAGATATGCCCATGACTATTTTGTTGGTCATGTCCATCATGAATCTATACTCCTTCTAGATGTCTGATTTCGTCGCGGTGTTCTTCATCTCGCTTAGTTGTTCTGGCATTTTGATCTACTGCCAGATATCCAGGTGATTCTATTTGAGAGCCTCCACTGCTATTCCATGGTTTTGTTGGAAATAAAATGCAGCGGAAGCGAAGTTGGGAATAATTTGATAAAAGCATTTTGTGCATCCACGAGCACAAAACCTATTTAGGCATGCTAATTAATTAACTACTAAGATTAATAAGTAATTTTTATATTATTTATTATTTAATAAATAGTATTGTGGTAAAATCAATATCCTAATCTAGATCAAAAGATCATATGATATTTACCTCTTGAAGCGTTGTGGTTGCTACCTTGATCTCTTCCTCAAAACCTTCTAGAGTATGATCTCGCCTTAGTCCGTACGTTGTGTGGGCAACGAGCTACCGAATCTTGCTCGGACTACAAAGTAGATCGGCCAACCTATGTTCCTCAAAACTCTCGATTTTCTTTTCTTCAACTACTTCCGATTTGTAGCAAGAATTTAAATGTTATCTCAATTGTGGAGTCAAAGAAACTATTCAAGATCGACAATTAAACACTTGGAAAAAAAAAACCGAAATCTCTTCTGTAAGTTATAGTGTCACGGCCGAACCCCCCTTTGTGTCTCTATTTATAGGATTTGGACTATTCTAGGGATATTAAGGAGGATTAGGGTTAGGACTCTTAATGCAACCCAACTTTCCATATTAAATCCTTCCTACTATGGTTGAGTTCACTAATATCAATCCAATCCACTAAAGAATTAATATTGCACTTCCAACCAAAATCCCAATTAACGAAATCGAGCTCCTTATTTAAATATATTATTTTTCGTGTTTAAGATATCGAATGTTCATTAATTAATTTAAGCTACTGACAACTTTAATTAATTTATTTATTATCCAAGAGTAGTATCACTCGAACCTTATTATTGTATCAGAATTATATCCACCTGCAGGGTTTAATATAATAATCATTATCGAGCTCCTCAAGGGGACATCCTCAACCCACACGAGTCGGTACATGACTTCTAGTTATTATATGAATTGTCATATAAATAATATTATTGTCCAAGATACAAACCATATTGAGTCAATCATTGTGACTCTCACTCATGATAAATCAAAGCAATAAATATTATAAATACACAATAAGTATATACTTAGAATTAAGAAATAATAATTTTTCGAGATGTACATTCTTCTTACAATCAGTACAGAAGACAGTATCTCCCTGCGATGTAGTTCAACGTACGCAAATACGCTAATGCATGCTAATCAAGACCAACTAATCTCAAACTTACATTACTCTTTCATATAATTTATCTAGTAATTATATAGGTTGTAAACTATTTTGTTATTTTATAAGGCACCAATAATATGACCTTCCGTGTGACACCAACACACCATATTATCTACAATATAATATAAATAGACAATTCATTTGCATAACCATAACGTGAATAAATATGCAAAATATGTGATTAGATATAATTAGTATTCTCATAGGTAGTTACAGGGAAATATTAAGGTAATACAAGCATAAAGTATGATTTGCAGTATACAACCCTATCAAAACATGCTTTTAAGTATACTACTCTATTATATAGTCTCTCATATCTTCCACTTATACTCAAAGCAATGCTTCCATACACCATAATCACATTCCTTCCACATGTAACACCCCCAATCCACACAGGAATATTACAACGTCGTAGACCCTCTCTGTGAGGATCTACCAGGCTAAATACAGAAACAAGACATCACATTTCGTACTGACATGGCTAAATAACGAACCATTAGACCAATTTTGTCTTTCACCACAAACATACAAGTTACATATACACATCTCTTTCAGTACTCATACCCTTGCAAAGGTCAAATACACTCTCAAACTCATACAACAGCAAATACGACAGCAGAAAGGACAATACAATGAACTCTGACTAAATGCACCCAGAACTGGCCTTCATGTGATTAGTATCATTCGTCTTCCATCATCCTTCATAACGGTCCTATGTTTAGTTTAATACCTGAATATCTGATGTGTATTTTATCTGTATTTGAACCTTGTGACATTGCATATGTTGTATTTTGATTTGAGTATAATCCTCCATATTTCATGATCATCAATGAGTGTATGATTTCGTAGTTGTTGTTTCATGCATGTACTTGTGTACATTTAGCGCACGCTAACGTTTAAGTGTAGCGCGCGCTAAATATGTAAGCTGGCGCACGCTACAGATGAGTCTTAGCGCATGTTATATGTGGTCAACATGACTGAGACAGGCGGTAGGTGAGATCGGATCGCGGAAATGGGATAATGTTTTGTCAGGATGAACCTGGACGGATTTTGGAAAAGGCAAGTCAACGGTGCTTAGCGCACGCTATGTGAGAGATGCTAGCGCGCACTAAATATGGTATAGTGAGGTCAGTGAGCTTTCGTAAAGCCAATAGCGCACGCTACAATGGGTGTTAACGTATGCTAACTGTTGCTTTTAGTACATGTAAAGCCTAGTTAGCGTGCGTTAGACCGAGGACATTTAGATACAGTGGGCTGGGAGCCCGTTAGCGCATGTTAAAAAGGATGAGTAGCGCGCGCTAATAACCATTTTCTATAAATAGGACAGCACCTTATTTCATTTTTCAGTCTCCACTTCACCCCACACTCAATTTCCGAGACTTAGAGAGTTACCCTTCCCATCTTGAACCTTCATATCAGCCTCTAATCATATCATTGAAGGCAAGGAGCCTTGAGGATTGGTGTTCTAGCGTTTGGCACGGAGTTCATCAAGTAATCTCATATTTTCCTTCCGTGTAAGGTATGTGGCGATTCACTGATCTGGATTATGTGTTCTTGTTGTCAAAAATGATCATGCTACGGATATTGTTGAGTTTATTACTAAAGTTATTTAGTTCTTACATACAACTTGAACGAACAATGCGTATAGGAGAACTTAATAGATTTGAACTTAGAGTTATTCCTTGAACAAGAAGATGTTAATCATGTTGAACCTAATAAATCAGTTTTTATGGTGTTCTTCAAGAGGTTTCCGAAATCTTGCTGCATTGGATTAATGAAACTTATGGCTAGGATCCATGTTAGACGAACTATCATGTGATATAGTTGAAGAATCCGACCAAATGATGTGTTTAATCTTGCTTGGAAGATTATGGGATTGTTGTTCGAATTAGTAGTGTAGTGATGATTCAACCGGTATGGGTTAGGACAGATTCATACGCTTTTATTGATGGGTAGATTACGCCTATTGATGCTCATATGATGTTTAAAATGATTATCCGAAACCGTTAGTTATATTGGTGCTATTGTTCAATGAAGGTTCGGATTTTTGGTGAATTGATCAAGTGAGAGTTCTTCGACCGAGTTGAAGGTTATTCGTAGTATCTTTCCTTGTCGTCATTTTTGAGGCAAGTATCGTGACTTTTAGTTTAACGTCGATGATTATGATCATACATATTACCCTTCATATTGATGAATATGAGATTATCCTAGATGAATTGTTATAATGTCGTTCATGTTTTTGATCCATGTGTATGTTCGTATTGATGAACATATTGTTTTGCATATGTATGCATGGTTGTATCATGTATGTTGTATTGATCCGCAAGGGATCGTGTGATCTATGCTGAGGGCACTGGATTAGTTGTCCACCTCGTGTTCGTCCGATGGGATCATCTTGGGATCTATGCTGAGGGCGTTGGATCATTGAACGGGTTTTTCCACCTCGTGTTGGTCAGACGAGATCATCTTGGGATCTATGCTGAGGGCGCTGGATCATTGGATTACCCCATGTTGTGTTGATGGAATCATGTGGATTCGCATCGTTGGATTCCGTAGCGGAAGTCCGTGTTCTGTATTTTGTTATGAATCGTTGTTGCATATATGTTATTGTATATTATGATACTTGTACTAGCATCGTTTTGCTAACCCCTGTGGGGGTGGACATTTGTTTTGATGTTCTGGTAACCGAGGGGCAGGAAAGCAGCCACAGTACCGGCATGATGACGAAGGGGCTCAGTGATGTTGTTTGTTGTATTTTTTTTTATATTCTGGTTTGGTATTTAGTACTCGAGTACGTGTGTCTTTTGATGATTTGAGAAATTTGTAATAAATGAATTGTGTTGAGACGTTTTAACCGGTTATTAATTACTAAACTATTTGTGGTATTTTTGTATTGTTCAGCTATTCTTTTAATTTAGCCTTGTAAACTCTTACATAAAGGGTTTACGGCACTGTAATTATTCCGAATATATCGGGGTGTTACAGAATATGGTATCGGAGCTAAGATTCATGGATATCTTGGCAGTTGGGTTTAGTTGGGTCTGTTTATGTCATTTGATTTATCGGACGCGTATAACATCACTGTACAGCCAGCGTCGTCATGTGGACCGTGGTTGTAAGTCTCCTATACTACTATTTTAATTATTTCGTGTTTTGTAGATATTGACGAATTTTAGAAGAGTTTACCCTGGATATTGAGTATTTGTGTTTACAGTATGTTGAGAGGAGGTCGTGGATGCAGACGCGGTCGTGGATGCGGACGTGGTAATGCGAGACAGGAAGATTCATCGTCTACCCTGGATTTGTGGGCTAATCGAGCGGATTCCCATTGTGGCGGACAACAGAAATCAATAAACAATGACCGAGCTCGAACAATGGAGGAAGATGCAAATCCTAACATGCCGGGAGTGCTTCAACAAGTGGTCACTCAGATGACCCAATTTGCTCAGGTGGTTGACCGCATGCAAGCGACGGTGGGTCAACAGCATAACAAGGACAATCGGGGAGACAAGTGGCTTTCAGAAGTGGTCAAACTACACCCACCGAAGTTTGACGGTTCCTCAGAGATGCCTACATGGGACCACTGGCTGAATGAACTAGAGAAGATATTTGCGGGAATTAATTGTCCCGATGACCGAAAAGTTCCGATCGCTCAGTATTTTCTGACTGGAGAAGCTTTCGACTGGTGGGAAGCCATTCGACCTGAGGATCATAATGCTGACTGGATGGAATTTAGAGTAATGATGGAAGCACAATATTGTCCTCGTCTAGTTAGAGAGGCTAGAGTCCGAGAGTTTTTCGCACCACAAGATCTGGAGGCATCTGTGACAGATATGATTAAAACTTTTAATCACGACCTTTGTGTGACATTTGGTCAGAACCGAGGCAGAGAAGATTTTTCATTTTGACATGCGAATGAAGCCGGAGATCCAACAATATATGTGAGGATTCGAATGTACTACTCTCCGACAGTATCATGATAAAGCCCTAGCTTACGAGATGAAAGAGGCAACCGGGGAGAAATTTCCGGAATCAAAGGAGCAGAAACTGTATAGGGGTAGCGGTGGCCTCCATATCCTTCCCGAGGTGGAAAGAAGTGCCGAACAGCATCGACGGTTTTAGATGCAGCGAAGAAGTGTTATAACTGTAACACCCCGGATCCGATCGGGAATATTACAGCGCTGTGGGCCCCGAGATGGAACCCACAAGGCTAAAGGAAATTTTCACAAACATTCAAAAAATGCCCAAGAGGCTAACGATGGTATTATCTATTAAAAACATTCGAAGCCTTTATAAAACTCGTTTATCAAAACCGTCGTAAAATCTCATTTGAAAGGACAAGGCCTGAAATGCCGGAACTTAACAGTTTAAAAACAAACACATGTTAAGTTATCGCTTACACGTACCAACGAAATAGTTAGAAAACTATTGCCAGTAACCTAAGTTACCGGATACCAAAAGGCCATTAAAAAATACTCATGCAGTGGAAAAAGATAAACAATTGAAACACTCTAGCAGCGGAATACAACAACTGATCAGGAAACTCAAAACACAAATACATGCATTAGCCAGTATCCTCCGGGAAGCTCATCTCTCCATGACCGCTAGAAGCTTGATATTCCAAGAACCTAAAAAGAAAGCCCACGATGGGGTCAGCCACAATATCCAACAACGATAACGATCACATCACATTAATAATTACATACCAATGAAATTACTAAGTAAGAATACGACCAATGTAATCTTACCGCCATAACTTTACTTACTCGAATAATCCTCATCAAAATAACCATTATCAGATTGTACATCTCGTAATCTCGATTAACCAATAAACTCAAACATAACATCTGTATTATTCCTTAAACAATACTCAAGATTATCATAATATCCTCACTACCTCATGATACGGAAAAATACCAGCTCTGACCAATTCGATCCATCGGATAACATCATCAAATCCCAACACGATAATCGATTGTCCATCAAAAGACAAATACCAAAGGAAATAGGGAACATACCTCTAGATATGAAATGCCACGACGAAATCACGTCAGTCTAATCCAAGATCAGGTCAATAGAACATACGGACATGACCTACAAAGGCATACTCATATGACAACGTCAATATGCTCGCAACAATAACAACAATGTATACTTGTAGCAAACCCATAATATATATATGCAAAATAACAGCACAGAGGTAATCCGACGATCCAGCGTTCACTGCCTAGATCCCACGACGATCCCGTCAGACCAATCCGTGGTGGAAAAACATGTCCGATGATCCAGCGCACGCTAGCATAGATCCCCCGATGATCCCGTCGGACCAACACGAGGTGGACATATGACAACAATGCACAAATGCATATAACAATGACACACAATGCATGACAACGACACATGAATGTATCACAACATGATCGACACGAAATGACAAAAATGATTAGAGTACTTGCCCCGAGTCCTTCGAGAGCAATCTCTATGTCTAAACTATCACGAACCATTATCCTCAATAATCGATGGCTCAAAATATCACGGATTGCAGATAATTCATATCTTCGTCTTTATCACAATGTATCCTCGATACCCAAGTATACCAATAACAAATGTAAATCATATACATTATGATTTAACTCCCAAAATCGAAAAACCACATAAAAACCAAATCTCTAGAGTTCACAATTATAATCATCGCTATACAAATTATAAACGAATGAAATTGAAATCATTCATTAAATATTATAAACTGTGCAAGTAATAACTTGCCTCAATACCGATGAAGCCGTTATTAATTCCATTGCCTTCGTCTACGAGCTCCCCAGCCCCGACCAAAGCAATCTACGAACATTCTCGAATACGACCGCAAAGCATGGTTCTAATCACCGATAAATAATCTCAACCTATTACAATAATCGATAAACAACAAGTTCGATAACAATCAACAATCAATAAAACCAATTCACAAACCCAACGGCTCAACAATATCTCAATTAACCACTAGTCTGATCAATCTAACTTAAACGATTACGAATTCATAACCGAAACAGGATATACTACACTGTATGTTGACTTAGCGCATGTTAATCACTTAACGTAGTGTGCGCTAAGTCGCTTCAATTAGCGTGCGCTAGCCAGTAAGCTTAGCGTGCGCTAATGCTGTACAGATGCATGCCTTACAAGTATCGATCAACATATGGCGATTATCAAGAACACTAAGTGATTCGAAACCATGTTCATAGCTATCAAAACAACGAAATCCGATATCCTTTAACATATAAACAAACATCGAACTCATAATCCAAGTCATATATTCATAGATCATCTTCTTCCTCAATATCAACATATGAATACCAAGAATTCATAATCATTGCCATATTCACAATCACATGAAGAAACAAACAACAACAACATCAAAGACCTGAATTGAAGGAAGACATTAGCCAACATACTCTTTGAAGATAAACAACACAATTCTAAACCATTCGAATCATATCAATACCCGTATGTCAACAATAACATCAACATAACTCGATAACCAATCTCATAATCATACTTGTTAACTCATATACATGCCGATTATCAACTCAAGGACATCATATACAATCCAAAACTAAATCCCAAAGTGAAGAGTAATTACATCTTTGAAGGAATGGATTGATTTCCAAGGTTGAATCCATTCTCAATCACTTCCATGCTTCAAATGTTGTTATGGATAATTAACTACACCATAATCCAATGTTTGGAACTTCAAACATCTCTCTAAGAACTCTCTCTATCGGTTGCAAGTAAGGAATGGACGAAATGAAGAATAATGGTCAACTGCACATATATATACTGACTGTTATTAGCGTGCGCTAACTATCTTTGTTAGCGTGCGCTATCGATGTCCATAGGCTACTGACTTACTGCATACAATGATTTACGTACGCAATGCCCATGCAATAGCGTACGTAAAGGCCTCTATTTAGCGTACGCAAACCTTCATCCATCGCGTGCGCTACTCATAGTTGACTTGATACAGTCTGCACCTACCCCTGCGTCCCCACATGTCGAAAGTAACCTGACAAAGCGAAGATTCCTTTGGACCGATCTGATTAGCGTGCGCTAACAATATGCATTAGCGTGCGCTAATCCTTCATAACAAACATCCGTTGACCTTGTCGGAACATGCGTCGAAAGTGGCCGGGTCCACACGTAGATTCATTCTGATCTGGTCTGTACTAGCGTGCGCTATCCTTCACCTTTAGCGTGTGCTAAACCTGCACGATCGCGTGCGCTAAGCTTGAATATTAGCGTGCGCTAATCGGGCTATACTTAGCCATTTTTAGCTATTCTTGTCAAACGTCTCGACATACAGAATACGAACATACGATATACTGAATACACATGCTCCTTCCAATAATATTCCCATACGATACATCTAATACACGATATCTTCAAATGCAATTGTTGACCAAGTACAACAATTATACAAGTATAGCAGTCTTTCAATTATTTTATCTATATGGTACAGATTCCACGCTGTACAACATAACTCGGATAAAATAATATTAAACAACAGTTGTAGAAATTCTGGATATTACATATTACACCACTTAAAATAAGTTTCGTCCTCGAAACTTGCAATCCGTCATAGAAAAACAAACAAATCTTTCAACCAAAATATTATGTAAACCATCACGACAACGATCGATCATCATTATTACCGTATAACCATATTAGCATACTTACACATGCGCAAAGTCGACGATCTCCTGAGATACAAGCAAGTGACTTCACTGTAAAGCCTCAATACGCTTACAATCACATTCTATGAGTCTCAACAAAAATATATCATCTTCGGATGAAATAATCTATCCGTGTTAAATCCTGTCTGCCTAATGCACAATCAAGTCCCAATTCTGATACAATCAGTAATGCATGATACATCTGAGACTGCCCAAAATAACGACACAAATCCCGAAACATCGGCACAAAATCTGAACGATCAGATGATCACCAACAATGATCAACCAATAAATTAACCGAGAATATCATCGACATGATAAACTCTAATACGACCAATCCAAAGGTCAAAACGCAACCGAGAATATCATCAACATGATAAACTCCAATATGACCATCCAGAGGTCAAAACACAATCGAGAATATCATCAACATGATAAACTTCAATATGACCATCCAGAGGTCAAAACACAATCGAGAAGATCATCAACATGATAAACACCAATATTACCAACGAAGGAGCAACAACAATCTAGAATACTCTCACATGGTAAGCTCCAACACGATCAACACAGAACCACAGAAACCGATATACGAACGAATAAAGTTCTCAAAACGACACCCCAATCAAATACGGTGGATCTCAATAAACATACCCGACTGGTGAACATACTCCTCGGCATACGAACAACCAATCACAAACCGACGAACATATCCAATCATACATGGAGTGGGAACGACCACTCAATATCCAAAACAACCAGCATGGGGTCACCATCCCCAAATCTACACTTACAAGGAAATCATTCAAAAATCACTATGGTAAAATCGCGCTACTACCATACCAATGGAATCACATAGCACATATGTCCCGGTTTTGCAAAATCTAAAGTTCCAAAATTACATCCTGTGCATGAATCTACCACACGCAGCATATTTCTCTTATCCGATAAATCAACCGATCATCCCTGGATAACCAAACTACCATACCGAAATTCGAATCTCTTTTCATCGTTACATACTGATGTCTTATCCAGTTCGTGAGTCACACTCATAACTTCACAATAATATGCACTATGCACTAAATGCGTATGTATATCAATCATATTTTCAAAAAACCAGTTTGAAATCATATAGTCTCGTCAAGAAGGCAAATTTTCGAAAGTTCTTTCAAAAATTTCAAAGCTCAAAACATAAATTTTCGTAGGACCACGAAATTATTTTTCGAAAAATTAAATCGGCTCGCTGGTGCCAAGTATTTGATAACAGTTTCCTTCGAACCCACACGATTTCGAAGTTTTAAAATGAAAACTATGCAAATGATTGACCATATCCATACTCCTGTATACCAATTTGGTTCGTCACCAAATCCACTGAGATTCCATTGGAAAACCACATGATAAAATTTCAAAATCTCAATATATAGATTCCGATAAAAACTCCTCTTCCACATATGACTCGCAACGTCAACCATTAACCCCTCCTGGATCATCTCAACCATGCTATGCCAAAACATTGAATAATTAATAAATCTAACACAACGAAAGACTACCCGAGAAGTCTCATTTGAACAAGTAAACCAAAATCTCAAAAGGAGGAAATAAAATAGATAAATGATTGGTAAAGTGTTTTACAAATCTCGGGAGTTTTAGAAAACATGAAAACCCTTTTCAAACATTAGGGTCTCAGCCCATATCCCGTTCCACGTTACGAGAAGTTTAGAAAAAATAGAAAACTCTTTTCGGACTCCAAGTCCTGAGTTACAAAACTATTTCAAAATAGATTGGTTCTCAGCCCAAAATCATTTTCCATAAAACATTCGTAAAACATTCATTTTGAAAAGTATCATTTTCAAATGCTCAAAAACAGTTCCATATATCTCAAAATGAGCTAACATGCCTACATGTTCTTCTCATCAATCCACAATCATTCTCCCGAATACATAATTCCATTCCAAAACTTAACCGACGTATTGATTTCCAAAATCATAACTTCTCAAGATCATCAATCTTGTCCCAACATTGTCACTTCATACTGTAACACATAACATCTTTCTGAATCTCAAAGCATATCAACTTAGAATGGCAATAAATCTTAATGCAATTCAAAAATCCAAATACTTACAGATCGTAAAGCCGGCGATTCCCCGTGATACAGACACATGTCTCAACTCTAGAAATTACTCGACACGGATATTTTCTAAACAAACATTTTGCAAACTCAGCTCAACTCGGGAACACAACACGGCTCTATCTGAAGAAACACGTTAACACCATTTGGAAAAGTTTACAACAACCCCAGTACGACATTGGTGACTCACATAACGCACAAGCCCGAGTGAACAACAAAAATCTAGGGCTCTAGTATTAGTCAAATCGACAATTCGAATGACGCGACAAAAACATGACCCAACTTGACCTGACTGTCTAGGTTTTCTCAACCTAAGCTCCGATACCATATTCTGTAACACCCCCAGATCTGACCGGGAATATTACAGCGTCGTGGGCCCCGAGATGGAACCCACAAGGCGAAAGGAAATTTTCGCAAACATTAAAAAAATGCCTAAGAGGCTAACGACGGTATTATCTATTAAAAACATTCGAAGTCTTTAGAAAACTCATTTATCAAAACCGTCGTAAAATCTCATTTGAAAGGACAAGGCCTGAAATGCCAGAACTTAGCAGTTTAAAAACAAACATACGTTAAGCTATCGCTTACACGTACCAACAAAATAGTTAAAAAACGATTGCCAAAGTAACCTAAGTTACCGGATACCAAAAAAGGCCATTTAAAAATACTCACCCAGCGGAGATAAACAATTGAAATACTCTAACAGCGGAATACAAAAACTGATCAGGAAACTCAAAACACAAATACATGCCCTAGCCAGTATCCTCCGGGAATCTCATCTATCCACGACCGCTACAAGCTTGATATTCCAAGAACCTAAAAAGAAAGCCCACGACGGGGTCAGCCACAATATCCAACAACGATAATGATCACATCACATCAATAATTACATACCAATGAAATTACTAAGTAAGAATACGACCAATGTAATCTTACCGCCATAACTTTACTTACTCGAATAATCCTCATCAAAATAACCATTATCAGATTGTACATCTCGTAATCTCGATTAACCAATAAACTCAAACATAACATCTGTATTGTTCCTTAAACAATACTCAAGATTATCAGAATATCCTCACTACCTCATGATACGGAAAAATACCAGCTCTGACCAATTCGATCCATCGGATAACATCATCAAATCCCAACACGATAATCGATTATCCATCAAAAGACAAATACCAAAGGAAATAGGGAACATACCTCTAGATATGAAATGCCACGACGAAATCACGTCAGTCTAATCCAAGATCAGGTCAATAGAACATACGGACATGGTCTTAACACAAGACCTACAAATGCATACTCATATGACAACGTCAATATACTCACAACAATAACAACAATGTATACTTATGGCAAACCCATAATATGCATATGCACAATAACAACACATAGGTAATCCAACGATCCAGCATTCACTGCCTAGATCCCATGATGATCCCGTCAGACCAACCCGTGGTGGAAAAACCTATCCGATGATCCAGCGCACGCTAAGCATAGATCCCCCGATGATCCTGTCGGACCAACACGAGGTGGACATATGATAATAATGCACAAATGCATATAACAATGACACATAATGCATGACAACAACGACACACGAATGTATCACAACATGATCGACACGAAATGACAAAAATGATTAGAGTACTTGCCCCGAGTCCTTCGAGAGCAATCTCTATGTCTAAACCATCACGAACCATTATCCTCAATACTCGACGGCTCAAGATACCATGGATTGCAGATAATTCATATCTTCGTCTTTATCACAATGTATCCTCGATACCCAAGTATATCAATAACAAATGTAAATCATATACATTATGATTTAACTCCCAAAATCGGAAAACCACATAAAAACCAAATCTCTAGAGTTCACAATTATAATCATCGCGATACAAATTATAACCGAATGAAATTGAAATCATTCATTAAATATTATAAATTGTGCAAGTAATAACTTGCCTCAATACCGATGAAGCCGTTACTAATTCCATTGCCTTCGTCTACGAGCTCCCCAACCCCGACCAAAGCAATCTACGAACATTCTCGAATACGACCGCAAAGCATGGTTCTAATCACCGATAAATAATCTCAACCTATTACAATAATCGATAAACAACAAGTTCGATAACAATCAACAATCAATAAAACCAATTCACAAACCCAACGGCTCAACAATATCTCAATTAACCACTAGTCTGATCAATCTAACTTAAACGATTACGAATTCATAACCGAAACATGATATACTACACTGTATGTTGACTTAGCGCATGTTAATCACTTAACGTAGTGTGCGCTAAGTCGCTTCAATTAGCGTGCGCTAGCCAGTAAGCTTAGCGTGCGCTAATGCTGTACAGATGCATGCCTTACAAGTATCGATCAACATATGGCGATTATCAAGAACACTAAGTGATTCGAAACCATGTTCATAGCTATCAAAACAACGAAATCCGATATCCTTTAACATATAAACAAACATCTAACTCATAATCCAAGTCATATATTCATAGATCATCTTCTTCCTCAATATCAACATATGAATACCAAGAATTCATAATCATTGCCATATTCACAATCACATGAAGAAACAAACAACAACAACAACAATAAATACCTGAATTGAAGGAAGACATTAGCCAACATACTCTTTGAAGATAAACAACACAATTCTAAACCATTCAAATCATATCAATACCCGTATGTCAACAATAACATCAACATAACTCGGTAACCAATCTCATAATCATACTTGTTAACTCATATACATGCCGATTATCAACTCAAGGACATCATATACAATCCCAAACGAAATCCCAAAGTGAAGAGTAATTACCTCTTTGAAGGAATGAATTGATTTCCAAGGTTGAATCCATTCTCAATCACTTCCATGCTTCAAATGTAGTTATGGATGATTAACTCCACCATAATCTAGTGTTTGGAACTTCAAACATCTCTATAAGAACTCTCTCTATCGGTTGCAAGGAAAGAATGGATGAAATGAAGAATAATGGCCAACTGCACATATATATACTGACTGTTATTAGCGTGCGCTAACAATCTTTATTAGCGTGCGCTATCGATGTCCAGAGGCTACTGACTTACTACATACAATGATTTACGTACGCAATGCCCATGCAATAGCGTACGTAAAGGCCTCTATTTAGTGTACACAAACCTTCATCCATCACGTGCGCTACTCATAGTTGACTTGCTACAGTCTGCTCCTACCCCCGTGTCCCCACATGCCGAAAGTAACCTAACAAAGCCAAGATTCCTTTGGACCGATCTGATTAGCATGCGCTAACAATATGCATTAGCGTGCGCTAATCCTTCATAACAAACATCCGTTGACCTTATCGGAACATGCGCCGAAAGTGGCCGGGTCCACACGTAAATTCCTTCTGATCTGGTCTGTACTAGCGTGCGCTATCCTTCAACTTTAGCGTGCGCTAAACCTGCACGATACCGTGCGCTAAGCTTGAATATTAGCGTGCGCTAATCGGGCTATACTTAGCCATTTTCAGCTATTCTTGTCCAACGTCTCGACTTACAGAATACGAACATACGGCATACTGAATACATATGCTCCTTCCAATAATATTCCCATATGATACATCTAATACACGATATCTTCAAATACAATTGTTGACCAAGTACAACAATTATACAAGTATATCAGTCTTAGTCTTTCAATTATTTTATCCATATGGTATAGATTCCACGCTGTACAACATAACTCTAATAAAATAATATTAGACAACAGTAGTAGAAATTCCGGATATTACAATAACTGTGGATGAGCAGGGCATATTCGGCGTGATTGCTCCGTTCCTTCTGTGACCTGTTTTGAATGTGGGCAAAAAGAGCATCGGGCGACTTTTTGCGGAAATGTGACTAGATCATTTGGAGCTCGCACTTCAGCACAAGTTCCAAAAGAGACGAGTGTGAACCTAACACAGCAGAGTGGTCTTCAACAGCAGAATTTCGGAAGGAGAGAAGCATCCAGTGCTGGGTCTATTCCTCCACGCCTTTATGATATGAAGAGGGCAGACGATCAGAACACTGTTGTTGCATCAGCTACGATTCAGGTTCTTTTGCAACCAGTTAGTGTCTTATTCGATTCAGGATCTACGTATTCTTTCATATCATTAAATTGTGTTAATCGTTTGAAAATATCGTGTTTACATGATTATGAACCTTATGTTGTGAGTATGCTGAGTGGACAGAGAATTATGGGAAATCTAGAAACTAAGGATTTTCCTGTGTCCATAGGAGGGAGGAATTGGCCATCAATCTTATCATGATCGACATCCTTGGTGACGATTTAATTCTTGGGGATGATTGGCTCAATCGTTACGGAGCTATTTTGAATTATCGGAAGAGAGTCATTTCGATTATTGCTGATGATGGATCTGAACATTTATTCGAATGATGGAAACCAGGGAGCTCAGTGAAAATGATCAAAGCCATGAAAGCGATTAAATTGTTGAAACAGTGTTATACCGGGTTTTGGTGTTATGCCATGAAGAATTATTGCAGAAAGGTTACATTCAACCTAGCGTTTCTCCTTGGGATGCGCCCGTTCTGTTTGTTTGAAAGAAAGATGGATCCCTCCGATTGTGTATTGATTATAGGGAGATGAACAAGAAGACGATCAAGAATAAATACTCATTACCCCGGATCGATGATTTATTTGATCAACTGCAGGGGGCGACGGTATTCTCAAAGATCGACTTGATATCAGGATACCATTAGTTGAGGATTAAGGAATCTGATATACCGAAATCCGCTTTCAAATCCCAGTACGGGCACTATGAGTTTGTGGTGATGACATTTGGACTTACTAATGCTCCTGCAATGTTTATGCAATTGATGAATCGGTATTGTTAGAATACTTGGATAAATTCGTAGTTGTTTTCATTAACGACATCTTGATCTATTCGAAGGATCCAGAAGATCATGCAGAACATTTGCGTATTGTTTTGAATACTTTGAGGAATGAACAACTTTATGCAAAACTTTTCAAATACGAGTTCTGGCTGAAGAAAGTAATGTTCCTTGGGCACGTGATATCAACCGACGGAGTTCAGGTAGACCCGAAGAAAGTTGAGGAAATTTTGGAATGGGAATCTCCTAAGAACGTGAAGGAAGTCCGGAGCTTCTTAGGACTTGCTGGACATTATCGTTGTTTTGTGGAAGGATTTTCCAAAATTGCTCGTCCGCTGACTCAATTGTTGCAGAAGACTCGAAAATTCGTGTGGGACGAGAAATGTCAGGTTAGTTTTGATGAACTTAAGAGAAGACTGACAACGGCGCCAATATTAGCACTACCAAATGGAACTGATGGGTTCATGGTTTACAGCGATGCTTCAAATCAGGGTCTGGGTTGCGTGTTGATGCAGAAGGATATGGTGATTGCCTATGCCTCTCGACAGTTGAAACCGTATGAGGTTAACTACCCGACACATGATTTAGAGTTAGCAGCCGTTGTCTTTGCCCTGAAGATCTGACGAAATTATTTGTAAAGCACTCACTGTCAGATCTTCACAGATCACAAGAGTCTCAATTATGTTTTCAGTCAGAAGGAATTAAATATGAGACAGAGGAGATGGCTGGAATTGATTAAAGATTACGACTTGGAAATCCTTTATCATCCAGGCAAAGTAAACGTGGTAGCTGATGCACTGAGCCGCAAACCTGTCTCTATTAGAATGTTGGAAACACTTATGTCCCAGTCCAGCATTCAACGAGAATTGATTCGCGAAGGAATTGAAGTATGGTCTCAAGGGGTCCAAGGGCAACTGTGTGTGATGGAATTAACTTCATTGTTAGTTGAAGAAATCAAATCTAAGCAGTTAGATGATTCTCTGATTATTCGGTTACGTGATAAAGTGAATAAGGGGAAGGCCCCATGATTTGTAATATATGATGATGGAGTTCTGAGGTTCTAGAGTCGACTTTACATCCCCGATGATGATGTTTTGAAACAGACGATTATGAAGGAATCTCACAGTGCGCCCTATTCTATTCATCCGGGCACCAGTAAGATGTATAAGGATCTAAAGCAGGATTTTTGGTGGGGAAATATGAAAAAAGACGTAGCAGAATACGTCTCGAAGTGTTTAACTTGTCAACAGGTTAAGATTGAACATCAACGACCTGCTGGAATGTTGAAGCCACTTCCTATTCCTGAGTGGAAGTGGGAGGATGTATCGATTGACTTTATCACTAATATACCAAGGACCAGGATGGGGATGAACATGATTTGGGTGATAGTTGATCGACTAACCAAGTCGGCTCATTTTATGGGTATTAAGGATACTTGGGGACCATAGACGTTGGCACGAGTGTTTATTGCGGAGATAGTCCGATTGCATGGTACGTCGAAGACGATTATTTTGGATCGGTATGGTCACTTTGTGTCACACTTTTGGAAGGCAGTTCATAAAGCCTTGGGAACCGAGCTGAACTTCTGTACAGCTTATCATCCTCAGACTGACGGACAGTCCAAAAGGATTATTCAGACAGTAGAAGATATGCTAAGAACTTGTGCCTTAGATTAGTCGACTAATTGGGAGGCTCATTTACCGTTGATTGAATTCACCTACAACAATAGTTGGCATGCTTTCATTAAGATGGCACCATTTAAAGCATTGTACGAGAGAAGATGTAGATCACCCCTATGTTGGGACGATTCGTCTGACTTGATCGGGACGGAACTACAGTTGATAGTACAAACTCAAGAGAAGGTAGCTCTGATTCGTGAAAGGCTGTTGACTGCCCAGAGTCGATAGAAGTCTTATGCAGATGTGCGTCATCGCCCGTTAGAGTTTGAAATTGTAGACCATGTGCTCTTAAGGGTTTCTCCTACTCATGCGATTTATCATTTTGGGAGGAAAGGAAAGCTGAGTCCGAGATATATCGGACCATTCGAGATTCTTGAAAGAGTTGGAGAATTGGCGTACAGGTTGGCCTTGCCGCCATCGCTGAGTCATGTTCACAATGTGTTTCACGTATCCCAATTACGGAAGTATGCACCAGATCCCAGTCATGTCATAGATTTCGGCGAGATTGAGATAGCTAATGATGGCACGTTCAAAGAGAAGCTAATCAAGATACTCGAGATTCGGATCAAACAATTAAGAAATAAACCAATATCCTTGGTTAAAGTGGAATGGTCATGACATGGAGTCGAAGAGGCCACTTAGGAGACGGAGGATGGTATGAAGGCTAGATATCCGGAGTTATTTTCATCTTAAGTTCTGGGACAAAACTTCTTTTTAGAGGGAGAGTATGTAATACCCGAATATCTGATGTGTATTTTATCTGTATTTGAACCTTGTGACATTGCATATGTTGTATTTTGATCTGAGTATAATCCTCCGTACTTCATGATCCTGTATCGATGAGTGTATGATTTCGTAGTTGTTGTTTCATGCATGTACTTATGTACATTTAGCGCATGCTAACATTTAGGTGTAGCGCGCGCTAAATATGTAAGCTAGCGCACGCTATAGATGAGTCTTAGCGCACGCTATACATGGTCAGCATGACTGAGACAGGCGGTTGGTGAGATCGGATCGCAGATATAGGATAATGTTTTGTCGGGATGAACCTGGATGGCTTTTGAAAAAGGCGAGTCAACGGTGCTTAGCGCACGCTATGTGAGAGATGCTAGCGCACGCTAAATATAGTACAGTGAGGTCAGTGAGCTTTCGTAAAGCTGATAGCGCACGCTACGATGGGTGTTAGTGTACGCTAACTATTACTTTTAGTGCACGTAAAGGCTATTTAGCATGCGTTAGATCGAGGATAATTAGATACAGTGGACTGGGAGCCCGTTAGCGCACGCTAAAAAGGATCAGTAGCGCACTCCAATAACCATTTTCTATAAATAGGAGAGCACCTCATTTCATTTTTCAGTCTCCACTTCACCCCACACTCAATTTCCGAGACTTAGAGAGTTACCCTCCTGTTGCGATTTTTCTTGAACGCAAGTGCACGTTATCGTATACAAGTAATAAAGTGATGAGTGAGTATCGTTCCCACGAGGACTGAATCACTAACTACCGATTTTTGTGTATTCAGTTTTATTTGAACAATCGAACTATGGGTTGCAATTAATTATTAAAAGAATTTTAATAAAAGACTAAACAGTAAAACACGATCGCCTGAAGAAAGAGAATCAAATGATGAATAAGTCTAGGATTCTGAATCCACCTCGGTTTGTCCGAATTTACTCTCGATTATCTGAAGTTAATGATTTTCCCCAATTTATTGAAGGCGAAGATTGCTAATATACTCTACCGCCTCTCCCGAGGTCAATAGATTTTTCTAAAGGCGAATAACGCACTCTATCCCTAGGTGAATTAATTCGTCAATAGGCAAAAAGCATAAAATCTCCAAAAGGCCACGTAGTTCCTATGAGTATATTCCTATCTCACAAGATAAAACGGTCCTCACCAATAGTTCCTCACCAACTCTCCTCTCCCGATTCGAATTGAATGATTAAAACAATACAACTATTGGCCAGATAATTGAAAGCATTAAACACGATTGGTAAAACTCAACAA
This sequence comes from Orobanche coerulescens, assembly GCA_033398695.1. Taxonomy (NCBI): domain Eukaryota; kingdom Viridiplantae; phylum Streptophyta; class Magnoliopsida; order Lamiales; family Orobanchaceae; genus Orobanche; species Orobanche coerulescens. The sequence goes on from CM065803.1 coordinate 51,273,487, forward strand.
AAAGGGAATTAAATAGATAATCTCAAGCAAATCCGTCAAAACGTCGGTTTCATCAAAATCCTAGATCAAGGGTTTTAGCCTGACATGCTAAATAATGAAAATACAGAATTAATAAATAAAAGCATGAAAATCAAACGCAGATGAAGAGCTCGGATTCCTCCGTTCTTCTGGCTTCCGCCCTCCGCCTTTGATCTCTTCTGCTTCTCTCGTCTGCGATAGTCTTCTGTGATCCTCCTTTTCCCAAAGCCTCCAAGATGATTAATTAGGGTCTTAAACCCTTATTTATAGCTCTCAACAGCTCCAAATTGCGTCCGTGTGAGTAGGTCGAGGCGGCTTCAAACGGCCCCAAATCCGCGCGAGCACACCAAAACCGCCTGGTGTGCCGCGGCTCACTTAATACGTGTCGCGGCACACGGCGTGTAATTTAAAACACAGGGCGGGTGTTACATCCGGGCTGGCGCACTGGGCGTGTGCCGCGGCTGCAGTACGATCTACTCGTGCCCGTGGTTGCCTTCTGTCTGCATGACCCACTTGCCTTGTGCCGCGGCCCACGGCCAAAATTCGCCGTTTTCGCCCGTTTCGCCTCGTTTTAGCCTCCGAACTCCAATCTCCTGACAAACATACAAGATTAAGGCATTAAAAGCTCATTTATGCAAATTTACTCGTCAAAATAATACAAAATAATGATAAATAAGCGTATAAAAATACGCCTAACAAATACCCCCAAACTTAAGCCTTTGCTTGTCCTCAAGCAAAAAGAATTAATTTCAACAAAAGAGTATCATGAATAATCGTGCAACTCATAGTGCTCAACCTAATCAATACTATCCTGAAATTCTCTCTGAATAATACGAGTATCGTAATAGCGAGCTACACTCAGAACACTGATTCCGCAAAGTAACCACGTTCAGTCCTAATCACTCGTTCATGAAGAAAATCCATCTCGAAGATTAACAAACGTGAGTCTAATCGACCGTCAATATGAAAGGTTAAGATAAACGATCTAATTCTCCCCGTTCCACAGTCTAATGGCAAAATTTTCACGAGTTTCATAAAAAATAACCCTCGGACAATTTTCCCTTATATATATGCTCAAGAAATTGATTCGAGTTAACCACTAGGTTCGGATCTCGGGATGTTTCATCGGGATAATCCTAGGGTGGAACTTCCATTCTCATGTATTGGGAAACCGTTTGACGTAAAAGACACTCATGGGGCACATGGATGCTTCTAGTTACTAAGTTCCCCTCCACAGCGGAGAAACAACTCGCAAAGCTATTCCCGCATGTCCGAATCAAGGTCGCTGTTTTACGCGAGAGTAAACAACGGGTCACGTGAATACCCCCGGTTACTCGGCTTCCCGTCATTGGCACATGCGAAATTTCTAAATCACTAGTCTAATCAGGGTCGTCGTTTTACGCGAGAGTAAACAACGGGTCACGTGAATACCCCCGGTTACTAGACTTCCCATCATAGAACAAATATTATCTCGACTTTTGGGAAAAACTGTCCGACTCTAAAACTCAAAGCAAGTGCCAACACAACTTACGTAACTGGACGACCAGCTAACCGAAAAAATGTAACCAAACGTATCGACGGTGATTTTAAAACACGTATGTATCCTCTCTTATCCGCCAAGACCTCTACAATCACGAAAAATTTCGGACCTAAATGAAGACTTAGCAGAAACAGAAATCACTAACTGCAACTCGACTAAAACTCGACCGTTTCTTCAGAGAGAAAAACAGTGTCCTAACATCAGTATTACACAAATAGAAGCACAAAAAATTCACGAATAGAGTAAAATCAAGACAAGCAAGGCTATCGACAAAAAGATAACTAAAAATAACAAAAAGTGCAACGAAATAAGTACAACAATGAATGTAGCAACAGAAATTAAATCCCCCCCAAACTTAGGACGTACATTGACCTCAATGGACAAAATATAATATGCAATAAAAGTGAAAGGTCAAGTACTCCCCTCCAATCCTCTCACGAGCTGGTGCCGGCATCATCCGGTGAGCTTGCACGCTTCTCGACTACATCATGCAGAGCGTGAATAAATGAGCTTGCATCATCAAAGAGGAAGTTAAGTACGATCTCTCAAGTTTAACATGATGTAAGGGTTGGGGACAATGTAATTCGATAAAATGATTCGTTGCATATAATTTGAAACTGCTTGGCTTACCAATTTTTCATTGCTGCAATTTATAAAACACTTGGTATGCACAAGTTAAAATGAAGAACAAGAATTTTACTGGTTAACTCCAAATCCCAAAAATAATAACACAGATAATAGCCATGAATAGCGACAACTAACATCACCAATTCGTTCATAATTACCAATTCCATCACGATCAAAAACCAAATTCCCCATATTCCAACTCCATTTTAGAGAAAACATTGAAGAACAACTAGCAACATATAACTTCAATTCACTTTTCAAATCATGTATCACTTATGATTAAGAGATCGAGATTTACCTGAAGAATTTGAGAAGAAGACTAAGAGAAGGGTATCGACCGACCTCTTTGTGCGAAGGAAGGGAAGGAAGGAAGGAAGGAAGGGACTTGTGCTGGCCGATCAAATGCATGAAGTATACCTGGGCATTCTTATATTGCGACGGGGGCCGCGGCACAAGATAAGTGAGCCGCGGCCCAGAGTACAGTCGGCCAGGGACTCTTTGTAATACCGTCGGGTGCCGCGGCTCAGTTTAGGTGTGCTGTGGCTCAACGTGTGTGCCGCGGCTCATTTGGTTCGTGCCGCGGCACAGAGTACAGTTTCCTGGGCATTTCTTGAACCTTTGATGTGCCGCGGCTCAGGGAATGTGTGCCGCGGCTCAGTGACCTGGTGTGCCGTGGCTCAGTAAAATCGTTCCGCGGCACAGAGTACAGTTTGTTTGGCCATGTTTCATCAACTGGTGCGTGTCGCGGCTCACTTTTATTGTGCCGCGGCCCATCATTGATTTCCTCCCCCTGGGTGATTCCTGCACAGAATTTTTAAACAAAAACATCAAGACGAGAGGGATAGACGGATCAAAGAAAAATGACGACAAATAAAGACTCTAAAAATGCAAGAAAACAATAAAGATTCTACAACTAATACTCGGGTTGCCTCCCGAGAAGCGCTAAGTTTATAGTCTTCAACTGGACTTTTCTCGCATTCATCCGGCGGTGGATAAGACGACACTCGTTTTCTGCGTGTCTATTGGATTTCCCAAGTATGCCTTCAACTGTTGTCCATTAACTTTGAATTTTCGGTCGTCTTTTTGTACTTCTACCGCACCATGTGGGAACACTTGAACTACGGTGAACGGTCCCGACCATCGTGAACGCAATTTCCCGGGAAATAACTTTAAGCGAGAATTAAATAGCAACACCTCTTGTCCCGAGACAAACTCTCTCTACGTGATGTGCTTATCATGCCAAGTCTTTGTCCGCTCCTTATAAAGTTTCGCATTTTCGTATGCGTCGTGGCGAATTTCTTCCAACTCGTTCAGCTGCAAACAACGCTTTTCACCAGCAGATTTCAGATAAAAGTTTAGTTTCTTTATCGCCCAGTAAGCACGATGTTCCATCTCTACGGGTAAATGGCAACCTTTCCCATAAACCAATCTGTAGGGCGACATTCCGATAGGTGTTTTATACGCAGTCCGGTACGCCCAAAGTGCATCATTGAGTTTAAACGACCAATCTTTTCGAGACGAGCTGACCGTCTTTTCTAGGATCCATTTCAGCTCTCGATTTGATATCTCGACTTGACCGCTCGTCTGAGGATGGTATGCTGTAGCAACACGATGAGTGACTCCGTATTTTCTCAAAACCGCATCAAAAAATTTGTTGTCGAAGTGTGACCCACCATCACTGATAATAGCACGTGGAGTCCCAAAACGTGTGAAGATATATTGTTTTATAAACTTGATTACGACATTGGACCCATTCGTAGGTAGTGCCACCGTTTCAACCCATTTTGAGACATAGTCTACGGCTACCAAAATATAGAGATTCTTATTTTATGGAGGAAATGGACCCATGAAGTCGATCCCCCATACATCGAACAATTCAACTTCAAGTATGGTGTTCAGCGGCATTTCGTGTCGTCTTGAGATGTTTCCCGTCCGTTGACACCGATCACACACGGACACAAAGGAGTGAGCATCCTTGAATAATGACGGCCAATAGAACCCCGATTGTAAGACCTTCGCCGCTGTTCTATTTCCACCAAAATGTCCACCGTAGGGTGATGCATGGCAATGGTTTAGCACACTGTCGATTTCCTCATCCGGAATATATCTACGAATGATTTGGTCGGGGCATCTCTTGAATAGAAAAGGATCGTCCCACAAATAATACTTAGCGTCTGATATTAGCTTCTTCTTTTGATGGCGTGAGAGGTCATTTGGCATTGTTCTACTTGCCAAGTATTTCACTAGATCAGCATACCAAGGCGCGTGTTTTGAACCCAACTTGTAGAGATGCTCGTCGGGGAAGGTTTCCATGATTTGTGGCTGACTTTCTCCCTTCTCAAGGGGACTCTCTAATCGTGAAAGGTGATCGGCTATAACATTTTCAGTCCCTTTCTTGTCCCGAATCTCCAAGTTGAATTCTTGAAGGAGAAGCACCCACCGAATCAACCTTGGTTTAGCATCCTTCTTCTCCAAAAGGTATTTTATTGCTGAGTGGTCGGTCCACACTATCACTTTCGTTCCCAGTAGATACGCCCGAAATTTATCAAATGCAAAGATCACCGCCAACAATTCCTTCTCCGTTGTGGCATAATTTCTTTGGGCGTCATCGAGTGTTCGGCTCGCATAGTATATGACATGGAACACCTTCCCTCGTCTCTGCCCCAAAACAGCCCCAATGGCAAAGTCGCTTGCATCACACATTAACTCGAACGGAAGGTCCCAGTCCGGAGCGACTATCACCGGTGCCGTGCTTAGAGCTTTCTTCAATAAATCGAAACTTTCTTTACACGACTTGTCAAAAGTAAATGGAACATCCTTCATGAGTAGATTGCACAGCGGCTTCGTGATCTTCGAAAAATCCTTAATAAATCGGCGATAGAAACCGGCATGTCCCAAAAAACTTCTAATCCCTTTGACCGAAGTAGGCGGAGGCATCTTCTCAATTGTTTCAATTTTCACCCGGTCGACTTCAATTCCATGTGAGGATATTCGATGGCCAAGCACTATGCCCTCCTGCACCATAAAATGACAATTCTCCCAGTTCAAGACCAAATTTGTCTCTTCGCATCTTCTCAAGACTTTCTGCAAATTTTTCAAACAAATGTCAAACGAATCTCCAAAAACAGAAAAATCATCCATAAAAATCTCAATACATTGCTCTACCATGTCAGAAAAAATAGCCATCATACACCGTTGAAAAGTAGCCGGCGCATTACATAATCCAAAAGGCATGCGCCTATAAGCGAAAATGCCGTAAGGACATGTAAACGTCGTTTTCTCTTGGTCTTCGGGGGCTATATAAATCTGATTATACCCCGAGTAACCATCGAGAAAGCAATAGAAATCGTGTCCGGCTAATCTATCTAACATCTGATCAATAAAAGGTAAGGGGAAATGATCTTTTCTAGTGGCCTTATTTAATTTCCTATAATCTATGCACATACGCCACCCCGTGACAATCCTAGTGGGAATTAATTCATTATTATCATTTTGAACAACCGTTATCCAACCCTTTTTCGACACAACTTGGACCGGACTTACCCACTTGCTATCAGAAATCGGAAAGATCATACCTGCGTCGAGGAGTTTTAAAACCTCGACTTTTACCACCTCCTTCATGTTTGGATTCAACCGGCGTTGATGCTCCACGGATGGTTTGTAGTCTTCCTCCATCAAAATCTTGTGCATGCAAATTGACGGGCTGATCCCCTTAATATCCGCAATAGACCATCTAAGAGCAGATTTGTACTCCCTCAAAACTCTTAATAATTTCTCCTCTTGATCCCCCGCTAAAGTGGCCGAAAGAATAACTGGAAGGGAGTCGTCGGGCCCCAAAAATGCATATTTTAAATGAGGCGGCAGCTTCTTGAGTTCCAACTTTGGAGGTTTTTCGATCGATGGGGCTGGTCGAGTTAGTGAACTTCCGAGCTCCTCGAATGGTTTCCGAATGAAAATTGGCGGGGAAGCATCCATGTGGCGTACGTAGGCTGCATGCTCTGCATTTAGTTCGGAAACAGCCCCAATCAAAACGGACTCCAATGGATCGGGTAGATAATTCTCTCGAAAGGTTCTACTCACGCACGAGTGAATGACGTCAACTTGGAAACAATTTTCAGCATCACTCGGATATTTTGCGGATCGAAAGATATGAACGTTACTTGCTCCTCTTGAACACGTAGAGTCAGCTTCCCCTTTTCCACATCGATCAAAGTCCGGCCGGTCGCCAAAAATGGTCTTCCCAAGATAATTGGGATATCTTGATCTTCCTCCATGTCGAGCACAATAAAATCGGCTGGAAAGATAAATTTGTCAACCTTTACTAACACGTCCTCAATTACTCCCCTCGGATATTTGATGGACCTATCGGCCAATTGTAAGGAGACCGTCGTCGGCTTGGCTTCCCCAATATCCAGCTTTTTAAAAATAGAAAGGGGCATAAGGTTTATGCTGGCTCCGAGATCGCATAGGGCTCTTTCAAAAGACGAATTTCCAATGATGCAAGGGATGGTAAAACTTCCCGGATCTCTCAATTTAGGTGGGAGCTTCTTTTGTAAAATAGCACTGCACTCCTCCGTTAATGCGACCGTCTCATATTCCTCGAGCTTTCTTTTGTTTGACAAGACTTCTTTCCTGAATTTTACATAACTCGGCATTTGTTCCAACGCGTCGGCAAATGGGATGTTTATGTGCAATTTCTTGAAGACGTCGAGGAACTTTGAAAATTGCTTGTCTAGTTTTTGCTTTTGGAAACGCTGTGGGAATGGGATTTGAGGAGTGGGCTGAGTAGTCGATACTTCCTTTGGCTTGGGCGCCTCATCCTTTTCCTTCTCACTTTGCTCGATCGGCTGTTCTTTGTTATTGATAGGCTGCCCTTTCAACTCCTTTCCACTTCGTAATTCGATTGCTTGCATGTTTTCCTTGGGTTTCATTTCGGTTACGCTGGACAATGCACCTTGAGACCGAGAGGACAATAGATTAGCAATCTGCCCTATTTGTGTTTCTAGGTTTCGGATGGAGGTAGAATGATTTTGGAGGGTCGTTTCGGTGCGGGTCATGAATTGGCTCGTGTTAGCCGCCAATTGAGCAAGAGCATCTTCCAATGATACCTTTGGTGATTGAGGGGGCTGCTGTGGGGGCTGCGCGAATTGAGCTTGTGGAGGTTTTAAAGCTTGCCCGTTCCTCCACGAAAAATTTTGGTGATTTCGCCACCCTTGATTTTAAGTGCTGGGGTAAGAATTATTTTGTCGATTTCCGTTTCCCACGAATTGAGCTTGCTCCATCGGATGTTGCTCGAAAGAGTTCCCGACTTGGCACTCCGCGCTAGGATGCGATCCGTTACACCAATTGCAAGACTCAATGGTAACGGGGGAAGGAGCATGCGAAAATGCTTGAAGCTGCTGTGTTAATGCTGCGACTTGGGCTGACAATGTAGATATCGGGTCATTACTCGAAATTTCCATAACTTGCTTCGGCGTTATTCGTTCGGATGGCCATTGATAAGCATTAGCGGCCATAGCTTCCAACAACGAGTGTGCTTCAGCCATCGTCTTTCCCATCAAAGCTCCACAGGCGGCTGCATCCACAAGAGTGCGTGTAGAGGCACTCAATCCATTGTAGAACGTCTGAATCTGAAGCCAGTCCGGAAGGCCGTGATGTGGGCATCTCCGTAACAAATCTTTGTATTGCTCCCACGCCTCGTGAAGCGATTCCATGTCATACTGACCAAAAGTGGTGATCTCGTTCCTCAGTCTCGCCATCTTAGAAGGTGAGAAGAATTTGGCAAGGAAGGCTTGCGCTAACTCTGCCCATGTCGTGATCGAGCCCGGCGGTAAGGAATTCAGCCAAAATTTCGCTTTATCCCTCAAAGAGAAAGGGAAAAGCCGTAATCGGATAGCATCGTCGGTGACACCATTGTTCTTGAACGTGTCACAAATCTCGAGAAAAGAAGCAATATGTGCGTTGGGGTCATCGTTCGGCAATCCACAAAACTGGCTAGATTGTACCATCTGAATAATTGCAGGCTTGATTTCGAAATTGTTCGCCTGTATAGTGGGACGCCGAATCCCCGAAAAGTTTGCGTTAATTTGCGGTATAGCATAATCTCGAAGTGCCATTTCCGGTTGAGCTTGCTGCACAATGTTATTTCCTCCGTGATTTTCAATATTTTCGGCCATGGTCACTGTCGTCTGTAACTCTCGTTTCTCCTTCTTGTTCCTTCGAAAAGTGCACTCGAGTTCGGTATCCAAAGGTAGTAGGCCTTCGTTACCAAATTTTCTCATGCACTACGCGAAATATCCTGAAAGGAAAAACAAATAAAATAAATAAAATTAAATACACGAAAATAAGTAAATAAAAACGTTCAAACTAAGACTAGAAATACTGAAATCGATATTAGCAAAAATTTCAATCCCCGGCAACGGCGCCAAAAACTTGTTGCGATTTTTCTTGAACGCAAGTGCACGTTATCGTATACAAGTAATAAAGTGATGAGTGAGTATCGTTCCCACGAGGACTGAATCACTAACTACCGATTTTTGTGTATTCCAGTTTTATTTGAACAATCGAACTATGGGTTGCAATTAATTATTAAAAGAATTTTAATAAAAGACTAAACAGTAAAACACGATCGCTTGAAGAAAGAGAATCAAATGATGAATAAGTCTAGGATTCTGAATCCACCTCGGTTTGTCCGAATTTACTCTCGATTATCTGAAGTTAATGATTTTCCCCAATTTATTGAAGGCGAAGATTGCTAATATACTCTACCGCCTCTCCTGAGGTCAATAGATTTTTCTAAAGGCGAATAACGCACTCTATCCCTAAGTGAACTAATTCGTCAATAGGCAAAAAGCATAAAATCTCCAAAAGGCCACGTAGTTCCTATGAGTATATTCCTATCTCACAAGATAAAACGGTCCTCACCAATAGTTCCTCACCAACTCTCCTCTCCCGATTCGAATTGAATGATTAAAACAATACAACTATTGGCCAGATAATTGAAAGCATTAAACACGATTGGGAAAACTCAACAAAAAGGGAATTAAATAGATAATCTCAAGCAAATCCGTCAAAATTTCGGTTTCATCAAAATCCTAGATCAAGGGTTTTAGCCTGACATGCTAAATAATGAAAATACAGAATTAATAAATAAAAGCATGAAAATCAAACGCAGATGAAGAGCTCGGATTCCTCCGTTCTTCTGGCTTCCGCCCTCCGCCTTTGATCTCTTCTGCTTCTCTCGTCTGCGATAGTCTTCTGTGATCCTCCTTTTCCCAAAGCCTCCAAGATGATTAATTAGGGTCTTAAACCCTTATTTATAGCTCTCAACAGCTCCAAATTGCGTCCGTGTGAGTAGGTCGAGAACTGGCTTCAAAACGGCCCAAATCCGCGCGGAGCACACCAAAACCGCCTGGTGTGCCGCGGCTCACTTAATCTGTGTCGCGGCACACGGCGTGTAATTTAAAACCTGGGCGCTGGGTGTTACATCTGGGCCGCGGTGCACCTGGACTGTGCCGCGGCACAGAGTACAGTCTACTCTGGTGCCCGCTGTTTGCCTTCCTGTGCCGCGGCCCACTTGCCTTGTGCCGCGTCCCACGGCCAAAATTCGCCATTTTTGCCCGTTTCGCCTCGTTTTAGCCTCCGGACTCCAATCTCCTGACAAACATACAAGATTAAGGTATTAAAAGCTCATTTATGCAAATTTACTCGTCAAAATAATACAAAATAATGATAAATAAGCGTATAAAAATACGCCTAACACCTCCCCATCTTGAACCTTCATATCAGACTCTAATCATATCATTGAAGGTAAGGAGCCTTAAGGATTGGTGTTCTAGCGTTTGGCGTGGAGTTCATCAAGTAATCTCATCTTTTCTTTCGGTGTAAGGTATGTGGCGATTCACCAATCTGGATTATGTTTTCTTGTTGTCAAAAATGATCATGCTATGGATATTGTTGAGTTTATTACTGAGGTTATTGAGTTCTTACATACAACTTGAACGAACAACGCGTATAGGAGAACTTAATAGGTTTGAACTTAGAGTTATTCCTTGAAGAAGAATATGTTAATCATGTTGAACCTAATAAACGAGTTTTTATGGTGTTCTTCAAGAGGTTTTTGAAATCTTGTTGCATTGGATTAATGAAAGTTATGGTTAGGATCCATGTTAGACGAACTATCATGTGATAGAGTTGAAGAATCCGACCGAATGATGTGTTTAATCTTGCTTGGAAGATTATGGGATTGTTGTTCGAATTAGTAGCATAGTGATGATTCAACTGGTATGGGTTGGGACAGATTCATACGTTTTTATACGCCGCTTGATGCTCGTATGATGTTTAAAACGATTATCCGAAATCGTTAGTTATATTGGTGATATTGTTCAATGAAGGTTTGGATTTTCGGTGAATTGATCAATTGAGAGTTCTTCGACCGGGTTGAAGGTTATTCGTAGTATCTTTCCTTATTGCCATTTTTGAGGCAAGTATCGTGACTTTTGGTTTAACGTTGATGATTTTGATCATGCATATTACCCTTCATAATGATGAATATGAGATTATCCTAGATGAATTGTTATAATGTCGTTCATGTTTTTGATCCATGTGTATGTTCGTATTGATGAACATATTGTTTTGCATATGTATGCATGGTTGTATCGCATGTGTTGTATTGATCCGAAGGGATCTTGTGATCTATGCTGAGGGCGCTGGATCAGTTGTCCACCTCGTGTTGGTCTGACGGGATCATCTTAGGATCTATGCTGAGGACGCTTGATCATTGGATGAGTTTTTCCACCTCGTGTTGGTCCGACGGGATCATCTTGGGATCTATGCTGAGGGTGATCATTAGATTACCCCATGTTGTGTTGATGGAATCATGTGGATTCGCATCGTTGGATTCCGTAGCGGAGTCCGTGTTCTATATTTTGTTATGCATTGTTGTTGCATATTTGTTCTTGTATACTATGATACTTGTACTAGCATCGTTTTGCTAACCCCTGGCGGGGTGGACATTTGTTTTGATGTTCTGGTAACCGAGGGGCGGAAAAGCAGCCACAGTACCGACATGCTGACGAAGGGGCTCAGTGATGTTGTCCGTTGTATTTGTTTTGATATTATGGTTTGGCATTTAGTACTCGAGTACGTGTCTCTTTTGATGATTTGAGAAATTTGTAATAAATGAATTGTGTTGAGTCGTTTTAACCGGTTATTAAATTACTCAACTATTTGTGGTATTTTCATATTGTTCAGATATTCTTTTAATTTAGCCTTGTAAACTCTTACATAAAGGGTTTACGGCGCTGTAATTATTCCGAATATATCTCGGGGTGATACATTTAGCTCCCTCATGGACCTGCATATACCTAGACGCAATACAGACATCCACCCCCAATTACTTAGGGGTTAGCAAAATCCCACTATTTTGCTAGTGTAAGTATAAAGTGCAAATACGAGCCATACACAACATACTCCGAGAAATCGTGAACAGCCAACCAGTTGAACGTAACAAAAGACTTCCCGAGATAATTCACTTGAGTAAAACAGTTCGAACTATGAAAGGTCGGAATGAAACTAAAATACATCTTGCAAAACATTTTAAGATCTGGGGAGTTTTGAAAACTTTTGGGATTGAAGAATCCTCAATTTATCGAAAACCACTTAGGGACAAAGCCCAAGAATTATTTTCCAAAATACAAATCTGATCACAACACACGGGGTCCACGACCCAATCGTTATTTTCCAAAATACAAATCCGATCAAAAGGCACAGGGTCCATGACCCAATCATCCACATCAATCATACGCCCAAAGGTTATTCTCGTCCCCTGCTAACAAGCATGAACCTCAAAGCTTCTTTGTGCATACCCGAGTGAGTAGACCGTTGGTAAATAACGGAGTCCAACATCATCATGACAACAGTCATATAAAAAACTCCGAGACTACAGCTCTGCAACATAACCATAACATACGTCCATAGTTACCCTGGCATCGTGCTAGCAAGCCACGAACCTCGGAGTCTCCTCGAGACATACTCGGTTTGAAGAACCCATGACATGTGTGTCACACAACCAAATCACAATCATAAGTTATCCTGGCATCATGCTAGAAAGCCACGAACCTCGGAGCCTCCTCGAGACATACCAGGTTTGGATAACCCTATGGTCAAACTCGACACGTACTAGCAAGAACGGATCCCGAAGGTTCAACAAACGCTACCCGGGAGAACATCATTTTACAAAAATCACACATCAACAAGGAAGTACACTTTCCAACAACACCGAACGACACAACCTCCATACAAAGGAGTCACAACCAATATTACATAACATCACATACTCATCAATAAACACACATATCCACACAGACACCCTTTCCAAAAGGATATGACTTTAAGTCCACTAACAATATAGTCGCGCACAACGGTACCACACGAAAGCAAGGCATTCCAATATACTACACTAATACACGTTCTCAGAACGACACATTCGTTCACAACACACGAGTTTATTTTGAAGAAAACCTTTATGAGAGTATACCGATTCTTTGAAAGTTCATCAAAAACATTCAAGTTGCATATATAGTCCATTGCCAGCTATTACATCTACGAAACACGAAGTGTATGGGCAAGATACTTGCCTCGAAATCGGCACGCAAATACTCCGACGAACACGGTTCAACCGAAGTGCCTCGAAACCTACAACTTCCGCAAGAAACAACAAAAACACGATCACAATGAGGAGCAAGACAAATAGAATGGAAATAGCCTCAAACCATCGAAGGAAAACTCATATGGACATTTAATCGAACACTAAATGTTCACGATTCCGCAAGAACCCTAGAATCATCAACCGAGTTGAATAAGTTGGAAATATAGATATATAATTCATAGAACATGATTAACAACAACATCTAACACCAATCGATTCATCAAAATCGGATTGGAAACAAGATCAAGAACAAAATATACAAAATGGTCAACTCAATAAAAAACAAGGAATTACCTCGATCCGACGAAGAACAATAGATTAGATGATGTTATAATAACCTAGGATACTCCAAAACACCTTTGAATGGAACAAAATCGGCCAGGATCACGAACTCTAGTCGCCCTCGACTCACACCCGCGGAGAGAAGTGGAAATGAGCAAGAAATGAGGAAACACGACTGTTGTCTGGTTTATATACCGGACAGATTAGCCTGCGCTAACACATCGCTAACATATACAAGTAGCGCGCGCTAACGAAACAATCAACCTACAATTAACGTGCGCTATCGGGACCTTCAGTCCTAGTCCAATATCTTCTGGAATGCCCCCGAACTACCAGTTAGCGTGCGCTACCCTCACTGTAGCGTGCGCTAACTGCTGCACCTTAGCACGCGCTATACGGCTGCATAGAGGGCGCTGCCGAACTCCCAGTTGAATGTAGTAGCTTCAGCATCTCGCGTTAGCGTGCGCTATCCGCAAGGTAGCGTGTGCTAACTCTGCACAGTAGCGCGCACTACATCGCCTAGTAGCGCATGCTACATCACCTAGTAGCGTGCGCTACATCTATATCGAACCAAAACTCATCATAACAACGATACTCCCTACCAAAACGACAAACACGCTACGATCTGACAGAAAACGAACAATTAATGAAGCACGACATACGATCACATAAGCACAGGCACCACAAATCCGCTTGAACTGGTAAATAATTCAAGATGTCCGGATGCTAAAATCCTGGGTATTACACCACATGTCTTTCAAAAACTTTTGAAGGTAGGCCTTTCGTGAAAGGATTACCAAGATTATCTTTGGATGCAACTCTGGCTACAACTACCTCTCCTTCCTTTACGAAGTGTCATATGATGTGGTACTTACGGCTGATATATTTACTTGCCTTATGGGCTCATGGTTCCCTCGAATTTGCGACTGTACCGATATTATCATAGTATAGTTTAATACCCTTTGGCAAATCGGGAATCACATCTAAGTCCTGCATGAAGTACTTAAGCCGTATTGCATCTTTGGAAGCCTCAGAGGCTGCCACGTACTCGGCTTCCATGGTAGAGTCTGAGATGCATTTCTGCTTCACACTCCTCCAACTAATGGCTCCAGCTCCCAGAGTAAACACATAACCCAGTGGACTTGGACTATTCTTTGTCTGATGAAAAATGTGAGTCAGTATAACCCACTGGACATAGGTCGTCTGATTGATATACTAACATGTACTCCCTAGTCCTTCTCAGGTACTTGAATATGTGCTTGACAGCAATACCGTATCCTGGTCTTGGGTTGACTGATATATAACAGCCATGCTTATGGCATGAATGATATCTGGTCTAGTGCAAAGCATAACATACATGATACTTCCCAATGCTGACGCATAAAGGACCAGCTTCACGTCATCTATCTCCTTTTGTGTAGGACACGTATCCTTAGATAGTTGAATTCCATGTTTGTAAGGTAGAAAACCTTTCTTGGAATTCTATATGCTAAACATCTTTAACACTATATTGATATAGGATGTCTGAGATAAGCACAACATCCTTTTCTTCCGATCACGAAAGATCTCGATTCCAAAGATGTGCCCTGCTTCTCCTAAGTCCTTCATATCAAACTACTCAGACATCCATACCCGTACGTCCGACAACTCATTCACGTTGTTTCCAATCAGAAGGATATCATCTACGTACATTATAAGAAACACCAATACATTTACATCGCATTTTTTATACACACAACTCTCACTCGGACATTGAACGAATCTATATGACTGGACAACCTCTTTAAATCAGGTGTTCCAAGATCTAGATGCTTGCTTAAGTCCATAAATGGATATCTTAAGCTTGTATGCTAAGTGCTCTTCTCCTTCAGCAATAAATCCTTCTGGTTGACGCATGTAGATTTTCTTGTCTAGACTTCCATTCAAGAATGCAGTCTTGACATCCATTTGCCAAATCTACAGATCCATGCGCAGCTATAGATAAAATAATATGGATTAACTTAATCATGGCTACCGGCGAAAAGGTTTCTTCTTAATTGATGCCCTCCTTCTAAGTGTAACCTTTCACTACAAGCCTCGCTTTGAAGGTTTCAACCTTCCCGTCACCTTCTTTCTTTCGCTTGTAGACCCACTCACTCATAATGGCTTGTACCTCATCAGGTAGTGAAGCTTTGTCAGCAATTCCTCCAAGGTATACTCCCTATGATTCATATTGTAGTTTAGGCAGAACTGCTCAAAGCTCCTAGGTAAGCTGCCTAGGATGATATCGACCTGCGTTTCGGCATAATAGTAGCCCTTAAGATATCAAGTTCGTTTAGATAAAAAATCATCTTTAGAGCATGATCCCTTACTAGGGTTCCTTCAGACATTTAGGTTGTCATCAAGACCCTCATAGCATTTTGCTTAGCAGCCCGTTCTGATGACCAAACATCTCGCCGAGATTTTTCATCATTTCTGCGGCCGTGCCCATACTCTGATGCTGATGCTGCAATACATTTGCTAAAGAAGCCAAGATGTAACAGCGAGCTATCTCATCAGATTTCTTCTGTTTGCGGTATTCTTTCACCTCATCAGGGGTCAAATCCGCACCTGGTTCCAATGGGCATTCCTCAGTTAGGACAAACTTGTGTTCTTCAAGAGTCAGGACAATATTTAAATTATGTTTTCAATCAGCAAAGTTAGTGCCATCTAGTTTGTTTTCTTTGAGAATTACAGCAAGTGGTTTGAAAACATCTGAGACAAAATTAAAAATATTCATCACATAACGCATAGCAAAATATATTGAAAACCCTCAAAATACAATATATATATACTAGCAACCAACACCTCGAAAAAACCGCATATGCAAGCCACGATCGTGTGGAGGTTTACACATACATTTTTCAATTAGAGTTTAACGTCTTTAATTTTATTATCTAGTCAATTTACGTTATGACAAGTAAAATTAATAGTTGGTTCCTATTGACCACGTATTAATTAGCATAAACTCCGATAAGGAGCTTATTACTTAATACACCTAAGTAGACCCCCTAATTTATCAACCTTTAAAATATTACCTTTTAAATAATAGTCATACAGATGGAGAGGTCCTATCATAAAAATAATATTTACCTTTTGTTATCATTTGAAATTTAAAGTAGTGAACCTATAATTTGGACATCCAATGTGGAGAAATATCCTAATATCAACGTGCATGCTAATTACTTCACAATTTAAATTAATTATGCAGGTCCGTTTGATTTTATTTAAAAAAAATGAATTCAGTCACTTAGTGATGAACAAATTATAAACTCGCAAGTGTACGAATCGCTTTTGTAGGAAGCGGCAAGTAACTCCGAGATCGATCTCTCGAGGAATTGGAAACGGTTTAAAGTTCGATTATGTTCGGCAAATAGTCGAATGAACAAAAGTAAAGTAAATTAAAACACATCATTGGTTGATAGGATTACAATTACTAATGCATACAATTAAAATAAACTAAGCGTTACAAACACAAATTTAATGGTCGGATAATTGAGAGGTTACAATAATGAGAATGATATGGGAATTTAGAATCACCGACACACACGTAATCAATTATTAGTTCCGATACACAAAGAATTAAGGTTTGGAATTATTGATTGCTCACGATTAAAAGAAATCCGTTTGATGGCGGTAATCCTAAAAATCACGATTGTTCTTATCGAAAATAAGAGATACTCCTTTGATGGGGACGAATCTCTACTAACAATCGACTAGCTAATACCTTTGATGGGGTAATTCGCTAAAAGATCGCGGAATAAGGTTTAGAACATTCACAATCGCTACTATCAGGTCGTTTGATGGCGAACACCGACAAAAACCCTCAATTTGAATAATAATAACAACTAAGAAATAGGTTTGATGATCTAAATCAAAAGTTCTTATACGAAGAACAAAGAAGGAGGAACAATCCCAAACTTTTACCCGGAAAATCAATAGGAACTAAAAATCGATAATATGTGTGTGGCTCAATCTAAAAACCCATATGAAATGTTTAGCTACTCATGATTATTTCAACAATAATTAATGAAATTGTAAAACAAAACATGGTAGAAACTTCCCTTGTAAAAGCCGAAATCGAATTCCCGATGAAGGTTTGATGATCTTCCTTCAAAAATTCATAACAATTGATACAAGGAATCATAATATCTCACAAATGTATTTTTCACTCCAAGAAAATACAATGAAGATGGTGAAACAATCTCTCTTTTTCCTCACTTTTTGGTGTTTGTATCCCTAAATATTGTGTTTTTCACACCAAATGTCTCCAACAAGATCTCCATATCTTCCTTAGGGTCTCCACATCCTTTTTTATAGCTAAAAGATCAAGAAAAGGGCTCAAAATTGTGCAAAAATGTCAAAGAAAATGACTTGCACCGAAAAGTGACACGGCCCGTGTCCTGGGACACGGCCGTTTCGTACTACCCTGAAAAGAAGAAAAAGTGCACTGTCCACGGACCCGGCCGTGTCCCATGACACGGTCGTGTTGTACTGTGCAGGAAATGCAAAGGAGGCTGGATCGTGACTCGGCCGTGTTCTATGACACGGCCGTGTTGTACTCTTCCGCAAAATGTAATTCTTAATGGAACGAGACCCGGCCGTGTCTTGTGACACGGCCGAGTTACCTGATGCGATTTTCTTCTGTTTTGATCCCAGTTTTGGTCTTCTTCGACTTGATCCTTCGTTCTTGTTTCAATACAACTCGGAATTTAGCATATGATATACCGTTGCGAAGCTGATTTCATGAGGAATCCATACATATATAGAACACATCCTGATTCGAAATAAAGGATATGTAAATTAGAAAATACGACAAGTAGTGCTTCAATCTTCATCGTTTTAGGCCTCATTCTCGCTCTTAATCGTCATAAACTCCAATATTGGCCATAAAAGCGCATATTTCACCACAATCTTCGTCCGGATACCTACAAAATAAAAACACAACATACCACGCATAAAAAGAGCAAAAACACTCGAAAACAAATGAAAGTGCGACTCGATAGAACAGAATGAGACGATCAAAAATCGACTCATCAAATCCCCCCAAACCTAAACTTTGCTTGTCCCCAAGCAAAAATAAATAAAACACACGACAAAGAAAACGAGAAGGATTGAATAATCAAGTTAATCATCGGGTTTACATATAATCAACCGGGAATGTAAAAGTATCGTGAAGTCTCGTAACTCGTCATTAAAGCATAAACTCACAAATGAATGGATAGCAATGACACTTAATCTAAAATGCAAGAAAACAAATCTTAGTAGTCCCTCACGGAATTTTATCGATTCACTCATCTCTCAAGTGTTAAGATAGGTCAATAGCTCAGCTCGATTCGAATGGAAAGTTCTACTATATGCTTGCACTTCTTCTTTTCATCAATCGTATCAATATTCACGAAACACGAGTCATAGGGTCTTACTTTTGGTTGTAATGGGGTTGTGGCTCAGGTTGGGAAAATTTGGCTAGTAGTTACAAGTTCAGTCCAAGTAGAGCATATACGATCCTTACATATATGAAATAAACACTCAAAGCGATCATTCTACTTCAATTCTCCCGTATATATATATCTTTTTTTTTCTAGGCCTTGTTAAGCGCAATTCTTTTGATATTGGCCTATTTCTCACAACCCAACGACTTCCATTTTGTTTTTCTTAGGCTCACTCCTCTCCTCCCCTATCTTTTCTATCCCACTATTAGGATCACATTTTTTTTTTGTGTGGGGCTTATTATTTTCAGGGGAACGGGAGAGAAGATTTTTGCCTCTATACACCACAAACTTTGCACACCTTCGTTTTTCAAATATACCCTCTCATGCTCTTACGTGGACCAATACTTGGGTAAGTTATGGCTTTTGGATATGGAGCTATAAGATGCGGGTTTTTCGAACAAAATTACGGCTAAAGGCTCAACGGGGCTAGCAAATGATATTGATATGAAATGGTGGGTATTTTAAGGTAAGTAGGTCCAAGACAAAAAAAAAGGGCAGCCCTAATCATTTCTCGTGTATGTAAATATCAACACATCATCCGACAGAATCATGCAAGTTCTAAAGAATACAATCCATAAGAAGAGAAATCACATATGAAAGAATTTTACCACTAAAAGCGAACGGTTCAATGAGGCACAAGAACTCACGGCTTTTGGACTACCATACTCATTCCTTACATGTCAAATCAAGTGACCAAAACTATACATTCACACGCAAGGTCAAACAATTAATTATATTTATAAAACTCTACGAGCCAAGTACAAACACGATTAATCATCCATATACCCAACAGTTAACAAGGTTATTATAATCCAACTATGACATCACGCAAGAAGAAAAAAATAAAGAAAGGAAACAAACATCACGCAAACTAAAAACAAATAAAAATCGAATAAGTTGCACCCCCAACCTAAACCTTTGCTTGTCCCCAAGCAAAAAGATTAAGTCAGTAAAAATACGAAAACGCAAATTAAAAGGAATGAAAATAAAACTACCGGATTAAAAAGTGTGGTTTTTGATCGCGGGGCACCATGCTTTTGTGCTTGGGTCTCAACTTTCAATAGGCTAGGCTTCTTCCTCCCATAAATACCCTCCTTATTAGATTACCTACACACGTCACAGACAAAAACAAAATTAATGCAATAATAATAATAATAGTGATAAAAATTAAAAAAAAAACTCCCTTGGGTTGCCTCCCAAGCAGCGCTTTTTTATAGTCTTTAGCTCGACTTCTTCAGATTCTTCTATTCGGGATTAAATGGAAATGTGCCAAGTCCATCCACATAGCTCGTCATTTTTCGCTCGTTTTCCTTTGTCAGGATATGGATAGTGGTTCCATGGATTTCCATTGTGAGCGCTTTTGTCACCATTTCAATTTTCATTATCATCGTCACCATGAAATGTCTTCCTTGAAGAATAAGTGACGTGATTTTTGTTGGTGATATTTCTTCTATGTTTGGTATCACGAAATCCATCGGGGCTATCACCTCCCCCAAATCTAGTGGCGAGTATATTGATTTTTGTGTTAAATTAATACTCGCTCCTAAGTTCACAATGGGAACTTCTTTCTCCACGAAAAGAACTTCCATATCAAAGCTTTCAGGTCCTCCTTTTGATGCATTGATTCGACTGGTTCACTCTTATTCTCTTCAATTGGCTTCTAGATTGGATCTTTAGATTTCTCCGATTGACTCCGCAATTCTTCTTTCTCACCGCCCCTCTCTTTCGCTTCGAAAATTATCTCTTTATTTATCACTTTACCACTTCGGAGGGTGGTAATAGCTTGAGCTTGCTCGGGCTGACTTGGTAGTTTACCCCTTTCTTGTTTGCATGCCTCGATAGCAAGTTGCCCAATTTGAATCTCTATTTTCTTCACCAAAGCTTCTAAAGATTCGAACCTTTTATTGTTCTCCACTCGGTTTTCCCTGCTCTCCTTAATGAATGCCGCAATACTCTCCTCAAGAGAGTTCCTTTTTTGTGGAGGTGGTTCACTTTGTGTTGTTTGTTGGGCTCAGTTTCCTCCGTTGTATTGATCTTGGGTGATTGTGTCGCACGGCATTGGGTTGTTGTTTATCCATGAAAAAATTGGATGGTTTCTTAGCCCAGGATGATAAGTGTTCGGGAGAGGAACATTTCTTGCATTTCCGCCATAATTATTTCTCCTCTCCTCCCACTCGAGCCTTCCCGTGCTTTGTCCCATAGCCCAATTCACTTGCTCGGTTTGTTTTTCTGGAAAAGTATGTGGGCAAGAATTAGCATGATGTCCGGGTCCCCAACAAATTTCGCAAACTCGTGAGCTCGAAGATTTATTTTGAGTCTTGAGTTGTCTTAATTCCTTCGTTAACTCATCGATTTTAGATTGCATCTCGACCTTCTCGCTTACTTGGTTCACAACTCCCCTACGAACACGCACACTTTTTTGTTGAGAATTAGCTCCCAATATTCAAATACGTCATAAGCTTGTCTCTCCGTTAACCCCCAAAACGAACCACCGGCGGCGTTATCCACCGCACCTTGGCAATATTGTGTCAACCCATCATAGAAGAATTGATTAAGTAGTTGAAGCGGATAGTGATGGTGTGGGCATTGAATGAGGAGCACCTTGAATCGGTCCCATTCTTCGTGAAATGCCTCTCCGTCTTGTTGTCCGAATGTTGAGATTTGGGCTCTCAATTGTGTAGTCTTCGAATGAGAGAAGTACTTGGTAATGAATTTGTCGTAAACTTCATCCCACGTTCTTAGTGAGCCCGGCGCCAAAGTCATCAACCATTGTTTCGCCCCATCCTTGAGTGTATAAGGGAAGCACTTCATTCTTAGTTGATCCTCGCTCAATCCATTTAATGGAAAATTGTCAATTGCCACATAGAAGTCTCGGATGAACGACAACGGATCCTCACATGCTAATCCGTGAAATGAGGGAAATTGCTCGATGTGAAATCCGCTTATGTGGCAATTCCTTGCTGCCGGTGCTAATTGGATGCACGAGATGGCGGTGTTCACCAAGGGCTTTGCATAGTCCCGCATTAGATGCTCAACCGGAGGTTGTTGCGGCATGTTGTAGTTTGCTTCCATCCCATATTGAGGCCCTAGATAATAGTTCGCTCCATATTGCACTCCAACAGGTGGTTCTCTCGGATAAAAATATCTCCCTTGTTGAGCTTCGGGTATCTCTTGATTGTGCCCAACATTCTCATATCTCGAAAGTTTTGGTTGATGAATATTTTCTCCCTCGAGCAATTGGTGCTCTTCAAGATCCGGATTATTCTCGTCGTTTGCCATTGATGATTGCACTATTGTTTTTGGTGCTCTAATTCTTTGAACCTCATCTATGGGTGGAAGAATCGGGTTTCCCAAAGATCTCCTACCAAGCATAAACAAGAGAAGTTAGAGCGAATTTTTAGACTTTACCGAAAATAATGAAAACGGAAAAATGATCAAGAAAAACAATTCAACTATTATTAAAACAAGATCAAAAATTAAATGCCAACTCCCCGGCAACGGCGCCAAAAACTTGATGAACAAATTATAAACTCGCAAGTATACGAATCGCTTTTGTAGGAAGCGGCAAGTAACTCCGAGGTCGATCTCTCGAGGAATTGGAAACGATTTAAAGTTCGATAATGTTCGGCAAATAGTCGAATGAACAAAAGTAAAGTAAATTAAAACACATCATTGGTTGATATGATTACAATTACTAATGCATAAAATTAAAATAAACTAAGCATTACAAACACAAATTTAATGGTTGGATAATTGAGAGGTTACAATAATGAGAATGATATGGGAATTTGGAATCACCGACACACACGTAATCAATTATTAGTTCCGATACACAAAGAATTAAGGTTTGGAATTATTGATTGCTCACGATTAAAAGAAATCCGTTTGATGGCGGTAATCCTAAAAATCACGATTGTTCTTATCGAAAATAAGAGATACTCCTTTGATGGGGACGAATCTCTACTAACAATCGACTAGCTAATACCTTTGATGGGGTAATTCGCTAAAAGATCGCGGAAAAAAGTTTAGAACATTCACAATCGCTACTATCGGGTCGTTTGATGGCGAACACCGACAAAAACCCTCGATTTGAATAATAATAATAACAACTAAGAAATAGGTTTGATGATCTAAATCAAAAGTTCTTATATGAAGAACAAACAAGGAGGAACAATCCCAAACTTTTATCCGGAAAATCAATAGGAACTAAAAATCGATAACATGTGTGTGGCTCAATCTAAAAACCCATATGAAATGTTTGGCTACTCATGATTATTTCAACAATAATAAATGAAATTGTAAAACAAAACATGGTAGAAACTTCCCTTGTAAAAGCCGAAATCGAATTCCCGATGAAGGTTTGATGATCTTCCTTCAAAAATTCATAACAATTGATACAAGGAATCATAATACCTCACAAATGTATTTTTCACTCCAAGGACATACAATGAAGATGGTGAAACAATCTCTCTTTTTCCTCACTTTTTGGTGTTATTCTCCCTAAATCTTGTGTTTTTCACACCAAATGTCTCCAATAAGATCTCCATATCTTCCTTAGGGTCTCCACATCCTTTTTTATAGCTAAAAGATCAAGAAAAGGGCTCAAAATTGTGCAAAAATGTCAAAGAAAATGACTTGCACCGAAAAGTGACACGGCCCGTGTCTTGGGACACGGCCGTGTCGTACTACCCTGAAAAGAAGAAAAAGTGCACTGTCCACGGACCCGGCCGTGTCCCATGACACGGCCGTGTTGTACTGTGCAGGAAATGCAAAGGAAGCTGGATCGTGACTCGGCCGTGTCCTATGACACGGCCGTGTTGTACTCTTCCGCAAAATGTAATTCTTACTGTAACGAGACCCGGCCGTGTCTTGTGACACGGTCGAGTTGCCTGATGCGATTTTCTTCTGTTTTGATCCTGGTTTTGGTCTTTTTCGACTTGATCCTTCGTTCTTGTATCAATACACCTCGGAATTTAGCATATGATATACCGTTGCGAAGCTGATTTCATGAGAAATCCATACATATATAGAACACATCCTGATTCGAAGAAAAGAATATGTAAATTAGAAAATACGACAGGTAGTGCTTCAATCTTCATCGTTTTAGGCCTCATTCTCGCTCTTAATCGTCATAAACTCCAATATTGGCCATAAAAGCGCATATTTCACCACAAACTTCGTCCAGATACCTACAAAATAAAAACACAACATACCATGCATAAAAAGAGCAAAAACACTCGAAAACAAACGAAAGTGCGACTCGATATAATAGAATGAGACGATCAAAAATCGACTCATCACTTAGTTATTTTAGCCTTAAGTTTTTTTTTTAATTTTCTCGTCCTAGCATGCAAGAAAACATATCACGCATAATTCATACATGTCATACATCAAAGCAGTAGAAACCAAAATAAATGCATGGATAATTAAATTATCCAATTATCATGGTCTGCTTCCTTGAATTGAACCCAAGAAAATCTCCGACTCGATATCTCCCACTGGATCAAGCATCTCGTCACTCCTCCCCGGCCGGACCATGGATTTCCAAAATTAAAATTTTTATTTTTATGCAAAATTAATTATATAAAAAAATTCAATTTTAAAATCTCGACTCTCCAGCGGACGCAATGAACGGCGGTGAAACGGACCGAACCAAAAACTGGACGACCCGACCCGAACAGGCGAATCGGCTTGGAACAGGCTGCCCGCTGACCCTCGACAAAGAGCCGTCGGCTTCGTGAGGCCGTGTCTTGCCGACAATGACTTTCCAACACCGGTATCCTGGTATCGCTTGCTCTATTTCTTCGTGATTTTGTCTTCTCCGAATTCGATTACAACTTTACACAAAATAAAATACGTCGAATTTACAACAAAATGACACGAAAACGAGATCCTAGATCTACCCATGGATTTTCTCACGGGAAAACCATTACATACCTTAAAATCGAGCCAAATTAACAATTGCGTAAAAGAATAATAAAATTAACCATTCATATAGCCATGATAATTCGATCGTATTCCCTGCAAAAACATATCTAGCAAAATACCCCAACATCAAATTACATGAATATTTAAATTGCTATCAATTAATCACCAAAGTGAATTAAAATAGCAAAAGCCTAAAATCTGGCTCCGATACCAATTGTTGGAAATAAAACATAGCGGAGGCAAAGTTTGGAATAATTTGATAAAAATGTTTCACGCATCCACGAGCACTAAATCTATTTTGGCATGCTAATTAATCAACTACTAAGATTTATAAGCAATTTAAATATTATTTATTATTTAATAAATAGTATTGTTGGTAAATAAATATCCTAATCTAGATCAGAAGATCATAGAATATTTACCTCTTCAAGCGTAGTGGTTGCTACCTTGATCTATTCCTAAAAATCTTTTAGAGTATGATCCCGCCTTAATCCGGACGTTGTGTGGGCAACGAGCTACCGAATCTTGCTTGGACTACAAAGTGGATCGGTCAAACCTATGTTCCTCACAACTCTGGATTTTATTTTTCCTCAAGTAGTTTCGATTTGTAGCAGGAATTAAGGTGTTATCGCAATTGTGGAATCAAAGACACTAGTCAAGATCCACAATTAAACACTTGGAAGAAAAAATCGAAATCCCTTGTGTAGGATATAATGTCATGGCCGAACCCCCCTTTTGTGTCCCTATTTATAGGCTTTGGACTACACTAGGGATCTTAAGGATGATTAGGGTTGGGACTCCTAGTGCTGTAATACCCGGTTGTAATTCAGTCACTATCATTCAGTAATTTCATTCGGTATTTGTCACTATGTAGTTTATCACTTGATAATAATCATTCATCCGGGTTCACCGTTCGGAATAACTTCGAGTTGTGTATCGATATTGTTCATTATTTCAACCTTATTCGGGAATCGAGACAAGAGTATTATCTTGATTGTTGTAATTGATTCATTAGTCGATGTTGACGTTGGAATTCATGTCATTTCAAATCTCTTCATTGTTCAAATCGTGTTCTTGTTGCTCGAACCCTTGTAATCATTACTTGGAACCACCGTTTTGGGGTTTCCGTACTTCCATTTCGTGTTATTGTTTCCCAAATATTGATTCCTATTGCTTTTATTCCCTTCCCGGGTCATTTTTCATCATTTTAGGACCCAAGGGGGTGTGGCCGCGGCACAAGGAGTGTGCGCCGCGGCACACACATTTTCCAGTTTTTGGCCGAGCACTCTGTACCTTGTGCCGCGGCACATGCCGGCAGGGCAGCGGCACACTGCCGAGTCACTGCCGCGGCACACCCGTCTGGGCCACGGCACACTCGTATTGCATTTTCGGCCAAACCCGTCTGTACCTTGTGCCGCGGCACATGCCGACGGGGCCGCGGCACACTGCCGATAACTGGGGGCATTTTTGGCCCTGTGCCGCGGCACACTTCGGCTGGGCCGCGGCACACAGAGCAGTCAACTCTATAATTGCATTTTTTCAGCGAGTTCAGCTAATTTCTTACCTTTTCTTCAACCATACGAGGGAGAGAGGCTTGAGAGGGAGATTTTCCTTCATCTATCACTTACGTGTGTGATTTTCTTCACCTCCTTTCGATCGTGAAGCCCGGATAGTCGATCTAACGCGTGTTCTTCGGATCAAAAGTGCTTGGATCTTCAAGAGGTAATTTCTTCAACATCTTGGATTTCGATTTTGTATTGAGATATGATGTTTTGGATGTTAAGATCATGTTGTATGAAGTGATATATGCATGATTATGGATATGTTTGATTATTCATTGGATTATTGAAGGATTATTCAAGAACACTTTGAATATTGAGTTAGATTTGGGGGTTTTCGATTAATCGTTGTTGTAATCACGATTTTGGATATTCATAATGGATTATTGATCGTATTGAAGATGTTTTGTTGGTTTAAAAGACTTCTTGGGGATTTGATATTGGTATTATTGAGGTTTGGTTATAAACAATCGAAGTTTGGCCACAAAGTGTTCGATATAATGCCCCAATGAACTTGGTTTAATCGTATTGACGTTTTGAGTTCGTTATATTCGTGTTTGATTCGTATATTGAACGGATTGTTGGTAATTGTATTTATTCAAGGTTGTTCGAGCGACCGATATCTCAATTAGGATGTTGTTCGTGGAAGGATAATTATCACCGGTGTTGTGTAAGTTAATTCTTACTCGGTTAAAAGGATATTCATTCCTTTTGTTGTTGTTCATTCATAATCATAACTCATCCATCATTGTATTAACCGTATTGAGACTTGTAATTGTCGAATAATCATTTCATTCACGAGGAACGGCGGTTCCAATCATTTCGTTGGGTTATCAATCACTTCACTATTATCTTCATCTCGGTGAGTCATTCTTGACCTTGTCGAATTAGTATCCATTGATATTCATTGTGGTCATTCTCGTTCATATGACCTTCTGGGTTCATATTGCGTGGCCGGGTGCGGATGTGTGGAATTTGTAGTCAGGCACGCGATGGCCATGTATTGGGAGTGATACATTGGACTGTGCACACGGTAACGATTACCTCCGTGAGACTAATTAGGTACAAGGACGGGTGTGTCCGGTCATCCGTCTTGTACACTTGCACAGAACACTACGGGCGTACTATGATACTCCTCTTCAGCGTAATTCATAACTAAGGATAATTCATAACTTCAGATATATCATGATTGTGTATTTTCAACCCTTGAGGATTGTTGTTCTGTGTAACTTACCCCGTTGGGGAATTTTGTTTTCAGGTCACGGCAAGGCAAAGGCACGGGAAGAGCATGTTGACGGCGAAGAGTCTCAGTGATACTAGTAGGGGGCCCCAGTCATTCCGGTTATTTCAGTCATTTCAGTCATTTCAGTCATTTCAGTCATTCCGTCATATTGTATTTCCGCTGCAAATTCCATTTAAGATGTTTGTTTATTCAGGGTTGTGTATTTTATCTTCATATAAAATACACTAGTATTCTGTATTGTCCTGGTGTATTGTACTTAAGCTCCTCATCGGAGTAATTGGTAATATAATGTGGTTCGGTACTACAATTATATTATTTAATTCATTAGTTTTCATTCGCCTGGTGGGTCCCAGTCGGGGTTCCACGGCACTGTAATATCCGCCTAGTTTGGGGTGTTACAAGTGCAACCCAACTTTCCGTATTAAGCCCTTTCTAATATGGTTGAGTTTACTAATATCAATTCAATTAACTAAAGAATTAATATTGTACTTCAAACCCAAATCCCAATTTACAAAATCGGACTCCTTATTTAAATATATTATTTCTCATATTTAAGATATCGAATGTCCATTTATTATTTAAGCTACTGACAGCTTTAATTAATTAATTTCTTATCCAAGAGTAGTATCACTCGAACCTTATTATTATATCAAAATTAAATCCACCTGCAGCATTTAATATAAAAATCATTATTGAGCTTCTCAAAGGGACATTATCAACCTGCACGAGTCGGGACATGACTTCTAGTTATTATATGAATTGTCATATAAATAATATTATTGTTCAAGATACGAAGCATATTGAATCAATCAGTGTGACTCTCACTCATGATAAATCAAAGCAATAGATATTATAAATACACAACTAAATATTTTATACTTAGAATTAAAAAATAATAATTTTTCGAGATTTATTTTCTTCTTATAGTCACTACATAAGACACTATCTCACATCAATCTAGGTCAACGTACGCAAATACGCTAATGCATGCTAATAGCAAGACCAACTAATCTCAAGCTTCATATAATTTGTCTAGTAATTATATAGGTTTTGAACTATTATATTATTTACAAGGCATCGATAATGTGATCTTCCATGTGACACAAACACACCATATTATCTGCAATATAAAATAAATAAACAATACATTTGCATAACCATAACGTGAATAAATATGCAAAACATGTGATTAATGTAATTAATATTCTCATAGGTAGTTACAGTGAAATAAGGTAATACAAGCATAAAGTATGCTTTGCAGTATACAACCCTAACAGGTTCTTCAAGGCGTCAGCTACAGTTTTTTGATTGATGATATTGTGTTCCCCAAATATGAAGCTTTCAATACCCTATTCAGTTACTTTGACTTCCTTGTAAAAACGAATAATTCCTTATTTGTATTCCTTGGAGGGATTAATGCATAGGTAATGGTAGATACCATTTTTCTTCATCTTGAGTATCAGGTCCGCCATTTGGAGAGTGTTGTTGGACTGCAGAAGTCCGAGAAATCCACCACGATGCTGAATATGATCTGTTCCTTCACAACTCTCAGATTGATATTTTTGAAGTAGGTTGTGGAATTTATTTATGCAGTTAGAAAACATTTTTGTTGTAGAGAAAAGTTCAATTTTTGCTATCTAAAAATTAGGGTTCTTGCTCGAAGATTTTTGAAGACGATAAGTTTTTTCAATTGATTTCAATCGCTTTAAATAGTCAATTTTGAAGTCGTTTTTAAAAACATAATTAATTTTGAAATGGCGGTTCGTCTTTTAAGGGGATGTGTGATAGTAATTTGAGAATGTGGGGTAGACGTGGTGTACGTGGAATATTTAGAATTGTGCACTATAATCCACTTGTAATTTTAAATAATAATGTTACTAAAATTAAAAACTTAGTTGGTTAAATGTTTGACTTCCCAGGGGGTCACCCATCCCATACGATTCCAAGCCAAGCACACATAACTTTAGAGTTTATATGAGGTGGCTATCAGAAAAGAAGATGCACATTGTTCTCCAAATCAATTCATTTAACCACTTCCTAGTAGAGATCTCATGGGTCGAATGGCACGCTGCGCCACACGTATTAATCCCATACAGGCAGGATGCTGTAGAGCTGTCAAATCGTGCATATTGGGTCGATACCGTGTCGACTCGATAACAACAAGATTTGTTAAGGCCCGACACAAACACGATTCGTTTTGTCCAACACGACACGAACAAGATTCGTAATCGAGAGGGTTTGGTTGTGGTCCGCCCTCGTTGTTGTTCTTGTATGAATATACATGAATCGTAGGTGGGTTTTCGGGTGTATTCCTTTTCCATATTCGTTTGGAAATGGTTGTGATTGTATTCTTCGAATCGTTAGGTTCGGTTCCGTTGGTTCCTAGTGTTCGTCGGTGATTTTTCTTTTCGTTCGTTGCGTCGTCAATTATTCAAGGCAAGTATTTTTGGAAACCTTTATGCTTAACATGAAATGGTAATGTATATTGTGTGTGCTTTGCTCACCTCGGGAGGGTCCGACGGGGCCTCGAGGAAATCTATGACTTCACTCTGAATTCACGAGTTTGTTTCGCTAGCCAGCTTGGGAGGGTCCTTAGAGGTCTCGAGTGGGATCAGTGGCTTCACCCCGGTCCTAGGTGATGCATGTGTGTGATTTATTTTATGATATGGCCATATCGGGAGGGTCCTTAGAGGCCTTGACTGGGACCAATGGCTTCACATCGGTCCTAGGCAAATTGATTGACTGTTTGTTTTCGGAAAAGACATGTCTCGTTTTGGTTTTGAAATAAATTTGGTGCATTGTACTATGAAATGTGTAAGTGAATGGTTTGTCTTGATTACTTGTACTAGCGTAATTGCTAACCCATCTGAGGACCCGTTTTGGGGAAATTCTTGTTATGGATTTCAGGTTATGTTCAGCCGGACGAGCGGGCACTGGAATAGTACGAGGATGCTGGCCAGGATTGTTGACATGTGCATTTGAGTCCTTTTATTTCCGGTGTTCCATTCGATATGGTTGTTGTCTACTTTATAAACTTATAGATTGTACTCACGAGTACTTAGGCTTTTCTCTTCGGATTGTGATGTGTATTCATTGAAGTTAATTATGTTTGTTGGTGTTGATTATTCCGCCGGTTGTACCGGGCGTGTTATTTGATTTTTATCTAGATGATGTGTGTTTTTACTGTGGTAATTCGTGTCTAACCTAGTGGGTCCCATGTAGGGGTCCACGTCACTGTAATATACCTTGAATATCTCGGGGGTGTTTCCAAAAATGGTATCGAAGCACTAGGTTTATGGATACCTAGGCTTGTCGGTTATTTGAGTCTAGTTGTGTTTTGTTTTGCACATTGTCACGCCGCTGCCAGCCTCTCGGTACTTCCAGTGCTCGTAAGTTTCCCTTACTCGATTCCTTTTTTTCTCGTACCTATTTTCGTTTCTTGAATTGTGGATGTTTTTCCTCTCTTACTTATCATCGAGTTGTTTTTGCTACCTTTTAACACCAGTATGGATGCTGGAAGAGGCCGTGGTCGTGGACGCAGCTGGGGACGTGGGGCAGTCGGTGGGGCATCCACTTCGCATTCTTCGGGAGTCGGCAGTACCGGTGACCATCATATCCATGCTAATTCTCAATATGGCGCCGACCTTGGTGTTGCGGCTGTTATGCAACAAATGGTGAACCAAATGGCGGCGATAGCCCAGGCGGTTCAGAACCCGAATCCGGCCTATGCTGCTCGGGACGGAGCTGACCGTTGGCTTCAGGATGTCATCAAGATGCATCCTCCTCAGTTTACGAGAGCCTTAGACCCGATTGGCTGGGAGGGGTGGATCAAGGAGATATCCAAAGTCTTTGTTGCCACCAACTGTCCCGAGGACCGCAAGGTCCCTATTTCCCAGTATTTTCTCACTGGGGACGCTACTGATTGGTGGGAGGCCGCTGGGCCTAAGGATCACGTTGCTTCGTGGGCAGAATTCAAGGACCTAATGGAGACTGAGTAATGCCCATGGCCGGTTAGACAAGCTCGAGTCCATGCCTTCTATGATGCTCAACCGCGGGATATTCCTGTCTCTCAAGCTATTGCTGATTTCAACCGGGAGTTGGGTTATGTGAAGACCCAAGTTATCGAGGAGAGCGACAAAATCTTCCAGTTTTCCAGGCGTATGAAGCTATCAATTCGAGACTACATGTCTGGGCTCATCTGTACTACCTTGAAAGATTATCAGAGTCGAGCTCTTGCCTATGATATGTCTGTGACGGCCAGTGAGGCGGTTTGGGAGAGTAAGAAACAGAAATCCGCCGGAAATTTCTCGGGTCACAAGGGTGGAGATCAACAGAAGTCTCAGTGTGCAAATATTCCTGGGGGTCTCGTTTCTCTGGGGGCTATCGAGGTACTGCCAGTGCCTCCGTTTAGGATGTCAAATGCTTTAACTATGGCAAGTCGGGCCATCAGAACCGGAAGTGTCCTCGTCCGCCTTTGACTTGTCATACTTGTGGTCAGCCGGGCCACAAGGCTTTCTTTTGTGAGCGGGTAGGACAGCTTCTTGGTGCTCAAGCTTTTTTTCCAGCACCTAGGGAGCCGAGTGTGAACCAAGCCTCGTTTGCTCTGTAGTCTCCACCGAGTTTCAGCCGGGGGAGAGGTCGGCGTCATCCCGCTAGAGGGTGAGCTTCCAGTGTCGGCTCTGTCCATCCGCATATCTATGATATGAGGAGGTCCGATGATCCAGCGGCCACTGTAGCGATAGGTACCGTTCACATCCATTCTCATCCTGTCAGTGTGCTTTTTGATTCGGGTGCTACGCATTCATTCATCTCTCTGGAGTGTGTACGCTGTTTGAGTATTGATTGTTTGTCGCCTTGCGAGCCTTTCATCGTTAAACTTCCTAGCAGTGATAGAATAATTGGCGATCGAGAGGTCCGAGACTGTTCTGTGTTTATTTATGAGAGGGTGTGGCTCTCGAATCTTATTGTTGTGGGTATTGAGGGTGAGGATTTGATTCTCGGGGATGATTGGCTTGAGCGGCATGGTGCAATCACTACCGCATGAGGATCATCACCATGCTAGTCGGGGACGGCACTGAGCAATCTTTCGCAGGGCGAAAGATAAACCAGAAGTTCATAATTAACGCCTTGAAGGCGATGAGACTCCTACGAAAGGGGTGTACTGGTTATTGGTGCTATGCCTTGAAGGCGGAGAATGGTGGAGTCGAGCTTTCATCGATTCCAGTCGTTAGTGAGTTTCCTGATGTTTTTCCTGATGAGTTACTAGGGTTGCCACCGGACCGTGAGGTCGAGTTCGCTATAGAGTTAGAGCCGGGTGCGGCTCCAATTTCGAAGGCGCCGTATTGCATGGCACCTTCAGAGATGGCCGAGTTGAAGAAGCAGTTGAGTGAGCATCTTGAGTCGGGATATATTCGATCGAGCGCTTCGCCTTGGGGCGCACCAGTTCTGTTTGTTCGGAAGAAGGGTGGTTCATGTTGGAGTAATATCGGTATATGCGCCATTTGTGCGGAAGCATAAGTATAAAGTGCAGAAAATAAATGGTACGCGGATTTATAGATGTTCGGCCAAACGTGCCTACATCCTCTCTCGATGTATCTTTTTCTATAGGTTAAAATCGAAACCTCTGCACCTCTCTTCTATCGGTTGAGGGATTACCGTTACAAGCTCGTCTTCTATCGGTCCGAGTTAAACCGTTTTCCTTTTCTATTGGACAAGGAATCAACCACTATAGCTTTCTATTGGTACTAGATAAACCTCACTAAGATAGTGATTGTGATTCTAAGAATGCTGGATCCTTGATCCTAATAACACCGAATCCAATCTTATCTTTTCTTTTTCTCACTCGTGTATGATTTTGTGTATAACACTCAATCACTCTAATTTAAGCTCATGAACAACAACTATACTATTTACAATGATATCTCAAGTGTATATGAATTGCTCAATGTTGTTGTATGGATTGATACTAACTCATTTGGTATTTATAGCCTTCTTCCACAAACTAGCCGTTACTGCCAGTTGTTATTTAGCGTGCGCTAGGATTTCTTCTTAGCGTGCGCTATCATGTATATTTGCCTTAACATACGTTATGTACTGCATGTTATGTACGTTAACGTCTTACAGTTTCAGCCCAATGGCTGCTGTCTCTGACTATTAGCGTGCGCTAATACTTCCTTGTAACGTGCGCTAATCTTGCATCATTGCATGCGTCATGTATCCGTTTATACTTTTTGACTGCAGCAGATTCTCCCCAACGGATTGATTGACTCGATTCAAACTTGATATTTAGCGTGCGCTAAATATCACTTGTTGCGTGCGCTAAGATGACTTCACTGCCTACGTCATTCTGTATTTGAATCTCTTCACAATAGTAATATGGGCTCGATAGCGTGCGTTATATTATGGTGTGTAGCGTGCGCTATCCTCATCAGGTGACTTCACTTCAGGTTCCTTCGAACTCGTCTGATCTGCAGCCGGGACCTATTAGCGTGCGCTAACCTGTATATCTAGTGTGCGCTAGCTTTGTATTTTGTCCAGGTTTTTGCGTCTTCGTCTGCTTTGATGCTTTGCTTCGCCTTGATGTTGTTTTGATTTGTTTAGCAACTTAATCATCAAAACACTATTTATTAATATGTGGAATAAATATTCCAACAGTTCACTGCGTTTGTGTATCGACTATCGCGAGCTAAATAAGGTGACCATCAAGAACAAGTATCCTCTGCCGAGGATTGATGACTTGTTCGATCAGTTGCAGAGAGATGCGGTATTCTCGAAGATTGACTTGAGATCGGGGTACTATTAGCTTCGGGTGAAGGAGTCCGACGTTCCGAGAACAGCTTTTCAGACGAGATTCGGACACTATGAGTTTGTAGTTATGCCTTTAGGGTTAACTAATGCACCGGCCGTGTTCATGCAGTTGATGAACAAGATCTTTATCGAGTATTTGGATAAGTGTGTCGTCATCTTCATTGACGATATTCTTATTTATTTGAGGAACGAGGAAGAGCATGCCCATCATCTGCGTGTGTTGTTAGACATTTTGAGGATCGAGCGACTCTATGCGAAGTTCTCGAAATGTGAGTTCTGGCTGAAGGAAGTGATGTTTCTGGGTCATGTGATTTCAGCCGAGGGAGTCCGTGTGGATCCGCAAAAGGTTGAGGCAGTGTTGGATTGGGTACCGCCCAAGAATGTGAAGGAGGTCCTAGTTTCTTGGGCTTGGCTGGCTACTACCGTAGGTTTGTCGAGGGTTTCTCGAAACTAGCTCGGCCACTTACACAGTTCCTCCAGAATTCCGAGAAGTTCGTCTGGAATGACGAGAGGCAGTCGAGTTTTGAGGAGATGAAGAGGCGTTTGACTTCAGCCCTGATTTTAGCGTTGCCGTGTGGCAACGAAGGTTTTGCCGTTTATAGAGATGCTTCGGGTCAGGGTCTTGGGTGCGTGTTGATGCAGCATGGCAAGACTATTGCGTTTGCATCGAGACAGTTGAGGCCGTATGAGCTTAACTACCCTACTCAGGATTTGGAGTTAGCGGCAGTTGTTTTTGCACTCAAGATTTGGCGTCACTATCTTTTTGGCTCTGCATGTCAGATTTTTACCGATCATAAAAGTCTGAAATACATATTTACTCAGCAGGAGTTGAATATGAGGCAGAGGAGGTGGTTAGAGTTGATTAAGGATTATGATCTCGAAATCCTTTATCATTCGGGCAAGGCGAATGTCGTGACTGAAGCCTTGAGTCGGAAACCGGTTGCGTTATGGATGCTTGAGATCCTTACGTCTCAATCTGAGCTTCAGCAGGATTTAATTGAGTTTAGTGTTGAGATTTTGTTGTCTGGAGCCGTAGGGCAACTTTGTTCTTTAGAGATTTCGTTATCTCTGATCGATGAAATTAAAGTGAGCAGCCGGAGGATCCAATGATTATTCAAATTCGAGAGAATGTTCTTAAGGGAAAGTCTCCTGGGTTTGTGATTCATGAAGATGGGTTATTGTGATTCCAGAGTCGGCTGTGTGTGCCGAACGACCTGAAATTGAGGCAGTGTATTTTGCGTGAGGCCCATGCTACACCTTACTCCGTTCATCCTGGATCGAGTAAGATGTACAAGGACCTGAGGAGGAATTTCTGGTGGAATGATATGAATGAGGAGGTCGCACAGTTTGTAGCGAGATGTTTGACTTGTCAGCAGGTCAAAATCGAGCATCAGCGACCAGCCGGGTTATTGCAGTCACTTCCCATCCCGGAATGGAAATGGGAAGATATTTCGATGGACTTCATTATGAGGTTGCCGAGATCGAAGTCGGGCATGAATATGGTTTGGGTGATTATTGATCGTCTGACCAAGTCGGCACATTTTCTGGGCATCAAGGATACTTGGGGCCCGGAGAAGTTGGCTCGTGTGTTTATTGCACAGATTGTGAGGCTTCAGGGTACTCCAAAGTCTATTATTTCGGATCGGGATGGCCGTTTTGTATCGCATTTTTTGCAGGCGATGCATAAGGCGTTGCGTACTCGTTTGCATTTGAGTACCTCTTTTCATTCTTAGTCAGATGGACAGTTGGAGCGCACTATCCAGACGTTCGAGGATATGTTGCGTACTTGTGCTCTCGACTGGAGCAGTAACTGGGAGGAGCATTTGCCATTGATCGAATTCACATATAACAATAGTTGGCGCGCATCGATTCGGATGGCACCGTATGAGGCGCTTTATGGGCGGCGTTGTCGATCGGCGATTTGTTGGAATGAGGCGTCCGATTTGGTCGGGACCGAACCGGATATCGCTTTGGAGACGAGGCAGAAGGTGGAATTGATTCGGGAACGGATGTTGACCGCTCAGAGTCGACAGAAGTCATATGCCGACGTCCGTCGTCGACCTTTGGAGTTCGAGTTGGGAGACCACGTTTTGCTAAAGGTGTCACCGACGAGGGGAGTTTTCATCTTCGGGAAGAAGGGGAAGTTGAGTCCGAGATTTATTGGACCCTTTGAGATTCTCGAGCGATTCGGTGAGTTGGCATACCGTTTGGCGCTACCTCCAGCCTTGAGTCACGTTCATAGCATTTTCCATGTTTCCCAGCTGAGGAAATATGTTCCAGATCCTAGTCACGTCATTGACTATGGTGAGATCGATGTCGCCGAAGATATTACCTTCGAGGAGTGTCCCCTGAAGATTTTGGAGCACCGTGAGAAGCGACTGAGGCATAAGACCATTCCTTTGGTCAAAGTGCAGTGATCGAGGCATGGTGTCGAGGAGGCAACTTGGGAAACCGAGGATAGCATGCGTGCTAGGTACCCCGAGTTGTTTGTTTCATAAGTTTCGGGATGAAACTTATTTTTAGAGGGGTAGAATGTAATATCCGCATTTTTCTTTTCCCGATATTCTCATTTTTGTTGTATTTTCGTTTTTAGAAACTCGCTTGTAACCGTTTAGACATTTTGAATCTATTTTATTCTTGGAGTTTCTCCATTTGGACGAGTTTCGGAGATGTTTTGATATTATTCCGTCTTATGTCATGTATTATTGCATGGACGTTCGATTCTCGTAGAATCCGTTCGATTTTGTAATTTCTTTGGTTGCACAAGTTCGTATGGTTGAGTTGTTCGTGTTATGAGTTTCGGTTTATTGATCCGACGTCGTATCCTGATTTTTGGACGTCTGGGCCGTTTTATAATTTCCTATAAGTTTAGGGAATTTTAGTTTCCTTGTCATTTCTAGGATTCCTCGGTAGTCGGAATTGTATTTTGCTTCAGCACTTAGCTTCATTGTCGTGATTATTTAGTGTTTATGCTTCTGGGTTCTGTCCTTGTGTTGCGTTCCATTTTGTATTATTTGGTGCAGAAAACGGTGTTCAGCAGTGTAGAACTGCTGAACACATAGCGCACGTTACGCATGCTTTTTAGCGTGCGCTATAGATACCTGTGTAACGTACGTTATGCCTTAGTTCTAACGTACGTTATGGCCCTCAGTATTTTGGACAGTGGGTCTGCCCAGTTTTTCCCAGACCCTTACGTACGTGAAGACGTTGGTCTTACGTACGTAAGCCTCTTGTAGCGTACGCTAGCCGACTGATGTAGCGTACGCTAGCGACCTCAGCGTTTTGGGGTGGACTGTTCTGCCCAGCCATTACGTATGCTAATACTTGAGTGTTAACGTACGTAATGAGCATTACATACGTTAACCAGCTCATGTAACGTACGTAATGCAGGCCCAGGTTTTATAAACCTGAGTTGACCCTGCAATTGCGTCAATTTTTCACTTTTCCCCTTTCGTCCGCAGCGAGTGTTTATAGAGATATTTGAGCGATTCTTCAAGTTTTGGCTATAGAAATCCTTGGGGAATCAAGTATTGTGTTCCTAGTGTAGTTTATCATCACCGTGATCATCTTCCTCCGTCCGAATCAAGGTATATCTTCTAAGAACCCTACTTTTCGGTAAATTGGGGGTTTTCGATTTTATTGTTCGATTCGTTTCGTGTTGTTGATTAATTCATGATGAGTATGATTAATCTTGTTGGTATTCTTGGTTTTCATACAGATTCATGGCATATTTTGTGGTATTTTCGTAATCGAGAGGGTTTGGTTGTGGTCCGCCCTCGTTGTTGTTCTTGTACGAATATACATGAATCGTAGGTGGGTTTTCGGGTGTATTCCTTTTCGATATTTGTTTGGAAATGGTTGTGATTGTATTCTTCGAATCGTTAGGTTTGGTTCCGTTGGTTCCTAGCGTTCGTCGGTGATTTTCCTTTCCATTCGTTGTGTCGTCAATTATTCAAGAAAAGTATTTTTGGAAACCTTTATGCTTAACATGAAATGGTAATGTATATTGTGTGTGCTTTGCTCACCTCAGGAGGGTCCGACGGGGACTCGAGGGAATTTATGACTTCACTCTGGATTCACGAGTTTGTTTCGCTAGCCAGCTCGGGAGGGTCCTTAGAGGCCTCGAGTGGGATCAGTGGCTTCACCCCAGTCTTAGGAGATGCCTGTGTGTGATTTGTTCTATGATATGGCCAGCTCGGGAGGGTCCTTAGAGGCCTCGAGTGGGACCAGTGGCTTCACCCCGGTCGTAAACAAATTGATTGATTGTTTGTTTCCGGAAAAGACATGTCTGGTTTTGGTTTTGAAATGAATTTGGTGCATTGTACTATGAAATGTGTAAGCGAATGGTTTGCCTTGATTATGGATTTCAGGTTATGTTCTGTCGGATGAGCGGGTGCTGGGACAGTACGAGGATGATGGCCAGGGTCGTTGACATGTGTATTTGAGTCCTTTTATTTCCGTTGTTCCATTCGATATGGTTGTTGTCTACTTTATAAACTTATAGATTGTACTCGCGAGTACTTAAGCTTTTCTCTTCAGATTATGATGTGTATTCATTGAAGTTAATTATGTTTGTCGGTGTTGATTATTCCGCCGGTAGTACCAGGCGTGTTATTTGATTTTCATCTGGATGATGTGTGTTTTTACTGTGGTAATTCGTGTCTAGCCTGGTGGGTCCCATGTAGGGGTCCATGGCACTGTAATATACCTTGAATATCTCGGGGGTGTTACACAAGGAATCCATTTTGCTGTTTAATTCCAGCAGATGTGGTTCAACACTTGTGGCCAGAAGTTTTTCAACAGTTTCTTTGAACCATCTTCTTGACCAGTTCAGCTAGGTTATGAGGTAACTGATCAACAGATGCCTGATGTGAAATTTCAGTTGCGTTCTCCAAGGTAGCTGATTTTCAGAAGGGGGAGTCTTGGCTGATGAATGTTCCCCCAGTTTGTCTGACTATTTTTCAGCATTTGATTCAACAGCTATAGTTCCTCCATTTTAACCAGGTCCACCCTGATCCTCATCATGATCTTCATCTTGATCATCTTCCTTTTCCTCCTCATATTTTTCTTCTTCTTCTTCTTCTTCTTCTTATTTATCTTTTTCTACTTCTTGAGTTTTTTCTTTTTCAACTCCAAAAACTTTTTCTTTTTCAACTTCATCTTTCTCATCCTTTTCATCAAAGCGTTTGCCTTGTGCTACACCTTCCATAATGTACAAAATAAATTAGTCCATGTTTGATTTGAAGTTGTTTGTGAACCATCTTTCATCTAATGACAGACTCATTTCAGTTTCATTATAGAAAAGTTGAATGAGCTTCTCAGTGGTCAGGGAGTAGTCCCAACCACTTCTTTCAACCAATTCGTTGAGAGCATTGAAGCTAAGGGACTTCAACCTCTTCCAGTATTTATAAGCATAAACAAAAGAAAGATTATTGATGTGATCTTACCATTTTG
Organism: Orobanche coerulescens; assembly: GCA_033398695.1. NCBI lineage: Eukaryota > Viridiplantae > Streptophyta > Magnoliopsida > Lamiales > Orobanchaceae > Orobanche > Orobanche coerulescens. Next base: position 51,313,163 of record CM065803.1, read on the forward strand.
AGTTGTTCTTTGCTAAGATGAAATGGGTTGTTGTCCTTGAGATTGAATCTGTAATATATGTCAGCTTCTTCAAGGACTTGTTCTTCAGCATCTTCAGCCTCTTTTGGAATGCTGGGGAGCTCAGGGAGTGGTGCTTCGGGCATGAAATCTTCTTCTTGTTCTTCTACCAAGGCCAGCTCGGTTGACTGAACTGATGGTACTTCAGTGGGGTTATCAGCTGGGTTGGACATCACAGCAGGTATCTCAGCTGATGGAACCTCAGTTGTGTCTTCATCTGATGATTCACTTGAGTAGTGAACCAGTGCTTTGAATCTTTTGGTTGGGGATTCAAGTAATGTGATGATGGGTTCCTTTTCAGGGGATTAATGGATGTTAGAAACTCAAGAACTTCGTGGATTGATAGTTGAACAACATATATTCGTGTCCTCCAAGCCCGAGACGTGGAAAGGAAAGGAGAGAAATGAGAAAACGAGTGTAAACCCATCTCTCGATCATATTTATACTGCCTAGCGACGCACGGTCATACACGCACGAGTGGTTGGTCGTGTGCCGTGTCGTGCGCGCCACTGTCAGGAAACTGCCGAGACACACAAGCACCGGGCACGACCCTGCTCGTGCGCGTGCAGTCAGGGCCGCACGAGCACTGGATCATGCACCCTGCTCGTGGGCCCTGCTCGTGTGCGGCCGGCAGAGACTGCCCAGCAATCTGTCTGTCCCGCATGAGCGCCGGCCCTTGCGCCCTGCTCATGCGCACCTGGCCGGTCACTACCGCACCTGGCCGGCCGGTGCCCAGCCGCCAAGACTCGACGACCCGAGTTTTCGAAAATGCACAGAACGAACACGATGAAACGCTCGGGAACAACATCATCGATCCGAAATGAAACACCATGCAACAAATAATCACACGCGACATATAAACACAAAAATAAATCATCGAGAAAATAACACCGACACTCGGCAACCGAGAAATATCCGAAAAAATCCAAAATAACCAGAACAAAAATCTCGAGTATTACACTACTGGACTGATCAGAATGAAGGATAACGTACATAACACAAAGTGTTAACATACGTAATACGGCCAGCGTACGTAATGGTTTTTAAATAGCGCACGTAATGAAGGCAGCAGGAGCTAACGGCTAGCTGAGAGAACTTTCCTATAAATACCAAGTCATTTGGTATCATTCTATAACAGCTTCAAGAAAATCACATATTGATGAGATATCATTATATTCATTATTGTTGTTGTATTTGTGCTTAATTGATAAGTATTTGAGTGTTCATACACTAAACCATACACGAGAGGAAAGATACGGATTGTAGATTGATTCGGTGCTATTAGGATCTTTGATCTGGCATTATTAGAATCATATCTAAATCCAAGAGAGGTTTATATAGTACCAATAGAAAGATAGATAGGTTGCTTCTTTGTCCAATAGAAAAGGAAAACAGTTTATCTTGGACAGACATAAAAACAAGAGTGTAACGGTTTATCTCGGACCGATAGAATACGAGATTGTAATGGTTTACCTCGGACCGATAGAAGACAAGACGGAGTTGATATTGAGCTTATAGAAAAAGATACGGAGAGATGACGTAGGCACGTTTAGGCGAACCTCTATAAATCTTGTGTCGTTTATCTTCCGCAATTAAATTACGCTTCCCCAATGCAAAAGAGTTTGAAAACTCTACTCCGCGATATTATCCACCATTCTAAGTGGGGTGCCAATTACCAACAATTGGTATCGGAGCGGGTTTCTATAAAAATCGGCTTAACATCCGAGGAGATAAAAAGATCCAATGGCGCTCCAATTTGCACCGGTCGAAGGACCTTCATGACTTGGAAGAAGAAGATGTCGATATTCATATGAGCCCATGACATCGAGATTTGGAAAGTTATTTGCCTAGGTCCAAAAATTCCTACAAAATTGGACGGCTCTCTAAAAAGATTCGATGATTATAATGATGAGGTTTGGAAAAATGACCACTATAATTGCAAAGAAACGCAATTATTATATTGTGCTTTAAATCCGGAAGAGCACAACCGGATATCCTCATGCGAAAGTGCCAAAGAAATTTGGAAAATGCTTGAGGTAACTCATGAAGGAACATCTCAAGTCAAGGATACGAAAATAAATATGCTCCTCCATGACTATGAGCTATTTATGATGAAGAGTGACGAGTCCATAACGAACATGCTTGATCGATTTTCGGTCATCACAAATGGACTAGCTTGTTTTGGGAAACCATTAACATGTAGTGAAAAAGTTAAGAAAATCCTATGATCACTACCTGTTTAATGGGACGGGATGGTTACGGCTATAATGGAATCAAAAGATCTCAATAATCTTGATTTTAGCGCCCTCATCGGATCACTAATAAACTACGAGATAGTTCTTAAATCTCGAAATGCCAAACTGAAACCGAATGAAAGATCCATAGCTTTGAAAGCTAATATGTCAAAGAAAGAAGAAATACTGATGGACGAAGATGATGAAGAATTGGCATATTATGCCAAAAATATAAATAAGTACCAAAACTTATTAAACTGGCGAAGAAAAGATATCAACTCTAGCGAGTCAAAGAAATTCGACAATAATTGTCGAACTGTGGAAAACCAGGCCACTTTGCTAAAAATTGTCGAGGCTCAAATCCTAAGAAAGAAGTTCTTATATCCACGTGGAGTGACGAAGATGAAGAAGATGAATATATTCAAAATAATATCGCACTGATGGCAAGGAGTTCACTCGACGAAAGCGACGTCGGAAGCCAAGTAAGTATTTCGTCTCACGACGAACTTTTTGAAGCATTCAAACTTTTATATACGGATTTTCAAAATGCTTTAATTGATAATAAATCCCTCAAAGTGAAAAATAAATTATTGGAAATTGAAATTTCCAAAATAAATGAAAAAGGGAATTTTGTTGGAACCGATCACTCTAATTGTCTTGAAAATGAAATTAATTAAAGGATGATCTTTAAAAGTTCAAAACGAACTTAAGAATTTAACGAATAAATTTTCTTGCGAAATGACAAATTTGAACAAATACTTTCCGTTCAAAAAATTTCATTAAATAAATAGGGGATAGGATTCAAACCGAATAATAAAACTGAATTCTTAAATTTTAAAATACCCCGACGTGAGAAATGTTTAAAACTTGGGCATCATATTTCGATTTGCAAAATCTCAAGACGGACGATCAAAATAAAAAAGTTTGGATTCCAAAAGGAACCATTATACCAAATATCGTCTATGTTTCAGAAGAAAACCAACTCTCGGTTGGATCCCCAAAAATCAAAATTAATATATTTCCATCAATTGGTATTTTGATATTTATATTTTTTAAAACAATTGATATTTAACTCAGAGGGAGTTACTATTTTTAAAAACGGGAAAATCTATTTTTCAGGGGGAGTTTTACCCGTTAATTGTCATATTTAATGTATCAATTTCTTAATTTATTATGCACTTTTGATTATGATAAAAAGGGGGAGAGAAAGTCGAGAAAAATAATGGGAGAAGAAGAATACGGGTCATGGAAGAATGACGAGAAAAATAAAAATAATATCCCGATCATGAAGGGGGAGAAAAGACGAAAAGAGAAGAAAGTCGAAATTAAAAGAAGAAGTTAAAAGAAATGAAAAGGAGAAAAGAAAAGATGGGGAGAAGAAAAATAACGAAACGGACAAAGCCGGAAATTTTTATTTGTATTGTTTTATATTTTTGCAGGTATGAAATCCCATCGAAGGTTGTTATTTTGTCATCATCAAAAAGGGGGAGATTGTTGGAATATTCTATTCTACATAATTATAAAATAGTTTTGATGATGAGTTATTTATGTGTTATTGATCAATGAAACAACAATAGATTGAAGCAAAACAACAAGGAAATGAGTTGGGCAGAAAAGCAGATAGCTCACGCAAGTAAATCAGGTTAGCGCATGCTAAATTGAGCAAGCTAACGTACGCTATATATATAGTGTAACGCACGCTAAGAAAGTCACCTGATGTCTCACCTGAAGTCACCTGATAAATAACGTACGTAACTCAGAATGAATAACGTACGCTAAACATATAAGATAACATACGTAATGCAGTTCTCTTACGTACGTAATGAAGTGTTCGGATTCAAACAAATCAATCGTTGAAAGATTCGGAGTCAAATTCAAAAAGGATGCAACAGAGACATGGTGACGCACGCAATGATGTCACATTAGCGCACGCTATGAAGGTTTTTAACGTATGTAACAGTATGAGCTAACGTACGTAATTGAAGAGAAATAATGCTACTAGATTGATCAAAATGAAGGATAATGTACGTAACACAAAGTGTTAACGTACGCAATACGGCTAACGTATGTAATAGTTTTCAAATAGCGCATGTAATGAAGGCAGCAGGAGCTAACGGCTAGCTGAGAGAACTTGCCTATAAATACCAAGTCATTTGGTATCATTCTATTCAACAACTTCAAGCAAATCACATACTGCTCAGATATCATTATATTCATTATTGTTGTTGTATTTGTGCTTAATTGATAAGTGTTTGAGTGTTCACACACTAAACCATACACGAGAGGAAAGATACGGATTGTATATTGATTCGGTGTTATTAGGATCGTTGATCCGGTATTATTAGAATCATATCTAAATCCAAGAGAGGTTTGTCTAATACCAATAGAAAGCTAGATAGGTTGCTTCCTTATCCAATAGAAAAGGAAAATGGTTTATCTCGGACCGACATAAAGACAAGAGTGTAATGGTTTATCTCGGATCGATAGAAGACGAGATTGTAATAGTTTACCTCGAACTGATAGAAAACGAGGCGGAAAAGGTTGATCATGAGCCTATAGAAAAATATACGGAGAGAGGACGTAGGCACGTGTAATACCCTTACTTTTATTGACTGTTTGACCTTGCCGTTTTTCTTATTTCGTCGCTCTGTAAACTCTTGGTGATGTTGTCGATATTGTTATAGAGTTTCGTATCTTGTTTGGATCACAATCGTGTTGTTTAGACCTTGCGGAAGTGTTCTGGGTCAGAGAAATAGCGCACGCTAGGCCTAGGCTAACCCACGCTAATTCTGCTTGAGTAGCGCACGCTAGTTTTGAGCCGTAGCGCGCGCTAAGGGACCAGTCAGGTCAGAACCAGTAACTCATACTGCTTTTTGGACTTGCAGTTAACGCGCGCTAGGAGTTCGTTAACGCACGCTATTCGTGGTCAGTAGCGCGCGCTAACATCCGTCCGTAGCGCACGCTAACGGGCTGGTTGGCAGGGGCAGTGAGGTTGTCAGGTTTTCTGGACTATCAAGTAACGTACACTAGTCTTTGGATAGCGCACGCTATCAGAGCTGCGTAGCGCACGCTAAGCCATAGCGGTAGCGCACGCTAAGACTCGAGCAGGGCAGAGGACAAGAGTTCGACTCGATTGCCGGACACCATTTTGGCTAGCGCACGCTAAGATAAGGCGATTAGCGCACGCTAACGGGCCGGCGAAGCCACCGGACTACCGGTGACCTCGCTAGCGCACGCTAATAATCGAGACGTAGCGTGCGCTAGATCAAGCAGTATATATCGATGATTGACTTCCATTTCGTCATTTTTCATTCTCTTCACTCATTTTCGACGGAGAAGCTCGGGAGAGGCGATTTTGGGCGATTGAAAGCGATCCATCTTCAAACATCAACATCTTTGGTTGGAGAACAATGATTACATAACATCTAATCCATTCTATCGTCCAAATCAAGGTAAAAATCCTTAGAACCCTATTTTTTGGGAATTTTGGGTTTTTTCCTAGATTCGTCCAATTTATCCGTTTTGAAGCTTGAAAACCTTGAGATTATGATGTATCTATCCCGTATACATGTTTTTCCTACGATTTTACGGATTGGTTTGTGCCGTGTTCGGACTTGTAAGGGTTTAGGTGATTTTCCGAACTCTAGTTGTTTTCCCTTGTATTCTCGTGAATCGTAAACGGGTTTCGGGAGTTTCTTCGTGAATTATGAGTATGGATTATTGATTATCATATCCCTTACGAATCGTTTAGGTGTCGGAAATGCGTTCTTGGACCTACCGAACTCATACTCTTTTCCATTCAATTTATCGATGTCTCAAAGGCAAGTATATATTTATGATCGTACGTTCTCGACTTTGAAAGTAAGATATATGAATGGCATGTTTATTTATATCCACTCTGGGGCGGGCCGACGGGTCCCCTGAGGGTTTCGTAGCCTTTGGTGCGATTCCACGGATAATTTGGGTTAACCACTCTGGGGCGGGCCGACAGGTCCCCTGAGGGTTCCGTAGCCTTTGGTGTGGTTCCACGGTTGATCATGTACGCATTGTTGTGATGCCATGAGATTTAGTTATTCCGGAATACTAGTCTTGAATTGATGAATTGACTGTTATCATTACTTTATTTTCGAGGAGTATTGTGTTTCATACTTGATATACTTGCACTAGCTATTCGACGGCTAACCCCTTTATGGGGGAAATACCTTTTATGTATTTCAGGTTCCAGGAGGGCGGATAGGCAGGTATCGGGTCGGCACGAAGATGATGGGCAAGCGTGATACTGTGTTTTATCTCCAGTTATGCTTTGTGTTCCTCCATTCAGTGTTGTACTGGAATGGTTATTGAATACTCGAGTATTGTTTGTTTTCAGTCTTTCTTGATATTCCGGCCTGTGTTGCCGAGGTCTTGAATTTGTACTGTGATGTATTTGGATACATTGGACATGGTTTGAATACCCCTTGTATCTTCTTTCATTTCATTGTATTTGGACCTTCTCGGTCAAGTTTTATAGTTCTGCGTATGATTAGCCTTGTGGGTCCCACGGTGGGGTTCACGGCGCTGTAATATACCCTGAATAACTTGGGGGTGTTACAAAATTTGGTATCAGAGCTTAGGTCTATGGATACCTAGGCTGTCGGTCTTTTGGGTCGATTGAGTCGTCATTTGTCCACAGTATCGCTACTCTGCCATCATCACAGTGCGACCGGTACTTGTAAGAGCTCTTACTCTTCTGGTGTTTTCTTATTATTTTTGCTTCTATTTTGGTATTCTTGAGAATCGGTCACTTCGATGACGTGCGATTGAATTGTACTTACGTGCCTTGTGTGTTCCTCAGTATGTCAGCTGGTAGGGGCCGTGGCCGTGGACGTGGACGAGGACGTGGCGCGGCCGTCTCCCTCAGTTCTATTGCAGGGTCAACCAACCCCAGTTTATCGAACTCGGTGCATCCGGACACCGAAGTCAGATCGGCCGACCGATCGGCAGGAAACAGCGCGGACGTTGGAGTTGCGAATGTTCTTCAACAATTGGCTAACCAGATGACCATTCTAGCCCAAACCGTTCATCTGAATAATCCGAGACCGAACGCGAATGCCTTACTTCGAAATGTAATCCGTATGCACCCTCCACAGTTTGGCGGTGCCACAGACCCGTTAGGTTGGGAATATTGGCTAGCGGAGTTGGAGAAAATCTTTGAAGCGGTTGATTGCCCCAAAATGAGGAAGGTACCGATTGCTCAGTATTTCCTCACCAAGTAGGCCGCTACATGCTGGAAAGTCATCAAGCCACAGGATCGTGTTGCCACGTGGGATGAATTTAAAGAGCTTTTGGAGGCCGAGTTTTGTCCTTAGCCGGTACGAGAGAGCCGAAATCGAGCCTTTTCGAGGCTAAACCGCAGAATATTCCCGTTTCGCAAGCAATTGTAGAGTACAACCAACAATTGATCCACGTGAAGGATCAAGTGCGAAACGAGCGTGATAAGATCCGTTATTTTGATATGCGGATGAATATGGACTTACGGCGGTACATGGCAGGATTTGCTTGTACCACACTGAAGGAATATCAAGACAGAGCTTTAGCTCATGGTATGTTGAGCCCCGACAACGATACCACGGAAGAATCGAAGAAGCAGAAGCTTGCGGGAAATTTTTCTGGCTCTAAGAGTGGCAACTTCTAGATAGGGGTGGCATTTCGGAACCGAAAATCGAAAACCAAACCGAAAAAACCCGAAAAAAGAATCGAAAAACCGTAACCGAAGAAGACCGAACCAAAAAACAAAAAAACAGAACCGAACCGAACTAATTTGGTTCGGTTCTCGGTTCGGGGTCGGGAGGAACCGAACCGAACCGAAATGGACCGAAGTCAAATTTCAACATACTAAAATGACCTTGTTTTTGTGATTTTGGTGTGTTTCGAATTTTAGTATAATTCGTTTTCCTTTTGTAAGACCCTCATGGGTCCAAGAAGGACCGATAATATGCTCATGAATTCGTGATTCAATTAATTTAGGTTGAGAGAATGAGCTACTGTGATTTACGATTGTTATATATTTTGAGATATTTGGAAATTGCTATGCAACTCTAGCTTTTATCTTGAACATATATATAACTCTTGTTGGCTTGTTGTGATATATATCTTATTCTATTGCATATAATATTTGAATTTATATTGTGAAGAACCGAAAAAACGTCAAACCAAATCGAAGCCAAACCGAATATTTATAAAACCGAACTTAACTGAACCGACCTTCAAAAAGAACCGAACCAAATTGAAACCGAATATTTGGTTCGATTCTCGGTTTCGGTCAAAAACTGAACCGAATGGAACCGAGTCCACCCCAACTTCCAGAGGTCACAGACGACTAACCGCTCTACCGGATAGTCGTCACGTTCTGCTAAAGGAAAGAGGGGTTTCCATTCTGCCCCGGGCACCACAAATCGCACGGTAACTTGCTATAATTGTGGCTGTCCAGGCCACGTTAATTTGGAGTGCAATTTTCCGCCATTGAAGTGTCACACTTGCGGACAGATGGGACATAGAGCGGCTTATTGTTCCGAACCAAATCAGACTTTGGACACTTGGGCTTCTGCCCAGCACCACTTGACCAAGGCGTTAATCAGCGGCAATCTTTTGGTCAATCTCAGCAGAGTTACGGCAGGGGCCGGGGACAGGTTCAGAAAGCTGGAGGGGGGGTACTCTAGCATCGGTTCGGTACAACCTTGGGTCTATGAGATGCGTCGATCAGACGAACCCGATGCAGCGGTGGCTTCAGGTACCATTAATATTTTATCTCATCCAGGCTGTGTGCTTTTTGATACGGGTGCTACGCATTCTTTTATTTCCTTGGAGTGTGTACGCCGTTTGAATATAACTTGTATGACTGCTTTCGATCCCTTCATTGTGAAACTACCTAGCGGGGATAGAATTGTGGGAAATCGGGAGATTAAAGATTTTCTAGTGATTATATCCGGTATGGAATGGTTATCGAATCTGATTGTAGTTGATATGGTCGGCGAGGACGTGATCCTCGGTGAGGATTGGCTTGATAGTCACCAAGCGATTATGAATTACCGTACTAAGGTTATCACCATGATGACTAAAGACGGAACCGAGTACTCATTTTTGGGACGTAAGTCGGGTCAATCCAAGTTACTTGTCAGCGCCATGAAGGCCGTAAAACTATTGAATAAAGGTTGTACGGGCTATTGGTGTTATGCCTTGAAAATAGAAGGGAACGAAGTCGATTTATCTTCGATTCCGGTTGTTAATGAGTATCCCGATGTTTTCCCGGATGATCTCCCGGGATTACCGCCAGATCTGGAGATAGAATTTTCTGTGGACTTAGAGCCAGATGCGGCTCCGATTTCTAAGGCACCTTATCGAATGGCACCTTCCGAGATGCAAGAATTAAAGAATCAGCTGGGAGAACTTCTGTAAAGAGGGTACATCAGGTCGAGCGCTTCGCCTTGGGGCGCGCCTGTTCTTTTTGTGAGAAAGAAGGATGGTTCACTACGTTTGTGCATCGACTACCATGAGCTGAACAAAGTAACCATCAAGAACAAGTACCCTTTGCCTCGTATAGACGATTTATTTGATCAGTTGCAGGGGGCTGTAGTTTTCTCGAAAATTGATTTAAGATCAGGGTATTATCAACTCAGGGTGAGAGAGTCCGACGTTCCGAAGACGGCATTTCGGAGGAGATATGGGAATTATGAATTTGTAGTTATGCTTTTTGGGTTGACTAATGCACCGGCAGTATTCATGCAGTTAATGAATAAGATTTTCATCGAGTATCTCGACAGGTGTGTAGTCGTCTTTATTGATCTATTCTCGAGATAAAGAGGAACATGCCCGACATTTACGTTTGGTACTAGATATTTTGAGGACCGAGCACCTCTATGCAAAATTCTCAAAATGTGAGTTCTGGTTGGAAGAAGTTATGTTTCTCGGCCATGTGATTTCGGCCGAAGGGGTTCATGTAGACCCGCAGAAGATTGAGGCAGTGCTAGATTGGGCACCGCCTAAAAATGTTAAGAAAGTTCGTAGCTTTTTGGGCCTTGCTGGATATTATCGTCGGTTTGTCGAGGGGTTCTCGAAACTCGCTCGGCCGCTTACCAAATTACTCCAGAAAACGGAAAAGTTTGTTTGGACGACGGAGAGACAACAGAGCTTCGATGAGCTGAAGAGACATTTGACTTCAACGCCGATTTTAGCTTTACCACATGGTAGTGAGGGCTTTGCGGTTTATAGTGACGCTTCGGGTCAAGGTCTTGGCGGTTTGCTTATGCAGCATGATAAGACGATAGCTTTTGCGTCACGACAATTAAAGCCGTATGAGATGAATTATCCAACTCACGATTTGGAGTTGGCCGCAATTGTCTTCGCACTCAAAATTTGGCAGCATTACTTGTATGGTTCTCCGTGTCGGATTTATACCGATCATAAGAGCCTAAAGTATATTTTCAGTCAGAAAGAGCTGAATAAGAGACAGAGACGTTGGTTAGAGTTGATAAAGGATTACGATTTGGAAATTCTTTACCACCCCAGAAAAGCCGATGTCGTCGTGGATGCTTTGAGCCGTAAATTGGCATCTCTTCAAATGCTCGAGGTTCTTACATCTCAGACGAAAATTCGTCAGGATTTAATCGAGTAAGGGATAGAAGTTTGGCTTCAACGAGTACAGGGACAGTTGTGTACTCTCGAAATTACTTCGTCCTTGGTTGACGACATCAAAGGGAAACAGTGGAGTGACCCGATAATTTCTCAACTGAAGGAAGATGTAATTAAAGGAAAAGCACCTGGTTTTATGGTTCACGAGGATAGTATACTGAGATTTCAGGGCAGGTTTTGTGTTCCGAATGATCAAGAGTTGAGGCAGAGAATTCTCCGAGAAGCCCATGTTACGCCTCACTCAATCCACCCCGGAACGAGTAAGATGTATAAGGACTTGAAACGAAATTTTTGGTGGAACAAATTGAAGAAGGATGTCGCGGAATTTGTACTACGGTGCTTGACGTGTCAACAAGTCAAGATCGAATATCAATGACCAGCGGGGTTGTTGAAGCCGCTTCCCATTCCCGAGTGGAAGTGGGAAGACACCTCTATGGATTTCATCACTGGCATGCCGAGAACTAGGGCCGGAATGAATATGATTTGGGTAATCGTCAATCGGTTGACCAAGTCTGCACACTTCTTGGGTATTAAGGATACTTGGAGACTGGATAGATTGGCTCGAACTTTTATAGCTGAGATCGTAAGATTGCATGGTGCCCCCAAGACCATTGTTTCTGATAGATATGGTCGTTTCGCATCGCATTTTTGGCAGGCCGTTCATCAGGCTTTGGGTACTGAGTTGAGATTGAGCACGTCCTTTCATCCTCAGTCAGACGGTCAGATAGAGAGGACGACTCAGACATTGGAGTATATGTTGCGAGCTTGTGCCTTAGACTGGAGTAATGATTGGGATCTTCACTTACCATTGATCGAGTTTGCCTACAATAATAGTTTGCATGCGTCGATCAAAATGGCACCATTCGAGGCACTTTATGGTAGGCGATGTAGGTCGCTATTATGTTGGGACGAGGCTTCGGAGCTAACTGGAATGGAACCGGATATGTTGATGGAGACTAAGGAAAAGATTTCTATTATCCGGGATCGATTGTTGACTGCCCAGAGCCGTCAGAAATCTTATGCTGATTCTCGTCGTCGACCCTTGGAGTTCGAAGTGGGGGATCATGTCTTACTCAAGGTGTCGCCGACCAGAGGGGTTTTCCGCTTCGGGAAGAAGGGGAAACTTAGTCCGAGGTATATCGGACCTTTCGAGATCTTGGACAGGGTTGGAGATTTAGCCTATCGCTTGGCGTTGCCTCCAGCTTTAAGTCACGTCCATAGTGTTTTCCATGTGTCTCAATTGAGAAAATACGTGCCGGATCCGAGCCACATTATCGACTACAGTGAGATTGACGTAGCCGAGGATATTACCTTTCCGGAGAGACCCGTGAAAATCATTGAGCATCGCGAGAAACAACTTCGGCACAAGACCATTCCACTGGTTAAAGTGCAATGGTTGAGACATGGAGTCGAGGAGGCGACTTGGGAAACGAAAGAGAAGATGCGGTCAGAGTACCCCGAACTTTTTATTTCTTGAGTTTCGGGACGAAACTTATTTTTAGAGGGGGAGAATGTAATGCCCGTACTTTTATTGACTGTTGGACCTTGCCGTTTTTCTTATTTCATCGCTCTGTAAACTCTTGGTGATGTTGTCGATATTCTTATAGAGTTTCGTATCTTGTTTGGATCACAATCGTGTTGTTTAGACCTTGCGGAAGTGTTCTGGGTCAGAGAAATAGCGCACGCTAGGCCTAGGCTAACGCACGCTAATTCTGCTTGAGTAGCGCATGCTAGCTTTGAGCCGTAGCGCGCGCCAGTAACTCATACTGTTTTCTGGACTTGCAGTTAACGTGCGCTAGGAGTTCGTTAACGCACGCTATTCGTGATCAGTAGTGCGCACTAAGATCCGTCTGTAACGCACGCTAACGGGCTAGTTGGCAGGGGCAGTGAGGTTGTCAGATTTTCTGGACTATCAAGTAATGTACGCTAGTCTTCGGATAGCGCACGCTATCAGAGCTGCGTAGCGCACGCTAAGCCATAGCGGTAGCGCACGCTAAGACTCGAGCAGGGCAGAGGACAGTAGGTTCTGGACTCCAGTTGCTGGACCCCATTTTTGGCTAGCGCACGCTAAGATAAGGCGATTAGCGCACGCTAACGGGGCCAGCAGAAGCCACTGGACTACCCGGTGAACTCGCTAGCGCACGCTTATAATCGAGGCGTAGCGTGCGCTAGACTGGGCGAGTATATATTGGACAGTTGACTTCCATTTCGTCATTTTTCATTCTCTCCACTCATTTTCGACGGGAGAAGCTCGGGAGAGGCAATTTTGGGCGATTGGAAGCGATCCATCTTCAAACATCAACATCTTTGGTTGGAGAACAAGGATTACACAACATCTAATCCATTTTATCGTCCAAATCAAGGTACAAATCCTTAGAACCCTATTTTTTTGGAAATTTTGGGGGTTTTCCTAGATTCGTCCGATTTATCCATTTTGAAGCTTGAGAACCCTGAGATTATGATGTATCTATCCCGTATACATGCTTTTCCTACGATTTTACGGATTGGTTTGTGCCGTGTTCGGACTTGTAAGGGTTTGGGTGATTTTTCAAACTCTAGTTATTTACCCTTGTATTCTCGTGAATCATAAATGGGTTTCGGGAGTTTCTTCGTGAATTATGAGTATGGATTATTGATTATCATATCCCTTACGAATCGTTTAGGTGCCGGAAGCACGTTCTTGGACCTACCAAACTCATACTCTTTTCCGTTCAATTTCTCGATGTCTCAAAGGCAAGTATATATTTATGATTGTATGTTCTTGACTTTGAATGTAAGATATATGAATGGCATGGTTATTTATATCCACTCTGGGGCGGGCCGACAGGTCCCCTGAGGGTTTCATAGCCTTTGGTGCAATTCCATGGATAATTTGGGTTAACCACTCTGGGGCGGGTCGACGGGTCCCCTGAGGGTTACGTAGCCTTTGGTGCGGTTCCACGGTTGATCATCTATGCATTGTTGTGATGCTATGAGATTTAGTTATTCCAAAATACTAGTCTTGAATTGATGAATTGACGGTTACCATTACTTTATTGTCCAGGAGTATTGTGTTTCATACTTGATATACTTGCACTAGCTATTCGACGGCTAACTCCTTTATGGGGGGAAATACATTTTATGTATTTCAGGTTCCAGGAGGGCGGATAGGCAGGTATCGGGTCGGCACGAAGATGATGGGCAAGCGTGATACTGTGTTTTATCTCCAGTTATGCTTTGTGTTCCTCCATTCAGTGTTGTTGTACTGTAATGGTTATTGAATACTCGAGTATTGTTTGTTTTCAGTCTTTCTTGATATTCCGGCCTGTGTTGCCGAGGTCTTGAATTTGTACTGTGATGTATTTGGATACATTGGACATGGTTTGAATACCCCTTGTATCGTCTTTCATTTCATTGTATTTGGACCTTCTCGGTCAAGTTTTATAGTTCCGCGTATGATTAGCCTTGTGGGTCCCATGGTGGGGTTCACGGCGTTGTAATATACCCTGAATAACTTGGGGGTGTTACAGCATGTTTGGCCGAACCTCTATAAATCTTGTGTCATTTATCTTCTGCAATTTAATTACGCTTCCGCAATGCAAAAGAGTTTGAAAACTCTACTCCGCAATATTATCCACCATTCTAAGTGGGGTGCCAATTACCAACATGGTGTAAAACTACCATTCACATGTTAGACCTTTTAGAAAGAAGGGTATGAATTCTGGGCTTCCCCAAGAAAAGCATTTTTCAACATTTGAAATGACATTTTAGAGTACAATTATCACCTAAAAAAAATCACATCATATACGGAAACTCGGCCAAAACAAGGTTGAAAATGTGTGTCATGAGACCACTTGCAAATTGAAGATAGAAACCCGGTTGGTCAAGACAAAAGTTAGCATAATCGCTGAAAATAATTTTCGTGCAGCTTTGTTAACTAAAACAGTGACAACACCTTCATTAGGAAGGATATGGACGAACAATCAGATGTTCTGAAAACAAGACTTCCACATATTTCTATCAATAGGCCATCCACCACACATTTTATTAAAATAAGATCACAGTGCTTGTTTAAGTATACTTTTGTATTTTCCAAGTTTAGTGAAATAATAAGGTTGAAACCATATCTAATGACATAAATTTTGATGCAAAAACACGAAAATGAGAGACATAAAGTGTTTTAGACTTGTAAGAACATGATGATGTGTTTGATTTTTCTAACAAAATAAATGACCCTTTTGACAACTCCAACTTGATAGACTTGTAGAGAAAGTAGCAATGTGTGTACAGTAAAGGCTGTGCAAAAATCAATGATTCCATTTAGGCACTTCCAAAGCATAAACAAATACCAAAAGGATGCGCCTGGTCTTGATAAAAAATAGACAAATTCCACCAAAAGACGTCAAACCAACCAAGTAATTCAATTCTCAATTTGCAAGTATATGTCATAATAGCCATATTATGTGGATGTAACACGATACATCATAATTAAGTATTTTGAACCATGAGACACAATGATTATACCATAACCAACTCAGCTTGACCATGAAATAAGATCGACCAAACAACATAGTCAAATATGTGAGGCGCATGCTTTTCTAAATACTTGAAAAAATATTCGGGCCTATGCACACGTGAACTATTATCTAGGTCAACGAATTCATGTATTTACTGCAGTATGCATTGATTTACATGATAAAATTTATGAGAATTACTCTCACATTCTTCAGTAGATCATACTGCAAGAAGACGGTGCTGACTACACCCACGTGTTATATTTTATTTCAACAAGATAGAAGGTTGATTATTCCAAGTATGGGATTAGGTCAAGACCAACATGATTGTACCTCAATTCAACATGACATAGTCCGTCACATATCAATTGTAACCATGACATATGCATCACAGTCAATGTTTATCCAATTTAAGCGTCACAAATTCATGACTAGTCGTGCACAAGTCATAACTTTACTGTTATTGACAATGTTCATTCCTTTATATTATTGTTTGAAAAATGGAAAATTGCGAGAAAAAATCGCACCCAAATCACATGGTGTATGCAACAACCACAAATGCCGACTTTCAAAAATTATACGTGACTCCCCCAGGGCCGTCACACAGTTTACTTCATCATATGAGAATGACATCACCTCTCATAGTCTCATCCACCACGGAGTAGCGTGGTAGATAAAGAACTCAAATACTCAATTCCCAAACAAAAATCCCAAAAGAGAGGAATTGAGAAAATGAGAACATTAATAAAATTTTACATGTGTATTCGGTTCCATGTTTGCTTTGATCCTTGAACAAGATGCTAAATATGGCTTATTTTGATAACGTGCATACATCATGATACAATGAGCAACATATCTCCTCTATGCCACATAAGGCATAAACATAGTTAATTTCATAAATATACAAATTAATAACTAAATGAATGATGAATCATGAATTAGGAAATGGAGAGAGTTTGAGTAGCTCGAAAAGGTATATTGGGCTCGATAATTGGCCAGAATAGAGGTGGGCTATGTGATACGATCAGACCGAGCTATGGGTTGAGTAGAACTGCGCTAGAATGTGGACTCAGGCCGAATTGGACTGGACTTCGTCCTGTGAATCGGTATGGGCTCAATTTTATGCCTGTTTGGATCTAGGCCGATTGAAAATTGGTCTGGTTAAATATGGGCCGACTGAATATGGGCCAATTGGACCATGCGAACCAAGCAATATGGGTCGGCTGGGCATGGACGGTCTGGTCAGACTGGTGAGGTTGGTGGCGTTGTTCGCCGATACGGGTCAGATCGAGATCAATCGGTCTATTGGGAACGGGGGACAGACTGTTACAACCATGTAACTGTTATGTTACACGCTAGACAGGAGGTGATGTTGACAGTGGAAGAAGCCGAGTGGTGGGGCTCGGCAATAGGCCCGATTCGTGGTAGCCGGTGGTTCTACACATGAGGTGATCTGCTCGTGCGATCTGATGTTGCATGGATGGTCAATGTGGGGAAGGCGGCAGGGATCGGAATCAGGTGCTGCACGGTGGATCGGCTTGGGGTAAGCCGTGGCGAGGACCAGGCCAGAAGAGATTGGGGGCTCGGGTCACGACGGCGAAGGGTCGAGCGGATGAGATCAGGGCTCGGGCGGTGGCGGTCTAGAAGGCTGAGTTTCATTTAGCAGCATCATGGGTCGGGCAAAGGGGTCGCGGTAAATGAGCGGCAAGGCCGTGTAGGTCACAAGTACGTATGGTAAAAGTCTAGGGGGTGAATAGACCTTTAAAAACTCTTTCTTGAATTAGCTGGTTTAATAAACTCAGGCGATATGAGTAGCTAGGTAAACTTAGCTAATATTAACACTTAGATGGAATCTCAGGTAAGTACAACACAGAAGTCAGCTGACAAATATTATGTGAAGACTTAACTGACTTTTAATGCAATAGTTAAAGATGGATACAGCAGTTAAGTATGATGTTTAAAGCAGTAAAGAATAAATAACACAACACTTATAGTAGCTCCATAGGTGGGATAATACTCTACTAATCCACTTCTCTCCAATCCTCTTGGAGATAAATTCACTATAATTTTTAATGGTTATAATGAATCTAGTTACAACAACTTTCAACCAGTGAAAAGTCGTGGCAGTTCTAACTCCTTCCATTTGGTTGCGTGTACCTCTTGATTGAAAACCTATGGATGCCTCAACAACTCTCAAGATGTCTATCACCTTCCAATCAAGAACCCGTGGATGCCTTACAACCTTCTACTTTCAAGAACCTTGTCGAGGAAAGTACCTCATACTCAAAACTTTAGGACACGAGTGTTTGTCTTCTACAACTTCTAAGAGCTTCTCAGTATTTGATTCTTATGATATTTGGTCTCCATGATGCTATAGTTGTAGCTTCTATTGATTTTGATTGCTTCGATTGCTTGTAAGTGTAAATCGCATCGTACTTCTGCTCATCAGTTCTTCAGATATTTATAGTACGATCTTGAGCTTTTCCATAGCCGTTTCATCCTAAACAAATCAGTCTTTTGGAGTGGGACTTCTTTGTTTAACATTTTATCTCCTTGCACAGCTTGTCGCCTTCTTCAGATCTGCCCGTTTCAAGATAGGAAGTTGTTCATGCTATTTTCTTTGATTTCTATAATAAGAAGTCTTTAGAGCGTGAATTTCAAGGAATATTTTGTTCCTTAAAATGTGGGAATCATTCACATTATTTCTTTTGCTTTATTTATGTCTGCATGTAATTTGCCGTCTTTGTTGATTTTTCAATATTTGTTGGCGTGGACATGGCTGGTTAATTATTTGCTGAATTTTGTCCAAGTATTTTGACATCCATACTAAGTTGAAGTTCTGACTTGATGATACTTAGCTGATATGCGATACTCAGCTGAAATGCAATACTCGGTTGATATGCGATACTCAGCTGATATGCGATACTCGGCTGAAATGCGATACTCAGCTAATATGCGATACTCGGCTGATATGTGATACCCAGCTGATATGCGATACTCAGCTGATTTACGATTCTTAGCGGATATGCGATACTCAGTTGATATGTTATACTCGCCTGATATGCGATACTTAGCTCATATGCGATACTCGGTTGATATTCGATACTCAACTGATATTCTGACTTAGCGATACTCAACTGAACTGACTTAGCCTGTTTGATCAATACTTAGTCTAACTTTTAAAAGGCCTATAGAAGATACTCATTTGGTTCTTCTTTATAATGCCAAGTACTTAGAATATTACATTTGAATTAAACTTAGAATACAGGGGTGACATCATCAATATCCTAAATGTATTCCTAACAAATCCCCCCTATTTTGATGACGGCAAAACTTAATGATTTGTTCAAGTAAAATGAGTCATCACACATAAAAATAAAGTTCGCTCTGTATGAGACAACTAGGAATTGTCATTCAGGTTGATTGCATATACTTTTCATTTTTGTTTATCACAATACGGTACTTGAATGAATTTTTAAACAACAAAAAATTACAAGTAAACAACAACAACAAAACTTTAAACATTCAGCCCCTTTTTCCACTTCCTCTGGACTTAGTTGGAGGCAGTGACTTTAAGGGTTTTGATCCAATGGGGTTTTCCACGAATGTAATCAGCCCATATTTCTTCTTTATGACTGTTGAAGCAAACTCTTGGTTTTCAGGAGAAGTATATTTGTTTTTTATGTATACTTCTCTTATTTCCTCCTGAAGTGCAATATTGTCCAGCTTTCAATTTACATCAGTGGGTGCTTCTTGTGGTCTGACTGATGGGATCATTGAATTTGCGTCAAATTCCTCTTCAGTATATTTCTTCAGGATTTCCCACAAGTTCAACCAGTTCAGCTCCATGTAATCAATACAAACGCGTTGTGGGGGACAGTCAGGATCTTGAAGTATTTCTCAGATGTAATACTTTTCTATGAATTGTTTCTTGGTTGTTCCCCACATAGGTACAACTTCCTCTGGTATAAACTCTTCCAAAAAATATAGCCCTTTTCCCTCCTAGCTAAGTGGTTGGACAGTGTCTTTCTTTGTTCTCCTCTTCTTTGCAGGAGGGTCCTGATCTTCAGCTGAGTTTTTCCTTTTGAGCATTTGGGAGCTCGTTCCTACTTTTGGATAGTGAATGACTGGAAGAGGGGCACTTCTGGGAATCATAGCTAGGGAGTATTTCAATTTGCTTCTCATCTTTTTCCCCTTTTTGCCAGCACCAATGAGTTGTGCCAGGTGTTCTTTCACCTTGATCATGAAATATTGCAACCCAAGGGGTAATATGTCAGAGCTAGGAGATAGGGAAGATTACTTCTTGTTGAGCAAGGAATCCATTTTGCTGTTTAATTCCAGCAGATGTGGTTCAACTCTTGTGGCCATAAGTTTTTCAACAGTTTCTTTGAACCATCTTCTTGACCAGTTCAGCTAGGTTATGAGGTAACTGATCAACAGGCGCCTGATGTGAAATTTTAGTTGCGTTCTCCAAGGTAGCTGATTTTTCAGTAGGGGGAGCCTTGGTTGATGAATGTTCCCCCAGTTTGTCTGACTCTTTGTCCGCATTTGATTCAACAGCTATAGTTCCTCCATTTTAATCAGGTCCACCCTGATCCTCATCATGATCAGAGTCATCTTGATCATCTTCATTTTCCTCCTCATATTTTTCTTCTTCTTCTTCTTTATCTTTTTCTACTTCTCGAGTTTTTTCTTTTTCAACTCCAAAAACTTTTTCTTTTTCAACTTCATCTTTCTCATCCTTTTCATCAAAGTGTTTGCCTTGTGCTACACCTTCCATTATGTGCAAAATAAATTTGTCCATGTTTGATTTGAAGTTGTTTGTGAACCAGCTTTCATCTAATGACAGACTCATTTCAGTTTCATTATAGAGAAATTGAATGAGCTTCTCAGTGGTCAGAGAGTAGTCCCAACCACTTCTTTCAACCAATTCCTTGAGAGCATTGAAGCTAAGGGACTTCAACCTCTTCCAGTATTTATAAGCATAAACAATATAAAGATTGTTGATGTGATCTTACCGTTTGGAGTTGTTCTTTGCTGAGATGAAATGGGTTGTTGTCCTTGAGATTGAATCTGTAATATATGTCAGCTTCCTCAAGGACTTGTTCTTCAGCATCTTCAGCCTCTTTTAGAATGCTGGGGAGCTCAAGGAGTGGTGCTTCAGGCATGAGATTTTCTTCTTGTTCTTCTACTAAGGCCAGCTCGGTTGACTGAGCTGCTGGTACTTCAGTGGGGTTATCAGCTAGGTTGGACATCACAGCAGGTATCTCAGCTGATGGAACCTCAGTTGTGTCTTCATCTGATGACTCACTTGAGTAATGAACCAGTCCTTTGAATCTTTTGGTTGGGGATTCAAGTAATGTGATGATGGGTTCCTTTTCAGGGGATTTTCTCTTCCTAAAAAATTCAGATAGTGAAAGATTGTCACTATCTTCATCTGCTTTGTGCTGAGCAGGTGCAGATGGTTGTTCTTCAGCTAACTCTTCAGGAGCATCTGACTTTTCAGGTGCAGCTAACTTTCAGCTAAGATGTTGGCTGTAGTAAGTTCAGCAGGGGTCAGTTCAGTCTCAGCTGCAAGTAAGGTGGCTGCAACTGGTTCCACCTCTTCATCATCAGATTCAGACGCCATCTTGTATGATGATGTGTCTGACTTCATTTTTGCAAGAATATCTTCAGCTCGATGTTGCTCAGTTGAGAATGCCTACAAAGCAGCTGGGTCCAAATGTCCAAGGCGTTTGTCGTTATGGAATTTTTATCATTTGCCTTTAGCCTTTCCCAAATATTCCAGAATCCAACATATTGAGTTCCAAAAGTTAAACTCTTGGTTGAATTTCTTATTAGTGTTATCTAAGCTGGCTTTGTTCACTTCTCTTACTAACTGCCTGAAGATATAATCAGGCCAGTTAATTCTTTAACTTTGCACCATTGACCTCATCACTATGTATTTTGATGCGGACATTTGATTAAAGCTTCGAGATATGCCCATGACTATTTTGTTGGTCATGTCCATCATGAATCTATACGCAATCTGGATGTCTGATTTCGTCGCGGTGTTCTTCATCTTGCTTGGTTGTTCTGGCATTTTGATCCACTACCAGATATCCAGGTGATTCTGTTTGAGAGCCTCCACTGCTATTCCATGGTTTTGTTGGAAATAAAATACAGCGGAAGCGAAATTGGGAATAATTTGATAAAAGCATTTTGCGCATCCACGAGCACAAAACCTATTTAGGCATGCTAATTAATTAACTACTAAGATTAATAAGTAATTTTTATATTATTTATTATTTAATAAATAGTATTGTTGGTCAAATCAATATCCTAATCTAGATCAAAAGATCATAGAATATTTACCTCTTGAAGCGTAGTGGTTGCTACCTTGATCTCTTCCTCAAAACCTTCTAGAGTATGATCTCGCCTTAATCCGTACGTTGTGTGGGCAACGAGCTACCGAATCTTGCTCGGACTACAAAGTGGATCCGAACCTATGTTCCTCACAACTCTCGATTTTCTTTTCTTCAACTACTTCTGATTTGTAGCAAGAATTAAAATGTTATCTCAATTGTGGAGTCAAAGACATTATTCAAGATCGACAATTAAACACTTGGAAAAAAACCCGAAATCTCTTCTGTAACTTATAGTGTCACGGCCGAACCCCCCTTTGTGTCTCTATTTATAGGATTTGGACTATTCTAGGGATATTAAGGAGGATTAGGGTTAGGACTCTTAATGCAACCCAACTTTCCATATTAAATCCTTCCTACTATGGTTGAGTTCACTAATATCAATCCAATCCACTAAAGAATTAATATTGCACTTCCAACCAAAATCCCAATTAACGAAATCGAGCTCCTTATTTAAATATATTATTTTTCGTGTTTAAGATATCGAATGTTCATTAATTAATTTAAGCTACTGACAACTTTAATTAATTAATTTATTATCCAAGAGTAGTATCACTCGAACCTTATTATTGTATCAGAATTATATCCACCTGCAGTGTTTAATATAATAATCATTATCGAGCTCCTCAAGGGGACATCCTCAACCCACACGAGTCGGTACACGACTTCTAGTTATTATATGAATTGTTATATAAATAATATTATTGTCCAAGATACGAAGCATATTGAGTCAATCATTGTGACTCTCACTCATGATAAATCAAAACAATAAATATTATAAATACACAATAAGTAATACTTAGAATTAAGAAATAATAATTTTTCGAGATGTACATTCTTCTTACAATCAGTACAGAAGACACTATCTCCCTGCAATCTAGTTCAACGTACGCAAATACGCTAATGCATGCTAATCAAGACCAACTAATCTCAAACTTACATTACTCTTTCATATAATTTATCTAGTAATTATATAGGTTATAAACTATTATGTTATTTTATAAGGCACCAATAATGTGACCTTCCGTGTGACACCAACACACCATATTATCTACAATATAATATAAATAGACAATATATTTGCATAACCATAACGTGAATATATATGCAAAACATGTGATTAGATATAATTAGTATTCTCATAGGTAGTTACAGGGAAATATTAAGGTAATACAAGCATAAAGTATGATTTGCGGTATACAACCCTATCAAAACATGCTTTTAAGTATACTACTCTATTATAAAGTCTCTCATATCTTCCACTTATACTCAAAGCAATGCTTCCATACACCGTAATCCCATTCCTTCCACATGTAACACCCCCAATCCACGCAGGAATATTACAGCGTCGTAGACCCTCTCTGTGAGGATCTACCAGGCTAAATACATAAACAAGACATCACATTTCGTAGTGACATGGCTAAATAACGAACCATTAGACCGATTTGGTCTTTCACCACAAACATACAAATTACATATACACATCTCTTTCAGTACTCATACCCATGCAAAGGTAAAATACACTCTCAAACTCATACAACAGCAAATACGACAGCGGAAAGGACAATACAATGAACTCCGACTAAATGCACCCAGAACTGGCCTTCATGTGATTAGTATCATTCGTCTTCCATCATCCTTCATAACGGTCCTATGTTTAGTGTAATACTCGAATATCTGATGTGTATTTTATCTGTAGCGCGCGCTAAATATGTAATCTAGCGCACGCTACAGATGAGTCTTAGCGCATGCTATACGTGGTCAACATGACTGAGACAGGAGGTAGGTGAGATAGGATCGCGGATATGGGATAATGTTTTGTCGGGATGAACCTGGATGGCTTTTGGAAAAGGCGAGTCAACGGTTCTTAGCGCACGCTACGTGAGAGATGCTAGCGCGCGCTAAATATGGTATAGTGATGTTAGTGAGCTTTCGTAAAGCCAATAGCGCACGCTACGATGGGTGTTAGCATATGCTAACTGATGCTTTTTGCACATGTAAAGTCTATTTAGCGTGCGTTAGACCGAGGACATTTAGATACAGTGTGATGGGAGCCCGTTAGCGCACGCTAAAAAGGATCAGTAGCGCGCGCTAATAACCATTTTCTATAAATAGGACAGCACCTCATTTCATTTTTCAGTCTCCACTTCACCCCACACTCAATTTTCGAGACTTAGAGAGTTACCCTCCCCATATTGAACCTTCATATCAGCCTCTAATCATATCATTGAAGGCAAGGAGCCTTGAGGATTGGTGTTCTAGCGTTTGGCATGGAGTTCATCAAGTAATCTCATCTTTTCTTTCCGTGTAAGGTATGTGGCGATTCACCGATCTGGATTATGTGTTCTTGTTGTCAAAAATGATCATGCTATGGATATTGTTGAGTTTATTAATAAGGTTATTGAGTTCTTACATACAACTTGAACGAACAGCGTGTATAGGAGAACTTAATAGATTTGAACTTAGAGTTATTCCTTGAAGAAGAAGATGTTAATCATGTTGAACCTAATAAACGAGTTTTTATGGTGTTCTTCAAGAGGTTTCCGAATTCTTGCTGCATTAGGATCCATGTTAGACGAACTATCATGTGATATAGTTGAAGAATCCGATCGAATCATGTGTTTAATCTTGCTTGGAAGATTATGGGATTGTTGTTCGAATTAGTAGCGTAGTGATGATTCAACCGGTATGGGTTGGGGCAGATTCATACGCTTTTATTGATGGGTAGATTATGCCTCTTGATGCTCGTATGATGTTTTAAAACGATTATCCGAAACAATTAGTTATATTGGTGCTATTGTTCAATGAAGGTTCGGATTTTTGGTGAATTGATCAAGTGAGAGTTCTTCGACTGGGTTGAAGGTTATTCATAGTATCTTTACTTGTCGTCATTTTTGAGGCAAGTATCGTGACTTTTAGTTTAACGTCGATGATTTTGATCATGCATATTACCCTTCATATTGATGAATATGAGATTATCCTAGATGAATTGTTATAATGTCGTTCATGTTTTTGATCCATGTGTATGTTCGTATTGATGAACATATTGTTTTTCATATGTATGCATGGTTGTATCATGTGTGTTGTATTGATCCAATAGGGATTATGTGATCTATGCTAAGGGCATTGGATCAGTTGTCTACCTCGTGTTGGTCCGATGGGATCATCTTAGGATCTATGCTGAGGGCGCTGAATCATTGAACGGGTTTTTCCACCTCGTATTGGTTAGAAGGGATCATCTTAGGATCTATGCTGAGGGCCCTGGATCATTGGATTACCCCATGTTGTGTTTGTTGGGTACGGGGTCGGTTATTGCGCCGTGCTGCGGAAGCGTAAATAAAATTGCGGGAAATAAATGACGCACGGATTTATAGAGGTTCGGCTATAAACGAGCCTACGTCCTCTCAAGGTATCTTTTTCTATAGGATCAAGATAAAAACCTCTACGCCTCTCTTCTATCGGTCGAGGTATAACCGTTACAATCACGTCTTCTATTGGTCCGTGATAAACCACTCGCACTTGTCTTTGTGTCGGTCCAAGTTAAACCGTTTTCCTTTTCTATCGGACAAGGAATCAACCGCTCTAGCTTTCTATGGGTACTAGATAAACCTCACGAAGATACCGATTGCGATTCTAACAATGCCGGATCCTTGATCCTAATAACACCGAATCCAATCGTATCTTTTCTTTTGCCACTCGTGTATGATTTTGTGTATAACACTCAATCACTCAATGTAAGCTCAATATTACAACAACAATACAATGAATATCAATCTCAGATGAATGTGTAGTATGCTTGAAGTTGTTGTACTTGATCAATACCATAAGCATGGTATTTATAGGCTTCTTGATCAAACTAGCCGTTAGCTGCCAGGACCTTTATTACGTACGCTATATTCTCTCTGTTACGTACGTAAGTATCTTTACGTACGTTAACCCTGCCTGGTTACGTACGTTAGCATCTTCACAAAATAGTCCAGTGAGTTTCGTCATTTGAGTTACGTACGTTAGCCTTTCCTTTGTTACGTACATTAACATTACGTCACTGCTGACGTCATATATCTGTTGGATGCTTTTATGACTTTGACTCCTCCAACGTTCATCTGGTTTGAACTTGTTTACGTACGTTAACTTCATGCTATTACGTACGTTAATTGCCATACATTACGTACGTTCATGATCACATATTACGTACGTTAGCTTTGTGTTTTTCCAGCTTTTTGCACTTCGTTTTCTTCGATGCTTTGCTTCGCCTTCGTTGTTTTGTTTTGTTTGTCAACATTAATCATCAAAACACTTTTAATTTATGTATGGAACAAAATGTTCCAACAATCTCCCCCTTTTTGATGATTACAAAACAACACTTCGTCAATGGGATTTACCTGCAAAAATACAAATATATGTATATCTTTACAGACCAAAGTTTTCGACTTTGTCCGTTTCGTTAGAATCTTCTCCCATTTTTTTTTTCGACTCCTTCTTTTCTTTTCTCCTTTTCTTTTCTCATTTTTAATTTTTTTATCGTCTTTTCGACGTCTCCGCATTTTTCTTTTTCTATCATTTCGACTTCTCCTTTTCATTTTTCGATTTTCTCCCCCTTTTAGGGTTAATCCCTATTTTCGACTTTCTTTTTCTCCTTCTCCATTCTCTCCCCCTTTTTGTTTTCATCAAAAAGTGGATAAAATATCAATTGAAATAAATAATACCAAAATATAAAATATGCATGATACAATTTATGAATAATTGCATAAAGGGTAAAAACTCCCCCTGAGAATAATATCTCCCGAAAAAATTATACTCCCCCTGAGTAAAATATCAAAAATCAATTTTTGGGGACCCAACCTATAGTTGGTTTTTGTTTAGAAACGTAGACGATATTTGAAAGGACTGTTCCTTTAGGAACCCAAATTTTCTTAATTTTTATCGTCCATCTCGGGCTTTTGCAACTTGAGATATGATGCCCGATTTTTAAACACTTTTCGCAATGGGGTATCTTAAAATTAATGGATTCGCTTTTCGAACGAGTTTTGAATCCTAACCCCTCTTATGGAACAAAATGTTCCAACAGTGTTGATGGAATCATGTGGATTCGCATCGTTGGATTCCGTAGTGGAAGTCCGTGTTCTGTATTTTGTTATGCATCGTTGTTGCATATATGTTCTTGTATATTATGATACTTGTACTAGCATCATTTTACTAACCCCTGTGGGGGTGTACATTTGTTTTGATGTTCAGGTAACCGAGGGGCGGGAAAGCAGCCACAGTACCGGCATGATGACGAAGGAGCTAAGTGATGTTGTCTGTTGTATTTGTTTTGATATTCTGGTTTGGTATTTAGTACTCGAGTACATGTGTCTTTTGATGATTTGAGAAATTTGTAATAAATGAATTGCGTTGAGACGTTTTAACCGGTTATTAATTACTCAACTATTTGTGGTATTTTCGTATTGTTCAGCTATTCTTTTAATTTAGCCTTGTAAACTCTTACATAAAGGGTTTATGGCACTGTAATTATTCCGAATATATCGGGGTGTTACAGAATATGGTATCGGAGCTAAGATTCATGGATATCTTGGCAGTTGGGCTTAGTTGGGTCTGTTTATGTCATTTGATTTATCGTACGCATATAACATCACTGTACAGCCAGCTTCGTCATGTGGACTGTGGTTGTAAGTCTCATATACTACTATTTTAATTATTTCGTGTTTTGTGGATATGGACGAATTTTAGAAGAGTTTGCCCTGGATATTGAGTATTTGTGTTTACAGTATGTTGAGAGGAGGTCGTGGATGTAGACACGGTCGTGGATGCAGACGTGGTAATGCGAGACAGGAAGATTCATCATTTACCCCGGATTTGTGGGCTAATCGAGCGGATTCCCATTCTGGCGGGCAACAGGAATCAGTAAACAATGACCGAGCTCGAACAATGGAGAAAGATGCAAATCCTAACATGTCGGGAGTGATTCAACAAGTGGTCACTAAGATGACCCAATTTGCTCAGGTGGTTGACCGCATGCAAGCGACGATGGGTCAACAGCGTAACGAGGACAATCGGAGAGATAGGTGGCTTTCAGAAGTGGTCAAACTATACCCATTGAAGTTTGACAAATGCCCAAGAGGCTAACGGCGGTATTATCTATTAAAAACATTCGAAACCTTTATAAAACTCGTTTATCAAAATCGTCGTAAAATCTCATTTGAAAGGACAAGGCCTGAAATGCTAGAACTTAACAGTTTAAAAACAAACATACGTTAAGCTATCGCTTACACGTACCAACGAAATAGTTAGAAAACGATTGCCAAAGTAACCTAAGTTACCGGATACCAAAAAGGCCATTTAAAAATACTCACGCAACGGAAAAAGATAAACAATTGAAATACTCTAGCAGCGGAATACAACAACTGATCAAGAAACTCAAAACACAAATACATGCATTAGGCAGTATCCTTCGGGAAGCTCATCTCTCCATGACTGCTACAAGCTTGATATTCCAAGAACCTAAAAAGAAAGCCCACGGTGGGGTTAGCCACAATATCCAACAACGATAACGATCACATCACATCAATAATTACATACCAATGAAATTACTAAGTAAGAATACGACCAATGTATCTTACCGCCATAACTTTACTTACTCGAATAATCCTCATAAAAATAACCATTATCAGATTATACATCTCGTAATCGCGATTAACCAATAAACTCAAACATAACATCTGTATTATTCCTTAAATAATACTCAAGATTATCAGAATATCCTCACTAACTCATGATACGGAAAAATACCAGCTCTGACCAATTCGATCCATTGGATAACATCATCATATCCCAACAACATAATCGATTGTCCATCAAAAGACAAATACCAAAGGAAATACGGAACATACCTCAAGATATGAAATGCCACGACGAAATCACGTCAGTCTAATCCAAGATCAGATCAATAGAACATACGGACATGGTCTTAACACAAGACCTACAAATGCATACTCATATGACAACGTCAATATTCTCACAACAATAACAACTGTATACTTATGGCAAACCCATAATATACATATGCACAATAACAACACATAGGTAATCCGACGATCCAGCGTTCACTGCCTAGATCCCACGATGATCCCATCAGACCAACCCGTGGTGGAAAAACCTGTACGATGATCCAGCGCACACTAGCATAGATCCCCTGATGATCCTGTCGGACCAACACGAGGTGGACATATGACAATAATGCACAAATGCATATAACAATGACACACAATGCATGACAACAACGACGCACGAATGTATCACAACATGATCGACACGAAATGACAAAAATGATTAGAGTACTTGCCCCGAATGTAATATCCGCAATTTTCGATTTTCGGTAAATTTCTTTTTTTTGGTCAGAGTCTGTTTTGACGACTCTCTCATGACCGTTTCGTCATTCGGAGAATATTTAATTCTGCACTTTTGTCATCCGAGTTCGTTTCGGTGCTGCTTTGTTGAGTTCCGTGCTTTTTAGCGACTTTTCCGCGCTTGAGTTCGGTTCTTGCGAATCTCGTTTGAAATTGTCGTTTGGGGTTTTTCGTAAGTTCATTTAACGTTGTTATACGTGTTGTGAGCTTCGGTTTGATTATTCGTTGTCGTATGGTGATTTTCGGGCAGTTGGGCCATTTTCGTAATTTCCCAAAGTTTGGGGTAATTACCTTCCGTTGTCGAATTTCGAGCCTTCGGGTGGTCGGAAGCGTGTGTTCTACTAGCTCTTAGATTCGTCTTTGTGAGTACTTCGTAACCGTATCTTCGGTTCGTATTCAGGCTCGGGTTTCGGTGTCGTTTTGTTGAATTCAGGATTACTAAACGACTTTTCTAAGTATGAGTTCGACTTTGTTAGATCACCATTAATTTTTGGTGACTCCAAAAATTATAAATCTTTGCAATATTATAGAACATCGAGTTAGCTTTCCAATGGTTCAAACGGTGAGTCAATCGGAGTCCTGACGAGAGAGTTATGGTCGTTTGAGCTTTTGGCCGATCACTTCCAGGAGCCTTTCGGCCGATAGGGGGTCGATAGGCTCTACCGCCGGCATTCGTATGGGTATCGGTTGGGCCTATCGGCCGATAGGCTGGCCGATAGGTTCTGCTGTGTTTCACTATATTACACTGGATCTCGGGGAAGTTTTTCATTTTCCTCTCCTCTCTTTTCTTCCTCTCGCTCGGGCGATCCAGGAGCAACTCTTGGGCGATTTTAACATTTTCGGACTTGAAGAAATCATCCACTTCGAGTTTTGTTGTAGATTATCGATTTCTTCTTGAATCATTCATCCTAATCCAAGGTAATCTTCTAAGAACCCATTTTTGGGAGATTTTGGGGATTTTGGGTATTTTGTTCGATTTCGTCCGTTTAATCCGATTTAACTTAGGATTTTGATGGATTGATGATTATTTAGATGTATTATATCATTTCCCTTGTTATTCCATGGTTGGATCGTATCGATTCGTTGTTTGAGTTGAGTTCTTGACCGACGCCTTGAAGGTGTCCTAGAAATGTCTTAGAGGGGTTTTCGGGCGTTCTACGATTATTCTTCCTCGTATGGTCGATGATTTATTGATTGTATGATGTTAGGTCGTGTTTCTTGCGAAGAAACCGTGTTGAACCCTTTCGCTCGCCGCCGCCTTCCGCTTCGATAGCATTGGGCGTTTGAAGCTTTCCGCTGAGCCGTGTTCGTCGAATACTTGCGCATCGATTTTGAGGCAAGTACCTTGTCCATACTTTTCTTGTTTCGCGGATATGATGATTGGTGATCGTCTTGGTTTGTTTGTTTGTTTGAAATGAGTTTTCAAAAGATTTGGTTAGCCTCGTTAAAGGCCTCTTTCAAAACCGTGTGTTTTGTGATTGGTGTGGTTCGAGAATAACTAATTGAATTCTATGTATAAGCTTTGAGTTCATTATGCAATTAGTAAATTGTGTGGACGTATATTATGTCATTTCGGTGCGTTGTGGATTGACGTGGTGTTTTGCTAAGTGTTTGATGCCTCTAGGCGAATTGTTTGAATATCCTTGATGTGATATGTTATTTGTGTGAATGTGTGGATATGGTTGAAGGTCTACGGTGGCACATGGCATGTGATCATGTGGCCAGGATGCAACAAGTGATTGATCCAACCG
This sequence comes from Orobanche coerulescens, assembly GCA_033398695.1. Taxonomy (NCBI): domain Eukaryota; kingdom Viridiplantae; phylum Streptophyta; class Magnoliopsida; order Lamiales; family Orobanchaceae; genus Orobanche; species Orobanche coerulescens. The sequence goes on from CM065803.1 coordinate 51,344,175, forward strand.
TGGAGCTCGAGATAATCTACGGTGGCACATGGCATGTGATCATGTGGCCGTGGATGCAACAAGCGATTGATCCAACCGTGAGATGTGTGTGATTTGTTTCGCTAGCCACTCGGGAGGGTCCTTCGAGGCCTCGAGTGGGATGTCGGTGGTATCGTCCCGGTCTAGGCGATGCGCGTGCGTGATTATGTTTCGTTGATTTTTCGTCCGTTGAGGACACGTGATGTTAATGTGACCCTATTGATTTTTGGAAAGAGAAGGATTTTATAATCCTAAATTGTTTTCTATTAAAACTCTCGACGCATTTTAAACTGCTTTGTAAATTGTTTCCTTATTTGCGATCTTTCGCTTTGGAAATGTTTACCCAAACTCTTGCCTCGGGAAGTACTTTTCTTACGTTTGAACCTTTGAGGATTTCGATTATTATTGTTCTTGGAACTTGTATTGTATGGCTCGTATTTTTGCACTTGTACTTGCACTAGCAAAACAGGTGGAGTTTTGCTAACCCCGAGTATTCGGGGTGGATGTCTATTTTGCATTCAGTTTTGGAGCATAGCACGGTGGTCGGCGAAGGATGATGAAAGATGAACGATACTAATCACACGAGGATCCGTTGACGCTGCTTTTGGTCTAGTTGTATTTTCTTTTCCGCTGCAGTGTCTTTTCCCCGTTGTACGGGAGTTTATTGTATTTTGACCCCTGCGTGGGTATGTGTTTGGAATTGAGTTGTATGTATTTGTTGAAAGACCAAATCGGTCTACTGAGTCATTTTAGCCTTAAAGGCGAGGTTTAGATGTTTGATTTTAGTTATCAGCCTGGTAGATCCTCGAGGAGAGGGTCTACGGCGTGTAATATCCCTGAGCGGATTTGGGGGTGTTACACCGAGTCCTTCGAGAGCAATCTCTATGTCTAAACCATCACGAACCATTATCCTCAATACTCGACGGCTCAAAATATCACGGATTGCAGATAATTCATATCTTCGTCTTTATCATAATGTATCCTTGATACACAGTATACCAATAACAAATGTAAATCATATACATTATGATTTAACTCCCAAAATCGGAAAACCACATAAAAACCAAATCTCCAGAGTTCACAATTATAATCATCGCTATACGAATTATAAACGAATGAAATTGAAATCCTTCATTAAATATTATAAACTGTGCAAGTAATAACTTGCCTCGATACCGATGAAGTCGTTACTAATTCCATTGCCTTCGTCTACGAGCTCCCCAATCTACGAACATTCTCGAATACGACCGCAAAGCATGGTTCTAATAACCGATCAATAATCTCAACCTATTACAATAATCGATAAACAACAAGTTTGATAACAATCAACAATCAATAAAACCAATTCACAAACCCAACGGCTCAACAATATCTCAATTAACCACTAGTCTGATCAATCCATCTTAAACGGTCACGAATTTATAACCGAAATAGGATATACTACACTATCTGTTGACTTAGAGCACGTTAATCACTTAACGTAGCGTGCGCTAAGTCGCTTCAATTAGCATGCGCTAGCCAGTAAGCTTAGCGTGCGCTAATGCTGTACAGATGCATGCCTTACAAGTATCAATCAACATATGGCGATTATCAAGAACACTAAGTGATTCGAAACCATGTTCATAGCTATCAAAACAACGAAATCCGATATCCTTTAACATATAAACAATCATCCAACTCATAATCCAAGTCATATATTCATAGATCATCTTCTTCCTTAATATCAACATATGAATACCAAGAATTCATAATCATTGCCATATTCACCATCACATGAAGAAACAAACAACAACAACAACATCAAAGACCCGAATTGAAGGAAGACATTAGCCAACATATCTCCTTGAAGATAAACAACATAATTCTAAACCATTCGAATCATATCAATACCCGTATGTCAACAATAACATCAACATAACTCGATAACCAATCTCATAATCATACTTGTTAACTCATATACATGACGATTATCAACTCAAGAACATCATATACAATCCAAAACGAAATCCCAAAGTGAAGAGTAATTACCTCTTTGAATCAATGGATTGATTTCCAAGGTTGAATCCATTCTCAATCACTTCCTTGCCTCAAATGTTGTTATGTATGATTAACTCCACCATAATCCAGTGTTTGGAACTTCAAACATATCTCTAAAAACTCTCTCTATCGGTTGCAAGTAAAGAATGGACGAAATGAAGAATAATGGCCAACTGCACATATATATACTGACTGTTATTAGCGTGCGCTAACTGTCTTTGTTAGCATGCGCTATCGATGTCCAGAGGCTACTGAGTTACTGCATACAATGATTTTCGTACGCAATGCCCATGCCAGAGCGTACGTAAAGGCCTATATTTAACGTACGCAAACCTTCATCCATCGCGTGCGCTACTCATAGTTGACTTGCTACAGTGTGCACCTACCCTCGTGTCCCCACATGCCGAAAGTAACCTGACAAAGCCAAGACTTCTTTGGACCGATCTGATTAGCGTGCGCTAACAATATGCATTAGCGTGCGCTAATCCTTCATAACAAACATCTGTTGACCTTGTCGGAACATGCGCCGAAAGTGGCCGGGTCCACACGTAGATTCCTTCTGATCTGGTCTGTACTAGCGTGTGCTATCCTTCACCTTTAGCGTGCGCTAAACCTGCACGATAGCGTGCGCTAAGCTTGAATATTAGCGTGCGCTAATCGGGCTATACTTAGCCATTTTCAGCTATTCTTGTCCAACGTCTCGAGATACAGATACGAACATATGGCATACTGAATACACATGCTCCTTCCAATAATATTCCCATACGATACATCTAATACACGATATATACAAGTATGGCAGTCTTTCAATTATTTTATCCATATGGTACAGATTCCACGCTGTACAACATAACTCGGATAAAATAATCTTAAACAACAGTAGTAGAAATTGTAAAGACTCAATACGCTTACAATCACATTCTATGAGTCTCAACAAAAATATATCATCTTCGGATGAAATAATCTATCCGTGTCAAATCCTGTCTGCCTAACCGCACAATCAAGTCCCAATTCTGATACAATCAATAATGCACGATACATCTGAGAAACAACTGCCCATAACAACGACACAAATCCCGAAACATCGGCACAAAATCTGAATGCTCAAATGATCACCAACAATGATCAACCAATAAATTAACCGAGAATATCATCGACATGATAAACTCTAATACGACCAATCCAAAGGTCAAAACACAGCCGAGAATATCATCAACATGATAAACTCCAATATAACCATCCAGAGGTCAAAACACAATCGAGAATATCATCAACATGATAAACTTCAATATGACCATCCAGAGGTCAAAACACAATCGAGAACATCATCAACATGATAAACACCAATATTACCAACGAAGGAGCAACAACAATCTAGAATACTCTCACATGGTAAGCTCCAACACGATCAACACAGAACCACATAAATCGATACACGAACGAATAAAGTTCTCAAAACGACACCCCAATCACATTCGGTGGATCTCAATAAACATACCCGACTGGTGAACATACTCCTCGGCATACGAACAACTAATCACAAACCGACGAACATATCCAATCATACATGGAGTGGGAGCGACCACTCAATATCCAAAACAACCAACATGGGGTCACCATCCCCAAATCTACACTTACAAATAAATCATTCAAAAATCACTATGGTAAAATCGCGCTACTACCATACCAATGGAATCACATAGCACATATGTCCCGGTTTTGCAAAATCTAAAGTTCCAAAATTACATCATGTGCATGAATCTACCACACGCTAGGGGTGGCATTTCGGAAACGAAAATCCAAAACCGAACCGAAAAAACCCGAAAAAATAACCGAAAAACCGAAACCGAAGAAGACCGAACCGAAAAACAAAAAAACAGAACCGAACCGAACTAATTTGGTTCGGTTCTCGGTCGAGTAGAGCGGAACCGAACGGACCGAAATGGACCAAGTCAAATTTCAACATACTAAAATGACCTTGTTTTTGTGATTTTGGTGTGTTTCGAATTTTAGTATAATTCGTTTTCCTTTTGTAAGACCCTCATGGGTCCAAGAAGGACCGATAATATGCTCATGAATTTGTGATTCAATTAATTTAGGTTGAGAGAATGAGCTACTGTGATTTACGATTGTTATATATTTTGAGATATTTGGAAATTGCTATGCAACTCTAGCTTTTATCTTGAGTTATATATATAACTCTTGTTGGCTTGTTGTTATATATAACTTATTCTATTGCATATAATATTTGAATTTATATTGTGAAGAACCGAAAAAACATCAAACCAAATCGAAACCGAACCGAATATTTATAAAACCGAACTTAACCGAACCGAACTTCAAAAAGAACCGAACCAAACCGAAACCGAATATTTGGTTCGACTCTCGGTTTCGGTCAAAAACCGAACCGAATGAAACCGAGTCCACCCCTACCACACGCAGCATATTTCTATTATCCGATAAATCAACCGATCATCCCTCGATAACCAAACTACCATACCGAAGTTCGAATCTCTTTTCATCGTTCCATACTGATGTCTTATCCAGTTCGTGAGTCACACTCATAACTTCACAATGATATGCACTATGCACTAAATGCATATGCATATCAATCATATTTTCAAAAAAACAGTTTGAAATCATATAGTCTCGTCAAGAAGACAAATTTTCGAAAATTCTTTCAAAAATTTCAAAGCTCAAAACATAAATTTTCGTAGGACCACGAAATTAATTTTCGAAAAATTAAATCGGCTCGCTGGTGCCAAGTATTTGATAACAGTTTCCTTCGAATCCACACGATTTCGAAGTTTTAAAATGAAAACTATGCAAATGATTGACCATATCTATACTCCTGTACCAATTTGGTTCGTCACCAAATCCACTGACATTCCATCGGAAAACCACACGATAAAATTTCAAAATCTCAATATATAGACTCCGATAAAAAATCCTCTTCCACATATGACTCGCAACGTCAACCATTAACCCCTCCTGGATCACCTCAACCATGTTATGCCAAAACATTGAATAATTAATAAATCAAACACAACGAAAGACTACCCGAGAAGTCTCATTTGAACAAGTAAACCAAAATCTCGAAAGGAGTAAATAAAAGAGATAAACGATTGTAAAGTGTTTTACAAATCTCGGGAGTTTTAGAAAACATGAAAAGCCTTTTGAAACATTAGGGTCTCAGCCCATATCCCGTTCCACGTTACGAGAAGTTTAGAAAAAATAGAAAACTCTTTTCGGACTCCAAGTCTTGAGTTATAAAACTATTTCAAAATAGATTGGGTCCCGGCCCAAAATCATTTTCCATTAAATATTCGTAAAACATTCATTTTGAAAAGTATCATTTTCAAATGCTCAAAAACAGTTCCATATATCTCAAAATGAACTAACATGCCTACATGTTCTTCTCATCAATCCACAATCTTTCTCCCGAATACACAATTCTGTTCCAAAATTTAACCGACATATTGATTTCCAAAATCATAACTTCTCAAGATCATCAATCCTGTCCCAACATTGTCACCTCATACTGTAACGTATAACATCTTTCTGAATCTCAATGCATATCAACTTAGAATGGCAATAAATCTTAATGCAATTCAAAAATCCAAATACTTACAGATCGTGAAGCCGGCGATTCCCCGTGATACTGGCACATGTCTCAACTCTAGAAATTACTCGACACAGATATTTTCAAAACACACATTTTGCAAACTCAGCTCAACTCGAGAACACAACACGGCTCTATCCGAAGAAACACGTTAACACCATTTGGAAAAGTTTACAACAACTCCAGTACGACACCGGTGAATCACATAACGCACAAGCCCGAGTGAACAACAAAAATCTAGGGCTCTAGTAGTAGTCAAATCGACAACTCGAATGACGCGACAAAAACATGACCCAACTTGACCCGACTATCTAGGTTTTCTCAACCTAAGCTCTGATACCATATTCTGTAACACCCCCAGATCCGACTGGGAATATTACAGCGTCGTGGTCCCCAAGATAGAACCCACAAGGCTAAAGGAAATTTTCGCAAACATTAAAAAAAATGCCCAAGTGGCTAACGATGGTATTATCTATTAAAAACATTCGAAGTCTTTATAAAACTCATTTATCAAAACCGTCGTAAAATCTCATTTGAAAGGACAAGGCCAGAAATGCCAGAACTTAACAGTTTAAGCTATCGCTTACACGTACCAACGAAATAGTTAGAAAACGATTGCCAAAGTAACCTAAGTTACCGGATACCAAAAAGGCCATTTAAAAATACTCACGCAGCGGAAAAATATAAACAATTGAAATACTCTAGCAGCGGAATACAACAAATGATCAAGAAAATCAAAACGCAAATACATGCCCTAGCCAGTATCCTCCGGGAAGCTCATCTCTCCACGACCGCTACAAGCTTGATATTCCAAGAACCTAAAAAGAAAGCCCACGACAGGGTCAGCCACAATATCCAACAACGATAACGATCACATCACATCAATAATTACATACCAATGAAATTACTAAGTAAGAATACGACCAATGTAATCTTACCGCCATAACTTTACTTACTCGAATAATACTCTCATCAAAATAACCATTATCATATTGTACATCTCGTAATCTCGATTAACCAATAAACTCAAACATAACATCTGTATTGTTCCTTAAACAATACTCAAGATTATCAGAATATCCTCACTACCTCATGATATGGAAAAATACCAGCTCTGACCAATTCGATCCATCGGATAACATCATCAAATCCCAACACGATAATCGATTGTCCATAAAAAGACAAATACCAAAGGAAATACAGAACATACCTCAAGATATGAAATGCCACGACGAAATCACGTCAGTCTAATCCAAGATCAGATCAATAGAACATACGGACATGGTCTTTGTAACACCCCCAAGTTATTCAGGGTATATTACAGCGCCGTGAGCCCCGCCGTGGGACCCACAAGGCTAAAAATACGCGGAACTATAAACTTGACCGATAAGGTCTACATACAATAGAAAGAAAGACGATACAAATGGTATTCAAAACCATAACCAATGAAAACATATACATCACTGTGCAAATCAATACCTCGGCAACACAGGCCGGAACAACAAGGAAACAGAAATACAATACTCGAGTATTTAAAAATCCATTCCAGTACAACAACACTGAATGGAGGAATCCAAGAAAAATAACCGGAGACAAAACACAGTATCACACTTTCCCATCATCTTCATGCAGACCCGATACCCGTCTGTCCGCTCTCCTGGAACCTGAAATACATGAAACGTATTTCCCCCATAAAGGGGTTAGCCGTCGAATAGCTAGTGCAAGTATAACAATATGAAACATGATACTCCTCGACAATAAAGTAAATGTAATCCGTCAATTCATCAATTTAAGACTAGTATTCCGGAATAACTAAATCTCATAAGACGTATGTGAATGCCGTAGAAACGGTTCGTTCACCTCATACGCCGTTACGTATGTGAATGCCGTCAAAACGGTTCGTTCACCTCATACGCCGATACATGTAGGAATGCCGTCAAAACGGTTCGTTCATTACATGCCAATCAATATATCTATGAATGCCGTAAAACGGTTCGCTCATGATATGCCATCAATATTTCTTACTTTCAAAGTCGAGAACGCATAATCATAAATGTATACTTGCCTTAATAAACGTTATCGAAAATCCCAAGAACACGGTTCGACCGGGAAGCTTGAACCACGAAGAAGACAACGAACGGATTGGTTTCGACTTGAGTTCTTCACAAGGATTCCGTCCCTAAGTCATATCAATGATAAATCAACAATCGTACGATGAATAATAATCGTACAACGCACAAACCCCCCCTCCTAGACCTTTTGTCGGACACCTTGAAGGCGTCGACTAATAACTCAACCAAAACGACGAATCAATACACTCCAACCAAGGAATAACGATGGGAATGATAGAATACACCTAAATCATCATCAATCCATCACTAATCTAAATTTCTACGGATTAAAAGGATGAAGTCAAACAAAATCCCCAATTTCCAACACAAAATTCAAAGTGTTCTTGAATAATCTTTCAATAATCCGATGAATACTCCAACAAGACCATAATCATGCGTATATCACTTCATACCCCATGATTTTAACATCCAAAACATCATTACCCAATACAAAATCGAAATCCAAGATGTTGAAGAAATTACCTCTTGAAGATCCAAGCACTATGATTCGAAGAGCACACGATAGAACGATGATCCGGGCTTAAAAATCGAGAATAGATGAAGAGAAATCACTCACTCAAGTGATAGGTGGAGAAACATCTTCCTCTCAAATCTCCTCTCTCGCCCAAGTGAAGAAATGGGAAAAGTATAGGTTGAATCGCACAAAAAACGCAGATATAGGGGTAACTGTCATGTGTGCCGCGGCTCAGTATATGTGTGCCGCGGCACAGGCCCAAAATTCGCTCCCTGTGGCTCGGCGGTGTGCCGCGGCTCAGCCAGTGTGCCGCGGCACCGGGTACAGGCGCTTTGGACGAACTGGAAAATGAGAGTGACTTAGCTATTTCGACCATAACTCCCTCGTCTGGACTCCGATTGACTCACCGTTTGAACCATTGGAAAGCTAACTCGATGCTTTATAATATTGCAACGATTCAGAATTTTTGGAGTTTCCAAGAATTTACGGTGATTTAACAAAGTCGAACTCATACGTGGGAAAGTCGCTAAAGAACATGGAATTCAACAGAACGATACCGAAACGAACTCGGATGACAAAAAGTGTAGAATTAATCATTCTCGGGATGACGAAACGGTCCCAAGAAAGTTGTCAAAAACGGACTTCCGCCAAAAATAGAAAATTTCCGGGAAACAAAATTACGGGTATTACATTCTACCCTCCTTAAAAGAAGTTTCGTCCCGAAACTTAAAACAGGCAGGGAGAAGAAATATTTCACCAGGAAAAACTCAACGAGATACATAAGAGCCGAAACTTACGCCCAAACAGCGAATAATCAATATAGAACACAACAATACATTACCCGAAGGTAAACCAAACCAATGCCGAAAAAGATACGAATTCACAATGCCCAAAGGCTCCAACGGAAATACCGATACATCACAATGGCCTGAAAGCCGAACAGCCCAAAGCTGTAAATCATCACAATACAGATCTCAAAGAAGCAAACGTGACTGTCGGGCATACCCCTCGGCGTATGAACAACTGGGCCGCAAATCGTCGGACATATCCAATACAACATGGACTACGAACGATCAATCAATAAAGCTCCAGAGGGACATCACAGTACGCCCGATCCGGAAATGTGTCCGTGCCCATGTCCACCCCGTATACGGACGCCAGACTATACGTGTGACAATGTACCGAATTAGCCTCAAGACCTCCGTCTCGTGTGCGCGGTCCAATGCGGAAATATCCACGCATGACCATCGAGTGCCTGGCTAAAAATCCTACACATAACCAATCGGCACGCAGACATGATTCCAGATATGCCACGATACAACATGACAACGAAACTCAAGGGATAAAACATCCAATACGGATCATACGACTCACCAAGTGAACGATGACACACGAATAATGAAAGATCGATACGACCAACGATATTCAAAACAACCATCCCGGGATCAATTCCCTAAGGACCGATTAATACGAGCAACGATCACAACACAACAGTTCGGGAAAATCCTCAACCTTCAACGATCACAAAATTACCGAGTTTACAAGAATAATAGTGTGCTGCCTTGAATCAGCCAACACGACAATAATAATTCAACGGATGGGAACTATCCTCGACAGTCCCAATTCAATACTTCAATTACCGTAGACTGGCCAATCGATAACAATGATACAACGGATGAGAATATTTTTGACAACGGATGGGAATTATCTATGATAATCCCAATTCAATCTATCGATTACCTTAGAACGGACCAACGATAAACACTGATACGCTAGAATAGAAGTACCTGTGACTTAAACCGACCACCGAAACGGAGATGACACAAGGATATATCACACGTCCCCAATCGGTTAACGCAACATCATAGCAATTCCCAATTTGACGACAAAGATTCAACGATGTCTCGTAACGACATTAATCGCGAACAATAATAATCGATACATCGATACCGCGAACCGGCTATCGACAAAGAACTTTACCAACAAGTATCGTAATGCCTTGAACCGCCATTTACAACCGACAAGAACATTTGGCATAATTTTCCGGGCGTCGTATCAATGATCCCCGATATCAATACAATCATAAAGAGGCCAAGTCCCGAAATGATACACACATTCGTACGCCTACACAATAACATTAGCCTCATTGATTAGTACGAGTATAAAACTTGCCTCGATATCAATACAACGAATGTTACCAATTCGGCCGCTTTCGTCTTACGAGTCTCGACTAAGTTAATCTACGAACCCTTCAACCTTAACCGCAACACAAAAGTCATAATCTATGATCAAACATCATATCTTCAGAAACGAAGGATTGATAATCAACCGGTTCGATGACGACCAATATCAATACCACCAAACCACGAACTCAATCGCTTCACCATATCTCGACCAATCATAGTCCGAATCGCCCAACTCGGACCCTCACGAATCCATGTCCACAATACGAGCCGAAATCCGATGATCATATCAAGAACCAATTCGGACCAATAATAAGGGTCTAAATATTATCGGTTCCAAACTCAATTCTTAAATACGAATTGACAAGGTTCCCTTCTCGTAAATCCGTAGTTAAAATTTTCCGATGATCATCGTTAATTCTAACCATCCAATTAGTTCAAGATTATAGATAATCATATTTTAAGGTTATCAAACACTCCAATCATTCGATTTGAATATTTGCTCCGTACGTATGGGCTTTCAAATTCGAGAGATGAATAATAGTCTCATCAAGCTCATAATCACATTCGTATTTCCTATACGAATATTATTTCCAACGCATAGTTTAGCTCTAGATATGAATATTCCATATTCATATTCAAAACATCAACACTTCTTAAAAATTTTCATCATGTCATTCATACAACCTCAAGAATCACAACAGAACCCTTATCGTCATATGAAGAAGATCTCAATAATCATATCAACATCCGAAATCTCTTATTACGATTCCAATAAATCTCGTATAGCATTATCACATGATACCATATAATACCTCAATACCGAATACCTTCCCGTACACAATCTTCTATGTACGATTACCACAAAACATACCTCTATCCGACTTCCTTCCAAATGTATACCATAGACCAAGAATATCCAAAATGACATCAACAATATCCGAATACTACAATCTTCACCCCAAACCTCACGGAGTATTACACGCCGTAAACCCTTCTCACAAGGATTTACCAGCTAAGCACAATTTTCCACGTCATTTCAAAATGTCAAAAGATCGATGACGGTAATATTTTTCAAATACTAAAAAAATCATTTTCCAAATACCGTCAAAACGATCAAGGTTAAAATGCCAAAACTCGTTTAGGGAATCGGTTTTACAAAATAAAATTTGATTGGCAAAATACCAAAAATCCATTTCAAAAATACTCATGCCGCGGATAAAAGTACAGTCCAATTTATGCATTTTCATTGAAATAAGACGAACATCAAAATACACGATTCCCAACATACTCCCTCCCAAGTAGTAATCCAAAAAGGAAAAAAAAAAATGAGCCACTATCAAAGGGATACGAGGATTACCTTGTATGGACGAACCACGAAGAAAAGAATAATTGAACTCCATTCCAAGAATCATTAAATCATCATAGTCATCATATGGCCTCAAGAACATCGAGATCTCTATGATTCCATAATCATAATCAACATATTCAAAGCATATCATTATCTTCCTTCAACATAAACCTCATATATCCTCAAGAATCGCAATAACAACATCATAATCATCTTCATACGAATCATTCATCAACTATAACATCAAAAATCCGAAATGAAAAGGAGAAATATCCAACATACCTCATAGAATATGGATAACACAAGAAATCACTTCAAAAATCAACAATAGTTCCATAACCAAGCTCTAATTCCATGATTCCAAGCTCACAATCATGTTAGAAGTGTTTAAAACACTCTTAGAAGTGAAGAGGGACGAGTTGGGATGGGAGAAATGAGTTTCCTTTGGTGAACAAATGAAAGACCAACTCTTATTATATAAATCGCATCTCGTTACGCACGTAAGTGTCCTTACTTAATGTACGTAACAACTTTAACGCACGTAATGCGAAATCCATAGCGCACGTAACAAACTCACTGTCTCATTCTCAGAAGTCCATTACGACGTAACCCATACCATATAACGACGTAATATACCGGTTGACTTACTACAAGATATCGGTCGTTACGTATGTAACACGTCCCGTATAACGTCGTAACACATACGTTGACTCACTGTCAACATCCTCCGCCGAAAGTTGCCGACATAGGGTCCCACCGCCGACCACGACTCGATTGTCGGATTCCCATGTTACGTATGTAATGTCTCGCCATAACGCACGTAACTCTACCAATTTAACGTCGTAAGCTTCAACACATAACGCACGTAATGGCTTCCATACTTAGCCATTTACGGCAATTCTCGCCCAACGCCTCGACATAACAAATACGAACATACGGCGTAATCAATACATATACTCAATTCAATAACATTATCAAACGCTCCCAACGTCCTCGAGCATAATTAACCATCCACGATATCCAATATATAAACGAAAAATATATCCGAAAATCGGGGTATTACACTCTACCCCTTTAAAAATAGGTAGCGTCCTCGAAACTTGCAATCACTCGCACAAACAACATTTCAACGGAAAATCCAAAATCACCAAGATAACCAAGAATTATCGAATAATCCGAACAATATACTTACAGTCGGTGAAGACGAAGATCTCCGTGATACTAAAGCATGCGACTCCTAAACAAAGTCTCAACATAATACCGATACACACCATTATCGAAATTAGCAACTTAACAAAATCTCAAGGAAGAGTTCACGTCCGTGACCACGGCCACGATTCTTCCTATTTTCAGCCAACAATCTGAAGGGCACATACATGCGTAAGTATAATCCGAATCGCACATTCTCGAAGTGACCAATTTCCAAGAATACCAAGCTATAGACGAAACGATTAAGAAGAATACAAGAAGAGTGAGAGGACTTACAAGTACCGGTCGCACTGTGATGATGGCAGAGTAGTGATACTGTGGGCAAATGCCGACTCAATCGACCTAAAGACCGACACCTAGGTATCCATAAACCTAAGCTCGATACCATATTCGTAACACCCCAAGTTATTCAGGGGTATATTACAGTAGTGAGCCCCGCCGTGGGACCCACAAGGCTAAAAATACGCGGAACTATAAACTTGACCGATAAGGTCTACATACAATAGAAAGAAAGACGATACAAATGGTATTCAAAACCATAACCAATGAAAACATATACATCACTGTGCAAATCAATACCTCGGCAACACAGCCGGAACAACAAGGAAATGTAAATACAATACTCGAGTATTTAAAAATCCATTCCAAGACAACAACACCGAATGGAGGAATCCAAGAAAATAACCGGAGACAAAACACGGTATCACACTTGCCCATCATCTTCATGCAGACCCGATACCCTCTGTCCGCTCTCTGGAACTCGAAATACATGAAACGTATTTCCCCATAAAGGGTTAGCCGTCGAATAGCTAGTGCAAGTATAACAATATGAAACATGATACTCCTCGACAATAAAGTAAATGTAATCCGTCAATTCATCAATTTAAGACTAGTATTCCGGAATAACTAAATCTCATAAGACGTATGTGAATGCCGTAGAAACGGTTCGTTCACCTCATACGCCGTTACGTATGTGAATGCCGTCAAACGCTTCGCTCACCTCATACGCCGATACATGTAGGAATGCCGTCAAAACGGTTCGTTCATTACATGCCAATCAATATATCTATGAATGCCGTAAAAACGGTTCGTTCATGATATGCCATCAATATTTCTTACTTTCAAAGTCGAGAACGTACAATCATAAATGTATACTTGCCTTAATAAACGTTACCGAAAATCCCGAAGAACACGGTTCGACCGGGAAGCTTGAACCACGAAGAAGACAACGAACGGATTGGTTTCGACTTGAGTTCTTCACAAGGATTCCGTCCCTAAGTCATATCAATGATAAATCAACAATCGTACGATGAATAATAATCGTACAACGCACAAACCCCCCCTCCTAGACCTTTTGTCGGACACCTTGAAGGCGTCGACTAATAACTCAACCAAAACGACGAATCAATACACTCCAACCAAGGAATAACGATGGGAATGATAGAATACACCTAAATCATCATCAATCCATCACTAATCTAAATTTCTACGGATTAAAAGGATGAAGTCAAACAAAATCCCCAATTTCCAACACAAAATTCAAAGTGTTCTTGAATAATCTTTCAATAATCCGATGAATACTCCAACAAGACCATAATCATGCGTATATCACTTCATACCCCATGATTTTAACATCCAAAACATCATTACCCAATACAAAATCGAAATCCAAGATGTTGAAGAAATTACCTCTTGAAGATCCAAGCACTATGATTCAAGAGCACGCGATAGAACGATGATCCGGGCTTAAAAATCGAGAATAGATGAAGAGAAATCACTCACTCAAGTGATAGGTGGAGAAACATCTTCCTCTCAAATCTCCTCTCTCGCCCAAGTGAAGAAATGGGAAAAGTATAGGTTGAATCGCACAAAAACGCAGATATAGGGGTAACTGTCATGTGTGCCGCGGCTCGGTATATGTGTGCCGCGGCACAGGCCCAAAATTCGCTCCCTGTGGCTCGGCGGTGTGCCGCGGCTCAGCCTGTGTGCCGCGGCACCGGCATGTGCAGTTTTGGACGAATCGGAAAATGAGAGTGACTTAGCTATTTCGACCATAACTCCCTGCCCTGACTCCGATTGACTCACCGTTTGAACCATTGGAAAGCTAACTCGATGCTTTATAATATTGCAACGATTCAGAATTTTTGGAGTTTCCAAGAATTTACGGTGATTTAACAAAGTCGAACTCATACGTGGGAAAGTCGCTAAAGAACATGGAATTCAACAGAACGATACCGAAACGAACTCGGATGACAAAAAGTGTAGAATTAATCATTCTCGGGATGACGAAACGGTCCCAAGCAAGTTGTCAAAAACGGACTTCCGCCAAAAATAGAAAATTTCCGGGAAACAAAATTACGGGTATTACAGTCTTAACACAAGACCTACAAATGCATACTCATATGACAACGTCAATATGCTCACAACAATAACAACTGTATACTTATGGCAAACCCATAATATATATATATATATATATATATATATATGCACAATAAGAACACATAGGTAATCCGACGATCCAGCATTCACTGCCTAGATCCCACGATGATCCCGTCAGACCAACCCGTGGTGGAAAAACCTGTATGATGATCCAGCGCACACTAACATAGATCCCCTGATGATCCTGTCGGACCAACACGAGGTGGACATATGACAATAATGCACAAATGCATATAACAATGACACACAATTCATGACAACAACGACGCACGAATGTATCACAACATGATCGACACGAAATGACAAAAATGATTAGAGTACTTGCCCCGAGTCCTTCGAGAGCAATCTCTATGTCTAAACCATCACAAACCATTATCCTCAATACTCGACGGCTCAAAATATCACGGATTGCAGATAATTCATATCTTCATCTTTATCATAATGTATCCTCGATACACAAGTATACCAATAACAAATGTAAATCATATACATTATGATTTAACTCCAAAAATCGGAAAACCACATAAAAACCAAATCTCCAGAGTTCACAATTATAATCATCGCTATACGAATTATAAACGAATGAAATTGAAATCATTCATTAAATATTATAAACTGTGCAAGTAATAACTTGCCTCGATACCGATGAAGTCGTTACTAATTCCATTGCCTTCGTCTACGAGCTCCCCAATCTACGAACATTCTCGAATACGACCGCAAAGCATGGTTCTAATAACCGATCAATAATCTCAACCTATTACAATAATCGATAAACAACAAGTTCGATAACAAGCAACAATCAATAAAACCAATTCACAAACCCAACGGCTCAACAATATCTCAATTAACCACTAGTCTGATCAATCCATCTTAAACGATCACGAATTTATAACCGAAATAGGATATACTACACTATCTGTTGACTTAAAGCACGTTAATCACTTAACTTAGCGTGCGCTAAGTCGCTTCAATTAGCGTGCGCTAGCCAGTAAGCTTAGCGTGCGCTAATGCTGTACAGATGCATGCCTTACAAGTATCGATCAACATATGGCGATTATCAAGAACACTAAGTGATTCGAAACAATGTTCATAGCTATCAAAACAATGAAATCCGATATCCTTTAACATATAAACAATCATCCAACTCATAATCCAAGTTATATATTCATAGATCATCTTCTTCCTCAATATCAACATATGAATACCAAGAATTCATAATCATTGCCATATTCACCATCACATGAAGAAACAAAAAACAACAACAACAACAACAACAACAACAACATCAAAGACCCGAATTGAAGGAAGACATTATCCAACATATCTCTTTGAAGATAACAACATAATTCTAAACCATTCGAATCATATCAATACCCGTATATCAACAATAACATCAACATAACTCGGTAACCAATCTCATAATCATACTTGTCAACTCATATACATGACGATTATCAACTCAACGACATCATATACAATCTAAAACGAAATCCCAAAGTGAAGAGTAATTACCTCTTTGAAGGAATGTATTGATTTCCAAGGTTGAATCCATTCTCAATCACTTCCATGCTTCAAATGTTGTTATGGATGATTAACTCCACCATAATCCAGTGTTTGGAACTTCAAACATCTCTCTAAGAACTCTCTCTATCGGTTGTAAGGAAAGAATGGACGAAATGAAGAATAATGGCCAACTGCACATATATATACTGACTGTTATTAGCGTGCGCTAACTGTCTTTGTTAGCGTGCGCTATCGATGTCCAGAGGCTACTGACTTACTGCATACAATGATTTACGTACGCAATGCCCATGCAATAGCGTATGTAAAGGCCTCTATTTAGCGTACGCAAACCTTCATCCGTCACGTGCGCTACTCATAGTTGACTTGCTACAGTCTGCTCCTACCCCCATGTCCCCACATGCCGAAAGTAACCTGACAAAGCCAAGATTCCTTTGGATCGATCTGATTAGCGTACGCTAACAATATGCATTAGCGTGCGCTAATCCTTCATAACAAACATCCATTGACCTTGTCGGAATATGCGCCAAAAGTGGTCGGGTCCACACGTAGATTCCTTCTGATCTGGTCTATACTAGCGTGCGCTATCCTTCACCTTTAGCGTGCGCTAAACCTGCACGATAACGTGTGCTAAGCTTGAATATTAGCGTGCGCTAATCGGGCTATACTTAGCCATTTTCAGCTATTCTTGTCCAATGTATCGACATACAGAATACGAACATACGGCATACTGAATACACATGCACCTTTCAATAATATTCCCATACGATACATCTAATACACGAAATCTTCAAATGCAATTGTTGACCAAGTACAACAATTATACAAGTATAGCAGTCTCAGTCTTTCAATTATTTTATACATATGGTACAGATTCCACGCTGTACAATATAACTCAGATAAAATAATATTAAACAACAGTAGTATAAATTTCGGATATTACAAAAACTGTGGATGAGCAGGGCATATTTGGCGTGATTGCTCCGCTCCTCCTGTGACCTATTTTGAATGTGAGCAAGAAGAGCATCGGGCGACTTTTTGCGAAAATGTTACTAGATCGTTTGGAGCTCGCACTTCAGCACAAGTTCTGAAAGAGACGAGTGTGAACCTGACACAGCAGAGTGGTCTTCAACAGCAGAATTTCGGAAGGAGAGAAGCATCCAGTGCTGGGTCTGTTCCTCCACGCCTTTATGAGATGAAGAGGGCAGACGATCAGAACACTGTTGTGGCATCAGGTATGATTCAGATTCTTTTGCAACCAGTTAGTGTCTTATTCGATTCAGGAACTACGTATTCTTTCATATCATTGGACTATGTTAATCGTTTGAAAATATCGTGTTTACATGATTGTGAATCTTATGTTGTGAGTCTGCTGAGTGGAGAGAGAATTGTGGAAAATCTAAAAACTAGGGATTTTCCTGTGTTCATAGAAGGGAGGAATTTGCCATCAATCTTATCATGATCGACATCCCTAGTGACGATTTAATTCTTGAGGACGATTGGCTCAATCGTTATGGAGCTATTTTGAATTATCGGAAGAGAGTTATTTCGATTATTGCTGATGACGGATCTGAACATTTATTCGAAGGATGAAAACCAGGGAGCTCAGTGAAAATGATCAAATCCATGAAAGCGATTAAATTGTTGAAACAGGGTTATACCGGGTTTTGGTGTTATGCCATGAAGAAGGATGAAGAAGTAGAGCTCTCATCTATTCCAGTTGTGAACGAATTCTCTGACGTATTCCCTTACGAACTACCTGGATTACCTCCGCGTAGAGCTGTAGAGTTTAATATCGAATTGGAACCAGGAGCCGCACCTATTTCCAGAGCACCATACCATATGGCGCCAACCGAGATGTATGAGTTAAAGAAATAGCTTGAAGAATTATTGCAAAAGGGTTACATTCAACCTAGCGTTTCTCCTTGGGATGCGCACGTTCTGTTTGTTTGAAATAAAGACGGATCCCTCCGATTGTGTATTGATTACAGGGAGATGAACAAGATGACGATCAAGAATAAATACTCATTGCCCTGGATCGACGATTTATTTGGTCAATTGCAGGGGGCGACGGTATTCTCGGAGATCGACTTGATATCAGGATACCATCAGTTGATGATTAAGGAATCTGATATACCGAAATCCGCTTTCAGATCCCGGTACGGGCACTATGAGTTTGTGGTGATGCCATTTGGACTTACTAATGCTCCTGTAGTGTTTATGCAATTGATGAATCGGTATTCTTAGAATACCTGGATAAATTCGTAGTTGTTTTCATTGACGACATCTTGATCTATTCGGAGGGTCCAGAAGAGCATGCAGAACATTTGTGTATTATTTTGAATCCTTTGAGGAATGAATATCTTTATGCAAAACTTTCCAAATACGAGTTCTGGATGAAGGAAGTAATGTTTCTTGGGCACGTGATATCAACCAACGGAGTTCACGTAGACCCGAAGAAAGTTGAGGCAATTTTGGAATGTGAATCTCCTAAGAACGTGAAGGAAGTCCGGAGATTCTTAAGACTTGCTGGATATTATCGTTGTTTTGTGGAAAGATTTTCCAAAATTGCTCTTCCGCTGACTCAGTTGTTGCAGAAGACTCAAAAATTCGTGTGGGGCGAGAAAGTCAGGCTAGTTTTGATGAACTTAAGAGAAGACTGACAACGGCGCCAATATTAGCACTACCAAATGGAACTGATGGGTTAATGGTTTACAGCGATGCTTCAAATCAGGGTCTGGGTTGCATGTTGATGCAGAAGGATATGGTGATTGCTTATGCCTCTCGACAGTTAAAACCGTATGAGGTTAACTACCCGACACATGATTTAGAGTTAGCAACCGTTGTCTTTGCCCTGAAGATCTGGCGACATTATTTGTACGGCACTCACTGTCAGATCTTCATAGATCACAAGAGTCTCAATTATATTTTCAGTCAGAAGGAATTAAATATGAGACAGAGGAGATGGCTGGAATTGATCAAAGATTACGACCTGGAAATCCTTTATCATCCAGGCAAAGCAAACATGGTAGCTGATGCATTGAGCCGCAAACCTGTCTCTATTCGAATGTTGGAAACACTTACATCCCAGTCCAGCATTCAACGAGAATTGATTCGCGAAGGAATTGAAGTATGGTCTCAAGGGGTCCAAGGGCAACTGTGTGTGATGGAATTAACTTCATCGTTAGTTGAAGAAATCAAATCTAAGCAGTTAGATGATCTATGATTATTCGGTTACGTGATGAAGTGAATAAGGGGAAGGCCCCGGGATTTATAATAAATGATGATGGAGTTCTGAGATTCTAGAGTCGACTTTGCATCCCCGATGATGATGTTTTGAAACAGACGATTATGAAGGAAGCTCACAGTGCGCCCTATTCTATTCATCCGGGCACCAGTAAGATGTATAAGGATCTAAAGCAGAATTTCTAGTGGGGAAATATGAAAAAAGACGTAGCAGAATACGTCTCGAAGTGTTTAACTTGTCAACAGGTTAAGATTGAACATCAGCGACCTGCCGGAATGTTGAAGCCACTTCCGATTCCTGAGTGGAGGTGGGAGGATGTATCGATGTACTTTATCACTAATATGCCAAGGACCAGGATGGGGATGAACATGATTTGGGTGATAGTTGATCGACTAACCAAGTCGGCTCATTTTCTGGGTATTAAGGATACTTGGGGACCAGAGACGTTGGCACGAGTGTTTATTGCGGAGATAGTCCGATTGCATGGTACGTCGAAGACGATTATTTTGGATCGGGATGGTCACTTTGTGTCACACTTTTGGAAGGCAGTTCATAAAGCCTTGGGAACCGAGCTGAACTTCTGTACAGCTTATCATCCTCAGACTGACAGACAGTCCAAAAGGATTATTCAAACAGTAGAAGATATGCTAGGAGCTTGTGCCTTAGATTGGTCGACTGATTTGGAGGTTCATTTACCGTTGATTGAATTCACCTACAACAATAGTTGGCATGCTTCCATTAAGATGGCACCATTTAAAGCATTATACGGGAGAAGATGCAAATCACCCCTATGTTGGGACGATTCGTCTGACTTGATCGGGAGAGAACTACAGTTGATAGTACAAACTCAATAGAAGGTAGCTCTGATTCGTGAAAGGTTGTTGACTGCCCAGAGTCGACAGAAGTCTTATGCAGATGTGCATCGTCGCCCGTTAGAGTTTGAAATCGGGGACCATGTGCTCTTAAAGGTTTCTCCTACTCGTGCGATTTATCATTTTGGCAGGAGAAAGCTGAGTCCGTGATATATCGGACCATTCGAGATTCTTGAAAGAGTTGGAGAATTGGCGTACAGGTTGGCCTTGCCGCCATCGTTGAGTCATGTTCACAATGTGTTTCACGTATCCCAGTTACGGAAGTATATACTAGATCCCAGTCATGTCATCGATTTCGGCGAGATTGAGATAGCTAATGATGGCACGTTCAAAGAGAAGCCAATCAAGATACTCGAGAGTCGGATCAAACAATTAAGAAATAAACCAATATTCTTGGTTAAAGTGAAATGGTCATGACACGGAGTCGAAGAGGCCACTTGGGAGACAGAGGATGGTATGACGGCTAGATATCCGGAGGTATTTTCATCTTAAGTTTTGGGACGAAACTTCTTTTTAGAGGGACGGTATGTAATACCCGAATATCTGATGTGTATTTTATCTGTATTTGAACCTTGTGACATTACATATATTGTATTTTGATCTGAGTATAATCCTTCATACTTCATGATCCTGTATCGATGAGTGTATGATTATGTAGTTGTTGTTTCATGCATGTACTTATGTACATTTAGCGCACGCTAACGTTTTGGTGTAGCGCACGCTGAATATATAAGCTAGCACACGCTACAGATGAGTCTTAGCACATGCTATACGTGGTCAGCATGACTGAGACAGGAGGTAGGTGAGATCGGATCGCAGATATAGGATAATGTTTTGTCGGGATGAACCTGGATGGCTTTTGGAAAAGGCGAGTCAACGGTGCTTAGCGCACGCTATGTAAGAGATGCTAGCGCATGCTAAATATAGTACAGTGAGGTCAGTGAGCTTTTGTAAAGCCGATAGCGCACGCTACGGTGGGTGTTAGCGTACGCTAACTGTTGCTTTTAGTGCATGTAAAGGCTATTTAGCGTGCGTTAGACCGAGGACAATTAGATACAGTGGACTGTGATCCCGTTAGCGCATGCTAAAAAGGATCATTAGCGCACGCTAATAACCATTTTCTATAAATAGAAGAGCACCTCATTTCATTTTTCAATCCCCACTTCACCCCACACTCAATTTCCGGGACTTAGAGAGTTACCTTCCCCATCTTGAACCTTCATATCAGACTCTAATCATATCATTGAAGGCAAGGAGCCTTGAGGATTGGTGTTCTAGCGTTTGGCGTGGAGTTCATCAAGTAATCTCATCTTTTCCTTTGGTGTAAGGTATGTGGCGATTCACCGATCTGGATTATGTGTTCTTGTTGTCAAAATTGATCATGCTACGGATATTGTTGAGTTTATTACTAAGGTTATTGAGTTCTTACATATAACTTGAACGAATAATGCGTATAGGAGAACTTAATAGATTTGAACTTAGAGTTATTCCTTGAAGAAGAAGATGTTAATCATGTTGAACCTAATAAACGAGTTTTTATGGTGTTCTTCAAGAGGTTTCCGAAATCTTGCTGCATTGGACTAATGAAAGTTATGGTTAGGATCCAGGTTAGACGAACTATCATGTGATAGAGTTGAAGAATCCGACCGAATGATGTGTTTAATCTTGCTTGGAAGATTATGGGATTGTTGTTCGAATTAGTAGCATAGTGATGATTCAACTGGTATGGGTTAGGGCAGATTCATACGTTTTTATTGACGGGTAGATTACGCCTCTTGATGCTCGTATGATGTTTAAAACGATTATCCGAAATCGTTAGTTATATTGGTACTATTGTTCAATGAAGGTTTGGATTTTTGGTGAATTGATCAAGTAAGAGTTCTTCGACCTGGTTGAAGGTTATTCGTAGTATCTTTCCTTGTCGCCATTTTTTATTCAAGTATCGTGACTTTTGGTTTAACGTTGATGATTTTGATCATGCATATTACCCTTCATAATGATGAATATGATATTATCCTAGATGAATTGTTATAATGTCGTTCATATTTTTGATCCATGTGTATGTTCGTATTGATGAACATATTGTTTTGCATATGTATGCATGGTTGTATCACGTGTGTTTTATTGATCCTAAGGGATCGTGTGATCTATGCTGAGGGCGCTGGATCGGTTTTCCACCTCGTGTTGGTCCGACGGGATCATCTTGGGATATATGCTGAGAACGCTGGATCATTGGACGGGTTTTTCCACCTCGTGTTGGTCCGGTGGAATCATCTTCGGATCTATGCTGAGGGGGCTAGATCATTGGATTACCTCATGTTGTGTTGATGGAATCATGTGGATTCGCATCATTGGATTCCGTAGCGGAGTCCGTGATCTATATTTTGTTATGCATCGTTGTTGCATATTTGTTCTTGTATATTATGATACTTGTACTAGCATCATTTTTCTAACCCCTGGCGGGCTGGACATTTGTTTTGATGTTCAGGTCACCGAGGGGCGGGAAAGCAGCCACAGTACCGGCATGCTAACGAAGGGGCTTAGTGATGTTGTCCGTTGTATTTGTTAGGACATTCCGGTTTGGTATTTAGTACTCGAGTACGTGTGTCTTTTGATGATTTGAGAAATTTGTAATAAATGAATTGTGTTGAGACGTTTTAACCGGTTATTAAATTACTCAACTATTTGTGGTATTTTCGTATTGTTCAGCTATTCTTTTAATTTAGCCTTGTAAATTCTTACATAAAGGGTTTACGGCGCTGCAATTATTCTGAATATCTCGGGGTGATACATTTAGCTCCCTCATGGACCTGCACATACCTAGACGCAATATAGACATCCACCCCCAATTACTCGGGGGTTAGCAAAATTCCATTATTTTGCTAGTGCAAGTATAAAGTGCAAATACGAGCCATACACAACATACTCCTAGAAATCGTGAACAACCAACCAGTTAAACGTAACAAAAGACATCCCGAGATAATTCACTTGAGTAAAACAGTTCGAACTATGAAAGGTCAGAATGAAACTAAAATACATCTTGCAAAACATTTTAAGATCTGGGGAGTTTTGAAAACTTTTGGGATTGAAGAATCCTTAATTTATCGGAAACCACTTAGGGAGAAAGCCCAAGAATTATTTTCCAAAATACAAATCCGATCACAACACATGGGGTCCACGACCCAATCATTATTTTCCAAAATACAAATCCGATCAGAAGGCACGGGGTCCATGACCCAATCATCCACATCAATCATACGCCCAAAGGTTATTCTCGTCCCATGCTAACAAGCATGAACCTCAGAGCTTCTTTGTGCATACCCGAGTGAATAGACCGATGGTAAATAACGAAGTCCAACATCATCATGACAACAGTCACATAAAAAACTCCGAGACTACAGCTCTGCAACATAACCATAACATACGTCCATAGTTACCCTGGCATCGTGCTAGCAAGCCACGAACCTCGGAGTCTCCTCGAGACATACTCGGTTTGAAGAACCCATGACACGTGCGTCACACAACCAAATCACAATCATAAGTTATCCTGGCATCGTGCTAGCAAGCCACGAACCTCGGAGCCTCCTCGAGACATACCCGGTTTGGATAACCCTATGGTCAAACTCGACCCGTACTAGCAAGAATGGATCCCGAAGGTTCGACAAACGCTACCCGGGAGAACATCATTTTACAACAATCACACATCAACAAGGAAGTACACTTTCCAACAACATCGAACGACACAACCTCCATACAAAGGAGTCACAACCAATATTACATAACATCACATACTCATCAATAAACACACATATCCACACAAACACCCCTTGCCGAAAGGATATGACTTTAAGTCCACTAACGATATAGTCGCGCACAACGGTACCACACGAAAGCAAGCCATTCCAATATACAACGCTAATACACGTTCTCAGAACGACACATTCGTTCACAACACACAAGTTTATTTTGAAGAAAACCTTTATGAGAGTATACCAATTCTTTGAAAGTTCATCAAAAACATTCAAGTTGCACATATAGTCTATTGCCAGCTATTACATCTACGAAACACGAAGTGTATGGGCAAGATACTTGCCTCGAAATCGGCACACAAATACTCCGACGAACACAGCTCGGCCGAAGTGCCTCGAAACCTACAACTTCCGCAAGAAACAACGAAAACACGATCACAATGAGGAGCAAGACAAATACAACGGAAATCGCCTCAAACCATCGAAGGGAAACTCATATGGACATTTAATCGAACACTAAATGTTCACGATTCCGCAAGAACCCTAGAATCATCAACCGAGTTGAAAAAGTTGGAAATATGGATATACAATTCATAGAACATGATTAACAACAACATCTAACACCAATCGATTCATCAAAATCATATTGGAAACAAGATCAAGAACAAAATCTACAAAATGGTCAACTCAAGAAAAACCAAGGGATTACCTCGATCCGACGAAGAACAATAGATTAGATGATGTTATAATAACCTAGGATACTCCAAAACACCTTTGAATGGAATAAAATCGGCCAGGATCACGAACTCTAGTCGCCCTCGACTCACACCCGCGGAGAGAAGTGGAAATGAGCAAGAAATGAGAAAACACAACTGCTGTCCGGTTTATATACCGGACAGATTAGCCTGCGCTAACACAGCGCTAACACATACAAGTAGCACACGCTAACGAAATAATAAACATACAGTTAACGTGTGCTATCGGGACCTTCAGTCCCAGTCCAATAGCTTCTGGACTGCCCCCGAACTACCAGTTAGCGTACGCTACCCTCACTGTAGCGTGCGCTAACTGCTGCACCTTAGCGCGCGCTATACAGCTGCATAGCGTGCGCTGCCGAACTCACAGTTGAATGCAGTAGCTTCAGCATCTCATGTTAGCGTGCGCTATCCGCAAGGTAGCGTGTGCTAACTCTGCACAGTAGCGCGAGCTACATCACCTAGTAGCGTGCACTACACCTATATCGAACCAAAACTCATCACAACAACGATACTTCCCACCAAAATGACAAACACGCTACGATCTGACAGAAAACGAACAATTAATGAAGCACGACATACGATCACATAAACACAGGCACCACAAATCCGCTTGAACTGGTAAATAATTCAAGATGTCCGGATGTTAAAATCCTGGGTATTACAGCACATGTCTTTCAAAAACTTTTGAAGGTAGGCCTTTCGTGAAAGGATCAGCAAGATTATCTTTTGATGCAACTCTGGCTACAACTACGTCTCCTTCCTTTATGAAGTGTCATATGATGTGGTACTTACGGCTGATATATTTACTTGCCTTATGGGCTTGTGGTTCCCTCGAATTTGCGACTGTACCGGTATTATCATAGTATAGTTTAATACCCTTTGGCAAATTGGGAATCACATCTAAGTCCTGTAGGAAGTACTTAATCCGTACTGCCTCTTTGGCTGCCTAAGAGGCTACCACATACTCGGCTTCCATGGTAGAGTCTGAGATGCATTTCTGCTTCACACTCCTCCAACTAATGGCTCCAGCTCCCAGAGTAAACACATAACCCAGTGGACTTGGACTATTCTTTGTCTAATGAAAAATCTGAGTCAGTATAACCCACGGGACATAGGTCGTCTGATTGATATACTAACATGTACTCCCTAGTCCTTCTCAGGTACTTGAATATGTGTTTGACAGCAATACCGTATCCTGGTCTTGGGTTGACTGATATATAACAGCCATGCCTACGGCATGACTGATATCTGGTCTAGTGCAAAGCATAACATACATGATACTTCCCAATACTGACGCATAAGGGACCAGCTTCACGTCATCTATCTCCTTTTATGTCTTAGGATACATATCCTTAGATAGTTGAATTCCATGTTTGTAAGGTAGAAAACCTTTCTTGGAATTCTCTATGCTAAACAGCTTTAACACTGTATTGATAT
Source organism: Orobanche coerulescens (assembly GCA_033398695.1). NCBI lineage: Eukaryota > Viridiplantae > Streptophyta > Magnoliopsida > Lamiales > Orobanchaceae > Orobanche > Orobanche coerulescens. The sequence goes on from CM065803.1 coordinate 51,371,207, forward strand.
AGGATGTCTGAGATAACCACAACATCCTTTTCTTCCGATCACGAAAGATCCTGATTCCAGGAATGTGCCCTGCTTCTCCTAAATCCTTCATATCGAACTACTCAGATAGCCATACCCGTACGTCCGACAACTCATTCACGTTGTTTCCAATCAGAAGGATATCATCTACGTACATTACAAGAAACACGAATACATTTCCATCGCATTTTTTATACACACAACTCTCACTCAGACATTGAACAAATCTATATGACTGGACAACCTCGTCAAATCAGGTGTTCCAAGATCTAGATGCTTGCTATAAATGGATATCTTAAGCTTGTATACTAAGTACTCTTCTCCTTCAGCAATAAATCCTTCTGGTTGACGCATGTAGATTTTATTGTCTAGACTTCCATTCAAGAATGCAGTCTTGACATCCATTTGTCAAATCTAGAGATCCATGCGCAGCTATAGATAAAAGAATATGGATTGACTTAAGCATGGATACCGGAGAAAAGGTTTCATCATAATTGATGCCCTCCTTCTAAGTGTAACCTTTCACTACAAGACTCGCTTTGAAGGTTTCAACGTTCCCGTCACCTCCTTTCTTTCGCTTGTAGACCCACTCACTCATAATGGCTTGTACCCCATCAGGTAGTTAAGCTCTGTCAGCAATTCCTCTAAGGTATACTCCCTATGATTCATATTGTAGTTTAGGCGGAACTGCCCAAAGCTCCTAGGTAAGCTGCCTAGGATGATATCGACCTGCGGTTCGGCATTGATAGTAGCCCTTAAGATATCAAGTTCGTTTAGATAAAAAATCAACTTTAGAGCATGATCCCTTACTGGGGTTCCTTCAGGCATTTAGGTTGTCATCAAGACCCTCATAGCATTTTGCTTAGCAGCCCGTTCTGATGACCAAATATCTCACCGAGATTTTTCATCATTTCTGCGGCCGTGCCCATATTCTGATGCTGATGCTGCAATACATTTGCTAAAGAAGCCAAGATGTAACAGCGAGCTATCTCATCAGATTTCTTCTATTTGCGGTATTCTTTCACCTCATCAAGTGTCAAATCCGCATCTGGTTCCAATGGGCATTCCTCAGTTAGGACAAACTTGTGTTCTTCAAGAGTCAGGACAATATTTAAATTACATTTTCAATCAGTAAAGTTAGTGCCATCAAGTTTGTTTTCTTTGAGAATTACAGCAAGTGGTTTGAAAACATCTGAGACAAAATTAAAAATATTCATCACATAACGTATAGCAAAATATATTGAAAACCCTCAAAATACAATATATATACTAGCAACCAACACCTCGAAAAACCCCCATATCCAAGCCACGATCGTGTGGATGTTTACACATATATTTTTCAATTAGAGTTTAACTTCTTTAATTTTATTATCTAGTCAATTTACGTTATGACAAGTAAAATTAATAGTTGGTTCCTCTTGGCCACGTATTAATTAGCATAAACTCCGTTAAGGAGCTTATTACTTAATACACCTAAGTAGACACCACAATTTATCAACCTTTAAAATATTACCTTTTAAATAATAGTCATATAGATGGAGAGGTCCTATCATAAAAATAATATTTACCTTTTGTTATCATTTGAAATTTAAAAGCAGTGAACCTATAATTAGCACATCCGATGTGGAGGAAGATCCTAATGTCAACGTGCATGCTAATTACTTCACAATTTAAATTAATTATGCAGGTCCGTTTGATTTTAAAAAAATGAATTCAGTCACTTAGTTATTTTAGCCTTAATTTTTTTTTTTAATTTTCTCGTCCTAGCATGTAAGAAAACATATCATGCATAATCCATACATGTCATACATCAAAGCAGTAGAAACCAAAATAAATGCATGGATAATGAAATTATCCAATTATCATGGTCTCGTTCCTTGAATTGAACCCAAGAAAATCTCCGACTCGATATCTGCCACTGGATCAAGCATCTCGTCACTCCTCCCCGGCCGGACCATGGATTTCCAAAATTAAAATTTTTATTTTTATGCAAAATTAATTACATAAAAAAAATTAATTTTAAAATCCCGACTCTCCAGCGGACGCAACGAACGGCGGTGAAACGGACCGAACCAAAAACTGGAAGACCCGACCAACAAGGCGAACTGCTTGGAGCAGCCGCCTGACCCTCGCGGCGAGCCCATCGGCCTTTCAGCGGCAGTAGTGTCTTCAGCCGGCGCCCATCTTCTTTGCTCGGCTTTCAAAGATCCGGGTATCCCGGTTCTGCTCTATTTCTTCGTGATTTTGTCTTCTCGGAATTCGATTACAACTTTACATAAAATAAAATACGTCGAATTTACAACAAAATGACACGAAAACAAGATCCTAGATCTACCCGTGGATTTTCTCACGGGAAAATCATTACATGCCTTAAAATCGAGCCAAATCAGCAATTGTATAAAAGAATAATAAAATTAAACATTCATATAGCCATGATAATTCGATCGTATTCCCTGCGAAACTATATCTGGCAAAATACTCCAACATCAAATTACATGAATATTTAAATTGCTATCAATTAATTACCAAAGTGAATTAAAATAGCAAAAGCCTAAAATCTGGCTCTGATACCAATTGTTGGAAATAAAACATAGCGGAGGCAAAGTTGGGAATAAATTGATAAAAGTGTTTCATGCATCCACGAGCACTAAATCTATTTTGGCATGCTAATTAATCAACTACTAAGATTTATAAGCAATTTAAATATTATTTATTATTTAATAAATAGTATTGTTGGTAAATAAATATCCTAATCTAGATCAGAAGATAATAGAATATTTACCTCTTCAAGCGTAGTGGTTGCTACCTTGATCTCTTCCTAAAAAATTTTTAGAGTATGATCCCACCTTAATCCGAACGTTGTGTGGGCAACGAGCTACCGAATCTTGCTTGGACTACAAAGTGGATCGGTCGAACCTATGTTCCTCACAACTCTCGATTTTATTTTTCCTCAAGTAATTTCAATTTGTAGCAGGAATTAAGGTGTTATCGCAATTGTGGAATCAAAGACACTAGTCAAGATCCACAATTAAACACTTGGAAGAAAAAATCGAAATCCCTTGTGTAGGTTATAATGTCATGGTCGAACCTCCCCTTTGTGTCCCTATTTATAGGCTTTGGACTACACTCGGGATCTTAAGGATGATTAGGGTTGGGACTCCTAGTGCAACCCAACTTTCCGTATTAAGCCCTTTCTAATATAGTTGAGTTCACTAATATCAATTCAATCAACTAAAGAATTAATATTGCACTTTCAACCCAAATCCCAATTTACGAAATTGGCCTCCTGATTTAAATATATCATTTCTCATATTTAAGATATCGAATGTCCATTTATTAATTTAAGCTACTGACAGCTTTAATTAATTAATTTCTTATCCAAGAGTAGTATCACTCGAACCTTATTATTATATCGGAATTAAATCCACCTGCAGTGTTTAATATAAAAATCATTATTGAGCTTCTCAAGGGGACATCATCAATTTGCACGAGTCGGGACACGGCTTCTAGTTATTATATGAATTGTCATATAAATAATATTATTGTTCAAGATACGAAGCATATTGAGTCAATCATTGTGACTCTCACTCATGATAAATCAAAGCAATAAATATTATAAATACACAACTAAATATTTTATACTTAGAATTAAAAAATAATAATTCTTCGAGATTTATGTTCTTCTTACAGTCAGTACATAAGACACTATCTCACATCGATTCAGGTCAACGTACGCAAATACGCTAATGCATGCTAATAGCAAGACCAACTAATCTCAAGCTTCATATAGTTTGTCTAGTAATTATATAGGTTTTGAACTATTATATTATTTACAAGGCATCGATAATGTGATCTTCCGTGTGACACCAACACACCATATTATCTACAATATAAAATAAATAGACAATACATTTGCATAACCATAACGTGAATAAATATGCAAAACATGTGAATAAATGTATTTAATATTCTCATAGGTAGTTACAGTGAAATAAGGTAATGCAAGCATAAAGTATACTTTGTAGTATACAACCCTAAAAGGTTCTTCAAGGCGTCAGCTACAGTTTTTTGATTGATGATAATGTGTTCCCCAAATATGAAGCTTTCAATGCCCCATTCAGTTACTTTGACTTCCTTGTAAAAACAGATAACTCCTTATTTGTATACCTTGGAGGGATTGACGCATAGGTAATGGTAGATACCATTTTTCTTCATCTTGAGTATCAGGTCCGCCATTTGGAGAGTGTTGTTGGACTGCAGAAGTCCTAGAAATCCACCACGATGCTGAATATGATTTGTTCCTTCACAACTCTCAGATTGATATTTTTGAAGTAGGTTGTGGAATTTATTTCTACAGTTAGAAAACATTTTTGGTGTAGAGAAAAGTTCAATTTTTGCTGTCGAAAAATTAGGGTTCTTGCTCGAAGATTTTTGAAGATGATAAGTTTTTTTAATTGATTTCAATCGCTTTAAATAGTCAATTTTGAAGTCGCTTTTAAAAACATAATTAATTTTGAAATGGCGGTTCATCTTTTTAGGGGATGTGTGATAGTAATTTGAGAACGTGGGGTAGAGGTGGTGTACGCGGAGTATTTAGAATTGTGCAGTAATTTTAAATAATAATGTTACTAAAATTAAAAACTTAGTTGGTTAAATGTTTGACTTCCCAAGGGGTCACCCATCCCATAACGACTCCAAGCCAAACATACATAACTTTGGAGTTTATATGAGATGACTATCAGAAAAGAAGATGCACATTGTTCTCCAAATCAATTCATTTAGCCACTTCCTAGTAGAGATCTCATGGGTCGAATGGCACGCTGCCGCACGTCTTAATCCCATACAGGCAGGATGCTGTAGAGCTGTCAAATCGTGCATATTGGGTCGATACCGTGTCGACTCGATAACAACATGATTTGTTAAGGCCCGACATGAACACGACCCGTTAAGTTTATGTTCAACATGACACGAACATGATCCGTAATCTGTAAATACGAACACGACACATACACGACAAGAACACAAAAATGACATGATTTTTTCGTGTCGACACGACACGATAACGACACAAACACGATTAAAATTTTAAAAAATGAGGGTTTCCTTTAACTTGTGAAAGGGGGAAAAATTAATTCTAAAATTATAGGTTAAAAAATGAATTATATTAATTAAATAATTAAAGCAATAGAGAACAAAAATATTAAATAAATATTATTAAGTTACACGAATACGATACAAACCTGACACGATAATATCGTGCTCTTATCGTGTTACACAATAACGACACAGAATCCAATAAGGCTTGACATTAATCTATTAATGTCGTGTGTGTTCGTGTCAGGTTATCGTGTCGTGTCGAAAATTTCAAGCCCTAGGATAGTGGGCCATAGCCCAACAACCCCCCAACACCCCCCAGCATCCGCTCCAATACTTGGAAATCTCCGCTCACACCAGCTTTTAGTTCCATCCCCGTTTACTTCTACTGCGCCAGCATCTAAGTTCCGGCTATACAGATACTTTTAGTTCCATCCCCGTTTACCTCCACTGTGCCAGCATCTCAATTCCGGCTATATGGACACCTCCACTGTATGCCAAGCCTCTTAGTTCCACCACTTCTGGCAACCTTTGCTGCAGCATACTCCTAGGGGAATTCGAACCCGTGATCGGCTCTGATACCAGTTGTTGGTTTCGGTCTCGACTGAGTTTCGGATCAGCTGGGTTCTTCAATCCTGGCTGATTTTCGGATCAGTTAGGTTCTTCAATCCTGGCTGAGTTTCTATCAGCTATGTTCTTCAATCCTGGCTGAGTTTTTGCATCCGCTAGGTTCTTCATTTCTGGATGGGTTTTTGCATCAGCTAGGTTCTTCAATCCTGGATGAGTTTTTTGCATCAATTAGGTTCTTTATTCCTAGCTGAGAGTCCAAGATCTCTGTTTAGTTCAAGAAATATTTCCTCTGGTAAAGGTTTGATGAATATATCAATTATCTGATATTCAGTGCTGACTATTTCCACTCGAACTCTTTTGTTGATCACATGGTCTCTCATAAAATGATGCTTGACATCTATGTGCTTAGTTCTTAAGTGAAGCACTGGGTTGTTCATAATAGCAATTGCACTACTGTTGTCACACCAAATTGGGACTTCATTTGCTACGATGTTATAGTTTCTTAGCTGTTGCTAATCCATAGAATTTGAGCACAGCAGCTGCCCGCAACTAAGTATTCTGACTCAATTGTGGATATGAGTTGGAGGTCTGCTTCTTGCTAAACCATGATATCAGCTTGGCTCCAAGAAATTGACATGTTCCACTTGTGCTTTTCCTGTTGATTTTACATCCTGCAAAATCAACATCAGAATATCCTGATAATTCAAAGTTATCATCTTTAGGATACCATAATCCATCATTAATGGTGGATTTTAGATATCTGGTTATTCTTTTGGTTGCTTTCTGGTGAGACTGCTTTAGCTTGGATTGAAACGTTGCATATACTCCAACGGCGTATAATATTTCTAGTCTACTTGCAGTTAGGTACAATAGTGAACCAATCAATCATCTGTAGTGAGTTGGGTCTACTGAGATGCCTTCATCATCGCTTTCAATGTGCATGGATATGTTCATGGGAACTCTCAGGGGCTTGGCTGACTCCATGCCAAATCTTTTGATCAGCTCCCTTGTATATTTGGCTTGATTGATGAAGATGTCTGTATCAACCTGCTTGACTTGTAAACCAAGAAATAAATTTAGTTTACCCATTATGCTCATTTCAAATTCTCCTTGCATAAAATTTGAGAATTTTTCACATAATTCAGGATTATTTGATCCAAAAATGATATCATCCACATATATCTGAAGGAGTAATATGTGGTCTTCATGTTCAATCCTTAAGAGTGTCTTGTCCACCTTTCATTTGCTAAATCCATTTTCTCAAGAAATCTGGATAGTGTCTCATACCAGGCTCTTGGTGTATGTTTGAGTCCATATAAGGTTTTCAGCAGTTTGTACACCTTGTCTCCTTCGAAAAATCCAAGAGGTTGTTCAACATGCATTTCCTCTTCCAGTACTCCATTGAGGAAGGCACTTTTCACATCTATTTGATACACTAATTTCTTGAAGGCTGCATAGGCAAGAAATAGCCTAATTGCTTACAATCTTGCTACTGGTGCATATGTTTCATCAAAATCTATTCCTTCACATTGAGCATATCGTTTTGTAACCAATCTAGCTTTATTCCTAACAACGGCTCTATCATCAACACATTTGTTCTTGTAGACCCACTTGGTGTATATGACTTTCTTGTTGTTTGGTCTGTCTATTAGCTCCCATACATTATCCTTCCCATCTGGTTTAGCCTTTTTTGCATACCATTTACCCAAGTGTAGTCATCTAGGGCTTGTTATGTTGTTTTAGGTTCCATTTGAGATATAAAACATGAGAACATGGCCATTCCTGTTGGGTCTTTGTGTTTTCTAGTTTTGACACCATCAGTTAGGTTCCCAATCATTTCTTGGATGGGATGGTCTTTTAACCATTTATGAGTATCATCCTCAAGTTCTGCTTTTGGTTGAGGGTCATCATTGTTTATTCCCCTGAAGAATTGCCCAGAAGCTTTGATGTATCCATCTGTGCTTGAACTTCAATTGTGTCTGGTTCAGCTAGGTTTGAGTCAGTTGAGACTGGTTCAACTAGGTTTGAGTCAGCTGACTCTGGTTCAGCTGGGTTTGAGTCAGTTGAGACTGGTTCAGATGAGTCTGTGAACCTGGCTGATCTGTAGTTAGATCTTCATCAGCTGAGTCAATCAATCTTGTGTCTTTGATAATGATTTTTTCTAGAGTGGTGGCTTTGAGTTTTTTCTCAATTTGATCCACTTGTTTCCTGTACTAAACAGTAGATTCATCAAAGACAACATGAGGTGTTTCTTCCACAACTAATGTTCTTTTGTTACAGACTCCGTATGCTTTGCTTATTTGAGAGTATCCCATAAAGAGACCATCATCAATTTAGCTTCAAAAGTATTCAGTTGTGTTTTGCCATTATTGTGGATGAAATACTTACAACCAAATATATGAGAATATGCAACAGTTGGTAATCTGCCATTCCAAACCTCATAGGGAGTTTTGCAGTGTCTCCCTACAATCATACTTCTGTTCTGAGTATGACAGACTGTGTTGACAGATTTTGCCCAGAATCTTTTGGGGAGATCAGTTTATGCAATTATTGTTCTGACTGCTTCTTTCAGTGTTCTGTTTCTTCTTTCAGGTACACCATTTGTTGTGGTGTTCTTGTAGCTGACACTTCATGTTGGATCTCATTCTGATCACAGTATTCGGTTATAGCCTTGTTGAGAAATTCTTCTCCTTTATCTGATATGATCTTTATAATGGATAGAAATTTCTCATTTTGAATTCTCCTCAAAAGTTCAGGCATCTTGGTTAGAGTTTCACTCTTATTGTAGAGGAAAACTATCCAAGTGTATCTTGAGTAGTCATTCACAACTACTAATGCATGCTTCCTTCCACTTAGTGCTCTTGGCTCGATAGGACCAAAGAGATCCATGTGGAGTAATTCCAGTACCCTGTTGGTTAGAGTGGTAGGTTTAATAGATTTGAATGAGGTTATGGTCACAAAATGTCTCCTTATTGAATATTCCTTATTGGAGACCCCTTACTAATTTTTGAGAACTTATCTTGTTGAGAGCTTTGAAATTCAGATTACTTTGTCTTTTGTGCTAGAGCCATCCATTTTCAGCTACTATATTTGATATGAAACAAGCATTTGGTGTGCCTATTTTCCTGTCTATCACATAGACATCACTTCTTTTGTAGCCTTGTAGTTTTACTTCTCCGGTTTGGAGGTCAGTCACCATAGATTTCCATTTGGTGAAAACTAGTAGATTGTTCTCATCCCAGAAATGACTTATGCTTAGGAGATTGCACTTTAGCCCTTTGACATACTGCACTTTTGTTATGATAATATTTCCTCTGTGCAGCTTCTCATGTCCTTTAGTTTGTCCACATGAGCTATCTCCAAAGGTTACATCTGGGTACAAAGTAGAACATGATTTTCCCCTACTAAAAAAGCCATCAATCCCATGGGGATCAATTTCTTAATAAGAGGCCTAGCTCTGAGGAATGGTAGTGGGAAAGACCTTTCAGTTTCCAGCTTTTTGGTTCCTTCTCGGATTCTCTTTGTAGTTATTTTTGTATTTCGAGTTCTTTCTGAAGTTACTGAATCTCTGCATTATGAACGTCATTTCTTCCTCAAATTTTAGAGGACTTGGAGGGGTGACTTCAACTAGATTCTTTGCAGGGGACTCAGCTACAAATGCGATTCCTTTTTAAGTTGGCTCATTGGATGATGAGCAAGGTAGTTCAAACTAAAATGCCTTGAGGTCTGAGTATAGCTCTTGGATCTTAATTTTGTTAAGATCCTATGCATCCCTCATGGATACATCATTCGTGTTCCATTATGGATTGAGGGACCTTAATACTTTCAAAGTCATCTCTCGGTTGTCATAGGTTTTTCTAAGAGAGTTGATTTGATTGATCATCTCATCAATTATTTCTCCATTCTTCATTTTGAATTGTCAAACTTTTGAGCAGCAGGACAATTTATTTTATTTGATCATCTCAATTTCCTCACACATTAATGTAAAGTGTCCCATATTTATTTGGTATTTTTGCGGTTCTTGATTTTTATTTATCAAGAGATTGATATAAAATATCTCTCGCCGATTTTCAAAGGTTGGTCCTTCCTCAGTGGTCAGCTCTAATGTGATTTTGAGGACCTGCTTCGATTTCCCAACTGCGATCAATGTACACTCTTTCTTTTCCTTCAATTTCACACTTTGCCAACAAGAAGCAAAAGTAATAATTGTGCATCGATGTAGCAAAAAATAATTGTGCATCGGGAACAAACACACAGACACATTGAATTGAATTGACTGCTGGCTGGGCGTCAGTGGGAAGAAGAGCCACCGCCGGCGAGTTGCTCCGCCGCACGAAAATTAATGAAAATTCGAACTTCAAAATTATAAAATCACCCTGCCGATACTTATCATCCAATCCGTTCAACATTTTTCTAAATGTTACCGGCATCGGTCAGCTCTGCAGATCTTCTCCTCTCTTTCTCTAAGGTGACTCATCCTGCACTTTTTTATTTTAAAAGTTGAATTTATGATCTGTCACTTTGCTAGGAAAATCTTGCTTCATGTCCTTCTGGGATGTTTTTGGATTGCGGATTTGTGCTCTGGCGGCGTTTCCTTAATTCACTTTGGTCGAAGTGGATTTAGTCGTTGAATTTGAATCCGAAGTGTTTGATCAAATACCTTTACTTTGCTGCTTGCTTTCTAGTAGGTCTCTTTTAACTGATCATGATTTTTGCATTGGGGTTGTTTTTCTTGTAACCAAAATTTCATTATTTACGGTAATGTGATTGTTTTTTACCTTTTTATCATGTTTTTTTCCTGCCTTTTTATTAATTTGCAGTTTGATACTTAGTTGAATCACATACTCAATATGCCTGGAGCCACCAAGGAAAGAAATCGCACGAAACTGCATAGAGTAGATGATGAAAGAACTTTGCAGAGCTTGAAACAAGAATTAAAACCCCACAACAAGGGTCATTCATCACTATTCAAGGGAAAAATCACTAAATGCTCAACTAAAGGCAATGTGAATGTGAACTTGAAGAGGAAGAAGATTGTCAATAAAGCCATTGCGCATAAGACCAAAACATCCAAGAAGCGACAATCTCTGAGCGTTTTAAAACATAAACCTTCAACAATTACCGCAAAAGAGAACGAAAAAGCATATGATAGAGATGTAAAACGTCGAAGGAGGAGAAAGAAGAGAAAAAACAGTGTTGAGCTTGATGAAGCTTCTCGGTTACAAAGGAGGACGAGGTACCTATTAGTCAAAATTAAGCTGGAACAAAACTTCGTTGATGCTTACTCTACAGAAGGTTGGAAAGGTCAGAGGTATAAAATCTCTCTCCATTGCTTTTCAAGTAGAAATGCCTACTTGCAGATTTAGTCTTACCTTTTTATGTTATTGTTTTCGTCTACCAACAATCATGTAGTCTGAAAAAAAGAAGAAAAAAATTTCTCAATTTACTCGCATGAAAAAAGGAATTTGATTGTGGAAGAGTCTGAAACTGTAGGAGGATGTGCACACACAGGGTTCGGGTAGTGTACACGGCCAAGCCAACCTTTTTAGTACTGTAGGAGAAACAGAAGACAATTAGCGTAAAGAAAATAGTCGGCTGCGAGTTAATCATCCTTGGAAAATACTCTATGAAGGTATCCATAATATATTTATCAGTATATGTAACATAATTTGCATGCATCTTTTTTCTTTCAGTCGAGAAAAGATTAAGCCAGAAAAGGAATTACAAAGAGCCAAGAAGCAGATACTGATGTACAAAGTAGGGATACGGGAAGCCCTTCACCAATTGGATATGCTTAGTTCTGAAGGACGTATCAATGATTCCGCAGTTGCTTCTGATGGATCTATTCATCATGACCACGTAAGCCCCCCCTCTCTCCCTCCCTCCCTCCCTCCGATTTAGAGGGGATTTTTGAAGTTAATGTATGCATAGTTTTGGCAACAGTTCATTCTCTGCCATACCAGGACTACAAGCAATTTTCACTTGTTTTTGAAATATATTGTAACACCCCCAAGACATTCAGGGCATATTACAGCGCCGTGGACCCCACACTGTGGAATCCACCAGGCTACATACCAACAAGACATTTGACAACGACAAACTATCATTAATAAAACGACAATTAAAATAAAAGACTACCAACCGACAATTAAAATCTGACATCAAATTCATTTCCCAAAATGGGAACACAACATTAACAATTTCAAACAGGAAGTACTCGAGTACTTAAACCAACTTTATAATACATAAATCTCAAAACCAGACATCAATAGTAACCGACAGACATGACATCGAAAATCAAACACTGGACAATATCATGCTTGCCCATCATCCTCATACGGCCCGAGTGCTCGCTTGTCCCCACGATCAATACCTAAAATACAAAAAGTATTCCCCCCATTTAAGGGGTTAGCGACAACTGCTAGTGCAAGTACAATCCATTTGAACTACATTCTAATCAGATGAATACATGCGCCAAAAATCATTTTAGAAAACATTTTATATTCCGGAATATTTATGATGTACAAACACAAACACATTATCTCCAACAAATCATGATTCAAAGTTAACCGTTGGCACGAGACTCACGGCCACCGTACCCCGCAGAGTCCCGTCGGACATCCCTGGGTGGCTAACCACAGTTCACGATACGCACACTCACGGCAATACGTATCCCTAGAGGCCCCGTCGGACCGTCCCTAGGTGAACATACACATAACCATCCACAACCACCACGATACAGCCATAATTCAAATACTAGAACATGTAAACAAATGTAAAGTACTTGCCTTTGTGACATCTTCGAAGGATCGGAAGTGAAAAGTGACTACGGATGACCCGAATGGACAACGACGGTTCCTAAACGAAGAATTAGCATAACTCAGTCCCAACGGACATCAGTAATCGAAAGGAATACTCCCAAAACCCCGATTATCAATAACGACAATAGACGATCAATTGATACGGGCGAGGGCTTACGCAAAATCTCCCCGTATCGGTAATTCGCGGATTAAAATCAAGGAAATTGGATTTGGAATCATTCAACAATCACAATCGGTGAAGAATATCCTAACATACTGGAATAATTCGGTTCCAATTAGTAAAACCCGAAAAACCCCCCAAATTTGACGAGTTAGGGTTCTAGACGAAATTACCTTGATTTCAGATGATGGATGACGATTATACTGATGATAATATGTTAGCACAACTCTACGGTGATGGAACGTGAATAGAACGCCGATCGGAACTGATGGAAATCGCCTCTGAGGTCGCACGTCGAAGAAACGAAGGGAAAAGAATGAAATCACGCTTTCAAAATCGCCTACTGGGCTTATATAATTGTGAAGTTAGCGACGCTAATCGCCATATGTAGCGTGCGCTAACGGGCCGCGACATCCGATGGCTATCGCCACATTCGTTAGCGACGCTAACACTGCGGTTAGCGACGCTAATCGCTTCTTGATAGCGCACGCAAGGCAACAGGGTAGCGTGGCGCTACCTACACAGCAGCTCAAGATCTGGCCGATGTCATATCGCCAGTAAAGTCTGCCGAGGGTACGATACACGATACACACAACGAGACCGTAATCCAGAACATGAACACGAAGCATACAAGACGACGGAGCTAAGTGTCAAAGAAAATACAATTCCGACCACCGAAGGGTCCGTAATGCGACAACGAAAACGAGATTCCCTAAACTATTAGGAAATTACAAAAATGGCCCAAGTGCCCGAAAATCACGAAACGACGTCGGATTTACGAACCGAAAGTCTCCACAAGACCAACTCAACCATACGACCTTGTACAAACCTTAAATAACGAAAACGAACGAGTTTTACAAGAATCGAACGTTCATACGGCAAAACATGTCATAAAACGAAATTACGTGAAAACATCATCAAAACTCATCCCAATGGAAAAACTCCAAGAACAAAATAGATTCGAAATGTCGAAACGGTTACAAACGAGTCGATAAAAATAGACATACACCAAAAATGGAAACTGCTAAAAATGGGAAAATTACGGATATTACATATATAAGCATGGATTACTAAAAGCCATTTGGAGAGGACAGCATATTATATTTACCTTTATATAAACTCCATTTTTTTGTTTATATTTGATGTATGCTAGAGTAGGGAATTCATGATTTTCTTATTTAACTTGCAGATAGTCTGTGCCAAATGTAAGTTGCGCGAAGCTTTCCCGGATGATGACATTATACTTTGTGATGGGACATGTAACCGCGCTTTTCACCAGAAGTGCCTTGATCCTCCACTATCAACAGATAATAGTGAGGTTTCTTACACTTCTATTGCTTCTTGTATATCACATCTAAGGATTTCGGTCTCTAACCTTTCCCGTATAAATAGCATATATTAAACTTATCTGTATAATAACATTTGTTTGGGGTTCCCAGTTCCCCCAGGAGATGAAGGGTGGTTTTGCAAATTTTGTAAGAAGAAAATGGAAATACTGGAAGTAACAAATGCTCACCTCGGGACCCATTTTCCTATGGACTGTAATTGGCAGGTAGGTAGGTTAAACCTGCTAATAATTATTGGGCAGAATTGAACATTTAGTCTTGTAATTTTAGGGTGGTAGCAAAATGGTCCTGTAAAACATATGTTTTTGCAAAATTCACAGGTTCGCAAATTTTCAGTTTGATCCTAATTTTACCTGAAATAGGGAATTGCATGTGCTGCTCACCTGATTAAATATGGTGAATCAATTTTGCAGGACCAAACTTGAGATATTTATATAGTTACAGGACTTTTTTGCAGAAGAAATTTCTTACAAGACCATTTTGCTAACACTCTAAAGTTAGAAGGCTAATTTTGCAATTATTTTGCGTAGTTGTTGACAGAATTATCCTCCATTATTTGATACGGTGGGCTTCTACGAAATTGTAACAGGATGTTTTCAAGGAAGAAGCTAATTTACCTGATGATGGAAATTCCATGTTATGTCTGGAAGAGGAATGGCCGTCCGATGATTCTGAAGATGATGACTATGATCCAGATAGCATTGGACCCTGTGGCAGTGACAGTATGTCTAGGTCCGAGTCTGACGCTTATGATTATAGTTCCAGTTTTCTGGGGTCACTTGAGGATGAAACTGGAATACGTGAAGATAGAACAAATAGATCTTTTAATAATAACTCTCTTGATTTAGTTGGAGTAGATTCTGATGATGGTGAAGTTGTATGCTGTTCCAGACAGCGAGCAGCTGTCGATTATATCAAGTTATATGATGTGAGTAATCAAGATTCATTTGACACTACTCTATCTGTCTGAAAGAATTGTGCTTGGTGAGTACATTGGCATTTAAAATAGCGGAAAAAGATATGTTATGTCCAAATTTTTATAGGTAAACTTTTGGAGAGGGTCCCTGGTAATTTTCGTGAGTTTTTTAACATTATAAAGTTTGATGTTGTAATTTGTTTTAGAGTAAATTACACTAAAACCTCCTGAAGTGTTGGGTTTTTGGTACTTCGCTCAATATCTTTTTGTTTCACTTTACGCCCTGAACTATGCATTTTATTGCACTTTTCCCTCTGGACAATTAAAAAACTGACATGTGTCTGTTCTATACATGGCATGTGTCCGCGGCTCGGCGGATAAGAGAACGTAAGGTGGCTCAGGGTTCAAAGTGAAAGGAAATCAGTTTCAGGGGATAAAATGCAACAAAAAGAGTTTACTGGGCAAATTACAAAAAGTTCCGTAGTGCAAAGGGTAAAATGCATCAAAAAAGAGTTTAGTTGAAAAATTGCAAAAGACCCCCATAATTCAGGGGGTTTACTATAATTTCTCATTTTTTATTTGGTTCATTAGGACAACAGCTTCATTTGTCCAACAGAATTCTGTCTGAATCATCATCATCATCATCATCATCATCATCATCATCATCATCATCATCATTTGCACCTTAATTCTTTCTGTATGTAATGCACTAATTATGAGTGTTATCCACTTTTAATTTACCTAAGAGCCATAGTTGTCAGTGGCGAATAGCGGCCTGTACCGCTCAGGGCACCATTATCCTCTATTTGGCCGCTAAATCCCGCTAAATGGCCATAACGACACTATAACCCACTTAGCTATGATGCTAAACTCTATAACGTCGCTAAACGCCCTTATTGACAACTATGCTAAGAGCCATGAATGCATAGGAAATTTTTAAAAGGTAATAGTGTATGATTTTCCTGTTGTCCATAGGAAATGTTTGGAAAGAATGCTACTGAAAATGAACAAATCAGTGATGATGAGGACTGGGGTCCCAGAAAAAGGAAAAGGAAAGTAAAAGAGACTGATAATGCCAGCACTCTTATGACTTTAGTCGAAACTGCAAAAACAATTTCGGAAGAAATGCCGTCAGAGATAAGGGGGAAAGAATTAACCAACAAGACCAAAAAACCGATTTTTAGACTCCCACATAATGCAGTTGAGGTATCATAGCTTCATTTTCTTAATTTTTTTTTGTTTCTTTATATATATAGATGCCTTGTTAAATATATGGTCATCCTCTGCTTTTTTATTTTCTGTTTCAGAAGCTTCGACTTGTCTTCTCTGAGAATGAACTTCCAGCGAGATCTTTGAGAGCGAGTCTTTCGAAGCAGCTAGGACTAGAATTTGAGAAGGTAATTTATGATAAATTTGAAACCAAAGAGATAAAAAATTGTGGGTACGGGGGGAAGAGGGGTTGGGGGGGGGGGGTGTTATAAGTCAAACTCCGGACCAGGTTGTTAGAGTTACCAATTATAGAAATCATGAGTTTGCCCACTTCTTCTAACATGTTGTGAAGTTCATCTAGGGATGTAATTGGACAGAGTCGAGTTGAACCTAGCTCGACTCGTTTGGAAATTCGGTAAGCCCGAGATCGGCTCAGCTCGACTCGAGTTATATAATTTCAATAAAATAGTTTTAAAGTATCATTTTCTTTGTTCTATAATTAATTTATATACTTAAATACATAAGAATACTAAGGGTAAAATTGTAAATATGCTAAAGCTTGATTAGGCTTGCCAGCCTATCGAGTCAAGTATAACTGAGATCCAGATTGAGCTCGACACCTACTCGAATAGATTAAGCTTGGCTCGAATTTAAGCCTTTTCCGAATCGATCCCGAGTAGTTCACGAGGCGGCTCAACTTACTTACACCCCCAAGTTCATTCATTGCTTGCTAAGCTTTGTGACAATGTGAAATATGATTATGCAACGATGATTTTGTGAATATCTAATAGCTGCTTGCAAACGTTGAATTATTTTACTTTATTATTGTGTGATGCGTTATCCCATTGTTTCTAATGGTGCCAAAGACTCCTTATTCTTTGGTTCTAGATTATAATGGAATAAAACAAAATGACTCACTAAACTGGCTGCACTTTTTTTCTCATGAAGTACTAGTCATTTCATGCAATTCTCGATGCAATTTTTATTTGGATCATATAGCCTCTTCCTGTTAGGACAGGGGTAAGGCTGTGTACATCCGATCCCCCGTTACCCCGCTTTTTGCGGGAGCCGTTGAGGCATTGGGGTAATGTTGTTATTGTGTGATGCGGTAATGGGTCATGTTCCATGACGTACGTGTTGATTTTACAATATCAATCACGCAATATGACATGGCTATAGCAATTATTTCGACTCATCACCTTATGATATTTTCTATGGAACTGAAAAAACCTATGATTTTGATGGAATTTCTCAATTCTCCTTTATATGAAGGTTGCGACAGGAAGAGCGTCCAGCGTAAAATGTTGCCGCTTTATTTTTTTTGCATGAATTATAGTGTTAACTAATTTCAGATGATTAATTAGCACTATAATCTTGAGTGGCACCGACCCCAACATAGTTGGGACTAAGGTGTAGTTGTAGTAGATGTGATGTGTTAAGAACTACAAATGTTAAAGACAATCAGACTTGCAACAGCGGAAGGCAGGAAATAGAATAGCAATAGTTTGCAGACGAAAATATATTCGAATTACAGAATTAGAGGCCTTTTGTTGATGCATCGCATGGAAACTTAACTGGGAAAAGTATAATGCAATTTACAGTTAATTGCGCATGGACCCACTCTACCTGCTTTGATGATTTACTTATTCTTCCATTTGTAGGTCAACAAATGGTTCAAGAACGCTCGGTACCTAGCTCTAAAAGCACGAAAGAAAGTCGGTACTTGATTAAGAATCTCATTTGTTATTGAATTTATTTTCTGTTACTTTTTTTGTGCCTGATCTCATCTCTTACAAAGCACTCAATGAACCATTGAATTCAGTATACAGGTTGCCCTGTTCTACAGCCCACCCCAAACGTTTTTTGATAAAACATTTATAGCATATGTAGAATTCTGAAAAAAAAAAAAGAACTTGCCCGTCCTAAAATTTAAAAAATTTGCATTACCCCAAATTTTATCGAAATTTCATACCACCGTATATTTAATTCTGCATCTTCTATTGAGAACACTGATATGGTATTTACGTTCCAAGATCACATAGATAAAGAAACAGATGATGTTCTCTTTCTCCACTCATCTTTAATTTGGATGGACCGAATCATTAGTGTGATTTCTGTTCAATAATGAAGAGTACTTATTAATTATTTCATATTGCGTTAATTTAAAGGTTTCCATCCAATAATTTTTTTCATCAAGAACATTTAGTTATTATATATTTGAAAATTCCAAGTGATTAACCCTGATTTCAAACAGGGTGAAAAAGCACAAGAGTATGTTAGTCCCGTTATTCAAGAGGAACCCATATCAGAAACTGCCAATGGCAAGCTTTCTGATCAAATGGAACTAAAGAACAACATGACAGTAGATAGCCCTGAGATGATTTTAAAAACATTTGTCAGTACAAGGAAAACCCGGTTGCCTACCGATTCTTTAGAAATACAGCAGCGAATGAAACCATCCTTACATACAGGAGACAGTAACCAGGTACTGTCGGGCAAAAGTCACTCCCTTAGTTTTAGCAGATATGCATATTTACTGAGCTGCATTACGTCAAGCTGAAATACATAATTCTGGTTCTTCTATTTCTCTGACGTGGGGCATCATTCATATCGGTTCAACATTTTCGATTTTTTTTTTTCTTTGGGTAATTTGTTAACATGTATAAGATTTTGAATTTGCAAACCAGCAGATGACTGTGGATCTTGGTGATGATGTGAGCCTGAAACATTTAAGAGAGAAAGCGAAAGAAGATAAGAAACGGAGTTGCGAAAACAGAGACGGGCTGCTGGAAGCAGAGACGGAGATGGAAAGGCTTTGTGAAATCAAGAGCAGAGTCGAAAGACTGCAGCAAGGTTTACTTCAACTTCCTAGCAGGAGATTTGGTAAATCCAGTGCAATTAAATCAAATGACCCATCTGTTATTTTTGTACCAGTAGCAGAACTAAGGGAGAAGAGGTGATTTCTTTATCCAACCCTGTTAACTTGTTGTGCTTTTGTTTCTCAGCATTTTTTTTCATGCCCTTGAAATATTTTGGTGGCTGTAGGTAATTTTGTCGGACCGTGTATTGCTATATGAAAACAATTGAGTGTGTGTATATATATATATATATATACATATATTGGCCAATTTTCCCATTTAGATTTTCTAAGGTAACCACTAGTTCAACAATTATATTAAATATTACTTAGATTAGTTTACTTTACATCTAAGTCCACAAATTTGACTTTGTGAATTAAAACATAGGGAAAAGCCTTTTTAACCCCTACTCAAATATTTGATTTTAGAATTGATCAAACAGGCTTAATTTTTGGCGCAAGACAGTTGGCACGTGCACTGCACGTGTGGACTTAGATGCAATTGATGTTTGTCTAACTAATTTTTTTTAAAAACACATTATTTTAAAATAAAAATAAAAACAGAAAATATTCCTTTTTTAATTTTTTTTTTGTTTTTACTTCCGGTTAAGAAATAAAATTAAAATACAGATTATTTTAAAAGAAAAATAAAAACAGAAAAATACTTTTTTTTTTCTGTTTTTTAATTTTCAAAAAAACTTCAAAAAAATAAACAGAAAAAAATATTCATTTTTTATTTTAATTTTTTCTGTTTCTATTTCTGTTTTTTTATTTTAAAATAAAATAAAATCGCCTAATCTTTTACCAATAAGGCTTGTTTTTTTTTTTTGGTGAAGCAATAAGGCTTGTTTGGTTTGTGAATAAGCTGATTGAGTAAATAAATTGATCAATACCAAAATAGGATTTTGTATTCAAATGTAATTATTGATTTATTGATAGTTCGTTTGTGTTAAACGTCTCTATCAGCGGTGGTGGATGAAATAAACCCTATATATATATATACTAAAATTCGGCATATACCGAAATTTTCGTATGACTTTTACTCCATACCGATATCGTACTGAAGTTTCGATATTAGTATCGGCTTGTACCGACTTTACCGATACATCGAACTACCAAAATATCGAAAGAAGTTTGGTATATCAATATATACTGAAATACCTAATAACCAAAATACCGAACAAAATTTGATATACTCAAGTTGAACTTTCTTCAGTATTTCGGTATATATCGAAATACCTAAAATATTAAATTTTCATACCGTTATTGTATTTCGGTATAGTACCATACTATACCAAAAATCCGATATTATCAAAATTTTCAATATGTTTGATAATATTTTGATATGATAAAATTGGTATTTCGATATTTCAATATTTTCCACCCCTAGATAAAATCAAAGAGAAACAATTGTGTGCGACTGTCTGGTGGGTCGCACACCTCAGCCTCATTTGGCGTATTTTCATTTTAAACTGACTAAAAATAGGAAAACTAGACATAAAATAAAACACTAAAAATCTTTAAAAAAAGAATATATAAAACTCTAGAGAATCCAAAGAAAAAAAAAAATAAGAAAATGAAAACAAAGAGGAAAAAAAAGCTGCAAATTTTAAATACCGAGTGCATTCAGTAAGTAGCCTAACACAGGTATTCTTTTGCGAAAATCAAAAGGATGGCAATGACATCTTGGTCAGAGTTTAGAATCTAAAGTTGTGCTACTGCTACCATAATAATGAAGGTTTTAGGGCTTTTCAACTTTTTTTTACAATTGGTCAGCACCAGCAGACATCTCCAACAAAAAGACCAAAATAACCCCGAAATGTGAAGCTAATCCTCTCAGTCTCTTCTCTTTTCCCCTCCAATTTGGTAGGAAGAAAAAAAAATATCTGATGCTAAACTTGGAATTTTTTCATCATATACACTAAGATATGTACAGAATCCATGATCTCCAAAATGCGTTTCTCTTCCTTTTTTTCTCTCCGTAACTACGAGAGATCTTGCGAGCCGATACTCTTTGATCAAACCAACTTGCGCCTTTTGGCAACTAGCTGGGGCCTCAACTGCACAGAAGAAGGGAATTGCATGTAGTTTGAAATACTAGTAATTATCCACCAAGGCTGCACTAAGAAACATTATTAAAAAACATACCATCTCGATGTACTTTAGTTGCTTCTTGACTTCTTCGGTGTCTAGCTCCTGATTGATCGAAATAACAAATTAAAACACACATAAAAATCAATGTTAAATTACAATGAAAAATGATGGGCAAAAGTACGAAAAATTGCCCATCAAGTTTTATGCGTTCTTCACAAGCAAAACACGTTTCAAAACCGCCCACTTATCACATGAGAATACAACAACATTACCCCAATGCCTCAACGGCTCCCGCAAAAAGCGGGGTAAGGGGGGATAGGATGTACGCAGCCTTACCCCTGTCTTAACACAGAGAGGCTGTTTCCGGACATGAGAATAAGAAAAAAAAAAAAAAAAAAAAAAAAAAAAAAAGGAAACCTGTGGTACAGAACAATCGGCATGAGAAGGATCCCAAAGAACACAAGAGAAGCACACCCACTTGTCAGTTTGAACTTCAAAAAGAGGAGCCCTGCATTATATGCCCCAGTTTAGCACACCCTCTTAATTTATCAACGAAACTTCGATCGACGATTTTATTCAAGGCAGACACGCTCGGTCTTCTCATCATCATCATCATCAACAGCACCTTAATCCCAACTATGTTGGGGTCGGTGGCATGAAGATTATAGTGTCGTTTAATTGTCTAAAATTAGTTAACACCGTAACTCATGCAAATAACAAAGTGGCAAAGTTTTACGTCGGATGCCCTTCCTGTCGCAACCTTCATATGAAGGAGAAATAGAACGAAATTCCAAAACCGTCAACATCATAGGTTTTTCCATTTATATGGAAAATATCATGAGACGGTGATGAGTTTGAGATAATTGCTATTGTCATGTCATGTCACGCTCGGTCTTCTAAAACTAAAAAAAATAGAAACCTCTAAAGAAACTAACAAATTGGAAACGAACCATAAAAGTTTTTTTTTTCGAAATTTTTTCGCTCCGTCTGACGATCACACAACCTTTTCAAAATAAAGGTAGACGACAAAATCACATCAAACTTAGTTGATACTACTGAAAATAGCACAGACATCCCTTGAGTTGTATGTCTTATAATTTATCCAAGAAGCAGAAAATGTGCATCCATATTCCAACTCCTCAAGGGTTGATGCAATTGCAATCTGTATGTGGCAATCTTTTACCCGTATTTGTTTTTTAGGATTAATTACAAAATGTACCCTTGAATCTGACTTAATTACCCAAAAAAACAAACCCAGCAAAGTTCCAGATTACAAATATACATTTTGGAAACCCCTTCACATTTATTATAAAAATATTACAGTTAACCCCTTAACTTTAACGATGAATCAAAGCTCATGGTACTTTTTGTAATTTCGAGAGTTTGCATCCGGGTTTTTTACGTAATCAGGTAAAACCTCAAGGGTGTTTTAGGTAGTTATCCCTATTTTTTAAAATATGCATAGGCCTATTGTAGGAACTACAACATCCTATGCTTCTCTATTTTTTATTATCTCAAAAAGCCACCCGCTAAAATCAACCCAAAAGTAGTGAATTCATGTCGGCATTCCCAAAAAAATACTATCTATATTTTACCTGCGCCATTTTCCACATATTGTTCCTTCGTCGCCATCTCCAACACCTTGAATGAACTCTTGACACTGAAGCCAATTACCTATAGAGCTGTGCTTTAAAAGTTTGGTGTAACTTTCTTCCTGACCAAAAAAAAAATCATGATACATTCCCTTCATTACCTTCGTAAACATGTCGGTCTTGATAGAAAGAAGAATATGAATCATCATAATTTTTCCTTCTTTTTTTTTTTTTTACCTGCATGCTAACATTGTTTGAAGGATCCATCTCTAACCACCACTCATCGCATTCACTGTAGCCATTGTCAACATTGAATCAAGTTGCAAGCCCACATAAACGGTTGGTTTCAGAGTACACATATATAACTTAATAAAAGTCGGGAATTTCCAAAAAAAAAAATAAACGTTTAGAGTACATAAAAAAGTTATTGAAAGAACATACTTGTAAATGGGTCCAGACCAATCAGGAACGTTAGCTTGAAACTCATCACCAATTCGCACATTAGACATATAAGGCTCAGTGTCTCTGAACATAAACTCCAACGATCCTAATCCCCCTTCTGATGCTGAATTTCCACTACCAATTTCCGTGCTGATACCGTCCGGGCTACTCTTACACAATATTTTGTGTTTCTTTCCCGAGCAAAAACTACAAAGCCACTCGCCGACCGGTATTCTTGTTACACGAGGATTGCAGCAAGACATATGAAATGTATCCATGCAAGTATCACATATCAGCATATTCGATGTACTATCCAAACGCGCGCAGACTTTACATGGCTTCGAGCAGTAGTTGTGGCTGCTGCTAGCATCAGTACTTCCGGTACGAGCTCTATCGAGCAGTCCCTGATTTTTGAGAATCAAAATGCGTAAATCTCTCTCTGACAATTCCTCGGGAACCTTCTCAGCAATCAATGCGCCAGACGAACTGCACTCACCCGATTCATCCGTATAAATTTTCAACATAACTGAATTAGGTTCCAAGTTCGATTTCGAAGACGAACAATTATCCTTAACACAGCAGACATCCAAAACTCCATCCATTCCGCTTATCGAAGCTTTATCATCATCATCCGGACATTCATTAAATTCCGGTTTTGCCCTTGCATTGCTTTCGGTTTCAACCATGCGCCCTGCAGGAGATTTTAGAGCTTCCTTTACACACTCGAGAAAAGAAATCTTGTGCTCTTTTGCAGTCATTGAAGGGGATTCTGAACTTATGATGACGGATTGACAGCCCTCACTAGGGTCGGCTACGACGGATTGTGTAATGGCAAGGGATTTCCTATGTTGCCCCCGACGTTGATAAACAAATATTGGTCCCACATTTCGAGACATTGTAAGGAAGGTTGAAAGCTGAGAAAAAGTTTCTTGTTGCAGGTAATACTCTAGTAGTTGTAAGGAAGGTTGAAAGCTCAAGCAAATGGCTGATAATGCTACCTGGTAGAATGTAAGTTCTCATATTAGGCCCTAACATATTGCTAGTAACATAACATCGTTATAAAAGGATAAGATAGAATGTAAAGAAGAAGGAAAAACATCTGGAAGAAAGTGAAGAAAAGATAAAATGCGACGAAGACATAGAGGCTCTCAATTAGGTGAACCACCAAAGGAAACCACAAAAGAAGTTGAAGAGCTCAATCTTTTATGCTAAAATATATTTAGGGGCCATGGGTTATGGAAGGTGCAAGACTACAATTTTTAGAAATTCATCTAATTCTAAAACAAACAAACTAACAAGCCGAGCATTTATCCAAATCAACTGGGGTGGGCTACATGCATCAAAAATAGAATGACGTCGAGTCTTGCACATGTATAATCTTCTCCACATGCTTCTCTATTTAAGTAATTCTTCATTAAGTCTCTTAGCTCCATATCTTTATGTATGACTTCTAGCCAAACGAAAATCTGTAATTGGCCCGTTACATTGAAAATGTGACAAAGTTTTATGTTGGCTGTCGTATCCCTACCGCAACCCTCCTCTTTTTTCCTGGGATCGGCAGGAATAACTCCCTGGCGAAGTTCGATCCGGCTCAAAAACAGTAAAGGATACTTTGAAAATAGAAATGGGAACTCTACGTCATCGATAGGGTAGTAACATACCATTTAGCTCGACTGCTAGCAATGGTCAGCTTAGAGAGAAAAATGCAAAAAATGTGCTCCTACTCCTACTTCATTAAGTTAACAAGTATACTTAAGGAGAACATTTGAGAACTCCTATGAAATAAATTATTTAGATGATGCTCTTGTCGGTAGTTCCTATTTTTCGGTTGCAGAAGAGTAGGGTGGCAAACTAGTGGATCGGTTCAATACAATTAAACTGAAGATTTTATCCTTAGATACATCTATCTATAATCTAGATCAATATTTTACACCAAAAGTGTAAATAAAATCAATATTATTCAGAAAGGTTATAAGATCCAATAAATATTGAGTCTCTTAGCAAATGTAATCATCATCGTCATCATCGACTGCACCTTAATCCCAACTATGTTGGGGTCGGTGGCATGAAGATTATAATGTCAATTAATTGTCTAAATTTAGTTAACACTATAATTCGTGCAAAAAAATAAAGTGGCAAAGTTTTATACCGGATGCCCTCTTATCACAAACCTTCATACGAAGGAGAAATGAGATGAAATTCCAAAACCATCAACATCATATGTTTTTCCTTCCGGTTACATGGAAAATATCATCATTGCTACAGTCATGTCACATTACGTGATTGATATTGTAAAATCAACACGTACATCATGGAACATGACTCTTCTTAGCAAATGTAATAACAAAGGGAAAACAGAAACGACAACCAAATTATTTTTCGAATGTCATCCGCCCTAAAAGTTTTTTCAAAGTTTGAAGAGTTTATATGAAACCCTTGATATACAAGCCGTATACATGTGCATAAAGCAACATCGGTGCTTGCACATATAAGCCACATCATCGGAGCTTTGATTTAGATACCCGTGTGGACCAAAGTCTGTCCCTTTATCCACAAAATCAACCCCCATAAATCTTTCATCAAGAAAACCCTAAAAGAATAGAATGAAATCTCAGTTATCTACATGTTCAAATCGCTCACATTAAAGTAAATATTTACCCTTTTTTATAACATAACTCATCTTCCAGATAACACACATCATTTCAATCCCCATAATTTAATTTTGAAAAGCACAATTTCCTTTTTTCATAATAAGGGTTTCCTGTTAGCATCCTAATGTTCCAGACGAATTGCCCATTTTACAATAATAAATCAAACGAGTGCAATCTCATCATATAGATATGTATAAACAAACATTCAAACGGGTCATACAAGATTGTACATGCATGTTTCTGTCTGTGCATCCTTATTTCCAGTCATACATAACTGTTGAACGTATAAATAGGTAAAGGAAATTTTTCTAGAACTAACCCCGGTTGAACATCAAGAATACACAACATAAAAATTAAAGAACTAAACCAAGAAATGAAAATAATGGAATGCTTCTGTACCTTTAGTCTGCCATAAAACTTGCATCAGCCAAGATTTTTGGAGGAGTTTGGGGGTTTTCTCTTAGATAGAGAGAGATAGAGAGCCAGGGGAGAGGGAAGGAAGAGTATCTGTAGAATTGTAGTTTCTCACTCTATGCAAATAGTACATTATAAACCGGGGGGGAGGGGGATAGAATAGACCCGACAATTTACCACACGACACGAAAACGACACGAAAATGTAGTGTTTGGGTTTGCATTTTGAGTACACGACACGAAAATACACGAACACGAAAGTACACGACCCAGATTTAGTGTCGGGTTTGTGTTTACCTTTAGCATACGACACGATATGACACAAAATAAATAAATAAATAAATATAATATTTTATATTTAATTTAATAAAAATATATATTTTATGAATTCTGAAACTTTAAAATTTGAAAATATAATGTGAAATTTCATAAATTTCGTATAAACATTCGTGTTTTCGTTGCTATTAGTTTCATTTCGTCTACTAAAACCTATAAAAATAATATTATAATATTAAATTTATTATTTTTATAATATTTTAATATTTATTTTATATTATGTGCTTGACACGAAAACACGACACAAAACGACACGAATTTGCGCGGTACACGACACGACATGACACGAATTCATTTAGTGTCGTGTATGAGTTTGGACTTTTGATACACGAAACACGAAAGTACACGACACGGAAATACACGACACGGAGGAATTGTCAGGTCTAGGTAACAAAACTAAAGAAGTATGGTCGGGTGGAATTACATGTATAATTATTTGACTAGTTTGACCGGTGTTGTAAAGACCGGCCGGCGTTAGGCAGGTGGCAGACTGTTGCTTAGTGTCTAGACTTGCTGATAGTTCGTTTGGTCACCAAATACGCATACTAATTCTATAGTTAAAACAGATAAATCGAAGTGAAAGATATGCGTAAAATAATATACTAAATAAAGCATGTGGAAATGAAAGATATTATTGATTTTTATGTGTGGTCGAGTTGAAGTTCAGGTTCGTGATTGTTAGTGATGTTAATATGCAATTCCTTATTTAAACTTTTCAAAAGTCATTTTTCTACAATTTTTCTTTCTATATATCGGTGAGCCCGGCCAATTAGATGCATGACATTTGGAGAATGTTTGGAGACTCCCGAGACACATTGCGGTGGCTAGAATTGTTCTGTATACAAGCGGTCATTCTTTGGAGAAGCAGTTTTCCTCTAGGGCGGCGATCTGCAGCTTGATCGGGTTCGGTCGTCGCCAATTGTATTCTTGGTTGGTCTATCAAGTTCTTGAAGTGTGGGCGTATTCATGGTCCAATTTGTTCGGTCATGGTTGTGATCGGCCCTCAAGCAATTTTCTAGTCGGTCCTGAAGCCAATGTACTATTGGGGTCGGTTCGGTTAGGGTTTGATCAGACGTAATCATGGTTGTCAAGTTGGTAAGTAGACTTGAAGAGATCCGACTGAGAGTCGGTAAGTTAAAAAAATAGATATATATTTATACTGACATAAACATGTAATAAAATAACTTGTATTAACATAGTAAATATGTTCCAAAAGATAACATATTAAGTTCAACACAGAGAATCTATCATAAGTTCTAGTCATGGTTGTCAAGTTGACTAGTCGCCAATAAGTCGCCGATGGACGACTAGTCGACCAGTTGATCGACTACCGTTCTAGTCGAGTGATCAAGTTGTTGAGTGGTTTCCGACCGACTGACTAAATGACGGCTAGTCGACGACTTAACAACCATGGATAGAATTGTTAACCAGTCAGTCCGACTTGGTGGCATGTGGATACCCAATCAAGTTGGCTATCCCGAGCCATATCAGCTATCAAGAAGACAGACTGAGTGTGGTTCAACAGAGAATAGATAAAGCTATGAAGGCTTAATGGGAATGGAGACATAAATGGCCGAGAGGAGGGTAGCTTCCTGACCGACGGGAGGATCTAAACGGGATTTGTTAGATCAATGATTGCAAGTTTAATTATACTTTTATTACGCACATTTTTTCTGTTGGGAATTTATTGATGTGTACACATATTGAACTGTAATCTCGTGTATAATTTAATAAGTTGATAATCACGTAGAAACCTTGTTAGTAACAAATAAAATTTAGCCAAGATCCATATGGTCTGATGGCATTCTAATAAAAAAAATACCTGACCCAAGCATACAAATAAAATATAGCGGCTGCGGATTCCCCATTATAAAAGAAAAGTAAGAAATATAAAAGGTTGCTTCGTTTTCTTTGGTCCAGTCACTAGTGTGTGTGTGTTCTTCTCGGGACGTTTCCCATGATTAAATCACATTAATCTAAATGTTGCAGGAGAAAAATGTTATCAAGAAAATATGTTATCAATGACACAATTCACTGGCCAGCTTTGGAAATAAGAACGATAGGTGTCACGACAGTTTGACCGTTTCGATTCAATCAGAAAATACCTTAAAATTAGACAAAGTCGTGTATGAGGCTCAACTGCGAAAGGCAACGGCAAATATACTCCCGATTGAATCAATATCCGAAATGAAAACATATGCCACAGGTCAAAAAAAAAAAACAAAAAAAAAAAAAACAGCACAGGCTAAATAATTGAGACAGACAAAACTAAGTGTAACTAAAACTGTATCAAGATACTGATTTGTTCGTATGTCAATTGTCAGGTGGCATTGCTTGCATCTTTAGGTGGGTATAGTAGCAAAAGAATATTGTCTTCAACCAACAATAGTGGTGTCTTTAAGTGGGCAACCTTGCCTCGGGCGGATATTTTGGAAGCATTACCACCAAAGGCCTGATGCGTTCAGGCAAATCCAGTCTTTCGGATGTGCAACGGGCAACTTGACCATAGGTGAATACAATCTGCATAATATGTCGGTCTTATAGTACCCGTGGTCCCGTGCACATAGCTATACACGGACCGGGCCGTCTGACTGAAATATGAAAAAGAAATGAATCAAGAAAATGAATGTTGGTAAATGATTCCATAAGATAAGAGTTGGTTACCAGAACAATACCCAAACTTTTCACTTCTCAACTTTGAAATATTTGCAATGGAATACTCTAATTTTCAATGTTTTTTTTCAAAAAATAGCTTTTCGTCCTTTCGGAAGAGTAGTTGAAGCTATTTTGAGAAAAAAATGATTTGATGTTGAGAGTATACAATTGTCAAAAGCTATTGCTGAAACAAATTGGAAGTTCGATTATCTAATTGCAAATGTCTAAAATTAAAGGTTGAGCTAAAATTGTAAGAAAGTGAAAGTTTTGAGTATGTTTTTGTAATAACTCAAAAAGAAACCCAAAAAAGTTGAGCATACTGTCTGCAACATCTGCTGATTGCCTTAGCTGCATGTGCACTTTCTTTCTGCCAGGTTAACACAAAGTTACAACCTCCAGCCTTCACATTGTAAACAAGGTTAATAACAGGACATATGCATTGCAACCTAACTCCTAGCTGTGTCACTGGTAACTTCAATTTCTATGTTTCTCGCTGCTGTTTGTCTCTCGTTTGACAGCGCTCGGTTCACAAAAGCATACAGTCGGAATCAGTGTTTTAAATAGCGCAACGTTGATGTGTAGCGTTTTTGTCCTGATAGCGCGTAGCGCAAATAGCGTAGCGTATAGCGCAGGTTTAGCGTTCCTACTATTTTATATAAAAAAATAAAATATATCTATACAATATATAATTCTTTGTCATAAGTTAATATAAATCAAGTTAAAATTATAACTAGTAACACTTAAAATAAGAATATATGAAAATAAATGTATAAATATCATATTCGTTTAGCTACAATCCACCGTTTTTTTAATGAACTCATCAACAAGTTTTCCTATCGGTTATTTATCATTGGTTATTTGTCATTATCTTTGACACTACATATATCTAAGAATTATTAAAAAACTATATTTTGTAACAAATTTAATAGAACTTTATAGTTTATATAGATATAAAAGTAATAAAATAATAATTAAAAAATATTTGTAATTAAAATAAAAATATATAATTAAAATAAAAAATATGATAAAAATTAAAATTTCTCAAATAGCCTACGCTATTTACGCTATAGCTCAAATAGCCTACGCTATTGCGCTATTTGGATAAAAAACGTGCCACGTCATCAAAAAGCATACGTTATTTGTCCAAAACGCTATTTTGGATGCGCTACGTAGCGCTACAGTCAATTTTTGCGCTATTGCTCGCTATAGCCTACGCTACGAAACGCTATTTAAAACAGTGGTCGGAATAGAAGCAAAACATGGCTAGGTGAAACGCGGGTCGGACTTTGCTTAGTTATTAGTTGTTGTCATTCTCATTATTATTATTATTGTCTTAAGAGTTTAATTATTGGGTATTTTATTTTATGTATGGTTAAGCCCGAACTCCTAAGCTTATCACCCCGATATCGGTGGGCAGACTAAGGTGATGAATCAACGCCTTGAAACATATTTGCATTGTTTCGCTTCCGAACAACCTAAGAAGTGGAGCTTGTGGTTCGACCAAGGGTACTGCCCAAGCCTGAATCTTAGGCTTGCGCCTTATACTAATAGTTGCCTTTTCATATAAGCTCACCACTTGACTTCCTACTGCCCAAGCCTGAATCTTAGGCATGTGCCTTATACTAATAGTTGCCTTTTCATATAAGCTTGCCACTTGACTTCCATAACTTCTAATATTCAGCATCAAGTTGTCTGGTGCATACGCCATGTGCAGCATCGAGGTAGACACTATCAACTGCATTCTTAACAATTTTCAGGACATTCGCATGCATTGCCCAACTGTTTCATTAACCATTTCCACGAATCTTCATTTTCCTCAATAGCAAGACCAATTCCAAGTGTAAGTGCCTCACTGTTGCACATTGATGGAATCCCCTAACTGATACAATTTAAGGCAACAAAAGCATAGTTGAACCTGTGATCGTCATCGTCTCAAACTCTGCAATTGTACCTGGAATCTTATTTTTCAACATGTAGGCAACAAATGCCATGACTGCAAGTGGTCTCCAGACATATAGATGTAGCCTGAATAATATTTGGTAAAGGGGCGGACATCGAGTGTTAAAACCATGTACATAAGGTGATGCACCAAGAGCACCCAGTAGATTCATAAGACAAATTTGTACACCACCACAACCAAATACATTGGTCGAATTGTGATTTCTGGATGACAAGGTCCCCACGATCCCGTGATCTTTTGGTTGCGAGCGACAAAGATTTTAGGTTCCGTTAAAATCCCAGCTAATTATCTGAGCTCCCAACCATAATCACAGTTTTCACCTCGCGACCGTCTAATCACAATCGTCGATCACCACAGACAATGTTATGAAAAATATCCACAAAACCATCGTACGTTATAGACCTTAACGACGTAATAACGGGCACTTGAATCATATGGACACATTTATCAAGAAAAAAGAAAACAATGAAATTATAGGGGCACATTTCTTACCCCTTGTCATGAATCTCATTATGAGAGACAGATTCACGGGCCCGAGAAGCAATATTTGTATCAATCTTAGTGCCGAGATTGGTCTCTCACGAAAAATAACCCTAGCCCAGCACTGACATCGAAGCTGTTGCTCTTGAGTCGAAATGTGCACATGAATGAACATTCTCGCCTCTTAATTTAATCGTTTGCTGAAAATCTCACTGGAAATTAGAGTTGATTTGTCTTCACAGAAAGAGAGAGTTGTCTGAAAGTGGGTGAATGGGGAAGATAATATCAACGGCTAACTCACTCACAATTAGGGCCGTGAATGGTAAAATTTGGATTTGGCTCGCATTATTCGGTTCGAAAATATTTAGCTCGAGGCTCGATTTGATGATGCAGATTTCAAACTCAAACGTTAAAATAGGAAGTTCGGTCCGATTTACAAACGGTGCGAAATAGTTCGGCTCGGCATAAACTGACTTTTGTCCATTAATTATAGGCATGGATTTATAAGATCATACTTTCCTTGCGCTATTTTATCTCATTTTTTCCTCTCATCCGTTCTCATCATTTGGGTTCAATCTCTCGTCAAGGTGTTTACAGTTTTACTCATACGGTTCGATCCGATTCGCATAGTTCGGCTCGATCCGGAGCTTTCAAACGTATACTCAAACGTTAAATTCTAAGGTTCAACACTTTCAAACGTGTTCAAACGTAAGGTTCGATACTTTCAAATGTCATACTCAAACGTAGTGAGGTTCGGTATAGTTCGATTCGTTTACAGCCCTACTGACAATGAGCCAAGTCCATAGGACAGAATTCTGATCTAGATAAAGTACATGTTTAAATTTATTTTTAATGTTTAAATTTTAATGATCTGTTTTTATGGAGATTGATAACTAATTATTGTAATAATTTATATTTAATTGTTTAAATATTTAATAAATATACATGAGTTTAGGTAATTAGCAAGTTCTATTATACATTTTGACATGAGAATAAATAATAAAATTATGTTTCAATTTGATTTGGTACGGATTAAACTCATCGTCTGAGTATTATTGTATTAATTTACTACTCATTTAGAACACAGACAAATAGTAAAATTAATCTCTAGTTAAGACGTGTATGTGTATATAAATTTGGGTTCCTCATGACTCTAATTTGAATTGAATTTAAAACGGATAGGGATATACTCCCTTCATTTTTCTTTAAATGTCGTTTGATCTTTTGACACACATTTTTAGGTGCTTTGACTGAGTAGTTAAATTTATCATTTTTTAAATTTTATTTTTTTGAATAAAAATATACAATCTAAATTTTAATTCACAAAAAAATTATTTAAAGATAATAATTTTAACTATACGGTCAAAGCACCTAAAAATGTGTGTCAAAAAGTCAAATGACATCTAAAGAAAAATGTAGGGAGTATAAATTTGGGTTTTGGTGGCCATAGTGATTAACTAGATATTTATTTATCTACAATATGTTTATACTTAAAAATTCTAATATCTAATTTATACAAAAGAATCCAAAGTATTTTCTTGTTTTGATTTTGGATCAAATACATAAAAAATGACACTTTCCGAAACACATAATACTCCCTTTTTCCAAAATTCATATACATTACAATCTTTTCACAATCCATATTTACATATATTTTCCCATTGGAGAACCACCGTAACTCCGTCCGCCAAAGCCCCCGTCCAACCTCGATCGCCGCATCTCTTTTGTCTCCACCCTTTCCTCTCTCCTCTTTCATTTGAAGGTCTGTATGCAATTAATTAAGTTAAGGGGACGTTTGTAGTGAATCTTTGTCAATAATAAATCCAAAGGTTTGGTTACTGTCTGCTCGACTCTATGTTGCTCTACTACTTATCTTTATAGTTTCTATACCACTCGGGAACGATAATGAAGGAAAACTGATAAAGTTGTTCAAGACTAGGGACGGCAACGGGGAGGGGATGGGGCGGAGTTCACAACTCCCGGCCTCGACCCCGGTTCTTGAATCCTTCCCCCGGTCCCGACCGGGTATGGGGATTAATGTCCCTGCCCCTGTCAAATTCTGGTCAAATCCCGGTCAAACATCGGTCAATCCGGTTGACCCCCGGTCAACCCCCGATCCCGGTCCTTACTAGGGTTGTTAGCGGTTCAAATATACTCGAGAATCGCCCGAGAATCGTCCGATAATACCCAGGACCGATACTCATTCGAAATGTTAGCGATTCGGATACTGGTACCAAAGTTAGAATCAAAACCGATAAGGACCGAAATCGGTAACCCGGTAAAAAACCCGATATTTTTTCATAAACATACATTGTACAAAATATTGTATAAGGTATTAGTGCATATAGAAAAAATAAGTTTAAAAGACCTATCTCTGAATTTCCTTAGCATACATTTGAAAGAGTCCCTCAATTCTTGTTTCGATTATGAGGTTTTGCTGATTATGGCTTTTAATGATCTAAGATACCCGAGAACTCGCCCGAAATACTCGGGATCGATACTCACCCGAAATGTTAGCGGTCCGAATACAAGTATTGAAGTTGGGACCCGAAACCGGTAAGGGCCGAAACCGATAATACTCGATACCTTAACGGTCCAGACCCGGGAAGACAATACTCGGACCGAACCGCACCAAGAACATCCCTAGTCCTTACCCGGTCCCCCCGGTTTGCTGCTGTTTTTATAGCTACTTTTGGCTATTTTTCTCATGTTTTTTCAGTCAAAACACATAAAAATAGTAATTAAGTCACTCTAAAAAATTACATAAGTTCATAAAACTTCACAATAAAAGATTACATAACTTAAGTTTATATATTTAATAAATATATAAAAATTAAATTTCTAATTATATATATACCGGGTCCGGGGCGGGACGGGGGATAGGCATCCCTAGGGGTGAAAACGGATCGGATACGGGCGGATAGAGCTGTTCCCGTATCCTAACCCATATTTTTCTCTCGGATTCGGAGTCGGATACGGGAAGGCCGGATACGAATACGAATTCGGATTATTCGGAATACGGACACGAGACGGATACAGGACGGATTCGGTCCGGATTCGAATAAATATAATCGGATAATACGTTTCATACAAAAATTGTTTAAAAGTGATTGCAACATATAAAAAAACTACCTACACAATATTTCATAAAAATTCTAATGTAAACTATCGTAATTTTTTTAAAAATCGTTTCATAATAAGGTTCCCTCATTTTTACTTCTCCAGTCTCTCACATCAAAAACATAAACTCCATACTTAACAAAGGCTAAAGAGTGTTAATTTAATTATTTTTAACAATTATATATATATATATATAGGATTTAGTTTAAGAACAATCCCGCCCGAATTCCATTCTCTTTGATTGAGTTCCTGCTTCAAGGTCAGCGATTCGGAGATTGATTTGAACACCAAAAAATGCGGATCTGAGACACTGGAAGTACGCTTGAATGGAATTTCAATCAAGTTGGGAATAGGGAGCGCATAATGAAATGGAGAAGGCTACATATATATATATATATATATATATATATATATATATATATATAATAAAGTAGGTGGTGTTTGTGAAGAAAATTAAAGAAAACAAAACAATTGTATTGATAACAATCAATAGAGGGGCCTTTATATGCATTACAAAGAGAGTCTTTCCATACATGTGATTCCTAGTTAAGGTAAGATATCTAACAGATCCAACTACTTATGGAAGAGTCTAGAACCTTCCATAACTCTTATCCCCTACAACTAGTATTAGGTAAGACACCAATACGGAAGGATTTCCTAACACTCCCGTGTCGAACGCTAATACTAACATGGTGCACACGGTGTTGCCTCGGTAAAAAACTTTTCCAAGTCAAATAAAACCCCGTGGGAAAAACAAAGACTTTGGTGAGGAAAAAGAGCGCAACGCACCAACTACAAATGTCAGAATCATGTGAAGTATACTCCCCCTGAGGTATACATAATAGCTCATTCTATCGAGCCATCTTTAGTTGAGCTCGGATAATCGACATATGCCGATGCTTCTCACATGTTTCTCAAATGTAGATTTCGGCAGAGACTTAGTGAACAAGTCTGCGATATTCTCATCGGAACTCACTTGTTTCACTTCGATATTCAGCAATTTATGCTGCTGCTGATTATAAAAGAACTTCGGCGCAATATGCTTGGTATTGTCACCCTTTATGAAACCTAACTTCATTTGTTCAATGCATGCCGCATTGTCCTCAAAGATGCAAGTAGGGGTTGCTGTAGTGGGATCTAATCCACACGTTCCTCGTATATGGTCTATGACTGACCGGAGCCAAATGCACTCCCTTACGGATTCGTGCAATGCACTTATCTCTGCATGGTTCGAGAAAGTAGCAACCAGGGTCTGCTTGGTAGATCGCCAAGATATCGCCGTATTCCCAATGGTGAACACATAACCAGTTTGGGAACGTCCTTTATGCGGGTCAGAGAGATAACCGGCATCAGCAAATCCAACTAACGTGTCGTTAGGATTCTCTGCATAAGGGATAAGTTTGCTCGCATTAGCACTTCTGGTAGTCAAGCTACCATGCTTAGATGCAATATCAGAGGAAGATCGACGGTCGGTATGCATCGTCTTAACCTCAACAATTCCTTTCGGAATATCGCTCTCTTTTGCGTAGGGAAAGAACAATCCAAGGTCACTGGAGCCTTTCAAGTATCGAAAGATGTGTTTTACTCCATTCCAATGCCTTATCGTGGGAGCGGAGCTAAATCTCGCTAACAGATTCACAGAGAATGCGATGTCTGGACGAGTACATTGAGCCAGATACAACAACGCACCGATTGCGCTAAGGTACGGTGTTTCTGCTCCAAGGACCTCTTCATCCTCCTCTTTAGGACGAAACGGATCCTTGTTCATTTCCAGACTTCGACCAATCATGGGGGTAGCAAGAGGATGTGCCTTGTCCATGCTAAATCGCCTGAGCATTTTGTGGACATAGGCAGACTGATGAATGAGTATACCATCATCTCGATGTTCTAGCTCTAAGCCCAAGCAGAATCGAGTCCTTCCCAGATCTTTCATCTCGAATTCGGATTTAAGGTAGCGGGCCGTTTCATTGACCTCATCTATGGTACCGATGACATTCATGTCATCTACATAGACGGATACAATCATGAATCCTGCATCTGTTCTTTTCACGAATATGCATGGACAGATGTCACTGTTCTTGTATCCCTTCCCAACCAAGTATTCACTTAGGCGGTTGTACCACATCCTTCCGGATTGTTTCAAACCATACAGTGAACGACGCAATTTCACAGCGTACGCGCTCCGTGGTTTAGAGCTACTTGATTTGGGCCATGAAATCCCTTCAGGGACTTTCATATAGATATCCGTATCTAGATCCCCATAAAGATACGTTGTAACCACATCCATAAGCTGCATGTTCAGTTTTTCGGACACTACCAAACTGACTAAGTAGCGGAAAGTGATGATGTCCATAACGGGAGAATACGTCTCCTCGTAGTCAATGCCAGGGCGCTGCGAGAAGCCTTGGGCAACTAGTCTCGCTTTGTAACGCATGACCTCATCCTTATCATTGCGTTTACGAACAAAGACCCATTTATGTCCAACTGGTTTAACGCCCACGGGTATTGGCTCGATACGGCTAAATACCTCACGTTTAGCCATTGAGTCTAGTTCAGCCTGCATTGCATCTTTCCATTTCGGCCAATCGTCTCGTTGTTGACACTCAGCAACCGAGCGCGGCTCAGCGTCGTCGTCTTCAATAATTTCTTGAGCGACGGGTAAGAAAAGCATCGTCGACTAGCGTGGACGACTGTCGATAAATGCGTATTCACTCGTACATTGCATCGAGATTTCTTTATTTTCTGACATCAACAAAATTTCCGACGCGTCCGTCGATTGTTCCATTGTTGATTCGAGGACATATCCGTAGTCAGAGATAATCTCGTGTGACGGAGTCACTGTGTCGATGATGAGAGGATTTTGTGCCTCCGTTCCTCTTCTCTTTCGAGGTTCGGTATCCTTTCTACCCACCGGCCTCCTCTTTCGAGCAGGGATAAGAGCGGCCGTCCCACCACTAAGGTTGACGCCGGTGGCATCATTCCTTTGGGCCGAACCTTTCCCTATAATCGGACTTCCAACCTTGCGGGAACATTCGCGGGAATGGTAGATCTTGTCACTTTCGCGATGCTCGGTAAAGCCGTCGGGCATCGAATCCGCAACTTTCTCAAGGCGAGAATACGTTGCACTTCTAGCTCGGATTGAGGCATGCGGGGATCTTGATGAGGCAAGGAGGGAGCACACTGCACAATTTCTGGCGTTCTCTGGAATCGTTCGATTCCTCTCTCCCCTAACGACGGGAAGTTTGTCTCATCAAAGTGACAATCTGCAAATCTTGCAAGAAATGCATCTCTGTCAAAGGTTCCAAATATCGGATAATTTTAGGTGATTCATAGCCAACATATATACCTAATCGTCTTTGCGGACCCATTTTAGTCTGTGGAGGCGTAATTGGCACATATACCGCACAACCAAAAATGCGTAAGTGTGAAATATCAGGCTCATATCCGATTACCAACCGGTACGCACTAAACGGTTGATTGGCGGTGGGTCAAAAGCGAATAAGTATAGCCGCATGCAAAATTGCATAACCCCGCAGAAATCGGCAAGTTGGTGCGCAATACCAATGCTCGGGCGATAAGTCAGAATCGCTTAATCATAGCCTCGGCAAGGCCATTCTCGAATGAACGTGGGGGACGGGATGTTCAACATCAATCCCAATCGACATGCAATAGTCGTCAAAAGACTTTGACGTAAACTCTCCAGCATTGTCCAATCTTAATGACGAGATTGGGAAGTCGGGGTGGTTAGCCCGTAACTTGATGATTTGTGCTAGGAGTTTAGCAAATGCATCGTTTCTTGTGGATAGCAGAGCGACGTGTGACCATCGCGTCGATGCATCAACCAGAACCATAAAATATCTGAATGGTCCGCACTCTGGTTGAATAGGTCCACATATGTCCCCTTGAATTCTTTGTAAGAAGCGAATATTTTGTGTTGAGTCTTTAGCAAAGGACGAAGAGGGTATCAACTTTGCTAGTGAACAGGCTTTACAAAACGATTTATGGGCATTAGAAATTGCCACGGAAGCCTCGGGATTTACGAGAGATGCACCGTCAACCTTATTAGGGCGTGCGATCTTTAGTCCCGGTGATACGGTATCAAGCTCACTCACATCAATGTCGATATCGAGTGGTGCTTCCAATCGTTTTCTGGACTTGAAAAACGGATGACCATGTGAGTTTTTCAAAATGCGAATCATCATGTCGCGTCCAGGGTGACCGAGTCGGTCATGCCATAGTTGGTATGCTTCGGAATCACACAGTTCGTGACTCACAGCATATGATTCAATAACCCTTATTGTAGTCTGGTATAAACCACTACTTAGAATCATAAGTTTCTAGAGAACGCGGAGTCTTCCGCATTCTGCCAGAGTAACACACAAAAATTCTGTCCCTTTCTCACAATGTGTATCAAGGTGATAACCGTTGGCACGGATGTCCCTAAAACTTAGCAAGGTTCGGTTTGTTCTTGGGGTATAGAGAGCATTTGTGACATTAATATGCGTACCATTAGGTAGCAAGAAATGAGAAGGTCCCCTCCCTTGAATTACTTGGGAGGAACCAATCATTGTTGTCACTGAGGATATATATGGCACAATATTCTTGAATAATTGCCTATTCCGAAGAAAAGTGTGGGTTGTTCCACTATCAGCAAGGCACTCAATTTCGCCACGAGACATCTATAATAAGACATGAAACTCGATTAGTCTTATGGTTAGAGACATAGCGAAAACTCATTTACATCGAGTTTGGGGAAATTCGACCAAGTTGGTTAGGATCAAAGTTAGCATAATCGCTGGAAATAATTTCCGCGCAGCTTGACCTTTGTTCACTAAAACAGCAATAACTTCTTCGTTAAGAAGGCTATGGACGAACGGTCAGTTGTTTTGGAAACTAGACTTCCGTATCTTTCTGTCCATAGGTCGTGCACTTTCTGGATCATTAAACTCAGATCTCAGTGCTCGTTTCAATTTGCTATTTTGGTATTTCCCTATTGTTGAGTGAAAGAGCAAGGTTGAAGCCTTTTTCAAAGGCATTATTGTTGATACAATACTATGGAAATATGGCCATAGGAGCGTTTAAATACTTTAAAACGCATCTTGGTTTTCTATTTATATCTCTACTAATGATCCTTTCGGTAACTCCAACTTGGTAGACTTGCAGAGAAAATAGGAATGTCGGTACAGCTAAGGCTGTTTAAAAACCACTGATTTCGTTTGAACTCTCAAAGCATAAACAAATACCAAGGAGGATGCGCCTAGTCTTGATCAAAAGTTTTGATGAAATCCTACCAATGTATCAAATTTTTAACCAAGCAATTCATTGCTAGCAATTATTTTGTGATAAACCAAACATGCTTTCGAAGGGAAAAAATAAAATTCATCTTTACACAATCACAGCAATTAAAAGAATTTTATTCATCATGGCCAACTTTATTACATTCATGAAAATCCAAAGTAGTTCTCGGAAACTAGAAACAAGACAAAACATAACCAAAGCGTAAAACTAGTCAAAGTCGGCAACATCCATATGTTGGTCTTTGTCCGCAATGGTGAGAGGAGGGATCTCGGTCACGGATCTCAATATGGTTCACCTCCGTATTCTCATTATCTTCTTCCATATAATTCGACTCTTGAGTCAAATATTGTTTATAGTGCTTGTAGTAAGCTTGGATGTTCTTTGGCGCTTTGCAATTGCGGTAAGTATGCTTCTTCGATCCGCAAGTATAGCAATTCCGGCCTTCCTTTGGAGTGGTTCCATTCCGGCGGCGGAGGCGGCCCACGTGGTTGGGTTCCACTAGGTCCGTGGCCGAGCCACCTTGCCTCTTCCACACGTTGGGCGACGACCTCGTCTTTTCCTCGCTTGCTCGAGTCATGCA
The DNA here is from genome assembly GCA_033398695.1 of Orobanche coerulescens. Taxonomy (NCBI): domain Eukaryota; kingdom Viridiplantae; phylum Streptophyta; class Magnoliopsida; order Lamiales; family Orobanchaceae; genus Orobanche; species Orobanche coerulescens. Next base: position 51,411,818 of record CM065803.1, read on the forward strand.
TCCGTGGTGCTTGCAAAAGCGAGTAGCGTTGCCTTTTCTATTTTGTCGTGGTGCTTTCCTGGGTAGCCCGATTCACTTCCGAATCGGCTTCGTGCAGTGGCGCGCATTGCTATTGAGAATAATTTCATGGTGCCTTTCTTTTTCGCGAGGTGGGAGATAAGGTCACTAAAGTTCTTAATTCTCCCTTCCTCATAGTAACGCAACGGTGATGAGCAATTACACTTGCTCCCACGGGAAACGTGTTAAGAGTCTTCTCGATCAAATCTTGATCAGACTTCTTGACACCACAAAAACCAAGATCAGCGCGAAGATCGAGGATAGCTTGATTATAGGCTTCCACATTCGCATAATCCAAAAATCGGATTTGCTCCCACTGAAGTTGCAATTCGGGGAAGCGCTGATCATGCACATTATTAAATCGTTGTTCGAGTGTATCCCATAGTTCTTTAGGGGTTTGTAAGTTCATATAACACTTTTTCAACAACGGATGTATATGTCTACGCAAGTACATCAGTGCATTAGCTTTGGTTTCCTCGCTCGGTTCTTGAGCGGTAGGCTCGTTAGATGGAAAGATGGTGGTGGTAAATCTCTTACCGACGAACGCCAAGCGAACGTCTGAGACCCACCTATGGTACTCCTTACCAGCATGGTCAAGGATGTCGAACTCCGGATGAACATTGGAGCTTTGTGCCATCTACAAGATATAAACAAGAGGAAGTTAGTCTTGTTGGATTTTCAGTGACAATGTAAACGGTCACAATCGATGCTTTTAAAAGCGTGTAACATAACCGTTACTTGATTTACTTCCCTTAATTGTTGTTTAGTAAAGTCGACAAAAAAACGGCGATATCAGATCGCACCCAGATACGTGGTGTATGCAACAACCACAAGTATCGACTTTTCAACAATTCCGTGATTTCCCCAGGACCGTCACACAGTTTTCTTCGACGCGCAGAGATACCGACTTCTCTCGCGGTCTCATCCACCGCAAAGTAGCGTGGGAGATAAAGAACCCAAAACCCGTGTCCCCAAAAGAAAAATTCCCAAAAAGGAGAGAATTGAAAAGGGACAAGTCAGATCGTTACCTTGATTATAAAATTAGGCACGTGTTGAATTTGTGGTGTGCTTCGATCTACCGGTTGGTACTCGATGCGACAACGTGAAACCGGAGGCGCAATTTTGGCGGCTTCCGAAGATAAGTTGATGTTCGGGTTTTGGTCCGAGAGTTGGAACTGGGTCGGACTAGGCTGGACTGGAGCTGGTCGGAGGCGGCCATGGCGGCGGTCCGGCAGTCTTGGCGGCGTCGGCTGGCATCTTCAGGCGGCTCTGGCGCGCGGCGGCAGCGAGAAGGTGGTGGCGACAGGCGGCGGTGCTCAGCAGCGGGCGCAGTGGCGCTGGCGCGGAGGCGCTAGGCGTCAGCGGTCCGCGGCTCTGGCGGATCTCGACGGAGGCGGTCCGGTGGCGAGGCGGCGGCGATCCGATTGCGGGCGGCGGTCCGGCCATGGAGCGGCGCCAGTCCGGCTGGAAGCTGAAGGCGGCAATTTAGTTGGTCCGGTGGTGGCTTGCAGTGTGGCGCCAGGCGGTGACGGTGGCGGTCGGTGGTGGCTGGAGCGGTTACGGCGGTGTCGGGCGCGGCGACGGAGGCTGACGGCGGCGGTCCGGCGGCGGAGCTCGGCGGTAGGCTTTGGCCGATTTTTTTTTCTTTCGTTCGAGCTACGTGCTGATAACGTGTTTGAGGAGAAAAGTAAAGACAGCAAATCAATTGTATTGATAACAATGAATAGATGTGCCTTTATATAGGCATTACAAAGAGAGTCTTTCCATACATAGGATTCCTAGTTAAGGTAAGACATCTAACAGGATCCAACTACTTATGGAAGAGTCTAGAACCTTCCATAACTCTTATCCCCCTACAACTAGTATTAGGTAAGACACCAATACGGGAAGGATTTCCCGGAACAGGTGGAACTCGACCTGGCTCTGGAAGACCTGGGAGCGGGCTGGTGTGTCTATGCAAAAGAAGAAGATCTTAGCAGACTAATTGAAGCGGGAGTCACCTGTTTTATCTATATTTAAAATTTAAAAAAATGGATATTTGGATTTATTATCCGGATTGGTATCCAGATAATATCCGATAAATATGGAAAAACTCGGATGCGAGCAGATATTGAATTATCCGAATTCTAACCCATATCCGAATTCCACTATTCGGATCCGTATCCGAATCCAACCGGATACCTATACGGTTCCGGATCGGGCGGGAAATATCCGCCCAGTTTTCACCCATAGGCATCCCGGCCCCGGTACCCGGTTTGGCGGGGAATCCCCGACCCCAGTCGGAGCGGGTCGACCGGGTTCCCCACCGGATTCAAGACCTAGTTTTGAGGGAACAAATATGATCAAGTCTTATGCTTTATTTGACCGAGAGTGACTAAAAGAGATGGGATAACAATAGGGATGTCAATGGGTAGGGTAGGGTACGAGTATGCCTTCCCCATACCCTACCCTCATATAAAATGTCTTATCCATACCCTACCCTATTACCCTATTTTTTATAGCGGGTAGAGTACGGGTATTACCCTGCGGGTAAACGGGTACCCGTAGGTAAAGCGGGTTACCCGTTTATATTCATTTAATTATTTCACAACAAAAAAAGCTCCAAAAAATGCAAAAAAAAAATATAATAAATGAGTCAATATATATTAATATTTGATATAATTTAACTCTAATTTATTAATGTATTACGTATAAATTATAATTAATAAAAATTAAAATTAAAACGGTCAATATATTCTTTTATTTTATTTTGTATATATATATATATAATGTTTAGGGTAAACGGGTAGGGTAATCGGGTAGGGTAATCGGGTAAAACATAAATCTCATACCCTACCCTTACCCTAACGAAAAATAACGGGTACGGGAAGTACCCTACCCTTTACCTAAACCTGCGGGTACTACCCGCCCCTATAACCCGTTTACCCGCGGGTAATTTTACCCTGTGTGTAAAATTGACATCCCTATATAACAATGATCAATAATCCACGTGTTTGGGTCGTGAAGGCTGGGGTGAAAACGGATCGGATACGGGTGGATAGTGCTCTTCTCGTATCCTAACCCATATTTTTTTCTCGGTTTCGGAATCGGATACGGGAAGGCCGGATACAGATATGAATTCGGAACATCCGGGATAAGGACACGGGACGAATACAGGACGAATTCGGATCGGATTCGAATAAATATAATCGGATAGTACGTTTCATACAAAAATTGCATGGATGCGATTGCAACACATAGAAAAACTACCTACACAATATTGAATTAACATAAGCGTAAAGTTAGATTAAAGACAACAAGTAAAGAGAACTACATTTGTGAGAGTAAGTCAATTCAAAAGATCTCATGCCCCTCCACCCACCCAACAAAAATTTAAATAAATTGACTGTTGGAGCAAGATTATCGGTATCGCCGTTTTGGAATTAGAATTATGAAACTCTTTGCGCTTTGCGGAAGCGATTTAAAGTGCGAAATGATAAACGACACAAGATTTATAGAGGTTCGGCCAAACATGCCTATGTCATCTCTCCGTATCTTTTTCTATAGGTTAAATATCAACCTCTGCACCTCTCTTCTATCGGTCGAGGGATTACCGTTACAATCTCGTCTTCTATCGGTCCGAGATAAACCGAAACACACTTATTTTTGTCGGTCCAAGTTAAACCGTTTTTCTTTTCTATCGGACAAGGAATCAACCTATCTAGCTTTCTATGGGTACTAGACAAACCTCACGTGTATATAGATTGCGATTCTAATAATGCCGGATCCTTGATCCTAATAACACCGAATCCAATCTTATCCTTTCTTTTTATTCTTGTGTATGTTTTCGTGTATAACACTCAAATACTAATCAATATAATCTCAAATGCAACAACAAGAATGTTTACAATGATATCACAAGTATAGATGATTTGCTCAGAGTTGTTGTATGGTTTGATACCAAATGGTTTGGTATTTATAGGCATTTTCCTCCAACTAGCCGTTAGCTCTGCACTCTTCATTATGTACGTTACGTGCTCCCCATTATGTACGTTATGATCTTTACGTACGTTAGCATCATTTCGTTACGTACATTAAGCTCTTCACATATCAGTCCAGTAGCTTCGTTTCTTCCATTATGTACATTATACTCTTCCCTTTACGTACATTAACATAAGTCAAAATATTCATTGCATGCTGACGTACTCCATGACGTCATCTGTCCGTTCAGCGGTTCCAATATTTGAATTCGTCATCTCATTACGTACATTAAGCCCTGTACATTACGTATGTTATCATCATGCAGTTGCGTACGTTATGTGATTTTTGTTACGTACGTTAAGTTCTCTGATCAGGTAGCTTTTCTCTTCTCGTCTGATCAGGTGAATTTTGCCTTCTCGTCTGATCAGGTGACTTTTGTCTTCTCGTCTGATCAGGTGACTTTTGCCCAACTTGATTGTCTTTGTTGTTTTGTTTTGCTTCCTTGTTGTTTTTTGTTGTTTAACAACTAATCATCAAAACTCGATAATAAATATTTGGAATAAAATATTTCAACAATCTCTCCCTTTTTGATGATTACAAAACAATACTCTTGAATGGGATAAACCTGCAAAATAATATATATATATATACAAACACGAATCAAAGTTTTCGGCTTTGTTCGTTTCATTAGTTTCCATCTTTCATCTTTCTTCATCTTTTACTTTTCTCCTTTTCAACTTCTTCTAATTTGTTCAACTTTTTTTTTCTTTTTTTTTTTTCTTTTTGACTTTCTTCATCTTTTCTCCTCCTTTCATGATTCGTATATATTTTATTTTTCTCGTCATTCTTCCATGACACTTTTTTCATTCTTTTATTTTTATCCCCTTATACCATTCTTCTTTTATTCCATTCTTTTCCCTCATTTTGTTATCAGCAAAAAAGTGCATATAAGACGAAAAAATCGATAGTAAAATTATAATGTATGCTGAAATGGGTAACCCCCTGATAAATATATCTCCTCATCAAAAATATAGCAACTCCCCCTGAGTTAAATATCGATTTATATCAAAGATAAAGATACCAATTGATGAAATATGTAATACCCAAGATTTCTGATATGTATTTGGAACTTGTGATATTGTAATTATTGTACTTTTGTCTGAGTACTATTCTCCGTATTTCATAATCCGATGTTGTTGAGCGTATGATTTCATGAGTGTGATGAAAAAATTGTAATTCTGCGCATGTAGCGCACGCTATCGGCTATGTGTAGCGTACGCTAACATGGATCCATAGCGCACGCTACAAAGGAACATTAGCGCACGCTATGTGTGGTCATTTTGATTTAGACGTGCGGTAGGTGAGATCTGGCCGAGAATCTTGGTCGGATTGTGTCGGGATGAACCTGGACGGCTTTCGGGAAAAGCCAAGTCAACGCCTTAGCGCACGCTACAGGTATGTGAATAGCGCACGCTAAGTGCTGAGTACAGTGAAGTCAGTAAGACGTTAGCGCACGCTACGAGCAGGGACTAGCACGCGCTAATAATCATTTCCTATAAATAGGACAACATCCTTTTCGTATTTTCAGTCCTTTCTTCTCCCTCATCCGAATCCTTATACTTAGAGTATTACTCTCTACATCCTAAACACTTCATATCAACATCCTATCTCGTGATTGAGGATCATATATCATTGGAGATTGGTGTTCAAGCCTTCGGTGTTGGATTGCTTCGAATTTCCTCCTTGTTCTTCACTACTTTGAGGTAGGTGATTCTTCACCAATATTAGTAGTGTTCTAAAGGACGTTTGATCATGTTTTGATAGTCAGTTATTTCGTTCTAAATCGATCATCATGTGTTAGAAAGATATTTTCGACGTTTCGGCACTTATTCATCGTATGAACCCTTGAACCTTTTTAGTTTATGGACTCTTAAGCAGCTTCAAACCAATTTGTGATCAGTAGACGGATATTACCTAGTTGTTACGTTTTACATTTTGGAATCATGCGTTTTGGAACGTAGGACGAACGGAACTTAGAATATTCCCTTGAAGATCTAAGATGAACTATGGTGTTGTGATGATTATACGTATCTTTGTATCTCATAGTCATTTAGTACGTATAGAACTTTCACAAACCTTATTAGCATGATATGCTCGGGGATGACTTGTTTTATCACCATAGAATTCATGAGTTCATCACCATTCAATCCAGTTTTCTGTAAGTAGTAATCTGACATGCACGATTAGCGCACGCTAACATACGTAAGTTAACGTGCGCTATCGGGGATAAGTTAACGCACGCTACGTTTGGTACGTAACGTACGTTATGATATCAGCCAGTCGATCGATCGAGAGAATCGATCCCATCGCTAGCGTACGCTAGGCTTAGACGATAGCGTACGCTAACAGGCAGGCTTAGCGCACGTTACGTAGAGTACGTAGCGTACGCTAAGTAGTTCAGGCAGATTGTTTATTTTGAGCTTTTGACCGTAGGCCGAATTGTTAGGCGATCGTTCGACTTGAGATGATTTGTATATCATTTCTTTTGTTAAGGTTTGAGCTTGCTACGTTGATCGAAGGAGGCGTCCTTCGAGTGTGTTGAGATCATTGAAGTATTTCGTTCTTGCCATCTTCGAGGCAAGTATCGTAATGTGTTAAAATTGATATTTTGAGTATGTTGTGGCTTATTCATGTTGTTGAACATGGAAATTAATTTGTTGAATTGTCATGATATTCATTATCTAGTATTTGTATGTTCATGTTGATGAACATAATGATTTGGCATATGTGTATGCATGAGTTGTATTCGTGTACATTGTACGATCTATGTTGAGGGCGCTGGATCGGATGTCCACCTCGTGTTGGTCCGACGGGATCATTTTGGGATCTAGGCTGAGGGCGCGGGATCATTGGACGGGTTATTTCCACCTCGTGTTGGTCCGACGGGATCATCTTGGGATCTATGCTGAGGGCGCTGGATCATTGGAATACCCTTGTTGTATTAATGGAATCTTGTGGATTCGCATTGTCGGATTCCGGTAGCGGAAGTCCGTGTGGTGTACCTTGTTATGTATTGTTGATGAATATTCGAATTGTTTTAAATATGATACTTGTACTAGCATCGTTTTGCTAACCCCTTCGGGGGTGGACATTTGTTTTGATGTTCAGGTAGTCGAGGAGCGGGAAAGCACGCGATGCAGACGTGACGACGAAGGGGTTCAGTGATGTTTGTTGTTGTTGGTGATTTGTTTTCTTGTTTTGATTTCAGTACTCGAGTACGCGTGTCGTATTAATATCATTTCGATATGGTTGTATTAATTACTTGTTGAACCAGTTGAATGGTTTTGTAAACTTGAAATTCCGCAGTATTGACGTCTTATATTTACACTTCTTCCAAATTAGCCTTGTAAATCCTTACTTAAAGGGTTTACGGCGCTGTAATTATTCTGAATATATCGGGGTGTTACAGAATATCGTATCAGAGCTAAGATTCATAGATATCTTGGCAGTCGGGTTTTAGTTGGGTCTGTTTACATTAATCGATTTATGGGTCATTCGTAACATCACTGTTCAGCCAAAGTCGTCATGTGGACCGTGGTTGTAAGTCTCCTAATCTCTTATACTACCGTTTTACTTAATTACTGTTTTGTGAGTATTGACGGGCTTTATTTCGAAAACTTTGTCCTGGATATTGAGGAATTGTGTTTACAGTATGTTGAGAGGAGGACGTGGACGCGGACGCGGTCGTGGACGCGGACGGGGTAACATGAGACAGGAGGATTCCGCAACTACCCCGGAATTATCAGCTAGTCGAACCGATTCCCACTCTAGAGGGCAGCAAGGGTCAGCGAATGACGACGCAAATCCTAACATGCCGGGAGTGCTTCAACAGGTGGTGGCGCAGATAAACCAGTTCGCCCAGGTAGTCGACCGCATGCAGACGGCGATGGGACAACAGCACCACGAGGATAACCGGGGAGATAGATGGCTTGCTGAGGTGGTCAAATTGCACCCGCCAAAATTTGACGGATCTGTTGAGGCAATTACTTGGGATCACTGGCTCAAGGAGTTAGAGAAGATATTCGCGGGTCTTAACTGTCCCGAGGACCGGAAGGTTCCCATTGCACAGTATTTTTTGACTGGGGAGGCCTTTGATTGGTGGGAAGCTATTCGACCCGAGAATCATAATGCGTATTGGGCGGAATTCAAACTAATGATGGAAGCACAGTATTGTCCTCGTCCAGTTAGAGAGGCAAAGATCCGAGAGTTTTTCTCACCACAGAGTTCGGAAGCATCTGTGACAGATGTAATCAAAAATTTTAATCATCAGCTGACTTGTGTGCGACACTTGGTCAGAACGGAGGCAGAAAAGATTTTTCATTTCGATATGCGGATGAAGCCGGAGATTCAGCAGTACATGTCCGGGTTCGAGTGTACTACGTTGCGACAGTATCAAGACAAAGCACTGGCCTACGACATGAAAGAGGCGGCGGTGGAGAAATCAATAGAGGCAAAGAAGCAGAAGGTGACCGGCAACTTCTCAGAAAACAAGAGCGGTGGCCCCCGCAAGGTCCAGTCTTCCTTTTATTCGTCTAGGAAACCTCCACAACCTTCTAGAGGCGGAAAGAAGTTCCTAACTACATCAGCGGTTTCGGACGCATCAAAGAAATGCTACAATTGTGGTCGAGCAGGGCATATTCGACGTGATTGCCCCGCATCTTCTGTGACTTGTTACGATTGTGGACAAGAAGGGCACCGTGCGGCCTTCTGTGGAGCTGCTACTAGATCTTTTGGTACTCGCACTCCAGCGCCCGTTCCGAAGGAGATAAGTGTGAACCAGACGCAGTAGAGTGGATTTCAGCAGCAGAACGTTGGGAAGAGAGAGACATCCAGTGCTGGGTCCGTTCCTCCGCGCCTGTACGAGATGAGGAAATCTGACGATCAGAACACTGCTGTTGCATCAGGTACGATTCAGATCCTTTTACAACCAGTTAGTGTTTTATTCGATTCTGGAGCTACACATTCTTTCGTATCATTGAACTTTGTAAATCATTTAAGAATCTCGTGCTTATTTGATTGTGAACCGTATGTTGTGGGTTTGCCGAGTGGAGAGAGAATTGTGGGAACCCTAGAGGCTAGAGATTTTCCAGTGTCTATAGGAGGGAGAGATTGGCCATCGAATCTTATTGTAGTTGACATCTACGGTGACGATTTAATTCTCGGAGACGATTGGCTCAACCGTTATGGAGCTATTCTGAATTACCGAGAGAGAATCATTTCTATCATTGCTGATGACGGATCTGAACACTTATTCCGAGGATGGAGACCAGGAAGCTCGGGAAAATTGATCAAAGCAATGAAATCCGTTAAATTACTGAAGCAAGGATGTCATGGACTTTGGTGCTATGCCATGAGGAAAGAGGAAGGAGTAGAGCTCTCATCTATTTCAGTTGTGAATGAGTTCTGAGATGTATTTCTTGACGAACTACCTGGGTTACCTCCGCAGAGAGAAGTGGAATTCACTATCGAATTAGAGCCTGGAGCAGCTCCTATTTCCAGAGCACCATACCGCATGGCGCCAACCGAGATGTATGAACTCAAGAAGCAACTGGAGGAATTGTTACAGAAGGGCTATATTCAACCTAGCGTTTCTCCTTGGGGAGCGCCCGTTCTCTTTGTCCGGAAGAAAGACAGATCCCTCCGACTGTGTATTGATTACAGGGAGCTCAATAAGATGACGATCAAGAATAAGTATCCTATACCTCGGATCGACGACTTGTTTGATCAACTGCAAGGGGCAAGGGTATTCTCGAAGATTGACTTGCGATCAGGATACCATCAGTTGAGGATTAAGGAATCGGATATACCAAAGTCTGCTTTGGTCGATGCAGGCATTATGAATTCGTAGTGATGCCGTTTGGGCTTACCAATGCTCCTGCGGTATTCATGCAATTGATGAATCGGGTATTCTTGGAATACTTGGATAAATTTGTGGTCGTCTTCATTGATGACATCTTGATATATTCGAAGGACGCAGAGGAGCATGCCGAACATTTGCGTGTGGTTTTGAGCACCTTGAGGAAGGAACAGCTGTATGCAAAGCTTTCAAAATGCGAGTTCTGGATCAGGGAGGTAACTTTCCTTGGGCATGTGATATCAGCCGACGGAGTTCAGGTGGACCCAAAGAAAGTCGAAGCAATATTGGAATGGGAAGCCCCTAATAACGTGAAAGAAGTCCGGAGTTTCCTAGGACTTGCTGGATACTATCGCCGCTTTGTAGAGGGATTTTCCAAAATTGCTCGTCCGCTCACTCAACTGTTACAGAAAACTCAAAAGTTTAAGTGGGATGAGAAATGCCAGGCTGGTTTTGATGAACTTAAGAAGAGACTGACGACAGCACCTATATTAGCATTACCAGATGGAACTGATGGATTCATGGTGTACAGCGACGCTTCAAATCAGGGTCTGGGATGTGTGTTAATGCAAAGAGATAAGGTGATTGCCTATGCTTCTCGGCAGTTGAAACCATACGAGGTTAATTACCCGACTCATGATCTGGAGCTAGCAGCTGTAGTCTTTGCTTTGAAAATTTGGAGACATTATTTGTACGGCACTCATTGTCAGATCTTTACCGATCATAAGAGCCTCAAGTACATTTTCAGTCAGAAAGAATTAAACATGAGGCAGAGAAGGTGGCTGGAATTGATCAAGGATTACGACTTGGAGATTCTCTATCATCCGGGAAAAGCAAACGTAGTAGCCGATGCATTGAGCCGTAAACCTGTTTCTCTTCGAGTGTTGGAAGATCTTACGTCCCAGACCAGTATTCAACAGGAACTGATCCGCGAGGGGATTGAAGTATGGGCACCGGGAATCCAAGGACAACTTTATGTGATGGAACTAATTTCATCACTAGTCGAGGAGATCAAGTCTAAGCAGTTGGACGATTCTCTGATCCTTCGATTATGTGATGAAGTAAAGAAAGGAAAAGCCCCAGGATTCGTGATACAAGATGATGGAGTTCTGAGATTTCAGAGTCAACTTTGCGTTCCCGATGATGATGATTTGAGACGGACTATTCTGAAGGAAGCTCACAGCGCACCCTATTCTATTCACCCGGGCAGCAGTAAGATGTATAAGGACTTAAAACAAAGCTTCTGGTGGGGGAATATGAAGAAGGACATAGCAGAGTACGTTTCGAAGTGCTTGAATTGTCAGCAAGTTAAGATTGAACATCAGCGACCTGCCGGAATGTTAAAACCGCTTCCGATCCCTGAGTGGAAGTGGGAGGATATCTCGATGGATTTCATCACCAGTATGCCAAGGACTAGAACGGGAATGAACATGATTTGGGTTATAGTTGATCGACTAACCAAGTCGGCTCATTTCCTAGGAATTAAGGATACATGGGGACCCGAGAGATTGGCGCGAGTATTTATTGCGGAGATAGTCAGATTGCATGGGACGCCGAAGACCATTATTTCGGATCGAGATGGTCGCTTCGTGTCGCACTTCTGGAAAGCAGTTTACAGGGCTTTGGGGACTGAGCTCAACTTTAGTACGGCTTATCATCCCCAAACGGACGGTCAGTCCGAAAGGACTATTCAAACAGTAGAAGACATGCTTAGATCTTGTGCGTTGGATTGGTCAACTGATTGGGAAGTTCACTTGCCCTTGATCGAATTCACTTATAACAATAGTTGGCATGCTTCAATTAAGATGGCACCATTTGAAGCTTTGTACGGGAGAATATGCCGATCACCCTTGTGCTGGAATGATTCTTCGGATTTGATCGGGACGGAACCGGAATTGATAATTCAGACTCAAGAGAAGATAGCTTTGATTCGAGAAAGACTTTTGACTGCCCAGAGTCGACAAAAGTCTTACGCAGACGTACGTCGTCGTCCTCTAGAGTTCGAAGCTGGGGACCATGTGCTATTGAAGGTGTCTCCTACACGAGGGATTTTCCGTTTTGGGAGGAGAGGCAAGCTTAGTCCGAGATATATCGGACCATTCGAGATCCTCGAGAGAGTTGGAGATTTAGCATACAGGTTGGCCTTACCGCCATCGCTGAGTCACGTTCACAATGTGTTTCACGTATCCCAACTGCAGAAGTATGTACCGGACCCCAGTCACGTCATTGATTTCGACGAGATCGAGATAGCTAATGATGGCACCTTCGAAGAGAGACCAATCAAGATACTTGAGAGTCGGATCAAACAATTGAGGAATAAACCAATACACTTGGTTAAAGTACAATGGTCACGACACGGAGTCGAAGAGGCCACTTGGGAAACAGAGGACAGTATGAAGACTAGATATCCGGAGTTGTTTTCATCTTAAGTTTCGGGACGAAACTTCTTTTTAGGGAGGAAGGATGTAATACCCGAGATTTCTGATATGTATTTGGAACTTGTGATATTGTAATTATTGTACTTTTGTCTGAGTACTATTCTCCGTATTTCATAATCCGATGTTGTTGAGCGTATGATTTCATGAGTGTGATGAAAAAATTGTAATTCTGCGCATGTAGCGCACGCTATCGGCTATGTGTAGCGTACGCTAACATGGATCCATAGCGCACGCTACAAAGGAACATTAGCGCACGCTATGCGTGGTCATTTTGATTGAGACGTGCGGTAGGTGAGATCTGGCCGAGAATCTTGGTCGGATTGTGTCGGGATGAACCTGGACGGCTTTCGGGAAAAGCCAAGTCAACGCCTTAGCGCACGCTACAGGTATGTGAATAGCGCACGCTAAGTGCTGAGTACAGTGAAGTCAGTAAGACGTTAGCGCACGCTTCTGGCGAGGACTAGCGCGCTAATAATCATTTTCTATAAATAGGACAGCATCCTTTTCGTATTTTCAGTCCTTTCTTCTCCCTCATCCGAATCCTTATACTTAGAGTATTACTCTCTACATCCTAAACACTTCATATCAACATCCTAGCTCGTGATTGAGGATCGTATATCATTGTAGATTGGTGTTCAAGCCTTCGGTGTTGGATTGCTTCGAATTTCCTCCTTGTTCTTCACTACTTTGAGGTAGGTGATTCTTCACCAATATTAGTGGTGTTCTAAAGGACATTTGATCATGTTTTGATAGTCAGTTATTTCGTTCTAAATCGATCATCATGTGTTAGAAAGATATTTTCGACGTTTCGGCACTTATTCATCGTATGAACCCTTGAACCTTTTTAGTTTATGGACTCTTAAGCAGCTTCAAACCAATTTGTGATTAGTAGACGGATATTACCTAGTTGTTACATTTTACACTTTGGAATCATGCGTTTTGGAACGTAGGACGAACGGAACTTAGAATATTCCCTTGAAGATCTAAGATGAACTATGGTGTTGTGATGATTATACGTATCTTTGTATCTCATAGTCATTTAGTACGTATAGAACTTTCACAAACCTTATTAGCATGATATGCTCGGGGATGACTTGTTTTATCACCATAGAATTCATGAGTTCATCACCATTCAATCCAGTTTTCTGTCAGTAGTAATCTGCCATGCACGATTAGCGCACGCTAACATACGTAAGTTAACGTGCGCTATCGGGGATAAGTTAACGCACACTACGTTTGGTACGTAACGTACGTTATGATATCAGCCGAGTCAGTCGGCTGATTAGAGAGAACTGTCAGTCCATCGCTAGCGTACGCTAGGCTTAGACGATAGCGTACACTAACAGGCAGGCTTAGCGCACGTTACGTAGAGTACGTAGCATACGCTAAGTAGTTCAGGCAGATTGTTTATTTTGAGCTTTTGACCGTAGGCCGAATTGTTAGGCGATCGTTCGACTTGAGATGATTTGTATATCATTTCTTTTGTTAAGGTTCGAGCTTGCTACGTTGATTGAAGGAGGCGGCCTTCGAGTGTGTTGAGATCATTGAAGTATTTCGTTCTTGCCATCTTCGAGGCAAGTATCGTAATGTGTTAAAATTGATATTTTGAGTATGTTGTGGCTTATTCATGTTGTTGAACATGGAAATTAATTTGTTGAATTGTCATGATATTCGTTATCTAGTATTTGTATGTTCATGTTGATGAACATAATGATTTGGCATATGTGTATGCATGAGTTGTATTCGTGTACGTTGTACGATCTATGCTGAGGGCGCTGGATCGGATGTCCACCTCGTGTTGGTCCGTCGGGATCATCTTGGGATCTAGGCTGAGGGCGCGGGATCATTGGACGGGTTATTTCCACCTCGTGTTGATCCGACGGGATCATCTTGGGATCTATGCTGAGGGCGTTGGATCATTGGAATACCCTTGTTGTATTAATGGAATCTTGTGGATTCGCATTGTCGGATTCCGGTAGCGGAAGTTCGTGTGGTGTACCTTGTGGATTCGAATTGTTTTGCAAAACAATTGTTTTAAATATGATACTTGTACTAGCATCGTTTTGCTAACCCCTTCGGGGGTGGACATTTGTTTTGATGTTCAGGTAGCCGAGGAGCAGGGAAACAGCCACAGTACCGACGTGACGACGAAGGGGTTCAGTGATGTTTGTTGTTGTTGGTGATTTGTTTTCTTGTTTTGATTTCAGTACTCGAGTACGCGTGTCGTATTAATATCATTTCGATATGGTTGTATTAATTACTTGTTGAACCAGCTGAATGGTTTTGTAAACTTGAAATTCCGCAGTATTGACGTCTTATATTTACACTTCTTCCAAATTAGCCTTGTAAATCCTTACTTAAAGGGTTTACGGCGCTGTAATTATTCCGAATATCTCGGGGTGTTACAAAATATGTAATTTTGATTTTTGGGGATCCAACCGATAGTTGGTTTTTCTTTTGATACATAGACGATATTCAGAATAACGGTTCCTTTTGGAATCCAATTCTTTTTAATTTTTATCGTTCGACGTGGGCTTTTGAAATTTGAAATGTGATGCCCAAGTTTTAAACATTTGCCTCAACGGGGTATTTTCAAGTTTAAGGATTTGGTTTGAATCCTAACCCGTGTTTGTTTAACGTATATTTTTGAACTGAAAGCATATTTTCAAATTTCTCGTTTCCCAGAGAAAATTTGTTCGTTAAATTTTTAAGTTCGTCTTGAACTTTCAAAAGACTATTCTCTAATTTATTTTCAATTTCAAGACAATTTGAATGATCGATCTCGATAATTTTTCATTTTTCAAGAATTTTGGAAATTTCAGTTTCCAATAATTTATTTTTCGATTGAAGGGATTTTATTTCGGATAAAGTATTTTGAAAACCAGTATGTAAAAGTTCGAATGCTTCAAAAAGTTCATCTTGAGAGGATGTACTAACCTGACTTTCGACGTCGCTTTCGTCGAATGAACTTCGTGCCATGAGAGCGAGATTATTTTGATTGAAATCATTATTCTTCTTCTTCTTCCTCTCTATTTTTTTCTTCTTCTCTTCTCACTCCAGCTCTCTCTCTCTCTCTCTCTCTCTCTCTCTCTCTCTCTCTCTCTCTCTCTCTCTCTCTCTCTCTCTTAAGTGCAGATTTTTTTTTGTATGGTGAAATGGGGAGGAGTACAAGGTGGAAGTATTTATAATGCATGGGATGGTCAAATGATACATGGTGAATCACCCCACAAGACTTTGATGTATCACAAGTGTCTCCATCTTTACTTGTATGAAGACACATCAAATTTGACTCCTACATCACCATTTCTTTATTTTAGCTGATTTTTAAATATATTATTATATATTTTTTTGAATATTTATTGTAGTTGTATATAATTTAATAAATGAAAGGGGTACTAGATGATGGGTTGGGTTATATGTGTCTTTAGGCTTGGTTTAGTGTTTTAAGTGATAGGTGGTTCTAGAGATTCCTATCTGAAAAGGTCTTGTTGTAGAATAATATTTACTTCGCACTAGGTGGGGATTCCAACTAAGTCCGAAGAATCTTATCTTGAAAAATCTCGATGTACGTGTCCTTCTTACAAAGAGAGACATTCACCATCTTCACCAACCACAAGAGTCTCAAATATTTGTTCTCTCAGAAGGAGTTGAATCTAAGACAGAGACGGTGGATAGAACTTCTTGAAGATTATAACTTCACCATTCAACATCATCCGGGCAAGGCCAATGTCGTAGCAGACGCCTTGAGTAAAAAAATCATCTTCATCGCTCCATGTTGCAATGAGTACTTCCTTCTTGGAAGTTGAGGCTCGATAGTTCTTAGCAAAGTGGCCTGGTTTACCACAGATTCGACATTTGTTGTCGAATTTCTTAGATTCACCCGATTTGATGTCCTTCTTTCCCCGGTTCATTAAGTTTTGAAACTTATAAATATTCTTGGCATAATATGCCGATTCTTCATCACTTTCATTGATCGGTATTTCTTCTTTTCGAGACATCTTAGCTTTCAAAGTTATTGATCTTTCCTTCGGCTTCGGCTTTGCGTTCTGAGATTTTAGGACAATCTCGTAATTAATTAGCGAACCCACAAGGGCACTAAAATCAAGATTATTTAAATCTTTTAATTCCATAATCACTGTCACAGTGCCGTCCCATTCGCTAGGTAGTGATCGTAAATTTTTCTTGACTTTCTCACTACTCGATAGCGGTTTCCCGAAAGAAGCAAGTCCATTTGTGATGACCGAAAATTAGTCGAGCATGTTGGTGATGGTCTCGTCACCCTTCATCATGAATAACTCGTAGTCATGGAGAAGCATATTAATCTTCGTCTCCTTGACTTGAGTTGTTCCCTCATATGTGATTTCAATCATTTTCCTAATTTTTCTAGCACTTTCACACGATGAAATACGATTGATGTTGGATTGGTACCGCCACTAGAAGAGGGGTTGAATAGTGCGGATAAGAGTTTTGGACTCTTTTTGTGCGGAAACTAAATATCGGAGTAAATAAAATACGGAAAATAAAGAACACAAGAAATTGTTCGAGAGGTTCGGCTATTAACGAAGCCTATGTCCCCTACCTAGTTTTATCGACTAGGACTTTTCTAGAAACTTTGAATGCACTTTCTAGTTTAGTGCCAACTCTTACAATTTCTTGATTTCCGGGCTCAAAAACAACCTCACTAAAACACTCTTGTTTTTCAGGGTACAAGACAACCTTACAGTAAAACAGTTGCGAGTAGGAAACTCGACTTTACAAGATATATCGCTCGCTGATACAATAATATAGATAAGAAATGATAGAACAATTCTTCTCGTATCACAATGTGGAATGTGTATATCTCTCTAAATGTATGCTTGATATAGCTTGAGTATGCTTGTAAGCTCAGATAAGTTGTGTATCTTCCAACTCCTTGAATGGTGCTATTTATAGCCTTCATGAGGCAACTTTCCCATTGGAGCAGTGGCACAGCTTACGTACGTTATATATGAACGTTTACGTACGTTAACAAATTTACGTACGTTACACATCTTGTGTAACGGCCGTAATGAAAGACTTAAAATAGTTCAGTGGCATATGTTGAAACTCGTTACGTACGTTATGAAAATGTTGATTACGTACGTTATACTATTGTCAAAGAGCCGTTGTATGAGTAGACTTGGTGCAACGGCTGATGACTTTTTGTGTTGACTTGCAACGGGCAAAATTCGAACTTTACGTACGTTATACATGATGTATTACGTACGTTACTTGCAGTAAAACGCTTGCCAAAATTGTGAGGATTACGTACGTTATATATGGCTGGTTACGTACGTTAAGTGAAGAAAAATATGTAAAGTAAATTTTGGTTAAGTAACTCATCATCAAAATGTATAAAATGAATTATGAAAAAATATTATACCAACAATCTCCCCCTTTTTGATGATGACAAAATTTATATGGGAGTTTTTGAAAAAGACGAGTTTTGGAGAATCGAAAGATTTTAAGTAAACTCTCCCCCTGAATAATACTCCCCCTAAAACAAATAAGGGATAAAACATTTCAAAAACAGAACATATTTTTCTCCCCCTTTTTGTCATTAACAAAAAAATAAGAGATCATGTAAGAGAATAGGCATAGAAACACAGAATATTGAATGAATAGAAACGAAATAGCAACGGATAGCAACGAATAGTAATGAAATCGTCAATACAAAACACAATCATTCAAGCAAAATAAGTAGCAAGAGTTTATGACAATAACATAAGAAAATGCATGAAATGTTGGTCTTAACAAAAACAGGATAATCATCGAAGTGAAGGAAATCCACTAGTCAAGGTCGGCTTCTGGAGGTGAAGGAGGGACTTCGAAGTGAGTACAGAGACTTTTAACCATGATTTTGATTTCACTCATTTCTTTCTCCAGTTTATCCATACGAGTAATCATCTTGGAAGAAGAACTCTCCTGTCTCGGTCGAGAAGGGCTTGACTGAGTAGTAAGACGAGGCCTATCATGAGCATGCCTCGAGATGTGATTCTCTCCTCCGGACGAGGTAAGACACCACCATCGACTAAATGATCTTCATCCTTTAGGTAGGCGAAGTACACCCATCCATGGTTCCGAGTTCGAAGATATTTCATTGTTCAGATGGTACCCTCTTGGACTAGGCTCCCCCTCGGGATGGCGACCCCGTGCAGCCCTGAAAGATCAACTCCTGCACTCTCAAAAATCTCCGTCAAAATGGATCCGAAAGGCATTCCTGACTTACATTGACGATCGACCTTGGCGTAGCTTTTATTGTGGAAAATCATTCCTTTTTCCACGAACCATTTCAGCACAATCGACGCAAAATTTACTTGGTGGTCTTTCAAAACATGGTATATGATTTCCATGTCGATATTTACTAGATGCTGCTGAGCATTGACTTTAGGCATAAGGCATCTAGTAATAGCATCATGGAGTAATCATATATTGATTCCAAAATCATTATTTTCAAACCGACCAGTATTCACTTCAAGTACAGCTTTTGACGTCAAGAAATCACGGAGTTTAACTTCATGCACACTATGGCTTTCATCATCAGAGAAATTATCAATAACTTCATCGGGAGCGGCGAATTGTCCCTTACAACAAAATCCCTCATTAGGGAGACCAAATATCTCGGATAATTTAACGGCATCAAACATGATTGGTTTACCATGAACAATGGAGTTAACAATGGCTAAACCATCAGAGTCATATGTGACAAAGAAATTTGCGTAGAATTCCCGCATGTAATCAACAAAAATAGGGCGAGCAAGACTAACAAAATGATTTATACCAGGCATATCAAAGAATTCCTAATACCCACTGAATTTAAAGATTCGAAGTTGAAATGGTGACTTGGAGTTACCTCTTCATCGATTAAAACTTCGTTGAAGATCTTCGCGGCTTG
Source organism: Orobanche coerulescens (assembly GCA_033398695.1). NCBI lineage: Eukaryota > Viridiplantae > Streptophyta > Magnoliopsida > Lamiales > Orobanchaceae > Orobanche > Orobanche coerulescens. The sequence goes on from CM065803.1 coordinate 51,431,100, forward strand.
AGAATTTCGGAAAATCGGTTCTCCAGATGGTGTAGATGAGGTTTGAGAGGTTTCTCCTCTTCGTTTCTTGTTTGTCCTGGTGGCCATGGAGGAAATCGACCGGAAAAAGGGAATTCAGACTGATTTTGTGGGAGGTTTGAGAAGGAGGCGACGGGAGGCGATTAGGGATTTGAGATAAAATGAGGGAAATCTGCCGATCGGGTTATTTAAGTAGCAGGATACAGGGTGTTACGTACGTTATATGCTCTATGTAATGTACGTAATGAAAAATCCAAAACTTCCTATCCAAAAACCTGGGTTCTGTTACGTACGTAGTCAAATTCCGCGTTACGTACGTAATGTCTTCTTACGTACTTAATATTCCTGTCGTAACGGCCGTAAGCCTGACCATATGAACAGTGTATTCCTTTCGATGATATCCGATTTTTAATGACCATATAATGTAGATATGATGAATATGCAAAACTTAAAAATGATCAACATGTCCCATCCCTAAATTTATGCGAATAAAATTGAAAGCATCTTCGGGTAATGGTTTTGCAAAAATATCCACCAATTGTTCATTTATACCAACAAATTGGAGACGCACATTCCCGTTTTGGACATGGTCACGAATAAAGTGGTGACGAATTTCTATATGCTTTGTCCTACTATGTAATATGGGGTTTTTGCTTAAATTTATGGCACTTGTATTGTCACAAAAAATAGGTGTATTTTTAAGCTTGATGCCATAATCTAGTAGTTGATTTTTGATCCATAGGACTTGTTCACATGCACTTCCCGCAAGCCACATATTCTGCTTCAGCTGTGGAAGTAGTGACACTAGTCTGTTTCTTACTTCCCCATGAAATTAAAGAAGAACTCATGAAGTGACAAGCTCCAGTGGTGCTTTTTCTATCAATTTTGCATCAACCGAAATCAGCATCACTATATGCAAAAATTTTAAAATCAATGCTCGATGGATACCACAGACCTAAGCCAACAGTACTTTTTAAATAACGAAAAATCCTTTTGCATGCAATGAGATGGGATTCTTTAGGATTTGCTTGAAAACGAGCACATAAGCAAGTAGCAAACATTATATCGGGTCTAGATGCAGTTAAATAAAGTAAAGAGTCGATCATACCTCGATACTGTTTTTGGTCAACAGACTTACCTTCTTCATCTTTGTCGAGTTTAAGAGTGAAAGACATAGGAGTAGATATTTCTTTGCAATCTTCCATCTTAAATTTCTTTAAGAGCTCATTGACGTATTTTGATTGGTGAATGAATATTCCATCATTGAGTTGCTTAATTTGGAGTCCGAGAAAGTTCTTCAACTCTCGCATCATGCTCATTTCGAATTCTCCCTTCATAAGATTTGAAAATTCTTGGGACAGAGATTCGTTAGTTGCACCAAAAACAATATCGTCCACATAAATTTGGCAAATAAGCATATCCTCACCTAAATTCTTAATAAATAGGGTATTATCAACATTACCTCTTTTATACCCATTTGATATAAGAAAAGTGCTTAAACGATCATACCATGCTCTCGGAGCTTGTTTTAATCCATAGAGAGCTTTATGGAGCTTGTACACATGATCTGGAAGTTCTTCAAAACCCGGCGGTTGCTTGACATACACCTCCTCCTGGATGATTCCATTTAGGAACGCACTCTTTACATCCATTTGATGGAGTTTGATTTTCTTGTATGCGGCAAAGGCACTGAGAAGACGAATTGCCTCAAGCCGAGCAACATGAGCAAATGTTTCCTCATAATCCAAGCCTTCTTCTTGATTATATCCTTGGGCAACCAATCTCAATTTATTCTTAATTGGGAGACCATCATCATCGGTTTTAATTTGATGAACCCATTTAGTACCAATGATTGATTTGTCTACCGGTGCCGGAACCAATTTCCAAACATTATTTCTTTCGAATTGATTTAGCTCTTCTTACATAGCAATAGCCCAGTTCTCGTCATTGATGGCTTCATCGATATTATTTGTTTCTGTAAGAGAAATAAATGCAATATTGTTAAGACAATCATTTATATTTCTTCTAGTTCGTACACCTTCATCGATTTTCCCGAGAATTTGTTCCATCGGATGGTCTTTCACATTTGCCCAATCTTTAGAAAGGTTGTAAGAATTCTCCTCCTGCTTGTCCGAGCTTAAGTCGAGCTTCTCCAATTCCTTTGACGCTTCTGACACTTCTTTAGCTGGAACCATACATGCATCATCATCAAAAACAACCTTTCTCGGGGGTAAAATTATATCATAGAATTTTACATGAATTGACTCTTCCATCGAGCCTCTTCTACAATTAAATACACGATAAGCTTTACCGTTAGTCGAATAACCAAGAAATATTCCAATATCCGATTTAGAGTCAAATTTTCCCAAATTGTCTTTACCATTATTATGAATAAATACTTTACAACCAAATGGATGAAAATAAGATAAATTGGGCTTTTTACCTTTAAATATCTCATATGGAGTCATTATTTTGTTTCTCCGGAGATGGACTCGATTAATAACATAGCAAGCGGTGTTAATGGCTTCGGCCCAGAAATATTTAGGAAGCCTATTTCATTGAGCATTATTTGGCTTATTTCTTCTAGAGAGCGATTCTTCATCTCGACAACTCCATTTTGTTGAGGTGCTGAAAAATTGTGCCCAATACCATAATTATCGCACCAATCTTCAAAAATATTTGAATCAAATTTTCCACCATGATCGGTTCGGATGGCGATAATTGGTAACTCTTTTTCCTTCTGGATAACCTTACACCACTTAACAAACTCGTTAAATGCATCATTTTTATTTGTTAGGAATTTTACCCTAGTAAATCTCGAAAAATCATCAACAAGAACTAAAGTATAGTTTACCTATTAAGCTAGCATGCCGAGATGGACCAATCAAATCCATATGAATTAATTCAAGAATACGACTAGTGGAAATTTCTATTTTTGGTTTAAATGAGCCTCTGGCATGTTTACCTTTAATACAGGCCTCACAAATGTGGTCTTTTCTGAAATTTAATTTTGGTAGACCACAGACAATATCGTTTTTGGCCAGTTTTGAAAGAAGTGGTAAGGATGCATGACCCCATTTTCGGTGCCAAATAACGGCATTTTCATCGTATGAAAGTAAACATTTTTCATTGAAGGAAGATTCATCTTGAAGATCAACAATATAAATAGTTCCATATCGCAATCCAATAAAAACAACTTGGTCTTTTCTCATTGCAGTGCAATGCGTACTTTCAAAAATTAATTTAAGACCAGTGTCACAGAGTTGGGAAACACTTAGAAGATTATGGCAAAGACCATCAACAAATAGAATATTTTCAATAGTAGGTAAAGGTTTCTTACCTATCTTACCTGTCCCTTTTATTTAGCCCTTTTTATTATCGCCAAATGTTACACAACCACGATCTTCCTTTTTCAGCTCCGTGAAGAGATGTTCATTCCCACTCGTGTGATTTGAACATCCACTATCAACATACAATTTATTTGATACTATTGTATCCCTTGCTTGTACCTACAAAAATAATTTTCTTCCATTTCATAGGTACCCAGGCTAATTTGGGTCATGTGGAGTTAGATATAAAAACTTGGTTTTGAACAATGGTCCCTTTAGGAACCCAAATTTGTTTGATTTTTATAGTTCGTCTAGAACTTCTACAGTAAGTTTCGGTATGTCCTGGTTTTAAATATTTTGGACATGATGGAATTCCCGTTTTTAAAATGTCTGAATCTTTCGTGGTAATTTCTAAGGACTTTTTCATTGGAAATGAATTATATCCGAGTCCTTGTTTTGAAAGAGAAAATTTTTGACCAAGTAAGAGTTGCTCAAATTTGTCATTACCACACGAGAATTTTCTAACGTAAAGTTTCATTTCTTTCTGAGTTTTGTGTAAATCATCTCTCAGATTTTTCTCATTTTCCAGACAATTTGTATGATCAATCGACACATCCTTGTTTTTCAATAATTTTGAATTTTCGTTTTCAAGAGACTTTATTTTATTTTTCAAATCTTTATTAATATTGCAAACTTTTTCGTATTCATTATTTAAAGATTGGAAAGCATCAAGAAGTTCTTCATGAGAAGAATCACTAACCTCGACTTCTTCATCGCTATCTTCAGATGCGCGGGCCATTAGAGCAAGATTGGTTTGAACTTGAGGTTCATCATCCTCATCATCATCGCTCCATGTAGCGACATAGACTTCCTTCTTTTTGAACTTCTCGTGAGGTGGTTTTGATGAACTCATTGGCGCAGCAGCATGACAATCTTTAGCAAAATGGCCTGGAACGCCGCACCTTCGACAAGTATTGTCAAACCTTTTATTTTGTGGGAAGTGAGTCTTTTTGGATTCATCCCTCGGTTCTTGTTTGATGTCTCTTCGGCACCTTTGTAAAAGATTTTTGAATTTCTTTATATTTTTGGCAAAAAAGGCTGTTTCTTCATCCTCTTCTTCGATAGGTTCATCTTCTAGATCGCTATCTTCTTTGGCTTTGAAGGCGATCGTCCTTTCTCTCTCCTTGGGCTTCGGTTTTGAACTTCGAGATTTAATGACAATCTCGTAATTGATGAGAGATCCAATGAGAGCACTGAATTCTATGGTGCTAAGATCTGTCGACTCCATGATAGCCGTAACAGTAGCGTACCATTCTCTTGGTAGAGATCGAAGGATTTTCTTGGCTTTATCACTACTTGATATCGGTTTCCCGAAGGAAGCTAGCCTATTTGTGATAGGCGAGAAGCGGTCAAGCATAGTAGTAATGCTTTCTTCTTCTTTCATAGTGAAGAGTTCATAATCGTGAAGAAGCATATTGATTTTTGTTTATTTCACTTGACTCGTACCTTCGTAGGTAATCTCGAGCATTTTCTATATCTCTTTGGCCGTCTCGCAAGAAGAGATTCTGTTGTGATCTTCTGGGTTGAGAGCACATTAAAGCAGTTTAGTAGCTTTACTATTGAAGTGATCGTTCTTCCAGTCGGCATCGACGTACTCTTCAAAGCTTTTGGTCGAGCCATCTGTCTTCTTAGGAATGGTAAGTCCAAGAGCAATGACCTTGAGCTCAGATGAAGATGGACATTTTCTTCTTCCATGTCATAGAGTTTGAACCATCGAAGAAAAGAGGGCGATTGAGAGCGTTGCCTTTAAGATAAGAGTGGATAAAGGCCATTTCTGGATCTTTTCTCTAGCGGGTGTTAATCCGGTGAAAACAAGACTGCTTCGGTACCAATTTTTGGATTGGTATCGCCACTAGAAGGGGGGTTGAATAGTGCGGATAAGAGTTTTGAACTCTTTTTGTGTGGAAGCTAAATATCGGAGTAAATAAAATACGGAAAAGAAAGAACACAAGAAATTGTTCGAGAGGTTCGGCTATTAACGAAGCCTACGTCCCCTACCTAGTTTTATCGACTAGGACTTTTCTAGAAACTTTGAATGCACTTTCTAGTTTAGTGCCAACTCTTACAATTTCTTGATTTCCGGGCTCAAGAACAACCTCACTAAAACACTCTTGTTTTTCAGGGTACAAGACAACCTTACACTAAAACAGTTGCGAGTATGAAACTCGACTTTACAAGATATATCGCTCGTTGATACAAGAATATAGATAAGAAATGATAGAATGATTCTTCTCGTATCACAATGTGGAATGTGTATATCTCTCAAAATGTATGCTTGATATAGCTTGAGTATGCTTGTAAGCTCAGATTAGTTGTGTATCTTCCAACTCCTTGAATGGTGCTATTTATAGCCTTCATGAGGCAACTTTCCCGTTGGAGCAGTGGCACAGCTTACATACGTTATATATGAACGTTTACGTACGTTATCAAATTTACGTACGTTACACATCTTGTGTAACGGCCGTAATGAAAGACTTAAAATAGTTCAGTGGCATATGTTGAAACTCGTTACGTACGTTATGAAGATGTTGATTACGTACGTTATACTATTATCAAAGAGCCATTGGATGAGTAGACTTGGTGTAACGGCTGATGACTTTTTGTGTTGACTTGCAACAGGCAAAATTCGAACTTTACGTACGTTATACATGATGTATTACGTAGGTTAACTGCAGTAAAACGCTTGCCAAAATTGTGAGGATTACGTACGTTATATATGACTGGTTACGTACGTTACGTGAAGAAAAATATGTAAAGTAAATTTTAGTTAAGTAACTCATCATCAAAATGTATAAAATAAATTATGAAAAAAATAATGTACCAACAGTTGACCTCTTCTGGATTTAAGGCACAATATAACAATTGCGTTGCTTTTCAATTATAGTGGTCGTTTTTCCAATCGGAATCATCATATTCTTTGAAAGTTTTAAGCGTACTGTTGGAATTCATTGGAATTTTCGGACCAAGACATATTACTTTCCATAGCTCAATGTCGTAGGCTCGAATGAATATCGACATCTTCTTTTTCCATGTCATGAAGTTCGATCCATCAAAGAATGGTGGTCAGTTTAAAGCAAGACCTTCGACCGGTGCAAATTGAAATTCCATCGGATCTTCTCTGCTCGGATGTTAAGCCGATTTATATATGGATACCCGATCCGATACCAATTGTTGTAGCAAGATTATCGGTATCGCCGTTTTGGAATTAGAGCTATGAAACTCTTTGCGCTTTGCAGAAGCGATTTAAAGTGCGGAATGATAAAGGACACAAGATTTATAGAGGTTCGGCCAAACGTGCCTACGTCCTCTCTCCGTATCTTTTTCTATAGGTTAAAGATCAACCTCTGCACCTCTCTTCTATCGGTCGAGGGATTACCGTTACAATCTCATCTTCTATCGATCCGAAATAAACCGAAACACACTTGTCTTTTTGTCGGTCCAAGTTAAACCGTTTTCCTTTTCTATGGTACAAGGAATCAACCTATATAGCTTTCTATTGGTACTAGACAAACCTCACGTGGATATAGATTGCGATTCTAATAATATCGGATCCTTGATCATAATAACACCGAATCCAATCTTATCCTTTCTTTTTCTTCTCGTGTATGTTTTTGTGTACAACACTCATACACTTATCAATATAGGCTCAAATACAACAATAAGAATGTTTTACAATGATATCACAAGTATAGATGATTTGCTCAGAGTTGTTGTATGGTTTGATAGCAAATGGTTTGGTATTTATAGACATTTTCCTCCAACTAGCCGTTAGCTCTGCACTCTTCATTACGTACGTTACGTGCTCCTCATTATGTATGATATGATCTTTACGTACGTTAGCATCATTTCGTTACGTACATTAAGCTCTTCACAGATCAGTCCAGTAGCTTCGTTTCTTCCATTACGTTATACTCTTAACATAAGTCAAAATATTTGTTGCATGCTAACGTACTCCATGACGTCATCTGTCCGTTCAACCGTTCCAATATTTGAATTCGTATCATCTCATTACGTACATTAAGCCTTGTACATTACGTACGTAACGAATTCTAGAAGGCCACACTGGGCCCTACCTGGCACCGCAACACACTGTTCGTGCTTGCAAGTAACGAATTCTTGAAGGCCCGTCGGACCCTACCAGGCATCACATATTACTGGATTTTGACCCGTACTCACAAGTACCGAATCACAGAGGCCTCGTCAAGACTTACCTAGTTAAACCTAGCACAACACCATTGTGTCCCGACCCGTACTCTCAAGTACCGGATCCCAGAGGCCTCGTCAGACCTTACCTGGTTGAACACAACGCCACAACAATCTAGAACACACATTAACCATCACAACAATCACCACGAACAACACACAACAAACATAACATATCCAATCGTTCAACAACAAATACACGTCCAAATGTATAAATCAATCAACACAATCGTTAGGACCGACACAACTTCATAACACATAATAATTCCCAAAACAACGAAATACACATCCAAGTGTGTTATCAAACCAATACAACATCACAATCGCCACATTTTTGCTATAAGAAATAACCAACACCAAACATCATAAGAAGATACCAATAGCGACAATTCACATAATGCACAACCAATAAGAATGAACAAACCATCACAATTCCCATTTTACAACTTCAACCAACATAATATAAATCGTATAGATAAGAATACTTGCCTCGATAATCGACACGCGAATACTCCGAAGAACACAGTTCAATCCGAAAGCCTCAAATCCTACAACCTCCGCGAAAAATAACGACAACATAATCACTACGAGAATAACGACCAATAATGACGGAAAGCACACCCAACAACCGAAGGAAACTCATTGAAACATTTAATTGAACATTAAATGTTCAAAATTTCATAAAAACACTCACATCGCTAATCGAGTAAAACAAACTCGAAATATGGATGTACAATCCATATAATACGATCAACGACATCAAATAACACTAATTGAACCATCAAAACTTGAATAAAATGAACCCGTGAAGAAATCCCATAAAATAGTTGTAAAATGATTTACAAGGAATTACCTCAATACGGACGAAGAATAAAAAATGGATGATACTAACCGTGATCAAGACTTCAATACATGATGATAATTTGCCCAAGGTTTGAAACCCTTGTCAAATTGCTCAAAACTGAGAGAGAGAAATGAAATGAGGCTAAGAAATGCGACGGTCCTATTTATACACCTGAACAAAAAGGGCCCAGAACATGGCTCAAACATCACCATGTTGAACTCCGTGTTCCATAAGTCGGTCGATGCCTAACCCATACGGTGCAAGAATGCGGCACAAGATGTCGCGGGTTCACCAATGTGTTCCTACAAACGGTGTAACACCCACGCCAGACAGGGCCGTGTGTCTTAGACGAATCCTGCCTCGCGAGTACAGAGGCTTCCCACACGCACACGGCGTGCATACCCGGCCTAACTAGGTCGTGTCACAAACGGCCCAACACTCGGCGCAACCAGCGCCATTTCTACCGTCATGTTTCTCCAGAACCGGCAAAAATGGTACCGCGAGTTGACGAACCGATATGGAAACGAATCAATGACACACACAACATATAATAACATGCAGACATATACAAATACTCACACAATTAACTTCAAAGAATTCATGTTAAATGTCAAACATGGCAACACAATCTCAATATACACAGTCAATAAAGAAATATTCACCAAATCAAGGAACATTAAACACAATTGTTGGCCACTAAGTATACTGGATACAGTTTGGAAAATAGTTTAAACAACAAACTGTACGGATTCTAAATCTGAGTGCGTAGCGGAAGTCTTGGATACAGTAGGTTGTCATGATACAAAGAACTAAGTGTATAGTGTATACTTAATATATCACGGTAATTTAAAGCAAGAAAAGTCAAGGTAAATAACACGTAATTAAAGTGGTTCGAGGTAAACCTCTACGTCCACCGGTCCTCCACACAGAGTAAAGTTTATTATAATTACTACGTACACAACTACGTAATTATAACAACACACACAATCAATATATCGTTCACACAGATTGATATAAAGATCTTAGCTTAAACCGTTCACACAGATTGGTTTTGAGCTAATGCTTTGACTTGCTTCTTCACACACAGTTCTGAAGCTTCGTCTTCTTCAATGCAATTCCTTCACACACGCTCGAGAAGCATGATTGTTCACCCACACAGGGCTGATCTTGAGTTTGTTCAACGTATAGAACAGATGGTGAACAACAACTTTGACTTTAAGAGCTTTCAGCTGATGAAGTGTTGTTCAGGATGATGAGCACTATATATCTCTTTTGTTCTTAATTGCAGTAAGCTTTGGAGATATGTTTTGCTCAGATGATAACTTTTGATAGCTTGAGTGTTAGGTTACTGGTGACTGATCTTCAATGCCTTCATGAGATATATATAGTCTCTGAAGCATATATCCGTTGAGATGTATCCGTTTGAATGAGATTTCGTTCCAACGGGATTATGACACGATCCGGATTTCGTGATTCTGAAGATCTGAAGACTGGCAGTATTTAAATACTTTATCCTTGAGTATTTAAATACTTCTTTATTCAACGGGACTTGACTTCTGTTCCTTCTTTGTCCTGTTGTGAGTCAGATGGAAGATAACTGTATTTTGAGTTTCGAGACAGTTTCCATACTTGGTCTTTTTACAAGACTTCTTGCTGTACTGAAGGGCTTCACTATATGCTGATTCGAGGCAGGACTTCGATACAGGATAAAGCCTTAAAGCTTCGATACAGTTTCCTTTACTGTATTTCGGATTGGCATATATGTCAAAACCTCTTTATTAAATATCATTCGATACAGGGATCGGGTATCCCAGCTGTTTCGATACAGGGTCTTTGTTTTCCCAACAATTTCCCCCTTTTTGACAATTTGCCAAGACTTTCTTTCTTAACTTTTCAAGTCTTCTTGATGATGCCAAAACCTTCTTTATGAAGCGATCTTCTTTGATGACTTCTGGCATATTTCTTGGTCTTTCGTCAAAGGGTCTGACTTTTAGTAACTTAGTCTATAATAATGAACTGCTCGCAGGCGAGTTCGATACAGTTAAAGGATTTATTACAACTTAAGCTTATTATTGGCGCGCAGGCACAATCTTTCAAGGTTTTCTAAGTTTACAACTGAAATTATGAACTATTCGTAGACTAGTTCGTACAGCTTAATTTTCAATCAAGTTTATCTAACTTGAGATAGTTATCAAACAATTTAAGTAATCAACACAGTAGATTACGAGTTGTAATCTTTCAAGACAAACAAACGTTTTTATTGATATTCAAAATGAATTGAGTACAGAGTTTGCTGTTTCGAATAGAAATTACAAAACAAAAATAGATTTCAGCTCCTTATCTATAATCCGCATGCCTCCATGGCCTTTTCCCTGGGTCATTCTCGGTACCACGCCACCAGTTCTGAAGAGAATCATTGCCTCGATCCTGGTATATAGCTCTTCCATCATAGGATCGATCAAAGGCAAGTATCCAGTCTTCTGGATGGGTGATCCGATCTCCTCTTCTGTGTTTGGATTTCATCTCGACTTGGAGAGGGAGTTTCCCGTCTTCTAGCATCTTCGTAAATTTGTCTGTAGCCTCCGCTAACGTTTTATAGTTCTTGAAGATGGCGGATTCCTTGATGAGTTTGACAAAGTATCTCATCAGTTCGTTCTTCCTCCAGTGCTTCACTTCGTCGGCAGTAGGATTGCGGTTGGTCGGCAGACGAATTTCCGAAGGTCTCTGAATAAGAGTTTGCCAAGGGACATTGGGATCATGAAATTCCGGTCTGGAGCCTGAAATTTTAAAACTTTGGGATGGAGGTGCTAGCTTGTTCAAATCGGCAGTGATACTCTTTTGAGCAGCCTCAAATTCCCTTTCTTGTTGCAGCCTGATTCTCCTTGCAGCTTCTCGTGCCTCTTCCCCCTTTTTGGCTTCATCAAGACTTTGCAGGATTTCTAGAGCAGCGTCCTGTTTTGTCTCGATGCTAGTAATTCTCTCTACAAGGGAGGAAAGAGTCTGCGACATTTCCTGAATGCATTTGTCGTGAGCACGCAGTTGAGAGCTGTTTTCAATCATAGCACAAGCGGTCTTGGCTTCAGCTATCCTTGTTTTTGTTGCTTCTTCCTTCAGCAGTTGCTCCTGCTTATCTTCCATGATCTTCAAAGCTTGTTTGAAAACTTCTGGCAAAAGAATGAATGCGTCGACAACACGAGATACTTCATGTTGAAAAGTGGTCATTTCTTCGACGGCAGAAGTATGCATCCAATTTAATGCTTTTTCAACGGAAGAAAGAGCATTTACTGCATCCTGGATGAATACAGTTTGAAGGCCGAGAGCACGCAGGCGCTCTTTCCGTGCGGCAGAAATCGGAGAATCTGGTTGGTCAAGGTCTGCAGAGCTGTTCAACCTTCTTACATTCACGGATGGGCGTGAAGTAAGTTGGACATCCTCAGGTTCGATACCGTCCTCGGATTCCACGGTTGAAGGGGCGGGAGCAGCTTCCTGTGGTTTGGCGACAGGGGGTTGAGAAGCTTCCTGTTGCGAAGATTCTTCAGCATACATGGATACAGGAGGGACTGAATCCTCCTGTTGCTTTTCAGGAATAGCTTCTTCGGTCGCAGCAGGCTCAGGTGCCTGTTCCAAAATTTCTTGTACTTCCTCGACTGGAGGGACTGATTCCTCTTGGTCGGGAATGTTCTCATGCTGTGGCGAAGGGGGATTGTCTTGAGTAGAAGGCCCTTCGTCGTCTCTGGGTGGAGAGGCATCTCGACCTTCAGCCTCTTCACGACTCATTCTCAGACCTGCTTGTAAAGCATCGTCGTTGTCTGAGTCATGATCTTCGTCGTCTTTTGGATTAGTGGGAGAATCCTCTGACTTTTTCTTTCCTTTCCTCCGAGCGTCAGATTTGTGCAGAAGATGGCTTTCAATTAGATCCTTGCAAGAGGGGTTGTCCCATCGAAGCAGGGCCTCAATTTCTGTTGAGTCCGTCACTTCTGAGACGAATCTCTCTTCGTGGCTCCAATCGCTCCAGTTGTACAGTGTATCATACGGAGCTAGCCTGTAGCCTTTCCATTGCAAAAATCTTTCGTAGGCGTGTTCAATTTGAACCGAAAGAAGTGTCTGATTAATGATCGAGTCAGGGGAGGGACTTCGAACAATGTCCGGAGACGCTGTATCGAGGGATTCTTGTACAGGTATGGGATCCTGTACGGAAGAGGGTCTCCTTACAGGGGATGGTGCCCTGAAGGAAGATGGATCCTGTACGGGTGTGGGATCCCGCAGAGGAGAAGTAGCTTTTGGCTCCAAATGGGCAGCCGACTCGCTAAAGTCTTGATCGTTGGCAGATGTCTCAATATCCGTCGTAGCCGCCAAAGGCTCGGGATCTACTGTCAATACAGTAGGAGACACCTCTTCCACAGGTGTTGGGCCCTGGGGTTCTTCATCAGTGGGTTGAGCCACGGGGGAGACTTCCTTGGAGGGCTTGGCAGTTTTGATTTTCGAAAGCCTCCTGAGTCTCTTCTTGGGCTTCTCACCAGCAGAGTGTTTCTTGCTGTGAGATATCTTTCGCTTCTTTGAAGATTCCAATTCTGGGACCTTCAAGGGTTCATCTCTTGGATTATCAGAAATTGGCTTGTGCCTGGTTCTCGGGTGGTTGCAAGACAGGGTGCTTTGGTTATACGAAGTAGGCTTGATGCCTCCTAAGTATATCCTCGAGCTATTCTTCTTCGCATCGGCGGATTGCGTCAGTCCGCACTTCGTCAGGATATAGTTCAACATTAAACCGAAAGATTTCTTCTGGGTGGTAGGTTTGCACACCTCCTCTTGTAGGCGTTTCAGGATTATTTGGCACCAATTGACCTTTTCACAGGTCAAAATAGCCACCATCATCCTGAACCTTAAGTTGGTACACATCTCGAACGCACTGGTTCGGTTTTCAATAATCCTGGAGCAAAAGTCATGAAGATACACAAAAGGAAGAAGAAAGTTTTTCTTGTGACAAGTAGTCGTCACCATGTCAACAACTTTGGACCCTGTAAACAGTCCATAAAATTTTGTAATGAGCTCTTGAGACCCGAATGTCTCAAGTTGGTCCATGGTCAGGCCATCAGCGGGTAGCCTGTAGATTCTCTGGAGCAGATCGCGATCGATACAGATCTCCACTGGATCAGAGTGATGATGTCAGCAACATGACCTCCCTGGTCCAATGACAGAAAACGGACGGCGGCGTTGAGGTAGAATTCCTCAACCAGATGGGCGTCGAATTTGTCGGCGGTCTTGCTTCCAAGGCGATAGAGGCCTTGTTGTTGAAGACGAGTAATGATATATTCCATGGGATCTGCGTCGTTGGTTTCTGAGAGAATACGCTCAATGATGACAGGTTTGGAGAAGATCTGGCCATCAATGATGTTAGCAGATTTCTTCAGAACAGGAGAAGAAGATTGACCAGCCATTGATGTTTTCTTAAGAAAAAGGTGCAAGAAAATAATCGAAATATGCAGTAAAATGCAGAAGATTATGTAGGTTGTTTGCTTGAGAACTCTTGAATATGCAGAAAGCGTAAAGAGTCTCTAATGGCAGATTCAGTCCTTTTATAGTTGGGCGGCGAAATAGGGTTTTGCAGAGTACGAATGGTCAGATTTTAAGGGATGGGAACCGGTTTTGAAATCAACGGTTAAGATGGACTGAGTGTAACTGGTACGCTAATCCATTGAAATGTTTAAAAATTGAGCGGGTCCCACTTCTGACATAGGTTGATACCCTAAATGCCTAAAACGGCGGTTTAAAAATAATAAACAATTTGAAAACATCGCGGCTTTTGAGATTCAGTTGTCCAGATGTCGTGTAAGGCATTTAATGAACATGACGTTTTGACATAAAAACAGGGCACGTGGACAAAAATTATTTTGAAAGGAAATAATATTATATTATATACTGAATTAAAATCCTATAGCATGTGCTGTTTCCGCGTCGATACAGCGTTCCCCCTTAAAAAGGTGCTTATAGGTTTTGAATTCCATACAGCAATATTTGGATTAATGCTGTATTCATGGGTCCTACAGTATTCCCCCTTAATTATTGCACACACCAGCTGTAGGATTCATATGTCTTCGCTCGCTACAGAGCTGTATTGACGATTCTGAGTGTACAAATAATTAATGTTGGATACTGTATTCTTGGGTCTTACAGCATTCCCCCTCAATTGTTGAGTAAAAACAGTAAATTACTTACAGGGAGTCTGGCTGTAGCATTCCCAATTCTTGTCTGAGCATGTTGAATCTTGCTGTGTCGAGAGGCTTGGTGAAAATGTCCGCCAGCTGAACGTCTGTATGAACTTTTTCCAGGCGAACATCCTTGTTCTCGACGTGATTCCTGATAAAATGATGCTTCATGTTGATATGCTTAGTGCGCGAGTGCAGAACAGGATTGTGCGTGATTGCAATTGCACTCGTGCTATCACACATGATTGGAGTCTCTCTAGCATCGATTCCATAGTCTGACAGTTGTTGCTGCATCCAAAGGATCTGCATACAGCAGCTACCAGCAGCATAGTACTCTGATTCAGCCGTGGAAAGAGAGTTAGCCAATTGCTTCTTACTGAACCAAGAAACGAGTCTAGGTCCAAGAAAGTGACAAGTTCCACTTGTACTCTTCCTATCTAGCTTGCAGCCTCCGAGATCCGAGTCGCTGTATCCAACTAAATCGAATCCGCCTTCCTTAGGATACCATAGTCCTGCATCGACTGTTCCTTTAATGTACTTCAGGATTCGTTTAGCTGTATTGAAGTGTGATTCCTTAGGTGCAACTTGGTATCTCGCACACACTCCAACAGCAAACTGGATATCGGGCCTGCTAGCCGTTAGGTACAGGAGCGAACCAATGAGCTTCCTGTAGAGTGATTGGTCAAACGGCTTTCCGGCTTTATCAGCACTAATTTGCACGGAAGTGCTCATGGGGGTTGGCGAGGATTTGGAAGTGTTCATTCCAAATTTGTTGAGGAGCTCCTTGCTGTATTTCTCCTGGTTGATGAATATACCTTAGGCAACTGCTTTACCTGCAAACCTAGGAAATAACTAAGTTCCCCCATCATACTCATTTCAAATTTACTTTGCATGAGATGAGAGAACCTTTGACATAGAGCAAGGTTAGTTGAACCAAAAATAATGTCATCCACATAGATTTGTACCATTAGAAGGTCATCACCTTCCTGTATCTTGAACAAGGTTTTGTCCACAGCACCTTTCTCAAATCCGTTGTTGGTTAGATACTGGGACAGGGTTTCGTACCAGGCTCTAGGGGCTTGTTTAAGTCCATACAGCGCTTTCCTTAGCCTGTAAACTAGATCGATACCGTCTGTGTTGGCAAACCCTGGTGGTTGTTCAACATAAACTTCTTCTGCAAGATCTCCATTTAGGAAAGCACTCTTGACGTCCATTTGGTATACGATAAAACTCTTATGGGCGGCAAATGCTAAAAATATCCTAATGGCTTCTAGTCTCGCTACAGGGGCGAAGGTTTCATCATAGTCGATTCCTTCTTCCTGACAATAGCCTTGTGCTACTAGTCTGGATTTGTTCCATATGATAAGTCCATTTCGATCCTTTTTGTTTCGAAATACCCATTTGGTTCCTATAACCGATTGGTGTGTTGGTCTAGGTACAAGATACCATACATTGTTTCTTTCGAAACCGTTAAGCTCTTCTTCCATAGATGTTATCCAATGAGAATTGTTAAGAGCGTCTATGGTTGAAACAGGTTCGGACTGGGCTAAGAATACAGCGATAGTGCACATATTGAGTCTCCTAAGTTCGGATTGAGATTTCCATTCAGGAAACTGTGAAACTTCAGCATTAGATTCTTCTTGTGCACAAAGTACATTTCCTTGTGTACTCTGTATTCTCCTACGAGTAGAAACACCGGCATTAATGTTTCCAATGATCAGCTCTTGCGGGTGATCTCTCAACCATCTTCGGTCGGGTTCTAATTCAGGATCCCGTACTGTATCGAAAGTTTCTGTGGATACAGCTTCAGCTTGTACAGCGTCGGCTTCATCCACATCGATTCTTACAGCTGTGGGGTTGATTTCTAAATCAACGACAGGTTCTATGGGTGTAGGTGGATCCAAGATAGATAGATGGTGAATGTTCTGAGTGATATCATCTACTCCTATAGGGTCATGGTGTGGTTCGTCGAACACTACATGAACTGATTCCTCGATCGTCAGCTTCCTTTTATTAAAGATTCTGAAAGCTTTGCTGACGGAGGAGTATCCTACGAATATTCCTTCATCTGATTTTTCATCAAACGTTCTAAGTTGGTCCTTCCCATTGTTCAATACATAACACCTGCATCCGAAAATGTGAAAATACGAAACTAACGGAGTTTTGTTATTCCATACCTCATATGCTGTTTTGTTGTGATGCTTGTTGATGATACAGCGGTTTTGAGTGTAGCATTTGTATTGGTTGCTTCACCCAAACGCTGTGGCAATTTGCTTGCGGCAATCATTGTCCTTGTTGCTTCTTTCAACGTCCTATTCTTTCGCTCGGCAACACCATTTTGTTGAGGTGTACGGCAAATGAGTATTCGTCCGTATTCCATTCTCCAACAAGATTGCTCTATAAAGCGGTTAGTGAATTCTGTACCTCTGTCGGAACGAATGCACACGATACTCGATGCTTTTTCATTTTGCAACTTTCTCAGGAGCTCGGGCAGCCTTGATGTTGTTTCCTTCTTCTTGCTAAGAAAGATCGTCCAAGCATACCTGGAATAATCATCAACAATAACCATGCAGTATTTCTTACCTCCCAAACTTACTGGGTCTACAGGACCGTAGAGATCCATGTGTAGCATTTCCAACAATCTTTGGGTTGAAAGGTAGGATTTGCTTTTCAGGGTTGACTTGATTTGCTTGCCTTTCTGGCATGGTCCGCAGACGCTGTCCTTCTTGAATGACACATTTGGCAAACATCTAACCATTCCTTGTCTTGAAAGCTTGTTGATCGTCTTGAAGTTGACGTGAGACATCCTCTTGTGCCATAACCAGCTAATATCTGCAGTGCCTTTGGCAACAAAACATGGAATTGAGGAGATCATAGGCTTCCAGTCAGCAATATACATATTACCTGATCTGCTTCCTGTAAGCACAACTTCCTTGGTTTGGGTGTTCTTGACTCTACAGCGATCTATATAGAACTTCACCGAGAACTGTTTATCACAGAACTGGCTGATACTAAGTAGATTATACTGTAAGCCTTCAACATATGCAACATCGGTGACCTTGAATTTCCCGACGAGTAGGTTTCCTTTCCCTCTTGTTCTTCCTTTAGACTTATCACCGAAGCGAACTTTTGGACCGAGACCTTCTACAAAATCAGATAGCTTGCTCCTATCTCCGGTCATGTGACGAGAGCATCCACTATCAAAGTACCAGGTATCCTCCTCTAGAATGTCCTGTAACAAAGAAATTAGGTAGATTTAGGTCCCCTTTGATTTTTGGGTCCATGTATGTTAGTTCGTTTAGGTACCCAAGCTTTCCTGGCAGCAATTGGTTTACTGTAGGACATACTCGGTACATATTTTCTAGTAAAAATAAATAGGCTCAAAACCGCCTTTACAACCATATCGAATCGAACAAATCAACAACTAAGTCCACGAGCTATATCACCATCACATAAGGCATTCCATACAACATGTAACGGTAAATGAAATTAAATAATCAACTAATATATTAATCTAATTAATATAAAAATTAATCTATTTAATTTCTACAATATTAATCAAATTAATATATATAATCGTCATTTTAATCCGTTCAAAGTAATCCGGCCAAAACAATATTCTCGTCTAATAATTTCCCTTAATAAAAAATATTCCAAATATTTTATTAAATCCAATTAAATCCAATTTAAATTTCGGAAATTATTACAACGAAATATAAAACTGTGTTGCGATATCTACGGGGGGCATATCCGTAGTTGTTATAATCATGATAATTATTATGCATGTAAAATTCAGGGTTATTATTATTATTCCAGTACGAGTGCCGTCTAGGAGGTGGAGCCATTTTCTTAGGCCTAACAGCTTGTCTTCTGGGTCTCCAGTTGGATTCCCAATGCTGTTGTTGATACTGAACTGGCATCTGCTGTCTTGAGGGATAACGGGGCTCCTGTATCCAATACCTCGGCGAGCTGTACTGATAGTACTGCTGTGCGGGCCTTTGGTGGTTGGATACAGCCTTCCTTCTGAACGGCTGTTGACGCTGTTGATATGCTCTGGGAGCATGCTGTTGAGTGCGCCTCACAGGTTGGAATGGCTTATGATTCCGCTGTCTGGTATAGGATTGCGGGGGCGGAATTGCAGCCTTCGGTTTTCTCGGTACAGCAGGTTCCTTCACGGGACTAGGGGTATCTTCCGATTCTGGAATGTGTTCCACACTCTTGACGAACACTGTACTAGTTTTCCCTTTGTTCGAACATGAGCTGTATCCTAAGCCACTCTTATCATGAGCATGTTGCCCAGTGCTCAGAATTTTCTTCCATTCTTTTGGACGATTTTTCAAACGACTTCAGAATGGTCTCAAGTTCAGTTTCTCGCTTTTCGAGAGTTGTGATTTTGGTTTGTAGTAGAACCAAATCATTTGTCTTGCTCTCATTGTGGGTTTTAACCTCATTTAGTTCATGAGCAAGTTGATGATTACTCTCCATGAGTTTTTCAAAATCGACCTTGCTGGTTTCGCAATCAAGAGACATATTTTCATAATTTATTTTCAGCAAGTCATTTTCATCTTTCAGCTCTAAATTTGTTAATTGAAGCTGTATATTCTCAGTTTTTAGAGTCTCATGGGCCTTTTGAATGTTTTTAAATTCATTCATCATATTTTCGAAAGTATGAGATGCATTTGACGGAATAGCTGAGGTTGAACTTACCTCATCGTCGCTGTCTTCACCTTCTGGAACATCTTTGGCCATAAAGCACATGTATGCCTTATCATCGAACTCATCGTCAGATGAATCACTTTCAGTGACCACCTGAAGACATTCTGCTGATTTGGATGGTGTGGGGGAGGCTTCTGATTCTCCAATCAGGGCCTTGAGCTTGTCTTTCCAAGCACGTCTTCTTTCATCTCTCTCTTGTTGCTCGGCCTCAGGCAATCTTTGGACTTTGGGATGAGGACATTTGTTTGCATAATGGCCTGGTTTCCTGCAGTTATAGCACAGGTTAGCATCACCAGATGATGTTTCGGTACTTACCTTGTGGACAGGTTTGGGCCTGTAGGGAGTCTTTCCAGACTGTTTGATGAACTTTTTGAATTTATGCATGAGAAGCGCCATTTCATCTTGAGACAGGATGTCGCTGTCAGCATTCTTGTGACTGGGCTTCGACGAGATGGGCATGCTGTGTCGACGGTTCGATACAGCGGCGAGAGCTGTGACCTTTGAAGGAGATTCTTCAGCTTTCTCTCTTCTGTCAATATCATACTCAAAAGCTTTGAGGTCAGAGAAGAGATCAAAGGTAGATATTTCATTAAGATTACAGGATACACGCATAGCTGTGGTCTTAATGTCCCATCGGGCTGGGAGAGATCTGAAAATTTTTAAGTTCTTCTCCTTTTGGGTGTAAATTTTGCCCAACGCTTCAAGTTCACCAACAATACCAGTGAATCTGAGGTCAAGTTCCTCAAGTGTTTCCGTTGTTTTCATTTCAAAAGATTCAAATTGCTGAGTTAGTTTTGAAATCTTGTTTTCTTTTGAGAGCTCGGCCTCACAAATTAACTTGAGTTTATCCTGCATTTCTTTGCTTTTGCAGCCTCTTTACCTTTGAGAACGTGCCTTTGTCAAGAGTGACAAATAATGCGTTCTTAGCCACGTTGTCGAGATCGCTCGCTTACTTTCATCCGTTGTCCATTGCTCGCGTTCCTTCTCGAGCATTTCAAAGATGGGCTTGGCCCTCAATCCTTGCGACCGGATTTACCTTCATGATCTTGATAGGACCATCGTGTATAACAAAATCATCTCTTCGTGCATTGCCGCAAGATGAGCTTCCATTCTAATTCTCCACTGCCAAATTCGTTAATAGAGAACATAGGGACTTTGTTAATCATAGAAGTATCCATACCGATAATACAGGAATGAAAGAGACTGCTTTTGAAAATAAGTGATTTGAATCGATTCGGTTAAAAGAAATACGACCGATTCTTTTTAGAATCAACCGCCCGATACCACTTGTTGGCCACTAAGTATACTGGATACGCTTTGGAAAATAGTTTAAACAACAAACCGTACGGATTCTAAATCGAGTGCGTAGCGGAAGTCTTGGATACTGAGGTTCTTTGTGGATACAAGAACTAAGTGTATAGTGTATACTTAATATATCACGGTAATTTAAAGCAAAAGTCAAGGTAAATAACACAGTAATTAAAGTGGTTCGAGGTAAACCTCTCTATGTCCACTGGTCCTCCACACAGGAGTAAAAAGTTTATTATAATTACTGCGTACACAACTACGTAATTATAACAACACACATAATCAATATATCGTTCACACAGATTGATATAAAGATCTTAGCTTAAACCGTTCACACAGATTGGTTTTGAGCTAATGCTTTGACTTGCTTCTTCACACACAGTTCTGAAGCTTCGTCTTCTTCAATGCAATTCCTTCACACACAGTTCCGGAGAAGCACAGATTTTTCAGTCCACACAGGGCTGATCTTGAGTTTGTTCAACGTATAGAACAGATGGTGAACAACAACTTTGACTTTAAGAGCTTTCAGCTGATGAAGTGTTGTTCAGGATGATGAGCACTATATATCTCTTTTGTTCTTAATTGCAGTAAGCTTTGGAGATATGTTTTGCTCTGATGATAACTTTTGATAGCTTGAGTGTTAGGTTACTAGTGACTGATCTTCAATGCCTTCATGAGATATATATAGTCTTTGAAGCATATATCCGTTGAGATGTATCCGTTTGAATGAGATTTCGTTCCAACGGGATTATGACACGATCCGGATTTCGCGGGATTCTGAAGATCTGAAGACTGGCAGTATTTAAATACTTTATCCTTGAGTATTTAAATACTTCTTTATTCAACGGGACTTGACTGCTCCTTCTTTGTCTGTTGTGAGTCAGATGGAAGATAACTGTATTTTGAGTTTCGAGACAGTTTCCATACTTGGTCTTTTTACAAGACATCTTGCTGTACTGAAGGGCTTCACTATATGCTGATTCGAGGCAGGACTTCGATACAGGATAAAGCCTTAAAGCTTCGATACAGTTTCCTTTACTGTATTTCGGATTGGCATATATGTCAAAACCTCTTTATTAAATATCATTCGATACAGGGATCGGGTATCCCAGCTGTTTCGATACAGGGTCTTTGTTTTCCCAACAACAATAATTCCAGATAAGCAAAAATAAGAAAAAATCTCGAGTATTACATTAAGTGTGTAAGAAGGGTATAACACTTGAGATTTTAGAGTGAACACTCCACTATGACAACACAGATACACAATACAAGAATGTTGAATGAGGGTTGGTTGCAAATAGCCACTCCTAGCATATTTATACTAACACCTAAGCAACTAGAACATTTTAGCTCCACATCCTCATTTGAGGGTTCTAGAACTCCCTAACACTTTACAATTTTAGAAAAATCAACACACTCATTTACAAGGTTTACAATAATATATCCAGACTATTCTACAAGTCTCCAAGTATCTCTACCCATCTTGGAGGTTTCTAGAAGCTTCGCGGCCTGCGTCGGTCCGCTTCGGCCCATTTCGACTGACCCGTACCGGCCCAATCCGGTCTTTTCGCCTCTGCAACCTTTTGGACCCCTCCAGAACCTTCTGGACCCACTGGTAATGACCAACCCCTAATTTGATCCTAACCAAGAAGACTTATCACGTGATGTGGGATTCGGTTATCTGTTTGTATTATCATATTAGAGATAATGTGAGGATGATTATAATCCACCCACCACCAACACTTGGTTATTATAATTAAAAAGGGAAGACATGATATGTTTACTCTTGAAAAATCATTATCATATTTTCATATATTCTTCACTGTTAGAGAGAGAAAGAACAAGAGAAGAAAAATTCCCTCCCTCTACCACTATAGCCGTCAGCCACCACAAGCGAAGGAGGAGGAGGAAAACTTTTCCCGTCATCTTTCAACGTAGATACGTAGAGGCACGATAGTGTCGGTGCTCGGATTTTCCAAAAGCTTCACAATTTTGAAATGTGCTCATCATCAAAAAAATAATCAAAGGACTTCAATGGTATGATTTTATTCCTTATCCTTTTATATTTTCATTTATACGATTCTTGATCGATCTTTTTTAAGGGTTCGAATGAGGATGATTAGTGCGATTTTATTTCTCTGTTGCATATTTGTTTTTTGCCTGAATCCAATAAGTCCGATTTTTATTAATTATAATTTAAGCTTGTATATGTATCACACGTTATTTTGATGAATATGAATTATACTGTATATGTATTATAATCTCACAATGTTAGTTATTGTTATCTTACCCCGGTAGGGCTTGAGATGTCGTACATGATAAGTAATTTGCTTGTACATGTGCAAGATAATTTAGAAGGTTCCGGCCAGGCCGGAGTGTTGAGACATTTTATATGAACAGTTATTTGTTTTCCAAATAAAATGGAGGTTTCGAACACTTTGATCATGATCTTTTGATCTGTGATAATTGGTGTAATTTGGATTACAAACTATTCTAAGCTTTTGTGTTTTTTTGGAAAATTAACTTTTGCTAGATCCCTTGGGAAAACTCTTTATATCTTTCGTAAAATTCAAGTTTTCACTTTTCAAACAATATGGTGGGTCTTATATGGGATTTACAGAACTCTAATTATCCCCAAATATTTTCAGGGTGTTACAGATCCAGTCTCATCCATCTTTCAGTCAATTGTCTGCTCCACAGCTTAGTAATGAGGTCAATGAGATTCTCAAAGAATAGCACCCCCTATAAGTACTCCTGATTGGGGAAGAGCTTGTTTGAGGCATCAGTTGCAAGTGTAGTGCAGGATCACTGAAGGTGCAATCTCGAGTTATGCCACCTTCTCCCGTTATTGCCCCTCGCATATGCGTCGTCAAGGTCTTGTTCAGACAAAGCTTACCGATGTTATATGAACTACCCATGGTCGACCTAAATCAGTACTTTCAATTGGTACTCTCTAGAATTTCTATCCCAAGTGATCTATACTATATTTATTTTTTTGTTCCCCATCTCCCTACCCAATTTCTCTATTTAGGATTACCATTTCAAAAAATCGATACCATTCAACTTTTGCCATATACCGAAAATTTTCATTCATACCGTATACCGTATCGAAATTTTCGGTATGATGAAAATCATACCATTACCATACCGAAATTTTCGGTATAACGATTTTCGGTATGACCTATTTACATACCGTTATTGTACCGAAATATCGGTATACCGAAATCAAGCCGGTATACTGTTAATTTTTCGATATATCAAAACTTCTGCGATAATACCGAAAATTTTAAGATATATCAAAAAAATTCAATATACTATACAGAGTTTGGTATACTGAAAAATTTCGATATACCGATAATTTTTCGGTATATCAAAAATTTTCGGTACATGTCGAAAAATTTCAGATATCGAAAATTTTCGATACCCTCGTATATCGAAAATTTCAAAATCTCATACCGTTGCAATTCGAAAATACCGGTATCATATCAAATCTTAGAAAAATCGGTATACCGAAAATTTCGATATTTTCGATACGATATTTTCGGTATTTCGATATTTTCGGTATTTTTTCCAGCCCTAATTTAGAGTTATCTTATTCATATTTTTACTCTCCCCTCCCTACTCACTTTCCCTTTCTAAAATTACCTCCCCAAGTACCCGGTACAAATATTTGACTTTTTACTCCCCATCTCTACCGACTTTCTCTTTATAAAATTACCTCCCAGAGTAAATAGTATAAATATTTGACTTTTTACTCGCCTTCTCTATATCAAATTTCTCTATCTAGAAATGCAACCGTCAGTAATCGGCACCAACTGCGACTTTTTACATCCCTCTCTCTACCTACATTTTTTCCACTAATATTCAGGTTACTACAACCCTCGCTCCCTCTCCAACTCTCTTTCTCTATAGAATTACCTTCTCAAGTAATCACCACTAATATTCAACTTTTTACTCTCCTCTCTTATAATTTCCTCTCTCTAAAATTGCAACCTCAAATATTCCGTATTCGGCATTAATATTCCACTTTTTACTCCCCCTTTTGTATCCACTTTCTGTAACATCCCAAACTAGGCGGATATTACAGTGCCGTGGACCCCCGACTGAGACCCACCAGGCGAATGAAAATGAATGAATTACACAGGGTAAATGTAGTACCGAACCACATTACAAGATTAATTACTCCGATGAGGAGTTTCATACAACACACCCAAGATATTACAGAATACATGTATATTTTATATGGATATAAAATATACAACACTGAGTAAAATGAGTATTCAAACGGAATGTCTGCAGCGGAACAAAATGAAGGAAACATAAATGACTGAAAAGACTGGGGCCCCCTACTAGTATCATTGGGACTCCTCGCCGTCATCGTGCTCTCCCCGTGCTTTTGCCTTGCCATGACCTGAAAAACAATATCTCAACGGGCCGCCATACGTAACAACAATCCTCAAGAGTTGAATACACACAATCCTGTCGAAACATACGCAATCAAACATGCTATATGAATCAACTAACAGTACGGCTCAAAGGAATGGCGCCACACTACGTCCGGGATGGAAATGTGTCCGTGCACAAGCCACCGACGAGTATCGATCGAATACACGTGTGGTCTTGTACATAATCAGTCTCACGAAGCAATCGATTCGTGTGCACAGTCCAATGTGAGCCCAACAACCAATACACGACTTAAATGTGCCCGACATGAAAATCCTACACATACCAACCGGCACGCCAGTATGACCCGGAATGCCACGATATAACAAAAGTGACATCGAAAATAAATAATGACTCACCAAGATGAAATGATGTTGAAATGAATGACAGCTCAATGAAATGATTG
Source organism: Orobanche coerulescens (assembly GCA_033398695.1). Lineage (NCBI taxonomy): Eukaryota > Viridiplantae > Streptophyta > Magnoliopsida > Lamiales > Orobanchaceae > Orobanche > Orobanche coerulescens. Next base: position 51,456,630 of record CM065803.1, read on the forward strand.
GAACCGTCGTTCCTCGTGAATGAAATAATGAAGTGACAATTATAAGTTTCAATACGGTTAGTACTTTATGAATGAATTATGATTATGAATGAACAACAACGAAAGGAATGAATATCCTTTTAACTGAGTAAGAATTAACTTACTCAACACCGATGAAGAATGTCCGTCCACGAACAACGTCCTAAATGAAATGTCGGTCGCTCGAACAACCTTGAATAACACAATTACCAATAATTCGATCAATACACGCATCAAACACGATTATAACCAACTCAAACGTCGATGCAACAATATCCAAACTCGTAGATGCACTCTAACGAATACGTTGAAAATATCCTTCCCGTTGGTCACAACCAAACCCAAATTATCGAAACCAACTTCAAATGATTGATTCAAACCAGCAAAACAATATCAATGGCATCAATAATCCCATAGGAATCCACAATTCAAGATTACAACAAAATCAATCGGAAAATCCCCAAATTAACCGAAGTCAACCCCAAGGGTTCTTGAAAATAATTCCCCAATTAGACATTAAATCCGTAGGAATATATTTATCCAAGGTAGATAATACATATCTAACATATTCCAACAACAATCCAAGCTTACACGAAGAAATCGGAAGGAAAAACCCAAAAATCCGAAATTCTAGATCCAAGAGATTAATATCTTTGATTTGATGTTTTGGAGATGATGAAGTGATGATTAATCCAACTCAAAGACTTGAAGATGATGATTGATGATTACACCTCGAAGAATAATCTCCAAATCGCTCCAAATCGTCCGGAACCGATGAGAGAATGAGAAGAAATGACAAATGCCGAAATCCGGCTACACTGTCCAATTTATAGAGATTCCAGTTTAGCGCGCGCTAGCCCCAGTTCTTAGCGTGCGCTAACGGGTATTTTGGTAAGTCCAGTACTCACTGTCCGACAATGGTAGCGCGCGCTACATACCTTCTTGTAGCGTGCGCTACAGCTGAACACTTAGCGTGCGCTAACCCCAAAATGTTAGCGTGCACTAACGAATTATCTGATGCCCGAGGGAGTCCGTAACCTTACGCCTCCGATCGATTGAGCGTGGCGCCATAATCAATATTTAGCGTGCGCTACAATATCGATTGCGTACGCTAAAAACCACTCATAGCGTGTGGTATGAATTAATCCAATGCAGTCCAGTAGCCACTGGACTCAACCTGATCCGACCTTAGCGCGCGCTATACCGGCTGCATAGCGTGCGCTACTCCAGCCTACTGGCGCGCGCTACTTACCATTTGTAGCGTGCGCTACTTATAACCCAACTGCAGTACGGTGCCTTCTGGACTGTCTGCTTGAAACATACTAGCGTGCGCTAGTGTTGAGAGGTAGCGTGCGCTACCCGTACTCAATCAGCGCACGCTAAAGAGAGTATGTAGCGTGCACTACTCCTCACACACAGCACACTATGAAATGGCAACGATGATAAACACCGCACGATTCTCCAACTAGATTGATGATGAATGACGATTGATACACGATGCAATTACTCTGAACGATGAATACAATGATTGAAATTACTGAATGATAAATACTGAGTGACAAATGATCATTAATGAGTGAAAAATACTGAGTGACAATTACTGAATGATAAATACTGAATGATAATGACTGAATTACAACCGGGTATTACATACACCCCCCCTTAAAAGAGTTTCGTCCCCGAAACTAAGGGTCAAACAACTCGGGATAAATCTCCCACATACTATCCTCGGTTTCCCAAGTAACCTCTTCAACTCCATGTCTAGACCACTGAATTTTAACCAAAGGAATCGTCTTGTGCCTCAACTGTTTGATTCGCCGCTCTAAAACTCGTATAGGACGTTCCTCATATGAATGATCATCGGTGATCTCAATTTTGTCGAACTGAAGTATGTGACTCGGGTCGGCAACATACTTCCGCAACTGAGAGACGTGAAACACATTATGAATTCGGCTCAACGCCGGAGGTAAGGCCAATCGATAAGCTAGCTCACCTACTCGATCCAAAATCTCAAACGGTCCAATGAATCTCGGACTCAACTTTCCCCTCTTCCCAAAACGGAAGATACCACGACTCGGGGATACCTTGACCAAAACATGGTCACCCGTATCGAACTCTAATGGTCGACGATGATTATCTGCATATGATTTCTGTCGACTCTGAGCGGTCAACAAACGACTCCGAATCAAAGTTACCTTCTCACGGGCGGCTATAAGCATATCGGCCTCGGTGCCGATTGATTATGATAAGTCATCCCAACACAAAGGAGATCTACAATGACGACCGTACAAGGCCTCGTAAGGTGCCATCTTAATCGAAGAATGCCAACTATTATTGTACGTGAACTCGATCAACGGTAGTTGGGCTTCCCAATCATCTTTCCAATCGAGGACACATGCCCTCAACATGTCCTCCAAAGTCTAAATAGTCCTCTCTGATTGTCCGTCGGAATAAGGATGAAAAGCTGTACTGAGATTAAGCTAAATTCCCATAGCACGATGAACTGATTTCCAAGAATGAGACACGAATCGTCCATCACGATCGGAAACGATACTTTTAGGAGTACCATGCAATCTCACTATCTCTTTGATAAATAACTGAGTGAGTCTCTCGGGACCCCACGTATCCTTAATCTCAAGGAAATGAGCTGATTTAGTTAAGCGATCTACAATTACTCAGATTGTGTTCATGCCACGACGACTCGTCGGCAAACTCGTGATGAAGTCCATAGAAATATCCTCCCACTTCCACTTTGGAATAGGGAGAGGTTTCAGCATACCCGCCGGTCGCTGATGTTCTATCTTGACTTGCTGACAGGTTAAGCATCTCGAAACAAATTCCGCGACTTCTCGCTTCATATTACTCCACCAGTAATTTTGTTTAAAGTCTTTATACATCTTGCTAGACCCCGGGTGAACGAAATAAGGGGTAGCATGAGCTTCTCTCAAAATCGAGTTTTTCATCTCGTCATTCGCCGGTACGCACAACCGATTCTTAAAATGCAAAATTCCATCCTCGTGGACCACAAATCCGGGGGCTTTCCCCTGAGTCACATCCTCTCGAATGCGTAACAAAAATAGGTCTGAACCCTGATTTTCCCTGATCGCCTCCTCAAGTGGCGATGAAATCTCCAACGTACAAAGTTGTCCTTGTACTCGCTGTAACCAGACCTCGATCTCGGGTCTCAAAAATTCCTGCTGAAGTTCCTTCTGAACTGTTAATCGAGCAAGCATCTGCTCCTGAATGGACTTACGACTCAAGGCGTCGGCGACAACGTTCGCCTTGCCCGGGTGGTAAAGGATCTCGATATCATAATCTTTGATTAGTTCCAACCACTGTCTCTGTCGCATATTTAACTCCTTCTGAGTAAATATATACTTTAAACTCTTATGATCGGTGAATATCTGATAGGTAACGCCATAAAGATAATGACGCCAAATCTTCAATGCAAATACCACGGATGCTAACTCCAGGTCGTGGGTCGGATAATTAACCTCATAAGGTCTCAATTGCCGTGAAGTATAAGCAATGACCTTCCCGTTCTGCATTAGTACACATCCGAGACCCTGTCCGGATGCATCACTATAGACCACAAATCCTTCCGTCCCTTGCGGTAAAGACTGGACAGGTGCTGAAATTAACCGGCTCTTGAGTTCCTCAAAACTCTGTTGACACGCGTCGGACCATGTGTATTTCTTATCCTTCCGTAAAAGGTTCGTCATGGGTTGGGCAATTTTAGAAAATCCCTCCACAAATCGCCGATAATAACCGGCTAATCCGAGAAAGCTTCGGATCTCCTTAACATTCTTCGGAGGTAGCCAATCTCGAATAGCCTCCGTCTTTTGAGGGTCGACACGAACTCCGTCTGATGAAATTACATGTCCGAGAAACGTCACTTCGGACATCCTGAACTCACATTTGGAAAACTTTCCAAAAAGTTGCTCTCGTCTCAACACGTCGAGCACTTGATGAAGGTGAAACTCGTGTTCCTCCCGGTTACGAGAATAAATCAAAATGTCATCAATGAAGACAACCACGAACTGATCCAAATAGTAGATGAAACCCTAATTCATTAACTCCATGAATACCGTAGGTGCATTAGTCAATCCAAACGGCATAACCACAAACTCATAATGACCATAGCGTGTTCGAAACGCCGTCCTCGCGATATCCGACTCTCGAATCCGCAACTGATGATATCCAGATCTTAAGTCGATCTTGGAAAATACTGAAGCTCCCTGAAGTTGATCCAAAAGATCATCGATACGGGGTAAAGGATACTTATTCTTGATCGTCACTCGGTTCAATTCCCGGTAATCAATACACAAGCGGAACGAACCATCCTTCTTCTTGTCAAACAACACTGGTGCTCCCCATGGGGACGCACTCGGACGGATATAACCTTTCTCGAACACCTCCTCAAGTTGGTTCTTTAATTCCTGCATTTCGGTCGGGGCCATCCGGTACGGTGCCTTCGATATCGGGGACGTACCGGGCTCCAACTCAATCGTGAATTCCACATCTCTCTGTGGAGGCAAACCAGGTAACTCGTCTGGAGAAACATCGGCATATTCCCTCACTACCGGAATATCCGTCAACATTACTGATGATTTCTCAGTTTTGGTCATATAGCACCAATAACCAACACACCCCTAACGGAGTAATTTCACTGCTTTCATCAAGTTAATGATTTTACCAGAACATTCGGGATTACCTCCCTGAAAAACACATTCAACCCCATCGTCTGAAATGATAGTGACCATACGCTTACGGACGCTAATGATGGCATCGTGACGATCCATCCAATCTATACCCAAGTTGACGTCGTCTCTCGGTAGATCCACCACAATTAGGTCTGCTAACCAAACACGGCCATGAAGCTGAATCGGACAATTATTAATCTCATGATTACCGATAATTCTTCTACCATCAAGTAGGCCAATGACATAAGGCTCACAACTAGTAGCACTACCGAGACGTAGTCTACCCAAGCATGACTCGGAAATGAATGAATGTGATGCACCAGTATCAAAAAGGGTACACACAGGTTGAGATAAAATATCAAGTGTACCTGAGATCATCCGGGCCTCTGGATCATCGGTCTACTTCATCTCATAAATTCGGGGCTTGCCGGCCCCCGAACCGGATGCTCCCGTCTGATAGCTCTTGGCTCCGCCTTTAGATCCTGTCGTCTTGATCGACGCTGACTGAGTGGCCTGATTCTGCACCGCTGAATGTCCTGGGGCCTGAGATGACGCCGGAGTAGGTTTAGAGTCCCTTCAGCATAAACGGGCCCTATGCCCAGCAATCCCACAGTTGTGGCACGTGACAGTCTGTTTCGGACATTTGGTGCTGAAATGACCCTGTTCCTCACAGTTGAAACAGGTGATGGCCGAACTGGCCGCTCGTGACTGAGATTCCGTGGGTTTAGGCGCCATAGGAGGTCGCTCAGAAAAGGTAGAGCCCACACGTGGTTTCTTGAAAGTGCCCTGACTGCCGTCAGGCTGATTACGGTTCTTAGACTTCTTGCCAGCAGATGAAGGTTGTTGCTTAGCAATCTCCTTAGCAGTAAGCTCGTAAGTAAGAGCTTTCTCGATGAATTCGGCCAGAGTGGTGCAATTATGATTAAGCAATTGTAGCCGCATACGAGGTTTCAGCCTCTTGCTGAAATACTTGATCTTGTCCGCCTCAGAGTGAACGATAGATGAGGCGAACGGAAGAAGTTCCTGAAATTTTTCGGCGATGGCAAGAACATCATCGTCCGCTGAGAGGTCGGGAGTGAGTAATTCCGAAAACTTAGCCTCCCTGAGTGGGGCTGGATAATACCTCTCCATCATGAGAGTTTTGAACTGATCCCAAGTACATGATCCTTCGGTGGGCTTCAACGATAACCACCATGAATGAGCGCTCTTACCAAGATAGTAGGCCGCAACTGAAACTTTATGCCCTTCAGGGCAATCCACCATAGCAAATAACTTCTCGAAATGCTCAAGCCAATGAACAATATCCTCCGGCTCAGATGAGCCCTCGAAGGTAGGTGGTCGCTGGCGAGAGATATCGCACCCCTCTCTTGCCTCTGAGGTGGCGGCGGAGGAGCCTGTTGATTTTGAGTAGTGGAGTTATGCATTGTCTCCATTAGTTGTGCCATCTGAGTCATTTGGGCCATCATGCCCTGCATAAAAGCGAGTGGGTCAACCCGAACACCCTCTGACTGAGCTGTGTCCCGGGTATGACTCCCTGATAGTGAATGATTTCGTCCAAGTGAATGAGTGGCAGCATCACTGCTCGATGAGTTAGCATTATTTCTAGCATTCGCGCGTATATTCACACGAGCTCTCGGGTTCCGGCCTGCACCACGGCCTCTTCCCCCGCGTCCTCTGCCAGCCCTTTCCATACTGAAGTGGAAAGTCATATGATGATTATATATCTTGCATGAATATCACATTATAATTATATTATGAAATGATGAAAATGAGCTTACGCGCTCAAATACAACGATTACATGAATTATCAACTGAAATGACGTGATTATCTGATGAAATTCTTGAAATGAATATCTTGAACAAGTTAACAAGATTAATGACATGATCCTCAAGATCAACAACTGAACAATGAAATGAACTGAGTGATTAATGAATTCACATGATCGACTTGATCACAAATGAAAATGATAGATGAGGAAATCTTACTGTTCTTTGGTCTAAGCGGCTCGACTCTTGCACAGGTCACACGTGATGCGAAAGTCCAATGATACTAGTCTGATGAACGATGATTTCAAATGAGACATGACTTGGAAGGTAGTATTCAAAATCACGCTCCGATACCAACTCTGTAACACCCCAAACTAGGCGGATATTACAGTGCCGTGGACCCCCAACTGAGACCCACTAGGCGAATGAAAATGAATGAATTACACAGGGTAAATGTAGTACTGAACCACATTACAACATTAATTACTCCGATGAGGAGTTTCATACAATACCCCCAAGATATTACAGAATACATGTATATTTTATATGGAGATAAAATATACAACACTGAGTAAAATGAGTATTCAAACGGAATGTCTGTAGCGGAATAAAATGAAGGAAACATAAATGACTGAAAAGACTGGGCCCCCCTACTAGTATCATTGGGACTCCTCGCCGTCATCGTGCTCTCCCCGTGCTTTTGCCTTGCCATGACCTGAAAAACAATATCCCCCAACGGCCGCCATACGTAACAACAATCCTCAAGAGTTGAATACACACAATCTCGTCAAACATACGCAATCAAACATGCTATATGAATCAACTAACAGTACGGCTCAAAGGAATGGCGCCACACTACGTCCGGGATGGAAATGTGTCCGTGCACAAGCCACCAACGAGTATCGATCGAATACACGTGTGGTCTTGTACCTAATCAGTCTCACGAAGCAATCGACTCGTGTGCACAGTCCAATGTGAGGCCAACAACTAATACACGACTTAAATGTGCCCGACATGAAAATCCTACACATACCAACCAGCACGCCAGTATGACCCGAAATGCCACGATATAACAAAAGTGACATCGAAAATAAATAATGACTCACCAAGATGAAATGATGATGAAATGAATGACAGCTCAATGAAATGATTGGAACCGCTGCTCGTGAATGAAGTAATGAAGTGACAATTACAAGTTTCAATACGGTTAGTACTTTATGAATGAATTATGATTATGAATGAACAACAACGAAAGGAATGAATATCCTTTTAACTGAGTAAGAATTAACTTACTCAACACCGATGAAGAATGTCCGTCCACGAACAACGTCCTAAATGAAATGTCGGTCGCTCGAACAACCTTGAATAACACAATTACCAATAATTCGATCAATATACGCATCAAACACGATTATAACCAACTCAAACGTCGATACAACAATATCCAAACTCGTAGATGCACTCTAACGAATACGTTGAAAATATCCTTCCCGTTGGTTACAACCAAACCCAAATTGTCGAAACCAACTTCAAATGATTGATTCAAACCAGCAAAACAATATCAATGGCATCAATAATCCCATAGGAATCCACAATTCAAGATTACAACAACATCAATCGGAAAATCCCCAAATTAACCGAAGTCAACCCCAAGGGTTCTTGAAAATAATTCCCCAATTAGACATTAAATCCGTAGGAATATATTTATTCAAGGTAGATAATCCATATCTAACATATTCCAACAGCAATCCAAGCTTACACGAAGAAATCGGAAGGAAAAACCCAAAAATCCGAAATTCTAGATCCAAGAGATTAATACCTTTGATTTGATGTTTTGGAGATGATGAAGTGATGATTAATCCAACTCAAAGACTTGAAGATGATGATTGATGATTACACCTCGAAGAATACTCTCCAAATCGCTCCAAATCGTCCGGAACCGATGAGAGAATGAGAAGAAATGACAAATGCCGAAATCCGGCTACACTGTCCAATTTATAGAGATTCCAGTTTAGCGCGCGCTAGCCCCAGTTCTTAGCGTGCGCTAATGGGTATTTTGGTAAGTCCAAGATTTCATCAGACGACAACGGTAGCGCGCGCTACGTACCTTCTTGTAGCGTGCGCTACAGCTGAACACTTAGCATACGCTAACCCCAAAATGTTAGCGTGCGCTAACGAATTATCTGATGCCCAGTAGTGGAGTCCAGAACCTTCTGCCCTCTGATCTGATCGCGGTAGCGTGCGCTACAATCAATATTTAGCGTGCACTACAATATCGATTGCGTACGCTAAAAACCACTCATAGCGTGCGGTATGAATTAATCCAATGCCCAAAGAGCCACCGGACTCAACTCGATCGACCTTAGCGCGCTTATACCGTGCATAGCGTGCGCTACTCCACCATCGGCGCGCTACTTACCATTTGTAGCGTGCGCTACTTATAACCCAACTGCAGTCCGGTGCCTTCTGGACTGCCTGCTTGAAACATACTAGCGTGCGCTAGTGTTGAGAGGTAGCGTGCGCTACCCGTACTCAATTAGCGCACGCTAAAGAGAGTACATAGCGTGCGCTACTCCTCACACACAGCACACTATGAAATGGCAATGATGGTAAACACCGCACGATTCTCCAACTAGATTGATGATGAATGACGATTGATACACGATGCAATTACTATGAACGATGAATACAATGATTGAAATTACTGAATGATAAATACTGAGTGACAAATGATCATTAATGAGTGAAAAATACTGAGTGACAATTACTGAATGATAAATACTGAATGATAATGACTGAATTACAACCGGGTATTACAAAATCTCTACAAATTCATTCCAAATAATTGACACTAATATGTTGGGAAAAATACCGACAAATGTCACGTCACAACGAATAAAGCGAAACCTCGTTTGACAAATTCCCACTCTTCAATCGTAACTTTGTGGTTACCGACGAGTAGAGCAACAATTACATCTCGATAAAAATAATACAAATGATATTCAAAAGCGATAAATAACGAGACACAATTTTTAGCGTGGAAAACCCCTCAAGACGAGAGTAAAAACCACGGGACCGAAGCCGCTTAAATCCACTATCACCAATACACACAAATATACAATCGTCCCTAATACAAACTAGGAGTATACACCAATCTTCAAATACTTGGTAATAAATGTTCTTCAAGTATTTGGAATCAACAACAACAACAACAACAACAACAAGATCGAGAAAAGAAACAACCGTAAATAGCTTACACAAAGAGCTAACGAAATACCTGAATTTCCGGACTCAAAATCTCGATCTACACCGGTGAAAAGATTTGTCCAATAGCTACCAAGCTCTTGTCAAAAGATCACGACGATCCGACCGATAAATCTCTGGGAAAATGAAGAATGTATTTCTCTCTCTTGTTTCTCTCTCTATCTCTCTCTCTTGTTCTTCACAAAGTGTATGTGATGAAAAGTGATAAAATCCCGCAGCAAAAACTGCATAAAGAAGAAACCCAAAGGGTTGACCCCCGTGTGTCGTGGCCCGGCGAGAGTGTGCCGTGGCACACAATAAAAAACACGCCCAGGAGATCGAGCAGGGGCCGCGGCCTGGCTGGAAGGGGTCGCGGCCCATAGTACAGGCCATGTTGGAGTAAAATGACGGGGCCGCGGCTCGGCAGGGATGTGCCGCGGCCCAGGGGGTACTCGGCAGTAGGGGTGGACTCGGTTCCATTCGGTTCGGTTTTTGACCGAAACCGAGAGTCGGACCAAATATTCGGTTTTCGGTTTGGTTCGGTTCTTTTTGAAGTTCGGTTCGGTTAAGTTCGGTTTTATAAATATTCGGTTCGGTTTCGATTTGGTTTGATGTTTTTTCGGTTCTTCACAATATAAATTCAAATATTATATGCAATAGAATAAGTTATATATAACAACAAGCCAACAAGAGTTATATATATATATATATATATATTCAAGATAAAAGCTAGAGTTGCATAGCAATTTCCAAATATCTCAAAATATATAACAATCGTAAATCACAGTAGCTCATTCTCTCAACCTAAATTAATTGAATCACAAATTCATGAGCATATTATCGGTGTTTCTTGGACCCATGAGGGTCTTACAAAAGGAAAACGCATTATACTAAAATTCGAAACACACCAAAATCACAAAAACAAGGTCATTTTAGTATGTTGAAATTTGACTTCGGTCCATTTCGGTCCGGTTCGGTTCCGCTCTACCCCGAACCGAGAACCGAACCAAATTAGTTCGGTTCGGTTCTGTTTTTTTTTGTTTTTCGGTTCGGTCTTATTCGGTTTCGGTTTTTCGGTTATTTTTTCGGGTTTTTTCGGTTCGGTTTTGGATTTTCGGTTCCGAAATGCCACCCCTACTCGGCAGGGGTGCTCGGCAGGGGGCCGCGGCCCGGCCGGTAGGGGCCGCGGCCCAGAGTACAGTTTCGGCCAGATTGTTGGTTGATTGCCAGGGGCCGCGGCCCGACTGTGCAAGGTGAGAAAATGGCCTATATTTTAGAAATTACTCCTACAAATCTCCCCCTTTCCGGAATATAGGAAGAGTTCGCCATCCCGGCGATCTAACAACACACTTTCACCTTATCTCTACTTAACGCCTTGGCTAACATATCGGAACCATTATCATCGGTATGAACTTTATCAAGTTCAAACAAACCATCCTTCAAAGCATCTCGGATCCAATGATACCTCACATAGATATGCTTTGTTCTCTTATGAAAAGTCGCATTCTTAGCCAAATGAATCGCACTTTGACTATCACAAAGAACTACGTAACGTCGTTGTCGGAAGCCTAGCTCTCGTAAAAACATTTTCAACCATAAGAGCTCTTTGCTCGCTTCCACCGCCGCAATATACTCGGCCTCCGTTGTAGACAAGGCAATGCACTTTTGCAATCTTGATTGTCATGACACGGCTCCCCCTCCAAACGTCATCAAATAACCGGAAGTGGATTTTCGGTTATCTTCATTACCGGCCATATCTGAATTGGAATATCCAACAAGCATTGCTTTCCCGTTTCCAAACGTAATACGCAATTTGGAAGTACCCCGTAAATATCTAAATATCCATTTTACGGCTTCCCAATGCTTCTTTCCCGGATTCGATAGAAACCGGCTCACCACTCCCATAGCATGAGCAATTTCGGGCCTAGTACATACCATAGCGTACATCAAACTCCCGACCGCCGAGGCATATGGAATTTTATCCATATCCTCAATCTCCTCCTTCGTCTTAGGGCAATCTTGGCTCGTCAATTTAAAATTGTTAGTAAGAGGCGAACTAACAACTTTAGCTTTGTCCATGTTGAAACATTTAAGCACCTTCTCGATATATTGCTCTTGCGACATATGTAATTTCCGGGCTGCTCTATCCCGAGTGATTCTTATTCCAAGAATTTTTTTAGCCGCCCCCAAGTTTTTCATGGCAAAAGACTTACTCAATTCTTCCTTCAAGTTGGCAATCCTCTCGGCATTCTTGCCAACGATCAACATGTCGTCCACATAGAGCAATAAGATGATAAAGTCATCATCTCCAAATTTCTTGAAAAATAGGTAATGGTCGAGAGTTGTCTTCCGGTAGCCTTGGTACTTGTACCGACTCAAACTTCTTGTACCATTGTCTTGGTACTTGTTTCAACCCGTATAAACTCTTCCGAAGTTTACACACATAATCCTCTTTTCCTTCGATCTCAAATCCTTCTGGTTGCTTCATATAAATTTCTTTGTCAAGGTCTCCGTGAAGAAAAGCCGTCTTGACATCCATTTGCTCAACCTTAAGATCAAGGCTAGCCGCAATACCAGGGACCAATCGAATCGATCCTATCTTCACAACCGGAGAAAAAATCTCGTCAAAATCAATGCCCTTCTTTTGACTAAATCCTTTCACTATGAGTCTAGCTTTGTATCGGGGCAACGAGGTATGCTCCTCCGACTTCACTCGATACACTCATTTGTTTCTCAAAGCACTCTGGCCTTTCGGCAACTTCACCAACTCGTAAGTGTTATTCCCATGCAAGGAACTCATCTCGTCTTGCATGGCATCAATCCATTCCTTCTTCTTTTCATCCTCCATGGCCTCCGCAAAATATTTGGGCTCTCCCACGTCGGTGAGTAAAATGTACTCATCGGCCAAATAACGAGAGGAGGGATGACGGCCCCTTGTCGACCGCCTATGTAGAACAAAAGATGGCATGTTCGGAACGGGTAGCTCGGGATGAGCTCCATCGGTGTCATCTTGCCTCAATTCATCGTTCTCACCGTCATCATGTTGTTCATTATTTTGGACATCATCTCCAACGGGAGTCTCAACATTTTGTGGAGGAACGAGGTCCAAATCAATAAGATCATAGTCGTGTTGCGGAGCCGACTCTCCATTCTCAACATCCTTCATTGTTTGATCTTCTACAAAAACAACGTATCTCGACCGAACAAGCCTCTTTTTCACCGGGTCATATAATCTATACCCGAACTCATCAAGCCCGTAGCCAATAAAAATACACGGCTTCGTATTGGAATCAAGCTTTGATCTCTCATCATTCGGAATGTGAAAAAACGCTTTACATCCGAAGACCCTCAAGTGGCGATACGAGATTTCTTTACCGCTCCACACCTTATCCGGCACATCAAATTCCAAAGGAACACACGGCGTCAAATTGATAACATGAACCGCCGTGTTCAAAGCTTCTCCCCAAAACGACTTTGGCAATCCGGCATGTGAGAGCAAACAACGAGCTCTCTCGACCAAAGTCCGGTTCATTCTCTCCACCAAGCCATTGAGTTGCGGAGTCTTCGGGGCCGTCTTTTGATGTCGGATCCCTTGCTCTCGGCAATATTCATCAAAGGGTCCGGTGTACTCTCCACCATTGTCCGTCCGGATACACTTTAGCTTCTTCCCGGTCTCTCTTTCCACCGAGGCATGAAATTGTTTGAAAGTATATAACACTTGATCTTTGGTCTTCAAGGTGTATGCCCACACCTTCCTAGAGTGATTGTCGATGAATGAGACAAAATATCGGCAACCACCGAGCGTCCTAGTCTTCATAGGACCACAAAAATCGGAATGAACAAGATCAAGCACATTTTCCTTCCATGAAGGAGTATGACTCTTAAAAGTAACTCTCCTTTGCTTCCCGGCTAGACAATGAGACCATCTTTTAAGATGTACCTTGTGAACCCCGGACAACGCCTCCTTCTTCGACAATAGCACCATTCCTTTTTCACTCATGTGACCGAGCCTCTTATGCCATAGCTCGGCCATGTCATTATTGTCGATTGTATTCACGAAATTAGTCGTGACCTTTGGAAGTGTCACGTACAATTTTCCTTCCTTTTGTCCTCTCCCGACAATCAAGGAACCTCTAGTGAGTTTCCACAACCCCTTGCCAAAACCGATATGATAACCGTCATCATCGAGTAAACCAACGGACATAACATTAAGCCTCATATCCGTAACATGTTTTACATTCCGTAAAATAAGTTCCATTCCAGTGTCGAATCTCAAATGCACATCTTCCACTCCAACAATCTTGGATAACCCATCGTTACCCATCTTGACTATACCAAAGTCGCCCGGAGTATAAGAGGAATAAAAATCTCTACGTGATGTAACATGACACGTAGCACCACTATCGACCACCCAACTCGAATCATCTCTCGCAAGGTTGACCATATCATAATCACAACAAACAAAGAATTCTTCGGTAGTAGTATTAACTTCGGCTTTATCATTACTACCGCTTTCCTTCTTTTGTGAATTTTCTCGGCCTTGGCGATTCTCCTTCTTCAATTGTCGGCAAAATTTCTTAGTATGCCCTTTCTTACCACAATGGTAACATTCGATATTGGCATACTTCCCCCGAGAACTACTCATTTGTGGCCCTCTATTACTCGGACCTCTACTTTGACCTCTCCCCCGTCTTTCGGTAACTAGAACATCTGACTGTGACGAAGATCCTTGTGCTTTTCTTCGGACCTCCTCATTCAACATGTTCCCTTTAGCTAGTTCCATCGAAATGACTCCATCGGGGGTGGAGTTAGACAACGACGTTCGAAACGTCTCCCAAGAATCCGGCAATATGCCTAACAACCACAAAACTTGCACCTCCTCTTCGAATTTAATTCCCATTCCGGCAAGTTGATTAATTATGCCTTGGAATACATTTAAATGATCTGATAGAGGAGTCCCATCTCGAAACTTCAAATTCATCATTTGTTTAATGAGGAATAACTTATTATTCCCCGTCTTTCGAGCATACAATTTCTCGAGCTTGTGCCATAACTCTCGAGCATCGTTCTCTCCACTAATATGGTTCAAAACTTTGTCATCCACCCATTGTCGAATATATCCGCAAACTTGGCGATGCAAAATAGTCAACTCCGCGTCGGACTTCCCTTCCCATTTATCTTTGCTAAAAACTGGCAAATAATAATCCTTCACGTATATAAGGTCTTCCATCTTCCCCTTCCATACGTGGTAGTTTGAACCGTTCAAGTTAACCATTCTACTCGTGTTGGCTTCCATCTTACAATTGAGATACTTAACAACCATGAAATAACAAATCCCGTGGCTCCGATACCACTTTGTTGGGAAAAATACCGACAAACGTCACGTCACAACGAATAAAGTGGAACCTCGTTTGACAAATTCCCACTCTTCAATCGTAACTTTGTGTTTACCGACGAGTAGAGCAACAATTACAACTCGATAAAAATAATACAAATGATATTCAAAAGCGATAAATAACGAGACACAATTTTTAGCGTGGAAAACCCCTCAAGACGAGAGTAAAAACCACGGGACCGAAGCCGCTTAAATCCACTATCACCAATATACACAAATACACAATCGTCCCTAATACAAACTAGGGGTATACACCAATCGTCAAATACTTGGTAATAAATGTTCTTCAAGTATTTGGAATCAACAACAATAACAAGATCGAGAAAAGAAACAACCGTAAATAGCTTACACAAAGAGCTAACGAAATACCCAAACTTCCGGACTCAAAATCTCGATCTACACCGGTGAAAAGATTTGCCCAATAGCTACCAAGCTCTTGTCAAAAGATCACGACGATCCGACCGATAAATCTCTGGGAAAATGAAGAAATGTATTTCTCTCTCTTGGTTCTCTCTCTATCTCTCTCTCTTGTTCTTCACAAAGTGTACGTGGTGAAAAGTGATAAAATCCCACAGCAAAACTGCATAAAAGAAGAAACCCAAAGGGTTTACCCCCGTGTACCGCGGCCCGGCGAGAGTGTGTCGTGGCACACAACAAAAAACACGCCCAGGAGATCGAAGAGGGGCCGCGGCCTGGCTGGAAGGGGCCGCGGCCCATAATACAGGCCACTCGGCCATGTTAGAGTAAAATGATGGGGCCGCGGCTGGACAGGGATGTGCTGCGGCCCAGGGGGTGCCCGGCAGGGGTCCTCGGCAGGGTGCTCGGCAGGGGGCCGCGGCCCGGCCGGCAGGGGCCGCGGCCCAGAGTACAGTTTCGGCCAAATTGTTGGTTGATTGCCGGGGGCCGCGGCTCGGCCGCCTTGTGTCGCGGCCCGGCTGTGCAAGGTGAGAAAATGGCCTATAATTTGGAAATTACTCCTACATAATATTCAACTTTTTACTCCCCCTCTCTCTACCTACTTTCTCTCTGTGAAATTATCTCCTCAAGTAATCAGCACCAATACTTGACGTTTTACTTCCCCTCTCTATACCCACTTTCCCTCTCCAGAATTACCTCTCTAATTAGTTGTCACTAATATTCGACTTATTATTCTCCATTCCTCGTCCCACTTTTTCTTGGAATTCACTTTAAGTAATTGGCACGAACATTCAACTTGTTACATTCCATCTATCTATCCATTTTTTCTCTTTAATTACTACTTCAAGTAATTGTCACTATAATTCAACTTTTTACTCTCCATCTCTCTTCTCACTTTCTCTCTCACACTAAGTAACATTCAACTTTTACTGTATGGTGCGTGAGTGGTGATTGGTTTATATGAGTACGTTAGATCCTTTCTCAAGCAGCGACGCCATCATATATGCTACTCTAGTTATTGGCTCAAGCATGTATTGGCTGTTGTTGGTTTCCGTACCTATTTTGTAGCCATTCGAAGAAAACAAAACTTCCAACTTTTCACACCATACTATTTAGAAATACCGATATACACAAAAATATGATATTGCTACCCTATATAGTGTTATGTTATCGAGATTAAGTGCCTTAAGGTGTAACTTTGGTCAGACTTTATCAACTCTTCCCGGTACATCATGGAATACTACTAACTTTGTTCACTTTTTGGAGTTGAGATAAAATTAGTCTTAATTTCATAGAAGTACTCTTGGTTTTGTGCAGAAAGCTCAGCACAAGGTCGATGTAGTTAGAGGTGTTCGGCGGTTCAAAACTGCTAATTTTTTGAACCGGCAGTTCATGTTCAAAACCGCCAGTTTTTTAACCCCCGGTTCATGAACCGCCGGTTCCGGTTGGCCAAAAATCAAAACCGGAACTGAACCGCCTTATGGCCGTTCACGGTTACGGTTTTGAACCGTGAACCGCCGGTTCCGAACCGAACCGGAACCGGCAGTTCACGGGTTTTCTTTTTGAATTTTTTAAATTTTAGTTTAGAAAAATATGGGGTAAAAATTAGACTTGAGCTTAATTCAAGTATTTAAAGTTTAAACTTGAATTTTGTAATTTTAAATCTTTGAATTAAGCGCCTACGTATCCGATATCCGTAACTTTAGAGTTTAGGAATCAAAATCAAAGTCCTTATAGTCTATTTTTAAATTTTGGTGGGGAAGGGGGAAAAAACTAAAAATAGACTTGAGCTTAATTCAAATATTCTAAGTTAAAATTAAGAATTTCAACATTGAATATTTGGATTAAGTTGCCTATGTATCCTCTTTCCTTAGGAATCGAAGTCCTCGTAGTTCACTTATCTTATACTTACCTTAGGGAGCGGAGCGGAGGCGGAGAGGAGATGGTTCAATCACCTAAGTCAACTGAATCATTGCTAGATCCGGTATCATATGTATCACTGTCTTCTTGTTCATTATAATTTGGTTCTTGTTGGCGTAACTCGACTTTCACTCAATCATTCAATAATGCTTGGGCTTCAAGATTTTGAGGCATCAATCGAGATCGTCATTCATCTAGAATGTATCCTCTTACACTGGAGGCTTGTTCAACAGAAACTGTTGAGGCGGGGACAGCTAGTATTTCCTTTGCGATCGTGACAACTACAGGAAAGATTGTAGACCTTTTTGCCCACCACTTAGGAAGATTGTTATTACCATCCGATCCACATTCTAAAGCTTCCAATTCACAAGTAGTTAAATAATTTTGAAGTTCTTGATAAGCATTACTTTGGTACCTTGTTCATTTTCGGGATAAATCTTCTTGATAGACATTCCACTCACTAAGATCTGGAGTAGCAAAACCAAAAGAAGATATACTACTACTAGAAGAAATGTGAACAAGAGAAGAAGAACCCGTACCAAGATCAAGACTACCACTATAACTACAAGCATATTCGCGATAAAGAGCAGATAAATAATTTTTTGCATTTTGAACACAATCGCTAGGATTTGGAGGAATAAAATTATCAATAGGATTAGGAAATAAAGCATTATAGTAAAGTGTAAGTAATTTTAGCAAACCTTCACTTGAGGATCTAAAGGTTTAGCAACTAAAAAAATCAGAGGAATGTAGGCGAAATATTTAATTCATTTGTCTCTCATTTCATTTATACAATTAAATAAATCGGGAACTTTAATTAAAGACTTAAATACAAGTACCATTTTAACACAATGTTCAACAACAAGTGTAGAAGTGGGATAATAAATACCGAACAAAGACTCAGTTGCCTCTTTAAAAAATTTTAAAAGTGCCATTAAACTATAGCACTTATCCTATTGACTTTGCAATAAGGAAACGGGTACTTGTTCTTCATTATAGAAATTGCACAATGTAATACGATATTCATAACTATCATTTAACAAATTATAAGTAGAATTCCAACGATTTGGCACATCTTTTGAAAATTTCTTTGGATGCATATTATTTTTTATGCAATATCTCCTCCATTTTTTACCTAGAGAAGAATGTTTAATTAAATACATTACTGCTTCACGGATAGGAGCATATGCTTCTTGTAAAACAGCTAAACCATCTTGAACACATACATTAAGAACATGATGAATGCACCTAATATGAAAAAATTTACCACCAAGAGATGGCTCACATATTGCAATAAGTGATTCTAAACTAGCTGTATTGGAGCTAGCATTATCAAAAAAAATTAAAAAAAAAATTATACTAAATTATATTCAGATAAAATTGTATAAATTTTATGTGAATATTTTTGGCGGTATGTGCGCTATTAAACTCTCTAAAATCAATTAGACGTTTTTGCATAGTCCAAGAATCATCAATCCAAATATAAGTAATTCCCATATATGTATTTACTTCCCAATGATCACTCCAAGCATCGGAGCATATACAAACTTTATGATCTAGTTTTAAAAATATATTAGCTAAAATTAATTTTGTCTCGCTAGTAGTTTTTCGAACATCGCGAGTTACGTTAGAGCGTGAAATTTTTTTACTAGCAGGATTAAAACTTAGTTGAGTAAAAGTTTCATACATTTGTCGTCAACAAAGTTAAAAGGAAGAGGTTTACCACAAACAAATATAGCTAATTTTTTCTAATGGTAATTGGATTAAATTTAAATAAAGAACTAGTACCTTGATTGGGGGCATTAGACGACGTGGCCGTGCCTCGGAGTTGGGTTTGACTAGACTCTATGACAACTTTGTCGGGATGTTGCCTTTGTATATGGCCATTTAGTGTGCCGTAACCTCCTCCTTTTTTAAAATTGTAAATTTTCTCGCAATAGTTGCACTTGGCCAAGAAATGACCGGGACCGGAGGCAATGTCGTCCATTTTTGTATAATGCATCGCAAATAATGGAGATTTGAGCTCGGATGGTTTCTTTTGTTTTGGTTTTTGTTGTTTGCTCATCATCTTCATCATCTTAGATATTATGAATCGATTTTGAGACTTCAAACAATTCGTTGATTTGTTCATTGGTTATTTCTTCGGGAACATAATCTCCAAAATTCGGACTTGGAATAGAATTAGAACTCGGAGTATGAGTACTACCACTAGCACCACCTCTTCCTCGTCGAGGAATATCGGTGATATCCTTTCCCTTTCCCCGGTTGAATTGGTCACTTGACATGTTTTTCAATTAAAAGTGTAAGACAGAGTTGAGAGAATAAAATTAGAATGAATGTAGAGAGAAAGTAGAGAGATAATTAGAGTTGGTGTGAGAAAAATGAAGGATGAGAGGGGGGTATTTATAGGAGTAAAAATGTATTAAAAAAATTGGGCTTGTGACCGTTGGAACCGCTGGTTCCCCGTTGAACCGCCAGTTCCGGTTCGAACCGCCGGGTGAGCAACGGATGTAAAATTCAAAATTTATTTTTTAAAAAAAAAACTAGCGATTGAACCGCCGGTTTGCGGTTCGTCAAAACGCCGAACCGGAACCGAACCGTCTTAAAACGATTGATGGTTCCGGTTTTGAATCGAACTGCGGTCAACGATTAACCGAATCGCGGTCAACAGTTCAAGACCGCCGGTTCGCTAGTTCGAACTGTTACCGTGAACACCTCTAGATGTAGTGTGTGAATCCTCACATCTATCGTCACGTCGACTGATGCGAATGTTTACGTTAAAGAACTATTTTTTTACTGATTTCCATAATGTGATTTATCATACGATCCCCTTTATATCCAACGTTCATATTTTTTGATATTTCATACATCTTAAATTGGTAGTCTACAAGACTCATGAGTAAGATCTCACAACAACTATTTATAATGGTAGTCGAATTGGTGGAGTAGGTGGGCGCGGAACTGAAAGGTCACGAGTTCGATTCCCCCTGCCAACACTTTCTCGGTTGAGCCTATCACACAAGACTTCCCAAGTGTGGTTTAACTGGTTGGCCTAGTTTGCAGGCTATTACGTTCAACCCGAAAGTTTATCCAATGTGCACTTGAAGAGTCGCGGATGCGGATTCCCCGTCATTAAAAAAAATCTAATGACAACAATTGTCATTTTTACCTCTCTAAGGCCCTGTTCTTTTGGACTTATTTTTCAGTTTTTTAGTTCGATTCGATTTAGTTCAGTCAGTCCATTCGATTCGATTCGATTGATTCGATTCGATTGATTCGAGTTCATTGATTCGATTAAGTTGATTCGATTCGATTCGGTTTAGCTCAGTTCTTCTTATTATTATTATTATTCTTAATTATTATTAATATTATTACTAATAATATTACTATTATCGTTGTTCTTCTTAATTACTATTATTATTATTATTTACCCTTAATATACATTTGATTCGATTCGATTCGAGTCCATTCGATTGATTCAATTGATTCATACCCATTGATTCGATTGATTCGATTCGATTCAGATTCATTCATCGAAAAAGAACAGAGCTACTTGACAAACAAAGGGCATCTAACGCTCAAGCTTAGCTAAAAACACATAATATTGCCTAAAAAGGTTGTACAAGATCAATCTTAATATCAAATGTTCTTTTAATGCACACCATGAGAGTAAGATGCTTTACAACAAAATTCAATTATAAATTCGCTTAACTCCCTCGGGCAGCAACTAAGGAAGTCTTGGGATGACGATGAAGGGTGGATCGGGGGCATCTTGAGGAGATGAGTAAGGATCTATTGCTTGTAATATCCAGGGGTAATTTTTTTCATTTCACTGTTGAGTTGTACATATTCATTTGGAATTGTACAAATGTCGTTGTATTATATCATTCGTGTTTGTTGAGGTGCGTTGGATTGTAGTTCGTTCATTCCGGTTGAGAGTTGGTAGAACAACTTGGTTGTCCACTTTGTTGAGCTAACGTACGTTAGCTTGTGCGCTTAACCTACGTTAGGCTTTAGGCATTACGTACGTTACGATGTTCATGCTACGTACGTAATGAGTGGTAGGTGGAGGGAACCTTCCTCGGACTTGACTTTCAGATGGTGGGTCCCGGGCATCTATGATCCGATCTTACTATTGCAGTCAACGGATCCTTACGTACGTTAAGAGGTGAGCTCTACGTGCGTAATCCATGTAGCTTGCTAACATACATAAATTTTTATTGTTTACGTACGTTAAGGTCTTCGTATTTTTGGTCAGTTGGTTCTGGAGTTAGCATTACGTACGTTAATGTTCTGGCATAGCGTGTGTAATGGCCCTTACGTACGTTAATCGTGGCGTACGTAATGTGTTTGTCAGATTATATAACTTGATTTCATATTTCATTTCTTCACAAACCAAAATCATTTTTCTCTCCTTAGAATCGTCCTTCTGGACTTGTTCCTGATATTTAGCCTCTTCCATCTTGTTTTGATCATCATAACTTGATTTGGAGCTTGGAGTTGGAAGCTTTTTGGTGCTCCTTTGGTGTTTGGAGAGTTCTTCTTGTTCTTCATTGGTAAGTTCTCTTAATCTCTTGTTCTTCAAGTGATTTCCGAGTATGTTGATGTTGTTGTTGTTTTCTTTGGGTATTGATTGATTGTTGGAGTATATCATGATTCTTGATGAGTTTTTATAACTTGTGATGAAGAACATGATGGTTTTGTCTTGAGGAGGAGTTGGTCTTGATGTTTTAGGATGTTTGGAGGTTATAATCATGTCTAGGAAGGATTATGTTAAGATTGTTATATGATTAACATAGTCTTGATATGATTGGTGGTGGTGTTTGTGTTTCTTGGGGAGATTTTTACCATTTTGGTAAGGAATTATGATGAATTATATAATGATTATCATAATCTTGCAATGGTTGATTTAATCTTGTGGTTTAATCCGAATTCATGATGAGTTGGTGATGGAGACACCATGTTTGTTGGGATGATGATGTTCTTGGGGTATTGATGATGATATTAGTGATATTATCTTTTTGAGATGTTTGTTTTGATGATTGTTCTTAAGTGATTCTTGTGGAATTGATTTCACAAGTGTTAAGAACGTAATGATCATGTTAATTGATCATTGAGGTGATGGAGGATGTTAGAATTCATAGTTGAGAACTATGATATTCGTTGGTGGAGTTTAACCGATTCTGGGTTGAATCGGGATTGTTTTGGTGTTGCTTTCCATTGATTTTGTCTTATTGAATGAATCGTATTTCATTCAAGGTTGTTCGAGTGCTTTTGATCATCGGAGGACGCCGTTCCTTGTTTCGTGGAAGGACGTTGATCGTGGAAGGACTTTCTCGCCTTCGGTTTGAGGCAAGTTTTATACTTGTACTGGTCAATGAGATTAATGTTATCATGTATGTGTATGAATGTGTGTATCATTTCGAGACTTGGTCTCTCTATGATTTTGTTGATATTTGGGGATTGTTTGATGCAATACCCTTCGGCAAATTATGCCAATTGTTGTTATTGTTCGATAAAAGTCGTTCAGGGCTTTGAGATACTCATTGTTGATGTTATTATCGATAGTCGGTTCGCGGTATCGATGTATCGGTTATTGTTGTCGGCATTGATGTCGGTTTAAGATATTGTTATGATCATTGTTATTTATATCGGTATTTTGCTATTGATGCTGTGATTGGCCGAGTGTAGGCATTGACATGTTCGATTATCATCTTCATCGTCGGTAATCGTTTAAAGGTACTGGGACATCTGTTCTAATCGTTTCGTTGTTATCGATTGACCCTTCTAAGGTAATCGAGGTATTGAATTGGGATTATCGAAGATAATTCCCATCCGTTGTATCCTTGTTTATCGATTGACCGTTCTAAGGCAATCGAGGTATTGAATTGAGATTATCGAAGATAACTCCCATCCGTTGTATCATTGTTTATCGTTTGACCGTTCTAAGGTAATCGAGGTATTAAATTGGGATTGTAGGAGATAACTCCTATCCGTTGTATCATTGTTTGTCGATTGACCGTTCTAAGGTAATCGAGGTATTGAATTGGGATTATCGAAGAAAATTCCCATCCGTTGTATCCTTGTTTATCGATTGACCGTTCTAAGGCAATCGAGGTATTGAATTGGGATTATCGAAGATAATTCCCATCTATTGTATCATTATTTATCGATTGACCGTTCTAAGGTAATCGACATATTGAATTGGGATTATCAAGGATAATCTCCATCCGTTGTATCGTTGTTATCGATTGATCGTTCCGAGGTAATCGATGTATTGAATTAGGACTATCGAGGACATTTCCCATCCGTTGGGTCGTTATCGATTGACCTTTCTAAGGTAATCGATATATTGAATTGGGAGTGTCTAGGACATTTTCCATCCGTTGAGTCGTTGTTATCGATTGGCCATTCCAAGGCAGTCGAGGTATTTTGAATTGGGACCGCCGAGGACGGTGCCCATCCATGAGTTATTGTTGTCGTGTAGGCCGACTCAATGCAGCACACTATTATTCTTGTGAATTCGGTAATCTTGGGATCGTTGGCGTTTGTGATTAATTGTGTTTTGGAGGCTAGTCTCGGCTAGTGCTCGATGGGTAAGTCTGGGGCTTGAACCTTCGTGGTTGGTTTCCCAGCACCTGCGATTCAGCAGGTCACGGTCATTGGGTGATCTTATTATGGGTAAGTTTGGGGATTGAACCTTCGCGGTTGGTTTCCCAATACCTACAGTTCAGTAGGTCACGGTCATTGGAATCCCTCATTGTGATACGGCTTCGTGCCGTGGCTTCGGCCCTCACTGTGATATGGCTTCGTGCCGTGGCTTCAGCCCTCATTGTGATATGGCTTCGTGCCTTGGCTTTGGCCCTCATTGTGATACGGCTTCATGCCGTGGCATCGGCCCTCAGATGATACAGCCTCGGGGTGTTTAGCTTCGGGCCATTGTGATGATTGACAGCTTCGGCTGAGTGGTTTTTCAGACCATTGTGATATTGTGGCAGCTTCGGCTGAGTGGCTTTCAGGCTGTTGTGATGTAGTGGTATTTCCGTTGGAGCCTTCGGGCATTGTGATTCATATTTATTCCAGTTCTGGTTTGGTTTACCTTTGGGTAATTTATGGTTGTGTTCTGTATTGATGATTCGCCATTGGGCACTTGTGTTCTAACCTGTTGAGCAGGTATCGATCGTATGTCGTGGGCATAGTGTTTCTCGAATGCTCGATTCTTACTTTGGTTTGTGAGCATTTCGTATTACCATCATTGTACCGTTTCATTCTGCCTTTGGATGCATATCATGTTGTACATGTATTTGATATTCATTATCTGGATGATTGACCCCGTGGGGGCGGAACATGTTTTCATATTTTAGGTGTTTGCGAGGAGAGAGTTGAGACACAGGGGCATGATGATGGAGACGAGGCATTCGAGCGATACTAGTCCGAGATATTTCAGTGTTCATGTCGGTCAGACAGTTGGAGTACTCCAGTGTTGTTCAGTTGTTGTCATTTTGTATTATCCGAGCGAGGCTCGTGAGTGTTGTTGTATTTTTATTTTGGCCATGTAGGCCCACTGTTGTCGTTGAAATTCCTTATCGGAATATTATGTCGGATGTCATAGTAGAGACTGAGATTCCCCTTTTGGTTAGTTTGTTGTATTCTTGGTCGTGTTCGCCTGGTGGATCTCCTGGTGTGGGGTCCACGGCACTGTAATGACCCAAGGAGATTTGGGGGTGTTAAACTCGTTTACTTCAATGGACAAGATGGGGTTTCACCCTATATCCCACCAAAAAATCTTACTTACTTGGGAAGATTTGGGCCCGGAATAAGTTTAAAGTCCAGGAGAATATCCCGCGATTGGATGATAAATGGTCCTAGGGTGGGGGTCAGATAGAATTATCATATTTTGTTGAATTACCTCATCACCCTTTAAAGTAGCTAAATTTTGACTACTTGATACTCTCTCAGAGTCATATTAAATGATTTATTTTTTAGGTTAAAC
Organism: Orobanche coerulescens; assembly: GCA_033398695.1. Taxonomy (NCBI): domain Eukaryota; kingdom Viridiplantae; phylum Streptophyta; class Magnoliopsida; order Lamiales; family Orobanchaceae; genus Orobanche; species Orobanche coerulescens. Next base: position 51,482,086 of record CM065803.1, read on the forward strand.
TTCGACTATAATTTATTTCTCAAAATATAATGATAATATACTGTAAAAATATTAGTTGATGGGAATATATCACTATAATTTTTATAAATTTATTGTTGTGTTTTGTGAAATAATCTATAACCAAAGTTTAACCTGGAAGGAACAAAACATCAATTAATATGAAATAGGGAGAGTAATCTGCTCTATTGACTCGCCGATGAATGTCTCATGAACCCAGTTTACATATGAAACGGTGATATATGTTTTATTTATGTTTGCGAAAATATAAATATATATCATATTTAGGTAAATGTAATAGATAGTACTACAATTCAAAAGTTCTTAGTTTTATATATTTATTAGCAGAAATTTAAAATATATACCATTTTTAACAAAATATCTCTCTTATCTCAACTAAAATAGCCCAGAGAAAAAGTTCTTTGTTTCATTCCAAAAGGATGGCAATAAAAAAGATCTTTCTAAGTGAAAATATTCTTCAAAATATACACACAAGTCTTTATACTCAGTAATTGAATTTAGCATCTCATATGTTGAGTTTCATCTTTGCTTTACATCCGGACTAAAAAGTTTTGGTTGCATTTGTTTTTATTTTAAATATTTAACTCAACGTCTTGTTAACTTTATACGATTATGGAAATATATGACACATTGTCTAAAAGGTTCTTCTGCATTATCTACAACATCTTGTACACACAGATTTAAAATATGACATATGCATCTAGTATGACATAATCGACCTTACAAAACAAGATAGCCTGCTTGTTAAAGCTGGTACACTATCAGCATTAGAACTAGCATTATTAAAACCATTTGTACAAATTTTATCTAACACGCAATAAAAAGTTAAGATTTTAATAGTTGTGTTAACTATATTATCTGCAATATGTGCGCAATTAAATTTTTTAAATGCAAGCAATCATTTATTTAGGGTCCAATTATCATCTACCCAGTGGTAGATGATAATTATTTTTCTTTTAACGCTGCGCAAGTATCATCAGCTAAAGAAACTCTATGATCTCTAAATTTAAAATTATTCTTAATGCTAGCTTATGTTGTTTAGCAAGGTATATATAAATGTAGTCATTGTTGTACGTAGAATCCTGTTAATAGCAGGAGCATTTTTCGTCCTATATTCCCAATGAGTATTATCCACAAAATTAAAGGATAAAGAATCTTGTGCATATAGTTTCGCCATTTCTTCTCTATCAAGCAATGCATTATACATATAAAGTTGAGATTCAGACATATCTGAGAGCCAGCTCCACTACAAGGTTAGAAGTTGAATTGACTTTGCGATATATCTGTGTGGACCGATGTGTGGTTATGTTCAAAATGCCTTTTAAATTGCCATACCCATCTGTGACCTTATATGGATATTCTTTGGTGCAATAATTGCAAAGAACCTTCATCAAACCATCCACCATTTTTTTCTTCACAAAGAGTTTAGCATAAAGATCAGACGTAGGCTTCCTTTCTACAACAAGGGCAGGCTTCTTTCTCGCTCTCTCTTTCTTGAGTAGTTGTTTCTTGTTCTTCTTCGAACGACACCTCTTCAACACAAGAGGGTTGTTCCTCTACTGGTACTTGACCTACCGCAGGATGCTTCGACTTTGGTGTTTACGTCGAAGTTGGTAGTCCATGAAGAGTGCGCTCTATTGTTGCATATTTTTGGGTTAACATGGTTTCATCAATTTCGTGATCCATTTCTTCCTCAATGTTATACAGGTGTTGACGACTTGAGACACATCAAAGTTCCTGAAGATCAATTTTATCTTCACTATAGCACCCGCAACACTTTATTATTAATATATTTTATTAATGGTCATATTTTGTTGGAAGTTGTTTGGGAAAGTTCCATATCAAACTGTTTGGTGCCTGGAACTGTGTGTATATTGGAGTTGGAATTGGTATGTTGGTTGTTAGTGATTATCGAGTTATGTGCTTGCCAGGATGTATTCGTTCTGACCAACTCCATAGTGGTGATATTGAGAAATAGCAGCTAGCGCATGCTAGACTGTGCTGCTAGCGCGTGCTAATTATGTATTGGTAGCGCACGTTAGTTGTCCATGGTAGCGCACGCCATTATGGCCAGTCCGTGCATGCAGAGGGTTCTGGAATCTGGACAAACTAACAGGTAGCGCACGCTAGCCCTTACGGGTAGCGCACGCTAACGTGGCCAGTACAGAAAGTTCTGCACCGCCTTTCAAAGTCGGTGGACTGCCTTTTTAGCCCGATAGCGCACGTTACCCTTTGCCCGTAGTGCGCGCTAATCGCATCCAGTTCCAGTTCTTGTCATTTCTTCTCCCTTCCTTCCTCCTCCCGTGGCTGAGTGTTATGGACGTACGGAAGTGCAGGTTTTGGCCAGACTTCACTACCCAACAATGTTTAAGAGTTCCTAGAACGAAGTTAACAAAATCTCAATAGCTTTTATCGTCCGGATTAAGGTAAATCATTCGAAACCAAAGTTCATCATATCTTAGGGTTTTCTTGAGGTTTTATGTTTTAAAGTCCAGATCTAGCCGTGGTGATGCTGGATTATGATGTTATAATTATAATCCTGTGCTTCTCGTTGAAGTTCACGGATTAAGTTTCGAGTTTTCTTCCGTAGTTATGTATGATCCAGGATGACCCTATAGTGTCCGTTTGATTGTCCCTAAGAGTAGAAATTAGGGTATACCTTTCCGTTTCCATCGTACTTTGTTTGATATAGTGTTGTGCTATGCTAGGACCTAATCGTTGAGGAAAGTTCGAGCAGCAGGTCCTTCCGTTCACTGTTCCCTGTACCATTGTAATTGAGGCGAGTACTTTGATTGCATTTGATGTACTTCGGGTGAATATGCGGAAAATGTGATTTTCTGAAAAGTGGTAATTTTAGAAAATGTGGTTTGTGCCATGTGGTTACTGAGCTTGTGTGAACCGAGTTAAAACCAATATGAGTCCCCTGGGATTCGATAGTCTGCATTCCCTATGGATCACTCGGTGGGGTTGTACAACTAGGGAGGGCCTGACGAGGACTTTCTGGGGTGTGTATCTCGCGTGAGGTATAGGGCCAGTACAGCTCGGGAGATTGTTTTGAGATGATGATTATGGTCAGGAATACATAGTCTTATTGGATCACCACAGATATAACAGCTCACAACTGATCCAACAACATCAATAACAACTAACACCAACACATTAAATCGTATATGACAGTACCCGCATGAGTACAAAACCAAAACATGACTCTGACCATGCCAAAATGACCACCAACTCACAATACACATGATATCAGTGCTGCTCGTCATCCTCGTGCCCTTCCTGCGCCAGCTTGCCACTAAAATATGTACCTGAATACACAACAAGTATATCCACCCTGAAGGGGTCAGCAACAACTCGTGCAAGTACAACGATTTATGAATATATACCACAAATGAATAAATAACCAAATCATTGTGCCATTATGTATTCCAGAATACCATACCATAATCATCATCTCAAAACAATCTCCCGAGCTGTACTGGCCCTATACCTCATGCGAGATACACACCCCAGAAAGTCCTCGTCAGGCCCTCCCTGGTTGTACAACCCCACCGAGTGATCCGTAGGGAACGCGGACTATCGAATCCCAGGGTACCCACACTGGTTTTAACTCGGTTCACACATACTCAGTAACCACATGGCACAAACCACATTTTCCGAAATTACCACTTTTCACAAAATCACATTTTCCACATATTCACACGAAGTACATCAAACGCAATCAAAGTACTTGCCTCAATTACAATGGAACAGGGAACAGTTAACGGAAGGACCTGCTGCTCGAACTTTCCTCAACGATTAGGTCCTAGCATAGCACAACACTATATCAAACAAAGTACGACGGAAACGGAAAGGTTTACCCTAATTTCTACTCTTAGGGACAATCAAACGGACACTATAGGGTCAGCCTGGATCATACATAACTATGGAAGAAAACTCGAAACTTAATCCGTGAACTTCAACGAAAAGCACAGGATTATAATTATAACATCATAATCCAGCACCACCACGGCTAGATCTGGACTTTAGAACATATAACCTCAAGAAAGCCCTAAGATATAAAGAACTTGGGTTTCGAATTATTTACCTTAATCCGGACGATAAAAGCTGTTGAGAGGTGTAGCACCCGCAGCACTTTATTGTTAATATATTTTATTAATGGTCGTATTTTGTTGGAAGTTGGTTTGGGAAAGTTCCATATCATATTGTTTGTGTAACACCCCAATTCACAAATGGGACATTACACGCCGTAGAATCCCTCTTGAGGTCTACCAGGCTAACACAAGACACATAACCACAATGGAAACCCCAAAAGATGCACTCAAAAGTAAATAGGGCCGTGGCCTCGGCCAAAACATTTCAACGGAGTACATAAAACATAATGTAGATATCAATTCGTTGCCCACGCAGGGGACTTAAACCAAGTTCAAGGATAAACAGTTTAACTCCAATACTCGACATATGCAATGACAAAACATAAAATTAAACAATACAGACTCGAGCCACTATCATCAAGCCATTCCATCCTTCGCGTGCGTGCCCCGTGCCTGCTCCTCAGCTCTCCTGCACTGAAATGCATAAGACGCATTTCCCCCATTTAAGGGGTTAGCATTCGAATAGCTAGTGCAAGTACACAATTACACAACATTATATACAAAAATACGGTTTTACACAATCATCTCAAACATAGGTCATTTGCCACATATATATTCCGGAATACTACATTGGCAATCACATCCATTTCAATCATCACGATATCACAAAATCACAACTGGTATCCCGTGGCCGTACCCCTCAGTATCGACCCCCAGACATCCCGTCGGACACTCCGGGTGGGATACCACTTCCGCGGCCGTACCCCTTAGTATCGACCCCAAACACCCCGTCGGACACTCCGGGTGGAAGTTCAATCACACACGCACCCAAGTCCACTTCCGCGGCCGTACCCCTTAGTATCGACCCCCAGACACCCCGTCGGACACTCCGGGTGGAAGGAACACAACTCACGCACCCAAAAATCACCATTCATCATGCATTTCGAAAATCACAATATACATAACGAAATGTAATACATGTACTTGCCTTGAATGAAACGAAACGAAGGAAACGACGACGGAATAGGTTTCGGTCCGAACAATCCTCCCAAATCCGATCCTAACACAATAACGGTATACACAAGTCTCAATAATGCGGAAAGGTAAGAATTAATCCTAATTCTACCCGTTGGGACAATTCATCGGACACCAAGAGTGCATAAGGAAACGAAATCGGTCAATGGTATGACAACGGGATTTCATCCCAATCAAGAACAAGAAAGCCAAGGGTCACGAGTATACTATCAAAATCTAATAACAACATCGGTCAATTCGAATTAAAACACAAGATCACCACCAAACCCTCCCCAAAATCATACTAGGGTTAAAGAAATTCTTACCTCTTGATGAATCAAGCATTCAAATCCAAAAACCACGGGTTAGATCCGCAATCCGAGCCACCCGATCGAAGAGGGATGAAGAAATCTACACAAGTAAGTGATAGGCGGAGGAACTCTCCCTCTCAAGACTCTCTCACTCTCGCACGGTTGAAGAAGGGGGGAAATGAGCGATTCTCGCTGAATAAGAAGCAGATATAGCGCTGACCGCGTTGTGTGCCGCGGCTCAGCTAAACTGTGCCGCGGCACAGAGCCAAAATTGTGCCCAGTGGTCGGCTGACCGCTCGTTGTGCCGCGGCTCATCCGAAGTGTGCCGCGGCTCAGACTCGGCATGTGCCGCGGCACTGCCAGGCTGTGCCGCGGCACGCGGTACAGTCGATTTTGGCCGGCAAGTGTCACACGGGTGTGCCGCGGCCCGGACAAGTGTGCCGCGGCTCGAGCTGTGTGCCGCGGCGCACAATCCTTGTCTTTGCGGCACACGGTACGCTTTGTTTAGGCAACAACTGGGCGATGTGTGTGCCGCGGCTCACAATCATTGTGCCGCGGCCCACACCCCTCGGGTCCCAAAATGACGATATATGATACTGTAGGAGAATAAAAGCAACAGGGATCTATATTTGGGCAACAATAACACGAAATGGAAGTACGGAACCCAAAACGATCTGAGGTACACAACCAAAGTCGAATAAGGGACAATTTCCCTAAACTTCTAGGAATTTACATAAACGGCCCAAACATCTGTAAAATCACGATACAACGTCGGATTAACAATCCGAAACTCACAACATGCTCTACTCAACCATACGAACTCATGAAAATAGGAAAAATGACGAAATCGAACGAGTTTAGCTACAATCGGATACACATGCGACAAAATATAACTCAAGATGAAATTACGTAAAAACATTATCAAGACCCGTCTAAACGGAAAACTCCAAGAACAAAATAGGTTCAGAATTACAAAATAGTGCCAGGCGAGTTGTCCGAAACGAATATGCACCAAAAAAAAATAGAAATTACCAAGGATAGAAAACACGGATATTACATTATCTCCCCCTAAAAATAAGTTTCGTCCCGAAACTTACAACACGAATAACTCGGGGTATCTCGACCTCATACCCTCCTCTGTTTCCCACGTGGCCTCCTCGGATCCATGCCTCGACCACTGCACTTTGACCAAAGGGATGGTTTTGTGCCTGAGTTGCTTAACCCGACGCTCTAAGATCTGAATCGGCTTCTCCTCGAAGGTAATGTCGGGCCCCAACTCGATCTCTCCAAAATCAATAATATGGCTAGGGTCCGATACGTACTTCCTAAGCTGGGAAACATGAAATACGTTATGCACGTGGCTCAGGGACGGCGGCAAGCCTAACCGATATGCAAGCTCTCCAACTCTCTCTAGAATCTCGAACGGTCCAATAAATCTCGGACTAAGTTTACCCTTCCGACCGAAACGGTAAACTCCCCGCGTCGGCGACACCTTAAGCAAGACGTGATCTCCCACCTCAAACTCCAACGGTCGGCGACGTGTATCGGCATAAGACTTCTGCCGACTCTGGGCCGTCAGCAATCTACCACGAATCAGGGTAATCTTCTCCCTCGTCTCAACTATCAGATCGGGCTCGGTACCGATTAGCTCAGAAGTATCATCCCAACACAACGGTGATCTGCACCTCCTTCCATACAACGCTTCGAATGGTGCCATTTTGATCGAGGCATGCCAACTATTGTTATACATGAACTCGATCAACGGCAAGTGTGTCTCCCAATCATCCTTCCAATCTAAGGCACAGGCTCTCAACATATCTTCTAGCGTCTGTATCGTCCGCTCAGACTGTCCGTCTGTCTCGGGGTGGTAGGATGTACTAAGTCTCAACTCGGTTCCCAAAGCTCTATGAACGGCCTGCCAAAAATGTGATATGAACCGGCCATCACGATCCGAAACAATGCTCTTAGGGGTCCCATGCAATCTCACTATTTCCGCAACAAACACTCGTGCAAGCCTCTCCGGCCCCCAAGTGTCCTTAATACTTAGAAAATGAGCTGATTTGGTTAGTCGATCAACAACGACCCAAATCATGTTCATTCCCGTCCGAGTCTTAGGCATATTGGTAATGAAATCCATAGAAATATCCTCCCATTTCCACTCCGGGATAGGAAGTGGTAAATGTAACCCGCCCGGTCGATGCTCAATCTTAACTTTGTTGGCGGAGTCAAACACTTCGCCACAAACTCGTTAACATCCATCTTCAAATTACTCCACGGCAGTTACTCCTCACGTCCTTGTACATTTTACTCGTACGGGATGTATGGAGTAGGGTGTGGTATGAGCTTCGCTCAAGATCTTGTCTCGGCCCAATATCACATGGTACACAAAGTCTCGCGAAACCTCAAAACTCCATCATCGTGAACCACAAATCCAGGGGCTTTCCCTTTCCGCACATCCTCCTCACCTGGACCAAAACGGATCGTCATATTGCTTCGCCTTGATATCATCGATCAGGGCGAAGTGATCTCTAATGCACATAATCGGCCTGAACTCTACGAACCCAAACCTCAATATTCAGCGGATGAAATCTCTCTGGATCTTACTCTGCGGTGTAAGTACCTCTAACATCTGCAAAGCCATCGGTTTTCGGCTCAACGCATCGGCCACTACGTTAGCCTTACCGGATGGTAAAGTATCTCGAGGTCGTAATCTTTGATTAGTTCCAACCACCTACTGTCTCATATTCAATTCTTTACGATCAAGATATACTTCAAGCTCTTATGATCCGTAAAAATCTTACAAGACGACCCATAAAGATAATGCCTCCAGATCTTTAAGGCGAAAACGACCGCAGACTAACTCTAAATCGTGCGTGGGATAATTCACCTCGTAAGGTTTCAATGGCGGGACGCATAAGCAATGACTCTATCTCTCTCGCATCAAAACACACCCTAGACCAAGGCCCGAAGCATCACTATACACTACGAAGTCCTCGTTCCCCGAGGCAATGCTAAAGCGGGCGCGGTAGTCGACGTCTCTTTAACTCGTCAAAGTTGTCACTGTCTGCAGTCCACTCAAACTTCCGAGTTTTCTCGAGCAACCGAGTGAGTGGTCTAGCGATCTTAGAAAATCCTCAACGAATCTGCGGTAATAGCCGGCGAGACCAGAAAACTCCTCACCTCCTTCACATTCTTAGGCGGCTCCCAAGCCATCACCGCCTCTATCTTCTGCGGATCTACCCGAACTCCTCTGCTGAAATCACGTGCCCGAGGAACGTCACTTCCTCGAGCCAAAACTCACACTTAGAGAACTTCGCGTACAACTGCTCCGTCCTCAAAGTGTCTAACACAATTCGGAGATGTAAGGCGTGATCCTCCCGACTCCGTGAATAGATAAGAATATCGTCGATAAAAACGACTACGAACTTGTCCAGATACTCAATAAAAACCTTGTTCATCAACTGCATGAACACTGCTGGGGCATTGGTTAGCCCGAAAGGCATAACCACAAACTCGTAATGGCCATATCTCGTCCGAAAGGCGGCTTTGGAATATCGACGTCCCGAATTCTCAATCGGTAGTAGCCGATCGCAAATCAATCTTGAAAAGACTGCCCCAAGCCGATCAAACAAATCGTCAATCCCGGGCAAAGGGTATTTATTTTTGATGGTCACTTGTTTAATTCTCGATAATCGATGCATAAACGGCGACCCATCTTTCTTCTTAACGAAAGTACGGGCGCACCCCAAGGCGATGCGCTCGGTCGAATATATCCTTTATCTAACAATTCTCCCAATGGTTCTTCAACTCTAACATCTCCGACGGTGCCATACGGTACGGTGCTCGAGAAATAGGGCTGCATTCGGCTCTAGATCGATAGGGAACTCCACCTCTCATTGTGGTGGTAATCCGGCAAGTCGTGCAGGAAGACATCGGGATACTCACTAACAACTGGAATTGACGACATGTCAACCCCACCATCTTCCGCCTTGAGCATAGCACCGGATGGCGACACACCTCGGTTCAGAAGTTTCATCGCCTTCAAGGCGCTAATCACGCTCCCCGGCTTACAGCCGACGAGAGTATGCTCGGTGCCATCCTCGGCCACGATCGAAATAGTACGAGTCCGATAGTTCATGATAGCACCGTGACGCTCTAACCAATCGTCCCCGAGGATTAGATCCTCACCCTTGAGGTCGATAACGATGAGGTTCGAGGGCCAATCTCGGCTCCCGATCCTCACGGGGCAATCCCTAACTTCCCGGTCCCCAACCATACGATCCCCGCTAGGCGTACCCACCACAAACGGTTCACACTCAAACAAGCAGTTAAAGCCAATACGATTCACACAATCCGACGCAATAAAGGAATGGGTAGCACCCGAATCAAAAAGCACGGAAACTGGATGAGTAAGGATCCGAGTGGTACTGACGCCACCGGAATGTCTGCCTCCTCTGTGCGCCTCATCGACGATCGGGGTGGATCAACCCGAGCTCGAGGCCGCGGCGATCCGGCCGTCCCCGACCTCTACCGCGACCGAACCTGCGAGAACCCGAGTAGCCGGAGTACTATGATCCTTCGATCGGTAGTGGTAGTCGGAGCTCTAGCGACCACGGTGGCTCTCTCACAATGAGTCGCCCGATGCCCGATCTGCCAAGTAAAACAAATAACTGGAGGAAAAGGGCAATCCTTCATCAAATGCTCATATTGGTTGCGCTTAAAACAAACCCCGCCACGGAAGCAGCGGAATGGATGAACGATTACTCGAGATCCCCCGGTAGGCGGTCTCTTCCGGTGTAGGAACAGAACGAGACCTCGAAAATCGACCACCTTTACCGGCCGAGAATCCACCGTAGTCTTCGCTTCTTAGCTTCAAACCGACTCGATTCCGAACGCCATCTCGATCGCTAGGGCGCGATCCTGGTATTCTTTCAAAGTGGCACACATGAGCGGTGCCATACTCGCCTAATATGCGGCTTCATTCGCATATTGAAGTAACGGATTTTATCAGCCTCCGTCCTCACACGATCTCTCACGAAACCCAACCGCTGATTGTAAGTAATGATGGCACGAGAAATAGGCACGTCCCGAGGTGTAGCGGTGAAGAATTCCACAATTCTGCGTTCCTTGATGGCGGCGGACAATACTGCTTCCATAGCAGCCTTGAATTCCTCCCAAGTAGCTCGACGGTCTCTGGGCACAACGGCCTCCCACCATTCCGCAGCTTCCTTATCCAGGAGGTACTGGGTAATATGTACCCTCCGTCTTCGGGACAAGCTACGGCGTCGAAGGTCTGGACAACCGAAAGAGCCAATTCTCCCAACCGAGGGAGTCGGAGGATCCGGAGAAACGAGGAGGGTGCATCTTAGTCACCGTCTCAAGCCACTTACTAGCCTCCTCTTCGGTGTCGGGGCGATTCAAAGGCGTCCACCCCGAGCTATTCGAGTAAGTTGGGCTACCAAGCTGCGAAATCTGGCGTAGCCAGCGTCGGCATTATTACCCGGCACCGAGTGAGAGGCCGAGTCCGCAGAGGACTGAGAAAGTGAGCCCTCTTCATTATCAGCACCCCGACCACGGCCTCGGCCGCGTCCCCTAGCCAGTCTACCACGACCTCTCAACATACTGAAGGAAGTAAGAAAAGGACAAGATCAGAAAGATTCACAATTCACAAAGTTGGTAACACAAGTCACGATTCCGAACTGCGCAAGAAAACGAATTACAAAGATATAAGAGTTCGAGGAGACTTACAGCCACGGGTCGCACGAAAAGACGGTAGCATGATGATATTTGGCTCAACGACTGACTCTAATGACGCGACTGACAGACCCAAAAATTCACCGACAGCCTAGGTATTCAAAACCTGGCTCTGATACCATAAATGTAACACCCCAATTCACAAATGGGACATTACACGCCGTAGAACCCTCTTGAGGTCTACCAGGCTAACACATGACACATAACCACAATGGAAACCCCAAAAGATGCACTCAAAAGTAAATAGGGTCGTGGCCTCGGCCAAAACATTTCAACGGAGTACATAAAACATAATGTAGATATCAATTCGTTGCCCACGCAGGGGACTTAAACCAAGTTCAAGGATAAACAGTTTAACTCCAATACTCGACATATGCAATGACAAAACATAAAATTAAACAATACAGACTCGAGCCACTATCATCAAGTCATTCCATCCTTCGTGTGCGTGCCCCGTGCCTGCTCCTCAGCTCTCCCGGTACCTGAAATGCATAAGACGCATTTCCCCCATTTAAGGGGTTAGCATTCGAATAGCTAGTGCAAGTACACAATTACACAACATTATATACAAAAATACGGTTTTACACAATCATCTCAAACATAGGTCATTTGCCACATATATATTCCGGAATACTACATTGGCAATCACATCCATTTCAATCATCACGATATCACAAAATCACAACTGGTATCCCGTGGCCATACCCCTCAGTATCGACCCCCAGACATCCCGTCGGACACTCCGGGTGGGATACCACTTCCGCGGCCGTACCCCTTAGTATCGACCCCCAGACACCCCGTCGGACACTCCGGGTGGAAGTTCAATCACACACGCACCCAAGTCCACTTCCGCGGCCGTACCCCTTAGTATCGACCCCCAGACACCCCGTCGGACACTCCGGGTGGAAGGAACACAACTCACGCACCCAAAAATCACCATTCATCATGCATTTCGAAAATCACAATATACATAACGAAATGTAATACATGTACTTGCCTTGAATGAAACGAAATGAAGGAAACGACGACGGAATAGGTTTCGGTCCGAACAATCCTCCCAAATCCGATCCTAACACAATAACGGTATACACAAGTCTCAATAATGCGGAAAGGTAAGAATTAATCCTAATTCTACCCGTTGGGACAATTCATCGGACACCAAGAGTGCATAAGGAAACGAAATCGGTCAATGGTATGACAACGGGATTTCATCCCAATCAAGAACAAGAAAGCCAAGGGTCACGAGTATACTATCAAAATCTAATAACAACATCGGTCAATTCGAATTAAAACACAAGATCACCACCAAACCCTCCCCAAAATCATACTAGGGTTAAAGAAATTCTTACCTCTTGATGAATCAAGCATTCAAATCCAAAAACCACGGGTTAGATCCGCAATCCGAGCCACCCGATCGAAGAGGGATGAAGAAATCTACACAAGTAAGTGATAGGCGGAGGAACTCTCCCTCTCAAGACTCTCTCACTCTCGCACGGTTGAAGAAGGGGTGGAAATGAGCGATTCTCGCTGAATAAGAAGCAGATATAGCGCTGACCGCGTTGTGTGCCGCGGCTCAGCTAAACTGTGCCGCGGCACAGAGCCAAAATTGTGCCCAGTGGTCGGCTGACCGCTCGTTGTGCCGCGGCTCATCCGAAGTGTGCCGCGGCTCAGACTCGGCATGTGCCGCGGCACTGCCAGGCTGTGCCGCGGCACGCGGTACAGTCGATTTTGGCCGGCAAGTGTCACACGGGTGTGCCGCGGCCCGGACAAGTGCGCGCAGATCGACTCGGTTGTGTGCCGCGGCGCACAATCCTTGTGCCGCGGCACACGGTACAGTTTGTTTAGGCAACAACTGGGCGATGTGTGTGCCGCGGCTCACAATCCTTGTGCCGCGGCCCACACCCCCCTCGGGTCCCAAAATGACGAAAAATGATCATTAATGAGAATAAAAGCAACAGGGATCGATATTTGGGCAACAATAACACGAAATGGAAGTACGGAACCCAAAACGATCTGAGGTACACAACCAAAGTCGAATAAGGGACAATTTCCCTAAACTTCTAGGAATTTACATAAACGGCCCAAACATCTGTAAAATCACGATACAACGTCGGATTAACAATCCGAAACTCACAACATGCTCTACTCAACCATACGAACTCATGAAAATAGGAAAAATGACGAAATCGAACGAGTTTAGCGACAATCGGATACACATGCGACAAAATATAACTCAAGATGAAATTACGTAAAAACATTATCAAGACCCGTCTAAACGGAAAACTCCAAGAACAAAATAGGTTCAGAATTACAAAATAGTGCCAGGCGAGTTGTCCGAAACGAATATGCACCAAAAAAAAAATAGAAATTACCAAGGATAGAAAACGCGGATATTACAGTTTGCTGCCTGGAACTGTGTGTAAATTGGAGTTGGAATCGGTATGTTGGTTGTTAGTGATTGTCGAGTTATGTGCTTGCCAGGATGTGTTCGTTCTGACCAACTCCATAGTGGTGATATTGAGAAATAGCAGTTAGCGCACGCTAGACTGTGTTGCTAGCGCGCGCTAATTATGTATTGGTAGTGCACATTAGTTGGCCATGGTAGCGCATGCCACTATGGCCGGTCCGTGCATGCAGAGAGTTTTGGAATCTGGACAAACTAACAGGTAGCGCACGCTAGCCCTTACGGGTAACGTAAACTAACGTGGCCAGTACAGAAAGTTCTGCACCGCCTTTCAAAGACGGTGGACTGCCTTTTTAGCCCGATAGCGCACGTTACCCTTTGCCCGTAGCGCGCGCTAATCGCGTCCAGTACAAATAGGACAGCGTAGTCCAGTTCTTGTCATTTCTTCTCCCTTCCTTACTCCTCCCGCGGCTGAGTGTTCTGGACGTACGGAAGTGCAGGTTTTGGCCAGACTTCACTACCCAACAACGTTTTAGAGTTCCTGGAACGAAGTTAACAAAATCTCAACATCTTTTATCGTCCGGCTTAAGGTAAATCATTCGAAACCCAAGTTCTTCATATATCTTAGGATTTTCTTGAGGTTTTATGTTCTAAAGTCCAGATCTTGCCGTGGTGGTGCTAGATTATGATGTTATAATTATAATCCTATGCTTTTTGTTGAAGTTCACGGATTAAGTTTCGAGTTTTCTTCCGTAGTTATGTATGATCCAGGCTGACCCTATAGTGTCCGTTTGATTGTCCCTAAGAGTAGAACTTAGGGTAAACCTTTCCGTTTCCATCGTACTTTGTTTAATATAGTGTTGTGCTCTGCTAGGACCTAATCGTTGAGGAAAGTTCGAGCACCAGGTCCTTTCGTTCACTGTTCCCTGTACCATTGTAATTGAGGAAAGTACTTTGATTGCGTTTGATGTACTTCGTGTGAATATGTGGAAAATGATTTTGTGAAAAGTGGTAATTTCGGAAAATATGTGTGAACCGAGTTAAAACCAGTATGGGTCCTCTGGGATTCGATAGGCCGCGTTCCCTACGGATCACTCGATGGGGTTGTACAACCAGGGAGGGCCTGACGAGGACTTTCTGGGGTGTGTATCTCACGTGAGGTATAGGGCCAGTACAGCTTGGGAGATTGTTTTGAGATGATGATTATGGTATGGTATTCCGGAATACATGATGGCACAGGGATTTCGTTATTTATTCATTTGTGGTACATATTCATAAATCGTTGTACTTGCACCAGCTGTTGCTGACCCCTTCGGGGTGGATATACTTGTTGTGTATTCAGGTACAGGTCTTAGTGGCAAGCTGGCGCAGGAAGGGCACGAGGATGACGAGCAACACTGATATCATGTGTTATTGTTAGTTGGTGGTCGTTTTGGCATGGTCAGAATCATGTTTTGGTTTTGTACTCGCGCGGGTACTGTCATATACGATTTAATATGTTGGTGTTAGTTGTTGTTAATGTTGTTAGATCAGTTGTGATCTGTTATATCTGTGGTGATCCAATAAGACTATGTATTGGATTGTTTTGGTGATGTATGTCGTATTGAAGTTGACATTAGTTTTAAGTGTGTGAATGTCTCGATTTACTTAATGGTTAATTTGTTTTATGTTGATCTAAGCCTGGTAGGTTCTCCAAAAAGAATCTACAGTGCTGTAATATCTCCATAAATCATGGGGGTGTTACATAATTTGGTATCGGAACTTAGATTTATGGATACCTAGACTGCTAGTGTTTTGGGTCTGTCAAAGTTGAGTTGGTCGTTTGTTTATGATATCACTGGATTGTTGCCATCTCGTGCGACCTGCACTGTAAGTCTCTCTGAATTCTAATTCCTTCTGTCCAAATTGTTTGTCTCTTCTGAAAATGCTTGGGTTTTGAGTTCCTCATGTGAATTGTGTTCCATTAGAGTTGTGTCTATTGTTTTCCTTTCCTTATACGTCTAAGGAATTGGGGCATATTGTTGCGATTTTTCGTTAATGCAAGTGCACGTTATCGTTGACAAGTAATAAAGTGATGAGTGAGTATCGTTCCCACGAGGACTGAATCACTAACTACCGATTTTTATGTATTCTAGTTTTATTTGAACAATCGAACTTTGGGTTGCAATTAATTACTAAAAGAATTAATAAAAGAGCTAACAGAATAAACGATCGCTTGAAGAAGGAAAATCTAATGATGAATAAGTCTAGGATTCTGAATCCACCTTAGTTTATCTGAATTTACTCTCGATTATCTGAAGTTAATGATTTCCCCAATTTATTGAAGGCGAAGATTGCTAATATACTCTACCGCCTCTCCCGAGGTCAATAGACTTTTCTAAAGGCCAATAATGCACTCTATCCCTAGGTGAAGTAATTCGTCAATAGGCAAAAAGCACAAAATCCTCAAAAGGCCACGTAGTTCCTATAAGTATATTCCTATCTCACAAGATAAAACGGTCCTCACCAATAGTTCCTCACAAACTCTCCTCTCCCGATTCGAGTAAGGTAATTAAAACAATTCAATTATTGGCCAGACAATTGAAAGCATTAAAATTGATTGGGAAAACTCAATAGAGAAGGGAATTAAATAGATAATCAATAGCAAATCCGTCAAAACTTAGGTTTCATCAAAATCCTAGAACAAGGGTTTTAGCCTGACATGCTAAATAATGAAAATACAGAAACAATAAATGAAAGCATGAAAATCAAACGCAGATGAAGAGCTCGGATTCCTCCATTCTTCTGGCTTCCGCCCTCTGCTCTTGATGTCTTCTGCTTTCCTCCTCCAAAATTTATCGATCTTCCCCAAGCTCTCAAAAAATCAGAACTTTTTTAATTATGGCCTTCAACCCTTATTTATAGCTCCCAGAAGCCTCCAAATCACGCTCGTGTGATTAGGTCGAGAACTGGCTTCAAAACAGCCCAAACCCGCGCGGAGTACGCCAAAACCGCCCCGTGTGCCGCGGCTCACTTAATCTGTGCCGTGGCTCACGGGGCGCAGATTAAGACCTGGGCGCCATTTTTTTTATCTGGGCCGCACTCACAGTGCGTGTCGCGCACGAGCATGATACTCTGGTGCCCGCTGGTCCTCTTCGTGTGCCGCGGCCCACCTGCCTTGTGCCGCGGCCCATGGCCAAAATTCGCCGTTTTCGCCCGTTTTGCCTCGTTTTAGCTTCCGGACTCCAATCGCCTGTCAGACATACAAGAATAAGGCGTTAAAAGCTCATTTATGCAAATTTACTCGCCAAAATAATACAAAATAATGATAAATAAGCGTATAAAAATACGCCTAACAAATACCCCCAAACTTGGGCCTTTGCTTGTCCTCAAGAAAAAAGAATTAATTTCAACAAAAGAATATCGTGAATAATCGTGCAACTCACAGTGCTCAACCTAATCAATACTATCCTGAAATTCTCTCTGAATAATACGAGTATCGTAATAGCGAGCTACACTCAGAACACTGATTCCACAAAGTAACCAAGTTCAGTCCTAATCACTCGTTCATGAAGAAAATCCAGCTCAAAGATTAACAAACGTGAATCTATTCGACTGTTAATATGAAAGGTTAAAATAAACAAGCTAATTTGCCCCGTTCCACAGTCTAATGGCAAAATTTTCACGAGTTTCATCAAAAATAACCCTCGGACAGTATTCCCTTATATATATGCTCAATAAATTGATTCGAGTTGACCACTAGGTTCGGATCTCGGGATGTTTTATCGGGATAATCCTAGGGTGGAACTTCCATTCTCATGTATTGGGAAACCGTTTGACGTAAAAGACACTCATGGGGCACATGGATGCTTCTAGTTACTAAGTTCCCCTCCACAGCGGAGAAACAACTCGAATAGCTATTCCCGCATGTCCGAATCAAGGTCGCTGTTTTACGCAAGAGTAAACAACGGGTCACGTGAATACTCCCGGTTACTAGGCTTCCCGTCTTCGGTACATGCGAAATTTCTAAACCACTAGTCTAATCAGGGTCGTCGTTTTACGCGAGAGTAAACAACGGGTCACGTGAATACCCCCGGTTACTAGACTTCCCATCATAGAACAAATATTATCTCGACTTTTGGGGAAAAACTGTTCGACTCTAAACTCAAAGCAAGTGCCAACACGACTTATGTTACTGGACGACTAGCTAACCGAAAAATGAAACCAAACGTATAAACGACGATTTGAAAACACGTATGTATCCTCTCTTATCCGCTAAGGTCTCTACAAAAAACGAAAAAATTTCGGACCTAAATGAAGACTTAGCAGAAACAGAAATCATTGACTACAACTCGACTAAAACTCGACCGTTTCTTCAGAGAGAAAAACAGTGTCGTAACATCAGTATTACACAAATAGAAGCACGAAAAATTCACGAATAAGAGTAAAATCATGACAAGCAAGGCTATCGACAAAAAGATAACTAAAAATAACAAAAAGTGCAAACGAAATAAGTACAGCAGTAAATGTAGCAACAGAAATAGACCCCCCCCCCAAACTTAGGACGTACATTGACCTCAATGGACACAATATAATATGCAATAAAAGTGAAAGGTCAAGTACTCCCCTCCAGTCCTCTCACGAGCTGGTGCCGGCGTCATCGGGCGAGCTTGCACGCTTCTCGACTGCATCATGCGGAGCGTGAATAAATGAGCTTGCATCATCAAAGAGGAAGTTAAGTACGACCTATCAAGTTTAACATGATGTAAGGGTTGGGGACAATGTAATTTGATAAAATGATTCGTTGCATATAATTTGAAAATGCTTGGCTTACCGCTTTTTCATTGCTGCAATTTATCAAACACTTGGTATGCACAAGTTAAAATGAAGAACAAGAATTTTAATGGTTAACTCCAAATCCCAAAAATAATAACACAGATAATAGCCATGAAAAATGGCAACTAACATCATCAATTCGTTCATAATCACCAATCCCATCACAATCAAATACCATAATCACCATATTCCAACTCCATTTTTGAGAAAACATTGAAGAACAACTAGCAACATATAACTTCAATTCACTTTTCAAATCATGTA
Source organism: Orobanche coerulescens (assembly GCA_033398695.1). Taxonomy (NCBI): domain Eukaryota; kingdom Viridiplantae; phylum Streptophyta; class Magnoliopsida; order Lamiales; family Orobanchaceae; genus Orobanche; species Orobanche coerulescens. The sequence goes on from CM065803.1 coordinate 51,500,763, forward strand.
TCAATTATGCTTAAGAGATCGAGATTTACCTGAAGAATTTGAGAAGAAGACTAAGAGAAGGGTATCGACTGACCTCATTGTGCGAAGGAAGGAAGGAAAGGACCTTGTGCTGGCCGATCGAATGTATGAAGTATACCTGGGCATTCTCATATTGCGACGGTGGCCGCGGCACAACATAAGTGAGCCGCAGCCCAGAGTACAGTCGGCCTGGGACTTTTTTGTAATACCGCCGGGTGCCGCGGCTCAGTTTAGGCGTGCCGCGGCTCATCGTGTCAGTGTGCCGCGGCTCATTTGGTCTGTGCCGCGGCACAGAGTACAGTCTCCTGGGCATTTCTTGAACCTTTGGTGTGCCGCGGCTCAGAGAATATGTGCCGCGGCTCAGTGACCTAGTGTGCCGCGGCTTAGTAAAGTCGTGCCGCGGCACATAGTACAGTTTGTTTGGCCTTGTTCCATCAACTGGTGCGTGCCGCGGCTCACTATTATTGTGCCGCGGCCCATCACTGATTTCCTCCCCTGGGGTGATTCCTGCACAGAATTGTTAAACGAAAACATCAAGACGAGAGGGATAGACGGATCAAAGAAAAATGACGACAAATAAAGACTCTAAAAATGCAAGAAAACACTAAAAATAAAAATTCTACAACTAATACTCGGGTTGCCTCCCGAGAAGCGCTAAGTTTATAGTCTTCAGCCGGACTTTTCTCGCATTCATACGGCGGTGGATAAGACGACACTCGTTTTCTGCGTGTCTATTGGATTTCCCAAGTATGCCTTCAACCGTTGTCCATTAACTTTGAATTTGCGGTCATCTTTTTGTACTTCTACCGCACCATGTGGGAACACTTGAACTACGGTGAACGGTCCCGACCATCATGAACACAATTTCCCGGGAAATAACTTTAAGCGAGAATTAAATAGCAACACCTCTTGTCCCGGGACAAACTCTCTCTGCGTGATGTGCTTATCATGCCAAATCTTTGTCCGCTCCTTATAAAGCTTCGCATTTTCGTATGCGTCGTGGCAAATTTCTTCCAACTCGTTCAGCTGCAAACAACGCTTTTCACCAGCAGATTTCAGATCAAAGTTTAGTTTCTTTATCGCCCAGTAAGCACGATGTTCCATCTCTACGGGTAAATGGCAACCTTTCCCATAAACCAATCTGTAGGGCGACATCCCGATAGGTGTTTTATACGCAGTACGGTACGCCCAAAGTGCATCATCGAGTTTAAACGACCAATCTTTTCGAGACGAGCTGACTGTTTTTTCTAGGATCCACTTCAGCTCTCGATTTGATATCTCGACTTGACCGCTCGTCTGAGGATGGTATCGTCAGAGCAACACGATGAGTAACTCCGTATTTTCTCAAAACCGCATCAAGAAATTTGTTGTCGAAGTGTGACCCACCATCACTGATAATAGCACGTGGAGTCCCAAAACGTGTGAAGATATATTGTTTTATAAACTTGATTACGACATTCGACCCATTCGTAGGTAGTGCCACCGCTTCAACCCATTTTGAGACATAGTCTACGGCTACCAAAATATAGAGATTCTTATTTGATGGAGGAAATGGGCCCATGAAGTCGATCCCCCATACATCGAACAATTCAACTTCAAGTATGGTGTTCAGCGGCATTTCGTGTCGTCTTGAGATGTTTCCCATCCGTTGACACCGATCACACGCGGACACAAAGGAGTGAGCATCCTTGAATAATGACGGCCAATAGAACCCCGATTGTAAGACCTTCGCCGCTGTTCTATTTCCACTAAAATGTCCACCGTAGGGTGATGCATGGCAATGGTTTAGCACACTGTGGATTTCCTCATCCGAATACATCTACGAATGATTTGATCGGGCATCTCTTGAATAGAAAAGGATCGTCCCATAAATAATACTTAGCGTCTGAGATTAGCTTCTTCTTTTGATGGCGTGAGAGGTCGTTTGGAATTGTTTTACTTGCCAAGTAGTTCACTAGGTCAACATACCAAGGCGCGTGTTTTGAACCCAACTTGTAGAGCTGCTCGTCGGGGAAGGTTTCCATGATTTGTGGCTGACTTTCTCCCTTCTCAAGGGGACTCTCTAATCGTGAAAGGTGATCGGCTATAACATTTTCAGTCCCTTTCTTGTCCCGAATCTCCAAGTTGAATTCTTGAAGGAGAAGCACCCACCTAATCAACCTAGGTTTGGCATCCTTCTTCTCCAAAAGGTATTTTATTGCTGAATGGTCGGTCCACACTATCACTTTCGTTCCCAGTAGATACACCCGGAATTTATCAAACGCAAAGATCACCGCCAACAATTCCTTCTCCGTTGTGGCATAATTTCTTTGAGCGTCGTCGAGTGTTCGGCTCGCATAGTATATGACATGGAACACCTTCCCTCGTCTCTGCCCCAAAATAGCCCCAATGGCAAAGTCGCTTGCATCACACATTAACTCGAACGTAAGGTCCCAGTCTGGAGCGACTATCACCGGTGCCGTGCTTAGAGCTTTCTTCAATAAATCGAAACTTTCTTTACACGACTTGTCAAAAGTAAATGGAACATCCTTCATGAGTAGATTGCACAACGGCTTCGCGATCTTCGAAAAATCCTTAATAAATCGGCGATAGAAGCCGGTATGTCCCAAAAAACTTCTAATCCCTTTGACCGAAGTAGGCGGAGGCATCTTCTCAATTGTTTCGATTTTCGCCCGGTCGACTTCAATTCCATGTGAGGATATTCGATGGCCAAGTACTATGCCCTCCTGCACCATAAAATGATACTTCTCCCAGTTCAAGACCAAATTTGTCTCTTCGCATCTTTTCAAGACTTTCTGCAAATTTTTCAAACAAATGTCAAACGAATCTCCAAAAATAGAAAAATCATCCATAAAAATCTCAATACACTGCTCTACCATGTCAGAAAAAATAGCCATCATACACCGTTGAAAAGTAGCCGGCGCATTACATAATCCAAAAGGCATGCGCCTATAAGCGAAAATGCCATAAGGACATGTAAACATCGTTTTCTCTTGGTCTTTGGGGGCTATATAAATATGATTATACCCCGAATAACCATCGAGAAAGCAATAGAAATCGTGTCCGGCTAATCTATCTAACATCTGATCAATAAAAGGTAAGGGGAAATGATCTTTTCTAGTGGCCTTATTTAATTTCCTATAATCTATGCACATACGCCACCCCGTGACAATCCTAGTGGGAATTAATTCATTATTATCATTTTGAACAACCGTTATCCCACCCTTCTTCGACACAACTTGGACCAGACTTACCCACTTGCTATCAGAAATCAGAAAGATCATACCTGCATCGAGGAGTTTTAAAACCTCGACTTTTACCACCTCCTTCATGTTTGGATTCAACCGGCGTTGATGCTCCACGGATGGTTTGTAGTCTTCCTCCATCAAAATCTTGTGCATGCAAATTGACGGGCTGATCCCCTTAATATCCGCAATAGACCATCCAAGAGCAGATTTGTACTCCCTCAAAACTCTCAATAATTTCGCCTCTTGATCCCCCGCTAAAGTGGCCGAAAGAATAACTGGAAGGGAGTCGTCGGGCCCCAAAAATGCATATTTTAAATGAGGCGGCAGCTTCTTGAGTTCCAACTTTGGAGGTTTTTCGATTGATGGGATTGGTCGAGTTGGTGAACTTCCGAGCTCCTCAAATGGTTGACGAATGAAAATTGGCGTGGAAGCATCCATGTGGCATACGTAGGCTGCATGCTCTGCATTTAGTTCTAAAGCTTGACCCCAATCAAAACGGACTCCAATGGATCGGGTGGATAATTCTATCGAAAGGCTCTACTCACGCACGAGTCAATGACGTCAACTTGGAAACAATTTTCAGCATCACTCGGATATTTTATGGATCGAAAGAAATTGAACGTTACTTGCTCCTCTTGAACACGTAGAGTCAGCTTCCCCTTTTCCACATCGATCAAAGTTCGGCCGGTTGCCAAAAATGGTCTTCCCAAGATAATTGGGATATCTTGATCTTCCTCCATGTCGAGCACAATAAAATCGGCTGGAAAGATAAATTTGTCAACCTTAACTAAAACGTCATCTATAACTCACCACGGATATTAGATGTACCTATCGGCCAATTGTAAGGAGACCGTCGGCTTGGCTTCCCCAATATCCATCTTTTTAAAAATAGAAAGGGGCATAAGGTTTATGTTGTCTCCGAGATCGCAGAGGGCTCTTTCAAAAGATGAATTTCCAATGATGCAAGGGATGGTAAAACTTCCCGGATCTCTCAATTTAGGTGGGAGCTTCTTTTGTAAAATAGCACTGCACTCCTCCGTCAATGCGACCGTCTCATATTCCTCGAGATTTCTTTTGTTTGACAAGACTTCTTTCATGAATTTTACATAACTCGGCATTTGTTCCAACGCGTTGGCAAATGGAATGTTTATGTGCAATTTCTTGAAGACGTCGAGGAACTTTGAAAATTGCTTGTCTAGTTTTTGCTTTTGGAAATGCTGTGGGAATGGAATTTGAGGAGTGGGGTGAGTAGTCGATACTTCCTTTGGCTTGGGTGCCTCGTCCTTTTCTGTCTCACTTTGCTCGATCTTGTCCTTGTTATTGACAGACTGCTCTTTCAACTCCTTTCCACTTCGTAGTTCGATTGCCTGCACGTCTTCTTTGGAGTTCATTTCGGTAGCACTGGGCAATGCAACTTGAGACCGAGAGGACAATAGATTAGCAATCTGCCCCATTTGTGTTTCTAAGTTTCGGATGGAGGTAGAATGATTTTGGAGGGTAGTCTCGGTGCGGGTCATGAATTGGCTCGTGTTAGCCGCCAATTAAGCAAGAGCATCTTCCAAGGATACCTTTGGTGATTGAGGGGGCTGTTGTGTGGGCTGCGCAAATTGGGCTTGTGGAGGTTTTAAAGTTTGCCCGTTCCTCCATGAAAAATTTTGGTGATTTCGCCAACCTTGATTATAAGTGCTGGGGTAAGGATTATTTTGTCGATTTCCATTTCCCATGAATTGAGCTTGCTCCATCGGATGTTGCTCGAACGGGTTTCCGACTTGGCACTCCGCACTAGGGTGAGATCCGTTACACCAATTGCAAGACTCAATGATAATGGGGGAAGGAGCATGCGAAAATGCTTTAAGCTGCTGCGTTAGTGCTGCGACTTGGGCTGACACTGTAGAGATTGGATCATTATTTGAAATTTCCATGACTCGCTTCGGAGTTACTCTTTCATATGGCCATTGATATGCATTTGCGGCCATAGCTTCCAATAAAGAATGTGCTTCAGCCATAGTTTTTCCCATTAAGGCTCCTCCGGCTGCTGCATCCACGAGAGTGCGTGTAGAAACACTCAAACCATTATAGAACGTCTGAATTTGGAGCCAATCCGGTAAGCCGTGATGCGGGCATCTCCTTAGCAAATCTTTGTATCGCTCCCATGCCTCGTGAAGCGATTCCATATCATATTGACCAAAAGTAGTGATCTCGTTCTGTAACCTCGCCGTCTTTGAAGGTGGGAAGAATTTAGCAAGGAAGGCTTGTGCTAATTCTGCCCATGTCGTGATCGAGCCCGGCGGTAAAGAATTCAGCCAAAATTTTGCTTTATCCCTCAAAGAGAAAGGGAAAAGCCGTAAACGGATAGCATCGTCGGTGACACCATTGTTCTTGAACGTGTCACAAATCTCGAGAAAAGACGCGATGTGTGTGTTGGGGTCATCGTTCGGCAAACCACAGAACTGGCTCAATTGTACCATCTGAATAATTGCAGGCTTGATTTCGAAGTTGTTCGCCTGAATGGTGGGACGCCGAATCCCCGAAAAGTTTGCGTTAATTTGCGGCATAGCATAATCTCGAAGTGCCATTGCCGGTTGAGCTTGCTGCACAATATTATTTCCTCCGTGATTTTCGATATTATCGGCCATGTTGACTTTCGCTGGTAACTATCGTTACTCCTTCTTGTTTCTTCGAAGAGTGCGCTCGAGTTCGGTATCCAAAGGTAGTATGCCTTCGTTACCGAATTTTCTCATACACTACGCGAAAGATCCTGAAAGGAAGAACAAATAAAATAAAATAAAATACACGAAAATAAGTAAATCAGAAAAAATGTCCAAACTAAGACTAGAAATACTGAAATCGATATTAGTAAAACTCAGTCCCCGGCAACGGCGCCAAAAACTTGTTGCGATTTTTCGTTAACGCAAGTGCACGTTATCGTTGACAAGTAATAAAGTGATGGGTGAGTATCGTTCCCACGAGGACTGAATCACTAACTACCGATTTTTATGTATTCTAGTTTTATTTGAACAATCGAACTTTGGGTTGCAATTAATTACTAAAATAATTAATAAAAGAGCTAACAGAATAAACGATCGCTTGAAGAAGGAAAATCTAATGATGAATAAGTCTAGGATTCTGAATCCACCTTAGTTTATCTGAATTTACTCTCGATTATCTGAAGTTAATGATTTCCCCAATTTATTGAAGGCGAAGATTGCTAATATACTCTACCGCCTCTCCCGAGGTCAATAGACTTTTCTAAAGGCCAATAATGCACTCTATCCCTAGGTGAATTAATTCACAATAGGCAAAAAGCACAAAATCCTCAAAAGGCCACGTAGTTTCTATGAGTATATTCCTATCTCATAAGATAAAACGGTCCTCACCAATAGTTCCTCACCAACTCTCCTCTCCCGATTCGAGTAAGGTAATTAAAACAATTCAATTATTGGCCAGACAATTGAAAGCATTAAAATTGATTGGGAAAACTCAATAGAGAAGGGAATTAAATAGATAATCAATAGCAAATCCGTCAAAACTTAGGTTTCATCAAAATCCTAGAACAAGGGTTTTAGCCTGACATGCTAAATAATGAAAATACAGAAACAATGAATGAAAGCATGAAAATCAAATGCAGATGAAGAGCTCGGATTCCTCCGTTCTTCTGGCTTCCGCCCTCTGCTCTTGATATCTTCTGCTTTCCTCCTCCAAGATTTATCGATCTTCCCCAAGCTCTCAAAAAATCAGAACTTTTTTAATTATGGCCTTCAACCCTTATTTATAGCTCCCAGAAGCCTCCAAATCGCGTCTGTGTGATTAGGTCGAGAACTGGCTTCAAAACAGCCCAAAACCGCCCCGTGTGCCGCGGCTCACTTAATCTGTGCTGCGGCTCACGGGGCGCAGATTAAGACCTGGGCGCCATTTTTTTTATCTGGGCCCCGGCTCACCTGGTCTGTGCCGCGGCACAGAGTACAGATTACTCTGGTGCCCCGCTGGTCCTCTTCGTGTGCCGCGGCCCACCTGCCTTGTGCCGCGGCCCATGGCCAAAATTCGCCGTTTTGGCCCGTTTTGCCTCGTTTTAGCTTCCGGACTCCAATCTCCTGTCAGACATACAAGAATAAGGCGTTAAAAGCTCATTTATGCAAATTTACTCGCCAAAATAATACAAAATAATGATAAATAAGCGTATAAAAATACGCCTAACAAATACCCCCAAACTTGGGCCTTTGCTTGTCCTCAAGCAAAAAGAATTAATTTCAACAAAAGAATATCGTGAATAATCGTGCAACTCACAGTGCTCAACCTAATCAATACTATCCTGAAATTCTCTCTGAATAATACGAGTATCGTAATAGCGAGCTACACTCAGAACACTGATTCCACAAAGTAACCAAGTTCAGTCCTAATCACTCGTTCATGAAGAAAATCCAGCTCAAAGATTAACAAACGTGAATCTATTCGACCGTTAATATGAAAGGTTAAAATAAACAAGCTAATTTGCCCCGTTCCACAGTCTAATGGCAAAATTTTCACGAGTTTCATCAAAAATAACCCTCGGACAGTATTCCCTTATATATATGCTCAAGAAATTGATTCGAGTTGACCACTAGGTTCGGATCTCGGGATGTTTCATCGGGATAATCCTAGGGTGGAACTTCCATTCTCATGTATTGGGAAACCGTTTGACGTAAAAGACACTCATGGGGCACATGGATGCTTCTAGTTACTAAGTTCCCCTCCACAGCGGAGAAACAACTCGAATAGCTATTCCTGCATGTCCGAATCAAGGTCGCTGTTTTACGCGAGAGTAAACAACGGGTCACGTGAATACTCCCGGTTACTAGGCTTCCCGTCTTCGGTACATGCGAAATTTCTAAACCACTAGTCTAATCAGGGTCGTCGTTTTACGCGAGAGTAAACAACGGGTCACGTGAATACCCCCGGTTACTAGACTTCCCATCATAGAACAAATATTATCTCGACTTTTGGGGAAAAACTGTTCGACTCTAAACTCAAAGCAAGTGCCAACACGACTTATGTTACTGGACGACTAGCTAACCGAAAAATGAAACCAAACGTATAAACGACGATTTGAAAACACGTATGTATCCTCTCTTATCCGCTAAGGTCTCTACAAAAAACGAAAAAATTTCGGACCTAAATGAAGACTTAGCAGAAACAGAAATCATTGACTACAACTCGACTAAAACTCGACCGTTTCTTCAGAGAGAAAAACAGTGTCGTAACATCAGTATTACACAAATAGAAGCATGAAAAATTCACGAATAAGAGTAAAATCATGACAAGCAAGGCTATCGACAAAAAGATAACTAAAAATAACAAAAAGTGCAAACGAAATAAGTACAGCAGTAAATGTAGCAACAGAAATAGACCCCCCCCCCCAAACTTAGGACGTACATTGACCTCAATGGACACAATATAATATGCAATAAAAGTGAAAGGTCAAGTACTCCCCTCCAGTCCTCTCACGAGCTGGTGCCGGCGTCATCGGGCGAGCTTGCACGCTTCTCGACCGCATCATGCGGAGCGTGAATAAATGAGCTTGCATCATCAAAGAGGAAGTTAAGTACGACCTATCAAGTTTAACATGATGTAAGGGTTGGGGACAATGTAATTTGATAAAATGATTCGTTGCATATAATTTGAAAATGCTTGGCTTACCGCTTTTTCATTGCTGCAATTTATCAAACACTTGGTATGCACAAGTTAAAATGAAGAACAAGAATTTTAATGGTTAACTCCAAATCCCAAAAATAATAACACAGATAATAGCCATGAAAAATGGCAACTAACATCATCAATTCGTTCATAATCACCAATCCCATCACAATCAAATACCATAATCACCATATTCCAACTCCATTTTTGAGAAAACATTGAAGAACAACTAGCAACATATAACTTCAATTCACTTTTCAAATCGTGTATCAATTATGCTTAAGAGATCGAGATTTACCTGAAGAATTTGAGAAGAAGACTAAGAGAAGGGTATCGACTGACCTCATTGTGCGAAGGAAGGAAGGAAAGGACCTTGTGCTGGCCGATCGAATGTATGAAGTATACAGGCATTCTCATATTGCGACGGGGCCGCGGCACAACATAAGTGAGCGCGGCCAGTCTGATCGGCACAGGACTTTTTGTAATACCGCCGGGTCTGCGGCTCGGTTTAGGCGTGCCGCGGCTCATCGTGTCGGTGTGCGCGGCTCATTTGAGTGTGCCGCGGCACAGTACGATCTCTGGGCATTTCTTGAACCTTTGGTGTGCCGCGGCTCGGAGAATATGTGCCGCGGCTCGGTGACCTAGTGTGCCGCGGCTTAGTAAAGTCGTGCCGCGGCACATAGTACGATTTGTTTGGCCTTGTTCCATCAATCGGTGCGTGCCGCGGCTCACTATTATTGTGCCGCGGCCCATCACCGATTTCCTCCACAGGGTGATTCACGCGGAATTGTTAAACGAAAACATCAAGACGAGAGGGATAGACGGATCAAAGAAAAATGACGACAAATAAAGACTCTAAAAATGCAAGAAAACACTAAAAATAAAAATTCTACAACTAATACTCGGGTTGCCTCCCGAGAAGCATTAAGTTTATAATCTTCAGTCGGACTTTTCTCGCATTCCTCCGGCGGTGGATAAGACGACACTCGTTTTCTGCGTGTCTATTGGATTTCCCAAGTATGCCTTCAACCGTTGTCCATTAACTTTGAATTTGCGGTCATCTTTTTGTACTTCTACCGCACCATGTGGGAACACTTGAACTACGGTGAACGGTCCCGACCATCATGAACAAAATTTCCGGGAAATAACTTTAAGCGAGAATTAAATAGCAACACCTCTTGTCCGGGACAAACTCTCTGCGTGATGTGCTTATCATGCCAAATCTTTGTCCGCTCCTTATAAAGCTTCGCATTTTCGTATGCGTCGTGGCAAATTTCTTCCAACTCGTTCAGTTTGCAAACAACGCTTTTCACAGTGATTTCGGATCAAAGTTTAGTTTCTTTATCGCCCATAAGCACGATGTTCCATCTCTACGGGTAAATGGCAACCTTTCCCATAAACCAATCTAGGGCGACATCCCGATAGGTGTTTTATACGCGATGCAGTACGCCCAAAGTGCATCATCGAGTTTAAACGACCAATCTTTTCGAGACGAGTGACTGTTTTTCTAGGATCCACTTCAGCTCTCGATTTGATATCTCGACTTGACCGCTCGTCGAGGATGGTATCTTTGTAGCAACACGATGAGTAACTCCGTATTTACTCAAAACCGCATCAAGAAATATGTTGTCGAACTGACACCCACCATCACACAAAAAAGCACGTGAAGTCCCAAAACGTGTGAAGATATATTGTTTTATAAACTTGATTACGACATTCGACCCATTCGTAGGTAGTGCCACCGCTTCAACCCATTTTGAGACATAGTCTACGGCTACCAAAATATAGAGATTCTTATTTGATGGAGGAAATGGGCCCATGAAGTCGATCCCCCATACATCGAACAATTCAACTTCAAGTATGGTGTTCAGCGGCATTTCGTGTCGTCTTGAGATGTTTCCCATCCGTTGACACCGATCACACGCGGACACAAAGGAGTGAGCATCCTTGAATAATGACGGCCAATAGAACCCCGATTGTAAGACCTTCGCCGCTGTTCTATTTCCACTAAAATGTCCACCGTAGGGTGATGCATGGCAATGGTTTAGCACACTGTGGATTTCCTCATCCGGAATACATCTACGAATGATTTGATCGGGGCATCTCTTGAATAGAAAAAGATCGTCCCATAAATAATACTTAGCGTCTGAGATTAGCTTCTTCTTTTGATGGCGTGAGAGGTCGTTTGGAATTGTTTTACTTGCCAAGTAGTTCACTAGGTCAACATACCAAGGCGCGTGTTTTGAACCCAACTTGTAGAGCTGCTCGTCGGGGAAGGTTTCCATGATTTGTGGCTGACTTTCTCCCTTCTCAAGGGGACTCTCTAATCGTGAAAGGTGATCGGCTATAACATTTTCAGTCCCTTTCTTGTCCCGAATCTCCAAGTTGAATTCTTGAAGGAGAAGCACCCACCTAATCAACCTAGGTTTGGCATCCTTCTTCTCCAAAAGGTATTTTATTGCTGAATGGTCGGTCCACACTATCACTTTCGTTCCCAGTAGATACACCCGGAATTTATCAAACGCAAAGATCACCGCCAACAATTCCTTCTCCGTTGTGGCATAATTTCTTTGAGCGTCGTCGAGTGTTCGGCTCGCATAGTATATGACATGGAACACCTTCCCTCGTCTCTGCCCCAAAATAGCCCCAATGGCAAAGTCGCTTGCATCACACATTAACTCGAACGTAAGGTCCCAGTCTGGAGCGACTATCACCGGTGCCGTGCTTAGAGCTTTCTTCAATAAATCGAAACTTTCTTTACACGACTTGTCAAAAGTAAATGGAACATCCTTCATGAGTAGATTGCACAACGGCTTCGCGATCTTCGAAAAATCCTTAATAAATCGGCGATAGAAGCCGGTATGTCCCAAAAAACTTCTAATCCCTTTGACCGAAGTAGGCGGAGGCATCTTCTCAATTGTTTCGATTTTCGCCCGGTCGACTTCAATTCCATGTGAGGATATTCGATGGCCAAGTACTATGCCCTCCTGCACCATAAAATGACACTTCTCGATTGAGACCAAATTTGTCTCTTCGCATCTTTTCAAGACTTTCTGCAAATTTTTCAAACAAATGTCAAACGAATCTCCAAAAATAGAAAAATCATCCATAAAAATCTCAATACACTGCTCTACCATGTCAGAAAAAATAGCCATCATACACCGTTGAAAAGTAGCCGGCGCATTACATAATCCAAAAGGCATGCGCCTATAAGCGAAAATGCCATAAGGACATGTAAACATCGTTTTCTCTTGGTCTTTGGGGGCTATATAAATATGATTATACCCCGAATAACCATCGAGAAAGCAATAGAAATCGTGTCCGGCTAATCTATCTAACATCTGATCAATAAAAGGTAAGGGGAAATGATCTTTTCTAGTGGCCTTATTTAATTTCCTATAATCTATGCACATACGCCACCCCGTGACAATCCTAGTGGGAATTAATTCATTATTATCATTTTGAACAACCGTTATCCCACCCTTCTTCGACACAACTTGGACCAGACTTACCCACTTGCTATCAGAAATCAGAAAGATCATACCTGCATCGAGGAGTTTTAAAACCTCGACTTTTACCACCTCCTTCATGTTTGGATTCAACCGGCGTTGATGCTCCACGGATGGTTTGTAGTCTTCCTCCATCAAAATCTTGTGCATGCAAATTGACGGGCTGATCCCCTTAATATCCGCAATAGACCATCCAAGAGCAGATTTGTACTCCCTCAAAACTCTCAATAATTTCGCCTCTTGATCCCCCGCTAAAGTGGCCGAAAGAATAACTGGAAGGGAGTCGTCGGGCCCCAAAAATGCATATTTTAAATGAGGCGGCAGCTTCTTAAGTTCCAACTTTGGAGGTTTTTCGATTGATGGGATTGGTCGAGTTGGTGAACTTCCGAGCTCCTCAAATGGTTGACGAATGAAAATTGGCGGGGAAGCATCCATGTGGCATACGTAGGCTGCATGCTCTGCATTTAGTTCGGAAACAGCCCCAATCAAAACGGACTCCAATGGATCGGGTGGATAATTCTATCGAAAGGCTCTACTCACGCACGAGTCAATGACGTCAACTTGGAAACAATTTTCAGCATCACTCGGATATTTTATGGATCGAAAGATATTGAACGTTACTTGCTCCTCTTGAACACGTAGAGTCAGCTTCCCCTTTTCCACATCGATCAAAGTTCGGCCGGTTGCCAAAAATGGTCTTCCCAAGATAATTGGGATATCTTGATCTTCCTCCATGTCGAGCACAATAAAATCGGCTGGAAAGATAAATTTGTCAACCTTTACTAACACGTCCTCTATTACTCCCCTCGGATATTTGATGGACCTATCGGCCAATTGTAAGGAGACCGTCGTCGGCTTGGCTTCCCCAATATCCATCTTTTTAAAAATAGAAAGGGGCATAAGGTTTATGTTGTCTCCGAGATCGCAGAGGGCTCTTTCAAAAGATGAATTTCCAATGATGCAAGGGATGGTAAAACTTCCCGGATCTCTCAATTTAGGTGGGAGCTTCTTTTGTAAAATAGCACTGCACTCCTCCGTCAATGCGACCGTCTCATATTCCTCGAGCTTTCTTTTGTTTGACAAGACTTCTTTCATGAATTTTACATAACTCGGCATTTGTTCCAACGCGTTGGCAAATGGAATGTTTATGTGCAATTTCTTGAAGACGTCGAGGAACTTTGAAAATTGCTTGTCTAGTTTTTGCTTTTGGAAATGCTGTGGGAATGGAATTTGAGGAGTGGGGTGAGTAGTCGATACTTCCTTTGGCTTGGGTGCCTCGTCCTTTTCTGTCTCACTTTGCTCGATCTTGTCCTTGTTATTGTGTTGCTCTTTCAACTCCTTTCCACTTCGTAGTTCGATTGCCTGCACGTCTTCTTTGGAGTTCATTTCGGTAGCACTGGGCAATGCAACTTGAGACCGAGAGGACAATAGATTAGCAATCTGCCCCATTTGTGTTTCTAAGTTTCGGATGGAGGTAGAATGATTTTGGAGGGTAGTCTCGGTGCGGGTCATGAATTGGCTCGTGTTAGCCGCCAATTAAGCAAGAGCATCTTCCAAGGATACCTTTGGTGATTGAGGGGGCTGTTGTGTGGGCTGCGCAAATTGGGCTTGTGGAGGTTTTAAAGTTTGCCCGTTCCTCCATGAAAAATTTTGGTGATTTCGCCAACCTTGATTATAAGTGCTGGGGTAAGGATTATTTTGTCGATTTCCATTTCCCATGAATTGAGCTTGCTCCATCGGATGTTGCTCGAACGGGTTTCCGACTTGGCACTCCGCACTAGGGTGAGATCCGTTACACCAATTGCAAGACTCAATGATAATGGGGGAAGGAGCATGCGAAAATGCTTTAAGCTGCTGCGTTAGTGCTGCGACTTGGGCTGACACTGTAGAGATTGGATCATTATTTGAAATTTCCATGACTCGCTTCGGAGTTACTCTTTCATATGGCCATTGATATGCATTTGCGGCCATAGCTTCCAATAAAGAATGTGCTTCAGCCATAGTTTTTCCCATTAAGGCTCCTCCGGCTGCTGCATCCACGAGAGTGCGTGTAGAAACACTCAAACCATTATAGAACGTCTGAATTTGGAGCCAATCCGGTAAGCCGTGATGCGGGCATCTCCTTAGCAAATCTTTGTATCGCTCCCATGCCTCGTGAAGCGATTCCATATCATATTGACCAAAAGTAGTGATCTCGTTCTGTAACCTCGCCGTCTTTGAAGGTGGGAAGAATTTAGCAAGGAAGGCTTGTGCTAATTCTGCCCATGTCGTGATCGAGCCCGGCGGTAAAGAATTCAGCCAAAATTTTGCTTTATCCCTCAAAGAGAAAGGGAAAAGCCGTAAACGGATAGCATCGTCGGTGACACCATTGTTCTTGAGCGTGTCACAAATCTCGAGAAAAGACGCGATGTGTGTGTTGGGGTCATCGTTCGGCAAACCACAGAACTGGCTCAATTGTACCATCTGAATAATTGCAGGCTTGATTTCGAAGTTGTTCGCCTGAATGGTGGGACGCCGAATCCCCGAAAAGTTTGCGTTAATTTGCGGCATAGCATAATCTCGAAGTGCCATTCTTAGGTTGAGCTTCTTTGCACAATATTATTTCCTCGTGATTTTCGATATTATCGGCCATGTTGACTTTATTTGGTAACTATCGTTACTCCTTCTTGTTTCTTGAAGAGTGCGCTCGAGTTCGGTATCAAAGGTAGTATGCCTTCGTTACGAATTTTCTCATACACTACGCGAAAGATCCCGAAAGGAAGAACAAATAAAATAAAATAAAATACACGAAAATAAGTAAATCAGAAAAAATGTCCAAACTAAGACTAGAAATACTGAAATCGATATTAGTAAAACTCAGTCCCCGGCAACGGCGCCAAAAACTTGTTGCGATTTTTCGTTAACGCAAGTGCACGTTATCGTTGACAAGTAATAAAGTGATGAGTGAGTATCGTTCCCACGAGGACTGAATCACTAACTACCGATTTTTATGTATTCTAGTTTTATTTGAACAATCAAACTTTGGGTTGCAATTAATTACTAAAATAATTAATAAAAGAGCTAACAGAATAAACGATCGCTTGAAGAAGGAAAATCTAATGATGAATAAGTCTAGGATTCTGAATCCACCTTAGTTTATCTGAATTTACTCTCGATTATCTGAAGTTAATGATTTCCCCAATTTATTGAAGGCGAAGATTGCTAATATACTCTACCGCCTCTCCCGAGGTCAATAGACTTTTCTAAAGGCCAATAATGCACTCTATCCCTAGGTGAATTAATTCGTCAATAGGCAAAAAGCACAAAATCCTCAAAAGGCCACGTAGTTTCTATGAGTATATTCCTATCTCACAAGATAAAACGGTCCTCACCAATAGTTCCTCACCAACTCTCCTCTCCCGATTCGAGTAAGGTAATTAAAACAATTCAATTATTGGCCAGACAATTGAAAGCATTAAAATTGATTGGGAAAACTCAATAGAGAAGGGAATTAAATAGATAATCAATAGCAAATCCGTCAAAACTTAGGTTTCATCAAAATCCTAGAACAAGGGTTTTAGCCTGACATGCTAAATAATGAAAATACAGAAACAATGAATGAAAGCATGAAAATCAAATGCAGATGAAGAGCTCGGATTCCTCCGTTCTTCTGGCTTCCGCCCTCTGCTCTTGATATCTTCTGCTTTCCTCCTCCAAGATTTATCGATCTTCCCCAAGCTCTCAAAAATCGAACTTTTTAATTATGGCCTTCAACCCTTATTTATAGCTCCCGAAGCCTCCAAATCGCGTCCGTGTGATTAGGTCGAGCGGCTTCAAAAGCGACCCAAAAACCGCCCGTGTGCCGCGGCTCACTTAATCTCATCTTTGCGGCTCACGGGCGCAGATTAAGACACAGGCGCCATTTTTTTATCGGGCCGCGGCTCACAGTGCATGCCGCGGCCTGATCTGATTACTCGTGCCCATTGGTCCTCTTCGTGTGCCGCGGCCCACTTGTCTTGCGGCCCATGGCCAAAATTCACCGTTTTCGCCGTTTTGCCTCGTTTTAGCTTCCGGACTCCAATCTCTGTCAGACATACAAGAATAAGGCGTTAAAAGCTCATTTATGCAAATTTACTCGCCAAAATAATACAAAATAATGATAAATAAGCGTATAAAAATACGCCTAACAAATACCCCCAAACTTGGGCCTTTGCTTGTCCTCAAGCAAAAAGAATTAATTTCAACAAAAGAATATCGTGAATAATCGTGCAACTCACGATTGCTCAACCTAATCAATACTATCCCGAAATTCTCTCTGAATAATACGAGTATCGTAATAGCGAGCTACACTCAGAACACTGATTCCACAAAGTAACCAAGTTCAGTCCTAATCACTCGTTCATGAAGAAAATCCAGCTCAAAGATTAACAAACGTGAATCTATTCGACCGTTAATATGAAAGGTTAAAATAAACAAGCTAATTTGCCCCGTTCCACAGTCTAATGGCAAAATTTTCACGAGTTTCATCAAAAATAACCCTCGGACAGTATTCCCTTATATATATGCTCAAGAAATTGATTCGAGTTGACCACTAGGTTCGGATCTCGGGATGTTTCATCGGGATAATCCTAGGGTGGAACTTCCATTCTCATGTATTGGGAAACCGTTTGACGTAAAAGACACTCATGGGGCACATGGATGCTTCTAGTTACTAAGTTCCCCTCCACAGCGGAGAAACAACTCGAATAGCTATTCCTGCATGTCCGAATCAAGGTCGCTGTTTTACGCGAGAGTAAACAACGGGTCACGTGAATACTCCCGGTTACTAGGCTTCCCGTCTTCGGTACATGCGAAATTTCTAAACCACTAGTCTAATCAGGGTCGTCGTTTTACGCGAGAGTAAACAACGGGTCACGTGAATACCCCCGGTTACTAGACTTCCCATCATAGAACAAATATTATCTCGACTTTTGGGGAAAAACTGTTCGACTCTAAACTCAAAGCAAGTGCCAACACGACTTATGTTCTTGGGACGACTAGCTAACCGAAAAATGAAACCAAACGTATAAGCACGATTTGAAAACACGTATGTATCCTCTCTTATCCGCTAAGGTCTCTACAAAAACGAAAAATTTGGACCTAAATGAAGACTTAGCGAGAAGCGAAATCATTGACTACAACTCGACTAAAACTCGACCGTTTCTTGAGAGAAAAAGCGATGTCGTAACATCGATATTACACAAATAGAAGCACGAAAAATTCACGAATAAGAGTAAAATCATGACAAGCAAGGCTATCGACAAAAAGATAACTAAAAATAACAAAAAGTGCAAACGAAATAAGTACAATGATAAATGTAGCAACAGAAATAGACCCCCCCCCCCAAACTTAGGACGTACATTGACCTCAATGGACACAATATAATATGCAATAAAAGTGAAAGGTCAAGTACTCCCCTCCAGTCCTCTCACGAGCTGGTGCCGGCGTCATCCGGCGAGCTTGCACGCTTCTCGACTGCATCATGCGGAGCGTGAATAAATGAGCTTGCATCATCAAAGAGGAAGTTAAGTACGAGCTCTCAAGTTTAACATGATGTAAGGGTTGGGGAAAATGTAATTTGATAAAATGATTCGTTGCATATAATTTGAAAATGCTTGGCTTACCGCTTTTTCATTGCTGCAATTTATCAAACACTTGGTATGCACAAGTTAAAATGAAGAACAAGAATTTTAATGGTTAACTCCAAATCCCAAAAATAATAACACAGATAATAGCCATGAAAAATGGCAACTAACATCATCAATTCGTTCATAATCACCAATCCCATCACAATCAAATACCATAATCACCATATTCCAACTCCATTTTTGAGAAAACATTGAAGAACAACTAGCAACATATAACTTCAATTCAATTTTCAAATCGTGTATCAATTATGCTTAAGAGATCGAGATTTACCTGAAGAATTTGAGAAGAAGACTAAGAGAAGGGTATCGACTGACCTCATTGTGCGAAGGAAGGAAGGAAAGGACCTTGTGCTGGCCGATCGAATGTATGAAGTATACCTGGGCATTCTCATATTGCGACGGGGGCTGCGGCACAACATAAGTGAGCCGCAGCCCAGAGTCTGATCGGCACAGGACTTTTTGTAATACCGCCGGGTGCCGCGGCTCGGTTTAGGCGTGCCGCGGCTCATCGTGTCGGTGTGCCGCGGCTCATTTGGTCTGTGCCGCGGCCTGATCTGATCTCCTGGGCATTTCTTGAACATTTGGTGTGCCGCGGCTCAGGGAATATGTGCCGCGGCTCAGTGACCTGGTGTGCCGCGGCTCAGTAAAGTCGTGCCGCGGCACATAGTACAGTTTGTTTGGCCTTGTTCCATCAACTGGTGCGTGCCGCGGCTCACTATTATTGTGCTGCGGCCCATCACTGATTTCCTCCCCTGGGGTGATTCCTGCACAGAATTTTTGAACAAAAACATCAAGAACGAGAGGGATAGACGGATCAAAGAAAAATGACGACAAATAAAGACTCTAAAAATGCAAGAAAACACTAAAAATAAAAATTCTACAACTAATACTCGGGTTGCCTCCCGAGAAGCGCTAAGTTTATAGTCTTCAGCCGGACTTTTCTCGCATTCATCCGGCGGTGGATAAGACGACACTCGTTTTCTGCGTGTCTATTGGATTTCCCAAGTATGCCTTCAACCGTTGTCCATTAACTTTGAATTTGCGGTCATCTTTTTGTACTTCTACCGCACCATGTGGGAACACTTGAACTACGGTGAACGGTCCCGACCATCATGAACACAATTTCCCGGGAAATAACTTTAAGCGAGAATTAAATAGCAACACCTCTTGTCCCGGGACAAACTCTCTCTGCGTGATGTGCTTATCATGCCAAATCTTTGTCCGCTCCTTATAAAGTTTCGCATTTTCGTATGCGTCGTGGCAAATTTCTTCCAACTCGTTCAGCTGCAAACAACGCTTTTCACCAGCAGATTTCAGATCAAAGTTTAGTTTCTTTATCGCCCAGTAAGCACGATGTTCCATCTCTACGGGTAAATGGCAACCTTTCCCATAAACCAATCTGTAGGGCGACATCCCGATAGGTGTTTTATACGCAGTACGGTACGCCCAAAGTGCATCATCGAGTTTAAACGACCAATCTTTTCGAGACGAGCTGACTGTTTTTTCTAGGATCCACTTCAGCTCTCGATTTGATATCTCGACTTGACCGCTCGTCTGAGGATGGTATGCTGTAGCAACACGATGAGTAACTCCGTATTTTCTCAAAACCGCATCAAGAAATTTGTTGTCGAAGTGTGACCCACCATCACTGATAATAGCATGTGGAGTCCCAAAACGTGTGAAGATATATTGTTTTATAAACTTGATTACGACATTGGACCCATTCGTAGGTAGTGCCACCGCTTCAACCCATTTTGAGACATAGTCTACGGCTACCAAAATATAGAGATTCTTATTTGATGGAGGAAATGGGCCCATGAAGTCGATCCCCCATACATCGAACAATTCAACTTCAAGTATGGTGTTCAGCGGCATTTCGTGTCGTCTTGAGATGTTTCCCATCCGTTGACACCGATCACACGCGGACACAAAGGAGTGAGCATCCTTGAATAATGACGGGCAATAGAACCCCGATTGTAAGACCTTCGCCGCTGTTCTATTTCCACTAAAATGTCTACCGTAGGGTGATGCATGGCAATGGTTTAGCACACTGTGGATTTCCTCATCCGGAATACATCTACGAATGATTTGATCGGGGCATCTCTTGAATAGAAAAGGATCGTCCCACAAATAATACTTAGCGTGAGAGGTCGTTTGGAATTGTTTTACTTGCCAAGTAGTTCACTAGGTCAACATACCAAGGCGCGTGTTTTGAACCCAACTTGTAGAGCTGCTCGTCGGGGAAGGTTTCCATGATTTGTGGCTGACTTTCTCCCTTCTCAAGGGGACTCTCTAATCGTGAAAGGTGATCGGCTATAACATTTTCAGTCCCTTTCTTGTCCCGAATCTCCAAGTTGAATTCTTGAAGGAGAAGCACCCACCTAATCAACCTAGGTTTGGCATCCTTCTTCTCCAAAAGGTATTTTATTGCTGAATGGTCGGTCCACACTATCACTTTCGTTCCCAGTAGATACACCCGGAATTTATCAAACGCAAAGATCACCGCCAACAATTCCTTCTCCGTTGTGGCATAATTTCTTTGAGCGTCGTCGAGTGTTTGGCTCGCATAGTATACGACATGGAACACCTTCCCTCGTCTCTGCCCCAAAACAGCCCCAATGGCAAAGTCGCTTGCATCACACATTAACTCGAATGGAAGGTCCCAGTATGGAGCGACTATCAACGGTGTCGTGCTTAGAGCTTTCTTCAATAAATCGAAACTTTCTTTACACGACTTGTCAAAAGTAAATGGAACATCCTTCATGAGTAGATTGCACAACGGCTTCGTAATCTTCGAAAAATCCTTAATAAATCGGCGATAGAAGCCGGTATGTCCCAAAAAACTTCTAATCCCTTTGACCGAAGTAGGCGGAGGCATCTTCTCAATTGTTTCGATTTTCGCCCGGTCGACTTCAATTCCATGTGAGGATATTCGATGGCCAAGTACTATGCCCTCCTGCACCATAAAATGACACTTCTCCCAGTTCAAGACCAAATTTGTCTCTTCGCATCTTTTCAAGACTTTCTGCAAATTTTTCAAACAAATTTCAAACGAATCTCCAAAAACAGAAAAATCATCCATAAAAATCTCAATACACTGCTCTACCATGTCAGAAAAAATAGCCATCATACACCGTTGAAAAGTAGCCGACGCATTACATAATCCAAAAGGCATGCGCCTATAAGCGAAAATGCCATAAGGACATGTAAACGTCGTTTTCTCTTGGTCTTTGGGGGCTATATAAATATGATTATACCCCGAATAACCATCGAGAAAGCAATAGAAATCGTGTCCGGCTAATCTATCTAACATCTGATCAATAAAAGGTAAGGGGAAATGATCTTTTCTAGTGGCCTTATTTAATTTCCTATAATCTATGCACATACGCCACCCCGTGACAATCCTAGTGGGAATTAATTCATTATTATCATTTTGAACAACCATTATCCCACCCTTCTTCGACACAACTTGGACCAGACTTACCCACTTGCTATCAGAAATCGGAAAGATCATACCTGCATCGAGGAGTTTTAAAACCTCGACTTTTACTACCTCCTTCATGTTTGGATTCAACCGGCGTTGATGCTCCACGGATGGTTTGTAGTCTTCCTCCATCAAAATCTTGTGCATGCAAATTGACGGGCTGATCCCCTTAATATCCGCAATAGACCATCCAAGAGCAGATTTGTACTCCCTCAAAACTCTCAATAATTTCGCCTCTTGATCCCCCGCTAAAGTGGCCGAAAGAATAACTGGAAGGGAGTCGTCGGGCCCCAAAAATGCATATTTTAAATGAGGCGGAAGCTTCTTGAGTTCCAACTTTGGAGGTTTTTCGATTGATGGGATTGGTCGAGTTGGTGAACTTCCGAGCTCCTCAAATGGTTGACGAATGAAAATTGGCGGGGAAGCATCCATGTGGCGTACGTAGGCTGCATGCTCTGCATTTAGTTCGGAAACAGCCCCAATCAAAACGGACTCCAATGGATCGGGTGGATAATTCTCTCGAAAGGCTTTACTCACGCACGAGTCAATGACGTCAACTTGGAAACAATTTTCAGCATCACTCGGATATTTTACGGATCGAAAGATATTGAATGTTACTTGCTCCTCTTGAACACGTAGAGTCAGCTTCCCCTTTTCCACATCGATCAAAGTTCGGCCGGTTGCCAAAAATGGTCTTTCCAAGATAATTGGGATATCTTGATCTTCCTCCATGTCGAGCACAATAAAATCGGCTGGAAAGATAAATTTGTCAACCTTTACTAACACGTCCTCTATTACTCCCCTCGGATATTTGATGGACCTATCGGCCAATTGTAAGGAGACCGTCGTCGGATTGGCTTCCCCAATATCCAGCTTTTTAAAAATAGAAAGGGGCATAAGGTTTATGTTGTCTCCGAGATCGCAGAGGGCTCTTTCAAAAGATGAATTTCCAATGATGCAAGGGATGGTAAAACTTCCCGGATCTCTCAATTTAGGTGGGAGCTTCTTTTGTAAAATAGCACTGCACTCCTCCGTCAATGCGACCGTCTCATATTCCTCGAGCTTTCTTTTATTTGACAAGACTTCTTTCATGAATTTTACATAACTCGGCATTTGTTCCAACGCGTCGGCAAATGGAATGTTTATGTGCAATTTCTTGAAGACGTCGAGGAACTTTGAAAATTGCTTGTCTAGTTTTTGCTTTTGGAAACGCTGTGGGAATGGAATTTGAGGAGTGGGGTGAGTAGTCGATACTTCCTTTGGCTTGGGTGCCTCGTCCTTTTCTGTCTCACTTTGCTCGATCTTGTCCTTGTTATTGACAGACTGCTCTTTCAACTCCTTTCCACTTCGTAGTTCGATTGCCTGCACGTCTTCTTTGGAGTTCATTTCGGTAGCACTGGGCAATGCAACTTGAGACCGAGAGGACAATAGATTAGCACTCTGCCCCATTTGTGTTTCTAAGTTTCGGATGGAGGTAGAATGATTTTGGAGGGTAGTCTCGGTGCGGGTCAAGAATTGGCTCGTGTTAGCCGCCAATTAAGCAAGAGCATCTTCCAAGGATACCTTTGGTGATTGAGGGGGCTGTTGTGTGGGCTGCGCAAATTGGTCTTGTGGAGGTTTTAAAGTTTTCCCGTTCCTCCATGAAAAATTTTGGTGATTTCGCCAACCTTGATTATAAGTGCTGGGGTAAGGATTATTTTGTCGATTTCCGTTTCCCATGAATTGAGCTTGCTCCATCGGATGTTGCTCGAACGGGTTTCCGACTTGGCACTCCGCACTAGGGTGAGATCCGTTACACCAATTGCAAGACTCAATGGTAATGGGGGAAGGAGCATGCGAAAATGCTTGAAGCTGCTGCGTTAGTGCTGCGACTTGGGCTGACACTGTAGAGATTGGATCATTATTTGAAATTTCCATGACTCGCTTCGGAGTTACTCTTTCATATGGCCATTGATATGCATTTGCGGCCATAGCTTCCAATAAAGAATGTGCTTCAGCCATAGTTTTTCCCATTAAGGCTCCTACGGCTGCTGCATCCACGAGAGTGCGTGTAGAAACACTCAAACCATTATAGAACCAGTGTTCTAAAAATCGGCCTGGGCGGCCGCCTAGGCGGCGCCTAGGCGCTAGGCGGCCCCCGGGCGCTCCGATTATGCCCTGGGCGTTTGTCCTGGGCGGTCGGGTGATTAATCGGCCGCCTAGGCGGGCTGGGCGGGCGCCTAGGCGGCTGGGCGGGCGCCTAGGATGGAAAGCTGGGCGGGCGCCTAGGCGGCTGGGCGGGCGCCTAGGCGGATACACATTTTTTTTTTATTTTTTTATATTAGCGGTATTATAAATTCCTGAATTGAGATACTAGGACTATGTTATGCTTATGTCAATGTTTAATAATTTAATATATGATCGATTATATATTTGTTTAAATATTTAAATATTAGATGTTTTTTATTCTTTACATATATATAATTATTTATATATAAAAATAATTATTATAATAATAATAAATAAATCCGCCTAATCCGATTAATCCCCGACTAATCCCCGATTAATCCTCTGGGCGCTAGGCGTTAGCAATCCGAACGCCTAGCGCCTAGCGTTTTTTAGAACCTTGTATAGAACGTCTGAATTTGGAGCCAATCCGGTAAGCCGTGATGCGGGCATCTCCTTAGCAAATCTTTGTATCGCTCCCATGCCTCGTGAAGCGATTCCATATCATATTGACCAAAAGTAGTGATCTCGTTCTATAACCTCGCCGTCTTTGAAGGTGGGAAGAATTTAGCAAGGAAGGCTTGTGCTAATTCTGCCCATGTCGTGATTGAGCCCGGCGGTAAAGAATTCAGCCAAAATTTTGCTTTATCCCTCAAAGAGAAAGGGAAAAGCCGTAAACGGATAGCATCGTCGGTGACACCATTGTTCTTGAACATGTCACAAATCTCGAGAAAAGACGCGATGTGTGTGTTGGGGTCATCGTTCGGCAAACCACAGAACTGGCTTAATTGTACCATCTGAATAATTGCAGGCTTGATTTCGAAGTTGTTCGCCTGAATGGTGGGACGCCGAATCCCCGAAAAGTTTGCGTTAATTTGCGGCATAGCATAATCTCGAAGTGCCATTGCCGGTTGAGCTTGCTGCACAATATTATTTCCTCCGTGATTTTCGATATTATCGGCCATGTTGACTTTCGCTGGTAACTATCGTTTCTCCTTCTTGTTTCTTCGAAGAGTGCGCTCGAGTTCGGTATCCAAAGGTAGTATGCCTTCATTACCGAATTTTCTCATGCACTACGCGAAAGATCCTGAAAGGAAGAACAAATAAAATAAAATAAAATACACGAAAATAAGTAAATAAGAAAAAATGTCCATTTGCTCTTGAGTTGACACTTTGTGAATTTTGTTCTTGATCTCATTTCCTTGATTTTCCCTTGAGTTGACACTTTGTGAATTTTGTTCTTGATCTCATTTCCAACCCGATTCTGATGAATCAATTGATGTTAAATATTATTGTTGGTCATGCCTTACGAATTGCATATCCATAATTCTGACCCTTTAACTCGTTTGATAATTCTAAAGATTCTGAGGAACCATGAACAATTAACGTTGATCAAATGTCCGTAAACTCTTGGTGAGCAAAGCAAGTGATTAAGGGACATTCCGTACGCCAAATGATAGCAAGTGATGCTTTCCTAATACGTCCGAATTGTTGATGCTCCCGACAATCGTGGTTTCTGTCATGTGCTGGTTTCAAGATTTTGTAATATAACCCCATTGTTGTTGAATGTTGGTCCATATTTCCTTTGATAA
The DNA here is from genome assembly GCA_033398695.1 of Orobanche coerulescens. Lineage (NCBI taxonomy): Eukaryota > Viridiplantae > Streptophyta > Magnoliopsida > Lamiales > Orobanchaceae > Orobanche > Orobanche coerulescens. The sequence goes on from CM065803.1 coordinate 51,526,155, forward strand.
CTCATGATTCTATCCGACCAAACCGTATCTATTGTGTTGTGCTTTATTTTGATTTCAACTTATGCCATTAACTAGATCGCGTCGCTACCGAGAAATCCTCGCGATGTTAGTAGTCATTCCACATGCGTCAGGATGCCCAGAGATTTGGTCATCCGACCTTATGAAATTGCTTGTTACGTTATTACCTTGCTTTCATTGTTCTAAATTTCGGGAACAAACTTTTTTATTTAAAGTGGATTGTGACACCCGAGTTTTGACTTCTTTTTCCACCCTAACTCGCTTATGTTCGATGGTACCTTTTGAATTTGTTCTGTTCTTCGGTTTTTTGTCGTTTGAACGAGTTGTGACATTGTTTCAAATGAATCCATCCACAATTGTTCCGTTTCCCCAAGTTCGGTTCAATTCTTGTGAGTCCTATACGAAATGAACGTCTTGTAATCCTTACAAGTTCATTTGATGTCTCGGATTGAGGTGTGAACTTTGGAGTTGTTGTTCGATTGTTGTCGACCAATTATTGTTGTTCAATCAATATTGTTCGATCATTGTGGTTCAATTATTGTTGCTCGATCTTGCATCATGATTATCGAGCATCTCATTTCTTTAAGGTTCAGGTATCTGTCCCGACATGTAATTTTCCAAACCTTTGAGGTTGTCGGAATTATATATTTGTTCAGCGTTAAACCCGCATTTTGAATGTTGTATAATTCGGATTATCAACCATGGTGGTTCATGATCATTGCACTTCGTAAACATTCTTGCGTATTGAATTGGACCGCAGTAGGACATGGAGTTTTGTGCCCGCTGTTGGCAGCAGATAACGTATGTCACCTAATGTTTGCCTTTCCTTGACTGTTTCCCGTCTTAAGTTTTGAGACAAAATTTATTTCAAAATGAGTGGGACGTAATAATTCTATTTTCCCGTTCGCTCTCTTTTCTTTTGATCTATTTTCGCTCCTTTCGGTTCGACGATCAACATCGGAGAAATGGTCATCATGTCTTGACATCAAGTGGGAGTACCGACAGTCTCTGTTTGCATTTTTGTTAGCTTGACCAATGTTTTGGTCGTATTCGTGTCATTTATAAACTCGATCCTTATCGAAAATCTTCGTGAGTCTATCATCAAAATTTTCATCACTATCATTGTTATTATTGTGGCAGCGGGAGATAATTAATACTGGATGACGGCGCCGCCATAATAGTGGCTACTAGAAACAACTGTAGCACCACTAGGGCTGCCGGCTTAAGATCGGTTTGACGTGTATATAAGGCCCTGAGAGGTATTTCCATAGTAAACTTAAGACGTTAATCGAGAGGAAGCGATTGAATAATCTTGTAAGTATGGATCCTACTAAGCATACCCGTTGCTTAGAGCATATCAACTATCTAGAGGCCATAGCACAATTTCATCAAGACGCAAGTCAGACTGCGCAGGGTGCAGCTATACGAGAATGCGAGCATGCCGCACAGCTAGAAGCTCAGTTAGCTACAGCACGACGTACTATTTGAGAGAGAGAGGCATAGTACACTCAAGCGAGAGAAGCCCTCCAGGATCAGGTGCAACAAGAGAGGGAAATGATACGGGCCAATGCTGAGGAGATCCTTGCTATCCTCTCAGCGGCCCCAATCCTAGTAGTGGAACAAAGAGTCGCAGAAGACGAAGAAGATCCGTAGGAAGATCCCGAAGAGAATCCGGAAGAAGAAGTCGAAGATAACTCTGTCGTCGATAACCCCTGAGATATGCGTAATGGGGGCATGTTGTGTATCGGTGTCTTTATAGATGTGTATTGGTATAATGTTTACGGTTTGAGAATAAAATTGTGTATGGATACGATCGGTGACGCGGACATATATTTCGACGACCCTCTTCCTATTTCAAGTTTCTAGGACGAAACTTCCTTTAAAGGGGTAAGGGTGTAGCACCCGCAGCACTTTATTATTAATATATTTTATTAATGGTGGTATTTTGTTGGAAGTTGGTTTGGGAAAGTTCCATATCATATTGTTTGGTGCCTGGAAGTGTGTGTATATTGGAGTTGGAATTGGTATGTTGGTTGTTAGTGATTGTCGAGTTATGTACTTGCCAGGATGTGTTCGTTCTGACCAACTCCATAGTGGTGATATTGAGAAATAGCAGTTAGCGCGCGCTAGACTGTGTTGCTAGCGCGCGCTAATTATGTATTGGTAGCGCATGTTAGTTGGCCATGGTAGCGCACGCCATTATGGCCGGTCCGTGCATGCAGAGGGTTCTGGAATCTGGACAAACTAACAGGTAGCGCATGCTAGCCCTTACGGGTAGCGCACGCTAACGTGGCCAGTATAGAAAGTTCTGCACCGCCTTTCAAAGGCGGTGGACTGCCTTTTTAGCCCGATAGCGCACGCTACCCTTTGCCCGTAGCGCGCTAATCGCGTCCAGTACAAATAGGACAGCGTAGTCCAGTTCTTGTCATTTCTTCTCCCTTCCTTCCTTCTCCCGCGGTTGAGTGTTCTAGACGTACGGAAGTGCAGGTTTTGGCCAGATTTCACTACCCAACAACGTTTTAGAGTTCCTGGAACGAAGTTAACAAGATCTCAACAGCTTTTATCGTCCGGATTAAGGTAAATCATTCGAAACCCAAGTTCTTCATATCTTAGGGTTTTCTTGAGGTTTTATGTTCTAAAGTCCAGATCTAGCCGTGGTGGTGCTGGATTATGATTTTATGATTATAATCCTGTGCTTTTCGTTGAAGTTCACGGATTAAGTTTCGAGTTTCCTTCTGTAGTTATATGATCCAGGCTGACCCTATAGTGTCCGTTTGATTGTCCCTAAGAGTAGAACTTAGGGTAAACCTTTCCGTTTCCGTCGTACTTTGTTTGATATAGTGTTGTGCTATGTTAGGACCTAATCGTTGAGGAAAGTTCGAGCAGCAGGTCCTTCCGTTCATTGTTACCTGTACCATTGTAATTGAGGCAAGTACTTTGATTGCGTTTGATGTACTTCGTGTGAATATGTGGAAAATGTGATTTTGTGAAAAGTGGTCATTTCGGAAAATGTGGTTTATGCCATGTGGTTACTGAGTATGTGTGAACTGAGTTAAAACCAGTGTGGGTCCCCTGGGATTCGATAGGCCGCGTTCCCTACGGATCACTCGGTATGGTTGTACAACCAGGGAGGGCCTGACGAGGACTTTCTGGGGTGTGTATCTCGCGTGAGGTACAGGACCAGTATAGCTCGGGAGATTGTTTTGAGATGATAATTATGGTATGGTATTCCGGAATACATGATAGCACAGTGATTTGGTTATTTATTCATTTGTGGTACATATTCATAAATCGTTGTACTTGCACCAGATGTTGCTGACCCCTTCGGGGTGGATATACTTGTTGGGTATTCAGGTACATGTCTTAGTGGCAAGCTTGCGCAGGAAGGGCACGAGGATGACGAGCAACACTGATATCATGTGTTATTGTGAGTTGGTGGTCGTTTTGGCATGGTCAGAGTCATGTTTTGGTTTTGTACTCGCGCGGGTACTGTCATATACGATTTAATGTGTTGGTGTTAATTGTTGTTGATGTTGTTGGATCAGTTGTGAGTAGGGCTGTTAGCGGTCCGAGTGAACCCGAAACCCGGTCATGAACCGGACCGAAAAACTCGGGACCGAAACTTACCCGACAATTAACGAGTTCGGATTCGAGTTCTAAATATTGAACCGAAACCGATAAGACCCGGACCGAGAAAACCGGAAAAAGTCCCGATAATATATATATATATATATATATATATATATATATATACACACTTACACACACACACCAAACAAGGCTTAAGGCCTTTGGTATATAAATTTTTTATTACTTGTTATTATATTTATTAATTATAGTAATAAAAAAATTAATTAATAACTTGATAATAATAGATCTAATTAATACAAAATAATTAATAACAATACAATATAATATAGATCTAATTAATACAAAATAATTAATAACAAAATAATTCCCTTGTTTAAAACCATCAGGGAATTGGGATTTTTTTCCCATCCCACATTGCTTGGTTCACCTTGAGTTCCATCACCATTTTGCTTAAGGTTTCATCCCACATTGCTTGGTTCACCTCGAGTTCCATCACCATTTTGCTTAAGGTTTCATCCCACATTGGTGGGATAAACCATCTAAAAGCATTGGTATCAACTATAAATATGCCTCCTCCCTTCCACTACTCTCTCATTTCTAGATTCGGGTTTCCGGGTTCCGGATTCGGGTTTCGGATTCGGGTTTCGGATTCGGACCGGGTCTACCCGGTACCTATTTCGAGCAGTTAGGATCTTAAATATGACCAGTTTTCTTCTTAGTGGGACCGGGTCTATCCGGTACCTTACCGACCGGTCTGATGCATGAACCGGGCGGACGGTCCGATAATGTTCTAGTTGTGAGGTGTTATATATGTGGTGATCTAATAAGACTATGTATTGGATTGTTTTGGTGATGTATGTCGTATTGAAGTTGACATTAATTTTAAGTGTGTGAATGTCTCGATTTACTTGATGGTTAATGTGTTTTATGTTGATCTAAGCCTGATAGGTTCTCTGAAAAGAATCTATGGCGCTGTAATATCTCCATAAATCACGGCGGTGTTACATTCACTAGTAGTTGTTGTACTACCATAATAGATGTTTTCATATATCATGATGTTTACATTCAAATTCGGGTAGAGGTTGATGTTGATATTCGAATTGACTCTCGGATAGAAGTACCGGATGGTTTCTTGTTTTTGTCCCAAAGAATCATTCATTCAAATTTGGAAATTTTGCATTTTTTTAGGGCCATAGCAATATCATTTCCCTTGTAAGAGCTAACATAATGATGAAATGAGAAAATTAGAGAGTAAATTAAAGCTTAGAGAAATGAGAATTAAAGAGAGAGATTGATATATTGAATGAAAAGCATGAGAAATAAGTATGGTTGGGGTTGTATTTATAGATTTAAATTTTGAATTTATTTTTTTGAAAGTTTTTCGTTGGACCCACCAGCTCACGAGTCCAACTCGCCAATGTCAGGATCACAGCGGGTCCAATTAATCAGGACCGTAGGATCTCAATGACTATTTAAAAAAATGAATCGACCCAACGGGTCATAAGTCAAGTGTCAAAAATACCTAGACTTAAACCCCACCCGTGTACCTAAGATCCAGGTTGACCTGTGACCCAGATCTCACGGGTCCAACTCACACGGGTCTGGGTCAGCGTACCGGGCACGTCTAATCGTAGCCATATATTTCACTAAAGCTCTTCATAATAACCCTCTCAATTAAATGCAGAAAAACTAAAAAGACCTCTCTATAGGATATATGGAGTCCCCAAATACCACGCAAAACAAACTAAAGAGACATTCTCACCCGGATCATTCAATAAATTATGACACGAAAAATCACAATAACTAGTGATTCACAACTTCAATATTTCTAATCAACTTCTTGGCCACTTTTTTCCACTGCCTGCCGCGCTGCAAAAAACATGTGATATGTTTTCAAAATGGACAAAACCGTAACTTGGGTGTTATTTTAAATTCAGGCACAGCAGGCCACAGGGAAATAACTCGTATCCAAAATATACGAACGCAGCAAATAAATACGACAAAACTTTCAGTAATTGTGCATTTATTCTGACATCCTTAAACCCAAGGGAAATCAACTCAGGTATAAATTTAGCAATATGAATGCAAGAACACCATTTAGCCGCAAAAATATTCAGACATCCAACAGCAATCTACGAGGATCTTCCACCACGTCTTTGATTCTTCTCAAAAAGAACACTGCCTCTCTCCCATCAATCAGCCTATGGTCGTATGTCAGTGCAATGTACATCATCGGTCGTGGAACTATGTTTCCTCCAACCACCATAGGACGGTTAACTATTGAGTGCATCCCAAGGATAGCAGACTACATATAAAGCAAAAAAAAATAATAATAATAATTAATGACAAAAGAGTGTAAACATAAGGAATAATTACGACCCCCTAGATTAAGCTAATTGTGAAAAAGCCCAAAGTTCTTTGCAAATTACACCCAAAAAAAATTTGGAGTTCCATTGTCTTAATTTAAGTGGGCGACTATAATATTTCTATAAACGTTGCGAGGGTTTTCCAATGTTTGTTTCTCAAGATGGGAGAAAACGCAAGACAAGATAACCCCGAAGTGAGGTTGTTGTAATTTTTTATAACCTTAGGAATATTTTGGTAATCACGCAAAACTTGAGCAGCCAGGAAGGGGGTTGTAACTATCCCTAAACATAAATACTGAAGAGAAAATAAGGCAACAGAAGCCCAGCAGAACTAACCTGAGGAGGATTAATAATTGGAGTACTTAGAAGACTTCCATATACACCACCATTTGATATGGTAAATGTTCCTCCAGCCATCTCATCAATTGATATTGTGCCATCAGTGGCCTTCTTAGCAAGGTTGTTGATCTCCTTTTCAACCTCAGCAAAATTCATCCTTTCAGCATCGCGGAGAACAGGAACAACAAGACCCTGATGGCAAATATGAAAGTAGTTCAGGAAAAAAAACGGACAAACCCTCTTTCTTCAGATAGACACCAGAAAATATTACAAGATATAGGAAAGTCATGCTGCTGCCAGGCAATAACAAATATCTTCCACATCTTCTTACCATCTTAAGACAAATTATACGTTAACACACGTAAAAGCTATTTTTCTGCAACATGATTTACCCTATAGGCTTCATATATACGACTTGAAATGGTGCTGTAAACTAAATGATTCATGGGAGTCTAATGCACAATCTTTTCTCCAGTTCAATCTTAAACAACATCCAAAAAAAGAAGTAAATTGGTGCACATCTTGCCTTGGGGGTACCAACAGCTATGCTAATATCTACATAGTCTCTGTAAATGATGTCATCGCCATCAATAACAGCATTCACAATTGGCTGCTTCTGTAAAGCACTAATAGCCGCCTGAGAGAGAAAGAGAGAGCAAGTTCAGTTAACATGCTGCATGTGACAAAATAAAAAAGTTGGAAATTGGAGCCGACATACTTTCACGAATCCAGACATTAGTCCCAGCTTCACTCCATGTTTTTCAACAAATGCATCCTTGTAATCGGAGCGAAGTTTCATCAAATTAGTCCTGTTATAAGCAAATAAGAATTTGCAGTAGTTAGAATTTGTTTGCATAGAAAATACAGGAGTTTTCCAAATGGTCATCAAGCAGCTGGTTTCAAGTGTGACTGGATATTAGTACAACAGGATAACACTCTATATGCCTTCATCAGAACAGTCCTAAAAGAAGCAGAATGACATGCATATTCTTGTTAAATGGTTATGGTGCACAATTTAAAGCAAACACTTCTACAGAAAACAGCTCACTGGTCAAAAAATTACACCAAGCACAAAGTAACCTAATGAATGAAATAAATAGGCCTGATGAACACAAGAAAAGATAAAGAGACAACAGAGAAGCATCATTTAGGAACCGAATCAACTAGAGCACCCTCACCGTGGAGACACTCATTCTGAAGAATATTTCCAGTTCTTTGTTTAGCTGTTAAAGAGTCATATGATGTATGTGTTGATTTTACAATATCAATCACGTAATGTGACATGACTATAGCAATTAACTCGACTCATCATCAGCACCGACTCATGATATTTTCCATGTAACCGGAAAAACCTATGATGTTGATGGTCCTGAAATTTCACCTATTTCTCCTTCATATAAAGGGCATCCAACGTAAAACTTTGCCACTTCCATTTTTTGCATGAATTATAGTGTTAACTAATTTTAGACAATTAATTGGAACTACAATTATCATGCCACCAACCCCAACATAGTTGGGATTAAGGTACAGTTGATTATATTGATGATGATGTTTGTTTAGCTGTTAAATTTACTCAATGACTACAGCGCACATTTTCAGTAACTATAACTTGATTATCTGGCACAAATATATATCATCAATCGAACTAAAATAAAACCACGAAATAGAGAAAAGAACTTACATGTCGACTTCATTAAATGTTGTCAGCAATGCAAACGTGTTCTGAGAATCCTTCAATCGCGTGGCAACTCTTTTCCTAAGCCTTGTCATAGGCACCTGCCATTAGAGCAAATTATGGTGTTTCAAATATACCCAAGTATGATGGGTCAAAAGCATCAGAGAAATGTATAAAACCTCATACTTACTCGTCTTTCCCTTTCTTTAGGGGGCAGCTGAGGTTCTGTTGCTGAGGGTTTTGGAGGAGGGGAAGGGCTTAGTTTAGGCTTTTCTACAACAGGAGTTTTTTCGACTTTAGGCACTGGTATCTCCTTTTTCTCTTCAGCAGAAGAAGATGGTGGTGAATGAGCTTTATCATAAGCTTTCTCATCAGAAGGAGCAACATGAGTTACACCTTCACCAGATTTTGATATGATAGCAACTTTGGTGCCAGGTTCCACGGTATCTCCTTCCTTAGCTATAAACTACAAATGTCCACAAAGTAAAAAATATGAGCCCCATAAGTAACTGTGAAAGTAATATAAGCATTATCCTAATTTATGACGCTCTACCTCCTGGATCACACCGGCTTCAGGACTATTGACATCAATGGTGACCTGGGATGACAAACAACGCGAGAGTAAACGTGCTATTTCAGTATTGATGAAAGGGCTCAGAAAATAGAAGTTACTTCCACTAGCTGTCAGTTATGAACAGGAAAGCATAGTTGCAAAAGAGTGATAATTGATACATTATTAATGAGGAACCATTGCATGTTTTCGAGAAAAATGTGACAAATGCTATTAAAATCGAGTACCTTGTCTGTTTCAACCTGAGCGATCGGTTCATCAACTTCTACTCTATCCCCAGGTTCTGGTCAGACCAACAAGCAGTTAAAAACAAATGCATGGAGTTAACCTCCAGATTATGATTATTGAAACAAGAGATAACACAACATAGAAAAACGTACTTTTCAGGAGCGTAGCTAAAGTGCCATCAGTTATAGATTCGCCCATAAAAGGTACAACAGCTTCAACAGTGTCACCTTCTGCTAGGCAACAATAGTTGGGAATAGGTTACAAGCAAGAGCACAAGATAGAAAAAATAACTATATGCACAAAATTATATCTTCGGGCATCCTATAGATAGTCCAACTCATCCTAATTACGGCAATTATGTCGGACACTAGCGGCTGCAGTCAGGGGTTAAAACAAATATCCAAAAAACAACATGAAATTATTTGCTTATCGCGGTCAATGTAATCAATGGCGGATGGTTGCGAGCCAAAAATCTACCAGCATATGGCGGAAGGCATGGCGGACCAAAATAAAAAATAATAAAAGCTTAAAACATGTCAAGAACCATAGGCTAAATTGACCGAAAAATCATTAGTTGCATCAGCCTCACAGCATCGTAAATCACTAACAACAAGTTTTAAGACTTCAAAATAACTCATATTGATGAAAAACACACTTATTAGATGCATTTGTTTCTCTTCCTCAACCCAAACCAACATATTTAAACAGAGCTGAAAATAAGAAGTAAAGACAGCTAAATATTATTAGTTCAAATGTGAAAGAACTAACGTCAACTTAGAAAAAAGAAAATGGTAACCTAAAAAACAGAAGTACAACAGCACAGGCACCAAAGGTTAAATAGGAAAAAAGAGAAAATAAAAGATGAAAAAATGAAAATGGTTACAGATGGTTGGTAGCCGGAAGCTGGGTCGCCCGAATACGGGTTTTCAAAGGCAGAAGACGCGGATGAAGAAAGTTCTCTCCCTGATAGAGCTAGGTCTTTTTTTTTTGTGGTTGGGGTGGGAGGGGTAAAATTAGGGAAAATCGTAGTTAATAGCTCATAGCGCCAAATAACAAGGTGTTATTTGGAGAAAAAAAAGCACCACAGGTATATAAATATATAAGATACATTAGACCTGACAATTTACCACACAACACGAAAATTTAGTGTTTGTATTTGCATTTTGAGTACACGACCGAGATGTAGTGTCGGTTTTGTGTTTACCCTATGGGTACACGACACGACACGAGGTACATGAAATAAATAAATATTTAAATATATATATATAGATATATATAATATTTTATAACATAATTTAAAATTTTATATTTAATTTTACAAAAACATACATTTTATGAATTGAATTCTGTTTGTACTAAACTTTAAAGTTCGAAAATATAATGTGAACTTTCATAAATTTCGTGTAAACATTCGTGATTTCGTTGTCATTCGTTTCGTTTCGTCTACTAAAACCTATAAAAATAATATTAAAAAAATAATATTAAAATATTAAAATTGTTATTGTTATAATATTTTGATATTTATTTATATATGTGCCTTACACGAAAACACGACACGAAACGACACGAATTTACGCGGTACACGACACGCCACGAATTCATTTCGTGTCGTGTATAGGTTTGAACTTTTGGTACACGAAACATGAAAGTGTACGACACGAAAGTACACGACACGAACGATTTGTCAGGTCTAAGATACATGCTACCTTTATAAATAAATAAATTAAAGATATTACTCCCTCCGTCCCACGTAAAAAGGATAATTTGGTAAAGTACAAATATTTTTTAGTAATTTCACGAAGGTACAAGTCATTTTAAACCAACTATTCTAACTCATTTTATTTAAAAAAACAATTAACTAATATTGTAGTTTATATAACGAAAAACTTTAACTTTTAAGGAATATTATATAGATTTTAATTAGATATTAAGATTATATTTTAAAAGTACATTCTTCAAGTGGGACAAAATCATGTTTTGAAATTAACCTCTTCAACCGGGAACGGAGGGAGTAATATCTTTAATTATTTATTTATAAATTCCGAAAGTATATTTCGAGATGAATGTCACAAGATCTCACATCTCACATGTCTATATTTTTTCACACGTATAAATTAATATTTCAAAAGGCACAGCGAGGAAGCAAAAAGACACTCAAGAGAGTTTTTAAGGTAAAAATGAGGTGTGTGCCTCTGTTGGTTGAGACATCGCCCTGAGGCGTTCCAAGGCGCAATTTAACCTGTAAGACGTCGTTTTTTTGTCTGTTTCCCTTTTATATATTTTTTTTAGAAAAACAGAATAAATTTAATGTAAACGAAAACCCTAAATCGACCGAACTCGGAAACCTATATAACTCAGACACAAATAAAAGAGAACAGAAAATCTGTGGTTCCGCCTGATCCAAGGGGAACAAGGGGTCCAACGGATAGATTTGTTGTGGACGTTGATAATAAGAATGAAAATCCAGATCCCGGAGTTGACAAGGAAGCTTGTATTCGTTCTTGTTTAGATATTGGAAGATTCTTTTAGAACGTCATTCCTTTCAATGTTGTAAGCTCCTTCCTTCATTAGTATGTGGTCGATCTATTGGGAATTTTGGACGTGGTTTGAAGCCACCAACATCTCATGAACTTAGTCGCTGGATACTAGATAAAGAAGTAGAAACGACGCAAGAGATTGTTGATGATGTGAAGAAAACATGGATGCAAATGGTATTGTGCTATTTATACTATTTCCTACAATTTCATAGAATCGCACTTACATTTTTTATAAAAAAAATTAATAGATAAAGAAAGGAATTACAATTGTTGGATGACAAAGATGAATTCAAATTTATTGAATCGGATGATCTTCAGGAGGATGATGCTAATATGGAGTTATCTGATGATTATGATGATGACGACGTTGGTGGAAATACTAGTGTTTCGATTCAGGTTGCAAACCACTAGAAATGGGATCCCATTTTGAATTCATCATGAACTGATGATATCTTAGCCCTACTGTTTTTTGGTTTTAGATGAAAAACTCTATTACGTTATGTTTTAAAGTTTCTTATTTTGGTGCAACGACTAAACACTTCAAAATATTGCTATTTGGCTATGTTCCTTTATTAATTATAACGCTTTTGTTCTATTTTAGTTTTTATATTAATGAGACTCAGGCCTTGGTACACCTCGAGGTTTATGCCTCGCCTCGTTTGGACAAAACATCACAAACCCGCCTTACATCTTTTGAAACACTAGTATAAATCACAAAAGATGGTCACAAGGGAGTGTGTGAACAGTGTAATAGTCAAAATGTTGCGATAATCAAAGAACGAAAGAAGTATTAAATAAAGAAGAAACATGAATTAATAAATCCAGTTAATCCATTAATAAAATTGGATTAATAAGATTCATCATCATCATCATCAACAGCACCTTAATCCCAACTATGTTGGGGTCGGTGGCATGAAGATTATAGTGTCGTTTAATTGTCTAAAATTAGTTAACACCATAACTCATGCAAATAACAAAGTGGCAAAGTTTTACGCCGGATGCCCTTCCTGTCGCAACCTTCATATGAAGGAGAAATAGAACGAAATTCCAAAACCGTCAACATCATAGGTTTTTCCATTTATATGGAAAATATCATGAGACGGCGATGAGTTTGAGATAATTGCTATTGTCATGTCACAATACGTGATTGATATTGTAAAATCAACACATACATCATGGAACATGACTCATTAATAAGATTCATGAATTAATAAAATTTGTGACAATATATTAATCAAATAAGATATATGAAATAATAAATTTTGTGAAAATAAGAATTTGGTAATATTAATAAAGCCGTTCATACAATTTGATTAATAAGATTCATGAAATTAACAAAATAGAAATATAGCAGCAAAAAAATGTATACAGATAAAAACAGAAAAATAGCATTTAAAGTACAGTGGTATTTGTTGAGTACAAGCAATAAATTTTCATTTAATAAAATAAAATGAAATACAAAGAAAAAAGTAGATACAGGGATGAACGAATAAATTCAACAATTGGAGTTGGGTACAAAGATAACGGAGAAAAGAAGATGGATCATAAAAGAAAAAAGAAAAAAAAATGAATAAAGGACAGTTGTCCATTGAAAAGGGGGTAATGGACATTTGTCCAATAAAAAGGTTTTTCTTTTTATTTCTATTTTTCAGATTTATCTAACCTAACCATGTTCGTGGTTGGAAAAGAAGAGGGAACTTATGAAAAGGTCCCAGAGAAGAAAAGAAAAGAAAAGAAACAAACTCTGGAATGCTGCAGACTGAAATAGCACCGCTATTTGGGGCTATCGTGATTGGGACTATCGCCAAAATAGCAAGGATAGGGCTCACTATTCAAAACCCCATACCCTAGCAGCGCTATGGACGCTATTGACAACCATGGGGAAAATTACACAAGCAAATGGACCTTTTCAAGTTGGGCTACTGTTTTCACGCATGTGCTGAAAATTACATTTTTGGGCAAATTCCGCCATGGGCACATGGACACCTGAGCACCATGAATAGCGGCCGCCATGGCAGATCTGCTACAAACTGGCCGTGATATGGAGTCAGGCTATTTTCCACCATACCATACCAATATGGCGCTGCCGTGGCGGCCAGCTGACAACACTGCTAGTGATATATCTTAATTTCTTGAATTTGTTACACATGCACCATTTCAAGAAGCAGATAATACCATCACCTCTAACCTGTTAGCGACATATTCTTTTTACATATTACTTCAATTATTACATCGCCCAGATGCTTCAAGTGACGAGCAAAGTAAGAGAATATCTTCCCAATTGCAATAAAAGGTGTATCCACAAAAGTAAAGAGAGTAAGAACTTTTCAATTCTAATTTACGTAAGAGAACTTCATGGATCTAACTATTTTACTTTAAAAAGTATAAAATTTCAATAAGCTAGAAACTGTAAAGGCCAACTAACATTTTAACTATACAATGATAAAGCAACTTAAATTTGAAAAAAAAAAAAAAAAAAATTGCTTCTTTCTGGTACTCAATGAAAATCATACCAGAGCTAGAGCTGAATGACCTACTCCACATCTGCACGCCGAAATCTTGTTGAAGGTGATGTACAAATTTCCTGCAAATAATACAAAGAAACATCGATATGAGGTGAAGTTTCCCAAAGAGTCAGCAACGAAACTCCCCCACCGCCCACCCGGGAAATCTTTTAGTGGGAAGTCAAGTTGTATTATTTATATGTTTTATGTCCAAACATGTAAGAAAATCATGAGGAATAAGGTTACCGAGGCTTTAAGAAGGATGAAAAAGGGAAAAGCCATCGGCCCTGATAACATTCCTATTGAAGTATGGAAGTGCTTAGGGGATAAAGGAATAGATTGGTTGACAAAGCTCTTCAACGTCATATTAAAGAATAAGAGCATACCAGATGCATGGAGGAAAAGTACTCTGGTACCCATCTTTAAGAATAAAGGAGATATTCAAAACTGCTCAAATTAACGAGGGATTAAGTTGCTGAGTCAAAGTTTGAAACTTTGGGAAAGGCTGGTCGAGAGAGGGTTGGGGAAGACTACCGAAATTTCTGAGAACCAGTTTGGCTTCAACCATGGAAGCCATCTTCTTGTTGAGAAGATTGATGGAGCTATATAGTGACAAACAAAAAGATCTACATATGGTGTTCATAGATTTAGAGAAGGCATATGATCAGGTCCCACGAGATATTCTTCGGAAGGTACCGGAAAGAAAGGATTCGGCGCGGCCTATATCGACGCAATAAAGGATATGTATGTTGGAGCTACGACGACATCCAGGACATGTGGAGGGGAGAGCAGCGAGTTTCCAATTTCAATCGGGCTCCACCAAGGATCGGCTCTGAGCCCATTTTTGTTTTCAATGGTGATAGATGGACTTGCCAGGGATATTCAAGATGACGTACCATGGTGCATGTTGTTTGCAGACGATATTGTCTTAGTGGATGAGTCAAAACATGGAGTAAATGCGAAGTTGGAATTGTAGAGAGAATATTTGGGGTCAATAATTCAAAATACTGGGGAGGTGGATGACGATATTAGACATAGGATTCAAGTAGGATTGAATAAATATTGTAGTGCTACTGCGGTGTTGTGTGACAAGAAGGTCCTCAAAAGATTAAGGATAAATATTACAAAATGGCAATCAGACCAATGATGTTATATGGATCAGAATGTTGGCAAGTGAAATATCAACATATTCAAAGGATGTCAGTAACAGAGATGCGGATGCTAAGGGGATTGTATGGGGTGACGCGCAGAGAATTAGAAATAAAGTAATCCTGGAGACTATACTGAAAAAAGTTGGACGGAGACTATTTTGAAAGACTTAGAGCTCATGAGCTTAACAGAAGGGATGACCCAGCACAGAACAGAATGGAGACGTCATATTCATATAGCCGACCCCACCTAGTAGGATAAGGCTTGGTCTGATTTGGTTTGGTTTGGTTTGTCTCCAAACATGTAAGACATCACATTCCATGATATACATGTTGTTTTTACAATATCAATCATGTAATGAGACATAACTATAGCAATTATGTCAATTCATCATCATATCGTGACATTCTTCATGCAAGTAGAAAAAATAACTATAGTGATTGTCTCAATTCATCATCATCTCGTGACATTCTTCCTGCAAGTAGAAAAGTCTACGATGATGGCGGTTTTGGAATGTCATCTCATTATCCTTCGTATGAAAGTTGCAACCGGAAGGCACGCTCGCACTAAAATTTGCTACTTCTCTTTCTACGTGAATTTATGTGTTAACTAATTTTAGACCGTTAACCGACACTAATCTTCATGCCACTAACCTCAAATGTTGTTGATGATGATAATGAAAATAAGACGCTTGAAATGATTTTTCACAATAGATCGCATGGAAGTCATCACACACTCGTAATGATACCATCACTAGGTTTAATTATGTCTTAAAGTAAATATAGTTTACTATAACTTCATGCCACAATCATATGAGTGCATGCCATAGATTGGTCAATAAATCTCAAGAGCCCCATATACCATCACCCGTCAAAAAACAGAGATTCAAATGATTTGACCTTATCAACCAAACCAGAGTTAAGATCTCTCAACAATGTAGTTGCCTTACTCTTAAATTTCTCAAACATATCCATCACTGAACGAAATCTTCGCGTACCATATGATAAGTACCCAAAAGAGTTGTATAAGTACATTCACAACGAATCACTAACCTCTTTGGCCTCAAGGAGTTTGCATGTCCTGGAACAAAATAAAAGATAATATCACTGCTGCAAAACCATGTAAAGAGTAGTTTGGCTATAAAAGGACAAATCCAAAACCATACCAGCCAAAGGAACGTCATAGAAAGTTCGAACATTGCGACAATCCCTCGTGTAATGTATGATCTGTTCACGGTCTCAGAAAATGAGTGCAATGAGTTGAGATAAGTGTAATGACATGACAACAGTAAAATTAACTTCATAAATGACTTTTCTTCGAACAACAGGAGCGTCTCAGGTCTGACAAAATTTCATTTATCTTAATAGCTCGCACACAATCAAATATCTCATTCAACTGCAATAACATTTAGATTATACAAAGCAGCTCAATGACTGCCCTTTCTTCAAAAACAAAAATAAGAGCAGGAAAAAAAGAAATAATACAATAATAGGTCAGTTCAATGCCTGCGGAGATACTTTATCCAGCAAAATGAACAACGTCCACATTACCTCTTCTGGCACAGCAGAGCATGCTCGTGATGTAGACACCGCTGGTTTGAGCTTATACCATGATTTCACATAAACCTGATTCAAAGATGAACCATCCTGAGTTTCAACACACACGATATAGACATATGCACATGCAAATCCAAGTAATAAAGTTGAACCAGAAAGAAAATGAAGAAATAACCGTTGCAGATGAGGCGCCGGAAGCCGTTTTCCGTCTTAAAACACCCAGCATCACGCCTTTGATCTTTTATGACTGCACAACAGACGAGCAATCCATCACAAGACAGCAATAATACAAACCGAATGAAAAGGTTAAACCAAGCAATTAAAATTTTGAATATCAATCTAAAAGAATGAAGCGCGCGCCATTGGAACAGATCCAAGAGAAAACAATTACAGAAAATGAGGAAAAGCCAAAGAAAAAAATCGAAATCGAGAAGATTGAGCAGCCAGTACGACCTATGAACTTGATTGTAGGGTTATGAGAAAGAAAAGTCGGAATGGGGGAAAAGGGAAAGTATCAATTAGTACAATTTACCGGTATGAATGACCTTCGCCTTTTGGGAATTATTGTTAATTGACTTTGAGGATCTGCAGCGTGACTTACCACGGAATCAATTTGTTTTATACGGATGTTTCAAGCTTAAACTTGACTAGTTTTTGAGATAACATTTGGTCCCACAATACTGTTATCAGTTAAATCGTGAGTTGTGTATCCGGCTCTCAGGTTCTTAAATATCCTCTATAATGAGTCGTCCCCCAAGTGGTTGCTCCATGCTGGACTCCTCAAATCCAACCGCATGATCTCACTCAGATCTGGCCTCTCACACTGCCGCTTGAAGCCCTCAATATTTAATTGTTCCACCAGCGTACTCCGGAAGGCTAAGGTCTTTTCTTTAATCATAGATTAGAAAATCATAAACCCTTGAAAATTCTTGTCCTCATAAAAACTCGAATCCGAATCTCCCACTTGAAGTGGAAGTCCCGTGGCCAGTGAACCAGGTCATTGGTGGACTACGGAATCATTTTAGTGTTACATTTGTGTACCTCCACTTTGCTACGTCTATTTGCAATATTATATTTAAAATTCTGCACTTGTAATATTGAAATGTTAATTTTTTTATAATTTGTATATTTCCGTCAATTTCAGTAAATGACGTGAGGTTAATATTATCCATTCAATAATCCAACGGCTATTAAGTGTAGAGAAAAGTATATTTTGTGTACCTGCATTTTGGGGTACATGCACTTGCAATACTATATTTCGAAATTCTGCACCTGCAATACTGAAGTATCAAACTTTTTGTAGGTTAGCAATAAGTACGTTGTGGAGCGAACCTTTTGATACGAGCATAATGCTGGTAGGCGGTCAGTGGAATGTTCAAATGGGTGGGATGGTTGTGGTTACTTGCATTGGATCGAACCATCGCTCGAAGGTCGTGCAACTATTGTAATACAAGATTTGGTGAAGCGTATGACCAAGATAAATATCTCACGAGTGCAAAAAGGATTGATTAAAGCAAAAGCATAAGGATGAAAGGAAGAAACTGAAGCTTGCAATGAAATTTCAGAATTTGCAGATAAATGCAGAAATTGGGGATGAAGATGATGATGACGATGGGGATGAATAATAATAATGTAACATGTAATGGATGTTTTGTCTAGGTATGAATTTTAGTTAGTAATACAATGGATGTTTGTAACATGCAATGGAAATTCTGGTTTTGTAATGAATTTATCGGTAGTAATGGAAGTTTATCTTGTTTTACATAGTTAATGTTGCATTGGCTTTGATTTTGGGTTGTAAAACATAGTGTATAACTACTGCATAAACAAAAATACCAATACAGATTACATCATAATAGAACTTTGAATTAGTGAACAAATACTGCATAATCCAAGTCTGCCAAAAATACCATTACAAAATACAATCATAAGTTCCACCAGGACATACACTACAAAAACTTTGATACTTCAGTATTGCAAGTGCAGAATTTCGAAATATAGTATTGCAAGTGCATGTACTCCCAAATTGCAGGTATACAAAGTGTACTTTTCTCTACGCTTAATAGCCGTTGGAATATTGAATGGAGAACAATCAGGCCGTTTACTGAAATAGACGGAAATACACAAACTACAAAAAGTTTGATACTTAAGTATTGCAAGTGCAGAATTTCGAAATATAATACTGCAAATACATGCCCCCAAAGATGCAGGTACACAAAGTGTACTTTTATCTATTAGTGTTATGATTAAACACATCTCGGGCTCATGACGATTGTATTTGTTTTAACCTAAAATTATGAATATTCAATAATAAAAGAATTATTAATATTATACGTATTATAAATATTGAGAGATAGAGAGAGAGAGCAAAGGAAAATAGAGATATTAATTGTATATTCATTATAAATTCATATGCCTCTATTTATAAGTACAAATCTAGAGTTTGAGATGCATAATAGTAATTCACTAAATACGTACTTAGTGACAAAATCCCCTTTGAATGATTATTTACATAAATATCTGCTGAACTAATTTGAAAAAGAAAATACGATGGGATAAAAACTTCTAAATTATTTGTAGTGGAGCTTGTGGCAAGCATAACTTGCTGCATCATATTGTTGTTAGGAGAATCTTGACCAATATATAATAATGAATTTGCTTCTCGTCATATTCATCATTCTTGTATGAGTATTCATATGCCACTTCAGAAATGTAATACCCCCAAAACAATCTAAAAATATTACAGCACTATGGGTCCCGCATCGAAATCCACTAGACAAAAAATTATTTACGTAATCATTTCAAAGATGTCAAAGGGGCAATGACGGTATCTATCAAATATTCAAATACTTGGCAAAAATTCATTTTCCCAATACGTCACAAAAGTGCCATTTGAAAATACGAGATCAAAATGTCAAAACTCAACATTTTCAAAATGTATATTAAGTCACTCCTTACACGTACCGACAATACAGTTTACAGAATTAGTTTTCCAAAATATACTTACGTTTGCAGAATATCAGAAAACCATTTTAAAATACTCACACAGTGGTTAAAAACAATAGTAAATATACATTGTAGCGAAAATAACAAACAGTCAGATTGCTCGATTCCCAAATGCATGTCATATCCAGTATCATCCGGGAATCCCATCTCTCCAAGATCGGTCTCAACTCGAATTTTGAGTACCTAAAAATAAAACTCATGATGGGATCAGCCACAATAACTAGCAATGATAACAATCACATCATAATAAATTATTACATATTAGTGTAATACAAGGTCAGAAGCATCATTCTTACCATCTCACCGTCATTATTCTTCAAGTCGTGGTAATCCATATCAAACCAATCACTACCATAATCCACATCTCGTGTTCTCAAAAGACGAAATGAATCTCAAATACAAACATATGTACTATATTCAAAGAATAACATAATCTCAAAACAACATCATAACTCATAAGTATGGAACAAACCATCCGTGCCATACCCTGTCCATTATCAGATCACAAAACACAATCTCAATCCTAATAAAACGATTGTCACATCATGGCAAAAGCCAGGAACACAATGGCAACACTAAATCATCAATACAAAGTCAGAATGAACCGCCCAGACAATGGCAACACTAAATCATCAATGCAAAGTCGGAATGCTCACAAGGTCAACAAAAATAATCAACCAAGAATGCCATCCATGTGGTAGACTCTAACGAGATCAACCAAGGATTAAACGAGAATACCATCGACGTGGTAGGATCTAATACGACCAACCGAATGATCAACAACAACCGCGACTATCATCATGATGAACTTTAAAAAAATCAACTGAAGGATCAACAACGATCGAGAATACCATCAACATGATAAACTCAAAAATGACCAACTGAAGGATAAAAAACAATCGAGAATACCATTAACATGATATACTCCACGAAGATCAAATAAAGGATCAACCGACAATACCATCAATATGATAAACTCCAACAAGACCAAATAACAGAGCAACCGATAATATCATGATCATGATAAATTCCAATAAGCTCAATCAAATCAAGAGAGAATCATAATCCCAAACCGTTGATCACACGCAATCAAACATGTCATATGAATCAACCAAATCATACTCCCAAATCCGCGGGATATACGCAATCACACATGCTGTAAAAACCCTAACAACATCAGACTCCCAAACTGTTGATCACACACAATCAAACATGTTGTATGAATCAACCAGACTATAATCAAAATTTTGAAATATACATAATCACATATACTATATAAACCCAATATCATCGTCTCAAACCGTTGATTACACGCAATCAAATATATTCTATGAATCAATTAGATGTCGGATCAAGGCTCATATGATGGATGCCACACTACCCTCAGGATGAAAATGTGTCCGTGCACATATCACCTACGTATGCGTTCCCCAAAACAAAAAATTCCCAAAAGAGAGGAATTGAAAAACGGAAACTTTAATAAAATCTTACAGGTACTTGGTTCCATATTTGCTTTGATCCTTGTACGGGAGCTTCTCTCCATATGATCAACATATTTTCGTGGTACTTGGTTCCATATTTACTTTGATCCTTGAACGGGATAATAAATATAGCTTCTCTCCATATTTTGCACATCATCATGAGCAACATATGTTCCTATATTTACATAAAACATAAATATGGTAAGATTCATAAATGTACAAATCAATGAACAAATGAATCATTAAGTAGGAAAAGATGGAGAGTTAAGAAACGCCCGGAAAGGGCTACTGGGCTCGATAATCGGCCGAAAAAGGACTCGGATGCGGCGGTGCAGCAGCTCGGTATCGGATGAGGTCGGATCTCCAAATTTCCTCGTAAAAATCATACGCTCGGCGTGATTGATAATCAATATTACTCAGAATCCGATCTCTACCGTTGAATATATAGATATTTGTGTTAGGAAGTTTCTGTAAAAATTTCATACCGATCCGACGATTAACGAATTGGGAAACATATTTTTGGTACGACTGCGCTGTGCAGAAAATTTACACGCAGAAATTCTCGTCTCTCGTTATTTTTTTCTTCTTTCGCGTACAGTTTCATCGAGAAATATTGTTCCGAATCAGATCTTCACCGTTAAATTTGTAGTTCTTGCTACATGGTTGAGAGGGTAAAAAAACCATGATTTGTTGCAGCTGTTGGGTCGGGTCGATCAACAGCGGGCGCGAACGGGATGGAGGAATCCGATCTGGTTCACGGGTTTGGGAGACGAGCTGGCCGAAATCTAGGAAACGAGTCGCGTACGGGTTGGACACGATCGGGCCGGGGTCTCTGGTTCTCGGCGGCGCCACTGGAGGTGCGCGATAGGACGACGATGTTGGAGTCCGGTCGGGATGGAGAGGGCGACGTGCAGCAGGCGCCGAAAATTCCTCAAGTCCGAACGGTCGGGTAGGGTGCAGTTGAGCGGCGGTGCTGGCCGGGGAAGGCGACGGTTGTTTGGAATTAGAGTAGATGACCAGTGTGGATTTGTGGTCGGCTGAATCTGGGTGATGGACGTTGTCGGCGTTGCTGCTTCAATTCGTGAGGAAGGAGGCGTCGCGGGTTGTCGCGATTCCGGCGGCTAGGGTTTTTCGGACGCGATTTTTTTTTTTTTGAATTTTGGATTTTTCGTTTTTTTTTTCGGAATTTTCAGAGAAAACGGGAGAGGAAAAATTTCTTGCTCAGTTGGGGGACTACGTGCTGATAACGTGTTTCAGAAGAAAGTAAAAGATTGTAAATACGAGTTAATCAATTGTATTCATAACACTGATATAGGGGCTTTTATATAGGCATTACAATGAGAGTCCTTCCATACATAAGATTTCTAGATAACGTAGGACATATAATAGGATCCTACTACCTCTGGAAGGATTTAAAACCTTCCATCTATGTATCTACAATCAGTATTAAGTAAGACACATTACGGAAATAATAATTCCCGGAACAATAATAAATATATTCATTCGAATGATCAAAACCCCATTAACTATTATCTAAAAATTTTTAACATGTCAGACCTTGAACAGAGTCATAATCAAAATCAATGAATTTTTTCAAAGTTCATCTTTTAGATGAGAGAATTCACTTACCAACCAATCAGTCAAAATGCATTCGAAAGATATTTTGAATGAGTCCAAACAAATGATGCCCCCAATCTATACATCTATTAAAAGAGAGTAGCGACACATATCACTTTATAAGTTTTTTGAACTTTTATTTTAAAATATAGCTTATACATAGAAATATATTCTTACATTTTCAAAAAGATATAAATATAGATATGTGTTGTGGGAGTTTTATTCCACAACTTACACTCATCTATCAATAAAAAAAATTATTCCTTTATTTTTTTACTTAAAAAATTTAAATGTTTATAATTTTTTATATCAAGTTTATTTTTAATAAAAAATACATCAAATTAATTTTATTTCACAATTTTCAACTAGACATCCATATGAATATAATAAATTTGATGGATTTACAATAACGATCGATTGTACAAAAAAAATACTAGAAAAAATCTGAATATTATTTTCAGTAAAATTAATTGATGCAAAATAAAAATACATTAACTCATTTTTATGAAATTAGATTTCAGACTCATATTTGTTCATGTAATGGACATTAATTGACTTAACACTCCGCTAATGTGGTACTATTTCTTAAATTATATTAACACCATAATACACACAATAAGTCTTTTATTAATATTACGCTAATATGATACTCATATAGAAGATTATCAAAAATAAATTTAGAGATCGAAAAATTATTTACAAATAAGAGAATATCTTGTGTGGTGCATCACACATGAAAAAATCTATTATTAAATAATTCAAAGTCCAGCTCTCAAGCACAATCCAATATCTAACTAAAATCAATTGGGCCAAAATAATTAATTCCGTCCAATAAAAAATAACTCCCAAGCCCATCAATACGCAGCCCACCCCACAACAAAACCGACCTAACCCCTATTTTTCCCCCTCCGCGCCCCATATTACACATCCGCTTCTCTCTCTCTCTCTCTCTCTCTCTCTCTCGTCGCCGCCCCCTTCCTCTCTTCTTGCTCTCTGTTCCTCTCCACTGTTGGTTTTCCGGCCGGTGTTGCGAAACAAGATGCCTGGGTTCATGGCGGCGATTCCACAACACGGAAACTAGTTGTGGCTAATCCCGGCGAAAGGCATCCTGGTGAGAGGCGGATGTTTCTGGGCGTTGACGACCGCACTTGATTTTCGTCGATTCAGGCTGAACACTGGTGGTCTTGTGGTCTCAGTGTCGTACAGTGGTTTGGGTTGGGTTTCTCATTAGTTTCGACGTGCTGAACGAGCTCAGTTTCTAGACTAATATCCCGTTCCGGTTGTGTTTGGTGTATGGTCTAACCGTGCCATATAGGATGAAGTTTTGATTTATGAATTTTATTGATAAAAAAAAGGGGTTTTCTTCTTTACCTGAAAAAGGCGAGACGGTATTCTCATATGAAGAATGTGTGTATCTATATGGCAGATAGTGTGCTCTGTAATCATTTTTATCGAAAGTTTGTATTCTAATCAGAATGCAAATCACGCCCATAAATCTTATCACTAATCTTAATTAATACTCAATAAAATATTAGATGAATGCTAATTACAGATTAGTTGGTATTGCACGTGAAATAATATTCGAATTATGAGACTTTAATTGATAAATCGAAATATACACGGTATACATTTCTCATTGATCGACCAACTTTGTTAATATGTATATGATGGAGTTAATGCCCAAATGGGTGTTTTTTAAAATCATATTTACCAATTTAGTGTACTTTTGAACATAATTATCAAAATGGTGTAGTAACTTATTTATTTGGCTTTTTAATATTTTTTTAAGTTGTTTTAATTTTTTTTTTACTTAATTTTTTACTACTTTTTTACTTTTTTTTTTACTGGGTTTTTAATGCCTTTTTACCGCTTTTTTTAATGCTTTTTTTACTTCATTTTTTTACTGCTTTATTTTTTTACTGGGGTTTTTAATGCTTTTTTACTGCTTTTTACTGTTTTTTTAATGCTTTTGTTACTTCATTTTTTTACTGCAATTTTTAAACAATGCCAATAAAAATAAATTAAAACCAACATCATCACAAAGTTTTCGAGGTACTAAACAATATTTTCCTACAAAAATGAAAATACAAGTTTCATTCCCAATTTCTTCCGAATATCTTGAGCCGATAATCAATATTTATCTGCAAAAAAAAAATGATAGATATAGACATACCAATCAACCAAATAATTTTTCTAAAATTTATCTTTATATATTGTGGCTTAAACGGGCATCCTTTTCTGTTGTGACCACTTTGTCTACAAATTCCATAAAGGTTTGGCTTTTTTCTTTCTTTGGTATCCATTTCATTTCGTAGTCTCGTTGAGCGAGGACGACCTTTTTTATTTCGTAAGAGCTCTAAATTTGGAAGCAATACGGTAGATGATGATTGTGGCCAATACGCTTCATGAGGAAGCGGGGAAAATTCGGGTGCCCAAGTAGCACAATATTCAACAATTGAGTAACATCTATCAACATATTGCAAATTATTCAACGAAAGTTTGGCACATGCACCCAAGACATGAGAACAAGAATACTTAAATATCTCCCACTTACCACATGTGCAAGTTTTTTCCTCCAAATTAATTACTTGCACATTTCCTCCTCCAAAACAAACACAAGATAAACAAAATAACTAAATCACAGTCCCAATCCGAACAGTCCCATTTTTTTTTCCACAATTAATTATGTTTGGGACATTTGGGCTTAATGGGTTATTGGTTGGGATTGTGGTTGGACTTTTAATTTTTGTATATATTATTATAATATAATGTGTAAAAAAATATTTTTTTTAAGGGGTCATGACCCCTCTTGCCCTGCAGTGATCCGCCACTTAATATGATGTTGCACCAGATCTAACATAATACTTCTAATTATAAGTAAATTGTTCAATATCTACTCTATCGAAAAACACGATATTGTGCATTGTCGGATTCTATAGAAGATTGTTTAATGGGATTATAAAATATTATCCGGTTCTAATTCTCACCAACCTCACACAATAATTATTACCAGCAATAAATTTACAATTGTGACACAATAATTCCAAACGTTTTCGTGAAACGTAATGTTATTAAGGACCAGAATTTTTTGCTTGTTTCGGGTCATCTTAAAGAAGATAATTCTGCCATTAACTTTCTTAATGTGTATGCTCCGCAAGCAGTGGTACAGAAAAGAAATCTTTGGGTCTCTTTGCTTTCTGTTATAAGAGGTCATGGAGGTATGTGGGTCCTTTGCGGGGATTTTAATATTGTTCGTTGTCAGGAGGAGAGAAAAAATTCTAATTTCAATTATGCCAGTACCTCAGATTTCAATAATTTTATTTATGATGCTTGCCTTAGGGAGTATGGGATGAAAGGTAGGCGTTTCACTTATATGAAGGGCTCGGGGAAGAATTGTAAAATGAGTAAATTGGACAGGTTTCTTGTGTGCTGTGATTTTTTTAACAGATGGCCTGAAGCGTGTCTAAGGGCGCTTCCGAGAAAACTTTCTGATCATTGCCCGTTAGTATTGACTTTGGTTAATAAAAACTATGGGCCAAGACCTTTTCGATGGTTTAATTCGTGGTTAGACAGGTCGGGGTGTGAGGACATGGTGGTAAATGCTTTAGATAATTTTCATTTGACAGGTCCGGGTGACATAGTATTAACCAATAAATTCAGGTTTCTAAGGAATGTTATTCGAGATTGGAAGGCTAAATTGGATGCTGCCGAAAGTGAAGAAATTAGTATCTTAACAGCCGATTTAGAGAGGTTGGAGACCACTATGGAGATTAGAGAGTTGAATGAGGAAGAAGAGTGGATTTTGGCAGAATGTAGAAAGGGTTTGGGCGAGCTGGAGTTGCATAGGCTGAAAGATTTAAAGCAACGCTCTAGGGTTAAATGGGCTTCACATGGAGATGATAATACGGCTTACTTTCATGGGGTGATTAATGATAGAAAGGCAGCTAATTCTATACAGGGGCTCATGGTGGATGGGGTTTGGGTCTCCAAACCTAGTCTATATCTATATCTATATATCTATATAAAGATTGAGTTCCATCATTGAATGTGAGCATTTATGTCTTTAGCTAAATAACTCCTTTATGCATGATATAGCTAAAAAACTCCTATGCTTCGTAATGTTAAGCTTAATTTGAAAGCTTTTAATAGCTTTCAATTCCACCATTGAATGTGAGCATTTATATTCAAAAATTAAAAAAAAAATGGCATAACTGCCTCCAGTCCACAAGAAGCCCAACAATTAAGCTCCTGTAGTTCAAAAAGGTTCCTGTAGTTCAATAACTGAAAAAAAAACAAAAAATTATATGTAAAACTTCCAGTCCACACCTCCATAAGAAGCCCAACAATTAGGTTTCTGTAGTTCAAAAACTGAAAAAAAAAATATATGCAAAACTGCTTCCAGTCCACAAGAAGCCCAACAATTATGTTCCTGTAGTTCAAAAAGGTTCCTGTAGTTCAAAAACTGAAAAAAAAATTATATGCAAAACTTCCAGTCCACACCTCCATAAGAAGCCCAGCAATTAGGTTCCTTTAGTTCAAAAAATGAAAAAAAAAATGGCATAAATGCCTCCAGTCCACAAGAAGCCCAACAATTAGGTTCCTGTAGTTCAAAAAGGTTCCTGTAGTTCAAAAACTGAAAAAAAAAATTATATGACAATTCAAGTGCATCATCTCAATTCTGAGGAATTCATGACAACATCATAGTATCAAAAAGCATACAAAAAAACCAAAACTATCATCTCATCTTCCTAGAGCTGTGGATAGTCTGCTATTTGCCAACAAAATCTTTCCAACTTTGCATTGCGGATGCATCTCCCCACAATTCTCCTTACAACCTCACATAGCATAACTCTGAAATCTCCAGTCTTTTCTTGAAAAATGCGGCTGTTTCTCTCCTTCCAAATAGAGTATAAGAACTCAGTTACTAGAGCCTTAAAAAATCTATTTATCACTCCTTTCCCTTTGTGCTTATGTTCTTTTTTAATACTTTTAATACTTTAAATTTGTTCCATTAGTTTGTAAGATTCTGAAGTTGGGTTAAGTCGATCATTTTTGTCTCTTGATTTCTTTGTTCGCAGTTGTTCCTTTTTGTATGTATTTCTGTTCTTTGGTGATATTGAAAGAATAAAACGCCTCAAAGAATACCTTTTCATCTCACCATCGCCTCTTTTGAGCTCCATCATTGAATATGAGCATTTATGTTTTATTTAAAAAAACTGCCTCAGAGAAATACCTTTCCATCTGTCCATCGCCTTCCTTTCATCTTCTCGGCATTAAATGTTAACAGTTAACTTTCATATGCATGGAGCTGTATAAATCAACCTCCTGCTGTCCCAATACTTCCCATCTATACCTGCAGTCACATTATGTCAAAGTCAACCAAAAAGCAAGTCCAAAATCAGACTCTAGATCAGCTTAAGGAGGGAGATGAGGGTACCATTGTGGTGATGATTTGCCGAATGTGGGACGTGCATAATATTAATGGTAGATACCTCAGCACTGATTTTGTTGTGTCGGATGAGAAGGTGAAAATAATCAGCCGTTGTTGCATCATTGTAAGTGTTTTAATTAGCGTTGGTTGATCAACTAATTTGTGTTGATTCATTTTCAGGAAAATGTCATGCACTGTTCTATGAAGAGCAATATATCTCATTGCTTTGTTGACAAGATCCAGCCCGGTGCTGTGGTTTCAATGAGGTCTTTTGTTGTGCAGCTAAGATATGAGTACCGCATAATCAGATAGAATGACTACTTTCTTGAGCTTAATGGTTCCACAGCGGTCCGCAAAGTCTGCAACAAAGTTGGCGGCTTTTTAAGGCACCCATTCCAGCTCATGGACTTTGAGAGTATTCAACCTACAGAGAAAAAATATCTTATTGGTAAAAACTTTTTTATGTAGACCCAAATAAGGCTGTTGTGATTATTTCGTCTGTATTGTTATCTTTCTATGCATGGTTTGCATGTGGCAGATGTGATTGGGTTTGTTACAACTGTGGGAAAAACTGCACAGCCAAGGACTGGCTCAAAGAACCTTGATTTCCCCCTTATAAATGAAAGGTACTATCTGCTTTGTGTATCCCACGTGGATGACAGATGAAACTCAACTTTTAAACTGAAAGCATAAATAACCAGTGTTTTCCTGAATTAGGGGTCGCGCGCTAAGGGTCACTTTATGGGGGAAATTAGGCGATCAACTATTGAAGATGATGGGAAGTCATTCTGGAAAGTACACTATCATTCTCACCTCCATGAGTGCTAAATATTATAATGGTTAGTATAAGGTTGTGCGGGTTGTATAGCGCTAGAATATATGTTGCTCCTACTTTTTTTCCATGTTTATCTTACAGGTCAGTTAGGCATATCAAGCTGTTCATCAACGCTTATCCTAGATAGTGACGAGATCCCCGCTATCGTTGCCTTTAAGTCCCAAATAAGGTATTCATTATCATACATATAGCAATATTCATAGCTTAAAACTGTTGAGGACTAACAAAGATTAAAAAATGCAGCGGGTTTGATGCTGCTGATCCAACCGTGCCTATTTCGGCGACTAAATCACAAGATGGTACACTAGAGAAACTGTTAGCTTTGGGCCGTGACCGAAGAAAAGATGTACTTTTTTTTAAAAATGAAACACATTGTTATGAGTAATACGATGTTACCTTATCTGTTTTCAACAAGCTGTTGTTTAGCAGGCTGTAATATTACACTGCAAAACTGAGATCGTTGGTATCCGTACAAAGAACAGTTGGTACTACCCGACCTGTGGGGGCGGGAAATGCAAGAAGGGGGTGACCCGCAAGGATGGACAGCTTTGGTGCGACGCGTGCAATAAGCCTGTGAACTACCCCAAACCCAGGTTATGATGTGTGCTTAATCTTCGTATAACATGTATGAAAGATGTTACTTACCATTAGTGGGCTGCTTACACATGTCGGCAGATATATGCTTGAAGTAGACGTGAAGGATGAGACCACCCAGGTTGTGATCATGCTGTGGGATGAGACAGCTACGGAGTTGACAAAGTTGAGCGCCAAGGCGTTGCTTGATGAGTTAGATGAGGTAGCTTTGGAATTCGATTTTCAGTTATAGGTTCCTGTGTTTGCAATCTATATATACACGTTTGAATGTGTAGGTTGAAGACGAGTCCCCGTCACTTCCAAATGCTTTGACAAACCTGTACAATACAAATCATGTGTTTGAAATCAGGTCGCATTCATATTATAATTACGGGGAATTTGAGAGCTTTACCTGCACCAGTGTGTTTCCAATCAATGATTCCATAATTTCGGACATCCACGATGCGCCTGATGACTCTAATGATTTCCACCCTGAAGGCAGCAGCAACGCCGTCAATCCCGGTATGAAACGGCTGGTGCGAGGTCCACAGCTAACCACTTCCGCTAAGTCAAATGATGGGAAAAAAAAGCGCAGGTTAGATTTCAGGTTACAATATAAAATAGCACGCTTAATTCTGAATATTACATGCACTCACAAATGTTTTAGTGCACGTTGTTTAAGGTACATGGAAGAGGACTCCGATACGGAAGAAGCAGATGTTGCGGCCGTTCAACTGGATAGGCATGACAAAGATCACACAGATAATGGGGGATACTTTCACTGACTGTCCATGAAGAAATAGATTTTTCTAAAAACGCTTTTTCTTGCATTTGGGTTTTTTTTGTCATGCGATTTATGAACTGCCAGATGTTTTGATTTTGAGAGTGTAAGGATAGATTTTAGATGATATGCTGCAGCTAATGTTTTATGCTCAGCTTAATAAAGCGGTGGTCCAGCTGATGTACTCCGAATATTCTTAATTTTAGGTATATTGAAGAGGACTCAGCTGCGGGAGAGGCACCTGTTGCACGAGTTAAGATGAATAAGCATGTTAGAGACTAAATGGAACAAGTATCACAAATAGTATGATATGCAATAGCGTTTCAGCTCCTATTTTGTCCTATTCGTATTGTTTTCCTCTACGTTGACACAACTATAGATATTAGGAACCACTAAGTTTACAAGCTTACCGTCTTGAATAGCCAACCCTGTGCATCTACCATAAAGCAAGGTTTTGGCGAGACCATTTAAACCCCAAGGATGATGTCTCTGAAAAGCGCAACGCAATGTGATGCAAAAAAGTATCTGTAAGAAAACCAAAAGAAAGAGCAGTTACGTCGCTAATTTTTCCAATCATATGTCAAGTGCTCCAAAAAATGACCCATAGCGAGTAACTCAATATCACCCGCAAGTAACCTGATCGTCCCCGTTTGACCTTAAATGCAAAAAGCATAATAGTATCGCTTGGTTCTGACTCGGTTATAAACTATAGTCAAGAACGCTACCTTTCTCAACGCTACATGTGGGAGTATATGGATCCGTATGTTAAGGAATGATAACTAGAGCAAACTGATATATGCTAGAAAAATGCCCCTGAGGATATATTTTCGGCCATAATAGCCCCCAGGTTTGCATACAAATCCCATTTTTAGCTAACATCACATAATTAAACATTGTGGTGGGTGTTTCGACGTATGGGCTAATTGACATGGATTGCATAGTCATTAGAGATATCACATTTAATTCATCACACAATAAATAAGGGAGGGTAAAAAGTAGTAACAAATGAGTTACATGAACTTTTGAAATTCCTACAGAACTATTAAGTGAGCCAAAGGTTATTTGGCCTGCTATCATACTTTGGGTTAGACCATGATACAAGAATTGGACCACCACATGCATCAAGATATGGCACTAATTCTAACTACAATAAAAAACATCAACAGACACAACGAGGTCATTAGTTCAAATATATTTTACGTGTGGCCCTTATAAAACCATGCATGAAAAACTATTAGCTTTGGGCCGTGACCGAAGAAAAGATGTACATTTTTTAAAAAATGAAACACTCCCGGCCTGTGGTGGCAGAAAATGCAATCAATGTAAGTTTATCAACGTCGTTATCCAGCTCCCCCTGCAACTCCAATTATATTCAATATTTAAAATTGTTTAATTGTCTTATATATATATGCTTTAGTATTATAATTCATTTTGCACATAATCATACTTCATTTATATATGGACTTACATGATTGTCCATTACATTGAGCTTCATTACTACAAGTGATGATCGATCACTCATATGATAGAAAAATGCCCCTGAGGATATATTTTCTGCCATAAGAGCCCCCCTGGGTTTGCATTCGATTCCCATTTTTTAACCTAACATCACATAATTAAACATTGACAAGTGGGCTGTTTCGACCTATGGGCTACTTGACATCGATTTCATAGTCATAAGATATTTCACATTTAATTCATCACAGGGCTAAACTGCTCTGCTGTTACACTAACTGGGTTGTTTATTGCATTTAAGGCATTAACAGCTGTGTAAATGTGTGAGAAGGTGGAAATTATGATCACTTAAAAGCTAAAATAAATAAGGGAGTGTAATAAAAAGTAGTAACAAATGAGTTACATGAACTTTTGAAATTCCTGCAGGACTTTTAAGTGAGCCAAAGGTCACTTGGCCTCTTCCTAACATATATTCTGATCTAAAAAAGGTTCTAAAGCAAACTGCTGTCATACTTTGGGTTAGACCATGACACAAGTGTTGAAGTGAGTATAATCATATTGTAGACACTCTAAAAGCTTTACTACAGAGATGGCTCAGGGTTTGTATTCAATATAAAAGTTTTCGTGCGACCTTGCAGAATTATAATGCAGCAGGCTGACTTATTGTCTGATTAGGAGAAAATGATCGGTAAGTTACTTGATTAGTTAATTGTGTATAATGCATTAGAAATCTGACAAATTCCTAAAACTTACCACTTGCTATCTACCCGTGTCTCCTTAACCAGACGCATGAGACTAACAAGTCCATTCAATATAAATATTTCCAAGCCTTCATGTGCTTTAGCCGTCCTTCTATGCTGCAGATTCAAATACGAACATCAGCAACATTTGATCCATCCCCAACATGCTGAACAACTCTCTAAGCATTCATTTGGAGACAAATATACGACCGGATGGAAAAGTCGGCGCTTTTTGTGGGCTCAAGCTAACAGACCTGTCCACGCAGCAACTAGGTGAAATAAGAACTTCATGCTTCCCTTAATAATTGCCAATTTCTAGCGAAAATTTGGAAATGACATGCTTTTATTTATGCTTATAAATTGAGATGAACATTTAGGTCAAGCATCGGATGTAGAAGTTGCAGGAATTAGACCATCACATGCATCAAGATGTGGCACTAATTCTAACCAGAATAAAAAACATCAACATACACAACGAGGTGATTATTTCAAATATATTTTATGTGTGTCCCTTATATTGCCCATTCCTTATTAGAAAAATTAAAATAGTGAGATATATACCTTGAATCTAAATTATGTCTTACTTCCATTAATATAGGACCAAGCGGCAATCGTTGTCCTATAAAAGACCCAAAAAAAGCAGCTCTTAGCTCAACAGGTAAGCAAATATGTTGTTAGCGGTGATTAATTCAGTTTATGTCTGCTATAATTATATTTTTATGACAATTAAACCTAAACATGGCCATAATTATATTTTTCTGACAATTAAACCTAAACATGTATCGTAAATCGTTTGATCTGCAAGGTGTCCACATTTCTTACCGTAACCTAGGAGATCCATCTACAAAGTGTTCTAACTGTCAGGCATACATGTGGCGTGAAGAAAGGAGCAAAAAAGCAAATAGAGTTGCGACTCCAACATTCTCCATGTGCTGCCAGGATGGTAAAGTACGCCTACCCAGATTCAAAAATGCCCCTCCACCACTCGATAGATTGCTGAACTTTGACGATCCTGCAACATCGAAATTTAGAGACCAAATCAGAATATATAATGGCATGTTTTGCTTCACGTCTTTTGGAGCAAATATAGATCACTCAGTAAATCAAGGGCGGGGGCCATATACATTTAGAATAAATGGGCAAAATTATCACCGAATGGGATCTCTGCTTCCAGAAGAGGGTGTTCAGCCAAAGTTTTCTCAACTATACTTCTTTGACACACAAAATGAGACGGCCAATCGTATGTCGTCTTTCATTGACAATCACACAACGTAAGGTCCTGAAGAAGCAATAGTGAGAAGCCTCATTGCTATGCTGAATGAATTCAGCTCTGTTGCCCAAGCATTTAGGATGGCTAGAGATTGGTGCGCCCAAAACAACTCATATGATTTTCAATTGCGGCTCCTAGGGCAGCGAACAATTTCCAGGCAATATAATGCGCCATCTGTGTCTGAAGTGGCGGTTCTAATAACAAATGATTTTGGAGACGCTAATGAAACGAGAGATATTATTGTAAACAACAAGGATAGCGGCCCAAAAAGAATATCAGAATTGCATCCATCATATATGGCGCTACAATATCCTTTGCTTTTTCCTTTTGGAGAGGACGGCTTTCATAATAAGATACCTTACCATTTCAATTCAGGCAAGTGGAAAACTACCCGTGGTTTTTTGACAATGCGAGAGTACTATTGTTATGTGATTCAATATAGAGCTAATGAGGGGACTACTTTGCTAAGAGGCGGGCGCTTATATCAACAATTCCTGGTGGATGCTTACACCGCAATTGAAGAGCACAGGCTTATATGGACGAGAAACAATCAAGGTGATTTGCGCATTGATCTCTATCATAATCTATATGACGCAGTCACGCGAGGAGATACCAGGGCTGAAGCGATTGGCCAACGAATAGTTTTACCCTCGAGTTTCACAGGGAGCCCAAGGTATATGATGCAAAATTACCAAGATGCAATGGCTTTATGCTGCGCATATGGCAATCCGGACCTCTTCATAACTTTCACTTCGAATCCTAAATGGCCAGAAATTGACGACATGTTGGCTCATATTCCTGGGCAGAAAGCCCATGATCGGCCGGAAGTTGGCACTAGGGTATTCAAGATGAAGTTAACTAACCTGCTGGATGATATTACACAAAACCAGTGTTTTGGCAAGTCTCAAGCAGGTACAATAAAAGTCTTTATCTACCCAGTTGTGTCATTTTAATAAGCCTATATTAACAGAATATTGTTCCATGCGCTATTGCACAGTTGTGTACGTGATCGAGTTCCAAAAACGTGGCCTCCCACATGCCCATATCTTGCTATGGCTTGAAGACATGTACAAATGTAAAACCCCAAGCGAGATAGATGATATAATCTCAGCTGAAATACCATCACCAACACGCGATCCGGAAGGATTCAGAGCTGTTATAGACTACATGCTTCATGGTCCATGTGGCAAACAAACAAACAGTGCTTCCTGCATGGTCGAAGGAAAGTGTGCAAAACATTTCCCCAAGGCATTCTACCCAGAAACAACAATTGACGATGATGGGTACCCTATTTACCACCGAAGGGACAATGCAGTCTGCACTATTAAAGGAAAATACACGTACGACAACTCATATGTCGTCCCATACAATAGATAACTTTTGCTCAAATACCATGCACACATTAACGTGGAATGGTGCAATAGATCTAGGGCGATTAAGTATTTGTTTAAATATTTAAACAAGGGACCAGACCGAGCCACTATCGTTATACAAGAGAACGTTACCTCGGAATTGGGATCAGAGAAAGTTGTGGCAGTGGATGAAATAAAAAATTACTTGGGTATCGTTTTTGGCCCCATGTGAGGCAGTATGGCGTATCTACCGGTTCGATATCAACCACTGCTACCCATCAGTCATGAAGCTCATTTTCCACTTACCAAACCAGCAAACAATCACACTCCGTGACTCGAAGAGCCTGCCGGAATTGCTTGGGCGAGAAAGTATCAGAGATACCATGTTCACAGAGTGGTTTGAGTTAAACAAAAGAGATGAAAATGCGAGGGGACTCACGTATGCTCAAATACCTACAAAATATGTTTGGCATGAGTAAGACAAAATTTGGAAACCACGCAAACAGAGAGAATGTATTGGCCGCATCATTTACTGTCACCCCGCATCAGGTGAACGCTACTATTTAAGAATGTTGTTAAACGTGGTTAAAGGTGCTCGGTCGTTTGAAGAGGTTAAGACACACAATGGCACATGCTATGCAACATTTAAAGAAGCTTGCTCCGCTTGGGGCTTAATCAGTGATGACAAGGAATGGACGCAAGCTATACTGGAGGCAAGCTTCTGGTCTTCCGATACACAGCTAAGAGATTTATTTGTGACGGTCTTACTATTTTGTGACCTAAATAGACCCCGACGATTATGGGACCAAACCTGGAAAGCCATCTCCGAAGATATTTTGTATAAGAAGCGAAAACAGTTCATGTATCCAGCTTTAGAACTAACGGAGGAACAAATTAAAAACTACTGCTTGGTGGAGTTACAGGAACTCTTGCATAGGAATGGAAAGTCATTGTCAGATTTTAGTGATCTTCCACAACCTGACCCTGCCCTTCTAACAAACATGGACAACCGTATGATCAGGGAAGAGTTAAGCTACAACATGAAAGAATTGAAGATTGAACATGAAAAGCTGCACGCATCACTGAACCCAGATCAACGTGTAATCTACGACAAAGTCATTACCTCTGTGGAGCAAAAAACAGGAGACTTTATCTTTGTCTATGGACCCGGGGGCACGGGAAAAAAATTCCTTTACAGGACCATCATTTCCCGATTAAGATCGGAGAAAATGATTGTCCTTTCCGTTGCATCATCAGGTACCCAACAGCCTAAAGCATACTCTTACTTGCAAGAAATAATATACAAACGACTAAATTGCTTTTGTTGTTTTCTGATTAACACAATGTCACAGGAATAGCTTCGTTGCTTCTTCCAGGAGGGAGAACGGCTCACAGCAGATTTGTTATACCGCTCAAGTTAATGGAAAATAGCACGTGCGGGATAAAACAGAACACGCACCTGGCAGAGTTGATGAAACAAGTCAGCTTAATAATATGGGACGAAGCACCAATGACTCAACGGTACGCCTTCGAAGCACTGGATAAGACCCTTAGGGACATACTAGGATACCCAAACGTGGAAAATAGAGAACGGATCTTCGGAGGAATGACTGTTTTACTTGGAGGTGACTTTCGGCAAATTTTACCAGTCATCCCAAAAGGGAAAAGACAAGAAGTGATCAAGTCTTGCATCAACAGATCAAAACTATGGGCAAAGTGTAAAGTGTTTAAACTCACACGAAGTATGAGAGTTAATGAATATGACCCGCATGGACGCATTTACACTGACAAACAGAAGTTTAATCGGTGGGTTTTAGATGTTGGGGATGGAAAGGTGCCAGCGAAAATGAAAGAAGGCGAAGATGAACCAACTTGGATCCAAATTCCAGAAAATTTCCTAATTAAAGAATGGAGGTGTCCCATAGACGAAATTGTTAAAGAAACGTTTCCAGACTTCACCACGAGCAAACAAACGAAGGCTATCTAAGAGAAAGGGCAATATTAACCCCGAAAAATGATGATGCAGACGACATCAACGAACATATGTTTAAAAAGCTGGAAGGTCAATCGATAACCTATAAAAGCTCGGACGAAATCTGTAAAGCATCAACCGATTCATTAGATCAGGAGCAGTTATACCCACCGGAGTTTTTAAACTCTTTGAAGTTCCAAGGGATGCCGCCGCACGGCCTCAAGCTAAAAAAGGAGCTACCAGTTATGCTGTTAAGGAACGTAAATCCATCCCAAGGAATGTGCAATGGTACTAGGATGATTATTACACATCTAGGAGAATTTGTTATTCAGGCTAAAATCATCACCGGCTCAAATATCGGCGGGGTGGTGTTGATACCAAGGATATCTCTAACATCAAACAGAAATCAGTGGCCATTCGTCATGAAAAGAAGGCAGTTCCCCATTAAACCATGCTATGCGATGACCATCAACAAGAGTCAAGGGCAATCACTTAATTTTGTAGGCCTGTATTTACCAGCACCCGTATTCAGCCACGGACAACTATATGTGGCGATATCTAGAGTCACAAGCCCGGAAGGACTAAAAATCCTCATGATGGAAGACACCGATGAGAACTTAAAGCATCACACACGAAACATTGTCTATAAAGAGACTTTTAATAACTTGCCCTAGCATCTCAAGGTATGCCTAAGAACTCTTTATCATTGTCCTCTTTATCATTGTTTTATAATTGAAACCTGATGCATTTATTACTAAAAACAAGGCAAAATCAAAAAAGTTGAAACAAATATGAAGTCTAATTAATGATGAATATACACTTTCAAAAAATACTATAATACTAAAAAAATAGACCTTAAAACTAAAATGAACAATAAAAACGCAAAATACTAATAAAGAAACCCTACAAAATTGAAAAAATCGAACCGTTAAACTGAAAATACCGAAAAAACATGAAATACTAAAAAATAAACTCTAAAATGAAAATACTAACAATAAACCTTAAAAGCTGAAAATGAACTCTAAAAAAACGACCTCCAAAAAACTGAAATTGATCCCGGATCCATGATAGAAATTGCCGTGACGCCTCTTTATCAGCACAAGATAACCAAAAAGCGAAAAGTAGAGCGGTACTGTTATACAAAGGCGATAAAGAACGGATTGGAGGGGTCAGAATAAATAAATAAGTAAATAACAAAAAAAAAAGTAATTTCAAGAGTCCGAGAACTGTTGTAGTAACAAGATTTACTTATTTAAAACCTAAGCACACCTTATGCTATTCAAGGATGCAATTGCGCGGAGAGCACTATGAATCATGTCTTCATTACGGTCAACTTCTTACTTCACGGCATCTTGCTTGGGCCTAAAATTGACAGTTTTCTGGAGAGGATCCACCACGGAATCCAATGCTGAAAGTGCAATAATTTGGTGAAAATTAGATTAATATCTACTCAACTACTAAATTTAGTCAACAAAACTAGATTTATCTGCAACCATAAAATAATGAAAGTAATACCTGCCAACACAGCAGATGGGCACTTATCGACTAACTTTGAAAGGATAAGATGACATGGCATTTTGACATCATAATGATCTGAAATTGAAGAAAATTGTAATAAGTGACTTGCAAACATGAGAACCAGTTTTTTCGAATTAAACCGTCAATAATTCATTGCATAATAACGCCGGTGACTTGGTAATATCATTCATAAGATTCTTAAACTTAGGACTAGAATCTCCTCCACTGCAAGAAAATATAATGAAGAGACAAGATAGATTTATTAATGATAGTATCAGAAACTTACGAAGCTCAGACAATAATGTCTATATAATGTAGCTACAGACAACAAGATCAACGAGTTGCAATGCGGCCTTTATTGAATTAATATATCACGGACCCGGGTCCCTATGCATCATGAACTCTCGAAATACTAAAAAAATAGACCTTAAAACTAAAATGAACAATAAAAACGCAAAATACTAATAAAAAACCCTACAAAATTGAAATCAAACCGTTAAACTGAAAATACAGAAAAAACATGAAATACTAAAAAATAAACCCTAAAATGAAAATACTAACAATAAACCTTAAAAGCTGAAAATGAACTCTAAAAAAATGACCTCCATAAAACTGAAATTGAACCCGGATCCATGATAGAAATTGCCCGTGACGCCTCTTTATCAGCACAAGATAACCAAAAAGCAAAAAGTAGAGCGGTACTGTTATACAAAGGCGATAAAGAACGAATTGGAGGGGCAAGAATAAAAAAATAAGTAAATAACAAAAAAAAAAGTAATTTCAAGAGTCCGAGAACTGTTGTAGTAACAAGATGTACTGATTTAAAACCTAAGCACACCTTATGCTATTCAAGGATGCAATTGCGCGGAGAGCACTACGAATCATGTCTTCATTACGGTCAACTTCTTGCTTCACGGCATCTTGCTTGGGCCTAAAATTGACATTTTTCTGGAGAGGATCCACCAGGGAATCCAATGCAATGCTGAAAGTGCAATAATTTGGTGAAAATTAGATTAATAACTACTCAACTACTAAATTTAGTCAACAAAACTACATTTATCTGCAACCATAAAATAATGAAAGTAATACCTGCCAACACAGCAGATGGGCACTTATCGGCTAACTTTGAAAGGATAAGATGACAAGGCATTTTGACATCATAATGATCTGAAATTGAAGAAAATTGTAATAAGTGACTTGCAAACATGAGAACCAGTTTTTTCGAATTAAACCGTCAATAATTTATTGCATAATAACGCCTATGACTTGGTAATATCATTCATAAGATTCTTAAACTTAGGACGACAATATCCTCAACTGCAAGAAAATATAATACAGAGACAAAATAGATTTATTAATGATAGTATCAGAAACTTACGACGCTCAGACAATAATGTCTATATAATGTATATAATGTAGCTACAGACAACAAGATCAACGAGTTGCAATGCGGCCTTTATTGAATTAATATATCATGGACCCGGGTCCCTGATGCATCATGAACTCTCGAAATACTAAAAAAATAGACCTTAAAATTAAAATGAACAAAAAAAGACAAAATACTAATAAAGAAACCCTACAAATTGAAATCGAACCGTTAAACTGAAAATACAGAAAAAACATGAAATACTAAAAAATAAACCCTAAAATGAAAATACTAACAATAAACCTTAAAAGCTGAAAATGAACAATAAAAAAATGACCTCCAAAAAACTGAAATTGAACCCGGATCCATGATAGAAATTGCCGGGACGCCTCTTTATCAGCACAAGATAACCAAAAAGCGAAAAGTAGAGCGGTACTTTTATACAAAGACGATAAAGAACGGATTGAAGGGGCCAGAATAAATAAATAAGTAAATAACAAAAAAAAATTAATTTCAAGAGTACCAGAACTGTTGTAGTAACAAGATTTACTGATTTAAAACCTAAGCACACCTTATGCTATTCAAAGATGCAATTGCGTGGAGAGCACTACGAATCATGTCTTCATTACGGTCAACTTCTTGCTTCACGACATCTTGCTTGGGCCTAAAATTGACAG
Source organism: Orobanche coerulescens (assembly GCA_033398695.1). Classification (NCBI taxonomy): domain Eukaryota; kingdom Viridiplantae; phylum Streptophyta; class Magnoliopsida; order Lamiales; family Orobanchaceae; genus Orobanche; species Orobanche coerulescens. The sequence goes on from CM065803.1 coordinate 51,566,763, forward strand.
TTTTCTGGAGAGGATCCACCAGGGAATTCAATGCTGAAAGTACAATAATTTGGTGAAAATTAGATTAATATCTGCTCAACTACTAAATTTAGTCAACAAAACTAGATTTATCTGCAACCATAAAATAATGAAAGCAATACCTGCCAACACAACAGATGGGCACTTATCGGCTAACTTTGAAAGGATAAGATGACAAGGCATTTTGACATCATAATGATCTGAAATTGAAGAAAATTGTAATAAGTGACTTGCAAACATGAGAACCAGTTTTTTCGAATTAAACCGTCAATAATTCATTGCATAATAACGCCTGTGACTTGGTAATATCATTCATAAGATTCTTAAACTTAGGACTACAATCTCCTCCACTGCAAGAAAATATAATGAAGAGGCAAAATAGATTTATTAATGATAGTATCAGAAACTTACGACGCTCAGACAATAATGTTTATATAATGTAGCTACAGACAACAAAATCAACGAGTTGCAATGCGGCCTTTATTGAATTAATATATCATGGACCCGGGTCCCTCATGCATCATGAACTCTCGAAATACTAAAACAATAGACCTTAAAACTAAAATGAACAATAAAAACGCAAAATACTAATAAATAAACCCTACAAAATTGAAATCGAACCGTTAAAATGAAAATACAGAAAAAACATGAAATACTAAAAAATAAACCCTAAAATGAAAATACTAACAATAAACCTTAAAAGCTGAAAATGAACTCTACAAAAATGACCTCCAAAAAACTGAAATTGAACCCTGATCCATGATAGAAATTGCCGTGACGCCTCTTTATCAGCGCAAGATAACCAAAAAGCAAAAAGTAGAGCGGCACTGTTATACAAAGGCGATAAAGAACGGATTGGAGGGGCAAGAATAAATAAATAAGTAAATAAAAAAAAGTAATTTCAAGAGTCCCAGAACTTTTGTAGTAACAAGATTTACTGATTTAAAACCTAAGCACACCTTATGCTATTCAAGGATGCAATTGCGCGGAGAGCACTACGAATCATGTATTCATTACGGTCAACTTCTTGCTTCACGGCATCTTGCTTGGGCCTAAAATTGACAATTTTCTGGAGAGGATCCACCAGGGAATCCAATGCAATGCTGAAAGTGCAATAATTTGGTGAAAATTAGATTAATATCTACTCAACTACTAAATTTAGTCAACAAAACTGGAATTATCTGCAACCATAAAATAATGAAAGTAATACCTGCCAACACAACATATGGGCACTTATCGGCTAACTTTGAAAGGATAAGATGACAAGGCATTTTGACATCATAATGATCTGAAATTGAAGAAAATTGTAATAAGTGACTTGCAAACATGAGAACCAGTTTTTCCGAATTAAACCGTCAATACTTCATTGCATAATAACGCCTGTGACTTGGTAATATCATTCATAAGATTCTTAAACTTAGGACTACAATCTCCTCCACTGCAAGAAAATATAATGAAGAGACAAAATAGATTTATTAATGATAGTATCAGAAACTTACGACGCTCAGACAATAATGTCTATATAATGTAGCTACAGACAACAAGATCAACGAGTTGCAATGCGGCCTTTATTTAATTAATATATCATGCACCCGGGTCCCTCATGCATCATGAACTCTCGAAATACTAAAAAAATAGATCTTAAAATTAAAATGAACAATAAAACGCAAAATACTAATAAAGAAACCCTACAAAATTGAAATCGAACCGTTAAACTGAAAATACAGAAAAAACATGAAATACTAAAAAATAAACCCTAAAATGAAAATACTAACAATAAACCTTAAAAGCTGAAAATGAACTCTAAAAAAATGACCTCCAAAAAACAGAAATTGATCCCGGATCCATGATAGAAATTGCCGTGACACCTCTTTATCAGCACAAAATAACCAAAAAGCGAAAAGTAGAGCGGTACTATTATACAAAGGTGATAAAGAACGGATTGGAGGGGCCAGAATAAATAAATAAGTAAATAACAAAAAAAAAAGAAATTTCAAGAGTCCCAGAACTGTTGTAGTAACAAGATTTACTGATTTAAAACCTAAGCACACCTTATGCTATTCAAGGATGCAATTGCGCGGAGAGCACTACGAATCATGTCTTCATTACGGTCAACTTCTTTCTTCACGGCATCTTGCTTGGGCCTAAAATTGTGATAGCTGGAGAGGATCCACCAGGGAATCCAATGCTGAAAGTTCAATAATTTGGTGAAAATTAGATTAATATCTACTCAACTACTAAATTTAGCCAACAAAACTAGATTTATTTGCAACCATAAAATAATGAAAGTAATACCTGCCAACACAGCAGATGGGCACTTATCGGCTAACTTTGAAAGGATAAGATGACAAGGCATTTTGACATCATAATGATCTGAAATTGAAGAAAATTGTAATAAGTGACTTGCAAACATGAGACAAGTTTTTCAATTAAACCACAATAATTCATTGCATAATTATCGAAATAATTTCACATCAACGAAACCAGGAGAATAATGATATTGACCGAGGAGAAGATTAAATTGACTCTCCTCGAGCGACTCACCATCCAAACCAGATAATGGATACGGAACAATAAAAGAAGAAGGGTTCACTTGATCAATACAATCCCAACAAAGTATCAACGCATTCAAAAGCATCTTTCCTCAATTCAAGCCCATCATCTTCTGTGCTTGAAAGGACCTAAATCCATTGTCACGATCAATTCTTTACGCAAAGACATAATTGAGCAATAAACTTATAATTAATATACAGCTAGGAAGGAAAATAATTGTCAAAAAAAAAGGAAAAGCTCAAAGAATCAGTCCCAAGCAATCAATTCAACCATTATTATAAAAAACATCCAAAATACAAATACCAAGCCCGAACAATCAGTGTCAGAATCTCCGATGATCCAAATTCATTACAAATATTCAAATCCACTTCCAAATTAGTTCTAGATATACATGCAGAATTAAGCTGAATTAGGGATTCATATCCCTAATGGTGGCTTCAGGTTTGTTATTCAGAAATCAGAGAAACATACTCCAAAAAAACCACAGAAATCAAAAACTAAAGAAACATCATAGGGTTACAACACATGATTCGAACCGCCATAACCCACAGAAACCAAGCAACCACATAGATGAGAATTTGCATACCTCATTCTTCCAAGAGTAACAACACACTTGTGGAAAAAATGCCAATCAATTTCAGGTGCTTCTTTTGCACGAGTTAAGATGGATAACCATGTTAGAGACTTATTCAACTGCACCAGAGACCCACCAAACCGAGGGAAGGATCAGCGAATCCGAACTCAAGAAGACATGGATCTTCCAATTTAGGAATAGGACCAACCATGTCGGTCGTTTCAGGGATGGTGGTGATGGAGACGTAGTCGGCTGTCTCCAGTATGGTGGTGACGGAGTCGAAGTCGACGGTCTCGGGGCCGATGGCAGTCGACAGGACCCCATAAAAGACGAGAGAGAGAGAGATAGAAAAAACTAGGGTTGGAGGGGGCAGCGGGGTGATGGTTTGGACAGAGAGGTGAGTGGGTGGTTGTTGGAGAATATAATTCATTTTCTAGAAATTTATTAAGAAAAAATAATTAGATTAGTTGACTATGAAGTTAAGTTAATAGGGAGAATTTAATTCATTTCCTAGAAATTTATTAAGGAGAAATAATTAGATTAGTTGACTATTAGTTAAATTAACAGGTTAGGCATAAAATTAGTTGAGTTTTTTTGATAAATAAAATAAAAAGATGGGGATAAGGGATAAAGTATCTTCACTATTAATAGGATGAGTCTATATATTGGGGACGGACGGAAAAGGAAAGTCGGGTCTATATATGTGGGACGGAGGGAGTATTAATTTTCTTTGATAAAGAGCCAAAGGTAAACTAAAAATCACACAAATTATTTGATTGCAAATATTAATTAAGGTTAATATTTATCTCATTGCTATCACGTATGCTCTAAAACATAAAAAACAAGCTGCAGAATTTTCTTAACACTACACACGTTATGCACCTTTTTTTATCTTAATAAGATGACAATACCAATGTACAAAATTTTTCCTCCTGTTTTTTTATGCGTATACAAAGCGCTCACAATTTAGGTTTAGTTTGGAGTATTGCAACTTGAAGTCAAACATTAGATAACCATATAATTAGTTAGTTAAAGCCAAGAGCCTAGGCATATGTAGGTATTTTACATCCATTTTTATCATCACTTTTCTTACACGAAAAACTCCATGCTTATTCAATTTTAATTATTTTTATCCTGAATGACAGTAGGCCATTAATACAAAAACTAAACCATTTTTCAAAGCAATCAAAACAATATTATGTGATTTGAATCAAGTGCAAACATGTTAAAGACATCTTCGATAGTTGTTTGAAATCAACCAATTACGCGTCCCCCTTTTACTCCCACCATAAAAGGATCCAACTTGCCAAACAGATTTTGGAAGAAAAGATTATACAATAGTGTTTTCAATTATATATACTTTATTGATCTAACGTGTTTGCTTAATTTTGTGAAAATTTTGCGAATGGGTTGGCTGTTGATTTGAGGTGGAGAGAGAAAAAGAAAAAAATCAATTGAAAGTTATAATAAAAATACAAGCGGGTGTTTGTTTTAAAAAATTACTTACTTATTCATTCATTAATTAACTAATTTGATATAATAGACCATTGAACCCCAAATAAGATTCCAATATCTTTCCAACTTATATAAATAGAATTAATATCGAGACAATCTTCTATAAATATATCAGCTTTTAATATTTGGTTACACATTTTATTTACAGGATGTCTATATCAACCAATACCACTTAGAGATATAACGACGCAATCGTTACAGATGAAAGACAAGACTCGAAGCTGGTACATTAGTTTTGGTGTAAGAGACAAAAATAAAAATGCCTAAGTTGTGTGTAGTATAAACTATGTGTTTGAAATAACATGTTTTGCGTTACGATGATGAAAGTCACTCACGTATTTGATACCTTTTGTTTGAGACATTATATTTACAAAAACTTACTTAAACAAACTTCGTTTATTCAATGGAGTAGCCTGTTCGAAACTAACTATAATAACTAAATAAGCATAACCCTTGCAAAATTGATGATTCTTTACGATAAACAAAGCCCGTGCATCGCACGGGCCATGCTACCTCGTTTGGTTAAAAAAGAAGTGTTGAAGTTTTTCAGGAACCATTTTGCAGAAGATGCTCCAAGTAGACCTTCGTTGTTATGTAGCAACTTAAAGAAGGTTCCAACAGATATGATTGACGGTCTGATTGCTCCTTTCTCCAAGGAGGAAATTAGATCTGCTGTGTTTGACTGTGGTGGGGATAAAGCTCCAGGCCCAGACGGTTTTAATTTCAGATTTATTCGTAAGTTTTGGAGCTTTTTTGAAGATGATTTCTCAAGAATTTTATCTGATTTTTTTGAATCAGACGTGATAAATAGAGGATGTAGCTCAGCTTTTATTACTCTCATTCCAAAGCATAAAAACCCATTGTGTCTTAAAGATTATAGACCAATCACTTTGATTGGTATCATTAGTAAAGTTATCTCGAAGGTGTTGGCGAATCGGTTAAAAACGGTTATTAATTTGGTTATTTCTGACACCCACTCGGGCTTCTTGAGTGGGCGTTTTATTCTGGACGGGCCGCTTTTGATAAATGAGCTTATGTATTGGATTAGAATGAGAGATAAAAAGGTTTTCTTATTGAAATTAGACTTTGAGAAAGCTTACGACAATGTCAATTAGGATTTTTTAATTTCTATCCTTCAACAAATGGGCTTCCCTGATAGATGGTGTAGTTGGATCTTGGGGGTGCTTAAATCAGCTAGATCGGCTATCCTTGTCAACGGGTCTCCAACTTTTGAGTTTAAGTGTGAGAAGGGGTTGCGTCAGGGTGATCCTCTTTCGCCTTTTTTGTTCTTGATTGTTATGGAAGCCCTTTCGTGCATGGTCTACAAGGCTATTGATGAGGGTGAGTTTAAGGGTATCTCTTTGTATAACATGGGGCCGGTTGTTTCTCATCTTTTTTATGCTGACGATACTTTAATTTTTGGAGAGTGGAGCTCTCATAATATTGCTAACATGGCTAGAATCTTGAGGTGTTTCTATATTTGCTCGGGCCTCAAGATTAATATTAATAAGTCCAATCTTTTTGGGCTTGGTATGGGAGCACAAGAGGTGACCGATTTGGCTTCTGTCATGGGATGTAAGGTTGGTTCGACTCCTTTTGAGTATTTGGGGATTCTTGTGGGAACTAATATGAATAGGGCAAACAATTGGAGGAAGGTTATTGATGTGTTTGAGGCGCGTCTTTCTCTTTGGAAAGCGAATTGTCTTTCTATAGGAGGGAGAGTTACCTTGATCAAGGCGGTTCTTGAGAGTCTCCCTATTTATTATTTCTCCTTGTATAAAGCGCCGAGCAGCATTATTGTGAAACTTGAACAGATTATGAAGAAATTTCTTTGGGCGGGGTCAGACTCGAGTAAGAAAATCCATTGGGTGGCTTGGGATAGAGTGTCTAATCCCAAAGATAAAGGGGGGTTGGGTATCTCGCGTCTTAAAGACTCTAATGATGCGCTTTTAGCTAAGTGGGCGTGGCGATATAGAAATGAAGGCAATAGCTTGTGGAAACGAGTTGTGGAGGCGTGCCATTCGAGCCGAGTTAGATGGTCGGTTCTCCCATGTAAACCTCGGGTGGGTGGGTGTTGGGCAGAGATTGTAAAAAATGTGGAGAAGCTCAAAGTTGGCGAAAAAAGTTTTTTTGCATTCATTACAGGGAAGCTAGGTAACGGGTGCTCCATTAGATTTTTTTTGGATGTTTGGCTGTTCGATGTTCCGATAAAAGAGATGTGTCCAAATTTATTTAGAAGAGCTTTAAAAAAAGATGGCTTGGTCGTGGACTGCTGGTCCGATACACGTTGGGCCCCGGTTGACTTTGGTCAACTTTTTTCTCTGCAAGAGATGGGCGAGTGGTTTGTTTTATCCTCCAAACTTGAATCCACGGTTATTGGGTCAGGCCCAGATACATGGCAGTGGGCTGCTAACAAGGAAGGTTTATTTTTGGTCAAGAATATGAAACAATTAATTCGAGAAGTGAGAGGCTATGGGACCTTTTTTAAATTCAAATGGGTGTCGTGGGTGCCGCTAAAATGTAATATTTTAGCGTGGCGGGCAGAGATGAGCAGAATTCCCACAACTGATGCTTTGGCTAGAAGGAATATTCGAGTGGAAAACGTTTTGTGCAGGTTATGTGACACAGAGGAGGAGTCTGCTATTCACCTGTTCACGGCTTGTGCTTTTTCTTATGGTGTTTGGAGTTCGGTTTTCAATTGGATCAAGATTGGCCCTTTTTTCGCTTTTGATTTTCGTGATATTTTGAAGCTCTACAAGCAAGTGAAGATGGGAAAGGAAGGTAAAAAAATAGCTCATGGGATTGTTTTGGCGGCTTGTTGGACAATATGGAAAGCGAGGAATGATAAAATTTTTAGGGGTAAGGTTCCTAAAGTGGCGGAAGTGGTCTCATGCGTGAAGTCCGTTTCCTTTTTATGGCTTAAACATAGATCTAGACATAAGCACATTAGGTGGAAAGATTGGTGTATTTTTCCGTTGTATATGTTGTAATTGTGGGTTGTTTGGGCGGTCCTCAGTTTGAGGAGTTTGCCTTTTTTTGAATGAAAGTCATGGTTCAAAAAACACACAAGATATTCCATATCTGATGTTAACAACTCGAAAATATTTCTGTTTAATTTCTCAAAAATTAATACGACTTGCATCCGAATAATTTTTACCAAAATAATTTATCTCCAAGATTAATTCAATTACGCAAAAAATTTATACCAAAAATTCCGGATATTACAAGTAAAACCTCGTGGGACAAAAATTAAGGGATCTTAAAAGCATAAGTTTCTCATTCTTATAAGAGTATCCATGTGTTGCATCATCAATACCCTGTCAAGAAAACCCTGTGGCGAAAAACTTGATCGAAGGAAAAAGAGTACAGTTACTCCTTCTGACTTTAAATCTTGAGATCTAATATTGATCTCTATAATGTACTCATTATGTCACAAATATGCCTCGTCGAAAACCTTATTAGGAAAATACAGTGGAAAAAATCTTAATAAATGGAAAAAGTACATTATTCATGTTAGTATGCCATCCTAGTTGCCTCGTTAAAAATCTTACTAGAAAAACCTAATGAGGTAAAGCCTCGATCAAGGAAAGAAGAGTCCAACACGTATTTATATAGATATGCTTCAAGCATTTTAAAAACCTTTCGAAAATTAGCATGGATACATATTCAGTGCAAGTTGCAATCTTGAACGCATAGGCTGCCGAGACATGCCAATATCTCTTCTAGAGATTTCATAATAGTTGTGGTAAGCTCATCAACCATATACATTCAACTTGCTTCGTGTATCGTAATAAATGCAAATTGCTTGGAAAATATTACTAGTAAGGTTTACTTTACATATTTCCAGTGACAGATTTATTGAGCTCTTCACTAGTCCCAGTTAAGTTGAAGTCATCAACTTAAACTGTTATAATTGCACATCCATGATTTTTTCTTTATAAAAAATTTAAGGCCAGCCAACATTATTTTATATCATTTCTCCCCTGATCTAGACATGACTTGAATCTTTCTTTTGTTGATCGTGGGTGGAAAAGAACTGTGTATAGTATGTTGCGCAATATCTCATTTGATGTATCATTCTTTAGATGAGCTACAAACACCACATTGTCTTTAAGCAAATAGTTGAGAGAACTTCATTTTTTTTTCGATTATTGGGAAAAAATAGTCGTACCAATTATCCGAACCGTATTAAATATTTCGGGTACTATTCCTAATTTTTTTTACATTATCCGAAAATATCCGAACCGGTCGGGTACTTTTTTCGGTTCTCGGTTATTTTCTCTCTATATATAAACTTGTATTATACTATCTTACCATTAATTTTAAAGTTTGGAGCCTCTTGGTGACATAACATTCCAGTTTGGCTCACCAAATTTACATAGTAGCATAATTTTAAAGTTTGGAGTTTATATAGTTGCTTGGTTAAAAGGAAATGAGTAAATAAATATATACATAACTAAAAATATATACTCACTTCGTCCCACTTTAAATGACACGTTTTGACTTTTTACGGTCAACAATTTTTAAGTTTGACTACGAATTAATCTCAAACTATAATGATAAAATATTTAATAAAATTATATTTTGAAACTTCACAATTTAAAATTTAACAATATAATTTCATTAAATATGTTACCATTATAGTTTGAGACTAATTCGTAGTCAAACCTAAGACTTATTGACCGTAAAAAGTCAAATCATCCCAAATTAAATTGAAATGGAGGGAGTATATAGTAGTCGAGTATTTCGTTTTTTTTTTAAATTTAAATATCGGGTATTTCAATTTCTCGGGTATTTACAATTAAAAAAATCAATACCTGTTACCTGAAGTTCAGTTTGAAAGGAGCAACTAATATCCAAAATTCTCACGATTTTTTTTCAATAACCGAACTATTTTCACCAATTCGGTTCGATTATTCAAGTATCCGGTTCTTAAGTCCCGACCCTAGATTTTGGGGAACCAATATATTTTTTTCTTAGCAAGATAATGCGGTAATTTAATTATTTCACTCCACTGGTGGCACCGTCACCATACCATTATGGACGTGTTATGTCTAGTACAAAAATAAGGTACATGGTGTTGTTTGATAGTCGTCGTAGTCCGCACCTAAAAAGACCGTTGCATCCCTCCCCTCCATCTATATTGAATTTAATAATAATATCAAATATTCAACAACAAAAAACTTCCAAAAAATATCCTTAGAATATTAAATTAAAAGAACAACTAATCTTCAAAAATTATATCCAAACGGGGTTCTCCGATGGACTCCCCAGAGAGTCGCCGCCAACTATTTTTTTCAGACGGTCGCCAGCATCCGATCAGTTTTTTTTTTCTCGATAGGCCTGTTGGCCTGCTTTTCGGCAGGCAGCCGGCAGCCGGCAGACCTCCATTGGGAGCCGGCCAGTTTATTATTATTATATTATTATTATTATTTACGGCATGCCAGCCGCCGCAGGCCACCACTAGACCTTCGGCGGCGGGCCAATTTTTTCTCTAACGGTAGGTCCGTCGGCCTACTTTTTGATGGGACCTCCAGCGGTCTGCCAATTTTTTTTCCCTTTTTTCTAACAGTAGTCAGTAGGCTATCGGAGGCCGCCGATAGATTTAAAAGAATCAACATGTTTCTTTTCTAGTATGGTAATTTGATAATCTAATTATTTTAATTTAATTATGGCACCACCACCGTACTATTATGATTTAGGTTATCTCTAATATAAATATAAATTGGACTAGTTTATATATATATATATATATATATATATATAGTTATTACTCGACGCAGTTTTATTCATCATGGTAGGCAGGGCTTGTCTAATGTTTTTTGATGCCCATGGCGAGAAGTCAAAAATGCCCCAGACTATTGTATTTTAAGCGTAGAACGATAAAACTTGATAAAAGTTTTAGCTCCATTATCCTTTTCTCTTTTCTGATCGAAGCATTTGGCGCTTTACTTCAATATGTAAAATATAGAACTGAAATATCATAAAAATTTCAATCACATAATCATAAATAAAATTGCAGCAAGTATATTAAAAAAATTGAACCACAAAAATAAAAAACGAAGAACCTTTCATCAGTTCGTTTGAATAAGTTATTTAGATACAAAATATAAATAAAACCATATGAATTATAGATCTAATAGACAAATTATTGGACCAACAGTCTCAAGCACAATTTAACTTTCAAGTTTCAAATAGTCTACAACTAAGGTAGATAATATATATTTTTAAATCTTGAAAATGGGTAATTTGAAAGTTTTAGTCAATCCACAAAATTCAAAACAAAAAGTGACTACTATTCTTGATATGTGTTCTAACAAGTTCATCTTTCCGCAATGTAATGATGATCTCATACCAACATTTAATGCACTAAACTGATAATTGTTGATGCTGAAAGCAATAATACATTTCTCCTAAATTCCCATAACAACCTAATTAACAAATAACAAATAAATAATAATATTGAACCAAATATAACAAGAACGCTGAATACCAAATACCAAACCAAATATTAAACCAAATATGCAATCTAACGAGTTCACAGTCGAGAGTCGAGATGATCACTTTAGAGTAGAGCTGCAAACGGGTCGGACTCGAGTCAATTACACCCGAACTCGAGTCGAGTTTTTTATTTTTTGAATTCGGGTCGAGTTATCCCGAGTCGAGTCGGGCAGCGCATGAGGCTGCCGAGTTCGACCCGCTCGGGTACACTCGGGTCACCCGAGTAGCTCGTCAACTCGGACGGGTCGGGTAGGATTCGGGTCGAATCGGGTTGTGCCTTTTTTTTAATTTTGCATATTTTTCTGTAAAACTCAAATCTTTTTATTCTACAAAAATTTAATTTTTACATAAACATCAAACAAGAAAAGAAAATCATAACGTTAAAAAATAAAAGCAAGGAAAAAACCCAACATAAAATTAGGAAAAAATTACCAAGAACAAGAAGCGCAGAAAAAAAAAATCACAGTCCAGTACAAAATCCGGGTAGGATTCGGGTCGAGCCGAACCCAGGTATAAAATTCGAACACTCCGGCTGGGTAGTCGAGTACACCCGACCCGACTACAAAAACGAGTTGAGAGATCGCGCCGAACTCGACCCGAGTCGAGCCCAAAAATCCGAGTCGGACCCGGGTCGAACCCGGGTATACCCGACCGGTTCTCCAGCCCTACTTTAGAGGGTTCAACACTTGAACTCTTGGACCCTAGCCGAGAGATGAGAGGGTAGAGGCGTGAGTGACTGAGCGAGTGAGGGACTGATCGACAGGCGAGAGGGCAACGATTCAGTTATTCTTGAATCAGTTAATGAGTGAATCGATTGATAAGAGAGCAGAGAGGCGAGCGACGTTGAAATGGTGATTTTCGTGAAAACTGAAATGGTAACACCCAAATGGACCAGACCTACTTGATCCCTAAATACCTTAGTCGGTGATGCCCTTCGATTTTTTATGCTCATGGCGGTAGCCCCAGGGCTTGGATCGGCCCTGATGGTAGGAGTAGTAATATCTCGCAGCATACATTTTTCAGTCAAATTCCGTGAATGCCTCTTCTCCTTACGTCTTTCATTTGCTAATCATTTTATCTCTTCATTTATTAAATTTCTGCTGCATGATAAAAACCTCCATTATCTTTGTTTTTCAACAACTCCCAAACTTTACTCCACTATATACTCGAACAATGGTGGATGAAAAAGATTAAAAGTTTGTAAGCATGGAAGGTATATATTTCTCATGTCTCATAAAGGCTTTACATCTATTCCTTCCATCTCTTTCAAAGTTTTACATTTATTTTACAAAATTATCCCTTTATATAAATTTATGTATATCACTTTTCACAATCCCATCAAACTATCACTTTTATTTTTTAATTTCCATCACAGACTCATAATCAACCGTTGCTATTTTTTAATCTCCACCACACATTTATCATCATTACTTATACCGGAGCCCTTCCAGTCCCAACATCTGGAAGGAAATTTAAGTCCCAGCGCCTACGTGGAGCTTGACATGGCTGCCACCTATGAGATTGGGTATTTTTAAGAGAAGCACAAATAAAAGAGGCTGAATTGTAATAAAAAAATTATTATCTCTATTTTTGAACTTTAAATTTTTTTTATAAAAACAGAAACTTATTTTTTTAAAATAAATTTTCAAAATTTTAATAAAAAGAGTAAATACTAAAAAAAATATATACTTAAAAACCTGAAAAAAAACCAGAAATGAAAATTGGTAATAATAAAAAACTATTTTTATTGTTTGAATAATAAAATAAAAGGTTTGTAATTTTTTTTTTCTTAAAAAATCTAAAAAATTTTTCCGTGAAAAAAATATCTGGATATATATATATACCTCAATATTATTAGCCTAAAAATAAATTAAAAAAATATAAAAAATATAAAAAAAAATCAGATTTTTTTAAAATTTTTAAAATATTTTATATCTTGTATTTAGTTTAAATAGAATCTTGTAGTGGTAAATTTAGATTGTATTTTTAGTTGTTATTTTTTATTTACAGTATTCTTAGACATTTAGTTTAATTGCAATATTTCGAACTTAATCCGTATATGCATGTTACGGAATTTCTCGATATTTGTTCTACTTTCCGATTCCAAAAATTTTCGGATGAATCTGTCAAAGATCCGTATATTAAGCTAATATATATATATATATATATATATATATATAGGGGTGAAAACTGGGCGGATATCTCCCGCCCGATCCGGAGCCGTATCCATTTGGGATCGAATTCGGGATGAAAAATAGGTATTCGGTCGGATTCGGATACGGATCCGGATAGTTGAATTCGGATACGGGTTAGAATTCGGATAATGCAATATCTGCCCGTATCCGAGTTTTCCCATATTTTATCGGATATTATCCGGATACCAATCCGGATAATAAATCCGGATATCCATATTTTTAAATTTTAAATATACTATATATATATATATATATATATATATATAACCAAACCAAACATACCCAGTATATCCCGCTCGGAGCGAGTGCAGGGAGGAGTAAGATGTCTGAGACCATGCCCCTACTTATTACGGTAAGGAGAATTTGTTTAGTGAAGACCCCCAGCTTAGTGCATAGCAGAATCTTGTGTGATAAATACAAAGGAAAACATATGATTCGAAAAAGCTCGAGACCATATCTGAGCCCATGGCTTGATCCACATGGGACTTACCTAAGCGGAATTTGGCTACTTCACTCCGGATGAACGCTGCTCTAACAAAAGAGAGGTTGGCTCTGCGCACAGCTCCCTGTCAAAAATACACCACACGCAAAGACAATAGGATAAAATATACAATAAAAGTAAAAATGCAATGCTCTAGGTGAAAGCTAACCGAGACAACCCAACCCTGAGGCTCTCAACTACAGCACCGCTCCCTTCAAAAGAATCCACAACTCTGATCTGGCGCCTCCAAGCGCACCTATCAACAGTCATGGTCTCGGAAAGGTTTAAGACCTTCAAATCTAATCTCAGTTGCTCCTCCCGCGTCCTCCTCGGTCTGCCTCTCCTCCTCTCCCCGACAACCATTAAACTTTCGACCCTCCTCACCGGAGCAGATGCCTGCCTCCTGCGGACGTGGCCAAACCATCTCAATCTCCCTTCCCTAACTTTTGCTGAAATGGGCGCCACTTCCAGCGCGTTTCTGAAAACCCCGTTCGCAATTCTATCTAACATTGTGCAACCACACGACCAACGTAACATTCTCATTTCGGCCACTTCCAACTTGCTCTCAAGCGACTTCTTCATCGCCCAACATTCGGAGCCATACAACATTGCAGGTCGGATTGCCGCTCTATAGAATTTACCCTTCAACTTTAAAGGGACTTTCTTGTCGCACACGACCCCTGTCGCTGCTCTCCACCTTAGCCACCCCGCCTTGATGCGATGCGTGACATCATCTTCACACTCACCTTCCTTCTGAATGATCGAACTCAAATACTTGAACTTATCCGTACGGGGTACGATCTGATCCGCAATCTTTACCTCAACATCTTCCTTGTTGGCCTCACCACTAAAGTTACACCAGAGATACTCGGTCTTAGACCGGCTCACACGCAAGCCCTGGGATTCTAACTTAGCCCTCCAAAGCTCCAACTTCGAGTTCACCTCCCTCCTCGACTCCGCCACTAACACAATGTCGTCAGCAAAAAGCATGCACCACGGGATGCTATCTTGAATCCCTCGTGAAATGACATCAAGGATTAGAGCGAAGAGAAGAGGACTTAGCGCCGACCCCTGGTGTAGCCCTATTTCAACCGGAAAATACTGGGTATCACCAACTGGGGTCCTAACGCACGTCCTAGCTTGGGAGTACATGTCTTGGATCGCCCTAACGAACGGCAAAGACACCCTCTTCTCTACTAGGCTCCTCCAAATAACATCGCGCGGGATGCTATCATAAGCCTTCTCTAGATCTATGAACACCATATGGAGGTCCTTACGCCGCTCTCTAAACTTCTCCATAAGGCGTATGACGAGATGAATGGCCTCAGTCGTGGACCTCCCCGGCATGAAGCCAAATTGGTTCTCTGAGATCTCCACTTCTCTTCTAACCCTGCATTCCACCACTCTTTCCCAAAGTTTCACAGTATGACTGAGGAGTTTAATACCCCTATAGCTACTATAACTCTGAGCATCGCATTTGTTCTTGAAAAAAGGCACGACAATACTATGCCTCCACTCTGTCGGCATCTTAGAGCCTTTGAGGAGGATGTTGAACAGCTCTGCTAGCCACTGAACACCGACTTCCCCCAGACAAAGCCACACCTCAATAGGGATCTGATCCGGGCCTACAACCTTAGCTCTACCCATTTTCATTAGGGCACCCTTTACTTCCTCCCTGCTGATGCTCTCACAGGAACTAAACGAATGAGCAGAAGATAGACTAACTCCTTGCACCACTGAGTCACTACCTCTAGCCTCATTGAAAAGTTCGAAAAAATACCTATTCCACCGCTCCTTAATAGCCACATCGTTCACTAACACTTGACCCAAATCATCCTTAATAAACTTAACGGGACTCAGGTCGCGCCGCCCTCTTTCCCTAGCTTTCGCTAGTTTAAAAATAGCATTCGCTCCTTCTTTGGTGTCTAGGTGCTTGTACATCTCCTCATAAGCCTCACATTTAGCCTTAGCCACTGCATTCTTAGCCTCTCTTTTCGCCACCTTGTACGTTACAATCTTCAAGATTCTCTCCTCCCCATCACTAACCGACAAAAGCTCCTTAAATAGCGCTTGTTTTGCCTTAACCTTGTTTTGGACCTCCTCATTCCACCACCAAGCCTCCCTAGGTCTACTAGACCTGCCCGATGAAACCCCTACCACATTCTCACCCACTCTCCTAATAGCATTGGCCATGCTGGTCCACATAAGGTTGGCATCGCCCGCACACAAAAAACCTCCTTCGCGGGTCAGAGACTCCTTGAATACTGTCGCCTTCTCACCCTTCAGATCCTTCCAGAGAATCCTAGGTCTAGCTTCTCTAACCCTGCTAACAACACGACCTCTCATGGATAAATCCATAGCCAGCAGCCGGTGTTGAGAGGCACATGCTTCGCTCCGGAACACCTTGCAGTCCACGCACGCCCTAGCATCCCGACTGCGCAAAAGAAGGTAGTCAATTTTCATGTTGTGCCCCCCACTACTGAAGGTGATGAGGTGCTTAGCTCTCTTCTGAAAAATAGAGTTAGCAATTACCAACTCATGCGCAGTGGCAAACTCCAACAGTGCGGAACCTCCTGCATTCCTAACTCCGAAGCCGAAACCCCCATGCGCACTATGATAACCATCCACCCCCACACCAATGTGCCCATTGAAATCGCCCCCCAAAATAATAAATTGATCGTCCGGAATACACCCGACCAACTCATCTAAACAGACCCAAAAGGCTTCCTTATCAAGCACACCCAAACCAACATGTGGGGCATATGCACAAACCACATTAACCACCTTCTCCCCAACCACCACTCTAACAGACATAATCCTATCATTACACCTCTTCACTTCCACGACGTTGTCCTTAAGCTCCTTAGACAAAACAATGCCCACACCATTGCTCGAGTTAGCAAGACCTGAAATCCACAATTTATAACCGTTCACCTCCCTGGACTGCGCCCCCTTCCACCTAGTCTCCTGAATACAAGCCACATCAACCCTTCTCTTACCCAAAACATCCACAAGCTCCAAAAGCTTACCCGACAAGGTACCCAAATTCCAACTACCAACCCGCAAACAGTGCGACATCGACCAATACAAAACCCAAACGCATTACGAGAAATAAAATGGGGTAGTGAAGCCAAAAATGAAAATAAGATGAGAATGACAAAGACAATATAAAATCAAGTAAACCGCATAAAAAATCGCAGTAAATGGTAGATATATGGCAGACAAAAATGAAATTTAACAGAAAAGTACAATGATACCGGACTTCGATACGCCTTGGAGATGAGGGAGGAGAAGCCGCGGAAACTGGAAACCGATCGACTCCTGAATAAGGAAAAGGCGATCGATAGGCCGACGACACCTGGTAGCAGCACGGGAAACCTGCAAAACCGACAGCTAAAATGCAATACTACTGTTAGATTGACGGGGAGGGATGAATGCCGCGGTGTAAAGTTATTCTTCCGGCGATACGCCGTCCAGAGATGACCAGCAGCCCGGGGCGGCGCAAGCGTAAGTTACAGCAACCCGGGGCGGCGCAAGCGTAAGTTACAGCAACCCGGGTAGGTGGAGTCTCTGTTGGCTGATGCGGGAAGGTCCTAAAGGAGTAGGTCTAGCCCCTACATTGTCAGTGACGGTTTATAGTTCTCTAATGGTTTGGTAATTTCTCCTGGGTCACCGCCCATGTTTGCAGAGACGAAAGGGATGACTTTCACTATATATATATAAGCCTTCTCCATTTCATTCTGCGCTCCCTATTCTCAACTTGATTGAAATTCCATTCAAGCGTGCTTCCAGTGTCTCAGATCCGCATTTTTTGCTGTTCAAATCAATCTCCGAATCGCTGACCTTGAGGCAGGAACTCAATCAAAGAGAATGGAATTCAGGCGGGACTGTTCTTAAACTAAATCATATATATATATGGGCGATTTACATCTGACTACCTTTTTAGATGGCCTAATTACAGTTTAGTCCCTATTGTTTTATATATTACAATGAAGGACAAACTTTGCATTGTTCAGAAACTATATTTACAACGAAGGACAAAAGTCAAACTTTCAGATGATGTCACTGGAGAGAGAGTATTAATATTCCGACTTTGCCCTTTTATTTTTCCTTTTCTTTTTTACCCATTTTTTTTCTCCTCACGTGGGTGGCACATGCTGGACCTCATTGTAATATATATAACACTTTTGGACTTCAGTGTAATAAATTTTCAAGCTTTCTAGAAAAAAATATTTTTTCCAAAAAAGAAAGTATTTTCTGGAAAAAATATATTATTTTTTCAAAAAAAATAATTTCTGAGAAAAAAATTATCTTTTTGAAAAAAACATTATTTTATGGATTTTTTTATTTTTTTCGAAAAAATTAAAAAATATTTTCTGGAGAAAAAAATTATTTTTTGGCAAAATAATATTTTTTCGAAATAAAATTATTTTCTCGAAAAAAAAATATTATTTTTTCGAAAAAATAAAATTATTTTCTGGGAAAAAAAATTAAAGAAAATATTTTTTCGAAAAAATTTAAAAAATATTTTCTGGAGGAAAAAATATTTTTGGCAAAATAATATTTTTTTTTCGAAATAAAATTATTTTCTGGAAAAAATATTATTATTTCGAAAAAATAAAATTATTTTCTGGAAAAAAAAATAAAAAAATATTTTTTCGAAAAAATTAAAAAAATATTTTCTGGAGAAAAGTTATTTTTTGGCAAAATAATATTTTTTCGAAATAAAATTATTTTCTTGAAAAAATATTATTTTTTCGAAAAAATAAAATTATTTTTCTGGAAAAAAAAAATAAAATATTTTTGCGCAAAAATAAAAAAATATATTTTCTGGGAAAAAAATAAAAAAAATATTTTTTCAAAAAAATTAAAAAATATTTTCTGGAGAAAAAGTTATTTTTTTGGCAAAATAATATTTTTTTCGAAATAAAATTATTTTCTGAAAAAAAAATAAAATAAAATATTTTTGCGAAAAAATAAATAATATATTTTCTGGAAAAAAATTATATTTCGAAAAAAATTATTTTCTGAAAAAAGAATAGTTTTTAAAAGAAATTTATTAGCCAAACACTTTAATAACTTATAAGCTATTTATTTCATATGAAATGTATTTTAAAAGAAATGTTTTATTCAAGTAAATAGAGGGGCATTTTCGTCTTTTTAATGGAAGTCAACATCAATTCAAATTTTTGTCCTTAGCTGTAATTTATGAAACAATAGGGACTAAAGTGTAAAGAGGTCATCTAATAGGGTAGTTGGATGTAATTTCCCCATATATATATATATATAGATATTGTAATAATTGTTAAAAATAATTAAATTAACACTCTTTTAGTCTTTGCTAAGTATGGAGCTTATGTTTTTAATGGGAGAGACTGTATAAGTAAAAATGAGGGAACCTTATTATGAAACGATTTTTAAGAAATTACTATAGTTTGCATTAGAACTTTTATGAAATATTGTGTAGGTAGGTTTTTATATGCTGCAATCACTTCCAAAAGATTTTTGTATGAAACGTATTATCCGATTATATTTATTCGAATCCAGCCCGAATCCGTCCTGTATCCGTCCCGTGTCCGTATCCCGAATAATCCGAATTCGTATCCGTATTCGGCCTTCCCGTATCCGACTCCAAATCCGATAGAAAAATATGGGTTAGGATACGGGAAGAGCATTATCCGCCCGTATCCGATCCGTTTTCACCCCTATATATATATATATCCAAATATTTTTTTTTCACGGAAAAAAAATTTCAGATTTTTTTTAAGAAGAAAAAAATTTACAAACCTTTTATTTTATTATGCAAACAATAAAAATAGTTTTTTTATTATTACCAATTTTCGTTTCTGATTTTTTTTTTCGGGTTTTTAAATATATATTTTTTTAGTATTTGCAATTTTTATTAAAATTTTGGAATTTTATTTTAAAAAATAAGTTTCTGTATTTATAAAAAAATTTAAAGTTCAAAAATAAAGATAACAATTTTTTTATTACAATTCAACACCTTTTATTTTTGCCTCTCTTAAAAAATACTCAATCCCATAGGAGGCAGCCTACGTGGCAGCCATGTCAAGCTGTAACACCCCCAAAACCATACGGGAATATTACAGCGCCGTGGGCCCCATATTGGAACCCACAAGGCTAAAATCATTTTCGCAAACGTTTAAAAATGCCAAAAGGCCATTTGAAAGTACACACACACAGCGGATAAAAACGCAGTTCAGAAGAATACCGAAAGCCATTTTAAAATATACACACGCAGCGGATAAAACATAATTAAATACATTTGCAGCGGAATTGGAAAAACCAGAAAAGAATATACAATCCGAACAATCACGCCATAGCCAGTATCACCGGAAAGCTCATCCCTTCACGACCACTACTAGCTCGAACTCCGAGTACCTAAAAGATAAAACCCACGACGGGGTCAGCCATAATACTCAACAATGATAACGATCACATCACAAAAACAATACATATCAATGTAATTACAAGGTGAGAATAATTCCAATGTAGTCTTACCGACATAACCTTACCAACCCATCACAATCCATATCGAATCAATCCTTACCATAATCACATCCCGCGTTCTTAAGTGACGGATGAGTTCAGAGTAACTACCTGAGTTGTATCCGAAACGATACCAAGATTCTCAAACATAAACATATCTTCAAAATGGAATAATCTGGCCAAGTCCGATTCTGTCCGCGGGATCGCACAATCGGATTCCAATTCTGATAAAACCGATATCACACAATACATCTGCAAATCAGCTGTCCCGAAACAATGGCAAGTCCCGGATATCAATACAAAGCATGAATGCTCAAACAATCAATAATGTTAAACAATCAATGCATCACAACGAAAATATCAATGACATGATATTTCCACACAAGATCGACAAAGGATCAACCACGATTGAGAATACCATGATGTGGTAACTCCAACAAGATCAATGAAAGATCAACCACCGGGAATGCCAACAATACGGTAACTCCAACGAGATTAATAAAGAATTGACAACCAGAAATACCAACAGTACGATTAACTCCAATAAGATCAATAAGGGTCAACAACTGAGAATACTGACGACATAGTAAACTCTAACAAGATCAATAAGGACCAACAACCGGGAATACCAACAATACGGTAAACTCCAACAAGAGCAATAAGGAATCGACAACTGAGAATACCGACAACACGGCAAACTCCAATAGGGATAATAAGGGATCAAAAACCGAGAACGCCGACGACACGGTAAATTCCAATAACATCAATCAAGGACCAATAACTGAAAATACCAACGGTGAGGCAACTCCCAAACAGAATCAATAACGATCAACAACGAACGTGATTACCAATGACAGGGTGAACCCCAAACGAGATTAATAAAGAATCGATATCAAATGAGTTGACCATCGATATGGTAATTCCGAACGAGATTAGTAAAGGTTCAACGGTGAAAGGTACACGAGAGAATAAAATCGCCGATTATATACGGATTATATATACGGAATTCCAAGGACAACCCGAATTCCGAACAGATACGATTGTACATGGACTGTGAACAACCAATCAATAAGACTTAAGATGGATGTCACGATATGCTCGATCCGGACATGTGTCCGTATACAAGCCAACCACATGTATTGCTCAGGTACCTGTCTGGTCTCGTACCTAATCAGCCTCACGAAGTACGTCTCGTGTGCACGGTTCAACATGAGGTCGAAACCAACATATGCTACACGTGCCCGTCCCGAAAATCCTACACATGAACGATCAGAACATATCTGACTCCAGATATGCCACGATACAACATGACAATAATTCTCGAAGAAACACATATCCATCAAGGATTAGAAGACTTCCCAAAAGGGCAACAGTAACTCGATCATGAAAGATCGACACAACCATAATGTCGTATTTCCATCAGACAATAGTCCACATCATGCTCAACAATGCATATAATATTAACACATAAACCCCAAGGCAGCAGCCAAGGGTCACGGAAGCATCTCACATGAATACCCCGGAACATAGGTGCTATATAGGTCTTATCCCTAACACAGTTCATGCAATCACAAAATACCTCAAGGTCGCAACCAAGGGTCACGAAAGTATCCACACAGGAATACCCCGGAACATAGGTGCCATATAGGTCTTATCCCCTAACACATTTCCATTCGGGTACCATACAGGTTTTATCCCCAACACATCAGCCCCATAGATTTCGGCTCAAAGAAAGAGCACTTCACAAAACGTAATAACAATGGTGCACATTCACCGCATGAAATATCAACATACACATGCAATAATGCAACATGATGATTATCATAATCTAACAATATTAATTTACCTCAAGCTGGAGACGCTAACCTTTCCACGACCAACTGCCCTGAACGAATACACGGTTTATCCAAAAAAATCAAAAATGTAATACAGTCCGTTACTAATACCAAATCACCATCCCGAGTTCAACATCGGTAGGATAACTAGCCTTGATATCTAACTTCTCATATAATAGACCAATTATAATTCACATCTCCGTTTCCTCTAGACGTCTTAAAATCATATACATTATGATTTATCTTAGTCCCAAAATACCACACATACTACCATTCCGACAATCCATATTCCATAATACCATTGCTATATGAATCATAAATGAAATGAAAACAAAATCATTTATTAACATTATGAACTGAGCAAGCATAACTTGCCTCGATACTGATACGATGAAGTTGTTACTAGTCCCGTCGTCTTCATCTACAAGCTCCGCAGCCCTGACTCACCGCAGCACAATGGTTAATATCAACGATCATCTAATGCAACCTAATACAATAATCAATCAACGATACGTTCGATAACAATCAACAACCGGTATAATCAACCAATCAAACTCAACGGTATCTCGATCGTATGAAATCAAACCATATCAACTCTTATCAATACGAATACAAGCCGAACTTCGATAATCAATAGTTCTATCAACGTCTACAACATTCTTGGTTCCGACTTCAATCTTAAATTCGGATTTACACGGCTCATTCTTGCAAATTCATAGGAATACAATTACGGATATCATTATGAATAATCATATACCAAAATTAATCGTAATCCTTCCAATTTACGGACATATATCATTCAAGAATTCTTTAAGAACATGAATTAATCCATAATCACGTTTGAAGCCAACAAAACGACGTAATTCAATGTGTTCTAACATCTAACCATCATCTAATCCATACTCCAAGGCATGTATCATCATATTCTCCAACATACGATCCTCCTAACATCAAGAATCGAAGCAATACTACCAAGATCACCAAGAACAACATGATTCTATAATCATAGTCAACATATTCAAGACAAAAACCAACATATCATCATCTTCCTTCAACATATAGTTCATATATCCTTGAGAATCGTAACAATAATACCATAATCATCTTCATACGAAGAATAACATCAACACTAACATCAAAATCCGAATTCAAGGAGTAGAGTTCATCAACATACCTTTTGAAGATGAATAACATAATCAAACACTTCCAAAACTCCAAGAACTCTAAGTTTCAAGCTTCCGATCAACCTTATCAAAGTATTAACAAGGGTATGAGGGTCTGAAATGGGTTTGAGAGTGAAGAGGGACGATTCGGGGAGGAGGAAATGTGTTTTCTTACGTGAGGAAATGAAAGTCCCATTCTTATTTTATAAACTGTGCATCTCGTTACGTACGTTAAGTCCCAAAGTTAACGTACGTAAGGCCTTTAACGTACGCTATATGTCCTATATAGCGTACGTAATCGTCATCCAGGGTAATCTGTACTATTTTGCACCTTGCGTTACGTACGTAATACCATCACCGTAGCGTACGTAGTGTAGCGGTTGACTTGCTACAGTATCAACTCATATTACGTACGTAATATGCCATGCATAGCGTACGTAATGCCGAAGTTGACTTGCCTGTCCACATCCTGCGCCGAAAGCAGCCAATACCGGGCCCACCTGCCGACCATAGCTCGGACCCGCTGATTCCATTCTTAACGTACGTAATGTACGCAGCTTAACGTACGTTAAGATTACTTAGCTACGTACGTAATCTCCAACATATAACGTACGTAATGGCTTTCATACTTAGCCATTTTGCTCATGTCTGTCATCTCAATATGCTGAATACGTACACACGACATACTGAATACATATGCTCGTTCCGATATCATTTTCATACGATACTTCTGTTGCACGATACCTCGAATACAAATGTCGACCAAGTACGGCAATTGTACAAATACTCATACAGTATATCCGACATCGAAAAACACACTAAGCATGCAATATCCTAGAATCATAATAACCTCGATAGACATACTGGCACGGCTGTCACTGTTTCCAAAATTATCCACTCATATCGTGTCGGTCCCACTCTGTACAGTACAACCCAGATAAAATAATGCGAAAAATTCATAGTGAAATTCTAGGATATTACATATACACCCACTTAAATAAGTTTTGTCCTCGAAACTCAACACCTGTCATAATCAGTATCTCAATCCCTAAATATCTCGAAATCATGACATCATACTCAATAATCATCATCAAAACTGAAATAACTGAAAGAACATACTTACAGGCCCGTGAAGTCGATGATCTTCCGTGATACCAGCATACGACTCCCATACAAAGTCTCAACACACTAACAACACACCGGCATCGCAAATACAGCAATTTGAAAATATTTCAAAAATTTTGAAACCTCCAAAATCGGTTTGACTCAAAAGTCAGAAAATAATTTTCAAAAGTCACGCTACTACCGCACCGGTAGAGCCACATAACACACACGCCCAGGTTTTTCGAAACCCAATCTGTGATACCATCTTCTATAACACCCCCAAAACCATACGGGAATATTACAGCGCCGTGGGCCCCATATTGGAACCCACAAGGCTAAAATCATTTTCGCAAACATTTAAAAATGTCAAAATGCCCTTTGAAAGTACACACACAGCGGATAAAAACGCAGTTCAGAAGAATACCGAAAGCCATTTTAAAATATACACACGCAGCGGATAAAACATAATTAAATACATTTGCAGCGGAATTGGAAAAACCAGAAAAGAATACACAATCCGAACAATCACGCCATAGCCAGTATCACCGGAAAGCTCATCCCTTCACGACCGCTACTAGCTCAAACTCCGAATACCTAAAAGATAATGCCCACGATGAGATCAGCCATAATACTCAACAATGATAACGATCACATCACAAAAACAATACATATCAATGTAATTACAAGGTGAGAATAATTACAATGTAGTCTTACCGACATAACCTTACCAACCCATCACAACCCATATCGAATCAATCCTTACCATAATCACATCCCGCGTTCTTAAGTGACCGATGAGTTCAGAGTAACTACCTGAGTTGTATCCGAAACGATACCAAGATTCTCAAACATAAACATATCTCCAAAATGGAATAATCTGGCCAAGTCCGATTCTGTCCGCGGGATCGCACAATCGGATTCCAATTCTGATAAAACCGATATCACACGATACATCTACAAATCAGCTATCCCGAAACAATGGCAAGTCCCGGATATCAATACAAAGCATGAATGCTCACACAATCAATAATGTTAAACAATCAATGCATCACAACGAAAATATCAATGACATGATATTTCCATATAAGATCGACAAAGGATCAACCACGATTGAGAATACCATGATGTGGTAACTCCAATAAGATCAATGAAAGATCGACCACCGGGAATGCCAACAATACGGTAACTCCAACGAGATCAATAAAGAATCGACAACCAAAAATACCAACGGTGCGATTAACTCCAATAAGATCAATAAGGGTCAACAACCGAGAATACTGACGACATAGTAAACTCTAACAAGATCAATAAGGACCAACAACCGGGAATACCAACGATACGGTAAACTCCAACAAGAGCAATAAGGAATCGACAACTGAGAATACCGACAACATGGTAAACTCTAATAGGGATAATAAGGGATCAAAAACCGAGAACGCCGACGACACGGTAAATTCCAATAACATCAATCAAGGACTAATAACTGAAAATACCAACGGTGAGACAACTCCCAAACAGAATCAATAAGGATCAACAACAAACGAGATTACCAATGACAGGGTGAACCCCAAATGAGATTAATAAAGAATCGATATCAAATGAGTTGACCATCGATATGGTAATTCCGAACGAGATTAGTAAAGGTTCAACGGTGACAGGTACACGAGAAAATAAAATCGTCGACCATATATGGATTATATATACGGAATTACAAGGACAACCCGAATTCCGAACAGATACGATTGTACATGGACTGTGAAAAACCAATCAATAAGACTCAAGATGGACGTCACGATATGCTCGATCCGGACATGTGTCCGTGTACAAGCCAACCACATGTATTGCTCAGGTACCCGTCTAGTCTCGTACCTAATCAGCCTCACGAAGTACGTCTCGTGTGCACGGTTCAACATGAGGTCGAAACCAACATATGCTACACGTGCCCGTCCCGAAAATCCTACACATGAACGATCAGAACATATCTGACTCCAGATATGCCACGATACAACATGACAACAATTCTCGAAGAAACACATATCCATCAAGGATCAGAAGACTTCCCAAAAGGGCAACAGTAACTCGATCATGAAAGATCGACACGACCACAATGTCGTATTTCCATCAGACAACAGTCCACATCATGCCCAACAATGCATATAATATTAACACATAAACCCCAAGGCAACAACCAAGGGTCACGAAAGCATCTCACAGGAATACCCCGGAACATAGGTGCCATATAGGTCTTATCTCCTAACACAGTTCATGCAATCACAAAATACCCCGAGGTCGCAACCAAGGGTCACGAAAGTATCCATACAGGAATACCCCGGAACATAGGCGCCATATAGGTATTATCCCATCACATTTCCATTCGGGTACCATACAGGTTTTATCCCTAACACATCGGGCCCATAGATTTCGGCTCAAAGAAAGAGCACTTCACAAAACGTAACAACAATGGTGCACATTCACCGCATGAAATATCAACACACACATGCAATAATGCAACATGATGATTATCATAATCTAACAATATTAATTTACCTCAAGATGGAGACGCTAACCTTTCCACGACCAACTGCCCTGAACGAATACACGGTTTATCCAAAAAAATCTAAAATGCAATACAGTCCGTTACTAATACCAAATCACCATCCCGAGTTCAACATCGGCAGGATAACTAGCCTTGATATATAACTTCTCATATAATAGACCAATTATAATTCACATCTCCGTTTCCTCTAGACGTCTTAAAATCATATACATTATGATTTATCTTAGTCTAAAAATACCACACATAGCACCATTCCGACAATCCATATTCCATAATACCATTGCTATATGAATCATGAATGAAATGAAAACGAAATCATTTATTAACATTATGAACTGAGCAAGCATAACTTGCCTCGATATTGATACGATGAAGTTGTTACTAGTCCCGTCGTCTTCATCTACAAGCTCCGCAGCCCCGACTCACCGCAGCACAATGGTTAATATCAACGATCATCTAATGCAACCTAATACAATAATCAATCAACGATACGTTCGATAACAATCAACAACCGGTATAATCAACCAATCAAACTCAACGGTATCTCGATCGTACGAAATCAAGCCATATCAACTCTTATCAATACGAATACAAGCCGAACTTCGATAATCAATAGTTCTATCAACGTCTACAACATTCTTGGTTCCGACTTCAATCTTAAATTCGGATTTACACGGCTTATTCTTGCAAATTCACAGGAATACAATTACGGCTATCATTATGAATAATCATATACCAAAATTAATCGTAATCCTTCCAATTTACGGACATATATCATTCAAGAATTCTTTAAGAACATGAATTAATACATAATCACGTTTGAAGCCAACAAAACGACGTAATTCAATGTGTTCTAACATCTAACCATCATCTAATCCATACTCCAAGGCATGTATCATCATATTCTCCAACATACGATCCTCCTAACATCAAGGATCGAAGCAATACTACCAAGATCACCAAGAACAACATGATTCTATAATCATAGTCAACATATTCAAGACAAAAACCAACATATCATCATCTTCCTTCAACATATAGTTAATATATCCTCGAGAATCGTAACAACAATACCATAATCATCTTCATACGAAGAAGAACATCAACACTAACATCAAAATTCGAATTCAAGGAGTAGAGTTCATCAACATACCTTTTGAAGATGAATAACACAATCAAACACTTCCAAAACTCCAAGAACTCCAAGTTTCAAGCTTCCGATCATCCTTATCAAAGTCTTAACAAGGGTATGAGGGTCTGAAATGGGTTTGAGAGTGAAGAAGGACGATTCGGGGAGGAGGAAATGTGTTTTCTTACGTGAGGAAATGAAAGTCCCGTTCTTATTTTATAAACTGTGCATCTCGTTACGTACGTTAAGTCCCAAAGTTAACGTACGTAAGGCCTTTAACGTACGCTATATGTCATATATAGCGTACGTAATCGTCATCCAGGGTAATCTGTACTATTTTGCACCTTGCGTTACGTACGTAATACCATCACCGTAGCGTACGTAATGTAGCGGTTGACTTGCTACAGTATCAACTCATATTACGTACGTAATATGCCATGCATAGCGTACGTAATGTCGAAGTTGACTTGCCTGTCCACATCCTGCGCCGAAAGCAGCCGACACCGGGCCCACCTGCCGACCACAGCTCGGACCCGCTGATTCCATTCTTAACGTACGTAATGTATGCAGCTTAACGTACGTTATGATTACTTAGCTACGTACGTAATCTCCAACATATAACGTACGTAATGGCTCTTAGCCATTTTGCTCATGTCTGTCATCTCAATATGCTGAATACGTACACGCGACATACTGAATTCATATGCTCGTTCCGATATCATTCTCATACGATACTTCTGATGCACGATACCTCGAATACAAATGTCGACCAAGTACGGCAATTGTACAAATACTCATACAGTATATCCGACATCGAAAAACACACTAAGCATGTAATATCCTAGAATCATAATAACCTCGATAGACATACTGGCACGGCTGTCACGGTTTCCAAAATTATCCACTCATATCGTGTCGGTCCCACTCTGTACAGTACCACCAGATAAAATAATGCGAAAAATTCATAGTGAAATTCTAGGATATTACACAAGCGCCACGTAGGCGCTGGGACTTAAATTCCCTTCCAGACGCTGAGACTGGAAGGGCTCCGTTACTTATACCAATCATTAATTAATTTTAACAAATATACACACTCTAACAACCTTTAATTGGGACAGAGAAAATATTATTTATTGAGTAACGTAGAAAAATAATATAAAATGTATAAATAGTCTCAACGTAAAAAATAAAACTAATATAGAATATAAAAGTGTTGTTATAATCTATTTTGTTTTCTTTTCCTAAAGTGGGATTATTTATGTATTTCATATTATTTTCTCAAGTTAGTGCTCAAAAGTTTGTGGGGTTAATTGCGCGAAACCCCCTTGTGGTTTGAAAATGTTGCGCGAAATTCCCCGAGTGGTTTGAAAATTGTGCGAAATCCCCCTTGTGGTTTAATAAATCATGCATGAAATCCCCCAATCTGTTAAACTAAACACGCATGGGTATCACTCTCCCCTTGTGCGTCTGAAATCGGGTTAATTGCGCGAAACCCCCTTGTGGTTTGAAAATATTGCGCGAAATCCCCGTGTGGTTTGAAAATTGTGCGAGATCCCTTGTGGTTTAATAAATCATGCACGAAATCCCCCATTATTAGTATTATTTTTTATACATTTTCGACCGTTTTTCTTACGTTTTTGTCCGTTTTTCTTATGTTTTTTTTTCCGTTTCCATACGCTTTTGTCTGTTTTTTCTTACGTTTTTGCCCATTTTTCTTACGTTTTTTCCGTTTACATACGTGTTTGTCCGTTTTTATACGCTTTCGTCCGTTTTTATATGTTTTCGCCTGTTTTCTTACGTTTTCATCTGTTTTTATACGTCTACGACCGCCTTTCTTAAGTTTTTGTCCGTTTTTATCGGTTTTTATCAGTTTTTGTTCATTTTTCTTACGTTTTTGTCCATTTTTCTTAATTTTTTTCGTTTTTATACGTTTTCGCTGGTTTTCTTACGCTTTCATCTGTTTTTATACGTTTTCGCCTGTGTTTCTTATGTTTTTGTCCGTTTTATCCGCTTTTGTCCATTTGTCTTACGTTTTTGTCAGTTTTTCTTATGTTTTTTCCGTTTTCATACAGTTGTGTCGAGATTTATACGTCTCAACAGACGATCACCTCAGAGATCGGGCGACTGAGCCGGAGTCTAGCAGCCAAGACAAATTGGCCGACCGAAGGTCCCAGGACAAGTCCCAGGGCCGAGCGATCGACATTTAAGGCGATCGTCTCTCGGTACTTGGCGATGGACTCCTGGTGACCGACCAAATGGCGACCGCCTCATGCCACGCGAAGCCATCGCCTGTCCAGTCAGCGAAGGCCGAAGCTCGAAGCAAGGACCCATGTGCAGATCCGGAAAAGGCGCCGCAGAGCATGGATCGTTGACCACAGCCTGTCAGCATCTTCTCACCAACCGACAGACCTGCCGAAAGGTGTACAGTGGGACCGCCCGTGATAGCGACTCAGGACGCGTGCAGGCTCCTCATTGGACCGTCTGGTGTTGCCAGCGGCCATGCGGACTTTAAAGCGAACAACCCATGTGACATAAAGACGATCGCCCCTTATTATATTACATGAAAGGCGATCGCCCGTCAGTAAACAGAGCATCTCAGCTCCTATAAATAGAAGGCTGCCTGCACTTGGAAAACTCTCTGTCTCTCTCTCTGCTTCTCAACAAGCTCAACTCATAACTTGGCTTTCTTACTATTGGCAACAACTATCTCTCGGCCTTTTTTTCTCTCTCAGCACCTCTTACACGAAAGACGGTCGGCAAAGACGAAATACGCAGAGCTTCGCTCAAGAGCTAGATAAATAGGATCTTTTACACTCATTGTAATCGCATTCTTACATTAATACTTGTATCCCCGAATATTTGTATTAATAACATCTCGCGAGAGCATTCAAGCCCGGGCCTAACAAACCCGACAAATCTTGTGTTATTTTCATTACCTCGGACGTGCTCTCGCAATTTGCTGTTGCTTGACCATTCCAGCAATATCTATTTTTGGATAATATTTCGGGCAACAACACATACATTTTTGTCCGTTTTTATATGTTTTTGCCCGTTTTCTTACGTTTTCATCCGTTTTTATACATTTTCGTCTGTTTTTCTTAAGTTGTTCGTTTTATCGGTTTTTGTCAGTTTTTGTATAAAAATGGATGAAAACGTAAGAAAACGGGCAAAAACATATAAAAACGGACAAAAACGTATGAAATCGGAAAAAACATAAGAAAAACTGACAAAAACGTAAGAAAAATGGACAAAAACGGATAAAACGGACAAAAACATAAGAAACACAGGCGAAAACGTATAAAAACATATGAAAGCGTAAGAAAACCGGCGAAAACATATAAAACAGAAAAAAAACGAACAAAAATGTAAGAAAAATGAACAAAAAGTGACAAAAACCGATAAAAACGGACAAAAACTTAAAAAAGCGGTCGTAAACGTATAAAAACAGATGAAAACGTAAGAAAACGGGCGAAAATATATAAAACGGACGAAAACATATAAAAACGGACAAAAACATATCTAAACGGAAAAAATGTAAGAAAAACGGGCAAAAACGTAAGAAAAACAGACAAAAGCGTATGAAAATGGAAAAAAACATAAGAAAAACGGACAAAAACGTAAGAAAAATGGTCGAAAATGTATAAAAAATAATACTAATAATGGGGAATTTCGTGCATGATCTATTAAACCACAAGGGATCTCGCACAATTTTCAAACCATAGGGGGATTTCGCGCAACATTTTCAAACCACAAGGGGGTTTCGCGCAATTAACCCGATTTCGGACGCACAAGGGGAGAGTGATACCCACGCATGTTAAGTTTAACAGATTAGGGGATTTCATGCATGATTTATTAAACCACAAGGGGATCTCACACAATTTTCAAACCACGGGGGGATTTCGCGCAACATTTTCAAACCACAAGGGAGTTTCGCGCAATTAACCCAAAGTTTGTGTGAAAGCTTTTATCGTACGGAGGGAGTACGGAGGGAGTACAATGTATATACAGAAAAAATATTAAATAATTTAAAAATACGATTTAGTAATTCTTGTATTGTAATATCCGAAATTTCTACTACTATTATTTAATGTTATTTTATCCGACTTATGTTGTACAGCGTGGAATCTGTACAATATGGATAAAATAATTGAAGTACCGAGACATCTGTATTGGTATAATTACCATACTTGGTTGACAGTTGTATTTGAAGATATTGTGTGTCGGGCGTATCGTATGAGAATATTATTAGAAGGAGTATATGTATTCAGTATGCCGTATGTTCGTATTCTGTATGTCGAGACGTTGGACAAGAATAGGTGAAAATGGATAAGTACACCCACGTTAGCGCACTCTATGATGTATATATAGCGCACGTTAATGTGCAGGTTTAGCGCACACTTAAAGGCAAAGGATAGCGCACGCTAGTGCAGATCAGATCAGAAAGAATCTACGTGTGGACCCGGCTACTTTCGGCGCATATTCCGATAAGGTCAATGGATGTTTGTTATGAAGGACTTGTTGATTCAAAGTATTTTGATGATGATTACATTCAAAACATTTAAACAAAATCTATCTCAACGAGCTGATTCATTAAATGAAAAACTTGCTCCTAGCGCACGCTACAGGATGGAAAGTAGCGCACGCTATCGAGGGTACAAAGCAGCCAGACAAGTCATTTGTAGTCAAGTTGGACCTACCTGGTAGATAGCGTACGCAAGGCCTATATTATCAGCGTACGCTAAGTTGCCAAACTTAGCGTACGCTAACATCTCTCTATAGCGCACGCTATCGCGTTCCACTTAAACAAGGCAGAGAGTCAGTGAGGTCTGGACAGAAAAAGGGAAACCATCTGCGCACGCTATGGAAGCATAATTACGCACGCTATTCAGAAGTCTTAGCGCACGTTACATGACAAAACTTGTGCACGCTACCGGAAAACATATTGGAAGTCCAGTTGCCTCTGGACTCAAATAAGGAAGCGCTTACGTACGTTATACAAGCTAACGTATGTTATCTGGAAAATATATAGCGCACGCTATAATACACTTGTTAGCGCACGCTAAGCGTTCAAATTTCTACTGTTGAACATTTTATCCGTTGGAATGCCAAGGTCAAAAAGGAAATCCGGAAAATCTGGAAAGCTAATATTAAATAATACTAGCACACGCTAAGTATAAGTACTAGCGCACGCTAAGTACAATTTTATCCGTTGGAAAAGAGACGTTGGGGAGACAAACCGACACGATTCAAAGTCAAAGTGAAGACCATTTGACCAACATTAGCGCACGCTACAGAAGTCCGTCTAGCACACGCTAGACTTGTATTTTTTTCCGTTGGAACAGTTTAATTGTAACACCCCAAACTAGGCGGATATTACAGTGCCGTGGACCCCCAACTGGGACCCACCAGGCAAATGAAACTTAATGAATTAAATAATATAATTGTAGTACCGAACCACATTATATCATTAATTACTCCGATGAGGAGTTTCATACAACACACCCAAGATAATACAGAATACATGTATATTTTATATGAAGATAAAATATACAACACTGAATAAAATGAGTATTCAAACGGAATATCTGCAGCGGAATAAAATGAAGAAAACATGAATGACTGAAAGGATTGGGCCCCCCTACTAGTATCACTGGGACTCCTCGCCGTCAACGTTCTATTCCCGTACTTTTGCCTTGCCATGACCTGAAAACAAAATCCCCCAACGGGCCGGATTACGTAACAACAATCCTCAAGAGTTGAATAAACACAATCATATATGCTGTATAAACCGCAAGTTCGATCAAAATCTCAAACCGTCGAACACATGCGATCAAAAGTGAATTGGTCAGATTTGAAAACATACGCAATCAAACATGCTGTATGAATCAACTAACGGTACGGCTCAAAGGGTGGCGCCACACTACGCCCGAGATGGAAATGTGTCCGTGCACAAGCCACCAACGAGTATCGATCGAATACACGTGTGGTCTTGTACCTAATCAGTCTCATGAAGTGATCTTCTCGTGTGAACAATCCAATGTGAGGCCAGCAACCAACACACGACTTAATATGTGCCCGACATGAAAATCCTACACCTACCAACCGGCACGCCAGTATGACCCGGAATGTCACGAGATAACAAAAGTGACATCAAAATTAATAATGACTCACCGAGATGAAAAGATAGTGAAATGAATGATAACTCAATGAAATGATTGGAACCGTCGTTTCTCGTGACTGAAGTGATTAATTGACAATTACAAGTCTCAATACGGTTAATACATTATGAATGAACTATAATTATGAATGAACAACAACGAAAGGAATGAATATCCTTTTAACCGAGTAAGAATTAACTTACACAACACCGATGAAGAATGTCCTTCCATGAACAACGTCCTAAATGAGATGTCGGTCGCTCGAACAACCTTGAATAACATAATTACCAATAATCCAGTTCAACACACGAATCAAACACGAGTATAACTAACTCAAAACGTCGATACGACTAAACCAAGTTCATTGGGGCATTATATCGAACACGTTGTGGTCAATCTTCGATTGTTTACAACCAAACCTCAATAATACCAATATCAAATCCCCAAGAAGTGTTTCAAACTAACAAAACACCTTCAATACGATCAATAATCCAATATGAATAGTCAAATCAATCTTACGATAAGATTAATCGAAAATCCCAATTCCAAGTCAACCTTCAAAGTGTTCTTGAGAAAACCTTCCAACAATCCAATGATAACTCATAAAAACTCGTAATCATATGTATATCCATCACAAATCATGATTATATCATCCAAAACATCAAGCTCCAACTCAAAATCGAATCTAGGGTTGAAAAAATTACCTTGGATTAGGATGAAGAATCCACAAACATGTTGTTAATCCACACCACAACTTGAAGAAGATGAAATTATCTGAGTTTTGATGATGTTAAAACACCCCAAAATCGCCCAAAATCGCCCCAAGGAAGAGAGGAAGAAGGAAAATGAAGAAATGAGGATGTTCTTCATAACAAACGCAGATATACGAAAATCTGTACTGTGTGCCGCAGCACGGGTTGAGTGTGCCGCGGCACAAGGCCAAAAACGCCCAGCAAAACAGTTTTGTGCCGCGGCCCGCGGTACAACCCGCTCCAGCATCAAAAAGGCACACGGTGCAGTCTTAGCTATTTCGACCATAACTCCTTCGACCGGACTCCGATTGACTCACCGTTTGAACCATTGGAAAGATGATGCTCTATAATATTTAAAAGATTCAGAATTTTTGGAGTTTCCAAAAATTAATGGTGATTTTACAAAGTCGAACTCATACGTGGAAAAGTCGCTTAAGAACACGGAACTCAACAGAACGACACCGAGACGAACTCGGATGACAAAAAGTGTAGAATTAATCATTCTCGGAATGACGAAACGGTCACAATAGAGTCGCTAAGATGGACTTCCGCCAAAAAAAATAAAATTACCAGAAATCCAAATTGCGGATATTACATACTACCCTCCTTAAAAGAAGTTTCGTCCCGAAACTTCAAACAAGTAGGGAGAAGCAATATCCCGCTAGAAAAACTCAACGAGATACACAAGAACCGCAAATGTACCCAACAATAGCATGATTCGAACAAGAAGGAAATTTGAAATGGCATGAACTCCAATATCAACATCGATTAATGAAGTAATTATAACGATCAAGATAATATTCTTATCTCGATTCTCAAGCAAGGTTGAAACAATGAACGATATCGATACACGACTCAACATTAGTCCGAACGGTGAACACGAATGAATTTACATGAATGATGAATGATTATTAATGAGTGAAAATCCACTGAGTGACAATTACTGAATGAAAAATGAATGAACTTACAAGCGATTATTACATACCCCCCTCCTTAAAAATAGTTTCGTCCTCGAAACTAAGGGTGAAACAAATCGAAATAACTCTTCCGTATACTATCCTCGATTCCCAAGTAGCCTCTTCGACTCCGTGTCTCGACACTAACTTTTAACGAAAGGAATCGTCTTGTTCCTCAACTGTTTGATTCGCCGCTCTAAGACTCATACGGGACGCTCCTCATAGGAATGATCATCCACGATCTCGATTTCGTCGAACTGAAGTATGTGACTCGGGTTGGCAACATACTTCCGTAGCTGAGAGACATCAAACATATTATGAATTCGACTCAACGCCGGAGGTAAGGCCAATCGATAAGTTAGCTCGCCTACTCGATCCAAAATCTCAAATGGTCCAATGAATCTCGGACTAAACTTTCCCCGATTCCCGAAACGGAAGATACCTCGACTCGGGGATACCTTGACCAACACGTGGTCACCTGTCTCAAACTCTAATGGTCGGCGACGATTATCAGCATAAGATTTCTGTCGACTCTGAGCGATCAACAAACGACTCCTGATCAAAGCTACCTTCTCACGGGCGGCTATAAGCATATCGAGCTCGGTGCCGATTGGTTCTAATAAGTCATCCCAACATAAAGGAGATCGACAACGACGACCGTACAAGGCCTCGTAAGGTGCCATCTTAATCGAAGCATGCCAACTATTGTTATACGTGAACTCGATCAATGGTAGTTGGGCTTCCCAATTGTCTTTCCAATCGAGGACGCATGCCCTCAACATGTCCTCCAATGTTTGAATAGTCCTCTCTGATTTTCCGTCGGACTGAGGATGAAAAGCTGTGCTGAAATTAAGCTGAGTTCCCATAGCACGATGAACTGATTTCCAAAAATGAGACACGAATCGCCCGTCACGATCAGAAACGATACTCTTAGGAGTACCGTGCAATCTCACTATCTCCTTGATAAACAACTGGTCAAGTCTCTCGGGACCCCACGTATCCTTAATCTCAAGGAAATGAGCCGATTTAGTTAAGCAGTCCACAATCACCCAGATTGTATTCATGCCATGATGACTCGTCAGCAAACTCGTGATGAAGTCCATATAAATATCTTCCCACTTCCACTCTGGAATAGAGAGCGATTTCAGCATACCCGCCGGCAGGGCCGGCCATATGGGTGGGCGGGCCGGGCGGCGACCCAGGGCATCAAAGCTCAAGGGGCATCAATTTTAGGCCCAGTGATGTTATTATTAGGAAAAAAAGAATTAAAGTGTTGCCAACAAAATTTGAACCATGGACCTTTAGGATAGATAAGCACTTCTTTACCACTAAGCTAATGATGCTCTTGGATGTTTTTTTCTTTTAGTTAATTGTATTACTATTGTTGTGGATTCATTTATTTTTCTATAATTCTTTTTTTTAAATATTTGTCTTGTTTTGATGACAACACTTATTTATTTGAAATAAAATAAAATTAGTCATATTCAACAATTAATACTTCCTATATATTTTTGCTTTGAAAAATTTTGTGATAATATTTAAACTCTACATGAAACAATTTAGATTACTAACTAATTTCAACTCGAAACCACAAATATCTTTTGTTATACTTTCTAAAATCAAGTCATGTACGAAATAATTTTAAATCACTACATAGTTTCAACTAATTTTTGTGATTGCCACAGTCATAAAATATGATTATTGGAGGTTATTAATTTTTTTATATATTTGTAGAAATAGAATCTTGTGAATCAAGTTTTGTTGTCACCCATAGTGTGGTCTGTTGCCTAAAGCTATATAGGACTGTTTAAACTATATAACACTCGCTATTTAAGTATGTTTAGATTATTAAAAATATGATACAAATATAGTATTAAGTTTTTCTATGTTTTAGGATGACTTAAACATCATATATAGTTGTATACTTTTAGTCCGAGCACAACTATCATTATATGCAAGTCTCTAAAGATCATTTAACTTGATATAACATTATGATACTATATAATTATAAGATATGTATTACGAAGAACACATTATCATTTAATAACAGAAAAAAATGGTCCTTAAAAATAATATGCTTTTTTGTTTTGTAGTTTTTAAATATGAGGGCATTTTTTGGCCTTTTCACCCAGGGCATGAGAAACCCTAGGACCGGCCCTGCCCGCCGGTCGCTGATGTTCAATCTTGACTTGCTGACAGGTCAAACATCTCGAAACAAATTCCGCGACTTCTCGCTTCATATTACTCCACCAGTAATTTTGTTTCAAGTCTTGGTACATCTTGCTAGACCCCAGATGAATGGAGTAAGGGGTAACATGAGCTTCTCTCAAAATCAAGTTTTTCAACTCGTCATTCGCCGGTACGCATAACCGATTCTTGAATCGCAATAGTCCATACTCGTGGACCACAAATTCAGGGGCTACCCCTGAGCCACATCCTCACGGATGCGCAACAATGATGGGTCTGAACCCTGATTCGCTCTGATTGCCTCCTCAAGTGGCGATGAAATCTCTAACATGCAAAGTTGCCCTTGCACTCGCTGAAGCTATACCTCAATCTCGGGTCTAAGAAGTTCGTGCCGAAACTCCTTCTGGACTAACAAACGAGCAAGCATTTGCTCCTGGACTGACTTACGACTCAAGGCATCGGCAACCACGTTTGCCTTACCCGGGTGGTACAGAATCTCGATATCATAATCTTTGATAAGTTCCAACCACCGTCTCTATTGCATATTTAACTCCTTCTGAGTAAATATATACTTTAAACTCTTACGATCGGTGAATATCCGACAGGTGACGCCATAAAGGTAATGACGCCAAATCTTCAACGCAAAAACCACGGCTGCTAGCTCCAGGTCGTGGGTCGGATAATTAACCTCGTAAGGTCTCAATTGTCGTGAAGCATAGGCAATAACCTTCCCGTCCTGCATTAGTACACATCTGAGACCCCGTCCGGACGCATCACTATATACCAGAAATCCTTCCGTCCCTTGCGGTAAAGAAAGGACAGGTGCTGAAATTAACCGGCTCTTGAGTTCCTCAAAACTCCACTGACACGCGTCGGACCACGTGTATTTCTTATCCTTTCGCAAAAGGTTTGTCATTGGTTGAGCGATCTTAGAAAATCCTTCCACAAACCGTCGATAATAACCGGCTAATCCGAGAAAGCTTTGGATTTCCTTAACATTATTCGGAGGTAACCAATCTTGGATAGCCTCCGTCTTCTATGGATCGACACGAACTCCGTCTGATGAAATTACATGTCCGAGAAACGTCACTTCGGACATCCAGAACTCACATTTGGAAAACTTTCCATAAAGTTGCTCTCATCTCAACACGTCGAGAACCTGATGAAGGTGAAACTCGTGCTCTTCCCGGTCACGAGAATAAATTAAAATATCATCAATGAAGACAATCACGAACTGATCCAAATAGTCGATGAAAACCCGATTCATTAACTCCATGAACATCGTAGGTGCATTAGTTAATCCAAACGGCATTACCACAAACTCATAATGACCATAGCGGGTTCGGAACGTCGTCCTTGCGATATCCGACTCTCGAATTCGCAACTGATGATATCCCGATCTTAAGTCGATCTTGGAAAATACCGAATCTCCCTGAAGTTGATCCAAAAGATCATCAATACGGGTAGATGATATTTATTCTTGATCGTCACCCGGTTCAATTCCCGGTAATCAATACACAAGCGAAACGACCCATCCTTCTTCTTGACAAATAACACTGGTGCTCCCCACGGAGACGCACTTGGTCGGATATAACCCTTCTCGGTCAAATCCTCCAATTGATTCTTTGGTTCCAGCATTTCAGTGGGGGACATCCGATACAGTGCCTTCGATAATGGAGACGTACCAGGCTCCAACTCTATCGTGAATTCCATATCCCTCGGTGGAGGTAAAACAGGTAGCTCGTCTGGGAGTACATCGTTAAACGATAACAATGATACCACAAATGGTTGAACACCTCGATTGCCTAAGAACAACCAATCGACGACAATGATACAATGAATGATTGAACACCTCGATTACCTTAGAACGGCCAATCGATGACAATGATATAATGAATGATGGAACATCTCGATTGCCTTAGAACAGTCAATCGATGACAATGATATATAATGAATGATTGAACATCTCGATTGCCTTAGAACGGTCAATCGATGATAATGATATAATGAATGATTGAACAAACCTGGTTGAGTAATTTTACTGCTTTCATCATATTAATGATTCTTCCGGAACAACGGGGATCACCTCCCTGAAATACACACTCGACTCTAACGACGAAAATGATAGTGACCATACGCTTACGAACATTGAGAATGGTATAATGACGATCCATCCCACTAATACCCAATATTACATCGTCCTTAGGTAAATCCACCACGATTAGGTCCACCAACCACTCGCGGTCATTAAGCTTAATTCGGTCAGTTCTTAACCCCATGATTTTCGAAAATTCTTCTACCGCCAGGTAGACCAATGATATAAGGCCCACAATTAATAAGACTATCCAAGTTAAGTCTATTCAAACATGATTCGGAAATGAATGAATGCGATGTACCAGTATCAAAAAGGGTACACACAAGTTGAGATAGAATTATGAGTATACCTGAGATCATTCGGGCTTCCAGATCGTCGGTCCTCTTCATCCCGTGAATTCGGGACTTGCCGGCTCCCGAACCGGATGCTCCCGTCTGATAAATATGAGCTCCGCCTTTAATCGCTTCCATCATCTTAAACGACGCTGACTGAGCAGCCTGATTCTGAATCGCTGATTGCTTCAGGGCCTGAGATGCCGCCGGAGTCGGATTGGAGTCCCTTCGGCAAAAACGGGCCTTATGCCCAACAATCCCACAATTATGGAACGTGATAGACGGTTTCAGACACTTAGTGCTGTAATGACCCGGCGCTCCACAGTTGAAACAGGTGATGGCTGATCTGGCCGCTCGGGGCTGAGATCCTGCAGGATTAGGCGCCGTAGGAGGTCACTCAAAAACGTTAGGGCCCACACGAGGCTTTTTTATGGTAGACTGACCGCCTTCGGACTGATTACGCTTCGTTGATTTCCTGCTGACAGATGAAGGTTGTTGCTCAGTAATTTCCTTAGCAGCAGGCTCACACGGGAGACTTCTCTCGATTAAATCGGCCAGAGTGGTGCAATGATGATTGAGCAATTGCATATGGGTCATCATGACCTGCATAAAAGTGAGTGGATCAACCCGAACTTCTTCCGAACGAGCTGAGTCCTGGGTACGACTTCCTGGCAGTGAGTGATTATTTCCCGGATTTCGGCCCACACCGCGGCCTCTCCCTATGCATCCCCTGACAGCTCTCTCCATACTGAAGTAGGAAGGTCGCATGATAATCATAGATCTCGTATGAGTACCGCATTATGATTTACGTCATGAAATAATGAAAATGAGCATACGCGCTCTAACACAGTGATTACATGAATGATTAACTGAGGTGACATGATTATCTGATGATATTCTTGAAATGATTATCTTGAACAAGTTAACAAGATTAATGATATGATCCTCAAGATCAACAACTGAGTGATGAAATGAATTGAGTGATTAATGAGTTAACATGATCAACATGATTACAAATGAAAATGATAAATGAGGAAATCTTACTGTTCTTTGGTCTGAAGGGCTCGACTCTTGCACAGGTCACACGTGACGTGAAAGTCCAATGATACTAGTCTGATGAACGATGATTTCAAATGAGATATGACTCGGAAGGTAGTATTCAAAACCACGGTCCGATACCAACTCTGTAACACCCCAAAATAGGTGGATATTACAGTGCCGTGGACCCCCAACTGGGACCCACCAGGTAAATGAAACTTAATGAATTAAATAATATAATTGTAGTACCGAACCACATTATATCATTAATTACTCCGATGAGGAGTTTCATACAACACACCCAAGATAATACAGAATACATGTATATTTTATATGAAGATAAAATATACAACACTAAATAAAATGAGTATTCAAACGGAATATCTGCAGCGGAATAAAATGAAGAAAACATGAATGACTGAAAGGACTGGGGCCCCCTACTAGTATCACTGGGACTCCTCGCCGTCAACTAACTATTCCCGTACTTTTACCTTGCCATGACCTGCAAACAAAATCCCCCAACAGGGTCAGTTACACAGAACAACAATCCTCAAGAGTTGAATAAACACAATCATATATGTTGTATAAACCACAAGTTCGATCAAAATCTCAAACCGTCGAACACATGCGATCAAAAGTGAATCGGTCAGATTATAACCTAATCCTGTTGAAAACATACGCAATCAAACATGCTGTAT
This sequence comes from Orobanche coerulescens, assembly GCA_033398695.1. NCBI lineage: Eukaryota > Viridiplantae > Streptophyta > Magnoliopsida > Lamiales > Orobanchaceae > Orobanche > Orobanche coerulescens. Next base: position 51,609,114 of record CM065803.1, read on the forward strand.
GAATCAACTAACGGTACGGCTCAAAAGGTGGCGCCACACTACGCCCGGGATGGAAATGTGTCCGTGCACAAGCCACCAACGAGTATCGATCGAATACACGTGTGGTCTTGTACCTAATCAGTATCACGAAGTGATCTTCTCGTGTGCACAGTCCAATGTGCGGCCAACAACCAACACACGACTTAATATGTGCCCGACATGAAAATCCTACACATACCAACCGGCACGCCAGTATCACCCGGAATGTCACGAGATAACAAAAGTGACATCAAAATCAATAATGACTCACCGAGATGAAAAGATAGTGAAATGAATGATAACTCAATGAAATGATTGGAACCGTCGTTCCTCGTGACTGAAGTGATTAATTGATAATTACAAGTCTCAATACGGTTAATACATTATGAATGAACTATAATTATGAATGAACAACAACGAAAGGAATGAATATCCTTTTAACCGAGTAAGAATTAACTTACACAACACCGATGAAGAATGTCCTTCCACGAACAACTTTGAATAACACAATTACCAACAATCTAGTTCAACACACGAATCAAACACGAGTATAACTAACTCAAAACGTCGATACGACTAAACCAAGTTCATTGGGGCATTATATCGAACACGTTGTGGCCAATCTTCGATTGTTTACAATCAAACCTCAATAATATCAATATCAAATCCCCAAGAAGTGTTTCAAACAAACAAAACATCTTCAATACGATCAATAATCCAATATGAATAGTCAAATCGAGCTTACGATAAGATTAATCGAAAATCCCAATTCCAAGTCAACCTTCAAAGTGTTCTTGAGAAAAACTTCCAACAATCTGATGATAACTCATAAAAACTCGTAATCATACGTATATCCATCACAAATCATGAGTATATCATCCAAAACATCAAGCTTCAACTCAAAATCGAATATAGGGTTGAAGAAATTACCTTGTATTAGGATGAAGAATCCACAAACATGTTGTTAATCCACACCACAACTTGAAGAAGATGAAATTCTCTAAGTTTTGATGATGTTAAAACACCCTACAATCGCCCAAAATCGCCACAAGGAAGAGAGGAAGAAGGAAAATGAAGAAATGAGGATGTTCTTCATAAGAAACGCAGATATACAAAAATCTGTATTGTGTGCCGCGGCACAATGCCAAAAACGCTCAGCAAAACAGTTTTGTGCCGCGGCCCGGCCAGAAGGGCCCGCGGCCCGCGGTACAGCCCGCTCCAGCATAAAAAAGGCACACGGTGCAGTCTTAGCTATTTCGACCATAACTCCTTCGTCCAGACTCCGATTGATTCACCGTTTGAACCATTGGAAAGCTAACTTGATGCTCTATAATATTTAAAAGATTCAGAATTTTTGAAGTTTCCAAAAATTAATGGTGATTTTACAAAGTCGAACTCATACGTGGAAAAGTCGCTTAAGAACACGGAACTCAACAGAACGACACCGAGACGAACTCGGATGACAAAAAGTGTAGAATTAATCATTCTCGGAATGACGAAACGGTCACAATAAAGTCGCTAAGATGGACTTCCGCCAAAAAAAATAAAATTACCAGAAATCCAAATTGCGGATATTACATTAATGACCGTTCAGATCAGTCAAATCAAAGCTCGATAATGCACGCTATGAAGAATTATTAGCGCACACTAATAATACGTTTTTCAGCATATGAAGAAGGACTTGACACTATAAATACCCACATCACTTGGGTATCTCATACACAACTTCAAGCATTCAAGCATTAAAAGCATTCTTGAGCTCAGATTTCTATCTATTATTGCATTCTAAGTTGTGAGAAGAAAAGATTATAGACTGATACACATTGTAATATCTATTATACTTTGTATTCTTCTCATTTGGTTGTGAGTGTTGCATCACTCATACACGAGCATAAGAGAAACGAATTAAGAGTCACTAATCTGGTGTTATTAGGATCTTTGATCCGGCATTGTTAGGATTACACTCCAACATTCGTAAGTGAGGATTATCTAGTTCCGATAGAACACTAGATACAAGAAGTTTATTTTGATAGCGGTTGTGCTTGGACCAATAGAAGACAAGCAGTTGTAACGGTTGTTGTGCTCGGACCGATCGAAGATGAGACAAATGTGTGTGGTTGTTCTTTAGCCAATAGAAAAAGAAGTCGGAGAGAGGACATAGGCAAGTTGCTGAAACTCTATATATCTTTGAGTCTTTTACTTTTCGCACATTTTACCTTTATTCGCGAGAAAGTTCGATATTCCGCATTACCACTATTCAACCCCCTCCTAGTGGTGAATTTATCTCTTCAGTTGGTATCGGAGCGGGTCTCTTTTTAAGGGTTTAACCACCTAAGGGAAAAAGATCCGCAAATGGCTCTTCTTGGCCAAATCGAAGGTAATGCTCTCAACCGTCCTCCTTTCTTTGATGGTTCCAATTTCATGACGTGGAAAAAGAAAATGGCTATATTCGTTCAAGCCTATGATATTGAAATTTGGAAATTTATTACCCTTGGTCCGAAACTCACCAAGAAAGAAGATGGATCGTTGAAAAAGTTCGATGATTCAACGACGAGGACTGGAGGAACACGCACATCAATGCACGTGCTACTCAACTTCTATATTGCGCCCTTAATCCCGAAGAACTCAATAGGATATCCTTCTACGAAAGCGCAAAGGAAATTTGGGAAATTCTCGAAGTAACTCATGAAGGAACCACCCAAGTAAAGGAGACTAAAATCAACATGCTTCTTCATGACTACGAACTCTTCTCCATGAAGGACGAGGAAACTATCACAAATATGTTGGATCGGTTCTCAGCTATAACCAATGGACTTGCATCTTTCGGAAAACCTATATCTAGTAGCGACAAAATTCTTCGCTCATTGCCACGCGAATGGGATGCCACGGTTACCGCGATCATGGAGTCCAAAGATCTCAATAAACTCGAGTTTAGTGCCCTCATCGGGTCACTCATCAACTATGAGATCGTTCGCAAGTCCAGAGGTACTAAACCAAAGCCTCATGAAAAAGTAGTCGCATTCAATGTTGACAGCGATGTTGAGGAAGATGTTCCCGAAGATAAAGATGACGAGGATCTTGCTACCTACGCCAAAAATTTTAGAAGGTATAAAAATCTAATTCAAAGAAGGCGAAGTTTCCTTGGTCGGGATGGTAAGGCAGAACAAAAGAAGAATGGCTATATTCCTATAAAGAAGTTCGACAATAATTGTCGGAAATGCGTTCAAGATGGTCACTATGCCAAGGAATTCCGAGGATCCTCTTCAAAGCCTCAAGTTGAAAGATTCAAAAAGAAGGAGGTTCTAATCGCTTCTTGGAGTGATGACGAGGAGGAGATTGAAAGATATCTCGACGCAAATCTCGCATTTATGGCACTTGACTCCGAAAGCAATATCGAGGTAAGTTCTAAACTTAATGATGATGAATATGATACATTCGATTTTTGCGATTCAAAAGAAGTATGAGTTATTAAGTGCATTTGAATCTTTGAACATAGAATATGACGAGATGGTTAAATTAAATATGTCTTTAAAGAGGAAAATAAAATCTTTAGAACTCGAAAAATCCTCTCTTCAAAATAAAGGCAAAACTATTGAACTCGACCATACCTTATGCCTTGAAAAAGAAAACGTTTTGAAAATTGAGTTGACAAAAACTCAAAAGGAGTTAAAATATATTTTGAACAAATTTACTATCGGAAACGAGAAACTCGAAAAGATTTTATACATACAAAATCCCCATTGCTAAAACACGATCTTGGTTTCGACCCGTTTAAAAGGGAACAATCCCTTATCAATCTTGACAAAATAAAGAAAACCGAAACCGAGAATTCCAAAACTCCTTTCAAACAACGAGTTCATGATAACGTTCGTTCAAAGTTGAGAACCATCAAAGTTAAACAAATATGGGTTCCAAAAGGGACAATTGTTCCCAATGCTATAAGTATCGTTAACTTTGGAGGACCCAAAAGGGCTTGGGTACCGAATCAACGAGAAACACTATTTTTGTAGGTACCGACACCAAAAAAAATCAAGTGGTACATTAATAGCGGATGCTCAAGGCACATGTGCGGCTCCGAGGACTTGTTTGAAGACCTCGAATATCAAGAACAAGGACATGTGACCTTTGGCGACAATCAAAAGGGAAAGATTAAGGGCATCGGAAAAGTCGGTAAGGAACCTTCTCCCTCTATCAACAAATTATTATTTGTTGAAGGTTTGCATCACAATTTACTTAGCGTTTCTCAACTATGCGATAAAGGTTTTAAAATTCTCTTTGAACAAACGCATTGCACATCATTTAGAAATAATAAGATTGCATTCATCGGTTTGAGATGTAGAAATATTTATATTGTTGATCTTAATGATAAAAGCTCATTCAATGAAAAGTGCCTTATTACATTAGATGATAATGCATATTTATGGCATCATAAATTGGGACATACATCTCTACCCATCATTTCTATTTTATCGAGACACGATCTTGTCCGTGGTTTACCCAAACTCAAATTTGATCGAAACCATTTGTGTGAATCTTGCATAAAAGGGAAACATACTCGAGAATCTTTCGAACCAAAATTCAAAGTTTCCACTAGTCGCATCCTTGAACTTGTGCATATGGATTTGATTGGACCATCTAGATATGTTAGTCTAAATGGTAAACTTTACATATTGGTTATTGTTGATGATTACTCTCGTTTCACTTGGGTTAGATTTCTTGCTCATAAAGATGATACATTTTCCGAGTTTTCCAAATGGTGTCGTTTGGTGCAAAATGAGAAAAGTCTCTCTATAATTTCTATCCATACCGATCACAGAGGTGAATTTGATTGCACTCCGTTTGAACTTTTATGTGATAAATATGGCATTCATCACAATTTTTCGGCTCCTAGAACGCCTCAACAAAATGGGTTTGTTGAAAGGAAAAATCGATCTTTGGAAGAAATGTCAAGGACTATGCTTAACGAATATTCTCTTCCACAATATTTTTAGGCCGAAGCAATCTTTACGGCATGCTATGTGATTAACCGATTTCATGTTCGTAGAACTCATCTTAAAACTCCGTATGAATTATGGAAAGGCAAAAAGCTAAATATTTCTTACTTTCATCCTTTCGGTTACAATGTGTTCATTTTAAACAATGGTGTTGTGCCGCGATTAACACACCTCGACGGCGATTGACATAAGGGATGAGCGACCGAGTCGGCGTCAAATGAACCATGGCACACTTACCAAACGGAGGTCCCAGAGCAAGTCCAGGTGCCGAGCGATCGACATCCAAGGCAATCGTCTCTTGGCACCTGGCGATCGACTCTGGTGCTCGACCAAGGACGACCGCCTCATGCCACGTGTAATGCCAGCATCCGTCAAGTCTGCGAAGACCGAATCTCGGGATGAAGGCCCACATGAAGATCCGCGAATGGTGCTGCGGAATAAGGATCTTTGACTCCAGCCCATCAACAGCTGTCAACGACAAGGACTGCCTCACCTACCGACAGATCCGCCGAAAGGTCCAAAGTGGGACCTCCCGAGACAGCGACAAGGGACGCGTGTTTTCCTCTCATTGGTTTGCACAGTTGGCTGTCGGATGCAGTCGTGGGCTTTAAGGCAACCAACCCATGTGCTAAAGATTACCCCTTATTATAATACAAGAAAGGCGATCGCCCGTCAGGATTAAGGCATCCCAACTCCTATAAATAGAGGACTTCCAGCATTCGGAAAAGGGGTTGGCTTAGCTTCGCTTCTCCATCTTGGCCACGCTATAAACTTCGGACATCTTTCTTTCTCACACTCTCGAAATCTCTTAACCTAAAGACGGTCGGCAGAAACGAGAACAAGAACACACAGAGCTTCAACTCTGGTTCTTCCGGCAATCATCAGCACTCAAGAGCTAGATAACTAGGGTCCTTACACTCATTGTAATTGTACTCTATCATTAATATTTGTACTCCCAAGTATTCATATTAATAATATCTCGCGAGAGCATTCAAGCCCGGGACTAACAACCCCGACAAATCTTGTGTTATTTACTTTCCCTCAGACGTGATCTCGCATTTGTTTGTTACTCATTCATTCTAGCAATCCCCCGAATAATATTTTGGGTAACAACAATTTGGCACTAGAGGAAGGGCGGAGGGTATCCGCGATGGCGCGAGACTCTCGATACCGCCCCCGAGGGACGTCCCTAGCCTCTCGTTCGATCAGTTCCAAACAGCGGAACAGATCGAGGAGGCTATGGCCATCCTACGGGAGCGACGGAGAGCATGTGACGCGCCCGCTATTACCCCGTCAGCCATCCGCCGTGCATGCAAGCGAAAACTCAAGGGGCTATATGTCGAGCGATCGACAGAAAGCCCCAAGTCGCAAGAAAAGGCACTCGTGAGATGGGACAGTTCTGTTTTCAACCGCCTAGGAAGTGACCCATCATGGCGACCGGGGCATTCCGGCCCCAGCCATGAGGCGACGGAATCCGAATCCGTCACCAGGAGTTCGGCATACTCGACTCCCAGAAGGCAGGCCAGCCATTAGGCTCCTGCTCGCCGAAGAACCAAGATCAGCGGCGACGACCTCATCGCCTACCGCGAAGCCAGGAGATCAGTACACGATCGCCTCGGCTCCCGCTCCGAGAGGCAAACCACGAGCGACCAAACTACGACGATGGCTGCAATGCAACGCCAGCTCGATGGCATGAAGGCGCTCCTAGAAACTGGGGCAGGCGCCAGTATAAAGATCGCCAGGCCGAGTGAGCCGCTCGTGGTCCAGATCGAACTTGCCCCCGTGCAGCCAAGGATCGCTCCTCCTCAAACACCTTTGTACGAGGGGAGATCGGACCTCGAGACTCACCTGAGCAAGTTACGGATCTACATGACCGGATGCAGGGCATCAGACGCGACCAGGTGCCGAATGTTCTCGTTAACACTGGGCAATCTGGCCCATAGGTGGTACATCTCATTGCGACCGCGATCCATCAGTTCTTTTGAACAACTGGCGAGCGACTTCACATCGTACTTCGCCGCTAAGGTCACTCGACCAGAAGGTCCCCACCGCATGATGAAGATCATACAGGGGAAAGACAAGTCCGACGAAGACTATATCGACCGGGTGGATGAGATAATCCTCAATGGCGAGCCCGTAAGCGACGAGATCGCCCTCTACTCGGTCCTAGGAGGATTCCATGGTCTTTCGCCCATGTTCAGGCACCTTACGAAGGACATCCCCCCAACCTACGCGACTTTTCGCACCAAGGCCGCAAACTTTTTGGCCAGGCGGAGGTTGCTCGCCCTTCGCCAAGGCGAGGGGGCAGAGACGGCGATCGCCAAGTACAACAAGGCGGTCGCCAAGCCACTCAGTGATTTCAGGGCCTTCGAGGATGTGGCAGCCAATCTCCACCACAACCTAAATCTATCTCCGGCCCTTTTTTACACCATCCAGGGGCGCGAGCGGCTAAGCAAGCCGAAGGCGATAAGGGACAACGGTCATTTGGACCGCGACAAATTTTATACTTACCACAAGAGTCCCGGCCACAACACCGATCAATACCGCGACCTCCTCAGACAACTCTGGAGATTGTTCGAGGAGGGCAAGCTGGACAGTCTAGTCAATTAGCTGGAGCCTCGGGCAAAAAGGATCAAGGGTCACGATCGGAGACCGAATGACGATCATCTGTCTTCCGACCCGATCTCCAGAATCAAGCACGGCGAGCCGGAAGACTTGTACTAGTCGATCCCCCCCGATCGACCCTGGCGTCCAAATCTTTATGCTTCAATCAAGAGGTGGAAATTTCGGAGTTTTTTCCCTAGTTTCCACCATGTCAAACTAAAGGATACTGGCCAAGCAACGTCTCTAAAAAATAGAGGACTCGCTCGCCATCTAAAGTCCATCATCTAACATGATGGACCTAGGCACGAGATCGTCTCCCTCAGCACAACGTATACCGTCGAGAATCGCCATTTAACATGACGATCCGAAGTATAAGAGTGCAACCATGGTCCTGGAGGTCGATAGAACCGACAGCTTCGTCCATGCAAGGTTCCTTTGGGCTGCGATTGCTTGCCCTTCGTTTAAATACGAGGTGGGCATAGCCGAAGGACCCTCCAAACAAATCTGTGGACATGCTCGCCCACCCTCAAAGGTTCATCATATAACATGGTGGACCCGGACAATGCGATGCGTCCCTACCCCCGTCACAACGTATACCGTCGAGGATCGCCATCTAACATGATGATCCGAGGTAGAAAAGTGCTAACAAGCCGCGGTCGTGGAGTCGATTAATCCGACGACGCCCCGTGCAAGGACCAGACCAAGACCGCTCACCCTTCATTTAAATACGAGGCGGGCGCAGCCTAATGGAGGACCCTCACAATAAAGTGAGTCGCGAGACAAACCTACAGGTGTAATGTCGCTCGCGCACAAGACATGGTCATGGAGGTCGGTCCATTGAACACCGCGACCGTGCACGGTTACTCAAGACCAAGATGATCGGCCTTCCTCGAGGAATCTACAAAATTGAAGACCGCAAAGAGCTGAACCAAGAATCAGTCCGCTCAAGAAAACGATCGTCCGGTCCATAAAGAGTTGAGTCGCACGATCGCCGGTAACACCACCTCACCCAATGTCTTCAACATCGGAGCGAGCTGGGGGGCAATTTTTGTGCCGCGATTAACACACCACGACGGCGATCGACATAAGGACCGAGCAACCGAGTCAGCGTCAAATGAACCACGGCACACTTACCAAACAGAGGTCGCAGAGCAAGTCCAGGTGCCGAGCGATCGACATCCAAGGTGATCGTCTCTTGGCACCTGGCGATTGACTCTGGTGCCCGGCCAAGGACGACCGCCTTATGCCACGTGTAATACCAGCATCCGTCAAGTCTGCGAAGACTGAATCTCGGGATGAAGGCTCACATGCAGATCCGCGAATGGCGCTGCGGAATAAGGATCTTTGACTCTAGCCCATCAACAGCTGTCAACGACAAGAACTGCCTCCCCTATCGATAGATCCGCCGAAAGGTCCAAAGTGGGACCTCCCGAGACAGCGACAAGGGACGCGTATTGTCCTCTCATTGGTTCGCACAGCTGGCTGCCAGATGCAGCCATGAACTTTAAGGCAACCAACCCATGTGCTAAAGACAATCGCCCCCTTATTATAATACAAGAAAGGCGATCTATAAATAGAGGACTTCCAGCATTCGGAAAAGGGGTTGGCTTAGCTTCGCTTCTCTATCTTGGCCATGCTATAAACTTCGGACATCTTTCTCTCTCACACTCTCAAAACCTCTTAACCTAAAGACGGTCGGCAGAAACGAGAACAAGAACACACAGAGCTTCAACTCTGGTTCTTCCGGCAATCATCAGCACTCAAGAGCTAGATAACTAGGCTCTTTACACTCATTGTAATTGTACTCTATCATTAATATTTGTACTCCCAAGTATTCGCATTAATAATATCTCGCGAGAGCATTCAAGCCCGAGACTAACAACCCCGACAAATCTTGTGTTATTTACTTTTCCTCGGACATGCTCTCGCATTTGTTTGTTACTCATCCATTCCAGCAATCCCTTCCGAATAATATTTTGAGTAACAACAAATGGTAAGGATAACTTGGGCAAATTTGATGCTAAATCTGACTCCGGAATATTTCTTGGTTATGCTACAAATAGCAAAGCATATCGTGTTTATAACACTAGAACAAATAAAGTTGAAGAATCCATTCATGTTAAATTCAACGATATGATCTCACCCTCGAGAAAGATAGAATGTTTTGATGATGCAAGTATTTTTCTGGATTCTCATTCCTCAAATGAAATGGAGAAAATTTCGGAAATCTAAAAGAAGGCAATCGAGAGCTTACTGAAAGATTGGAGGCACATCAAAGACCATCCAAAAGATCTCGTGATTGGAAATATTGAAGATGGTGTTCAAACTCGAAGGAGAACCACCGAATATATTGCTCATTGTGCCTTCATATCCAAAATCGTTCCTAAAAATGTATCTGAGGCTCTTGATGATGAAAGTTGGATGATGGCAATGCAAGAGGAGCTTGTTCAATTCATGCACAATAATGTATGGAATTTAGTTCCCGCTCCTAAAGATAAAACAATTATCGGAACTAAATGGGTGCACAAAATCAAGTGTGACGAAGACGGTTACCCAATTCGAAATAAATCTCATTTGGTCGCACATGGGTATAATCAAGAAGAAGGTCTTAATTGCGAAGAAAGTTTTGCTCACGTGGCTCGACTCGAAGTCATCTGTTTGTTATGTGCATTTGCGGCTCACAAGAAGATCAAGCTATTCCAAATGGATGTGAAAAGTGCATTCTTGAATGGCTATATTCAAGAAGAAGTTTATGTCAAGCAACCTCCCAGTTTTGAAGATCACCAATTCCCGGATCACGTCAACAAGCTCAACAAGGCGCTCTATGGTTTGAAACAAGCACCCCAAGCATGGTATGTCGTTTAAGTCAATTCTTAATTGCTAATGATTATAAAAGAGGTAAAGTCGATAATACCTTGTTTGTAAAAATATTGGATAATGATATACTTGTTTGCCAAATTTACGTTGATGACATTGTTTTTGGGGCTACTAACGAATCATTGTAGCAAGATTTTTCTAATCTTATGAAGGGAGAGTTCGAGATGAGTATGATGGGAGAATTAACATTCTTCCTTGGGCTTCAAATTAAGCAATGTGAAGATGGAATCTTTATCCATCAAACGAAGTACTCACACGATCTCCTCAAGAAATTCAAAATGGAGAGTAGCAAAGTGATTTCAACGCCAATGTCTTCATCATTGAAATTAGAAAAAGATGAAAATGGCAAACCCGTGGATCAAAAATTATATCGAGGTATGATCGGATCTTTGCTATATTTAACTGCTTCTAGGCCAGACATAATATTTGCTACATGCTTATGTGCTCGATTACAGGCTAATCCTAAGAAATCTCATTTAATTGCTTGTAAACGCATCTTTCGTTACTTGAATGGAACCATCGGTTTAGGTCTATGGTATCCTTCTTGCTTGGATTTCAATTTGATTGCATACAGTGATGCCGATTTTGGCGGATGCAAAATTGATAAAAAGAGTACTAGTGGTACGTGCCACTTCATTGGCTCATGTTTAATATCTTGGGGAAGTAAAAAGCAAACCAGTGTAGCGTTGTCTACATTTGAGATCCCCTTTTCGCAGCAAGAACCCTAACTCTCTCAAAATCCGATAATTTCCATCAAATCTTTCAAATTCCTCTCAAATTCATGTCGAGCAAAGGAAGAGTAGCTATGGAAAAGGCATACAAAAGCACAAAACGTACAGAATTTGATGCTTCTCGCTTTGTGTCTTCTACCGCTTTCAAGATATTTTCGGAAATCCTCCCTCAAAAACACTTGACGGACTGCTATTACTTCAATTTCCATAGTTTAGAACGGGTGAACGTTGCTATTTCCGAATTCTTCTCTTCAATTAGCATCTCTCGTTTTGTTGAGTGTAACGAACCCATTTTTCCCGAATTGGTTCATGAATTCTACGCGAATCTATATGTTGCTGAGAGTGAAGGATCTTCATTCTTAGTTTTGGGAAGTTTGGTTGGAGGTACTGTGGTGAAAGTCTCTTCGGAGATTTTGAATCACTTGTTTGGGTTATCGTCGGATGGTTTTGCTTGTTCGGAAAAATCTATTGCCGAAGAATCTGGTGTGTCTGAGCTTGAAGTGAGGGATTTTTTAAGCTCGAAAGCTGTCATCGATATCACCGATGAGGTCTTCGATAATAATGATTTCGGCATTAATATTCGACTCTTGTTGGTCGCGCTCACCAAGTGTATTATGCCTAAGGTCAACACACAGCATAAATTGGTTGGAATCGACAAACATGTGGTATATCGAGTGCTGAATGATGAGCGGATTGATTTCGCCGCCATTGTTACGGGTCGGATGAAAGTCAAAGGCGACCTCTTTCGGTCCAAGAACTACGCCTAAAGGTCCCGCAAGGCTGGAATGCCATGCGGCTCCATCCTAACGGCGATCTTTAACTTTCATAAAGTGGCCTTAACGAAAGATAAGGCCATTCCTGTGTCCACCGACGATGAGATTTCCGACTACTCGCTCAAGGCCATGCATTATGTAAGAACTGCCAACCGGGGCTGGATTCTCTTTCCATACCTCAAGGAAGATGATCAAGTGGAGAAAGGGACTAGAATGCCAACGCTGGAAGGACAGATCACTAGACGTGGGCCAAACACAATCCGAGAACTTCAAACAGGAGCCTTTATGAGGAAGCCTACCTCTAAAGGGAAACAACTGATGAGAGAATCGCTTACCGAGGAAGAGGAGAGTGATCTCATTTCCCGGATGCGTAGCATCGAAACTTCACAGCTCGAGATTCGTGAAGATGTTCGTTCTCTCCGTACGGAAGTTCAAGGAGTTCGTAGGCTGATTGAAGACTTTATTCGTTTCACACATCCGTATTTCCCATTTCCATCCTCATCCGACCAAGCATTTTAGTTTTTCGGACCTTGATTCTCGTTGTAGCAAACTCTATTTCATATGATTTTGATGTCGTATGCTTTCGTTATATGTATGTAATGTTTGGATTATTTCCGTTAATGAAATGCGCATTTCCCTTGATATTTTTTTCATACTTATTAGTTTACATGTACTTTGGCTCGTTAATGGTAATTATGTGTTCTGTTTTGACCCATGTCATTTGATTGGTGTTTTGTTGTATACGCACCATTTCAGGGGGAGTCCTTTTTGTTAATGTCAAAAAGGAGGAGAAACACTCCAAAACCGAACATACTAACATATCGAACAAATTACTTTGATTCGACATCTTTTTAAATGGTTTTGCAGGTATATATTAAATGTTTTGACATCATCAAAAAGGGGGAGATTGTTGACTCAAAGTATTTTGATGATGATAATGTTCAAAACATTTAAACAAAATCTATCTCAACGAGCTGATTTATTGAAGGAAAAACTTGCTCCTAGCGCACGCTACAGGATGGATAGTAGCGCACACTATCGAGGGTATAAAGCATCCAGGCAAGTCATCTGCAGTCAAGTTGGACCTACCTGATGGATAGCGCACGCAAGGCCTATATTATCAGTGCACGCTAAGTTGCCAAACTTAGTGCACGCTAACATCTCTCTATAGCGCACGCTATCGCGTTCCACTTAAACAAGGCAGAGAGTCAGTGAGGTCTGGACAGAAAAAGGGAAACCATTTGCGCACGCTACGGAATCATAATTACGCACGCTATTCAGAAGTCTTAGCATATGTTACAGGACAAAACTTGCGCACGCTACCAGAAAACATATTGGAGGTCCAGTAGCCTCTGGACTCAAATAAGGAAGCGCTTCTAATGTACGTTATCTGGAAAATATATAGCGCACGCTACAATGCACTTGTTAGCGCACGCTAAGCGTTCGAATTTCTTCCGTTGAACATTTTATCCATTGGAACGCCAAGGTCAAAAAGGAGATCTGGAAAATCTGGAAAGCTAATATTAAATAATACTAGTGCACGCTAAGTATAAGTACTAATGCACGCTAAGTATAATTTTATCCGTTGGAAAAGAGACGTTGGGGAGACAAACCAACACAATTCAAAGTCAAAAGTGAGGACCAGTTGACCAACATTAGCGCACGCTACAGAAGTCCGTCTAGCACACGCTAGACTTGTATTTTTACCGTTGGAACAGTTTAATGACCGTTCAGATTAGTCAAGTCAAAGCTCGATATCGCACGCTATGAAGAATTATTAGCGCACGCTAATAATACGTTTTTCAGCATATGAAGAAGGACTTGACACTATAAATACCCACATCACTTGGGTATCTCATACACAACTTCAAGCATTCAAGCATTCAAAGCATTATTGAGCTCATATTTCTATCTATTATTGCATTCTAAGTTGTGAGAAGAAAAGATTATAGAGTGATACACATTGTAATATCTATTATACTTTGTATTCTTTTCATTTGGTTGTGAGTGTTGCATCACTCATACACGAGCATAAGAGAAACGAATTAAGAGTCACTAATCCGGTGTTATTAGGATCTTTGATCCGACATTGTTAGGATTACATTCCAATATTCGTAAGTGAGAATTATCTAGTTCCGATAGAACACTAGATACAAGAAGTTTATTTTGAGAGTGGTTGTGCTTGGACCAATAGAAGACAAGCAGTTGTAACGGTTGTTGTGTTCGGATCAGTGTTCTAAAAATCGGCCTGGGCGGCCGCCTAGGCGGCGCCTAGGCGCTAGGCGGCCCCCGGGCGCTCCGATTATGCCCTGGGCGTTTGTCCTGGGCGGTCGGGTGATTAATCGGCCGCCAGGCGGCCAGGAGGCGCCAGGCGGCCGGGCGGCCGCCAGGATGGCAAGTCAGGCGGGCGCCTAGGCAATGGCGGGCGCCTTTGCGGATAAATTTTTTTTTTTTTTTTTTTTTTTTTTTTTATATTAGTGGTACTATAAATTCCTGAATTGAGATACTATGGACTATGTTATGCTTATGTCAATGTTTAACAATTTAATATATGATCCATTATATGTTTGTTTAAATATTTAAATATTAGATGTTTTTTATTCTTTACATATATATAATTATTTATATATAAAAATAATTATAATAATAATAAATAAATTCGCCTAATCCGATTAATCCCCGACTAATCCCCGATTAATCCTCTGGGCGCTAGGCGTTAGCAATCCGAACGCCTAGCACCTAGCGTTTTTTAGAACCTTGGTTCGGATCGATCGAAGACGAGACAAGTGTGTGTGGTTGTTATTTAGCCAATAGAAAAAGAAGTCGGAGAGAGGACGTAGGCAAGTTGCCGAACTTCTATATATCTTTGAATCTTTTACTTTCCGCACATTTTACCTTTATTCGCGAGAAAGTTCGATATTCCGCATTACCACTATTCAACCCCCCTTCTAGTGGTGAATTTATCTCTTCAGGACTAGCGCACGCTAAATCCTAAGGTTAACGCACGCTGATGGTAGATCGGACAAAAGGGAAATGTGAAATGTGATAATGGTTATTTTGATGAGAATCATTACGAGTTTGGTAAAGTTACGGTGGTAAGATTATATTGATCGTATTCTTACTTAGTATTTTCATTGATATGTAATTATTGACGCGGTGTGATTGTTATCATTGTTGGATATTATAGCTGACCCCATCGTGGGCTTTCTTTTTAGGTTCTTGGATATCAAGCTTGTAGCGGTCATGAAGGGATGAGCTTCCCGGAGGATACTGGCTATGGCAGTTTGTGAATCGAGTATTCTGATTATATGTTGTATTCTGCTGCTAGAGTATCCTTAATTATTTGTCCATTCCCTGCGTGAGTATTTTTAAATGACCTTTCGATATCTGGTAACTTGAGTTACCTTGGAAAATCGCTTTCTAAACTTTTGAGTTTCGGCTCTTTGGCCTTGTCCTTTCAAATGAGATGGTTTTGATAAACGGATTTTATTAAGTCTTTGAATGTTTTTGATAGATGATGTCGTCGTTAGCCTCTTGGCGTTTGTAAATGTTTGTGAAAATGTCTTTTAGCCTTGTAGGTTCCATCTCGGGGCCCACGGCGCTGTAATATTCCTGGATGGCTCTGGAGGTGTTACAGAATTCGGAGCTTAGGTTGAGAAAACCTAGGTAGTTGGGTCGAGTCAAGTCATGTTTTTATCACGTCATTCGAGTTGTCGATTAACGAATATTAGAGCCCTGAGTTTTTGTTGTTCACTCGGGCTTGTGCGTTATGTGATTTACCAGTGTAGCACTGGGGTTGTTGTAAACTTTTCCAAATGGTATTAACGTGTTTCTTCGGATAGAGATGTGCTGTGTTCTCGAGTTGAACTGAGTTTGCAAAATGTGTGTTTTGAAAATATATGTGTCAAGTATTTTTATTGAATCGAGACATGTGCCAGTATCACGGGGAATCATCGGCTTCCCGACCTGAAAGTATTTGGATTTTTGAATTGCATTGAGATTTATTGCCGTTCTAAATTGATATGCTTTGAGATTCGGGAGAATATTATGCGTTACAGTATGACATGACATAGTTGATACATGATTGATAATCTTAAGAAGCTATGATTTTGGAAATCAATACGTCGGTTAAACTTTGGAACAAAGTTGTGCATTTGGGAGAAATGTTGTGGATGGTTGAGAAGAACATGGAGTCATGTTAGTTCATTTTGAGGTATACGAAACTGTTTTTGAACATTTAAAAATGATACCTTTCAAAATGAATATTTTACGGATGTTTTACGAAAAATGATTTTGGGCCGAGACCCAATCGATTTTGAAATAGTTTTATAACTCAGGACTTGAGGTCCGAAAAGGGTTTTCTACGTTTTAAATTTCTTATAATATGGATCGGGATATGGACTGAGACCCTAATATTTCAAAAGGATTTTGTGTTTTCTAAAACTCCCGAGATTTGTAAAACACCTTATCAACCGTTTATCTATTTCATTACTGTCTTTCGGGGTTTTGGTTTACTTGTTCAAATGAAACTTCTCTGGAAGTCTTTCGCTGTGTTGATTTGTTTCAATGTTTTGTCATAGCATAGTTGAGGTGATCCATGATGGGTTAATGGTCGACGTTGCGAGCCATATGTGGAGAAAGGAGTTTTTATCGGAATTTATACATTAAGATTTTGGAACTCTATCGTGTGGTTTTCCGATGGAATGTCAGTGGATTTGGTGCCAAGCTGAACTGGTATACAGGAGTATGTATTTGGTCAATCATTTGCATAATTTCATTTATTTAATCGTGTATATTCGAAAAGAGTTTTCATCGAGAACTTGACACCAGTGAGCCGATTTAATTTTTTGAAAATTGATTTCCTGGTGTTACGAAAATTTATGTTTTGAGTTTTGAAATTTTTGAAAGAACTCCCGAAAATTTGTCTTCGTGACAAGATTATATGATTTCAAACTGGTTTTGAAAATGTGATTGATATACATACACATTTAGTGCATAGCGCATATCATGGTGAAGTTATGAGTGTGACTCACGAACTGGATAATACATCAGTATGGTACGATGAAAAGAGATTCAAACTTTAGTATGGTAGTTTGATTATCCAGGGATGATCGGTTGATTGATCGAATAAGAGTAATATACTGCGTGTTGTAGATTCATGTACAGGATGTGATTTTGGAATGACGAGTTTTGTGAAACCGGGACATATATGCTATGTGATTCCATTGGTATGGTAGTAGCGCGATTTTACCATAGTGATTTTTGAATGATTCCTTTGTAAGTGTGGATTTGGGGATGGTGACTCCAGGATGGTTATTTTGGATATTGATTGGTCCTTCCCACTTCATGTATGATTGGGTATATTCGTCGGTTTGTGATTGGTTGTTCATATGCCGAGGGGTATGTTCACCAGTCGGGTGTGTTTCTTTGAGATCCACTGCATGTGATTGGTTTAACGTTTTGAGAATTTTATTCGTCCGTAAATCTGTCTCGGTGATTCTGTATCGATCGTGTTAGAACTTACCGTGTGAGGGTATTCTAGATTATCGTTGATCGTTCGTTGATGATATTGGAATTTATCATATTGATGATATACTCGATTGTGTTTTGACCTTTGGATGGGTCGTATTGGAGTTTATCATGTCAAAGGTATTCTCGGTTAATTTGTCGGGTGATCATTGTTAATGATCGTATAAGCATTCGAATTTTGTGTCGATGTTTCGAGATTTCTGTCATTATTTTGGCAGTTGTTTCATAGATGTATTGGGTATTATTTGTTTTTATCGGAATTGGGACTTGACTGTATAATCAGGCAAACAGGATTTGACATGGATAGATTATTTCATCCGAAGATGATATATTTTGTTGAGACTCATAGAATTGTGATTGTAAGCGTATTGAGGCTTTACGGTGGAGTCACTTGCTAGTATCTCAAAAGATCGTCGAATTGGCGCATATGTAAGTACACTGTCTTGGTTATTCGTTAATGATGATGATTGATCGTTGTCGTGATGGTTTCGGAATATTTTGGTTGAACGGTCTGTTTGTTTTCCTTTATGACGGATTGCAAATTTCGAGGACGAAACTTATTTTAAATGGTGTAGTATGTAATATCCGGAATTTATACTACTATTGTTTAATGTTATTATACAGCGTGGAATCTATACAATATGGATGAAATAATTGGAGGACTGAGACATCTGTATTGGTATAATTACCATACTTGGTTGACAGTTGTATTTGAAGATATTGTGTGTCGGGCGTATTGTATGAGAATATTATTGGAAGGAGTATATACATTCAGTATGTCGTATGTTCGTATTATGTATGTCGAGACGTTGGACAAGAATAGCTGAAAATTCTTAAGTACAACCATGTTAGTGCACGCTACGATGTATACATAGCGCACGCTAATGTGCAAGTTTAGCGCACGCTAAAGGTAAAGGATAGCACACGCTAGTGCAGATCAGATCAGAAGGAATCTATGTGTGGACCCGACTACTTTCGGCGCATGTTCCGATAAGGTCAACGAATGTTTGTTATGAAGGACTAGCGCACGCTAAATCCTAAGGTTAGCGCACGCTAATGGTAGATCGGACAAAAGGGAATCTTGGCTTTGTCAGGTGCTTTCGGCGTGTGGACCCATCTTCGGAGTATGCAGAAAAACGAGTCAACTATGAGTAGCGCATGCTATGGTCGGACACTTGTGTATGCTAAATAGAGGCATTTACGTACGCTATTGCATGGGCATTGCATACGTAAATCATTGTACGAAGCAAGGCAGTAGCCTCTGGACTTCGATAGCGCATGCTATCAAGGAAGGATAGTGCACGCTAGGGCTGTAGCGCACGCTAAATACAAGTTTTAGTGTACGCTAATAATGTACAGTATATATGTGCAGTTGGGCATTATTCGTCATTTTCGTCCATTTCGTCATGTGAACCAATAGAGAGAGTTCTTAGAGAGGATTTTGAGGTTCCAAACACTTAAGTTGATCGTTCCTAACAACATTTGGAGCTTGGAAGTGATTGAGAACGTATCCAATCTTGGGATTCAATCCATTCCTTCAAAGAGGTAACTACTCTTCACCTTGGATTTTGTTTTGGATTGAATATTGATGTTCTTGAGTTGATAATTATCCTATAAACAAGTTGATAAGCATAATTTTGAAATGGATTACCGGATTATGGTGATGTTGTTGTTGAAATATGGATATTGATATGATTCTTGTGGCTTGGATTGTGTTGTTCGTCTTCTTGAGATTAGTTGGTTAATCCTTCTCCTCATTTTTAGATATTGTTGATGATTACTCTCTATAATGATAGATTATGGAAGTGTTGTTATGGTTCTTGGTGTTTCATGGAGTTTGGGTTGAGGAAGATGATGATATGATATATATATATATATATACACATCTGGAATTATGTTGTTTTGTTATGAACATGATTATGGAATCATGGTATTATTGGTGTTCTTGGTACATATCATATCATAGAAAAATATGTGATAAGACATGAATGCTTTTGAATATAAACTTGGATTGGATGATTAGAAATAGTATTATGTTGATTACAGTGGTCGATTTCGTATGTTCTTGATAAGGTATGGATCATGATGATGAGATTGAATTTGGAAAGGATGTGATTGATCTTGGAGTATAATTTCCTTCACTTTCGTATTCGTGATCACAATGTGCTGAGCGGTACTTGTAATGTATGCAACTGCATGAGTTTAGCACACGCTAGCCGACTGTCTAACGCACGCTAACTGAAGTGACTTAGCGCACGCTACTGTATATGATTAACGTGCGCTAAGTGGACAGGTAGTGTAGTATATCGTGTTATGGTTATGAATTCGTGCTGGTTTAAGTTGGATTGTTCAGACTATGTTTAACCGAGATATTGTAGAACCGTTGGGTTTGTTGATTGGTTATCGGTTGTTGATTATTATCGAATGTGTGTTAATCAATTATTGTAATAGGTTGAGATTATTGATCGGTGATTAGAACCTTGCTTTGCGGTCGTGTTCGAGAATGTTCGTAGATTGCTTTGGTCGGGACTGAGGAGCTCGTAGACAAAGGCAATGGAATTTGTAGCGACTTCATCATCATCGTGTTGGTATCGAGGCAAGTTATTACTTGCACAGTTTATAATATTTAATGAATGGTTTCGATTTCATTCATTTATAATTCGTATAGCAATGATTATAATTGTGAACACTGGAGATTTGGGATTATACGTTGTTTTCAGATTTTGGGAATTTAAATCGTAATATATATGATTTACTTTTGTTATTGGTATACTTGGGTATCGAAGATACATTGTGGTAGAGATGAAGATATGAATTATCTACCGTTCGTGACATTTTGGACCGTCGAATATGGAGGATAACCGTCAGTGATGGTTTTTGACGTTGAGATCACTCTCGAAGGACTCGGGGCAAGTACTCTAATTATTTTTGTCATTTTGTGTCGATCATGTTGTGATGCATTCGTGTATTGTTGTTGTCATGTATTTGTGTATTGTTGTTAATATGCATTTGTGCATTGCTGTCGTATGTCCACCATGCGTTGGTTCGGCGGGATCATCATGGGAATCTATAGCTGTGTGTGCTGGATTGCTGGACAGGTATTTCCACCATGCGTTGATCTGACGGGATCATCATGGGAATCTATAGCTGTGTGCGCTGGATCGTTAGAATACCATGGGTTGTTGTTATTGTTGTGGGCATATTGATGTTGTCATGTGAGTATGCATTTGTAGGTCTTGTGTTAGGACCATGTCGTATGTTGTATTGATCTGATCTTGGATTAGACTGACGTGATTCGCCGTGGCATCGCGTATCCTGAGGTATGTCCCGTATTTTTCCTTCTTGGTTCTTGTCCTGGGATGGACAATCGATTATCGTGTTGAAAGTTGTTGATGTTATCCGATGAATTGAATTGGTCAGAGTTGGTATATTACCATATTACGAGTTATGATGATATTTTGAGAATATTGGGTATTGCTTGAGGTACCGTATGGATATTATGTTTGAGTTTATTGGTTAATCGAGAATACGAGATGTGAAATGTGATAATGGTTATTTTGATGAGAATCATTACGAGTTTGGTAAAGTTACGGCGGTAAGATTACATTGATCGTATTCTTATTTAGTATTTTCATTGATATGTAATTATTGACGCGGTGTGATTATTATCATTGTTGGATATTATGGCTGACCCCGTCGTGAGCTTTCTTTTTATGTTCTTGGATATCAAGCTTGTAGCGGTCGTGAAGAGATGAGCTTCCCGGAGGATACTGGCTATGGCATGTGTTTGTGAATCGAGTATTCTGATTATATGTTGTATTCCGCTGCTAGAGTATTTTTAATTATTTGTCCTTTCCGCTGCGTGAGTATTTTTAAATGACATTTCGATATCTGGTAACTTGAGTTACTTTGGAAAATCGCTTTCTAAACTTTTGAGTTTCGGCTGTTTGTCCTTGTCCTTTCGAATGAGATTTTTACGACGGTTTTGATAAACGGATTTTATTAAGTCTTCGAATGTTTTTAATAGATGATGCCGTCGTCAGCCTCTTGGCGTCTGTAAATGTTTGCGAAAATATCTTTTAGCCTTGTAGGTTCCATCTCGGGCCCACGACACTGTAATATTTCTGAATGGCTCTGGGTGTTACATGCATAATCATCCACCCCACTTGAAAAATCTATTTTGATAAAGGTCCACTTTTTTTTTTGTTTTGTTTTTTATCAATGTATAATTCATCGCGAATTCTCACTTATGCTTGGTCCTATAATAACAATCAATTAATATTGTAATCTATATAACAAAAGACATAATATAAAAAAAATCTTACAATAAATCTTTATTATAAAATAAGATTTGACTTTAAAAGTATACTTTTTCGAATTGGGACATTTTTTTCTAATCAGGAAAAACAGTATTATTATAAAGAAAGATCAGGTAAGAGGATTACCAAAATCCACAAATACAACAATCCTTACAAATGGAAACAACCAGGTTAGAGCATTACATGCAGCCAGTTTAGAAACACCAAGAATAATATTTATAATTTTATTGTAATCTACAAAAAAGAAAAAGGGAAAAAAAGGAGAAGGCACCATATCCATTAAGTAGGAACATGACTAATTAAGGACATGTAGGTAATCTTATAACTAAATTAATATTAATTAAATTTGAATTCAACTTCTTAATTCAACATTGATTACCCAGTTTATATATAGAATTATAAATGTGCGCGAATATGGAATATTTAGCACGCAGCATTTGCTTGACATGTATCCCGCTCCCAGGAGCATTTTGTTGGATGCTCATCTCACCACATAAGCAGAGAGTTATACACCCTTCGGGCATGTTTGATTCTAAGATTGACAGTTGGGATTGGATTGCTAATCCCATTTTTGCTTTAGTCCCTTGTTAGGTTTGTAAATTTGGGTCGGGATTGTTAATCCCGGGATTATTTTTATTCCTATATGTGGGGTATTATTTTATCTGGGTGGTGGTGGGACTATCTATCCGGACTAAAAAAAGCACTGAAGAGATCACTTGTATTTGAAAAAACGCCACTCTCCTAATAACAAAAGAAACCCTAGCTAGTTCTCCTCTTCACAATTTGCGCCATGCTCTATCTCTTCCATCTCTCGGTATGTAACTCTTTATTTCGGGGGTGGGATCCCCTGCAGTGCACAGCACCATGCTGTGCACTGCCGTCCGTCGGATGGGGCACACACACACACACACACCCGCATGTGTGTGATCGTAGGGCAGGGAGTGCACAGCATGGTGCTGTGCACTGCAGAGGATCCCTGCCCTTTATTTCGATCTTCTCCTTCCCCCATTTTTTTGATGTGTGTGTATATGTGTGGCGAGGGAGAGATTGATCTATTTTTTTTTCTTTTTGAATTTTTTCTTGAGATTCTTAGAATATGTATGAATTAGAATATATGTATCAATTTTTCTTGATCTCTAATGAAATGTATGAGTTTTTTTGTAGGTTCACGAACTTCTTCTTCTTCTTTTTTTGTCCAGTCAAAGAAATCTTAGTTTTAGGAACACCAATTCAAAGAATACTAAGAATGCCCACGAGGTGTTTGTTAATCCCTAATATATTCTCAAATAGTAGTTATATGATCAAATATGTGATTAGGTTCAAAATGTGATATCCCAATATTAATCCTGCATGAATCAAACAGGGAATTGCATATGATTCAGGATTAAATTAATTCCAGGACTAGTAGTCTGGACTATTAGTCCCGAGATTATTAATCCCGTTTGTTTTAATCCGCAAATCAAACGAGCCCTTCAAGTTTAGAGTGTGACTTTGTTTTATTTTGTGAATTATCTTTTTATTTTTGTAAATTTCGGCCTTCTCCGTCTTTCCAAAATCTTTCTACTCGAAAAATTACAAAATCTCTTTCCGGAATACAAATTCCACCCATATCTTTTATTTTTGTTGATATATTTTTTTTTTCTTTCTTTGGTAAATTTCGGTCTTCTCTCTCTCCATAAGTTTTAATAGAGTAACACATACACGAGTAGGATAGATCATATGAAAACTAATTACCTTATTAAATCTAGAAATTTTTGTAGGTCATTGATATTAACGGTTGTAGATGAGTAGAATTATATGCATTTATCTATTTTTTTATTGCATTATTTGTTGCATATACTAGCGACCAACTTGATGCAACAAATAATAACAAATATGCAATGAAATTACTTAATAATGCAATTGGTTTCTAGATCTCACCATTAAGGGTGTTTCCACCATAGTCAATCCCTACACGAGTATATCATATAATCATTTAGATAAACCATTTTATATGAACCATACAAATACAGATTAATAAAGTATAACATAATCACCACATGACATCATATAATCATTTAGATGGACCATATAAAAAATATTTGATATCATATAGTCGTTGACAGGGTCGGATCACAAGCCTTTCAACCGCGGAGGCCGAAGTTAATATATTATATATTTTTAAAAAGACAAAAGATACATCATCCAAAGTATAAATAACAAAACATTAAAACTAGACGTTAAATATAAAAATATCAAACATCGCTCATCAAAGTAAAACCCGACGATCTTCCGCGGCCTTGAAATCTTCTGTAATTTCATTCAAAATAATCTTTTCAGCAAGTTCTTTTTCGATATACAAAACCAACAAGTCATTTAGAAAGTTTAATCATTTATTAATGCAAAGTTTAATTGTTTATTAATTTAAAAAGTTTAAAAACTTATTAAATCAAAATACAAAGTTGGTTGGATTTTTTTGAATTTTTTATTTTTGTACTATTATAAATTAATAAATAATAAACCTTTTTAGATTTGTAATATAAGCAAGTTAAACATTATTTTTAATTAAGAAAATAATTTATATATAAGTATTGTTAATAATTTAATATGTATAATAAATGGGATGTTACAGATAGTGTGAATGGAAAGCAAGAATAGTAAAAAAATGGTTATAATTGCTTCTTAAAGGATTCAAACACGCATCTAAGACTGGGGCCATTAGCACCTTAACCAATTGAGCTAGTTAGGATATGTGATTTAAGTTCTCATATATAGTATATGTACTTAAAAAAGCGGGGTGGCCATGACCCCCAAAGGCCCCTACGGTGTTCAGCCCTTGGTCGCCAAGGGCGGATTCAGGGGGTGTTCCCGGGAACACCCAAACATCCCGCTTTAAGAGCTTGGAAGAATTTTTTAGGAACATGATACTATAATAATTATTTATTTATGTTGTAGGAACACTGTATTACAACTGGTGTGATGGTAAATGCTTCTCCAGAGAAGCCAGAGGCATCAGGTTCGAACTGTTGGTGATTTTAGTATCACCATTCATTTTGTGTAATTGGAACTAATATGTGAACTAAGGGGTTTATAATTCGTACTTTAATATATGTTCGGGTATGTGCGGAGTGCACACATATATAAGATCGAATTATAAGCCGGTACGGACTAATGTCGGGAGTCAGGGCGCGCCCCACTGTGACGGTCTAGGGCGGCGCCTGCTGGGGTCCATGGGGCGAGCCCTCGCGGGGTTAGGCGGCCAAAATCTTCAGAAATTTATTTGGTGATTTAGTGATATTTCCGAATTTTAGAGGGAGACTATGGTAAAATTGACTAATTTCGTCAATTTTGGTAAACCATCCGTCAACCCTAATTTCGTACCACTAATGACGGCGCCGCTCTCAAAAACCCTAAAAATCGACCTAATGTAACCCTAATCGACATGTATAAATAAGGCTCTCCTCTTGAGTCTTAAAGACACGCTTTTTCTTAGCTCTCTATCTTTCTGATAAACACAGAATTTCTCTAGCAATTTGCCTTACGTTTCTGTGCCTAGATTCGTAAGTATTCCATTGGATTATCCTAGGCTGAATTTCTTGTAACCCGTGCATATGGTAAAAATATCAGTTCGGAAAGTGTTTACACGATCCATTGTAAAATCCGAATCTCCATAAAAACCCTTATACCCCAACACGAACCCCTAGGAAAACACTTCCGCAAAAGTTCTATTAGTATTTATAGATGGATTTCGTCTTATATTATATTTAAAGTTGTCTTAGTATGATTATTATATAAACAATCTTTCATTTATATGAATTATCATATAATCACTACACGATCCCATATCTTCACTTCGTATCAGCACAAAAACACTGGTGTCGCGTGGCATTTCAGCCCAGTTCACCAGGTGGCGATTGCTGAGACGCGAGTTAGTCTGGCGGCCATGATGTGGGAGTTTTATCCTCCAATATGGTGGATAGGCTCGCTGTAGCAGACATGCTCCTCCCACCCAGTGGTAGTTGTCATGATTTAATTCCTCCACCAATCCCTTTCGGGCGCAGATTGCGAGAGATTTCGCCTTTTGCTACAAGCACAAAAACACTGGAGTATCCTATAATCATCGCAACCAACCACACAATCACACGACACCATATAATCACTGATGTGAACCGCATAACTGCTGCTTCATATCATATCACGCACAATTTTGAATTGAATTTTTAGAAAGTTTCGTTGCCACATCATATGGAAAATTTTTTAGTTAGATGTTCCTGGGGTGCAGACTAAAATTTGCCCAGCATTTGTCGTATATAATCGTAATATTTTTCTATAATTAATAACACCAAAGAAATTAGGATAACAAGAGGCCACATTTTGGTATGAACTCCAAGTCACTAGTACAATTGACTAAATCACAGCTGGTGCTTTACATACTTATTGAGTGTTCTTATTAGTTCAAGCTTTTCATGCCATGCTCCTTACATCTTTCATTATAATCTCTCATTAAAAACAAGATAGTATCTTTCACTAACGAACGAAAATAACGAACGAACAAACATACAAATCAAAATAATGAACAAAATAAATGAAAACTCGAACACTAAATCAACGTGTTGTTTCCCTGTGGCGGCTGCATCCTACCCTGTGGATACCCAAACGGATCGCCAAACGGATTTGACGGCCCGATATGCATCGACGGCTGGGGCATAAAGTGGGCCGCATACGGATTGTGGGCCCCCATCATCAACATCGCATGCTGCTGCTGCTGCTGCATCATCATTATCTCCTCTTGTTGGGACATCAAAGCCATCTGCACATTAGTTGGGGGCGCAATGCTGTTCGACACGGCGAATGGGTCGTGCTGCTGATCGAACGGAGTCTGAGCCGACATGTCGTATCCGTAGGACGTGTTGTACCCCGCGCTGTGCAGCTGCAGCGTTCTCCTGGAAGCGTCGTCTTCATACAAGCTATCGAGCAGTAGCTTGTCGAAGCCCCCAGCCTGGTTTGAGAGTTAACAAGATTGATTGCAGTTAGAACTTGGCATACCAAAGGAAGTGACTTGCATCCTAAAAGAAATCGTAGTTGGGAATCAATATTAGAGGTGTCATATTAGAGGTTTCAATGGGTCGGACCGTTGCTGGTCCGCAGGCCAAAGCAACGAGTTTGGGCTGGGCCTGGAAAAATTTAAATGATCACATTTCCTGTTTTTGATTCTGATTAGATAATGCAGAATCAGAAGCTGGAGTTGGTATTTGAAAACACTACAAGCTGTGCCGAACACTTTTTTTGAGAAAGATGACTTTGAAAAACAAAACGTCATTCTTACGTACGTGTTGCCGAAATAAAGAAAAATGTCATGAAGAACACACACACACACCATACGAAATCATAACATGAAAATACGTTTGTTAATGCAAGATCAATTTAGAGGACAAAACAAACCAGTTTGGTTTCTGCGGCTTGGGGGTTATTGATGTTGCTTGGCGCCGTAACAAGTGCCAACTCCCAGCCGGAAGTTTTTCCAATCTCGACTAGTGCATTATTAGTGGACGCTAGATTATCGCCTAGGAAAAATAAAATAAAATAAATGTAAACTACTTTAACACGATATAATCTTCTAAGTTATACAATCATCCAACCAAAAAGAAATGTAACGGGGTTACTCACCAGTTTGTAAAATTGCAAGGGCTAATGCATTGCTTTCCTCCAATTGTAATGCTGCTGGATTTACTTCATTCAGGCCCTGCACAAGATTGTGCATTTGTGGGAAAGACGTAAATTCCCGAAAACCAAACAAAAGTAAAAAATGTGTGATGTCTCTCTTGAGTAAAAAAAGAAATTACTTACAAGCAGATCAAGAGGCTCTTGCACTGATGGTTCGGGCTGTGGAGCTTTTTCTTCTTTAACCGGAGACTCTTCTTCTTCTTGCACTACCTCATTCATCATCTTCGCTTCTTTGCTTTCGACTTCTTCAACGGGTTTTTCGATTTCCTCTTGACACGGTTCTTCTTCTTGTTCCGTCTCTCGATACTCCTACAATGAAGTGTATCCATTATTTCATCAGAAAAGCTCTTATTAACACTCAAGTTTCGTTTTTTTAGTTAAATTTTTTTCATTAGTATAGTTTAAGCTATAAAATGGTCTTTCGTCACTCACCAGTCTCTTATTGGACAGGGAACCCGCCTGAGGTGCTTCCCTAACATATTCCTCCATCGTTGCTAAAAATGTCGGAGGAGGCTGGTGATTACAGGACCCGCCCCCCCAAAAAAAATATGTGTATGCTATCATTTTCTATAGACCAAACAAGTCATAGGAACATTAAAGGAAACCAAAAAGAAGAAGGAAAAACCTGTCTCAATGTAGGAAAATGGAAGGTTCGAGCGAGTTCCAATGTTCTGCAGAAGCCATAAAAATCAGCTAGATGCTCTGCCTAGACAAACCAAAGGATCAACAAAAAGACAAGAAAAACATTATTAAGTTCATTTATCATGTCTGTGGCTTGGCAGTTATTATGGTCCTGAATATGAAGTGAAGATGTATGTATATATACGGACCTGTCTTCCGGCCTTTCTGTAAACATCAAGAGCCCTGATCGCGTCGTGTTTCGGCATTTCAAAGAACTGCAGAAAAGGAGAAACAGAGAGAAGACAAGTTACCTTAGAAGCTACAAAATACTACTAGTACAATTTTCCAATGGAGAGATGTAAATATCAAACCGTGTCGACAAGATTAATGATCCCGTCATTGATGGAGCAATATATTTTAAAGCTCTCTTTCAAGACCTGCATGTACAAAACAATTTCACTCTTGAATTAATAGATTTTCTTATTATTTTTTCTGTATTTTTGAACACTCGTGTTTTTATGTTGATTACCAGGGCCAACGCGTATTGGATGAGAAAGTTATGGCATGCTGCTCCCTCAGGCTGGGAAAATAAAATAAAATAAATTCATCAGACATTACAAAATTGATCCTTAAAACCGACTTAGTTCTTAAATTATTAAACATTGACCTGGCAACATATCAGACGGTATAGAAGCTGTTGTAATGCAGGTAACTGATGCAGAAGCTCGTCAGCATTCAAGAGCCGTGTTTTACTATACGCCTGAGACAATTTGATTCTCTACATTTCTTTATTTTTTCAATAATCTAACACGAAAACACAATTGAACGAAAGAAAAATACATATATAAATATACATAGAAAGCACCATTGCCTTGGACATTCCAGGAACAGTTTTTGGTGCTCTCTCGGCTTCTATATCATAGTTCAACGTCCTAAAGCATTCAAGCCTTTCCTCAAGAAATAGTGCGTATGTACGGACCCAAGCCGAGCAATCCCAAGCTGCATCAAAACTAGCTAAATGTTTAGAAGAGAAAAAACAAAAAAGAGAAAAAAAGGCATCCTATTCTACTCGAAACTGAGGGTAAATGGTGATCACCCCCCTCCCTCTCAGTGTTTTACAAAACGAGCTGTTACCTGTGTTTTCAAAAATAGGCCAATTACCTCCCTGCGTAAATTAAATAGGTGCATTACCCCCTTGTATTCCTAAAAAAATTGCAGATTAACCCCCTATGTTATATCCAGTCGTTGCAAATCACCCCCTTATCCACAAGACGATAGAGGGAGCAGGATGCACCTTTTACAAAACATAAGTGGTTAATGAGTCTATTTATTTTGCACAGAGGATAAATCTGCCGATTTTTAAAAAATAAAGGGGGTAGAATGAGTATTTGATTTACACAAGGGGGGGTAAATGAACCCGTTTATAGAACACATGGGGTTAATCTGCCAAACCTCCGGATTGAAGCATTTTCAGAATATATATACCTAGAGGACTTGAGTCATCCTTGAAATTGGATATTTGAAACAATTTTCCTCTATGGGAGTATTGTAGTAATTCTTCTCTGAAAGTAGGATCTCCCTCTCTTAGTGTTCTATGAATAACTATCAATGTTTTTACAGCAACCTGCATGCAGAAATAAATATATACAATATTACAATTTACAATATAGTAGTAGTAGTAGCAGCAGCACCTAACAAAAGAGGGGGTACTACTACTAAGGTCTCACATGAAAACTAAGGATACATAAAGACTTACAATCCAGTTGCGCGTTTTCGTCAGTCTTCGTGATAGTGCATGAATGCAGTAGGCGACGTCTGCTCTTGGACGGTTTATAGATACTGCTGAAAATATCTCTGGAGAAATGGAATACAATCAACAATAGTAAATCCCATCAAAATGTGCATGGAACCTTAGAATCAACGGGAAGAAAAGGAAAATGCACTCACTTCTAACATGTCTTTCCTTGGGGGGGATTTCGTCGTGGTTCGTTGCCTTAACAACCGCAATATCCAAATCCTTGCGATCCAATAAAAAAATAAAGGGAATAACAAGAAATATGAAATCCGAGACGAATATTGCAAAAGATTCGTATGAATAATAACAAAACAAAAAAAAAGGAGGGATCAGAGCTACGAATATACATATATATATACCTTGAACTCACTATTCAGATTGGCTAAACCAACTTTTGTGGTGTCCTTTAGAGCTCCGTAGGCTTTCCGGAAGCTTTCCATTTATAGAACTTTTGCGATATGATTCAACATTAATGGCGAGATCGTATAATAAATCTGTCGATCAAAACAGAAATAGATGTAAAGAGATCCAAGAAAGAGAGAGATAGAGGAGAGGAGGGTTTGACATATTCTTCCTCTCTTTGTTCTTAACCCTGTGCCTTTTCCAATACAAACCACCAAAAAAGATGGAAGGGAAAAGAGGCAAATGGTTCTTAATTTCTCTCTCTATTTTTTTTTTTGGACAATATTCTTTCCACTTCTGAATAAATGAGCAACAAAATAAGACGGTTGTGCTGTGTTGGTCGTTTGGTCGTTGGTGGAGGTTAGCCTTCCCAATCATTGGGAAATTCCACTTTTAGAACCTTAGCATATATATATATATATATATATGAAAAAGCTTGGCTTTTTTATATTCTCTCAGTGACCCGAAAGGAGAATGGTTCTTATGCTCCGAGTTGCGAATATGAATGAGTTTTGTACTAATTATACATGAAATATATGCATTTCTTGCATCAAAATTACAATGTATTAAAATATGCATTATATGTATCAAAATATCGATGCATTAAAATATTGCATTATATGCATCAAATTTTTGTGAGAATAAATTTAGGTCATCCATTTATCAAGATCTATGGATAAATTCATTCTTATTTCTCAATTTAAATTGCATTCTCACTTGAACCCACCCATATATATATATATATAATAGCGTTTCGGATTCAAAGCACTAGACTAATTCTCCCTCGTATATGGCATTCTCTTAATTTTAGATTCTTATTTATCAAAAATTTTGAATCGCACATCAATTTAAAATGGTACTTAATCGAGGGACAACCTAAATAAATGGAATTCAATCTTTTGAATCACACCTCGATTTAAAATAGTTCTCCACCAATGGAGAACCTAAATAAATACTTAGGCTGGTGTGGATTTTTTCAACCACACAGTTATTTTACACACAAGGTTAAGAATATTTTTTATTGTATTTAATTTGGCCAATTATTAAGTTGAATAAATAAATAGTTTAAATTTTTTAGTGAAAATCTAATTGTGGCAATTATTAAATTTATATTAATTTTATTTGTCTAAAATTTGAATCTATATCTATTTTATTTAGTAGTTTTATAATATCTTAATATATATATATATATAATAGCGTAATGGATTTGAAACACCACATTAATGTGGTGTTTTTTATTTTCTAGATTCTTATCTATACTATATAAAACTTATCCCCCTTAATTTAACGTGGAAGGGGGATTTATGTCACTTATTCATGTTAAAGGATTATATATGAAGAGACTATTTTAATTGTAACTTTTAATGTAAATAAACTAATTTAAATACAAAAGTTATGATAAACATCACAATGCAAATGCACCTTCTAATACACAAAGTGATTAAAATGAACTTTTAAATGATAGTATAAATTACAAGATGGTTAAATTTTAGCTATGAAATCTTAGATACAATCGGTGCATCGTACGAGTTGAATAAACCAAAAACAACCCCGGAGCAACATACGAGTTAGTAAAGCATCATTTCATATAACTAATTACATAGACTAAAATAAAAGGACAATAACAATAAAAAAACACATAAACTTCTCTAAAAGGCATTTAAATTCTACCATCAGCTCATTCAACCGTCTGCCCCAAAATTACGTACAAAATACGTAGATATTCAACCAAAGACCGTGCATCGCACGAGTTGGATAATGCCTCGTTTATTTAAATCTTCTATCCTATCTTGATTTTCAATGACACTCCACTCATTTACAAACTAAATAAATATGTATTTTACCCATAAGTATTTTACACCACCACTTGAATCTGGTTATCTATTGAGTTGGCCAAATGAATATTTTATTCTTATTAGAAAATTAAATTTGGCAAATTATTAATTAAACCTCATTGGCTCAAATATATATACATATTATTTAATATCTAATTTAAATATGTATAAATATTATCTTTATATTTGTATTGTTTTTCATAAACTCGATTCTCTTTACTTACAAATAAATATATAAAGTATCACGTAAACTCTCTCTACAAATAAATATATAAAGTATATAATAGCAATATAGATTCGAAGTTTTTTATTCTGTTGATTCTTATTTATCTAAAATCTTGAATCCTACAGTAAAGCATAGGCATATAAACTGTAAAGGGTTTTTGAAGATTGTATAATTCAAAAGAATTATACTAGGAATTTAACTTTTGATCTTTTGTCATTTATAATATTTATTCTTAAGCTTTACTTTACAATGTTTAATTTTTCATTGAGATGAATTAACCAATTACTATAGCAACGTATCTTTAGTTATTTAAATTATATAAATTTAAATACATTGAGTAATTAGCGGATATTATATAGGGGTCTGGGGTAATAAAATCATCTTTTAGTCGAGTTTTTGATGAATATGGGTATAAAAATTTTAAATAGGTCTGAATAGTTGTACCATACTTTAATTGTTTCATGTGTTACTATATGAGTTTTGAACTAGAATAAGTAGTAAAATTATCTTTCAATCGGGTTTAGGACGAGTACAAGTACACAAATTATAAATGAGTTCGGGCGGCTGAATCTCATTCTCATTATTTCTATTTATTGATGTGTTCCGCTGCAGTGCGATTGCAAGTAGCTGAATCCTAACAAAGTATTAAGTTATTTTAGGTTTTTACCTATAAATTACAATGTAAAGTGATTACCCGTCGAGTTTCGACGGGCTATACGCTAGTATCATTAAAATAAGCTACTCAAGATTCTCTACTCTACATATGGATTATTGGAAAATTAGGCCGTAGAGCGGGAATAAAATTTGATCAATTGTGGTAGTAACCCATCCCTCATAAATATTGCATTCTTTTAAAAAACGAGGCATTATCCAACTCGTGCGATGCACGGTTTTTGGTTGAATATCTACGTGTTTTGTACGTAATGTTGGGGCAGACGGTTGAATGAGCAGATGCCAGAATTTAAATGCCTTTTAGAGAAGTTTATATGTTTTTTTTATTGTTCTTTTTATTTTAGTCTATGAAATTAGTTATATGAAATGAGGCTTTACTAATCCGTATGTTGCTCCGGGGTTATTTTTGGTTTATTCAACCCGTGCGATGCACCGATTGTATCTAAGATTTCATAGCTAAAATCTAACCATCTTGTAATTTATACTATCATTTAAAAGTTCATTTTAATCACCTTGTGAATTAGAAGGTGCATTTGCATTGTGATGTTTATTATAACTTTTGTATTTAAATTAGCTTATTTACATTAAAAGTTACAATTAAAATAGTCTCTTCATATATTTATAATTAAAAGTTACAATTAAATCCTCATTCCACATTAAATTAAGGGGGATAAGTATTATATAGTACGAGGCATTATCCAACCCGTGCGATGCACGGTCTTTGGTTGAATATCTACGTGTTTTGTACGTAATGTTGGGGCAGACGGTTGAATGAGAAGATGACAGAATTTAAATGCATTTTAGAGAAGTTTATATGTTTTTTATTGTTATTGTTTTTTTATTTTAGTCTATGTAATTAGTTATATGAAATGAGGCTTTGCTAACCCGTATGTTGCTCCGGGGTTGTTTTTGGTTTATTCAACCCATGCGATGCACCGATTGTATCTAAGATTTCATAGCTAAAGTTTAACCATCTTGTAATTTATACTATCATTTAAAAGTTCATTTTAATCACCTTGTGCATTAGAAGGTGCACGTGTTTTGTACGTAATGTTGGGACAGACGGTTGAATGAGCAGATAGCAGAATTTAAATGCCTTTTAGAGAAGTTTATGTATTTTTTTATTGTTATTGTCCTTTTATTTTAGTCTATGTAATTAGTTATATGAAATGAGGCTTTACTAACCCGTATGTTGCTCCGGGGTTGTTTTTGGTTTATTCAACCCGTGCGATGCATCGATTGTATCTAAGATTTCATAGCTAAAATTTAACCATCTTGTAATTTATACTATCATTTAAAGGTTCATTTTAATCACCTTGTGTATTAGAAGGTGCATTTGCATTGTGATGTTTATCATAACTTTCACGTGTTTTGTACGTAATGTTGGGGCAGACGGTTAAA
This sequence comes from Orobanche coerulescens, assembly GCA_033398695.1. Lineage (NCBI taxonomy): Eukaryota > Viridiplantae > Streptophyta > Magnoliopsida > Lamiales > Orobanchaceae > Orobanche > Orobanche coerulescens. The sequence goes on from CM065803.1 coordinate 51,643,614, forward strand.
TGAGCAGATGCCAGAATTTAAATGCATTTTAGAGAAGTTTATATGTTTTTTTTATTGTTATTGTCCTTTTATTTTAGTCTATGAATTTAGTTATATGAATTGAGGCTTTACTAACCCGTATGTTGCTCCGGGGTTGTTTTTGGTTTATTCAACCCGTGCGATGCACCGATTGTATCTAAGATTTCATAGCTAAAATTTAACCATCTTGTAATTTATACTATCATTTAAAAGTTCATTTTAATCACCTTGAGTATTAGAAGATGCATTTGCATTGTGATGTTTATCATAACTTTTGTATTTAAATTAGTTTATTTACCTTAAAAGTTACAATTAAAATAGTTTATTCATATATTTACAATTAAAAGTTACAACTAAATCCCCCTTCCATATTAAATTAAGGGGGATAAGTATTATATAGTATAGATAGATTTAATTTCTTTTTTAACATTTTTTTACCCCCTGCACATTAAATTAAGGGGGAAAAATTTTAATTTCTTTTTTAATATTTTTTTACCCCCTTTGCACATTAAATTAAGGGGGATAAGCTTTATATACTATTTAATTTCTTTTTTAACATTTTTTTTACCCCCTTGCACTTTAAATTAAGGGGGATAAGCTTTAATTTCTTCTTTAATATTTTTTTTATCCCCCTTGCACATTAAATTAAGCGGGATAAGCTTTATATATAATAGATAGATAATAATCTCTCCTTCCCAATTTAAGTGGAAGGTTTCCATTTTTCAATTATTAAGAATTATAAATTTAGAACTTGATTTTCTAATTTTACCCGATATATTACTCACCCAGTCCTACTTAAAGTGGGAGGTTTTATTTTTTCGTAATTCTCAAAATATATTTATCATTTAAATATTATTCATTGTTAGACCCAAATTAAATATATTTCAATAAATCATTGTACCTCATAAAAAAAATACTAAACTACTGCTGTTTTCGACCATTATATAAGGAACGTGTCATTTTCTACCGTTTCTTTCCCGGATGAAATTTTTAACCCATTTCGCCACGGAATTTAATTTTCAATCTTTCTCGTCCCAGGTTATTTCTTTCTACCCATATTGCACTGAGATGCCATTTTCGGTCTGTTTCGTCCCGGACAAAATGTTCGACTCGTTTCGCTTCGAGACATTATTTTTGGACCATTTTACACCGGGATGTTATTTTCGACACATGTCGTCCTAATGCAACATTTTCGACCGTTTCGCTCCCTGATTAAATTTTTGACTAGCTTCAATGTATGACGTTATTTTCGACTCGTTTTGTCCTAGACGTCGTTTTCGGTCCCTTTTGTCCAGAGAGATCATTTTTGACCATCTTCGCACAGGGACTTCATTTTCCACATGTTTTATCATTGGGATACCAGTTTCGACCCGTTTCGCCATTGGGCGATATTTTCGGCCTGGTACGTCATCTTCGACACGTTTCACCCTGGTACGACAAATTGGTGGTGAGAGTGTGTGGAGATTAAAAACTTAAAGATGATTGTTTGATTTGATTTGAGGTACTTAATGAAATGTTGCACTTCTAAATAGACACTTTTTTTAACCAAATTGCACTTCGGGTGGGACGAAGGGAGTATATCACTTTTTACAATCAAATCAGACAATTACATTTTACTTTTTAATTCCTACTACACATTTATTTTCAATATTTTTTATTTTTTAACCTCCACTACTCATTTACCATCATTACATATACTAATTATTATCTAAAATACACTAAGTATACACCATCTGTCAATGTTTGACTGGAACAGAGGGGTAATAATTAGAAGACAAAGAAAGTAGCTTATAAAAGTCTGTCTACTAAAGTGGCGGTAGTTTTTAAATCTGATTACTAAACACCGCCCTCAACGTTTTTGCCCTTTTAATAAAATCTCACTCTCTCTACCTCACTTCTTTCTCTCACTACTCTCTCTGCCGCCGATGCACCACCGCCGCTCCTCCGCCGCCGCAACACCATGTCGGGTAAAGAAGAAAAAACACTCGTAAGCTTTTTTTATCGCAGGTTTCCAAAAAATCCGCCTAAACCATGTGGGCGTCTGGAGTTTACGCCTGGACAACGGTTTAGGCGTTCGGGACAGACGCCTCACCTAAGGTTGGGGCGGGATCGGCGGACGCCCAGTCCTTGGCTGGGCGGGACCGGCAGACGCCTTGCCATGGTCCGGGCATCTGCCCCGGACGCCTCCGCCAAAGCGGAGGAGGCAGAATTTGTGAACGCCCTCGTTTTTTCAATATTTATAATAAATAATAAATAATTATTATAGTAAATAATTATAATTTTCTTGACTAATAATAATTTTAATTATAATTGTGATAAAATTACTCTCATAATCAATAATAATTATAATTACTATCTTTAATAATTATTATAAATAATTATAAGTATTAGAAATATTATAATAAATAATTATTATACGAATCATTATAAATATTATAATAAATAAGTATTATAAATAAAAATAATAATTATAATTATTTTATATCAATATAATTAGTATAATTTAATATAATTATTATTTTAATTAATAATTAATGTCTTGTTAGTATTGGTATTATGATTACTCATTAGTTGTATTATGCTAAATGCAGATGGAAGGAGGAGCGGAGAAATCTTTGTCGCTAGTCAGAGAGATGATAGAGTCTGGACCGCGTCACACTAGAACTCGTGGTATTGATGCTTCTGTTCGGAGAAAATGGGAGGCAGAGAATATGGGTTACGTAGCTTCGAGTGACGTTGGTGACGAGGACGTAGAGTATGATTCCAGCGAGTTTTATTCGCATGACCAGGACGATGATCAGGACATGTACGAGGATGGTGATGATGACTCCTCGTCCATTGTGTGTCGGGTTCGGAAGGGGAGAGGTGGGAGGTTTGTCACTTCTGGGTCGAGATTGTTGCAGAGAAGATACCTAGTGGTGCTTTTGATGGCAGCGTTATCCCGGGTTTTGGTGGGCATGTTGGTCATGTATCTGGATGGGGGAGATGAGAGGTCCGCTGAATTGTCACAGTAGGACTGCTGCTTGGCAAAGTTTGAGTCAGTAGTGTTCAGTGATGTCACCAGTTTTGGTTCAACGGATTAGTGGGACTGGGTTGTCGCACCTGACGGACACTATGCTTAGACACATTGACTTCCTGTTGATTTCTACGTTCCTTGAGCGGTGGTAGCCCAATACGAACTCTTTACACATGCCGTTCGAAGATATGACCATCATGTTACATGATGTGTGGCAGATCCTTCGCATTCCAGTCGAGTGACGAAAACACTTCTACACAGCTGCAGGTAGATGTGATGGAGGTTCTCGGAGTTTCACAGGCGGAGCTACTAGCTACTCATTGGGGGGTACTTATTCAGTTGATTTTCAGGTTATGCAGTGATAGAGCTCGAGTGAAGGAGACCCATGTGGCAACTTGGATGTGGTTGTTGTTTGGAACCACCTTGTTTGTTGACAAGAGTGGTAATCAGATTAGACTGTCTTGGTTACTGGAGGTGAAGGACGGTATGACTGGTCAGTATTCATGGGTTCGGCCACGTTGTCATTCATGTGTCATCAGCTCGCTGTGGCTAGTCGGGTGACTCCATGGGTATTTATCGATGTCTTACCTTCATCCAGGCTTGGATTTATGAGTACTTTCCCTGCTTTCGACCTCACCGGGAGCGGATGATTGTTGAGCCCATGCAACCCTGAGCTTGTACGTGGAGTGTCCAGGTGGAGGGTAAGGACGAGTAACGACTCTAGTCTTTGCGTCGCCGATTGATCAGCTGACTGTAGCAGAGGTATAACAATTCCTTCTGAAAATAATAATAATAATAATTCATTTTAACCTAACTTGTCTAATTGTTTGATTATATGTACGCAGGTGGAGTGATTGCCCTATGGCCCTGATCCAGTGAGGGATGTCCTGAGGACCACATTCATCAGCTGGCTACAGTATCGGGATATTATTGATCCATACATGCCGGTCGAGTGTTGCGGCAGTTCGATTATGTGCAGACCATCATATTCCCAATCACCAGACCGTAGAAAGCGGTCATGTCATGGACGAGCAGATTATACAGGGTTGACTATCCCATTCGGATGTCATCTGATGCTTGGGTGATGTTTCCGGGTGCATACAGGCTTATTCTCGCTGAGTATCAAGGTGCTACATGTAACACCCCCAAGTTATTCAGGGTATATTACAGCGCCGTGAGCCCCGCCGTGGGACCCACAAGGCTAAACATACGCGGAACTATAAACTTGACCGATAAGGTCTACATACAATAGAAAGAAAGACGATACAAATGGTATTCGAAACCATAAACAATGAAACCATATACATCACTGCACAAATCAATACCTCGGCAACACAGGCCGGAACATCAAGGAAACTGAAATAAAATCCTCTATAATTTAAAAATCCATTCCATTACAACAACACTGAATGGAGGAAACCAAAAGAGATAACCGGAGACAAGACACAGTAACACACTTCCCCATCATCTTCATGCCGACCGGTACCGTCTCATCCGCTCTCCTGGAACTGAAATACATGAAACGTATTTCCCCATAAAGGGGTTAGCCGTCGAATAGCTAGTGAAAGTATAACAATATGAAACATGAAACTTCTCGACAATAAAGTAAATGTAATCCGTCAATTCATCAATATCCGTCAATTCATCAATTTAAGACTAGTATTCCGGAATAACTAAATCTCATAGCATCTCATCAATACATATATGAATACAGTGTAACCGGTCCTGAGGCTACGGATCCCTCAGAGGACCCGTCGGTCCATCCTGAGTGGTTAATTCATATTATCCATGGAATCGCACGGAGGCTACGAAACCCTCGGAGGACCCGTCGGTCCGTCCCGAGTGGATATAAATAAGCATGCCAACATTATTTCATATGAATGCCGTAGAAGCGGTTCGTTCATATCAACCATGGAATCGCACTGAGGCTACGAAACCCTCGAGAGGACCATAGGCCCGTCCGGAGTGGCTAGAAATAATCATATCATCAATATTTCATACTTTCAAAGTCGAGAACGTCTAATCATAAATGTATACTTGCCTTAATAAACGTTATCAAGATCCCGAAGAACACGGTTCGGCCGGAAGTTTGAACCACGAGGAAGACAACGAGCGGAAGGGTTTCAACTCGAGTTCTTCACAAGAATTCGACCCTAACAACATAAATTCAATAAATCATCGATCATACGAGGAAGAATAATCGTAGAACGCCCGAAAACCCTCTATGACATTTTAGGACACCTTCAAGGCGTCGGTCAAGAACTCGACCAAAACAACGAATCGATACGATCCAACCATGGGATAACAAGGGAAATGATACAATACATCTAAATAATCATCAATCCTTCACAATCCTAAGTTAAATCGGATTAAACGGACGAAATCGAACAAAATACCCAAAATCCCCAAAATTAGATTTCTAGAAAATCGACACGATTCGCTCGATCAAAGGATGTTATCGGACGAATGATTGATGATATAACCCAAGGAACTCCATGGATATGTTGCTAAACAACATGGCTTCAAGCTTAGAATACGCCCCTACGGAAGAGGAGAAGAAGAAGGTGAAAAATGGCAAGAAAACGTCTGCGGGGCCTTTTATAGGGTTGATCGTCACGGACACGGCCCGTGCCGACCGGCACGGTCGTGTCGCACACCTGGCCGACAGGACTCGACCGTGTCCGGCTTGACACGGTCGCGGCGCGGAGGGCCTTCCGACGGTGACCCGTCCGACAATGCTTTCGGTATGACTCGGCCGTGCTGCACGACACGGTCGGGGCGTGCTCGGCAGACGTTCCAGGTTTATCCTAAGAGTACGGCAGACGGGCCGTGTCGACGACACGGCCGAGTCTGGTCGGCGAAACTCCGGCATTTCCGGACGAGTACGGCACGGGCCGTGTCGGACGACACGGCCGAAGTTCGGCCGGCGGATCGCCAATAACGAGCGGGTGAGTTAAAACGACCATAACTCTCTTGTCCTGACTCGATTGACTCACCGTTTGAACCATTGGAAAGCTAACTCGATGCTCTATAATATTGCAAGATTCAGAATTTTTGGAGTTACCAAAAATTAATGGTGATCTAACAAAGTCGAACTCCCACGTGAAAAGTCGATTAAGGACACTAATTCAATGAACGATACCGAAACGAACTCGGATGACAAAAAGTGTAGAATCAATCATTCTCAGGATGACGAAACGGTCCCAAGCAAGTCGTCAAAATAGACTTCCGCCAAAAATAGAAAATTTCCGGGGATAAAAATAACGGGTATTACATTCTACCCTCCTTAAAAGAAGTTTCGTCCCGAACCTTAAAACAGGTAGGGAGAAGAAATATTTCGCCAGGAAAAACTCAACGAGATGCACAAGAACCGAAACTTACGACCAAACGGCGAATCATCAATATAGAACACCACAATACATTACCCGAAGGCAAACCAAACCAATGCCGAAAAAGATACGAATTCACAATGCCCGAAGGCTCCAACGGAAATACCGATATATCACAATGGCCTGAAAGCCGAATGCCCCAAAGTCAGAATCATCACGATACAGATCTCAAAGGAGCAAACCTGACTGTCGGACATACCCCTCGGCGTATGAACAACCAGTCGCAAATCGTCGGACATATCCAATACAACATGGACTACGAACGATCAATCAATAAAGCTCAAGAGGGATATCACAGTACGCCCGATCCGGAAATGTGTCCGTGCACATGTCCACCCCGTATACGGAATCCAGAATATACGTGTGACAATGTACCTAATTAGCCTCAAGAACTACGTCTCGTGTGCACGGTCCAATGCGGAAATATCCACGCATGACCATCGGGTGCCCGGCTAAAAATCTTACACATAACCAATCGGCACGCAGACATGATTCCAGATATGCCACGATACAACATGACAACGAAACTCAAGGGATAAAACATCCAATACGGATCATACGACTCACCAAGTGAACGATGACACACGAATAATGAAAGATCGACACGACCAACGATATTCAAAACAACCATCCTGGGATCAGAATTTCCCTAAGGACCGATTATCACGAGCAACGATCACAACACAACCAGTTCTGGAAAATCCTCAACCTTCAAAGATCACAAAATTACCGAGTTCACAAGAAAATAGTGTCCGCCTTGAATCGGTCAACACGACAATAATAATTTAACGGATGGGAACTATCGTTGATAATCCCAATTCAATACTTCGATTACCGTAGGATGGCCAATCGATAACAATTATACAACGGACGGAAATTATCTTTGATAATGGATGGGAATTATCTTCGATAATCCCAATTCAATACCTCGATTACCTTAGAACGGTCAATCGATAATCAATGATACGATAGAATAGATGTCCGGTGTCTTAAACCGACCACCGAAACGGAGATGATAAAAGGATATATCAAACGTCTCTCATTGGTTAATATAATATTAATAGAAAAACACCGATGTCAATGACGACGATTACCACAATATCTCAATGGAACATCCATCACAATCACAATCGATACGTCGATACCGCGAACCGCAATCGGCAAATGACTTAACCAACAAGTATCGCAATGCCTCGAACCGCCTTTTACAAACAATAGTAACATTTGGCATAATTTGCCGACGCGCCGTGTCAACCAATCCCGACATCAATACAATCATAAAGAGGCCAAGTCCCAAAATGATACACACAATCGTACGCCTACACGATAACATTAGTCTCATTGATTAGTACGAGTATAAAACTTGTCTCGATATCAATACAAAGTACTGTTACCATGTCAGTTGATTTCGTCTTACGAATTCCCTCAGTCTCGACCAAGTTAATCTACGAACCCTTCAACCTTAACCGCAACACAACAGTCATAATTCACGATCAAATATCATACCTTATTGTAAAATGAAGGATTGATAATCAACCGGTTCGATGACGACCAATATCAATACCACCAAACCACGAACTCAATCGTTTTACCATATCTCGACTAATCACGATCTGAACAATCCAACTCAGACACTTACAAATCCTCGTCCACAATACGAGTCGAAAAATGATGATCATATCGGCAACCAATTCGACCAATAATAAGGGTCTAAATGTTCCAAACTCAATTCTTAAATACGAATTTACAAGGTTCCCTTCTCGTAAATCCATCGTTAAAATTTACTTATAACCGTCATCAATTCGAATCATCCGATCGTTCAAAATAATAGATAATCATATTAAAAAGGTTATCAAACAATCCAATCATTCGATTTGAATATTTGCTCCCTACGTATGGACTTCCAAATTCGAGATGAATAATAGTCTCATCAAACTCATAATCACATTCGTATTCCTATACGAACATTATTTCCAACACATAGTTTAGCTTTATATATGAATATTCCATATTCATTTTCAAAACATCAACACTACAAAAAAAATTTCATCACCTCGTATAATTCAAGAGTTCTTCAAGAACATGAAATATCCGAAATCACGTTCAGAACAACATCTCCGAGGTATATATCTCCATGTTACCATTTTCTTCATCATGTCATTCATACAATCTCAAGAATCGCAACAAAACCCTTATCACCATATGAAGAAGATCTCAATGATCATATCAACATCCGAAATCTCTTATTACAATTCCAATAAATCTCGTATAACATTATCACATGATACCATAATTGTAACACCCTGCATCCTCCCGGGAATATTACACGCCGTAAACCCTTCTCACAAGGATTTACTGTGTTAAGCACAATTTCCACGCTGCTCCAAAAATGCTAAAAAGACCGATGACGGTAATATTTTTCAAATACTAAAAAAAAAAAATCATTTTCCAAATACCGTCAAAACGATCAAGGTTAAAATGCCAAAAACTCAGTTTAGGGAATCGGTTTTACAAAATAAAATTTTAGTTGGCAAAATACCAAAATCCATTTCAAAAATACTCACGCAGCGGATAAAAGTACAATCCAATTTATGCATTTTCATTGAAATAAGACGAACATCAAAATACACGATTCCCAACATACTCCCTCCCAAGTAGTAATCCAAAAAGAAAAAAAATAAGCCACTATCAAAAGGGATATGAGGATTACCTTGCATGGACGAACCACGAAGAAAGAATAATTGAACTCCATTCCAAGAATCATTAAATCATCATAGTCATCATATGGCCTCAAGAACATCAAGATCTCTATGATTCCATAATCATAATCAACATATTCAAAGCATATCATTATCTTCCTTCGGCATAAACCTCATAGAATATGGATAACACAAGAAATCACTTCAAGAATCAACAATAGTTCCATAACCAAGCTCTAATTCCATGATTCCAAGCTCACAATCATGTTAAAAGCGTTTAGAACACTCTTAAAAGTGAAGAGGGACGAGTTTTGGAGAGAAATATCTCAAAGGATCGTGAGAGAAATGAAAGGCAACACTTCAATCTATAAATTGCACTCTCATTACGTACGTAGGTGTCCTTTCTTAACGAACGTAACAACTTTAACGTCGTAATCCAAAATCCATAACGCACGTAACCATCTCACTGTCTCATTCCGTGCGATCTATTACGACGTAACCCATACCATATAACGTCGTAATATACCAGTTGACTTGCTACAGTACAATGGTTGTGTTACGTGCGTAACACGTTCTGTATAACGTACGTAACACGTACGTTGACTCACCTGTCAACATTCTCCGCCGAAAGTTGCCGAAACAGGGTCCCACCTGCCTCACATGACTCGGTTCTGTCCGATGCCTTCGTTACGTACGTAATACCTTAGCCTTGACGTACGTAACCATGCCAATCTTACGTACGTAATCTCACCTCATTAACGTACGTAATAATTCCATACTTAGCCAATTTCAACAATTCCTGTCCAAAGTCATGACATACCAAATACGAGCATACGGCAAAATCAATACATATACTCAATTCAATAACATTTTCAACGTTCACAACGTCCTCGAGCATAATTAACCATCCACGATATCCAATATATAAACGAAAAAAAATATCCGAAAAATCGGGGTATTACACTCTACCCCCCTTAAAAATAAGTTTCGTCCTCGAAACTTGCAATCACTCGCACAAACATTTCAACGGAAAATCCAAAATCACCAAGATAACCCAGAATTATCGAATAATCCGAACAACATACTTACAGTCGGGAAGTCAAGATCTCCCGTGATACTAGCATGCGACTCCTAAACAAAGTCTCAACATAATACCGTTACACACCAATATCGCAATTAGCAATTTAACAAAATCTCAAGGAAGAGTTCACGTCCGTGACCACGGCCACGATTCTTCCTACTTTCAGCCAACATTCGGAAAGGCACATACGTGCGTAAGTATAATCCAAATCGCACATTCCCGAAGTGACCAATTCCCAAGAATACCAAGCTATAAACGAAACGATTAAGAAAAATACAAGAAGAGTGAGAGGACTTACAAGTACCGGTCGCACTGTGATGATGGCAGAGTAGTGATACTGTGGGCAAATGCCGACTCAATCGACCTTAAAGACCGGCTGCCTAGGTATCCATAAACCTAAGCTCGATACCATATTCGTAACACCCCAAGTTATTCAGGGTATATTACAGCGCCGTGAGCCCCGCCGTGGGACCCACAAGGCTAAACATACGCGGAACTATAAACTTGACCGATAAGGTCTACATACAATAGAAAGAAAGACGATACAAATGGTATTCGAAACCATAAACAATGAAACCATATACATCACTGCACAAATCAATACCTCGGCAACACAGCCGAACATCAAGGAAATCAAATACAATACTCGAGTATTTAAAAATCCATTCCAAGACAACAACACCGAATGGAGGAAACCAAAAGAGATAACCGAGACAAGACACGATCACACTTGCCCATCATCTTCATGCCGACCTGCACCGTCTGTCCGCTCTCCTGGAACCTGAAATACATGAAACGTATTTCCCCCATAAAGGGATTATCCGTCGAATAGCTAGTGCAAGTATAACAATATGAAACATAATACTTCTCGACAATAAAGTAAATGTAATCCGTCAATTCATCAATATCCGTCAATTCATCAATTTAAGACTAGTATTCCGGAATAACTAAATCTCATAGCATCTCATCAATACATATATGAATACCGTGGAACCGCACCAGAGGCTACGGAACCCTCAGAGGACCCGTCGGTCCGTCCCGGAGTGGTTAATTCATATTATCCATGGAATCGCACCAGAGGCTACGAAACCCTCAGAGGACCCGTCGGTCCGTCCCGGAGTGGATATAAATAAGCATGCCAACATTATTTCATATGAATGCCGTAGAAACGGTTCGTTCATATCAACCATGGAATCGCACCAGAGGCTACGAAACCCTCAGAGGACCATAGGCCCGTCCCGGAGTGGCTAGAAATAATCATATCATCAATATTTCATACTTTCAAAGTCGAACGCATAATCATAAATGTATACTTGCCTTAATAAACGTTATCAAGATCCCGAAGAACACGGTTCGACCGGAAGTTTGAACCACGAGGATGACAACGACAGGTAGGGTTTCATCTCGAGTTCTTCACAAGAATTCGACCCTAACAACATAAATTCAATAAATCATCGATCATACGAGGAAGAATAATCGTAGAACGCCCAAAACCCCTCTATGACATTTTACGGACACCTTCAAGGCGTCGGTCAAGAACTCGACCAAAACAACGAATCGATACGATCCAACCATGGGATAACAAGGGAAATGATACAATACATCTAAATAATCATCAATCCTTCACAATCCTAAGTTAAATCGGATTAAACGATTTAAATCGAACAAAATACCCAAAATCCCCAAAATTAGATTTCTAGAAAATCGGCCGATTCGCTCGATCAAAGGATGTTATCGGACGAATGATTGATGATATAACCCAAGGAACTCCATGGATATGTTGCTAAACAACATGGCTTCAAGCTTAGAATACGCCTACTACGGAAGAGGAGAAGAAGAAGGTGAAAATGGCAAGAAAACGTCTCAGGGCCTTTTATAGGGCCGATCGTCACCGGACACGGCCCGTGCCGACCGGCACGGTCGTGTCGCATACCGGCCGACAGGACTCGACCGTGTCCGGCTTGACACGGTCGCGCGCGGAGGGCCTTCCGACAGATGACCCGTCCGACAGCCGACTTCAGATGACTCGGCCGTGCTGACGACACGGCCGGGCGTTTCGCAGACGCTCCAGGTTTATCCGGAAGAGACGCAGACGGCCGCGGTCGGACGACACGGCCGAGTCTGGTCGGCGAAACTCCGCATTTCCGCATTTAGTACGGCACGGGCCGTGTCGGACGACACGGCCGAAGTTCGGCCGGGCAAAGGATCGCCAATAACGAACGGGTGAGTTAAAACGACCATAACTCTCTCGTCCGGACTCCGATTGACTCACCGTTTGAACCATTGGAAAGCTAACTCGATGCTCTATAATATTGCAAAGATTCAGAATTTTTGGAGTTACCAAAAATTAATGGTGATCTAACAAAGTCGAACTCCCACGTGAAAAAGTCGATTAAGGACACGGAATTCAACAGAACGATACCGAAACGAACTCGGATGACAAAAAGTGTAGAATCAATCATTCTCAGGATGACGAAACGGTCCCAAGCAAGTCGTCAAAATAGACTTCCGCCAAAAATAGAAAATTTCCGGGGATAAAAATAACGGGTATTACACTACACATGATCACGCTGCATGCGCGGATGACAACCTTGAGTGGTATTATCGTTATTCGCACCCTCGGCTATGGAACGACGGGCACAGGCACCCAAAGTTTCCACCTAAGCTATGCTACAGGCGTCTGCAGTAAACGCCTGCGCCATGGTTCAGGCGTCTTGATTTAACGCCTACGCCATGGTGCAGGGGGAAATCCTGGATGCCTGTCCCATGGCGTAGACATTTTTTCCAGAAGCCGGCGTCATTTCCACCGAAAAAGAAAAAAATTGCATCAGGAGGCGTCGATGGTGCGTTTTCGTCCATTTTTACAGTTGTGGGATGATGACCAAATGTATTAGTGATGATAATTTTGAATGTCTGATTATTTTGAGTGGAAGAAATAAAAATGAGAAAGAATAAAAAAATATCAAGTAAATATGAATAGACAAATGTAATGCCCTTTTTAAATTTGTTCAAACTTAACACATACACACTCAAAACACACTCACACACTTGCACTAACACAAATAAATACTCTCTCCGTTCACGGAATGAGCACCCGTATTTCCTTTTTTTGTCCGTCCACGAAATGAGTACCCTACCCCGCACAACAATTTAATTAATACATCTTTTGTTGAAATATTTTATTCCAAATATTTATTATCGAGTTTTGATGATTAAGTTGTTAAACAAAGAAAAACAAAAAGGAAGCAAAACAAAATAACGAAGAAGTCGAAGACACAAAAAGCTAGAATTAGCATGGATAACGTACGCAATACAATCATAATAACTACGTAAGGTGTCAAGATTAATGTACGTAATGCCTTGTGTCTAACGTACGTAATGAGGTGTTTCTGAATTCAAACAAGAATCCGTTGAAGATGACGTCATGGCATAGGTCAGCATGCAACGGATATGAAGACTAAGTTAACGTATGTAATGGTAGTGATGATAACGTAATGGAAGAACGAAAGCTACTGGAATAATCTGCACAAAGCATAACATACGTAACAATATGATGTTAACGTACGTAACGCATATTGTAATATCCGCAATTTTCGATTTCCGGTAATTTCTTTTTTTTTCGGCGGAAGTCTGTTTTGACGACTCGCTCATGTCCGTTTCGTCATTCTGAGAATGATTAATTCTACACTTTTTGACATCCGAGTTCGTTTCGGTGTCGTTTCGTTGAGTTCTGTGCTTTTTAGCGACTTTTCCGCACTTGAGTTCGATTCTTGCGAATCTCGTCCGAAACTGTTGTTTCGAGTTTCCCGCAAGTCCGTTTAACGTTGTTATACGTGTTGTGAGCTTCGGTTTGATTATTCGTTGTCGTATGGTGATTTTCGGGCAGTTGGGCCATTTTCGTAATTTCCCAAAGTTTGGGGTAATTACCTTCCGTTGTCGGATTTCGAGCCTTCGGGTGGTCGGAATCGTGTGTTCTACTAGCTCCTAGATTCGTCTTTGTGAGTACTTCGTAACCGTATCTTCGGTTCGTATTCAGGCTCGGGTTTCGGTGTCGTTTTGTTGAATTCAGGATTACTAAACGACTTTTCTAAGTATGAGTTCGACTTTGTTAGATCACCATTAATTTTTGGTGACTCCAAAAATTATAAATCTTTGCAATATTATAGAACATCGAGTTAGCTTTCCAATGGTTCAAACGGTGAGTCAATCGGAGTCCGGACGAGAGAGTTATGGTCGTTTCAGTTTTTGGCCGAGCACTTCCAGGAGCCTTTCGGCCGATAGGGGGGGCCGATAGACTCTACTGCCTACATCCTGTATGGCTATCGGATGGGCCTATCGGCCGATAGGCCGGCCGATAGGTCCTGCTGTGTTACACTATAAATGTGTTGTTTCAGCGTAAATCACTCATTCCTCCCCCTTCTTCAACCGTGAGCGAGAGAGAGAGTCTTGAGAGGGAGAGTTCCTCCATCTATCACTTACTTGTGTAAATTTCTTCATTCCTTTTCGATCGGGTGGCTCGGATTGCGGATCTTAACACTTGAATCACTCAAGGTAATCTTCTAAAAACCCATTTTTGGGAGATTTTGGGGATTTTGGGTATTTTGTTCGATTTCGTCCGTTTAATCCGATTTAACTTAGGATTTTGATGGATTGATGATTATTTAGATGTATTATATCATTTCCCTTGTTATTCCATGGTTGGATCGTATCGATTCGTTGTTTGAGTTGAGTTCTTGACCGACGCCTTGAAGGTGTCCGGTAAAATGTCTTAGAGGGGTTTTCGGGCGTTCTACGATTATTCTTCCTCGTATGGTCGATGATTTATTGATTGTATGATGTTAGGGTCGTGTTTCTTGCGAAGAAACCGTGTTGAACCCTTTCGTTCGTCGTCGTCTTCCGTTTCGATAGCATTGGGCGTTAAGAAGATTTCCGTTTGAGCCGTGTTCGTCGGAATACTTGCGTGCCGGTTTCGAGGCAAGTACCTTGTCCATACTATTCTTGTTTTGTGAATATGATGATTGGTGATCGTCTAAATGTGTTTGTGTGGTCGTTTGAATTGAACTTTCAAAATATTCGATTAGCCTCGTTAAAAGCTCTCTTTCAAAACGCGTGTGTTTTGTAATTGTGTGGGTTGTAAGTGACTACGTGGATATTTGGATATGTTTGGTGTTGATGTGGCGCTTGATAATACGTGTGTACGTATATTATCTCTTTTCGCGCTTTTGGTTTGATGTGGTGTTTTGCTAAGTGTTTGATGCCTCTGGTTGAATTGTTTGGATATCCTTGGTGTGATATGTTATTTGTGCATGATTGTTTCGCTCACCGCGGGTTGGTTCGACGGGGCCACGGCGGGAATCCAATGGTAGAGCCCTGGATTCACGAGTGGTGAATGTATTTTACTCACCGTGGGTTGGTTCGACGGGGCCACGGCGGGAGTCCAATGGTAGAGCCCTGGATTCACGAGTAAAAACTTCACAGGTTGGTGTATATTTAGTGAATGTACTTTACTCACCGTGGGTTGGTTCGACGGGGCCACGGCGGGAGTCCAATGGTAGAGCCCTGGATTCACGAGTAAAACTTCACGAGTTGATATTGATTTCTATCTCCGTTGAGGACGCGTGATGTGGGTTTTAACCCTGTGAACTGTTGTCGGTTTTCTATTTGCGAAAACAAAACATTTGGGCTGTGACCCTATTGATTTTTGAAAAGAGAAGGATTTTATAATCCTAAATTGTTTTCTATTAAAACTCTCGACGGCATTTTAAAACTGTTTTGTAAATTGTTTCCCTTATTTGCGATCTTTCAGTTTTGGAAATGTTTACCCAAACTCTTGCCTCGGGAAGTACTTTTCCTTACGTTTGAACCTTTGAGGATTTCTGATTATTATTGTTCTTGGAACTTGTATTGTATGGTTCGTATTTTTGCACTTGTACTTGCACTAGCAAAACAGTGGAGTTTTGCTAACCCCCGAGTATTCGGGGGGTGGATGTCTATTTTTGCATTCAGGTTTTGGAGCATAGCACAGGGTCGGCGCGAAGGATGATGAAAGATGAACGATACTAATCACACGAGGATCTGTTGACGTCGTTTTGGTCTAGTTGTATTTTCTTTTCCGCTGCAGTATCTTTTCCCCGTTGTACGGGAGTTTATTGTATTTTGACCCCTGCGTGGGTATGTGTTTGGAACGGAGTTGTATGTATTTGTTGAAAGACCAAATCGGTCTACTGAGTCATTTTAGCCTTAAAGGCGAGGTTTAGATGTTTGATTTTAGTTATCAGCCTGGTAGATCCTCGAGGAGAGGGTCTACGGCGTGTAATATCCCTGAGCGGATTTGGGGGTGTTACATAAATGGTATCGGAGCTTAGGTTGTGGAAACCTAGGCTGTCGGGTCAGTGGTGTCTGTTGAGTCTTTGTCTCGTCGGATTTTGTCTGACTAAGTCGTGTCGCGACGCGTCGTCTGAGTTGGTTGGTCGTGATTAGTATCGTGGGCAATCATCATCTTCGTGCGACCTGTGGCTGTAAGTCTTCCTTCTTTGTGTTGTGCCTCGTGTGACACGAGCTATTTTTTATGATTATTTATTAAGTGACGGAGTCCTCTTATGGATTTTGATTTCTTGATACGTGACTATTTGACTCTCATATTTCTTTCATGTGAGGAGTAGTTGCTGGATTGTGCATGTTGGACTGTACTTCTTTTTTTCGCTGCGTGAGTTCCTTGGTAATAGCTTTCGGTATCTTACCGACTGAATTTTATTTCGAAAACCGATTCTTTTAACCGAGTTGTTGGCCTTGACCGTTTTGACGGTAGTTGGGTGTTTTCAAATGATTTTGTGAGTTTTGATAAGTACTACCGTCATCGACCTTTTTGGGGCATTCTAACCCATTGAATTATTTTTGAAAACCTTGAGTATCTTAGAAAGTTGAAATTCCAGACGTACTTTTAAAGCGAATTATTTTCTTGCGGTGTTTTCAAGGTGTTTTCTAATGCCGCAATACATTTCAAAAATTTTCCGGTTGAGGACCAAAAATATTTTTTTTTGAGATATTTTCAAATGCAGTTGCTTAGACCCAAGGGTCGAATATTTTTGAAAGTTTTTCACAAAAGGAAAGGTGTCCTCATTTTTGTTCAAACGCAAGATGATTTTCAAAGTCTCGATAATGGTGTTTGTACTACTTTTGTAAAATGATACTCAAGATCAACTGTTGTTTCCAAACTGTTTTCAAAAGGTGGTTTTCATTTTTAAAACCTATCATTCCTGTTTGCGGACCGGAAATGCGTGTATGGTTTTCGAACTTTCGTTACGGTGTTAACCCCGAATTGTGATCGAATTGGTGGCATGAACGTCGAGTCGTTGCCACGCATTTGTTGTACTAGCCCTCTGTGAGAGGTGTGAACTGGTGTTTACTGTTATCACCTCGTGGTGATTTGCGTGTTGTCGCACGAGTGTGGGTTGTTAAAGCTTGAGTTGTACATTTGTGTACATGTATGATTGTTTCATGATGGTTGTAATTATGTGCTGGTTATCGTTCGGGCCGTTGAGGTCGCCGAACGATACCGTCGTTGCTGAAGTGTTTGTGTGTATTATTTTACGATGATAATCGTTGTATATGATATGTATTATGATTCCTTGTTGTGCTGAGTTGGCATCTCCGCTATGTTGTTTTGCGACGTTATGCCCCATTGTATCTAGCATTGTATTTTCGGTATGCCGAGCCGAGGCGTTTCAATCGAGATGTGCCGGGGCATGCACGTGTAGATTGTCCTTCTCGTCGGTAACACATTTCAAGGGTGGACTCGAGGGACACCGAATTCAGTTTTGTGAATTGACTACCGAGACTTTCGGAGTTCGCGCTTCAGCACCGTCATCGGAATCGGCTTTGAGAGGCCTTTGAAGGATTTTTTCTGTCAGTTGCTTGTTGTGTCGTCACCTTGATTTCGCTGTTGTGAGTTGCGGGGGCGACCTTCTTTTATAAGAGGTCGAATGTAGTACCCGTGTTGTTTTTAGACTCCTGCATTTTCTCTTTCTCGAGTCTATCGACTCGCTCGTGTTTGTTGATACTTTCTGAACTTGTCCTGTATTTCGGTTTCGTCGTTCGAACGAGCTGTGATCTTGTTTTGGGTCAATCTGGTTATCGCTGTGACTTTTTCGAGTTCGGTTCGATTCTTGTGAACCTTGTTCGGAAGTGACATCTTTTGGTTCTACTAGTTCTTTTATTCGAAGTGGATTGGATCTTGAACTTTTGTATTCTCGACTCTGTCGACTCGTTTATGTTCGTTGACATTTCTGAGCTTGTTCTGCCCTTGCTTTTGGTTGATCGAACGAGTGTGGTATTATTTCGGAATAACTCGTTTATAGTTGTGACTTTTCTATTGCTATTCCCTTTCCTGTGGATCTTATATGAATGCACATCCTGTTGTTTTCACCGGATCATATATTGTCTCGAGTCGAGATGTGAACCTTGGGGTTGTTGTTTGAATTTTATTATCCTTCGTATTTCGGACATGATTGTTCGATTTTTGTTGTCTCGATCATTTGTTTGTTCGGTTTTGTTCTCGTTTCGTGATTGTTGAGCGTTCAGACTCCTTCCTAATTCCCTTAAGTTCGGGAAATTAGTCTCGTTTTCGATCTTCCAACCCTTGAGCGGTGGAATTCCGTATTTGTTCAGCGATTGGCTCGCGTTTTGATTGATGTACCGTTGGGTTGGTCAATCGTATTGATTTTCGTTCGTGGTGTTTTGTGATTGTCGGATAATTGACTTGGCTATATTATCCGTTTGATGACGCTTGTCACTTGTTGGTTTTTATTATATCCCTAACGGCGACGCTCGTGGTCGCCGTGGAGCGTGTTTTCACGCCGTATACCCCTTTGCGTTGTTTGTAACATTTCGCCGTTGGGCGTTAGTTACGCATTCTTGTGTATCTCGTTGAGTTTTTCCTGGCGGAATATTTCTTCTCCCTATTTGTTTTAAGTTTCGGTACGAAACTTCTTTTAAGGAGGGTAGAATGTAATATCCGCAATTTTCGATTTCCGGTAATTTCTTTTTTTTCGGCGAAGTCTGCTTTTGACGACTCGCTCATGTCCGTTTCGCCATTCCGAGAATGATTAATTCTACACTTTTGACATCCGAGTTCGTTTCGGTGTCGTTTCGTTGAGTTCTCGTGCTTTTAGCGACTTTTCCGCACTTGAGTTCGATTCTTGCGAATCTCGTCCGAAACTGTTGTTTCGAGTTTCGCAAGTCCGTTTAACGTTGTTATACGTGTTGTGAGCTTCGGTTTGATTATTCGTTGTCGTATGGTGATTTTCGGGCAGTTGGGCCATTTTCGTAATTTCCCAAAGTTTGGGGTAATTACCTTCCGTTGTCGGATTTCGAGCCTTCGGGTGGTCGGAATCGTGTGTTCTACTAGCTCCTAGATTCGTCTTTGTGAGTACTTCGTAACCGTATCTTCGGTTCGTATTCAGGCTCGGGTTTCGGTGTCGTTTTGTTGAATTCAGGATTACTAAACGACTTTTCTAAGTATGAGTTCGACTTTGTTAGATCACCATTAATTTTTGGTGACTCCAAAAATTATAAATCTTTGCAATATTATAGAACATCGAGTTAGCTTTCCAATGGTTCAAACGGTGAGTCAATCGGAGTCCGGACGAGAGAGTTATGGTCGTTTCAGTTTTTGGCCGAGCACTTCCAGGAGCCTTTCGGCCGATAGGGGGGCCGATAGACTCTACTGCCTACATCCTGTATGGCTATCGGATGGGCCTATCGGCCGATAGGCCGGCCGATAGGTTCTGCTGTGTTACACTATAAATGTGTTGATTAAGCTGAAATCACTCATTACTCCCCATTCTACAAACGTGAGCGAGAGAGAGAGTCTTGAGAGGGAGAGTTCCTCCATCTATCACTTACTTGTGTAAATTTCTTCATTCCTTTTCGATCGGGTGGCTCGGATTGCGGATCTTAACACTTGAATCACTCAAGGTAATCTTCTAAAAACCCATTTTTGGGAGATTTTGGGGATTTTGGGTATTTTGTTCGATTTCGTCCGTTTAATCCGATTTAACTTAGGATTTTGATGGATTGATGATTATTTAGATGTATTATATCATTTCCCTTGTTATTCCATGGTTGGATCGTATCGATTCGTTGTTTGAGTTGAGTTCTTGACCGACGCCTTGAAGGTGTACTGTAATATGTCTTAGAGGGGTTTTCGGGCGTTCTACGATTATTCTTCCTCGTATGGTCGATGATTTATTGATTGTATGATGTTAGGGTCGTGTTTCTTGCGAAGAAACCGTGTTGAACCCTTTCGTTCGTCGTCGTCTTCCGTTTCGATAGCATTGGGCGTTTCGAAGCTTTCCGGTTGAGCCGTGTTCGTCGGAATACTTGCGTGCCGGTTTCGAGGCAAGTACCTTGTCCATACTATTCTTGTTTTGTGAATATGATGATTGGTGATCGTCTAAATGTGTTTGTGTGGTCGTTTGAATTGAACTTTCAAAATATTCGATTAGCCTCGTTAAAAGCTCTCTTTCAAAACGCGTGTGTTTTGTAATTGTGTGGGTTGTAAGTGACTACGTGGATATTTGGATATGTTTGGTGTTGATGTGGCGCTTGATAATACGTGTGTACGTATATTATCTCTTTTCGGTGCGTTTTGGTTTGATGTGGTGTTTTGCTAAGTGTTTGATGCCTCTGGTTGAATTGTTTGGATATCCTTGGTGTGATATGTTATTTGTGCATGATTGTTTCGCTCACCGCGGGTTGGTTCGACGGGGCCACGGCGGGAATCCAATGGTAGAGCCACGGATTCACGAGTGGTGAATGTATTTTACTCACCGTGGGTTGGTTCGACGGGCCACGGCGGAGTCCAATGGTAGAGCCACGGATTCACGAGTAAAAACTTCACAAGGTTGGTGTATATTTAGTGAATGTACTTTACTCACCGTGGGTTGGTTCGACGGCCACGGCGGGAGTCCAATGGTAGAGCCACGGATTCACGAGTAAAACTTCACGAGTTGATATTGATTTCTATCTCCGTTGAGGACGCGTGATGTGGGTTTTAACCCCGTGAATCGTTGTCGGTTTTCTATTTGCGAAAACAAAACATTTGGGTGTGACCCTATTGATTTTTGAAAAGAGAAGGATTTTATAATCCTAAATTGTTTTCTATTAAAACTCTCGACGGCATTTTAAAAGCTGTTTTGTAAATTGTTTCCCTTATTTGCGATCTTTCAGTTTTGGAAATGTTTACCCAAACTCTTGCCTCGGGAAGTACTTTTCCTTACGTTTGAACCTTTGAGGATTTCGATTATTATTGTTCTTGGAACTTGTATTGTATGGTTCGTATTTTTGCACTTGTACTTGCACTAGCAAAACGGTGGAGTTTTGCTAACCCCGAGTATTCGGGGTGGATGTCTATTTTGCATTCGGGTTTTGGAGCATAGCACGGTCGGCGCGAAGGATGATGAAAGATGAACGATACTAATCACACGAGGATCCGTTGACGCTGCTTTTGGTCTAGTTGTATTTTCTTTTCCGCTGCAGTATCTTTTCCCCGTTGTACGGGAGTTTATTGTATTTTGACCCCTGCGTGGGTATGTGTTTGGAACGGAGTTGTATGTATTTGTTGAAAGACCAAATCGGTCTACTGAGTCATTTTAGCCTTAAAGGCGAGGTTTAGATGTTTGATTTTAGTTATCAGCCTGGTAGATCCTCGAGGAGAGGGTCTACGGCGTGTAATATCCCTGAGCGGATTTGGGGGTGTTACACATATAACGTACGTAAAGGATGGCTAATAACGTATGTAAAGGAGTCTGAAAGAGCTAACGGTTAGTTGAGGATTTGGAGCCTATAAATACCACTTCCTATGGTATTGAACCTACAACAACTCCAAGCAAGTGATATATTGATGTGATATTGTTATACATTCTATCGTTGTTGTAATTGTGCTTATATTGATAAGTGTTTGAGTGTTATACACGAAAACATATACGAGAGGAAAAAGAAAGGATAAGATTGGATTCGATGTTATTAGGATCAAGGATCCGGCATTGTTAGAATCACAATCTATATCCACGTGAGGTTTGCCTAGTACCCATAGAAAGCTAGATATGTTGATTCCTTGTCCGATAAAAAATAAAAACGGTTTAACTTGGACCGACAAAAAGACAAGTGAGTTACGATTTATCTCGAACCGATAGAAGACGAGAATTGTAGGGGTGTTCAAAACCGGATATCTGGAGTTTCGGATATCCGAAAATCCGGATATCCGGAAATTCGGATAGTAGATTTTGATATCCGATATCCGTATCCGAAATTTCGGATATCCGGGATATCCGAATTTCCAGAAAAAAATATAAATTATATCCGAATATCCTTATATTCGAGAAAATATTCGGATTTGGATATCGGATATCCGAAAAAAACTTCGGATATGGATATCGGATATCCAAATATCCGAATACATTCTATTATTTAAAATATAAAAAATAAAATTTTGAGGATTTTTCGGATATTTCGGATATCCGGATATCCGAACTTCGGATTTTCGGATATTTCGGATCGGATATCAGATATCTGATATTTTTGAACACCCCTAGAGAATTGTAACAGTAATCCCTCGACCGATAGAAGAGTGGTGCAGAGGTTGATCTTCATTTTATAGAAAAAGATACGAAGAGAGGACGTAGGCGCTTTTGGCCGAACCTCTATAAATCTTGTGTCGATTTATTTTCCGCACCTTTAAATACGCTAATAACGTATGTAAAGGAGTCTGAAAGAGCTAACTGGAGGACAGTAGGCAGACTGTTCTTCCATACCCCGTTAGCGCACGCTAATGCTTGTGCGTAGCGTGCGCTAAGCCTGTCTAATATAAATAGGACAACAGCAGTCAACTTCGTCATTTTTCCATCATTTCTTATCCTTCTCGGCTTTGAGCGATTCCAGACGAGGGTTAGGGCCGATTCCGACTAGATATCATCATCCACTACCATCCGTGCATTCCTTGCGTGAATTCTTCAAGTTCCTAACACTTTCCACCATCCGAATCAAGGTAAGAATCCCCGAAACCCTTGTTTTGAGATTTTGGGGAAATTTTGAGGATTTCTTGGGATTTGACTCCTTTAGTCCGAATTATCATTGGATTATTGCTAGGCTTCGATCATGTACTTGTAATCCTTCGTTTTATTGATGATTTGTGATTCTAAACTCCAAGTTTTCCATTATTCGTCACTTATAGTCGATGATACCCAAGTCATGACCGACAAATTATTCCAGCGGGTAGAATTAGGATTAATTCTTACCTTTCCGCATTAATGAGACTTGTTGTATACCGTTATTATGATTAGGAACGGATTTGGGAGGATTGTTCGGACCAAAACCTATTCCTTCATCGTTTCCTTCGTTTCGTCTTATTCAAGGCAAGTATATGTATTACATTTCGTTATGTATGTTGTGTTTTCGAAATGAATGATGAATTGTGGTTTTCGAGTGCGTGAGTTGTGTTCCTTCCACCCGGAGTGTCCGATGGGATGTCTGGGGGTCGATACTAAGGGGTACTGCCGAGGAAGTGGACTTGGGTGCGTGTGTGGTTGAACTTCCACCCGGAGTGTCCGACGGGATGTCTGGGGGTCGATACTAAGGGGTACGGCCGCGGAAGTGGTATCCCACCCGGAGCGTTCGACGGGATGTCTGGGGGTCGATACTAAGGGGTACGCCACGGATACCGGGGCCAGTGATTTTGTGATATCGTGATGATTGAAACTGATTTGATTGCCAATGTAGTATTCTGGAATATTTATGGCAAATGATTTCTGATTGAGATGATTGTGTAAAAACCATATTTGTATATAATATTGTGTAATTGTGTACTTGCACTAGCTATTCGAATGCTAACCCCTTAAATGGGGGAAATGCGTCTTATGCATTTCAGGTACCGAGAGAGCTGAGGAGCAGGCACGGGACATGCACACAAAGGATGGGTTGGCTTGATGATGTGGCTCGAGTCTGTATTTTTATGTTTTGTCATTGCATTTGTCGAGTACTGGAGTTAGACTATTTACTTTTAATCTTGGTTTAAGTCCCCTGCGTGGGCAATGAACTGGTATTTAACTTATGTTTCATGTACTCCGTTAAAATGTTTTGGTCGAGGCCACGGCCTTACTTACTTTTTGAGTGCATCATTTGGGATTACATTGTGGTTTATGTGTCATGTGTTAGCCTGGTAGACCTCACGAGGGTTCTACAGCGTGTAATGTCCCATTTGTGAATTGGGGTGTTACATTTATGGTATCGGAGCTTAGGTTTTGAATACCTAGGTTGTCGGTAAATTTTTGGGTCTGTCAGTTGCGTCATTAGAGTCAGTCGTTGAGCCTAATATCATCATGCTACCGTCTTTTCGTGCGATCCGTGGCTGTAAGTCTCCTCGAACTCTTATATTTCTGTAATTCGTTTTCTTGCGTTGTTCGGAATTATGAATTGTGATACCAACTTTGTCAATTGTGAATCTTTCTGATCTTGTTCTTTTCATTTTTCCTTCAGTATGTTGAGAGGTCGTGGTAGACCAGCTAGGGGACGCGGCCGAGGCCGTGGTCGGGGTGCTGATAATGAGGAGGGCTCACTTTCTCAGTCCTCTGCGGACTCAGCCTCTCACTCAAGGCCGCGGGTAATAATGTCGACGCCTGGCTACGCCGTATTTGCCAGCTAGTAGCCCAACTTACTCAGATAGCTCAGGGTGGACGCCAGAATCCGCCCCAGACACCTGAAGAGGAAGCTAGTAAGTGGCTTCAGTCGGTGACTAAGATGCACCCACCTCGTTTCTCCGGATCTTCTGACCCCCTCGGTTGGGAGAATTGGCTCTTTTAGTTGTCCAGGACCTTCGATGCCGTAGCTTGTCCCGAAGACAGGAGGGTATATATTGCCCAGTACCTCCTGGATAAGGAAGCTGCAGAATGGTGGGAGGCCGTTGCGCCCAGAGACCGTCGAGCTACTTGGGAGGAATTCAAGGCTGCTATGGAAGCAGAATATTGTCCACAGCCAGTTAAGGAGCGCAGAATTGTGGAGTTCTTCGCCGCTACGCCACAGGATGTGCCTATTTATCAGGCCATCATTACTTACAATCAGCAGTTGGGTTTCGTGAGAGATCAAGTGAGGACGGAGGCTGATAAAATCCGTTACTTCAATATGCGCATAAAACCGCATATCAGGCAGAGTATGGCCCCGCTCATGTGTGTCACTTTGAAGGAGTATCAGGATCGCGCTCTAGCGATCGAGATGGCCGCACCGGAATCAGAGTTGGGTACCGAGGCCAAGAAACAGAAAACGGTTGACAGCTTTTCAGCCGGCAAGAGTGGACGATTTTCGAGAGCACAGTCTGCCCCTACACTGGAGAAGAGGCCATTTCATCAGGCTGGGGGATCTCAGGGTAATCATTCAGTTCAGTCCGTTGCTTCTGGTGGCAGGGTTTGTTTTAACTGCAACCAATATGAGCATTTGATGAAGGATTGTCCTTCTCCTCCAGTTACTTGCTTTACTTGCGGACAGACCGGGCATCGGGCAGCTCATTGTGAGAGGGCCACCAGGGCCGCTAGAGTTCCGACTACCACTGCCGATCAGAGGGATCACAGCACTCCAGCTACTCGTGTTCCGCAGAGTTCGGGTCGTGGTAGGGGTCGGGGTCAGCCGGATCGCTGGCAAAGATCGAGTTCGGGTTCAGTTCACCCCCGATTGTATCAGATGAGGCGCACAGAGGAGGCAGACGTTCCGGTGGCGTCAGGTATCACTCAGATCCTTACTCATCCAGTTTCAGTGCTTTTTGATTCGGGTGCAACCCATTCCTTTATTGCATCGGATTGTGTGAGTCGCATTGGTTTTGACTGCTTGTTTGAGTGTGAACCGTTTGTAGTGAGTACGCCCAGCAGGGATCGTATGGTTGGGGACCGGGAGGTTAGGGATTGCCCAGTGAGGATCGGGAGCCGGGATTGGCCCTCGAATCTCATTGTTATAGACCTTAAGGGTGAGGATTTGATCCTCGGAGACGATTGGTTGGATCTTCACGGTGCTATTATGAACTATCGGACACGTACCATCTCGATAGTGGCCGAGGACGGCACCGAGCATACTCTCGTCGGTCGTAAGCCGGGTAGGTCGGGGAGTGTGATTAGCGCCTTGAAGGCGATGAAACGTCTGAACCAGGGTTGTGTCGGCTACTGGTGTTACGCTCTGAAGGCGAAAGATGGTGGAGTTGATTGGTCGTCAATTCCAGTTGTTAGTGAATACCCCGACGTATTTCCAGATGACTTGCCGGGATTACCACCACATCGAGAGGTGGAGTTTCCTATTGATCTTGAGCCGAATGCGGCCCCTATTTCTCGAGCGCCGTATCGTATGGCACCGTCGGAGATGTTAGAGTTTAAGAATCAGTTGGGAGAGTTGTTAGATAAAGGGTATATTCGACCGAGCGCATCGCCTTGGGGTGCGCCCGTACTTTTTGTTAAGAAGAAAGATGGATCGCTTCGTTTATGCATCGACTATCGAGAATTAAACAAGTTAACCATCAAAAATAAACACCCTTTGCCCCGGATTGACGATTTGTTTGATCAGCTTCAGGGGGAGACAGTCTTTTCGAAGATTGATTTGCGATCGGGCTACTACCAGTTGAGGATTCGGGACATCGATATACCGAAAGCTGCCTTTCGGACGAGATATGGCCATTACGAGTTTGTGGTTATGCCTTTCGGGCTAACCAATGCCCCAGCAGTGTTCATGCAGTTGATGAACAAAGTTTTTATTGAGTATCTGGACAAATTCGTAGTCGTCTTTATCGATGACATTCTTATCTATTCACGGAGTCGGGAGGAGCACGCCTTACATCTCCGGATTGTATTAGACATTTTGAGAGCTGAGCAGTTGTATGCGAAGTTCTCTAAGTGTGAGTTTTGGCTCGAAGAAGTGATGTTCCTCGGGCATGTGATTTCAGCAGAGGGAGTTCGGGTAGATCCGCAGAAGATAGAAGCAGTGATGGCTTGGGAGCCGCCTAAGAATGTGAAGGAGGTGAGGAGTTTTCTGGGTCTCGCCGGATATTACCGTAGATTTGTTGAGGGGTTTTCTAAGATCGTTAGACCACTCACTCAGTTGCTCCAGAAGACTCAGAAATTCGAGTGGACCGTAGACAGACAGAATAGTTTTGACGAGTTGAAGAGACGACTAACTACCGCACCCATGTTAGCATTGCCTCAGGGGAACGAAGATTTCGTGGTATATAGTGATGCTTCGGGCCTCGGGCTCGGATGCGTTTTGATGCAGAGAGATAGGGTTATTGCTTATGCGTCCCGCCAGTTGAAACCGTATGAGGCAAATTACCCCACGCACAATTTGGAGTTAGCTGCGGTCATTTTCGCCCTAAAGATCTGGAGGCATTATCTCTATAGGTCGTCGTGTAAGATATTTATGGACCACAAGAGTTTGAAGTATATCTTCAGTAAAAAAGAGTTGAACATGAGACAGCGAAGGTGGTTGGAGCTAATTAAAGATTACGACCTCGAGATACTTTATCATCCGGGTAAGGCTAACATAGTGGCTGATGCGTTGAGCCAAAAGCCGGTGGCGTTACAGATGTTAGAGGTACTTACGCCACAGAGCAGGATCCGTCGGGATTTTATTTGTCAGAATATCAAAGTTTGGGTTCAGAGTTCGTGGTCGATTATGTGCGTTGAGATTACTTCGCCCTGATGATGATATCAAGACGAAACAGTATGATGATCCGTGTTTGGTCTAGTTGAGGGAGGATGTGAGGAAGGGGAAAGCCCCTGGATTTGTGGTTCAGGATGATGGAGTTCTGAGATTTCGCGGCAGATTCGCACTTAACAGGGTTCTGAAAATAAAGTTACAATATATATATATATATATATATATATATATATATATATATATATATATATATATATATAACCGAATGACTTTGAGTTGAAGCAGAAGATTTTAAGTGAGGCTCATACTACGCCTTATTCCATACATCCTGGTACGAGCAAAATGTACAAGGATGTGAGGAGTAACTATTGGTGGAGTAATTTGAAGTCGAACGTTAGCGAGTTAGTGGCGAAGTGTTTGACCTGTCAGCAGGTTAAGATTGAGCATCAGCAGCCCGCGGGGTTGCTACGACCACTTCCCATTCCGGAATGGAAATGGGAAGACGTCTCTATAGATTTCATTATTGGGATGCCTAGGACTCGGACTGGAATGAACATGATTTGGGTTATTGTTGATTGACTAACCAAATCAGCTCATTTTCTGGGTATTAAGGACACTTGGGGACCGGAGAGGCTGGCACGAGTGTTTATTGCAGAGATCGTGAGATTGCATGGGACTCCTAGGAGTATTGTTTCAGATCGAGATGGCCGGTTTGTATCACATTTTTGGCAGGCTGTTCATCGAGCTTTGGGGACTGAGTTGAGACTCAGTACGTCTTACCACCCTCGATCGACGGACAAATGTAACTGACGATCCAGACGTTGGAGGATATGTTGAGAGCTTGTGCCTTAGATTGGAAGGATGATTGGGAGTCGCACTTGCCGTTGATCGAGTTCACGTACAACAATAGTTGGCACGCCTCGATCAAAATGCACCATTTGAGGCATTGTATGGGAGGAGCTTCAGATCGCCGTTGTGTTGGGACGATGCGTCCGAGCTGATTGGTACCGAGCCCGATATGGTAGTTGAAACGAGAGAGAAGATTGCTCTAATTCGCGATAGATTGTTGACGGCCCAGAGTCGGCAGAAGTCTTATGCCGATACGCGTCGCCGGCCATTGGAGTTTGAGGTGGGGGATCATGTTTTGCTTAAGGTGTCGCCGACACGGGGAGTTTACCGCTTCGGCCAGAAGGGTAAACTTAGTCCGAGATATATTGGACCGTTTGAGATTTTAGAGAGAGTGGGAGAGCTTGCCTATCGGTTAGGTTTGCCGCCGACCTTGAGTCACGTGCATAACGTATTTCATGTTTCCCAGCTTAGGAAGTACGTACCGGACCCTATCCATATTATTGATTTTGGAGAGATCGAGTTGGGACCCGACATTACCTTGGGACCCGACATTACCATCGAGGAGAGGCCGATTCAGATTTTAGAGCGTCGGGTGAAGCAACTTCGTCATAAAACCATTCCTTTGGTTAAAGTTCAATGGTCGAGGCATGGATCCGAGGAAGCCACATGGGAGACGGAAGAGAGTATGCGGTTGAGATACCCCGAGTTATTCGCGTTGTAAGTTTCGGGATGAAACTTATTTTTTAGGGGGAGATAATGTAATATCCGTGTTTTCTATTTTTGGTAATTTCTATTTTTGGTGTATGTTCGTTTCGGACAACTCGCTTATCCCTGTTTTGGAATTCTGAATCTATTTTGTTCTTGGAGTTTTTCCGTTTGGACGAGTTTCGAGGATGTTTTTGCATAATTTCATCTTGAATTATACCTTGTCGCATGTACGTTCGATTCTCGTAAATCTCATTCGTTTTCGTTTTTTCTTGATTTGCATAAGTTTGTTTGGTTGAGTTGGTCGTGTTGAAACTTTCGGTTTGTTAATCCGACGTATCGCGATTTTCGGGCACTCGGGCCATTTTGTAATTTCCATAAGTTTAGGAAATTTCACTTTGTTTGTTACATTTCGGACTCTCCGGTGACCGGAATTATATTCTCTTTCAACGCTCAGCTTTGTCGTCTTGATTATTCCGTGTTTATGTTCCGGATTCTGGTCTTGCTTCGCATTTCGATACTTTTGTCTTTGTTGCAGCGTGATCGGGCAAGATCAATCACGCCTGAGTAGCGCATGCTACTCCGGCTTACTTGCGGCGCTATCACCGTGTGGTTAACGTGACGCTAACACGGGGTTCGTAGCGTGCGGCGCTAACGATTTCGGCCGCCCGACAAGAGGTTCGATTTCGCATCGACTGTGCAACAGACGCTAATTCAGCGTTAACGCACGCTAATTCCTAGCATTAGCGCACGCTAATCATGTTAGCTTGCGTACGCTAACAGGACGACAGTAGGTAGACTGTTCTTCCATACCCCGTTAGCGCAGGCTAATGCTTGTGCGTAGCGTGCGCTAAGCCTGTTTAATATAAATAGGACAACAGCAGTCAACTTCGTCATTTTTCCATCATTTCTTATCCTTCTCGGATTTGAGCGATTCCATACGAGGATTAGGGCCGATTCCGACTGGATATCATCATCCACTACCATCCGTGCATTCCTTGCGTGAATTCTTCAAGTTCCTAACACTTTCCACCATCCGAATCAAGGTAAGAATCCCCGAAACCCTTGTTTTGAGATTTTGGGGAAATTTTGGGGATTTCTTGGGATTTGACTCCTTTAGTCCGAATTATCATTGGATTATTACTAGGCTTCGATCATGTACATGTAATCCTTCGTTTTATTGATGATTTGTGATTTTAAACTCCAAGTTTTCCATTGTTCGTCACTTATAGTCGACGATACCCAAGTCATGACCGACAAATTGTTCCAGCGGGTAGAATTAGGATTAATTCTTACCTTTCCGCATTAATGAGACTTGTTGTATACCGTTATTATGATTAGGAACGGATTTGGGAGGATTGTTCGGACCAAAACCTATTCCTTCGTCGTTTCCTTCGTTTCGTCTTATTCAAGGCAAGTATATGTATTACATTTCGTTATGTATGTTGTGTTTTCGAAATGAATGATGAATTGTGGTTTTCGAGTGCGTGAGTTGTGTTCCTTCCACCCGGAGTGTCCGATGGGATGTCTGGGGGTCGATACTAAGGGGTACTGCCGAGGAAGTGGACTTGGGTGCGTGTGTGGTTGAACTTCCACCCGGAGTGTCCGACGGGATGTCTGGGGGTCGATACTAAGGGGTACGGCCGCGGAAGTGGTATCCCACCCGGAGCATTCGACGGGATGTCTGGGGGTCGATACTAAGGGGTACGGCCACGGGATACCAATTGTGATTTTGTGATATCGTGATGATTGAAACTGATTTGATTGCCAATGTAGTATTCCGGAATATTTATGGCAAATGATTTCTGATTGAGATGATTGTGTAAAAACCGTATTTGTATATAATGTTGTGTAATTGTGTACTTGCACTAGCTATTCGAATGCTAACCCCTTAAATGGGGGAAATGCGTCTTATGCATTTCAGGTACCGAGAGAGCTGAGGACCAGGCACGGGACATGCACGCAAAGGATGGGCTGGCTTGATGATGTGGCTCGAGTCTGTATTTTTATGTTTTGTCATTGCAGTTGTCGAGTACTGGAGTTAGACTGTTTACTTTTAATCTTGGTTTAAGTCCCCTGCGTGGGCAATGAACTGGTATTTAACTTATGTTTCATGTACTCCGTTAAAATGTTTTGGTCGAGGCCACGGCCTTACTTACTTTTTGAGTGCACGATTTGGGATTACATTGTGGTTTATATGTCATGTGTTAGCCTGGTAGACCTCACGAGGGTTCTACGGCGTGTAATGTCCCATTTGTGAATTGGGGTGTTACAGATCAAACTTCATGACATGGAAAAAGAATATGTCGATATTCATTCGAGGCTACGACATCGAGCTATGGAAAGTGATATGTCTTGGTCCGAAAATTCCAATGAATTCCAACGGTATGCTTAAAAATTTCGAAGAGTATGATGATTCCGATTGGAAAAATGACCATTATAATTGTAAAGCAATGCAATTATTATATTGTGCTTTAAATCTAGAAGAACACAATCGGATATCATCGTGTGATAGTGCCAAAGAAATATGGAAAATGCTAGAAGTCACACACGAAGGCACAAATCAAGTCAAGGAGACGAAGATTAACATGCTTCTCCACGACTACGAGCTATTCCAAATGAAAGACGACGAATCCATTACAATCATGCTCGACCGATTTTCGGTTATTACGAATGGATTAGCTTGTTATTAGAAACCCCTTTCGAGTAGTAAAAAAGTAAAGAAGATCCTATGATCACTACCTCGGGAATGGGACGACACCGTGACGGCGATCATGGAATCTAAAGATCTCAACACGCTCGACTTTAGCGCCCTCGTTGGTTCGCTAATTAACGATGAGATTGTTCTAAAATCATGAAGTGTCAAGCCAAAGCCGAAGGAAAGATCAATAGCTTTAAAAGCTAAGATGTCTCGAAAAGAAGAAATCCCAGTCGATGGAAGTGATGAAGAATCGACATATTATGCGAAAAATATTAATAAGTTTCAAAACTTATTGAACCGGAGAAAGAAGGACAACAAATCGGGCGAATCTAAGAAATTCGACAACAACTGTCAAATCTGTGGTAAACCAAGCCACTTTGCAAAAAATTGCCGGAACATAAATCCTAAGAAGGAAGTACTCGTTGCAACATGGAGCGATGAAGATGAAGATGATGATTTCAATCAAAATATTCTCGCTCTCATGGCACGAAGTTCATTCGGCGAAAGCGATTCGAATTATTTGAAGCATTCGAATTATTACATACCGATTTTCAAAATGCTTTATCCAAAATAAAATCCCTTCAATCGAAAAATAAATTATTGGAAACTGAAATTTCTAAAATTCTTGAAAAAGGGAAACTTATCGAGACCGATCATTTAAAATGTCTTGAAATAGAAAATAATTTAAAGAAGGATCTTTTGAAAGTTCAAGACGAACTTAAAAATT
The DNA here is from genome assembly GCA_033398695.1 of Orobanche coerulescens. Classification (NCBI taxonomy): domain Eukaryota; kingdom Viridiplantae; phylum Streptophyta; class Magnoliopsida; order Lamiales; family Orobanchaceae; genus Orobanche; species Orobanche coerulescens. Next base: position 51,676,478 of record CM065803.1, read on the forward strand.
TAACGAACAAATTTTCTCTCGGAAACGAGAAATTTGATAATATGCTTTCCATGCAAAAATATACTTTAAATAAACAGGGGTTAGGATTCAAACCGAATAATAAAACAAAATTCTTAAATTTGAAAATACCCCGATATGCAAAATGTATAAAACTTGGGCATCATATTTCGAATTGCAAAAGCCCACGTCGGACGATAAAAACTAAAAAGATTTGGATTCCTAAAGGAACTGTTATTCCAAATATCGTCTATGTTTCGAATGAAAAACCAACTATCGGTTGGATCCCCAAAAAATCAAAATTAAATATTTCATCAATTAATATTTTAATAAGGGGGAGTTGTTTTTAAAGGAGATATTTTTGTCAGGGGGAGTTTACCCTTTTCTGCATTTATCATATCAAAATTTTATTTCATCATTTATTATCGTTTATACACTTTTTGCTGATAACAAAAAGGGGGAGAAGAATGGAATAAAAGAAGAATGATATAAGGAGAGAAAAACAAGAAAAGCGTCATGGAAGAATGACGAGAAAAATAAAAATATACGAATCAATGTCGAAAGTCGAAAAAAAAGAAGAAAAGAAGAAGTTAAAAAAATAATAAAGAAGTTGAAAAGGAGAAAAAATATACGAATCAATAGATGACTTTTAAACTGTTGAGTTTTGACATTTCGGGCCTTGTCGTTTCAAATGAGATTTTACGGCGGTTTTGATAAATGGATTTTATAAAGTCTTCGAATATTTTTAAGATACTACCGTCATCGCCGATTAGGCGTATTTGAGATGTTTGTAACAATATCTTTTAACCTTGTGGGTTCCGTTTCGGGGCCCACAGCACTGTAATATTCCCGTATGGCTCTGGGGGTATTACAGTATATGGTATCGGAGGTTAGGTTATGAAAACCTAGGCTGTCGAGTCGAGCCGAGTCGTGTTTTTGTCATGTTATTCGAGTTGTCGGTTGACAAGTGTTAGAGTTTTGGATTTTTATTGATCACCCGTGCTTGTGTGTTATGTGATTTACCGGTGTGGTGCTGCGGTTGTTTTAAACTTTTCCAAATGGTATTAACGTGTTTCTTTGGAAAGAGATGTGTCGTATTTTGAGTTGAACTGATTTTGCAAAATGTATGTTTTGAAAATATCTGTATCGAGTATTTTCTAGAGTTGAGGCAGGTGCCAGTATCACGGGGAATTGTCGGCTTCACGATCTGTAAGTATTTGGATTTTTGGATTGTATTGAAATTATTTGTAGTTATAAGTTGATGTGTTTTGAAATTCAGAAGGATATCATGTGTTATAGTATGAAATAGCAGAATATAATAGTTGGGACATAACTGGTGATCTTAAGGAACTATAATTATGGAAAATCAATAGGTCGAGTAAACTTGGAAAATGGAATTATGTTCTTGGGAGAACTGTTGTGGATTGTTGAGAGGAACATGTAGTCATTCTAGTTCATTTTGAGGTACACGAAACTGTTTATGAACATCTGAAAATGATACTTTTCAAAATGAATGTTTTACGGATGTTTTACGGAAAACGATTTTGGGCCGAGAACCAATCGATTTTGAAATAGTTTTATAACTCAGGACTTGGGGTCCAAAAGGATTTTCTACTTTATAAACTTCTTGTAATGTGGAACGGGATATGGGATGACACCTTAATGTTTCAAAAAGGCTTTAAAACTTGGGACTTGAAGTCGTAAAAGGATTTTCTGTTTTCTAAAATTCCCGAGATTTATAAAACACTTTACCAATTATTTAACTATTTTATTACTGCCTTTCGGGGTTTTGGTTTACTTGTCCAAATGAAACTTCTCGGGTAGTCTTTCGTTGTGTTTGATTTGTTGATTATTCAATGTTTTGTCATAGCATAGTTGAGGTGATCCAGGATGGGATAATGGTCGACGTTGCGAGTCATATGTGGAAAATAAGTTTTTATCGAAGTCTATACATTAAGATTTTGGAACTCTATCGTGTGGTTTTCCGATGAAATGTCAGTGGAATTGGTGATGAGCCGAACTGGTTTACAGGAGTATGGATGTAGTCGAGCATTTGCATAATTTCATTGTATTTAATCATATGTTTTCAAAAAGAATTGTCATCGAGTACTTGACATAAGAGAGCCTGTTTAAAGTTTTTTTTCCAGAAAATGATTTTGTAGTCTTATGACTATATATGTCTGGAGTTTGAAATTCTTGAAAGAACTTTCGAAAATTGTTTTTTGTTGACAAGATTATATGATTTCAAGACCATTTTGAAAATGTGATTGGTATACGCATAAATTTAGTACATAATGCATATCATGGTGAAGTTATGAGTGAGACTCATAACACATCAGTGGTACGATGAAAAGAGATTCAAACTTTAGTATGGTAGTTTGGTTATCCAGGGATGATCGGTTGGTTGATCAGATAAGAGGAATATGCTGCGTGTTGTAGATTCATGTAGAGATATGATTTTGGAACTTTAGATTTTGTAGAACCGGGGCATATGTGCTATGTGGCTCTATTAGTGTGGTAGTAGCGTGATTTTGATATAGTGATTTTTGACTTTTGAGCCACATTGATTAGCCGTTCATACTTCGTGTAGGATAGGGTATGTTCGTCGGTTTGCGGCTGGTTGTTCATACGCCGAAGGGTATGTTCAACAGTTGGGCGTGTTTCTCTGAGATCCACTGTATGTGATTTGTGTAATGTTTTGAGAATTTTATCCTTTCATATATCTTTCTCTGTGGTTCTGTGTTGATCGTGTTGGAGCTTACCGTGTGAGGGTATTCTCGGTTATTGTTGATCGCTCATTAGTAATATTAGAGTTTATCATGTTGATGATATTCTCGGTTGTGTTTTGACCTTTGGTTGGTCGTATTGGAGTTTATCATGTCGATGATATTCTCGGTTGAAGTATTGGTTGATCATTGTTATTGATCGTATGAGCGTTCGGACTTTATGTCGATGTTTCGGGATTTGTTGCCATTGTTTTGGGCAGTTGTTTCACAGATGTATTGTGTATTATTCGTTTTATCAAGATTGGGACTTGATTGTGTAATCACGCAGACAGACTTTGACATGGATTGATTATTCCATAATTGAGTTATAACGATGTATTGTAGGTCACAAGTCGTCCAGGAATAAGTCTAGAGGGGGGGTGGGGTGGGGGGTGAATAGACTTATTCAAACTCTTAAACTCTTTTTCACAAAGAGTAAGTTTCTTCAGCTGATAGATATGCAAATGACTTAGAGTCGTTTGTTCTCAATACGTGCGGAAGTCAGCTGATGACGAATACAAACAACTAATGAAACACTTAACAATGAATGCAGCAGTTAAGGTATGATGCTATAAAACAGTAAAATACGCAGGCAGTTATAGTGGTCTCAGAGATGGGGTAATCCTCTACTAATCCACTTTTCTCCAAACCAGTTGGAGATGAATTCACTATAATTGTCAACCAGTGATAAAGATTACAGTGATTCAACCAAATTACAACAGCTTCCAACCAGTGGAAATTCTTGCCGTTGCAACACTCTTGACTGCCTTGCACCTCTTGATCCGCGATCCTTGGATGCCTTTACAGTCTCAAACTTCAACCAGTGAAGTACCCCGAACTCAGGATTAAAGACACGAGTTTTTGTCTTCTCCAACTAAGAGCTTCTTCAAGTATGAACTTTTGAGAACTGCTCTTTTCACGATGCTATTGTTTGCTTTTATATTGCTTTGAATGCTTTGATTGCTTGAGAGCTTGTTCGCACCGTTTGTATGTATCTGTGTTACTCAGCTTCAAATCTTCGGATATATATAGGTCACGATCTCTGAGCATTTTCTTCATAGCCGTTGCAAATCTTTTCAACAAATCCGTCCGTTGGAGAGGTAAACTTCATTGTTTTCTTTCTGAACGTTGCAAGGCTGGATTCCCATAATTTAATCCATCTTTCGACCATTGTGAAGACTTTGCATGTGAGGCGCCGAATCTTTTGAATATAGTAAGATTAAAGTCTTCAGTGGTAGGCCTGGATGAATTATTTAATTCATATCCTTTGCGGGAATCTCTCCAATCTGTCTCTTCACGTTGCATGTGACTTTCCGTAATATTTGACTATTCAACGCATGCTGACGTGGACTTGGAGTACTTGGCTGATCTCAAGTAGGCTGATGAACAGTCATCTTCTATGCAGTCTGGACTTCTCTGATGTTTACTGTTTGGGACTTGCCTGATCAGATGGCTTGTCTGAGGTCACTTAACTGCAGTCTGGTCAAATATCTCTGATTTAATTTTGTTGACCAGAACTCCTCTGACTTGACTCGGCTGTACCTCTCTGATGGACTCAGCTGTACTTTTGTACTTAGCCGATTTGAGCCTAACTTCTTTTGGCCTATAGAAGATACTCATTTGGTTCTTCTTTACATTTTGCCAAGTATTAAACTTAACATAGTTTGGCCTACGGAAGATACTCATTTGGTTCCTCCTTACATTTTTGCCAAGTAATAAATATTTGAATGACATCATCAAAATCTAACAAGTATTTCTAACAAATTACCCCTATTTTGATGATGGTAAAACTTAAGCAAATATTCAAATGAACAAGTCTGCACTTGAGTGTAAGACACAAACTAAAATCAGTCTAGTTTTGAGACAACTGGAAATTGTCATTCAAAAGACTGTTATAAAATTTCGGAGTTGATTACAAATACATGTCTAAAAACATTTACAGAAAATTTTACAAGTACAAAAATGAATATAAATCATCTGCCTCTGCCTCTGCCTCTTCGGATAGGCTGCTTGGCAGGTCTGAATGGTTTAGCTCCAATTGGTCTTATTTTAACAGGAACAAGACCATACTTTCTTCTTACAACAAGGGCTGCAAAATCTTGCTCTTCTTGAGAGGAGAACTTGTTTTCAACACACAGTTTCTTGATCTTCCTTTGGAGTGCAAGTTCATTCAGATCATTATTCTCCAAAGTGGGAGGTTCTTTGGCCCTGAAAGGAGGGATCATGGGATATGCATTGCATGCCTCTGCATGTTTTAGAAGGATGGCCCAGAGTTGTGGATGTGCTTCCTCCATGAAATTGATGAAAATCTGCTGTGGGGAGCAACTGCTATCCTGGAGTAATTCCCAGATATAGTAATCTCTGATGAACCTTTTCTTTGCAGATCCCCACATGGGTAAAGCTTCAGTAGGTACAAACTCCTCAACATGCCATAACTCTTTGCCTTCCCATTCTAGAGTAGGCTCGAATCCTCCTCTGATCCTCCTTCTTTTGCCTACAGGCTGATCATCAGCCTGTTCTGATTCTGTAGCTTCTCCCTTCCTTTTAGCTGAAGATGTCCCAGTAGTGATCAACTGGACATCCTGCCTCCTTTTAGTTCTCATCTCTTCCCTTATTTCTCCTTGTTTGCTGCCTTCCCCCTGGATCCTTTCATCCCCCTTTTTGCCAGCATCAACCAAAGTGGTCAACTGCTGCTCCATTCGATACATCCAGTCAGACATGCCAAAAGGCATTCTGTTGTTTGTAGGAGGAGGAGGTTGAGGGATGTCCCGCTGTAGCAAAGTATCGATTTTTGCATTGATGGATTGGAGATTAGGGGTGATCTGAGAAGCAAGTAGTTCTCCAATAGTGTCCTTAACAATTTCTCTGATCAGCTCGGTCATCGCAGGTGAAATCTGTGATGTTGGTGGAGAGTACTCGCCTGAGCCCTCTACTCCTGCAGATAGGCGTGCAAACGACCCACCTGACTGCAGACTCCTGTATCCAGCAGGCATTCCAGATGGGGTCTGATCAGGGGTCCCCAATCTGGAATCTTCAGCTAGGTCTGCATCTAGGCTGGTATACCGGGCAGGCGCCCCAGCCCTGTCTGCAGCCTCCTTTTCTGGCTCTTTTTCTTTTTCTTCTTTCTTTTCTTCCTCTTCAACATTCTCTTTCTCTTTCTCAGTCTCCTTTTCTCCTCCATCATCCTTATCATCATCATCATCATCCTCATTCTTATCATCCTTTTTATCATCTTTTTCATCATCCTTTTCATCATCCTTATCTTTTTCATCATCTTGCTTTTCTTTTTCACCATCCTCCTTTTCTTCTCCATCCTCCTGTTCAACTTTTTCTTCTTCTTCTTCTTCATCTACTAATTCCACTGTTTTTTCAACTTCCTCTTCTTCAGTTTCTTTTTCAACTAAAATATTTTCTTCTTTCTTTTCTTCCTGTTTCTCTTCTTCATCATCAATCACAATAATTTCTTCTTCTACTTCGTCAATTCTTATCTCCTTTTCTTATTCCTCCTCTTCTTCTTCTTTCCCAAAGGAACCGTCAAAAATGCTATACATTATGGAGTGGATAAATTGGTCCATGTTGGTTTTGAAATTGGACATGAACCAATTTTTCTGAAGAATCAAAATTATGTCTGACACTTTGCAAAAATATGTCAGCACATCTTCTGTGGCTTGGGGATATCCCCAACCACTGGTTTCAACATAGGCTTCAAGTTTAGTGAAAGAAAGTGATTTAAAGGTTTTCCATTCTTCAAAAATATGGATAAAAGAATGTTTTAGAGCTTGCGGTTTTACTAACTGAAGTTGCTCTAGAGATAAGTTGAAAAGATTGTTGTCCAGCAGGTGAAAAGTGTAATTTGCCTCAGGGATGGAAATTATTAAACCTGCTTCTTCTTCTTATGAAATGAATGCTGGAGTGAGGATAGGAACGATCTGAGTCTCCAGGCTGCCCGGAGCAGGCTGGTCCTCCAGGTGGATAGGCGACCTGGCTGCAGGACTGGGAAACTGTTCTTGTTGCTCCTCTTGGATGAACTGCAGTCACCTGGGCCTTTTGGGAGAGGGTTCTGGTGACGAATACATGATGGATGGCTCACAAGGGGCTGGTCCCCTTCTTTTGAACCGAACAGCAATGGGCGTATTGTCTGACTCCGAATCCGACTTGGCTGCAGGTTGGTTGACGTCTGCAGGCTGGTCCGACTCGTCTGATGAAGGGTATTTGTAGGGCGGTGAATCAGACAACTCTTTTAGCATCCGAGCTGCTCTTCTATTGCACCCTAGCTTCCTCAAAGTTTCTTGATCTAGGTGACCAAGTCTCTTGTTGATGTGGAAGGGGTCAGTACTTCCCTTTGCCACACCCAGCTTCTCAAGGATCCAACTTAGCTGCGTTCCAAACGCCAGCTTGGACCTGAACCTCTTCTCTTCAACAAGCCATTCGGCCTTGTTGACCTCGCGAACCAATTGTCTGAAAATTTAGTCGGACCAATCAATTGGCTCGTCCTGAATTAGTGCTCCGAGCACCATGAATTTAGCCGATGATAATTGGTCGTAACTCCCGGCCATACCTATAACGATTTTGTTGGTGATGTCCAACACATATCGATACATCTTTTTTTGATTTCGCTCCTCTTGGCGGTGAGCTTTAGCTTCTCCGGCTAGTCAACCGCCTTAATCTTCAGCCAAGTATCGGCTGCTTTCTGCTTGAGGGCCTCGACCGCTATGCCACGATTCTTCATTCCAAAAACTTTTTGAATCGTCTCTGGCATTATGTCAACTTGTACTCCGCCAACGGTGCTCCTAATTCCTGCTTCAATCACATGGGCTTCGCGGTAAAATGTGATAACGTCCTCCTTGTATAGGTGTTTGGGACTGATATCTAAAAATGGATAGATCCCATTCTTCTTCATTGAGTGGATAAGGAAGAGCACGTCGTTGTTTTCCAGATGTGATTCCAAGAGCCCTTCAAAATCAACGACCAGATAAAAGATGATCTGGTCCTTGACAGCCTTCATGTTTACGCCTTCAAAGTAAGCTTCCATTTCTGCAAATATAGGAGATTTCTTAGTGTATTTAGAGTTCAAAGGATTTTCTGCTCTGTAAATTAGGGTTTATGAAAGACTGGTAAAGATAAAGTGAAGGGTTTTTCCGTCCTTAAAAAGAAAGTGAAACGACGTTGGAATTAAATAATCTTTTATTTTAAATCGATGGTCCGCCTTTTGAGATTCCTTTTTAAAATTCAAATTTTAATCGATGGTCCAGGTTTTGATTTTAAAATTAGACCGTTGGATTTTAATTGGTCACAGTGGAGGTCGATTTAACCTGTGATTGCCACGTGTTTTTAAAGCATATAGTATTGTGCCACTTGTGATCCAAAATTAATATGATATTTTCATACATATATCAGATAATAATTTAATATTTAGAAGTCAGTCAGGATTAGAAAACTTAGCTGGTTGACCGTTGACTGTTGACTGCTCTGCATCAGGTGAGTTGACTCCTTTGACTTCTCGCCTAAGATTTGATCAGGTAGGTTTCTTCGTCTGTCCTTCGTCTTCTTGTCTGCATTGGATAGAGTCTGATTCCTATAATCAGTTAGGTTCATCCTTCCTCTGATGTGCTTCAGCTGGCTTTTTCTTCTGTACTAGATTCCCAATATAGTAAACCAAGTTCTCTGCTCAGCTCCAAAAACCTTTCTTTTGGCAAGGATTTGGTAAAGATATCAGCAATTTGATAGTCTGTGCTGACTCTTTCAACTCTGACTCTCTTGTTAAGCACGTGATCTCTAATGAAGTGGTGCTTAACATCAATGTGCTTGGTCCTTGAATGCAAAACCGGATTGTTGGTTATTGCAATAGCACTGTTGTTGTCACACCAGATAGGGACTTCATTGGCAATGATGTTGTAGTCCCTCAGCTGTTGTCTGATCTACAAGATCTGGGCACAACAACTTCCTGCAGCTAGGTATTTTGACTCTGTGGTGAAGATAGAGTTAGAAACCTGCTTCTTGCTAAACCAGGATATCAGTCTGGTTCCTAGGAATTGGCATGTTCCACTAGTGCTTATCCTATTAATTTTGCATCCTGCGAAATCTGCATCTGAATATCCTGACAGCTCGAAGTTATCATCCTTTGGATACCATAGTCCAACATTGACTGTAGACTTAAGGTATTTAATTATTCTCTTGGCTGCATCTTGGTGCGACTGCTTAGGCTTGGATTGAAATCGCGCACAAACTCCTACGGCATAAGATATGTCTGGTCTGCTTGCAGTAAGGTATAATAGTGATCCAATAAGTCCTCTGTAGTGAGTTGAATCCACTGATATGCCTCCCTCATCTGCATCTAGGTGAGTACTTGTGCTCATAGGAATTCTTGCTGGCTTGGCGGATTCCATTCCAAATCTTTTAATTAGATCTCTGGTATATTTTGCTTGGTTGATGAAAATTCCATATTCCATCTGCTTAACTTGTAATCCAAGAAAGAAGTTAAGCTTTCCCATCATACTCATCTCAAAATCTCCTTGCATGAGGTTTGAGAATTTCTCACACAGCTCTGGGTTGGTTGAGCCAAATATAATATCATCCACATATATCTGAACTATGAATATGTGGCCTTCATGCTCCACTCTGAATAAGGTCTTGTCTACCGTTCCTTTGCAGAAACCGTTTTTCTCAAGAAATATAGATAGGGTTTCATACCAAGCTCTTGGTGCTTGCTTAAGTCCATATAGAGCTTTCACCAGCTTGTAGACTTTATTTTCTTTGACAAATCCTGGGGGCTGCTCCACATAGACTTCTTCTTCTAGGATGCCATTAAGAAATGCACTCTTTATATCCATCTGGTAGACTTCGAAATCTTTAAATGCAGCATATGCGAGGAATAGTCTGATGGCTTCTAATCTTGCAACAGGTGCATAGGTTTCATCAAAATCTATTCCTTCACACTGTGCATATCCTTTAGCAACAAGTCTGGCTTTATTCCTAACAACTCCATCTTCGTCGCTCTTGTTTTTGTACACCCATTTGGTGCCAATAACCTTCTTATGATATGGTCTGTCTGTTAGTACCCAAACGTTGTTCCTTTCCATTTGCTCAAGTTCTTCTTGCATGGCATTTATCCAAGAATAATCCTCCAAGGCTTGTTCTGTTGTCTTGGGTTTTATCTGTGACATGAAGCAAGAGAACATTGCCATTCCTGCGGGTAGGGTAGACTGTCTTGTCTTAACTCCATCAGTCAGCTTCCCAATAATTTGTTGGATTGGATGGTCTTTCAGCCACTTGGGAATATCTTCTTCTTCATGGTCTGTTCCCCCTGTAGGATTGCTCTGGTGAATTTCCTTTCTGTCTGCATCAGCCTGGGTTTGGTATCCTTGGTCTGCAACTGGGTCAGCTACCGTCTTGTCATCTGCAGGTTGTATCTGATCTGCAGATGAGTCTTTATCAGCTACAAATGGGTCTTCATCAGCGGCAACTGGATCAGGTAGGTTTGGTGATACTGTCTGATCTACAGTTGGATCTTCAGCAGCTACAGTTGTGTCATCGGGATGATCTGCAGGTGAGTCCACCATTCCTGTGTCATGTACAATGACTTCTTCGAGGGTTGCTGATTTGAGCTTATTCTCAATTAGCTCAACTTGCTTTCTGTACTCAACAGTAGATTCGTCAAATACAACATGAGGTGTTTCCTCCACAACTAAGGTTCTTTTGTTAAAGACTCTATATGCCTTGCTTCTTTGTGAGTATCCCATAAAGAGACCATCATCAGTTTTAGCATCGAAGGCATTTAGTTGTGTTTTACCGTTGTTGTGGATGAAACACTTACAACCAAAAACATGAAAGTAAGCAACAGTAGGAGTTCTATTATTCCAAACCTCATAGGGAGTTTTGCCATGTCTCCCTACTATCATACTCCTGTTCTGAGTATGGCAAGCTGTGTTGACAGCTTCAGCCCAGAACCTCTTGGTCGTCCGCTTCGCAATCATGGACTGACCGCTTCCTTCAGTGGTTTCTTCTTTCAGAACACCATTCTGTGGGGTCCTAGCAGAGAGCTCATCTTTGGATCCCATTACGATCATGTCGGTGATCGCCTTGTTGAGAAATTCACCTCCTCTATCTGATCTGATCTTGATGATTGAGAGGGATTTCTGATTCTGAATCCTTCTCAGCAGCTCAGGTAGCTTGGTCAAGGTTTCACTCTTCTTGTACAAGAAGATAATACAAGTGTACCTTGAATAGTCATCCACTATTACTAGTGCATGCTTTCTGCCGCTTAGATTCCTTGACTTGATAGGAACAAATAGATCCATGTGTAGTAGATCTAAGATCCTTGTGGTGAGGGTTGTAGACTGGACTGGCTTGAATGATGCTCTTGTCTGCTTCCCTTTCTGACATGCATCATAAATAGCTTCCTTCCTGAATGCTTCCTCTGGGAGTCCTCTGACCAGCTTCTGAGAACTAATCTTGTTGATGGCTTTGAAGTTCAGGTGACATAATCTTTTGTGCCACAGTCATCCGTTCTCAGCTATTGTCTTAGATAGAAAACAGGTGTTGGGAGTTCCTGTGTTCCAATCTATCATATAGACATCTCTCCTTCTGAATCCTTGTAGCTTCACTTCTCCAGATAGGATATCTATCACCATACATTTCCAAATGGTGAAGACTACTAGATTCTTCTCATTGCAAAACTGGCTTATGCTCAGGAGATTATACTTGAGCCCTTTGACATAGTGAACTTTGGATATAACTATATTTCCTCGGTGCAGCTCTCCAAAGCCCTTTGTTTGTCCTTTAGAGCTATCTCCAAAGGTTACATCTGGACCTCTTTCTTTGGTGTATTTAGTCAGCATCTTCTTGTTCTCGGTCATGTGCCTCGAGCGTCCAGAATCTACAAACCATTCTTCACCTCTAAAGTTTGAATTTGTGGAGATGTGGTAGTAGTCCTTCCACCTTTTCTGCAATCAAACAAGCAGAGATTTAGGTACCCAAATCTGTGTGGGTCCTCTAGGGTTAGATGGTTTCCTGGAGAATTGATTTCTCCTTGGATTGTTAAAATTGTTATTATTATTACCCTTGTAAGGTGTGTAAGGTCTAGGTCTGTATCTTCTGTTGGTATTGTATACCGGATATTCCTCAAAACATTGATGGTGTGGGCCATTTCTAAACCTTGGCTGAGACCATTTATTAAATCTTTGAGGTCTCCACACTTGTTCATTTTGGAAATTAGGATAACCTTGAGGTTTCCATCTGCAACTCCCATTTTGAAATCTGTTTTTGGGGAGTTGTTGATAATAGTGGGCATGTTGTCTGGGCTGCTGCTTCTGCCTCGGCCAATGCCTAGTCGCTTGTCTAGGTGGCTGCCTTGTGAACCCTGGCTGCAGCCTAGACTTGTGACTTGGCTATTGCCTATTTTTAAATATCGGTTTGTATGTAGGCTCAGCAGTCGAGACAATCGTTTCTCCCTTGATGAAAGTGGTTTTAGAACTAGAGGGAGTGTGAGGATCATATCCAAGGCCTGATCTGGAATATAGTGGCCTCTTATTGGTACACAATTCGTCCAGAGTTAACGACGCTTTCAGGGAGGTTATTTCCTGCGCCTGAGTCTTATTTACCTGAGTCAGCTTAGTAAATTCAGCTTTGACATGAGCAAGTGCAGCTGATTTTTCTCTAATTAAAACAGTTAGTCGATTTATCTCAGCTGTAGTGACGTCAGCCTGGTTTTTCAAGTTAACTGCAGCCTGGTTTTCAAAATCAGTTTTGACTTTATTTAATTCTAGGCTGAGTTTTTCAAAATCATTTTTCAGCTGCCTATTCTCATCTTGCAGCTGAGTCTTCTCGGCTGATACAGATAGGTGTGCAGATTTTAGTGTCTCAAAATCTTTAAGTAGCTGATTTACAGATTCGTGCAGATCCATATCTTGTGACATGGCTGAACTATTATTTGAAATAGAGGGTTTTGAAGTTATCTCTTCATTATCTAGGTTGGCCATCAGACAATCATACTCTTCATCATCATCAGAGAAGAATCCATTGCTTGATTCTACTCGCTCTTGATCTTCTCCGATGAGGGCCTTCCTTCTGTCTTCTTTTCTGCTTACCTCCTTCTTGCTCTCGTCCTTCTTAAGATCAGGACAGTCGATTTGAATGTGTCCTGTCTTATGACAGTTGTAGCACTCCACCTTCCAGCTTCCGGCTTTCTGGTTCCTTATGGGATTCTCCTTATAATTCTTTTTGTATTTGGAGTAGTTCTTCCGGAAGTTACTGAACCTCTGCATTATGAACGCCATTTCTTCCTCAAAATCTAATGGATTTGGAGGCTTTACATCAAATAAGCTCTTGGCGGGGGACTCGGCTGCAAAGGCTATTCCCTTCTCTGCAGGCTCGGTTGAGGATGAACTTGGGAGCTCGAACTCATAAGCCTTTAGATCGGAGAACAGCTCTTGGATCTTTATATTATTAAGATCCTTAGATTCTCTCATGGCCACTGCCTTCATGCTCCATTCAAGATTGATAGATCTTCGAACTTTCAGCGCCATTTCCCTGTTGCCATAAGATTTGCCAAGAGAGTTGATCTCATTGATAATCTCAGTGAACCTTGTGTCCACTTAGTCTATTGATTCTCCATTCTTCATTTTGAAGTTGTCAAATTTTTGAGTAGCAATTGACAACTTGTTCTCTTTGATCAACTCTGTTCCCTCACAAATTAAGGCTAATGTGTCCCAGATTTCTTTTGCATTCTTGCATTTCTGGATCTTGACCATGGTGGATTTGTCAAGAGTTTGATACAGCACGTCTCTGGCCCGGTTGTCAAGGTTGGCCAGCTTTCTTTCTTCGGAAGTCAGCTCCGTCCTCTTCTTTGGGATCTTCTCTGGCTTCCCTACTGCGATCTCCTCGGGAGTGTTGTCCTTCTCAAAGGTGAATGGACCGTCTTCTCTGATGCACCACATGTCATCATGGATTGAAGATAGGTGTGCCTGCATCCTTATCTTCCAAAGATCATACTCGTCAACTGAAAACACAGGTAGTCTAGAATGCATGTGTTCCATTATATAATGAGAGTAAAAATATATCTCTGATATAGATCTGGTTCGTGAAGTAAATAAACCAACCTCTCCGATACCACTTGTAGGTCACAAGTCGTCCAGGAATAAGTCTAGGGGGGGTGAATAGACTTATTCAAACTCTTAAACTCTTTTTCACAAAGAGTAAGTTTCTTCAGCTGATAGATATGGAAATGACTTAGAGTCGTTTGTTCTCAATACGTGCGGAAGTCAGCTGATGACGAATACAAACAACTAATGAAACACTTAACAATGAATGCAGCAGTTAAGGTATGATGCTATAAAACAGTAAAATACGCAGGCAGTTATAGTAGTCTCAGGGGTGGGGTAATCCTCTACTAATCCACTTTTCTGCAAACTAGTTGGAGATGAATTCACTATAATTGTCAACCAGTGATAACGATTACAGTGATTCAACCAAATTACAACAGCTTCCAACCAGTGGAAATCCTTGCCGTTGCAACACTCTTGACTGCCTTGCACCTCTTGATCCGCGATCCTTGGATGCCTTTACAGTCTCGAACTTCAACGAGTGAAGTACCCCGAACTCAAGATTAAAGACACGAGTTTTTGTCTTCTCCAACTAAGAGCTTCTTCAAGTATGAACTTTTGAGAAGTGCTCTTTTTACGATGCTATTGTTCGCTTTTAGATTGCTTTGAATGCTTTGATTGCTTGAGAGTTTGTTCGCACCATTTGTATGTATCTGTGTTACTCAGCTTCAAATCTTCGGATATATATAGGTCACAATCTCTCAGCATTTTCTTCATAGCATTGCAAATCTTTCCAACAAGTCCGTCTGTTGGAGAGGTAGACTTCATTGTTTTCTTTCTGAACGTTGCAAGGATGGATTCCCATAATTTAATCCATCTTTCGACCATTGTGAAGACTTTGCATGTGATGCGCCGAATCTTTTGAATATAGTAAGATTAAAGTCTTCAGTGGTAGGCCTGGATGAATTATTTAATTCATATCCTTTGCGGGAATCTCTCCAATCTGTCTCTTCACGTTGCATGTGACTTTCCGTAATATTTGACTATTCAACGCATGCTGACGTGGACTTGGAGTACTTGGATGATCTCAAGTAGGGTGATGAACAATCATCTTCTCTGCAGTCTGGACTTCTCTAATGTTGACTGTTTGGGACTCGCTTGATCAGATGACTTGTCTGAGGTCACTTAACTGCAGTCTGGTCAAACATCTCTGATTTAATTTTGTTAACCAGAACTCCTCTGACTTGACTCGGCTGTACCTCTCTGATGGACTCAGCTGTACTTTTGTACTTAGCCGATTTGAGCCTAACTTCTTTTGGCCTATAGAAGATACTCATTTGGTTCTTCTTTACATTTTGCCAAGTATTAAACTTAACATAGTTTGGCCTACGGAAGATACTCATTTGGTTCCTCCTTAAATTTTTGCCAAGTAATAAATATTTGAATGATATCATCAAAATCTAACAAGTATTCCTAACATGCATTTTGTTGAATTCATGAAATTGTGATAGTAAGCATGATGAGGCATTGAAGGGAAGTCATTTGCTAGTAATTATGGGAGATAATCGACTTCACACATTTGTAAGTATACTGTTTCGGTTATTCGATTTTGGTGATGATTGGCCATTTTCGTGATGATTCTGGATATTTTGGTTGATTATGACGAATTGTAAGTTTCAAGGATGAAACTTATTTTAAGTGGGGTAGAATGTAATATCCTGGATTTCTACTATAGTTGTTTAATGTTATTTTATCCGAGTTATACTACGCAGTGTGGAACCTGTACAGTAAGGATAAAATAATTGGAAGACTAAGAAAGTTGTATTGGTATAATTGTCATACTTGGTCGACAATTGCATTTGAGGATATTGTGTATCAAGTGTATCGTATGAGAATGTTATTGGAAGAAGTATATGTATTCAGCATGTCGTGCATACGTATTCGGTATGTTGAGACGACAGGCAAGAAAAGTCATAAATGGCCAAGTATAGAATCCATAATGCACGTTAAGCATAAAAGCTTACGTACGTTAACATACAAGCATAACGTACATTACGAAGAGTACATAACGTACGTTATGAGAGGAATCTGACATGATCTAGGATATGAGCGACGAGTGGGCCCTGTTTCGGCAACTTTCGGCGCGCATGTGGACAACAGAGTCAACGAAGAGGTTAACGTACGCTATGAATTGTTCATTACGTACGTTAAATGGACATACTACTGTAGCAAGTCAACTATGTGTTACGTACGCTATGTCATGAGGGTTACATACGTAAGCAATCGAACGAATTGAGACAGTAGCCTCTGGACTGTGATTACGTACGCCATCGAGGTCAGATAACGTACGTAATGGTTGTTACGTACGCTAGGAAGGTAACGTATCGTACGTAATGTCTGAATTTTTATAAATATGATACCTCCATCATTTCATCATTTTGAGAGTTCATCTTCGTTTTTCATCTCCCAACTTCCCCAGACCGATTTTTGGCGTCTCTAAGTTGATTGTGAGCTTGAGAACATGGAATTGGAGCTTTGTTCATAGGGTTGATGATTCTTGGAAGGAGTTCGATTGTTCTTCATTGTAGTTCATCAATACAAGGTAATATTCATATCCATCTGATTGTAACTCGGTTTTTGGAAGGATGTTTACTTGTTAGGAAGCATGTTGGTTTACCCCTCCATTTACTTTCGGATTTTGAAGTTGTTATTGATGATTAATTCGTATGATGATGGTTAAGGTGGTATTATTGTGACTCTTGACATTAGGTGAAGTGTATGTTGGAGAGTTTGATGATATATACCTTGGATTATGAGTTAGATAATGATATAGATGTTAGAACGTATTGGATTATGTGGTTTTGTTGATTATGAATATGGTTTTGGATATAAACATGGATTTGATGATTATAACCGATGTTATGTTGATTGTAGTGGAAGACTTTGTACGTTCTTGATGAAATATGCATCATGATATAAGGATGAATCCGGAAAGATTGTGGTTAATCTTAGAACGTGAATATCAATGGTATTGAACTATTTGGATAAGTCGGATTGTCGATTATGTTGGTAGTATTATTTTACTATGAATTTATGATTATGAAGAAGAAGGAATCTTGTTAATTCGTATATGAGATTAAATTAGGGATAGAGTATGTTATGTGATCCTTGTTATCGGGTTGGATTAATTGTTGATGTGATTATCGAGTTGCGGTTTATATTGTGGATATGAGTTCGTATTTGTTAATTTGGATTATTTGGTTTGTATATGATCGAGATATTGTGGAACCATTGAGTTTGATTGGTTGGGTATGTCGGTTGCTGATTGTTGTCGGATTATTATTACTTGATAATTGCAATAGGTTGTGATGATTGATTATTGGTTAGAACCGTGCTTTGCGGTAGTGTTCGAGGATGTTCGGGATTTTCTTTGGCCGGGACCGAGGAGCTTGTAGACGAAAGCAAGAAAATTGGTAACGACTTCATCATCATCGTGGCGGTATCCAGGCAAGTTATTACTTGTTCAGTTTATAATATTTAATGAATGGTTTCAGTCTCATTTCGATTATAATGCATATAACAATGATTATTGTTGTGAACTCTGGAGATCTAGATTGTATGTTGTTTTCCGATTTTTGGGGGTTAAATCATAATGAATATGATTTCCATTCGTTATTGGTATATTTGGGTATCGAGGATATATTGTGGTAAATGTGAGGATATGAGTTATCTACAGTCTGTGGTACTTCTGGATCGTCGAATATTGAGGAAATTATCAGTGATAGTTTTGACATCGAGATTGCTCTCGAAGGACTCGGGGCAAGTACTCTGGTCATTTTTGTCACCTTGTGTCGATCATGTTGTGATACATTCATGTATTGTTGTTGTCATGTATTTGTGTATTGTTGTTATTATGCAGTTGTGCATTGTTGTCGTATGTCCACCATGCGTTGGTCCGACGGGATCATCATTGGAATCTATAGCTGTGTGCGCTGGATCGTTGGACAGGTATTTCCACTATACGTTGGTCCAACGGGATCACCATGGGAATCTATGCTGTGTTTGCTGGATCGTTGAATTACCATGTGTTGTTGTTGTGCATATGTATATTATTGGTTATCCACCTCATGTTGATCTAATAGGGTCATCTTGGGATCTATGCTGTGTGCGCTGGATCATCGAATTTCCATTGAGTATACATTGTTGTTATTATTGTGGGCATATTGATGTCGTCATGTGAGTATGCATTTGTAGGTCTTGTGTTAGGACCATGTCCGTATGTTGTATTGGTCTGATCTCGGATTAGTCTGACGTGATTCATCGTGGCATTGCATATCCTGAGGTATGTTCCGTATTTTATTTTTGGTATTTGTCTTTGATGGATAATCGATTTTTGTGTTGAGATTTGATAATGATATCCGATGGATTGAATTGGTCAGAGTTGGTATATTTCGTATCAGTGAGTTATGATGTTTTGAGAACCTTGGGTATTGCTTGGGGTATAATACAGATGTTTGGGTATGAGTTTATTGTGTTGTTGAGGTTACGAGATGTGAATTTCGGTAAGGATTACTTTGGTAAGGATTATCACGAGTTGGTAAAGTTATGGCAGGAGGATTACATTGGTAGTATCCTTACTTAGTATTTTCATTGATATGTAATTATTGACGTGATGTGATCGTTATCATTGTTGGATATTATGGCTGACCCTGTTGTGGGCTTTGTTTTTAAGTTCTTGGGATATCCAGCTTGTAGCGGTCGTGAAGAGATGAGCTTCCTGGAGGATACTGGCTATGGCGTGTGTTTGTGAATTGAGTACTTTGACTAGTTGCCATTTTTCCGCTGCAATAGTATTTCTTAGTCAATTGTTTTATCCGCTGCGAGTATGTCTGAAAATGGGTTGCTAGTATATTGAGAACTTGGGTTTACTTTGGAAAATCGTTTTCTAAACTATTTTGTCGGTATGTGTAGGCGATGGCTTAACGTATGCTTTTAAACTATTGAGTTTTGGCATTTCAGGCCTTATAGTTTCAAATGAGATTTTGCGGCGGTTTTGATAAATGGATTTTATAAAGTCTTCGAATATTTTTAAGATATTACCGTCATCGCCGATTAGGCGTATTTGAGATGTTTGTAAAAATATCTTTTAGCCTTGTGGGTTCTGTTTCGGGGCCCACGGCACTGTAATATTCCCGGATGGCTCTAGGGGTGTTACAGAATATGGTATCGGAGCTTAGGTTGTGAAAACCTAGGCTGTCGGGTCAAGTCGAGTCGTGTTTTTGTCATGTCATTTGAGTTGTCGGTTGACAAGTGTCAGAGTTTTGGGGTTTTATTGATCACCCGTGCTTGTGTGTTATGTGACTTACCGGTGTGGTGTTGTGGTTGTTTTAAACTTTCAAAATGGTATTAACGTGTTTCTTTGGAAAGAGATGTGTCGTATTTTGAGTTGAACTGATCTGTATCGAGTACTTTCTAGAGTTGAGACAGCTGTCAGTATCACGGGGAATCGTCGGCTTCACGATCTATAAGAATTTGGATTTTTGCATTGTATTGAAATTATTTGTAGTTATAAGTTGATGTGTTTTGAAATTCAGAAGAATATCATGTGTTACAGTATGAAATAGCAGAATATAATAGTTGGGACAGAATGGTGATCTTGAGGATCTATGATTATGGAAAATCAATAGGTCGAGTAAACTTGGAAAATGGAATTACATACTTGGAAGAACTGTTGTGGATTGTTGAGAGGAACATGTAGTCATGCTAGTTCATTTTGAGGTACACGAAACTGTTTATGAACATCTGAAAATGATACTTTTCAAAATGAATGTTTTACGGATGTTTTACGGAAGATAATTTTGGGCCGAGACCCAATCGATTTTGAAATAGTTTTATAACTCAGGACTTGGGGTCCAAAAGGGTTTTCTACTTTATAAACTTCTTGTAATGTGGAATGGGATATGGGCTGAGACCCTAATGTTTCAAAAAGGCTTTAAAACTTGGGACTTGAAGTTGTAAAAGGCTTTTCTATTTCTAAAATTCCCGAGATTTGTAAAACACTTTACCAATCGTTTATCTATTTTATTACTACCTTTCGGGGTTTTCGTTTACTTGTCCAAATGAAACTTCTCGAGTAGTCTTACGTTGTGTTTGATTTGTTGATTATTCATTGTTTTGTCATAGCATAGTTGAGGTGATCCAGGATGGGATAATGGTCGACGTTGCGAGTCATATGTGGAAAATGAGTTTTTATCGAAGTCTATACATTAAGATTTTGGAACTCTATCGTGTGGTTTTCCGATGGAATGTCAGTTGAATTGGTGACGAGCCGAACTGGTATATAAGAGTATGGATGTAGTCGAGCATTTGCATAATTTCATTTTATTTAATCATATGTTTAAAAAATAATTGTCATCGAGTACTTGATATAAGCGAGCCTATTTAATTTTTTTTTTCGGAAAATGATTTTTGTAGTCTTACGACTATATATGTCTTGAGTTTGAAATTCTTGAAAGAACTTTCGAAAATTGGTTTTTATTGGCAAGATTATATGATTTCAAGACCGTTTTGAAAATGTGATTGGTATAAAGTTATGAGTGAGACTCACAAACTGGATAACACATCAATGGTACGATGAAAAGAGATTCTAACTTTAGTATGGTAGTTTGGTTATCCAGGGATGATCGGTTGGTTGAACAGATAAGAGGAATATGCTGCGTGTTGTAGATTCATGTAGAGAATATGATTTTGGAACTTTAGATTTTGTAGAACCGGGGCATAGGTGCTATGTGGCTCTATTGGTGTGGTAGTAGCGTGATTTTGATATAGTAATTTTTGACTTTTGAGCCACATTGATTAGTCGTTCATACTCCGTGTAGGATAGGGTATGTTCGTTGGTTTGCGGCTGGTTGTTCATACGCCGAGGGGTATGTTCAACAGTTGGGCGTGTTTATTTGAGATCCACTATATGTGATTTGTGTAATGCTTTGAGAATTTTATCCTTTCATATATCTGTCTCTGTGGTTCTGTGTTGATCGTGTTGGATCTTACCATGTGAGGGTATTCTCAGTTATTGTTGATCGTTCATTAGTAATATTGGAGTTTATCATGTTGATGATATTCTCGTTTGTGTTTTGACCTTTGGTTGGTTGTATTGGAGTTTATCATGTCGATGATGTTCTCGATTGAAGTATTGGTTGATCATTGTTATTGATCGTATGAGTGTTCGGACTTTGTGTCGATGTTTCAGGATTTGTTGCCATTATTTTGGGCAGTTGTTTCATAGATGTATCATTTTCATTTTATCAGGATTGGGACTGTTGGGATTCGGTGCCTAAAACGAAGGCCCAGCAGAAGCAGTAAAACGAAAATTAATTCGATCTGAATCCCTATGAGGATTGATCGAGCTACGTATATATAAATACAAAACGAAGCACAAGAAGATACGAGAAACGTACCCTCATAGTCCATTGATTAAATGGTGTCCTTCTATTGAGCAATTCCCCTAGCTTTAGTTGATCTCCTTACGATCCAATCCGCTCTGAGCTCCAACGCCGAAAACACCGCAATTCTACTTGCCATGCACTGTAGAAACGACCGGAATGACCAAACCCCATTATCCTCTAAGGATACGGCTAGAACAAGATTACAGGAGCTTTCTAATCAAGATTATAACACTCTAAGTGCTCAATCTATATCTCACAATTTATCCTCATAATATTTCTCTAAGAAAAACTATGAAGAAGATGAAGAACACTTTGAGAAACTCCTTTCTTTCTCTTGCTTAAACTCACTGATATCACACCAAAATGAAGTGTAGAGAGAGTCAAGTCTTCTTCTATTATATTCTTCAACCAAACTCACCTACCATATCACCTTTTCAAGGTCTCAAGTCTTTCATTATTAAATGGAGACAAAGACCAAGAGGGGTTAGGTGATTGGGGGCGGTCATCTAGGAGAAGTCGGATGAGTTCGGTTCGTTTCGGACTCCCATGAGTGCAAACAGATAAATTCCATTCCGTTCCGATGTATTTATATCTCTAATTAATTAACCATATCAAATACAGAATAACATAATTAATTTCTCCAAGAAATAATTATATTCATAAATTAAATTAATCACCCAGTAATTTACTTAATTCATTAGACCATAAATTAATTTATCCAATAAATCAATTTAGACATCCAATGTCCCAATAAATTAGATATCCAATATCTAATATTCATGATGAGAGAATTAACTCAATTCATTCCATCGTCAATCCTATTGCGCGACTCGGTAGGTCCGTCTCAGTCAACAATGGGAGGAACCAAAGAGTAGTAGCACCAGCTAGCCAGCCTGGCGGCCTACACTGTACCCCAAATGAGAACGAATGATTGGGATCATTCAAGAACTATTCTGTCCTGAATACCAGTATACGTATAAACCCTTCTTTCAAATGTTCCGATCAAGTTATAGGGTCACGGTCAGTCAAACCCTATCTGTACTTGACGCTATGCATGAGTTAATGCAAATCGAGATCATCACGCTCTCGTGTATCCAATACAACTAGATCCAATGCTTTGGCCAAAGACTTATGATCTCATCTGCCAATAACCGCATACGAAATATAACCCGTTCACTAACAGGAGAAAGAATTCTATCTTGATATTCAGTAGGACCTGCTACTTGCCCGTCAAGACGCACGTCGAGGTTGACCCCCGCCTTCCGGTTTACAGGGTCGAGCTACTCTAATGAAAATCTTGACGTCACGAGCACATCCCTACTAAATCCTCAAGTCGAAGGTTCACGAATACCTATCACAACCTTTCGATTTCGTCATTGACTATCATGGAGTGAAATCCATGTGACGAATCGAGGGTGAGTCGGTTAAAGTATACTAATCCAATTAGCATACCTATAATGTGTGCTCCCACTAACCATTAGTGTTCGACAGGCACGCTCCATGTCAAAGAACACGTCATACAAGTCTTCACATAAACTTAACGCCCAGTCAAGTTTCATCGACTTGCGAACGATTAAGTATTTGAGCTATAAACCTTTCCAGTACCGACCCCTTTATCCAATAAGGAGTGGAATGTTTTGCTCTCTATTAAACGGACTAGTTTCTATATATATATTTACGAGTTAGGAATGCCAATAACTACCAGTAAATAAAGGAACATCCATTTGCCTTATGATAATGAATTACACAATAACAAGTATAATACCCTCACTCAACATCCTCTGAGTGGCATTCGAGGGCATACTCCTAACAATCTCCCACTTGCATTCAATGCCACACACTTGTAATATCCGCAATTTTGATTTCCGGTAATTTTTATTTTTCAGGCGGAGGTCCGTTTTGACGACTCACTCATGACCGTTTCGTCATTTCGAGAATGATTAATTCTGCACTTTTTGTCACCCGAGTTCGTTTCGGTATCGTTTTGTTGAGTTCCGAGCTTTTTAGCGACTTTTCCGCACTTGAGTTCGATTCTTGCGAATCTCGTCCGAAACTGTTGTTTCGAGTTTCTCGTAAGTTCATTTAATATTATTATTCATGTTGCGATCTTTGGTTTGGTGTTTCGATCGCGTATCGTGATTTTCGGACGTTTTGGGCCATTTTCGTAATTTCCCAAAGTTTTGGGTAATTACTTCCGTTGTTGAATTCCGAGCCTTCGGGTGGTCGGAATTGTGTGTTCTCTTAGCTCTTAGATTCTTCTTTGCGAGTACGTCGTAACCGTATCATCGATTCGTATTCAGGTTCGGGTTTCGGGGTCGTTCGGGCCGTCGGAGTTGGCCCCGGCCGAGTCATGGCCGGGCAACCTGGGCCCAGGCCGACACTGGCCGAGTCACGGCCGGTAGTGCTCGGAAGCTTCTGGCCGAGTCATGGCCGACAATGCTCGGCAGCTTCTGGCCGAGCAGGCCGCACCGTGGGCCGCGGCACATGCTGGCAGGGCCGCGGCACACTCTGTGGCATTTTTCAGCCAAACCGATCAGACGGTGCCGCGGCACACGCTGGCCGAGCCAGCACACCGCCGACCACCGGGAGCCATTTTTGGGCCTCGTGCGCACACTGTGACTATTTATGGCCCTGCACACGGGTTTTTGGCCATTTTTCTCAACTTTTCCTTTCTCTTCCGCGGAGGTGGTCGTGGGAAGCTTGAAGCCATGTTGTTTAACAACAAATCCATGAAGTTCTTGAGGTTATATCATCAATCAATCATCCGTTATCATCCTTTGATCCAGCGAATCAAGGTAATCTTCCTTAGAACCCTAATTTCGGGAATTTGGGGGTTTTCGCGTTTTCGTCCGATTCATTCCGTTTTGTTGATTAATTCATGATGAATATGATTAATCTTGTTGGTATTCTTAGTTTCCCTATGGATTCATGGTATATTTCGTGATTTTTACGGAATCGAGAGGGTTTGGTTGTGGTCCGCCCTCGTTGTCGTTTTTATACGAATATACATGAATCGTAGGTGGGTTTCCGGGTGTATTCCAATTCCGTATTCGTTTAGAATTGGTTGTGATTGTATTCTTCGAATCGTTAGGTTCGGTTTCGATGGTTCCTAGCATTCGTCGGTGACTTTCCTTTCCATTCGTTGTGTCGTCGACTATTCAAGGCAAGTATACATTAATGATGTACGTTCTCGACTTTGAAAGTAAGAAATATTGATGGTATGATATGAACGAACCGTTTTTACGGCATTCATAGATATATTGATGGCATATTATGAACGAACCGTTTTTACGGCATTCATGTATGTATTGTTGGCATGTAATGAACGAACCGTTTTTACGGCATTCCTACATGTATCGGCGTATGATATGAACGAACCGTTTCTACGGCATTCACATACGTATCGGCGTATGATATGAACGAACCGTTTCTACGGCATTCACATACGTCTTATGAGATTTTAGTTATTCCGGAATACTAGTCTTGAATTGATGAAGTGACGGCTACATTTACTTTATTGTCGAGGAGTATTGTGTTTCATACTTGTTATACTTGCACTAGCTATTCGACGGCTAACCCCTTTATGGGGGAAATACGTTTCATGTATTTCAGGTTCCAGGAGAACGGACAGGTGGGTATCAGGTCGGCATGAAGATGATGGGCAAGTGTGATACTGTGTCTTGTCTCCGGTTATCTTTTTGGATTCCTCCATTCAGTGTTGTTGTTCTGGAATGGATTTTAAATACTCGAGTATTGTATTTCAGTTTCCTTGATGTTCCGGCCTGTGTTGCCGAGGTATTGATTTGTGTAATGATGTATATGGTTTCATTGGTTATGGTTTTGAATGCCATTTGTATCGTCTTTCTTTCCATTGTATGTAGACCTTCTCGGTCAAGTTTTATAGTTCCGCGTATGTTTAGCCTTGTGGGTCCCATGGCGGGGCTCACGGCGCTGTAATATACCCTGAATAACTTGGGGGTGTTACAGAATATGGTATCAGAGCTTAGGTTTATGGATACCTAGGCTGTCGGTCTTTTGGGTCGATTGAGTCGGCATTTGCCCACAGTATCACTACTCTGCCATCATCACAGTGCGACCGGTACTTGTAAGCCCTCTCACTCTTCTTGTATTTTTCTTAATCGTTTTGTTTATAGCTTGGTATTCTTGGGAATTGGTCACTTCGAGAATGTGCGATTTGGATTATACTTATGCACGTGTGTGCCCTTCAGAATGTTGGCTGAAAGTAGGAATAATCGTGGCCGTGGTCACGGACGTGAACTCTTCCTTGAGATTTTGTTAAGTTACTAATTGCGATATTGGTGTGTATCGGTATTATGTCGAGACTTTGTTTAGAAGTCGCATGCTAGTATCACGGGAGATCTTCGACTTCACAGACTTGTAAGTATGTTGTTCGGATTATTCTATAATTCTTGATGAATTTGAATTTCCGTTGAAATGTTGTTTGTGTGAGTGATTGCAAGTTTCGAGGACGAAACTTATTTTTAAGGGGGGGTAGAGTGTAATACCCCGATTTTTTTTTTCGGATATATTTTTTTCGTTTATTGGTTGGATGTCGTTGATGGATAATTGTGCTTGAGGATGATGTGAACGTACGACAATGTTGCTGAATGCGTATATGTATTCATTGTGCCGTATGATCGTTTGGTATGTAGAGATGTGGGTAGAGAATAGCGGAAAATGGCTAAGTACAGCTACGTTAGCGCACGCTACAGGGTATGCCTAGTGCGCGCCAAGATATATACTTAGCGTACGCTACGGTGCATACTTAGCGCACGCTAAGAGGTTCGATTACGTACGCTAAGGAGGACCCCTAACGTACGTAACAACTTGCTGGGTTAGTTCCGGAAGGTGACCGACAGGTAGGCCCAGATTGACTTTTATATTCAGTTAGCGCACGCTAACGCATGTTGGTTAGCGCACGCTAACATCAGATCACCAATAATGGAATCTTA
The DNA here is from genome assembly GCA_033398695.1 of Orobanche coerulescens. Lineage (NCBI taxonomy): Eukaryota > Viridiplantae > Streptophyta > Magnoliopsida > Lamiales > Orobanchaceae > Orobanche > Orobanche coerulescens. The sequence continues at coordinate 51,702,697 of CM065803.1, forward strand.
GCTTTCGGCGGGTGGACCCGGCCATGTTCGACGCGTGTCCAGATAAGGTCAGCGAGTGTTTGTCGTGTAGAGCTAGCGCACGCTACTGAGCATTTCACTGTAGCAAGTCAATGCCTGTTAGCGTACGCTAATGCATGGGCATTACGTACGTTAGATGAATTTCGAAGCAATGTAGTAGCTTCTGGACTGCCCGATAGCGCATGCTATCAAGGAAGGATAGCGCACGCTAGTCCTGTAGCGCACACTAAATATAAGGTCTAGCGCGCGCTAGTGATGTGTTTTATAGAGAGGATAGACGAGTGCTGAGAGGCATTTTGTCCATTCTCCTTCCTTCAGTCAATAGAGAGAGCCTTGGGAAGTACTTGAAGTTCCTAAACATTGAGAGATGATTCTCTTAAACAAGATTAAGATGGAGAGCTCGGATTTAAGTATTGTTCTTGAAGTTTTTGATGATTCTTGGAACGGAGTTCAATTATTCTTCTTCGTGGTTCGTCCATACAAGGTAATCCTTGTATCCCTCTGATAGTGGTTCGTTTTTAAAGGATTACTACTTGGGAGGGAGCATGTTGGGAATCGTGTATTTTGATGTTCGTTTTATTTCAATGTAAATGCATATATTGGACTGTACTTTTATCCGCTGCGTGAGTATTTTGAAATGGCTTTTGGTATTTTACCAACTGAATTTTATTTTGTAAAACCGATTCCCTAAACTGAGTTTTTGACATTTTGGCCTTGATCGTTTTTGACGGTATTTGGAAAATATTTTTTTTTTATATTTGAAAAATATTACCGTCATCGGTCTTTTTGGCATTTTTGAAATGACGTGGAAAATTGTGCTTAACCTGGTGAATCCTTGTGAGGAGGGTTTACGGCGTGTAATATTCCAGGAGTATCTGGGGGTGTTACAATTATGGTATCATGTGATAATGTTATACGAGATTTATTGGAATTGTAATAAGAGATTTCAGATGCTGATATGATTAATGAGATCTTCTTCATATGATGATAATGGTGTTGTTGCGATTCTTGAGGTTGTAGGAATGGCATGATGAAGAAAATGGTAACATGGAGATATATACCTCGGATATGTTGTTCTGAACGCGATTTCGGATATTTCACGTTCTTGAAGAACTCTTGAATTATACGAGGTGATGAAAATTTTTAAGAAGTGTTGATGTTTTGAAAATGAATATGGAATATTCATATCTAGAGCTAAACTATGTGTCTGAAATAATATTCGTATAGGAATACGAATGTGATTACGAGTTTGATGAAATTATTATTCATCTCTGAATTTGGAAGCCCATACGTATGGAGCAAATATTCAAGTCGAATGATTGGATTGTTTGATAACCTTAGAATATGATTATCTATAATGTTGAACTAATTGGATGGTTCGAATTAACGATGATTATCGGAAAATTTTAACTACGGATTTACGAGAAGGGAACCTTGTCAATTCGTATTTAAGAATTGAGTTTGGAACCGATAACATTTAGACCCTTATTATTGGTCCGAATTGGTTGCTGATATGATCATCGGATTTCGGCTCGTACTGTGGACATGGATTCGTGAGGGTCTGAGTTGGACAGTTCGGACTGTACTTAATCGAGATATTGTGGAACTGATGAGTTTGTGGCCTAGTTGTATTGATATTGATCGTCATCGAACCTGTTGATTATTAAGCCTTCGTTTTACAATAAGATATGATGTTTGATCGTGGATTATGACTGTTGAGTTGCGTTTGAGGTTGAAAGTTCGTAGATTAGCTTGGTCGGGACTGAGGAACCCGTAGACGAAAGCAACTGAATTGGTAACAGTTCGTGGCATTGATGTCGAGACAAGTTTTATACTTGTACGGGTCAACGAGATTAATGTTATCATGTAGGTGTACGAATGCGTGTATCATATCGAGACTTGGCCTCTTTATGATTATGTTGATATTCGGGAATTGTTTGATGCAATACCCTTCGGCAATTATGCTAAATATTATTGTTATTCGTTAACGGCCGGTTTAAGGCATTGAGATTCTTTTTGACATTGATGTTGGCGATAGCCGGTTCACGGTATCGATGTATCGATTATTATTATTCACGATTAATGTCGTTCTGAGGCATCGTTGAATCTTTATTATCGAATTGGAACTGTTGCTATGATGTTGCGTTAGCCGGTTGAAGGCGTTTGCTATATTCTTTTATCATCTCCGTTTCGGTGGTCGGTTTAAGGCGCCAGGACATCTATTATATCGTATAATTGTTATCGATTGATCGTCCTGAAGGTAATCGAGGTATTGAATTGGGACTGTCGAGGATAGTTCCCATCCGTTGAATTATTATTGTCGTGTTGGCCGACTCAAGGCAGCGCACTATTATTCTGGTGAACTCGGTAATTTTGTGATCGTTGAGGGTGGAGGATTTCCCGAATTGTGGTGTTGTGGTTATTGCCGTGTTAATCGGTCCTTAGGGATTCTGATCCCAGGATGGTTGTTTTGAATATCGTTGGTCGTGTCGATCTTTCATTATTCGTGTGTCATCGTTCACTTGGTGAGTCGTATGATCCGTAATGGATATTTTATCCTTTGAGTTTCGTTGTCATGTTGTATCGTGGCATATCTGGAATCATATCTGCGTGCCGATTGGTTATGTGTAGGATTTTTATCCGGGCACACGATGGTCATGCGTGGATGTTTCCGCATTGGACCGTGCACACGAGACGTAGTTCGTGAGGCTAATTAGGTACATTGTCACACGTATATTCTGGATTCCGTATACGGGGTGGACATGTGCACGGATACATTTCCGGATCGGGCGTACTGTGATGTTCACTCTTGAGCCTTATTGTTTGGTCGTCCGTAGTCCATGTTGTATTGGATATGTCCGACGATTTGCGACTGGTTGTTCATACGCCGAGGGGTATGTCCGACAGTCAGGTTTGCTTCTTTGAGATCTGTATGGTGATGATTTACAGCTTTGGGCATGTCGCTTTGTGCCATCGTGATATACGACTTGGTGAGGGGCTTTCAAGCCATTGCGATGTATTGGTATTTCTATTGGAGCCTTCAGACATTGTGATTCGTATTTACTTCAGCGTTGGCTTGGATTATCTTCGGGTAACGTATTGTTGTGTTGCTTGTAACGTTTCGCTGTTGGGCGTAAGTTTTCGGTTCTTGTGTATCTCGTTGAGTTTTCCTGGCGGGATGTTTTTTCTCCCTAGTTGTTTTAAGTTTCGGGACGAAACTTCTTTTAAGGAGGGTAGAATGTAATATCCGCAATTTCGATTTCCGGTAATTTTTATTTTTCGGGCGGAGGTCCGTTTTGACGACTCGCTCATTACCGTTTCGTCATTTCGAGAATGATTAATTCTGCACTTTTTGTCATCCGAGTTCGTTTCGGTATCGTTTTGTTGAGTTCCGAGCTTTTTAGCGACTTTTCCGCACTTGAGTTCGATTCTTGCGAATCTCGTCAAATCGTTGTTTCGAGTTTCTCGTAAGTTCATTTAATGTTATTATTCATGTTGCGAGCTTTGGTTTGGTGTTTCGATCGCGTATCGTGATTTTCGGACGTTTTGGGCCATTTTCGTAATTTCCCAAAGTTTTGGGTAATTACTTCCGTTGTTGAATTCCGAGCCTTCGGGTGGTCGGAATTGTGTGTTCTCTTAGCTCTTAGATTTGTCTTTGCGAGTACGTCGTAACCGTATCATCGATTCGTATTCAGGTTCGGGTTTCGGGGTCGTTCGGGCCGTCGGAGTTGGCCCCGGCCGAGTCATGGCCGGGCAACCTGGGCCCAGGCCGACACTGGCCGAGTCACGGCCGGTAGTGCTCGGCAGCTTCTGGCCGAGTCATGGCCGGCAATGCTCGGCAGCTTCTGGCCGAGCAGGCCGCACCGTGGGCCGCGGCACATGCTGGCAGGGCCGCGGCACACTCTGTGGCATTTTTCGGCCAAACCGACTGTACCGGGTGCCGCGGCACACGCCGGCCGAGCCGCGGCACACTGCCGACCACTGGGAGCCATTTTTGGGCCTGTGCCGCAGCACAATGTGCAGCCTATTTATGGCCCTGCACACGGGTTTTTGGTCATTTTTCTCAACTTTTCCTTTCTCTTCCGCGGAGGTGGTCGTGGGAAGCTTGAAGCCATGTTGTTTAACAACAAATCCATGAAGTTCTTGAGGTTATATCATCAATCAATCATCCGTTATCATCCTTTGATCTAGCGAATCAAGGTAATCTTCCTTAGAACCCTAATTTCGGGAATTTGGGGGTTTTTGCGTTTTCGTCCGATTCATTCCGTTTTGTTGATTAATTCAGGATGAATATGATTAATCTTGTTGGTATTCTTAGTTTCCCTATGGATTCATGGTATATTTTGTGATTTTTACGGAATCGAGAGGGTTTGGTTGTGGTCCGCCCTCGTTGTCGTTTTTATACGAATATACATGAATCGTAGGTGGGTTTCCGGGTGTATTCCAATTCCGTATTCGTTTAGAATTGGTTGTGATTGTATTCTTCGAATCGTTAGGTTCGGTTTCGATGGTTCCTAGCATTCGTCGGTGACTTTCCTTTCCGTTCGTTGCGTCGTCGACTATTCAAGGCAAGTATACATTAATGATTGTACGTTCTCGACTTTGAAAGTAAGAAATATTGATGGTATGATATGAACGAACCGTTTTTACGGCATTTATAGATATATTGATGGCATATTATGAACGAACCGTTTTTACGACATTCATGTATGTATTGTTGGCATGTAATGAATGAACCGTTTTTACGGCATTCCTACATGTATCGGCGTATGATATGAACGAACCGTTTCTACGGCATTCACATACGTATCGGCGTATGATATGAACGAACCGTTTCTACGGCATTCACATACGTATCGGCGTATGATATGAACGAACCGTTTCTACGGCATTCACATATGTCTTATGAGATTTTAGTTATTCCGGAATACTAGTCTTGAATTGATGAAGTGACGGCTACATTTACTTTATTGTCGAGGAGTATTGTGTTTCATACTTGTTATACTTGCACTAGCTATTCGACGGCTAACCCCTTTATGGGGGAAATACGTTTCATGTATTTCAGGTTCCAGGAGAACGGACAGGCGGGTATCGGGTCGGCATGAAGATGATGGGAAAGTGTGATACTGTGTCTTGTCTCCGGTTATCTTTTTGGATTCCTCCATTCAGTGTTGTTGTTCTGGAATGGATTTTAAATACTCGAGTATTGTATTTCAGTTTCCTTGATGTTCCGGCCTGTGTTGCCGAGGTATTGATTTGTGTAATGATGTATATGGTTTCATTGGTTATGGTTTTGAATATCATTTGTATCGTCTTTCTTTCCATTGTATGTAGACCTTCTCGGTCAAGTTTTATAGTTCCGCGTATGTTTAGCCTTGTGGGTCCCATGGCGGGGCTCACGACGCTGTAATATACCCTGAATAACTTGGGGGTGTTACAACACTATGGTATCTAATACCCATGTTCTCCAGATGACGCTCCAAGCTAATCTGAGGAAGTGGCTTGGTCAGTGGATCAGCGATGTTGTCGCCTGAGTCTACTCTATGCAGCACAATATATCCCTTGCGAACAAATTCTCTTACGAGATGATACTTCCTCTCAATGTGTTTGGTACTGTTGTGAAACCTCGGCTCCTTGGCCTGCGCTACAGCTCCATCATTGTCGCAGTACAACGGAACAGGCAGTTCAGCACATGGTATCACTTGAAGTTCTCCCAGAAACTTCTTAATCCAGAACCCTTCCCTGGAAGCCTCCGAGGCTTCTTGATACTCAGTCTGTTAGGTGGAATCAGCAGTCGCACTTTGCTTGGCGCTACGCCAAGATACTGCTCCTCCATTAAGAGTAAATATATAGCCAGAAGTAGATATCGAATCGTCCTTCTGTCCTTGGAAGTCCGAATCAGTGAATCCAATCACATCCAATTCTCCACTGCCATACATAAGAACCATATCTCTAGTCCTTCTCAAGTACTTGAGAACGTTCTTTACGGAAGTCCAATGTTCCCTGCCTGGGTTTGCCTGAAACCTACTTACCACGCTCACAGCATGTGCAATGTCAGGTCTCGTACACAACATAGCATACATAAGGCTACCCACGGCCGAAGCATATGGTATATTACTCATTTCCTTTCGTTGTTCCTCACTTTGAGGATACATCTTCGAGGAGAGTTTTATTCCATGTCACATCGGAAGGAACCCTCTTTTAGAATCATCTATTTTAAATCGCTTTAAGATCTTATCTATATAGAGGGCTTGGGAAAGACCTATCATTCTCTTCGCTCTATCCCGGTACAGTCGAATACCAAGAATATAGGTTGCTTCTCCTAAGTCATTCATGGAGAAATTACTCAAAATCCAAGCTTTCACAGAACTGAGCATTCCCACATCATTTCCTATTAGTAGAATGTCATCTACATATAGTACTAAGAATGCGATCTTGCTCCCACTAACCCTCTTGTATACACAAGGTTCCTCTTCATTTTTCACAAAGTCAAACTCTTTGACCGCCTCGTCAAAATGAAGGTTCCAACTATGCGACGCTTGCTTCAGTCCATAAATAGAATGCTAAAATTTGCACACTTTCTGAATATCGACCTCGGGCAAAAAGCATTTAGACTGCTCCATATAGATTTCCACCTCGAGGAATCCATTAAGAAAAGCCGTCTTTACGTCCATTTGCCATATCTCATAATCGTGGTAGGCAGCTATAGCGAGCATCATGAGAATAAACTTGATCATAGCTACGGGCGAGAATGTATCGTGGTAATCGATCCCTTCCTTTTGGGTATAACCCTTTGCCAAATCCTGGCCTTATAGGCGTCAACCTTGCCATCCTCATCAGTCTTCCTCTTGTAGATCCACTTGTTCCCAATAGGCACTATGCCTTCGGGGCGGTCCACTAGAGTCCAGACCTGGTTGACATGCATCGAGTCTATCTCAGCTTCCATAGCTTCACGCCATTTCGCGGAGTCTACATCCACCATCGCTTGGTCATAGGTCGTTGGGTCGGTCTCTTGGCTATCACTTGGAACCTCATGGAGACTCAGCTCCTCCAAGTGCACAAGGCAATACCTCTCAGGTAAATGAGACACCCTACTAGACCTATGAGGTGGTTGTACTTGTGTTTCAGAAGGTTGGTTCCAATTTATTGCACATGTGTCTCCTGAGGAGTTTCATTGTATTCTTCTAAAGAAATGCTTCTACCTGCTCCGCCTTCCTAAATGAACTCATATTCCAGGAAGTGTGCTTGTAAAGCAACAATGATCTTTCGATCTTCGGCCATGTAGAATAGATAACCCATCATCCCAGATGGGAATTCAATGAAACGTCCCTTCGCGAACCTCGCTTCCAACTTTTCCACCTTAGTCTTCTTGACATAGGCGAGACAACCCCAAATCCAAATGTGATTAAGACTTGGTTTCCTGCCGTCCCACATCTCATGTGGAGTTTTAGGAATAGATTTGGAAGGACATATGTTCAGATATATACAGAAGTCAGGAGTGCATACCCCAACAGGTAAATCGGTAAGTCAGTATAGCCCAGCATTGAATGGACCATGTTCAACAAGGTCCGATTCCTTCTTTCTGACACACCATTAAACTGAGGAGTACCTGTAGGTGTTAGTTGTGATACTATTTCATGTTCCTTAAGGAACTCGTCAAACTCCATACTCATATACTCGCCACCTCGCTCCGACTGAAGTGCTTTGATATGATTTCCAGTTTGTTTCTCGACTAGGGCCTTAAATTCCTGGAATTTCTCAAAGGCATTGGATTTATGTTTCATTAAGTATACGTAACCATACCTAGTATGATCATCTGTAAACGTAATGAAATACTGATTTCCATCACGTGCTGCTTCCAAATCACCACATACGTCGATATGGATTAATCCTAGTTTATCAGCGGCTCTTTCCAAAGTCCCTGTGAAGGGGGACTTAGTCATTTTGCCTTTAAGGCAAGATTCACAAGTATGAAAGGGATCCGATCCCAATGGACCTATAAGTCCATCCTTTTCCATTTTGTAAACCTTGGTCTGACCAACATGACCAAGTCTAAGATGTCATTTCAAAACTTGATTAATCTCATCCCTACCACGCTTCCTAGTCATAGTATCCACAACGACTTTGTTACTAAGGTTTAGATGATACAATCCATTTAACAATGTAGCAGTGCCCACTAGTTTATTTCTAAAACAAATTTTGCAGTAACCATCACCAATGAAAAATGAAAAGCCTTTCCGATCCATGACCGGAATGGATACAATGTTTTTATGCCCCTTGAGCAAAACAAGTACATCTTCTAAAGTCAGAACAAAACCGGATTCTAAACCGAAAAGAAGTTATCCTATGTCGGTTGCCTCGACAGTATGCCCGCTTCCGACAGTGATCATCACTTCCCCAGATCCAAGCTTCCTACTTTGTTCCAGATCCTGATTCACGGTACAAATATTAGAACTAGCACCAGAATCCAGTATCCATGAAGTAGAAAATATAGTAGCAGAATAATTTGTTTCCAAAACCAAAAGTTTTGTACCTGAAGTGCCATGAAGAATCGAACAGTCTCTAGCCCAGTGGCCTAGCTCACCGCATTTGAGACAAGCGTCCTTCTTCTTGCTCTTCGAAACCATCGGGGCATTGCCCTTACCCTTGAGGTCCTTGACTTGTGGTCCTGTCCGCTTTTTGGTCTTTTTCTTCTTATTCTAGGACCTCCGAGGTCCAGAAAAAATAACAAGGGTAGACTCCTTCATCCGCGGAGTCTTCATCTGAGACTGAGTGTTCACCAGTTTGTTCATTAGCCCTGCTAAGTTGCATGCAATCTCATTGCAGTTGAAATTCATGACAAACTGTGAGAAGGAATCAGGGAGAGACTGTAGGATAAGGTCGGTCTGAAGACAAGTATCTATCTTAAAATCAAGAGCCTCCAATCTCTCGATCATAGATATCATTTTGAGGACGTCCCCAACCTTCTCACCTTCCTTCATCCTTGCACCGAACAGTTGCTTGGATATCTCATATCTAGCAGTCCGACTGTGCTCACCATAAAGCTCGGTTATGTGATATAGAATCTGCCTAGTAGAAGTCATTTTCTCATGAGCTTTCTGAAGCTCATTAGACATAGAAGCCATCATGTAAGCACGGACTTTTACGTCATCCTTAACCCACTTTTTGTGTTTTTCAATGTCTTCCTGATTGGCTCTTGTCCGCACTGGAGGCGCTGGAATGTTCGTCTCCAAGACGTATCCCAGTGCCTCTATACTGAGGACTATCATCAGATTGCGGATCCAATCCACAAAGTTAGGTCCGATCAAGGTGTTCTTTTCGAGTAGAATTGCGAGTGAGTTCATTGTCATATTGAGAGTTATGTCTGCATTAAGTACGATAGATTAATTAGTGACTCGTTCAATTATGATCTGAGAATAGAATTAAGGTCTTTTCTATTCTTTAACCCAGCTCCCACTATTTTTATCGGAATAACACACTCCCATGTCAAATCCGGAAGTATCGTTCGCTCTACTTCATAGTGGTGATCGAGTTCTTTATAAATCTTAATAGAGGGCAACCGAATAGGTTTCTAGTCTATTAATTTTCATAAAGTGGTGTCCAACACCAACCCATCTAATGGATGATTCGATCTTCTTTTTCCCCTTGTTCACTCCCCTCAACCTATACGGTTTATATGGTTCGTGAACAAGTTACGTTTATACCATCGACGCAAATCAGTTTCACAATTGATTCTTATCCGGCAACCTATCAGGTTTCTAGGGATAAAATTTTCTCCAACCGAAGGCATCCAATGCGCTTCCCATAATTTATCCATCCTCCTCGAATGACTACCCCGATAACTCGGAAGCATAGCACATCCGGTTTGGATTTCAATTTCTCGAAAGCTCGATGGAGGGAAGGAAAATCTTGAAACCTTATAAACTTAATAATTTGTTGTGGGAGAATTTTCGCGATTAATGTTACACTTTGCACATTAATTCAATTAAGTGCATTTATAGCATTCATTCAATATGAATAAACATTCACAACGTAGTTGCTACCAACATGTAGTTCATGGACCGTTCCTATAATCAAAAACTACGTAATCTAATTACAAGTCTTCGGTCTTGAATCTTCCTATTCTCGAACGGATCTTTCTCCGGTCTTCGTCATTATATATAAATTTTACACTGAAAAATTGCATCCTAGATACAAATATTTCTAGTAAAATAAATAGGCTCAAAACGGCCTTTACAACCCAATCGAATAAAACCGAACGATTAAAAACTAAGTCGATGAACCACATCCCCATTCAAAAGCATTCATCCAATAAATACTATATAAATGGATTAGCGTAGAGATACATTGATCCAATCAACATATAAACAATAAATAGAATCGATCCAATCAATTCACACAACCTGTAATATGAAAAATGTTCAAAATAATTCGGTCGTCAAGTATTCTAATCAATCAATACTCCCTTATAAAATAAAATACCACAAATCATTAATCATATTAAATCCAATTTAATACGCGGGAGATTAATTTTCTGGAATACACGAAAAAATCGAGGCGGGACGAAACCGCCTACCGGACACCACGATTATGACTATAAATGATTACAAATCATTCACCATCTAATCAAGCATTCCAAATGCCAAATATCATATATACAATCGCAAGACCTACTCTCCGATACCACTGTTGGGATTCGGTGCCTAAAACGAAGGCCCAGTGGAAGCGGTAAAACAAAAATTAATTCGATACGAATCCCTACGAAGATCGATCGAGCTACGTATATACGAATATAAAACGAAGCACAAGAAGATACGAGAAACATACCCTCATAGTCCGTTGATTAAATGGTGTCCCTCTCTTGAGCGATTCCCTAGCTTTAGTTGATTTCCCTACGATCCAATCCGCTCCGAGCTCTTGGATGATCCAATGCCGAAAACACAGCGTCCCTATTTGCCACGCGCCGGAGAAACGACCGGAATGACCAAACATCGTTATCCTCTAAGGATACGGCTAGAACAAGATTATAGGAGCTTGCTAATCAAGATTATAACACTCTAAGTGCTCAATCTATATCTCTCAATTTATCCTCACAATATTTCTCTAAGAAAAACTATGAAGAAGATGAAGAACACTTTGAGAAACTCCTTTCTCTCTCTCTTGCTTAAACTCACGGATATCACACCAAAATGAAGTGTAGAGAGAGTCAAGTCTTCTTCTCATTATATTCTTCAACCAAAATCACCTACCATATCACTTTTTCAATATTAAAAGAGATATGATATCCCTCAAGGTCTCAAGTCTTCCATTATTAAATGGAGACAAAGACTAAGAGGGGTTAGGTGATGGGGGGACCATCTAGAAGGAGCCGGATGAGTTCGGTTCGTTTCGGACTCCCGTGAGTCCAAATAGATAAATTCCGATTCGGTTCTGATGTATTTATATCAATTAATTAATCCAATTAATTAATCATATCAAATACAAAATAACATAATTGATTTATACAAGAAATAATTATATTCATGAATTAAATTAATCACCCAGTAATTTTTTTAATTCATTAGGCCGTAAATAAATTTATCCAATAAATCAATTTAGACATCTAATGTCCCAATAAATTAGATATCCAATATCTAATAATCATGATGAGAGAATTAGCTCGATTCATTCCGTCGTCAATCCTATTTCTCGACTCGGTAGATCCGTCTCAGTCAGCAATGGGAGGAACCAAAGAGTAGTAGCACCACCTAGCCAGCCTGGCGGCCTACACTGTACCCCAACTGAGAGCGAATGATTGGGATCATTCAAGAACTATTCTATCGTGAATACCAGTATACGTATAAACCCTTCTTTCAAATGTCCCGATCAAGTTATAGGGTCACGGTCAGTCAAACCCTATCTGTACTTGATGCTATGCATGTGTTAATGCAAATCAAGATCATCGAGCTCTTGTGTAACCAATACAACTAGCTCCAATGTTTTGGCCAAAGACTTATGATCTCATTTGCCAATAACAACATAGGACATATAACCCGTTCACGAACAGGAAAAAGAATTCTATCTTGGTATTAAGTAGGACCTGCTACTTGCCCATCAAGACGTACGTCGAGGTTGACCCCCACCTTCCGGTTTATAGGGTCGAACTACTCTAATGAAAATCTTGACGTCACAAGCACATTACTACTAAATCCACAAGTCGAAGGTTCACGAATACCTGGCACAACCTTTCGATTCCGTCATTAACTGTCCCGGAGTGAAATCTGTGTGACGAATCGAGGGTGAGTCAGTTCGAGTATACTAATACAATTAGCATACCGATAACATGTGCTCACACTAACTATTAGTGTTCGACAGGCACTCTCCATGTCAAAAAACACGTCATACAAGTCTTCACATAAACTTAAGGCCCAGTCAAGTTTCATGGACTTGCAAACGATTAAGTATTTGAGCTATAAACCTTTCCAGTGACAACCCATTTATCCAATAAGGAGTGGAATGTTTTGCTCTCAATTACACGGACTAGTTTATATATATATATATATATATATATATATATATATATATATATATATATATATATATATATATATATATATATACGAGTTAGGAATACCAGTAAATAAAGAAACATCCATTTGCCTTATGATAATGAATTACACAATAACAAGTACAATGCTCTCACTCAACATCCTCTGAGTGGCATTCGAGGGCATACTCCTAACAGGGAGTTGATTATGTAATCAGGCAGACAGACTTTGACATGAATTGATTATTCCATAATTGAGTTATAACGATGCATTTTGTTGAATTCATGAAATTGTGATAGTAAGCATGTTGAGGCGTTGAAGGGAAGTCATTTTCTGGTAATTATGGGAGATAATCGACTTCACGCATTTGTAAGTATACTGTTTCGGTTATTCGCTTTTGGTGATGATTGATCATTTTCATGATGATTCTGGATATTTTAGTTGAACTGTTATTTACGACGAATTGCAAGTTTCAAGGGGGTAGAATGTAATATCCTGAATTTATACTATAGTTGTTTGATGTTATTTTTTCCGAGTTATACTACGCAGTGTGGAATCTGTACAGTAGGGATAAAATAATTGGATGACTAAGATAGTTTTATTGGTATAATTGTCGTACTTGGTCGATAATTACATTTGAGGATATTGTGTATCAAGTGTGTCGTATGAGAATGTTATTGGAAGGAGTATATATATTCAGCATGCCGTGCATACGTATTCGGTATGTCGAGACGACAGGCAAGAACAGTCGTAAATGGCCAAGTATAGAAGCCATAATGCACGTTAAGCATAAGAGCTTATGTACGTTAACATATAAGCATAACGTACGTTACGAAGAGTAGATAACGTTATGAGAGGAATCTGACATGATCTAGGATATGAGCGACGAGTGGGCCCTGTGTCGGCAACTTTCGGCGCGCATGTAGATAGGAAAGTCAACGAAGAGGTTAACGTATACTATGAATTGTTCATTACGTACGTTAAATGAACATACTATTGTAGCAAGTCAACTATGGGTTACGTACGCTATGTCATGAGGGTTACGTACGTAAGCAATCGAACGAATTGAGGCAGTAGCCTTTGGACTGTGATTATGTACGCTGTCGAGGTCAGATAACGTACGTAATGGTTGTTACGTACGCTATGAAGGTTACATAGCATAAGTAATGTCTGAATTTTTATAAACATGAGACCCCCGTCATTTCATCATTTTGAGAGTTCATCTTTGTTTTTCGTCTCCCAACTTCCCCACACCGATTTTTGGAATCTCTAAGTTGATTGTGATTCTTGACGTTGGGTGAAGTGTATGTTGGAGAGTTTGATGATATATACCTTGGATTATGAGTTAGGTAATGATCTAGATGTTCGAACGTATTGAATTATGTGGTTTTGTTGGTTAGGAATATGGTTTTAGATATAAACATGGATTCGATGATTAGAACCGATGTTATGTTGATTTTAGTGGAAGACTTTGTACGTTCTTGATGAAATATGCATCATGATATAAGGATGAATCCGGAAAGATTGTGTTTAATCTTAGAACGTGATTATCAATGGTATTGAACTATTTGGATAAGTCGGATTATCGATTATGTTGGTAGTATTATTTTACTATAAATTTATGATTATGAACACGAAGGAATCTTGTTAATTCGTGTATGAGATTAAATTCGGGATAGAGTATGTTATGTAATCCTTGTTATCGGGTTGGATTAATTGTTGATATGATTATCGAGTTGCGGTTTGTATTGTGGATATGAGATCGTATTTGTTGAGTCGGATTATTTGGTTTGTATATGATCGAGATATTGTGGAACCATTGAGTTTGATTGGTTGGGTATGTCAGCTGTTGATTGTTATCGGATTATTGTTAAGTGATAATTGCAATAGGTTGTGATGATTAATTATTGGTTAGAACCGTGCTTTGCGGTCGTGTTCGAGGATGTTCGGGAATTTCTTTGGCCGGATCCGAGGAGCTTGTAGACGAAGGCAAGGAAATTAGTAACGACTTCATCATCATCGTGGCGGTATCGAGGCAAGTTATTACTTGTTCAGTTTTCAGTCTCATTTCGATTATAATGCATATAACAATGATTATTGTTGTGAACTCTGGAGATTCGGATTGTATGTTGTTTTCCGATTTTTGGGGGTTAAATCATAATATGATTTCCATTCGTTATTGGTATATTTGGGTATCGAAGATATATTGTGGTAAATATAAGGATATGAGTTATCTACAGTCTGTGGTACTTCTGGATCGTCGAATATTGAGGAAATTATCAGTGACGGTTTTGACATCGAGATTGCTCTCGAAGGACTCGGGGCAAGTACTCTGGTCATTTTTGTCACCTTGTGTCGATCATGTTGTGATACATTCATGTATTGTTGTTGTCATGCATTTGTGTATTGTTGTTATTATGCAGTTGTGCATTGTTGTCGTATGTCCACCATGCGTTATCATGGGAATCTATAGCTGTGTCCGCTGGATCGCTGGACAGGTATTTCCATCATGTGTTGGTCCGACGGGATCATCATGGTAATCTATGCTGTGTGCGTTGGATCGTTGGATTACCATGTGTTGTTGTTGTGCATATGTATATTATTGGTTATCCACCTCATGTTGATCTAACACGGTCATCTTGGGATCTATGCTGTGTGCGCTGGATCATCAGATTTCTACTGAGTATACATTGTTGTTATTGTTGTGGGCATATTGATGTCAACATGTGAGTATGCATTTGCAGGTCTTATATTAGGACCATATCCGTATGTTGTATTGGTCTGATATCGGATTAATCTGATGTGATTCATCGTGGCATTGCGTATCCTGAGGTATGTTCTGTATTTTCTTTTTGGTATTTGTCTATGATGGACAATCGATTTTCGTGTTGAGATTTGATAATGATATCCGATGGATTGAATTGACCAAAGTTGGTATATTTCGTATCAGTGAGTTATGATGTTTTGAGAACCTTGGGTATTGCTTGGGGTACAGTACATATGTTTGGGTATGAGTTTATTGTGTTGTTGAGGTTACGAGATGTGAATTTCGGTAAGGATTACTTTGATAAGGATTATCACGAGTTGGTAAAGTTATGGCAGGAAGATTACATTGGTAGTATCCTTACTTAGTATTTTCATTGATATGTAATTATTGACGTGATGTGATCGTTATCATTGTTGGATATTATGGTTGACCCCGTTGTGGGCTTTGTTTTTAAGTTCTTGGGATATCCAGCTTTTAGCAGTCGTGAAGAGATGAGCTTCCCGGAGGATACTGGCTATGGCGTGTGTTTGTGAATTGAGTACTTTGACTAGTTGCCATTTTTCCGCTGCAATAGTATTTCTTAGTCAATTGTTATATCCGCTGCGAGTATGTCTGAAAATGGGTTGCTAGTATTCTGAGAACTTAGGTTTACTTTGGAAATCATTTTCTAAACTATTTTGTCGGTATGTGTAGGCGATGGCTTAATGTATGCTTTTAAACTATTGAGTTTTGGTATTTCGGGCCTTGTAGTTTCAAATGAGATTTTACGGGGGGTTTGATAAATGGATTTTATAAAGTCTTCGAATATTTTTAAGATATTACCGTCATCGCCGATTAGGCGTATTTGAGATGTTTGTAAAAATATCTTTTAGCCTGTGGGTTCTGTTTCGGGCCCACGACACTATAATATTCCCAGATGGCTCTAGAGGTGTTACAGAATATGGTATCGGAACTTAGGTTGTGAAAACCTAGGCTGTAGGGTCGAGTCGAGTCGTGTTTTTGTCATGTCATTCGAGCTGTCGGTTGACAAGTGTTAGAGTTTTGGGTTTTTATTGATCACCCGTGCTTGTATGTTACGTGATTTACCGGTGTGGTGGTGTGGTTGTTTTAAACTTTTCCAAATGGTATTAACGTGTTTCTTTGGAAAGAGATGTGTGGTATTTTGAGTTGAACTGATTTTGCAAAATGTATGTTTTGAAAATATCTGTATCGAGTATTTTTTAGAGTTGAGGCAGGTGCCAGTATCACGGGGAATCGTCGGCTTCACGATCTGTAAGTATTTTGGATTTGTGGATTGTATTGAAATTATTTGTAGTTATAAGTTGATGTGTTTTGAAATTCAGAAGGATATCATGTGTTAGAGTATGAAATAGTAGAACATAATAGTTGGGACAGAACCAGTGATCTTGAGGAACTATGATTATGGAAAATCAATACGTCGAGTAAACTTGGAAAATGGAATTACGTACTTGGGAGAACTATTGTGGATTGTTAAGAGGAACATGTAGTCATGCTAGTTCATTTTGAGGTACACGAAACTGTTTATGAACATCTGAAAATGATACTTTTCAAAATAAATACGGAAAACAATTTTAGGCCGAGACCCAATCGATTTTGAAATAGTTTTATAACTCAGGACTTGGGGTCCAAAAGGGTTTTCTACTTTATAAATTTCTTGTAATGTGGAACGGGATATGGTCTGAGACCCTAATGTTTCAGAAGGGCTTTAAAACTTGGGACTTGAAGTCGTAAAAGGCTTTTCTGTTTTCTAAAACTCCCGAGATTTGTAAAACACTTTACCAATCATTTATCTATTTTATTACTGTCGTTCGGGGTTTTGGTTTACTTGTCCAAATGAAACTTATCGGGTAGTCTTTCGTTGGGTTTGATTTGTTGATTATTCAATATTTTGTCATAGCATAGTTGAGGTGATCCAGGATTGGATAATGGTCGACATTGCGAGTCATATGTGGAAAAGGAGTTTTTATCGAAGTCTATACATTATGAGTTTGGAACTCTATCGTGTGGTTGTCCGATGGAATGTCAGTGGAATTGGTGACGAGCTGAACTGGTATACATGAGCATGGATGTAGTCGAGCATTTGCATAATTTCATTTTATTTAATCATATGTTTTCAAAAAGAATTGTCATCGCTTGACATAAGCGAGCCTGTTTAAATTTTTTTTTTGGAAAATGATTTTTGTAGTCTTACGACTATATATGTCTTGAGCTTGAAATTCTTGAAAGAACTTTTGAAAATTGGTTTTTATTGACAAGATTATATGATTTCAAGACCGTTTTGAAAATGTGATTGGTATACGCACAAATTTAGTACATAATGCATATCATAGTGAAGTTATGAATGAGACTCACAAACTGGATAACACATCAATGGTACGATGAAAAGATATTCGAACTTTAGTATGGTAGTTTGGTTATCATCGGTTGGTTGATCAGATAAGAGGAATATGCTGCGTGTTGTAGATTCATGTAGAGAATATGATTTTGGAACTTTAGATTTTGTAGAACCGGGGCATATGTGCTATGTGGCTCTATTGGTGTGGTAGTAGCATGATTTTGATATAGTGATTTTTGACATTTGAGCCACATTGATTAGTCGTTCATACTCTGTTTAGGATAGGGTATGTTCGTTGGTTTGCAGCTGGTTGTTCATACGCCGAGGGGTATGTTCAACAGTTGGGCGTGTTTCTTTGAGATCCACTGTATGTGATTTGTGTAACGTTTTGAGAATTTTATCCTTTCATATATCTGTCTCTGTGGTTCTGTGTTGATCGTGTTGGAGCTTACCGTGTAAGGGTATTCTTAGTTATTGTTGATCGTTCGTTAGTAATATTGGAGTTTATCATGTTGATGATATTCTCGGTTGTGTTTTGACCTTTGGTTGGTCGTATTGGAGTTTATCATGTCGATGATATTCTCGATTGAAGTATTGGTTGATCATTGTTATTGATCGTATGAGTGTTCTGACTTTGTGTCGATGTTTCGGGATTTGTTGCCATTATTTTGGGCAGTTGTTTCACAGATGTATCGTGTATTAATCGTTTTATCAGGATTGGGACTGTTGGGATTCGGTGCATAAAACGAAGGCCCAGCGGAAGCGGTAAAACAAAAATTAATTCGATCTGAATCCCTACGAGGATCGATCGAGCTACGTATATACGAATATAAAATGAAGCACAAGAAGATACGAGAAACATGCCCTCATAGTCCGTTGATTAAATGGTGTCCTTCTCTTGAGCGATTCCCCTGGCTTTAGTTGATTTCCATACGATCCAATCCGCTCCGAGCTCTTGGATTATCCAACGCCGAAAACACCGCGTCTCTACTTGCCACGCGCCGGATAAATGACCGGAACGACCAACCCTCATTATCCTCTAAGGATACGGCTAGAACAAGATTATAGGAGCTTGTTAATCAAGATTATACCACTCTAAGTGCTCAATCTATATCTCTCAATTTATTCTCATAATATTTCTCTAAGAAAAACTATGAAGAAGATGAAGAACACTTTGAGAAACTCCTTTCTATCTCTCTTGCTTAAACTCACGGATATCACACCAAAATGAAGTGTAGAGAGAGTTAAGTCTTCATCTCATTATATTCTTCAACCAAAATCACCTACCATGTCACCTTTTCAATATTAAAAGAGATATGATATCCCTCAAGGTCTCAAGTCTTCAATTATTAAATGGAGACAAAGACCAAGAGGGGTTAGGTGATGGGAGCGGCCATCTAGAAGGAGTCGGACGAGTTTGGTTTGTTTTGGACTCCCGTGAGTCCAAACAGATAAATTCCGATTCTGTTCCGATGTATTTATATCAATTAATTAATTATATCAAATACAAAATAACATAATTAATTTCTCCAAGAAATAATTATATTCATGAGTTAAATTAATCACCCAGTAATTTATTTAATTCATTAGGCCGTAAATTAATTTATCCAATAAATCAATTTAGACATCCAATGTCCCAATAAATTAGATATCCATTATCTAATATTCATGATGAGAGAATTAGCTCGATTTATTCCATCGTCAATCCTATTGCGTGACTCGGTAGGTCCGTCTCAGTCAGCAATGAGAGGAACCAAAGAGTAGTAGCACCACCTAGCCAACCTGGCGGCCTACACTATACCCCAACTGAGAACGAATGATTGGGATCCAGCATACGTATAAACCCTTCTTTCAAATGTCCCGATCAAGTTATAGGGTCACGGTCAGTCAAACCCTATCTGTACTTGACACTATGCATGAGTTAATGCAAATCGAGGTCATCGATCTCCCGTGTATCGAATACAACTAGCTCCAATGCTTTGGCCAAAGACTTATGATCTCATCTGCCAATAACCGCATAGGAAATATAACTCATTCACTAACAGGAGAAAGAATTCTATCTTGGTATTCAGTAGGACCTGCTACATGCCCGTCAAGATGCACGTCGAGGTTGACCCACGCCTTCTGGTTTAGAGGGTCGAACTACTCTAATGAAAATATTGACATCACAAGCACATCCCTACTAAATCCTCAAGTCGAAGGTCCACGAATACCTATCACAACCTTTCGATTCCGTCATTGACTGTCCTGGAGTGAAATCCATATGATGAATCGAGGGTGAGTCGGTTAGAGTATACTAATCCAATTAGCATACCTATAATGTGTGCTCCCACTAACCATTAGTGTTCGAAAGGCACTCTCCATGTCAAAGAACATGTCATACAAGTCTTCACATAAACTTAACGCCCAGTCAAGTTTCATCGACTTGCGAACGATTAAGTATTTGAGCTATAAACCTTTCCAGTGCCGACCCCTTTATCCAGTAAGGAGTGGAATGTTTTGCTCTCAATTACACAGACTAGTTTCTATATATATTTACGAGTTAGGAATGCCAGTAACTACCAGTAAATAAAGAAACATCCATTTGCCTTATGATAATGAATTACACAATAACAAGTACAATCCCCTCACTCAACATCCTTTGAGTGGCATTCGAGGGCATACTCCTAACAATCTCCCACTTGCACTCAATGCCACACACTATGGTATCTAATACCCATGTTCTCCAGATGACGCTCTAATCTAATCTGGGGAAGTGGCTTGGTCAGTGGATCAGCGACGTTGTCGGCTGAGTCTACTCTATGCAGCACAATGTATCCCCTGCGAACAAATTCTCTTACGAGATGATACTTCCTCTCAATGTGTTTGGTACTGTTGTGAAACCTCGGCTCCTTGGCCTACGCTACAGCTCCATCATTGTCGCAGTACAGCGGAACAGGCAGTTCAGCACATGGTATCACTTGAAGTTCTCCCAGAAACTTCTTAATCCAGAACCCTTCCCTAGAAGCCTCCGAGGCTGCTTGATACTCAGCCTAATAGGTGGAATCAGTAGTCGCACTTTGCTTGGCGCTACGCCAAGATACTACTCCTCCATTAAGAGTAAATATGTAGCCAGAAGTAGACATCGAATCGTCCTTCTGTCCTTGGAAGTCCGATTCAGTGAATCCCATCACATCCAATTCTCCACTGCCATACATAAGAACCATATCTCTAGTCCTTCTCAAGTACTTGAGAACGTTCTTTACGGCAGTCCAATGTTCCCTGCCTGGGTTTGCCTGAAACCTACTTACCACGCTCACAGCATGTGCAATGTCAGGTCTCGTACACAACATAGCATACATAAGGCTACCCACGGCTGAAGCAAATGGTATATTACTCATTTCCTTTTGTTGTTCCTCACTTTGAGGATACATCTTCGAGGAGAGTTTTATTCCATGTCACATCGGAAGGAACCCTCATTTAGAATCATCTATCTTAAATCGCTTTAAGATCTTATTCATATAGAGGGCTTGGGAAAGACCTATCGTTCTCTTCACTCTATCCCCGTAGAGTCGAATACCAAGAATATAGGTTGCTTCTCCTAAGTCATTCATGGAGAAATTACTCAAAAGCCAAGCTTTCACAGAATTGAGCATTCCCACATCATTTCCTATTAGTAGAATGTCATCTACATATAGTACTAAGAATGCGATCTTGCTCCCACTAACCCTCTTGTATACACAAGGTTCCTCTTCATTTTTCACAAAGTCAAACTCTTTGACCGCCTCATCAAAATGAAGGTTCCAACTACGCGACGCTTGCTTCAGTCCATAAATGGAATGCTAAAATTTGCACACTTTCTGAATATCGACCTCGGGCAAAAAGCCTTTAGACTTCTCCATATAGATTTCCTCCTCGAGGAATCCATTAAGAAAAGCCGTCTTTACGTCTATTTGCCATATCTCATAATCGTGGTAGGCAGCTATAGCGAGCATCATGCGAATAGACTTGATCATAGCTACGGGCGAGAAGGTATCGTGGTAATCGATCCCTTCTTTTTGGGTATAACCCTTTGCCAAAGCCTGGCCTTATAGGCGTCAATCTTGCCATCCTCATCAGTCTTCCTCTTGTAGATCTAATTGTTCCCAATATGCACTATGCCTTCGGGGCGGTCCACTAGAGTCTAGACCTGATTGACATGCATCGAGTCTATCTCAGCTTCCATAGCTTCATGCCATTTCGCGGAGTCTACATCCACCATCGCTTGGTCATAGGTCGTTGGGTCGGTCTCTTGGCTATCACTTGGAACCTCATGGAGACTCAGCTCCTCCAAGTGCACAAGGCCATACCTCTCAGATAAATGAGACACCCTACTAGACCTACGAGGTGGTTGTACTTGTGTTTCAGATGGTTCAGTTCCAATTTATTGCACATGTGTCTCCTGAGGAGTTTCATTGTATTCTTCTAAAGAAATGCTTCTACCTGCTCCGCCTTCCTGAATGAACTCACATTCTAGGAAGGGTGGTTGTAAAGCAACAACGATCTTTCGATCTTCGGCCATGTAGAATAGATAACCCATCGTCCCAGACGGGAATCCAATGAAACGTCCCTTCGCGAACCTCGCTTCCAACTTTTCCACCTTAGTCTTCTTAACATAGGCGAGACAACCCCAAATCCAAATGTGATTAAGACTTGGTTTCCTGCCCTCCCACATCTCATGTGGAGTTTTAGGAATAGATTTGGAAGGACATCTATTCAGATATATACAGAAGTCAGGAGTGCATACCCCCACAGGTAAATCGGTAAGTTAGTATAGCCCAGCATTGAATGGACCATGTTCAACAAGGTCCGATTCCTTCTTTCTGACACACCATTTAACTAAGGAGTACCTGTAGGTATTAGTTGTGATACTATTTCATGTTCCTTAAGGAACTCAGCAAACTCCATACTCATATACTCGCCACCTCGCTCCGACTGAAGTACTTTGATATGATTTCCAGTTTGTTTCTCGACTAGGGCCTTAAATTCCTGGAATTTCTCAAAGGTATTGGATTTATGTCTCATTAAGTATACATAACCATACCTAGTATGATCATCTGTAAACGTAATGAAATACTGATATCCATCACGTGCTACTTCCAAATCACCACATACGTCGATATGGATTAATCCTAGTTTATTAGCGGCTCTTTCCAAAGTCCCTGTGAAGGGGGACTTAGTCATTTTGCCTTTAAGGCAAGATTCACAAGTATGAAAGGGATCCGATCCCAATGGACCTATAAGTCCATCCTTTTCCATTTTGTAAACCTTGGTATGACCAACATGACCAAGTCTAAGATGTCATTTCAAAACTTGATTATTCTCATCCCTACCACGCTTCCTAGTTATAGTATCCACAACGACTTTGTTACTAAGGTTTAGATGATACAATCCATTTAACAATGTAGCAGTGCCCACTAGTTTATTTCTAAAACAAATTTTGCAGTAACCATCACCAATGAAAAATGAAAAGCCTTTCCGATCCATGACCGGAATGGATACAATGTTTTTATGCCCCTTGAGCAAAACAAGTACATCTTCAAAAGTCAGAACAAAACCGGATTCTAAACCGAAAAGAAGTGATCCTATGTCGGTTGCCTCGACAGTATGCCCGCTTCCGACAGTGATCATCACTTCCCCAGCTCCAAGCTTCCTACTTTGTTCCAGATCCTGATTCATGGTACAAATATTACAACTAGCACCAGAATCCAGTATCCATGAAGTAGAAGATATAGTAGCAGAACAATTTGTTTCCAAAACCAAAAGTTCTGTACCTGAAGTGCCATGAAGAATCGAACAGTCTCTAGCCCAGTGGCTCAGCTCACTGCATTTGAGACAAGCGTCCTTATTCTTGCTCTTCGGAACCATCGGGGCCTTGACCTTACCCTTGAGGTCCTTGACTTGTGGTCCTGTCCGCTTCTTGGTCTTTTTCTTCTTATTCCAGGACCTCCGAGGTCCAGAAAAAATCACAAGGGTAGACTCCTTCATCCGCGGAGTCTTTATCTGAGACTGAGTGTTCACCAGTTTGTTCATTAGCCCTGCTAAGTTGCATGCAATCTCATTGCAGTTGAAATTCATGACAAACTGTGAGAAGGAATCAGGGAGAGACTGTAGGATAAGGTCGGTCTGAAGAGAAGTATCTATCTTAAAATCAAGAGCCTCCAATCTCTCGATCATAGATATCATTATGAGGACGTGGTCCCCAACCTTATCACCTTCCTTCATCCTTGCACCGAACAGTTGCTTGGATATCTCATATCTAGCAGTCCGACTGTGCTCACCATAAAGCTCGGTTATGTGAGATAGAATCTGCCTAGTAGAAGCCATTTTATCATGAGCTTTATGAAGCTCATTAGACATAGAATCCATCATGTAAGCACGGACTTTTACGTCATCCTTAACCCACTTTTTATGTTTTTCAATGTCTTCCTGATTGACTCTTGTCCGCACTGGAGGCGCCGGAATGTTCGTCTCCAAGACGTATCCCAGTGCCTCTATACTGAGGACTATCATCAGATTGCGGATCCAATCCACAAAGTTAGGTCCGATCAAGGTGTTCTTTTCGAGTAGAATTGCGAGTGGGTTCATTGTCATATTCAGAGTTATGTCTGCATTAAGTACGACAGATTAATTAGTGACACGTTCAATTATGATCTGAGTATAGAATTAAGGTCTTTTCTATTCTTTAACCTAGCTCCCACTATTTTTATTGGAATAACACACTCCCATGTCAAATCCGGTAATATCGTTCGCTCTACTTCATAGTGGTGATCGAGTTCTTTATAAATCTTAATAGAGGGCAACCGAATAGGTTTCTAGTCTATTAATTTTCATAAAGTGGTGTCCAACACCAACCTATCTAATGGATGATTCGATCTTCTTTTTCCCCTTATTCACTCCCCTCAACCTATACGGTTTATATGGTTCGTGAACAAGTTACGTTTATACCATCGACGCAAATCAGTTTCACAATGATTCTTATCCGGCAACCTATCAGGTTTCTAGGGATAAAATTTGCTCCAACTGAAGGTATCCAATGCACTTCCGATAATTTATCCATCCTCCCCGAATGACTACCCCGATAACTCGGAAGCATAGCACATCCGGTTTGGATTTCAATTTCTCGAAAGCTCGATGGAGGGAAGGAAAATCTTGAAACCTTATAAACTTAATAATGTGTTGTGGGAGAATTTTCGCGATTAATGTTACACTTTGCACATTAATTCAATTAAGTGCATTTATAGCATTCATTCAATATGAATAAACATTCACAACGTAGTTGCTACCAACATGTAGTTCATGGACCGTTCCTATAATCAAAAACTCCGTAATCTAATTACAAGTCTTCGGTCTTGAATCTTCCTATTCTCGAACGGATCTTTCTCCGGTCTTCGTCATTACATATAAATTTTACACTGAAAAATTGCATCCTAGATACAAATATTTCTAGTAAAATAAATAGGCTCAAAACGGCCTTTACAATCCAATCGAATAAAACCGAACGATTAAAAACTAAGTCGATGAACCACATCCTCATTCAAAAGCATTCATCCAATAAATACTATATAAATGGATTAGCATAGAGATACATTGATCCAATCAACATATAAACAATAAATAGAATCGATCCAATCAATTCACACAACCGGTAATATGAAAAACGTTCAAAATAATTTGGTCGTCAAGTATTCTAATCAATCAATACCCCCTTATAAAATAAAATACCACAAATCATTAATCATATTAAATCCAATTTAATACGCGGGAGATTAATTTTCTAGAATACACGAAAAAATCGAGGCGGGACGAAACTGCCTACCGGACACCACGATTATGATTATAAATGATTACAAATCATTCACCATCTAATCAAGCATTCCAAATGCCAAATATCGTATATACGATCGCAAGACCTACTCTCCGATACCACTGTTGGGATTCGGTGCCTAAAACGAAGGCCCAGCGGAAGCGGTAAAACAAAAATTAATTCGATACGAATCCCTACGAAGATCGATCGAGCTATGTATATACGAATATAAAACGAAGCACAAGAAGATACGAGAAACATACCCTCGTAGTCCGTTGATTAAATTGTAACACCCCCAGACCACTCGGAAATATTACAGCGCCGTAGACCCTCTCCGAGAGGATCTACCAGGCTAAATACAGAAACACCACAATACAATACGATACATTACATACCGACATGGGTGATTAACGGACCATTAGACCGATTTGGTCTTTACCACAACATACACATCAACCCTACATTACTCTTTCTCGTGACTCATACCCACACAGGGGTTAACATAAATCAACATTCCCGTAAA
Source organism: Orobanche coerulescens (assembly GCA_033398695.1). Classification (NCBI taxonomy): domain Eukaryota; kingdom Viridiplantae; phylum Streptophyta; class Magnoliopsida; order Lamiales; family Orobanchaceae; genus Orobanche; species Orobanche coerulescens. Next base: position 51,728,713 of record CM065803.1, read on the forward strand.
ACGGAAATAATAGACACAACGGAAGGACAAAACAACAAGACATCGCCAAAAGACTCAACACCGGTCTTCATGTGATTAGTATCGTCGTCTTTCATCATCCTTCGTAACGATCCTGTGAATTGCTCCCCGGCAACCTGCAAGTACCTGGACGCAAAACAGACATCCACCCCCCGAAGACTCGGGGGTTAGCAAAACTCCACTGTTTTGCTAGTGCAAGTATAAATACAAAGACAAGCCATACATATCATACTCCAAGAACATAGAAATCATGAATATACTTCCCGAGATAATTCGCTTGATCAAACAGTTTGAATTATGAAAGATAGGAAATAAAACCATTTTACATCTTACAAAACATTGTACGATCTCGGGAGTTTTGAAAGCATTTGGGGTTTTAGAATTTTCAAGCCTTTCGAAACACTTAGGGACATAGCCCAACAATCGTTTATTTCAAAATACAATTCCGATAGCAGATAACAGGGTCCACGACCCAATCATAACATTCCAATCACAACACAGGGGTCCACGACCCAAATCATCCACATCACATACTCGCAAGAATAACCCGGTGGAAATTACATCGTATCAAACATTACCATGACAACAGTCTCACTCAACATACCACAGAGCTACAATGCACAGAGCAACCACAGGACTCACGTACCCATACCAAATTATCACAACCAAGAGACGAATCATACACAACACATTTATTGGTGCCATTCCAGCCAAGTACGATACCATTTGAACTGCCATTCTAATCAGACGAAATATGCGCCAAAGATCACAGTTCTCTAACAAAACACTTCAAAGTTAACCTTGGTACGAGACTCACGGCCACCGTACCCCGCAGAGCCCCGTCGGACATCCCTGGGTGGTTAACCATAGTTCGCGATACGAAACTCACGGCAACATATCCCTAGAGGCCTCGTCAGACCATCCCTAGGTGAACATACACATATCATCCACAGCTCCACGAGAAGCCATAATTCGAATACTAGAATATGCATACAAATGCTAGGTACTTCGCTAGAATGGCCACTATAGTCGACGTACACTCACAACTAATGTCACACAACCACAAGCAAATACCAATACCAAACAACACCAAGTGTCACAACCTCCTCACGAAGGAATAACAACTAATATCACACACATTACGTAATCCCCGGCAAAGGATTACGGTCTATTAAACTCACTCAAAGTGATCGTATCATCTTTCAACATACAAAACCAACACATATATTCCGAGAACACATATATTCACGAAGTACAAGAATTATTGTTGAAAGACAACATTTATCGAGAACATACCGATCCCTTTTTACGTTCATTAAACATTGGATTTCGCATAAAATCATTTATCAATAATTATGCCGACGAAACATGAAACGTATGGACAAGATACTTGCCTCGGTACCGCGAGCAACGAAACAACGAACGAACACGGTCAGATAGCCCTCGAACTTCCGAAAACGACCAAGAATTCGACAACCTCACGATCGCTACGAAAATAACATCACCACGGATAAATAACGTTAAACGGAATCCGAACCAACCGGAGAAACAACAAGGATCCGAGGGTTCCTTCGAAGAAATCGGAAATCAAGTCCCGGGTGATAAAATCGATATATGAGTTACAAAATCCGAAGATCATGGCCAAGACAACAAGAATACCATAATAAATTCATCCACCACGGATTAAATCGAAGAATCACGAAGAAACCCCCAAAATTACATAACTAGGGTTCTACGGATGAATTACCTCGATCCGACGAAGAACAAGGATTGGATGATGATATAATTGACAAGGATCTTCCAAAACGTCTTGGAATTGAGTAGAATCGACCAAGAACCCTATTTCCCGTCGCACCCGTCCGATAGCCGCAAGAAAAGTGAAGAAATGAGTAAAAACGGGCTGCCAGGCCTTATATAGCCGGACACTGCCGGACGCTTACGGCCGTAACCGGCAGTGCCTTATGGCCGTAACTCGGCCCTTACGGCCGTACTCGGCAGGCCTTACGGCCGTAACCGGCATTCGTCAAAAAATCTGCCCAGCGACTGTCGGACACTTACGGCCGTAACTGGCACACATTACGGTCGTAACCTGCCTTCATCTGGAAGATGCCCAGCGCCCGTACGGCCGTACCCGATCACGCCTTACGGCCGTAACTGGCACATATTACGGCCGTAACCGGCACCTTACGGCCGTAACTCGGCCAGGCCAGGCCCTGCTCCGGCCGTGACTCGGCCGTGGCCATTCCGACGGCCAGGACGACGCCGAAACCCGAACCTGAGTAAAAACCGGAGATACGGTTACGAAGTACTCGCAAAGACGAATCCAAGCGCTAAGAGAACACACGATTCCGACCACCCGAAGTGTCGGAATTCGACAACGGAAGTAATTAACCCAAACTTTGGGAAATTACAAAAATGGCCCAAAACGTCCGAAAATCACGATACGTGATCGAATAACCAAACTGAAGTTCACTACACGTCTAACAAAGTTAAACGGACTTACGGGAAACTCGAAACAGCAGTTTCCAACGAGATTCGCAAGAATCGAACTCAAGTGCGGAAAAGTCGCCAAAAAGCACGGAACTCAACAAAACGACACCGAAACAAACTCGGATGACAAAAAGTGCAGAATTAATCATTCTCGGAATGACGAAACGGTCATGAGCGAGTCGTCAAAATGGACTTTCGCCGAAAAAAAAGAAATTACCAGAAATCAAAATTACGGGTATTACATTCTACCCTCCTTAAAAGAAGTTTTGTCCCGAAACTTAAAACAAGTAGGGAGAAGCAATATCCCCACCAGGAAAACTCGATGAGATACACAAAAACCGAGAACTCGCGCCCAACGGCGAAATGCTGCAAGAAACGCAAAGACACATACGGCGTGAAAACACGCTCCACGACGACCAAAACAATGCCACCGATAGAGACATAATAAAACCAACAAGTGACAAGCGTCATCAAACTGATAATATGGTCAAGTCAATTATCCGAACAATCATAAAACACAACGAACGAAAATCGATATGATTGATCAACCCAACGGTACATCAATCAAAACGCGAGCCAGTTGCTGAACAAATACGGAATTCCACCGCCCAAGGGTTGGAAGATTGTAAACGAGACTAATTTCCCGAACTTAAGGGAATTACGACGGAGTCTGAACATTCAACAATCACGGAACAAGATCAACAGAAACCGAACAATCAAACAATTGAATTGCAACGATCGAGATAATGACAGTCGATCAATCATGTATGAATCATAACGAATAACGAAAATCGAATAGCATCCCCATAGTTCACAGCTCGACTCAAGACAATATATACGATCCGGTGAAGACGACAAGATATGAATTCATATAAATTCACAAGAGCAGAACCGAATTCGGAAAAAGTCACAACGACAATTGGATTAACCCAGAACAACACCGCAACTTATTCAAACAACAAAAAGTGAAGAGTAGAAAAAGTCCAGAAAATACCGACGAACGCAAACGAGTCAATAGAGTCAAATAAAACGAAAGCGAAAAAATGGGTATTACACCATATCACCTTTAAAAGAGGTTTTGTTCCCGAAACCTAAACAACGAGAGCGAAGTGCTAGAATAGCAACCTTCTCGAAAATCTTCTCTTGGTCCCGCATCTAATCTCCATGACTGCCTGTATCGTGGTCACGACCGCGCCCTTTGCCCCTCGGCATATTAAGGGGATACTCTCTCAATACAATGGTACAACATCGCAAATAATGTACCAAATTGCCAACTTGGCTTGATATATCACAAAAGACAACTAATAGCAACTCGATAAGAAGATCCACGAGGTATCCTTTTAAATGGTGTCATTTGGAATTCTTTGGATTTGCATGATTATTCAAAATAAAAATTTGAGAGTGTTTTTGGTACCTCGGTTTGAAATTAACTTTGTCAAAACTTTATGAATTTTAATTTTCCACAACTCGTTCAAGTTTATAAAATTTTCAGAAAAGCGTTTTCGAACACACACACAACAGATATAATTTACCACTATATCAAAATACGATCCATTACCATCAAATCCAATCACACTTCAACATCATCTGTCCACGTAATTACAGTATCACACAAGCGACCGTCATAAGATAATTAAAATCTAAAACTGAAATCCTACCTCTCAGTAATGAGGACTCTCACAACAAGTGCATTTAGGACGACTTAACGTTCACACCACCAACTTAATCACAATTTTGAGCATTATTGACCAAATAATAATGCCGACATCACTACATACCCCCGAACCGACGATCATGAAATCAAAAATTCGAAAACAAGAGCCACATTTCGAGTAAATTTTTGGTAGACCTCATTTGAGTTTTTTTTTTTTTTTTAAATCAAATTTTGAAAACTTGCAAGGCAAGGTGAAAATAAAATATAAGTAGTTAAGTTCTAAAAAAAAAATCCGGTCTCGAGGTCATCATACGAAATCAAAAATTTTCCTTTCTTGATGGATGTTTAAAAATAAAATTTACGTGACTCTTCAAAATAATTAAACTTTGAAATATCGCATTGACAAACTTTCCTTGCGGGATCACACCAAGCCATTACTTCAATAAAACGATTCACACAATATATATACACATTTATACACCGGTATCACTTTTCATTCTGGCACAATACGAGAATCAAACAAGTATGGAGTACGTATTCACCAGGCACATTTAAACTCCACATAATAACATATAATCACACAAGCTCGTATAACATGGGACGCAACAAAGTAGGGAGACTTACATCCACAGATCGCATGAAGATGATGGCTGCACCTCGATACTAATCACGACCGACACCTCAGACGACGCGTCGCGACACGACTCAGTCAGACAAAATCTGACAAGACAAGACAAGACAAGACCCGAAAACACACAACTCGACCCGATAGCCTAGGTTTCCGCAACCTAAGCTCCGATACCATATTCTGTAACACCCCCAGACCACTCGGGAATATTACAGCGTCGTATACCCTCTCCGAGAGGATCTACCAGGCTAAATACAGAAACACCACAATACAATACGATACATTACATACCGACATGGGTAATTAACGGACCATTAGACCGATTTGGTCTTTACCACAACATACACATCAACCCTACATTACTCTTTCTCGTGACTCATACCCACACAGGGGTTAACATAAATCAACATTCCCGTAAAACGGAAATAATAGACACAACAGAAGGACAAAACAACAAGACATCGCCAAAAGACTCAACACCGGTCTTCATGTGATTAGTATCGTCGTCTTCCATCATCCTTCGTAATGATCCTGTGAATTGCTCCCCGGCAACCTGCAAGTACCTGGACGCAAAACAGACATCCACCCCCCGAAGACTCGGGGGTTAGCAAAACTCCACTGTTTTGCTAGTGCAAGTATAAATACAAAGACAAGCCATACATATCATACTCCAAGAACATAGAAATCATGAATATACTTCCCGAGATAATTCGCTTGATCAAACAGTTTGAATTATGAAAGATAGGAAATAAAACCATTTTACATCTTACAAAACATTGTACGATCTCGGGAGTTTTGAAAGCATTTGGGATTTTAGAATTTTCAAGCCTTTCGAAACACTTAGGGACATAGCCCAACAATCGTTTATTTCAAAATACAATTCCGATAGCAGATAACAGGGTCCACGACCCAATCATAACATTCCAATCACAACACAGGGGTCCACGACCCAAATCATCCACATCACATACTCGCAAGAATAACCCGGTGGAAATTACACCGTATCAAACATTACCATGACAACAGTCTCACTCAACATACCACAGAGCTACAATGCACAGAGCAACCACAGGACTCACGTACCCATACCAAATTATCACAACCAAGAGACGAATCATACACAACACATTTATTGGTGCCATTCCAGCCAAGTACGATACCATTTGAACTGCCATTCTAATCAGACGAAATATGCACCAAAGATCACAGTTCTCCAACAAAACACTTCAAAGTTAACCTTGGTACGAGACTCACGGCCACCGTACCCTGCAGAGCCCCGTCGGACATCCCTGGGTGGTTAACCATAGTTCGCGATACGAAACTCACGGCAACGTATCCCTAGAGGCCTCGTCAGACCGTCCCTAGGTGAACATACACATATCATCCACAACGTCACGAGAAGCCATAATTCGAATACTAGAATATGCATACAAATGCTATGTACTTCGCTAGAATGGCCACTATAGTCGACGTACACTCACAACTAATGTCACACAACCACAAGCAAATACCAATACCAAACAACACCAAGTGTCACAACCTCATCACGAAGGAATAACAACTAATATCACACACATTACGTACTTTCCGAACAAGTACACATAACATTACGTAATCCCCGGCAAAGGATTACGGTCTATTAAACTCACTCAAAGTGATTGTAGCATCTTTCAACATACAAAACCAACACATATATTCCGAGAACACATATATTCACGAAGTACAAGAATTATTGTTGAAAGAAAACATTTATCGAGAACATACCAATCCCTTTTTATGTTCATTAAACATTGGATTTCGCATAAAATCATTTATCAATAATTATGCCTACGAAACATGAAACGTATGGACAAGATACTTGCCTCGGTACCGCGAGCAATGAAACAACGAACGAACACGGTCAGATAGCCCTCGAACTTCCGAAAACGACCAAGAATTCGACAACCTCATGATTGCTACGAAAATAACATCACCACGGATAAATAACGTTAAACGGAATCCGAATCAACCGGAGAAACAACAAGGATCCGAGGGTTCCTTCGAAGAAATCGGAAATCAAGTCCCGGGTGATAAAATTGATATATGAGTTACAAAATCCGAAGATCATGGCCAAGACAACAAGAATACCATAATAAATTCATCCACCACGGATTAAATCGAAGAATCACGAAGAAACCCCCAAAATTACATAACTAGGGTTCTACGGATGAATTACCTCGATCCGACGAAGAACAAGGATTGGATGACGATATAATTGACAAGGATCTTCCAAAACGTCTTGGAATTGAGTAGAATCGACTAAGAACCCTATTTCCCGTCGCACCCGTCCGATAGCCGCAAGAAAAGTGAAGAAATGAGTAAAAATGGGCTGCGAGGCCTTATATAGCCGGACACTGCCGGACGCTTACGGCCGTAACCGGCAGTGCCTTACGGCCGTAACTCGGCCCTTACGGCCGTACTCGGCAGACCTTACGGCCGTAACCGGCATTCGTCAAAAAATCTGCCCAGCGAATGTCGGACACTTACGGCCGTAACTGGCACACATTACGGCCGTAACCTGCCTTCGTCCGGAAGATGCCCAGCGCCCGTACGGCCGTACCCGATCACGCCTTACGGCCGTACCCGATCACGCCTTACGGCTGTAACTGGCACACATTACGGCCGTAACCGGCACCTTACGGCCGTAACTCGGCCAGGCCAGGCCCTGCTCCGGCCGTGACTCGGCCGTGGCCATTTCGACGGCCCGGACGACCCCGAAACCCGAACCTGAGTAAAAACCGGAGATACGGTTACGAAGTACTCGCAAAGACGAATCCAAGCGCTAAGAGAACACACGATTCTGACCACCCGAAGTGTCGGAATTCGACAACGGAAGTAATTACCCCAAACTTTGGGAAATTACAAAAATGGCCCAAAACGTCCGAAAATCACGATACGTGATCGAATAACCAAACCGAAGTTCACTACACGTCTAACAAAGTTAAACGGACTTACGGGAAACTCGAAACAACAGTTTCCAACGAGATTCGCAAGAATCGAACTCAAGTGCGGAAAAGTCGCCAAAAAGCACGGAACTCAACAAAACGACACCGAAACGAACTCGGATAACAAAAAGTGCAGAATTAATCATTTTCGGAATGACGAAATGGTCATGACCGAGTCATCAAAACGGACTTTCGCCGAAAAAAACGAAATTACCAGAAATCGAAATTACGGGTATTACATAAATGGTGTCCCTCTCTTGAGCGATTCCCCTAGCTTTAGTTGATTTCCCTACGATCCAATCCGCTCCGAGCTCTTGGATTATCCAACGCCGAAAACACCGCGTCTTTACTTGCCATGCGCCGGATAAACGACCGGAACGACCAAACCTCATTATCCTCTAAGGATAAGGCTAGAACAAGATTATAGGAGCTTGTTAATCACGATTATAACACTCTAAGTGCTCAATCTATATCTCTCAATTTATCCTCACAATATTTCTCTAAGAAAAACTATGAAGAAGATGAAGAACACTTTGAGAAACTCCTTTCTCTCTCTTGCTTAAACTCACGGATATCACACCAAAATGAAGTGTAGAGAGAGTCAAGTCTTCTTCTCATTATATTCTTCAACCAAAATCACATACCATATCACTTTTTCAATATTAAAAGAGATATGATATCCCTCAAGGTCTCAAGTCTTCCATTATTAAATGGAGACAAAGACTAAGAGGGGTTAGGTGATGGGGGGACCATCTAGAAGGAGCCGGATGAGTTCGGTTCGTTTCGAACTCCCGTGAGTCCAAATAGATAAATTCCGATTCGGTTCTGATGTATTTATATCAATTAATTAATCCAATTAATTAATCATATCAAATACAAAATAACATAATTGATTTCTACAAGAAATAATTATATTCATGAATTAAATTAATCACCCAGTAATTTTTTTAATTCATTAGGCCGTAAATAAATTTATCCAATAAATCAATTTAGACATATAATGTCCCAATAAATTAGATATCCAATATCTAATAATCATGATGAGAGAATTAGCTCGATCCTATTTCGTGACTCGGTAGGTCCGTCTCAGTCAGCAATGGGAGGAACCAAAGAGTAGTAGCACCACCTAGCCAGCCTAGCTGCCTACACTGTACCCCAACTGAGAACGAATGATTGGGATCATTCAAGAACCATTCTATCGTGAATACCAGTATACGTATAAACCCTTCTTTCAAATGTCCCGATCAAGTTATAGGGTCACGGTCAGTCAAACCCTATCTGTACTTGATGCTATGCATGAGTTAATGCAAATCGAGATCATCGAGCTCTCGTGTATCCAATACAACTAGCTCCAATGCTTTGGCCAAAGACTTATGATCTCATTTTGCCAATAACAACATAGGACATATAACCCGTTCACTAACAGGAAAAAGAATTCTATCTTGGTATTAAGCAGGACCTGCTACTTGCCCGTCAAGACGTACGTCGAGGTTGACCCCCTCCTTCTGGTTTACAGGGTCAAACTACTCTAATGAAAATCTTGACGTCACAAGCACATTACTACTAAATCCACAAGTCGAAGGTTCACGAATACCTGTCACAACCTTTCGATTCCGTCATTAACTGTCCCGGAGTGAAATCCGTGTGACGAATCGAGGGTGAGTCAGTTCGAGTATACTAATACAATTAGCATACCGATAACATGTGCTCCCACTAACCATTAGTGTTCGACAGGCACTCTCCATGTCAAAAAACACGTCATACAAGTCTTCACATGAACTTAACGCCCAGTCAAGTTTCATGGACTTGCAAACGATTAAGTATTTGAGCTATAAACCTTTCCAGTGACGACCCATTTATCCAATAAGGAGTGGAATGTTTTGCTCTCAATTACACGGACTAGTTTATATATATAAATATATATATATATATATATATATACGAGTTAGGAATCCCAGTAAATAAAGAAACATCCATTTGCCTTATGATAATGAATTACACAATAACAAGTACAATGCTCTCACTCAACATCCTCTGAGTGGCATTCGAAGGCATACTCCTAACAGGGAGTTGATTATGTAATCAGGCAGACAGACTTTGACATGAATTGATTATTCCATAATTGAGTTATAACGATGCATTTTGTTGAATTCATGAAATTGTGATAGTAAGCGTGTTGAGGCGTTGAAGGGAAGTCATTTGCTAGTAATTATGGGAGATAATCGACTTCACGCATTTGTAAGTATACTGTTTCGGTTATTCGCTTTTGGTGATGATTGATCATTTTCATGATGATTCTGGATATTTTGGTTGAACTGTTATTTACGACAAATTGCAAGTTTCAAGGGGGTAGAATGTAATATCCTGAATTTCTACTATAGTTGTTTGATGAGTATTATTTTATCCGAGTTATACTAGGCAGTGTGGAATCTCTACAGTAGGGATAAAATAATTGGATGACTAAGACAGTTTTATTGGTATAATTGTCGTACTTGGTCGATAATTGCATTTGAGGATATTATGTATCAAGTGTGTCGTATGAGAATGTTATTGGAAGGAGTATATGTATTCAGCATGTCGTGCATACGTATTCGGTATGTCGATACGACAGGCAAGAACAGTCGTAAATGGCCAAGTATAGAAGCCATAATGCACGTTAAGCATAAGCGCTTACGTACGTTAACATATAAGCATAACGTACGTTACGAAGAGTAGATAACGTTATGAGAGGAATCTGATATGATCTAGGATATGAGCGATGAGTGGGCCCTGTGCCGGCAACTTTCGGCGCGCATGTGGATAGGAAAGTCAACGAAAAGGTTAACGTATACTATGAATTGTTCATTACGTACGTTAAATGAACATACTACTGTAGCAAGTCAACTATGGGTTACGTACGCTATGTCATGAGGGTTACGTACATAAGCAATTGAACGAATTGAGGCAGTAGCCTCTGGACTGTGATTATGTATGCTATCGAGGTCAGATAACGTACGTAATGGTTGTTACATACGCTAGGAAGGTTACGTATCCTAAGTAATGTCTGAATTTTTATAAACATGAGACCCCCGTCATTTCATCATTTCGAGAGTTCATCTTTGTTTTTCGTCTCCCAACTTCCCCAGACCGATTTTTGGCATCTCTAAGTTGATTGTGATTCTTGACATTGGGTGAAGTGTATGTTGGAGAGTTTGATGATATATACCTTGGATTATGAGTTAGATAATGATCTAGATGTTCGAACGTATTGAATTATATGGTTTTGTTGGTTAGGAATATGGTTTTAGATATAAACATGGATTCGATGATTAGAAATGATGTTATGTTGATTTTAGTGGAAGACTTTGTACGTTCTTGATGAAATATGCATCATGATATAAGGATGAATCCGGAAAGATTGTGGTTAATCTTAGAACGTGATTATCAATGGTATTGAACTATTTGGATAAGTCGGATTGTCGATTATGTTGGTAGTATTATTTTACTATGAATTTATGATTATGAACAAGAAGGAATCTTGTTAATTCGTGTATGAGATTAAATTCGGGATAGAGTATGTTATGTAATCCTTGTTATCGGGTTGGATTAATTGTTGATATGATTATCGAGTTGCGGTTTATATTGTGGATATGAGATCGTATTTGTTGAGTCGGATTATTTAGTTTGTATATGATCGAGATATTGTGGAACCATTGAGTTTGATTGGTTGGGTATGTCGGCTGTTGATTGTTATCGGATTATTGTTAATTGATAATTGCAATAGGTTGTGATGATTAATTATTGGTTAGAACAGTGCTTTGCGGTCGTGTTCGAGGATGTTTGGGAATTTCTTTGGCCGGATCCGAGGAGCTTGTAGATGAAGGCAAGGAAATTAGTAACGACTTCATCATCGTCGTGGCGGTATCGAGGCAAGTTATTACTTGTTCAGTTTTCAATCTCATTTCGATTATAATGCATATAACAATGATTATTGTTGTGAACTCTGGAGATTTGGATTGTATGTTGTTTTCCGATTTTTGGGGGTTAAATCATAATGAATATGATTTCCATTCGTTATTGGTATATTTGGGTATCGAAGATATATTGTGGTAAATATAAGGATATGAGTTATCTACAGTCTGTGGTACTTCTGGATAGTCGAATATTGAGGAAATTATCAGTGATGGTTTTGACATCGAGATTGCTCTCGAAGGACTCGGGGCAAGTACTCTGGTCATTTTTATCACCTTGTGTCGATCATGTTGTGATACATTCATATATTGTTGTTGTCATGCATTTGTGTATTGTTGTTATTATGCAGTTGTGCATTGTTGTCGTATGTCCACCATGCGTTATCATGGGAATCTATAGCTGTGTCCGCTGGATCGCTGGACAGGTATTTCCATCATGTGTTGGTCCGACAGGATCATCATGGTAATCTATGCTGTGTGCGTTGGATCGTTGGATTACCATGTGTTGTTGTTGTGCATATGTATATTATTAGTTATCCACCTCATGTTGATCTAATAGGGTCATCTTGGGATCTATGCTGTGTGCGCTGGATCATCAGATTTCTACTGAGTATACATTGTTGTTATTGTTGTGGGCATATTGATGTCATCATGTGAGTATGCATTTGTAGGTCTTGTATTAGGACCATATCCGTATGTTGTATTGGTCTGATATCGGATTAATCTGACGTGATTCATCGTGGCATTGCGTATCCTGAGGTATGTTCCGTATTTTCTTTTTGGTATTTGTCTATGATGGACAATCGATTTTCGTGTTGAGATTTTATAATGATATCCGATGGATTGAATTGGCCAAAGTTGGTATATTTCGTATCAGTGAGTTATGATGTTTTGAGAACCTTGGGTATTGCTTGGGGTACAGTACAGATGTTTGGGTATGAGTTTATTGTGTTATTGAGGTTACGAGATGTGAATTTCGGTAAGGATTACTTTGGTAAGGATTATCACGAGTTGGTAAAGTTATGGCAAGAAGATTACATTGGTAGTATCCTCACTTAGTATTTTCATTGATATGTAATTATTGACGTGATGTGATCGTTATCATTGTTGGATATTATGGCTGACCCCGTTGTGGGCTTTGTTTTTAAGTTCTTGGGATATCCAGCTTGTAGCAGTCGTGAAGAGATGAGCTTCCCGGAGGATACTGGCTATGGCGTGTGTTTGTGAATTGAGTACTTTGACTAGTTGCCATTTTTCCGCTGCAATAGTATTTCTTAGTCAATTGTTATATCCGCTGCGAGTATGTCTGAAAATGGGTTGCTAGTATTCTGAGAACTTAGGTTTACTTTGGAAAATCATTTTCTAAACTATTTTGTCGGTATGTGTAGGCGATGACTTAATGTATGCTTTTAAACTATTGAGTTTTGGTATTTCGGGCCTTGTAGTTTCAAATAAGATTTTACGGGGGTTTTGATAAATGGATTTTATAAAGTCTTCGAATATTTTTAAGATATTACCGTCATCGCCGATTAGGCGTATTTGAGATGTTCGTAAAAATATCTTTTAGCCTGTGGGTTCTGTTTCGGGCCCACGGCACTATAATATTCCCAGATGGCTCTAGAGGTGTTACAGAATATGGTATCGGAGCTTAGGTTGTGAAAACCTAGGCTGTCGGGTCGAGTCGAGTCGTGCTTTTGTCATGTCATTCGATCTGTCGGTTGACAAGTGTTAGAGTTTTGGGTTTTTATTGATCACCCGTGCTTGTGTGTTACGTGATTTACCGGTGTGGTGGTGTGGTTGTTTTAAACTTTTCCAAATGGTATTAACGTGTTTCTTTGGAAAGAGATGTGTGGTATTTTGAGTTGAACTGATTTTGCAAAATGTATGTTTTGAAAATATCTGTATCGAGTATTTTTTAGAGTTGAGGCAGGTGCCAGTAGCACGGGGAATCGTCGGCTTCACGATCTGTAAGTATTTTGGATTTGTGGATTGTATTGAAATTATTTGTAGTTATAAGTTGATGTGTTTTGAAATTCAGAAGGATATCATGTGTTAGAGTATGAAATAGCAGAATATAATAGTTGGGACAGAACCAGTGATCTTGAGGAACTATGATTATGGAAAATTAATACGTCGATTAAACTTGGAAAATGGAATTACGTACTTGGGAGAACTATTGTGGATTGTTAAGAGGAACATGTAGTCATGCTAGTTCATTTTGAGGTACACGAAACTGTTTATGAACATCTGAAAATGATACTTTTCAAAATGAATACGGAAAACAATTTTGGGCCGAGACCCAATTAATTTTGAAATAGTTTTATAACTCAGGACTTGGGGTCCAAAAGGGTTTTCTACTTTATAAATTTCTTGTAATGTGTAACGGGATATGGTCTGAGACCCTAATGTTTCAAAAGGGCTTTAAAACTTGGGACTTGAAGTCGTAAAAGGCTTTTCTGTTTTCTAAAACTCCCGAGATTTGTAAAACACTTTACCAATCGTTTATTTATTTTATTACTGTCGTTCGGGGTTTTGGTTTACTTGTCCAAATGAAACTTCTCGAGTAGTCTTTCGTTGGGTTTGATTTGTTGATTATTCAATATTTTGTCATAGCATAGTTGAGGTGATCCAGGATTGGATAATGGTCGACATTGCGAGTCATATGTGGAAAAGGAGTTTTTATCGAAGTCTATACATTATGATTTTGGAACTCTATCGTGTGGTTGTCCGATGGAATGTCAGTGGAATTGGTGACGAGCCGAACTGGTATACAGGAGCATGGATGTAGTCGAGCATTTGCATAATTTCATTTTATTTAATCATATGTTTTCAAAAAGAATTCTCATCACTTGACATAAGCGAGCCTGTTTAAATTTTTTTTTTTGGAAAATGATTTTTGTAGTCTTACGACTATATATTTCTTGAGCTTGAAATTCTTGAAAGAACTTTTGAAAATTGGTTTTTATTGATAAGATTACATGATTTCAAGACCGTTTTGAAAATGTGATTGGTATACGCACAAATTTAGTACATAATGCATATCATAGTGAAGTTATGAGTGAGACTCACAAACTGGATAACACATCAATGGTACGATGAAAAGATATTCGAACTTTAGTATGGTAGTTTGGTTATCATCGGTTGGTTGATCAGATAAGAGGAATATGCTGCGTGTTGTAGATTCATGTAGAGAATATGATTTTGGAACTTTAGATTTTGTAGAACCGGGGCATAGGTGCTATGTGACTCTATTGGTGTGGTAGTAGCGTGATTTTGATATAGTGATTTTTGACATTTGAGCCACATTGATTAGTCGTTCATACTCCGTGTAGGATAGGGTATGTTCATTGGTTTGCAGCTGGTTGTTCATACGCCGAGGGGTATGTTCAACAGTTGTGCGTGTTTCTTTGAGATCCACTGTATGTGCACTACGCCATAAATAGCATTCGGCAACCACATAACTGTGTTACCTTAGACCCAATTTTCTGTTGCCACAGACCCAAAATGGGCAAAGGTAACATTTCAGCTAAGTTGCTCTGTGAGCAGTACCATTTGGACTCAAAGGCAACATGTGGATCATCCTAAGCTAACATAGGATTATTTGTTACCTAAGGACCCTACCGCAACATCCTAAAGACTCTACCGCAACATCATATTCGTGTTGCAATAGACTTTATAATTTTGTAAAATATATAGCCAATTTAGTGGGTTCCATATGTGGGGCCCATTTTGTGGGTCCCAAAGGCCGGGCCCACTGGTGGGACCCACTTAATAGGGTCCATTGGTGGAGCCATTATGTGGGACCCACTTTTCTTGAGTCTGTTAGTGGGGCCTACTTTGTGGGGCCCACGGGTGGGGCCACAAATGTGCAACAATTTTAGTCTATTGCAACACCTATATTACCAATGGCAACACATTAGGTGTTACGGGTGTTACCAATGAAAGATATTTGCAACATATATATATATATATATAGTACCTAAGGTAACAACTCCATTTTAACAAAATAAAAATGTAAATTTTATATTTAGAATTTCCCATTAAAAAATCCAACAAACCAATTAAGAGAAACCAACTACATCATCCAACTACATAATCCCATCATAAAAAAAAAACTATATCTAATCACAAAACCAACCAACTACATCATCAAATACATATATATAAGTACTAGAAGAAAATAACTTGGTCATTTTTAACCAATCACATCATTGGATGTCTAAGACTGATATACAAATAGACTCTAAGAAACTATTATGCGGAACATTTATTCAATTAGCCAAGGATTAGCCAATTTGTCTGAGTTGGTGTCCATTCACAAACTTCACCTTCTTTGAGCAGAGAGGCTGAGAATGAAACAAGAAAGAAGAGCCAATAATTAGTGATGGTTACTAAGCTTCCAAATATATTGTCTTGCATAGTTTTACGACATTCCACAATTATCTACTATGTGATGATGCAAATTATATCACAAGTACTTACTGTAATTGCCTAATTGGTAATATAATAGTATACATAATCATACACTTCTAAAATCCATTCCGAAGGTTTCTCATACTTTCCAGACTTCTAAACCTACCATGACAGCCGGAAATATCTCAACCTTGAAGACGTATGTACGCATACAAATTTCTTCCACAAAGGGTGGTGCTAAGGGGAAAGGGATTGGGTGGGCATGGTAGGCTTTAGAAAAAAAACATTTACCGAACTTGCTCACACAAAATACTCCACCCGGTGTACATTACCATGCTTTCCTAATGCCAATTTCCTTGTACCAGTCGTGTGTATATACATTAATGTGAATGACTCTTCAAGGTTTTTAAAATAAATAAAATATAAAGAAAGATTTTGCATCCTCCGATCTCTGTCAAGTAATGTAAACTGTATCAACACCCTCATCTTGGCAAGTTACAGATGCGGAATATCTATAAGCATTCCATTAAGCAGTTTTACAACCTCCTTATCGAAGTTTATGTGGTGACTATTACTTCACAACACGTAGAATAGAAACTATAAAGATACATGTAACATTATAACAATAATGTTGAATAGATAGCTAACCAAACAACCAATAAGAGAACCAAGTCATCCTACAGTATTTATGGTCTCTGACTCTCTATCTTAGAGCATAAGTACACAAAACCAGTACTAGGCATTAGATATAAAACGATAATCTCAATAAGCTGATACCGCAGAGACCTAAAAGGTGCATCATGATACCTTCCTGATCGATTGGAAGGTCTCCGATGGGCGTCTTGTATACAGTAGCTTTTGATAGCGCGCATTTTGGAGTGCAATAATGGTGAGATGGGCCAAGAAGAAACACCCTAGAACTGTAGAACAAAGAGGCGCGCAAAGGCAGGATAGAGAAAGAAAACTTAAAACATTCCTACAAGACTTCAATAACAGTATGATAAATAATGACAAATCTTCAACAATAAAAAAAGAGTAGGAATTCAACAATGTAATACCCGGTTGTAATTCATTCATTTTCATTCAGTAATTATTAGCCTTTAATTGTCACTCAGTGTATTTTCACTCAATTATAATCATTCATCAATCATGTTCATTCACCGTGTTCACCGTTCGTATAAACTTCGAGTTGAGTATCGTTATTGTTCATCGTTTCAACTTTCCTCATATGAGTTCGACTTTGTTAGATCACCATTAATTTTTGGTAACTCCAAAAATTCTAAATCTTTGCAATATTATAGAGCATCGAGTTAGCTTTCCAATGGTTCAAACGTTGAGTCAATCGGAGTCCGGACGAGAGAGTTATGGTCGTTTTAGCTCAACCGCTCATTTTTCGATTTTGGCGATCTTTGCCGAGCGAACTTCGGCCGTGTCGTCCGACACGGCCGTGCCGTACTCGTCCGGATAGTGCGGGCGTCTGCCTCAGGACCCGACCGTGTAAATGCAGCACGGCCGAGTCGAGCTCTTCGGATTAGCTGTAGCGACGCCCGGAGGCGGCCGTGTTCGGGACACGGCCGAGTCATTGTCGAGCGCCGCGGGCGGGTCACTTGTCGGTAGGCCTTCGCGCCTCGGCCGTGTCAAGCGGTGCACGGTCGAGTCCCACTGCGGCCAGCGCGCCACGGCCGTGTCAGGCGGGCACGGTCGAGCTTTGTTAGAGTCAACCCCTATAAATTCTTTTTTGAGCATTTTGAGCTCATTTCTCCCATTTTTTCCATCTTCTTCACCGCAACCGAGAGAGAAATACTTGAGGGAGAGATTTCTTCATCAATTATCATTTGAGAGTATATTTTTCATCACCTTCAATCTTTCGAAGCTTGGATACTCGATTAAACTCGTGTTCTTCGGATCGAATTGGTTGGATATTCAAGAGGTAATTTCTTCAACACTTTGGACTTCGATTTTGTGTTGAGATATGATGTTTCGACGTTATAATCATGTTATATGAAGGGATATGTATATGATTATGAGTTTGTATAAGGATTCATTGGATTATTGAGGGATTATTCAAGAACACCTTGAATATCGAGTTGGAATTGGGGATTTTCGACTAATTGTTGTTATAATCACATTTTGGATATTCATAACGGATTATTGATCGTATTGGAGATGTTTTGTTGGTTTGAAACACTTCTTGGGAATTTTGATATTGGTATATTGAGGTTTGATTGTAAACAATCGGAGTTTGGGCCAACGTGTTTGTTTTAATGCCTCAATGGACTTAGTTTTATCATATCGACGTTTGGAATTCGTTATATTCGTGTTTAATTCGTGTATTGATCGGATTGTTGGTAATTGTATTGAATTAAGGTTGTTCGGCGACCAATATCTCAATTAGGGCGTTGTTCGTGGAAGGATAATTGTCATCGGTATTGTGTAAGTTAATTCTTACTCGGTTAAAAGGATATTCATACCTTTTGTTGTTGATCATTCATAATCATAACTCATTCATCATTGTATTAATCATATTAAAACTTGTTATTGTCAATTAATCACTTGATCATAAGGAGCAGCGGTTCCAATCTTTTCGTTGAGCTATCATTCATTTCATTATTACTCTCATCTCGGTGAGTCATTCTTGGCCTAGTCTAATTGTTATTCATTGATATTCATCATGGTCATTCTCGTTCATGTGACCTTAGGGTTCATATTGCGTGGCGGGTGTGGTGTGGAATTTTTAGTCGGGCACACGATGGTCATGTATTGGGTTCACCGATACATCGGACCGTGCACACGGTAACGCTTACCTCCGTGAGACTAATTAGGTACAAGGACGGGTGTGTCGGTCATTCGTCTTGTACACTTGCACGAGAACATTACGGGCGTACTATGATACTCCTCTTCAGAAATTCATAATTAAGAATATTTCATAACTTGATTAATTCATGATTGTGTAATTTCAACTCTTGAGATTGTTGTTCTTTATGTGACCCCGTTTGGGGATTTTGTTTTTCAGGTCATGGCAAGGCAAACACACGGGAATAGCATGTTGATGTCGAGGAGTCCTAGTGATACTAGTAGGGGCCCCAAATCCTTTCGACCATTCCTATTGTTGTCATTTATTTTCCAGATTTTCATTTGAATACTCCGTTTCATTCGGTGTTGTGTATTTTATCTTCATATAAAATACACTAGTATTCGGTATTGTCTGGTGTGTTGTAACTAAACTCCTCATCGGAGTAATTATCGTTGTAATGTAGTTCGGTACTACATTTATCTTGTGTAATTCATTCATTTTCATTTGCACGGTGGGTCCCAGGTTGGGGATCTACTTTGTAATATCCGCCTAGTTTGGGGTGTTACGAGTTGGTATCGAGCGTGGTTTTGAATACTACCTTCCGAGTCATGTCTTATTTGAAATCATCGTCATCGGACTAGTATCATTGGACTTTCGCGTCACGTGTGACTGTGCAAATCCGAGCCAATCGAATAGGAAGAAGCGTAAGATTTCTAACGCCATGGTATAATTTACGGCAATAGTCATTCATTCATCATTCATCAATTAACAATCCTCAAACATCATCATTCATTGTGATTAGGACAATCATGTTAACTCATTAATCACTTAATTCATTTCATTACTCGATTAATAATCGGGACGATCATGTTAACTCATTAATTACTCAATTCATTTCATTACTCGGTTGTCAACTGAAGATCATATTATTAATCTTGTTAAGTTATTCAAGATAATCATTTTAAGAATTTCATCGAGATAATCATGTAACTTGATAAATCATTCATATAATCACTAAGTTAGAGCATATATACTCATTTTCATCATCTCATGACATAATCATAACGTGTTAATCATGCGGAAATATAATCATTATGCGACCTTTCTACTTGAGTATGGAGAGAATCGTCAGAGATGCACGGGGAGAGGCCACGGTGCGGGCAAAACCCGAGAAATAATCACTCGCTGCCGAGAAATCGTGCCCAGGACTCGGCCGATCGGAAGATGTTCGGGTTGATCCACTCACTTTTATGCGAGCCATGATGACCCATGTGCGGTTGCTCAATCATCATTGCGCCACTGACCGGATTAATCGAGAGAACCCTCCGTATGAGCCACCGCTAAGGAAAGTCTTGAACAACAACCTTCATTTGTCGGCAAGAAATCAACGGCGTAATCAATCCGAAGGCGGTCGATCAACCTTCAAGAAGCCTCGTGTGAGTCCTATCATTTCGGCGACCTCCTACGGTGCGAGTTGCGCGGGATCTCGATCTCGAGCGGCGATTCGGCCGTCACTGTTTCAGCTGAAGAACAGGGTCATTTCAGCACCAAATGTCGAGCGGTATCACGTGCCATAATCGTGGAATTGCCGGGCATAGGGCCCGTTTTGCGAAGGACTCAAGTCGGCTCGGCATCTCAGCCCGAAGCAACCGGCGTTTGAGAATCGGGCTTTGTCATCGTCGTTTAAGATAATGGAAGCAAATAGAGTTGGAGCTCGTATTTATCGACGGGAGCGTCGGTTCGGGGACCGGCAAGTCCTGATTCATATGATGAGGAGGATCGACGATCCGGTGGTCCGAACGATTTCAGGTATACTCGTAATTTTATTTCAACTTGTGTGTACCTTTTTGATGCTGGTACACCGCTTTCATTCATTTTCGAATCATGCTTGAATAGACTTATTTCGGGATAGTCCTATTGCTTGAGGACATCATACCATCGGTCTACATGACGATTGAATAATTTTCTGAATCATACCGAATTAGCTTAATGACCGCGATTGGTTGATGGATCTAATCGTGGTGAATTTATCTGAGGACGATGTAATTTCGGTATTAGTTGGTTTAACCGTCTCGATACTATCCTCAGTGTTTGATAGCGTTTGGTCGCTATCTTTCCGTCGTTAGTTGTCGAATGTGTGCTTCAGGGAAGTAATCCCCGTTGTTCCAGTAGAATTTCTATTATGGCGGAAGCAGAGAAATTCCACAATCGAACTATTCAATCATTCTTTGTATCATTTTCATCGATTGGCCTTTCTAAGGCAATCGAGTTATTCAATCATTCATTGTATCATCTTCATCGATTGGCCTTTCAAAGGCAATCGAGTTATTCAATCATTCATTGTATCATCTTCATCGATTGGCCTTTCTAAGGCAATCGAGTTGTTCAATCATTATTGGTATCTCTTTTTATCGATTGACCATTCTAGGGTAATCGAAATGTTCAATCATTCGTGGTATCATTGTCATCGATTGACGATGTATTCCAGGCGAGTTATCTAGTTACCTTCACATAGAGTAGGGGAATTCAGGAATGAGTGGGAGCCGGTACGTCCCATTTATCGAAGGCACCGTATCGGATGGCCCCGACCAGAATGCAGGAGTTGAAGATTCAACTTGAGGAATAGTTCGAGAAAGGTTATCTCCGACCGATTGCGTCCCCGTGAGGAGCACCAGTGTGATCTGTCAAGGAGAAGGATGGCTCGTCTCGTGTGTGTATTAATTACTAGGAGTTGAACAGGTGACAATCTAGAATAAGTATCCTTTACCCCGTATCGATGACCTTTTGGATCAACTTCAGGGAGCTTCAGTATTTTCCAAGATCGACTTAAGATCTGGATATCATCAGTTACGGATTCGAGAGTCGGATATCGCGAGGACGGCGTTTCGAAAACGCTATGGTCATTTTGAGTTCGTAGTTATGCCGTTCGGGCTAACTAATGCACCTGCGGTATTCATGGAGTTAATGAATCGGGTCTTCATCGACTTTTTGGATCGGTTTGTTGTTGTCTTCATCGATGACATTTTGATTTATTCTCGTAGCCGAGAGGAACACGAGGTTCATCTTCTTCAGGTTCTCGACGTGTTGAGACGAGAACAACTATATGGAAAGTTTTTCCAAATGTGAGTTCTGGAGGTCCGAAGTGACTTTCTCGGGCATGTAATTTCATCTGACAGGGTTCGTGTCGACCCTCAGGAGACGGAGACTATCCGAGATTAGCAACCTCCGAAAGATATTAATTAAATCCGACGTTTCCTCGGATTAGTTGGTTAATTATCCAACCCACGACCCGGAACTAGCAGCCGTGGTGTTCGCTTTGAAAATATGGCGTCGTTACCTTTATGGCGTCACCTTTCAGTTATTCACCAATCACAAGAGTTGAAGGATATATTTACTCACAAGGAATTAAATATGCGACAGAGGCGGTGGTTAGAACTAATCAAGGATTATGATATTGAGATCCTTTACCACCCGGGCAAGGCGAACGTTGTCGCCGACGCCTTGAGTCGTAAGTCCATTCAGGAGCAGATGCTTGCTCGTTTAACAATTCAGAAGGAGCTCCAACAGGAATTCCTTAGACCCGAGATCGAGTGCAGCTTGGCGAGTTCGAGACGACTTTGTATGTTAGAGATTTCATCATCTCTTGAGGATGCAATCGGGGAGAATCGGGGTTGGACTCGGCATTGTTGCGCATCCGTGAAGATGTGGCTCAGGAAAGCCCACTGGATTCTTGGTCCACGAGGATGGAATTTTGAGGTTTAATAACCGTTTGTGCGTCGGCGAATGTCGAGTTGAAAAACTCTATTTTGAGAGAAGCTCATGCTACCCCTTATTCTGTTCACCCGGGTCCAACAAGATGTACAAGGACTTGAAACAAAATTCGGTGGAGTAATATGAAGCGAGAAGTCGCGGAATTTGTTTCGAGATGCTTAACTTGCCAACAAGTCAAGATTGAACATCGGCGGCCGTGGGTATGTTTGAAACCTCTCCCTATTCCCGAGTGGAAGTGGGAAGACATTTCTATGGATTTCATCACGAGTTTGCCGACGAGTCGTCGTGGCATGAATACGATCTGGGTGATTGTGGACCGTTTAACTAAATCAGCTCATTTCCTTGAGATCAAGGATACGTGGGGTCCCGAGAGATCGCCCGATTATTCATCAAGGAGATAGTAAGACTGCATGGTACTCCTAAGAGTATCGTTTCCGATCGTGACGGACGATTTGTATCTCATTTTTGGAAATCAGTTCACCGTGCTATGGGAACTCAGCTCAATCTCAGTACCGCCTTTCATCCTCAGTCCGACGGACAATCAGAGAGGACTATACAGACATTAGAGGACATGTTGAGGGCATGCGTCCTCGATTGGAAGGACGATTGGGAAGCCCAACTACCATTGATCGAGTTCACGTATAATAATAGTTGGCATGCTTCGATTAAGATGGCACCTTACGAGGCCTTGTATGGTCGTCGTTGTCGATCTCCGTTGTGTTGGGACGACTTATCAGAATCATTGGGCACCGAGCCCGATATGCTTATAACCGCCCGTGAGAAGGTAGCTTTGATCAGGAGCCGTTTGTTGACAGCTCAGAGTCGACAGAAATCATATGCAGATAACCGTCGTCGACCATTAGAATTCGAGGCTGGTGACCATGTGTTGGTCAAGGTATCCCCGAGTCGTGGTATCTTCCGTTTTGGGAAGAGGGGAAAGTTGAGTCCGAGATTCATTGGACCGTTCGAGATTTTGGATCGAGTAGGCGAGTTAGCTTATCGATTGGCTTTACCTCCGGCGTTGAGCCGAATTCATAATGTGTTTCATGTCTCTCAGTTGCGAAAGTATGTTGCCGACCCGAGTCACATCTGCGGTTCGACAAATCGAGATCGCCGACGATCATTCATATTATGAGAGTCCTATAAGAGTTTTAGAGCGGCGAATCAAACGGTTGAGAAATAAGTCGATTCCTTTGGTCAAGATTCGGTGGTCAGGACATGGAGTCGAAGAGGCCACTTGGGAAACAGGAGATTATGCGGGAGAGTTATCCCGAGTTGTTTGACCCTTAGTTTCGGGACGAAACTCTTTTTAAGGGGAGTATGTAATACCGGTTGTAATTCATTCATTTTCATTCGGTAATTATCGACTGTAATTGTCACTCGGTGTATTTTCACTCAATTATAATCATTCATCAATCATGTTCATTCACCGTGTTCACCGTTCGTATAAACTTGAGTTGAGTATCGTTATTGTTCATCGTTTCAACTTTCCTCATATGAGTTCGACTTTGTTAGATCACCATTAATTTTTGGTAACTCCAAAAATTCTAAATTTGCAATATTATAGAGCATCGAGTTAGCTTTCCAATGGTTCAAACGGTGAGTCAATCGAGTCAGGACGAGAGAGTTATGGTCGTTTAGCTCAACCGCTCATTTTGATTTTGGCGATCACGCCGAACGAACTCGGCCGTGTCGTCCGACACGGCCCGTGCCGTACTCGTCCGGATAGTGCGGAGCGTCGCCTCGAGACCCGACCGTGTCGTGCAGCACGGCGAGTCGAGCTCTTCGGATTAGCTGTAGCGGCGCGAGAGGCCCGACCGTGTTCGGGACACGGTCGAGTCATTGTCGGCGCCGCGGACGGGTCACTGTCGGTAGGCCCCTTCGCGCCTCGACCGTGTCAAGCGAGGACACGGTCGAGTCCTGCCCGGCCATTGCGCGCCACGACCGTGTCGGGCGGGCACGGTCGAGCTGTTGGCGAGTCAACCCCTATAAATTCTTTTTTGAGCATTTTGAGCTCATTTCTCCCATTTTTTCCATCTTCTTCACCGCAACCGAGAGAGAAATACTTGAGGGAGAGATTTCTTCATCAATTATCATTTGAGAGTATATTTTTCATCACCTTCAATCTTTCGGGAAGCTTGGATACTCGATTAAACTCGTGTTCTTGGATCGAATTGGTTGGATATTCAAGAGGTAATTTCTTCAACACTTTGGACTTCGATTTTGTGTTGAGATATGATGTTTTGGACGTTATAATCATGTTATATGAAGGGATATGTATATGATTATGAGTTTGTATAAGGATTCATTGGATTATTGAGGGATTATTCAAGAACACCTTGAATATCGAGTTGGAATTGGGGATTTTCGACTAATTGTTGTTATAATCACATTTTTGGATATTCATAACGGATTATTGATCGTATTGGAGATGTTTTGTTGGTTTGAAACACTTCTTGGGAATTTTGATATTGGTATATTGAGGTTTGATTGTAAACAATCGGAGTTTGACGCAACGTGTTTGTTTTAATGCCTCAATGGACTTAGTTTTATCGTATCGGCGTTTGGAATTCGTTATATTCGTGTTTAATTCGTGTATTGATCGGATTGTTGGTAATTGTATTGAATTAAGGTTGTTCGGCGACCAATATCTCAATTAGGGCGTTGTTCGTGGAAGGATAATTGTCATCGGTATTGTGTAAGTTAATTCTTACTCGGTTAAAAGGATATTCATACCTTTTGTTGTTGATCATTCATAATCATAACTCATTCATCATTGTATTAATCATATTAAAACTTGTTATTGTCAATTAATCACTTGATCATAAGGAGCAGCGGTTCCAATCTTTTCGTTGAGCTATCATTCATTTCATTATTACTCTCATCTCGGTGAGTCATTCTTGGCCTAGTCTAATTGTTATTCATTGATATTCATCATGGTCATTCTCGTTCATGTGACCTTAGGGTTCATATTGCGTGGCGGGTGTGGCCGTGTGGAATTTTAGTCGGGCACACGATGGTCATGTATTGGGTTCACCGATACATCGGACCGTGCACACGGTAACGCTTACCTCCGTGAGACTAATTAGGTACAAGGCGGGTGTGTCGGTCATTCGTCTTGTACACTTGCACGTAACATTACGGGCGTACTATGATACTCCTCTTCAAGAAATTCATAATTAAGAATATTTCATAACTTGATTAATTCATGATTGTGTAATTTCAACTCTTGAGGATTGTTGTTCTTTATGGCGGCCCGTTTGGGGATTTTGTTTTTCAGTCATGGCAAGGCAAACGCACGGGAATAGCATGTTGATGTCGAGGAGTCCTAGTGATACTAGTAGGGGCCCCAAATCCTTTGATCATTCCTATTGTTGTCATTTATTTTCCGTATGATTTTCATTTGAATACTCCGTTTCATTCAGTGTTGTGTATTTTATCTTCATATAAAATACACTAGTATTCGGTATTGTCCTGGTGTGTTGTAACTAAACTCCTCATTGGAGTAATTATCGTTGTAATGTAGTTCGGTACTACATTTATCTTGTGTAATTCATTCATTTTCATTTGCCTGGTGGGTCCCAGTTGGGGATCTACGGCACTGTAATATCCGCCTAGTTTGGGGTGTTACAAACAAGAGCATGATAAAATAAAAAGACAAATCTACAGCAATAAAAGAAGGAAAAACCCACATGTTCACAGGGTCTATGTTTCCAAATGCATACGCTGCTGCATGACCGGAATATGAATAACCTGCATGACTGTGGGTAGAAAAACAACAGCTACACTTGTGTTAGACCTTAACCATATCTTCATGCATCAAGAACGGTGGTAAGGATGACTTACGGTGCAATGACACCTCTTACATCGGAAGATTTCACAAGGCTACAAGTACTAAGCCACCCATCAAGCTCTTCCCCTAATTTTGTGGCTAGAAAATCACAGAGATAACACAACATCAAACCTTTCGTGAAGAAGAATTTAGATCTAAGAACCTAGCATTTAACCTTCCTTCAATATCTAAGTTACTTGGTCGTTCAGGAAAAAGTATGCATATAAACCGGCTTCATCTTTCAATAAAAAGATCGGAACTCTACCTGCACCACATAATTTAGCAACCAATAAATCGATTGGATGACACAGGCTAGTCAACCACTTGGTACCAGATAAGTCCAGGTGTGGGTACACATAAATGCGACACATGCATATTACAATTTCTATATATATACTGTCTTTATTGTTTAACAGGGAGCGGAGAAGGACAAGTATTTATCCAATCACTTGCTTAATAACAACATGCAGGTGGATGTTCGCATAAGAGAATGGAGAAAAATACCAGCAAACAAGCGACAAGATGTACCTGATAGTAATCATGCAAACCAAGTCCTTCAACATCCACTGGTTGCATAAAGGGCCATGCCCACTTGTGCTGTGTCATCTACAACACTAGAAAAGGTATATGATGGATCGCTTCATATGAAGTGATAAAATTAACAATATATAGTAGCACCAAAAAAATTAACAAGAACAATAATTTAACAAAAGTTCGAGATAAAATTCCGACGAGAAGACCCTATTGGATGGTGCTGTGAATGAGTAGAAGCAGCAATAAACAGATAAAAGGTGGCATTTTGGTAGTTCATCAGTTTGTTGTTTACTTAAAATTTCATTAATGAAGGATGAGTATAGCACTACATAAAGCTGAAAAGGAATACAGAACTCGTTTCCAAGCATCCATGGATCCTTACAATGTTGGACACTAGCCAGAACGGAATGTCCAAGAAAAAGGACACATGAACTTTCTGATTTCTCCTCTAGCTGAAGTACAGATGAGTTGTTATGTCTTTTATCTGCAGTCTCCTTTGTTTCTGATGGCAAACTTGCACTGCTCTTTAACTTACTGCACATGGGGACTTTTCAGAAAGTAATAGAAAAAGAACAGTGCTTATTCATCCATGAGAACAATGATAAGTCGACATAATATATCAAGACACCCATAACAATCAAAACTTGCGGAGTTAAACTACTCTTACTAAAATAAGATAGCCCACCAATGTGTGAAAAGAGGAGAATGGTACCTGCAATACAATGAAAAGAAGCTAGTGGCAAAATCATTATGTTCGGAGTCCGCACAACCGATCCATTATGTTTGAATCATTTTGAATATCTTTTGCAACCACTACTAATATCATATAACGGCTCATGTTTCGATATCTTAGCAACTCCGAAACTTGAATTTTCACGCCATTTTCCATCTCTAGATGCTAATCCACTTTCCAAAGTCAAACTTCTCTTTGCGGGAACCCGCCTAGCCTTTTGATCATAAGCCGAGTTCAATGACTTAGCGGCGAAGTACCATCCCTTGAAGTCTCCAGATAGCTTGCTAAAGAACATTTTGCGCTTGGTGAGCATTCGGTTTGCTTTTGGCTTCTTTGTTCGGCCTCCCATATGATTTTGAAGTGGTGATACAATCTTTCTCTTCTTTCTCGATGAAAAGAACATGCATACCAATGATGTCAAAATCGTAATCAATATTTAGCACACAACTCTAACTCGCTTCAACCGCAACCAAGCCCCTACCCAAACACCGGTTCGTAATCAGATAAAAGTAAGGAGACAAGAAAATCAAGAAAGAAAACCACTTAACTAATAAAAAGTTTGCTCAAATTTCGCCCCTTATATCGAATGAAGTTCGAAAATTAGAATGAAGTTGGTACCTATTTTCACCGTGAAGGAGTTTCTGATTGGGCTTGGTTGGAGAGCGCCGGTGCACGGAGGGGCCACAGAGATACGCCGTTGGAGGGCAGGTGCGTGGTGGTGGTGGTGGTGAGCGTTGGTGGTGGTGAACGCTGGTGATGGTGAAAGGTGAGCAGGTGCGCGGTGTCGGAGGGTAGGTGTGCGGCAGCGCGGTGGTGGTGAACGCAGCGTGGTGGTGGGTAGATGGTGCGGCGCAGCGTGAGTTGCAGTTTGTGAATGGGAAATGAGGTTATAGAATTAGGGTTTTTAGTTTTATTATTTTATGGTATTAATTAATATATAAAAAAATCAATTAATATTTTATTTGACAGGTATTCTGTATATTTGTTGAAATACCGAATTTTCGGTATACCGATAATGTTACGGTATTCGTTATATACTGATAATATCTGAATTTTTTGAAAAACACTATCCGAATCCGAAAAAACGGATATCCGAATTTCTGATATCCAAAATTTGGATATCGATTTTCGGATAATTTCGGATCGATTTTTGGATTTTCGGATCGGATATCGGGTATCGGATATTTTTAACACCCCTAGTGGAAAGTGTGTTTTAGAGAGAAAGTGTGTTGGTATCATTAATTATCAAATTAGCGAAGTCTTTGTAACTTTAAATTTCTAACTAGCTCCTACTTTTTGTTTGGTATCATTCTTCAAGTCTATGTGGGTTTTTACTTGATAAATTGAAAAGCGAAGTTGTTGTTTGTTTTTACTTTGCTAATATATATTACGAAGTCTTTGATGTTTATTCTACTAGTGCATTTATAATGTTAACTCTTCAATTAATATTAATAATCCTTTCAATTTTATGCAATATATTTTTATTTTCATTTTCATCATTATATCATAGTATTTTATAATGATTAAAATTATTATTATATGTAGACATTAAATTTTCTATTTTAATTATTTTGTAATTATTCATAGTTATTACAAGCTTTGATTTTTTAATAATTTTTTAATTATTTAAATCAAAATTTATTAATTTTTAAATACTACTTTATTTTAAAACCTTTTCAATTTAAATTTATTAAAAATATTTTATTATTTATAAAATATATATAAAATTCATTATTTGATAGAATAATTTTTTTTATAAAAATAGATTCAATGTTTTATTAAAATTAATTATTTTTAAAGTTAAAAATTTATTAAATAATTAATTTTATATAAAATTCAAAATTTTGTTTATTAGTATTCTAAGGTAACACATCTCATGGTGTTACTGAGAGTTACACCTTTTATGGCTAGAGTAACATATATTTCAGGATTTGGTAACACCATAACCCGAGCGTTGTGGTAGGTCCAAAATTTCATAGCTATGGTAACATCCAAGAAGGTAACACCCCCCCTTAAGTGTTGTAGAAAGCCATCTATGGCGTAGTGGTGATTTGTGTAACGTTTTGAGAATTTTATCCTTTCATATATCTGTCTCTGTGGTTCTGTGTTGATCGTGTTGGAGCTTACCGTGTGAGGGTATTCTCAGTTATTGTTGATCGTTCGTTAGTAATATTGGAGTTTATCATGTTGATGATATTCTCGGTTGTGTTTTGACCTTTGGTTGGTCGTATTGGAGTTTATCATGTCGATGATATTCTAGATTGAAGTATTGGTTGATCATTGTTATTGATCGTATGAGTGTTCTGACTTTGTGTCGATGTTTCGGGATTTGTTGCCATTATTTTGGGCAGTTGTTTCACAGATGTATCATGTATTATTCGTTTTATCAGGATTGGGACTGTTGGGATTCGGTGCATAAAACGAAGGCCCAGCGGAAGCGGTAAAACAAAAATTAATTCGATCTGAATCCCTACGAGGATCGATCGAGCTACGTATATACGAATATAAAATGAAGCACAAGAAGATACGAGAAACATGCCCTCATAGTCCGTTGATTAAATGGTGTCCTTCTCTTGAGCGATTCCCCTGGCTTTAGTTGATTTCCCTATGATCCAATCCGCTCCGAGCTCTTGGATTATCCAACGCCGAAAACACCGCGTCTCTACTTGCCATGCGCCGGATAAACGACCGGAACGACCAAACCTCATTATCCTCTAAGGATACGGCTAGAACAAGATTATAGGAGCTTGTTAATCAAGATTATAACACTCTAAGTGCTCAATCTATATCTCTCAATTTATCCTCACAATATTTCTCTAAGAAAAACTATGAAGAAGATGAAGAACACTTTGAGAAACTCCTTTCTCTCTCTCTTGCTTAAACTCACGGATATCACACCAAAATGAAGTGTAGAGAGAGTTAAGTCTTATTCTCATTATACTCTTCAACCAAAATCACCTACCATGTCACCTTTTCAATATTAAAAGAGATATGATATCCCTCAAGTTCTCAAGTCTTCCATTATTAAATGGAGACAAAGACCAAGAGGGGTTAGGTGATGGGGGCGGCCATCTAGAAGGAGTCGGATGAGTTCGGTTTGTTTCGGAATCCCGTGAGTCCAAACAGATAAATTCCGATTATGTTCCGATGTATTTATATCAATTAATTAATACAATTAATTAATTATATCAAATACAAAATAACATAATTAATTTCTCCAAGAAATAATTATATTCATGAGTTAAATTAATCACCTAGTAATTTATTTAATTCATTAGGCCGTAAATTAATTTATCCAATAAATCAATTTAGACATCCAATGTCCCAATAAATTAGATATACATTATCTAATATTTATGATGAGAGAATTAGCTCGATTTATTCCATCGTCAATCCTATTGCGCGACTCGGTAGGTCCGTCTCAGTCAGCAATGAGAGGAACCAAAGAGTAGTAGCACCACCTAGGCAACCTGGCGGCCTACACTATACCCCAACTGAGAACGAATGATTGGAATCATTCAAGAACCATTCTGTCGTGAATACCAGCATACGTATAAACCCTTCTTTCAAATGTCCCGATCAAGTTATAGGGTCACGGTCAGTCAAACCCTATCTGTACTTGACACTATGCATGAGTTAATGCAAATCGAGATCATCGAGCTCCCATGTATCGAATACAACTAGCTCCAATGCTTTGGGCAAAGACTTATGATCTCATCTGCCAATAACCGCATAGGAAATATAACCCATTCACTAACAGGAGAAAGAATTCTATCTTGGTATTCAGTAGGACCTGCTACTTGCCCGTCAAGATGCACGTCGGGGTTGACCCCCGCCTTCCGGTTTACAGGGTTGAACGACTCTAATGAAAATATTGACATCACAAACACATCCCTACTAAATCCTCAAGTCGAAGGTTCACGAATACCTATCACAACCTTTCGATTCCGTCATTGACTGTCCCAGAGTGAAATCCATATGATGAATCGAGGGTGAGTCGGTTAGAGTATACTAATCCAATTAGCATACCTATAATGTGTGCTCCCACTAACCATTAGCGTTCTAAATGCACTCTCCATGTCAAAGAACATGTCATACAAGTCTTCACATAAACTTAACGCCCAGTCAAGTTTCATCGACTTGCGAACGATTAAGTATTTGAGCTATAAATCTTTCCAGTGCCGACCCCTTTATCCATTAAGGAGTGGAATGTTTTTCTCTCAAATACACGGACTAGTTTCTATATATATATTTACGAGTTAGGAATGCCAGTAAATAAAGAAACATCCATTTGTTTTATGATAATGAATTACACAATAACAAGTACAATGCCCTCACTCAACATCCTTTGAGTGGCATTCGAGGGCATACTCCTAACAATCTCCCACTTGCACTCAATGCCACACACTATGGTATCTAATACCCATGTTCTCCAGATGACGCTCTAAGCTAATCTGAGGAAGTGGCTTGGTCAGTGGATCAGCGACGTTGTCGGGTGAGTCTACTCTATGCAGCATAATGTATCGCTTGCGAACAAATTCTCTTACGAGATGATACTTCCTCTCATTGTGTTTGGTACTGTTGTGAAACCTCAGCTCCTTGGCCTGCGCTACAGCTCCATCATTGTCGCAGTACAGCGGAACAGGCAGTTTAGCACATGGTATCACTTGAAGTTCTCCCAGAAACTTCTTAATCCAGAACCCTTCCCTGGAAGCCTCTGAGGCTGCTTGATACTCAGCCTGATAGGTGGAATCAGCAGTCGCACTTTGCTTGGCGCTACGCCAAGATACTGCTCCTCCATTAAGAGTAAATATGTAGCCAGAAGTAGACATCGAATCGTCCTTCTGTCCTTGGAAGTCCGAATCAGTGAATCCCATCACATCCAATTCTCCACCGCCATACATAAGAACCATATCTCTAGTCCTTCTCAAGTACTTGAGAATGTTCTTTACGGCAGTCTAATGTTCCCTGCCTAGGTTTGCCTAAAACCTACTTACCACGCTCCGGCATGCACAATGTCAGGTCTCGTACACAATATAGCATACATAAGGCTACCCACGGCCAAAGCATATGGTATATTACTCATTTCCTTTCGTTGTTCCTCACTTTGAGGATACATCTTCGAGGAGAGTTTTATTCCATGTCGCATCGAAAGGAACCCTCCTTTAGAATCATCCATCTTAAATCGCTTTAAGATCTTATCTATATAGAGGGCTTGGGAAAGACCTATCGTTCTCTTCGCTCTATCCCGGTACAGTCGAATACCAAGAATATAGGTTGCTTCTCCCAAGTCATTCATGGAGAAATTACTCAAAAGCCAAGCTTTCACAAAACTGAGCATTCCCACATCATTTCCTATTAGTAGAATGCCATCTACATATATTACTATGAATGTGATCTTGCTCCCACTAACCCTATTGTATACACAAGGTTCTTCTCCATTTTGCACAAAGTCAAACTCTTTGACCGCCTCGTCAAAACGAAGGTTCTAACTACGCAACGCTTGCTTCAGTCCATAAATGGAATGCTAAAATTTGCACACTTTCTGAATATCGACCTCGAGCAAAAAGCCTTTAAACTGCTCCATATAGATTTCCTCCTCGAGGAATCCATTAAGAAAAGCCGTCTTTACGTCCATTTGCCATATCTCATAATCGTGGTAGGCAGCTATAGCGAGCATCATGCGAATAGGCTTGATCATAGCTACGGACGAGAAGGTATCGTGGTAATCGATCCCTTCCTTTTGGGTATAACCCTTTGCCACAAGCCTAGCCTTATAGGCGTCAACCTTGTCATCCCCATCAGTCTTCCTCTTGTAGATCCACTTGTTCCCAATATGCACTATGCCTTCGGGGCGGTCCACTAGAGTCCAGACCTGATTGACATGCATCGAGTCTATCTCAGCTTCCATAGCTTCACGCCATTTTGCGGAGTCTACATCCACCATCGCTTGGTCATAGGTCGTTGGGTCGGTCTCTTGGCTATCTCTTGGAACCTCATGGATACCCAGCTCCTCCAAGTGCACAAGGCCATACCTCTCAGGTAAATGAGATACCCTACTAGACCTACGAGGTGGTTGTACTTGTGTTTCAGAAGGTTCAGTTCCAATTTATTGCACATGTGTCTCCTGAGGAGTTTCATTGTATTCTTCTAAAGAAATGCTTCTACCTGCTCTGCCTTCCTGAATGAACTCATCTTCCAGGAAGTGTGCTTGTAAAGCAACAACGATATTTCGATCTTCGGCCATGTAGAATAGATAACCCATCGTCTCAGACGGGAATCCAATGAAACGTCCCTTCGCGGACCTCGCTTCCAACTTTTCCATCTTAGTCTTTTTGACATAGTCGTGTTTCTTTAAGATCCACTGTATGTGATTTGTGTAACGTTTTGAGAATTTTATCCTTTCATATATCTGTCTCTGTGGTTCTGTGTTGATCGTGTTGGAGCTTACCGTGTGAGGGTATTCTTGGTTATTGTTTATCGTTCGTTATTAATATTGGAGTTTATCATGTTGATCATATTCTCGGTTGTGTTTTGACATTTGGTTGGTCGTATTAGAGTTTATCATGTCAATGATATTCTCGATTGATGTATTGGTTGATCATTGTTATTGACCGTATGAGCGTTCGGACTTTGTGTCGATATTTTGGGATTTGTTGCCATTGTTTTGGGTAGTTGTTTCACAGATGTATCGTGTATTATTCATTTTATCAGGATTGGGACTTGATTATGTAATCAGGCAGACAGACTTTGGCATGGATTGATTATTCCACAATTGAGTTCTAACGATGCATTTTGTTGAATTCATGAAATTGTGATAGTATGCGCGTTGAGGCGTTGAAGGGAAGTCATTTGCTAGTAATTACGGGAGATAATCAACTTCACGCATTTGTAAGTATACTGTTTCGGTTATTTTCTTTTGGTGATGATTGATTGTTTTCGTGATGATTCTGGATATTTTGGTTGAACTGTTATTTATGACGGATTGCAAGTTTCGAGGACGAAACTTATTTTAAGTGGGGTAGAATATAATATCCTGAATTTCTACTATAGTTGTTTAATGTTATTTTATCCGAGTTATACTACGCAATGTGGAATCTGTACAGTAGGGATAAAATAATTGGAAGACTAAGACAGTTGTATTGGTATAATTGTCGTACTTGGTCGACAATTGCCTTTGAGGATATTGTGTATCAAGTGTATCGTATGAGAATTTTATTGGAAGGAGTATATGTATTCAGCATGTCATGCATACGTATTCGGTATGTTGAGACGACAGGCAAGAACAGTCGTAAATAGCCAAGTATAGAAGCCATAACGCACGTTAAGCATAAGAGCTTACGTACGTTAACATACAAGCATAACGTACGTTACGAAGAGTACATAACGTACGTTATGAGAGGAATCTGACATGATCTAGGATATGAGCGATGAGTGGGCCCTGTGTCGGCAACTTTCAGCGCGCATATGGACAACAGAGTCAACAAAGAGGTTAACGTACGCTATGAATTGTTCATTACGTACGTTAAATGGACATACTACTATAGCAAGTCAACTATGTATTACGTACGCTATGTCATGAGGGTTACGTACATAAGCAATCAAATGAATTGAGACAGTAGCCTCTGGACTGTGATTACGTATGCTATCGAGGTCAGATAACGTACGTAATGGTTGTTACGTACGCTAGGAAGGTCACGTAGCGTACGTAATGTCTGAATTTTTATAAATATGAGACCTCCGTCATTTCATCATTTTGAGAGTTCATCTTCGTTTTTCGTCTCCCAACTTCCCCAGACCGATTTTTGGCGTCTCTAAGTTGATTGTGAGCTTGAGAACACGAAATTGGAGCTTTGTTCATATGGTTGATGATGATTCTTGGAAGGAGTTCGATTATTCTTCATCGTAGTTCATCAATACAAGGTAATATTCACATCCCTCTGATTGTAACTCGGTTTTTGGAAGGATGTTTAATTGTTAGGAAGCATGTTGGTTTACCCCTCCATTTACTTTCGGATTTTGAAGTTGTTATTGATGATTAATTCGTACGATGATGGTTAAGGTGGTATTATTGTGATTCTTGACGTTAGGTGAAGTGTATGTTGGAGAGTTTGATGATATATACCTTGGATTATGAGTTAGATAATGATCTAGATGTTCGAACGTATTGGATTATGTGGTTTTGTTGATTAGGAATATGGTTTTAGATATAAACATGGATTTGATGATTAGAACCGATGTTATGTTGATTGTAGTGGAAGACTTTGTACGTTCTTGATGAAATATGCATCATGATATAAGGATGAATCCGGAAAGATTGTGGTTAATCTTAGAACGTGATTATCAATGGTATTGAACTATTTGGATAAGTCGGATTGTCGATTATGTTGGTCGTATTATTTTACTATGAATTTATGATTATGAACAAGAAGGAACCTTGTTAATTCGTATATGAGATTAAATTCGGGATAGAGTATGTTATGTAATCCTTGTTATCGGGTTGGATTAATTGTTGATATGATTATCGAGTTGCGGTTTGTATTGTGGATATGAGTTCATATTTGTTGAGTCGGATTATTTAGTTTGTATATGATCGAGATATTGTGGAACCATTGAGTTTGATTGGTTGGGTATGTCGGTTGTTGATTGTTATCGGATTATTGTTAATTGATAATTGCAATAAGTTGTGATGATTGATTATTGGTTAGAACCGTGCTTTGCGGTCGTGTTCGAGGATGTTCGGGAATTTCTTTGGCCGGGACCGAGGAGCTTGTAGACGAAGGCAAGGAAATTAGTAACGACTTCATCGTCGTCGTGGCGGTATCGAGGCAAGTTATTACTTCTTCAGTTTATAATATTTAATGAATGGTTTCAGTCTCATTTCGATTATAATACATATAACAATGATTATTGTTGTGAACTCTAGGGATTTAGATTGTATGTTGTTTTCCGATTTTTGGGGTTTAAATCATAATGAATATGATTTCCATTCGTTATTGGTATATTTGGGTATCGAGGATATATTGTGGTAAATGTGAGGATATGAGTTATCTACAGTCTGTGGTACTTATGGATCGTCGAATATTGAGGAAATTATCAGTGATGGTTTTGACATCGAGATTGCTCTCGAAGGACTCGGGGCAAGGACTCTGGTCATTTTTGTCACCTTGTGTCGATAATGTTGTGATACATTCATGTATTGTTGTTGTCATGCATTTGTGTATTGTTGTTATTATGCAGTTGTGCATTATTGTCGTATGTCCACCATGCGTTGGTCCGAAGGGATCATGGGAATCTATAGCTGTGTGCGCTGGATCGTTGGACAGGTATTTATACCATGCGTTGGTCCGAAGGGATCATCATGGGAATCTATAGCTATGTGCGTTGGATCGTTGGACAGGTATTTATACCATGCGTTGGTCCTACGAGATCATCATGGGAATCTATGATGTGTGTGCTGGATCGTTGGATTACCGTGTGTTGTTATTGTGCATATGTATATTATTGGTTATCCACCTCGTGTTGATCTAACATGGTCATCTTGGGATCTATGCTGTGTGCGCTGGATCATCGGATTTCTACTGAGTATACATTGTTGTTATTGTTGTGGGCATATTGATGTCGTCATGTGAGTATGCATTTGTAGGTCTTGTGTTAGGACCATGTCCATATGTTGTATTGGTCTGATCTCGGATTAGTCTGAGATGATTCATCGTGGCATTGCATATCCTGAGGTATGTTTCGTATTCGCTTTTTGGTATTTGTCTTTGATGGACAATCGATTTTCGTGTTGAAATTTGATAATGATATCCGATGGATTGAATTGGCCAAAGTTGGTATATTTCGTATCAGTGAGTTATGATGTTTTGAGAACCTTGGGTATTGCTTGGGGTACAGTACAGATGTTTGGGTATGAGTTTATTGTGTTGTTGAGGTTACGAGATGTGAATTTCGGTAAGGATTACTTTGGTAAGGATTATCACGAGTTGGTAAAGTTATGGCATGAAGATTACATTGGTAGTATCCCTACTTAGTATTTTCATCGATATGTAATTATTAACGTGATGTGATCGTTATCATTGTTGGATATTATGGCTGACCCCGTTGTGGTCTTTGTTTTTAAGTTCTTGGGATATCCAGCTTGTAGCAGTCGTGAAGAGATGAGCTTCCCGGAGGATACTGGCTATGGCGTGTGTTTGTGAATTGAGTACTTTGACTAGTTGCCATTTTTCCACTGCAATAGTATTTCTTAATCAATTGTTATATCTGCCGCGAGTATGTCTGAAAATGGGTTGCTAGTATTCTCAGAACTTGGGTTTACTTTGAAAAATCATTTTCTAAACTATTTTGTCGGTATGTGTAGGCGATGGATTAATTTATGCTTTTAAACTATTGAGTTTTGGTATTTCGGGCCTTGTAGTTTCAAATGAGATTTTACGGCGGTATTGATAAATAGATTTTATAAAGTCTTCGAATATTTTTAAGATATTACCATCATCGCCGATTAGGCATATTTGAGATGTTTGTAAAAATATCTTTTAGCCTTGTGGGTTCTGTTTCGGGGCCCACGGCACTGTAATATTCTCGGATGGCTCTGGGGGTGTTACATAAGGTGTTAAGATTGTAATATCCGGATTTATTACGGTGTATTTTACCTGTATTCGAAGCTTGTATTATTCGGATTTGTGGTTTTGATTATTGGAGTATGATATTTCTTGCATTGGCATCCTTGTACTTAAGTATAACAACATGAAAATTTTCTCATGCAAACTCGTGATAGCGCACGCTAAGAATGTAGCTTAACGCGCGCTATCGGCTATTACTAGCGCACGCTACGTATGTAGGAGTTGCGTGCGCTAGACACTGAATTATTGAGGTAGGTGGCTAGCACATGCGCCAGCCGGGACATGGGTCCAGGTAAGATTCCCGCGGATGAACCTGGACAGTTTTGAAGTCAACTCTTATTAGCGCGCGCTAAGGAATGCTTAGTAGCGTGCGCTAATTAGCTAAAGTGCAGAATATTATAAATGAGACAACCACCCATTTTGGCTTACATTTCCTTCGTCCATTCTTCATTCTTGAGAGGCCAGAGAGCTATAATCATCCCTCTATCACACTTAGAACATATCTTAGTGATCCTTGAATATTGGTTATCACTTGTGAGTGATCATTGAAGAGAAGTAACACCTTGGAGTGGCACATAACCAACCGGAGTCGGATTCTACCTTGTGGTTCAGTGATTTCGGCATATTAAATTATGTTCAACCTATCACCAGCCTTAGATTTGGATTCCAAAGGATTAGATGATCATGCTAACGTGATATTGAATTTCATTAGTGAATTATTCAACAAACATCATGTTTTAAGATTGGAATGTCTATGCTTATGATATTATCGTTGGAACCTCGTAGTTGGAATCCTAGTACTTCAAGTGATAAGAGAACATTCTGAAGTTTATTATTCGTATGATTTATGTTATCTTAGTGATCATAAATTGGAGGTGGTATTATTTTCGGTTATAAGGACTTAAGGGAAGAATCGTCTTAGGATATATTCTTTTGTATAAGTTGGAATTGTTAGTTCACCTCCAGATGAAGTCTGAATATGTATAATGATAGTAGAATCTAATACATCAACTGGAGATCACCAACTTCGCATAAGAATTGTAATCAAGACGGATTATAGTGTTATGATGATTATACGTATACTTACACCTCGAAGTTGTTAGTATCCATGAGATCATTCATAAAGGTTATGATAATAACATG
This sequence comes from Orobanche coerulescens, assembly GCA_033398695.1. Lineage (NCBI taxonomy): Eukaryota > Viridiplantae > Streptophyta > Magnoliopsida > Lamiales > Orobanchaceae > Orobanche > Orobanche coerulescens. Next base: position 51,768,282 of record CM065803.1, read on the forward strand.
AAGCCGGATAACAAACATTAATTACTGAGGGATTCGCTTACTTCATCACCATTTGTATAATTTGCTGCCCTCCAGTGAACTCCCATGCACTCTTAGCGTGCGCTAAGCTACGAGAATTAACGCGCGCTATCGAGTACGTTTAGCGTACGCAACAATTGGCACTTAGCGTGCGTTAAGTCATCAGCTGAGTCAGTCGGCTGATCAGTGAGGCACTGACCACGCCTGGTTAGCATACGCTAGGCTGTGTGTACTGCGTGCGCTAACGAGTAGCATTAACGTACGCTACATAGGATTCGTAGCGTGCGTTAAGCTATCCAGACAGATTGCATATTAAGGACTTTCTACCATAATTGTTGAATTGTTAGACGTTCATTCGACATGAAATGAATTCTATGCTATTTCTTTTGTTAAGGTTCGAGCTTAACACGTGATTGATCGAAGGGGACGACCTTCGAGTATTTTGATATTCGTGGAAGTTTATTCTTGTCAACGAACCGAGGCAAGTACTCTAATTAGAATTGTTTATATTATGACAATGTGATTGTATCGTGTAAATATGTTGTGATTATATGTCCACCATGCGTTGATCCGATGGGAATCATCATGGGAATCTATAGCTGTGTGCGCTGGATCGCCGGACAGGTAGTTCCACCATGTGTTGGTCCGACGGGATCATCATGGGAATCTATAGCTGTGTGCGCTGGATCGTTGGAATACTATCGGTATGTTGAAACTGTTCTGATATGATATGTGTTGTGGATATTTCTCATTGGAGAAACTTGTTAAGATATAATTGTTGATTATATCACTGTTGTATGATTATTGTACTTGTACTAGCATCATTGTGCTAACCCCTCCGGGGGTGAACATTTGTGTATGTTCAGGATCCAGGAGAGCGGGGAAACAACCACTGGAGATGCATGACGACGAGGGTGCAGAGTGATGTTCCGGCCGGGTTTCATGCATTGTTTGTTGGTTATTTCAATAAAGTACTCGAGTACGTCCGCTTTATAATGTTTGGATTTTAGTGATGTAATAATAACTCTTCATTGGATATTTGTAATCTCGGTTTTGAACCAGTCGGTTGAATTTTATTTCAGCAATTTCATAAATTGGTATCTGTTATTGTCATTTCCTTTATTTAGCCTTGTAAATTCTTATGTAAAGGATTTACGGCGCTGTAATATTCCTGAATATATCGGGGGTGTTACAGAATATGGTATCAGAGCTAAGATTATGGATATCTTGACCATTGGGTTAAAATAGGGGTCATTTACGTCTTTTGAGGTAACCGGCCGTGAATGACATCACTGTACTGCCTACGTCTTCATGCGAACGGTGGTTGTAAGTTCCTAAACTCTATCTCGTTCTTTACATGTTGTACCTTTTTATACTTGAACATTAGAACGATGTTGTTTCCTGTATATTAAGTATTTGTGCTTACAGTATGTTGAGAGGCGGACGTGGACGTGGTCGCGGTCGTGGATGCGGACGAAGGAATGCTGAAAGGGAGGCGTCGCCTTCTATTCAGGCTAGTCATAGCTCAGGCGAGCCGCAACAATCCATCAATAACGAACTGGAACCTGCGGTACCAGAAATGCTTCGCCAAGTGGTGAATCAGATGACTCAGTTCGCTCATGTCGTGGACCGAATGCAGATGGCAGTGGGACTTCAGCAGGGAGATGGACAGCAAACGATCCCAGAAATGGGAAATCGAGGTGACCGATGGTTGCAAGAGGTAGCGAAAATGCAACCGCCCAAATTTGACGGCTTTTCCGAGACTCCCACTTGGGATCATTGGTTGAAGGAATTGGAGAAAATTTTTGCTGGAATTAATTGCCCAGACGACAGGAGAGCTCCTATTGCCCAGTACTTTCTGATTGGGGAAGCATCCGAGTGGTGGGAAGCTATCCGACCTGCAGATCATGATGCTGATTGGACAGAATTTAAAATGATGATGGAAGCTCAGTACTGCCCTCGTCCTGTGAGGGAAGCCAAAATTCGGGAATTTTTCTCCGCTCAACCATCAGACGAACCCGTATCCCAAACGATTAAGACGTTTAACCAGCAGTTAGCATTTGTTCGACATCTGGTCAGAACAGATGCGGAGATGATGATTCATTTTGAAATGAGGATGAAACCAGAAATCCAGAGGTACATGTCCGGTTTTGAATGTACCACTCTTCGCCAATACCAGGATAAGGCATTGGCGTACGAAATAAAAGAAGCAGCAATGGAGAAGTTTATAGAGTCGAAGAAACAGAAAGTCTCTAGTACTTTTACAGAGCACAAGAGCAGTGGGCCCCGCAAGGCCCAGTCTTCTTTTTCTTTCAAGAAACCTACGCACCCATCTAAAAGCGGAAAGAATTACGGAACAATGTCAGCCACGATGGATACAGCTAGGAAGTGCTTTAACTGTGGTCGCCCAGGCCACCTTTGGCGTGATTGTTTGCGCACTCCAGTTACATGTTTTGATCATGACAGAAGGGCACCGTGCGGCGTTTTGCAAGGACGCCACCAAGTACAATGGAACCCGTTCATCGCGGCCTCGTAAGGAAGCTAGTATCCAATGTGACGCGGCAAAGTGTTCGGATGCCTCAAAATTTTGGCCGCGACGAGGCAGAGGACAATGGGACCAAAAGGGGACATCGAGTGCGGATATGTTCCCCACGTCTGTATGAGATGAGGAGGACAGACGATCGAGATCTTTGCCGCATCACGCATCTTGTCAGATCCTTTCCCAGCCAGTTAGCGTTTTATTCGATACAGGAGCTACGCATTCTTTTATATCTTTGTCTTGTGTAAATCGTTTGAATATTTCTGGTTTTCATACTTATGAACCTTATGTTGTTGGTTTACTGAGTGGAGAGAGGATTGTCGGGAATTTAGAAACTAGGGATTTCCCTGTAACATTTGGAGGCAGAGAGTGGCTCTCAAATCTGATCGTGATAGAAATGCAAGGAGACGACCTGATACTCGGAGACGATTGGCTTAATCGAGATGGAGCAATTGTAAACTACCGAAGGAGGAATATTTCGCTAATCGCCGACGATGGATCCAAATCTTGTTTGAAGGATGGAAACCAAGAAGCTCGGGAAAATTGATCAAAGCAATGAAAGTGTCAAATTGTTGAAGCAATTTGCATCAAGATGCTGGTGCTATGCAATGAAGAAAGAGGACGAAACTATGGAACTTTCATCCATTCCTGTTGTTAACGAATTTCCAGATGTATTTCTGACGAGTTACTGGACTACCCCACGAAGGGATGTAGAATTTACCATTGGTGGAACCGGAGCTACACTAATTTCTAAGGCGCCATATCGTATGGCACCTACCGAGATGTATGAACTGAAAAAGCATTTGGAGGAGTTCTTGGACAAAGGCTATATTCAGCCAAGCGTTTCACCAAGGGGAGCGCCAGTTCTTTTTGTCCGAAAGAAGGATGGATCGCTTCGACTGTGTATTGACTATCGAGAGCTGAACAAGATGACGATTAAGAACAAGTATCCGTTGCCACGGATTGATGATCTGTTTGACCAGTTGCAAGGGGCAACAGTATTTTCTAAAATCGATCTGAGATCAAGGTATCATCAACTGAGGATTAAGGAATCTGATGTTCCGAAATCAGCATTCAGAACTCGCTACGGACACTATGAGTTTGTAGTGATGCTGTTTGGTCTCACTAACGCACCTGCTGTATTCATGCAATTGATGAACCGAGTGTTCATTGAATATTTGGATAAATTTGTGGTCGTGTTCATTGATGACATTCTAGTGTATTCTAAGAGCCCGGAAGAGCATGCTCAGCATTTGCGGATTGTATTGGAACTTTTGAGAAACGAACAACTGTACGCCAAACTCTCTAAGTGTGAATTTTGGCTGAAGAAAGTAATGTTCCTCGTCCATGTGGTATCAGCTAAAGGAGTCCGAGTTGACCCTCAGAAAATCGAAGCAATTATGGATTGGAAACCTCCAAAGAACGTGAAAGAAGTCCGAAGTTTCTTAGGACTTGCTGGGTATTATCGTCGGTTCGTGGAAGGGTTTTCCAAAATCTCCCGCCCACTTACTCGACTCCTGCAGAAAACTCAAAAGTTTGAGTGGAACGAGTCGTGTCAGACTAGTTTTGATGAATTAAAGAAGAGATTGATGACGGCACCGATTCTATCACTTCCACAGGGGACTGGAGGATTCATAGTTTACAGTGATGCTTCGAACCAAGGACTCGGATGCGTATTGATGCAGAATGACAAGGTGATCACTTATGCTTCACGACAGCTGAAACCTTATGAAGTGAATTACCCAACACATAATTTGGAGCTAGCAGCAGTAGTTTTTGCTTTGAAGATCTGGAGGCATTATCTGTACGGGACTCACTGTCAGATCTTTACGGATCACAAGAGTCTCAAATACATCTTCAGCCAGAAAGAATTGAACATGCGGCAAAGAAGATGGTTAGAATTGATTAAGGACTATGACTTGGAGATTTTGTATCATCCAGGCAAAACGAATATAGTGGCCGATGCACTCAGCCGCAAGCCTGTTTCTATTCAGATGCTGGAGACTCTGACCTCCCAACTTAGCCTTCAACGAGAGATTATTCGAGAAGGAATTGAAGTGTGGTTACAAAGAGTCCAAGGACAACTGTGCGTGATGGAAATAACTTCATCACTAACCGAAGAAATCAAATCTAGACAGGCTGATGATCCTCTGATGATTCGGTTACGTGATGAAGTGATCAAAGGGAAGGCCCACGGATTCCTAATTCATGATGATGGAGTTTTGAGATTCCAGAACCGACTCTGCATTCCCGATGTCAATGTTCTGAAATAGACGATTATGAAGGAAGCTCACAGTTCGCCCTATTCTATCCACCCGGTCACCAGTAAAATGTATAAGGACTTGAAGCAGAATTTCTGGTGGGGCAACATGAAGAAAGATGTAGCGGACTATGTTTCGAAATGCTTGACTTGTCAGCAGGTTAAGATCGAGCATCAAAGGCCTGCCGGAATGTTGAAGCCGCTTCCAATCCTTGAATGGAAGTGGGAGGACATATCGATGGACTTTATCACCAGTATGCCGAGAACCAAGACAGGAATGAACATGATTTGGGTGATAGTTGATCGTTTAACCAAATCAGCTCATTTTCTAGGCATTAAGGACACGTGGGGACCAGAGAGGTTGGCACGAGTATTTATATCGGAGATAGTTCGATTGCATGGTACGCCGAAGACCATCATTTCTGATCGAGACGGCCGTTTTGTGTCTCACTTTTGGAAAGCAGTTCATAAGGCCTTGGGGACCGAATTGAACTTCAAGATCTGCTTATCACCCGCAGACTGACGGACAATCCGAGAGGACCATTCAAACGGTGGAGGATATGCTGAGGGCTTGTGCCTTAGATTGGTCAAACGATTGGGAAATTCATCTACCATTGATTGAATTTACCTACAACAATAGTTGGCATGCTTCCATTAAGATGGCACCATTCGAGGCATTATACGGGAGGAGATGCAGATCACCCCTATGCTGGGACGATTCATCAGACTTGATCGGAACAGAACCAGAGTTGATCGTGCAGACTCGAGAGAAGATAGCCTTGATTCGTGAAAGGCTGTTGACCGCCCAGAGTCACCAGAAATCTTACGCAGATGTACGTCGTCGCCCATTAGAGTTCAGTACTGGAGACCACGTACTTTTGAAGGTTTCTCCTACTCGAGGAATACTTCGTTTCGGAAGGAAAGGAAAGCTGAGTCCGAAATATATCAGACCATTTGAGATCCTTGAGAGAGTTGGAGAGTTGGCATACAAATTAGCATTGCTGCCGTCATTGAGCCATGTTCATAACGTGTTCCACGTATCCCAGTTACGGAGATATAGACAAGATCCTAGTCATATCATTGATTTCGGCGGGATCGAAGTTGCTCAAGATGGGACGTTTGAAGAAAGATCGGTCAAGATACTCGAGAGTCGAGTTAAGCAGTTGAGGAACAAACCAATCGTTTTGGTCAAAGTTCAATGGTCACGCCACGGAGTGGAAGAAGCCACATGGGAAACGAAAGATGGTATGAAGTCCAGATATCCCGAATTATTTTCGTCTTGAGTTTCGGGACGAAACTCCTTTTTAGTAGGAGAGTATGTAATATCCGGATTTATTACGGTGTATTTTACCTGTATTCGAACCCTGTATTATTCGGATTTGTGGTTTTGATTATTGGAGTATGATATTTCTTGCATTGGCATCCTTGTACTTAAGTATAACAACATGAAAATTTTCTCATGCAAACTCGTGATAGCGCACGCTAAGAATGTAGCTTAACGCGCGCTATCGGCTATTACTAGCGCACGCTACGTATGTAGGAGTTGCGTGCGCTAGACACTGAATTATTGAGGTAGGTGGCTAGCACATGCGCCAGCCGGGACATGGGTCCGGGTAAGATTCCCGCAGACGAACCTGGACAGTTTTGAAGTCAACTCTTATTAGCGCGCGCTAAGGAATGCTTAGTAGCGTGCGCTAATTAGCTAAAGTGCAGAATATTATAAATGAGACAACCACCCATTTTGGCTTACATTTCCTTCTTCCATTCTTCATTCTTGAGAGGCCAGAGAGCTATAATCATCCCTCTAACACACTTAGAACATATCTTAGTGATCCTTGAATATTGGTTATCACTTGTGAGTGATCATTGAAGAGAAGTAACACCTTGGAGTGGCACATAACCAACCGGAGTTGGATTCTACCTTGTGATTCAGTGATTTCGGCATATTAAGGTATGTTCAACCTATCACCAGCCTTAGATTTGGATTCTAAAGGATTAGATGATCATGCTAACGTGATATTGAATTTCATTAGTGAATTATTCAACAAACATCATGTTTTAAGATTGGAATGTCTATGCTTATGATATTATCGTTGGAACCTCGTAGTTGGAATCCTAGTACTTCAAGTGATAAGAGAACATTCTGAAGTTTATTATCCGTATGATTTATGTTATCTTAGTGATCATAAATTGGAGGTGGTATTATTTTCGGTTATAAGGACTTAATGGAAGAATCGTCTTAGGATATATTCTTTTGTATAAGTTGTAATTGTTAGTTCACCTCCAGATGAAGTCTGAATATGTATAATGATAGTAGAATCTAATACATCAACTGGAGATCACCAACTTCGCATGAGAATTGTAATCAAGACGGATTATAGTGTTATGATGATTATACGTATACTTGCACCTCGAAGTTGTTAGTATCCATGAGATCATTCATAAAGGTTATGATCATAACATGAAGCCGGATAACAAACATTAATTACTGAGGGATTCGCTTACTTCATCACCATTTGTATAATTTGCTGCCCTCCAGTGAACTGCCATGCACTCTTAGCGTGCGCTAAGCTACGAGAATTAACGTGCGCTATCGAGTACGTTTAGCGTACGCAACAATTGGGACTTAGCGTGCGTTAAGTCATCAGCTGAGTCAGTCGGCTGATCAGTGAGGCACTGACCACGCCTGGTTAGCATACGCTAGGCTGTGTGTACTGCGTGCGCTAACGAGTAACGTGCACGCTACATAGGATTCGTAGCGTGCGTTAAGCTATCCAGACAGATTGCATATTAAGGACTTTCTACCGTAATTGTTGAATTGTTAGACGTTCATTCGACATGAAATGAATTCTATGCTATTTCTTTTGTTAAGGTTCGAGCTTAACACGTGATTGATCGAAGGGGACGACCTTCGAGTATTTTGATATTCGTGGAAGTTTATTCTTGTCAATGAATCGAGGCAAGTACTCTAATTAGAATTGTTTATATTATGACAATGTGATTGTATCGTGTAAATATGTTGTGATTATATGTCCACCATGCGTTGATCCGACGGGAATCATCATGGGAATCTATAGTTGTGTGCGCTGGATCATCGGACAGGTAGTTCCACCATGTGTTGGTCCGACGGGATCATCATGGGAATCTATAGCTGTGTGCGCTGGATCATTGGAATACCATCAGTATGTTGAAACTGTTATGATATGATATGTGTTGTGGATATTTCTCATTGGAGAAACTTGTTAAGATATAATTGTTGATTATATCACTGTTGTATGATTATTGTACTTGTACTAGCATCGTTGTGCTAACCCCTCCGGGGGTGAACATTTGTGTATGTTCAGGATCCAGGAGAGCGGGGAAACAACCACTGGAGATGCATGACGGCGAGGGTGCAGAGTGATGTTCCGGGTTTCTTGTTGTTTGTTGGTTATTTCAATAAAGTACTCGAGTACGTCGTCAGTTTATAATGTTTGGATTTTAGTGATGTAATAATAACTCTTCATTGGATATTTGTAATCTCGGTTTTGAACCAGTCGGTTGAATTTTATTTCAGCAATTTCATAAATTGGTATCTGTTATTGTCATTTCCTTTATTCAGCCTTGTAAATTTTTATGTAAAGGATTTACGGCGCTGTAATATTCCTGAATATATCGGGGGTGTTACAAAGATTAACGTACGTAATGCCTTGTGTCTAACGTACATAATGAGTTGTTTCTGAATTCAAACAATAAGCCGTTGAAGATGACGTCATGGCATAGGTTAGCATGCAACAGATATAAAAACTAAGTTAACGTACGTAATGGTAGTGATGATAACGTACGTAATGGAAGAAATGAAAGCTACTGGACTAATCTGCACACAGCATAACGTACTTAACAATATGATGTTAACGTACGTAATGCATCTAACGTACGTAAATGATGGCTAATAACGTACGTAAAGGAGTCTGAAAGAGCTAACGGCTAGTTGAAACTTTGGAGCCTATAAGTACCACTTCGTATGGTATTAAACCTACAACAACTCCAAGCAAGTGATATATTGATCTGATATTGTTATACATTTTATCGTTGTTGTAATTGTGCTTAAATTGACAAGTGTTTGAGTGTTATACACGAAAACATATACGAGAGGAAAAAGAAAGGATAAGATTGGATTCGGTGTTATTGGGATTAAGGATCCGGCATTTTTAGAATCGCAATCTATATCCACGTGAGGTTTGTCTAGTACCCATAGAAAGCTAGATAGGTTGATTCCTTGTCCGATAGAAAAGGAAAACGGTTTAACTTGGACCGACAAAAAGACAAGTGAGTTACGGTTTATCTCGGACCGATAGAAGACGAGAATTGTAACGGTAATCCCTCAACCGATAGAAGAGAGATGCATAGGTTGATCTTCATCCTATTGAAAAAGATATGAAGAGAGGACGTAGGCACGTTTGGCCGAACCTCCATAAATCTTGTGTCGATTTATTTTTCGCACCTTTAAATACGCTTCCGCACAATAGCGCGTATACGGAATATTGCTCCAACACCTTTTATTACTCTTTAATTATTCCACCAACACCACACTCAATACCTTTGTTAAAACCCGTCCCGTCCACAAATAGGTACTCATTTTGTGGACGGAGGGAGTATATAAAATGAAAAAAAAAAGAATTACTTGCTGATCGGCCCAAATGCAGGGCTGTCAAACAGATAATACGGAGCCAGATATGGCCATATCCGTATCCGGATCCGGTATTTAGTAAAGGTATCCGAATTCGTATCCGGATCCGAAAATATCCGGACGAACCGGATACGGATAATATCCGGCAGACGTATCCGTGACTTTCTTTTTTAATCTTCAAAAATTTAAATGCATGAGGAGGGATTTGAACCCTGTTGGAGCTCCTTCTCCTTACCAAATTCCTAATGCCAATACCACTTAGGCTAGCTGACCTGATTGTTGTGTTAGAAAGGGAAATAATTAATAAATAAAGATAACTTATACCGCATGCTTATATTTTAATATTGAAAAATAAAGAATGAAGACATGTGACAAAGTATTATGGGGAGTAGCATGCTTATATTTTGTAATTATATATTAAAATTATATTAAAAATATATATTATATATAATTAATTTTGGATATGGATATTTTCGGATACGGATGCGCCTATATCCATATCCGTATTCGGAATCTTCGGATACGGATAATATTGTATCCGTTTTTTTGGATACAGATAATATCTGATTTTTCCGAATACGAATACAGATATTTCGGACGGATATCGAATTTTTCGGATTTTTTTGAGAGCCCTAGCCAAATGACTTCTGAGTGTCCCGATTTGGCCCAGATCCACAACCCAATGACCCGAGACTTCTCTTTTACGACTTTACCCACCATATTTCCATTCACACCACCGGTCCGTCATGTAATACCCGGTTGTAATTCATTCATTTTCATTCAGTAATTATCAGTCTGTAATTGTCACTCAGTATTTCTCACTCGTTATAATCACTCATCATTCTTGATTCATTCATTTGTGTTCACTGTTGGCTTGTTGTAATCGTATATCGATTCTGCGATCGGCATGTCATCTCCGTTTAGAGACAAGCGGGAGTATTGTTGTTTTCATCGTGATTGGTAGTCGATATCGGGGGCTTCATCGGTGGCTTGTTTTAGACTTGTTCATTTTCACATTCGTATGTTATGTCGGATCATTCATCGATCGTAGCGAGGAATCGGAGTTATCGGAATTTTCAACTTGGCGGATCGAGTTACGGCCGTAAGGACTTTGGGTTACGGCCGTAACAAGGGTTCGTGTTTTCGAGCCATTTGGGCGAAAGGACTTACGGCCGTAAGGTCTTGTGGTACGGTCGTAAGTCGGCGAGTACGGCCGTAAGGCTGGCCGATTCTGGCCGTCTGGCGTCAAAGCTTACCGAGACATTTTGGCGAAGGTGAGTTACGGCCGTAAGGAAGGTGAGATACGGCCGTAAGTGGTGTTCGTGAATTTTGGGTGTTGTCGACCAAGGGTGACTTACGGCCGTAAGGGTTGCGGCATACGGTCGTAAGTCGAGGAAGGTACGGCCGTAAGGCTTGGCGATTCTGGCCGTCTGTGCAGCGAGTACTGGTCGTTTTCGACGAAGAGGGCTTACGCCGTAAGTTTGGCCGGATACGGCCGTATCATCCGAGTTACGGCCGTAAGGTGTGCGGTTACGGCCGTAAGGGTGTCGACGGATGTTTTTGATGAAGGCGGGTTACGCGTAACTCGAGATCGATTCTGGCCGTAAGTCTGCCGGCGAGCTTTGGACGAAGCCGAGTTACGGCCGTCTGAGTTGGCGATTACGGCCGTAAGGCCGTTGACTTGGAAAGTTACGGCCGTAAGAGGGCCGAGTTACTGGCCGTAACTTCCCGGATGTTTAATGACTTGGTAGGTCATTTCTCCTCACTTCTTTTTTTTCCTTCTTCATCCGAGAGAGAGGGTTGAGAGAGAGATTTTATCATCATCAATCACTTGAGTGTGTAATCTTCATCATCTTCATTCCTTTGAGAAGCTTGGATACTCGTTTTAACTCGTGTTCTTCGGATCGTAGTGGTTGGATCTTCAAGAGGTAATTTCTTCAACACCTTGGATTTCGATTTTGTGTTGAGTTATGATGTTTTGGACGTTATAATCATGTTATATGAAGGGATATGTATATGATTATGAGTTTGTATAAGGATTCATTGGATTATTGAGAGATTTATTCAAGAACACTTTGAATATCGAGTTGGATTTGGGGATTTCCGATTAATTGTTGTTATAATCACGTTTTTGGATATTCATAACGGATTATTGATCGTATTGGAGATGTTTTGTTGATTTGAAACACTTCTTGGGGATTTGAAGTTGGTATTATTGAGGTTTAGTGGTAATCAATCAAAGTTGGCCTCAAAGTGTTCGATATAATGCCCCAATGAACTTGGTTTAATCGTATCGACGTCTTGAGTTCGTTATATTCGTGTTTAATTCGTTATTGATCGGATTGTTGGCAATTGTATTGAATTAAGGTTGTTCGAGCGACCGGTATCTTGGTTAGGACGTTGTTCGTGGACGGACATTCTTCATCGTTGTTGTGTAAGTTAGTTCTTACTCGGTTAAAAGGATATTCATACCTTTTGTTGTTGATTATTCATAATCATAACTCATTCATCATTGTATTAATCATATTAAAACTTGTTATTGTCAATTAATCACTTGATCATAAGGAGCAGCGGTTCCAATCTTTTCGTTGAGCTATCATTCATTTCATTATTACTCTCATCTCGGTGAGTCATTCTTGACTTTGTCGATTATTATTTATTCATTGATATTCATTACGGTCATTCTCGTTCATATGACCTTAAGGTTCATATTGCGTGGCGGGTGTGGTATGTGGAATTTTTAGTCGGGCACACGATGGTTATTGTATTGGGTTCACCGATACATTAGGCCGTGCACACGGGAAAGCGTTACACCGTGAGACTAATTAGGTACACGGGACGGGTGTTGTACACTCACACGAGAACATTACGGGCGTACTATGATACTCCTCTCCAGCGTAATTCATAACTAAGAATATTTCATAACTTGATTAATCATAATTGTGTATTTTCAACCCTTGAGGATTATTGTTCAGATAACCGGCCGTTTGGGGATATTGTTTTTCGTGTCATGGCAAGGCAAAGGCGCAGGGAGAACACGTTGTGGCGGGAGTCGGTGATACTAGAAGGGCCCGATCCTTTCGATCATTTATTCGATCATTCATGTTTTCTTTATTTATTCCGCTGCAGACATTCCGTTCGAATACTCATTTCATTCGATGTCGTGTATTTTATCGTCACATAAGATACACATGTATTCTATTATCCAGGTGTGTTGTATGAAACTCCTACTCGGAGTAATTGATGTTATAATGTGGTTCGGTACTACATTTACCTGTGTAATTCATCCTTTTCCATTCGCACGGTGGGTCCCAGTCGGGGTCCACGGACCGTAATATCCGCCTAGTTTGGGGTGTTACGAGTTGGTATCGGAGCGTGGTTTTGAATACTACCCTCCAAGTCATGTCTCGTTTGAAATCATCGTCATCGGACTAGTATCATTGGACTTTCGCGTCACGTGTGACTGTGCAAATGCCGAGCCAATCGGACCAAGAAGCGTAAGATTTCTAATGCCATGGTATAATTTCGGCATTAATCATTCATTCATAATTCATCGATTAACAATCCTCAATCATCATTGTCACTTTGATCGGGGCCAGTCGAGTTAACTCATTAATCACTCAATTCATTTCATTATTGATTGTTGATTAGAAAGATCAAATCATTAATCTTGTTAACTCATTCAAGATAATCATTTCAAGAACTTCATCGATAATCATGTCACGTCAATTAATCATTCATGTAATCGTTGTATTGGAGCGTGTATGCTCATTTTCATCATTTCATAATATAATCATAACGTGATATTCATGCGGGAAATATAATCATCATGTGACTTTCCTACTTGATATGGAAAGAGCCGGCAGAGGACGAGGAGGACGAGGCCGTGGAGCGGGCGAATCCGAGAACTCGTGCGAATACACGTGCAAATGCCAGAATAATGCTAACTCATCGGCGGTGGCGCCGCCACTCATTCACACAGGACGCGATCATTCACTATCGGGAGTCGTGCAGGACACGACTCGGTCGAGAGGGTGTCAGGGTTGACCCACTCGCATTTATGCAGGGCATGATGGCCCAAATGACCCAGATGGCTCAGTTGATGGAGACGATGCATAACTCCACTACTCAGAATCAACAGGCTCCTCCGCCGCCACCTCAGAGGCAAGAGAGGAATGTGAGCAATATCATCGGCGACATCTCTCGCCAGAGGCCACCGACTTTCGAGGGCTCGTCTGAGCCGGCAGATATTATTCATTGGCTCGAACATTTCGAGAAGTTGTTTGCTATGGTGGAGTGTCCGGAAGGACACAAAGTTTCTGTTGCGGCTTACTACAGGTAAGAGCGCTCATTCTTGGTGGTTGTCGTTGAAGCCCACCGAAGGATCTTGTACATGGGATCAGTTCAAAACTCTCATGATGGAGAGGTATTATCCGGCCCCACTCAGAGAGGCCAAGCTGTCAGAGTTACTCACTCCCGACCCCTCATCAGACGAGGATGTTCTCGCCATTGCCGAGAAATTTCAGGAACTTCTTCCGTTCGCCTCATCTATCATTCATTCCGAGGCGGATAAGATTAAGTATTTCAGCAAGAGGCTGAAACCCCGTATGAGACTACAGTTGCTCAATCATAATTGCACCACGTTGGTGAATTCATTGAGAAAGCTCTCACCTATGAGCTTCTTGCTAAAGAGATTGCTAAGCGGCAACCTTCGTCTGCTAGCAAGAAATCGAAGAATCGTAACTTGTCGAAGGCGGTCAGACAACCTTCAAGAAACCCCGTGCGGGCTCTGCTTTTTCTGAGCGACCTCCTGTGTCGTCTAAACCCGCGGAATCACAGTCTCGAGCGGCCAGTTCGGCCATCACCTGTTTTAACTATGGGGAGCTTGGTCACCTCAGTACCAAGTGTCCTCGACAGACTATCACGTGTCATAATTGTGGGATTGCCGGGCATAAGGCCCGTTTTTGCCGTAGGGACTCCAAACCTACTCAGACGTCATCTCAGGCACCTAAGCAGTCAACCATTGAGTCGAGCCGCTCAATCGGCGTCGTTTAAAGCAGCAGGAGCGACTAAAGGTGGAGCCTATAGCCGCAGACGGAGCGTCGGTGCAGGACTAGCAAGCCGGATTTATGAGATGAAGAAGGCCGATGATCCGAGGCCCGAATGATCTCGGGTACACTCGATATTCTATCTCAACTGTGTGTACCCTTTTTGATCTTGGTGCATCGCATTCATTCATTTAAGTCATGTTTGAGTAGACTACGTGCAGGTAGTGCTACTAGTTGTGAGCCTTATGTCATCGGCCTACACGATGGTAGACGAATTATCGTGTCGTGAGATTGAATTGTCCGATTCGGTTTCATGGTCGTGTATGGCGTGAGACCTAATCGTGGTAGATTTGCCGAGGGACGACGTCATCTTGGGTATTGATTGGATGGATCGTCATGATGCCATCATTAGTGTCCGTAAGCGTATGGTCACTATCATTTGAACGATGGGGTTGAATGTGTGTTTCAGGAGGTAATCCCTACTGCAGTAAGGTCATTAATTTGATGAAAGCATAAGGTTACTCAATCGGGGATGTGTCGGTTATTGGTGCTATATGGCCAAAACCGAGAAGTCATCGATAATGTTAACGGATATTAGGTGGTGAGGGAATATGCCGATGTTTTCCGACGAGTTACTGGTTTGCCTCCACAGAGGGATGTGGAATTCACGATTGAGTTGGAGCACAGTACGTCCCCGATATCGAAGGCACCGTGCGGATGGCCCCGACCGAAATGCAGGAATTAAAGAACCAACTTGAGGAATTGTTCGAGAAGGGTTATATCCGACCGAGTGCGTCTCCGTGTGGAGCACCCGTGTTGTTTGTCAAGAAGAAGGATGGTTCATTTCGTTTGTGTATCGATTATCGGGAGTTGAGCAGTGACAATCAAGAATAAATATCCCTTACCCGTATTGATGATCTTTTAGATCAACTTCGTGGAGCTTGGTATTTTCCAAGATCGACTTAAGATCCGGATATCACCGATTCTTGGATTCGAGAGTCGGATATCGCGAGGACGGCGTTCGAACACGCTATGGTCATTATGAGTTCGTAGTTATGCCGTTCGGGCTAACTAATGCACTGCGGTATTCATGGAATTGATGAATCGGGTTTTCATCGACTTTTTGGATCAGTTTGTTGTTGTCTTCATCGGCGATATTTTAATTTATTCTCGTAGCCGAGAGGATCACGAGGTTCATCTTCATCGGGTTCTCGACGTGTTGAGACGAGAGCAACTTTTGGAAAGTTTTCCAAGTGCGAGTTACGGATGTCCGAGGTGACTTTTCTCGGACATGTAATTTCATCAGACGGAGTTCGTGTCGACCCTCGAAGACGGAGGCTATTCGAGATTGGTTACCTCCGAAGAATGTTAAGGAAATCCGGAGTTTCCTCGGATTAGCGGGTTATTATCGGCGATTTGTGGAAGGATTTTCCAAAATTGCTCAACCATTGACGAACCTTTTGCGAAAGGATAAGAAATACACGTGGTCCGACGCGTGTCAGCAGAGTTTTAAGGAACTCAAGAGCCGGTTAATGACAGCACCTGTACTTTCCTTGCCGCAGGGGACGGAGGGATTTGTGGTTTATAGTGATGCGTCCGGGCAGGGTCTCGGATGTGTGCTCATGCAGAACGGAAAGGTTATTGCTTATGCTTCACGGCAATTGAGACCTTACGAGGTTAATTATCCGACCCACGACCTGGAGCTAGCGGTAGTGGTGTTCGCTTTGAAAATATGGCGTCATTATCTTTATGGCGTTACATTCGATATTCACCGATCATAAGAGTTTAAAGTATATATTTACTCGAAGGAGTTAAATATGCGGCAGAGACGGTGGTTAGAATTAATCAAAGATTACGATATCGAGATCCTTTACCACCGGGCAAGGCGAACGTTGTCGCTGACGCCTTGAGTCGCAAGTCCGTTCGAGAACGGATGCTTGCTCGTCTAACAGCTCGAAGGAACTTCAAGGAATTCCTTAGACCCGAGATCGAGGTCAGCCGGCGAGTTCGGGAGACGACTTTGTATGTTAGATATTTCATCGTCACTCGAGGAGGTAATCGAGAGAGAATCGAGTTCAGACCCTTCATTGTTGCGCATCCGTGAGGATGTGGCTCGAGGGAAAGCCCACGGATTCGTGGTCCACGAGGATGGACTTTTGAGATTTAAGAATCGGTTGTGCGTCTTGGCGAATGACGAGTTGAAAAACTCGATTTTGAGAGAAGCTCATGCTACCCCTTATTCTGTTCATCCGGTCCAAGATGTACAAGGACTTGAAACGAATTCTTGGTGGAGTAATATGAAGCGAGAAGTCGCGAGAATTTGTTTCGAGATGCTTAACTCACAACAAGTTAAGATTGAACATCGGCGGCCGTGGGTATCTTGAAACCTCTCCCTATTAGGAGTGGAAGTGGGAAGACATTTCTATGGACTTCATCACGAGTTTGCCGACGAGTCGTCGTGGCATGAATACGATCAGGTGATTGTGGACCGCTTAACTAAATCGGCTCATTTCCTTGAGATCAAGGATACGTGGGGTCTGAGAGTAGCTCGATTGTTCATCAAAGAGATAGTCGACTTCATGGTACTCCTAAGAGTATCGTTTCCGATCGTGACGGACGATTTGTGTCTCATTTTGGAAATCGATTCATCGTGCTATGGGAACTCGGCTCAATCTCGATCGCTTTTCATCCTCGGTCAGACGGCAATCGAGAGGACTATTCGGACATTAGAGGACATGTTGAGGGCATGCGTCCTCGATTGGAAGGACGATTGGGAAGCCCAACTACCATTGATCGAGTTCACGTATAATAATAGGCATGCTTCCATTAAGATGGCACCTTACGAGGCCTTGTACGGTCGTCGTTGTCGGTCTCCTTTGTGTTGGGATGACTTGTCGAGAATCAATCGGCACCGAGCCCGATATGCTTATAGCCGCCGAGAGAAGGTAGCTTTAATCGAGTCGTATGTTGTGACTCAGTCGGCGTAAATCTATGCGGATAATCGTCGTCGACCACTAGAGTTCGAGACGGGTGACCACGTTTTGGTCAAGGTATCCCGAGTCGAGGTATTTTCCGTTTTGGGAAGAGGAGAAAGTTGAGTCCGAGATTCATTGGACCGTTTGAGATTTTGGATCGAGTGGGCGAGTTAGCTTATCGATTGGCTTTACCTCCGGCGTTGAGCCGAATTCATAACGTGTTTCATGTCTCTCGATTACGGAAGTATGTTGCCGACCAGTCACATACTCCGGTTCGGAAATCGAGATCGCCGACGATCATTCATATGAGGAACGTCCTATTCGAGTTTTAGAGCGGCGAATCAAGCAGTTGAGGAATAAGACTATTCCTTTGGTTAAAATTCGATGGTCTAGACACGGAGTCGAAGAAGCTACAGGGAAACCGAGGATAGTATGCGGGGAGTTATCCCGAGTTGTTTGACCCTTAGTTTGAGACGAAACTCTTTTTAAGGGGAGTATGTAATACGGTTGTAATTCATTCATTTTCATTCGGTAATTATCGATCTGTAATTGTCACTCGGTATTTCTCACTCGTTATAATCACTCATCATTCTTGATTCATTCATTTGTGTTCACCGTTGGCTTGTTGTAATCGTATATCGATTCTGCGATCGGCATGTCATCTCCGTTTAGAGACCGACGGGAGTATTGTTGTTTTCATCGTGAGTGGTAGTCGAAAACTGGGTGCTTCATCGGTGGCTTGTTTTAGACTTGTTCATTTTCACATTCGTATGTTATGTCGGATCATTCATCAGTCGTAGCGAGGAATCGGAGTTATCGGAATTTTCAACTTTGCAAGAATCGAGTTACGGCCGTAAGGACTGTGGGTTACGGACGTAACAAGGGTTCGTGTTTTGAGCCATTTGGACGAAAGGACTTACGGCCGTAAGGTCTTGTGGTACGGTCGTAAGTCGGCGGTGCACGGCCGTAAGGCTGGCGATTCTGGCCGTCTCGCGTCAAGCAGGCTACCGAGACATTTTTGGCCGAAGGTGAGTTACGGCCGTAAGGAAGGTGAGATACGGCCGTAAGTGGTGTTCGTGAATTTTGGGTGTTGTCGACCAAGGGTGACTTACGGCCGTAAGGGTTGCGGCATACGGCCGTAAGTCGAGGACGGTACGGCCGTACGGCTTGGCGATTCTGGCCGTCTGCGGCAGCAGTGGTACCAGTCGTTGACGAAGAGGGCTTACGCCGTAAGTTTGGCGGATACGGCCGTATCATCCGAAATTACGGGTAAGGTGTGCGGTTACGGCCGTAAGGGTGTCGACGGATGTTTTTGAAGGCGGGTTACGCCGTAACTCGATCGATTCTGGCCGTAAGTCTGTCGGCGAGCTTTGGACGAAGCCGAGTTACGGCCGTCTGAGTTGGCCGATTACGGCCGTAAGGCCGTTGACTTGGAAAGTTACGGCCGTAAGAGGGCGAGTTACGGTCGTAACTTCGGCAGATTTAATGACTTGGCCGGTCATTTCTCCTCACTTCTTCTTTTTCCTTCTTCATCCGAGAGAGAGGGTTGAGAGAGAGATTTTATCATCATCAATCACTTGAGTGTGTAATCTTCATCATCTTCATTCCTTTGAGAAGCTTGGATACTCGTTTTAACTCGTGTTCTTCGGATCGTAGTGGTTGGATCTTCAAGAGGTAATTTCTTCAACACCTTGGATTTCGATTTTGTGTTGAGTTATGATGTTTTGGACGTTATAATCATGTTATATGAAGGGATATGTATATGATTATGAGTTTGTATAAGGATTCATTGGATTATTGAGAGATTTATTCAAGAACACTTTGAATATCGAGTTGGATTTGGGGATTTCCGATTAATTGTTGTTATAATCACGTTTTTGGATATTCATAACGGATTATTGATCGTATTGGAGATGTTTTGTTGATTTGAAACACTTCTTGGGGATTTGAAGTTGGTATTATTGAGGTTTAGTGGTAATCAATCAAAGTTGGCCTCAAAGTGTTCGATATAATGCCCCAATGAACTTGGTTTAATCGTATCGACGTCTTGAGTTCGTTATATTCGTGTTTAATTCGTTATTGATCGGATTGTTGGCAATTGTATTGAATTAAGGTTGTTCGAGCGACCGATATCTTGGTTAGGACGTTGTTCGTGGACGGACATTCTTCATCGTTGTTGTGTAAGTTAATTCTTACTCGGTTAAAAGGATATTCATACCTTTTGTTGTTAATTATTCATAATCATAACTCATTCATCATTGTATTAATCATATTAAAACTTGTTATTGTCAATTAATCACTTGATCATAAGGAGCAGCCGGTTCCAATCTTTTCGTTGAGCTATCATTCATTTCATTATTACTCTCATCTCGGTGAGTCATTCTTGACTTTGTCGATTATTATTTATTCATTGATATTCATTACGGTCATTCTCGTTCATATGACCTTCAGGTTCATATTGCGTGGCGGGTGTGGCCGTGTGGAATTTTTAGTCGGGCACACGATGGTTATTGTATTGGGTTCACCGATACATTAGACCGCACACGGGAAAGCGTTACACCGTGAGACTAATTAGGTACACGGACGGGTGTTGTACACTCACACGAGAACATTACGCGTACTATGATACTCCTATCCAGCGTAATTCATAACTAAGAATATTTCATAACTTGATTAATCATAATTGTGTATTTTCAACCCTTGAGGATTGTTGTTACGTATAATCGACCCCGTTTGGGGATATTGTTTTTCGTGTCATGGCAAGGCAAAGGCGCAGGAGAACACGTTGGCGGGAGTCCTGTGATACTAGAAGGGGGCCCCAAATCCTTTCATCATTTATTGATCATTCATGTTTTCTTTATTTATTCCGCTATGAGACATTCCGTTCGAATACTCATTTCATTCAGTGTCGTGTATTTTATCGTCACATAAGATACACATGTATTCTATTATCCTGGGTGTGTTGTATGAAACTCCTACTCGGAGTAATTGATGTTATAATGTGGTTCGGTACTACATTTACCCTGTGTAATTCATCCTTTTCCATTCGCCTGGTGGGTCCCAGTCGGGGGTCCACGGCACTGTAATATCCGCCTAGTTTGGGGTGTTACACGTCACACCACCAGACACATCTAGGGCTGAGAATCGGGACGGGACCGGGGTCCCGTCCCGAAGTCCCGGTCCCAAAAAATGCCAATTTAATAGTCCCGGTCCCGGTCCCGATCGGGAAATCGGGAGTCCCGGACCCGAAATGAAAAAAAAAAGTAGTCCCGGTCCCGGTCCCAGTCCCGATCTACAATTTCCCGAAATGTCCCGAAATTCTCAAATGTCCCGATCGGGACAAAACTACCGAAATCGTAAAAATGGCATCATTTAAATGCATTTTTGTCGATTAACCTGTTTCAAATTCCAGAAATCAAAATTCATCAACAACTGACGACATAAACAAACCATGCAAATCCTAGTTATCATTAAATCTAAATTCATAAGAAAAATCCCACAAAATCCTAAAAATTTAAACATAATTCCATCACCACCATCAATATTCAACAAGTCTTTCTAATTCTACTCAATAAAACACCAGCAAAACAAAACAAGAAACCACCAGGCACCACCAAATATCAATGGCAGCCACTATGCATGACTCGCATGAGCACTGTCTGTGTCCAGTCCTGTCCTCGTTTGATCGCCGGGCACAATGTCGATGCATTCTCCAACTCGATCAACAATCCCAAGTTCAACTACAACTGACAAAAATAAGAAGAAACAAGTTAAATATTTACTATTTTAATTAAGTATTTTAATTCCAGTATTTTGTTAGTATTTTAATTAAGTGTTTTAATTACTGTTAGTTTTGTTAATTTGTTTTGTCCACGAAAAGTAAGGAATGAAATTTCCTTACACACTGTTGTTACATGAAATTAATGTACATACTATTGTTAGTTTTAATTACTGTTAGTATTACAGTTTTGTCTTCCCTCTCATCTCTCTTTTACCTCAAATCCTTTCTCTCCTGTTACATAAAATTTCCTCCACTAAACATACTAAATTACATAAAAATTACTGGGCACGCTACAAGTATATTCTAACCACTTCGCGTGCAATGTACCACAAGTATCAAACACAAATAAGAAGAAACATGTTAAATATTTACTATTTGTATGATATAAATTAGGGCTAAGAACCGGGACGGGACCGGGGTCCCGTCCTGAAGTCCCGAAGTCCCGGTCCCGAAAAATGCCAATTTAACAGTCCCGATCCCGGTCCCGGTCCCGATCGGGAAATCGGGAGTCCCGGACCCGAAATGAAAAAAAAAAAAGTAGTCCCGGTCCCGGTCCCAGTCCCGATCTACAATTTCCCGAAATGTCCCGAAATTCTCAAATGTCCCGATCGGGACAAAAACTACCCGAAATCAGAAAAAAAAAATGGCATCATTTCGTCTGTTTGTGTCGATTAACCTGTTTCAAATTCTAGAAATCATAATTCATCAACAATTGATGACATAAACAAACAATGCAAATCCTAGTTATCATTAAATCTAAATTCATAAGAAAAATCCCACAAAATCCTAAAAATTTAAACATAATTCCATCACCACCATCAATATTCAACAAGTCTTTCTAATTCTACTCAATAAAACATCAACAAAACAAAACAAGAAACCACCAGGCACCACCAAATATCAATGGCAGCCACTATGCATGACTCGCATGAGCACTGTCTGTGTCCAATCCTGTCCTCATTTGATCGCCGGGCACAATGTCGATGCATTCTCCAACTCGATCACCAATCCCAAGTTCAACTACAACCGACAAAAATAAGAAGAAACAAGTTAAATATTTACTATTTTAATTAAGTATTTTAATTCCAGTATTTTGTTAGTATTTTAATTAAGTGTTATAATTATTGTTAGTTTTGTTAATTTGTTTTGTCCAGGAGAAGTAAGGAATGAAATTTCCTTACACACTGCTGTTACATGAAATTAATGTATATACTATTATTAGTTTTAATTACTGTTAGTATTACAGTTTTGTCTTCCCTCTCATTTCTCTTTTCCCTCAACTCCTTTCTCTCCTGTTACATAAAATTTCATCCACTGAACATACTAAATTACATAAAATTTAATGGGCACGCTACAAATATAATCTAACCACTTCGCGTGCAATGTACCACAAGTATCAAACACAAATAAGAAGAAACATGTTAAATATTTACTATTTGTATGCTATAAATTTTATTACATCATTATACTGATATTATTTAATAATATTAAGAAAGGAGTACTCACCATTATCATATTCTTTTTCCATTTCGGTTTCAGGCACATATTCTGCGTCATTGAGAAAATTTTCAACCGAACTAGATTACAGCTAAACTTGGGCACATATCAGAGCCTCAACCATATTGCAAGTCAATGAGCTTCTGAATTGGGAGAGAACTCGACCACCCGTGTTAAATGCACACTCAGATGCCACGCTAGATATAGGGATGGCCAAAACATCCCTAGCTATCTCAGACATGATCGGAAGGTGTGGGCTATTTCTCGACCACCATAGAAGAATGTCAAAGGAATCAGCTTCGGCAGAAGACATCACATACTGACTCTTTGATAAATAGAGATCGATCTCTGAAGTAGTAGCATTAGGTTGTTCTTCCCCAACCCGTAGTAGGCTTAACGAAGATTTAGGCCGAAGTCCGCGACGATCAGAGCGGTCCGTAGAAGTATGAGCATGCTGTAGGGGAGGTGTATTGGCTACTGGTGGTAAGGTCGTAGTCACATTCTTATAAATCTGAAAGAACTCATCCAATGAGCTTTTGACCTCTCCCACTAGTTCCTTTGCTCGATCCTCGCCATACACGGCCTTCAAACACTTTTCCACATGCATCAACTTCTGTCTCGGATCAAGTACTGCAGCAACATAACGGATCTTGTTCATCCTCGGATTCAAGTCGAATTCCTCCAACCAATATTTACCGAGCTTCGTCTTCATCCTCTTGGCCATGCTACTGACTTCATCATCTTCATCCAACTCTAAGCCAGTGATAAGATTAAATAAATCACACATCTCCTTAAAGAATAAATGCGATGTGGTATATGTAGTGCCGGAGACGAGTACGGTCAAATCATAGAATTTCCACAAATAATCACACATCTTCGTCACAATGAGAAAATCAACAGCTTCAAGCACCCCAAGAACCCCATTTTTGTACTTCTTCTGGTTCCATTTGTAAAGTCACGATTCCCAAAATGCCAACAAAGCAAAGGCTTATCATATGGCAGGGCTGCCTCTATCATCAAGTATGTTGAATTCCACCTTGTCGGTACATCCAAACATAAGGATTTCGAGCAATCAATTTTGAGAACTTTTACTGCCCTCATGAACTCTTGAGTTCTAGCTGGTGAAGCGTTTATCCACTTCACAGTCTCTCGAAGTCACCTCACGGACTGACCAATCTCCTCTAACCCGTCAGACACAATCAAATTAATGATGTGTGCAACACATCTCATATGGATATACTTCCCACCTGCAAGACTTGTACCCCAACTCTCAAAGATTGGCTTCATGAACTTGATTGCCACATCATTTTCCGGAGCATTATCCATTGTGCAGCACAAGACTTTATGCAAACCACAATCCTCCAATGAAGATGTAATCACAGCACCAATATCATCCCATTTGTGGCCGAGAATCTTACGGAAACTGATGATTTTCTTGTGCAAGCGCCAATCTTCATCTATGAAATGTGCTGTAACACAAATGAAATTTGTGTTATTAATCGATGTCCAACAATCTGTGGTTATAGACGCCCTTCCCATGCCCTTTGTTTGAAAAAAGGACTTCAATGAGATCTCGCACTCCAAAAACAACTTCACATAGTCAGCTCTAATTGTGTGTCTACCCGGAATCGTGAATTGAGGACATAAAGCTTTCGAGTACTCCTTGAACCCCAATCGCTCTACAAATCTGAAGGGCAACTCATCACGGATTATCATCTCACACAATTTCATTCTGCATCTCACTTTGTCGAATTTCCAATTGGTCAATGACCCTGCCCCCATCCCATCACTGCCAACTTGATAGTTTAGCGTAGTTTGAGTTTGACCAGTTGCCCTTCCCTTTCTCTTATTGCACGATTCCAAGTGTTTTTTCAGCCCGTTCGTCCCACAATGTTTAGAATCCGCTGCAATCAACCTGCCACACGTCTTACATTCTACTTTCTTAACTTTTACGGGAGGATCTCCTTCTAGAATTTCGACAAGCCTAAATCCCAACCAATATTTAGATCTTTTAGTTTTAGTTGTTGTTTTTTGCTTCTTCGAAACAGGTTGGTTCACACCATCTCTCATTTTTTCTATAGCCACATCTTCTAAGAATCCCAAGTCTTCTTCATCAACGATATTACTATCTTGTCGTGGTTCATCAACCAAGTCTTCTTCATCCCAAGTTTGACTTTCAGAATTATCCATCTAATAAAAAAATATACAAAAACAAAAAGTTACACAAGATAGTAATAATCACACATGGTTGTGCAAAGAAAAAATGCACAAAAATAAAGTCTCTCTATTGTTCCCTACTGTTCCGTTTTTATACAAGTGAATCACATAAAATATATCGTAAGAGATGATTGGATGAGTCATGTTAATCTCATCTTTGGGGAGCGTTGTACCATGCTTCCCGTACATTTTAAACTTTGCTTGCACAACCATGAACCAAACAAACAAAGCTGTGCAAGAAAAAATATACAAAAACAAGGCTGTGCAAAAAACCATTCACTCACTGTCACTCAGTCATTCCCTAAAAAAACCATTCACTCACTGTCACTCACTGTGCAAAAAACCATTCACTCATTCCCTCCCTGTACTGTACAACAGTACAGTATAATTTAAGAATATATTGTGCAAAAAAAAAATGGATGAAGTAATAACAAAACAAAAACAAGGGTGTGCAAAAAAAAATATACAAAAACAAAAACTCTCCCTACTATTCTGTTTTTATGAAAACTTAACTGTTCTTGAAAATGTGCAATTTAAGAATGAATTTTCTCTGAGTATATTTAATACAAAACGGATGAAGTAATAACAATAACAATAATAATAATAATAATAATAATTAATAAAAAAAATAAACATGAAGAATAGAATTAGTGAATTACCGAAGAAATTTGAGAAAAAATAAACATGAAGAAGAATAGAATTACCTCTGCTTCCACCGAACAGAGTGTGAATCGAGTCACGAAAACTACGGCGAACTGGGCGAACGGGGGCGAACGAGGTCGTGGCGGTGGGCGGTCGCCGGTCAGGTGATGGATTTAGAGTTGGAAAGGGGGGGTGGAAACGGCCGCGATTTGGAGTCGTCAGTCCGAGTTTGGCTGTTTTGGAGGGGTGATGGTGGTGGTGGAAAAGGGATTTGGAGTTGGGGGGCGGGGTTGGAAAAGGTTTAGAAATGCTGCAAGTTTAGACTTTTACTAGGATTAGAAGAAATAATCAAATAAATTAAAATGATAACGGGAAATCGGGATAGTCCCGATTACCGATCGGGACTCCCGAGTCCCAAAATTTCCCAAAGTTCTGGTCCCGGTCCCGGTCCCGTTAATTTCGGGACTCGGGGTCCCGATTCCCGTCGGGACTCGGGGTCCCGATTCCCATCGGGACTCGGGATAGGATGGGAATTTCCCAATTCTCGGTCCCCGATTCTCAGCCCCACTAAAAATTTTATTTACAGCATTATACTAATATTATATAATAATATTAAGAAAGGAGTACTCACCATTATCATATTCTTTTTCCATTTCGGTTTCAGGCACATCTTCTTCGTCATTGAGAAAATTTTCAACCGAACTAGATTTCAGCCAATCTTGGGCACATATGAGAGCCTCAACCATATTGCAAGTCAATGAGCTTCTGAATTGGGAGAGAACTCGACCACCCGTGCTACATGCACATTCAGATGCCACGCTAGATATAGGGATGATCAAAACATCCCTAGCTATCTCAGACATGATCGGAAGGCGTGGGCTGTTTCTCGACCACCATAGAAGAATGTCAAAGGAATCAGCTTCGGCAGAAGACATCACATACTGACTCTCTGATAAATAGATATTGATCTCTGAAGTAGTAGCATTAGGTGGTTCTTCCCCAACCCGTAGTTGGCTTAACGAAGATTTAGCCCGAAGTCCGCGACGATCAGAGCGGTCCGTAGAAGTATGAGGATGCTGTAGGGGAGGTGTATTGGCTACTGGTGGTAAGGTCGTAGTCACATTCTTCTTATAAATCTGAAAGAACTCATCCAATGAGCTTTTGACCTCTCCCACTAGTTCCTTTGCTCGATCCTTGCCATACACGGCCTTCAAACACTTTTCCACATGCGTCAACTTCTGTCTCGGATCAAGTACTGCAGGAACATAAAGGATCTTGTTTATCCTCGGATTCAAGTCGAATTCCTCCAACCAATATTTACCAAGCTTCGTCTTCATCCTCTTGGCCATGCTACTGACTTCATCATCTTTATCCAACTCTAAGCCAGTGATAAGATCAAATAAATCACACATCTCCTTAAAGAATAAATGCGATGTGGTATATGTAGTGCCGGAGACGAGTACGGTCAAATCATAGAATTTCCACAAATAATCACACATCTTCGTCACAATGAGAAAATCAACATCTTCAAGCACCCCAAGAACCACGTTTTTGTACTTCTTCTGGTTCATATCGTTTGTAAAGTCACGATTCCCAAAATGCCAACAAAGCAAAGCCTTCTCATATGGCAGGGCTGCCTCTATCATCAAGTATGTTGAATTCCACCTTGTCGGTACATCCAAACATAAGAATTTCGAGCAATCAATTTTGAGAACTTTAAGGCCCCCATGAACTCTTGAGTTATAACTGGTGAAGCGTTTATCCACTTCACAGTCTCCCGAAGTCGCCTCACGGACTGACCAATCTCCTCTAACCCGTCAGACACAATCAAATTAATGATGTGTGCAACACATCTCATATGGATATGCTTCCCACCTGCAAGACTTGTACCCCAACTCTCAAAGATTGGCTTCATGAACTTGATTGCCACATCATTTGCCGGAGCATTATCCATTGTGCAGCACAAGACTTTATGCAAACCACAATCCTCCAATGAAGATGTAATCGCAGCACCAATATCATCCCATTTGTGGCCGAGAATCTTATGGAAACTGATGATTTTCTTATGCAAGCACCAATCTTCATCTATGAAATGTGCTGTAACACAAATGAAATTTGTGTTATTAATCGATGTCCAACAATCTGTGGTTATAGACGCCCTTCCCATGCCCTTTGTTTGAAAAAAGGACTTCAATGAGATCTTGCGCTCCAAAAACAACTTCACACAGTCAACTCTAATTGTGTGTCTACCCGGAATCGTGAATTGAGGACATAAAGCTTTCGAGTACTCCTTGAACCCCACTCGCTCTACAAATCTGAAGGGCAACTCGTCATGGATTATCATCTCACACAATTTCATTCTGCATCTCACTTTGTTGAATTTCCAATTGGTCAACGACCCTGCCCCCGTCCCATCACTGCCAGCTTGATAGTTTAGCGTAGTTTGAGTTTGACCAGTTGCCCTTCCCTTTCTCTTATTGCACGATTCCAAGTGTTTTTTCAGCCCGTTCGTCCCACAATGTTTAGAATCCGCTGCAATCAACCTGCCACACGTCTTACATTCTCCCTTCTTATTCGACAAACCTAAATCCCAACCAATATTTAGATCTTTTAGTTTTAGTTGTTGTTTTTTGCTTCTTCGAAACAGGTTGATTCACACCATCTCTCGTTTCTTCTATAGCCATATCTTCTAAGAATTACAAGTCTTCTTCATCAACGATATTACTATCTTGTAGTGGTTCATCAACTAAGTCTTCTTCATCCCAAGTTTGACTTTCAGAATTATTCATCTAACAAAAAAATATACAAAAACAAAAAGTTACACAAGATAGTAATAATCACACATGGCCGTACAAGGCCGTGCAAACAAAAATTGTACAAAAATAAAGTCTCCCTACTGTTCCCTACTGTTCCGTTTTTATACAAGTGAATCACACAAAATATATCGTAAGAGATGATTGGATGAGTCATGTTAATCTCATCTTTGGGGAGGGTTGTACCATGCTTCCCGTACGTTTTAAACTTTGCTTGCACAACCATGAACCAAACAAACAAAGCTGTGCAAGAAAAAATATACAAAAACAAGGTTGTGCAAAAAACCATTCACTCACTGTCACTTAGTCATTCCCTAAATAAACCGTTCACTCACTGTGCAAAAAACCATTCACTCATTCCCTCTCTGTACTGTACAACAGTACAGTATAATTTAAGAATATACTGTGCAAAAAAAACGGATGAAGTAATAACAAAAACAAAAACAAGGCTGTGCAAAAAAAAAATATACAAAAACAAAACTCTCCTTACTGTTCTGTTTTGATGAAAACTTAAATGTTCTTGAAAATGTGCAATTTAAGAATGAATTTTCTCTGAGTATAATTAATACAAAACGGATGAAGTAATAAACAATAACAATAATAATAATTAATAATAAAAAATAAACATGAAGAATAGAATTAGTGAATTACCGAAAAAATTTGAGAAAAATTAAACATGAAGAAGAATAGAATTACCTCTGCTTCCACCGAAGAAAGTGTGAATCGGGTCGCAAAAACTGCGGCGAACTGGGCGAACGGGGGTGAACGAGGCCGTGACGGTGGGCGGTCGTCGGTCAGGCGATGGATTTGGAGTTGGAAAGGGGGGGGGGGTTGGAAACGGCCGCGATTTGGAGTCGTCAGTCCGAGTTTGGCTGTTTGGGGGGGTGGTGGTGGTGGTGGTGGTGGAAAAGGGATTTGGAGTTGGGGGGCGGGGTTGGAAAAGGTACAAAATGCTGCAAGTTTAGACTTTTACTAGGGTTAGAGAAATAATCAAATAAATTAAAATGATATTGGGAAATCGGGATAGTTCCGATTACCAATCGGGACTCCCGAGTCCCGAAATTTTCTAAACTTCTGGCCCCGATCCCGTTAATTTCGGGACTCGGGGTCCCGATTCCCGTCGGGACTCGGGACGAGACGAGAATTTCCCAATTCCCGGTCCCTGATTCTGAGCCCCACACATCAGATCAGCCACATCTATACTTTTATTAAAAGAGAGTCGTGACACATGTCACTTTGTAAGTTTTTTTTATTTTTTATTTTAAAATAAAGTTTATATATAGAGATGTATTCTTAAATTTCCAAAAAAAAATCTAGATATGTATTGTGGGAGTTTTATTCCACAACTGACACTCATCTACCAATAAAAAAAATTCTTTCTTTATTTTTTTAGCTTAAAATCTTAAATGTTTATAATTTTTTTAATCAAGTTTATTTTTAATGAAAAATATATCAAATTAATTTTTATTTCACAATTTTCAACTAGACATCCATATGAATATAATAAATTTGATGGATTTACAATAATGACCGATTGAACAAAAATATTATATTAGAAAAATATGAATATTTATTTTCAGTAAAATTAATTGATGCAAAATAAAAATATATTAACTCATTTATTGCTTACATAAAAAATAAATTATGATATTTATTTAATTATAATAACTAAAAATAGTAAAACATACACTGCACACACATATATTAAGACTTAATCACATATTACTTTCGTCCCCAAAATTTGTTCCTACTTTTTTCGGTATATCCAGAAAATTTGTTCATGTAATGGACACTAATTGACTAACACTCCGCTAATGTGGTACTCTTTCTTGAATTATATTACACCTCATAATACACTCAATAAGTCTTTTATTAATATTACGCTAATATGATACCCATGTCGAAAATCATCAAAAATAAATTTAAACATCAAGAAATCTATACTTCTATTAAAAGAGAGTCGTGACACATGTCACTCTCTAAATTTTTTGATTTTTTATTTTAAAATATAATTTATATATAGAGATGTATCCTTAAATTTCTTAAAAAAAATTCTAGATATGTTTTTTGGGAATTTTATTCCACAACTTACACTCATCTACCAAAAAAAAAAATCCTTCCTTTATTTTTTTAGCTTAAAATTTTAAATGTTTTTAATTTTTTAAATCAAGTTTATTTTTAATAAAAATATACCAAATTAATTTTTATTTCACAATTTTCAACTAGACATCCATATGAATATAATAAATTTGATGGATTTACAATAATGTCCGATTGCACAAAAAATTATATTATAAAAAATATTAATATTTATTTTCAGTAAAATTAACTGATGCAAAACAAAAATATATTAACTCATTTATTGCTTACATAAAAATAAATTATGATATTTATATAATTATAATAACTAAAAATAATAAAACATACACTGCACACACACATATTAAGACTTAATCACATATTACTTTTGTCTCTAAAATTTGTTCCTATTTTTTTTCGGTATGTCGAGGAAATTTGTTCATGTAATGGATATTAATTGACTTAATACTCCGCTAATGTGGTACTCTTTCTTAAATTATATTACACTCCATAATACACTCACGCTAATATGATATTTATGTCGAAGATCATCAAAAATAAATTTAGAGATCGAGAAATTATTTTCTAATAAGAAAATATATTATGCGGTGAATCGCACCGGAGAACATCTAGTTATTTTCTAATAAGAGAATATTTTATGCGGTGGATCGCACCAAAATCTAGTTATATACACAGATACATATACCCAGAGACTTCTCCCACCCACCTCATTTCTCTAGAAAAAAACCATTTTCGCACCTCTAACCTACCCCTCTCTCTCTCTCTCTCTCTCTTCATTTCTTCATCTGATGGCTATGTCTCGAATTTTATTCCAATCCCTAACCCGCCCTTCTCTCCGATTCCCAACCTCCCTAATCAGCAACCACCGCCATCAATCCAGCAAAGCCCATCATGCCCAGCTAATCGAGCTGGACCTAGAATCGGCGTCCTCCTCGCAGACCGATTCGCCGGAGGCCGCGGCTGAGGTTATCCGGGTCGGCATCAAGAAGCTCGAGGAGGCCATCCACAGCATAATTGTGCGCCGCGCCGCGCCCGGATGGCTTCCCTTCCTCCCTGGGTATTCGTACTGGGTCCCACCGCACGCCACATCCATGCGCAGCCACTCAGCGAGCAACATGATTGAGGTCGTCCGAAAATTAGCTTCCCCGGAGGCGATGAGGAATGGGCGGTTCCAGGAGGAGTTGCTGTCGGAGGATGAGCAGATGTCATTTACGTCTGCAAAGGGTTGGCCTTCCTCCGCTGTTTTCATCGAAGGTAATCAAACTAATCCCAATCTAAATGGATTTTATTGGGTTGAGGCAATAATTATTTTGTGCCTCTTTCTATGAAATTCTTCAATATTTTGGGCCTTGAAAATTTGGAAATGGGTTACTGTGGTCGCCGTACGTTGTTTTGCAGATCCATGGTGCTTGGTAAATTGTAGTAAATTGTTATCATTAAACTGGCACTGGATAAAAAAAGATTTTTTTTTTTTTTTGCCATTTCACTTCTTCTTCCTTAATTTTATGATAATCAATTAGATTTCAGCCGCTACCTGCTGATACTCTCCCAAGTGGAGTTTAGTTTCAGCCATTGGATTTCACATGATGTGCGTCTCCAAAGGGTTATGGTCCCGCTTGGATGATACTACGTTTTGTCTCGTGAAATTTCCCAGAAAATGCACTGAGAAGGTCTTTATTTGTGGGAAGGAAAAGTTGCGCTCGTTTTCCAGTTTCTCTCATCTTTTTATTTTATATATTACCAGAAGCAATTTAAAAACGAACTACCTTTCTCTCTCTCTCTCTCTCTCTCTATATATATATATATATATATATATATATATATATATATTAAATTTGTAGCGATATAAGAAATGAGAAATAGCTAAATTTTTTGTCTTCTTTGTAAATTGTTGTTTTGTGCGTTTTTTAGAAAACAAAATTCGGAAACATAATATAGAATGCATTTTTTGAGACGATGATCATACTTAAATTTGCTTGTCGTAAAAGGAGAGACTTAAACTATGGCTCAAAACCTATAGAGAGTAGAGAAGACAAATTTACCTTCATTAGGTTTTTATTGGCAGTGTTTGATTTTTTGTTTCTTCGGTCTTTTTAAGGGTTTAAGACATTGTATTTATAATTCAAAAAAATCAATCTGGATTGAAATACTTGATAAGCAGAAACAGCATTCTCAATATAACTGGAATGACATTATAGGTTTTTATTGGCAGTTTTAGATTTTTTGTTTCGTTCCTTCTTTTTAAGGGCTTGCGACATTGTATTTATAATTCGAAAAAATCTGTCTGGATTGAAATACTTGATAAGCAGAAACAGCGGTCAATATAAATGGAATGACTTGACATCTTAGAAATGAACCAGGTATTTTACCTTGCTCGATTATTTTACATTTTGAGAAACACATTTTAATACTATTTTTTCTTTTTGAGGCCCTTTTTTTAGGTACTTTATAAAGTTTTGGTCGTACAAAGGAAAACTCAAGACGAATTTTGGGAAGATATTAAACTCAATGGCAAATCGTTGACAATAATAACTAAAGTAAATTCAGATGGTAGGTTTTTTTGTTAATAGTTTATTAAGCTTCCTTTATAAATATTCAATGTTACTTGTTATGAAATGATGGTTGGTATTTGAAAAATTAAACTAATATCAAAAATGTTTACCTCAAACACCGGGTGGGGCTGCCACAAATTACATTAAAATGTTACTCAACAATCCAATCACATGTGAAATGGTAGTGTTGTTACGGCGGTCGACTAGTCGGCGACTAGTCGACCAGGCGGTGGAGGATCGGCGCCGTGCCACTCCGACTCGCCTTGTGTAAATATGTCGCCGGACTTGGACGGCATGGGTCGCCTAGTCGACGACTTGGGTCGACTGGGCGATGACTCAGGTACGACTTGGACCCGAGGCAGAATATTTAAAAAAAAGTCGTCAACCTCAAACCTAATTGCAAAACGAGTCAGCTGACTGAAGAAATCTCCACTTCGGTCCCCTCGAAAAAAGGCCGAAATACCAGGAGCAGCAGTAGCAGCCATCGTGACCACCGCCGTCCGTCGATTTCCTCGACTTGGAGAATCCTCTACTTTTCTTTCTTGTTCTTCTTTCCTTTTTATTTCTTCCGATTTCCAATTTCCAATTTCCGATATTTTCTTCGGCTGATTTCTGATTCCCCTTTGAAACTGCACGCCGATTTGATTTTGCTGTACCCAATGTTTTAAAATTCATGACTCGTATTCGAGGCGTTTTGTGCAAATGAGGCGAGGCGTACGCCTCGAGGCGGAATAAGGCGTACGCCTCAACTTTGTTGAAACGAAAAAATTAAAAAATATATAAAAAATTAGCTAAAACAAAGTTCAAGAACAATACTTAATACTACTACTAATGTAACAAAAAACTAGAATAAAAACATCAAAGTCAATACATAGTTCATCGTTAAACCCATAGAAACAACACATAGGAAGCGTCTTTGAACCAAAAGCCGTGACAAGAACAAAATAGAACAACCAAGTTTTAGCCTATTTAAATATAGAATCATCCGTGTCCAAAGGTTTGAAAAACTCATCAAATTCTTCATTTTCGTCTTCATCACCACTCAAAGGATCATTCATGGAGTCGTCGTCATATCTAATCGCCCTATCATCCTCCTCTTCGGAATCAAGATCCTCCCATTCACAACTTCTGTGCAATACTTCCAAGCTGGGTCTTTTCTATTACCCGTGCATCCTTGTCTAGCTGATCCTTTCACCATATTAAGAGTTGTATACCCCCAAAAAAAGGAGCTGTTTAGGGAAAAATTTTAGAGTTGTTTAGGAAAAAAAATTTAGAGTTATTTACCCAAAAAACGAGCTGTTTAGGAAAAAAAGTTAGAGTTGTTTACCCAAAAAAACGAGCTGTTTACCCATAAAAGAATGTTAACAATGTCTTTACAATTATTATAAAAAGAGTTGTTTACAGAAAGTCACAAATTAAAGAGAAAAAAACAAGAGATTTTTTAACACAGTTTAACTCTTTAAAAAAAAGAAGAGGCCCTGTTCGATAATCCGAGCTGGATGAGTGGGAAAAGAAAAGGAGAAATAAACATAAGAAACAGGAAAACAAAAACAGAAAAAAGAAAAAAAAACATACCTGGTGATAGAGATGCGTCCGACGGGAGAAGAGGGAGGTGCGTCCGACGAGAGAAGAAAGAAGTGTAGTTTGAGAGAAGAGAATCGATCGCAGAGAGAGATAGAGAGAAGAGATGGAATGACGGGACTTTAAAAGGCTGAAAAGCCCTAGGTAAAGCATATTTTTTTTTATTAAAGTCGAAAAATTAATAACATAAAAAAAGCTGAAAAGCCCAGTCTACCAGACTCGGCCGCCTCTTGAAAGTCGACTCGCTACGAGTCGACTCGTCCGCCTCAATCAACAAACTCGGGGGTTTTACGAAATCCAGAAGACTCGCACGCCCTGACTCTTCGGGCGTCCGCCTCGAGTCGACTCGCGAGTCGACTCGTACGAGTCTTCCGTTTTTTAAAACATTGGCTGTACCTCTCCCTTTGAAACTTCGGCCGATATAGATATATATTATATATTATATATGTGTATGTATTATATATATACTGAATATATATATATAAATATATTTTTAGTATACATATATATATATATATATATAATATTTATTAGTATATAATATAAACTTGCTCGAATGAGAGAGAAGAAGACGCGAGATATTGGAAAAGTTAAATGTGTAAAAGATACTGACCAAAAAGTTTTGGTTCAAGATAAAGAGATAAAAGAGAGATGGAGGTCATACTTTGATACCCTATTCAATGGCCATCAAGAACAAGATATTGGGAATTTAAACATCCCCTCAAGTATGGTTAACCGAGAGTTTAAGAGAAGAATTCAAAAGGGTGAAGTGACAATTGCATTGAAGAAGATGGGGTCAAAGAAAGCAGAAGGACCAGATGGTATACCTATTGAAGTTTGGAGGTGTTTGGGGGAGAGAGGGATCAATTGGGTAACTATGTTTTTCAATAAGATTTGGAGAAGCAATAAGATGCCATCAGCATGGAGGAAAAGTATTCTCGTTCCTTTGTATAAGAACAAAGGTGATGTTCAAGATTGTTCTAATTATTGCGGAATTAAACTAATGAGTCATACCATGAAGTTGTGGGAACGAGTGATTGAACAAAGGATCAGGAAATGTGTGAAGATAACAGAAAATCAGTTTGGATTTATGCCTGGAAGATCGACCATGGAAGCAATTTATCTTATCCGGCAGTTGATGGAACATTATCGAGATAAAAAGAAAGATCTGCATATGGTTTTTATTGATTTAGAGAAGGCATATGATAAAGTACCAAGAGAAGTACTTTGGTGGGCCTTAGCAAAGAAGGGTGTATCGCGGAAATATATTGACATTATAAAGGACATGTATGAGGGAGCTAGTACAAGTGTACGTACTAATGTTGGGAGGACAGAAGAATTTCCTATTACGATTGGGGTGCATCAAGGATCTGCTCTTAGTCCTTTTCTCTTTGCCATAGTCATGGACGAATTGACAAGAGAAATTCAAAATGACGTTCCGTGGTGTATGATGTTCGCAGATGATATTGTGTTGATTGATGAAACGAAGGTTGGAGTGCAACAGAAATTGGAACTTTGGAGGATACTTTGGAAGCTCGAGGCTTTAGGTGAGCGAAGTAAGACTGAATATATGGAGTGTAGGTTTAGCGAAAACAGTGATAGAGAGGCGGGGATGATCACATTTGATGGGAAAGTTGTTCATGGATCCACTTTCTTTCGGTATCTTGGATCTATTATCCAAAAGGATGGAGAGCTAGATGGCGATGTGACTCACAGAATAAAGGCAGGGTGGTTGAAGTGGAAGAGTGCCACAGGGGTTTTATGTGATCCTGGCATGCCTCATAGATTAAAGGGTAAATTTTACCGCACGGCAATTAGGCCTGCGCTGTTATATGGCACCGAGTGTTGGGCTGTAAAACAATGTCATGTTCAAAAGATGAATGTGGCAGAGATGCGTATGCTACGATGGATGTGTGGTCATACAAAAAAGGATCGGCTCAGAAATAAAGTGATCAGAGAGAAGGTAAGAGTTGCGTCTATAGAAGACAAGATGATGGAGAATCGATTACGATGGTTTGGTCACATGAGAAGAAGACCTATTGATGCCCCAGTGAGGAGGCTAGAAAGTTGGGGAACAAGTAATGCTGTGAAAGGTAGAGGAAGACCCAAGAAAACTTGGATAAAGATGATTGAAAATGATATGCGGCTTCTTGGAATTGGAGAAAGTATGGCGATGGAGAGGCAAATGTGGCGGGATAGAATACGGATGGTGGATGGAGTCTGATTCCTTTTTTTTTTTTTTTTAAATTCCTATTTTCTTTTATTTCATGTTATCTTTTAATTTATTTTTTAGGATTTTTTTTTTTTTTTTTTTACATTCATTCTCTTTTTTTTATTTGTTTTTTCTCTCTCTTTTTTCCTTTTATGTTATTTATGTAACGATTATTGACGGTTTCAAAGTTTGATTCATGTTAGCCGACCTCAAGTCATTTTGGGACTAAGGCTTACATGTTGTTGTTGTTGTATATAATATATAATATATGTCAGTATATTTAGTATACATAATATATATAATATATAATATATAATTAGTCAACTAGTCTACGACTCGCCATGCCGGACCTCTGTTGACTCGACTCGACTTACCGCCGTAACAACCAAAATGGATGATCAAATAACGTAGTGATTATTATAACGTACCTACGAGCCCTAGAATTCTTTTTTTTTTCCCAACTATGGGCACCCCTCTAGACCCAGCATTTAGCAAGTCATACACACTTGAAAGTTTTTTGGGATCACGTGTCATGTTCACACTATTTTTCAAATTAATTCATCCGTAACCTCATTTGTGGCACGTCGAATTCTCTTGTGACATGTCATCGACTCAAGAGAGTCGACGCGCCATAAAAGAGGTTGAAGATGAATCAGTCGTTGATTCAAAACTTGTCCAATAAGAACAGTGTTTGTGATCCTAAGACTTTCCAGAAAAGTGCCTATCTTTGTGATCTGCTAAAGGTTGGGTTTAAAGGGCTGTCTCTACAGCCAAAAAGACAAATTGTTGAGTTTGTTGGTACGTTACAATAAACCAAGAGTCTTAAGAGTTGGTGAGTCTAAGAGTTATTTCTGTCATCCATTACGTATGTAATTTAATTGTTTATTATCATTATCTTGTTTGTAATGAAACCAATGGCAGCCAAATTGGGGTTCGGGATAAACATTAATTTTTCATTTTTTTCAAAGCTATTTTATTAGGTGTTTAAAAGCCAATAATTAGTAAAAACCAATACCATTGAAAACCGGTTAAAAAAGCTTAAGCAACTAATAACAAATAAATGTGCCATTTCAATTTGCTTTAGTGCTTATTATCAACAATTTTCCACTGAATTTGACGTCTTTTCCAACATTTGTCTGAGTTTCATTTGTTCAGTCAAATACAAGTGTGTACAAAATGGGCATGAAAAAGAAAATGTGGTAAAAGGAGTTTTTCAAAAACTAAAACAATTGAATAAGATAAAACAACTGTCCATTTTTGAAATGTTCAGTCACTCCAACTATATTGCCACTACGTTGTTTTTGGTTGTCAACCATTTCAATCTTGATGGGTTTCCTTGAATTATAAATTCCCTTTACAAAACAGAAAGAAACGAATAATCAAACGTGGCCAGTTAGAACCTATAAAATAAGTGCATAGTTGTTTCCTACTCTCTATAAGGTCTGGTATCAGGCCTTAGTTTCAACTTTCAAAGCTTTTCATTTTCAACCATAAAGGATGAAATGATCCTTCGTCTCAACTTTTGTAGTCTATATTATTTTGCGGAAAAAATGTCTCTTCTTCTAAAATCCCATGGGGCAACAGTTTACGAATAAAAACGAGTTTGTTTTTGTTTTGCTTTTTGGTAAAATAAAGAGATGAGAGAGACTGGAAAATAATTTTAGTTTTTAGTAAGAGTGGTAAAGGATTCTACATTTCAAACTTTATGCCTACATCTTTTCCATTCTTCAGATGGCAAATTTGAAACCATTGATACTTCTCACCACAACAACAATAACATTAAATGATTTGGGTTCGGCCAACATGGATCATCCTTTGAAACCGTCAATGACTGGTTATATAAATAAAAGAAAAGCAAAAAATTAAAAGAAAAACATGACCGACTAATTGCAGGTACGGATATGTCCGGACAAGTTCCCACAATTATTAGATTGCGTAACTAGCAATTAGTTGGCGTGCGATTGTTTATGCCGAGAGCACCTTACTTGGTACCCTTGGTGCCAAAAGATCTTACATGTGATGTTGTCGCATTGCTGAAAATTATGCACGGGCGAAGGAAAGATATTAGATGTTGGAACTCATGCTTATATATTTATTTTTTCAATTTCTCCCTCTCTCTCCCTCTCTCTCTCCCCCTCCGTCTCTCTCTCTCCCCCCCCTCTCCTTCGCCCCCCTGCCTCTCTCTCTCAGAGCAGTTTTGTTGTTGTGGGTCATATACTTAAAAACAGTATGACAATGCTGGATCATAGTCTGCACGTGCTCCTACCATAATTTCAATACCCACTTGGTTCTTGATAGTTGCGTGTATTTCTGATATATGCTCTTTGTACACTGTAGGCACTTCACCCGTACATCCTATTCCAGTCATTGAAGTGCAAATGCAGGTGGAGATTCAAGATTATGAAGACAGTGCAGACAATACATCTAGTTCCTCCAAGGACGAGGAAGGATGAAAACTTAACTTTCAGATGAATATGATCTCTAGGGTGCGTCACTAACTTTACCAACAGTTTTGTGATTCATATCTACTACAACTTGTACTTTTTTTTTGCTTCTTTCTGGATCGGTCGATGTTTTCTTTCTTTTTTTCTTTCCCCCTTTCTGCTGATCTTATTAACAATTATCGACTATATGGTGGTTGAATTATTCTGTTGCCTTTATTATTATTATCTTTTTTGTACCCTTGGTTTGTCTCATTTTGCAGTGTCATCACTCTTGTAGATATTAAGAAGGTGGTGGAAGGAGAATCCAACCTAATGGGCCTTGGGAGGAGATATCAAGCAGAAATGTGTGCAGAATGATCCTTGGTAGGTCTTTATATAATGTGGTTCACCTAAATTAGGCTTCGTGTTTGTTTGTGAACTTATTCTGTCGGATTAGAGCATCATGTATATTGTCAAGTAATACCATGTTGTTTTAGCCGAAAGTTTCATTGTATGGTCCGAAACAATCAATAAACTTGGCGATAAATGTAGAATCTTTTTTTTTTTTTTTGGTTTAATCTTAGCCATCATGATGGCAGAATCTGTTCATCTTCTCTCTCGACACTGTTTTTTCGCAGTGAGGTGGTTGTTTGGTGATAGAAACATTTCTGATTCCAATCATAAATACTGTTCTTTCCCTTGTTGAATGATGGGTGAATCATATTGCAAACTAACACACAACAATACCAAAATACTTGAACTAGTAAAACATCACACATATATTTTGTGGTTTACTCCGATGGTAGAACATTTCTTTATCCTTAAGAGTAAAAGGGAATGTATGAAGCTCAATGCATCGGTATATGCTACTATTGTATTTAAATAGAAAAGTTCGTTGTAGCAAACGAGCTGCCCCAAAATGAGATAAGATGTGCTGGTGGTAGTCTTCTATCGATGGCCCAACATATATAGATGGATTCTTGAGAGCATTAATAGCATATTTCCTATCTTTATATTTCGGTGCTACAGTGTCATTTTCACGATATAAGGACCAGTTTTTTTTACACGAGTCATGCAATAGATTCTTTATATTCTCTATACGGTTGAAATTGCTAATCTGACTCTAAAAATCAGGTTAGATAAATATATTTTAAATGCAACATATGTTTGAACTCCAGCTTATATTAGTGATTTAAGAAAGTATTAATTATAAATTTAACTGTACATCTATTGAATATTATTTTTTATTTTTTTTGATAACTAGGTGATCCCAGTTTAGCCGGACTAATCCTAGTCCCTCAATTAACTCACTCCTAACCCATTGAGAGAAGTAAATCGCGAGTCGCTCGAGCAATTCCAGGGTTCCCAATGCCTTTTCAGACACTGCGCATGAGAGAAGTTCTTAATCGATTAACAAGACTCGTGTTAAAGACATTCTGGGAGAACAATGCACGATTGCCAAGACTTCCGGGTTCCCAGCAAGAAAATACTCCCATACTGCCGCTTGACGCGAGATTAAACATTAATTAGCGGTCGCTCGAGCTAGCCCCGGGGAGCTAGAGGATCATAAAGAGAAAAACTTCCCTTTTCACCTCATTGGTGGGGTTAGAACCCAAGACCTCTTCCAAATGAGTGTCTTGGGAGTAGGCGTCCTACCATTGAATATTATTTTTTTCTAATCCGCTAAAATGTTTACGTCAGGTTTAAGTAATTGTTTCAAGGGCAAATGACCACTGGTTGAATTCGGTCTATATCCATCAAGATATGCACATCTTATTTTTGAAAATCAACTACATATATATATATATATATATATATATATATATATATGATTACAACACAGTCAATTTTTTTCTTCTTTTATGATTATATTGTTGTCAATGTAGATCAGGGTTGTTTGGTTCGTGAATATAAAGTATCATGTATGGATTTGGAATTGGCTAAATTCATAAGTGTTTGGTTAGCAATATTTTAAAAATTTAGGCATATACCTCAAGAGGTATGTGGTTTTCATACTTTAGGGGCTAAATTCATAAGTGTTTGGTGAGTATGAAGTTCGTACCGTCGGGTATAAAATAAATAAATACACGACATTTTCTTCTCTGCAGAGTAAAAAAATTAAAGAGTTTTTATAATTATAATTTTATAAGTAAAAAATAATAATAAAATTATTATTATCACTATTTAAATAATAAAAATTACTCATTATTGTAGAAGAAAATTTATTATTATTATTAAATAATAATAAAATATATTTTTAGATTTTTGAGATATTATCCGGAAGATAAATAAAAATTAATTTGAATTCTTGATTCTCGAATATTTTAAACCAAACACGAGGAAAAGGATTTATTTCATTCCACCATTAAACCAAACATATGGATTCAAGAATCAAGTTCTAATTCTATACCATCTTAATTCGATTCCTGATTCCAAATTCATACCCCAATACGAACCAAACGACCCCAATTTCATTATCAGAATCCGTTTACATAACACAACCAATCATATTTTGAACCACTACAAACAAATCCTTAGTATTAGGTGTAATATCCTGAATTTTTGAATAATATTTTATCGTGATCTTGTTGGAAAATTGGTAATGTGATTTTTTTCGGTAATAGACGTAATATTGAGTAAACGAGAGTACGATGCAGGGCAGTACTTTCTAATATCGTCGAATAATTATTGGTAAGAATGTGACGGTGGCCAACGTTGTATTCTCCGATAAATTATTCAACAAAAATTAGAGAAATTATTCGGACTAAATATGAGCTTGTGAATTTACTTGGATGTATTTGTGGTTGTGGACTATTTAAAATAAAAAAGGAACACCGAAAGTGTTGATAGAAATAAAGATTGAACATTTTCTCGGAAGTGTCGTGGACAAGTATCAACTTTGAAAAATCACCACGAAATTGTGAGAAGTTCAAAATTTTTGAAAATTAACATTGTTGTCGAGAATTGGGTTAGCTTTCTAACGATTCAAATGGAGAGCCAATCGGAGTCCAGACGAAAAAGTTATGATCGAATTAGTGGAAGACTGCCAGCTGTCGAGCACCGTGCGTCACGTGTGTTAGCGCCCGAAAGGCATCCGGGAATCCCGCGGGCGCGAGGCACGGGTCATTGCTCATGATGTCCAGTCATGATGCGTATTTTGACTAACTAGCGGACTTTGAACATGTTAATAGCAGTTGTATATTCATTATAGTCTAATTTCGTCAATATCCATAGACAATATCGACCTCTTCAAAACCATATTTTTATATTTTAGTTTTGAGATTTGAAAGTCTTCCAAAACGCTCAAAAACCTAGCGAATTTGAGCAGCCTAGTTTAGGAGACGTCTGGTAGATGTTTGACGAAATTTACCAGAGAGTATGTGAATTCCAGACTGGGTATTGAGTCGGAATACTTGGATAATACGAGCCATTTTACACTAAGGCAGCCCTGTTCGTATTAGTCATTTCCAGCAAGATTTCTTTTGAAAGTTGATCGAGTTGCCTATTTTGAATATACATGAAGGTTATTTTTCGATGACATTTTGTGTATTTTATAACTGAGTGACATATGTAAATAATTCGATTTTTGTTTTGATATTTCCAGTCATTGAGATTAATGTATTTATCAAATTATAATCGAGTCAACCCTACTTTGTTATAATACAAATCCGTATCGAGCGGATTGATCCTTTATAATTGTGTTCAATGCTGTAAAACTTAATATAGATGATTAATATCGGAGTACGATTCCTTACATCCGTATTTCGGTATTCATGATCGCAAGGTGTTAATTGATACTTGTAATGTATACAACTACATGGCATTAACGCACGCTAGCCGATTGAGCTAACGTACGCTAATTGGAATATATATAGCGTGCGTAAATCTTAAAGCCTTACGTACGTAAAGTATGTTTTAGATATTAGCGCACACTACGTAATGTGAATAACGTAGTTAAGTCAACAGACAGCGTACGTAAATTGTATTATGAGTTCGTAATTATTTGAATTGGATTGTTCGGATTGTGTTTAATCGAGATATTGTGGAACCGTGGGTTTGTTGCTTGTTATCGAACTTGTTTATCGATTATTACAATAAGCTGTGAGAATAGACCGTTGAGTAGAATTGTGTGTTGCGATCGAGATCGAGGATGTCCGTGAATTGCTTTAGTAGGAGTCAAGGAGCTTGTAGACAAAGGCAAGGAAATTGGTAACGACTTCACTATCGTCGTATTGGTATCGAGGCAAGTTATTACTTGTTCAGTTTATAATATTTAATGAAGGTTTCAGTTTCATTTCGTTGATAATGCATATTAGCAATGGTTATAATTGTGAATTACGGAGATTTGGATTGTATGTTGTTTTCTGTATATTCGTATATTGTTGTTGTCATGTATTTGTGTATTGCTGTTATCATGCATTTGTGCATTGTTGTCGTATGTCCACCTTATGTTGGTCCGAAAAGATCATTTTGGGATCTATGTTGTGTGTGCTGGATCATTGAACGAGTTTTCCACCTTGTGTTGGTCCGATGGGATCATCTTGGAATCTATGTAGTGAATGTTGGATCATCGGATTACCCATGTGTTGTTGTGCATATGTATATTGTTGGGATCTATGCAGTGAATGCTGAATCATCGAATTTTCATGAGTATACATTGTGTTATTCTTGTGGGCA
Organism: Orobanche coerulescens; assembly: GCA_033398695.1. NCBI lineage: Eukaryota > Viridiplantae > Streptophyta > Magnoliopsida > Lamiales > Orobanchaceae > Orobanche > Orobanche coerulescens. The sequence continues at coordinate 51,812,286 of CM065803.1, forward strand.
TATTGATATTGTCATGTGAGTATGCATTTGTAAGTCTTTTGTAGGACCATGTCCGTATGTTGTATTGATCAGATCTCGGATTACACTGACATGATTCGTCGTGGCATTGCGTATCTTGAGATATGTTTTGTATTTCCTTCTTGGTACTTGTCTTTTGATGGAGAATCGATTATCGTATTGATTGATGATGTTATCCGATGGATTGAATTGGTCAGAGTTGGTATATTTTCGTATTGGTGAGTTATGATGAGGTTTTGAGAATCTTGTGTATTGTTCGAGGTACATTATAGATGTTGTGTATGAGTTCATTGTGTAATCGAGAATACGAGATGTGCAATATGGTAAGGATTATTTTGATGACGATTATCACGAATTGCTTATGACGGTAAGATTTCATTGGTAGTATTCTTACTTATTGGTATGTAATTATTGACGTGATGTGATCGTTATCATTGTTGGATATTATGACTGACCCCATCGTGGGCTTTATTTTTAAGTGTTCGGAGATCGAGCTTGTAGTGGTTGTGAAGAGATGAGCTTCCCGGATGATATTCGCTATGACGTGTGTCTGGGAATTGAGTATTTGGACTGGTTGTTATTTTCCGTTGCAAAAGTATTTTTAGCCTTTATTGTCTCTGTTGCGATTGTGTTTTAATATGACTTCCTAGTATTTTACGAACTTTGGTTTATTTTTGAAAAATCGATTTCCTAAACTATTTTTTCAGTACGTGTAAGCGGTGACCTAACGTATACTTTTGAAACTGTTGAGTTTTTGGCATTTTGGCCTGGCACTTTCAATTGAGATTTTACGACGGTATTTGGTAAATGGATTTTGTATAGTCTTTGAGTATTTTTAAAGATATTACTATTGTTGGCCTCTTGGGCGTATTTGAAATGATTGCGAAAATATCTTTTAGCCTTGTGGGTTCCGGCGCGGGGCCAACGATGCTATAATATTTCTGGATAACTCTGGGGGTGTTATAGAATATGGTATCAAAGCTCTAGATTTTTATTGATTACCCGGTCTTGTGTGTTATGTGGTTTACCCGTGTGACACTGCAGTTGTTTTAAATTTATCTAAATGGTATTAACATGTTTCTTCAAAAAGAGATGTGTTGTGTTCTTGAGTCAAACTGATTTTGCAACACGTATATTTTGGAAAAATATACGTATCGAATATATTTCTAAAGGTGAGACATATGCCAGTATCACGGAGAATCGCCAGCTTCATGATCTATAAGTAATTGGATTTTTGGATTATAAGTTGATGTACTTTGAGAAACCTTCGGAAAATATTATGTGGTACATTATGAGGTAGCAGAATATAATAGTTGGGACAGAACCAATGATCTTGAGAAACTATAATTATGGAAAATCAATGGGTAGGGTAAATTTGAGAAACAGAGTTGTGAATTGTTGAGATGAACATGTAGTCATTGCTAGTTCACTTTAGGATGTATGATACTCTTTTTGAACATATGGAAATGATACTTTCCGAAATGATATCTTTTGAATAAACTATTTTGCTCGCTAGTGTGAAAATATATTTTCCTTCAAATTTATTTGAGAAATAGTATTGTTATTAAAATAAAAATGTGTCTTTAAAACATATTTTATCATGGCATAGTTGAGATCCAGAATGGAATAATGGTCGATGTAGCGAGTCACCCGTGGAAAAGAACAATTTTAACAAAGTCTATACAATAATATTTGGGATTTTATCGTGAGGTTTTCCGTCTGAATCTCAGTAGAATTGATGAGGACGCGAATTGATATACAGGAGTATGGATGTAGTCAATCATTTGCACAATTTCATTTTATTTAGTCATGTGTATTCGAAAAGAATTGTCATCAAGTACTTGACATAAGCGAGCCGGTTTTAACTTTTCGAAAATTGATTTTTTATGTAGTTTACGAATATTATATACATATATGTATGTTTTGAGTTTTAAAATTCTTGAAAGAACTTTCAAAAATGGACTTTTAATGACAAAATTATATGATTTCAATGCCGTTTTGAAAATGTGATTGATATACGTACCAATGTAGTGCACAATGCATATCATGGTGAACTTCTAAGTAAGACTCATACGCTGGATAACACATCAGTATGGTACGATGTTCGAATTTCAGTATGGTAGCTTGGATTATCCAGGGATAATCGGTTGGTTGACCAGATAAGAGAAATGTGCTGCGAGTTGTAGATTCAGTACAGAATATGGGTTTTGTGAAACTCAGGCCTGTGTTATGTGGCTCAATCAGTGCGGAAGTAGCGTGGCTTTTGGTAAAGTGATTTTTGACTTCTGAGTCAACTGATTTTTTGTATGTGGTACTTGTTGTGCGGCGATTTATACGCCTCAATGGCGATCGACATGATGGTCAGGAGCCAGCCAAAGAAGACAGACGCTAGGCAAACACCCAACAATCGGCATCCAAAGGCGATCGTCTGTAGGCATCTAGCGATCGCCAATGGTATCGGACTGTAGACGGTCGTCCCATACTGCATGTGAATCCGACACCCGTCAAAGTCTTCGAAGACCGAATCTCGGACGTAGACCCACGTGCAGATCCAAAAAAGGCGCCGCAAGATAAGGTCTTTGACCCCAGCTTGTCACCAACCTCACACCTACCGACAAACCCGCCGAAAGGTACAAGGTGGGTCCTTCCCAGACAGCGACTCAGGACGCGTGCAGGTTCCCATTGGCTCGCATAGCTGGCTGCCAGCAGCAACCTCGGACTTTAAGGGAACAACCCCACCTGACGGGACGATCGCCCGCCTTATTCTAATATAGAAAACGGAGGTCGCCCGCGATCGCCGGGGAGGACCCAGCGACCTTGTCTCCTATAAATAGGGGGTTTCCAACAGTGGCCAGGGGACAGTGAAAAACGTATAGAGAGAACGGTATTCTTACCTGACAAATACTTACACATACACAGTGATATTCATTCATCTATACAAAACACCAAAAAGCAAGAACTCACAGAGCTTCATATCTGGTTCTTCCGGAAATCTTTACGCTCTACAGCTAAGATAACTAGAAGTCTTTACCCTTATTGTAATAGATTCTAACATTAATATTTGTACTCCAAAGTATTCATATTAATAACATCTCGCGAGAGCATTCAAGCCCGGGACTAACAACCCCGACAAATCTTGTGTTATTTACTTTCCCACGGAAGTGTTCTCGCATTTGTTTGTTACTCGACCATTCCAGCAATATCATCTCCGGATAATATTTTGGGTAACAACAATTGGCGCTAGAAGGAGGGCACCTAAACCTTCATTTTTATTCTTACCGTCTCGAAGAACACTCACTGTTCTCCGGGGCATATACTTGAAGAGACACTCACTGCTCTTCAAAGAAAACTTTCAGAAACATGACGTCTGCAACGACCTCCAAAAGAGCCACCCTGCGATCTTCCGGACATCTCATTCAGGCCCAGACCGAATCCCAGCCTACAGCGGAAGGTGACCGCGGCGACGCTAGACTCTCACTCTCACCCTCGAGGGATGGTCCTAGCCTATCACTCGATCAGTTCCAGACCGCGGAACAGATTGAGGAGGCTATAGCCATCCTCAGGGACCTCGCCCATAGGTGGTACATCTCACTACCACCTCGCTCGATCAGTTGTTTTGAGAAGCTGGCGAACGACTTCACGTCGTACTTCGCCGCCAAAGTTGCTCGGCCAGAAGGTCCCACTGCATGATGAAATCAGGCGGGGGAAGGACGAGCCCGATGAAGATTACATCGACCGGGTGGATGAAATAGTCCTCACCGGAGAGCCCATTAGCGACGAGCTCGCTCTCTACTCAGTCCTAGGGGGATTCTACGGCCACTCGTCCATGTTTAGGCACCTTACAAAGGACATCCCCCCGACCTATGCGATCTTCCGCGTCAGGGCCGCTGATTTCCTGGCCATACAGAGGATGCTCACCCTCCGCTTAGGCGAGGGATCTTCCGGAGAAGGGAAGGCTCCATCCCACATCCAGAAGAAGGCGGTCGCCAAGCCCAGAAAGGCGGTCGCAAAGCCGCCTGGTGAATTCAAAGCCTTCGAGGATGTGGAGGTTCACCTCATCCGCAACCTCAATCTATATCCGACCCACATCTTTAACGCCATCAAGGGGCGCGAGTTGCTCAACAAACCAAATCCGATAAGGGACAACGGTCATCTAGACCGCAACAAATTCTGTGCCTACCATAAAAGTCCTGGACACAACACCAGCCAGTGCCGCGACCTCCTCAGACAACTCTGGCGACTGTTTGAGAAAGGCAAATTGGATAACTTGGTTACCAAGCCAGAGCCTCGAGCAGAGAGGACCGGAGGGAGCGAATGCCGACAGAATGCTGAAATCCCTCCCAATCCGGTCGCAAGGATCGAGCAGAATGAGCTGGAGTACTCGGATGAATCGATCCCTCCGATCAACCCTGGCGGCCGGATCAATATACTTCAGGCGGGAGGTGGAAACCTCGGAGGCCTTTCCATGATTTCCACTCTGTCGAACAGAAAGAGGAAGGCCGAATTAAGGGCGTTCGCCGGGGTCCATGTCGTGGTACCCCCAGAGCCGACCATCTCCAAAGACGCGCTCATCACTTTCTCCAACAAGGATAGGGAGGGAGTGCAGTGCCCCAAAGAGGATGCATTGGTGATCTCTGCATGTATCCTTGGGAAAATTGTCGATCGCGTGCTGGTTGACAATGGGAGCTTTTGCAATATCATATTCAAATCCGCTCTTGACCAGCTCGGCAACCTGACCAAGTTTATCAAGCCATTTGACACCGTGCTCCAAGGGTTCGGCGACAGCACAGTCCAAGCCTACGGAAGGATCAAGCTCCCTGTCGAGCTAACATGTTACTACGATCCCAAGGTTAGGATTACTAGGAACTTAAACTTTGTAATCATAGATAGGCCCAGCATCTATAATGGGTTCCTAGGTCGCCCATTTCTGGAAACCTTCGAGGCGGTCACCTCTTCTTTCTTTTACTGTATCAAATTCCCCACTGTCGATGGGACGGTCGGTACTGTAAAAGGAGACCAACTAATGGCTAAGAAATGTTTGAATTACTCATGTGTCGTAACTTATTTCAACACTTCCCATACTATTTATAACATAGAGACGATCGACAATCAATCGATGGAGATCGACGAGCCAAACACCTCGTACCAGCTCAACTCAGAGGATGACACCTCACAACGATTGACGGACGACATCGAGCCAAGGATAGGTTTCGAGCCAAGCCTCGACATCGATCCAAGGATTGAGTCCGGAAATCATTCCAAACGAGATCCGACCGTCCCCATTGAAGAGTTGGAAAGTATAACGATAGATCCGGCTCGCCCGGAGTGGGAAGTACAGATCGACACAAGCGTCGACCTTGAATTAAAGGAGGATCTGATCAATTTACTACGTAAGAACATCGGAGTCTTTGCCTGGTCGCATAAAGATATGGTTGGCATAAGTCCTGAACACGCTTGCCACTATCTAAAGATCGACCCGGCAAGGAAGCCTGTTCACCAGAAACGTAGGAAATTCGGCCCTGAGAAGTACGCAGTGCTCGACATAGAAGTCAAAAAGCTACTCGATAACAAACTAATTGGAGTAGCTACAGACGAACCATAGTGGGTCGCCAACGTGGTGCTCGTCAAAAAGCCTAATAGCTCCTGGAGGTTATGCATCGACTTCACCGACCTCAACGCGGCATGCCCAAAAGACCACTTTCCGATGCCTCATATTGATCACTTGGTCGATAGTACAGCAGGTTGCGGACTGATGTCGTTCATGGATGCCTTCGACGGATACCATCAAATCCCGATGGCGGAGAAAGACATAAAACACACATCATTCCACACGGAAAAAGACATATACTTTTGGGTCCGAATGCCGTTCGGCTTGAAGAATGCAGGGGCGGCCTACCAGTGACTAGTCAACGGAATGTTCGCCAATCAGATCGGCAAGACCATGGAGGTCTACATTGACGACATCATGGTCAAAAGCCTCAAAAAGGAAGATCACCTCAATGACCTAGCCGAGACGTTCGCCATCCTCAAAAAGTTCAATATGAAGCTTAACCCAAGAAATGCAACTTCGGGGTGAGCTCCGGAAAATTCCTAGGGAACATCGTGAGTTAGAGAGGGATCGAGGCAAACCCCACCAAGATCCAGGCGATCCTCTACATGTAGGAGCCCCGGAATATCAAACAGGTGCAACGCCTCACTGGTTGTCTTGCTGCCCTCAACTGTTTCATATCTCGACTCGGAGACAAGAGCAAACCATTCTTCGCGACCATAAAGAACAAGAAGTTCGCATGGACAAAGGAGAGTCAAATAGCGTTCGCCAAAATCAAGGAATATCTATCTAACCCCCAGATCTTGGCAAAGCCGATCCCCGGCGAAAAACTATTCCTTTACCTGGTGGCCTCGGAGGTCGCGCTGAGTGCGGTTTTAGTGCGAGCAGAGGGGCAAGCCCACTTGCCGATCTACTTCGTTAGCCAAGCGCTCCATGACGCGGATACGCGATACACGCCTCTGGAGAAGATTGTATACGCCTTAGTCATGAGTGTTCGCAAGCTGAGGGCCTACTTCTCCGAACATCAAGTGGAGGTTCTGACGACTCTCCCCTTAAGACAAGTTCTGCACCGGCTAGACACCAACGAACGACTCCTCAAGTGGTCACTGGAGATCGCCCAATACGGCATCATATATGTTCCTCGCACGACGATCAAAGGCCAAGCCCTGGCGGACTTCGTGGTGGAATTAACATTCCCACCCAGTCCAACCCAGATCGGTCGCCCCGCGTGGAAGTTGTACATGGATGGCTCGGCAACCAACACACGAGCAGGGGCAGGGATTGTCCTCATCAGCCCCGACTGCCAAAGTTTCACAAATGCTGTGCGTTTCGGGTTTCGGGCGACCAACAAGGAGGCCGAATATGAAGCCTTGGTAGGCGGGCTCGACCTAGCCCCCGCCCTGGATGTTCGCCGTCTCCACATCTTCATGTACTCCCTCTTGGTCGTGAACCAAGTCAAGGGAGAATATGAGGCGTGCGGCAAACAAATGATCAAATATCAAGAGTTGGTCGCCGAAATGTGCACGAAGTTTGAAGAAGTTCTGAACGAACAAGTCCCGAGGGAGCACAACTTCCAGGCCGATGCCCTATCCAAACTAGCATCATCAGATGGGGCATCAGATTTCTCTAACATCCAAATCACAAAATCAGCAAAGCCGGCAATCGACAGAAGCCTGATTACCACAGTTGCCATCGCCAAAGAGAACTAGATGACTCCGTTCATCAAATACTTGAAGGACGGGACGGTTCCCGACGACCATATAAAAGCTCGCCAACTTCAGCTCCGTGCAACCAGATACACCCTACTGGACGACCGGATTTACAAGCGAGCTTTCAGCCTTCCCCTCCTCAAGTGCATTACGCCGGAGGAAGGCCGACTCGTTTTGGCCGAGATGCATGACGGAATCTGTGGAAATCATGTTGGAGGCCGAGCTCTCATCCATAAGACAACCAGACAAGGTTTTTTCTGGCCTTCGCTTCAGAAAGATGCGATCGCCTACGCTCGATTGTGTCACAGGTGTCAAGTAATGGGCCCAAACATCAAGCTCTCCCCCGAGCAACTCACTTCCATGTACAGCCCATAGCCGTTCGCCCAATGGGGCATCGACCTCATCGGCCCCTTGCCAACGGTGCCAGGAGGACGTAAATTTGCCATCGTAGGGGTCAATAACTTCACAAAATGGGCTGAGGCCGAGCCACTCAACAAGATCGGCTAAGAACAAGTAATTAAGTTCATTTGGAAGAACATTATATGCCAATTCGGTCTACCCCAGGCTATCATTTCCGACAACGGAAAGCAGTTCGACGGCTTGGAAGTCATGCACTGCGAGAAGTGGGGAATCAAAAATTTGTTCTCGGCCCCCTACCACCCTTAGACGAACGGGCAGGTAGAGGCTGTAAACAAGATCCTTAAACATACAATCAAAGCACGACTCGAATCCAGACAAGGACGGTGGGCGAGCGAGCTTCCAGATGTTTTGTGGTCATATCGAACGACGACCCAAAACTCAACCGGCAAAACCCCATTCGCCCTCGCCTTCAGAACAGAAGCAGTGATCCCTTCAGAGATCGCCATCCTCAGCCACCGAACTGAACAAGAGATGACGACGGACAATGATGTGGCTCGGCGGATCGACTTGGACATGCTCGAAGAATGGCGACTGACCTCAGAAATGAAGAACACAATCCACAAAAGGAGATCCGAGAAGTTCTTCAATTCAAAGGTCAAGGAAATACGGTTCCAAATAGGCGACCTAGTCCTCAAAAAAGTCCAGACCCACACAGGAGTCTTTGGCCCGAATTGGGAAGGCCCCTTCAGGATATCTAAGTGGCTAACTAGGGGAGCCTACGAACTTGAACACCCTGATGGCACTCCGGACCAATATCCCTGGAATGGCATACATTTGAATAAATACTACCAGTGAAAACTTTGTATTCAGTTTCGGTTACCAAATTTACAAAGAGTATAATGAGATTTTCCTATCCCATCTATATGATTCGCCTCGACGAAAACGAACAACTAAAAAGAGGACAACTCGCTCGCCCTACAAGAGGTCTTCGTCTAAACCTGACAGGCCTATGCAAGCGATCGCCCCTCCGAGCACAACGTATATCATCAAGGGTCATCATCTAACATGGCGATCCGAGGTAGAAAAGTTCAGCCGTGGTCTTGGAGGTCGATGGAACCGACAGCTTCGTCCATGCAAGGTTCCTTTGGGCTGCAATCGCTCACCCTTCGTTTAAATACGAGGCGAGCATAGCCGAAGGACCCTCCAATTAAATCCGTGGACACGCTCGCGCGCCCTCAAAAGTACATCATCTAACATGATGTACCCGGACAAGGCGACGCGTCCCTACCCCATCACAACGTATACCGTTGAGGGTCGCCATCTAACATGCCGACCCAAGGTAGAAAAGTGCTAACAAGATGCGGACATGGAGTCGAATAAACTAACGACGCCCCGTGCAAGGACTCCTCCAGTCCTTGATCGCTCGCCTTTCGTTTAAATACAAGGCAAGCACAGCCTAACGGAGGACCCTAACAATAAAGTGAGTCGCGGGACATACCTACGGATGGAATGTCCCTCGCACATAAAGACACGGTTATGGAGGTCGGTCCATCGAACTCAGCAACCGTGCACACAGTCGTCCTCCCTCAAAGAATCAGCAAAACTCAAGATAGCTCGTCCAACATACTATTTTCGTTCCCTTAGGTACACTAAGTAAATAAAAACAAGGGGCAAAGTGGAGCTATTCCTGAAATGCGATCGGGAGGAAGAGAACATACACGATCGGCCTCGTTCAAACACATACATGACGACCAGTTTTGCTCAAGAAATTTACAAATAAGAATTTTCAAGTGTACCAATACATTCGGATTCATTCAACATTCAAACAGTCAATCAGGCGAACAGGACATCAAATGCAATTATATAAACACTTGTATAATTGCATATGCAAATATTCAAAAGAGACGATCGTACATGTAAAGAATCAGATACGGAAAAGGAGTATTTTATTCCATTCGAAAAATTGGTACATTCAAGCCCAAAGGCAATACAAGAGAAAAACAGAACATTACAAGCGAAGAAAAACAAAATCACTCAGGCCGCCCCCAACTGGCCTTCGCCCCCAACAGGCAGATCGGTACGCACTCCCTCATCGACTTCAGGATAAATAAGTTTATCCGGAGAAGGATACCAGCTCAAATCAATCCCTAAGTCGGTGAGATCGAGGATCGGCAGGGAGAAGTCCGAATGCAAAGGATGCTCAAGTGCATAGGCTTTGAAGGTCTCCATCATAGGGCCGACCTCGAGCCCTACCTTCTTGGCGGCACGGACAGTGTCGGCGTAAGCCACATAGTAGGCGAACTCACCGACATACCCCACATTAAGGTAGGGATCGGTCTCGATCGCCTTTAATTGATCCTTCAAACCTGCAGTCGTCTTGTCAGTATCCACAAGCTCGGCTACCTTGGCGGCCAGTTCTCCCTTCGCCTTCTCCAGCTCGCCGTTGAGCCGGTCCACTGTTGCCCTGCGAGGCCGCGTGCAACCGACGAGCATCCGTCATTTGGTCGCGGAACCGATCGGCCACTTACTTGGACCGGCTAAGCTCTTGCTTCATCCGGTCGAGGTATTGTTTGGCCCTTTTGGCCGTCTCAATATGTTCCTTCTCCATGGCCATGATCCAGTTAGCGAACTTGGCATTCTGGCTCCGAGCGATCTTGAGATCATGATGAAGGCGAGCATTAGAGGGTCGCCCCTCGTAATCCTTAGCGGCTTGGGCAGCCATCGTCGCCGCTTGGAGAGTCAGGGCGAGCGTCGCCTGCATGGCATCTCCAGACCGCCGACGAGCAATCGCATCGAGGTCGGTCGTCCAGGCCTTAGGAAGAGAGTTGATGGCCCGGGAGACATAAGAAGGAACCTCAAGGGACTGGCGCGGAGACTTACTCGCCAAGAAGTCCAGCACCATCGGCGAGACGTCCAGATCGGCAAGACGTACCCTGCAACACAAACATGAAGAAGCAAAGGAGTTAGCATACGCCCTACACAAATAGCCTAACTCAGAAAGATCAAACCAGTCTTACCTATTGACCAACTCGGGGTCGCGGCCGAAAAAGGGCTTGCCCCGAGGAGTTCTGGCCTCGGCGATCGCCGCGGTCTTCAGGAAGGTAGCTGACGGTCCGGACCTCTCCGCCATCGGAACAGCAGAGATAGGCGGCGCGGCAGGGGCTCCAAAATGGATACCTCCACGTCAGCAGTCGGCAGGGACTCCTCCGGCCTCCGCCTCTTGCGGTTGCGCTGGAGCTGTTCTTCCTCCCGAACTTCTGGCTCGACAATCGACACTGTAGTAGGTCTCACCGCAGGGACAGGACGGGACGTCGTTGCTGGGGCATGACCCGTCTTCTTGCCCTGGTGAAGATGACCCAAAATACCAGGATTCGACATGGAGATCTCTCTCGGTGGCTCGGTAGAACGGGGAAAATGGATCTTTGTCAAAGAAGAAATTCAGACAAGTTAGACATCTACTTCAATCAGACGATCGTCATACAGGAAAGAGGAAGTAAAAATTCATACCCGGAACCTTCAGGTGGCGAGGGTAGCGAAACAATCGAGATCCCAACCGATGAAGTTCGTGGCTGAATGAGCGAATGTCGCTGTAGGAGTCCGGCAGACCGCGAATTCGCTCCCAGACGATCAAGAAATCAAAGGGGAGATCGCCGATCGCTGGAACAAGGGATCCTGCAAAAAGGAAACCAAATTAGATCAGTTCAAGGTGTGTCCAAATAAAGGGAGAGTTGAAACCCTTACTCGGATTCCTCTCCCGAAAACTGGTGGGGATATCCAACTCTTCCTCCGGCTTATCGCTCGAGGCCGACCTCCATGCCCCGCCGAGCCAACACCACTTTGCCAGGTCGCCCCGAACCTTGTTCGGAACCCCTAGGACCACCCTACCCATGCGACCCTGGATATGGTAGCCTTCGACCGATCCCTTCTGCACGGTCAGCTTGAAAAGATAGTTCATTTCCAGTGCAGAAGGCAGACGAAACAACCGATGACCGCCAAACAATGTCAAGGTGCTGATAATCTGCAGTCAGGCGTTCGACGTCAACTGGAGCGGCGCCACACTCCAGGCGATCAGCAAATACGACATGGCGAACAGCAAGGGAAACCGCAATCCGGCCTCCAGGATCATTTCATTGACATCGACCATAACCTCGGGAGGCTGATCGGCACGTTCATTCTCCGAGGGCACGTACTATGAAACATCAGAAGGAATGTGGAATTTCTCCCTCCAGCGAATCAAGTCTTTCCTAGTCGCCGAACTCCGGATCTGTCCAAGGGTCCATAAGGAATGGTCCGCGGCCCGGAATGACATCCGCTTCATGGGCTCATAGGGGTGGGCGGCAGAATACGCTTCAAAGTCAAACTCGGGACATGGTCCGGCAATACCCTCCATAAGCTTGGCGAAATCTAAATAGGCGGGGCCGAACACGCTGTTCTGCTCCCAAGACAGCCGTACCACTTCATCCTCATCCACCGGCGAGCCCCCCTGCTCCGCCATCGCCGCTGATCTCGCCATGTCGGCCTCATTGAAGAGCTCTTCAACCTCCGCAGGTGTTATTTCCGCATGGATGGCCTCAACGGCCGTCTCCATGTTGAGAACCGCGGGGGTTTCTTCCCGGTTAGGTGAAGCCGCGGCGGCAGAAGAGCTACCAGCCTCGTATGTTTTAGATCCTCCTCCAGACATGTTCTTAAAAGTAAAGGGGGAGAGAAGATTTTGGTTCTTACCTAGAAAGAAAGACGGTCGACACAAGAATCTTCAAGGAAATTCGGCAGAGTCTCGTCTAAAAAGCAAGGGCGCATAAAGAGTTGAACTGAAATGACCCTAGCCCTTTTATAGGCGAATATAGGGACCTCTGTGCAAATAGGCGGAATCCCAGGGGCTGGAGTGCAACCGTCGGGGGGGGGGGGGGGACACATTAAATGCATCCCTCGAAACCCGCATACGTGTCGTTTCGAGGGCACGCCACACGACAAGTCTGACAAAACCGTCGGACTCCCCCAACGATAGCGCGACGCGTGTCCCTGCAAAATTTCAAGAGACTGCCTCCATTTCCCGCTATTTCCAGCGTATAAGGAGATCGTCCGGATTCGAAATCAGATCGTCGAGGCAACGATCATCCTTGTCACAAGCAGACGAGCCAATCGTCTAGAACAGGTGATCGCCAACAGTGCCACCTCACCCCATGTTTTCAACATCGCAGCGAGCTGGAGGGCAATTGTTGTGCGGCGATTTATACACCTCGATGGCGATCGGCATGATGGTCAGGAGCCAGCCAAAGAAGACAGACGCTGGGCAAGCACCCAGCAATCGGCATCCAAAGGCGATCGTTGTTAGATGTATTTTTATGCGCTTATTTATCATTATTTTATATCCATTTTTAAGTCTAAATCTTCATAAATGAGCTTTTAATGCACTATTCTTATATGTTTTGCCAGAAATTGGAGTCCGAAAGCTTAAACGACGAAAAACAGGCGAAAACGACGATTTCTGGTCACGAGCCGCGGCACAAGAAAAGTGAACCGCGACACACGCACGGCACACCAAGGCGCCGAACGTACTGTACCGGGGGCCGCGGCACGTTGAAGCTGAGCCGCGGCCCATGAAGAAAATTGCCGCCCAGGCATAACGCGCTGAAGGTTAGGGGCCGCGACACACACTTACTGAGCCGCGGCCCATGGGGCGGTAATGATGATCCAGCCCTCATTTTTGGACTGTTCTGAAGCCCGTTTTCAACCTAATTCCCGGACATGTTTTAGAGACGAATGATGGTTATAAATAGGGATTTAAGGTCTGAAGGAAAGATCATCATCAATCATCGAGGATCGAAGAAAGAGGAGAAAACACCAAGGAGCAGAGAACGGAGGAATCCAAGTTCTTCGACTGCGTTTGATTTCTATTATGCTTTCTTTGATTCTTTCTGTATTATTTTTTAGCATGTCAGGCTAGAACCCTATTCTAGGATTTTGATGAAACCGAGGTTTTGACGAGTTAACTTTTGATTTTGCATTATTAAAATATATTTCCCTTTCTTATTGAGTTTTCCCAATTGTTTTAATTACTGTCAATTATGTGGCCTATGATTGATTTGTTTTGATTACACAACTCGAATCAGGAGAGGAGAATTGGTAGGAAAAATTGGTGAGAACCATTTTATCTTGTGAGATAGGAATATACTCATAGGAATTACGTGGCCTATCTGAAGATTTCGCACTTTTTGCCTATTGATGAATTAATTCACCTAGGGATAGAGTGTTTTATTCGCCGTAGAAAATTCTATTGACCTCGGGAGAGGCAGTAGAGCATTTTAGCAATCTTCGCCTTCAATAAATTGAGAAATCATTAAATTCATATAATCAAGAGTAATTCGGATAAACCGAGGTGGATTCACAATCCTAGATTAATTCCATATTTGATCTTCTTCCTTCGAACAATCGATTTTACTATTTTTTGCTTTTATTAATTTTCTTTAATTATTACTTGCACCTCAAATTTCGATAGTTCAAATAAAATTAGAATACGTATAAATCGGTAATTAGTAAGTCAGTCCTCGAGGGAACGATATCTTACTTATCACTTTATTACTTGTTTACGACAACGTCCACTTGCGTTCACCGAAAATTTGCAACAAGTTTTTGGCGCTGTTGCCGGGGACTGATTATTTTACTAATATCGATTTCAGTATTTCTAGTCCTAATTTGAACATTATTTTATTTTTGTGAATTTTTTTTTTATTTGTTTTCCTTTCAGGAATTTCTGGTTTGTGCATGAGAAAATTCGGTAACGAAGGCCTATTACCTTTGGATACTGAACTCGAGCGCACTCTTCGGAAAAACAAGAAGGAAAAGCGTGAGCTACCGACAAAAGACACCATGGCCGATAACACAGAAAATCACGGAGGAGATAATCTTATGCAGCAAGCTCAACCGGCATTGGCACTCCGTGATTATGCAATGCCATAAATAAATGCAAACTTTTCGGGGATTCGGCGTCCAACCATCCAAGCGAACAACTTCGAGATTAAGCCGGCCATTATTCAGATGGTACAAGCAAGCCAATTTTGTGGACTAGCGAACGATGATCCCAACGCACACATCGTTTCATTTCTCGAGATATGTGACACCTTCAAGAATAACAGTGTTACCGATGATGCTATTCGTCTACGACTTTTCCCTTTCTCTCTAAGGGACAAAGCCGAGTTTTGGTTAAATTCATTACCGCCGGGCTCTATCACAACTTGGGCGGAATTAGCACAAGCCTTTCTGGCTAAGTTCTTTCCACCATCGAAGACAGCGAGACTAAGGAACGAGATAACTACTTTCGGGCAATTTGATATGGAGTCGCTGCATGAAGCTTGGGAGCGATACAAGGATTTGCTAAGGAGATGCCCACACCATGGTCTACCGGATTGGCTGCAAATTCAGACATTCTATAACGGATTGAGTGCTTCTACACGCACTCTTGTTGATGCAGCCGCTGGAGGTGCTCTAATGGGCAAAACGATGGTCGAAGCCCACTCTTTATTGGAAGCTATGGCTGCAAATGCTTATCAGTGGCCTTCCGAACGTGTAAACCTAAAGCGAGTTATGGGATTTTCCGAAAATGATCCAATATCTACGCTATCGGCCCAGGTTGCCGCCTTGACTCAGCAACTTCAAGATTTTTCACATGCTCCTACCACCATTACCACAGAATCATGTAATTGGTGTAATGGGTCTCGTCCTAGCGCAGAGTGCCAAGTTGGAAATCCTTTCGAGCAACACCCGATGGAACAAGCTCAGTTTGTGGGGAACGGGAATCGACAGAATAATCCGTATTCCAACACATACAATCCAGGGTGGCGAAATCACCCTAACTTTTCGTGGAAAAACGGACAAAACTTAAACCAACCTCAGTTTGCTCAACACCAACAACAACCCCTTCCCACTCCAAATATCTCTCTAGAGGAGGTAATGGCGAAATTAGCAGCAAATACGAGTCAGTTCATGACCCGTACGGAAGCAACTTTGCAAAACCATTCCGCCTCTATTCACAACTTGGAAGTCCAATTGGGTCAAATAGCAAATATGTTAACAGCCCGCCCTGAGGGTACCTTACCAAGTACAACCGAGACGAACCCCAGAGAGAGTATTAATGCCATTGGTTTGAGAAGCGGGAAGGAAGTGTGTGAGAAGCCCAGGCAGAACAAAAAAAGAGGTGAAGATGAGGGGAAGAAAAATTCGGCGATCGAGGAATCACAAGTTTCTAAGAGCTCGAAACTGTTTCCAGATAATCCGACAGCTGTTAGGCGTATTTTTATATGCTTATTTATCATTAGTTTGTGTTATTTTGGAGAGTGAATTGGCTTAAATGAGATTTTAATGCCTTAATTTTGTATGTTTGTCAGGAAATTGAAATCCGGAAGCTAAAACGAGGCGAAACGGCAAATTTTGGCTATGAGCCGCGGCACATGGAAGCAGGGCCGCGGCACAGGAAGACAACAAGCGAGCACAAAGTAGACTGTACTCTGTGCCGCGGCACAGTCCAGGTGAGCCGCGGCACAGATGAATTAAATGGCGCCTAGGCTTCCAGCTGAAGACAGTGTGCCGCGGCACACTAGGCAGTTTTTGTATGCTCCGCGCGGATTTGAGCCGTTCCGAAGCCAGTTCTCGACCTACTCACACGGACGTGATTTGGAGACCGTGAAAAGCTATAAATAAGGGTTTAAGACCCTAATTAACGATCTTTGAATCTTTTGATCTTGGGAATAAAAGAAGCTTGGAGACGGCAGAAGAGGAAGAGAAGCAGAAGACTTCAAGAGCAGAGGGTGGAAGCCGAAGAACGGAGGAATCCGAGCTTCATCTGCGTTTGATTTTAATGCTTTCATTCATTTATTCTGTATTTTCATTTATTAGTATGTCAGGCTAAAACCCTAATCTATGATTTTGATGAAACTTACGTTTTGACGGATTTGCTTGAGATTATCTAATTAATTACCTTTTTGTTGAGTTTTCCCAATCGTATTTAATGCTTGCAATTATCTGGCCAATAGTTGTATTGATTTAATCATTCAATTCGAATCGGGAGAGGAGAATTGGTGAGGAACTATTGGTGAGGACCGTTTTATTCTGTGAGATAGGAATATACTCATAGGAACTACGTGGCCTTTTGGAGATTTTATGCTTTTTGCCTATTGACGAATTAATTCACCTAGGGATAGAGTGCGTTATTCGCCTTTAAAAAAATCTACTGACCTCGGGAGAAGCGGTAGAATATATTAGCAATCTTCGCCTTCAATAAATTGGGAAAATTATTTACTTCAGATAATCGAGAGTAAATTCGGATAAACCGAGGTGGATTTAGAATCCTAGACTTATTTATCATTTAATTCCCTTTCTTCAAGCTATCGTTTTCTACTGTCTAGTCTTTTATTAGTTCTTTTAGTAATTAATTGCAAACCCAAAATTCGATTGTTCGAATAAAACTAGAATACATAAAAATCGATAGTTAGTGATTCAGTCCTTGTGGGAACGACACTCACTCATCACTTTATTACTTGTAAACGATAACGTGCACTTGCGTGTAAGAAATATCGCAACAACAGCCTATGTGCCTCCCGTCCCGTTTCCACAGCGTTTGCAAAAGCAAAAATTGGACAAACAATTCTCCAAGTTTCTGGACGTCTTCAAGAAACTACATATCAACATTCCATTTGCC
This sequence comes from Orobanche coerulescens, assembly GCA_033398695.1. Classification (NCBI taxonomy): domain Eukaryota; kingdom Viridiplantae; phylum Streptophyta; class Magnoliopsida; order Lamiales; family Orobanchaceae; genus Orobanche; species Orobanche coerulescens. The sequence goes on from CM065803.1 coordinate 51,829,612, forward strand.
GACGCCTTAGAACAAATGACTAGCTATGTGAAGTTTATGAAGGAAATCTTATCTAACAAAAGGAAGCTCGAGGAATATGAAACGGTGGCACTGATTGAAGAGTGCAGCGCAACCTTGCAGAGAAAGCTCCCGCCTAAATTGAAGGACCCAGGAAGCTTCACTATACCGTGCACTATTGGGAACTTGTGTTTTGATAAAGCATTATGTGATCTCGGCGCTAGCGTTAATCTCATGCCTCTTTCTATTTTCAAGAAGCTAGGAATTGGGGAAGCGAAACCTACTACGGTCTCTTTAGAACTAGCCGATAGATCCATCAAGTACCCGAGAGAGGTAATAGAAGATGTCTTTGTCAAGGTCGATAAATTCATTTTCCCTGCTGATTTCATTGTGCTTGATATGGAAGAAGACCATGAGATTCCAATTATCTTGGGTAGACCGTTCTCAGCCACCGGAAGGACCCTTATCGATGTTCAGGAGGGTAAATTAATACTTTGGGTTGAAGATGAGCAAGTCAGATTCAAAGTGTTTCGATCTCTCCCGTGTCCAAGCAAGGACCAGAAGTGTTCACAAATTGATATCTTTGAGAAAGACACACACCGGGAGAGTTGTCGGTCGAAGTGTTCAGAATCCGTTTCAGCTGCTCCGATGTCTAATAAAAATGAAGAACGAATCATGTATCTTAAGCATTTGAATATGTTGTCTTCAACATCCGTTCATCCACCATCAAAAAATTCTTATGCTGTCATAAGTTCGCCCGTGGAATTTAAAACTAAGCCGGAAGTCAAACGGGTGCCAAGTCAGTTACAAAATGGTTGTTTTGGGAGGCTACTATTGTTAAATCCATTTCGCAAAGAACGTTGGATTTCCAAATCAAAAGTCGAACGGTTGAAAACTAATGGTCAAAAACTTAAATTATGTAATAACGCTTCGATGGATTGTGTGGAGTCCAAATGGTCTTTGCGGAATGCAAACTGATTTTCAAAAAGTCCGGCTGAAGACTATAAACTTAGCGCTTCTCGGGAGGTAACCCGAGTATTAGTTGTAGATTTTATTTTTCAGTGTTTTCTTTCATTTTAGGAGTTTATTTTTTCTTTATATTTGCTTGGATATGCTTATCTCTCATGTTCTTGGTGTTTGCCTTTGAAAATTCTGTGCAGAAATCACCCCAGAGGAAAATTCAGTAATGGGCTGCGGCACAATGGAAGCGAGCCGCGGCACACATAAGTCGACACAAGAAGGCTAACCGCACTGTACTCTGTGCCGCAGCACGGACCAAATGAGCCGCGGCACACTTACACTACAAGCCGCGGCACCCGTATGCTGAGCCGCGGCACAAGGCGATATAACAAAAAGGCCCGGGCAGACTGTACTCTGGGCCGCGGCTCACTTAAGCTGTGCCGCGGCCCCTGTTGAGAAGTTGGAACGCCCAGGCCTCCTTCATATACTCGATCGGCCGACACCAGGTAAGTTTCCTTCCCTTCCTTCGCGCAGCGCTCAGACGACCCCTTCTCAATCCTACTTCTTCTTGCATTCTTCAATCCAAGCAAGGTAATTCTCAATTCTTAATCTTAATTGCTACATGAATTGCAAAGTGAGGTGTTGTTCTTCATTCAATGTTGAATATGTTGTTGGTCTTTTTTTTCAAAGTTCTATCAAATTTGAGTTGGAATATGGTGATTATTGATTGATTGTGATGGTATTTGTTGATTATGTATGAATTGTTGATGTTATTTGCCGTTCTGTCATGACTATCGATTGATGTTGTTATTTTTGGGATTGGATTTAGCCTTTATAATTCTTGTTCTTCATCTAAACCCATGCATGTTAGGTGTTTGATAAAATGCGTCAATGAAAATTTTTGAGCCAAACGCTTTCAATTTATATGCAACAAATTCGATTATCGGATTACATTGTACCCCAACCCTTGCATCATGTTTAAACTTGAAAGCTCAGCCTTAATTTCCTCTTACGATGGTGCAAGCTCATTCGATTCTATATTCACATTCCGCGTATCTTAAGTCGAGAGTGGTGTAGTTTTCCTTAAAGGTTATGTAATTTCCGGTGTTTATTTTTTCAGGAACCTCGCCATGGCTAGAAAAAGGAAGATTAGTACGAGGGCTAGAACAAAATAATCCCCCACAAAAGGGGAGACATCACGAAGCCAAGCCGATTTAGAATCTCACCAATTCTCCGATCCGGAAATTCACAGAATATTCAACGAAAAAATTCGGCCTCGACCAATAATCCCAGAGAGGGGATTCACTTCCGCCCCCCAGGACGGTGAGCTTCTGAGTATGATTGACGAGAAGGTATGGGCTCGTTTTACTGCACCACCCGAGCCGGCTGTGATCTCTATCGTCCAGGAGTTTTACGCCAGTGCTCTATTGCGATATATTCGGGCAGGGCAGATGATTGGGCAATCAGATACTCGGACTCAGGTCGTCATCCGAGGCCATACTGTGGATTTTTTGGTGGCTGCAATTCGGAGACTATACGAGCTGCCAGTGGTGGACGAGACGGTGTATATGCGGAGTATGAGTAGCCTCACGAGAGAGGCTCTGCTTGAGGCACTCACACAGCCCGGTTCCGTCTGGGAGACGCACGCCCCGGGTTCTTCAGCCTTCTATTTTAAGAGTTTGCGCCTAAGTCGGCTCGGGCGAGCCTGGTTATACTTCCTCTGCGCACGGGTCGATCCTACCTCGCAGATCCACTCAGTCTTACTCTCTCGTGACCGACTACTATATGCTATCACTACCGGGCTCAGATTCGATGTGGCCCCTCATCTGGTCCGATCTATTCTTCAGTGCATTCAAGGAGGGGCCAAGATGGGGCTGAAGCACCCCTCTCTCATTTGCGCTCTATGCCGCCAGTCGGGCATGACTTGGTCGGATGATGAGCCGATGGTAGCACCCCAGGGTCCGATAGATCATCGCATTATTTCTCATTCTGACCAGTGGGGTGGAGCGCCGGCACATGCTCGGGGATGAGGTTTCCTTCTGGACGAGCCACATGAGCAGTCCCCCGAGCCCTTTCTTCTGACGCATGAGCATGCGGAGTCCAGCCCACCGCCCGAGAGAGCACCTTCAGGTGATGTTCGATAGCCTGAGAGAGGAGATGCGGAGAGATAGAGAGGAGATGCTGAGAGATAGAGAGAGCCATCTAGCTGTTTTGAGAGAGGAGATGCTGACAGAGAGAGAGCCTCCTCGGAGTTGTTTGGGAGGAGATGAGAGAGCAGGCCCGCCGAGCCAATCGACGTGAGGAGAGGCGCTTGGCGGCGAGGGATGCGTACCATCAGGACTACCTTTCTACGTGGATGAGCCACATACTGCACCCGGACGGGCCCTTCTTCCCACCAGTTAGGCCATCTACACCACCCTCCTCGCCGGACGAGGCCGGCACCAGTTCCTGAGATGACATTAGGGGGGTACTTGACCTTTTCTCTTATTGCATATTACTATCTGTGTCCATTTAGGTCAATGTACGTCCTAAGTTTGGGGGGGTTTACTTTCAGTTATTTTTTTTACTTATTCGTTGTTATTTTTCATTATTTTTGACGCTAGCCTTGCTTGTCGTGATATTATTTGCATTTGTGGATTTTACGAGCTTCCTTGTGTAAAACTGATGTTATGATACTGATTTCTCTTTGAATAAACGGTTGAGTTTTGGTCGAGTTTGCAGTCGGTGATAATTGTTTCCTCAGAGTATTCATTTAGGTCTGAAATTTTTTCGTTATTGTAGAAATCTTAGTGTATAAGAAAGGAGACATACGTGTTTTCAAATCACCGTCTATGCGTTTGGTTACACTTTTCGCGTAGCTAGTCGTCCAGTAACATGAGTCTTGTTGGCACTTAAATTGAGTTTAGAGTCGGACAGTATTTCCAAAAAAGTCGAGATATTATACATGTTCTAGGATGGGAAGTCTAGTAACCGGGGGTATTCACGTGACCCGTTGTTTACTCTCACGTAAAACGACAACCCTGAATAGACTAATGGTTTAGAAATATCGCATTACCTATGATTGGAAGCCTAGTAACCGGGGGTATTCACGTGACCCATTGTTTACTCTCGCGTAAAACAGCAACCTTGAATCGGACGTGCGGGAATAGCTATTCGAGTTTTTTCTCCGCTGTAGAGGGCAACTTAGTAACTAGAAGCATCCATGTGCCCCATGAGTGTCTTTTACATCAAACGGTTCCCCAATACATGAGAATGGAAATCCACCCTAGGGTTATCCCGATGAAACATCCCGAGATCCGAACCTAGTGGTTAACTCGAATCATTTTATTAATCATACATGCTGTCCGAGGATTATTTTTGACAATGAAACTCTTGAATTTTTGCCACTAGACTGTGGGACCGGGCGAGTTGGCTTGGTTAATCTAACCCTTCATATTGGCGGTCGGTTAAATTCACGCTTGTTAATCTTTGAGCTTGATTTTCTTCATGAACGATTGATTAACACTAAAAATGGTTACTTGGTGGAATCAGTGTCTGTGATGTGACCCACTAATACGATACTCGTATTATTCTTTGAGATTTTCAGGGTAGTATTGATTAAGTTGAGCACTATGGATTTGCACGATCATTCACGATACTTCTTATTTGAAATTGATTTTTTTTGCTTGGGGACAAGCAAAGGCTCAAGTTTTTGGGTATTTATTAGATGTATTTTTATGCGCTTATTTATCATTATTTTATATCTATTTTAAGTCTAAATCTGCATAAATGAGCTTTTAATGCACTATTCTTATATGTTTTGCAGGAAATTGGAGTTCGGAAGCCTAAACGACGAAAAACGGGCGAAAACGACGATTTCTGGTCACGAGCCGCGGCACAAGGAAAGCGAGCCGCGGCACACGCACGGCACACCAAGGCGCCGAACGCACTGTACCGGGGTCCGCGGCACGTTGAAGCTGAGTCGCGACCCATGAAGAAAATTGGCGCCCAGGCATAACGCGCTGAAGGTTAGGGGCCGCGGCACACACTTACTGAGCCGCGGCCCACGGGGCGGTAATGATGATCCAGCCCTCGTTTTTGGACTGTTCTGAAGCCCGTTTTCGATCTAATTCCTGGACGCATTTTGGAGACGAATGATGGTTATAAATAGGGATTTAAGGTATGATGGACAGATCATCAATCATCGAGGATGGAAGAAAGAGGAGAAAACACCAAGGAGCAGAGAGCGGAATCTAGAGAACGGTGGAATCCAAGTTCTTCGACTGCATTTGATTTCTATTATGCTTTCTTTAATTCTTTCTATATTATTTTCTAGCATGTCAGGCTAGAACCCTATTCTAGGATTTTGATAAAACTGAGGTTTTGACGAGTTAACTTTTGATTTTGCATTATTAAAATATATTTCCCTTTCTTATTGAGTTTTCCCAATTGTTTTAATTACTGTCAATTATGTGGCCTATGATTGATTTGTTTTGATTACACAACTCGAATCGGGAGAGGAGAGTTGGTAGGAGAAATTGGTGAGAACCGTTTTATCTTGTGAGATAGGAATATACTCATAGGAATTACGTGGCCTATCTGAAGATTTCGCACTTTTTGCCTGTTGACGAATTAATTCACATAGGGATAGAGTGTTTTATTCGCCGTAGAAAATTCTATTGATCCCGGGAGAGGCAGTAGAGTATTTTAGCAATTTTCGCCTTCAATAAATTGGGAAATCATTAAATTCATATAATCAAGTGTAATTCGGATAAACCGAGGTGGAGTCACAATCCTAGATTCATTCCCTATTTGATCTTCTTCCTTCGAACAATCGATTTTACTATTTTTTGCTTTTATTAACTTTCTTTAATTATTACTTGCACCTCAAATTTCGATAGTTCAAATAAAATTAGAATACGTATAAATCGGTAATTAGAAAGTCAGTCCTCCAGGGAACAATATCTTACTTATCACTTTATTACTTGTTTACGACAACGTGCACTTGCGTTCACCGAAATTTCGCAACAATCATCTGTAGGCATCTAGCGATCGCCAATGATATCGGACTGTAGACGATCGTACCATACTGAATGTGAATCCGACACCCGTCAAAGTCTTCGAAGACTCAATCTCGGACGTAGACCCACGTGCAGATCCACAAAAGGCGCCGCAAGTTAAGGCCTTTGACCCCAGCCTGTCACCAACCTCACACCTACCGACAAACCCGCCGAAAGGTACAAGGTGGGTCCTTCCCAGATAGTGACTCAGGACACGTGTAGGTTTCCCATTGGCTCGCATAGCTGGCTGCCAGCAGCAGCCTCGAACATTAAGGGAACAGCCCCACGTGATGGGACGATCGACCACCTTATTCTAATATAGAAAACGGCGGTCGCCCGCGATCGCCGGGGAGGACCCTGTAATACCCATACTTTTTGTAAATCTTATACTCTTGTGCTTTGTAATTTTGACACTCGTGTAAGTGTTTAGTAAGCTTATATTAATCTTGGAACTCTTGTCAATTGGATTTACCCCCTTTTCTTTTTCGGATCGTTGCTGTTTTCGGATCCTTGATGCGATTATACTACCTTCGTGTAAAGGGTAGCGCACGCTACACACACCTTGTAGTGCACACTGATTTAGTGAGGGTAGCGCACGCTATCTGGTATAATCAGCGCACGCTACTAATGTATTGGAGGCGCATACCAAAGAGCTACCGGATCGGGTGAAAAGGAATTCCTAGCGTACGCTAGGTGTGACTGGTAGCGTACGCTAGATTTTAGTGGTAGCGCACGCTACGTTACTCGAGTAACGTACGTTAAAGAGAGCAGAGCTGGGGACAGTAGGTTCTGGACTGGGCACCGACTACCAGGTAGCGCACGCTATTAGAAAGAATTAGCGCACGCTATTAGAAGGCTCTAGCGCATGCTATTAGCAGGTGTTAGCGTACGCTAACGAAGCTGGCAGAGGCCACTGGACTGCCTGGTGAGTCCGATAGCGCGCACTATTTTTCATAACTAGCGCACGCTAGCTCCTATTTAGTATAAATAGGACACTTCCGTTCCCAAATCGTCATTTCTTCCTTCCTTCACCTCCTTGGACGATTTCGGGCGATTCCGGGCGATTTGTGAGGAGTTCTTCGAGCTGTAATTATCTAGCAACATCTTTTAATTACTAGTCCATATTTATCAACGTTTAATCCTCCCCACCGCTCCAAATCAAGGTAAACTTCTCACAACCCTATATTTTCGGGATTTGGGGATTTTCCATCCGATCCATTCGATCCAGCTTGTTGTTATGTTAGAGTATGTCGATTATGAATTATCTACCTTGGATACATGTTTTCCTACGGATTTATTGGTATATTTCCGGAGTTCTTGAGTATTTGGGATATTTAACTTGCGATTCACCATCTAAGAGAATTATTCCCGGAACACATGTACCGGGGTAGTAAATTCGAGTGATTCCAACTTATTTTCATACCGATGGGGTTTTGATAATTGAATTACGAACTTGTCTAGGTTCAGAGTTGTCGAATCCTTCAATCTTGGTACCTTGTCGTTCGTACCCTTTTCTCTCGATTCCAGGCAAGTGATTCTTGTGAAAGTTATGTTCTTAAATGTGAAAAGTAATGCATGTGATTGTGAGAGTTGCTTTGTGATCGCTAGGATTCGCGTAGTATGGTTTTCAAATCCGATCAATTTTAAAATTTGTAAAACCTCGGAGTATTTCCAAGGTGTCGAACCCAAGGGAATTGATGTGTCGAAAATAAAGGAATTAACTCTACTCAAAATTTGACTGCTATTTAGGAGTCCGAAAAATTGTTTTGATTCTAATTATCTAACTTTAAAAATCGAAGAACGAAAATTAAATAAAAGATGAAATATCTAAATTAAGCAAATAAAGCAAATTAGCAAGATAAAATCACAAGTCGAAAGGTAATTGATCCTAGGGTAGTATCATCTAATTGAGTTCACACAATTCATTCATGTAATTCCTTTTCCCCAAATTTTAATTCAATCCTAGAAATAATCACTTAGCCGATCTAGAATTCCGATCAAGGCAACCTAGAAAGATAGTTAATTTAAACCCTTTTCCCTTGAACTCAAAGAATTGAAATCACTTAAAAGCACCAACTTATTTATCTATGATTTATCTTTCTCCGCTAGGTCTCAAGATAAAATCATATCGTGCATCAAGTATTTCCACTAATCAATTACTCCTTCCGGACAAAATCAATTAGCTAACATGCATCGATTAAGGGCCCTTTAATCTAACATGAGATTTAACACAACTTGAACACAAGCCTAGGATGAAAGGTCAAAAGGTAATCAAAAGAACATCATGTGAACATCAATTAAAATTACTAACCCTAGAATCAATCAAAGGAATTAGCCAGACATAATTGAAATTAAACAAGAAATTGATGAAGAATGCATATTATTAATATGAGAAGAGAGATTACAACCCTTACGGATGAACTCCGAGTCTTCAATAATAATTCTCCTCCAAAAAGTTCTTGAATCAAAAGAATAAATCTTGCTAAAAGGATCTAAAACAATGTAAAAGATGAAAAGAATGAAAAGGGCTGATGAAAGATAGATAAAAGATGATAGATCCCCCTCTCAAACTAGGTCTAGAATGAGGTTTATATAGCCTAAGGGGGTTAAAATCCCGATTAGCCCTAATCTAGGAAATAAATAATATCCAAAAGAGTCAAAATCCGTCCAAAAACGAGAGCCCGCTGGGAAGCCTTTGATGGCCTATCGGCCGATAAATTTGGCCGATAGGTGGTTCGTCGATCTCTTCACTTGGCAGGGCAGAATCTCCTTTCGGGCGACCTATCGGCCGATATGCTGGGCCGATAGGTTCGACTGTTTCTCGCAAAAATCCATTTCTTCGTCCGCTTGATTCGACTCTCGGTCCTTTGTCTCGTTTTGGGTCCTTTTGGCTCTAAAAACCTGCAAACACACTAAAACCAACCCAAACGCGTAATACGGCTCGACTAATCATAAATAAGCCAAATACGAGCACATTAATCACGAAACGAGATAAAAACCTAGTATAAAATCCTAGAAATATGTGGTAAAATTACCACTTATCAAACCCCCCCAAACTTAAGCCTTGTTCGTCTCGAACAACAAAAAGAAAAGAAAAATAAAGTCGTGAATCATCGTGCAATTCATAGTGTTCAACCTAATCAATACTATCCTGTAATTCTCTCTAAATAATCCGATTGTCGTAAAAGCGAGCTGCACTCAGAATAATGATTCCGCAAAGTAGTCAAGTTCAGTCCTAGTCATTCGCTCATGAAGAAAATAGAGCTCAAAGATTAACAAAACGTGAGTCAAATCGACCGTCAATATGAAAGGCTAAAATAAACAAGCTAGCTCGCCCGTTACACAGTCTAGTGGCACATTTTTCACGAGTTTCATAACAAATAAACCTCGGTCAGTATTCCCTTATATATATGTTCAAGAATTTGATTCGAGTTGACCACTAGGTTAGGATCTCGGGATGTTTCATCGGGGTAATTCTAGGGTGGAACTTCCATTCTCATGTATTAGGAAACCGTTTGACGTAAAAGACACTCATGGGGCACATGGATGCTTCTAGTTACTAAGTTCACGTCTACAGCGGAGAAACAACTCGAATATATAATTTCCGCATGTCCGAATCAAGGTCGCCGTTTTACGCGAGAGTAAACAGCGGGTCACGCGAATGCCCCCGGTTACTAAGTTCCCTATCATTGGCACATGTGAAATATCTAAATCACTAGTCTAATCAGTCGTCGTTTACGTGAGGGTAAACAACGGGTCACGCGAATGCCCGGTTACTAGACTTCCCTTCATAGAACAACATTATCTCAATTTTTGGGAAAAAGCGGCCGACTCTAAACTCTATCTAAGTGCCAACACGGCCAAGCCAAACAGATTCGACTCACTATCCGGAAAATGTAACCAAACGTATTGACGGTGATTTTAAAACAAGTATGTATCGTCTCTTATACGCCAAGACCTCTACAATCACGAAAAATTTTGGACCTAAATGAATACTATGCAAAGCAGAAATTACTAACTACAACTCGACTAAAACTCGACCGTTTCTTCAGAGAGAAAAACAGTGTCGTAACATCGGTATCACACAATTAGAAGCACGAAAAATTCACTAATAAGGAAAAACTAAAGACAAGCAAGGCTATCTAAAAACAAACAACGAAAAGCAAATAAAAGCAAACATGAAATCTAAAAAAAAAACTACTACGACCTAACGAAAAAAAAAAAAATAGAAACTAGCAAACACACCAAACGAAAATGAACATAAAAATCTAAAAAAAAAACTAAGCAACAAAAAGCCAAAACCACGCAACACCAATATGATAAGCACAAATAAAAACAACGGGCACCAACACAAGCATATAAAGATACAAAGCAAACAAGGTACTCACACGTAAAGAAATTAACAAAGCCGCACTTCTTCCCCCCCCAAACTTATTTCGCATCCCAAAGGAGGAATAAGTTTGAAAAGAGAAAGGAGTGGCTTTGTTAATGGAGTACCTGATCACTGTGGCGGAAATGGCGGGTTTGTCGGCGAGCTCGAATCATAGCGGGCATGTGTATGTCCTATCGGCCAGGCCTCTCGGCCGATAGGCTGGGCCGATAGGAACTTCTGTCTCTTACATACCTCATATCGGGTGGGATATCGGTCGATGTGGAATTCCTATCGACCACTGCTTGCAACAATAAATTTTTTTTATTTTCCTCAGCCTATCGGCCGGGCCTATCGGCCGATAGGCTCGCCCGATAGGATTTTCTGTCTCAAAAAATTTTCCAGCTTTTTCTCTTTCGCATAATTGGTCCCGTTTTTGCTTGGATATGGCGATTAAAGACCTGCAAGTATTTAAAACTCGGCGTGCATGGATTAGAACTTAACAAAAACTAGCAAAGCTACTACGAAACTAGAAACTACAAAAATCACGCAAACGAAAAATCGAAAATAAATGAATAAAACGAACTAATATACATACGTTGGGTTACCTCCCAACAAGTGCTACGTTTAACGTCTTTAGCTAGACGATACCTCATTCATCCCGGGTCTTCAGCGACAACTCCCCCTTGAATGGGTTTGTTGATATCAAGATAGCATACGCTCCTCTCATTAGATCGAGACTCGTTCGCCTCCAACATTCGAACATACTTTGGCAAATCCTCGGAAATTTCATCAACATCGGAATGTGAGTAAATGGAGTGTGCAATACAATGCTCCAACAAGTCGGTCGGGGGCGGCATAATAGACTCAATTTCAAAACATTCCTCGGGCGCATCGTCGGGCTTCTTCATCGCGTCATAGATGGAAATTTTCAGATTTTGATCATTAACCCGGAAAGTAAGATCACCCTCCTGGACGTCGATAAGTGCTCTCCCCGTCGCTAGAAATGGTCTACCAAAGATCAGTGGTTGATTCTCGTCCTCGGGCATATCAAGAACTACGAAATCGGCCGGGAAGACTAAGTGTTGGACTCTAACGAGCACATCCTCCACAATTCCCCTCGGATAAGTGATTGACCGGTCCGCCATGAGTAGAGAAATGGTAGTCGGCTTCATCTCCCCAATCTTCAACCTCTTAAAGATGGATAGAGGCATAAGATTGATGCTTGCCCCGAGATCACACAACCCATTCTTTAACGTTTGGTCGCCAATCATGCATGTCAAAGTAAAACGTCCCGGATCCTTCTGCTTGAGCGGAAGCTTGTTTTGAATGATAGCGCTACACTCCTCTGTCATATTTATTGTTTCAAACTTCCTCAATTTCCTCTTGCTTGCCACAGCGTCTTTCAAGAATTTCACGTAGCCTGGCATGTCTCTCAAAGCGTCTAGAAGTGGAATGTTGATATTCACCTTTTGAAACATGTCGATAAATTGTTGAAGCTTTTCATCATATCTCGACTTGGCCAATCGCTGTGGAAATGGAGCTTTTTCCTCAAAATCTTTCATATTCGAACTTCCAGGAGCCTTTCGGCCGATAGGTGGGTCGATAAGCTTCACTGCCGGCATGCTGTATGGGTATCGGTTGGGCCTATCGGCCGATAGGCTACCCGATAGGTTCTGCTGTATTCCATCTTCTTTCTCGTTTTCTGCTCCCGTTTCTAGTACATCCTCGTTTCCAGATTTCTCAACTTCAGCCCCATGATTACTGTACCTCGTTCCACTCCGAAGCTCGATTGCGTTGCATTGTTGTGTCTTCGGGTTGGTCTCGGTGCTGCTCGGAAAATGGCCCGGCTTATGAAATCCGGCTTGGGCATTCGCCATTTGACTCATTTGGGTCTCCACCATCGACATCTGCTTTGTCAAGGCTATCACTGAGTTTCCTATAGATGTCACACTATGCTCGAGAGCCCCGAACCTCTTGTCTACTTTATAAATAAAATCTTTTTGGCTCGCCTCCAACCGTTCCAACATCTCTTCCATAGGTGTCTTAGCAATCGGCTCTTGAATAACCCCATTTTTCACGTTAAATCCGGTGGTGGTGAGAGCATTGTTCGGGTTGGCATAGGAGAAATTAGGGTGGTTTCGATTGTTCGGATAATAGTTTCCCATATTTCCCCCTGCCTAGGAAGTTTCCTCCTTGCATGTAATTCACATCCTCCTTAACTGCAATAGGCTCGTTTAACTCTTCAAAAACTGAATTGACTCCCAAAGTATTCTTTCTTAGCATCTCAAGCTCTTTTTGTTGTTTTTCAAATTTTGCCTTCAAATCACCGTAGGCGTCCTCATCACCGGATGGAACCTTTCTTCTCGCCATCTTCCTATCGGTCACCTCCTCATAATCATTGTTGACCGCTAGCTCAATGAGATTCTTGGCCTCTTCATAATCGTTAGCTAGAAATCCCCCTTTCGATGAATAGTCCAACTCTCTTCTAGCCTTCCTCGTCAAACCCCGATAAAACCGAATATAGATCTCCTCTTTGTCAATTCCATGCTGTGGGCATTTACGAAGTAGCTTCTTAAATCGGATCCATGCCTCGTATAAGTATTCATCCTCATATTGCTCGAATTGCAAGATATCGTTGATTTGTTTTTGCACCTTCGAGGGAGGATAGAACTGTGCTAAGAACAATCGGGTCATCTCTCTCCAAGTACCAATTTCCTTCCGATCTAGGCTCTTGTACCAATCTAGCGCATCGTCTTCTAAAGAAAACCGGAATAGGCGGAGCTTAATGACATCCGGAGGCACTCCGTTTTGCTTGATGGTGGCACATATGTCCAAAAACGACTCAAGATGAGCGTTTGGATCTTCATTCACTCCCCCTCCGTATGTTTGAGACTTCACTGTAGCAATGAGGGACGGCTTAAGCTCGAAGTTGTTGGCATCAATCTTTCCCCAACCTCCTTCTTGATAATCGTCCAGCTTAGGTCGAAAGCGGGCATTCAAAGGGATCTTCTCGGGACGAGCGAGTTCTCGTGGTTGGTCAACAATGCCGGCCATGGTATCAACGAAAGGTATAGTAATAGTCTCGGTTCTCGCTTCTTGCTTCTTCCTCCTCAAAGACTTCTCGATTTCCGGGTCCAAAGGAAATAAGTTCTTTCCTTGGGATCTCGTGATCATGCACCACCTACAAGGAAAAGAAAACAAGATGTGAGGAAACGAGATCGAATATTAATAATAAAAGTAAACTACCTAAAGTAACAATCTCTTCTTTTTCGAATTATTCCCTTAAATTTTCTATCAATTCCCCGGCAACGGCGCCAAAAATTGATCGCTAGGATTCGCGTAGTATGGTTTTCAAATCCGATCAATTTTAAAATTTGTAAAACCTCGGAGTATTTCCAAGGTGTCGAACCCAAGGGAATTGATGTGTCGAAAATAAAGGAATTAACTCTACTCAAAATTTGACTGCTATTTAGGAGTCCGAAAAATTGTTTTGATTCTAATTATCTAACTTTAAAAATCGAAGAACGAAAATTAAATAAAAGATGAAATATCTAAATTAAGCAAATAAAGCAAATTAGCAAGATAAAATCACAAGTCGAAAGGTAATTGATCCTAGGGTAGTATCATCTAATTGAGTTCACACAATTCATTCATGTAATTCCTTTTCCCCAAATTTTAATTCAATCCTAGAAATAATCACTTAGCCGATCTAGAATTCCGATCAAGGCAACCTAGAAAGATAGTTAATTTAAACCCTTTTCCCCGCCAGGGCTCAAAGAATTGAAATCACTTAAAAAGCACCAACTTATTTATCTATGATTTATCTTTCTCCGCTAGGTCTCAAGATAAAATCATATCGTGCATCAAGTATTTCCACTAATCAATTACTCCTTCCGGACAAAATCAATTAGCTAACATGCATCGATTAAGGGCCCTTTAATCTAACATGAGATTTAACACAACTTGAACACAAGCCTAGGATGAAAGGTCAAAAGGTAATCAAAAGAACATCATGTGAACATCAATTAAAATTACTAACCCTAGAATCAATCAAAGGAATTAGCCAGACATAATTGAAATTAAACAAGAAATTGATGAAGAATGCATATTATTAATATGAGAAGAGAGATTACAACCCTTACGGATGAACTCCGAGTCTTCAATAATAATTCTCCTCCAAAAAGTTCTTGAATCAAAAGAATAAATCTTGCTAAAAGGATCTAAAACAATGTAAAAGATGAAAAGAATGAAAAGGGCTGATGAAAGATAGATAAAAGATGATAGATCCCCCTCTCAAACTAGGTCTAGAATGAGGTTTATATAGCCTAAGGGGGTTAAAATCCCGATTAGCCCTAATCTAGGAAATAAATAATATCCAAAAGAGTCAAAATCCGTCCAAAACGAGAGCCGGGGAAGCCTTTGGATGGCCTATCGGCCGATAAGGCCGGCCGATAGGTGGTTCGTCGATCTCTTCACTTGGCGGCGGCGAATCTCCTTTCGGGCGACCTATCGGCCGATATCTTTGGGCCGATAGGTTCGATTTCTGCAAAAATCCATTTCTTCGTCCGCTTGATTCGACTCTCGGTCCTTTGTCTCGTTTTGGGTCCTTTTGGCTCTAAAAACTGCAAACATACTAAAACCAACCCAAACGCGTAATACGGCTCGACTAATCATAAATAAGCCAAATACGAGCACATTAATCACGAAACGAGATAAAAACCTAGTATAAAATCCTAGAAATATGTGGTAAAATTACCACTTATCAAACCCCCCCAAACTTAAGCCTTGTTCGTCTCGAACAACAAAAAGAAAAGAAAAATAAAGTCGTGAATCATCGTGCAATTCATAGTGTTCAACCTAATCAATACTATCCTGTAATTCTCTCTAAATAATCCGATTGTCGTAAAAGCGAGTACTTTCGAGAATAATGATTCCGCAAAGTAGTCAAGTTCGATCTAGTCATTCGTTCATGAAGAAAATCCAGCTCAAAGATTAACAAAACGTGAGTCAAATCGACCGTCAATATGAAAGGCTAAAATAAACAAGCTAGCTCGTCCCGTTACACAGTCTAGTGGCACATTTTTCACGAGTTTCATAACAAATAAACCTCGGTCAGTATTCCCTTATATATATGTTCAAGAATTTGATTCGAGTTGACCACTAGGTTAGGATCTCGGGATGTTTCATCGGGGTAATTCTAGGGTGGAACTTCCATTCTCATGTATTAGGAAACCGTTTGACGTAAAAGACACTCATGGGGCACATGGATGCTTCTAGTTACTAAGTTCCCGTCTACAGCGGAGAAACAACTCGAATATATAATTTCCGCATGTCCGAATCAAGGTCGCCGTTTTACGCGAGAGTAAGCAATGGTCACGCGAATACCCCCGGTTACTAAGTTCCCTATCATTGGCACATGTGAAATATCTAAATCACTAGTCTAATCAGAGTCGTCGTTTTACGTGAGGGTAAACAACGGGTCACGCGAATGCCCCCGGTTACTAGACTTCCCTTCATAGAACAACATTATCTCAATTTTTGGGAAAAACTGACCGACTCTAAACTCTATCTAAGTGCCAACACGACCGACGAAACAGTTCGACTCACTATCCGGAAAATGTAACCAAACGTATTGACGGTGATTTTAAAACAAGTATGTATCGTCTCTTATCTGCCAAGACCTCTACAATCACGAAAAATTTTGGACCTAAATGAATACTATGCAAAACAGAAATTACTAACTACAACTCGACTAAAACTCGACCGTTTCTTCAGAGAGAAAAACAGTGTCGTAACATCGGTATCACACAATTAGAAGCACGAAAAATTCACTAATAAGGAAAAACTAAAGACAAGCAAGGCTATCTAAAAACAAACAACGAAAAGCAAATAAAAGCAAACATGAAATCTAAAAAAAAAACTACTACGACCTAACGAAAAAAAAATAGAAACTAGCAAACACACCAAACGAAAATGAACATAAAAATCTAAAAAAAAACTAAGCAACAAAAAGCCAAAACCACGCAACACCAATATGATAAGCACAAATAAAAACAACGGGCACCAACACAAGCATATAAAGATACAAAGCAAACAAGGTACTCACACGTAAAGAAATTAACAAAGCCGCACTTCTTCCCCCCCAAACTTATTTCGCATCCCAAAGGAGGAATAAGTTTGAAAAGAGAAAGGAGTGGCTTTGTTAATGGAGTACTGATCACCGTGGCGGAAATGGCGGGTTTGTCGGCGAGCTCGAATCATAGCGGGCATGTGTATGTCCTATCGGCCAGGCCTCTCGGCCGATAGTCTGGGCCGATAGGAACTTCGTCTCTTACATACCTCATATCGGGTGGGATATCGGTCGATGTGGAATTCTATCGACCTTGCTTGCAACAATAAATTTTTTTATTTTCCTCACTTATCGGCCGGGCCTATCGGCCGATAGGCTCGCCCGATAGGATTTTCTGTCTCAAAAAATTTTCCAGCTTTTTCTCTTTCGCATAATTGGTCCCGTTTTTGCTTGGATATGGCGATTAAAGACCTGCAAGTATTTAAAACTCGGCGTGCATGGATTAGAACTTAACAAAAACTAGCAAAGCTACTACGAAACTAGAAACTACAAAAATCACGCAAACGAAAAATCGAAAATAAATGAATAAAACGAACTAATATACATACGTTGGGTTACCTCCCAACAAGTGCTACGTTTAACGTCTTTAGCTAGACGATACCTCATTCATCCCGGGTCTTCAGCGACAACTCCCCCTTGAACGGGTTTGTTGATATCAAGATAGCATACGCTCCTCTCATTAGATCGAGACTCGTTCGCCTCCAACATTCGAACATACTTTGGCAAATCCTCGGAAATTTCATCAACATCGGAATGTGAGTAAATGGAGTGTGCAATACAATGCTCCAACAAGTCGGTCGGGGGCGGCATAATAGACTCAATTTCAAAACATTCCTCGGGCGCATCGTCGGGCTTCTTCATCGCGTCATAGATGGAAATTTTCAGATTTTGATCATTAACCCGGAAAGTAAGATCACCCTCCTGGACGTCGATAAGTGCTCTCCCCGTCGCTAGAAATGGTCTACCAAAGATCAGTGGTTGATTCTCGTCCTCGGGCATATCAAGAACTACGAAATCGGCCGGGAAGACTAAGTGTTGGACTCTAACGAGCACATCCTCCACAATTCCCCTCGGATAAGTGATTGACCGGTCCGCCATGAGTAGAGAAATGGTAGTCGGCTTCATCTCCCCAATCTTCAACCTCTTAAAGATGGATAGAGGCATAAGATTGATGCTTGCCCCGAGATCACACAACCCATTACGGAACGTTTGGTCGCCAATCATGCATGTCAAAGTAAAACGTCCCGGATCCTTCTGCTTGAGCGGAAGCTTGTTTTGAATGATAGCGCTACACTCCTCTGTCATATTTATTGTTTCAAACTTCCTCAATTTCCTCTTGCTTGCCACAGCGTCTTTCAAGAATTTCACGTAGCTGGCATGTCTCTCAAAGCGTCTAGAAGTGGAATGTTGATATTCACCTTTTGAAACATGTCGATAAATTGTTGAAGCTTTTCATCATATCTCGACTTGGCCAATCATTGTGGAAATGGAGCTTTTTCCTCAAAATCTTTCATATTCGAACTTCGGGAGCCTTTCGGCCGATAGGTGGGTCGATAAGCTTCCTTGCCCGGCATCTTTGTATGGGTATCGGTTGGGCTATCGGCCGATAGGCTACCGATAGGTTCTGCTTGTATTCCATCTTCTTTCGTTTTCGCTCCGTTTCTAGTACATCCTCGTTTCCAGATTTCGCAACTTCAGCCCCATGATTACTGTACCTCGTTCCACTCCGAAGCTCGATTGCGTTGCATTGTTGTGTCTTCGGGTTGGTCTCGGTGCTGCTCGGAAAATGGCCCGGCTTATGAAATCCGGCTTGGGCATTCGCCATTTGACTCATTTGGGTCTCCACCATCGACATCTGCTTTGTCAAGGCTATCACTGAGTTTCCTATAGATGTCACACTATGCTCGAGAGCCCCGAACCTCTTGTCTACTTTATAAATAAAATCTTTTTGGCTCGCCTCCAACCGTTCCAACATCTCTTCCATAGGTGTCTTAGCAATCGGCTCTTGAATAACCCCATTTTTCACGTTAAATCCCGGTGGTGGCTGGAGAGCATTGTTCGGGTTGGCATAGGAGAAATTAGGGTGGTTTCGATTGTTCGGATAATAGTTTCCCATATTTCCCCCTTGCCGGAAGTTTCCTCCTTGCATGTAATTCACATCCTCCTTAACTGCAATAGGCTCGTTTAACTCTTCAAAAACTGAATTGACTCCCAAAGTATTCTTTCTTAGCATCTCAAGCTCTTTTTGTTGTTTTTCAAATTTTGCCTTCAAATCACCGTAGGCGTCCTCATCACCGGATGGAACCTTTCTTCTCGCCATCTTCCTATCGGTCACCTCCTCATAATCATTGTTGACCGCTAGCTCAATGAGATTCTTGGCCTCTTCATAATCGTTAGCTAGAAATCCCCCTTTCGATGAATAGTCCAACTCTCTTCTAGCCTTCCTCGTCAAACCCCGATAAAACCGAATATAGATCTCCTCTTTGTCAATTCCATGCTGTGGGCATTTACGAAGTAGCTTCTTAAATCGGATCCATGCCTCGTATAAGTATTCATCCTCATATTGCTCGAATTGCAAGATATCGTTGATTTGTTTTTGCACCTTCGAGGGAGGATAGAACTGTGCTAAGAACAACTGGGTCATCTCTCTCCAAGTACCAATTTCCTTCCGATCTAGGCTCTTGTACCAATCTAGCGCATCGTCTTCTAAAGAAAACCGGAATAGGCGGAGCTTAATGACATCTGGAGGCACTCCGTTTTGCTTGATGGTGGCACATATGTCCAAAAACGACTCAAGATGAGCGTTTGGATCTTCATTCACTCCCCCTCCGTATGTTTGAGACTTCACTGTAGCAATGAGGGACGGCTTAAGCTCGAAGTTGTTGGCATCAATCTTTCCCCAACCTCCTTCTTGATAATCGTCCAGCTTAGGTCGAAAGCGGGCATTCAAAGGGATCTTCTCGGGACGAGCGAGTTCTCGTGGTTGGTCAACAATGCCGCCATGGTATCAACGAAAGGTATAGTAATAGTCTCGGTTCTCGCTTCTTGCTTCTTCCTCCTCAAAGACTTCTCGATTTCCGGGTCCAAAGGAAATAAGTTCTTTCCTTGGGATCTCGTGATCATGCACCACCTACAAGGAAAAGAAAACAAGATGTGAGGAAACGAGATCGAATATTAATAATAAAAGTAAACTACCTAAAGTAACAATCTCTTCTTTTTCGAATTATTCCCTTAAATTTTCTATCAATTCCCCGGAACGGCGCCAAAAATTGATCGCTAGGATTCGCGTAGTATGGTTTTCAAATCCGATCAATTTTAAAATTTGTAAAACCTCGGAGTATTTCCAAGGTGTCGAACCCAAGGGAATTGATGTGTCGAAAATAAAGGAATTAACTCTACTCAAAATTTGACTGCTATTTAGGAGTCCGAAAAATTGTTTTGATTCTAATTATCTAACTTTAAAAATCGAAGAACGAAAATTAAATAAAAGATGAAATATCTAAATTAAGCAAATAAAGCAAATTAGCAAGATAAAATCACAAGGCGAAAGGTAATTGATCCTATGGTAGTATCATCTAATTGAGTTCACACAATTCATTCATGTAATTCCTTTTCCCCAAATTTTAATTCAATCCTAGAAATAATCACTTAGCCGATCTAGAATTCTGATCAAGGCAACCTAGAAAGATAGTTAATTTAAACCCTTTTCCCCTTGAACTCAAAGTGAAATCACTTAAAAAGCACCAACTTATTTATCTATGATTTATCTTTCTCCGCTAGGTCTCAAGATAAAATCATATTGTGCATCAAGTATTTCCACTAATCAATTACTCCTTCCGGACAAAATCAATTAGCTAACATGCATCGATTAAGGGCCCTTTAATCTAACATGAGATTTAACACAACTTGAACACAAGCCTAGGATGAAAGGTCAAAAGGTAATCAAAAGAACATCATGTGAACATCAATTAAAATTACTAACCCTAGAATCAATCAAAGGAATTAGCCGACATAATTGAAATTAAACAAGAAATTGATGAAGAATGCATATTATTAATATGAGAAGAGAGATTACAACCCTTACGGATGAACTCCGAGTCTTCAATAATAATTCTCCTCCAAAAAGTTCTTGAATCAAAAGAATAAATCTTGCTAAAAGGATCTAAAACAATGTAAAAGATGAAAAGAATGAAAAGGGTGATGAAAGATAGATAAAAGATGATAGATCCCCCTCTCAAACTAGGTCTAGAATGAGGTTTATATAGCCTAAGGGGGTTAAAATCCCGATTAGCCCTAATCTAGGAAATAAATAATATCCAAAAGAGTCAAAATCCGTCCAAAAACGAGAGCCATTGGGAAGCCTTTGATGGCCTATCGGCCGATAAATTTGGCCGATAGGTGGTTCGTCGATCTCTTCACTTGGCAGGGCAGAATCTCCTTTCGGGCGACCTATCGGCCGATATGCTGGGCCGATAGGTTCAACTGTTTCTCGCAAAAATCCATTTCTTCGTCCGCTTGATTCGACTCTCGGTCCTTTGTCTCGTTTTGGGTCCTTTTGGCTCTAAAAACCTGCAAACACACTAAAACCAACCCAAACGCGTAATACGGCTCGACTAATCATAAATAAGCCAAATACGAGCACATTAATCACGAAACGAGATAAAAACCTAGTATAAAATCCTAGAAATATGTGGTAAAATTACCACTTATCACTTTGTTCACTCCGAGAGGACCCGACGGGGTTGAGGACGGTTCCGCTTATGCCGGTTCCGTGAACATTTGGGTTAGCCACTCCGAGATGATCCGACGGAGTCCACGGTTAATCAAGATATATCATCATTTCTAAATATGTTTGGATAATTGTATTTTCCGGAAAATCATTATCATGACTTTGAAGTGGTGCATATGCTTTTATGTATAAGACTTGACATTTCACTTGTAATACTTGCCCTAACCCCTCTCGTTTGGGGAAAATCACTTTTGTGTTTTTCAGGTCCTAAGGATCCATACGAGCGAGCACCGGGACGATACGATGAGGATGGCGAGGCGTGATACTATGGCTAGTTGTGTTCCATTTTGTTTGGTCGTTGTTCTCTTCGGTCAATTTTATCCTTGTAATAATAAATGGTACTCGAGTACTTTAGGAAAGTCCTTTTCCATTGATGTACAACTTCTTGTATTTCTTCATGGTATTATTTGTCCGTGGTTAAGCTCCCTTGTTTGTATCGAATTTATCGATTCCCGAGTGGATTTTGTCAAATTTGATACGTTGTGAGTAAGATAAGCCTAGTGGGTCCCAGGTCGGGATTCACGGCACTGTGATATTCTCCGAATATCTCGGGGGTGTTACAGAATTTGGTATCGGAGCTTAGGTTTATGGATACCTAGGCTGTCGGATTGCTGGGTCTAAATGTACTATTCTGAGAACACAGTATCATCGCGCTGCCGTCATCTCGTACGACCGGTACTCGTAAGTTCCCTATCTTCTTTACCCTCTTTATTCACTCATTGTCATTCGATTATGGGACATGAAAAGTCCATATTCTAGATGGGAATGCTTCGAGCTATGCTTATGATTTTACTTCCATTTTTCTTTAGAATGTCAACTGGTAGAGGACGTGGACGCGGCCGTGGTCGTGGCCGAGGGCGTGGCGCAGCCGGTGGAGCGGCCATGTCCCTCAGCTCGTTAGGAGGCTCAGCTACGCATAGCTTGTCGGACTCTATTCAACCTAGCACCGGTAGTCATCAGGAGCCGTCAGCCAGTCTGGGAACTTCTGCAGGGAGCCAACCGGATGTGGGTGTTGCCACCATACTGCAGCAAGTGGCGAACCAAATGGCTCTTTTAACCCAGGTGGTACATCTTAACCAACCACCTCCTGTTACCGACACTGGGGATGAGAAGTGGTTACAAGATGTTATCCGTATGCGCCCTCCCCAAATTATTGGAGCCAATGATCTGATCGGCTGGGAAGATTGGATTAATGAAATGAATAAAGTTTTCATGGTCGTGAATTGTCCAGAGGCACGTAAGGTGCTAGTTGCCCAGTACTTTCTATCAAGGGATGCGACTAGTTGGTGGCAAGCTGTTGCACCTCAGGATCGTGTGGTTTCATGGGACGAGTTTAAGGAATTTATGGAGGCTGAGTTCTGCCCGTGGCCTGTTCAGGAGGCCAGGATTCGAGCCTTTTACGAAGCTAAACCCCAGGATGTCCCTGTATCTCAGGCAATCATTGAATACAACCGTCAACTCAACCATGTGAAGAGTCAAGTGAGGGAAGAGAGAGATAGAATCCATCACTTTGACATGCGAATGAAGCCAAAGGTTCGGCTCTATATGTCGGGCTTCGCTTGCACCACATTGAAGGAGTATCAGGATAGGGCATTAGCCTATGATATGTCCTTCACTACTACCGAAGCGACGAGTGAGGGTAAGAAGCAGAAGACCACTAGAAATTTTTCTAGCGGTAGAGGTGGCAACCAGCGGGGATCACAGTCGGCAAGTTATCCAACCAAAGGGTCTTCCCGTGCATCGGGAGGTAAACGGAATTTCAGAGCTGGTGCTAGTGTGTCCAACCGGGTTGTGACATGTTTTAATTGTGGCCAACAGGGCCATCTTAATCGTGATTGTGGTCTACCCCCATTGAAGTGTTTTAATTGCGTCCAGGAAGGCCATAGAGTCATGTATTGTATGGAAGAAGAAAATCCACTTGGAACTCAGGCATCAGCCCCTACGCCTGGAGAACCGAGTGTTAATCAGAAGTCATCTATGGGTCAGCCATCCCAGAGTTACGGTCGAGGCAGAGGCCGTGGTTAGTCTGTTAGAGGGGGAGCCCCCAGTGCTGGTTCGGTGCAACCTCGTGTCTATGAGATGAGGAGAGCTGGAGATCCAGAGGCTACCGTGGCGACAGGTATCGTTTCTCTTTTCTCTCATCCAGTTAGAGTGCTTTTTGATTCCGGTGCTTCTCATTCGTTCATCTCTTTGGATTGTGTGCATCGGTTGAATATTGAGGGCTTGTCTCCTTGTGAGTCCTTTGTGGTTAAGTTGCCCAGTGGTGATAGAATCGTGGGGAACAAGGAAGTTAGAGATTGTCCGGTTTTAATCGCTGAGAGAGTGTGGTTTTCGAATTTGATAGTCGTAGACATTGTTGATGAAGATCTAATCCTCGGTGATGATTGGCTCGATAGACACGGTGCGGTAATGAATTATCGCACGAAGATCATATCAATGTTATCCAAAGATGGTACCGAACATTATTTTGCGGGATACAAGAGGGGATGTCAGAAATTTTTGATTAGTGCCTTGAAGGTGACAAAACTTATTAGAAAAGGTTGTGTTGGGTATTGGTGTTATGCCATGAAAGTTGAGGATGGGAAAGTTGAACTTCCCTCGATTCCTGTTGTAAGTGATTTTCCGGATGTTTTCCCAGATGAATTACCGGGACTACCACCAGGGCGGGAAGTTGAATTTACAATTGATTTGGAGTCGGGAGCAACCCCAATTTCTAAGGCACCGTATCGTATGGCACCTTCAGAAATGCAAGAGTTGAAGAAACAACTGGGAGAATTATTGGATAAAGGGTATATTAGACCCAGTGCCTCGCCATGGGGTGCACCAGTCTTGTTCGTAAGGAAGAAAGATGGTTCACTATGTTTGTGTATTGATTATCAGGAACTGAACAAAGTGAACATTAAGAATAAATACCCTTTGCCGCGTATCGATGATTTGGTTGATCAATTGTAGGGAGCCGCGGTGTTCTCGAAAATTGATTTGGGGTCCGGTTACTATCAACTTCGCATTAAGGAATCCAACGTTCCTAAAACCGCTTTCCGTACGAGGTATGGGCACTATGAGTTTGTGGTTATGCCTTTTGGGTTAACCAACGCACCGGCGATATTTATGAAATTGATGAATAAAATATTTATTGAGCATCTTGATAACTGTGTAGTCGTTTTTATCGACAATATTCTGGTCTACTCTCGTGATGAAGAGGAAGACGCTCGACATTTGCGATTGGTGTTGGAGATTTTGAGGACTCAGCACCTCTATGCAAAGTTTTCTAAGTGTGAATTCTGGCTGAAGGAAGTCATGTTTCTCGGGCATGTGATTTCAGCGGAAGGGGTTCGGGTAGATCCCCATAAAATTGAGGCAGTGTTAGATTGGGCTCCGCCTAGGAATGTGAAGGAAGTTCGTAGCTTTTTGGGTCTGGCCGGATACTACCGGAGGTTCGTCGAGGGATTCTCCAAACTTGCTCGACCACTTACTCAATTACTCCAGAAGTCCGAAAGGCTCGAATGGAATGAAGAGAGACAACAGAGTTTCGAAGAGCTAAAAAGGCGTCTGACTACCGTGCCGGTTTTAGCCCTGCCCCAGGGAATCGGTGGGTATTCGGTTTATTGTGACGCATCAGGACAAGGACTTGGGTGCGTACTCTTACAGCATGATAAGACTATCGCCTATGCTTCACGACAACTTAAACCTTATGAGCTAAATTATCCTACCCATGATTTGGAGTTAGCTGCTGTAGTGTTTGCATTGAAAATCTGGCGTCACTATTTGTACGGTTCTTCATGTCGAATTTATACCGACCACAAGAGCCTAAAGTATATTTTTAGCTAGAAAGAGCTGAATATGAGACAACGACGTTGGTTAGAGCTGATAAAGGATTATGATTTGGAAATCCTTTACCATCCAGGAAAGGCTAACGTTGTAGCTGATGCGTTGAGCCGGAAGTCGATATCTCTTCAGATGCTTGAGGTCCTTACGCCTCAAGTTAAGATCAGACGGTAGTTAATTGAGCAGGGAGTCGAAGTATGGATCCAACGGGTTCAGGGTCAGATGTGTACTCTTGAGACTATTCCGTCCTTGATCGACAACGTCGGGGAAAAACAGGGGAATGACCCAATGCTTGTCCAACTGAAGGCGGATGTGGAAAAAGGGAAAGCCCCTGGTTTTATGATCCACGAGGATGGCATTTTGAAATTTCAAGGTAGGCTTTGCGTTCCGAATGACTCGGAGCTGAGACATAGAATACTCCGAGAAGCCCACGTTACACCTTACTCGATCCATCCTGGGATGAGTAAGATGTACAAGGATCTTAAAAGGAGTTTTTGGTGGAATAATATGAAGAGAGATGTCACCGAGTTTGTGTCAAGGTGTGTGACATGTCAACAAGTCAAAATTGAGCATCAACGGCCGGCCGGGCTGTTGAAACCTCTCCCTATTCCCGAATGGAAATGGGAGGATATTACCATGGATTTCATCACCGGGATGCCGAGGACTAAGACGGGGATGAATATGATTTGGGTTATTGTTCACCGATTGACTAAGTTGGCACATTTTCTTGGCATTAAGGACACGTGGGGACCGGAGCGATTGTCCCGGATTTTTATATCGGAGATCGTGAGATTACACGGTACGCCAAAGTCTATTGTTTCCGATCGTGATGGTCGTTTCGTGTCGCATTTTTGGAAGGCGGTCCATAAAGCCTTGGGCACTGAGTTGAGGTTGAGTACTTCTTTCCACCCGCAGTCTGACGGTCAGACTGAGCGGACGATCCAGACATTGGAAGATATAATGAGGGCATGTGCCCTGGACTGGAGTACCGATTTGGAAATACACCTACCTTTGATCAAGTTCACTTACAATAATAGCTGGCACGCATCGATCAATATGGAACCTTTTGAGGCATTGTATGGTAGGTGGTGTAGATCCCCACTTTGTTGGGATGAAGCTTCAGATTTAATCGGGACGGAACCCGATATGTTGATGGAAACCAAAGAGAAGATTTCCATCATCCGAGACCGATTGTTGACCGCTCAGAGTCGACAAAAATCCTACGCTGACAATCGTCGTCGGCCCTTGGACTTTGATGTGGGAGATCATGTCCTACTCAAAGTATCACCGAGTAGAGGAGTCTTCAGGTTCGGGAAAAGGGGAAAACTTAGCCCGAGATATATTGGACCATTTGAGATTCTCGACAGAGTTGGGGAACTGGCCTATCAGTTGGCTTTACCTCCAGCCCTTAGCCATGTTCACAGTGTGTTCCATGTTTCCCAACTGAGGAGGTATATCCCCGAGCCGAGTCATATCATTGATTACGGGGACATCGAGATCACAGAGGATGTCACATTTGAAGAGAAACTAGTGAAAGTACTAGAGCATCGAGTAAAACAACTCCGGCACAAAACCATACCATTGGTTAAAGTTCAGTAGTCACGACACGGAGTTGAGGAAGCGACGTGGGAAACCGAAGAGAGCATGCGCACTAGATACCCAGACTTATTCATTTCTTAAGTTTCGGGACGAAACTTCATTTTAGAGGGGGAGGATGTAATATCCGTACTTTTTGTAAATCTTCTACTCTTGTGCTTTGTAATTTTGATACTGGTGTAAGTGTTTAGCAAGCTTATATTAATCTTGGAACTCTTGTCAATTGGATTTACCCCCTTTTCTTGTTCGTATCGTCGCTGTTTTCGGATCCTTGATGCGATTATACTACCTTCGTGTAAAGGGTAGCGCACGCTATGCACACCTTGTAGCGCACGCTAATTTAGTGAGGGTAGCGCACGCTATCTGCTATAATCAGCGCACGCTACTAATGTATTGGAGGCAGACAGTCCAGTAGCTACTGGACTGAAAAAGGGAATTCCTAGCGTACGCTAGGTGTGACTGGTAGCGTACGCTAGATTTTAGTGGTAGTGCACGCTACGTTACTCGAGTAACGTGCGCTAAAGAGAGCAGAGCTGGGGACAGTAGGTTCTGGACTGGCACCGACTACCAGGTAGCGCACGACATTAGAAAGAATTAGCGCACGCTATTAGAAGGCTCTAGCGCACGCTATTAGCAGGTGTTAGTGTACGCTAATGAAGCTGGCAGAGGCCACTGGACTGCCTGGTGAGTCCGATAGCGCGCGCTATTTTTGATAACTAGCGCACGCTAGCTCCTATTTAGTATAAATAGGACACTTCATTCCCAAATCGTCATTTCTTCCTTCCTTCACCTCATTGGACGATTTCGGGCGATTCCGGGCGATTTGTGAGGAGTTCTTTGAGCTGCAATTATCTAGCAACATCTTTTAATTACTAGTCCGAATTTATCAACGTTTAATCCTCCCCACCGCTCCAAATCAAGGTAAACTTCTCACAACCCTATAGTTTTGGGATTTGGGGATTTTCCATCCGATCCCTTCAATCCAGCTTGTTGTTATGTTAGAGTATGTCGATTATGAATTATCTACCTTGGATACATGTTTTCCTACGGATTTATTGGTATATTTCCGGAGTTCTTGAGTATTTGGGATATTTAACTTGCAATTCACCATCTAAGAGAATTATTACCGGAACACATGTATCGGGGTAGTAAATTCGAGTGATTCCAACTTATTTTCATACCGATGGGGTTTTGATAATTGAATTACGAACTTGTCAAGGTTCAGAGTTGTCGAATCCTTCAATCTTGGTACCTTGTCGTTCGTACCCTTTTCTCTCGATTCCAGGCAAGTGATTCTTGTGAAAGTTATGTTCTTAAATGTGAAAAGTAATGCATGTGATTGTGAGAGTTGCTTTCGTTCACTCCGAGAGGACCCGACGGGGTCGAGGAGGGTTCCGCTTATGTCGGTTCCGTGAACATTTGGGTTAGCCACTCCGAGATGATCCGATGGGGTGGAGGAGGGATTCACGCATTGTCGAGTCCACGGTTAATCAAGAGATATCATCATTTCTAAATATGTTTGGATAATTGTATTTTCCGGAAAATCATTATCATGGCTTTGAAGTGGTGCATATGCTTTTATGTATAAGACTTGATATTTCACTTGTAATACTTGCCCTAACCCCTCTCGTTTGGGGAAAATCACTTTTGTGTTTTTCAGGTCCTAAGGATCCATACGAGCGAGCACCGGGACGATACGATGAGGATGGCGAGGCGTGATACTGTGGCTAGTTGTGTTCCATTTTGTTTGGTCGTTGTTCTCTTCAGTCCATTTTATCCTTGTAATAATAAATGGTACTCGAGTACTTTAGGAAAGTCCTTTTCCATTGATGTACAACTTCTTGTATTTCTTCATGGTATTATTTGTCCGTGGTTGAACTCCCTTGTTTGTATCGAATTTATTGATTCCCGAGTGGATTTTGTCAAATTTGATACGTTGTGAGTAAGATAAGCCTAGTGGGTCTCAGGTCGGGATTCACGGCGCTGTGATATTCTCCGAATATCTTAGGAGTGTTACAGACCCAGCGACCTTGTCTCCTATAAATAGGGGGTTTCCAACAGTGGCCAGGGGACAGTGAAAAACGTACAGAGAGAACGGTATTCTTACCTGACGAATACTTACACACACACAGTGATATTCATTCATCTATACAGAACACCAAAAAGCAAGAACTCACAGAGCTTCATATCTGGTTCTTCCGGCAATCTTTACGCTCTACAGCTAAGATAACTAGAAGTCTTTACACTCATTGTAATAGATTCTAACATTAATATTTGTACTCCAAAGTATTCATATTAATAACATCTCGCGAGAGCATTCAAGCCCGGGACTAACAACCCCGGCAAATCTTGTGTTATTTACTTTCCCACGGAAGTGTTCTCACATTTGTTTGTTACTCGACCATTCCAGCAATATCATCTCCGGATAATATTTTGGGTAACAACAGTACTTTGAGTGGTTTTCTAGTGAAGTGTGGATTTGGGAATTGAATGTGCGTCCGATACGAACGAATTAGAAGAAAGCATAGGCCGGTGCTGTATGCGTGTGTTGTAACACCCTGAAAATCTACTGAGAATATTACACGTTGTAGCCCCTTTTTCCACAAGGATCTACCAGGCTAACCGCCACGATACGAATAACGTTTGACCGTCCCGGGTCAAACTACATACTGACACGAACCGATGAGGTCAAATATTAAATTACACTGACCGATGAGGTCTCACGACTAAATCAATCAAAAAATAAACTCATTACTATACATACTCACGCAGGGGTCAAAATACAATACGACAGATGACAGAATTTTAACTCGACAATTCACTGACATTAACTGAACTCTTAACTCTTGATTAGTATCGCAGTCCATCATCCTCCATGCCGACCTTGTGAATGCTCCCTCGATAAAAGTGCACCTGAATGCATGAAACGCATTTCCCCCATTTAAGGAGTTAGCAATTCGAATTTGCTAGTACAAATATTCAAGTCATACAAAATATACCACGCAAATATCAGTTATAATAAAACAACGAAAAACCATGAAAGAAGTTCCCGAGAGGTTTCCAATGTTTAAAGTACAACTCAAGTTCTTGAAAGTAATTTATCAACTCGGTAGTTTTAGAAAATGACAGAAACTCTTTTGGGACTTCAAGTCCAAGATTATAAAACCTTTTTCGAGAACAATAGGGTCTCGGCCCAAATTCACTTTCCGAAAAACAACCTTTACACAATCGTTCGGGTCTCAACCCAAATTTTCTTCGAACCACCATGCACGGTTGTAACACCCCCAAAACCATCCGTGATATTACAACGCCGTAGGCCCCGCGCCGGAAACCCACCAGGCTAAAAACCATTTCAAAAACGTTTAAAAACGCCAAAAGGCCGATGACGGTAGTATTTTAAATACTCAAATATTTTCCAAAAACATAGTTCTCAAACACCGTCATAAAACACCATTTGAAAATACAAGGCGAAGTGCCAAATCTCAACAGTTTAAAATGTACGTTAAGCCACCACTTATACGTACCGATAAAATAGTTAGGAAAAAGGGTTTAACGAAATAACCCAAGTTCGCAAAGTGACAAAAGGCCATTTAAAATACACACGAGTTGGTAAAAATACCGAAAAGTTATTTTGAAATATACGCACACAGCAGATAAAACTCAGTTCAAAATACACATTTGCAGCGGAATAAAACAATCAGAAAAGAATACTCGATACTCAAAGATATGCCACAGCCAGTATCACCCAGGAAGCTCACCCCTTCACGACCGCTACTAGCTTGATCTCCGAGTACCTAAAAATGAAGCCTACGATGGGGTCAGCCACAATACTCAACAATGATATCGATCACATCAACATAAATAATTACATACCAATGTAATAATAATGTAAAAATACTACCAACGTAATCTTATTGTCATAAGCTTACCAATCCCCGACAATCTATAATAGATCAATCCTTACCATAATCCACATTTCGCATTCTCAAATGAAGAGATAAACTCAACCACAACCAACTGTACTGTATTCAAATAATATCAAAAATCCTGAAAACATCATCATAACTCATAATCATGAAATAATTCATCCATGCCAAATCATGTCCGTCGGATTACACAATCAAATCTCAACCTGGATAAACCAATAGCATACAACATATCTGTAGATCAACTACCACAAAACAATGAATACAATCCCGAAACAACGACGTACAGTCCGAATTCTCATACGATCAATAACAATGATCAACCAATACATCAACTGAGAATATCATCGACATGATAACTCTAATTCGACCAACAAAGGATCAACGATAACCGAGAGTACCATCAACAAGATAACTCCGACACGATCAAAAAAGGATCAACAATAACCGAGAATACCATCAACAAGGTAAACTCCAAATGATCAACAATAATGGATCTCAAAGAAATAACTTCGACTGTCGAACATACCCCTCGGGCGTATGAACAACTAGTCACAAACCGTCGAACATATCCAATCATACATGGACTATGAACGACCAAACAATATGGCTTAAAGATGGACGTCATAGTACGCCCGATCCGGAAATGTGTCCGTGCACATGTCCACCCCGTATACGGAATCCAGGATATACGTGGGACATGTACCTTATTAGCCTCACGAACTACGTCTCGTGTGCACAGTCCAATGTGGAAATATCAACACACGACCATAGTGTGCCCAGCTAAAAATCCTACACAATAACCAACTCCAGATATGTCACGATGCAACATGACAACGAAACTCAAGGAAACACATATCCAATAAGGATCAAAGACTCACCGAAGTGAACAACAACAAACTGACAATGAAAAGTCGACACGACCAATCAATATTCAAAAGAACAATCCCAGGATCACAAACCCCAAAGGATAATCCATACGATCAACAATCTCAGACAACAGTTCTGGGATCAACATCCCTCAATGAGACGATCAACAAAACCATTAATACCAACAATAGTCCTGGGATCAACATCCCTCAACGAACAACCAATATGAATCTCAATATACGAAGCCTCAACGTACAACATATACAACAACTCAACATAATAATTATCTCATAACTGAACAATACATAAATTACCTCAAAGCCGAAGACAACATCCTTTCCACGAACAACATCCCTGAACGAATACACAGTTATACGAATAATCTCAAATAAGGTACCATCCATTCAATACCAATAAACCTTTATCCCGATACTTATGTCATAACGATAACTATCCTCGATATTTGATATTCTATATCATTGACCAAAGATAACTCACGTCTTCCTTGAACACAATTAAATCATATACCTTATGATTTAATACAAATCAGAGCACGATATACAAACCATTATCCCGACAACTTACATTTCTAACAATATTGCTATACGAATTATAAATGAAATGAAAACGAAACCATTCATCAAATATTATAAACTGAACAAGTATAAACTTGCCTTGGTACCGATACCACGAAGCCGTTACCAATATCCATTGCCTTTGTCTACGAGCTCCTCATACCCAACCAAAATCAATCTACGAACTCTTCGACCTCAACCGCAACACAACGGTCATAATCCACTATCAAACACCTCAACCTAATGAAATAATCAATTAATAACAATTCGATAACAATCAATAACCGACATAGCCAACCAAGCGACTCAAAGGCTCAACAATACCCCGATCATAAACAAAACCAAACAATACAACTCAAACAAATACGAACTCATATCCATGATACAAGTCGCAACTCGATAATCAATATAACCGATCAATAAACCCAACGGTTCCACAATATCCCGATTAAACACAAATCCGAACAACCAAATCAATCGATCATGAATTCAAAACCATAACACAATTCATAATCCGATAATCATATCAATAATCAATTTAACCAAGTGTCTAAGCATCACCGATTCCACATTCAATCTTACATACGAATACAAGTTTCCTCCTTGTAAATTCATAATTAAACCAATTACCGATTATCATCATCAATCTGGACGATCCGATTAATTCACCATTATAGATAATCATATTCCAAGAGTTTCAAATATTTTCATTATCCGAATTGAACACTTGTTCAATACGTATGAATTCTCAAACTCAAAAGTGAATCATAATCTTATCAAGCCCAGAACCACATTCGTATTCCTATACGAATATTGTACCAAAACACATAACTTAGTTCTAGATATGAATATTCCATATTCATATCCAAAACACCAACATCACTTAAACATGTTCATCAATTCATATAATCCAAGAATTCTTTAAGAATACAACTTATTCCGAAATCACATTCAAAATCCTCAAACGACATAATACGATGTGTTCTAACATCTAAACAATCCTTATTCACAATTCAAGGTGTATATAATCATGTTCTTCAATATATACTTCTTATAATATCATGAATCGCAACAAACCACCAAGAACATCGAGAATACTACGATTCCATAATCATAACAACATAATCAAGGCATTTAATCATCAATTCATTATCTTCCCTTAACAAAATTCCCGTAATTACCAAGAATCATCACAACAATATCAATTCAATCACCATTCTATGAAAACATATAGAACTTCCCAAGTTCTACCTCATTGAAGCATTTTATCGGACACTTTGAGGGCATAATCTAATTTAATCGATTTAACGGAGAAATTCTCGAATTTGTTCTACAAAACTTCAAGAGTAATGAATAAATCTCAAGAATACAACAAGGTTCCATCAATAATCTGAGTTAAAACGAATCAAATCGGCCAAAACATCAAGAAACCTCAAAAACATCCAAAACCAAGAGTTTAGGTGTTCTTACCTTCGATCCGGGCAAAAGATGATGTTATCCATGAATTAAATCTTCCAAAACATGTTGCTATATGATGATTCCGTACAAATCCGCCCATTTTTGATGAAGAAATGCGAAGAGATGAAGAAGAAAGGTGAAAATGATCGGATGACTCGGTCCAGGCCTTAAATAGGCCGAGACATGCCGGTTCCTTACGTACGTAACCGGCAGCGTCCTTACGTACGTATTTGGTCCTTGAAAACAGACTGCCCAGTTTGGTCGACATCCTTCCGTACATAACCGACAACTGCTTACGTACGTAACGGGCCCTTACGGACGTAAACGACCACAGCCTTACGTACGTTATCGGCCAGTCCTTGCCCCCAGCGAGTCACTGCCGACCGTGATCGGCCATCCCTGCGAGTCACTGCCGACCATGCTTGGCCACTACAGGTCCTCTCGGCCAGCCGCCCCATAACGTACGTAACACTTAATCCGTTGCGTACGCAATACGTATGGACTTGCTACAGTATTATACTCGTATTACATACATAATACACCCTGTATAGCGTACGTAAATCCATCCATTGACTCACCTGTCCACATCCGCGCCGAAAGCCGCCGACCATGGGCCCCACTATCCGATCACAACTCGGTCCTGTCTGATTCCTCTTGTTACGTACGTAATGCCTTATGCATAACGTACGTAAAACATATAATTTAGCGTACATAAGTCCTTAAACTTAGTGTACGTTAAGGGCTCTATACTTAGCCAAAATCCAACTGTTCCTGTCTGACGTCTCGACATACTGGATACGAATATACAGCATACTGAATACATATACTTAACCCAAAAATATTCTCATATGATATACCTGATATCCAAATCAGTTCACCCTGATACAACAAATCCTCAATATAACTGTCAATCAAAACGTCAATTACACAAGTATAACTGTCTCGGTCCTCAATTTATTTTATCCATACTATATAGATACCAAACCATACAGTATATCTCAGATAAAATAACACGAAAAATTTATACTGAAAATCTGGGTATTACAACGGTAACAGTAACAGCCCGCATTCTGACACCAAAACGTTACCACCAAGGGACAAAACACATGTAACACATATTCTAGTCCCATTATAGCCAAGTACCAAGACCCTATATATAATGTATCTCAACATCGAGGATAAACATTGTGATATACCAGACATATCACAATAACTGAGAACATCAACATGACGAAAACCATACTTAGTAACCCACGGCCGTACCCATTAGTATCGCCCCCCAGAGGTCCCGTCGAACCGTTCCCAGGTGGGAAACCACTTCCGCGTCCGTACCCATTAGTATCGGCCCCCAGAGGTCCCGTCGAACCGTTCCCACGTGGAAGAACAACTCACGCACACTTGCATTCTCAACTTTCACAATTTCCAATATTGAATATAATATATATAGTTATGACACTTTCTAGAATGACCACACACTGACAAACGACTATGACCAAAGACTGACACAACTATAAACCAATCCCTAGTCTACGTCAACACATAACAATCACCACAAACAGCACTTTCGACATAACCGACACGACTTTACAACAACCTAACAATCCTAGACGCATTACTACACATCGACAATTATAATCAACCAACTCAACTCCTTTTCACAATTACGGACTATCACCATATATCTATGAACAATGATTTTACACAAATTAGTCCACCCGACACATTGATCCTCAAGACATAGCGACACACATCTAAGTGTACTATCTATACAATATCATGCCTCTATTGCCAAGTCTCTACGATAAGTAACAAAACAATGCTAACTTAACACAATAACATAACACCTACGACGATTCATATAATGCACAATCGACAAAATGAACAACAATCACAAAATCGTTTAACAACTTAAATTCACACGATATAAACCATATAGTAAAGAACACTTGCCACAACACACGACAATCAGATGTCTCGACGAGCACCGCTCCACCAAACAGCTCCGAACACATATATCCTTGGCTAGAAATCAACAACACAATCACTATGATAATAAGGGTTTATAACAACGGAAAACACATCCAACCCCCGAAGATAAGCCATTGAAACATTTAATCAAACATTAAATGTTCAAGGTTTCCCAAGAACCCTAAAATCATCAACCGGGTTGGATGAGCCGAAGATATGGATATACAATCCATAAAACATGTTTAACAACATTATAAATACTAATTGAACATAAAAAATGGACAAGAATCGGAATCAAGATCAAAACCCCAAAAGGCCAACTTAAATCAAGGGAAATACCTTCGATCCGACGAAGAACGATGGACTAGATGGTGTTAATAGTTGATAGGAACTCAAGAAGGTTGATAGATGATGAAATCTCGACCAATTCTAGCCTTTCGAATCAATCCCGTCGACCGCAAGAAGGAGAAGGAGAAAGAAATGATGAAAAATGCGAAATGAAGTCTGCTGCCTGCCTATATATAGGCCGCATCATGTTACGTATGCAACACTACGAGGTTAGCATACAGAACATGCCTTACGTACGTAACGGACGAAATGTTACATACGTAATGCTCTACTCAGAGCCCACTGCCCCAAACAACTTGCGAGTTAACATACGCAACCCTCTCAAGGTTACGTACACAATCAAAGGGTAACGTACGCTATGTGCCAAAGTAGCGTACGCTAAGGCCTCTCCAGAAACTTCCGACTCAACCAACAACTTTGTTAACGTACGTAATCTATGTGTATAACATATGCTAACCTTCACCTGTTACGTACGAAATGCACTATTAGCGTACATAACATGTTCTGACAGCAACACGGTCTGAAGTTGGTACAATGATGCAACTTCCCGAGGGATAACACGACACACCACACATTATATAATGGAGAAGTACTTCCACGAAATCATTGTCGAGAAGAAAAATATCCGACATAAAAATGATAAAAAATTATAGACAACAGAAATGAGATTCTCGGGTATTACAGTCTACCCCACTAAAAATAACTTACATCCTCGAAACTAAGACAAATGTCAATAGGAACAACACAATCAATTAGAAAGAAAAACAATCGTCAATTATCTCTACTAGTCGACCTCGACATCAGTGCTGAAGTCTGAGCCTGAAATACACCCGATACTATCTCGCAGTACTAGACTCAATGCCCCTCGTGTCCATAATTATAGCAAGTCACCGACGACTTCTTACAGTTCGCACGTATATGACCCGGAACATTACAATTGAAACACCTTGGTGCACCACCGGAAGTCAACGATACCGACTTAGATCTATTAGATCCTCCACCTGACTTAGAAGGTTCTATAAACGTTCGGCCTCAATTTCTCGACATACTGAACATGCAACCATTCAGCACCATGGAATACAACATCGCATAATAATACATCAAGATGCCAACTCAGCGCAACATATCGACGTAAGGCAACAAGTAGCATCACAATAACTACAACTGCAATAAATGGAATTTACGGTCGTAACTAACGAATCACACGGCCATATCAATCAAAAACTTACGACCATTACCGATACAAATACTGACATAACAAACCATACAACATGGTAGTCAATTATTGATAACATCCTTTTTAAAATCCCACGAGGTATTCGTTTAAATAACGACATTTAAAATCCTTTAGTTCATAAAATTTTCTTAAATAAGATTTGAAAATACTTTTGATACCTCGGGCTATTTTACTAAAACTATAAACAAAAGATCTTAACCGTCTCATATTGAAATCATTTACGAAACAATATTCCGGAATATCAATTTTCCTCGTAAACAACATCATCAAGATGACCATGTCACTACGTATCATCATTACCATTAACAACAACACACAAGGTAATCACACTTTACCACGGAACAACATTACAAGTAACAATACACAAGGTTATCCCGCGGCCATGCCCCTTAGCATCGACCCCAAAGGTTCCACCGAACCGTCCCTGGGTGGGAAACCATTCATACTTGTATTAAATATTTCCACAGATCCACAATCCCATCAGAATAACATCATACGAGCTACAAAGCAAACCTAAACCACACAACACAACATTTGGGCACACAACGGAAATTATCCAATGAGAAAGGTAACATGACAATTATATCAAAACAACCCATCTTCACACACAATCACGTTAGTTCCCACTCTATTCTCTCGCTTTAAGCAATAAATTCTCATTACACATACACTCGCTTCAAACTAGTTGTAACAACCAAGCATTTTGTCTGATCAGTCTCGTAAGCGCACTAATGAGGGAGTTAGCGTGCGCTAACCGACTTATCTCAGAAATTCGAATTGAAAGTTCATGCCAAGTAAGATTTTTCATATTTCACTATTTATTTATTTTTGAAAATGAAAATCACATTTTTGTTGTAAAATACAAAAGTTTTATGGTGTGAAAGATTTTTAAAATCGTATACTCAAGTTATTTGAAATTAACTGCAATAGGCTAAAGCCATTTCTAAAATTCTTTCGAACATGACAAAAGATTAACGATGGTATCATTTTGTAAAATGTTCAAAACACATCTTTTAAATACCGTCATAAGGTTTTATCTGAAAATACAAGGACAGCTCGCCAATATTTAAATATTTTCAAAATCCCCACTAGACCGTCAATTATCCATAACATACTCGAGTCTATGAAATTTTCGAAAAAAAAGTCGTTAGAAATACACGCGCAATGAATAGAATTACCAATATGAAGATATCTATAACAAATAACAGCAATTAGCCAAACACACCCAATTCACAAACGCATGTTCATCTGCATTTAAATCATCATACTAACTGACACAACTCACACATGTAATCCCAAATTCAAACATGCATCGAAATCATCCATTTGTGTTCCCAACAATCTCTGCCGTCAATATGCCTTCTGGAACACACTAGTATTCAGAAACTTTCCTAATACGTTGTACCACTCAAAACTTAATCTATCAATATATCCGAATCATTATACACGTATTATACCACAAGTATCAAATACGGTTTCCATCTTACCACTTATAAAGTCATGTAACACAAAATATAATATATAAAAGGGGAGACTTACATCCACAGTTCGCATGAAGATGCCGATCGCCCATGATACTAATCTCGACGAACAACACGAACGATATGATATGACAAACGCACATGTCAACTTGTTAACCGACAACTCAAACAACGCGACAAAACACGACTCGACTAATCACGACTCGACTCGACCCGCCACAAACTAAGCTCTGATACCATAAATGTAACAACCCGAAAATCTACAGGGAATATTACACGTCGTAGCCCCTTTTTTACAAGGACATACCAGGCTAACCACCACGATACGAATAACATTTGACCGACCAAGGTCAAACTACATACTAACACGGACCGATGAGGTCAAATATTAAATTACACTGACTGATGGGGTCTCACGACTAAATCAATCCAAAAATAAACTCATTACTGTACATACCCTCACAGGGTCAAAATACAATACGACTGATGACAGAATTTTAACTTGACAATTCACCGACATTAACTGAACTCTTAACTCTTGATAATATCGCAGTACATCATCCGCCATGCCGACCTTGTGAATGCTCCCTCGATGAAAGTGCACCGGAAATGTATGAAATGCATTTCCCCCATTTAAGGGGTTAGCACTTCGAATTTGCTAGTACAAGTATTAAAGTCATACAAAATATACCACGCAAATATCAGTTATAATAAAACAACGAAAAACCATGAAAGAAGTTTCTGAGAGGTTTTCAATTTTTAAATTAGAACTCAAGTCCTTGAAAGTAATTTTCCAAAAACAATCGGGTATCGGCCCAAATTCACTTTCCATAAAATAACCTTTACACAATCATTAGAGTCTCAACCCAAATTTTCTTCGAACCAGCATGCAGGGGAACACTAACAAAGCCCGCATTCTGACACCAAAACATTACCACCAAGGGATAAAACACATGTAACACATATTCTAGTACCATTCTAGCCAAGTAATAAAACCATATATAATGTATCTTAACATCGAGGATAAATATTGTGATATACCAGACATATCACAATTATTGAAAACGTCAACATCAACATCATGAAAACCACACTTGGTAACCCCCGACCGTACTGTTGTGTCAAGATTTATACATCTCAACAGGCGATCGGCACAGAGACCGGGCGACCGAGCCAGAGTCAAATAGCCAAGGCGGACTTGCCGGTCGGAGAACCCAGATCAAGTCCAAGTGCCGAGCGATCGACACCCAAGGCGATCATCTCTTGGCACCTGGCGATCGACTCTGGTGCCCGGCCAAGGACGACCGCCTCACGCTACGCAAAGCCAACATCCATCTAGTCGGTGAAGGCCGAAGCTTGGGATAGAGACCCACGTACAGATCCAGAACATACACCGCAGAACATGGATCATTGACCACAGCCTGTCAACATCATCTCACCTACCGACAGACCTGCCGAAAGGTGCAAAGTGGGACCTCCCGGGACAGCGACTCAGGACGCGTGCAGGCTCCTCATTGGCCCACAAAGCTGGCTGCCAGCGGCAGCCGCGGACTTTAAGGCAACCAACCCACATGCTGCAAGACGATCGCCCCCTTATTAAAACACGGGAAAGGCGATCGCCCAGCTACGGCCAGCCCTATAAATAGGAAGCCTCCAGCAATGGAACAAGGGTTCAGAAGTTCAGCTCATAAATTGGCTTCACTCTTTTGGCAACGCTATACACTTCGGATATCTCTCTCTCACTCTCGAGACCTCTTAACCCATAAGACGGTCGGCAGAAAAGAGAACAATAACACACAGAGCTTCGCTCAAGAGCTAGATAACTAGGATCTTTTACACTCATTGTAATCGCATTCTTACATTAATATTTGTACTCAAACGTATTCATATTAATAACATCTCGCGAGAGCATTCAAGCCCGGGCCTAACAAACCCGGAAAATATTGTGTTATTTCCATTTCCCTCGGACGTGCTCTCGCACTTTGTTTGCTGCCCACCCATTCCAGCAATATCTATCTCTGGATAATATTTTGGGCATCAACAATTGGCGCTAGAGGAAGGGCAATCTAAACCTTCATTTTTATTCTGACCATTCCGAAGAACACTCACTATTCTCCGGAACATATACCTGAAGAAACACTCACTGTTCTTCAGAGAAAAGCCTTCAGGGTCATGACGTCTACCAACGCATCGAAGAAAGCCGCCCCTCCGATCCGCCGGACGCCTTATCCCGACTCAGTCCGAGCCCCAGCCTACGGCAGAGGGTAACAGTGGCGACGCGAGACTCTCGATCCCGCACCTGAGGGGTGGCCCCAACCTTTCGCTCAGCTAGTTCCAAACCGCAGAACAGATCGAGGAGGCTATGGCCATCCTAAGGGAGCGAAGGAGAGCATTCAACGCGCCCGCAATTACCCCATCGGCCATCCGCCACGCAGGCAAGCGGAAGCTCAAGGGGTTACTTGTTGAGCGATCGTCAGGGAGTCCCGATTCACGAGCAGAAGCACTCGCGAGGCGGGACGGTTCCGTTTTCAGCCGCCTAGGCAGCGACCCATCATGGCGACCGGGGCATTCTGGACCCAACCACGAGACGACGGAGCCTGAGTCCGTCACCAGGAGTTCAGCTTACCCAACTCCAAGAAGGCAGGCCGACCATCTGGCTCCTCGCCGAAGAACTACCATCGGCGGCGACGACCTCATCACCTACTGCAGAGCCAGGAGATCGGTACACGATCGCCTCAGCTCCCGCTCCGAGAGCCTAACCACAAGCGACCAAGCCGCGACGATGGTCGCTATGCAATGCCAGCTCGATGATATGAAGGTGCTCTTGGAATCTGGGGCAGGCGCCAAGAGAAAGATTGTCGGACCGAGCGAGCCACTCGCGGTCCACATCGAGCTCGCCCCCGTGCTGCCAATGATCACTCCTCCTCAAACACTTTTGTACGAGGGGAGGTCGGATCCCGAGACTCACCTGAGCAAGTTCTGGATCTATACGACTGGATGTGGGGCATCAGACGCGACCAGATGCCGAATGTTCCCGCTAACGCTGGGTGACCTGGCCCATAGATGGTACGCCTCATTACCACCACGATCCATCAGTTCCTTTGAACAACTGGCGAACGACTTCACGTCGTACTTCGCCACCAAGGTCGCTCGACCAGAAGGCCCCCACCGCATGATGAAAATCAGGCAGGGGGAAGACGAGTCCGATGCAGACTACATCGACCAGGTGGATGAGATAATCCTCAACGGCGAGCCCGTGAGCGACGAGATCGCCCTCTAAGCGGTCCTAGGGGGATTCGATGGTCTTTCGCCTATGTTCAGGCATCTTACGAAGGACATCCCCCCGACCTACGCGATCTTCCACGCCAAGGCCACAGACTTTTTGGCTAGGCAAAGGTTACTTTTCCACCTATGAGCAACGCGATCGGCGACCGAACGACGATCATCAGTCTTCCAGCCCGATCGCCATAATCAAGCAACATCTCCAAAAACGGAGGACTCGCTCGCCATCTACAGTTCATCATCTAACATGATGGACTGAGGCACGAGATCGCCTCCCCCGCACAACGTACACCATCGAGGGTCGGCATCTAACATGACGATCCGAGGTAGAAGAGTGCAGCCATGGTCCTGGTGGTCGATGGAACCGACTGCTTCGTCTATGCAAGGTTCCTTTGGGCTGCGATCGCTCGCCCTTCGTTTAAATACGAGGCGGGCGTAGCCGAAGGATC
Organism: Orobanche coerulescens; assembly: GCA_033398695.1. Taxonomy (NCBI): domain Eukaryota; kingdom Viridiplantae; phylum Streptophyta; class Magnoliopsida; order Lamiales; family Orobanchaceae; genus Orobanche; species Orobanche coerulescens. The sequence goes on from CM065803.1 coordinate 51,871,914, forward strand.
CTCCAAATAGATAAGTGGACATGCTCGCCCGCCCTCAAAGGTTCATCATCTAACTTGGTGGACCCAGACAATAAGATGCGTCCCTACCCCCGACACAACGTATACCGTCGAGGATTGCCATCTAACATGACGATCCGAGGTAGAAAAGTGATAACAAGCTGTGGACGTGGAGTCGATTAATCCGACGACGCCCCGCGCAAGGACTCCTCCAGACCGAGACCGCACGCCCTTCGTTTAAATACGAGGCGAGGCACAGCCTAACAGAGGACCCTCACAATAAAATGAGTCACGAGACAAACCTATAGTTGGAATGTCGCTCGCGCATAAGACACGGTCATGGAGGTCGGTCCATCGAACTCCACGACTGCGCACGGTTCCTCAACGACGAAACAATCATCTTTCCACGAGGGACCGGAAAATTTGAAAATTGCAGGTACAAGATCGAAGATAGCACGCCAATAGATCGGTTTGCCCGTCATTATCTTAAACGATCGCCAGTGAAACCACTTCACCCCATGTCTTCAACATCGGAGTAAGATGGGGGCAATTGTTGTGTCAAGATTTATACATCTCAACAGGCGATCGGCACAGAGACCGAGCGATTGAGCCAGAGTCAAATAGCCAAGGCAGACTTTCCGATCGGAGAACCCAGATCAAGTCCAAGTACCGAGCGATCGACACCCAAGGCGATCATCTCTTGGCACCTGGCGATCGACTCTGGTGCCCGGCCAAGGACGACCGCCTCACGCTACGCAAAGACAACATCCGTCTAGTCGGCGAAGGCCGAAGCTTGGGATAGAGACCCACGTACAGATCCAGAACATACACCGCAGAACATGGATCATTGACCACAACCTATCGACATCATCTCACCTACCGACAGACCCACCGAAAGGTGCAAAGTGGGACCTCCCGGGAGACGGCTCAGATGCGTGCGAGCTCCTCATTAGCCGCAAGGCGTGCGTGGCCAGCGCGGACTTTAAGGCAACCAACCCACATGCTGCAAGACGATCGCCCCCTTATTATAACACGGGAAAGGCGATCGCCCAGCTACGGCCAGCCCTATAAATAGGAAGCCTCCAGCAATGGAACAAGGGTTCAGAAATTCAGCTCATAAATTGGCTTCACTCTTTTGGCAACGCTATACACTTCGGATATCTCTCTCTCACTCTCGAGAGCTCTTAACCCATAAGACGGTCGGCAGAAACGAGAACAAGAACACACAGAGCTTCGCTCAAGAGCTAGATAACTAGGATCTTTTACACTCATTGTAATCGCATTCTTACATTAATATTTGTACTCAAACGTATTCATATTAATAACATCTCGCGAGAGCATTCAAGCCCGGGCCTAACAAACCCGGCAAATATTGTGTTATTTCCATTTCCCTCGGACGTGCTCTCGCACTTTGTTTGCTGCCCATCCATTCCAGCAATATCTATCTCCGGATAATATTTTGGGCATCAACAATTGGTGCTAGAGGAAGGGCAATCTAAACCTTCATTTTTATTCTGACCATTCTGAAGAACACTCACTGTTCTACGGAACATATACCTGAAGAAACACTCACTGTTCTTCAGAGAAAAGCCTTCAGGGTCATGACGTCTACCAACGCATCGAAGAAAGACGCCCCTCCAATCCGCCGGATGCCTTATCCCGACTCAGTCCGAGCCCCAGCCTACGGCAGAGGGTAACAGTGGCAACGCGAGACTCTCGATCCCGCACCTGAGGGGTGGCCCCAGCCTTTCGCTTGGCTAGTTCCAAACCGCAGAACAGATCGAGGAGGCTATGGCCATCCTAAGGGAGCGACGGAGAGCATTCGACATGCCCGCAATTACCCCATCGGCCATCCGCAACGCAAGCAAGCGGAAGCTCAAGGGGTTACATGTCGAGCGATCGTCAGGGAGTCCCGATTCACGAGCAGAAGCACTCGCGAAGCGGGACGGTTCTATTTTCAGCCGCCTAGGCAGCGACCCATCATGGCGACCGGGGCATTTTGGCCCCAGCCACGAGACAACGGAGCCTGAGTCCGTCACCAGGAGTTCAGCTTACCCAACTCCAAGAAGGCAGGCCGACCATCTGGCTCCTCGCCGAAGAACTACGATCGGCGGCGACGACCTCATCACCTACCGCGGAGCCAGGAGATCGGTACACGATCGCCTCAGCTCCCGCTCCGACAGCCTAACCACAAGCGACCAAGCCGTGACGATGGCCGCTATGCAATGCCAGCTCGATGATATGAAGGTGCTCTTAGAATCTGGGGCACGCGCCAAGAGAAAGATTGTCGGACCGAGCGAGCCACTCGCGGTCCACATCGAGCTCGCCCCCGTGCAGCCAAGGATCACTCCTCCTCAAACACTTTTGTACGAGGGGAGGTCGGATCCCGAGACTCACCTGAGCAAGTTCTGGATCTATACGACTGGATGTGGGGCATCAGACGCGACCAGATGCCGAATGTTCCCGCTAACGCTGGGCGACCTGGCTCATAGATGGTACACCTCATTACCACCACGATCCATCAGTTCCTTTAAACAACTGGTGAACGACTTCACGTCGTACTTCGCCACCAAGGTCGCTCGACCAGAAGGCCCCCATCGCATGATAAAAATCAGGCAGGGGGAAGACGAGTCCGATGCAGACTACATCGACCGGGTGGATGAGATAATCCTCAAAGGCGAGCCCGTGAGCGACGAGATCGCCCTGTATGCGGTCCTAGGGGGATTCGATGGTCTTTCGCCTATGTTCAGGCATCTTACGAAGGACATCCCCCCGACCTACGCGATCTTCCGCGCCAAGGCCGCAGACTTTTTGGCTAGGCAAAGGTTACTTTTCCACCTATGAGCAACGCGATCGGCGACCGAACGACGATCATCAGTCTTCCAGCCCGATCGCCATAATCAAGCAACATCTCCAAAAACAGAGGACTCGCTCGCCATCTACAGTTCATCATCTAACATGATGGACTGAGGCACGAGATCGCCTCCCCCGCACAACGTACACTGTCGAGGGTCGGCATCTAACATGACGATCCGAGGTAGAAGAGTGCAGCCATGGTCCTGGTGGTCGATGGAACCGACTGCTTCGTCCATGCAAGGTTCCTTTGGGCTGCGATCGCTCGCCCTTCGTTTAAATACGAGGCAGGCGTAGCCGAAGGATCCTCCAAATAGATAAGTGGACACGCTCGCCCGCCCTCAAAGGTTCATCATCTAACTTGGTGGACCCAGACAATAAGATGCGTCCCTACCCCCGACACAACGTATACCGTCGAGGATTGCCATCTAACATGACGATCCGAGGTAGAAAAGTGATAACAAGCTGTGGACGTGGAGTCGATTAATCCGACGACGCCACGCGCAAGGACTCCTCCAGACCGAGACCGCACGCCCTTCGTTTAAATACGAGGCGAGACACAGCCTAACGGAGGATCCTCACAATAAAATGAGTCACGAGACAAACCTATAGTTGGAATGTCGCTCGCGCATAAGACACGGTCATGGAGGTCGGTCCATCGAACTCCGCGACTGTGCACGGTTCCTCAACGACGAAACAATCATCTTTCCACGAGGGACCGGAAAATTTGAAAATTGCAGGTACAAGATCGAAGATAGCACGCCAATCGATCGGTTCGCCCGTCATTATCTTAAACGATCGCAAGTGAAACCACTTCACCCATTGTCTTCAACATCGGAGTAAGTTGGGGGGCAATTGTTGTGTCAAGATTTATACATCTCAACAGGCGATCGGCACAGAGACCGAGCGACTGAGCCAGAGTCAAATAGCCAAGGCGGACTTGCCGATCGGAGAACCCAGATCAAGTCCAAGTGCCGAGCGATCGAAACCCAAGGCGATCATCTCTTGGCACCTGGCGATCGACGCTGGTGCCCGGCCAAGGACGACCGCCTCACGCTACGCAAAGCCAACATCTGTCTAGTCGGCGAAGGCCAAAGCTTGGGATAGAGACCCACGTACAGATCCAGAACATACACCGCAGAACATGGATCATTGACCACAGCCTGTCAACATCATCTGACCTACCGACAGACCCGCCGAAAGGTGCAAAGTGGGACCTCCCGGTACAGCGACTCAGGACGTGTGCAGGCTCCTAATTGGCCCGCAAAGCTGGCTACCAGCGGCAGCCGCGGACTTTAAGGCAACCAACCCACATGCTGCAAGACGATCGCCCCCTTATTATAACACGGGAAAGGCAATCGCCCAGCTACGGCCAGCCCTATAAATAGGAAGCCTCCAGTCATGGAACAAGGGTTCAGAAGTTCAGCTCATAAATTGGCTTCACTCTTTTGGCAACGCTATACACTTCGGATATCTCTCTCTCTCACTCTCGAGACCTCTTAACCCATAAGACGGTCGGCAGAAACGAGAACAAGAACACACAGAGCTTCGTTCAAGAGCTAGATAACTAGGATCTTTTACACTCATTGTAATCGCATTCTTACATTAATATTTGTACTCAAACGTATTCATATTAATAACATCTCGCGAGAGCATTCAAGCACGGGCCTAACAAACCCGGCAAATATTGTGTTATTTCCATTTCCCTTGGACGTGCTCTCGCACTTTGTTTGCTGCCCATCCATTCCAGCAATATCTATCTCCGGATAATATTTTGGGCATCAACAATTGGCGCTAGAGGAAGGGCAATCTAAACCTTCATTTTTATTCTGACCATTCCGAAGAACACTCACTGTTCTCCGGAACATATACCTGAAGAAACACTCACTGTTCTTCAGAGAAAAGCCTTCAGGGTCATGACGTCTACCAACGCATCGAAGAAAGCCGCCCTCCGATCCGCTGGACACCTTATCCCGAATCAGTCCGAGCCCCAGCCTACGGCAGAGGGTAACAGCGGCGACGCGAGACTCTCGATCCCGCACCTGAGGGGTGGCCCCAGCCTTTTGCTCGGATAGTTCCAAACCGCGGAACAGATCGAGGAGATTATGGCCATCCTAAGGGAGCGACGGAGAGCATTCGACGCGCCCGCAATTACCCCATCGGCCATCCGCCGCGCAGGCAAGCGGAAGCTCAAGGGGTTACTTGTCGAACGATCGTCAGGGAGTCCCAATTCACGAGCAGAAGCACTCGCGAGGCGGGACGGTTCTGTTTTCAGCCGCCTAGGAAGCGACCCATCATGGCGACCGGGGCATTCTGGCCCCAGCCACGAGACGACGGAGCCTGAGTCCGTCACCAGGAGTTCAGCTTACCCAACACCAAGAAGGCAGGCCAACCATCTGGCTCCTCGCCGAAGAACTACGATCGGCGGCGACGACCTCATCACCTACCACAGATCCAGGAGATCGGTACACGATCGCCTCGGCTCCCGCTCCGAGAGCCTAACCACAAGCGACCAAGCCGCGACGATGGCCGCTATGCAATGCCAGCTCGATGATATGAAGGCGCTCTTGGAATCTGGGGTAGGCGCCAAGAGAAAGATTGTCGGACCGAGCGATCCACTCGCGGTCCACATCGAGCTCGCCCCGTGCAGCCAAGGATCACTCCTCCTCAAACACTTTTATACGAGGGGAGGTCGGATCCCGAGACTCACCTGAGCAAGTTCTGGATCTATATGACTGGATGTGGGGCATCAGACGCGACCAGATGCCGAATGTTCCCGCTAACGCTGGGAGACCTGGCCCATAGATGGTACGCCTCATTACCACCACGATCCATCAGTTCCTTTGAACAACTGGCGAATGACTTCACGTCGTACTTCGCCACCAAGGTCGCTCGACCAGAAGGCCCCCACCGCATGATGAAAATCAGGCAGGGGGAAGACGAGTCCGATGCAGACTACATCGACCGGGTGGATGAGATAATCCTCAACAGTGAGCCCGTGAGCGACGAGATCGCCCTCTATGCGGTCCTAGGGGGATTCGATGGTCTTTCGCCTATGTTCAGGCATCTTACGAAGGACATCCCCCCGACCTACGCGATCTTCTGCGCCAAGGCCGCAGACTTTTTGGCTAGGCAAAGGTTACTTTTCCACCTATGAGCAACGCGATAGGCGACCGAACGACGATCATCAGTCTTCCAGCCCGATCGCCATAATCAAGCAACATCTCCAAAAACGGAGGACTCGCTCGCCATCTACAGTTCATCATCTAACATGATGGACTGAGGCACGAGATCGCCTCCCCTGCACAACGTACACCGTGGAGGGTCGGCATCTAACATGATGATCCGAGGTAGAAGAGTGCAGCCATGGTCCTGGTGGTCGATGGAACCGACTGCTTCGGCCATGCAAGGTTCCTTTGGGCTGCGATCGCTCGCCCTTCGTTTAAATACGAGGCGGGCGTAGCCGAAGGATCCTCCAAATAGATAAGTGGACACGCTCGCCCGCCCTCAAAGGTTCATCATCTAACTTGGTGGACCCAGACAATAAGATGCGTCCCTACCCCCGACACAACGTATACCGTCGAGGATTGCCATCTAACATGACGATCCGAGGTAGAAAAGTGATAACAAGCTGCGGACGTGGAGTCGATTAATCCGACGATGCCCCGCGCAACGACTCCTCCAGACCGAGACCGCACGCCCTTCGTTTAAATACGAGGCGAGGCACATCCTAACGGAGGACCCTCACAATAAAATGAGTCACGAGACAAACCTATAGTTGGAATGTCGCTCGCGCATAAGGCACGATCATGGAGGTCGGTCCATCGAACTCCGCGACTGTGCACGGTTCCTCAATGACAAAACAATCAGCTTTCCACGAGGGACTGGAAAATTTGAAAATTGCAGGTACAAGATCGAAGATAGCACGCCAATCGATCAGTTCGCCCGTCATTATCTTAAACGATCGCCAGTGAAACCACTTCACCCCATGTCTTCAACATCGGAGTAAGCTGTGGGGTAATTGTTGTGTCAAGATTTATACATCTCAACAGGCGATCGGCACAGAGACCGGGCGACCGAGCCAGAGTCAAATAGCCAAGGAGGACTTGCCGATCGGAGAACCCAGATCAAGTCCAAGTGCCGAGTGATCGACACCAAAGGAGATCATCACTTGGCACCTGGCGATCGACTCTGGTGCCCGGCCAAGGACAACCGCCTCACGCTACGCAAAGCCAACATCCATCTAGTCGGTGAAGGCCGAAGCTCGAGATAGAGACCCACGTGCAGATCCGGAACATACGCCGCAGAACATGGATCATTGACCACAGCCTGTCAACATCATCTCACCTACCGACAGACCCGCCGAAAGGTGCAAAGTGGGACCTCCTGGGACAGCGACTCAGGACGTGTGCAGGCTCCTCATTGGCCCGCACAGCTGGCTTCCAGCAACACCTGGGGACTTTAAGGCAACCAACCCACGTGCTGCAAGATGATTGACCCCTTATTATGACACGGGAAAGGCGATCGCCCAGCCCTATAAATAGGAAGCCTCCAGCAATGGAACAAGGGTTCAGAAGTTCAGCTCATAAATTGGCTTCACTCTCTTGGCATACACTTCGGATATCTCTCTCTCACTCTCGAGACCTCTTAACCCATAAGACGATCGGCAGAAACGAGAACAAGAACACACAGAGTTTCGCTCAAGAGCTAGATAACTAGGATCTTTTACACTAATTGTAATCGCATTCTTACATTAATATTTATACTCAAACGTATTCATATTAATAACATCTCGCGAGAGCATTCAAGCCCGGGCCTAACAAACCCGACAAATCTTATGTTATTTCCATTTCCCTCGGACGTGCTCTCGCACTTTGTTTGCTGCCCATCCATTCCAGCAATATCTATCTCCGGATAATATGTTGGGCATCAACACGTACCTATTAGTATCGGCCCCCAGAGGTCCCGTCAAACCATCCCCAGGTGGGAAACCGCTTTCGTGGCCGTACCCATTAGTATCGGCCCCCAGAGGTCCCGTCGAACCATCCCCAGGTGGAAGAACAACTCACGCACATTAGGGTTCACAACTTTCACAATTTCCAACGTTGAATATAATATATATAGTTATGGCACTTGCTAGAATGACACACACTGACACACGACTACGACCAAAGACTGGCACAACTATAAATCAATCCCTAGTATACGTCAACACACAACAATCACCACAAACAACACCTTCGACACAACCGACATGACTTCACAACAATCTAACAATCCTAGATGCATTACTACACATCGACAATTATAATCAACCAACTCAACTCCTTTTCACAATTACAAACTATCACCATCTAACGATGAATGATGACTTTACACAAATTAGTCCACCCAACCCAGTGATCCTCAAGACATAGCGACACACGTCTTAGTATACTATCTATCCAATATCACGCCTCTTTTTCCAAGTCTCTATGACAAGTAACAAAAAAAAGTCTCTATGACAAGTAACAAACCAACACTAACTTAACACAATAACATAACACCTACGACGATTCATATAATGCACAATCGACAAAATGAACAACAATCACAAAATCGTTTAACAACTTAAATTCACACGATATAAACCGTATAGTAAAGAACACTTGCCACAACACACGACAATCAGATGTCTCAATGAGCACGGCTCCACCGAACAGCTCCGAACATGTATATCCTTCGTGAGAAGAAATCAACAACAACACAATCACTATGATAACATGTCCAACGCCCGAAGAAAACCTATTGAAACATTTAATCAAACATAGAATGTTCAAGGTTTCCTAAGAACACTAATATCATCAACTAGATATAACATGTTTAACAACATTATAAAATACTAATTGAACACCAAAATGGACAAGAATCGGAGTAAAGATCAAAACCCCAAAAAGGCCAACTTTAGGAAATCAAGGGAAATACCTTCGATCCGACGAAGAATGATGGATTGGATGGTGTTAATCGTTAATAGGAACTCAAGAAGGTTGATGGATGATGAAATCTTGACCAACTCTAGCCTCTCGAATCAATACCGTAGACCGCAAGAAGTAGAAGGAGAAAGAAATGATGAAAAATGTGAAATAAAGTCTGCTGCCTGCCTATATATAGGCCATAACACGTTACATACACAATACTACAAGGTTAGCATACGTAACAGGCCTTACGTATGTAACAGACAAAATGTTACATACATAATGCTCAACTCAGATCCCACTGCCCCAAACTACATGCAACTTATCGTACGCAAGCCTCTCAAGGTTACGTACACAAGCAAAGGGTAAGGTACGCTATGTGCCAAAGTAGCATACACTAAGGCCTCTCCAGAAACTTATGACTCAACCAATAGGTTTGTTAACGTACATTGTCTATGTGCATAACGTAAGCTAACCTTCACCTTTTATGTACGTAATGCACTTGTTAGCGTACGTAACATGTTCTGACAGCAACATGGTCTGAAGTTGGTACAATGATGCAACTACCCAAGGGATGACACGACACACCACATAGTATATAATGGAGAAGTAATTCCACGAAATCATTATCGAGAAGAAAAATATACACCATAAAGTGATAAATAATTCTAGACAACAGAAATGAGATTCTCGGGTATTACATTATATCCCACTAAAAATAAGTTTCATCCTCGAAACTAAGACTAATGTTAATAGGAACAACACAATCAATTAGCAAGAAAAACAATCGTCATGATCTCTACTGGTCGACCTCGACATCAGTGCTGAAGTCTGAGCCTGAAATACACCCGATACTATCTCACAGTACTAGACTCGATGCCCCTCTTGTCCACAATTATAGCAAGTAACCGACGGCTTCTTACAATTTGCACGTACATGACCGAGAACATTACATTTGAAACACCTTGGTGCACCACCGGAAATCAACGATATATACTTAGATCTTTTAGATCCTCCAGCTGACTTAGAAGGTTCTATAAACGGTTGGTACGTGGTTTGAGGTTTAAAAATCCCAGTTTTCTTACTTTCCGAGGAATCACCAGAATTCTTCTGCTTCTTCACCATGGACGTTGGTTCCGTCGACGATAGAGTCACCATCAATGTTACGATCTCACAATATACCGCTTGGTGAGCCACTAGACAACAGAAATGAGATTTTAGGGTATTACATGTGCAATGTGCGGCTTCTCGTGAGAAGTGAACGCCGATCGGTACAGGCATGTGTCAAGGAGCGGCTTCTGTCGGGCTCCTAAGAAAAAGACATAAAACCCCAAATTTCATATTGAACTAATAATTACTCTGAACTGATTCTGGATTTAGCAATTTCTGAGATATTTTTCTTTAAAATTTCCCATAGTTGCGGTATTGACATTTTGTTGGATTTTATCGAGGTTTGTGTCAGTTATGTTTGTATTTATATCGAGGCTTTGAAAACAGAGTCGTATACTAGTATCACGGGAGATCATTGACTTCACGGACCTGTAAGTACATTGTTTTGGTTATTCAATTGTGATAATGATTGCTTACCGTTGATGATTTTGGATTTTTTCGTTTGGGCACTTGTTTGCGACAGAATGGCAAGTTTCGAGGACAAAACTTATTTTAAGGGGGTAGTATGTAATATCCTGAATTTTAGAATAATATTTTATCGTGACCTTGTTGGAAAATTGGTAATGTGATTTTTTCCCGGTAATAGACGTAATATTGAGTAAATGAGAGTAAGGCATCGGGTAGTACTTTCTAATATCGTCGAATAATTATTGGTAAGAATGTGATAGTGGCCAAAGTTGTATTCTCCGATAAATTATTCAACAAAAAAATAGAGAAACTATACGGACTAAATATGAGCTTGTGAATTTACTTGGATGTATCAGGGATGTATTTGTGGTTGTGGGTTATTTAAAATAAGAAAAGAACACCGAAAGTGTTAATAGAAATAAAGATTGAACATTTTTTGGGAAGTATCATGGACAAGTATCAACTTCGAAAAATCACCACGTATTTTTGAGAAGTTCAAAATATTTGAAAATTAACAGTTTTGTAGAAAATTGGGTTATCTTAATAACGGTTCAAATGGAGAGGCAATCGGATTCTAGAAGAAGAAGTTATGATCAAATTAGTGGAAGACTGCCAGCTGTCGAGCACCGTGCGTCACTGCATGCGTCAGCGCCCGACATGCGTTCGGGAATCCATGCGTGCGAGGCACGGGTCATCGCTCATGATGCCGTGCTCGTGCGTCACTGATGCGTCAGCACCCGACATGCATCCGGGAATCCCGCACGCGCGAAGCACGGGTCGTCGCTCATGATGTCGAGTCATGATGCGTATTTTGACCGACTAGCGGACTTTGAACATGTTAATAGCAGTAGTATTTTTATTATAGTCTAATCATTTGCCAATATCCATAGACATTGTCGACCTCTTCAAAAACAATATTTTAATATTTTAGTTTTGAGATTTGTAAGTCTTCCAAAACGCTCAAAAACCCAGTGAATCTGAGTAGCCTAGGCAAGGAGACGTCCGGTAGGTGTTTGACGAAATTCCCCAAAGAGTATGTGAATTCCAGACTGGGTTGCCATCTTTGAACTCGATTATCTCACAATCGGTAAGTTATTTTATGAATATATCTCGAGCAGTTTGTAAATAAAATACATATAAGTATAAATGTTGTTTATACCGTAAGTATTCAGTTGGAATACTTGGATAATACGAGCCATTTTTCACTAAGGAAGCCCTGATGTTGGTGGTTCAGCAGAAGCCCATTGACCATTAGCGGCCTTAGACTGAGCAAAATCCTTTTCACGAGACTCCTCGCGGCTCATCCTTAGACCAATCTGTAGGTCATCGTCATTGCCGTCTGAATTGGGATCTCAATGATGGTTGGGGCTCTAAGTCTTATCGTTGGACTGAGATTTCCCTTTTAGTCGGGTCTTTTATTTTACCATAAAGTAAGAGGTGATCAGTTCATGGCAAAAGGAATCATCCCATCTGATCAAGACTTCGACGTTCTGGGTGTCCATGACTTCCAGAACGAATAACTCTTCCTCTTTACAGTCTTCCAAATTGTACATGGAGTCGTGTGGGGCGACCTTATATGCTTTCCACGTCTTAAAGTGATCAGATGCTTCTTCGATCTGGACATGGACGAGAGTGTTATTGATGGTGCCTGTAGGGGAGGGACTCCGAACAGTAGAGGATTCTATTATCCGATTTAGATCCTCTACAGGTAAGGAGCCTGTTGAGAAGCGGGATCCCTCATAGGGTGGGATGCCCTATTGGGAGAGGGACTCCTTACAGGGGTGAGGGCCCTATTTGGAGTGGTGATCGTCGGCTCCTAAAGGGCAGCTGATTCACCCGTGCCTTCTAGTTTGACAAACACTAGTCATACGTCATAGCCGTCTTAGGCTCAGGATCTACTATGGGAGCAATCATAATTTCTTCCATAGGGGTTGCGCCTTGTGGGATAACTACTGTTGCAGATGAAGTAGTAGGAATTACCTCAATGGCCACTATAGCCACTGTGATTGCTGTAAGAACAACTTCCGACTTCGAAAACCTCTTTATCTTCTGTTTCTTCTTTCTTTTCTCGACAGCTGTATGAGAGCTACTGGAGAGAACATAACTTTTCTTACTTAAAGACTTCTTCTTACAGTCAATGGGTTTAGATTTTATCGGATAATCAGCGACATCTCAGAAATCGCTTGATACCGGGAGGGAATACAGGTTTTGGCCTACTCGCTAGAAGTGGTGCCTTCTTGAAGACATAAGGTTTTGAGCTACCGAGAAACTTCCCAGTGAAGATCTTTTTTGCGTGTGGTGACTGTTGTATGCCACAACTGGTCAGGATAACTAAGAATTAGGCCAAAAAGACTTACTGGCAGAATTCGGTCTCGACGCCTCCTCCTGAAGACGTTTCAGAATGATTTGACTCAAGTTAACCGTCTCTCCCGACATAATAGCCTCCATTACCTGGAATTTCAAATTTGTGCACATTTCGAACGCTCCAGTCCAATTTTCAACAACTCTGCAGCAAAAGTCATGCAGATACGTAAGGCAGGGTAAAATTCTTCTTATGGCAGGAAAGATGAACTTGTGAAGGCTGAGAGTTCCCAGTTAACAGATTCCAATAGGCTTTCACCAGTTCATTAGACTCGAATGATTATAGTTCCTCCAATGTCAGACCATCAAAGGCCAGCTTGTACAGACACTCGGGGAGTTCCCGGTTGATGAAGATCTCCTTCTTCTGCACATTGCTGACAACAATAGTGAGGTCAGAACCTTTCTTATATGACGCATACAAAAACTCAGCGTCAAGATAAAATTCCTCTACAATTTGCTCATCATAATTTCCAGGATGCAGACAGCCTAAACGGTAGAGACCAGTTTGTTTGACATATGAGATGACTAAGTTCATCCCATCCATGTCTTCATCTTCTAAGATAATACTAGGGATGGGATTTTTACCCGAATAACTGGATTTTAATAAGAACCGAACCGAAAAATTCGGTTTCGGTTCCGGTTTTTTTATTATTAACCAGTTCCGGTTCTTAATTCGGCTCCGGTTCATGTTTTATGATGTCAGAAAAAACCGGTTTGGAACTGGTTCTATATATATTATATATAATAATAAAAAATAATATTATATATAAATTTTTACATTATATAGGTATTAAATAAAGCAAATTAAATATATTTTGTTTAAAATATTACACATTAGATTCGGTTTCTACTCAAAATTCATTTTTTTTTTACAAAATTAGGTTTTTTTGCACAATTCGGTTCCTAAAAGAATCGAAAAACCCAGTTTTTACACATTAAATTCAGTTGCGGTTCCTAATTCAGTCCTAAAGAAAAAACCAGTTTTTTCGATTTCGGTTCTTAATTCGGTTCCTGAAAAAAAGTGGCCAAAAACCGAACCGATTTATGTATTTAAAAACCGGTTCTGGTTCTTTAATTTTTTACCAAGAACCGAACCGGTCCTAGCCCTAGATAATACGCTCTTACAGAACAGAGCGAGCAAAGATCTGACCGTTGTTAGATGTATTTTTATGCGCTTAATCATCATTATTTTACACCCATTTTTAGTTTAAATCTGCGTAAATGAGCTTTTAATGCATTATCTTTATATGTTCTGAAGGAAATTCGAGTCCGGGAGCTTAAACGAAGAAAAACAGGCCAAAACGACATTTTCGCTGCACACAGATGCTGGGCCGCGGCACAGGAGGCGCCCAGAAGGACCCGGCACAAACTGTACCGGGGGCCGCGGCACGTAAGCTCTGATCCGCGGCCCTTAAGGAAGGTGAGCGCCCAGGCCTGGCGGGTGAGGACAGGGGCCGCGACACACTAAAGTCGGGCCGCGGCCCTCCGCGCAGGGTTCATATTCGCGGCTCGCGATTTCGGCTGTTTGGAAGTCCGTTTCTGACGTAATTTCTGAATGAGTTTTTGAGGCAGATGAAAAAATATAAATAGGCATTGAAGGTCAGAAGATATGATCATCAAAACAGAAGGAGAAAATACCTAGGAGCAGAGAGCAGAAGCCAGAGAACGACGCAATTCAAGTTCCTAAACTGTGTTTGATTTTTCTTATGCTTTCTTTAATTCTTTGTGTATTATTTTCTAGCATGTTGGGCTAGAACCCTTTTCTAGGATTGTGATGAAACCGAGATTTTGACGGATTAACTTTTGATTTTGCATTATTAATATATATTTCCCTTTTCTATTGAGTTTTCCCCAATTGTTTTTAATGCGTTCAATTATCTGTCCTATAATTGAATTGTTCTGATTATGCAACTCGATTCGGGAGAGGAGAGTTAGTAGGAAAAATTGGTGAGAAACGTTTTATCTTGTGAGATAGGAATATACTCATAGGAATTACGTGGCCCATCTGAAGATTTCGTACTTTTTGCCTATTGTCGAATTAATTCACCTAGGAATAGAGTGACTTATTCGCCTTAGAAAATTCTACTGACCTCGGGAGAGGAATTAGAGTATCTTAGAAATCTTCGCCTTCAATAAATTGGGAAATTACTTAATTTATATAAATCAAGAGTAATTCGAATAAATCGAGGCGGATTCTCAATCCTAGATTATTCTCCTATTTGATCTTCTTTCTTCGAATAACCGATTTTATTAATTGTTTTTAGTTTATCACTTTATTAGTTTTATTTAATATTCCTTGCACCACCAAATTCGATCGTTCAGATAAAATTAGAGTAAAAATAAATTGGTAATTAGTAAGTCAGTCCTCGAGGGAACGATATCTTACTTATCACTTTATTACTTGCTTACGACAACGTGCACTTGCGTTCACTAAAATACATAACAAGTTTTTGGTGCCATTTCCGGGGACTGATTGTTTTACTAATATCAATGTCAGTGTTTCTAATCTTAATTTGAACATTATTTTATTTTTGTGTAAATACTTTTTATTTGTTTTCCTTTCATGAGTTTCGTTTAATGCATGAGAAAATTCGGTGACGAAGGTCTATTACCTTTGGATACTGATCTCGAGCGCACTTTGCGGAAAAACAAGAAGGAAAGGCGTGAGTTGGAAATAAAGGATATCATGGCCGACAACACAGGAAATCACGGGGTTGACAATCCTCTTCAGCAAGCTCAATCGGCATTGGCACTCCGGGATTATGCATTGCCTCAAATCAATGCGAATTTTTCGGGAATTTGGCGTCCAACTATCCAAGCAAACAATTTCGAGATTAAGCCAGCTATAATCCAGATGGTACAAGAAAGTCAATTATGCGGACTAGCGAATGACGACCCTAATGCTCATATTGCATCCTTTCTCGAGATATGCGATACGTTCAAGAATAATGGAGTTTCTGATGACGCCATTTGTCTATGGCTTTTCCCATTTTCTTTGAGGGATAAAGCCAAGTTTTGGTTGAATTCACTTCCGCCGGGCTCTATCACGACTTGGGCGGAGTTAGCACAAGCCTTTTTGGCTAAGTTCTTTCCGCCGGCAAAGACAGTGAGACTTAGGAATGAAATAACGACCTTCAGGCAATTTGAGATGGAATCGCTTCCTGAAGCTTGGGAGTGATACAAGGATTTACTAAGGATATGCCCACACCATGGCCTACCGGATTGGCTCCAAATCCCGACATTCTATAACGGACTAAGTGCTTCTACACGCACTCTTATTGATGCAGTCGCTGGAGGAGATTTAATGGGCAAAACGATGGCGGAAGCTCATTTTTTATTGGAAGCAATGGCTGCAAATTCTTATCAGTGGCCTTCCGAACGTGTGAACCCAAGGCGAGTTATGGGAGTTTCCGACAACGATCCAATCTCTACACTATCAGCCCAAGTTGCAGCGCTAACTCAACAATTGCAAGCTTTTTCACATACCCCTTCTACCAATACCATGGAAACATGTAATTGGTGCAACGGGTCTCATCCTAGTGCTGAGTGCCAAGTCGGAAATCCTTTCGAGCAATCTCCGATGGAGCAAGATCAGTTTGTGGGGAACGGAAATCGGCAGAACAACCCATATTCCAACACTTACAATCAAGGGTGGCGAAATCACCCAAATCTTTCGTGGAGGAACGGGCAAGCTTTAAATAAACCTCCGCAAGCTCAATTCGTGCAGCCCCCGCAGCAACCCCCTCAACCACCGAAGGTATCTTTGGAAGATGCTCTTGCTCAAATGGTGGCTAATACGAGCCAATTCATGACTCGCACAGAGACTACTCTACAAAATCATTCCGCTTCTATCCGAAACTTGGAAGTACAAATGGGGCAGATCGCAAATTTATTGTCCTCTCGACCTCAAGGTGTATTACCCAGGGCCACTGAGATGAACCCCAAGGAAAATGTGCAAGCAATCGAGCTACGAAGTGGAAAGGAGCTACAAGAGCAGCCTAAGAATAGCAAGGACAAGAGCAACCACAGTGAGAAAACAAAGGACGAGGAGCCCAAGCCAAAAGGAGTGTCGACCACTCATCCCACTCCATCAATTCCATTCCCACAACGCCTGCTAAAGCAAAAATTGGATAAGCAATTCTCCAAGTTTCTTGACGTCTTCAAGAAACTACATATCAACATTCCATTTTCCGACGTCTTGGAACAAATGCCGAGCTATGTGAAGTTCATGAAGGAGATCTTATCGACCAAAGGGAAGCTCGAAGAGTATGAGACAGTGGCATTGACAGGAGAGTGCAGTGCTATTCTACAGAAGAAGCTCCCACCTAAATTGAGGGATCCGAGAAGCTTTACTATTCCATGCACTATTGGAAATTCGTCCTTTGACAGAGCCTTATGTGATCTAGGTGTAACACCCCAAACTAGGCGGATATTACAGTGCCGTGGACCCCCGACTGGGACCCACTAGGCGAATGAAAATGAATGGATTACACAGGGTAAATGTAGTACCGAACCACATTACAACAATAATTACTCCGATGAGGAGTTTCATACAACACATCCAGGATAATACAGAATACATGTATATTTTATATGGAGATAAGATATACAACACTGAGTGAAATGAGTATTCAAACGGAATGTCTGCAGCAGAATAAATGAAGGAAACATAAATGACTGAAAAGACTGGGGGCCCCTTCTAGTATCATTGGGACTCCTCGCCGTCAACGTGCTCTCCCCGTGCTTTCGCCTTGCCATGACCTGAAAAATAATATCCCCCAACGGGGTCAGTTACACAGAACAACAATCCTCCAGAGTTGAATAAACACAATCATGTATGTTGTATAAACCACAAGTTCGATAAAAAATGAATCGGTTAGATTATAACCCAATCTTATTGAAAACATACGCAATCAAACATGATGTATGAATCAACTAACAGTACGGCTCGAAGGGTGGCGCCACACTACGCCCGGGATGGAAATGTGTCCGTACACAAGCCACCAACGAGTATCGATCGAATACACGTGTGGTCTTGTACCTAATCAATCTCACGAAGTAATCGACTCGTGTACACAGTCCAATGTGAGGCCAACAACCAACACACGACTTAAATGTGCCCGACATGAAAATCCTACACATACCAACCGGCACGCCAGTATGACCCGGAATGCCACGATATAACAAAAGTGACATCGAAAATGAATAATGACTCACCGAGATAAAATGATAGTGAAATGAATGACAGCTCAATGAAATGATTGGAACCGTTGTTCCTTGTGACTGAGGTGATTAATTGACAAATGACAAGTTTTGATACGGTTAATACAATGATGAATGAGTTATGATTATGAATGAACAACAACGAAAGGAATGAATATCCTTTTAACCGAGTAAGAATTAACTTACTCAACCGGTGAAGAATGTCCGTCCACGAACAACGTCTTAAATGAAAAGTCGGTCGCTCGAACAACCTTGAATAACACAATAACCAATAATTCGATAAATACACGCAGCAAACACGATTATAACTAACTCAAACGTCGATACAACAATATCCAAACTCGTAGGTGCACTCTAACGAATACGTTGAAGATATCCTTCCCGTTGGTTACAACCAAAACCCAAATTATCGAAGCCAACTTTCAAATGATTGATTCAAACCAGAAAAACAATATCAATGGCATCAATAATCCAATAGGAATCCACAATTCAAGATTACAACAACATCAATCGGAAATCCCCAAATTAACCGAAGTCAACCACAAGGGTTCTTGCAATAAATCCCCAAAATAGTCATTAAATCCGTAGGAACATATTTATCCAAGGTAGATAATCCATATCTAACATATTCCAACAACAATCCAAGCTTATACGAAGAAATCGGAAGGAAAAACCCAAAAATCCGAAATTCTAGATCCAAGAGATTAATACCTTTGATTTGATGTTGTGGAGATGATGAAGTGATGATTAATCCAACTCAAAGACTTGAAGATGATGATTGATGATTACACCTCGACGAATACTCTTCAAATCGCTCCAAATCGCCCGGAACCGAAGAGAGGAAGTGAAGAAATGACAAATGCCGAAATCTGGGCTAACTGTCCAATTTATAGTGATTCCAGTTTAGCGCGCGCTAGTCCCCTATGCTCAGCGTGCGCTAACGGGTATCTTGGGTAGTCCAGTACCCACTGTCCGACAATGGTAGCGCGCGCTACGTACCTTTGGTAGCGTGCGCTACGGATGTACATTTGGCGTGCGCTAACCCCAAATGTTAGCGTGCACTAACGAATTATCTGATGCCCAGTACTGGAGTCCAGAAACCTTCTGTCCACTGATCTGATCTCGGTAGCGTGCGCTACAATCAATAATTAGCGTGCGCTACAATATCGATTGCGTACGCTAAAAACCACTCATAGCGTGCGCTATGAATTAATCCAATGCAGTCCAGTAGCCACTCGACTCAACCTGATTTGACCTTAGCGCGCGCTATACCGACTGCATAGCGTGCGCTACTCCGGCCTACTAGCGCGCGCTACTTACCATTCTTAGCGTGCGCTACATATAACTCACCTGCAGTCCAGTGCCTTCTGGACTGCAGCCAGGACAACATTAGCGTGCGCTAATGCTGAGTGGTAGCGTGCGCTACCTGTACTAAATTAGCGCGCGCTAAAGAGAGTACGTAGCGTGCGCTACTCCTCACACACATCCCACCATGAAAGTGACAATGATGATATGCTCGGCCCGACTATCCAACTGGGTTGAATGATGAAATAACACTGATACGCGATACCAATATACTCCGAACGGTGAATACAATGAATGAAATGAATGATGAATGATCATTAATGAGTGAAAAATATACTGAGTGAAAATTACTGAATGATAAATACTGAATAATGACTGAATTACAACCGGGTATTACATACACCCCCCCTTAAAAGAGTTTCGTCCCCGAAACTATGGGTCAAACAACTCGGGATAACTCTCCCGCATACTATCCTCGGTTTCCCAAGTAGCCTCTTCGACTCCGTGTCTAGACCACTGAATTTTAACCAAAGGAATCGTCTTGTTCCTCAACTGTTTGATTCGCCGTTCTAAAACTCGTATAGGACGTTCCTGATATGAATGATCATCGGCGATCTCGATTTCGTCAAACTGAAGTATGTGACTCGGGTCGGCAACATACTTCCGTAACTGAGATATGTGAAACACATTATGAATTCGGCTCAATGCCGGAGGTAAGGCCAATCGATAAGCTAGCTCGCCTACTCGATCCAAAATCTCAAACGGCCCAATGAATCTCGGACTCAGCTTTCCCCTCTTCTCAAAACGGAAGATACCACGACTCGGGAATACCTTGACCAAAACATGGTCACCTGTCTCGAACTTTAATGGTCGACGACGATTATCTGCATAAGATTTCTGTCGACTCTGAGCGGTCAACAAACGACTCCTGATCAAAGCTACCTTCTCACGGGCGGCTATAAGCATATCGGGCTCGGTGCCGATTGACTCTGATAATTCATCCCAATACAAAGGAGATCGACAACGACGACCGTACAAGGCCTCGTAAGGTGCCATCTTAATCGAAGAATGCCAACTATTATTGTACGTGAACTCGATCAACGGTAGTTGGGCTTCCGAATCATCTTTCCAATCGAGGACACATGCCCTCAACATGTCCTCCAAAGTCTGAATAGCCCTCTCTGATTGTCCGTCGGACTGAGGATAAAAGGCTGTACTGAGATTAAGCTGAGTTCCCATAGCACGATGAACTGATTTCCAAAAATGAGACACAAATCGTCCGTCAAGATCGGAAACGATACTTTTAGGAGTACCGTGCAGTCTCACTATCTCTTTGATGAATAACTGGGCAAGTCTCTCGGGACCCCAAGTATCCTTAATCTCAAGGAAATGAGCCGATTTAGATAAGCGGTCCACAATTACCCAGATCGTATTCATGCCACGACGACTCGTCGGCAAACTCGTGATGAAATCCATAGAAATGTCTTCCCACTTCCATTCTGGAATAGGGAGAGGTTTCAGCATACCCTCCGGTCGCTGATGTTCAATCTTAACTTGTTTACAGGTTAAGCATCTCGAAACAAATTCTGCGACTTCTCGCTTCATATTACTCCACCATTAATTTTGTTTCAAGTCCTTATACATCTTGCTAGACCCCGGATGAACAGAATAAGTGGTAGCATGAGCTTCTCTCAAAATCGAGTTCTTCAACTCATCATTCGCCAGTACGCACAACCGATTCTTAAATCTCAAAAGTCCATCTTCGTGGACCACGAATCCAGGGGCTTTCCCTTGAGCCACATTCTCACGGATGCGCAACAATGATGGGTCTGAAACCTGCTTCTCCCTGATTTCCTCCTCAAGCGACGATGAAATCTCTAACATACAAACTGTCCCTGAACTCACTGAAGCCAGACCTCGATCTCGGGTCTAAGGAATTCCTGCTGAAGCTCCTTCTGGACTGTTAAACGAGCAAGCATCTGCTCCTGAACGGACTTATGACTCAAGGCGTCGGCGACAACGTTCGCCTTCCCCGGGTGGTAAAGAATCTCGATATCATAATCTTTGATTAATTCCAGCCACCGTCTCTGTTGCATATTTAACTCCTTTTGAGTAAATATATACTTCAAACTCTTGTGATCGGTAAAAATTTGACAAGTAACGCCATAAAGGTAATGACGCCAAATTTTCAAAGCGAACACCACGGCTGCTAGCTCCAAATCGTGGGTCGGATAATTAACCTCGTAAGGTCTCAATTTCCGTGAAGCATAAGCAATAACTTTCCCGTTCTGCATGAGTACACATCCGAGACCCTGCCCGGACGCATCACTATAAACCACAAATCCTTCTGTCCCTTGCGGCAAGGAAAGGACAGGTGCAGAAGTTAACCGGCTCTTGAGTTCATCAAAACTCTGATGACATGCGTCGGACCACGTGTATTTCTTATCTTTCCGTAAAAGATTCGTCATGGGTTGAGCGATTTTAGAAAATCCTTCAACAAACCGCCGATAATAACCGACCAATCCGAGAAAGCTCCGGATCTCCTTAACATTCTTCGGAGGTAGCCAATCTCGAATAGCCTCCGTCTTTTGAGGGTCGACACGAACTCCGTCTGATGAAATTACATGTCCGAGAAAAGTCACTTCGGACATCCAGAACTCACATTTGGAAAACATCTCATAAAGTTCCTCTCGTCTCAACACGTCGAGAACCTGATGAAGGTGAACCTCGTGCTCCTCTCGGTCACGAGAATAAATCAAAATGTCATCAATGAAGACAACAACAAACTGATCCAAAAAGTCAATGAAAACCCGATTCATTAACTCCATGAATACCGCAGGGGCATTAGTTAACCCAAACGGCATTACCACGAACTCATAATGACCATAGCGTGTTCGAAACGCCGTTCTCGCGATATCCGACTCTAGAATCCGCAGCTGATGATATCCAGATCTTAAGTCGATCTTGGAAAATACTGAAGCTCAAGTTGATCTAAAAGATCATCGATACGGGGTAGAGGATATTTATTCTTGATCGTCACCTGGTTCAATTCCCGGTAATCAATACACAAGCGGAACGAACCATCCTTATTCTTGACAAACAACACTGGTGCTCCCCACGGGGACGCACTCGGACGGATATAACCTTTCTCGAACAACTCCTCAAGTTGGTTATTTAGTTCCTGCATTTCGGTCGGGGCCATCCAGTACGGTGCTTTCGATATCGGGGACGTATCGGGCTCCAACTCAATCGTGAATTCTACATCTCTCTGTGGAGGCAAACCAGGTAACTCGTCTGGAAAAACATCGGCATATTCCTTCACCACCGGAATATCCGTCAACATTACTGGTGATTTCTCGGTTTTGGTCATATAGCACCAATAACCAATACACCCCTGATTGAGTAATCTCACTGCTTTCATCAAATTAATGACCTTACCAGCAGTAGGGATTACCTCCTGAAAAACACATTCAACCCCATAAATGCGAAATGATAGTGACCATACGCTACGGACACTAATGGTGGCATCGTGACGATCCATCCAATCAATACCCGAATGACGTCGTCCCTCGGTAAATCTACCACGATTAGGTCCGCTAGCCATACACGGCCATGAAGTCAATCGCTGATTACGAATCTCGCGATTTAGATAATTCTTCTACCGTCAGGTAGACCAATGACATAAGGCTCACAACTAGTAGCACTACCCGGACATAGTCTACTCAAGCATGACTCGAAATGAATGAATGCGATGCACCAGTATCAAAAAGGGTACACACGGGTTGAGATAGAATATCGAGTGTACACGAGATCATCCGGGCCTCTGGATCGTCGGTCTTCTTCATCTCATAAATTCGGGGCTTGCTGCCCCGAACCGGACGCTCCGTCGATAGCTCTTAGCTCGCCTTTAGTTCTGTCGTCTTGAACGATCTTGGTGAGTGGCTTTGATTACGCACCGCTGAATGTCCTGGGCTGAGATGACGCGGAGTAGGTTTAGAGTCCTTCGGCAAAACGTGCCCTATGCCCGGCAATCCCACGGTTGTGGCACGTGATGCAGGCTTCGGACATTTAGTCCGAAATGACCTGTTCTTCACGGTTGAAGCAGTGCTTGGCGAATCGCCGCTTGAGACTGAGATTCCGTGGGTTTAGGTGCCATAGGAGGTCGCTCAGAAAAGGTAGAGCCTACACGTGGCTTCTTGAAAGTGGCCTGACTTCCGTCAGACTGATTACGGTTCTTGGACTTCTTGCTAGCAGATGAAGGTTGCTTCTTAGCAATCTCCTTAGTAGTAAGCTCATAGGTAAGAGCTTTCTCAATGAATTCGGCCAACGTGGTGCAATTATGATTAAGCAACTGTAGTCTCATACGGGGTTTCAGCCTCTTGCTGAAATACTTGATCTTGTCCGCCTCAGAGTGAATGATAGACGAGGCGAACGGAAGAAGTTCCTGAAATTTTTAGGCGATGGCGAGAACATCATCATCCGCCGAAAGGTCGGGAGTGAGTAATTCCGACAACTTGGCCTCCCTGAGTGGGGCCGGATAATACCTCTCCATCATGAGAGTTTTGAACTGATCCCAAGTACAGGATCCGTCTGTGGGCTTCAACGATAACCACCATGAATGAGCGCTCTTACCAAGATAGTAGGCCGCAACTGAAACTTTATGCCTTCAGGGCAATCCACCATCGCAAATAACTTCTCGAAATGCTCAAGCCAATGAACAATATCTTCCGGCTCAGATGAGCCCTCGAAGGTAGGTGGTCGCTGGCGAGAGATATCGCCAATGATACTGCTTACACCCCTCTCTTGCCTCTGAGGTGGCGGCGGAGGAGCCTGTTGATTTTGAGTAGTGGAGTTATGCATCGCCTCCATTAGTTGTGCCATCTGAGTCATTTGGGCCATCATGCCCTGCATAAAAGCGAGTGGGTCAACTCGAACACCCTCTGACTGAGTGTGTCCGTGCGACTCACGATAGTGAATGATCGCGTCCAGGTGAATGAGTGGCAGCGTCGCTGCTCGAAGAATTAGCATTATTCCTGGCATTCGCACGTTTATTCACACGAGCTCTCGGGATTCGGCCTGCACCACAGCCTCTCCCCCCACGTCCTCTACCAGCTCTTTCCATACTGAAGTGGAAAGTCACATGATGATTATATCTCTCGCATGAATATCACATTATGACTATGACATGAGATGATGAAAATGAGCATACGCTCTAACACAGTGATTACATGAATGATTAAGTGAGGTGACATGATTATCTGATGAAATTATTGAAATGATTATCTTGAACAAGTTAACAAGACTAATGATATGATCTTCCAGATCAACAACTGAGTAGTGAAATGAATTGAGTGATTAATGAGTTAACATGACCGTCCTGGTCAAAATGAAAATGATGTTTGAGGATTGTTAACTGATAAATTATGAATGAATGATTATTGCCAGAAATTATACCATGGCGTTAAAAATCTTACAGTTCTTGGTCTGATTGGCTCGGCATTTGCACAGGTCACACGTGACGCGAAAGTCCAATGATACTAGTCCGATGACGATGATTTCAAATGAGACATGACTCGGAAGGTAGTATTCAAAACCACGCTCCGATACCAACTCTGTAACACCCCAAACTAGGCGGATATTACAGTGCCGTGGACCCCCGACTGGGACCCACTAGGCGAATGAAAATGAATGGATTACACAGGGTAAATGTAGTACCGAACCACATTACAACAATAATTACTCCGATGAGGAGTTTTCTACAACACATCCAGGATAATACAGAATACATGTATATTTTACATGGAGATAAGATATACAACACTGAGTGAAATGAGTATTCAAACGGAATGTCTGTAGCGGAATAAATGAAGGAAACATAAATGACTGAAAAGACTGGGGCCCCCTTCTAGTATCATTGGGACTCCTCGTCGTTAACGTGCTCTCCCCGTGCTTTCGCCTTGCCATGACCTGAAAAACAATATCCCCAACGAAGTCGATTACTGAGAACAACAATCCTCCAGAGTTGAATAAACACAATCATGTATGTTGTATAAACCACAAGTTCGATCAAAAATGAATCGGTTAGATTATACCCCAATCTTATTGAAAACATACACAATCAAACATGTTGTATGAATCAACTAACAGTACGGCTCGAAGGGTGGCGCCACACTACACCCGGGATGGAAATGTGTCCGTGCACAAGCCACCAACGAGTATCGATCGAATACACGTGTGGTCTTGTACCTAATCAGTCTCACGAAGTAATCGACTCGTGTGCACAGTCCAATGTGAGGCCAACACCCAACACACGACTTAAATGTGCCCGACATGAAAATCCTACACATACCAACCGGCACGCCAGTATGACCCGGAATGCCACGATATAACAAAAGTGACATCAAAAATGAATAATGACTCACCGAGATAAAATGATAGTGAAATGAATGACAGCTCAATGAAATGATTGGAACCGTCGTTCCTTGTGACTGAGGTGATTAATTGACAAATGACAAGTTTTGATACGGTTAATACAATGATGAATGAGTTATGATTATGAATGAACAACAATGAAAGGAATGAATATCCTTTTAACCAAGTAAGAATTAACTTACTCAACCGGTGAAGAATGTCCGTCCACGAACAACGTCCTAAATGAAAAGTCGGTCGCTCAAACAACCTTGAATAACACAATAACCAATAATTCGATCAATACACACAGCAAACACGATTATAACTAACTCAAACATCGATACAACAATATCCAAACTCGTAGGTGCACTCTAACGAATACGTTGAAGATATCCTTCCCGTTGGTTACAACCAAAACCCAAATTATCGAAGCCAACTTTCAAATGATTGATTCAAACCAGCAAAACAATATCAATGGCATCAATAATCCAATAGGAATCCACAATTCAAGATTACAACAACATCAATCGGAAATCCCCAAATTAACCGAAGTCAACCCCAAGGGTTCTTGAAATAAATCCCCAAAATAGTCATTAAATCCGTAGGAACATATTTATCCAAGGTAGATAATCCATATCTAACATATTCCAACAACAATCCAAGCTTATACGAAGAAATCGGAAGGAAAAACCCAAAAATCCGAAATTCTAGATCCAAGAGATTAATACCTTTGATTTGATGTTGTGGAGATGATGAAGTGATGATTAATCCAACTCAAAGACTTGAAGATGATGATTGATGATTACACCTCGAAGAATACTCCTCAAATCGCTCCAAATCGCCCGGAACCGAAGAGAGAAAGTGAAGAAATGACAAATGCCGAAATCTGGGCTAACTGTCCAATTTATAGTGATTCCAGTTTAGCGCGCGCTAGTCCCCTATGCTTAGCGTGCACTAACGGGTATCTTGGGTAGTCCAGTACCCACTATCCGACAACGGTAGCGCGTGCGACGTACCTTTGGTAGCGTGCGCTACAGATGTACAATTGGCGTGCGCTAACCCCAAATGTTGCTAACGAATTATCTTATGCCCAGTACTGGAGTCCAGAAACCTTCTGTCCTCTGATCTGATCTCGGTAGCGTGCGCTACAATCAATATTAGCGTGCGCTACAATATCGATTGCGTACGCTAAAAACCACTCATAGCGTGCGCTATGAATTAATCCAATGCAGTCCAGTAGCCACTAGACTCAACCTGATTTGACCTTAGCGCGCGCTATACCGACTGCATAGCGTGCGCTACTCCGGCCTACTAGCGCGCGCGTGCGCTACATATAACTCACCTGCAGTCCAGTGCCTTCTGGACTGCAGCCAGGACAACATTAGCGTGCGCTAATGCTGAGTGGTAGCGTGCGCTACCTGTACTAAATTAGCGTGCGCTAAAGAGAGTACGTAGCATGCGCTACTCCTCACACACAGCCCACCATGAAAGTGACAATGATGATACGCTCGGCCCGACTATCCAACCGGGTTGAATGATGAAATAACACTGATACGCGATACCAATATACTCCGAACGGTGAATACAATGAATGAAATGAACGATGAATGATCATTAATGAGTGAAAAATATACTGAGTGACAATTACTGAATGATAAATACTGAATAATGACTGAATTACAACCGGGTATTACACTAGGAGCCAGCATAAATCTTATGCCTCTTTCCATTTTTAAGAAGCTGGGTATTGGGGAAGCCAAGCCGATGATGGTTTCTTTGCAATTAGCTGACAGATCTATCAAGTATCCGCATGGGGTAATAGAAGACGTTTTGGTCAAAGTCGATAAATTCATCTTTCCGACCGATTTTATTGTACTCGATATAGAGGAGGGCCATGACATCCCAATCATCTTGGGAAGACCATTCTTAGCAACCGGCCGAACTTTAATTGATGTGGAAAAAAGGAAGCTTACTCTACGAGTTCAAGAGAAGCAAGTTACTTTCAATATATTTCGATCCTTGCAATATCCTAGTGATGTTGAGAATTGCTTTCAAATTGACGTCATTGACTTGTGTGTAAGTAGAGCTTTTCAGGAGAGCTATCCATCAGATCCATTGGAGTACGTTTTAGTTGGGTCTGCTTCCGAATTGAATTCAGAGCATGTAGCCTATTTAGGACACATGGATGTTTCCCCACCATTTTTCACTCGTCGACCATGTAAGGAGCTCGGAAGTTCACCAAATCGACCCGTCCCATCAATCGAGAAACCCCCAAAGCTGGAGCTCAAGTAGCTACCGAATCATTTAAAATATGCATTTTTGGGACCCAACGATTCCCTGCCAGTCATTCTTTCGGCCACTTTGGCGGGGGATCAAGAGGAGAAATTATTGAGGGTTTTGAGGGAGTACAAATTTGCCCTTGGGTGGTCTATTGCGGATATCAAGGGAATCAGCCCGTCCATTTGTATGCACAGAATTCTGATGGAGGAAGACTACAAACCATCTGTGGAGCATCAACGCCGTCTAAATCCAAATATGAAAGAGGTGATAAAAGTCGAGGTTTTAAAACTCCTCGACGCAGGTATGATCTTTCCTATTTCTGATAGCAAGTGGGTAAGTCCGGTTCAAGTTGTGTCAAAAAAGGGTGGGATAACGGTTATCCAAAACGATAATAATGAATTAATTCCCACTAGAATTGTTACGGGGTGGCGTATGTGCATAGATTATAGGAAATTAAATAAAGCCACTAGAAAAGACCATTTTCCTTTACCATTTATTGATCAAATGTTGGATAGATTAGCCGGACACGATTTCTATTGTTTTCTTGATGGTTATTCTGGGTATAATTAGATTTATATAGCCCCAGAAAAACAAAAAAAAATGACATTTACATGTCCTTATGGCATTTTCGCTTATAGGCGCATGCCTTTTGGTTTATGTAATGCGCCGGCCACTTTTCAACGGTGTATGATGGCTATTTTTTCTGACATGGTAGAGCATTGCATTGAAATTTTTATGGATGATTTTTCTATTTTCGGTGATTCGTTTGATATATGTTTGCAGAATTTGCAGAAAGTCCTCAAAAGATGCGAAGAAACAAAGTTGGTCTTGAACTCGGAGAAGTGCCACTTTATGGTCCAGGAGGGCATTGTACTAGGCCACCGCATATCCTCCCATGGAATTGAAGTCGACCGGGCAAAAATTGAAACAATCGAGAAGATGCCTCCGCCTACTTCGGTAAAGGGGGTAAGGAGCTTTTTGGGACACGCCGGTTTTTACCGCCGTTTTATTAAAGATTTTTCGAAGATCACGAAGCAGTTGTGCAATTTGCTCATGAAGGATGTTCCGTTTAATTTTGACGAATCTTGTAAAGAAGGTTTCGACCTATTGAAGAAAGCTCGAAGCACCGCCCCGGTCATAGTCGCTCCAGACTGGGGCCTTCCATTCGAGTTGATGTGTGATGCTAGTGATTTTGCCATTGGGGCTGTTTTGGGACAGAGACGAGGGAAAGTGTTCCACGTCGTGTATTATGCAAGCCGAACTCTTGACGACGCCCAAAGAAATTATGCCACATCAGAAAAAGAATTGTTAGCTGTGATCTTTGCTTTTGATAAATTTCGGGCGTACTTATTGGGGACGAAAGTAGTGGTGTGGACTGACCATTCGGCGATCAAATACCTTTTGGAGAAGAAGGATGCTAAACCAATGTTGATTAGGTGGGTGCTTCTCCTACAAGAATTCAACTTGGAAATTCGCGACAAAAAGGGGACTGAGAATGTTATTGCCGATCACCTTTCACGTTTAGAGAATCCCCTTGAGAAGGGGGAGAGTCATCCACAAATTGTGGAAAACTTCCCCGATGAACAACTCTAAAAGTTGGGTTCGCAACACGCGCCTTGGTATGCTGATCTAGTGAACTATCTGGCGAGCAAAATAATCACGAATGATCTTTCGTGTCATCAAAAGAAGAAGCTGATTTCAGATGCTAAGTATTACTTGTGGGACGATCCTTTTCTGTTTAAACGATGCCCTGATCGAATCATTCGCAGATGTGTTCCGGATGAGGAAATCCGCAGTGTGCTGAATCATTGCCATGCATCACCCTACGGAGGGCATTTTAGCGGAAATAGAACAGTGGCAAAGGTCTTGCAATCGGGTTTCGATTGGCCACCGTTATTCAAAGATGCTCACTCCTTTGTGTCCACGTGTGATCGGTGTCAACGGACGGGAAACATCTCAAAACGACATGAAATGCCATTGAACACAATACTTGAGGTTGAATTGTTCGACGTATGGGGGATTGACTTCATGGGTCCATTTCCTCCATCAAATAAGAACCTCTATATCCTAGTAGCAGTACACTATGTCTCGAAGTAGGTCGAAGCGGTGGCACTACCAACAAATGGGTCTAATGTCGTGATCAAATTTATAAAAAAATATATTTTCACGCGTTTTGGGACTCCACGTGCTATTATCAGTGATGGTGGTTCACACTTCGACAACAAATTCCTTGATGCGGTCTTAAGAAAATACAGAGTCACTCATCGTGTTGCTACAACCTACCATCCCCAAACGAGTGGTCAAGTCGAGATATCAAATTGAGAGCTAAAGTGGATCTTAGAAAAAACAATTAGCTCGTCTCGAAAAGATTGGTCCTTTAAACTCGATGATGCACTTTGGGCATACCGTACTGTGTACAAAACACCTATAGGCATGTCACCGTACAGATTGGTTTTTGGGAAAAGTTGTCATTTGCCAGTAGAGATGGAGCATCGTGCATACTGGGCGATAAAGAAATTAAATTTTGATCTTAAATCTGCTGGTGAAAAGCGTTGTTTGCAGTTGAACGAGCCGGAGAAAATTCGTCATGATGCGTACGAGAATGCGAAGCTTTATAAGGAGCGGACAAAGATTTGGCACGATAAGTACATTACACATCGAGAGTTCGCTCCGGGTCAAGAGGTGTTATTATTTAATTCTCGCTTGAGGTTGTTTCCTGGGAAATTGCATTCATGATGGTCGGGACCTTTTACTGTAGTTCAAGTATTCCCACACGGAGCAGTGGAAGTACAAAAAGATGATCGAAAATTTAAAGTAAATGGGCAGCGGTTTAAGGCCTACACGGGTAATCCAATAGACGCGCAGAAGACGAGCGTCGTCCTATCCACCATAGAGTGAATGCTAGAAAAGTCCAGCTGAAGACTATAAACTTAGCGCTTCTCAGGAGGCAACCCGAGTATTAGTTGTAGATGTTAATTTTTCGTTGATTTCATTCATTCTTAGAGTCTAGTTTTTTCGTCATCTTTGCTTTGATATGCTTCTCTCTCACGTTCTATATGTTTTCGCTTTAAAATTTTTTGTGCAGGAACATTCCAGGTCCGGGGCCGCGGCACACCGATGACTAAAATACAGGAAAACTTTCTGTACTCTGTGCCGCGACACAATGATGCTGAGCCGCGGCACACTTGCCCCAAGAGCCGCGGCACACTGACAATGAGCCGCGGCACGCCGAGACCCGGAAAATGCATCCAGGAACCTGTACTACGTGTCGCGGCATGCAAGCTTTGAGCCAAGGCACACTAACCCTGCAAGCCGCGGCACCCGTACAATGAGCCGCGGCACACTGCCATACTCCCAGCGCCCAAAAGCAGCCTGTACTACGGGCCGCGGCTCACTTGATACGTGCCGCGGCCCCTGCTGAGATTTTTAAACGGCCAGGGCAGGTTTATAATTCAATCGGCCAAGACAAGGTAATCTTAAAATCTTTTCTTCTTCGCGCGGCGCCATAGGTCTCCCTTCAAATCTCTTCTTCTTCTCACCTTCTTTAATCCAACACAAGGTAATTCTATTCCCTTAAGTTTCAATGCAACATGGATTAATGATTGGGGTAATATTCGTTGATGAACTTGTGTTTATTTTCTAAATTTTTATCAAAATTTGTATCAGATTATGCTAAGATTATTGATTGATTGATGTCGTGAATTGCTGTGATGGTCGATTGAAATTGTTGTTGTTGAGGATTGAATTGAGTAAGTTTTTGTTTTTTGTTCTTTAATTAAGCTAACGCATGCAAAGTGTTTGATAAAATGCACCAATGAAATTTTTTGAGCCAAACATCTCCAAATTGTCTGCAACGAATTCGATTATCGGATTTAATTGTGCCCACAACCCTTACGTCAAGTTTGAGCTTAAATATCTGCCTCATATCCCTCATATGAAAGTGCGAGTTCATTCGACGCTATATCCATTTTCCGCACGTTAAGTTGAGAGTGGTGTAGTGATTTTTCAAGTTGTCTAAGTTATCCCGTGTTTATTTTTCAGGACTTCGTCATGGCTCAGAAAAGGAAGTTGAGCACAAGGGCTAGGACGCGATCATCCCCCACAAGAGGGGAAACGTCACAAAACCGACCGGATATGGAATACCACCAATTCTCTGACCCTGGCATCCATCGAATATTCAACGAGAGAATCCGTCCTCGTCCAATAATTCCGGAGTGGGGATTCACTCCCCCCCAAGACAGAGAGCTATTGGCAATGATCAATGAAATGGGATGGACTCGATTCACTGCGCCAGCCGAGCCGGCGGTGATTTCTATTGTCCAAGAGTTCTACGCCAGTGCTCTATTGCGACAAATCCAGGCGGGGCAGATGATGGGACGACCGGATACACGGACTGAGGTCATCATCCGAGGCCAAACAGTGGACTTCTCGGTGGCCGCGATTCGGAGGTTGTACGAGCTACCGGAGGTGGATGAATCGGAGTACACACGAACTATGAGTAGCCTCACGAGGGAGGATTTGCTGGAGGCACTTGCTCAGCCGGGTTCCATCTGGGAAACGCGCGTCCCGGGTTCCACAACTTTTTATTTCAAGAGTTCCCGCCTCAGTCGGCTCGGGCGAGCCCGGCTTTATTTCCTCTGTGCACGAGTCGACCCTACATTGTAGATCCGCTCGGTCTTGCTTCCTCGTGCCCGATTATTATATGCCATCACGACGGGACTCCGATTTGATGTGGCCTCACGTCTGTCCCTTTCTATATTTTAGTGCATCCAGTGAGGGGCAAAGACGGGATTAAAACATCCCTCGCTGATTTGTGCCGTATGCCGCCAGTCGGGCGTGACTTGGTCCGACGAAGAGCCGTCTATTGCACCCCAGGGTCCGATCAACCACCGTATTATCTCCCATTTCGACTAGTGGGGTGGCGCGATGGCACATGAGCGGGGGCGAGGATTTCTTATCAATGAGCCACACGAGCACTCTCCCGAGCCACTACTGCTGACTCATGAGCTGGCGGCAGATGATGAGGATCGGACTGAGTCCACTCCACCGCCAGCGAGAGAGCACCTTCAGGCGATGTTTGACAGCCTGAGGGAGGAGATGCGGGTATAGAGAGACAGCCTCCTCGCAGCTGTTCGAGAGGAGATGCGCGAGCAGGCCCGCAGGGCCAATCGACGTGCGGAGAGGTGCTAAGCGGCGAGGGATGCTTATCATCAGGACTGGGGTGGCCCATGAACAGAACGTTCACGAACTGTTCGTGAAAAAGCTCGGTCAACAGAGTCAGTTCGAGTTCGGTTTGACCGAACCAAACATTTTCGCGAACATGTTCGAGTATTTTCGAACCGAACATCGAACATTTTATATTTTGATCGGGTGTTCGCGAACTAATCGCGAACATTAATATATATATATATATATAATATGGCACGAACAGAAACAATTGAATACAAACGAACCGAACGAACGAACAGAATAATTGAACGCAAACGAACAAAGCATAAGAACAGAACAATTGAACACAAACGAACCGAACACGAACAATAAAAAATATGTCGTACCGAACTCGAACACTAATTTGTAATGTTCGTCGAACACGCACACGAACCGAACACTTAACGAACCGAACGAACGAACGGTCAGTAACACCAAAATCTCAGTTCGTTCGGTTCGTGTCCACCCCTAATCAGGACTATCTAGCTGCGTGGACGAGCCATATACTCCATCCGGACGGACCCTTCATTCCACCAGTCAGGCCATCTACACCACCCTCCTCGCCGGACGAGGCTGGCACCAGTTCCTGAGCTGATATTAGGGGAGTACTTGACCTTTCTCATATTGTATATTATTATTTGTGTCCATTGAGGTCAATGTATGTCTTAAGTTTGCGGGGGTCACTATTAGTTGTTATTTACTTTTTCGTTGCTATTTTTCGTTGTTATTGATTTTAGCCTTGCTTGTCTTCTAAAATATTCTGGACTGTATTTGCATTCGTGAATTTTTCATGCAGCCTTGTGTAAAACTGATAATATTATACTAATTTCTTTTTGAAGAAACGGTTGAGTTTTGGTCGAGTTTGCATTCTGCGATAATTGTTTCCCTTGAGTATTCATTTAGGCCTGATTTTTTTGCGTCATTGTAGAAATCCTAGCATATAAGAAATGAGACATACGTGTTTATGAATCGTCGTCTATACGTTTAGTTACACTTTTCACGTAGCTAGTCGTCCAGTAACATGAGTCTTCTTGGCATTTAATATGAGTTTAGGCATTGAGTCGGATAGTTTTTCCCAAAAATTCGAGAAATTATACATGTTCTATGATGGGAAGTCTAGTAACCGGGGGTATTCACGTGGCCCGTTGTTTACTCTCGCGTAAAACGACAACCCTGAATAGACTATTGGTTCAGAAAAATTGCATGATGATGAAAAGAAGCCAAGTAACCGGATGTATTCACGTGACCCGTCGTTTACATTCGCGTAAAACAGCAACTTTGAATCGGACATGCGGGAATAGCCATTCGAGTTTTTTCTCCGCTGTAGAAGGAGACTTAGTAACTAGAAGCACTCATGAGCCCCATGAGTGTCTTTTACGTCAAACGGTTCCCCAATACATGAGAATGGATTTCCACCCTAGGGTCATGTCATGAAACATACCAGGAGTGGGAACCTAGTGGTTAACTCGAATCATTATAATGATCATATATAGGGGAATGCTGTCCGAAGATTATTATTTACGATGAAACTCTTGCATTTTTGCCACGAGACTGTGGGACTGGGCGATTTGTCTTGTTTAATCTAACCATTCATATTGGCGGTCGGCTCAATTCACTCTTGTTAATCTTTGAGCCTTGATTTTCTTCATGACCGATGGATCAGCACTAAAAAGATTGCTTTGTGGAATCATTGTCCGTGATGTGACCCACTAATACGATACTTGTAATTTTCTTTGAGATTTTCAGGGTAGTATTAATCAGGTAAACACTATGGATTTGCACGTTTACCCACGATACTTGTCATCTCATTTGAAATTAATTTTTGCTTGAGGACAAGCAAAGGCTTAAGTTTGGGGGTATTTGTTAGATGTATTTTTATGCGCTTAATCATCATTATTTTACACCCATTTTTAGTTTAAATCTGCGTAAATGAGCTTTTAATGCATTATCTTTATATGTTCTGAAGGAAATTCGAGTCCGGGAGCTTAAACGAAGAAAAATGGGCCAAAACGACATTTTTTGGTCAGGGACCGCGACACACAGATGCTGGGCCGCGGCACAGGAGGCGCCTAGAAGGATCCGGCACAAACTGTACCAGGGGCCGCGACACGCAAGCTCTGAGACGTGGCCCTTAAGGAAGGCGAGCGCCCAGGCCTGGCGGGTGAGGACAGGGGCCGCGGCACACTAAAGCCGGGCCGCGGCCCTCCGCGCAGGGTTCATATTCGCGGCTCGCGATTTCGGTGGTTTGGAAGTCCGTTTCTGACCTAATTTCTGAATGAGTTTTTGAGGCAGATGAAAAAGTATAAATAGGCATTGAAGGTCAGAAGATATGATCATCAAAACAGAAGGAGAAAATACCTTGGAGCAGAGAGCAGAAGCCAGAGAACGACGCAATTCAAGTTCCTAAACTGTGTTTGATTTTTCTTATGCTTTCTTTAATTCTTTGTGTATTATTTTCTAGCATGTCGGGCTAGAACCCTTTTCTAGGATTGCGATGAAACCGAGATTTTGACGGATTAACTTTTGATTTTGCATTATTAATATATATTTTCCTTTTCTATTGAGTTTTCCCCAATTGTTTTTAATGCGTTCAATTATCTGGCCTATAATTGAATTGTTCTGATTACGCAACTCGAATCGGGAGAAGAGAGTTAGTAGGAAAAATTGGTGAAAAACGTTTTATCTTGTGAGATAGGAATATACTCATAGGAATTACGTGGCCTGTCTGAAGATTTCGTACTTTTTGCCTATTGTCGAATTAATTCACCTAGGAATAGAGTAATTTATTCGCCTTAGAAAATTCTACTGACCTCGGGAGAGGCAATAGAGTATCTTAGAAATCTTCGCCTTCAATAAATTGAGAAATTACTTAATTTATATAAATCAAGAGTAATTCGAATAAATCGAGGCGGATTCTCAATCCTAGATTATTCTCCTATTTGATCTTCTTTCTTCGAATAACCGATTTTATTAATTGTTTTTAGTTTATCACTTTATTAGTTTTCTTTAATATTCCTTGCATAACCAAATTCGATCGTTCAGATAAAATTAGAGTACAAATGAATTGGTAATTAGTAAGTCAGTCCTCGAGGGAACGATATCTTACTTATCACTTTATTACTTGCTTACGACAACGTGCACTTGCGTTCACTAAAAACGTAACAACCGTCAATGATCATGTCATTCTTCTTCACTGAAAGAGATAATTATGGGGTGAAGACATACTCGTAGAAATATATAGAAAGTAGGTTAGAAAGCTTTGAAGGTATGTAGGCTATATGTTGTAGGCTCGATATTTTTGCAGAAAGCGTAAAGAGTATGTGGATCAGCATACTGGCCCTTTTATAGTATGCAGGGAAGCTAGGTTACAATGAACGGTTAGATTTAAGGGATGGAACCATATTAGTATGAACGTACAAGATGGATTTAGATGTAACTGGTACGTCTAATCCACCAATTTTGAAATTAATTACTGGTCCCACTTCTGACACAGTTTGACTTCCACTATTGCACGATACTGCGGTTTGAATTTTGAAATTCCGGTTTTAAGGCATTAAAGTCCAGGTGTCTTTTCAGTATTGAGAGATAAATTGTTTTAGGTTCAGACAATGGAAGTGGACTGAAAATAGTTTGTAAGGTTCAAGAGTATGAATTTGGATATGCTTAAATATTAATTGATATCCTACAGTGTATGTGCCATATCCACGAAAATATAGCATTCCCCCTTAAAATGTACATACAGGATTCAATTCTTACCGAAATTTTGGATTAACACTGTATTCTTGGGTCAATTGTGTCCTCCCTTAATTAATGCACACGTCATCTGTAGGAAGATAATAACACCTTCTTCTTCCTACAGTAAGGATATAACTCGGAGTTTTGAGTGTATGGTTTGTAACACCCCAAGTCACAAATGGGACATTACACGCCGTAGAACCTTCATGAGGTCTACCAGGCTAACACATAACACACAATCCGAACATGAAATCCCAAAAGACACAATCATCATAGTAAAATAGGGCCGTGGCCTTGGCCAAAACATTTTAATCAAGTATCGAAGAGTGTAACTCCACATGAATCCATTGCCCACGCAGGGGACTTACCCAGTTTATAAAACACTCAGTCTAACTCCAACATCAAGATAAATGCAATAGTAAAACATAAAACACGATTCGAGCCTCATCATGCTGGTCCATCTTTTGCATGCATATCCCGTGCCAGCTCCTCGGCTCGACCAGTACCTGAAATGCATAAGACGCATTTCCCCTATTTAAGGGGTTAGCATTCGAATAGCTAGTGCAAGTACACAATTACACTACATCATATACATACACGATTCGACACAAGCAATCCATTTGAGAAAAACATTTGAAATAAATATTCCGGAATATCACATTTACACCAAAATAGTATATTATCAAGTTTTCCACATCACAACTATCCACACTTGGTAACTCGCAGCCGTACCCATTAGTATCGACCCCCAGAGGCCCCGTCAGATCGTCCCCGGGTGAGAAACCACTTCCACGGCTGTACCCATTAGTATCGGCCCCCAGAGGTCCCGTCGAACCATCCTCGAGTGGAAGAACATCAACATACGCACCCAAGTCCACTTCCGTGGCTGTGCCCATTAGTATCGGCCCCTAGAGGCCCCATATGCCATCCCTGGGTGGAAGATCAACAATCACATTCATTCAATAACACAATTTACATCATTCGCATCAAAACCATACACACACAATGAAATCTAATACATGTACTTGCATCGGATAACACGACATGAAGGAAAATGGTGAAAGGAAAGGTTTCGGCCCGGATAATCTTCACAAATCCGATCCTAACACAATAACGATACACAACTAATCTCAATATTGTGAAAACGTAGGAATCCATCCTAGTTCTACCCAATGGAACAATTCGTCAGACAATAAAAGGTCATAATCGGTTCCCCTCTATCAACGGAGAAAAATATCGAATTCAATCCGCAAAACCGCAAGAGAAGTAAAGGATAGAGATCATACTATCAAAATCTAACAATCGTGAGGGCCAATCGGACTAGAAGGGTGAAAATCAAAACAAAACCCCAAAATCCCCAAAAGCTAGGGTTCTAACGAAATATACCTCGATTAGACGATGAACAACGGAAGATTTGATGCTAGTGTGATGATATGATGCCCCAAAATCGCTTCTCAACTGAGGTTGGATGAAAATCGGACGAACCCTAGGCCAGGAAATCGCTCCCGTCATTAAGGAAGTGAAAAAATGAGAAGAAAACCCGCTGCCCAGTTTATTATACTGGGCAGCATTACGGCTGTAACATCAACACCATTACGGCCGTAATGGTGTTCACGACCTCACTGCCCAGTTTTCACAAATCCGCTACGGCCGCTACACAAAGGATATTATGGCCGTAATGTATGAAGACTTACGGACGTAATGCACATCAACTTACGGCCGTAATGCACACCAACTTACGGCCGTAATGCATGTCTAGCAGCAGGCCTGCCTGATCCGAAATGCCAACAATCGGAATGAAAACATGAGAAACGAAACCACAGATATACGAGGATTTAACAGATGAGATTGGTACAAAAACTATCACAAGTCTCCGGTCGTCCGAAGTTCGGTATGGGACGAGTATTAACAATGGCACCCAAATTAATAAGAATTACAAAATTGACCCAAACGTCCGAATTTCACGATACGACGTCGGATTAACAATCCGAAACCCATGACATGAGCAACACCACCATACGAACTCATGGAAATAGAGAAATAATGAAATCAAACGAGTTTTACGAGAATCGAACGTACATGCGACAAAACATGACTTAAAATGAAACTACGTAAAAACATATCCGAAACTCGTCCAAATGGAAAAACTCAAAGAACAAACTAGATTCAGAATCCCAAAACAGTGACAAGCGAGTTGTCCGAAATGAACATACACTAAAAATAGAAATTACCAAAAACAGAAAGTACGGATATTACATTCTCTCCCCCTAAAAATAAGTTTCGTCCCGAAACTTACAACGTGAATAATTCGGGGTATCTCGACTTCATATTCTCTTCCGTCTCCCACGTGGCTTCCTCGGATCCATGCCTCGACCATTGCACTTTAACTAAAGGGATGGTTTTGTGCCTGAGTTGCTTCACCCGACGCTCTAAGATCAGAATCGGCCTCTCCTCGATGGTAATGTCGGGTCCCAACTCGATCTCTTCAAAATCAATAATATGGCTCGGGTCTGGTATGTACTTCCTAAGCTGATAAACATGAAACACGTTATGCACATGACTCAAGGACGGGGACAATCCTAACTGACATGCAAGCTCTCCAATTCTCTCCAAAATCTTGAACGGTCCAATATATCTTGGACTAAGTTTATCCTTCCAGCTGAAGCGGTAAACTCCCCGTGTCGGCGACACCTTAAGCAACACATGATCTCCCACCTCAAACTCCAACGGCCGGCGACGCGTATTGGCATAAGATTTCTGTCGACTCTGGGCTGTCAACATCCTATCGCGAATCAGAGCAATCTTCTCTCTCGTCTCAACTACCATATCGGGCTCGGTGCCAATAAGTTTGGATGCATCATCCCAACACAACGACGATCTGCACCTCCTCCCATACAATGCTTCAAATGGTGCCATTTTGATTGAGGCATGCCAACTATTGTTGTACGTGAACTCGATCAATGGCAAGTGCGACTCCCAATCATCCTTCCAATCTAAAGCACAGGCTCTCCACATATCCTCCAATGTATGTATCGTCCGCTCTGACTGCCCGTCTGTCTGGGGGTGGTAGGATGTACTGAGTCTCAACTCGGTCCCCAAAGCTTGATGAACGGCCTGCCAAAAATGTGATATGAATCGGCCATCTCGATCCGAGACAATACTCTTAGGAGTCCTATGAAACCTCACGATCTCCGCAATGAATACCCGTGCTAGTCTCTCCGGCCCCCAAGTATCCTTAATACCCAGGAAATGAGCTGATTTGGTTAGTCGATCGATAATAACCCAAATCATGTTCATTCCAGTCTGAGTCCTAGACATACTGGTAATAAAATCAATGGAAATGTCCTCCCAGTTCCACTCCGGGATAGGAAGTGGTCGCAATAATCCCGCAGGTCACTGATGCTCAATCTTAACCTACTGGCAGGTTAAACACCTCGATACAAACTCGTTCACGTCTGTCTTCAAATTGCTCCACCAGTAGTTACTCCTTACATCCTTGTGCATTTTGCTCATACCAGGATGTATGGAGTAAGGTGTAGTATGAGCCTCACTCAAGACCTTCTGTCTCAACTCAATGTCATCCGCTACACATAATCTGCCGCGAAATCTCAAAACACCATCATCCTGAATCACAAACTAGCGGCTTTCCCCTTCCTCACATCCTCCCTCAACTGGACTAAAAACGGATCATCATACTGTTTCGCCTTGATATCATCAGTCAAGGACGAAGTGATTTCCAATGCACATAACAGACCCTGAACTCTCTAAACCCAAACCTCGATATTCTGACAAATCAAATCCCACTGGATCCTGCTATGTGGCGTAAATACCTCTAACATCTGTAACGCCATCGGCTTCCGACTCAACGCATCAGCCACTACATTAGCCTTACCCGGATGGTAAAGTATCTCGAGGTCGTAATCTTTAATTAGCTCCAACCACCTACGCTGTCTCATATTCAACTCTTTCTGACTGAAGATATACTTCAGACTCTTGTAATCCGTGTAAATCTTACACGACGATCCAAAGAGATAGTGCCTCCAGATTTTTGAAGCAAAGACGACTGCAGCTAACTCTAAATCATGCATAGGGTAATTTGCTTCGTAAGGTTTCAGCTGTCGGGACGCATAAGTAATAACCCTATCTCTCTGTATCAAAACACATCCGAGCCCGAGGACCGAAGCATCACTATATACAACAAAATCCTCGTTCCCCTGAAGCAATGCTAAAATGGGTGCGGTAGTCAGTCGTCTCTTCAACTCGTCAAAATTATCATGTCTATCTGCAGTCCACTCGAACTTCTGAGTCTTCTGGAGTAACTGAGTGAGTGGTCTAGCGATCTTAGAAAATCCCTCAACAAATCTACGGTAATAGCCTGCAAGACCCAGAAAACTCCTCACTTCCTTCACATTCTTAGGCGGTTCCCATGCCATCACTGCCTCTATCTTCTGTGGATCTACCCGAACTCCCTCCGCTGAAATCACATGCCCGAGGAACATCGCTTCCTTGAGCCAAAACTCACACTTAGAGAACTTTGCGTACAACTGCTCAGTTCTCAAAATGTCTAGCACAATCCGGAGATGCAAGGCGTGCTCCTCCCGATTCCGAGAATAGATAAGAATGTCATCGATAAAGACGACTACGAATTTGTCCAGATACTCAATAAAAACCTTGTTCATCAACTGCATGAACACTACTGGGGCATTGGTTAGCCCGAAAGGCATAACCAGAAACTCGTAATGGCCATATCTCGTCTGAAAAGCAGCTTTCGGTATATCATTGTCCCGATTCTTCAGCTGGTAGTAGCCCGATCGTAAATCAATCTTCGAGAAGACTGCCGCTCCCTGAAGCTGATCAAACAAATCGTCGATCCTGGGCAAAGGGTACTTGTTTTTGATGGTTAACTTGTTTAACTCTCAATAATTGATGCATAAAAGAAGCGATCCATCCTTCTTCTTAACAAAAGTACAGGCGCACCCCAAGGCGATACGCTCGGTCGAATATACCCTTTATCTAACAACTCTCCCAACTGTTTCTTCAACTCTAACATCTCCAACGGTGCCATACGGTACGGCGCTCGAGAAACAGGGGCCGCATTCGGCTCTAGATCAACAGGAAACTTAACCTCCCGTTGTGGTGGTTATCCCCGCAAGTCATCTGGAAAAACATCGGGATACTCGCTAACGACTGGAATCAAAGACATGTCAACTCCACCATCTTCCGCCTTCAGAGCGTAACACCAATAGCCGACGCAACCCTAGTTCAGAAGTTTCATCGCCTTCAAGGCGCTAATCACACTTCCCGATCTAACCGGCTTATAACCGATGAGAGTATGCTCGGTGCCGTCCTCAGCCACTATCGAGATGGTACGAGTTCGATAGTCCATGATAGCACCGTGACGATCCAACCAATCATCCCCGAGGATCAAATCCTCCCCCTTAAGGTCTATAACAATGAGATTCGAGGGCCAATGTCGGCTCCCGATCCTCACTGGGCAATCCCTAACTTCCCGGTCCCCAACCATACGATCCCCGCTAGGCGTACCCACTACAAATGGTTCACACTCGAACAAGGAGTCCAAACCAATACGACACACAATCCGAAGCAATAAAGAAATGGGTAGCACCCGAATCAAAAAGCACTGAAACTGGATGAGAAAGGATATGAGTAGTACCTGACGCCACCGGAACGTCTGCCTCCTCTGTGCGCCTCATCTGATACAATCGAGGGTGAACTGAGCCCGAACTCGATGCTGTACGACGATCCGTCTGACCCCTACCCCTACCATGGCCCGAACTCTGAGGAACATGAGTAACTGGAGTACTATGCTTCTTCTGAACGGTGGTGGTGGTCGGAGCTCTGGCGACCCTGGTGGCCCTCTCGAAATGAACTGCCCGATGTCCGGTGTGTCCGCAAGTAAAGTAAGTAACTAACGGAAATGGGCAATCCTTCATCACGTGCTCATACTGACTGCAATTAAAACAAACTCTACCGCCAGATGCAACAGACTGGACCGAACGGTTACCCTGAGATCCACCGGCCTGATGAAACGGCCTCTTCCCAGATGTAGGAGCAGACCGAGACCTCGAAAACTGACCACTCTTACCGGCTAAGAAACTGCCAGTAGTCTTCTGCTTCTTAGCTTCGGAACCCGACTCTGATTCCGGGATAGCCATCTCGATCGCTAGGGCGCGATCCTGGTATTCCTTCAAGGTGGCACACATGAGCGGTGCCATACTCTGCCTGATATGTGGTTTCATGCGCATATTGAAATAACGGATTTTATCGGCCTCCATCCTCACTTGATCCTTCATGAACCCCAACTGTTGATTGTAAGAGATAATGGCCTGAGAAATCGGCACATCCTGAGGTGTGGCAGTGAAGAACTCCACAATCCTGCATTCTTTGGCTGGCGGCGGACAATATTCTGCTTCCATAGCAGCCTTGAATTCCTCCCAAGTGGCTCGGCGGTCTCTGGGCGCCACAACCTCCCACCATTCCGCATCTTCCTTATCCAGGAGGTACTGAGCAATATGTACCCTCTTGTCATCGGGACAAGCTACAACATCAAAAGTCCTGCTCAACGGAAAGAGCCAATTCTCCCAATCGAGGGAGTCAGAAGATCCAGAGAAATGAAGAGGGTGCATCTTAGTCACCGTCTGAAGCCACTTACTAGCTTCTTACTCAAGAGTCAGGGGTGGATTTTGGCGTCCACCCTGAGCTATCTGAGCGAGCTGGGCTACCAACTGCTGAAGTGCGGCAGTAGCCCCGGGCTCGGCATTATTACCCGATGATAGATCCTGACTGACCGACATACCCTGTTGCCCGTCAGAGCTCAGAGGTAGAGTGCTCGGCACTGACTGAGAGTCTGAATCTGCAGAGGACTGAGAAAGTGGGACTTTCTCATTAATAGCACCCCGACCACGGCCTTGGCCGTGTCCCCTAGCTGGTCTACCGCGACCTCTCAACATACTGAAGAAAAGATATGAAAGGAACAAGATCAGAAAAATTCACAGTTTGCAAAGTCGGTACCACAATTCACAATCCAAACAACACAAGGAAATGAATTACAGAAACATAAGAGTTCGAGGAGACTTACAGTCACGGTTCGCACGAAGAGATGGTAGCATGATGATATTAGGCTCAACAATTGACTCTAACGACACGACTGACAGACCCAAAATTAACCGACAGCCTAGGTATTCATAACCTAGGGCTCCGATACCATAAATGTAACACCCCAAATCACAAATGGGACATTACACGCCGTAGAACCTTCATGAGGTCTACCAGGCTAACACATAACACGCAATCCGAATATGAAATCCCAAAAGACACAATCAGCATAGTAAAATAGGGTCGTGGCCTCGGCAAAACATTTTAATCAAGTATCAAAGAGTGTAACTCCACATGAATCCATTGCCCACGCAGGGGACTTACCCAGTTTATA
This sequence comes from Orobanche coerulescens, assembly GCA_033398695.1. Lineage (NCBI taxonomy): Eukaryota > Viridiplantae > Streptophyta > Magnoliopsida > Lamiales > Orobanchaceae > Orobanche > Orobanche coerulescens. Next base: position 51,916,269 of record CM065803.1, read on the forward strand.
AAACACTCAGTCTAACTCCAACATCAAGATAAATGCAATAGTAAAACATAAAACAGGACTCGAGCCTCATCATCATGCTGGTCCATCCTTTTCATGCATATCCTGTGCCAGCTCCTCGGCTCGACCAGTACCTAAAATGCATAAGACGTATTTCCCCCATTTAAGGGGTTAGCATTCGAATAGCTAGTGCAAGTACAAAATTACACTACATCATATACATACACGATTCGACACAAGCAATCCATTTCAGAAAAACTTTTGAAATCAATATTCCGGAATATCACATTTACACCAAAACAGTATATTATCAAGTTTTCCATATCACAACTATCTACGCTTGTAACCCGCGGCCGTACCCATTAGTATCGACCCCAGAGACCCCGTCAGACTGTCCCCGGGTGAGAAACCACTTCCGAAGTCGTACCCATTAGTATCGGCCCCCAGAGGTCCCATCGAACCATCCTCGGGTGGAAGAACATCAACACACGCACCCAAGTCCACTTCCGTGGCCATACCCATTAGTATCGGCCCCCAGAGGCCCCATATGCCATCCCCGGGTGGAAGATCAACAATTACATTCATTCAATAACACAATTTACATCATTCACATCAAAACCGTACACACACAATGAAATATAATACATGTACTTGCCTCGGATAACACAACGTGAAGAAAAACGGTGAAAGGAAAGGTTTCGGCCCGGATAATCTTCACAAATCCGATCCTAACACAATAATGATACACAACTAATCTCAATATTGTGAAAACGTAGGAATCCATCCTAGTTCTACCCAATGGAACAATTCGCCGGACAATACAAGGTCATAATCGGTTCCCCTCTATCAACGGATAAAATATCGAATTCAATCCGCAAAACCGCAAGAGAAGTAAAGGATAGAGATTATACTATCAAAATATAACAATCGTGAGGGCCAATCGGACTAGAAGGGTGAAAATCAAAACAAAACCCCAAAATCCCCAAAAGCTAGGGTTCTAACGAAATATACCTCGATTAGGCGATGAACAACGGAAGATTTGATGCTAGAGTGATGATATGATGCCCCAAAATTGCTTCTCAACTGAGGTTGGATGAAAATCGGATGAACCCTAGGCCAGGAAATAGCTCCCGTCGTGAAGGAAGTGAAGGAAGTGAAAAAAATGAGAAGAAAACCCGCTGCCCAGTTTATTATACTGGGCAGCATTACGGCCGTAACATCAACACCATTACGGCTGTAATGGTGTTCACGACCTCACTGCCCAGTTTTCATACATTCGTTACGGCCGCTACACAAAGGATATTACGGCCGTAATGTATGAAGACTTACGGCCATAATGCACATCAACTTACGGTCGGTAATGCATGTTTGGCAACAGGCCTGCCTGATCCGAAATGCCAACAACTGGAATGAAAACACGAGAAATGAAACCACAGATATATGAGGATTTAACAGACGAGATAGGCACAAAAACTATCACAAGTCTCCGGTCATCCGATGGTCGGTATAGGACAAGTATTAACAACGGCACCCAAATTAATAAGAATTACAAAAATGACCTAAACGTCCGAATTTCACGATACGACGTCGGATTAACAATCCGAAACTCATGACATGAGCAACTCCACCATAAGAACTCATGGAAATAGAGAAATAATGAAATCGAACGAGTTTTACGAGAATCAAACGTACTTGCGACAAAACATGACTTAAAATGAAATTACGTAAAAACATATCCGAAACTCGTCCAAATGGAAAAACTCAACGAACAAACTAGATTCAGAATCCCAAAACAGTGACAAGCGAGTTGTCCGAAACGAACATACACTAAAAATAGAAATAACCAAAAATAGAAAGTACGGATATTACATGATTAATTAAAGCGGAAACTGTATTCATGGGTCTTACAGCATTCCCCCTCAATTGATGAGTAAAATGTAAAAATTTACAAGGAGTCGGGCTGTAGCATTCCCAATTCTTGGCGAAACATGCAGAATCTGGTGGTGCTGAGAGTAGAGGTGAAAACGGATCGGATACGGGCAGATAGTGCCCTTCCCGTATCCTAACCCATATTTTCTCTCAGATTCGAAATCGGATACGGGAAGGCCGGATACGGATATGAATTCAGATTATTCGGGATACAGACATGGGATGGATACAGGACGGATTCGGGCCAGATTCGAATAAATATAATCGGATAATACGTTTCATACAAAAATCGTTTGGAAGTGATTGCAGCATATAAAAAAATTACCTACACAATATTTCATAAAAGTTCTAATGCAAACTATAGTATTTTTTTTAAAATCGTTTCATAATAAGGTTCCGTCATTTTTACTTATTCAGTCTCTCCCATCAAAAACATAAGTTCCATACTTAGCAAAAAGAATTCAAGCAGAAACCTATTCAAGGTATGAAACAAAACAACAACCAGAATCCAACTTATAATCCAATAGTCTCTCTGAATTTAGTGAAATCACATCAAAACTATAATAATACTATGATAATGAGATAATCTATTAGAGAACCATCTTCCGGATGAACATGAAATAGAGGCTTCAACTCTCGGATCCTCATCAATCCTCATCACTGTCCATTTCTTCTTCAACATATTTTTTTTAATAAGCAGTTAGTATTTCATTAATGACCAAGACTCGTGGAAAAAAGGCAAGTATGGAGAAAAAGAATTGTTAACAATAAAGTAACCCATACCAAATAAATGCATTAGCTAAAATTAGATATTTTTCTAACAATATCCAAGTTAGTAACCAAATAACCCTATGATGGCTCCACAATTTCCCGTCATGCATATTAAGGAGAAAATATAAAGGCCTCAAGACCCATTTTGAATATGATTAATTATCTATTGAGTCACACTACTGACAATGTCCTAACTCTTACAAATGCATGATTTTTATATGAATTAATAAAAAATGATGTCCCAGACCTGTAAATATTGTGAACATAATATTTTTTGATTGCAGGCTTGTAGCTACTGACTAGCCATGCATATACATGAGAAACTTCTCGAGTAAGGACTTGAAAGAGCGGGTTCTGAGATTTCAGGGCAGAGAAGTTCCGAGTTCGTGTATTTCTGAGACTGGGTTTGGGAAGGAGACTAAAGAGTGTTAATTTCATTTTTTAACAATGATTAATATATATATATATATCTATATATATATATATATCATAATTAATCCGCCTTTGTGCTCTCTGCGGAAAGCGGGTAAACGTAGTGAGAACGGGTGTTGGTTGCTCTACAGCTCTATTGCGCCGCAGCCTTATCCATGTGCCTCTGCAATAAAATAAAGTATGTTTAAAATTTAAAAATATGTATATCTGGATTTATTATCTGGATTGGTATCCGGATAATATCCGATAAAATATGGGAAAACATGGATACGGGCAGATATTGCATAACCCGAATTCTAACCCTTATCCGAATTCAACTATCCGGATACGTATTCGAATTCGACCGGATACCTATTTTTCATCCCGAATTCGATCCCGACCGGTTACGGCTCTGAATCGGGCGGGAAATATCTGCCCAGTTTTCACCCCTAGCTGAGAGGTATTGTAAAGATGTCAGGTAACTGGATGTCTGTATGAATCTTCACGATCCGAACATCTTTATTTTCAACATGATTTCGAATGAAATGATGCTTCATATCAATATGCTTAGTCCGCGAGTGCAATACAGGATTGTGCGTGATTGCAATTGCACTCGTGCTATCGCACATGATTGAAGTCTCTCTTGCATTGATGCCATAGTCTTTTAACTGCTATTGTATCCAGAGAATCTGCATACAATAACTTCCAGTAGCATAGTATTCCGACTCAGCTATAAAAAGCGAGTTGGCGAATTGTTTCTTAATGAACCATGACACAAGTCTTGGTCCAAGGAAGTGATATGTCCCGATGGTACTCTTCCTATTCAACTTACAGCCTCCGATATCCGAGTCAATATAGCCTACCAAATCGAATCCTCCTTCCTTAGGGTACCACAATCCTATATCAATTGTTCATTTTACGTACTTAAGGATTCGTTTGGATGTGGTGAAGTGACTCTTTAGGTGCTACCTGATACCGAGCGTACACTCCTACAAAAAATTAGATATCGAGCCTGCTGCCTGTTAAGTGAAGGAGTGAGCATATAAGCTTCATGTAGAGTGATTGAACAACCGGCTTTACAGCTTCGTCAGCTCTTATCTATGTGGGAGTGCTCTTGGGGGTGGACGACAATTTGGAAGTGTTCATCCCGCGACATTCTACATAATCAAATAGCTTTTTGATATCTCTTGTCATGTGGCAAGAACATCCGCTATCGAAATACCAAATGTCCTCCTTGATATACTGTAATAAAAAAATTAAGTAGATTTAGGTCCCCTTTGATTTTTGGGTCCTTGGTTGTTAATGCCTTTGGGTACCCAGAGTTGCCTGACTGCAATTGGTTTGCTATAGGTTAAAGTTTCTTCAGTCCTGTTGGATTTGTATTTTACTTTTTCTAATTAAAACACTTACAACATGTTTGTTGTATCCAACATCTTCGCCTTTGCTGTATCTTGAGGATTATGCTATAGGATTAGACTCTTGACTTTACTGGAAGATCTTATGCTGTATGGACAGGCTGTATGATGTTCTCCTAACAGCTTTCGTGCTTAGACTGATATTCTGACTTTGAAGATCTTTCTTGTATGAGGCAATTATCAAAACACAAGGAGGATTTTTCCCAACAAATATATTTTGTTATGCATTATGTGTGTAATACCCGTACTTTTTATTGACTGTTTGACCTTGCCGTTCTTCCTATTTTGTCACTCTATAAACTCTTTGAGATGTTGTCGATATTGTTATAGCGTTTCGTACCTTGTTTGGATCATGATCGTGGTTGTTTACACCTTGCGGAAGTGTTCTGGGTCAGAGAAATAGCGTACGATAGGCCTAGGCTAACGCACGTTAATTCTTCTTGAGTAGCGCACGCTAGCTTTGAGCCCTAGCACACGCTAAGGGACCAGACAGGGCAGAGACAGTAGCTAACCCTGCTCTCTGGACTATCAGTTAGCGCACGCTAGGAGTTAGCTAGCGCACGCTATTTGTGGTCAGTAGCGTGCGCTAACACCGTTCGTAGCACACGCTAGCGGGCTGGGTCGGCAGAGGCAGTGAGGTTGTCAGGCTATCTGGACTATCAGGTAGCGTACGCTAGGCTTAGGCTAGCGCACGCTAAGCTATCACAGCATCGCACGCTAAGACTTGAACAGGACAGTGGACAGTAGGTTCTGGACTCCAATTTCTGGACACGAGCTCCCAGTTAGCGCACGCTAACTATTAGCTAGCGCACGCCAAGAGTAGACGATTAGCGCACGCAACGGTTTTACCTTACGCACGCTAACGGGATGGCAAAAGCCACTGGACTACCCGGTGACCTCGCTAGCGAATGCTAAATATGGATGCGTAGCGTGCGCTAGACTAGGCAGGTATATATTGGACAGTTGACTTCTGTTCGTCATTTTTTTCATCCTTCTCACATTTTCGATCGGGAGCAGTGGGTTTTGGACGATTCGGAGAGTGTGGAGGCGATTCTTCTTTAGATATCAACATCTTTGGTTGGAGAACAAGGATTTCACAACATCTAATCCATTCCATCTTCCAAATCAAGGTAAAAATCCTTAGAACCCTAATTTTGGGAATTTTGGGGGTTTTCTTAGATTCGTCCGATTTATCCATTTTTGAGGTTGAGAACTTTGAGATTATGAAGTATCTACCCCGTATACATGTTTCCCCTATGATTTTACGCAATGGTTTGTGCTGTGTTCGGACTTGTGAGGGTTTGGGTGATTTTCCCACCTCTAGTTGTTTATCCTTGTATTTTCATGAATCGTATACGGGTTTCGGGAGTTTCTTCGTGAGTTACGAGTATGGATTATTGATTATCATACCCCCTTGCGAATCGTTTAGGTACCGGAAGTGCATTTTTGAACCTACCGAGATCATACTCTTTTCCGTTCGATTTCTCGATGTCTCAAAGGCAAGTATATGTTTATGATTGTGCGTTCTCGACTTTGAAAGTATAATATATGAATTGCATGATTGTTTATATCCACTCTGGGATGGGCCGATGGGTCCTTTGAGGGTTTCGTAGCCTTTGGTGCGATTCCACGGATAATATGAGTTAACCACTCTGGGATGGACCGACGGGTCCTCTGAGGGTTCCGTAGCCTCTGGTGCGGTTCCACGGTTGATCATGTATGTATTGATGTGATGCTATGAGATTTAGTTATTTCGGAATACTAGTCTTGAAATGTTAAATTGACGGTTACTTTTACTTTATTGTCCAGGAGTATTGTATTTCATATTCGATATACTTGCACTAGCTATTCGACGGCTAACCCATTTATGGGGGAAATACTTTTTATGTATTTCAGGTTCCAGGTGAGCGGACAGGCAGGTATCGGGTCGGCATGAATATGATGGGCAAACGTGATACTGTGTCTTATCTCCGGTCATATTTTGTGTTCCTCTATTCGGTGTTGTTGTACTGGAATGGTTATTGAATACTCGAGTATTGCTTTTCAGTTTTCTTGATGTTCCGGCCTGTGTTGCCGAGGTATTGATTTTGTGTTGTGATGTATTTGGATACATTGGTTGTGGTTTGAATACCCTTTGTATTGTCTTTCATTACACTGTATTTGGATCTTTTCGGTCAAAGATTTATAGTTACGCGTATGATTAGCCTTGTGGGTCCCACGACGGGGCTCACGACGCTGTAATATACCCCGAATAACTTGGTGGTGTTGCATAATATGGTATCGGAGCTTAGGTCTATGGATACCTAGTCGGTCTTTTGGGTTGATTGAGTCATCGTTTGTCTACGGTATCACTACTTTGCCATCATCACAATGCGATCGGTACTTGTAAGACCTCTTACACTGTATTTGGACCTTCTCGGTCAAATATTTATAGTTACGCATATGATTAGCCTTGTGGGTACCACGGCGGGGCTCACGGCACTGTAATATACCCCGAATAACTTGGGGGTGTTACAGAATATGGTATCGGAGCTTAGGTCTATGGATACCTAGGCTGTCGGTCTTTTGGGTCGATTGAGTCATCGTTTGTCTACGGTATCACTACTTTGCCATCATCACAGTGCGACCGGTACTTGTAAGACCTCTTACTCTTCTGGTGTTTCCTTAATCGTTATACTTCTATTTTTGGTATTCTTGAGAATCGGTCACTTCGATGACGTGCGATTGAATTGTACTTACGTGCCTTCTGTGTTCTTTAGTATGTCAGCTGGTAGGGGACGAGGCCGTGGCCGTGGACGAGGATGTGGCGCGGCCGTTTCCCTCAGTTCCGTTGCAGGGTCGACCAACCCCAGTTTATCAAACTCGGTGCATCCTAACACCGAAAGTCAGCACGACCAGTCGACTAGCCAGGGGAACAGCGCGGATGTTGGAGTTGCGAATGTACTTCAACAATTGGCTAACCAGGTGACCATTTTAGACCAAACCGTTCAACTAAATAATCCGAACCCGAACGCAGATGCCTTGCTTCAGAATGTAATCTGTATGCACCCTCCACAGTTTGGTGGTGCCACCTATTCACTAGGTTGGGAGGATTGGCTAGCGGAGTTAGAGAAAACTTTCGAAGCGGTTGATTGTCCCGAAGCGAGGAAAGTACCGATTGCTCAGTATTTCCTCACCAAAGAGGCCGCTACATGGTGGAAAGTCATCAGGCCACAGGATCGTGTTGCTACGTAGGAAGAGTTTAAGGAGCTTTTGGAGGTCGAGTTTTGTCCTTGTCTAGTGCGAGAAGGCCGAATTCGAGCCTTTTTCGAGGCTAAGCCGCAGAAAATTCCCGTTTCGCTGGCAATCATGGAGTACAACCTACAATTGATCCATGTGAAGGATCAAGTGCGAAATGAGCGTGATAAGATCCGTTACTTTGATATGCGGATGAATATGGACTTAAGGCGGTACATGGCCGGATTCGCTTGCACCACGTTGAAGGAATATCAGGACAGAGCTTTAGCCCATGACATGTTAAGCCCCGTCAACGATACCAATGAAGAACCGAAGAAGCAGAAGATTGTGGTGAATTTTTCTGGTTCTAAGAGTGGCAACTTCCAGAGGTCTCAAACGACTAACCGTTCCGCCGGACAGTTGTCACGTTCTGCTAAAGGAAAGAGGAGTTTCCGTTCTGCTCTGGGCATGTCAGATCGCCCGATGACTTGCTATAATTGTGGTCGTCTAGGCCACGTTAATTTAGAATGAAATTTCCCACCTTTGAAGTGTCACACTTGTGGACAGATGGGACATAGAGCGGCTTAATGTTCCGAACGAAATCCGACTCTGGACACTCGGGCTTCTACCCCAGCGCCACTAGATCAAGGCGTGAATCAGCGGCAACCTTTTGGTCAGTCTCAGCAGAGTTACGGCAGGGGCCGGGGACGAGGTCAAAAAACTGGAGGGGGAAACTCTAGCGTCGGTTCAGTACAACCACAAATCTATGAGATGCGTCGAACAGACGAACCCGACGCGGCGGTGGCCTCAGGTACCATTCATATTTTATCTCATCCAGTTCGTGTACTTTTTGATTCGGGTGCTACACATTCTTTCATTTCCTTGGAGTGTGTAAGCCGTTTGAATATAACTTGTATGACTGCTTGCGATCCCTTCATTGTGAAACTACCTAGCGGGGATAAAATTGTGGGAAACCAGGAGATTAGAGATTTTTCGGTGAGTATAGCTGGTGTAGATTGGTTGTCGAACTTAATTGTAGTTGATATGGAAGGCGAGGATGTAATCCTCAGCGAAGATTCGCTTGATAGTCACCAAGCGATTAAGAATTATCGTACTAAGGTTATCACCATGATTACCGAAGATAGATCCAAGTACTCATTTTTGGGACGTAAGATGGGCCAATCTAAGTTACTTATCAGCGCTATGAAGACCGTAAAACTTTTGAATAAAGGTTGCACGGGCTATTGGTGTTATGCTTTGAGGACAGAAGGGAACGAAGTCGAATTCTCTTTGATTCCAGTTGTTAACGAGTATCCCGATGTTTTTCCAGACGACCTCCCGGGATTACCGCCAGATCAAGAGATAGAATTTTCTGTGGATTTAGAGCCTGATGCGGCTCCGATTTCTAAGGCACCTTATCGAATGGTACCTTTTGAGATGCAAGAATTAAAGAGTCAGTTGGGAGAACTACTGGAGAGAGGGTACATCATACCGAGCGCTTCGCCTTGGGGCGCGCCTGTTCTATTTGTGAGAAAGAAGGATGGTTCACTACGGTTGTGCATCGACTACCGTGAGCTGAACAAGGTGACCATCAAGAAAAAGTATCCTTTGCCTCGTATAGACGCTTTATTTGATCAGTTGTAGGGGGATGCAGTTTTCTTGAAAATTGATTTGAGATCCGGGTACTATCAACTCAGGGTGAGAGAGTCCGATGTTCCGAAGACGGCATTTCGGACGAGGTACGGGCATTATGAGTTTGTAGTTATGCCTTTTGGATTGACTAATGCACCGGCAGTATTCATGCAGCTAATTAACAAGATATTCATCGAGTACCTCGACAAGTGTGTAGTCATTTTTATTGACGACATTTTGATCTATTTTCGAGATGAGGACCATGCCCGACACTTGCATTTGGTACTAGATATTTTGAGAACCGAGCACCTCTTTGCAAAATTCTCGAAATGTGAGTTCTGGTTGGAAGAAGTATGTTTCTCGGCCATGTGATTTTGGCCGAATGGGTTTGTGAAGACCCGCAGAAGATTGAGGCAGTGCTAGATTGGGCACTGCCTAAAAATGTTAAGGAAGTTCATAGATTTTTGGGCCTTGCTGGGTACTACCGTCGGTTTGTCGAGGGGTTCTTGAAACTCGCTCGACCGCTTACGAAATTACTCCAGAAGACAGAAAAGTTTGTTTGGACGGCTGAGAGACAATAGAGCTTCGATGAGCCGAAGAGACGTTTGACTTCAGCGCCGATTCTAGCTTTACCACATGGTAGTGAGGGATTTGTGGTTTATAGTGATGCTTCGGGTCAAGGTCTTAGCTGTGTGCTTATGCAGCATGATACGACGATAGCTTTTGCCTCACGAAAACTAAAGCCGTATGAGATGAACTATCCTACTCACGATTTGGAGTTGGCCGCGATTATCTTCTCACTTAAGATTTGGCGGCATTATTTGTATGGTTCCCCGTGTCGGATTTATACCGATCACAAGAGCCTAAAGTATATTTTCAGTCAAAAAGAGCTGAATATGAGACAGAGGCGTTGGTTAGAATTGATAAAGAATTACGATTTGGAAATTCTTTACCGCCTGGGAAAGGCCAATGTCGTCGCGGATGCTTTGAGCCGCAAATCAGCATCGCTTCAGATGCTTGAGGTTCTTACACCTCAGGAGAAGATTCGTCAAGATTTAATTGAGCAAGGAATAGAAGTTTGACTTCAACGAGTACAAGGACAGTTGTGCACTCTCGAAATTACTTCGTCCTTGGTTGACGACATCAAAGGAAAACAGTGGAGTGACCGGATGATCTCTCAACTAAAGGAAGATGTAATTAAAGGAAAAGACCCTGGCTTTATGGTTCACGAAGATAGTATTCTGAGATTCCAGGGTAGGCTTTGTGTTCCGAATAATCTAGAGTTGAGGCAGAGAATTCTCCGAGAAGCTCATACTACGCCTTACTCAATCCATACCGGAACGAGTAAGATGTACAAAGACTTGAAGTGAAATTTTTGGTGGAATAACATGAAGAAAGATGTCACGGAATTTGTACTACGGTGCTTGACGTGTCAGCAAGTCAAGATCGAACATCAACGACCGGCGGGGTTGTTGAAGCCGCTTCCCATTCCCGAGTGGAAGTGGGAAGACATTTTTATGGATTTTATCACTGGCATGCCGAGGACTAGAGCCGGGATGAATATGATTTGGGTAATTGTCGATCGGTTGACCAGGTCTGCACACTTCTTGGGTATTAAGGATACTTTGGGACCGGAGAGGTTGGCTCGAATTTTTATAGCTGAGATCGTGAGATTGCACGGTGCCCCCAAGACCATTGTTTCTGATCGAGATGGTCGTTTCGTATCGCATTTTTGGCAGGCAGTTCACCAGACTTTGGGTACCGAGTTGAGATTGAGCACGTCTTTTCATCCTTAGTCAGACGGTCAGATGGAGAGGACGATTCAGACGCTCGAGGATATGTTACGGGCTTGCGCCCTAGACTGGGGTAATGATTGGGAGTTTCACTTGCCGTTGATCGAGTTTGCTTACAATAATAGTTGGCATGCGTCAATCAAAATGGCACCGTTCGAGGCACTTTACGGTAGGCAGTGTAGGTCGCCATTATATTAGGACGAGGCTTCGGAGCTAATCGTAACAGAGCCGGATATGTTGATAGAGACTAAGGAAAAGATTTCTATTATCCGGGACCAGTTGCTGGCTGCCCAGAGCCGTCAGAAATCTTATGCTGATACTCGTCGTTGACCTTTGGAGTTCGAAGTGGGGGATCATGTTCTACTCAAGGTGTTGCCGACCAGAGGGGTTTTCCGTTTCGGGAAAAAGGGGAAACTTAGTTCGAGGTATATCGGACCTTTCGAGATTTTGGACAGGGTTGGAGATTTAGCTTATCGCTTGGCATTGCCTCTAACTTTGAGTCACGTCCACACTGTTTTTCATGTGTCTCAATTGAGAAAGTACATGCCAGATCCGAGTCATGTTATCGACTATAGTGAGATTGATGTAGCCGAGGATATTACCTTTCCGGAGAGACCCGTGGAGATCCTTAAACATCGTGAGAAACAACTTCGGCATAAGACCATTCCGTTGGTTAAAGTGCAATGGACGAGACATGGAGTCGAGGAGGCAACTTGGGAGACGAAAGAGAAGATGCGGGCGGAGTACCCTGAACTTTTTATTTCTTAAGTTTCGGGACGAAACTTCTTTTTAGAGGGGGAGAATGTAATACCCGTACTTTTTATTGACTGTTTGACCTTGCCGTTCTTCCTATTTTGTCACTCTGTAAACTCTTTGAGATGTTGTCGATATTGTTATAGCATTTCGTACCTTGTTTGGATCATGATCGTGGTTGTTTAGACCTTGCGGAAGTGTTCTGGGTCAAAGAAATAGCATACGCTAGGCCTAGGCTAACGCACGGTAATTCTTCTTGAGTAGAGCACGCTATCTTTGAGTCATAGCGCGTGCTAAGGGACCAGACAGGGCAGAGACAGTAGCTAACCCTTCTCTCTGGACTAGCAGTTAGCGCACGCTAGGAGTTAGCTAGCGCATGCTATTTGTGGTCAGTATGTAACACCCCAAACTAGGCGGATATTACAGTGTCGTGGACTCCCGACTGGGACCCACCAGGCGAATGAAAATGAATGAATTACACAAGGTAAATGTAGTACCGAACTACATTACAACATTAATTACTCCGATGAGGAGTTTCATACAACACACCCAAGATAATACAGAATACATGTATATTTTATATAGAGATAAAATATACAACACTGAGTGAAATGAGTATTCAAACGGAATGTCTGCAGCGGAATAAATGAAGGAAACATAAATGACTGAAAAGACTGGGGCCCCCTACTAGTATCATTGGGACTCCTCGCCGTCAACGTGCTCTCCCCGTGCTTTTGCCTTGCCATGACCTGAAAACCAATATCCTCCAACGGGGTCAGTTACATAGAACAACAATCCTCAAGAGTTGAATACACACAATCCTGTCGAAACATATGCAATCAAACATGCTATATGAGTCAACTAACAGTACGGCTCAAAGGAATGGCGCCACACTACGTCTGGGATAGGAATGTGTTCGTGCACAAGCCACCAACGAGTATCGATCAAATACACGTGTGGTCTTGTACCTAATCAGTCTCACGAAGCAATCGACTCGTGTGCACAGTCCAATGTGAGGCCAACAACCAACACACGACTTAAATGTGCCTGACATGAAAATCCTACACATACCAACCGGCACGCCAGTATGACCCGGAATGCCACGATATAACAAAAGTGACACCGAAAATAAATAATGACTCACCAAGATGAAATGATCGTGAAATGAATGACAACTCAATGAAATGATTGGAACCGTCGTCCCTCGTGAATGAAGTAATTAAGTGACAATTACAAGTTTCAATATGGTTAGTACTTTATGAATGAATTATGATTATGAATGAACAACAACGAAAGGAGTGAATATCCTTTTAACTGAGTAAGAATTAACTTACATAACACCGATGAAGAATGTCCGTCCACGAACAATGTCCTAAATGAAATGTCGGTCGCTCGAACAACCTTGAATAATACAATTACCAATAATCCATTCAATACACGTATCAAACCCGATTATAACCAACTCAAACGTTGATACAACGATAATTAAACTCATCGGGGCATTCAAACGAATACGTAGCAAAAATCCTTCCCGTTGGTTACAACCAAACCCAAATTATCGAAACCAACTATCTAATGATTGATTCAAACCATCAAAACAATATCAATGGCATCAATAATCCAATAGGAATCCACAATTCAAGATTACAACAACATCAATCGGAAATCCCCAAATTAACCGAAGTCAACCCCAAGGGTTCTTGAAATAAATCCCCAAAATAGCCATTAAATCCGTAGGAATCTATTTATCCAAGGTAGATAATTCATATCTAACATATTCCAAACAATCCAAGCTTACACGAAGAAATCGGAAGGAAAGCCCCAAAAATCCAAAATTCTAGATCCAAGAGATTAATACCTTTGATTTGATGTTTTGGAGATGATGAAGTGATGATTAATCCAACTCAAAAACTTGAAGATGATGATTGATGATTACACCTCGAAGAATACTCTCCAAATCGCTCCAAATCGCCCGGAACCGATGAGAGAATGAGAAGAAATGACAAATGACGAAATCTGGGCTACACTGTCCAATTTATAGAGATTCGAGTTTAGCGCGCGCTAGCCCCAGTTCTTAGCGTGCGCTAACGGGTGTTTTGGTAAGTCCAGTACTCACTGTCTGACAACAGTAGCGTGCGCTATGTACCTTCTTGTAGCGTGCGCTAACCCCAAAATGTTAGCATGCGCTAACGAATTATCTGATGCCCAGTACTGGAGTCCAGAACCTTCTGTCCTCTGATCTGATCGCGGTATCATGCGCTACAATCAATATTTAGTGTGCGCTACAATATCGATTGCGTATGCTAAAAACCACTCATAGCGTGCGCTATGAATAATCGAATCCAGTCCAGTAGCCACTGGACTCAACCTGATTCGACCTTAGCGCGCGCTATACCGACTGCATAGCATGCGCTACTCTAGCCTACTAGCGCGCGCTACTTACCATTTGTAGCGTGCGCTACTTATAACCCGATTGTAGTCCAGTGCCTTCTGGACTGCCTGCTTGAAACATACTAGCGTGCGCTAGTGTTGAGAGGTAGCGTGCGCTACCCGTACTCAATTAGCGTATGCTAAAGAGAGTACGTAGCGTGCGCTACTCCTGACACACAGCACACCATGAAAATGATAATGATGATAAACATCGCACGATTCTCCAACTAGATTGATGATGAATGACGATTGATACACGGCACGATTACTCTGAACGATGAATATAATGATTGAATATGAGTGACAAATGATCATTAATGAGTGAAAATTACTGAGTGATAATTACTGAATGATAAACACTGAATGATAATGACTGAATTACAACTGGGTATTACATACACCCCCCCTTAAAAGAGTTTCGTCCCCGAAACTAAGGGTCAAACAACTCGGGATAACTCTCCCCCATACTATCCTCGGTTTCCCAAGTAGCCTCTTCGACTCTGTGTCTAGACCACTGAATTTTAACCAAAGGAATCGTCTTGTTCCTCAACTTTTTGATTTTCCGCTCTAAAACACGTATAGGACGCTCCTCGTATGAATGATCATCGGCGATCTCGATTTCGTCGAACTGAAGTATGTGACTCGGGTCGGCAACATACTTCCGCAACTGAGAGACGTGAAACACATTATGAATTCGGCTCAACGCCGGAGGTGAGGCCAATCGATAAGCTAGCTCGCCTACTCGATCCAAAATCTCAAACGGTCCAATGAATCTTGGACTCAACTTTCCCCTCTTCCCAAAACGGAAGATACCACGACTCGAGGATACCTTGACCAAAACATGGTCACCCGTCTCGAACTCTAATGGTCGACAATGATTATCTGCATATGATTTCTGTCGACTCTGAGCGGTCAACAAATGACCCCGAATCAAAGCTACCTTCTCACGGGCGGCTATAAGCATATCGGGCTCGGTGCCGATTGATTCTGATAAGTCATCCCAACACAAAGGAGATCGACAACGACGACCGTACAAGGCCTCGTAAGGTGCCATCTTAATCGAAGAATGCCAACTATTATTGTACGTGAACTCGATCAACGGTAGTTGGGCTTCCCAATCATCTTTCCAATCGAGGACACATGCCCTCAACATGTCCTACAAAGTCTGAATAGTCCTCTCTGATTGTCCGTTGGACTGAGGATGAAAAGCTGTACTGAAATTAAGTTGAGTTCCCATAGCACGATGAACTGATTTCCAAAAATGAGACACGAATCGTCTGTCACGATCGAAAATGATACTTTTGGGAGTACCGTGCAGTCTCACTATCTCTTTGATTAGGGGTGTCGAGTGGTTCGGTTCCGGTTAACCGAACCACAATTTTTGGTTAACCGGAACCATAAACGCCCCAAAATAGGAACCACGAACCACACCACTTTAAATTTCGGTTAACCGGAACCGCACCGATTATATATGGTTCCGGTTCGGTTAACCTTAAAAACCATTTTTCTTTTTTTTTATCCGAAAAAAACTGAAATGATCAATTCTAAAATGCTAAAATTAATCTTTTAAAACAAAAATAGTAGACAACAACATAATTAATCCATAAATCCAACTATAAGTCAAAATTAATCCATAAATACAATTAAAATGCAAAACAATCACAAACGGGGAATTGATATGGGGGTAATTAATTTACATATTATTAATTCAATTGAATTTCTTTTTAGGATAAAAATATATAATTATAATTTATTAATATCATAATTTCAGTTTGTGGTTCTGTGGTTCTGGAACCATTCGGTTCCGGTTAACCACTAACCATATTTTTTTGAAGTAGGAACCACAAACCGCACCCTAACCACAAATAGTGGTTCTCGGTTAACCGAAATCAGGTCGGTTCGGTTCCGGTTAAAACCACTAACCACGAACCTTTTAGACAGCCCTATCTTTGATAAACAACTGGGCAAGTCTCTCGGGACCCCACGTATCCTTAATCTCAAGGAAATGAGCTGATTTAGTTAAGCGGTCCACAATCACCCAGATTGTATTCATGCCACGACGACTCGTCGTCAAACTCGTGATGAAGTCCATAGAAATATCCTCCCACTTCCACTCTGGAATAGGGAGAGGTTTCAGCATACCTGCCGGTCGCTGATCTTCTATCTTGACTTGCTGACAGGTTAAGCATCTCGAAACAAATTCCGCGACTTCTCGCTTCATATTACTCCACCAGTAATTTTGTTTCAAGTCTTTATACATCTTGCTAGACCCCGGGTGAACGGAATAAGGGGTAGCATGAGATTCTCTCAAAATCGAGTTTTTCAACTCGTCATTCGCCGGTACGCACAACCGATTCTTAAAACGCAAAAGTCCATCCTCGTGGACCACAAATCCGGGGGCTTTCCCCTGAGTCACATCCTCTCGAATGCGTAACAGAAATAGGTCCGAACCTTGATTCTCCCTGATCGCCTCCTCAAGTGGCGATGAAATCTCCAACGTACAAAGTTGCCCTTGTACTCGCTGTAACCAGACCTCGATCTCGGGTCTCAGAAATTCCTGCTGAAGTTCCTTCTGTACTGTCAATCAAGCAAGCATCTGCTCCTGAACGGACTTATGACTCAAGGCGTCGGCGACAACGTTTGCCTTGCCCGGGTGGTAAAGGATCTCGATATCATAATCTTTGATTAGTTCCAACCACCGTCTCTGTCGCATATTTAACTCTTTCTGAGTAAATATATATTTTAAACTCTTATGATCGGTGAATATCTGACAGGTAACGCCATAAAGATAATGACGCAAAATCTTCAATGCGAACACCACGGCAGCTAGCTCCAGGTCGTGGGTTGGATAATTAACCTCGTAAGTTCTCAATTGCCGTGAAGTGTAAGCAATAACTTTCCCGTTCTGCATGAGTACACATCCGAGACCCTGTCCGGACGCATCACTATAAACCACAAATCCTTCCGTCCCTTGCGGTAAAGAAAGGACAGGTGCTGAAGTTAACCGGCTCTTGAGTTCCTCAAAACTCTGTTGACACGCGTCGGACCACGTGTATTTCTTATCCTTCCGTAAAAGATTCGTCATAGGTTGAGCGATTTTATAAAATCCTTCAACAAACCGCCGATAATAACCGGCTAATCCTAGAAAGCTCCGGATCTCCTTAACATTCTTTAGAGGTAGCCAATCTCGAATAGCCTCCGTCTTTTGAGGGTCGACACGAACTCCGTCTGATGAAATTACATGTCCGAGAAACGTCACTTCGGACATCCAGAACTCACATTTGGAAAAATTTCCAAAAAGTTGCTCTCGTCTCAACACGTCGAGCACTTGATGACGGTGAAACTTGTGTTCCTC
Source organism: Orobanche coerulescens (assembly GCA_033398695.1). NCBI lineage: Eukaryota > Viridiplantae > Streptophyta > Magnoliopsida > Lamiales > Orobanchaceae > Orobanche > Orobanche coerulescens. Next base: position 51,933,971 of record CM065803.1, read on the forward strand.
CCGGTTACGAGAATAAATCAAAATGTCATCAATAAAGACAACCACGAATTGATCCAAATAGTCGATGAAAACCCGATTCATTAATTCCATGAATACCGCAGGTGCATTAGTTAATCCAAATGTCATTACCACGAATTCATAATGACCATAGCATGCTCGAAACGCCGTCCTCGCGATATCCGACTCTCGAATCCGCAACTGATGATATCCATATCTCAAGTCGATCTTGGAAAATACTGAAGCTCCCTGAAGTTGATCCAAAAGATCATCGATACGGGGTAAAGGATACTTATTCTTAATCGTCACCTGATTCAATTCCCGGTAATCAATACGCAAGCGGAACGAACCATCATTCTTCTTGACAAACAACACTGGTGCTCGCCACGGGGACGCACTCGGTCGGATGTAACCTTTCTCAAACAACTCCTCAAGTTGGTTCTTTAATTCCTGCATTTCGGTCAGGGCCATCCGGTACGGTGCCTTCGATATCGGGGACGTACTGGGCTCCAACTCAATCGTGAATTCCACATCTCTCTGTGAAGGCAAACCAGGTAACTCGTCTGGAAAAACATCGGCATATTCCCTCACTACCGGAATATCCGTCAACATTACTGATGGTTTCTCGGTCTTGGTCATATAGCACCAATAACCGACACACCCCTGATTGAGTAATCTCACTGCTTTCATTAAGTTAATGACCTTCCCATAACAACTGGGATTACCTCCCTGAAATACACATTCGACCCCATCGTCTGAAATGATAGTGACCATACGCTTACGGACACTAATGATGGCATCGTGATGATCCATCCAATCAATACCCAAAATGACATCATCTCTCGGTAAATCTACCACGATTAGGTCTGCTAGCCATACGCGGCCCTGAAGCTGAATCGGACAATTCTGAATCTCGCGATTTCCAATAATTCTTCTACCGTCAGGTAGACCAATGACATAAGGCTCACAACTAGTAGCACTACCCAGACGTAGTCTACTCAAACATGACTCGGAAATGAATGAATGCGATGCACCAGTATCAAAAAGGGTACACATAGGTTGAGATAAAATATCGAGTGTACCTGAGATCATCCGGGCCTATGGATCGTCGGTCTTCTTCATCTCATAAATTCGGGGCTTGCCGGCCCCCGAACCAGACACTCCCGTCTGATAGCTCTTGGCTCCGCCTTTATTAGCTCCTATCGTCTTGAACGACGCTGACTGAGTGGCCTGATTCTGCACCGCTAAATATCCTGGGGACTGAGATGATGCCGGAGTAGGTTTAGAGTCCCTTCGGCAAAAACGGGCCCTGTGTCCAGCAATCCCACAGTTGTGGCATATGACAGTCTGTTTCGGACACTTGGTGCTGAAATGACCCTGTTCTTCGTAGTTGAAACAGGTGATGGCCGAATTGGATGCTCGTGACTGAGATTACGCGGGTCTAGATGCCATGGGAGGTCGCTCAGAAAAAGTAGTGCCCGCACGTGGTTTCTTGAAAGTGGCCTGACTGGCGTCAGACTGATTACGGTTCTTAGACTTCTTGCCAGCAGATGAAGGTTGTTGCTTAGCAATTTCCTTAGCAGTAAGCTCGTAAGGAAGAGCTTTCTCGATGAATTCGGCTAGAGTGGTATAATTATGATTAAGCAACTGTAGTCGCATACGAGGTTTCAGTCTCTTGCTGAAATACTTGATCTTGTCCGGCTCAAAGTGAATGATAAATGAGGTGAACGGAAGAAGTTCCTGAAATTTTTCGGCGATGGCAAGAACATCATTGTCCGCTGAGAGGTCAGGAGTGAGTAATTCCGACAACTTAGCCTCCCTGAGTGGGACTGGATAATACCTCTCCATCATGAGAGTTTTGAACTGATCCCAAGTACATGATCCGTCAGTGGGCTTCAACGATAACCACCATGAATGAGCGCTCTTACCAAGATAGTAGGCCGCAACTGAAGCTTTATGCCCTTCAGGGAAATCCACCATAGCAAATAACTTCTCGAAATGCTCAAGCCAATGAACAATATCCGCCGGCTCAGATGAGCCCTCGAAGGTATGTGGTTGCTGGCGAGAGATATCGCCAATGATACTGCTTACACCCCTCTCTTGCCTCTGAGGTGGCGGCGGAGGAGCCTGTTGATTTTGACTAGTGGAGTTATGCATCGTCTCCATTAGTTGTGCCATCTGAGTCATTTGGGCCATCATGCCCTGCATAAAAGCGAGTGGTTCAACCCGAACACCTTCTGACTGAGTTGTGTCCCGGGTACGACTCCCCGATAGTGAATGATCATGTCCAGGTGAATGAGTGGCAGCGTCACTGCTCGATGAGTTAGCATTATCCCTGGCATTCGCACGTGTATTCACACGAGGTCTCGAGTTTCGGCCTGCACCACGGCCTCTTCCCCCACGTCCTCTGCCAGCTCTTTCCATACTGAAGTGGAAAGTCATAAGATAATTATATATCTCGCATGAATATCACCTTATGATTACGTTATGAGATGATGAAAATGAGCATACGCGCTCAAACACAATGATTACATGAATGTTCAACTGAAATGACGTGATTATCTGACGAAATTCTTGAAATGAATATCTTGAACAAGTTAACAAGATTAATGACATGATCCTCAAGATCAACAACAGAACAATGAAATGAACTGAGTGATTAATGAATTCACATGATCGACTTGATCACAAATGAAAATGATAGATGAGGAAATCTTACTGTTCTTTGGTTTGAGGGGCTCGGCTCTTGCACAGGTCACACGTGACGCGAAAGTCCAATGATACTAGTCTAATGAACGATGATTTCAAATAAGACATGACTCGGAAGGTAGTATTCAAAACCATGCTCTGATACCAACTTTGTAACACCCAAACTAGGCACATATTACAGTGCCGTGGACTCCCGACTGGGACCCACCAGGCGAATGAAAATGAATGAATTACACAGGGTAAATGTAGTACCGAACCACATTACAACATTAATTACTCCGATGATGAGTTTCATACAACACACCCAAGATAATACAGAATACATGTATATTTTATATGGAGATAAAGTATACAACACTGAGTGAAATGAGTATTCAAACGGAATGTCTGCAGCGGAATAAATGAAGGAAACATAAATGACTGAAAAGACTGGGGCCCCCTACTAGTATCATTGGGACTCCTCGCCGTCAACGTGCTCTCCCCGTGCTTTTGCCTTGCCATGACCTGAAAAACAATATCCCCCAACGGGTCGATTCTACGAACAACAATCCTCAAGAGTTGAATACACACAATCCTGTCGAACCATACGCAATCAAACATGCTATATGAATCAACTAACAGTACGGCTCAAAGGAATGGCGCCACACTACGTCCGGGATGGAAATGTGTCCGTGCACAAGCCACCAATGAGTATCGATCGAATACATGTGTGTTCTTGTACCTAATCAGTCTCACGAAGCAATCGACTCGTGTGCACAGTCCAATGTGAGGCCAACAACCAACACACGACTTAAATGTGCCTGACATGAAAATCCTACACATACCAACCGGCACGCCAGTATGACCCGGAATGCCACGATATAACAAAAGTGACACCGAAAATAAATAATGACTCACCAAGATGAAATGATGGTGAAATGAATGACAGCTCAATGAAATGATTGGAACCGTCGTCCCTCGTGAATGAAGTAATTAAGTGACAATTACAAGTTTCAATACGGTTAGTACTTTATGAATGAATTATGATTATGAATGAACAACAACGAAAGGAGTGAATATCCTTTTAACTGAGTAAGAATTAACTTACACAACACCGATGAAGAATGTCCGTCCACGAACAACGTCCTAAATGAATTGTCGGTCGCTCGAACAACCTTGAATAACACAATTACCAATAATCCATTCAATACACGTATCAAACCCGATTATAACCAACTCAAACGTCGATACAACGATAATTAAACTCATCGGGGCATTTAAACGAATACGTAGCAAAAATCCTTCCCGTTGGTTACAACCAAACCCAAATTATCGAAACCAACTATCAAATGATTGATTCAAACCAGCAAAACAATATCAATGGCATCAATAATCTAATAGGAATCCACAATTCAAGATTACAGCAACATCAATCGGAAATCCCCAAATTAACCGAAGTCAACCCCAAGGGTTCTTGAAATAAATCCCCAAAATAGCCATTAAATCCGTAGGAATATATTTATCCAAGGTAGATAATCCATATCTAACATATTCTAACAACAATCCAAGCTTACACGAATAAATCGGAAGGAAAACCCCAAAAATCCGAAATTCTAGATCCAAGAGATTAATACCTTTGATTTGATGTTTTGGAGATGATGAAGTGATTATTAATCCAACTCAAAGACTTGAAGATGATGATTGATGATTACACCTCGAAGAATACTCTCCAAATCGCTCCAAATCGCCCGGAACCGATGAGAGAATGAGAAGAAATGACAAATGACGAAATTTGGGCTACACTGTCCAATTTATAGAGATTCCAGTTTAGCGCGCGCTAGCCCCAGTTCTTAGCGTGCGCTAACGGGTGTTTTGGTAAGTCCAGTACTCACTGTCCGACAAAGGTAGCGCGCGCTACGTACCTTCTTGTAGCGTGCGCTACAGCAGAACACTTAGCGTGCGCTAACCCCAAAATGTTAGCGTGCGCTAACAAATTATCTAATGCCCAGTACTGGAGTCCAGAACCTTCTGTCCTCTGATCTGATCGCGGTAGCGTGCGCTACAATCAATATTTAGCGTGCGCTACAATATCGATTGCGTACGCTAAAAACCACTCATAGCGTGCGCTATGAATAATCAAATGTAGTCCAGTAGCCACTGGACTCAACCTGATTCGACCTTAGCGCGTGCTATACTGACTGTATAGCATGCGCTACTCTAGCCTACTAGCGCGCGCTACTTACCATTTGTAGCGTGCGCTACTTATAACCCGACTGCAGTCCAGTGCCTTCTGGACTGCCTGCTTGAAACATACTAGCGTGCGCTAGTGTTGAGAGGTAGCGTGTGCTACCCGTACTCAATTAGCGTACGCTAAAGAGAGTATGTAGCGTGCGCTACTCCTCACACACACCATACCATGAAAATGACAACGATGATAAACATCGCACGATTCTCCAACTAGATTGATGATGAATGACGATTGATATACGGTACGATTACTCTGAACGATGAATACAATGATTGAATATGAGTGACAAATGATCATTAATGAGTGAAAATTACTGAGTGATAATTACTGAATGATAAACACTGAATGATAATGACTGAATTACAACTGGGTATTACACAGTAGCGCACGCTAACACCGTCGCACGCTAGCAGGCTGGGTCGGCAGAAGCAGTGAGGTTGTCAGGCTATCTGGACTATCAGGTAGTGTATGCTAGGCTTCGGCTAGCGCACGCTACAAGTATTGTGTAGCACATGCTAAGCTATCACAACAGCGCACGCTAAGACTCGAACATGACAGGGGATAGTAGGTTCTGGACTCCAATTTCTGGACACCAGCTCCCAGTTAGCGCACGCTAACTATCAGCTAGCGCACGCCAAGAGTAGACGATTAGCGCACGCAATGGTTTTACATAACGCACACTAATGAGGATGACAGAAGCCACTGGACTACCCGGTGACCTCGCTAGCGCATGCCAAATATTGATGCGTAGCGTGCGCTAGACTCGACAAGTATATATTCGACAGTTGACTTCCTGTTCGTCATTTTTTTCATCCTTCTCACATTTCCAATCGGGAGCAGCGGGTTTTGGGCGATTCGGAGAGTTTGGAGGCGATTCTTCTTCAGATATCAACATCTTTGGTTGGAGAACAAGGATTTCACAACAACTAATCCATTCCACATTCCAAATCAAGGTAAAAATCCTTAGAACCCTAATTTTGGGAATTTTCGGGTTTTTCTTAGATTCGTCCGATTTATCCATTTTGGAGCTTGAGAACTTTGATATTATGAAGTATCTACCTCGTATACATGTTTCCCCTACGATTTTATGCATTGGTTTGTGCCGTGTTCGGACTTGTGAGGGTTTGGGTGATTTTCCCACCTCTAGTTATTCATCCTTGTATTTTCGTGAATCGTAGATGGGTTTCGGGAGTTTATTCGTGAGTTATGAGTAAGGATTATTGATTATCATACCCCCTTGCGAATCGTTTAGGTACCGGAAGTGCGTTCTTGGACCTACCGAGCTCATACTCCTTTTCGTTTGATTTCTTAATGTCTCAAAGGCAAGTATATGTTTATGATTGTGCGTTCTCGACTTTGAAAGTAAAATATATGAATGGCATGATTGTTTATATCCACTCTGGGATGGGCCGACGGGTCCTCTGAGGGTTTCGTAGCCTCTGGTGCGATTCCATGGATAATATGAGTTAACCACTGTGGGATGGACCGACGGGTCCTCTGAGGGTTTCGTAGCCTCTGTTGCGGTTCCACGGTTGATCATGTATGTATTGATGTGACGCTATGAGATTTAGTTATTCCGGAATACTAGTCTTGAAATATTGAATTGACGGTTATTTTTACTTTATTGTCGAGGAGTATTGTATTTCCTATTCGATATACTTGCACTAGCTATTCGACGGCTAACCCCTTTATGGGGGAAATACTCTTTATGTATTTTAGGTTCCAGGAGAGCGGACAGGTAGGTATCGGGTCGGCATGAAGATGATGGGTAAACGTGATACGGTGTCTTATATCCAGTCATATTTTGTGTTCCTTCATTCGGTGTTGTTGTACTGGAATGGTTATTGAATACTCGAGTATTGCTTTTCAGTTTTCTTGATGTTCCGGCCTGTGTTGCCGAGGTATTGATTTTGTGTTGTGATGTATTTAGATACATTGGTTGTCATTTGAATACCCTTTGTATTGTCTTTCATTCCATTGTATTTGGACCTTCTCGGTCAAAGATTTATAGTTCCGCGTATGATTAGCCTTGTGGGTCCCACGGCAGGGCTCACGGCGCTGTAATATACCTCGAATAACTTGGGGGTGTTACAATGTGATGGATGATTTAATTTTATCTCACATGTGTTTCAATCCATTTGCTGTAATTCTCAAAGAAAACAAACTTGATGGCACTAACTTTGTCGAATGGAAACGTAATCTTAATATTAATCTGACTGTTGAAGAACACAAGTTTGTTCTAACTGAGGAATGCCTATTAGAACTAGATGCAGATTCGACACCTGATGAGGTGAAAAAAATACCACAAATGGAATAAATTTGATGAGATGGCTCGTTGTTACATCTTAGCTTCTCTAGCAAATGTGTTGTAGCATCAGCATCAGAGTATGGGCATGATCGCAGAAATAATGAAAAATCTTGGCGAGTTGTTTGGTCATCAGAACCGGGCGTCTAGGCAAAATGTTATGAGGCTCTTGATGACGACCCAAATGCCTGAAGGAACCCTGATAATAGATCATGTTCTAAAGATGATTTATCATCTAAACAAACTTGATATCTTATGGGCTACTATCGATGCGAAAACACAGGTCGATATCATTCTAGGCAGCCTACCTAGAAGCTTTGAGCCGTTTCGCCTAAACTACAATATGAATCATAGGGAATATACTTTGGCGGAATTGCTGACAGAGCTTCAATCTGCAGAAGGACTCTTCAGACAAGGTTATCAAGTTCTTGCGGCAACTAGTGTTTCAACTTCTAAACCCAAGTGCGGGAAGAAGAAAAAACAAGTGGGCTAGAAGTAAGTGGCAGCTCTCAAGGCAAAGAGCGAGGCTCCTCAGCCTAAGGCAAATAAAAAGACAAAGGGAAAGTGCTATAGTGCAGTCAGAAAGGACATTTCAAAGTGGACTGCCCTGCTCTTAAGAAAGGTATGTCTCGTGCACTAGTAGTCAAAACATGATTGGCAGCTTGTTTTACAACTTCGTGGATAGTAGATTCAGGCTCCACTGATCATGTTTGCTTTAAATCGCATGGTTTTCAGATACCCAAGCAACTTAGTGCGGGCAATATCACCATCAACCAGGGCGATTATTCCAGGCTTATGGCTGTAGCGGTGGGAGTCGTGCACTTGAAGATTAGTGATAAAATATTAGTCCTTAATAATGTATTATTGGTACCTGATTTTAGAATAAATTTAATTTCAGTTTCTAAATTGAGTTGTGATGGTTATTCAGTTTCTTTTGATGGTGATGCTATTAATAAAAGAAACGGTTAATATGTTTGCAAAGATATCTATACCGATGGACTATATGTCAAAACATAAATCGTTCAACTCTTTGTCTAAACTTAAAAAGAGAAAGCAACCTTCAAGCATAAACCAAACATATGTGTGGCATTTACGGTGAGGTCATGTAAACATTATAAGAATGCAAATATTGGTAGATGATGGCCTATTTGATGATCTCCAAGTTGAGTCATTTCCAATTTGGGAATCCTGTTTAGAAGGTGAAATGACCAAAAGGGTTTTCAAGACCAAGGGAAATTGTGCTCATAACATGTTAGAATTAGTTCATACAGATGTGTGTGGTCCAATGAACATTCAGTCTAGGGGTGATTTCGAATACTTCATCACATTTATAGATGATTATTCGATATATGGATAAATCTATTTGATGCGACGTAAGTCTGAAGCCTTTGAAAAGTTCTGGGATTTCAAGGATGAAATGGAGAAGCATCATGGGAAGTGTATCAAGTCACTACTATCTGATCGTGGTGGCAAATACCTTAATAGAGAGTTTTTGGATTTCTTGCAAATAAGGGGATTACGTCCTAACTCATGATGCCGGGAACTCCACAACAAAATGGTGTTACTGAGAGAAAGAACAGAAATCTTTTAGATATGGTTAGGTTAATAATGAGTTACTCAGATCTTACCTATTTTGTTATGGAGGTACGTCTTGGAAACAGCGACGTACATACTAAACTTGGTGCCTTCGAAATCAGTTCCAAAAACACCCACATAACTGTGAAGTAGGCGGAATCCCAGTCTAGGACATGTTCAGATTTGGGGTACTCCAGCACATGAATAAGGATGCTGATAAGTTAGCATCTCGTACAGAGGTACGAGTGTTTGTAGGATATCCTAAGGGAATGAAGGGTGGCTTGTTCTATAGTCCCTAGGATCAAAAGGTCATTGTTAGCATCAATGCTCGATTCCAGAAAGAGGATTACGTGATTAGTCAGAAGCCCATGAGAAAAATAATTCTAGAAGAGTTGAGGGGCGAGACTTCATCTATACCAATCGTACAAATACCAATTAACACTGCACCATGTATCGATTTTGAGACTTTTACACCAACTCAGAAATTGCCTCATCGTAGTGGGAGGGTTGTTCATCAACTAAAATGATTCATAGGCGTGGAGAAGTCTTCAAATACAATCCCTGGTGAAGATGAATCAGATCCCTGGACTTACAAGGAGGCAATCCAAGATAAAGATGCTGACTCCTGGAAAGTAGCAATGAGATCATAAATGGGATCTATGGATTCTAATAAAGTGTTTGAGATAGTAGAACTACCTGATGGGATATAATACATTGGGAGTAAGTAGGTCTACAAGTGAAAGAAAGGAGGTGACGAGAAGGTTGAAACATTCAAAGTGAGGCTTGTAGCGAAAGCTTACACTGATTATGATGAACCTTTTCGCCGGTAGCCATGCTTAAGTCAATCTATATTCTTTTAGATTTAGCTGCGCATCTGGAGATTTGGTAAATGGATGTCAAGACTGCATTCTTGAATGAAACTCTAGACAAGGAGATCTACATGCGCCAACCAGAGGGATTCATTGCTGAAGGAAAAGAGCACTTACTGTGCAAGCTTAAGAGATCCATTTATGGACTTAAGAAAGCATTTAGATCTTGGAACACTCAATTTGGCGAGGTTGTCCAGTCATATGAATTCGTCCAATGTCAGAGTGAGATATTTGTGTATAATAAATACGATGGAAACTTGTTGGTATTTGTTGTTTTGTATGTAGATGATATCATTCTGATTGGAAACAACGTGAAGGAATTATCGGACGTATGGGTATGATTGTATGAGCAGTTCGATATAAAAGATTTGGGAGAAGCAGGGCACATCCATCTTTCGTGATCGGAAGAAAAGAATGTTCTGCTTATCCCCGGCATCCTATATCGATATAGTGCTAAATCAATTTAGCATGGAGAATTCCAACAAATGTTTTCTACTTTACAGACATGGAATTCAACTATCTAAGGATATGTGTCCTAAGACACAAAAGGATATAGATGACATGAAGTTGGTCCTTTATGCGTCAGCAGTGGGAAGGCTCATGTATGCTATGTTTTGCACTAGACCAGTGTCTTAGGCATGGCTGCTAGATATCAGTCGAACCCTGGACCAGGGCACTGTATTGCTGTCAAGCACATACTCAAGTACCTGAAAAGGACTAGGAAGTCATACTAGTATATCAGTCAAATGACCTATGTCCAGTAAGTTATACTGACTAATATTTCTCATCAGACAGAAAAATCCAAGTCTACTTCAAGTTATGTCTTTACTCTGGGAGGTGGATCCATTAGTTGGAGAAGTGTGAATCAAAAATGCATCTCGAACTCTACCACGGTATCCGAGTACGTGGCAACCTATGAGGTAGCTAAAGGGGCGGTATGGCTCAAGTACTTCCTGCATGACTTAGATGTGATTCCCCATTTGCCAAAGGGTATTACACTTTACTGTGATAATTCCAGTGCAGTTGCAAATTCGAGAAAACCACTAGCTCATAAGGAAAGTAAACATATCAACTGAAAGTACCATTTCATAAGACACTTCGTAAAGGAAAGAGACGTAGTTATAGTCGGGGTTGCATCGGAAGATAATCTTGCTGATCCTTTCACGAAAGGCTTACCCTCAAAAGTTATTGAATAGCATGCGGAAGGAATAGGATTGCGGTGTATGGCAGTATTAGTTTGAGTATAAGTGGGAGATATGATAGACAATGTAATAGGTAGTATACTTAAAAGCATGCTTTGAGTATAAGTGGGAGATTGTTAGCATTGCATACTGTAAAGCATATTTTGTGCTTGCATTACCTTATTTCCCTGTACCTACCTATGAGAATTTTAATTACATTTAATCACATGTTTTGCATATTAATTCACATTATGGTTATGCAAAGGTATTGTCTATTTATTTTATATTGTAGATAATGTGGTGTGTTGGTGTCACACAGCAGATCACATTATCAGTGTCTTATAAAATAATATAATAGTTCACAACCTATATAATTATTAATCAAATTATATGAAAGATTGTAACGTATGCTTGAAATTAGTTGGTCTTGATTATTAGCATGCATTAGCGTATTTGCATACGTTGAACTGGATCGTAGTAAGATAGTGCCTTCTGTACTTACTGTAAGAAGAACGTAACTCTCGGATAATTATTATTTCTTAATTCTAAGTATATAATATGTAATTGTGTATTTATAATATTTATTGCTTTGATTTAACATGGGTGAGTGTCATAGTGATTGACTCAATATGGTTTGTATTTTGGGCAATAATATTATTTATATGATAATTATTATTATTATAACTAGAAATCGTGTCCCGACTTGTGTGGATTTGTGATGTCCCCTTGAGGAGCTCGATAATAATTATGATATTAAACCATGCAGGTGAATTTAGTTCCGATATAATAATACAGTTTTAGTGGTACTACTCTTGGACAAGAAATTAATTAATTAAAGCTGTGAGTATCTTAAATTAATTAATGGACATTTGACATCTTAAATCTAGGAAATAATATATTTAAATAAGCCTGATTTCGTAAATTGAGATTTGGGTTGGAAGTGCAATATTAATTTTTTAATGAATTGATATAAATTAGTGAACTCAACCATATTGGAGAGGGCTTAATATGGAAAGTTGAGTTACACTAGGAGTCCTAACTAATCCTCCTTAAGATCCATAAAGTAGTCCAAAGACTATAAATATGACTTTAAGGATGGGGTTCGACCGTGACATCAAAAGTATACTTGAGAATTCGAATTTTTTTAGATTGTGTTTAATGGTAGATGTTGACTTGTGCTTTTGATTCTAAAATTTAGGTAACACGTCAATTTTTTAAGAGTGTTTACGTAATAATAGAAAATAAAGAAAAATCAAGTGACTCGCAAGTAACAATATTTTGGCCAATCCAAGTTGAAGTCCAAGCAAGTTTCGGTAGCTCGTTGCCCATACAACATCCAGTTTAAGGAGGGATCGTTCTCTAGAAGGTTTTGGGGAAGAAATCAATGTAGCAATCACTACGCTTCAAGAGGTAAATATCCTATGATCTTTTTATCTAGATTAGGATATTGAATTCACCAATAATATTATTTAATAAATAATAAATAGTATTTAAATTTCTTAATAATCTTAGTAGTTAATTAATTAGCATGCCTAAATAGATTTTGTGCTCGTGGATGCGTAAAATACTTTGTTAAATCTTTGTCAACTTAGCTTACGCTACATTTTATTTCCAACATTCAGTTTCTTTGTTGTCGGCTGTCTGTCTGTAGGAAGGGAAAACTCAGCAGTCTTCTGAACTGTACTCTTCCAAGGGAATTTCGGATCCTCGAACTCGGGACGAGAACCAATCACCTTATATCCTCTAGCTCCTTGACCTGGCTCAGGTCCGTCCAGTCTCCCAATTACAGCAGCTACACTGTTATCTAGTAGCGCTTCCATCTCCCTTTCACTTTCTAACCTCCATCTCCTTGCAACTTCACGAGCCTCTCCCCCCTTTTTGGTATTATCCAGCTCAGTGACTTTACCATGAATATCCCGAAGAATATCCAGAGAGTCGGATTGCTTGATCGGAATACCATTCATCGAGTCCACAAGACTTGCGATCCCTATAGTCAGGTCGTCAATCTTCTGATCATGGGCATTGAGTCTAGAATCTATCTACTCTAGGGAGGCGACTGTTTTTGCTTCGGCAACCCGAACTTTTCTTTCTCCTGCTTTAGAATTTGCGCCTGGTACATTTGGAGCTGATGTATGGCCTTGTGGATTGCATTAGAGCAAAGCCTGGAGGCTTCTTCAATGTCCCGCATCGCTCTTTTTATTAGAGTAAGGCCCTGTTCTTTTGGACTTATTTTGATTTTGATTCGATTCGATTGATTCGATTCAGTCCATTCGATTCGATTCGATTTAGTTCAGTCCATTCGATTCGATTCGATTCGATTGATTTAGTTGATTCGACTCCGTTCTTCTTCTTCTTATTATTATTATTAATCTTAATTATTATTATTATTGTTATTATTACTAATAATATTACTATTATTGTTGTTGTTGTTAATTACTATTATTATTATTATTTATCATTATTATTATTATTATTTACCCTTAATATATATTTGATTCGATTCGATTCGAGTCCATTCGATTCGATTCGATTGATTGATTCACTTGATTCGATTGATTCATTCAGTCCAAAAGAACAGAGCCTAAGTTCATCCTGGGCGGTATCTATCATCCAGTTGAGTTTCTTCCCGACATCATCCGAAAAAATCGATTGACCTCAAGTGGGGCGCCAAAATCAAGAAAATAAAAAAATTCAGTCGGGCCCCAAACCCTCAATCTATAAAATAACTCCTGACGAAGAATAATAAGTATAATATCTTTAGAACTCCTGACTAAGAAAAATAACCAATCTATATATCTATAAAATATATCTATACAAATATATCTTTAACAGCATCCTGCAAGACGATGTTTTGGCGACCGATGCATTATAGTTGCTCAATTCTGGCTTAGTGCTAGGGTACTCAGTTTGAGAGTTCGAGGGCTCTCCTACCTGTTCGATGACCACATTGTGGGTAGTCTTCTTCGGACTGTCATCAGGTTGGAAGTTTTCGTCTGGTTCAGAAGATGAACTTGTTGGGATATGAGGGACTACCTGCTCGGTGGCTGGAACCTTTGTTGGTTCAGCCAAAATTTTTGTCTGCAGACAGAAGGGACTGATTACTCCGGCCTTGTTTTGCCATCTGAAGCATGTTGAACATGAGGGACTGATTCCTCCTGCTGGCTCTCAGTTGTCGCCTGTTCTTTAGGAGGGACTGAATCCTCCTGTTGTACGGCGTGAGTTGCATCCTCTTCGATCGGAGAGACTGCTTCTTCATTGGGAGATGCTGTAATATATTCAGTTGTAGGAGGGACTGATTCCTCCTGTAAGTTGTTAACTTGGACAGCCTCTGTTGGGATTCGATGCCTGAAACAAAGGCGCAATGAAAGTAAAAACAAATTTTAACTGAACCCTCCGATCATGCATCGCATATACGAATATAAATAGACAAGAGTAAAGATATGAAAACATACCCTTGAAGTTCTTTGATTGATTGTTGGTGTTGATGCTAATGACCACAAATCGATTTGATAAGTCCTCAGTGATCCAAACATCGAAAGCACAGCGTATCTACTAGCCACGCATCGGGAGATGATCGAAATAACTAGCCACTTAATTTTCCTCCAAGGAGACGGCTAAAAAAGAGTGGTAGGAACTTTTCTTCTCAAGAATGCAATCACTCCAAGTGATATATGTATTGTTCTTGATATTTATGTCTTAAGAATATGATCACTCTAAGTGATATTTACTTTTGATCTTGATCTTCTTTCTCTCTCTATGAATGTAAGAATATCAAGAAGATGAACTCTGCCTCTCTCTCTTTATTGTGATGGCCAATCTATTCTAAAGGATTATGATGATTATGGTGGTGTTAGTTTAAATAACTAAAATCCACACATAACACCGAAAATCCCTTTAATAAAAATACACAAAGTAAATCATACCCAACACACACATTGTAACCATTAGGCAACCAAAAACATATACAATTACCATGAAGCTTCATGGTAGGGGGGCAAGACATGTTAGAGGAGTAGTTGGTTCGTTTCAGTCCGTGAAACGAACCGTTGTGTGTCCAGTCCGACTGATACACCTTGGTTCATCTCAAATAAAATTAATACAATTAATTAATTATATTAAAATATTATTTCTCCAATAAATAATTATTTATAAATTAAATTATTCACCTACTGATTTATTTTGTTCACCAGACCGATTTAATTTATCCAATAAATTAAATAAGACATTCAATGTCTAAAATTCGCAATAATAGATCCAGTTCATATTATTCTGTCGTCTCCCTAATGCACGACTCGGTAGGTCCATCTCAGTACGCAATGGGAGGAACCAAAGAGTTATAGCACCACCTAACCAGTCCTGCGGCCTACATTGTAACCTTACTAAGAACGAATGATTGGGATCATTCAAGAACCATTATGTTGTGAATACCAGCAAACGTACAAACCCTTTTTCAAATGTCCCGATCAAGTTATAGGGTCACGGACAGTCAAACCCTATATGTACTTGATCTATGCCTGAGTTAATGCAAATTGAGATCACCGAGCTCTCGTGTATCTAATACAACTAGCTTTAGTGCTTTGGGCAAAGACTTATGATCTCTTTTGCCAATAACCACATAGGACATATACTTGTTCACTTACAGGAGAAAAATTCTATCTTGGTATTTAGTAGAAACTGCCACTTGTCCGTCAAGACGCATGTCGAGGTTGACCCCCACTTCTCGTTTTTCTAGTTGAACTGCTCTAGTGAAAATCTTAACGTCACAAGCACATCCGTTGTAAATCCTCAAGTCGGAGGGTCACGAATACCTATCACAACCTTACGATTCCGTCACTGACTGTCCCGGAGTAAAATACGTATGACAAATTGAGGGTGAGCTGGTTAAAGTATACTAATCCCATTAGCATACCTACAACATGTACTCCCACTAACCATTAGTGACGACAGGCACTCTCCAAGTCAAAGAATACGTCATACAAGTCTTCACATAAACTTAACGCTCCGTCAAGTTTCATCGACTTGCAAACAATTAAGTATTTGAGCTATAAAATTTTCCAATGTCGATCCCCTTATCCAATAAGGAGTGGTTATTTGATCTCAAATTCATGGACTAGTTTCTCTATATATATTTATGAGTCGGGAATGCTAGTGATTTCCAGTAAATAAAGAAACAAACAATTGCCTTCTGATAAGAATTTACATAATAACAAGTACAATACACTCTCTCATACATCCTATGAGTGGCATCCGAGGGCACATTCCTAAAAATCTACCGTTTGCACTTAGTGCCACACACTATGGTCTCTAATACCTATGTTCTCCATATGACGATCCAAGCTTATCTGAGAAAATGGCTTGGTCAGTGGATCAGCAACATTGTCTCCTGAGTCTGCTTTATGTAGCACTATATATCCTTTTCGAACAAATTCTCTCACGAGATGATACTGTCTCTCAATGTGTTTTGTACTGTTGTTAAATCACAGCTCCTTGGCCTATGCTATAGCTCCATCGTTATCCCACAAAATCAAAATAGGCAGCTAAGCACATGGTATCACTTGAAGTTCACCCAAAAACGTCTTAATCCAAAAATCTTCCTTAGAGGCCGCCGAGGCCACTTGATACTTAGCCTGATAGGTGGAATCAGCCGTCGTGCTTTCCTTGATGCTTTTCCAAGACACTGCTCCGCCATTAAGAGTAACAATGTAGCCATAAGTAGACATCGAGTCGTCCTTCTGTCCTTAGAAGTCTAAATCAGTGAAGCTCGTCAGTGTCAGTTCTCCACCATTATACATAAGAACCAGATATGTAGTCCTTTTTAAATACTTGAGAACATTCTTACGGCAGTCCAATGTTCCCTTCCTGGGTTTGCCTGAAACCTACTTACCATGCTCACAACATGTGCAATGTCAGCTCTCGTACACGGCATAGCATGATAAGGCTACCCACGGCCGAAGCATATGGTATAGTATTCATTTCCTTTCATTGTTTATCACTTCGAGGACACATCTTCGAGATGAGTTTATTCCATGTCGCATCGGCAGGAACCCTATTTTAGAATCATCCATCTTAAACCGCTTTAAGATCTTATCTATATAGAGGGTTTGGAAAGACCTATCATTCTCTTTGCTCTATCCTGGTAGAGTCGAATCCCAAGAATATAGGTAGCTTCTCCCAAGTCTTTCATGGAGAACCTACTTGAAAGCCAATTTCACAGAACTAAGAATTTCCACATTATTTCCTATTAGAAGAATGTCATCTACATATAGTACTAAGAATGCGATTTTGCTCCCACTAACCCTATTGTATACATGAGGTTTCTCTTCATTTTGCACGAAGTCAAACTCTTTGACAGCTTCATCAAAATGAAGGTTCCAACTACACGAAGCCTGCTTTAGTCCCTAAATGGAATGCTAAAGCTTGCACACCTTATAAATATCGACCTCAGATACAAAGCCTTTAGACTGCTCCATATCGATTTCCTCCTCTAGGAATCCATTAAGAAAGTCGTCTTTATGTCCATCAGCCATATCTCATAGTCGTGGTAGGTATATATAGCAAGCATTATTCAAATAGACTTGATCATAGCTACGGGCGAGAATTGTGATAATAAATCCCTTCTTTTTGGGTATAACCCTTTGCCACAAGTCTGGCCTTATAGGTGTCGACCTTGTCATCTACATCAGTCTTTCTTTTGTAGATCCACTTGCTCCCAATAGACACTATGTCCTTGAGACGGTATACTATATTCCACACCTAATTAGCATGCATCGAGTCTTTCTCATCTTCCATATCTTCCCGCCATTTCGCGGAGTCTACATCCACCATCGCTTGGTCAAAAATTGCGGGCTCGGTCTCTTGGCTATCACCTGGAACCTCATGGAGACCAGTTCCTCCAAGTGCATAAAACCATACCTCGCAGGTAATTGAGACACCCTACAAGACCTACGAGGTGGTTGTACTTGTATTTCAGAAGGTTCGGTTCCAACTTCTTATATAGGTGTCTCCTGAGGAATTTCATTGTATTCTTCCAAAGAAATACTTCTACCTGTTCCACCTTCCTGAATGAACTCATCTTCCAGGAAGTGTGCTTGTAAAGCAGCAAAGATCTTTCGATCTTCGGGTATGTAGAATAGATAACCCATCGTCCCATATGGGAATCCAATGAAACATCCCTTCACGGACCTTACTTCCAACTTCTCCACCTTAGTCTTCTTGACATAGACGGGACATCCCCAAATCTTAATATGATTAAGACTTGGTTTCCTACCCTCCCACATCTCATGTGGAGTCTTAGGAATGGACTTGGAAGGACATTTGTTCAAGATATAAGCAGCAGTAAGGAGCACATAACCCCATAGGTAAATTGGTAAGTCGGTGTAGCTAAGCATGGAACGAACCATGTGCAACAAGATTCAGTTTCTTCTTTCCGACACACCATTTAACTCAGGAGTTTCTGGAGGTGTAAGCTGTGACACTATTGCGTGCTCCTTTAGGAAATTATCAAACTCTATACTCATATACTTGCCACCTCGGTCTGACTGAAGTGCTTGATATGATTACCATTTTTTTCGAATAGGGTCTTAAATTCCTGAAATTTTTCAAAGGCCTCGGATTTTTGTTTCATGAAGTCCACATAACCATACCTAATATGATCATCCGTGAACATAATGAAATACTAATATATGTCACATGCTGTTTCCAGAGTACCACACACGTAAGTATAGACTAAACCAAGTTTATCATTGGCTCTTTCAAAAGTCTCTGTGAAGGGGAACTTAGTACCCTTAAGGCAAGATTCACAAGTTGGAACCAATGGGCCTGTAAGTCCATCTTTTTCCATTTTGTAAACTTTGATCTGATCAATATGACCAAGTCTAAGATGCCATTTCAAAGCTTGATTAGTTTCATCCTACCATGCTTCCTAGTCATAGTATTCACAATGACTTTGTTACTTAGGTTTAGATGATACACCATCTAACAATGTAGATGTGCCTACTAATTTATTCCAAAATAAATTTTGCAAGTACTATTACCAATGAAAAATGAAAAGTCTTCCGATCTATGACCGAAATGGATACAATATTATTATGCACCTTGGACAAAAGACGTACATCATCTAATGTTAAAATAAAGACGGATTCCAAATCCAAAAGAAGTGATCCTATGTCAGTTGATGCGACACTATGCCCGCTTTCGACAGTAATCATCACTTCCCCAACTCTAAGCTTCCTACTTTGTTCCACATCCTGATTCATGGTACAAATATGATAACTAGCACCTGAATCTAGTATCCAAGAAGTAGAAAATATGGTAGCAGAAAAGTTCCGTAGCTGAAGGGCTATGAAAGATCGGACAGTGTCTTGCCCAGTGGCTCAGCTCACCGCATTTGAGACATGCGTCCGTATTCACCTTCTTACTGTAACACCCCGAGATATTCAGAGTATATTACAGCGCCGTGGACCCCTACATGGGACCCACCAAGCTACAACAGCGAACACCCCTCGACTAACCGTCTCGGTTAGCGAGGAAACGCAATCAAATAGAACATCACATGAAAACACACCCGGAACAACCGACTAAGTGAGTAACAATCAACAGTATAGCAATTTAAAATAATACAACACGGAGTTTGAATTTGAAAAGCCTAAGTACTCGCGAGCACAGTCTATCAGTTTATAAATATAGGAAACAACCATATCGAATTAGACAAAGGAAATAAGATGACCCAAATGCACATGTCAACGACCCTGGTCGACATCCTCGTACTGTCCCGGTGCTCGCTCGTCCGGATAATCATAACCTGAAATCCATAACAAGAATTTCCCCAAAACGGGTCCCCCAAAGGGGTTAGCAATTACGCTAGTACAAGTAATCAAGGCAAACCAATCGCTTACACATTTCATAGTACATGCACCAATATCAACTTCAAAAGCCAAAACCAGACATGTCTTCTCCGGAAACAAACAGTCAAACAATTTGCCTTGGGAACAGAGTAATATCATAGATTCCCATCCGAGGCCTCTAAGGACCCTCCCGAGCTGGCCACATTATAAAACAAAACACGCACATGCATCGCCTTGGGAATAGAGTAATATCATAGATTCCCGCCCGAGGCCTCTAAGGACCCTCCCGAACTGGCTAACTATACAAACTCATGAATCCAGGACTCAACCCTTTGGATTCCCTCCTTGATCCCATCGGACCAACACGAGGTGAGCAAATCACACACAAAATACATTACCATTCCACGTTAAGCATAAAGGTTTCCAAAAATACTTGCCTTGAGTAATCGATGATGCAACGAACGGAAAGATAATCACCGACGAACGCTAAGAACCAATGGAACCGAACCTAACGATTTGAAGAACATAATCACAACCAACTCTAGACGAATACGGAAATGGAATACCCCCGAGAACCCACCTACGATTCATGTATATTCGTACAAAAATAACAACGAGGGCGGACCACAACCAAACCCTCTCGATTCCGTAAAAATCACAAAATATACCATGAATCCGTAGGAAAGTTAATGATACTAACAATATTAATCGTATTCATCAAGAATCCACCAACAAAATGGAAAGAATCGGACAAAAACCCCAAAATCCCCAATTAACCAAAAGGTAGGGTTCCAAGAGACATTACCTTGAAGATTCAAGTACTTAGGTTCGTAGAACACGCGTTAGATTGATTATTCGGGCTTCACAACCGAAGAAGAATGATGAAAATCCACCCCCAATTGATGAATGATGAGAAGCTCTCCTCCTCTCTTACTCTCTCTCGCGTCAATGGAAGAAGAAGAAGAAGAAGGAAATGAGCTGTTCACGCTCAAAACAACACAATTATAGAGGGTTGACCGCATTTTGTGCCGCGGCTCAGCTGAGGTGTGCCGCGGCACAGGACAAAAATTTGCTCCCAGGGTTCGGCAGTGTGCCGCGGCTCAGCCAGCGTGTGCCGCGGCACCCGGTACAGTCGGGTTTTGGCCAAAAATGCCACACGAGTGTGCCGCGGCTCAGCCGGCGTGTGCCGCGGCACTGACTCGGCACTGTGCCGCGGCACCGGACAGGTGTGCCGTGGCACACAGTACAGTCCGCTCGGCCAACAACTGAAGAAATGTTTGTGTCGCGGCGCACACTCCTTGTGTCGCGGCCCACACCCCCCTTTGTGTCCTAAATGATAAAAAATGATCCGGGAAGGGAATAAAAACAATAGGAATCGATATTTGGGAACCAATAACACGAAATGGATCCATGACAACCCCGAAATGGCAGTTCCGCACAACAATAACGAGAATACCGTTCAACAGATGACAGGAAGGATACACTGAAAGATACACGAGGGTCACTACGATCGAGGAATACACCAAAAAATAAAAATACAAGGGAAAGAAAAATGCAGATATTACATTCTACCCCTCTAAAAACAAGTTTCGTCCCGAAACTTAAGAAACAAACAACTCAGGGTACCTAGCACGCATGCTAACCTCGGTTTCCCAAGTTGCCTCCTCGACACCGTGTCTCGACCACTGCACTTTGACCAAGGGGATGGTCTTATGCCTCAGTCGTTTCTCATGACGCTCCAAAATCTTCAAGGGACGTTCTTCAAAAGTAATATCCTCGGCGACATCAATCTCACCATAATCGATGACGTGACTCGGATCCGGGACATATTTCCTCAGTTGGGAAACATGGAAAACACTATGAACATGACTCAGGGCCGGGGGTAACGCCAAACGGTATGCTAACCCACCGACTCGCTCGAGAATCTCGAAGGGTCCAATAAATCTCGGACTCAACTGCCCCTTCTTCCCGAAACGGAAAACTCCTCTCGTCGGCGACACCTTCAGCAAAACGTGGTCTCCCACCTCGAATTCTAAAGGTCGACTACGTACATCGGCATAAGACTTCTGCCGACTCTGGGCAGTTAACATCCATTCCCGAATCAATTCTATCTTCCGCCTCGTCTCTAAAACGACATCCGGTTCGGTCCCGACCAAGTCAGACCGTTCATTCCAACAAATCGGCGATCAACAACGCCGCCCATAAAGTGCCTCACACGGTGCCATCCGAATCGACGCATGCCAACTATTGTTGTACGTGAATTCGATCAATGGCAAATGCTCCTCCCAATCGCTGCTCCAATCGAGAGCACACGCACGCAACATATCCTCGAACGTCTGGATAGTGCGTTCCGACTGTCCATCTGACTGGGGATGAAAAGAGGTACTCAAATGTAAATGGGTACCCAACGCCTTATGCACCGCCTGCCAAAAGTGCGATACGAAATGGCCATCACGATCCGAAACAATAGACTTTGGAGTACCATGAAGCCTCACAATCTGCGTGATAAATACACGAGCCAACTTTTCTGGACCCCAAGTGTCCTTGATGCCCAGAAAATGTGCCGACTTGGTCAGACGATCAACAATCACCCATACCATATTCATGCCCGACCTCGATCTCGCCAAACTCGTAACGAAATCCATCGATATATCTTTCCATTTCCATTCTGGAACGGGAAGTGACTGCAATAACCCAGCCGGTCGCTGATGCTCGATTTTGACCTGCTGACAAGTCAAACATCTCGCTACAAACTGTGCGACCTCCTCCTTCATATCATTCCACCAGAAAATTCCTCCTCAGGTCCTTGTACATCTTACGCGAACCAGGATGAACGGAATAAGGTGTAGCATGTGCCTCACGCAAAATACTCTGTCACAACTCTGAGTCGTTCGGCACACAAAGTCGGCTCCGAAATCTCAAAACACCATCTTCGTGAATCACAAACCCAGGAGACTTTCCCTTAAGAACGTTCTCTAGGATTTGAGTGATCATCGGATCCTCTAATTGCTTCAGCTTAATTTCATCGATCAAAGACGACGAAATCTCTAAAGCACAAAGTTGTCCGACAGCCCCAGGCAACAAAACCTCGACATCTAACTCGATCAAAGCCCGCCGAAGCTCAGACTGAGACGTAAAGACCTCAAGCGTTCGCAACGCAATCGGTTTCCGACTCAAGGCGTCGGCCACGACGTTCGCCTTGCCCGGATGATAAAGGATTTCGAGGTCGTAATCCTTAATCAGCTCTAACCACCTCCTCTGCCTCATATTCAACTCCCGCTGAGTAAATATATATTTCAGACTTTTATGATCGGTAAAAATCTAACATGCAGAGCCGAAAAGATAGTGACGCCAAATCTTGAGCGCAAAAACGACTGCCGCTAACTCCAAATCATGAGTAGGGTAGTGAAGCTCATACGGCCTCAACTGTCTCGACGCAAAGGCAATGGTCTTGCCGTGCTGCATCAATACGCACCCAAGACCCTGACCCGAAGCATGACTATAAATGGCGAATCCCTCGTTGCCACATGGCAACGCCAAAACCGGGGCTGAAGTCAAACGCTTCTTCAGTTCCTCAAAACTCGACTGTCTCTCGTCATTCCAGACGATCTTCTCGGATTGAGCAATCGTAAGTGGCCGAGCTAGTTTTGAGAAACCCTCGACGAACCTACGGTAGTAGCCAGCCAAACCCAAGAAACTACGGACCTCCTTCACATTTGTGGGCGGTGCCCAATCCAACACTGCCTCAATTTTCTGCGGATCCACACGAACTCCCTCGGCTGAAATCACGTGACCCAAAAACATCACTTCCTTCAGCCAGAACTCACATTTTGAGAACTTCGCATAGAGTTGCTCGGTCATCAAAATGTCTAACACTATCCGCAAATAATGGGCATGCTCTTCCTCATTCCTCGAATAGATAAGAATATCGTCAATGAAGACGACGACACACTTATCCAAATACTCGATAAAGACTTTGTTCATCAATTGCATGAACACCGCCGGCATATTAGTTAACCCGAAAGGCATAACTACAAACTCGTAATGTCCGTATCTCGTCCGAAAAGCTGTTTTCGGCACGTCGGACTCTCTCACCCGAAGCTGATAGTACCCCGATTTCAAATCAATCTTCGAGAATACCGCAGCTCCCTGCAACTGGTCAAACAAGTCATCAATTCTCGGCAAAGGATACTTGTTCTTGATGGTCACCTTGTTTAGTTCGCGATAGTCGATACACAAACGTAGTGAACCATCCTTCTTCCGCACAAACAGGACCGGTGCGCACCAAGGTGAGGCGCTCGGTCGAACGTACCCCGACTCAAGAAGCTCGCTCAACTGCTTCTTCAACTCTAACATCTCTGAAGGTGCCATGCGATACGGCGCCTTCGAAATCGGAGCCGCACCCGGCTCTAACTCTATAGCAAACTCAATCTCACGATCCGGTGGCAATCCCGGTAACTCGTCAGGAAATACATCAGGAAACTCACTAACGACTGGAATCGACGAAAGCTCGACTCCACCATCCTCCGCCTTCAAGTCATAGCACCAATAACCAGTACACCCCTTTCGCAGGAGACTAATCGCCTTCAAGGCATTAATAACGAACTTCTGGTTTCCCCTCTTTCGCCCTGCGAAAGAGTGTTGTCTTAGTCCTCGGCTAACATAGTGATGATTCTCGTGCGGTAGTTCATGATTGCGCCATGCCGCTCGAGCCAATCATCCCCGAGAATCAAATCCTCACCCACAATATTAACGACAATAAGATTAGAGAGCCAAGATCTCTCACAAATAAACACATAGCAGTCTCGGACTTCTCGATCACCGACAATTCTATCACCGCTAGGAAGTTTAACAACGAAAGGCTCGCAATGTGACAAGTAGTCGAGACTCAGACGGCGTACACACTCTAGAGAAATGAATGAATGTGTAGCACCCGAATCAAAAAGCACACAGACAGGATGAGAATGGATATGAACGGTACATGTCGCCACAGTAGCTGCTGGGTCATCGGCCCTCCTCATCTCGTATATACGCGGCTGGGCGGAGCCGACACTGGAAGCTCCTCCTCTAGCGGGTTGACCGCGACCCCTACCGCGGCCGGCACTCGGTGGAGGCGGCGGAGCAAACAAGCCCTGGTTCACACTCGGCTCCAGAGGTACTGGTTGAGAAGAACGGGCGCCGCGAAGCTGTTTGATCTACTCACAAAAGGGGGCCTTGTGGCCCAGCTGTCCACAAGTATGACAAGTAAACTTCGGACGAGAACACTTACGGCTCCTATGGCCCTGCACACCACAGTTAAAACATGTGGGTTCACGAGCGGAGGTTCCGGCGCCACCCCGAAAGCTCCCAGAGAAACGAGCCGAACCGCCCGTAGAAATATTTGCAGCTTGAGATTTCTGCTGGCCTCCACTCTTGGGACCAGAGAAATTTCCGACCGACTTCTGTTTCTTGCTTTCACGAGCCAAATCACTAGCCGTCACTGACATATCATAAGCGAGGGCCCTACTCTGATAATCCTTCAAGGTAGTGCAGACGAGTCCAGACATGTAGTCCCGAATGGACAGTTTCATCCTCCTAGAAAAATGGAAAATTTTGTCGCTCTCAGCGACAACTTGGGTCTTCACATAACCCAACTCCTTGTTAAAATCGGCAATAGCTTGGGATACGGGAATATCCCGTGGTTGAGAATCATAGAAAGCATGAACTCGTGCCTGTCTGACCGGCCACGGACAATATTCGGTCTCCATCAACTCCTGAAATTCGGCCCACGAAGCAACATGATCTTTGGGCCCAACGGCCTCCCACCAATCCGTAGCGTCTCCCGTGAGAAAGTATTGAGAAATAGGGACCTTACGGTCCTCGGGGCAGTTGGTAGCAGTGAAGACTTTGGATATCTCCTTGATCCACCCTTCCCAGCCGATCGGGTCCGAAGCTCCCGAAAACTGAGGAGGATGCATCTTGATGACATCCTGAAGCCAGCGATCCGCTCCGCCCCGATTAGCATGGGCCTGATCGGGGTTCTGGACCACCTGAGCTATAGCCGCCATTTGGTTAACCATTTGCTGCATGACGGCCGCAATACCAAGGTCGACGCGCTCCTGAGAAGAAGCATGACTGTGACGGTCGCCGGTACTGCCGGCCCCTGAAGAATGCGACGTGGCCGCCCCACCGGCTGCCGCACGTCCTCGGCCGCATCCACGACCACGACCACGGTTTCCTCCGGCATCCATACTGGTGTTAAGAGATAACAGAAGTATATCGAGGATGAGTAAGGAAGGAAAAGCAACTACGATGATAAGCAAAGGAGGGAGAATAACCATAGTTTAGGAAACGGAATACAGTACAAAAAAAAATAAAGAATCGAGTAAGGGAACTTACGAACACTGGAAGTACTGAGATGCCGGCACCGGTGTGACAATGTGCAAAACAAAACACGACTAGACCCAAATAACCGACAAGCCTAGGTATCCATAAACCTAGAGCTCTGATACCATTTTCTGTAACACCCCGAGATATTCGGAGTATATTACAGCGCCGTGGACTCCTACATGGGACCCACCAGGCTACAACAGCGAACACCCCTCGACTAACCGTCTCGGTTAGCGAGGAAACACAATCAAATAGAACATCACATGAAAACACACCCGGAACAACCGACTAAGTGAGTAACAATCGACAGTATAGCAATTTAAAATAAGACAACACGGAGTTTGAATTTGAAAAGCCTAAGCACTCGCGAGCACAGTCTATCAGTTTATAAATATAGTAAAGAACCATATCGAATTAGACAAAGGAAATAAGACGACCCAAATGCACATGTCAACGACCCTGGACGACATCCTCGTACTGTCCCGGTGCTCGCTCGTCCGGATAATCATAACCTGAAATCCATAACAAGAATTTCCCCAAAACGGGTCCCCCAAAGGGGTAAGCAATTACGCTAGTACAAGTAATCAAGGCAAACCAATCGCTTACACATGTCATAGTACATGCACCAATATCAACTTCAAAAGCCAAAACCAGACATGTCTTTTCCGGAAACAAACAGTCAAACAATTTGCCTTGGAAACAGAGTAATATCATAGATTCCCGCTCGAGGCCTCTAAGGACCCTCCCGAGCTGGCCACATTATAAAACAAAACACGCACATGCATCGCCTTGGGAACAGAGTAATATCATAGATTCCCGCCCGAGGCCTCTAAGGACCCTCCCGAACTGGCTAGCTATACAAACTCATGAATCCAGGACTCAACCCTTTGGATTCCCTCCTTGATCCCGTCGGACCAACACGAGGTGAGCAAACCACACACAAAATACATTACCATTCCACGTTAAGCATAAAGGTTTCCAAAAATACTTACCTTGAGTAATTGATGACGCAACGAACGGAAAGGATAATCACCGACGAACGCTAAGAACCAACGGAACCGAACCTAATGATTTGAAGAACATAATCACAACCAACTCTAGACGAATACGGAAATGGAATACCCTCGAGAACCCGCCTACGATTTGTGTATATTCGTACAAAAATAACAACGAGGGCGGACCACAACCAAACCCTCTCGATTCCGTAAAAATCACAAAATATACCATGAATCCGTAGGAAAGTTAATGATACTAACAATATTAATCGTATTCATCAAGAATCCACCAACAAAACGGAAAGAATCGGACAAAAACCCCAAAATCCCCAATTAACCAAAAGGTAGGGTTCCAAGAGACATTACCTTGAAGATTCAAGTACTTAGATTCGTAGAACACGCGTTAGATTGATTATCCTGGCTTCACAACCGACGAAGAATGATGAAAATCCACCCCCAATTGAGGAATGATGAGAAGCTCTCCTCCTCTCTCACTCTCTCTCGCGTCAATGGAAGAAGAAGAAGGAAATGAGCTGTTCACGCTCAAAACAACACAATTATAGAGGGTTGACCGCATTGTGTGCCGCGGCTCAGCTGAGGTGTGCCGCGGCACAGACAAAATTTGCTCCTGTGGTTCGGCGGTGTCGCATGGCTCGGCCGGCGTGTGCCGCGGCACCCAGTCTGATCGGGTTTTGGCGAAAATGCCACACGAGTGTGCGCGGCTCGGCCGGCGTGTGTCGCGGCTTGACTCGGCCTTTGTGCCGCGGCTTCGGACGGTGTGCCGCGGCCAAGATGCGATCCGCTCGGCCAACAACTGAAGAAATGTGTGTGCCGCGGCGCACATTCCTTGTGCCGCGGCCCACACCCCCCTTTGGGTCCTAAATGATGAAAAATGATCCGGGAAGGGAATAAAAACAATAGGAATCGATATTTGGGAACCAATAACACGAAATGGATCCATGACAACCCCGAAATGGCGGTTCCGCACAATAATAACGAGAATACCGTTCAACAGATGACAGGAAGGATACACTGAAAGATACACGAGGGTCACTACGATCGAGGAATACACCAAAAAATAAAAATACAAGGGAAAGAAAAATGCGGATATTACACTTACTCTTAGGAACCATCGGGGCCTTGCCCTTACCCTTAAAAGCCTTACTTTATGAGCCGATCTTTTTCTTGGTCTTTTTCTTCTTATTCTTGGACCTCTGAGATCTATAAGAAATCACAAGGGCATATTCCTTCACTCGCGGAGTCTTCGTCTGAGACTGAGCGGTCACAAGTTTGTTCATTAACCCTACTAAATTGCAAGAAATTTCATTGCAGTTGAAATTCATAACAAAATGAGAGAAGGAATCTGGAAGAGATTGTAGGATAAGGTTAGTTTGGAGAGAAGCATGCATCATAAAATCAAGAGCCTCCAATCTCTCAATCATAGAGATCATTTTGAGGATGTGGTCCCTGACTTTCTCACCTTCCTTCATCCTGGTACCGAAGAGCTACTTAGATATCTCATATCTAGTAGTTCGACTGTGCTCACCATAAAGCTCGGTTAAGTGAGATAAGATCTGCCTAACATAAGCCATTTTCTCATGAACTCTCTGAAGCTCATTAGACATAGAGCCCATCATATAGCCACAGACTCTAATGTCATCCTTAACACACTTTTCGTGGTTTCCAACATCTTCCAGACTAGCTCTGGTCTGCACCGGAGCCACCAGAATGTCGGCCTCCAAGATGTATTTCATCGCCTCCATACTTAGGACAATCATCAGATTGCAGAGTCAGTCCAAAAAGTTTGGTCCAATTAAGATGTTCTTTTCGAGTAGAATTGCGAGTGGGTTTCAATGTCATTTTGAGAGTTGATATTTTGTTTATCCGCATTAAGTGTGACAGATTGATTAGTGACTCGTTTAATTATGGACTAAATTTAGAGTTAAGGACTTCTCTAACCATTTAACCCATCTTCCACTACTTTTATTGGAATAATACAGTCCCTTGTGAAATCTGGAAGTATTTGTTCATTTTACTTCATAATGGTGATCGAGTTCTCTATAAATTTTAATTGAGGGCAACCGAACAGGTTTCTGGTTTATTAATCTTCATAAAGTGGTGTCCAAAACCAACTCATATAATAGATGATTCGATCTTCTTTTCCCCGTGTTCACTCCCCTCAACCTATACGGTTTCTAAAGTTCATTAACAAGTTAAGTTTATACCATCGATGCTGATCAGTTTCACAATTGAATCTTATCCGGCAATCGAACATGGTTCTATGGATAAAATTTGCTCCAACCAAAGGAATCCAATGCCTCTTTGAATTTATCGACCCTCCCCGAATGACTACCCCCATAACTCGGAAGCATAGCATATCCGGTTTGGATTTCAATTTTCCGAAAGCTCGATGGAGGGATGGAAAACCTTGAAACTATTTTAAACTTAATATTTTGTCCTTGGAGAATTTCGCGATTAATGTTACACTTTGCACATTAATCCATTTAAACGCCTGTCGACATTCATGCCATATGAATAAAACATTCACAACCTAGTTGCTACCAACATGCAGTTCATAAACCGTTTTTAGAACAAAAATATTGTAATCTAATTACATATCTTGAGTCTTGAATCTTCTCCTCTCGAATGGATCTTCCTCCAGTCTTCGTCATTACATATAAATTTTACATTGAAAATTGCATCCTATAATATAAATTTTTCTAGTAGAATAAATAGGCTCAAAACAGTCTTTACAACCCAATCGGATAAAACAAACGATTCCAAACTAGGTCCATGAACTACATCACCATTCACAAGCATTCATCCAATAAATACTAAATAAATGGATTTAGTATTAAATAAGTAATTTGATATATTGATCCAACCAATATATAAAATTTACTATTTAATAGAATTAATCCAATCCATTAACACAATCGGTAATATGAATCCATTCAAAGTAATTCAGCCAATCATATCCATTCCAACAAATCAATTTTCCTTGTTAAATTGAAATATTATATTCCATCTTAACCAAATTAAATCCAATTTAAAATGCGGCAGATTAATTTCCAGGAATTCATGAAAAACGAGTCCGGAACAGGTCTAGAAAGTGGCACGGACCGCGGTCTCAAAAAACCGGACTGCGGTCTCATAAAACCGGACCGCACGACAGTCCAGGGCACTGGTCGTGTTAGTGTCCAGCATCCCATAAACTGGACTCTGGTCCATCCAACGGCAATCCGGGGCTTGATATTCGACCAGATATCTAATATCAACATTTTTCGACTTTCATATCTTCCGTATAAATCATATTTACAAGAAATATAAGATTTATATTTTGATATATAATTTACGAAAAATGTAACTACAACAAGCAACCAAACAAAAACAACGATTAAAACATTTATGATTCCAAATCATAAATCATTCAATCAAGCATTCCAAATGCTAAATATCGAATATAGGATCGCAAAACCTCGCTCTGATATCACTGTTGGGATTTAATCCCTAAAACAAAGGCGCATCGAAAGCAAAATCAAATTTTAACCGAACCTTCAAATAGGACCGATCATGCATCGTATATACGAATATGAATGGACAAGAGTAAAGATATGAAAACATACCCTTGAAGTCCTTTGATTGAATTTTGGTGTTGATGCAATGACCACAAATCCGATTTAATAAGGGGCGCGGCATTAGACCATCTTATGCAGTCCAAAAATGCAGGGTTGTATTTTCTCTCCACGATCCAAAGTGGTTCTTCTGCTTATATTTCATCTTTGATTCTCAACTGTCAACCAAGTCCAGGTAATCCATACCTTTTCAATTATATCATCTAAAATTATTTCAAGGATTGAGAATTAGGTAAGTTTTCCCCCTTTGTTCGACTAATTTGCATATCTTATGGTTTCTAGCAAATTTATGATCGAAATGTGTTAAGAACCTTAGTCGAGGTTCATTATTTTGCGCGATTCTTTTTGAATTATTGTGAGAAATTTTTGTTGATGAACAACCTCAATAAGGTATGTTTTCTCTTGACTTTTGTTCATGCCCGCCAAGTGTTCGGGGTAATGCCCTAATGAGATGTGTAAAAAAAACATCATCTATTTTATGATGCGAGAATGATTTTCTGAGTGGTGTATACCTCCGCCCGTATGCTTATATTGGATTAATTTTCACATCGTTGTTCTTGTATGAAACCGGGGAATTTTATCGCTATAGTAGAGTATATGTTTATAATATGCAATACATATGTGGTTTATTTCATGTCCTGCCATTTCTTCGGCTGATTTCATTTTTTTACTTTATAGGAACTCGTGATGGCTCGTACAAAGAAGCCAGGTTCTGCCCTAGCCGAGACTCAACCATCTTCTTCATGCAACAGTCGTCAAGTCAGGCACTGAGTCATCCCTCTCAAGTTCCCGCTGAGGGGCAATTCCATCATTTCACTAACCCGGAGGTTCACCAACTATTCACCGAGAGGATTCGCCCGAGACCTATCATGCCTGAGAGGGGATTCACTCCTGCCCCTCAAGATGGCGAGCCATTACAGATGATCACCGAGATGGGCTGGACACAATTCTCCGCAGAGCCTGAACCGGCCATTATATCCATAATGCATGAATTCTAGACTCAAACTTTGAAATATCATATGCATGGGGGGCCAATGCTAGGGAGACCGGATATTCGTACAGATGCCACTGCCTGCGGTCAGACGGTTGATTTTTCTACAGCTGCAATTCGACGTTTGTACGAGTTACCTGAGGTCAATGAATTGGCTTACATGATGGAGATGGGTAGCCCCATGAGGGAGGCTCTATTAGAGGCACTGGCACAGCCAGATTATGTTTAGGAGACACATGTTCCGGGCTCCGAAGCTTACTTCTTCAAAAGCTCACACCTCAATCGGCTAGGAAGATACTGGTTATACTTTATATGCTCGAGGATAGACGCTACCTTGCAGATACGCTCGGTCCTACTACCTCGTGCCCGATTACTTTATGCAATCACCTCCAATATCATATTTTATTTAGCTCCACGTCTTGCCTGTTCCATTCTACAGTGCATCACGGGAGGCATCAACATGGGCCTGAAGCACCCCTCATTAATCTGTGCTCTATGCCGCCAGTCGGTTGGTGTCTGGTCGAATGATGAGCCGACCATAATGCCCTAGGGTCCTATAGATCACCACATCATATCTCATTTCGACCAGTGGGGTGGAGCACGAGCACACACGCAAAGACGAGGTTTTGTTTTGGATCAGCCACTTGCGCGCTCTCCTCCTACTAAGGATATCCCGGAGCCTATCCATATTGCTGATGACCAGGAGGCTGATGCGGAGGAGTGGACTAATCATGTTATACCCCCTCAGCAGGAGATCACCACTTGCAGTTGCTGCTCGATGGTCTGAGGTAGGAGATACGGGCAGAACGGGACAGTATAATTGAGAGTGTGCGTCGTGAGATGCATCAGCAGATCCGCCGGGCTAATTATCGTGCTGATAGGAGGTTGGGCGCACAAGACGGATTTCATCTCGAGTATTTGGAGGCATAGACTGGCCATATCCTTCACTCATACGGGCCCTTCATACCTCCAACCATACCACCTACGCCACCTACTTTACCCGACGAGGCTGACACTAGTACCTGAGTTTTCACTTATTCAGGGGAGTACTTGAACTGTTATATACTACTTTTATTTTCGTCCATTGAGGTCAATGTACATCATAAGTTTGGGAGGATGTTAGTTGGTTTTTCTTGCTATCTTCATCAGTTTTGCTTACTTGTCTTCATCTGTTAGGTTTTGCTTGTCTTCATTTGCTATTTGTAATTTTTTTTAATATTTTGTGAGTGTCTTGTGCAACCACTCGTAAGACTGAACATATATAACTAAAATATATTTGAAGAAATGGATAAGTCTAGTCCAGTTCATCATCTGACTCATTTTAGTGCTGATTTTTGTGACATTGTGGAAGCCTTGGTATTCAGGAAATGAGATAGACTTGTTCGAAGTGTTTGCATTACTCGAGCCACCGGATATATTTTTTGTTCCATTGTTCACCCTGCTAGTCATCTAGTGACATTGTCCTTGTAAGCATTAAATGAATTTTGATGATGATGCATTTATTCGAACAGCTTTTAATTCCTCAAAAAAGAAGGTTGGTGGTGAAGCCTAGAGTTTTTACTCCACTGTGGAATAAGACTTAGTAACTAGGAGCATTCTTGTGCCCCATGAGTGTCCGTCAAATGGTTCCCCAACACATGAGTATGAAAATCCACCATAGGAATCCTTCGATGAAACATTCCGGGAGTTGAAACCTACTGGTTAACTCGTCTTGCCTAAAATCATAATAAAAGTAAAGCCTCGAGTTTTTACTCCATTGTGGAGGGAGAATTAGTTACTAGGAGCATTCATGTGCCCCATGAGTGTCTTTTACATCAAACAGTTTACCAACATAAGAGCATGGGCATCCACCCTAGGACTCTTTCGATGAAACATTCCGGGATTTGAAACCTAGTGGTTAACTCGTCGTACCTAAAACCATAAAAAGTGATTAAATAAAGAGGTATTGCTATCCGGGGAATGTCGTCATGGAAAGATAATAAGAGTTTTTCTGCATTTCGTGTGTTTGTGTCACAAGGCTGTGGGACTAGGCGATTTGATTTATTATAACCTCCATTTCTAGCACCATTCATTTTGTCGGTCGGCCTATTGCAAGTTTGTTGAACTTCGAGCTTTGGATACTTTCATGGGTTGAGACCAGCATGAAAAATGGTACTTTGAGAAATCCTTATTTTAGGATCAAAATCCATGAGGTGACCCGCTAGTACTGTAATCATATTACTCTTTGAGATTTTCAGGTTAACATTAGTAAGTTGAGCGATATGGATTTGCACGATTTTTCACGATGTTTTTAGTTTACTTGGAATTAATTTTGCTTGGGGACAAGCAAAAAGTTAAGTTTGGGGGTATTGGTTGAATATTATTTTGTGCATGTTTAATATGATTTATTTATATTCATTTCGCACAATTTAACCCTTATTGATGAAAATATGATGGAGTTATTGTTTGTTTAAAGGTTGAAGACATAGTGTAGCTAAACTCAGTCAAATCGGTAGAAAATGCTAATCTCAGTTGAGGGACGCATTACACGGAGCCGAGCCACGTCGTAGACTCAACACGCATCAAGATACAACTCGCTGTACCGAGGGCTGCAGCGCAGACATTGCGGGGCCGCGGAACGTGCTGAACACTTGCTGAAACTGGGCGGATGTACAATTAGGGCCGCAGCACACTTATATGAGGCCCGCGGCCCGCAGCGGCAAGAACCTATTGCAATTCTGCGACTTTGGCCATTTTTGCAGCTTCTTAGACACGATTTTGGAGAGATGAGAGGGCATAAAAGGTGAGACTAAAACACAAACTAGGGATAACCGCAAGGAGCAGAAAGCAGACCCAAGCGAAGAACACACAGAGGACGGGAGATTACGGCAGTCTTTGGGAATTGCTTCTTCATTGTGAAAATTCATCTAAATTCATGTTTTTGATGAAATCTTTTACTATTATGTCTGGATAGACTACTATTTTAGGGTTCTGATAAAACCTATATTTTGAAGATGTGATATCATGATTTTTTATATTTTTCATCTGTTCAACTGAATTAGATTTTTCTCACTGATTTTAATGCTTTCAATTATCTGGCCAATAATTGATTTGTATTTAACGCTTGTATTAAATCGGAAGAAGATATTTAAGCATGGAACTTGTGAGGAAATCATAATTGTTCTATAAGATAGGAATATACTCGTAGGAATTGTGAAGCTTGTTTCCTTCGAGAAATTACTGTACCGGATTAGCTATTGAGTTATTAATTTATATAGGGATATGTTGAGTTGATCACTTTTTATTAATCCATTAATTAGATAATTATTTAGTTTCACTACACCAATTCGATTAATCAAATAATACGGTTATATGACCGTAAAAAGTTGGTACTTAGTACGTTAGTCCCATGGGAAAGATACTCTACTCACTATGTTATTACTTGTCCATGATAGCGTGCACTTGCGCTTACCGATATTTTGCAACAACAATCCTACATTAATTGTTCATTTATTGTGCTTAGGATTCGCTTGGTCGTGGTGAAGTGTGACTCCTTAGGTGCAACCTAATATCGAGCACAACACCAAACTGGATATCGGTCCTGCTGGCTGTTAGGTACAGGAGTGAGCCTATAAGCTTCTTATAGAGTGATTGGTCCACTGCTTTCCAAATTCATCAGCACTAATCTGTGTGGAAGTGCTCATTCGGGTATCATGACTTTGAAGTGTTTGTCCCGAATTTGTTGAGCAGCTCCTTGTGTATTTATCCTGGTTTATGAAATACCTGTAGGTAACTGTTTGACCTGTAACCCTGAGAAATATCTAAGTTCTCCCATCATACTCATTTCAGATTTTCTTTGCATGAGATGAGAGAACTTCTTACACAGATCAATGTTAGTTGAACAAAAAATAATGTCATCCACATAAAATTTGTACAATGAGAAGGTCGTAACCATACTGGATTTTGAAGAGTGTCTTGTCGACAACACCTTTCTCAAATCTACTATTTATTAGATACATTGACAGGGTTTCATACCATACCCTTGGTGCTTGCTTGAGACCATACAATGCTTTCCTTTGCCTGTATACAGGATCTCATTCCTCCGTGTTGACAAACCCTGGAGGTTGTTCAACATACGCTTCTTCAGCTAGGTCACATTAAGGAATGCGCTATAAACATCCATTTGATACACGCTAAAGTTCTTGTGAGCAGCAAATGCTAGGAATATCCTAATGGCTTCTAGTCTGGCTACAGGGGCAAATGTTTCATCATATTTTATGTCTTCTTCCTGCCTGTAGCCTTGAGCTACTGGTCTGGATTTATTTATTATGACAAGGCCATTCTCCTCCTTCTTATTTCGAAATACCTATTTACTTCCAATTAGAGCTTGGTGGGTTGGTCTGGGGACTAGGTACCAAACATTGTTCCTTACGAAACTATTTAGCTCTTCTTTCATAGATGAAATCTAGTGAGAATTATTGAGAGATTCGTTGGTCGATATGGGTTTAGACTGACTAAGAATACAGTGTTGGTACCTAATCGGAATATGCACCGTTTATGCGAAAGTGAGAATTAATAGACACATAGATTTATAGAGGTTCGGCTATAAATGAGCCTACGTCCTCTGTCGATGTATCTTTTTCTATAGGATAAAGATCAAAACCTTTGCACCTCTCTTCTATCGGTCGAGGGATAATCGTTACAATCACATCTTCTATTGGTCCGTGATAAACCACTCATACTTGTGTTTGTGTCGGTCCAAGTTAAACCGTTTTCCTTTTCTATTGGACAAGGAATCAACTGTAACACCCCCAATCCACTCAGGGATATTACACGCCGTAGACCCTCTCCTCGAGGATCTACCAGGCTGATAACTAAATCAAACATCTAAACATCGCCTTTAAGGCTAAAATGACTCAGTAGACCGACTTGGTCTTTCAATAAATACTTACAACTCAATTCCAAACACATACTCACGCAGGGGTCAAAATACAATAAACTCCCGTACAACGGGGAAAAGATACTGCAGCGGAAAAGAAGATACAACTAGACCAATCCGACATCAACGGATCCTCGTGTGATTAGTATCGTTCATCTTTCATCATCCTTCATGCCGACCCTGTGCTATGCTCCAAAACCTGAATGCAAAAATAGACATCCACCCCCCGAATACTCGGGGGTTAGCAAAACTCCACTGTTTTGCTAGTGCAAATACAAAGTGCAAATACGAGCCATATAATTCAAGTTCCACGAATCACAATAACCAGGAATCCTTAAAGATTAAAATACCACGAAACGAATACTTCCCGAGGCAAGAATTTGAGTAAAACTTTCCAAATCCGAAAGATCACAAATAACGAGAATGGTTTGCAAAATGGTTTAAAATACCCTCGGGAGTTTTAATAGAAAACAAATTAGGATTATCAAATCTTTCCCTTTCCAAAATCAACAGGGTCACAGCCCAAAGGTTTTATTTTCGCAAATAGAAAACCGACAACAATTCACAGGGCCAGAGCCCAACATCACGTGTCCTCAACGGACATAAAATCAACGAAACGTAATCACGCACGCGCATCGCCTAGGACCGGGACGCTACCACAGACATCCCACCCGAGGCCTCGAAGGACCCTCCCGAGCTGGCTAGCGAAACAATTCACAACATATCACAACTAAAGTTATCTTGACATCGTACTCGCAAGTACCGATTCTCGGAGCCCTCTCCAGACCTACCCGATTAGATAACCTTATGGTCAAATCATATCAAATGGCCGTACTCGCAAGTAACGTGCCGCCGGAGGCCTCACGGGTCCCTACCCGGTAAACATCAATCGAATATACCCACAAGTTATCGTGACATCGCACTGGCAAGTGACGATTCTCGGAGCCCTCTCCAGACCTACCCGAATTGATAACCTTGTGGTCGAATCATCAATGCATAGAGTTCACAACGACAAGGGTTTCACATTTGCCACAATCACAAATATGTCAAATCATGAGTTAATGCCAACAACACTTAGCAAAACACCACGTCAAACCGTAACGCACCGAAAAGAAACCATATACGTCCACACGCAATACCAAGGGCAACATCAACACCAAACATATCCATAGAATTCACATAGTTCACAAACCACACTATTCACAAAACACACGCGTTTTGAAAGAGGGCCTTTAACAAGGCTATTCAAATCTTTTGAAAGTTCAATTCAAACGACCACACAAACACATTTAGACGATCACCAATTATCATATCCACAAAACAAGAATTATATGGACAAGGTACTTGCCTCACAATCGGCACGCAAGTATCCCGACGAACACGGCTCAACCGGAAAGCTTGAACGCCCGATGTTTTCGAAAAGGAAAACGACAACGAACGGAAGGGTTCAACTTGGTTTCTTCGCAAGAAACTCGACCCTAACAACATATAATCCATAAATAAACAATCATACGAGGAAGGATAATCGTAGAACGCCCGAAAACCCCTCTATGACATTCTACCGGACACCTTCAAGGCGTCGACCAAAAACTCGACCAAAACAACGAATCGATACGATCCAACCATGGAATAATAAAGGAAATGATATAATACATCTAAATATTCATCAATCCATCATAATCCTAAGTTAAATCGGATTAATCGGACGAAAACAACCAAAATACCCAAATTCCCCAAAACTAGATTTCTAGGAAATCGACGGTCAGTAGATCGAAGGATGTTATAGGACGGATGATTGATGATATGAACCTCAACACTTCATGTATTCATTGTCCAACAACATCTCTAGATGATTCACACACCTGACCGCGTACGGGAAGAAAAAGAATGAGAAATGGTCAAGAAAAACGCCGCTGGGCCTTAAATAGGCCATTGCCGGCCGGGTTACGACGTAATCGGCCATGGCTTACGACGTAACCGCCATGGCGAACGCACTGCTGGAAATGCGGAGGCGTTACGTCGTTACGGCTAGGGCCTTACGTGCGAATCGGCCTTACGTGCGAATCGCCGATCACTACCGCACGTTACTCGGCGGTGGCTGGCCCAAGCATGCCGGCCATGACTCGGCCGGGGCCAACTCCGACGGCCCGAATGACCCCGAAACCCGAACCTGAGTACGAATCGAAGATACGGTTACGAAGTACTCGCAAAGACGAATCCGAGCACTAAGAGAACACACGATTCCGACCACCCGAAGGCTCGAAATTCGACAACGGAAAGTAATTACCCCAAACTTTGGGAAATTACGAAAATGGCCCAAAACGCCCGAAAATCACGATACGTGATCGAAACACCAAGCCAAAGCTCGCAACATGAATATTAACATTAAATGAACTTACGAGAAAGTCGAAACAACAGTTTCGGACGAGATTCGCAAGAATCGAACTCAAGTGCGGAAAAACCGCTAAAAAGCACGGAACTCAACAAAAAGACACCGAAACGAACTCGGATGACAAAAAGTGCAGAATTAATCATTCTCAGAATGACGAAACGGTCATGAGCGAGTCGTCAAAACGGACTTCCACCGAAAAAAAGAAATTACCGGAAATCAAAATCACGGGTATTACATTATACCCTCCTTAAAAGAAGTTTCATCCCGAAACTTAAAATAAGTAGGGAGAAGCAATATCCACTGTCAGGAAAACTCGACGAGATACCCAAAAACCGAAAACTCGCGCCCGACGGCGAAACGCTGCAAGAAATGCAAAGGAACATACGGCGTGAAACACGCTCCACGACGACCAACACAACGCCACCGATAGAGAAATAATAAAACCAACAAGTGACAAGCATCATCAAACAGGTAATACAACCAAGTCGATTATCCGAACAATCACAAAATACAACGAACGAAAATCAATATGATTGACCACCCCAACGGTACATCAATCAAAACGCGAGCCAATCGCTGAAGAAATACGGAATTCCACCGCCCAAGGGTTGGAAGATCGAAAACGAGACAAATTTCCCGAATATAAGGAAATTAGGAAGGAGTCTGAACGCTCAACAATCACGAAACGAGATCAACAAAAACCGAACAATCAAACGATCGAACCACAACGGTCGAGACAACAAAAATCGAACAATCATGTTCGAATCACGAAGAACAATAAAATTCAAACAACAACTCTCAGGTTCACGTCTCGGCTCGAGACAATATATGATCCAGTAAAAGCAACAAGATGTGATTCACATAAGATCCACAGGAAAGGGAATAGCAATAGAAAAGTCACAACGACAAACAAGTTATTCCGAAATAATACCACACTCGTTGGATCAACAAAAGCAAGGGGCAGGACAAGCTCAGAAATGTCAACGAACATAAACGAGTCGACAGAGTCGAAAACACAAGTGTTCCAAATCCGATCCACTTCCAATAAAAGAATTAGTAGAACCAAAAGATGTTACTTCCGAACAAGGTTCACAAGAATCGAACCGAACTCGGAAAAGTTACAGCGATAACCAGATCGACCTAAAACAAGATCACAACTCGTTCGAATGATGAAACCGAAATACAGGACAAGTTCAGAAAGTATCAACGAACACGAGCGAGCCGATAGAATTGAGAAAGAGAAAATGCAGGAGGCAAATATAATACGGGTATTATATTCGACCTCTTCTAAGAGAAGTGTCGTCCCCGAAACTCACAACAACGAAATCAAGGCGACAACACAACAAGCAACCGACAGAAACATCCTTCAAAGGCCTCTCAAAGCCGATTCTGATAACTGCGCTGGAGCGCGAACTCCGAAAGTCTCGGTAGCTAATTCACAAAATTGAATTCGGTGTCCATCGAGTCCACACTTGAAATGTGTTACCGACGAGGAGGACAATATACACGTGCATGCCCCGGCACATCACGGTTGAAACGTCTCGGCTCGGCATACCGAAAATACAAATGCTCGATACAATGGAACAAAACACCGCAAAACAACATACCGGAGATGCCAACTCAGCATAACATATCAACGCATACAAAAATCACAACAACGGCATCATTCGACGATTACAACGGCCCAAACGATAGCCAACACACAACCATAAACATCATGAAACGATCACCAATGTGCATAAACGCATAAAAATCCAAGCTTTAACAGCTCACACAGGTGCGATAACACGCAAGCCACCACGAAATGGCAACAATAAAGATCGTCATCACACCTCCCACAATGGGCTAACAAAACATATGCGTGGCGAACGACTCAACGTTCACACCACCAATTCAATCACAATTCGGAGGGCTAACACCCTAACAACAATACCAATATCATACACACCTTCTCCGACCACAAGCACGAAATGATGGGTTTTAAAAACGAAAACCACCCTTTTGAAAATAGTTTGGAAACACCAGTTGATCTTGAGTATCACTTTACAAAAAGTAGTGCAAACATTGTTATCGAGACTTTGAAAATCGTCTTGCGTTTGAACAAAAATGAGGACACCTTCTCTTAGTGAAAGACTTTCAGAATATTCAACCCTCGGGTCTAAGTAAAAGTGTTTATAAAATATTGAAAATATCTCAAAACATTTTGGTCCTCGAGTAAGAAGAATTTTGAAATATATTGTGGCACCTTGGACGTACCACGAGAAAATAATTCATTTTAAAAGTACGTCTCGAAATTTATTTTCTAAGATACTCAAGTTTTTCAAGGATAATTCAATGGGCTAGAATGCCCAAAAATTTCAGGTAATTACGCGGAACATTATAACATCGTGGGCCCCACGCCAGAAGCCACCAGGCTAAAAACCATTTACAAAAACGTCAAAAAGTTGATAACGGTAATATTTCAAAAACTCACAGAAGCCATTTAGAAAATAATAAATACCGTCATAAGAATTTCGCCAAAACGATCAAGGCCGTAATGCCAAAAACTCGGTTAAGGAATCGGTTTTCGAAATAAAACTCAGTCGGTAAAATACCGAAATCCATTACAAAAGAACTCACACAGCGGATAAAAGAAATAAAGTCAAACATGCACAAGACAGCAACACTACTCCTCATATGAACGAAAAATGGGAGTCAAACAATCACATATCACGAAATCAAAATCCATAAGAATATTCCGTCACTTAACAAATAATCATAAAAAAATAGCTCGTGTCACACGAGGCTCAACACAAATAAGGGAGACTTACATCCACAGGTCGCACGAAGATGATGATCGCCCACGATACTAATCACGACCAACAAACTCAGATGACGCGTCGCGACACGACTTAGTCAGACAAAATCCGACGAGACAAAAACTCAATAGACACCACTGACCCGACAGCCTAGGTTTCCACAACCTAAGCTCCGATACCATTCTGTAACACCCCCAATCCACTCAGGGATATTACACGCCGTAGACCCTCTCCTCGAGGATCTACCAGGCTGATAACTAAATCAAACATCTAAACATCGCCTTTAAGGCTAAAATGACTCAGTAGACCGACTTGGTCTTTCAATAAATACTTACAACTCAATTCCAAACACATACTCACGCAGGGGTCAAAATACAATAAACTCCCGTACAACGGGGAAAAGATACTGCAGCGGAAAAGAAGATACAACTAGACCAATCCGACATCAACGGATCCTCGTGTGATTAGTATCGTTCATATTTCATCATCCTTCATGCCGACCCTGTGCTATGCTCCAAAACCTGAATGCAAAAATAGACATCCACCCCCCGAATACTCGGGGTTAGCAAAACTCCACTGTTTTGCTAGTGCAAATACAAAGTGCAAATACAAGCCATATAATTCAAGTTCCACGAATCACAATAACCAGGAATCCTTAAAGATTAAAATACCACGAAATGAATACTTCCCGAGGCAAGAATTTGAGTAAAACTTTCAAATCCGAAAGATCACAAATAACGAGAATGGTTTGCAAAATGGTTTAAAATACCCTCGGGAGTTTTAATAGAAAATAAATTAGGATTATCAAATCTTTCTCTTTCCAAAATCAACAGGGTCACAGCCCAAAGGTTTTATTTTCGCAAATAGAAAACCGACAACAATTCACAGGGCCAGAGCCCAACATCACGTGTCCTCAACGGACATAAAATCAACGAAATGTAATCACGCACGCGCATCGCCTAGGACCGGGACGCTACCACAGACATCCCACCCGAGGCCTCGAAGGACCCTCCCGAGCTGGCTAGCGAAACAATTCACAACATATCACAACCATAAGTTATCTTGACATCGTACTCGCAAGTACCGATTCTCGGAGCCCTCTCTAGACCTACCCGATTAGATAACCTTATGGTCAAATCATATCAAATGGCCGTACTCGCAAGTAACGCGCCGCCGGAGGCCTCACGGGTCCCTACCCGGTAAACATCAATCGAATATACCCACAAGTTATCGTGACATCGCACTCGCAAGTGACGATTCTCGGAGCCCTCTCCAGACCTACCCGAATTGATAACCTTGTGGTCGAATCATCAATGCATAGAGTTCACAACGACAAGGGTTTCACATTTGCCACAATCACAAATATGTCAAATCATGAGTTAATGCCAACAACACTTAGCAAAACACCACGTCAAACCGTAACGCACCGAAAAGAAACCATATACGTCCACACGCAATACCAAGGGCAACATCAACACCAAACATATCCATAGAATTCACATAGTTCACAAACCACACTATTCACAAAACACACGCGTTTTGAAAGAGGGCCTTTAACAAGGCTAATCAAATCTTTTGAAAGTTCAATTCAAACGACCACACAAACACATTTAGACGATCACCAATTATCATATCCACAAAACAAGAATTATATGGACAAGGTACTTGCCTCACAATCAGCACGCAAGTATCCCGACGAACACGGCTCAACCGGAAAGCTTCGAAACGCCCGATGTTTTCGAAAAGGAAAACGACAATGAATGGAAGGGTTCAACTTGGTTTCTTCGCAAGAAACTCGACCCTAACAACATATAATCCATAAATAAACAATCATACGAGGAAGGATAATCGTAGAACGCCCGAAAACCCCTCTATGACATTCTACCGGACACCTTCAAGGCGTCGACCAAGAACTCGACCAAAACAACAAATCGATACGATCCAACCATGGAATAATAAAGGAAATGATATAATACATCTAAATATTCATCAATCCATCATAATCCTAAGTTAAATCGGATTAATCGGACGAAAACAACCAAAATACCCAAATTCCCCAAAACTAGATTTCTAGGAAATCTGACCTAATTCGGTAGATCGAAGGATGTTATAGGACGGATGATTGATGATATGAA
Source organism: Orobanche coerulescens (assembly GCA_033398695.1). Classification (NCBI taxonomy): domain Eukaryota; kingdom Viridiplantae; phylum Streptophyta; class Magnoliopsida; order Lamiales; family Orobanchaceae; genus Orobanche; species Orobanche coerulescens. The sequence continues at coordinate 51,977,910 of CM065803.1, forward strand.
CCTCAACATTTCATGGATTCATTGTCCAACAACATCTCTAGATGATTCACACACCCACAGCCGCGTACGGGAAGAAAAAGAATGAGAAATGGCTGAAGAAAAACGCTGCCAGGCCTTAAATAGGCCGACTACCGGCCGGGTTACGTACGTAACCGGCCATGGCTTACGAACGTAACCGGCCATGGCCGAACGCACTGCCTGGAAATGCCGGAGCGTTACGTACGTTACCGGCCAGGGCCTTACGTACGTAACTGCCGATCACTACCGCACGTTACTCGGCCAGGGCTGGCCTGGCCCAAGCATGCCCGGCCATGACTCGGCCGGGACCAACTCCGACGGCCCGAACGACCCCGAAACCCGAACCTGAGTACGAATCGAAGATACGGTTACGAAGTACTCGCAAAGACGAATCCGAGCACTAAGAGAACATACGATTCCGACCACCCGAAGGCTCGAAATTCGACAACAGAAAGTAATTACCCCAAACTTTGGGAAATTATGAAAATGGCCCAAAACGCCCTAAAATCACGATACGTGATCGAAACACCAAGCCAAAGCTCGCAACATGAATATTAACATTAAATGAACTTACGAGAAAGTCGAAACAACATTTTCGGACGAGATTCGCAAGAATCGAACTCAAGTGCGGAAAAACCGCTAAAAAGCACAGAACTCAACAAAAAGACACCGAAACGAACTCGGATGACAAAAAGTGCAGATTTAATCATTCTCAGAATGACGAAACGGTCATGAGCGAGTCGTCAAAACGGACTTCCGCCGAAAAAAAGAAATTACCGGAAATCAAAATCACGGGTATTACATCAACCACTCTAGCTTTCTATCGATACTAGATAAACCTCACTAAGATAGCGATTGCAATTCTAACAATGCCGGATCCTTGATCCTAAAAACACTGAATCCAATCGTATCTTTTCTTTTTCCTCTTGTGTATGTATTGAATGTATAAACACTCAAACTAATAATATAAGCTTAATATTACAACAACAATATAATGTATATGAATCTCAGATGAATGTCTCGTATGCTTGAAGTTGTTGTACTAAAACAATACCATAAACATGGTATTTATAGCCTTCAAAGCTTTACTAGCCGTTAGCTCCATGTGCCTTCATTACGGCCTTTATCTTCTTCCCATTACGGTCGTTAGCCATTTAACGTACGTAAACACATACAGGTTACGTACATTAACATCTCCCAGATTCAGTCCAGTAGCATTCGTTTCTTCCTTTACGTATGTTATCAACACCCCTTTACACTGAATTATGCCATGACGTCATCTCCAACGTTCATCTTGTTTGAACTCAGAACCCTCGCATTACATATGTTATCAACTATATATTACGTACGTTAGGCTTAGCATTTTACGTACGTTATGATCATTCTGTTGCGTACATTATACATGTTCAGAACACCTTTTTGCGACTTCGTCTTCTTCGATACTTTGCTTCGCCTTTTTGCTGTTTTGCTTTGTTTGTCAACTTAATCATCAAAATACTATTAATGCATGTATGGAACAAAAATGTTCCAACAATCTACCCCGTTTTGATGATTACAAAACAGCACTTCATCAATGGGATTTTACCTGCAAAAATACAAGTATATGTATGTGTACAGACCAAAGTTTTCGACTTTGTCAGTTTCGTTAGTTTCTTCTCCCATTTCTTTTTCGACTCCTTCTTTCCTTTTCAATTTCTTTTCGAATTTTCAAATTTTTATCATTTTTTCGACGTCTCCTCATTTTTATTTTCAACTTCATCTTTTCGACTTTTCTTCTATTTTCTCCCCCTTTCAGGGTTAATCTCATTCCCCTTTCTCACCCTTTTTGTTTTCATCAAAAAGTGTAATAAATAACATGAGTAATAAATACCAAATTGATAAATATAACTATATGTGTGAATAGGGTACAAACTCCCTCTGAAAATATTATCTCCCTTAAAAAAAATTATTACTCCCCCTAAGTAAAATATTTTGAAGAAAATTTTTGGGGATCCAACCTATAGTTAGTTTTTCATTTGAAATACAGATGATATTCGAAATAATTGTTCCTTTAGGAACCCAAATTTTTTTAATTTTAATCGTCCGGTGTGGGATTTTACAGTTAGAAATGTGATGCCCGATTTTCAAACATTTTTCGCAACGGGGTATCTTTAAATTTAAGGATTCATTTTTAGAACGAGGTGTGAATCCCAACCCCTGTTTATTTAAAGTATATTTTTGAACCAAGAGCATATTTTCAAATTTCTCGTTTCCGAGAGAAAATTTCTTCGTCAAATTTTTTAGCTCGGTCTGAATTTTAATAAGATCATCCTTTAAAATATTTTCATTTTCAATGCATTGGGAATGATCGGTCTCGATAAATTTTCCCCTTTCAAGAATTTTAGAATATTCAATTTCCAATTATTTATTTTTGTATTTAAGGGATTTAATTTCGGATAAAGCATTTTGATAGTCCGTATGCAATAATTCAAATGTTTCAAATAGCTCATCACGATAGGATGTACTTACTTGACTTTCGACGTCGCTATCGTCGAATGAACTTCGTGCCATGAGAGCGAGATTATTTTGATTGATAAAATCATCATCTTCGTCTTCATCACTCCATGTTGCAACGAGGCCCTCCTTCTTTGGTTTAGCTCGGTAATTCTTGGCAAAGTGGCCTGGTTTACCACAAAATCGACAATTATTGTTGAATTTCTTAGATTCGCCCGAGATGTCTTTCTTTCTCCGGTTTAATAAGGTTTGAAACTTATTAATATTTTTGGCATAATATGCCGATTCTTCATCGCTATCATCCACCGGAATTTCTTCTCTCTTTGACATCTTAGCCTTCAAGGCTATCGATCTTTCCTTTGGTTTCGGCTTTGCATTTCGAGATTTAAGGACAATTTCGTAATTTATTAGTGAACAAACGAGGGCACTAAAATCAAGATTATCGAGATCTTTCGATTCCATAATCGCCATCACCATTCTGTCCCATTCAACAGGTAGTGATCTTAAGATTTTCTTGACTTTATCACTACTTGATAATGGTTTACCGAACGAAGCAAGTCCATTTGTGATGACCGAAAATCGGTCGAGCATGTTGGTGATGGACTCGTCACTCTTCATCATAAATAACTCGTAGTCATGGAGAAGCATATTGATCTTCGTCTCCTTGACTTGAGTTGTCCCTTCGTGTGTGATTTCAAGAATTTTCCATATCTCTTTAGCACTTTCACACGATGAGATACGATTGACCTCTTTTGGATTTAAGGCACAATATAGAAATTGAGTAGCCTTACAATTTAGATGGTCGTTCTTCCAATCCTCATCATTATATTCTTCGAAACTCTTAAGAGATCCCTCGGGTTTGATTGGAACTTTCGGGCCAAGACAAATGATCTTCCAAATCTCGAGGTCATACGCTCGGATGAATATTGACATCTTTTTCTTCCATGTCATGAAATTTGCGCCATCAAAAAATGGTGGTCAGTTAAGAGCAATGCCTTCGACTGGAGCAAATTGAAACGCCAATTGGATCGACTCTCCTCGGATGTTAAGCTGTGTATTGGACTACCGCTCCGATACCAATTGTTGGTACCAAATCGGAATATGCGCCGTTTGTGCGGAAGCGAGAATTATAGTGCGGGAAATAAACGACACACGGATTTATAGAGGTTCGGCTATAAATGAGCCTATGTCCTCTCTCGATGTATCTTTTTCTATAGGATAAAGATCAAAACCTCTGCACCTCTCTTCTATCGGTCAAGGGATAACTGTTACAATCACATCTTATATTGTCCGTGATAAACCACTCATACTTGTCTTTGTGTCGATCCAAGTTAAACCGTTTTCCTTTTCTATTGGACAAGGAATCAACCACTCTAGCTTTCTAGCGGTACTAGATAAACCTCACTAAGATAGCGATTGCAATTCTAACAATGCCATATCCTTGATCCTAATAACACCAAATCCAATCGTATCTTTTCTTTTTCCTCTCGTGTATGTGTTGAATGTATAAACACTCAAACTAACAATAGTAGCTCAATATTACAACAACAATATAATGTATATGAATCTCAGAATATGCTTGAAGATGTTGTACTGAAATAATACCATAAACATGGTATTTATAGCCTCCAAAGCTTTACTACCCGTTAGCTCCCTGTGCCTTCATTACGGCCTTTATCTTCTTCCCATTACAGACGTTAGCCATTTAACGTACGTTAACACATACATGTTACGTATGTTAACATATCCTAGATTCAGTCCAGTAGCATTCGTTTCTTCTTTTACGTATGTTATCAACATATATAAGGTCAATATGTCCGTTGCTTGCTGACCTATGCCATGACATCATCTCCAACGTTCATCTTGTTTGAACTCAGAACCTTCGCATTACGTACGTTATCAACTATATATTACATACGTTAGGCTTAGCATTTTACGTACGTTATGATCATTCTGTTGCGTACGTTATACATGTTCAGAACACCTTTTTGCGACTTCGTCTTCTTCGATGCTTTGCTTCGTCTCTTTGTTGTTTTGCTTTGTTTATCAACTTAATCATCAAAATACTATTAATGCATGTATGGAACAAAAATGTTCCAACAATCTCCTCCTTTTTGATGATTACAAAACAACACTTCGTCAATAGGATTTTACCTGCAAAAATACAAGTATATGTATATGTGTACATACCAAAGTTTTCGACTTTGTCCGTTTCGTTAGTTTCTTCTCCCATTTCTTTTTCGACTCCTTCTTTCCTTTTCTTTTTCTTTTCGAATTTTCAAATTTTCATCATTTTTTCGACGTCTCCTCATTTTTCTTTTTAACTTCATCTTTTCGACTTTTCTTCTCTTTTCTCTCCCTTTCAGGGTTAATCCCATTCTCCTTTCTCTCCCTTTTTGTTTTCATCAAAAAGAACAATAAATAACACGAGTAATAAATACCAAATTGATAAATTTAACTATATGCGTGAATAGGGTATAAACTGTAATGCCCGAATAAATGGTGTATTTACCTTGTACTCAACCTTGTATTATTTCGACTTCGTGATGTTATAAATCGTAGATTGGTTTCCCGTATTTGTGCCCTTATGTTTTTATATCTTTAAGCATTGCATGCATGATTTTGCACGTACTAACGTACGTTAACAGACGTTCATAACGTACGCTAAGGATTCAGTGTTACGTACGTTATCTGATGTCCTTAACGTACGTAAGCTAAGTCAACTTGGGTTCGGATAAGGGTCGGCTTGTGGGGGCCGAAGAGAGGGCCGGGGAAGATTTGTGTGATTCCCGCATGAACCTGGACATAGGCGTTACGTACGCTATGGTACATGTGTTACGTACGCTATAGACATGAGTATTACGTACGTAAAACCCGCGTGACTACGTACGTAAAGGAATGGCGAAATCGATCCAGGAACTCGGTCGGCGATTACGTGCGTTAAGGCTAGGGTATAACGTCGTTAAGCTTGTTACGTCGTAAGGGGTTATTGCATAACGTCGTAATACTTAGAAATCTATTTATAGAACATGACCCTCACTTCATTTCCCACTTTTGCCTTGGCGATTTTTGCGTTCTTGAGACTATCCTTCACCTCATATCCCTCATATCATCAATTGCCTCCGAATTTGGGAAGCTTAGGCCGGGTGAGTTGGTGATCAAGCTTAGGTGAAGAGTTTATTGAAGATTTTCTTATTCTTTCATCTCTTAAGGTATGTTACGATTCACCAAGCTAGAGTTTACATTCTTAAACTATACTTTGAGCTTGTTTTGGAAATATTTGGACTAGATAATGATCTTTTGAGTCCACACCATGCTTTGTAGTTTAGAACCCGATTATACCTTATCTTTCTTTCATTACGTAGAGTCTTGATTTAGCCTCGGTGGATGAAACCTTAACTTGTAGCATCCTTAATTCATGGGAGTAATAAGCATGATTTCGGTTATACTCTCCGATTCCTTTTTATGTTTCCATTGGAGAAATTCATATATGTTAAAAGAAATTGTTATGACAATGTCCTCTATGTTCTTGAGGTAATACATATATGTATCGACTAGGTCCTTGAACTTAAACCGAATCACCGTAGTGTCGTTTTCCTTGCGAAATATTTAAGCATGCTTGTCGTCTTGAGTATCTTGGGGTCGAATCATCTTGGCCGATCATATGGGGATTTGACATTCATTTCCTTATTTAACACAAAACCCTCAACACCTTGTGAAACAATGAACTTTTAAACAACGGTACTTCATTTTGAAACGATCGTTCAGCCCTTATAGAGTACCTTATCGTTCTCGGTTTAGTTCTTACTTAGTGTTCTAACCGTGAACCAACCTAGTGTCACTACTTTACGATCTTAATATTAGTATTCGGTGAGCGTATGTTAGTGCCGAGTGGTATGTTAAGTTCCTTGTATCTCTTTTTGAACAAGGTGCGAGCCTTGCATAGGGGTCGATCGTGGGGCGGTGACTTACGGACGCGTGACGTTTGTCGGAGTATTACATTCTTGCCATTTCCGAGGCAAGTATCATATGTCGAGTTCGATTTATATTGAAACGTTGATCATGCTTGTGGTTTTATTCATATTGTTGAATATGAGATGTATTTCTGAAATTCTCGTGATATTCGTTGTTAATCGTTCGTATTGATGAACATATTGAAGTGCATATGTGTATGCACAGTTGATTGATTTATGGTTTAAATGATCCGAGGGGATCATGAGGATCTATGCTGAGGGCGCTGGATCGAATGTCCACCATGCGTTGGTCCGACGGGATCATCATGGGGATCTATCTTTGAGGCTGGATCGTTGGACGGGTTTTCCACCATGTGTTGGTCCGACGGGATCATCATGGGGATCTATACCAAGGGCTGGATCATTTGGATTACCTGTATTATGTTGATGGAATCGTGAGGATTCGCATCGTTGGATTCTGATGACGGAAGTCCGTTTTGCTTGTTTATGATGTATTGACGATTATGAATTATGATACTTGTACTAGCATTGTTTTGCTAACCCCTTCGGGGGTGGACATTGTTTTGATGTTCAGGTAGCCGAGGAGCGGGAAGGCAACCACGGATGCAAACGGGACGATGAAATGGCTCGATGATGTGGTTGATGTTATTGTTATTATGATGTGTTTCCTTGGTCTACTTAGTACTCGAGTAAATGCGATTTAATAAGTGTCAAATTAGATATGCTTGTTAAAGTTTAACTCTTTGGATCGATTGAATAAGTTCTATGTTTGAAATTCGGTTATACGGTTGGATTATATTCATTTTCTTTTAATCGGCTGGTAAATCCTTACTTAAAGGGTTTACGGCGTAATTATTCCGAACATCTCGGGGTGTTACAGAATATGGTATCGGAGCTAAGATTCATGGATATCTTGGCAGTCGGGTTAGTTGGGTCTGTTTACGTTATTTGATTTTTGGTCGTTCGTAACATCACTGCTGAGCCAGCATCGTCGTGTGGACCGTGGTTGTAAGCTTCCTAATCTCAAATACTACCGTTTTATTTAATTCATGTTTTGTGAGCATTGATGGATGTATTTTTAGAAAGTTTGCCCTGGATATTGAATATTTATGTTTACGGTATGTTGAGAGGAGGTCGTGGACGGGCCTTGACGTGGGCGCGGACGTGGAAATGCGAGACAAGAAGAGTCGGTATCTACCCCGAGAGATAACCGCTAGTCGAACGGATTCCCATTAGGGATGCGAGGATCGGCAAATAATAATGCGAGATCCTAACGTGCGGGAGTGCTTCAACAGTGGTTGCCCAGATAAACCAGTTTGCTCAAGTTGTGGATCGCATGCAGACGGCGATGGGACAACAGCATAACGTGGATAATCGAGGAGATAGATGGCTTACCGAGGTGATCAAATTGCATCCTCCGAAATTTGATGGTTCGGCTGAGACGCTTTCTTGGGATCACTGGCTGAAGGAGTTGGAGAAGATTTTTGCAGGGATTAACTGTCCCAACGACAGAAAGGTTCCGGTCGCCCAGTATCTTCTGACAGGGGATGCTTTCGACTGGTGGGAGGCCATTCGACCGGAGGAGCACAATGTTGACTGGACGGAATTCAAGTTGATGATGGAGGCGCAGTATTGTCCTCGCCCAGTTAGAGAAGCCCGAGTTCGGGAGTTTTTCTCACCACAAGATTCGGGAACATCTGTGACGGACGTGATTAAGACTTTTAATCACCAGCTAACTTATGTGCGCCACTTGGTCAGGACCGAGGCGGAGAAGATTTTCATTTTGACATGCGAATGAAGCCGGAAATTCAGCGGTATATGTCGGATTTGAATGTACCACCTTGCGACGCAGATCGAGGACAAGGCGTTAGCCTATGATATGAAAGAGGCGGTAGAGAAATCGACGGAAGCAAAGAAAGCGAAGGTGTCGGCAACTTCACGGAGGATAAGAGCAGAGGGCCTCGCGAGTCGAGTCCTCTTTTCATTCATCCAGGAGACCTCCGCATCCTTCTCGAGGTGGAAAGAAGTTCCGGGCGGCACCAACTGTTTGAGACACGGGGAAGAAGTGCTATAACTGTGGCAAGGCGGGACATGTTCGACGTGATTGTTTCGCGCTGCTTGTGACTGTTTAGTGTGGACGGGAAGGACATCGTGCAACATTTTGTGGGAATGCGACCCGATCTTTTGGTACTCGTACTCCGGCTCGATCCCGAGGAGACGAGTGTGAACCGGACACCAGAGTGGATTTGACAGCATTTGGGAAGAGATAGGCATCCATCTTTGAGTCCGTTCCTCCTTTGTCGAAATGAGGAAATCGAGGATCGAACACAGTGTTGCATCAGTGCGATTCAGATCCTTTTGCAACGATTAGTGTCTTGTTCGATTCAGGAGCCACGCATTCTTTTATATCTTTGAACTGTGTTAATCGTTTGAAAATCTCGTGCTTGTATAACTGTGAACCTTATGTTGTGGGATTACCGAGCGGAGAGAAAATTGTGGGAACCCTAGAAGCTAGGGATTTCCCAGTATCTATAGAAGGAAGAGATTGGCCATCGAATCTTATTGTAGTTGACATCTACGGTGATGATTTAATTCTCGGGGATGATTGGCTCAACCGTTATGGAGCTGTGCTGAATTACCGAGAGAGAGTCATTTCCATCATTGCTAACGACGGATCTGAACACTTATTCCGAGGATGGAGACCGGGAAGCTCGGGAAAATTGATCAAGGCAATGAAAGCTGTGAAATTACTGAAGCAGGGATGTCAAGGACTTTGGTGCTATGCCATGAGGAAAGAGGAAGGAGTAGAGCTCTCGTCTATTTCAGTTGTGAATGAGTTCTCAGATGTATTTCCTGACGAACTACCTGGGTTACCTCCGCAAAGGGGAGTGGAATTCACTATCGAATTAGAGCACGGAGCGGCTCCTATTTCGAGCACCGTACCGCATGGCGCCAACCGAGATGTATGAACTCAAGAAGCAACTGGAGGAATTGTTACGGAAGGGCTATATCCAACCTAGCGTTTCTCCTTGGGAGCGCCGTTCTCTTTGTCAGGAAGAAAGACGGATCCCTCCGATTGTGTATTGATTACAGGAGCTCAACAAGATGACGATCAAGAATAAGTATCCTATACCTCGGATCGGCGACTTGTTTGATCAGCGCAAGGGGCAAGGGTATTCTCGAAGATTGACTTGCGATCGAGGATACCACCGGTTGAGGATTAAGGAATCGGATATCGAAATCGCTTTGAGATCCCGTGCGGGCATTATGAATTCATAGTGATGCCGTTTGGACTTACCAATGCTCCCGATATTCATGCAATTGATGAATCGGGTATTCTTGGAATACTTGGATAAATTTGTGGTCGTCTTCATTGATGACATCTGATATATTCGAAGAACGCAGAGGAGCATGCCGAGCATTTGCGTGTGGTTTTGAGCACCTTGAGGAAGGAGCAGTGTATGCAAAATTTTCAAAATGCGAGTTACGGCTTAAGGAAGTAACCTTCCTTGGGCATGTGATATCAGCCGACGGAGTTCGGGTGGACCGAAGAAAGTCGAAGCAATCTTGGATTGGGAAGCTCCTAAAAACGTGAAGGAAGTACGAAGCTTCTTAGGTCTTCTGGATATTATCGCCGCTTTGTAGAAGGATTTTCCAAAATTGCTCGTCCACTCACTCGGTTATTACAGAAAACTCAAAAATTCATGTGGAATGAGAAGTGCCAGGTGGTTTTGACGAACTTAAGAGGAGGCCGACGGCACCTATATTAGCTTGCCGAGGGTGATGGATTCATGGTATACGGCGACGCTTGAATCGAGTGCAGGTTGTGTATTGATGCGGAAGGATAGAGTGATTGCTTATGCTTCTCGGCAATTGAAGCCGTATGAGGTTAATTACCCGACTCATGATCGGAGTTAGCGGTGTAGTCTTTGCACCGAAAATTTGGAGACATTATTTGTACGGCACTCATTGTCGGATCCTTACCGATCATAAGAGCCTCAAGTACATTTTGGTCGAAAGAATTAAACATGAGGCAGAGAAGGTGGTTGGAATTGATCAAGGATTACGACTTGGAGATTCTCTATCATCCGGGGAAAGCAAACGTAGTAGCCGATGCCTTGAGCCGAAAACCTGTTTCTCTTCGAGTGTTGGAAGCACTTACGTCCCAAACCAGCATTCAACGAGAACTGATCCGCGAAGGGATCGAAGTATGGGCACCAGGAATCCAAGGGCAACTTTATGTGATGGGCCGACTTCATCACTAGTCGAGGAGATCAAGTCTAAACAATTGAGCGATTCTCGATCCTTCGATTATGTGATGAAGTAAAGAAGGGAAAAGCCCGGGATTCGTGGTACAAGACGATGGAGTTACGAGATTTGAGTCGACTTTGCGTTCCCGAGGATGATGATTTGAGACGGACAATTTTGAAGGAAGCTCATGGCGCGCCCTATTCTATTCACCCAGGCGGTAGTAAGATGTATAAGGATTTAAAGCAAAACTTCGGTGGGGAATATGAAGAAGGACGTAGCGGAATGCGTTTGAAGTGTTTAACTTGTCGAAGTTAAGATTGAACATCAACGACTGCCGGAATGTTAAAACCGCTTAGATCCCCGAATGGAAGTGGGAGGATATCTCGATGGACTTCATCACTAGTATGCCAAGGACTAGGACGGGAATGAACATGATTTGGGTTGTAGTTGATCGACTAACCAAGTCGGCTCATTTCTGGGAATTAAAGATACATGGGGACCCGAGAGGTTGGCGCGAGTATTTATTGCGGAGATAGTCGGAGTTGCATGGGCGCCGAAGACCATTATTTCGGATCGAGATGGTCGCCGTGTCGCACTTCGGGAAGGCGGTTCACGGGGCTTTGGGGACCGAGCTAAACTTTAGCACGGCTTATCATCCTCGAGACGGAGGGTCGGTCAGAAAGGACTATACAGATGATAGAAGACATGCTTAGAGCTTGTGCTTTGGATTGGTCAACTGATTGGGAAGTCCATTTGCCATTGATTGAATTCACCTACAATAACAGTTGGCATGCTTCTATTAAGATGGCACCGTTTGAAGCTTTGTACGGGAGGAGATGTCGATCACCCCTGTCCGGGATGATTCTTGGATTTGATCGGGACGGAACCGGAATTGATAGTTCAGACTCAAGAGAAAATAGCTTTGATTAGAGAAAGACTGTTGACTGCCCAGAGTCGACAGAAGTCTTATGCGGACGTACGTCGTCGCCCTCTGGAGTTCGACATTGGGGATCACATACTATTGAAGGTGTCTCCTACACGGGGAATTTTCCGTTTTGGGAGGAAAGGCAAGCTAAGTCCGAGATATATCGGACCGTTTGAGATCCTCGAGAGAGTTGGGGATTTAGCATACAGGTTGGCCTTACCGCCATCGCTGAGTCACGTTCACAACGTGTTTCACGTATCCCAATTGCGGAAGTATGTACCAGATCCCAGTCATATTATTGATTTCGAGATCGAGATAGGTAATGACGGCACCTTCGAAGAGAGACCAATAAAGATACTCGAGAGTCGAGTCAAGCAGTTGAGGAATAAACCGATCGCCTTGGTAAAAGTTCAGTGGTCTCGACATGGAGTCGAAGAAGAAACTTGGGAGACGGAGGAGAGTATGAAGTCGAGATACCCGGAATTATTTTCGTCTTAAGTTTCGGGCCGAAACTTCTTTTAGAGGGTAGTATGTAATGCCCGAATAAATGGTGTATTTACCTTGTACTCAACCTTGTATTATTTCGACTTCGTGATGTTATAAATCGTAGATTGGTTTCCGTATTTGTGCCCTTATGTTTTTATATCTTTAAGCATTGCATGCATGATTTTGCGTACTAACGCACGTTAGCACGTTCATAACGTACGCTAAGGATTGGTGTTACGACGTTATCGATGTCCTTAACGTCGTAAGCTAAGTCAACTTGGGTTCGGATAAGGGTCGGCTTGTGGGGGCCGAAGAGAGGGCGGGAAGATTCGTGTGATTCGCATGAACACGGACATAGGCGTTACGTACGCTATGGTACATGTGTTACGACGCTATAGACATGAGTATTACGACGTAAAACCCGCGTGACTACGTACGTAAAGGAATGGCGAAATCACCAGGAACTCGGTCGGCGATTACGTGCGTTAAGGCTAGGGTATAACGACGTTAAGCTTGTTACGTACGTAAGGGGTTATTGCATAACGACGTAATACTTAGAAATCTATTTATAGAACATGACCCTCACTTCATTTCCCACTTTTGCCTTGGCGATTTTTGCGTTCTTGAGACTATCCTTCACCTCATATCCCTCATATCATCAATTGCCTCCGAATTTGGGAAGCTTAGGCCGGGTGAGTTGGTGATCAAGCTTCCGGTGAAGAGTTTATTGAAGATTTTCTTATTCTTTCATCTCTTAAGGTATGTTACGATTCACCAAGCTAGAGTTTACATTCTTAAACTATACTTTGAGCTTGTTTTGGAAATATTTGGACTAGATAATGATCTTTTGAGTCCAGCACCATGCTTTGTAGTTTAGAACCCGATTATACCTTATCTTTCTTTCATTACGTAGAGTCTTGATTTAGCCTCGGTGGATGAAACCTTAACTTGTAGCATCCTTAATTCATGGGAGTAATAAGCATGATTTCAGTTATACTCTCCGATTCCTTTTTATGTTTCCATTGGAGAAATTCATATATGTTAAAAGAAATTGTTATGACAATGTCCTCTATGTTCTTGAGGTAATACATATATGTATCGACTAGGTCCTTGAACTTAAACCGAATCACCGTAGTGTCGTTTTCCTTGCGAAATATTTAAGCATGCTTGTCGTCTTGAGTAATACTGGGGGTCGAATCATCTTGGCCGATCATATGGGGATTTGACATTCATTTCCTTATTTAACACAAAACCCTCAACACCTTGTGAAACAATGAACTTTTAAACAACGGTACTTCATTTTCGAAACGATCGTTCAGCCCTTATAGAGTACCTTATCGTTCTCGGTTTAGTTCTTACTTAGTGTTCTAACCGTGAACCAACCTAGTGTCACTACTTTACGATCTTAATATTAGTATTCGGTGAGCGTATGTTAGTGCCGAGTGGTATGTTAAGTTCCTTGTATCTCTTTTTGAACAAGGTGCGAGCCTTGCATAGGGGTCGATCGTGGGGCGGTGACTTACGGACGCGTGACGTTTGTCGGAGTATTACATTCTTGCCATTTCCGAGGCAAGTATCATATGTCGAGTTCGATTTATATTGAAACGTTGATCATGCTTGTGGTTTTATTCATATTGTTGAATATGAGATGTATTTCTGAAATTCTCGTGATATTCGTTGTTAATCGTTCGTATTGATGAACGTATTGAAGTGCATATGTGTATGCACAGTTGATTGATTTATGGTTTAAATGATCAGGGGATCATGAGGATCTATCTTGAGGGCGCTGGATCGAATGTCCACCATGCGTTGGTCCGACGGGATCATCATGGGGATCTATCTTGAGAAGCTGGATCGTTGGACGGGTTTTCCACCATGTGTTGGTCCGACGGGATCATCATGGGGATCTATACCAAGGGCGCTTGGATCATTTGGATTACCCTGTATTATGTTGATGGAATCGTGAGGATTCGCATCGTTGGATTCCGATGACGGAAGTCCGTTTTGCTTGTTTATGATGTATTGACGATTATGAATTATGATACTTGTACTAGCATTGTTTTGCTAACCCCTTCGGGGGTGGACATTGTTTTGATGTTTAGGTAGCCGAGGAGCGGGAAGGCAACCACAGTACCGACAGGACGATGAAATGGCTCAGTGATGTGGTTGATGTTATTGTTATTATGATGTGTTTCCTTGGTCTACTTAGTACTCGAGTACGTCTGATTTAATAAGTGTCATATTCGATATGGTTGTTAAAGTTTAACTCTTTGGATCAGTTGAATAAGTTCTATGTTTGAAATTCAGTTGTACAGTTGGATTATATTCATTTTTCTTTTAATCAGCCTGGTAAATCCTTACTTAAAGGGTTTACGGCGCTGTAATTATTCCGAACATCTCGGGGTGTTACATAAACTCCCTCTGAAAATATTATCTCCCTTAATAAAAATTATTACTCCCCCTAAGTAAAATATTTTAAATAAAAATTATTTTTTGGGGATCCAACCTATATTTGGTTTTTCATTTGAATCATGGACGATATTCGAAATAATTGTTCCTTTAGAAACCCAAATTCTTTTAATTTTAATCATCTGGCGTGGGCTTTTACAGTTAGAAATGTGATGCCTGATTTCCAAACATTTTTCGCAACGGGGTATCTTTAAATTTAAGGATTCGTTTTTAGAACGAGGTGTGAATCCCAACCCCTGTTTATTTAAATTATATTTTTGAACTGAGAGCATATTTTCAAATTTCTCGTTTCCGAGAGAAAATTTCTTCGTCAAATTTTTGAGCTTGGTCTGAACTTTAATAAGATCATCCTTTAAAATATTTTCATTTTCAATGCATTGGGAATGATCGGTCTCGATAAATTTTCCCCTTTCAAGAATTTTGGAATATTCAATTTCCAATTATTTATTTTTGTATTTAAGGGATTTAATTTCGGATAAAGCATTTTGATAGTCCGTATGCAATAATTCAAATGTTTCAAATAGCTCATCACGATAGGATGTACTTACTTGACTTTCGACGTCGCTATCGTCGAATGAACTTCGTGCCATGAGAGCGAGATTATTTTGATTGATAAAATCATCATCTTCGTCTTCATCGCTCCATGTTGCAACGAGGCCCTCCTTCTTTGGTTTAGCTCGGTAATTCTTGGCAAAGTGGCCTGGTTTACCACAAAATCGACAATTATTGTTGAATTTCTTAGATTCGCCCGAGATGTCTTTCTTTCTCCGGTTTAATAAGGTTTGAAACTTATTAATATTTTCGGCATAATATGCCGATTCTTTATCGCTATCATCCACTGGAATTTCTTCTCTCTTTGACATCTTAGCCTTCAAGGCTATCGATCTTTCCTTTGGTTTCGGCTTTGCATTTGGAGATGTAAGGACAATTTCGTAATTCATTAGTGAACAAACGAGGGCACTAAAATCAAGATTATCGAGATCTTTCGATTCCATAATCGCCATCACCATTCTGTCCCATTCAACAGGTAGTGATCTTAAGATTTTCTTGACTTTCTCACTACTTGATAATGGTTTACCGAACGAAGCAAGTCCATTTGTGATGACCGAAAATCGATCGAGCATGTTGGTGATGGACTCGTCACTCTTCATCATAAATAACTCGTAGTCATGGAGAAGCATATTGATCTTCGTCTCCTTGACTTGAGTTGTCCCTTCGTGTGTGATTTCAAGAATTTTCCATATCTCTTTAGCACTTTCACACGATGAGATACGATTGACCTCTTTTAGATTTAAGGCACAATATAGAAATTGAGTAGCCTTACAATTTAGATGGTCGTTCTTCCAATCCTCGTCATTATATTCTTCAAAACTCTTAAGAGATCCCTCGGGTTTGATTGGAACTTTCGGGCCAAGACAAATGATCTTCCAAATCTCGAGGTCATACGCTCGGATGAATATTGACATCTTTTTCTTCCATGTCATGAAATTTGCGCCATCAAAAAATGGTGGTCGGTTAAGAGCAATGCCTTCGACTGGAGAAAATTGAAACGCCAATTGGATCGACTCTCCTCGGATGTTAAGCTGTGTATTGGACTACCGCTCCGATACCAATTGTTGGTACCAAATCGGAATATGCGCCGTTTGTGCGGAAGCGAGAATTATAGTGCGGGAAATAAACGACACACGGATTTATAGAGGTTCGGCTATAAATGAGCCTACGTCCTCTCTCGATGTATCTTTTTCTATAGGATAAAGATCAAAACCTCCGCACCTCTCTTCTATCGGTCAAGAGATAACTGTTACAATCACATCTTATATTGGTCCGTGATAAACCACTCATACTTGTCTTTGTATCGATCCAAGTTAAACCGTTTTCCTTTTCTATTGGACAAGGAATCAACCACTCTAGCTTTCTAACGGTACTAGATAAACCTCACTAAGATAGCGATTGCAATTCTAACAATGCCATATCCTTGATCCTAATAACACCAAATCCAATCGTATCTTTTCTTTTTCCTCTCGTGTATGTGTTGAATGTATAAACACTCAAACTAACAATATAAGCTCAATATTACAACAACAATATAATGTATATGAATCTCAGAATATGCTTGAAGATGTTGTACTGAAATAATACCATAAACATGGTATTTATAGCCTCCAAAGCTTTACTACCCGTTAGCTCCCTGTGCCTTCATTACGGCCTTTATCTTCTTCCCATTACAGACGTTAGCCATTTAACGTACGTTAACACATACATGTTACGTATGTTAACATATCCTAGATTCAGTCCAGTAGCATTCGTTTCTTCCTTTACGTATGTTATCAACATATATAAGGTCAATATGTCCGTTGCTTGCTGACCTATGCCATGACATCATCTCCAACGTTCATCTTGTTTGAACTCAGAACCTTCGCATTACGTACGTTATCAACTATATATTACATACGTTAGGCTTAGCATTTTACGTACGTTATGATCATTCTGTTGCGTACGTTATACATGTTCAGAACACCTTTTTGCGACTTCGTCTTCTTCGATGCTTTGCTTCGCCTCTTTGTTGTTTTGCTTTGTTTATCAACTTAATCATCAAAATACTATTAATGCATGTATGGAACAAAAATGTTCCAACAATCTCCTCCTTTTTGATGATTACAAAACAACACTTCGTCAATAGGATTTTACCTGCAAAAATACAAGTATATGTATATGTGTACATACCAAAGTTTTCGACTTTGTCCGTTTCGTTAGTTTCTTCTCCCATTTCTTTTTCGACTCCTTCTTTCCTTTTCTTTTTCTTTTCGAATTTTCAAATTTTCATCATTTTTTCGACGTCTCCTCATTTTTCTTTTTAACTTCATCTTTTCGACTTTTCTTCTCTTTTCTCTCCCTTTCAGGGTTAATCCCATTCTCCTTTCTCTCCCTTTTTGTTTTCATCAAAAAGAGCAATAAATAACACGAGTAATAAATACTAAATTGATAAATTTAACTATATGCGTGAATAGGGTATAAACTCCCTCTGAAAATATTATCTCCCTTAATAAAAATTATTACTCCCCCTAAGTAAAATATTTTAAAGAAAAATTCATTTTTGGGGATCCAACCTATATTTGGTTTTTCATTTGAATCATGGACGATATTCGAAATAATTGTTCCTTTAGGAACCCAAATTCTTTTAATTTTAATCATCTGGCGTGGGCTTTTACAGTTAGAAATGTGATGCCTGATTTCCAAACATTTTTCGCAACGGGGTATCTTTAAATTTAAGGATTCGTTTTTAGAACGAGGTGTGAATCCCAACCCCTGTTTATTTAAAGTATATTTTTGAACCGAGAGCATATTTTCAAATTTCTCGTTTCCGAGAGAAAATTTCTTCGTCAAATTTTTGAGCTCGGTCTGAACTTTAATAAGATCATCCTTTAAAATATTTTCATTTTCAATGCATTGGGAATGATCGGTCTCGATAAATTTTCCCTTTCAAGAATTTTGGAATATTCAATTTCCAATTATTTATTTTTGTATTTAAGGGATTTAATTTCGGATAAAGCATTTTGATAGTCCGTATGCAATAATTCAAATGTTTCAATAGCTCATCACGATAGGATGTACTTACTTGACTTTCGACGTCGCTATCGTCGAATGAACTTCGTGCCATGAGAGCGAGATTATTTTGATTGATAAAATCATCATCTTCGTCTTCATCGCTCCATGTTGCAACGAGGCCCTCCTTCTTTGGTTTAGCTCGGTAATTCTTGGAAAAGTGGCCTGGTTTACCACAAAATCGACAATTATTGTTGAATTTCTTAGATTCGCCCGAGATGTCTTTCTTTCTCCGGTTTAATAAGGTTTGAAACTTATTAATATTTTTGGCATAATATGCCGATTCTTTATCGCTATCATCCACCGGAATTTCTTCTCTCTTTGACATCTTAGCCTTCAAGGCTATCGATCTTTCCTTTGGTTTCGGCTTTGCATTTCGAGATGTAAGGACAATATTGTAATTCATTAGTGAACAAATGAGGGCGCTAAAATCAAGATTATCGAGATCTTTCGATTCCATAATCGCCATCACCATTTTGTCCCATTCAACAGGTAGTGATCTTAAGATTTTCTTGACTTTCTCACTACTTGATAATGGTTTACCGAACGAAGCAAGTCCATTTGTGATGACCAAAAATCGGTCGAGCATGTTGGTGATGGACTCGTCACTCTTCATCATAAATAACTCGTAGTCATGGAGAAGCATATTGATCTTCGTCTCCTTGACTTGAGTTGTCCCTTCGTGTGTGATTTCAAGAATTTTCCATATCTCTTTAGCACTTTCACACGATGAGATACGATTGACCTCTTTTGGATTTAAGGCACAATATAGAAATTGAGTAGCCTTACAATTTAGATGGTCGTTCTTCCAATCCTCGTCATTATATTCTTCGAAACTCTTAAGAGATCCCTCGGGTTTGATTGGAACTTTCGGGCCAAGATAAATGATCTTCCAAATCTCGAGGTCATACGCTCGGATGAATATTGACATCTTTTTCTTCCATGTCATGAAATTTGCGCCATCAAAAAATGGTAGTCGGTTAAGAGCAATGCCTTCGACTGGAGAAAATTGAAACGCCAATTGGATCGACTCTCCTTGGATGTTAAGCTGTGTATTGGACTACCGCTCCGATACCAATTGTTGGTACCAAATCGGAATATGCGCCGTTTGTGCGGAAGCGAGAATTATAGTGCGGGAAATAAACGACACACGGATTTATAGAGGTTCGGCTATAAATGAGCCTACGTCCTCTCTCGATGTATCTTTTTCTATAGGATAAAGATCAAAACCTCTGCACCTCTCTTCTATCGGTCAAGGGATAACTGTTACAATCACATCTTATATTGGTCCGTGATAAACCACTCATACTTGTCTTTGTGTCGATCCAAGTTAAACCGTTTTCCTTTTCTATTGGACAAGGAATCAACCACTCTAGCTTTCTAACGGTACTAGATAAACCTCACTAAGATAGCGATTGCAATTCTAACAATGCCATATCCTTGATCCTAATAACACCAAATCCAATCGTATCTTTTCTTTTTCCTCTCGTGTATGTGTTGAATGTATAAACACTCAAACTAACAATATAAGCTCAATATTACAACAACAATATAATGTATATGAATCTCAGAATATGCTTGAAGATGTTGTACTGAAATAATACCATAAACATGGTATTTATAGCCTCCAAAGCTTTACTACCCGTTAGCTCTGTGTGCCTTCATTACGGCCTTTATCTTCTTCCCATTACAGACGTTAGCCATTTAACGTACGTTAACACATACATGTTACGTATGTTAACATATCCTAGATTCAGTCCAGTAGCATTCGTTTCTTCTTTTACGTATGTTATCAACATATATAAGGTCAATATGTCCATTGCTTGCTGACCTATGCCATGACATCATCTCCAACATTCATCTTGTTTGAACTCAGAACCTTCGCATTACGTACGTTATCAACTATATATTACATACGTTAGGCTTAGCATTTTATGTACGTTATGATCATTCTGTTGCGTACGTTATACATGTTCAGAACACCTTTTTGCGACTTCGTCTTCTTCGATGCTTTGCTTCACCTCTTTGTTGTTTTGCTTTGTTTATCAACTTAATTATCAAAATACTATTAATGCATGTATGGAACAAAAATGCTCCAACAATCTCCTCCTTTTTGATGATTACAAAACAACACTTCGTCAATAGGATTTTACCTGCAAAAATACAAGTATATGTATATGTGTACATACCAAAGTTTTCGACTTTGTCCGTTTCGTTAGTTTCTTCTCCCATTTCTTTTTTGACTCCTTCTTTCCTTTTCTTTTTCTTTTCGAATTTTCAAATTTTCATCATTTTTTTGACGTCTCCTCATTTTTCTTTTTAACTTCATCTTTTCGACTTTTCTTCTCTTTTCTCTCCCTTTCAGGGTTAATCCCATTCTCCTTTCTCTCCCTTTTTGTTTTCATCAAAAAGAGCAATAAATAACACGAGTAATAAACACCAAATTGATAAATTTAACTATATGCGTGAATAGGGTATAAACTCCCTCTGAAAATATTATCTCCCTTAATAAAAATTATTACTCCCCCTAAGTAAAATATTTTAAAGAAAAATTAATTTTTGGGGATCCAACCTATATTTGGTTTTTCATTTGAATCATGGACGATATTCGAAATAATTGTTCCTTTAGGAACCCAAATTCTTTTAATTTTAATCATCTGGCGTGGGCTTTTACAGTTAGAAATGTGATGCCTGATTTCCAAACATTTTTCGCAACGGGGTATCTTTAAATTTAAGGATTCGTTTTTAGAACGAGGTGTGAATCCAACCCCTGTTTATTTAAAGTATATTTTTGAACCGAGAGCATATTTTCAAATTTCTCGTTTCCGAGAGAAAATTCCTTCGTCAAATTTTTGAGCTCGGTCTGAACTTTAATAAGATCATCCTTTAAAATATTTTCATTTTCAATGCATTGGGAATGATCGGTCTCGATAAATTTTCCCCTTTCAAGAATTTTGGAATATTCAATTTCCAATTATTTATTTTTGTATTTAAGGGATTTAATTTCGGATAAAGCATTTTGATAGTCCGTATGCAATAATTCAAATGTTTCAAATAGCTCATCACGATAGGATGTACTTACTTGACTTTCGACGTCGCTATCGTCGAATGAACTTCGTGCCATGAGAGCGAGATTATTTTGATTGATAAAATCATCATCTTCGTCTTCATCGCTCCATGTTGCAACGAGGCCCTCCTTCTTTGGTTTAGCTCGGTAATTCTTGGCAAAGTGGCCTGGTTTACCACAAAATCGACAATTATTGTTGAATTTCTTAGATTCGCCCGAGATGTCTTTCTTTCTCCGGTTTAATAAGGTTTGAAACTTATTAATATTTTTGGCATAATATGCCGATTCTTTATCGCTATCATCCACCGGAATTTTTTCTCTCTTTGACTTCTTAGCCTTCAAGGCTATCGATCTTTCCTTTGGTTTCGGCTTTGCATTTCGAGATGTAAGGATAATTTCGTAATTCATTAGTGAACAAACGAGGGCACTAAAATCAAGATTATCGAGATCTTTCGATTCCATAATCGCCATCACCATTCTGTCCCATTCAACAGGTAGTGATCTTAAGATTTTCTTGACTTTCTCACTACTTGATAATGGTTTACCGAACGAAGCAAGTCCATTTGTGATGACCGAAAATCGGTCGAGCATGTTGGTGATGGACTCGTCACTCTTCATCATAAATAATTTGTAGTCATGGAGAAGCATATTGATCTTCGTCTCCTTGACTTGAGTTGTCCCTTCGTGTGTGATTTCAAGAATTTTCCATATCTCTTTAGCACTTTCACACGATGAGATACGATTGACCTCTTTTGAATTTAAGGCACAATATAGAAATTGAGTAGCCTTACAATTTAGATGGTCGTTCTTCCAATCCTCATCATTATATTCTTCGAAACTCTTAAGAGATCCCTCGGGTTTGATTGGAACTTTCGGGCCAAGACAAATGATCTTCCAAATCTCGAGGTCATACGCTCGGATGAATATTGACATCTTTTTCTTCCATGTCATGAAATTTGCGCCATCAAAAAATGGTGGTCGGTTAAGAGCAATGCCTTCGACTGGAGAAAATTGAAACGCCAATTGGATAGACTCTCCTCGGATGTTAAGCTGTGTATTGGACTACCGCTCCGATTCCAATTGTTGGTACCAAATCGGAATATGCGCCGTTTGTGCGGAAGCGAGAATTATAGTGCGGGAAATAAACGACACACGGATTTATAGAGGTTCGGCTATAAATGAGCCTACGTCCTCTCTCGATGTATCTTTTTCTATAGGATAAAGATCAAAACCTCTGCACCTCTCTTCTATCGGTCAAGGGATAACTGTTACAATCACATCTTATATTGGTCCGTGATAAACCACGCATACTTGTCTTTGTGTCGGTCCAAGTTAAACCGTTTTCCTTTTCTATTGGACAAGGAATCAACCACTCTAGCTTTCTAACGGTACTAGATAAACCTCACTAAGATAGTGATTGCAATTCTAACAATGTCATATCCTTGATCCTAATAACACCAAATCCAATCGTATCTTTTCTTTTTCCTCTCGTGTATGTGTTGAATGTATAAACACTCAAACTAACAATATAAGTTCAATATTACAACAACAATATAATGTATATGAATCTCAGAATATGCTTGAAGATGTTGTACTGAAATAATACCATAAACATGGTATTTATAGCCTCCAAAGCTTTACTACCCGTTAGCTCCCTGTGCCTTCATTACGGCCTTTATCTTCTTCCCATTACAGACGTTAGCCATTTAACGTACGTTAACACATACATGTTACGTATGTTAACATATCCTAGATTCAGTCCAGTAGCATTCGTTTCTTCCTTTACGTATGTTATCAACATATATAAGGTCAATATGTCCGTTGCTTGCTGACCTATGCCATGACATCATCTCCAACGTTCATCTTGTTTGAACTCAGAACCTTCGCATTACGTACGTTATCAACTATATATTACATACGTTAGGCTTAGCATTTTACGTACGTTATGATCACTCTGTTGCGTACGTTATACATGTTCAGAACACCTTTTTGCGACTTCGTCTTCTTCCATGCTTTGCTTCGCCTCTTTGTTGTTTTGCTTTGTTTATCAACTTAATCATCAAAATACTATTAATGCATGTATGGAACAAAAATGTTCCAACAATCTCCTCCTTTTTGATGATTACAAAACAACACTTCGTCAATAGGATTTTACCTGCAAAAATACAAGTATATGTATATGTGTACATACCAAAGTTTTCGACTTTGTCCGTTTCGTTAGTTTCTTCTCCCATTTCTTTTTCGACTCCTTCTTTCCTTTTCTTTTTCTTTTCGAATTTTCAAATTTTCATCATTTTTTCGACGTCTCCTCATTTTTCTTTTTAACTTCATCTTTTCGACTTTTCTTCTCTTTTCTCTCCCTTTCAGGGTTAATCCCATTCTCCTTTCTCTCCCTTTTTGTTTTCATCAAAAAGAGCAATAAATAACACGAGTAATAAATACCAAATTGATAAATTTAACTATATGCGTGAATATGGTATAAACTCCCTCTGAAAATATTATCTCCCTTAATAAAAATTATTACTCCCCCTAAGTAAAATATTTTAAAGAAAAATTAATTTTTGGGGATCCAACCTATATTTGGTTTTTCATTTGAATCATGGACGATATTCGAAATAATTGTTCCTTTAGGAACCCAAATTCTTTTAATTTTAATCATCTGGCGTGGGCTTTTACAGTTAGAAATGTGATGCCTGATTTCCAAACATTTTTCGCAACGGGGTATGTTTAAATTTAAGGATTCGTCTTTAGAACGAGATGTGAATCCCAACCCCTGTTTATTTAAAGTATATTTTTGAACCGAGAGCATATTTTCAAATTTCTCGTTTCCGAGAGAAAATTTCTTCGTCAAATTTTTGAGCTCGGTCTGAACTTTAATAAGATCATCCTTTAAAATATTTTCATTTTTAATGCATTGGGAATGATCGGTCTCGATAAATTTTTCCCTTTCAAGAATTTTGGAATATTCAATTTCCAATGATTTATTTTTGTATTTAAGGGATTTAATTTTGGATAAAGCATTTTGATAGTCCGTAAGCAATAATTCAAATGTTTCAAATAGCTCGTCACGATAGGATGTACTTACTTGACTTTCGACGTCGCTATCGTCAAATGAACTTCGTGCCATGAGAGCGAGATTATTTTGATTGATAAAATCATCATCTTCGTCTTCATCGCTCCATGTTGCAACGAGGCCCTCCTTCTTTGGTTTAGCTCGGAAATTATTGGCAAAGTGGCCTAGTTTACCACAAAATCGACAATTATTGTCGAATTTCTTAGATTCGCCGGAGATGTCTTTCTTTCTCCGGTTTAATAAGGTTTGAAACTTATTAATATTTTTGGCATAATATGTCGATTCTTCATCGCTATCATCCACCGGAATTTCTTCTCTCTTTGACATCTTAGCCTTCAAGGCTATCGATCTTTCCTTTGGTTTCGGCTTTGCATTTCGAGATTTAAGGACAATTTCGTAATTTATTAGTGAACAAACGAGGGCACTAAAATCAAGATTATTGAGATCTTTCGATTCCATAATCGCCATCACCATTCCATCCCATTCAACAGGTAGTGATCTTAAGATTTTCTTGACTTTCTCACTACTTGATAATGGTTTATCGAACGAAGCAAGTCCATTTGTGATGACCGAAAATCGGTCGAGCATGTTGGTGATGGACTCGTCACTCTTCATCATAAATAACTCGTAGTCATGGAGAAGCATATTGATCTTCGTCTCCTTGACTTGAGTTTTTCCTTCGTGTGTGATTTCAAGAATTTTCCATATCTCTTTAGCACTTTCACACGATGAGATACAATTGACCTTTTCTGGATTTAAGGCACAATATAGAAGTTGAGCAGCCTTACAATTTAGATGGTCGTTCTTCCAATCCTCGTCATTATATTCTTCAAAACTTTTAAGAGATCCCTCCGGTTTGATTGGAACTTTCGGGCCAAGACAAATGGTCTTCCAAATCTCGAGGTCATACGCTCGGATGAATATTGACATCTTTTTCTTCCATGTCATGAAATTTGCGCCATCAAAAAATGGTGGTAGGTTAAGAGCAATGCCTTCGACTGGAGAAAATTGAAATGCCATTTGGATCGACTCTCCTCGGATGTTAAGCCGCGTATTGGACTACCGCTCCGATACCAATTGTAGGTACCAAATCGGAATATTCGTCGTTTGTGCGGAAGCGAGAATTATAGTGCGGGAAATAAACAACACATGGATTTATAGAGGTTCGGCTATAAATGAGACTACGTCCTCTCTCGGTGTATCTTTTTCTATAGGATAAAGATCAAAACCTCTGCACCTCTCTTCTATCGGTTGAGGGATAACCGTTACAATCACATCTTATATTGGTCCGTGATAAACCACTCATACTTGTCTTTGTGTCGGTCCAAGTTAAACCGTTTTCCTTTTCTATTGGACAAGGAATCAACCACTCTAGCTTTCTATCGGTACTAGATAAACCTCACTAAGATAGCGATTGCAATTCTAACAATGTCATATCCTTGATCCTAATAAAACCAAATCCAATCGTATCTTTTCTTTTTCCTCTCGTGTATGTGTTGAATGTATAAACACTCAAACTAACAATATAAGCTCAATATTACAACAACAATATAATGTATATGAATCTCAGATTATGCTTGAAGATGTTGTACTGAAACAATACCATAAACATGGTATTTATAGCCTCCAAAGCTTTACTAGCTGTTAGCTCCATGTGCCTTCATTACGGCCTTTATCTTCTTCCCATTACATACGTTAGCCATTTAACGTACGTTAACACATACATGTTACGTATGTTAACATATCCCAGATTCAGTCCAGTAGCATTCGTTTCTTCCTTTACGTACGTTATCAACACCCCTTTACATATGTTATATAAGGTCAATATTGTAACACCCCAACTAGGCGGATATTACAGTTCCGTGGACCCCCGACTGGGACCCACCAGGCGAATGAAAATTGATGAATTAAATAATATAATTGTAGTACAGAACCACATTATATTACCAAATACTCCGATGAGGAGCTTAAGTACAATACACCAGGACAATACAGAATAATAGTATATTTTATATGAAGATGAAATACACCACCCTGAATAAATAAACATCTCAAACAGAATTTTGCAGCGGAAATACATATGAAGAAAAACAAGGATGACTGAAAGAAACTGGGGGCCCCTACTAGTATCACTGGGACTCCTCGCCGTCAACATGCTCTTCCCGTGCCTTTGCCTTGCCGTGACCTGAAAAACAATATCCCCTAACGGGGTCAGTTACACAGAACAACAATCCTCAAGGGTTGAAAATACACAATCATGATATATCTTTAGTTATGAAATATCCTTAGTTATGAATTACGCTGAAGAGGAATATCATAGTACGCCCGTAATGTTTTGTGCAAGTGAACAAGACGAATGACCGGACACACCGGTCCTTGTACCTAATTAGTCTCACGGAGGTAATCGTTACCGTGTGCACAGTCCAATGTATCGGTGACCCAATACATGACCATCGCGATAATACCAATATCAAATCCCCAAGAAGTGTTTCAAACCAACATAACATCTTCCATACGATCAATAATCCAATATGAATATCCAATTTCGTGATTTCAATAACAATTAATCGAAAACCCCCAAATCCAATTCAATATTCAAAGTGTTCTTGAATAATCCTTCAATAATCCAATGAATAATCAAACATATCCAAAATCATGCGTATATCACTTCATACAACATGATCTTAACATGCAAAACATCATATCTCAATACAAAATCGAAATCGAAGATGTTGAAAAAAATTACCTCTTGAGGATCCAAGCACTTTGATCCGAAGAATACGCGTTAGATCGACTATCCGGGCTTCACGATCGAAAGAAGATGAAGAAAATCAAATACTCAAGTGATAGATGATGGAAAGTCTCCCCCCTCAAGCCCTCTCTCTCGTATAGGTTGAAGAAATGGAAAAAATGAGTTGATCTCGCTTAAAAAACGCAATTATAGTGCTGACTGCACTGTGTGCCGCGGCCCGGCCGAAGTGTGCCGCGGCACAGGGCCAAAACTGCCCCCAGTGATCGGTAGCGTGCCGCGGCCCGGACGAATGTGCCGCGACAGTGACTTGGCAGTGTGCCGCGGCCCCGTCGGCATGAGCCGCGGCCCCCGGTACAGACGGGTTGGCCGATAAGTTGCAACATGAATGTGCCGCGGCCCGGACGAGTGTGTCGTGGCAGTGATTCGGCAGTGTGCAGTGGCCCTGCTGGCATGAGCCGCGGCCCCCGGTACAGGCTGCTCGGCCAAAACTGGAAAATGTGTGTGCCGCGGCGCACACTCCTTGTGCCGCGGCCCACACCCCCCTTGGGTCCTAAAATGATGAAAAATGATCTGGGAAGAGAATAAAAGCAATAGGAATCAATATTTGGGAAACAATAACACGAAATAGAAGTACGGAAACCCCAAAACGGTGGTTCCAAGCCATGATTACAAGGGTTCGCCCAACAAAAACACAATTTGAACAATGAGGAGATTAGAAATGACATGAATTCCAACGACAACAACGACTAATGAATCAATTACCACGATCAAGATAATACTCTTGTCTCGATTCCCGAGTAAGGTTGAAAAAATGAACAATATCGATACACAACTCGAAGTTATTCCGAACGGTGAACACGGATGAATGATTATTAACAAGTGAAAAATTACATAATGACAATTACCGAATGAAATTACTGAATGATAATGACTGAATTACGACCGGGTATTACATACACCCCCCTTAAAAGGGTTTTGTCCCCGAAACTAAGGGTCAAACAACTCGGGATAACTCTCCCGCATACTATCCTCGGTTTCCCAAGTAGCCTCTTCGACTCCGTGTCTAGACCACTGAATTTTAACCAAAGGAATCGCCTTATTCCTCAACTGTTTGATTCGCCACTGTAAGACTCGTATGGGACGCTCCTCATACGAATGATCATCTGCGATCTCAATTTCATCGAACTGAAGTATGTGACTTGGGTCGGCAACATACTTCCGCAACTGAGAGACGTGAAACACATTATGAATTCGGCTCAATGCCGGAGGTAAGGCCAAATGATAAGCTAGCTCGCCTACTCGTTCCAAAATCTCAAACGGTTCAATAAATCTCGGACTCAACTTCCCCCGTTTTCCAAAACGGAAAATACCTCGACTCGGGGACACCTTGACCAAAACGTGGTCACCCGTCTCGAACTCTAGTGGTCGACGACGATTGTCTGCATAAAATTTCTGTCGACTCTGAGCGGTCAACAAACGACTCCTGATCAAAGCTACCTTCTCACGGGCGGCTATAAGCATATTGGGCTCGGTGCCGATTGACTCTGATAATTCATCCCAACACAAAGGAGATCGACAACGACGACCGTACAAGGCCTCGTAAGGTGCCATCCTAATCGAAGAATGCCAACTATTATTGTACGTGAACTTGATCAATGGTAGTTGGGCTTCCCAATCGTCTTTCCAATCGAGGACGCATGCCCTCAACATGTCCTCTAATGTCTGAATAGTCCTCTCTGATTGCCCGTCGGACTGAGGATGAAAAGCGGTACTGAGATTAAGCTGAGTTCCCATAGCACGATCAATTGATTTCCAAAAATGAGACACAAACCGTCTGTCACGATCGGAAACGATACTTTTAGTAGTACCGTGCAGTCTCACTATCTCTTTGATAAACAGCTGGGAAAGTCTCTCGGGACCCCACGTATCCTTAATCTCAAGGAAATGAGCTGATTTAGTTAAGCGGTCCACAATCATCCAGATCGTATTCATGTCACGACGACTCGTCGGCAAACTCGTGATGAAATCCATAGAAATGTCTTCCCACTTCCACTCTGGAATAGGGAGAGGTTTCAGAATACCCGCCGGTCGCTGATGTTCAATCTTGACTTGTTGACAGGTTAAGCATCTCGAAACAAATTCTGCGACTTCTCGCTTCATATTACTCCACCAGTAATTTTGTTTCAAGTCCTTGTACATCTTGCTAGACCCCGGATGAACAGAATAAGGGGTAGCATGAGCTTCTCTCAAAATCGAGTTTTTCAACTCGTCATTTGCCGGTACGCACAACCGATTCTTAAATCTCAAAAGTCCATCCTCATGGACCATGAATCCAGGGGCTTTCCCCTGAGCCACATCCTCACGGATGCGCAACAATGATGGGTCAGAACCCTGATTCTCTCTGATTGCCTCCTCAAGTGGCGATGAAATCTCTAACATGCAAAGTTGCCCTTGTACTCACTGAAGCCAGACCTCGATCTCGGATCTAAGGAATTCCTGCTGAAGCTCCTTCTGAACTGTTAAACGAGCAAGCATCTACTCCTGAACGGACTTACGACTCAA
Source organism: Orobanche coerulescens (assembly GCA_033398695.1). Lineage (NCBI taxonomy): Eukaryota > Viridiplantae > Streptophyta > Magnoliopsida > Lamiales > Orobanchaceae > Orobanche > Orobanche coerulescens. The sequence goes on from CM065803.1 coordinate 52,007,583, forward strand.
GGCGTCGGCGACAACGTTTGCCTTGCCCGGGTGGTAAAGGATCTCGATATCATAATCTTTGATTAATTCCAACCACCGTCTCTGTCGCATATTTAACTTCTTCTGAGTAAATATATACTTCAAACTCTTGTGATCGGTGAAAATCTGACAGGTGACGCCATAAAGGTAATGACGCCAAATATTCAACGTGAAAACCACGGCTGCTAACTCCAGGTCGTGGGTCGGATAATTAACCTCGTAAGGTCTCAATTGCCGTGAAGCATAAGCAATAACCTTCCCATTCTGCATGAGTACACATCTGAGACCCTGCCCGGACGCATCACTATAAACCACAAATCCTTCCGTCTCTTGCGGCAAGGAAAGTACATGTGCTGAAATTAACCGGCTCTTGAGTTCCTCAAAACTCCGCTGACACGTGTCGGACCACGTGTATTTCTTATCCTTTCGCAAAAGGTTCGTCATTGGTTGAGCGATTTTAGAAAATCCTTCCACAAACCGCCGATAATAACCGTCTAATCCGAGAAAACTTTGGATTTCCTTAACATTCTTCGGAGGTAACCAATCTTGGATAGCCTCCGTCTTCTGAGGATCAACACGGACTCCATCTGATGAAATTACATGCCCGATAAAAGTCACTTCGGACATCCAGAACTCACATTTGGAAAATTTTCCATAAAGTTGCTCTCGTCTTAACACGTCGAGAACCTGGTGAAGATGAACCTCGTGTTCCTCTCGGTCACGAGAATAAATCAAAATGTCATCGATGAAGACAACAACAAACTGATCCAAAAAGTCGATGAAAATCCGATTAATTAATTCCATGAATACCGCAGGTGTATTAGTTATCCCGAACGGCATAACTACAAACTCATAATGACCATAGTGTGTACGAAACGCTGTCCTTGCGATATCCGACTCTCGAATTTGCAACTGATGATATCCAGATCTTAGGTCGATCTTGGAAAATATTGAAGCTCCCTGAAGTTTATCTAATAGATCATCAATACGGGGTAAGGGATACTTATTCTTTATTGTCACCCTGTTCAACTCTCGATAATCAATACACAAACGAAATGAACCATCCGTCTTCTTGACAAACAACACTGGTGCTCCCCACGGGGACGCACTCGGTCGGATATAACCTTTCTCGAACAATTCCTCAAGTTGATTCTTCAACTCCTGCATTTCGGTCGGGGCCATCCGGTACGGTGCCTTCGATATTCGAGATGTACCAGGATCCAACTCAATTATGAATTCGACATCTCTCTGTGGAGGCAAACCAGGTAACTCATCTGGGAATACGTCGGCATATTCTCTCACTACCGGTATATCTGCCAACATTATCGATGATTTCTCGGTTTTAGTCATATAGCACCAATAACCAATACACCCCTGATTGAGTAATCTCACTGCTTTCATCAAATTAATAACTCTTCCAGAACAGCTGGGATTACCTCCCTGAAACACACATTCGACCCCATCGTCTGAAATGATAGTGACCATACGCTTACGGACACTAATGATGGCATCATGACGATCCATCCAATCAATACCCAAGATGACGTCGTCTCTCGGCAAATCTACCACGATTAGGTCCGCTGGCCATACACGTCCATGAAGCTGAATCGGATAATTATGAATCTCACGATTTCTGATAATTCGTCTACCATCAGGTAGACTAATGACATAAGGCTCACAACTAGTAGCACTACCCAGACGTAGTCTACTCAAACATGACTCGGAAATGAATGAATGCGATGCACCAGTATCAAAAAGGGTACACACAGGTTGAGATAGAATATCGAGTGTACCTGAGATCATTCGGGCCTCTGGATCATCGGTCTTCTTCATCTCATAAATCCGAGGCTTGCTAGTCCCGGCACCGGATGCTCCCGTCTGCTGGCTATAGGCTCCACCTTTATTCGCTCCTGTCGTTTTAAACGACGCTGACTGAGTAGCTTGATTCTGAACGGCTGACTGCTTCGGGGCCTGAGATGACGTCGGAGTAGGTTTGGAGTCCCTACGGCAAAAACGGGCCTTATGCCCAGCAATCCCACAGTTATGACACGTGATAGTCTGCCTCGGGCACTTGGTGCTGACGTGACCCAGTTCTCCACAATTGAAACAGGTGATGGTTGAGCTGGCCGCTCGGGACTGAGACTCCACGGGTTTCGTTGTCACAGGAGGTCGTTCAGAAAAGTAGAGCCCGCACGAGGTTTCTTGAAGGTTGTCTGACCGCCTTCAGACTGATTACGATTCTTCGATTTCTTGCTAGCAGACGAAGGTTGCTGCTTAGCAATTTCCTTAGCAGTAAGCTCATAAGTAAGAGCTTTTTCAATGAATTCTGCCAGAGTGGTGCAATGATGATTAAGCAACTGTAGTCTCATACGGGGTTTCAGTCTCTTGCTGAAATACTTAATCTTATCCGCCTCGGAATGAATGATAGATGAGGCGAACGGAAGAAGTTCCTGAAATTTCTCGGCAATGGCGAGAACATTCTCGTCTGCTGAGGGGTCGGGAGTGAGTAATTCTGACAGCTTGGCCTCTCGGAGTGGGGCCGGATAATACCTCTCCATCATGAGAGTCTTGAATTGATCCCAAGTACAAGATCTGTCGGTGGGCTTCAATGATAACCACCACGAATGAGCGCTCTTACCCAGGTAGTAAGCTGCAACTCAAACTTTGTGTCCTTCGGGACACTCTACCATAGCAAATAACTTCTCGAAATGTTCGACCCAATGAACAATATCCGCCGGCTCAGATGAGCCTTCAAAAGTAGGTGGCCTTTGGCGAGAGATGTTGCCGATGATACTACTCACATTCCTCTCTTGCCTCTGAGGTGGCGGCGGAGGAGCCTCGTGATTTTGATTAGCTGAGTTACGCATCGTCTCCATCAGTTGTGCCATCTGAGTCATTTGGGCCATCATGCCCTGCATAAAAGCGAGTGGGTCAACCCGAACACCTTCTGACTGAGCTGTGCCCCGGGTACGACTCCCCGATAGTGAATGATCACGACCAGGTGAATGAGTGGCAGCGTCGCTGCTCGATGAATTAGCATTATTTCTCGCGTTCGCACGTGTATTCACATGAGCTCTCGAGATTCGGCCCGCACCGCGGCCTCGTCCTCCACGTCCTCTGCCTGCTCTCTCCATACTGAAGTAGAAAAGTCACACGATAATTATATTTCCCGCATGAATATCACGTTATGATTATGTCATGAGATGATGAAAATGAGCATACACGCTCTAACACAGTGATTACATGAATGATTAACTGAGGCGACAAGATTATCTAATGAAATTCTTGAAATGATTATCCTGAACAAGTTAACAAGATTAATGATATGATCTTCCAGATCAACGACTGTGTAATGAAATGGATTGAGTGATTAATGAGTTAACATGACCGTCCTGGTCAAAATGAAAATGATGATTGAGGATTGTTAACTGATGAACTATGAATGAATGATTATTGCCAGAAATTATACCTTGGCGTTAGAAGTCTTACAGTTCTTTCGGTCTGATTGGCTCGGCATTTGCACAGGTCACACGTGACGCGAAAGTCCAATGATACTAGTCTGATGACGATGATTTCAACGAGACATGACTCGGAGGGTAGTATTCAAAACCACACTCCGATACTAACTCTGTAACACCCCAACTAGGCGGATATTACAGTGCCGTGGACCCCCGACTGGGACCCACCAGGCGAATGAAAAGTGATGAATTAAATAATATAATTGTAGTACCGAACCACATTATATTACCAAATACTCCGATGAGGAGCTTAAGTACAATACACCAGGACAATACAGAATACTAGTATATTTTATATGAAGATAAAATACACAACCCTGAATAAATAAACATCTCAAACGGAATTTTGCAGCGGAAATACATATGAAGAAAAACAAGGATGACTGAAAGAAACTGGGGGCCCCTACTAGTATCACTGGGACTCCTCGCCGTCAACATGCTCTTCCCGTGCCTTTGCCTTGCCGTGACCTAAAAAACAATATCCCCTAACGGGGTCAGTTACACAGAACAACAATCCTCAAGGGTTAAAAATACACAATCATGATATATCTTTAGTTATGAAATATCCTTAGTTATGAATTACGCTGAAGAGGAGTATCATAGTACGCCCGTAATGTTCTGTGCAAGTGTACAAGACGAATGACCGGACACACCCGTCCTTGTACCTAATTAGTCTCACGGAGGTAATTGTTACCGTGTGCACAGTCCAATGTATCGGTGACCTAATACATGACCATCGCGTGCTCGACTAAAAATTCCACACATCCGCACCCGGCCACGCAATATGAACCCAGAAGGTCATATGAACGAGAATGACCACAATGAATATCAATGAATAATAATCCGACAAGGTCAAGAATGACTCACCGAGATGAAAATAATAGTGAAGTGATTGATAACTCAATGAAATGATTGGAACCGTCGTTCCTCGTGAATGATGTGATTATTCGACAATTACAAGTCTCAATGTGGTTAATACAATGATGAATGAGTTATGATTATGAATGAACAACAACAAAAGGAATGAATATCCTTTTAACCGAGTAAGAATTAACTTACACAACACCGGTGACAATTATCCTTCCACGAACAACGTCCTAATTGAGATATCGGTCGCTTGCACAACCTTGAATAACACAATTACCAACAATCCATTCAACGTACGAATCAAACACGAATATAACGAACTCAAAACGTCGATACGACTAAACCAAGTTCATTGGGGTATTATATCGAAAACTTTGTGGCCAAACTTCGATTGTTTACAACCAAACCTCAATAATACCAATATCAAATCCCCAAGAAGTGTTTCAAACCAACAAAACATCTTCCATACGATCAATAATCCAATATGAATATCCAATTTCGTGATTTCAACAACAATTAATCGAAAACCCCCAAATCCAATTCAATATTCAAAGTGTTCTTGAATAATCCTTCAATAATCTAATGAATAATCAAACATATCCATAATCATGCATATATCACTTCATACAACATGATATTAACATCCAAAACATCATATCTCAATACAAAATCGAAATCCAAGATGTTGAAAAAAATTACCTCTTGAAGATCCAAGCACTTTGATCCTAAGAATACGCGTTAGATCGACTATCCGGGCTTCACGATCGAAAGGAGATGAAGAAAATCAAACACTCAAGTGATAGATGATGGAAAGTCTCCCCCCTCAAGCCCTCTCTCTCGTATAGGTTGAAGAAATGGAAAAAATGAGTTGATCTCGCTCAAAAAATGCAATTATAGTGCTGACTGCACTGTGTGTCATGGCCCGGCCGAAGTGTGCCGCGGCACAAGGCCAAAACTGCCCCCAGTTATCGGTAGCGTGCCGCAGCCCGGACGAATGTGCCGTGGCAGTGACTCGGCAGTGTGCCGCGGCCCCGTCGGCATGAGCCGCGACCCCCGGTACAGACGGGTTGGCCGATAAGTTGCAACATGAGTGTGCCGCGGCCCGGACGAGTGTGCCGTGGCAGTGACTCGGCAGTGTGCCGCGGCCCACGGTACAGGCTGCTCGGCCAAAACTGGAAAATGTGTGTGCCGCGGCGCACACTCCTTGTGCCGCGGCCCACACCCCCCTTGGGTCCTAAAATGATGAAAAATGATCCGGGAAGAGAATAAAAGCAATAGGAATCAATATTTGGGAAACAATAATACGAAATGGAAGTACGAAAACCCCAAAACGGTGGTTCCAAGCCATGATTACAAGGGTTCGCCCAACAAAAACACAATTTGAACAATGAGGAGATTAGAAATGACATGAATTCCAACGACAACAACGACTAATGAATCAATTACCACGATCAAGATAATACTCTTGTCTCGATTCCCGAGTAAGGTTAAAAAAATGAACAATATCGATACACAACTCGAAGTTATTCCGAACGGTGAACACGGTTGAATGATTATTAACAAGTGAAAAATTACATAATGACAATTACCGAATGAAATTACGGAATGATAATGACTGAATTACGACCGGGTATTACAAATATGTCCGTTGCTTGCTGACCTATGCCATGACATCATCTCCAACGTTCATCTTGTTTGAACTCAGAACCTTCGCATTACGTACGTTATCAACTATATATTACGTATGTTAGGCTTGGAATTTTACGTACGTTATGATCATTATGTTGCGTACGTTATACATGTTCAGAACACCTTTTTGCGACTTCGTTTTCTTCGATGCTTTGCTTCGCCTCTTTGTTTTTTTGCTTTGTTTATCAACTTAATCATCAAAATACTATTAATGCATGTATGGAACAAAAATGTTCCAACAATCTCCCCCTTTTTGATGATTACAAAATAACACTTCGTCAATAGGATTTTACCTGCAAAAATACAAGTATATGTATATGTGTACATACCAAAGTTTTCGACTTTGTCCGTTTCGTTAGTTTCTTCTCCCATTTCTTTTTCGACTCCTTCTTTCCTTTTCTTTTTCTTTTTGAATTTTCAAATTTTCATCATTTTTTCGACGTCTCCTCATTTTTATTTTTAACTTCATCTTTTCGACTTTTCTTCTCTTTTCTCTCCCTTTCAGGGTTAATCCAATTCTCCTTTCTCTCCCTTTTTGTTTTCATCAAAAAGTGTAATAAATAACACGAGTAATAAATACCAAATTGATAAATTTAACTATATGCGTGAATAGGGTAAAAACTCCCTCTGAAAATATTATCTCCCTTAAAAAATTTATTACTCCCCCTAAGTAAAATATTTTGAAGAAAAATTAATTTTTGGGGATCCAACCTATATTTGGTTTTTCATTTGAAACATAGACGATATTCGAAATAATTGTTCCTTTAGGAACCCAAATTTTTTTAATTTTAATCGTCTGGCGTGGGCTTTTACAGTTAGAAATGTGATACCTGATTTTCAAACATTTTTTGCAACGGGGTATCTTTAAATTTAAGGATTCGTTTTTAGAACGAGGTGTGAATCCCAACCCCTGTTTATTTAAAGTATATTTTTGAACCGAGAGCATATTTTCAAATTTCTCGTTTCCGAGAGAAAATTTCTTCGTCAAATTTTTGAGCTCGGTCTGAATTTTAATAAGATCATCCTTTAAAATATTTTCATTTTCAATGTATTGGGAATGATCGGTCTCGATAAATTTTCCCCTTTCAAGAATTTTGGAATATTCAATTTCCAATGATTTATTTTTGTATTTAAGGGATTTAATTTCGGATAAAGCATTTTGATAGTCCGTATGCAATAATTCAAATGTTTCAAATAGCTCGTCACGATAGGATGTACTTACTTGACTTTCGACGTCGCTATCGTCGAATGAACTTCGCGCCATGAGAGCGAGATTAGTTTGATTGATAAAATCATCATCTTCGTCTTCATCGCTCCATGTTGCAACGAGGCCCTCCTTCTTTGGTTTAGCTCGGCAATTCTTGGCAAAGTGGCCTGGTTTACCACAAAATCGACAATTATTGTCGAATTTCTTAGATTCGCCCGAGATGTCTTTCTTTCTCCGATTTAATAAGGTTTGAAACTTATTAATATTTTTGGCATAATATGCCGATTCTTCATCGCTATCATCCACCGGAATTTCTTCTCTCTTTGACATCTTAGCCTCCAAGGCTATCGATCTTTCCTTTGGTTTCGGCTTTGCATTTCGAGATTTAAGGACAATTTCATAATTTATTAGTGAACAAACGAGGGCACTAAAATCAAGATTATTGAGATCTTTCGATTCCATAATCGCCATCACCATTCCGTCCCATTCAACAGGTAGTGATCTTAAGATTTTCTTGACTTTCACACTACTTGATAATGGTTTACTGAACCAAGCAAGTCCATTTGTGATGACCGAAAATCGGTCGAGCATGTTGGTGATGGACTCGTCACTCTTCATCATAAATATCTCGTAGTCATGGAGAAGCATATTGATCTTCGTCTCCTTGACTTGAGTTGTCCCGTCGTGTGTGATTTCAAGAATTTTCCATATCTCTTTAGCACTTTCACACGATGAGATACGATTGACCTCTTCTGGATTTAAGGCACAATATAGAAGTTGAGTAGTCTTACAATTTAGATGGTCGTTCTTCCAATCCTCGTCATTATAATCTTCAAAACTCTTAAGAGATCCCTCAGGTTTGATTGGAACTTTTGGGCCAAGACAAATGATCTTCCAAATCTCGAGGTCAAACGCTCGGATGAATATTGACATCTTTTTCTTCCATGTCATGAAATTTGCGCCATCAAAAAATGGTGGTCGGTTAAGAGCAATGCCTTCGACTGGAGCAAATTAAAACGCCATTTGGATCGACTCTCCTCGGATGTTAAGCCACGTATTGGAGTACCGCTCCGATACCAATTTTTGGTACCAAATCGGAATGTGCGCCGTTTGTGCGGAAGCGAGAATTAAAGTGCGGGAAATAAACGACACACGGATTTATAGAGGTTCGGCTATAAATGAGCCTACATCCTCTCTCGGTGTATCTTTTTCTATAGGATAAAGATCAAAACCTCTGCACCTCTCTTCTATTGGTCGAGGGATAACTGTTATAATCACGTCTTCTATTGGTCCGTGATAAACCACTCGTACTTGTCTTTGTGTCGGTCCAAGTTAAACCGTTTTCCTTTTCTATTGGACAAGGAATCAACCACTCTAGCTTTCTATCGGTACTAGATAAACCTCACTAAGATAGAGATTACAATTCTAACAATGCCAGATCCTTGATCCTAATAACACCGAATCCAATTGTATCTTTTCTTTTTCCTCTCGTGTATGTGTTGAATGTATAAATACTCAAACTAACAATATAAGCTCAATATTACAACAACAATATAATGTATATGAATCTCAGATGAATGTCTCGTATGCTTGAAGTTGTTGTACTTAAACAATACCATAAACATGGTATTTATAGCCTCCAAAGCTTTACTAGTCGTTAGCTCCATGTGCCTTCATTACGGCCTTTATCTTCTTCCCATTACGGACGTTAGCCATTTAACGTACGTTAACACATACAGGTTACGTACGTTAACATCTCTCAGATTCAGTCCAGTAGCATTCGTTTCTTCCTTTACGTACGTTATCATCACCCCTTTACGTACGTTATATAAGGTCAATATGTCTGTTGCTTGCTGACCTATGCCATGACATCATCTCCAACGTTCATCTTGTTTGAACTCAGAACCTTCGCATTACGTACGTTATCAACTATATATTACGTACGTTAGGCTTAGAATTTTACGTACGTTATGATCATTTTGTTGCGTACGTTATACATGTTCAGAACTCCTTTTTGCGACTTCGTCTTCTTCGATGCTTTGCTTCGTCTCTTTGTTGTTTTGCTTTGTTTATCAACTTAATCATCAAAATACTATTAATGCATGTATGAAACAAAAATTTTCCAACATACAGCTGGTGTGCACATGGCAAGTCTCCTAAGTTCAGTTTTGGACTTCCATACAGGGAATGGGAACTATTCAGGTCCAGATTTTGTTTTCTCTTATGCAAAGAGTACAATTTCTTCCTTCTTCTAATGGAAACACCAGTATCAATATCACCAATTATTAGCTACTAGGAGTGATCTCTTAACCACCTCATGTCGGGTTCTAATTCAGCATCCCTTGTTGTGTCTTGTTGGGTTGTAGGTTCAGCTTCCACAGCATCAGCTTCAACTACTTCTTCTGTTCTTACAGCAGCGGGATTCATTTCTAATGTGGTGATAGGTTTTTTGCAAGATTATGGTATTTCCTCAAGAGATAAAGTTTGTATGGATCGGGTTAGGTAATCTATTCCTATAGGGTCGCAATGGGGTTCACTGAAGACCATATAGATTGAGTCCTCTACGGTCAGGTTTCTTTTGTTGGAAATCCTGAATGTCTTGCTGACATAAGAGTATCCAACAAATATACCCTCATCGCATTTATCATCAAAGGTCTTGATATGATCCTTCCCATTATTAAGAACGTAACATCTGCATCGAAAAAAGTGAAAATATGCAACCATATGAGTTATTATTCCATACTGTTGGAAATAAAATACAGCGGAAGCGAAGTTGGTAAAAATTTGATTAAAGCATTTTACGCATCCATGAGCACAAAATCTATTTAGGCATGCTAATTAATTAACTACTAAGATTAATAAGCAATTTAAATATTATTTATTAAATAAATATATTGGTAAATTAAATATCCTTATCTAGATCAAAAAACATAGGATATTTACTTTTGAAGCGTAGTGGTTGCTTGCTCCTCGATCTTCTCGATTTCTACCTTTGGATCTTCTAGAGTATGATCCACCTTAATCCGGACGTTGTGTGGGCAACGAGCGACCGAATCTTGCTTGGACTTCTATGGGATCGGCCGAATTTGTTCTTTATGAGTCACTCGATATTCTGTTTTTCTAATATTATGTAAACACTCTTAAAAAATTGATGTGTTATCTAAATTATAGAATCAAAGACATAAGTAAGATCTAAAATTAAACACAAGAAGAAAAGTCGGTCTCACAACCTCACAACAACATGTCACGGCCGAACCCCATATGATGTCTTATTTATGGGCTTTGGACTACTCAAGGGATCTTAAGGAGGATTAGGGTTAAGACTCCTAGTGCAACCCAACTTTCCATATTAATCTCCTCCCTAATATGGTTGAGTTCACTAATATCAACTCAGTCTACTAAAGAGTTAATTTTGCACTTCCAACTCAAATCCCAATTTACGAAATCGGGTTCCTTATTTAAATACATTATTTCCCATATTTAAAATATCGAATGTCCATTAATTAATATTAAGCTATTGAGATTAAATCCACCTATAGAGTTTAATATAATAATCATTACCGAGCTCCTCAAAGGGACATCATCAACCCGCACGAGTCGGGACACGATTTCTAGTTATAATAATTATTGTCATATAAATAATATTATTGCCCAAGATACAAAGCTTATTGAGTCAATCATTTTGACTCTCACCCACGGTAAATCAAAGTAATAAATATTATAATACACAGTTAAATATTTTATACTTAGAATTAAGAAATAATAATTATCCGAGATTTACGTTCTTCTTACAGTCAGTACAAAAGACACTATCTCACATTGATCCAGTTCAACGTATGCAAATACGCTAATGCATGCTAATAGTCAAGACCGACTAATCTCAAGCATACACTACAACCTTTCACATAATTTGTCTAATAAATATACAGGTTGTGAACTATTATATTTGTAACACCCTCGATCCCCTCAGGAATATTACAGTGATGTAGACCCTCTCCATGAGAATCTACCAGGTTAAATACAGAAACAAGACATCACATTACATATGACATGGCTGAAAACAAACCATTTGACCGATTTGGTCTTGACCTCAAATAAACAACTTAAAACTTCAAATACATCTCTTGCTCAAAACTCATACCCGCACAGGGGTAAAATACACTCACAAACTCATACAACAGAAAATACGACAGCAGAAAGGACAAAACAATAAACTCCGACTAACTACATCCCGGACGGCCTTCATGTGATTAGTATCGTTTGTCTTCCATCATCCTTCGTACTGATTCTGTGTCTTGCTCCTGAAGAACCTGCATGTACCTGGATGCAAAACAGACACCCACCCCCCCCTCCGATTACTCGGGGGTTAGCAAAATTCCACTATTTTGCTAGTGCAAGTATAAAGTGAAAATACGAGCCATACACAACATACTCCGAGAACATAATATTCGAGAACATCCAACCAGTTAAACGTAGAAAAAGACTTCCCGAGATAATTCACTTGAGCAAAATAATCTAAAGCCATGAAAGGTAGTAATAACATAAGTAAACAATTTATAAAGCGTTTTACAGGTCTCAGGAGTTGTTAGGGGAAAACATTTTGGGACTAAAGAGTCCTTATCATTTCAAAAATCACTTAGGGTCACAACCCAAAGATTTAATCTGTTCTCGACAACTAGGATATAATCACGGGTCATGCAAATCCTACAATAAAACATTATTCCTACTCATCGAGTAACGAATTCAAGAGGTCTCAATCGACCCTACCTGGCATCACACAAATACGGTTCGTAATTCTCAAGTAACGAACTCCAGAGGCCTCGTCGGACCCTACCTGGTATACACATATACTATTCGTACTCATCATGTAACGAACCCCAGAGGCCCCGTCAGACATATACTGTTCTTACTCATCAAGTAACAAACCCCATAGGCCCCGTCGGACCATACCTAGTTCCACACATATAATGTTCGTACTCATCAAGTAACGAACCCCAGAGGCCCCATCGGACCCTACCTAGTTCCACACATCAATACAACAATCCACAACGCATATCAATAACACCATGTTCACATACCTCAAGGAGATATACTTCTCGAAAAACACCAAATAGCACTACCTCCTTACAACGGAGTCATCAAACAATACAACCAATATCACACCTTACAATACTCATCAATAAGCACATATCCACACACACACACACACCCTGCCGAAAGGATAGAACTTTAAGTCCACTAGCGATATAGTCGCGCACAACGATACTATTGGAAATTGGCACCCCACTTAGAACAGCGGATAATATCACGGAGTAGAGTTTTCAAACTCTTTTTCATTTGTGGAAGCGTAACTAAATTGCGAAAGATAAACGACACAAGATTTATAGAGATTCGGCCAAACGTGCCTACATCCTCTCTTCGTATCTTTTTCCTTAGGATTAAGATCAACCTCTGCGCCTTGTCTTCTATCGGTCCGAGGGATACCGTTACAATCTCATCTTCTATCGGTCCGAGATAAACTGTTACACTCTTGTCTTTATGTCGGTCCTAGATAAACTGTTTTCCTTTTCTATCGGACAAGGAAGCAACCTATCAAGCTTTCTATTGGTACTGGATTTTGAATTTAGATATGATTCTAATAATGCCGGATCAACGATCCTAATAACACTGAATCAACCTACAATACGTGTCTTTCCTCTCGTGTATGTTTTTGTGTATGAACACTCAAACGCTTATCAATTAAGCACAATACAACAACAATAATTTATATAATGATATCTGATCAATATGTGATCTGCTTGTGGTGGTTGTGTTGAATGATACTAAATGACTTGGTATTTATAGGCAAATTCTCTCAACTAGCCGTTAGCACACTTTTATTCTTTAGCGTGTGTTATGATTTATGCATAGCGTACGTTATTGCCATTGCATACATTATTGTCTTCCAGTAGCGTACGTTATGTGCTTGCAGTTTCAGTCCAGTAGCTTCTGTCTCTTGAAGTACGTACGTTAGCTCATACTATTACGTATAAGTGAATTGAGTTATGTACGTTAACTCGTCATTGTAGCGTACGTTAACTTTAGTCATATATACATTGCATGCCTTTTTGGCATTGACTTTCCACCGAATCTTCCAACGGTTCAACATTTGAACTCAGATTCAAACTGCATTACGTACGTTAGTAACTCCGTATTACGTACGTTAAGTTTGTTCGATAGCGTGCGTTAATCTTTGTCTGTAGCGTTCGCTAAATCATCAGGTGACATCTCAGGTAAGTCTTCAGGTGAGTTTGCTATTACGTACATTGTGATGCATACCGTACGTTAACTTCTCCATATAGCGTGCGCTAGACTTGTACCTCAGCGTGCGTCAAACATGTTTCCCAGCTTGTGTGTCTTTGATTTCTTTGTTGTTTTGCTTCGATCAATAACACATCAATAACTCATCATCAAAACCATTATGTGGAATCGAATATTCCAACAATCTACCCCTTTTTGATGATAACAAAACAACAATCTTCGATGGAATTTTATACCTGCAAAAATATAAATAATTTACAGATCAAAGTTTTTCGGCTTTGTCCGTTTCGTTAGTTTTCCTGTCCTCATATTTTCTTTTCACGTTTTCGACTCATTTTTTTTAATTTGTGTTTTTAATTTTGACTTTCTTCTCTTTCGTCTCTTCTACCCCTTTCATGATCGGGATATTGTTTTTATTTTTCTCGTCATTCTTCCATGACTCGTATTCTCCTTCTCCCATCATTTTTCTCGACTTTCTCTCCCCCTTTTGTCATAATCAAAAAGTGCAATAATAATCAATAAAATTGATAATCAAATATGACAATTAACGGGTAAAACTCCTCCAGAAAAATTCATCTCAACATTTTTAAATATAGTAGCTCCCCCTGAGTTAAATACTAATTGTTAAAAATATAAATTATCAGAATACCAATCAATGAAAATATATTAATTTTGATTTTTGGGGATCCAACCGATAGTTGATTTTTCTTTTGAAATATGGACGAAATTCGGTGTAGTGGTTCCTTTAGGAATCCAAATTTTCTTAATTTTTATCGTCCTTCTTGGGCTTTTGCAAATCGAAATATGATGCCCAAGTTTTAAACACATCGGGATAATTTAAAATTTAAGGATTCGGTTTTATTTTTCGGTTTGAATCCTAACCCCTGTTTATTTATGTAACACCCCCAAATCCTATTGGGTTATTACAGTGCCGTGGACCCCACGCCAGGAGATCCACCAGGCGAACATGACTAAAATACATTAAATTAATCAACAAGGGAAAATCATAGTCCCTACCATGATATCCGACACAATATTCCGATAAGGAATTTCAACGACAACGATGGGCCTACATGGCCAAAAAAATAAAATACAACAACATCCACGAGTATCTGCTCGGGTAATACATAATGACAATGACTGACAAACTGGAGAACACTCCAACTGACTGACCAACATGAACAACTCGGACTAGTATCGCTCGAATACCTCGTCGCCATCATCATGCCCCTGTGTCTCAACTCTCTCCCCCCAAGCACCTAAAACATGAAAACATGTTCCCCCCACGGGGTCAGTCATCCAGATAATGAACATCAAATACATGTATAACATGATAAGCATCCAAAGGCAGAATGAAACGGTATAATGATACTAATAATACGAGATGCTCACAAACCAATGTAAGAACCGAGCATTCGTGAAACACTATGCCCACGGCATACTATTAATACCTGTTCGACAGGTTAGAACGTAAATGCCCAACGGCGAATCATAATTATAGAGTATCAAAATGAATTACACGACATGAACCAAACCAGAACTGAATTAATTATGAATCACAATGCCAGAAGGCTCCAATGAAATTACCAAGACAATCACAAATGCCTGAAAGCCACTCAGCCGAAGCTATCATATATCACAATCACCTGAAGCCAAAACAGCCCGAAGCTGTATCGATTAGGGCCGAAGCCACGGCACGAAGCCGTATCACAATTAGGGCCGAAGCCACGGCACGAAGTCGTATCACAAATAGGTCCGAAGCCACGGCACGAAGCCGTATCACAAATAGGGCCGAAGCCACGGCACGAAGCCGTATCACAAATAGGGCCGAAGCCACGGCACGAAGCCGTATCACAAATAGGGTCGAAGCCACGGCACGAATCCATATCACAATTAGGGCCGAAGCCACGTCATGAAGCCGTATCACAAATAGGGCCGAAGCCACAGCACGAAGCCGTATCACAATTAGGGCCGAAGCCACGACACGAAGCCGTATCACAAATAGGGCCGAAGCCACGGCACGAAGCCGTATCACAATTAGGGCCGAAGCCACGACACGAAGCCGTATCACAAATAGGCCATACAATGGCCATGACCTACTGAATTGTAGGTGTTGGAAACCCAACCGTGAAGGTTCAAGCCCCAAACTTACCCATAAAGAGCACTAGCCGAGACTAGTCTCCAAAATATAATTAATCACAAACGGCAACGATCCGAAGATTACCGAATTCACGAGAATGATAGTGTGCTGCCTTGAGTCGGCCAACACGATAAAGATGACTCACGTATGGGCACCGTCCTCGGCGGTCCCAATTCAATACCTCGATTACCTTGGAATGTTCAATCGATAACAATGACACAACAGATGGGAACTATCCTCGACAGCCCCAATTCAATACCTCGATTACCTTAGAATGGCCAACCGATAACAACGATGCAGCGGATGATTCAATACCTCGATTGCCTTAAAATGTCCAATCGATATAATGATGCAACGAATGATTGAGCACCTCGATTGCCTTGGAACGGCCAATCGATAACAATGATACAATGCATGCCTCTGCACCTTTAATCGGCTACCGACGACGAATATGAGAACGAAATACGACAATGCCTTCAATCGGCCAATACAACATGAATGACAGGACGACAACATTAATAACAATGATTACAATGACGTCTAGATCGACATCAATATTAACAACAACAATCGATACATCGATACCGCGAACCGGCGATCAACAATAACATTAACAACGAATATCTCAATGCCTTACCGGCCATTAATGAATGATAATAAACATTTGGCATAATTGCCGAAGAGTATCGTATCGAACGATCCCCTAATATCAAGGAACTTATGAAGAGACTAAGTCTCGGAATGATATAACACATTCATACACATATATGATAACATTAATCTCATTGACTAGTACAAGTATAAAACTTGCCTCAACCGAAGGTGATGAAATCCTTCCACGAACAACGAATGGCGTCCTCCGATAAACACAAGTACTCGAACCACCTTGAATGAAATACAATTCATTCAATAACACAATATCAATCGAAATCAACATAACGACCGAAAGAAACTCTTTGAGGCATTTAATCGAACACTAAATGTTCAAAGTTCCTCAAGAGCCTAAGAATCATCAATCGGGTTGAACGAATCGAAAATATGGATATACAATCCATAGAACACGATTAATAATGTTTACTAACATCAACCGATTCATCAAATTCGGACGAACAACGAAAATCAAGAAGAAATCTCGAAAAATCAAATTCTAGGAGATTTCAAGAAATTACCTCGATCCGACGAATAACAATGATTTGATGTTGATATAATCGATAAGAATCCTCAAAAATGCTTAGAAATCGAGTGGAATCGACCAAAAACTCCACTTCCCGATTTTCTCGTCGCCAGCCGCCACTCGGGTGAAGAAATGTGATGAAATGAAGGTCTCGCCGGTCACTGCCTATATATGGCCGACAGGTTACGGCCGTAACCGGCAGGGCCTTACGGAGGTAACCGGCATTCGTCAAAATCCGCCCAGCGCCTGCCGATCGCTTACGGCTGTAACCGACAGGGCCTTACGGCCATAACTCGGAACTTACGGTCGTACCCGGCAGGTCCTTACGGTCGTAACCGGCATTCGTCCGGAAGCTGCCTGGCACCCGTACGGCCGTAACTCTAGACCCTTATGGCCGTAACCAGCATTCGTCAGGCCATGCCTGCCGATCACTTACGGCCATAACTCGGCACCTTGCGGTCATAACTCGGCCAGGCCAGGCCAGTTCCAAACTGTGCGGACGTGTCTCGGTCGTGGCCACTCCGACGGTCCGAACGACGCCGAAACCCAAACCTGAATATGAATCGAAGGTACGGTGACGAAGTACTCGCAAAGACGAATCTAAGTGCTAAGAGAACACACGATTCCGACCACTCGAAGGCTCGAAATTCGACAACGGAAAGTAATTCCCCAAACTTTGGGAAATTATGAAAATGGCCCAAAACGTCCGAAATACACGATACACGATCGAAACACCAAGACAAAGCTCGCAACATGAATAATAACATTAAATGAACTTACGAGAAACTCGAAACAATAGTTTCGGACGAGATTCGTTGTTAGGCGTATTTTTATGCGCTTATTTATCATTATTTTATATCTATCTTGATCCTAAAGCAGCATAAAGAAGCTTTTAATGCACTATATTTTTATGTTTTGCAGGAAATTGGAGTCTGTAAGCTCGAACGACGAAAAACGAGCGAAAACAGCAATTTTTGGTCAGGGGCCGCGGCACAAGGAGAGTGAGCCGCGGCACACGCACGGCACACAGAAGCCCCGAGTGGACTGTACCGGGGGCCGCGGCACAAGGAAAGTGAGATGCGGCCCAAGAAGAAAAATAGCGCGCCCAGGTATGTGCTGAAGGTTAGGGGCCGCGGCACAGCTTAAGTGAGTCGCGGCCCACAGGGCGGTTTTGCTGAGACTTCCGCGTTTCTTTGCCGTTCTTGGAGCAGTTTTCGACCCAAATCCCCGGCGCGTTTTGGAGGCTGAGGAAAGTTATAAATAGGGATTGAAGGTCATAAAAAGAGGGCATCGATGGATAGATAGAGTGGAGACACCAGAGGAGCAGAAACGAAGAGATTTGTGGGCGACGACAAGACCACGGATCCCTTACGGTTTTTCTTAATTTTTCCGTATCTTAGTTTCTAGATCTGTTTGAGTAGGATTGTGATTGTAGCGGATTACATGACGGTTTGATTTGTTTATTTTTATTTCAATTTACTCGTTATTCGTATTGAGTTGGATTTTTCTCATTGTTCTTAATGCTTTTTAATTGTCTGGCCAACAGTTGAATTGTTTTGAATGTCTTTATGGATTCGGGAGATGAAATTTAGGCATAGTTCTTGTGAGAAAAATCATGATTGTCGTGAGATAGGGATATACTCATGCGAATTGTGAAGCCTATTTATTGTGGGGATTCATGAACTGTTTTAGCTATTAATTATCTAATTCGAATAGGGATATATCGAGTTAATAATTCTTAGTATTTTCTATCGACCTTGGGAAAGGCTTTAGAATAATTTAGGAATTCCTGGCTTACAATCAATTGAATAAAGGTAAATTGAATTAAATAAACATCACTCCTGATTGTTTGAGGTGAAAATCGTAATCCTACGCCCTTATTATTATTATTTTTATTATTACTATTATTATTTATTTTTCTGCAATTAGTTTAGAAATAAATTCTATATAATTGTTCTTCAAATAAAATTACGAGTCGACTATATTTTGGTACTTAGTGAAATCAGTCCTCGAGGAAACGATATCTTACTTATCACGTTATTACTTGTTGACACCGTGCACTTGCGGCATAGTGTGAGGGATTTCCTCACAACAAGTTTTTGGCGCCATTACCGGGGACTGATTTTTCGCTAATATCATTACCAAGCGACTCTAATTTTAATTCGAAGTTTTTTTTTCTTTAGTTTCTATATTCATTATGTTTTCCTTTGATTATCGTGACCCTTGGCATTTCATAAATTTCGATGATCTTAATAATTTGTCTAATAGGGTCAGTCAGCCCCCTCCCCCGAAACAAAAGACCATGTTTGAACATTGTGTAGACGCTCTCAAAAATCCTGATAGTACCCCTCTTGAGCGAGAATGTGCAAGTCGTGGTCTTGAGATTCACTATGGTTATTTTCCAGCTCATCGCTTTAGTAGTGAAGTTGAGGGGGAGTTGAGAAGAAAGACATGTTGAGTTTTAGGGTCGATCCCCCAGCACCTGATAATTACATAAAGTGTGATGAGCCTGTAGAAGAAGTTACCAATGATGATGTTTCCAAAGAAATTTCATTAATTTGTCATCAAACTCCGAACAATAAGGTGAACACTTTTGTACCTAAAATTTTATTGACGGTGCCGCGCATAATTTTTCCTAAATCCATAATGGGAGAGATTGATCCCATTACTTTTGATTTTGTTGAGGCTGATTCTTTGAGTTCTAATGAGGTTGTTCATTATATCTCTTTATTATTTACCCATTCGAACTCTGATTATTTTTTCATACCTTATCATTATTATATTCTTCCACTATTTTTTGGTTGTCCGCATAATTATTCTTACTCATTATTTTTGGCAACCAAGCATGAACCTCCCTTGTGAAATAAGAGGCTTATAGATTGCAAGAAGGGGGCATTTGGCAATCTCCCTAGAAAGAAGCCACATTAGATTTTTTTGCCACGTCGTGCTCAAGACGTAAAATAGAGCGCTTGATGGGAGGCAACCCATCATTTTTACTTGCTTTCTAGTTAGTTGTTTTTATTTGATTTTTCGTTAATAGTTCTTTTCTTTGTTTGTTATTTCGTTTGGATTCGTGTATTCTTGTTGGACCTTATTTCTCTATTATTTTGTTTATATAACCCCAATGAGTTATTATCCTTCATATTCTAGTCTTTCTTGACTTAATGTCTATAGTTATTTGAAGACTAGAGACTAAGTTTGGGGGTTCCTGGTGATGTTGAGCATTATTTGAAGTATGGATTGACAGACGATTCCACTCAGACATGTGCTGGCGTTCAAGAAGACATTTGGAATAAGATTCACTTTTCCTTATCTCTTTTATTTTCACATGAGTTTTATTGTCGATGATTTTATGTGTAGTGGAATAAATTGAAGCATGCGATATTTTCTTAATTTTTCTTGGTTATAAATTGCGATTCATCATTGCTTTATTTTTCATGAATTTTTCGTGCTTCCGTGTGTAAAACTGATGTTATGATACTGATTTCTTTTTGAAGAAACGGTTGACTTTTGGTCGAGTTGCAGTCAGCGATATCTGTTTCCGTTGAGTATTCATTTAGGTCCGAAATTTTTTCATTTTTGAAGAAATCTTAGCAGATAAGAAAGGAGACATACGTGTTTTCAAAATCGTCGTCTATACATTTGGTTATACTTTTCGCGTAGTTAGTCGTCCAGTAACATGAGTCGTGTTGGCACTTAATTTGAGTTTAGAGTCGGACAGTTTTTCCCAAGAAAAAGTCGAGATATTATTTGTTCTATGATTGGAAGTTTAGTAACCGGGGGTATTCACGTGACCCGTTGTTTACTCTCGCGTAAAACGACAACCCTAAATAGACTAATGATTTAGAAATATCGCATTACCGATGATGGGAAGCCTAGTAACCGGGGGTATTCACGTGACCCGTTGTTTACTCTCGCGTAAAACAACAACCTTGACATGCGGGAAATTGCTATTCGAGTTTTTTCTCCGCTGTAGAGGGGGACTTAGTAACTAGAAGTATCCATGTGCCCCATGAGTGTCTTTTACGTCAAACGGTTCCCCAATACATGAGAATGGAAATCCACCCTAGGATTATCCCGATGAAACATCTCGAGATCCGAAACCTAGTGGTTAACTCGAATCATATTATTGATCATACATAAGGGAATGCTGTCCGAGGTTTAATTTTGACGATGAAACTCTTAAATTTTTGCCACTAGACTGTGGGACTGGGCGAATTGGCTTGTTTAATCTAACCCTTCATATTGACGGTCGGTTAAATTCACGCTTGTTAATCTTTGAGCTTGATTTTCTTCATGAAGGTTGGTTAGGACTGAAAATGATTACTTCTTGGAATCAGTGTCCATGGATGTGACTCACTATTACGACACTCGTATTATTCTTTGAGATTTTCAGGGTAGTATTGATTAAGTTGAGCATTGTGGATTTGCACGATCATTCATGATACTTTTTATTTGAAAATTGATTTTTGCTTGAGGACAATCAAAGGCTCAAGTTTGGGGGTATTTGTTAGGCGTATTTTTATGCGCTTATTTATCATTATTTTATATCCATCTTGAGCCTAAAGCAGCATAAAGGAGCTTTTAATGCACTATCTTTTTATGTTTTGCAGGAAATTAGAGTCCGGAAGCTCGAACGACGAAAAACGGGCGAAAACAGCAATTTTTGGCCAGGGGCCGCGGCACAAGGAGAGTGAGCCGCGGCACACGCACGGCACACAGAAGCCCCGAGTGGACTGTACCGGGGGCCACGACACAAGAAAAGTGAGCCGCGGCCCAAGAAGAAAAATAGCGCACCCAGGTATGCGCTGAAGGTTAGGGGCCGCGGCACAGCTTAAGTGAGCCGCGGCCCACAGGGCGGTTTTGCTGAGACTTCCGCGTTTCTTTGCCGTTTTGGAGATTAGCCACCCAAATCCTGGACGCGTTTTGGAGGCTGAGGAAAGTTATAAATAGGGATTGAAGGTCATAAAAAGTGGGCATCGATGGATAGATAGAGCGGAGATACCAGAGGAGCAGAAACAAAGAGATTTGTGGGCGACGACAAGACCACGGATCTCTTACGGTTTTTCTTAATTTTTCCGTATCTTAGTTTCTAGATCTGTTTGAGTAGGATTGTGATTGTAGCGGATTACATGACAGTTTGATTTATTTATTTTTATTTCAATTTACTCGTTATTCGTATTGAGTTGGATTTTTCTCATTGTTCTTAATGCTTTTTAATTGTCTGGCCAACAGTTGAATTGTTTTGAATGTCTTTATGGATTCGGGAGATGAAATTTAGGCATAGTTCTTGTGAGAAAAATCATGATTGTCGTGAGATAGGGATATACTCATGGGAATTGTGAAGCCTATTTATTGTGGGGATTCATGAACTGTTTTAGCTATTAATTATCTAATTCGAATAGGAATATATGAGTTAATAATTCTTAGTATTTTCTATCGACCTTGGGAAAGGCTTAAGAATAATTTAGGAATTCCTGGCTTACAATCAATTGAATAAAGGTGAATTGAATTAAATAAACATCACTCCTGATTGTTTGAGGTGAAAATCGCAATCCTACGCCCTTATTATTATTATTTTTATTATTACTATTATTATTTATTTTTCTGCAATTAGTTTAGAAATAAATTCTATATAATTGTTCTTCAAATAAAATTACGAGTCGACTATATTTTAGTACTTAGTGAAATCAGTCCTCGAGGGAACGATATCTTACTTATCACTTTATTACTTGTTGACACCGTGCACTTGCGGCATAGTGTGCGGGATTTCCTCACAACATTCGCAAGAATCGAACTCAAGTGCGGAAAAGCCGTTTAAGAACACGGATCTCAATAAAACGATACCGAAACAAACTTGGATGACAAAAAGTACAGAATTAATCATTCTCAGAATGACGATACGGTCATGAGCGAGTCTTCAAAACGGACTTCCGCCAAAAAAAAAAGAAAATTACCGGAAAATCGAAATTGCGGATATTACAATTTAATGAAAATTTTTGAACGGAAAGCATTTGTTCAAATTTGTCATTTCCGCATCGTTAAAACCTTAAGTTTGTTTTGAACTTTCAAAAGATCATCCTTTAATTTATTTTCAATTGAAGACATTTAGAATGATCGGTTTCAATAAATTTCTCTTTTTGAATTTTGGATATTTCATCTTCCAATAATTTACTTTTCGATTTCAGGGATTTATTATCAATTAAGGTATTTTGAAAATCGATATGTAAAAGTTCGAATGCTTCAAATAATTCGTCGTGAAACGAGGTACTAACCTGGCTTTCGACGTCGCTTTCGTCGAATGAACTTTTTGCCATGAGAGCGAGGTTATTTTGAGTATATTCATCGTCATCCTCTTCGTCACTCCATGTAGATATGAGAACTTCCTTCTTAGGATTTGAGACTCGACAGTTTTTAGCAAAGTGGCATGATTTACCACAGTTTCGACAATTATTGTCGAATTTCTTTGACTCGCTCGAGTTGATGTCTTTTCTTCGCCGGTTCAATAAGTTTTGGTACTTATTTATATTTTTGGCATAAATATGCCAATTCTTCACCATCTTCGTCCACTGGGATTTCTTCTTTCTTTGACATCTTAGCTTTCCAAGCTATTGACTTTTCTTTCGGTTTCGCCTTGGCGTTTCGAGATTTAAGAACTATCTCGTAGTTTATTAGTGAACCAACGAGGACACTAAAATCAATATTATTTAAATCTTTTGATTCCAAAATCGTCGTAACCGTCCCGTCCGATTCAACGGGTAGTGATCTTAAGATTTTCTTTACTTTTTCACTAATTGTCAATGGTTTCCCGAAACAGGCCAGTCCATTAGTGATGACCAAAAATTAGTCGAGCATATTGGTAATGGACTCTTCACTCTTCATCATAAATAGCTCGTATTCGTGCAGGAGCATATTTATTTTTGTCTCCTTGACTTGGTCCGTTCCTTCATGTGTTACCTCTAACATTTTCCAAATTTCTTTGACACTTTCACACAAGGATATCCGGTTGTGTTATTCTGGATTTAAAGAACAATATAATAATTGCATTGCTTTCCAATTATAGTGGTCGTTTTTTCCAATCTGCATCATCATAATCTTCAAAGCTTTCTAGAGAGCCGTCCGGTTTTGTAGGAATTTTCGGACCAAGGTAAATAACTTTCCAAAGCTCGATATCATAAGCTCGGATGAATATCGACATCTTCTTCTTCCAAGTCATGAAGTTTGATCCATCAAAGAATGGAGGTCGGTTTAAGGCAAGACCTTCGACCAGGGCAAATTGGAGTGCCATATGATCTTCTTCTCCTTGGATGTTAATCCGCTTTCAAGATATACCGCTCCGATACCAATTGTTGGAAACTAGCACCCCACTTAGAATGGTGGATAATATCGCGAAATAGAGTTTTCAAACTCTTTTGCGTTTGCAGAAGCATAATTAAATTGTGGAAGATAAACGACACATAATTTATGGAGGTTCGGCCAAACGTGCCTACGTCCTCTCTTCGTATCTTTTTTCTTAGGCATAAGATCAACCTCCGCACCTCGTCTTCTATCGGTCCGAGGGATACCGTTATAATCTCGTCTTCTATCGGTCCGAGATAAACCGTTACACTCTTGTCTTTATGTCGATCCAAGATAAACCATTTTCATTTTCTATCGGACAAGGAAGCAACCTATCTAGCTTTCTATTGGTACTAGACAAACCTCTCTTGGATTTAGATATGATTCTAATAATGCTGGATCAATGATCCTAATAACACCGAATAAATATACAATCCGTATCTTTCCTCTCGTGTATGTTTCTGTGTATGAACACTCAAGCACTTATCAATTAAGCACAAATACAACAACAACAATAATGTATATAATGATATCTGATCAATATGTGATTTGCTTATGGTTGTTGTGTTGAATTATACCAAATGACTTGGTATTTATAGGAAAATTCTCTCAACTAGCCGTTAGCACAATGTTCTTCTTTAGCGTGCGTTATGCTTCATGCATAGCGTACGTTATTGCCATTACATACGTTATTGCCTTCCTGTAGCGTACGTTATCTGCTAGCAGTTTCAGTCCAATAGCTTCTGTCTCTTCGATTACATACGTTAGCCCATACTATTACATACGTTAAGTGCATTGAGTTGCGTACGTTAACTAGTCATTGTAGCGTACGTTAACTTTAGTCATATATCCGTTGCATGCCTTTTTGACATTAACTTTCCACCGACTCTTCCAACGGTTCAACATTTGAACTCAGATTCAAACTGCATTACGTACGTTAGTAACTCTGTGTTATGTACGTTAAGCTTGTTCGATAGCGTGCATTAATCTTTGTCTGTAGCGTGCGCTAAATCATCAGGTGACATCTCAGGTAAGTCTTCAGGTGAGTTTGCTATTATGTACGTTATGATGCATGCATAGCGTACGTTAACTTCTCTATATAGCGTGCGCTAGACTTGTACCTCAGCATGCATTAAACATGTTTTCCCATCTTGTGTGTCTTCGATTTCTCTGTTGTTTTGCTTCAATCAATAACACATCAATAACTCATCATCAAAACCATTATGTGGAATAGAATATTCCAACAGATACCACACAAGAACAAGGCAATCCAACAGACAATACTAATACACATTCTCAGAATGACACATTCGTTTACAACACACGAGTTGATTTTGAAGAAAATCTTTATCCAGAATATACCGATTCTTTTGAAGGATCATTAAAACATTCAAATTGCACACATAGTTAATCAGCAACTACTATATCTATGAAATACAAAGCATATGGGCAAGATACTTGCCTCGATAATCGACACGCAAATACTGCGGTGAACACGGCTTGATCGGAGAACCACGAAAACCTACAACCTCCGAAAAACAACGGAAACAAGATCATTACGTATATAGAAACCAATTACAATGGGAAACGCACCCAACACCTGAAGGGAAAACCATCGAGACATTTAATCGAACATTAAATCTCCACGGTTCTTCAAGAACACCAAAATCATCAACCGGGTTGTACGAATCGGAACTATGAATATACAATCTATATAACGTGATCAATAGAAATGTTTAACAACGATCGATTCATCAAAACCGGATTAGAAATGAGATCAAGAACAAAATCTCCAAAAAGGTCAACTTTAGGGAAATTAAGAAAATACCTCGAACCGACGAAGAACAACCGAGTAGATGCTGATACAATCACCTAAGACCCTCCAAAACACGTTGGAAATGAGTAGAATCAACCAAGAATCCAAACCCTAGCCTCACATGTCCGTCGACCGCGAGAAGAGGAGAAGAAAGGGAGAAAATGCGGTGAAACACGTCGCCCAGCTATTAAATAGCTAGACGTGTTACAACCGTAACACATAGGGCATTACGGCCGTAATATAGCTCTCGGGTTTTCTGCCCAAAATGCAAGGGTGTGTTACGGCCATTACCAATAATCCATTATGGCCGTAACACCCATCGTCTTACGGCAGTAAAATATTACAGGTTACAACCCTAACCTGCATTCTGGCAGCAGATTCCCTTCTGCTGCGACTAGCCCCAAGCGACCTCGAAATACATAGACTCGAAAAATTCGATGTAACGCTTACAAATAATTCTCAACAACGAACAAAAACGTTAAACAAACATGCAATTCCGACAATCCGAAGGTAGGTAAAAATGAGTACGTAAGTGAGTACCCAAAACTTTGGGAAATTACAAAACGACCCAGAAGTCCGAAAATCATGATACGAGATCGAATAATATTTCCGACATTCACAACACGACCACAAAAGTTAAATGAGCTTGTAGGAATGTCATTAAATCGGTTCTAAGCAATTCTCATAAGAATCGAACCCCAATGCGGAAAAGTCGCCCTAATATGCCAATTAATCCTAAAAATATCAAAACTCGCTCGAATAACAAAAGGTGCAAAACAAAACATGCTCAAAATATGTCAATGAACACAAGTGAATCACTAGATTCAAAAATTACAGAATTGAAAAACATGGGTATTACATTCTACCCCCCTCAAGGATCTCTCAGAGTCGATCTCGATACTGGCGCTGAAGTTTGAGTAGTGATTGAACCAGATACCATATCGCAGTACTGAACTCGATGTCCCTCGTGTCCACAATTATGACAAGTCACCGGCGGTTTCTTACAATTCGCACGCTCGCGGACCGGAACATTACAGTTAAAGCATGTAGGCAAGTTACCAACAGTTAGAGATACTGACATGTATCTCTTAGATCTTCCAACTGACCCAGAAGGCTCCACAACTGATTGATGCGAGGGTTGAGGTCTAAGAATCCCAGTCCCCATACTTCCCGATGAATCATTAGAAATCTTCGGCTTCTTCATCACAGTTTTAGGCTCTGACGACAATAAAGTCATCTCAAATGCCAAGGCTCGATCTTGATAATCTTTTAGAGTGGTACACATAAAAGGAGCCATACACTGTCGTACACGAGGGTTCATACGCATATCGAAATAACGAACCTTGTCCGCTTCACTTTTCACTTGATCCCGAACATAACATAGTTGCCGATTATAATCAACTATAGCCTGGGATATCGACACATTCTAGGGCATAGCTGAGAAAAACTCAACAATTCTACGCTCTCGAACAGGCGGCAGACAGTACTCGGCCTCCATAGCAGTCTTAAACTCGGCCCAAGTAGCTGCACGATCATTAGGTGCTATGGCCCTCCACCAGTCTGCAGCTTCCTTATCGAGGAGATACTGAGCAATGGGTACCCTCCTCTCATCAGGATAGGCCACTGCATCAAACGCTCTTTCCAACTAGAAGAGCCAATTCTCCCAACCTATCGAATCTGAGGAACTTGCAAAATGAGACGGATGCATTCTCATCATGTCCCAAAGCCACTTACTAGCTCCATCGTTCTCATCTGAATGATCACTCCGGTGCATACCCTGGTTCATGTGTGCCAACTGGTTTGCTACCTGTTGAAGGATGGCGGCGGCACCAACATCAACATTACCTCTAGCTGTTTGCCCCTGATCGCGCGACTGGTCATCCTGACCATTGGTACTGGACAGATTGGCGCTCGACAACGAACGGGTCACATCAACACGCTCCCGACTATGTTCATGACTACGACCACTACCTCGGCTTTGGCCCCTCGGCATACTAAACAGGCAACATATCTAAATGCCAACTCAGTACAAAATATACACGTAAGATAACAAATATTAGCACAACCAAAATATCCGCTCTGGATAATTGCACAAATTCAAGAACTACTGCGCAACATTAGAACTTAAATTCATAAGTAATTCACATTGTCACATCAACAGAAACATACGACCTTTACCAAAACGAACATGGTCAAAACCACATACATATCATTATGGTCAAACATTTTTAACATTATTTTAAAAATTCTCCGAGGTATTCGTTCAAATGATAATATTTTAAAATCCTTGAGTTTGTATGATTTTTCCGAAACAAAGTTTGAAAACACTTTTAATGCCTCAACCGTTTACTCAAAACCATGAACAAATTATCATAACCGTTTCGCTTTGAAATCATTTACAAAACAATATTTTAAATATCAAATCTACTCAATAAGGGATATCATCGAAATGGCCTTATCAATATGTATCATCATCACCATTAATCAACATACACGGTAACCACATGTTACCACACAACACCATCACGAATAACAACGCACATGATAATTCGCGACCATGCCCCTTAGCATCAACCCCCAGAGGTTTCACCGAGCCATCACCGGGTGGACAAACCATGCGTACATGTACTAAATATTTCCACCAATCAACAATCATATCAGGGTAACATTACACAAACTACAAGGTGTATCCAAACCATGTAACACAATACTTGGGGCATAACCCAAAATTTTCCAAATCCGAGTTTAAAGTTTAAGCCGAGTAAGATTTTTCATCTTTCACTATTTATTATTTTGAAAATAAAACGTATTGTACTTTGAAATACAAAAATTTTATGGTACGAAAGATTTTTAAAATCATGTACTCGGGTTATTTGAAAATAAAATCGTTAGGCTAAAACCATTTCTAAAATCCTTTCAAACACGACAAAAAAATCAACGACGGTAACATTTTACAAGATGTCCAAAATACTCCAAAGCACATCTTTCAAATACCGTTATCATATTTGATTTGAAAATACAAGGCTGGCTCGCAAAAATTTCTACCACTTTTCAAAACCCACATTAAGCCGTCATTTGACCGCACCGTCAAAATATTTTCAAAAATTGATTTTCCACAATACCCTCAGGTCTAAGAAATTTTGGAAATCATTTTCAAGCACGCACACAGCGGATATAATTATTAATAGGAACACATTGGTTGTAAACAACAACAACTAGCCAAATACCATCAATTCTCAAACACATGCCTATACGGCACTCAAAATCACCAATTCAACAAACACAACTCGGGAAACACTAATTCCGAACATAGGTCAAACCATCTCTCTGAGTTTAACAGCACAACTTGTGAACAACGACTCGAACACATGTCGAGACCATTCATGCTTCCACTGCGCATCTCTGATCATTACACACATAATGTACCACAAGTACCAAATATGAACTCCATTCCACAACATATATATATAGCAAAATCACTAAATATAAGATGTAGAGAGGAGACTTACATCCACAAGTCGCACAAAGATGATAGATGCACCACGATACTAATCACAACTGACATCTCAGACGACGCGTCGCGATACGACTTAATCGAACAAGACCGGACAAACACGACCCAACGATACACGACTCAACCCGACAGCCTCGGTTTCCTCAACCTAAGACCATATTCTGTAACACCTTCGATCCCCTCGAAAATATTACAGCGCCGTAGACCCTCTCCTTGAAGATCTACCAGGCTAAATATAGAAACAAGACATCACATTACATATGACATGGCTGAATAACGAACCATTTGACCGATTTGGTCTTCACATCAAATAAAAAACTTACAACTTCAAATACATCTCTGGATCAAAACTCATACCCGCACAGGGGTCAAATACACTCACAAACTCATACAACAGAAAATACGATCGCGGAAAGGACAATACAATGAACTCCGACTAACTGCATCCAGAACTGGCCTTCATGTGATTAGTATCGTTTGTCTTCCATCATCCTTCGTACCGATCATGTGTCTTGCTCCCCAAGAACCTGCATGTACCTGGACGCAAAACAGACTTCCACCCCCCGATTATTCGGGGGTTAGCAAAATTCCACTATTTTGCTAGTGCAAGTATAAAGTGCAAATATGAGTCATACACAACATACTCCGAGAACATAATATTCGAGAACATCCAACCAGTTAAACATAGCAAAAGCTTCCCGAGATAATTCACTTGAGCAAAATAATCCGAAGCCATTGAAAGGTAAGAATGTAAGTAAACAATTTGTAAAGCATTTTACCGGTCTCGAGAGTTTTTAGGGGAAAATATTTTGGGACTAAAGAGTCCTTATCGTTTCAAAAATCACTTAGGGTCATAACCCAAAGATTTACTCGGTTCTCGAAAACTAGGATATAATCACGGGTCATGCAAATCCGACAATAAAACATTATTCGTACTCATAAAGTAACGAATTCCAGAGGCCACAACCAACCCTACCTCGCGTCACACAAATACGGTCCGTACTCCTCAAGTAACAAACTCCAGAGGCCTCGACGGACCCTACCTGGATATACTATTCGTACTTATCAAGTAACGAACTCCAGAGGCCCCGTCGGACCCTACCTGGTTCCACACATATATTGTTCGTACTCATCAAGTAATGAACCCCAGAGGCCCCGTCGGACCCTAACTGGTTCCACACATCAACACAACAATCCACAACGCATATGAATAATACCACGTTCAAATACCTCAAGGAGATATACTTCTCGAACAACACCAAATAGCATTACCTCTTTGCAAAGGAGTCAACAAACAATACAACCAATATCACACCTCAAAATACTCATCAATAAGCACACGTATCCACACACACACACACACACACACACACACCTTATCGAAAGGATATAACTTTAAGTCGACTAGCGATATAGTCGCGCACAACGATACCACACGAGAACAAGGCATTCCAACATACAGCACTAATGCACATTCTCAGAACGACACTTTCGTTTACAATACACGAGTTGATTTTGAAGAAAACCTTTATCGAGAATATACCCATTCTTTTGAAGGCTCATTAAAACCTTCAAATTGCACACATAATTAATCAGCAACTACTATATCTACGAAATACGAAGCTTGCCTCGATAATCGACATGCAAATACTTCGGTGAACACGGCTTGATCGGAGAACCACGACAACCTACAACCTCTGAAGAAAAATGGAAACAGGATCACTACGTATATAAAAACCAATTACAACGGGAAACGCACCCAACACCTGAAGGGAAAACCATTGAGGCATTTAATCGAACATTAAATGTTCATTGTTCCTCAAGAACACCAAAATCATCAACTGGGTTGAATGAATCGGAACTATGAATATACAATCCATAGAACATGATCAATAACAATGTTTAACAATGATCGATTTATAAAAACCGGATTAGAAACGAGATCAAGAACAAAATCCCCAAAAAGGTCAACTTTAGGGAAATCAAGAAAATACCTCGATCCAACGAAAAACAACCGATTAGATGCTGATACAATCACCTAAGTCCCTCAAAAACACGTTGGAAATGAGTAGAATCAACTAAGAATCCAAACCCTAGCCTCACCCGACCGTCGACCGCGAGAAGAGGAGAAGAAAGGGATAAAATGAGGTGAAACCCGTCGCCCAGCGATTAAATAGTTGGACGTGTTACGGCCGTAACACATAGGGTATTACGGCCGTAACATAGCTCTCAGGTTTTCTGTCCAAAATGACAGGGTGTGTTATGGCCATTACCAATAAGACATTACAGCCGTAACACCCACCATCTTACGGTCATAACATATTGCAGGTTACGGCCGTAACCTGCATTCTGGCAGAAGATTCCCTTCTGCTGCCCGATTAGCCCCGAACGACCTCGAAATGCGACGACTTGAAAAATGTGACGTAACGCTTACAAAGAATTCTCAACAACGAACAAAAGCGTTAAACAAACATGCGATTCCGAATATCCGAATGTAGGTAAAAACGAGTACGTAAGTGAGTACCCAAAACTTTGAAAAATTATAAAACCACCCAGAAGTCCGAAAATCACGATATGAGATCGAATAATAATTCCAACGTTCACAACACGACCACAAAAGTTAAGTGAGCTTGTAGGAACGTCAAAACAGTGGTTCTAAGCAAGGCTCATGAGAATCGAACTCAAATACGGAAAAGTCGCCCTAATATGCCAATTAATCCGAAAAATATCAAAACTCGCTCGAATAACAGAAGGTGCAGAACAAAACATGCTCAAAATATGTCAATTAACACGGGTGAGTCGCTAGAATCAAAAATTACAGAGTTGAAAAACATGGGTATTACAATATTATTTTATAAAGCACCAATAATGTGATCTTTTGTGTGACACCAACACACCACATTATCTACAATATAAAATAATTAGACATTTCATTTCCATAATCATAACGTGAAAAAATATGCAAAACATGTGATTAAATGTAATTAATATTCTCATAGGTAGTTACAGGGAAATAAAGTAATACAAGCATAAAGTATGCTTTGCAGTATACAACCCTAACAATCTCCCACTTATACTCAAAAGCATGCTTTTAAGTATACTACTATATTACATAGTCTCTCATTTCTCCCACTTATACTCAAAATAATGTTGCCATACAACATAAGCCCATTCCTTCCACATGCCTTTCAAAAACTTTTGAGGGTAGGCTTTTCATGAAAGGATCAACAAGATTATCTTCCGATGCAACCCTAGATACAACTATGTCTCCTTCCTTTACAAAATGTCATATGATGTGGTACTTGCGGTTGATATGTTTACTTGTCTTGTGGGCTCGTGGTTCCCTCGAATTTGCCACAACACCGGTATTATCACAATAAAGTGTAATACCCTTTGAAAAATCGGGAATCACATCTAAGTCCTGCAGAAGTACTTGAGCCATACCGCCTCCTGGGATGCCTCAGAGGTTGCTTCACACTCCTCCAACTAATGGCTCCACCTCCCAGGCTAAACACATAACCTAAAGTAGACTTGGACTTTTCTTTATCTGATGAAAAATCTGAGTCAGTATAGCCCACTGGACACAGGTCATCTGATTGATATACTAGCACATACTCCCTAGTCCCTCTCATGTACTTGAGTATGTGCTTGACATCAATCCAGTGTCCTAATCCTGAGTTCGACTGATATCTAGCAGCCATACCTATGGCATGATAGATATCTGGTCTAGTGCAAAGCATAGCATACATGAGGCTTCCCACAGCTGACGCATAAGGGACCAGCTTCATGTCATCTATCTCCTTTTGTGTCTTAGGACACATATCCTTAGATAGTTGAATTCCATGTCCGTAAGGTAGAAAACCTTTCTTGGAATTCTCCATGCTAAACCGCTTTAGCACTATATCGATATAGGATGCCTGAGATAAGCACAACATCTTTTTCTTCCGGTCATGAAAGACTCTGATTCCAAGGATGTGTCCTGCTTCTCCCAAATCCTTCATATGGAATTTCTCAGATATCTATACCCGTATGCCCGATAATTCCTTCACGTTGTTTCCAAAAAGTCATAAGGATATCATCTACATACAGTACAAGAAACACCAACACATTTCCATCGTATTTCTTATACACACAACTCTCACTCGGACATTGGATGAATCCATATGATTGGACTACGTTGTCAAATCGAGTGTTCCAAGTTCAAGATGTCTACGTAAGTTCATAAATGGATCTCTTAAGCTTGCATACTAAGTGCTCATCTCCTTTAGCAATGAATCTCTCTGGTTGGTGCATATAGATTCCTTGTCAAGACTCATATTCAAGAATGCAGTCTTGACATCCATTTACCAAATCTCCAGATCCAAATACTCAGCTATAGCTAAAAGAATCCGGATTGACTTAAGCATGGCTACCGGTGAAAAAGTTTCATCATAATCGATACCCTCTTTATGAGTGTAACCTTTCACAACAAGGCTCGTTTTGAAGGTTTCTACCTTCCCATCACCTCCTTTCTTTCGTTTGTAGACCCACTTTCTCCCAATGGCTTGTACCCCATCAGGTAGTTCCACTAGCTCCCACACTTGATTGGAATCCATAGATCCCATTTATGATTCCATTGCTACTTGCCAGGAGTCATCATCTTTATATTGGATTGCCTCCTTGTAAGTCCAGGGATTTGATTCATCTTCGCCTGGGATTGATTCTGAAGGCTATCCCATGCCTATGAATCATTCCGGTTGACGAACAACCCTCCTACTATGACAAGGCAAATCCTGTGTTGGTGTAAAAGTCTCAAAATTGATACGTGGTGTAGTGTTAGTTGGCGCTTGTACGATTGGTATAGATGGAGTCTAACCCCTCAACTCTTCCTGAATTATTTTGCTCATGGGCTCGTGACTAATCATATAATCCTCTTCCAGAAATTAGGCATTAGTGCTAACAATGACCTTCTAATCCTGGGGACTATAGAACAAGCCACCCTTTGTTCCCTTAGGATATACTACAAACACTCGTACTTCTATACGAGATGCCATCTTATCAGCTTCCTTATTCAGCACATGTGCTGGATACCCCAAATCCGAATGTGTCCTAGACTGGGCTTCACCCACTCCACAGTTCTGTGGGTGTTTTTGGAACTGATTTCGAAGGCACCAGATTTAGAATGTATGCTGCTGTTTCTAAGGCGTATCCCCAAAACGAAATAGGTAAATCCAAATAACTCATCATTGATCTAACCATTTCCGAAAAGGTTCTATTCCTTATCTCATCAATATTATTTTGTTGTGGAGTTCCCGGTGCAGTGAGCTGGGACAAAATCCCCTCATTTGCTAAGAAATCCAAAAACTCTCCACTAGGGTATTCGCCACCACAATGAGATCGTAGTGACTTGCTACTCTTCCGATGATGCTTCTCCATTTCAGCCTTGAAGTCTTTGAACTTGTCAAAGGCTTCAGACTTACATCACATCAAATAGATGTATCCATATCTCGAATAATCATCTATAAACATTATGAAGTATTCGAAACCACCCCTAGCATGGACATTAATTGGAACACATACATCTGTATGAACCAATTCCAACACATTCTGAGCACAGTTTCCTTTGGTCTTA
Organism: Orobanche coerulescens; assembly: GCA_033398695.1. Lineage (NCBI taxonomy): Eukaryota > Viridiplantae > Streptophyta > Magnoliopsida > Lamiales > Orobanchaceae > Orobanche > Orobanche coerulescens. The sequence goes on from CM065803.1 coordinate 52,042,775, forward strand.
AAGATCCTTTTTGTCATCTTACCTTCCAGACAGGATTCACAAATTAGAAATGACTACACTTGGAGGTCATCGAATGGGCCATCATCTACCAATATTTGAAGACTCTTACGTTTACATGACCTAACCGTAAATGCCACATATATGTTTGGTTTATGCTCGAAGGTTCTTTTCTCTTTTTAGGTTTAGACAAAGAGTTAAGCGATTTATGTTTATACATGGTAATTTGTGCAGTATTAATGACATACAGTCCATCAGCAAAAATACCTTTGCAAATATATTCACCGTTTCTTCTTCTAATAATAGAATCATCATCAAAAGAAACTGAATAACCATCACATTTTAATTTAGAAACCGAAATTAAATTCATTCTAAAATCTGGTACTAATAATACATTATTGAGGACTAATATTTTATCATTAATCTTCAACTACACGACTCCCATTGCAACAGTCATAAGGCTGGAATAATTGCCCAGTTGATGGTTCTCTCGCCCGAACTAAGCTGCTTGGTTACTAGAAAACCATGCGAGTCAAAGCAAACATGATCAGTGGAGCCTGAATCAACTATCCACGAAGTGGAAAAACAAACTGCCAAATATGTTTTGACTAATAGTGTATGAGACATACCTTTCTTAAGAGCAGGGTAGTCCGCTTTAAAAATGTCCTTTCTGACCGCACTTGTAGCACTTTACCTTTGACTTTTTGTTCGCCTCAGGCTGAGGAGCCTTGGTCTTTACCTTGAGAGTTGCCACTTAATTCTGGCCCACCTGTTTCTTCTTCTTCCCCCACTTGGGTTTAGAGTCGAAACACTATTAGCCGGAAGAACTTGATACCCTTGCCTAAACAGACCTTCTGCAGCTTGAAACTCTGCCAGCAATTCTGCCAAGGTATACTTGTTAGGCGTATTTTTATACACTTATTTATCATTATTTTGTAATCTTTTCACAATTAAATCTGCATAAATGAGCTTGTAATGCCCTATTCTTTTATGTTTTGCAGGAAATTGAAGTTCGGAAGCTAAAATGATGAAAACGGGCGAAAACGGCAAATTTTGGCCTGGGGCCGCGGCACAAGGCAAGCGGGCCGCGGCACACGCAGGTGACCAGCGAGCCCCGAGTGAATCAGACTGAGCCGCGGCACAAGTATAGTGAGCCGCGGCCCAGGAGGAAAAATCAGCATCAGGTATTAGGCGCTGAAGACCGTGAGCCGCGGCACAGATTAAGTGAGCTGCGGCCCACGGGGCGGTTTTGGCAGAAAATGCCGCGTTTCTGGGCCGTTTTGGAGCCAGTTCTCGACCTAATCACACGGATGCATTTTGGAGGCTGATGGAATTTATAAATAAGGGTTTAAGGTCATAATCTGGGGGATTATCATTGGAGGATCGATCATTATCAAGAGAAGAAGCAGAAGACACCAAGAGCAGAGAGCGGAAGCCAGAAGAACGGAGGAATCCGAGTTCTTCATCTGCGTTTGATTTCGATGCTTCCTTTCATTATTTCTGTATTTTTATCCTTTAGCATGTCAGGCTAAAACCCTGTTCTAGGATTTTGATGAAACCAAAGTTTTGACGAATTTGCTTTTGATTATCTATATAATTCCCTTTTCTGTTGAGTTTTCCCAATCATTTTTAATACTTTCAATCGTGTGGCCTATAATTGGATTGTTTTAATTACGTAACTCGAATTGGGAGAGGAGAGTTGGTGAGGAACTATTGGTGAGAACCGTTTTATCTTGTGAGATAGGAATATACTCATAGGAACTACGTGGCCTTTTGAAGATTTTGTGCTTTTTGCCTATTGTCTAATTAATTCACCTAGGGATAGAGTGCGTTATTCGCCTTTAGAAAAATCTATTGACCTCGGGAGAGGCGGTAGAGTATTTTAGCAATCTTCGCCTTCAATAAATTGGGGAAATCATTAACTTCAGATAATTGAGAGTAAATTCGGATAAATCGAGGTGGATTCACAATCCTAGACTTATTCATCATTTGATTTTCTTTCTTCGAGCGATCGTTTTTACTGTTAGTTCTTTTATTGGTTTTCTTTAGTTATTAATTATATCCCAAACTTCGACAGTTCAAATAACATTAGAATACATAAAAATCGGTAATTAGTGATTCAGTCCTCGTGGGAACGATATCTCACTCATCACTTTATTACTTGTCTACGATAACGTGCACTTGCGTTAAACGAAATATCGCAACAAGTTTTTGGCACAATTGCCGGGGACTGATTTCTTTACTGATATCGATTTCAGTATTTCTAGTCTTAGTTTGAACATTTTTTATTATTTTTGTGTAATTTTATTTATTTGTTTTTCCTTTCAGGAGTTTCCGGTTAGTGCATGAGAAAATTCGGTAACGAAGGCCTACTACCTTTGGATACCGAACTCGAGCGCACTCTTCGGAGAAGCAAGAAGGAGAAACGAGAGCTACTAGCAAAAGTCACTATGGCTGATAACACGGGAAATCACGGAGCAGACAATCCCATTCAGCAAGTTCAACCGGCATTAGCACTCCGCGATTATGCTATGCCGCAAATCAATGCGAACTTTTCGGGGATCCGGCGTCCGACAATCCAAGCCAACAACTTCGAAATCAAGCCGGCTATTATTCAGATGGTGCATGCTAGCCAGTTTTGTGGATTGTCGAACGATGACCCCAATGCACACATTGCCTCTTTTCTCGAGATTTGTGACACTTTCAAAAACAATGGTGTTACCGATGATGCAATCCGTCTAAGGCTTTTCCCTTTCTCTTTGAGGGACAAAGCCAAATTTTGGTTGAATTCTTTACCGCCGGGCTCGATCACTACTTGGGAAGAATTAGCGCAAGCCTTCCTGGCTAAGTTCTTCCCACCATCGAAGACGGCGAGGTTACGGAACGAGATCACTACCTTTGGGCAATTTGATATGGAGTCGCTTCACGAAGCTTGGGAGCAATACAAAGATTTATTACGGAGATGCCCATACCACGGCTTACCATACTGGCTACAAATTCAGACGTTCTATAATGGATTGAGTGCTTCTACACGCACTCTTGTTGATGCAGCCGCTGGAGGCGCCTTAATGGGAAAAATGATGGCCGAGGCACACTCTTTATTGGAAGCTATGGCTGCGAATGCTTATCAATGGCCGTCCGAACGAGTAAACCCGAAACGAGTAATGGAAATCTCAAATAATGATCCAATCTCTACATTATCAGCTCAAGTCGCCGCCTTGATGCAGCAACTTCAAGCCTTTTCACAAGCTCTTTCCCCCGTTGCCATTGAATCATGCAATTGGTGTAACGGATCTCATCCTAGCGCAGAATGTCAAGTTAGAAACCCTTTCGAGCAACCTCCTATGGAATAAGCTCAGTTCGTGGGGAACGGGAACCGGCAAAATAATCCGTACTCCAACACTTATAATCCAGGATGGCGTAACCATCCTAACTTCTCATGGAGAAACGGACAAAACTCGAACCAGCCCCCGTTTGCTCAGCACCAACAACAACCTCCTCTCGCTCCAAAAATCTCTCTAGAAGAAGCAATGGCGAAATTGGCAGCGAACACGAGTCAGTTCATGGCCCATACGGAAGCGACCTTGCAAAACCATTCTGCTTCTATACGCAACTTGGAAGTCCAACTGGGCCAGATTGCTAATGTATTAATAGCCCACCCGGAAGGTACCTTGCCAAGTACGACCGAAACAAATCCCAGAGAGAGTGTCAATGCCATTGGGTTGAGAAGTGGGAAAGAATTGGGCGAGCTGCCCGGGCAGAACGAAAAGAGAAGTGAGGATGAGGAGAAGAAAAATTCAGCGACTGAGGAATCACAAATGTTTAGACCCTCGATACTGTTTCCGGATAATCCAAAGGCATATGTACCACCCGTTCCATTTCCGCAGCGATTACAATAGAAAAAGGTGGACAAGCAATTCTCTAAGTTGCTCGACGTCTTCAAGAAACTGCACATAAACATTCCATTTGCCGACGCCTTGGAACAAATTCCGAGTTACGTGAAATTCATGAAAGAAATATTATCGAATAAAAGGAAGCTTGAGGAGTATGAGACAGTCGCATTAACGGAGGAGTGCAGCGCTATTCTTCAGAAAAAGCTTCCGCCAAAATTGAAGGATCCGGGAAGCTTCAATATACCGTGCACCATAGGAAACCTCTCTTTTGATAAGGCATTGTGCGATCTCGGCGCCAGCATTAATCTGATGCCACTTTCCATATTTAAGAAGCTAAACATTGGGGAAGCAACGCCGACGACAATCTCGCTGCAATTAGCCGATAGATCGATTAAATATCTGAGGGGAGTAGTAGAAGACGTTTTAGTCAAGGTAGATAAGTTCATCTTTCCGGTTGATTTCATTGTGCTCGATATGGAGGAGGATCAAGACATCCCAATTATTTTGGGAAGACCATTCTTAGCTACCGGCCGAACTCTCATAGACGTGGAAAAAGGGAGACTAAATCTACGGGTTCAGGATGAGCATGTCACTTTCCAAGTGTCTCAACCCATTCTGTGTCCAAGTATTGTCGAGAAGAGTTCGCAAATTGAAAGTGTAGATACCGTTGCGAAGGACACACACCGGAAGAATTATCGGTCGAAAAAGTCAGAATCTGTTTCAGCTACCCCGACGCCTAATAAGAATGAAGAGCAAGTCGCATATCTTAGGCATTTGAATATGTCGTCTGCTACATCCGTTCATTCACAATCCAAAAATTCTCCTTCTGTCCTAAATTCGGCCGTGGAGTTGAAAATTAAGCCGGATGTCAAACGGGCACCAAGTCATGTGCAAAATGGGTGCTTCGGAAAGTTGTTTTCGTTAAAATCTTTTTGCAAAGAACATTTGGTGTCCAAACCGAAAATCGGATCGTTAAAAACCAATGGTCAAAATTTTAAAACACATATTAACGGTTCGATGAACGGGGCGGAGTTCAAATGGTGTTTGCGAAAATCAAACTGATTTTTAATAGGTCCGGCTGAAGACTATAAACTTAGCGCTTCTCGGGAGGCAACCCGAGTTTTAGTTGTAGATTTTTGCGTTTCAGTATTTTCTTACATTTTTTGGATCTTTATTTTTCGTCATTTTAGCTTGGTTATGCTTGTCTCTCATGCTCTTGACGTTTTCTGTTGAAAATTTTGTGCAGAAATCATCCCAGGGAAGAATTCATGCCTGAGCCGTGGCACAAGGATAGCGAGCCGCGGCACACACAAGTGAAGAAAAAAGGGCCAAACCAAACTGTACTCTGTGCCGCGGCACGACCTTACTGAGCCGCGGCACGTTGTTGCTGATCCGCGGCACGCCAATTGCCAAAAATCTGCCCAGGAGGCTGTACTTTATGCCGCGGCACAGACCAAATGAGCCGCAGCACACTAACATTCTAAGCTGCAGCACCCATATGCTGAACCACGGCACATGGCGTTGGAACAAATCTGCCCAGGCGGAACTGTACTCTGGGCCACGGTTCACTTAAGTTGTGCCGCGGCCCCCGTTCGGAAGTTAGACAGCCCAGGTACCTTTATAACACGAATTCGGTCGACCCGAGGTATACTTCCTTCTCATCATCTGCACAAGCGATCGGCCGAGATTTTTTTTTTCTCTCATCTTCTTCCACTTGCGTATTACAATCCAAACCAAGTAATCCTAAATCCCTTAATCCTTATTGATACATGATTTGAGAAGTAAGGTATGGTTATATGGTTAGTTTTTTTTCGAAGTTCTATCCAAAAGTTGAGTTGGGAATATGATGTCTTTGATTGATTTTTGATGATTATTTTTTATTATGAATGAATTGAATATGTCGTTTGTCATGAAGATCAATTTGTGTTGTTTTTGGGGATTGAGTGAAGCTACGGTCATGTTTGTTCCTCAATTAAAATTATGCACACAAGGTGTTTGATGAAATGCTTGAATGAAAATTTTTCTTTGTTAAGATAATGTTTTGAAACTATGTACAACGAACTCGTTTCTGGGAATTACAGCGTACCCCAACCAACGTCAAGTTTAAACGTTAAAACTCAATTTTATTTTTTTCTCATGGCGGTGCTAGCTCGTTAAATTCTTGATTCACGTTTTGCATATCCTTAGCCGAGAAGTGTTGTTCTCCTTATTGCGTAAGTAAGTAAACTCCGGTGTTTATCTTTTCAGGACTCGCTATGGATAGAAAGAGAAAGGTTAGCACAAGGGCCAGGACTCAATCGTCCCCCACACGAGGGGAAACGTCTCAGAGCCGAGCCGAGTTGGAGGCGCACCAATTCTCCGACCCGGAGAATTATAAAATCTTCAATGAAAAGATTTGTCCTCGACCCTTGATACCAGAGAGGGGATTCACCCCAGCCCTCCAGGACGGGGAGCTTCTGACGATGATCGATGAGATGGGGTGGTCCCGTTTCGCTGCGCCTCCCGAGCCGGCGGTGATCTCCATCGTACAAGAGTTTTATGCGAGCTCTCTGTTAAAGCACATTCGGGCGGGGTAGATGATATCGCAGTCGGACACTCGGACGCAGGTCGTCGTCCGAGGCATTACAGTAGATTTTTCGGTGGCTGCCATACGGAGATTATTCGAGCTGCCTGTGGTTGACGATACTGCATATACACGAGCTATGAGTGGCCTCACGAGGGAGGCCCTGCTCGAGACACTCACACAGCCCGGCTCCATCTGGGAGATGCATGCCCCTGGTTCGTCGGCCTTCTACTTTAAGAGCTCGCGCCTCAGTCGGCTCGGGCGAGCCTGGTTGTACTTCATCTGCGCACGTATTGATCCTACCTCGCAGATCTGCACTGTTTTACTCTCTCGTGCCCGTACATTATATGCTATCACTTCCGGGGTCAGATTCGATGTGGCCCCTTTGCTGGTCCGATCTATCTTCCAGTGTATTCAGGGAGGGGCCAAGACGGGGCTGAAGCACCCCTCGCTCATCTGCGCTCTATGCCGGCAGTCGGGGATGACGTGGTCGGATGACGAGCCGATGTTAGCCCCCTAGGGTCCGATTGATCATCGCATCATTTCGCACTTCGACCAGTGGGGAGGAGCACCGGCACACGCTCGGGGGCGAGGATTTCTACTTGATGAGGCACACGAGCAGTCCCCCGAGCCTCTTCTTCTGACGCAGGGGCAGATGGAGTCCAGCCCGCCGCCCGACAGAGAGCACTTGCAGGCGATGTTCGACGGGTTGAGAGAGGAGATGAGGAGAGAGAGAGAGAGAGGATATGAGGAGAGAGAGAAAGAGAGCCTTCTGGCTGCCCTGAGAGAGGAGAGGCGGACGGAGAGAGAGAGCATCATCGCTGTCGTTCGAGATGAGATGAGAGAGCAGGCCCGCCAGGCCAACCGACGTGAGACGAGGCGCCTGGCAGCGAGAGATGCTTACGACCAGGAGCACCTTGCTGCATGGACGGCCCACATTATGCACCCGGACGGGCCATTCATTCCACCCGTTCGCACAGCCACGCCACCCTCCTCGCCGGACGACGTCGGCACCAGTTCGTGAGCATGACTGTAGGGGAGTACTTGACCTTTTTCTTTTATTGCATATTATTCTTTTTGTCCATTGAGGTCAATGTACGTCCTAAGTTTGGGGGGGTTTACTTTTTGTTGCTGTACTTATTCGTTTGCACTTTTCATTATTTTTCGTTATTTTCGTTGTTGCTAGCCTTGCTTGTCGTATTTTTAATTGCATTCATGAATTCTTCGTGCTTCTTTTTGTGTAAAACTGATGTTACGATACTGATTTCTCTTGAAAGAAACGGTTGAGTTTTAGTTGAGTTGCAGTCAGCGATATCTGTTTCTGTTAAGTCTCTATTTAGGTCCGAATTTTGTTGTTTTTGTAGAAATCTTAGCGGATAAGAGAGGAGACATATGTGTTTTACAATCGCCGCTTATACATTTGGTTACATTTTTCGGTTAGCTAGTCGTCTAGTAACATAAGTCGTGTTGGCACTTGCTTTGAGTTTAGAGTCGGACAGTTTTTCCCGAAAAAAAAAAGTCGAGATATTATTTGTTCTATGATGGGAAGTCTAGTAACAGGGAGTATTCGCGTGACCCGTTGTTTACTCTCGCGTAAAATGACGACCCTGATTAGACTAGTGGTTTAGATATTTTGCATGTGCCGATGATGGGGAGCCTAGTAACCGGTGGTATTCGCGTGACCCGTTGTTTACTCTCGCGTAAAATAGCAACCTTGAATCGGACATGCGGGAATAGCTATTCGAGTTGTTTCTCCGCTGTGGAGGGAAACTTAGTAACTAGAAGCATCCATGTGCCCCATTAGTGTCTTTTACGTCAAACAGTTTCCCAATACATGAGAATGGAATTCCACCCTAGGATTATCCCGATGAAATATCCCGAGATCTGAACCTAGTGGTCAACTCGAATCACTTTACTGATCATATATAAGGGAACACTGTCCGAGGGTTATTTTTGATGATGAAACTCTTGAAATTTTTGCCACTAGACTGTGGGATTGGGCGAGTTAGCTTGTTTATTTTAACCCTTCATATTGGCGGTCGATTAAATTCACGCTTGTTAATCTTTGAGCTTGATTTTCTTCATGAACGATTGATTAGGACTGAAATTGGTTACTTCGTGGAATCAGTGTCCTGGATGTGACTCACTATTACGATACTTGTACTATTCTTTGAGATTTTCAGGGTAGTATTGATTAGGTTGAGCACTATGGAATTGCACGATTATTCACGATTATTCTTTTATTTTTAATCAATTCTTTTTGCTTGAGGACAAGCAAAGGCTCAAGTTTGAGGGTATTTGTTAGGCGTATTTTTATACGCTTATTTATCATTATTTTGTAATCTTTTCACAATTAAATCTGCATAAATGAGCTTGTAATGCCCTATTCTTTTATGTTTTGCAGGAAATTGAAGTCCGGAAGCTAAAACGATGAAAACGTAAAACGCAAATTTGCTGGGCCTCGCACACGCAGTGACCAAGAAGCCCCGAGTGAACTATACCCGAGCCGCGCACAATTATAGTGAGCCGCGGCCCAGGAGGAAAAATCAGCATCGTATTAGGCGCCAAGACCGTGAGCCGCGGCACAGATTAAGTGAGTCGCGGCCCACGGGGCGGTTTTGACAGAAAATGCCGCGTTTTTGGGCAGTTTTGAAGTCGGTTCTCGACCTAATCACACGGACGTGTTTTAGAGGCTGATGGGATTTATAAATAAGGGTTTAAGGTCATAATATGGGGGATTATCATTGGAGGATCGATCATTATCAAGAGAAGAAGCAGAAGACACCAAGAGCAGAGAGCGGAAGCTAGAAGAACGGAGGAATCCGAGTTCTTCATCTGCGTTTGATTTTGATGCTTCCTTTCATTATTTCTGTATTTTTATCCTTTAGCATGTCAGGCTAAAACCCTGTTCTAGGATTTTGATGAAACCAAAGTTTTGACGAATTTGCTTTTGATTATCTATATAATTCCCTTTTCTGTTGAGTTTTCCCAATCATTTTTAATGCTTTCAATTGTGTGGCCTATAATTGGATTGTTTTAATTACGTAACTCGAATCGAGAGAGGAGAGTTGGTGAGGAACTATTGGTGAGAACCGTTTTATCTTGTGAGATAGGAATATACTCATAGGAACTACGTGGCCTTTTGAAGATTTTGTGTTTTTTGCCTATTGTCTAATTAATTCACCTAGGGATAGAGTGCGTTATTCGCCTTTAGAAAAATCTATTGACCTCGGGAGAGGCGGTAGAGTATTTTAGCAATCTTCGCCTTCAATAAATTGGGGAAATCATTAGCTTCAGATAATTGAGAGTAAATTCGGATAAACCGAGGTGGATTCACAATCCTAGACTTATTCATCATTTGATTTTCTTTCTTCGAGCGATCGTTTTTACTGTTAGTTCTTTTACTGGTTTTCTTTAGTTATTAATTGCATCCCAAACTTCGACAGTTCAAATAACATTAGAATACATAAAAATCAGTAATTAGTGATTCAGTCCTCGTGGGAACGATATCTCACTCATCACTTTATTACTTGTCTACGATAACGTGCACTTGCGTTAAACGAAATATCGCAACAAGTTTTTGGCACCATTGCCGGGGACTGATTTCTTTACTAATATCGATTTCAGTATTTCTAGTCTTAGTTTGAACATTTTTTATTGTTTTTGTGTAATTTTATTTATTTGTTTTTCCTTTCAGGAGTTTTCGGTTAGTGCATGAGAAAATTCGGTAACGAAGGCCTACTACCTTTGGATACCGAACTCGAGCGCACTCTTCGGAGAAGCAAGAAGGAGAAACGAGAGCTACCAGCAAAAGTCACTATGGCCGATAACACGGGAAATCACGTAGCAGACAATCCCATTCAGCAAGTTCAACCGGCATTAGCACTCCGCGATTATGCTATGCCGCAAATCAATGCGAACTTTTCGGGGATCCGGCGTCCGACAATCCAAGCCAACAACTTCGAAATCAAGCCGGCTATTATTCAGATGGTGCAAGCTAGCCAGTTTTGTGGATTGCCGAACGATGACCCCAATGCACACATTGCCTCTTTTCTCGAGATTTGTGACACTTTCAAAAACAATGGTGTTACCGATGATGCAATACGTCTAAGGCTTTTCCCTTTCTCTTTGAGGGACAAAGCCAAATTTTGGTTGAATTCTTTACCGCCGGGCTCGATCACTACTTGGGAAGAATTAGCGCAAGCCTTCCTGGCTAAGTTCTTCCCACCATCGAAGACGGCGAGGTTACGGAACGAGATCACTACCTTTGGGCAATTTGATATGGAGTCGCTTCACGAAGCTTGGGAGCAATACAAAGATTTATTAGGGAGATGCCCACACCACGGCCTACCGTACTGGCTACAAATTCAGACGTTCTATAATGGATTGAGTGCTTCTACACGCACTCTTGTTGATGCAGCCGCTGGAGGCGCCTTAATGGGAAAAATGATGGCCGAGGCACACTCTTTATTGGAAGCTATGGCTGTGAATGCTTATCAATGGCCGTCCGAACGAGTAAACCCAAAACGAGTAATGGAAATCTCAAATAATGATCCAATCTCTACATTATCAGCTCAAGTCGCCGCCTTGACGCAGCAACTTCAAGCCTTTTCACAAGCTCATTCCCCCGTTGCCATTGAATCATGCAATTGGTGTAACGGATCTCATCCTAGCGCAGAATGTCAAGTCAGAAACCCTTTCGAGCAACCTCCGATGGAACAAGCTCAGTTTGTGGGGAACGGGAACCGGCAAAATAATCCGTACTCCAACACTTATAATCCAGGATGGCGTAACCATCCTAACTTCTCATGGAGAAACGGACAAAACTCGAACCAGCCCCCGTTTGCTCAGCACCAACAACAACCTCCTCTCGCTCCAAAAATCTCTCTAGAAGAAGCAATGGCGAAATTGGCAGCGAACACGAGTCAGTTCATGGCCCATACGGAAGCGACCTTGCAAAACCATTCTGCTTCTATACGCAACTTGGAAGTCCAACTGGGCCAGATTGCTAATGTATTAATAGCCCACCCGGAAGGTACCTTGCCAAGTACGACCAAAACAAATCCCAGAGAGAGTGTCAATGCCATTGGGTTGAGAAGTGGGAATGAATTGGGCGAGCTGCCCGGGCAGAACGAAAAGAGAAGTGAGGATGAGGAGAAGAAAAATTCAGCGACTCAGGAATCACAAATGTCTAGACCCTCGATACTGTTTCCGGATAATCCAAAGGCATATGTACCACCTGTTCCATTTCCGCAGCGATTACAACAGAAAAAGGTGGACAAGCAATTCTCTAAGTTCCTCGACGTCTTCAAGAAACTGCACATAAACATTCCATTTGCCGACGCCTTGGAACAAATTCCGAGTTACGTGAAATTCATGAAAGAAATCTTATCGAATAAAAGGAAGCTTGAGGAGTATGAGACAGTCGCATTAACGGAGGAGTGCAGCGCTATTCTTCAGAAAAAGCTTCCGCCAAAATTGAAGGATCCGGGAAGCTTCAATATACCGTGCACCATAGGAAACCTCTCTTTTGATAAGGCGTTGTGCGATCTCGGCGCCAGCATTAATCTGATGCCACTTTCCATATTTAAGAAGCTAAACATTGGGGAAGCAACGCCGACGACAATCTCACCGCAATTAGCCGATAGATCGATTAAATATCTGAGGGGAGTAGTAGAAGACGATTTAGTCAAGGTAGATAAGTTCATCTTTCCGGTTGATTTCATTGTGCTCGATATGGAGGAGGATCAAGACATCCCAATTATTTTGGGAAGACCATTCTTAGCTACCGGCCGAACTCTCATAGACGTGGAAAAAGGGAGACTAAATCTACGGGTTCAGGATGAGCATGTCACTTTCCAAGTGTCTCAACCCATTCTGTGTCCAAGTATTGTCGAGAAGAGTTCGCAAATTGAAAGTGTAGATACCGTTGCGAAGGACACACACCGGAAGAATTATCGGTCGAAAAAGTCAGAATCTGTTTCAGCTACCCCGACGCCTAATAAGAATGAAGAGCAAGTCGCATATCTTAGGCATTTGAATATGTCGTCTGCTACATCCGTTCATCCACAATCCAAAAATTCTCCTTCTGTCCTAAATTCGGCCGTGGAGTTGAAAATTAAGCCGGATGTCAAACGGGCACCAAGTCATGTGCAAAATGGGTGCTTCGGAAAGTTATTTTCGTTAAAATCTTTTCGCAAAGAACATTTGGTGTCCAAACCGAAAATCGGATCGTTAAAAACCAATGGTCAAAATTTTAAAACACATATTAATGGTTCGATGAACGGGGCGGAGTTCAAATGGTGTTTGCGAAAAGCAAACTGATTTTTAATAGGTCCGGCTGAAGACTATAAACTTAGCGCTTCTCGGGAGACAACCCGAGTTTTAGTTGTAGATTTTTGCGTTTCAGTATTTTCTTACATTTTTTGGATCTTTATTTTTCGTCATTTTAGCTTGGTTATGCTTGTCTCTCATGCTCTTGACGTTTTCTGTTGAAAATTTTGTGCAGAAATCACCCCAGGGAAGAATTCATGCCTGAGCCACGGCACAAGGATAGCGAGACGCGGCACACACAAGTGAAGAAAAAAGGGCCAAACCAAACTGTACTCTATGCCGCGGCACGACCTTACTGAGCCGCGGCACGTTGCTGCTGAGCCGCGGCACGCCAATTGCCAAAAATATGCCCAGGAGGCTGTACTTTATGCCGCGGCACAGACCAAATGAGCCGCAGCACACTAACATTCTAAGCTGCAGCACCCATATGCTGAACCACGGCACATGGCGTTGGAACAAATCTGCCCAGGCGGAACTGTACTCTGGGCCGCGGTTCACTTAAGTTATGCCGCGGCCCCCGTTCGGAAGTTAGACAGCCCAGGTACCTTTATAACACGAATTCGGTCGACCCCAGGTATACTTCCTTCTCATCATCTGCACAAGCGATCGGCCGAGAATTTTTTTTTTCTCATCTTCTTCCTCTTGCGTATTAAAATCCAAACCAGGTAATCCTAAATCCCTTAATCCTTATTGATACATGATTTGAGAAGTAAGGTATGGTTATATGGTTAGTTTTTTTTCAAAGTTCTATCCAAAAGTTGAGTTGGGAATATGATGTCTTTGATTGATTTTTGATGATTATTTTTTATTATGAATGAATTGAATATGTCGTGTTGGGAAAACAAAGACCCTGTATCGAAACAGCCGGGATACCCGATCCCTGTATCGAATGATATTTGATAAAGAGGTTTTGACATATATGCCAATCCGAATACAGTAAAGGAAACTGTATCGAAGCTTTGAGGCTTTATCCTGTATCGAATACCTGCCTCGAATCAGCATATAGTGAAGCTCTTCAGTACAGCAAGTAGTCTTGTAAGAAGACTAAGTATGGAAACTGTCGCGAAACTCAAAATACAGTTATCTTCCATACAGCTCACAACAGGACAAAGAAGGAACAGAAGTCAAGTCCCGTTGAATAAAGAAGTATTTAAATACTCAAGGATAAAGTATTTAAATACTGCCAGTCTTCAGATCTTCAGAATCCCGCAAAATCCGGATCGTGTCATAATCCCGTTGGAACGAAATCTCATTCAAACGGATATGTCTCAACGGATACATTCTTCAGAGACTATATATATCTTATGAAGGCATTGAAGATCAGTTACCCATCAACCTAACACTCAAGCTATCAAAAGTTATCATCAGAGCAAACATATCTCCAAAGCTTACTGCAATTAAGATCTAAAGAGATATACAGTGCTCATCATCCTGAACAACACTTCATCAGCTGAAAGCTCTTAAAGTCAAAGTTGTTGTTCACCATCTGTTCTATACGTTGAACAAACTCAAGATCAGCCACTGTTGATGAACAATCTGTGCTTCTCCGGAACTGTGTGTGAAGGATTTGCATTGAAGAAGACGAAGCTTCAGAACTGTGTGTGAAGAAGCAAGTCAAAGCATTAGCTCAAAACCAATCTGTGTGAACGGTTTAAGCTAAGATCTTTATATCAATCTGTGTGAACGATATATTGATTGTGTATGTTGTTATAATTACGTAGTTGTGTACGCAGTAATTATAATAAACTTTTTACTCCTGTGTGGAGGACCAGTGGACGTAGAGGGGTTTACCTCGAACCACTTTAATTACTGTGTTATTTACCTTCATCTTTTACTGTTTTAAATTACTGTGATATATTAAGTATACACTATACACTTCGTTGCTGTATCCACGACAACCTACTGTATCCAAGACTTCCGCTACGCACTCAGATTTAGAATCCGTACAGTTTGTTGTTTAAACTATGTTCCAAACTGTATCCAGTATACTTAGTGGCCAACAAGTGGTATCAGAGCGGTTGATTCTAAAAAGAATCAGTCGTATTCCTTTTTAACCGAATCAGATTCAAATCACTTATTTTCAAAACAGTCTCTTTCATTCCTATATTATCAGTATGGATACTTCTATGATTAACAAAGTCCCTATGTTCTCTATTAACGAATTTGATTCGGAGAATTAGAATGGAAGCTCATCTTGCAGCAATGCACGAAGAGATGATTTTTGTTATACAGGATGGTCCTATCAAGATCATGAAGGTAAATCCAGCCGCAAGGATTGAGGGCCAAGCCCATGCTGAAATGCTCGAAAAGGAACGCGAGCAATGGACAACAGATGAAAGGAAGCGAGCCAATATCTACAACGTGGCTAAGAACGCGTTATTTGTCACTCTTGACAAAGGCACGTTCTCAAAGGTAAAGAGCTGCAAAACAGCCAAAGAAATCTGGGATAAACTCAAGTTAATTTGTGAGGGAACTGAGCTCTCAAAAGAAAACAAAATTTCAAAACTAACTCAGCAATTTGAATCTTTTGAAATGAAACCAACGGAAACACTTGAGGAACTTGACCTCAGATTTACTGGTATTGTTGGTGAACTTGAAGCGTTGGGCAAGATTTACACCCAAAAGGAGAAGAACGTAAAATTTTGAGATCTCTCGGCCCAGATGGGACATTAAGACCACACTATGCGTGTATCCTGTAATCTTAATGAAATATCTACTTTTGATCTCTTCTCTGACCTCAAAGCTTTCGAGTATGATATTGACAGAAGAGAGAAAGCTGAAGAATCTCCTTCAAAGGTCACCGCTCTCGCCGCTGTATCGAACCGTCGACACAGCATGCCCAGCTCGTCGAAAGCCAGTCACAAGAATCTTGTGATGGCAGCGACATCACATCCCAAGATGAAATGGCGCTTCTAATGCATAAATTCAAAAAGTTCATTAAACAGTCTGGAAAGACTCCCTACAGGCCCAAACCTGTCCACAAGGTAAGTACCGAAACATCATCTGGTGATGCTAACATGTGCTATAACTGCAGGAAACCAGGCCATTATGCAAACAAATGTCCTCATCCCAAAGTCCAAAGATTGCCTGAGGCCGAGCAACAAGAGAGAGATGAAAGAAGACGTGCTTGGAAAGACAAACTCAAGGCCCTGATTGGAGAATCAGAAGCCTCCCCCACACCATCCAAATCAGCAGAATGTCTTCAGGTGGTCACTGAAAGTGATTCGTCTGAAGATGAGTTCGATGATAAAGCATACATGTGCTTTATGGCCAAAGATGTTCCAGAAGGTGAAGACAGCGACGATGAGGTAAGTTCAACCTCAGCTATTCCATCAAATGCATCTCATACTTTCGAAAATATGATGAATGAATTTAAAAACATTCAAAAGGCCCATGAGACTCTAAAATCGAGAATATCTGACTTCAATTAACAAATTTAGAGTGAAAGATGAAAATGACTTCTTGAAAATAAACTATGAAAATATGTCTCTTGATTGTGAAACCAGCAAGGTCGATTTTGAAAAACTCATGGAGAGCAATCATCAACTTGCTCATGAACTAAATGAGGTTAAAACCCACAATGAGAGCAAGACAAATGATTTGGTTCTACTACAAACCAAAATCACAACTCTTGAAAAGCGAAACCGAACTTGAGACCATTAAGTCGTTTGAAAAATCATCCAAAAGAATGGAAGAAATCACGAGCCTGGGCAACATGCTCATGATAAAAGTGGCTTAGGATACGGCTCATGTTCGAACAAAGGGAAAACTAGTACGGTGTTCGTCAAGAGTGTGGAACACATTCCGAATCGAGAAGATACCCTAGTCCCATGAAGGAACTGCTGTGCAGAAAACCGAAGGCTACAATTCCGCCCCGCAAACCTATACGCATGAGAATCATAAGCCATTCCAACCTATGAGGCGCACTCAACAAAGATGCTCCCGAGCATATCAACGGCGTCAACGGCCGTTCGAAGGAAGGTCAGATCCAACCACCAAAGGCCCGCACGGCGCACTATCGGTCTGACTCGCCGAGGTATTGAATACGAGAGCCCGTTATCCCTCAAGACAATGAGATGCCGATTCGGTATCAACAACGGCATTGGGAATCCAACTGGAGACCCGAGAAGACAAGTCGTTAGGCCTAACAAAATGGCTCCACCTCCTAGACGGCACTCGTCTTTGGAATAATAATAATAACCACGAATTTTACATGCATAGTAATTATCATGATTATAACGACTACGGATATGCCCCGTAGATATCGCAACACCTGCACCGAGTATGTCCTACAAGAAACCAATTGCTGCCAGAAAGCTTGGGTACCTAAAGGAACTAACATACATGGACCCAAAATCAAAGGGGACCTAAATCTACCTAATTTCTTTGTTACAGGACATTCTAGAGGAGGATACAGTACTTCGATAGTGGATGCTCGTCACATGACCAGGAGATAGGAGCAAGCTATCCGATTTTGTAGAAGGTCGCGGTCCAAAAGTTCGCTTCGGTGATAAGTCTAAAGGAAGAACAAGAGGAAAGGAAACCTACTTGTCGGGAAATTCAAGGCCACCGATGTTGCATATGTTGAAGGCTTACAGTATAATCTACTTAGTATTAGCCGATTACGTGATAAACGGTTCTCGGTGAAGTTCTATATAGATCGTTGTAGAGTCAAGAACACCCAAACCAAGGAAGTTGTGCTTACATGAAGCGAGATCGAGTAATATGTACATTCTTGTTTGGAAGCCTATGAGCTCCTCAATTCCATGCTTTGTTGCCAAAGGCACCTGCGGATATTAGTGGTTATGGCACAAGAGGATGTCTCACGTCAACTTCAAGACGATCAACAAGCTTTCAAGACGGGGAATGGTTAGAGGTTTGCCAAACGTGTCATTCAAGAAGGACGGCGTCTGCGGACCATGCCGAGAAAGGCAAGCAAATCAAGTCAACCACGAAAAGCAAATCCTACCTTTCAACACAAAGAGTGTTGGAAATGCTACACATGGATCTCTACGGTCTGTAGACCCGATAAGTTTGGGAGGTAAGAAATCGCATGGTTGTTGTTGATGATTATTCCGGGTATGCTTGGACGATCTTTCTTAGCAAGAAGAAGGAAACAACATCAAAGTGCTGAGCTCTGAGAAAGTTGCAAAATGAAAAGGCATCGAGTATCGTGTGCATTCATTAAACAGGTACTTGAATTTACTAACCGCTTTATAGAGCAATACTGTTCGGAGAATGGAATACGGACGAATACTCATTGCCGTACACCTCAACAAAATGGTGTTGCCGAGCGAAAGAATAGGGCGTTGAAAGAAGCAACAAGGACAATGATTGCCGCAAGCAAATTGCCACAGCGTTTCAGGGTGAAGCAACCAATACAACGTGCTACACTCAAAACATTATATCGTCAACAAGCACCACAACAAAGCAAAGATATGAGGTATGGAATAACAAAACTCCATTAGTTTCGTATTTTCACATTTTTGGATGCAGGTGTTATGTATTGAACAATGGGAAGGACCAACTTAGAACCTTTGATGAAAAATCAGATGAAGGAATATTCGTAGGATACTCCTACGTCAGCAAAGCTTTCAGAATCTTTAATAAAAGGAAGCTGACGATCGAGGAATCAGTTCATGTAGTGTTCGACGAACCACACCATGACCCTACAGGAGTAGATGATATCACTCAGAACATTCACCATCTATCTATTTTGGATCCACCTACACCCATAGAACCTGTCGTTGATTTAGAAATCAACCCCGCAGCTGTAAGAATCGATGTGGATGAAGCCGACGCTGTACAAGTGAAGGCTGTATCCACGAAACTTTCGATCTGATGCGGGATCTGAATTAGAACCCGAGAAGATGGTTGAGAGATCACCCGCAAGAGCCGATCACCTTTGGAAACATTAATGCGGTGTTTCTACTCGTAGGAGAATACAGTACACAAGGAAATCTACTTTGTGCACAAGAAGAATCTAATCTTTGAAGTCTCACAGTTTCTGAATGGAAATCTCAATCCGAACTTAGGAGACTTAATATGTGCACTATCGCCGTATTCTTAGCCAGATCAGAACTGTTTCAACCATAGACGCTCTTAACAATTCTCATTGGATAACATCTATGGAAGAAGAGCTTAACGGTTTGAAAGAAACAATGTATGGTATCTTGTACCGGACGACACACCAATCGGTTATAGGAACCAAATGGGTATTTCGAAACAAAAAGGATCGAAATGGACTTATCATAAGGAACAAATCCAGACTAGTAGCACAAGGTTATTGTCAGGAAGAAGGAATCGACTATGATGAAACCTTCGCCCCTGTAGCGAGACTAGAAGCCATTAGGATATTTTTAGCCTTTGCCGCCCATAAGAGTTTTATCGTATACCAAATGGACGTCAAGAGTGCTTTCCTGAATGGAGATCTTGCAGAAGAAGTTTATGTTGAACAACCACCAGGGTTTGCCAACACAGACGGTATCGATCTAGTTTACAGGCTAAGGAAAGCGATGTACGGACTTAAACAAGCCCCTAGAGCCTGGTACGAAACCCTGTCCCAGTATCTAACCAACAACGGATTTGAGAAGGGTGCTGTGGATAAAACCTTGTTCAAGATACAGGAAGGTGATGACCTTCTAATGGTACAAATCTATGTGGATGATATTATTTTTGGTTCAACTAACCTTGCTCTATGTCAAAGGTTCTCTCATCTCATGCAAAGTAAATTTGAAATGAGTATGATGGGGGAACTTAGTTATTTCCTAGGTTTGCAGGTAAAGCAGTTGCCTACAGGTATATTCATCAACCAGGAGAAATACAACAAGGAGCTTCTCAATAAATTTGGAATGAACACTTCCAAATCCTCGTCAACCCCCATGAGCACTTCCGTGCAAATTAGTGCTGATGAAGCCGGAAAGCCGTTTGACCAATCACTCTACAGGAAGCTCATTGGTTCGCTCCTGTACCTAACGGCTAGCAGGCCTGATATCCAGTTTGCTGTTGGAGTGTGTGCAAGATACCAAGTTGCACCTAAGGAATCACACTTCAATACAGCTAAACGAATCCTGAAGTACAATAAAGGAACAGTCGATGCAGGACTATGGTATCCTAAGGAAGGCGGATTCGATTTAGTTGGATACAGCGACTCGGATCTCGGAGGCTGCAAGCTAGATAGGAAGAGTACAAGTGGAACTTGTCACTTTCTCGGACCTAGACTCATTTCTTGGTTCATGAAAGCAATTGGCTAACTCTCTTTCCACGGTGAATCAGATTACTATCTGCTTTGGTAGGCTGCTTGTATGCGAATCCTTTGGATGCGGTAACAAGCTGTCGGACTATGGAATCGATGCTAGAGAGACTCGATCATGTGTGATAGCACGAGTGCAATTGCAATCACGAACAATCACATTACGCACTCGCGCACTAAGCATATCAACATGAAGCATCATTTTATCGGGAATCACGTCGAGAACAAGGATGTTCGCTGGAAAAGGTTCATACAGACGTTGGTGGCCGACATTTTCACCAAGCCTCTCGACACAGCAAGATTCAACATGCTCAGACAAGAATTGGGAATGCTACAGCCAAACTCCCTGTAAGTAATTTACTGTTTTTACTCAACAATTGAGGGGGAATGTTGTAAGACCCGTGAATACAGTATCCAACATTAATTATCTGTACACTCAGAATCATCAATACAGTACTGTAGTGAGCGAAGGCATATGAATCCTACAGCTGGTGTGTGCAATAATTAAGGGGGAATACTGTAGGACCCATGAATCTGACATTAATCCAATATTCTTTGTATGGAATTCAAAACCTATAAGTACCTTTTTGAGGGGGAACGTTGTATCAACGCGGAAAACAGCACATGCTATAGGATTTTGATTCAGTATATAATATAATATTATTTCCTTTCAAAATAATTTTTGTCCACGTGCCCTGTTTTTATGTCAAACGTCATGTTCATTAAATGCCTTACACGACATCTGGACAACTGAATCTCAAAAGCCGCGATGTTTTTAAATTGTTTATTATTTTTAAACCGCCGTTTTAGGCATTTAGGGTATCAACCTATGTCAGAAGTGGGACCCGCTCTATTTTTAAACTTTTTAATGGATTAGCGTACCAGTTACACTCAGTCCATCTTAACCGTTGATTTCAAAACCGGTTCCCATCCCTTAAAATCTGACCATTCGTACTCTGCAAAACCCTATTTCGCCGCCCAACTATAAAAGGACTGAATCTGCCATTAGAGACTCTTTACGCTTTCTGAAAATTCAAGAGTTCTCAAGCAAATACAGCCTACATATTTTTCTGCATTTCACTGCATATTTCGATTGTTTTTTTGCACCTTTTTTTTTAAGAAAACATCAATGGCTGGTCAATCTTCTTCCCCTGTTCTGAAGAAATCTGCCAACATCATTGATGGCCGGATCTTCTCCAAACCTGTCATCATTGAGCGTATTCTCTCAGAAACCAACGACGAAGAACCTATGGAATATATCATTACTCGTCTTCAACAACAAGGCCTCTATCGCCTTGGAAGCAAGACCGCCGACAAATTCGACCCCCATCTAGTTGAGGAATTCTACCTCAACGCCGCCGTCCGTTTTCTGTCATTGGCCCAGGGAGGTCATGTTGCTGACATCACTGCAACGGTCCAGGGAGTGGAGATCTGTATCGATCGCGATCTGCTCCAGAGAATCTCTGAGCTACCCGTGATGGCCTCGACCATGGATCAACTTGAGGCGTTCGGGTCTCAAGAGCTCATTACAAAATTTTATGGGTATTTACGAGGTCCAAAGTTGTTGACATGGTGACAACTACGTGTCACGGAAAAACTTTCTTCTTCCTTTTGTGTATCTTCATGACTTTTGCTCGGGATTATTGAAAACCGGGCAGTGCGTTCGAGATGTGCACAAACTTAAGGTTCGGGATGATGGTGGCTATTTTGACTGTGAAAAGGTCAATTGGTGCCAAATAATCTGAAACGCCTACAAGAGGAGGTGTGCAAACTCGCCACCGAGAAGAAATCCTTTGGTTTAATCTTGAATTATATCTGACGAAGTGCGGATCGCGCAATCCGCCGATGCGAAGAAGAATAGCTCGAGGATATACTTAGGAGGCGTCAAGCCTACTGCGTATAACCAGAGCACCATGTCTTGCAACCACCCGAGAACCAGGCACATGCCAATTTCTGATAATCCAAGAGATGAATCCTTGAAGGTCCTAGAATTGGAATCTTCAAAGAAGCGAAAGAGATCTCACGGCAAGCTTGATCTGCTGGTGAGAAGCCCAAGAAGAGACTCAGGAGGCTTTCGAAAATCAAATCTGCCAAGCACTCCAAGGAAGTCTCCCCCGTGGCTCAACCCACTGATGAAGAACCCCAGGGCCCAACCCCTGTGGAAGAGGTGTCTCCTACTGTATCGACAGTAGATCCTGAGCCTTTGGCGGCTAGGACGGATATTGAGACATCTGCCAATGATCAAGACTTTAGCGAGTCGGCTGCCCATTCGGAGCCAAAAGCTACTTCTCCTCTGCGGGATCCCACACCCATACAGGATCCATCTTCCTTCAGGGCACCATCCCCTGTAAGGAGTCCCTCTTCCGTACAGGATCCCATACCTGTTCAGGAATCCCTCGAAACAGCATCTCCATACGTTATTCGAAGTCCCTCCCCTGACTCGATCATTAATCAGACCCTTCTTTCGGTTCAAATTGAACACGCCTACGAAAGATTTTTGCAATGGAAAGGCTACAGGATAGCTCCGTACGATACACTGTACAACTGGAGCGATTGGAGCCACGAAGAGAGATTCGTCTCAGAAGTGACGGACTCAACAGAAATTGACGCCCTGCTTCGATGGGACAACCCCTCTTGCAAGGATCTAATTGAAAGCCATCTTCTGCACAAATCTGACGCTCGGAGGAAAGGAAAGAAAAAGTCAGAGGATTCTCCCACTAATCCAAAAGATGACAAAGATCATGACTCAGACGACGACGACGATGATTTACAAGCAGGTCTGAGAATGAGTCGTGAAGAGGCTGAAGCCCGAGACGCCTCTCCACCCAGAAATGACGAAGGGCCTTCTACCCAGGCCAATCCCCCTTCGCCACAGCCTGAGAACATTCCCGACCAAGAGGAATCAGTCCCTCCAATCGAGGAAGTACAAGAAATTTTGGAACAGGCACCTGAGCCTGCTGCGACCGAAGAAGCCATTCCTGAAAGACAACAGGAGAATTCAGTCCCTCCTGTGTCCATATCTGCTGAAGAATCTTCGCAACAGGACGCTTCTCAACCCCCTGTCGCCGAACCACAGGAAGCTGCTCCCGCCCCTTCAACCGTGGAATCCGAGGACGGTATCGAACCTGAGGATGTCCAACTTACTTCACGCCCATCCGTGAATGTAAGAAGGTTGAAACGACTCTGCGAACCTTGCCCAACCAGATTCTCCGATCTCTGCCGCACGAAAAGAGCGCCTGCGTGCTCTTGGCCTTCAGACTGTATTCATCCAGGATGCAGTAAATGCTCTATCTTCCGTTGAAAAAGCATTGAATTGGATGCATACTTCTTCCGTCGAAGAAATGACCACTCTTCAACATGAAGTATCTCGTGTTGTCGACACATTCATTCTTTTGCCAGAAGTTTTCAAACAAGCTTTGAAGATCATGGAAGATAAGCAGGAGCAACTGCTGAAGGAAGAAGCAACAAAAACGAGGATAGCTGAAGCCAAGACCGCTTGTGCTATGATTGAAAACAGCTCTCAACTGCGTGCTCACGACAAATGCATTCAGGAAATGTCGCAGACTCTTTCCTCCCTTGTAGAGAGAATGACCAGCATCGAGACAAAACAGGACGCTGCTCTAGAAATCCTGCAAAGTCTTGATAAAGCCAAAAAGGGGGAAGAAGCACGAGAAGCTGCTAGGAGAATTAGGCTGCAACAAGAAAGGGAATTTGAGGCTGCTCAGAACAGTATCACTGCCGAACTGAACAAACTAGCACCTCCCTCCCAAAGTTTTAAAATTTCAGGCTCCAGACCGGAATTTCATGATCCCAATGTCCCTTGGCAAACTCTTATTCAGAGACCTTCGGAAATTCGTCTGCCGACCAACCGCAACCCTACTGCCGACGAAGTGAAGCACTGGAGGAAGAACGAACTGATGAGATACTTTGTCAGACTCATCAGGGAATCCGCCATCTTCAAGAACTATAAAACGTTAGCGGAGGCCGCAGATAAATTTACGAAGATGTTAGAAGAAGGGAAACTCCCTCTCCAAATCGAAATGAAATCCAAACACAGAAGAGGAGATCGGGTCACCCATCCAGAAGACTGGATACTTGCCTTTGATCGATCCTATGATGAAAGAGCTATATACCAGGATCGAGGCAATGATTCTCTTCAAAACTGGTGGCGTGGTACCGAGAATGAACCAGGGAAAAGACCATGGAGGCATGCGGATTATAGATAAGGAGCTGAAATCTATGTATATTTTTATTTCGTAATTTCTATTCGAAACAGCAAACTCTGTACTCAATTCATTTTGAATATCAATAAAAACGTTTGCTTGTCTTGAAAGATTACAACTCGTAATCTACTGTGTTGATGTATGATTACTTAAATTGTTTGATTGCAATCTCAAGTTAGATAAACTTGATTGAAAAATAAGCTGTACGAACTAGTCTATGAACAGTTCATAATTTCAGTTGTAAGGTTAGAATACATTGTAAGATTGTGCCTGCGCGCCAATCATAAGCTTAAGTTGTAATAATCCTTAAATTGTATCGAAGTTGCCTGCGAGCAGTTCATTATTGTAAACTAAGTCACTAAGTCAGACCTTTTGACGAAAGACCAAGAAATCTGCCAGAAGTCATCAAAGAAGATCGCTTCATGAAGAAGGTTTTGGCTTCATCAAGAAGACTTGAAAAGTTAAGAAAGAAAGTCTTGGCAAATTGTCAAAAAGGGAGAAATTGTTGGGAAAACAAATACCCTGTATCGAAATAGCCGGGATACCCGATCCCTGTATCGAATGATATTTGATAAAGAGGTTTTAACATATATGCCAATCCGAATACAGTAAAGGAAACTGTATCGAAGCTTTGAGGCTTTATCCTGTATCGAAGACCTGCCTCGAATCAGCATATAGTGAAGCTCTTCAGTACAGCAAGTAGTCTTGTAAGAAGACCAAGTATGGAAACTGTCACGAAACTCAAAATACAGTTATCTTCCATACAGCTCACAACAGGACAAAGAAGGAACAGAAGTCAAGTCCCGTCGAATAAAGAAGTATTTAAATACTCAAGGATAAAGTATTTAAATACTGCCAGTCTTCAGATCTTCAGAATCCTGAGAAATCCGGATCGTGTCATAATCCCGTTGGAACGAAATCTCATTCAAACGGATACATCTCAACGGATACATTCTTCAGAGACTATATATATCTTATGAAGGCATTGAAGATCAGTTACCCAGCAACCTAACACTCAAGCTATCAAAAGTTATCATCAGAGCAAACATATCTCCAAAGCTTACTGCAATTAAGATCTAAAGAGATATACAGTGCTCATCATCCTGAACAACACTTCATCAGCTGAAAGCTCTTAAAGTCAAAGTTGTTGTTCACCATCTGTTCTATACGTTGAACAAACTCAAGATCAGCCCAGTGTGGACTGAACAATCTGTGCTTCTCCGGAACTGTGTGAAGGATTTGCATTGAAGAAGACGAAGCTTCAGAACTGTGTGTGAAGAAGCAAGTCAAAGCATTAGCTCAAAACCAATCTGTGTGAACGGTTTAAGCTAAGATCTTTATATCAATCTGTGTGAACGATATATTGATTGTGTGTGTTGTTATAATTACGTAGTTGTGTACGCAGTAATTATAATAAACTTTTTACTCCTGTGTGGAGGACCACTGGACGTAGAGGGGTTTACCTCGAACCACTTTAATTACTGTGTTATTTACCTTCAGCTTTTACTGTTTTAAATTACTGTGATATATTAAGTATACACTATACACTTCGTTGTTGTATCCACGGCAACCTACTGTATCCAAGACTTCCGCTACGCACTCAGATTTAGAATCCATACAGTTTGTTGTTTAAACTATGTTCCAAACTGTATCCAGTATACTTAGTGGCCAACATGTCGTTTGTCATGACGATCAATTTGTGTTGTTTTTGGGGATTGAGTGAAGCTACGGTCATGTTTGTTCCTCAATTAAAATTATGCACACAAGGTGTTTGATGAAATGCTTGAATGAAAATTTTTCTTTGTTAAGATAATGTTTTGAAACTATGTGCAACGAACTCGTTTCTGGGAATTACAGCGTACCCTAACCAACGTCAAGTTTAAACGTTAAAGCTCAATTTTATTTTTCTCTCACGGCGGTGCTAGCTCGTTAAATTCTTGATTCACGTTTTGCATATCCTTAGCCGAGAAGTGTTGTTCTCCTTATTGCGTAAGTAAGTAAACTCCGGTGTTTATCTTTTCAGGACTCGCTATGGATAGAAAGAGAAAGGTTAGCACAAGGGCCAGGACTCAATCGTCCCCCACACGAGGGGAAACGTCTCAGAGCCGAGCCGAGTTGGAGGCGCACCAATTCTACGACCCGGAGATTTATAAAATCTTCAATGAAAAGATTCGTCCTCGACCCTTGATACCGGAGAGGGGATTCACCCCAGCCCTCCAGGACGGGGAGCTTCTGACGATGATCGATGAGATGGGGTGGTCCCGTTTCGCTGCGCCTCCCGAGCCGGCGGTGATCTCCATCGTACAAGAGTTTTATGCGAGCTCTCTGTTAAAGCACATTCGGGCGGGGCAGATGATATCGCAGTCGGACACTCGGACGCAGGTCGTCGTCCGAGGCATTACAGTAGATTTTTCGGTGGCTGCCATACGGAGATTATTCGAGCTGCCTGTGGTTGACGATACTGCATATACACGAGCTATGAGTGGCCTCACGAGGGAGGCCCTACTCGAGACACTCACACAGCCCGGCTCCATCTGGGAGATGCATGCCCCTGGTTCGTCGTCCTTCTACTTTAAGAGCTCGCACCTCAGTCGGCTCGGGCGAGCCTGGTTGTACTTCATCTGCGCACGTATTGATCCTACCTCGCAGATCTGCACTGTTTTACTCTCCCGTGCCCGTACATTATATGCTATCACTTCCGGGGTCAGATTCGATGTGGCCCCTTTGCTGGTCCGATCTATCTTCCAGTGTATTCAGGGAGGGGCCAAGACGGGGCTGAAGCAGCCCTCGCTCATCTGCGCTCTATGCCGGCAGTCGGGGATGACGTGGTCGGATGACGAGCCGATGTTAGCCCCCTAGGGTCCGATTGATCATCGCATCATTTCGCACTTCTACCAGTGGGGAGGAGCACCGGCACACGCTCGGGGGCGAGGATTTCTACTTGATGAGGCACACGAGCAGTCCCCCGAGCCTCTTCTTCTGACGCAGGGGCAGATGGAGTCCAGCCCGCCGCCCGACAGAGAGCACTTGCAGGCGATGTTCGACGGGTTGAGAGAGGAGATGAGGAGAGAGAGAGAGGATATGAGGAGAGAGAGAGAGAGAGCCTTCTGGCTGCCTTGAGAGAGGAGAGGCGGACGGAGAGAGAGAGCATCATCGCTGCCGTTCGAGATGAGATGAGAGAGCAGGCCCGCCAGGCCAACCGACGTGAGACGAGGCGCCTGGCAGCGAGAGATGCTTACGACTAGGAGCACCTTGCTGCATGGACGGACCACATTATGCACCCGGACGGGCCATTCATTCCACCCGTTTGCCCAGCCACGCCACCCTCCTCGCCGGACGACGTCGGCACCAGTTCGTGAGCATGACTGTAGGGGAGTACTTTACCTTTTTCTTTTATTGCATATTATTGTTTTTGTCCATTGAGGTCAATGTACGTCCTAAGTTTGGGGGGGTTTACTTTTTGTTGCTGTACTTATTCGTTTGCACTCTTCATTATTTTTCGTTATTTTCGTTGTTGCTAGCCTTGCTTGTCGTATTTTTAATTGCATTCATGAATTCTTCATGCTTCTTTTTGTGTAAAACTGATGTTACGATACTGATTTCTCTTGAAAGAAACGGTTGAGTTTTAGTTGAGTTGCAGTCAGCGATATCTGTTTCTGTTAAGTCTCCATTTAGGTCTGAATTTTGTTGTTTTTGTAGAAATCTTAGCGGATAAGAGAGGAGACATATGTGTTTTACAATCGCCGCTTATACATTTGGTTACATTTTTCGGTTAGCTAGTCGTCCAGTAACATAAGTCGTGTTGGCACTTGCTTTGAGTTTAGAGTCGGACAGTTTTTCCCCCAAAAAAAAAAAAGTCGAGATATTATTTGTTCTATGATGGGAAGTCTAGTAACAGGGAGTATTCGCGTGACCCGTTGTTTACTCTCGCGTAAAATGACGACCCTGATTAGACTAGTGGTTTAGATATTTCGCATGTGCCGATGATGGGGAGCCTAGTAACCGGTGGTATTCGCGTGACCTGTTGTTTACTCTCGCGTAAAATAGCAACCTTGAATCGGAAATGCGGGAATAGCTATTCGAGTTGTTTCTCCGCTGTGGAGGGAAACTTAGTAACTAGAAGCATCCATGTGCCCCATTAGTGTCTTTTACGTCAAACAGTTTCCCAATACATGAGAATGGAATTCCACCCTAGGATTATCCCGATGAAATATCCCGAGATCTGAACCTAGTGGTCAACTCGAATCAATTTACTGATCATATATAAGGGAACACTGTCCGAGGGTTATTTTTGATGATGAAACTCTTGAAATTTTTGCCACTAGACTGTGGGATTGGGCGAGTTAGCTTGTTTATTTTAACCCTTCATATTGGCGGTCGATTAAATTCACGCTTGTTAATCTTTGAGCTTGATTTTCTTCATGAACGATTGATTAGGACTGAAATTGGTTACTTCGTGGAATCAGTGTCCTGGATGTGACTCACTATTACGATACTTGTACTATTCTTTGAGATTTTCAGGGTAGTATTGATTAGGTTGAGCACTATGGAATTGCACGATTATTCACGATTATTCTTTTATTTGTAATCAATTCTTTTTGCTTGAGGACAAGCAAAGGCTCAAGTTTGAGGGTATTTGTTAGGCGTGTTTTTATACGCTTATTTATCATTATTTTGTAATCTTTTCACAATTAAATCTGCATAAATGAGCTTGTAATGCCCTATTCTTTTATGTTTTGTAGGAAATTGAAGTCCGGAAGCTAAAACGATGAAAACGGGCGAAAACGGCAAATTTTGGCCTGGGGCCGCGGCACAAGGCAAGCGGGCCGCGGCACACGCAGGTGACCAGCGAGCCCCGAGTGAACTGTACCCTGAGCCGCGGCACAAGTATAGTGAGCCGCGGCCCAGGAGGAAAAATCAGCATCAGGTATTAGGCGCTGAAGACCGTGAGCCGCGGCACAGATTAAGTGAGCCGCGGCCCACGGGGCGGTTTTGACAGAAAATGCCGCGTTTTTGGGCCGTTTTGGAGTCGGTTCTCGACCTAATCACACGGACGTGTTTTGGAGGCTGATGGGATTTATAAATAAGGGTTTAAGGTCATAATCTGGGGGATTATCATTGGAGGATCGATCGTTATCAAGAGAAGAAGCAGAAGACACCAAGAGCAGAGAGCGGAAGCTAGAAGAACGGAGGAATCCGAGTTCTTCATCTGCGTTTGATTTTGATGCTTCCTTTCATTATTTCTGTATTTTTATCCTTTAGCATGTCAGGCTAAAACCCTGTTCTAGGATTTTGATGAAACCAAAGTTTTGACGAATTTGCTTTTGATTATCTATATAATTCCCTTTTCTGTTGAGTTTTCCCAATCATTTTTAATGCTTTCAATTGTGTAGCCTATAATTAGATTGTTTTAATTACGTAACTCGAATCGGGAGAGGAGAGTTGGTGAGGAACTATTGGTGAGAACCATTTTATCTTGTGAGATAGGAATATACTCATAGGAACTACGTGGCCTTTTGAAGATTTTGTGCTTTTTGCCTATTGTCTAATTAATTCACCTAGGGATAGAGTGCGTTATTCGCCTTTAGAAAAATCTATTGACCTCGGGAGAGGCGGTAGAGTATTTTAGCAATCTTCGCCTTCAATAAATTGGGGAAATCATTAACTTCAGATAATTAAGAGTAAATTCGGATAAACCGAGGTGGATTCACAATCTTAGACTTATTCATCATTTGATTTTCTTTCTTCGAGCGATTGTTTTTACTGTTAGTTCTTTTATTGGTTTTCTTTAGTTATTAATTGCATCCCAAACTTCGACAGTTCAAATAACATTAGAATACATAAAAATCGGTAATTAGTGATTCAGTCCTCGTGGGAACGATATCTCACTCATCACTTTATTACTTGTCTACGATAACGTGCACTTGCGTTAAACGAAATATCGCAACAAGTTTTTGGCGCCGTTGCCGGGGACTGATTTCTTTACTAATATCGATTTCAGTATTTCTAGTCTTAGTTTGAACATTTTTTATTGTTTTTATGTAATTTTTTTTTTTTCCTTTCAGGAGTTTCCGGTTAGTGCATGAGAAAATTCGGTAATGAAGGCCTACTACCTTTGGATACCGAACTCGAGCGCACTCTTCGGAGAAGCAAGAAGGAGAAACGAGAGCTACCAGCAAAAGTCACTATGGCCGATAACACGGGAAATCACGGAGCAGACAATCCCATTCAGAAAGTTCAACCGGCATTAGCACTCCGCGATTATGCTATGCCGCAAATCTGCGAACTTTTCGGGGATCCGGCGTCCGACAATCCAAGCCAACAACTTCGAAATCAAGCCGGCTATTATTCAGATGGTGCAAGCTAGCCAGTTTTGTGGATTGTCGAACGATGACCCCAATGCACACATTGCCTCTTTTCTCGAGATTTGTGACACTTTAAAAAACAATGGTGTTACCGATGATGCAATCCGTCTAAGCCTTTTCCCTTTCTCTTTGAGGGACAAAGCCAAATTTTGGTTGAATTCTTTACCGCCAGGCTCGATCACTACTTGGGAAGAATTAGCGCAAGCCTTCCTGGCTAAGTTCTTCCCACCATCGAAGATGGCGAGGTTACGGAACGAGATCACTACCTTTGGGCAATTTGATATGGAGTCGCTTCACGAAGCTTGGGAGCGATACAAAGATTTATTACGGAGATGCCCACACCACGGCCTACCGTACTGGCTACAAATTCAGACGTTCTATAATGGATTGAGTGCTTCTACACGCACTCTTGTTGATGCAGCCGCTGGAGGCGCCTTAATGGGAAAAATGATGGCCGAGGCACACTCTTTATTGGAATCTATGGCTGCGAATGCTTATCAATGGCCGTCCGAACGAGTAAACCCGAAACGAGTAATGGAAATCTCAAATAATGATCCAATCTCTACATTATCAGCTCAAGTCGCCGCCTTGACGCAGCAACTTCAAGCCTTTTCACAAGCTCCTTCCCCCGTTGACATTGAATCATGCAATTGGTGTAACGGATCTCATCCTAGCGCAGAATGTCAAGTCAGAAACCCTTTCGAGCAACCTCCGATGGAACAAGCTCAGTTCGTGGGGAACGGGAACCGGTAAAATAATCCCTACTCCAACACTTATAATCCAGGATGGCGTAAGCATCCTAACTTCTCATGGAGAAACGGACAAAACTCGAACCAGCCCCCGTTTGCTCAGCACCAACAACAACCTCCTCCCGCTCCAAAAATCTCTCTAGAAGAAGCAATGGCGAAATTGGCAGCGAACACGAGTCAGTTCATGGCCCGTACGGAAGCGACCTTGCAAAACCATTCTGCTTCTATACGCAACTTGGAAGTCCAACTGGGCCAGATTGCTAATGTATTAACAGCCCACCCGGAAGGTACCTTGCCAAGTACGACCGAAACAAATCCCAGAGAGAGTGTCAATGCCATTGGGTTGAGAAGTGGGAAAGAATTGGGCGAGCTGCCCGGGCAGAACGAAAAGAGAAGTGAGGATGAGGAGAAGAAAAATTCAGCGACTGAGGAATCACAAATGTCTAGACCCTCGATACTGTTTCCGAATAATCCAAAGGCATATGTACCACCCGTTCCATTTCCGCAGCGATTACAACAGAAAAAGGTGGACAAGCAATTCTCTAAGTTCCTCGACGTCTTCAAGAAATTGCACATAAACATTCCATTTGCCGACGCCTTGGAACAAATGCCGAGTTACGTGAAATTCATGAAAGAAATCTTATCGAATAAAAGAAAGCTCGATGAGTATGAGACAGTCGCATTAACGGAGGAGTGCAGCGCTATTCTTCAGAAAAAGCTTTCGCCAAAATTGAAGGATCCGGGAAGCTTCAATATACCGTGCACCATAGGAAACCTCTCTTTTGATAAGGCGTTGTGCGATCTCGGCGCCAGCATTAATCTGATGCCACTTTCCATATTTAAGAAGCTAAACATTGGGGAAGCAACGCCGACGACAATCTCGCTGCAATTAGCCGATAGATCGATTAAATATCTGAGGGGAGTAGTAGAAGACGTTTTAGTCAAGGTAGATAAGTTCATCTTTCCGGCTGATTTCATTGTGCTCGATATGGAGGAGGATCAAGACATCCCAATTATTTTGGGAAGACCATTCTTAGATACCGGCCAAACTCTCATAGACGTGGAAAAAGGGAGACTAACTCTACGGGTTCAGGATGAGCATGTCACTTTCCAAGTGTCTCAACCCATTCCGTGTCCAAGTTGTGTCGAGAAGAGTTCGCAAATTGAAAGTGTAGATACCGTTGCGAAGGACACACACCGGAAGAATTATCGGTCGAAAAGTCAGAATCTGTTTCAGCTACCCCGACGCCTAATAAGAACGAAGAGCAAGTCGCATATCTTAGGCATTTGAATATGTCGTCTGCTACATCCGTTCATCCACAATCGAAAAATTCTCCTTCTGTCCTAAATTCGGCCGTGGAGTTGAAAATTAAGCCGGATGTCAAACGGGCACCAAGTCATGTGCAAAATGGGTGCTTCAGAAAGTTGTTTTCGTTAAAATCTTTTCGCAAAGAACATTTGGTGTCCAAACCGAAAATCGGATCGTTAAAAACCAATGGCCAAAATTTTAAAACACATACTAACGGTTCGATGAACGGGGCGGAGTTCAAATGGTGTTTGCGAAAAGCAAACTGTTTTTTAATAGGTCCGGCTGAAGACTAAACTTAGCGCTTCTCGGGAGGCAACCCGAGTTTTAGTTGTAGATTTTTGCGTTTCAGTATTTTCTTGCATTTTTTGGATCTTTATTTTTCGTCATTTTAGCTTGGTTATGCTTGTCTCTTATGCTCTTGACGTCACTGAAATTTTGTGCGTAAATCACCCTGTGGAAGAATTCATGCCTGAGCCGCGGCACAAGGATAGAGAGCCGCGGCACACACAAGTGAAGAAAAAAGGGCCAAACCAAACTGTACTCTGTGCCGCGGCACGACCTTACTGAGCCGCGGCACACCAGATCCCTGAGCCGCGGCACGTTGCTGCTGAGCCGCGTCTCGCCAATTGCCAAAAATCTGCCCAGGAGGCTATACTTTATACCGCGGCACAGACCAAATGAGCCGCAGCACACTAACATTCTGAGCTGCAGCACCCATATGCTGAGCCACGGCACATGGCGTTGGAACAAATCTGCCCAGGCGGAACTGTACTCTGGGCCGCGGCTCACTTAAGTTGTGCCGCGGCCCCCGTTCGGAAGATAGACAGCCCAGGTACCTTTATAACACGAATTCGGCCGACCCTAGGTATACTTCCTTCTCATCATCTGCACAAGCGATCGGCCGAGAATTTTTTTTTTCTCATCTTCTTCCTCTTGCGTATTACAATCCAAACCAGGTAATCCTAAATCCCTTAATCCTTATTGATACATGATTTGAGAAGTAAGGTATGGTTATATGGTTAGTTTTTTTTCAAAGTTCTATCCAAAAGTTGAGTTGGGAATATGATGTCTTTGATTGATTTTTGATGATTATTTTTTATTATGAATGAA
Source organism: Orobanche coerulescens (assembly GCA_033398695.1). Taxonomy (NCBI): domain Eukaryota; kingdom Viridiplantae; phylum Streptophyta; class Magnoliopsida; order Lamiales; family Orobanchaceae; genus Orobanche; species Orobanche coerulescens. The sequence goes on from CM065803.1 coordinate 52,076,569, forward strand.
TTGAATATGTCGTTTGTCATGATGATCAATTTGTGTTGTTTTTTGGGGATTGAGTGAAGCTACGGTCATGTTTGTTTCTCAATTAAAATTATGCACACAAGGTGTTTGATGAAATGCTTGAATGAAAATTTTTCTTTGTTAAGACAATGTTTTGAAACTATGTGCAACGAACTCGTTTCTGGGAATTACAGCGTACCCCAACCAACGTCAAGTTTAAACGTTAAAGCTCAATTTTATTTTTCTCTCACGGCGGTGCTAGCTCGTTAAATTCTTGATTCACGTTTTGCATATCCTTAGCCGAGAAGTGTTGTTCTCCTTATTGCGTAAGTAAGTAAACTCCGGTGTTTATCTTTTCAGGACTCGCTATGGATAGAAAGAGAAAGGTTAGCACAAGGGCCAGGACTCAATCGTCCCCCACACGAGGGGAAATGTCTCAGAGCCGAGCCGAGTTGGAGGCGCACCAATTCTCCAACCCGGAGATTAATAAAATCTTCAATGAAAAGATTCGTCCTCGACCCTTGATACCGGAGAGGGGATTCACCCCAGCCCTCTAGGACGGGGAGCTTCTGACGATGATCGATGAGATGGGGTGGGCCCGTTTCGCTGCGCCTCCCGAGCCGGCGGTGATCTCCATCGTACAAGAGTTTTATGCAAGCTCTCTGTTAAAGCACATTCGGGCGGGGCAGATGATATCGCAGTCGGACACTCGGACGCAGGTCGTCGTCCGAGGCATTACAGTAGATTTTTCGGTGGCTGCCATACGGAGATTATTCGAGCTGCCTGTGGTTGACGATACTGCATATACATGAGCTATGAGTGGCCTCACGAGGGAGGCCCTGCTCGAGACACTCACACAGCCCCGCTCCATCTGGGAGATGCGCGCCCCTGGTTCGTCGGCCTTCTACTTTAAGAGCTCGCGCCTCAGTCGGCTCGGGCGAGCCTGGTTGTACTTCATCTGCGCACGTATTGATCCTACCTCGTAGATCCGCACTGTTTTACTCTCCCGTGCCCGTACATTATATGCTATCACTTCCGGGGTCAGATTCGATGTGGCCCCTTTGCTGGTCCGATCTATCTTCCAGTGTATTTAGGGAGGGGCCAAGACGGGGCTGAAGCACCCCTTGCTCATCTGCGCTCTATGCCGGCAGTCGGGGATGACGTGGTCGGATGACGAGCCGATGTTAGCCCCCTAGGGTCCGATTGATCATCGCATCATTCGCACTTCGACCAGTGGGGAAGAGCACCGGAACACGCTCGGGGGCGAGGATTTCTACTTGATGAGGCACACGAGCAGTCCCCCGAGCCTCTTCTGACGCAGGGGCAGATGGAGTCCAGCCCGCCGCCCGACAGAGAGCACTTGCAGGCGATGTTTGACGGGTTGAGAGAGGAGATGAGGAGAGAGAGAGAGAGGAGATGAGGAGAGAGAGAGAGAGAGAGCCTTCTGGCTGCCCTGATAGAGGAGAGGCGGACGGAGAGAGAGAGCATCATCGCTGCCGTTCAAGATGAGATGAGAGAGCAGGCCCGCCGGGCCAACCGACGTGAGACGAGGCACCTGGCAGCGAGAGATGCTTACCACCAGGAGCACCTTGCTGCATGGACGGCCCACATTATGCACCCGGACGGGCCATTCATTCCACCCGTTCGCCCAGCCACGCCACCCTCCTCGCCGGACGACGTCGGCACCAGTTCGTGAGCATGACTATAGGGGAGTACTTGACCTTTTTCTTTTATTGCATATTATTCTTTTTGTCCATTGAGGTCAATGTATGTCCTAAGTTTGGGGGGGTTTACTTTTTGTTGCTGTACTTATTCGTTTGCATTTTTCATTATTTTTCGTTATTTTCGTTGTTGCTAGCCTTGCTTGTCGTATTTTTAATTGCATTCATGAATTCTTCGTGCTTCTTTTTGTGTAAAACTGATGTTACGATACTGATTTCTCTTGAAAGAAATGGTTGAGTTTTAGTTGAGTTGCAGTCAGCGATATCTGTTTCTGTTAAGTCTTCATTTAGGTCCGAATTTTGTTGTTTTTGTAGAAATCTTAGCTGATAAGAGAGGAGACATATGTGTTTTAAAATCGCCGCCTATACATTTGGTTACATTTTTCGGTTAGCTAGTCGTCCAGTAACATAAGTCGTGTTGGCACTTGCTTTGAGTTTAGAGTCGGACAGTTTTTCCCCCCAAAAAAAAGTCGAGATATTATTTGTTCTATGATGGGAAGTCTAGTAACAGGGGGTATTCGCGTGACCCGTTGTTTACTCTCGCGTAAAATGACGACCCTGATTAGACTAGTGGTTTAGAGATTTCGCATGTGCCGATGATGGGGAGCCTAGTAACCGGTGGTATTCGCGTGACCCGTTGTTTACTCTCGCGTAAAATAGCAACCTTGAATCGGACATGCGGGAATAGCTATTCGAGTTGTTTCTCCGCTGTGGAGGGAAACTTAGTAACTAGAAGCATCCATGTGCCCCATGAGTGTCTTTTACGTCAAACAGTTTCCCAATACATGAGAATGGAATTCCACCCTAGGATTATCCCGATGAAACATCCCGAGATCTGAACCTAGTGGTCAACTCGAATCAATTTACTGATCATATATAAGGGAACACTATCCGAGGGTTATTTTTGATGATGAAACTCTTGAAATTTTTGCCACTAGACTGTGGGATTGGGCGAGTTAGCTTGTTTATTTTAACCCTTCATATTGGCGGTTGATTAAATTCACGCTTGTTAATCTTTGAGCTTGATTTTCTTCATGAACAATTTATTAGGACTGAAATTGGTTACTTCGGGGAATCAGTGTCCTGGATGTGACTCACTATTACGATACTTGTACTATTCTTTGAGATTTTCAGGGTAGTATTGATTAGGTTGAGCACTATGAAATTGCATGATTATTCACGATTATTCTTTTATTTGTAATCAATTCTTTTTGCTTGAGGACAAGCAAAGGCTCAAGTTTGGGGTATTTGTTAGGCGTATTTTTATACGCTTATTTATCATTATTTTGTAATCTTTTCACAATTAAATCTGCATAAATGAGCTTGTAATGCCCTATTCTTTTATGTTTTGCAGGAAATTGAAGTCCGGAAGCTAAAACGATGAAAACGGGCGAAAACGGCAAATTTTGGCCTGGGGCCTCGGCACACGCAGGTGACCAGCAAGCCCCGAATGAACTATACCCTGAGCCGCGGCACAATTATAGTGAGCCGCGGCCCAGGAGGAAAAATCAGCATCAGGTATTAGGCGCTGAAGACCGTGAGCCGCGGCACAGATTAAGTGAGTCGCGGCCCACGGGGCGGTTTTGACAGAAAATGCCGCGTTTTTGGGCCGTTTTGAAGTCGGTTCTCGACCTAATCACACGGACGTGTTTTGGAGGCTGATGGGATTTATAAATAAGGGTTTAAGGTCATAATATGGGGGATTATCATTGGAGGATCGATCATTATCAAGAGAAGAAGCAGAAGACACCAAGAGCAGAGAGCGGAAGCTAGAAGAACGGAGGAATCCGAGTTCTTCATCTGCGTTTGATTTTGATGCTTCCTTTCATTATTTCTGTATTTTTATCCTTTAGCATGTCAGGCTAAAACCCTGTTCTAGGATTTTGATGAAACCAAAGTTTTGACGAATTTGCTTTTGATTATCTATATAATTCCCTTTTCTGTTGAGTTTTCCCAATCATTTTTAATGCTTTCAATTGTGTGGCCTATAATTGGATTGTTTTAATTACGTAACTCGAATCGGGAGAGGAGAGTTGGTGAGGAACTATTGGTGAGAACCGTTTTATCTTGTGAGATAGGAATATACTCATAGGAACTACGTGGCCTTTTGAAGATTTTGTGCTTTTTGCCTATTGTCTAATTAATTTACCTAGGGATAGAGTGCGTTATTCGCCTTTAGAAAAATCTATTGACCTCGGGAGAGGCGATAGAGTATTTTAGCAATCTTCGCCTTCAATAAATTGGGGAAATCATTAACTTCAGATAATCGAGAGTAAATTCGGATAAACCGAGGTGGATTCACAATCCTAGACTTATTCATCATTTGATTTTCTTTCTTCGAGCGATCGTTTTTACTGTTAGTTCTTTTATTGGTTTTCTTTAGTTATTAATTGCATCCCAAACTTCGACAGTTCAAATAACATTAGAATACATAAAAATCGGTAATTAGTGATTCAGTCCTCGTGGGAACGATATCTCACTCATCACTTTATTACTTGTCTACGATAACGTGTACTTGCGTTAAACGAAATATCGCAACAATACTCCCTACGATACATATTGTAGTTTAGGCGGAACTGCTCAAAGCTCCTAGGTAAGCTGCCTAGGATGATATCGACCTGTGTTTCCGCATTAATAGTAGCCCCTAAGATATCAAGTTCGTTTAGATGAGAAATCATCTTTAGAACATGATCCCTTACCAGGTTCCTTTAGGCATTTGGGTCGCCATCAAGACCCTCATAGCATTTTGCCTAGTCGCCAATTTCTGATGACCAAACATCTCGCCGAGATTTTTCATCATTTTTGGGGCCGTGCCCATACTCTGATGCTGATGGTGCAATACATTTGCTAAAGAATCCAAGATGTAACAGCGAGCCATCTCATCAGATTTCTTCCATTTGCGAAATTCTTTCACCTCATCAGGTGTAGAATCCGCATCTGGCTCCAATGGGCATTCCTAAGTTAGAACAAACTTGTGTTATTCAGCAGTCAGGACAATATTAAGATTATATTTCCAATCACCAAAATTAGTGTCATCTAGTTTGTTTTCTTTGAAAATTACAGTAAGTGGAATATCAAGACATCTTAGATAAAATTAAAACATTCATCACATAATGCATAGCAAAATATATTGAAAAACCTCAAAAACACAATATATATGCTAGCAACCAACACCTCGAAAAACCCCTATATGCAAGCCACGGTCGTGTGGACGTTTAAACTTCCAAATATGTTTTGACTAATCGTGTGGTCGTGTGAACACATTCACATAAATTATAATAAATAAATAAACCATTCACATAGCCATGATAATTGGATCATATTCTCTGCAATAACACATCTAGCAAAATACTCCAACGTCAAATTACATGAATATTTAAATTTCTATCAATTAATCACCAAATTTAATTAAAATAGCAAAAGCCTAAAATCTGGCTCTGATACCAATTGTTGGAAATAAAAAGCAGCGGAAATTTGGGAAAAATTTTATTAAAGCATTTTCACGCATCCACGAGCATAAAACTAATTTAGGCATTCTAATTAATTAACTAAGCAATTTAAATATTATTTATTAAATAAATATGTTGGTAATTCAAATATCCTAATTTAGATCAAATATCATATGATATTTACCTTTGAAGCGTAGTGGTTGCTTGCTCCTCGATCTTCTTGTATTTCTACTTTTAGATCTTCTAGAGTATGACCCGCCTTAATACAGACGTTGTGTGGGCAACGAGCTATCGAATCTTGCTTGGACTTCTATGGGGATCGGTCGAATTTGTTCTTTATGAGTTACTCGATTTTCTATTTTTCTAGTATTATGTAAACACTCTTAGAAAATTGATGTGTTATCTAAATTGTATAATCAAAGATACAAGTCAAGATCTACAATTAAACACAAGAAGAAAAATCGATCCCACAACTCACAACAGCATGTCACGGCCGAACTCCATATGATGTTAGGGATCTTAAGGAGGATTAGGGTTAAGACTCCTAGTGCAACCCAACTTTCCATATTGATCCCTTTCCTAATATGGTTGAGTTCACTAATATCAACCCAGTCCACTAAAGAGTTAATATTTTACTTCCAACCCAAATCCAAATTTATGAAATTGGGTTCTTTATTTAAATATATTATTTCCCGTGTTTAAGATATCGAATGTCCGTTAATTAATTTTAAGCTACTGAGAGCTTTAATTAATATCTTATCCAAGAGTAGTACCACCCGAACCTTATTATTTTATAGGAATTAAATCCACATCCATGGTTTAATATTATAATCATTATCGAGCTCCTCAAGGGGACATCATCAACCCGAACGAGCCGGGACACGATTTCTAGTTATAATAATAATTATCATATAAAAATATTATTGCCCAAGATACAAAGCTTATCGAGTCAATCATTTTGACTCTCACCCATGGTAAATCAAAGCAATAAATATTATAAATACACAATTAAATATTATATACTTGGAATTAAGAAATAATAATTATCTGAGATTTACGTTCTTCTTACAGTCAGTACAGAAGACACTATCTCACTTCGATCCAGTTCAACGTATGCAAATACGCTAATGCATACTAATAGTCAAGACCAACTAATCTCAAGCATACACTACAACCTTTCACATAATTTGTCTAATAATTATATAGGTTGTGAACTATTATATTATTTTATAAGACACCGATAATGTGATCTTCCGTGTGACACTAACACACCATATTATCTACAATATAAAACAATTAGACATTTCATTTGTATAACCATAACGTAAATAATGCAAAACATGTGATTAAATGTAATTAATATTCTCATAGGTAGTTACATGAAAATAAAGTAATACAAGCATAAAGTATGCTTTGCAGTATACAACCCTAACACATACCTCATATGCAGTTTTGTTGTGGTGTTTGTTGATGATACAACAGGTTTGTGTATAGCTCGCTGTATTTGTGGCGTCTCCCCAGAAATGTTGTGGCAACTTGCTTGCAGTAATTATTTTTCTTGTTTCCTCCTTCGGCGTCATGTTCTTTCACTCGGCAACACCATTTTATTGAGAAGTTCGGGCTGTTGGGTGTTCATGTTGTATGTTATTATCCGCACAGTACTGCTCTATGAAGCGGTTAGTGAATTATGTGCCTCTGTCGGACCAAATGGATACAATGCTCAGACCTTTCTTATTCTGAAACTTCTTAAGGTGATCCGACAGCTTTGTGGTTGTACTTTCTTCTTTCTCGGGAATATGGTCCATGAATACCAGGATAAATCATAAACGATAACAAGACAATATTTCTTACCTCCCAGGCTGACAAGGTCTACAGGGACATAATGATCCATAATGAGTAAATCCATGACCCTGTGGGTTGAGAGGTATGATTTGCTCTTCAGAGAGGTCTTGACTTGCTTGCCTTTCTGACAGGATCCGCAGACGGTATTTTTATAAAATGAAACATCGGGCAAGCCTCTGACTATTCCCCGTTGGACTAATTTGTTGATGGTCTTGAAATTGATATCCTTTTATGCCATAGCCAGCTTTGATCTGCAGTGCCTTTGGCAATAAATCAAGGAATTATAGCACTAGTAGATTTCCAATCAACAATGTTCATGTTACCTGTCTGGCTTTCTGTGAGGACAATTTGTTTGGTCTTTCTATCCTTCACCCTACAGTGATCTTCATAGAATTTGACCGAGAACTATTTGTCACAAAACTGGCTAACACTAAGAATATTGTACTCTAGTTCTTCTACATAGGCTATGTCGGCGATCTTGAATTTTCCTACAAGCAGGGTTCCTTTACCTCTTGTTATTCCTTTGGATTTATCACTGAATCGCACATTTGGACCTCGACCTTCTACATAATCTGTTAGCTTGCTGATATCTCGTGTCATGTGGTGAGAACATTCGCTGTTGAATTACCAGATGGCCTTCTCCATGATATCCTATATTCAAGAATTAAGTAGATTTAGGTCCCCCTTTGATCTTTGGGTCCTTGATTATTAATGCCTTTAGGTCCCCCTTTGATCTTCTCCTCCCATAACCCGAACTCTTACACTTAGATCATAACTCCCTTCGTCCTAAACACTTCATATCAACCTCCTAGTTCGAGATTGAAGATCGTATATCATTGGGGATTGGTGTTCAAGCCTTCGGTGTTGGATCGCTTCATTTTCCTCCGTATTCTTCACTACTTTGAGGTAGGTGATTCTTCACTGATGTTAGTAATGTTCCTAAGGAAGTTTGAATCATGTTTTGATAGCAAGTATTTCGTTTATAATCGGTCATCACATGTTAGAAGGATACTTTTGACGCATCGGCATTATATATCGTATGAACCTTTGAACCATCTTATTATAAGGACTCCTAAGCATGTTCAAATCGAGTTATGATCAATAATCGGATATTTACCCAGTTGATACGTTTTACACGATGGAATCATGTGTTTTGGAACGTAGAACAAATGGAACTTAGATTATTTCTTGGAGATCGTAGATGAATTATGATGTTGAGTTGGCTATCCGTATATTTGTATTTCACGATCATAAATCTTCCACAAACCTTATTAGCATGATTTGCCCGAGGATAACTTGTATTATCACGGTAGGATTCATGAGTTCCTCACCATTCAACCCAGTTGGCTTGCATGATTCTCGCCATGCATATTAGCGCACGCTAACACGTGTGAGTTAACGTGCGCTATCGGGTCGATATCGCCCAAACGCACGTAGCGTCACGTTATGAGACCAAATGAGTCGATCGCCAGACCGTGGCTAGCGCACGCTAGTCTTATACGATAGCGTACGCTAACAGTCCGTCTTAGCACACGTTACGTAGAGTACGTAGCGCGCGCTAAGCAGTACAGGCAGATTGGTTATTATGAGCTTTTTGGCCGTAGACCGAATTGTTAGGCCATCGTTCGACTTGAGATGATTTGTATATCGTTCCTTTTGTTAAGGTTCGAGCTTGTTACGTTGATCGAAGGAGGCGGCCTTCGAGCGTGTCGAGAACATTGAAGTGTTTCGTCCTTGCCATTTTCGAGGCAAGTATCATATGTCGAGTTCGATTTATCATGCTTGTGGTTTTATTCATATTGTTGAATATGAGATGTATTTCTGAGAATTTTCGTGATATTCGTTGTTGTTTGTTCGTATTGATGAACATATTGAAATGCATATGTGTATGCATAATTGTTTCATTTATGGTATAAATGATCCGAGGGGATCATGAGGATCTATGCTGAGGGCGCTGGATCGAATGTCCACCATGCGTTGGTCCGACGGGATCATCATGGGGATCTATCCGAGGGCGCTGGATCGCCGGACGGGTTTTCCACCATGCGTTGGTCCGACGGGATCATCTTGGTGATCTATACGAAGGGCGCTGGATCGCTGTTTTTCCCTTTATTGTGTAGATGGAATCTTGAGGATTCGCATCGTTGGATTCCGGTGGCGGAAGTCCGTTTGCATGTTTTATGATGAATTAATGATTTATTCTATGACGATACTTGTACTAGCATTGTTTTGCTAACCCCTTCGGGGGTGGACATTGTTTTTGATGTTCAGGTAGTCGAGGAGCGGGAGGGCGACAAGATCGGACGGTGACGATGAGATGGCTCAGTGATGTGGTTGATGTTCTTATTATTATGATTTGTCTTCTTGGTTCGTTTAGTAATCGAGTATGTCTGTATTAATAAAGTCTTTTCGATATGGTTGTATAAGTCAGCACATTTGATCGTTTGTTTCAAATCTGTATGTGAATTCCAGTGTTCGATTGGTTTATTTTTACACTTCTTTTAAAATTAGCCTTGTAAATCCTTATCTAAAGGGTTTACGGCGTAATTATTCGAATATCTCGGGGTGTTACGAGAATATGGTATCGAGCTAAGATTTATGGATATCTTGGCGATCGGGTTAGTTAGTGCATTTACGTTATTGATTATTGGTCGTCGTAACATCATCTTTGAGCCAAAGATCGTCAATCGGACTGTGGTTGTAAGTTTCCTAATCTCGAATACTACTGTTTTATTTAATTCACGTCTTGTAAACATTAATGAATGTACTTTGAGAAAGTTTGTCCCAGATATTGAGTATTTATGTTTACGGTATGTTGAGAGGAGGTCGACGCGACGCGGTCGTGGACGCGACGTGGTAATGCGAGGCAAGAAGAGTCGGTATCTACCCCAGAGATAACCGCTAGTCAAACGGATTCACATTAGGGGGACAGGCAGGATCGCAAATAATAATGCGATCCTAACGTCGGGAGTGCTTCAACAGTGGTTGCCCAGATAAACCAGTTTGCTCAAGTTGTGGATCGCATGCAGACGGCGATGGGACAGCAGAATAACGTGGATAATCGGGGAGATAAATGGCTTACCGAAGTGATCAAATTGCATCCTCCGAAATTTGATGGTTCTAATGAGACGCTTTCTTGGGATCACTGGCTGAAAGAATTAGAGAAGATTTTTGCGGGGATTAATTGTCCCAACGATAGGAAGGTTCCAGTCGCCCAGTATCTTCTGACAGGGGAGGCTTTCGACTGGTGGGAGGCCATTCGACCGGAGGAGCATAATGTTGACTGGACAGAATTCAAACTGATGATGGAGGCGCAGTATTGTCCTCGCCCGGTTAGAGAAGCCCGAGTTCGGGAGTTTTTCTCACCGCAAAATTCAGAAGCAACTGTGACGGAAGTGATTAAGACTTTTAATCACCAGCTGACTTATGTGCGCCACCTGGTCAGGATCGAGGCGGAAAGGATTTTCCATTTCGACATGCGAATGAAGCCGGAAATTCAGCAATATATGTCCAGATTTGATTGTACCACCTTGAGGCGATGCTCGACAAGGCGTTGGCCTACGATATGAAGGAAGCAGCAGTAGAGAAATCGACGGAAGCAAAGAAACAGAAAGTGTCGGGCAACTTCGCGGAGAATAAGAATAGCGGGCCCCGCCGGGGTCAGTCCTCTTTTCACTCATCCAGGAGACCTCCGCATCCTAGTCGAGGAGGAAAGAAGTTCCGGCAAGACCGATCAAGCTTCGACACAGGAAGAAGTGTTACAACTGTGGCAAGGCGGGACATGTTCGGCGTGATTGTTTCGCGCTGCTTGTGACTGTTTGAGTGTGGACAGGAAGGACATCGCGCAACATTTTGTGGGAATGTGACCCGATCTTTTGGTACTCGCGCTCCAGCTCCAGTTCCGAAGGAGACGAGTGTGAACCAGACGCAGCAAAGTGGATTTCAGCAGCAGAACGCTGGGAAGAGAGAGGCATCCAGTGCTGGGTCCGTTCCTCCACGCCTGTACGAGATGAGGAAATCTGATGATCAGAACACAGCTGTTGCATCAGGTGCGATTCAGATCCTTTTGCAACCAGTTAGTGTCTTGTTCGATTCAGGAGCCACGCATTCTTTTATATCTTTGAACTGTGTTAATCGTTTGAACATCTCGTGCTTGTATGATTGTGAACCTTATGTTGTGGGATTACCTAGCGGAGAGAAAATTGTGGGAACCCTAGAAGCTAAGGATTTCCCAGTATCTATAGAAGGAAGAGATTGGCCATCGAATCTTATTGTGGTTGACATCTGCGGTGACGATTTAATTCTCGGAGATGATTGGCTCAACCTTTATGGAGCTGTGCTGAATTACCGAGAGAGAGTCATTTCCATCATTGCTGATGACGGATCTGAACACTTATTCCGAGGATGGAGACCGGGAAGCTCGGGGAAATTGATCAAGGCAATGAAAGCTGTGAAATTACTGAAGCAAGGATGTCACGGACTTTGGTGCTATGCCATGAGGAAAGAGGAAGGAGTAGAGCTCTCATCTATTTCAGTTGTGAATGAGTTCTCAGATGTTTTTCCTGACGAACTACCTGGATTGCCTCCGCAGAGAGAAGTAGAATTCACTATCGAATTAGAGCCTGGAGCAGCTCCTATTTCCAGAGCACCATATCGCATGGCGCCAACCGAGATGTATGAACTCAAGAAACAACTGGAGGAATTGTTGCAGAAGGGTTATATTCAACCAAGCATTTCTCCTTGGGGAGCGCCCGTTCTCTTTGTCCGGAAGAAAGACGGATCCCTCCGACTGTGTATTGATTACAGGGAACTCAATAAGATGACAATCAAGAACAAGTATCCTATACCTCGGATCGACGACTTGTTTGATCAACTGCAAGGGGCAAGGGTATTCTCGAAGATTGACTTGCGAACGGGATACCATCAGTTGAGAATTAAGGAATCGGATATACCGAAATCTGCTTTCAGATCCCGGTACGGGCATTATGAATTTGTAGTGATGCCATTTGGACTTACCAATGCTCCTGCGGTATTCATGCAATTGATGAATCGGGTATTCTTGGAGTACTTGGATAAATTTGTGGTCGTTTTCATTGACGACATCTTGATATATTCGAGGGACGCAGAGGAACATGCTGAACATTTACGTGTGGTTTTGAGCACCTTGAGGAAGGAACAGCTATATGCAAAATTTTCAAAATGCGAGTTCTGGCTTAAGGAAGTAACCTTCCTTGGGCATGTGATATCAGCTGACGGAGTTCAGGTGGACCCGAAGAAAGTCGAGGCAATCTTGGATTGGGAAACTCCTAAGAACGTGAAAGAAGTCCGAAGCTTCTTAGGACTAGCTGGATACTATCGCCGCTTTGTAGAGGGATTTTCCAAAATTGCTCGTCCGCTCACCCAGCTGTTACAGAAAACTCAAAAGTTTATGTGGAATGAGGAGTGCCAGGCTAGTTTTGACGAACTTAAGAGGAGGCTGACGACAGCACCTATATTAGCGCCGCGTAAGGAAGCGACGATTTATGGTATACTGATGCTTCAAATCGTGGTTCGGGTTGTGTGTTGATGCGAAGGATAAAGTGATTTCTTATGATTCTCGGCAATTGAAACCGCACGGGTTAATTATCCGACTCATGATCCGGAGCTAGCAGTGTGGTCTTTGCCTTGAAAATCGGCGACATTATTTGTACGGCACTCATTGTCGATCTTTACAGACCATAAGAGCCTCAAGTACATTTTCAGTAAAGAGTTAAACATGAGGCGTAGAAGGTGGTGGAATTGATCAAGGATTACGACTTGGAGATTCTCTATCATCCGGGGAAAGCAAATGTAGTAGCCGATGCTTTGAGCCGTAAACCTGTTTCCCTTCGAGTGTTGGAAGCACTTACGTCCCAAACCAGTATTCAACGGGAACTGATCCGCGAGGGGATTGAAGTATGGGCACCAGGAATCCAAGGGCAACTTTATGTGATGGAACTGACTTCATCACTAGTCGAGGAGATCAAGTCTAAACAACTGAACGATTCTCTGATTCTTCGATTATATGACGAAGTCAAGAAAGGAAAAGCCCCAGGATTCGTGATACAAGACGATGGAATTTTGAGATTTCAGAGTCGACTTTGCGTTCCCGAGGACGATGATTTGAGACGGACAATTTTGAAGGAAGCTCATAGCGCGCCCTATTCTATTCACCCAGGCAGTAGTAAGATGTATAAAGATTTAAAGCAAAACTTCTGGTGGGGAAATATGAAGAAGGACGTAGCGGAGTACGTTTCGAGGTGTTTGACTTGTCAGCAGGTTAAGATTGAACATCAACGACCTGCCGGAATGTTAAGACCGCTTCCGATCCCTGAGTGGAAGTGGGAGGATATCTCGATGGACTTCATTACTAGTATGCCAAGGACTAGAACGGGAATGAACATGATTTGGGTTGTAGTTGATCGACTAACCAAGTCGGCTCATTTCCTGGGAATTAAAGATACATGGGGACCCGAGAGATTGGCACGAATATTTATTGCGGAGATAGTCGATTGCGGACGCCGAAGACCATTATTTCGGATCGAGATGGTCGCTTTCGTGTCACACTGGAAAGCATTCACGGGCTTTGGGGATCGAGCTCAACTTTAGCATGACTTATCATCCCCAAACGGATGGTGATCTGAAAGAACTATACTGCAGTAGAAGACATGCTTAGAGCTTGTGCAATAGATTGGTCGACTGATTGGGAAGTTCACTTGCCCTTGATCGAGTTCACCTATAATAACAGATTGGCATGCTTCTATTAAGATGGCCCCATTTGAAGCTTTATACGGAGAAGATGTCGATCGCCCTGTGGCCGGGATGATTCTTGGATTTGATCGGACGGAACCGGAATTGATTATTCAGACTCAAGAGAAGATAGCCTTGATTCGAGAGAGACTGCTGATCGCCTGCAGTCGGAAGTCTTATGCCGATGTACGTCGTCGCCCTCTAGAGTTCGACTGGGACCACGTACTATTGAAGGTGTCTCCTACACGAGGGATTTTCCGTTTTGGGAGAAGAGGCAAGCTTAGTCCGAGATATATCGGACCATTTGAGATCCTAGAGAGAGTTGGGGATTTAGCATACCGGTTGGCCTTACCGCCATCGCTGAGTCATGTTCACAATGTGTTTCACGTATCCCAAGCTGGGAAGTATGTACCGGACCCCAGTCACGTCATTGATTTCGACGAGATCGAGATAGCTAATGATGGCACCTTCGAAGAGAGACCAATCAAGATACTGGAGAGCCGGATCAAGCAGTTGAGAAATAAACCAATACACTTGGTTAAAGTACAATGGTCACGACATGGAGTCGAAGAGGCCACTTGGGAAACGGAGGACGGTATGAAGGCTAAATACCCGGAGTTGTTTTCATCATAAGTTTCGGGACGAAACTTCTTTTTAGGGAGGAAGGATGTAATGCCCGAGATTTCGTTATGTAATTAGAACTTGTGATATTGTAATGATTGTACTTTTGTCTGAGTATTATTCTCCGTATTTCATAATCCGATGTTGCCGAGCGTTTAATTTCATGGTTGTGATTTGTAAGGTTGAAATTTCGTGCATGTAGCGCACGCTACAGGCTAAGGGTAGCGACGCTAACATGGTTTCATAGCGCACGCTACTGAGAATGTAATTAGCACACGCTATGCATGGTCAAATTGATTGGGACGTGCGGTAGGTGAGATCGGCCGGGACCTCAGCCGGATCGTGTCGGATGTACTGGACGGCTTTCGGGAAAAGCCGAGTCAACGCCTTAGCGCACGCTACTGGTATATGCGTAGCGCACGCTAAGTGCCGAGTCTGATTTAGGCGTGAGCCGTTAGCGCACGCTACGAACAGGGTCTAGCGCGCGCTAATAGCCATTTATTATAAATAGGACATCATCCTATTCGAGATTTGATTTTCTCCTCCCATAACCCGAACTCTTACACTTAGATCATAACTCCTTCGTCCTAAACACTTCATATCAACCTCCTAGTTCGAGATTGAAGATCGTATATCATTGGGGATTGGTGTTCAAGCCTTCGGTGTTGGATCGCTTCATTTTCCTCCGTATTCTTCACTACTTTGAGGTAGGTGATTCTTCACTGATGTTAGTAATGTTCCTAAGGAAGTTTGAATCATGTTTTGATAGCAAGTATTTCGTTTATAATCGGTCATCACATGTTAGAAGGATACTTTTGACGCATCGGCATTATATATCGTATGAACCTTTGAACCATCTTATTATAAGGACTCCTAAGCATGTTCAAATCGAGTTATGATCAATAATCGGATATTTACCCAGTTGATACGTTTTACACGATGGAATCATGTGTTTTGGAACGTAGAACAAATGGAACTTAGATTATTTCTTGGAGATCGTAGATGAATTATGATGTTGAGTTGGCTATCCGTATATTTGTATTTCACGATCATAAATCTTCCACAGACCTTATTAGCATGATTTGCCCGAGGATAACTTGTATTATCACGGTAGGATTCATGAGTTCCTCACCATTCAACCCAGTTTTCGGCTTGCGATTACGCCATGCAATATTAGCGCACGCTAACACGTGTGAGTTAACGTGCGCTATCGGGGTCGATAACGCCCAAACGCATTTAGCGACGTTATGAGACCAGCCGAGTCAGACTGCCAGACCGTGGCTAGCGCACGCTAGTCTTATACGATAGCGTACACTAACAGTCCGTCTTAGCACACGTTACGTAGAGTACGTAGCGCGCGCTAAGCAGTCCAGGCAGATTGGTTATTATGAGCTTTTCGGCCGTAGACCGAATTGTTAGGCCATCGTTCGACTTGAGATGATTTGTATATCGTTCCTTTTGTTAAGGTTCGAGCTTGTTACGTTGATCGAAGGAGGCGGCCTTCGAGCGTGTCGAGAACATTGAAGTGTTTCGTCCTTGCCATTTTCGAGGCAAGTATCATATGTCGAGTTCGATTTATCATGCTTGTGGTTTTATTCATATTGTTGAATATGAGATGTATTTCTGAGAATTTTCGTGATATTCGTTGTTGTTTGTTCGTATTGATGAACATATTGAAATGCATATGTGTATGCATAATTGTTTCATTTATGGTATAAATGATCAGGGGATCATGAGGATCTATCTTGAGGAGCTGGATCGAATGTCCACCATGCGTTGGTCCGACGGGATCATCATGGGGATCTATCTTGAGGGCGCCGGATCATTGGACGGGTTTTCCACCATGCGTTGGTCGACGGGATCATCATGGGGATCTATACCAAGGGCGCTGGATCATTGGATTACCTGTATTGTGTAGATGGAATCGTGAGGATTCGCATCGTTGGATTCGTGGCGGAAGTCCGTTTGCATGTTTTATGATGAATTAATGAATAATTCTATGAAGATACTTTTACTAGCATTGTTTTGCTAACCACTTCGGGGTGGACATTGTTTTTGATGTTCGGGTAGTCGAGGAGGCGGGAGGCGACCACATGCAAGCGGAGACGATGAGATGGCTCAGTGATGTGGTTGATGTTCTTATTATTATGATTTGTCTTCTTGGTTCGTTTAGTAATCGAGTATGTCTGTATTAATAAAGTCTTTTCGATATGGTTGTATAAGTCAGCACATTTGATCGTTTGTTTCAAATCTGTATGTGAATTCCAGTGTTCGATTGGTTTATTTTTACACTTCTTTTAAAATTAGCCTTGTAAATCCTTATCTAAAGGGTTTACGGTGCTGTAATTATTCCGAATATCTCGGGGTGTTACAAGCATAAGCATTTATCTTACATTGATTATGAGATTTTACCTCATTTAGTTCAGTTATAGGTTGATGATTGCTCTCCATGATTTTTTCATGAGCGATCTTGCTATTTTCTCAATCTAAAGACATGTTTTCATAATTGATTTTCAGCAAGTTATTTTCTTCCTTCAGCTCTAGGTTGGAAAGACAAAGTTGTAGTCTTTCTTGTTTAAGCATCTCATGGGATTTTTGAATGGTTTAGAAACTCATTCATCATGTTTTCAAAGGTATGTGATGCAGTTGTAGGTTTAAATAAGTTTGAGCTTATCTCATCATCATTGTCGCCATAAAGCACATGTAGGCCTTATCTTCGACTTCATCATCGGAGGAGTCACTGCCCCTGAAAGCCCGTAAGCATTACTCTGTTTTAATAGGTCTGGGCGTGGCTTCTGATTCTCCAATCAGTGTCGTCAGCTTATTTCTATAGACACGTCTTTTTCTCATCCTTCTCTTGTTGCTCATCCTCTGGTAGCTTCTGTACCTTAAGATGAGGACATCTATTTGTATAATATACTGGCTTCTTGTAATTACATCATAGATTAGAGTCTCTAGGGAATGGTGACTCAACGTTCACCTTATTGAAGGGTTTAGTCTTGTAGAGAGCCTTTTCGGATTTCTTAATGAATTTCCGGAACTTGTGCATGAGCAAAGCCATTTTGTCTTGTGATAGGATGTCATTATCGCTGTCGGCGGCTTTGGATGTGCTGGGGACAGCGCTGTTTCTCCTATCGGATACAGCAGCCAGTGTTGTAGTATTGACAGGGGACTTTTCAGCCTTTTCTCTCCTGTCAATGTCATACTCAAAGGTCAGAGAAGAGGTCAAAAGTAGATATATAATTAAGAATGCAAGACACACACATAGTTGTGGTCTTAATGTCCCAACGGGCATGGAGTTATCTAAAGATTTTAAGATTTTTTCTCCTTATGGATGTACATTTTGCCTAAAGCTTCAAGTTCACCGAAAATGCCAGTGAATCTGAGATCAAGTTCCTCAAGTGTTTCAGTGGATTTCAATTAGAAAGATTCAAACTGTTAAGTTGTTTTGAAACTTTATTTTCTTTTGCGAGCTCAGTTTCTTCAAAAATTAACTTGAATTTTTTCCAGATTTCTTTGGCTCTCTTACAACTCTTTACCTTCGAGAATATGCCTTTATCGAGAGTGACAAATAGAATATTCTTGGCGACGTTATCTAGATTAGCACGCTTGCATTCATCGGTTGTCCATTGTTCCTTTTCTTTCTCGAGCATTTTTGTATGGGTTGTCCTTCCACCCTTGCAGTTGGGTTTCATAATGGTGATATGTCCTTCCTGTATCACGAAGATCATCTCTTCGGCGGAAAGATGGGCTTCCATCTTGACTCTCTAGTCATCAAACTTATTAATAGAGAACATGGGAACTTTGTTAATCAATGATATATCCATGACAATAATATATGATGAATGATAAAGAAACAAAAATGCAGTTTTCGAAAGCTAGTGATTTTGATCTTATCCAGGTTGAAAATCGACTGATTCTTTGTAGAATCAACCGCTTCAATAGCACTAGTTGGTCACTGTATACTTTGCTTACAGCTAAGGGGGTTGAATAAACTGTACTATTTTTCGAAGTTTGTTATGCGTAGCCGAAATCTTAAACTAATTAAATGCTTTCCAGTATACAATCCTTTCGGATGCGTTTAATGCTGTCCTGTCAGCATTATATGCTCCTTTGAAACCGTGAATACTTTGTGAATAAAAAAAGACTTATTTCACAAGGGTTTAAAGTCTAAGTCTAAATCTTGTGGATTGTATTTTACTTTACCTAAATAAAGGAAAAGTTATCGTCAAAAATTCCAAGTTTTGCGTGTCTTCCAATATTAATCTCAAGTTTGAGTTATTCCTGATTAATCCCAAGTTTGGGAATTGTCTTCTCATATTAATCCCGATTATTTGTAACTTGTTTAATAGGTCATTTTACTTTTTCTTTTTGTTTAGTTAAAAGATATAATTAGTTTTTTTTTAATTTTTTATTCTTTTAGTTTCTTTTATGTTTGTAGTCTATATTTTGCTGATCATTTACTTTTTTTACTATTTTCATTTATTGTTTTATTTATTTAATAGTAAGTAAATTATTATAAATTAAACAATATTGAGAAAAATATTTTATTAAACTTTAAGTTGCCTTTTATTTTTTTATTAATTAATATTTATGTAAATATTAAAAACTAAAATAAATATAATAAAATTAAAATTAATAAATCTGATTTTTTTAATTTAATTTACCAATTTATTAGATATATATCAATAAAATCTAGCAAACAAACTTACCCAATTTAATAGTATTTTAAATGCTAGATTTTATAATAATTCCTTTTTAATAATTATTAAAGTACAAGATAAATAACTAAAATAAGAGTGTATATGTCTAGATATAAATTAGTGAAACTGAATATTAGATAAAGTTATTTAAAAATAAAATATAGGTTTTTAAATAATTAGTTTAATTTAGATTATTTTATATGATATGAAAATATAAAATTATTGACATGGGATATAAAAAATAAATTTGGGATTAATATTGAAAGGCATCACAAACTTGGGATTTATGAGGACAATATTGTCAAAATACTAAAGATAAATAAAAGAACGACACGTGGAATGTTGACCTGCTTTACAAGTTACTAATTAGTCATTTTACATTGAGATTAATATGGGAAGATTATTATCAAACTTGTGATTATTTAAAAATAATTCAAACTTGGGATTAATGGAGAAGATACCCTAAACTTGTGATTTATTTCGATAACTTTTTCAATAAAATACCTACAGCTTCTTTGCTGTAGTCAACAGTCTTTTTTGTTGTACTCTTGAAATCTTCATTTTGGCTGTAGGATACATCTTTAGGCGTTGTAGGAAGATCGTTGTATTATTTAATACACTTAAGGTATTATTTTCCAACAGATTTTAGTTGGATAATACACATTTGATAGCTCAATTGATTGACATGTGTTAAATAATTTGATTTGAAAAGAAAAAGTCATATAAGGTATTACTTAGAGATGATTTTTGCCTCCATAATAAACTAGCGCCTGATTGATTGATACATATTAAATTAAACCTCACAACTAATACATAGCAAAATGTATAATTTTCTTTTACATATGATGTAAAACACAAATATAATATTATTTTTTGACTTGCATTCTTGCTAGAATGGAGAAAAATAAACTTGGTATTTTTTAATAGATGCTTGATCAAAATTCATATAATAATATAAGTAAAAAACAAAAAAGAAATACTAAGAAAATATTATAAACATAAACTAAAATTTAATATATATATATATATATATATATATATATATATATATGTGTGTGTGTGTGTGTGTGGTGTCAAAAACCTAAAAAAAATCGAAAGTAGTAAGTGTTATATTTAAATTAATTTTATACTAGTACGTTATAACAACCAACATATATATGATGTCCGCATGTGTTATTTTAAAAAATTGCAGCTGGTACAACAACTAGGTTTGCTGAATATTTTTAAATATAATAATCTAGATTGTTTGATTTTAATTAAATTATTATTTTTCAGAAATTATGAACTTCGCATTCAATCATGCTCTCGCGGGGTGTATTCATTTGAAACATGCAGGAAGGTCTATAAATTTTTTAAAGTGCGTAATTTTGGAATTTTTGAAATTTCTTATAATTATATAAATTTATTAGGCGTCAAAAGACTCAAAACCCCACTTTACGCCTTAGGGACTATATTTCGTTGTAAACCAAACCAAACCAAACATACACAATATATTCCGCTCAGAGCAGGGTCTGAGGAGGGTAATATGTACGCAGACCATGCCCCTACTTATTACGGTAGGGAGGCTGTTTTCGTGAAGACCCTCAGCTTAGTGCACAACAACATATTGAGTGAAAAATACAAAGGGAAGCATATGATACGAAAAAACTCAATACCATACCTGAGCCCATGGCTTAATCCACATATGACTTACCTAAGAGGAATTGGCTACTTCACTCCTGATGAACGCTGCTCCAACAGAAGAGAGGTTGACTCCGCGCACAGCTCCCTGTCAAAAATACACCACACGCAAAAGGCAATAGGATAAAATATACAATAAATGTAAAAATGCCATGCTCTAGGTGAAAGCTAACCGAGACAACCCAACCCTGAGGCTCTCAACTACAGCACCACTCCCAACTAAAGAATCCACAACTCTGATCTGGCGCCTTCAAGCACACCTATCAACAGTCATGGTCTCGGAAAGGTTTAAGGCCTTCAAATCCAATCTCAGCTGCTCCTCCCACGTCCTCCTCGGTCTGCCTCTCCTCCTCTCCCCGAAAACTACTAAACTCTCGACCCTCCTCACCGGAGCAGATGCCTGCCTCCTGCGGACGTGGCCAAA
Source organism: Orobanche coerulescens (assembly GCA_033398695.1). Classification (NCBI taxonomy): domain Eukaryota; kingdom Viridiplantae; phylum Streptophyta; class Magnoliopsida; order Lamiales; family Orobanchaceae; genus Orobanche; species Orobanche coerulescens. Next base: position 52,097,774 of record CM065803.1, read on the forward strand.
CCATCTCAATCTCCCTTCCCTAACTTTCGCTGAAATTGGCGCCACTTCTAGCGCGTTCCTGAAGACCCCGTTCGAGATTCTATCTAACATTGTGCGACCACACGACCAGCGTAACATTCTCATTTCAGCCACTTCCAACTTGCTCTCAAGCGACTTCTTCATCGCCCAACATTCGGAGTCATACAGCATTGCAGGTCGGATTGCCGCTCTATAGAATTTACCCTTCAACTTTAGAGGGACTTTCTTGTCGCACAGGACCCCTGTCGCTGCTCTCCACCTTAGCCACCCCGCCTTGATGCGATGAGTGACATCATCTTCACACTCACCTTCCTTCTAAATGATCGAACCCAAATACTTGAATTTATCCGTACGGAGAACGATCTGATCCGCAATCATTACCTCTAAATCTTCCTCGTTTGCCTCACCACTAAAGTTACACCAGAGATACTCTGTCTTAGATCGGCTCACACGCAAGCCCTGGGATTCTAACTTAGACCTCCATAGCTCCAACTTCGAGTTCACCTCCCTCCTCGACTCCGTCACTAACACAATATCGTCAACAAAAAGCATGCACCACAGGATGCCATCTTGTATCCCTCGCGAAATGACGTCAAGGATCAGAGCGAACAGAAGAGGGCTTAGCGCCGACCCCTGGTGTAGCCCTATCTCAACCGGGAAATACTGGGTGTCACCAACTGGGTCCTAACGCACGTCCTAGCTTGGGAGTACATGTCTTGGATCGCCCTAACGAACGGAAACGACACCCTCCTCTCTACTAGGCTCCTCCAAATAACATCGCGCGGAATGCTATCATAAGCTTTCTCTAGATCTATGAACACCATATGGAGGTCCTTACGCCGCTCTCTAAACTTCTCCATAAGGCGTCTGACGAGATGAATGGCCTCAGTTGTGGACCTCCCCGGCATGAAGTCAAATTGGTTATCCGAGATCTCAACTTCTCTTCTAACCCTGCATTCCACCACCCTTTCCCAAAGTTTCATAGTATGACTGAGGAGTTTAATACCCCTATAGTTACTACAAATCTGAGCACCGCCTTTGTTCTTGAAAAACGGCACGACAATACTATGCCTCCACTCCGTCGGCATCTTAGAACCTCTGAGGAGGATGTTGAACAGCTCTGCTAGCCACTGAACTCCGACTTCCCCCAGACAAAGCCACACCTCAATAGGGATCTGATCCGGGCCTACAGCCTTAGCTCTACCTATTTTTATTAGGGCACCCTTTACTTCCTCCTTGCTGATGCTTTCACAGGAACTAAACGAACGGGCAGAAGATCGACTAACTCCTTGCACCATCGAGTCACTACCCCTAGCCACATTGAAAAGTTCAAAAAAATACCTATTCCACCTCTCCTTAATAGCCACATCGTTCACTAATACTTGACCCAAATCATCCTTAATAAACTTAACGGGACCCAGGTCGCGCCACCCTCTTTCCCTAGCTTTCGCTAGTTTAAAAATAGCATTCGCTCTTTCTTTGGTGTCTAGGCGCTTGTATTCTTTGTACATACGCTGTATTTCGTTGTAACGTAAACATATTCTTTCATACGAAAATATATGGTTTTTTAAAATTACTACAGCTACTTGAGAAAAACTATAATAAATATTAACCTTAATTAAGGAATACGAATATTAATGGTTACATTAACTTTATTTTTGGATTTAAGAATATAAATTAAGACATGGTATTTATTAAGGGTGTAAATTAATCTAAACGAACCAGATATATTTTTGTTCAAACTTATTTAAAATTTTATCGAACTTTAAATACTATGTTTGAACTTGATTTGATTAGTAATCGATCCGAGTCCAGACAAATTTTAATTGAGCCAAACATGAATTGAACTCGAATAGTTTGATTTTTTATATATATTTTATAATTTTTGCTCAACCGAACAGCTCGAGCCAAACTTTATATTTTACATGTTCAAACTTCTTTCATTATATTACTAAACTGAACTCAAACAGACTCTTTACGGATCAAATTTAAATCGCTTGTCTGGTTTGATTTCAGTCCTAATATTTACACCCACTTTACATCTGCCTTGATCACGTGGCCCGCTCTTATTGGACACAGCTCTGAAATGACACGTAGAGCTTCGTATTATGGCTCTCTCTATTTATTTAATCAACACTGACAAAAACGAAAACTAAAAAATTGAAAACCGAAAAGAAAAAAAGAAGTCAGGAGCCCCTTTGGGTCTTCGCAGAGGATTTTGCAATGGCAGAAAGGCCCGAAACCTCATCCTCCGATCATTCTTCTTCTCAAAATTCACACAAAGACCCATCAAAGGTTATTATCCCCCTCCCCCCCGACCCCCTCTCTGTCTTCTTCCTTTGTACGATTGCTTATGTATGTATAAGATTCTATTGGACTGTTAATCTTGGTGTTTATGCCTAATGTTTATGTATTCCAGCGGTCTGACGGATTTTTATTCGATGTTATGTCGTTTCTCATTACTTTTTTTTTTAGTAATTGATGATTTTAGGGAAAGAATTCAGCCTGGAAAAAAGATTGCAATTTCTGGTTGTATTCAATAGAATAATGCAATTTCTTCCTTGAAAATATTAACGAATTATGAAATAATCCTTTGTTCAGAATAACTTCTTTGTCTTGGAAGTTGAAAAATGATGAGGTTTTGAGGTTAATTTGTATTGAGACATATATCAGGAGTAAGATGAACCAATTATATTGTCCAGTCTGTATTTTCACGTAGATTAAGAAAAGTATTGGAAAAAAACAAATATGCAAAATATTTCCTGGATTTGCCCTTATCTAATGAAGGACGTTATATTACAAGAGTGATGGATACACATGAATCCTGGTGGTGCACGCTCACCACCGCTCCTCCCTCCAACGCTCATTGTTTTGGGCTTGATCTGGCGATTTTGTGCATAACTTGTCAATTTGGTATTTTTGTTTACTCGCTAATTACATAATATATTTAGCAATTTTATTGATTGTATTATGATTTCGTAAATTCCCCTCAGTATGTGTGATAAATCCTAATTGACGAACCCTAATTTCTGAAACCTAATCTTTGCTAAGTAGCAATTTCAGTTCAATTTCGTTTCACTTTATCCTAATTTCAGAACCCACAATTTAGAACCTTTATTTTATAAATTGTATTTTCTTTGAATGTATGGATATTTTATTATTAGTATGTCTTTCTTTATGTACTATTTGTTATCTTTAATGTAACTTCACTACATAATTTATTTCACAAGATTAATTGTTCAAATTTGTTGCATCACATTCTATTATCGTCTTGTGCTTCTTCAAGCTTCTTCTCGTAGTTTGTCTGGTGTACTAGTAGTTCTGGGATCTTGGATCTGACTCTGATTACACGGCATATTAGATAAGGTCATAACAGTAACTATCAAGTATTGAAAGTTGAAAATATATATGGTACATCCCAAAAAAGGAATACTGGATTGTGTACTTGGGGCGCAGACTGTAAAAAAGTTTCTGCAGTGGAGAGAATATATGCATGCTATTTTCTCAGAAAAACTTGCCTACGTTTCTGCAGTTTTACTTTTAGAATCTTAAACTATTAATGATAATGTGCTGAAATCATATTTTTGTTGGCCATAATATGTACATATACTGCGGGAGCCGGGAGGTAGAAAATGGAAATCTAAAGCTCAGGGAAACCTATACAGAATTGTCTTGGAAAACAAAAACAAAATGTATCATGAAAATTAAAGTGGCATCAGCATTTATTAAATCAATGCTCCATATGGCACCAAATACCTTCGTGTTTCTTGTGGTCAGTATGAACATATTTTTGATTCCTCAAGTGGGATGTTTTATACTGTTTCTTACTTGCTTTTATCATTTTATGGTCTTTCCCATTATGTTAATATCTACATCAGTGAAATGCGTGCTGTCAACTCTCGAGGAGCTGTGGATGGTGAATATTGAATGCTCCTTAAATGTAAACAGTGAAATCTATTGCTTTTGGTGTCTGAATGCAATGAAACTTTCTTTGTATTTTTCAGTAAAAGCCAAACACAACACTGATTGCAATATATAAATATTATTGTCTAATCTCTTGTGGTCTGATATAGGTACCTATATTTGATGGTTTAAAATCCGCAAACGGCAATATCCCAATGTGCCCAATCATGCACCCTGCTCTTGTTCCCGAGATACTTCCTCCTGATATGGACCAGGAGCAGATGAATCGTGGGCCTGGCCTATACGCAGTTCCAGTTCTTCCGTTCATGCAACCTATTGCTGGGTTTCCTACTAATACTCTTATTCCTTTCACCTACAATATGCCTATGTAAGTTTCCCATATTTCTGCATAACCGTACGATTTGTGCGACATAACTTGCTACTCCTATTAGCTTTCGGTTCTGAGATTGATTTGTATTTTGTTTACCAAACCACGTGATGTTTTCATCCAACTCAATATTGTAATGAAATGTTTATACCAAGTATAATTGGAGGGAAAAGGGGAGAGAATTTTACTTCATTTGAAATCGCAACAGATATAATTGGAACTGAATTAATAAAATAATCCCAGGAAATAGAATTATGTCTCCGAACATCAGTTAGCTCTGTGTTGATGGCTAAACCTGATCAACCATCATGATAACTGTAGGATTAAAAAAAGACCCCACTTTTTTTTTCTTTTTTAATTTTTATAATTTTTGGCTGTCATCAGCACCCGTAGTTCATCAGGGATTGGAGAGGTGGGTGGGGAGCAGGGGCAACCAGGGGAGCAACCTCAACAGCAACAAGAAGCTGGACCTCAAAGACAAGTCATCGTTCGGAGATTTCAAATTGCTATCCAGCTTGATTTGTTGCTAATCTTGAAGCTGGCTGCAGTTATTTTCTTGTTTAACCATGATGGATCTAAACAGAGGCTTACTCTCCTTGTGTTTTTTGCTTCACTTGTTTACCTGTAAGTAATTGAGAGAGTAGTTTATATTTTTCATGTGACAGTCTTCAGAAACTAATTAATACAAGGGTCAACTCCAAAAATACCCCTGAGGTTTAGTCTAATTAACAGTGACAACAAAAAAGGGGGCTGATTCTTCTTAAAGTATCAAAAAAACTCCTTGAGATATATATATTTACTTTACAAGTTACCCCTTCTTGATCGCTCTCGAGGGAGCATTTTTGGAAGGTAGAAATAAATTTCGGAGTTATTTCTAATTCTGAGAAAACTGTTCTTCTTTTTTGGTAATTAGGCTTAACCTCGGGGGGTAGTTTGTGTAATTGTCCATTTGTAATTTATATAATTCTAATTTCATTCTGCCTTGCCATTATCTACATGAATATATGCTTCTACATTAGAAAACCTTTTACTTCGTTTTCTGCTCTGGCATAATGTAGATACCAAACTGGAGCTCTTGCACCAGTGGTAAGATGGCTTTCACAAAGAACACAAAGGGCAGTGGTGCATCCCCAACCACTAAGAGCTGCTGTTCGAGCAGACAATTTACCCGCCGCCGGGATCCAAGGAAATGAAAATGTTGGCTTAGAAGGTAAAGTTCAACTTCTCATTTTTAACTGACCTCTCTATATGCTGAAAAGCCTCGACTGTTTGATGGATGCATCTTTGCTTTAAAGTAGAGGTGGAACTCAATTTTTACCTAGAATGATCACCGTCAATTTTTTTTTTTTTTTTTTTTGGGTAGTGGTAGTGGATCATTCGAAAACAGCCTCTCTGTGTTGAGACAGGGGTAAGGCTGCGTACATCCGATCCCCCCTTACCCCGCTTTTTGCGGGAGCCGTTGAGGCATTGGGGTAATGTTGTTGTAGTGGTAGTAGTGGAGTACAATACAAGTTATTAACAATACAATCTGTGACATATGATAGGGGCGCCGCCTGGGGGAGTTAATGAGAATCAGCAGATGAATGATGGGAATACGGTTAATGAAAATGAGCATGCTGTGGAACATGGGCAAGGCGAGGCTGGCAACCGGTGGTGGGGAATCGTAAAAGAGATCCAAATTATCGTCTTTGGTTTCATTACTTCACTTCTCCCAGGCTTCAATAACTTAGATTAGAATGTATATGCGAAAGTTGAGCCATATAAGCCATTGGATCCAGTGGGAGCCTCGGAGAAGGGGGTTCTTGAGTAAAAGAAAAAACCTCCAAGAGCTTGTATGGATCTTGATGTAACATATATACTTGGCTGTCTTAGCTGTTGTAGGACAATGATTTGAAATGCGTGAATGAAAAATCATGTGATTTTATGCCGATTGATCGGATTGCTGTCACTATCGGTCGATGGTTCGATTGAGGATTTGAGAGACCGTCATCATTATGAATGTTGACAGTATCAATTTTCCATTACAAATGGCTATTTGAGTGACAACATATCATGTAACTAAATATTCAATTGGAATGGCGGAACAGAAGTTGGTTAGTTTTGCTTCTATGTTTATAATTTGATCATCCATGTAAATTAAATTTAAATGTCATGCTTATGACATTAAACATATGTGACATGTTACTCAAGCTGGTTGACGAAGTCTGGTGGTGTGCGCGATGTATTAACTTTGGTGTGAAAAGTATCAATTCATGCTGCCCGTAATTGGTAATTCGACTGACTACTACTATTTGTTGTCTGTGGGATTTAGAATTCTGGTAATATCGAGTATTCAGGGTGAGTTTTACTTTGTACTCTTGAAAAGTGGATGAGATCTTATTATTTTGCTATACAAAATTGTGTAGTAATTACACAGGAATTAGAAAAAATAGATATATATTTGTTCTTATAATATAAATTTAACATACGTGTGTATTTTGGTACAATGTATTATTATATTATAAAAAGAAGTATATTTTATTTTTCATTTATATTTAAAAATAAATAATAAGATTAAGATAATATTCTCTTGAGAATGTACTGTGATGACTTCATAACGAGTTTCAATTTTATGCAAATTTTCTCTCTTTATTTTTCACTTTCTATCCATACAAATTTTGTTATGTGCTGCATAAATTAGGTATAGTCGTATATCATCAGTGAAACAGGTTACGAAAAATGTTTCATGACATTGGTTGTTTCTGTCACTGTCAGTTTTATGCTACTTTGTTTGTATAAATGTGTGTGACTAATGACTGAGGAAGTTAGATCCAAATATTTTGGACAATTTAACAAAATAAAAAAAAATTACAAACCATAATCATCATATATCAAAAGCCAAGTATCCAAAACAAGAAAAAAAAACATTATTTAATACATAAAAGAGTCATAATTAATTAAAAAAGAATAATTCATAAACTTAGAACAAAAACAATTCATATACCTAGAACACAATCAAAGCAACCTGTTAAATTACAGCCCAGAGGAGAATGAGTAACAACCCAACATTTTTAGTAGAAAACAAGCCATTGTTGAACATGAGCGGTTCTGCACTACTTGACGTAATCGGCCTATCAGGCGAGGCATTTGGAACTGCAGGTTCACTTGGAGTTTGGGCTTTTGGAACTGCAGGTTCACTTGGAGTTTGGGCTGGGCTTAGAATTGGCTCAATGCTAGAATTCTGAGAATTAGTTACCCTTATGGCAACCTTCTGACCCGCCTCACAGTGACCCGTAAAGCTGCATATATAGTAGTAGTCACTGGAGCTATTAATGACGATGGAGTCGTTGCCGGTGGTGTAAGTGGAAATTGGAGCTGCCGTGTTGCACGAGTAGAAGTCGAATTGGCTCACTTGCAACACACGGTGGAATCTTGGATTATATTCGAAAACTGTACAACAAATTCAAAATTTTATATAAAATTCCATGTATAAGATAAACTTATTGAACACAAAAAAATAAGCCACAAACATAAATTATTTAATTTTGCATATACAAGAATTTTATTGAACAAGCAAAAAAAAATCCTCAGCCACGAACATAAATTATATTGGAAAAAAAATGTTTCTTTTTATATGATCCATATTGTTGGAAGAAATCGTTTTAACAAAGTATGGTACATGAGCGTGGATGAGCTAAGGAGTTTGGAGCTTCAATAATTCATTATAGTTACATGTGTGTATTAATTCTGGAAATTTCTTCCCTTGTAAAGGTAAAAAGAAACGCTTTATCAAAAACTCAAAAAAAGAAAAGACTAAATAATAATAATAATAATAATATTAATATTAAAAATCTAATGCTTTTATTTAAAGTTAAAAATAAAAATTAAAAATATAATAAAAAATTTCATATTTTTGTTATAATAATAAAATAATAATAAAAATATAAAAATCTAAAAAAATATAAAAATAAAAAAATCTGGATTTTTTTAGAAAAATGAAACTTTATTTTTTTTCTCAAATTTTTTAAAAAAATCTGGAATATTAGTACTTGAAATCGAATGTTTTTATTTAAAATTTGAAAATAAAAATAAACAATTAAAAAATTTCGATCTAATTTATAAACTTTTTTTTTTTAAAATTGAGATATTATTTTTCATAAATAAATAGAAAACTGGATCTAATTTTACATAATATTAATAAATAAATATTATTTTACAAAAAAATCTAAAAATCTAAAAAAATAAACTAAAGGTTAATTATAAATCAGATCCAAATATTTTTAATTTTTAATTTTTATTTTTAACTTTAAATAAAGCATTAGATTTTTATTATTAATATTCTAGATTTTTTTTTAAAAAAATAAATTTTCGAATTTTCTAAAAAATACAATTTTTTTTTTATTTTTTATATTTTTATTATTAGTACAAAAATCTGAAAATTTTTATTATTATTTTATTATTATCGACCAATAAAATGCTGACACGTGGCACTTAACGGTCATGTCATCAATCCGTTAAAATTTAACGGGACCAAACTAATGGAGTCCCTAACGGGTGAAACGGATTAAACTTTAGTCCCTTGTTTGAAACAGTTAAACTTTAGTCTCTTAAGTGATAAAATAGCAAACTTAAGTCTATAGTAGAACTATTTTGCCTAAACAAAATAAATAAATTTGATCCGCCTCGATAACTTTCCGTTTTTAATGTTGTTGGATTTTGTTTAGAAAATTAGGGATCCAAATCTAATGGACTCGGATTGAAAATTTGAAATTCACAAAAATAAAAAAATAATCAATAACTAACTAATTAGAGAAATCATATGAAAACTTACCAGAGTATCGCCAACTTTAAATATCTTTGATGAAGCCCATTCATTATAATAGACCTCGTTCATAATAGCTCAACCAGCACCATCACCAACTTTATAAACCGAAGCTTCGCAAAATCCACAAATTGCCATAGCGAACAAACCCGACACAATTATCTTTTTCAACAAATCCATGCCTGAAACTAAAGAAAATGATTTATGTTACGAAATACTTAAAAAAACTAAGTTGGATTGGATAGTTTGAAGACATCTTACTAATACGAGCATGAAAAATCGACTAGTGATCATACGGTATTGTATATATTCTAAGAAATTAGCATCACATTAATACTAGATTAACAAATTACTGAAATACCTGAAAACACTTAATCACGAGCTCTAAGAGTGCAAACGAAATTAGGGGATGATGAGACTATAAGCAAGGGGTGTGTGTGTATATATATATATATATACACAGTACTACTCAATTTGTGAAACACCTAATTCGAGTAGGACAAGGACTTCTATTTGAAGTTTCGGAATAATTAATTAATTAATGTATATGCGGCTTTCGCTATTTTTAATACTATGATAAATAAATTGGGAAATTTCGTGGGTAAAAAACGTAAAAAAAAGCAAGAAATACAGAACTCCCTCTTCTCTATAACAGGGAAGGGAGGGAGATTGAGATGATTTGGCCACGTCCGCAGGAGGCAGGCATCTGCTCCGGTGAGGAGGGTCGAGAGTTTAATGGTTGTCGGGGCGAGGAGGAGAGGCAGACCGAGGAGGACGTGGGAGGAAAGAATCGAGATTAGATTTGAAGGCGCCTTAAACCTTTCCGGCACCATGTGTTGATAAGTGCGCGCTTGGGCGCCAGGATCGAGTTGTGGATTCCTTTGCAGGAGCGGTGCGGTAGTTGAGAGTCTCGGGGTTGGGTTGTCTCGGTTAGCTTTGACCTAGAGCATGATTTTTACTTTTATTGTATATTTTATCCCGTTGTCTTTGCATGTGGTGTATTTTTGAGGAGTTGTGCGCAGAGCCAACTTCTCTTTTGTTAGAGCGTCCATCGGAGCGAAGTAGCCAAATTCCGCTTAGGTAAGTCCCATGTGGATCAAGCCATGGGCTCGTGGTATGGTCTCGAGCTTTTCGAATCATATGTTTTCCTTTGTATTTATCACACAAGATTCTCTGTGCACTAATTTGGGGTCTTCACTAAAGCCTCCATACCGTAATAAGTAGGGGCATGGTCTGCGTACATCTTACCCTCCCCAGACACTGCTCTGAGCGGGATATACTGGGTATGTTTGGTTTGGTTTGGTTTCCTCTTCTCTATAACAGGGGTGGCGTGGACCAAGTTTGAGTGGGTCGAGTTTAGGCTTGCGGTCCAGTCCACTGATGGGGCGAAATGGGCCGGATTAGGCCTGGAATGGAAGGGCAAGCTCATTTCCTGTCCAACCCGGACTCTTTGGGCTGAGCCAACCCAGGGCGAGCTTGTATATTAAAAAAATTAAAATAATTCTGCTTTTAATTTAAAAAAATATGTTTTGATTTTAAAAAATTGTTTTGAATTTACAAATATGTTAATATTAAATTAAAAGATTTTGATTTTTTTAAAATATGTTAATATTAAATTAAAAATTATTAGCATAAATTAAATGGAGAGAACAGTGGAGATAAAAATAGAATGTTTTTTGAAATTTAATCTAATTTTTAAAATTAAGTTGGATACGCATCATAAAGAGTCAAAGTTCACATACTTCGTTTTAAACTTTTACTTACCTGGATGTTGAAGGTCGGATGATGTGGTCAATCACGAAGTCGTTGACCACTCGTTGAAGCTCCTCATTCAGATGAAGAATTCATTATCATCCACGGATCATCATCCTCGTTGTGGTAATCTTTTCCGTCCGTCCTTGTAGATATTTTTCTGCTTGTTCTCAGTCTTTCTTATAGGCCAAAATCTTCACGACATCGGACGATAAAGATGTTCGCCTATTAGATATAACTCTTCTATCTGCACAAAAAACGAACTCCAAAGCAATTGTTGAGACAAGGAGGTCTCTTGCAATTCTAGCTAATATAGAATTGTTCTTCATGTAATTTTCACTATTTTAAAATCTCAAATAAGCTCATGCGAACACATAAAATACTAATATAGAGACCAGCAGAAGTTGAAGATGTAGAGCTTGCTGACGATTTTAGTTTTTTGAAAAGAACTGAAGATGTAAACGGATCAAATCGACCTTTATTTTTTAAAGTCGACTAGGATGCTAGAACTTCCTCTTTATTTTTTCGAGATACAAATCAATTAATGAAGCTAATATTTTTACGCACTCATTTACGTACTTCTCATTATCAAAAGAAAATATACCTAATACATTATAATAATACTCAAGAAGATTACCGAGTGCTTTTTTAACATCCGGGTTAAGAAGACATTGTAACACCCCGTGATATTCAAGGTATATTACAGTGCCGTGGACCCCTACATGGGACCCACCAGACTAGACACGAATTATCACAGTAAAATCACACGTCTTCCAGACGAACATCAAATAGCACGGCCGGTACAACCGGCGGAATAATCAACATCGAAAACCATAATCAACTTCCACAAATACAAATCACAATCCGAAAGGAAAAAGAACCTAAGTACTCGCGAGTACAATCTATAAGTTTATAAGTTTGGGAAACATCCATATCGAACAGAACAACGTAAATAAATAAATAAAAAAAAAGACTCAAGTACACATGTCAGCAACCCTGGCCATGGTCCTCGTACTGTCCCAACGCCCGCTCATCCGGCTGAACAAAACCTGAAATCCATAACAAGAATTTCCCCAAAATGGGTCCCCAAAGGGGTTAGCAATTACGCTAGTACAAGTAATCAAGGCAAACCATTTGCTTACACATTTCATAGTACAATGCACCAATTCATTTCAAAAATAAAAAACTAGACATGTCTTTTCCGGAAACAAACAGTCAAACGAGTTGCCGTGGGAACAGGGCTATACCATTGATCCCGCTTCGTGGCCTCTAAGGACCCTCCCGAGCTGGCCATATTATAAAACAAATCACGCACGCGCATCGCCGTGGGAACAGGGCTATACCATTGATCCCGCTCCGTGGCCTCTAAGGACCCTCCCGATCTGGCCATATTATAAAACAAATCACGCATGCGCATCGCCGTGGGAACAGGGCTATACTATTGATCCCGCTCTGTGGCCTCTAAGGACCCTCCCGAGCTGGCTAGCGAAACAAACTCGTGAATCCAGGGCTATACCATTGGATTCCCTCCGTGGCTCCGTCGGACCCTCCCGTGGTGAGTAAAGCACACACAATATACATTACCATTTCATGTTAAGCATAAAGGTTTCCGAAAATACTTGCCTTGAATAATTGACGACGCAACGAACGGAAAGGAAAATCACCAACGAACGCTAGGAACCGACAAAACCGAACCTAACGATTTGAAGAATATAATCACAACCACTTCTAAACGAATACATAATTGAAACCCTCCCGAAAACCCGCCTACGTTTCATGTATATTCGTATAAAAATAATGACGAGGGCGGACCACAACCAACCCTCTCGAATACACAACAAATACGAAATATACCATGAATCCGTAGGGAAACTAAGAATACCAATAAGATTAATCATATACATCATGGATTAACCAACAAAACGGAATGAATCGGACGAAAATCCAAAAACCCCCAAATTACCCAAAAATAGGGTTCTAAGAGATTTACCTTCGATTGAGGATGAAGAACACAAGTAGGTGTTGTTAATCTACTTCAATAGCCCAAGGTAAATGACGTCTGAAGTGATCGGAGGAAGAAATCGCCCGAAAATCGCCTGAGGAAGCTCTAAGCCGCGGAGGAGGAGAAGAAATGAGGAAAGACATAAATCTGGGTCAACTCCCTCGTTTATATAGCCAGGGGGCGTTAGCGCGCGCTAATCCTCAAAAGTTAGCGTGCGCTAACGGGACAAAACTCCAGTCCAGAAAGTTAACACCTCAATCCAGTTCCCAGAGTTTTAGACCTCTAGCGTACGCTACCCGAAACATAGCGTGCACTAGTAGCCTATCGGTAGCGCACGCTATCGGCCATAGCGTGCGCTACTTGGACATCAGCCGAGTCCAGAAGTGAACTGCCCAGTACTCACCTGACCCCGTTAGCGTGCACTGCCGGACAGACGTAGCGTGCGCTAACAACGTCTTGGTAGCGCGTGCTATCGGCCATAGCGTTCGCTACCTGGGCACCTGACCGAGTCCAGGAGTAAACTGTCTAGTACTGGACTGACTCGCTAGCGCGCGCTACCAATCAAGCGTAGCGTGCGCTACTGAAGGATGCTTAGCATGCGTTATACAATAATATTAGCGCGCGTTAGGCACAGGGTAACAACGGTTCTAAATGCCAAAACACGACTTGAAGCATCAAACGGAACAACGCGATGCGCATGATAACATACAATGGATTTACGACAACCCCGAAACGGCGGTTCCGAACAACAATTACGAGAATCGGGTCAATGAGCAACGGAGAAGTTAACAACTGCGGAATTGAGTAGAATAAATCCGAAAATAAGTATTCTCGAGATACACATACAGTCACACACTAGCCACCAAGACAAGAAAAGCACTACATCAAGAAAGTACTAGGAAAAGAAAAATGCGGATATTACAGACATGACACCATATATATATATATATATATATATATATATATATATATATATGTGTGTGTGTGTGTGTGTGTGGAAATTTGTCCAAGTACTCACAACCGTTTTTCTTGCAATTTACAAAAGATAAATATAGATTATTTTGATCATTTTTACATTACTTTAAAATAACTAAATGCACATTAGGTTCATAAAGATAAGAAAATAAAGTTGTACAATTATTATAAGTACATAGTATACTATGAATAATTGTAGCGAGTTCTCAATAAGATTCAGTTATGAGGTCTTGCGCTGCTAAATGTTTGGGATCGGAGTTATACAACTGAGTAATAATTTCCTTATAAGGAACAACATCCTCAAACAATTTATAAGTAGAATTCTAACGTGTAGGTGTATCAATGATCCTTGTTTTTTTGTTTCAAATTATGTTCCTTACATAGGCTCTTATAATTATTTCCTAACACGTTGACTCATTCTAAGTCATTTAATAATATTTTTAATCGGGTTCCAATAAGGTAAAATCATATCAATTCTATTTTTAGTTGACAAATTTAAAGTATGAGGACAACATCTAGGCAACTGTTCAACAAGTATTCTATAGATTTATTTTTTGCAGCAACATTATCAAGAAAAAGAGAAAACACTTTATTAAATATATTAAATTCTCTACAACATTCAAGTATTCTATCTTTTAGATTTTTAGCGGCATGTGCTACCTCCTTAGTGTCAAAGCGTTAATATTTTCCTATCAAATATTCCGTTCCAATCCAATGATCCATAATGCAAATATAAGGTTCACTAGTAGGAGAAGTTCAACAATCACTAATAAGAGTGTTCCTTGGTATATTTTAAAAAATTCAATTGATTGAACATGTTGAGTATAATATTATTATTGCATACCACGTTTGAGTGTTCATTGGTATTCTTCTATATGCAAATTGCATTAAGGTCCTATTCATATTTTTTAAATTTTCAATCTCACCATGACTTAAAGGCAATTCATCAAGAGTAACATATTTAGCATATCCATCAGTTAATTTTGGTTGATTGTAAACGAAAAGCAACCTACACCGGGAGCTTTGAGAAACAGTCGGATAGTTGAGATTGATCATCCGAACGTTCTTGGTCATGATTACCTTTAGTTAATACCGGGGTCATTTGTCACGTGACGAGCTAGTATTCAGGTTTCCATTCCAATCTTCCAAGATAAGGTAGTATTTTTCTTTTGATTTTTGCATACAAGGCAATTCATTTTACAATACATTAGTGCGGTGCCATGAGTCTTCTCATAATATGCAATAATATGCCTAAACCCACGAGTTTTGACTCTTATTTGAAGCATCGGCTGTAGGTTCGGACGGAGGTGGCATTGTGAACTGGTAACAATTTAGAATAATTAATTTCTGATAGACATTATAACCTAACAAGTTACAATACTAAATAAATAAATTATAATTAGCACATATATAAGAAGTAGAAATAGTAAACCTTTCAAAATGCAAATTGATATCATTATCACCGGTTTCTTCACGATCAACATACCTTGATCCACCCGCCTAGTATTTTTTTGAATAAAGATAGAATATCACAAGATTACTTATAATAAAAAATTAATATAAAATTATAACTTTCGAATTAAAGCTAAATCAAGACTTGAGAGTTGTGAAAGATTGAGCATTATAAAGAAGAGAGAGGGGAGTTGTTGGTCTGAAAAATGACTAAGAGAAAGGTGTCTGAATTCGGTCCGTGTCCGGATCCGACCCACCGGGTCACGGGTCGACCCATGGATTTTTTCGCAAAAATATATTTGTAAGATTTTATTTAATTATCATTTTGTACATAAAAAAATAAAGGCATAAAAAGATGGGCTTATATTTAATTTTAGTTTTTCACTTAAAATTAAATTGCCTACGTATCCTCGTGAGGAATCAAATCCCTACATAGTTCTCTTACTTACATGACTTATCTTACTTGCCTTTAGCCGAAAACAATGTCGTCTTCTTCGTCTTGGTCGTCGGGTTGACTCCTTGACTAGACTCTTCTTTCCTACATAGTTCTCTTACTTACCTGACTTACCTTACTTATATTTAGTCGAAAGCAATGTCGTCGTTGTCGTCTTGGTCGTTGGTTTGACTCTTTTGACTAGAATCTCCTATAGTGGTGCCTTCTTGATGGCGTCTTGTTATGTTAAGAGGTCATCCCACCTACTTTCTTGATCCCATAGCTGTATTTTTGTTACGTCTTTAATAGGGGTGAAAACGGATCGGATACGGGCGGATAGTGCTCTTCCCGTATCCTAACCCATATTTTTCTCTCGGATTCGAAGTCGGATACGGGAAGGCCGGATATGGATACGAATTCAGATTATTCGGGATACGGACACGGGACGGATACAGGACGGATTCAGTGTAATACCCGGTTGTAATTCAGTCATTATCATTCAGTAATTTCATTCGGTAATTGTCTCTATGTAATTTTTCACTTGTTAATAACCGTTCATCATCCACATTCATTCATCCGTGTTCACCGTTCGGAATAACTTCGAGTTGTGTATCGATATTGTTCATTGTTTCAACCTTACTTGGGAATCGAGACAAGAGTATTATCTTGATTGTTGTAATTGATTCATTAGTCGATGTTGACGTTGGAATTCATGTCATTTCAAATATCCTCATTGTTCAAATTGTGCTTTTGTTGGGCGAACCCTTGTAATCATTGCTTGGAACCACCGTTTTGGGGTTTCCGCACTTTCATTTCGTGTTATTATTTCCCAAATATTGATTCCTATTGCTTTTATTCTCTTCCCGGGTCATTTTTCATCATTTTAGGACCCAAAGGGGTGTGGGCCGCGGCACACATATTTTTCAGTTTTTGGCCGACCAGCCTGTACCGGGGGCCGCGGCTCCTGCCGGCAGGGCCGCGGCACACTGCCGAGTCACTGCCGCGGCACACTCGGCCGGACCGCGGCACACTGCTGAGCACTGGGGCAGATTTTGGCCCTGTGCCGCGGCACACTCGGCCGGGCCGCGGCACACAGTGCAGTCTGCACTATAACTTCGTTTTTTGAGAAGAAAAACTCATTTCTTCATCCTACTTCCGAGAGAGAGAGGGTTTGTGGGAGAAATTTTCATCATCAATCACTTGAATACTCGATTTTTCATCATTTTCATTCGGTTGTGAAGCTCGGATCGTCGATCTAACGCGTGTTCATCGAATCAAAGTGTTTGGATCTTCAAAGGTAATATTCTCAAACCTCTTGGATATCGATTTGTGTTGAGATATGATATTTTGGACGATATAATCATGTTGTATGAAGCAATATACATATAATTATGAGTATATATGTATATTCATCGGATTATTGAAAGGTTATTCAAGAACACTTTGAATATTGAGTTGGATTTGGGGGTTTTCGATTAATTGTTGTTGAAATCACGAATTTGGATATTCATATTAGATTATTGATCGTATTGAAGATGTTTTGTTGGTTTGAAACACTTCTTGGGGATTTGATATTGGTATTATTGAGGTTTGGTTGTAAACAATCGAAGTTTGGCCTCAACGTGTTCGATATAATGCCCCAATGAACTTGGTTTAGTCGTATCGACGTTTTGAGTTAGTTATATTCGTGTTTGATTCGTATGTTGAACGGATTGTTGGTAATTGTGTTATTCAAGGTTGTTCGAGCGACCGGTAGTTTCCTTAGAACGTTGTTCGAGAGAGATCGTATCATCACCGGTGTTAAGGTAAGTTAATTCTTACTCAGTTAAAGGGATATTCATTCCTTTCGTTGTTGTTCATTCATAATCATAATTCATTCATATTGTATTAACCGTATCGAGACTTGTCATTGTTAATTAATCACTTCAGTCACGAGGAACTACGGTTCCAATCATTTCATTGAGCTATCATTCATTTCATTATCATTTCATCTCGGTGAGCCATTATTGATTTCGATGTCACTTTTGTTATCTCGTGGCATTCCGGGTCATACTGGCGTGCCGGTTGGTATGTGTAGGATTTTCATGTCGGGCACATATTAAGTCGTGTGTTGGTTGTTGGCCTCACATTGGACTGTGCACACGAGAAGATCACTTCGTGAGACTGATTAGGTACAAGACCACACATGTATTCGATCGATACTCGATGGTGGCTTGTGCACGGACACATTTCCATCCCGGGCGTAGTGTGGCGCCACCCTTTGAGCCGTACCGTTAGTTGATTCATACAACATGTTTGATTGCGTATTTTTTTAACAAGATTAGGTTATAATCTAACCGATTCATTTTTGATCGAACTTGTGGTTTATACAGCATATATATGATTGTGTTTATTCAACTCTTGAGGATTGTTGTTACGTATGGCGACCACGTTGGGGATTTTGTTTTTCGTGTCGTGGCAAGGCTAAGGCACGGAAGAGAACGTTGACGGCGAGGAGTCAGTGATACTAGTAGGGCCCTCATCCTTTCATTCACCGTGTTTCCTTATTTTATTTCCGCTGCAGATTTCCGTTTGGATTTTGAGTTCATTCAGTGTTGTATATTTTATCTCCATATAAAATATACTTGTATTCGGTCATTTCCTTGGGTGTGTTGTAATAAAACTCTTCATCGGAGTAATTAATGATGTAATGTGGTTCCGTACTACATTTGCCCTGTGTATTTCATTCATTTTCACTCGCCTGCTGGGTCCCAGTCGGGGGTCCACGACACTGTAATATCCGCCTAGTTTGGGGTGTTACAGAGTTGGTATCGCAGCGTGGTTTTGAATACTCCGAGTCATGTTTCATTTGAAATCATCATTCATCAGACTAGTATCATTGGACTTTCACGTCACGTGTGACCCGTGCAAGAGCCGAGCCCTTCAGACCAAAGAACAGTAAGATTTCCTCATTTATCATTTTCATTTGTGATCAAGTCGATCATGTTAATTCATTAATCACTTAGTTCATTTCATTGTTCATTTGTTGATCTTGAGGATCATATCATTAATCTTGTTAACTTGTTCAAATTAATCATTTCAAGAATTTCATCAGATAATCACGTCACCTCAGTTGATCATTCATGTAATCATCGTGTTTGGGCGCGTATGCTCATTTTCATCATTTCATAACGTAATCATAATGTGATATTCATGCGAGATATATAATCATTTCGTGACTTTCCCACTTCAATATGGAAATAGCTGGCAGAGGACGCGGGGGAAGAGCCGAAACCCGAGAGCTCGTGTGAATACACGTACGTATGCTAGGAATAATGCTAATTCATCGAGTAGTGATGCTGCCACTCATTCACCTGGGCGTAATCATTCACTATCAAGGAGTCGTACCCGAGACACAGCTCAGTCAGAAGGTGTTCGGGATGATCCACTTGCTTTTATGCAGGGCATGATGGCCCAAATGACTCAGATGACACAACTGATGGAAACAATGCATAACTCAGCTACTCAGAATCAACAGGCTCCTCCGCCACCACCTCAGAGGCAAGAGAGGGGTGTGAGCAGTATCATTGGCGACATCTCTCGCCAAAGACCACTTATTTTTGAGGGTTCATCTGAACCGACAGATATCATTCACTGGCTTGAGCATTTCGAGAAACTGTTTGCTATGGTGGACTGTCGTGAGGGACACAAAGTTTCAGTCGCGGCTTGCTATCTAGGTAAGAGCGCTCATTCATGGTGGTTATCGTT
The DNA here is from genome assembly GCA_033398695.1 of Orobanche coerulescens. Lineage (NCBI taxonomy): Eukaryota > Viridiplantae > Streptophyta > Magnoliopsida > Lamiales > Orobanchaceae > Orobanche > Orobanche coerulescens. Next base: position 52,117,245 of record CM065803.1, read on the forward strand.
GAAGCCCACCGACGGATTTTGTACTTGGGAACAATTCAAGACTCTCATGATGGAGAGGTATTATCCGGCCCCACTTAGAGAGGCCAAGTTATCAGAACTACTCACTCCCGACCCATCAGTGGACGACGATGTTCTCACCATCGCCCAGAAATTTCAGGAGATACTTCCTTTCGCCTCGTCCATTATTCATTATAAGGCGGACAAGATCAAATATTTCAGCAAGAGGTTGAAACCTCGTATGCGACTACACTTACTTAATCATCATTGCACCACCCTGGCCGAATTCATCGAGAAAGCTCTTACTTATGAGCTTACTGCTAAGGAAATTGCTAAGAATCAAACTTCATCTACTGGCAAGAAGTCTAAAAATCATAATCAGTCTAACGGCAGCAAGGCCACTTTCAAGAAACCACGTGCGGGCTCTACTTTTTCCGAGCGGCCTCCTATGACGCCTAAACCCGCGGAATCTCAGTCCCGAGGGGCCAGTTCGGCCATCACCTGTTTCAACTGTGAAGAACAGGGTCATTTCAGTACCAAGTGTCCGAGGCAGACTGTCACATGCCATAACTGTGGAATTGCGGGGCATAGGGCCCGTTTTTGCCGAAGGGACTCCAAACCCACTCCGGCGACATCTCAGGCCCCAAACTAGTCAGCGGTTCCGAATCAGGCCACTCAGTCCGCGTCGTTTAAGACGACAGGAGCTAACAAAGGCGGAGCCAAGAGCTATCAGACGGGAGCGTCTGGTTCGGGGGCCGGCAAGCCCCAAATTTACAAGATGAAGAAGACCGACGATCCAGAGGCCCGGATGATCTCAAGTACACTCAATATTCTATCTCAACCTGTGTGTATCCTTTTTGATACTGGTGCATCGCATTCTTTTATTTCAGAATCATGTTTGAGTAGACTACGTCTGGGTAGTGCTACTAGTTGTGAGCCTTATGTAATCGATTTACCTGATGGTAGAAGAATTATCGGGAATCGTGAGATTAAGGATTGTCCGATTAAGCTTCATGGCCGTGATTGGTTAGCAGACCTAATCGTGGTAGATTTGCCGAGAGACGACGTCATTCTGAGTATTGATTGGATGAATCGTCACGATGCCGTCATTAGCGTCCGTAAGCGTTTGGTCACAATCATTTCAGACGATGGGGTCGAATGTGTTTTTCAGGGAGGTAATCCCAACTGTTCCGGGAGAGTCATCAACTTGATGAAAGCAGTGAAATTACTCAATCAGGGGTGTGTCGGTTATTGGTGCTATATGACTAAGACCGAGAAATCATCAATAATGTTGGCGGATATTCCGGTAGTGATAGAATATGCCGACGTATTTCCAAACGAGTTATCTGGTTTGCCTCCACAGAGAGATGTGGAATTCACGATTGAGTTGGATCCTGGTACATCTCCAATATCGAAGGCACCGTATCGTATGGCCCCGACCGAAATGCTGGAACTAAAGAATCAATTGGAGGATTTGACCGAGAAGGGTTATATCCATCCGAGTGCGTCTCTGTGGGGAGCACCGGTATTATTTGTCAAGAAAAAGGACGGTTCTTTCCGTTTGTGTATTGATTACTGAGAGCTGAACAAGGTGACGATCAAGAACAATTATCCCCTACCCCGTATTGATGATCTTTTGGATCAACTTCAGGGAGCTTCAGTATTTTCCAAGATCGATTTAAGATCTGGGTATCATCAGTTGCGAATCCGAGAGTCGGATATTGCTAGGACGACGTTCCGAACACGCTATGGTCATTATGAGTTTGTGGTAATGCCGTTTGGGTTAACTAATTCACCTGCGGTATTCATGGAGTTAATGAATCGGGTTTTCATCGACTATTTAGATCGGTTCGTGGTTGTCTTCATTGATGACATTTTAATTTATTCTCGTAACCGAGAGGAGCATGAGTTTCACCTTCATCAGGTGCTCGACGTGTTGAGACGAGAGCAACTTTATGGGAAGTTTTCCAAATGTGAATTCTGGATGTTCGAAGTGACGTTTCTCGGACATGTAATTTCATCAGACGGAGTTCGTGTTGATCCTCAGAAGACGGAGGCTATCCGAGATTGGCAACCTCCGAAGAATGTTAAGGAAATCCGAAGTTTCCTCGGATTAGCTGGTTATTATCGGTGATTTGTGAAAGGATTTTCTAAAATCGCTCAACCCATGATGAACCTTTTAAGGAAAGATAAGAAATACACGTGGTCCGGCGCGTGTCAACAGAGTTTTGAGGAACTCAAGAGCCGGTTAATTTCAGCACCTGTCCTTTCTTTACCGCAAGGGACGGAAGCATTTGTGGTCTATAGTGATGCATACGGACAGGGTCTCGGATGTGTACTAATGCAGAACAGGAAAGTTATTGCTTATGCTTCACGGCAATTGAGACCTTACGAGGTAAATTATCCGACCCACGACCTGGAGCTAGCAGTCGTGGTATTCACATTGAAGATTTGGCGTCATTATCTTTATCGCGTTACCTGTCAGATATTCACCGATCATAAGAGTTGGAACTAATCAAAGATTATGATATTAAGATACTTTACCACCCGAGCAAGGCGAATGTTGTCGCCGACGCCTTGAGTCGTAAGTGCGTTCAGGAGCAGATGCTTGCTCGATTAACAGTTCAGAAGGAACTTCAGCAAGAATTACTTAGGCATAAGATCGAGGTTTGGTTACAGCGTGTTCAGGGACAGCTTTGTATGCTGGAGATTTCATCGCCACTTGAAGAGGCTATCAGAGTGAATCAGGGTTCAGACCCGTTTTTGTTGCGCATCTGCGAGGATGTGGCACAGGGGAAAGCCCTTGGCTTTTTAGTCCATGAGGATGGACTCTTGAGATTTAAGAATCGGTTATGTGTACCGGCGAATGACGAGTTGAAAAACTCGATTTTGAAAGAAGCCCATGCTACCCCTTATTCTATTCATCTGGGGTCCAGCAAGATGTACAAAGACTTGAAACAAAATTACTGGTGGAGTAATATGAAGCGTGAAGTCGCCGAGTTTGTTTCGAGATGTCTTACCTGTCAAGATAGAACATCAGCGACCAACGGGTATGCTGAAACCGCTCCCTATTCCAGAGTGGAAATGGGAGGATATTTCAATGGACTTCATCACAAGTTTGCCGACGAGTCGCCGTGGCATGAATACAATCTGGGTAATTGTGGATCGTCTAAGTCAGCTCATTTTCTCGAGATTAAGGATACTTGGGGTCTCTAGAGACTTGCCCAGTTGTTCATCAAAGAAATAGTGAGATTGCACGGTACTCTTAAGAGTATTGTTTCTGATCGTGACGGGCGATTCGTGTCTCATTTTTGGAAATCAGTTCATCGTGCCATGGGAACTCAGTTTAATTTCAGCACAGCTTTTCATCCTCAGTCCGACGGACAATCAGAGAGGACTATTCAGACATTGGAGGACATGTTGAGAGCATGCGTACTCGATTGGAAATACGATTGGGAAGCCCAACTACCATTGATCGAGTTCACGTATAATAATATTTGGCATGCTTCGATTAAGATGGCACCTTACCAGGCATTGTACGGTCATCGTTGTCGATCTCCTTTATGTTTGGATGACTTATCAGAATCAATCGACACCGAGCCTGATATGTTTATAGCCGCCGGTGAGAAGGTAGCCTTGATCAATAGTCGTTTGTTGACCGCTCAGAGTCGACAGAAATCTTATGTAGACAATCGTCGCCGACCATTAGAATTCGAGATCGGTGACCACGCGTTGGTCAAGGTATCTCCGAGTCGAGGTATCTTCCGTTTCGGGAAGCAAGGAAAGTTGAGTCCGAGATTCATTGGACCGTTTGAGATTTTGGATCGAGTAGGCGAGCTAGCTTATCGATTGGCCTTACCTCTGGCGTTGAGCCGAATTCATAATGTGTTTCACGTCTCTCAGCTACGGAAGTATGTTGCCGACCCGAGTCACATACTTCAATTCGAAGAAATCGAGATCGCATATGATCATTCGTATGAGGAGCATCCCATACGGGTCTTAGAGCGGCGAATCAAACAGTTGAGGAATAAGGCGATTCCTTTGGTTAAAATTCAGTGGTCTAGACACGGAGTCGAAGAGGCTACTTGGGAAACCGAGGATAGTATGCGGGAGAGTTATCCCGAGTTGTTTGACCCTTAGTTTCGGGGACGAAACTCTTTTAAGGGGGGGTGCATGTAATACCCGATTGTAATTCAGTCATTATCATTCAGTAATTTCATTCGGTAATTGTCTCTATGTAATTTTTCACTTGTTAATAACCGTTCATCATCCACATTCATTCATCCGTGTTCACCGTTCGGAATAACTTCGAGTTATGTATCGATATTGTTCATTGTTTCAACCTTACTTGGGAATCGAGACGAGAGTATTATCTTGATTGTTGTAATTGATTCATTAGTCGATGTTGACGTTGGAATTCATGTCATTTCAAATCTCCTCATTGTTCAAATTGTGCTTCTGTTGGGCGAACCCTTGTAATCATTGCTTGGAACCACTGTTTTGGGGTTTCCGCACTTCCATTTCGTGTTATTATTTCCAAAATATTGATTCCTATTGCTTTTATTCTCTTCCCGGGTCATTTTTCATCATTTTAGGACCCAAAGGGGTGTGGGCCGCAGCACAAGGGAGTGTGCGCCGCGGCACACACATTTTTCAGTTTTTGGCCGACCAGCCTGTACCGGGGGCCGTGGCTCCTGCCGGCAGGGCCGCGGCACACTGCCGAGCACTGGGGGCATATTTTGGCCCTGTGCCGTGGCACACTCGTCCGGGCCGCGGCACACAAAGGCGATGCACTATAACCGTTTTTGAGAAGAAAAACTCATTTCTTCATCCTACTTCCGAGAGACAGGGTTTGTGGGAGAAACTTTCATCATCAATCACTTGAATACTCGATTTTTCATCATTTTCATTCGGTTGTGAAGCTCGGATCGTCGATCTAACGCGTCTACATCGAATCAAAGTGTTTGGATCTTCAAAGGTAATATTCTCAAACCTCTTGGATTTTGATTTGTGTTGAGATATGATGTTTTGGACATTATAATTATGTTGTATGAAGAGATATACATATGATTATGAGTATGTATGAATATTCATCGGATTATTGAAAGGTTATTCAAGAACACTTTGAATATTGAGTTAGATATGGGGGTTTTCGATTAATTGTTGTTGAAATCACGAATTTGGATATTCATATTGGATTATTGATCGTATTGAAGATGTTTTGTTGGTTTGAAACACTTCTTGGGGATTTGATATTGGTATTATTGAGGTTTGGTTGTAAACAGTCGAAGTTTGGCCTCAACGTGTTCGATATAATGCCCCAATGAACTTGGTTTAGTCGTATCAACGTTTTGAGTTAGTTATATTCGTGTTTGATTCGTATGTTGAACGGATTGTTGGTAATTGTGTTATTTAAGGTTGTTCGAGCGATCGGTAGTTTCCTTAGGATGTTGTTCGAGAGAGATCGTATCATCACCGGTGTTAAGGTAAGTTAATTCTTACTCAGTTAAAGGGATATTCATTCCTTTCGTCGTTGTTCATTCATAATCATAATTCATTCATATTGTATTAACCGTATCAAGACTTTTCATTGTTAATTAATCAATTCGGTCACGAGGAACTACGGTTCCAATCATTTCATTGAGCTATCATTCATTTCACTATCATTTCATCTCGGTGAGTCATTATTGATTTCGATGTCACTTTTGTTATCTCGTGGCATTCCGGGTCATACTGGCGTGCCGGTTGGTATGTGTAGGATTTTCATGTGGGGCACATATTAAGTCGTGTGTTGGTTGTTGACCTCAAATTGGACTGTGCACACGAGAAGATCACTTCGTGAGACTGATTAGGTACAAGACCACACGTGTATTCGATCGATACTCGATGGTGGCTTGTGCACGGACACATTTCCATCCCGGGCGTAGTGTGGCGCCACCCTTTGAGCTGTACCGTTAGTTGATTCATACAACATGTTTGATTGCGTATGTTTTCAACAAGATTGGGTTATAATATAACCGATTCATTTTTGATCGAACTTGTGGTTTATACAGCATATATATGATTGTGTTTATTCAACTCTTGAGGATTGTTGTTCTGTGTAACTGACCCCGTTGGGGATTTTGTTTTTCAGGTCGTGGCAAGTCTAAGGCACGGGAAGAGAGCGTTGACGGCGAGGAGTCCCAGTGATACTAGTAGGGGGCCCCAGTCCTTTCATTCACCGTATTTCCTTATTTTATTTCCGCTGCGGATTTCCGTTTGGATTTTGAGTTCATTCAGTGTTGTATATTTTATCTCCATATAAAATATACTTGTATTCGGTCATTTCCTTGGGTGTGTTGTAATAAAAGTCCTCATCGGAGTAATTAATGATGTAATGTGGTTCGGTACTACATTTACCCTGTGTATTTCATTCATTTTCACTCGCCTGGTGGGTCCCAGTCGGGGGTCCACGACACTGTAATATCCGCCTAGTTTGGGGTGTTACAGAGTTGGTATCGCAGCGTGGTTTTGAATACTACCTTCCGAGTCATGTTTCATTTGAAATCATCATTCATCAGACTAGTATCATTGGACTTTCACGTCACGTGTGACCCGTGCAAGATCCAAGCCCTTCAGACCAAAGAACAGTAAGATTTCCTCATTTATCATTTTCATTTGTGATCAAGTCGATCATGTTAATTCATTAATCACTCAGTTCATTTCATTGTTTAGTTGTTGATCTTGAGGATCATATCATTAATCTTGTTAACTTGTTCAAATTAATCATTTCAAGAATTTCATCAGATAATCACGTCACCTCAGTTGATCATTCATGTAATCATCGTGTTTGGGCGCGTATGCTCATTTTCATCATTTCATAACGTAATCATAATGTGATATTCATGCGAGATATATAATCATTTCGTGACTTTCCCACTTCAGTATGGAAAGAGCTGGCAGAGGACGCGGGGGAAGAGGCCGCGGTGTGGTCCGAAACCCGAGAGCTCGTGTGAATACACGTACGTATGCTAGGAATAATGCTAATTCATCGAGTAGTGATGTTGCCACTCATTCACCTGGGCGTAATCATTCACTATCAAGGAGTCGTACCCGAGACACAGCTCAGTCAGAAGGTGTTCAGGTTGATCCACTTGCTTTTATGCAGGGCATGATGGCCCAAATGACTCAGATGACACAACTGATGGAAACGATGCATAACTCAGCTACTCAGAATCAACAGGCTCCTCCGCCGCCACCTCAGAGCAAGAGAGGGGTGTGAGCAGTATCATTGGCGACATCTCTCGCCAAAGACCACCTATTTTTGAGGGTTCATATGAACCGGCGGATATCATTCACTGGCTTGAGCATTTCGAGAAACTGTTTGCTATGGTGGACTGTACTGAGGGACACAAAGTTCACTCGTGGCTTACTATCTGGGTAAGAGCGCTCATTCATGGTGGTTATCGTTGAAGCCCACTGACGGATTTTGCACTTGGGAACAATTCAAGACTCTCATGATGGAGAGGTATTATCCGGCCCCAGAGAGGCCAAGTTATCAGAATTACTCACTCCCGACCCATCAGTGGACGACGATGTTCTCACCATTGCCGAGAAATTTTAGGAGCTACTTCTTTTCGCCTCGTCCATTATTCATTCTGAGGCGGACAAGATCAAATATTTCAGCAAGAGGTTGAAACCTTGTATGCGACTACAGTTACTTAATCATCATTGCACCACCTTGACCGAATTCATTGAGAAAACTCTTACTTATGAGCTTACTGCTAAGGAAATTGCTAAGAATCAAACTTCATCTACTGGCAAGAAGTCTAAAAATCGTAATCAATCTGACGGCAGCAAGGCCACTTTCAAGAAACCACGTGCGGGCTCTACTTTTTCCGAGCGGCCTCCAATGATGCCTAAACCCACAGAATCTCAGTCCCGAGGGGCCAGTTCGGCCATCACCTGCTTCAACTGTGAAGAACAGGGTCATTTCAGTACCAAGTGTCCGAGGCAGACTGTCACATGCCATAACTGTGGAATTGCGGGGCATAGGACCCATTTTTGCCGAAGGGACTCCAAACCCACTCCGGCGACATCTCAGGCCCCAAACTAGTCAGCGGTTCCGAATCAGGCCACTCAGTCCGCGTCGTTTAAGACGATAGGAGCTAACAAAGGCGGAGCTAAGAGCTATCAGATGGGAGCATCTGGTTCGGGGGCCGGCAAGCCCCGAATTTACGAGATGAAGAAGACCGACGATCCAGAGGCCCGGATGATCTCAGGTACACTCGATATTCTATCTCAACATGTGTGTACCCTTTTTGATACTGGTGCATCGCATTCTTTTATTTCCGAATCATGTTTGAGTATACTACATCTGGGTAGTGCTACTAGTTGTGAGCCTTATGTCATTGGTCTACCTGATTGTAGAAGAATTATCGGGAATCGTGAGATTAAGGATTGTCCGATTCAGCTTCATGGCCGTGATTAGTTAGCAGACCTAATCGTGGTAGATTTGCCGAGAGATGACGTCATTCTGGGTATTGATTGGATGGATCGTCATGATGCCATCATTAGCGTCCGTAAGCGTTTGGTCACTATCATTTCAGACGATGGGGTCGAATGTGTTTTTCAGGGAGGTAATCCCAACTGTTCCGGGAGAGTCATCAACTTGATGAAAACAGTGAAATTACTCAATCAGGGGTGTGTCGGTTATTGGTGCTATATGACTAAGACCGAGAAATCATCAATAATGTTGGTGGATATTCCGGTAGTGAGAGAATATGCTGACGTATTTCCAGACGAGTTATCTGGTTTGCCTCCACAGAGAGATGTGGAATTCACGATTGAGTTGGAGCCTGGTACATCTCCAATATCGAAGGCACCATATCTGATGGCCCCGACCGAAATGCTGGAACTAAAGAATCAATTGGAGGATTTGACCGAGAAGGGTTATATCCGGTCGAGTGCGTCTCCGTGGGGAGCACCGTTATTATTTTTCAAGAAAAAAAACGGTTCTTTCCATTTGTCTATTGATTACCGAGAGCTGAACAGGGTGACGATCAAGAATAAATATCCCCTACCCCATATTGATGATCTTTTGGATCAACTTCAGGGAGCTTCAGTATTTTCCAAGATCGATTTAAGATCTGGGTATCATCAGTTGCGAATCCGAGAGTCGAATATTATTAGGACGGCGTTCCGAACATGCTACGGTCATTATGAGTTTGTGGTAATGCCGTTTGGGTTAACTAATGCACCTGCGGTATTCATGGAGTTAATGAATCGGGTTTTCATAGACTATTTAGATCGGTTCGTGGTTGTCTTCATTGATGACATTTTAATTTATTCTCGTAACCGGGAGGAGCATGAGTTTCACCTTCATCAGTTGCTCGACGTGTTGAGATGAGAGCAACTTTATGGGAAGTTTTCTAAATGTGAATTCTGGATGTCCGAAGTGACGTTTCTTTGACATGTAATTTCATCAGACGGAGTTCGCGTTGATCCTCAGAAGACGGAGGCTATCCGAGATTGGCAACCTCCGAAGAATGTTAAGAAAATTCGAAGTTTCCTCGGATTAGCTGGTTATTATCGGCGATTTGTGAAAGGATTTTCTAAAATCGCTCAACCCATGACGAACCTTTTAAGGAAAGATAAGAAATACACGTGGTCCGACGCGTGTCAACAGAGTTTTGAGGAACTCAAGAGCCGGTTAATTTTAGCACCTGTTCTATCTTTACCGCAAGGGACGGAAGGATTTGTGGTCTATAGTGATGCGTCCGGACAGGGTCTCGGATGTGTACTAATGCAGAACGGGAAAGTTATTGCTTATGCTTCACGGCAATTGAGACCCTACGAGGTAAATTATCCGACCCGCGACCTGGAGCTAGCAGCCGTGGTATTCGCATTGAAGATTTGGCGTCATTATCTTTATGGCGTTACCTGTCAGATAATCACCGATCATAAGAGTTTAAAATATATATTTACTCAGAAGGAGTTAAATATGCGACAAAGACGGTGGTTGGAACTAATCAAAGATTATGATATTGAGATACTTTACCACCCGGGCAAGGCGAACATTGTCGCCGACGCCTTGAGTTGTAACTCCGTTCAGGAGCAGATGCTTGCTCGATTAACAGTTCAGAAGGAACTTCAGCAAGAATTACTTAGGCATAAGATCGAGGTTTGATTACAGCGTGTTCAGGGACAGCTTTGTATGCTGGAGATTTCATCGCCACTTGAAGAGGCGATCAGAGTGAATCAGGCTTCGGACCCGTTTTTGTTGGGCATCTGCGAGGATGTGGCACAGGGGAAAGCCCCTGGCTTTGTGGTCCACGAGGATGGACTCTTGAGATTTAAGAATCGTTTATGTGTACCGGCGAATGACGAGTTGAAAAACTCGATTTTGAAAGAAGCCCATGCTACCCCTTATTCTATTCATCCGGGGTCCAGCAAGATGTACAAAGACTTGAAACAAAATTACTAGTGGAATAATATGAAGCGTTAAGTCGCCGAGTTTGTTTGGAGATGTCTCACCTGTCAACAAGTCAAGATAGAACATCAGCGACCGGCGGGTATGCTGAAACCGATCCCTATTCCGGAGTGGAAATGGGAGGATATTTCAATGGACTTCATCACGAGTTTGCCGACGAGTCGCCGTGGCATGAATACAATCTGGGTAATTGTGGATCGTCTAACTAAGTCAACTCATTTTCTCGAGATTAAGGATACTTGGGGTCCCGAGAGACTTGCCCAGTTGTTCATCAAAGAAATAGTGAGATTGCATGGTACTCCTAATAGTATTGTTTCTGATCGTGACGGGCGATTCGTGTCTCATTTTTGGAAATCAATTCATTGTGCCATGGGAACTCAGCTTAATTTCAGCACAACTTTTCATCCTCAGTCCGACGGACAATCAGAGAGGACTATTCAGACATTAGAGGACATGTTGAGAGCATGCGTCCTCGATTGGAAAGACGATTGGGAAGCCTAACTACCACTGATCGAGTTCACGTATAGTAATAGTTGGCATGCTTCGATTAAGATGGCACCTTACGAGGCATTGTACTGTCGTCGTTGTCGATCTCCTTTATGTTGGTATGACTTATCAGAATCAATCGGCACCGAGCCCGATATGCTTATAGCCGCCCGTAAGAAGGTAGCTTTGATCAAGAGTCATTTGTTGACCGCTCAGAGTCAATAGAAATCTTATGCAGACAATCATCGCCGACCATTAGAATTCGAGACAGGTGACCACGTATTGGTCAAGGTATCTCCGAGTCGAGGTATCTTCCGTTTCGGGAAGCGGGGAAAGTTGAGTCCGAGATTCATTGGACCGTTTTAGATTTTGGATCGAGTAGGCGAGCTAGCTTATCGATTGGCCTTACCTCCGGCGTTGAGCCGAATTCATAATGTGTTTCACGTCTCTCAGCTACGGAAGTATGTTGCCGACCCGCGTCACATACTTCAGTTCGAAGAAATCAAGATCGTAGATGATCATTCGTATGAGGAGTGTCCCATACAGGTCTTAGAGCGGCGAATCAAATAGTTGAGGAATAAGGCGATTCCTTTGGTTAAAATTCAGTGGTCTAGACACGGAGTCGAAGAGGCTACTTGGGAAACCGAGGATAGTATGCGAGAGAGTTATCCCGAGTTGTTTGACCTTTAGTTTCGGGGACAAAACTCTTTTAAGGGAGGTGTATGTAATACGCGGTTGTAATTCAGTCATTATCATTCAGTAATTTCATTCGGTAATTGTCTCTATGTAATTTTTCACTTGTTAATAACCGTTCATCATCCACATTCATTCATCCGTGTTCATCGTTCGGAATAACTTCGAGTTGTGTATCGATATTGTTCATTGTTTCAACCTTACTTGGGAATCGAGACAAGAGTATTATCTTGATTGTTGTAATTGATTCATTAGTCGATGTTGACGTTGGAATTCATGTCATTTCAAATCTCCTCATTGTTTAAATTGTGCTTTTGTTGGGCGAACTCTTGTAATCATTGCTTGGAACCACCGTTTTGGGGTTTCCGCACTTCCATTTCGTGTTATTATTTCCCAAATATTGATTCCTATTGCTTTTATTCTCTTCCCGGGTCATTTTTCATTATTTTAGGACCCAAAGGGGTGTGGGCCGCGACACAAGGGAGTGTGCGCCGCGTAACACATTTTTCAGTTTTTGGCCGACCAGCCTGTACCGGGGGCTGCGGCTCCTGCCGGCAGGGCCGCGGCACACTGCCGAGTCACTGCCGCCGCACACTCGGCCGGGCCGCGGCACATTGCCGAGCACTGGGGGCAAATTTTGGCCCTGTGTCGCGGCACACAGTGCAGTCTGCACTATAACTTCGTTTTTTGAGAAGAAAAACTCATTTCTTCATCCTACTTCCGAGAGAGAGGGTTTGTGGGAGAAATTTTCATCATCAATCACTTGAATACTCGATTTTTCATCATTTTCATTCGGTTGTGAAGCTCGGATCGTCGATCTAACGCGTGTTCATCGAATCAAAGTGTTTGGATCTTCAAAGGTAATATTCTCAAACCTCTTGGATTTCGATTTGTGTTGAGATATGATGTTTTGGACGTTATAATCATGTTGTATGAATATATATACATATGATTATGAGTATGTATGAATATTCATCGGATTATTGAAAGGTTATTCAAGAACACTTTGAATATTGAGTTGGATTTGGGGGTTTTCGATTAATTGTTGTTGAAATCACGAATTTGGATATACATATTGGATTATTGATCGTATTGAAGATGTTTTGTTGGTTGGAAACACTTCTTGGGGATTTGATATTGGTATTATTGAGGTTTGGTTGTAAACAATCGAAGTTTGGCCTCAACGTGTTCGATATAATGCCCCAATGAACTTGGTTTAGTCGTATCAACGTTTTGAGTTAGTTATAATCGTGTTTGATTCGTATGTTGAACGGATTGTTGGTAATTGTGTTATTCAAGGTTGTTCGAGCGACCGGTAGTTTCCATAGGATGTTGTTCGAGAGAGATCGTATCATCACCGGTGTTAAGGTAAGTTAATTCTTACTCAGTTAAAGGGATATTGATTCCTTTCGTCGTTGTTCATTCATAATCATAATTCATTCATATTGTATTAACCGTATCGAGACTTGTCATTGTCAATTAATCAACTCAGTCACGAGGAACTACGGTTCCAATCATTTCATTGAGCTGTCATTCATTTCACTATCATTTCATCTCGGTGAGTCATTATTGATTTCGATGTCACTTTTGTTATCTCGTGGCATTCCGGGTCATACTGGCGTGCCGGTTGGTATGTGTAGGATTTTCATGTCGGGCACATATTAAGTCGTGTGTTGGTTGTTGGCCTCACATTGGACTGTGCACAGGAGAAGATCACATTGTGAGACTGATTAGGTACAAGACCACACGTGTATTCGATCGATACTCGATGGTGGCTTGTGCATGGACACATTTCCATCCCTGGCGTAGTGTGGCGCCACCCTTTGAGCCGTACCGTTAGTTGATTCATACAACATGTTTGATTACGTATGTTTTCAACAAGATTGGTTATAATCTAACCGATCCATTTTTGATCGAACTTTTGGTTTATACAGTATATATATGATTGTGTTTATTCAACTCTTGAGGATTGTTGTTCTGTGTAACTGACCCCGTTGGGGGATTTTGTTTTTCAGGTCGTGGCAAGGCTAAGGCACGGGAAGAGAACATTGACGGTGAGGAGTCCCAGTGATACTAGTAGGGGGCCCCAGTCCTTTCATTCACCATGTTTCCTTATTTTATTTCCGCTACACATTTCCGTTTGGATTTTGAGTTCATTCAGTGTTGTATATTTTATCTCCATATAAAATATACTTGTATTCGGTCATTTCCTTGGGTGTGTTGTAATAAAAGTCCTCATCGGAGTAATTAATGATGTAATGTGGTTCGGTACTACATTTACCCTGTGTATTTCATTCATTTTCACTCGCCTGGTGGGTCCCAGTCGGGGGTCCACGACACTGTAATATCCGCCTAGTTTGGGGTGTTACAGAGTTGGTATCGCAGCGTGGTTTTGAATACTACCTTCCGAGTCATGTTTCATTTGAAATCATCATTCATCAGACTAGTATCATTGGACTTTCACGTCACGTGTGACCCGTGCAAGAGCCAAGCCCTTCAGACCAAAGAACAGTAAGATTTCCTCATTTATCATTTTCATTTGTGATCAAGTCGATCATGTTAATTCATTAATCACTCAGTTCATTTCATTGTTTAGTTGTTGATCTTGAGGATCATATCATTAATCTTGTTAACTTGTTCAAATTAATCATTTCAAGAATTTCATCAGATAATCACGTCACCTCAGTTGATCATTCATGTAATCATCGTGTTTGGGCGCGTATGCTCATTTTCATCATTTCATAACGTAATCATAATGTGATATTCATGCGAGATATATAATCATTTCGTGACTTTCCCACTTCAGTATGGAAAGAGCTGGCGGAAGGGACGGGGAAGAGGCCGCGGTGTGGTCCGAAACCCGAGAGCTCGTGTGAATACACGTACGTATGCTAGGAATAATGCTAATTCATCGAGTAGTGATGTTGCCACTCATTCACCTGGGCGTAATCATTCACTATCAAGGAGTCGTACCCGAGACACAGCTCAGTCAGAAGGTGTTCAGGTTGATCCACTTGCTTTTATGCAGGGCATGATGGCCCAAATGACTCAGATGACACAACTGATGGAAACGATGCATAACTCAGCTACTCAGAATCAACAGGCTCCTCCGCCGCCACCTCAGAGGCAAGAGAGGGGTGTGAGCAGACATCTCTCGCTAAAGACCACTTATTTTTGAGGGTTCATCTGAACCGGCGGATATCATTCACTGGCTTGAGCATTTCGAGAAACTGTTTGCTATGATGGACTGTCCTGAGGGACACAAAGTTTCAGTCGCGGCTTACTATCTAGGTAAGAGCGCTCATTCATGGTGGTTATCGTTGAAGCCCACCGACGGATTTTTTACTTGGGAACAATTCAAGACTCTCATGATGGAGAGGTATTATCCGGCCCCACTTAGAGAGGCCAAGTTATCAGAATTACTCACTCCCGACCCATCAGTGGATGACGATGTTCTCACCATCGCCGAGAAATTTCAGGAGCTACTTCCTTTCGCCTCGTCCATTATTCATTATGAGGCGGACAAGATCAAATATTTCAGCAAGAGGTTGAAACCTCGTATGCGACTATACTTACTTAATCATCATTGCACCACCCTGGTCGAATTCATCGAGAAAGCTCTTACTTATGAGCTTACTGCTAAGGAAATTGCTAAGAATCAAACTTCATCTACTCGCAAGAAGTCTAAAAATCGTAATCAGTCTGACGGCAGCAAGGCCACTTTCAAGAAACCATGTGCGGGCTCTAATTTTTCCGAGCGGCCTCCTATGACGCCTAAACCCGTGGAATCTCAGTCCCGAGTGGCTAGTTCGTCCATCACCTATTTCAACTGTGAAGAACAGGGTCATTTCAGTACCAAGTGTCCGAGGCAGACTGTCACATGCCATAACTGTGGAATTGCGGGGCATAGGGCCCGTTTTTGCCGAAGGGACTCCAAACACACTCCGACGACATCTCAGGCCCCAAACTAGTCAGCGGTTCCGAATCAGGCCATTCAGTCCACGTCGTTTAAGACGACAGGAGCTAACAAAGGCGGAGCCAAGAGCTATCAGACGGGAGCGTCTGGTTCGGGACTTGTCATTGTCAATTAATCACTTCAGTCACGAGGAACTACGGTTCCAATCATTTCATTGAGCTATCATTCATTTCACTATCATTTCATCTCGGTGAGTCATTATTGATTTCGATGTCACTTTTGTTATCTCGTGGCATTCCGGGTCATACTGGCGTGCCGGTTGGTATGTGTAGGATTTTCATGTCGGGCACATATTAAGTCGTGTGTTGGTTGTTGGCCTCACATTGGACTGCACACGAGAAGATCACTTCGTGAGACTGATTAGGTACAAGACCACACGTGTATTCGATCGATACTCGATGGTGGCTTGTGCACGGACACATTTCCATCCCGGGCATAGTGTGGTGCCACCCTTTGAGCCGTACCGTTAGTTGATTCATACAGAATGTTTGATTGCGTATGTTTTCAACAAGATTGGGTTATAATCTAACCGATTCATTTTTGATCGAACTTGTGGTTTATACAGCATATATATGATTGTGTTTATTCGACTCTTGAGGATTGTTGTTACGTATGGCGACCCGTTGGGGGATTTTGTTTTTCAGGTCGTGGCAAGGCTAAGGCACGGGAAGAGAACGTTGACGGCGAGGAGTCCCAGTGATACTAGTAGGGGCCCCCAGTCCTTTCATTCACCGTGTTTCCTTATTTTATCCGCTGCAGATTTCCGTTTGGACTTTGAGTTCATTCAGTATTGTATATTTTATCTCCATATAAACTATACTTGTATTCGGTCATTTCCTTGGGTGTGTTGTAATAAAACTCCTCATCGGAGTAATTAATGATGTAATGTGGTTCGGTACTACATTTATCCTGTGTATTTCATTCATTTTCACTCGCCTGGTGGGTCCCAGTCGGGGGTCCACGGCACTGTAATATCCGCCTAGTTTGGGGTGTTACATTCGGGCCGGTTTTGAATAAATATAATCGGATAATACGTGTCATACAAAAATCGTTTGGAAGTGATTGCAGCATATAAAAAAACTACTTACACAATATTTCATAAAAGTTCTAATGCAAACTATAATAATTTTTTTAAAAATCGTTTCATAATAAGGTTCCCTCATTTTTACTTATTCAGTCTCTCCCATAAAAAAAATAAGCTCCATACTTAGCAAAGACTAAAGAGTGTTAATTTAATTGTTTTTAACAAATTTTATAATATATATAATTGTCCTCTATTTACTTGAATAGAACATTTCTTTTAATATACATTTCATATGAAACAAATAGCTTATAAGTTAGTATTAAAGTGTTTGCTTAATACATTTCTTTCAAAAAATATTTTTTTTTTCAGAAAATAATTTTTTTTCCAGAAAATATTTTTTTATTTTTCGCAAAAAGTATTTTTTTTATTTTTTCAAAAAATATAAAAAATCCAGAAAATAATTTTATTTTTTCGAAAAAATAATATATTTTTTCCAGAAAATAATTTTTTTTCGAAAAAATATTTTTTTCGCCAAAAAATAATTTTTCTCCAGAATTCTTTTTTTAATTTTTTTCGAAGAAATAAAAAATTTCCATAAATAATATTTTTTTCGGAAAGATAATTTTTTTCGCAGAAAATATTTTTTTTATTTTTCAAAAAATAATACTCCCTCCGTCCACAATCAATGTTCCCTTTTTGCCATTTTGGTATGTCCACAAAAAATGTTCCCTTTCTATTTTTAAACACTACCCCACAATACAATTTACTAAAATATTCTTATAATTTTTATATATTCACACATTTTACCGGGCTGACCCACATATTAATATTAAATTATTTTTAATGTGGGACCCAAACTCCACTCACATCACATTCACCTAACATTTCTTAAAACCCGAACCCAAAAAGTTGGGGAACATAGATTGTGGACGGAGGGAGTATATTTTTCCAGAAAATACTTTTTTTTGAAAAAAATATTTTTTTCTTGAAAGTTTGAAAATTTATTACACTAAAGTCCAAAAGTGTTATATATATATATATAATAAAGTATATTTAAAATTTAAAACTATGGATATCCGGATTGGTATCCGGATTTATTATCCGGATTGGTATCCGGATAATATACGATAAAATATGGGAAAACTCGGATACGGGCGGATATTGCATTATCCGAATTCGAACCCGTATCCGAATTCAACTATCCGGATCCGTATCCGAATCCGACCGGATACCTATTTTTCATCCCGAATTCGATCCCGATCGGATACGGCTCCGGATCGGGCGGGAAATATCCGCCCAGTTTTCACCCCTAGTCTTTAAGCATTTTCTGAACCTCAAGAGTTTTTGGCGTCATTTGGGATCTCCGCTCGTCCAATATATAACCTCCTTCATTAAAAGTCCTCTCAACGGGACTATGGATGCAGACTCTGTAAGAATCTCTTGTGCTACGATAGAGAGTATGGGAAATTCTGTTCCCCATCTATTCTATCAATCCAATAGATCAAAAGTACCTGCATTGTCATCCTCGACCATAAAACTAGTTGCGTAATATCGACTAAGGTCATTCTTTTGGCCGACGTTACTACCACCTATTTCTTGTTATGTGTTGTATCGAGATTTATTCACCTCGACAGGCGATCGACTACAAGACCGAGCGACCGAGTCCACAACCAATCAAGCTATGGCGAACTCGCCTAAGCAAAGATACCAGACCACCTTCAGGTATCTAGCGATCGACTCCTAATGCGATCGCCCTTTGGCACCTAGCGATCGACTCTGGTGCCCGGCTAAAGACGGCCGTCCTACGCCCCGAACATAGACGATCGTCCATCAAAGTCTACAAAGACTGGATCTCATAACAGCACCTATGTGTAGATCCGAGACAAGATCCGCATTTCATGGATCATTGACCACCAACAGCTGTCTCTGACAAGGGCGGCTTTACCTACCGACAAGCCCGCCGAAAGGCACAAGGTGGGACCGTCCGTGACAGCGACTCAGACGCGTACATGCTTCTCATTAGACCGCACAGCTGACTGCCAGCAACTCCTGCAGGCTTTAAGGAGACAAGCCCATGTGCTAAAATACGATCGTCCGCTTATTATAATACAGCAAAGGCGATCGCCCAGCAGATCCAAGTCCTATAAATAGAGAACCTCCTTCTACTGGAAAAAGGTTCCGCGTTCAGTTCCCAATTGGTTCACATACATTCCGAATTCATTCACGGAATTACATACAAACTTACATACTTCCAAGCTCCCAGCTCCTCTCCCGAATCTACCTCAGGATTTCTCTCTCAGCATCTCTCAACCAGAAGACGGTCGGCAGAGGCAAGAAGTCTCCACAGTGCAGATTCAAAGAGACTTACAAGTCCAGGAGCTCAAGCATACAGCTAATACATGCCGTGAGAGACTGTAGATCTCTCACCGCCGTCATAGCTCATCTACGTTGTTACAAGAACTCACAGAGCATCATATCTGGTTCTTCCGGCAATCTACACGCTCACTAGCTAAGATAACAAGAATCTTTACATTCATTGTAATTGTATTCTTACATTAATACTTGTATCCATAAATATTTGTATTAATAATATCTCGCGAGAGCATTCAAGCCCGGGACTAACAACCCCAGCAATTCTTGTGTTATTTATTTTTCTCACGGAAGTGTTCTCGCAATTGTTCGCTATCCATCCATTCCAGCAATATCTATCTCTGGATAATATTTCGGGTAGCAACAATTGGCGCTAGAAGAAGGGGATCTATACCTTCATTTTTTATTCCTATCGTCCCGAAGAACACTCACTGTTCTCGGGGCATATACTTGAAGTGACACTCACTGCGCTTCAAAGAAAGCCTTCAGAATCATGACATCCGTCGGTACATCGAAGAGAGCCACTCTCCGAACCGCCGGACACCATATCCCGGCTCAATCCGAACCCCAGCCGACGACCGGGGGAAGCCGCGGCAACGCGAGACTCTCGATCCCGCACCTGAGGGATGGCCCCAACCTCTCACTCGACCAGTTCCAAACCGAGGAACAGATCGAGGAGGCTATGTCCATCCTAGAGGAGCGACGGAGAGCATGCGCGTCGCCCGCAATAACTCCCTCAACCATCCGCCGTGTTGGTCCCTTTTTCTTAAGTATACTCGATACAGCTTGGGAAATGTTTAAGCAACAGGCTGTATGGTTTTCGAAATCTGAGTGCGTAGCGGAAGTCTTTAATACAGTAAGTTGCCGTCGATACAGCAACTCGGTCTATTCTCCTGTTAGCTTGGTGCGTACAGGGTTTTGCAGTGTATACTTGTATAAATCACAGTTATGAAAACAGTAACGGCGAAAGGTAAATAACACAGTATTTAAGTGGTTCGAGGTAAACCCCTCTACGTCCACTTGTCCTCCACACATGAGTAAAACGTTTATTATAAATACTGTGTACACAACTATGTATTTATAATCAACCCTATCCTTGTATCGTTCACACAGATAGATACAAAGACTGTCGCTTTCAACCGTTCACACAGATTGGTTAAAGCTTCCTTCTTGACTTGCTTCTTCACACACAGTTCCAAAGCTTCGTCCTCTTATTCGTCCCACACAGGTCAGAATAACTTGTTGAGTTCACACAGAGCTCGGTTTTTACACAAAGGTAAAAAGGTAGGTAACCGGGTAAGAACAGCAGCTTTTAAATATGAAGTTCTTGAGCTGATGATGGCTGTTCTTGATGTTGAGCACTGTATATCTCTTTGGTTCTTAATTGCAGTATGCTTTGGAGATATGTTTGCTCAGATGATAACTTTGATAGCTTTGAGAGTTAGGTTACTTGGGTAACTGATCTTCAATGTCTTCATAGGATATATATAGTCTCTGAAGAAAGTATCCATTGAGATGTATCCGTTTGAATAAGATTTCCTTCAACGGGAATATGACATGATCCGGATTTCGCGGAATTCTGAAGATCTCTGACAGCTTCAGTATTTAAATACTTTATCCTTTCAGTATTTAAATACTTCTTTATCGAACGGGACTTGACTTTAGTGAATACCAAAGATTCCTTTTCAAACGGTCTTCAGTCCTGTTTCGATGTGAATGCTGTATCCACTAGAGATGTAGCCATATTGGAATAGTCCGGTGCTTTATGGAAGATAACTGTATTGAGGTTTCGAGACAGCTTCCATACTTGGCTTTTAACTTAGACTTTGTTGCTGTATCTTGGTGGCGCAAGAACTTGCTGTATGCTGGCGCTATGAGAAGGTCTTCAATACAGGATTGACAACTTCAACTGGCTTTCGATACAGGGCTTGCTGTATCAAGCTTTGTTGTTTGGCAATTATCAAAACAACATTACTTATCCCAACAATTTCCCCCTTTTTGATAATTTCCAAACCTCCTTTCCAAGATTCCTTGACCATGCCAAAGCTTCTAAAAACAATTTCCCCTTCTTTTTCGATACCATTTGTTGGTACTATGAGAAGACTTCGATACAGGAGATATTTATCTCCACTGATAATGTCTTGAGCAGACTTCTTGATCTTCTGTCAGATGATCTGGTCTTCAGCACTTAGTCTACAAGAAATGTGAACTGCTTGCAAGCAAGTTCTAAAAATGATAACATCTAATAGGGAAGTGTATTACATCTTAAACTTATGATTGGCGCACAGGCACAATCTTACATTTTTGATCTAGTTGAGTACATCTTAACCTATGAACTGTTCACAGACGAGTTCTTACAGCAATACACAATAAATTTATCAATCATAATTGATGTCCTGTTGTGAAAATAGTATAGTGTTCTTCCTTAAAAGGTACATACAAGATTCAATTTATGTTCGGATTAACGCTGTATTCATGGGTCGTACTGTATTCCCCCTTAATTAATGCACACGTCAGCTGTAGGAAGGTTTCATGCCTTCTTTGTCCTCTGATCTTTGTCTTGTATTACGAGTGTACAGTTAATTAATGGCAGATACTGTATTCATGGGTCTTACAACATTCCCCCTCACTTAATGAGTAAAAGCATAGAAAACTTACAGGGATTTCTGGCTGTGGTGTTTCCCGATGGTGCCTTTTGGTACCCAAATTTGTCGGACAACAATTTGTTTGTTGTAGGCTACTTTTGGTCCATTATATCGATATCTACGTGGGGCAAGCACGTAGTCGTTGTAATCATGATAATTATGATGCATGAAAAATCGAGAATTGTAGTTGTTATTCCAGTACGATTGTCGTCTCGGAGGTGGAGCCATTTTCTTTGGCCTAACATCTTGCCTTCTGGGTCTCCAGTTGGATTCCCAACGATGTTGTTGATACTGCGCGGACACCTGCTTTCTTGATGGATAACGGGGCTCTTGTATCCAATGTCTAGGCACGCTGTACTGAGAGTACTGCTGTATGGGCTTTTGTTGGTTGGATACAGCCTTCTTCCTGAATGACTGCTGGCGTTTATGATATGCTTGTGGAGCATGCTGTTGAGTGCGCCTTCTGAGTGGCTGTTGGTTCCACTGTCTCGAATAGTAGAGTTGCGGGGGCGGAATGGCAGCTTTTGCTTTTCGCGGTGCAACGTGTTCCTTCACAGGGCTCGGAACTTCCTTCGATACAGGGATGGATTCCTCACTCCTGACGAATACCGTACTAGATTTTTCTTTGTTGGAGAACGAGTTGTACCCTAAGCCACGTTTATCATGAGCATGTTGCCCAGTGCTTAGGATCTCTTCCATTCTTTTAGAGGATTTCTCGAAAGACTTCAAGATTGTCTCTAATTCTCCTTCACGTTTCTCGAGAGATTTTACTTTGGCTTCGAGTAGAGCCAAATCATTTGTCTTGCTTTCAAGATGAGACTTAGTCTCATTTAGATCGTGAGCAAGTTGATGATTGCTCTCCATGAGTTTTTCTAAATTGACTTTGCTGTTTTCGCAATCAACTGACATATTTTCGTAATTATTCTTCAGCAAGTCATTTTCTTCTTTCAGCTCTAAGTTAGAAATTTCAAGCTGCAAGTTTTCTCCTTTCAATATCTCATGGGCCGTTTGAATGTTATTAAATTCATTCAGCATATTTTCAAAGGTATGAGATGCATTTATGGGAATAGTTGAGGTGGAGCTTACCTCATCATCATCGCCGTCTTCATTTTCTTCTTTAACTTCGGCCATAGAGCACACATAGGCTCTATCCTCTAGCTCATCATCTGACGAGTCACTATCAGTGACCACCTGAAGACATTCTTCGGTCTTTGTTGATGCGGGTGGAGCTTTTGATTCTCCAATGAGGGCTTTGAGTTTGTTCTTCATCCTGTTTCTCCAGTCATCAAACTCGTTAATGTGAAACATAGATATCTTATTTGAGATAAAGATATCCATTTTAGAAGATGGGAATTACAAAGACTGTTTTCGAAAATGAGTGTTTTTAAGGATCTAATTCAGTTAAAAATACGACTGATTCTTTTTAGAATCAACCGCTCCGATACCAATTGTTGGTCCCTTTTTCTTAAGTATACTCGATACAGCTTGGGAAATGTTTAAGCAACAGGCTGTATGGTTTTCGAAATCTGAGTGCGTAGCGGAAGTCTTTAATACAGTAAGTTGCCGTCGATACAAAGAATTCGGTCTATTCTCTGTTAGCTTGGTGCGTACGGGGTTTTGCGATGTATACTTGTATAAATCACGATTATGAAAGCGAATTGGCGAAAGGTAAATAACACGGTATTTAAGTGGTTCGAGGTAAACCCCTCTACGTCCACCGGTCCTCCACACAGAGTAAAGCGTTTATTATAAATCTGCGTACACAACTATGTATTTATAATCAACCCTATCCTTGTATCGTTCACACGGATAGATACAAAGACTGCCGCTTTCAACCGTTCACACAGTTGGTTAAAGCTTCCTTCTTGACTTGCTTCTTCACACACGGTTCCAAAGCTTCGTCCTCTTATTCGTCCCACACAGTCGAATAACTTGTTGAGTTCACACAGAGCTCGGTTTTTACACAAAGGTAAAAGGTAGGTAGCAGGGTAAGAACAGTGACTTTTAAATATGAAGTTCTTGAGTGATGATGGTACATTCTTGATGTTGAGCCTTTGTATATCTCTTTTGTTCTTAATTGCAGTATGCTTTGGAGATATGTTTGCTCAGATGATAACTTTGATAGCTTTGAGAGTTAGGTTACTTGGGTAACTGATCTTCAATGTCTTCATAGGATATATATAGTCTCTGAAGAAAGTATCCGTTGAGATGTATCCGTTTGAATAAGATTTCCTTCAACGGGAATATGACATGATCCGGATTTCGCAGAATTCTGAAGATCTCTGACAGCTTCAGTATTTAAATACTTTATCCTTTCAGTATTTAAATACTTCTTTATCGAACGGGACTTGACTTTAGTGAATACCAAAGATTCCTTTTCAAACGGTCTTCAGTCCTGTTTCGATGTGAATGTTGTATCCACTAGAGCTGTAGCCATATTGGAATAGTCCGGTGCTGTATGGAAGATAACTGTATTGAGGTTTCGAGACAGCTTCCATACTTGGCTTTTAACTTAGACTTTGTTGCTGTATCTTGGTGGCGCGAGAACTTGCTGTATGCTGGCGCTATGAGAAGGTCTTCGATACAGGATTGACACCTTCAACTGGCTTTCGATACAGGGCTTGCTGTATCAAGCTTTGTTGTTTGGCAATTATCAAAACAACATTACTTATCCCAAGACTCCGCATGGGAAAACGGAAATTCAACGGGCTATTGGGCGAGCGATCGTCAGAAATCCCCGATTCGCTAGAAAAGGCTTTCGCACGACCGGACGGATCCGTATTCAGTCGCCTGGGACATGACCCATCATGGAGACCGGGGCATTCTGGCCCCAACCACGAAACGACGGAATCCGAGTCCGTCACCAAGAGTTTGTCCTACCCAATTCTCAGTCGGACGTAGATCAAGCGTTTGGCTCCCGCTCCGATCGCCAGAGGATCAGTACTTGATCGGCTCGGCTCCCGCTCCGAGCGCCGAGCCGCGAGCAGCCAGGCCACGGCGATGGCCGCTATGCAACGCCAGCACGACGAGATGAAAACACTCTTGGACACTGGGGCAAGCACCAGCAGAAAGATCATCGGGCCGACCGAGCCACTCGCGGTCCACATCGAGCTCGCCCCCGTGCAACCGAGGATCGTTCCTCCCAAAACACCTCTGTATGAAGGGAGATCGGACCCCGAAACCCACCTAAGTAAATTCCAAATCTACATGACTGGGTGTGGGGCATCAGATGCAACCAAGTGCCGGATCTTTCCATTAATATTGGGCGAGCTGGCCCATATGTGGTACGTCTCCCTACCACCACGATCGATCATCTCCTTTGAGAAACTGGCAAATGACTTCACGTCAAACTTCGCCATCAAGGTCGCCAGACCAGAAGGCCCCCACCGCGTGATGAAAATTAGGCAGGGGGAAGACGAAACCGACGCAGATTACATAGACCGAGTAGATAAAATCATCCTTACCGGCGAACCCGTCAGTGACGAGCTCACTCTCTATTCGGTCCTGGGGGATTCTACGGTCACTCACCCATGTTTAGACATCTCACCAAGGATATCCCCCCAACCTACGCGATCTTCCTCGCTAAGGTTGCCGACTTTATGGCCAGGCAAAGGCTACTCACCCTCCGCCTAGGCGAGGAAACGCCCCCTCCTGCATGAAAAATGGCGATCGCCAAAGCCAAGAAGACGGTCGCCACGCCATCCGGCTGCCTCAGGTCCATCGAGGATGTGGAAGCCCATCTCCTCCACAAGTTCAATTGAACTCCGGCCCACATTTTCTATGCCATCAAGGGGCGACCTCTAAACAAGCCAAAGGCGATAATGGACCATGGTCACCTGGACCACAATCAATATTGTGCCTACCATAAGAGTCCTGGCCACAGCACCAACCAATGCCGCGACCTCCTCAAACAGCTCTGGAGATTGTTCGAGGAGCGCAAGTTGGACATCTTATTGGCTTAGCCGGAGCCCCTACCTATCTCTAGACACGATCGTCCGAGTCGAACGCGAACAGGTTGGGAAGCTCATACGAGCCGACCCCTCGATCAACCTCGACGACCGTCTCTACATGCTACAATTAAGAGAAGGGAACCTCAGAAGTCTCTCCCCGATCTCCCACCTCATTGAAAAACTGGAGGACTCGCTCGCCATCTACAGTTCATCATCTATCATGTTGGACTAAGGCACAAGATTGCCTCCCCCACACAATGTACACTGTCGACGGTCGGCATTTAACATGACGATCCGAGGTGGAAGAGTGTAGCCATGGTTCTGGTGGTCGATGGAACTGACTGCTTAGGCCATGTAAGGTTCCTTTGGGCTGAGATCGCTCGCCCTTCGTTTAAATACGAGGCGGGCGTAGTCGAAGGACCCTCCAAACAAATCAGTGGACACGATCTCCCGCCCTCAAAGGTTCATCATTTGACGTGGTGAACCCGGACAATGCGACGCGTCACTACCTCTGTCTCAACGTATACCGTCGAGGATTGCCATCTAACATGACGATCTGAGGTAGAAAAGAGCTAACTAGCCGCGGACGTGGAGTCGATTCATCCAATGACGCCCCGCGCAAGGACTCCTCCAGACCAAGACCGCACGCCCTTCGTTTAAATACGAGGCGAGGCGCAGCCTAACGGAGGACCCTCACAATAAAATGAGTCATGACACAGACGATGTCGCTCGCGCACAAGACATGGTCGTGGAGATCGGTCCATTGAACTCCGCGATCGTGCACGGCTCCTCAGGACCGAGATGGACGACCTTCCTCGAGGATTCGACAAAGTTGAAGACCGCTCACTCAACAAGTTATTTTCATCCCCTTACTTTCACTAAGTGAACAAAAACAAGGGGCAAGAGTGCGGACTACCTATACGACGATCGTCCCTATTCAATCACATACGGAGATCGGCATTTTTCAGATGTTGTGCAGCGATCGAATTTGTTATAAAAGTTATCTATATGAGTTTATCAATTCACGTAGACCTACAAAGTCAAGCAAAAGACTCAAAAATATCAATCATTCAAGTGATAAATCGGAGAATCAAACGTTCATTTCATTGCTTTAAGGATCAGAATACATGGTCGCCCGAAGGCTTAAGTACTACAAAAAGAAAGCTACAAATTACAAGGCAATAAGCTAAAACATTAAAAATGAAGTGCCTCAGGCCCCTGCCTGGCCTTCGCCTTCAGCCTCCGGAGCGGCCTCCCCATCCTCCGGAGCGTCGAGATGAACAAGGTTGGCCGGAGTCAGATACCAGCTCAAATCCACGCCGATATCGGCGAGATCCAAGATCGGCAAAGAGAAAGCAAAATGGAGAGGATGTTCCAATGCGTACGCCTTGAAGTTCTCAGCAAGAGGGCCGACCTCCAAACCTCCCTTCTTAGCAGCTCGGATCGAGTCGGCGAATGCCATATGATAGGCAAACTCGCTGACAAACTCCAAGTTTTGAAAGGGATCGGCCTTGGTCGCCTCTACCTCCCCTTTCAGCTCCGCCATCGCTTGCTGCGCGCCTTGGAGCTCGGCCTCCCTTGCAACCATCTTTTCCCTCGACTCCGCTAGGTCGCTAGTCAGCCGAGCGATCGTATCCTTCAGTCGATCGGCCTCCTTCTCAGCAACCGTCTGCGAGCGTACGGATTCTGTCATCCGGTCCCGGAATCAGTCAACCGTCACCCGAGCCATCTCGGCCTCCCGTCTCGCCTGCTCAAGCTCTTGGCTCGCCCGCTTCGCTGCATCCAAGGAGTCCTTCTCCATTGCCACAATCTTATCGGCGAACTCGGCGTTCTCTTTCCGAGCCGCCTCGAGATCCACCTGCAGGCGAATAGTGGAAGGACGGCCCTCATACTCCTGCACAACCTGGGCAGCCATGGTCGCCGCCTGAAGAGAAAGGGCGAAAGCAGCCTGCATCGTGCTCCCAGATCGCTGACGAGCGATCGCATCCAGATCGGTCGCCCAGGCCTTCGGTAAAGCGAAAACGGCCCGGTTGACGTACAGCGAGATATCACGGGATTGGCGAGGAGATCGGCTCGCTAGGAAATCCCGCACTATCGGCGGACAAGACGGATCAGTGCTACGGATCCTACATTAAAACAGCAAAATTAGCACATCTCCCACGCAAATGACAAATTTCAACTCAGCAAGCAAAGTTTACCTCTCGGCTCTCTCAGGATCGTGACCGAAGTATGGCTTCTCACGAGGGGTCTCAGCTTCGGCGATCGCCATCTCCCGCAGAAAAGCCGCGGAGGGAGTAGGCTCATTCTCCGGAGGAACAACGCTGATCGGAGGCACAGCGATCGGCACCTCGCTGGCAAGGGCAGAAACTGGAGTTTCTCCCGACCTCTGCCGTTTGCGATTCGTCCGAAGCCCCTCCTCCCGGAATTCCTCCTCAGCCACGATCGGCTCCACGTGAGGCTCCACCTCCGGTATGATAGGTAACGTCACAGGAGGAACCCGAGATGACTTCGTCTGGCGGAGACGACCCAGAACTCTAGGGTTCGACATAGATATCTCCAGTGGGGGCTCCGAAAAGCAAGGAAATCGAACCTCTACAAATGAGAAGAACCAAACCACAGTTAGACCTATTCCTCCAAACAGGACGATCGCCCAACAAACGGAGATCGTAGAAATTCATACCTGAGACCAAGAGATGTCTCGGAAAACGAAATAGGCGAGCGGATAACCAACGACTCTCCTTGTTGATCTGGCTAGCGTTCAAGTCGTCGTCCGACAAACTTCGTATCTGCTCCCAGACGACCAGGAAATCAAAAGACAACTCCTCGATCGCCGGAATGCGGAAACCTGCAAAAACGAAATCAAATTAGATCAGTTCAGAATACATCCGAACAAAGGGAGAGCCCGAACCCTTACCGGGATTCCTCTCCCGAAAGCTAGTGGGGATCTCCAGCTCGCCAGTGGGGTTGTCGCTCGCTGAGGCTTTCCAGGCACCGGCGACCCAGAACCACTTCGCCAGATCGCCCCGCGCCTTGTTCGGGACTCCAAGGATCACGCGACCGGATCGGCCTTGTATATGATAGCCTCCGACCGACTCTTTCTGAACCGTCAACTTGAACAGGTGGTTCATCTTCGACGGTGAAGGGAGGCGGTACAGTCGGTGACCGCCGAACAAGGTGAGAATTCAAATTATCTGGAGCCAAGCATTTGGCGTCAGCTGGAGTGGCGCCACGTTCCAAGCAGCCAACAGATGGGAGATGGAGAACGACAAAGGAAATCGCAACCCTGCCTCCATGATCGCTTCGTTCACAGCGACCATCCCCTCCGGTGGCTGATCGGCTCTCTCATTCTCAGTCGGCACAAAGAGATCCACATCTGAAGGGATATGAAACCTCGTCCTCCAGACGGCCAGATCCTTCCTGATCGCCGAACTCCTGATTTGGCCAAGAGACCACAGAGATCGCTGAGCAGCCCGAAATAGCGATCGCTTGGGAGGTTGATAAGGGTGAGCGATCGAATACTCCCGGAAATCGAATCTTGGAGACGTACCGTCCAGCCTCTCCATAATATCAGCAAAAGCCACATAAGCCTGGCCAAAGGCACTATGCCACTCCCAATAGGCCCTCACCGCCAGATCTCTCTCCGTCTGCGGGCGTCTGTGTTCAACGGACGCCTCCTTAGCCACGTCGGCCTCATTGAACAACGCCTCGACTTCCGCAGGGTCGATACCGGCTCTAATAGCCTCAGCGGCCGTCTCCAGATGGAACTCAGCGGAGGATCCTCCCCGGACATTAGAAGTCCCAGCGGCGGAGGAAGTGCCCACTCCCTGTGAAGAAGATGTTCCAGCCATTTTTGAAGAAAAGAGGAGAAAAGGAGTGTTCGTCTTACCCAAGATTAAATCGATCGATGATCGGCAGCAAAGTCTCCAGAAAAATCTTCGAGCAAAATCCTTCTTTGTCCAGTAAATGCGCGTAAGAATGAACACTGCCACCCTGCACCTTTTTATAGGAGATGGCAGGGACTTCAAAGCAATTAAGAAGAGTCTCAGGGGTTGAAGTGCAACCGTCGCATTTATTGACCCCCTTGAAACCCGTGTACGCGTCTTTTCAAGGACGCATCAGACGAGGGGTCATAAATGACCGTTGGTCTACCCCAACAGGAACCCGACACGTGTCCCAGAGACCTTTCCGCATCCGCTGCCGTTTCTCGCTTTTTTCAGCGACCTACCAGATCGTCTAAATTCAGAATCAATCAGCTCAAAGACGATCGCCAGTTCAGTGAAACGCAGAGTCGCTCGTCGAAGTTCAGCGATCGCCGGCAGAACCACCTCACCCCACGTTTCCAACATAGGAGCGAGCTGGGGGGCAATTGTTGTATCGAGATTTATTCACCTCGACAGGCGATCGACTATAAGGCCGAGCGACCGAGTCCACAACCAATCAAGCTATGGCGAACTCGCCTAAGCGAAGATACCAGACCACCTTCAGGTATCTAGCGATCGACTCCCAATGCGATCGCCCTTTGGCACCTAGCGATCGACTTTAGTGCCCGGATAAAGACGGCCGTCCTACGCCCCGAACAGAGACGATCGTCCATCAAAGTCTACGAAGACTGGATCTCAAAACAGCACCCATGTGCAGATCCGAGACAAGATCCGCATTTCATGGATCATTGACCACCAACAGCTGTCTCTGACAAGGGCGGCTTTACCTACCGACAAGCCCGCCGAAAGGCACAAGGTGGGACCGCCCGTGACAGCGACTCAGACACATGCAGGCTTCTCATTGGACCGCACAGCTGACTGCCAGCAACTCCTGCAGGCTTTAAGGAGACAAGCCCATGTGCTAAAATACGATCGCCCGCTTATTATAATACAGCAAAGGCGATCGCCCAGCAGATCCAAGTCCTATAAATAGAGAACCTCCTTCTACTAGAAAAAGGTTCCGCGTTCAGCTCCCAATTGGTTCACATACATTCCGAATTCATTCACAAAATTACATACAAACTTACATACTTCCAAGCTCCCAGCTCCTCTCCCGAAACTACCTCAAGATTTCTCTCTCAGCATCTCTCAACCAGAAGACGGTCGGTAAAGGCAAGAAGTCTCCACAGTGCAGATTCAAAGAGACTCACAAGTCCAGGAGCTCAAGCATACAGCTAATACACGCCGTGAGAGACTGTCGATCTCTCACCGCCGTCACAGCTCATCTATGTTGTTACAAGAACTCACAGAGCATCATATCTGGTTCTTCCGGCAATCTACACGCTCACTAGCTAAGATAACAAGAATCTTTACACTCATTGTAATTGTATTCTTACATTAATACTAGTATCCCCGAATATTTGTATTAATAATATCTCGCGAGAACATTCAAGCTGGGGACTAACAACCCCGGTAATTCCTGTGTTATTTATTTTTCCCATGGAAGTGTTCTCGCATTTGTTCGCTATCCATTCATTCCAGCAATATCTATCTCCGGATAATATTTCGGGTAGCAACATTATGTTATAAAGTTATTGTTGAAATGGGTTAGTCAGGGTTATTTCTAGTTCTATGTTAAATGCACTGCTCTCCTACAGTATATGTGCAATTAAAATTTCTAAATGCAAACATTCTTTTGTTTAGGGTCCAATTATCATCTATTCAGTGTATAATTATTCCTATAAAATTATTTTTTGAAAGTATGCCAAGGTATCAACAACTAAAGAAACTATGATCTATAGATTAAAAAATTGCTCTTAATGCAAGTTTATGTTGTTTGGCAAGGCACACTATAGTTCTAGTCATTGTTGTACATGGAATTCTCTTAATAGTGGGATTATAAGCATTTTTCATCCTACATTCACAACTAATACTATCCGCAAAATTAAAATTACAGAATCTTGTGCACACATTTTTGCTCTTTTTTCTCTAGCAAGTAATGCATTATATTTATAAAGTTGAGATCGGACATACCTTGAGAGCCAGCTCCAGTACAAGGTTGGAAGTTGATTTGTTTTTATGACTTTTATCTCCCTTGACACATGCATGGTTATGCTTAAAATGTCTCTTAAAATTTCCATACGCATCTCCATGGACCCGCGTGTTTTCATCTATCATATCATCATCTTCAGAATGTTGACTTTTATTTTCAATCCTGGGTGGATGTTGATATTGAGATTTGAATTGAGGCTCTCAAATAGATAGACCAGATGGTTTTTTGGTTTTGCCCCAAAGAACCATTCATTTGAAACTGGACATTTGGAATTTTTGAGGACCGTGTCAATACTCTTTCCCTTGCTGGAGCTCGATATAATGATAAAATGAGAAATTAGGGAGTAAATTAAAGTTTAGAGAAATGAGAATTTAGAGAGAGAAATTAGATTGAATGAGAGAGGTGTGATAAATGAGGGAGGTCGGTGGGTATTTATAGGTTTAAATTTTGATTTTTTTAAAGATAGCTCGTTGGATTATTTAAAAAAAAAATTGATCCGACCTAGCGGGTCACGAGTTCAAAATATCAAGAGACCCGTGTGTACCTAGGGTCAGAGTCCGTGTTTGATCTGTGACCTGGATTCCATGGGTTGGCGCTAGGTTGCACGGGTCCCGATCGACTGGGCACGTCTAGTCTAAGAGGAGGGGGTACTTATGAGGATTTTTGCCAAAAATAAAATAAAATCTCGTTGTTAGATCAACTTGGCCTGGACCATGGGCTAGCCGTTGGACAATGGCTACTCCTCCAGCAATCGGTTGGTGCCATATGGCATGGGGGTGGGTCCAATAATTTAAATTCAAATTTGGAAATAAAAGTGGTGGACTGATGTGGGATGGGCGGACTAGGGGATAGGCTGGGCCGAGCTAGGCTTGGGTTGGGGGTTTGGGATCGGGACCATTTGGGGTCTCAGCGGACAGCGCTTCGGGCCTGGTCCAAACTGGCCTGAATGGCCCTTGAGCTTAGAAAAAACAGGCCGGTTCAGGTCGGCTCAGCTCAGTGGCGACCTCTATCTACAACTGATCACGTTAAAGTGTTCAACCTGAAAGGAAGTGGGAAAATTTAGCTGAGGCATTTTTTTGAACGAGTTGTGCCATCTCAATGGCAATGATATTCTCGACCAGATTCTAGCATGCATATCACATATGTTCCATCTACTCAGTGTCAGTCCCTGGACTTAGGCCGGGAGTGCGCCCGCCTAGGGCCCAAGGGAAAAAGAGGTCCAATATTTCTTTTAATCCAGTAGACATTGATGTTGATGTGGATTATAAATAATTTTGTATCTCAAAATACTCGGAAGAAATCACTTCTTAAGACTTTAGAAAAAGTTTGTTGCCAAATTTTCAATTTTGTTAATTTTTTGTCCGGGTTTGGTTTTATGTCCTCGAAGTTTATATATTCTTCGTTATTTTTTCAATGAATTGGGATAAAATAGTATTTCCTTGATGGTATTCTACTTAAGGAGGGTTGAGCCATAAAATTTTAATGACACTCGTTGCGCATTACAGGTTCTGATTCACAAAAATAGGATGTACATTATACTCCCTCCGTCTCATAAGTATAGACACTTTTTACCATTTTCGTCCGTCCCCAAAGAATAGGCACACTCCATTTTTTGAAAAAAAACACTTTACTCTTTCTTTGTATAAAGCAATACTCTCTCTCCACTCAACACTACTATCATTTCACTTTTATTATAACTCGTGTCATTCATTCCCCCAGGTGCTTATACTTATGGGACGGATGGAATATTAAGTAAGGGATCGGGACCGGTTGTGCATCTACTTCTAATTTTTAAATGTTTTACTTTGTTTTCTGCAGATGCCAAGCTGAAGCTCTTGCGCCAGTGATAAAATGGCCAAAGGGCAGCAGTGGCTCCCCGACCACTAAGAGCTGCTGTTCGAGCAGACAATTTACTTGCGGCCGAGGCCCAAGGAAATGAAAATGTTAGCTTAGCAAGTAAAGTTCAACTTTGTTATAATATAACACGAAAGTGACGTTTCAATTACCCCTTTGTTTTTATATAGTGTGAATGACTATTATGCCCCTGATGTAAATATGTAATTACGATTGTGCCATCTGAAGTTTTCCTATAAATAGGACTTCAGTTATTAATGAAAATCACACCTGAGAATCATTCTCTATTCATTCTCTAATTTCTCTCTCTCTATTATTTCGATTTCATAACACGTTATCAGCACGACTCTAACCGTTTGAGTAATATGATGAAAGTATGCTCTACAGTTGCATCCCCTGGATGAACCTCTGTATTAGAAATCTAATTATTACAAACAACCACATAATTTTTATTCACAATTGGGCATCTTCCACCAACTCACCGATTTCTACTCCTGTATATGCCTTCTTCTCAAGACTACATCAGATAATTCCATGTTCTGATTTTCATTGAGGAATCAGTTGTTTTCTTAAAATTAGTTCAATATGGCGGAAGAAAATCAATCGAATGATGGCTGACGAAGAAAAAGAAACTAATAAGAAACAATTGCTTTGATTTTTGTGCTAAGACAACGTGTCAGATCCAAACTCTTCCGAAGCTAACGGAAACATGTCAGATCCAAACTCTTCCGAAGCCGACGGAAACACCATAATCTAACTCGAAGATCCATCATGGAGATAGAAAATCTGAAGAGTTACTGACTTCCTGCATCCATGGACGATGCCTTGAAATCGCCGGATAAAAACTTGATTTGGATGAACCGAATGGTAGCATATCCATCAATAGTGGCGGCGTTGAACAACGATAAAAGAAGCTTCCTATATCTATGTCTTTTACGTGAGGTACGTACTGTGTTCATTAATATTATGTGTGTCAGTGTATGTTGCTGCCAAAAAAAAAAAGAAGAAATGAGAACTGGACGATAAAGAAAAAGATGAAGTAGGAGGCGAGAAAAAAAAAGGGGGAGGAGAAGATGTAAGATAGTAAGAAGAAGATGAATCAGGACAATCAGTGATGGAAGAAAGAAACAAAAGTTATTATCACAAGACAAAATACTTAAAGAAAGGAATAGAGGTAAAGTAGAACACATAAGAATAAAATATTGAAATGATAAACAATTTGGTTGTTGGCATTGTAAACAAAAGAGAAAGCAACAACTGAAAAAAAAGAGAAAGGAAGGGACGATCGCAATTTTCCGAAATGGCAAAACTCTAGAAGACACATAAATTAATAAAATAATAAAAAGTAAAATATTCATTTAAATTATTAAATCATACATTCGTTTTTCTTACATATAAGATATATATGCTATCAGAATTGATTTTTCTTGATACCATCGTGATCCATTTTACGAGAGCTTCAATTTGACACCAATATTGATATAAGTGTCAACTCTTTTCATATATGACATTATTAAATTTATTAGAAAGTACGAATTAATATCCAACTCCAGAAATCGCAGAAAGATTTATGAATATACCCTTACACTTGCTATTAACGGCAGTCGATGTTTCAACCTATATCTTGACGATGACTATATTTTGAGGAACTGATTGGACGATCCTGTTCTGGTAGAAGCAGTTAATTATTATGCAGTTTAAATTATGTCTCTTATTTATCTCAAAGTGGTGGTTTAAAACCACATATTTATTGCGTTTATTTTATATAATTATAATACCTCCCATGTGATGAGTTCAATTATCACAAGACGGATGGTTTTACATGTACGCAATTTATATATTATATATCACCATCGTGGTTGGTTATACCACATGAATGGTTCATAAATCCTGCTCTCGAAGAAGAAGCAGTTGATAAAAATAAATCCTACTCTGGAGAAGTAGTTGATCGATTATCTAAATCCTGCTCTGGATAAGCAATTGAAAGAAATAAATCCTACTCTGAAGAAGTAGTTGATCAATGATTCAAATCCTGCTCTCGAAGAAGAAGCAGTTGATGGAAATAATATCCGATCTCCATAATTATTATACACGAACGGAGAAAATTGAGCAAGTGATACCATTAGCTATCACCGATTAATTAAAGAAAATCCCATGCAAACGGCATGGTGGGTTCATTTGACAAGTGATATGGAAAACTATCACTCGAAAATAATTGCTCAATAAATCCCATGTTGATTATATCACATGGTGGGATCATTGAAATCATATTGATTGACAATATTTATATGGAAACATATATCACATATTTGTGAAAATATTGTATTTGCATAAAAGCAAAAGATGGTCTTATTATTGCTGAAGAAGCACACAACAGTCGAAGTGAAAGTATCGAAACTAGCTGAAAGGCAGTAAACACTCGACAATATGAAACGCGAAAAAGAAAATACATATGAAACCCATAAAAAGAAAAGGGGTGCGTCTCGAGAGTATAAAACTCGTAACTCTGCCACCCCCTGGCATCAGGGTTTATAATGAAAGATCTAAAGGATCTAAACTTCTTTTTCGTTTAGCGCCAATAGCCTGTGGCTGATGAGCCTTGACTTCCAAATTCTTAACTGAAATATATGCCTGAAACTTTATAAGTAGATCAGCAACAGTGTCAGCACATATTATTATATCTCTTGATGGTTGAGATATAAACTTGTAATCTACTCCTTGATCCAGAAAGGCAAGCAAATCGCTGAAGAAATTATTAATATTCAACAAACCTATAGATTTGGTATGGAAGTCCCGCTCAGCCCATGACGTGATATTGAATATCTCATTGAGTGTGCCATAGCCACCTGGAAGAACAATAAAGGCATCACTATTATTCACCACATACATCAAACTATCATGCACAGGCTGTGTTTGAAGCATCAACCCAGTTGAACCCCCTATACTACTAGTTCTAACTGTGGGATAGTGTAAGGTACTTGTTACTCTTATTCTCCCATTTTGTGCAGCCTCTAAACGATAATCCAAAAACCTATAATTACTTCCACCATACAATATATCGATTTTGTGTTTTCATAATTCTTTTACGAATTGATATGCCATATCTATATGCTGGATATGACCTATCAATTTGGATCCACCTAAAATACATATAGTTTTAAATGGATGAGATCTATATGAGGATTCTGAGAACTCCATCTTTCTACACTAGACTTTCAAAATTCTTTTATGAGAGATACATTTTCTGATTTGTGGATCCCAAATTTAAAGAACAAACTTCTTTCTAAACGACAAATGACTTCATTATTTTCATTGAAAAAGGAGCGGTAGATAAGTCATTACTTTTGACACAATTGCAAAAGAAAACGATAGATATGATATTATATTTTTCAATGAAAATGACGTTACCAATCGGTAGCTGAGAAATTTAAATATTGGAAAACAATATTCATCAACTTGCATTATTTTTCTATTTATCTTATACCAACTTTGACAGAACGGACTTACAAACTGGATCTTTTGAGACTAATTTTTCATGACTATAGCATTCCCGTTCATCCTTAAATTGTATCCACAAAGCCATTAGTTCACGATGAACGTATCCACTCGGATGTGCATCAAGAATCTGTTGAATATCATGATCCATAGATTCCTTACTCAATCCATCCTTGATAAATGCTATTTTATCTTCTCGGTTTTTGGATACAAACCCCACAGATTTGCATCGTGTGTCACATGTCCACCGAGCACATTTATAGCACCCACCTAATCTTTTTGCTCTCCGTTTCTTTGCAAAACTACTCTTACCTGTACCTGGCATGTACTTAAATGAATTTGAAAATTCGCCAGATAATCGAACTTGTGCTTCGATCAACCATCGAATATCTTCTGGGATGCCATTTCTCATTAGCACCCTTAACCTTTCGAGTCGAGCTCGATAAATTCTTTTTATGATATTCACTGGAAGATATGGGTAATATTTACGAAGATTCGAAAGCATTGAATCCATTATGATATTCAGACCCTCGGTATGGGTGAATTTTGTGAATACAATGATAATCTATTTATAGATTGGAACTACGCGTATGAGATTTGACTTCGCGTCCTGAGGCGTATGAACTACGACTCTATATTTGAATAATGGACATAATATGACATGTGGGAGCTGTTAGGCGTATTTTTATACGCTTATTTATCATTATTTCGTAATATTTTGGAGAGTGAAATCGTCTAAATGAGCTTTTAATGCCTTAATTTTGTATGATTGACAGGAAATTGAAGTCCGGAAGCTAAAACGAGGCAAAACGGGCGAAAACGGCAAAACTGTACTCTGAGCCTCGGCACAAGGAAGCTGAGCCGCGGTACATGAAGACACCAACCGAAGGGCAGAGTAACCTGTACTCTGTGCCGCGGCACAGCCCAGGTGAGCCGCGTCACAGAAGAATTAATTAACGCCTGTGCATTCGGTGAAGGCGATGTGCCGCACAAAGTTTAGTGAGCCGCGGCACACTTAGCGGAGTTTGGTAGGTCTCGCGGATTTTGAGTCATTTGGCCGTTTTCGGCCACCGACTAATACGGACGCGATTTGCTGATGTGCTGAGCTATAAATAGGGTTTTAGACCCTAATTAAATCATCTTGGAATCATTGGATCTTAGCTTTTGAGAGCTTAAGCTTGGAGACGGCAGAAGAAGAGGAAAGCAGAAGAATTCAAGGGTAGAAGGCGGGAGCTGAAGAACGGAGGAATCCGAGCTTTATCTGCGTTTGAATTTTATGCTTTCGTTTATTTATTCTGTATTTTCAGTTTTTAGTATGTCAGGCTAAAGCCCTAATCTAGGGTTTTGATGAAACCTTTGTTTTGACGAATTGATTGAGATTATCCAATTTATTACCTTTTTATTGAGTTTTCCCAATTATGTTTAATGCTTGCAATTATCTGGCCAATAGTTGTATTGATTTAATCATTCACTTTGAATCGGGAGAGGAGATTTGGTGAGGAACTATTGGTGAGGACCGTTTTATTCTGTGAGATAGGAATATACTCATAGGAACTACGTGGCCTTTAGGAGATTTTATGCTTTTTGCCTATCGACGAAATAATTCACCTAGGGATAAAGTGCGTTAGTCGCCGTTAGATAAATCTATTGACCTCGGGAGAGGCAGTAGAATATTTTAGCAATCTACGCCTTCAATAAATTGGGAAAATTATTTATTACGGATAATCGAGAGTAAATTCGGATTAACTAAGGTGGATTCAGAACCCTAGACTCATTTATCATTTGATTTCTTTTATCCAAGATATTGTTTTCTACTGCTTAGTCTTTTAGTACTTCTTTTAGTTATTAATCGCAAAACCCAAAATTCGATTGTTCAGATAAAATTGGAATACGAAAACATCGGTAGTTAGAGATTCAATCCTCGTGGGAACGATACTCTACTTATCACTTTATTACTTGTAAACGATGACGTGCACTTGCGTGTAGGAAATATCGCAACAAGTTTTCGCATTATTGTCGGGATTGAAATTTTCTAATATCGATTTAAGTATTTCCAGTCTTAATTTGAACGTTTTATTTTTATTTTTGTAGTTAATTTCGTTTATTTATTTTTCCTTTCAGGACCTTTCGTGTAGTGCATGAGAAGACTCGGTAAAGAAGGCTTACTACCTTTGGATACCGAGCTCGAGCGCACGCTAAGAAGGAACAAAAAGGAGAAAAGAGAGTTGCAGCATTTACGGTCAACATGGCCGAGAATATGGAAGTCCAAGGAGGAGATAACCAAGTGCGGCAAGTTCAACCGGAACTCGCTCTTCGAGATTATGCCATGCCGCAGGTCAATGCTAATTTTTTGGGAATTCGGCGTCCCACTATCCAAGCTAATAATTTTGAGATCAAGCCCGCCATTATTCAGATGGTGCAGGCGAGCCCATTCTGTGGACTGCCGAAGGACGACCCGAATACTCATATTGCTTCTTTCCTTGAGATATGCGACACAT
Organism: Orobanche coerulescens; assembly: GCA_033398695.1. NCBI lineage: Eukaryota > Viridiplantae > Streptophyta > Magnoliopsida > Lamiales > Orobanchaceae > Orobanche > Orobanche coerulescens. The sequence goes on from CM065803.1 coordinate 52,156,677, forward strand.
TCAAGACTAATGGCGTCACCGATGATGCCATCCGATTGAGGCTTTTCCCTTTCTCTTTGAGGGATAAAGCAAAATTCTGGTTAAATTCCTTACCGCCGGGGTCGATTACAACATGGGAGAGGCTAGCGCAAGCCTTCCTTGCCAAATTTTTCCCACCAGCTAAGACGGCAAGGTTGAGAAACGAAATAACCACTTTTGCCCAGTACGATATGGAATCGCTCCACGAGGCGTGGGAGCGATATAAAGAATTGCTACGAAGATGCCCTCATCACGGCATTCCTGATTGGCTTCAGCTTCATACGTTTTATAATGGTTTGAGTGCTTCTACACGCACTCTCGTGGATGCGGCCTCGGGTGGGACCTTCATGGGAAAATCTATGGCCGAGGCACACGTGCTTTTGGAAGATATGGCCGAAAACGCATACCAATGGCCATCAGAAAGATTGACACCGAAGAGAGTCATGGAAGTTTCAAGCAATGACCCGATTTCCACTTTGTCAGCTCAAGTCGCCGCTTTGACACAACAGCTCCAGACATTTTCGCATGCACCAGCCCCCGTTACCATAGAGACATGCAATTGGTGTAACGGATCACACCCGAGCGTGGAATGTCAAGTTGGAAATCCGTTCGAGCAAAATCAGATGGAGCAGGCTCAATTCGTAGGAAATGGGAATCGGCCGAATAACCCATACTCCAATACTTATAATCCGGGGTGGCGCAATCATCCTAACTTTTCATGGAGAAACGGGCAGAACTCACACCAGCCCCCGTTCGCCCAGAATCAACAGCAGCCCCCTCCCGCTCCCAAAGTGTCTCTCGAGGAAGCACTTGCAAAATTGGTGGCAAATACGAGTCAATTTATGACCCGTACGGAAGCTACATTACAAAATCATTCTGCTTCCATTCGGAACTTGGAGGTCCAGCTGGGCCAAATCGCTAATGTGTTGACAGCTCGTCCGGAGGGAGCATTGCCGAGTACAACAGAGACAAATCCTAGAGAGAGTCTAAATGCAATTAGCTTGAGAAGCGGGAGAGAGGTGCTGGATCAGCCCGAGCGGGGTAAAGAGAAGAAGGAGATTGAGGAAGAGATGGATTTAAAGCCAGAGGAGTCGAAGGATTTGAAGCCGGATGACTTGAAGACATGTGCCCCCCCCGTTCCGTTTCCGCAGAGATTACAGCAACGGAGGGCGGACAAACAATTTTCTAAGTTCCTAGATGTGTTCAAAAAGCTTCACATAAATATTCTGTTCGCCGACGCATTGGAACAGATGCCGAGTTATGTCAAGTTTATAAAAGAGATATTATCGAAGAAGAGAAAGCTTGAGGAGTTTGAAACGGTCACCTTGACAGAGGAATGCAGTGCAATTCTTCAAAAGAAGCTCCCACATAAATTGAAAGATCCGGGAAGCTTCAACATACCGTGCACCATGGGGAATCTTTCGTTTAATAAGGCACTATGCGATCTTGGTGCGAGTATCAACCTCATGCCTCTGTCGATTTTCAAAAAGCTGAATATTGGGGAAGCCAAGCCAACCACAGTCTCCTTACAATTGGCGGATCGATCGATAAAGTATCCGAGGGGAGTGATCGAGGATGTTTTAGTTAAAGTTGATAAGTTCATCTTTCCGGATGATTTCATCGTACTCGACATGGAGGAAGATGAAAATATTCCAATCATCTTGGGACGACCATTTCTAGCGACGGGCCGGACCCTTATAGACGTGGAAAAGGGGGAGTTGACTCTGAGGGTCCAAGACGATCAAGTTACTTTTCAAGTATTCAAATCGTTCCCATGTCCCGGAAGTGCTGATAAAGGATCACAAATTGAAGGTGTGGATGTTGTTGAAAAAGGAAAGCACCGAAAACATCGTCGGTGGGAAAATTCAGATTTTGTGTTAAATGGCCCAAGTTTTAAGAAGGATGTAGAACGAGTGGCGTTCCTCGAGCATGAGGAAAAATCTGCTGCAGTCGTGAGTTCGTTTGTGAAGAAGGAGAGTGAGCCGAAAGCCAAGCGGACAATTAGTCATGGAGAAACCGGGTGTTTCGGGAAGTTATTCACGTCGAAACCTTTTCGCAAACAACATTTGATGACCGAACCGAAATTCGAACCGCTGATGACCAATGGTCATAATCTTAACCAAAATATAAATGGTTCGATGAACGGGGCGGAAACCAAATGGAGTTTGCGAAAAGCGAACTAATGTTGTCCAATAGGTCCGGCTGAAGACTATAAACTTAGCGCTCCTCGGGAGGCAACCCGAGTATTAGTTGTAGATTCTTTGTTGTTTTCTTGCATTTTTAGAGTCTCTTTTTGTCTTCTTTCTTCTTTGATCCATCCTTCCCTCTCGTCTTAATGTTTTCGTGAAAAATTTCTGTGCAGGAATCAGCAAAGGGGAGAAATTCAATGATGGGCCGCGGCACAGTCCAGGTGAGCCGCGGCACACACCAGCTGATGAAAAATGGCCGATCAAACTGTACCCTGTGCCGCGGCATGATCTTACTAAGCCGCGGCACACTAACATACTGAGCCACGGCACACGAAAACTGAGCCGCGGCACCCGACGACATGACAAAACGTCCCAGTCCTACTGTACTTTGGGCCATGGCTCACTTATATTGTGCCGCGGCCCCCGTCGCAAAATAAGAGCAGCCAGGTAGGGCTCTTTCAATCGATCGGCCTGCATAGGATACTTCTTCCCTCCCTTCCTTCCTTCCTTCACACAATGAGGTCAAGTGATGCCATTCTATTGTCTCCTTCTCAAAATCTCCAGGTAATTGTTGATTTCTAAATCATAAGTGGTTCTTGATGTGAAAAGATTTGAAGTTCTATATTGCTAGTTGTTCTTCACTTTTGTTTCTAAAATGGAGTTGGAATATGGGGAATTTGATATTGTGATGGAATTGATGTTTATGAATGAACTGTTGATGATAGTTGTTGTGATTCAGGGTTATAATCTTTGTTATTATTTTTGGGATTTAGAATTAACCATCAAAATTCTTGTTCTTCATTTTAACTTGTGCACACAAGGTGTTTGATAAATTGCAGCAATGAAAAATTGGTAAGCTAGGCATTTTCAAACTTATATGCAATGAATCATGTTGTCGAATTACATTATCCCCAACCCCTACATCATATTCAACTTGAGAGCTCGTACTTAACTTCCTTGTTGATGATGCAAGCTCGTTTATTCACATTCCGCATGATGTAGTCAAGAAGCACGCAAGCTTACCGGACGATGCCGGCACCAGCTCCTGAGCAGACTGGAGGGGAGTACTTGACCTTTTACTTTTATTGCATATCATTTTTGTCCATTGAGGTCAATGTACGTCCTAAGTTTGGGGGGATTTACATTCAGTTTCTACATTCATTGCTGTACTTTATTTCCTTGCTGTACATTATTTCGTTGCACTTTTCATTTCTTTGTGTAAAATTTTTTTAGATAGCCTTGCTTGTCGTACTGTTTTTTCTTTATTCGTGAATTTTCGTGCTTCTATTTGTGTGATACTGATGTTATGACACTGTCTTTCTCTCTGAAGAAGCGGGCGAGTTCTAGTCGAGTTGTAGTCAGTTATTTCTGTTCTGCTTAGTATTCAATTAGGTCCGAAATTTTTCGTGAATGTAGAGGTCTTGGCAGATAAGAGACGATACATACTTGTTTCGAAATCCCCATCAATACGTTTGGCTACATTTTCCGGATAGAGAGTCGTACTGTTTTTTTTTTCAGTCGTTTTGGCACTTAGATTGAGTTTAGAGTCGGTCAGTTTTTCCCAAAAATCGAGATAATGTGTTCTATGAAGGGAAGTCTAGTAACCGGGGGTATTCGCGTGACCCGTTGTTTACTCTCGCGTAAAACGGCAACCTTGATTAGACTAGTGATTTAGATATTTCACATGTGCCAGTGATAGGGAGCCTAGTAACCGGGGGTATTCGCGTGACCCGCTGTTTACTCTCGCGTAAAACGGCAACCTTGATTCGGACATGCGGAAATTATGTATTCGAGTTGTTTCTCCGCTGTAGACGGGAACTTAGTAACTAGAAGCATCCATGCGCCCCATGAGTATCTTTTACGTCAAACGGTTTTCCAATACATGAGAATGGAGTTTCCACCCTAGGATTATCCCGATGAAACATCCCGAGATCCTAACCTAGTGGTCAACTCGAATCAAATTATTGAGCATATAAAAGGGAATACTGTCCGAGGTTTAATTGTTATGAAACTCGTGAAAATTGTGCCTTTCGACTGTGGAACGGGACGAACTAGCTTGGTTGTGTTAGCCTTTCTTATTGACGGTCGATTTGATTCACGTTTTGTTGATCTTTGAGTGAATTTTACGCATGAACGAGTGATTAGGACCGAATTTGATTACTTTGCGGAATCATTATTCGAAAGTGCAGCTCGCTTTTATGACACTTGTATTATTTAGAGAGAATCACAGGATAGTATTGATTAGGTTGAACACTATGAGTTGCACGATTATTCACGACATTCTTTTATTGAATTTAATTCTTTTTGCTTGAGGACAAGCAAAGGCTTAAGTTTGGGGGTATTTGTTAGGCGTATTTTTATACGCTTATTTATCATTATTTCGTAATATTTTGGAGAGTGAAATCGTCTAAATGAGCTTTTAATGCCTTAATTTTGTATGATTGACAGGAAATTGAAGTCCGGAAGCTAAAACGAGGCAAAACGGGCGAAAACGGCAAAACTGGACTCTGAGCCGCGGCACAAGGAAGCTGAGCCGCGGCACATGAAGACACCAACCGAAGGGCAGAGTAACCTGTACTCTGTGCCGCGGCACAGCCCAGGTGAGCCGCGGCACAGAAGAATTAATTAACGCCCAGGCATTCAGCTGAAGGCGATGTGCCGCGGCACAGGTTTAGTGAGCCGCGGCACACTTAGCAGGTTTGGTAGGTCTGCGCGGATTTTGAGCTGTTTCGAAGCCAGTTTTCGACCGACTAATACGGACGCGATTTGCTGATGTGCTGAGCTATAAATAGGGTTTTAGACCCTAATTAAATCATCTTGGAATCATTGGATCTTAACTTTTGAGAGCTTAAGCTTGGAGACGGCAGAAGAAGAGGAAAGCAGAAGAATTCAAGGGCAGAAGGCGGGAGCTGAAGAACGGAGGAATCCGAGCTTCATCTGCGTTTGAATTTTATGCTTTCGTTTATTTATTCTGTATTTTCAGTTTTTAGTATGTCAGGCTAAAGCCCTAATCTAGGGTTTTGATGAAACCTTTGTTTTGACGAATTGATTGAGATTATCCAATTTATTACCTTTTTATTGAGTTTTCCCAATTATGTTTAATGCTTGCAATTATCTGGCCAATAGTTGTATTGATTTAATCATTCACTTTGAATCGGGAGAGGAGATTTGGTGAGGAACTATTGGTGAGGACCGTTTTATTCTGTGAGATAGGAATATACTCATAGGAACTACGTGACCTTTAGGAGATTTTATGCTTTTTGCCTATCGACGAAATAATTCACCTAGGGATAGAGTGCGTTAGTCGCCGTTAGATAAATCTATTGACCTCGGGAGAGGCGGTAGAATATTTTAGCAATCTCCGCCTTCAATAAATTGGGAAAATTATTTATTACGGATAATCGAGAGTAAATTCGGATTAACTAAGGTGGATTCAGAACCCTAGACTCATTTATCATTTGATTTCTTTTATCCAAGATATTGTTTTCTACTGCTTAGTCTTTTAGTACTTCTTTTAGTTATTAATCGCAAAACCCAAAATTCGATTGTTCAGATAAAATTGGAATACGAAAACATCGGTAGTTAGAGATTCAATCCTCGTGGGAACGATACTCTACTTATCACTTTATTACTTGTAAACGATGACGTGCACTTGCGTGTAGGAAATATCGCAACAGGAGCAGCGACTCCATGTTGATAATGATGTGCAATAATGGCACCGAAAGATGATGTGATATACCGGTAAAATATCTATATGGTGATACAGACACATCATGTCTTCAAATATTTGTTCTCGATTAATATCACTACTAGCTAATATTGGGAATGAATCCCTAAAAAATTTGGAATATATTAAGGGGGAGTATGGGCCCACTTTCTCTACATGTAAACTGCTAGATATTATGGATCCACTAGATAGTCACATGTTTATATGACTCGTAATCAGAAATTTACGAGATAATTTGCTCACGGTTTGAGCACATATTCCAAATCACATAAAGCTAGTAATATATCCCAAATAAATTTGAATAGATCCCAGAAAGGATCGAGATATGCGCATACAAGTGAGATATCAATTGGCATACTATTTGAAGTCCTCCAGCCAATATCAAGAACATAATATACAAACTCTCATGACTGAAGATGAATACTGAGATACTGGCATACGAGTTTGGTACTCAAGAAATCTCTTAGCATGGGGGGGAGTATTGGTAGTTGGAAATATGTGGAATGCATCACAATATATCCTCACAACTCAAATATGAACTTGAAGTTCAAAGATGCATGGCAGATTATTAATCTTTGGTACCAACTACAATTGTTTTGATAAATACATAATATCGCGAATATGAATCAAAGCAAATGATAAAAGGAGTCATATACTTTTGAGAAGTATATAGACATAACCACAATGTGTAATCCCAATGGGTGATTGATAATGAGATATCTCGGCAAGTTATGTTGCCATGGGGAAGTAAAAGTGTCGACATAATATAGCGCTATGAATAAAATGAGGATATCAATGATTGGAAAGAGGATATCGATAAATGATATGAGGATAGCCATGACTGTGAAATATGGATATTGGAAATGAGGATATTAAAATCCATGATTTGTGAAAATGAGGATATCAATGATTGGAAAGAGGATATCGATAAATGATATGAGGATATCCATGACTGTGAAATATGGATATTGGAAATGGGGATATTAAAATCCATGATTTGTGAAAATGAGGATATCAATGATTGGAAAGAGGATATCGATAAATGATATGAGGATATCCATGACTGTGAAATATGGATATTGGAAATGGGGATATTAAAATCCATGATTTGTGAAAATGAAGATATTGAAATCCATCAAAATTGAAATATATGCCCAATATATGGGCTTACTGAAAGTGACTCGTAAGGAAATTTTGAACATATTATCAGTGCGTGCAGTCACTCAAAATAAGGTGTTTATCTGCTGTACTCTTTTCCTTGACTGGGGTTTTATCCCACTGGGTTTTCCCAGCAAGGTTTTTAACGAGGCAGCCTAATCACAACAAATATGGAATCTCCAAAAGAAATTTGGAATATATTGCAATGAATATGAGTCTGATATTACAAACTGCACTGAAAATGATACCCAAACTAATCCCTGGAGGATCATTGAAATGCCTAGGGCATATTTGTATAAAATACGTGTTGCACTCTTTTTCCCTTGACTGAGGTTTTGTCTCATTGGGTTTTCCTAGCAAGGTTTTTAACGAGGCAACTGAAATGACGTATTAGTATGAATAATGTACTTTTTTTCCTTCATTAGGATTTTTCCCACCGGGTTTTTCCTAATAAGGTTTTAACGAGGCATATTCATGGCATAATGAGGAACACTTCAAAGATCAAGATTATTCCTCAAAGCTTGAAAATAGAAGGAGTTGTTGTACTCTTTTTCCTTCGATCAAGTTTTTCCCACTGGGTTTTCTTGACAAGGTTTTAATGAGGCAACACATGGATACTCCAACGAATGATATACATGACAGATTCACTCAGTTTTTGTCCCACGAGGTTTTACTGAGACGGCACAAGAATACTCATACAAGAACTATCGAGATAAGGGGGAGCAAATTTACGAGATTACAGATTGCTGAAGTTTTTATCCAACAGAGCTTTCCTACCAACATTATGATACAACATGATATGATTGCCACAAGCTCCAATACAAACAGTTTGAAAGTTTTTCTCATTGGGTTTTTCTTCAAATTAGTTCAATAAATATTTATGTAAATAGTCATTCAAGGGAGAGTGTTATAATATAACACGAAAGTAACGTTTCAATTACCCCTTTGTTTTTATATAGTGTAAATGACTATTATGCCCCTGATGTAAATATGTAATTACGATTGTGCCATCTGAAGTTTTCCTATAAATAGGACTTCAGTTATTAATGAAAATCACACCTAAGAATCATTCTCTATTCATTCTCTAATTTCTCTCTCTATTATTTCGATTTCATAACAAACTTTTCATTTTTAACAATACAAGTTACTAACAATACAATCTTTCATACTAATATTGCCTTGGTGGTGGGGGTGGAGTGGGGGGGGGGGGGGGGGGGTGAATGAGAATCAGCAAATGGATGATGGGAATACGGTTAATGAAAATGAGCATGATGGGGAACATGGGCAAGGCGAGTCTTGCAATCGGTATTGGCGAATCGTAAGAGAGATCCAAATTATCATGATGGGTATACTCATATGTGCACTCAAATCTATGATGCATTATGCATCCAAATGAATATAAATGTGGTGGTCGACGAATATGAAAGTGAATATCATCTTAATAAGTCTGAAAAGTCTGTAACAATTAGTAAAAAATCTCTATTTACAGCGGTTTCATATATTAATATGAAACCAGCGGTATCCAAAATTTGACTCTGATACAAGAAAATCCAGGGGGGGTACATTTATTCTGTTACTCGGGAGAGAAAAAAAACTAAACGAGTGTACGAACAAATATGCATCACATCTCAGATAGAAAATTGCTGATCTTTCTTAGCTCTTTGAGCGCGGCCATGGCTGTCACTTGCCCTTTCCCGATAAGACCGTTCTTTGAGAAGTTATCTAAGGGTCCCGTTTGACCCCGATGCTCCTGCTGGAACTCTGACTCTATCACCTGCATGGTCGAGAACACGTCTTAAAAGTTACCAAGTTTCTTTCTTGTTTTTTTTTTTTTTTATTTTAATACTTTTAGGGTAAATTCACAAATAATATTCTTGAGGTGATTACAAGATATTATCTCAAGAGTGTCTATGTAGTATGTTTAACAAGTATTTGTTGTTCCAAAAGATAACTAAAGTGTTATTGTAATTAGGCTAAACCTTAGGGGTAATTTTGCAATTAAACTCTTCTTTTAACAAGAAAAATCCCCCAACAGAACAAGAAAATAACATAAACACACACACACAAAAAAAAAAAAAAAAAAAAAAAACATCTGCACTGGGGTTCAAATTTCATACCTGAATGTTCTCAAGCATGGACTGACCAAGATTCTTCAAACTAACCATCAAATTCTGATCAACCGTCTCTCCTTTGCTCGTCGCATAAGAACTAGCACACCCATCGCCACTCGATACAACAGCTGCATTATCCTGATCACTTATACCATTACAAGCTTTCCCATCATCCGAAGCAATTTCCCTCCCCAATGTTCCCTCACTCGCATTCCTTCCGAATTTCCATAACCATTGAAATTTACCAGATAAAAGTTTCCTCTCCTTCACACCTGCCGCTAATTTTTCTAACGAATCATCATTCTGAGTACATTCAAAAGATAGACCATCACCGGGAAGGCCCGATAAGGGAAGAGGCGAACATTGTTGATTGGTACCACACGGCCCGTTATCATTTTCATCAATCAACGAGTTTGATGCAACACTACTTCTTTCACAATCGTTCTCATTATCACTATTTTCATTAACGGGACCCACTGGGTCTGAGGAATTCGAAGAACTTTCTTCACCCGATGCGTTTTCATAGTTCTTAGCAGAAATATCATCCCGTCCGTTGACCTCTCTTGACTCAAGGTGGTCAATATTATCTCGATCGCACCCTATAATTTCTTTATTTTCACCGGATCCGAGCTGCCGTACTAGATCTTCCAACAAACTTCTCCTAGCGGACGGCCTTGGAGTTGTGTTTCGATCGCTTTTCTTCTTTGATGGGGTCGGGTCGGATTCGGTTCTAGAAAGGCGAAGTTTGACTCTTTCGGACCAACCCTTCTTACGGTTTTGAACATTCCCACTTAGATTATGTTTTTCTTCTCCTTTTTTATCCCCGTGCAAAACTCTCCATTTTTCTTCCCAATAGCTATCGGACACGACGTTCAACGGCGTTTGTGGGGAAGTCAAATCCAATGAAAGGCTATGAGCCCTTGTAACAGTTGATTTTATCTCCTCATATGGCCCAGATCGAATAGGTACCAAAACTGAGTTATTCGCCTCTAATGCAAGTGCATGCATGGATTTAGCCTTTGCCAACAAATTCGCAACCTTCACATCATCCGGAAAGTTCAACAATCTCTGAAGACAAGACGTCGCGTTTTGGGTCGCAAGCAACGAAGATCTCAAGTTAAGTATCATAGAAACCGCAAAAGCACATATAAACGCACCTCTAGGCGACTCGAGAATTCCAAATCCGGACCCATCATCACAGTCCACAGGTTTGTTCGAACTCGTATTTCCGCATGCGAAAATTTCATCCCACACTACCAAAAGATCCTCTAAAGAGAATTCGCGTCCGAATAGTACACGGAGCCAACGGAGCGCGAAATATTGAGGCTCGACTCCTAAATCAACGAGATGGGTATGGAGAGACGAGTCGACGATTGCAAGCAAATGATAGAGGGCGGTAGAAGCTTCTATTACTGGGGGATATCCCGAATGCGAATTTCCGGAAGGCGAGGGAGAGAAAAAAAAGTCCGACATGGCGAGGGCCCCACCGCTCATCAGAGATTCGAACATGGAATAGGCGTCATGTTCCATGAATTTTTCCGACAAGACTATGCCCAGTTCCCCTTCTGCCCCATAGGCATCGCTTAGTAAGACGATGGTTTGTATCTCGGGATCGAGTTCGGCAAGGCTACTAGCCTTCGGAGGACTATTTTGAAATTCTTTACTGTCTTCTATTGATTCCGAGAATTTCTTGAAATCGAATGTGTAGGACAAGTCATTTACATGGAATGAGAAGCCGTCGAATTTGTCGGAAAATTGGTCGTCGTGAATTTTTCTGACTTCCGAGAGACGCTCCACATCGACATGGAGAACGTACAACAAGGGAGCTAAAAGTTCATGCATACCTGTAAATATGAATAAATAAGGAGAGATTAATAGCATTATATGTTTATAATTTTATAATGAGTACTGTGTAATACATCTCAAACCATCAGACGACAGAATCATTTCAGGACTAAGGCAAGGTTTTTGAATTTTTATAGATTAAAGATACAAAAGGAGGTGTTTGCACTATATTCTATCAATTTATGCCATAACCGGAGTAGCAAGTATGCGGTCGGAAAAAAAAAAAAGGTAAAAGCATGGGGTAAAATCACATACCAAGCACTTAGATAATTAAAACTTTAAAAATGAAGCATGTAAAAAATTTTGGCCTGGTTTCAGCTTTAGGAAAAAATCTACAGTGGGTTAAGTTGTCAAAGGCATCAGATAGACTAAGAAGAAAATAAGTTTAACCTACCTTGTCTGTAGCCATACTCTGGGTGTCGAAGGCACCAAAACAACAAAATCCGTCTTAACATGCATTGGCATCTACTTGTCTGGAAATAACCACCTCGTTCGGGGTACAGGCGTGTCAAGTCTTGATCAACAATTCTCTCCAGCTCGGCATTTCTGAAGAATCGTCCCCACATGCTGTCTGCGAGATCAAAAGAGCATTGAAAGACAACTAATAATAGTGAGCTCGGTTTTCAGAGAAGAGTAGAAAAAGGAGGGGGAGAAAAAAAGAGAAATTCCTACCTGGGCTTTGGGACAATGGATTGTCCATGACAAGATCAGGTGAACGACTTCCGTCTTTCAATACATGAGGATCAACAAGAAGCTGTCTCCTCAAAGCAGCATACCTGTCTCAAAAGGCACAAATATAACTTTAAACTACTTTAGAGCATCAAACAAGCAAGAATGAAATGCCCTACCAATCAGTTAAAATTCGGCTGACATATTTCCAGCTTTATTTGGATTCTCGGAATTTACAAGGAGATGATTCTCGACTTTTAGGTGGAAAAGTATACCTAAAAGCTGGGAATCACTTCTCTTTAAAGAGTTCACAAACGCTCCCTTATGTTGTTTCTCAACCGACATGATGTGGCGCCGACCCCTTCCTTCCCCCATTTGGAAAACAATCGCAATATATTTATAATGTTTCCTGAAAACTATATGAAAATCACACTGTATATAGCCTTTTTAATCCTCAGAAATGTCCATACTTAATGCCAAACATCAAAGCTAACTGGAATTAAGAAAAAAAAAAGACATGAAAAAATATTGTGCAAAATTAATGGACAGAATACGATAGCCTAAATGAAGTCTCAGTTTTATTTACCTTCTTCTAGAATCGGCCGTAACCCGGCGAAGATCATCAATGGACGCAGAAGGGCAAGATGGTAAAATCCCCAAATCTATGCGCCATTGAACTCCTCTGAGATCTCCAAAGTGACGGGAACCTCCTGAACACGACGCCGTCTCAAGCTTTGCAGGATTTGTTGGAACCATTGACATGTGGTGTAGTATAATCTTCTCTCTCTCTCTCTCTCTGTTTCTTCCTCTTTTATCCTCCCTTTTCTTTCCCTTCTGTTTTGCCCTTCGATTCAGCTAAAATTTTCTCAGAATCACGCAGACAGTGCCATCATCTTTGAATACCCTATTTTATTTTATTTTGGCTTTTGAAGACAATATTTCACCCTAAAGAAAGCAGAAAAATTCGGGGTTTCTCAACTTAGGTACTGAAAATTAATTAAAATCTGCAAAGACCCAGTTGTCAAAATCCCATCAAGATCAAAGACTTTCCGCCCAAGATTTGGTGTATATGCAATTGAACAAAATTTACGTAGAGATTCTTGCTGCACGAAAAACAAAATAAGAGAGGGGAAAAGGGTCTCTCTCTCTCTCTCTATATATATATATATATATATATATATATATATATATATATATATATACACACACAAGTAGAAACGCGGAAATCTAGTAGAGAGAGAAAATGAAGGTGAAAGGAAACTGAAAACTGGAGAGGTATTATTTGACGGAATAAATAAATAAAAGGAGGTGGTGGATGTGCTTTTTGCAGGATTGCAGCTACTAATAAAATAAAATTATGAGTAATATATTTTCTTTTTTTCATTTAACTTGAAGCCCGTGATTTTCTTCTCTCTTTCACTGGGAAAAACCCTTTTCTTTCTTCTCTCCATTGAGACTCACAGAGAGAGAGAGAGAGAGGAAATAATAAATTTGTTTGTATTTGGGTAAGAAAAGCTAAATTGTAGGATGGGATTGGGGAGCGTTTTGGCCTGTTCTAATCATTGTTGCAAAGTTGTTTCAAAGATGAGACCTGGAACCGAAACTTTGACATTATCAGGAATGGCGTGCTACGGCCGCATATGCCAGGATAATATGCCATCACGGCAAATTTATTATTGTACCACTTTTTAGTAAATTATTTGGAAAAGTGTAAAAAATAGACATAAATTTTCATTGAATTTCTAAGATAGACCTGACTTTTGAAACTTTGCAAATAAAAACCTGATGTTTATTTTTTTTTTTGTAATTAGGACTCAACTCAATTTTTTTGGCGATCATAAAATTGACGTGGCATTTTTTCCACGTGGCACGTTACCTCATAAATTGACGTCTCATTTTTATTTATTTTTCTTTTATAAAATCTTAAACTATCATGTGATTATCATGTTGCGTATATCATGTTATGGATCTTTTTTATATAGGCCTACTAAACTTATGAGAATTTTATGTATTAATGTTAGATTCTGGTGAAAGAAAATCATGTATAATGATAATGATATTTTTCTATTCGAATTATTGAAGGTTTAATGCTTTTTTAATTTTTTTAATGTCTTTTGATTGTTATTTTACTGGTAGAGAGAATTATTAAATTGGTCCTGTATGTGGGACCAATTGACCAAAAAAACCCGTCTGTTTTCGGGGGACCAAAAAATCCCACATCTCCCCCCTGCTTTAGCCAATTTAGTCCTTCATCGCCGGTCGGAGTATTTTCCGGCCGTCGGAGCAGACGTGGACGACGCGTGGCTGACACATGGCAAAAATAGTGAGTCCATGTCAGGCCATGTGGCTGACACATGACAAAAAAATTAAAAAAATATTTTGAGAATTAAAAAAATAAAAAACTTAAATAAAAATTCTAATATTTTATATTTATATTCCAGAATTAAAAATAATTAAAGTTCCAAATTTTTTTAATAATATATTATCAAATTGAGAAAATTATTATTATCAATTTCTATAAAATAAATAAAAAAAATTATTTTGAGAAAATTATCAAATTGTTAATTCGGATTTTTTATTTATTTGATGGAAAAAAATTCCAGTTTTCTTTAAATAAAAAACAGTTTATAAATATATTTCACATGCTTTTAATTTTTTTATTTTTGAATTTTTAATTAAAAAATCTAATATTTTCATATTAATATTACAGAATTAAAAATAATTACCTAAAGTTCTATTTTTTTTAATTTTCCATATTACTTAAATAAGAAAAAAATTAAGTTTCGATATTTTTTTAAACTTTTTTAGATTTTTTTTATATTATTTAGGCTTTTATATATTTTTTCAGCCACGTGTCGTCCACGTCAGCTCTGATGGCTGGAAAATACTCCGACCGGCGACAGAGGACTAAATTGGCTAAATCAGGGGGAAGATGTGGGGTTTTTGGTCCGCCGAAGACAGACGGGACTTTTTGGCCAATTAGTCCCACATACAAAAATCATATATAATGAAAGATTGAGTCCTAAAAATGATTGGGGAATATTAATGACATTAATTTTGAAATATTTATTAGGTTTTTGCAATTTAGCCCACATTTCCCTACAACTTTCAATTTAACCTTAGAAATTCTGTATACTTCAATTTAAACCCGTTTTGATTTATGATTTTTCAATTTTAACCCAGTCAGCTTCTCAACTCTTACAATTTGACCCTACTCAACTTTAAAACCTCCAATTCTGTCTCATTTTGACCAAGACATTAAAATATTGACCTTTCAATCAATATTAATAATTAGTCCGATTTTATGCATATATATTTTAATTTCCGTCATTATATCGTAATATTTTATAATGATTAAAATATTATTACATGTAGACTTTATCGAGGATTTACGGGTTTAGGACCGTGAGTCGAGCATCTCCATATTCAAGTCATACAGCATCATTTATTCGTGGGAATTTTTACTATCACTTTAATTGCTTTAATTGTATTGTATATGTGATATTCAATTCAATATGTGATATTCGATTCATATTTAAAAATTGACGATACATGTTGTGAATAAGGCTCACATGTATACATGTAAAGAGGCTATATTAAGATATATGTTGTTGTGGGGACACCTGCGCAACCTCAATATTCACATGCGTGCTCGATTCATGTTATATGTGGTATTTTGTGTATGTTTCATATTGTTGCGGGGACACCTCTGCAACCTCAATATTCGTGTTATGCGTGCTAGATTCATGTTATACGTAATATTGTGTGTATGTATTCATGTTGAGGAAAAGATATGATAGATTATTCATTTTATGCGTTTCATGAGATTGTATATTACTGTGATAAGTGAGATTTCCACGAGCTGAAGGAAGCTCACTCCACCTTTATTGATCCCGCAGGTTAAACCGAGTCGGATGAACGAAGGAGCGAGCCGAGAGGGCATATGAATGAAATTTATTAAATGATATTTTTCTTATGTCAAATGTTTCGAAATTCTTTTGGGGAAACTTTTGTTAGAAATTAACAATTTATAATTTATTCTTCCGACGCTAATTTTATTCCGTATCTATAACATGTTATTTCCTTAATTAAAGGTATTTAATTTATGTCAGTGTAGCGACTCGACTTTGTAGGCGTTATTCTTCGTCAAATTTACCTTTTATTTATTTTCCCCAATAATTACCCCTAGAAAGTCGGGGCGTTACATAGTGATATAACTTATATTACACACATTAACGCAACCTTGATACAAAGTATATAAATATTTGCACAAACATAACGTACAAAACACGTAGATATTCAACCAAAAGCACAGCCGGTGCATCGCACGGGTTCGTAACGCCTCGTAATTTGATAATTTTCTCTTACTGATATTTATAGTAACTATTAAAAATTGGGTTATAAGAGCATCTCCAACCACATTATATATAATGCTTTAGCTATAATAATATAAAATAATACTTAGCTATATAATAAATGACGAGAAGGTAGTGTTTCAACTCCAATGTTGTTATTAGTTATAATTCTTAGCTATATTTCAACAATCAATATTTTATTATTATATACATGCAACAAAATTATAAAATTGAAGTTAAATGGGGTTGAACATTTTATGTACATAAAAAGTTGGCAGGAGATGATATGGATGTGTTTAGCTAATGAGTTGGGAATCAACAATGCTCCCTTGGAGTAACATATTTTTTAAAGGAGATGTATAATTGATGATATTTGAATGCCACATAGACTTTTTAGCTAATAGGTCTATGGTTGGAGATGAAGGTTGTGAATAAAGTTCAGCATATCAATGTGGGTAAGAGTTTAAATTTTTCTAAAAGAAAAATAAATAAAAATGTCATGTCAATTTTTGAGGTGGCATGCCATGCGGATAAAAAATGTCACGTCAATTTTTCGATCGCGGGAAAATTTGGGTTGAGTCCTAATTGCAAAAAAATTAAACATGAAGTTTTTATTTGTAAAGTTTCAAAGTCATGTCTAAATTACAAATTCAATGAAAGTTTATGTCATTTTTTTCACTTTCCCTAAACTATTTTGTACAAAAATATCATTTTTCCACTCTCAATCATATTTTTTTTTCAAAACTAACTACCTTATCCCTTAACCAATTAAATTTTAAAATTAACTAACTAACTAAAAAATAATTAGCTAACTAATTCTTTTTTGAACTTACTAATTTATTTATTAGTTAACTAATTAATTCATTCTTCAATTTGTTATTTGGAAAATTATGTAATTAGTTAATTAGATAAATAATTAGGAACTTAAGTAATTAATTAACTATTTTTAACTAAATAGTTAATTAATTAAATAACTGATAAATTAGCATTTTAATATATTTAAATTTAGTAACATATTTAATTGATTCATTAATTAATCATTTACTGATTAAAATATTTTAAGGAAGTAAAATTTTATGTGTCTAAATATTAAATAATGCCATTAATTATATTTAACTAACATTGATTAATATATTCACT
Source organism: Orobanche coerulescens (assembly GCA_033398695.1). NCBI lineage: Eukaryota > Viridiplantae > Streptophyta > Magnoliopsida > Lamiales > Orobanchaceae > Orobanche > Orobanche coerulescens. Next base: position 52,173,889 of record CM065803.1, read on the forward strand.
CGAATCATTCCTTAGAATCAGAATAAGAATATATTTAATATAACGAATTAGTTGATAAACGTGATTTCCCAACGTTATTGGGGTCATCCTATTATCAAAACAACAACATCTAAGCCTTAGTCCCAAAATGATTTGGGGTCGGCTAACATGAATCAAACTTTGAAACCGTCAATGATCGTTACATAAATAACATAAAAGGAGAAAAAGAGGGAAAAAGTAGAGAAAAAAGCAAATAAAAAAGAGAATGAATGTTAAAAAAAATAGAAAAAAATAAAAAATCCTGAAAAATAAATTAAAAGATAACATGGAATAAAAGAAAATAGGAATAAAAATACAGATAAAAAAAAGGAATCAGATTCCATCTACCATTCGTATTCTTTCCCGCCACATTTGCCTCTCTATCGCCATACTTTCTCCAATTCCAAGAAAACGCATATCATTTTCAATCATCTTTATCCAAGTTTTCTTGGGTCTTCCTCTACCTTTCACAACATTACTTGTTCCCCAACTTTCTAGCCTCCTCACTGGGGCATCAATGGGTCTTCTTCTCACATGACCAAACCATCATAATCGATTCTCCATCATCTTGTCTTCTATAGCCGCAACTCTACCTTCTCTCTAATCACCTCATTTCTGAGCCGATCCTTTTTTTGTATGACCACACATCCATCGTAGCATACGCATCTCCGCCACATTCATCTTTTGAACGTGACACTATTTTACAGCCCAACATTCGGTGCCATATAACAGTGCAGGCCTAATTGTCGTGCGGTAAAATTTACCTTTTAATCTATGAGGCATGTCAGGATCACATAAAACCCATGTGACACTCTTCCACTTCAGCCACCCGGATTTTATTCTGTGAGCCACATCGCCATCTATCTCTCCATCCTTTTGGATAATAGATCCAAGATACCGAAAGAAAGTGGATCCATGAACAACTTTCTCATCAAATGGGATCATCCCCGCCTATCTATCACTGTTTTCGCTAAACCTACACTCCTTTTGGTCATCCTATTATATATTTAGAAAAAATCCGTGTGTAAATTCCACACTTTGTGTACGAACTTGTCATTTTATAAGATGTCACGTGTTTTGTTCTAGTTGTACTTCAAACATGTGAAAGTATGTCAAAAATGAAGTTGGAATGCATCCAGAGCTCGAACGGGTCAAAAAGACGGGAAACAACTAATTTTTGGGATGCATACATATGATACGACCGTGTCGGATGTCGCCTACACGCGACACGGGTCGTGTTGGATGCTCAAAACTAACTGTTTCTGCTGTAACACCCCCAAAACCATATGGGAATATTACACGCCGTATATCCCTTTTCAGGAGGATCTACCAGGCTATACCTTACAAAACGACCAAATGCTTTCCCGGCCTGGATCAAACAATAAAATAATACAGACCGTTAAGGTCACTTACACGCGAATGCACAGACCGATGAGGTCACACAACTGAATCAACAAAATCGACTTATACAACATTACCCACACAGGGGTCGAAACACAAAACAGCGGAAGACTGAAATCAACTCGGACAACACAACGAAAATCAAAACAACTCTCAACTCTTGATTAGTATCGCAGCTCATCATCCTCTTGTTCCAATCCTGTGACTGCTCCCCTGAACCTGCATGTACCTGGATGCAAAACAGACATCCACCCCCCGATTACTCGGGGGTAGTAAAACTCTACTGTTTTACTAGTGCAAGTATCAAATCATACGAAATGTAACAAGCAAATATTAATCGTGAATCAAATATAATAATCAAGCATCAAAATATTCCCGGGAGGTTTTCACAAGGGACGATAAGCTATGAAGCATTCGAAAATAAGATTATCATCTCAGGAATTTTTAGAATTTCAAAATCTTTAAGACCTCAAGTCCTGATTCACAAAACCTTTCGAAAAACTTTAGGGCGTTAACCCAAATCTTGTTTCATAACTCAACAGTTCTCCATAAAACTTTTCCTTTCAAAACTTTGATTGCCAAAACATATTCATGACACCGTGATCCACTGTCACGTGTCTCTGTAGGTTCAACAACCCGTACGGACTATTCCACACACAAATAACCAAATATAATCAATTCCGACACCGTGATCTACTATCACGTGTTTCCGTAGGTTCAACAACCCACACGGACTATATCAATCACAACAATCACACACACAGTCCCGACACTGTAGTCCACTGCCACGTGTCACCGTAAGCCCCATCGAGCTCACCCGGTTGGACGCACTGTACCCTAACCCATGGTCCACTGCCATGTATTATCGTAGGCCTCGTCAGACCAGCACGATTGGACCTCAGTACCTCACTAAGTTCTGACCCCGTAGTCCACTGCCACGAGTCCTCGTAGGTCCCGTTGAACCATCACGAGTGAACTTAGCGGTCACACACATATTCACATTCATAGTTCATCAACCATGAGCACAGTTAATCAATGACATTGATCACCACAAAAACGTACATCACGCGCACATAACACAATCTCAACACTCACAACAACTGTCATCAATCAACGACACACAATCAACATAACTCACGATCGATACACAATACGTTACACAACCAAGTGTACAACCATCCCGATGTACGTTGCAATCCTGCACAAATGGCACAACACCTAACATGTATACCAATATAATACTATCATCACAAAACCTTCAAATTGCGGAATACACAACCAACTCAAACGAAACATATTTACAAAGGCAAGCAAAATCATCATTAACCTAATACGTGACTTCTAGTCGCAAGATACAAGTCGTATAATAAGTTACTTGCCTCGATAACCGCTACCGGACACTCCGAAGAACACGGTTCAACCGGGAAGCTCGGACCCCGAAGAAGACAACGAACGGGAGGGTTCCGACTCGAGTTCTTCACAAGAATTTCGTCCCTAAGTCATATCAACGATAAATCAACAATCGTACGATGAATAATAATCGCATAACGCCCGAATCCCCCTCTAAGACATTTTATCGGACACCTTCAAGGCGTCGATTAAGAACTCGACCAAAACGACGAATATATACAATCCAACCATGGAATAACAAGGAAAATGATAGAATATATCTAAATAATCATCAATCCATCACAAACCTAAGTTATTATGGTTAAATCGGATAAAAACAACAAAACCCCCAGTTTTCCCAAACTAGGATTTTCAGGAAAATCTGACCTGATTCGCTCGATCAAAGGATGTTATAGGATGGATAATCAATGATATGAACTCCAGGACTTCATGGATTCATAGCCTGACAACATGCCTCCACGCCCACCAAGACTCCAGCCACGGAAGAGGAAGAAACGAACTAGAAAATGGGTGTAAAACCCGTCTGCTAGCCTATATATAGGCAGCCTGCCGGCCGCCTTATGTACGTAATCGGCCATGGCTTACGACCGTAACTGGCCATGGCCCAACTCCCTGCCCAAAACTGCTGACCCTGTTGCGTACGTAACCGGCCAGGGGCTTACGTATGTAATAGGCCTTACGACCGTTACTGCCGGCCCCTTGCGGTCGTAACTCGGCCAGGTGTGGCCTGGCCCCAAGATGCCCGACCATGACTCGGCTGGGGCCAACTCCGACGGCCCGGACGACCTCGAAACCCGAACCTGAATACGAATCGAAGATACGGTTACGAAGTCCTCGCAAAGACGAATTCGAGCACTAAGAGAACCCATGATTCCGACCATTTGAAGGCTCGAAATTCGACAATGGAAAGTAATTACCCCAAACTTTGGGAAATTACAAAAAAGGTCCAAAACGTCTGAAACACACGATACACGATCGAAACACCAAGCCAAAGATCGCAACATGAATAATAACATTAAATGAACTTACGAGAAACTCGAAACAATATTTTCGGATGAGATTCACAAGAATCGAACTCAAGTACGGAAAAAACGCTTAAGAACGCGAAACTCAACAAAACAATACCTAAACGAACTCGGACGTCAAAAAGTGCAGAATTAAATACTCTCAAAATGATGAAACGGTCATGAGAGAGTCGTCAAAATGGACTCCCGCGGAAAAAGAAAATTACCGAAATCCGAAATTGCGGATATTACATCTGCAACACGGGTAGTGTCGAATGTCATTTACCTGCGACACGGCCGTGTCGCTTGTTGGGACAATTTTCTAATTCGCGCAATTTTCATATTTTGGTCATAACTCTCTAATAGGAAATCAGATTTGCAAGATTCAGGTGGCTACTGAAACATAAGAAAAAGATTTTAAACTTTTGTGAGGTGGTCAAAAGTCTAATTCTTTGTATATTGGGCCACACGAGTCGTGTAAGTGTTCAGCAAATATTTTGGCAAAATTTTGGATGAAAATTGTCTTTCCTATTTTAAATTGTCTTGGCCAACAAGTTAAGTTAGGTTTAAACTCCCCCTATATAAGGGATATAACAGAGTACGAAATTTATGGAGAGAAAATCACGTGTGATCATCAAGAAACTCAAGAGAACACAATGAGGAGATTAAGGATCAAGCTTCAAGATCCATGACCACAATAAGTTTTTCTTTTCCAATTTTCTTCTTTTTTCTTAATTGAAGAACATATTCAATTTATCTTATTGTAATTTTATATCCATGTTTCTTGGCTGAACTCCTGTAAATTCTAGGGTTAGTACTTTAATTATTGTTCATGGATTTGATATATTTATTCATTCTCTTTACTTGTTTTTGAATTTGTTGTTTTAACTCATATATGAATAGAAGACCAATATTTCTGCATCTCTTTTGATTAATTTGAGATCCAAAAGAAGATAGTTGATCACAGATGGGTCAAATCCAAGATACAAATGGAAACTAGCTTCAAAAGAGTAGAGAAAGTTTGTGAGAAACTATAATCCTAGGTTCTTAATAGATTAATTTTTAATACTTAGATTCAAAAGATTGAGTTTGAGATTTTAATTAATGTTTTAACTTGTTCAAAAAGAAACGTTAAAATACTTTTGTGATTTCTTACAAGTATTGAGATTAAAAAGGGTTTAAGTTTATAATTTAAAAGCCATGAACACTAATTGAAGGAAAGCATGTCCTAGAATCTATTTCGCCTACTTGAGTTTTTCTATCATCGCCTTTGTTTTTATTTGCAATTACTTTCTTTGTTTTTAATTTTTACTTTTAATTGTTTAATCAATTCAATCCAATTTCATCTCGTTTAAATAAAATCCAAAATATCATGACTGCAATAATCACAAACTGTCGAAATATTAATCCTCGAGGAATCTATCTTGGATCGCCATGATACTATATATACACCGTGCACTTGCGGTTTGGCGAAAAATCATTTAGCGAACATTAGTTAACTAATTGTTTAATATTACAAATTAGTTAGTTAGTTCATTGTAAAAATTAATTGTAATATCCGCATTTTTCTTTTCCCGGTATTTCTATTTTTCGGTGTATTTCTCACTGTAGCGACCCTCGTGTATCTTTCAGTGTATTTCCTCTGTCATCTTTCGATTTGATTCTCGTAATTGTTATGCGGAACCGCCGTTTCGGGGTTGCCGTGGATCCATTCTATATTATTATGCGTTTTGAGATGTTTCGTTTGATGTTTCGTTCATATTCCGGTGTTTCGGACCATTTATATTCCGTACCTAGCGCGTGCTATCTTTTCTGCATAGCGCACGCTAGAGGTCCCCTAGTAGCGCACGCTACATCTACTTCGTAGCACGCGCTAGCTAGCCAGCCCTGGGAGTGGCAGTTTTGTTTCCAGCCCTTTGGACTAACGGATTAGCATACGCTACGTTGTCTAGCGCATGCTAATGTCGGGGGACTAATGCACGCTAAGGTGTCCGGTAACGTGCGCTAGCATGACTGCCCAGTACTGGACAGTTTGCTACTGGACTCGGTTAGGTGCCCAGGTAGCGCACGCTACGTTTGGCCGATAGCGCGCGCTAACTGGATCAGGTGTGTTCTGGCAGTTTGCTTCTAGACTCGGCTGTTGTCCAAGTAGCGCACGCTATGTCCGATAGAGCGCGCTACCGAGAGGTTATTAGCGCACGCTACATTGAGAGTAGCACACGCTAACGGCCCAGAATCTGGTTACTGGACTGGGACGTTAATTCCTGGACCAGAATTTTACCCCATTAGCGGACGCTAACTTATAGGTGCTAGCGCGCGCTAACACTCCCTGTCTATATAAACCAGGGAGTTGACCCTGATGAACGTATTAATCTCATTTCTTTCCCCCTCCGCGGCGTTAGCGATTCTAGGCGATTTTCTTGGCGATTTCTTCCTTTAATCATCTCAACCATCATCTTCTTTGAGTTCTTGGTGTATAATAACAGCATCAACACGAATCTTTCATCCTAATCCAAGGTAAATCTATTAGAACCCTACTTTTGGATAAATTGGGGGTTTTGGGATTTTCGTCTGATTCGTTCCGTTTTGTTGGTTAATCCATGATGAATATGATTAATCTTGTTGATATCATTAGTTTTCCTACGAATTCATGGTATATTTTCATGGTTTTGCGAAATCGAGAGCGTTTGGTTGTGGTCCGCCCTCGTTGTTATTTTTGTACGAATATACATGAATCGTAGGCGGGTTTTCGGGTCTATTCCATTTTCATATTCGTCTAAAGTTGGTTGTGATTATGTTCTTCGAATTGTTAGGTTCGTTTCCGTTGGTTCATAGCGTTCGTCGGTGATTGTCCTTTCCGTTCGTTGCGTCTTCAATTATTCAAGGCAAGTATTTTTGGAAACCTTTATGCTTAACGTGAAATGGTAATGTTTATTGTGTGTGCTTTACTCACCCCGGGAGGGTCCGAAGGGGCCTCGGGGGAATCTATGGCTTCGTCCTGGATTCATGAGTTTGTTTCGCGGCCAGCCCGGGAGGGTCCTTAGAGGCCTCAGGTGGGATTCGTGGCTTCGTCCTGGTCATAGGTGACGTGTGGTGCTTGATTTGTTTTATGAATGTGGCCAGCTCAGGAGGGTCCTTAGAGGCCTCGAGTGGGATTCGTGGCTTCGTCCCGGTCCTAGGCAAATTTGATTGATTGTTTGTTTTCCGGAAAAGACATGTCTGGTTTTGGTTTTGAAATGATCTGGTGCATTGTACTATGAAACGTGTAAGCGAATGGTTTGCCTTGATTACTTGCACTAGCGTAATTGCTAACCCCTTTGGGGACCCGTTTTGGGGAAATTCTTGTTATAGATTTCAGGTTATGTTTTGCCGGACGAGCGGGCGCTAGGATAGTACGAGGATGTTGGCCAGGGTCGTTGACATGTGCAATTGGGTTTTCTTGTTTCTTTTTTCTACTTCGATTTCGTTGTTTCCCATATTTATAAACTTATAGATTGTACTCGCGAGTACTTAGGCTTTTCACTTCAAACTTTGTTTTGTATTAACTCAGATTTCTGTATTGCCGGTTGATGTTTATTATGCCGGTTGCTCCGGACGTACCTTTATATGTTGCATTGTTTAAATGTGTGTCCTTGCTAACTGAGATGGTTAGTCGAGTGGTGTTTTTCTTGTTTTAGCCTGGTGGGTCCCATGTAGGGGTCCACGGTGCTGTAATATACTCCGAATATCTCGGGGGTGTTACAGAAAATGGTATCGGAGCACTAGGTTTATGGATACCTAGGCTTGTTGGTTATTTGAGTCTAGTTGTGTTTTGTTTTGCACATTGTCACACCGCTGCCGGCATCTCAGTACTTCCAGTGGTCGTAAGTTTTCCTTGCTCGATTCTTTACTTTCTCGTACCGTATTTCCATTTCTTAAACTGTGGTTATTCTCCCTCTTTTACTTATCATCGAGTTGCTTTTTGCCACCTCTTAACACCAGCATGGATGCTGGAAGGGGCCGTGGCCGTGGACGCGGTCGGGGACGTGGGGCAGCCGGTGGGGCGGCCACATTGCATTCTTCGGGAACCGGCAGTACCGGTGACCGTCACGGTCATGCTTCTTCTCAGGAGCGCGCCGACCTCGGCATTGCGGCCGTTATGCAACAAATGATTAACCAAATGGCGGCGATAACTCAGGTGGTTTAGAACCCGGATCAGGCCCATGCTAATCGGGGCGGAGCAGACCGTTGGCTCCAAGATGTCATCAAGATGCATCCTCCTCAGTTTTCGGGGGCATCAGACCCGATCGGATCAAGGATATATCTAAAGTCTTCGTTGCCACCAACTATCCTGAGGACCGTAAGGTCTCTATTGCCCAGTACTTTCTCACTGGGGACGCTACGGATTGGTGGGAGGCCGTTGGGCCCAAAGACCATGTTGCTTCATGGGCTAAATTTCAAGAATTGATGGAGACTAAATATTGCCCGTGGCCGGTTAGACAGGCTCGAGTCCATGCTTTCTATGATGCTCAACCATGGGACATTTCCGTATCCCAAGCTATTGCCGATTTTAACAAGGAGCTGGGTTATGTGAAGACCCAGGTTGTCGAAGAGAGCGACAAAATTTTCCATTTTTCCAGGAGGATGAAACTGTCAATTCGGGACTACATGTCTGGGCTCGTCTGTACTACTTTGAAGGATTATCAGAGTCGAGATCTTGCCTATGATATGTCGGTGACAGCCAGTGCGGCGGTCCGAGAGAGTAAGAAGCAAAAATCCGCTGGGAATTTTTCGGGTTACAAGGGTGGAAGTCAGCAGAAATATCACTCTGCAAATATTTCTACGGGCAGTTCGGCTCGTTTCTCTAGGAATTTTTGTGGTGCCACCGGAACCCCCGCCCGTGATCCCACATGCTTTAACTGTGGCCAGCCGGGCCATAGGAACCGAGAGTGTCCTCGTCCGCCTTTGACTTGTCATACTTGTGGTCAGTCGGGCCATAAGGATTCTATTTGTGAACAGATCAGACAGATTCGCGGCGCCCATTATTCTCACCCAGCACCTATGGAGCCGAGTGTGAACCAGGGCTCGTTTGCTTCGCAGCCTCTGCCGAATGCCGGTCGAGGTAGAGGTCGGGGTCAGCCAGCTAGAGGAGGAGCTTCCAGTGTCGGCTCTGCCCAACTGCGTATCTATGAGATGAGGAGGGCCGATGATCCAGCAGCCACCGTGGCGACAGGTACCGTTAATATCCATTCTCATCCTGTCAGTGTGCTTTTCGATTCTGGTGCTACACATTCATTCATATCCCTGGGGTGTGTACGCCGTTTAAGTCTCGACTATTTGTCGCCTTGCGAGTCTTTCGTCGTTAAACTTCCTAGCGGTTATAGGATCGTTGGCGATCGAGAAGTTCGAGACTGCTCTGTGTTTATTTGTGAGAGAGCTTGGCTCTCTAATCTTATTGTTGTTGATATTAAGGGTGAGGATTTGATTCTCGGGGATGATTGGCTCGAGCGGCATGGCGCGATCATGAACTACCGCACGAGAATCATCACTATGTTAGCCGAGGACGGCACCGAGCACTCTTTCGCGGGGCGAAAGAGGGGAAACCAGAAGTTCGTTATTAACGCCTTGAAGGCGATGAGGCTCCTGCGAAAGGGGTGTACTGGTTATTGGTGCTATGCCTTGAAGGCGGAGAATGGTGGAGTCGAGTTTTCGTCGATTCCAGTCGCTAGTGAGTTTCCTGATGTATTTCCTGACGAGTTACCGGGTTTGCCACCGGATCGTGAGGTTGAGTTTTCTATAGAGTTAGAGTCGGACGTGGCTCCGATTTCGAAGGCGCCGTATCGCATGGCACCTTCAGAGATGTCTGAGTTGAAGAAGCAGTTGAGTGAGCTTCTTGAGTCGGGGTATGTCCGACCGAGCGCCTCGCCTTGGGGCGCACTGGTCCTGTTTGTGCGGAAGAAGGATGGTTCACTACATTTGTGTATCGACTATCGCGAACTAAACAAGGTGACCATCAAGAACAAGTATCCTTTGCCAAGGATTGATGACTTGTTCGATCAGTTACATGGAGCGGCGGTGTTCTCGAAAATTGATTTGAGATCGGGGTACTATCAGCTCCGGGTGAGGGAGTCCGATGTGCCGAAAAAGCTTTTCGGACGAGATACGGACATTATGAGTTTGTAGTTATGCCTTTCGGGTTAACTAATGCACCAGCGGTGTTCATGCAGTTGATGAACAAAGTCTTTATCGAGTATTTGGATAAGTGTGTCGTCGTCTTCATTGACGATATTCTTATTTATTCGAGGAACGAGGAAGAGCATGCCCATCATTTGCGGATAGTGTTAGACATTTTGAGGACTAAGCAACTCTATGCGAAGTTCTCGAAATGTGAGTTCTGGCTGAAGGAAGTGATGTTTTTGGGTCACGTGATTTCAGCCGAGGGAGTTCGAGTGGATCCGCAGAAGATTGAGGCAGTGTTAGATTGGGCACCGCCCAAGAATGTGAAGGAGATCCGTAGTTTTTTGGGTCTGGCCGGATACTACCGTAGGTTCGTCGAGGGTTTCTTGAAACTGGCTCGACCACTTACACAGTTGCTCCAGAAGTCCGAGAAGTTCATCTGGAATGACGAGAGACAGTCGAGTTTTGAGGAGCTAAAGAGGCATTTGACTTCAGCCCCGGTTTTAGCATTACCGTGTGGTAACGAAGGTTTTTCTGTGTATAGTGATGCTTCGGGTCAGGGTCTTGGGTGCGTATTGATGCAGCACGGCAAGAACATTGCCTATGCATCGAGACAGTTGAGGCCATATGAGCTTAACTACCCTACTCACGATTTGGAGCTAGCGACAGTTGTTTTTGCGCTCAAAATTTGACGTCACTATCTTTTCGGCTTTGCATGTCAGATTTTTACCGATCATAAAAGTCTGAAGTACATATTTACTCAGCGGGAGTTGAATATGAGGCAGAGGAGGTGGTTAGAGTTGATTAAGGATTATGACCTCAAAATCCTTTATCATCCGGGCAAGGCAAACATCGTGGCCGACGCCTTGAGTCGGAAACCGGTTGTGTTGCGAACACTTGAGATCCTTACATCTTAGTCTGAGCTTCGGCGATTTTTGATCGAGTTAGATGTTGAGGTTTTGTTGCCTGGAGCTGTCGGGCAACTTTGTGCTTTAGAGATTTCGTCGTCTTTGATCGACGAAATTAAGCTGAAGCAGTTGGAGGATCCGATGATTACTCAAATCCGAGAGAACGTTCTTAAGGGAAAGTCTCCTGGGTTTGTGATTCACGAGGATGGTGTTTTGAGATTCCAGAGTCGGCTTTGTGTACCGAACGACTCAGAGTTGAGACAGAGTATTTTGCGTGAGGCCCATGCTACACCTTACTCCGTTCATCCTGGTTCGAGTAAGATGTACAAGGACATGAGAAGGAATTTCTGGTGGAATGATATGAAGGAGGAGGTCGCACAGTTTGTAGCGAGGTGTTTGACTTATCAGCAGGTCAAAATCGAGCATCAGCGACCGGCCGGGTTATTGCAGTCACTTCCTGTTCTGGAATGGAAATGGGAAGACATATCGATGGATTTCATTACGAGTTTGCTGAGATCGAGGTCGGGCATGAATATTGTATGGGTGATTGTTGATCGTCTGACCAGGTCGGCACACTTTCTGGGCATCAAGGACACTTGGGGCCCGGAGAAGTTGGCTCGTGTGTTTATCTCGCAGATTGTGAGGCTTCACGGTACTCCGAAGTCTATTGTTTCGGATCGTGATGGCCGTTTTGTATCGCATTTTTGGCAGGCAGTGCATAAGGCGTTGGGTACTCATTTGCGTTTGAGTACATCCTTTCATTCTCAGTCAGATGGACAGTCGGAACGCACTATCCAGATATTCGAGGATATGTTGCGTGCTTGTGCTCTCGATTAGAGCAATGACTGGGAGGAGCATTTGCCATTGATCGCATTCACGCACAACAATAGTTGGCATGCGTCGATTCGGATGGCACCGTACGAGGCACTTTATGGGCGACGTTGTCGATCACCGATTTGTTAGAATGAGGCGTCCGATATGGTCGGGACCGAGCCAGATATCGTCCTATAGACGAGGCGGAAGATAGAATTAATTCGAGAACGGATGTTGATTGCCCAGAGCCGACAGAAGTCATATGCCGATGTCCGTCGTCGACCTTTGGAATTCGAGGTGGGAGACCACGTTTTGCTAAAGGTGTCGCCGACGAGAGGAGTTTTCCGTTTTAGGAAAAAGGGGAAGTTGAGTCCGAGATTTATTGGACCCTTAGAGATTCTCGAGCGAGTCGGTGGGTTGGCATACCGTTTGGCATTACCCCCGGTTTTGAGCCATGTTCATAGTATTTTTCATGTTCCCAGCTGAGGAAATATGTCCCGGATCCTAGCCACGTCATCGATTATGGTGAGATTGATATCGCCGAGGATATTACTTTTGAGGAACGTCCTTTGAAGATTTTGGAGCATCGTGAGAAACGACTGAGGCAGAAGACCATCTCTTTGGTCAAGGTGCAGTGGTCGAGACATGGTGTCGAGGAGGCAACTTGGGAAACCGAGGATAACATGCGTGCTAGATACCCTGAGTTATTTGTTTCTTAAATTTCGGGACGAAACTTATTTTTAGAGGGGTAGAATGTAATATCCGCATTTTTCTTTTCCCGGTATTTTTCTTTTTCGGTGTATTTCTCACTGTAGCAACCCTCGTGTATCTTTTAGTGTATTTCCTCCATCATCTTTCGATTTTATTCTCGTAATTGTTATGCGGAACCGCCGTTTCGGGGTTGCCGTAGATCCATTCTATGTTATTATGCATTTTGAGATGTTTCGTTTGATGTTTCGTTCATATTCCGGTGTTTCGGACAGTTTATATTCCGTACCTAGCGCGCGCTATCTTTTCTGCATAGCGCACGCTAGAGGTCCCCTAGTAGCGCACGCTATGTCTACTTCGTAGCGCGCGCTAGCTAGCCAGCCCTGGGAGTGGCAGTTTTGTTTCCAGCCCTCTGGACTAACGGATTAGCATACGCTACGTTGTCTAGCACACGCTAATGTCGGGGGACTAATGCACGCTAAGGTGTCCGGTAACGTACGCTAGCATGATCGCCAAGATCTTGGAGCGGTTTGCTCATCGACTTGCTAGGTGCCTGTGTAGCGACGCTACGTTTGGCCGATAAGCGACGCTAATCGGATCGTGTGTTACGCGCTTTGCTTCGGACTGTTGTTGTCCAGGTAGCGCACGCTATGTCCGATAGCACGCGCTACCGAGAGGTTATTAGCGCACGCTACGTTGAGAGTAGCGCACGCTAACGGCCCAGAATCTGGTTACTGGACTGGGACGTTAATTCCTGGACCAGAATTTTACCCCGTTAGCGCACGCTAACTTATGGGTGTTAGCGCGCGCTAACACTCCCTGGCTATATAAACTAGGGAGTTGACCCTGATGAACGTATTAATCTCATTTCTTTCCCCCTCCGCGACGTTAGCGATTCCAGGCGATTTCTTCCTTTAATCATCTCAACCATCAATTTCCTTGAGTTCTCGGTGTATAATAACAACATCAACACGAATCTTTCATCCTAATCCAAGATAAATATCTTAGAACCCTACTTTTGGATAAATTGGGGGTTTTGGGATTTTCATCCGATTTGTTCCGTTTTGTGGGTTAATCCATGATGAATATGATTAATCTTGTTGATATCATTAGTTTTCCTACGAATTCGTGGTATATTTTCATGGTTTTGCGAAATCGATAGGGTTTGGTTGTGGTCCGCCCTCGTTGTTATTTTTGTACGAATATACATGAATCGTAGGCGGGTTTTTGGGTGTATTCCATTTCCGTATTCATCTAGAGTTGGTTGTGATTATGTTCTTCGAATCGTTAGGTTCGTTTCCGTTGGTTCATAGCGTTCGTCGGTGATTGTCCTTTCCGTTCGTTGCGTCGTCAATTATTCAAGGCAAGTATTTTTGGAAACCTTTATGCTTAACGTGAAATGGTAATGTATATTGTGTGTGCTTTACTCACCCCGGGAGGGTCCGACGGGGCCTCTGGGGAATCTATGGCTTCATCCTGGATTCATGAGTTTGTTTCACGGCCAGCCCGGGAGGGTCCTTAGAGGCCTCGAGTGGGATTCGTGGCTTCGTCCCGGTCCTAGGTGACGTGTGGTGCTTGATTTGTTTTATGAATGTGGCCAGCTCGGGAGGGTCCTTAGAGGCCTCGAGTGGGATTCGTGGCTTCGTCCCGATCCTAGGCAAATTTGATTGACTGTTTGTTTTCCGGAAAAGACATGTCTGGTTTTGGTTTTGAAATGATCTGGTGCATTGTACTATGAAATGTGTAAGCGAATGGTTTGCCTTGATTACTTGTACTAGCGTAATTGCTAACCCCTTTGGGGACCCGTTTTGGGGAAATTCTTGTTATGGATTTCAGGTTATGTTTTGCCGGACGAGCGGGCACTGGGATAGTACGAGGATGTTGGCCAGGGTCGTTGACATGTGCAATTGGGTTTTCTTGTTTCTTTTGTCTACTTCGATTTGGTTGTTTTCCATATTTATAAACTTATAGATTGTACTCGCGAGTACTTAGGATTTTCACTTCGAACTTTGTTTTGTATTAACTCAGATTTCTGTATTGTCGGTTGATGTTTATTATGCCGGTTGCTCCGGACGTACTTTTATATGTTGCATTGTTTAAATGTGTGTCCTTGCTAACTGAGATGGTTAGTCGAGTGGTGTTTTTCTTGTTTTAGCCTGGTGGTCCCATGCAGGGGTCCACAACGCTGTAATATACTCCGAATATCTCGGGGGTGTTACATTAATTGGTTAAGGGGATAAGAGAATTAGTATAAAAAAATAAAATAAAAATAAAAATGGGGGGACAAAGACAGATTTCCCGATAGAGGAAAGAGAATATGATTGAGAGGTGAAAAGTGGCATGGTACAAAATTTGAAAAGAGTGACATTTGAGAAAATAATTTATTAAAGAGTAGTGGTACAGTAGTGAATTTTTCTGCCATGACATGCCATTTTATTTATTATTGAAATGATATTTTTTTTAAATCTTTTAATTCTTTTTCTTTTATTTTACAATTATAATTATTCACTCATAATATTAATTATTTAAGATTGAGAATATTTCTTTTTGAAAATATGAATATATTTGGATAATTTAAATATAAACTCACAAATTAAGTTTAACATTAAAAAGAAAATGAAAAATAACTAGTCGAAATGATTAGGCGGTAGATATGATTCTTGCATTGTATATGTACTATTAATGAATTGAGTGACTGAGACATTGAATGTTCACCTAGAGAGGATATGTCGAGATCTATGCTAGCGCACTGGATCAAGAATTGTCGGTCTTCCATATGGGGAGTGTCTGATGGGGCCTTTGGAAGTTATATTCGGGTGCCGGGAAAGACATTGAGTGTGTTTATTTTGATGAACTTGAAATGTATGTGATACCCCATAATATTACTGTGAATTGTATTTTGAAAATATTTTAAACATTGAATCTATATTCATTTGATTATCGTACTTGCACTAACAAATTCAAATTGCTCACCCCTTCGATGGTGAACACTTATATGTTCAAGTATCGAAGGTTCGGGAAAGCAACGCTATCAAAATAGTATTCTTCAAACCCTTCGGCATCACTACCAACACACGACCTTATGTGCTCTATCTCTCTTTGCATCTCTCTCTCTCAACCTTCGTCTCGTCCGCCACCCCCTTCCTATTTCTTTCTTCAGTTCACACGACATACACACACATAACCGCACACCCCACACACAACCACATGCCGGCCAGCAAACGACATAAATACAATAACGAACACACTCCAAGAAGAGCGGCGGCTAGGGTGGTCATCGATCTGACGGTCGTGGCTCTCGTCTGGAGAAAGTAGTCGGACAGCGACTAGGGCTTCTAGTTGTGGTCATTTCCGACGATTGGAGAAATGGGATGAAAGTTCCGACCCTCTTTGGGATTTTCTAGACGGGGAGCCCGATTTATGAGTTGACCTTGTCACTGTCGAGTTCAAGACTTGAGGCGGAAGTCATGGAAGAATAGGTTGAATAACGAGTGGACGACAGTGAAACTATCTGTGCCTTTGCTGGGCTTCTGTCCTAGTGGCTCACGACTGGGTTCATGGTGGCGATTTGAGGATGGAAGGTGCACTGAGATGATTTTCCAGGTGAATTCAGTTGAAGGGTTCATACGCTTGAGTTCAAAGTTTCATTCACGATGGAGGAGATGGCAGTAAAGGATTCTTGTGGTTCTCGTAGCTGAGCTACGATAATGATTATGAGTGGTTATAGGACGGCGATTGACCGAGGTGGAATCAGGCTATATGTTGCTGACTTACGGCTGTGTAGATGACTATCTAAATGGCGGTTAAATACCGGCGTCTGAGTCTCTGGCTTGGCAACCGAACAAGAGGCCTGGCTCGGTTTTGGTCGGTTTCAATTGGGAAGATCTTTCGGGCTGAGGTTATAGAACCATAAGATATAAGTATTAGTCATCCTCATTATAATTATAATTTGAGTCAGCAGATTATTAAGTAGGACTGTCATTCCAACCGAGCGAGCTCGAGCTTTTTTTATGAGTCGAGCCAGCTC
This sequence comes from Orobanche coerulescens, assembly GCA_033398695.1. Taxonomy (NCBI): domain Eukaryota; kingdom Viridiplantae; phylum Streptophyta; class Magnoliopsida; order Lamiales; family Orobanchaceae; genus Orobanche; species Orobanche coerulescens. The sequence goes on from CM065803.1 coordinate 52,190,334, forward strand.
ATTTAGGTAAACGAGCTAAGCACTGATCGAAATCAACTCATTTAATTCACGGGTTGAGCCGAGCCAGCTCGTTTAGCTAAACGAGCCGAGCCAGTCGAGCAGCTCGTTTAAAATTACAGTTAAACAAGCTTAATCTTGTGTCCGAGATCGGCTCGTATTATAAACGAGTTCGAGCCGAGCTGACTCGTTCAGCTAAACGAGCCATATTCTATGTTTGAGCTTGGCTCGTTAACGAGCTCGAGTAGAGCCGAGTTCTGATAAACCAGTTCGAGCTCGAGCTGCTCGCGAACAGCTCAACTCGAATTACAACCCTATTATTAGGAGTCTCGTGGACACATATCAACTATCAAAACTTGTTCTAAAATAATGCTAGTGTTGGAATCTATTGATGAATGATGAGGTTTCAGAGGTTGGACATTCATTTGCAAAATATATACTAATGATTCAACAATTGTGTTTTATATTTGTAAAATATGTGTTGATAATGAAATTCTCTTTATTAAAAAAAAATCGCCAACTTACTTTCCAACTTTTAGATTTATATAGCTAAAAAAGTCGAATGGTGTCAGAACCATATAGTTAAAAAACACCTAAGACAGAGATGAGGTATTATCATACTTTCTCAGTTCTCTTATTATTGCAACGTGTTGATTATTATACTGTTTACATATTTTATTTTGACCAGTTTTTGTGATTTATACATATAAATAAATATAGTCATGTAACATCTTGTTAGATTTATCTCGAAATATACTTTCAACTATCAACTTTTTATAATTTTTAAAAATATAAAATTAAAGATATTAATAGTCAAAGTTGTATATTGGCAAGTGTGAAAGTCTAGATGTTGCAATTATAAGAGAATAGAGGTAGTATATGATAATCACATAAAAAACGAGTAGGGTAAGAATAATAATAGAAAGAAGCATAAGTATGAATATTTAAAATGATTAACAATATACTTCAATAATAATTCGACTTTATCGTGATTTTTTGTTAAATTTGGTATTTAGTAAGAATATGAATCAAGATACATTTAAAATATATAATAAAAACCATAGGTTTTACATACTATCTCCCTAAAAATAAGTTTCGTCCCGAAACTTAAGATAAAATAATTTGGAGTATTAATTTCTAATATCTGACTCTATTTACCATGTAATCTTTCTGCACTTTTACCATTACCCCTTGACTATCACAACAAGTGTAACTTTGATCCACAACCTAATCAATATCAAATCATCCCATCAATTGATCCAATAGCCGACTCAAACAACAATAATAAGTCAATGTGGATATCGCTAGGTAATTTAAATATATCATTCTCGATATGTAAAATTACGGAGCACTTAAAATTACTCCGTCAAAATGATATAGTTATTCTCAACGACCTAAGCAGTGAACCATTCATAACATAAGTAATATCCTTCTGACTTAGTCAATTATTCACTCGATAAACACGCTCTCATCATACGTCGAAGCACGGTCTGGATAGTTCCTCTAACCATCACCAAACAATTCATCGGGGAACATCATATTGGCTACCACCATATTTGTACTAACAATTATTCAGCGATATCAGAGAATACCATCCGACGTCTTAAATTATCTCGGCTTAATAACATAATCATTCTTAATCGATAAATATCATATACATCCTAGAAACTTTTCAGTCGAGATAATTTATTCTCAAACATTTATCGTATACTATTTTAAATATTATCACAATATCACTGTAATCATCTATCATCTCAAACAATATTATCCAATACTGGCATTAACTCGTAATTCAAACAACGCACATATAGTAACTACATATACTTTTCTCGATTCTCACTAGTACTGTTAAATCAGGAATTCCCAATTATCAAGGTTCTTAATCAATAAGTATAAATGCCCTAAAACAAAATAACCTGATTAAGATATTGACACCGATGTCATAAAATAATTATAGCCTACGACTCAAAATTACAGGTCGTCCAAAAAGAATTTTAAAGATGAGCTCCACAAGAAAAATATTCATTAAAAACCCTTATTTTTTCACGGTTTCAAAATTACACAATAAGAATTATGATATCACTTTTTTTCAACTCACTGGCATCACCTTTCCGAAAAATAAATTCCTTTAAGATTATTATAAATACTTACTTTAAAAATAAAATGTTCAAAATATATCTGTCTTGAAATATATTTATGATCATAATATGATACAAGAATTTTAAATACCTCAATCATTTGCTTTAAAACAATACGAGACTTTACGAACCCGTGCATTGCACCGGCTGTGATTTTTGCTGAATATGTACGTGGTTTGGACGTGATGTTGGTGCAGATGGTTGAATAATTGTTATCAAGATTGCGTCGGATTTTGTTTGTTACTTTTTGAGAAGATTATAGCCTTTTTTTTAATGTTTGTAATATAAGTTTTTTATAATTAGTTATATGTAATGTATTGGGATTATTTTAGTTGATATGTGCTTGATATTTCATAATCGAGTATTGGTCTTAGATGACCCATATTCAATACAAAGTAACTGGGCTTTGTTATGTGATGTGGCCCATTGTCCATTTATTTCTCTCAAGTTTTTGTATATCAATTGTGTTAGTTTATATATTTTAACGAAATCCCGTAGTTATAATTTCGACCAATATTAAGATCGATCAATATAACACTTATGTATAATATTTCCGTCTTAATATGCATTTCATATATCATAAATGATACAAAATTGCACTCTCCATAACTCGTTATTGTAGTTAAGTAACATCTTCCTAATGTTGCAAAAGGTAAATCTGCAAATTTAACTACTTTTGGCCTTCGTAATGACTGCCGTAATCATCTTTCATCACCTATCAATCTGCATCATTGTTAGAAGATGATGATGCCAAATGTGTAGTAACATTTGATGTTGTCGAATCAGTTATTGATAGTATCAACCTCATTGTTTTTTTTGTGAGTTGCTTTGAAACACGCTTGTCTTAATTTTCTTGTGCTTATCTGGAGTGGTAAATCGGGGTTTTCTTCCACATTCTTCTTATGTCTAAAAATAAATTTTTTTTATTTGGTTATTATAATTTACAAATGACTTCGAGACAAAATTATATACTTTTTCCTTTATATTCATTATTCAACGTGATATTTAATTTCGTTATTTTAGCAAACTCTTTTAGTTTATATGTTCAAATTAGATGTACTAAAACTTATTGATCCGTGCGATGCACAAATGTTGTATCTAAGTGTTCATCGCGTAATGTTGTGTAAATTGCCGAGTATACAACAATCTATAAATAAGGTTGCCGCGGGAGATCTTTGTTCATTGTTTTAAGTATTTCGTTAATGTTTACGTAAATGTAACCATTTTGTTGACTTTATAATTTATTTCTTGTTGTTGTCTTGGTGTTTTTTTATTTTTAAAATATTTGTAGTGTAAGTTTTAGATAATGTGTTACATTTTTCACCAAACATGTGATGTTTTTTTTCGTTGATTGGACTACATATCAAGCAAATAAAAATACTTTTTTTAGCCTCTCACGAGGATAACAAATTCGGTACTCATGTATATTTCCAGAACATCATTAAAATGTTACTTGAATCGTATTATCACTTTTAGTAGAGTGTCAATCCCTTCCTTTATATCCCAGAAAATCATCTTTAAAAATCTTTAAGACTCGCACATTTCTGAAATACCAAGGATAAAATGTACCTCATGTATAGACTTACGTGCGTGCATAATTTTTTATATTAGTCGATAAAAAATATATTGTCATGGAAACAGATATCTCTTATAAATATTACGCCAATACGCCTTAGAATAGAAATACCTTCCATTACATGTCTCACAATTTTCATGTTTACAACTTACTGATAATATTTGATGTTATTGCTCCCACCCTTAACAAAAAATTTTTCCCCATAATTCCACCATTAATATCAACTAAAAAGCTTCATTCTGTATTTTCGGGTGGGGATTAATTGTTAATCCGCAAGTACCCTTCTGAGTTTCTAAACTCAGATTCAAACTTCTTTTTAAAATCTTCCCCCAAACACATCAATAGCATCTCAATGATTAATTTACCCTTCTGAGTTTCTAAACTCAGATTCAAACTTCTTTTCATCCATAATTTTTTATCACGTAGACATGCCAATTGGTTAGCATTCAAAGCACACATATATCTAGCCTCATTCATCGATGACTATTGAACACGTAAGTCGATCAATGTTCAACTAACTTATTTTACTCAAACATTGATCACATCCACGACTTTGAAGCGTAATTCACATCCAACACTCAATCCTATTTAGGACACAACAATTACACGAACACAAACACACACCTGCATATTTTTTTTAGTAGCAGGATCTAAATCCACAGTTGCTATATCCTCAACAAATCCTTGTGCTATGGGTGACCCTACGTACAAATAATCTTCTTCTCTTTCGGAAGCCATATTTGTAAGATGGACTATAGTTTTGTTGTCGGGGTTGTATACCCGTTGATGTTTTTGGGAGTTGCATCAATCGCGCCCGCATCCTTAATAACCTGTAACATGGTGCAAATGCTTAGAATCTTTTAAAAGTAGAAAAAAGAGAAAATCACATGCGAGATCATAAATGTACATTGAGATAGTCATACTCCTCTCTCATAACACCTTTACGATCCCTCATAGCACGGATGGCTCGTGATACGCCAACTCCTGGGATATATAAATAATCACATCCGCCCATAATACAGGTTTGTAAAATCATGTCTTGGGTGAATTCTCCAAATGCTTTGCTACGTTCTAGCTTTGACCATTCGAACAGTTTGTACTTTTTGCTTTTCAGATGGTGTTATTTATAGTATTAATGACGGTGGTTGAAGGGTTTGTGCATTTATTTTAAGGCAAATGAAAGGAGCAAATGATTAAATGAAGGAGACTTGAAAAGAATTTGATAATTTTAGGCAATTAATATTTGCCTCATTAAGTTTGGCACAATATGAAAGGAATTAACAATACATTCGGTTGCAATTCTTGTAAAAGCTATTCGATATGAATGAGTTTTCACTTTAAAATTGAAGTCATTAATACTCCAATCAATTAGTGCCTCAATGACTACATGAACACTTCACATGGCTCTCAATAATTACATTCGCACTTCATATATCATGACATTAATCTCCATATATTTTCACTTCAAAAATAGTGTCATTAATACTCCACAATCAATTTTTAGGACCTAATCTTTCAATATATATGATGTTGCGGACTTTTAGCTTTTCTCAAAATAATAGTACTCATTATATATATATATATATATTTGAAAGTCAATCATTATTTTTTCTTTCCTAAAATAATATCTTTTTATTAAAATGCCAAACAATGACCCTTCCTTCAAAATATAAATTTTCTCCTTTTATTTGAAAGACCGGTGATACATTTTAGTTCAAAATTTCAACACCTTGTTTAATCAAAATACAAAAATTCTCATTTATGAAATTAAATCCGAACTGATATAAAAATATCACGTCGCACTAGCTATGTTCATATTATTGTCAATTTTGGACGCCGTATGCTCTGAATAAATATTTCATCCATTATGAATTTTTAAAGGACATAAGACAAAGACAGTTCGCCTATTTCGTACCCTGCAAAATCAATATATGTCATTGATAATGACATTTTACTATGACTACGCGAGCAAGTGTCGTTCTATATATTTTTAAAATCTTCTCTCGTAATCCGTAATTCCACTTGTCATCATTCATGCTGCATTTCCACTATAAATAGTCGCATCAGTGAGACATTAATCGTATTCAACTCATTCAAGTTCTTTCTCTACTCTCATTCTCATTTATCACATACTTCCTTTAAATATAACTTTCATCGAGAAACCAATGGCATCATCACCTTTATATAACATCCAATCAGTATATGTCTTTGCCGGAGCCACTCTTGGGAAAGATGTCCGCTTCTGGAAAGCAGCTGACAATTTCGGAGAAGTGTTGGCCGCACGAAAAACCAGCATAATATGCAGAGGAGGAAATATAGGTTTAAAGGGTCACGTGGCAGCCTCTGCTTCTATGGGCGATGCAAAAATTTTAGGGATAATATTGAAACCCTTGGCAGATTCACCACTTGTTGGCCTGACTTATGGGAATGAGCTTAGAGTGTTATCCATGCATGACTGAATTATGAACATGGGTAATAATGCTGATGCGTTCATCGTCCTTCCAAGAGATTTCGTTACGCTGAAGGATCTATTCCAGATGCTCTCGTTGGCATAACTGAACATCCACCAAAAATCGATGGGGATACTCAACATCGACGAATTCTTCGATGGCCTCCTCGCTTTTCGGGATTGTTTGGTGGAAAAAGGTTTTGCATCTCCATTGTCTAGAAGACTCCTCCTTTATTCAACAACACCTGGGGATTGATCGATAAATTCCTCACATATATGCCTGAGCCCGATCCAACTGCAATTCGCATCGTACGTACTGATGCTAGCACGAGTCAAAAACGTGCTTTGGATCTAGCACTCTCTCTGTGAGGTCTATTCGTGAATCTATCATTACATGCTTGTATCTTAGTTGCAATTTGTTTCCACAGTATTTCTATCATTATAAAGTCAATGTGATTTGAATTCTCAAGACCAATTTAATGTCCTGTATCTCAACTTAAAGTCAGAATAATATAAAGTCAAAAGTTTAATCTCGAGAATATCAATAAAACAATAAACTTTAATAAAAAGGTCCGAGAATATCAGCAGATAAACTCCAATAAAATCAGAGAATATCAATAAAGTGATAAACTCCAAAAAAAATAAAATCCGAGAATATCAACAAAATGATAAACTCCAATAAAATCCGAGAATATCAATAAAATGATATACTCAAAAAATAAAATCCGAGAATATCAAAAAAATGATAAACTCCATAAATAAAATCCGAGAATATCAACAAAATGATAAACTCCAACAGATCTTGATGGATCAATCAACATATTGGCTCGTTCTTCTTGCCAGTAATTTAAATATGGAACAAAATCACATACCGTACTTCATAGGTGAGGCTTGGCATTTGCACAGGTCACATGTGACTCAAAAGTTTCTTGATACTATTTCGTTCAATAATGACAAATAAGGAGAAACAACTCTGTGATACCATTTTTTGTAACACCCCAAAAAATGCAACTATTACAGTGCCATGGATTCAACACTAGGACCCACCAGGTGATACATATACACAAATCAAATGTAATATAATTGTAGTACTGAAACACAAAATATTAACCATCACTCTGACGAGGAGTTTATACATCATACGGCTATAATCGACACGGCACACAGGATTCAAATACAAGTATAAGCCATATGAAGATGGAGTATACCTCAAATAATAATACAACTAAAAAAGAAATACTACAAAGCGGAAATGAAAATACACGGTTTAATCATAATTGGAGAAAAGAAGACTCGGGCCCCCCAAACTAATATCCTTCAAACCCTTCGCCATCACAATGCTCTTCCCGTGCCCTGGCCTTACCTCGACCTAAAATACAAACAACAAGTATTTCGCCCAAAACCACGGGATCAGTTACGCAAGATAATAAATCTCAATATGCCGAACATACGTAATCATACATGTTGTATGAACTAACAAATCATCATTTCAAATTGGAATATACGCAATCATACATCCTGTATAAACCCACAAGTTCGATTAAATCTCAAATCGTCGAACACATGCGATTAAATGTGAATCAACCAGATTATAACCCAATCCCGTTGAAAACATACCTAATCAAACATGTTGTATGAATCAACAAATAATTACAGCTCAAAGGATGGGCCCACACTATGCCCGGGATGGAAATGTGTCTGTGCACAAGCCACCAACGGGTATTGATCGAATACATGTGTGGTCTTGTACCTAATCCGTCTCACGAAGTAATCATCTGGTGTGCACAATCCAATGTGTGATCAACTACCAACACACGATCTTATATGTGCCCGACATGAAAATCCTACACATACCAACCGGCATGCCAGTATGATTCGGAATGCCATGAGATAACAAAAGTGATATCGAAATTCGATAATAACTTAACAATTCCCAACAAGGGACCAAACTACTCGACGAAGGAAATACAAATCCAACTAAGATCAAATCAACTCATCGAAACAAAACGATGGTATAAATGTAATACCCGAGATTTTTATCTTCCAGTTGCCCTGAATTATTTGTTGTTTGGTTCCGATTATTTGTTTCGTTATGATTATGTGGGATATGTTTTTTGATGATGCACTGTATGATATGTACTGTTGTGTAGTTCGTCGGGTGAGACTTGTGTCGCCGGCATATCTTTGATTAATGTATGCTTGGAATGTGGTATGTTACGTTTCGTAAATTGGCTCGTTACTGTTTTGAATCATAACCGGTGCATTAGTGTATTCGAGTCATCGTCGAGCACCGAACCAGACTGCCGGAACGATCGAGTTTCAGCCAGGAGGCTTGGTCGAGTTACGGCCATAAGACTGCCGAGTTACGTCCGAAAGACATTGTCTATTACGGCCGTACGGCATAGTCAGTTACAGCCACAAGGCTGCCGAGTTACGGCAGCAAGGCTGCCGGCCGTAATGCCTTGCCGGTTACGGCCGTAACACCCATTTGTTTTTTGGACAGTGAGGCCTGGGACCCGATTACGGATGTAAGAACCTGCCGAGTACGGTCGTAAGGTCCGAGTTACGGCCGTAAGGACCTGCCGGTTACGGCCGTAACGAACGCCTCTATAAAGGGCCTGGGCGATAGGTCCTTGGCCATTTCCTGCTTTCTTTCTTCTCTTCTCGCGGCTGCCGGTTGAGGGAGATGGGAACGTTGATTCTTATTCGTTTCCACTAAATTACAAGGTGTTTTGTATGGCCCTTGTCGATTATAACAACATTAAATCCGTGTTCTTCGTCGAATCGAGGTAATCTCTTGAAATTCTCGTAGGGTTGACTTTCGAGATTTCTTCTTGATTTTCGTTGTTCGTCCGATTTTGATGAATCGATTGATGTTATTGAACCTTATTAATTGTGTTATATGGGTTGTATATCCGTATTTCGAGTTTATTCAACTCGATTGGTGATTCGAGCGTTCTTGGGAATTATCGAACATTGAATGTTCGATTAAATGTCCCAATGAGTTCCCTTCGATAGTTTGTTGGGATTTCCGTTGTTATTGGCCTTAATTCTCGTTGTGATCGTATCTTCGTTGTGTTTTACGGAGGATTGTAGGTGTTCGAGGATTCCGGTCGAGCTTCCCCATTGTTTCGCGTGCTTTGGACTTGAGGCGAATATCTCGTCTATAATCTTTATACTTTGAGAATGTGGCGTGTCTTGAATTTAACGTGGACTTGATAGTGATTGAATGTTTAACCGTAACTTACTCTTAAATGAATATGTGATTCTATGAAAGTAATTACGAACGTAACTTGAAATTCTTGGAGAATGATAACCACCATTTCATGTGTGTTGTGTTCGAAACGGATTTTTAGAAGTGAGTAGTTATCTGAGGAAATGTGGAATACTGGTATTGTTCACTTGTAAGAATATTTACTAAATGATGGTGTGTCATAAATGTTATACCTTGTGAAAGTGTTTCATGCATTAACTTATAATATTACGTGTTTGTGATTGTGGCGAATATTATACCTTTGTTGTTGGGTAATTGGTGATTTGAGATATTACCGAGTAGGGACCCGTGAGGCTTCCGGCGGAGCGTTACTTGCGAGTACGGCCAGATGACATGATTTTACCATAAGGTTATCGAATCGGGTAGGTCTGGAGAGGGCTCTGAGAATCGTTATTTGCGAGTGCGATGTCACGATAACTTGTGGGTGTGTTTGAATAATGTTACCGGGTAGGGACCCGTGAGGCCTCCGGCGGCGCGTTACTTGCGAGTACGGACTGTTGATATGATTTGACCATAAGATTATCTAATCGGGAAGGTCTGGAGAGGGCTTTGAGAATCGTTACTTGCGAGTACGATATCAAGATAACTTATGGGTGGATTCGAGTTGGTTCCTAATCCAGGTGGGTCCCAACGAGGCCACGAAATGTGGTATGAATATCGATTGGATATTTCTGAATTATGATTGTTTGAATCTTGGATTCTGGTTATACTGTTGATTATGATTCCGCCTTTGAGGCTCGTTTTAGAATTGAACTATCTACATGATTTTGAAAGAAAACTCTTTTGACTATGAGAACTACAAATATTTTCATGAATTTACTCTGAGACCCCCGACATCCTCAATTATTCTTTTAAATGTGTTTTGAAGTTATCTTTATGATCCTCCCTAATGGGAACCATTTTCTAAAAGACTTTAGACTCGGGGACCGTGTTACTACCTTGTCGAAAGGTTATTTTCATAACGGTTATTTTCTTGATGTATAACTTTATAGCTTGGTTACTTGCTAGCGATTCCATCGCTAACCCCTCGTTGGGGATTTTGTATTTTATTCCAGGTGTTCTGATTGGAAAGCGAGCAACCATAGGATCGGCTCGGAGGATGATGTAAAGCAGCGATACTAGTCACAGTTGTAGTCTGTTGTCCATCAGTGATCTGTCGGTTTGAGTTTTTCTTGTCATCCTTGACGGGGTGGACATTTTATGTATTATGTGATTGAGTTGTATTTTTGGTTCATCAGATGTACGGTTATGTTGTGTTTTGAGAGACCTAATCGGTCTACGGTATTCTGTTTGGTCGAGTTGACCGCATGTGGGTTTTAGTTTTGTAATCTTCTACCTGGTAGATCCTTGCGGAAAGGGGTCTACAGCGTGTGATATCCCTGAGTGGATTGGGGGTGTTACATAATGGTATCGGAGCTTAGGTTTGCGAAAAACCTAGGCAGTTGGATCTATTTGGGTCTTGTCGAGTCGTGTCTTATCGTGTCACCCGAGTGAGCAATTGTGAACAAGTGTGATCGTAGTGATCCGTTGTGATCAATTGTGATAAGTTGTGATTAGTATCGTGGTGCAGCCATCATCTCCGTGCAGCCTGTGGACGTAAGTCTCCTCTTTTATGCGAGGTGTCTGTATTTCATGATTCCATCTGTGCGAATTAATTATGGTGCATAATTTTATTTGCATCGTGTTGCGTAATGGAGTTGTATTCGATACTTGTGACACACTGTATGTGTGTACAATTTGACATATTGATGTTTTGACTTTGAACCGCTGTGTGGGGTGGTATGATGTGAAAATTGTGAACCTTGATGGATTTCGAAAAGGTACCGATGGTTGAGTCGGTGAGAAACTCAGATGGATGGTTTTGTTGTATGTTTAAACTTGAGGCACATGAAATGTATTTTCGAACTATATTTTATTCGCTGCGTGAGTTCTTTCAAAATGACTTTCGGTATTTTGCAAGCTGAGTTTTATTTCGTAAAACTGATTCCCTAAATCGAGTTTTGGCATTTTGGCCTTGAACGTTTTATGACGGTTTGACAAATGATTTTGTGAGTTTTGGAAAATACTACCGTCATCGCCCTTTTGGCGTATTTTGAACGTCTTTGAAAATGTTTTTAGCCTGGTGGGTTCCGGTGTAATACCCGTACTTTTATTAACTGTTTGACCTTGCTGTTTTTCTTATTTCGTCGCTCTGTAAACTCTTGGTGATGTTGTCGATATTGTTATAGAGCTTCGTATCTTGTTTGGATCACAATCGTGTTGTTTAGACCTTGCGAAAGTGTTCTGTGTCAGAGAAATAGCGCACGCTAGGCCTAGGCTAACGCAGGCTAGCTTTGAGCCGTAGCGCGCGCTAAGGGACCAGTCTGGTCAGAACCAGTAACTCATACTGCTTTCTGTACTGGTAGTTAACGCGCGCTAGGAGTTCGTTAACGCATGCTATTCGTGATCAGTAGCGCGCGCTAACATCCGTCCGTAGTGCACGCTAACGGGCTGGTTGGCAGAGGCAGTGAGGTTGTCAGGTTTTCTGGACTATCAAGTAACGTACGCTAGTCTTTGGATAGCGCACGCTATAAGAGCTGCATAGCGCACGCTAAGCCATAGTGGTAGCGCACGCTAAGACTCGAGCAGGGCAGAGGACAGTAGGTTCTGGACTCCAGTTTCTGGACACCGTTTTTGGCTAGCGCACGCTAAGATAAGGCGATTAGCGCATGCTAACGGGGCCGGCAGAAGCCACCGGACTACCCGGTGACCTCGCTAGCGCATGCTAATAAAGGAGGCGTAGCGTGCGCTAGACTGGACGGGTATATATTGGACAGTTGACTTCCATTTCATCATTTTTCATTCTTTTCACTTATTTTCGACGGGAGAAGCTCGGGAGAGGCGATTTTGGGCGATTAGAAGCGATTCTTCTTCAAACAACAACACATTTGGTTGGAGAACAAGGATTTCACAACATCTAATCCATCCTAACGTCCAAATCAAGGTAAAAATCCTTAGAACCCTATTTTTTGGAAATTTTGGCATTTTTCCTGGATTCGTCCGATTTATCCATTTTGAAGCTTGAGGACCTTGAGATTATGATGTATCTATTCCTTATACATGCTTTTCCTACGATTTTATGGATTGGATTGTGCCGTTTTTTGGACTTGTGAGAGTTTGGGTGATTTTCCAAACTCTAGTTGTTTACCCTTGTATTTTCGTGAATCGTAAACGGGTTTCGGGAGTTTCTTCATGAATTATATGGATTATTTATTATCATGCCCCTTACAAATCGTTTAGGTGCTGGAAGCACGTTCTTGGACCTACCGAACTCATACTCTTTTCCATTCAATTTCTTGATGTCTCAAAGGCAAATATATATTTATGATTGTACATTCTCGACTTTGAAAGTAAGATATATGAATGGCATGTTTATTTATATCCACTTTGGGGTGGGCCGACAGGTCCCCTGAGGGTTTCATATCCTTTGGTGCGATTCCACGGATAATTTGGGTTAACCACTCTGGGGCGGGCTGACGGGTCCCCTGAGGGATCTATAGCCTTTGGTGCGGTTCCATGGTTTATCATGTATGCATTGTTGTGATGCTATGAGGTTTAGTTATTCCGGAATACTAGTCTTGAATCGATGAATTGACGGTTACCTTTACTTTATTGTCGAGGAGTATTGTGTTTCGTACTTGCTATACTTGCACTAGCTATTCGACGGCTAAACCCTTTATGGGGGAAATACTTTTTATGTATTTCACGTTCCAGGAGAGCGGATAGGTAGGCATCGGGTCGGCACTGTAATATCCGACTGTAAATTTTTATCTGTCGTTGTATATTTCGGATAATTTGATTATCGTGGATCATTGCATTCAGTATTATGTTGAGGTATTATAGCTTTGAGCTTCATATCGTTGTCATTTCATTTCATACTTGATGATTCGATGTTAATTGGAGAGTTGCATTTTTTGAACTTTTTCTATTGGTGTAGCGTACGCTACGTAGCTTAACTAACGTACGCTAAACTCGTGATTTAACGTACATAATACGTTGTCTGTTGCGTACATTAAGAAGGAATCTGACATCAATTGACTTCCGCACGTGAACTTGTTATCCGTTGGCATGCATGTGTATGATGTTTGGGCTGTCGCGTCGGCCAGAGTCAACTTTTATTAGCGTGCGTAACACCCTTTCCATTAGTGTGCGCTAATGGCCTGCGAATTCAAGACAGTAGCCACTGTAAGCCACTTACGTACATAACTTTAACCCGTTAGCGTACGTAATAGTGTTAACGTACGCTAAAATTTTTAAATAGCGTACGTTAAAGCTTTGCAGTCTATTTATAGACCCAGCCTGTTTTTCATTTCTCTTCAGCCTCAACCCGATTTTCTCTTCGTTTATTCCCTCTCCTACCTCCTAAGACCTATAGTTACCTTCTCCAACTTGATTTCGAGTCTTGTAACTTGGTTTGGAGCTCATTGGTTCGAAGTTAGAAGGCGTTCTTGAGCTTGAAGTGTATTTTCTTGCGGTGTTGAAGGTTGTTCTTCGTTTCTGGAGGTAGGTGTACTTTCTTCTCTGTATTGTTTTCATATGTTGATGTTAGTAATGAAGTATACTTCACCTAGAGTTAGATAAATCAAGTAAAACATGGTTTTAATTAAACTTCTTCACACTTCTTGATGAATATGATAAATGAGGGTTTGAAATAGATGAGTTCTTAATGTTATAATGATAGTAACCATGTTCATAATCATCATTCTCACCTTGCTGGACGAATTCATCTCAGTAGAACCTTGATAAGTCAGTTAGCTTCATCATAGTTAGACTTAAACAATGGAATTGTTATCATAAAGTGTATAAACACCATGCTTGATATGCACTTACCTTGGGAAGAACTTGGCAATGTTAGAAGTAGGTTGATGTTCTCTTGTTTAAATTCTTAGGAGTTATAACCTCATTATGTTTCAGCCCAGTAGGACTTTGAGAAAAGATAAGTGTAGTTGTGAGAACAACAATAACTTCTTATTAACCGGATGTGTTAATAACCTAAGAATGTGTTTGATCATCAAGTAAGTGTTCTTATGAAAGTGAATTCATAATGATATTAATGGATCTTTCAGTTTTGTAAGGATGATTTGATAATCTTCATGAATATGGTGTAATCTCATAACTAATATTACCTTCTTATAAACTTATTATTCAATTTAGATGGGATGATGAACATAGTGGTGCAGATTTTTACCTTTTAACATTGTAATGTTTTTAGGAAGTTTAATATACATAAGATGTTATGAACAACATAAGTGGTTGTTTAACATGTTCTTGATAAATCCTTGGTTATAAAGAATCATACGAACATTCGGTAATTGTCTTGCGAACCGATCTCAAGGATGAATTGAGTTAAAAGAATTGTAGGGTGTCGTATCACTAATTTTATATCGTTAAATATACGAATATGTTATTCAGTAAAATGTATTTCGTTTAAGGTTGATTGTTCAAGAAAACAATATTAGTCGAAGGAACGTTCGTTTATTTCGACAAGGGAGGATTTTCTCGTCTCCGTATCGAGGCAAGTTATCTTGTTTGGTTATAATGATGATTAGATTCTTGTGATGTTTCTACATTTCATGTGTATGAAATGTTTGTGAAATGTTATATAAGTTTGATATTGTCTTTGATGTTGTTCCATCGTTCATCATGGGATTTGCATTCCCAAGTCCATCACTTTGAATCGTTGATCTTGATGGTCCTTATTATCATTTCGGTGAGTTTTTCTTGATCCTTAATCGGATATGTATTTCGTTGAAATTCGTTGTCATGTTGTATCGTGATATTTCTGGAATCATATCTGCGTGCCGATTGGATATTGTGTAGTATTTTTAGCCGGGCACTTATATAGTCATACGTGGATGTTTCCGTATTGGACTGTGCACACGAGACGTAGTTCGTGAGGCTAATTAGGTATATTGTCACACGTATATTCTGGATTCCGTATACAGGGTGGACATGTACATGGACACATTTCCGGATCGGGCGTACTGTGATGTCCATCTTGAGCCATATTGTTAATCGTTCATAGTCCATGTGTGATTGGATGTGTTCGACGGTTTGTGACTGATTGTTCATACGCCCGAGGGGTATGTTTAACAGTCGGGATGTTTCCTTGAGATCTATATATGTGAATTGTATAATGTCGGAAGAATTAATTATCATGTATATCTGACCCTGTGTTTTGGGCGAAATACTTGTGTTGTATTTTAGGTCGAGGCAAAGGCAAAGCACGGGAAGAGCATGTTGACGGCGAAGGGTTCGAGGGATACTAGTTCGGGGGGCCCAAGTCTATTGTTGTCCGGTTATGTTTTAAACCGTGTAATATTACTTTAATTCTACCTTATTTAAATTTTTGTCTGGTTGGATTAATGTTTAAGTATTTTCCATCTCCATATGGTTTATACTTGTGTTTTCGTATCCTGTGTATCATAAGTCCGTTGGCCATACTATTAATAAACTCCTAGTCGGAGTAGTGATTAATTATTATGGTTCGGTATCACAAAGATAATGCTTATTTAACCTGTTTTGGATATCGCCTGGTGGGTCCCAGTGTGGGGTCCACGGTACTGTAATAACCGCCTTTTGGGGTGTTACAAAAGATGGTATCAGAGAGTGTTGTTTTGTTTCTCTTTAAGAGTCGTAGAATGAACTAGTATCCAGAGACCTTCATGTCACGTGTGACCTGTGCAAGCGCCTGACCCTACGAGCCAAATACGGTATGTACTCTTCGAGCCATGATTTAATTACTGGCATGATATTGATATCGGAATGGATCTCTTTGTTGATCTTGTTATTTCGAGAATCTGTGGCAGAATTTATCTGATTGATAATTCGAGATAAATGCTGGATTGATTATATGATTAAAATTGATCGACTTGACGTCGATGTAATATTCTGTGTGATATTCGTGGTGTCGATAATTAGTTATGAACTATTTTCTTGAATGTGTGATTCCTTGTTGCTATTAATTTAGCATAAATTTTTAATAGTATCTTGAACTGTACTTATGGTTATCATTATGATTAATTCTTACAGTATGGAAAGAAATCTGAGAGGTCGTGGCAGAGGGGGACGAGGCCGCGGAAGGGGCCGAATCCCGATACCTCGAGCCAACAGACGCGCAAATGTGGATCATAGTTCCGCAGGCAGTGGTTCGCCTTCTAGGGACCAGTCACACCACAGTGGGCGTGAGGATGCACATGTCGATCCTTACGTCGTGATGCAGGGCATGATGACTCAGATGACCCAGATGGATCAATTAATGGAAGCTATGCAGAGGGCCACTACTGGCCATCAACAAGGCCCTCATCCTCCACCTCCTGTTCTCGGCGGACCCATTAGTCGGATCATCAGCGACATCTCTCGCCAGTGACCTCCGACCTTTGAAGGCTCATATGAGCTTGCTGACATTATGCATTGGATCGAGCATTTTGAGAAATTATTTGAGATGGTGGACTGCCCGGAGGAGAGTCGCGTCTCCGTAGCAGCTTACTATCTTAGCAAGGGCGCTCACACTTGGTGGCTTTCAGTGAGGCCAGTTGATGGTGCTTATACCTGGGAAGAATTTAAAAACCTCATGCTAGACCGTTACTATCCAGGGCCACTCCGTGAGGCCAATCTGTCGGAATAGCTAAACCCGGATCCGTCCGAGGATGATGATGTTCTATCTGTCGCCGAGAAATTTCAGGCACTTCTCCCTTTCGCCTCGTCGATTGTTCGAACAGAGGCTGATAAAATCAAATATTTTCTCAAGAGGATTAAACCCCCAATGAGAATGCAGCTGTTGAATCACTACTGTACGACCCTGCCAGAGTTCATCGAGAAAGCTCTGGAATACGAGCTCACCGCGAAGGAGATTTCTAAGAAGCAACCACAGTCCAACAACAAAAGATCTCGGAAACAGAACCAGACTGAGAGTAACAGGGGGATATTCAGGAAGCCCCAGTCATTTCCAAACCCTTCTGATCGACCACCCATGCCATCGAAGCCAGCCGGATCGCACTCTCGAGCAGTCCCCTCATCTGTTGTGTGCTATAACTGCGGAGACCAGGGGCACATCAGCTCCAAATGCCCGAAGCCGACCATCGCATGCCATGCTTGTGGGAAGAATGGGCATCGTGCTCGTTTTTGCAGGAATGGGCCCGGGCGTGAACCAGTAGCGTCTCATACTCCAAATCAGTCTGTTGTCCAGGACCGTGTACCTCCGTTCGCTTCTTATCAGACTACCGCGGCAAATAGGTGAATGGGTCATGGGAATCAAAGTGGTACACATGGTGCAGGAGCCGCAAAACCTAGGATCTATGAAATGAAGAAAGCTGACGATCCCGAGGCCAGCATGATTGCAGGTATACTCGAGATCCACTCTCAGCCAGTGTGTGTTCTTTTTGATACGGGTGCTTCACACTCCTTTATATCTACTTCTTGTTTAAGTTGTTTGTCTCTAGACCATGTTGTCAATTGTGAGCCTTATGTGATTGGTCTACCCGATGGTAGAAGAATTATTGGGAATCGTGAAGTCCAGGACTTTCCGATTCGCATGAACGACCGTGAGTGGTTGTCAAATCTGATTGTAGTCGATTTACCTAAGGATGATATAATCTTGGGTATCGATTGGATGGATCGTCATGATGCCATACTTAGTGTCCGCAAGAGAATGGTAACCGTCACTTCTGATGATGGTTTCGAGTGTATTTTTCGAGGTGATAATTCCAACCGTTCCGTGAGAGTCATCAGCACTATGAAGGCAGTGAAACTGCTTAATCAAGGGTGTATTGGTTATTGGTGCTACATGACCAAAACAACAGATCGACCAGTTGAATTGGCCAACATTCCGGTAGTCCGAGACTACCCAGATGTATTTCCAGACGAGTTGCCAGGCTTACCTCCTCATCGTGACGTGGAGTTTATTATTGAGTTAGATCCAAGTACGTCCCCGCTTTCAAAAGCACCATATCGTATGGCTCCGACTGAGATGCAGGAGTTGAAGAACCAGCTTGAGGAGTTGACTGAAAAGGGCTATACTCGACCTAGTGCGTCCCCTTGGGGAGCACCAGTGTTATTTGTACGAAAGGAAGATGGATCTCTGCATTTATGTATTGATTACCGTGAGCAGAACAGGGTAACCATCAAGAACAAATATCCTTTGCCTCGTATTGATGATTTATTGGATCAACTTCAAGGAGCCGCTGTGTTTTTTAAGATCGAATTGAGATCTGGTTATCATCAGTTGAGGATTCGAGAGTATGACATCTCGAAGATAGCCTTCCGTACTCGCTATGGGCATTATGAGTTCGTGGTGATGCCATTTGGATTGACTAATGCACCGGCGGTATTCATGGAGTTGATGAATCGAGTTTTTATTAACTATATGGATCTCTTTGTAGTCGTTTTTATTGACGACATTCTGATATACTCTTGTGACCACGAAGAGCATGAACATCATCTCCACCAAGTTCTCGATACGTTGAGGTGGGAACAGCTTTATGGGAAGTTTTCTAAATGTGAATTCTGGATGCCTGAAGTTATCTTTCTTGGGCATGTGATATCAGTTGAAAGAGTGAGAGTGGACACACAGAAGACAGAAGCCATTCGAGATTGGCTACCTCCGAAGAATGTGAAGGAAGTTCGTAGTTTCCTTGGCCTAGTAGGTTACTACCGACGGTTCGTGGAAGGATTTTCCAAAATTGCGCAACCGATGACTAACCTACGGAAGAAGGATAAGAAGTATTTGTGGTCAGAAGCATGTCAGCAAAGTTTTGATGAGCTCAAGGGTCGATTGATTTCAGCACCTGTCTTGGTTCTACTAAAAAGAACGAAAGTATTCGTAGTGTATAGTGACGCATCGAGGCAGGGCCTTGGATGTGTACTAATGCAGGAAGGGAAAGTGATTGCTTATGCATCGAGACAATTGCGACCCTATGAAGTTAACTATCCAACCCATGACTTGGAGTTAGCAGCCGTGGTGTTTGCTTTGAAAATCTGGCGTCACTATCTGTACGGAGTTACCTGTTAGAACTTTACTGATCACAAGAGCCTGAAGTACATTTTTACTCAGAAGGAGTTGAACATGAGACGGAGAAGGTGGCTAGAATCAATCAAAGACTATGATATCGATATCCTTTATCATCCCGACAAGGCAAATGTGGTTGCCGATGCCTTGAGCCATAAGACAGTGCAGGAGCAGATGCTTAGCCGCTTGACAGCTCAGAGGGAATTGCAGTTGGACCTTATGAGGACAGAGATTGAAGTTTGGTTACAGCGTGTTCAGGGACAACTTTGCACACTTGAGATCTCTTCGTCTCTTGATGATATAATCAAATCGAAGCAGATTGCAGACCCATTCTTATCTCGAGTTCGGGATGAAGTAATTCAAGGGAAAGCCCCTGGATTTGTGATCCACGAGGACGGATTGATACGCTTCAGGAATCGAGCGTGTGTACCAGCAGACGAGGAGTTAAGGAACTCTATCATGAGAGAGGCCCATGCTACCCCGTACTCTATTCACCCGAGGTCCAGTAAGATGTATAAGGATTTAAAACAACATTATTGGTGGGGAAATATGAAACATGTGGTCGCGGAATTCGTTTCGAGATGCTTAACCTGTTAGCACGTTAAGATTGAGCACCAGCGACCCGCAGGAATGCCGAAACCGCTCCCGATTCCCGAGTGGAAATAAGAGGACATATCGATGGATTTTATCACTAGATTGCCGACGAGTCATCGAGGAATGAATACGATTTGGGTGGTTGTAGATCGGCTGACCAAATCAGCCCACTTCTTGGAGATTAAGGACACGTGGGGTCCCGAGAGATTGGCCCAGCTATTTATTAAGGAAATTGTGAGGTTACATGGTACCCCCAAGAGTATTGTATAGGATCGTGATGGGCGATTCGTGTCACACTTTTAGAAGGCAGTTCATCGTGCGATGGGCACACAGTTGAATTTCAGTATGGCTTTTCATCCGCAGACTGATGGTCAGTATGAGAGAACCATCCAAACTCTAGAGGATATGTTGAGAGCATGTGCTCTTGATTGGAAGGACGATTGGGAAGCCCAGCTACCTTTGGTGGAATTCACTTATAATAATAGTTGGCATGCTTCCATTCAGATGGCACCGTATAAGGCATTGTATGGCCGTCGTTGTAGGTCCCCTTTGTGTTGGGACGAACTGTCAGAATCCTTGGGTACGGAACCCGATATGTTGTTAGCAGCCCATGAGAAGATTGCCCTGATTAGGAGTCATTTGTTAATAGCTCAAAGTCGACAGAAATCCTACGCTGACCACCGTCGAAGACCGCTTGAGTTCGAGGTTGGTGACCATGTGTTGATGAAAGTGTCTCCTACCCGAGGTGTTTTTCGTTTTGGGAAGAAGGGCAAGCTGAGCCCGAGGTACATTGGACCATTTGAGGTTTTGGAGCGTGTAGGAGATCTGGCCTATCGACTTGCTTTGCCACCGGTTCTAAGTCGAATTCACAACGTGTTTCATGTCTCTCAGTTGAGGAAATACGTTGCTGATCCGAGTCATATACTTCAGTTCGATGAGATCGAATTAGCAGAGGATCATTCGTACGAAGAGCATCCCGTACAGATACTCGAGAGGAGGATCAAATAGTTGAGAAACAAGATGATTCCCCTGCTGAAGGTGCAGTGGTCACGACACGGAGTCGAGGAGGCTACATGGGAAACCGAGAATAGTATGCGAGTGAGATACCCCGAGTTATTTACCCCTTAGTTTCGAGGACGAAACTCCTTTTAAGGGGGGGAGTATGTAATATCCGGCTGTAATTTTTCATTTTTATCTGTCGTTGTATATTTCGGATAATTTGATTATCATGGATCGTTGCATTTAGTATTATGTTGAGGTATTATAGATTTGAGCTTCATATCATTGTTATTTCATTTCATACTTGATGATTCGATGTTAATTGGAGAGTTGCATTTTTTGAACTTTTTCTGTTGGTGTAACGTACGCTACGTAGCTTAACTAACGTACGCTAAACTCGTGATTTAACATACGTAATACGTTGTCTGTTGCGTACGTTAAGAAGGAATCTGACATCAGTTGACTTCCGCTCGTGAACTTGTTATCCGTTGGCATGCATGTGTATGATGTCTGGGCTGTCGTGTCGGCTAGAGTCAACTTTTATTAGCGTGCGTAACACCCTTTCCATTAGCGTGCGCTAATGGACTGCGAATTCAAGATAGTAGCCACTGTAAGCCGCTTACGTACGTAACTTTAACCGGTTAGCATACGTAATAGTGTTAACGTACGCTAAAATTGTTAAATATCCTACCTCCTAAGACCTATAGTTACCTTCTCCAACTTGATTTCGAGTCTTGTAACTTGGTTTGGAGCTCATTGATTCGAAGTTAGAAGGCGTTCTTGAGCTTGAAGTGTATTTTCTTGCGGTGTTGAAGGTTGTTCTTCATTTCTGGAGGTATGTGTACTTTCTTCTCTGTATTGTTTTCATATGTTGATGTTAGTAATGAAGTATACTTCACCTAGAGTTAGATAAATCAAGTAAAACATGGTTTTAATTAAGCTTCTTCACACTTCTTGATGAATATGATAAATGAGGGTTTGAAATAGATGAGTTCTTAATGTTATAATGATAGTAACCATGTTTATAATCATCATGCTCACCTTGATGGATGAATTCATCTCAGTAGAACCTTCATAAATCAGTTGGCTTCATCATAGTTAGACTTAAACAATGGAATTATTATCATAAAGTGTATAAACACCATGCTTGATATGCATTTACCTTGGGAAGAACTTGGCATTGTTAGAAGTAGGATGATGTTCTCTTGTTCAAATTCTTAGGAGTTATAACCTCATTATGTTTCAGCCCAGCAGGACTTTGAGAAAAGATAAGTGTAGTTGTGAGAACAACAATAACTTCTTATTAAACGGATGTGTTAATAACCTAAGAATGTGTTTGATCATCAAGTAAGTGTTCTTATGAAAGTGAATTCATAATGATATTAATGGATCTTTCAGTTTTGTAAGGATGATTGGATAATATTCATGAATATGGTGTAATCTCATAACTAATATTACCTTCTTATAAACTTACTATTCAATTTAGATGGGATGATGAACATAGTGGTGCAGATTTTTACCTTTTAACATTGTAATATTTTTAGGAAGTTTAATCTACATAAGATGTTATGAACAACATAAGTGGTTGTTTAACATGTTCTTGATAAATCCTTGGTTATAAAGAATCATACGAAGATTCGGTAATTGTCTTGCGAACCGATTTTAAGGATGAATTGAGTTAAAAGAATTGTAGGGTGTCGTATCACTAATTTTATATCGTTAAATATACGGACATGTTATTGAGTATAATGTATTTCGTTTAAGGTTGATTGTTCGAGAAAACAATATTAGTCGAAGGACCGTTCGTTCGTTTCGACAAGGGAGGATTTTCTCGTCTCCGTATCGAGGCAAGTTATCTTGCTTGGTTATAATGATGATTAGATTCTTGTGATGTTTATACATTTCATGTGTATGAAATGTTTGTGAAATTTTATATAAGTTTGATATTGTCTTTGATGTTGTTCCATCGTTCATCATGGGATTTTCATTCCCAAGTCCGTCACTTTGAATCGTTGATCTTGATGGTCCTTATTATCATTTCGGTGAGTTTTTCTTGATCCTTAATCAAATATGTATTTTGTTGAAATTCGTTGTCATGTTGTATCGTGACATTTTTGGAATCATATCTGCGTGCCGATTGGATATTGTGTAGGATTTTTAGCCGGGCACTTATATAGTCATACGTGGATGTTTCCATATTGGACTGTGCACACGAGACGTAGTTCGTGAGGCTAATTAGGTACATTGTCACACGTATATTCTGGATTCCGTATACGGGGTGGACATGTACACGGACACATTTCCGCATCGGGCGTACTGTGATGTCCATCTTGAGCCATATTGTTAATCGTTCATAGTCCATGTATGATTGGATGTGTTTGACGGTTTGTGACTGATTGTTCATACACCTGAGGGGTATGTTTAATAGTCGGGATGTTTCCTTGAGATCTATATATGTGAATTGTATAATGTCGGAAGAATTAATTATCATGTATATCTGACCCTGTGTTTTGGGCGAAATACTTGTGTTGTATTTTAGGTCGAGGCAAAGGCAAAGCACGGGAAGAGCATGTTGACGGCGAAGGGTTCGAGGGATACTAGTTCGGGGGCCCCAGGTCTATTATTGTCCCGTTATGTTTAAACCGTGTAATATTACTTTAATTCTGCCTTATTTAAATTTTTGTCTGGTTGGATTAATGTTTAAGTATTTTCCATCTCCATATGGTTTATATTTGTGTTTTCGGATCCTGTGTATCATAAGGCCGTTGGCCATACTATTAATAAACTCCTAGTCAGAGTAGTGATTAATTATTGTGGTTCGGTATCACAAAGATAATGCTTATTTAACCTGTTTTGGATATCGCCTGGTGAGTCACAATGTTGGGTCCACGGCACTGTAATAACTGCCTTTTGGGGTGTTACAGGCACGAAGATGATGGACAAGCGTGATACTGTGTTTTATCTCCGGTTAGGTTTTGTGTTCCTCCATTCAGTGTTGTTGTACTGGAATGGTTATTGAATACTCGAGTATTATTTGTTTTCAGTCTTCCTTGATGTTCCGGCCTGTGTTGTCGAGGTCTTGATTTTGTAATGTGATGTATTTGGATAAATTGGACATGGTTTGAATACTCTTTGTATCGTCTTTCATTTCATTGCATTTGGACCTTATCGGTCAAGTTTTATAGTTCCGCGTATGATTAGCCTTGTGGGTCCCACGGTGGGGTTCACGGCGCTGTAATATACCCTGAATAACTTGGGGGTGTTACAGAATATGGTATCGGAGCTTAGGTCTACGGATACCTAGGCTGTCGGTCTTTTGGGTCGATTGAGTCGTCAATTGTCCACATTATCACTACTCTGCCATCATCACAATGCGACCGGTACGAGTTAATGCCCAAATGGGTGTTTTTTAAAAACATATTTATCAATCTAGTGTACTTTTGAACATAATTACCAAAATGGTGTAGTAACATATTTATTTGGCTTTTTAATATTTTTTTAAATTGTTTCTTGTAATTTTCTGCAATTTTTCTTGCTTTTTTACTTATTTTTCTTGGTTTTTAATGCTTTTTCTTGCTTTTTTACTTCATTTTTCTTGTAATTTTTCTTGCTTTTTTACTTATTTTTTTACTGGTTTTTTAATGCTTTTTTTTACTTCTTTTTACTGCTTTTTTTAATGCTTTTTTTACTTCATTTTTTTACTGCAATTTTTAAACAATGCCAACAAAAATAAATTAAAACCAACATCATCACAAAGTTTTCAAGGTACTAAACAATATTTTCTTACAAAAATGAAAATACAAATTTCATTCCCAATTTCTTCCGAATATCTTGAGCCGATAATCAATCTTTATCTGCAAAAAAAAATGAGAGATATAGACATACCAATCAACCAAATAAATTTTCTAAAATTTGTCTTTATATACCGTGGCTTAAACGGGCATCCCTTTCGGTTGTGACCACTTTGCCTACAAATTCCACAAAGGTTTGGCTTTTTTCTTTCTTTGGTATCCATTTCATTTCGTAGTCTCGTTGAGCGAGGATGACCTTTTTTATTTCGTAAGTGCTCTAAATTTGGAAGCAATACGGTAGATGATGATTGTGGCCAATACGTTTCATGAGGAAGCGGGGAAAATTCGAGTGCCCAAGTAGCACAATATTCAACAATTGAGTAACATCTATCAACATAATGCAAACTATTCAACGAAAGTTTGGCACATGCACCCAAGACATGAGAACAAGGATACTTAAATATCTCCCACTTACCACATATGCAAGTTTTTTCCTCCAAATTAACTACTTGCACATTTCCTCCTCTTTGAGTTATCAACTCAAATATACCTTTCGCTCGATTAAACGATCTGAAGAAACGTGCACTTGATTTTGACATCAAAGCTACTTGTTTTGCAACAACATGAGGAGTATATGCATCTCCATTAGCTTGTGCACTAGACCCTAAAGGACGTCTCACCTCAAAATAATGCACCAATCTATAGAAAGTAAGTTTGACACAAGCAGTGATGGGTAAAAAACGAGCACCTTTAAGTACACTATTAAAAATCTCGGACAGATTTGTTGTGAGCAACCCATACCTTTTTCCACCATCATGTGCAAGTGTCCATTTATCAAGTGGATGTCTTTCAAGCCATTGTCGAGCTTCTGGATTTAGCTTCCCAATTTCTTCCATTGTCGAGTTGAACTTTCGAACTTGATTTTGACTACCGGCATGATAAGCTAAAGCCTTCAATTCCGAATTACGAAACTTGTCATTAAAGTTGGTGATGAAATGCCGTAAACAATACCTAATAAAATAAACAAAATAATGTGAGTCATAAACGGTAATTGTGAAAAAAGTTATATAAATTCCATATATATGAGTTGTAATAATACCTATGAAAACCACGTGGCTCTAACCATGGAGATCCATGCTCATTCACTACCTTTAGGATTCCAACATGACGATCAGATATTAAACAAATGCCATGACGCTCTTTCACCACATGATTCTTGATATGAGAAAGAAACCAATTCCAACTATCATAAGATTCATTTTCTACTATAGCAAATGCAAGTGGCAAAATCTGATTATTACCATCAACTCCCACAACATCTTTCCCTTATACTTACCATACAAATGTGTGCCATCAATGCTAACCACCGGCCGACAATGCACAAACCCCTTGATAGAGGGAGCAAAAGTCCAAAAAACACGTCTAAATTCCACTTGTTCCTCATCGGTTGATCTCGAAACACACCATTCGACTATAGTCCCCGGATTGAACTTTTGAATTGCGCCTAGAAATTTTGGTAAACTAGCATAAGATTCTTCCCAATTTCCAAACACATGTTCAATTGCCTTTTGCTTTCCGACCCAGACCTTTTTGTATGAAGGAGTATAGCCTAATTTATCAACTATTTCGTCTCTCAAAGCAGAAATACTAATAGAAGGTTGCTCTTTTATAAGGTGTCTGATTTCATGTGCGATCAAGCTTGCATCTAAGTTTGGATGGTCTTGAGAAATATTATTGTGTAAACAAGTATGTGGACCAGTGTATGTTGTAATTTCAAAATACCCGCTTTGTTTTCGTTTACAAGCACGAAGGTGTCATTTGCATCCAGATTGTAAATTTAACTTACATCTTATGCTCCATAGAGTTGGGCGTGTCTCAATGACCTCAAATTGTTTATGTGTTCTTATGCTGTGGAGATTAATAGCTCTAATAAGTTCTTCTTTATCATTGAAATAATCCTTTCCCAGCTCCCGTGTAATATCATTCTTGTTGGTTGATTGTGAAACAATCTAATTGCCATCACTAGTCGTGTTTGTTTCCTCCATACTAGTAAAAGTTGAAGGTACTTCATGTTCTTGAGTGATCTCAACTCTATCTTCTTCTTCTTCATCACCAATGTCATCATCTTCAGCAACTTCATTGTCGCTCAGTATTGCATTGCTTGCTACAGCAACTGAGATATTGCATAGAAATCCTCATTCTGAATCAATGTAACAAGATCCATCTAACAAAAACACCCACAAATAAATCACAAACCTAAAACTGAAAAACCCCATTCCCAAAACAGAAAAAAAATTGCAGTAAGGAACACAAAACAGATACTTGGGTTGACCACAAACCTAAAACCGAAGAAAAAAAAAACCCCCATTCCCAAAACAGATAAATAGTAAGGAACACAAGAAAATTACAAAAATTAATTCACAAGAAAATTACAGAAATTAATTTACAAAAAATTAAACAGATAAACAGTAAGGAACTCCCAAAATTCTAATTCACAAGAAAATTACAGAAATTAATATCCATGAGGTTGTGATGGAAGAACTAAACCGAGAGCAGGTAGAACTCACATGGAGATCGGAGGTGGAGATCGATGGTGGCGATCGGAGCTGGCGACGGCGCTGGAGATCGGCGCTGGAGATCGGAGCTGGCGACGGAGCTGGAGACGGAGCTGGAGATCGGCGGTGGCGATCGGAGGTGGCCATCGGAGGGGGCGATTGTTTGTGAGAGGTTTGTGAGAGGTAGTGAGAACTGAGATACGGGAGGTTTGTGAGAGGGTTTTTGAGGGAGAGAGATCTTTGAGGAGAGGTTTTTAACCAGAGGGGGTAAACAACACTATTTTGGTAATTATGTTCAAAAGTATACTAGATTGGTAAATATGTTTTTAAAAAAACACCCATTTGGGCATTAACTTGACCGGTACTTGTAAGACCTCTTACTCTTCTGGTGTTTCCTTATTCGTTTTGCTTCCATTTTTGGTATTCTTGAGAATTGGTCACTTTGATGACGTGCGATTGAATTGTACTTACGTGCCTTGTGTGTTCTTTAGTATGTCAGCTGGCCGTGGACCTAGACAAGGACGTGGCGTGGCCGTTTCCCTTAGTTCTATTGCGGGGTCGACCAACCCCAGTTTATCCAACTCGGTGCATCCGGACACCGAAAGTCAGCACGACCAGTCGACTGGCCAGGGGAACAGTGCGGACGTTGGAGTTGCGAATGTACTTCAACAATTGGCTAACCAGATGACCATTTTAGCCCAAACCGTTCAGCTGAATAATCCGAATCCGAACGCGGATGCCTTGCTTCAGAATGTAATTCGTATGCACCCTCCACAGTTGGCAGTGCCACAGACCCGTTAGGTTGGGAAGATTGGCTAGCGGAGTTGGAGAAAATTTTTGAAGCGGTTGATTGCCCCGAAGTGAGGAAAATACCGATTGCTCAGTATTTCCTCACCAAGGAGGCCGCTACATGGTGGAAAGTCATCAAGCCACAGGATCGTGTTGCCACGTGGGATGAATTTAAAGAGCTTTTGGAGGCCGAGTTTTGTCCTTGGCCGGTGCGAGAGGGCCAAATTCGAGCCTTTTTCGAGGCTAAACCGCAGAATATTCCTGTTTCACAAGCAATTGTAGAGTATAACCAACAATTGATCCACGTGAAGAATCAAGTGAGAAACGAGCGTGATATTATCCATTATTTTGATATGTGGATGAATATGGACTTACGGCGGCACATGGCCGATTTTGCTTGCACTACACTGAAGGAATATCAGTACAGAGCTTTAGCCCATGATATGTTAAGCCCCGAAAACGATACCACGGAAGAATCGAAGAAGCAGAAGGTCGCGGGAAATTTTTCTGGCTCTAAGAGTGGTAACTTCCAGAGGTCACAAACGACTAACCGTTCTACCAGACAGTCGTCACGTTCTGCTAAAGGAAAGAGGGGTTTCTGTTCTGCCCCGGGCACCACAAATCGCACGGTAACTCTCTATAATTGTGGTCGTCCAGGCCACGTTAATTTGGAGTACAATTTTCCGTCGTTGAAGTGTCACACTTGCGGATAGATGGGACATAGAGTGGCGTATTGTTCCAAACCAAATAAGACTTTGGACACTCGGGCTTCTGCCCCAGCAACATTTGACCAAGGTGTTAATCAGCGGCAATATTTTGGTCAATCTCAGCAGAGTTACGGCAAGGGCTGGGGATGGGGTCAGAACGCTGGAGGGGGAAACTCTAGCATCAGTTCGGTACAACCACGGGTCTACGAGATGCGTCGAACAGACGAACACGATGTAGCGGTGGCTTCAGGTACCATTCATATTTTATCACATCCAGTCCGTGTGCTTTTTTATACGGGTGCTACACATTCTTTTATTTCCTGCCGTTTGAATATAACTTATATGACTGCTTGCGATCCCTTCATTGTGAAACTACCTAGCGGGGATAGAATTATGGGAAACCGGGAGATTAAAGATTTTCCGGTGATTATATCCGGTATGGAATGGTTATCGAATCTGATTATAGCTGATATGGTAGGCGAGGACGTGATCCTCGGCGAGGATTGGCTTGATAGTCACCAAGCAATTATGAATTACCGTACTAAGGTTATCACCATGATGACTAAAGACGGATCTGAGTACTCATTTTTGGGATGTAAGTCGGGCCAATCCAAGTTACTTATTAGCGCCATGAAGGTCGTAAAACTTTTGAATAAAGATTGTACGGGCTATTGGTGTTACGCCTTGAAAACGGAAGAGAACGAATTCGATTCCCCTTCGATCCTGGTTGTTAATGAGTATCTCGATATTTTTTCGGACGATCTCCCGGGATTACCGCCAGATCGTGAGATAGAATTTTCTGTGGACTTAGAGCGAGATGCAGCTCTTATTTCTAAGGCACCTTATCGTATGGCGCCTTCCGAGATGCAAGAATTAAAGAATCAGTTGGGAGAACTCCTGGAAAGAGGGTACATCAGACCGAGCGCTTTGCCTTGGGGCGCGCCTGTTCTTTTTGTGAGGAAGAAGGATGGTTCACTACGTTTGTGCATCGACTACCGTGAGCTAAACAAAGTAACCATCAAGAACAAGTACCCTTTGCCTCGTATAGACGATTTATTTGATCAGTTGCAGGGGGCTACAGTTTTCTCGAAAATTGATTTAAGATCAGGGTATTATCAACTCAGGATGAGAGAGTCCGACGTTCCGAAGACGGCATTTCGGACAAGATATGGGCATTATGAATTTGTAGTTATGCCTTTTGGGTTGACTAATGCACCGGCAGTATTCATGCAGTTAATGAATAAGATTTTCATCGAGTATCTCAATAGGTGTGTGGTCGTCTTTATTGACGACATTCTGATCTATTCTCGAGATAAAGAAGAACATGCCCGACACTTGCGTTTGGTACTAGATATTTTGAGAACCGAGCACCTCTATGCAAAATTCTCAAAATGTGAGTTTTGGTTGGAAGAAGTTATGTTTCTCGGCCATGTGATTTCGGCCGAAGGGTTTCGTGTAGACCCGCAGAAGATTGAGGCAGTGCTAGATTGGGCACCGCCTAAAAATGTTAAGGAAGTTCGTAGCTTTTTGGGCCTTGCTGGGTATTACCGTTGGTTTGTCTAGGGGTTCTCGAAACTCGCTCGGCCGCTTACGAAATTACTCCAGAAAACGGAAAAGTTTGTTTGGACGACGGAGAGACAACAGAGCTTCGATGAGATGAAGAGACGTTTGACTTCAGCGCCGATTTTAGCTTTACCACATGGTAGTGAGGGCTTTGCGGTTTATAGTGACGCTTCGGGTCAAGGTCTTGGCTGTGTGCTTATGCAGCATGATAAGACGATAGCTTTTGCGTCACGACAATTAAAGCCGTATGAGATGAAATATCCTACTCATGATTTGGAGTTGGCCGCAATTGTCTTCGCACTCAAGATTTGGCGGCATTACTTGTATGGTTCTCCGTGTCGGATATATACCGATCACAAGAGCCTGAAGTATATTTTCAGTCAGAAAGAGTTGAATATGAGACAGAGATGTTGGTTAGAGTTGATAAAAGATTATGATTTGGAAATTCTTTACCACCCCGGAAAAGCCAATGTCGTCGCGGATGCTTTGAGCCGTAAATCGGCATCTCTTCAAATGCTCGAGGTTCTTACATCTCAGACGAAGATTCGTCAGGATTTAATCGACCAAGGGATAGAAGTTTGGCTTCAACGAGTACAAGGACAGTTGTGTACTCTCGAAATTACTTCATCCTTGGTTAACGACATCAAAGGGAAACAGTGGAGTGACCCGATGATTTCTCAACTGAAGGAAGATGTAATTAATGGAAAAGCTCCTGGCATTATGGTTCACAAGGATAGTATTCTGAGATTTCAGGGCTGGCTTTGTGTTCCGAATGATCTAGTGTTGAGGTAGAGAATTCTCCGAGAAGCCCATGCTATGCCTTACTCAATCCACCCCGGGACGAGTAAGATGTATAAGGGCTTGAAACGAAATTTTTGGTGGAACAACATGAAGAAAGATGTCACGGTATTTGTACTACGGTGCCTGACTTGTCAACAAGTCAAGATCGAACATCAACGACTAGTGGGGTTGTTGAAGCCGCTTCCCATTCCCGAGTGGAAGTGGGAAGACATCTCCATGGATTTCATCACTGGCATGCCGAGAACTAGAGCCGGAATGAATATGATTTGGGTAATCATCGATCGGTTGACCAAGTCTGCACACTTCTTGGGTATTAAGGATACTTGGGGATCGGAGAGGTTGGCTCGAACCTTTATAGCTGATATTATAAGATTGCACGATGCCCCCAAGACCATTGTTTCTGATCGATACGGTCATTTCGTATCGCATTTTTGGTTGGCCATTCATCAGGCTTTAGGTACTGAGTTGAGGTTGAGCACTTCCTTTCATCCTCGGTCATACGGTCAGATAGAGAGGACGATTCAGACGTTGGAAGATATGTTGCGAGCTTGTGCCTTAAACTGGAGTAATGATTGGGAGCTTCACTTGCCATTGATCGAGTTTGCCTATAATAATAGTTGGCATGCATCGATCAAAATGGCACCATTCGAGGCACTTTATGGTAGGCGATGTAGGTCACCATTATGTTGGGACGAGGCTTCAGAACTAATTGGAACGGAACCGGATATGTTGATGGAGACTAAGGAAAAGATTTCTATTATCCGGGACCGATTGCTGATTGCCCAGAGCCGTCAGAAATCTTATGCTGATACTCTTCGTCGACCCTTGGAGTTCTAAGTGGGGGATCATGTCTTACTCAAGGTGTCACCGACCAGAGGGGTTTTCCACTTCGGGAAAAAGGGGAAACTTAGTCCGGGGTATATCGGGCCTTTCGAGATATTGGACAGGGTTGGATATTTAGCATATCGCTTGGCGTTGCCTCCAGCTTTGAGCCACGTCCATAGTGTTTTTCATGTGTCTCAGTTGAGAAAGTACGTGCCGTATCCGAGTCACGTTATCGACTATAGTGAGATTGATGTAGCCGAGGATATTACCTTTCCAGAGAGACCCGTGAAGATCCTTGAGTGTCGCGAGAAACAACTTCGGCATAAGACCATTCCACTGGTTAAAGTGCAATGGTCGAGACATGGAGTCGAGGAGGCGACTTGGGAAACGGAAGAGAAGATACGGTCGTAGTACTCCGAACTTTTTATTTCTTAAGTTTTGGGACGAAACTTCTTTTTAGAGGGGGAGAATGTAATACACGTACTTTTATTGACTGTTTGACCTTGCCGTTTTTCTTATTTCGTCGCTCTGTAAACTCTTGGTGATGTTGTTGATATTGTTATAGAGCTTCGTATCTTGTTTGGATCACAATCGTGTTGTTTAGACCTTGCGGAAGTGTTCTGGGTCAGAGAAATAGCGCACGCTAGGCCTAGGCTAACGCACGCTAATTCTGCTTGAGTAGCGCACGTTGTCTTTGAGCCGTAGCGCGCGCTAAGGGACCAGTCAGGTTAGAACCAGTAACTCATACTGCTTTCTGGACTGGCAGTTAACGCATTAGGAGTTCGTTAACGCACACTATTCGTGATCAGTAGCGTGCGCTAACATCCGTCCGTAGTGCACGCTAACGGGCTGGTTGGCAGAGGCAGTGAGGTTGTCAGGTTTTCTGGACTATCAAGTAACGTACGCTAGTCTTCGGATAGTGCACGCTATAAGAGCTGCGTAGCGCACGCTAAGCCATAGTGGTAGCGCACGCTAAGACTCGAGCAGGGCAGAGGAAAGTAGGTTCTGGACTCCAGTTTCTGGACACCATTTTTGGCTAGCGCACGCTAAGATAAGGTGATTAGCACACGCTAACGGGTCCGGCAGAAGCCACTGGACTACCCGGTGATCTCGCTAGCGCACGCTAATAAAGGAGGCGTAGCGTGCGCTAGACTGGGCGGGTATATATTGGACAGTTAACTTCCATTTCCTCATTTTTCATCCTTTTCACTTATCTTCGACGGGAGAAGCTCGGGAGAGGTGATTTTGGGCGATTGGAAGCGATTCTTTTTCAAACAACAACATATTTGGTTGGAGAACAAGGATTTCACAACATCTAATCCATCCTAATGTCCAAATCAAGGTAAAAATCCTTAGAACCCTATTTTTTTTTGGGAATTTTGGGGTTTTTCCTAGATTCGTCCGATATATCCATTTTGAAGCTTGAGGACCTTGAGATTATGATGTATCTATTCATTGTACATGCTTTTCCTATGATTTTAAGGATTGGATTGTGCCGTTTTCGGACTTGTGAGAATTTGGGTGATTTTCCAAACTCTAGTTGTTTACCCTTGTATTTTCGTGAATCGTAAATGGGTTTTGGGAGTTTCTTCGTGAATTATGAGTATGGATTATTGATTATCATGCCCCTTACGAAATCGTTTAGGTGCCGGAAGCACGTTCTTGGACCTACCGAACTCATACTCTTTTCCGTTCAATTTCTCGATGTCTCAAAGGCAAGTATATATTTATGATTGTACGTTCTCGACTTTGAAAGTAAGATATATGAATGGCATGTTTATTTATATCCACTATGGGGCGGGCCGACAGGTCCCCTGAGGGTTTCGTAGCCTTTGGTGCGATTCCACAGATAATTTGGGTTAACCACTCTGGGGCGGGCCGAAGGGTCCCCTGAGGTTTCCGTAGCCTTTGGTGCGGTTCCATGGTTGATCATGTATGCATTGTTGTGATGCTATGAGGTTTAGTTATTCCGGAATACTAGTCTTGAATCGATGAATTAACGGTTACCTTTACTTTATTGTCGAGGAGTATTATGTTTCATACTTGCTATACTTGCACTAGCTATTCGATGGCTAACCCCTTTATGGGGGAAATACTTTTTATGTACTTCAGGTTCCAGAAGAGCGGATAGGCAGGTATCAGGTCGGCATGAAGATGATGGGCAAGCGTGATACTGTGTTTTATCTCCGGTTGTATTTTGTGTTCCTCCATTCAGTGTTGTTGTACTGGAATGGTTATTGAATACTCGAGTATTATTTGTTTTCAGTCTTCCTTGATGTTCCGGCCTGTGTTGTCGAGGTCTTGATTTTGTACTGTGATGTATTTAGATACATTGGACATGGTTTGAATACCCTTTGTATCGTCTTTCATTTCACTGCATTTGGACCTTCTCGGTCAAGTTTTATAGTTCCATATGTGATTAGCCTTGTGGGTCCTATGGTGGGGTTCACGGCGCTGTAATATACCCTGAATAACTTGGGGGTGTTACATCCGGCACGGTATCCACGAAGTGTAATATTCCCGGGCTGAACCGAGGGTGTTACACGAGATGTGTTTGGTTGAATTTGTGATTCTGTTTGCCGTTTGGGCATGCTGTTTTAAGTTCGACTATTTTTGTTTGGACTGTCGTAATTATGCCGCTGCGGGTAGGTTTGAGAACGTGATTCTGAAGGACCTTAAGGGTCGGAGCGTTTTTGTGAAAGTCGATTTTGAAAATATTTTGATGGTGCGATTAAACAACAGCCTGTATGGGTTTTGAAATCGGTTGGGTTTTGACAAGTTGATCCTGTATTTTCAAACTACACCATTAGACGGTATTTGGAAAAATGTATTTTAATGCATTTCGGGCACTGCAAAATATTACCGTCATCTTCGGTTTTGATCAAAAGAATTTGGGAAAATTTCTGTTTTGCCAACGACTTTGGTTTTCGAAATTTAAAACGTTATGTGGTCGTTATGCTGTTATGCCCGTTGGAGAATTTTTTTTTACAGTACTTTCTAAGTGTCGAGATACATTGTTAAAAGTCGATCCTTAACCTTCGGAGCCCTTTTGAGACTGTTGAGTTGATTCTTTCCATCTTATAGTTAGTTGTTACGACTGTAAGCTTCTGACTGTCGCGGCAGTACCTTTGTTGTTACCATTCTATCTAGAACATTATCGGACAGTCGGCACAGTTTTGCAGGACCGGAACCGGTCCGGTAAGGTACCGGATAGACCCGGTCCGGACCGGTAAGAAAACCGGGTCATATTTAAGATTCGGAACCGGTCCGAAATAGGTATCGGGTAGACCCGGTCCGAATCCAAAACCCGAATCCGGAACCCGAAAACCCGAATCCAGAAATGAGAGAGTAGTGGAAGGGAGGAGGCATATTTATAGTTGATACCAAGACTTTTAGATGGTTTATCTCACCAATGTGGGATGAAACCTTAAGCAAAATGGTGATGGAACTCAAGGTGAACCAAGGTTCAAGCCATGCTAAAGTTCAAGCCAATAAAGCTTAGACCATCGGGTTCAAGCTGGAAGACTCAAACCACAAGGAACCAAAAAAAGAACTCGTTATGAACCCAAAGCTGCAAGGCAAGGCTCAAGCCAATGGGCTTGAACCACCATTGATGGCTTAAGGTTTGATGTGTTAAAAAATGAAAGGGTGAGCACCTACTTATAGCAGCGGATGGGAGCTAGATTTGTTGCTCCAAGCAATGTGGGATGGGAAAAAAATCCCAATTCCCTGATGGTTTTAAACAAGGGAATTATTTTGTTATTAATTATTTTGTTATTAATTATTTTGTATTAATTAGATCTATATTATATTGTATTGTTATTAATTATTTTGTATTAATTAGATCTATTATTATCAAGTTATTAATTAATTTTTTTTATTAATATAATTAATAAATATAATAACAAGTAATAAAAATTTTATATACCAAAGGCCTTAGGCCTTGTTTGGTGTGTGTGTGAGAGTATATATATATATATATATATATATATATATATATATATATATATTACTGGGTCTTTTTCCGGTTTTCTCGGTCCGGGTCTTATCGGTTTCGGTTCAATGTTTAGAACTCAAATCCGAACTCGTTAATTGTCGGGTGAGTTTCGGTCCTGGGTTTTTCGGTCCGATTCTTGACCGGATTTCGGGTTCACTCGGACCGCTAATAGCCCTAATTCTATCTGTGCTCATTATTTGTCGTTTAATCCCTGTCAACCTAGTCGTATGGCCCATCTGTGATGATTGTGAGCTCTAACTGCAGTATGTTGGAACATTTTTGTTCCATACATGCATTAATAGTATTTTGATGATTAAGTTGATAAACAAAGCAAAACAACAAAGAGACGAAGCAAAGCATCGAAGAAGACGAAGTTGCAAAAAAGATGTTCTGAACATGTATAACGTACGCAACAGAATGATCATAACGTACGTAAAATGCTAAGCCTAACGTACGTAATATATTGTTGATAACGTACGTAATGCGAAGGTTCTGAGTTCAAACAAGATGAATGTTGGAGATGACGTCATGGCATAGGTCAGCAAGCAACGGACATATTCACCTTATATAACGTACGTAAAGGAATGTTGATAACATACGTAAAGGAAGAAACGAATGCTACTGGACTGAATCTGGGAGATGTTAACGTACGTAACCTGTATGTGTTAACGTACGTTAAATGGATAACGACCGTACTGGGAAGAAGATAAAGGCCGTAATGAAGGCACAGGGAGCTAACGGCTAGTAAAGCTTTGGAGGCTATAAATACCATGTTTATATTATTGTTCCAGAACAACAACTTCAAGCAAACGATACATTCATCACATATTGATATACATTATATTGTTGTTTTGATATTGAGATTATATTATTAGTTTGGGTGTTTATACATTCAACACATACACGAGAGGTAAAAGAAAAGATACGATTGGATTCGGTGTTATTAGGATCAACGATCCGACATTATTAGAATCGCAATCACTATCTTAGTGAGGTTTATCTAGTACCGATAGAAAGCTAGAGCGGTTGATTCCTTGTCCGATGGAAAAGGAAAATGGTTTAACTTGGACCGACAAAAAGACAAGTACGAGTGGTTTATCAAGGACCAATAGAAGACGTGATTGTATCGGTTATCCCTCGACCGATAGAAGAGAGGTGTAGAGGTTTTTCTTCAACCTATTGAAAAAGATACCAAGAGAGGATGTAGGCTCGATTATAGCCGAACCTTTATAAATCCTTGTGTCGTTAATTTCCGCACATTTAATTTACGCTTCCGCAACACGGCGCATTATCCAATCTTGCTACAACAATTGGTATCAGAGCAGTACTCCAATACACAACTTAACATCCGAGGAGAAGATCCAAATGGCATTTCAATTTGCTCCAGTCAAAGGCCTTGCTCTTAACCGACCACCATTTTTTGATGGCGCAAATTTCATGACATGGAAGAAAAAGATGTTAATATTCATTCGAGCGTATGACATCGAGATTTGAAAGATCATTTGTCTTGGCCCGAAAGTTCCAATCAAACCTGACGGATCTCTTAAGAGTTTCGAAGAATATAATGACGAGGATTGGAAGAACGACCATCTAAATTGTAAGGCTACTCAACTTCTATATTGTGCCTTAAATCCAGAAGAGGTTAATCGTATCTCATCGTGTGAAAATGCTAAAGAGATATGGAAAATTCTTGAAATCACACACGAAGGGACAACTCAAGTCAAGGAGACGAAGATCAATATGCTTCTCCATGACTATGAGTTATTCATGATGAAGAGTGACGAGTCCATCACCAACATGATCGACCGATTTTCGGTCATCACAAATGGACTTGCTTCGTTCGGTAAACCATTATCAAGCAGTGAGAAAGTAAAGAAAATCTTAAGATCACTACCTGTTAAATGGGACGGAACGGTGACGGTGATTATGGAATCGAAAGATCTCAATAATCTTGATTTTAGTACCCTCGTTGGTTCACTAATAAATTACGAGATTGTCCTTAAATCTCGAAATGCAAAGCCGAAACCGAAGGAAAGATCGATAGCCTTGAAGGCTAAGATGTCAAAGAGAGAAGAAATTCCGGTGGATGATAGCGATGAAGAATCGGCATATTATGCCAAAAATATTAATAAGTTTCAAACCTTATTAAACCGGAGTAAGAAAGACATCTCGGGCGAATCTAAGAAATTCGACAATAATTGTCGAGTATGTGGTAAACCAGGCCACTTTGCCAAGAATTGCCGAGCTAAACTAAAGAAGGAGGTCCTCGTTGCAACATGGAGCGATGAAGACGAATATGATGATTTTATCAATCAAAATAATCTCGCTCTCATGGCCCGAAGTTCATTCGACGATAGCGACGTCGAAAGCCAAGTAAGTAATTCTCACGATAAATTATTTGAAGCATTTGAATTACTGCATACCGATTTTCAAAATGCTTTATCCGAGATTAAATCCCTTAAATCCAAAAATAAATCATTGGAAAATGAGAATTCCAAAATTCTTGAAAAGGGAAAATTTATCGAGACCGATCATTCCCAATGCATTGAAAATGAAAATATTTTAGAGGATGATCTTATTAAAGTTCAAACCGAGCTAAAAAATTTGACGAAGAAATTTTCTCTCGAAAACGAGAAATTTGAAAATATGCTCTCGGTTCAAAAATATACTTTAAATAAACAGGGGTTGGGATTCACACCTCGTTCTAAAAACGAATTAAATTTAAAGATACCCCATTGCGAAAAATATTTGAAAATTGGGCATCACATTTCTAACTGTAAAAGCCCACGCCGGACGATTAAAATTAAAAAGATTTCGGTTCCTAAAGGAACAATTATTTCGAATATCGTTTTTGTTTCAAATGAAAAAATAACTATAGGTTGGATCCCCAAAAATTATTTTTTCTTCAAAATATTTTACTTAGGGGGAGTAATAATTTTTTTTAAGGGAGATAATATTTTCAGGGGGAGTTTATACCCTATTCACGCATATAGTTATATTTATCAATTTGGTATTTATTACTCGTGTTAGATGAAAATAAAAAGGGGGAGAAAGGAGAATGGATTAACCCTGAAAGGGGGAGAAAAGAGAAGAAAAGTCGAAAAGATGAAGTTGAAAAAAAAAATGAGGAGACGTCGAAAAAAAAATGATGAAAATTTGAAAATTCGAAATGAAAATGAAAAGGAAAGAATGATTTGAAAAAGAAATGGGAGAAGAAACTAACGAAATGGACAAAGTCAAAAACTTTAGTCTGTACACATATACATATACTTGTATTTTTGCAGGTAAAATCCCATTGACGAAGTATTGTTTTGTAATCATCAAAAAGGGGGAGATTGTTGGAACATTTTTGTTCCATACATGCATTAATATTATTTTGATGATTAAGTTGATAAACAAAGCAAACAACAAAGAGAAGAAGCAAAGCATCAAAGAAGACGAAGTCACAAAAAGATGTTCTGAACATGTATAACGTACGCAACAGAATGATCATAACGTACGTAAAATGCTAAGCGTGACGTACTTAATATATAGTTGATAACGTACGTAATGCGAAGGTTCTGAGTTCAAACAAGATGAACGTTGGAGATGACGTCATGGCATAGGTCAGCAAGCAACGGACATATTGACCTTATATAACGTACGTAAAGGGATGTTGATAACGTACGTAAAGGAAGAGACGAATGCTACTGGACTGAATCTGGGAGATGTTAACGTACGTATCCTGTATGTGTTAACGTACGTTAAATGGCTAACAGCCGTAATGGGAAGAAGATAAAGGCCGTAATGAAGGCACAGGGAGCTAACGGCTAGTAAAGCTTTGGAGGCTATAAATACCATGTTTATGGTATTGTTTCAGAACAACAACTTCAAGCAAACGATACATTCATCAGATATCGATATACATTATATTGTTGTTGTGATATTGAGCTTATATTGTTAGTTTGAGTGTTTATACATTCAACACGTACACGAGAGGTAAAATAAAAGATACGATTGGATTCAGTGTTATTAGGATCAAGGACCCGACATTATTAGAATCGCAATCGCTATCTTAGTGAGGTTTATCTAGTACCGATAGAAAGATAGAGCGGTTGATTCCTTGTCCGATAGAAAAGGAAAACAGTTTAACTTGGACCGACACAAAGACAAGTACGAGTGATTTATCACGGACCAATAGAAGACGTGATTGTATCGGTTATCCCTCGACCGATAGAAGAGAGGTGCGGAGGTTTTTCTTCAACCTATTGAAAAAGATAACGAGAGAGGACGTAGGCTCGATTTTAGCCGAACCTCTATAAATCCTTGTGTTGTTAATTTCCGTATATTTAATTTACGATTCCGCAACACGGCGCATTATCCGATCCTGCTACAACACGGTATCAGTATTGCACTTAGTTTCTTATCGTGTGTGGATATTATTGACGTATTATAAATTGTCACCGTTCTTGTTAGCGAGTTATGGGTGTACGCCCAAATGTTATGATTTCATAGTTCGGTTTAATTGTATTATTCTTTGACGTTATCCGGATGTGGTAGTTGATTGGTAGTAAGGATGATATATGTCGATAAGGTCATTTTGATGATATCGTTATCGAATAGATTGGTGTTTCAAGATGTTTTGCAAATGGTTTTCAAAACGAAACAGATATGACAATGGGTTCATAGTTTTGATCAAATGACCGAGGTATAAGAAAAAAAACATTTCTTTTCAAAGATTCACTTCAGCAATTTTTTTTTAAATTCAAGAATTTTAAAAATGCTATTATTTGGACAAGTACCTCGGAAAATTTTGTTTTTAAAATATTACCCATATTCGACCATGACGATATGATTGTGGTTTTGACCGTGGTTGCTTTGGTAAAGGTAGTATGTTGTGTTGACATAGCTAAGTAAATGATTTATGGATTTGAATTCTATCGTTGTAGTGATAGTTCGCGTATTCGTGTTATGACTCAGAATGAATATTTCATTATGTTACTGTTGTTTGCCCTATATTGATTATGTAGTGTTTGTTTTGTCATTCTGAACGGTTTTCCGTTCAGCATGCCGAGAGGTCGGGGTCGTGGTGATCAGTCGCGTGGTCAAGATCATGTTGCCGGTAATGGCATTAGTATTGGTGTTGCTACTATACTCCAGCAGGTGGCAGACCAGATGACACATTTGGCTCAGGCGGTTCAGTATAACAATACCGCGAATAAGGATGTTGGGTCGACTTAGAGAAGTGGTTCGTATGCGTCCTCCTCGCTTTGCGGGCGCGGGTGATACTTTGGGCTGGGACGGTTGGCTTTTCCAACTGGAGAAGATCTTCAAGGCAGTTGGTTGTCCCGAGGAGCGGAGGGTTCCTATCGCTCAGTTCCTTTTCGTCGGCAACGCCGCTAACTGGTGGGAGGCCGTTGAGCCTGAGGATCATGATGTTACTTGGGAGGATTTCAAGGAGTTTATGGAAGCGGAGTTCCGCCTGAAGCCAATCCGAGAGCAGAGGATCCGAAATTTTTACCTAGCCGAGCCACAGGATACCCGTGTCGCAGGCTATTATCGATTATAGTCGATAGCTCGATTACGTGAAGAGGCAGGTGAGGACCAAGGAAGACAAAATCCGTCATTTCTACATGCGGATGAGACCAGAGATTCGACAGTACATGTCGGGTTTCGCTTGTGTTACTTTGAGAGAGTATCAGAATCGAGTCATGGTGTACGAGATGGCATCATCATCTACTGGCCTTCGCATGAGCCGAAGAGACAGAGGACGTCTGGAGACATTTCCGATGGTGTGAGAATCGGAACTTCTTCTCATCGAGTTTCGCGTGGTCATACGGCAAAACCTTCCCTTTCTTCGTTTGGTGGAACCAAGATTTTCAAGTTATCTTCTTTGACTCCTAGTCAGACTGGGAGGTGTTTCAATTGCAACGTTGTGGGTTACGTGCAAGCTAATTGTCCTTCGCAGTCGATTACTTGTTATAACTGTGGACTCGAGGGCCACAGAGTTCAGTATTGTGAATTATTCCATGAGGTTTCCCAGAATCGAGCTTCAGCACCATTATCAGGATCGACTCGTGTAGATCGCTGAGGTTTAATGGTTCGGCCATTTTGATGACGACTTACTTCACCCTTTCTTTTTATGTTTCGAGATGAAACATCTTTTTAGAGGGGTAGAATGTAATACCCAAGATTTTTATCTTCCAGTTTCCCTGAATTATTTGTCGTTTGGTTCTGATTATTTGTTTCGTTACGATTATGTGGGATATGTTTCTCGATGATGCACTGTATGTACTGTTGTGTAGTTCGTCGGGTGAGACTTGTGTTGCCGGCGTATATTTGATTAATGTATGCTGGGAATGCGGTATGTTACGTTTCGTAAATTGTCTCGTTACTGTTTTGAATTATAACCGGTGCATTAGTGTATCCGAGTCGTCGTCGAGCGCCGAACCGGACTGTCGGAACGATCGAGTTTCAGCAAGAGGCCTGGCCGAGTTACGGCCGTAAGACTGCCAAGTTACGGCCGTAAGACATTGTCTATTACGGTCGTAAGGCATAGTCAGTTACGGCCGCAAGGCTGCCGAGTTACGGCAGTAATGCCTTGCCGGTTACGGCCGTAACACCCATTCGTTTTTCGGACAGTGAGGCCTGGGACCCGATTACGGCCGTAAGAACCTGCCGAGTACGGTCGTAAGGTCTGAGTTACGGCCGTAAGGACCTGCCGGTTACGGTCGTAACGACCGCGTCTATAAAGGGCCTAGGCGACAGGTCCTTGGCCATTTCCTGCTTTCTTTCTTCTCTTCTCGCGGCTGCCGGTCGAGGGAGACGGGAACGTCGATTCTTATTCGTTTCCACTCAATTCCAAGGTGTTTTGGAAGGCCCTTGTCGATTATAACAACATTAAATCCGTGTTCTTCGTCGAATCGAGGTAATCTCTTGAAATTCTCCTAGGGTTGACTTTTGAGATTTCTTCTTGATTTTCGTTGTTCGTACGATTTTGATGAATCGATTGATGTTATTGAACCTTATTAATTGTGTTCTATGGGTTGTATATCCGTATTTCGAGTTTATTCAACTCGATTGGTGATTCGAGTGTTTTTGGGAATTATCGAACATTGAATGTTCGATTAAATGTCCCAATGAGTTCCCTTCGATAGTTTGTTGGGATTTCCATTGTTATTTGCCTTGATTCTCATTGTTATCATATCTTCGTTGTGTTTGCCGGAGGATTGTAGGTGTTCGAGGATTCCGGTCGAGCTTCCCCATTGTTTCACGTGCTTTGGACTTGAGGCGAGTATCTCGTCTATAATCTTTATACTTTGAGAATGTGTCGTGTCGTGAATTTAACGTGGACTTGATAGTGATTGAACGTTTAACCGTAACTTACTCTTAAATGAATATGTGATTCTATGAAAGTAATTACGAACGTAACTTGAAATTCTTGGAGAATGATAACCACCATTTCATGTGTGTTGTGTTCGAAACGAATATTTAGAAGTGAGTAGTTATCCGAGGAAATGTGTAATACTGTTATTGTTCACTTGTAAGAATGTTTACTAAATGATGGTGTGTCGTAAATGTTATACCTTGTGAAAGTGTTTGCTGCATTAACTTATGATATTACGTGTTTGTGATTGTGGCGAATATTATTGTGATACCCTGTAACAAATAAACTGGGTGATTTTATATTTTGTGAAACGTCGCAGAAATTCGATCATCGTGTCGGAGTTGAGAACTATGTCGCTCGTGTTGTTTAGAGCGACGAACTTGAATTTTTGTAATTGCGAAATGGTACTATATATTTTATATGTGATATTTTGTACGTCACAATCGTGTCAATATTTATCGGGATGAGATAGAGATAATAATAATCCTAATAATTATATATATATATATATATATATGTGCATGCCGTGTGTGTATATTATATATATACTATAGCCGCCTCAGTTAAAGAGATAAGCAGGAAAAACGACCTGGAAGAAAACAGAGAAGGAAAAGAAAAGGGATAAGGTTAAGAAGGAAAGATAGATAGAGAGAGAGAGAGAGTGAAAAGCGGGAAAATGAAACAGGAAGAAAGAAAAAAAAAAAAAAGAAGAAAGAGACGGAGAAGGAGACGAGCGGTGAAGAGGATTTCTGAGGTAAAATTTATCAACTTATATATCGATTTGTTCGTCTTAACGAGTAGATCGTGAATATATATTTAGATTTTCAAACCGATGTCGGATTTATCCGGACGGGGCAAAAAAATGGTATTGCCGTCGACTTGCCCGTACAGACTCTTCGGTTGTCGTAAATTTGCAAACTTTATATCATTTTGATCGTCTCAGCGAGTTGGTCACAAGTATCTGCCGAGTTTTTCAAACCGAGTTCGGAATAGCTGGAACGGGGCCGAAACCGCCGCTCGATGTCGGGTCCCCGTACGGCCGTTCGGGCTGTCGGAACTTGAAACTGTTTGCACCGTTAGGGGGCCCTCTTGACGAGCTTCATCCTTCTAGTTTTAGTTTTCGGATTCGGTAATGTTTTATATTGTGTGTTGTGGGTGCCTGTATGTGTGGGTGTGTGCTGGGGTGCGTGTGTTTGTGTGTACGGTGTGTGTGGGTGCTGTGTGAGGGTATATGTGTGTGTGTGTTGTGTGTGGGTGGGTGTGTTTATGTGTGTGGGAGAGTACGTAAAATATGTGAGTTGATTATAAATTTTGGGCTTTCCGATTCAAGGTAT
This sequence comes from Orobanche coerulescens, assembly GCA_033398695.1. Classification (NCBI taxonomy): domain Eukaryota; kingdom Viridiplantae; phylum Streptophyta; class Magnoliopsida; order Lamiales; family Orobanchaceae; genus Orobanche; species Orobanche coerulescens. The sequence continues at coordinate 52,235,134 of CM065803.1, forward strand.
AAACGTGTTTTACGTGTAATAATGGTGTTAGTCGATGTTAAAGAAGCTTCCGGTGAAGTTACGATAGACGGGAGATGTGAAAACGACTATTCGATAGTCATATAAAGTTATGAGGTGGAAAGAATAAATTTTGAAAACCCAGGGCTATGCCATTTGAGAATTAGAAATAAAGTTGGACTTGATTGAAGTTTTCTAAATCTTCAATTTGACCCAATACTTTAATATTTTTCTTTAAAATTGTATAACCTTCTTGGTTTCAATTCAAAATGGGTCAAACGAATTTCAAATGGCTCCAAATTCGAAACACAATATTCTTACACCCCAATAACGCGTATAGTGTGTCCGTAACTATGTCCCACCCAGACTCGGCTAAATTGGAATGTAAAGTTCTAATGGTTATATAAATCTTAACACGTTGATCATATAATATGATTCGTTTTAGGTTGAAAGTCTGGCTAATCGCTCAGTCTATTTGCCTGGTCAATCGAACCTTTTCCATTAGCTGGATTGCCAGGCAAGTACTTTGATTACGTTTGATGTACTTTATGTGAATGAATATGTAAAAAATGTGTTTCCAGTGAAATGTGGGAATATCAGAAAATGTGATTTCAGAAAGTGGTGATTGATTTATGTAGTTGTGACGTGTGTAATCAGTGGATGTGTGAAGTTGCGGATATTCCATATCATGGCGCATTGACATGAAATAATATGTCATAATATGCATGGCGGAGCGGAAAATAATGAATATGTGAAAAATATGGTTGCTGTGAAAAGTAGTAATTTCGGTGATTTGTGATATGTGTGATCAGCAGAAATGTGAATTTGCGGATATTCAGTATCATTGAGCATTGACATGAAATAATATGTCACAAACATGCATTGCGGACATTGCGGAAAGCTGAAAAATCCAAGTAAGCGACTTGGGTTGGCCAAAAGAGCCGAGCGGAATGGGCCCGTGTGCGTGAGTCATGGCATGCATGGGAATTGCATTGCATTGCACATACAATAATGATGATTGTGGTGTTATATTCCAGAATATATGTGATGGCACTGTGAGGGAGTTGTTTATTCACTTGTGGTATATATTCATGAATCGTTGTACTTGTACCGGCTGTTTGCTGACCCCTTCTGGGTGAATATACTTGTTGTGTATTCAGGTGCAGGTCTTAGTGGCGAACCAGCGCAGGAAGGACACGAGTATGGCGAGCAACACTGATATCATGCACTATTTTGAGTATGTGGTAGTCCGGTTGTGAACCGAGTTGTGTTTTGCCTTGTGCTCGCGCGAGTACTGTCGGGTAATGTGGTTGTTTGTGGTTCAGTCATTTTGATGGTGTTATTGTGTCAGTTGGAGTCCCACAGGACAGTGTACTGTTGAGTGTTGTAATGTATGTGGTTTAAAGTTGAGTACTGTCAATGTATGTGTGGATTTATGTTGATCTCAGCCTGGTAGGTTCTCCAAAAAGAATCTACGGCACAGTAATATCTCTGTAAATCACGGGGGCGTTACAGATTGTGGTATCGGAGCGTAGGTTTATGGATACCTAGGTTCTTGGTGTTTTGGGTCGGTCAAAGTTGAGTCAGTCGTCTGTTTATGATATCACTGGGTTGCTGCTACCTCGTGCGACCTGCGTTGTAAGTTCCTCTGATCCCCAAAATTATTTTAGTTATGAGTATATGGATTTTTAGTCATTCTTGTGAGCCGTATTTTGCTGGGGGCTGTGTTCATTGGCTTCTGATCTTATCAGAACCCTGCGGGAAACCAGAGTAATCTATTTGTAATTCTTTGAATTGTGCCCCATTAATTTTCCTTCGTGTATATGTTTGTGTAACTTGAGCCTACGAGCATATGAAGATGGTAAGTCTCTCGATTATAAGTCCCTCATAGTTGTGCGGTAATTGTGTGGTGCTGATTCGATCAACCTGGCCGATGGGCTAGAAATTGGTGGTGGTATTAGGGTTTTGAGATGTACATTGCGTATGCGGTCCGGGTGAAAGTAGTTATACAGTGTATTTTGGGAAATTAGGAATATTATCGATCCCTATATTCTTTTAAAAATGAGATTTTTAAATATCAATTTTAACCGCTGAGGGAGTATGTTTAAAGTAGGGTTTGAAACTCTTTCAAATGGAGAAAATAAAAACTACGATGTGATATCGTTATATTAAACGAGTATGTATTCGGTGGAAAATCTTTTCTCTCTGATTTAAACAAGTAGTAGAATAAGAAGGATCTTCATTTTATCTAAGTTCCAAGGAATTTTTGGAAACATTTCGGAGTATAGACGCCTTCGAAAATGTTAAAAATATAGATTGTGGGTGCATCATTTAAAAATGATTTCAAAATCGACGTGTAAACTAAAGCCTCCTCTTCCAATAAGAGTAAAGTAACTACGAGTTTTGGTGAAACATAGCTCGCCCTCTTATTTTGCTGGTATCACAGTCATAAGTTGTGGGATCGTGTGTCATGTTTGGACACGTGTTTGGTTGCGATTCAGATCATTGTGTGTTTGTTCTCTTAGTGGGTATGGTTCTTATGGTGAATTTTTGGTTGGTATAGGTATGGCGTGCGCTATTGTGCAGAATTGGCGCGTGCTACCTTGTGGATAGCACACGCTAATCTATCCGGCATATAAACCGGACAGCAATCGTGATTTATCATTTCCACTCTTTTCTTTTCTCCGCGGATGACACCAGACTGTGAATCGAAGGCGACTAAGGATCGTGATCTTGGCCGATTTTGTTCCGTTAAAAGGTGTTTTGGAGTATAACATTATCTAATCTATTGCTCCTCGTCGGATCGAGGCAATTCCTTGATCTTTCTTGAGTTAACCATTTTGAAGATTTTGTTCTTGACCTCATTTTCAACCCGATTCTGGGGAATCAATTGATGTTAAATGTTGTTGTTGGTTGTGTCATATGGGTTGTATATCCACAATCCCGACTTGTTCAACTCGGTTGACGATTCTAAAGATGCTGATGAACCATGAACAATTAACGTTCGATCAAATGTCCGTAAACTGTCGGTGAACAAAGCAAATGATCAAGGGTTTCCCGTATACCAGATGATGGCAAGTGATGCTTTCATAATACATAGAAATTGTTCATGCTTCCGACAATTATGACTTTGATTCTCTTCATCTTCTTGTTCTCCATATCTAACTTGGTAGTTCTACATTTCGAGGACAAAAATCCATTTGAGGGGGGGAGAGTATAATAATCGGGATTCTTGCGCTTGTACAATGTAGGGCCTTCGACCCTTATGTTTGACTCTGTTGTTGCACTGCAGAACTTGCGAGTTCGGTGGTACTGCGATGATTGGATTGATGTCTGAGCCTATTATAATTGTGGTTTCCGTCATGTATTGGTTTCAAGATCTCGTTGTATAACCCCATTGTCGTTGAATATTGAACCATATTTTCTTGGTAACTTATGATCCCACCCGAGCAAACTATATCTAATCGTGTTGTGCTTTACTTTGATTTCAACCTATGCCATTAACTGAATCGCGCCACCACCGAGAAACTCTCGTGATGTTAGTGGTCATTCCGCATTCGTCAGAATGCTTAGAGATTTGGTCATTCGAACTTATGAAGTTGTTTGTTATATTATTACCTCATTTTGACTTCTGTATGTTTCCCTCCTATCGACCCACTTATGCTCGTCGATACCTACTGAATGTGTTCTGTTCTTCGGTCTTTGCCGTTCGAACGAGTTGTGACATTGTTTCAGATTAGTCCATTTACAGCTGTGACTTTTCCCAAGTTTGGTGCGGCCCTTGTGAGTCCTATGCAAAGTAAATGTCTTGTAATTCTTATAAGCCCACTTAATGTCTTGAGCTGAGGTGTGAACTTCGGAGTTATTTAATTATTGTCGTCCCAATTAAGGTTGTTTGATCATTGTGATTCAATTGTTGTTGCTCGATCACGCATCGTGATTATCGAACGGCCGATTTCCTTAAGATTCGGGTACTCGTCCCAGTAAGTCATCTTCCAAACCGTTGAAGTTGTTAAAATTATATACTTGTTCAGCGTAAATATCGCATTTGATTATTGTACTATTTGGATGACATGAAGTTTGTGTTCGCCGATGGCAGCAAATAAAGTATATCATCTAAAGTTTGCTTTACCTTGATTGTTTCATGTCTGAAGTTTTGGGACGAAACTTATTCCAAAAGGAGCAGACGTAATAATTTTATTTCCGTGTAAATTCCTTTTCTGTTGATCTATTTTCATTTCTTCGGTGCGCTAGTCTCGACGATCAACATATGAGAGATGGTCATCATGTTTGACATCAAGTGGGAGTATCGAGAGTCCATGAGTGTATCTTTTGGCCTGACCAATACTTTGGTTGTATTCGTACCATGGATTAACTCGATCCTTATCAGGTATCCTTGCGAGTCTATCACTAAGTTATTTTTTTTATTATCATTGTTGTGCAAGAGATAATTAACACTGGAGGACGGCGCCACCATAATAGTGGCTACTAGAAACAACTATAGCACCGCTAGTGCCGCCGACTTAAGATCGGTTTGATATGTATATAAGGCCCTGAGGGGTATTCCCATAGTAAACTTAAGGCGCTAACCGAGAAGAAGCGATTGAATGATCTTGTAAGTATGGATCCTACTAAGCATACCCGTTGCTTAGAGCATATCAACTATCTAGAGGCCGTAGCTCAATTTCATCGAGACGCAAGTCAGGCTGCGCAGGAAGCAGCTGCACGAGAACGCGAGCATGCTGCGCAATTAGAAGCTCAGTTGGCTACAGTACAGCGTACTCTTCGAGAGAGGGAGGCACAGTACACCCAGGCGAGAGAGGCCCTCCAGGATCAAGTCCATCAAGAGAGGGCGATGATACGGGCCAACGCTGAGGAGATCCTTGCTATCCTCCCAGCGGCCCCAATTCCGGTTAGAAGTCGAAGAGGATCCCGAGGAAGATCCCGAGGAGGACCCGGAAGAAGAGATCGAAGATAACTCTGTCGTCGTTAACCCATGAGATATGCTTAACGGGGCATGCCGTGTACCGATGTTTTCTTATAAATATGTACTGATGTAATGTTTACGATTTAAGGATTTGTTTTTCTTTTTTTCCCACACACGCACACAAGGGGGATCGTCCCCTGTCCTGAGTTCCCCCCAAGAGGCTCGAGCTCACCCCCGATGTAGAGGTAAGTTTGCCAGCATGACCTGATCGCCTCATTGTCCCCCGCTTGGGTTACAGGCCCGCGCTTACTGGGCCCGGTCAGGATTAATGGTTTCATCCCCGGACATTGCCTAAGGGCTCCAGCCGTTCCCCCTTGTTTACGATTTAAGGATAAAATTATTCATGGAGGTGATCTATAACCCGGATGTATTTCATCAATCTTCTCCCTGTTTCAAGTTTCGAGGACGAAACTTCTTTGTAGGGGGGGAGGGTGTGATACCCTGTAACAAATAAACTGGGTGATTTTATATTTTGTGAAACGTCGCAGAAATTCGGTCATCGTGTCGGAGTTGAGAACTATGTCGCTTGTGTTGTTTAGAGCGACGAACTTGGATTTTTGTAATTGCGAAATGGTACTTTATATATTTTATATGTGATATTTTGTATGTCATCGTCGTGTCAATATTTATCGGGATGAGATAGAGATAATAATATTAATAATTATAATGATATATATATATATGTGCATGCCGTGTGTGTGTATATTATATATATACTATAGCCGCCTCAGTTAAAGAGATGAGAAGGAAAAACGACCTGGAAGAAAGCAGAGAAGGAAAAGAAAAGGGATAAGGTTAAGAAGGAAAGATAAAGAGAGAGAGAGAGAGAGTGAGAAGCGGGAGAATGAAACACGAAGAAAGAAAAAAAAAAAAAGAAGAAAGAGACGGGGAAGGAGACGAAGGGCGAAGAGGATTTTTGAGGTAAAATTTATCAACTTATATATCAATTTGTTCGTCTCAACGAGTAGATCGTGAATATATATTTAGATTTTCAAACCGATGTCGGATTTATCCGGACGGGGCAAAAAATAGTATTGCCATCGACTTGCCCGTACGGACTCTCCGGTTGTCGGAAATTTGCAAACTTTATATCGTTTTGATCGTCTCAGCAAGTTGGTTACAAGTATCCACTGAGTTTTTTAAACCGAATTCGGAATAGCTGGAATGGGGCCAAAACCGCCGCTCGATGTTGGGTCCCCGTACGGTCGTTCGGGCTGTCAGAACTTGAAACTGTTTGCACCGTTAGGGAGCCCTCTTGACGAGCTTCATCCTTCTAGTTTTAGTTTTAGGATTTGGTCGAGTTTTATAGTGTGTTGTGGGTGCGTGTGTGTGTGGGTGTGTGCTGGTGTGTGTGTGCTAGGGTGCGTGTGTTTGTGTGTACGGTGTGTGTGGGTGCTGTGTGAGGGATGTGTGTGTGTGTGTGTGTGTTGTGTGTGCGGGTGGGTGTGTTTATGTATGCGGGAGAGTACGTAAAATATGTGAGTTGATTATAAATTTTGGGCTTGCCGATTCGAGGTATAAACGTAATTTACGTGTAATAATGGTGTTAGTCGATGTTAAAGAAGCTTCCGGTGAGGTTATGATAGACGAGATATGTGAAAACGACTATTCGATAGTCATATAAAGTTTTGAGGTGGGAAGCATAAATTTTGAAAACCCAGGGCTATGCCATTTGAGAATTAGAAATAAAGTTGGACTTGATTGAAGTTTTCTAAATCTTCAATTTGACCCAATACTTTAATATTTTTCTTTAAAATTGTATAACCTTCTTGGTTTCGATCCAAAATGGGTCAAACGAATTTCAAATGGCTCTAAATTCGAAACACAACGTTCTTACACCCCAATTACGCGCAGAGTGTGTCCGTAACTATGTCCCACCCAGACTCGGCTAAATTGGAATGTAATCTTCTAATGGTTATATAAATCTTAACCCGTTGATCATATAATATGATTCGTTTTAGGTTGAAGGTCTGGCTAATCGCTCAGTCTATTTGCCTGGTCAATCGAACCTTTTCCATTAGCTAGAATGCCAAGCAAGTAGTTTGATTACGTTTGATGTACTTCATGTGAATGAATATGTGAAAAATGTGTTTCCAGTGAAATGTGCGAATATCAGAAAATATGATTTCAGAAAGTGGTGATGGATTTCTGTAGTTGTGACATGTGTAATCAGTGGATGTGTGAAGTTGCGGATATTCCGTATCATGGCGCATTGACATGAAATAATATGTCATAATATGCATTGCGGAGCGAAAAATAATGAATATGTGAAAAATATGGTTGCTGTGAAAAGTAGTAATTTCGGTGATTTGTGATATGTGTGATCAGCAGAAATGTGAATTTGTGGATATTCAGTATCATTGAGCATTGACATAAAATAATATGTCATAAACATGCATTGCGGACATTGCGGAAAGCTGAAAAATCCAAGTAAGCGACTTGGGTTGGCCAAAAGAGCCGAGCGAAATGGGCCCGTGTGCGTGAGTCATGGCATGTATGGGAATTTGCATTGCATTGCACATACAATAATGATGATTGTGGTGTTATATTCCAGAATATATGTGATGGCACTGTGATGGGGTTGTTTATTCACTTGTGGTACATATTCATGAATCGTTGTACTTGCACCGGCTGTTTGCTGACCCCTTCTGGGGTGAATATACTTGTTGTGTATTCAGGTGCAGGTCTTAGTGGCGAATCAGCGCAGGAAGTGTAACACCACAAAGTTGGGATCGGAGCATGGTTTTGAATACTACCTTCCGAGTCATGTCTCATTTGAAATCATCGTCATCGGACTAGTATCATTGGATCTTCGCGTCACGTGTGACCTGTGCAAATGCCGAGCCCCTCAGACCAAGAATTGTAAGATTTCTAACGCCATGGTATAATTTCTGGCAATAAGAATCATTCATTCATCATTCATCAGTCAACAATCCTCATCATCATTCATTTTGATCAGGACGATCATGTTAACTCATTAATCACTCAGTTCATTTCACAGTTCAGTTGTTGATCTTGAGGATCATATCATTAACCTTGTTAACTTGTTCAAGATAATCATTTCAAGAACTTCATCAGATAATCATGTCACCTCAGTTAATCATTCATGTAATCACTGTGTTAGAGCGCGTATGCTCATTTTCATCATTTCATGACGTGATCATAACGTGATATTCATGCGAGAGATATAATTATCATGTGACTTTCCTACTTCAGTATGGAGAGAGCAGGCAGAGGACGTGGGGGACGAGGCCGTGGTATGGGCTGAAACCCGAGAGCTCGTGTGAATACACGTGCGAATGTTAAGAATAATGCTAATTCATCGAGCAGCGACGCTGCCACTCATTCACCTGGACGTAATCATTCACTATCAGGGAGTCGTACCCGGGACACAGCTCAGTCAGAAGGTGTTGGGTTGATCCACTCGCTTTTATGCAGGGCATGATGGCCCAAATGACTCAGATGGCACAACTGATGGAGACGATGCATAACTCAGCTACTCAAAATCAACAGGCTCCTCCGCCGCCACCTCAGAGGCAAGAGAGGAGTGTGGGCAGTATCATCGGCGACATCTCTCGCCAAAGGCCACCTACTTTTGAGGGCTCATCTGAGCCGGTGGATATTGTTCATTTGCTCGAGCATTTCGAGAAGTTATTTGCTATGGTAGGGTGTCCCGAAGGACACAAAGTTTCAGTTGCGGCTTACTATCTGGGTAAGAGCGCTCATTCTTGGTGGTTGTCGTTGAAGCCCACCGACGGATCATGTACTTGGGAACAATTCAAGACTCTCATGATGGAGAGGTATTATCAGGCCCCACTCAGAGAGGCCAAACTGTCAGAATTACTCACTCCCGACCCCTCAGCAGACGAGGATGTTCTCGCCATTGCCGAGAAATTTCAGGAATTTCTTCCGTTCGCCTCATCTATCATTCATTCCGAGGCGGATAAGATTAAATATTTCAGCAAGAGGCTGAAACCCCATATGCGGATGTAGTTGCTTAATCATAATTGCCCCACTCTGTCCGAGTTTATCGAGAAAGCTCTTACCTATGAGCTTACTGCTAAGGAGATTGCTAAGTAGCAACCTTCATCTGCTAGCAAGAAGTCCAAGAATCGTAATCAGTCTGAAGGCGGTCAGACAACTTTCAAGAAGCCTCATGCGGGCACTACTTTCTATGAGCGACCTCCTGTGGTGCCCAGACCGGCGGAGTCGCAGTCCCGAGCGGCCAGTTCGGCCATCACCTGTTTTAACTGTGGGGATCTTGGTCATGTCAGCACCAAGTGTCTGAGGCAGACTATCACGTGCCATAACTGTGGGATTGCTGGGCATAAGTCCCGTTTTTGCCGAAGGGACTCCAAACCTACTCCGGCGTTATCTCAGGCCCCGAAGCAGTCAGCTGTTCATAATCAGTCCACTCAGTCTGCGTCGTTCAAGACGACAGGAGTGAATAAAGGTGGAGCCTATTGTCATCAGACGGGAGCATCCGGTGCTGGGACTAGCAAGCCCCGAATTTATGAGATGAAGAAGACCGACGATCCGTAGGCCCGAATGATCTCAGGTACACTCGATATTCTATCTCAACCTGTGTGTACCCTTTTTGATACTATTGCATCGCATTCATTCATTTTCGAGTCATGTTTGAGTAGACTACGTCTGGGTAGTGCTACTAGTTGTGAGCCCTATGTCATTGGTCTACCTGACGGTAGAAGAATTATTGGAAATCGTGAGTTTCAGAATTGTCTGATTCAGTTTCATGGCCGTTTATGGCTAGCAGACCTAATCGTGGTGGATTTACCGAGAGACGACGTCATCTTGGGTATTGATTGGATGGATCATCACGATGCCATCATTAGTGTCCGTAAGCGTATGGTCACTATCATTTCTGACGATGGGGTCGAACGTATTTTTCAGGGAGGTAATCCCGGCTGTTCTGGTAAGGTCATTAACTTGATGAAAGCGGTGAAATTACTTAGTCAGGGATGTGTTGGTTATTGGTGCTATATGACCAAAACCGAAAAATCACCAATAATGTTGATGGATATTCCGGTAGTGAGATGTCGATGTATTTCCATACGAGTTACCTGGTTTGCCTCCACAGAGAGATGTGGAATTCACGATTGAATTGGAGCCCGGTGCGTCCCCGAAATGCAGGAATTAAAGAATCAACTTGAGGAGTTGTTCGAGAAAGGTTATATCCGACCGAGTGCGTCCCCGTGGGGAGCACCAGTGTTGTTTGTCAAGAAGAAGGATGGTACATTTCGCTTGTGTATTGATTGTTGGGAGTTGAACAGTGTGATGATCAAGAATAAGTATCCTCTACCACGTATTGATGATCTCTTAGATCAACTTCAGGGAGCTTCAGTATTTTCCAAGATCGACTTGAGATCTGGATAACATCAGTTACGAATTCGAGAGTCGGATATCGCAAGGATAGCGTTTCGTACACGCTATGGTCATTATGAGTTCGTGGTAATGCCATTTGGGTTAACTAATGCACCTGCGGTATTCATGGAATTAATGAATCGGGTTTTCATCGACTTTTTGGATCAGTTTATGGTTTTCATTGATGCCATTTTGATTTATTCTCGTGACCGAGAGGAGCACGAGGTTCACCTTCATCAGGTTCTCGACGTGTTGAGGCGAGAGCAACTTTATGGAAAGTTCTCCAAATGTGAGTTCTGGATGTCCGAAGTAACGTTTCTCGGGCATGTAATTTCATCAGACGGAGTGCGTGTTGGTCTTCAGAAGACGGAGGCTATGCAAGATTGGTTACCTCCAAAGAATGTTAAGGAAATCCGAAGCTTTCTCGGATTAGCCGGTTATTATCGGCGGTTTGTGGAAGGATTTTCTAAAATAGCTCAACCAATGACGAACCTTTTGCGAAAGGATAAGAAATACGCGTGTCAGTGGAGTTTTGAGGAACTCAAGAGCCGGTTAATTTCAGCACCTGCACTTTCCTTGCCACAAGGGACGGAAGGATTCTTGGTTTATAGTGACGCGTCCGGACACGGTCTCGAATGTGTATTAATGCAGAATGGGAAGGTTATTACCTATGCTTCACGGCAATTGAGACCTTACGAGGTTAATTATCCGACCCACGACCTAGAGCTAGCAGCCGTGGTTTTCGCGTTGAAAATTTGGCATCATTACCTTTATGGCGTTACCTGTCAGATATACACTGATCATAAGAGCTTGAAGTATATTTTTACTCAGAAGGAGTTAAATATGCGACAGAGGTGGTGGTTGGAACTAATTAAAGATTATGATATCGAGATCCTGTACCACCCGGGTAAGGCAAACGTGGTTGCCGATGCATTAAGTCATAAGTCCGTTCAGGAGCAAATGCTTGCTCGTTTAACAGTTCAGAAGGAGCTTCAGCAGGAATTCCTTAGACCCTAGATCAAGGTCTGGCTTCAGCGAGTGCAAGGGCAACTTTACATGTTAGAGATTTCATCGCCACTTGAGGAGGCAATCAGAGTGAATCAGGTTTCAGACCCCTCATTGTTACGCATCCGTGAGAATGTGGCTCATGGGAAAGCCCCTGGATTTGTGGTCCACGAGGATGGACTATTGCGATTCAAGAATCGGCTATGCGTACCGGCGAATGACGAGTTGAAAAACTCACTGGGACTCCTCGCCGTCAACGTGCTCTTCCCGTGCTTTTGCCTTGCCATGACCTGAAAACAATATCCCCCAACGGGGTCAGTTACACAGAACAACAATCCTCCAGGGTTGAATATACACAATCATGATATATCTTTAGTTATGAAATATCCTTAGTTATGAATTTAAGCTGAAGAGGAGCATCATAGTACTCCCGTAATGTTCTGTGCAAGTTTACAAGACGAATGACCGGACACACCCATCCTTGTACCTAATTAGTCTCACGGAGGTAAGCGTTACCGTGTGCACAGTCCAATGTATCGGTGAACCCAACACATGACTATCGTGTGCTCGACTAAAAATTCGACACATCCACATCCGGCCATGCAATATGAACCCAGAAGGTCATATGAACGAGAATGACCAAAATGAATATCAATGAATAATAATTCGACAAAGTCAAGAATGACTCAACCGAGATGAAAATGATAGTGAAGTGAATGATAGCTCAATGAAATGATTGGAAGCGTCGTTCCTCGTGAATGAAGTGATTATTCGACAATTACAAGTCTCGATACGGTTAATACATTATGAATGAGTTATGATTATGAATGAATCAACAACAAAAGGAATGAATATCCTTTTAGCCGAGTAAGAATTAACTTACTCAACACCGGTTAATAATGTCCTTCCACGAACAAACATCCTAAATGAGATGTTGGTTGCTCGAACAACCTTGAATAACACAATTACCAACAATCCGTTCAACATACTAATCAAACACGAACATAACGAACTCAAAACGTCGATACGACTATACCAAGTTCATTGGGGCAATATATCAAACACGTTGAGACCAATCTCCGATCATTTACAACCAAACCTTAGCTATACCAATATCAAAACCCCAAGAAGTATTCCAAACCAACAAAACATCTTCAATACAATCAATAATCCAATATAAATATCCAAATTCGTGATTACAACAACAATTAATCGAAACCCCCAATTCCAACTCAATATTCAAAGTGTTCTTGGATAACCCTTCAATAATCCAATGAATAATCATACACATCCATAATCATGCATACATCACTTCATACAACATGATTATAACGTCAAAAACATCATATCTCAACACAAAATCGAAATCCAAGATGTTTGAAGAATATTACCTTTGAAGATCTAAGCACTTTGATCCGGTGAACACGTATTAGATCGACTATCCGAACTTCACAATCGAATGGGGATGAAGAAAACTGAACACCCAAGTGATAGATGATTGAAAAATCTCTCCCTCAAGCTCTCTCTCTCTCTCTCGGATATAAGTTGAAGAATGAGAAAATGAGTAAAAAGTCCCATCCAAACCCTTATAAACTGCCGGAAGTTACGACCGTAACTCGGCCTACTTACGGCCGTAACATCCCAGGTCAACGGCCTTACGGCCGTAACCATCCAACTCGTACGGCCGTAACTCGGCTTCGTCCAGAAACTGCCGACAGCTATACGGCCGTACCCGCACCTGTATTACGGGCGTAACTCGCCCTCGTCCAAAACACCTGTCGACATCCATACGGCCGTACCCGCACACCTTACGGGCGTAACTCGACCGATACGGCCGTACCCGGCCAAACTTACGGGCGTACGGCCCCTTCGTCAAAACTGACCAGGCATCCTGCCTGCAACGTACGGCCGTATCCAGCCAAGCCTTACGGCCGTACCTGCCTCATCTTACGGCCGTATGCCGCAACCCTTACGGCCGTAAGTCCCTCTCGTCCGACAAATCCTGAAAATTACGAACACCCCTTACGGCCATAGCCTGCCCACCTTACGGCCGTATCTCGCCTCATCTTATGGCTGTATGCTGAGACCCTTACGGCCGTATGTCCCATTCTTCCGAACTGGCCTGAAATCAACGAACGCCTATTACGGCCGTATCCGACAATCCTTATGGCCGTAACTCACCTTCGTCCAAAATCACCTTGAACCAACGAATGCATGTTACGGCTGTAATATATGACTATTTACGGCCGTAACTCGTGGCTGGACCAGATGAAAATCCGACAACTCCGATTTCTCGCTACGATTGATAAATGATCCGACATACCATATGTATGTGAAAGTGAACAAGTCCAACACATGCCAAAGATGATACTTCCAGCACAAGACTACCAATCACGATGATAATGATAATACTCCCGTCCCGGCACTCAAACGGAGATGAAATGACGACCGGTAACTGATACACGGTTACAACATGCCAACAATGAACGCAAATGAATGAATCATGAATGATGAGTGATTATTAATGAGTGAAAATTACTGAGTGACAATTACTGACTGATAATTACTAAATGATAATGAACGAATTACAACCGGGTATTACAGGAAGGACAAGAGGATGGCGAGCAACACTGATATCATGCACTATTTTGAGTATGTGGTAGTCGGGTTGTGAACCGAGTTGTGTTTTGCCTTGTGCTCGCGCGAGTACTGTCGGGTAATGTGGTTGTTTGTGGTTCAGTCATTTTGATGGTGTTATTGTGTCAGTTGGAGTCCCACAGGACAGTGTCCTGTTGAGTGTTGTAATGTATGTGATTTAAAGTTGAGTACTGTCAATGTATGTGTGGATTTATGTTGATCTCAGCCTGGTAGATTCTCCAAAAAGAATCTAGGGCACAGTAATATCTCTGTAAATCACGGGGGCGTTACAATTATACCCTTGTTGTTGGGTAATTGGTGATTTGAGATATTACGGGGTAGGGACCCGTGAGGCCTCCGGCGGCGCGTTACTTGTGAGTACGGCCAAATGATATGATTTTACCATAAGGTTATCGAATCGGGTAGGTCTGGAGAGGGATCCGAGAATCGTTATTTGCGAGTGCGATGTCACGATAACTTCTGGGCGTGTTTGAATGATGTTACCGGGTAGGGACCCGTGAGGACTCCGGCGGCGCGTTACTTGCGAGTACTGTAACACCCCCAAAACCATCCGGGATATTACAGCGCCGTGGGCCCCGCGCCGGAACCCACCAGGCTAAAAACTATTTTAAAAAATGTTCAAAAATGCCCGAAAGGCCGATGACGGTAATATTTTCTAAATACTCACAAAAGTCATTATAAAGTATCAAATACCGTCATAAAAATATCGTTAAAACGTTCAAGTCCAAAATGCCAAAGCTCGGTTTGGGGAATCGGTTTTACGAAATAATCCAAGTTTACAAAGTACCCAAAAAGCCATTTTAAAATGTACACATGATTTGGTAAAAATACCGGAAAGACATTTTGAAATATACACATGCAGTGGATAAAACACAGTTCAAAATATACATTTGCAGCGGAAATAAAACAACCAGAAAAGAATACTCGATTCTCAAAATAATGCCACGGCCAGTATCACCCGGAAAGCTCATCTCTTCACGACCGCTACTAACTCGATCTCCGAGTACTTAAAAATAAAGCCCACGACAGGGTCAGCTATAATACTCAATAATGATATCGATCACATCACATAAATAATTACATACCAATGTAATAAAATTGTAAAAATACTACCAACGTAATCTTACCGTCATAACCTTACCAATCCATACCAATTCAATCCTTATCATAATCTACATTTCGCATTCTCAAATGACGAAATGAACTTAACAACAATCACCTGTAATGAATCAAAACAATACTGAAACTCCTCAAAAATATCATCATAACTCATAAGCGGGAAATAATCCATCTGTGCCAAATCCTATCCGTCGGATCGCACAATCAAATACCAATCCTGATAAGAACCCAACATACACAATACATCTGTAGATCAACTGCCACCAAATAATGATAACAAGTCCCGAAATATCGACGTACAGTCCGAATGTTTATACGATCAATAACCATATCAACCAATACGTCAACTGAGAATATCACCAACATGATGAACTCTAAGCAAGTCCAACAAAGAATCAACAGCGACCAAGAATCTCATCAACATGATCAGCTCCGACATGACCAACAAGGAACAACGATGACCGAGAATACCATCGACATGGTAAACTCCAACACGACCAACAAAAGATAAACAACGACTGAGAATACCCTCAACAAGGTAAACTCCAAACGATCAACAATAATGGATCTCAAGAAAATAACCTCGACTCTTGAATATACCCCTCGGGCGTATGAACAACCAGTCGCAAACCATCGAACATATCCAATCATACATGGACTATGAACGACCAAAACAATATGGCTCAAAGATGGACGTCACAGTACGCCTGATCCGGAAATGTGTCTGTACACAAGCCACCCCGTGTATCGATCAAATACACGTGTAGTCTTGTACCTAATTAGTCTCACGAAGTAACCTTCTCGTGTGCACAGCCCAATGTGAGGACATGACCCCATCACACGTCTATATGTGCCCGCCCTAAAAATCCTACAAATAACCGATCGGTACGCAGATATGACTCCAGATATGTCACGATGCAACATGACAACGAGACTTAAAGAATCACATATCCAATAAGGATCAAAAGACTCACCGAAGTGAACAATGACACACGAATAATGAAAGGTCGACTCGACCGACAATATCCAAAACAACGATCTTGGAATCACAATTCCCAAAGAACGATCAACAACCTCAACACAACAGGCCTGAGATCAACATCCCTCAACAATCGACCAACACAACCATTAACACCAAACGTTAGCCCTTGAATCAACATCCTTCAACAAACAACCAATATGAATATCACTATACAAAACTTCAACTTACGACATATACGACAATTCAACATAATAATTATCCTCATAATTGAACATAACTTAAATTACCTTAAACCGACGATAATATCCTTACCACGAACAAACCATCATCCCGACAATTTACGTTTCTAACAACATTTCTATATGAATTATAAATGAAATGAAAGCGAAACCATTCATTAAATATTATAAACTGAACAAGTATAACTTGCCTCAATGTCGATACGACGAAGCCGAATCTGCCCAGTAACGTGCAACAGCAATAACTCACGGTCTAGAACACCAAATCACGATCCAACCGGTCAAAATTAAGGACCATGAGTTAGCAACAATCTATCCAAAATTCAGTAAAATCGGACCACGTCTTACCCTTCATCGAGCTAGTCAATCACGGCTGCTCCACCGAAAATGGAACTCCAAATACGGAAGAAAACCACGATCCACTCAAAATAGACTTCACTATATGATAAATTTCTACAATCATATAGATTTATTTCTTTTAACTCAAACACCCCTACACTATTACAAGTCTACATGATTTTCACCCTTCTCACCACTCTCTTTAAAGGGAATACAAGAAAGGAATTTAATTTCAATCAAATAAGACTAAAGTGTATTACTTGGGTGTACTTGTAAGAAAGACATCAAGACTCCTTATATAGAATAAAGAAGGATTTTCCCTTTCATTCTCAACTGATGTGGGACAAAAATATACATTATTATAGCATAACCAATGCTTCTCATCTTTATTCTCAACCGATGTGGGATAAAACACATTCTTCAAAACACAACTACTGTCCGAGAGCCATAACTCTTACAAACAAAATTTAAATATAATATCCACCATCTATATTATACCAAACTATTTGGTAAATAATATATCCAAAATTTAGCACAATCCAACGGTTAAATCTTTGGAAATATACAAAATACCGAGACTTCTCAATATGAATCTGAAAACAGGAACCTCTCGTTCTTTTAATTAGTACGGTCACATGGTACATCCAAATCCAATCTCCACCGTCCAAAATAGACTTTACGGTGTTTAGAACTGACTGATAAAATTTCATGTTAATCCGACGGTAGGATTTTTATGAATTATATCTGTAACATTACTGTACGGGTGAATGTTCGTTGACGTCGCCGTTAGGGATATAATAAAACCAACAAGTGACAAACGTCATCAAACAGATAATACAATCGAGTCGATTATCCGAACAATCACAAAATACAAAGTACCTATTACAAGAAAACATACACAGTCGAGAAAACAGAAAGTAAACACAAAATGATCCACAAGGGCAATCACAAACAATTCGGACTACGCCGAAATCCTCAAAAAAACTTCAGCTACCGTCTCGCAATGCACGGATCGGTGACCCATCTGGACACACTAGAAATAGCTGACTAACGGTGAACGACAACTCTTCGCGGTACGAGATCAGGCAACAACAGTCGGACAACCCCGATCGAACAACAACGATCAAACAACAACGATCGAATAACAACAATCAAATAACAATGATCGAACCACAATGATCGAAAAACGATGGTCGAGTAACAACGATCGAACAACAATGATCGAATGACAACGGTCGAACAATGACTCCAAGGTCCACACTTCAACTCAAGACATTAAAGAGCTGGTACAAAACTAAAAGATGTTACTTCCGAACAAGGTTCACAAAAATCGAACAGAACTCATAAAAGTCACAACAATAAGCAGATCGATCTGAAACAAGGTCACAACCCGTTCGAACGATGAAACCGAAATACAGAACAAGTTCAGAAAGTATCAACGAACACGAGCAAGTCGATAGATCTGAGAAAGAGGAAATGCAGAAGTCCAAAAACAATACGGGTATTACATTCGACCTCTTATAAAAGAAATGTCGTCCCCGCAACTCACAACGGAAGAAAGGTAACAACACAAAAAGCAAACGACAGAAAAATCTCCCATGGGCCTCTCAGAGCCGATCCTGACATCTGTGCTGAAGCGCGAACTCCAAAGGTCTCGATAGCCAATTCGCAAAACTGAATTATGTGTCCCTCAAGTCCGCACTTGAAATGCGTTACTGACGAGAAGGACAATTTACACGTGCATGCCCCGGAACATCACGGTTGAAACACCTCGGCTCGGCATACCAAATATACAAATGTTAGATACAATGGAACATAACACCACAAAACAAAAAACCGAAGATGCCAACTTGGCATAACATATCAACACATACTAAAATCACAACAACCACGTATGTACACAATCATGCAAACTCAAGTTCCAACAACTCGCACGGGTGAGATAACACACAAATCATCGCAAAGCGACAATATTCAATACTAACATCTCACCTCTCACAGAGGGCTAATCACAACAATGCGTGGCGAACGACTCAACGCTCGCACCACCAATTCCATCATACTCGGGAGATAACATTCTAACGACAATGCAAATATCACATATACATTCCCGGACTGCAAATAGGAATGATAGGTTTTAAAAACGAAAACCACCTTTTGAAAATAATTTGGAAACACTAGTTGATCTTGAGTATCACATTTTTATAAAGTTGTACAAACATCATTGTCGAGACTTTGAAAACCATCTTGCGTTGAACAAAAATGAGGACACTCTTCTTTTAGTGAAAAAATTTCTGAATATTTGACCCTCGGGCCTAAGCACAAGCATTTCTAAATCATTGAAAATGTCTCAAAATATTTTGGTCCTCGACCGGAAATTTTTTGAGTCGTACTGTGGCACCTTGAAAGCACCGCGAGAAAATAATTCATTTTAAAGGTACGTCTCGAAATTTATTTTCTAAGATACTCAAGGTTTTCGAAAATCTATTAGGATAGAATGCCTAAAAACTCACATGTAACAATATTAACGTACATACACCACAACACACGCATCAACTCGCTCAAAATCAAGACATCACATGTCTTTTACCGGAAAACAGACAGTCACATCGCAGTTCAAACTTGCTTAGGACTGTGGCTAAACCACTGGTCCATCCGAAGCCCCTACGGACTGAGTAAATCGCACCCATAAACATTTCCATACCATATTGAGCACAAGGTTTCACGAAAACACTTACAAACAAACAAATCAGTTTGAAATATACACACAGCGGACAAAACCAATAGTCAAGAATACATAACCAGCGACACTCCTCATATAAACAAAATATGAGAGTCAAATAACCACATATCACGAAATCAAAATTCATAGGAGGATTCCGTCACTTAATACATAATCATACCAGTAACTCGCATCAGACGAGGCACAATCACAAAGAAGGGAGACTTACATCCACAGGTCGCACGAAGATGATGATCGCCCCACGATACTAATCACGACCAACAAACTCAGACGACGCGTCGCGACACGACTCAGTCAGACAAAATCCGACGAAAGAAAACTCAACAGACACCACTTGACCCGACAACCTAGGTTTCCACAACCTAAGCTCCGATACCATTTATGTAACACCCCCAATCCACTCAGGGATATTACACGCCGTAGACCCCTTCCTCAAGGATCTACCAGGCTGGTAAATACATCGAACAACTCAAAAATGCCTTTAAGGCTAAAATGACTCAGTAGACCGATTTGGTCTTTAAATAATTACATACAACTCAAACATATTACATGCCCACGCAGGGGTCGAAATACAACACACTCCCATACAACGGGAAAGAATACTGCAGTGGAAATAAAATACAACTACACCAAATGACATCATATGGGTCCTCGTGTGATTAGTATCGTTCATCTTTCATCATCCTTCATGCCGACCATGTGCTATGCTGCAAAATCTGGATGCAATACAGACATCCACCCCCCGAATACTCGGGGGTTAGCAAAACTCTACTGTTTTGCTAGTGCAAGAACAAGTGCAAAAATACAAGCCATACAATACAAGTTCCAAGAATAATAATAATCAGGAATCCTCAAAGATTTAAACATAACGAAAATACTTCCCGAGGTAAGAGTTTGGGAAAAACATTCCAAAACCAAAAGATCACCAATCAGGGGAAACAATTATAAAACAGTTTAAAATGCCATCGGGAGTTTTAATAGAAAACAATTTAGGATTTTAGAATCCTTCTCTTTCCAAAATCAACAGGGGTCACAGCCCAAAGGTTTCATTTTCACAAATAAATCCAACAACAATTCACAGGGCCAGAGCCCGCATCAAGTGTCCTCAACGGACATAAAATCAACACAACATAATCACGTACAAGTATTGCCTAGGACCGGGACGAAGCCACAAATCCCACTCGAGGCCTCTAAGGACCCTCCCGAGCTGGCAACAATCATAAAACAAATCACGCACATGCATCGTCTAGGACCGGGACGAAGCCACAAATCCCACTCGAGGCCTCTAAGGTCCCTCCCGAGCTGGCTAGCTAAACAAATCACACACCATATCTCACGGTTGGATCAATCACTTGTTGCATCCCGACCCCATGATCACAAGCCATGTGTCACCGTAGATTATCTCAGTCTCTCACGGTTGGATCAATCACTTGTTGCATCCTGACCACATGATCACATGCCATGTGTCATCGTAGACCTTCAACCATATCCACACATTCACACAAATAACATATCACATCAATAATATCCAAGTAATTCACTCAATGGCAACAAACACAATGCATGACGCAATGGTCAAATCACAATGCACCGATATGAGATAATATATACATATATATAATCAAAGAACAATGACAACACCAAGTGTATTCATAGCAATTCACGTAACCATCCACGAACATAACGTCCACAAAACACACGCGTTTTGAAAGAGGGCCTTTAACAAGGCTAACCGAATCTTTGAAAGTGAAATTCAAACGATCAAATAAACACAAGGAGACGATCTCTAATTATCATATCCACAAAAAAAGAATTGTATGGACAAGGTACTTGCCTCGAATAACCACAACGCGGAGAATCGACCGAAGTAGGTTGGCACGAACCGACTACGAACTCACCGACTCCACCGAACGACAACCCGCAACAATAAACTACGAACGACAACAATAACAACGAAAATGAATTCCAAAGTACGACCCAAAGCTACTGAATTCAAGGAACAAACGACGAAAGTTCAAGGGTTTCCCTCGAAACGGCCAAGAACACGAATCGACCCGACAAAACATGAAAATGGACTTCCCAACCAAAATATGGATATTCAATCCATAGGATATGTTTGAAAACATCATTTTACATCAATCGGTTCATCAAAAACAGATGGAAAATGAGATCAAGAACAAATCCCCCCGAAAAGTCAATTCGAGGGAAATCAAGAAATATACCTTGATTCGACGAAGAACAATGGATTAAATGATGTTAAACACAAGAATACTACTAATATTAATCATACCCATCATGGATTAATCAATAATACGGAACAAATCGGACAAAAATGCAAAAACCCTAAAATTTCTCAAAATAGGGTTCTAGGAAATCTCACCTTGATTCGCTGGATCAAAGGATGATATAGGATGATCAATCAATGATATGGACTCGAGAACTTCTTGGATTGATTGAAAAACATCATGGTTCCAAGATCCCCAAGGCTCCAGCCGCGGAAGAGAAAGAGAGAAATTGGAAAAATGACTGCAACTGGACTGCTCGGCCATATTTATACTAGTGCAGCCTAGCGTGCGCTAGGCTGCCGAGCTAGCGTCCGCTATCAGCCCGGGCCGCAATCCAGAGACCTCTTGGACTAGACTGCTCGGCCAGGTAGCGTGCGCAACCTTCCGACCGTAGCGTGCGCTACCTGCCGGTCGTAGCGTGCGCAGCGTTCGACAGTAGCGTGCGCTACCTGCCAATCCACCCGAGTCCAGAACATACTGCCTCGGGCGACTAGCGCGTGCAGCTAACCGGCCGTAGCGTGCGCTACCTTCCGGCCGTAGCGTGCGCTACCTTCCGGCCGTAGCGTGCGCTACGCCGGATCCTGCCGCACCCGTCCGGCCAGTGCCCACAACCATCCAGCCAGTGCCCGCAACCGTCCAGCCAGTGCCCGCAACAGTCCGGCCAGTGCGCGACCACCAGGACTCGACGACCCGATTATCCGAAATCGCACGGAATGAACACGACAAAACGCTCGTGGGTAAAATCATCGACCCGGAATGAAATACCATGCAACAATTAATCACACGCGACCATGAAAAGGGTCAAGACAACAAATATGAATGCAGATACCCACAACTTTGGGTAAATTACAAAATGGCCCAAAACGCCCGAAAATCACGATACGTGATCGAATAACCAAACTGAAGTTCACAACACGTCTAACAAAGTTAAACGGACTTACAGGAAACTCGAAACAATAGTTTCGAACGAGATTCGCAAGAATCGAACTCAAGTGCGGAAAAGTCGCTAAGAAGCACGAAACTCAACAAAACGACACCAAAACGAACTCGTATGTCAAAAAGTGTAGAATTAATCATTCTCAGAATTTCGAAACGGTCCCAAGCGATGTGTCAAAACAGACCTCGCCAAAAAAAAGAAAATTACCAGAAATCGAATTTGTGGATATTACACAAACAACTCGGGATAACTCTCCCGCATACTATCCTCGGTTTCCCAAGTAGCCTTTTCGACTCCGTGTCTAGACCACTGAATTTTGATCAAAGGAATCGTCTTGTTTCTCAACTGTTTGATTCGCCGCTCTAAGACTCGTATAGGACATTCCCCATATGAATGATCATCAGCGATCTTGATTTCGTCGAACTGAAGTATGTGACTTGGGTCAGAAACATACTTCCGTAACTGAGAGACGTGAAACATATTATGAATTCGGCTCAACACCGGAGGTAAGGCCAATCGATAAGCTAGCTCACCTACTTGATCCAAAATCTCAAACGGTCCAATGAATCTCGGACTCAACTTTCCCCTCTTCCCAAAACGGAAGATGCCTCGACTCGGGGATACCTTGACCAAAACATGGTCACCTGTCTCGAACTCTAATGGTCGACGATGGTTATTTGCATAAGATTTCTGTCGACTCTGAGCGGTCAACAAACGACTCCTGATCAAAGCTACCTTCTCACGGGCGGCTATAAGCATATCGGGCTCGGTGCCGATTGATTTTGATAAGTCATCCCAACACAAAGGAGATCGACAACGACGACCGTACAAGGCCTCGTAAGGTGCCATCTTAATCGAAGCATGCCAACTATTATTGTACGTGAACTCGATCAACGGTGGTTGGGCTTCCCAATCATCTTTCCAATCGAGAACACATGCCCTCAACATGTCCTCCAAAGTCTGAATAGTCCTCTCTGATTGTCCGTCGGACTGAGGATGGAAAGCTGTACTGAGATTAAGCTGAGTTCCCATAGCACGATGAACTGATTTCCAAAAATGAGACACGAATCGTCCGTCACGATCGGAAATGATACTTTTAGGAGTATCATGCAGTCTCACTATCTCTTTGATGAACAACTGGGCAAGTCTCTCGGGACCCCACGTATCCTTAATCTCAAGGAAATGAGCCGATTTAGTTAAGCGGTCCACAATCACCCAGATTGCATTCATGCCACGACGACTCGTCGGTAAACTCGTGATGAAGTCCATGGAAATATCTTCCCACTTCCACTCTGGAATAGGGAGCGGTTTCAGCATACCCGCTGGTCGCTGATGTTCTATCTTGACTTGCTGATAGGTTAAGCATCTCGAAACAAATTCCGCGACTTCTCGCTTCATATTACTCCACCAGTAATTTTGTTTCAAGTCATTGTACATCTTGCTAGACCCCGGATGAACGGAATAAGGGGTAGCATGAGCTTCTCTCAAAATCGAGTTTTTCAACTCGTCATTCGCCGGTACGCACAACCGATTCTTAAATCGCAAAAGTCCATCCCCGTGGACCACAAACCCAGGGACTTTCCCCTGAGTCATATCATCTCAAATGCGTAACAAAAATGGGTCCGAACCTTGATTCTCCCTGATCGCCTCCTCGAGTGGCGATGAAAACTCTAACATACAAAGTTGCCCTTGTACTTGCTGTAACCAGACCTCGATCTCGGGTCTCAGAAATTCCTGCTGAAGTTCCTTCTGAACTGTTAATCGAGCAAGCATCTGCTCCTGAATGGACTTACGTCTCAAGGCGTCGGCGACAATGTTCGCCTTGCCCTGGTGGTAAAGTATCTCAATATCATAATCTTTGATTAGTTTCAACCACCGTCTCTGTCGCATATTTAACTCCTTCTGAGTAAATATATACTTTAAACTCTTATGGTCGGTGAATATGTGACAGGTAACGCCATAAAGATAATGACGCCAAATCTTCAATGCGAATACCACGGCTGCTAGCTCCAGGTCGTGGGTCGGATAATTAACCTCGTAAGGTCTAAATTGCCGTGAAGCATAAGCAATAACTTTCCCGTTCTGCATTAGTACACATCCGAGACCCTATCCGGACGCATCACTATAAACCACAAATCCTTCCATCCCTTGTGGTAAAGAAAGGACAGGTGCTGAAATTAACCGGCTCTTGAGTTCCTCAAAACTCCGTTGACACGCGTCGGACCACGTGTATTTCTTATCTTTCCTTAAAAGGTTCGTCATGGGTTGAGCGGTTTTAGAAAATCCTTCCACAAATCGCCGATAATAACCAGCTAATCCAAGGAAACTTCGGATTTCCTTAACATTCTTCGGAGGTTGCCAATCTCGGATAGCCTCCGTCTTCTGAGAGTCGACACGAACTCCATCTGATGAAATTACATGTCCAAGGAACGTCACTTCGGACATCCAGAATTCACATTTGGAAAACTTTCCATAAAGTTGCTCTCGTCTCAACACGTCGAGCACCTGATGAAGGTGAAACTTGTGCTCCTCCCGGTCACGAGAATAAATTAAAATGTCATCAATAAAGACAACCACAAACTGGTCCAAATAGTCGATGAAAACCCGATTCATTAACTCCATGAATACCTCAGGTGCATTAGTTAACCCAAACGGCATTACCACAAACTCATAATGACCATAGCGTGTTCGGAACGCTGTCCTTGCGATATCCGACTCTCGAATTCGCAGCTGATGATATCCAGATCTTAAGTTGATTTTGGAAAATACTGAAGCTCCCTGAAGTTGATCTAAAAGATCATCGATACAGGGTAGAGGATATTTATTCTTGATCGTCACCCGGTTCAATTCCCGGTAATCAATACACAAGCAAAACGAACCATCCTTCTTATTGACAAATAACACTGGTGCTCCCCACGGGGACGCACTCGGTCGAATATAACCCTTCTCGGTCAAATCCTCTAATTGATTCTTCAACTCCTGCATTTCGGTCGGGGCCATCCGGTACGGTGCCTTCGATATTGGAGACGTACCAGGCTCCAACTCAATCGTGAATTCCACATCTCTCTGTGGAGGCAAACCAGGTAACTCGTCTCGGAATACATCGGCATATTCTCTCACTACAGGAATATCCATCAACATTACTGATGGTTCCTCGGTCTTGATCATATAGCATCAATAACCAACACACCCCTGACTGAGTAATTTCACTGCTTTCATCAAGTTGATGACTCTCCCAGAACAGCTGGGATTACCTCCCTGAAATACACATTCAACCCCATCGTCTGAAATGATAGTGACCATACGCTTACGGACACTAATGACGGCATCGTGACGATCCATCCAATCAATACCCAGGATGACATCGTCTTTCGGTAAATCTACCACGATTAGGTATGCTAACCAATCACAGCCATGAAGCTGAATCGGATAATCCTTAATCTCACGATTCCCGATAATTCTTCTACCATCAGGTAGACTAATGACATAAGGCTCACAACTAGCAGCACTACCTAGACGTAGTCTACTCAAACATGACTCGAAAATGAATGAATGCGATGCACCAGTATCAAAAAGGGTACACACAGGTTGAGATAGAATATCGAGTGTACCTGAGATCATCCGGGCCTCTGGATCGTCGGTCTTCTTCATCTCATAAATTCGGGGCTTTCCGGCCCCCGAACCGGACGCTCCCGTCTGATAGCTCTTGGCTCTGCCTTTATTTGCTCCTGCTTGAACGACGCGGATTGAATGGCTTGATTCTGCACCGCTAAATGTCTCGGGGCCTGAGATGACGCCGGAGTAGGTTTAGAGTCTCTTCGGCAAAAACGGGCCTTATGCCCAGCATCCCCACAGTTATGGCACATGACAGTCTGCCTCGGACACTTAGTGCTGAAATGACCCTGTTCTTCACAGTTGAAATAGGTGATGGCTGAAGTGGCCACTCGTGACTGAGATTTCTTGGGTATAGGTGCTATAGGAGGTCACTCAGAAAAAGTAGAGCCCGCACGAGGTTTATTGAAAGTGGCCTGACTGCCGTCAGACTGATTACGATTCTTAGACTTCTTGCAAGCAGATGAAGGTTGTTGCTTAGAAATCTCCTTAGCAGTAAGCTCATAAGTAAGAGCTTTCTCAATGAATTCGGCCAGAGTGGTGCAATTGTGATTAAGCAACTGCATCCGCATACGAGGCTTCAATATCTTGCTGAAATATTTGATCTTGTCCGCCTCAGAGTGAATAATGGACGAGGCGAAAGGAAGTAGCTCCTGAAATTTCTCGGAGATGGCGAGGACATCTTCGTCTGCTGAGAGGTCGGGAGTGAGTAATTCTGACAACTTGGCCTCCCTGAGTGGGGCCGGATAATACCTCTCCATCATGAGAGTCCTGAATTGATCCCAAGTATAAGATCCGTCAGTGGGCTTCAATGATAACCACCATGAATGAGCGCCCTTACCAAGATAGTAAGCCGCAACTGAAACTTTGTGCCCTTCGGGACACTCCACCATAGCAAACAACTGATCGAAATGCTCGAGCCAGTGAACAATATCCGCCGGCTCAGATGAGCCCTCAAAAGTAGGTGGCCTCTGGCGAGAGATGTCGCCAATGATACTGCTTACACCCCTCTCTTGCCCCTGAGGTGGCGGCGGAGGATCCTGTTGATTCTGAGTAGCTGAGTTCTGCATCGTCTTCATGAGGCGTGCCATTTGAGTCATCTGGGCCATCATGCCCTGCATAAAAGTGAGTGGATCAACCCAAACACCTTATAATTGAGCCGTGTCCCGGGTACGACTCCCTGACAGTGAGTGATCATTTCTGGGTGAATGAGTGGCAGCATCACTGCTCGATGAATTTGCATTATTTCTCGCGTTCGCGCGTGTATTCACACGAGCTCTCGGGTTTCGGCCCGCACCACGGCCTCTTCCCCCGCGCCCTCTTCCAGCTCTTTCCATACTGAAGTGGAAAGTCATATGATAATTATATATATCGCATGAATATCACATTATGATTACGTTATGAAATGATGAAAATGAGCATACGCGCTCAAACACAATGATTACATGAATGATCAACTGAAGTGACGTGATTATCTGATGAAATTCTTGAAATGATTATCTTGAACAAGTTAACAAGATTAATGATATGATCCTCAAGATCAAACAATGAAATGAACTGAGTGATTAATGAATTAACATGATCGACTTGATCACAAATGAAAATGATAAATGAGGATTGTTGACTGTTGAATGATGAATGAGTGATTCTTATTGCCAGAAATTATTCCATGGCATCAGAAATCTTACTGTTCTTTGCTCTGAGGGGCTCGGCTCTTGCACAGGTCACACGTGACGCAAAAGTCCAATGATACTAGTCGGATGAACGATGATTTCAAATTAGACATGACTCGGAAGGTAGTATTCAAAACCTGGCTCCGATACCAACTCTGTAACACCCCAAACTAGGCGAATATTATAGTGCCGTGGACCCCCGACTGGGACCCACTACGCGAATGAAAATTAATGAATTAAGTGATATAATTGTAGTACCGAACCACAGTATATCAATAATTACTCCGATGAGGAGTTTCAAGTATGACACACCCAGGATAAAACAGAATACATGTATATTTCATATGAAGATAAAATATACAACACCAATTAAAATGAGTATTTAAATGGAAGTCTGCAGCGGAATACAAATGAAGAAAACAGGAAAACTGAAAGGACTGGGGCCCCCTACTAGTATCACTGGGACTCTTCACCGACAACGTTCTCTTCCCGTGCCTTAGCCTCGCTATGACCTGAAAACAATATTCCCCAACGGGGCCAATTACACAGAACAACAATCCTCAAGAGTTGAACAAACACAATCATGATATATCTTAATTATGAAATGACGCTAAAGAGAGGCATCATAGTACGCCCGTAATGATATGTGCAAGTGCACAAGACGAGTGTCCGGACACACCCGTCCTTGTACCTAATTAGTCTCACAGAGGTATGTTACCGTGTGCACAGTCTAATGTGTTGGTGAACCCAACACATGACCATCACGTGCCCGATTAAAAATTCCACACATCCCCACCCGGCCACGCAATATGAACCCAGAAGGTCATATGGAAAAGAAATGACCATGAAGAATAATAATGAGTAACAATCCGACAAAGTCAAGAATGACTCACTGAGATGAAATGATAGTGGAATGAATGATAGCTCAATGAAATGATTGGAACCGTCGTTTCTCGTGAATGAAGTGATTAATTGACAATTACACATCTCAATACGGTTAATACATTATGAATGAATTACGATTATGAATGAACAAAAACGAAAGGAATGAATATCCTTTTAACCGAGTAAGAATTAACTTACACAACACCGGTGAAGAATGTCCTTCCTCGAACAACGTCCTAAAAGGGATGTCGGTCGCTCGAATAATCTTGAATGACAATTACCAACAAACACTCAATATATTTATCAAACACGATTATAACCAATTCAAACGTCGATACAACAATATCCAAACTCATTGAGGCATTCTAACGAATACTTAGCAACATACATCCTTCGATAATATCCAAATTCCGAATATATCGAAACCAACTCCAAAATGAGTACTTCAAACCAACAAAATACCTTCAATGATATCAATAATCCTATAGGAATCCACAAATCGAGTTAACGACAACATCTAATCGAAAACCCCCAAATATCAAAGTTAACTCTAATGTGTTCTTGAATCAAACCCCAACAATTTATGAAATCCGAAATATATGCCATTAAATCCATAGAAATACATTTATCCAAGGTAGATATTCCATATATAACATATTCCAACAACAATCCAAGCTTACACGAAGAAATCGGAAGGAAAAACCCAAAAATCCGAAATACTAGATCCAATAAGTTATTACCTTGATTTGATGAGGTGGAGATGATGAAATGATGATTTATGAGCTTGGATATGTTGATAGATGATTTCACCTCGAAGAACACTTCTCAAGAAGCTCCAAATAGCCCGGAACCGACGAAGGAATGAAAATAAATGAAGAATGACGAAGAAAAGACTGAAATTTCCTATTTATAGCAACCCCAGTTTAGCGTGCGCTAGCTACTGTGTGTAGCGTGCGCTAACGGGTGTACTGGGTAGTCCAGTACCCTATGTTCGCAACGGTAGCGTGCGCTACGTACCTTTTGTAGCGTGTGCTACAACCATATACTTAGCGTGCGCTAACTTCAAATGTTAGCGTGCGCTAACAAATTATCTGCTGCCCAGTACTGAAGTCCAGAACCTCCTGTTCTCTGATCTGTTCGCGGTAGCACGCGCTACACACAAATTTCAGCGTGCACTACTGACCCCGATTAGCGTATGCTAATATCTACTCGCAGCGTGCGCTAGGAATTAATCCAATTCAGTCCAGTAGCCACTAGACTCTGCCTGATCCGACCTTAGCGCGCGCTACACCCCCACTGCATAGCGTGCGCTACTCCGACCTACTAGCGCGCGCTACTTAGCATTCGTAGCGTGCGCTACTTACAACCCAACTGCAGTCCAGTGCCTTCTGGACTGCCTGCTTGAACTACATTAGCATGCGCTAGTGTTGAGAGGTAGCGTGCGCTACCCGAACTCAATTAGCACGCGCTAAAGAGAGTACGTAGCGTGCGCTACTCCTCACACACAACCCACTATGAAGATGACAATGATAATAAACACGGCACCATTATCCAACTAGATTGATGATGAATGACGATTGATACATGATACAATTACTCTGAACGGTGAATACAATGATTGAATATGAGTGACAAATGGTCATTAATGAGTGAAAATTACTGAACGATAATTACTGAATGATAATGACTTAATTACAACCGGGTATTACAGTTAATCCCTTTACGTACGCTACACCTAAGATATTACGTACGTAATCTGCCTCCAGAGGCTACTGCCTCAAAATACCAACCTCATTACGTACGTTATAGCCTCAGCATTACGTACGTAATGTACGTCAACTTGGCTGCCTCGAAAGGGCCAAATATCCGGATCATGCCCGACCCCCCCATGCAGAATGTTGAGATCAGATAAGATTCCCAGCATTACGTACGTAACCAGTACCTCATTACATACGTAAAGCCAATGCATTAGCGTACGTTAAGTTAAATCTTAGCGTATGTTAAACACAAAAAACCTAGTCCAAAAATGTAACAATCTACACAACGTCAAGAAATCAACCACAATGTGGATGACAGTTATAATCAATTATATTCTGATATATCCCGACATCAATAAACATTAATTAAATGTAACATGATTACAATGATACTGTAATATCCGCAATTTCGATTTTTCGATAATTTTCTTTTTTTTTTGGAGGAAGTCCATCTAAGTGACTCTGTTGTGACCATTTCATCATTCCGAGAATATTTAATTCTGCACTTTTTGTCATCCGAGTTCGTTTCGATATCGTTTTGTTGAGTTCCGTGTTCTTAAACGGCTTTTCCGCACTTGAGTTCGATTCTTGCGAATCTCGTCCGAAACTGTTGTTTCGAGTTCCTAGTAAGTTCATTTAATGTTATTATTCATTTTGCAAGCTTTGGATTGGTGTTTCGATCGTGTATCGTGTATTTCAGACGTTTTGGGCCATTTTCGTAATTTCCCAAAGTTTGGGGTAATTACTTTCCGTTGTCGAATTTCGAGCCTTCGGGTGGTCGGAATTGTGTGTTCTCTTAGCGCTTGGATTTGTCTTTGCGAGTAATTCGTAACCATATCTTCGATTCATATTCAAGTTCGGGTTTCGGGGTCGTCCGGACCGTCGGAGTGGCCACGGCCGAGTCACGGCCGCACTTCTTGGAGCAGGGCCTAGCCTGGCCGAGTTACGGTCGTAAGGTTCCGGTTAAGGCCGTACGTGCTCGGAAGACATGGCTGGACGAATGCGATTCGGGCCGTAAGGATCGATTCTGGCCAGACGGTGCCACGCAGATGTTCGGACGAATGCGACGGCTGTAGTGACTGGCCGGGCACGGCTGCCGTAAGGACCTGTCGGTTACGGCCGTAAGCGATCGGCAGGCGCTGGGTGGATTTTGACGAATGCCGGTTATGGCCGTAAGGCCCTGCCAGTTACGACCGTAACCCTGTCGGCCATATATAGGCAGTGACCGGCCAGACCTCATTTTTGTCACATTTCTTCACCCGGGTGCGGCTGGCGACGGGAAAAATCAGGGAGTGGAGTTTTTGGTCGATTCCACTCGATTTCTAAGCATTTTTGAGGATTCTTGTCGATTATATCAACATCAAATCATTGTTCTTCGTCGGATCGAGGTAATTTCTTGAAATCGCATAGAATTTGATTTTGGGGATTTCTTCTTGATTTTCGTTGTTCGTCCGAATTTGATGAATCAGTTGATGCTAGTGAACATTATTAATCATGTTCTATGGATTGTATATCCATATCTTCGATTTGTTCAACCCAATTGATGATTCTTAGGTTCTTGAGGAATTTTGAACATTTATTGTTCGATTAAATGCCTCAAAGAGTTTCCTTCGATCGTTATGTTGTTTTCGATTGATATTGTGTTATTGAATGAATTGTATTTCATTCAAGGTTGTTCGAGCGCTTGCATTTATTGGAGGACGCCGTTCGTTGCTCGTGGAAGGATTTCATTGCCTTCGGTTGAGGCAAGTTTTATACTTGTACTAGTCAATGAGATTAATGTTATCATATATGTGTATGAATGTGTTGTATCATTCCGAGACTTAGTCTCTTCATAAGTTCATTGATATTAGGGGATCGTTCGATACGATACTCTTCGGTAATTATGCCAAATGTTTATTATCATTCATTAATGGCTGGTTCAAGGCATTGGGATACTCGTTGTTAATGTTATTGTCGATAGCCGGTTCGCGGTATCGATGTATCGATTGTTGTTTTTAATATTGATGTCGATCTAAGACATTGTTGTAATCATTGTTATTAATGTTGATGTCCTGTCATTCATGTTGTATTGGCCGATTAAAGGCATTCGCGTATTCGTTCTGATCTTCGTCGTCGGTAGCCGATTAAAGGTGCCGAGGCATTCATTGTATCATTGTTATCGATTGGCCGTTCTAAGGCAAACGAGGTACTCAATCATTTGTTGTATCATTGTTATCAATTGGCCGTTCTAAGACAATCGAGGTATTGAATCATCCGCTGCATCATTGTTATCGGTTGGCCATTTTAAGGCAATCGAGGTATTGAATTGGGGCTGTCGAGGATAGTTCCCATCCGTTGTGTCGTTTTTATCGATTGACCATTCTAAGGTAATCGAGGTATTGAATTGGGACTGCCAAGGATGGTGCCCATCCGTGAGTCATCATTATCGTGTTGGCCGACTCAAGGCAGCACACTATTATTCTCCTGAATTCGGTAATCTCGGTCACTTTTGTTTTTGTGACCTTCCAAGATTGTGTTTCGTGGCTGGGTGGCGTATGTGTGGAATTTTTAGTCAGGCACACTATGGTCATGTGTATATGCGGGAATCCGGACATATTTACACTGTGCACACGGTAAAGTACCTCCGTGAGACTAATTAGGCCAAATTGCGGGTGTAATGCGGGTTTCCGGACACTCGGCTACTTGTGCACTCACACATCCCATTCGGGCATACTATGATATTCCACTATGGTCATGTGTATATGCGGGACTCCGGACACATTTAGGCTGTACACACGGTAAAGTACCTCCGTGAGACAAATTAAGCCAAGTTGCGAGTGTATATGCGGGATTCCGGACACTCGGCTACTTGTGCACTCACACATTTCATTCGGGCATACTTTGATACTCGTCATTCAACTCTAATACTTAACTCAATTCTGGTTTGGTTCATTTTCATGTAATTCATTGTGATTCATATTTAATTCAGTTTTGGTTTGGTTCATGTCGTGTAATTCATTGTGGTACTCTGTGATTATGATTCGCCGTTGGGCACTTATGTTCTAACCTATTGAACAGGTATTAATAGTATGCCGTGGGCATAGTATTTCAAGAATGCTCGGTTCTTACCTTGGGTTGTGAGCATTTCGTATTATTGTTATCATTGTACCGTTCCATTCTGCCTTTGGATGCATATCATGTTATACATGTATTTGATGTTCATTATCTGGATGATTGACCCTGTGGGGGCGGAACATGTTTTCATGTTTTAGGTGCTTGCGAGGAGAGAGTTGAGACAGTGGCATGATGATGGCGACAAGGCATTCGAGCGATACTAGTCCGAGTGGTTCATGTTGGTCAGTCAGTTGGAGTGTTCTCCAGTTTGTCAGTCATTGTCATTATGTATTACCCGAGCAAGGCTCGTGGGTGTAGTTGTATTTTCATTTTGGCCATGTAGGCCCATCATTGTCATTAAAATTCCTTATCGGAATATTGTGTCGGATATCATGGTAGGGACTATGATCTCCCTTGTTGGTTAATTTTAATGTATTTTAGTCATGTTCCCTTGGTGGATCTCCGGGTGTGGGGTCCACGGCACTGTAATAACCCAATGGGATTTGGGGGTGTTACAGAAGATGGTATCAGAGCTTTGGGTTGTGAGATACCCTTATATGTGAGTTATGTGGCTCTACCGATGCGGTAGTAGTGGGACTGTCAGGTTATGACAATCTGGACAGTCGGGTTTTGTGAGTCGTGATATTTGTACGACTACATGTGTCATTCATTCATCGAGTCGTCGTCAGTTGAGACTAGTATCGTGAGACCTCGAAGCTTCGTATGACCTGTGTAAGGACTCGATTCTCTTTATGTTCATACATTCATTATGTCATTAATTATACATGCTTTGTTGAAACCTATATGCGATATTATTGTTATGATTGATTCATGACTATTTGTTTTGGAGCACGTGTGACTTGTGTAAGTGCTAAGGATCAACTCATTCATCAGTTAATAATCCTCAATCATCATTTTGATCTTGTCGATCATGTTAATTCATTCATCACTTAGTCAATCTCATTGCTCAGTTAATTCATTCATCATTCATTCAATCTCATTGTTTAGTTAATTCATTCATCACTCAGTCAATCTCATTGCTCAGTTAATTGATTCATCACTCAGTCAATCTCATTGTTCAGTTAATTCATTCATCACTCAGTCAATCTCATTATTCAGTTAATTCATTCATCACTCAGTCAATCTCATTGCTCAGTTAATTCATTAATCATCCAGTCCATCTCGTGGTTCAGTTGTTGATCTTGTGGATCGAATTTTCAATCCTGTTAACTTGTTCAAGATAATCATTTCAGGAATTTCATCAGATAATTATGTTACCTCATTCGATCTTTCTTGTGATCTTATCATATTCCGGCGTCATGTCGACGATCATTTTATTGTATTATTAATGCATCCATTATGTTAGAGCATGTATGCTCATTATCATCATTCCGTAACGTAATCATAATGCGATCTTCATACGGGATCTGTAATTATCATGTGACTTTCCTGCCTCGGTATGGAAAGATCTGTCAGAGGGACATCGGACTCCGACGTCCAAGAGATCGTTTTCTAGTCGTCTTCGTGTTGGGAGAGCATCTTCATCTCAGACGACAAGTTCGACTGTTGTTTGCTTTAACTGTGATACTATAGGACATTGCAGTACCCGGTGCTCGATGCAGGCTGTTGTTTGTTTTCTGTGTGGGA
Organism: Orobanche coerulescens; assembly: GCA_033398695.1. Classification (NCBI taxonomy): domain Eukaryota; kingdom Viridiplantae; phylum Streptophyta; class Magnoliopsida; order Lamiales; family Orobanchaceae; genus Orobanche; species Orobanche coerulescens. The sequence goes on from CM065803.1 coordinate 52,270,477, forward strand.
GACAGGGACACCTTCAGAAATACTGTAGGAGTTCTAGTGCCGGTAGATCTCGAGAGGGCTCACAATCCTCGAGGGATTTTGTTACTCCAGCCCGTGCATCATCCAAGGGGTCTTATCAGGCTTCGAGAGCCAGAGGTAAGGACATTCATCACCGGTTTTGAACAAGTTAATTCTTGCTTGGCAATAGTATAATCATTCATTTCATTTGTCGTTCATTCATTCATATGATTCATTCATCATATATCAATCACGTTGAGACTTATAGTTATCAAACTAATCATTCACTTCGCGGGGAACAATGGTTCCAATCATTTCATTTGAGCTATCACTCATTATGTTATCGTTTCACCCCGGTGAGTCATTCTTGATCCTTGTTGGATTTCGATTCATTATCATTCATTGTGATCATTCTTGTTCTTGTATATCTCATTGATTTTTCCTGGCGGGATATTGCTTCTCCCGACTTGTTTTAAGTTTCGGGACGAAACTTCTTTTAAGGGGGTAGTATGTAATATCCGCAATTTCGATTTTTCGGTAATTTTCTTTTTTTGGCGGAAGTCCATCTTAGTGACTCTGTTGTGACCGTTTCGTCATTCCGAGAATATTTAATTCTGAACTTTTTGTCATCCGAGTTCGTTTCGGTATCGTTTTGTTGAGTTCCATGTTCTTAAATGGCTTTTCCGCACTTGAGTTTGATTCTTGCGAATCTCGTCCGAAACTGTTGTTTCGAGTTTCTCGTAAGTTCATTTAATGTTATTATTCATGTTGCGAGCTTTGGCTTGGTGTTTCAATCGTGTATCGTGTATTTCGGACGTTTTGGGCCATTTTCGTAATTTCCCAAAGTTTGGAGTAATTACTTTCCGTTGTCGAATTTCGAGCCTTCGGGTGGTCGGAATCGTATGTTCTCATAGCGCTTGGATTCGTCTTTGCGAGTACTTTGTAACCATATCTTCGATTCATATTCAGGTTCGGGTTTCGGGGTCGTCCGGGCCGTCGGAGTGGCCACGGCCGAGTCACGGCCGCACTTCTTGGAGCAGGGCCTAGCCTGGCCGAGTTACAGCCGTAAGGTGCCGGTTACGGCCGTACGTGCTCGGCAGACATGGCTGGACGAATGCCGGTTACGGCCGTAAGGTCGAATGCCGGTTATGGCCGTAAGGACCTGCCAGGTACGGCCGTAAGTGCCGAGTTACGGCCGTAAGGCCTGTCCGATTCTGGTATGTAAGCGATCGGCCCAGGCGGATTTTGACGAATGCCGGTTACGGCCGTAAGGCCACTGATTCTGACCGTAACCTGTCGGCCCATATAGGCAGTGATCGGCCAGACCTCATTTTTGTCACATTTCTTCACCCGGGTGCGGCTGGCGACGGGAAAAATCGGGGAGGAGTTTGTGATCGATTCCAGTCGATTTCTAAGCGTTTTTGAGGATTCTTGTCGATTATATCAACATCAAATCATTTTTCTTCGTCGGATCGAGGTAATTTCTTGAAATCTCATAGAATTTGATTTTCGGGATTTCTTCTTGATTTTCATTGTTCGTCCGAATTTGATGAATCGGTTGATGCTAGTGAACATTATTAATCGTGTTCTATGGATTGTATATCCATATCTTCGATTCGTCCAACCCGATTGATGATTCTTAGGTTCTTGAGGAACTTTGAACATTTAGTGTACGATTAAATGCCTCAAAGAGTTTCCTTCGATCGTTATGTTGTTTTCGATTGATATTGTGTTATTGAATGAATTGTATTTCATTCAAGGTTGTTCGAGCGCTTATATTTATCAGAGGACGCCGTTCGTTGCTCGTGGAAGGATTTCATCGCCTTCGGTTGAGGCAAGTTTTATACTTGTACTAGTCAATGAGATTAATGTTATCATATATGTGTATGAATGCGTTGTATCATTCCGAGACTTAGTCTCTTCATAAGTTCATTGATATTAGGGGATCGTTCGATACGATACTCTTCAGCAATTATGCCAAATGTTTATTATCATTCATTAATGGTCGGTTCAAGGCATTGGGATACTCGTTGTTAATGTTATTGTCGATAGCCGGTTCACGGTATCAATGTATCGATTGTTGTTTTTAATATTGATGTCGATCTAAGACATTGTTGTAATCATTGTTATTAATGTTGGCGTCCTGTCATTCTTGTTGTATTGGCCGATTAAAGGCATTCGCGTATTCTTTCTCATCTTCGTCGTCGGTAACCGATTAAAGGTGCCGAGGCATTCATTGTATCATTGTTATCGATTGGCCGTTCTAAGGCAATCGAGGTACTCAATCATTCGTTGTATCATTGTTATCAATTGGCCGTTCTAAGGCAATCGAGGTATTGAATCATCCGCTGCATCATTGTTATCGGTTGGCCATTCTAAGGCAATCGAGGTATTGAATTGGGGCTGCCTAGGATAGTTCCCATCCGTTGTGTCGTTTTTATTGATTGACCATTATAAGGTAATTGAGGTATTGAATTGGGACCGCCGAGTACGGTGCCCATCCGTGAGTCATCATTATCGTGTTGGCCGACTCAAGGCAGCACACTATCATTCTCGTGAATTCGATAATCTCGGTCGCTTTTGTTTTTGTGACCTTCCGAGATTGTGTTTTGTGGTTGGGTGGCGTATGTGTGGAATTTTTAGTCGGGCACACTATGGTCATGTGTATACACGAGAACTCCGGACACATTTAGACTGTGCACATGGTAAAGTACCTCCGTGAGACTAATTAGGCCAAGTTGCAGGTGTATATGCGGGGTTCCGGACACTCGGCTACTTGTGCACTCACACATCCCATTCGGGCATACTATGATATTCCACTATGGTCATGTGTATATGCGGGACTCCGGACACATTTAGACTGTACATACGGTAAATTACCTCCGTGAGACTAATTAAGCCAAGTTGCGGGTGTATATGCGGGATTCCGGACACTCGGCTACTTGTGCACTCACACATTTCATTCGGGCATACTGTGATACTCGTCATTCAACTCTAATACTTAATTCAATTCTGGTTTGGTTCATCTTCATGTAATTCATTGTGATTCATATTTAATTCAGTTCGGGTTTGGTTCATCTTCATGTAATTCATTGTGGTTCATATTTAATTCAGTTTTGGTTTGGTTCATGTCGTGATTAATTGTGGTACTCTGTGATTATGATTCGGCGTTTGGCACTTATGTTCTAACCTTTTGAACAAGTATTAATAGTATGCTGTGGGCATAGTATTTCACGGATGCTCGGTTCTTACCTTGGGTTGTGAGCATTTCGTATTATTATTATTATTATCATTGTACCGTTCCATTCCGCCTTTGGATGCATATCATGTTATACATGTATTTGATGTTCATTATCTGGATGACTGACCCCGTGTGGGCAGAACATGTTTTCATATTTTAGGTGCTTGTGAGGAGAGAGTTGAGACACAAGGGCATGATGATGGCGACGAGGCATTCGAGCGATACTAGTCCGAGTTGTTCATGTTGGTCAGTCAGTTGGAGTATTCTCCAGTTTGTCAGTCATTGTCATTATGTATTACCCGAGCAAGGCTCGTGGGTGTGGTTGTATTTTCATTTTGGCCATGTAGTCCCATCATTGTCATTAAAATTCCTTATCGGAATATTGTGTCGGATATCATGGTAGGGACTGTGATCTCCCTTGTTGGTTAATTTTAATGTATTTTAGTCATGTTCGCCTGGTGGATCTCCGGGTGTGGGGTCCACGGCACTGTAATAACCCAATGGGATTTGGGGATGTTACAGATACTCAATTTATCCGAATAATACAACAGTAGATAAGAAATTACTGTCGGATATTACAAACGCCGCCGCCCAACCCACGATCGCCAGAGGAAAAACTTATTCGGGTCAGATCTCCAACTCCAGTTAATCCCCCCCCCCCCCCCCGCAATCTGAAACTGAACCCACCTCGTCTTAACCCCCGACTGACTCGCCGCTAGAACCAGAGCAGAAACCCGAGCCGATTCCAGATGTGACAGTACCAAGATAGAGAAGGACCAGCCTACTGAGGGCGTCGAACCGATACAATATAAATTTTGGAACCCCCAGTCAGATAACTCGATATTGAAAGGTTACATAAAGGAAGGTACTATCGACACTTTATTTAGATTCCAATATTTTGTTGCATCTTGGATTGTTTGATGATGTCATGAAGTTGTTGCGTGTGTTGGGTTGGAAAAATTAATGACCTGGAATTGGGAGGTGTATGATGATTTGACGTATGAGTTCTTTAGTTCGATTCAGTCATATGAGCGTACAGGGGTGCACGAAAATTATTTCCATTTGAATGGAAGAGGTTTTTCGTGGAAAGTGGCCGAGTTTATTGAGGCTTTCGGACTCCCCCAAGATGCCGACACCATGGGTCTGCCCAACGAGGGTGATATATGGAAAATGATTTCTCACAACGCAGCCTCATTCATCACCGGGAAGACGAAAGCTACTTTTATTAGAAATTCAGTGATCTGATACATTAAGCGCTTAATGGCGTGCACGGTAACCAGCCGCTATACGAACTAAAATGTGATTCTAATTTTTGAATTAAAAATGATATATGCTATGATCACCGGCACCCGCATCCGATGCGCCGAAGATTTAATTATGATGCTGATGGGAGAAAATTAAACAAAGAATCCAATTGTCATGGGAGGCCTCGTAACATGCATAGCTCGACACGTAGGTATTGATTTACGAACCCGAATCCCCGTGGGAAAAATCAAACTATTGGATAAAACTTGGCTCACCAAAATGGGAATACTTGAGAAAACCGGTAAGCATTTTATGTGGAAAATCTCGAAAAAAGAGTCAATTGCCTTGCCGAATCCCGACTATACCACGCCGTTCAACGAAACTAATATCAAGATGACGCACCCGAGCTTGCCCCTCACCCCAGCGAGCCCAGTACCAAACCTTGCACCATGAGCCGAGGCAAGTTCCAGTGTTGAGCCAGAGCTAAGACGCCAGATTGAGGACCTTGAGAGAGGACACCATGGGCTTGAAGAAAAAGTTGCTTATCTGACCGCCCTGATCTTGTCCCGACCAAACTACCTCGGTGCACTCTTTTCTTTTACATACTTGATTTGCGCTTTACTTTCTTGATGTTTTTTCATGTCGTCGCTAAAATTATGTCTCCCCATGCTTTGATTAAGATTTGTAATGATTGTCCTTTAGTCAATAGAGAATAGTTGGTGAGAAGCATAATAGTTTTTATAGTTATCTACTCGCTTGGAATATTAGTTGGAATTAGCTCAATATGTGGTTTTTAGTTCCGCCCTTCTGTGAAAATAGGTTGGTTTTGTGTTAGATTTTAATGTAATATTTCTGTGATTTAGAGACATAAAAATTGCAACACTATTAGAAAAGTTAGGAAGGAAGATTATTATTATGATTTCACTTGTGGTTTGTACTTGGTCATTTACCCTCTTCTTAAAATTTCGTTGGTCGTTGATTTTTTTTGGGTTTACCGCATGCAAGGAGGCTAGTAGAAAAAAGGGAAGAGGTGTTGAGCAGCAACAACTGCCCAATTTTGGGGGTCCTAAAATATTGTGAAAAAAGTAACAACGAAAGATAAAGGACTAACCCATTGTTGGTGCGTAGAAAAAAGTAACAACGAAAGATAAAGGACTAACCCATTGTAGTTGCCGTCTCACACGAGAAAAAAAAAAGAGAAAAAAAAGAGAAAAAAAGAGGGAAAATGTGTTGGTGAAAAGAACTACACGTTAGCAAATAACGGTGTGAAAGCTATCACCGAAGAAATATGATGAAGCTTGTGGATGGTGCGCTCGCGTAAGCTCCTATCAATAAACAGCCAACTGAAATAATAAGTTTGGGGATATGACTAAAGTCTTTATCATAAGCTGTGAATTTTTTTTAACCAATCTTCTCTTCTTGGAACTGTTTAATAGAATTGCGTTTTTATGTATGACAATTCTATGTAATTTTCATTAATTGCTTATGCAAAGCGTGTTTTTAATTATGCAGAAGAGGCGATTCTTACACCACTATTTGAGTTAATGAAGGCTGAATATTTCAGGGCAGGCAAATCATATTCCTACTTTTGTTATCGCTTCAGACCAACTCATTCTAAATTGCTTAAGGACAAGCAAATTTTTAAGTTTGGGGAGATTTGAGGAACTTCTATTTTAAGCGATTACTTGAGCGAATTTTGGGTTGGTGGATGAAAATTAAGTTAGTATTGAGTTACTTTCAGGAGCGAATTTTTTTTCAAATTTTTTTCCCGTTTTTCGATATTTTTATGCTTGAGGAGAAGCATTGGTTTAAGTTTGGGGAGATTTGATCGGTAAAAAATATTGCATAATTATATGTGTTAAATGCATAATTATATTATATTTATTATAGCACAACTTGATGGTTTTCTACCTATTTGATTTATGAATGTAATTTTATTCACTAGTTGATTTTACTTTTATTATTTCAGGAATTTATAAAAAAAGAAGTCGGAATAATCATCGGGACAATAAATAAACTTTTCCAGTCCAAGAAGAGTCCCAATAGGCCGAAATAAAATACAAAATAAGAGACGAGTCCTATTATTAAATATCTCACGGACAAAGTAAAATTCCTACTCCAACTAGGAAAAGAAGAAGAAGGGCAGTTGAGAGTCCTACTAGAACAAAACCCAGCCGAAAGTTATCCTGCACCTACAAATAGAAGAAGACAAAAAGAGAATCAACACACACTCAGGGTCATCAACTACATCTCACGTGAAGAAGAAAGACAGGGCACGTCTCCCGAAACAAAAAAAGAAGAGCTTTTACAAGATAAATCAATTTTTGGCCGAGCAGTGGAAAGATTTGATTCTCTGGTTTTAATCTCATGCCTACGTTTGGGATTGATTATTGAAAATAGATTATGCGTTTTGAAAACGGATAATCAAATAATCAACTGTTGCAAAACGTGGTTTTTAAATATAGTGTTTGGATTTGATTATGTCGTTTGATATCGCAATAATCAGATAATTGTTTGAGGAGAAAGTAAAAGACAGCAAATCAATTCATTCATAACACTGATAGAGGGGCCTTTATATAGGCATTACAATGAGAGTCCTTCTATACATAGGATTCCTAGATAAGGTAAGACATCTAATAGGATCCTACTACCTCTAGAAGGATCTAGAACCTTCCATCTATGTATCTACAATCAGTATTAGGTAAGACACATCACGGGAATAATAATTCTAACACTCCCCGTGTCGAGCACTAATACAACAATAGTGCGTAAGATGTTGCCTTCAGAAAACCTATTCCAAGCCAAAACAAACCCCATGGGAAAAACAAAGGCTTGATGAGGAAAAGATTGCAACGCACCAACATAACATGTCGTGTATACTCCCCGATGTATACATAACGACTCCCGATGAGTACCTCAAATCATGGGAGTCGATGCCAAGTTGCCTCACAACTATACCAAGGAAAAACTCGGTGGGAAAAATACCTTTGGCCTAAGTTGAGCAGTAAGACAACGCATCATTATATGGATGTTCTCATAGGTCGCCTCGTTAAAAACCTTACCAAGTGAAAACCCAATGGGAAAAACAAACCTTGGTCTAAGGACAAAAAGAGCGACACATCCAAAGTGCGAGTCGCTAAAGACTTATCAAGTTTTCCAAAGTCTTGACCTCCATGCACTAAATCACCATAACTTCTTCGATTCAATAGGTATCAACGAAATCGTAAGAACTTATGAAAACTAGACACCCATAGCTTTTCATTCACATACGAGACGTAACCTAGATCGACTGAGCAGATCACAAAGCTCTATCGAAGTTGACTCAAGAAATTAGGACATATCTGTCCTACTTTGCAACAATAGTCATATGTCACTCAACATGATGGATGTGATCAAATGGTTGGTTTCCTTGGAAAGTAGACACAAACCTTTCCAATGGTACCAATTTCACCATTTTCCATCAAGTGAGCTGCCCTTTGGGTCATATGGAAGATAGACCAACACATTCTGGGCAGATTCGGGTATTAGTTTTCAAGTGTCCTTTTTATCGAGATAGAGCGAGCTTCAAGCTTCTTGTCAATCACAGACATTGCATGAGCGCATCCTAGGCCATCATCACAGTGGCTTTACCGGATTATTACGAATGAGTGCATCGAGTCAAACATGAGTACATAATACCGTACTTTTCTCTTAAGACTGCATCATCACTTAGGTGAGCCAAGTATTATGATGACTTCGACTAATCATTGGGAATCATATAGGCATTACTTTATCGTCTCTTAGGGAAACCGTCCCTTAGATTGCCTTAAACTGATTGATGAATACGCATCATCAAGTATCCCCAAGATTCTTTCATTCTTAACTTTGGATTTAGCGGAATCTCTTAGTCTCACAAGAGTACATCACTATAAACCCTTAGTTTTACACGCAAAAGCTTCATATCTCTTCCAAATCAAGTATATACTTAGTATGCGTCCCCGACAATCACTTGTCGTCGCACTCCGTGGTCAGGAGCCACTTGATTTGAGTCTGATCCACCACGAGATCCTTTTTATCACTTAACTTAGTTCCCCACTAAGATAAGATTTAACCACAAGCTGCACGTCAGTTTTTGGGAAACTATCTAACTGGAAAGATAGTGGATGCTATAACATCCATTACGATGGCACAACTAAGTTTCGTGTCATCGTAGTCGATTCCAGTGCGTTCATGAGAAACCTCGCGCCATGAGGTGAGTTTAACTCCTTCTCTCACTCGCTTTAACAAAGTTTACGGATAGATCTTATCTTTGGAGTGTCGGTACCACTTCAACAAAGGGCTATCACTTTGTTTATACTAGAGTCGCATATGTTTCCATTTTAGGCCAAGGCTACAACGTTGTAGATTTTCAACGAAGTATGGTTCGATTAAACTCACATTCCACGTCCTCATGAACCGGCTTTATTCATAGAGTACTCTTTATGGATTGGCATTCATTGAGGCGTCCCCCAATGATGACTATAATCCAGAATCACATGAGACGGATGAGTTCATTTGATCATATGATCAAGTTTTCATGTACCAAACTCGCATACATTCTTAGCGAGAGTATTTATCGAAGCAAGTGGCATCCCAATACTCGATGAGATCCACGGCCTAGTAACACCATCTACCACAATTTGTGGTGTTACCATATCACCATTTATAAGTGACGAACGTCCATAACCGGACACAATCCTTGCAGACATGTTTGCAGCATGTATTTAATCTCGTCACTTTAGGGAACTTGGTGAGGCATGAGGGACAAACTACGACAATTCCAAGTCGTTCTACTCGAACATGATCGTTCGCATCTCCCTAACGACGGAAGGCGGCTCATCAAAGTGACTTACGAGATCGTCGCCAAGGTACATTTTAAGCGGACTATGAGTGAAAGCGCATGTCATATTCATCATATATAACCAGTAATAATTCGTAGTGGTGAAGCACTATGGCACATGAACATGTGGACGATAAAGGATTTCAGAGTTAACACAATCCATTTAACAAAATGCATATTGTTACACTCGTAACTAAGCATTTGAATGATGATAGGTATAGGTGAATATGACATGTTGACCTATGCTACATAGCCGTAGCTACTGGTCTTGAGAATCCAACAAAACCGCCACCATGCACCACCGGGATCGAACATAAAGAAACGATTGAACCGATGATAGGCCGTTGGTTTTATCGAACCTCTAGTGCTTTCTTGAAGAGTTCACTCCCTTCACCAGCCCCAAACACCTCAAAATTTCGTGAGCATGTATAAACGGGTGTTTAGGATTCCAAAACCATCAACCTTGTGGTCAAAAACCGATCGAAATGACATCGAACTAGTCGTTAGGATGGCTGGTGGTATGTGAAAACTTCATTTAAGTGGTTCACCTCCTTCCAAGTCTCCAAATGACACCAAAATTTGTGAGAAGGTAGCCTTGGATGTTAGGAAGTAATCGTTAAAATTTCACTTTAAGACTTGGTCTAAAAAGTGGGTGAACCGACCTTTACAATGACTGGTCCGCAAGTTGGACAACCATAACTCAGGTTTCATCAACTTATCAATCATTGTCAAATGAACAACATAACATATAAATGTTATTACTTGAGTACGACCATTTGTGAACACCATCATAGCATCATGAGCCACCCAGGCTAATACTTATGATCATGTATGTATAAGGACTCGGTGAAAAGGGAGGACTCAGCACCATGCTTATGCGAGTCGCTACATTATTCTCTTTAGCATAGGAGGGTGTCATCTCCTAATTGTGCCAAAGAATAGGCTTAAATCAATGAACATGGATAAGAAGGATCATTGGGGGGGTCTTTGGCGTCACACATGTTTATTAAAACAAGACGCGAATGACATAAATATCATCATCGGTCATGAGCCTTGCTCACGACTCCACCAACGTACTTTGGTGTCTATGATCCAACTGGTTTCTTTGTTCAAATAAAATGATGTCCATGACAATACCGTGGTATATGGATCATCAAATTGTCCAAATTCCGGACTATTAAAGCCTAAATGTGTCAATGTGCCAATACATCTTCTGGTTACACAAACCGATGCAAGCGGACCATATTGACTCATGAATATTTTTCTTTCACATGTCCAATACAAGTGATGCATAAGATTTTATTCTCACAAATCATAATGAGATGCTATGAGTGATACACTTTGGCATATGTATCATCGAGTCATAACATGGTTAAATTGTTACGGAACATATGTGACTAGAAAACGCCATTCGACATTCAACAATTTGAGTATTATACCACTCATTGATTGTGATGACTTAGTCATCATAGTCACAATGGATTTATAAACCGAAATCCAAAAATATCGTGTTCCTTGAAAATAGCTTAATACGCACTCAATTTTGCTTGCAAAATTTCATAATCATGAGCATAGCGAATACTCTAACAACATAGAGATTTTATGCTTGATATGATCAAAATGATCTATCATATTGAGTGCATAACATGGCAAGGTTATATGCCTAAGGGGCAAAATTACGACACAAGCATGGTGTAACACTACCATGCACACGCTCGACCTTCTTACAAGGGTGCGTATTTTGGGCTTTCCCAATGAAACTGTTTTTCAACATTTGAAAGATGATAGTTTAGCGTACAACGCATACCAAAAGCGCATCATCTATGGCAAATTCAGCCAGAAAGAGGTTGAAAAATATGTGTCGTAAGACCACTTGCAAATTCAAGATGGGAACCAAGTTGGTTGGGACAAAAGTTAGCACAATCGCTGGAAATAAATTTCCGCGCAGCTTGACCTTTGTTCACTAAAACAGCGATAACTCCCTTGTTAGGAAGGCTATGGACGAACGGTCAGATGTTCTGGAAACTAGACTTCCGTATCTTTCTATCCATATATTGTGCACCACACGGATCATTAAACTCAGATCACAGTGCATATTTTAATTGACTGTTTAGTTTTTCCCAAGTTTAGTGAGAAACCAAGGTTGAGACCATATCCAATGGCATAAGTGTTGATGCAAAAACATGGCAATGACAGCCATATGTGCGTTTAAACACAGCAGGGTGTTCGATTTCTTATCTTCGACTAATGATCCTTTCGGTAACTCCAACTTGGTAGACTTGCAGAGAAAGTAGGAATGTCAGACAAATAAGTGTTTAAAACCACTGATTCCGTTTGAACTTTCAAAGCATAAACAAATACCAAGGAGGATGCGCCTAGTCATGATCAAAAGTGCAGAAAAAATCCACCAAAGTGCATCAATCAACCAAGTATTTTAATTCTCAATTTGCAAGTATACGTCATAATAGCCATGTTATATAGATACAACGCGGTGCATCATAATTAAGCATTTTGAACCATGAGACATAATGAATATACCATAACCAAGTTGTCTTGACCATCCAATAAGATCGACTAAACATAGTCAAATATATAAGGCACATGCCTTTACAAATACTCAGAAAAGTATTCGGACCTATAGTCATACGAACTATAATCGAGGTCAACGAATTCATATATTTACCGCAATATGCCATTGCCTTACATGTTGAAACTCATGAGAATTACTCGTACATTCTTTCATATATCATGTTGCAAGGAGACGATACATGTCTACACCCACATGCAATATTTTATTTTAATAAGATGAAAGATGGAGTTTTCCAAGTATGGGATTGGGTCAAGACCAAGTGGTGGTCGCTCAATTCAACGTGACAATTCCGTCACAAATCGATTTTAACCACGACATATCCGTCGCAATCGATGTTTGTCCCATTTGTATGTCACAAATCCGTGACTAATCATGAACGAGTCATAACTTTACCGTTACCGACAATGTTCATTTTTTTTTCTTTTTTTTTTCAATTGTTGGTTTAAAATCGACAAAACGGCGACATCAAATCGCACCCAAAACGTGGTGTATGCAACAACCACAAATATCGACTTTCAACAATTATCCGTGACTCCCCCAGGACCGTCACACAGTTTACTTCGACATCCGAGAGTGATACCACCTCTCATTGTCTCATCCACCGCAAAGTAGCGTGGGAGATAAAGAACCCAAATACCCAATTCCCCAAAAAAAAATTTCCAAAAGAGAGGAATTGAAAAACGAGAACTTTAATAAAGTCTTACGGGTACTTAGTTTCATATATGCTTTGATCCTTGAACGGGAGATTCTCTCCATATGAGCAACATATTTCCGTGGGTACTCCGTTCTATATTTATTTTGATCCTTGAACGGGATAAATATGGATTTTTCTCCATAGCGTGCACATCATCATGAGCGACGTATTTTCCTATATACACGTAAAACATAAACATGTAAGATTCATAAGTGTACAAATTAATGAACAAATGAATCATTGAGTAGGAAAAAAAAATGGAGAGTTGAGAAACGCCCGGATAGGGATACTGGGCTCAATAATTCGGCCGAAAAAGGACTCGAGCGCAGCGATGCAGCAGCTCGGTATTGGATGAGGTCGGATCTCCAAATTTCTTCGTAAAAATCTGCTTCTGTTCGGCAGTAGATTCAGTAACCAATATTACACAGAATCCGATCTTCACCGTTGAATATACAGATATTTGTGTTGGAAAGTTGCTGCCAAAATTTCACACCGATCCGACGGTTAACGAATCGGGAAACGCGATTTTCGTACGACTGCGCTGTGCAGGAAATTTACTCGCGGAAATTCTCGTTTCTCGTTTTTTTTTTCTTTCGCGTACAATTTCATCGAGAAATACTGCTCCGAATCAGATCTTGCTTTCAATAGCAAAAGCATCGTAAAAACTTCTAAGCTATTACAACCGCGATCAACAAAATCTCCCATAAGATGCAGTTTGCTTTTGGTACGTGGTCCTCCAATCTGGAAAAGTTTTATTAAATCAGGAAAATTGCCCATGAATATTGCCGCAAACTTTGACTAAGAGCCATGCCATCCGGCCGAATTCTTCAATTGGGTTCCAGATGCCTGACAATCGGAGGTCTTCCTACGGGAAAAATATCAGAAACAGGAGATTCAAAAGCCTTGAAAGGATCGGAGAGATTTTCCTCCCGGCACCGATTAGCGCTGAAGGTGGGAGGCGGCTAGGGTTTGTCGGCGGCGGGTCGGAAGATCAGATCTTCTTGTTGCAGAAGGAGGAGAAGACGGCGGGATTAGGGTTTCGGCTGGGGAAGGTTTCGCAATTTTCAGAAATCGGATGGGATTTTTTTTTTTTTCGGAATTTCTGAATTTCGGGTTTTTTTTTTCTTCTTGCTCAGTTGGGGGCTACGTGCTGATAACGTGTTTGAGGAGAAAGTAAAAGACAGCAAATCAATTCATTCATAACACTGATAGAGGGGCCTTTATATAGGCATTACAATGAGAGTCCTTCTATACATAGGATTCCTAGATAAGGTAAGACATCTAATAGGATCCTACTACCTCTAGAAGGATCTAGAACCTTCCATCTATGTATCTACAATCAGTATTAGGTAAGACACATCACGGGAATAATAATTCCCGGAACAATAATCAATTTTTATAGTGTTTGGCAAAGTGGAGGAAAAGACAAGTAAGTCACTGGTGGCAAGTGGCAACCAATAAGAATCAAGAAGATAGAAGGCAAATCAGTCATTTGACAAAAAAAAACAAAATCACGTTTCCTTGCAGCAAGTCTTCACCTGCTTTTGCATAACTGCGTTTTGAAGCTTTGATAACGCAAAAAATCACTTTTCTTTCTTGCTTTGCCAAACACTAGAAAATAGATTATAGCATTTTGGAAACGCAATAAGCTGATAATTTGTTTCATAACGCAAATCCAAACACCCACTAATTATTTTCTGTTTTATTTAGCCATCATATCCGGCTAATTTATCTATTCCAGTTCTTAGGGATGTTTAAACTCGTATCTATATTATTTATGTTTTAATCCCGTAGCATATTCTTGACTTAATCCTTTGAATTATCTCTATGTTATCGAGTAGATTTATTTATGAAATAATTTACTTTAATTGGTATGATCAACTTAATTGAGGTTTTTATATCTATTGCTAGATCTAGAGTTATAATATGTAATCGCTATAATTCTAAATCACAAGTAGCAATAATTGATTTTATTCAGTTGGGTAACACAAAATCAATATCCCTTGATCGAGCTTATGAACTCAATATCTTGTCTATTTCCATCGTTTTGGTTCCTAATGCATCTAATGAACAAGATTTGAAGAGCTTGTTTTGAATCCTTCATCTAGATAGGTTTAATTGAAGAGCTTGTTTTGATTAAATAAACTTAAGAAACGATTGAAGTTAACAGAGCTTGTTGTTGACTTCAGAGTAGGAGTTCATTAGGAATTAATGAAAGATAAAGTGCTGCATTAATTCATAAATTAAATTAGAAGGGGGATAACGGAACTAAGAACTGGATATTAATCGCAATCGTTTTTCCTTATTAAATTTTTACTTCTTCCTTTTGTTTGCGTACTTGTTATTTTAATTTATCTTATTTACTTTAACTCAACCAAACCCCCCCTTTTTGTCTATCTAGTATTATTATCTATTTAGTATTACTATTTTCATTTTCCAAAAATATTCAACTCAATAAGTTTAATTAATTCA
Source organism: Orobanche coerulescens (assembly GCA_033398695.1). Taxonomy (NCBI): domain Eukaryota; kingdom Viridiplantae; phylum Streptophyta; class Magnoliopsida; order Lamiales; family Orobanchaceae; genus Orobanche; species Orobanche coerulescens. The sequence continues at coordinate 52,285,574 of CM065803.1, forward strand.
ACAGTTCTTCGTGGGTTCGACCCTTACTTACCAATACTAGTATAAGTGAGTCAAGGACCTTTTTTAAAAATATCTAATTTTGACGCGTCTCGACAGCGCGGTCATCGAGTCTTCTAATTCACTACTTAAATGGTTTTAAATCATGAACTTATGTGTACATAAAATACTACAAATGCATACGTAACATTTCGTGAGAAAAATATCCAAAATTAGTTAAAATATAAATAACGAAATAGGTATCGTTCTAAGATACATATGTTGTGACGTTCGTAAACAACTCCAAAGACGGACCGGATTTTCTCTTGACATCATATAATAAGTATATTATGAGACTTTTATGGTATCTCAAGCAAAATCATTCCACAATTATGCTTAATGCATAATTTGTACATATTGCAGTGTGAGACATATGTTAACTATTAAATTATGTGTTGAGCCTTCTAATTCCTTATTTAAATAATTTTAAATCATGAATATATGCGTATATGAAGTAACATAAATGCAAATGTGACATCTAACGAGAAAAAATGTATAAAATGATTTGAAATATGACTAAGAAAACAATTGTCGTTATGATATACATGTGTCGTTATGTTCGTAAACAACTTCATACTAAATATTGATCGATCAATTTTTTTCAACATCATATAATAAGTATATTATGAAACTTGTATGGTATTCAATTAAAATCACTCTACAATTGTACTAATATTTATTTTGTGTATGTTGCAGTATAAAACATATAGTTAACTTTTAAATTCAATGTTTAGTATTCTAATTTCCCATTTAATAGCTTTTAATCACGAACTTACGTGTATATGAAATGACACAAGCACAAATGTGATATTTGCGAAATAAATGTCTAAAATTACTTAAAATATGAACAGCGAAACAAATATCGTTATGAGATACCAGTGTTTTAAAAAGCGTTTCTAGCGCTACGCTTGTAACACCCCCGAGATATTTGAAGTATATTACAGCGCCGTGGACCCCTACATGAGACCCACCAGGCTAAAACAAGAAAAACACCACTCGACTAACCATCTCATTTAGCGAGGACACACATTTAAATAATACAACATATAATAATACGACCGGAGCAACCGGCATAATAAACATCAACCGACAACATAACAACTTTAGTTAATACAAGACAAAGTTCAGAGTGAAAAGCCTAAAGTACTCGCGAGTACAATCTATAAGTTTATAAATGTGGGAAACAACCATATTGAAAGGGGCAAGAGAAATAAGAAGACTCGAATGCACATGTCAACGACCTTGGCCAACATCCTCGTACTGTCCCAGCGCCCGCTCATCCGGCAGAACATAACCTGAAATCCATAACAAGAATTTCCCCAAAACGGATCCCCAAAGGGGTTATCAATTACGCTAGTATAAGTAATCAAGGCAAACCATTCTCTTACACATTTCATAGTACAATGCACCATATCATTTCAAAACCAAAACCAGACATGTCTTTTCCGGAAACAAATAGTCAATCACATTTGCCTAGGACCGGGACGAAGCCGCAAATCCCACTCGAGGCCTCTAAGGACCCTCCCGAGCTGGCTAGCTAAAGAAACTCATGAATCCAGGGCTAAAACCATTGGATTGCCTCCGTGGCCCCGTCGGACCCTCCTGAGATGAGCAAATCACACACAATATACATTACCATTTCACGTTAAGCATAAAGGTTTCCAAAAATACTTGCCTTGAATAATTGACGACGCAACGAACGGAAAGGAAAATCACCGACGAACGCTAGGAACCAACCAAACCAAACCTAACGATTCGAAGAACATAATCACAACCAACTCTAAACGAATACGGAAATGGAATACACCCGAAAACCTGCCTACGATTTATGTATATTCGTATAAAAATAACAACGAGGGCGGACCACAACCAAACCCTCTCGATTTCGCAAAACCATGAAAATATACCATGAATTCGTAGGAAAACTAATGATATCAACAAGATTAATCATATTCATCATGGATTAACCAACAAAACGGAACGAATCGGAAGAAAATCCCAAAACCCCTAATTATCCAAAAGTAGGGTTCTAAGAGATTTACCTTGGATTGAGGATGAAGAACACAAGTAGGTGCTACTACGAAAACTCAAGGTAAAGGATGCCTGAGATGGTCGGAGGAAAGAGATAGCCCAAAAATCGCCCGAAAATCGCCCAGCTCGCGGTGGAAGAAGGAAAGAAGAAAAATGAGCTATTCCGGGTCAACTCCCTGGTTTATATAGCCAGGGGGAGTTAGCGCTCGCTAATCCTCAAAAGTTAGCGTGCGCTAACGGGACAAAACCCCAGTCCAGAAAGTTAACACCCCAGTCCAGTACCCAGAGTTCTGGACCGCTAGCGTACACTTCCCGAAACGTAGCGTGCGCTAATAGCCTCTCGGTAGCGCGCGCTATCGGCCATAGCGTGTGCTACCTGGACATCAGCCTAGTCCAGGAGTGAACTGCCCAATACTCACCTGACCCCGTTAGCGTGTGCTGCCGGCCAACGTAGCGTGCGCTAACAACGTCTCTGTAGCGTGCGCTATTGGCCATAGCATGCGCTACCTGGGCACCTGACCGAGTCCAGAAGTAATCTGTGCAGTACTGGACAGATTCGCTAGCGCGCACTACCCAATCAATCGTAGTGTGCGCTACTGAAGAATGATTAACGCGCGTTATACCATAATATTTGCGCGCGATAGGCACAGGATAAAAACGGTCCTCAATACCGAAACATGGCCGAAACATCAAACGGAACCACAAAATACGCATAATAACATACAATGGATCTACGGCAACCCTGTACGGCAGTTCTGAGCAACAATTACGAGAATTAGATCAAGAAACGACGAAATAACCGAGAAACGTAGAACTGGATGACAAAAAGTCTCGAAACAAATATTCTCAAAAAATTAATACGGTTACACGAGGGTCACTAAAAATGAGAAATACACCGAAAAATGAAAATACCGGGAAAAGAAAATGTGGATATTACAACGCTATAGTGCGTCATTGCGCGATTTGATCCCGGAGCGCTACAAGGCGCATTACAAATAGTGTTCGGGCCAGAAAGCGTTGAGCTATGCTGATGTGGCACGCGATTTTGACGATTGGTGCGCTAAAGCGCGCAAAAGTGTTCATTGCGCACGCTAAATGTCCAGGTCGAATTTTAAAAAAAAAAAAAAACAAGCGAAAAACCCTAAAAGTAAAAAAGTTATCCTCTTTCCATTGTTGCACGCCGCTGAAGAACTGAAGAACACGAACTGATATGCAAAAAAAAAAAAATGAACACGAACTAATCTTTGATTTCGATTTCATTTTACCTTCATCCGGTTAGCCCTCGAGTTCAATACCTCCAACATCATCTTATTCAACTCCATTATTACATCTCCAACATCATATTCTTCGTTATCAAGGTATTTTCAGCCCTCAATTTCATTTTAGCTGTGATTTATATTGTAGAAGAAGTGAAGAATTGAAGAACTCGTTTTTGCTGTAAAGAACTCATTCACAATAAGAGGTAGTTGAGGATGAGTTCAAGTGGTAATTCTTCAAAAAAAGATATTGGTTGGAAGTATTGTTATCAAAATGATGGGGATAAATCACTTAGATGCAAATTTTGTCACCACCAATCGAATGGGGGTGTTACTCGTCTAAAGCAACACTTAGCTCAGACCCACAAAGATGTTGCTCCTTGTGCAAAAGTTCTTGATGATGTCAAAAAATAAATTAAAGATGCACTTGAGAAAGCAAAAACTGAAAAAGGAGTATAAAATTATTAAGGGAGATTGGCGAGGGACTCGGCAGTAATACTAGACAATCAGGAGAAGACGATAGTGAAGATGTTGGGACACATGTTAGCAGCTCTTAACAACTCAAAGGAACTCTTGATGGCTTTGTTACATCGGAACCCAAACAAACAACCCTTAATTCAGCATACAAAAAGGAGTTGCTTGTTGATGTGAAGCATAGGATTGGCCATTTTTTTTTATTCCGCCGCACTTCCTTTCAATGTTATCATTGATCCTTACTTTAAGCCCATGTGTGATGGGATTGCAGAATATGGAAAAGGGTTTAAGACGTCTTTTATGCATGAGTTAAGAACATGGATACTTAAGGTTGAGGTCGAAGACATCCATCAAATTTATGACGAACACAAACAAGTATGGAAACAAGTTGGATGCACTATTATGTCCGATGGGAAAAATCAGAGTTTGATAAATTTCTAGATTAATAGCCCCGTAGGACTTTTTATCTTGAATCAGTTGATGCATCGGCTTCTATTAAAAATGGCGACTTAATTTTTGGTTACCTTAATGAGGTTATTACTGAAGTGGGCGAGGAAAATGTTATTCACATTATCACAGATAATGCTACGAATTGTGTTAAGGCAGGGAAAAAGATTACGGAAGTGAGGAAGAACGTATGATGGACACCGTGTGCGTCACATTATATTGATCTGATGTTAGAAGATATTGCAAAAATTAAGGTCATCTCACAAACAATTACCCATGCGAAGACAGTCGTGAAGTTTCTCTACGGCCATGGAACTTTACTTTATTTAATAAGGGAATATACAAAGGGTAAAGAAATTATCCGACCGGCTGTTATACTCATTTTGCCACTGTAACACCCCAAACTAGGCGGCTATCACAGTGTCGTGGACCCCCAACTGGGACCCACCAGGTGAATGAAAAATAATGATTTAAATAATATATGTTTACCAATTACTCCGATGAGGAGTTTCAAGTACAATACACACAGGAATACATAATAGATATATATTTCATATGAAGATGAAATATACAACACTGAACAAAATGAAAGTCCAAACGAAAACTGCAGCGGAAAATACATATGAAGAAAATATGAATAACTGAAAGGAGTGGGTCCCCCTACTAGTATCACTGGGATTCCTCGCCGTCAACATTCTCTTCCCGTGCCTTTGCCTTGCCATGACCTAAAAACAACATCCCCAACGGGGTCAGTTACACAAAACAACAATCCTCAAGAGTTGAACAAATACAATAATCACATGATTTAGTTATGAAATCAAGTCTAAAAGAGGGGCATCATAGTACGCCCGAATGGGATGTGCAAGTACACAAGCATCCGAGTGTTCGGAAAACCCGTATAAACACATGCAATTGTGCCTAATTAGTTTCACAAAGGCACGTTATTGTGTGCACGGTCCAATGTATTGGATTACCCACATAATACATGACCATAGTGTGCCCGACTAAAAATTCCACACATATACCACCCGACAACTGTAACACCCCAAAAAGGCGGCTATTACAGTGTCGTGGACCCCACACTCGGACCCACCAGGCGATACCAAAAATATCATCTCAAATCAATTAAATTATAACTGTGGTACCGAACCACAATTTAATATTCATCACCTCGACGAGAGGTTCATACACTATATGACTAAAATGCCACACACACAGGATCTGAAATGTTAATATAAACCATATGGAGATGGAATATATTTAAAGTACTAACACAATTGAAATGAGTTATAACAAAGCTGAGTAATACCAATACATGGTCCAAAAATACAACTGTATAAAATATACTAGGGGCCCCTGAACTATTATCCTGCAAACCCTTCGCTGCCATCGTGCTCTCCATGTGCCATAGCCTTGCCTCAACCTAAAATACAATACAAGTATTTCGCCCAAACCACAGGGTCAGATATACATGATAATAATTCTCATGGCATTATACAATTCACATATACTAGATCCCAAGCAAAAACATCCCGACTATTGAGCATACCGCTCGTGCCTATGAACAATCAGTCACAAATCGTCGAACATATCCAATCATACATGGACTATGAACGACTGAACAATATTGGCTCAAGATGGACATCACAGTACGCCCGATCTGGAAATGTATCCGTGCACATGTCCACCCGGTATATGGAATCCAAAATATACGTGTCACAATGTACCTAATTAGCCTCACGAACTACATCTCGTGTGCACAGTCCAATATGGAAACATCCACGTATGACTATATATGTGCCTGGATAAAAATCATACACAATAACCAATTGGCACGCAGATATGATTCCAGATATGTCACGATACAACATGACAACGAATTCAATAATTAACACTTCCAATCAAGGATCAAGAAACTCACCGAAGTGATAATAGGAATCAACGAGATCAACGGTTCAAAGGTGATAAACTTGGAAATGCGATCCCATGATGAAAAATGGAATATCATCAAAAACAATACCAACTACGAATCACATATTCATAAGTATTTCATATAAACGAAATGTATAACCATCACAAAAATTCAATCATCATTATAACTAAGCAAGATAACTTGCTTCAATTCCGTAGGCGAAAGATAGTCCTTCTCCAAATGATCAAACGGACGGTTTCCTCGGTTAAATACTCAATCGAAAAAGCAACCTTGAATGAAATGTAATTCATTCAATAACATATTCACATAATATTGATATCAATTCGTAGGAACGACGCCCGAACTAACCCGAATAATTCATTCTATTCTAATGAACATACTACCGCTTATTGATAAGTTTCAATACATGTAATTTGTCCTCCACAATCGGAGTACCATGCTAAAATGTCCCCTTAATACTCTTGTTATCATTATAACCAAGTTTGTGCATTAACTCCTCCAATTCACCATTTACCAACAGATTTACCAAGTTCTTACGATTCTTCAACATCTACTTCTATACAACGACCAACATTACGAATTCATTACATTATCAAACACGATTATCAATACTTTCTTAATTCATCAACACCTTTGATTAATTAAAAGTTATAATTATAGTCATCCATATTCTCATCATCTCTACGAAAACTTGCTAAGCTAAAAATCAAGAGTGTTACGTCTTCTTAAGATCTCTGGACCGAGACGAACATCAATCCTAATCTTTACCATGCATCAAGTTCTTCCCAAGGTAGGAAATATATTTAACATGTGTTTAATACTTCTATGATAGTAATTATATTGATTAAACTTAAATATGATGAAGCCAAATGATTATCCTAGTTCTACTGATGTCAAAACATCTAGCAAGATGGTCGTGATTTGTATAAACATGGTCACTATCACTATAACATCAAAAACATCTTTATTCCAAAACTCTAATTACTATATTCATCAAGAAGTGTTAAAAAGTTTAATTAAAACACGTTTTACTTGATTAATTCAACATTACGTGTAATATACCTCATCACTAACATCAACATACGAAAAATACAGAGGAGAATCGCACAACATACCTCCAGAAATGAAGAACAACCCTCAACACTACAAGAACACACTCCAAGCTTCAAGAAGACCTTTTAAACTTCAAATCAATGAGCTCCACTCCAAGGTACAAGGCTAAAAAGCAAGTTGAATAAAGGTAATATCGATTTAAGGATGCAGGGGGATGATATTTGGAGAGAAAACTGGGTTTGGGTTGTGAAGTGAAAAACAGGTTATGTCTTTAAATAGACTGTATAACCGTAACGTACGTTATTGTGAAAAGTTAACGTACGCTATGCCCTGTTATGTACACTAACTCAAAAATGTTACGTACGTAACCATCCGTCAGAGGCTACTGTCTCGAATTACACACGCCATTACGTATGCTAAAGACAAGACATTACGTACGCTAATTATGGTTGACTTTGACTGTATCGACAACCCAACACCCTTCACGTGCATGGCCATACACGGGCGGAAGTCAACTGATGCGATCTGATTCCCTCCTAACGTATGCAACAGATGACAGGTTATGCACATTAAGACACAAGATTAACAGACGTTAATCTAACTATATAGCGTACGCTAACGCCACCAGAATGGGTCAAAAATGCAATTCTCCAATCAACATCTAATCATCAAACATAAAGTGGATAATAGAAACAAGTAACTCAATTCTATAATATCTCAACATTATAGTCATTATATTAAATGAAACAATTTACGATACTCAAATTATCCGAATAATACAACAAGAGGTAAAAAAATTTAGTTGGATATTACATACTACCCCCTTAAAAGGAGTTTCGTCCTTGAAACTAAGGGGTAAATAATTCGGGATATCTCTCTCGCATGCTATCCTCGGTTTCACATGTAGCTTCCTCAACTCCATGTCATGACCACTGAACCTTCAGTAGGGGAATCATCTTGTTCCGCAACTGTTTGATCCTCCTCTCGAGTATTCATACGGGATGCTCCTTGTACGAATGATCTTCCGCTATCTCGATCTCATCGAATTGAAGCACATGACTCAGATCAGCAACATACTTCCTCAACTGGGAGACATGAAACACGCTCCGACTTAAAGCCGATGGCAATGCCATTCGATAGGCCAGATCACCTACATGCTCCAAAATCTCAAATGGCCCAATGTACCTAGGGCTCAGCTTGCCTCTCTTCCCAAAAAAAAAGCACCTCGGGTAGGAGACACCTTCATTAGCACATGGTCGCCAACCTCGAACTTAAGCGGTCGTTGACGGTTGTCTGCGTAAGACTTTGTCGCATTGAGCCATTAACAAACGAATCCTAATCAGAGCAGTTCGTCCCAACACAAAGGAGACCTACAACGATGGCCATACAATGCCTCATACGGTGCCATCTGAATCGAAGCATGCTAACTATTATTATAAGTGAATTCCACCAAAGAAAGTTGGGCTTCCCAATCGTCCTTCCAGTCGAAAGGGCATGTTCTCAACATATGCTCTAGAGTTTGGATAGTACTTTCAGAATGCCCATCAGTCTGCAGATGAAATGCCGTACGGAAGTTCAACTGCGTACCCATCACACGATGAACTGCTTTCCAGAAATGTGACACGAATCGCCCATCACGGTCCGACACAATACTCCTGGGGTACCATGCAACCTTATAATCTCTTTAATGAATAGCTGGGCCAATCTCTCGGGACCCCACGTGTCTTTAATCTCTAAAAAGTGGGCTGATTTGGTCAGACGATCCACAATCACCCAAATCGTGTTCATCCCTCAACGACTCGTTGGCAAGCTAGTGATAAAATCCATCGATATGTCCTCTCATTTCCACTCGGGAATTGGGAGTGGTTTCAGCATTCCTACGGGTCGCTGATGCTCAATATTGACCTGCTGAGAGGTTAAATATCTCGAAACGAACTCTGAACTTCATGTTGCATATTCCCTCACCAATAACATTACTTCAAATCCTTATACATCTTACTAGACCCTGGGTGAATGGAGTATGGGGTAGCATGAGCCTCTCTCAGGATAGAGTTCCTCAATTCTTCGTTTGTGGGTACACAAATTCGATTCTTGAAGTGTATCAATCCATCCCCATGGATCACAAATCCAAGGGTTTTCCCTTGAGTTACTTCATCCCAAACTCGATATAGGAATGGGTCCGTAACCTGCTTTGATCTGATTATATTATCAAGGGATGATGAAATCCCAAGTGTGCAAAGTTGTCCCTGAATACGTTGTATCCAGACTTCAACTTTCGGCCTCAAAAGATCTAACTGCAATTCTCTCTGAACTGTCAAACGGCTAAGCATCTGCTCCTGTACTGTCTTACGACTCAAGGCGTCGGCAACCACACTTGCTTTGCCCGGATGATAAAGGATCTCAATATCATAGTCTTTGATTAGTTCTAACCACCTTCTTTGTCTCATGTTCAACTCATTCTGAGTAAAAATATACTTCAGGCTTTTATGATCAGTAAAGATCTAGCATGTGACTCCATACAAGTAGTGGCGCCAAATTTTGAAGGCAAAAACCACGGCTACTAGTTCCAAATCATGGGTTGGATAGTTAACTTCATAGGGTCGCAACTATCTCGATGCATAGGCAATCACTTTCCCATCCTGCATCCACACACATCTAAGGCCCTGTCTCGATGTGTCACTATACACCACGAATCCTTCTGTTCCTTTTGGTAAAACCAAAATTGGTGCTAAAATCAATCGACTCTTGAGTTCATCAAAACTCTGTTGGCATGCCTCTGACCACAAATACTTCTTGTCCTTACTCAACAGATTAGTCAGTGGTTGAGCAATCTTGGAAAAACCTTCCACGAACCGTCGGTACTAACCTGCTAGACCAAGGAAACTACGAACTTCCTTCACGTTCTTCGGAGGTAGCCAATCTTGAATAGCTTCTGTCTTCTGTGGGTCTACTCTTACCCCTTCGGCATATATTACATGCCCAAGAAAAATAACCTCAGGCATCCAGAATTCACATTTGGAAAACATCCCATAAAGCTGCTCTTGCCTCAACACCTCGAGAACCTGATAGAGATGACGCTCATGCTCTTCATGGTCACGAGAGTAAATCATAATGTCGCCAATAGAAACGACTACAAAATGATCCAGATAATTAATAAAAACTCGATTCATTAACTCCAGGAATACCGCCAGTGCGTTAGTCAGTACAAATTGCATTACCACGAACTCAAAATGCCCATAGCGAGTATGAAAAGCAGTCTTCGAAATATCGGACTCTCGAATCCTTAAATGATGATAACTAGACCTCAAGTTTATCTTAGAAAACACAACAGATCCCTGAAGTTGATCTAATAAATCATCAATACGAGGCAATGGATATTTGTTCTTGATGGTCATCCTGTTCAGCTCACGATAATCAATAAACAAATGCAGAGATCCATTTTTCTTTAGTACAAATAACACTGGTGATCCCCAACGGGATGCACTAAGTCGAATATATACCTTCTCAGTCAACTCCTCAAGCTGGTTCTTCAACTCCTGCATCTCGGTCGGATCCATACGATACGGTGCTTTCGAAAGCGGAGACGTACCTGGCTCTCGTTCGATAGTAAACTTTACCTCACGGTGTGGAGGTAAGCCTGGCAACTCATCTGGAAATACATCTGGGTAGTCTCGGGCTATCAAAATATTGGCCAATTCAACTGTTCGATCTGCTGTTTTGGTCATGTAACACCAATAACCAATACACCATTGATTAAGCAGTTTCACTGCTTTCATAGCGCTGATGACTCTCCCGGAACGGCTGGGATTATCACCCCGAAAAATGCACTCAAAACCATCATCAGAAGTGACAGTTACCATCCGCTTGCGGACATTAAGTATGGCATCATGACGATCCATCCAATCGATACCCAAGATTATATCATCCTTAGGTAAATCGACCACAATCAAATTTGACAACCACTCACGGTTGTTCATACGAATCGGACAGTCCGAGACTTCATGATTTCTAATAATTCTTCTACCATCGGGTAGACCAATCACATAAGGCTCACAATTGATAACATGGTTTAATGGCAAACAACTTAAACAATAAGCAAATATAAAGGAGTGTGAAGCGCCCGTATCAAAAAGAACACAAACAGGCTGAGAGTGGATCTCGAGTATATCTACAATCATGCTGGTCTCGGGATCGTCAGCCTTCTTCATCTCATAAATCCTGGGTTTCGCGGCTCCGGAACCAAGTGTACCACTTTGGTTCCCATGGCCCATTCCCCTGTTTGCCCCTGTAGTCCGATAGGAGGCAGACAGTGGTCCTCGGTCTTGCACTGGAGGCTGGACTGGAGCATGAGAGGATGCTGGGGTACGTCCTGGTCCATTCCTGTAGAATCGGGAATGGTGACCAGTAACCCCACACATATGGCATGCAACTGCCGGCTTCGGACATTTGGACTTGATATGCCCCTGATCTCCGCAGTTGTAACACACAAAGGACGAGTTGGTTGCTCGAGGATAAGAATTTGTTGATTTGTTTGTCATGGGTGGGCGCTTAGAAAAGGTCGGCATAGATTGGGGCTTCTTGAATGTTCCCCGGCTACTGTCCGTATAGTTCTGGTTCATGTATCTCTTGTTGTTGGGTTGCGACTGCTTTCTGGAAATCTCATTCGCGGTGAGTTCATACTCAAGGGCTTTTTCAATAAATTCCGACAGAGTCGTGCAGTGGTTATTGAGTAACTACATCCTCATTCGGGGCTTAAGCCTCTTTAGAAAGTATTTGATCTTATCGGCTTCCATCCGGACAATTGACGAAGCAAAAGGAAGAAGCGCCTGAAATTTCTCGGTAACTGATAGCACATCATCCTCAGACGGATTACTATGTGTGCAATCGGAATGTTTTTAATGAACTTACAAAATAATTGGTATATTCTCGATAAAAGCCTTCACAAAGATCTACTTGTGTGTTTGTGAATGAATGTGTTGTTCCAAGAATATGTATTAGTGTTGTGCATTGGGATGCCTTGGTTGCGTATGGTACCGTTGTGTGTTTATTGATGAGTATGCGATGTTATGTAATATTGGTCGTGAGTATGTGTCGGATAAGTGGCCATTTCTAACAAGTACCTTGATTTACGTTTGATGTACTTTGGGAGAATGTGTTATTGATGATTGTGATTTGTGCCATGTGGTTTTTGAGATTGTGTGTGAGCCGAGTAAAACCAGCAAGGGTCTCCTGGGATTTGTTTAGACTTCGAGTTCGGCAGATCACTCGGTTGGGCTATACACCAGTGAGGGCCTGACGAGGTGTCCCTAGGGTGTGTATCTTTCTCGATAGGTACAGGGCCAATATAGCTCGGGAGTTTGTTTTGTGATGATGATTATGGCACCTTGTTGTTTTCGATAATTGTGATATGTCCGGAATATTACAACGCTTTCATTTCTGATGTGAGCTACGTCATATGTAAGATCTTGATACTTGGATAGAATGGCACCAGTATAAGTGTCGTATATGATTTGTTTCTTGATTGTGATATTTTTGGCATAAGGATGTGGGCCCTGTGATTGTTTCCGTACATTGTGGTTTGGTTGTGTATCGAGTTTGACCATTGGGTTATTCACTCGAATATGAGATGTGGTTTATTTGGGTCGTGGACCCTGCGTTTGTGACCGGATTGGTATTTTTGAGCAAAAACAATTCTTTGGCCCGTGTCCCTATGTGGTTTTTTCGAGTTGAAGATCCATTAGTCCATATATGTTTTTCTAAAAACTCCCGAGAATCTTTAAATGCTTTTCAAAGAGTCTACATGTCTCATTTCAACTTTTACGGTTTGAACTATTTTATCCAATGTAATATCTCGGGAAGTCTTCGTTGGGTTTAGTTGTGGAATTAATAAAGTTACTATATTCTTGGAGTATGTTGTGTATAGCTCGTATATGTACTTTATACTTGCAGTAGCAAAACGGTGGAGTTTTGCTAACCCCCGAGTATTCGGGGGTGGATGTCTGTATTGTGTCCAGGTACTTGCAGGTTGCTGGGGAGCGAATCACAGGATCGGTACGAAGGATGATGGAAGACGATGATACTAATCACATGATGACCAATGTTGAGTATTGTAGTAAAGCCTTGTTGTCTTATCTTTCCGTTGTGGTATTTTCCCTTCTTATGGGAATGTTGATGTAGTCTAACCCCTGCGTGGGTATGAAATGTGGGAAGAAGTTATGTATGTTGGATGTGTATGTTGTGGTAAAAGACCAAATCAGTCTAATGGTTCATTATTTAGCCATGTCGGCATGTAATGTGATGTATTGTTTTTGTATTTAGCATGGTAGATCCTCAAGGAGAGGGTCTGCGGCGCTGTAATATTCCCGAGTGGTTTGGGGGTGTTACACTTCTGAACATAGTTTGTTAAACAAAGGTGTACTGATCTTCAACTGAATTCGGTTTCTATGTTCTGGTCATGAGGCAGGGAAATGGAAGGTTAAAGTTATTGGGTTGTGGTGTATCGAAATTTATTGAATGTTTGGTTGAATACAACAGAATTCAATATGAATCTGAAACTAAAATTAAAGAACTTGAGGGTTGAATTTACCTCTGATGGGGAGGAACTGAGAAGGCGAAATTACAGATGTAATTTGAAAAGATGCTCAAACGCTGTGAACTTGACGGCCGAAAATTGGACTGGAATACCTTTACCGTGATGATAATTTGCAGAAGATGAAATTCTGGTGGCTGGGAAAATCAACTGGGAGAGTTATGCCGTTTGTAATTTTCTGTGTAATGTATTTTTTTTTTTTTGGTTTTCTAGATGCTAATTGGGAGACTTACCATCACGGATTGCCTGAAGATGATGTCGGAACCACAATACTAATCACAACTCTGATGCGTGCGACTTACACCAGACATGGACTTGACCCAATGGCCTAGATTTTTCGCAAACCTAAGCTCCGATACCATATATGTAACACCCCCAGAATACGACCGGGAATGTCACACGCCATAGACCCTTATCATAAGGATCTACCAGGCTAAACTCCAAAAGACTACTTAATGATTGACCAACCGGGATCAGACTCCTTCACCCGAAGTTGATAGTACCCCGATCTCAAGTCGAATTTCGAGAATACCGTAGCTCCCTGCAACTGATCAATCAAGTCATCGATCCTCGGCAAGGGATACTTGTTCTTGATGGTTACTTTGTTTAGCTCGCAATAGTCGATACACAAATGCAGTGAATCACCCTTCTCCCGCACAAACAGAACTGGCGTGCCCCAAGGCAAAGCGATTGGTCGAATATATCCCGAATCAAGAAGCTCACTCAGCTGCTTATTCAACTCAGCCATCTCAGAAGATGCCATGCGATACGACACCTTCGAAATCGGAGCTGTACCCGGCTGTAACTCAATAGCAAACTCAACCTCACGGTTCGGTGGTAAACCCGGCAACTCGTCAGGAAAGACATCCGGGAACTCACTAACAATTGGGATTGATGAAAGCTCGACTCCACCATCCTCCGCCTTCAAGGCGTAACACCAATAACCAGTACACTGCTTGCGCAAGAGTCTTATCGCCTTCAAGGCATTAATCACAAATTTCTGGTTCCCCCTCTTTCGCCCCGCGAAAGAGTGCTCGGTGCCGTTCTCGGTCAACATGGTGATGATCATCGTGCGGTAGTCCATGATCGCACCATGCTGCTCGAGCCAATCATCTCCAAGAATTAAATCCTGACCCTCAATATCAACAACAATAAGGTTAGATGGCCAAGTCATCTCACAAATAAAGACAGAGCAATCTCGGATCTCCCGATCACCAACGATCCTATCACCGCTAGGAATTTTAACGATGAAAGGTTCAGAGGACGACGAACAGTCAAGACTAAAACAATGCACACACTCTAGAGATATGAATGAATGTGTAGCACCAGATTCGAAAAGCACACTGACAGGATGATAATGGATGTGAATGGTAACTGTCGCCACAGTAGCCGCTGGATCATCGGCCCTCCTCATCTCATAAACACGCGGGTGAGCGGAGCCGACGCTGGAATCTCCCCCTCTAATGGGATGGCCCCGACCCCTCCCTCGGCCGGTACTCTGCGGGGGCTGTGGATTATATGACCCTTGGTTCACATTCGGATTCCTAGGCACTGGGAAGGAAGTTTGGGAACCAGGAGTCCTCTCCCTCTCAGCACAGAAAGCAGCCTTGTATCCCGGTTGGTCACACCGATTACACGTCAGCAAGATATCGACACATCTCGGGGCATAGCCGAGAAAAACTCGACAATTCTACGTTCCTTAACAGGCGGCGGACAATACTCGGCCTCCATAGCAGTCTTGAATTCAGCCCAAGTATCGGTACGATCACTAGGCGCTACGGCCTCCCACCAGTCTGCAGCTTCCCTGTCGAGCAGGTATTGAGCAATAAGCACTCTTCTCTCATCGGGACAAGCTATGGCATCAAATGTTCTGTCCAGCTGGAAGAGCCAGTTCTCCCAACCTAACGAGTCCGAAGAACCTACAAAACGGGGCGGGTGCATTCTCATCACACCTCGTAA
Organism: Orobanche coerulescens; assembly: GCA_033398695.1. Lineage (NCBI taxonomy): Eukaryota > Viridiplantae > Streptophyta > Magnoliopsida > Lamiales > Orobanchaceae > Orobanche > Orobanche coerulescens. Next base: position 52,301,352 of record CM065803.1, read on the forward strand.
CCACTTACTAGCTATATTATCCTCATCTGGGATCCCATCCCGATGTATGGTCTGATTATCTATTTTATTTAGTTGTATTTTTGGACCATGTATTGGTATTACTCAGCTTTGTTATAACTCATTTTAAATTTTGTTAGTACTTTAAATATATTCCATCTCCATATGGTTTATATTAACATTTCAGATCATGTGTGTGTGTGTGTGGCATTTTAGTCATATGGTGTATGAACCTCTCGTCGAGATGATGAATATTAAATTGTGGTTCGGTACCACAGTTATGATTTAAATGATTTGAGATATGATATTTTTGGTATCGCCTGGTGGGTCCCAATATGGGGTCCACGACACTATAATAGCCTCCTTTTTGGGGTGTTACAGAAGATGATATCAGAGAGAATTTCTCATTAAGAGTCATTATGAAATGAACTAGTATCGAGAGACCTTCATGTCACGTGTGACCTATGGAAACGCCTGACCCTACGAGCCAATTACGGTATGTACTTTATGAGCCATGATTTAATTACTAGCGTGATATTGATTTCGGAATGGATCTCTTTATTAATCTTGATGTTTCGAGGATCTGTGACAAGATTTATCTAACTGATATTTCGAGAAAATTCTGGACTAATTATGAGATTGAAATTGTTTCCGACTCGATATCGATGTAATATTCTGTGTGATACTCGTAGTACCGATAATTCATTACGAACTGTTTTCTTGAATATATATAGTTCCTTTGTTGCTATTAACTTAGCATGAATTTTGATTGTTCATAAGGACGGTCATGAACTGTGCTTATGGTTATTATTCTTGTTTGATTCTTTCAGTATGGAAAGAAACCTAAGAGGCCATGGTAGAGGGGGACGAGGCTGCGGAAGGGGACGAATCCGAAGACCATGAGCCAACACGCGTTCAAATGTGGAGCAAAGTTCCGCAGGAAGTGATTCGCCTCCTAGGGGCCAATCGCACCACACTGAACACGATAATGCGCATGCCGATCCTTACATTGTTATGCAGGGCATGATGGCCCAGATGACCCATATGGGTCAATTGATGGAAGCTATGCAAAGAGCTACTACTGGTCAGCAGCAGGAACCTCATCCACCACCTCCTGTGCATGGTACACCTGTGAGTCGGATCATTAGCGACATCTCCCGCCAGCGACCCCCAACTTTTGAAGGCTCCTCTGAGCCTACTGATATCGTGCATTGGATTGAACACTTTGAGAAATTATTCAATATGGTGGACTGCCCAAAAGAAAATCGCGTCTCTGTAGCAGCTTACTATTTTAGCAAGGGCGCCCACACCTGGTGGCTTTCGATGAGACCAGCTGATGGTGTGTATACTTGGGTGGAATTTAAAAACCTCATGCTATACCATTACTACCCAGGCCCACTCCGTGAGGCCAAGGTGTCAGAATTGCTGAACCCAAGTCTTCACATAAACTTAACGCCCAGTCAAGTTTCATCGACTTGCAAACGATTAAGTATTTGAGCTATAAACCTTTCCAGTGCCGACCCCCTTATCCAATAAGGAGTGGAACGTTTTGCTCTCAAATATACGGACTAGTTTCTATAGGTATATTTACGAGTTAGGAACGCCAGTAACTACCAGTAAATAAAGAAACATTGATTTGCCTTATGATAATAAATTACATAATTACAAGTACAATGCCCTCACTCAACATCCTCTGAGTAGCATTCGAGGGCATACTCCTAACAATCTCCCACTTGCACTCAATGCCACACACTATGGTATCTAATACCCATGTTCTCTAGATGACACTCCAAGCTAGTCTGAGAAAGTGGCTTGGTCAGTGGATCAGCGGCGTTGTCGGCCGAGTCTACTCTGTGCAGCACAATGTATCCCTTGCGAACAAATTCTCTTACGAGATGATACTTCCTCTCAATATGTTTGGTGCTGTTGTGAAACCTCGGCTCCTTGGCCTGCTCTACAGCTCCGTCGTTGTCACAGTACAGCTGAACAGGCAGCTCAGCACATGGTATCACTTGAAGTTCTCCCAAAAACTTCTTAATCCAGAACCCTTCCTTAGAAGCCTCCGAGGCTGCTTGATACTCAGCCTGACAGGTGGAATCAGCAGTCGCGCTTTGCTTGGCGCTACGCCAAGATACTGCTCCTCCATTAAGAGTAAATATGTAGCCAGAAGTAGACATCGAGTTGTCCTTCAGTCTTTGGAAGTCCGAATCAGTGAATCCCACCACATCCAATTCTCCACCGCCATACATCAGAACCATATCTCTAGTCCTTCTTAAGTACTTGAGAACGTTCTTTACGGCAGTCTAATGTTCCCTACCTGGGTTTGCCTGAAACCTACTCACCACGCTTACAGCATGCGCGATGTCAGGTCTTGTACACAACATAGCATACATAAGGCTACCCACAGCCGAAGCATATGGTATATTACCCATTTCCTTTTGTTGTTCCTCACCTTGAGGACACATCTTCAAGGAGATTTTTATTCCATGTCGCATCGGTAGGAACCCTCGTTTAGAATCATCCATCTTAAATCGCTTTAAGATCTAATCTATATAGAGGGCTTGGGAAAGACCTATTGTTCTCTTAGCTCTATCCCGGTAGAGCCGAATACCAAGAATATAGGTTGCTTCTCCCAAGTCTTTCATGGAGAAATTACTCGAAAGCCAAGCTTCTGCCAATCATTTTAAACATTCTTTTTAAAACTCCACGAGGTATCCATTTGAATAATATCATTACAAGGTATTTGAATTCATATATTCTTCCGAAATAAAATTTGGAAATACTTATGACACCTCGGGCTGTTTTACCAAATTCATGAATTCTAAGTTTTATCCATCTCCCTTTGAAAACAATTGCAAAACCAATATTCCAAAATATCAATTTCTTCGGAAACAACATCATCACAATTAACAGCAAAAGCTGTATCCCATGGCCATGCTCTTCTGGCACCGACTCCCAGAGGTTTCACCGAACCATTCCCGGGTGGAAAAACACTCATACCCGTACTAATCATTCCACGGATCCACAATCACGTTGGGATAACATCATAGAAACCATAAGCAAATCAAACCATGCCATCATAACATTCATGCATACAACTATAGTTCTCCAACGAGAATGATAACATGACAATAAATCAAATCATTCGGTCTCATAAGCAATCGCTTTAATTCCAACTCTAGTGTATAGCCTTAAGCGATAAATCCATTTAGAACGCACACTATAAATGCGATTAGCGTGCGCTAACCGACTCAATTTAAAAAATTTTCCAAATCCGAATTCAACGTTTAAATCAAGTAAGATTTTTCTTCTTTCATTATTTATTTTTGAAAGTAAAAATCACTTTTTTGATAAAAATTTTGATAGTGTGAAAGATTTTTTTTTAAAGTCGTATATTCAAGTTATTGGAAAATAAAACCGGTAAGTAAAAATCATTTTCAAAACCCCTTCAAACACGACAAGGGATTAACGATGGAAACATTTCTCAGAATATCTCAAGACACTTCAAAACACAATTCTCAAATGCCGTCGAAAGGTTTTATTTAAAATACAAGGCTGGCTTGCCTAAATTCATATCACTTTTCAAAATTCACAATACGCCGCCATTTGACCGCATCATCAAAGCATTTTCGAAAGCTGATTTTCCACAATACACTCAGGTCTAAGAAATTTCTCTCAGTCAAGAGAACTATCTCGACGAGTGCATACCGAACGAATCATCATTCATACCACCACTTTAATCACAACTCGGAGCATTATAGCCGAATGACAACAACATCGTTACCACATACCTTTTAACTGGATTTTATGAAACCGAAAAGTTGAAAGCGAAAGTCACGTCTCAAGTAAATTTTTGATAGACCTCATTTGAGTTTTTAAAATCAAATTTTGAAAATTTGCAATGCAAGATGAAAATAAAATATAAGTAGTTTGAGTTCTCAAAAGTTTTCGATCTCGAGGTCATCATACGGAAATCAAACTTTTTTTCCTTCTTGAAGGATGTTTTAAAATAAAATTTACGTGACTTAGGAGTAAAAATGATTTATACAAGTATATATATATATATATATACACTGGCACCACTCTCCATCCTAGTGCATCATGAAAATCAACAAGCATGGAGTAAGTATTCACGATTCACGTTTAACTATACATCATAACACAAAAATCACACAAGCCCGTGCAACACGAGGCACAACATATAGTGGGGAACAACAAAGATCAATTAGTACCTCGAAGTTTACACCTCGACTCATGAAAATAGATGATCTGGCAAAAACGACAAGATATGCATTAACATACGACTCATAGGAATGGAGCCGAATTTGGAAATAGTCACAACGACAAATGAATTTCTCCGAAACAATACCACAACTCGTCCAACAATGAAAAAAGTGAAGAATAGAAAGAGTTCCAAAAATATCAACGGGCACAAATGAGTCGATAGAGTTGAAAATACAGAAGTTCAAAAATCCGATCCACTTCTAATCAAAGAAGTTCATCCCCAAAATTCGGAACAACAAGGCAAGGGGATAACATAACATACGACTAGTAGACTACACCCTCAGGGACTCCTCAAAGTTAATCCTAATATTAGTGCTCAAGTCCGTGCCTCAGAAGACTCGGTGACTAGCTCGCAAAACTGAACACGGTGTCCCACGAGTCCGCACTTGTAACACGTTACTGGCGGAGAAGGGCAATGTGAACGAACATGCCCTGACACATTGCAGTTGGAACACCTCCTAGCTTTACCAGGAGTCAAAGCTGATGACTTGGAACTCTAAGTCCCACGTATCGAGCGATGGAGCTTCACAGCAGAAGGATTACGACATTGCAATCTAGAAACACCAACTTCGTACTGCCCATAAGGTCATCGGACTTCCTCTACTTCTTCGACTCGGGCACACATTCTGACGATAATGAAGCTAGTTTGTAAGCTAAGGCTCGATCCTGATAATCTCTCAACGAAGTGCAAGTGAATCCCGCCATATACTGGCGAATCTCCAGCTTCATCCATCTATCAAAATGAAGGATCTTCTCTTCTTTGGTCCTCACCTGATCTCGAACATAATTGAGTTGCTTGCTATAGTCGATGATAGCTTGTGACACCAATAAATCTTGTGGTTCTGCCAAGTAAAATTCACAAATTATTTGTTCTCTAATCGGTTTTTGGACAGAACTCAGCTTCTATAAATGCCTGGAACTCTGCCCACGTGACATCATGACCACGAGGCTTAACTGCTTCCCACCAATTAGCGGCATCTTTGTCAAGAAGGTACTGAGCGATAGGTACCTTCCGCTCTTCGGGACAATCAACAGCCTCGAATATCTTTCCCAATTGGAAAAGCCAACCATCCCAGCCCAATGCATCCGCACCACCGGCGAATCGAGGGGGATTCATACGAACTACTTCCCGAAGCCATTGATTTACACCGATGTTCTGAGTCGCATCAGTATTGCGTTGAACTGCCTGGGTCAACTGAGTCATCTGTGATGCTACTTGTTGCAATATAGTAGCAACACCAATACCAATATCATTCTCGGAAATATTCTCTTGATTACGCACATGCCAACATGGCTAATAACGAACCACTAGACCGATTTGGTCTTTTACCACAACATACACATTAAACATACATAACTCTTTCTCACAGCTCATACCCACGCAGGGGTTGGAATACATCAACATTCCCATAAAATGGGAGAATAACACAATGGAGAGACAAACAACAAGACTACCAAAATACTCAATGACTGGTCTTCATGTGATTAGTATCGTCGTATTCCATCATCCTTCATACCGATCCTGTGATTCGCTCCCAGCAACCTATAAGTACCTGGACGCAATACAGACACCTACCCCCCGAATACTCGGGGGTTAGCAAAACTCCACTGTTTTGCTAGTGCAAGTATAAAATACAAATACAAGCCATACATAACATACCCCAAGGGCATATGATCGGGAATAATCATCCAGACATAAATAACAATAGTCTTCCCGAGATAATTTATTTGATCGAAATAGTTCAATCATGAAAGATAGAGATAAACCCAAAATACTTCATACAAAACAGTTTACGGTCTCGGGAGTTTTAAAAGCATTTGGGATTTAAGAATTTTCAAGACTTTCGAAAACACTTAGGGACATTACCCAAAGATCATTTTCCCAAAATATAATTATGATAACAACATATGGGGTCCACGACCCAATCATACCATTCCGGTCACAAAGCTCAGCGTCCACGACCCAATCATACCATTTCGGTCACAAAGCTCAGGGCCCACGACCCAATCATATGTATCAATATATTCCCAAGGATTATTCGCGTCCCGTTCTAGCAAGACACGAACCTCATATGCTCCCGCAGAACATACCCGAGTGAATAACCCAATGGGAAACCATACCAAATCGCATGTCTCCATGACAACAGTCACATAATCATAATCCATACATATGTTCATAGTTTTCCCGGCATCGCACTAGCAAGATACGAACCTCGGAGCCTCCACGAGACTTACCCAATTGGACAACCCATGAAACGTACATCACACAAACAAACCACAACCATAAGTTATCCCGGCATCGCACTAACAAGCTACGAACCTCGGAGTCCCTGCAAGACATACCCGGAGTGGATAACCCCACAAGTTATCCCGGCATCGGGCTAGCAAGCCCCGAACCTCAAAGTCCCCACAAGACATACCCGATTAGATAACCCTACGGTCACGCCCTACCCGTACTAGCAAGGATGGATCCCGGAGATTAAACAAATCTTACCCGGTGGCACATCACTTACACCAATCATACAAGAACAAGCCAAAACTGATGCCAAACAACGCTAAGCACCACAACCTCCTTATATAGGAGTAATAATTCATATTATACGTCACATATTCATCGAACAAGTACACGTATCAATACACAATCCTCGGAAAGTGATTACGCTCTATTATATTCACGAAGTATGATTATAACATCTTCCAACATACGACGCATACACGCGTATTCTGAAAACACATTTATTCACGCAACATATGAGTTATATTTGGAGAAAACACTTTTATCGAGAACATACCGATCCTCTTTAAAGTTCATTAAAACATTCGGATTTGCACGTATAATCAACTACTGAATATTACGTCTACGAAACATGAAAAGAATAGGCATGATACTTGCCTCAAAACCACGAGCAACCGAACAACGAACAGATGCGGTCGGATAGCCCTTGAACTTCCAAGAATGACCAAGAACTCTCCAACCCCATGAATACTACGAAAATAACATCACCATGAATCAATAACACTAATCAGAATCCGAATAGACCCGAAAAACAACAAGGATCCGAGGGTTTCTTCAAAGAAATCACGAGTCAAGTTCTGGGTGATAAAAATCGATAAACAAGTTACAAAATCTGAAGATCAAACCCCGGGCAACAAGATTACACATCCGATCGGATGAGATCAGGTAAAAATCACCAAAACCAAGGAAAACCCACAAATTCAAGAAACTAGGATTCTAAGAAGAGAATACCTTGATTTGAGCAAAGGAGATGATTAGATGTTGTTGAACACCTACAAATCCACTCCAAGATGAAGCTTGATGATGGAAATCGCTCGACATCACTCCAAGACCTCGCTCCCGACGGAAAGAGATGAGAAGGGTGAGAAAATGGCGAAATAAAGGTTGTTGTCCAGTATTTATACTGGACAGTTATTAGCATGCACTAAACAGACTGCATTAGCGCATGCTAATGGGGTCAACGCTCCAGGACATTCTGCCCGTAACACTGTTAGCGTGCGCTAGACAATATGCGTAGCGTGCGCTATCAAGTCATGAATCCAGTCCAGTGGCTTCTGGACAGATCTGCACCTACCAGGTAGCATGCGCTAGAAAAGACAAATAGCATGCGCTAAGTAGACGATAGCGTGCGCTAATGACCACCCTTACCGTGCGCTATCGAGACTCCAGTCCTAGTCCAGTAGCTTTTGGACTGCCTCTGGACTACAGTTAGCGTGCGCTACACATCCGGTAGCAATTGACACAGTAGCACGCGCTACACCACAAGCGATAGCGTGTGCTACACTACAGTGAGTTAAAAACTCACGCAACGATCTGAAACGGAAAACAAACACGTGTCCTCTCATGACACAGCGACGTTCCCACATTCCAAGGACATGGACAACGCCAATCCGATAATCCGCAGAAAAACTCAACAAAACTGGAATGAAGATCTCGGGTATTACAGTTGCTAGCATAAGGCATGTCACATCCAAAGAATCATTCATATGCTTACAATAAGCATCTTTTTGAGGTTTGGTGGCGGTTGATTCCGGTTCATCAGGAATTGGGTTTTCTAGAATGTACTGCTTCTTTTCAGCTTTGAGAACAATTCTCAAGTTCCTTGACCAATCAAGGTAATTAGTGCCAGAATGTTTTTCTTTGTCAAGAATTAATCGCAATGAGTTTGTATTGATTGTCGCCATTGATTCTACAATATTAATATGCAAAGTTATTCGTGAGATATATTGATTTTAAAATATAACGATCAAGTAAATGCAAGCACAACTTTGGCATGTCCCTCGTAAATAAAAGAAGTTTAGTTTTTATCAATAGAGATGACATCTTATGTCAACATTTTAGTCTCAAATATTATGTATCACATACACATATATGAAATATAATCTAACGATCAAACAACCACAGACACTGCTTTGGCATGTCCCCTGTAATTAAAAGATGCTTTAGATTATCATTTGGGATGACATCTTATGTCGTTTTAATCGTATTAATACCAAATAAGCCATATGTCCAAAACCGTTTTGTATAACCTATATAAGTCTTAACCATTTAAAACATACGTATAAGCTAGTTTATTCATCTCGCCTCCTTAAGATAAAATCCATACACCCTGCTTTGGCAGACCCATATTAGAAATGATCGAAAGTTTGACGAGTGTTTTGAAATGGTTGGCTTTTGAGACTTATGTTTCTTATCAAATGGTTTAATAAAACTATTTTATCAAAATTGATTATCTCAAAATTATTACCATGTATCTCATACATGTAAATGTTTTAATGAGTTTGATTTATTTGGTAATCACGATTATTAAGCAAATAAAATAAATATGATGCATCTCATACAATTATATGCTAATTTAAATATGATGCATCTCATATAATCATATGCAATGTAAATATGATGCATCTCATACATTTCACATAAACAATTAGGTGTGGTGTGGTATAGCCATAGAACCTATTATGATATTAGTTAATATCAATAGGTCGGTTGGTGTAATCTTCGATAACGCCTTTCTTCTTGAATTCCTTGTAAGTTGCTTGTCTCCTTCGTCTTCCTATTATAGCTAGAACTATTCTAAACTATGTCTTTACATTTTATAATAGAAACCTCGAGTTACATTCGAGGGGAATAAGATGAGAAGAGAAATTACAACAAGATAATAAGAAGGCATGACATACAAGTCGTATTATGAATATTACAACCATAATCGAATAATCAATCTAATTGATCTAGTATGGCTATACCAACCACGATGCATAAACCATTTAAGAATTCACAAGCACATATAATACATAAAATGTACTTAATATCGACTATCGATAAGTTATATATAAAATATGCCAAATATCGACAATCGATAAGTTATAAAGTTTCGAGGGTCAAAACATCGAACTGGGTAAAACGGGAAATAAATTTCCAGTAATACACGAAGAAAACGAGGCCAAAATGGGTCCGGAAGTGGCCTGGACTGCGGTCCCAAGAACCAGTCCTGGCAGCCGGATCGCGATCCGCTACTCCAGACTGCTCGGCATGCCCTGGCCGGTACCGCTCGGCAGTACTGAGCACACACAAGCCGGAAGCACTCGGTACACACAGGCCGGGAGCGCTCGGCCAGGACCACGGTCCCCCTGCCCAGACCGCGCGGCAGGGACTCTAGCAGGTATAATTTTTTTTTTTAGTTTTTGAGTATACATCTCATGTATACTACATGTATACATCTCATGTATACTACAATTAATACCTTATGTATAAATCAAGTAGATCAAATCTATATTTATACAACCTCGGAATTAAAATATAAATATGTTCATATGAAATTTTTAAAGAAGCATAATCTTTACATAAACAAATTTATGTTCATATGCACCTCTTAAAATTCATAATCCTAACATAAAAAATATGTGTAGATCAAATCATATGTTCTTTGATTCTTGGATTGTTAGTAGAACTAAATCATCACATGAATCTCCATATATCAAAGAAACCATATATGACAAGATCAAACATATAAAATCAAAATATATATCACCATATACATATTAAGATAGGCATCATATATATATCTCATATATATATATATATAGATCGAAACAAAAATCTATTAAAATTATATATATCACCATATATATAAATATACATAGATAAAATTTATATATCATATATATAAACATCATACATCACATATATGAACATCATATATCAACATATATAAAATCAAAACAATGAAAATATACTAGTTGCTCCGATACCACTATTGGGTTTTTATCGAACTAATAAGATTTATGATCTCATCATATATCGAAATAGAGCAGCGTAAGTATAATATAATATGTAAAAACCCTCCGAGGATCCAAGTATATTATCAAAGTACGAAGAACAAAATTGTTACCTCTTGTAGCGTGTTTTCAATCGAGCCTTCTAGAGACGCTGCAAGAAGCAAGCGTCCTCTGCGGTATCCACACACCGAACAAGTCTCGAGCATCTAACGGATTGCTAGCTCCGATTCAACAAAGATTTCATTTAAATCAATTTGAATATAGGTATGTTCTTGATTATGGTAAGAACAAAAACACCAAGAATATTATTCAATGTTCTTGAACTTTGATCTAAAATGACAACTATGAATCTTATTCAATATGTTATTAAAGATCAAACTCACAATATTAGATGAAGATTAGAAGAGAATTCTAAATACTTTCTTGGTCAAAGAATCAACCTTCAAAGATTGATGATATATTCCTGATCCTTTTGATTATTCAACTTTTGAATATATCTTCAAGACTTTTGAGAGAGAGAAATATCAAAATCAGATTTTTGATTCTCTCTCCACAAATATGTCTTCACTTGTGATTTAGTCTTAAGTGAGGACTATCACAAGACACTCTTTTATAGTCCTCAAAATGGCTAAGGGTTCACCAACCTTTTCACCAACCATAATTAACCGGAATAAAATAGCTGCTCTGCTCGTTTAAGTGTGTGACCTTGTAGGTTCTAATTAATACGGCATGAGTATAAAAACAATTTTACAACTCATAAATCATAAGCGCCCTCTAGCTAGACATTATGACTACCCGTATTAAAAGAATTAATTCGACGGCACGAACAAAATCTCGTTACTGTATAATATTAAGTCCTCTCATCGCGCGATATCCTGATTAAGCATAAGGCATGGATAAGTCGACCTTATATAACTTAATTAATATTTTTGATCTCAAGTTACAATTGTCCAATTCAAATATTTTTATCAATAACTCTTTAATGATCAATTTGAGCATGGCCATGCATTTAAACAATTTAACTTATCAAGGGACCGTGGATATCTTATCCATCTTATAGGAGGGACAAGTTCCCTCTGGACAAACTACTTATCGTATCCAATCAAAAACTGTATGGTCTCTTGTTACATAAGACATTGGTATTGTGTTAAAATATGATACTCATTATGTAGGAAACTGTAGTGTCTTTAGATAATAAGGACTTAAATAATATATAACAACCAGGAGAATTATAATGACTTAATCCATATATAATTCTCTTTATTAGGTCATATCCAATACGATGTCTCTACATGTATCTATGACGTGATATAACATTTCATGTTCATGACCAGTAAATCATAGTCATCGTATCATTATCATACTAGTAATTATATTACTAGGGATATCTAGAATAAATATTCTTTAATGCTTTAACGAGCTTTACTATCAAGTCACATACTTGATGATCGTAAGCAGAATATTAATTAAATAATATAATCATTATTAGATAATAAATGTCTCCACATTATTATTAAACAGTAGACTTAGAGCATTATACTAACAACTTCAGGAATCGAATTTGTGTACCCGCAGATGAAGAGTTGAGGAACTCTATCCTGAGAGAGGCTCATGCTACCCCGTACTTCATTCACCCGGGGTCCAGCAAGATGTATAAGGATTTGAAGCAATGTTATTGGTGGGGGAATATGAAACGTGAAGTTGCGGAGTTCGTTTCGAGATGTTTAACCTGTCAGTAGGTTAAGATTGAGCATCAGCGACTCGCAACAATTCTGAAACCGCTCCCGATTCCCGAGTGGAAATGGGAGGAGATATCGATGGATTTTATCACTAGCTTGCCGATGAGTCGTCGAGGGATGAATATGATTTGGGTGATTGTGTACCGTCTGACCAAATCAGCCCAATTTTTGGAGATTAAAGACACATGGGGACCCGAGAGATTGGCCCAGCTCTTTATTAAAGAGATTGTAAGGTTACATGGTACCCCAAGAGTATTGTTGTAACACCCCAAACTAGGCGGATATTACAGTGTCGTGGACCCCCGACTGGGACCCACCAGGCGAGTGAAAATGAATGAAATACACAGGATGAATGTAGTACCGAACCACATTACATCATCAATTACTCCGATGAGGAGTTTTATTACAACACACCCAAGGAAATGACCGAATACAAGTATATTTTATATGGAGATAAATTATACAACACTGAATGAACTCAAAATCCAAACGGAAGTCTGCAGCGAAAATGAAATAAGTAAACACGGTGAATGAAAGGACTGGGGCCCTCTACTAGTATCACTGGGACTCCTCGCCGTCAACATGCTATTCCCGTGCTTTTGCCTTGCGATGACCTGAAAGTAAAATCCCCAAACGGGGTCAGTTACACAGAACAACAATCCTCAAGAGTTGAATAAACACAACCATATATATGTTGTATAAACCACAAGTTCGATCAAAATGGAATCGGTTAGATTATAACCCAATCTTGTTGAAAACATACGCAATCAAACATGTTGTATGAATCAACTAACAGTACGGCTCAAAGGGTGGCGCCACACTACGCCCGGGATGGAAATGTGTCCGCGCACAAGCCACCAACGAGTATTGATCGAATACACGTGTGGTCTTGTACCTAATCAGTCTCACGAAGCAATCGACTCGTGTGCACAGTCCAATGTGAGGACAACAACCAACACACGACTTAAATGTGCCCAACATGAAAATCCTACACATACCAACCGGCACGCCAGTATGACTCGGAATGCCACGATATAACAAAAGTGACATCGAAAATGAATAATGACTCACCGAGATAAAATGATAGTGAAATGAATGATAGCTCAATGAAATGATTGGAACCGTCGTTCCTTGTGACTGAGGTGATTAATTGACAATGACAAGTTTTGATTCGGTTAATACAATGATGAATGAGTTATGACTATGAATGAACAACAACAAAAGGAATGAATATCCTTTTAACCGAGTAAGAATTAACTTACACAACACCGGTGACAATTATCCTTCCACGAACAACGTCCTAATTGAGATATCGGTTGCTCGAACAACCTTGAATAATACAATTACCAACAATCCATTCAATATACGAATCAAACACGAATATAACGAACTCAAAACGTTGATACGATTAAACCAAGTTCATTGGGGCATTATATCGAACACTTTGTGGCCAAACTTCGATTGTTTATAACCAAACCTCAAAAATACCAACATCAAATCCCCAAAAAGTGTTTCAAACCAACAAAACATCTTCAATACGATCAATAATCCAATATGAATATCCAAATTCGTGATTACAACAACGATTAATCGAAAACCCCCAAATCCAACTCAAAATTCAAAGTGTTCTTGAATAATCCTTCAATAATCCAATGAATAATCAATCATATTCATAATCATGCTTATATCACTTCATACAACATGATCTTAACATCCAAAACATCATATCTCAACACAAAATCGAAATCCAAGATGTTGAAGAATATACCTCTTGAAGATCCAAGCACTTTGATCCGAAGAACACGCGTTAGATCGATTATCCGGGCTTCACGATCGAAAGGAGATGAAGAAAATCAAACCCTCAAGTGATGGATGATGAAAAGTTTCTCCCCTCAAGCTCTCTCTCTCGTATAGTTGAAGAAAATGGGAAGAATGAGCTGATCACGATCAGAAAAACGCAATTATAGAGTTGACTGCCCTGTGTGTCGCGGCCCAGCCGAAGTGTGCCGCGACACAGGGACAAATCTGCCCCCAGTGATCGGCCGCGTGCCGCGGCCCAGACGAGTGTGCCGCGGCAGTGTGCCGCTGCCCCGTCGGCATGTGCCGCGGCACACGGTACAGACGGGTTGGCCGATAAGTTGCAACATGAGTGTGTCGCGGCCCGGACGGGTGTGCCGCGGCAGTGACTCGGCAGTGACTCGGCAGTGTGCCGCGGCCCTGCCGGCATGTGCCGCGGCCCACGGTACAGGCTTCTCGGCCAAAAACTGGAACATGTGTGTGCTGCAGCGCACACTCCTTGTGCCGCGGCCCACACCCCCCTTGAGTCCTAAAATGAAGAAAAATGATCCGGGAAGAGAATAAGAGCAATAGGAATCAATATTTGGGAAACAATAACACGAAATGGAAGTACGGAAACCCCAAAACCGTGGTTCCAAGCCATGATTACAAGGATTCGCCCAACAAAACACAATTTGAACAATAAAGAGATTTGAAATGACATGAATTCCAACGCCAACATCGGCTAATGAATCAATTACAACAATCGAGATAATACTCTTGTCTCGTCTCCCGAGTAAGGTTGAAACAATGAGCAATATCGATACACAACTCGAAGTTATTCCGAACGGTGAACACAGATGAATGATTATGATTGATGAATGATTATTAATGAGTGAAAATCCACTGAGTGACAATTACTGAATGAAAAAAAAATGAATGAATTTACAAGCGGGTATTACATACTCCCCCCCTTAAAAATAGTTTCGTCCTCGAAACTAAGGGTGAAACAAATCGGAATAACTCTTCTGCATACTATCCTCGATTTCCCAAGTAGCCTCTTCGAATACATGTCTAGACCACTGAATTTTAACCAAAGGAAACGTCTTATTCCTCAACTGTTTGATTCGCCGCACTAAAACTCGTATAGGACGCTCCTCATACGAATGATCATCCGCAATCTCGATTTCGTCGAACTGAAGTATGTGACTCGGGTCGGCAACGTACTTCCGTAGCTGAGAGACATGAAATACATTATGGATTCGGCTTAATGCCGGAGGTAAGGCCAAACGATAAGCTAGCTCGCCTACTCGTTCCAAAATCTCAAACGGTCCAATAAATCTTGGACTCAACTTTCCCCGTTTCCCTAAACGGAAGATACCACGACTCGGGGATACCCTGACCAAAACATGGTCACCCGACTCGAACTCTAAAGGTCGACGACGAGTATCTTCATAAGATTTCTGTTGACTCTGAGTGGTCAACAAACGACTCCTGATCAAAGATACCTTCTCACGGGCGACTATAAGCATATCGGGCTCGGTGCTTATTGATTCTGATAAGTCATCCCAACACAAAGGATATTGACAACGACGACCGTACAAGGCCTCGTAAGGTGCCATCTTAATCGGATAATGCCAACTATTATTGTACGTGAACTCGATCAACGGTAGTTGGGCTTCCCAATCGTCTTTCCAATCGAGGACACATGCCTTCAACATCCTCCAAAGTCTGAATAGTCCTCTCTGATTGTCCGTCGGACTGAGGATGAAGAGTTGTACTGAGATTAAGCTGAGTTCCCATAGCATGATGAACTAATTTCCAAAAATGAGACACGAATCGCCCGTCACGATCAGAAACAATACTCTTAGGAGTACCGTGCAGTCTCACTATCTCTTTGATGAACAGCTGGGCAAGTCTCTCGGGACCCCACGTATCCTTAATCTCAAGAAAAAGAGCTGATTTAGTTAAACGGTCCACAATCACCCAGATCTTATTCATGCCACGACGACTTGTCGGCAAACTCGTGATGAAGTTCATTGAAATATCCTCCCACTTCCATTCTGGAATAGGGAGAGGTTTCAGCATACCCGCCGGTCGCTGATGTTCTATCTTGACTTGCTGACAGGTTAAGCATTTCGAAACAAATTCCGCGACTTCTCGCTTCATATTACTCCACCAGTAATTTTGTTTCAAGTCTTTATACATCTTGCTAGATCCCGGGTGAACGGAATAAGGGGTAGCATGAGCTCCTCTCAAAATTGAGTTTTTTCAACTCTTCATTCGTCGGTACGCATAACCGATTCTTAAAGCGCAAAAGTCCATCATCGTGGATCACAAAGCCAGGGGCTTTCCCCTGAGCCACATCCTCATGGATGCGCAACAGTGATGTGTCTGAACCCTGATTCTCTCTGATTGCCTCCTCAAGTGACGATGAAATCTCTAACATACAAAGTTGCTCTTGTACTCGCTGTAGCCAGACCTCGATCTCGGGTCTAAGGAATTCCCGCTGAAGCTCCTTCTGAATTGTTAAACGAGCAAGCATCTGCTCCTGAACGGACTTACGACTCAAGGCGTCGGCGACAACATTCGTCTTGCCCGGGTAGTAAAGGATCTCGATATCGTAATCTTTGATTAGTTCCAACCATCGTCTCTGTCGCATATTTAACTCCTTCTGAGTAAGTATATACTTCAACTCTTGTGATTGGTGAATAACTGACAGGTGACGCCATAAAGGTAATGACGCCAAATTTCCAACGCGAAAACCACGGCTGCTAGCTCCAGGTCGTGGGTCGGATAATTAACCAGCTAATCCGAGGAAACTTCGGATTTCCTTAACATTCTTCGGAGGTTGCCAATCTCGGATAGCCTCCGTCTTCTGAGGGTCGACACGAACTCCGTCTGATGAAATTACATGCCCGAGAAACGTCGCCTCGGACATCCCAAACTCACATATGGAAAACTTTCCATAAAGCTGCTCTCGTCTCAACATGTCGAGAACTTGATGAAGGTGAAGCTCGTGCTCCTCCCAGTCACGAGAATAAATTAAAATGTCATCAATAAAGACAACCACGAACTGATCCAAAAAGTCGATGAAGACCCTATTCATTAACTCCATGAATACCGCAGGTGCATTAGTGCATTAATTAACTCCACGAACTCATAATGGCCATAGCGTGTTTGAAACGCCGTCCTCGCGATATCCGACTCTCGAATTCGCAACTGATGATATCCAGATCTTAGTCGATCTTAAAAAAAATACTGAAGTTCCCTGAAGTTGATATAAGGGATCATCGATGCGGGGTAGAGGATACTTATTCTTGATCGTCACCCGATTCAATTCTCGGTAATCAATACACAAGCGGAACGAACCATCCTTCTTCTTGACAAACAACACTGGTGCTCCCCACGGGGACGCACTCGGACGGAGATAACCTTTCTCGAACAATTCCTCAAGTTGAATCTTCAACTCATGCATTTCGGTCGGGGCCATCCGGTACGGTGCCTTTGATAATGGGGACGTACCGGGCTCCAACTCACTCGCGAATTCCACAACTCTTTGTGAAGGCAACCAGGTAACTCGTCTGGGAATACATCGTCAATCGATGACAATGATACCACGAATGATTGAACATTTCGATTGCCCTAGAACGGTCAATCGATGAAAATGATACAATGAATGATTGAACAACTCGATTGCCTTAGAACGGCCAATCGATTAAAATGATACAATGAATGATTGAACAACTCGATTGTCTTAGAACGGCCAATCGATGAAAATGATACAATGAATGATTGAACAACTCGATTGAGGAATTTCTCTGCTTCCATCATATTAATAATTCTTCTGGAACAACGGGAATTACCTCCCTGAAATACACATTCGACTCCAACGACTGGAATGATAGTGACCAAACGCTTACAAACACTGAGGATAGTATCATGACGATCCATCCAACTAATACCCAATATTACATCGTCCTTAGATAAATTCACCACGATTAGGTCCACCAACCAATCGCGGTCATTAAGCTTAATTCAGTCAGTTCTTAACCTCATGATTTCCGGAAATTCCTCCATCATCAGGTAGACCGATGGTATGAGGTTCACAAGCAATAGGACTATCTAAATTAAGTCTATTCAAACATGATTCGAAAATGAATGAATGCGGTGCACCAGTATCAAAAGGTACACACAGGTTGAAATAAAATTACGAGTATACCTGAGATCATTCAGGCCACCGGATCGTCGATCCGCCTCATCACATGAATCCGGGACTTGCCGGCCCCCGAACCGGACGCTCCCGTCTGATAAATATGAGCTCCGCCTTTATTTTCTTCCATTATCTTAAACGACGCTGACAGAGTAGTCTGATTCTAAATCGCTGATTGCTTCGGGGCCTGAGATTCCGCCAGAGCCAACTTGGAGTCCTTTCGGCAAAAACGGGCCTTATGCCCAAAATTCCCACAATTATGGCACGTGATAGACGGTTTCAGACACTTAGTGCTGTAATGACCCGGCGCTCCACAGTTGAAACAGGTGATGGCCGAACTGGCCGCTCGGGACTGAGATCCCGCACGATTATGCACCGTAGGAGGTCGCTCAGAAACGATAGGACCCGCACGAGGCTTCTTGAAGGTTGACTGACCGCCTTCAGATTGATTACGCTTCGTTGATTTCTTGCTGACAGATGAAGGTTGTTGCTCAGCAATTTCCTTAGCAGCAGGCTCATTCGGGAGAGTTCTCTCGATTAATCCGGCCAGAGTGGCGCAATGATGATTGAGAAATTGCATATGGGTCATCATGACCTGCATAAAAGTGAGTGGATCAACCCAAACATCTTCTGATCGAGCCGAGTCCTGGGTATGATTTCCCGACAGCGAGTGATTATTTCCAGGGTTTCGGCCCGCACCGCGGCCTCTCCCCGTGCATCCCCTGACAGCTCTCTCCATACTGAAGTATGAAGGTCGCATGATAATCATAGATCTCGTATGAGTACCGCGTTATGATTTACGTCATGAAATGATGAAGATGAGCATATGCGCTCTAACACAGTGATTACATGAATGATTAACTGAGGTGACATGATTATCTGATGAAATTCTTGAAATGAGTATCTTGAACAAGTTAACAAGATTAATGATATGATCTTACAGATCGACAACTGAATAATGAAATGAATTGAGTGATTAATGAGTTACTATGATCAACATGATTAAAATTAAAATGATGTTTGAGGATTGTTAACTAGTGAATTATGAATGAATGATTATTGCGAGAAATTATACCATGGCGTTAGAAGTCTTACAGTTCTTTCGGTCTGATTGGCTCGGCATTTGCACATGTCACACGTGATACGAAAGTCCAATGATACTAGTCCGATGACGATGATTTCAAATGAGACATGACTCGGAAGGTAGTATTCAAAACCACACTCCGATACCAACTCTGTAACACCCCAAACTAGGCGGATATTACAGTGCCGTGGACCCCCGACTGGGACCCACCAGGCGAGTGAAAATGAATGAAATACACAGGGTGAATGCATTACCGAACCACATTACATCATCAATTACTCCGATGAGGAGTTTTATTACAACACACCCAAGGAAATGACCGAATACAAGTATATTTTATATGGAGATAAATTATACAACACTGAATGAACTCAAAATCCAAACGGAAGTCTGCAGCGGAAATGTAATAAGTAAACACGGTGAATGAAAGGACTGGGGCCCCCTACTAGTATCACTGGGACTCCTCGCCGTCAACATGATATTCCCGTGCTTTTGCCTTGCCATGACCTGAAAACAAAATCCCCAAACGGGGTCAGTTACACAGAACAACAATCCTCAAGAGTTGAATAAACACAACCATATATATGTTGTATAAACCACAAGTTCGATCAAAAATGAATCGGTTATATTATAACCCAATCTTGTTGAAAACATACGCAATCAAACATGCTGTATGAATCAACTAACAGTACGGCTCAAAGGGTGGTGCCACACTACGCCCGGGATGGAAATGTGTCCGTGCACAAGCCACCAACGAGTATCGATCGAATACACGTGTGGTCTTGTACCTAATCAGTCTCACAAAGCAATCGAATCGTGTGCACAGTCCAATGTGAGGCCAACAACCAACACACGACTTAAATGTGCCCGACATGAAAATCCTACACATACCAACCGGCACGCCAGTATGACCCAGAATGCCACGATATAACAAAAGTGACATCGAAAATGAATAATGACTTACCGAGATGAAATGATAGTGAAATAAATGACAGCTCAATGAAATGATTGGAACCGTCGTTCCTTGTGACTGAGGTGATTAATTGACAATGACAAGTTTTGATACGGTTAATACAATTATGAATGAGTTATGATTATGAATGAACAACAACAAAAGGAATGAATATCCTTTTAACCGAGTAAGAAATAACTTACACAACACCGGTGACAATTATCCTTCCACGAACAACGTCCTAATTGAAATATCGGTCGCTCGAACAACCTTGAATAATACAATTACCAACAATCCATTCAATATACGAATCAAACACGAATATAACGAACTCAAAACGTCGATACGATTAAACCAAATTCATTGGGGCGTTATATCGAACACTTTGTGGCCAAACTTCGATTGTTTATAACCAAACCTCAAAAATACCAATATCAAATCCCCAAGAAGTGTTTCAAACCAACAAAATATCTTCAATACGATCAATAATCCAATATGAATATCCAAATTCGTGATTACAACGATTAATCGAAAACCCCCAAATCCAACTCAATATTCAAAGTGTTCTTGAATAATCCTTCAATAATCCAATGAATAATCAAACATATTCATAATCATGCGTATATCACTTCATACAACATGATCTTAACATCCAAAACATCATATCTCAACACAAAATCGAAATCCAAGATGTTGAAGAAATTACCTCTTGAAGATCCAAGCACTTTGATCCGAAGAACACGCGTTAGATCGATTATCCGGGCTTCACGATCGAAAGGAGATGAAGAAAATCAAACCCTCAAGTGATGGATGATGAAAAGTTTCTCCCCTCAAGCTCTCTCTCTCGTATAGTTGAGGAAAATGGGAAGAATAAGCTGATCACGCTCAGAAAAACGCAATTATAGAGTTGACTGCCCTGTGTGTCGCGGCCCAGCCGAAGTGTGCCGCGGCACAGGGCCAAATCTGCCCCCAGTGATCGGCAGCGTGCTGCGGCCCGGACGAGTGTGCCGCGGCAGTGTGTCGCGGCCCCGTCGGCATGTGCCGCGGCACACGGTACAGACGGGTTGGCCGATAAGTTGCAACATGAGTGTGCCGCGGCCCGGACGGGTGTGCCGCGGCAGTAACTCGGCAGTGTGTCGCGGCCCTGTCGGCATGTGCCGCGGCCCACGGTACAGGCTGCTCGGCCAAAAACTGGACCATGTGTGTGCCGCGGCGCACACTCCTTGTGCCGCGGCCCACACCCCCCTTGAGTCCTAAAATGAAGAAAAATGATCCGGGAAGAGAATAAGAGCAATAGGAATCAATATTTAGGAAACAATAACACGTAATGGAAGTACGGAAACCCCAAAACGGTGGTTCCAAGCCATGATTACAAGTATTCGCCCAACAAAACACAATTTGAACAATGAAGAGATTTGAAATGACATGAATTCCAACGCCAACATCGGCTAATGAATCAATTACAACAATCGAGATAATACTCTTGTCTCGTCTCCCAAGTAAGGTTGAAACAATGAGCAATATCGATACACAACTCGAAGTTATTCCGAACGGTGAACACAGATGCATGATTATGATTGATGAATGATTATTAATGAGTGAAAATCCACTGAGTGACAATTACTGAATGAAAAAAATGAATGAATTTACAAGCGGGTATTACAATTGTATCAGATCGTGACGGGCGATTTGTGTCACACTTCTGGAAAGCAGTTCATCATGCGATGGGTACGCAATTGAACTTCAGTACGGCATTTCATCCACAGACTGATGGTCATTCTGAGAGGACTATCCAAACTCTAGAGTATATGTTGAGGGCGTGGGCTCTGGATTGGAAGGACGATTGGGAAGCCCAACTGTCTTTGGTGGAATTCACTTACAATAATAGTTAGCACGTTTCGATTCAGATGGCACCTTATGAAGCCTTGTATGGCCATCGTTGTAGGTCTCCGTTGTGTTGGGACGACCTGTCTGAATATCTTGATACGGAACCTGACATGTTGTTAGCAGCCCATGAGAAGATCTCCCTGATTAGGAGTCATTTGTTAATGGCTCAAAGCCGACAGAAGTCTTACGCAGACAACCATCGACGACCGCTTGAGTTTGAGGTTGGTGACCATGTGCTAGTGAAGGTGTCCCCTACTTGAGGTGTTTTTGTTTTGGGAAGAGAGGCAAGCTGAGTCCAAGGTATATCGGTCCGTTTGAGGTTTTGGAACGAGTAGGCGATCTGGCCTATTGTCTGGCGTTGCCAATAGCTCTGAGTCGGATTCATAATATGTTTCATGTCTCCCAGTTGAGGAAATATGTTGCTGATCCGAGTCATATACTTCAGTTCGATGAGATCGAGATAGTGGAGGATCATTCGTACGAGGAGCGTCCCGTACAGATACTTGAGAGAAGGATCAAACAGTTGCAGAACAAGAAGATTCCCCTACTGAAGGTTCAGTGGTCACGACACAGAGTCGAGAAGGCTACGTGGGAGACGAAGAGCAGCATGCGAGAGAGGTATCCCGAGTTGTTTACCCCTTAGTTTCGAGGACAAAACTCCTTTTAAGGGGGAGAGTATGTAATATCCGACAGTAATTTCTTATCTACTATTGTATTATTCGGATAATTTGAGTATCGTTGTAATCATGTTGCATTTAGTTAATGTTATTGATGTCAGGATATATCAGAATAGACTTGATTTTAACTGTCATTCGCATTGTGGTTGATTTCTTGATGTTGTGTAGATTGTTTCATCTTTGGGGTAGGTGTTCTGTGGTTAACGTATGCTAAGGATTTAACTTAATGTACGGTATTTAGTTGACTTTACATACGTAATGGAATGCTTCTTACATACGTAATGCTTGGAATCTTATCCGATCTCAACTTTCGGCCATGATCTGGATAAATGGCCTTTTCGAGGAAGCTAAGTTGACGTACATTATGTATGTAATGCTGAGGCTATGACGTACGTAATGAAGTTGGTATTTTGAGGCAGTAGCCTCTAGAGGCAGATTATGTGCGTAACATTTTAGGTGTAGCGTACGTAAAGGGGTTAACATACGTTATCTTCATGTGATAACGTACGTAACGAGCTATGCAGTTTATAAAAAGACATCTTGTGTCTTTCATTTGCACATCCAAACTCTGATTTTTCTCTCCAACAATCATTCCCCTACCTCCCTAGACCGACTTTACTCCCTTCCAACTTGTGTTTGAGCCTTGCATCTTGGATTGGAGCTTGTTGATTGGAAGTTTAGAGTTGTTCTTGAAGCTTGGAGTATGTTCTTGTGTTTTTTGTGGTTGTTCTTTGTTTCTGAAGGTATGTTGTGCGATTCTACTCTATATTTTAATTGTTATGATGTTAGTGACATAGTATACTACACCTAGTGTTGAATTAATCAAATAAAACATGTTTGTAGTTAAGCTTTTTAACACTTATTGATGAATATGGTAATTAAGGGTTTGGAATGAAGGTGTCCTTGATGTTTTAATGGTAATGATCATGCTTATAAGAATCATACTATTCTTGCTGGACTATTAATATCATTAGGACAATAATAATCATTAGCTTCTTCTTAGTTAAGTTTAATCGATGGAGTTGTTGACATAAAATGTATTAGAACACCATGATGAATGTTAGAGATTAGGGTGACGTTCTTAAACCTAAAAACTACAACTTTATTTCTGTTTTTGGCTTAGCCAAGTCTTTGAGAGATGATAAAAGGGTTTTGATGAACAACTATAACTCTTATATATGAAAATCGGTTGTATTGATACCTTAGGAATATATTGATCGTCATAATAAGTGGATAGTGTTCTTAAGAAGGTAATACTAGTTGTGGATGTTAATGTCATAATAGAATGAGTATTGAATTCGTTTTGATGGTCCTTGTATAGAGGTAGTTGTTGACGAACTGTAAGAACTTGGTTAATCCGATGGTTAATGGTGAATTGAAGGTACTTAATGTATACACTTGTTTATAGTGATAACGAGAGTATTAAAAGGACATTTTAGTATAGTAATCCGATTTGTGGAAGACAAACCATATGTACTGAATTTCATCAATAGTTGATAAAACGTTCATTTAAATAGAATTAATTGAATGAGTAGGTTTCAGATGTCATTTCCTATGAATTGATATCAATATTGTGTGAAAGTATTATTGAATGAATTACGTTTCATTCAAGGTTGCTTGTTCGATTGAGTATTTAATCGAGGATACCGTCTGTTTTATCATTTGGAGAAAGACTATCATTCACCTACGGAATTGAGGCAAGTTATCTTGCTTGGTTATAATGATGATTGAATTCTTGTGATGGTTATACGTTTCGTGTATATGAAGCACTTATGAATCTGTGATTCATAGTTTGATATTGTTCTTGATGATGTTCCGCTTTTCATCATGGAATTGCATTCATAAGTTCATCACCTTTGAATCGTTGATCTCATTGATCCTTATTGTCACTTCGGTGAGTTCCTTGATCCTTAATCGGATATGTGATTTATTGAATTCGTTGTCATGTTGTATCGTGACATATCTGGAATCATATCTGCGTGCCGATTGGTTATTGTATAGGATTTTTAGCCAGGCACATATGTAGTCATATGTGTATGTTTCCGTATTGGACTGTGCACACGAGACGTAGTTCGTGAGGCTAATTAGGTAAATTGTCACACATATATTCTGGATTCCGTATACGGGGTGGATATGTGCATGGACACACTTCCGTATTGGGCGTAATGTAATGTCCATCTTGAGCAATATTGTTTGATCATTCATAGTCCATGTATGATTGGATATGTTCGACGGTTTATGATTGATTGTTCATACGCCCGAGGGGTATGTTCAATAGTCGGATGTTTTCTTTGAGATCTAATATATGTGAAATGTATAAGGTCTAGAGAATAATTTATCATGTATATCTGACCCTGTGGTTTGGCGGAAATACTTGTGTTGTATTTTAGGTTGAGGCAAAGGCAAGGCACGGGAAGAGCATGGTGACGGCGAAGGGTTCGAAGGATACTAGTTCGGGGGGCCCAAATCTTTTGTTGTCCGGTTATGTTCAAACCGTGTAATGTTATTTTCCACTTCATTTAAACTATTGTCCGATTGTATTGTTATTTGAAGTATATTCCATCTCCATATGGTTTATAATTGTATTTGGATCCTCTGTATGTTAAGGCCATTGGCCATACTATTTATAAACTCCTAATCGGAGTAATGACTATTTATTATGGTTCGGTATCACAAGGTAATACATATTTAATCTGTATTTTGGTATCGCCTAGTGGGTCCCAGTGTGGGGTACACGGCATTGTAATAGCCGCCTTTTGGGGTGTTACAGAGTTGCTACAGTAATACACACTATTAGCGTGCGCTAATCTTCAACCTTAGTGTGCGCTAATATTCGTTGACTCGACAATATGCAAATGCTCTGATTATGTCGGGGTCCTAAACGCCGAAAGAAACCAATAAAGCCAAGATTTTCTTTTGACCGATCTATAATTAGCGTGCGCGATTCTTAGGCATTAGCGTGTGCTAAATTCCGTTGGCGCGTGAAAACCACAAACTGTCTACAAGTTTACCTACCACTCAGATTACTTCTGACATGGCCTTGTGTGCGCTAGTCTGTACCCTTAGTGTGCGCTAAGCATAGCGTGCGCTATGCTTGAATACGCTATACTTGGCCCATTCCAACTGTTCCTGTTTGTCGTCTCGGTATACCAGATACGTATACATGACATACTGAATACATATGCTCCTTCCCATAATATTCTCATACGATACGCCTGACAAACAATATCTTCAAATGCAATTATCGACCAAGTACGACAATTATACCAATACAGATGTATCAGTCCTTCAATTATTTTATCCATAATGTACAAATTCCACACTATAAAATAGAACTCGGATAAAATAACATTAAACAACCAGAGTAGAAATTCAGAATATTACATACTAGACCACTTAAAAAAAGTTTCGTCCTCGAAACATGCAATCCGATCACAATCAAAAGTTCAACCACACTATCCAGAATCATCACAAAACCGATCAATAATCATCACAAGCGAATAACCAAAATAGTATACTTACAAATGCGCGAAGTCGATGATCTCCTGCGATACTAACAATGACCCCACTTCAAAGTCTCAATACGCTTACAATCACAATTTTACAAATTTCAATAAAAAACAACATTATATCTCAATTATGGAATAATCTATCCGTGTCAAAGCCTGTCTGCCTGATCGCACCATCAAGTCCCAATCCTGATAAAACTAATGATACATGATACACCTGTGAAACAACTACCCAAAACAATGGAAACAAATCCCGAACGCTCATATGATCAATAACAATGCTAAACCACTGATCAAAACACAACTGAGAATATCATCTACATGATAAACTCTAATATGACCAACCAAATATCAAAACACAACCAAGAATATCATCAACATGATAAACCCCAATACTACCAACAAAGAATCAACAATAACCGAGAATATCCTCACACGGTAAGCTCTAACACGATCAACACAGAACCACAGAGACAGATATATGAAAGAATAAAGTTCTCTAAACAAAATATAAATCACATACAATGGATCTCAAATAAACACATCCGATTGTTGAACATACCCCTCGGCGTATAAATAAGCAGTCACAAACCATTGAACATACCCAATCATACTCCAATCAATGTGGCTCAAATGTAAAAAATCACTATAGCAAAATCATGCTACTACCACACCAATAGAGCCCCATAGCACATATGCCCTGGTTTCACAAAACCCGAAGTTTCAAAATCGTATCCTGTACTGAATCTACAACACGCGACATATTCCTCTTATATGATCAATCAACCAGTCATCCCTGGATAACCAAACTACCATACTGAAGTTCGAATCTCTTTTCATCGTACCGTTTGATGTGTTATCCATCTTATGAGTCTTACTCGAAACTTCACCATGATATGCATTGTGCACTACGTTTGTACGTATACCAATCACATTTTCAAAACGCTTGAAATTATAAAATCTTGTCAATAAAAAAAATCCATTTTCGAAAGTTCTTTCAAGAATTTCAAAACATAAAACATATATATATTCGTAAGACTACAAAAATCAATTTACAAAAAGTTAAACTGGCTCGCTTATGTCAAGTATTCAATGACAATTCTTTTCAAATACACATGATTAAATAAAATGAAATTATGCAAATGATTGACCACATCCATAGTCCTGTATACCAATTCGGCTCGTCACCAATTCCACTGACATTCGGTTGGAGAATCACACGATAGAATCCGAAATCTTGTGGTATAGACTTTGTTAAAATCATCTTTTCCACATATGACTCGCAACATCGATCATTATCCCATTCTGCAATACTACAACTATGCCATGATGAAACATGTTTTTAAATACAACAATATTGTCTCTCAAAATTTAAGAAAATATATTTTCATGACACTGAGCAAAATAGTTTATTCAAAATATGTCATTTTGAAAAGTATCATTTTAAGATGTTTAAAAATAGTTTCATATATCTCAAAATGAACTAGTATGACTAAATGTTCTCCTCTACAATCCACAACATTTCTCCCAAATGCACAACTCTGTTTTCCAAGTTTAACCGACATATTGATTCTTCATGACCATAGTTTCTCAAGATTATCGGTTCTGTCCCAACTATTATATTCTGTTACCTCATAATGTAACACATAATGTCTTTCCGAAATTTTCTCAAAGTATGTCAACTTATATCTCAATGAAATTAAAAATCCAAATACTTACAGATCGTGAAGCCGACGATTCCCCGTGATACTGGCACATGTCTCAACTCTATAAAATACTCGATACAGATATTTTAAAAACATTCATTTTGCAAAATCAGTTCCACTCGAGAACACTACACATCTCTTTCCAAAGAATCACGTTAATACCATTTGGATGAGTTTAAAACAACCGCAGTACCACATTGGTAAACCACATAACACACAAGCCCGAGTGAACAGCAAAACCCAGGCCTCTAATACTTGCCAACCGAAAACTCAAATAAAGTGACAAAAACACGACTTGAATCGACCCGACAGCCTAGGTTTCTTCAACCTAAGCTCCGATACCATATTCTGTAACACCTCCAGAGCCATCCGGGAATATTACAGTATCGTGGGCCCTGAAATGGAGCCCACAAGGCTAAAAGACATTTTTACAAACATTTCAAATACTCCTAAGTGGTGATAATGGTAATATCTTTAAAATATTCAAAAGACCTTATAAAATCCATTTATCAATACCGTTGCAAAAACTCATTTGAAAGTGCAAGGCCAAGATGCCTAAACTCGATGATTTCGAAAGTATACATTAAGACACCACTTACACGTACCGGAAAAATAGTTTAGAAAATAATTTTCCAAAATAAATTAAATTGACAAATACCAAAAGGGCATTTAAAATACTCACACGGCGGAAATGACAAACAGCTAAAAATACTCTAGCAGCGGAATATAACAACTAGACAAAGCACTCGATTCACAAACACACGCTATAGCCAGTATCCTCCGGGAAGCTCATCTCTTCATGACAGCTACAAGCTCAATATCCCAAGAACCTTAAAATAAGGCCCACGACGGGATCAGCCATAATACTTAACAATGATAACTGTCACATCACATCAATAATTACATACCAGTGAAAATACTAAGTAAGAATACTACCAATGTAATCTAACCATCATAACTTTACCAACTCGATGATTATCTTCATCAAACAAATCCTTACCATAGTGCACATGTAATATCCTAGAATTTCGCTACGAATTTTTCGCATTGTTTTATCTGAGTTGTACTGTACAGAGTGGGACCGATACAGTATGATGAATAATTTTGGGAACTGTGACAGTCGTACCAGTATATATATCGAGGTTATTTCTAATTCCAGGAGATTACATGCTTGATATGTCTTTCGATGTCGGATATATAGTATGAGTATTTGTATAATTATCGTACTTGGTAAACAATTGCATTTGAAGATGTGCATCAGGTGTATCGTATGAGAATGTTATCGGAACAAGTACATGTATCAGTATGTCGCGTGTACGTGTTCGGTATATTGAGACGACAGACAGGAGCAAAAGTGGCTAAGTGTAAAAGTAATTACATACGTTAAGCATAGGAGCTTACGTACGTAAGGGTGCAAGTGTAGCGTACGCTAAGCAGAGGATCTTACGTATGTAACGATGTGAGCTTAACGTATGTTAAGTTGGGTACATAACAAACATTATGAAGGGAATCAGACAGGTCCGAGCTGTGATCGGGAAGTAGGCCCGGTGGCGGCAACTTTCGACACAGATGTGGACAGGCGAGTCAACGTCGAGCTTTACGTACGTTAAGGATAGCCCATTACGTACGTAAACAAGTATGGCACTGTAGCAAGTCAACAACTACATTACGTACGCTACGGCAAGGAAATTACGTATGTAATGCATGCCACGAAATAAGACAGTGAACCCTGGATGATGATTACGTACGCTATGCAGGACATGTAGTGTACGTTAAAGGCTCTTACGTACGTTAAGGTTGGGTCTTAACGTACGTAACGAGATGTGCAGATTATATATTAAGGATCGGTTTTTCATTTCTTCACGAGAAGAAACATATTTTTCCACCCCATCTTCGTCTCTCTTCACTTTCAATCCTATCCCAGACCCTTCTACCTTGGTTGGGACCTTGATGATTTGATTAGAAGCTTGAAGCTTGGAGTTCTTGATGTTTTTGGAAGTGTTTGATCGTTGTAATTCTTCTTCAAGAGGTATGCTGAAAAACTCCTCTCTTTGATTCGGATTTTGTTATTTTTGTTGATTTTCTTCTTCGTATGATCATGGTTATGGTGTTGTTGTGATTCTTGAGGTTATATGAATTGTATATTGAAGAACAAAATGATATATGCCTTGTATTATGAATTAGATAATGGTTTAGATGTTAGAACACATCGGATTACATCATTTTGTTGGCTACAAACATGATTATTGGTTAATTCATGTTCTTGATGAACTCTTGAGTTATATATGTCGTGATTTTATGGAAATTGGAAGGATTGCGGTTAATTTTGGTATATGATTGTCGTGATAATAAACGGTAATTGGTTTTCTATGAATTTACGACTATGAACAAGAAGGAACCTTGTTATAACCGTAATTAAGGTTGAAGTCGGAATCGAGAATGTTAGAATTGAATGATTATAGAATTTCGGCTTGTATTCGTATTGTTTAAGTTGTAATGGTTTGGCTTCGTATGATCGAGATATCATTGAACCGTTGAGTTTGATTGGTTGGTTATATCGGTTGTTGATTGTTATAGAACGTAATGTTAATTGATTATTGCATTAGGTTGCGATAAGTGATCGTTGATGATTAACCATTGTGCTGCGGTTGAGGTTGGAGAATACATGGATCGCCTTGGTCAGGACTGAGGAGCTTGTAGATGAAGACGATAGGATTGGTAACGGCTTCGTCGTATCGGTATCGAGGCAAGTTATGCTTGCTCAGTTCATAATGTTAATAAATGGTTTTGATTTCATTTCATTTCATTTATTATTCATATAGCAATGACATTATAAATATGAATTATTGGGATGGTGGTATATATATTATGCTTGGACTGAGATAAATCATAATGTATACGATTTTAAAGATGTCCAGTGGAAATGGAGATGTGAATTATCTTTGGTC
Source organism: Orobanche coerulescens (assembly GCA_033398695.1). Lineage (NCBI taxonomy): Eukaryota > Viridiplantae > Streptophyta > Magnoliopsida > Lamiales > Orobanchaceae > Orobanche > Orobanche coerulescens. The sequence continues at coordinate 52,332,418 of CM065803.1, forward strand.
TATTGTATGAATTGTTGGATATTGAGGATACTTTATCGTGCCGACATTGAACTCGAGATGGTGGATTGGTATTAGTGATGGACTGTACTTCATTTTGGACTATTCGGATAACTGTGTATTCGTCCAGGGATGTTGGTCGTGGAAAGGTTAGTGTCGCCGGCTTGAGGTAATCTAATATTGCTAAATTATAATAATTATCCTGTTGCATTGTTGCATATGTGTGTGTTGATGTTTCATGAGATGAGTGTGCATCATTGTTTGGTATATATCGTGATGTGCTCTTTCTTAGAACTGTGTTAATCGGCTGATGTGTTGGCAATAAAACCTGAATGGTACCCGTGTGGAACTGTGTTGAGGGATAAGACCATAATCTGGCACCCACGGTCCGGAGTATTCCCAAGTAGAGGTGGGCAAAAAAACCGAAACCGAAAAAAAACTGAAACCGAAACCGGTCAAAACCGGTTTTTGACCAAAACCGGTTCGGGTTGTCGAAAAACCGGCGGTTTCTACCCGGTTTTGCATTTTTCCGTTAGAAACCGGTCCAAACCGGTTTTTAGTGTAACCGGTTTCTAAAACTGGGTTGAAAAAACCGGTTTCAAACCGTTTTTTGCATGTAGCCGTTAGGTTCCGTTTTTTTCAAAAATGTGACCGTTTTTTGTGTCTTTTTTTACCATTTTGCCATCCCTAAACCAACTATAAATACCCTATTTGTGTTTTGGTTTAGTCACAATACTCAAACACTCTTCAAGTACTAAAAAATTACAAAATTCTCGTTTCTCTCAATTAAAATGGCAACTCAATCTTCTTCCGTTTCCACGAATGCACTCGAGATTGTTGAAGTTATAGAAACAACTCGAAACAAAAAAATTTGGTGTAATTTCAACCTTGTGAGGTTGTCGGATGGGCAACTTAAGGCTCATTGTAAACATTGCGGTAAGTTTTTGAAACATGAATCCAACACGACGTTGAAGATGCATACCGACAAGTATTGCGAAGGACTCAAATCCATTCCGGAAGCCGGTCAAGCATCTATGTCACGAGAGGGCGGTCTTTTTGCATACGAGGCGGAGCGGTGCCGACAACAATTTGCAAGCTACGTGATTCAAGAAGGTTTGCCGTTCAACCACTTCGATAACCCTCGATTGACTAAGGTGATTCAAAATACTCTTCAACCGCGATATAAACAAGTAAGTCGTGCTACTCTTAGACGTGATTGTATTAAATTATGGAAAAAGGCTAAAATAGAACTAGTAAACGGTTTTGCAAACTTAAATACAAATGTAAACTTAACAACCGATGTTTGGTCGGCACCTCATGGTTTGCCGGTTCATACCTTTGTGTTACCGCACATTGGATTGATCCCGATACATGGCTAATGATGAAGCGTACGATTGCTTTTGAAAATTTTGAGTACCCTCACACGGGTCAAAATTTATTTCATATGTTACAAAATGTAATAAATAACTTTAACTTACAAGAAAAAGTTTTTTCGATCTCATTTGATAACGCGTCTAATAATACAAACGGTAAAAAATTAATATTAACATATAAACCGCATTCGAAGGGTATTTTTATCATAGTCGATGTGTTGCACACATTATAAATTTGGTTGTTCAAGACGGATTAGCGGTACTGAAATAAGTTTGGTAAAAGACGCTTTTAAAAAAATGTTACAAGATATATTTTGTTCAAGTAAAGCTAGATATAAACCATATATGACATTGTGTAAGGACACGAATTCTATATTTTTAACCCCTAATTGGGACGTTCCTACAAGATGGAATTCGACTTATAAAATGTTTTGTTGTGGTTTACGCCAACGTGATACTTTACAACTTTTTCATGATGAACTTGCGAATAGGGCCGAGTAGGGTTACATCATTTACGTCTAACAATGGGATATAGTTAGAAAAATAAGCGAATTGCTCAAAGTTTTTAAAAACGCAACAACTTTATTATCGGGTGTTTATTATCCCACGAGTCATTTGGTACTTAATCAAATTTATTTAATGTGTTCAAAATTAAGCGACTACGAATTAAGTGGTGATTTATATGAAAAAATGGTTTCGCCATGAAAGAAAAACTAAGAAAATATTTTAAAGAAATGTCACCGTAATTACTTGTTCCGCCTTGAACCCATGTATGAATATTAGCGGGGTGGAACTACTTATCGACAAAATCTCTATTGATTTAGAGTTGCATAACGAAAATGTTTTCTATTCAAGAGATGCAAAAGCCATTTTTAACAAAAATTTCAAAGACTTATTCGGGTTTATTTTAAAAGTATGATTCAAGAAATGATTCTTCAAGTTCGTTTTCATCATCATTTTCTACTTCTACTAGCGGATCCCATGCTTAACTTATATAATAGTTTAAGAGAAGAAAATACTAAACGGGCTAGGGGTGAGGGTGATCAATCATCGACTAGCGAATATGGGAGATATATTGGAACCGATTTTTTATCGACTATGGGACCCCATGAATTCGCAAATTTTGATATTTTGGCTTGGTGGAAAGGAAGGGAAACTCAATTTCCCGTTCTAACCGCTATGGCCCGAGATTTACTAACCGTCCAAGCTTCTACGGTAGCTTCGGAATCCGCCTTTTCTCTTAGTGGTAGGGTATTATCTATACGAAGAACAAGACTCACACCGGCATCATTGGAGATGTGTATTTGCTTGAAGGATCACTTGGACGCATCCGAGCGTATACAACACACTCAAAGTCTTGAAGGAGAACTAGACATTGAACAAGAAATATACGGTATCGAGGTGGAAGAAGGTTTTGCAATCTCACTCTCCGATGAAGAAATTGCTCTCGATGAAGCTTCGCGCGAGGCTAGCTCCGAAGAAGATATCACTCTCGATGAATAAAAATTTATGTTTTAAATTCTAAATGTTTGAATAAAAGTTGATGTTGTAATGAGTTTATTTAATAAAAGTTTATGTTTTAAATTCTAAATGTTTGAATAATAGTTGATGTTGTAATGAGTTTATTTAATAAAAGTTTATGTTTTAAATTCTAAATGTTTGAATAAAAGTTGATGTTGTAATGAGTTTATTTAATAAAAGTTTATATTTAATGTATAATGGGTTTAATTAATAAGAATATATTATTTTTTTATTTTTTATTTTTAAAAAACCGGTTTTAACCGGTTTTTTCTACCCGAACCGGTCACAAACCGACCCAAACCGGTTAGTATAGGGTCGAGTTTTTACACTCCCCAACCCAACCCGACCCGAACCGGTTTGGTCAAAAACCCGGTTTTTAGACTACGACCAAAAACCGGTTCGGTTATACAACCCGAACCGGTTTGAAAAAAAAAACGAAATGTACACCCCTATTCCCAAGTACATGATTCCGTGACCCTTGGCTGCGGCCTTTGGAGTTTCTGTGATAATGTCCGGAGTATTCCTGAGTAGATGCTTCTGTGACCCTTGATTGCGACCTTGGGAGTTTATGTGCTAATATTATATGCACTGTTGAAGATTCTATGAACCGTTGTCTGACGGAGATACTACATTGTGGTCGTGTCGGTCTTTCATGATCGAGTTATCGTTGCTCATTTGGAAAGTCTTCTGATCCTTGTTGGATATGCGTTTCTTCGAGTTTCGTTGTCATGTTGTATCGTGACATATCTGGAGTCAGATACGTACTGATCGGTCATGTGTAGGATTTTCAGGGCAGGCACGTGTTGTCATGTGTTGGTTTCAACCTCACATTGCGCTGTGCACACGAGACGTACTTCGTGAGACTGATTAGGCACAAGACCAGACGTGTATTTGATGGATACCCGTGGGTGGCTTATGCACGGACACAGGATCGGGCGTAACATGACTTCCATCTTGAGTCATATTGATTGGTCATTCATAGTCCATGTATGGTAAGATATGTTCAATAGTCGGGTTGTCTTCGAGATCCAATATATTTGATTTGTATATTGTTGAAGATTTTATTCGCTCGTATATATGTCCCTATTGAACCTTTATTGATCTCGTTTGGAGTTACCATATCGTTGGTAATCTCGTTTGTTATTGATCCTTTATTGATCTCGTTTTGGAGTTACCATATCGTTGGTAATCTTGTTTGTTATTGATCCTTTATTGATCTCATTGGGAGTTACCATATCGTTGGTAATCTCGTTTGTTATTGACCATTATTAATTTCGTTTGGAGTTACCATATAGTTGGTAATCTCGTTTGTTATTAATCCTTTATTGATCTCATTGGGAGTTACCATATCATTGGTAATCTCGTTTTTCATTGATCGTTATTGATTTCGTTTGGAGTTACCATATCGTTGGTAATCTCGTTTGCTATTGATCCTTTATTGATCTCGTTGGGAGTTACCATATCGTTGGTAATCTCGTTTGTTATTGATCCTTATTGTCGTTGGTAATCTCGTTTGTTATTGATCCTTTATTGATCTCGTTTGGATTTACCATATCGTTGGTAATCTCGTTAGTTAATGATCCTTTATTGATCTCGTTTGGAGTTACCATGTCATTGGTAATCTCGTTTGTTATTGATCCTTTATTGATCTCGTTTGGAGTTCACCCTATCGATTGTAATCTTGTTCGTTATTGATCCTTATTGATTCCGTTTGGAGTTTGCCTTATCATTGGTATTCTCGGTTGTTGTCGATACTTTATTGATCTTGTTGGAGTTTACCACATCAATGGTATTCTCGTTCGTGGTTGGTCTTTTGTTGATCTTGTGTGGAGTTATCATGTCAATGATATTCTCATTTTGATGCATTGGTTGATTATTATTATTATTGATTATGTGAGCATTCATACTTTGTATCAATATCCGGGACTTGTCATTATTTCGGGGTAGTTGACCTACAGATACATCGTGTGTTATCGGTTTTATCAGAATTGGGATTCGATTCTGCGATCCAGCGGATAGAATTGGACATGGACAGATTATTCCATATTGGAGATATATTCATGTTTGCGAATCTTGGTATCGTTTTGAATACAGTACAGATGGTTATTTTCGAATTCATTCGTCACTTGAGAATGCGAGGTGTGAATTGAGGTAACGGTTGATTTGATATGAGTTACCACGACTTGGTAAGGTTTTTATGGTAAGATTATATTGGGAATATTCTTACTCTGTAGTTACATTGATATGTAATTATTTATGTTAATGTGATCATTATCATTGTTGAGTATTATGGCTGACCCCGTCGTGGGCTTTATCTTTTAGGTACTCGGAGATCGAGCTAGTAGCGGTCGTGAAAGAATGAGCTTCTCGGTGATCCTGGCTATGGCATGTGTTTGGGACTCGAGTATTCTTTCCTGATTGTTATGATTCCGTTGCAAATGTATTTTTATCATGTCTATATCCGTTGCGTGTGTATTTTATAATGGCTTTCGGTATTTTACCAACTCGTGTATACTTTCTAAATTCCCTTTTGGCGTCTTCGCCTTGTGCTTTCAAATGGTATTTTATGACGGTATTTGGGAACTATGTTTTGTAAAACATTTGGGTATTTAAAATATTACCGTCTTTGCCTCTTTGGCGTATTTGAAACGTTTGCAAAAATGATTTTTAGCCTTGTGTATTCCAGCACGGGGCCCACGGTGCTGTAATATTCCTGGTTGGTTTTCCCATTACGTACGTAAACAAGTATAGCACTGTAGCAAGTCAACAGCTATATTACGTACGCTACGGCAAGGAAATTACGTTCGTAATGCATGCCACGAGATAAGACAGTGAACCCTGGATGACGATTACATACGCTATGCAGGACATGTAGTGTACGTTAAAGGGTCTTACGTACGTTAAGGTTGGGCTGTGCAGATTATATATTAAGGATCGGTTTTTCATTTCTTCACGAGAAAAACATATTTTTCCACCCCAGCTTCGTCCCTCTTCACTTTCAATCCTATCCCACACCCTTCTACCTTGGTTGGGACCTTGATGATTTCATTAGAAGCTTGAAGCTTGGAGTTCTTGATGTTTTTGGAAGTGTTTGATCGCTGTAGTTCTTCTTCTATGCTGAAAAACTCCTCTCTTTGATTCGGATTTTGATATTGTTGTTGATGTTCTTCTTCGTATGATGATGGTTATGGTGTTGTTGTGATTCTTGAGGTTATATGAATTGTATATTGAAGAACAAAATGATATATGCCTTGGATTATGAATTAGATAATGGTTTAGATGTTAGAACACATCGGATTACATCATTTTGTTGGCTACAAACATGATTATTGGTTAATTCATGTTCTTGATGAACTCTTGAGTTATATATGTCGTGATTTTATGGAAATTGGAAGGATTACGGTTAATTTTGGTATATGATTGTCGTGATAATAAAAGGTAATTGGTTTTCTATGAATTTATGAATATGAACAAGAAGGAACCTTGTTAAAACCATAATTAAGGTTGAAGTCGGAATCGAGAATGTTAGAATTGATTGATTATCGAATTTCGGCTTGTATTCATATTGTTTAAGTTGTAATGGTTTGGTTTCGTATGATCGAGATATCATTGAACTGTTGAGTTTGATTGGTTAGTTATATTGGTTGTTGATTGTTATCGAACGTAATGTTAATTGATTATTGCATTAGGTTGTGATAAGTGATCGTTGATGATTAACTTTTGTGCTGCGGTTGAGGTTGGAGAATGCATGGATCGCGTTGTTCAGGGCTGAGCATCTTGTAGATGAAGACGATGGGATTGGTAACGGCTTCGTCGTATCGGTATTTAGGCAAGATATGCTTGCTCAGTTCATAATGTCAATAAATGGTTTTAATTTCATTTCATTTATGATTCATATAGCAATGATATTATAAATATGAATTATTGGGATGGTAGTATATATATTATGCTAGGACTGAGATAAATCATAATGTATACGATTTTAAAGATGTCCAGTGGAAATGGAGAAGTGAATTATCTTTGGTCTATTATATGAAATGTTGGATATCGAGTATAGATTATCGTGCCGACATTGAACTCGAGATGGTGATTTGGTATTAGTGATGGATTGTACTTCATTTTGGACTATTCGGATAACTGTGTATTCGTTCAGGGATGTTGGTCGTGGAAAGATTAGTGTCGCCGGCTTGAGGTAATCTAATATTGCTAAATTATGATAATTATCCTGTTGCATTGTTGCATATGTTTGTGTTGATGTTTCATGAGATGAGTGTGCATCATTGTTTGGTATATTTCGTGATGTGCTCTTTCTTAGAACTGTGTTAATGGGCCGATGTGTTGGGAATAAAACCTGAATGGTACCTGTGTAGAACTGTGTTGAGGGATAAGACCAGAATCTAGCACCCACGGTCCGGAGTATTTCCAAGTAGATGCTTTTGTGACCATTTGCTGCGGCCTTTGGAGTTTATGTGATAATGTCCAGAGTATTCCTCAGTGAATGCTTCTGTGACCCTTGGTTGCGACCTTGGGAGTTTATGTGCTAATATTATATGCATTGTTGAGCATTATGTGAACCGTTGTCTGACGGGGATACTACATTTTGGTCGTGTCGGTCTTTCATGATTGAGTTATCGTTGCTCATTTGGAAAGTCTTCTGACCCTTGTTGGATATGAGTTTCTTCGAGTTTCATTGTCATGTTATATCGTGACATATCTGGAGTCAGATACGTATTGATCGGTCATGTGTAGAATTTTTAGGGCGGGCACGTGTTGTCATGTGTTGGTTTCAACCTCACATTGAGCTGTGCACACGAGACATACTTTGTGAGACTGATTAGGCACGAGACCAGACGTGTATTCGATCGATACCCGTGGGTGGCTTGTGCACGGACACATTTCCGGATCGGGCGTATCGTGACGTCCATCTTGAGTCATATTGATTGGTCATTCATAGTCCATGTATGGTCGGATATGTTCAATAGTCGGGTTGTCTTCGAGATCCCATATATTTAATTTGTATATGGTTGACGATTTTATTCGCTCGTATATATGTCCCTGTTAAAACTTAATTGATTTTGTTTGGAGTTACCATATCGTTGGTAATCTCGTTTGTTATTGATCCTTTATTGATCTCGTTTGGAGTTACCATATCGTTGGTAATCTCGTTTGTTATTGATCCTTTATTGATCTCATTGGGAGTTACCATATCGCTGGTAATCTCGTTTTTTATTGACCATTATTGATTTCGTTTGGAGTTACCATATCGTTGGTAATCTCGTTTGTTATTGATCCTTTATTGATCTCGTTGAGAGTTACCATATTGTTGGTAATCTCGTTTGTTATTTATCCTTATTTATTTCGTTTGGAGTTACCATATCATTGGTAATCTCGTTTGTTATTGATCCTTTATTGATCTCGTTTTGAGTTACCATATCGTTGGTAATCTCGTTAGTTATTGATCCTTTATTTATCTCGTTTGGAGTTACCATATCGTTGGTAATCTCGTTTGTTATTGATCCTTTATTGATATCGTTTGGAGTTCACCCTATCGATGGTAATCTCGTTCGTTATTGATCCTTATTGATTCCGTTTGGAGTTTACCTTATCGTTGGTATTCTCGGTCGTTGTCGATACTTTATTGATCTTGTTGGAGTTTACCACATCAATGGTATTCTCGTTCGTGGTTGGTCTTTTGTTGATCTTGTGTGGAGTTATCATGTCAATGATATTCTCGTTTTGATGCATTTGTTGCTTATTATTATTGATTATGTGAGCATTCATACTTTGTATCGATATCCGGGACTTGTCATTGTTTCGGGGTAGTTGACCTACAGATACATCTTGTGTTATCGGTTTTATCAGAATTGGGATTCGATTGTGCGATCCGGCGGACAGAATTGGACATGGACAGATTATTCCATATTGGAGATATATTCATGTTTGAGAATCTTGGTATCGTTTTGAATACAGTACAAATGGTTATTTTCGAATTCATTCGTCACTTGAGAATGTTGAGTTGTGAATTGAGGTAAGGGCTGATTTGATATGAGTTACCACGAATTGGTAAGGTTTTTACGGTAAGATTATATTGGGAATATTCTTACTCTGTAGTTACATTGATATGTAATTATTTATGTTAATGTGATCATTATCATTGTTGAGTATTATGGCTGACCCCGTCGTGGGCTTTATTTTTTAGGTACTCGGAGATCGAGCTAGTAGCGGTCGTGAAGGAATAAGCTTCCCGGTGATACTGGCTATGGCATGTGTTTGGGACTCGAGTATTCTTTCCTGATTGTTATGATTCCGTTGCAAATGTATTTTTATCATGTCTATATCCGCTGCGTGTGTATTTTATAATGGCTTTCGGTATTTTGCCAACTCGTGTATACTTTCTAAATTCCCTTTTGGCGTCTTCGCCTTGTGCTTTCAAATGATATTTTATGACGGTATTTGGGAACTATGTTTTGTAAATCATTTGGGTATTTAAAATATTACCGTCTTTGCCTCTTTGGCGTGTTTGAAATGTTTGCGAAAATGATCTTTAGCTTTGTGGGTTCCGGCGTAGGGCCCACGGCGCTGTAATATTCCCGATTGGTTTTGGGGGTGTTACAGCACATCTCGTAATCTCGATTAACCAATGAACTCAAACATAACATCTATACTCTACCTCAAACAATACCTAAGATTCTCAAAATATCTTCATAACTCGCAATACGGAAATATACCAACTTTGGCCAGTTCGATCCATCGGATGACATCATCAAGTCCCAATACGAAAATAGATTGTCCATCAAAAGACAAATACTAAAGGAAATATGGACATACCTCAAGATATGAAATGCCACAACGAATCGCGGCAATCTAATCTGAAACCTGATCAAAACAACATATGGACCTGGTCCTACAAGAGACCTACAAATGCATACTCACATGACGACATCAATATGCCCACAACCAGAACAACAATGTATAGTCAGTGGAAATACGATGATCCAGCATACACAGCATAGATCCCAAGATGATCCTATTAGATCAACACGAGGTGGATAACCAACAATATACATATGCATAACAACATATGGGTAATCCAATGATCCAGCGCCCTCAACATAGATCCCAAGATGATCTCGTCGGACCAACACGAGGTGGAAAACCCGTCCAATGATCGAGCGCCCTCAGCATAGATTCCAAGATGATCCCGTCGGACCAACATGAGGTGGACAACTGATCCATCCCCTCAGCATAGATCACACGATCCCATCGGATCAATACAGCATATACAATACAACTATGCATACACATGCAAATCAATATGTTCATCAACATGAACAACATATGAATCAATAACATGAACGACATTATGACAAATCAACTTGGACGACCTCATGTTCAATAACATGAATGACAATATGCATGATCAAAATCATCACCATTAAACCAAAATCAAATTAAGATACTTGCCCCGAGTCCTTCGAGAGCAATTTGTTGGAAGTAAAAACGCAGCGGAAGCGAAGTTTGGGAAAGTTTGATAATTGCGTTTTATGCATCCATGAGCATAAGATCTATTTAGGCATTCTAATTAATTAATTACGAATACTAATAAGCAATTTAAATATTATTTATTATTTATTAAATAAATATGTCGGTTATAGAAATATCCTAATCTAGATCTAAAAGATCATAGGATATTACCGTTTAACCGAATTGGTTGCTTTCGTCTTGATCACCTTGTATTTCTACCTTTAGACCTTCTAGATTATGATATGCCTTAACCCGGACGTTGTGTGGGCAACGAGCTACCGGATATTGCTTGTACACTAATGGGATCGGCCAAAAATTCTCTTGTATGTGGTCACTCAATTTTTCTTCGCTTTCTAGTATTTTATGAACACTCTTAGCAAATTAATGTGTTATCTAAATTGTAGAATCAAAGGCACAATTCTAGATCTACAATTCAACACAAGGGGAAAATTTTGATCTCACAACCTTACAAGAGAGTACAAAATCGGCCAACCCCCATAAGTCCTATATATAAGCTCTTGAACTACTACTAGGGATCTTAAGGAGGATTATGGAAGGACTCCCAATAAATTTCATCTTACCATATTAGGACTCTTCCTAATATAATGAATTTTTTAATATCAACTTAGTTCACTAAAAGGTTGATATTGCACTTCCTACCAAAATCCCAAATTATGAAATTGGGCTTCTTATTAAATATATTATTTTCCGTGTTTAAGATATCAAATGTCCGTTGATTAATTATAAGCTACTGACAGCTTTAATTAATTAATATCTTATCCAAGAGTAGTACCACTCGAATCTTATTATTATATCAGAATTAAATCCACCAGCAGGGTTTAATATAATAATCATTATCGAGCTCCTCAAGGGGACATCATCAACCCGCACGAGTCGGGACATGATTTCCAGTGATAATAATAACTGTCGTATACATAATATTATTGCCCAAGATACGAGTCTTATTGAGTCGATCATTTTGACTCTCACCCATGGTAAATCAAAGCAATAAGTATTATAAATACACAATTAAATATTATATACTTAGAATTAAGAAATAATAATTATCCGAGATTTACGCTCTTCTTACAGTCAGTACAGAAGACACTATCTCACCTCGATCCAGTTCAACATATACAAATACGCTAATGTATGCTAATAGTCAAGACCAACTAATCTCAAGCATACACTACAACTTTTTATATAATTTGTCTAATAATTATATAGGTTGTGAACTATTATATTATTTTATAAGGTACCGATAATGTGATCTTCCGTGTGACACCAACACACCACATTATCTACAATATAAAATAATTAGGCATTTCATTTGCATAACCATAACGTGAATAAATATGCAAAACATGTGATTAAATGTAATTAATATTCTCATAGGTAGTTACAGGGAAATTAGGTAATACAAGCACAAAGTATACTTTGCAGTATACAATCCTAACATAATCTCGATGTCAAAACCATCACCGACGATTATCCTCAATGTTCGATGATTCAAAATACCACGGACCATAGATAACTCATATCCTCATCTTTACCATGATGTACCCTCGATAGCCAAGTATACCAATAACAAATGTAAATCATATACATTATGATTTAATTCCCAAAATCAGAAAACAACGTACAACCCCAATCTCCAGAGTCCACAATAATAATCATTGCTATATACATTATAAAAAAAATGAAACTGAAACTATTCATTAAATCTATAAACTGAGCAAGTAATAACTTGCCTCGATACCGATATAACGAAGCCGTTACCAATTCCCTTGCCTTCGTCTACAGGCTTCTCGGCCCTGACCAAAGCAATTCACGAACATCCTCGAATTCGACCGCAACATATTATTCTAATCAATGATCAATTCTCACAACCTATTGAAGTAATCAATTAACAATCCGATAATAATCAATAACCGATATAACCAACCAATCAGACTCAACGGTTCAATGATACCTCGATCATATACAAAACCAAATAATCCAACTTAACAAATACGAACTCATAACCATAATACAATTCCACACTCCTATAATCATATCAACTTGTCCCGATAACAAGGATTACATAACATACTCTATTCCGAATTCAACATTAAATTCAACATGATATGTTTTACCCCTTGTTCATATTCCTCACCCTTATACTAATACTATACTTAAGATTATCAAATAATCCAATCATCCGATCATTAAACTCGTATGAACGCATATACTCAAAGAAGGATAATACTCTTGTCAAATTCATAATCAAAATTCGTATATCATCAAGACCATACGAAAATCATATCACCTACTCCCATAACTGGTCTCTTGACGTCAACAACATCAACATCCGAAATTGAGGAGAAGGATTAACCAACATATCTCAAGAAGACGAACAACACAATTCAAACCACAAGAATCATATCAATATCCATATATCAACAACAAGGTCAACATAATTCGGCAATCCATCTCATAATCATACTTATCAATTCGTTTATATGATAATCATCAACTCAAGAACACCAATATTCAATCCAAAACAAAATCTAAAGTGAATGTTAATTACCTCTTCGAAGAAATGGGTTGATTCTCAAGGTTGAATCCATTTCCAACCATTTCCAAGCTTAATATTGTTAAACACGATCAACTCCATAAGTACACAAGTGTTTGGAACGTCAAAATATCCTCCAAGAACTCTCTCTATCGGTTGAAAGGATGAAATGGACGAAAATGAAGAATAATGCCCAACTGCACATATATATACTATACATTACTAGCGTGCGCTAACATCTTCATTTAGCGTACGTTACAATGCTTTAGCGTGCGCTAACTTACTTTGTTAGCGTGCACTATCGAGGTCCAGAGGCTACTGCCTTTATTCGCACAATGGTTTACGTACGTAACACCAAGGTCATAGCGTACGTTATAGAGACGTTGACTTGCTACAGTAATACCACTATTACCGTGCGCTAATCTTCAACCTTAGCGTGCGCTAATCTTCGTTGACTAGACAATCTGCACATGCTCCGATTATGCATGGGTCCTACATGCCGAAAGTAACCAATAAAGCCAAGATTCCTTTTGACCGATCTATAATTAGCATGCGCGATTCTTAGGTATTAGCGTGCGCTAAATGCCGTTGACGCGTGAAAATCGGAAAATGTCGACAACCTTACCTACCACTCGGATTACTTCTGATATGGCCTTGCGCGCGCTAGTCTATACCCTTAGCGTGCGCTAAGCTTGCACAATAGCGTGCGCTATGCTTGAATATTAGCGTGCGCTAATCAGGCTATACTTAGCCAATTCTAATTATTCTTGTTCGTCGTCTTGGTATACCAGATACGTATACATGACATACTGAATACATATACTCCTCCCCATAATATTCTCATACGATACGCCTGACACACAATATCTTCAAATGCAGTTGTCGACCAAGTACGACAATTATACCAATACAAATGTCTCCGTCATTCAATTATTTTATCCATACTGTACAGATTCCACACTGTACAATAGAACTCGGATAAAATAACATTAAATAATTATAGTATAAATTCAGAATATTACATTTACCACTGGAAATCGACTTATTCTCATTTCCGGGTTTTTGAATGTTTATGTTACCCTCTCTTTCCGTCTCCCACTATTCACAAGTTGCAATCTCGGTCAACTCTATGTATTTTTTCGGATATCCGCCAAACCATCGTGGCTACAAATGTGTTGATTTATCCTCTAATAAAATCATTATTTGTCGTCACATTCTGTTTGATGAGACTCAGTTTCCATTCGTTAAAATCCATACTCCTATTACCTCTACATATGGTTTTCTCGACGATGGTTTTTTCCCATACTTGGTCCATTATCTCATAAAAAGCCCAACATCTGATGAACCTACATGTCAAGCACAACCCACAAATATGGCCCATCACTGTACCCACAGTCCACCCGAAGAGCCTGTTCTTCCTCCTGTCCAGCAGCCACGAAGGGTCACACGTAGTCAGCACAGGATTTTTAAACCCAAACGTTTATTCAATTTACATACCACAGTTAAAAGGTCCCCACTACCTCGTAAATCGTTGGATGCTCTACGTGACCCGAATTGGAAATCAACGATGGATGATGAATACGATGCTCTTATTAAAAATAAGACGTGGGATTTAGTACTCCGTCCATCGAATGTGAATATTATTCGTTCTATGTGGATTTTTACTCATAAAGAAGGGGCTAATGTGAGTGCCATATATATGTCGGGGAATCCGGTTCAACATCAGCGCACAAAGCACATTGAAATGGATATTAATTTTGTTCGTGAAAAGGTGGCGCGTGGACAAGTTCGTGTCCTTCATGTCCCGTCCCGATATCAGATCACCGACATTTTCACCAAAGGATTGCCACAGGTACTAGTTGACGACTTTAGGAACAGTCTAAGTGTTCGTGAGCCTCCCGTTTCGACTGCAAAGGTGTGATAGATTATGTATATGTTTAGTCAAGATTAGGATTATGTAATCTTCAAAATCAAGATTAGGATTCTTGGTATCAATTTAGATCCTAGTTTATTGCATACGATTATGCTGGAGAAATTGTATATTAACCCACATAAGTCAATAACAAAGACGGGGAATTATTCTTACTTACAAGGACAATAATGTAATTACATAGTTTAAAATACTTTATATTTTATTTTAAATTTTTTTTTTGTTTTTTGGTTGTTGGACAACGTTGATCGTGTGGTCTCACAATATTGGATAGAATCTAGAACGGGGTTTTCAGGAACGCGCTAGAAGTGGCGTCAATTTCTGCGAAAGTTAGGGAAGGGAGATTGAGATGGTTTGGCCACATCCGCAGGAGGCAGGCATCTGCTCCGGTGAGGAGGGTCGAAAGTTTATTGGTTGCCGGGAGAGGAGGAGAGGCAGACCGAGGAGGATGTGGGAGGAGCGGGTGAGATTAGACTTGAAGACCTTAAACCTTTCCGAAACCATGACCATGATTTATTACTTTGTTTTGCACTAAGCTGTGGGTCTTCATGGAAACAGCCTCCCTACTGTAAAAATTATGGACATGGTCTGCGTACATCTTACCCTCTTCAGACTCTGCTCTGTGCGGGATATACTGGGTATGTTTGGTTTTGTTTGGGTTGGTCGTTATACAATTTGTAGAATGAATCGGGTGATCAGGCACAAATCCCTCCATTTTCTTCTCCAGCGGTTCTCCCTTTCCCTCACTACTGATTTGCTTTCTTTTCTGTTGAGTATTGGTCCGAATCGGGTGGCACGATTATTACAATAATTATAACAAATATAACTATTACACGAATCTACTCGGGATAGGGATTAGGGATTACACAACTTCTATTAAATAAATCAAACAACAACTGGGAAAAGAAAATAATAACAGTGGGAATAGAAATGCAAACCAAACGGCCGAAGCCGTCGGAAACAACCGGCCGGCTCAGTCCTCCGTCCCCGTAGCCACGTCCTGGACTCACAAGACCCGCGGCCAGCACCTCGAACCGAAACCCACCACCGGAACCGGAAGCAACCACCGAAGAATCAAAGCACCAAGCAAGATTCAACCGATCCAAACCCCAAAACTGAATCGAAGCACAAAGCTACCGAAAAAACCCCAGAAAATCAGATCCCGATTCTCACAAACCTCACCCACAAAAACCCTCAATTATTTCACGGAGAAAAAAAACCCGAGGGATTCAAGAAAAATTATCACTTGCTCTCTTCGTTTTTGTTGTGCTTTCATCTCCTCCGAAAACGGAATTTATAGGAGAATCGGAACAACAAAACGAAGAAAGGAAATCGGGAAGATTTGGTTTCCATCTCAGAAGAACAGGTCAAACCGAGGAGAAGAAGGAAAGAAAATCGGGAGAGATAAGGGTGGGTGAAGAGGGAGACGGCGGGTGAGAAATGAGGGGTAGGGTTTGGGGGGTAGGTTTTATATTTAGGGTAGGTATAAAACCAACGGCTGGGATTAATAGATACCAGATAAATGGCCAGGATTAATCCCACACTAATGAGCTGCTTCCAAAAGGTTCCGGGCCGGATCTGATTTTAAGTGGGCTGCAGGAGATATAAATTGGGCCCTCATTATTTTATTCATTTGGGCCAATTAAAACCCAACAATTCTCCACCTGGGCCAAATGAGTCATCGGGGTACATAAGGGAGACGGAGGTCATCATCGCCGGACATCACCTGCACACAAAACACAAAGTAAGTACAGGTAATCACAAAGAAAGCAATCACTAACACAGCAGGACTATCACAAAGATAGCATAATAATTCACTAATAATGTAAAGCCATCACAAAGAAGGCAAAGACTAAGAGTTAGTCTTGAGTTCCCAAGTTCAGCAGGTCAGTGCAGGACACAAACTTCTCCAAAGGCAAGCATTTGGTGCCCATATCTGCAGGATTGAATTCTGAAGGATTTTTTCCAAGCTCAAGTTCACCTTTTTCAACAATGTCACGAATAAAATGAAATTTAACATCAATATGTTTAGTGCGGTCATGAAAGACAGGATTTTTGCATAGCTGAATTCCAGATTGACTATCTGAAAATACCACGACTTTTTCTTTCAGAAAACCGATTTCGGACAGAAGACCCTTTAGCCATATGGCTTCTTTAAATGCCTCAGTTGTAGCAACATATTGATTGATTGTAGATAAAGCAACAACATTCTCAGAATCGAGATTTCCAACTAATGCAAGAGCCACAAAGGGTAAACACATAAGAGGTCGTGGATTTTCGATTGTCACGATCATTAGCAAAGTTAGAATCCATATATCCAACAAGTTTAACACCATCACCAGATTTAAAAAACTTAATACCAACATCCACAGAGGATTTCAAATAACGGAGAAGCCACTTCAAGGCTTCCCAATGTGGCATACCAGGATTAGACATGTATCTACTCAAGCAACTAATAGCATAGGCTATATTAGGTCTGGTACTAACCATGAGATACATGACTGATCCTATAGCATTAGCGTAGGGAACTTTTTCCATTGATTTTTCTTCTTCACTAGTTTTCGGAGATTGATCTTTGCATAATAGAAAATGGGCAGCAAGAGGCACAGAAGCAGGTTTTGCAGCAGTCATAGAAAATTTTTCAAGCATTTTCTCTATGTAGGAAGACTGATTGAGAAACAAAGAACAATTTTTCCTATCTCTAACAATATTCATGCCTAAAATTTTCTGGGCGTCTCCAAGGTATTTCATGTCAAATTGATCACTAAGACACGATCTAACATGATCAATCAATTTTATGCATGGACTCACAAGTAACATGTCATCCACATAGATAAGCAAGAAGATAGGAACAGTGGAGTCTTCTTTAAAATAGAGACAAGGGTCATACGAACTACGTTTGAATTTTAAAGAAAGCATGTAAGAGTCGAATTTCTTGTTCCATTGCCTTGGAGACTGTTTCAGGCCATAAAGAGCCTTTTTAAGAAGGCAAACGTGATCAGGTTTCTTAGAGTCGACAAAACCTTCTGGCTGCCTCATATAAATTTTCTCATTTAATTCACCATGAAGAAAAGCTGTTTTAACATCCATTTGTTTTAATTCCCAATTAAAGTGAGCAACTAAAGCAAGCATGATACGCACGGTGGTGAATTTCACAACAGGAGCAAATATCTCAGTATAATCAATTTCTTCTTTTTGAGTATGTTGGCCACTTAAGTATACTGGATACAGTTTGGAAAATCGTTTAAACAACAAACTGTATGGAATCTAAATCTGAGTGCGTAGCGGAAGTTTTGGATACAGTTAGTTGCCGTGGATACAGCAACGACGTATTAGGTGTATACTTAATATATCACAGTTATTTCAAACAGTAAAAGCGGAAGGTAAATAACACAGTAATTTAAGTGGTTCGAGGTAAACCCCTCTACGTCCACTGGTCCTCCACACAGGAGTAAAAAGTTTATTATATAATTACTGCGTACACAACTACGTAATTATAAACAAACCTATCCTTGTATCGTTCACACAGATTGATACAAAGAATGTCGCTTTCAACCGTTCACACAGATTGGTTAAAGCTTCCTTCTTGACTAGCTTCTTCACACACAGTTCCAAAGCTTCGTCCTTATTCGTCCCACACAGGTCAGAATAACTTGTTGAGTTCACACAAAGCTCGGTTTTACACAGAGGTAAAAGGTAGGTAACCAGGTAAGAACAGCAGCTTTGAATACCAAGATCTTGAGCTGATGATAGTTGTTCTTGATGTTGAGCACTGTATATCTCTTTCGTTCTAACTAGCAGTATGCCTTGGAGATATGTTTGCTCAGATGATAACTTTGATAGCTTGAGTATTAGTTGTCTGGTTGGTTGGTTCGTTCGTGACTGATCTTCAATGTCTTCAAGGATATATATATAGCCTCTGAAGAAAGTATCCGTTGAGATGTCCGTTTGAATAAGATTTCCTTCAACGGGAATATGACATGATCCGGATTTCGCGGGATTCTGAAGATCGAAGATCGGTATTTAAATACTTTATCCTAGAGTATTTAAATACTTCTTTGTTCAACGGGACTTGACTTGTGTTCTTTCTTGTCCTTTTGTGAACTGTATGGAAGATGACTGTATTTAGAGCATCGAGACAGTTTCCATACTTGATCTTTTACAAGTCTTCTTCTTTGTCTTGTGAGCTTCACCGTCTTTGATTCGAGGCGGAGTTTTCGATATAGGATAAAGCCTTGAAACCTCGATACGGTTTCCTTCTTGTATATTTGGCATATATGTCAAAACCTTCTCAATAACAAATAACAATCGATACAGGATCGGGTATCCCTGATTCGATCTGAGGTTATTGTTTTTCCCAACAATTTCTCCCTTTTTGACAATTTGCCAAGACTAACTTACTTCAACTCTTGAGTCTTCTTGATGATGCCAAAACCTTCTTCATGAAGCATTCTTCTTTGATGACTTGGCGATTTCTTGGTCTTTTGTCAATAGGTCGACTTAGTGACTTAGTCTACAATAATGAGCGCTCGCGAGCATGTTCGATCTGATTTGAGATTTATTACAACTTAAGCTTATGATTGGCGCGCAGGCACAATCTTACAATGTATTCTAAGTTTACAACTGAAACTATGAACTGTTCGTAAACTAGTTCGTACAACTTATTTTTCAATCAAGTTTGTCTAACTTGAGATTTCTATCAAACAATTTTAAGTAATCATACATAAACACAGTAGATTACGAGTTGTAATCTTTCAAGACAAACAAACTATTTTATTGATATTCAAAATGATTGAGTACAAAGTTTGCTGTTTCGAATAGAAATTACAAAAATAATATACATAAATTTCATCTCCTCATCTATAATCCGCATGCCTCCATGGTCTCTTTCCTGGCTCATTCTCGGTGCCGCGCCACCAGTTTTGAAGTGAATCATTGCCTCGTTCCTGGTAAATCGCTCTTCCTTCATATGAACGATCAAAGGCAAGTATCCAATCTTCTGAATGGGTGACCCGATCTCCTCTTCTATGTTTTGATTTCATTTCGACTTGGAGAGGGAGCTTACCTTCTTCTAGCATCTTTGAAAACTTATCTGCCGCTTCCGCTAACGTTTTAAAATTTTTGAAGATGGCGGATTCCCTGATGAGTCTGACAAAATATCTAATCAGTTCATTCTTTCTCCAGTGCTTCACTTCTTCGGCAGTTGGGTTGCGGTTGGTGTGCACGTATTTCCGAAGGTCTTTGGATAAGATTTTGCCAAGGGACATTTGGGTCATGGAATTCCGTCTGGAGCTGAAATTCTAAAGCTTTGGGATTGAGGTGATAGCTTGTTCAATTCGGCAATCTTGCTCGAGCGGCCTCAAATTCCCTTTCTGTTGCGTCTTATTCTCCTTGCGGCTTCTCGTGCCTCTTCCCCCTTTTTGGCTTCATCAAGACTTTGCGGGATTTCAAGAGCGGCGTCTGTTTGGTCTCGATCTGTTTATTCTTTCAACAAGGGAGGAAAGAGTGCGACATTTCTTGAATGCTTTTGTCGTGCGCACGCGATTGAGAGTATTCTCAATCATTGCACAGCGGTCTTGGCTTCGGCAATTCTTGTCTTTGAAGCTTCCTCCTTGTGATTTCTCTTGTTTATCTTCCATGATCTTCAAGGCTTGCTTGAAAACTTGCGAGAAGGATGAATGCGTCGACAACTCGAGATACTTCGTGTTGAAGAGTTGTCATTTCTTCTACGGCAGTGTGCATCCAATTCGGTGCCTTTTCAACGAGAAGATAAAGCGTTAATCGCATCTTGGATAAATACGATCGAAGGCCAAGAGCTCGTGACGCTCTTTACGTGCGGCAGAGATAGGAGAGTCGGTGGCGAAGTCTTGGCAAGATTCAACCTCCTTACGTTCACGGATGGACGTGAAGTAAGTTGGACATCCTCGGGTTCGTTCTGTCCTCGGATTCCAAGGTTGCGGGTGCGGGGCGACTTCTTGTGGTACGGCGATAGTTGGTTCGAGCGTCTGTGGCGAAGGTTCTTGGCAGATATGGATGCGGGAGGGACTGAATCCTCCTGTTGACTTGCGGGAATGGCTTCTTGGTCGCAATGAGCTCGGGTGCCTGTTCCAAAATTTCTTGATCTTCCTCGACTGGAGGGACTGATTCCTCCTGGTCGGGAATGTTCTCCGGCTGTGGCGAAGGTGGATTGGCTTGGTTAGAAGGTCCTTCGTCTTTTCTGGGTGGAGAGGCGTCTCGGGCTTAAGCCTCTTCACGGCTCATTCTCAGACCTGCTTGAAGAGCATCGTCGTCATCGTCTGAGTCGGCATCGTCGTCAGTTTTTGGATTAATGGGAAAGTCCTCTGACTTCTTCTTTCCTTTTCTTCTGGCGTCAGATTTGTGCAGCAGGTGGCTTTCAATGAGGTCTTTGCAAGAGGCATTGTCCCATCGTAGCAGGGCCTCAATTTCAGTTGAGTCTGTTACTTCGGAGACGAATCGCTCTTCGTGGCTCCATTCGCTCCAATTGTACAATGTGTCGTACGGAGCTAGCCTATAGCCTTTCCATTGCAGGAATCTTTCGTACGCTTGTTCAATTTGAACCGAAAGAAGTGTTTGATTTATGATTGAGTCAGGGGAGGGACTTCGAATCACGTGCAGGCATTTGTTTTGAGGATTAGAGTGCAGTATGGGATCTGCACGGAAGATGGACTCCTTGCGGGGATGGTGCCGAAGGAAATTGGATCCCGCGGGTGTGGGATCCCGTAGAGGAGAGGTAGCTTTTGGCTCGAATGGGCGGCCGGCGTGCTAACGTCTTGAATGTTAGCGAGATGTCTCTATATCCGTCGTAGCGCGAAGGCTCGGGATCACTGTCGATGCGGTAGGAGACACCTCTTCCACGGGGTTGGGCCACAGGGTTCTTTAGTGGGTTGCGCCACGGGCGAGACATCCTCGGAGTGCTTGGTTTTGATTTTTGAGAGCCTCAGTCTCTTCTTGGACTTCTCACCCGTGAGTGCTTCTTCTTTGAGAACGCTTGCGCTTCTTCTTTGAAGATTCCATTTACGGGACCTTCACGGTTACATCTCTGGGGTTGTCGAAATAGGCATGTGCCTGGTTTGCGGATGGTTGGCATGCATGGTGCTCTGGTTATAAGCGGTGGGCTTGACGCCTCCTAAATATATCCGTGAGCTATTTTTCTTGGCGTCGGCGGATTGCATCACTCCGCACTTCGGGATGTAGTTGACATTAAACCAAATGATTTCTTTTGGGTGGCGAGGCTTGCACACCTCTTCTTGAAGTCGTTTCAAAATGATTTGGCACCAATTGACCTTTTCACAGTCAAAATAGCTACCATCATTCCGAACCTTAGATTCGTGCACATCTCGAGCACTTAGGTTCGATTTTCAATGATTGGAGCGAAGTCATGCGAGATAAACGAAATAAAGAAGAAAATTTTTCTTGTGACAAGTGGTTGTCACCATGTCAACCACTTTGGACCTGTAAAAGTCCATAAAACTTGGTAATCGGCTCTTGAGACCCGACGTCTCAAGTCGGTCCATGGTCGCCGTCGGCGGGCGGCTGTAGATTTTCCGGAGTAGGTCGCTATTGATGCGATTTGCACTCCTTGGGTATTGCGGTGATGTCGGCAACATGTCCTCCTGGGCTAGTGACAAAAAACGAGCGGCGGCGTTGAGGTAGAATTCCTCAACCGGATGGGCGTCGTATTTGTCGGCGGTTTTGCTCCGGCGATAAAGACCTTGTTGCTCAAGACGAGTAATAATATACTCCATTGGTTCGGTGTCGTTGATTTGAGAGATGATACGCTCGATGATGACAGGTTTCGAGAAGATCCGCCATCAATGATGTTGGAGGTTTTCTTGAGCAGGGAAGAAGATTGACTAGCCATGGATGTTTTCTTAAAACGAAGGAGGAAGAAAGCAGTAGAAATTTGCAGTGATTATGCGAGAAAATATGTAGATTTGTTTGCTTGAGATCTCTTGTAATTGCGAAAGCGTAAAGAGTCTCTAATGGCGAATCTGATCCTTTTATACTTGGGCGGCGAAATAGGGTTTGCAGTACGAATGGTCGATTTTAAGGGATGGGAACCGGTTTTGAAATCGGCGGTCGGGATGGATTTAGTGTAAGCTGTACGCTAATCCATTAAAAGGTTTTAAAATACAATGGGTCCCACTTGACATAGGTTGATTACCCTAAATGCCTAAAACGGCGGTTTAAAAATAATAAACAATTTAAAAACATCGCGGCTTTTGAGATTGATTGTCGGATGTCGTGTAAGGCATTTAATGAACATAACGTTTGACATAAAAGCAGGGCACGTGGACAAAAATTATTTTAAAAGAAAATAATATTATATTACATCTTGAATCGAAATCCTATAGTATGTCTTGTTCTCGCGTCGTCTGACGTTCCCCCTTAAAAAGGTACTAATAGGTTTTGAATTCCATACAACAATATTTGGATTAATCTTTGTATTCATGGGTCCTACGGTATTCCCCCTTAATTATTACACACATCATTTGTAGGATTCATATGCCTTCGTTCGCTACTGATCTTGTATTGATGTTTACGAGTGTACGAGATAATTAATGTTGAATCTGTATTCACGGGTCTTCTGACATTCCCCTCAATTGTTGAGTAAAAGCAGTAAATTTACTTACAGGAGTCTGGTAGTATCCCCAATTACATTCTTAACATGTTGAATCTTGCTATGTCGAGAGGCTTGGTGAAAATGTCGGCCAATTTGGATGTACGTATGAACCTTTTCAGGCGAACATCCTTGTTCTCGACATGATTTACGATAAAATGATGCTTCAGGTTGATATGCTTAGTGCGCGATTGCAGAACAGGATTGTGCTTAATTGCAATTGCTCACGTGCTATCCCACATGATTGGAGTCACTCTAGCATCGATTCCATAATCGGCGATTGTTCTTGCATCGAAGGATCGCATACGGTAGCTACCGGCTGACATAGTACTCTGATTCGGTAGTGGAAAGAGAATTTGCCAATTGCTTCTTCTTGAACCAAGATACGAGTCTAGGTCAGAAAGTGACAAGTTCCGCTTGTACTCTTCCTATCTAGCTTGCGACCTCCGAGATCGAGTGTTGTATCAACTAAATCGAATCCGCCTTCCTTAGGATACCACAGTCCAGCATCGACTGTTCCTTTAACGTATTTCAGGATTCGTTTAGCTGTATTGAAGTGTGATTCCTTAGGTGCAACTTGGTATCTCGCACACACTCCAACAGCAAACTGGATATCAGGCCTGCTATCCGTTAGGTACAGGAGCGAACCGATGAGCTTCCTGTCGAGTGATTGGTCAAACGGCTTTCCGGCTTCATCAGCACTAATTTGCACGGAAGTGCTCATGGGGGTTGGCGAAGATTTGGAATTGTTCATTCCAAATTTGTTGAGAAGCTCCTTCTTTGTATTTCTCTGGTTGATGAATATACATAGGCAAATCGCTTTACTGCAAACCTAGGAAATAACTAAGTTCCCCCATCATACTCATTTCAAATTTGCTTTGCATGAGATGTGAGAACCTTTGACATAGAGCAAGGTTAGTTGAACCAAAAATAATATCATCGACATAGATTTGTACCATTAGAAGGTCATCACCTTCTTGTATCTTGAACAAGGTTTTGTCGACAGCACCTTTCTCAAAACCGTTGTTGATTAGATACTGGGACAGGGTTTCGTACCAGGCTCTAGGGGCTTGTTTAAGTCCGTACAGGGCTTTCCTTAGCCTGTAAACTAGATCGATACCGTCTGTGTTGGCAAACCCTGGTGGTTGTTCAACATAAACTTCTTCTGTAAGCTCTCCATTCAGGAAAGCACTCTTGACGTCCATTTGGTATACGATAAAACTCTTATGGGCGGCAAAGGCTACAAATATCCTAATGGCTTCTAGTCTCGCTATAGGGGCGAAGGTTTCATCATAGTCGATTCCTTCTTCCTGACAATAGCCTTGTGCTACTAGTCTGGATTTGTTCCTTATGATAAGTCCATTTCCATCCTTTTTGTTTCGAAATACCCATTTGGTTCCTATAACCGATTGGTGTGTCGATGCAGGTACAAGATACCATACATTGTTTCTTTCGAAACCGTTAAGCTCTTCTTCCATAGATGTTATCCAATGAGAGTTGTTAAGAGCGTCTATGGTGAAACAGTTGGTTGGGCTAAGAATACGGCGATAGTGCACATATTGAGTCTCCTAAGTTCGGATTGAGATTTCCATTCAGGAAACTGTGAGACTTCAGTATTAGATTCTTCTTGTGCACAAAGTACATTTCCTTGTGTACTCTGTATTCTCCTACGAGTAGAACCACCGGCATTAATGTTTCCAATGATCAGCTCTTGCGGGTGATCTCTCAAACATCTTTGGTCGGGTTCTAGTTCAGGATCCCGTACTGTATCGAAAGTTTCTGTGGGTACAGCTTCAGCTTGTATAGCATCAGCTTCATCCACATCGATTCTTACAGCTGCGGGGTTGATTTCTAAATCAACTACAGGTTCTATGGGTGTAGGTGGATCTAAGATAGATAGATGGTGAATGTCCTGAGTGATATCATCTACTCCTGTAGGGTCATGGTGTGGTTCGTCGAACACTACATGAACTGATTCCTCGATCGTCAGCCTCCTTTTATTAAAGATTCTGAAAGCTTTGCTGACGGAGGAGTATCCTACGAATATTCCTTCATCTGATTTTTCATCAAAGGTTCTAAGTTGGTCCTTCCCATTGTTCAAAACATAACAAATGCATCAAAAAATGTGAAAATACGAAACTAATGGAGTATTGTTATTCCATACCTCGTAAGTTTGTTTTGTTGTGGTGCTTGTTGACGATCTGGCGGTTTTGAGTGTAGCCTGTTGTATTGGTTGCTTCACCCGAAATCTTTGTGGCAATTTGCTTGCGGCAATCATTGTCCTTGTTGCTTCTTTCAACGTCCTATTCTTTCGCTCGACAACACCATTTTGTTGAGGTGTACGGCGGTGAGTATTCGTGTTGTATTCCATTCTCCGACAGTATTGCTCTATAAAGCGGTTAGTAAATTCGGTACCTCTGCCGAACGAATGCACACGATACTCGATGCTTTTTCATTACGCAACTTTCTCGGGAGCTCGGGCGGCTAGATGTTGTTTCCTTCTTCTTGCTAAGAAAGATCGTCCAAGCATACGGAATAATCATCAACAACAACCATGCAATATTTCTTACCTCCCAAACTTACTGGGTCTACAGGACCGTAGAGATCCATGTGTAGCATTTCCAACACTCTTTGGGTTGAAAGGTAGGATTTGCTTTTCGAGGTTGACTTGATTTGCTTGCCTTTACGGCATGGTCATGACATTGTCCTTCTTGAATGACACATCGGCAAACCTCTAACCATACCTGTCTTGAAGGCTTGTTGATCGTCTTGAAGTTGACGTGAGACATCCTCTTGTGCCATAGCCGCCTAAGATCTGCAGTGCCTTTGGCAACAAAACATGGAATTGAGGAGCTCATAGGCTTCCAGTCGGAATGTACATATTACGATCTGCTTCCTGTAAGCACAACTTCCTTGGTTTGGGTGTTCTTGACTCTCAATGATCTATATAGAACTTCACCGAGAAGCTGTTTATCACGGCGGCTAATACTAAGTAGATTATACTGTAAGCCTTCAACATATGCAACATCGGTGACCTTGAATTTCCCGACAAGTAGGTTTCCTTTCCCTCTTGTTCTTCCTTTAGACTTATCACCGAAGCGAACTTTCGGACCGCGACCTTCTACAAAATCAGATAGCTTGCTCCTGTCTCCAGTCATGTGACGAGAGCATCCACTATCAAAGTACCAGGTATCCTCCTCTAGAATGTCCTGTAACAAAGAAATTAGGTAGATTTAGGTCCCCTTTGATTTTTGGGTCCATATATGTTAGTTCCTTTAGGTACCCAGATTTTCCTGACAGCAATTGGTTTACTGTAGGATGTACTCGGTACAGTATTGCCGTATCTACGGGGGGCATATCCATAGTTGTTATAATCACGATAATTATTATGCATGTAAAATTCAGGTTTATTATTATTATTCCAGTACGAGTGCCGTCTAGGAGGTGGAGCCATTTTCTTAGGCCTATGACTTGTCTTACGGGTCTCCGGTTGGATTCCCAATCTTGTTGTTGATCTTGAACTTGCATCTGCTTTGTCTTGAGGGATAACGGGGCTCCTGTATCCAATACCTAGGCGCCTTTGTCGAGTGTCTTGTTGTGCGGGCCTTTGGCGGTTGAATACCGTCTTCTTTCTGAATAGTATCGGCTTTGATGATATGCTTGTGGAGCATGCTGTAGATTATGCCTTCTGAGTGGTTGATGGTTCCACTGTCTCGAATAGTAGAGTTGAGGGGGCGGAATTGCAGCTTTCGGTTTTCTCGGTACAGCATGTTCCTTTATGGGACTAGGAGTATCTTCTGATTCAGGAATGTGTTCCACACTCTTGACGAACACAGTACTAGTTTTACCTTTATTCGAACATGAGCTGTATCCTAAGCCACTTTTATCATGAGCATGTTGCCCAGTTCTCAGAATTTCTTTCATTCTTTTGGACGATTTTTCAAAAGACTTCAGAATGGTCTCAAGTTCAGTTTCTCGCTTCTCGAGAGTTGTAATTTTGGTTTGTAGTAGAGCTAAATCATTTGTCTTGCTCTCATTATGGGTTTTAACTGCATTTAGTTCATGAGCAAGTTGATGATTGCTCTCCATGAGTTTTTCAAAATCGACCTTCTTTGGTTTCACAATCAAGAGACATATTTTCATAGTTTATTTTCAGCAAGTCATTTTCATCTTTCAGCTCTAGATTTGTTAATTGAAGCTGTATATTCTCAGTTTTTAAAGTCTCATGGGCCTTTTGAATGTTTTTGAATTCATTCATCATATTTTCGAAAGTATGAGATGCATTAGGTGGAATAACTGAGGTTGAGCTTACCTCATCGTCATTGTCTTCACCTTACGGAACATCTTTGGCCATAAAGCACATGTATGCTTTATCATCGAACTCATCGTCGGATGAATCACTTTCGATGACCACACGAAGACATTCTGCTGATTTGGATGGTGTGGGGAGGCTTCGATTCTCCAATCGGGGCCTTGAGCTTGTCTTTCCAAGCACGTCTTCTCTCATCTCTCTCTTGTTGCTCGGCCTCGGCAATCTTTGGACTTTGGGATGAGGACATTTGTTTGCATAATGGCACAGTTTCCTGCAGATTATAACACGAGTTAGCATCACCGAGATGATGTTTCAAGATTACCTTGTTGTGAGGTTTGGGCTGTAGGAGTCTTTCAGGCTGTTTGATGAACTTTTTGAATTTATGCATTAGAAGCGCCATTTCATCTTGTGACGGGATGTAAATCGTCTGTCAGCGCTCTTGTGGCCAGGGCTTGACGAGGCTAGGCATCTTTGTGTCGGCCAGTTCGTCTGACGGCGAGAGTGACTTTTGAAGGAGATTCTTGGCTTTCTCTCTTGTCAATGTCATACTCAAACGCTTTAAGGTCGAGAAGAGATCAAAGTGGATATTTCATTAAGATTACAGGATACACGCATATTTGTGGTCTTAATGTCCCATCGAGTGGGAGAGATCGAAAATTTTAAGTTCTTCTCCTTTTGGGTGTAAATCTTGCCCAACGCTTCAAGTTCACCAACAATACGGTAAATCGAGGTCAAGTTCCTCAAGTGTTTCCGTTGGTTTCATTTCAAACGATTCAAATTCTTGAGTAAGTTTTGAAATCTTGTTTTCTTTTGAGAGCTCGGTTCCCTCACAAATTAACTTGAGTTTATCCCGATTTCTTTGTTGTTTTGCGGCTCTTTACCTTTGAGAACGTGCCTTTGTCAAGAGTGACAAATAACGCGTTCTTAGCCACGTTGTCGAGATTAGCTCGCTTCCTTTCATCGGTTGTCCATTGCTCGCGTTCTTTCTCGAGCATTTCGGCATGGGCTTGGCCCTCAATCCTTCTTGGTGGATTGACCTTCATGATCTTGATCGGACCATCTGTATAACAAAAATCATCTCTTCGTGCATTCTTTGCAAGATGAGCTTCCATTCTAATTCTCCGATCAAATTCGTTAATAGAGAACATAGGGACTTTGTTAATCATAGAAGTATCCATACCGATAATATAGGAATGAAAGAAAGCTGTTTTGAAGATAAGTGATTTGAATCGATTCGGTTAAAAAGAAATACGTGATTCTTTTTAGAATCAACCTCTCCGATACCACTTGTTGGCCACTTAAGTATCTGGATACGATTTGGAAAATCGTTTAAACAACAAAGCGTATGGAATCTAAATCGAGTGCGTAGCGGAAGTCTTGGATACGATTAGTTGCCGTGGATACAACGACGTATTAGGTGTATACTTAATATATCACAGTTATTTCAAACAAAGCGGAAGGTAAATAACACGGTAATTTAAGTGGTTCGAGGTAAACCCTCTACGTCCATTTGGTCCTCCACACAGAGTAAAGTTTATTATATAATTCTGCGTACACAACTACGTAATTATAAACAAACCTATCCTTGTATCGTTCACTGATTGATACAAAGAATGTCGCTTTCAACCGTTCACACAGTTGGTTAAAGCTTCCTTCTTGACTAGCTTCTTCACACACGGTTCCAAAGCTTCGTCCTTATTCGTCCCACAGTCGAATAACTTGTTGAGTTCACACGAGCTCGGTTTTACACGAGGTAAAAGGTAGGTAACCGAGTAGAAGCAGTGACTTTGAATACCAAGATCTTGGTGATGATAGTCATTTGTTCTTGATGTTGAGCCTTTGTATATCTCTTTCGTTCTAACTAGCGGTATGCCTTGGAGATATGTTTGCTCGGATGATAACTTTGATAGCTTGAGTATTAGTTATGCGGTTGGTTGGTTCGTTCGTGATGATCTTCAATGTCTTCAAGGATATATATATAGCCTCGAAGAAAGTATCCGTTGAGATGTCCGTTTGAATAAGATTTCCTTCAACGGGAATATGACATGATCCGGATTTCGGGATTACGAAGATCGAAGGCGGTATTTAAATACTTTATCCTAGAGTATTTAAATACTTCTTTGTTCAACGGGACTTGACTTGTGTTCTTTCTTGTCCTTTTGTGAAGCTGTATGGAAGATGATCGTATTTAGAGCATCGAGACAGTTTCCATACTTGATCTTTTACAAGTCTTCTTCTTTGTCTTGTGAGCTTCACCGATCTTTGATTCGAGGCGGAGTTTTGATATAGGATAAAGCCTTGAAACCTCGATACAGTTTCCTTACTGTATATTTGGCATATATGTCAAAACCTTCTCAATAACAAATAACAATCGATACAGGGATCGGGTATCCCGGCTGATTCGATATAGGGTTATTGTTTTTCCCAACAGAGTAAAACCTTTAGCAACCAACCTAGCTTTAAATCTGATATTCTCTACTTCATTCTTAACCTTAAATAACCACTTACAGTCCACAAGAGAACAACGTTCAGGTTTTGGAACAAGAGTCCAGGTTTGGTTAACATGCAGGGAATTCATTTCATCATTCATAGCATTTAACCAATCAGAAGCATTTTCAGATTTTAAAGCATCTTTGTAGCTTTTAGGTTCGTTATTATCTAAAGATTCAAACACATTGCAAGCATGGGACATCATATGAAAATCATCAAAGTGATGAGGCCTCCTAACATTCTCTCTTCTCGGCCTATCTCTAGTTAATTGATAGTTGGTCAGATCAGCACTTTCATCAACATTTTCAATTACTTCATCACTAGAATTTTCGGAATGATTTTCATTTTCAGCATGCAAAGTTTCATCATTTTCAGGCTCCACCTCACTTAAGGTAGGGTAGTTAGAAACAAATTCTGGATTAGGCATGTGCACGGGTGCGGGTGCAGGATGTTCAAGACAAGGAAATTCATCTTTATTAAATATAACATCCCTACTAATTAGCACCTTAAACCCTGGTTCGCCCTTAAGCCATAACCTAAATCCCTTAACTCCCTCCGAGTAGCCTAAGAACACACATCTTATCGATCTAGGTTCTAGTTTATCTTGCTTTTGATGAACATATGCAGCACACCCAAATACATGAAGATTTGAGAAATCAATATTACTACCAGTCCATACAGATTCTGGATAATTTCCATTCAAAGGGACAGATGGAGATCTGTTTATAATATAGGCAGTTGTAGATAAAGCCTCTCCCCAAAAACGTTTTGACAATCCGGAGCTGACGAGCATAGACCTTACCCTATCAAGGAGGGTTCGGTTCATGCGCTCAGCGATTCCGTTTTGTTGGGGGGTGTAAGTCTTTATCTATGCCTTTGAATACCACTTTCCGCACATAAAGTATCAAACAAATTATTGCAAAATTCCAGGCCATTGTCGGTTCTCAAAATTTTAATTTTCTTAATCGATTTTCAATTAAAATTTTCCACGTTTTGAACGTGTCAAACACATCAGATTTGTTCTTAAGGAGAAACACAAAGACTTTCCTGGAATAATCATCAATCACAGATAAAAAATATCGGTTTCCACCATGTGTCGGAACACTGGCAGGCCCCCACACATCAGCATGTAGACATTCAAACACGTTTGAACTCTTAGGGGGGTTTGGGGAAGGTGAATGAGGAAAGTTCGTACGATGTTGCTTACCATACACACAGTTATCGCAAAATGGCAAGTCAGATATTTTATCATTCCCAAAACAACCATTTTTGTGCAATATTTCAAGACCTTTACCACTAATGTGACCCAACCGTTTATGCCAGATTTCAGTTTTATCTCCATGTACTGCATTAACGGAAAAGTTACTTACAGTGGAACAAATATATAAGTTCAGTTTACGAATGGCGACAAAAAAGGTTTTGGGACCTCTCGTAACTTTCATTGCACCCTTACCCCATGTACCTTCAAAACCATCATCTTCAAGACATGCACATGACATTAAATTATGAGCTAAGTGAGGAACATGCCTAACATTTTCCAAAGTTATCGAATTACCAGATTCGAATTTAAGGCACACAGTTCTATTCGGCAACATTTCGTTTTACATGATCGGCATAGATACATATCGATTTTTCAAATCACGATAGCTAGAAAAAGTTGTTTATGCGGAGTCATGTGAAATGTGCATCCAGAGTCAACTTGACCAATCATTTTCACCAAGGTCGGCTAACACGAGTTCACGAAGCATGCGTAGCATCGAAATCATAAACACATCACCCGATTTTCACCTGACTAAGTTAGCTTTGTTGATTCTTTGGTTTTCTTAGGTTTAGTGCGGTCTTGAATGTAGTGACCATACTCACCACAATTGTAACACTTACGATTATTAGGTCTAGGTTTAAACCGAAATTTTCATTGCCCTTTTTCTTGTTGGCTTGGTTATTTTGGTGTTGGAAGACTTTTTATTTTGAAAGCGTTTTTGTGGTCTTCCTTTGACAAAATTAACCTCGCCAAGATTTCTAAGGGCGGCACCTTTATTGTTTTTCAAATCTAACTCTTTGCTCTTTAAGCCGTTTACAACAATATCTAAGGTCACTTGATCTCTACCATATTTAATGGCGATTTCACATCACTATAAGAATCGGGAATAACATTCAAAAGAACAATCGGAGTGTAATCATCGATGTTTTTATCTCCGTTAACTTTATATCTTGAACCGGTTTTGTAAACACGTCTAAATTGGCATCAATGTCTTTATTAAGATCAAGCTTGTAGCGGAAAAATTTTTCAAGAAGAAACAATTTATTGGCGTGAAGTTTCGGTATACATTTCTTCTAATTTTTCCCATAACTCTTTAGCGAACCATGTTTACCTAGTTTTCTTATCACAGTCGAGAAAGGTTCAAGATAATCGCAGAATAAGCAAACTCATCAAGTTCAGCCTTTTTATCCGCCGTCACATTAGAAGCGAAAGAATTATCAATAGCTTTGAAGCATTTTTGTTGAATAAGTATGCTTTTCATTTTTTGTTGCCAAATGGCAAAATCACCTTTTCCATCAAATGGGGCCACAGAGAAGGCAGAGATCGTTCCCATTTTAATTTTCAAAAAATGAACAAAGTTTTTGAAAATTTGTGAAAAACACAAACGAGGAGGAAACGGTTAATTTTATCAAAACTCAGAAACACAAAGTAATCAATAAAATCACACAGATGAATAAAATTAAACGAATCTGAAAAATTCAATACCAGGCCCCTACAAGATCCGAGGACACTTAAGCGGTCCAGGCAGGAGGGTTTAAATGCCCGATTATGAAAAAATTCCAGATTCAACACGAAGTAAAATTGCAGTAATAAACACACAGAATATTACCAACAATGCGTCAACTAACATACGCAGCAGAAGCAATAACAACAGGGCCGAGACAGTCAGCCGAAAATCACGAAGAACAGTGGGCCGAGAGCAACACAGCAAGACCCGAACAAAAAATATCACAAAGAAAAAATCACCAAGAACAACGAACGGGAATAATATCACAAAGAATAACGAGCAAGTAAAAAACAGAAAATAAGGAGAGGGTTAAGCCGATATACCTGAGCGATCCGGGTCGACCCGATTCGGACAAATCCGAACCACAGCTCCGGTACCAATGTTGAGTATTGGTCCGAATCGGGTGGCACGATTATTACAATAATTATAACAAATATAACTATTACACGAATCTACTCGGGATAGGGATTAGGGATTACACAACTTCTATTAAATAAATCAAACAACAACTGGGAAAAGAAAATAATAACAGTGGGAATAGAAATGCAAACCAAACGGCCGAAGCCGTCGGAAACAACTGGCCGGCTCACTCCTCCGTCCCCGTAGCCACGTCCTGGACTCACAAGACCCGCGGCCAGCACCTCGAACCGAAACCCACCACCGGAACCGGAAGCAACCACCGAAGAATCAAAGCACCAAGCAAGATTCAACCGATCCAAACACCAAAACTGAATCGAAGCACAAAGCTACCGAAAAAACCCCAGAAAATCAGATCCCGATTCTCACAAACCTCACCCACAAAAACCCTCAATTATTTCACAGAGAAAAAAAACCCGAGGGATTCAAGAAAAATTATCACTTGCTCTCTTCGTTTTTGTTGTGCTTTCATCTCCTCCTAAAACGGAATTTATAGGAGAATCGGAACAACAAAACGAAGAAAGGAAATCGGGAAGATTTGGTTTCCATCTCAGAAGAAACAGTCAAACAGGAGAAGAAGGAAGAAAATCGGGAGAGATAAGGGTGGGTGAAGAGGGAGACGGCGGGTGAGAAATGAGGGTAGGGTTTGGGGGTAGGTTTATATTTAGGGTAGGTATAAAACCAAGTGGGATTAATAGATCTGAGATAAATGGCAGGATTAATCCCACACTAATAATGCCAAAAGGTTAGGTAAGTCGATTTTAATTGAAACAGGAAATATAAATTGGGCCCTCATTATTTTATTCATTTGGACCAATTAAAACCCAACATTTTCCTTCTCGGCTCTCTCTCTCTCGCACTCTTCAAATTTACTCTTCTTATTTCTTTTCCAAATAAATTCATCTTCCAAATTCAAGGGTTGATATCTTTCAACTTTAACTCCGAAAAATAAGTTAGAAGAAATTATTTCCCACATTCCTCCTTCATGGTCTACACACACGCGCAAGCAGGACAACGACATTAGTCGGGCGAAGATGGCAGACACCGGTGGCACGACGGAACAAGCCAACAGAGACGGACGAGCTGTTTGGGCGATTACGTCGGGTTACTCGCAAAAGCTACCGGCGGTCGCACATGGAGTTTGCAAGAGGTTTGATCCTCTGGTTCCTGTGGTGGTTCTCACGGCAGCGGGCTTTCTAGGCTGCTGATTTGTTGATAAGTTTCTGTGGTGCGATGGAGGCGCAAGTCGTTCTGTTAGCCTGATTTTAGGCCAAGAGGCGGTCATGGTGGGCAGCAGCGAGTCTAGAGCTCAAACGGAAATGGACTTTGAGGAGCTTCAATTTCAAGCACTACTTTTCGGGCTTTCCTTTTATAATCTGCCTTGTGTTGTATGTGTATCGAAGTTTTGTAGAGGAATATACTCCCTCCCTCCGCCAAAAACTTGTCCTAGTTTCCTTAGTAAGGTGTCCGCCAAAACTCGCCCCACTTATAAAAAGAAAGTTTTTCTTTTTTTCTTCTCAAAATTGGAACTCTTTCTTCACTAAAATCACTTTACACCAGTTTTTTTTTTTTTAAAACCCATGCCCTCCCAATTGAGGCAAGTTTTTGGCGGACCTGGAGAGTATTTGTATAACCTGCCTTTTTGATTCTCAGATTTGTTGCGATTTGCTGTTTCCAATTTGTGTACATCCAAATTCCAAAGTTAGATTTGCCATGTAGAGAAGTTGGGAATGGTTTATCTAACACTTAACTATTTTAATAAAAGAATGATGATCAAGTTATTTATATGGTAAGGGTTAATATATTACTAATAAAAATATAATACAAAGTAAAATTAGAAATGCATGTTGTATCTGATTTTCAAGTTGATGTAGGATGCTCGGGACTTTGGTTTACTTGGACCTGGGGAAATATTAAGGAACGCCTTGACAGAAGCCTTTATAATGCAGCTTGGATTGATAGGTTCCCTGAGATAGGCGTGCAGCATCTTCCAAAAATCAAGTCTGATCATCGTCTGGTTCTTATTCAATCACATCTACCTGTGGACCTCACACTCCCACGTCCTTTTCGATTCTTAGCACCTTGGCTAGGACACTCGCAGTTCCAAGCCTTCTTCCAACAGAATTGGAGTGATTCGTTTGATTTTACCGTGCAACTGGGCCTTTTGTCCGATCGGCTTCGAGTATGAAACCGGCGGGTCTTCGGCAATATATTCAAACGCAAAGACAAATTATTAAAGGATCTGTCCGATGTTGAGAGACGAAGTGAAATATACCCTGCTCATAAAGTACACGAAGACCGCATTTGAAGGGAATTGGAAGATACCTTTTGACAGGAGGAGTTACTCTGGATACAAAAGTCGAGGAATCAGTGGGTTGTTGATGGTGACCAGAACACCAGGTTCTTTCATGTCGCTATGATGAGGAGACCTGCCCAGAATCATGCGACCAGAATCAGATTCACAAACTGAAGGATGCTTTGGTGAGATGGACCACCGACACGCCTACCTAGGTTAGCATGGCGGTTAATCACTTTCGCAACTTATACAACAAAGAAGGTACATTATCATATTCTCTGGGGGCTCTATCAGGTATCCGAATTCATGACCAACAAGCCACAACCCTTGTAGACCCTGTTCGTCCAGATGCGATCAAAGCAGCAATACACTCCGTGGCTCCCTGAAAGCTCCAGATTTGACGGATTCCAGCCAATATTCTACCAGAAATGCTGGGAAACTGTTGGTAGACGTTTGGTTAATTTAGTCGACCAGTTAAAATGAGACGTTGTTGGCTCTAGTTCCCAAGACAAAAAGGCCGACAACTCTATCCCAGTTTTGGCCTATAAGCTTATGTGATGTCTCCTACAAGATAATCACAAAATGCATCGCTAATCGGCTCAAGCACCCGATGCCGGGATTAATACACCCATCTTAAACGAGATTTGTTCTGGGCTGCTATATTAGTGACAACATTATTGTTATGCAAGAAGTTGTTAATTATATGCATGCTCACTCGGGATGACAAGGCATATAATCCTTAAAATAGATCTCGCAAAGTCTTATGATAAGATCAGCTGGAAATTTGTGGAGGAGACTTCATATGCGACAGACTTCCCTGCCACTGTTATCGCCCTCATAATGGAGTGCCTCTCGTTGGCCTTTATTCAAATTCTTTGGAATGGGGTTGCTCTGACTCCTATCAACATGCAGCCTCAGGCATGGCTATCTCAGATCTCCGTACTTATTCACTCTCCGTGTCGAACGTCTGAGCCATTTGATCCAGTATGAGGTCCAAGCAGGAAGGTGGCAACCAATCTCACTCATAAATGGAGGTACCCCACTTATTCATATTTTCTTTGCAGGAGACCTGGTTTTATTTGGATAAGCCACTGTTGTGCAGGCTCAGTGCATATGAAACATTCTCTATAGTTTCTATGAGGCATCGGGTCAATCAGTAAGCAAGGAGAAGTCCTGCGTCTACTTCTCCAAAAATGTTCGAAAAATACATCGGCATTGATTAGCTCCACTCTGGGAATGCTCACAATCTGGGAAAGTATCATGGCGTGCTGGTGAGACATGGGAGAGTGACGACATGCATGTTCAGCTACTTGTTAGAGCGGTTAGACCAAAAGTTGGCAGGAGGAAAGCTGATTCCCTATCTCTGGTGGGGCGAGTTACCATGGCTGTCTCAGCTTGTAATGCAATACCCTCTTTTGCCATGCAGAGTGCTGTATTACCCATAACGATCTGTGACCAAATTGATCGTAATATCAGAAGTTTCGTTTGCGGAATTAGAGAGGGGAACCAAAAGGTCGATATGGGTAATTGGATTACAATATGTCGACCTAAAGAGCAAGGAGGGCTTGGCCTTCGAAGTGCT
Source organism: Orobanche coerulescens (assembly GCA_033398695.1). NCBI lineage: Eukaryota > Viridiplantae > Streptophyta > Magnoliopsida > Lamiales > Orobanchaceae > Orobanche > Orobanche coerulescens. Next base: position 52,369,823 of record CM065803.1, read on the forward strand.
CAGGAGTCAAGTCGTGCTTTTATTATGAAACTAACTTGGGGTCTATACAAGCTACCTGACGAATTATGGGCACAAGTCTTGCTTACTAAGTATTAAAGGATTCGGCACATAGCCTTATTGCCAATGGAACCCGCCGCTTTTCCAACCTGTGGAGGGGTATTAATGATGTGATCCCAACTCTTCACTAGAGAGTTCGGTGCAGTATTTGGGATGGTTGCACGACCCGATCCTGGATAGACTCATGGCTTGATAATGGCAGCATCCTCATCGAGCATGCTCTTGACCAACAGTCGTCGATACTACAGTTACTGTCCGACCCTTCTGTACAAGCTCGGGAAGATGGAATGTTGACTTGCTTCAAGCTCATCTCCCGCCGCCAATTTATGCCCAAGTGGTGGGCATAACCCCGCCACAACCTACTCTCGGGAAGGACATGATCGTTTGGGAGATGGAGCCGTCTGGAAAAATTTACTGCGAGGTCAGCATATATGCTTATTAAGAGCTTGCAGCAACTTTATTCTAATGCTCTCTGGAAGTCGGTGTAGAAGTGGCGGGGTTCAAACAAAGTATACCACTTCCTTTGGCTAGTATGCCATGGCCGAATTCTTACAAATGTGGAGAGACATAGCCGGCACATTATAGGCATGAGTACCTGCCCAGTCTGTACAGGCCTGGAGGAGACGGTGGAACACGTGATCAAAGGATGCTCAGTGGCTTATGTGGCATGGAGCCAACTTATTCCGCCGCACGAATTTGCAGCCTTCATGCTGATTCCATTCCCAGAGTGGTGGTCACAAAATCTGAAAAAACAGGGGATAAATGTATTATTTGACTTATGTTGCTGGATGCTCTGGAAGCATATGAACGATTTTGTTTTCAACGGGATCCATTCCAATCCAGCTGCAGTGGTTGCTAATGTGTATTATTGGGTCGATCTTGTATGAAATGGCACAAGTGCTGCTAAAGCAGATTGGGGAGGAGCTAGGTTGGCCTGAACACTATACCTTGCTTTTAAATGGACTACTGTTGTTTAAAATTGAATTTTTTTGATTGAAGCAGGTGAATAGATTCATATAGACATAAAAAAATGAAACCTAAATATTGCCGGAACCGATAATCTCGGTACGGGTTGTGTTCAACTCTGAATGAAAAAAACATGGAACCAAACCCCAAAAATACAATTCGATTTGGGTTCGGTTCCTAGAAAAAAAAACACACAAACGAATTTTGACAGCCTAATATCCTCCATCTGCTCACATGAAGTAAGAAGGCTTTTACAATGTCGACTCAAAACTGCTTCTATGAGGATATCTAATCCAAATGCCCATATTTCTTTTTGCAAGTCTAAATTTCCCCAAAGGAATTTCAGTCCAAATAGGAGGGAAAATAGAAAACCATCGCATTGCTAATTTATATGCACAACCTCCACCGAGAAGCAATAAATGTCATAGACAGCAAGAGACGTAGCAAATGTACTTTTGTATACATCACAATATCAATTAGACGTGCCCACGATTCAAGGCCCGGCGGTTCCGGTTAACCTTGGAGCTGAATCGGAACTGGCCCGTTAAAGTATTTTTTGGTTCCGGGCGGGACCAAAAAACCGACAGTTCCAGTTCCGGTTAAAACTGCTGGTTTCGGGTTAGAACGGTTGGCTTTTAATATTTTATAATTAAATAATTCAACTTATTTTAAAAAATATTATAATGAAATATAAATTCATTTTCTTTTATTCTCCAAAACTTACTTAAGGCCCATTAGTATAAAGCCAAAAATAGAGGAAGAAAGTTGCCCAAATCCCATGAACAACATCTCTCATTTTATAAGTCTAACTCTCTTATTCCTATGAACTATTTTTCAATGGGACAATGCTTCTCATGCATGCTCTTTCAACTCCCCCACATCGAAAATTCATGGAAGAAATGAGGTGATTTGCATTATAAATATGATTATCTTCAATGACATTGTTTCGCTTCACATTATGTTATTTTCTTTAAACTATTCACGTTTGAAGTAAATATGATTTTAAAAATTCAACAATTATTGACTAAAACCGCTTGTTTGATTTTTGAAACTACCCCGGTTTTGATGAAACCCTACGGTTTTGAACATTGGAACCGCCGATTCCACATTATATATGTAAAATATTTTATAATTATTTAATTAATAAAACCGGCGGTTCGAACCACCACTTAGCCTAGCGGTTCCGGTTCCCCCTAATCTTGAACCGTAACCGGATCTGTAATATCCGCAATTTCGATTTTCGGTAAAAAAAATTTTTGGCAGGAGTCTGTTTTAACGGCTCGCTTGTGACCGTTTCGTCGTTCTGAGAATGATTAATTCTGCATTTTGTCATCCGAGTTCATTTTGGTGTCGTTTTGTGAGTTCTGTGATTTTTAGCGAATTTTCCGCACTTGAGTTTGATTCTTGCGAATCTCGTTCGAAACTGTCGCTTCGCGTATCCCGTAAGTTTGTTTAACTTTGTTAGACGCGTTGTGAGCTTCAGTTTGGTTATTCGTTGTCGTATCGTGATATTTCGGTCGTTCGGACCATTTCGTCATTTCCCAAAGTCTTGGGGAACTTCTTTTGTATTCCTCACTCCGACCTTTTTGGAGTGTCGTTATGAGTTTTGGTGCGATCCTACTGCCTGTGCAGTAGTAATAGCGCACGTTATGGGCCAGATATAGCGCGCGCTGCTTGAGATTGCTAGCGCACGCTGAGACTAAGTTAGCGCACGCTAACTAGAGGTGCAGAAATAGTCCAGAGGCTACTGGACTGGGTTAGAACGTTGATTGGCGCATGCTATATAATGGTATAGCGCGCGCTAAGGTGCAGTAGTAGCGCATGCTACGGCGAGGATAGCGCACGCTAACTGGTAGTTCGGGGGCGGTCCATGAGCTACTGAACTGCGTCTGGGGTTCTCTTTAGCCATGCTAATCGTGATGATTAGCGCACGCTAAGATGTCTACTGTATAAACTGGACAGCAGTCGTGAACTCGTATTTCCACTTCATTTCTTCTCCTCTCCGCGGGTTTGAGGCGAGGGCGACCAGGGTCTGAACTCCTGGTCGATTTTTGTTCTATCCAAGGTGTTTTAGCGAGTTCGAGGTGATTGTAACGTCATCTAATCCATTGTTCTTCGTCGGATCGAGGTATTTTTTCTCATTTCCCCTAGAGTTGACTTTTTGGAGTTTTATTCTTGACCTTGATCCTAGTCCGATTTAGATGAATCGGTTGATGCTATATGATGTTATTAATTGTGTTCTATGGATTGTATATCCATATTTCGAGTTTGTTTAACTCGATTGATGATTTGAGTATTCTTGGGAATTATTGAACATTTAATGTCGATTAAATGTTTCAATGAGTTTCCTTTGATGTTTTGAGGTGATTCCCATTGTTATTGATCTCGATCCTCTTTGTGATCGTGTTTTTGTTATTTCTTGCGGGAGATGTAGGTTTCGAGGCACTTCGGTCAGGCCGTGTTCGTTGGAGTATTCGTGTGCCGATTTCGAGGCAAGTACCTTGTTCATACATTTCTTGTGTTTGTGGATATGATGATCGGTGATCCTCTAGTGTGTTTGTTTGGTTGTTTAAAATGAACTTTCAAAGGATTCGGTTTAACCTCGATAAAGGCTCACTTTCAAAACGTGCGTGCATTTATCAAAGGTGTGTTTGTAAATGATTAAGTGAATCATATGGATATATTTGGCGTTGATGTTGTGCTTTGATAATGCATATATACATATATTACCCCATTTCGGTGCATTGTGATTTGACGTTTGTGTCGTGATAAGTATTTGTTGCATCTACGTGAAATTGTTGGGATATCCTTGGTGTACTATGTTAAATGGTGTGAATGTGTAGTCATAGTCTAGCCGTGAAGCCGGGTGAGGTTTATGGTGACACATGGCTTGTGATCATGTGGTGAGGATGCAACAAGTGATTGATCCAACCGTGGGAGCCTAAGGAAAACTACGGTGACACATGACTTGTGATGGTGTGGTCAGGATGCAATAAGTGATTGATCCAACCGTGAGAGCCTAAGAAAACTACGGTGACACATGACTTGTGATCATGTGGTCAGGAATTACCGTTGGTTTTAATTGAGAAGCAAATTTTTAGACTGTGACCCCTTTCGGTTTTTAAAAGAGAAATATTCGATAATCCTAAATGGTTTTCCGCTAAAACTCCCGAGGGCATTTTAAAACATTTTATAAATTATTCTCTTGATTTGTGATCTTTCGTATTTGGAAAGTTTTACTCAAACTCTTTGCCTCGGGAAGCATCTTTCGTTATGTTTGAGTCTTTGAGGATTCCTGATTATTATTATTCTTAGAATATGATATGTATGACTCGTATTTATACTTTGTAATTGCACCAGCCAAATAGTAGATTTTTGTAAACCCCCGAGAAGTCGAGGGGTGGATGTCTGTATTGCATTCAGGTACGTGCAGGGTCTTGGGGAGCATAACATAGGGTTGGCACGAAGGATGATAAATGATGATCGATACTAATCACATGAGGATCCGTACGATGTTGTATTGGTTCAGTTGTAGTTATTTCTGTAGTATTTCTCCCTGTTGTACGAGAGCGTATTGTATTTTGACCCCTGCGTGGGTATGTATTGAGATTGAGTTGTATGTATTAATTGAAAGACCAAATCGATCTATTGGATCATTTTAGCCTTAAAGGCGATGTTGAGATGTTCGATTTTGTTACTAGCCTGGTAGATCCTTGGGAAAAAGGTCTACGGCTTATAATATCCATGAGTGGATTGGGGGTGTTACATAAATGGTATCAGAGCTTAGGTTGTGGAAACCTAAGTTGTCGGGTCAAGTTGTGTCTGTTGAGTTTTGTCTCATCGGATTTTGTCTGACTGAGTCGTGTCACAACGCGTCTTCTGAGTTTGTTGGTCGTGATTAGTATCGTGGGGTGATCATCATCTTCGTGCGACCTGTGGATGTAAGTCTCCTTTCTTTTTGTTGTGCCTAGTGTGACACGAGCCACTTGTATGATTATTTGTTAAGTGATGGAATCTTTATGTAGATTTTGATTTCGTGATATGTGTTTATTTGACTCTCATATTTTGTTTATATGAGCAGTGGTGTCGCTGCTAATGTATTTTTGACTGTTGATTTTATCCGCTGCTAATGATTTCCAAAATGATTTGCTCGTTTTGCAAATATTCTTGTGAAACCCTTGTGCTTAACATGGAATGGTAATGTATATGTGTGTGATTTGCTCACTCCGGGAGGGTCCGACGAGGCCTCGGAGGAATCTGTGATTTCACTCCTGATTCACGAGCTTGTTTGGATAGCCAGTCCGGGAGGGTCCATAGAGGTCTCGGATGGGACCAATGGTTTAGCCCTGGTCCTAGGCGAGTCATGTGCGTGATTTTTAACTATAGCTAGTCCGGGAGGGTCCTTAGAGGCCTACGATGGGACTAGTGGTTTCACCCCGGTCCTAGGCAAAATTTTTTTAACTGTGATCATTGACTGTTTGTTTCCCGGGAAAAGACATGTCTTGATTTTGAAACAATTTGATGCATGTACTATGAGACGTATAAGTGAATGTCGATACATGTGAGTTTTGGGCATTCTGGCCTATTGGATTTTTGAAAATCTTGAGTATTTTAGAGAATAAATTTAGAGACGTACTTTTAAAATGGATTATTTTCTCGCGGTATTTTCAAGGTGCCTACTAATACAACTGTATGTTTCAAAATTATTCTACTTTGAGGACCAAAATATTTTGAAATATTTTCAGTAAATTAAAAACGCATTTGCTTAGACCCAAAGGTCGAATATTTCTGAAAGTTTTTCTTCTAAAAGAAAGATGTTCTCATTTTTATCAAACACAAGACGGTTTTTCAGTCTCTCGATAACGATGTTTGTATTACTTTTCGGCGAGGCCACAAGATGTACCGCTGTCTCAAGCTATTATTGACTATAGCAAACAGCTCAACTACGTGCAGGATCAGGTAAGGACAGAGGAAGATAAGATCTGTCATTTTAGTAGGCGAATGAAGCCAGAGATTCGTCAATACATGGCGGGTCTCACTTGTACTTCATTGAGAGTATCTGAATAGGGCGTTAGCCTATGAACTATCTACATCATCGACTGAGCATATGTCTGAATCGAAGAAATAGAAAACTGTTGGGAACTTTTCAGGAAATCAGGGGAGTGGCCCTCTAGGGCTGGGACTTCGTGTCGTCATCCTCAGAAGGTTCCTCGATCATGTGAACAGAGGAGGAGTATTACCCCTGCAGTGAGTAATGTGAGCAGTACGAAGACGTGTTATAACTGTAGTCAAGCGAGCCATACCGCGAAGAATTGTCGTTCACCATTAGTCAGATGTTTCGATTGCGGTCATTTGGGACACCGAGCTATGCATTGCGAGATGGTAGCTGAGAGGTTTGGGGATCAAGTTTGTGTCTCTGCTGCGAAAGGATACGGAGATTCCTAGTGTGGTTTTCAAGGATTTCGGCGTGGTCGGAGTTCTTCGTGGTTATCCTCGCGGATCGTTGTGTTTTTAATTTCTATTTTAGCTTGTTCGTGTTTTCTTGTAATAGGTACTTTTTGTTTTATGATTGTTCGGATAATTGACTTGATTGTGTTATCTATTTGGTGATACTTGACACTTATTGGTTTTATTGTCTCTGCTTGTGACATTGTGATGGTTGTTGTCGAGCGTGATTCCACGCCGTATGTTTCTTTGCGTTGCTTGTAGTGTTTCGCCGATGGATGTGAGTTATTCGGTTCTTGTGTATCTCGTTGAGATGTTCCTGGTGGGATTTTGCTCCGCCCTACTTATTTTAAGTTTCGAGACGAAACTTATTTTAAGGAGGGTAGTATGTAATATCCGCAATTTCGATTTTTGGTAAATTTCTTTTTTGGCAGGTGTCCGTTTTAACGGCTCGCTTGTGACCGTTTCGTTATTCTGAGAATGATTAATTCTGAATTTTGTCACCCGAGTTCATTTTGGTGTCGTTTTGTGAGTTCTGTGCTTCTTAGAGACTTTTCCGCACTTGAGTTTGATTCTTGCGAATCTCGTTCGAAACTATCGCTTCGTGTATCTCGTAAGTTGTTTAACTTTGTTAGATGCGTTGTGAGCTTCGGTTTGGTTATTCGTTGTCGTATCATGATATTTCAGTCGTTCGGACCATTTCGTAATTTCCCAAAGTCTTGAAGAATTTCTTTTGTATTCCTCACTTCGACCTTTTTGGAGTGTTGTTATGAGTTTGGGTGCGATCCTACTGCCTGTGCAGTAGGAATAGCGCACGCTATGGGCTAGATATAGCGCGTGCTACTTGAGATTGCTAGCGCATGCTGAGACTCAGTTAGCGCACTGGGGGTGCAGAAACAGTCCACAAGCTACTGGACTGGGTTGGAACGTTGATTGGCGCACACTATGTAGTGGTATAGTGCACGCTACGGCGAGGATAACACATGCTAACTGGTAGTTCGGGAGCAGTCCAAGAGCTACTGGACTGGGTCTGGGGGTCTCGTTAGCGCACGCTAATCGTGATGATTAGCACACGCTAAGCTGTCCAGTATATAAACTGGACAACAGTCGTGAATTGGCATTTCCACTTCATTTCTTCTCCTCTCCGCGGGTTTGAGACGAGGGCGACTAGGGTTTGAACTTCTGGTCGATTTTTGTTCCATCCAAGGTCTTTTAGGGAGTTCTAGGTGATTGTAACATCATCTAATCCATTGTTCTTCGTCGGATCGAGGTATTTTTTCCCATTTGTCCCTAGAGTTGACTTTTTGGAGTTTTATTCTTGATCTCGATTCTAGTCCGATTTTGATGAATCGGTTGGTGCTATATGATGTTATTAATCACGTTCTATGGATTGTATATCCATATTTCGAGTTTGTTTAACTCGATTGACGATTTGAGTATTCTTGGGAATTGTTGAACATTTAATGTCGATTAAATGTTTCAATGAGTTTCTCTTGATGTTTTGAGGTGATTCCCGTTGTTATTAGTCTCGATCCTCATTGTGATCGTATTTTTGTTGTTTCTTGCAGGAGATGTAGGTTTTGAGGAACTTCGGTCGAGCTGTGTTCGTCGGAGTATTAGTGTGCCGGTTTTGAGGCAGGTACCTTGTTCATACATTTCTTGTTTTGTGGATATGATGATCGGTGATTTTCTAGTGTGTTTGTTTGGTTGATTGAAATGAACTTTCAAAGGATTCGGTTTAACCTCGTTAAAGGCTCACTTTTAAAATGCCTGTGTATTTGTGAATGATGTGTTTGTAAATAATTAAGTGAATCCTATGGATATGTTTGGTATTGATGTTGTGCTTTGATAATGCATATATGAATATATTACCCCATTTTGGTGCATTGTGATTTGACGTTTGTGTCGTGATAAGTATTTGTTGCCTCTGGGTGAAATTGTTGGGATATCCTTGGTGTACTGTGTTAAGTGGTGTGAATGTGTAGTCATAGTCTAGCCGTGAAGCCGGGCGAGGTCTACGGTGACACATGGTTTGTGATCATGTGGTCAGGATGCAACAAGTGATTGATCCAACATTTAGAGCCTAAGAAAAACTACGGTGACACATGACTTGTGATCGTGTGGTCACAATGCAACAAGTGATTGATCCAACCATGAGAGCCTAAGAAAACTACAGTGACACATGACTTGTGATCATGTGGTCAGGATGCAACAAGTGATTGATCCAAATGTGAAAGCTTGATGACATGTGGCAAGCGATCACGGTGACATGGATATGATTGTGGATGTATTTTTTCCAGGGTAGAGTACCTTGGACGTGTTACCGAGATTTTGTATCTTGGGTGTTTATGTTTTGTTGATTTTATGTCCGTCGAGGATACGTCGTGTGGGTTGTGGACCCCGTGAATTATTGTTGGTTTCAATTGAGAAAGCAAATCTTTGGGTTGTGACCCCTTTCGGTTTTTGAAAGAGAAGGATTCGATAATCCTACATGGTTTTCCGCTAAAACTCCCGAGGGCATTTTAAAATATTTTATAAATTGTTCTCTTGATTTGTGATCTTTCAAATATGGAAAGTTTTACTCAAACTCTTTGCCTCGGGAAGTATCTTTCGTTATGTTTGAGTCTTTGAGGATTCCTGATTATTATTATTATTATTGAAATATGATTTGTATGACTTGTATTTACACTTTGTACTCGCACTAGCAAAATAGTAGAATTTTGCTAAGCCCCGAGAAATCGTGGGGTGGATGTCTGTATTGCATTCAAGTACGTGCAGGGTCTTGGGGAGCATAACACAGGGTTGGCACGAAGGATGATGAATGATGATCGATACTAATCACATGAGGACCCATACGATGTTGTATTGGTTCAGTTGTAGTTATTTCCGCTGCAGTATTTTTCCCCGTTGTACGTGAACGTGTTGTGTTTTGACCCCTACGTAGGTATGTATTGAGATTGAGTTGTATGTATTAATTGAAAGACCAAATCGGTCTATTGGGTCATTTTAGCCTTAAAGGCGATGTTGAGATGTTTGGTTTTGTTACTAGCCTGGTAGATCCTTGGGAAAAAGGTCTACGGCGTGTAATACCCCTGAGTGGATTGGGGGTGTTATAGGACCGTTAGTCCGGTTTCGATTTCGGTTTCAGCTCGTTGACCAGTGGGCTGGTTCCGGTTCAAAACCGTTGGTCCGTTAAAATGGGCACGTCTATATCAAAACATTTCTAAGGAATCGAAACATCAATATCATAACCATTTAGCACCCCCCTTAGCTAAATTGGGGCTGCATAATTGGCCCGAACAACGGGAGTAGCCACCTAGCAAGTTGTTCACCTTGCCGTATTGAGAGTGATTTACACTTACACAGATTCTCAATTTGTACAAGTATAAGTAAAACCTCTATAAATTAATATTATTGGGACCGGAGAATTTTATTAATTTAGAGAGATATTATATAATCAATAAATTAATAATTTATTAATTAGGTGAGGTAACTTATATACATAACTGACCTTCAAAATTCTGGGATTGTATAATCCACTTACAATGTACATTAGTTATTTATGACAAATAAACAAATTGCTTTCGACATTGCAAAATTGGTTTGGCAAATCAAAACGACTCAAGTAATTTTAAGTGATGCAACTCCCGGGGAAGACATTCGTAAGCTTGAGAACATGATCACTGGTATGCGCTATCGGAATAAAATGGATGTGAATCACTTGCTAGGCTTTCCTAGTGAAAGTAATGAATGTTACGAAGTTTAGAGTTTAGAAGAAATAGTGATTGATGTTGTTTAAATTTGAAGTAGATGATGAAGCAGATGATGATTCAATACCTTAGCAACATGTCACTCGAAAAGAAGCATTGCAAGCGGCAACAACTCTTCATAACTTTTTACTGCAATACGAGAAGACAACGCTGCAACTCTTGGGTGCAATGGGGAGATTTAAGATGAGATCAATGCATATTTGAAGTTCAACAAAAACAAGTAACAATAGATTCATATTTTACTAATTTGTCTTAGAATATTCAAGTGGATGATATATATATATATATATGGAAATTTTTAAATAATTATTATTCTGTAATTTCATCGGGAGCTTATATATAGGGATAACAATGGGGCGGCTCGGGGCGAATTGGGGCGGGTCGACCCACCGCGGGTCGCGGGGCATGATGGGTCGACCCGCGTAGGAATTTTTTTTTACTTCAAGATTAATAAAATAAATATTTTTATGAGTTTTTATCTAGTATTTCATTTCTATAATACATATTATTTATAAAACTTATCATTATTAACATAAATATGTAAGATCTAATAATAAATATATGATAAAGTTTATAAATATATAAACTATATATAAGAATATATATTAAATATATTAAAAAAATAAAAAGTATGTGCGGGGCAGGGTAGGTATCCCATGGGGCAAGAGTGCTACCCAGACCCGTCCCATCCCACTGCGAGTCGCGGGGCGGGGCGACTCATACGTCACAGGTTAGGGCAGGACAGTACGGGTGTGGCCAACATCCCTACTTATATATATACACACTAGAATTTCCAAAAAAAAGTATTATCTTATTATCTAATTGATTGGTGTCCAAATTTGAAGTGGTGCCAAGTTAGGACCGGATAAATTATTAGTTTTATCGAGTTTATTAATTTATTGAGTATTATTTTAGGGAGATTTTTATCCATTTGCAGCCCAAAATGAAATGAGGTGTGGGATAATTGCACGGGAAGAAATGAAATGAAGACTTATTCCGCTGGACCTCTACAATAATGACATCCACAACTTCTTTTGAGCCTCGCCCAAAATGAGTAGCCTCTTTATATCTTCAAACATTGGATTCTGGATGTCGGAGAACAGACAGAGAAATCAGAGAAAATTACAAAAGACGGCAGAGAGAGAGAGAGAGAGAGAGAGAGAGAGAGAGAGAGAGAGTGATTGGAGCTTATGAACCCTTATTTCTTGAGCCGTTATGACTAATGTGTAAAACCTTTCAAATCAGTAAGACTACAACGAGAGGCCGAATATTGCCTTAACTGATGTGGAAGTCTGAATGACCGGCCCATAATTGTCGTCACTCATCATTTCTGTCTCTTTTTTACGCCCAAGTGATTTGACAAGTTAGGAGTGTCGTCTGAACCCTAGTCCCGAAGTCAAATTTGGGCCAGTGTGCCGCAACACAGACACAAGTTTTTGTCTGAGTAAAACTATACTTCTACAGCAGAACTATAAATCAATAACACAACGAATCATCATTTTTCATCCGCATCAAATTCCTAAGCAAGTTGAGTATCTCATCCATTCTGGAATGAGAAAAATCTCCAACTGTAAACTTCTCCACTGATCCCTTCACTTCAATCACACTGTGAGCAGCCTCCTTTTTCAATCCTCTAACTCGCAGCATTTCTCTTGCCCCGTAAACACCGTCCCACTTTCTACTCGACGCACATAAGTTCGATAACAGAACATAAGGCGAAGTTGTAACAGGATTAAGCTCTAAAAGCCTTCCAGCTATCTCTTCCCCATCACTAACGCCTTCATGCAGTCTGCATGCAGAAAGTAATGAACCTAAAACAACAGCATCATCACTTGAAGAATATCTATGCATATATTCTTGGGCCTCATTAAACCTCCCGGCCCGGCCCAGTAAATCTACAAGGCAGCACAAATGCTCGCCATTAGGATTTATCTCATAAATCTCACTCATCGAGTTAAAAAATGCTTGGCCCTCATTTGCGAGCCCGGAGTGATTGCAAGCCATGAGAAGCGCAAGAAAAGTAACAGAATCGGGGTTTAGCCCGATTTTCACAATCTCCTCCAATGACTCAATAGCTTTCTCGGCAAGTCCGTGCATTGCAAAGGCAACAATAATGCTGTTCCATGAGACGAGATTATGAATCTCCATTTTCTCGAATATAGTGTGTGCCGAACTAATGGACCCAATTTTGGCATACATGTTGATGAGTGCGTTTTCGACAACAACATCCCAATCCGGCCTTGTCCTAATTAGACGAGCATGAATCTCCTTTCCGTTTGCCATGGAAGCCCGGGCCGCAGCAGCAGAAAGTACACTGGCAAATGTATAATCATCCGGCCTCACATTATTTTCCGTCACCATCTCCCTGAAAATACTCAAAGCCTTTGAATATTCCTCAAAATGACAAAAAGCAGAAATAGCTGAATTCCATGAAACAGTATCCTTTTTTCTGATTGACCTGAACATCTTCTCCGATTCTTTTAGTAAATTAAATCTTGAGTACACTATTATCAGGACATTTCCAGAAAACGCTGAATGGTTAAGTCCAAGCTTTACCATTTGGCAGTGCAATTGCATAACTACTGATAAATCATATTTGGCTTCACCAGGCCCAAATAATCCGGCAAAAGTAAATCGATCAGGTACAAGACCTTCTCGACACATAACGATAAACAACTCAAGTCCCTTTTCTTGCTGTTTATTCTCCACCATTCCTGATATTGCTACATTATAAGAAACCAAAGTTAAAGATTTGGGCTTACTACCAGTGAAAATCAACGAGGCGTCATTGCACATGCCACATTTCATGTACATCAAAATTAGCGAACTATGAACAAAGCTCACGGAAACATGGCTCGACTTCAATGCTTGCGCTTGAATTTGCTGCCCAAGATTTAAGCCCTTAACGCCAGCGCACGAACTGAGAGCACTAGCAAAAACAAATTCATTCGGCTTAGAATATTTTAGCATTCGACAGAAAAGCTGTAGCGCTTGATGGGGTTTATTCAATTGATCATAACCTGATATCATAGCAGACCATGTGACCGTGTTTCTATGCGCCATTTCGTCAAACAACTGGTGGGCATAACCAATGCGTCCACACTTTGCGTAGAAATTTAGAATATGGTTGCCTATTAAAATGTCTGCCTGCGTTCCTGTTTTGATAACGACAGCATGGAGCTGAAGCCCGACCCTGAAGGCCTTTGTTTTCGTGCAGTGATGGAGAAAGGAACCTAGTTCGTTTGGCATCATTTTAACACGAGGAAATCTGAGGCCCATAATCCATCCAATTAATCTTAATGTTGAAGTACTGCGTAGTTATTTCCACTGAAAATGAGATTCGCAACTAAATTCGTGTGAAAAGCCATTTCATTTGACTATAATACCGAAACCTCAACAATTATCTTAGTTTTATTGGATGGTGTTATATTTAGGCCCAAATGAATTAAATATTACTGTGTCCAGAATTATCATTTCTATTAGTGCAGTCCAGACCTAAGTTTACCCCCTTGACCCGAGCCTGACTTCTGGAACTTCCGTGTCTTTAATCGCGACCGTTGGTTTGGACGGTGCAATCGCACCCGTCCACGGTCCAAATAAAAGACCCCCAACACCGAAATCCTCTCTCTCTCTCTCTCTCTACTCTTTCTCCGCCGCCACGATATTTTCTCCGCCTCTCTCTGAACCTTCTGCATGACTTCGTTTCTTTTTTAATCGCAGTCCCTTATCAATCTAATGATAAGGTTGGTTCGATTCTCATGGGATCAGCGGAGGCCGTTGAAATTTCTGGGTATTTATACCCCTTTCGCGGAGTGTTTTTGACATCCCGAGAGAAAAATGAAAAGCTTTGTATTGATTTCTGAGATTCTAAGTGTGTTCTTGAGATCTGAGTGAAATCAGTATATTTTCTGTGTGAACCGTTTTCTAAGTGAAATTTCTTGAGAGTTTCTTCGGGTACTGTTCTGGTTTTGAAACCGCTTGATTTGGGGGGTTACTTTGGGCTGTTGGAGGCCGATTCTCGGTGAGTGTTGGACGTGGGTACTGAGTATTAGAGGACTGAGCCGACATCTGGTTGTTTCTCACCACCTTCACATCTAGGTCTCTTAAGATCATTTTTGATCTGCTTGGTTTGAATTCCTGAACTTTATTATTTAAAACTGTATGTTCGTTTTTTCTAAGTTCAGATTACTTGCACTCCGTGTAATTCATTCGGTATTAGGATTATTGTGTAATCCCTAATTCCCGAAACAACCTTATGTATTCCGGATAGATACCCAACAGTGGTATCGGAGCCACTAAGCGTGGTTTCTGTAATATCCGTATTTTCTATTTTTAGTAATTTCTATTTTTGGTGTATATTCATTTCGGACGACTCGCTTGTTACTGTTTTAGAATTCTCAATCTATTTTGTTCTTGGAGTTTCTCCATTTGGACGAGTTTCGGAGACGTTTTTACGTATTTTCGTTTGGAGTTATGTTTTGTCGCATGTATGTTCGATTTTTGTAAAACTCGTTCGATTTCGTTGTTTCTTTGTTTCCATGAGTTCGCTTGGTTGATTTTCTCATGTTGTGAGTTTCAGATTGTTAATCCGATGCCGTGTCGTGATTTTCGGACGTTTGGGCCGTTTTGTAATTTCCTATAAGTTTAGGGAATTTTATCTCCCTTGTCGTATTTCAAACCTCCCAGTAGTCGTAATCGTACATTTGGATTGAGAGGTTGTGCTTACAGGTTGTTGTTTCTTTATCATGTCTCGTTATTCGCTGATATCTGTCAGTTTCATGCCTTCCTTCCGAGTCGGGTACAGTCTGACCGAGTTTCCTAACTGTACTCTGTACAGGAGCAGTTAGCGCACGCTAACATTTTTCCATAGCGTGCACTATGAGGCTAAAACTAGCGCACACTAGACTTACATTTGCGTACGCTAATGCATCTGGGCAGAACACCCTGGAACTGGACAGAAAGTTCAGTATTTCTGAACTTAACCAGGTAGCATACGCTAATTGAGTGTTAACGTACGCTAATTGCGAACCTTAGCGCACGCTAAGCTTGTTTCTACGTATGCTAACGGGAGGACAGAAGTCTCTGACTGCATTCTGCACCCCGATAGCGCATGCTAATCTTTGTGCGTAGCGTGCGCTAAGCCTGTCCGATATAAATAGGACAACATCAGCCCAACTTCGTCATTTTCCATCCTTACTCCTTCTCTTCAGCTTTGGGCGCTTCCACACGAGGGTTAGAGCCGATTTTGACCAAATATTGTCATCCACTAACATCCTTGCATTCCTTGTGCGAATTCATCAAGTTCTTAACGTCTTCTGCCACACGAATCAAGGTAAGAATCCCTAAGACCCTTGTTTTGAGATTTTGGGGGAATTTTAGGGATTTCTTGTGATTTGACCTTTTTAGTCCGATTTATCATAGATTATTAATAGACTTCAATTGCACACTTGTATTCCTTCGTGTTTCCTTGAGGATTTGTGGATTAAACTCCGATTTTCCCATTATTCGTCACATATACTCGATGATACCCTAGTAGTGTTCGACGAATTGTCCCATCGGGTAGAACTAGGATGAATTCCTACGTTTTCACAATATTGAGATTGGTTGTATATCGTTATTGTGTTAGGAACAGAATTGTGAAGATTATTCGGACCGAAACCTTCCCTTTCACCATTTCCTTCACGTCGTGTTATTCAAGGCAAGTACATGTATTACATTCCGTTATGTGTGTATGGTTTTGATGCGAATGATGTAAATTGTGTCATTGTATGGATGTTGTTTTCGTTCTTCCACCCGGGGATGGCATGTGTGGCCTCTGGGTACTGATACTAATGGGTACGGCCACGGAAGTGGACTTGGGTACGTGTGTTGTTGTTCTTCCACCCGGGGATGGTTCGAAGGGGCCTCTAGGGGCCGATACTAATGGGTACGGCCGCGGAAGTGGTTTCTCACCCGGGGACGGTCCGACGGGGCCTCTGGGGGTCGATATTAATGGGTACGACTGCGGGTTACCAAGTGTGGATTATGGTGATGTTGATACATGTTGATACACTGTTTGATGTAAATGTGATATTCCGGAATATTGATTACAAATGTTCTTCCTAAAGTGGATTGTTTGTGTCAATTCGTGTATGTATATAATGTAGTGTAATTGTGTACTTGCATTAGCTATTCGAATGCTATCCCTTTAAATGGGGGAAATGTGTCTTATGCATTTCAGGTATCGGGAGAGATGAGGAGCGGGCACGGGATATGCACGTAAAGGATGGCCCAGCATGATGATGAGGCTCGAGTCTATGTTTTATGTTTTGTCATTGTATCTGCTTGGGTGTTGGATTTAGATTAACTACTTTTAAACTCGGTTAAAGTCCCCTCCGTGGGAAATGAACTTGTATTTGACTTATCCTTTATGTATTTCGATTAAAATATTTTGGCCGAGGCCACGGCCCTATTTTACTATGATGAATTTGTCTTTCGGGATTCGATTGTGGATTATGTGTCATGTGTTATTCTAGTAGACCTTATGAGGGTTCTACGGCGTGTAACGCCCCTTACATGATTTGGGGTGTTACATTTATGGTATCAGAGCCTTAGGTTATGAATACCTAGAACATTGGTTAATTTTGGGTGCATCGGTCGTGTCGTTAGAGTAAGTTGTTGAGCCTAAAATCATCGTGCTACCATCTCTTCGTGCGACCCGTGGCTGTAAGTCTCCTCGAACTCTTATGTTTCCGTAATTCATTTCCCTTGTGTAAATTGGAATTGTGAGTAGTAGTACCAACTTTGTAAACTGTGAATTTCTCTGATCTTGTTCTCTTCAATTCTTTTCTTCAGTATGATGAGAGGGCGCGGTAGACTAGCTAGGGGGCGCGGCCGAGGCCGTGGTCGCGGTGCTAATAGTGAGGAAGTTCCACTTTCTCAGTCCTCCGCAGATTCGGCCTCTCATTCAGTGCCGAACACTCTACCTCGAGTTCGACGGCAAGAGAATGCGCCGGGCCAGATCGGCCGTCGGGTAGTAATGCCGACATGGGAGCTACTGCTGTGCTTCAGCAGTTGGTAGCTCAGCTTGTCCAGATAGCTCAGGGAGGACGCCAGAATCCACCCCCGACTCCTGAAGATGAAGCTAGTAAATGGCTTCATAAGGTGACTAAGATGCACCCCCTCATTTTATTGGCTCTACTGACTCCCTCGGTTGGGAGAATTGGATTTTTCAGTTGGGCAGGACTTTCGATGCCGTAGATTGTCCCGATGACAGGAGGGTACATATTGCTCAGTACCTCCTGGATAAGGAAGCTGCGGAATGGTGGGAGGCTGTGGTGCCCAGAGACCGCCTAGCCACTTGGGAGGAATTTAAGACTGCTATGGAAGCAGAATATTGTCCACCGCCAGTCAAGGAACACAGGATTGTGGAATTCTTCACTGCTACACCTCAGTATGTGCCGATTTCTCAGGCCATCATCTCTAATAATCAGCAATTGGGATTCGTGGAAGATCGGGTGAGAACCGAGGCTGGTAAAATACGTTATTTCAATATGCGCATGAAGCCGCATATTAGGCAGAGTATGGCACCGCTCATGTGTGCCACCTTGAAGCAATATCAAGATCGAGCCCTAGCGATTGAGATGGCTGTCCCAGAATCAGAGTCGGGTTCTGAGGCTAAGAAGCAGCAGACTATTGGCAGTTTCTCAGCCGGTAAGGGTGGGCGGTTTCAAAGTCTCGATCTGTCGGTATTTAGGAAGAAGCCGTTTCACCAGTGAAGGGTCTCGAAATGCGTTTCCAGTCCCTACACAGCGTGATTTTGTTTTAATTGCAGTCAGTATGAGCATGTGATGAATGATTGCCCATTTTCATTAGTTATTTGCTTTACTTGCGGACAGACCGAGCATCGGGTAGTTCATTGCGAGAGGGCACCAGGGCCGCTAAAGCTCCGACTACCACTACCATTCAGAAGGAGCACAGTACTCCAGTTACTCATGTTCCTCAGAGTTCGGGCCGTGGTAGGGGTCGGGGTCAGCCGGATCACCGTGCGGCATCGAGTTCGGACTCAGCTCACCCCCGATTATATCAGATGAGGCGTACAGAGGAGACAGGCGCTCCGATGGCGTCAGGTACCACTCAGATCCTTTCTCATCCAGTTTCGGTGCTTTTTGATACGGGTTCTACTCACTCTTTTATTGCATTGGATTGTGTGTATCGTATCGGTATTGACTGCTTGTTTGAGTGTGAACCGTTCGTAGTGGGTATGCGTAGTGGGGATCGTATGGTTGGGAATCGGGAAGATAGAGATTTCCCAGTGAGGATCGGGAGCTAGGATTGACCCTCGAACCTCATTGTTGTAGACCTTAAGGGTGAGGATTTGATCCTCGGGGACGATTGGTTTGATCGTCACGGTGCCATCATGAACTATCGGAATCGTACTATCTCGATAGTGTCTGAGGATGGCACAGAGCATACACTTGTTGGTTGTAATCCGGGTAGATCGGGTAATGCGATTAGTGCCTTGAAGGCGATAAAACTTCTGAACCAGGGCTGTGTAGGCTACTGGTGTTGCGCTTTGAAGGTGGGGGATGGTGGAATTGACATGTCATCGATTCCAGTTGGGAATGAGTATCTTGACGTACTTCCGGATGACTTGCCACGATTACCACCACAGCGGGAAGTTGAGTTCCCTATCGATTTAGAGCCGAACGCGGCTCCTGTTTCTCGAGCGTCGTACCTTATGGCACCGTCGGAGATGTTAGAGTTGAAGAAACAGTTGGGGGAGTTGTTATATTAAGGGTATATTCGACCGAGCATAGCCTTGGGTTGCGCCTGTACTTTTTGTTAAGAAGAGGATGGATCGCTTTGTTTATGCATCGACTATCGAGAATTAAACAAGTTGACCATAAAAAACAAGTACCCTTTGCCCAGGATCAACGATTTGTTTGATCAGCTTCACGGAGCGACAGTCTTCTCGAAGATTGATTTACGATCGGGCTACTACCAGTTGAGGATTCGGGACAGTGATATACCGAAAGCTGCCTTTCGGACGAGATATGGCCATTACGAGTTTGTGGTTATGCCCTTCGGGCTAACCAATGCCCCAACAGTGTTCATGCAGTTGATGAACAAAGTTTTTATTGAGTATCTGGACAAATTCGTAGTCGTCTTTATCGACGACATTCTCATCTATTCCCGGAGTCAGGAGGAGCACGCTTTACATCTCCGGATTGTGTTAGACATTTTGAGAGCTGATAGCTTTATGCGAAGTTCTCTAAGTGTGAGTTTTGGCTCAAGGAAGTGATATTCCTCGGGCATGTGATTTCAGCGGAGGGAGTTTGGGTAGATCCGCAGAAGATAGAGGCAGTGACGGCATGGAAGCCGCCTAAGAATGTGAAGGAAGCGAGGAGTTTTCTGGGACTTGCAGGATATTACCGTAGATTTATTGAAGGATTTTCTAAGATCGCTAGACCACTCACCTATTTACTCCAAAAGACTCAGAAGTTTGAGTGGACCGCAGACAGGCAGGATAGTTTTGATGAGTTGAAGAGACGGTTGACTACCACACTAGTTTTGCATTGCCTTAGGGGAACGAGGATTTTGTGGTTTATAGTGATGCCTCGGGCCTCGGACTGGGATGTGTTTTGATGCAGAGAGATAGAGTCATTGCTTATGTGTCTCGCCAGTTGAAACCTTATGAAGTAAATTACCCCATACATAATTTAGAGTTTGTTGCGGTCGTATTCGCTTTAAAGATTTGGAGACATTATCTCTATGGGTCATCGTGTAAGATTTTTACGGATCACAAGAGTCTGAAGTACATCTTTAGTCAAAAGGAGTTGAACATGAGACAGCGTAGGTGGTTGGAGTTAATTAAAGATTATGACCTCGAAATTGTTTACCATCCGGGTAAGGCTAACGTAGTGGCAGATGCGTTGAGTCGTCAGCTGATGGATCTATAGATGTTAGAGGTACTCACACCTCAAAGCAGAATCCAGCGGGATTTGATTTTTCAGGATATCGAGGTTTGGATTCAGAGAGTTCAGGGTCAGTTATGTGCGTTAGAAATCACTTCGTCCTTGGTTGATGATATCAAGGCGAGACAATATGATGATTCATTTTTAGTCCAGCTGAGAGAGGACGTGAAGAAGGGAAAAGCCCCTGGATTTGTGGTTCAGGATGAGGGAGTTTTGAGATTTCGCAGCAGATTATGTGTACCGAGTGATTTTGAGTTGAGACAGAAGATCTTGAGTGAAGCTCATACTACACCTTACTCCATACATCCTGGTACGAGCAAAATGTACAAGGATGTAAGGAGTAACTACTGGTGAAGCAATCTGATGGCGGATGTTATCGAGTTTGTGGCGAAGTGTTTGACCTGTCAGCAGGTTAAGATTGAGCATCAGTGACCTACGGGGTTATTACGACCACTTTCCATTCTGGAGTGAAAGTGGGAGGACATTTCTATGGAGTTCATTACCAGTATGACTAGGACTCGGACTGGAATGAACATAATTTGGGTTATTGTCGATCGACTAACCAAATCAGCTCATTTTCTGGGTATTGTAATATCCGGATTAATTATTGAGTATTTCATCTGTATTTGAACCCTGTATTATTCGGAATTGTGATATCGATAATTGAAGTATGATATTTCTCGTATTTGTATCCTTGTACATGAGTATGGCAACATGTAAATTTTCCCCATGCAGATACGTGATAATGTACATTAAGAAGGAAGCTTAACGTACATTATCAGTCAGAGTTAGTGTATCTTGGTTGTTTATGTTTTGTTGATTTTATGTCCGTCGAGGACACGTGGTGTGGGTTGTGGACCCCATGAATTACTGTTGGTTTTAATTGAGAAAGCAAATCTTTGGGTTGTGACCCCTTTCGGTTTTTGAAAGAGAAGGATTCGATAATCCTAAATGGTTTTCCGCTAAAACTCCTGAGGGCATTTTAAAATATTTTATAAATTGTTCTTTTGATTTGTGATCTTTCAAATATGGAAAGTTTTACTCAAACTCTTTGCCTCGGGAAGTATCTTTCGTTATGTTTGAGTCTTTGAGGATTCCTGATTATTATTATTCTTGAAATATGATTTGTATGACTTGTATTTACACTTTGTACTTGCACTAGCAAAATAGTAGAATTTTGCTAACCCCCGAGAAATCGTGGGTGGATGTCTGTATTGCATTCAGGTACGTGCAGGGTCTTGGGGAGCATAATACAGGGTTGGCACGAAGGATGATGAATGATGATCGATACTAATCACATGAGGACCCATACGATGTTGTATTGGTTCAGTTGTAGTTATTTCCGCTGCAGTATTTTTTCCCGTTGTACGTGAGCGTGTTGTGTTTTGACCCCTACGTAGGTATGTATTGAGATTGAGTTGTATGTATTAATTGAAAGACCGAATCGGTTTACTGGGTCATTTTAGCCTTAAAGGCGATGTTGAGATGTTTGTTTTTGTTACTAGCCTGGTAGATCCTTGGGAAAAGGGTCTACGACATGTAATATCACTGAGTGGATTGGGGGTGTTACAGGACCGTTAGTCCGGTTTCGATTCTGGTTTCAGCTCGTTGACCAGTGGGCTGGTTCCGGTTCAGAACCGCTGGTCCGTTAAAATGGGAACGTCTATATCAAAACATTTCTAATGAATCGAAACATCAATATCATAACCATTTAGCACCCCCTCCCAGCTAAATTGGGGCTGCATAATTGGCCCGAACAACGGGAGTAGCCACCTAGCAAGTTGTTCACCTTGCCGTATTGAGAGTGATTTACACTTACACAGATTCTCAATTTGTACAAGTATAAGTAAAACCTCTATAAATTAATATTGTTGGGACCGGAGAATTTTATTAATTTAGAGAGATATTATATAATCAATAAATTAATAATTTATTAATTTAGTGAGGTAACTTATATACATAACTGACCTTCAAAATTCCGGGATTGTATAATCCACTTACAATGTACATTAGTTATTTATGACAAATAAACAAATTGCTTTCGACACTGCAAAATTGGTTTGGCAAATCAAAACGACTCAAGTAATTTTAAGTGATGCAACTCCCGGGGAAGACATTCGTGAGCTTGAGAACATGATCACTGGTATGCACAATCGGAATAAAATGGATGTGAATCACTTGCTAGGCTTTCCTAGTGAAAGTAATGAATGTTACGAAGTTTAGAGTTTAGAAGAAATAGTGACTGATGTCGTTCAAATTTGAAGTAGATGATGAAGCAGATGATGATTCAATACCTTAGCAACAGGTCACTCGAAAAGAAGCATTGCAAGCGGCAACAACTCTTCATAACTTTTTACTGGAATACGAGAAGACAACGTCGCAACTCTTGAGTGCAATGGGGAGATTTAAGATGAGATCAATGCAGATTTGAAGTTCAACAAAAAACAAGTAACAGTAGATTCATATTTTACTAATTTGTCTTAGAATATTCAAGTGGATAACATATATATATACATATATATATATATGGAAGTTTTTAAATAATTATTATTCTGTAATTTCATCGGGAGCTTATATATAGGGATAACAATGGGGCGGGGCAGGGCGGGGCGAATTGGGGCGGGTCGACCCACCGCGGGTCCCGGGGCAGGGTGGGTCGACCCGCGTAGGAAAATTTTTTACTTCAAGGTTAATAAAATAAATATTTTTATGAGTTTTTTATCTAGTATTTCATTTCTATAATACATATTATTTATAAAACTTGTCATTATTAACATAAATATGTAAGATCTAATAATAAATATATGATAAAGTTTATAAATATATAAACTATATATAAAAATATATATTAAATATATTAAAAAAATAAAAAGTATGTGCGGGGCGGGGCGGGTATCTCACGGGACAAGAGTGCTACCCAGACCTGCCCCGTCCCACTGCGAGTCGCGGGGCGTGGCGACTCATACGTCACAGGTCAGGGCGGGACAGTACGGGTCTGGCCAACATCCCTACTTATATATATACACACTAGGATTTTCAAAAAAAGTATTATCTTATTATTTAATTGATTGGTGTCCAAATTTGAAGTGGTGCCAAGTTAGGACCGGATAAATTATTAGTTTTATCGAGTTTATTAATTTATTGAGTATTATTTTAGGGAGATTTTTATCCATTTGCAGCCCAAAATGAAATGAGGTGTGGGATAATTGCACGGGAAGAAATGAAATGAAGACTTATTCCGCTGGACCTCTACAATAATGACATCCACAAGTTCTTTTGAGCCTCGCCCAAAATGAGTAGCCTCTTTATATCTTCAAACATTGGATTCTGGATGTCGGAGAACAGACAGAGAAATCAGAGAAAATTACAAAAGACGGCAGAGAGATAGATAGAGAGAGAGAGAGAGAGAGAGAGAGAGAGAGTGATTGGAGCTTATGAACCCTCATTTCTTGAGCCGTTATGACTAATGTGTAAAACCTTTCAAATCAGTAAGACTACAACGAGAGGCCGAAAATTGCCTTAACTGATGTGGAAGTCTGAACGACCGGCCCATAATTGTCGTCACTCATCATTTCTGTCTCATTTCTGTGGACCAGCATGGTCAATGCTATTAGGAGAGTGGGCGAGAAGGTGGTAGGGGTTTCTTCGGGCAGGTCTAGTAGACCTAGGGAGGCTTGGTGGTGGAAAGAGGAGGTCCAAAACAAGGTTAAGGCAAAACAAGCGCTATTTAAGGAGCTTTTGTCGGTTAGTGAGGAGGAGGAGAGAATCTTGAAGATTGTAGCGTACAAGGTGGCGAAAAGAGAGGCTAAGAAGGCAGTGGCTAAGGCTAAATGTGAGGCTTACGAGGAGATGTACAAGCGCCTAGACACCAAAGAAGGAGCGAATGCTATTTTTAAACTAGCGAAAGCTAGGGAAAGAGGCGACACAGGTCCCGTTAAGTTTATTAAGGATGATTTGGGTCAAGTGTTAGTGAACGATGTGGCTATTAAGGAGCGGTGGAATAGGTATTTTTTCGAACTTTTCAATGAGGCTAGAGGTAGTGACTCGGTGGTGCAAGGGGTTAGTCTATCTCCTGCTCGTTCGTTTAGTTCCTGTGAGAGCATCAGCAAGGAGGAAGTAAAGGGTGCCCTAATGAAAATGGGTAGAGCTAAGGCTGTAGGCCCGGATCAGATCCCTATTGAGGTGTGGCTTTGTCTGGGGGAAGTCGGAGTTCAGTGGCTAGCAGAGCTGTTCAACATCCTCCTCAAAGGCTCTAAGATGCCGACATTGTGGAGGCATAGTATTGTCGTGCCTTTTTTCAAGAACAAAGGCGATGCTCAGAGTTGTAGTAACTATAGGGGTATTAAACTCCTCAGTCATACTATGAAACTGTGAGAAAGAGTGGTGGAATGCAGGGTTAGAAAAGAAGTGGAGATCTCAGAGAACCAATTTGGCTTCATGCCGGGGAGGTCCACGACTGAGGCCATTCATCTCGTCAGACGCCTTATGGAGAAGTTTAGAGAGCGGCGTAAGGACCTCCATATGGTGTTCATAGATCTAGAGAAGGCTTATGATAGCATTCCGCGCGATGTTATTTGGAGGAGCCTAGTAGAGAGGAGGGTGTCGTTGCCGTTCGTTAGGGCGATCCAAGACATGTACTCCCAAGCTAGGACGTGCGTTAGAACCCCAGTTGATGACACCCAGTATTTTTCGGTTGAGATAGGGCTACACCAGGGGTCGGCGCTAAGTCCGCTTCTCTTCGCTCTAATCCTTGACGTCATTTCGCGTGGGATTCAAGATGGCATCCCGTGGTGCATGCTTTTTCTGTGACATTGTGTTAGTGGCGGAGTCGAGGAGGAGGTGAATTCGAAGTTGGAGCTTTGGAGGGCTAAGTTAGAATCCCATGGCTTGCGTGAGCGGTCTAAGACCTAGTATCTCCGGTGCAACTTTAGTGGTGAGGCCAACGAGGAAGATGTTGAGGTAATGATTGCGGATCGATCGCACCGTACGGATAAGTTCAAGTATTTGGGTTCGATCATTCGGAAGGAAGGTGAGTGTGAAGATGATGTCACGCATCGCATCAAGGCGGGGTGGCTAAGGTGGAGAGCGGCTGAGGGGTCTGTGCGACAAGAAAATCCTCTAAAGTTGAAGGGTAAATTCTATAGAGCGGCTATCCGACCTGCTATGTTGTATGGCTCCGAATGTTGGGCGATGAAGAAGTCGCTTGAGAGCAAGTTGGAAGTGGCTGAAATGAGAATGTTACGTTGGGCGTGTGGTCGCACAATGTTAGATAGAATTGCGAACGGGATTTTCAGGAACGCGCTGGAAGTGGCGCCCATTTCAGCAAAAGTTAGGGAAGGGAGATTGAGATGGTTTGGCCACGTCCGCAGGAGACAGACATCTGCTCCGGTGAGGAGGGTCGAGAGATTAATGGTTGTCGGGGAGAGGAGGAGAGGCAGACCGAGGAGAACGTGGGAGGAGCAACTGAGATTAGATTTGAAGGCCTTAAACCTTTCCGAGACCATGACCGTTGATAGGTGCGCTTGGAGGCGCCAGATCAGAGTTGTGGATTCTTTTGTAGGGAGCGGTGCTGTAGTTGAGAGCCTCAGGGTTGGGTTGTCTCGGTTAGCTTTGACCTAGAGCATTGCATATTTATTTTTATTGTATATTTTATCCAATTGTCTTTGCGTGTGGTGTATTTTTGGCGAGGAGGCATGCAGAGCCAACCTCTCTTTGTTAGAGCGGCGTTCATTGGGAGTGTAGCCAAATTCGCTTAGGTAAGTCCCATGTGGATCAAGCCATAGGCTCGGTATGGTCTCGAGCTTTTCGAATCATATGTTTTCTTTTGTATTTATCACACAAGATCTCGCTGCACTGTCAGGGTCTTCACGGAAACAGCCTCCCTACCGTAATAAGTAGGGGCATGGTCTGCGTACATCTTACCCTCCCCAGACCCTGCTCTGAGCGGGATATACTGGGTTTGGTTTGGTTTGGTTTGGTTTTTTACGCCCAAGTGATTTGACAAGTTAGGAGTGTCGTCTGAACCCTAGTCCCGAAGTCAAATTTGGGCCAGTGTGCCGCAACACAGACACAAGTTTTTGTCTGAGTAAAACTATACTTCTACAGCAGAACTATAAATCAATAACACAACGAATCATCATTTTTCATCCGCATCAAATTCCTAAGCAAGTTGAGTATCTCATCCATTCTGGAATGAGAAAAATCTCCAACTGTAAACTTCTCCACTGATCCCTTCACTTCAATCACACTGTGAGCAGCCTCCTTTTTCAATCCTCTAACTCGCAGCATTTCTCTTGCCCCGTAAACACCGTCCCACTTTCTACTCGACGCACATAAGTTCGATAACAGAACATAAGGCGAAGTTGTAACAGGATTAAGCTCTAAAAGCCTTCCAGCTATCTCTTCCCCATCACTAACGCCTTCATGCGATGCATGCAGAAAGTAATGAACCTAAAACAACAAGATCATCACTTGAAGAATATCTATGCATATATTCTTGGGCCTCATTAAACCTCCGGCCCGGCCCGGTAAATCTACAAGGCAAAGACAAATGCTCGCCATTAGGATTTATCTCATAAATCTCACTCATCGAGTTAAAAATGCTTGGCCCTCATTTGCGAGCCCGGAGTGATTGCAAGCCATGAGAAGCGCAAGAAAAGTAACAGAATCGGGGTTTAGCCCGATTTTCACTATCTCCTCCAATGACTCAATAGCTTTCTCGGCAAGTCCGTGCATTGCAAAGGCAACAATAATGCTGTTCCATGAGACGAGATTATGAATCTCCATTTTCTCGAATATAGTGTGTGCCGAACTAATGGACCCAATTTTGGCATACATGTTGATGAGTGCGTTTTCGACAACAACATCCCAATCCGGCCTTGTCCTAATTAGACGAGCATGAATCTCCTTTCCGTTTGCCATGGAAGCCCGGGCCGCAGCAGCAGAAAGTACACTGGCAAATGTATAATCATCCGGCCTCACATTATTTTCCGTCACCATCTCCCTGAAAATACTCAAAGCCTTTGAATATTCCTCAAAATGACAAAAAGCAGAAATAGCTGAATTCCATGAAACAGTATCCTTTTTTCTGATTGACCTGAACATCTTCTCCGATTCTTTTAGTAAATTAAATCTTGAGTACACTATTATCAGGACATTTCCAGAAAACGCTGAATGGTTAAGTCCAAGCTTTACCATTTGGCAGTGCAATTGCATAACTACTGATAAATCATATTTGGCTTCACCAGGCCCAAATAATCCGGCAAAAGTAAATCGATCAGGTACAAGACCTTCTCGACACATAACGATAAACAACTCAAGTCCCTTTTCTTGCTGTTTATTCTCCACCATTCCTGATATTGCTACATTATAAGAAACCAAAGTTAAAGATTTGGGCTTACTACCAGTGAAAATCAACGAGGCGTCATTGCACATGCCACATTTCATGTACATCAAAATTAGCGAACTATGAACAAAGCTCACGGAAACATGGCTCGACTTCAATGCTTGCGCTTGAATTTGCTGCCCAAGATTTAAGCCCTTAACGCCAGCGCACGAACTGAGAGCACTAGCAAAAACAAATTCATTCGGCTTAGAATATTTTAGCATTCGACAGAAAAGCTGTAGCGCTTGATGGGGTTTATTCAATTGATCATAACCTGATATCATAGCAGACCATGTGACCGTGTTTCTATGCGCCATTTCGTCAAACAACTGGTGGGCATAACCAATGCGTCCACACTTTGCGTAGAAATTTAGAATATGGTTGCCTATTAAAATGTCTGCCTGCGTTCCTGTTTTGATAACGACAGCATGGAGCTGAAGCCCGACCCTGAAGGCCTTTGTTTTCGTGCAGTGATGGAGAAAGGAACCTAGTTCGTTTGGCATCATTTTAACACGAGGAAATCTGAGGCCCATAATCCATCCAATTAATCTTAATGTTGAAGTACTGCGTAGTTATTTCCACTGAAAATGAGATTCGCAACTAAATTCGTGTGAAAAGCCATTTCATTTGACTATAATACCGAAACCTCAACAATTATCTTAGTTTTATTGGATGGTGTTATATTTAGGTCCAAATGAATTAAATATTACTGTGTCCAGAATTATCATTTCTATTAGTGCAGTCCAGACCTAAGTTTACCCCCTTGACCCGAGCCTGACTTCTGGAACTTCCGTATCTTTAATCGCGATCGTTGGTTTGGACGGTGCAATCGCACCCGTCCACGGTCCAAATAAAAGACCCCCAACACCGAAATCCCCCCTCTCTCTCTCTCTCTACTCTTTCTCCGCCGCCACGATATTTTCTCCGCCTCTCTCTGAACCTTCTGCATGACTTCGTTTCTTTTTTAATCGCAGTCCCTTATCAATCTAATGATAAGGTTGGTTGCGATTCTCATGGGATCAGCGGAGGCCGTTGAAATTTCTGGGTATTTATACCCCTTTCGCGGAGTGTTTTTGACATCCCGAGAGAAAAATGAAAAGCTTTGTATTGATTTCTGAGATTCTAAGTGTGTTCTTGAGATCTGAGCGAAATCAGTATATTTTCTGTGTGAAAACCGTTTTCTAAGTGAAATTTCTTGAGAGTTTCTTCGGGTACTGTTCTGGTTTTGAAACCGCTTGATTTGGGGGGTTACTTTGGGCTGTTGGAGGCCGATTCTCGGTGAGTGTTGGACGTGGGTACTGAGTATTAGAGGACTGAGCCGACATCTGGTTGTTTCTCACCACCTTCACATCTAG
Organism: Orobanche coerulescens; assembly: GCA_033398695.1. Classification (NCBI taxonomy): domain Eukaryota; kingdom Viridiplantae; phylum Streptophyta; class Magnoliopsida; order Lamiales; family Orobanchaceae; genus Orobanche; species Orobanche coerulescens. Next base: position 52,398,756 of record CM065803.1, read on the forward strand.
GTCTCTTAAGATCATTTTTGATCTGCTTGGTTTGAATTCGTGAACTTTATTATTTAAAACTGTATGTTCGTTTTTTCTAAGTTCAGATTACTTGCACTCCGTGTAATTCATTCGGTATTAGGATTATTGTGTAATCCCTAATTCCCGAAACAACCTTATGTATTCCGGATAAATACCCAATAGTGGTATCGGAGCCACTAAGCGTGGTTTCTGTAATATCCGTATTTTCTATTTTTAGTAATTTCTATTTTTGGTGTATATTCATTTCGGACGACTCGCTTGTTACTGTTTTAGAATTCTCAATCTATTTTGTTCTTGGAGTTTCTCCATTTGGACGAGTTTCGGAGATGTTTTTACGTATTTTCGTTTGGAGTTATGTTTTGTCGCATGTATGTTCGATTTTTGTAAAACTCGTTCGATTTCGTTGTTTCTTTGTTTCCATGAGTTCGCTTGGTTGATTTTCTCATGTTGTGAGTTTCAGATTGTTAATCCGATGCCGTGTCGTGATTTTCGGACGTTTGGGCCGTTTTGTAATTTTCTATAAGTTTAGGGAATTTTATCTCCCTTGTCGTATTTCAAACCTCCCAGTAGTCGTAATCGTACATTTGGATTGAGAGGTTGTGCTTACAGGTTGTTGTTTCTTTGTCATGTCTCGTTATTCGCTGATATCTGTCAGTTTCATGCCTTCCTTCTGAGTCGGGTACAGTCTGACCGAGTTTCCTAACTGTACTCTGTACAGGAGCAGTTAGCGCACGCTAACATTTTTCCATAGCGTGCACTATGAGGCTAAAACTAGCGCACACTAGACTTACATTTGCGTACGCTAATGCATCTGGGCAGAACACCCTGGAACTGGACAGAAAGTTCAGTATTTCTGAACTTAACCAGGTAGCATACGCTAATTGAGTGTTAATGTACGCTAATTTCGAACCTTAGCGCACGCTAAGCTTGTTTCTACGTATGCTAACGGGAGGACAGAAGTCTCTGACTGCATTCTGCACCCCGATAGCGCATGCTAATCTTTGTGCGTAGCGTGCGCTAAGCCTGTCCGATATAAATAGGACAACATCAGCCCAACTTCGTCATTTTCCATCCTTACTCCTTCTCTTCAGCTTTGGGCGCTTCCACACGAGGGTTAGAGCCGATTTTGACCAAATATTGTCATCCACTAACATCCTTGCATTCCTTGTGCGAATTCATCAAGTTCTTAACGTCTTCTGCCACACGAATCAAGGTAAGAATCCCTAAGACCCTTGTTTTGAGATTTTGGGGGAATTTTAGGGATTTCTTGTGATTTGGCCTTTTTAGTCCGATTTATCATAGATTATTAATAGACTTCAATTGCACACTTGTATTCCTTCGTGTTTCCTTGAGGATTTGTGGATTAAACTCCGATTTTCCTATTATTCGTCACATATACTCGATGATACCCTAGTAGTGTTCGACGAATTGTCCCATCAGATAGAACTAGGATGAATTCCTACGTTTTCACAATATTGAGATTGGTTGTATATCGTTATTGTGTTAGGAACAGAATTATGAAGATTATTCGGACCGAAACCTTCCCTTTCACCATTTCCTTCACGTCGTGTTATTCAAGGCAAGTACATGTATTACATTCCGTTATGTGTGTATGGTTTTGATGCGAATGATGTAAATTGTGTCATTGTATGGATGTTGTTTTCGTTATTCCACCCGGGGATGGCATGTGTGGCCTCTGGGTACTGATACTAATGGGTACGGCCACGGAAGTGGACTTGGGTACGTGTGTTGTTGTTCTTCCACCCGGGGATGGTTCGAAGGGGCCTCTAGGGGCCGATACTAATGGGTACGGCCGCGGAAGTGGTTTGTCACCCGGGGACAGTCCGACGGGGCCTCTGGGGGTCGATATTAATGGGTACGACTGCGGGTTACCAAGTGTGGATTATGGTGATGTTGATACATGTTGATACACTGTTTGATGTAAATGTGATATTCCGGAATATTGATTACAAATGTTCTTCCTAAAGTGGATTGTTTGTGTCAATTCGTGTATGTATATAATGTAGTGTAATTGTGCACTTGCATTAGCTATTCGAATGCTATCCCTTTAAATGGGGGAAATGTGTCTTATGCATTTCAGGTATCGGGAGAGATGAGGAGCGGGCACGGGATATGCACGCAAAGGATGGCCCAGCATGATGATGAGGCTCGAGTCTATGTTTTATGTTTTGTCATTGTATCTGCTTGGGTGTTGGATTTAGATTAACTACTTTTAAACTCGGTTAAAGTCCCCTCCGTGGGAAATGAACTTGTATTTGACTTATCCTTTATGTATTTCGATTAAAATATTTTGGCCGAGGCCACGGCCCTATTTTACTATGATGAATGTGTCTTTCGGGATTCGATTGTGGATTATGTGTCATGTGTTATTCTAGTAGACCTTATGAGGGTTCTACGGCGTGTAACGCCCCTTACATGATTTGGGGTGTTACATTTATGGTATCAGAGCCTTAGGTTATGAATACCTAGGCTGTTGGTTAATTTTGGGTCTGTCAGTCGTGTCGTTAGAGTAAGTTGTTGAGCCTAAAATCATCGTGCTACCATCTCTTCGTGCGACCCGTGGCTGTAAGTCTCCTCGAACTCTTATGTTTCCGTAATTCATTTCCCTTGTGTAAATTGGAATTGTGAGTAGTAGTACCAACTTTGTAAACTGTGAATTTCTCTGATCTTGTTCTCTTCAATTCTTTTCTTCAGTATGATGAGAGGGCGCGGTAGACTAGCTAGGGGGCGCGGCCGAGGCCGTGGTCGCGGTGCTAATAGTGAGGAAGTTCCACTTTCCCAGTCCTCCGCAGATTCGGCCTCTCATTCAGTGCCGAACACTCTACCTCTGAGTTCTGACGGGCAGTAGAATCTGTCAGTCAGTCAGGATCAGCCATCGGGTAGTAATGCCGACATGGGAGCTACTGCTGTGCTTCAGCAGTTGGTAGCTCAGCTTGTCCAGATAGCTCAGGGAGGACGCCAGAATCCACCCCCGACTCCTGAAGATGAAGCTAGTAAATGGCTTCATAAGGTGACTAAGATGCACCCCCTCATTTTATTGGCTCTACTGACTCCCTCGGTTGGGAGAATTGGATTTTTCAGTTGGGCAGGACTTTCGATGCCGTAGATTGTCCCGATGACAGGAGGGTACATATTGCTCAGTACCTCCTGGATAAGGAAGCTGCGGAATGGTGGGAGGCTGTGGTGCCCAGAGACCGCCTAGCCACTTGGGAGGAATTTAAGACTGCTATGGAAGCAGAATATTGTCCACCGCCAGTCAAGGAACACAGGATTGTGGAATTCTTCACTGCTACACCTCAGTATGTGCCGATTTCTCAGGCCATCATCTCTAATAATCAGCAATTGGGATTCGTGGAAGATCGGGTGAGAACCGAGGCTGGTAAAATACGTTATTTCAATATGCGCATGAAGCCGCATATTAGGCAGAGTATGGCACCGCTCATGTGTGCCACCTTGAAGCAATATCAAGATCGAGCCCTAGCGATTGAGATGGCTGTCCCAGAATCAGAGTCGGGTTCTGAGGCTAAGAAGCAGCAGACTATTGGCAGTTTCTCAGCCGGTAAGGGTGGGCGGTTTCAAAGTCTCAGTCTGCTCAGGTATTTAGGAAGAAGCCGTTTCACCAGGCTGAAGGGTCTCAGAGTAACCGTTCAGTCCAGTCCCCTACACCTGGCGGCAGATTTTGTTTTAATTGCAGTCAGTATGAGCATGTGATGAAGGATTGCCCATTTTCATCAGTTACTTGCTTTACTTGCGGACAGACCGAGCATCGGGTAGTTCATTGCGAGAGGGCACCAGGGCCGCTAAAGCTCCGACTACCACTACCATTTAGAAGGAGCACAGTACTCCAGTTACTCATGTTCCTCAGAGTTCGGGCCGTGGTAGGGGTCGGGGTCAGCCGGATCACCGTGCGGCATCGAGTTCGGACTCAGCTCACCCCCGATTATATCAGATGAGGCGTACAGAGGAGACAGACGCTCCAATGGCGTCAGGTACCACTCAGATCCTTTCTCATCCAGTTTCGGTGCTTTTTGATACGGGTTCTACTCACTCTTTTATTGCATTGGATTGTGTGTATCGTATCGGTATTGACTGCTTGTTTGAGTGTGAACCGTTCGTAGTGGGTATGCGTAGTGGGGATCGTATGGTTGGGAATCGGGAAGATAGAGATTTCCCAGTGAGGATCGGGAGCTAGGATTGGCCCTCGAACCTCATTGTTGTAGACCTTAAGGGTGAGGATTTGATCCTCGGGGACGATTGGTTTGATCGTCACGGTGCCATCATGAACTATCGGAATCGTACTATCTCGATAGTGTCTGAGGATGGCACAGAGCATACACTTGTTGGTTGTAATCCGGGTAGATCGGGTAATGCGATTAGTGCCTTGAAGGCGATAAAACTTATGAACCAGGGCTGTGTAGGCTACTGGTGTTGCGCTTTGAAGGTGGGGGATGGTGGAATTGACATGTCATCGATTCCAGTTGGGAATGAGTATCTTGACGTACTTCCGGATGACTTGCCACGATTACCACCACAGCGGGAAGTTGAGTTCCCTATCGATTTAGAGCCGAACGCAGCTCCTGTTTCTCGAGCGTCGTACCTTATGGCACCGTCGGAGATGTTAGAGTTGAAGAAACAGTTGGGGGAGTTGTTATATAAAGGGTATATTCGACCGAGCATAGCCTTGGGTTGCGCCTGTACTTTTTGTTAAGAAGAGGATGGATCGCTTTGTTTATGCATCGACTATCGAGAATTAAACAAGTTGACCATAAAAAACAAGTACCCTTTGCCCAGGATCAACGATTTGTTTGATCAGCTTCACGGAGCGACAGTCTTCTCGAAGATTGATTTACGATCGGGCTACTACCAGTTGAGGATTCGGGACAGTGATATACCGAAAGCTTCCTTTCGGACGAGATATGGCCATTACGAGTTTGTGGTTATGCCCTTCGGGCTAACCAATGCCCCAGCAGTGTTCATGCAGTTGATGAACAAAGTTTTTATTGAGTATCTGGACAAATTCGTAGTCGTCTTTATCGACGACATTCTCATCTATTCCCGGAGTCAGGAGGAGCACGCTTTACATCTCCGGATTGTGTTAGACATTTTGAGAGCTGATAGCTGTATGCGAAGTTCTCTAAGTGTGAGTTTTGGCTCAAGGAAGTGATATTCCTCGGGCATGTGATTTCAGCGGAGGGAGTTTGGGTAGATCCGCAGAAGATAGAGGCAGTGACGGCATGGAAGCCGCCTAAGAATGTGAAGGAAGCGAGGAGTTTTCTGGGACTTGCAGGATATTACCGTAGATTTATTGAAGGATTTACTAAGATCGCTAGACCACTCACCTATTTACTCCAAAAGACTCAGAAGTTTGAGTGGACCGCAGACAGGCAGGATAGTTTTGATGAGTTGAAGAGACGGTTGACTACCACACTAGTTTTGCATTGCCTCAGGGGAACGAGGATTTTGTGGTTTATAGTGATGCTTCGGGCCTCGGACTGGGATGTATTTTGATGCAGAGAGATAGAGTCATTGCTTATGTGTCTCGCCAGTTGAAACCTTATGAAGTAAATTACCCCACACATAATTTAGAGTTTGTTGCGGTCGTATTCGCTTTAAAGATTTGGAGACATTATCTCTATGGGTCATCGTGTAAGATTTTTACGGATCACAAGAGTCTGAAGTACATCTTTAGTCAAAAGGAGTTGAACATGAGACAGCGTAGGTGGTTGGAGTTAATTAAAGATTATGACCTCGAAATTGTTTACCATTCGGGTAAGGCTAACGTAGTGGCAGATGTGTTGAGTCGTCAGCTGATGGATCTATAGATGTTGGAGGTACTCACACCTCAAAGCAGAATCCAGCGGGATTTGATTTTTCAGGATATCGAGGTTTGGATTCAGAGAGTTCAGGGTCAGTTATGTGCGTTAGAAATCACTTCGTCCTTGGTTGATGATATCAAGGCGAGACAATATGATGATTCATTTTTAGTCCAGCTGAGAGAGGACGTGAAGAAGGGGAAAGCCCCTGGATTTGTGGTTCAGGATGAGGGAGTTTTGAGATTTCGTAGCAGATTCTGTGTACCGAGTGATTTTGAGTTGAGACAGAAGATCTTGAGTGAAGCTCATACTACACCTTACTCCATACATCCTGGTACGAGCAAAATGTACAAGGATGTAAGGAGTAACTACTGGTGGAGCAATCTGAAGGCGGATGTTATCGAGTTTGTGGCGAAGTGTTTGACCTGTCAGCAGGTTAAGATTGAGCATCAATGACCTACGGGGTTATTACGACCACTTTCCATTCTGGAGTGAAAGTGGGAGGACATTTCTATGGAGTTCATTACCAGTATGACTAGGACTCGGACTGGAATGAACATAATTTGGGTTATTGTCCATCGACTAACCAAATCAGCTCATTTTCTGGGTATTGTAATATCCGGATTAATTATTGAGTATTTCATCTGTATTTGAACCCTGTATTATTCGGAATTGTGATATCGATAATTGAAGTATGATATTTCTCGTATTTGTATCCTTGTACATGAGTATGGCAACATGTAAATTTTCCCCATGCAGATACGTGATAATGTACGTTAAGAAGGAAGCTTAACGTACATTATCAGTCAGAGTTAGTGTACGCTATGAATGTAGCGTAGCGTGCGTTAACCAGCCAATGATTGAGCTGGACGGCTAGCACATGCGCCAGCCAGACATGGGTCCGGATAAGATCCCGCGGATGCACCTGGACACTTTTGAAGTCAACGATTGTTAACGTACGCTAAGTAATGTGTCTAGCGTACGGTAATGTGTGTTACTTACGTACGTAACCTGAAGGTGTAACGTACGTAATCGAGTTCAGAAATGAAGACAGTTAACTATCGGTGACGATAGCGTATGCTAAGTATATTGGGTAGCGTACGCAAAGAGACTAACGTACGTTATGCGTGATGGCTAACGTACGTTAAGGTCAGAAGATTATAAATAAGACATCACCCCATTTCATTTCAGCTCGTTTATTTCACTTAGCCTTCAACATACTTCGTGACCAGAGAGATCCCAGCCTCCTTAAACACATATATACCATCTCTACTTGATCATTGAAGATTGGATATCACTTATGCTTGATCATTTAAGTGGAGAAGCATCTTGGATTGGCACACAAGCAACCGGAGTTGGATTCTACCTATTGTCTCGGCGTTTTCTTCATCTTAAGGTATGTTATACTAACTCCAACATTGGATTCGTGTTCTTAAGGATATGATGATCATGCTATCAAAATATTAAGTTCCAGAGATGATTTATTCGACCAACATCATGTTTAGGAAGTTGAGATGATTATGCTTTAAGTACCTCAGTTAAGAACATCATAATTTGAATCTTGTTACGATGAACAAGTAAAGGAAGTTTCTGAGATTGGTAATCCAAATTTGGTAGGTGTCTTCGTAGTAATCGTGGACTTGGTATTAACATCATGGTTGTTAGACGAACCTAGGAAGTTGATCATGGAAGGATTTGTCATATCTTGTAAAGGTGGATTGTTAAATAAATCTTCAAGATGGTAGTTTGAATGATATAAAGATATTGATATCAACTACAGGCCTTCCGATTTATGCATGAGAAATTGTAATCAAGATTGGAGTATGATCACCATGATGATATAGGTATCCTTGAATTCGAAAATGTTTTAATCCGTAAGATCATTCATAATTATATGAGCATGATATGTAGAAGAGTAATGTACGTTAAATCACTGAGGATTTCGTACGCTTCATCATAAATCAGAACAGTCGACTGTTCAGTGAGAGACTGTCGGATGCTTGTTTAGCGTACGCTATGCTCTGAAGCTTACGTACGCTAATGGGTAAGGTTAACGTACGCTACGTTTGGTATGTAACGTACGTTACATCATCAGACGAGTCAGTCGACTGATCAGAGAGGAACTGGGGATACATGGTTAGCGTACACTAGACTTCGTAGCTTACGTACGCGAACGAGTAGGTTTAACGTACGCTACAAAAGATATGTAACTTATGTTATGCATGTCAGATAGGATACGTTTTATGAACTTCCGACCATAATTTGGATTGTTAGATGTTCGGACGACATGAGATGAACTCCATATTATTTCTTTTGTTTAAGGTTCGAGCTTTGCTACGTGATTGATCGAAGGGGCGACCTTTGAGTGTTTTGATATTCGTGGAAGTATTATTCTTGTCATCGAATCAAGGCAAGTACTTTAATTGTTCTATATATTGATGTTATACATATTTTTGTGCATATATGTCGTTGTTGTATGTCCACCTCGTGATGGTCCGACGGGATCATCGGGGGATCTATGCTAGCGTACGCTGGATCATCGGATGGGTTTTTCCACCACGGGTTGGTCTGATGGGATCTTCGTGGGTTCTAGGCAGTGAATGCTGGATCGTTGGAATTACCATGTGTATGTTGTGATATCATCCTGTGATTATCATTTGTGTATGTTATTTATGAGTTTCTCATAGGATGAGACTCGTTGGTATATTGTCATTTATGTTATTATTATTCTTCGTGAACTGTTGAATAATATGTTGTGGTACTTGTACAAGCATCGCTGTGCTAACCCCTTCAGTGATGAACATTTGTTTATGTTCAGGATCCAGGAGAGCAGGGAAACAACCACTGGAGCTGCATGACGACGAGGGTGCAGAGTAATGTTCCGGACGGGTTTAATTGTCTGTTGTTTGAATTGTTTTTAATAAGTACTCGAGTACGTCGTCGTTTGTAACGATTGATTTTGGTGATGTATTAATATTCTTCTTTTGGATATTTGTATTCTCGGTATTGACCCAGAACTGTTGTATTTTATTTCGGTTATTTTCATATGTTGGTATCTGTTATTGTCTTTTCATTTCTTCAGCCTTATAAATTCTTATGTAAAGGATTTATGGCACTGTAATATTACTTAATATATCGGGGGTGTTACAGAATATGGTATCAGAGCTAAGATTATGGATATCTTGGCCGTTGGGTTAAAATAGGGGTCATATATGTCTTTTGAGATAACCGACCGTGAATAACATCACTGTACTGCCTACGTCTTTGTGCGAACAGTGGTTGTAAGTTCCTAAACTCTATCTCGTCCTTTACCTGTTATACCTCTTTATACTTGAATATTTGAACGATATTGTTTCTTGTATATTGAGTATTTATACTTATAGTATGTTGAGAGGTGGACGTGGACGTGGTCGCGGTCGCGGACGCGGATGAAGGAATGCCGAAAGAGAAGCTTCTCCTTCTAATCAGGCTAGCCACAGCTCAAGCGAGCCACAAAGATCTATTAATAATGAACCGGAACCTGATGTGCCCAAAATCCTTTGTCAGGTGGTTAACCAGATGACTCAGTTTGCCCAGGTCGTGGACCGAATGCAGGTGGCAGTAGGATTACAACAGGGAGATCGACAGCAAGGTATCCCGGACATGGGAAATCAAGGCGACCGATGGCTGCAAGAGGTGGCGAAGATGCAACCACCCAAATTCGACGGGTTTTCTGAGACACCGACGTGGGATCATTGGTTAAAAGAACTGGAGAAAATTTTTGCCGGGATTAATTGCCCTGACGACCGGAGAGCCCCTATTGCTTAATACTTTCTGATAGGGGAAGCGTCTGAATGGTGGGAAGCCATCCGGCCTGTAGATCATCATGCTGACTGGGCAGAATTTAAATTGATGATGGAAGCTCAGTACTGCCCTCGTCCTGTGAGGGAAGCCAAAGTTCGGGATTTTTTCTCTGTGCAACCTTCAGATGTGCCAAACTGCCAATCTCAGGCGATTAAGACATTTAACCAGCAGCTGGAATTTGTTCGACATCTGGTCAGAACAGATGCAAAAATGATGATTCATTTTGATATGAGAATGAAACCAGAAATCCAGAGGTACATGTCCGGTTTTGAATGTACCACTCTCCGTCAATATCAGAATAAGGCATTGGCGTATGAAATCAAGGAAGAAGCAATGGAGAAGTTTGCAGAATCCAAGAGGTAGAAAGTCTACGGTAGTTTCACGGAGCACAAGAGTAGTGGTCCCCGCAAGTCCCAGTCATCCTTTCATTCTTTCAATAAATCTCCGCACCAATCTAAGAGTGGAAAGAACTTCGGAGCAGCATCAGCCACGACGGATGTAACCAGGAAGTGCTTTAATTGTGCCCAGACGGGGCACTATCGATGAAATTGCCCCCTACCTACCTTGACTTGTTTTGATTGTGGTCGAGAGGGACATTGTGCGGTGTTCGGTGAAGAGGCTGCAAAGTCACTTAGAGCCCGTACATCACAGCCAGTTCAGAAGGAAGCCAGTATCCAACAGACGCAGCAAAGTGTTCAGTTGCCCTAGAATTTTGGTCGCGGACGAGGCAGAGGACAGGGGGAACGAAAGGGGACATTGAGTGCCGTATCCGTTCCCCCACATCTATACATGATGAGAAGAGCAGACGATCAGGATGCTGCTGTCGCATCAGGTACTGTTCAGATTCTTTCACAGCGAGTTAGCGTTTTATTCGATACAGGAGCTACGCATTCATTTATATCCTTGTCTTGTGTAAATCATTTGAATATTTCTAGTTTTCATAATTTTGAGCTTTATGTTGTGGGTTTACCGAGTGGAGAGAGGATTGTGGGAAACTTAGAAACTAGAGATTTCCCTGTATCATTTGGAGGCAGAGAGTGGCCCTCAAATCTGATTGTGATAGAAATGCAAGGAGACGACCTGATACTCGGAGATGATTAGCTTAATCGATATGGAGTTGTTGTAAACTTCTGAAAGAGGAATATCTCAGCGATAGCTGACGATGGTTCCGAAATGCTGTTTGAAGGATGGAAACCAGGAAGCTCAGAAAAGATGATCAAGGCGATGAAAGCTGTCAAATTGTTGAAATAGGGCTGCACCGGATACTGGTGCTACACAATGAAGAAAGAAGACGGGAAAGTAGAACTCTCATCCATTCTTATTGTGAATGAATTTCCGGATTTGTTTCCTGACGAATTACCTGGAGTACCTCCACGACGGGATGTAGAATTCACCATTGAGCTGGAATTAGGAGCGATACCAATTTCTAAGGCGCCGTATCATATGGAACCTACTGAGGTGTATGAATTGAAGAAACAACTGGAAGAGTTACTGGAGAAAGGCTATATCCGGTCAAGTGTTTTGCCCTGGGGTGCACCAGTTCTTTTTGTCCGGAAGAAGGATGGATCGCTTCGATTGTGTATTGACTATCGAGAGCTGAACAAGATGACAATCAAGAATAAGTCTCCATTGCCACGGATTGATGATCTGTTTAACCAGTTTCAAGGATCAAGAGTGTTTTCTATGATTGATCCGAGGTCGGGATATCATCAGTTGAGGATTAAGGAATCCGATGTTCCAAAATCAGCATTCATAACTCGTTACGGACACTACGAGTTTGTAGTGATGCCACTTGGTCTCACTAACACACCTGCTGTATTCATGCAATTGATGAACCGAGTGTTCATAGAGTATTTAGACAAGTTTGTGGTTGTGTTCATTTATGACATTCTGGTTTATTCTAAGAGCCCGGAAGATCATGCACAGCATTTGCGGATTGTTCTAGACCTTCTGAGAAACGAGAAATTGTACGCTAAGCTTTCTAAGTGTGAATTCTAGCTAAAGGAAGTAATGTTCCTCGGTCATGTGGTATCAGCAGAAGGAGTTCGAGTAGATCCCCAGAAAATCGAAGCAATTATGGATTGGAAGTCTCCTAAGAACATAAAAGAAGTCCGGAGTTTCTTAGGACTTGCTGGGTATTATCGTCGGTTCGTGGAAGGGTTTTCCAAAATTACCCGCCCACTTACTCGACTACTGCAGAAAACCCAAAAGTTTGAGTGGAACAAGATGTGCTAGAATAGCTTTGATGAATTGAAGAAGAGATTGACAATGGCACCTATTTTAGCACTCCCACAGGGAACTGGAGAATTCATAGTTTACAGTGATGCTTCGAACCAAGGACTCGGATGTGTATTGATAAAGAATGAGAAGGTGATCGCCTATGCGTCACGATAGCTGAAACCTTATGAAGTGAATTACCCAACGCATGATTTAGAGCTGGCAGCAGTAGTTTTTGCTTTGAAAATCTGGAGACATTACCTGTACGGGACTCACTGTCAAATCTTTACGGATCACAAGAGTCTCAAATACACCTTCAGTCAGAAAGAGTTGAACATGCGGCAAAGGAGATAGCTGGAACTGATTAAGGACTACGACTTCGAGATTCTTTATCATCCAGGCAAAGCAAATATAGTGGCCGATGTACTTATCCGCAATCCTGTTTCTAGTCAGATGCTGGAGACTCTGACCTCCCAGCTCAGCATTCAACGAGAAATGATTCGCGAAGGAATTGAAGTAGGGTTTCAAAGAGTCCAAGGACAACTGTGTGTGATGGAATTAACTTCATCGTTAACCGAAGAAATCAAATCTAAGCAAGTAGATGATCCTCTGATGATTCGGTTACGTGATGAAGTGATCAAGGGAAAGGCCCCAGGATTCGTAATTCATGATGATGGAGTTTTGAGATTTCAGAACTGACTTTGCATTCCCGATGTCGATGTTCTGAAGTAGACACTTATGAAGGACCACACCCTATTCTATCCACCCGGGCACCAGTAAGATGTATAAGGACCTGAAACAGAACTTCTGGTGGAGCAACATGAAGAAAGATGTAGCGGATTATGTCTCGAAATGTTTGACTTGTCAGCAGGTTAAGATCGAACATCAACGATCTACTGGAATGCTGAAGCCGCTCCCGATTCCTGAATGGAAGTGGGAGGACATATCAATGGACTTTATCACTGATATGCCGAGAACCAAGACATGAATGAACATGATTTGGGTGATAATTGATCGTCTAACCAAATCGGCTCATTTTCTAGGAATTAAGGACACTTGGGGACCCGAGAAGTTGGCATGAGTATTTATTTTAGAGATAGTCCGATTGCATGGTACGCCGAAGACCATTATTTCTGACCGAGACGGTCGCTTTGTGTCTCATTTTTGGAAAGCAATTCATAAAGCCTTGGTAACCTAATTGAATTTCAGCACAGCTTATCATCCGCAGATAGACGGACAATCCGAGAGGACTATTCAAACGGTGGAAGATATGCTGAGGGCTTGTGCCTTAGATTGGTCAACTGATTGGGAAGTTCATTTGCCGTTGATTGAATTCACCTACAACAATTGTTGGCATGCTTCCATTAAGATGGCACCGTTTGAGGCATTATACGGGAGGAGATGCAGATCGCCGCTATGTTGGGACGATTCATCAGACTTGATCGGTACGGAATCGGAATTGATCGTACAGACACGAGAGAAGATAGCCTTGATTCACGAAAGGCTGTTGACCACCCAGAGTCGACAGAAATCTTACACAGACGTGCGCCGTCGCCCGTTAGAGTTCAGTACTGGAGATCACGTACTTTTAAAGGTTTCTCCTGCTCGGGGAATCTTTCGTTTCGGAAGAAAGTGGAAGTTGAGTCCGAATAATATCGGGCCGTTCGAGATTCTTGAGAGAGTTGGAGAGTTGGCTTATAGATTGGCATTACCGCCGTCATTAAGCCATGTTCATAATGTAATACCCGTAATTTTGATTTCCAGTAACTTTCTATTTTCGGCGGAAGTCCGTTTTGACAACTCGCTTGGGACCGTTTCGTCACCCTGAGAATGATTAATTCTACGCTTTTTGACATCCGAGTTCGTTTCGGTGTCGTTATGTTGAGTTCCGTGCTTTTCAGCGACTTTTCCGCACTTGAGTTTGATTCTTGCGAATCTCGTTCTAAACTACTGTTTTGAGTTTCCCGTAAGTCCGTTTAACTTTGTTAGAAGTGTTGTGAATTTCGGTTTGGTTATTCGGTCGCGTATCGTGATTTTCGGGCGTTTTGGGCCATTTTGTAATTTACCCAAAGTTATGGGTATTCTATCTGTATTCGTTGTCTCGACTCTTTTCTCGGTCGTGTATGATTAATTATTACATTACGCTTTCATTTCGGGTCGTTGATGTTGTCCGCGAACTTTTCATCGTGTTCGTTCCGTACGTTTTCGGAAATCGAGTCGTCGAGCCCTGGTGGTCGGGCACTGGCCGGACGATTGCGGGACTGACCGGATGGTCGCAGATTATGGCCGGACGATGGCCGCCTTGGCCGAGCGAGCACGGCGAACCGCGTAAGCGCACGCTCTGGCCGGAGCCTTCTGTAGCGCTAGCTTCAGCGATGTAAGCGCACTGTCGAGTCACCCGGCCTCTGCCCGGGCACAGGCAGAGGGATTCTGAGGTTCTGGACTCGGGTAGGATCGGCAGGTAGCGCACGCTACTACCGGTCGTTGCGCACGCTGACCGGCAGGGGTAGCGTACGCTGTCGGCCGACTAGCGTACGTTACCGGGATGAGCTTGCTAGTCCAGAGGCTCTTGGGACAATTCGGCTAGCGCGCGAGGCCGGCCGTAGCGCACGCTAGCGGGAGTCGGGCGGACGAGTCATGGTCGGCAGAATTGGTCGGTGGTGCCGGGTCATGGGGGCCATGGCCGAGAGTGCTGGGCCGATACTGGCCGATAGCGCACGCTAGTCCGGGAAGGCTAGCGCACGCTAGTTCCGACCCAGTATATAAATGACAGAACAACCACTTTCTCACTCATTTTTCATTTCCTTTCTCTTCGGTCCACGGCTGGAGCTTCGGAGAAGATGAAGCCATGTTGTTAAACGACAAATCCATGAAGTTCCTGAGTTTATATCATTGATCGATCGTCCTATAACATCCTTCGATCCAGCGAATCAAGGTAAGATCTTTAGAACCCTACTTTTGGGGAGATTGGGGGGTTTTCGCGTTTTTGTCCGATTCATTCCGTTTTGTTGATTAATTCATGATGAATATGATTAATCTTGTTGGTACTCTTAGTTTCCCTACGGATTCAGGGTATATTTCGTGATTTTTATGAAATCGAGAGGGTTTGGTTGTGGTCCGCCCTTGTTGTCGTTTTTATACGAATATACATGAATCGTAGGCGGGTTTCCGGGCGTATTCCAATTCCGTATTCGTTTAGAATCTGTTGTGATTGTATTCTTCGAATCGTTAGGTTCAGTTTCGATGGTTCCTAGCATTCATCGGTGACTTTCCATTCCGTTCGTTGTGTCGTCGATTATTCAAGGCAAGTATATGATTATGATTGTACGTTCTCGACTTTGAAAGTAAGGAATATTGATGGTATGATATGAACGAACCGTCTCTACGGCATTCATATAAATATTGATGGTATGATATGAACGAACCGTTTCTACGGCATTCATATATGTATTGATGGCATGATATGAACGAACCGTTTCTACGGCATTCATACATGTATTGACGGATGATATGAACGAACCGTTTCTACGGCATTCATATACGTCTTGATGTGGCACTATGAGATTTTAGTTATTCCGGAATACTAGTCTTGAATTGATGAATTGACGGATTACATTTACTTTATTGTCGAGGAATATTGTGTTTCATACTGTTATACTTGCACTAGCTATTCGACGGCTAACCCCTTTATGGGGGAAATACTTTTTATGTATTTCAGGTTCCAGGAGAGAGGACAGGCGGGTATCGGGTCGGCATGAAGATGATGGGCAAGTGTGATACTGTGTCTTGTCTCCGGTTATCTTTTTGGATTCCTCCATTCAAGTTGTTGTATCTTGGAATGGATTTTAAATACTCGAGTATTGTATTTCAGTTTCCTTGATGTTCCGGCCTGTGTTGCCGAGGTATTAATTTGTGCAGTGATGTATATGGTTTCATTGGTTATGGTTTTGAATACCATTTGTATCGTCTCTCTTTCCATTGTATGTAGACCTTCTCGGTCAAGTTTTATAGTTCCGCCTATGTTTAGCCTTGTGTGTCCCACGGCGGGGCTCACGGCGCTGTAATATACCCTGAATAACTTGGGGGTGTTACAGAATATGGTATCAGAGCTTAGGTTTATGGATACCTAGTCGCCGGTCTTTCGGGGTCGATTGAGTCGTCATTTGCCCACAGATCACTACTCGCCATCATCACGGCGACCGATACTTGTAAGTCCTCTCACTCTTCTTGTATTTTCTTGACCGTTTCGTTTTTAGCTTGGTATTCTTTGGAATTGGTCACTTCGAGAAGGTGCGATTTGGATTATACTTCCGCACGTGTGTACCCTTTAGAATGTTGGATGTAAGGAGAAGAAGTCGTGACTGTGGTTACGGACGTGAACCCTTCCTTGAGATTTTGTCAAATTGCTAATTTCGATATTAGCGTGTATCGGTTTTGTGTTGAGACTTTGTTTGGGAGTCGCATGCTAGTACCACGGGAGATCATCGACTTCACAGACCTGTAAGTATGTTGTTTGGATTATTCGATAATTCTTGGTTATCTTGGTGATTTTGGATTTATATGTTGGATAATTGTGCTTGAGGATGATGTGAACGTATGACAATGTTGTTGAATGCGTATATGTATTCATTGTGTCGTATGATCATTTGGTATGTCGAGATGTTGGTAGAGAATAGCGGAAAATGGCTAAGTACAACTACGTTAGCGCACGCTACAAGGTATGCCTAGCGCGCGCTAAGATATATACTTAGCGTACGCTACGGTGCATACTTAGCGCACGCTAAGAGATTCAGTTACGTACGCTAAGGAGGACCCCTAACGTACGTAACGACTTGCTGGGTTAGTTTCGGACGGTGGCCGGCTGTGTGTAGCCTGTGTTGATTTTTATATTCGCTAGCGCACGCTAACGCATGTTGGTTAGCGCACGCTAACACCAGATCGCCAATAATGGAATCTTAGCTTTCGGCGGGTGGACCCGGCCATGTTCGACGCGTGTCCAGATAAGGTCAACGAGTGCTTGTCGTGTAGAGCTAGCGCACGCTAAAACCGTATGATTAGCGCATGCTAATTCCATATCGGTCAAAGGAATCCCGATAATCGCGGATGCTTTCGGCATGTGGGGGCACGATATCAGAGCAAGTCAACGGCGATTAGCGCGTTAAGGTCGAAGAATAGCGCACGCCATCGAGCATTTCACGGTATCAAGTCAACGCTGTTAGCGTACGCCATCGCATGGGCATTACGACGTTAGATGAATTTCAAGCAATGTAGTAGCTTCGATCGCCCGATAGCGCACGCTATCAAGGAAGGATAGCGCACGCTAGTCATGTAGCGCACGCTAAATATAAGGTCTAGCGCGCGCTAGTGATGTGTTTTATAGAGAGGATAGACGAGTGCTGAGAGGCATTTTGTCCATTCTCCTTCCTTCAGTCAATAGAGAGAACCTTGGGAAGTACTTGAAGTTCCTAAACATTGAGAGATGATTCTCTCAAACAAGATTAAGATGGAGAGCTCGGATTTAAGTATTGTTCATGAAGTTTTTGATGATTCTTGGAATGGAGTTCAAATTATTCTTCTTCGTGGTTCGTCCATACATGGTAGTTCTCGTATCCCTTTGATAGTGGTTCATTTCTTTAAGGATTACTACTTGGGAGGGAGTATGTTGGGAATTGTGTATTTTGATGTTCGTCTTATTTCTATGAAAATGCATAAATTGGACTGTACTTTTATCCACTGTGTGAGTATTTTGAAATGGCTTTTGGTATTTTGCCAACTGAATTTTTATTTTGTAAAACCGATTCCCTAAACTGAGTCTTTGGCATTTTGGCCTTGATCGTTTTGACGGTATTTGGAAAATGATTTTTTCTTAATATTTTAAAAAAAAAATATTACCATCATCGGTCTTTTTAGCATTTTTGAAATGATGTGGAAAAATTGTGCTTAGCCTGGTAAATCCTTGTGAGAAGGGTTTACGGCGTGTAATATTCCCAGGAGGATCTGGGGTGTTACAATTGTGGTATCATGTGATAATGTTATACAAGATTTATTGGAATTGTAATAAGAGATTTCGGATGTTGATATGATTATTGAGACCTTCTTCATATGGTGATGACAGTATTGTTGCGACTCTTAAGGTTGTATGAATGGCATGACGAAGAAAATGGTAACATGGAGATATATACCTCGGATATGTTGTTCTGAATGGGATTTCGGATATTTCGTGTTCTTGAAGAACTCTTGAATTATACGAGGTGATGAATTTTTTTTTAAAGAAGTGTTGATGTTTTGAAAATGAATATGGAATATTCATATCTAGAGCTAAACTATGTGTTTGATATAATATTCGTATAGGAATACGAATGTGATTATGAGTTTGATGAGACTATTATTCATCTCCGAATTTGGAAGCCCATACGTATGGAGCAAATGTTCAAGTCGAATGATTGGACTATTTGATAACCTTTTTAGTAGGATTATCTATTGTTTGAACCAGTCGGATGATTCGAAATGATGACGGTCATAAGTAAGTTTTAACGATGGATTTACGAGAAGGGAACCTTATCAATTCGTATTTAAGAATTGAGTTTGGAACATTTAGACCCTTATTATTGGTCCTCATTTGTTGCTGATATGATCATCATATTTCGACTCGTATTGTGGACAGGATGTGTAAGTGTCTGAGTTGGATTGTTCAGACTATGATTAGTCGAGATATGGTGAAACTATTGAGTTTGTGGTTTGGTGGTATTGATATTGGTCGTCATCGAACCTGTTGATTATTAATCCTTCGTTTTACAATAAGATATGATGTTTGATCATGAATTATGACTGTTGTGTTGCGGTTAAGGTCGAAGGGTTCGTAGATTAACCTGGTCGAGACTGAGGAATTCGTAAGACGAAATCAACTGAATTGGTAACAGTTCGTTGTATTGATATCGAGGCAAGTTTTATACTCGTACTAATCAATGAGACTAATGTTATCGTGTAGGTGTACGAATATGTGTATCATTTCGAGACTTGCCCTCCTTATGACTGTATTGATATCAGGGGATTGTTTGATACGACACCCGTCGACAAATCATGCCAAATGTTATTGTTGTTCGTAAACGGCCGATTGAAGGCATTGATGTATTCGAATTTCATCTTCATTATCGGTAACTGATTTAAGTGTGCCGAGACATCCGTTGTACCGTTGTTATCGAGTTGCCATTTTAAGGTAACCGAAGTATTGAATTGGGACTGTCGAAGATAGTTCCCATCCGTTGAGTCGTTATCGATTGGTCATTCGAAGACAATCGAGATATTGAATGGGGATCGCCGAGGATAGTGCCCATCTGTGAGTTATTATTGTCGTGTTGGCCAACTCAAGGCAGCACACTATTATTCTGGTGAACTCGATAATTTTGTGATCGTTGAGGGTGGAGGATTTCCCGAATTGTGGTGTTGTGGTTATTGCCGTGTTAATCGGTCCTTAGGGAATTCTTATCCCAGGATGGTTGTTTTGAATATCGTTGGTCGTGTCGATCTTTCATTATTCGTGTGTCATCGTTCACTTGGTGAATCGTATGATCCGTAATGGGTATTTTATCCTTTGAGTTTCGTTGTCATGTTGTATCATGGCATATCTGGAATCATATCTGCGTGCCGATTGGTTATGTGTAGGATCTTTAGCCAGGCACTCGATGGTCATGCGTGGATGTTTCCGCATTGGACCGTGCACACGAGACGTAGTTCTTGAGGCTAATTAGGTACATTGTCACACGTATATTCTGGATTCCGTATACGGGGTGGACATGTGCACGGACACATTTCCGGATCGGGCGTACTGTGATGTCCCTCTTGAGCCTTAGTGTTTGGTCGTTCGTAGTCCATGTCGTATTGGATATGTCTTGCGATTTGCGGCTGGCTGTGCATACGCCGAGGGGTATGTCCAACAGTCAGGGTTGCTTCTTTGAGAATCTGTATTGTGATGATTCTGACTTTGGGCATTCGCTTTCAGCCATCGTGATACGGCTTGGTGAGGGGTTTTCAGGCCATTGCGATGTATTGGTATTTTTTTGGAGCCTTCGGGCATGGTGATTCGCATCTCTTTCAGCATTGGTTTAGTTTACCTTCGGGTAATGTATTGTTGTGTTCTATATTGATAATTCGCCGTTTGGGCGTAAGTTTCGGTTCTTGTGTATCTCGTTGAGTTTTTCCTGACGGGATATTTCTTCTCCCTACTTGTTTTAAGTTTCGGGACGAAACTTCTTTTAAGGAGGGTAGAATGTAATACCCGTAATTTTGATTTCCAGTAACTTTCTATTTTCGGCGGAAGTCCGTTTTGACAACTCTCTTGGGACCGTTTCGTCACCCTGAGAATGATTAATTCTACGCTTTTTGACATCCGAGTTCGTTTCGGTGTCGTTATGTTGAGTTCCGTACTTTTCAACGACTTTTCCGCACTTGAGTTCGATTCTTGCGAATCTCGTTCTAAACTGCTGTTTCGAGTTTCCCGTAAGTCCGTTTAACTTTGTTAGAAGTGTTGTGAATTTCGGTTTGGTTATTCGTCGCGTATCGTGATTTTCGGGCGTTTTGGGCCATTTTGTAATTTACCCAAAGTTATGGGTATTCTATCTGTATTCGTTGTCTCGACTCTTTTCTCGGTCGCGTATGATTAATTATTACATTACGCTTTCATTTCGGGTCGTTGATGTTGTCCGCGAACTTTTCGTCGTGTTCGTTCCGTACGTTTTCAGAAATCGAGTCGCCGAGCCCTCGGTGGTCGGGCATCGGGCCGACGATTATGGGATCGACCGGACGGTCGCAGATTCTGGCCGGACGATGGTCGCACCGACCGAAAGCAGCACAGCAGAACCGGCGAGCGCACGCCACGGCCGGACGCCGCGCGCGCTAGCTCAGCAGATGTAGCGCACGCTGCCGAGTCACCGGCCAGACGCCATCGGGCCCGGGCAGAGGGATTCGAGGTTCTCGACTCGGTAGATCGGCAGTAGCGCACGCCATCACGGCCGTTGCGCACGCCGATCGGCAGGGGTAGCGTACGCCGTCGGCCGACTAGCGACGCACGGATGAGCTTGCTAGTCCGAGGCTACCGGACAGTCGGCTGCCGCGCGCAAAGCTTCCGGCCGTAGCGCACGCTAGCGGGAGTCCGCGACGAGTCATGGTCGGGCAGACTGGTCGGTGGTGCCGGTCATGGGGGCCATGGCCGAGAGTCTTGGGCCGAGCATCGCCGATAGCGCACGCTAGTCCGGGAAGGCTAGCGCACGCTAGTTCCGCCCAAGATATAAAAGACAGAACAACCACTTTCTCACTCATTTTCATTTCCTTTCTTCGTCCACTACTGAGCTTCGGAGAAGATGAAGCCATGTTGTTAAACGACAAATCCATGAAGTTCCTGAGTTCATATCATTGATCGATCGTCCTATAACATCCTTCGATCCAGCGAATCAAGGTAAGATCTTTAGAACCCTACTTTTGGGGAGATTTGGGGGTTTTCGCGTTTTTGTCCGATTCATTCCGTTTTGTTGATTAATTCATGATGAATATGATTAATCTTGTTGGTACTCTTAGTTTCCCTACGGATTCAGGGTATATTTCGTGATTTTTACGAAATCGAGAGGGTTTGGTTGTGGTCCGCCCTCGTTGTCGTTTTTATACGAATATACATGAATCGTAGGCGGGTTTCCGGGCGTATTCCAATTCCGTATTCGTTTAGAATCTGTTGTGATTGCATTCTTCGAATCGTTAGGTTCGGTTTCGATGGTTCCTAGCATTCGTCGGTGACTTTCCATTCCGTTCGTTGCGTCGTCGATTATTCAAGGCAAGTATATGATTATGATTGTACGTTCTCGACTTTGAAAGTAAGGAATATTGATGGTATGATATGAACGAACCGTCTCTACGGCATTCATATAAATATTGATGGTATGATATGAACGAACCGTTTCTACGGCATTCATATATGTATTGATGGCATGATATGAACGAACCGTTTCTACGACATTCATACATGTATTGACGGATGATATGAACGAACCGTTTCTACGGCATTCATATACGTCTTGATGTGGCACTATGAGATTTTAGTTATTCCGGAATACTAGTCTTGAATTGATGAATTGACGGATTACATTTACTTTATTGTCGAGGAATATTGTGTTTCGTACTGTTATACTTGCACTAGCTATTCGACGGCTAACCCCTTTATGGGGGAAATACTTTTTATGTATTTCAGGTTCTAGGAGAGAGGACAGGCGGGTATCGGGTCGGCATGAAGATGATGGGCAAGTGTGATACTGTGTCTTGTCTCCGGTTATCTTTTTGGATTCCTCCATTCAGTGTTGTTGTACTGGAATGGATTTTAAATACTCGAGTATTGTATTTCAGTTTCCTTGATGTTCCGGCCTGTGTTGCCGAGGTATTAATTTGTGCAGTGATGTATATGGTTTCATTGGTTATGGTTTTGAATACCATTTGTATCGTCTTTCTTTCCATTGTATGTAGACCTTCTCGGTCAAGTTTTATAGTTCCGCGTATGTTTAGCCTTGTGTGTCCCACGGCGGGGCTCACGGCGCTGTAATATACCCTGAATAACTTGGGGGTGTTACACATAACGTGTTCCATGTATCTCAGTTACGGAGGTATATACCAGGTCTTAGTCATGTCATTGATTTCGGCGAAATCAAAGTCGCTTAGGATGGCATGTTTGAAGAGAGACCGATCAGGATACCCGATAGTCGAGTTAAGCAATTGAGGAACAAACGGTAATACCCGAGATTTCTGAATTGTATTTGGAACTTGTGATATTGTAATCGTTGTACTTGATCTGAGTATTATTCTCCGTATTTCATAATCCGATGTTGTCGAGCGTATGATTTCATGTATGTGATTTACAAATTGTAATTCTGCGCATGTAGCGCACGCTATCGGCTATGTGTAGCGTACGCTAACATAGACTCAATAGCGCACGCTACAAAGGATTATTAGCGCACGCTATGCGTGGTCAATTTGATTGAGACGTGCGGTAGGTGAGATCTGGCCGGGGGACCCCTGTCGGATCGTGTCGGGATGAACCTGGACGGCTTTCGAAAAGTTGTCAACGCCTTAGCGCACGCTACAGGCATTTGCGTAGCGCACGCTAAGTGCTGAATACAGTTAAGTCAGTGAGCCGTTAGCGCACGCTACGAGCAGGGACTAGCGCGCGCTAATAGCCATTTCTTATAAATAGACAAAGATCCTATTCGTGATTTCAGTTCTTTCTTCTCCCATTACCCGAATTCTTACACTTAGAACATAACTTCCTTCATCCTAAACACTTCATATCAACACCCTAGCTCGTGATTGAAGATCATACATCGTTGGAGATTGGTGTTCAAGCCTTCGGTGTTGGATTACTTCGATTTCCTCCGTGTTCTTCACTACTTTGAGGTAGGTGATTCTTCACCAATGTTAGTAATGTTCTTAAGGACGTCTGATCATGTTTTGATAGCCAGTTATTTCGTTATAATCGGTCATCACATGTTAGAAGGATACTTTTGACGTATCGGCACTATTTATCGTATGAACCCTTGAACCATCTTAGTATATGGACTCCTAAGCATTTTCAAATCGATTTATGATCAGTAATCGGATATTACCTAGATTGTTACGTTTTACACATTGGAATCATGCGTTTTGGAACGTAGGACGAACGGAACTTAGAATATTTCTTGAAGATCTAAGATGAATTATGATGTTGAGATGATTATCCGTATATTTGTATCTCATAATCATAGAACTTCCACAAACCTTATTAGCATGATATGCCCGAGGATAACTTGTATTATCACCATAGAATTCATGAGTTCATCACCATTCAACCCAGTTTTCCGTTAGCAGTATTCTGCCATGCAAGATTAGCGCACGCTAACATATGTAAGTTAACGTGCGCTATCGGGGTTAAGTTAACACACGATACGTACGTAACGTACATTATGAGATCAGCCGAGTCAAACTGTCAGTCCGTGGCTAGCGCACGCTAGTCTTATACGATAGCGTATTCTAAGAGGTCGGCTTAGCGCACGTTACGTAGAGTACGTAGCACACGCTAAGCAGTCCAGACAGATTGTTTATTTTGAGATTTTCGGCCGTAGACCGAATTGTTAGGCCATCGTTCGACTTGAGATGATTTGTATATCATTCCTTTTGTTAAGGTTCGAGCTTGTTACGTTGATCGAAGGAGGCAGCCTTCGAGTGTGTTTAGATCATTGAAGTGTTTCGTTCTTGCCATTTTCGAGGCAAGTATCATATGTCGAGTTCGATTTATATTGAAACTTTGATCATGCTTGTGGTTTTGTTCATGTTGTTGAATATGAGATATATTCTGAAATTTCTCGTGGTATTCGTTGTTATTTGTTCGTATTGATGAACATATTGAAATGCATATATGTATGCATAGTTGATTGATTTATGATATAAATGATCCGAGGGGATCATGAGGATCTATGCTGAGGGCGCTGGATCGAATGTCCACCATGTGTTGGTCCGACGGGATCATCATGGGGATCTATGCTGAGGGCGCTGGATCGCTGGACGGGTTTTCCACCATGCGTTGGTCTGACGGGATCATCATGGGGATCTATACCAAGGGCGCTGGATCGCTGGATTACCCTGTACTGTGTTGATGGAATCGTGAGAATTCGCATCGTTGGATTCCGGTGGCGGAAGTCCATTTTGCATGTTTTATGATGCATTAATGATTTATGTATTACGATACTTGTACTAGCATTGTTTTGCTAACCCCTTCGGGGGTGGACATTGTTTTGATGTTCAGGTAGCCGAGGAGCGGGTAAGCAACCACAGTACCGACAGGACGATGAAATGGCTCAGTGATGTGGCTGATGTTTATTGTTATTGTGATTTGTCTTCTTGGTCCATTTAGTACTCGAGTACGTCTGTTTTTAAATAACATCTTTTCGATATGGTTGTATAAGTTAACTCATTTGATCGGTTGAATCAAATCTATATTTGAACTTCAGTTGTACGATTGGATTATATTTACACTCTTTTTAAATTTAGCCTTGTAAATCCTTACCTAAAGAGTTTACGGCGCTGTAATTATTCCGAATATCTCGGGGTGTTACAGAATATAGTATCGGAGCTAAGATTCATGGATATCTTGGCAGTCAGGTTAGTTGGGTCAGTTTACGTTATTTGATTTTTGGTCGTTCGTAACATCACTGCTGAGCCAGCATCGTCGTGTGGACCGTGGTTGTAAGTTCCTAAATCTCAAATACTACCGTTTTATTTTATTCATGTTTTGTGAACATTGATGGATGTACTTTTAGAAAGTTTGCCCTGGATATTGAGTATTTATGTTTACAGTATGTTGAGAGGAGGTCGTGGACGCGGACGCGGTCGTGGACGCGGACGTGGGATTGCGAGACAAGAAGAGTCGGTAACTACCCCAGAAGTAACCGCTAGTCGAACGGATTCCCATTCCGGGGGACAGCAGGGATCGGCAAATAATAATGCAGATCCTAACGTGCCGGGAGTGCTTCAGCAGGTGGTTGGCCAGATAAACCACTTTGCTCAAGTTGTGAATCGCATGCAGACGGCGATGGGACAGCAGCATAACGTGGATAATCGAAGAGATAGATGGCTTACGGAGGTGATCAAATTGCATCCTCTGAAATTTGACGGTTCTGCCGAGACACTTTCTTGGGATCACTGGCTGAAGGAATTAGAAAAGATTTTTGCAGGGATTAACTGCCCCAACGATAGGAAGGTTCCGGTCGCCCAGTATCTTCTGACCGGGGAGGCTTTCTACTGGTGGGAGGCCATTCGACCGGAGGAGCACAATGTTGACTGGACGGAATTCAAATTGATGATGGAGGCGCAGTATTGTCCTCGCCCAGTTAGAGAAGCCCGAGTTCGGGAGTTTTTCTCACCACAAAATTCGGAAGCATCTGTGACGGACGTGATTAAGACCTTTAATCACCAGCTGACTTATGTGCGCCACTTGGTCAGGACCGAGGCGGAAAGGATTTTCCATTTTGACATGCGAATGAAGCCGAAAATTCAGCAATATATGTCCGGATTTGATTGTACCACCTTGCGACAGTATCGGGACAAGGCGTTGGCCTATGATATGAAGGAGGCAGCAGTAGAGAAATCGACGGAAGCAAAGAAACAGAAGGTGTCTGGCAACTTCACAGAGAATAAGAGCAGCGGGCCTCGCCGGGGTCAGTCCTCTTTTCACTCATCCAGGAGACCTCCGCATCCTTCTCGAGGTGGAAAGAAGTTCCGGGCAGCACCAACTGTTTCAGACGCAGGGAAGAAGTGTTATAACTGTGGCAAAGCGGGACATGTTCGACGTGATTGTTTCGCGCCTGCTGTGACCTGTTTGGAGTGTGGACAGGAAGGACATCGCGCAACATTTTGTGGGAATGCGACCCGATCTTTTGGTACTCGCACTCCAGCTCCAGTTCCGAAGGAGACGAGTGTGAACCAGACGCAGCAGAGTGGATTTCAGCAGCAGAACGTTGGGAAGAGAGAGACATCCAGTGCTGGGTCCGTTCCTCCGCGCCTGTACAAAATGAGGAAATCTGATGATCAGAACACTGCTGTTGCATCAGGTACAATTCAGATCCTTTTGCAACCAGTTAGTGTTTTATTCGATTCCGGAGCTACACATTCTTTTGTATCATTGAACTGTGTAAATCGTTTGAAAATCTCGTGCTTATTTGATTGTGAACCATATGTTGTGGGTTTGCCGAGTGAAGAGAGAATTGTGGGAACCCTAGAGGTTAGAGATTTTCCAGTAACTATAGGAGGGAGAGATTGGCTATCGAACCTTATTGTGGTTGACATCTACGGTGACGATTTAATTCTCGGAGACGATTGGCTCAACCGTTATGGAGCTATTCTGAACTACCGAGAGAGAGTCATTTCCATCATTGCTGATGACGGATCTGAACACTTATTCCGAGGATGGAGACCAGGAAGCTCGGGAAAATTGATCAAAGCAATGAAAGCCGTGAAATTACTGAAGCAGGGATGTCACGGACTTTGGTGCTATGCCATGAGGAAATAGGAAGGAGTAGAGCTCTCGTCTATTTCAGTTGTGAATGAGTTCTCAGATGTATTTCCTGACGAACTACCTGGGTTACCTCTGCAGAGAGAAGTGGAATTCACTATCGAATTAGAGCCTGGAGCAGCTCCTATTTCCAGGGCACCATACCGCATGGCGCCAACCGAGATGTATGAACTCAAGAAGCAACTGGAGGAATTGTTACAGAAGGGCTATATCCAACCTAGTGTTTCTCCTTGGGGAGCGCCCGTTCTCTTTGTCCGGAAGAAAGACGGATCCCTCCGAATGTGTATTGATTACAGGGAGCTCAATAAGATGACGATCAAGAATAAGTACCCTATACCTCGGATCGACGACTTGTTTGATCAACTGCAAGGGGCGAGGGTATTCTCGAAGATTGACTTGCGATCGGGATACCACCAGTTGAGGATTAAGGAATCGGATATACCGAAGTCTGCTTTCAGGTCCGGATACGGGCATTATGAGTTCGTAGTGATGCCGTTTGGACTTACCAATGCTCCTGCAGTGTTCATGCAATTGATGAATCGGGTATTCTTGGAATACTTGGATAAATTTGTGGTCGTCTTCATTGATGACATTTTGATATATTCAAGGGACGCAGAGGAGCATGCCGAACATTTGCATGTGGTTTTGAGCACTTTGAGGAAGGAACAGCTGTATGCAAAGCTTTCAAAATGCGAATTCTGGCTTAAGGAAGTAACTTTCCTTGGGCATGTGATATCAGCTGACGGAGTTCAGGTGGACCCGAAGAAAGTCGAAGCAATCTTGGATTGGGAAGCTCCTAATAATGTGAAAGAAGTCCGGAGTTTCTTAGGACTTGCTGGATATTATCGCCGCTTTGTAGAGGGATTTTCCAAGATCTCTCGTCCGCTCACTCAACTGTTACAGAAAACTCAAAAGTTTAAGTGGGATGAGAACTGCCAGGCTGGTTTTGATGAACTTAAGAAGAGACTGACGACAGCACCTATTTTAGCATTGCCAGATGGAACTGATGGGTTCATGGTATACAGTGACGCTTCAAATCAGGGTCTGGGATGTGTGTTGATGCAAAGGGATAAGGTGATCGCCTATGCTTCTCGACAGTTGAAACCATACGAGGTTAACTACCCAACTCATGATCTGGAGTTAGCAGCTGTAGTCTTTGCACTGAAAATTTGGAGACATTATTTGTACGGTACTTATTGTCAGATCTTTACAGATCATAAGAGCCTCAAGTACATTTTCAGTCAGAAAGAATTAAACATGAGGCAGAGAAGGTGGCTGGAATTGATCAAGGATTACGACTTGGAAATTCTCTATCATCCGGGGAAAGCAAACGTAGTAGCCGATGCATTGAGCCATAAACCTGTTTCTCTTCGAGTGTTGGAAGCACTTACATCCCAAACCAGTATTCGACGAGAACTGATCCGCGAGGGGATTGAAGTATGGGCACCAGGAATCCAAGGGCAACTTTATGTGATGGAACTGACTTCATCACTAGTCGAGGAGATCAAGTCTAAGCAATTGAACGATTCTCTGATCCTTCGATTATGTGACGAAGTAAAGAAAGGAAAAGCCCCAGGTTTCGTGATACAAGATGATGGAGTTCTGAGATTTCAGAGTCGACTTTGCGTTCCCGATGATGATGATTTGAGAAGGACTATTCTGAAGGAAGCTCACAGCGTGCCCTATTCTATTCACCCAGGGCGTGATAAGATGTATAAGGATTTAAAACAAAACTTCCGGTGGGGAATATGAAGAAGGACGTAGCAGTATGTTTCGAGGTGTTTGACTTGTCAAGAGTTAAGATTGAACATCAGCGACCTGCCGGAATGTTAAAGCCGCTTCCAATCCCTGAATGGAAGTGGGAGGACATCTCGATGGATTTCATCACCAGTATGCCAAGGACTAGAACGGGAATGAACATGATTTGGGTTATAGTTGATCGACTAACCAAGTCGGCTCATTTCCTAGGAATTAAAGATACATGGGGACCCGAGAGATTGGCGCGAGTATTTATTGCGGAGATAGTCAGATTGCATGGGACGCCGAAGACCATTATTTCGGATCGAGATGGTCGTTTCGTGTCACACCTCTGGAAAGCAGTTCACAAGGCTTTGGGGACTGAGCTCAACTTTAGCACGGCTTATCATCCCCAAACGGACGGTCAGTCCGAAAGGACTATACAAACAGTAGAAGACATGCTTAGAGCTTGTGCATTAGATTGGTCAACTGATTGGGAAGTTCACTTGCCCTTGATTGAATTCACTTATAATAATAGTTGGCATGCTTCTATCGAAATGGCACCATTTGAAGCTCTGTATGGGAGAAGATGCCGATCACCCCTGTGTTGGGATGACTCTTCGGAGTTGATCGGGATGGAACCGGAATTGATTATCCAGACTCAAGAGAAGATAGCTTTGATTCGAGCAAGACTGTTGACTGCCCAGAGTCGACAAAAGTCTTACGCAGACGTACGTCGTCATCCTCTAGAGTTCGATGCTGGGGACCATGTGCTATTGAAGGTGTCTCCTACCCGAGGGATTTTCCGTTTTGGGAAGAGGGGCAAGCTTACTCCTAGATATATCGGACCATTCGAGATCCTCGAGAGGGTTGGATATTTAGCACACAGGTTGGCCTTACCGCCATCGCTGAGTCACGTTCACAATGTGTTTCACGTATCCCAATTGCGGAAGTATGTACCGGACCCCAGTCACGTCATTGATTTCGACGAGATCGCGATAGCTAATGATGGCACCTTCGAAGAGAGACCAATCAAGATACTTGAGAGTCGGATCAAACAATTGAGGAATAAACCAATACACTTGGTTAAAGTACAATGGTCACGACACGGAGTCGAAGAGGCCACTTGGGAAATGGAGGACAGTATGAAGGCTAGATATCCAGAGTTGTTTTCATCTTAAGTTTCGGGACGAAACTTCTTTTTAGGGAGGAAGGATGTAATACCCGAGATTTATGACTTGTATTTGGAACTTGTAATATTGTAATCGTTGTACTTGATCTGAGTATTATTCTCCGTATTTCATAATCCGATGTTGTCGAGCGTATGATTTCATGTATGTGATTTACAAATTGTAATTCTGCGCATGTAGCGCACGCTATCGGCTATGTGTAGCGTACGCTAACATAGACTCAATAGCGCACGCTACAAAGGATTATTAGCGCACGCTATGCGTGGTCAATTTGATTGAGACGTGCGGTAGGTGAGATCTGGCCGGGGACCTCGCCGGATCGTGTCGGGATGAACCTGGATGGCTTTCGGGAAAAGCCAAGTCAACGCCTTAGCGCACGCTACAGGTATATGCGTAGCGCACGCTAAGTGCTGAATACAGTTAAGTCAGTGAGCCGTTAGCGCACGCTACGAGCAGGGACTAGCGCGCGCTAATAGCCATTTCTTATAAATAGGACAGCATCCTATTCGTGATTTCAGTTCTTTCTTCTCCCATTACCCGAATTCTTACACTTAGAACATAACTTCCTTCATCCTAAACACTTCATATCAACACCCTAGCTCGTGATTGAAGATCATACATCGTTGGAGATTGGTGTTCAAGCCTTCGGTGTTGGATTGCTTCGATTTCCTCCGTGTTCTTCACTACTTTGAGGTAGGTTATTCTTCACCGATGTTAGTAATGTTCTTAAGGACGTCTGATCATGTTTTGATAGCCAGTTATTTCGTTATAATCGGTCATCACATGTTAGAAGGATACTTTTGACGTATCGGCACTATTTATCGTATGAACCCTTGAACCATCTTAGTATATGGACTCCTAAGCATTTTCAAATCGATTTATGATCAGTAATCGGATATTACCTAGATTGTTACGTTTTACACATTGGAATCATGCGTTTTGGAACGTAGGACGAACAGAACTTAGAATATTTCTTGAAGATCTAAGATGAATTATGATGTTGAGATGATTATCCGTATATTTGTATCTCATAATCATAGAACTTCCACAAACCTTATTAGCATGATATGCCCGAGGATAACTTGTATTATCACCATAGAATTCATGAGTTCATCACCATTCAACCCAGTTTTCCGTTACCAATATTCTGCCATGCAAGATTAGCGCACGCTAACATATGTAAGTTAACGTGCGCTATCGGGGTTAAGTTAACACACGATACGTACGTAACGTACGTTATGAGATCAGCCGAGTCAAACTGTTAGTCCGTGGATAGCGCACGCTAGTCTTATACGATAGCGTACGCTAAGAGGCCGGCTTAGCGCACGTTACGTAGAGTACGTAGCGCACGCTAAGCAGTCCAGGCAGATTGTTTATTTTGAGCTTTTCGGCCGTAGACCGAATTGTTAGGCCATCGTTCGACTTGAGATGATTTGTATATCATTCCTTTTGTTAAGGTTCGAGCTTGTTACGTTGATCGAAGGAGGCAACCTTCGAGTGTGTTGAGATCATTGAAGTGTTTCGTTCTTGCCATTTTCGAGGCAAGTATCATATGTCGAGTTCGATTTATATTGAAACTTTGATCATGCTTGTGGTTTTGTTCATGTTGTTGAATATGAGATATATTCTGAAATTTCTCGTGGTATTCGTTGTTATTTGTTCGTATTGATGAACATATTGAAATGCATATATGTATGCATAGTTGATTGATTTATGATATAAATGATCCAAGGGGACCATGAGGATCTATGCTGAGGGCGCTGGATCGAATGTCCACCATGCGTTGGTCCGATGGGATCATCATGGGGATCTATGCTGAGGGCGCTGGATCGATGGACTGGTTTTCCACCATGCGTTGGTCTGACGGGATCATCATGGGGATCTATACCAAGGGCGCTGGATCGCTGGATTACCCTGTACTGTGTTTATGGAATCGTGAGAATTCGCATCGTTGGGTTCCGGTGGCGGAAGTCCATTTTGCATGTTTTATGATGCATTGATGATTTATATATTACGATACTTGTACTAGCATTGTTTTGCTAACCCCTTCGGGGGTGGACATTGTTTTGATGTTCAGGTAGCCGAGGAGCGGGGAAGCAACCACAGTACCGACAGGACGACGAAATGGCTCAGTGATGTGGTTGATGTTTATTGTTATTGTGATTTGTCTTCTTGGTCCATTTAGTACTCGAGTACGTCTGTTTTTAAATAACGTCTTTTCGATATGGGTGTATAAGTTAACTCATTTGATCGGTTGAATCAAATCTGTATTTGAACTTCAGTTGTACGATTGGATTATATTTACACTCTTTTTAAATTTAGCCTTGTAAATCCTTACCTAAAGGGTTTACGGCGCTGTAGTTATTCCGAATATCTCGGGGTGTTACACAAACCAATCGCTTTGGTCAAGGTTAAGTGGTCGCACCACGGAGTGGAAGAAGCCACTTGGGAGACGGAAGATAGCATGAAGTCCAGATATCCAGAGTTATTTTCATCTTGAGTTTCGGGACGAAACTCCTTTTTAGTAGGAGATTATGTAATATCCGGATTAATTATTGAGTATTTTATCTGTATTTGAACCCTGTATTATTTGGAATTGTGATATCGATAATTGAAGTATGATATTTCTCGTATTTGTATCCTTGTACATGAGTATGGAAACATGTAAATTTTCCCCATGCAAATACGTGATAACGTACGTTAAGAAGGAAGCTTAACGTACGTTATCAGTCAGAGTTAGCGTATGCTACGAATGTAGCGTAGCATGCGTTAACCAGCCAATGATTGAGCTGGACGGCTAGCACATGCGCTAGCCGGACATGGGTCCGGATAAGATCCCGCGGATGAACCTGGACACTTTTGAAGTCAACGATTGTTAACGTACGCTAAGTAATGTGTCTAGCGTACGCTAATGTGTGTTACTTACGTATGTAACCTGATGGTGTATCGTACGTAATCGAGTTCAGAAATGAAGACAGTTAACTATCGGTGACGATAGCGTACGCTAAGTATATTGGGTAGCATACACTAATAGACTAACGTACGTTATGCGTGATGGCTAACGTACGTTAAGGTCAGAAGATTATAAATAAGACATCACCCCATTTCATTTCAGCTCGTTTATTTCACTTAGCCTTTAACATACTTCGTGACCAGAGAGATCCCAGCCTCCTTAAACACATATAAACCATCTCTACTTGATCATTGAAGATTGGATCACTTATGCTTGATCATTGAAGTGGAGAAGCATCTTGGATTGGCACACAAGCAACCGGAGTTGGATTCTACCTATTGTCTCAGTGTTTTCTTCATCTTAAGGTATGTTATACTAACTCCAACCTTGGATTCGTGTTCTTAAGGATATCATGATCATGTTATGAAGATATTAAGTTCCAGAGATGATTTATTCGACCAACATCATGTTTAGGAAGTTGAGATGATTATGCTTTAAGTACCTCGGTTAAGAACATCATAATTTGAATCTTGTTACGATGAACAAGTAAAGGAAATTTCTGAGATTGGTAATCCAAATTTGGAAGGTGTCTTCGTAGTAATCGTGGACTTGGTATTAACATCATGGTTGTTAGACACACCTAGGAAGTTGATCATGGAATGATTTGTCATATCTTGTAAAGGTGGATTGTTAAATAAATCTTCAAGATGATAGTTTGAATGATATAAAGATATTGATATCAACCATAGGCCTTCTGATTTATGCATGAGAAATTGTAATCAAGATTGGAGTATGATCACCATGATGATATACGTATCCTTGAATTCGAAGATGTTTTAATCCATAATATCATTCATAATTATATGAGCATGATATGTAGAAGCGTAACTATGTTAAATCAATGAGGATTTCGTATGCTGCATCAAAAATCAGAACAGTCGACTGTTCAGTGAGAGACTACCGGATGCTTGTTTAGCGTACGCTATCCTCTGAAGCTTACGTACGCTAACGGGAAAGGTTAACGTACGCTACGTTTGGTACTTAATGTACGTTACATCATCAGATGAGCCAGTCGACTGTTCAGAGAGGAACTGGGGATACATGGTTAGTGTACGCTAGACTTCGTAGCTTACGTACGCTAACGAGCAGGTTTAACGTACGCTACAAAGGATATGTAACATACGTTATGCATGTCAGACAGGATATGTTTTATGAACTTCCAACTATAATTTGGATTGTTAGATGTTCGTACGACATGAGATGAAATCCATATTATTTCTTTTGTTTAAGGTTCGAGCTTTGCTACGTGATTGATCGAAGGGGCGACCTTCGAGTGTTTTGATATTCGTGGAAGTATTATTCTTGTCATCGAATCGAGGCAAGTACTTTAATTGTTCTATGTATTGATGTTATACATATTGTTGTGCATATATGTCGTTGTTGTATGTCCACCTCGTGTTAGTCCGACGGGATCATCGGGGGATCTATGCTAGCGTGCGCTGGATCATTGGATGGGTTTTTCCACCACGGGTTGGTCTGACGGGATCATCGTGGGTTCTAGACAATGAACGCTGGATCGTCGGAATTACCATCTGTATGTTGTGATATCATGTCGTGATTATCATTTGTGTATGTTATTTATGAGTTTCTCATAGGAGGAGACTCGTTGGTATATTGTCATTTATGTTATTATTATTCTTCATGAAATGTTGAATAATATGTTGTGGTACTTGTACTAGCATCGCTGTGCTAACCCCTTCGGGGGTGAACATTTGTTTATGTTCAGGATCCAGGAGAGCAGTGAAACAACCACTGGAGCTGCATGACGACGATGGTGCAGAGTGATGTTCCAGACGGGTTTATTTATCTGTTGTTTGTATTGTTTTTAATAAGTACTCGAGTACATCGTCGTTTGTAACGATTGATTTTGGTGATGTATTAATATTCTTCCTTTGGATATTTGTATTCTCGGTATTGACCCAGAACTATTGTATTTTCTTTCGGTTATTTCCATATGTTGGTATATGTGATTATCTTTTCGTTTCTTCAGCCTTGTAAATTCTTACGTAAAGGATTTATGGTGCTGTAATATTCCTGAATACATCGGTGGTGTTACAGGTATTAAGGATATTTGGGGGTCGGAGAGACTAGCACGGGTGTTTATTGCAGAGATCGTGAGGTTACATGGGACTCCTCGGAGTATTGTTTCGGATCGAGATGGACGGTTTGTATCATATTTTTGGCAGGTTGTTCATCGAGCTTTTAGGACTGAGTTGAGACTCAGTACATCCTACCACCCTCAGACACACGGGCAGTCAGAGTAGATGATACAGACGCTGGAGGATATGTTGAGAGCCTGTGCTTTAGATTGGAAGGATGATTGGGAGTCACACTTGCCATTGATCGAGTTCACGTACAACAATAGTTGGCACGCCTAGATCAAAATGGAACCATTTGAGGCATTGTATGGGAGGAGGTGCAGATCACCGTTGTGTTGGGATGATGCATCCGAGTTGGTTGGTACCGAACCAGACGTGGTAGTTGAGACAAGAGAGAAGATTACTTTGATTCGCGAGGTTGTTGACGGCCCAGAGTCGACAAAATTCTTATGCCGATACGCGTCGCCGGCCGTTGGAGTTTGAGGTGGGAGACCATGTATTGCTTAAGGTATCTCCGACATGGGGAGTTTACCGCTTCGACCGGAAGGGTAAACTTAGTCCAAGATATATTAGACCGTTCGAGATTTTAGAGAGAGTTGGAGAGCTTGCATATCGGTTAGGCTTGCTATCGTCCTTGAGCCACGTGCATAACGTGTTTCATGTTTCCCAGCTTAGGAGGTACGTACCGGACCTTAGCCATATTATTTATTTTGGAGAGATTGAGTTGGGGCCCGACATTACCATTGAAGACAGGCCGATTCAGATTTTAGAGCATCTCGTGAAGCAACTTAGGCACAAAACCATTCCTTTGGTGAAAGTGCAATGGTCGAGACATGGATCCGAGGAAGCCACGTGGGAGACGGAAGAGAATATGAAGTCGAGATACCCCGATTTATTCGCGTTGTAAGTTTCGGGACGAAACTTATTTTTAGGGGGAGAGAATGTAATATCCGTACTTTATATTTTTAGTAATTTCTATTTTTGGTGTATGTTCATTTCGGACGACTCGCTTGTTACTGTTTTAGAATTCTGAATCTATTTTGTTCTTGGAGTTTCTCCATTTGGACGAGTTTCGGAGATGTTTTTACGTATTTTCATTTGGAGTTGTGTTTTGTCGCATGTACGTTCGATTTTCGTAAAACTCGTTTGATTTCGCTGTTTCTTTGTTTCCATGAGTTCGCTTGCACTACGCCATAAGTGGCCTTCGGCAACCATATAACTGTGTTACCTTAGACCCAATTTGTTGTTGCCACAGACCCAAAATGAGCAAAGGTAACCTTTTAGGTAAGTTGCTTTGTGAGCAGTAGCCTTTGGAGTCAAAGGCAACATGTGGATCATCTTAAGCTAACATAGGATTATTTGTTACTTAAGGACCCTACAGCAACATCATATTCGTGTTGCAATAGACTTTATAAGTTTGTAAAATATATAGCCAATTTAGTGGGTTCTACATGTGGGGCCCATTTTGTGGGTCCCACAGGTCGGCCCCACCGGTAACCCACTTAGTAGGGTCAACTGGTGGGGCCCATATGTGGGACCCACTTTTCTTGGGCCTGTTAGTGGGGCCCACGGGTGGGGCCACAAATGTGCAACAATTTTTAGTCTATTGCAAAACCTACAGTACCAATTGCAACACACTAGGTGTTATAGGTGTTACCAATGAATGACATTTGCAACATATATATAGTACCTAAGGTAACACCTTCATTTTAACAAAATAAAAATGTAAATTTTAAATTTAGCATTTCCCATTAAAAAACCAACAAACCAATTCACAGAAACCAACTACATCATCCAACTACATAATCCCGTCATAAAAAAACACAACTATATCCAATCACAAAACCAACCAACTACATCACCAACTACATATATACAAGTACTAGAAGAAAATAACTTGGTCATTTTTAACCAATTACATCAGTGGGCGTCTAAGACTAATATACAAAAAGACTCTAAAAAACTATATTGTGGAACACTTATTCAATTAGCCAAGGATTAGCCAATTTGCCTGAGTTGGTGTCCATTCACAAACTTCATCTTCTTTGAACGAGAGAGCTGTAGAATGAAACAAGAAAGAAGAGTCAATAATTAGTGATGGTTACTAAGCTTCCAAATAGGCAGCATGTTTTCAACTATCAGAAAAATAAGGTCTCCAAACTAGTTGTTCTAAACCAGAAATAATTTGTCAAGTTTATTTATCTTGACCAAATTTGAAGGATCATTTATCGAATTCTGATACTTTTCAAGAATAAACTAAAGTATATAAAAGAACACCTACCTCCATATTTATCTAGGTTTAAAATCCAAGCACACTATTCTTCATTCGGCTTTCCAAAGAAAGCTTCAGAATATTTTTTAAGATCACCTGCTACAGTTGCAGCAATGACCTAACAAGTAAAATATTTTAGAATTTAGAAGAATAACATCTATTTTATGCAGTAAGAATCTAAAAAAATGCATAAAGAATGCCTTTAAGGCTCTACCGAATGATATAGTAAATCAAATATTATAGGCTGAAATATCGTAGCCACGCAAAGTTTTTGACTATCAAAGCTAAATCTGCTGGTGTTAGAACCATGCAACATATCATAGACCACCTGCCAGTCTTTTTTAATGGTTTTTATCCTCGATTCAATATGTTGTTTACCCAATATACCAGAGTCCGGAAGCGCTTCTTTCATTACCTGTTCCAAATGTTGCAAGTATCCAGCTTTGAATCCATTATCAGCTTTAAAACCACCGGTATTTACCATATTCACCAAAGCTTCGACAAGTTTGGAATCCTCAAGTGCAGACCAAGGCCGATAATTTCTTCCTTGACTCAACATACCTATGTGCATAAAAATTAACATAAAAACAGAAATGAAGCAAAAAAACAGCACTAAAACAACACTGATATGCTGCCAAAATCAAAAAAAAAAAAAACACAGCAAAAAACAGCACTAGAACTGCAACAAAACAGCACCAAAACTGCACCAAACCATGAAGAACATATCTGCTGCCAAAAACAGCACCTAAACATCAAAAAACAGCACCTATACTGCACCTAAAATGCAGCAAAAATGCAACTTTTAAACAAAAAATGCACCTATACTGCACCACAAACACATCAAAAAAGAACAGAGAACAAAAGCATAATCAGATGTTTCCAAGGACATCCCATTTCTTCTTTATCCTGCACCCACACCCACTCTCCAAAAGAAAAAAAGGTAATCACACTTCACACATAATCAAATCAGGATGATAAATTACATACTGATGAAACTTGATGTCATCCAGATCAATAGCTTTTCCCTTAGTAGATCGTCCTTGTGCCTCAAGCAAAACTCTATCATTCAGCCAAAGCTTACACTCAGGCATACCACTGCAACCGGTGCAGCACTATTACTCAACTTCATGGAAAGCTAACAACAAACTTATAAATGCACCAAACTGCAGGAATCTTGCAATTTAAAAAGATCACCTCCTATAGGTAGATATTAAGTTTGATTAGAATTAGATATACAAAGGGAAGTCAAAAGATAGATTAAATGAAAGCATAAACAGATGTACATGTAATATGCATGAAAATAATCTGCTGACACCAGATAAGGAAAAGCTTAAACTTCAACTCAATAAGAAAAAGCTTACACTTCAACTCGATAAGGAAAAGCTTAAACTTCAACTCAATAAGAAACTCGATTAAGGAAAAGCTTAAACTTCAACTCGATAAGGAAAAACTTAAACTTTAACTCAATAAGGAAAAGCTTAAATAAGAAAAATGCTTAAACTTCACCTCCCCTCTCGTGGTGCACAGACCGATGCATAACCTACATCCATATGTCTGCTCCAGAGACAGAAATAACCCAAACCAAGTTGATTGTCAATAATCAGATTAGGCAAACTCAATATCTCCAACATACAAAATCAAGAAACTTACTTCGCCTAGAATGTGAGCACTCGAATGCCAGAATGTATCGCGCCCTTCTTCAGTTTCAAACGTAAACAATGAAAGAATGCAATCATCTTCCAGAGGTCGACTCATATCCCACAAGATTCCATCCACTTTGGCAATTAGGGCATTCGACGCCAAGCTCTTTGATATCTCCTTCACGACATCAAACGGGGTGGTTTTCCATTTATTCCCTTCATTAACCTTTCCGTCCGGCAATGTAATCCTTTTTTCCAATCATCAAACCACATATAAATAAATCAATCAATCGAAACATAACAAAAACAGAAGAAGAAAAAAAAATAAAAAAATAAAGAGAGAGAGAGAGAGACCAGATATGGAAATTACCGGATTCGTTCATCAAAAAGAGTCACCTGATTGAAATTTTGCTCATTTTGTATTGACTCAAAGAGCGTAATGCGTTTGAAGATCACCGATTGAAGATAATCTTTGTCTTTCGTATAATCTGCTTGTTTGGAGTTAGAAAAGGCATTGAATCCTACCATCGGAAGGATTAAACCGTCGGCTGCGATAAGTGGACAGTAAGCGCAGCGGAAAGAATAGGCAAGAGCGGCGGAAGGATTGGAATACGCACCACCAGACAGAAGATGTAAGAAGTGTTTCTGCCTGATTGTGGCAGTGAAGTGAAGTGATAAGCGGCTGCACTTTGACTAGGGTTAACAAAAGTTAGTAGTCGGCCCAAGTTAAGTAGGGATGTCGTGCCCATCCGACCGGTGGTACAAA
This sequence comes from Orobanche coerulescens, assembly GCA_033398695.1. Lineage (NCBI taxonomy): Eukaryota > Viridiplantae > Streptophyta > Magnoliopsida > Lamiales > Orobanchaceae > Orobanche > Orobanche coerulescens. Next base: position 52,438,464 of record CM065803.1, read on the forward strand.
TCAGGTTATCTAGTTCGAGCATGAATCGACTTTTTAATAGATTTTCTGCGGACGTCCATACGGTACGGCCGGATCAGATCGAATATACATTAATAATTTTTTTAATTATTTAAATCAAAATTTATTAATTTTCAAATACCACTTTATTTTAAAACCTTTTCTATTTAAATTTATTAAAAATATTTTATTATTTATAAAAAATATATATAATTCATTATTTGATAGAATAATTTTTTATAAAAATAGATTCAATGTTTTATTAAAATTAATTATTTTTAAAGTTAAAAACTTATTAAATAATTAATTTTATATAAAATTCAAAATTTTGTTTATTAATACTCTAAGGTAACACATCTCATAGTGTTACTGAGAGTTACACCTTTTATAGCTAGAGTAACATATATTTCAGGATTTGGTAACACCATAACCCGAACGTTGTGGTAGGTCCAAAATTTCATAGCTATGGTAACAGCCAAGAAGGTAACACCCCCTAAGTGTTGTAGAAAGCCATCTATGGCGTAGTGTTGGTTGAGTTTCTCATGTTGTGAGTTTCGGATTGTTAATCCGACATCGTATCGTGATTTTCGGACGTTTGGGCCGTTTTGTAATTTCCTATAAGTTTAGGGAATCTTATCTCCCTTGTCGTATTTCAAACCTCCCAGTAGTCGGAATCGTACATTCAGATTGAGAGGTTGTGATTATAGGTTGTTGTTTCCTTGTCATGTCTCGTTATTCACTGATATCTGTCAGTTTCATGCCTTCCTTCCGAGTCGGGTACAGTCTGACCGAGTTTCCTAACTTTAGCGCACGCTACCGTTTTTCCGTAGCGTGTGCTATGAGGGTAAAACTAGTGCACGCTAGACTTACATTTGCATACGCTAATGCATCTGGACAGAACACCCTGGAACTGGACAGAAGGTTCAATATTTATGAACTTAACCAGGCAGCGTACGCTAATTGAGTGTTAACGTACGCTAATTGCGAACCTTAGCGCACGCTAAGCTTGTTTCTACGTATGCTAACGGGAGGACATAAGTCTCTGACTGCATTCTGCCCCCCGATAGCACATGCTAATATTTGTGCGTAGCGTGCGCTAAGCCTGTCTGATATAAATAGGACAACATCAGCCCAAATTCGTCATTTTCCATCCTTACTCCTTCTCTTCAGCTTTGGGCGATTCCAGATGAGGGTTAGAGCCGATTTCGACCAAATATTATCATCCACTAACATCCTTGAATTCCTTGTGCGAATTCATCAAGTTCTTAATGTCTTCCGCCACACGAATCAAGGTAAGAATCCCTAAGACCCTTGTTTTGAGATTTTGGGGGAATTTTGGGGATTTCTTGTGATTTGACCTTTTTAGTCTAATTTATCACAGATTATTACGAGACTTCAATTGTACACTTGTATTCCTTCGTGTTTCCTTGAGGATTTGTGGATTAAACTCCGATTTTCCCATTATTCGTCACATATACTCGATGATACCCTAGTAGTGTTCGACGAATTATCCCATCGGGTAGAACTAGGATGAATTCCTACATTTTCACAATATTGAGATTTGTTGTATATTGTTATTGTGTTAGGAACGGAATTGTGAAGATTATTCGGACTGAAACCTTCCCTTTCACCGTTTCCTTCATGTCGTGTTATTCAAGGCAAGTACATGTATTACATTCCGTTATGTGTGTATGGTTTTGATGCGAATGGTGTAAATTGTGTCATTGTATGGATGTTGTTTTCGTTCTTCCACACGAGGAAGGCATGTGTGGCCTCTGGGGGCCGATACTAATGGGTACGGCCACGGAAGTGGACTTGTATGCATGTGTTGTTGTTCTTCCACCTGGGGATGGTTCGACGGGACCTCTGGGGGCCGATACTAATGGGTACGGCTGTGGAAGTGGTTGGGACGGTCCAACGGGGCCTCTAGGGGTCGATACTAATAGGTACGACCGCGGGTTACCAAGTGTGGATTATGGTGATGTTGATACACTGTTTGATGTAAATGTGATATTCTGGAATATTGATTGCAAATGTTCTTCCTAAAGTGGATTGTTTGTGTCAATTCGTGTATGTATATAATGTAGTGTAATTGTGTACTTGCACTAGCTATTCGAATGTTAACCCCTTAAATAGTGGAAATACGTCTTATGCATTTTAGGTATCGGGACAGATAAGGAGCGGGCACGGGATATGCATGCAAAGGATGGCCCAGCATGATGATGAGGCTCGAATCTATGTTTTATGTTTTGTCATTGTATCTGCTTGGGTGTTGGAGTTAGATTAACTACTTTTAAGCTCGGTTAAAGTCCCCTGCGTGGGCAATGAAATTGTATTTAACTTATCCTTTATGTATTTCGATTAAAATGTTTTGTCCGAGGCCACGACCCTATTTTACTATGATGAATGTGTCTTTCGGGATTCGATTGTGGATTATGTGTCATGTGTTAGCCTGGTAGACCTTATGAGGGTTCTACGGCGTGTAACGTCCCTTACATGATTTAGGGTGTTACAGTTCCTATTCGGAAGGGCGTACAGATTCCGGCCGAGGGATCCGCTCAGGTATTGCAGCTTCCACTCTCTCTTATTTACTTTTCGTATCGTGTGATTGGTGGTGTGTTGCTCTTAAGTAGTAATCTGTTTACTTACATTGCTTCCGTCTGTCTTTATTTACTGTGTGTTCTCTGTGTGACCGCTTCGATATATTGCCTTTGTGTTGAGACTGTGGTAGTCGTAATCTCTGAGTACACTAAACCCTCCTGCCTGGACCGTGAGTGTTCTACGGACCTTGTAGAGGCTTGGGGATACGATTCCAGCTCGTTTAATTTTAAAATCTTGTGTGATTTTGTTCTGTGTGATCTTTGACTGTTATCTCAGCTCTTACATTGTTAGCAATACCTTGTGTTGTTGGTTAAAATCTTGTGTGATTTTTACAATCACTAAAATGGGTTCTCTTATTTCCTTTATAATGGCACATTTCGATGGCAAGGGGGATTTCAGAATCTGGCAACAGAAATTGAAATCCATCCTTGTCTAACAAAAATATTTTAAAGCCATTGAAGGTACTTTTCAGTCAAATGTAACCCCTGAGAAACGTGAAGAATTGGTTGAGTTTGCTCATTCATCTATAATCTTGAACTTATCTGATTCTGTGATTAGACGAATAGGCAAAATTGATAATGTAAAACAACTTTGGGATAAATTGGAAGAAATGTTTACTAAAACCTCTCTGCCCAATAAGTTATTCCTTCTTGAAATTTTTTTCCAATATAAGCTGGATTTAAATAAAGATATCGATGATAATCTTGATACTTTTACAAAGTTAGTAATAAAACAATCTCGTGATAAAGACATCAATGATTATACTCCTATTGTGCTTTTGAATGCAATTCCTGATACCTATAATGATGTTACATCTGTTATCAAACATGGAAGGGACTCTGTCACTTTAGATACTGTCATAAGTGGCTTAAAAAGTAAGGAATTAGACTTAAAGGTTAATAAGGTTTCCAAACCCGTTAATGATGTCAACTTTGTTAGGGGTAGACAACAACTTGAAAAGAAACCCTTTAACAAAAATGATTCTGATAAGTCTAATACGAAAAATGGGGAATGGAGGGATAGATCGAAGTCTCGTCCTAAGAATCGCAAATGCTATAATTGTGGGGAACCTAGTCATTATATACAAGAATGTACTAAACCTAAGAAGAACCAGCAAAATGACCAGGCTAATATAGCTATGGGCGATGTTTTTATGGTAATTGAAGAAGTGCATGCCTTTGTGAATTCTGTGCTGTCTGATCTAAGTGAAAATGAATGGCTGCTTGATTCCGGGTGCACTTATCATATGACACCTTATAAACAGCATTTCACTAGTTACACTAATCTTGGTTATCGGTATGTTTCTATGGCTGATAATGTGAAACGAATTGTGGCCTGTAATGGTGATGTTTGTCTGAAATTTGATTCTGGTACTCTGTTTACTCTAAAAAATGTCAAAGATGTTCCTGATTTATCTAATAATTTGATCTCTTGTGGTACTCTGGAAGGTGAGGTGAGAGGTAGCTGGGGGAAAGGGTGTATGTAAATATGCATGGGTTCCTTAATGTTGTTTAAAGGCATTAGGAAATTTAACTTGTATATTTGCCAAGCTGAATCTAATGCATGTGCTAACATGGTTTGTGCCGATAACACTGAATTGTGGCATAATAGGTTAGGACACATAAGCATGAAGGGATTAGATATCTTGCATAAACAAGGATGTTTTGGAAAAGATAAAATCTCTAAGATGTCTTTTTATGACTCTTTCATGTATGGCAAACAACACAAATTGCAATTTCCTAAACCTCCCAATTCCCCTGATCCTTTTCCTGAGAAATCTAGTAAAAGTTCCAATGTGTTTGAATATGTTCATGCTGATGTGTGGGGTCCTACCAGTGTACCAACGCATGGTAGGAACCGCTATTTCTTGTCTATTATTGATGATTACTCTAGGAAGGTTTTCGTATTCTTGCTTAAACTAAAATCAGATGTGTTTGAAAAATTTCAGAATTGGAGAATTTTAATGGAAAATCAAACAGGTAACAAATTCGAAAACTCAGGACTGATAATGGTCTTGAGTTTTGCAATGCTCAGTTTGATACTATGTGTATGGAAAATGGCATCCGTAGGCATAAGGTTGTTCCCTACACCCCTCAACAAAACGAGGTAGCTGAGCGAATGAACCGAACCCTTCTTGAAAAGGTAAGGTCTATGCTTGCTACCTCCGGATTATCCAAAAGTTTTTGGGGTGAGGCTCTTTTAACTGCTGCCTATCTTATTAATAGATCTCCTTCTATTCCGTTGAATGGCAATTACCGTGAGTCTGTGTGGTCGGGTCATTCTATTGATTTCTCAAACATTCGTGTGTTTGGATGTGCTGCTTATGTGCATCAAAATGTTGATAAACTTAAACATAGGGCCATTAGATGTGTTTTTCTTGGTTACCTTGATGGTGTTAAAGGTTATCGATTATGGGTTAGATCTGAACCTGGCTTGAAAGTTATAACTAGTAGAGATGTGGTCTTTAATGAAATTGAATTTCCTTGTCTTGATAACCCATTGCCTGCTCCTATTTTACCAACTGAAACTTTTTCTCACCCTATTCAGATCGGGGTGGAGCATCTTAGTGATAGTGATGTACCTGTTGAATCTGAGAATGTGGAAAATCCTGAATCTTCTAATGCTCAGTCTGATAACTCTTAAAACGAAGATGAATCTGAATCAGGGATAGGCCTAGAAGGAACATTAAAAGACCTGTTCATTTAGATGATTTTCACATGGCTTCTCTTGCTTTCAATGTGTTTGATATGCTTGATGGTAATGAACCTAAAACTTACAACAAAGCTCTAAAATCTGATAACTCTAATGAATGGTTAAATGCTATGAATGAAGAGATGACATCGCTGCATGCTAACCAAACTTGGACCCTTGTTTCGAAACCTAAGAACTGCTCATTGATTGATTGCAAATGGTTGTTCAAGGTTAAAAATGAAGAAGATGGTGTCAGATTTAAAGCCAGGTTAGTTGCTAAAGGTTTTACTCAACGTGAATGTATTGATTATACCGAAATTTTTGCTCCAGTAGTTAAACTCACCACTATTCGCATCATGCCAGCACTAGTTGCACATCATAATTGGGAAATGAAATAATTAGATGTTAAGACAGCATTTCTGCATGGTGAATTGAAAGAAACCATATACATGAAACAACCAGAAGGTTTCATAGACAGTAACCATCCCGATCATGTGTGCCTACTTAAAAAATCCTTATATGGTTTAAAGCAATCTCCTAGACAGTGGAACAAGAAGTTTAATGACTGCATGCTTTTCTTGAAATTTTGTCGTAGTGTATATGATCTGTGCCTTTATTTCAAGAATGTTTATGAAGTTCCTACTTTCTTGCTCATTTATGTAGATGATATGCTATTGATTAGTTCCTGCATTAAATCTATTGACCATGTTCAAAGTTGGCTAGATAAATAATTTGACATGAAATATTTAGGAGATGCTAAAAGAACATTAGGCATGAATATTGTAAGGGACAGACCTAATGGCACTTTATTTCTCAATCAGTCTTCATATATTGATAAAATTCTTGAGAAATTTTCTATGACTGATGCAAAAATTGCTAGTGTGCCCTTGGCTCCTCATTTCTTATTATCTAAAACTCAGTCACCAAAAACTGACTCCGAAATTAGTGAAATGAGATCTGTCCCTTATGCAAATGCTATTGGATCTGTCATGTACCTTATGGTCAGTACTAGTCCTGACATTGCTTATGCTGTGAGTTGTTTGAGTAGGTATATGGCTGATCCTGGTAGACCTCACTGGGAGGCCCTCAAATGGTTACTTCGTTACTTGAAAAATTCGATTTCTGGTGGTCTTGTTTTCTCTAAATCTGAAGATGGGGTTAGTCTTAAGGGTTTTGTGGACTCTAATTATGCTAACGACAGAGATGAATGTAAATCCACAACTTCTTATGTGTTTACCTTGTGTGGCTCTTGCATTTCATGGAAATCTCAACTTCAACATATAGTTACTCTCTCTCTACTACTGAAGCTGAATATATTGCCACCTCTGAAGCCTTTAAAGAAGCTATCTGGTTGAAAGGTTTACTTCTTGAAATTGGCGTTCTTCGTGATAGTGTTGTGGTTTTCTCTGACAATCAATCTAGTATCCATTTGGGTAGAAATCATGTTTTCCATGATCGTGCTAAACACATTGATGTCAGGCGACATTTCATCCGGGACAGCGTGGAAAAGGGCATAATTGATTTGAAGAAAATCCTGTCTCAATCTAATCCTACAGATATGGACACGAAGTGCCTACCAGTTGAGAAAATCCAATCCTGCAAGTCGATATTGAATATCGACTCCCACAACTGAGGGCCTTCCAGCTTTCAGTTTCTTTTGCTATTTTTGTGATAGCTTTTCTAGTTTTCTTTGTGATTACTAGTCTTCTTTCTTAGTGATTGATTTACGTCTTTATATTTGTACCAACTTTGTGTGATGTGCAGGTGGTGTGATGTTCGGCGATGATAACCTCTGTCTCAAATTGTGTGCCCCGATAGCTTATTTGGTTCGGGTGGAGAAATGTTATATTTTGGCCCAAATGAACTAAATATTACTGGGACCAGAATTATCATTTCTATTAGTGCAGCCCAGACCTAAGGTTATGTTGGGATTCGGTGCCTAAAACGAAGGCCCAGCGGAAGCGGTAAAACGAAAATTAATTCGATCCGAATCCCTACGAGGATCGATCGAGCTACGTATATACGAATATATAAACGAAAAGCAAGAGTCATAAGAAACTAACCATCGAAGTCCGTTGATTAAATGGTAACCTTCTCTTGAGCTATTCCCCAAGCTTTGCTTGATCTCTACGTATCCAATCCACTCCAAGCCCTTGAACGATCCAACGCCGAAAGCACTGCGTCTCTACTTGCCACGCGCCGGAAAAACGACCGGAATAACAACACTTGATTAACCTCTAAGGTTACGGCTAGAATCAAGTGATGAAGCTTTTATTATTACACTCTAAATGTATACTATCTCTCAATAATTTTTCTCTAAGAAAATGTGAATGATGGAAAAACCCAAAACAAAGTTTCTCTTCCCTCTCTCTTGAATGAAGCTGCCGTAAGTCTACAAGGAGAAGAGAAAGAGAGTTTTTATTTTGGTCTTCAAAATCATTCACAAGATTATTCCACCCACAAAATCTCCTTTTCCCTTATTATAAGAGATATGAAATCTCATATGTCAAAAGTCTTCCAACAAGAAAACAAGACTATGATCAAGGTAAGAAATCAAGGTGGGGCCGGCTTCTAGAATAAATCGGACGAGTTCGGTTCGTTTCGGACTCCCGAGAGTCCAAACAGATAAACTCTGATTCCGTTCCGATGTATTTATAGCGATTAATTAATCCAATCAATTAATCATATCAAATATATAATAACATAATTAATTTCTCCAAGAAATAATTATATTCACGAATTAAATTAATCACCCAGTAATTTAATTAATCCATTAGGCCGTAAATCAATTTATCCAAAAAATCGATTTAGACATCCAATGTCTCAAATTAGATATCCAATATCTAATATTCATAATGAGAGATTAAGCTCGATTCATTCCGTAGTCAATCCTAATGCGCGACTCGGTAGGTCCGTCTCAGTCAGCAATGGGAGGAACCAAAGAGTAGTAGCACCACCTAGCCAGCCTGGTGGTCTACACTGTACCCCGACTGAGAATGAATGATTTGGATCATTCAAGAACCATTCTGTCGTGAATACCAGTAAACGTATAAACCCTTCTTTCAAATGTCCCGATCAAGTTATGGGGTCACGGTCAGTCAAACCCCATTTGTACTTGATGCTATGCATGCGTTAATGCAACTCAAGATCATCGAGCTCTCGTGTATCTAATACAGCTAGCTCCAATGCTTTGGCCAAAGACTTATGATCTCATCTGCCAATAACCGCATAGGACATATAACCCGTTCACTAACAGGAGAAAGAATTCTATCTTGGTATTCAGTAGGACCTGCTACTTGCCCATCAAGATGCACGTCGAGGTTGATCCCCGCCTTCCGGTTTATAGGGTCGAACTATGCTAATGAAAATCTTGACGTCACAAGCACATCCCTACTAAATCCTCAAGTCGAAGGTTCACGAATACCTATCATAACCTTTCGATTCCATCATTGACTGTCCCTGAGTGAAATCCATGTGACGAATCGAGGGTGAGTCGGTTCGAGTATACTAATCTAATTAGCATACCTATAACGTGAGCTCCCACTAACCATTAGTGTTCGACAGGCACTCTCCTTGTCAAAGAACACGTCATACAAGTCTTCACATAAACTTAACGCCCAGTCAAGTTTCATCGACTTGCGAACGATTAAGTATTTGAGCTATAAACCTTTCCAGTGCCAACCCCCTTATCCAATAAGGAGTGGAACGTTTTGCTCTCAAATACACGGACTAGTTTCTACATGTATATTTACGAGTTAGGAATGCTAGTAACTACCAGTAAATAAAGAAACATCCATTGCCTTATATTGATGATTTACATAATAACAAGTACAATGCCCTCACTCAACATCCTCTGAGTGGCATTCGAGGGCATACTCCTAACAATCTCCCACTTGCGCTCAATGCCACACACTATGGTATCTAATACACATGTTCTCCAGATGACGCTCCAAGCTAGTCTGAGAAAGTGGTTTGGTCAGTGGATCGGCGACTTTGTCGGCCGAGTCTACTCTGTCCAGCACAATATATCCATTGCGAACAAATTCTCTTACGAGATGATACTTCCTCTCAATATGTTTGGTGCTGTTGTGAAACCTCGGCTCCTTAGCCTGCACTACAGCTCCGTCGTTGTCGCATGATCTGAACAGTAAATTTCAAAGACATGGTATCACTTGAAGTTATCCCATAAACTTCTTAATCCAGAACCCTTCCATGGAAGCCTCCGAGGCTGCTTGATACTCAGCTTGACAGGTGGAATCAGCAGTCGCGCTTTGCTTGGTGCTACGCCAAGATACTGCTCCTCCATTAAGAGTAAATATGTAGCCAGAAGTAGACATCGAGTCGTCCTTCAGTCCTTGGAAGTCCGAATCAGTGAATCCCACCACATCTAATTCTCCACCGCCATACATCAGAACCATATCTCTAGTCCTTCTCAAGTACTTGAGAACGTTCTTTACGGCAGTCCAATGTTCCCTACCTGGGTTTGCCTGAAACCTACTCACCACGCTTACAGCATGCGCGATGTCAGGTCTTGTACACAACATAGCATACATAAGGCTACCCACGACCAAAGCATATGGTATATTACTCATTTCCTTTCGTTGTTCCTCACTTTGAGGACACATCTTCAAGGAGAGTTTTATTCCATGTTGCATCGGTAGGAACCCTCTTTTATAATCATCCATCTTAAATCGCTTTAAGATCTTATCTATATAGAGGGCTTGGAAAAGGCTTATTGTTCTCTTCGCTCTATCCCGGTAGAGTCGAATTCCAAGAATATAGGTGGCTTCTCCCAAGTCTTTCATGGAGAAATTACTCGAAAGCCAAGCTTTTACAGAACTGAGCATTCCCACATCATTTCCTATTAGTAGAATATCATCCACATATAGTACTAAGAATGCGATCTTGCTCCCACTAACCCTCTTGTATACACAAGGTTCCTCTTCATTTTGCATGAAGTCAAACTCTTTGACCGCCTCGTCAAAACGAAGGTTCCAACTATGCGACGCTTGCTTCAGTCCATAAATGGAACGCTGAAGCTTGCACACTTTCTGAATATCGACTTCGGACACAAAGCCTTTAGGCTGCTCCATATAGATTTCCTCCTCGAGGAATCCATTAAGGAAAGCCATATTTACGTCCATTTGCCATATCTCATAATCGTGGTAGGCAGCTATAGCAAGCATCATGCGAATAGACTTGATCATGGCTACGGGTGAGAAGGTATCGTGGTAATCGATCCTTTCCTTCTGGGTATAATCCTTTGCCACAAGCCTGGCCTTATAGGCGTCAACCTTGCCATCACCATCAGTCTTTCTCTTGTAGATCCACTTGTTCCCAATAGGCACTATGCCCTTGGGGCGGTCTACTAGAGTCCAGACCTGATTGACATGCATCGAGTCTATCTCAGCTTCCATAGCTTCACGCCATTTTGCGGAGTCTACATCCATCATCGCTTGGTCATAGGTCGTCGGGTCGGTCTCTTGGCTATCACTTGGAACCTCATGGAGACCCAGCTCCTCCAAGTGCACAAGCCCATACCTCTCAGGTAAATGAGACACCCTACTAGACCTACGATGTGGTTGTACTTGTGTTTCAGAAAGTTCGGTTCCAGTTTCTTGCACAGGTGTCTCCTGAGGAGTTTCATTGTATTCTTCTAAAGAAATACTTCTACCTGCTCCGCCTTCCTGAATGAACTCATCTTCCAGGAAGTGTGCTTGTAAAGCAACAACGATCTTTCGATCTTCGGGCATGTAGAATAGATATCCCATCGTCCCAGACGGGAATCCAATGAAACATCCCTTCGCAGACCTAGCTTCTAACTTTTCCACCTTAGTATTCTTGACATAGGCGGGACATCCCCAAATCCTAATATGATTAGGACTTGGTTTCCTTCCCTCCCACATCTCATGTGGAGTTTTAGGAACGGATTTGGAAGGACATCTGTTTAAGATATAAGCGGCAGTCAGGAGTGCATACCCCCACAGGTAAATTGGTAAGTCAGTATAGCCCAGCATGGAATGGACCATGTTTAACAAGGTCCGGTTCCTTCTTTCTGACACACCATTTAACTGAGGAGTACCTGGAGGTGTTAGTTGTGAAACTATTCCATGTTCCTTAAGGAACTCGTCAAACTCTGTACTCATATACTCGCCACCTCAGTCCGAACGAAGTGCTTTGATATGATTACCAGCTTGTTTCTCGACTAGGACCTTGAATTCCTGGAATTTCTCAAAGGCCTCGGATTTATGTTTCATTAAGTATACATAACCATACCTAGTATGCTCATCTGTAAACGTAATGAAATATTGATATCCATCACGTGCTGCTTCCAAAGCACCACATACGTCGGTATGGATTAATCCCAGTTTATCAGTGGCTCTTTCAAATGTCCCTGTGAAGGGGGACTTAGTCATTTTGCCTTTAAGGCAAGATTCACAAGTAGGAAAGGGATCTGATCCCAATGGACCCATAAGTCCATCTTTTTCCATCTTGTAAACTTTGGTCTGACCAACATGACCAAGTCTAAGATGCCATTTCAAAACTTGATTGGTTTCATCCCTACCACGTTTTCTAGTCATAGTATTCACAACTACTTTGTTGCTGAGATTTAGATGATACAATCCATTCAACAATGTAGCAGTACCCACTAGTTTATTTCTAAAATAAATTTTGCAGGAACCATCACCAATGAAAAATGAGAAGCCTTTTCGGTCCATGACCGGAATGGATACAATGTTTTTGTGCCCCTTGGGCAAAACAAGTACATCTTCTAAAGTCAAAACAAAGCCGGATTCTAAACCCAAAAGAAGTGATCCTACGTCGGTCGCCTCGACACTATGCCCGCTTCCGACTGTGATCATAACTTCTCCAGCTCCAAGCTTTCTACTTTGTTCCCGATCCTGATTCACGGTACAAATATGAGAACTAGCACCAGAATCCAAGATTCAGAAGTAGAAAATACAAGAGCGAACAATTTGTTTCCAAAACTAAAAGTTCTCAGACGAAGTGCCATGAAGAATCGGACAAGATCTAGCCCAAAGGCCCACTCACCGCACTTGAGACAAGCATCCTTCTTCTTCTTGTTCTTCGGAACCATCGGGGCCTTGCCCTTACCCTTAAGGTCCTTAACTTGTGGTCCAGTTTGCTTCTTGGTCTTTTTCTTCTTGTTCTTAGACCTCCGAGGTCCAGAAGAAATCACAAGAGCAGACTCCTTCATCCACGGAGTCTTCATCTGAGACTGAGCGGTCAAAAGTTTGTTCATTAGCCCAGCTAAATTACATGCAATCTCATTGCAGTTGAAGTTCATAACAAACTGTGAGAAGGAATCAGGGAGAGACTGTAGGATAAGGTCGGTTTGGAGAGAAGTATCCATTTTAAAATCAAGAGCCTCCAATCTCTCGATCATGGATATCATTTTGAGGACGTGTTCCCCAACCTTCTCACCTTCCTTCATCCTTGCACCAAATAGTTGCTTGGATATCTCATATCTAGCAGTTCTGCTGTGCTCACCATAAAGTTCGGTTAAGTGAGATAGAATCTGCCTAGCATAAGTCATTTTCTCATGAGCTCTCTGAAGCTCATTATACATGGAAGCCATCATATAAGCACGGACTTTCACGTCATCCTTAACCCACTTTTTATGGTTTTCAATCTCTTTCTGATTTGCTCGGGTCCGCACAGGAGGTGCCGGAATGTCCGTCTCCAAGACATATCCCAGTGCCTCTATACTGAGGACAATCATCATATTGTGGAGCCAATCCACAAAGTTAGGTCCCATTAAGGTGTTCTTTTCGAGCAGAATTGCGAGTGGATTTATTATCATATTGAGATTTGAGTCTGCATTAAGTACGATAGATTAATTAGTGACTCATTCAATTATGTTCTGAGTATAGAATTAAGGTCTTTTCTATTCTTGTTACTCAGCTCCCACTATTTTTATTGGAATAACACACTCCCATGTGAAATCCGGAAGTATCGTCGCTCTACTTCATAGTGGTGATCGAGTTCTTTATAAATCTTAATAGAGGGCAACCGAACAGGTTTCTAGTCTATTAATTTTCATAAAGTGGTGTCCAACACCAACCCATCTAATGGATGATTCGATCTTCTTTTTCCCCTTGTTCACTCCCCTCAACCTATACGGTTTCTATGGTTCGTGAACAAGTTAAGTTTATACCATCGATGCAAATCAGTTTCACAATTGAATCTTATCCGGCAACCTATCAGGTTTCTAGGGATAAAATTTGCTCCAACCGAAGGCATCCAATGCGCTCCCGGTAATTTATCCGTCCTCCCCGAACGACTACCCCGATAACTCGGAAGCATAGCACATCCAATTTCGATTTCAATTTCCCGAAAACTCGATGGAGGGAAGGAAAACCTTGAAACCTTATAAACTTAATAATTTATCGTGGGAGAATTTTCGTGATTAACGTTACACTTTGCACATTAATCGTTCAAGTGCGTTTGTGGCATTCATACAATATGAAACAACCATTCACAACCTAGTTGCTACAAACATGTGGTTCATGGACCGTTCCTAGAAAACAAAAACTCCGTAATCTAATTACAAGTCTTCGTCTTGAATCTCCGTATTCTCAAAATGGATCTTCCTCCGGTCTTCGTCATTACATATAAATTTTACATTTAAAATTGCATCCTAGATATAAATTTTTCTAGTAAAATAAATAGGCTCAAAACGGCCTTTACAACCCAATCGAATAAAACGAACGATTCAAAAACTAAGTCCACGAACCACATCCCCATTCAAAAGCATTCATCCAATAAATACTAAATAAATAGAAAGCGTAGAGATACATTTATCCAATCAACAATACGAACCGATCAAATCGATTCACACAATCGGTAATATGAAAACGCTCAAAATAATTCGGTCGATCACAAGTATTCTAATAAATCAATTTTCCCTTATAAAATGAAATACCATAAATTATTTTAATCATATTAAATCCAATTTAAAATGAGGGAAAATATTTTTAGGAATACACGAAGCAAGCAAGCCCGAAACGGGTCCGAAATGGGCCGAACCACGCCCGAAACGGGCGGCATGCGGGCCGCTGCCACAGGCGCGGCCCCAGTCTGATGCACCGCCCGGCCGCACAGCCCTGGGCCGCGGCCCCTTGCTTTCGGACCACCCCCGGACCGTCCAACGGCAATTCGGGGCTAGTTTTTCGACCGGATATTGAATATCTATATTCTCCAACATTCATATCTTCAATATAAATCATATTTCCAATAAATAGAAGATTTATATTTAGACATAAACTTACGAAAAATACAACTATAATGAACGAAAAATATATACCACGATTATGACTAAAATGGTTCCAAATCATTCACCATCTAATCGAGCATTCCAAATGTCAATATCGTATATACGATCGCAAGACCTACGCTCCGATACCAATGTTGGGATTCGGTGCCTAAAACAAAAGCCCAGCGGAAGCGATAAAACGAAAATTAATTCGATCCGAATCCCTACGAGGATTGATAGAGCTACGTTTATACGAATATATAAACGAAAAGCAAGAGTCGTACACTAGTAGAAACAGCCCATTCCTTGACCCTTTTTTTATGACCAACAGTCGAAGATGACTCACAAATAGCTTAGTCACATAATCAGAGTCATAACGCGTAAAATTTCCATTAGCGATGATGCGAGTTTACATGTGTAAAAAAGTGGCAGTCATAATCGTTTTCATTCCTCTCCTACTCCACTTATCGATTCATTCCTCCTATTCCCGTCAACACAAGAAACACACTCAAACACACACACTTAACCCAAATCTCACAAATCTCTCACAAACATCAGTCGATTCATCACTCAAATCACTCAAATCTCTCAAACACACACTTAGTCGATTCACCCCCAAATCTCACACACATCAGTTGAATTTGCCCCAAATCTCTCAAGCCCTAATTTCAGTCGTTTTGTGGAAGTTGCAGTCGCGTAATCAAAAAGGTATGTTCATAAAACGTAATCAAAACTCTCATGGATAAATCTTGGATTCTGTACTATATAGTATCCATCGCGTACGAGGAAGGTCTGAATGCAATTTTAGAGTTTGCACAATGGAATAATCCGAATTCGGAAGCCAATCCATGTCCTAGTGTAAATCAGTATAAATATGTGTCACACTTGATTTCAACGTGCGCTATCACCTGTTTAAACACGGGTTCGATGAGAAGTATAAGGTTTGGTCCTTCCACGGAGAGAGTTTCCAACGAACCTAATGAGTCTAATCAGCCTAGACCTCCTCAGTTCGACTACGCGAAGGAGATGCTACATGATGCCTACACATATGCAGAGAATGAACCTAGTTCATTGAAGTCACTTCTTGAACAATGCGACAAGCCACTTTATGAAGGGTCTAACCATAATGCACTAAATGGGTTCTGAAATTCCAACATTTGAAGGGTCAATTTGGTGTCCGATACAATCTTTGATGCTTTATTGGGCGAGCTAAATGATGTTTTGCCTCCAAATAATGCAATCCCTAAGTCGCTATAATGGCCAAGAAGTTGCTAAAAGGCCTAACTATAGAATACATAAAGTATCATGCTTGTGCTAATGATCGTGTCTTATTCGGAAAGAACATGAGGATGCTACTCAATGTCCAACATGTGGCACTTCTCGGTGGAAGGAGAATACCAAGAACGTGCCGAGAAAAGTTGTTTGGTATTTTCCGCCAATTCCTAGATTTAGGAGAATGTTCGCGTCACGAGAAACCGCACGGGACACGACTTCGCACGCGCAAGGTCGGGTCGCTGATGGAAAGTCGAGACATCTTTCGATTCCCCATCTTGGAAACTTGTTGATGACAAGTGGAAAGACTTTGGAAACGAAGATAGGAATCGAGGTTAGCCTTGTCATGGACGGTATAAATCCTCATAAGTCATTAAGTGCAAAGTATAGTTGTTGGCCGGTTACCCTAGCAACATACAATCTGCCTTCTAATTTGTGTATGTCAAGAAAGTTCTTGATGTTGACTCTATTGATATCAGGTCCAAGGCAACCTGGTAACAATATCGATGTCTACTTGGCACCACTAATTGCAGATCTGAAAGAGTTGTGGGAACCAGGCGTTAAGACATACGATGCTTATAGGAAACAGTTCTTCAATTTAAAAGCAGTCTTACTTTGGACTATAAATGACTTTCCCGCATATGGTGACCTGTCGGGGTGTGTTACCAAAGGTTATAAAGCGTGTCCAGTATGTTCCGAGGAGACCTACTCACAATGGCTGACAAATCCCAAAAAAGTATGCTTCCTCGGGCATAGAAGATTCCTCCCAGTAACACATCTGTTTCGCAAAAGAAAAAAGGATTTCAATAATCAACAAGAGAGCGGTCTGATTAGAAGACCGAAATCGGGTGAAGAAGTTTATGAGTATCTTGAGGGGTTTGAGACTAAATGGGGTAAGAAGATTAAGGCAAAGAAGGATATTTACACGTAGAAGAATAAAATATCAAAGAAGAAGAAGAAAATGCCACGTTTGCAGAGATCGAAAAAGATAAAAGAAACTGTCGATGCGAGATCGAAACTTTTTCATAAAAAATCTATCTTTTTTGAACTAGAGTACTGGAAGCATTTGCTTGTTCGTCACCAGTTAAATGTGATGCATATAGAAAAAAATGTATGCGAGAGTATTTATGGGACGTTACTGAATTTGCAAGGCAAGACGAAGGACGGTTTAAACGCACGAAAAGATCTTAAAGAGTTGGGGATTAAGCCTGAGTTAATAAGTCAACCGAAAAGGTCTGGCCATTATCTTCCACCAGCTGTCTACTCATTAAATGACTGAGAAACTTATGTTTTATGACACGCTGTCTAACATAAAAGTGCCCGAAGGCTATTCCTCCAATTTTAAGAATCTGGTGTCCAACGATTCGAAGTTGAATGGATTGAAGTCCAACGATTGTCACGTACTAATACAACAGATTCTTCCTTTTGCAATCAAAGGGGTGTTAGACGTGAAAGTTAGGAAAACTATTATATCGTTGTGTCACTTCTTCAACGAGCAGTGTAGTAAAGTTGTTGATGTTAGTAAGCTAGGCAAGCTGCAAAATGACATCGTATTAACTTTGTGCTTATTAGAGAAGTATTTTCCGCCTTCGTTTTTCGATGTCATGATTCATTTGATGGTGCATTTAGTCATAGAGGTTAGGTTATGTGGCCCAGTCCACTTTAGGTGGATGTATCCGTTTGAGAGGTACATGAAAACACTAAAGGGTTATGTACGAAACCATTATCGACCCGAGGGTTGCATGGCAGAATGTTATGTGGCAGAGGAAGCATTAGAGTTCTGTTCCGGTTACTTAGAAAACATGAAGTCTATTGGAAATCGTAATGATCGAGTTGACGAAAGAATTCGCACCTAAACCTTTATCGCCGCTACCATCCGTGTTGTGGATTCTAAGTTACTTGATCGGGCTCATCTCTATGTAATACGAAACACCGACGTTGAACCGCATACATAAATCGGCATATGTTAGAACTTAAGGATCTTAACCCGTCGAAATAATACATGGCTGCACCCAACATAGTCGGACGTTTAGTGGCCGTTTAAGAAGTTGGTTGAAAAGGGTTTGGCTAACGGGAAAATATTTATGAAACTGTTCGTTGGTTAGCAAAAGGCCCCGATTTTGCCGTTAGTGAATATACTTATGCCATAAATGAATATAAATTCCATACAAAATATCGCGATGAATCTAAAACCACTCAAGGTAGTGGAGTATCTATAGTTGCAAATACTATGCAGATTGCTAGTGCAAAAGACTCCAATCCGTGTACGGCGCCGTTACCTACTTCGTCGCATATTGGAAATATGGGATCTTGATTATCGTACATTTACGATTCTGTTTTCATGTGTGAATGGGTAGATAGTCGTGGAGTAAGAAAAGATGATTTAGGGTTCATGAGTTAACTTTGATAGGCTTGGTCAGCGGTCGAACCCTTCATATTAGCTAGTCAAGCAAGACAAGTTTTTTTCGCTCGACCAACAACATAGAACCTGTTAGTTGTTGGCTTCACACCACATAGGATGCATAAATATGGAGATTTAAGTGAAAATGATGATGTGGGTGAATTTGATGTTACACAAGATATGAACTGTCTTTAGTAGACCTAGACGATGATTTTAAGTGTACGCGCCGGATGACGAGGGCATATTCGTCTTAGATCATTAGTTTTTGGTATGTTTATTTATTATTTAACTGTTTAGTTACTATTTAATCGTTTATTTATTATTTGTTAACTGCTTTATTTTGTTAATTTTAAACGAGGTTGCTTTTGTAATAAGATGGCCTCGGGTTGCTCCGATTGACGGCGAAGATGTTTCGAACCGGTTCAGTTCCGAGTCGGATCCCGAATTCGGCTCCAAGCAAAGAGGCCCAACAATAAAAGCAAAGGCGAAGAACAAAACAATAATTACTTATAATAAAGAGGTGTGCCACTGGACCGGGGCGAAGAAACTCACAACTTTTGAGGGATTGGTTGCAAGATCTATGGTTCTCATAACCTATGATTCTTGGTTAGTTGTAGATGCTGAAACAAAGGAAGCTTGTTGGCAATATATTTTGGTAAGTATTGAAATATTTTATTCTAATTATGTTTTAGTTTTAGTAATTTATTCTAAGCGTGTTTTGTTACGTTTGGACACATTTTGTAGTTAGCCTAAAGAGTCGGAAGCAAGTTCTCGGTCAATCGGGTAAAGTGGAAAAACTTCAAGCATTATCTCTACAAGAAGTACATTAAGCCACTAAAGGATGATGAGTCCCAGAGGCCAAGGAGCGATTAAATACTCCTCCCGCATGTTATCCGCCCGTGAAAAAAAAAAAGACTGAAGTCGTCGTATCACAAAGAACTAAGAAAGCTTTTGAGGTATTTGTATTTGTTTAAGTTTGTTAAATAGTTATAATTTGTATTTGTTTAAGTTTCTAACTATTTGTATTTGTAAACAGAAAGGAGTGCAAAGGCGTCGCCTATCCGGCACGTAATAAGTACAACCATCGTTTGAGCCGAAAGGGATATCTTGGACTCATTTACGAGATGGTATATGTAATTTAATTTAATTTAATTTAATTATATTCTTATGTTAATTGACTTTTATTTTGTTGACAACTTAGATGACGAAGCGGCCTAGAGGAAGAAGAAATTGATCGGGTAGAATGTTGGAAAAAGCAAGAGAAAAGAAGAAAGGAGGTTTCGATCCAGTTGTCCAACAAGTTATCAATAAAATTGTAAATTTCATATAGTCTCTTCTTTATTTTGGTATGTTATAAGTTTTTAAAAGTTTGACTTGTTGCTTGTTTGTTGTTAACTATTTTGGTATGTTTGACTTGTAATCTGGTTTGTGTATTCAGGAGGAGCTAAAGAAGGACAAAGATTTCATAGAAGATCCAATGGGAGCACAAGATTTGTTAACGAAGCCTGGGGTACCGAAGAACAACGTGGGCGTGTTCGTGGGATGGGTCGTTATATAACACCGCATCGCATTTCTAATACCCAAAAATGTCAAGCAAGCACTGAGACAACATGCTAAGAAGATGAACCAACGGCTCGTAGATGTTGAAGATGAGTTAGCAAGAATGAAAAGATGTGGAAGTAATGCTTCGAGGGTGCAAGTAATTACCATTTCGGAGCGATCAAGACGAAGAACCAAATGAACCAAGTGAACCAAATGTAAGTCATTTATATATTCTTTGGATTTATAACTTAAACACTCGTTTACTAACATATAAATCTTGTGTAGGATAAATTATGCTATCTTGCGGTCGACGATCCTTCAAATATAGTCGCCAAAGGAACCATAGTGAATCCGTTTGTTGAAGGTATATATTTATATATATTTAAACTTTATATATATTCTTACTTATTAAATATTTATTTGTTCATATATTAGATGGGAACCTTCAAGTTACCGTTGATACATCTGTTCAAGGAGAAGCTAAGCTACCGAATCCAATTCCCGATGAGTTTGTTGAGATCATTAAAGATGCCCTGCACATACTAAGTTGGCCGACTCACCTAGTCATTCCATGTTACGGTTTGGTATGTTTTTATTATAAAGCAGTTGACTTTTTATGTTTAAGTTAGTTAATTAGTGTTAGTTATAGTTTGACTTGGTTATATTTGTGTAGAACAAGATAGCAGTGGTCAAAAAGATGGAGAAAAAGGATGCTGCCCAAGAAAAGGAGAAACGCAGAATCGAAGAAGCAAACAAGCGAAAAAAAGATGAAGAAGAAGCCAAAAGAAAAGAAGAAGAAGGAAAGAAGAATGGAGAGTTGGGAAGCGTGACCCACCGTAAAAGAAAAGAAGAAGAAGCGCCAACGAGAAGCCAACAACGAAGAACGACAGTTGACAAAAACGACCCGAGGTAAACTGATCGATCTTTGTATTTAACATTTATTATTTTTTCAAGTTTTTCTATTTTTATTAACAAAATGACCAAAATGTCCTCCTACTCAGGTTGACCAATTGCAGACAACATATGTGGATGATGGGAAAAAGTTACACTTGGTTGCAGGTATTTTTTCTAGTTTTTCTATTTTTCAAGTTTTTCAAGTTTTTGTAGTTGATATGTTGATACAGATACATGTTAGATAGATGTAAGTTGATACAGATACATGTTAGATAATAACCAGCTTGATATGTTGTAGTTGAAGTGAAGGATAAAGGCCAAAGTCCGGAAACTCTCGCCACTGTTGCAAAAACTATGAAAAAGGCCGGAAATCCGTTGAGAAAAATGACGACGAGAGGGCAGAAGAGAGTACGGAAGAGAATTAACGAAAGGCTTAAGTTGAAAATGACTGCAATGATGGTTGATGGACAAGTTGCGAAGGTCGATTCCATTAAAGTGCAGTGCGAGGATGATTTGTTTGGGTACGAAAGTTTCACGTAAGTTAGTTAACTTATAATTTAGTTATTTTAGCTAGTTAATTTAATTACTTAGTTAATTTAGTTAACTTTATTTTAACAGGTACTTAAACTGGAATGACTTTGACAAGCTTTTTGCGATGGATGAATTAAGCGGTCTTTGTCGTTGCATCTTATACCATGTAAGTTAGTTAATTTAGTTAGTTAATTTAGTTAACTTATTATTTAGTAGTTAATTTAGTTAATTAACTCTATTTTAACAGGTTCTTGTATGAGCAAATCAAGAATGGGTCACAACTAGATCATGGAGTTTGTTTCATGACCCCGACTGCAACCATGACTTCTGGACGTAAAGCGAGGGTCCAGAATATCGAGGATGCAAGTCGAGTCATTGCAAAACGATTATCTTCAAGGAAGCAAAATGACATTGTCATACTGCCATACAATCCCGGGTTAGATTTTCGACAATCTTCAAATTAATTAGTAAATATTAACTGCTTTTAACGAGAATTTGATTTTTTATGTAGAAGACATTGGGTGTTGGGCGTCCTTAATATGAAGACAAGCACATGCTATTATCTCGATTCCCTCACGACAAGCGATGTCAATTCTCAGTTTAAGCAAATAGTGGATGCGTAAGTAATACAAATTCTCAGTTTAACTATTATCTCTATGATGTAATACTTAATCAGGTTAATTCGGTGTAGGGCAATTGCAATGTATGATGTACAAGTTGGAAGCAGTAAGAGAACCAAACTTATCTGGGTTAATTCTAAGGTTAGTTAAGCGATCTAAGGTTATTATATATATTTACGTGATTATGCGGGTCGTAGTAATTAGTCTTGTGTTGTTTTAAGATATATAAAGTTAAGTTGTAGTAAAGTTAGTAATTAATTGTAACAATTAGCGTATGCATTGTGTAGTGTCCACGTCGGCCGGATTCACCGAATGTGGGTACTTCATCTCAAGTTTATGAAGGAGGTTGTTAAGCATGGAGTTCGGGTTCTCGAAAATGACAATGTAAGTTAATTACTTAAAGTAGCTATAAAGTTTACTTTTTATTAGTTTATTTGAAGTAGGTATGATTAAGTATGAATGAAGTAGGTTAAAGTAGTGGAATGGTTTGTCTTAAGCTGTTTTATGGTGTTTAGAGTCCGGTTTGATTTTGTTGATTTGTGTTGTTTTATGGTGTTTAGAGTCTGGTTTGAATCTCGGTTTTGTATTGTGAATTGGCAAATGGTTTTAGAGTTTAGATGCCGTTTCTCGGTTGTCCTGTTATTGGCTAGTTAACTTGTCTAATTATGCTTGTTTCTTGTTTCGTAACTTGTAAGTGAAGGTTGTTTCTTGCTTGGTAATTGAATCTCGGTTGTGTAGGTTATTGCCTAGTTAATTGATCATCTTGTTTTACTTGTAAGTGTAGGTTATTTGTTTTGTTAATATGAATTGGCGGTGGTTTTAGTTGTAAGTGTAGGTTATTGCCGGATCTCGGTTGTCCACTGTTATTGCCTAGTTTTGTATTGTGAATTGAAGTTTTGTATTTGTGAATTGTGGTGTTGGTGATAATGAGCGGTCTAGATTGTCTTGTAGTTGGTCTTAGTTGTCTTATTTAAACTGTGAATTGTGAATTGTGGTGTTGGTCTTAGTTGTCTTATTTAAACGTGAATTGAAGTTGTATTGTGAATTGAAGTTGTCACCGTGGTGTGGTGAATTGTGGTTTTGTGGTAGTCGGGTGTAATCCAAAAAGGATTCATAAGTGGTTGTAAATAGAGTTGAAGTTCTTGTATCAATTTATGCCGAATTGCTAGTATTATGGGTCAAATTCTGTTAGTAATAGGTTTATTATTATGTCTCTTTTATTATGGAGCATCGAGACATACTATGTATAGTTTTCGAGCTTAGGCTTGGGGCAAGACATTATCTTCTCGAATGAAATTATTCTTTTCCTTTTTTCAAGTCTGCCATAAAACCGACTCCGCTATTTGAATGCCCGTGGTCAGTGATATCATTGGTTGTTGTATCTTATTTTTGTTATCTCTAATGAGTTTTACGAGCATTATCCATATATTTTGTGCCTTATTCTATCAATTGAGCTTCTTAGTTTCACTGTGTACTATGCTTCTTGACGCTAGAATATGTTCAAATATTGTTTACATCTCTTCTTTTTTGTCACATTTACAATTGCTACCAACCCATAAGCCTCTGATGCTTATTGTGAGCTCTTTACCGTTGTCGAAGTCGTTATCGTGTAGATTATGATCTGTATGCAGTTATCTCATTAAAGGACAATGTAGGTTATATCTTGTAGAAAAGGTGTTTTCTCTGCAAAGTAATTTTTCCATAGACAAGATTTGATTTTCAAAGTTTATTTTGGACATTATTGCTCCTTGAAGATGTATTATCTATTTATTTAGTTCAGGTTTAATGCATATCTGACATTGATGGCCACATATATTTGGCTATTCCTTTTTTTGAATATAAAGCTGTTGATGATCTATTAAATGGCATATAGGCTCGAACTTGGCAGTAATTGACTTCTACATAGTGCATTATCCTATAGAACAATTCCTTAGGCAGCCTGACTCTTTATCTAAGTTTGTGATTTAATTCCAGGAGATTTGTTTATGCTTCTTATTCCCTTCTCCTTTTGTTGCTTTTTGTGGTAGGGATTTATAGAGGAGTTCTTTGGTTTTTGCCCAACTATTTTAGTGGATGCTAGTTTTGGGTTTTTGTCTAGCTTAGTTAGTCCGCGGATCCTATTTAAACTGTTTTAACTTGTTGTTTTATTTGACTAGATTGGAGGTGAAAGCAACGACTACACTGATGCGGATTTCGACGACATTCGAGAAGAATGGTGTACTTATGTGTCGAATTTTATTTTTAGGGAGTAAAACTGTTTGTAGGAATAGGTACAGTTGGTAGAAATGGGTACAATTGGTAGTAATCGTAAACTAGATAATATTGATCCGATTTTGACATGATCGAGTTTAGTCGAGTCATGTAATGAATTGTAACGCATGGTTTTGCGATATATATGAAATGCGTTAATTTTTTACAATCGATCAGTAGGTTTTGTAATGAATTGGGTACAATTGGTATATAATTGCAAGTTTAGCAGGGGGGTCATAAAAGCCAGAAAAAAAAAATAAAAAATTTTGAAGTTATGACACGCAAAAACTGAAATCAGAAAAAGGGGTCATAACTTTTATGACACGCATATATAGTTGTCAGAAAAGGGCGTCATAAAGTGGGTGTCATAAGTGCGTGTCATTGTACAATGACGAACAAATGCGAGTCATAATGAGTTATGACTGGTCCTTCTATGACCAGCATTTGCGCGTCATAAAGGCCCTTTATGACGCCAAATGCGCGTCAAGAAAGACTCTTTTTCTACTAGTGGTAAGAAACTAACCATCGAAGTCCGTTGATTAAATGGTAACCTTCTCTTGATCTATTCCCTAAGCTTTGCTTGATCTCTACGTATCCAATCCGCTCCAAGCCCTTGAACGATCCAACGCCGAAAGCACCGCGTCTCTACTTGCCACGCGCCGGAAAAACGACCGGAATAACAACACTTGATTAACCTCTAAGGTTACGGCTAGAATCAAGTGATGAAGCTTTTATTATTACACTCTAAGTGTATAATATCTCTCAATAACTTTTCTCTAAGAAAATGTGAATGATGGAAAAACCCAAAACAAAGTTTCTCTTCCCTCTCTCTTGAATGAAGCTGCCGTAAGTCTACAAGGAGAAGAGAAAGAGAGTTTTTATTTTGGTCTTCAAAATCATTCACAAGATTATTCCACCCACAAAATCTCCTTTTCCCTTATTATAAGAGATATGAAATCTCATATGTCAAAAGTCTTCCAACAAGAAAACAAGACTATGATCAAGGTAAGAAATCAAGGTGGGGCCAGCCTCTAAGAAATCGGATGAGTTCGGTTCGTTTCGGACTCCCGAGAGTCCAAACAGATAAACTCCGATTCCGTTCCGATGTATTTATATCGATTAATTAATCCAATCAATTAATCATATCAAATACATGATAACATAATTAATTTCTCCAAGAAATAATTATAATCACGAATTAAATTAATCACTCAGTAATTTAATTAATCCATTAGGCCGTAAATCAATTTATCCAATAAATCGATTTAGACATCCAATGTCTCAAATTAGATATCCAATATATAATATTAATAATTAGAGATTAAGCTCGATTCATTCCGTCGTCAATCCTAATGCGCGACTCGGTAGGTCCGTCTCAGTCAGCAATGGGAGGAACCGAAGAGTAGTAGCACCACCTAGCCAGCCTGGTGGTCTACACTGTACCCCGACTGAGAACGAATGATTTGGATTATTCAAGAACCATTCTGTCGTGAATACCAGTAAACATATAAACCCTTCTTTCAAATGTCCCGATCAAGTTATGGGGTCACGATCAGTCAAACCCCATCTGTACTTGACACTATGCATGCGTTAATGCAAATCGAGATCATCGAGCTCTCGTGTATCTAATACAGCTAGCTCCAATGCTTTGGACAAAGACTTATGATCTCATCTGCCAATAACCGCATAGGACATATAACCCGTTCACTAACAAGAGAAAGAATTCTATCTTGGTATTCAGTAGGACCTGCTACTTGCCCATCAAGATGCACGTCGAGGTTGACCCCCGCCTTCCGGTTTATAGGGTCGAACTACTCTAATGAAAATCTTGACGTCACAAGCACATCCCTACTAAATCCTCAAGTCGAAGGTTCACGAATACCTATCACAACCTTTCGATTCCATCATTGACTGTCCCTTAGTGAAATCCGTGTGACGAATCGAGGGTGAGTCGGTTCGAGTATACTAATCTAATTAGCATACCTATAACGTGTGCTCCCACTAACCATTAGTGTTCGACAGGCACTCTCCTTGTCAAAGAACACGTCATACAAGTCTTCACATAAACTTAACGCCCAGTCAAGTTTCATCGACTTGCGAACGATTAAGTATTTGAGCTATAAACCTTTCCAGTGCCGACCCCCTTATACAATAAGGAGTGGAACGTTTTGCTCTCAAATACACGGACTAGTTTCTATATATATTTACGAGTTAGGAACGCCAGTAACTACCAGTAAATAAAGAAACATCCACTGCCTTATATTGATGATTTACATAATAACAAGTACAATGCCCTCACTCAACATCCTCTGCGTGGCATTCTAGGGCATACTCCTAACAGGTTACCCCCTTGACCCAAGCCTGGCTTCTGGAACTTCCGTGTCTTTAATCGCGACCGTTGGTTTGGACGGTGCAATCGCACCCATCCACGGTCCAAATAAAAGACCCCCAACCCCAAAACCCTACCTAATTTCGTCTCTCTCTCTCTCTCTCTCTCTCTCTCACTCTCTCTCGCTCGCTCTCTTCTTACTCTTTCTCCACCACCACGATATTTTCTCCGCCTCTCTCTGAACCTTCTGCATGACTTCGTTTCCTTTTTAATCGCAGCCCCTTATCAAGCTAATGAAAAGGTTGGTTGCGATTCCCATGGGATCAGCGGAGGCCGTTGAAATTTCTGGGTATTTATACCCCTTTCGCGGAGTGTTTTTGACATCCCTAGAGAAAAACAAAAAGATTTGTATTAATTTATGGGATTCTAAGTGTGTTCTTCAGATCTGAGTGAAATCAGTATATTTTTTGTGTGAAAACCATTTTCTAAGTGAAATTTCTTGATGGTTTCTTCGGGTACTGTTCTGGTTTTGAAACTGCTTGATTTGGGGGGTTACTTTGGGCTGATGGAGGCCGAATCCCGGTGAGTGTTGGACGTGGGTACTGAGTATTGGAGGACTGAGCCGACATCTAGTTGTTTCTCAACACCTTCACATCTTGGTCTCTTAAGATCATTTCTGATCTGCTCGGTTTGAATTCTTGAACTTTATTATTTAAAGGGTTAATAGCCGCAAAATTCCTGAACTTTTGTCAAATTCTTATTTTGCACCTCAATTTAAAATTTTGCCTGAAAATCCCCATCCTTTAATACTAATCTGATTTTGCACCCCTACGACATTTTCCGGTGATAGCCTTTCTTACGTGGCATTTATGTGGCATTAGTAGATATCGTGGCATCTACATGGCAGCAACGTGTATTTATCAACACAAGTGGATGAAAACCACGTAAAAAATAACAAAAGATTAAAACGTTTCTCAGATCCCCAATGACACAAATCTTGCAAAGTTCCAAAATTTCTCTCTTACTAATAGAAGATTCATCCTGAAATTAGCGAGGTGAGATTTCTCTTAATTCTTCGATTCTTGTCAGTTGTAGGGTCTGATTTTGATTAATTTACTGAACTTTTGTCTTTCTCTTGATTAAATATTCTTCGACAAACGCGTGAGAGTGGAATTGTGGTCCTGGTGGTCCTATAGGTCGAAGAAGTTCTCAAAACCCCCACAATCATCAATCTGTAACACCCCAAACTAGGCGGATATTACAGTGCCGTGGACCCCCGACTAGGACCCACCAGGCGAATGAATAAGGATGAATTACACAGGGTAAATGTAGTACCGAACCACATTACAACATCAATTACTCCGATGAGGAGTTTCATACAACATACCCAGGATAATACAGAATACATGTGTATCTTATATGAAGATAAAATACACAACACTGAATGAAATGAGTATTCAAACGGAATGTCTGCAGCGGAATAAATAAAGGAAACATAAATGACTGAAAAGACTGGGCCCCCCTTCTAGTATCATTGGGACTCCTCGTCGTCAACGTGCTCTCCCTGTGCCTTTGCCTTGCCATGACCTGAGAAACAAATATCCCCAAACGAGGTCAGTTATACAGAACAACAATCCTCAGGAGTTGAATAAACACAATCATATAAATATGTAGTATAAACCACAAGTTCGATCAAAATGAATCGGTTAGATTATAACCCAATCTTGTTGAAAACATACGCAATCAAACATGCTGTATGAATCAACTTAACAGTACGGCTCAAAGGGTGGCATCACACTACGCCCGGGATGTAATACCCAGTAATTATCATTCAGTAATTATCACTCAGTAATTATCATTCAGTATTTATCATTCAGTAATTGGTACTCAGTAATTTCATTATTGATCATTTATCACTCAGATTCAGTCATGGTATTCATCATTCAGAGTAATTGTATCGTGTATCAATCGTCATTCATCACTAATCTGATTGGAGTTTCGTGCCGTGTTTATCATCATTGTCATTTTCGTTGCAAGCTGTGCTTGAGGGTAGCGCACGCTACATACTCCTTTTAGCGTACGCTAATTGGGTATAGGTAGCGCATGCTACCGCTCAGCTTTAGCGCACGCTAAGGCTACCTTGGCTGCGATCCGTAAGGTGCCGGGTGCGGTGAAATAATTGTAGCGCACGCTACGAGTGGTGAGTAAGCGCGCGCTAACGGGTTGTAGTAGCGCACGCTATATGTGTGGAGTAGCGCGCTAGGGGCGGATCGAGGTTGAGTCCGGTGGCTCTTTGGTGCCGGATTAATTCATAGCGCACGCTATGAGTTATATTTAGCGTCGCAATCAATATTATAGCGCCGCGCTAATCGGTTGTTAGCGCACGCTATCGAGTTAGATCGGAGGCGACGGTTTTACGGACTCCGATCTTGGCGTCGAATATTTCGCTAGCGCACGCTAACAATGGATATTAGCGCACGCTAGTAATATGGCCGTAGCGCACGCTACAAATAGGTACGTAGCGCGCTACCGTGTTCGGACGGGGGTTCTTGGACTACCCAAATTACACTTTAGCGCACGCTATGCACAATGTCTAGCGCACGCTAACATGGGTCGAGTATAAATTGGACAATTTAGTCAGAGTTCGTCATTTCCCATCTCATTTCATTCCTTCGGTAGTTTTGGGCGATTTCGAGCGTTTCGGAGAGGATTCTTCGAGGTGTAATCATCAATCATCATTTTCAAGCTCATCTTTCGGATTAATCATCATTTCATCATCTTCATCACATCGAATCAAAGGTATTAAACTCTTGGATCTAGAATTTCGGATTTTTGGGTTTTACTTCCGATTTCTTCGTGTAAGCTTGGATTATCATTGGAATATGTTAGTTATGGATTATCTAACTTGGATAAATATATTCCTACGGATTTTAATGGTTATTTTCGGAATTATTCCAAGAAACCTTGGGGTTGACTTCGGTTAATTGGGGATTTTCCGATTGATGTTGTTGTAATCATGAGTTATGGATTCCTAATGGATTATTGATATCCTTGAAAGTGTTTTGATGGTTTGAAATACTCATCTTGGAGTTGGTTTCGATTCATTCGAACTCGGATATCGTTGTGTCGATGTTTGAGTCGTTTATGATCGTTTTTGATTTGCGTAATGATCGGATTATTGGTAATTGTGTTATTCAAGGTTGTTCGAGCGACCGATATTTCATTTAGGACGTTGTTCGTGAATGGACATTCATCATCGGTATTGAGTAATTTAATTCTTACTCGGTTAAAAGGATATTCATTCCTTTTGTCGTTGTTCATTCATAATAATAACTCATTCATCATTGTATTAATCGTATCAAAGCTCGTCATTGTCAATTAATCACCTCAGTCATAAGGAGCAGCGGTTCCGATCATTTCATTGAGCTATCATTCATTTCACCATCATTGATCTTGGTGAGTCATTATTCATTTTCATTGTCACTTTTGTCATATTGTGGCATTAGGGTCATCTTGGCGTGCAGTTGGTATGTGTAGGATTTTCATGTCGGGCACATTATAGTCGTGTGTTGGTTGGCGGCCTCACATTGGGTGTGCACGAGTCGATTGCTCGTGAGGCGATTAGGTACAAGACCACGCGTGTTTGATCGTTGGTGGCTTGTGCACGGACACATTTCCATCCGGGCGTAGTGTGGCGCCATTCCTTTGAGCCGTCTTGATTAGTCGATTCATATAGCATGTTTGATTGCGTATGTTTTGAGAATAATTCATAATTTCGGATATATCATGATTGTGTATTTTCAACCCTTGAGGATTGTTGTTACGTATGGCGGCCCGTTGGGATCTTTGTTTTAGTCATGGCAAGGCTAAGGCACGGGGAGAGCATGGTGACGGCGAGAGTCATGATACTAGTAGGGGCCCCGATCATTCGATCATTTATTCATCATTTGTGTTTCCTTTATTTATTCAGCTGAGACATTCCGTTTGAATGCTCATTTCATTCGATGTTGTGTATTTTATCGTCACATAAAATACACATGTATTCTATTTTATCACAGGGTGTGTTGTATAAAACTCCTCGTCGGAGTAATTGATGTTGTAATGTGGTTCGGTACTACATTTACTGTGTAATTCATTCATTTTCATTCGCCCGGTGGGTCCCGATCGGGGGTCCACGGCACCGTAATATCCGCCTAGTTTGGGGTGTTACAGAGTTGGTATCGGAGCGTGGTTTTGAATACTACCCTCCAAGTCATGTCTCATTTGAAATCATCGTCATCGGACTAGTATCATTGGACTCTCGCGCCACGTGTGACTGTGCAAAAGCGAGCCAATCGGACAAGAAGCGTAAGATTTCTAATGCCACGGTATAATTTACGGCATAAATCATTCATTCATAATTCATCGATTAACAATCCTCAATCATCATTGTCATTTTGGCCGGAATGATCGAGTTAACTCATTAATCGGTCAATTCATTTCATTGTTGATTGTTGATCAGGAAGATCGGATCATTAATCTTGTTAACTCATCCAAGATAATCATTTCAGTAACTTCATCAGATAATCATGTCACGTCAACCAATCATTCATGTAATCGCTGTATTTGAGCGCGTATGCTCATTTTCATCATTTCATAATATAATCATAATGTGATACTCATGCGAGATATATAATCATCATATGACTTTCCACTTGATATGGAAAGGGTGGCGAGAGGGCGTGGAGGACGAGGCCGTGGAGCGGGCCGAATCCGAGAACTCGTGCGAATACACGTGCAAATGCCGGGAATAATGCTAACTCATCGAGCGGCGTGCCGCCACTCACTCACACAGGACGCGATCATTCATGTCAGGAGTCGTGCACAGGACACGGCTCGGTCGGAGGGTGTTCGGGTCGACCCACTCGCATTTATGCGAGGGCATGATAGCCCAAATGACCCGATGGCTCGGTTGATGGAGACGATGCATAACTCCGTCAATCAAAATCGGCGAGCTCCTCCGCCGCCACCTCAAAGGCAAGAGAGGGGTGTAAGCAATATCATTAGCGATATCTCTCGCCGACCACCTACTTTTGAGGGATCATCCGAGCCGGCGGATATTGTTCATCGGCTTGAGCATTTTGAGAAGTTATTTGCTATGGTGGATTGCCCCGAAGGGCATAAAGTTTCGATTGCGGCTTACTATCTCGGTAAGAGCGCTCATTCATGGTGGTTATCGTTGAGGCCCACAGACGGAACATGTACTTGGATCGATTCAAGACTCTCATGATGGAGAGGTACTATCCGGCCCCACTCGGGAGGCCAAGTTGTCGGAATTACTCACTCCCGACCTTTCGGCGGATGATGACGTTCGCCATCGCCGAAAAATTTCAGAACTTCTTCCGTTCGCCTCATCTATCATTCACTCAAGCGGACAAGATCAAGTATTTCGGCAAGAGGTGAAACCCCGTATGAGACTTCGATTGCTTAATCATAACCGTACCACTGCCGAGTTCATCGAAAGCTCTCACCTACGAGCTTCGCTAAGGAAATTGCTAAGCGGCAACCTTCGTCACGCTAGCAAGAAGTCCAAATCGTAATCGATCGGCGGAGTCGTGCCACTTTCAAGAAACCACGTGCGGGCTCTACTTTTACGGCGACCTCCCCGTCTAAACCCGCGGAATCTCGATCGCGGCGGCGATTCGGCCATCACTTGTTTCAAGCGTGAGAACAGGTCATTTCGGCACCAAGTGTCAAAGCTTGATCATCACGTGCCACAACTGTGGGATTCTTGGGCATAGGCCCGTTTTGCCGTAGGGACTCTAAACCCACTCGGCGTCATCTCAAGCCCCGGAGTCATTCGGGGGTGCGAGAATCGAGCCACTCACTCGGCGTCGTTCAAGACAGCGGGAGCTAAAGGCGGAGCCAAGAGCTATCGAGGCAGGAGCATCCGGTTCGGGGCAGCAAGCCCGAATTTATGAGATGAAGAAGACCGATGATCCCGAGGCCGGATGATCTCGGTACACTCGATATTCTATCTCAACTGTGTGTACCCTTTTTGATCTTGGTGCATCTCATTCATTCATTTCCGAGTCATGTTTGAGTAGACTACGTGCGGGTAGTGCTACTAGTTGTGAGCCATATGTCATTGGCCTACCCGATGGTAGACGCATTATCGGTAACCGTGAGATTGAGAATTGTCGATTGGTTTCATGGTCGTGTATGGCGTGGACCTAATCGTAGTAGATTTACTGAGGGACGACATCATCTTGGGTATTGATTGGATGGATCGTCATGATGCCATCATTAGTGTCCGAAAGCGTTTGGTCACTATCATTTCGACGATGGAGTTGAATATGTGTTTCGGGGAGGTAATCCTTACATTTGCAGCAAAGTCATTAATTTGATGAAAGCGGTAAGATTACTCAATCGGGGATGTGTCGGTTATTGGTGCTTTATGGCCAAAACCGAGAAATCATCGATAATGTTAACGGATATTCCGGTGGTGAGGAATATGCGATGTTTTCAGACGAGTTACTGGTTTGCCTCCACGAGAGGATGTGGAATTCACGATTGAGTTGGAGCACATGCGTCCCGATATCGAAGGCACCGTCGGATGGCCCCGACCGAAATGCAGGAATTAAAGAACCAACTTGAGGAGTTGTTCGAGAAAGGTTATATCCGACCGAAGTGCGTCCCAGTGGGAGCACCGGTGTTGTTTGTCAAGAAGAAGGATGGTTCATTCCGCTTATGTATTGATTATCGGAGTTGAACAGGTGACGATCAAGAATAAGTATCCCTTACCCGTATTGATGATCTATTAGATCAACTTCAGGAGCTTCGGTATTTTCCAAGATCGACTTAAGATCTGGATATCATCGATTGCGGATTCGAGTCGGACATCGCAAGGACGGCGTTTCGAACACGCTATGGTCATTATGAGTTTGTGGTTATGCCGTTTGGATTGACTAATGCACCTGCGGTATTCATGGAATTAATGAATCGGGTCTTCATCGACTTTTTGGATCGATTTGTTGTTGTCTTCATCGATGACATTTTGATTTATTCTCGTGACCGGGAGGAACACGAGTCTCACCTTCATCTAGTTCTCGACGTGTTGAGGCGAGAACAACTTTATGGGAAGTTTTCCAAATGTGAGTTTTGGATGTCCGAAGTGACGTTTCTCGGACACGTAATTTCATCAGACGGAGTTCGCGTCGATCCTTAGAAGACGGAGGCTATTCGAGATTGGCTACCCCCGAAGAATGTTAAGGAAATCCGAAGTTTCCTCGGATTAGCGGGTTATTATCGGCGATTTGTAGAGGGATTTTCTCGAATCGCTCAACCCTTAACGAACCTTTTGCGGAAGGATAAGAAATACACGTGGTCCGACGCGTGTCAACGGAGTTTTGAGGAACTCAAGAGCCGGTTGATGTCAGCACCTGTACTTTCCTTGCCGCAGGGGACGGAAGGATTTGTGGTCTATAGTGATGCGTCGGACGGGGTCTCGGATGTGTGCTCATGCGAGCGGGAAGGTTATTGCCTATGCTTCACGGCAATTGAGACCTTACGAGATTAATTATCCGACCCACGACTGGAGCTAGCGGCCGTGGTGTTCGCTTTGAAAATTTGGCGTCATTATCTTTATGGCGTTACATCGATATTCACCGATCATAAGAGCTTAAAGTATATATTTACTCGAAGGAGTTAAATATGCGCCGAGGCGGTGGTTGGAATTAATCAAAGATTATGATATCGAGATCCTTTATCACCGGGCAAGGCGAATGTTGTCGCCGACGCCTTGAGTCGTAAGTCCGTTCGAGAACAGATGCTTGCCGTTTTGATTCGGAAGGAGCTTGGCGGGAATTCCTTAGACCCGAGATCGAGGTCCGGCTTCAGCGAGTTCGAGGCGGCTTTGTATGTTAGAGATTTCATCGTCACTCGAGGAGGAAATCCGAGAGAATCGAGTTCGGACCCATCATTGTTGCGCATCCGAGAGGATGTGGCTCGAGGAAAGCCCTCGGATTTGTGGTCCACGAGGATGGACTTTTGAGGTTTAAGAATCGGTTGTGCGTCGCGATCGACGAGTTGAAAAACTCTATTTTGAGAGAAGCTCATGCTACCCTTATTCTGTTCATCCGGTCTAGCAAGATGTACAAGGACTTGAAACAAAATTCTTGGTGGAGTAATATGAAGCGAGAAGTCGCGAGAATTTGTTTCGAGATGCTTAACTGTCAACAAGTTAAGATTGAACATCGGCCGGCGGGTATCTTGAAACCTCTTCCTATTCAGTGGAAATGGGAAGACATTTCTATGGATTTCATCACGAGTTTGCCGAGTCGTCGTGGCATGAACACGATCCGGGTGATCGTGGACCGCTTAACCAAATCAGCTCATTTCCTTGAGATCAAGGATACGTGGGGTCCCGAGAGACTTGCCCGATTGTTCATTAAAGAGATAGTCGACCGCGGTACTCCTAAAAGTATCGTTTCCGATCGTGACGGACGGTTTGTGTCGCACTTTTGGAAATCGATTCATCGCGCTATGGGAACTCGGCTTAATCTCGATCGCTTTTCATCCTCGGTCAAGCGGGCAATCGGAGAGGACCATTCGGACATTAGAGGACATGTTGAGGGCATGCGTCCTCGATTGGAAAGACGATTGGGAAGCCCAACTACCATTGATCGAGTTCACGTATAATAATAGTTGGCATGCTTCGATCAAGATGGCACCTTACGAGGCCTTGTATGGTCGTCGTTGTCGATCTCCGTTGTGTTGGGACGACTTATCGAATCAATCGGCACCGAGCCCGATATGCTTATAGCCGCCGTGAGAAGGTAGCTTTGATCGGAGTCGTTTGTTGACCGCTCAGTCGGCGTAAATCATATGCGGATAACCGTCGTCGACCATTAGAGTTCGAGACGGTGACCACGTGTTGGTCAAGGTATCCCAGTCGTGGTATCTTCCGTTTTGGGAAGAGGGAAATTGAGTCCGAGATTCATTGGACCGTTTGAGATTTTGGATCGGGTAGGCGAGTTAGCTTATCGATTGGCTTTACCTCGGCGTTGAGCCGAATTCATAATGTGTTTCATGTCTCTCGATTGCGGAAGTATGTTGCCGACCGAGTCACATACTTGATTCGACGAATCGAGATCGCCGACGATCATTCATATGAGGAACGTCTCACGAGTTTTAGAGCGGCGAATCAAACAGTTGAGGAATAAGATGATTCCTTTGGTTAAAATTCAGTGGTCTAGACACGGAGTCGAAGAGGCTACTTGGGAAACCGAGGATAGTATGCGGGAGAGTTATCCCGAGTTGTTTGACCCTTAGTTTCGGGGACGAAACTCTTTTAAGGGGGGGTGTATGTAATACCCAGTAATTATCATTCAGTAATTATCACTCATAAATTATCATTCAGTATTTATCATTGATGGTGGTACTCGGTAATTTCATTATTGATCATTTATCACTCGATTCGGTCATGGTATTCATCATTCGAGTAATTGTATCGTGTATCAATCGTCATTCATCACTAATCGATTGGAGTTTCGCCGTGTTTATCATCATTGTCATTTTCGTTGCAAGCTGTGCTTGAGGGTAGCGCACGCTACATACTCATTTTAGCGACGCTAATTGGGTATAGGTAGCGCACGCTACCGCTCAGCTTTAGCGCACGCTAAGGCTACCTTGGCTGCGATCCGAAGGTACCGGACTGCAGTGAAATAATTGTAGCGCACGCTACGAGTGGTGAGTAAGCGGCGCTAACGGGTTGTAGTAGCGCACGCTATATGTGTGGAGTAGCGCGCGCTAGGCGGATCGAGGTTGAGTCCGGTGGCTCTTGGATCGCACGGATTAATTCATAGCGCACGCTATGAGTTATATTTAGCGTCGCAATCAATATTATAGCGCACGCTAATCGGTTGTTGTAGCGCACGCTATCGAGGTTAGATCGAGAGAGGCGACGGTTTACGGACTCAAGATCTTGGCGTCGAATATTTCGCTAGCGCACGCTAACAATGGATATTAGCGCACGCTAGTAATATGGCCGTAGCGCACGCTACAAATAGGTACGTAGCGCGCTACCGTGTTCGGACAGGGGTTACCGGACTACCCAAATTACACGTTAGCGCACGCTATGCACAAGGGCTAGCGCACGCTAACATGGATCTAGTATAAATTGGACAGTTTAGTCAGAGTTCGTCATTTCCCATCTCATTTCATTCCTTCGGTAGTTTTGGGCGATTTCGAGCGTTTCGGAGAGGATTCTTCGAGGTGTAATCATCAATCATCATTTTCAAGCTCATCTTTCGGATTAATCATCATTTCATCATCTTCATCACATCGAATCAAAGGTATTAAACTCTTGGATCTAGAATTTCGGATTTTTTGGTTTTACTTCCGATTTCTTCGTAAGCTTGGATTATCATTGGAATATGTTAGTTATGGATTATCTAACTTGGATAAATATATTCCTACGGATTTTAACGGTTATTTTCGAATTATTCCAAGAAACCTTGGGGTTGACTTCGGTTAATTGGGGATTTTCCGATTGATGTTGTTGTAATCATGAGTTATGGATTCCTAATGGATTATTGATATCCTTGAAAGTGTTTTGATGGTTTGAAATACTCATCTTGGAGTTGGTTTCGATTCATTCGAACTCGGATATCGTTGTGTCGATGTTTGAGTCGTTTATGATCGTTTTGATTTGCGTAATGATCGGATTATTGGTAATTGTGTTATTCAAGGTTGTTCGAGCGACCGATATTTCATTTAGGACGTTGTTCGTGGACGGACATTCATCATCGGTATTGAGTAAGTTAATTCTTACTCGGTTAAAAGGATATTCATTCCTTTTGTCGTTGTTCATTCATAATCATAACTCATTCATCATTGTATTAATCGTATCAAAGCTCGTCATTGTCAATTAATCACCTCAGTCATAAGGAGCAGCGGTTAGATCATTTCATTGAGCTATCATTCATTTCACCATCATTCAATCTTGGTGAGTCATTATTCATTTTCATTGTCACTTTTGTCATATTGTGGCATTAGGGTCATCTTGGCGTGCAGTTGGTATGTGTAGGATTTTCATGTCGGGCACATTATAGTCGTGTGTTGGTTGGCGGCCTCACATTGGGTGTGCACACGAGTCGATTGCTCGTGAGGCGATT
Source organism: Orobanche coerulescens (assembly GCA_033398695.1). Classification (NCBI taxonomy): domain Eukaryota; kingdom Viridiplantae; phylum Streptophyta; class Magnoliopsida; order Lamiales; family Orobanchaceae; genus Orobanche; species Orobanche coerulescens. The sequence goes on from CM065803.1 coordinate 52,476,025, forward strand.
AGGTACAAGACCACGCGTGTTTGATCGTTGGTGGCTTGTGCACGGACACATTTCCATCCGGGCGTAGTGTGGCGCCATTCCTTTGAGCCGTCTTGATTAGTCGATTCATATAGCATGTTTGATTGCGTATGTTTTGAGAATAATTCATAATTTCGGATATATCATGATTGTGTATTTTCAACCCTTGAGGATTGTTGTTACGTATGGCGGCCGTTGGGGATCTTGTTGTGTCATGGCAAGGCTAAGGCACGGGAGAGCATGGTGACGGCGAGTCAGTGATACTAGTAGGGGCCCCACTGCTCATCATTTATTCAGTCATTTGTGTTTCCTTTATTTATTCCGCTGCAGACATTCCGTTTGAATGCTCATTTCATTCAGTGTTGTGTATTTTATCGTCACATAAAATACACATGTATTCTATTTTATCCTGGGTGTGTTGTATAAAACTCCTCGTCGGAGTAATTGATGTTGTAATGTGGTTCGGTACTACATTTACCTGTGTAATTCATTCATTTTCATTCGCCTGGTGGGTCCCAGTCGGGGGTCCACGGCACTGTAATATCCGCCTAGTTTGGGGTGTTACACGGGATGGAAATGTGTCCGTGCACAAGCCACCAACGAGTATCGATCGAATACACGCGTGGTCTTGTACCTAATCAGTCTCACGAAGCAATCGACTCGTGTGCACAGTCCAATGTGAGGCCAACAACCAACCCACGACATAAATGTGCCCGACATGAAAATCCTACACATACCAACCGGCACGCCAGTATGACCCGGAATGCCACGATATAACAAAAGTGACATCGGAAACGAATAATGACTCACCAAGATAAGATGATAGTGAAATGAATGATAGCTCAATGAGATGATTGGAATCGTCGTTCCTTGTGACTGAAGTGATTAATTGACAATGACAAGTTTTAATACGGTTAACACAATGATGAATGAGTTACGATTATGAATGAACAACAACAAAAGGAAATGAATATCCTTTTAACTGAGTAAGAATCAACTTACTCAACACCGGTGACAATTATCCTTCCACGAACAACGTCCTATTTGAGATATCGGTCGCTCGAACAACCTTGAATTATACAATATCCAACAACCCGTTCAATATACGAATCAAACACGAATATAACGAACTCAAAATGTCGATACGATTAAACCAAGTTCATTGGGGCATTATATCGAATACGTTGTGGCCAAACTCCGATTGTTTACAATCATATCTCAATAAGCCATTATCAAATCCCCCAAGAAGTGTTTCAAACGAATAAACATCTTCCAAATGATCAATAATCCAAAATGAATATCCGAAAACGTGATTATAACGACAATTAATCGAAAACCCCCAATTTCAACTCGATATTCAAAGTGCTCTTGAATAATCCCTCAATAATCCAATGAATCCTTATACAAACTCATAATCATATACATATCCCTTCATATAACATGATTATAACGTCCAAAACATCATATCTCAATATAGAATCGAAATCCAAGGTGTTGAAGAAATTACCTCTTGAAGATCCAACCACTTCGATCCGATGAACACGAGTTAAAACGAGTATCCAAGCTTCCCAAATGAATGAAGATGATGAAAATTACACACTCAAATGATTGATGATAGCAAAATCTCTCCCTCAACCCTTTCTCTCGGATAAAGTTGAAGAAATGAAGAAATGAGAAAAAATGTCCCGGCCAAATCCTTAAATACTGCCGGAAGTTACGGCCGTAACTCGGCCCTCTTACGGACGTAACATTCCAAGTCAACGGCCTCACGGTCGTAACCGGCCAACTCGTACGGCCGTAACTCGGCTTCGTCCGAAAGCCTGCCGACAGACTTACGGCCGTAACCGCTCCTGAGTTACGGGCGTAACCCGCCTTCGTCAAAAACATCCGCCGACATCCTTACGGCCGTACCCGCACAACTTACGGCTGTAACTCGGATGATACGGCCGTATCCGGCCAAACTTACGGGCGTAAGCCCTCTTCTTCGAAAATGACCAGGCACCTTGCCTGCAGCGTACGGCCGTATCCGGCCAAGCCTTACGGCCGTACCTTCCTCGACTTACGGCCGTATGCCGCAACCCTTACGGCCGTAAGTCACCCTTGGTCGACAACACCTGAAATTTACGAACACCACTTACGGCCGTATCCTACCCTCCTTACGGCCGTAACTCGCCTTCGCCAAAATGCCCGCGGCACTTTAGACCATGTACGGCCAGAATCGCCGGACTTACGGCCGTACCCGCTCAACTTACGGCCGTATCCCGGAACCTTACGGCCGTAACTCAATGCTGGCCAAGGTGAATAAAACCGATAACTCCGATTCCTCGCTACGACTGATGAATGATCCGACATACCATACGAATGTGAAAGTGAACAAGTCTAACACGAGCCAAAGATGATACTCCCAGTACAAGGCTATCAATCACAATGAAAATGATAATATTCCCGTCTCGATCTATACGGAGATGAAATGACGATCGGTAACTGATATACGATTACAACATGCCAACAGTGCACGCAAATGAATGATTCATGAATGATGAGTGATTATTAACGAGTGAAAATTACTGAGTGACAATTACAGACTGATAATTACTGAATGAAAATGATGAATTACAACCGGGTATTACATACTCCCCCCTTAAAAGAGTTTCGTCCCCGAAACTAAGGGTCAAACAACTCGGGATAACTCTCCCGCATACTCTCCTCGGTTTCCCAAGTGGCCTTTTCGACTCCGTGTCTAGACCACTGAATCTTGACCAAAGGGATCGTCTTGTTCCTCAACTGTTTGATTCGCCGCTCCAACACTCGTACAGGACGCTCCTCGTACGAATGATCATCCGCGATCTCGATTTCATCGAACTGAAGTATGTGACTCGGGTCGGCAACATACTTCCGCAACTGAGAGACGTGAAACACATTATGAATTTGGCTCAAAGCCGGAGGTAAAGCCAATCGATAAGCTAACTCGCCTACTCGATCCAAAATTTCAAACGGTCCAATGAATCTCGGACTCAACTTCCCCCGTTTTCCGAAACGGAAAATACCTCGACTCGGGGATACCTTGACCAAAACGTGGTCACCCGTCTCGAACTCTAGTGGTCGACGACGATTATCTGCATATGATTTACAACTCGAATGCCAACATACGACTCTTGATCAAAGCTACCTTCTCCCGGGCGGCTATAAGCATATCGGGCTCGGTGCCGATTGATTCTGACAAGTCATCCCAACACAAAGGGGATCGACAACGACGACCGTACAAGGCCTCGTAAGGTGCCATCTTAATGGAAGCATGCCAACTATTATTATACGTGAACTCGATCAATGGTAGTTGGGCTTCCCAATCGTCCTTCCAATCGAGGACGCATGCCCTCAACATGTCCTCTAATGTCTGTATAGTCCTCTCTGATTGTCCGTCGGACTGGGGATGAAAGGCGGAACTGAGATTGAGCTGAGTTCCCATAGCACGATGAACTGATTTCCAAAAATGAGACACAAATCGTCCGTCACGATCGGAAACGATACTCTTAGGGGTACCGTGAAGTCTCATTATCTCCTTGATGAACAACTGGGCCAGTCTCTCGGGACCCCACGTATCCTTGATCTCAAGGAAATGAGATGATTTAGTTAAGCGGTCCATAATCACCCAGATCGTATTCATGCCACGACGACTCGTCGGCAAACTCGTGATGAAATCCATAGAAATGTCTTCCCACTTCCACTCTGGAATAGGGAGAGGTTTCAGCATACCCGCCGGTCGCTGATGTTCAATCTTAACTTGTTGACAGGTTAAGCATCTCGAAACAAATTCTGCGACTTCTCGCTTCATATTACTCCACCAGTAATTTTGTTTCAAGTCCTTGTACATCTTGCTGGACCCCAGATGAACAGAATAAGGGGTAGCATGAGCTTCTCTAAAACTCAAGTTTTTCAACTCGTCATTCGTCGGTACGCACAACCGATTCTTAAACCTCAAAAGTCCATCCTCGTGGACCACGAATTCAGGGGCTTTCCCCTGAGCCACATCCTCACGGATGCGCAACAATGCTGGGTCTGAACCCTGATTCTCCCTGATTTTCTCCTCAAGTGACGATGAAATCTCTAACATACAAAGCTGTCCCTGAACTCGCTGAAGCCAGACCTCGATCTCGGGTCTAAGGAATTCCTGCTGAAGCTCCTTCTGAACTGTTAAACGAGCAAGCATCTGCTCCTGAACGGACTTACGACTCAAGGCGTCGGCGACAACGTTCGCCTTCCCCGGGTGGTAAAGGATCTCGATATCATAATCTTTGATTAGTTCTAACCACCGCCTCTGTCGCATATTTAACTCCTTCTGAGTAAATATATACTTTAAACTCTTATGATCGGTGAATATCTGACAGGTAACGCCATAAAGATAATGACGCAAAATTTTCAAAGCGAACACCACGGCTGCTAGCTCCAGGTCGTGGGTCGGATAATTAACTTCGTAAGGTCTAAATTGCCGTGAGGCATAGGCAATAACCTTTCCATTCTGCATGAGTACACATCCGAGACCCTGTCCGGACGCGTCACTATAAACCACAAATCCCTCCGTCCCCTGCGGCAAGGAAAGTACAGGTGCTGACATTAACCGGCTCTTGAGTTCCTCAAAACTCCGTTGACACGCGTCGGACCACGTGTATTTCTTATCCTCTCGCAAAAGGTTCGTCAAGGGTTGAGCGATTTTAGAAAATCCTTCCACAAATCGCCGATAATAGCCCGCTAATCCGAGAAAACTTCGGATTTCCTTAAAATTCTTCGGAGGTAACCAGTCTCGGATAGCCTCCGTCTTTTGAGGGTCGACACGAACTCCGTCTGATGAAATTACATGTCCGAGAAAAGTCACTTCGGACATCCAGAACTCACATTTGGAAAACTTTCCATAAAGTTGCTCTCGTCTCAACACGTCGAGAATCTGATGAAGGTGAACCTCGTGTTCCTCTCGGTTACGAGAGTAAATCAAAATGTCGTCGATGAAGACAACAACAAACTGATCCAAAAAGTCGATGAAAACCCGATTCATTAACTCCATGAATACCGAAGGTGCATTAGTCAATCCAAATGGCATAACCACAAACTCATAATGACCATAGCGTGTTCGAAACGCCATCCTCGCGATATCCGACTCTCGAATCCGTAACTGATGATAGCCAGATCTTAAGTCTATCTTGGAAAATACTGAAGCTCCCTGAAGTTGATCTAAGAGATCATCAATACGGGGTAAAGGATACTTATTCTTGATCGTCACTCGGTTCAATTCCCGGTAATCAATACACAAACGGAACGAACCATCCTTCTTCTTGACAAACAGCACTGGTGCTCCCCACGGGGACGCACTCGGTCGGATATAACCTTTCTCGAACAATTCCTCAAGTTGATTCTTCAACTCCTGCATTTCGGTCGGGGCCATCCGGTACGGTGCCTTCGATATCGGGGACGTACCGGGCTCCAACTCAATCGTGAATTCCACATCTCTCTGTGGAGGCAAGCCAGGTAACTCGTATGGAAAAACGTCGGCATATTCCCATACTACCGGAATATCCGACAACATTACTGATGATTTCTCGGTTTTGGTCATATAGCACCAATAACCAACACATCCACAGTGAGTAATCGACCGCTTTCATCAAATTAATGACCTTACGAGCAGTAGGGATTACCTCCACGAAACACACATTCAACTCCATAAATGCGAAATGATAGTGATCATACGCTTACGGACACTAATGATGGCATCATGACGATCCATCCAATCAATACCCAAGATGACGTCGTCCTCGGCAAATCTACTACGATTAGGTCCGCCGCCATACACGACCATGGCCCGAATCGGACAATCGAATCTCACGATTCACGATAATTCGTCTACCATCGGGCGTGCCAATGACATAAGGCTCACAACTAGTAGCACTACCCACGTAGTCTACTCAAACATGACTCGAAATGAATAAATGCGATGCACGGTATCAAAAAGGGTACACACAGTGGGATAGAATATCGAGTGTACGAGATCATTAGGGCCTCTGGATCATCGGTCTTCTTCATCTCGTAAATTCGGGGCTTAGGCCCCGAACCCGACGCTCCGTCGATAGCTCTTAGCTCGCCTTTGCTAGCTCTGTCGTCTTAAACAACGGCCGAGTGGCTCGATTACGCACCTTTGAATGTCACGGGGCACGAGATGACGCGGAGTGGGTTTAGAGTCCCTTCGGCAAAAACGGGCCCTATGCCCGGCAATTCCACGATTATGGCACGTGACGATGCATTTCGGACATTCGGTCTTGAAATGACCACTGTTCTTCACGGTTGAAGCAGTGACGCCAAAGCCGGCCGCTCGAGACTGAGATTCCGCGGGTTTAGGCGCCATAAGAGGTCGCTCAGAAAAGGTAGAGCCCGCCCGTGGTTTCTTGAAAGTGGCCTGACTACCGTCAGACTGATTACGGTTCTTAGACTTCTTGCCAGCAGATGAAGGTTGTTGCTTAGCAATCTCCTTAGCAGTAAGCTCGTAAGTAAGAGCTTTCTCAATGAATTCGGCCAACGTGGTGCAATTATGATTAAGCAGTTGTAGCCGCATACGAGGTTTCAGCCTCTTGCTGAAATACTTGATCTTGTCCGCCTCAGAGTGAATGATAGATGAGGTGAACGGAAGAAGTTCCTGAAATTTCTCTGCAATGGCGAGAACATCCGCGTTTGATGAGGGGTCGGGAGTGAGTAACTCTGACAGCTTGGCCTCTCTGAGTGGGGCCGGATAATACCTCTCCATCATGAGAGTCTTGAACTGGTCCCAAGTACACGATCCTTCGGTGGGCTTCAACGACAACCACCAAGAATGAGCGCTCTTACCCAGATAGTAAGCCGCAACTGAAACTTTGTGTCCTTCGGGACACTCTACCATCGCAAATAGCTTCTCGAAGTGTTCGAGCCAATGAACAATATCCGCCGGCTCAGATGAGCCTTCAAAAGTAGGTGGCTTCTGGCGAGAGATGTTGCTGATGATACTGCTCACATTCCTCTCTTGCCTCTGAGGCGGCGGCGGAGGAGCCTGTTGATTTTGAGTAGTGGAGTTATACATCGTCTCCATTAGTTGCGCCATCTGCGTCATTTGGGCCATCATGCCCTGCATAAAAGCGAGTGGGTCAACCCAAACACCTTCTGACTGAGCCGTGTCCCGGGTACGACTCCCCGATAGTGAATGATCACGCCCAGGTGAATGAGTGGCAGCGTCGCTGCTCGATGAATTAGCATTATTTCTCGCATTCGCACGTGTATTCACACGAGCTCTCGGGATTCGGCCCGCACCACGGCCTCGTCCTCCTCGTCCTCTGCCAGCTCTTTCCATATTGAAGTAGGAAAGTCACATGATGATTATATCTCTCGCATGAATATCACGTTATGATTATGACATGAGATGATGAAAATGAGCATACACGCTCTAACACAGTGATCACATGAATGATTAGCTGAGATGACATGATTATCTGATGAAATTATTGAAATGATTATCTGATGAAATTATTGAAATGATTATCTTGAACAAGCTAACAAGATTAATTACATGACCTTCCAGATCAACAACTGAGTAATGAAATGAATTGAGTGATTAATGAGTTAAAATGACCGTCCTGGTCAAAGTGAAAATGATATTTGAGGATTGTTAACTGATGAATTATGAATGAATGATTATTGCCAGAAATTATACTATGGCGAGAAATCTTACAGTTCTTGGTCTGATTGGCTCGGCATTTGCACAGGTCACACGCGACGCGAAAGTCCAATGATACTAGTCCGATGACGATGATTTCAAATGAGACATGACTCGGAAGGTAGTATTCAAAACACGCTCCGATACCAACTCTGTAACACCCCAAACTAGGCGGATATTACAGTGTCGTGGACCCCCGACTGGGACCCACCAGGCGAATGAATAAGGATGAATTACACAGGGTAAATGTAGTACCGAAACACATTACAACATCAATTACTCCGATGAGGAGTTTCATACAACATACCCAGGATAATACAGAATACATGTGTATCTTATATGAAGATAAAATACACAACACTGAATGAAATGAGTATTCAAACGGAATGTCTGCAGCGGAATAAATAAAGGAAACATAAATGACTGAAAAGACTGGGGCCCCCTTCTAGTATCATTGGGACTCCTCGCCGTCAACGTGCTCTCCCTGTGCCTTTGCCTTGCCATGATCTGAGAAACAAATATCCCCAAATGGGGTCAGTTATACAGAACAACAATCCTCAAGAGTTGAATAAACACAATCATATAAATATGTAGTATAAACCACAAGTTCGATCAAAATGAATCGGTTAGATTATAAACCAATCTTGTTGAAAACATACGCAATCAAACATGCTGTATGAATCAACTTGACAGTACGGCTCAAAGGGTGGCGTCACACTACACCCGGGATGGAAATGTGTCTGTGCACAAGCCACCAACGAGTATCGATCGAATACACGCGTGGTCTTGTACCTAATCAGTCTCACGAAGCAATCGACTCGTGTGCACAGTCCAATGTGAGGCCAAAACCCAACACACGACATAAATGTACCCGACATGAAAATCCTACACATACCAACCGGCACGCCAGTATGACCCGGAATGCCACGATATAACAAAAGTGACATCGGAAACGAATAATGACTCACCAAGATAAGATGATAGTGAAATGAATGATAGCTCAATGAGATGATTGGAACCGTCGTTCCTTGTGACTGAAGTGATTAATTGACAATGACAAGTTTTAATACGGTTAACACAATGATGAATGAGTTACGATTATGAATGAACAACAACAAAAGGAAATGAATATCCTTTTAACTGAGTAAGAATCAACTTACTCAACACCGGTGACAATTATCCTTCCACGAACAACGTCCTATTTGAGATATCGGTCGCTCGAACAACCTTGAATTATACAATATCCAACAACCCGTTCAATATATGAATCAAACACGAATATAACGAACTCAAAACGTCGATACGATTAAACCAAGTTCATTGGGGCATTATATCGAATACGTTGTGGCCAAACTCCGATTGTTTACAATCAAATCTCAATAAGCTATTATCAAATCCCCCAAGAAGTGTTTCAAACCAACAAACATCTTCCAAATGATCAATAATCCAAAATGAATATCCGAAAACGTGATTATAACGACAATTAATCGAAAACCCCCAATTTCAACTCGATATTCAAAGTGTTCTTGAATAATCCCTCAATAATACAATGAATCCTTATACAAACTCATAATCATATACATATCCCTTCATATAACATGATTATAACGTCCAAAACATCATATCTCAACATAGAATCGAAATCCAAGGTGTTGAAGAAATTACCTCTTGAAGATCCAACCACTTCGATCCGATGAACACGAGTTAAAACGAGTATCCAAGCTTCCCAAATGAATGAAGATGATGAAAATTACACACTCAAATGATTGATGATAGCAAAATCTCTCCCTCAACCCTTTCTCTCGGATAAAGTTGAAGAAATGAAGAAATGAGGAAAAATGTCCCGGCCAAATCCTTAAATACTGCCGGAAGTTACGGCCGTAACATTCCAAGTCAATGGCCTTACGGCCGTAACCGGCCAACTCGTACGGCCGTAACTCGGCTTCGTCCGAAAGCCTGCCGACAGACTTACGGCCGTAACCGCTCCTGAGTTACGGGCGTAACCCGCCTTCGTCAAAAACATCCGCCGACATCCTTACGGCCGTACCCGCACAACTTACGGCCGTAACTCGGATGATACGGCCGTATCCGGCCAAACTTACGGGCGTAAGACCTCTTCATCGAAAATGACCAGGCACCTTGCCTGCAGCGTACGGCCGTATCCGGCCAAGCCTTACGGCCGTACCTTCCTCGACTTACGGCCGTATGCCGCAACCCTTACGGCCGTAAGTCACCCTTGGTCGACAACACCTGAAATTTACGAACACCACTTACGGCCGCATCCAACCCTCCTTACGGCCGTAACTCGCCTTCGGCCAAAATGCCTGGGCAGCCTGCTGGACCACGTACGGCCGTAACTCAATGCTGGCCAAGGTGAATAAAACCGATAACTCCGATTCCTCGCTACGACTGATGAATGATCCGACATACCATACGAATGTGAAAGTGAACAAGTCTAACACGAGCCAAAGATGATACTCCCAGTACAAGGCTATCAATCACAATGAAAATGATAACACTCCCGTCTCGATCTATACGGAGATGAAATGACGATCGGTAACTGATATACGATTACAACATGCCAACAGTGAACGCAAATGAATGATTCATGAATGATGAGTGATTATTAGTGAGTAAAAATTACTGAGTGACAATTACAGACTGATAATTACTGAATGAAAATGAATGAATTACAACCGGGTATTACACAATCTGTATTAAAAAAATACTCACTCGTTACATTCAATTTCCAGAACTACAATAATCTCTTCGAAACCGTTTTCTTCCTGTTACATCTCTACGGCGATGGCAACAATAAAACCTTACCTCGGGATTTCAATTAGTATGAGAAGTTCTCACCCTAGCAACAACACCATACTCGCAAATTCAAATCTGAACAAAAAGGAATGATACATGGTTCGTAGCTTAAAGAACACCTAAACTAGAGGAAGAAGAAAACCTGAAAAATCCTTAATTTTGCGTCTCTTAATGATTAAATAAAAATTACGACCCTATCTACACAAAACGACGACGTTTAGAATAATTATATGCGGCATCGTTTTGTTCCCACCGGAGTATTTAGCCACATCAGACAATCTGGTTGCCACATAAGCACCCAATTAGGGTCTCACCAACGGGAGTGCAAAATCAGATTAGTATTAAAGGTTGGGGATTGTCAGGCGGATTTTTAAATTGAGGTGCAAAATAAGAATTTGACAAAAGTTCAGGGATTTTGCGGCTATTAACCCTTATTTAAAACTGTATGTTCATTTTTTCTAAGTTCAGTTTACTTTCACTCCGTGTAATTCATTCGGTATTAGGATTATTGTGTAATCCCTAATCCCCGAAACTATAGGTTCTTTATTTGTAATTTATTTATTATTGTGTTTTGTAACCTTACGTATTCCGGATAGATACCCAACAGATGGAAAATACAATTATCATGTTGGAGATTTAATCCACGTCGGAAATATAAGTGTCCTTCAATATATAAAAATTTTTGGATTACTAATCTTATTATCAATTATACTTTGAGTTGGAACTCCCGATCCACGACGTTTAGTTGCGCATTGCCCGAGTTAAGAGTTCATACTGTAAGTCAAGACTGAAAACACGTGAGGAAACGTGTTAAAACAGTAGTGCATAGATATAAATCTTGCATATGCCAATTACTTTTGAGATAAACTCCATATTTAACACATCTCACACCCAAAATTCTAAAAGATTCGACAAAAGTAACGTGATACCGCCTATAAGGCCTAGATTGGTATTGATGTGACTTAAGAAAAAAACTGATGCAGTTGTGATGTGAAAATAATCAACAGTGGGTTTTAATAAATTTCTGCTTGGTAAATATTAGTTTTGAAAGAGTTTTTAAGATGTTAAATATTAATTTCTGGCATTTTTTATGACAAAAATGTTTGAAAGCAACCCTAACGATGCTTCCAAGATGTGTTAGTGACCGTAAATTCTAGAAAAAACTATTTTTCATCTATCAAACACTATCAACTTTAGAAGTTTATCAAAAAATTAATTATTTTTAAAGTTAAACAATATGAAATGAAGCTTAAGTACATGAGGATGGGAAATTGTCCACCTAATACACTGATATCTCCTCCCAAAGAAAAATCCAATATGTGAAAATTGTAACTAATGCAACCACACAATTCTTGAAAAAAAAAAATCCCACCTAAAATTTAAATGAACAAAAAAAAAATTAAAAGAAGAGACAAGAAATGGCATAAAGATGGTCATAATAACAAAATCAGTCTTCAAGTAGTTCACATTCAATACTCATGAAGCTAACCCTCATTGCATTCAAATCAAAACCAACATTATAGTACTGCTGAGCAATTACCCCAATAATATTAATCTCTGATTCAGAAACATCCACAGCCATGCAAAAAGCATTATCCCCCACTCTCCTAAACACGCTCCCGACATCCAGATAAATCTCGGCTCCCTCGGCAAGACTCAACGTCACAATCGGAAACCCTTTAAGATCCCGTCCCAAATCGCCCCAATAACATGCGCGGTCCGGATAACCATCACCCACCACACGCTTCAGACGGCCGTCCAATAAGCCCCTCACTTCTTGCACCAGCTCTTCGTAAGCACTTCTCATTAGATAAGTTAATGTCGAGCCTGAGTCCACCACGACGTTAAAATCAAACTCTTGCTGGTTAATCTTAAGTTGCTTTCCACCAACACTAATCCCCTTTAAGCTCACTACATAGTGACCTTGCCAAGTTTTTATGGGAGTCGAATACCCTTCGATCACGGCTCCTTCGCCAAGTGTCAAGCGGTTGTACGTGTAGTAGGGGTTGCTAATGTTACCTATGCAGTACGAAAATTTATTACCAAGGCGCGAGACTAAAGAATAATTGTTGAAAACTTGGAGACCAAGAATCCCACCTAATCGGTTTAAATTTCCACTACTTTCTTGTCCGTAACCGAACACTACGTCCGGAATCACCCATTCGCCTCCCGTTGATGTTACGAACGTGAATTTATCTAAGGCGACGATGCCTGTAGAAATCGAGTCGTCTAAATAGCGTACGGAGTACAAGCATTGGGATTCATATCCGCAGTTAGAAAAGTCGGTGTAATTTAGGCACTTAGTGTTAGAGTTGCAAGAAACGGGTTTGGACGTGGATGAGGTTTCGGGATCGTAGATCGGGCTTGACGCGGGTGTACACCCCTTGCAGAGGGGAGGTTGTACCCATGTTAGTGAACTACCGGTGTCCATGGCTAAAAGCTGGGGGATTTGAGGCTCGCCGATGGAGATATTTACTAAGAAAATCGAGCCTTCTTGATCTGGAACCAAAGGACCTCTAATCTCATCACGAGACAATGAGGTATCAAACGCATGATTTCTGAAATCGGAAATGACGAGATCCGTATTTTTAAAGGGACGTGAAATGGCGTCGCGATGCACGAGCTGAAGAACAAGCTTGGTCGTGTTACTTAAGGCGCTAACGACGGGCAATGCTGTCGAAAAACTGGCCTTGAGAACAAGAAAGGTTAGGGATACAGTAAAACATTGCGTTTGAAGTTTGACGTAAGAACTTGCCATAATTGGTGAAATCTGATTTGTGACATGAATGATCATATTAGTATATTTATATTCATAATAAGGAGGGTAAAGTTAAGAGTGTGTTGGGTTATGAACAAACTCTTTTCTAAACAAGTAACAGCATTCTTCCTAACACATAATTGATGATATCCACTAAAAAATCCATGACTGTTTCATGTGTAAATATTTCTAATGAAGTGTAGCTAGTGAATTTATATAAAATGAGAATTCAAAATTCATGATGACAAATGTACAGTATTTAGTTCATATATACTCCGAGGTTGAAATTGCTTTCAATAGTTTATAACCTGAACTAAAACTGCTTATCTATGCAGATTGATTGCTATCTTGGAACCCCTTTGGTCTCAACAAAGGTTTTAACTAATTTTTTTTTAAGTCTTGGGTGAATATCAGATAACTTGTATTCTTCAAAATATGTAATTTACCACCATGTGTAATTTAACTAAGCTAGTATACCCTTTGTTTAAAAAAAAAAAAAAGGTTCATTAATCCCTGTGTAATTTAAATAGGCTCATTTCTTCCTGTGTTTTAAAGTTTCGTGTAAATTAACGGCATGTATTTATTCATATTGTGCAAATTACTCCATATTGATAGTGTCAGATGGAGTATGACGTACCCTTTTTAAAATACAAAGGAATAATTCGCCTATTGAAATTGTGCAGTAGGTTAATAGGTTTGTTCTTCGGAAACACATGGACATAATGAGCTTATTTCTATTACAGAATAAGTAAACGACTTATTTTAAAGAACATAGGGGTTTAATCTGACGAACACTGATTCTTAAAGTGAAATATAAGAACTCCAGCAGAGGGTTTTTTTTTTTTTTTTTTTTCCAGCAGGCCCTGCCGGCAAGTGTTTTTTTTTTTTTTGGGGTGGGGGGTGGGGGGGTGTAGAATTCTTTTCCTCTCCTTTTTTTTGTTTCTTGTGCCCGGTTGCCATAATTTTTTTTTTGTACGGTCGCCTGATGGCCTGCACCCGGATAGAGCTGCCATCGGGAGACCTGATGCGGTGGTCATTTTTTGTTTTTTGGTGCGACCGCCTACCAGCCTTCACCATCGGAAGACCTTCGGGAGCAAACATATTCCTTTATAGCAAGATAATCTGGTAATTTAATTATTTTGACCGAATTATGGCACGCCACTGTGCTATTATGGCACGAGATCTCTAGTCTATAATATAAGAAATAATGGTGTTTTTTGGTCATCGTAGTGTGCACTTGAAAAAATAATTATACCTCATAGAATATCCCATATTAACGACAATAATCTCCATATCATTATCATTATTTAGTAAATATCTTGTAGAGATAATTGTGATATTTGTATTTGTTTTTACCATTCTAATCATTATTTTTTCAATAATTATAGCCTAGACTCTTTGTACATAAAGCACGCTTGGGTTATCAATAAAATCAAGCAAATACATTTGTTTTCATGGTATCGGAAACTACCGACCCTTTCTCCTCTTCTCTGTAACTTATGGCGGCAATATCCAACTTTTTTTCCCTTTTCTCTAACTTATCGCGTAGTCCCTTCTCACCGTTTCTAATATCCGTACCCACATTCCGGTGATTCTCGAGATGGAAAATGTACAATACTCCATGTGGCCTAAACTTTTCAAAGTTCATGCTTGCTCCCACCGTGTTCTCCATCACATTCTGTCGCTGGAAACTACCACATCCACCACAAGGGAAAAAGATCCCGAACTTTGGGATACCCTTGACGCCACCGTTCTACAGTGGATATACTCCACCATCTCAAACGATCTTCTCCATACTATCATTGCGCCGGATCTGAAAGCCAAGAATGCTTGGACTCGTCTTAAAAATATTTTCCAGGAGAACCAACATTCTCAAAGCTTTTGTTGTTCTTCTTATCGCCCTTTCGTGTCGTCGCCTTGGAACGAGAATTTTCTTCCACCAAGATGGAAGGTTTCTCTTCCGCCATTGCCTACTGTTAACGCCTCGAAACACTTGGTGATGGACTCAGCAAAGTCGGCACCGAGGTCTCTAACAATCGTTTCAAATGCTCTCAGGCATTACCGAAAGCTATAGTAGCATCGCAACCATCATCCGTCAAAGCAACCCTATCCCCGATTTCTATCAAGCTCGTTCGATGCTTTGCCTTGAAGGAACGAGCATGACCAAAATCGCAGCCTTCAATGCTTCCGCCTACACTGCCTTGCTCAACACGGCAACCAAGCCCGAAGATACCTCCAGACTCCCTCCGCTCATCGTCAAACAGCAACCGCAACACGGACAGCCGTGGTCCCCGTTTGAACCCGTGAGGTCGCAACAACAACAAATCCAGCAAAGACGACGGCAACAGGCCCAGCGGCTGTTTAGTATATTTTGAGTAATATTTTTATTACTAGTATTTTATATATATAATTGTGTGTTATGTGATAATTTATTCGTTTTACTATATATTTATATTATTTCATTTTGTTAGAATTTGCTATAATTTTGTGTCATTCTTGGATAATTAATTGGAATTAAATTATATCTGCAGGTTAACCAACCGGTATAAGACAAATCAATTGGTTCAAGGGCGATATTTTTATAAAATTCAAATATAGTCACGACTGGTCTCATTTTATTCGTATCGTCAATACGATCGTTTTAAAAAAAAATCATCCGAATCCGAATTTGTATGAAGAAGTTATGACCGTTCGAAGGACAATTAAATAGACGGACCATATTGTGCCACGTGTCAACACCCGATTGGACCAGAAATTTAACTCTGTGCTGATGTCATCCGTGACATCAGCACCCCTTAGCAGCCGTGAAATAATTGGAGGTGGGATTTTAAAATGTTAAAAATTAATATTTTATTAATTTTGTAGTAGTATAAATAGGGGATGAATGTGTAGTGTTTTGAGAGGGAAAAAAGGAGAAGAAATAGAGAGATATTATTGTAAGGGAGAGAAATAAAAATATTGTGTAATAAAATTATATTTGTGTAATAATATTATGGAATATTTATTTATTTGTGTTGTTATTATGAGTGAGTAATTTTCTTTTGCTGGGGTTATGATGAAACCATGTTTATATATTTATTAATATTTATATAATAATTCCAAATAAATATTTTTAACGATTATGATTTTCGCTTCGATAGGGGAATATTATTTCATCAATTATATCACGTATTTTTTATAGTTATAAATTCTCCATTGCTTTGTGATTATTGATATTAGTTAATTTCTTTGATTATTTGTTTTCCATTAATTTGGATACATATAATGCTTAGAAATTACATTTTTCAAGCGAAGAAAAATCTATATTTGAATTATAATTTTGTACTTATTGTCAAATCTATAGGAAAATAGTGAGATTGATTTGAGAATCTATTCCCTGAATTTCTTGGAATTAAAATATAAATTATATAATAAATAGACATTGGTGGATTCTAAACCCTAGTAAATTATTTAAAATCAATTTATCTAAAATCTACTTAAAAATTACTAGTTATTTAATGCAATTATTATAACATTCCAATATCAAATTATTTGGGACTAGGTTAGAATTTAATTTAAATTTGGTTCAAAACAATAGGAATAATTTTAATTCACTATCATAGTCCTCCCTGTGAAATCGACCTTGCACCGCATATGTACATCGAACAAATCGTGCGCTTGCGAGTATTAGACTAAAGAATCAACAAACAACAAGTTTTTGGCGCCGTTGCCAGGAAGGCGCAAACGAAGTACAAGAAGACTGTCGTCACCAAGTTAGTTAAATTCTTCTACTAGTTATTTATTTTACTGCTTTTTTTTATTATTATCTGTCTTTTTAATATCCGTTTTAGATTGTGTTAGTATAAATAATAGTTAGTAGTAGAATTTATTTTCTTTTTACGTTCATAAAAAAAATTCTAAAAAATAATAAAAACTTATAATAATAAATATAAAATATAATGAATAATAATAATAAAAGCTACTGTTCATTTTCGTAAAAATAATAATAAAATGATAAAAAATATAAAAAGTCCAAAAATATATAAAAATATAAAAAATCTGAATATATTTAAAAAATCAGAACTTATTTATTTTTATTTAAAAAAAAGATCTGGAAAATAAAACAAAAAGTTTCAGACTTTAAGGTAATATTTTTGTATTTTTGGAATATTAATATTAAAAAATCAAAATTTTTAATTTAAATTCGAAAAAAATAAAAAATAATAAGAATAAATTAAAAATTAATCTAGAATATTATTTTCCATAATAAATAAAAATCTGAATTATTTTATTTTATTTTTAAAAGAAAAACCTGCTAGTTTTATTAAAAAAATTTTACTTTTCATAAAAATAAAAAAAAAATCAGATTAAGAATTAATAATTTAAATAATCTGGAATATATATAAAAAAATTCTGAACTTTGAATTTATTTTAGAACAGAAACTTATTTTTTTTAAAATAAAATTACAATATTTTAATAAAAAGTGAAAATATTAAAAGTTAAAAACCTGAAAATTAAAAAAAAAATAGAAACAAAAAATCTGTAATAAATAAAACTATTTTTATTATTTTCATAAATAAAATAAAAGTTTGTAATTTTTATTCTTTTTTTTTTAAAATAAAAAAATCTGAATTTTTTTCCGTAAAATAAATAATATATATATATATTAGCTCAATATTCTTAGTATAAAAATATAATAAAATTATAATAAATATAAATATAAAAACTAAAAAAATATAAAATATAAAAAAAATTAGATTTTTTTTTAATTTTTGTATCTTATCTCTAGTTTTAATAGAATCTTCTAGTGGTTAGATTGTATTTTTAGTTGTTATTTTTTATTTACAATATTCTTAGACATTTAGTTTAGTTGCAATATTTCTCGTCGTGCAATTTAGTTTATCAATAGATATTGCTTCCGTAGATCAATTAGTAAATTTATTCCTTTGCAATATATTACATCATATAATTTTAGTAATAATTATAATAATTATCATTATTATTAATAATAATAAAAATATAAAAACTCAATAAAAAATAATTAAACAATAAAATACTTTAAAAGATTCAACAAGGGATTGGTATTTTTCACTCACTACTTTGTTCGATTTGAATAGAGAAAAGGTAAATATCAATCTTGCACAAACTAATTTTGAAAATCGATTGAATTTTGGCAGAAAGGCCTATGTTGTACATGCCGAAAAAAATTGGATTTTAAGTGCGACCGTTGTGACGCCTCCAACGATCTGGAAGTTCGATCGACTATCATAATTTGGTTTGTATGCAAAGTTAAAAAAAATTGAAATACTGGTGAATGCAAGTTTGGCAACGAAATAATAAAGGTCGATTAACGAGAATAAGATTGTCCTTAACTAAAACTGAAGTTCAACAAACAAAACCGATACCAAAAATGGACGAAATCGAAAATCGGAATAATCAAGTCGCAAAAGATAAAACTTTAATAGAATATTTTTCTCCAGTGAGTGCTAATTCTCCTTCTTGCATAGTGTTGCCTGCAACTAATGCAACTCATTTCGAACTTAAACCATCAATAATTCAACTTCTTCCATCTTTTCACGGTTTGGAAAGAGAAGATCTTTATATGCATGTCAAGGAATTTCTCGACATTTGTTCTACTTTTCGATTCCAAAATTTCTCTGATGAATCTGTCAAACTTAGATTATTTCCATTTTCTCTCTAAGATAAAGCAAAATTCTGGCTAAATTCTCTTCAAGCAAGAACAATTACTAGTTGGGACCAACTAGTGAATAAATTTCTCGCAAAAAATTTTCCAATGTCCAAAAAGAAGAGAAATATCAGAATTTTTCCAAAAAGAAAATGAAGAATTTTACGAGTGTTGGGAAAGATTTAATGATTTAATCCTTAAGTGTCCCAATCATGGTTTTGAAATATGGCATTTGGTAAAATATTTTTATGACGGTTTAACTCCAAACAATCGCCAATTAATCCAATCAATGCATGGTGGAAAATATCTTCACCTTATTGGAGACGAAGCTTGGAATGCACTAGAAAATATGTCAATTAATTCACAACAATGGAATTCACTCGACTCTAGAGCCAAATCGATGCATACGACCCCAAAAAAAGGTGGAATTTACGAGGTTAAACAAGATGTTGAAATAAAATCTACTATAGATGATTTAGTACGAAAAGTGGATGCGTTAGTCTTGAAGCAATCCATCCCCTCGTCAAACTCAAAACATGAATTTTGCATTTCATGTGCGGAATCATTTCATTCATCTCAATCTTGTCCCTCTAGTCCACAAAATCAAGAAATTTTTAATGAAGAAGTCAACGTGTTACATTCATATGGAAAATCTTCGGACAGTCCATTTGCTCCAACTTATAATCCAAATTGGAGGAATCATCCAAATTTTTCCTGGAAGCAAAATATGCCTCCAATGAATCAAGGAGGACATCAAATGAACATGTCAAATCAACAAAATGTCCGTCCTAATCAATATACTCCAAATACTTATCAGTACCCTTCTACAGTGCCAAAGAAACTGTAACACCTCCGAGACATTCGGGATATATTACAGCGCCGTAGACCCCTACATGGGACCCACCAGGCTACAACTAGAAAAAACCCCTCGACTAACCATCTCGGTTAGCGAGAACACACATTTAAATAATATAACATATAAAGGTCCGCCCGGAGTAACCGGCGAAATAAGCAACAGTCAACAATGTAGCAATTTAAAATAATACAACACGGGGTTTGAATTAAAAAGCCTAAGTACTCGCGAGTACAGTCTATCAGTTTATAAATATAGTAAACAACCATATCGAAGTGGACAAAAGAAATAAGTAGACTCGAGTGCACATGTCAACGACCCTGGCCAACATCCTCGTACTATCCCAGCGCTCGCTCGTCCGGATGATCATAACCTGAAATCCATAACAAGAATTTCCCCAAAACGGGTCCCCCAAAGGGGTTAGCAATTACGCTAGTACAAGTAATCAAGGCAAATCAATCGCTTACACATTTCATAGTACATGCACCAATATCATTTCAAAAACCAAAACCAGACATGTCTTTTCCGGAAACAAACAGTCAAACAATTTGCCTAGGACCGGGATGAAACCACAAATCCCACCCGAGGCCTCTAAGGACCCTCCCGAGCTGGCCATTTCATAAAACAAATCCCGCACAGGCATCGCCTAGGACCGGGACGAAGCCACGAATCCCACCCGAGGCCTCTAAGGACCCTCCCGAGCTGGCTAGCGAAACAAACTCATCAATCCAGAGTGAAGTCATAGATTCCCCCGAGGCCCCGTCGGACCCTCCCAGGGTGAGCAAAGCACACACAATATACATTACCATTTCATGTTAAGCATAAAGGTTTCCAAGAGAATACTTGCCTTGAATAATAAACGACGCAACGAACGGAAGGAAAAACACCGGTGACCGTTAGGAGCCGATAATCACGAACCTAACGATACGAAGAACACAATCACAACCAATCCTAAATGAATACGGAATTGGAATACATCCGAAAACCCGCCTACGATTCATGTATATTCGTATAGAAACAACGACGAGGGCGGACCACAACCAAACCCTCTCGATTACAAAATTACTACGAAATATACCATGAATCCGTAGGGTAACCAACGAAATCAACAAGATTAATCATGTACATCATGAATTAATCTAACATACGGAACGAATCGGACGAAACATGAAAACCCCTTCAATTACCCAAAACAAGGTTTTAGGAGTTTACCTTGAACAATGACGAAGAACACGATTAGAGGTTGATAATATGCTCCAAAAACTCGAAGAAGATGATGGCTCGGAGTTACCAAGCTTCAAATCGCCAGAAATACCAAGAAGATCGCCTAGGAGTCGGATGGGGAGGAGAAGGAGTAAAAATGGCCGAAATCGTTCAACCCCTGGGTTTATAAACCCAGGCCGCGTTACGTACGTTAGCCACCACATGCTAACGCACGTAAGGCATACGACGTAAGCCATAAGGGCCTTACGACGTAACCAAAAAGCGTAATCGCCGGACCGAAATACACTAAGGCGTTACGACGTAACCAAAAGGGTGTTACGACGTAACCAAAAAGGCGTAATCGCCTGACCGAAATACACTAGAACGTTACGTACGTAACCAAAAGGGTGTTACGTACGTAACATTCCTTTCTGTGGAGTACAGGCCAGAAGAAATGAGGGAGGTACCGGAAAAGAATCGAAATACAACAGTGAACAATTCACGATGGTACAGACGTTAGGGACCTGAAACGACGAACTTAAATGCCGAAGGAAAACATATTCCGGACTACTCAAAGGTTCGGAGAAACAATCAACAAACGAAATTTTCCCAAACTTTTGGGAAAATTTACAAAACGGCCCAAACATCCGGAATGTACGACACATGGTCGAAACACCAAACAAAGCTCACAACGCCCATAATAACACGAGATGGATCTTTGGCAACCCCGAAACGGCGGTTCCAAACGACGATTACGATAATATCCGAAATAACAACATGAAACATCAAATCGAGTAAAATGAGTCCGAATCAAGCTCGAACGACAAAAAGTTCAATATTAAATGTCCTCAAAATGTCAATACGGTTACAAGCGAGTTGTTAAAAACGAAAATGCACTAAAATGAGAATAATAAGAGAAGGGAAAAATGCGGATATTACATTCTACCCCTCTAAAAACAAGTTTCGTCCCGAAACTTAAGAAATAAACAACTCGGGATGCTTAGCACGCATGCTATCCTCGGTTTCCCAAGTCGCCTCCTCGACACCATGTCTCGACCACTGCACTTTGACCAAAGAAATGGTCTTATGCCTCAGTCGCTTTTCACGGTGCTCCAAAATCTTTAAGGGACGCTCCTCAAAGGTAATGTCCTCGGCAATATCGACCTCGCCAAAGTCGATGATGTGACTAGGATCCGGAACATATTTCCTCAGCTGGGAAACATGAAAAATGCTATGAACATGACTCAAGGCCGGGGGTAATGCCAAACGGTATGCTAACCCACCGACTCGCTCCAGAATCTCGAAGGGTCCAATAAATCTAGGACTCAACTTCCCCTTCTTCCCGAAACGGAAAACTCCTCTCGTCGGCGACACCTTCAGCAAAACGTGGTCTCCCACCACGAATTCTAAAGGTCGACGACGGACATCGGCATATGACTTCTGTCGACTCTGGGCAATTAACATCCGTTCTCGAATCAAATCCACCTTCCGCCTCGTCTCTAGGACAATATCCGGTTCGGTCCCGACCAAATCGGACGCTTCATTCCAACAAATCGGCGATCGACAGCGCCGCCCGTAGAGCGCCTCATACGGTGCCATCCGGATCGACGCGTGCCAACTATTGTTGTACGTGAATTCGATCAATGGCAAATGCTCCTCCCAGTCACTACTCCAATCGAGAGCACAAGCACGCAACATATACTCGAATGTCTGGATAGTGCGTTCCATCCATGATCGGGATGAAAAGAGGTACTCAAACGCAAACAAGTACCCAACGCCTTATGCACCGCCTGCCAAAAGTGCGATACAAAACGGCCATCACGATCCGAAACAATAGACTTCGGAGTACCGTGAAGCCTCACAATCTGCGCGATAAACACACGAGCTAACTTCTCCGGGCCCCAAGTATCCTTGATGCCCAGAAAATGTGCCGACTTGGTCAGACGATCAACAATCACCCATACCACATTCATGCCCGATCTCGATCTCAGCAAACTCGTAACGAAATCCATCGATATATCTTCCCATTTCCATTCTGGAACGGGAAGTGACTGCAATAATCCGGCCGGTCGCTGATGCTCGATCTTGACCTGCTGACAAGTCAAACATCTTGCTACAAACTGTGTGACCTCCTCCTTCATATTATTCCACCAGAAATTCCTCCTCAGGTCTTTGTACATCTTACTCGAACCAGGATGAACGGAATAAGGTGTAGCATGTGCCTCACGCAAAATACTCTGTCTCAACTCTGAGTCGTTCGGCACACAAAGCCGACTCCGAAATCTCAAAACACCATCTTCGTGAATCACAAACCCAGGAGACTTTCCCTTAAGAACGTTCTCTCGGATTTGAGTAATCATCGGATCCTCTAATTGCTTCAGCTTAATTTCATCGATCAAAGACGACGAAATCTCTAAAGCACAAAGTTGCCCGACAGCTCCAGGCAACAAAACCTCAACATCTAACTCGATCAAAGCCCACCGAAGCTCAGACTGAGACGTAAGGATCTCAAGCGTTCGTAACGCAATCGGTTTCTGACTCAAGGCGTCCGCCACGACGTTCGCCTTGCCCGGATGATAAAGGATTTCGAGGTCATAATCCTTAATCAGCTCTAACCACCTCCTCTGCCTCATATTCAACTCCCGCTGAGTAAATATGTATTTCAGACTTTTATGATCGGTAAAAATCTGACATGTAGAGCCGAAAAGATAGTGACGCCAGATCTTGAGCGCAAAAACAACTGCCGCTAACTCCAAATCATGAGTAGGGTAGTTCAGCTCATACGGCCTCAACTGTCTCGACGCGAAGGCAATGGTCCTGCCGTGCTGCATCAATACTGTAACACCCCCAAGTTATTCAGGGATATTACAGCGCCGTAAGCCCCGCTGTGGGACCCACAAGGCTAAACATACGCGGAACCATAAATTTTGACCGATAAGGTCTACACACAATGGAATGAAAAACGATACAAAGGTATTCGAAATATAACCAATGTATTCACAAACATCACAACTCAATTCAATACTTCGGCAAACACAGGCCAGAACATCAAGGAAAAAGGAGAACAATACTCGAGTATTCAATAGCCAATCCAGTACAACAACACTGAACGGGAAACTCCAAACATAACTGGAAGAAAGACACAGTATCACGCTTGCCCACCATCTTTATGCCGACCCGATACCTGCCCGTCCGCTCCTGGAACTCGAAATACATGAAACGTATTTCCCCCATAAAGGGGTTAGCCGTCGAATAGCTAGTGCAAGTATAACAATATGAAACATAATACTCCTCGACAATAAAGTAAATGTAATCCGTCAATTCATCAATATCCGTCAATTCATCAATTTAAGACTAGTATTCCGGAATAACTAAAATCTCAAGACGTATGTGAATGCCGTAGAAACGGTTCGTTCATATCATACGCCGTTACATGTAGGAATGCCGTCAAAACGGTTCGTTCATTACATGCCAACATTATTTCATATGAATGCCGTAGAAACGGTTCGTTCATATCAACCATGGAATCGCACCAGAGGCTACGAAACCCTCAGAGGACCATAGGCCCGTCCCGGAGTGGCTAGAAATAATCATACCATCAATATTTCATACTTTCAAAGTCGAGAACGTACAATCATAAATGTATACTTGCCTTTGAGACATCGAGGGACGAACGGAAAAAGGGGTATGAGATTGGTAGGTCCAAGAACGCGCTTCCGGCACCTAAACGATTCGCAAGGAATATGATAATCAATTATCCATATTCAAATTACACGAAGAAACCCCCGAAAACCAACACAAAATCAAAGTGTTCTTGAATAATCTTTCAATAATCCGATGAATACCCAATCATGTCCATAATCACGCCTATATCACATCATACACCATGATTTTATCATCCAAAACGTCAAAACCCACACAAAATCGAGAAGTCAAGATGTCGAAGAAATTACCTCTTGAATATTCAAGCGCTATGATCCAAGGAATACGCGATAGATCGACTATCCGGGCTTCCCAACCGATTGAAAGTGGTAAATCTTCAACACACAAGTGATAGCTATGAAAAGAACTCCTCCCTCAACTCTCTCTCTCGCGATGGAAGAAGAAATGGAGGAAAATGGCTGAAATCTCGCTTAAAAAGCCGAATTATGCAGTTGACCGCATTGTGTGCCGCGGCTCAAAGATAGGTGTGCCGCGGCACAGTGCCTAAAATTGTTCCTGTGTTTCGCGGTGCCGCGGCTCAGCACAGGTGTGCCGCGGCACCGGGTACAGGCGGGTTTTGGCTGAGGATGCAACACCAGTGTGCCGCGACTCAGCATAGGTGTGCCGCGGCAATGACTCGGCAGTGTGCCGAGGCACTGCTGGAGTGTGCCGCGGCACCCGGTACAGCCCGCTCGGCCAAATTTAGGAAATGTGTGTGCCGCGGCGCACACTCCTTGTGCCGCGGCTCACACCCCCTTCGGGTCCTAAAATGATGAAAAATGACCCGGAAAGAGAATAAAAGCAATATGATTCAATGTCTGGGCAACAATAACACGAAATAGAAGTACGGGAACCCCAAAACGGTGTTTCCAAGCAATGATTACAAGGGTTCGCTCAACGAATCACGATTCGAAGAACAAGAAGAGGTTTGAAATGACATGATTTTCGACCGGGTATTACATTCTCCCGCTCTAAAAAGAAGTTTCGTCCCGAAACTTAAGAAATAAATAGTTCGGGGTATTCCACCCGCATCTTCTCTTCCGTCTCCCAAGTCGCCTCTTCGACTCCATGCCTCGACCATTGTACTTTAACCAGTGGAATGGTCTTATGCCGAAGTTGTTTCTCGCGACGTTCAAGGATCTTCACGGGTCTCTCCGGAAAGGTAATATCCTCGGCTACGTCAATCTCACTGTAGTCGATAATGTGGCTCGGATCCGGTACGTACTTCCTCAACTGGGACACATGAAAAACACTATGGACGTGACTCAAAGCTGGAGGCAACGCCAAGCGGTAAGCTAAGTCTCCAACTCTGTCCAAAATCTCGAAAGGTCCGATATACCTTGGACTGAGTTTTCCATTTTTACCGAAGCGGAAAACTCCTCTGGTCGGCGATACTTTGAGCAAGACGTGATCCCCCACTTCAAACTCCAAGGGTCGACGACGAGTATCGGCGTAAGATTTCTGACGACTCTGGGCGATCGATGTCGATCTCGGATGATAGAAATCTTTTCCTTGGTCTCCAACAACATATCTGGTTCCGTCCCAACTAGCTCAGAAGCCTCATCCCAACATAATGGCGACCTACATCGCCTACCATAGAGAGCCTCGAAGGGTGCCATTTTGATCGACGCATGCCAACTATTATTGTAAGCAAACTCGATCAACGGCAAGTGAAGCTCCCAATCATTACTCCAGTCTAAGGCACAAGCCCGCAACATATCCTCCAACGTCTGAATCGTACTCTGTCGACCGTCCGACCGAGGATGAAAGGAGGTGCTCAATCTCAACTCGCACCCAGAGCCCGATGAACGGCTCGCCAAAATGCGATACGAAACGGCCGTCTCGATCGAAACAATGGTCTTGGGGGTACCGTGTAACCTCACGATCTCGGCGATAAAGGTTCGAGCCAATCTATCCGGTCCCCAAGTATCCTTAATACCCAAAAGTGTGCAGACTTGGTCAATCGATCGACAATTACCCAAATCATATTCATTCCAGTCGAGTTCTCAGCATGCGATGATAAAATCCATTGAGATATCTTCCCACTTCCACTCGGGAATGGGAAGTGGTTTCAACAACCCCGCCGGTCATTGATGTTCGATCTTGACTTGTTGACACGTCAAGCACCGTAATACAAACTCCGTAACATCCTTCTTCATGTTATTCCACCAAAAATTTCGCTTCAAGTCCTTGTACATCTTACTCGTCCCGGGGTGGATTGAGTAAGGCGTAGCATGGGCTTCTCGGAGGATTCTCTGTCTCAACTCTAAATCGTTCGAACGCAAAGTCCGCCTGAAATCTCGTAATACTATCCTCGTGTACCATAAAGCCAGGAGCTTTTCCTCTAATCACGTCTTCCTTCAGTTGGGAAATCATCGGGTCACTCCACTGCTTCCCTTTGATGTCGTCAACTAAGGACGAAGTAATTTCGAGAGTACACAACTGTCCCTGTACTCGTTGAAACCAAATTTCTATCCCTTGCTCAATTAGATCTTGACGAATTTTCGTCTGGGACGTAAGAACTTCGAGCATTTGAAGAGATGCTGATTTGCGGCTCAGAGCATCCGCAACGACATTGGCTTTCCCGGGGTGGTAAAGAATTTCCAGATCATAATCCTTTATCAACTCTAGCCAACGTCTCTGTCTCATATTCAGCTCCTTCTGGCTGAAAATATATTTCAGGCTCTTGTGATCGGTATAAATCCGGCACGGTGAACCATACAAATAATGCCGCCAAATCTTGAGTGCGAAGACAATTGCGGCCAATTCTAAATCGTGAGTAGGATAATTCATCTCATAAGGCTTTAATTGTCGAGACGCAAAAGCTATCGTCTTATCATGCTGCATAAGCACACACCCTGTGCCTTGACCGAAGCGTCACTATAAACTGCAAAGCCCTCGCTACCATGCGGTAAAGTTAAGATCGGCGCTGAAGTCAATCGTCTCTTCAGTTCATCGAAGCTCTGTTGTCTCTCATCCGTCCAGATAAACTTTTCGGTCTTCTGGAGTAATTTTGTAAGCGGTCGAGTGAGTTTCGAGAACCCCTCGACAAACCGACGGTAATACCCAGCAAGGCCCAAAAAGCTACGAACCTCTTTAACATTTTTAGGCGGTGCCCAATTTAGCACTGCCTCGATCTTCTGCGGGTCTACACAAACCCCTTCGTCCGAAATCACATGGCCGAGAAACATAACTTCTTCTAACCAAAACTCACATTTCGAGAATTTTGCATAGAGGTGCTCGGTTCTCAAAATGTCTAAGACCAAACGCAAGTGTCGGGCATGTTCCTCCTTATCTCGAGAATAGATCAAGATGTCGTCAATAAAGACGACTACACACCTGTCGAGGTACTCGATGAATATTTTATTCATTAACTGCATGAATACTGCCGGCGCATTCGTCAACCCAAAAGGCATAACTACAAATTCATAATGCCCATATCTCGTCCGGAACGCCGTCTTCGGAACGTCGGACTCCCTCATCCTGAGTTGATAATACCCGGATCTTAAATCAATCTTCGAGAAAACTGCAGCCCCTTGCAATTGATCAAATAAGTCGTCTATACGAGGCAAAGGATACTTGTTTTTGATGGTTACTTTATTCAGCTCACGGTAGTCGATGCACAAACGTAGTGAACCATCTTTCTTCTTCACGAAGAGAACAGGCGCGCCCCAAGGCGAATCGCTCGGTCGGATGTACCCTTTTTCCAAAAGCTCTCCCAACTGAGTCTTCAATTCCTGCATCTCGGAAGGTGTCATCCGGTAAGGTGCTTTAGAGATCGGGGCCGCATCTGGCTCTAAGTCTACGGTAAATTCTATCTCTCGATCTGGTGGTAATCCCGGGAGGTCATCCGGGAATACATCGGGGTACTCACTAACAACCGGAATCGAAGAGAAAACGATTTCATTTCCTTCCGTTTTCAAGGCATAACACCAATAGCCCGCACAACCTTTATTCAAAAGTTTTACGGCCTTCATGGCACTGATAAGTAACTTGGATAGTCCCGACTTACGCCCCAAAAAGGAGTACTCAGATCCGTCTTTAGTCATCATGGTGATAACCTTAGTACGGTAGTTCATAATCGCTTGATGACTATCAAGCCAATCTTCGCCAAGGATCACGTCTTCGCCTTCCATATCAACTACAATTAAATTCGATAACCAATCCATACCGGATATAGTCACCGAAAAATCTCTAATCTCCCGGTTCCCCACGATTCTATCCCCGCTCGGCAGTCTCACGATGAAGGGATCGCAAACAGTCAGACAAGTTATATTCAAACGGCGTACACACTCCGAAGAAATAAAAGAATGTGTAGCACCCGAATAAAAAAGCACACGGACTGGATAAGATAAAATATAGATGGTACCTGAAGCCACCGCCGCGTCGGGCTCGTCTGTTCGACGCATCTCATAAAATCGTGGTTGTACCGAACCGACGCTAGAGTTCCCCCCTCCAGCGTTCTGACCCCGTCCCCGGCCCCTGCCAAAATTCTGTTGAGGTTGACCAGCTGGGGCAGAAGCCCGAGTGTCCAAAGTCTCATTCGGCTCGAAACAATAAGTCGCTCTATGTCCCATCTGTCCGCACGTGTGACACTTCAACGGTGGAAAGTGGCATTCCAAATTAATGTGTCCTGAACGGCCACAATTATAGCAAGTCACCGCGCGATTTGAGGTACCCGAAGTGGGACGGTAACTCCTCTTCCCTTTATTAGAACGTGACGACTGTCCGGCAAAACGGTTAGTCGTCTGTGATTTCTGAAAGTTGCCACTCTTAGAGCCAGAAAAATTTCCCCCGACTTTCTGCTTTTTCGGTTCTTCAACGGTATCATTGTCGGGGCTCAACATATCATGGGCTAAAGCTCTGTCCTGATACTCTTTCAGTGTGGTACAAGCAAATCCGTCCATGTACCTCCGTAAGTCCAAATTCATCCGCATATCAAAATAACGGATCTTATCACGCTCGTTACGTACTTGATCCTTCACATGGATTAATTGTTGGTTATACTCCACGATCGCCTGCGAAACGGGAATATCTTGTGGTTTAGCCTCGAAGAAGGCTCGGATTCGGCTCTCTCGCACCGCCAAGGACAAAACTCGGCCTCCAAGAGCTCCTTAAATTCATCCCATGAGGCAATACGATCCCGTGGCTTGATGACCTTCCACCAAGTAGCGGCCTCCTTAGTGAGGAAATACCGAGCAATCGGTACTTTCTCACCTCGGGCAATCAAGCGCCTCGAAAATCTTCTCCACCTCGCTAACCAATCCTCCCACTTAACGGGTCTGGCACCGCTAAATCGTGGAGGGTGCATACATTACATTCTCAAGCGGGGCATCCGTATTTGGGTTCGGGTTATTCAGCTGAACAGTTTGGGCCAAAATAGTCATCTGAGTAGCCAATTGTTGAAGTGCATTCGCCACTCCAACGTCTACGTTGTTCCCCTGACCATCTGACTGGTCGTGCTGACTCTCGGTATCGGGATGCACCGAGTTCGACAAACTGGGGTTGGTCGACCCCGCAATCGAATCCGATGGAAACGGCCGCGCCACGACCTCTTCCTCGCCCACGGCCACGACCACGGCCACGGCCCCTACCGGTGACATCTTGAAGAACACACAAGTCACGTAAGCACAATTCAATCACGCATCAACAAAGTGTCCGGTTCTCAAGAATACCGATAAAAAGGAAGCAAAACGAATAAGGAAACACCAGAAGAGTGAGAGGTCTTACAAGTACCGGTCGCACTGTGATGATGGCAGAGTAGTGATACTGTGGACAATTAACGACTGATCGACCCAAAAGACCGGCGGCACCTAGGTATCCATAGACCTAAGCTCTGATACCATATTCTGTAACACCCCCAAGTTATTCAGGGATATTACAGCGCCGTAAGCCCCGCCGTGGGACCCACAAGGCTAAACATACGCGGAACCATAAATTTTGACCGATAAGGTCTACACACAATGGAATGAAAAACGATACAAAGGTATTCGAAATATAACCAATGTATTCACAAACATCACAACTCAATTCAATACTTCGGCAAACACAGGCCGGAACATCAAGGAAAAAGGAGAACAATACTCGAGTATTCAATAGCCAATCCAGTACAACAACACTGAACGTGAAACTCCAAACATAACTGGAAGAAAGACACAGTATCACGCTTGCCCACCATCTTTATGCCGACCCGATACCTGCCCGTCCGCTCCCCTGGAACCTGAAATACATGAAACGTATTTCACCACTAAAGTGGTTAGCCGTCGAATAGCTAGTGCAAGTATAACAATATGAAACATAATACTCCTCGACAATAAAGTAAATGTAATCCGTCAATTCATCAATATCCGTCAATTCATCAATTTAAGACTAGTATTCCGGAATAACTAAAATCTCAAGACGTATGTGAATGCCGTAGAAACGGTTAGTTCATATCATACGCCGTTACATGTAGGAATGCCGTCAAAACGGTTCGTTCATTACATGCCAACATTATTTCATATGAATGCCGTAGAAACGGTTCGTTCATATCAACCATGGAATCGCACCAGAGGCTACGAAACCCTCGAGAGGACCATAGGCCGTCCCGGAGTGGCTAGAAATAATCATACCATCAATATTTCATACTTTCAAAGTCGAGAACGTACAATCATAAATGTATACTTGCCTTTGAGACATCGAGGGACGAACGGAAAAAGGGGTATGAGATTGGTAGGTCCAAGAACGCGCTTCCGGCACCTAAACGATTCGCAAGGAATATGATAATCAATTATCCATATTCAAATTACACGAAGAAACCCCCGAAAGCCAACACAAAATCAAAGTGTTCTTGAATAATCTTTCAATAATCCGATGAATACCCAATCATGTCCATAATCACGCCTATATCACATCATACACCATGATTTTATCATCCAAAACGTCAAAACCCACACAAAATCGAGAAGTCAAGATGTCGAAGAAATTACCTCTTGAATATTCAAGCGCTATGATCCAAGGAATACGCGATAGATCGACTATCCAGGCTTCCCAACCGATTGAAAGTGGTAAATCTTCAACACACAAGTGATAGCTATGAAAAGAACTCCTCCCTCAACTCTCTCTCTCGCGATGGAAGAAGAAATGGAGGAAAATGGCTGAAATCTCGCTTAAAAAGCCGAATTATGCAGTTGACCGCATTGTGTGCCGCGGCTCAGCATAGGTGTGCCGCGGCACAGGCCTAAAAATTGTTCCTGTGTTTCGCGGTGCCGCGGCTCGGCATGTGTGCCGCGCACCGGCAAAGCGGAGTTTGGCCGAGGATGCAACACCGGTGTGCCGCGGCTCAAGATAGGTGTGCCGCGGCAATGACTTCAGCAGTGTGCCGCGGCCTTCCGGAGTGTGCCGCGGCACCCGGTACAGCCCGCTCGGCCAAATTTAGGAAATGTGTGTGCCGCGGCGCACACTCCTTGTGCCGCGGCTCACACCCCCTTCGGGTCCTAAAATGATGAAAAATGACCCGGAAAGAGAATAAAAGCAATATGATTCAATGTCTGGGCAACAACAACACGAAATAGAAGTACGGGAACCCCAAAACGGTGTTTCCAAGCAATGATTACAAGGGTTCGCTCAACGAATCACGATTCGAAGAACAAGAAGAGGTTTGAAATGACATGATTTTCGACCGGGTATTACAAATACGCACCCAAGACCCTGACCCGAAGCATCGCTATAAACAGTAAAACCTTTGTTGCCACACGACAATGTCAAAACCGGGGCTGAGGTCAAACGCTTCTTCAGTTCCTCAAAACTCGACTGTCTCTCGTCATTCCAGACGAACTTATCGGATTTCTGAAGCAACTGTGTAAGTGGCCGAGCTAGTTTTGAGAAACCCTCGACGAACCTACGGTAGTAGCCAGCCAAACCCAAGAAACTACGGATCTCCTTCGCATTCTTGGGCGGCGCCCAATCCAACACTCCCTCAATATTCTGCGGATCCACTCGGACTCCCTCGGCTGAAATCACGTGACCCAGAAACATCACTTCCTTCAGCCAGAACTCACATTTCGAGAACTTTGCATAGAGTTGCTCGGTCCTCAAAATGTCTAACACTATCCGCAAATGATGGGCATGCTCTTCCTCATTCCTCGAATAGATAAGAATATCATCAATGAAAACGACGACACACTTATCCAAATACTCGATAAATATTTTGTTCATCAACTGCATGAACACCGCCGGCGCATTAGTTAACCCGAAAGGCATAACTACAAACTCATAATGTCCGTATCTCGTCCGAAAAGCTGTTTTTGGTACGTCGGACTCTCTCACCCGAAGCTGATAGTATCCCGATTTCAAATCAATCTTCGAGAATACCGCAGCTCCCTACAACTGATCGAACAAGTCATCAATTCTCGGCAAAGGATACTTGTTCTTGATGGTCACCTTGTTTAGTTCGCGGTAGTCGATACACAAACGCAGTGAACCATCCTTCTTCCGCACAAACAGGACCGGTGCGCCCCAAGGCGAGGCGCTCGATCGAATATACCCCGACTCAAGAAGTTCACTCAACTGCTTCTTCAACTCGGACACCTCTGAAGGTGCCATACGATACGGCGCCTTTGAAATCGGTGCCGCGCCCGGCTCTAACTCTATAGCAAACTCAACCTCACGGTCCGGTGGCAATCCGGGTAACTCGTCAGGAAATACATCAGGAAACTCACTAACAACTGGAATCGACGAAAGCTCGACTCCACCACTATCCGCCTTCAAGGCGTAACACCAATAACCAATACACCCCTTTCGCAGGAGTCTCATCGCCTTCAAGGCATTAATAACGAACTTCTGGTTTCCCCTCTTTCGCCCCGCGAAAGAGTGCTCGGTGCCATCCTCGGCTAACATAGTGATGATCTTCGTGCGGTAGTTCATGATTGCGCCATGCCGCTCGAGCCAATCATCCCCGAGAATCAAATCCTCACCCTCGATGCTAATGACAATGAGATTAGAGAGCCAAGCCCTCTCACAAATAAACACAGAACAGTCCCGGACCTCTCGATCACCGACAATTCTATCACCGCTAGGAAGTTTAACGATGAAAGGCTCGCAAGGTGACAAACAGTCGAGACTCAAACGGCGTACACACTCTAGAGAAATGAATGAATGCGTAGCACCCGAATTGAAAAGCACACTGACAGGATGGGAATGGATATGAACGGTACCTGTCGCCACAGTAGCTGCTGGATCATCGGCCCTCCTCATCTCATAGATACGCGGCTGGGCAGAGCCGACACTGGAAGCTCCTCCCCTAGCGGGCTGACCCCGACCCCTACCTCGACCGGCACTCGGAGGTGGCGGCGGAGCAAATGAGCCCTGGTTCACACTCGGCTCCAAAGGTGCTGGAAAAGAAGCCTGAGTACCAAGAAGCTTTCTTACCCGCTCACAAAAGAAGGCCTTGTGGCCCGACTGACCACAAGTGTGACAAGTTAGGAGCGGACGAGGACACTCCCGGTTCCAATGGCCTGGCTCGCCGCAGTTAAAGCATTTGGCATCCTGAATGGAGGCACCGGCAGTACCCCAATAGCCCCCAGAGAAACGAGCCGAATTACCTCCAGGAATATTCACAGACTGAGACTTCTGCTGACCTCCACCTCTGTGACCCGAAAAATTTCCGGCGGATTTCTGCTTCTTACTCTCCCGAACCGCCGCACTGGCTGTCACCGACATGTCATAGGCAAGGGCTCGACTCTGATAATCCTTCAGGGTAGTACAGACGAGTTCAGACATATAGTCCCGAATGGACAGTTTCATCCTCCTGGAAAAATGGAAAATTTTATCGCTCTCAGCGACAACTTGGGTTTTCACATAGCCCAGCTCTTTGTTGAAATCAGCAATAGCTTGGGATACGGGAATATCCCGAGGTTGAGCATTGTAGAAATCATGGACTCGAGCCTGTCTAACTGGCCACGGGCAATATTCAGTCTCCATCAACTCCTGAAATTCGGCCCACGAAGCAACATGATCTTTGGGCCTAACGGCCTCCCACCAATCCGTAGCGTCCCCCGTGAGAAAGTATTGGGCAATAGGGACCTTGCGGTCCTCGGGACAGTTGGTGGCAACGAAGACCTTAGATATCTCCTTGATCCACCCCTCCCATCCGATCGGGTCTGATGCTCCCGAGAATTGAGGAGGGTGCATCTTGATGACATCTTGGAGCCAACGGTCTGCTCCGCCCCGGTTAACATGAGCCTGATCGGGTTCTGGACTACCTGAGCTATAGCCGCCATTTGGTTAACCATTTGCTGCATGACGGCCGCAATACCAAGGTCGGCGCGCTCCAGAGAAGAAGCATGACTGTGACGGTCGCCGGTGCTTCCGGCTCCCGAAGAATGCGACGTGGCTGCCCCACCGGCTGCCCCACGTCCTCGGCCGCATCCACGACCACGACCACGACCACGACCACGGTTTCCTTCGGCATCCATACTGGTGTTAAGAGATAACAGAAGTATATTGATGATGAGTAAGGGAGGAAAAAGCAATCACGATTCGAAAAGCAGAAATACTATGCAAGAAAACAAAAGACCGAATAAGAAAACTTACGAGCACTGAAAGTACCGAGATGCTGGCAGCGGTGTGACAATGTGCAAAACAAAACACGACTAGACCCAAATAACCAACAAGCCTAGGTATCCATAAACCTAGAGCTCTGATACCATTTCTGTAACACCCCCGAGACATTCGGGGTATATTACAGCGCCGTGGACCCCTACATGGGACCCACCAGGCTACAACTAGAAAACACCCCTCGACTAACCATGTCGGTTAGCGAGAACACACATTTAAATAATATAACATATAAAGGTCCGCCCGGAGTAACCGGCGAAATAAGCAACAGTCGACAATGTAGCAATTTAAAATAATACAACACGGGGTTTGAATTGAAAAGTCTAAGTACTCGCGAGTACAGTCTATCAGTTTATAAATATAGTAAACAACCATATCGAAGTGGACAAAAGAAATAAGTAGACTCGAGTGCACATGTCAACGACCCTGGCCAACATCCTCGTACTGTCCCAGCGCTCGCTCGTCCGGATGATCATAACCTGAAATCCATAACAAGAATTTCCCCAAAACGGGTCCCCCAAAAGGGTTAGCAATTACGCTAGTACAAGTAATCAAGGCAAACCAATCGCTTACACATTTCATAGTACATGCACCAATATCATTTCAAAAACCAAAACCAGACATGTCTTTTCCGGAAACAAACAGTCAAACAATTTGCCTAGGACCGGGATGAAACCACGAATCCCACCCGAGGCCTCTAAGGACCCTCCCGAGCTGGCCATTTCATAAAACAAATCACGCACAGGCATCGCCTAGGACCGGGACGAAGCCACGAATCCCACCCGAGGCCTCTAAGGACCCTCCCGAGATGGCTAGCGAAACAAACTCATGAATCCAGAGTGAAGTCATAGATTCCCCCGAGGCCCCGTCGGACCCTCCCAGGGTGAGCAAAGCACACACAATATACATTACCATTTCATGTTAAGCATAAAGGTTTCCAAAAGAATACTTGCCTTGAATAATAAAAGACGCAACGAACGGAAGAAAAAACACCGGTGACCGTTAGGAGCCGATAATCACGAACCTAACGATACGAAGAACACAATCACAACCAATCCTAAATGAATACGGAATTGGAATACACCCGAAAACCCGCCTTCGATTCATGTATATTCGTATAGAAACAACGACGAGGGCGGACCACAACCAAACCCTCTCGATTACAAAATTACTATGAAATATACCATGAATCCGTAGGGTAACCAACGAAATCAACAAGATTAATCATGTACATCATGAATTAATCTAACATACGGAATGAATCGGACGAAACATGAAAACCTCTTCAATTACCCAAAACAAGGTTTTAGGAGTTTACCTTGAACAATGACGAAGAACACGATTAGAGGTTGATAATATGCTCCAAAAACTCAAAGAAGATGATGGCTCGGAGTTACCAAGCTTCAAATCGCCGGAAATGCCAAGAAGATCGCCTAGGAGTCGGATGGGGAGGAGAAGGAGTGAAAATGGCCGAAATCGGTCAACCCCTGGGTTTATAAACCCAGGCCGCGTTACGTACGTTAGCCACCACATGCTAACGTACGTAAAGTCAGATACGACGTAAGCCATAAGGGCCTTACGACGTAACCAAAAAGCGCGTAATCGCTGGATGAAATACACTAAGGCGTTATGTACGAATTAAAAGGGTGTTACGACGTAACCAAAAAGGCGTAATCGTCGACCGAATACACTAGAACGTTACGCACGTAACCAAAAGGGTGTTACGTAACATTCCTTTCTCGGAGTACAGCCAAGAAATGAGGGAGGTACCGGAAAAGAATCGAAATACAACGGTGAACAATTCACGATGGTACGGACGTTAGGGACACAAACGCATTTAACTTAAATGCCGAAGGAAAACATATTCCCGACTACTCAAAGGTTCGGAGAAACAATCAACAAACGAAATTTTCCCAAACTTTTGGGAAAATTTACAAAACGGCCCAAACATCCAAAATGTACGACACATGGTCGAAACACCAAACAAAGCTCACAACGCCCATAATAACACGAGATGGATCTTTGGCAACCCCGAAACGGCGGTTCCAAACTACGATTACGATAATATCCGAAATAACAACATGAAACATCAAATCGAGTAAAACGAGTCCGAATCAAGCTCGAACGACAAAAAGTTAAATATTAAATGTCCTCAAAATGTCAATACGGTTACAAGCGAGTTGTTAAAAACGAAAATGCACTAAAATGAAAATAATAAGAGAAGGGAAAAATGCGGATATTACAGAAACCATCTTTGGAAGATACGTTGCAACAATTCATGAAATCTACTCAACAAATGTTCCAATCAACTCAGCAAGCTGTACAATCAAACTCACAGGCTATTTCTAAGCTTGAAACACAAATTGGTCAACTTGCAACAACTTTAGCTGAAAGAGAAAAGGGAAAATTTCCGAGACAGTCCATCCCTAATCCTAAAGGACAATATGAAGTAAACTCTTCTAACGCAGAAGTTTAGTCCATAACTACCCTTAGAAGTAGAAAAGAAATACAAAAGCCTGACTATGATCCGGAAGAAAAATCAAATGAACCACAAGTTTCAAAATCAA
Organism: Orobanche coerulescens; assembly: GCA_033398695.1. Taxonomy (NCBI): domain Eukaryota; kingdom Viridiplantae; phylum Streptophyta; class Magnoliopsida; order Lamiales; family Orobanchaceae; genus Orobanche; species Orobanche coerulescens. Next base: position 52,513,928 of record CM065803.1, read on the forward strand.
AAGATTCTAAAGAAAAAGAAAAGCCTTACGTTCCAAAAACTCCATTTCTGAAAGAGTTATTCCAAAAGATAAAAGTGTGCAATACAAAGATATAATGGAAATATTTAAACAAGTTCGAATAAATATTCCATTCCTTGATGCTATTAAACAAGTGCCTGCTTATTCTAAGTTCTTGAAAGATCTTTGCACTGTAAAAAGAAGAACAAATGTTCCAAGAAAGACATTTTTAGCTGAACATGTTAGCTCAATAATCCAAAATAAAACTCCCATTAAGTATAAAGATCCTGGTAGTCCTACAATATCTTGTGTCATTGGAGATCACATCATTAAACGAGCCTTGCTTGATTTAGGAGCTAGTGTGAATTTATTACCATGTTCTGTTTATACACAACTTGGATTAGAGGAGCTAAAATCAACATCTGTGATACTCCAACTAGCTGATAGATCTATAAAAATACCTCGAGTAATCGTAGAGGATGTTCTGATTCAAGTAGATAAATTCTACTTTCCTGTTGATTTTATAGTCATAGACACTGAACCTGTTAAGAATACCAAAGATCAGATCCCTGTCATTTTAGGAAGGCCATTTTTAGCTACTTTAAATGCATTAATTAACTGTAGAAATGGCACCATAAAATTTTCTTTTGGAAATATGACTGTTGAACTAAATATGTTTAACATTTCTCAACAACATGATGATCTTGATGATGTCTGTGAGGTAAATATGATAGAGAGTATGGGTCCTTATTTCTTTCCAAAAATAGATGATGATGATCTTTTTGAAAGCTGTCTTGCTCATTTTGACTCAGATTTTGACATCGACAGTTCAATTAATGAAGTAAATTCTTTACTAGAGTCTACACCATTATTGGATAATGATAAATGGAAATCTAAAACTGAACCACTTGAGAGTCAAATGAATAAAGAAGTACCTATTGAGTATTCAAAGATAGAGCTCAATCCATTACCTGAGTCTCTAAAATATGCATTTTTAGGACCATCAGAAACTCTGTCTGTCATCATAGCATCTGATTTAGATGAAGAATGAGAAGATAAACTAACCAATGTCCTTAAAGAACATAAAGAAGCAATAGGCTGGACCATCTCCGATATTAAAGGTATTAGTCCTTCTATATGCATGCATCGAATTCACCTTGAAGAAAATGCGAAAACTTCCCAAGAATTTCAAAGAAGACTAAATTCTAATTTGAAAGAAGTTGTAAGAGCTGAAATAATCAAACTCTTAGATGTAGGGATCATCTACCCTATTTCTGACAGCCCTTGGGTTAGTCTTGTTCATATAGTTCCAAAGAAATCTGGCATAACTGTAATCACGAATGAAGAAAATGAACTTGTTCCAACCAGAATTCAAACTGGATGGAGAGTCTGTATTGATTACAGAAAATTGAACTCTGTTACAAGAAAAGATCACTTTCCACTTCTTTTTATTGATCAAATGCTAGAAAGGTTAGTCGATCATGCTTATTATTGTTTTCTTGATGGATATTCCGGCTATAACCAAATTCCCATTGCTCCTGAAGATTAAGAAAAAACCACTTTTACCTGTCCTTTCGGCACTTTTGCTTACCGACGAATGCCATTTGGTCTGTGTAATGCACCTGCTACTTTTCAGCGGTGTATGATGAGCATTTTCTCTAACATGGTTGAGCGTTTTTTTGGAAATTTTTATGGATGATTTTTTTGTATTCGGGTCTAGCTTTGATGAATGTTTACACCACTTAACCCAAGTGTTGGTTATGTGTAAGGAGAAGAATCTTGTCCTAAACTGGGAAAAATATCATTTTATGGTTAAAAAAGGAATTGTCTTAGGACATGTGATTTCTGAAAAAGGAATTGAGGTGGACAAATCTAAAGTTGATTTAATATCCAGTCTTCCACCCCCACGAACGATTAAAGAAATTCGGTCATTCTTAGGCCATGCTGGTTTTTACCCTCGATTCATCAAAGATTTTAGCAAAATCTCAAGGCCATTATGTAATTTACTTTCAAAAGACACACCTTTCGTATTTGATGATCATTGTCTAAAAGCTTTTAAGACACTCAAATCTATGTTGAGCTATGCACCTATCATCAAATCTCCAAACTGGAATCTTCCTTTTGAAATAATGTGTGATGCATCCGACTATGCCGTCGGTGTAGTATTGGGTCAAAGAGAAAATAAATTGCCAATTGTAATATATTATGTAAGTAGAACTCTAAATGATGCCCAATTAAATTATTCTACAACTGAAAAAGAATTTCTTGCAGTCGTTTTTGCCTTAGACAAATTTCGACCTTACTTGATTGGTTCGAAAGTCATAATTTACTCTGATCATGCTGCATTAAAATATCTTCTTTCTAAGAAAGATGCTAAACCTCGCTTGATCCGTTGGATTCTATTGTTACAAGAGTTTGACTTAGAAATTCGAGATAAAAAAAGTTCTGAAAATGTTGTTGCTGATCATTTGTCTAGGCTAATCGTGAATTTTACTGATAAAGAACCTCCCATTAATGAGACACTCCCTGATGAACAACTCATGTCTGTTTCTCAAATACCTTGGTATGCAGACATTGTCAATTACCTTGTTACTGGTAACATGCCATCTCATTGGAATAATCAAGATAAAACAAAATTTTTAAACGAACTAAAAAAATTCTTTTGGGATGATCCATATTTGTTCAAATATTGTCCTGACCAAATCATTAGGAGATGTGTGCCAGAACAAGAACAACAAAATATCATTTCCTTTTGTCATGGTCATGCATGTGGAGGTCATTTTAGTTCAAAGAAAACAACTGCTAAAATTCTGCAATGTGGTTTTTATTGGCCAACACTTTTCAAAGATACACATTCATATTGCAACACATGTGATAGATGTAAAAGATTAGGTCGAATTTCTAAACGAAATATGATGACTTTAAACCCAATTTTAATTATTGAAATATTTGATGTTTGGGGCATAGATTTTATGGGACCTTTTCCAATTTCTTTTGGAAATCTTTACATCCTTGTGGCCGTCGATTATGTTTCAAAATGGGTAGAAGCAATTGCTTGCAAAACAAATGACCACAAAGTCGTGGTAAAATTTTTGAAAGAAAATATTTTTTCCAGATTTGGAACACCACGAGCAATTATAAGTGATAGAGGAAAACATTTTTGTAACCAATTTTTGAATCATTTATTTAAAAAATATGGTGTTACACATAAAGTTGCTACTCCTTATCACCCTCAAACAAGTGGACAAGTTGAAATTTCAAACAGAGAAATCAAACATATTCTTGAAAAAACTGTTAATCCTACAAGGAAAGATTGGTCTTTGCGATTGAATGATGCATTGTGGGCTTACCGTACTGCTTTTAAAACTCCCATCGGAATGTCTCCATTTAGGCTTATCTTTGGAAAACCATGTCATTTGACTGTTGAATTGGAACATAGAACATACTGGGCCATAAAACGATTAAATTTTTCATTGGACATGGTTGGAATTCATAGGAAACTTCAACTAAATGAATTGGAAGAAATCAGAAATGATGCTTACGATTGTGCAAGGAAATATAAGGACAAAAGGAAATTTGTTCATGATAAACACATTTTGAGAAAAAAAAATTCTCCTGGTCAAAAAGTGCTCCTTTTTAACTCTCGTTTGTTATTATTTCCAGGCAAGTTGCGTTCACGATGGTATGGTCCATTTATTATTCATACGGTCTATCCTCATGGAGCTGTAGAAATTGAAAATCCAAAAAATGGTAATATTTTTAAAGTGAATGGTCAACGATTAAAACCATATTTGGAATTAAAATCTTTTGAGGTAGAAGAGGTTCTTCTTAAAGACCCCGATATTGTGAATTAATACTCCATTGTGTTTGCCCGATCAAGTGGTGGATAACGGTACTCCGTGGCTAGTAAAGTCGGATTTTTCAGTTTCCCACAACAACTGATTTTGTAGATATTTTTTTATTTTTTTTAATTATGGAACACACTTTGAAAACAATTGAAAAAAGATTTCCCTTTCTTAGCAAAAAAGTCATTTTGAAACTTTACCAAGCCAGACTTGAAAGGATGAGGTTGCTTATGAATAAAGACATACCTTTTGATATTCGATTCATTATTGAAGCCAAAGTGAGAATAGCGGGTGAATTCACAGAAACACCAACTATATTTTTACCAGGGCTTGGAAAAAGTTCATATGCTAAGAAGCGACGAGCAAAGAAAATAGCCGTTTGCTACAAATGTGCTAGGTGAAACTGTGATTCAAGATGTCGATCTTTAGGAATTCCTTCCACAAACAGAGAAGATAAAATTCAGTTCATCAAGGATGGTCTGAATAAGGAGAATTTAGATGATATCGAAATTTCTCTTGACACGCATCCTAGTGGACTCGTACATTACGGGATTCGATGTTTGTGGAATAAATTCAAACCAGAATATGAACAACGTCTTGGGAATCTGACGTTAAAAGACCCTGTTTGCCAATTTGTAAGAAAATTGGATGGGAAGCTTCTCCCCAACTCATAGAAGGCGTTTAAGCCGTTTCTGAACGTAAAATCAGAGGAAGATGTGAGCCACAATCACAACTACTGTACATACACGTGAGTATCTTTACCTTTTGTCGTTTTTTTAGATTTTTTGAATAAAAAATGTGATACGCAATAAATGCATTCATTATTCTATTGAGTAGTTGAAGCGCAATTAACGCGATCACAGATTTGATAAATCTTTTTACTTTATTTTGCATCTATAAATAAACATTGCAGTTGTTTCTTTTCTGCATCCCTCAAACTTGTATTCTTGTCATTTTCTCTCTAAGTAATTTTCTTTTCAAAAAATGGAATCATCATCTTTCACAAAAAGATTTAACTCCATCTGCATTTTTGGTGGAGCTAGTCATGGGAAAGAGGCTTGCTTTATTGAAGCAGCCCATAACTTGGGTCGTACTCTAGGAGAAAAATGCATTCATGTAGTTTACTGAGGAGGAAGTCTAGGATTAATGGGACGTGCCGCTGCTTCTGCCTATATGGAAGGAGTAAAAGTGTTGGGAATCATTCCAAAATCTCTGGCTGGAAGTAAAATCACCGGAGCAAGCATTGGAGATGAGTTCAGAGCTGTAAATATGCAAGACCGCATAACTCACATGATAAATAATGCTGATGCCTTTATCACCCTTCCCGGTGGTTTTGGCACTCTTGAGGAACTTTTTCATGTGGTTACCAGAGCCCAGCTAAATGTTCATACGAAACCAATAGGTCCGCTAAATGTCAATAGTTTCTTCGATGGTTTACTGTCTTTCGTCAACTACTCTTCTGAAAAAGGTTTTATTTCTGAGCGTGCTAAACGAATCATAGTTGTTGCAACAACACCAGAAGAGCTGATCAAAAAACTTATTGCATTTGTTCCTGAACCAGACCCAGCTCTAGCTAATATTGTTTGGATGGAAGATTTCACTGTGCGGAAATGCAAAATTAATAGATTCCTTTCCCTCTGATATCCCACTTCATTCCTCTTGTTGTTTTTACTTTTTAGCGAGTGTAAAAATCGTGAAAATGATGGCAGCTTAAGGAGTTTCTTTTCGACCTCTTGACGTGCATCTATCCACGATTTATGTATTGTTATTTCTATTACTGTACTTTTTCTCGTTTGTTTTTAATAAAAGCATTGATGGCAGCATAAGGCGACTCTTCGAACTCTCTTGAAGCGCATCTAGGTTGTTTGTGTTATACTTCCGGGTATATATTTTCTTTTGTTGTTTTGCCACACTTATTTCATGGAGGTCCAAAAAAAAGGGCTTATTTAAACCCTTACTCCATTGTTCTTTTTACACAATAAGGATATTGTTTATCATTAAGTGTGGGGGAAGGTGTATATCTATATCTATCTCTCTCTCTCTCTCTCTCTCTCTCTCTATATATATATATATATATATATATATATAAAGAGGTTGAAAATCACGGCACCATTTTCTTGAGAAAACGTTAGTGAAAAAATCATTTTTGGGATGTTTCACTGGTTTTGATAATGGATTTGGATGAAGGTGTATGGGATTTAGTACACAACACCCTTTTTGTGAGTTTTGAGCCTTAGAACAATCCTTATATATACGCTCTATATTTTTTGTTGTGTGGTCAAACATATTGTTTTCATTCTAGAACTTGCTCATTTATACATTTCGAGACTACATTCATAAACTCTTGTATTAAGATGATAAAGGCAATTAGGATTAACCCCTTGTTGGCTTATATTTTCCCACCCATTACATTTTATCCTTAGAAGCCCCATTGAGCCTGAGCCTATTTCTTTGATCAAGCACATTACTTTAGCCATTATCCATTCTTGTTGATGTCTCATCCATTTGCACCCTCTAGTCAAAGATTTAATTGTGAACTAGATGTGTGACAAATAGGGACCGATGTTCATAAGAGTATTATGGAGATTAAGAGCTTTTGTTGAAACTGAAAGAGTGTGAAGTACATTGAAGTATTGAACCGAATAAAAAATATAAATAAAGGCAAAAAAAACGGCCTGAAAGAAAAAAAAAGCGGGAGGTCAAGTGCGAAAATCATCACTATATATATACATAAAATAGCACTTGAACTATCCCTTGAATGATACATAATTCCTTCCAGAAGATCCATTGCATACTTTTTCTTACACAAGAGTATGACCTTACCAGATGAATATTCAATTACCATGTACAGAATAACTTGGGGATGATGGTTTGAGAGTTTTCATTACAGAATGGGGGTGTTGATTGTTATTTATAGGATTTGTTATGCATCTAAATTCACAATTGATCTTGGCTATCAAACCTCATAATTTTTCCTTTATCCTACCCATACCCAAAGCCACGTTACAACCAAAAGAAAGACCTTTTGATTTATGCATGAGTTTATTTTAAGTAGTGGAGATTTGATTTTTGACCAAGCATATGGTAATGACACATTATGCTTTGATATGAGTGAAATCTTCTCGAATATCCCGTATATACACTTGAGTGAAGAGTGATATCCACCGTGAGGGTATTGAATCTTTTTGCATTCGATTCTCAATGAAGTTGTTAGAATTTGGTGTGGCATCCTATTTTTTCTCTGATCTCACTTGGGTCATGATCACTTGTTCTCTCTTGATATTGGTTTTGTCTTGATTTTTTTCAGTATATGAGTATTACAACCCGGGTATAAAATTTGCCCGAGGACGTGCAAAAGATAAGTGTGGGGGAATTTGTTTAGTATATTTTGAGTAATATTTTTATTAGTATTTTATATATATAATTGTGTGTTATGTGATAATTTATTGGTTTTGCTATATATTTATATTATTTCATTTTGTTAGAATTTTCTATAATTTTGTGTCGTTTTTGGATAATTAATTGAAATTAAATTATATCTGCAGGTTAACCAACCGGTACAAGACAGATCAATTGGTTCAAGGGCGATATTTTTACAAAATTCAAATATAGTCACGACTGATCTCATTTTATTCGTCTCGTCGAGACGATCGTTTTAAAAAAAATTCATCCGAATCCGAGTTCGTATGAAGAAGTTATGACCGTTCGAAGGACAATTAAATAGACGGACCATATTGTGCCACATGTCAACACCCGATTGGACCAGAAATTCAACTCTGTGCTGATGTCATCCATGACATCAGCACCCCTTAGCAGTCGTGAAATAATTGGGGGTGGGATTTTAAAATGTTAAAATTATTATTTTATTAATTTTGTAGTAGTATAAATAGGGGATGAATGTGTAGTGTTTTGAGAGGGGAAAAAAGGAGAAAAAATAGAGAGATATTATTGTAAGGGAGAGAAATAAAAATATTGTGTAATAAAATTATATTTGTGTAATAATAATATGGAATATTTATTTATTTGTGTTGTTATTATGAGTGAGTAATTTTCTTTTACTGGGGTTATGATGAAACCATGTCTATATTATTATTAATATTTATATAATAATTCCAAATAAATGTTTTTAATGATTATGATTTTCGCTTCAATAGGGAAATATTATTTCATCAATTATATCACATATTTTTTATAGTTATAAATTCCCCATTGCTTTGTGATTATTGATATTAGTTAATTTCTTTGATTATTTGTTTTCCATTAAATTGGATACATATAATGCTTAGAAATTACATTTTTCAAGCGAAGGAAAATCTATATTTGAATTATAATTTTGTACTTATTGTCAAATCTATAGGGAAATATTGAGATTGATTTCATAATCTATTCCCTGAATTTCTTGGAATTAAAATATAAATTATATAATAAATAGATATTGGTGGATTCTAAACCCTAGTAAATTATTTAAAATCAATTTATCTAAAATCTACTTAAAAATTACTAGTTATTTAATGCAATTATTATAACATTCCAATATCAAATTATTTGGGACTAGGTTAGAATTTAATTTAAATTTGGTTCAAAACGATAGGAATAATTTTACTTCACTATCATAGTCCTCTCTGTGGAATCGACCTTGAACTGCATATCTACATCGAACAAATCGTGCGCTTGCGAGTATTAGACTAAAGAATCAACAAACAACAGCGGCCGCACTTTTCCTCCACGCCAGCCATTCTCCGCTTCGCCGTGGCTTGGTCAGCCGTGGTCTACTCCTTGGGGATGGATGTAACTATGGTCGATGCCACCTCCTTCCTCCTACCCTACGGCCCCGTGGACCAAGACACAAGCCCAACACCAATTGGCCCAACCCAGCATCTTTGGGCCTCGTCCGAATCAAGCCTATGCAGCCTCATTGGTTGGCTACACTCGCACGGATATAGATTAGGCGTTACATACCATGTCTCTCTCTGAGCCGGATCCACAATGGTACTTGGCCGCGGGTGCAACGTCTCACATAACATCCGGACAAGGTATAATCTCTCCCTATTTTAATTTAAGCACTCCACACGGTATCACCGTCAGTAATGGACACTCCATTCCAATTCGTGGTCTTGGTTCCACCAAACTACAACTGCCATATCCTCATTTTCTTTTAGATAGAGTCCTTCACGCTCTTAGCATTATCAAAAACCTAATATCCATTCCGAAATTCACCACTGACAATAATGTTCCTATGGAGTTTGATCCTTTTGGTTTCTCTGTGAAGGATATCCGAACAGGAAAGACAATAATGAGATGTGATAGTCACGATGACCTATATCTAATCACCACCAATCTAGTCTCCAACATCACCGACACGTCTCCTTACGCTTTTGCCGTTTATTGTCTTCTACTTGTCATGTACGTTTAGGACATCCAGGATCTACTATCTTAGATTCACTTACGAAAAGTAATTCTATTCGGTGTAATAGCATTAAAAATTCTAGTATTCATTCTTGTTCTGTTGGTAAACATATAAAACTTCCTTTTATTGCATCTCATACATCTACCTCTTTACCATTTGAAATTTTACATAGTGACCTATGTGGACCTCACTGGTTCTAAGCTCCGCCGTTCATTCTTATTATTTTTATTTTTAGATGACTATTCAAAATCCCTGTGGACTTCTCCACTTGCATAAAAATCGGATGTGTTTTCTACCTTTACCAATTTACATACATTTATTAAAACACAATTCAAAAGGGACATCAAATCCCTTCAGTGTGATCACGGCCGTGAATATGTCAATCGACCATCTTTTCAATTCTGCACTGCCAATGACAACTCACTACGCCTCACCTCTCCCTATCCATCCTCTCAAAACGGCAAAGCAGAACATAAAATTAACACTGTAAATAAATAAATTCGTACCCTTCTCATACATGCCTCTCTTTCCTCTTCTTTTTGGCATAATGCCCTCCAAATGGCTTCCTACCTTCTAAATATTCTTCCTAGCAAGTTACTCGCCTACAAATCTCCACATCAAGTCCTCTACCAAAAACTCCCTTCATATCCTCACTTACGCATATTCGGAGGTCTTTGTTATCCTCTCATCCCTTCTACCAACATCCACAAACTCCAACCTCGCTCTACCCTATGTTATCCTTTCATATGATTAGAACACTTGTACTAGCAAATTCAAATTGCTAACTCCTTAAATGGGGAAATGCTTTTCATGCATTTCAGGTATGCTTAGTTCGAGGGAGCACTCACAGGGTCGGCATAGAAAATGACAAGCTATGATACTAATCAATTTGGGAGTCAAAGTTCTTCGAGTTGTTGAGTTATATCACATTTCCACTACTATATACTGACCCCTACATGGGCATATGATGTAATTTATTCAGGTTGTGTTGCTCGTGTCTTGGGTGTGACCTCATCGGTCCGTATATTTGAGTTTATGACCTTATCGGTCTGTATTGATATATAGTTTGACCATGACCGGTCAAACATTATGATGTCTATTACAGTGTCTAACTTAGTAGGTCCTTATGAGAAGGGCCTACGACGTGTGATATTCCCTTATGGTTTTGGGGGTGTTATAAGCGGCCATCCATTTTTTCCTTTTTTATGGGGGTGGAGCCGTCTGTTGGCAGACCTCTAGCGATGCCCAACTTTTTTTTTTGTGCGATAGGTGTCGTAATGTGTTATTTTCCATGTCTTCCTTTATAATCTCTATCGGTTGGCTTTGACAGCGAACATATCTTTTTCCTAGCAAAATAATTTGGTAATTTTATATTTTAATCCAATTATGGCACCGCAACCGTGCTATTATGACAAGGATAATCTCTAGTATCTATAATAAAAAGGACAGTGGTTTATTTTGTTCATCGTCTGCACTAGAAAAGACAATTTTACCCGTCCACTCCCCTCTATGTCGAATTTAATAATAATATCAAATATTCAACAACAATGACCTTTCAAAAAATCTTATGGAATTAATTTAAATTAAATCAAAGGAATAACGAAACTTCTAATATTTTTGTTCTTCGGTAGGTCGTCGGCCGCTGGAATTTCGACAACCGACCATCTTTTTTTATATCTGACTGTTTTTTGACGGGTCGTCGGTTGCCGAAGCTCTGTGACATGCCATTTTTCTCAAGCCGAACAACTCCCTGGTGGATCGCTAGCCGCCAACCAACGAAGCTCGACGACTGGCAAAAAAAAAAATTTTGGACGACTGTCGGACTGTTTTCTTGTGGGCTGCCGGTGCTCCGATGGCCGATCATATTTTTTTTCTTCTCTGTAAGTTGTCCGCCTGTTCTCCGGCAGGCCGCCGGTCTCCTGTTGTGCTATTTTTAAATGGGTCGCCGGTCAAAGGTCCTCTAGTATATAATATAAAAGGCAATCGCGTTTTTTGTTTGTGTGCACCTCAAAAGACCAAGTACCCCTCTTTTGTGCGGCAATTTATACGCCTCGATGGCGATCGACGTAATGGTCCAGAGCCAGCCAAAGAAGACAGATGTTGGGTAAGCGGCTAGCGGTCGACGTCCAAGGCGATCGTCTATTGGCATCTGGCGATCGTCTATAATGTCCGGCTGTAGACGGTCGTCCCGTGCCACGTATGAATCCGACACCCGTCAGAGTCTTCGAAGACCGAATCTCGGATGAAGACCCACGTGCAGATCCGCGAAAGGCGCCACAAAATAAGGCCTTTTGGACCCCAGCCTGTCACCACCCTCACACCTACCGACAGGCCTGCCGAAAGGTACAAAGTGGGTCCTCCCCAGACAGCAACTCAGGACGCGTGCAGACTTCTCATTGGCTCGCACATATGGCCGCCAGCAGCAGCCTTGGACTTTAAGGAAACAGTCCCACGTGATGGGACGATCGCCCACCTTATTCTAATATAGAAAACGGCGGTCGCCCGCAATGGACAGGGAGGACCTAGCAACCTCTCCTCTTATAAATAGAAGGCCTCCAGCAGTGGCCAAAACACAGTGAAATCCATTCTCGAAAATACGGAAAAATACACACATACGGTGGGATTCATTCACGAACACAGAACACCAAATGCATACTATACAGAGAACTCTCCATCTTTGTAACAAGAACTCACAGAGCTCCAACTCTGGTTCTTCCGGCAATCTTCAGAACTCGTTAGCTAAGATAACTAGAGTCTTTACACTCATTGTAATTGTACTCTAACATTAATATCTGTACTCACTAGTATTCATATTAATAACATCTCGCGAGAGCATTCAAGCCCGGGACTAACAACCCCGGCAAATCTTGTGTTATTTATTTCCTCACGGACGTGTTCTCGCACTTTGTTTGTTACTCGACCATTCCAGCAATATCATCTCCGGATATTATTTTGGGTAACAACAATTGGCGCTAGAAGGAGGACGGGGCATCTTAACCTTCATTTCTTATTTCGACCGTCTCGAAGAACACTCACTGTTCTCCGGGGCATATACTTGAAGAAACACTCACCGTTCTTCAAAGAAAAGCCTTCAGAATCATGACGTTCGCCACGACCTCGAAAAGAGCCGCTTTACGATCTGTCGGACATCTTATTCCGGCCCAGGCCGAGCCCCAACCTACGGCGGAAGGCGAACGCGGTGACGCTAGGCTCTCACTCCCGCCCCCGAGGGATGGCCCCAACCTCTCACTCGATCAGTTCCAAACTGCGGAACAGATCGAGGAGGCTATGGCCATCCTCAGGGAGCGACGGAGAGCATGCGACTCGCCCACCATTACTCCATCAGCCGTCCGCCGTGCGGGCAAGTGGAAGCTCAAGGGGATATATGTCGAGAAATCGTCAGAAAGCCCCGAGCCACAGGAAAAGGCACTCATAAGGAGGGACGATTCCGTCTTCAGCCGCCTAGGGAGTGATCCCTCATGGCGACCGGGGCATTCGGGCCCCAGCCGGGAGACATCGGAGTCCGAATCCGTCACCAGGAGTTCGGCATACCCGACTCCCAGAAGACAGGCCGGCCAACGGGCTCCCACTCGCCCAAGAATTGAGCTCGGTGGCGGAGAACTCGTCACTCACCACGGGGCCAGAAGATCGGTACATGATTGCCTCGGCTCCCGCTCCGAGAGCCAATCCCCGTACAATCGACAATCGCTCCTCCTCAAACACCTCTATATGAGGGGAGATCGGATCCTGAGACCCACTTGAGCAAGTTCTGGATTTACATGACCGGATGTGGGGCATCGGACGCGACGAAGTGCCGAATGTTTCCATTGACATTGGGCGATCTTGCCCCTAGGTGGTACATCTCACTGCCACCACGCTCGATCAACTGTTTTGAGAAGCTGGCGAATGACTTCACGTCGTATTTCTCCATCAAAGTTGCTCGGCCAGAAGGCCCCCACCGCATTATGAAAATCAGGCAGGGGAAGAACGAACCCGATGAGGACTACATTGACCGGGTGGATGAAATAGTCCTCACCGGCGAGCCCATTAGCGACGAGCTCGCTCTCTACTTGGTCCTAGGGGGATTCTATGGCCATTCGCCCATGTTCAGGCACCTTACGAAGGACATCCCCCCAACCTACGCGATCATCCGCGTCAGGTCCGCTGATTTTCTGGCTAGGCAGAGGATGCTCACCCTTCGCTTGGGCGAGGGATCTACCGGGGAAGGGAAGGCGCCAGCTTCCATCCCAAGAAAGGTGGTCGCCAAGCCCAGGAAGGCGATCACAAAGCCGTCCGGCGAATTCAAAGCCTTCGAGGATGTAGAGGTTCACCTCCTCCGCAACCTCAATCTATCTCCGGCCCACATTTTCAACGCCATCAAGGGGCACGAGTGGCTTAGCAAACCAAAGCCGATGAGGGACAACGGTCATCTAGACCGCAACAAATTTTGTGCCTACCACAACAGTCCCGGCCACAACACCAGCCAGTGCCGCGACCTCCTCAGACAACTCTGGAGACTGTTTGAGGAAGGCAAATTGGATAACTTGGTTACCAAGCCAGAGCCCCGACTAGAGAGGACCGGGGGGCGCAAGCGCCAACAGAACGATGGAATCCCTCCCAATCCAATCGCCAGGATCGAGCAGAATGAGTCGAACGAATCAATCCCTCCGATCAACCCTGGCGGCTGGATCAATATGCTTCAGGCGGGAGGTGGAAACCTCGGAGGCCATTCCCCGGTCTCCACCATGTCGAACAGAAAGCGGAAGGCCGAATTGAGGGCGTTCGCCGGGGTCCATGTCGTGGTACCCCCAGAGCCGACCATTTCCAAAGACGCGCTCATCACTTTCTCCAAAAAGGATATGGAGGGAATGTAGTGCCCCAAAGAGGACGCATTGGTAATCTCTGCTTGTATCCTTAGGAAAATGGTCCATCGCGTGCTGGTTGACAATGAGAGCTTTTGCAATATCATATTCAAATCTGCTCTTGACCATCTCGGCAACCTGACCAAGTTCATCAAGCCATTTGATACCGTGCTTCAGGGGTTTGGCGATAGCACAGTCCAAGCCTATGGAAGGATCAAGCTCTCTGTCGAGCTAATATGTTATTACGATCCCAAGGTTAGAATTACTAGGAACCTCAATTTTGTAATCATAGATAGGCCCAACATCTATAATGGGTTCCTAGGTCTCCCATTTCTAGAAACCTTCGAGGCGGTCGCCTCTTATTTCTTTTATTGTATCAAATTCCCCACTGCCGATGGGACGGTCGGTACTGTAAAAGGAGACCAACTAATAGCTAAGAAATGTTTGAATTACTCCTGTGTCGTAACTTCTTTCAACACTCCCCATTATATTTATAACATTGAGACGATCGACAATCAACCGATGGAGATCGACGAGCCAAGCACCTCGTACCAACCCGACTCAGAGGACGCCATCTCACATCGATTGATGGACGACATCGAGCCAAGGATCGATTTCGAGCCAAGCCTCAACATCGATCCAAGGATCGAGTCCGGAGATCATTCCAAACGAGAAGCGATCGTCCCCATTGAAGAGTTGGAAAGTATAACGATAGATCCGGCTCGCCGGGAGGAGCGGGAAGTACAAGCGTCGCCCTTGAGTTAAAGGATGATCTGATCGGTTTGCTACGTAAGAACATCGGAGTCTTTGCCTGGTCGTATCAAGATATGGTCGGCATAAGTCCTGAACACGCTTGCCACTATCTAAAGATCGACCCGGCAAGGAAGCCTGTACACCAGAAACGTAGGAAATTCGGTCCGGAGAAGTACGTAGCGCTCGACATAGAAGTCAAAAAGCTGCTCGACAACAAACTAATCGGAGTAGCTACAGACGAGCCACAGTGGGTAGCCAATGCTCGTCAAAAAGCCGATTAACTCCTGGAGGTTATGCATCGACTTCACCGACCTCAACGCGGCATGTCCAAAAGACCACTTTCCGATGCCTCATATTGACCACTTGGTCGATAGCACGACAGGTTGCGAAATGATGTCGTTCATGGATGCCTTCGTCGGGTACCATCAGATCCCAATGGTGGAGAAAGACATAAAACACACATCATTCCACACGGAAAAAGACGTGTATTTTTGGGTCCGAATGCCATTCGGTCTGAAGAATGCAGGGGCGACCTACCAACGACTAGTCAAAGGGATGTTCGCCAACCAGATCGGCAAGACCATGGAGGTTTACATTGACGACATCGTGGTCAAGAGCCTCAAAAAGTAACATCACCTCAATGACCTTTTCGAGATGTTCGCCATCCTCAAGAAGTTCAATATGAAGCTAAACCCCAAGAAATGCAACTTCGGGGTAAGCTCCGGAAAATTCCTGGGGCACATCATGAGCCAGGGGGGATCGAGACAAACCCCCCCACCAAGATCTAGGCGATCCTCGATATGCAGGAACCACGGAATGTCAAACAGGTGCAACGCCTCAAAGGTTGTCTAGCTGCCCTTAACCGTTTCATTTCTTGGCTCGGAGATAAGAGCAAACCATTCTTCGTGACCATAAAGAACAAGAAGTTTGCATGGACAAAGGAGAGTCAAATAGCATTCACCAAAATCAAGGAGTATCTTTCTAACCCCCAAATCTTGGCGAAGCCGATCCCAGGCGAAAAGCTATTCCTTTACTTGGCGGCCTCGGAGGTCGAGCTAAGTGCTGTTTTAGTGCGAGTAGAGGGGCAACCCCACTTGCCGATCTACTTCGTTAGTCAAGCGCTCCATGACGCGGAAACGCGTTACACGCCTCTGGATAAGATCGCCTACGCATTAGTCATGAGTGTTCTCAAGCTAAGGGCCTACTTCTTCGAACACCAGGTGGAGGTTCTGACGACTCCCCCTTTAAGGCAAGTTCTGCACCAGCCATGTAATATCCGCAATTTCGAATTTCGGTAATTTTCTTTTTTTCGGTGGAAGTCCGTTTTGACGACTCGCTCATGACCGTTTCGTCATTTAGAGAATGATTAATTCTGCACTTTTTGTCATCCGAGTTCGTTTCGGTGTTGTTTTGTTGAGTTCCGTGTCTTTTGGCGACTTTTCCGCACTTGAGCTCGATTCTTGCGAATCTCGTCCGAAACTATTGTTTCGAGTTTCTCGTAAGTTCATTTAATGTTATTATTCATGTTGCGAGCTTTGGTTCGGTGTTTCGATCACGTATCGTGATTTCCGGGCATTTTGGGCCATTTTTATAATTTCCCAAAGTTTGGGGTAATTACTTCCGTTGTCGAATTCCGACACTTTGGGTGGTCGGAATCGTGTGTCCTCTTAGCGCTTGGATTCGTCTTTGCGAGTACTTCGATTCGGTCGTCCGGGCCGTCGGAGTGGCCACGGCCGAGTCACGGCCGGAGCAGGGCCTGGCCTGGCCGAGTTACGGCCGTAAGGTGCCGGTTACGGCCGTAATGTGTTCCAGTTACGGCCGTAAGTGTGATCGGGTATGTCCGTACGGGCACTGGGCATCTTCCGGACGAAGGCCGGTTACGGCCGTAATGTGTGCCAGTTACGGCCATAAGTGTCCGACAGGTGCTGGGCTGATTTTTTTGACGAATGCCGGTTACGGCCGTAAGGCCTGCCGAGTACGGCCGTAAGGGCCGAGTTACGGCCGTAAGGCACTGCCGGTTACGGCCGTAACACTGCCGGCTAAATATAGCCTGGGCTCGGCCAGACTTCATTTTTTACTCGATTTTCTCCTTCTTTCGGCGGCTGGCGACGGGTGCGACGGGAAATGGAGTTCTTGGTCGATTCTAATCTTTTCCAAGGCATTTTGGAAGATTCTTGTTGATTATATCATCATCTAATCTGTGTTCTTCGTCGAATCAAGGTATATTTCTTGATTTTCCTTCAAGTTGACTTTTTGGGAATTTGTTCTTGATTTCGATTCTGGTCCGATTTTGATACATCGGTTGGTGTAGTATGATGTTATTAATCGTGTTCTATGGGTTTTATATCCATATTTCGAGTTTGTTCAACTCGATTAGTGATTCGAGTGTTCTTGGGAGTTATCGAACATTGAGTGTTTGATTAAATGTCCCAATGAGTTTCCCTTCGATAGTTGTTGGATTTTCGTTGTTTTTGGCCTCGATTCTCGTTGTAATCATGTTTTATTGTTCCTTCCGGAGGATTATAGGTGCTCGAGGATTTTCGAGTTGAATCTCGTTGGTGTTTGATAATTCGTGTGGTGTTATTCCGTCGTAATTTCGGTGCTATCGCGTTCTTGATAGTATTCGGGAATTTGAGGGCTACCCGGCCGTATCCGTTCATTTTTCCATTGCTCGTGATATCGAGGCAAGTACCTTGTCCATACTATTCTTGTTTTGTGAATATGATAATTGGTGATCGTCTTTATGTGGTTGTTTGATTGTTTGAAATGAGTTTTCAAAAGATTCGGTTTAGCCTTGTTAAAGGCTTGCTTTCAAAACGCGTGTGTTTTGTGAATGGTGTGGTTTGTGAATAACTATGTGAATTCTATGAATATGCTTAGTGTTGATGTTGCACTTGGTATTGCGTGTGGACGTATATTATTTCATTTCGGTGCGTTGTGGATTGACGTGGTGTTTTGCTAAGTGTTTGATGCCTCTGGGCGAATTGTTTGAATATCCTTGATGTGATATGTTATTTGTGTGAATGTGTGGATATGGTTGAAGGTCTACGGTGACACATGGCACGTGATTATGTGGTCAGGATGCAACAAGTGATTGATCCAACCGTGAGAGCCTGAGATAATCTACGGTGGTACATGGCATGCGATCATGTGGCCAGGATGCAACAAGCGATTGATCCAACCGTGAGATGTGTGTGATTTGTTTCGCTAGCCAGCTCGGGAGGGTCCTTCGAGGCCTCGAGTGGGATTTGTGGCTTCGTCTCGGTCCTAGGCGATGCGCGTGTGTGATTACGTTGTGTTGATTTTTATGTCCGTCGAGGACACGTGATGTTGGGCTCTGGCCCTGTGAATTATTGTCGGTTTTCTATTTGTGAAAACAAAACCTTTGGGCTGTGACCCTGTTGATTTTTGGAAAGATAAGGATTTGGAAATCCTAAATTGTTTTCTATTAAAACTCTCGATGGCATTTTAAACTGTTTTATAAATTGTTTCCCTTGATTTGTGATCTTTCGGTTTTGGAATGTTTTACCAAACTCATGCCTCGGGAAGTGCTTTTCGTTACGTTTGGAACTTTGAGGATTCCTGATTATTATTGTTCTTGGAACTTGTATTGTATGGCTCGTATTTTTGCACTTGTACTTGCACTAACAAAACAGTGGAGTTTTGCTAAACCCCGAGTATTCGGGGGGTGGATGTCTATTTTTGCATTCAGGTTTTGGAGCATAGCACAGGGTCGGCACGAAGGATGATGAAAGATGAACGATACTAATCACACGAGGATCCGTTGATGTCGTATTGGTCTAGTTGTATTTTCTTTTCCGCTGCAGTATCTTTTCCCCGTTGTACGGGAGTTTATTGTATTTTGATCCCTGCGTGGGTATGTGTTTGGAATTGAGTTGTATGTTATTATTGAAAGACCAAGTCGGTCTACTGAGTCATTTTAGCCTTAAAGGCGATGTTTAGATGTTTGATTTTAGTTATTAGCCTGGTAGATCCTCGAGGAGAGGGTCTACGGTGTGTAATATCCCTGAATGGATTGTGGGTGTTACATAAATGGTATCGGAGCTTAGGTTGTGGAAACCTAGGCTGTCGGGTCAGTGGTGTCTGTTGAGTTTTATCTTGTCGGATTTTATCTGACTAAGTCGTGTCGCGACGCGTCGTCTGAGTTTGTTGGTCGTGATTAGTATCGTGGGCGATCATCATCTTCGTGCGACTTGTGGATGTAAGTCTCCCTCCTTTGTGTTGTGCCTCGTGTGACACGAGCTAATTTTTTTTATGATTATTTGTTAAGTGACGGAATCCTCTTATGGATTTTGATTTCTTGATACGTGACTATTTGACTCTCATATTTCGTTCATGTGAGCAGTAGTGTTGTTGGATTATGCATGTTTGACTGTATCTCTTTTATCCGCTGCGTGAGTTCTTTTGTGATGGCTTTCGGTATTTTACCGACTGAGTTTTATTTCGAAAATCGATTTCCTTAAACGAGTTTTTGGCATTATGGCCTTGATCATTTTGGCGAAATTCTTATGACGGTATTTAGTATTTTGTAAATGGCTTTTGTGAGTTTTTGAAATATTACCGTCATCGGCCTTTTTGGCATTTTTGTAAATGGTTTTTATCCTGGTGGGTTCCGGCGCGGGACCCACAGCGCAATAATGTTCCGTGTATTTACCTGAAATTTCTGGGCATTCTAGCCCATTGAATTATCCTTGAAAAACTTGAGTATCTTAGAAAATAAATTTCGAGACGTACTTTTAAAATGAATTATTTCCTCGCGGTACTTTCAAGGTGCCTTCTAGTGCCGCAATATGTCTCAAAATTATTCCAGTTGAGGACCAAAATATTCTGAGATATTTTCAATTATTTTTTTTGAAATGCAGTTTCTTAGACCCAAGTGTCGTATATTCCGAAAGTTTTTCACTAAGAGAAGGTCTCCACATTTGTGTTCAAACGCAAGATGATTTTCAAAGTCTCGATAACAATGTTTGCACTACTTTTTGAAAAATGATACTCAAGATCAACTGGTGTTTCCAAACTGTTTTCAAAAGGTCTTTTTCGTTTTTAAAACCTATTATTCCTGTTGCGGACCGGAAATGCATGTATGGTTTTCGAACTTTCGTTACGGTGTTAATCCCGATTTGTGATTGAATTGGTGGCGTGAGCGTTGAGTCGTTGCCACGCATATGTTTTGTTAACCCTTTGTGGGAGGTGTGATGACGATCTTTAATGTTGTCATTTCGTGGTGGCTTGCGTGTTATCGCACCTGTGTGAGCTGTTAAAGCTTGGGTTTGTGCGTTTATGCACATGGGTGATTGTTTCATGAGGTTTGTAATTATGTGCTGGTTATTGTTCGGGCCGTTAAAGTCGCCGAACGATACCGTAGTCGCTGTAGTGTTTGTGTGTGTATTACTTTACGATGGTAATCGTTGTATATGATATGTGTTATGATTCCTTGTTGTGCTGAGTTGGCATATCCGCTATGTTGTTTTGCGATGTTATGCCCCAATGTATCTAGAGCCGAGGTGTTTCAACCGTGGTGTGCCGGGGGCATGCATGTACCAATTGTCCTTCTCGTCAGTAACGCATTTCAAGTGTGGACCCAAAAGACACAGGATCTAGTTTCGTGAGTTGGGTTCCGAGTTTTTCGGGGCGTGAACTTCAGTACAGATATCAGAATCGGCTTTGAGAGGCATTTGTAGGATGTTTCTGTCGGTTGCCTGTTGTGTCGTCTCCTTGATTTCGTTGTTGTGAGTTTCGGGGACGACACTTCTTTTAGAAGAGGTCGAATATAATACCCGTATTATTTTTTGCTTCTATATTTTCTCTTTCTCCAGTCTATCGATTCGCTCATGTTCGTTGATACTTTCTGAACTTGTTCTGTATTTCGGTTTCATCGTTCGAACGAGCTGTGATCTTGTTTTGGGTCGATTCGGTTATCATTTGAACTTTTCCGAGTTCGGTTCGATTCTTGTGAACCTTGTTCGGAAGTAACATCTTTTGATTCTACTAATTCTTTTATTCGAAGTGGATCGGATTTGGAACTTCTGTATTTTCGACTCTGTCGACTCGTTTATGTTCGTTGACATTTTCTGAGCTTGTCCTGCCCCTTGCTTTTGTTGATCGAACGAGCGTGGTATTGTTTCGGAATAACTCGTTTGTCGTTGTGACTTTTAAATTTATATTCCCTTTCATGTGGATCTTATGTGAATGCATATGTTGTTGTTTTCACCGGATCATATATTGTCTCGAGTCGAGATGTGAACCTTGGAGTTGTTGTTTGAATTTTATTGTTCTTCGTGATTCGAACATGAGTGTTCGATTTTTGTTGTCTCGATCTTTGTGGTTCGATCGTTTGATTGTTCGGTTTTTGTTGATCTCGTTTCGTGATTGTTGAGCGTTCAGACTCCTTCCTAATTCCCTTAAGTTCGGGAAATTAGTCTCGTTTTCGATCTTCCAACCCTTGGGCGGTGGAATTCCGTATTTGTTCAGCGTTTGACTCGCGTTTGGATTGATGAACCGTTGGGTTGGTCAATCGTATTGATTTTCGTTCGTTGTGTTTTATGATTGTTCGGATAATCGACCTGATTGTACTATCTATTTGATGACGTTTGTCACTTATTGATTTTATTATGTCTCTACGGTGGCGTTGTGTTGGTCGTCGTGGAGCGTGTTTTCACGCCGTATGTCTCTTTGCGTTTCTTGCAGCGTTTCGCCGTTGGGCGCGAGTTTTCAGTTTTGTGTATCTCGTCGAGTTTTCCTGGCGAGTATATTGCTTCCCCCTACCTGTTTTAAGTTTCGGGACGAAACTTCTTTTAAGGAGGGTAGAATGTAATATCCGCAATTTCGAATTTCGGTAATTTTCTTTTTTTCGGTGGAAGTCCATTTTGACGACTCGCTCATGACCGTTTCGTCATTTCGAGAATGATTAATTCTGCACTTTTTGTCATCCGAGTTCGTTTCGGTGTTGTTTTGTTGAGTTCCGTGTCTTTTGGCGACTTTTCCGCACTTGAGCTCGATTCTTGCGAATCTCGTCAAAGCTGTTGTTTCGAGTTTCTCGTAAGTTCATTTAATGTTATTATTCATGTTGCGAGCTTTGGTTCGGTGTTTCGATCACGTATCGTGATTTCCGGGCGTTTTGGGCCATTTTTGTAATTTCCCAAAGTTTGGGGTAATTACCTCCGTTGTTGAATTCCGACACTTCGGGTGGTCGGAATCGTGTGTCCTATTAGCGCTTGGATTCGTCTTTGCGAGTACTTCGTAACCGTATATCCGATTTTTACTCAGGTTCAGGTTTCGGGGTCGTCTGGGCCGTCGGAGTGGCCACGGCCGAGTCACGGCCGGAGCAGGGCCTGGCCTGGCCGAGTTACGGACGTAAGGTGCCGGTTACAGCCGTAATGTGTGCCAGTTACGGCCGTAAGTGTGATCGAATGCCAGACGGGCGCTGGGCATCTTAGGACGAAGGCGGTTCGGCCGTAATGTGTGCGATTCACGGCCGTAAGTGTCCGGCAGTCTTGGTGATTTTTTGACGAATGACGGTTATGGCCGTAAGGCCTGCCGAGTACGGCCGTAAGGGCCGAGTTACGGCCGTAAGGCACTTCCGGTTACGGCCGTAACACTGCCGGCTATATATAGCCTGGGCTCGGCCAGACTTCATTTTTTACTCGATTTTCTCCTTCTTTTGGCGGCTGACGACGGGTGCGATGGGAAATGGAGTTCTTGGTCGATTCTAATCTTTTCCAAGGCATTTTGGAAGATTCTTGTTGATTATATCATCATCTAATCCGTGTTCTTCGTCGAATCAAGGTATATTTCTTGATTTTCCTTCAAGTTGACTTTTTGGGAATTTGTTTTTGATTTCGATTCTAGTCCGATTTTGATACATCGGTTGGTGTAGTATGATGTTATTAATCGTGTTCTATGGGTTGTATATCCATATTTCGAGTTTGTTCAACTCGATTAGTGATTCGAGTGTTCTTGGGAGTTATCGAACATTGAGTGTTTGATTAAATGTCCCAATGAGTTTCCCTTCGATAGTTGTTGGATTTTCGTTGTTTTTGGCCTCGATTCTCATTGTAATCATGTTTTATTGTTCCTTACAGAGGATTATAGGTGCTCGAGGATTTCCGAGTTGAATCTCTTTGGTATTTGATGATTCGTGTGGTGTTATTCCGTCGTAATTTCGGTGCTATCGGGTTCTAGATAGTATTCGGGAATTTGAGGGCTACCCGGCCGTATCCGTTCATTTTTCCATTGCTCGTGATATCGAGGCAAGTACCTTGTCCATACTATTCTTGTTTTGTGAATATGATAATTGGTGATCGTCTTTATGTGGTTGTTTGATTGTTTGAAATGAGTTTTCAAAAGATTCGGTTCAGCCTTGTTAAAGGCTTGCTTTCAAAACGCGTGTGTTTTGTGAATGGTGTGGTTTGTGAATAACTATGTGAATTCTATGGATATGCTTGGTGTTGATGTTGCACTTGGTATTGCGTGTGGACGTATATTATTTCATTTCGGTGCGTTGTGGATTGACGTGGTGTTTTGCTAAGTGTTTGATGCCTCTGGGCGAATTGTCTGAATATCCTTGATGTGATATGTTATTTGTGTGAATGTGTGGATATGGTTGAAGTTCTACGGTGACACATGGCACGTGATTATGTGGTCAGGATGCAACAAGTGATTGATCCAACCGTGAGAGCCTGAGATAATCTACGATGGTACATGGCATGCGATCATGTGGCCAGGATGCAACAATCGATTGATCCAACCGTGAGATGTGTGTGATTTGTTTCGCTAGCCAGCTCGGGAGCGTCCTTCGAGGCCTCTAGTGGGATTTGTGGCTTCGTCCCGGTCCTAGGCGATGCGCGTGTGTGATTATGTTGTGTTGATTTTTATGTCCGTCGAGGACACGTGATGTTGGGCTCTGGCCCTGTGAATTATTGTCGGTTTCCTATTTGTGAAAACAAAACCTTTGGGCTGTGACCCTGTTGATTTTTGGAAAGATAAGGATTTGGAAATCCTAAATTGTTTTCTATTAAAACTCTCGATGGCATTTTAAACTGTTTTATAAATTGTTTCCCTTGATTTGTGATCTTTCGGTTTTGGAATGTTTTACCAAACTCATGCCTCGGGAAGTGCTTTTCGTTACGTTTGGAACTTTGAGGATTCCTGATTATTATTGTTCTTGGAACTTGTATTGTATGGCTCGTATTTTTGCACTTGTACTTGCACTAGCAAAACAGTGGAGTTTTGCTAACCCCCGAGTATTCGGGGGGTGGATGTCTATTTTTGCATTCAGGTTTTGGAGCATAGCACAGGGTCGGCACGAAGGATGATGAAAGATGAACGATACTAATCACACGAGGATCCGTTGATGTCGTATTGGTCTAGTTGTATTTTCTTTTCCGCTGCAGTATCTTTTCCCCGTTGTACGGGAGTTTATTGTATTTTGATCCCTGCGTGGGTATGTGTTTGGAATTGAGTTGTATGTTATTATTGAAAGACCAAGTCGGTCTACTGAGTCATTTTAGCCTTAAAGGCGATGTTTAGATGTTTGATTTTACTTATTAGCCTGGTAGATCCTCGAGGAGAGGGTCTACGGCGTGTAATATCCCTGAATGGATTGGGGGTGTTACAGGCCAGACACCAACGGGCGACTTCTCAAATGGTCACTGGAGATCACCCAATACGGAATCACGTACGCTCCTCACACGGTGATCAAAGGCCAAGCTCTGGCGGACTTCGTGGTGGAATTAACGTTCCCTCCCAGTCCGACCCAGGTCGGCTGCCCTGCTTGGAAGTTGTACGTGGATGGCTCGGCAACCAACTCGCGAGCAGGGGTAGGGATTGTCCTCATCAGCCCCGACGGCCAAAGTTTCACAAATGCTATGTGTTTCGGGTTCCGTGCGACCAACAATGAAGCCGAGTACGAAGCCTTGGTAGGCGGGCTCGATCTAGCACTCGCCCTGGACGTTCGCCGCCTCCACATCTTCATGGACTCCCTCTTGGTCGTGAACCAAGTCAAGGGAGAATATGAGGCGCGAGGCGAACAAATGATCAAATACCAAGAATTGGTCGCCCAAATGTGCACGAGGTTTGAAGAGGTGCTGATCGAACAAGTCCCGAGAGAGCACAACTCTCAAGCCGATGCCCTATCCAAACTGGCATCATCAGATGGGGCGGCCGATTTCTCTAACATCCAAATCACAAAATCAACAAAGCCGGCAATCGACAGAAGCCTGGTTACCGCAGTTACCATCGCCGAAGAAAACTGGATGACTCCGTTCATTAAATACTTAAAGGACGGGACGGTCCCCGCCGACCGTATCAAAGCTCGCCAGCTTCAGCTCCGTGCAACCAGATACACCCTATTGGACGACCGACTTTACAAGCGAGCTTTCAGCCTTCCTTTCCTCAAGTGCATTACGCCGGAGGAAGGCCGGCTCGTTTTAGCCGAGATCCATGACGGGATCTGTGGAAAGCATGCTGGAGGGCGAGCTCTCATCCACAAAACGACCAGGCAAGGTTTTTTCTGGCCTACACTACAAAAAGATGCGATCGCCTACGCCATATCGTGTCACAGGTGTCAAGTGATGGGCCCGCACATCAAGCTTTCCCCCGAGCAGCTCACCTCTATGTACAGTCCATGGCCTTTCGCCCAATGGGGCATCGACCTCATCGGTCCCTTGCTGACGGCGCCAGGAGGATGTAAATTTACCATTGTGGGGGTCGTTTATTTCACGAAATAGGCTGAGGCCGAACCACTCAATAAGATCGACAAAGAACAAGTAATCAAGTTCATTTGGAAAAACATCATATGCCGGTTCGGTCTACCCCAGGCTATAATCTCCGACAACGGAAAGCAGTTCGACGGCTTGGAAGTCATGCAATTCTGCGAGAAGTGGGGAATCAAAAAGTTGTTCTCGGCCCCCTACCACCCTCAGACGAACGGGCAGGTAGAGGCTGTAAACAAAATCCTCAAACACATGATCAAAGCACAACTCGAATCCAAATAAGGACGATAGGCGAGCGAGCTCCCGGATGTTTTGTCGTCCTACTGAACGAAGACCCAAAACTCAACCAGCGAAACCCCGTTCGCCCTCGCCTTTGGAACAGAAGCTGTGATCCCTTCAGAGATCGTCATCCTCAACCACCGAACTGAATAGGAAATGACGACGGACAATGATGTATCCCGACGGATCGACTTGGACATGATCGAAGAACGGCGACTGACCTCAGAAATGAAGAACACAATCCACAAAAGGAAATCCGATGAATTCTTCAATTCGAAGGTCAAGGAAAGACGATTCCAAGTGGGCGACCTAGTCCTCAAAAAGGTCCAGACTCACACGGGAGTCTTTGGCCCGAATTGGGAAGGCCCCTTCAGGATATCTAAGTGGCTAACTAGGGGAGCCTACGAACTCCAACACCCATACAGCACTCCGGACCAATATCCCTGGAACGCCGTACATTTGAAGAAATACTACCCATAAAAACTATGTATTCAGTTACCCAATGTACAAAGAGTTTAATGAGATTTTCCGATCCCATTTATGTGATTCGTCTCGACAAAGACAAACAAGTAAAAAGAAGACGACTCGCTCGCCCCACAAGAGGTCGTCATCTAACCTGACGGACCTATGCAAGCGATCGCCCCTCCAAGCACAACGTATACCATCGAGGATCGTCATTCAACATGACGATCCGAGGTAGAAAAGTGCAGCCATGGTCTTGGAGGTCGAGGAACCGACAGCTTCATCCAAGCAAGGTTCCTTTGGACTGCGGCCGCTCGCCCTTCGTTTAAATACGAGGCGGGCGTAGCCAAAGGACCCTCCAAACAAATCTATGGACACGCTCGCTCGCCAACAAAGGTACATCATCTAACATGATGGACCCGGACAAGGCGACGCGTCCATACCCCCGTCACAACGTATACCGTCGAGGATTGTCATCTAACATGGCGATCCGAGGTAGAAAAGTGCTAACAAGCCGCGGACATGGAGTCAATTAAACCGACAATGCCCCGCGCAAGGACTCCTCCAGACCAAGACCGCACGCCCTTCGTTTAAATACAAGGCGGGCGCAGCCTAACGGAGGACCCTCACAATAAAGTGAGTCGCGGGACAGACCTACAGGTGGAATGTCCCTCGCACACAAAGACACGGTCATGGAGGTCGGTCCATCGAACTCCGCGACCGTGCATGGTTCCTCAAAGTCGAAACAATCGTCCTCCCTCGGAGAATCAACAAACTAAAGATGGCTCACCAAACATATTATTTTCGTTCCCTTACTTACGCAAAGTAAACAAAAACAAGGGGCAAAAGTGGAGCTATTCATACATGCGATCGGGAGGAAGGAACCATACACGATCGGCTCTGTTCAAACACACACATGACGATCGGTTTTGTTCAAGAAATTTACAAGAAAAGAATTTCAAGTGTACCAATGCACTCGGATCTATTCAGACAACTGTGCAAAGTCTAAGTGAAGCAAAACATTCATACAAGGCGATCATACAAACAAGGCATCAGGTGCAATTGTGTAAACACTTGTGTAAATTTGTATACAAACACTCAGAGAGGCGATCGTACAAATAAAGAGTCAGATGCAAAAAGAAGTATTTTATTCCATTCAAAATGTTTATACGTACAAGCCTGAAGGCAATACAAGAAGATACTAGAAATTACAAGGAAAGAAAAACATCATGACAGCTGTCTCACTCAGGCCGCCCCCGCCTGGCCTTCACCGCCAGCAGCTGGATCAGCGTGCGCTTCCTCACTGGCCTCCGGATGAATAATTTTATTCGGCTATGGATACCAGCTCAGATCGATCCCAAGGTCAGTAAGGTCAAGGATCGGCTGAAGGAAGTCCGGCTGCAAAGGGTGCTCAAGCACGTAGGCTTTGAAGGTTTCCATCAGAGGGCCGAGTTCGAGCCCTACCTTCTTGGCAGCACGGATAGCATCGGCGTAAGCCATGTAATATGCGAACTCGCCGACATAATCCACGTTGAGGTAGGGATCGGTCTCGATCGCCTTCAACTGTGCCTTCAGCCCCGCGGCCGTCTTATCCGCATCCACGAGCTCGGCTACCTTGACGGCCAGTTCCCCCTTCGTTGTCTCCAGCTCGCCGTTTAGCCGGTCCACCACCGCCTTCATCCCGGTGACCTCTTCCTGCGAGGCCGCGTACGACCGACGAGCATCCGTCATCTGGTCACGAAATCGATCTGCCACCGCCCGGGACCGATCAAGCTCCTGCTTCATCTGGTCAAGGTCTTGTTTGGCTCGCTTGGCCGTCTCCGTATACTCCTTCTCCATGGCCACTATCCTATTAGCGAACTCAGCATTCTGGTTCCGAGCAACCTCAAGATCCAAGTGGAGGCTAGCAGTAGAGGGCCGCCCCTCATAATCTTTAACAGCTTGAGCGGCCATCGTCGCCGCCTGGAGAGTCAGGGCAAGTGTCGCCTGCATGGCATCTCCAGACCGCCGGCGAGCAATCACGTCAAGGTCGGTCATCCAAGCCTTATGAAGAGAGGAGATGGCCCGAGAGATATAGGAAGGAACGTCGATGGGCTCGCGCGGAGACTTGCTCGCCAGGAAATCCAACACCATTGGCGAGGTGTTCGAATCGGAAAGACGGACCCTGCAACACGAACAAAAAGCGGAGGATTTAGTATACATCCTACACAAGTAGCCTAACTCAGAAAGATCAAACCAGTCTTACCTTGCGACCTTCTCGGGGTCGGCCAAAGTAGGGCTTGCCCCGCGGAGTCTCGGCTTTAGCGATCGCCGCAGTCTTTAAGAAGGTCGCTGAGGCCGAAGACCCCTCCGTCATTGGAACAGTGGAGATAGGAGGCGCGGCAACCGGAGGCACCACAATGGACGCCTCCGTAGCGGCAGTCGGTAGGGGCTCCTCCGGCCTCCGCCTCTTGCGGTTGCGCTGGAGCTGCTCCTCTTCCCGAGCCTCCGGCTCGATGACCCGAGCTATAATAGGTCTCTCCTCGGGGATAGGACAGGACGTCGTTGCAGGGGCACGACCCCCCTTCTTCCCTTGCTGGAGACGACTCACAAGGCCGGGGTTCGACATTTTAATCTCTCTCGGGGGCTCCGAGTAGCGGGGAAAGTGGATCTCTGTCAAAGAAGAGATTCAACCAAGTTAGACGTCTTTTTCAATCATACGATCGCCAACCAGAAAAGAGAAAGTAAAAAAATTCATACCTGGAACCTTCAGGTGGTGAGGGAAGCGAAACAAATGAGTGCGCAACCAATGAGCTTCGTCGTTGACCGTGCGAACATCGAGGTAGTTGTCTCGCAGACTACAGATTCGCTCCCAAATGATCAAGAAGTCAAAAGGAAGGTCGTCGATCGCTGGAACAAGGAAGCTTGCAAAAAGGAAACCAAATTATATCAGTTCAAGGTGTATCCGAACAAAGGGAGAGTTAAAACCCTTACTCGGATTCCTCTCCCAAAAACTGGTGGGGATTCCAACTCTTCCTCTGGCTTTTCGCTCGATGCCGACCTCCAGGCTCCGCCGACCCATCACCATTTTGCCAGGTCGCCCCGAACCATGTTCGGCACCGCAAGGACCACCCTACCCATGCAGCCCTGGATGTGATAGCCACCAATTGAACCCTTCTGCGTAGTCAGCTTGAAGAGATAGTTCATTTCCAGCGCAGAAGGTATACGGAACAACCGATGACTGCCAAAAAGTGTCAAGGTACTGATTATCTGCAGCCAGGCGTTCGGCGTCAATTGGAGGCGGACAACAAGTATGATACGGCGAACGGCAATGGAAACCACAAACCGGCCTCCAAGATCAGTTCGTTGACGGCGACCAAACCCTCAAGAGGTTGGTCGGCACGTTCGTTCTCCGAAGGCACGTACAATGAAACGTCAGAAGGGATATGGAATTTCGCCCTCCAGCGACTCAAGTCCTTCTTGGTCGCCGAACTCCGGATCTGACCGAGGGTCCACAAGGAGCGGTCCGCGGCCCGAAATGACGTCCACTTCACGGGCTCATAGGGGTGGGCGACCGAGTATGCTCCGAAGTAAAACTGAGGACATGGTCCGGCAATCCCCTCCATAAGACCGGCGAACTCCAAAAAGGCCCAGCCAAACACGTTGTTCTGCTCCCAGTACAGCCTCACCACCTCATCCTCATCTACCGGCGAGCCCCTCTGCCCCACCGCCGCCGCCGACCTCGCCACGTCAGCCTCATTGAAGAGCTCTTCAACCTCCGCGGGTGTAATCCCCGCACGAATGGCCTCGACAGCCATCTCCATGTGAAGAGCCGCGGAGGTTTCTTCCCGAGCAGGCGAAGTCGCGGCGGCGGAAGAACTACCAGCCTCACACACATTGGATCCTCCTCCATACATGTTTCGAAGAGAAAAGGGGGGAGAGAATTTTTGTTCTTACCTAGAAAAAAAGTCGGTCGGCGCAAGAGGCTTCAAAGAATTTCGGCAGAGTCTTCGTCTAAAGGCAAGGGCGCATAAAGATCTGATCTATAGTAGCCCTAGCCCTTTTATAGGCGAGCGCAGGGACCTTTGTGCAAATAGGCGGAATTCCGGGGGCTGAAGTGCAACCGTCGGGGGGGACACATTAAATGCAACAGTCGAAACCCGCGTACGCGTCGTTTTGAGGGTACGCCAGGCGACAAGTCTGACAAAAACCGTCGGATTCCCCCAACAGGAGCGCGACGCGTGTCCCTGCAACGTTTCGAGAGCCCGCCTCCACTTCCCGCTATTTCCAGCGCATAAGGAGATCATCCGGATTCGAAATCAGTTCGTCCAGGCGACGATCATCCTTGTCATAAACAGATGAGTCAATCATGTAAAACAGGTGATCGCCAACAGTGCCACCTCACCCCACGTCTTCAACATCGGAGCGAGCTGGGGGGCAATTGTTGTGCGGCAATTTATACGCCTCGACGGCGATCGGCGTAATGGTCCAGAGCCAGCCAAAGAAGACAGATGCTGGGTAAGCGGCTAGCGGTCGACGTCCAAGGCGATCGTCTATTGGCATCTGGCGATCGCCTATAATGTCCGGATGTAGACGGTCGTCCCGTGCCACGTATGAATCCGACACCCGACAGAGTCTTCGAAGACCGAATCTCGGATGAAGACCCACGTGCAGATCCGCGAAAGGCGCCACAAGATAAGGCCTTTTTGACCCTAGCCTGTCACCACCCTCACACCTACCGACAGGCCCGCCGAAAGGTACAAAGTGGGTCCTCCCCAGACAGCGACTCAGGACGCGTGCGGACTTCTCATTGTCTCGCACATCTGGCCACCAGCAGCAGCCTCGGACTTTAAGGAAACAGTCCCACGTGATGGGACGATCGCCCACCTTATTCTAATATAGAAAACGGCGGTCGCCCGTAATGGACAGGGATGACCTAGCAACCTCTCCTCTTATAAATAGAAGGCCTCCAGCAGTGGCCAAAACACAGTGAAATCCATTCTCGAAAATACGGAAAAATACACACATACAGTGGGATTCATTCACGAACACAGAACACCAAAAGCATACTATACAGAGAACTCTCCATCTTTGTAACAAGAACTCACAGAGCTCCAACTCTAGTTCTTCCGGCAATCTTCAGCACTCGTTAGCAAAGATAACTAGAGTCTTTATAATCATTGTAATTGTACTCTAATATTAATATCTGTACTCAATAGTATTCATATTAATAACATCTCGCGAGAGCATTCAAGCCCGGGACTAACAACCCCGGCAAATCTTGTGTTATTTATTTCCTCATAGACGTGTTCTCGCACTTTGTTTGTTACT
Source organism: Orobanche coerulescens (assembly GCA_033398695.1). NCBI lineage: Eukaryota > Viridiplantae > Streptophyta > Magnoliopsida > Lamiales > Orobanchaceae > Orobanche > Orobanche coerulescens. Next base: position 52,545,576 of record CM065803.1, read on the forward strand.
CGATCATTCCAGCAATATCATCTCTGGATAATATTTTGGGTAACAACACCCTCCATATGGAATTTAATAAGATCAAATGTTAAAAAATAATAAACTTCTTAAAGTATCCCTAGATTAAATTAAATGTATAACTCATTTCTATTTTTTTCTTCTTGACGGGGTTCTCCGGCATGTCGCGGTAGGCTGCCAGCAAACCTCCGACGGCTAGTCAGTTTTAATTTTTTTTCTTCAACTTTTTCCTATCCTCCAACGTCCGCCAAAAGACCTCAAGCGGCGGACCACCTGATCTCTGAAAATTAGGCAGTGTTTTTTTTTGTTTTTTCCAGCTGCCGGTCACCAGCATACCTCCGGCGACGGTAAAAAAAAACAAAATTCTGGCGACCATTGGTAGACCTCTGGCAGGGACTTTTTTGTTTTTCGTCGACTGACGGCCTGTTCTCTGGTGACCGAGCAGCTTTATTTTGTCCGCCTGTCAATCTGCTCTCCGATGGGGCTTCCGACTGCCGAAAAACCAACAACGATATAGCATTTTTTTCTTTGGGGGGGGGGGGGGGGAATGCCAGCCTGTTCTTCGGCGACGGGCATTCTCATTTTTTTTTGTGGATGCCTGTCGACTTGTTCTCCTGTGGGGGCCTCCTCTTGCGCTGTTTTTCAATGATCGTTGGTTAGAGGCCCTCTAGTATATAATACGAAGGGCAATCATTGTTATGTGATCATGTACAGATGAAAAGATCAGGTATGCCTCCATATGGAATTTAATAAGATCAAATGTTAAAACATAATAAACTTCTTAAAGTATCCCTAGATTAAATTAAATGAATAACTAACTTCTAATTTTTTTCATTCCTGACGGGGTTCTTCAGCGTGTAGCCGGCCGGCTGCCGGCGAACTTCCGACGGCTAGTCAGTTTTTTCAAGCAGACCTCAAGCGGCGGCCCCCTAGTCTCCAACAATCGGTAGTATTTTTTTTATTTTTTCAGCTACCGGTCGTTAGTAGACCTCTGGTAACGGCCAAATTTTTTTTTTGGCTACCATCTGTTGACCTCTGGCGAGGAGTTTTTTTGTTTTAGTGGCCTCACGGCCTGTTCTCCGGTGACCGAGCAGCTTTTTTTGTATCCGTCTGTCAATCTGCTCTCAAGCGTGGCCTCCAACTGCCGAAAAACCAACGGTGACATAGAAGTTTTTTATTCTCTTTTATTTTTTTCGGCTGCAGGCATTTTTTTTAGAGGCTCTCTAGTATATAATATAGGGACAATCGTGTTATGTGATCGTGTGCACATGAAAAGACCAAGTACCCCTCCATATAAAATTTAATAAGACCAAATCTTAAAAAATACTCCATCTGTCCCACAAAACTGTACTCATTTTGACTTTTATTAGTCAACATTCATAAACTTTGACCATGAATTACGACCAATATATAAAAGAATTATAGTAATGTAAGTACTTATCTGATTTGTCTTAATATGTATTTTCTAAATATTATTTTTTTATAATTTTTATTCATATATAATTGAAATTATTAATGGTCAAAGGTGTATTTGGAGAGACTGGTCAAAGTCAAAATGCGCACAATTTTGTGGGACGAAGGCCTGTCAATCTGCTCTCGGACGTGGCCTCCGACTGCCGGAAAACTAACAACGACATAGCAGTTTTTATTCTCGTTTTTTTGGGTGGGGTGGGGGGTGGGAGTGGGAGGGATGGCAACCTGTTCTTCGGCGGCGGGCAGTTTTTTTTTCGGACATCTGTCGACCTGTTCCCCTATGTGGGCCCTGACGACCGCTCGTAGACCTCCAACAATCGGGCAAATTTTTTCTTTCATCCGCCGGCCGATTGTTAGTGGACCTAGCGACCAATCAGTTTTTTTTCTGCGGCCTCCTACTGGCCTATTCTCCGATGGATCCCCTGACGGTCGCCTGGCGGAGCTTCGGCAGATGGGGTATTTTTTTGGCGGCATCTGCCGGCCTATTGTCCGGTAGACTGTCGGCGAATCTCCGACGACTGGTCAATTTTTTTTTTTTGGCTGCTTGCCGGTCGTCGCCGGACCTCTGATGACCAACTTATTTTTCTATCTACAGCGGTTAATATGTTTTAACGATATAATTTGATAATTTAATAATTTTAATCTAATTATGCCTCCTCTACAATGCCATATGGCACATATTATCACTAGTTATCAATAAAAGACCGAACCCTAACATGATTGCACGCATGATCATTCAACAACAACATCTAAGCCTTAGTCCCAAAATGATTTGGGGTCGGCTAACATGAATCAAACTTTGAAACCGTCAATGATCGTTACATAAATAACATAAAAGGAGAAAAGGAAGAAAGAAAGTAGAGAAAAAAGCAAATAAAATGATGCAAAAAAAGAAAAAAGAATTAGTTTTAGAAAAAAGAAAAAAAAAAGCACGCATGATCATTGTGTGTAGAAAAATTAGTTTTAGGTTTGATGCAAATAATAGTGGAGTCTGGGTTTTAATCGTCAATTAACACATTATGTCAAGATGTGTTCTGATTTCGGACATACAATTCTAAAAATGTATATTTAATTGCAGAAAATCTGAGATTCTTGTGTGTTTGTTGGATGCGATATGTGGACTATCAACTTAGGGTGCGCTTGGTTCAAATAAGGTAATGGGAATAGCAAAGGTAAAGTGAATACAATGGAATATAAAGGAATGGAATGGAGATTATCATTATCTTTGATAATTTTTGACTTAAGAAAAACACATTAACCTCCAAATTGGTGGTGGTGGCTGCTGCTGGTGATGGTGGTAGCTGCTGGTGGTGGTGGCCGCTCGTGGTGGCTGCTGCTGCTAGTGGTGGTGGTGGTGGCGGCGGCGGCTGTTGATGGTGGCGGCTGGTGGTGGTAGTGGGTAATCATTACCTTTCCTCCCAATTTACCGAGTAATGCCCCATTACCCACTACTAAGCAATGATTGCATTCCTTATTCCTAACCAGGCATGTTTATTCATTGTCTTTCCCATTCCCTACCCTCATACCCCTAACCAAGCACCCCCTTAGTTTTTGCGTTTGTTTTACAAAACTTGGTGTATTTTGTAAAAATAGTAATAAAACTAATTCAATTGTGAGTTGACAATCCAAAACTAGCATAGAAACTGAAATCAGTGATACGAATATCAAGTTTTACGTAATCCAAAGAACAAGGATAAGTATCTAATGACGATATGGACGACATAACGTTTTAAGCATATTCACTAACTTCACTCGTCTCCTCAGCTGGGAACACTAAATAAGGAAAAATGTGCAAAAATATTTAATAAAAAAAAAACAGAAAATTAACATATTTGCAGCTTTTAATAATCACAATTTTTTCTAGAAAGGTCAGCCACAACACTGTTTGTCTCATTGGTTGAAAACAAAAATGAAATGGATCATAATTAAACATTTCGAATGATTTCTTCACCTTCATTCATTTCAAGAATCACTTCCAGTCTCTGCCAGACTGCCAGTTGCCTTTGCACCAAAAAGAGAGCCATCTCGGGGGCCTCCAATCCTATGTAATGACGACATTCTTGCAAAAGTAGAAGCTACGCTAGAAAATGGCGACAAATGGGGTCGACTCCAATACTTGAATCGACCAAAGAATCAACACTGACTCACTGAGCTAAAAGAAACACTCAAATGGATGTGTAATTCGGGAAAAGATGAATTAACGTATCTAAGGTTTCGGGTAAAAATTTCCGGGCGAATAAATAACATGGCCGTTGATTTCCATTCCACAAGCAAGAACTAATTTGAGTTTCTCTCTGCAGTGAAGAAAAAAAAATTCTCATGAGAATATACTAAAGAGTAAAGACTTGCATATTTTAGAACTTCAACAGAGTAAGGGGCACAGCATGTACTAACCCTTTCGTCGCTTGTAACATGCAAACTATACCTAATAGACTGCAAGAAAAATAGTTGAAAGAGTAGGTTAATAATCGTCAGCCAACTATTTTGCAGCATAACATAAAAAAGACTCTATAGATCATACAATTAAGTATAGACCAGAAATAGCATCTCCTCTCCGGATTATAGTTGCAAGATAATCTAAATGTTCCTTAAATTTCGTGCTAGAACATTTGAGCCAGAAAGAAACTTGAAAATATGGATGATCAGTTGAGTTTCACAAGACAAGATAAGGGATAATTACAAAAATTATCCCTGAGGTTAGGAGTAATTACAAGAATATCCAGAAATGTTTCAAACTCTTGAGGTTTGATTCTGCCTTAAATCCAAGGATGTAAGTGTATGAATGTAGGGTTTTTTTATAAATGTTTTTGGTTCTGAAGGGGGAAACTATAAGATGGAATAAGAACTCAAGGGTTTTATGCACCTTCTCTAGGGGTCCGGTAAAATACATTAAAAATCGGGTGGTCTTTGTAGTGACCCTGAATTGAATTGGTGTAAGAGCTTAGGAAGAGCATAGACATACTGTAATATTTTTTAGCAGCCCTAAGGTGACATCCTGTGCTCCGTATGACTTTGGATGCCACTTCATTTCGGACCAATCAACATGTGTTACTGACCAATTGGCTATTCCAGCTGGATCAAGCATCTGAAAAGGCGAGGCACAACTATACAGATCACAAATATTGGAACATCTGGTAGGAAGAAAGGAAGACTTTAATAATCTGGATACAGAAAGCATAACAAATCTCACATAGAAAAATGTGGGCAGATAGTGTTCATCTGAGTAGCAATTGCGTCCGTCCATGCCTGGCTGTTCAATCAAACCACATGCATGCAATAGTGCTTCGGTACAGTGTAATAGGGGGGGGGGGGGGGGGGAATCAATACGGTAAATATGCAAACATAATTAAGAAAAAGCAACAAAAACTAGACAAGTAACAACCATCAAGGTTATTAGGTCATGGGAAAACAAGAAAAACAAAACCCTTAAAAGGAGAATGGGCCATGTGCAGTTATTAACTAAACGAAAAGCTGCAACAGGGGAACATGTGCATGCTCTATGTGTGTGTGTGAGAGAGAGAGAGAGGCGGAGAGAGGGAGAGGGAGAGGTGGGGGCAGGGGAGGGGGAGGGAGAGAGAGAGAGATCAATGAAGCTATGTTTTAAGGGTTGTCTGAGAGAGGGAGGGAGGGAGGGAGGGAGGGAGGGAGGGAGGGAGGGAGGGAGGGAGGGAGAGAGAGAGAGAGAGAGAGAGAGAGAGAGAGAGAGAGAGAGAGAGAGAGAGAGAGAGAGTTCAATGAAGCTAGATTTTTAAAGGTTGTCTTATGAAATACATCCTGCATAAGCGTTTTTTTTGTTTTTGTGCTATAGTTTTAATGGACAGGAGATCAGGAGATAAGAGAAATATGGAGGGCATACTTTGATAACCTATTTAATGGACAACGTGAGGAAGATATTGGGGATGTAAATATTGCTTCAAATTTGGTTATTCGGGATTTTATGCAACGAATTCAAAAGGGTGAAGTACGGACGGCATTAAAGAAAATGGGTTCGAAAAAGGCAGAAGGGCCACATGGTATACCTATTGAAGGATGGAGGTGTTTGGGAGAGAGGGGAATCGAATGGTTGACTATACTTTTCAATAAGATTTGGAAATACAACAAAATGCCACTGGCATGGAGGAAAAGCACTTTAGTCCCTTTATAAAAGAACAAAGGCAATGTCCAAGAGTACTCTAATTATCGGGGGATTAAGTTGATGAGTCATACCATGAAAGTATGGGAACGAGTGATTGAGCAACGTCTTAGAAAGTGTGTGGAGATATCAGAAAACTAATTTGGATTTATGCCTGGGAGATCGACTGTGGAAGCAATATTTCTAATGAGACAGATGATGGAACACTATCGTGATAAGAAGAAAGACTTGCATATGATTTTTATTGATTTAGAGAAGGCTTATGATAAGGTACCAACAGAGGTACTTTGGTGGGCATTAGCCAAAAAGGGCGTGTCTAAGAAGTATATTGACATCATTAGAGACATGTATGAAGGAGGTAGTACAAGTGTATGTACTACCGTGGGAAGAACTGAGGAATCCCTATTATGATTGGGGTGCATCAAGGCTCGACTCTTAGTCCTTTCCTTTTTGCCATAATCATGGACGAATTGACAAGGTCAATTCAAGACGATATCCCTTGGTGCATGATGTTTGCAGATGATATAGTATTGGTTGATGAAACGAGGGACGAAGTTGAACGAAAGTTGGAACTCTGGAAAAATACGCTCGAAACTCGTGGTTTTAGGCTGAGCAGAAGTAAGACTGAATATTTGGAGTGTAGTAGTGGAAATGGAAGTAGAGAGGCGGGTACAATCACTTTTGATGGGAATGTTATACGAGGATCGGAGTTTTTTCGTTATTTTGGATCTATTCTTCAAAAGGATGGAGAATTAGACGGTGACGTGGCCCATAGGATTAAGGCGGGATGGTTGAAATGGAAGAGCGCAACAGGATTATTATGTGATCAAGGCACCTTACAGATTAAAGGAAAAATTTTACCGAACAACAATTAGGCCTGCACTTTTATATGGCACTGGATGCTGGACTGTAAAGCATATTCATGTGCATAAGATGAATGTGGCGGAAATGCGTATGCTAAGATGGATGTGTGGCCATACGAGAAAGGATCGACTTAGAAATGATGTGATTAGGAAAGAAGTACGAGTGGCCCCTACAGAGGATAAGCTGTTGGAGAATCGGTTAAAATAGTTTGGACATGTGAGACGGAGGCCGATTGATGCACCAGTGCGGAGGCTTGAAGAATGGGGAGCGCATAGGCCGATGAGGGGTAGAGGAAGACCTAAACAGACATGGATAAGAGTGATTGAGAATGATATGAGGTTTCTTGGGATTGGAGAAGTTATGGCGTTGGATAGGACGACGTGGAGGGAGAGAATTCGGGTGGTTGATTATGTTTGAGGTTTTTTTTTGCATAATGATTATTACTATTTTTTATTTACTTTTTATTATTTAGTTATTTCTGTACGTAGTAAACTTTTCACCTATCACTTTTGTCTTTTTATAGGACTGTTTTATTGGAGACGACTTGACGTTTTCAGAGATTGATTCATGTTAGCCGACCCCAAAGCATTTTGGGACTAAGGCTCTGATGTTGTTTGTTGTTGTGCTATAGTTTAGTGAAGTATGGATTAGAAGAGGAAAACAGGTCAAAGTACCATACAGAAGCTTAAGCTTAAAAAACACATCTCCCCAGGTTTGTGATGACTCTCTTTGATTACAGTGAGAAGCTAACTAATTACCTGGCATAACGGAACACACATTGCGATACTAAATTTATTTATTTGAAATGCATCCTGGGCACTCTATCCACAACAAGCATAGAGAAGAAATTAAGATCAAATAAGCTGGTATCCTAGTTAAATGAAATATACATGGAAAGAAATGACAATGTAGTTTAGCTATACAAATGTTGCTCTTCGGTAAAGAACTTTGTTGGCATCACAAAATTAGGTAATTGTGAAGAAAAATCATGCCTAAGCTCTAAGCCTCTAACAAATTGGGTAGCTCTGGTTTCTCAAACAGCAGAAAGTCCACATCCTATCAACACTAATTTCTAAATTAACAAAGATAACTAAGAACTTCAATAAAATGAAAGACAAACAAAGATTGCTACGAAAAATCCCGCCCTATATACTAATCATGAAACGAAATTACCACATGGCATAAAATTGAAGTTCAACTATTTTATTAACCAATTATGTTCAAGTAGTATGACATACGATAGTTTTCTTTTATCTAAAAAATTAAATGGAAAATATATTATTATGGCAAGACAATCATATTAATGTTAACCTACATTAATATTGACATTAAACTATATACACGATTCTCCTTAAATAGAATATGAAATAAATATTCTCTTAAGGACTATACATGTCATAAATATTTCTAAATGACATTAATATTTTTTTAATAAATTGTGTATTACATGATTTGTAAATGTCACTAAAAATAAAAAAATTAATAAGTTCAACTGAATAAAATATTTGTAGTTAATACTTCAATATAAAAACAAATGTTAGGATGTACAATACTGTTTGAATTTGTCTCAATGTATATTTTCAAAATATTATTTTTACAATTTTTTTACGAATATATAGTTAAAAATATTGATGGTCGAAGTTGTATGTTGAACTCCGCGTAAGTCCAACATTGCAACTATAATCGGAAGTACACTAGAAAAAAGAAATATATTTATACGTTTTTAGAATAATACAAATTTTATATATTATTAAAAAAATACTTCATGAATATTAAAATATTGTGAAATCTAAACATTATTTGTTAAAAATACTTAGAAAATCTTGAAAAATATTTCAAAGTATTTTTAAAATTAATCAATGAACAAAAAATAAAATTATTTAGATACACAGAAATTTTACAAGTCCAAATATATTGAGGAAAAAGAGAAAGAATTGTATAAACTGTATTTTTTCCAAATACTAAATAATCTTAGATATTCACTTGAGTAAATATAACTATAGATATATGTACAACAACAACAACATTACCCCAATGCCTCAACGGCTCCCGCAAAAAGCGGAGTAAGGGGGATCGGATGTACGCATCCTTACCCCTGTCTTAACACAGAGAGGGCTGTTTCCGGATGATCCAAAATGAAAATTGCATCGAGAATTGCATGGAATGACTAGTACTTCATGAGGAAAAGAAGTGCAGCCACTTTAGCGAGTCATTTTGTTTTATTCCATTATAATCCAGAACCAAAGAATAAGGAGTTTTCGGCTCCATTGAAAACAATGGAAATATAACTATAGATATATATATAACAGAAAAAAATTAATTTTGGGCAGGCCACCATATTATCAGGTATTTCTGATCGAATGTTTGCCGCATATGGACAACAGTGTTAGTTTTTACTTTCAAAACTGATATAGATAAGAGTATCATTATTTTTAACCACATTTGAGTATGTATATCCATCATGCTGCTCATTGCCATCTTTACACATATCATATATACTAGATATTATTTAATAAGAAATTATTTTGTGATTATATATATCACTATTTTATTTTGTTGTGTTTTATATAAGATATAGTTTTTTTTATATATAAAAAAATATAGTATGTTCTTAGAAGTAATAATGTGATACGTCTAGTTCTTTTATAACTTAATATATAGAGAATAAATATATAGATTATGTTTTTATATATCTGTTTCTACTAATATCTTTATAGACAGGCACCAATACCTTGCAATTGTCCCTGAATTTTGAGTAGTAGAGACTGTCAGCCATTATTATAATAGCATGATGCCGCTTCATTGTAAACCACTGCGTAATTAAAACAAAAGGCATATTACAACATAATAGATATTAATTTAAAAAAAAATAACAATTAAGCAAGCAGCAGTAGATTGATTAAATCCAAGTTGGCAACTTTTAGCTCCATCAGAGGCAGTAAATGGTCAGAATCAGTGCGTAACATAAAGATAACATGGTAATCAAGTTATACATGCTAAAATGCACGATAAAATTTGAAAGTTAACCTTCTTTCCTCCCTTAAGATCATATAAACAAGATATAATGTGTATGATACACAATGAAGCTGCTTTTTCCTCTTTATTAGCCCTTTAAAAAACTTGGTAGTACATTCCAATCTGCAGATTCTTCTACAGCATTACTAACATATAAAACACACCTGTGAACCCTTTCTAAAGTCTTTCATCTCGACTTCAGGTAACATATGCTCAATGTACCTACCACTTCCATGTGGACCAGGATCCTCAAAGCTGCAGAAAACAGGACGAATGTTTATCTCTCATGTTTATTTACAATCACAGGTCTTATTAAATAGTAAATATCAATGCTAATTAAATAAATGGTGTAGACTTTAACTTGATGTTCTCTAAATACCTAATAAATTAAAGAAGGGGAGAAATTCTAAACCATCCATTTGTCTTCTTCTTTTCATGATCGATGTCTTAAATGGGGAATTGACTGTTCTTTTGTGCATATCACGTCATATAACTATAATAGTTAGAATACAATTACAACTTTTACTTTATGTAACAAGAAACGAAGGCGTATCGAGTAGTGAGTCCCGTGGTTGTCAAGTCGCCGACTAGTCGACTGGTCGGAAACCATTGAACAACTGAGTCACTCGACTAGGGCAAAGATAGATAGTCCACTAGACGCTCCCACTGGACTAGTCGTCGACTTGGCAACCATATCTAAACTTATGATAAATTACATGTGTTGAACTTAATATGTTATCTTCTGGGACATATTTGCTAAGTTATTTAAAGTTATATAATTACATGTTATGATTTATGTCTCACATGTATAAATATATATATATATATATTATTTATTATTATTGACTTACCAACTAGGCAACGAGACTAGCCGCTCAATCGGACCTCTGTCGACTCGAATCGACTCGAGTTAGCAACCATGGCGAATTCAACTTAATTTTATATTATAGTTCTTTATCAGAGTTGTTTTGGTATTCAACCCATATATTGAAAAGCTCACTGCTGAGTTACATATGTTTGATCCACAAGGGACTGTGGCTACAAAAAATACAAGTCACCAGCGGCAAATTAAAAAATAGCATACTTACCAATCTACATAGCTGACATTTGTGTACATGAGATAGTTGTACACATAGTCAAAATCACGAAGTGGAATGCAGCTGCAGTCAGAATGCGTAATTAGTATCTTGAGTGTTTGCATGAAAACAGACAAAAAGGAAACATGGAACTTGACAAAGAATTATTATATAGGAACCTGTCAGAAAGTAGTACAAAATGCTGGTTGTCTGGATCTTCGAGTGCATTACCTAAAAGCCGCCTTTCTGCATCAATCATTGAGATTCTCCCCCACGTTACCTGCAATTACAAAACATTCACAAAGTACATTAATGACAGTACAGAGTTTTCTATCTTCTACTTTGACCAAACAATCATAAAATTATGACAAATATTGAAGGAGATATTACAATCAATCAACATGAAAAAATGAAGATTGTATACAGAGTAGGTTCTGGAAAGTCATTTGATCCACATACGAAAAGCAATTAACATAAAATTAACATTAAAACTTGTTGAGATTTAGGTAATAACAGGGTTATTTATATTACATTTTATAGTTTAGAGATTATAGTGAAATTATTGTAAGTTAATCTTATAAATAGAGAAGGGTGGAAGACGTAGGTTTACTAATGAACGCCATATGCGTCCTCCTGTCAGCGACGGCAAACCTCTCGTGGCCATTATTGCAATTGGATGTAAAGATGCCTTCTTACATGGTGATTTACAAGAAGAGGTGTACATCTCCACACCACTTGGATTCAAACTAACTAATGACCAAAACTAAGTGTACAAGTTGAAGAATGCTTTGTTTGGGCTAAAAGAGTCGCCTCACGCGTGGTTTGAAAGGTTCGGTTCAGCTGTGAAGAGGGTAGGGTACAGACAAAGCCAAGCCGATCGCACTCTATTCACTAAGAGATGTGGTGGTCGAATCACGGCTCTTATTGTGTTGATGATATTCTGATGACTGGAGATGATCCAGATGAAATACTACGGCTTAAAGCCTTCTAGGGTACCGAGTTCAAAACTAAAGATCTAGGATCTTTGAAATACTTTCTTGGCATTGAGGTGTGTAGATCCAAGAGAGGAGTGTTTTATTTCTCAAAGAAAGTATGTCTAGATATATTGACAGAAATATAGACGGTAAGGTCTTAAAAGATGGTGGATATTTCAGCAAATGATATGGAAATTAATTTCGTTATCCTCACTCGCCCAGACATCGCACACACTGTCGGTGTGATTAGTCGTTTTATGCATTCATCTCGTACAACAACACCTCGAGACGGCTTATTAGATTTTGTGTTACCTCAAAGGTTCCCCTGGAAAAGAATTATATTTGGTTATAATGGCCATTTACTGGTTAAAGATTACCCGTTTACACCAATGCTGATTGGGTGGGATCCGTCACTGACCGACTATCTACATCTGGGTATTGTGCTTTTCTTAGAGGTAACCTTGTCTCATGGCGAAACAAGAAGAGGATGATCTTATTCTATGGAAGAAGGCCTTTGGTCGCCAGATCTAGTGTCAGAAGCTGAATTTCGAGCTATGGCTCACGGTGTGTGTCAGTTATTATGGTTGAGGATCATGCTACCTGAGTTGGGTTACCCAGTGTATGAGTCAATGAAGGAATGAGGTTGTATTGTGATAATAAAGCAGCCAGGAGTATCTCTCACAATCCAGTTCAACACGATCAAACAATGTTGAAGTTGCTAGACACTTTATTAAGGAGAAAATCGTGAATTGATCTGTACTCCATACGTAAGCACTCATGATCAAATGGCCGACATTTTGACAAATGGGCTTAGAAGATTCCATGACAAACGGGCTTAGTAAGATTCCGCTGAAATCGATATTAACCAAGTTGGGCACATTAGATATCTTTGAAGCAGCTTGAGGGGAAGTGTCGAGAGTTATGTAATAATAGTATTATTTATATTTTATATATATTATATTGCATAGTTTGGAGGTTAAAGTGCAATAATCGTAAGTTATTCTTAAAAATAAAAAGGAAGGGTGGAAAAATTAGGGTGTACTAATTCGTTGCACCACATTTTCTCCCAACTCTTATCTTCTCCTTTCCTAACATGAATACCAACATATCAATTTCTAACATAGTTAATGGTTCAACAGAACATATTCGATTGTGTGCAATGCAAATTGAATCAAATATCCAAAAATTCATAATGTTTCTGTAAACTTTAGAGTGGGATGTGTTTTCACAATGATAATATATCACAAAATAAAAATATGTTTCTCATAGTTAATTTTTTGTGCAGTCGTTCTCCATTTTGCACCCTCCCACAAATACAGCCTGGTAGACATATATGTCTTTAGTTACACCATGCATGTGCAAACAGTTATCTTTAGTAAGTGTGATAAGAGAGATCCAAAAATAAAGTAGAACATGTCAAGAAAGTTTACATGAACACGTCAAAATAATTTACATAAACTCATATGTCAAAGTTCAATCACATCAAGAACGTTTTCACATTACAAAAGGCACATATAACAGATAAGAGCTACAGCTTACATATTATCAATTGCCCAATACAATAATTAAAAACAAACCTCATCACTACGAATTTCCCGGTTGATAAAATAACGGCTGAAATGGACAGGTTTATCCTTGGATGCGTGGACGTACACTGAAAATCTACCTTCACGGTCCTGCCATATTAAGAGAATAACTGAGATCAAAAATCAGTCCAAGCTAAGTAGCATCGTGTACCCTCAGAAAATACAAAGTGGAACACTTAAACGTGTTTATAAATTAAACAGGTAAGTGTTTACATCATTCACAAACTGTTCTTGCCATCATTCTCTGTTGGTCCGAAAATTTTGCTCTCATTTTTACAGGAGAAGGGCTACTTGGTGTAAATTTGAGCTTCCTTACTAAATTTTTTAATATTCCTGTTTCAATATTTCACAATTCCTTTCGGTTTCGTGCCAATTTAACCTCTACAATTGCATCCCCACCAAAATCTTTTATTTTTATCAAGCTCAACTTGAGTTGATACTCCTTTAGTCCAATTATAAACCATACACTACTAGTCAGTTAACGTTTAGCTTTATAGGATTATTCAAACTAGACAACCCATGTTCACTGATTTTTATAGGATTAATCCAGAAGGAAAATTGGATCATCATCAACTCCACCTTATTCCAACTATACTGGGGTCGGTGGCATGAAAATTATAGTATCAATTAATTGTCTAATATTAGTTAACACTATAAATTCATGCAAAAAAATGGCAACGTTTTACGCCGATGCCCTTCCTGTTGCAACTTTCATACGAAGGAAAAGAGATGAAATTCCAAAACCGTCAACATCATAGGTGTTCCAGTTTTATGGAAAATATCATGAGACGGCGACGAGTTGAGATAATTGCTATAGTCATGTCATATTACGTGATTGATGTTGTAAAATCAACACGTACATCATGAAACATGACTCGGAAGGAAAATTGGCTGCAGCTAATTTATGTTAGACTCATCATCAATCAAAGTTTTAGAGACCAACTACATTGTGATGAACATAAAAACAACAAGATACGTAACTGGTTACAACAACAACAACAACATCATCTAAGCCTTAGTCCCCAAATGATTTGGGGTCGGCTAACATGAATCAAACTCTGAAACCGTCAATGATCGTTACATAAATAACATAAAAGGAAAAAAAGAGGGAAAAAAGTAGAGAAAAAAGCAAATAAAAAAGACAATGAATGTTAAAAAAAGGAAAAAAAAATGAAATATCCTGAAAAATAAATTAAAAGATAACATGAAATAAAAGAAAATAGGAACAAAATACAGATAAAAAAAAAAAGAATCAGATTCCATCCACCATCCGTATTCCTTCTCGCCACATTTGCCTCTCCATCGCCATACTTTCTCCAAACCGCATATCATTTTCAATCATCTTTATCCAAGTTTTCTTGGGTCTTCCTTTACCTTTCACAATATTACTTGTTCCCCAACTTTCTAGCCTCCTCACTGGGGCATCAACAGGTCTTCTTCTCACATGACCAAACCATCGTAATCGATTCTCCATCATCTTGTCTTCTATAGACGCAACTCTTACCTTCCCTCTAATCACCTCATTTCTGAGCCGATCCTTTTTTGTATGACCACACATCCATCGTAGCATACGCATCTCCGCCACATTCATCTTTTGAACGTGACACTGTTTTACAGCCCAACACTCGGTGCCATATAACAGTGCAGGCCTAATTGTCGTGCGGTAATTTACCCTTTAATCTATGAGGCATGTCAGGATCACATAAAACCCCTATGGCACTCTTCCACTTCAACCACCCTGCCTTTATTCTGTGAGCCACATCGCCATCTAGCTCTCCATCCTTTTGGATAATAGATCCAAGATACCGAAAGAAAGTGGATCCATGAACAACTTTTCCATCAAATGTGATCATCCCCGCCTCTCTATCACTGTTTTCGCTAAACCTACACTCCATATATTCAGTCTTACTTCTCACCTAAAGCCTCGAGCTTCCAAAGTATCCTCCAAAGTTCCAATTTCACAGCACTCCAACCTTCGTTTCATCAATCAACACAATATCATCTGCGAACATCATGCACCACGGAACGTCATTTTAAATTTCTCTTGCCAATTCGTCCATGACTATGGCAAAGAGAAAAGGACTAAGAGCAGATCCTTGATGCACCCCAATCGTAATAGGGAATTCTTCTGTCCTCCCAACATTAGTACGTACACTTGGACTAAGATACGTAACTGGTCAAGTTCAGAAAATGAAGATCATTATCTGGCCAAAGTATTTATCAGCAGTCCATTTGAGATGCACAAAGGCATCATTTCATAGGTTTTTGGTGTCCCATGCAATTAACTAAACCAAACATCTCACGTATAAGAGCATTTAAGCAAATTATGATGCAACTAGTTCTGAAAAATTGTGCACTTACGCTGCAGTTAGTAACTTAATTCCAAACAACATGAAAGTATCTTGAAGAGGTTAATTGTGATGACAAGTTGACATGATAGCCTCCATATAACCTCAAATAAGGTTACACATCATATCAGCAGGTTTGCAAATACCAGAAATTATAAATCTTGACAAAATTACAATTAGTACCTCTATTTGCACAAAAGGTAACTTATCAAAAAACATTAGATGATAGTAACTGCCATTTAAAACCAACACTTCAGATAAGAAAACCAAACTATGCTTGTTTCCAGAATCGAAGAAAGCACCTGGAAAAATTTATCCCACAGTTTCTCAAATGGTAAAGCACCCGTTGTCAGAAACAAGAAGGCAATTTTAGGATGCATTGGTATAACAGGAGGCGTTTTCAGTATATCTCGAATTACAACATGAGAAGCAATTTCATCATCGGTAAGTTCTCTGGCAGGAGCAGGAGGAAGCCAATTTTGTAATGCCTTGCAACCATTAGATGAGAATACATAACATGCTTCAGAATTCTGAGGAGGATAAACATACGCACAAACTAAGAACAAGCTGACTATCGAAACCAATATGATAATCCATGTTGGCTTCCTTAAATGACCATGATGGCGAGGCATGGGGAGTGCTTGGGCGTCTTTCATGCCTAGACGCCAAGCCTGAGATGATTTCATCTAAAATTAATGCATAAGAAGTCAATTTTCCCAGAAAGTATTTGATCGTGTTCCACGGCTTGCCTCACATCCAAAATGCACCGAAATAACACTTCGTACCCTCCTAAAGCAGAACCTGAAACACTGGACCCAGTAAGAATCTGAACCTCCAAAAAAGATAGATGGTATATAGGTGTCCAGCTGCATAAGGATCAATAATTCAATAGGGGCATCTATTTGCAAAACTACTTACTGCCGTAGCAGCCTAAAACTAGCAGAGTACAATATGTGGAAAATCTTAAAATAAACAGATTGCTCTTGAAAGATCCAAAACTACAAAAACAGATTTGCATAGCTCAAAAAACTGCTGTAAGATGCATGTGCACGGCATGCATAGAATCGAGTCACCAAATACGGAAGTTCAGTTTAGTTTACAACAATCTATCCACACTTAAATCTCCAACCAATATAAGCACCAGACTAATTCTCAGAACATGTAGCATTCAGCCATAAACTTGCGAACCTCTGGAAGAATCAAACTTGAAAACAAATCTGGCCCATCACATCCATAAACTTGCGAACCTCTAGAAATCACAACTTAAATTCACGCACGAACCGACGAAACACACTGACACACAACATAGCAGTCATATAGCTTCCACGTTGTCAACGAGCACAAGGAAAGCACGCTATAAAGACACGAAAAGACAAATTTCGTAGCCTCCACAACATTAGACGAACCACTCTTCCCACCCACTACACCTACCGGACGAAATGGATGAACAATTGAACATTACCTGATTGATTGAACAGTAGAGTGGTGAAGAAAGAGATCGGAGGAGTTGATTCAACCAAACACAAAAGGATCGGTATGTCTGTATACGATACGTCCGTCTATACAATTATAGCATGTTTTCGTGAGATCTAGGGCACAACGACCAATCATACAGAGAGTGAATGTATGTAGATGGGATGGCTATTTGATGAATTGAGTGTTGCAGATGATGGAGAGGGATTCGAAGTTCTGGTGTGTGTAGTGTGTGTGTGTGTGTGTGTGTTTTTTTTTTGAGAAGAAATTGGACTATTTGTAAGCATTTCAGAAACTCGAACGTTATTCTACTTCATTCAAAGGACAGCAGCATTTCAGCCGGCGGCGATAATTAAATTCCTAATCATATTCGGAAAATTGTTATCACGCGTAGAGGTGAGCGCGTGGGATAAGAATGCTAGTGGGTGATTGGCGATTTATCTCCACTTAGGCTGGGTTTAGCACTAATTTATCAGAGAAGTTTAGAGAGCGGCGTAAGGACCTTTGGTGTTCATAGATCTAGAGAAGGCTTATGATAGCATTCCGCGCGATGTTATTTGGAGGTTCTGCAAGAGGAGGAGGTGTCGTTGCTGCTCATTGGGCGCAATCCAACATACATCTGCCTACACTACTAGGAAAACAGGATTCAACATCGCCCAATTTACATCGGTTTTTAAGAAAAACGATGTAAAAAAAAGACGATGGTGTAATTGTAATTTTTTTAAACGTTAACATCGGTTCTTAGCAGAACCGATGTGAATTTCAGTTGTTTAACATCGGTTTTGTAAAAACCAATGTGAATATCAGTAGTTAACATCGGTTTTAATATGTAACCGATGTGAAACGTTTATATTTTTCTTTCAACCCTACGCAGGCAGTCTTCCTCCTTTCATCTTTCAATTGTCTTAACACTCAACGAACGCAGTCTTCCCCTTTCATCTTTCTTCCTGAAACTTGTCCAAGAAAACGATAATCAGTGTTCCTTCATCATCCCTGATCTCAATCGATCTTCATCATCCATCATCCCCGTTTCATCAATCCTTCAAAGGTGAAAGCTCCCAGCAGCCAAATTTAGGGATAACGAAGCGGTGAAAGCTCCCAGCAGCCAAATTTAGGGCGAGGAGTGAAGGCGGAATGTTTTACGCGGTGAGAACATGATTGAGTATTATGCTATGCTAGCTAAGGTTGGGGTTCACCACTACAATGGAAGTAAGTGACTCATTCGTTTTTTTGCTTGTTATCGTCATCGTTTCTATTTTCCGGTTGCAGTTAAACCAATAAGCATGTTTTTTCCTATCGAATTGCAGTTTCATTCCTGTCATTTAATGTTTTTTCCTCCTGTCACTAACGGTACTTTGAAACCATAGGTACAACAGTGATGCCCATCTTTTGTTCTAGCAATCGAATTCATCTCTGAAGACGAGGACGTTCCTCAAGCAGGCTACGGACCAGTGGTGGTGCTAGATTTCCGACCGAGTATTTAGGTAAAATTTTGTTCATCTTACTGCTCGACTCGTGGTATTTTGCTCGATTCTTAGTCGCATTTTTTGTAGTATTTTGCTTCTCTTTTTTTCTTAGTCGCATCTTACTGGGCAGCAGTTGTTTGTGTTGTCCAAGAATTGGTGGAAGGGATTAGGATAGTTTTGGAGTTGATTTTGAGGTAGTTTGATTATTTAGAAGTGTTGAAATCATGTTCTGGAAATATATATAAAAGAGCTGTCCTATTTTGGTTCCCACAAAAAATGAGTTTTATTTTATAAGATTTGATTAAAGAAATAGAAAATAGATTTTATAACGAAAACGTGGTCGCTTGAACGAATAAAGACAGATTTAAAACGACTAAGTTACGAGGTTTTGAAGATTGGCAACTAAATATATTTTTCTGAAAAAATACTTGTTGTTAGAAATTATCCCAAAGTAAAACCAGACTTTAAAAGATAAACCGAGTAGCCGAGGCTTTAAAATATGATAGTCTACATAAATACCTTCACGTGGATAGGTAGGACTTTGAAAACGGAGTTAAAACGTGTAAGTTATGGCTCGTAGAAGTTTTAGACGAAATATATAATTTTTGACAGCTTTTAGTTAATATACATGCTGTCAGGATTTTCCGACTGCTTTTTAACCCGTTTCTAGTCCCAGAAGGGGAAAACTTATAAAAGACTTTTTGTAAATCATGTTTTTACCTTTAAAAGTAGTGCTCGCGCACGTCGTAACTCTTAAAAACGAAGAAGTTATGGTCTATCAAAAGATATGCTGAAAATATATATTTTTACACTATTGATAGCTTTTAGTTTATGCTGAAAATTAACTTCAAAGTCATTTTTGGACGCCTTAACACCGGAATTAGCTGAAATGGACAAAATAAAAGTTGTAATGTTTTATATATACATATTAGTCAAGTCGGATACTTTTCAAAATGTTTTATACTTGTTTAGTCGCTAAAAGTGTATATTACGACTATTGATAGTCAACATCGACAAAACTATATTTTACCAACTAAATCTTTATACAAACATGTACGGGCGATATAACATTTTATAAAATGCATACATAACATATCATTGTTGTGCAACCCAGTGTCAAAACAAACATAATACCATAATAGTTACATTCTTGTGGAATCTTACTAGTTACATTCTTGTTAGATGTTACTTTCGTTTTGAATATCTTCTCGTCATTTGGTTTTGAAACTATTTTGTTTGTCCAAATTGATCTAACAGTCTTAAAATGGATCGAGTTTGGATGAACACTAGTCGAATAAGTGATGAATATGAGAATGGAGTTGAACAATTTCTAGAATTTGCACAAAAAATCGACCAGAACCCGATCAAAAGTATTATTGTCCTTGTATCAATTGTGTGAATGGAAGAAGACATGAAGTTGGCAAGATTCGAGAACATCTTCTTTGTGATGGAATTAACAAGAATTATAAAATATGGACATGGCATGGTGAATTGATGGACTTTTCAAGTGAGCACTCGAAAGACACTCATGACATTGATGTGGATACATATGATCGAGTTGAAGACATGATTCGTGATGTTGGACAAGAATCTTTTCAACGAGCACATGTGTATGATACGTTGAAAAGTGATTCAGAGATACCTTTGTGGCCGGGATGTAAACTCTTTACACGGTTGTCAGCAGTGTTAAAACTGGTTAATCTGAAGGCAAGAAATGGATCGAGTGATAAAAGCTTTACCGAATTGCTTGAACTGTTGACGGAGATGCTTCCAGAAAATAACACATTACCGAATCGTAATTATGAGGCAAAGAAGATATTGTGTACGATGGGAATGGTGTACAAGAAAATACACGCATGCCCCAATGATTGCATATTATATAGAAAATAGTTTGAAACATTACATAAGTGTCCCACATGCGGGGTATCGAGGTACAAATCCAAGTCTGATGATTTTAGTGGTGATAGCACAAAACGAGGTTCCCCTGCGAAGGTGTTATGGTATCTTCCAATAATTTCAAGGTTTAAGCAATTGTTTGCTAATGCAGATGATGCGAAGAACCTCATATGGCATGCGGATGGGAGAAAATGTGATGGACAGCTTCGCCATCCGGCTGATTCTTTACAGTGGAAGAAAATTGATAACTTGTTTCCAGATTTTGGGAATGAGGCAAGAAATCTTAGACTCGGACTTGCTACAGATGGGACGAATCCATTTGGTAACACGAGTTATAAGCATAGTTCATGGCCGGTTATGCTTGTGATTTACAATCTACCTGATTGGTTGTGCATGAAACGGAAATATGTTATGTTATCTATGATGATTTCAAGCCCAAGACAACCAGGAAATGACATAGATGTTTATCTAAGTCCTTTGATTGAAGACTTGACAATGTTATGGGAGGAAGGGATAAACGTGTTTGATGGGTATCGTCAGCAAAGTTTCAAGTTGCGTGCATTGTTATTTTGCACCATTAACGACTTTCCAGCATATGGAAATGTGAGTGGGTATGGTGTTAAGGGGCATCACGCATGTCTTATATGTGAAGAAAACACAAGTTACATACAACTAAAGCATGGGCAAAAGACTGCTTGCACTCGACATCGAAGGTTTCTTGAACGTTATCACCCTTATCGCAGATTAAAAAAAGCTTTTAACGGATCTCAGGAGGATGGAACTGCACCTACACCCTTGACGGGTAAACAGGTTTATGATCGGGTTAAAAACATCAATACTATATTTGGGAAGACCAAGAAGAAGGCTATTGATAAAAATATCTGGAAGAAGAGGTCGATATTCTTTGATCTACCATACTGGTCCCATCTAGATGTTAGGCATTGTATTGATGTTATGCATGTGGAGAAGAATGTGTGTGATAGTGTAATTGGTACACTTTTGAACATTAAAGGCAAGACGAAAGATAATGTGAAGGCTCGACAAGATTTGCTTGAGATGGGTATACGACCAGAGCTACATCCACAATTAGTAGGTAAACGTACCTATTTGCCTCCAGCATGTCACACTTTATAAAAAAAAAGAGAACAAGTTTTTGCCAGTGTCTACGGGGCATGAAAGTGCCGCAGGGATATTCTTCCAATATCAAGAGTCTTGTGTCATTGCAAGATCTTAAGTTAGTTGGATTGAAATCTCATGATTATCATGTATTAATGCAACAACTCCTGGCGGTGGCCATACGTGGCATCTTACCTAAAAAGGTAAGACATGCCATAACTCGCTTGTGCTATTTCTTTAATGTCGTATGCAGCAAAGTGGTTGACCCTATGAAGTTGGATGAGTGGGAAAAAGAGGCTTCTGTTATCTTATGTCAATCAGAGATGTATTTTCCTCCTTCATTTTTTGACATCATGGTTCACTTAATTGTTCATTTAGTAAGGAAAATTAGAGTATGTGGTCCCGTTTATTTAAGGTGGATGTATCCTGTTGAGCAGTACATGAAGATCTTAAAAGGGTATACCAAAAATCCACATCATCCGGAAGCATCTATTGCCGAGAGATACATTGCCGAAGAAGCTATTGAGTTTTGTACAGATTACTTGTCAAAGATAGAAGCTGTAGGGCTACCGAAGCCTCGTCATGATGGGATACATGAAGGTAAGGGAACTCGCGGTGTGAAAGTCCAAACTAAGAGTCGAGACGAAGTGTTTCAAGCACATTTGTATATATTAAATAACACTGACGAGGTCCTCCCTTACTTGACTGCTCACAAAAATCTTCTAAAGATGAATTATCCTCGCATGAATGAAAAATTGTTGTTGAACGAGCATAACAAAACTTTCTTAAAGTGGTTTAAAGAAAAAATTAGTCTTGATAATAGTGCTTCCGATACATTAAAATGGTTGGCACACGGGCCTAAGTTTGATGTCATTACTTGGAGCGGATATGATATCAATAATTGCTCCTTCTACACAAAGTCACAGGATGACAAGAGTACTGTTCAAAATAGCGGGGTCACTCTTCAGGCCGAGTCCATGCACTTTTCTACTTCTAAAGATAAAAATCCTGTTATGGCATATGTAACTTACTTTGGAGTCGTTGAAGATATTTGGGAGGTTGATTATGTCATATTTCGAGTGCCTGTTTTTAAGTGTAAGTGGGTTGATAATAACACAGGTTTGCGAATTGATGAGTTGGGATTTACATTGGTAGACCTTCGCAAGGTAGCTTGTATGGACGAGCCTTTCATCATGGCATGTCAAGCAAAATAGGTGTTTTATATCAACGATCCATATGATGAAAGATGGTCAGTGGTTCTTCAAGGTAGAAGCATGGATGTTACTCATGAAGATGAAGACTCAGCACTTGAAAATTATGAGACTGTTGCACGCATGCCTTCTATGATGGAAGAAAATGAAGTGGATGATGTACATGCTACTCGTCATGATCATGATGAAGGCATATGGGAGAACGTTCTTATATAAACTAGGCTTTTACTTTTAGATTTTTATTTTGTTATTTTCTAATATTTAATATGTGTAATGTTAAACGTGATTTCAGTTTGGACCATTGTCCTTTGTATCTTAACTTTCAGCATCCTGCTACTATAAGAAGACCAAGTGTTGTTAAATTTCTGAACTGTGTGATTGAGAAGGAACAGTTCCTAGAAATTGTGCAGAAGAATTGGGATGTACCTCTGTCTGGTAGGCCTACCTTTGTGGTATGGAATAAGCTTAAAAGATTCCAGCCTGCAATGAAGAATTTGAGCAAGGGATTTAATTAGCTGGAGCGGAGGATAGAAAAAGCCAGATATGAACTCTAAAGGGTTCAACAGCTACAATCTGATAAATTTAATGCAGGGCTTATTGTACAGGAAAAAGCATGTACAGAAAATCTGCTGAGTTTGAGAACTGAGGAGAAAAAGATTTTGCAGCAGAAGGCAAAATTGGATTGTTTGCAACTTGGTGATGGCAATAATGCCTATTTTCATGCAACTATAAGAGATAAAAATTCTCAGATTGGGCTGTATAAACTTGAAAGGGAATATGGATGTATCCTAAATACTGTAGAGGATATTGAGAATGAGGTGATCCAGTTTTATACAAAACTTATTGGGACAACAGACACCAGGAGACTTTGGCTCGATTTGGATGCTCCAAGATCAGGTAAGCAACTATGTCCTGAACTGGGGGATAATTTGATTAGTGCAGTGACAAAGGATGAAATATTGAAAGCTTTGAAAGGAATTGGGGATACCAAAGCCCCAGGGATAGATGGGTATAATTCCAAATTTTTGATAGTTAAGCTGGGAGATAGTTAAGCTGGGAGTTTTTCCCTTTCACCTTTCCAAGTAGACGCTTGTTTGTGTGAAGAAGTTATTTATTTTCCTTTCACATGAAACAGGTGCTAATATACTGTTCCAGATAGAAACTTAAAACTCTAATATACTGGCCGTTTATATTTTTGAAATCCCTAATGTTTAGATGCTAATATACTGTTCCAGATAGAAACTTAAAACTCTAATGGTGAAGCTGTGGGTATTTAATAAATGCTAATCCATTTCTGGTCATTTGTGTTTGTATGCATATAACATAAATGCTTGTTATATGATTTCCGGGAGTTGATTTTGTCGATTAAAATTATCTTGCTGCATATGTAACTTGAATTTTTTTTTCAAGGAAATTCCATTAGCTCAATTGTTGAACTATCATTTATATGGGTACATTCACTTTTTTGTCCTGATTTATGCAATCTTCGTAGTGTTGTGACCTGATTTAGGTTTGCTTAAGGAGTCATAACTAAATATCTATCAGCTTTCAAGAACAATAATATATTTTCAAGTACTGATAACACACTATTTTCTCATAATTGCATACTGAACTTTTTGTTGATCATGCAGGTTTTCACATGTAAAGACAATTAATTCTTTTGTTGTGGTCATAGAGATACAGGCCGTCCTATATTCAGGCCAAAGCTTGTTGAAGCTCTGAAGGGTATTCCTTGCAAGCAGGTATGCCATTTTGTTGCATTTTCTCCAACCTTGGTGAATATTAAAATGGGTTCATTATTATTCTTCCATTTTTTTTCAGACGGTGGCATGGATAAGAATAGCCGGTATCAATTCCTTTACTTCCTTTTCTTTTTCAAACAACAAGTAGTTGTTATCAAATGATTGTGATATTTTTGGCTTTGTTGGACTAGTAGTGATCATCTCATGAAATAGAAAGTTCTGTACTTAATATAAAACTCTCTGGTTCGGATTTCCACTTGCTTCCGTAGAGGAAATATTTTAGAAATAAATATATTTCCACACATCCTGCTATTTGTTTTATATTTGAAGATGACATTTCTATAGCTTAAAAATGAATTTCTTTTATTTCATTGCTTATGATCTTCTTATTAACTTATTACTAAACAGGCACATGTCTACTCCACCGAGATCTCGTTCCACTTCTCCAGCAGAGACTATATCGAGAAAAACTAGACAATCAACACGATGTCGAGATATGACAAAAACACGAGTGGATGGAAAAAAATTACCGCTTGACCTCGATAAGGTCATAGGAAAAACTAAAAGAGCTCATAAAGTGAAGTTAAGCACGTATTTGGGAAAACTTGCTCGAGATAATGTTTCTATTTTGCACCCTAGATGGTTAGAAGTGCCAGAATCGGATAAGAATATGATTTGGCAGGATGTTTTGGTATGTTCAGTAAAACCTTATCCACTTAACTTGCATGTTTTGACATTTTAAGATATTTTACCATATTATTATTATTGCCTAATTCTCCAATTTTCATTGTTATTGTTAGTCCAACTTTGATATTAGCAATAACGAACAATTGAAAGATAAGATATTGCAATCAGTGGGCTTAAAGTGGAGACAGTTTAAATCAGAATTGACACGTGACTGGGTATATGGTGCATACAAGGACATGTCTCCTTGTGAAAAATACAATATCTCGGAGACTGATTGGGACGAATTCAAAAAGATTAGACTAGATCCTTCTTGGGAGGTAAATCTGAGTTTTATTGTCTACTGCAATGCTTGTGTATTGTTATTCTTGTGTTAGTGTTTCTCTTCATAATCACAGGAAAAAAGGAAAAAAGCACAGGACATCCAAAAACTGAACACGGCTCCCCATACGATGTCTCGTGGAGGTTATGATTGGCTTGAAGAGAAGATCATGGAAAGTAAACTAAAGCAACGGCAAGAGGAAGCCAAACAATCTGGTGCTGATACAATTGTTGATCCTCCATCTCCTCCGACACGCCACCAAAAATATAAGTTGGGTCGAATTAAGAAATCGGGTGAGATAACATCTGATGCAGCACGCGAGATCGCTAAGAGAATTGTAAGTTATTAATTTTGTTCTGTATTTGCCTCAAAGAATTATGCCTGGTTGAAAATAATAACTTTGATCTGTTGCCTCAAATCAAATATTGCCTCAAATTTTTCTTTAACAAAGTGAGTCTGACTTGGGTTGGGAGGATGCAAAGAAACCATGACATCTCTTATAGTGGCTAGTGTATTATTTTATGTTCATCCTTGTAATATTGGAAATGTAGGAAGGAACACACAATCTCCAGATCTTCTACTGAATTAGAATACGGGATACATATACATGATATGAAATTTTGCTACAATCTTTACAACATTCTACTCCGCTGCATATTATTATAATAAGTCGGCCATTTGTATGGCTTCCACAGGGTATTGCTGCCACAGTTGTGGTATTGCTGCCACAATGCACCCTTTACAACAGTAACCATAGAAGTATAATAATCACAAAACTACCCCTGATGAGGTTTAGCCTAATTACAAAAGAGCCCACTTATCTTTTAAAATTACAAATCAACCCATGTCAAGGGTGCACTGCTGTAAGTTTAAAAACAATTTTTGAAAGATTACAGGGTTTTTTTTGTTTTTTTGGTAAATATTGAACCTCAGGGGTACCATTTGTAATTTTTCAAATCTATAAGGGAAATAGTAGTACCTAAAACCTGGCCCTTGCACATTCTGCTGCTGCTGCTGCACATTCTGCTACCTAGAATCGATTACGTTCCATTCCACTTTGGTCACTCGGTTTTTTACTGCCCTAAGCATGGTCCTTTATTTTTTATTGCAAATACATATTTGGGATAATTACAAATAGTACCCCTAAGATCAATAATTACAAAAAAAGACCATGTGATACGACTATACGAGAATATGATGACAGGTAGAAATGAACCATGTTTAGCAAAATAACGACTAAAACGATTCTAAAACTTTCTGGAGAATATGATTCTTTCTGGAGAGTTGATGAAAAATGAATCCTAAAACTAAAACTTTTTAATGCAAGGTTATGCTGCCCATTTTAGATAAAAAGGCTGAAAATTTTCTAATCAGTTTATAATTTTTATTTGGTATTTATAGAATTCATCCATTTTAGCTTTGTGACTATTTCATGTATAGAATTCATCCATTTTTGCCGTTTTACCATTTCTAAGAAGTCTAAGTTTTAGTTTTTGTATGCAAATCTATACCAACCGTAAAAGCAGCCAGGTATGTCGGCAAATGCACTGATTTAAGTATGGTAACTGGTCACACCCTGCTTCTCAACATCCCTGCTTCTTTTGTGTGCTTCAGAAAACGTGTCATCTTTTTATCAACCAGTATATCGCTGAATTTTCATTGGCACTTTTCTCTATTATGTCGCATCATGGACGACTCATATTTATTAGACCTTACTCGTATATTTGGAGTGAAAAAAAATGATTTTGTGGTTTATTGTAATTTACTAAAAAAAAAAAAGTGATTCTGGGATAGAAGTTGGAAAATACGAGAAAACAATAATGTATTCACTTAGAGTCAGACAACTCTAGCGCCAGAGGAAAACATATTGATATGTCACTTGAGATTCCAACCGAAACAAGAGCCTGCACATCAAGGACAACTTACTATCACAATGATGTTGCAATAAGTCTCGCTAAAAATCTTAAGACATCCAAAACTATAATTTCACTTTCAAAAGAATTGACCACCATGATCTGCAAGACATATAGGCCTAATAAAGCGTTGAGTTTCTTGTTGTCTCAGTTAGGAATACTTGTTAGATTTTGATGATGTCATTAATATAAATTCAAATGTTTATTACTTGGCAAAAATGTAAGGAAGAACCAAATGAGTATCTTCCATAGGCCAAATTATGTTAAGTGTAAAACTTGGCAAAATGTAAAGAAGAACCAAATGAGTATCTTCTATAGGCCAAAATAAGTTAGGCTAAAAATCGGCTAAGTACTAAAGAATAGCTAAGTTCATCAGAGAGGTACAGCCGAGTCATATCAGAGAAGATTTGGTCAACAAAAACTATAAGAGATGTTTGACCAGACTGCAGTCAAGTAACCTCAGACAGGTCATCTGATCAGGCGAGTCCCAAACAGTCACCATCAGAGAGGTCCAGATTGTAGAGAAGTTAATTTACATCAGCCTACTCAAGATCAGCCAAGTACTCCAAGTCCACGCCAACATGCGTTGAAAAGTCAAGTATTACGGAAAGTCACATGCAACGTGAAGAGACAAATTGGAGAGATTCCCGCAAAGGATATGAATTAAATAATTAATCCAGGCCTACCTTGAAGACATTTAAACGTATTATATTCAAAAGATTCGGCGCCTCACATGCAAAGTCTTCACAACGGTCGAAAGATGGATTAAATTATGGGAATCCAGCCTTGCAACGTTCAGAAAGAAAACAATGAAGTCTACCTCTCCAACGGACGGATTTGTTGAAAAGATTTGCAACGGCTATGAAAGAAAAGCTCAGAGATCGTGACCTATATATATCCGAAGATTTGAAGCTGAGCAAAAACACACAACAATTACAAATGGTGCGAACATACTTTCAAGCGATCAAAGCATTCAAGCAATCTAAAGCGAAATACAGAATCGTAAAAAGAGCGGTTCTCAAAAGTTCATACTTGAAGAAGCTCTTAGTTGGAGAAGACAAAAACTCATGTCTCAAATCCTGAGTTCGGGGTACTTCACTGGTTGAAGTTCGAGACTGTAAAGGCATCCAAGGATCGAGGATCAAGAGGTGCAAGGCAGTCAAGTGTGTTACAACGGAACGGATTTCCACTGGTTGGAAGCTGTTGTAGTTTGGTTGAATCACTGTAATATTTATCACTGGTTGAAAATTATAGTGAATTCATCTCTAACTGGTTTGGAGAAAAGTGGATTAGTAGAGGATTACCCCACCTCTGAGACCACTATAATTGCCTGTGTACTTTACTGTTTTATAGCATCATACTTTAACTGCTGCATTCATTGTTACGTTTCATTAGTTGTTTTGTATTCGTCATCAGCTGACTTCTGCACGTATTAAAGACAAACGACTCTAATTCATTTGTTTATCTATTAGCTAAAGAAACTTACTCTTTAAGTACAAAAAGAGTTTAAGAGTTTCAATAAGTCTATTCACCCCCTCTAGACTTATTCCTGGACGACTTGTGACCTACAAGTGGTATCGGAGAGGTTGGTTCATTTATTTCACGAACCAGATCTATATCAGAGATATATCTTTACTCTCACTTTATAATTGAACACATGCATTCTAGACTACCTGTGTTTTCAGTTGACGAGTATGATCTTTGGAAGATAAGGATGCAGGCACACTTATCTTCAATCCATGATGACATGTGGTGCATCATAGAGGACAGTCCATTCACCTTCGAGAAAGACAACACTCCAGAGGAGATCGCAGCAGGGAAGCCAGAGAAGATCCCAAAGAAGAGGACAGAGCTGACTCCCGAAGAAAGAAAGCTTGCCAATCTTGATAACCGGGCCAGAGACGTGCTGTATCAAACTCTTGACAAATCCACCATGGTTAAGATCAAGAATTGCAAGAATGCCAAAGAAATCTGGGACACATTAGCCCTAATGTGTGAAGGAACGGAGCTGATCAAAGAAAACAAGTTGTCAATTGCTATTCAAAAATTTGACAACTTCAAAATGAAGAATGGCGAATCTATAGACCAAGTGGACACAAGGTTCCCTGAGATTATCAATGAGATCAACTCCCTCGGCAAATCTTATGGCAATAGGGAGATGGCGCTGAAGGTTCTAAGATCTCTCAATCCTGAATGGAGCATGAAGGCAGTGGCCATGAGAGAATCTAAGGACCTCAATAAGATAAAGATCCAAGAGTTGTTCTCTGATCTGAAGGCTTATGAGTTCGAGCTTCCAAGTTCATCCTCAACCGAGCCAGCAGAGAAGGGAATAGCCTTTACAGCCGAGTCCCCCGCCAAGAGCTTATCTGATATAAAGCCTCCAAATCCATTAGATTTTGAGGAAGAGATGGCGTTTATAATGCAAAGATTCAGCAACTTCCGGAAAAACTACTCCAAATACAAGAAAAATTATAAGGAGAATCCCAGAAGGAACTAGAAAACCGGAAGGTGGAAGGTGGAGTGCTACAATTGTCACAAGACAGGACACATCCAAATCGACTGTCCTGATCTTAAGAAGGACGAGAGCAAGAAAGAGGTGGGCAAAAAAGAAGACAGAAGGAAGGCCCTCATCGGAGAAGATCAGGAGCATGTAGAATCAAGCAGCGGATTCTTTTCAGATGATGATGAAGAGTATGATTGTCTGATGGCCAACCTAGCTGATGAAGAGGTAACATCAAAACCCTCTTGTTCAAATAATAGTTCAGCCATGTCACAAGATATGGATCTGCACGAATCTGTAAATCAGCTATTTAAAGGTTTTGAAACACTAAAATCTGCACACCTATATGTATCAGCAGAGAAGACTCAGCTACAAGATGAGAATAGGCAGCTGAAAAATGATTTTGAAAAAATCAGCCTAGAACTGAATACAGTTGAGATAACTACAGCTAACTTGCAAAACCAGGCTGATGTCAATACAATTGAGATAAATCGACTAACTGTTTTACTTAAAGAAAAATCAGCTGCACTTGCTCATGTCAAAGCCGAATTTACTAAGTCGACTCGTAAGTCGACTCAAAGCAGTAAAATAACCTCCCCAAGGCGTCTTCAACTCGACGAATCGTGTACTAATAAAAGGCCACTATATTCCGGATCGTGCCTCGATATGATCCTCACACTCCCTCTAGTTCCAAAACCACTTTCGTCAAGGGAGAAACAATTGTCTCGACTGCTGAGCCTACATACAAACCGATATTTAAAAATAGGCAACAACCAAGTCACAAGTCTAGGCTGCAGCCAGGATACACAAGGCAGCCACCTAGACAAGTGACTAGGCAATGGCCCAAGCAGAAGCAGCAGCCCAGACAACATGCCCACTGTATTATCAACAACTCCCTAAAAACAGATTTCAAAATGGGAGGGGCAGATGGAAACCTCAAGGTTATCCTAATTTCCAAAATGAACAAGTGTGGATACCTCAAAGATTTAATAAATGGTCTCAGCTAAGGTTTAGAAATGTCCCATACTATCAATATTTTGAGGAATATCCGGTATACAATCCCAACAGGAGATACAGACCTCGACCTTAATAATAACAATTTTCACAATCCAAGGAGAAATCAATTCTCCAGGAAACTAGCTAACCCTAGAGGACCCACACAGATTTGGGTACCTAAATCTCTGCTTGTTTGATTGCAGAAAAGGTGGAAGGACTACAAGCACATCTCCACAAACTCAAACTTTGGAGGTGAAGAATGGTTTGTAGATTCTGGATGCTCGAGGCACATGACCGGGAACAAGAAGATACTGTCTAAATACACCAAAGAAAGAGGTCCTGATGTATGTAACACCCCCAAGTTATTCAGGGTATATTACAGCGCCGTGAGCCCCGCCGTGGGACCCACAAGGCTAAACATACGCGGAACTATAAACTTGACCGAGAAGGTCTACATACAATGGAAAGAAAGACGATACAAATGGTATTCAAAACCATAACCAATGAAACCATATACATCACTGCACAAATCAATACCTCGGCAACACAGGCCGGAACATCAAGGAAACTGAAATACAATACTCGAGTATTTAAAAATCCATTCTAGTACAACAACACTGAATGGAGGAATCCAAGAAAATAACCGGAGACAAAACACAGTATCACACTTGCCCATCATCTTCATGCCGACCAGGTACCCACCTGTCCGCTCTCCTGGAACCTGAAATACATGAAACGTATTTCCCCCATAAAGGGGTTAGCCGTCAAATAGCTAGTGCAAGTATAACAATATGAAACATAATACTCCTCGACAATAAAGTAAATGTAATCCGTCAATTCATCAATATCCGTCAATTCATCAATATCCGTCAATTCATCAATTTAAGACTAGTATTCCGGAATGACTAAAATCTCAAGACGTATGTGAATGCCGTAGAAACAGTTCGTTCATATCATACGCCGTTACATGTAGGAATGCCGTCAAAACGGTTCGTTCATTACATGCCAACATTATTTCATATGAATGCCGTAGAAACGGTTCGTTCATATCAACCATGGAATCGCACCAGAGGCTACGAAACCCTCAGAGGACGATAGGCCCGTCCCGGAGTGGCTAGAAATAATCATACCATCAATATTTCATACTTTCAAAGTCGAAAACGTACAATCATAAATGTATACTTGCCTTTGAGACATCGAGAAATCGAACGGAGGAAAGGTATGAGTTCCGTAGGTCCGAGGACGCGCTTCCGGCACCTAAACGATTCGCAAGGAATATGATAATTAATTATCCATACTCAAATTACACGAAGAGACTCCCGAAACTCGTCTACGATTCAAGAAAATATACGAGTGGATAACTAAAGGTTGGGAAATCGCCCAAACTCTCACAAGTCCGAAAACGGCACAATCTAACCCGTAAAATCGGAAGAAAACACTCATACGGTATAGATATATATCAAAATCTCAAGGTTCTCAAGCTTCAATCGGACAAAACGGACGAATCTACGAAAACCCCCAAAATCCAACACAAAATTCAAAGTGTTCTTGAATAATCTTTCAATAATCCGGTGAATACTCAAACATGTCCATAATCACGCATATATTACACCATACACCATGATTTAATCATCCAAAACGTCAATACCCACACAAAATCGAGAAGTCAAGATGTCGAAGAAACTACCTCTTGAATATCCAAGCTCTATGATCCAAGGAACACGCGTTAGATCGATTATCCGGGCTTCCCGATCGAAAGGAGATGAAGAAAATCAAACACTCAAATGATTTATGAAGGAAATCCCTCCCTCAAGCTCTCTCTCTCGGTTGTAGGTGAAGAAATGGGGAAGAAATGAGCTGAAATGCTCAAAAAAAACAATTATAGGGGTTGACTACCCTGCCGGACACGGCCCGTGCCGATCGGGCACGGCCGTGGCGCGCAATCGCCGACAGGACAAGACCGTGTCTCGCTTGACACGGTCGCGCGCGGAGGGCTCGGCCGATAGTGACCCGTCCGACAATGATTTCAAGATGACTCGACCGTGTCCCGAACACGGCCGGCCCGGGCGATCGGTTCGCTTATCCGGAAGAGTTCGACTCGGCCGCAAGACGACACGGCCGGGTCCTCGTGGGCGTAAAACTTCGGCATTTCCGGACGAGTACGGCACGGGCCGTGTCGGACGACACGGCCGAAGTTCGGTCGGCAAATGATCGCCAATAACTGAGAAATGAGCGGGGGAGCTAAAACGACCATAACTCTCTCGTCCGGACTCCGATTGACTCACCGTTTGAACCATTGGAAAGCTAACTCGATGATCTATAATATTGCAAGGATTCAGAATTTTTGGAGTTTCCAAGAATTTATGGTGATTTAACAAAGTCGAACTCATACGTGAAAAAGTCGCTGAAGAACACGGAATTCAACAGAACGATACCGAAACGAACTCGGATGACAAAAAGTGTAGAATTAATCATTCTCAGGATGACGAAACGGTCCCAAGAAAGTCGTCAAAATAGACTTCCGCCAAAAATAGAAAATTTCCGGGGAACAAAATTACGGGTATTACATTCTACCCTCCTTAAAAGAAGTTTCGTCCCGAAACTTAAAACAGGTGGGGAGAAGAAATATTTCGCCAGGAAAAACTCAACGAGATACACAAGAACCGAAACTTACGCCCAAACGGCGAATCATCAATATAGAACACCACAATACATTACCCGAAGGCAAACCAAACCAATGCCGAAAAAGATACGAATTCACAATGCCCGAAGGCTCCAACGGAAATACCGATACATCACAATGGCCTGAAAGCCGAACAGCCCAAAGCTGTAAATAATCACAATACAGATCTCAAAGGAGCAAACCTGACTGTCGGACATACCCCTCGGCGTATGAACAACCAGTCGCAAATCGTCGGACATATCCAATACAACTGTAACACCCCGAGATATTCGGAATATGTTACAGCGCCGTAGACCCCTACATGGGACCCACCAGGCTACAATAGGAAAACTCCACTCGACTAACCATCTTGGTTAGCGAGGATACACAATTAAATAATATGACATATAAAGATACACCCGAAGAAAACCGGCAAAATAAGCATCAACCAACAACGTGACAATTTAAAGCAATACAATACAGAGTTTGAAACAAAAAGCCTAAGTACTCGCGAGTACAATCTATAAGTTTAAAACTGTGGGAACAACCATATCGAAATGGACAAAGGAAATAAGTAGACCCAAATGCACATGTCAACGAGCCTGGCCAACATCCTCGTACTGTCCTGGTGCTCGCTCGTCCGGATAATCATAACCTGAAATCCATAACAAGAATTTCCCCAAAACGGGTCCCCAAAGGGGTTAGCAATTACGCTAGTACAAGTAATCAAGGCAAACCAATCGCTTACACATTTCATAGTACATGCATCGATATCATTTTCTAAAACCAAAACTAGACATGTCCTTTCCTAAATAAACAACAAACAATTTGCCGTGGGAACAGTGGCTATACCATTGATCCCGCTCCGTGATCCCTAAGGACCCTCCCGAGCCGGCCATATTATAAAACAAATCACGCACACGCATCGCCTTGGGAACAGTGGCTATACCATTGATCCCGCTCCGTGATCCCTAAGGACCCTCCCGAGCCGCTAGCGAAACAAACTCGTGAATCTGTGGCTATACCATCGATTCCTCCGTGATCCCGTCTGACCTCCCGAGGTGAGCAATCACACACAATATACATTACTATTTCACGTTAAGCATAAAGGTTTCCAAAAATACTTGCCTTGAATTATTGACGATGCGAAGAACGGAAAGGAAAGTCACCGACGAACGCTAGAACTAATGAAACCGAACCTAACGATTCAAGAATACAATCACAACCATTTCTAAATGAATACGGAATTGGAATACACTGAAAACCCGCCTACGATTCATGTATATTCGCACAAAAATAACGACGAGGGCGACCACAACCAAACCCTCTCGATTTTGCAAAACTATGAAAATATACTATGAATCCGTAGGGAAACTAAGAATACCAACAAGATTAATCATATTCATCATGAATCCATCAACAAACGGAACGGATCGGAAGAAAATCCCAAAACCCCAATTTATCGAAAAGTAGGGTTCTAAGAGATTTACCTTGGATTGATGATGAAGAACACAAGTAGGTGTTGTTAATCTACTTCAAAACTCAAGGTAGAGGATGCCCAAATAATCGAAGGGAAGAATCGCCGAAATCGCCTTAAGAGCTCTGCGTCGCGAGAAGAAATGAAATGGAATTAATCTGCTTATTCTGGGTCAACTCCTGGTTTATATAGCCAGGGAGTGTTAGCGTGCGCTAATTCCTCAAGGTTAGCGTGCGCTAACGGGTAAAGTTACAGCCAAAATAGTTAGCCCAACCCAAAGAGCAGGACTCTCGCCATTAGCGTGCGCTACTCCAATTGTAGCGTGCGCTAACAATCTATCCAGAGCGCGCCATCGACCAATAGCGGCGCTACCGGACATCACCGAGTCCGAAGCTAATCGCCCAAAATTCACTCGATCCGTTAGCGTGCGCTACCATACGAGCGTAGCGCACGCTAACTAGCACTGACCGCTTTCGAAATAAACCGTCCCAAGATCGACACCCACGCTAGCGCACGCCACGGCATCATCAGCGGCGCTAGCCTCTCTCGACATTAGCGTGCGCTAGCATACGTAGCGACGCTAATATGCTAGTCCGTAAGGTCGAAAACAAGATCGCCACTCCTGTGGCTACTCGTTAGCGCGCCATTTAAACAAACGTAGCGTGCGCTACTAAGGGATCTCAGCGTGCGCTATGCGTAAGAAGTAGCGCGGCGCTAGGTACGAAATATGAACGGTCCAAAGACACCGAAATGTGAACGAAACATCAAACGGAACATCTCAACAGCATCATAACATAGAATGGATCCACGGCAACCCAAACGGCGGTTCCGCAAGACAATAACGGAATAAAATCCATAGATAATAGGAAAGATACACCGAAAGATACACGAGGGTCGCTACTATCGGAAATACGCGAAAAGAAAAAATACAAGGGGAAGAAAAATGCGGATATTACATTCTACCCTTCAAAACAAGTTTCGCCCAAACTTAAGAAACAAACAACTCGTGGTACCTAGCACGCATGCTATCCTCGGTCTCCCACGTTGCCTCCTCGACACCGTGTCTCGACCACCGCACCTTGACCAAAGGAATGGTCTTATGCCTCGCGTTTCTCACGATGCTCCAAAATCTTCAAAGGACGCTCCTCAAAAGTAATATCTTCAAGAATATCAATCTCGCCATAATCGATAACGTGACTAGGATCCGGACATATTTCTCACCGGGAAACATGAAAACGCTATGAACATGACTCGGGGCCGGGGTAACGCCAAACGGTATGCTAACCCACCGACTCGCCGAGAATCTCGAAGGGCCCAATAAATCTCGACTCAACTTCCCCTTCTTCCCAAACGGAAAACTCCTCTCGTCGGTGACACCTTCAAAGAAACGTGGTCTCCCACCTCGAATTCTAAAGGTCGACGACGGACATCGGCATATGACTTCGTCGACTCGGCGCCAACATCCGTTCTCGAATTAATTCTATCTTCCGCCTCGTCTCTAAAACGACATCCGGCTCGGTCCCGACTAAATCGGATGCCTCATTCCAACAAATCGGTGATCGACATCGCCGCCCATAGAGTGCCTCATACGGTGCCATCCGACCGACGCGTGCCAACTATTGTTGTACGTGAATTCGATCAATGGCAAATGCTCCTCCTACCATGGCTCCAATCGAGAGCACAAGCACGCAACATATCCTCAAATGTCCGGATAGTGCGCTCCGACCGCCCATCCGATCGGGGGTGAAAAGAGGTACTCAAATGCAAACGGGTACCTAACGCCTTATGCACCGCCCGCCAAAAGTGCGATACAAAACGGCCATCACGATCCGAAACAATAGACTTTGTACCGTGAAGTCTCACAATCTGCGCGATAAACACACGAGCTAACTTCTCCGGGCCCCAAGTGTCCTTGATGCCCGAAAATGTGCCGACTTGGTCGACGATCAACAATCACCCATACCATATTCATGCCCGACCTAGATCTCGGCAAACTCGTAACGAAGTCCATCGATAAGTCTTCCCATTTCCATTCCGAACGGAAGTGATCGCAATAACCCAAATGGTCGCCGATGCTCGATTTTGACTACTGGCAAGTCAAACATCTCGCTACATACCGTGCGACCTCCTCCTTCATATCATTCCACCGAAGTTCCTCCTCGTGTCCTTGTACATCTTACTCGAACCAGATGAACGGAATAAGGTGTGGAATGGGCCTCACACAAAATACTGTCATAGCTCTGGATCGCTCGGCACACAAAGCCGACTGAATCTCAAAACACCATCCTCGTGAATCACAAACCCAGAGACTTTCCCTTAAGAACGCGTTTTCTCGGATTTGAGTAATCATCGGATCCTCTAATTGCTTGACTTAATTTCATCGATCAAAGACGACGAAATCTCTAAGGCACAAAGTTGCCCGACAGTTCCAGGCAACAAAACCTCAACATCAAACTCAATCAAAGCCCGCCGAAGCTCAGACTGAGACGTAAGGACCTCAAGCGTTCGCAACGCAATCGGTTTCCGACTCAAGGCGTCGGCCACGACGTTCGCCTTACCCGGATGATAAAGGATTTCGAGGTCATAATCCTTAATCAGTTCTAACCACCTCCTCTGCCTCATATTCAACTCCCGCTGAGTAAATATGTATTTCAGACTTTTATGATCGGTAAAAATCTGACATGCAGAGCCGAAAAGATAGTGACGCCAAATCTTGAGCGCGAAAACAACTGCCGCTAACTCCAAATCATGCGTAGGGTAGTTCAGCTCATACGGCCTCAACTGTCTCGACGCAAAGGCAATGGTCTTGCCGTGCTGCATCAATACGCACCCAAGACCCTGACCCGAAGCATCGCTATAAACGGCGAATCCCTCGTTGCCACATGGCAACGCCAAAACCGGGGCTGAAGTCAAACGCTTCTTCAGTTCCTCAAAACTCGACTGTCTCTCGTCATTCCAGACGAACTTCTCGGATTTCTGGAGCAACTGTGTAAGTGGCCGAGCTAGTTTTGAGAAACCCTCGACGAACCTACGGTAGTAGCCAGCCAAACCCAAGAAACTACGGACCTCCTTCACATTTGTGGGCGATGCCCAATCCAACACTGCCTCAATTTTCTGCGGATCCACACGGACTCCCTCGGCTGAAATCACGTGACCCAAAAACATCACTTCCTTCAGCCAGAACTCACATTTCGAGAACTTCGCATAGAGTTGCTCGGTCCTCAAAATGTCTAATACTATCCGCAGATGATGGGCATGCTCTTCCTCATTCGTCGAATAGATAAGAATATCGTCAATGAAGACGACGACACACTTATCCAAATACTCGATAAAGACTTTGTTCATCAATTGCATGAACACCGCCGGCGCATTAGTTAACCCGAAAGGCATAACTACAAACTCGTAATGTCCGTATCTCGTCCGAAAAGCTGTTTTCGGCACGTCAGACTCTCTCACCCGAAGCTGATAGTACCCCGATTTCAAATCAATCTTCGAGAACACCGCAGCTCCCGCAACTGGTCGAACAAGTCATCAATCCTCGGCAAAGGATACTTGTTCTTGATGGTCACTTTGTTTAGTTCGCGATAGTCGATACACAAACGTAGTGAACCATCCTTCTTCCGCACAAATAGGACCGGTGCACCCCAAGGCGAGGCGCTCGGTCGAACATACCCTGACTCAAGAAGCTCACTCAACTGCTTCTTCAACTCTGCCATCTCTGAAGGTGCCATACGATACGGCACCTTCGAAATCGGAGCCGCGCCCGGCTCTAACTCTATAGCAAACTCAACCTCACGATCCGGTGGCAATCCCGGCAACTCGTCAGGAAATACATCAGGAAACTCACTAACGACTGGAATCGACGAAAACTCGACTCCACCATTCTCCGCCTTCAAGGCGTAGCACCAATAACCAGTACACCCCTTTCGCAGGAGTTTCACCGCCTTCAAGGCGTTAATAACAAACTTCTGGTTTCTCTTTCGCCCCGCGAAAGAGTGTTCAGTGCCGTCCTCGGCTAACATGGTAATGATTCTCGTGCGGTAGTTCATGATTGCACCATGCCGCTCGAGCCAATCATTCCCGAGAATTAAATCCTCGCCCTCGATACTCACAACAATAAGATTAGAGAGCCAAGCCCTCTCACAAATAATCACAGAACAGTCCCGGACTTCTCGATCACCGACAATTCTATCACCGCTATGAAGTTTAACGGTGAAAGGCTCGCAAGGTGACAAGCAGTCGAGACTCAAATGGCGTACACACTCTAGAGAAATGAATGAATGCGTAGCACCCGAATCGAAAAGCACACTGACAGGATGGAAATGAATATGAACGGTACCTGTCGCCACAGTAGCTGCTGGATCATCGACTCTCCTCATCTCATAGATACGCGGCTGAGCAGAGCCGACACTGGAAGCTCCACCCCTAGCGGGCTGACCCCGACCCCTACCTCGGCCGGCACTCGGTGGAGGCGGCGGAGCAAATGAGCCCTGGTTCACACTCGGCTCCATAGGTGCTGGGTGAGAAGAACGGGCACCGCGAAGCTGTCTGAGCTGATCACAAAAAGAAGCCTTGTGGCCCGACTGACCACAAGTATGACAAGTTAAAGGCGGACGAGGACAGTCCCGGTTCTTATGACCCGAAAGGCCGCAGTTAAAGCATGTGAGCTCACGAGCGGGGGTTCCGGCGGCACCCCGAAAGCTCCCAGAGAAACGAGCCGAACCGCCCGTAGAAATATTCGCAGCTCGAGATTTCTGCTGGCCTCCACTCTTGGGACCAGAAAAGTTTCCGACCGACTTCTGCTTCTTGCTCTCACGAGCCAAATCACTCGCCGTCACTGACATATCATAAGCAAGGGCTCGACTCTGATAATCCTTCGTAGTACGACGAGCCTGACATATAGTCCCGAATGGGCAACTTCATCCTCCCGGAAAAATGGAAAATTTTGTCGCTCTCGGCGACAACTTGGGTCTTCACATAACCCAACTCCTTGTTAAAGTCGGCAATGGCCCGAGATACGGGGATATCCCGTGGTTGAGCATCATAGAAAGCATGCACTCGAGCACATCGACCGGCCACGGACAATATTCGGTCTCCATCAATTCTTGAAATTCGGCCCATGAAGCAACATGATCTTTGGGACCAACGGCCTCCCACCAATCTGTAGCATCTCCCGTGAGAAAATATTGAGCAATAGGGACCTTGCGGTCCTCGGGCGATTGGTAGCGGTGAATACTTGATATCTCCTTGATCCACCCTTCCCGGCCGATCGGGTCCGAAGCTCCCGAACCGGGAGGATGCATCTTGATGACATCCTCAAGCCAACGATCCGTTCCGCCCGATTAGCATGGGCACGATCGGGGTTACGGACCACTGAGCTATAGCCGCCATCTCGGTTAACCATTTGCCGATAATAGCCGCAATACCAAGATCGGCGCGCTCCCGAGAAGAAGCATGATCGTGACGGTCACCGCATCGCCGGCTCGAAGAATGCGACGTGGCCGCCCCACCGGCCGCCCCACGTCCTCGGCCGCGTCCACGACCACGACCACGACCACGGTTTCCTCCGGCATCCATACGATGTTGAGAGATACAGTATATCGATGATGAGTAAGGGAGGAAAAGCAACTACGATTCAAAAGTGGAAATACAATGCAAGAAACAAAAGAGCCGAATAAGAAAACTTACGAGCACCGGAAGTACTTGGGATCTTTGGCCGGTGTGACAATGTGCAAAACAAACACGACTAGACCCAATTAACCAACAAGCCTAGGTATCCATAAACCTAGGGCTCTGATACCATTTTCTGTAACACCCCGAGATATTCGGAATATGTTACAGCGCCGTAGACCCCTACATGGGACCCACCAGGCTACAATAGGAAAACTCCACTCGACTAACCATCTTGGTTAGCGAGGATACACAATTAAATAATATGACATATAAAGATACGCCCGAAGAAAACCGGCAAAATAAGCATCAACCAACAACGTGACAATTTAAAGCAATACAATACAGAGTTTGAAACAAAAAGCCTAAGTACTCGCGAGTACAATCTATAAGTTTAAAACTGTGGGAACAACCATATCGAAATGGACAAAGGAAATAAGTAGACCCAAATGCACATGTCAACGAGCCTGGCCAACATCCTCGATCCGTCCCGGTGCTCGCCGTCCGATAATCATAACCTGAAATCCATAACAAGAATTTCCCCAAAACGGGTCCCCAAAGGGGTTAGCAATTACGCTAGTACAAGTAATCAAGGCAAACCAATCGCTTACACATTTCATAGTACATGCATCGATATCATTTTCTAAAACCAAAACTAGACATGTCCTTTCCGGAAATAAACAGTCAAACAATTTGCCGTGGGAATGTGCTATACCATTGATCCCGCTCCGTGATCCCTAAGGACCCTCCCGAGCCGGCCATATTATAAAACAAATCACGCACACGCATCGCCTTGGGAACAGGGCTATACCATTGATCCCGCTCCGTGATCCCTAAGGACCCTCCCGAGGCGCTAGCGAAACAAACTCGTGAATCCAGGCTATACCATCGATTCCTCCGTGATCCCGTCGGACCCTCCCGAGGTGAGCAATCACACACAATATACATTACTATTTCACGTTAAGCATAAAGGTTTCCAAAAATACTTGCCTTGAATTATTGACGATGCGAAGAACGGAAAGGAAAGTCACCGAACGCTAGGAACTAATGAAACCGAACCTAACGATTCGAAGAATACAATCACAACCATTTCTAAATGAATACGGAATTGGAATACACTGAAAACCCGCCTACGATTCATGTATATTCGCACAAAAATAACGACGAGGGCGGACCACAACCAAACCCTCTCGATTTTGCAAAACTATGAAAATATACTATGAATCCGTAGGAAACTAAGAATACCAACAAGATTAATCATATTCATCATGAATCCATCAACAAAACGGAGCGGATCGGAAGAAAATCCCAAAACCCCCAATTTATCGAAAAGTAGGGTTCTAAGAGATTTACCTTGGATTGATGATGAAGAACACAAGTAGTGTTGTTAATCTACTTCAAAAACTCAAGGTAGAGGATGCCCGAAATAATCGAAGGAAGAATCGCTCGGAAATCGCCTAAGAGCTCTGCGTCGCGGAGAAGAAATGAAATGGAATTAATCGCTCATTCTGGTCAACTCCCTGGTTTATATAGCCAGGGAGTGTTAGCGTGCGCTAATTCCTCAAGGTTAGCGTGCGCTAACGGGGTAAAGTTACAGGCCAGAATAGTTAGCGTCCAACCCAG
Source organism: Orobanche coerulescens (assembly GCA_033398695.1). Classification (NCBI taxonomy): domain Eukaryota; kingdom Viridiplantae; phylum Streptophyta; class Magnoliopsida; order Lamiales; family Orobanchaceae; genus Orobanche; species Orobanche coerulescens. The sequence continues at coordinate 52,587,804 of CM065803.1, forward strand.
TAGCCAGACTTCTGGCCGTTAGCGTGCGCTACTCCAATTGTAGCGTGCGCTAACAATCTATCGGTAGCGCGCGCTATCGACCAATAGCGTGCGCTACCTGGACATCAGCCGAGTCCAGAAGCTAACTGCCCAAAATTCACTCGATCCGTTAGCGTGCGCTACCATACGAGCGTAGCGTACGCTAACTAGCACCTGACCGTTTCCAGAAATAAACCGTCCAGTACTGGACGCCTACGCTAGCGCACGCCACGGCATCATCGGCGGCGCTAGCCTCTCGACATTAGCGTGCGCTAGCATACGTAGCGACGCTAATATGCTAGTCCGTATGGAAAAAACAAGACCGCCACTCCCGGGGCTACTCGTTAGCGCGCCATTTAAACAAACGTAGCGTGCGCTACTAAGGGATCCCTAGCGTGCGCTATGCAGAAGAAGTAGCGTGCGCTAGGTACGAAATATGAACGGTCCAAAGACACCGAAATGTGAACGAAACATCAAACGGAACATCTCAACAGGCATCATAACATAGAATGGATCCACGGCAACCCCGAAACGGCGGTTCCGCAAGACAATAACGGGAATAAAATCCATAGATAATAGGAAAGATACACTGAAAGATACACGAGGGTCGCTACTATCGGGAAATACGCCGAAAAAGAAAAATACAAGGGGAAGAAAAATGCGGATATTACAACAACATGGACTACGAACAATCAATCAATAAAGCTCAAGAGGGACATCACAGTACGCTCGATCCGGAAATATGTCCGTGCACATGTCCACCCCGTATACGGAATCCAGAATATACGTGTGACAATGTACCTAATTAGCCTCAAGAACTACGTCTCGTGTGCACGGTCCAATGCGGAAATATCCACGCATGACCATCGAGTGCCTGGCTAAAAATCCTACACATAACCAATCGGCACGCAGACATGATTCCAGATATGCCACGATACAACATGACAACGAAACTCAAGGGATAAAACATCCAATACGGATCATACGACTCACCAAGTGAACGATGACACACGAATAATGAAAGATCGACACGACCAACAATATTCAAAACAACCATCCTGGGATCAAAATCCCTAAGGACCGATTAACACGGCAATAATCACAACACCACAATTCGGGAAATCCTCAGATCTCAACGATCACAAAATTACCGAGTTCACAAGAATAATAGTGTGCTGCCTTGAGTCGGCCAACACGACAATAATAATTCAACGGATGGGAATTATCGTTGATAATCCCAATTCAATATATCGATTACCGTTAGAGCGGACAATCGATAATAATTGTACAACGGATGTCTCGGCACCTTTAATCGGTTACCGATAACGAAGATGATAATCGAATACGTCAATGCCTTGGATCGGCCATTTACGAACAACAATAAAATTTGGCATAATTTGCCGAAGGGTATCGTATCAAACAATCCCCTGATATCAACAAAATCATAAAGAGACCAAGTCTCGAAATGATACACACATTAATACACATACATGATAACATTAATCTCATTGACCAGTACAAGTATAAACCTTGCCTCGATATCAATACAACGTACTGTTACCAATTCAGTTGATTTTGTCTTACGAGTTCCTCAGTCCCGACCAAGTTAATCTACGAACCCTTCAACCTTAACCGCAACACAACAGTCATAATCTATGATCAAACATCATATCTTATTGTAAAACAATGGATTGATAATTAACCGGTTCGATGACGACCAATATCAATACCACCAAAACACGAACTCAATCGTTTCACCATATCTCGACTAATCACAGTCTGAACAATCCAACTCAGACACTTACAAATCCTGTCCACAATACGAGTCGAAATATGGTGATCATATCAGCAACCAATTCGGACCAATAATAAGGGTCTAAATGTTCCAAACTCAATTCTTAAATACGAATTGACAAGGTTCCCTTCTCGAAAATCCTTCGTTAAAAATTTACTTATAACCGTCATCAATTTGAATCATCCGACTGGTTCAAAACAATAGATAATCATATTAAAAAGGTTATCAAACAATCCAATCATTCGATTTGAATATTTGCTCCATACGTATGGGCTTCCAAATTCAGAGATGAATAATGGTCTCATCAAGCTCATAATCACATTCGTATTTCCTATACGAATATTATTTCCAACACATAGTTTAGCTCTAGATATGAATATTCCATATTCATATTCAAAACATCAACACTTCTTAAAAAAAATTTCATCACCTCGGATAATTCAAGAGTTCTGCAAGAACATGAAATATCCGAAATCACGTTCAGAACAACATATCCGAGGTATATATCTCCATGTTACCATTTTCTTCATCATGTCATTCATACAACCTCAAGAATCACAACAAAACCCTTATCGTCATATGAAGAAGATCTCAATAATCATATCATCATCCGAAATCTCTTATTACAATTCCAATAAATCTCGTATAACATTATCACATGATACCATAATTGTAACACCCTGCATCCTCCAGGAATATTACACGCCGTAAACCCTTATCACAAGGATTTACCAGGCTAAGCACAATTTCCACGTCATTCCAAAAATGCCAAAAGACCGATGACGGTAATATTTTTCAAATACTAAAAAAAATCATTTTTCAAATACCGTCAAAACGATCAAGGTTAAAATGCCAAAAACTCAGTTTAGGAAATCGGTTTTACAAAATAAAATTTCAGTTGGCAAAATACCAAAATCCATTTCAAAAATACTCACGCAGCGGATAAAAGTATAGTCCAATTTATGCATTTTCATTGAAATAAGACGAACATCAAAATACACGATTCCCAACATACTCCCTCCCAAGTAGTAATCCAAAAAGAAAAAATGAGCCACTATCAAAGGGATATGAGGATTACCTTGTATGGACGAACCACGAAGAAAGAATAATTGAACTCCATTCCAAGAATCATTAAATCATCATAGTCATCATATGGCCTCAAGAACATCAAGGTCTCTATGATTCCATAATCATAATCAACATATTCAAAGCATATCATTATCTTCCTTCAACATAAACCTCATAGAATATGGATAACACAAGAATTCACTTCAAGAATCAACAATAGTTCCATAACCAAGCTCTAATTCCATGATTCCAAGCTCACAATCATGTTAAAAGTGTTTAGAACACTCTTAAAAGTGGAGAGGGACGAGTTTTGGAGAGAAATATCTCAAAGGATCGTGAGAGAAATGAAAAGCAACACTTCAATATATAAATTGCACTCTCATTACGTACGTAAGTGTCCTTTCTTAACGTACGTAACAACTTTAACGTACGTAATCCAATATCCATAACGTACGTAACCATCTCACTGTCTCATTCCGTGCGATCCATTACGACGTAACCCATACCATATAACGACGTAATATACCAGTTGACTTGCTACAAGATAATGGTTGTGTTACGACGTAACACGCCCCGTATAACGACGTAACACGACGCTGACTCACCACAACATCCTCCGCCGAAAGTTGCCGAAACAGGGTCCCACCTGCCGACCAGGACTCGTTTCTGTCCGATGCCTTCGTTACGTACGTAATACCTTAGCCTTAACGTACGTAACCATGCCAATCTTACGTACGTAATCTCACCTTATTAACGTACGTAATAATTTCATACTTAGCCAATTTCAACAATTCCTGTCCAAAGTCATGACATACCAAATACGAGCATACGGCAAAATCAATACATATACTCAATTCAATAATATTTTCAAACGTTCACAACGTCCTCGAGCATAATTAACCATCCACGATATCCAATATATAAACGAAAAAAAATATATCCGAAAAATCGGGGTATTACACTCTACCCCCCTTAAAAATAAGTTTCGTCCTCGAAACTTACAATCACTCGTACAAACAACATTTCAACGGAAAATCCAAAATCACCAAGATAACCAAGAATTATCGAATAATCCGAACAACATACTTACAGGTCAGTGAAGTCGAAGATCTTCCGTGATACTAGCATGCGACTCCTAAACAAAGTCTCAACATAATACCGTTACACACCAATATCGTAATTAGCAATTTAACAAAATCTCAAGAAAGAGTTCACGTCCGTGATCACAGCCACGATTCTTCCTACTTTCAGCCAACATTCTGAAGGGCACATACGTGCGTAAGTATGATCCAAATCGCACATTCTCGAAGTGACCAATTCCCAAGAATACCAAGCTATAAACGAAACAATTAAGAAAAATACAAGAAGAGTGAGAGGACTTACAAGTACCGGTCGCACTGTGATGATGGCAGAGTAGTGATACTGTGGGCAAATGACGACTCAATCGACCCAAAAGACCGACAGCCTAGGTATCCATAAACCTAAGCTCTGATACCATATTCTGTAACACCCCCAAGTTATTCAGGGTATATTACAGCGCCGTGAGCCCCGCCGTGGGACCCACAAGGCTAAACATACGCGGAACTATAAACTTGACCGAGAAGGTCTACATACAATGGAAAGAAAGACGATACAAATGGTATTCAAAACCATAACCAATGAAACCATATACATCACTGCACAAATCAATACCTCGGCAACACAGTAGGAACATCAAGGAAATCAAATACAATACTCGAGTATTTAAAAATCTATTCCAAGACAACAACACCGAATGGAGGAATCCAAGAAAATAACCGAGACAAAACACAAGATCACACTTGCCCATCATCTTCATGCCGACTGTGTACCCACCGTCCGCTCTCCTGGAACTCGAAATACATGAAACGTATTTCCCATAAAGGGGTTAGCCGTCGAATAGCTAGTGCAAGTATAACAATATGAAACATAATACTCCTCGACAATAAAGTAAATGTAATCCGTCAATTCATCAATATCCGTCAATTCATCAATATCCGTCAATTCATCAATTTAAGACTAGTATTCCGGAATGACTAAAATCTCAAGACGTATGTGAATGCCGTAGAAACAGTTCGTTCATATCATACGCCGTTACATGTAGGAATGCCGTCAAAACGGTTCGTTCATTACATGCCAACATTATTTCATATAAATGCCGTAGAAACGGTTCGTTCATATCAACCATGGAATCGCACCAGAGGCTACGAAACCCACAGAGGACCATAGGCCCGTCCCGGAGTGGCTAGAAATAATCATACCATCAATATTTCATACTTTCAAAGTCGAGAACGTACAATCATAAATGTATACTTGTCTTTGAGACATCGAGAAATCGAACGGAGGAAAGGTATGAGTTCGGTAGGTCCGAGAACGCGCTTCCGGCACCTAAACGATTCGCAAGGAATATGACAATTAATTATCCATACTCAAATTACACGAAGAGACTCCCGAAACTCGTCTACGATTCAAGAAAATATACGAGTGGATAACTAAAGGTTGGGAAATCGCCCAAACTCTCACAAGTCCGAAAACGGCACAATCTAACCCGTAAAATCGGAAGAAAACACTCATACGGTATAGATATATATCAAAATCTCAAGGTTCTCAAGCTTCAATCGGACAAAACGGACGAATCTACGAAAACCCCCAAAATCCAACACAAAATTCAAAGTGTTCTTGAATAATCTTTCAATAATCCGGTGAATACTCAAACATGTCCATAATCACGCATATATCACACCATACACCATGATTTAATCATCCAAAACGTCAATACCCACACAAAATCGAGAAGTCAAGATGTCAAGAAATTACCTCTTGAATATCCAAGCTCTATGATCCAAGGAACACGCGTTAGATCGATTATCCGGGCTTCCCGATCGAAAGGAGATGAAGAAAATCAAACACTCAAATGATTTGTGAAGGAAATCCCTCCCTCAAGCTCTCTCTCTCGGTTGTAGGTGAAGAAATGGGAAAGAAATGAGTGAAATGCTCAAAAAAACAATTATAGGGGTTGACTACCTGCCGGGACACGGCCGTGCCGATCGGCACGGCCGTGGCGCGCAATCGCCGACAGGGACTCGGCCGTGTCTCGCTTGACACGGTCGCGGTGCGAGGGCTGCCGATAGTGACCCGTCCGACGGCGACTCGGCATGACTCGGCCGTGTCACGGAACACGGTCGGGCGTCTGGCGATCGGTTCGCTTATCCGGAAGAGTTCGACTCGGCCGTGCTGACGACTGCAGTCGGGTCCTGTGGCAGAAACTTCGACATTTCCGGACGAGTACGGCACGGGCCGTGTCGGACGACACGGCCGAGTTCGGTCGGCAGTGATCGGCCAATAACTGAGAAATGAGCGGGGGAGCTAAAACGACCATAACTCTCTCGTCCGGACTCCGATTGACTCACTGTTTGAACCATTGGAAAGCTAACTAGATGATCTATAATATTGCAAAGATTAAGAATTTTTGGAGTTTCCAAGAATTTATGGTGATTTAACAAAGTCGAACTCATACGTGGAAAAGTCGCTAAAGAACATGGAATTCAACAGAACGATACCGAAACGAACTCGGATGACAAAAAGTGTAGAATTAATCATTCTCAGGATGACGAAACGGTCCCAAGCAAGTCGTCAAAATAGACTTCCGCCAAAAATAGAAAATTTCCGGGGAACAAAATTACGGGTATTACAATGTAACCTTTGGAGATAGCTCTAGAGGACAAACAAAGGGCTTTGGAGAGCTGCACCGAGGAAATATTGTGATATCCAAAGTTCACTATGTCAAAGGGCTCAAGTATAATCTCCTAAGCATAAGCCAGTTTTGCGATGAGAAGAATCTAGTAGTCTTCACCATCTGGAAATGCATGGTGATAGATATCCTATCTGGAGAAGTGAAACAAGGATTCAGAAGGAGAGATGTCTATATGATAGATTGGAATAGAGGAACTCCCAACACCTGCTTTCTATCTAAGACAGTAGCTGAGAACGGATGGCTGTGGCATAAAAGATTATGTCACCTGAACTTCAAAGCCATCAACAAGATTATTTCTCAGAAGCTGGTCAGAGGACTCCCAGAGGAAGCATTCAAGAAGGAAGCTCTTTGTGATGCGTGTCAGAAAGTAAAGCAGACCAGAGCATCATTCAAGCCAGTCCAGCCTACAACCCTCACAACAAGGATCTTAGATCTACTCCATATGGATCTATTTGGTCCTATCAAGCCAAGGACTCTAAGCGGCCGAAAGCATGCACTTGTTGTAGTAAATGATTATTCAAGGTACAATTGGATTATCTTCCTGTATAAGAAGAGTGAAACCTTGACCAAGCTACCTGAGCTGCTGAGAAGGATCCAGAATGAGAAATCCCTATCCATCATCAAGATCAGATCAGATAGAGGAGGAGAATTTCTCAACAAAGCGATCACTGATTACAGCGATCAGAATGGGATCCAGCATGAGCTCTCTGCAGCCAGAACCCCCCAGCAGAATGGCATTGCTGAAAGAAGAAACAGAACCCTGAAGGAAGCAGCAAGGTCCATGATTGCAGAAGCGGACCTGCCCAAGAGGTTCTGGGCTGAAGCTGTCAACACAGCTTGCCATACTCAGAACAGGAGTATGATAGTAGGGAGACATGGCAAAACTTCCTATGAGGTTTGCAATAATAGAACTCATACTGTTGCTTACTTTCACATTTTTGGTTGTAAGTGTTTCATCCACAACAACGGTAAAACACAACTAAATGCCTTTTATGCTAAAACTGATGATGGTCTCTTCATGGGATACTCACAAAGAAGCAAGACATATAGAGTTTTTAATAAAAGAACCTTAGTTGTGGAGGAAACACCCCATGTTGTATTTGATGAATCTACTGTTGAGTACAGGAAGCAAGTTGAGCTAATTGAGAATAAGCTCAAATCATCAACCCTCGAAGAAGTGATTGTACATGACACTGGAATGGTAGACTCACCTGCAGACCAGCCTGATGACCCAACTGTAGCTGCTGAAGACCCAACTGCAGATCAGATAGGAACATCAAACCTACCTGATCCAATTGCCGCTGATGAAGACCCAACTGTAGCTGATAAAGACTCATCTGCAGATCAGACCCAACCTGCAGATGACAAGACGGTAGCTGATCCAGCTGCAGACCAAGGAGACCAGATCCCAGCTGATGAAGAAATCCACCAGAGCAATTCAACAGGGGGAACAGACCCAGAAGAAGACGATATCCCCAAGTGGCTCAAAGACCATCCAATCCAGCAAATCATCGGGAAGCTGACTGATGGAGTTAAGACAAGACAGTCTACTCTACCAATAGGAATGGCTATGTTCTCATGCTTCATGTCTCAGATAGAACCCAAGACAACAGAACAAGCTTTAGAAGATTATTCTTGGATAAATGCCATGCAAGAGGAACTTGAGCAGATGGAAAGGAACAAAGTTTGGGAACTAGCAGACAGACCAGATCATAAGAAGGTTATTGGCACCAAATGGGTGTACGAAAACAAGAGTGATGAAGACGGAGCTGTTGTTAGGAATAAAGCCAGACTTGTTGCTAAAGGATATGCACAGTGTGAAGGAATAGATTTTGATGAAACCTATGCACCTGTTGCAAGATTAGAGGCCATCAGACTATTCCTCGCATATGCTGCATTCAAGGATTTTGAAGTCTATCAGATGGATGTAAAGAGTGCATTTCTAAATGGCATCCTAGAAGAAGAAGTCTATGTAGAGCAACCCCCAGGTTTTGTCAAAGGAGACAAAGTCTACAAGCTGTTGAAGGCTCTCTATGGACTTAAGCAAGCACCTAGAGCATGGTATGAAATACTGTCTGTGTTTCTTGAGAATAATGGTTTTTGCAAAGGAAAGGTGGACAAGACCCTATTCAGAGTGGAGCACGAAGGCCACATATTGATAGTTTAGATATATGTGGATGACATCATTTTTGGCTCAACCAACCCAGAGCTGTGTGAGAAATTCTCAAACCTCTTGCAAGGAGAATTTGAGATGAGTATGATGGGAAAGCTTAACTTCTTTCTCAGATTACAAGTTAAGCAGATGGAAAATGGAATTTTCATCAACCAAGCTAAGTATACCAGAGATCTAATCAAGAGATTTGGAATGGAATCAGTCAAATCAGCAAGAATTCATATGAGAACAAGTACTCACCTAGATGCAGATGAGGGAGGCATATCAGTGGATTCAACCCACTACAGAGGACTCATTGGATTATTGCTATACCTCACTGCAAGTAGGCCAGACATATCCTATGCCGTAGGAGTTTGTGCGCGATTCCAATCTAAGCCTAAGCAGTCGCACCTAGATGCAGCAAAGAGGATAATTAAATACCTTAAGCCTACAGTCAACGTTGGACTATGGTATCCTAAGGACGATAACTTCGAGCTGTCAGGATATTCAGATGCAGATTTCGCAGGATGCAAAATTAATAGGAAAAGCACTAGTGGAACGTGCCAATTCCTAGGAACCAGACTGATATCCTGGTTTAGAAAGAAGCAGGTTTCTAACTCTATCTCCACCACAGGGTCAGACTACCTAGCTGCTGGTAGTTGCTGTGTCCAGATCTTGTGGATCAGACAGCAGGTAAGGAATTATAATATCATTGCCAATGAAGTCCCTATCTGGTGTGACAATAATAGTGCTATTGCAATAACCAACAATCCGGTTTTGCATTCGAGGACCAAGCACATTGATGCTAAGCACCACTTCATTAGAGATCACGTGCTTAACAAGAGAGTTAGAGTTGAAAGAGTCAGCACAGACTACCAAATAGCTGACATCTTTACCAAACCTTTGCCAGAAGAAAGATTCTTGGAGCTGAGTAGAGAACTTGGTCTACTATATTGGGAATCTAGTACAGAAGAAAAAGCAAGCTGAAGCATATCAGAGGAAGGACGGACCCAGCTGATTAAAGAAATCAGATCCTAGCTGATGCAGACAAAAAGGACGAAGGACGGACAAAGGAACCTAGCTGATCAAAATCTCAGGCGAGAAGTCCAAGGAGTCAACTCACCTGATGCAGAGCAGTCAACAGTCAACAGTCAACCAGCTAAGTTTTCTAAAACTTAATCGACTCCTGAATATTTTATTATTATCTGCTAAATGTATAATAATATTATATTAATTTTTGGTTCGCAAGTGGCATTTAAATACATGTGGCAATCACTTGATAAATCGACCTCCACGGTGACCAATTAAAATCTAACCGTCCAATTTTAAAATCAAAACCTGGACCACCGATTAGAATTTGAAATTTAAAAAGAATCTCAAAAGGCGAACCATCGATTCAAAATAAATAATAATTTAATTCCAACATCTTTTCATCTTCTTTATAAAGACGGACAACCCTTCACTTTACCTTTATGCTTACCAGTCTTTCAAAACCCTAAATTTACAGAGAAAAAATCCTTTGAACTCCAAATACACTGAAAATCTCTTATTTGCAGAAATGGAATCTTATTTTCAAGGCGTTAACATGAAGGCGGTCAAAGACCAGATCATATTTTCTCTGGTCGTTGATTTCGAAGGTCTTTTGGAAGCAAATCTGGATAACAACGACGTACTCTTCCTTATCCACTCGATGATGAAGAATGGGATCTACCCATTTCTGGATATCAGTCCCAAACACCTATACAAGGAAGACTTCATCGCTTTCTACCGCGAAGCCCATGTGATTGAAGAAGGAATCAGGAGCACTATCGGCGGAATTCAAGTCGACATCTCGCTGGAGTCAATTCGTAAAATTTTTGGTATGAAACACCGTGGCATAGCCGTCAAGGCTCTCAAGCAGACAGCAGCCGACATTTGGCTAAAGATTAAAGCGATTGACCAGCCGACGAAGATAAAACTCACTGCCAGAAGGAGCGAGATTAAAAAGGAGTATCGGTATATGTTGGATATTACCAACAAAATTATTATGGGTATGACCGGCAGTTACGACCAACTGTCATCGGCGAAATTCACAGTGCTGAGAGCACTCATTCAGGATGAGGCGATTGATTGGGTTGACTACATCTTTAGGCAGTTTGTTCGCGAGGTCAACAAAGCCGAATGGCTTGCTGATGAAAAGAGATTCAGATCCAAGCTGGCGTTTGGAACGCAGCTAAGTTGGATCCTTAAAAAGATGGGTGTGGCGAAGGGAAGTACTGACCCCTTCCACATCAACAAGAGACTTGGTCATCTGGACCAAGAGACGTTGAGGAAGTTGGGAGGCAACAGAAGAGCAGCTCGGATGCTCAAAGAATTGTCTGATTCACCGCCCTACAAATGTCCTTCATCAGATGAGTCGGACCGACCTGCAGACGATAACCCAACTGCAGCCGAGTCAGACTCGGAGTCAGACAACACACCGATTGCTGTCCGGTTCAAAAGAAGGGGACCAGCCCCTGGTGAGCCATCATTCATACACTCCTCAGCAGAACCCTCTCCCAAGAGGCCCAGGCGACTACGATTCGATCGGGAGGAGCGGCAGTAACATTATACGATCCTGCATCCAGTCGCCTACCCACTGAAGACCGATGCACTCGGGCGGCACTGAAACTCGAATCGTCCCTGTCCTCACTCCAGCATTCATTTCAGAGGAGGAAGATGCAGGTTTAATTATCTCAATCCCTGAAGCAAACTACACCTTTAACCTGCTGAACAACAATCTTTTCAACCTGTCCATAGAGCAATTACAGTTAGTTAAACCACAAGCTCTAAAACACTCTTTTGTTAATATTTTTGAAGAGTGGAATTTTTTTAAATCACTGTCATTTGCTAAACTTCAAACCTATATTGAAACCAGTGGTTGGGAATATCCCCAAGCCACAGAGGATGTACTGATACACTTTTGCAAAGTATCAGACACAGTTTTGATCCTCCAGGAGAATTGGTTCATGTCAAATTTCAAAACCAACATGGACCAGTTCATCCTTTCTATAATGCACAGTATCTTTGATGGATCTTTTGGGAAAGAAGATGAGGAGGAAGAAGAGAAAGAAATAAGGATTGAAGAAGTGAATGGAGAAGAAGAAGAGGTCATTGTTATAGATGAGAAGAAGAGGAGCAGGAAGAAAGAAAAGAAGGAGAAAACATTTTAGTTGAAAAACAAACAGAGGAAGAAGTTGAAAAAACAGAGGAATTAGTGGATGAAGGAGAAGAAGAAGGGGAAGAGGTAGATCAGGAGGATGATGAAGGAAAGGAGGATGATGAGAATGATGGAAAAGATGATGAGAATGATGGAGAAAATGATAAAGATGATAAGAATAATGATGATGATGATGATGATAAAGATGAAGGAGGAGAACAACTGGCTGAAAAAGAAAAAGAGAATGTTGATGAAGAAGAAAAGGAGGAAGAACAAGAGAAGGAAGTAGAAAAGGAAGAAGGAGAGAAAGAAAAAGAGCCGGAGAAAGATCCAGAATTAGAGGCTGCAGACAAGGCTGGGGCGCCTGCCCGGTATACCAGCCTAGACGCAGAGTTGGCTGAGGACTCCAGATCAGGGACACCTGAAAAGACCCCATCTAGAGTGCCAGCTGCAGATAGGAGCCTGCAGTCTAGTGGATCATTCGCAGAAGGCTCAGGCGAGCACTCTCCTCCATCGCAGATCTCACTTGCAATGACCGAGATGATAAGGCAAATAGTAAAGGACATTATTGGAGAGTTGCTTGCATCTTAGGTCACCCCTGATCTCCAATCCATCAATGCCAAGATTGATACTTTGCTGCAGCGGGAAGTCCCTCAACCTCTTCCCCCTACAAACAACAGAATGCCTTTTGGCATGTCTGACTGGATGCACAGAATGGAGCAGCAGCTGACCACTTTGGTTGATGCTGGCAAAAAGGGGGAAGATAGGATACAGGGGGAAGGCAGCATTCAAGGAGAGATAAGGGAGGAGCTTAGAACGAAGAAGAGGCAGGATGTCCAGTTGATCACTGCTGGGACATCCTCAGCTAAAAGGAAGGGATAAGAGGCTGATGATCAGCCTGCAAGCAAGAAGAGGAGGACAAGAGGAGGATTCGAGCCTACTCTAGAGTGGGAAGGCAAGGAGTTGTGGTACGTTGAAGAATTTATACCAGAGGAAGCTCTACCCATGTGGGGATCTGCAAAGAAAAAATTCATCAGAGACTACTACATCTGGGAAATACTCCAGGATGATAATCTCTCCCCACAGCAGATCTTCATCAACTTCATGGAAGAAGCTCATCCACAACTCTGGACTATTCTGAAGAAACATGCTGAGGCACACAATGCATATCCCATGATCCCTATGTTCAGTGCCAAAGAACCTCCCACCTTGGTGAAAGGAAATGCTTTGGATGAACTTGCACTCCAAAGAAAAATCAAGAAGCTGTGTGTTGAGAATAAGTTTTCATCTCAAGAAGGGCAAGATTTTGCAGCTCTTGTTGTAAAGAGGAAGTATGGTCTTTCTCCTGTCAAGATAAGACCAATTAGAGCTAAACCTTTCAGGCCTGCCAAGCAGCCTATCCGAAGAGGCAGAGGCAGAGGCAGATAAATTTCATTTATTTTGTACTTGTAAAATTTTCTTGTAAATTTCAGACATGTATTTGTAATCAATTCAGAAAATTTTATAACAGTCTTTTGAATGACAATTTCCAGTTGTCTCAAAAATTAGACTGATTTTAGTTTGTGTCTTGCACTCAAGTGCAGACTTGTTTATTAGAATATTTCCTTAAAGTTTTGCCATCATCAAAATAGGGGGAATTTGTTAGGAATACTTGTTAGATTTTGATGATGTCATTAATATAAATTCAAATGTTTATTACTTGGCAAAAATATAAGGAAGAACCAAATGAGTATCTTCCATAGGCCAAATTATGTTAAGTGTAAAACTTGGCAAAATGTAAAGAAGAACCAAATGAGTATCTTCTATAGGCCAAAATAAGTTAGGCTAAAAATCGGCTAAGTACTAAAGAACAGCTAAGTTCATCAGAGAGGTACAGCCGAGTCATATCAGAGAAGATCTGGTCAACAAAAACTATAAGAGATGTTTGACCAGACTGCAGTCAAGTAACCTCAGACAGGTCATCTGATCAGGCGAGTCCCAAACAGTCACCATCAGAGAGGTCCAGATTGCAGAGAAGTTAATTTACATCAGCCTACTCAAGATCAGCCAAGTACTCCAAGTCCACGTCAACATGCGTTGAAAAGTCAAGTATTACGGAAAGTCACATGCAACGTGAAGAGAGAAATTGGAGAGATTCCCGAAAAGGATATGAATTAAATAATTCATCCAGGCCTACCTTGAAGACATTTAAACGTATTATATTCAAAAGATTCGGCGCCTCACATGCAAAGTCTTCACAACGGTCGAAAGATGGATTAAATTATGGGAATCCAGCCTTGCAACGTTCAAAAAGAAAACAATGAAGTCTACCTCTCCAACGGACGAATTTGTTGAAAAGATTTGCAACGGCTATGAAAGAAAAGCTCAGAGATCGTGACCTATATATATCCGAAGATTTGAAGCTGAGCAAAAACACACAACAATTACAAACGGTGCGAACATACTTTCAAGTGATCAAAGCATTCAAGCAATCTAAAGCAAACTATAGCATCGTGAAAAGAGCGGTTCTCAAAATTTCATACTTGAAGAAGCTCTTAGTTGGAGAAGACAAAAACTCGTGTCTTAAATCCTGAGTTCGGGGTACTTCACTGGTTGAAGTTCGAGATTGTAAAGGCATCCAAGGATCGAGGATCAAGAGGTGCAAGGCAGTCAAGTGTGTTACAACAGCACGAATTTCCACTGGTTGGAAGCTGTTGTAGTTTGGTTGAATCACTGTAATATTTATCACTGGTTGAAAATTATAGTGAATTCATCTCCAACTGGTTTGGAGAAAAGTGGATTAGTAGAGGATTACCCCACCTCTGAGACCACTATAATTGCCTGCGTACTTTACTGTTTTATAGCATCATACTTTAACTACTGCATTCATTATTACGTTTCATTAGTTGTTTTGTATTCATCATCAGCTGACTTCCGCACGTATTAAAGACAAACGACTCCAAGTCATTTGTTTATCTATCAGCTGAAGAAACTTACTCTTTAAGTACAAAAAGAGTTTAAGAGTTTCAATAAGTCTATTCACCCCCCCTCTAGACTTATTCCTGGACGACTTGTGACCTACAGTCTCCGCCTTCCTGCAATATGAAGTAAAAGTATCGTCAGAATCTGGTGGAAAACAGAGTTAAACTAGTAAAACAGGATGTAGGAGGTCACGAACCAACTTTACACAGATTTCTCTAATAGAGAAGGCAATGCCAGCTGCTTTATGGAACAACTTCTCATAATTTGTATCTTCATCTGACTCGGGACAAACGATCTTTAAACTATTAAGAATAACCAAAAATGCAGTTCTTACATGCTTCTAGTGCCGTCTCTGGATTAAAACAAGAACTGGTACCAGAAAAACATGAACAGGTAATCATAATCAGAAGGAGATCTTGTAAACATGAACAGGTAATTCACTTAGAATTCACTTTTTCTGTATCGTGGGCATGTTTTACCATGTAATAACTAGAAAGCTCTAAATGCTTAAAGACCATTTCACTGCTTGACTTGTTGTTATTAATTTTTATTTAAATATATGATTGTTTTACAAGTTATTCAAATGCTCTATCTTTATTCGTTGTAGGATGAGTTTGAGGAGCAGTGCTCACAGGGTTCCTTTGTTAACGAGGGTCGCAAGGATATATTAGCAGCTGCAGTTGGGCGACCAGAGCACCCGGGTCGTGTTCGTGGTGTTGGAATCAGTGTAGGCATTCGAGAGTACTTTGGAGGTCATTCTCATGGGTCGGCAACATCATCAGTAAGTCCAGAATTTTTGGAGCGCCTAACACAAAAGATTACACACGAAGTCACACAAAACTTAATGAAGCAGTTCGGCCCTGCTTTGGAATCATTGAATCAATCTCAACATACTCCAGTACATAATGACACACCTCCTCTACGTGTCAGCACAAAGGGGAGTTGTATTGTCGCTACAAACCCCTCAGGGGAGGAGAAAAGCGTGGACAAGGTCGATCGAGTTGAGTTGTATATCGATGAGCATCCTCCTCGTCTTGTAGCCCTTGGGAGAGTTATTGAGGGGGGGGGGCAACCTTACACGGTGTGCCTCTATCTGGTGATTTAGCTAGAGTGATGGTTGAAGATGTTCGAGACTCTGATGCTCCAGTCCCGATTCCCACGTCGGAGGTAAGTTTAGTGGGGCAAGCCGTAGGTGGTTTTATTGCATGGCCAAGGCGTCTAATGAAAGCTGTTTTAGCACAGGTATTTCTTCCTTTTGTCTTTATTAGAAAAAGTATACATTTTATTAAATAGAAATAGAATAACTAATAATAGTCGGATATAAGGGGTATTTTAATTGTGAAACAAAAAATGACTGGATTTTTTTCGGGATTAGGCTATACCTTGGGGGTAGTTTTCGTAATTATCCATATTTTTTTTTGTATGCAGATTCTTGAGAAAATCACATATGCAAATCGGCCATTCCTGAATAACTCACCATATGCATTGTCATTGCCTACAAATAGCCACACACACACACACCAAAAAAAAAAGAAAAATAAGAGAGGAAAGAAGCAAAACATAAGCAACAATTAAGCTTAAATTGTACTCTTCAGTTCATGTTTCGAAAACACTTCTCATCCCATTTAAAGAGTTCTATTGTTTTATATCCGATGTCCTTACTTTTATATTATTTCATATTTTTTAAGGATATTGTGCAACCAAAAAATAAGCGAGTTCGACCGGTTGATGATTCAGAATCCGTACAAGATCTAATTTTGGAATTGCTTAAAATTTCCCCATCCCTTTATAATAATCCTTTGCGGGTGCCGTTGGGTGATTTCTTTGGCCTAGTTGATACTGATGTGCCATTGTACGTATGCCACACCGATGTTTTAGAAATCTTTCAGGGGAATGATTGGCTTAGCATCTCAGTTATGCAACTTTGGATCACGTAAGTAAATTTTATAACTAATTTTTAATAATATGAGTTTATGTTAGTGTTATGTCTGAGATTTTGTTAAATCGTTTTTGTGTGAAACGTAGCTTTATCATGATGATAGTGTTAATTGAGATTCAATGTTGTTGATGACTATTACATACTGACACGCTTTTAGTGTAACTATCGCAAGTGCACGATATCGTATCAAGTAGTAAAGTGGACTTTTTGAGTCCGGTTTATCGATCCCACAAGGAAGTTTGGTTATAATTTGAATTATACACTATTAGTCCATTTTTATAGATACTAAGATGAGTGAAACACACAATTTAAAGAGTTTGGTTTAATTGTTGCAAAGTAAATGCAATAATAGTTCTAATATTTTAAGGAAATAAAAAGATTGCAATAATTATAGATTGATTAAACGATAAAATGAAATAGTTGGGATTACAAACTTAGTTCATCATTGGTTATAAAAGATGTATTGGAGATCATAAGATGAATTTACTTATCATGTTGTGTAGATTCGATTTTCCCTAAAAAGACGGTTTCTCTTTCGAACTATAAAACGCCCCTTACATATTGAATCAATCCACTATATTTCTATGTTGATTGGCTTCAATACATAGCATTAGGATTTATGAAAATAACTCAAAGAATCATCTAAGGACTAGGGGTATATTTCTATCCCCTAGAACAACTTAGAGTGAAGATCATTTGATCTAATCAAACATATTTTCTTTCGAAACATATGAAAACCATTAATATCGTCATTTATTGGCCAAATAAATAAAGATTGTTAAAACAATGAAAATCACACACAATAATAAGTAATTCACAATAGATCTTTATACAAATATAAATAACATGACTAACCTTGTTTATAATCCCAACTAAAGATTACTTAGCCCATGAAGGGTTTATTACACATATTACAAGCTTTTGTGGTCATTTTTAGTTGAATCAAGAGAAAGAATTGATCCTAACTCCCTTAGTAGATAAAGGAGATAGAAGCAATAAACTCTCTGAACAACATATGTTATACCACACTTACAAAGATCACTCAAGAACACAAGTGTGTTCTTCACACAAAAAGAAAAGTTTACAAAAAATGGAAAATTATAAGTTGAATGATGAATGATGAAGGATCTAAGGGGTCTATTTATACACCTAAAGTCATCTAATAGCTCCAAAACTCCAGCATTATTACATTAGATCGGATCAATGCCACCATCCCCTCAATAATACACAAAAGTATAAAAATTAGACAAATCATAGTAATCTGTCAAGAGTTACGGCCGTAACATTCAGGAGTTACGGCCGTAACAAGGGTGACTTACGGCCGTAACCCCTGAATGTTACGGCCATAACTTAGCTTCGTAAATTTGTTCACTGGATGCTTTGAAAGTTACGTTTTCAGCCCAGAATTCCTCAGACTTTGCGTTTTTGCCCCAGATCTTCTTCGGATGATAACTTTTGATATATAACTCTGATTTTGAATCCGGAAAGACTGCTGAATTCATCTCGGAAAGCCCTACAACATGAATATATCAAAATTCAATAAAGAGAATATTTATTAAACATGTTGTTTCTTGAGTAATTCAGTTATTTAATCCTGATCATCATTCGATAAAAATAAAATTATTTAAAACTAATAAATTAAAAGCAAAAAACGAGTAGACTAGCTCAATTATGGGTGAATTTTATCGATACAAACCATGGATAAGTGTACAAAACTGACACTTATCACACCCCCAAACTTGAATTCTTGCTAGTCCCGAGCAAGACTCTTTATTATTCATACTCCAAAAATAAAAAAATAAAAATAAAACAAAAATAAGAAAATTAATACACACATAAATTAAAATATAAAAAGAGAAAAGGAGATCAAAATGCCATTAATAAATAACAACCAACTTTATACAGTAGATAGAAATGAATCAAGATTCAAAATAAATCTACTAATGTTTTTAAAGTTAAAACACGGTTTTTATTTTGTAATTCCAAAATGTAAGGTTTCCCCCCAATAGGTTGATTATTTCTTTCCCACTCTTGATACACACGACTCCCTTTAATGGTTGCTCTCGATCACTCGTTTATTTTTCGATTCAATATGAAGAAGAATTTCATTGGCGTCATCAAATATTGTGATTTTCACAAAATTGAGTGTATTGAAATTCAGCTGCTAATTAATTCAAATCTGCTCATAAACTACATCCCTTTTAGTGATAGCTTTCACACCGTTATTTGCTAACGTGTAGCTCTTTTCACTAACACAATTTCTATCTCATTATTTTTTTTCGTAAAAAGGTGATAGCTTTCACACCGTTATTTGCTAACGTGTAACTCTTTTCACCAATTTTTCGAGACGGCGACTACGCACCAACAATGGTTAGTCCTTTATTTTTGCAAAATTTAAGACTTCCAAAATTAGGCGGTATTCTTTGCTCAACACTTCTCCTTTTCGTCATTTTTTTAGGTGATAGCTTTCACACCGTTATTTGCTAACGTGTAGCTCTTTTCACCAATGACTCCTTTTTTATAGGGAATAGAATTTTGCGAGAAAATCATTTTTAGTTAAGCATGAAAAATCAAAAACTCCACAAATTAAGTAAATTTCAGTTTTATTTTCATCAACCAATTGATTCTTCTTTTCTCAAGGTAACGAATGACTCGATTTTATATGATAATTACAAGGCTTGGAAAGAGAGATTAAGGCTCAAAAATTTTTGGAATATACAATTTTTTTACCGGTTAAAATGATTTTAGAAGCTTGTATATAGCTAATTTATTGGTGTTATGGCCAGATCTAGAAATCTCATATATATATATATATATCAAGAAATATATATTCACTAAACCTAATCAATGCCAAATAATAAAAACACACCACACAATACACTAATCAAAACATACCACAATCAAAATCCAAATAAACATCATAGTTCAAAAACCACAAAATAAACACACAAGTACGAAAACACCCCCAAACTTAAAAGTAAAACTGTCCCGAGTTTTAAAAAAAATAATAGCAAGCGAGAAAACAGAAAACTCCCTGAAATTTTAGCTTTGTGATCCTCCAGGTGTGTCGTCAGGGATGTTTAGAAAACGGAAAAGCTTTTCAAAGCATTTCTCCATTTCTAATTGTCGCTCGAGTATTTCATTCTGATTTCTCATAATTTCAGCCTGGGATGTTTCTAATCCCTGAACTCTTTCAAGCAAATTTTCCTCAAAAGGCGTCAACTCATAGCCGGCATCCTCCTTGGCCTCATATTCCTCCTCCTCGCTACTATCCTCTTCCGGTTCCAAACGTGCCCGTTTGCTTCTCAATTGAGTACTTCGAAAAATACTACTCCAGCCATTCAGTCGATCCCCATTTGTTAAAATATCACCCCCTGCCGAAATTTTGACTCTCTGGCTCCTGCAAATACCGGTGATAAGGCAGGGTTATGGCATCTTCTGCCTAGTCGGGACCATGCCGGCATAGTGACAAATAGTAGTGTAAATGTGAGTACCCAAATCCATTTTTACCCCTCGGCGGATAGCAAATAAACCTCGCAGGTGGCCAATGGAAACCGTCGTCAGAGTCGAAGTCGGGTAAATACTCCCGGCTGCCCACATCCATAAATACCAAGCATCATCCATTAGGTCCGCCTGGTTGTATCGGGGTTTGATCATCCCAATACTGTCATGCAACTCGCTCACTAACGCCCAGCGTAAAACTCTATCATCCGGCACCTCTTCATTAGGTAAGATAGAAATGTCAACCGCGTTAGTACAATTAACCCCCAAAAACTTGTTAATGACATCCGGTGAAAAATTTATCGATTTCCCATTCACAGTAGTCTGATGATAAGTAGGTGACCCTACC
Organism: Orobanche coerulescens; assembly: GCA_033398695.1. Taxonomy (NCBI): domain Eukaryota; kingdom Viridiplantae; phylum Streptophyta; class Magnoliopsida; order Lamiales; family Orobanchaceae; genus Orobanche; species Orobanche coerulescens. The sequence goes on from CM065803.1 coordinate 52,608,537, forward strand.
TGCCCAATGGACTTGTTGAAAGAATTGTAAAAGTTTAGGGTCAAGGTCGGGTTACCATTTGGGAGATCGGAAACGAACTTTTTCCAGCCGTTGTCTAAGAATTTTTGGATGAAAGGGGTAGTGATTGTGTCTCTATCCGCATCGCCGATGAAATCATCAAGATTGAACAATCTTTCCTTAATGCACTTTGTGTTTTGATTTCTTTGTGGCGGTGCCGGACCTTGAGATGATGAACCGACCTTTTCTTTTCCTTTTGTTGATTTCTTCGGTGCCATCCCTGAAATTTAACAAAATCAACTTATTTTCATCACACGACTATAATCATCAAGCAAAACCAATAAAAACATAAAAAAAATTCAAAGATTTTCGTTGTGGCATTTCGTCGGACACCTTGAGTTCATAGTTTTTTAACAAGTTTTTCTTATTCAAACTCAAATCCATAAAGCCACCACAAATCAATGAATCAAATAACCATACAAATATCAACAATACTCACAAATGAACAAGATTTAATCAACGAATCATACGGAAATAAGAATCGAAAAACAAATATGAAGAGAAAAACTAAAAACTAAAACTCAAGAATAAATTGAAACAAGGATTGAAAGAGAACCTGATGATTATGTGTTAATGTTGATATGTTAATGAATTGTATTGAGGAATTTGAGTTTTTTAGCAAGTAGGGATTGATAAGGGAAAAATTTCGGAACTGCTCCTCTGTCTCTGTGAAATCCGCCGGGTTTGTGTTTATGATTCTAAATCCCGTTTTTTTTATAGCTGTATAAGTTACGGCCGTAACATACTCAAGTTACGGCCGTATGATGCATTCGTTTTTCTGACCCTGTTTTAAGATACGGCCGTAACATACTCAAGTTACGGCCGTATGATGCATTCGTTTTTCTGACCCTGTTTTAAGATACGGCCGTAACATGCAGTAGTTACGGCCGTATGTAACGTTCGTTTTTTTTAGAGCCAGTTTTTAAAGCGTATCTAATAACTTACGGCCGTATTTATTTATATATATATATATATATATATTTTTTTTAAAATTATAATTATTATATATGTGAGAATAATGAAAGAAAGACTCCCTGGATGATATGATCCTTGCTCTTGTTGTTGAATCTTTCCGTGTTACCCCCAAACTAATTTTGCGAAATAATAGAGATTGGGTTGCCTCCCAATAAGCGCTTTGTTTAACGTCCTTAGCTTGACTTCTCGTTAGATTAATTAGGTGTTTCCAGCATTATGATTGACTTTGCTATCGAGAATTCTCCTCCCAGATATGGCTTTAACCGTTGACCGTTTACTTTGAAACTCCCGTCGGTTGTATTATAAATCTCCACAGCTCCATGAGAAAACACCTCTTTGATCGTGTAAGGGCCTGTCCATCGTGATCGCAGCTTACCTGGAAACAGATGCAGTCGTGCATTAAAAAGCAGAACTTGGTCTCCCGTTTTAAAATCTCTTCTTAGAATTCTGTTGTCATGCCATCTTTTTGTTTTTTCTTTGTAGATTTTGGCATTTTCATATGAGTCGAGTCGGATTTCATCCAACTCATTTAACTGCAGCAACCTTTTCTTTCCAGCTAACTGTTCGTCAAAGTTTAATTTTTTTATAGCCCAAAAAGCTCGATGTTCAAGTTCTACTGGCAGGTGTGAGCTTTTCCAAAACTGCATTTAAATGGAGAGATGCCTATCGGTGTCTTATAGTACATTTCGTAAGCCCAGAGCGCATCATCCAGCTTTTTCGACCAATCTTTCCGAGATGAGTCGACTGTCATCTCAAGTATATGTTTCAGTTCACGATTGGAAACTTCGACTTGTCCACTGGTTTGTGGGTGATAAGAGGTAGCGATACGGTGTTTTACTCCGAATTTGGTCAATAGAGCCTTAACCTGGTGATTGCAGAAATGAGATCCGCCATCACTGATAATAACTCTCAGAGTTCCGAAGCGAGTGAATATATTTTTATTTAGAAAATTTACCACGACCTTAGCTTCGTTTGTTGGTAATGCAACAGCCTCCACCCATTTGGATACGTAGTCTATAGATACAAGGATGTATTCATTAGAGAATGATGATGGAAAGGGTCCCATGAAATCAATTCCCCAAACGTCGAAGATTTCAACTTCAAGGATGAAATTCATTGGCATTTCATTTCTTTTTGACATGTTTCCATGTCTTTGGCACCGGTCACACTTCGAGACAAGTGTATGTGCATCTTTGAACAGAGTGGGCCAATAGAATCCTGCTTCAAGAATTTTTGCTGCTGTTTTTGAACCCCCAAAATGTCCTTCATAGTGAGAGGAATGACATCTTTCTAATACCTTCTCCATTTCTTCTTCCGGTATGCATCTCCGGATGATTTGATCAGGTCCTCGTCTGAATAACAGAGGATCTTCCCAGTAATAGTATTTCAACTCGGAGAAGAATTTTTTCTTTTGATGATGGGAAAAATTTGGGTGAATTATTCCACTAAGAAGGAAATTAACGATGTCAGCATACCATGGTGCATTTTGTTTTTCCTGGATATTTGAGATTTGGAACAGTTGTTCATCCGGAAATACTTCATTTATTTCCTTCTCTTGAGCATTGTTTTGGTCGAGTCTAGAGAGATGATCCGCCACTTGGTTTTCTGTTCCCTTTCCGTCTCTGATTTCTATGTCGAATTCTTGCATAAGTAGAACCCATCGGATTAGCCTTGACTTTGCATCTTGCTTTGTCATTAAATATTTCAAAGCTGAATGATCAGTGTAGACTATGACCTTTGATCCCAATAAGTAGGATCGAAATTTGTCAAAGGCATAAACCACTGCAAGCATCTCTTTTCGGTTGTTGTGTAGTTCGGTGAGCATCATTCATAGTCTGCTAGCATAATGGATCACTTGCATCATTTTGTCCTTCTTCTGGCCCAGTACGGCCCCTACGGCATAATCACTTGCATCGCATATTAAAATGAAAGGAATAGTCCAATCTGGAGAAATGATGATTGGAGCTGATATAAGTTTATCCTTCAAAGTTGCAAAGGCCACGTGGCATTCATTTGTGAAAAGGAATGGTGTATCTTTCTCAAGCAAAGAACAGAGAGGTTTTGCTATTTTTGAGAAATCTTTTATAAACCTCCGATAGAATCCTGCATGTCCGAGAAAACTTCTTACTCCTTTCACCGAAATTGGTGGAGGAAGTTTTGCAATTACTTGGATCTTTGCCTTATCGACTTCAATTCCATGTTGTGAGATTATATGGCCTAGTACGATTCCTTCCTGGACCATGAAGTGACATTTCTCCCAATTGAAAACTAGATTTGTGTCTTCACATCTTTCCAAGACCATGCCTAAGTGATTTAGGCATTTATTGTAACACCCCAAACTAGGCGGATATTACAGTGCCGTAGATCCCCAACTGGGACCCACCAGGCAAATGAAAATGAATGAATTACACAAGATAAATGTAGTACCGAACTACATTACAACAATAATTACTCCGATGAGGAGTTTAGTTACAACACACCAGGACAATACCGAATACTAGTGTATTTTATATGAAGATAAAATACACAACACTGAATGAAACGGAGTATTCAAATGAAAGTCTGCAGCGGAAAATAAAGGACAATAACATGAATAACTGAAAGATCGGGGCCCCCTACTAGTATCACTGGGACTCCTCGACGCCAGCGTGTTCTCCCCGTACTTTTGCCTTGCCAAGACCTGAAAAACAAAATCCCCAAACGGGGTCAGTTACAAAGAACAATAATCCTCAAGGGTTGAAAATACACAATCATGATTATATCTAAAGTTATGAAATATCCTATCGAAACATACGCAATCAAACATGCTATATGAATCAACTAACAGTACGGCTCAAAGGGTGGCGCCACACTACGCCCGGGATGGAAATGTGTCCGTGCACAAGCCACCAACGAGTATCAATCGAATACACGCGTGGTCTTGTGCCTAATCAGTCTCACGAAGCAATAGACTCGTGTGCACAGTCCAATGTGAGGCCAACAACCAACACACGACATAATTGTGCCCGAAATGAAAATCCTACACATACCAACCGGCACGCCAGTATGACCCGGAATGCCACGATATAACAAAAGTGACATCGGAAACGAATAATGACTCACCGAGATAAAATGATAGTGAAATGAATGATAGCTCAACGAAAAGATTGGAACCGTTCCTTGTGGTCAAGTGATTAAATGACAAAGACGAGTTTTAATATGGTTAACACAATGATGAATGAGTAACGATTATGAATGAACAACAACAAAAGGAAATGAATATCCTTTTAACCGAGTAAGAATCAACTTACCCAATACCGGTGACAATTATCCTTCCACGAACAACGTCCTAATTGAGATATCGGTCGCTCGAACAACCTTGAATTATACAATATCCAACAACCCATTCAATATACGAATCAAACACGAATATAACGAACTCAAAACGTCGATACGATTAAACTAAGTTCATTGGGGCATTATATCGAATACGTTGTGGCCAAACTCCGATTGTTTACAATCAAATCTCAATGAGCCACTATCAAATCCCCCAAGAGGTGTTTCAAACCAATAAACATCTTCCAAATGATCAATAATCCGAAATGAATATCCGAAAACATGATTATAACGACAATTAATCGAAAACCCCCAATTTCAACTCGATAATCAAAGTGTTCTTGAATAATCCCTCAATAATCCAATGAATCCTTATACAAACTCATAATCATATACATATCCCTTCATATAACATGATTATAACGTCCAAAACATCATATCTCAACATAGAATCGAAATCCAAGGTGTTGAAGAAATTACCTCTTGAAGATCCAACCACTTCGATCCGAAGAACACGAGTTTAATCGAGTATCCAAGCTTCACAACCGAATGAAAATGATTAAAAACCACACTCAAGTGATAGGTGAAGAGAATTTTCTCCCTCAAGCCTCTCTCTCTCGTATGAAGGTGGAAGAAATGGAAGGAATGGGCTGAAATGCTCAAAAAACGAATTTATAGGGGTTGACTGCCCTGTCGGACACGGCCCGTGCCGATCGGCACGGTCGCGGCGCGCAACTGGCCGGCAGGGACTCGACCGTGTCCTGCTTGACACGGTCGCGGCGCGAAGGGCCTTACGATAGTGACCTGTCCGACAGCGACTCGGCATTGACTCGACCGTGTCCTGGAACACGGTCGGGCGTCTGGGCAGTCGGTTCTGGATTATCCGGAAAAGTTCGACTCGGCCGTGCCAGACGACACGGTAGAGTCCTGTGGGCAGAGACTTCGGCATTTCTGGACGAGTACAGCACGGGCCGTGTCGGACGACACGGCCGAGTTCGGTCGGCAGTGATCGGCCAATAACTGAAAAATGAGCGGGTGAGCTAAAACGACCATAACTCTCTCGTCCGGACTCCGATTGACTCACCGTTTGAACCATTGGAAAGATAACTCGATGCTCTATAATATTGCAAAGATTTAGAATTTTTGGAGTTACCAAAAATTAATGGTGATCTAACAAAGTCGAACTCATATGAGGAAAGTTGAAACAATGAACAATAACGATACACAACTCGAAGTTTTTCCGAACGGTGAACACGGTGAATGAACATGATTGATGAATGATTATAAATGAGTGAAAATACACTGAGTGACAATCACCGAATGAAATTACTGAATGATAATGACTGAATTACAACCGGGTATTACATACACCCCCCCTTAAAAGAGTTTCGTCCCCGAAACTAAGGGTCAAACAACTCGGGATAACTCTCCCGCATACTATCCTTGGTTTCCCAAGTAGACTCTTCGACTTCGTGTCTGGACCACTGAATCTTGACCAAAGGGATCGTCTTGTTCCTCAACTGTTTGATTCGCCGCTCCAACACTCGTACAGGACGCTCCTCGTACGAATGATCATCCGCGATCTCGATTTCGTCGAACTGAAGTATGTGACTCGGGTCGGCAACATACTTCCGCAACTGAGAGACGTGAAACACATTATGAATTCGGCTCAATGCCGGAGGCAAAGCCAATCGATAAGCTAACTCGCCTACTCGATCCAAAAATTCAAACGGTCCAATGAATCTCGGACTCAACTTCCCCCGTTTTCCAAAACGGAAAATACCTCGACTCGGGGATACCTTGACCAAAACGTGGTCACACGTATCGAACTCTAGTGGTCGATGACGATTATCTGCATATGATTTCTGTCGACTCTGAGCTGTCAACATACGACTCTTGATCAAAGCTACCTTCTCCTGGGCGGCTATAAGCATATCGGGCTCGGTGCCGATTGATTCTGACAAGTCATCCCAACACAAAGGAGATCGACAACGACGACCGTACAAGGCCTCGTAAGGTGCCATCTTAATGGAGGCATGCCAACTATTATTATACGTGAATTCGATCAGTGGTAGTTGGGCTTCCCAATCGTCCTTCCAATCGAGGACGCATGCCTTCAACATGTCCTCTAATGTCTGAATAGTTCTCTCTGATTGTCCGTCGGACTGAGGATGAAAGGCAGTACTGAGATTAAGCTGAGTTCCCATAGCATGATGAACTGATTTCCAAAAATGAGACACAAACCGTCCGTCACGATCGGAAACGATACTTTTAGGAGTACCGTGCAGTCTCACTATCTCTTTGATGAATAACTGGGCAAGTCTCTCGGGACCCCACGTATCCTTGATCTCAAGGAAATGAGCTGATTTAGTTAAGCGGTCCACAATCACCCAGATCGCATTCATGCCACGACGACTCGTCGGCAAACTCGTGATGAAATTCATAGAAATGTCTTCCCACTTCCACTCCGGAATAGGGAGAGGTTTCAGCATACCCGCTTGATCGATGTTCAATCTTAACTTGTTGTGAGTTAAGCATCTCGAAACAAATTCTGCGACTTCTCGCTTCATATTACTCCACCGGTAATTTTGTTTCAAGTCCTTGTACATCTTCTGGACCGGATGAACAGAATGAGGGGTAGCATGAGCTTCTCTCAAAATAGAGTTTTTCAACTCATCATTCGCCGGTACACACATCCGATTCTTAAATCTCAAAAGTCCATCCTCATGGATCACGAATCCAGGGGCTTTCCCCTGAGCCACATCCTCACGAATGCGCAACAATGCTGGGTCTGAACCCGGATTCTCCCTGATTGCATCCTCAAGAGATGATGAAATCTCTAACATACAAAGTTGTCCCTGAATTCGCTGAAGCCAGACCTCGATCTCGGGTCTAAGGAATTCCTGTTGGAGCTCCTTCTGAATTGTTAAACGAGCAAGCATCTGCTCCTGAACGGACTTACGACTCAAGGCGTCGGCGACAACGTTCGCCTTCCCCGGGTGGTAAAGGATCTCGATATCATAATCTTTGATTAATTCCAACCACCGCCTCTGTCGCATATTTAACTCCTTGTGAGTAAATATATACTTCAACTCTTGTGATTGGTGAAGATCTGACAGGTGATGCCATAAAGGTAACGACGCCAAATTTCCAACGCGAAAACCACGGTTGCTAGCTCCGGCCGTGGGTTGGATAATTAACCAGCTAATCCGAGGAAACATCGGATTTACTTAATATCTTTCGGAGGTTGCCAATCTCGGATAGTCTCCGTCTTCTGAGGGTCGACACGAACTCTGTCAGATGAAATTACATGCCCGAGAAAGTCACTTCGGACCTCCAGAACTCACATTTGGAAAACTTTCCATAAAGTTGCTCTCGTCTCAACACGTCGAGAACCTGATGAAGATGAACCTCGTGTTCCTCTCGGCTACGAGAATAAATCAAAATGTCGTCGATGAAGACAACAACAAACTGATCCAAAAAGTCGATGAAAACCCGATTCATTAACTCCATGAATACCGCAGGTGCAATAGTTAGCCCGAACGGCATAACTACGAACTCATAATGACCATAGCGTGTACGAAACGCTGTCCTCGCGATATCCGACTCTCGAATCCACAACTGGTGATATCCAGATCTTAAGTCGATCCTGGAAAATACTGAGGCTCCATGAAGTTGATCTAAAAGATCATCAATACGGGGTAAGGGATACTACTCTTGATCATCACCCTGTTCAACTCCTGGTAATTAATACACACACGAGATGAGCCATCCTTCTCCTTGACAGATCACACTGGTGCTCCTCACGGGGACGCAATCGGTCGGAGATAACCTTTCTCGAACTACTCCTCAAGTTGAATCTTCAACTCCTGCATTCTGGTCGGGGCCATCCGATACGGTGCCTTCGATAAAGGGGACGTACCGGCTCCAACTCACTCCTGAATTCCCCTACTCTATGTGAAGGCAACCAGATAACTCGTCTGGAAATACATCGTCAATCGATGAAAATGATACCACGAATGATTGAACACTTCGATTGCCCTAGAATGGTCAATCGATAAAAAGAGATACCAATAATGATTGAACAACTCGATTGCCTTAGAAAGGCCAATCGATGAAGATGATACAATGAATGTTTGAATAACTCGATTGCCTTTGAAAGGCCAATCGATGAAAATGATACAATGAATGATTGAATGACTCGATTGTCATAGAAAGGCCAATCGATGGAAATGATGCAATGAATGATTGAATAACTCGATTGCCCTAGAAAGGCCAATCGATGAAAATGATACAATGAACGATTGAATGACTCGATTGTCTTAAAAAAGCCAATCGATGGAAATGATACAAGGAATGATTGAATAACTCGATTGCCTTAGAAAGGCCAATCGATGAGAATGATACAATGAATGATTGAATAGTTCGATTGCGGAATTTCTCTGCTTTCGTCATAATAATACTTCTTCTGGAACAATGGGGATTACTTCCCTGAAGCACACATTCGACAACCAACGACGGAAAGATAGCGACCAAATGCTAACAAATACTGAGGATAGTATCAAGACGATCAAACCAACTAATACCGAAAATTACATCGTCCTAAGATAAGTTCACCACGATTAAATCCATCAACCAATCGCGGTCATTAAGCTTAATTCGGTATGATTCCGAAAATTCTTCCATCGTCAGGTAGACCGATGGTATGAGGTCCACAAGCAATAGAACTATCCCGAAATAAGTCTATTCAAGCATGATTTGAAAATGAAAGAATGCGGTGTACCAAAGATCAAAAGGTACACACAAGTTGAAATAAAATTACGAGTATATCCGAAATCATTCGGGCCACCGGATCGCGATCCTCCTCATCATATGAATGCAGGACTTGCCGGCCCCGAACCGGATGCTCCGTCGATAAATACGATCTCCAACTCTATTTGCTTCCATTGCCTTAAACGACGATGACAAAGCGTCGATTCAAACGCTGGTTGCTTGGGGCGAGATGCCGCCGGAGCCGACTTGGAGTCCTTTCGGCAAAAACGGGCCTTATGCCCAAAATTCCCACAATTATAGCACGTGATAGACGGTTTCAGACACTCAGTGCTGAAATGACCCGGCGTTCCACAATTGAAACAGGTGATGGCCGAACTGGCCGCTCGGGAATGAGATCCCGCATGATTATGCGCCGTAGGAGGTCGCTCAGAAACGATAGGACTCACACGAGGCTTCTTGAAGGTTGACTGACCGTCTTCGTATTGATTACGCTTCGTTGGTTTCTTGCTGACAAATGAAGGTTGTTGTTCAGCACTTTCCTTAGCAGCTGGCTCATACGGAAGAGTTCTCTCGATTAATCCGGTCAGAGTGGCGCAATGATGATTGAGCAACTGCACATGGGTCATCATGGCCTGCATAAAAGTGAGTGGATCAACCCGAACATCTTCTGATCGAGCGAGTCACGGGCACGATTTCCCGGCCAGTGATTATTTCTCGGGTTTCGGTCCACCGCGCCTCTCCCCGTGCATCCTGACAGCTCTCTCCATCCGAAGTAGGAAGGTCGCATAATGATTATATTTCCGCATGATTAGCACGTTATGATTATGTCATGAGATGATGAAAATGAGTATACATGCTCTAACTTAGTGATTATATGAATGATTCTGAAGTTACATGATTATCTGATGAAATTCTTAAAATGATTATCTTGAATAACTTAACAAGATTGATAATATGATCATCCAGATTGACAACTGAGTAATGAAATGAATTGAGTAATTAATGAGTTAACATGATCGTCCTGATTATTAACTGAGTAATGAAATGGATTAAGTGATTAATGAGTTAACATGATCGTCCTAATCACAATGAATGATGATGTTTGAGGATTGTTAATTGATGAATTATAAATGAATGATAATTGCCAGAAATTATACCATGGCGTTAGAAGTCTTACAGTTCTTTCGGTCTGATTGGCTCGGCATCTGCACAGGTCACACGTGACGCGAAAGTCCAATGATACTAGTCCGATGACGATGATTTCAAATGAGACATGACTCGGAAGGTAGTATTCAAAACCACGCTCCGATACCAACTCTGTAACACCCCAAACTAGGCGGATATTACAGTGCCGTAGATCCCCAACTGGGACCCACCAGGCAAATGAAAATGAATGAATTACACAAGATAAATGTAGTACCGAACTACATTACAACAATAATTACTCCGATGAGGAGTTTAGTTACAACACACCAGGACAATACCGAATACTAGTGTATTTTATATGAAGATAAAATACACAACACTGAATGAAACGGAGTATTCAAATGAAAGTCTGCAGCGGAAAATAAAGGACAATAACATGAATAACTGAAAGATCGGGCCCCCCTACTAGTATCACTGGGACTCCTCGACGCCAGCGTGTTCTCCCCGCACTTTTGCCTTGCCAAGACCTGAAAAACAAAATCCCCACATGGGGTCAGTTACAAAGAACAACAATCCTCAAGGGTTGAAAATACACAATCATGATTATATCTGAAGTTATGAAATATCCTGTCGAAACATACGCAATCAAACATGCTATATGAATCAACTAACAGTACGGCTCAAAGGGTGGCGCCACACTACGCCCGGGATGGAAATGTGTCCGTGCACAAGCCACCAATGAGTATCAATCGAATACACGCGTGGTCTTGTGCCTAATCAGTCTCACGAAGCAATAGACTCGTGTGCACAGTCCAATGTGAGGCCAACAACCAACACACGACATAATTGTGCCCGACATGAAAATCCTACACATACCAACCGGCACGCCAGTATGACCCGGAATGCCACGATATAACAAAAGTGACATCGGAAACGAATAATGACTCACCGAGATAAAATGATAGTGAAATGAATGATAGCTCAACGAAAAGATTGGAACCGTCGTTCCTTGTGACTGAAGTGATTAATTGACAATGACGAGTTTTAATATGGTTAACACAATGATGAATGAGTTACGATTATGAATGAACAACAACAAAAGGAAATGAATATCCTTTTAACCGAGTAAGAATCAACTTACCCAATACCGGTGACAATTATCCTTCCACGAACAACGTCCTAATTGAGATATCGGTCGCTCGAACAACCTTGAATTATACAATATCCAACAACCCATTCAATATACGAATCAAACACGAATATAACGAACTCAAAACGTCGATACGATTAAACTAAGTTCATTGGGGCATTATATCGAATACGTTGTGGCCAAACTCCGATTGTTTACAATCAAATCTCAATGAGCCACTATCAAATCCCCCAAGAGGTGTTTCAAACCAATAAACATCTTCCAAATGATCAATAATCCGAAATGAATATCCGAAAACGTGATTATAACGACAATTAATCGAAAACCCCCAATTTCAACTCGATAATCAAAGTGTTCTTGAATAATCCCTCAATAATCCAATGAATCCTTATACAAACTCATAATCATATACATATCCCTTCATATAACATGATTATAACGTCTAAAACATCATATCTCAACATAGAATCGAAATCCAAGGTGTTGAAGAAATTACCTCTTGAAGATCCAACCACTTCGATCCGAAGAACACGAGTTTAATCGAGTATCCAAGCTTCACAACCGAATGAAAATGATTAAAAACCACACTCAAGTGATAGGTGAAGAGAATTTTCTCCCTCAAGCCTCTCTCTCTCTCTCGTATGAAGGTGGAAGAAATGGAAGGAATGGGCTGAAATGCTCAAAAAACGAATTTATAGGGGTTGACTGCCCTGTCGGACACGGCCCGTGCCGATCGGCACGATCGCGGCGCGCAACTGGCCGGCAGGGACTCGACCGTGTCCTGCTTGACACGGTCGCGGAACGAAGGGCCTTACGATAGTGACCTGTCCGACAGCGACTCGGCATTGACTCGACCGTGTCCTGGAACACGGTCGGGCGTCTGGGCAGTCGGTTCTGGCTTATCCGGAAGAGTTCGACTCGGCCGTGCCAGACGACATGGTCGAGTCCTGTAGGCAGAGACTTCGGCATTTCTGGACGAGTACAGCACGGGCCGTGTCGGACGACACGGCCGAGTTCGGTCGGCAGTGATCGGCCAATAACTGAAAAATGAGCGGGTGAGCTAAAACGACCATAACTCTCTCGTCCGGACTCCGATTGACTCACCGTTTGAACCATTGGAAAGATAACTCGATGCTCTATAATATTGCAAAGATTTAGAATTTTTGGAGTTACCAAAAATTAATGGTGATCTAACAAAGTCGTACTCATATGAGGAAAGTTGAAACAATGAACAATAACGATACACAACTCGAAGTTTTTCCGAACGGTGAACACGGTGAATGAACATGATTGATGAATGATTATAAATGAGTGAAAATCCACTGAGTGACAATCACCGAATGAAATTACTGAATGATAATGACTGAATTACAACCGGGTATTACATTTATCAAATGTATCTCCGAAAACCGAGAAATTGTCCATGAAAACTTCAATGAATTTTTCAACCATGTCTGAGAATATTGACATCATGCATATTTGAAATGTGGCTGGAGCATTGCACAATCCGAATGGGATTCTTCTATAGGCAAATGTTTCATAAGGGCATGTGAATGTTGTTTTCTCTTGGTCTTCTGGGGCTATTACGATTTGGTTGTATCCTGAATAGCCGTCGAGAAAATAGTAGTAAGAATGTCCCGCCAATCTATCGAGCATCTGATCAATAAATGGGAGTGGAAAATGATCTTTTCTGGTCGTCTTGTTTAGTTTCCTATAATCGGTGCACATTCTCCATCCTGTGATCGGTCGTGTCGGTATAAGTTCATTGTGCTCGTTCTCTATGATCGTGATAACACTCTTTTTGGACACCATATGTACAGGGCTCACCCATAGACTATCTGAGATTGGATAAATGATTCCTGCGTCAAGTAATTTAAGAATCTCTGCCTTCACAATTTCCTTCATGTTTGCATTCAAACGTCGTTGATGCTCAATTGAAGGTTTGCAGTCATCTTCCATCAAAATTTTGTGAGTGCATATAGAGGGGCTTATTCCTCTAATGTCCGCAATAGTCCATCCAATTGCTCTTTTGTGATTCCTCAATACCCTTAGTAATTTCCCTTCTTCAACTTCGGTCAATATGTTAGATATGATGACCGGAAGTGTAGAGGAAATGCCCAAGTAAGCATATCTCAAATGTGTGGGTAGAGGTTTGAATCAAGTATTGGAGCTTCTTGTAAAGAAGGGAGGGGTTTAGCGGAGCTTGTCCCCAATTCTTCAAAATGTGAATGCCTTCTTAAGGGTGGTAGTGCTTCTACATAGTTAACTGTTTCAGACAAGTGATATTCTTCTTCCATGCTGGTTAGAGAATTTGCTATACATGTCTCAAGAGGATCTTTAGATAGAATTTTCTCCAAAGACTTGTTTACCATGGCTTCAATTGCGTCTATTCTTAGACAATACTCATCTGTGGAGGGTTGATTCAAAGTTTTTAGGACATCGAAGATGACATGTTCGTCTTCCACTCTGAGAATTAGCTTTCCTTCATAGACGTCAATAAGAACACGTCCGGTTGCGAGAAATGGTCGTCCCAAAATAATGGGAATATCCTGATCTCCTTCCATGTCCAGGATGATAAAATATGCTGGAAATATGAATTTATCAACCTTGACGAGCACATCTTCTATTATCCCACATGGATATTTGATTGACCGATCGGCTAATTGTAGTGAAACTGTTGTTGCTTTTGGTTCTCCCAAGTTCAGTTTGTTGAAAATTGACAGGGGCATCAAGTTGATACTTGCCCCTAAATCACAATGAGCTTTGCCAAAATTTACTTCACCAATTGTACACGGGATTGTGAAAGTTCCCGGATCTTTTAGCTTGGGTGGCAACTTCTTTTGTAGTATTGCGCTACATTCCTCTGTTAGCATGACAGTTTCGTATTCTTCAAGCCTTCGTTTTTTGGGAAGAATATCTTTCATAAATTTTGCATAGCTTGGCATTTGTGCTAGAGCATCGGCAAAAGGAATGTTGATGTGTAGCTTTTTGAAAATTTCTAAGAATTTCCCGAATTGAGCATCGAGCTTGTGATTCTTCAACCGTTGAGGAAATGGGATAGGTGGAACATAAGATTTTGTAGCAACTGGACCTTTTTGAGATGAAGGTCCTGTATCGATTCTTTTACGATTCTTGATTTTGTTTATTTTTTGTTTTTCCAGATGATTTTCCATAGAAATTTGAACGCACTCCACTTCTTGTTGTGATAGCTTGGACATTTTCCCTTGGATTTACCTCGGTATTGCTAGGTAACATGCCATGAGATCTTTCTGAAAGTATTTTGGCCATTTGGCCAACTTGTGTCTCCAGATTTTTAATTGCAACATCATTGCGTTGTTGATACTTGATTGTTGTTCGACTAGCTTCGTGATTGCTTCTTCCCATCCGGCTTCTTTTCTTGATGCGTTGGATTCAACACATTGTTGTTGTTTGCATAAGAAAAATTTGGATGATTTTGTACCGAGTTGTATGTTGGCCCGTAAGGATTGTATGCTTGCCTTTGGAAATTCGAGCATACGCCACTTGTTCAGTGGTGGTGGTGGCTCTGTTGTCTAAGGGACAGATAGTGCTGTTGTGAGTTGCTCCACAAATTTCACATGAAAAAGCTGAAACTTGTGGAGTTTGCACCGTCTTCACAGATTGAGGAGTTGAAAAAGACATTTCCTCGACTTTATTTGATAGAGCTTCAATTTTTGCCAACATAAGTGAATAAGAATCCACTTCAAAAACACCATTTGGTTTCTTTTGGATATTTCTGTCTGGCCATCTTGCACTTTGTTCAATTATAACCTCAAAAAGATTATAAGCCTCTTTCATAGTTTTGTTGCCCAGTGAGCCATTTGATGATGAATCGACATTGGCTCGGCATGAAGGTAAAATTCCAGAATAGAAGTAATTGACTTGTGCTCCCAAATTGAAACCATGGTTAGGACATTTTCGTAGCATATCTTTGTATCTCTCCTATGCTTCGTGGAATGATTCTGAATCTTGTTGACGAAATGTAGAGATTTCGTATTTGAGTTTCGCCACTTTTATTGGTGGAAAGTATTTAGTGGTGAATTTTTGGACAAATTCGGGCTAATTTGTTATGCTTCGTGGTGGCAAATATCTAGCCACTCTCTTGCTCTGTCCTTCAAAGTGTGCACGAAAAGTCTCATTTTGATCGCCTCGTCATTTATATTTGGATATTTGAAATTTCCACATATTTCCACAAAACGGTTAATATGGAGATATGGATTTTCGTCGGTTCTTCCATAGAATGAGTTGTTGTTGGAGAAGAGATTGATGACATCTGGGCGAATTTGAAAATTGTCCACTCCAAATGGTGGATAGATTACACTTGATTGAACGCTCAAAGATGGGGGGGTTCATGAATTCCCCAAAGAGCATGTTGTCTTCATCTATTTCCGGCACAATAGGATATTGTTGATGTTGAATGTTTTGAACATTAGGTATTCCCCCCACCGGAGGAATTCTTTCGTTATCATTTCCTTGGGGGAGATGTGGATTTAGTTCGTCCGCCATTGATGGTGAAGAAATAATGTTTTTCTTTTGTTCTCTTCGCCTTCTTCTGAATGTGGCTTCGATCTCGGGATCTAGTGAAACTAAATCGCGATTGTATGTCCTTCGCATAGACAAGAGAATCTACAACAAAGAAAAAGTTGTATTTATAACAATAGTTAATAATGTAATTTTTCAAATATAACTTATACTTCCCCGGCAACGGCGCCAAAAACTTGACACGCTTTTAGTGTAACTATCGCAAGTGCACGATATCGTATCAAGTAGTAAAGTGGACTTTTTGAGTCCGGTTTATCGATCCCACAAGGAAGTTTGGTTATAATTTGAATTATACACTATTAGTCCATTTTTATAGATACTAAGATGAGTGAAACACACAATTTAAAGAGTTTGGTTTAATTGTTGCAAAGTAAATGCAATAATAGTTCTAATATTTTAAGGAAATTAAAAGATTGCAATAATTATAGATTGATTAAACGATAAAATGAAATAGTTGGGATTACAAACTTAGTTCGTCATTGGTTATAAAAGATGTATTGGAGATCATAAGATGAATTTACTTATTATGTTGTGTAGATTCGATTTTCCTTAAAAAGACGGTTTCTCTTTCGAACTATAAAACGCCCCTTACATATTGAATCAATCCACTATATTTCTATGTTGATTGGCTTCAATACATAGCATTAGGATTTATGAAAATAACTCAAAGAATCATCTAAGGACTAGGGGTATATTTCTATTCCCTAGAACAACTTAGAGTGAAGATCATTTGATCTAATCAAACATATTTTCTTTCGAAACATATGAAAACCATTAATATCGTCATTTATTGGCCAAATAAATAAAGATTGTTAAAACAATGAAAATCACACACAATAATAAGTAATTCACAATAGATCTTTATACAAATATAAATAACATGACTAACCTTGTTTATAATCCCAACTAAAGATTACTTAGCCCATGAAGGGTTTATTACACATATTACAAGCTTTTGTGGTCATTTTTAGTTGAATCAAGAGAAAGAATTGATCCTAACTCCCTTAGTAGATAAAGGAGATAGAAGCAATAAACTCTCTGAACAACATATGTTAGACCACACTTACAAAGATCACTCAAGAACACAAGTGTGTTCTTCACACAAAAAGAAAAGTTTACAAAAAATGGAAAATTATAAGTTGAATGATGAATGATGAAGGATCTAAGGGGTCTATTTATACACCTAAAGTCATCTAATAGCTCCAAAACTCCAGCATTATTACATTAGATCGGATCAATGCCGGCCATCCCTCAATAATACACAAAAGTATAAAAATTAGACAAATCATAGTAATCTGTCAAGAGTTACTAGTAACATTCGGGAGTTACGGCCGTAACAAGTGACTTACGGCGTAACCCCCGAATGTTACGGCCATAACTTAGCCGTAAATTTGTTCACCGGATGCTTTGAAAGTTACGTTTCGGCCAGAATTCCTCAGACTTTGCGTTTTTGCCCCAGATCTTCTTCGGATGATAACTTTTGATATATAACTCTGATTTTGAATCCGGAAAGACTGCCGAATTCATCTCGGAAATCCCTACAACATGAATATATCAAAATTCAATAAAGAGAATATTTATTAAACATGTTGTTTCTTGAGTAATTCAGTTATTTAATCCTGATCATCATTCGATAAAAATAAAATTATTTAAAACTAATAAATTAAAAGCAAAAAACGAGTAGACTAGCTCAATTATGGGTGAATTTTATCGATACAAACCATGGATAAGTGTACAAAACTGACACTTATCACATACGTTAAACACTTTTGCTAAAGTCAGTGATCAAATTGTGATTTTATAGTGTCAATCGGTTATACAACTCTGATAATAATCTGCATTTAATTTATAGTTATCAAAAGTTAAACTTCTTTTTATTGGATATTAGGTACCTAAAATCATTAATCGTAGACACGATGAATGATAATTTATATGGATTCCTTGAGCCTCAGTCCATACAAAGTATGGGTAATAAGAAGTCTGAAGCCACATCGTACATTCTACGACATATCCAGGATTAAAAAAAAACAGATTTTTCTAGGAGCTTATCACCACGAGTAAGTACAACGACCTAACAATTAGCGTCAGATTTTAAACAATGCAACACTTTTGGTTAAATAAGAAATTTTATAACTTGTTTATCAAAATTAGCTTGTTTCTTTTCAAAATGCAGGCGACATTGGCAACTCTTGGTAATTTTACCTAAGCAAGGGACTCCCGTGTGGTTTTGTTCATTACATCGTAAGCCCGATCAGGATATCAAATTCATAGTGCAGAGGTAAGCTTCTAAAGAAGTGAAATGAATAAAGATAGAATAATTTATACATTTTACTTCGGTTGGATTATGTTTTTCTATTCGGATATGTCTTTCTTCTGTGTAAAATATTTATGGTCATGTAGGAGATCGGAATTATAGTACTGCAGACCTTGATTTTAGTTGATGCTTTTGGTGATTTCTATTAGTTTTTGTTAAGATAAGTTTGGTTGAATTAAATACTAGTGTTTTAACAGAGTTTATACTTCCATCTTACTACTAGTATTACTAGGTTTGATTTGTTTGTTTGATGTGGATTTCTGGTTATAAAATTCAACCGACAACATTGAAGTGGCTGATTGGATTTCTGGTTCATGTGTTCACATTTGGTTGTGCTCTTGTCCGAAAGAATTTGATATTTGATTATTGGAAATTGGTATTGTTGTTGTTAAAATTCAGTTAGCTACATAGTAGTTTTTGTCAGTGGCCGGCCTTGTTGAATTTTGTGTCTCAAATTTACATCTTATTTTTGGTGGTTTATGAAGGGAGCAGATGAGCATTTGTAGTTTAAGAACAACTTTTGGTGAATAATGTTTCGATGAATGCATATATCTTATAAGTAACAAGAAACATACAAATCCTCAAAATGTTGATAATACTCAGCTGAGTGAAAAACAAAAAATGTGCTGATCAAAATAGAGGTAACAACTAGATTTTTAGCAACTTTTGTGCTTCTTATTCATTTGAATCTATCCATTTCAGTGATTTAGCATACCTTGATTTAGTTGACTGTCTTATAATCTTGTGACTTCTTGTACTATTCATAACACAATTATGTTTTCCTTACTTCTAGTATTGTGACCTCATTAAGAGTGTTGGATGGTGCGCACACGAGTAATTCCAAGTAGGTCATTCAATGGATTTATCCCAAAGTAAGTAAAATTTCAACACCAAAACTTACGTATAATTTTGTGTGATTTTATCTTGCTTGACAAATATTCTTTTACCGATTGCAATTTTTAATATTTCTTTTTTTAGTGTAATAAACAAAATGGTGGTTGGGAGTGTGGATATTATGTCATGAACTGGATGCGGGCCATGGTTCAGGCTGGTATTGCAGAAAATTGGATGGAGGTAATTTTATCATATATTTTTTTTCTGTTTTTGTACTGAAAAGTATTTTCATAAATTATATGACAGATATTTAGTGATACTCAAGCGCTTCCTGAAGAGAGCATTAAAGAAATTCGAACGCAATGGGCGAAATATTTTCTTACCAAATTTGTTTAGATTTTTTCTATGACATACAAACGGTTGGTTCTTGTTATTCTCGAATCGGTAAGTTCATGAAGTTAAAAGTTTTCGGGACTTTTATAAGGATGTGTATTTTTATTTTGTAGTTAGTTGATAATGCTTGTTGTAAATAGTTGAGATAGTTACAAAATTCTTTGCTTCATAGTTGAAAATACATTTGTTGCTTAAAAATTATGTTTGGTTGGTTTTCGTTTGAGATGTTGTTTGGTTGGTTTTCGTTTGAGATGTTTGGTTGTTTTCGTTTGTGATCAGAAAAAATTATTGGTATAGGTTGGGCCAATTTTTTTATACAAGAATTGACTGGACTGGCTGCCTGAACCGATGTTAAATTCTGCGAACCATTCACATCGGTTCAATTAGAAACCGATGTGAATAACCGCAACAACATCGGTTAGGCAAACGATGTGAAGAAGAAATTTCACATCGGTTTTTAACCGATGTGGACCAACATCGGTTTTCAACTGATGTGAATAGGAAACCGATGTGAATAAGAGTTATTCACATCGGTTGAAAACCGATGTGATTTTTCAGAAAACCGATGTAAATTCACATCGGTTATAAACCGATGTGAAAAAACGACATCGGTAGATACGACATAGGTTTTATAACCGATGTGAAACAACTAAAAAAACCGATGTCGTATCCTATTTTCATAGTAGTGCTAGGACGTGCGTTAGGACCCCAGTTGGTGACACCCAGTATTTCCCGGTTGAGATAGGGCTACACCAGGGGTCGACGCTAACCCCTCTTCTCTTCGCTATAATCCTTGATGTCATTTCGCGGGGGATTCAAGATGGCGTCCCGTGGTGCATGCTTTTTGCTGACGACATTGTGTTAGTGGTGGAGTCGAGGAGGGAGGTGAACTCAAATTTGGAGCTATGGAGGTCTAAGTTAGAATCCTAAGGCTTGCGTGTGAGCCGGTCAAAGATCGAGTATCTCTGGTGTAACTTTAGTGGTGAGGCCAACGAGAAAGATGTAGAGGTAATGATTGTGGATCAGATCGTACCCCGTACGGATAAGTTCAAGTATTTGGGTTCGATCATTCAGAAGGAAGGTGAGTGTGAAGATTATGTCACTCATCGCATCAAGGCAGAGTGGCTAAGGTGGAGAGCAGCGACAGGGGTCCTGTGCGACAAGAAAGTCCCTCTAAAGTTGAAGGGTAAATTCTATAGAGCGGCAATCCGACCTGCAATGTTGTATGGCTCCGAATGTTGGGCGTTGAAGAAGTCGCTTGAGAGCAAGTTGGAAGTGGCTGAAATGAGAATGTTACATTGGTCGTGTGGTCGCACAATGTTAGATAGAATCGCGAATGGGGTTTTCAGGAACGTGCTAGAAGTGGCGCCCATTTCAGCAAAAGTTAGGGAAGGAAGATTGAGATGGTTTGGCCACGTCTGCAAGAGGCAGGCATCTGCTCCGGTGAGGAGGGTCGAGAGTTTATTGGTTTTCGGGGAGAGAAGGAGAGGCAGACCGAGGAGGATGTGGGAGGAGCAGCTGAGATTAGATTTGAAGGCCTTAAACCTTTCCGAGACCATGACTGTTGATAGGTGCGCTTGGAGGCGCCAGATCAGAGTTGTGGATTCTTTTGTAGGGTGCGGTGCCGTAGTTGAGAGCCTCAGGGTTAGGTTGTCTCGGTTAACTTTGAGCTAGAGCATTGTATTTTTTTTACTTTTATTGTATATTTTATCCGATTGTCTTTGCGTGTGGTGTATTGTTGATAGGGAGCTGTGCGCAGAGTCAGCCTCTCTTCTGTTAGAGCAGCGTTCATCAGGAGTGAAGTAGTCAATTCCGCTTAGGTAAGTCCCATTTGGATTAAGACATGGGCTCATATATGGTATCGAGCTTTTTCGAATCATATGCTTTTCTTTGTATTTATCACTCAATATTCTGCTGTGCACTAAGCTGTGGGTCTTCACGGAAACAGCCTTCCTACCGTAATAAGTAGGGGCATGGTCTGCGTACATCTTACCCTCCCCAGACCCTGCTCTGAACGGGATATATTGAGTATATTTGGTTTGGTTTAGTTTTTATCAGATAACTTATAAGCTTCATGAGCTTATTTGACCATTGACTAAAAAATAGTTCGTTTCCTAAATGACTAGCTTCTCAAATAAGCTAGCTTATAAGCTAGCTGATTGATAAGCTAATTTTTCAAGCTTATGAAAAATAGAAGCTAACTTCTCATCTTTATATATTCCATATATATTCGTGACCTAAATAAAAACATATGGTTTTTTACATAAACACCCCCTGAGTAATTGACATATTATAAATAAACCCACCATCCGTTAACTTTTCAGAAAAAAATGAGGCTTCAGATGAGTGGTGGACGCGAAAAATTATGATTAGTCTGATCATCACTCTATTACACTTGCTAATGAATTACTTTTTTATAAATATAATACAATAATTGTGTGTTCGATTTATCTTTTTATATTTTACGAATTTTTTTTTGATACTTATTGTTGTTATGAACTTGTTCGTAACTAAAATTATACACACAAGTCCTATTCAGCGGCAATTTTAAACCATCAAAAACAAATTATCAATGACTTTTCAAAGCGATAGTTAGGGCTGTGAACAAACCTAAAAGTTCGATTCGGTTCGAAGGATTCGGCTCGAAAAAGATCGATTCGGGGCACCAAACGTAGAGCCGAACCCTATAAAATAGGATTCGGGAATCGGACCGAATGGTTCGGCTCGATTCGAGGGGCTTTGGCCCAAGACATAAATCCCTCCAATCCCAAGCCGAACCATTCGGCTTCAACGAATCGGACCGAACTATATTCGAACTATACTGGACTTATAGAGTTATAGTGGACTTCAACTCGAGTCGAATCGAACTATATACGAACGGTTCGAAAATTCGAGCCGAATCGAATCGAACTATAAAAATAAAATTAGCCTTCTAGCTGAATCGAACCTCAAATTCTGAGGTTCGAAATTTTCGAGCCGAATCGAACCAAAGGTTCGAATAATTTCGAGCCGGACCGAACCCAATAAAGGTTCGGTACAGTTCGGCTCATTTACAACCCTAGTGACAGTGAACTGTGAATAGTACATATGTGTAATGTAGAGATAGTATATATTAAAATAATAATAGATAAAATATCATTTATTTTATTCTATAACAATTATTGTGAAAATATAATGAGAAAGTTTAAAAAATAATAGAAAAATAAAAGTGAGTCATTTTATGTAATTTTATAAAAAAAACAGCTAGCTTATCAGCTAATTTGCGAAACATCTACATTAAAATCAGCTACCTTATCAATTACCTAATCAGCTACATAATCAGCAAGCTTATCAGCTACCCAATCAGCTATCAGCTACCAGCTAGCTTATCAGCTAGTTTTGCTAAACACTTAGTATCTGTTCTTTTGGACTTATTTTTCAGTTTTTCAGTTCAGTAACGTTCAGGTGTATTCAGTTCCGTTCAGTTCAATTCAGTTCCGTTCCGTTCAGTTCAGTTATTATTATTATTCTTATTATTATTAATTATTATTATTATTAATCTTGATTATTATTACTATTATTATTATTGTAACACCCCAAGGATATCCGAGGCATATTACAGCGCCGTGAATCCCTATATGGGACCCACCAGGCTGATCAAGCATCATACTCATCGACTCACAGAAACAACAGAAAAATACCTCGTCATAAAGACGCCCAACAAAATAATCCACCCGGTTCAACCGGTCTAACATAACACCATAATCCGACACAAACATAATAAACAACAATACAATCCCGACGAGTAAAAATTCTTAAGTACTCGAGTACTTCTATTAGTTTAAAGACCACAAAAGGTAAAAAGATAGAAGCAATAAGACACCACTCGTGCACAATCATCACGCACGGCCATCATCCGCATACTGGTCCAGCACCCGTTCGTCTCGATGAACCTGACCTGAAATTCATAAAACGAATTTCCCCAAAACGGGCCCCAGAGGGGTTAGCAATTACGCTAGTACAAGTAACCAAATGAACGACTTACATCTTACACATATAGTAATGCATGCAATTCAAGAAAACATAGTTCCAAAACATTCATTTACGGATATGCCAATATCAAATCACATTTGTAAAGTGCACCACAATTAACCGTCGATACACGTCTCTGTGGACCCCTACCGAGACCCCGTCGGATCTAACCCGTAGTGGTTAAAAACAAGCTCGTCGATCCACGTCTCTGTGGACCCCTACCGAGACCCCGTCGGATCTAACCCGTAGTGAGCATACACACACACCATTTCTCATACAATACTACTATGTCAAGATTGTAAGTTCATAAGGATACTTGCCTCGGTTAATAGACGGTGATACGAACGGAAAGGAAGAATCGAACACGACCGCGAGGAACCGGCGGAAATGAACCTAACGATTCGAATAACACAATCACAACCAACTCTAGACGAATACGGAAATGGAATACACCCGGAAACCTGCCTACGATTCATGTATATTTGTTCCAAAAATAACAACGAGGGCGGATCACAACCAAACCCTCTCGATTCCGCAAAAAACCACAAAATATCCATGAATCCATAGGAAAATTAAAGATACTAACAATATTAACCGTATTCATCATGAACCCACCAACAAAACGGAACGAATCGGAAGAAAATCCCAAAACCCCCAAATTAATCGAAAATAGGGTTCTAAGAGATATTACCTTTGGAGATTCAAGTGATATGATCCGTAGAACACGCGTTAGATTGATAATCTGGGCCTCATAACCGAAGGAGAATGATGAAAATCAACCCCCAATTGATGAATGATTGAGAAGTTCTCCCCCTTAATCCTATCTCTCTCGCGCGCAGGTGAAAAAGTGAGGGGAATGGCCGATCTCGTCTAATAAGAACAAGATTATACAGTTGACCGCATGGTGTGCCGCGGCACAGCCGAAGTGTGCCGCGGCACAAGCCCAAAAACTGCTCCCAGGGTTCGGAAGTGTGCCGCGGCATAGCCTGCGTGTGCCGCGGCACCCGGTACAGTTGGGTTTTGGTCGCAGATGTCACACGAGTGTGCCGCGGCACTGACTCGGCAATGTGCCGCGGCACCGGATGGGTGTGCCGCGGCACACAGTACAGTCCGCTCGACCAACAACTGGAGAAATGTGTGTGCCGCGGCGCACACACCTTGTGCCGCGGCCGACACCCCCTTTTGGTCCCAAAATGATAAAAATGATCCGGAAAGAGAATAAAAGCGATAGGAATCAACATCGGGGAAACAATAACCCGAGATGAACCCATGACAACCCCAAAACGGCGGTTCCGCACAACAATAACGAGAATCAGATCGATAGATGACAGGAAAATATACACTGAAAGATACACGAGGGTTACTACAGTCGAAGAAAAATACACCGGAATTAAAAATACAAGGGGAAGAAAAATGCGGATATTACATTCTACCCCTCTAAAAATAAGTTTCGTCCCGAAACTTAAGAAACAAACAACTCAGGGTACCTAGCACGCATGCTATCCTCGGTTTCCCAAGTTGCCTCCTCGACACCGTGTCTCGACCACTGCACTTTGACCAAAGGGATGGTCTTATGCCTCAGTCGTTTCTCACGATGCTCCAAAATCTTCAAAGGACGCTCCTCAAAAGTAATATCTTCAGCAATATCAATCTCTCCATAATCGATGACGTGACTAGGATCCGGGATATATTTCCTCAGCTGGGAAACATGAAAAATGCTATGAACATGACTCAAGGCCGGAGGTAACGCCAAACGGTATGCCAACCCACCGACTCGCTCGAGGATCTCAAAGGGGCCGATAAATCTCGGACTCAACTTCCCTTTCTTCCCGAAACGAAAAACTCCCTTCGTCGGCGACACCTTAGCAAAACGTGGTCTCCCACCTCGAATTCCAAAGGTCGACGACGGACGTCGGCATACGACTTCTGTCGACTCTGGGCAGTCAACATCCGTTCCCGAATTAATTCTATCTTCCGCCTCGTCTCTAAAAGGACATCCGGCTCGGTCCCGACCAAATCGGATGCCTCATTCCAACAAATCGGTGATCGACATCGCTGCCCATAAAGTACCTCATACGGTGCCATCCGAATCGACGCATGCCAACTGTTGTTGTACGTGAATTCGATCAACGGCAAATGCTCCTCCCAGTCACTGCTCCAATCGAGAGGACAAGCACGCAACAAATCCTCGAACGTCTGGATAGTGCGTTCCGACTGTCCATCTGACTGAGGATGAAAAGAGGTACTCAAACGCAAATGGGTACCCAACGCCTTATGCACCGCCTGCCAGAAGCGCGATACAAAACGGCCATCACGATCCGAAACAATAGACTTCGGAGTGCCGTGAAGCCTCACAATCTGCGCAATAAACACACGGGCTAACTTCTCCGGGCCCCAAGTGTTCTTGATGCCCAGAAAGTGTGCCGACTTGGTCAGACGATCAACAATCACCCATACCATATTCATGCCCAACCTCGATCTCGGTAAACTCGTAATGAAATCCATCGATATATCTTCCCACTTCCATTCCGGAACGGGAAGGGACTGCATTAACCCAGCCGGTCACTGATGCTCGATTTTGACCTGCTGACAAGTCAAACATCTCGCTACGAACTGCGCGACCTCCTTCTTCATATCATTCCACCAGAAGTTCCTTCTCAAGTCCTTGTACATCTTACTCGAACCGGGATGAACGGAGTAAGGTGTAGCATGGGCCTCCCGCAAAATACTCTGTCTCAACTCTGAGTCGTTCGGCACACAAAGCCGACTCTGGAATCTCAAAATACCATCCTCGTGAATCACAAACCCAAGAGACTTTCCTTTAAGAATGTTCTCTCGGATTTGAGTAATCATCGGATCCCCTAACTGCTTCAGCTTAATTTCATCGATTAAAGATGACGAAATCTCTAAAGCACAAAGTTGCCCGACAGCTCCAGGAAACAAAACCTCAACATCTAACTCGATCAAATCCCGCCGAAGCTCAGACTGAGATGTAAGGATCTCAAGCGTTCGCAACGCCACCGGTTTCCGACTCAAGGCGTCGGCCACGACGTTCGCCTTGCCCGGATGATAAAGGATCTCGAGGTCATAATCCTTAATCAGCTCTAACCACCTCATTGTCTCATATTTAACTCCGTGAGTAAATATGTATTTGTTTTATGATCGGTAAAATCGACATGCGAGCCGAAAAGATAGTGACGCCAAATCTTGGCGCGAAGCATTGCCGCTAACTCCAAATCATGAGTAGGGTAGTTCAGCTCATACGGCCTCAACTGTCGCGACGCATAAGCAATGGTCTTGCCGTGCTGCATCAATACGCACCCAAGACCCTGACCCGAAGCATCGCTATAAACGGCAAAACCCTAGTTGCCACATGGCAATGTCAAAACCGGGGCTGAAGTCAAACGCTTCTTCAGTTCCTCAAAACTCAACTTTCTCTCGTCATTCCAGACGAACTTCTCGGATTTCTGGAGTAACTGCGTAAGTGGCCGAGCTAGTTTTGAGAAACCCTCGACGAACCTACGGTAGTAGCCAGCCAAACCCAAGACACTACGGATCTCCTTCACATTCTTGGGCGGTGCCCAACCCAATACCGCCTCTATCTTCTGCGGATCTACACGAACCCCCTCGGATGAAATCACGTGACCTAGAAACATCACTTCCTTCAGCCAGAACTCACATTTCGAGAAGTTGCATAGAGTTGCTCGGCCCTCAAAATGTCTAACACTACCCGCAAATGATGGGCATGCTCTTCCTCGTTCCTCGAATAAATAAGAATATCGTCAATGAAGACGACGACACACTTATCCAAATACTCGATAAAGACTTTGTTCATCAACTGCATGAACACCGCCGGCGCATTAGTTAACCCGAAAGGCATAACTATGAACTCATAATGTCCGTATCTCGTCCGAAAAGTTGTCTTCGGCACATCGGACTCTCTCACCCGGAGCTGATAGTACCCCGATTTCAAATCAATCTTCGAGAATACCGCAGCTCCCTGTAATTGGTCGAACAAGTCGTCAATTCTCGGCAAAGGATACTTGTTTTTGATGGTCACCTTGTTTAGTTCGCGATAGTCGATACACAAACGTAGTGAACCATCCTTCTTCCGCACAAACAGGACCGGTGCGCCCCAAGGCAAGGCGCTCGGTCGAACATACCCCGACTCAAGAAGCTCACTCAACTGCTTCTTTAACTCGGACATCTCTGAAGGTGCCATGCGATAGGGCGCCTTCGAAATAGGAAACACTTTGGCTCTAACTCTATAGCGAACTCGACCTCACGATCCGGTGGCAATCCCGGTAACTCGTCAGGAAAAACATCAGAAAACTCATTAACGATTGGAATCGACGAAAGCTCGACTCCCCCACTCTCCGCCTTTAAGGCGTAGCACCAATAGCCAGTACACCCCTTTCGCAGGAGTCTCATCGCCTTCAAGGCGTTAATAACGAGTTTCTGGTTCCCCCTCTTTCGCCCGGCGAAAGAGTGCTCGGTGCCGTCCTCGGCTAGCATAGTGATGATTCTCGTGCGGTAGTTCATGATTGCACCATGCCGCTCGAGCCAATCATCCCCGAGAATTAAGTCCTCACCCTCAATACCCACAACAATAAGATTAGAGGGCCAAGCCCTCTCACAAATAAATCTGAGCAGTCTCGAACCTCCCGATCACCAACAATCCGATCACCGCTAGGAAGCTTACGATGAAGGGCTCACAAGGCGTCAAGCGGTCGAGACTCAAGCGGCGCACACAATCCGGAGATATGAGCGAATGCGTAGCACCGAATCGAAAAGCACCGCGGGATGAGAAAGAATATGAACGGTACCTGTCGCCACGGTAGCCGCTGGATCATCGACTCTCCGCATCTCATAGATACGCGGGTGGGCTGAGCCGACGCTGGAAGCTCCCCCCTTAGAGGGCTGACCCCGACCTCTCCCCTGACTAGCACTCGGCGGAGATTGAGGAGAAAACGATCCTTGATTCACATTTGGTTCCTTAAGCGCTGGAATGGAAGCCCGGGCACCAAGGATTTTCTCCCTCTCAGCACTGAAAGCAGCCTTGTGACCCGGCTGGCCACACTGATTACACGTCAGCAAAGGGCTCAAACAAGTATGATTGACGTGGCTTATACGACCACAATTGAAACACTTCACATCACGGAAAGGAGCACTGGTAGTTCCACGAGGACCCCCACCGGAGCGAGCTGGTCCACCGCCGGCGGGGAAGTTAGCAGATTGGGATTTCTGCTGACCCCCTCCCTTGTGGCCCGAAAAATTCCCGGCGGACTTCTACTTCTTGCTCTCGCGGGCCGCCTCGCTAGCTGTCACTGACATATCGTAAGCAAGGGCCCTACTCTGATAATCCTTCAAGGTAGCACAGACGATCCCCGACATATAGTCCCGAATCGACAATTTCATCCGTCTGAAAAAATGGAAAATTTTGTCACTCTCCTCGACAACTTGGGTCTTCACATAACCCAACTCCTTGTTAAAGTCGGCAATAGCCTGAGATACGGGGATATCCCGTGGTTGAGCATCATAGAAAGCATGTACTCGAGCCTGTCTGACCGGCCATGGGTAATATTCAGTCTCCATCAGTTCTTGGAATTCGGTCCACGAAGCAACATGGTCTTTGGGCCCAATGGCCTCCCACCAATCCGTAGCGTCCCCAGTGAGGAAGTACTGGGCAATGGGGACCTTACGGTCCTCGGGACAGTTGGTGGCAGTGAAGACTTTAGATATCTCCTTGATCCACCCCTCCCAGCCGATCGGGTCTGAAGCTCCCGAAAACTGAGGAGGATGCATCTTGATGACATCCTGAAGCCAACGATCCGCTCCGCCCCGATTAGCATGGGCGGATCCGGAGTTACGAACACTTTGAGCTATCGCCACCATTTGATTCACCATTTCTTGCCTGCGGCCGCAATACCAAGGTCGGCGTGCTCTGAGAAGAAGCATGATGTGACGGTCGCCGATCTGCCGGCTCCCGAAAGCGTGGCGTGGCCGCCCAGCTGCCCCACGTCCCCGGCCGCGTCCACGACCACGACCGCGACCACGACCACGACCTCTTCCAGCATTCATACTGGAGTTAAATAAGTAGCAAAAGCCATACGATGGTAAGTACAAGAAAAGAAGGATCGCAAATCGAGAATTAGAGGTACGATACAAGAGTATAAGGAACAGAGGAAAGAAAACTTACGGGCACTGGTAGTACCGGAATCATGGCAGCATGATGATGATGTGCAAAACAAAATACAACAAGACCCAATAAACCGACAAGCCTAGGTATCCATAAACCTAGTGCTCGATACCATTTTACGTAACACCCCGGGATATCGAGGCATATTACAGCGCCGTGAATCCCTATATGGGACCCACCAGGCTGATCAAGCATCATACTCATCGACTCACAGAAACAACAGAAAAATACCTCGTCATAAAGACGCCCAACAAAATAATCCACCCGGTTCAACCGGTCTAACATAACACCATAATCCGACACAAACATAATAAACAACAATACAATCCCGACGAGTAAAAATTCTTAAGTACTCGAGTACTTCTATTAGTTTAAAGACCACAAAAGGTAAAAAGATAGAAGCAATAAGACACCACTTGTGCACAATCATCACGCACGACCATCATCCGCATACTGGTCCAGCACCCGTTCATCTCGATGAACCTGACCTGAAATTCATAAAACGAATTTCCCCAAAACGGGTCCCCAGAGGGGTTAGCAATTACGCTAGTACAAGTAACCAAATGAACGACTTACATCTTACACATATAGTAATGCATGCAATTCAAGAAAACATAGTTCCAAAACATTCATTTCCGGAAATGCCAATATCAAATTACATTTGTAAAATGCACCACAATTAACCGTCGATCCACGTCTCTGTGGACCCCTACCGAGACCCCGTCGGATCTAACCCGTAGTGGTTAAAAACAAGCTCGTCGATCCACGTCTCTGTGGACCCCTACCGAGACCCCGTCGGATCTAACCCGTAGTGAGCATACACACGCACACCATTTCTCATACAATACTACTATGTCAAGATTGTAAGTTCATAAGGATACTTGCCTCGGTTAATAGATGGTGATACGAACGGAAAGGAAGAATCGAACACGACCGCGAGGAACCGGCGGAAATGAACCTAACGATTCGAATAACACAATCACAACCAACTCTAGACGAATACGGAAATGGAATACACCCGGAAACCCGCCTACGATTCATATATATTTGTTCCAAAAATAACAAAGAGGGCGGATCACAACCAAACCCTCTCGATTCCGCAAAAACCCACAAAATATTCATGAATCCGTAGGAAAATTAAAGATACTAACAATATTAACCGTATTCATCATGAACCCACCAACAAAACGGAACGAATCGGAAGAAAATCCCAAAACCCCCAAATTAATCGAAAATAGGGTTCTAAGAGATATTACCTTTGGAGATTCAAGTGTTATGATCCGTAGAACACGCGTTAGATTGATAATCTGGGCCGCACAACCGAAGGAGAATGATGAAAATCAACCCCCAATTGATGAATGATTGAGAAGTTCTCCCCCTTAATCCTCTCTCTCTCGCGCGCAGGTGAAGAAGTGAGGGGAATGGCCGATCTCGTCTAATAAGAACAAGATTATACAGTTGACCGCATGGTGTGCCGCGACACAGCCGAAGTGTGCCGCGGCACAAGCCCAAAAACTGCTCCCAGGGTTCGGCAGTGTACCGCGGCACAGCCTGCGTGTGCCGCGGCACCCGGTACAGTCGGGTTTTGGTCGCAGATGTCACACGAGTGTGCCGCGGCACGAGCGGGTGTGCGCGGCAGCGGCTTCGGCAATGTGCCGCGGCACGGATGGGTGTGCCGCGGCACAGTCTGATCGCTCGACCCGGCAAGCGGAGAAATGTGTGTGCCGCGGCGCACACACCTTGTGCCGCGGCCCACACCCCATTTTGGTCCCAAAATGATAAAAATGATCCGGAAAGAGAATAAAAGCGATAGGAATCAACATCGGGGAAACAATAACACGAGATGAACCCATGGCAACCCCAAAACGGAGGTTCCGCACAACAATAACGAGAATCAGATCGATAGATGACAGGAAAATATACACTGAAAGATACACGAGGGTTACTACAGTCGAAGAAAAATACACCGGAATTAAAAATATAAGGGGAAGAAAAATGCGGATATTACAATTATTATTGTTGTTGTTGTTGTTGTTGCTATTGTTGATTACTATTGTTATTACTAACAATATTTACTATTATTAATAATAGTATTTATTATTGTTGTTGATTGTTGATTAGTATTATTATTATTGTTATTATTAGTTTTATCATTATTATCATTATTATTATTATTATTATTTGTGACATTTGATACTTTTGTGATATTTGGGACATTTGGGGCATATTTATTAGTATAATTATTTTTATTATTAGGATTGTAATTAATTATGGTATTATTATTACATTATATTTATTATTATTTTTTATTATTTGTTATTATTTTATTATTTTTCTTATTATTTTATTATATTTATTCTTTTTAATATTTATTATATTATTATTATTATATTATTATTAGTTACTCTCAATTCAGTTCAGGTCCATTCAGTTCCATTCAGTTCAATTCAGTTCAGTTTGGTTCAGTTCAGTTCAGTTCAGATTCATTCAGTCCAAAAGAACAGAGCCTTACATCTTGACATCTTGTCACTTGTAGAGGTTGTTCGTTATGTTTGGCAACTAGATCATTTTATTTTTTTCACATAAGTAAAGAATTAACTACTACTTTTCAAAAAAGAATGTCCCTCTCACCTTCATATTGGGAGCCGAACTCTTTTCATAAAAGGTTTGTTATGCAAACAAAAAGCAGACGTGAGCCGATGTCTTTCCATAAGATTATTTTATCCCCGTAAAAGAGCATACAGTTTAGGAAACAAGTCCTCGAGATACAATTGATTGACGTTTCTGAATTAGGTGCTCTCAAAACTCAGAACTCAGACGAACTGTTAGGTGCTGAAACTGGGAACGAAATGATAAAGAAAATATATGCTGCAATTTGTTTTTTTTGTTGGTGTGTCAAATGAAATGCAGAAGACCTTTTTTATAGGGGTCCCATGATCCTCCATCAGGTGAGGAATTTAACACTATCATAATGGCAATAAAGGACTCAAGTAATGGGTCTTGTAAAACCTGCAGAGAATGCAGCAACTCAAGACTTGTAACCTCCAACTCTTAAGTTTAAAACATCAGGTCACTCCAAGAATCAGATTCCATAAGAGTTCTTCACTGGGTCATTTCAGGCTTGATCAAGTCTAAGTTATGTGCATCGGGTCTGGCTGCAAAATGCTTATAGTCTCATCTGAATCTCCGAAGCCCCAAGGCAAAAGGCCTAAGTCCAGCGAAAAGTCCAATTGCCAAGATCCAACATCTAAGATCCAAGGCCCACGGGCCATGCTCGAGCCTGAGCCGAGCCGGAGGACGGCGGCGCGCACGCGTGTGGGCTTTGCAGCGCTGGTCCACCAGCATAGACTACTAGCTTGATGAACTATCAATACACATCTTACTAATAAGATAGTCAAGAAAGCATTATTTTTTTTAATGTGTGATGTATTTTTATATCCCATTTTAACTCTTTATTTTTCCTTTAAATTCAATTATTTGCCCGACTTTAATTATTTATTGCTCACTAATTCAAAATCAGATTTGAGAAAAATAAATTCCTGCATTTATTTCTTCGAAACGTAGATTCACAATTTATAATTTAACTATGAAGAATTAAATATCTTGTCATTATTATTGGTTCAAAATTAAGTCAAACTTTATTTTTCTAAACCAATTTCCGATAATCCCCACATAAGTAGAAATAAATATTGCATGAATGCAGACTCACATACCTAATTATGTGAAATATTGTTGTATCGAGAAAGATAGCTTGTGACTTTGAACCCTCCTTAGTAAATATTGTCGTATATACCGGTAGCTTAGTAGACACAATGCCTTGAATTAATCCTCCTTTGTTTATACTGAGTCAATGACATTTATACAATAATGTCTCAACACCTTTCATTCTCATAGTTGTGCACATTTTGGCCATGGATGATATATTGGTTTTCTAATTGTTTAATTGAGGTATCCCATCCTGACACTTAGATAGGTGGTCTCCTTTTATAAAGTACCCTGCAATACTTATTCTTTCTAAGGACTAGGACCAAAGTCCAAAATACTTAACCTCATCACAGTCACAAGACTCGATGCTTATATTGCTCTATAGGAATGGATTACAATAAGTGTTTTGATAGAACTTTCATAACTTTGTTTGGGATCTCCAGTCCTCAAGGTTGGGTTATAAATATAATCGTTTTTTCAAGATGTGGATTTTAATCCATTCCCTCTAGTAGTCTATAAAATTAATTTCTATTCTGACCTTTATGAGTGGATCCACCAAATCAACATTTGACCTCATATAGTCAATAGAATAACTCTATTTTTGATCAAATATCTAACTGTATTATGTCCTCAGTGAATGTGACGAGATTTACCATTATACATCATGCTTTGTGCTGCAGCTCCAATCGCTCGTAGTGTATCATAACACTGCGCACAGGATTTTTCCACCATGTAATGAATATCTTTGAGAAAGTTACGAATTTATTCAGATCCCTTCTCTAGATTCCTCTAGAGCTATAAGTTCTGATTCCATGGTGGATCGGGCTATACATATTTGTTTGCTTGATTTTCAAGACACAACTCAATCCCCAATAGTAAATGCATACTCACTTGGTTACAGTAAGAATATTTCATGTCTAAAATCCAATTAGCATCAGTATATCCTTCCAACGCTGCATAATATACTTATTATAAAATAGCTCAAAATTTAAGTTGTATGTTAAGTACCCTAAAACCTTAATCAATACATTCCGGTGCACTTTACTCGAATTACTCGTGAACCTGCTCAACTTGTTGAAAACAAATGCCAAATCTCTCCTTTTGTAGTTCATAATGTACATTAGGCTTCTAATTACTCTTGAATATTCAAGCTGATCCACTCGATCACTTCTATTCTTACTTAAATGAATACTGATATCAATGGGTATTTTTACAGGTAGACTGTGAAGAGCGTAGAATTTATTGAGCACTTTCTCAATATATTGAGATTGTGACAAGGAAATACCTTCTCACATTCTGGTAATTTTGATTCTAAGGATCACATCAGCTAAACCTAAATCCTTCATGTCGAAGTTTCGCCTCAGTATTTTTTTATATTCATGATTACTTCATTGCTATTACCCATGATCAGCTATCATCTACATACAGAAAAAATAAAGCATACATCATCTCTTTCAGGATACGATTTCTTTATTCAACAATTTCATTTGACTGGGGAAAATATAAAGGAGTTGTAGTTTGATAAATTATGTCTGAATTGCTCAAATGGGGCTACATACTAACCGTCTCGGTCACTTCAGATTGCTTCTATTTTACAATTCAATTGATTTGCAGTCTTATTTTCTTAAACATTTAAAGGTCTCAATCGCTTCATATTTTCTTCTAAGAAAACACAAAACAATATCTTGGGTAATCGTCTATAAAAGTAATGAAGTATTTTATTTATCACCTCTAGTTTGCACAATTGTTAGGTCATATACACCAGTGTGAATTAATTACAGAGGGGTATTGTTCATTTCCACCGAATGAAAAGACAACTTAGCCATTTTTTCTTCAATATAAACTTCACTTCTTTTTAATTTCACAAGGATTTTTGAAATCAATTCTAGATTAATTAGCATTTTAATAGAATTTAGACTAACATGGCCCAATCTAGAATGCCATAAATCAGAAGTAAACAGTGGAAGGATCATTTCTATTATTATTATTATTAATATTAATATTCTCGCCTTCACGGCTTATAGGCATAACATTCATCTTAAATAATCCCCTGTTAAGATAACCTCGACGAAGGCACATTCCAAACTCGCTTAAAATAAATGTTTGAGACTCAAAAACTAGCCCAAACCCTTGACTAACTAGCCAAACGCCTGAAATTAAGTTCTTTCGGATGTCTGGACATGCAGTACATCTTTAAGGAGTAGCTCCTTTCCAGATGCCAGTTTCAACACCACATTCCCCGCACCTGCAATCTTGAAGAAGCAGAGTTTGCCATATCAAATTTTCTACCATAAATTACAGTGTAAGAAGCAACATTTTCTATCAAAACAGGCATGATGAGTATCCAGGATATCAACGTACTAAGCATGGTGATTTTCCACCATATTAGTTTCAATCATCATAGCTGAGACCTCCTCGTCCAGCTCCACAACCATAGCTAATACCTCCATATCCAGCATGTCAATATCGCCATGTTCAACGATATTAACAACTCGCTTGCCTTTCCTTTGCTGAGCAGTTGAGTTAATCAGCAAGCGACAATATTCTGTCGTGGTTCGACTTGCTATAGTTATGGAAATTTCGAGTAAATCTCCTAGCCTTAAAAGACTATTTTATTTTATCTTGAACTTAGTTCAGTTTTCTATTCTTGCTATAGAATCCTTGTTCAAGTAAATTTATTTTTGCTTCTGTTGGCACTCTCTTGAATTTAGATTGAAACTTTTGGTTGTGTTTCTCAATTCTAAGGCGGACAACTAAGTTCTCTAAAATCATTTTCTTTTGTGTTTCATGTAATTTTTAAAGTCCTTCTAACTCGGAGGTAACTTCTCGATTACTGTCCCCACAATAAATTGTTTAGGTATAATCATCTCTTCAGAACTAATTTCATGCACAATTACTTGAAATTGTTAGAATTGTTATTGGTTTCAAAGTCCGCCACATGAAAGTCCAAGTAACGTCTCATCATGTAATTTTTGGCTCTAGTATCATCAGTTTTGTACTTTTTTCCAATGAATTCCAAAGCTCATTGGATGTATTGATCTAACTGTACACAGTGTACAACAAATCAACCATCCTGTTCAAAATTGTATTACGGTACACGAAGTTTCTGTTACGCTACTGAACGTAAGCAAAATGATTTGTACGGTCGGTATATGTCTCTATTACCACAGAAGCATCATTCCTGAGGTAAACAACAAGTTTCAAGGTATTGATATAGAACACCGTCTTTTGCTGCCATTTCTTCACATCAACACTCGAGAATTTGTCTGGTTTCTCTTCCTGCACTGGAATAGTGGGAGCAGCAGGTGCAGCATGAACATTAGTAACAACTGCAACAATGGCAGTAGTGGTGGCAGCATCATTAATGTTGGTCGTCATTTGAAATTACATAATAAAATAAAATATTATAGTCTTACATTGTTGGTTCTTAATATTTCTAACAATGTAAATATAATAAAATTACAGAATGGAAGTGCCTACTATAAATGGTATCGGAATGAAGATTAAGAATATAAAGGAAAAATATAGGCGATGTTGACTCTTTCCATAAGACTATTTTGCCACCGTAAAATAGCAGACATCTCAAACAATAAGTCCCTAAGATAAAACTGCTTGACGTTTCTAAAATAGGTGCTCTCCAACACTCATAACTCCAGCAAATTATTAGGTGTTGTAAACTGGTACGAAATAACAAAGAAAGTACATGCTGCAGTATATGTTCTGCTATTATTGGTGTACAAAATGAAATGCACGAGACCATTTTTATAGGGCTCCCTTGAACCTGTATCAGGTGTGGATTTAACACTTCCATAATGGCATTCAAGGCCTCAAGTAATGAGTCTCATAGATCTAGAAGAGAATGCAACATTCAAGACTTGCTACCTCCAACTCCTGAGCTCAAAACATAAAGTTACTACAAGAGTTAGGTTCCAGAAGAGTTCTCCAGCTCTGGGATAGTTAAAGCTTGGCCAAGTCTAATCATATTCGCTGGGCCTGGCTGTAGAACTATTATAGTTTGAGCCCCAACTCGTTGTTAGGAATATGCCATCGAATGCCACTCAGAGGATGTATGAGAGAGGACGTTGTACTTGTTATTATGTAAACTATTATCAAAAGGCAATTGTGTGTTTCTTTATTTACTGAAAGTCACTGGCATTTTTGACTTGTAAATATGAATATATAGAAACTAGTCCATGCATATGAGAGAAAACTTTACACTCCTTATTATATAAAGGGATGGACACTGGTAAAGTTTATGACTGAAATATTTAATCATTCGCAAATTCGATGAAACTTTACTGGGCGTTAAGTTTATGTAAAGACTTGTATGACGTGTTCTTTGACTTGGAAAGTGTCTGTCGTCACTAATAGTTAGTAGGAGCACACGTTGTAGGTATGCTAATGGGATTCGTATACTCGAACCGATTCACCCTTAATTCGTCACACGGATTTCACTCCGGGACAGTCAATGACGGAAATGAAAGGTTGTGATAGGTCTTCGTGAACCTTTGACTTGAGAATTTAGTAGGGTTGTGCTTGTAACGTTAAGATTTTCACAGGAGTAGTTCGACCCAGAAAACCAAGAGGTGGGGGTCAACCTCGACGTGCGTCTTGACAGACAAGTAGCAGGTTCTACTAAATACCAAGATAGGATTCTTTCTCCTGTAAGTGAATAGGTATATGTCCTATATAGTTATTGGCATATGAGATCATAAGTCTTTGGCCAAAGCATTGAAGCTAGTTGTATTGGATACACGAGAGCTCGGTGATCTCGATTTGCATTAACTCAAATATAGCATCAAGTATAGATATGGTTTGACTGGTCGTGACCCCACAACTTGATCGGGATACTTGAAAGAATAGTTTATACGTTTACTGGTATTCACGACAGAATGGTTCTTGAATGATCCCTATCATTCGTTCTCAGTAAGGTTACAGTGTAGGCCGTGTGACGGGATAGGTGGTGCTATAACTCTTTGGTTCCTCCCATTGCTTACTGAGACCGACCTACCGAGTCACGCATTAGGGAGACGACGGAATAATTTGAATTGGATCTCTTATTGTGAATTTTAGACATTGGATGTCTTATTTAATTTATTGGATAAATTAAATCGGTCTAGTGAATTAAATAAATTATTGGGTAATTAATTTAATTCATGAATTATTATTTCTTGGAGAAATAATATCTTAAATTGATTAATTATATTAATCAATTGTATTAATTTTATTTGAGACGAACCAGAACATATCAGTCAGACTAGATACACGACAGTCTGTTTCATAGACCGAAATGAAACAAACCTTCTCAATCATAGTGCAGCCCCCCCCCCCTCATATGCACCTTTCTTGATGGTGCCTTTTGTCCCCTCATTTATTGTGATGAGTTGGTTCCATATGGATAGGACAAAAGAGTGTGATAAGAGGAGATCTTATTATAATACACCATGAGGTGGGGACCTTAGAGATTTGTGTGGACTTTGTTATAAAACAAAGTTCATCCCTTCCACAAGACACACCAAAAATCGGCCAAGACACACACACACACACACACACATATATATATATATATATAGTTCATTTTTGTTCAAGTTCTTACACTCTTAGAGAGAGAAAGAAAATCAAGAACAAAAGTTATATCACTTAGAGTGATCACAATTTTGAGAGAATCATTTCCTACTACTCTTTTCTAGCCGTATCCTTGGAGGATAATTGAGTAGTTGTTGTTTCGATCATCTCCCATGCGTGGATAGTAGAGACGCGGTGCTTTCGGCGTTTGGATCATCAAGGACTTATCAAATCGGATTTGCGGTCACCGGGATCAACCTCAACATTCATTAAAAGGACTTCAAGGGTATGTATTCATATCTTAACTCTTGTCCTGTCATATTCATATATACGTTGCATGATCGGTCCTCTTTAGGGGTTCGGTAAAATTCATAGTTTGCTTCTGCTGCACTTTCGTTTTAGGCATCAAATCTCAACAGCGGTATCGGAGAGAGGTCTTGCAATCGCATATACGATATTTTAGGATTTGGAATGCTTGATTGGATGTTTTTTATGATTTGGAATCATAATTATTTTAATCATTAATTTTTAATTGTTCATCTAAAAATTATTTTTTCATGATTTTATGTTACAATATAAATCTAATTTTCTTTTGAAAACTGATTTAAATATGTAATATAAAGATTAGAAAAATATTATTTTTGGATTCGGGGACGAGCCGGAAATGTGGCTAGACCCGGCAGGCCTGCCGTGCGGTCCAGATTAGTGAAGGACCACGGTCCGACTTTTAGGACCGCGTGGCAGTGGACGCGGCTTGGCCCGGGCTGTGAGTTTTTGACTCCATTTTATATTTCGTTCGGTAATTAATTTCCCGCAAATTAAATTCGATTTAATTTGACTAAGATATTATTATGGTAATTTTATTCTTATGGGAATTAATTTAATGAAATATTTTCTCGTCCGGAACAAGTTAAAATTAATGGTTGTGTGAATTAATTGGATTAGTTCTTATGGATGGATTAATTTATATTGATTGGATCAATATTTAGATTAATTATTTATACCATTAATTTTAATGTGATTGTTGCATTATTATTTAAATGGTGATGTAGTTCGTGGACCTAATTTTTGAATCGTTTTGCGATTGGGTTGTAAAGGCCATTTTGAGCCTATTTATTTTACTAGAAAAATTTGTATTTAGGATGCAATTTTTCAATGTAAAATTTATATATAATGATGAAGACCAGAGTAAGATCCATTCGAGAGGACGTAGATTCAATACTCAAGACATGTAATTAGATTACGATGTTTTTAGTTCTAGGAACGGTCCATGAACTACATGTTGGTAGCAACTAGGTTGTGTATGTTTATTAATATGGTATGAATGTCGATAAACGCGCTTAAATGAATTAATTTGCAAATGGAACATTAATCGCGAAAATTCACCCACGAAAAAATATTAAGTTTAAAAGGTTTCAAGGTTTTCCTTCCCTCCATCGAGCTCTCGGAAAATTGAAATCCAAACCGGATGTGCTATGCTTCCGAGTTATTGGGGTAGCCGTTCGGGGAGGGTCGATAAATTCTGAGAGTGCATTGGATGCCTTCGGTTGGAACAAATTTTATCCCTAGAAACCTGTTCGGTTGCCGCTGCAAAACTAGCACCTTAAACAACCTATCTCGAGCTCTAGTAAGCCGTTCACGAACTATAGGAACCGTATAGGTTGAGGGGAGTGAACAAGGGGAAAAAGAAGATCGAATCATCCATTAGATGGGTTGGTGTTAGACACCACTTTATGAATATTAATAGACCATAAACCTGTTCGGTTGCCCTCTATTAAAATTTATAAAGAACTCGATCACCACTATGAAGTAAAGCGAACAAATACTTACGGATTTCACAAGGGAGTGTGTTATTCTGATAAAAATAGTGGGAGCTGGGTCGAATGAATACAAAAGACCTTAATTCTAAACTCAAATTATAATCAAACGAGTCAATAATCAATCTGTCTTACTTAATGCAGACAAACAAAATAACAACTCTCATAATGACAATGAACCCACTCGCATTTCTACTCGAGAAGAACAACTTAACTGGACCAAACATTATGGACTGGCTCCACAATCTGATGATTGTACTCAGTATGGAGGCGCTGGGATACGTCTTGGTGGCATACATTCCAGCGGCTCCAGTGCAGACCAGAGCCAGTCAGGAAGGTGCTGAAAACCACGAAAAGTGGGTTAAGGATGACAGTAGAGTCTGTGGATATATGATGGGCTCTATGTCTAATGAGCTTCAGAGAGCTTATGAGAAAATGACTTCTGCTAGGCAGATCTTATCTCACTTAACCGAGCTTTATGGTGGGCACAGTCGAATTTCTAGATATGAGATATCTAAGCAACTCTTCGGTGCCAGGATGAAGGAAGGCGAGAAAGTTGGGGACCACATCCTCAAAATGATCTCTATGATCGAGAGATTGGAGGCTCTTGATTTCAGGATGCATGTTTCTCTCCAAACTGACCTTACCCTGCAATCTTTTCCTGATTCCTTCTCTCAGTTTGTTATGCACTTCAACTGCAATGAAGTTGCTTGCAATTTAGCAGGGTTGATGAACAAACTTGCAACTGCTCAGTCTCAGATGAAGACTCCATGGGTGAAGGAATCTGCCCTTGTGATTTATTCTGGATCCCGGGAGTCCAAGAATAAGAATAAAAAGACCAAGAAGCAGATGGGCTCACAAGGTAAGGCTTTTAAGGGAAAGGGCAAGGCCCCGATGGTTCCTCAGAGCAAGAAGGTGAAGACAGACGCATGTCTCAAATGCGGTGAGCTAGGCCACTGCGCAAGAGACTGTCCAATCCTTCATGGCGCTTCAGGTACGGAACTTTTAGTTTTGGAAACAAATTGTTCTGCTACTGTATTTTCTACTTCTTGGATACTGGATTCAGGTGCTAGTTCTCATATTTGTACCATAAATCGGGATCTAGAACAAAGTAGGAAGCTTGGAATTGGGGAAGTGATGATTACTATCGGAAGCGGGCATTGTGTCGCAGTAACTGATATATGATCACTTCTTTTCGATTTGGAATCTAGCTTTATTTTAACGTTGGATGATGTATTTATTTTGCCCAAGGGGCATAAGAATATTGTATCTATTCCGGTCATGGATCGGAAAGGTTTTCATTTTTCATTGGTGATAGTACTTGCAAAATTTATTTTGGAAATAAATTAATAGGCACTACTACGTTGTTAAATGGATTGTATCATCTAAACCTAAGTAACAAAGTCATTGTGAACACTATGACTAGAAAGCGTGGTAGGGATAAAACTAATCAAGCTTTGAATGGCATCTTAGACTTGGTCATGTTGGTCAGACCAAGGTTTACAAAATGGAAAAGGATGGACTTACGGGACCATTAGGATTGGATCCCTTTCCAACTTGTGAATTTTGCCTTAAAGGCAAAATGACTAAGTCCCCCTTCATAGGGACTTTTAAAAAAGCCTCTGATAAACTTGGATTAGTCCATACCAACGTGGGTGGTGCTTTGGAAGCAGCACGCTACAGATATCAGTATTTCATTACGTTCAAGGATGATCATACTAGGTATGGTCATGTTTACTTAATGAAACACAAATTCGAGGCCTTTGAGAAATTCCAGGAATTTAAGGCCCTAGTCAAAAAACAAACTGGTAATCATATCAAAGTACTTCGGTCAGACTGAGGTGGCGAGTATATGAGTATAGAGTTTGACGAGTTCCTAAAGGAGCACGGAATAGTGTCACAACTCACACCTCCAGGAACTCCTCAGTTAAATGGTGTGTCAGAAAGAAGGAATCGAACTGTAATACCCCAATTCACAAATGGGACATTACACACCATAGAACCCCCGTGAGGTCTACCAGGCTAACTCATGACTTGTAAACCACAAAGAAATCCCCAAAGATGCACTCAAAAAGTAAATAAGGCCGTGGCCTCAGCCAAAACATTTTAACGGAGTACATGAAGCATAAGTTAAATATCAATTCGTTGCCCACGTAGGGGACTTAAACCAAGTTTAATAAATAAACAGTCTAACTCCAGTACTCGACAAATGCAATGACAAAACATAAAAATACAGACTCGAGCCACATCATCATGCCAGCCCATCCTTTGTGTGCATGTACCGTGCCTGCTCCTCAGCTCTCCCGGTACCTGAAATGCATATGATGCATTTCCCCCATTTAAGGGGTTAGCATTCGAATAGCTAGTGCAAGTACACAATTACACAACATTATATACAAGTTACTATTATACACAGTCATCACAAGCAGAAATCATTTGCCATAAATATTCCGAAATACTACATTGGCAATCGAATCAGTTTCAATCATCACGATATCACAAAATCACAACTGGTATCCCGTGGCCGTACCCCTTAGTATCGACCCCAAGACATCCCATCGAACGCTACGGGTGGGATACCACATCCGCGGTCGTACCCCTTAGTATCGAACCCCAGACATCCCGTCGGACACTCCGGGTGGAAGTTCAACCACACACGCACCCAAGTCCACTTCCGCGGCCGTACCCCTTAGTATCGACCTCCATACATCCCGTCGAACGCTTCGGGTGGAAGGAACACAACTCACGCACCCGAAAACCACAATTCATCATTCATTTTGAAAACGCAATATACATAACGAAATGTAATACATGTACTTGCCTTGGTTAACACGGCGTGAAGGAAAAACGGTGAACGGAAAGGTTTCGGTCCGAACAATCTTCACAAATCTGATCCTAACAACAATAGAGACTCAATCAACTACAATTCCACTGAGAAATCACGAATTAATCGACGTTCTATTCTAATGGACAATACG
Source organism: Orobanche coerulescens (assembly GCA_033398695.1). Taxonomy (NCBI): domain Eukaryota; kingdom Viridiplantae; phylum Streptophyta; class Magnoliopsida; order Lamiales; family Orobanchaceae; genus Orobanche; species Orobanche coerulescens. Next base: position 52,652,329 of record CM065803.1, read on the forward strand.
CCCAACACTACGGAGGTATAAGGTTCAAATTCGATCAACGAAGGGAAAAACTTGGAATTTATCCGCTAAAGTTCTAGGAAAACATAACACCATGATTACCCAACTAGTATTCATCATCAATCGAAGTAAAAACGAAAAGAAAAATGAATAATAGTCAAGAACGCTAAAATTTGGTATAGTGACCAATTACCTCAATTCAACGATGGAATGGCGGAGGGAAGATGATTGATTCGTGTTAGAATGTCCAATTCCGAGTTATAAGATGCTAGAATGCAATGTCTGAGGGAGATCGCCCGAAATCGCCAAGGAGAGGTGGAAAAACAGAAGAAAAAAGAAGAAATGGGGTTAAAACACCCATCTGTCCTTTATATACTGGACAGAATACGGCACAACAAACGATCCAAATAGCGCCGTGTTCAGCGCCGTATTGCGGGTCAGCGGGCGACCCCTGTGCAACACGGCACAAAATGCCGCGAGTCTTGCACCGTTTCGCAAGGCAGCGGGCACCACTGGGCAACATGGCGCACAGACCCGGCACAGAATGCCGCGGGTCTTGCGCCGTTTTGCACAGGACCTGACAGACAGCTTTGGACATAAGACGACGCTACCATAATCGAAAAAGACGATATCCAAAACACGATATGCCGACCCAATAGTCCGAGGAAATTACATGCAACAAAAAACAATATCCAATAACCCGAAACGGTCCGAGGTACACAACCAAAATCGAACAAGGAATAAAATCCCTAAACTTATAGGAATTTACAAAACGGCCCAAACGTCCGAAAATCACGATACAATGTCGGATTAACAATCCGAAACTCACAACATGCTCTACTCAACCATGCGAACTTATGGAAATAGGAAAATGACGAAATTGAACGAGTTTAACGAGAATCGAATACACATGCGATAAAATATAACTCAAGATGTAATTACGTAAAAACATCATCGAGACTCGTCCAAACGGAGAAACTCCAATTACAAAATAGATTCAGAATTCCAAAACAGTGCCAAGCGAGTTGTCCGAAATGAATATACACCAAAAATAGAAATTACCAAAAATAAAAAATGCGGATATTACATTATCTCCCCCTAAAATTAAGTTTCATCCCGAAACTTACAACGCGAATAACTTAGGGTATCTCGACCTCATACTCTTTTCTGTCTCCCACGTGGCTTCCTCGGATCCATGCCTCGACCATTGCACTTTAACCAAAGGAATGGTTTTATGCCTGAGTTGCTTCACCCGACGCTCTAAGATCTGAATCGGCCTCTCCTCGAAGGTAATGTCGGGCCCCAACTCGATCTCTCCAAAATCAATAATATGGCTAGGGTCCGATATGTACTTCCTAAGCTGGGAAACATGAAATACGTTATGCATGTGGCTCAGGGACGGCGGCAAGCCTAACCGATAGGAAAGCTCTCCAACTCTCTCTAGGACCTCGAATGGCCCAATAAATCTCGGACTAAGTTTACCCTTCCGACCGAAGCGGTAAACTCCCCGTGTCGGCGACACCTTAAGCAACACATGGTCTACCACCTCAAACTCCAACGGCCGGCGACGTGTATCGGCATAAGACTTCTGCCGGCTCTGGGCCGTCACCAACCTATCGCGAATCAGAGCAATCTTCTCTCTCGTCTCAACTACCATATCGGGCTCGGTACCAATCAGCTCAGACGCATCGTCCCAACACAACGGCGATCTGCACCTCCTCCCATATAATGCCTCGAATGGTGCCATTTTGATCGAGGCGTGCCAACTATTATTGTACGTGAACTCGATCAATGGCAAGTGCGACTCCCAATCATCCTTCCAATCTAAGGCAAAGGCTCTCAACATATCCTCCGATTATGCAGATCGTCCGCTCGATCGTCTGTCTGAGGGTGGTAGGATGTACTGAGTCTCAACTCGGTCCCTAAGGCCCTATGAACGGCCTGCCAAAAATGTGATATAAACCGGCCATCACGATCCGAAACAATACTCTTAGGGGTCCCATGCATTCTCACGATCTCTGCAATAAACACTCGTGGCAATATCTCTGGCCCCCAAGTGTCCTTAATACTCAGGAAATGAGCTAATTTGGTCAGTCGGTCGATAATAACCCAAATCATGTTCATTCCAGTCTGAGTCTTAGGCATACTGGTAATGAAATCCATAGAAATATCCTCCCATTTCCACTCCGGGATAGGAAGTGGTCGCAAAAGACCATTGTCGGCGATGCTCGATCTTAACTCGCGATGTGTCAAACACCTCGACACAAACTCGCTAACGTCTGTCTTCAAATTGCTCCACCAGTAGTTACTCCTCACATCCTTGTACATTTTGCTCGTACCAGGATGTATAGAGTAAGGCGTAGTATGAGCCTCACTCATAATCTTCTGCCTCAACTCAATGTCATTTGGTACACATAATCTGCCGCGAAATCTCAAAACGCCATCATCATGAACCACAGACCCAGGGGCTCTCCCCTTCCTCACATCCTCCCTCAACTGGACCAAAAATGGATCATCATACTGTTTCGCCTTGATATCATCAGTCAAGGACGAAGTGATCTCTAACGCACATAACTGACCCTGAACTCTCTGAACCCAAACCTCGATATTTTGACAAATAAAATCCCACTAGATCATACTCTGTGGTGTAAGTACCTCTAACATCTGTAACGCCATCGGCTTTCGGCTCAACGCATCGGCCACTCTGTTATCCTTACCCGGATGATAAAGTATCTCGAGGTCGTAATCTTTAATCAGCTCCAACCACCTATGCTGTCTCATATTCAACTCTTTCTGACTGAAGATATACTTCAAACTCTTGTGATCCCTAAAAATCTTACACGACGGCCCATAGAGATAATGCATATGCCTTCAAATCTTTAAGGCGAAAATGACCGCAGCTAACTCCACATCGTGCGTGGGGTAATTCACCTCATAAGGTTTCAACTGGCGGGACGCATAAGCAATAACCCTATCTCTCTGCATCAAAACACATCCGAGCCCGAGGCCCGAAGCATCACTATATACCACAAAATCTACGTTCCCCTGAGGCAACACTAACATGGGTGCGGTAGTTAGTTGTCTCTTTAACTAGTCTAAACTACCCTGTCTGTCTGCGGTCCACTCGAATTTTTGAGTCTTCTGGAGCAACTGAGTGAGTGGTCTAGCGATCTTAGAAAATCCCTCGACAAATCTATGGTAATAGCCGGCAAGACCCAGAAAACTCCTCACTTCCTTCACATTCTTAGGCGGCTCCCAAGCCATCACTGCCTCTATCTTCTGTGGGTCTACCCGAACTCCCTCTGCTGAAATCACATGCTCAAGGAACATCACTTCCTCGAGCCAAAACTCACACGTAGAGAACTTCGCGTACAACTGCTCAGCTCTCAAAATGTCTAATACAATCCGGAGATGTAAGACGTGCTCCTCCCGACTCCGTGAATAGATAAGAATGTCATCTATAAAGACGACTACGAATTTGTCCAGATACTCAATAAAAACTTTGTTCATCAACTGCATGAACACTGCTGGGGCATTGGTTAGTCCGTAAAGCATAACCACAAACTCGTAATGGCCATATCTAGTCAGAAATGCAGCTTTCGGTATATCGCTGTCCCAAATCTTCAACTGGTAGTAGCCCGATCGCAAGTCAATCTTCGAAAAGACTATCGCCCCCTGAAACTGATCAAACAAGTCGTCAATCCGGGGCAAAGGGTATTTATTTTTGATGGTTAACTTATTTAATTCTCGATAGTCGATGCATAAACGAAGCGATCCATCTTTCTTCTTAACAAAAAGTACAGGTGCACCCCAAGGCGATGCGCTCGGGCGAATATACCCTTTATCTAACAACTCTCCCAACTGATTCTTCAATTCTAACATCTCTGACGGTGCCATACGGTACGGCGCTCGAGAAACGGGAGCCGCATTCGGCTCAAGATCAATAGGAAACTCAACCTCTCGCTGTCGTGGTAATCCCGGCAAGTCATCTGGAAATACATCGGGGTACTTGCTGACTGTAATACCCGTAATTTCGATTTCCGGTAATTTCTTTTTTTTCGGCGGAAGTCCGTTTTGACGACTCGCTCATGACCATTTCGTCATTCTGAGAATGATTAGTTCTACACTTTTTGACAACCGAGTTTGTTTCGGTGTCGTTTTGTTGAGTTCCGTGCTTTTTAGCGACTTTTCCGCACTTGAGTTCAATTCTTGTGAATCTCGTTCGAAACTGCTGTTTCGAGTTTCCCGTAAGTTCGTTTAACTTTGTTATACGTGTTGTGAACTTGGTTTGGTTATTCGATTACGTATCGTGATTTTCAGGCGTTTTGGGCCATTTTGTAATTTACCCAAAGTTATGGGTATCCGTATCTGTATTTGTTGTCTCGACCCTTTTCTTGGTCGCGTATGATTAATTATTGCATTATGTTTTCATTTCGGGTCGTTGATGTCGTCCGCGAACTTTTCGTCGTGTTCGTTCCGTGCGTTTTCGGAAATCGAGTCGTCGAGCCCTGGTGTTCGAGCACTGGCCGGACGGTTGCAGGACTGGCCGGACGATTGCGGGCACCGGCTGGACGGGTGCGGCAGGAACCGGCGTAGCGCACGCTACGGCCGAGAGGCTGCGCGCGCTAACCGGCAGGTGTAGCGCACGCTATCGGCTGGCCTAATGCACGCTATCGGGTCTGGACAGTGGAGTCCTGAGGTTCTGGAATCGGGTAGGCTCGGCAGGTAGCGCACGCTACCGGAATACCCCAGAAAGAAGTCAAAGACTCCCCCAATCTTCACTTTACGCCATCGGACACTACGTACGCTACGGCCGGCAGGTAGCGCACGCTACGGCCGGAAGGCTGCGCACGCTACCTGGCCGAGCAGTCTAGTCCCGGAGGTCACTGGATTGCGGCCTGGGCCGATAGCGCTAGCTAGCTCGGCAGCTTAGCGCATGCTAGTCTGGCACAGTATATAATTGACAGAGCAGCCACTTTTTCATTCATTTTTCATTTCCTTTCTCTTCGGTCCACGGCTGCAGCTTCGGAGGAGGTGAATCCATGTTGTTAAACAACAAATCCATGAGGTTTCTGAGTTTATATCACTGATCAATCATCCGTTGACATCCTTCGATCCAGCGAATCAAGGTTATATCTTTAGAACCCTACTTTTGGGGAGATTTGGGGGTTTTCGCGTTTTTGTCCGATTCATTCCGTTTTATTGATTAATTCATGATGAATATGATTACTCTTGTTGGTATTCTTAGTTTTCCTACAGATTCATGGTATATTTCGTAGTTTTTACGGATTCGAGAGGGTTTGGTTGTGGTCCGCCCTCGTTGTCGTTTTTATACGAATATACATGAATCGTAGGCGGGTTTCCGGGTGTATTCCAATTCCGTATTCGTTTAGAATTGGTTGTGATTGTAGTCTTCGAATCGTTAGGTTCGGTTTCGTGAGTTCCTAGCATTTGTCGGTGACTTTCCTTCCCGTTCGTTGCGTCGTCAACTATTCAAGGCAAGTATATATTTATGAATTTGCGTTCTCGACTTTGAAAGTATGAAATATTAATGGCATGATTATTTCTATCCACTCTGGGGCGGGCCGACGGGTCCCCTGAGGGTTTCGTAGCCTCTGGTGCGATTCCACGGATGATATGAACGAACCACTCTGGGGCGGGCCGATAGATCCCCTGAGGGTTCCGTAGCCTCTGGTGCGGTTCCACGGTATTCATATATGTATTGATGCGATGCCACGAGATTTAGTTATTCCGGAATACTAGTCTTAAATTGATGAATTGACGGTTACATTTACTTTATTGTCAAGGAGTATTGTGTTTCATACTTGATATACTTGCACTAGCTATTCGACGGCTAACCCCTTTATGGGGGAAATACTTTTTATGTATTTCAGGTTCCAGGAGAATGGACAGGCGGGTATCGGGTCGCCATGAAGATGATGGGCAAGTGTGATACTGTGTCTTTCCTCCGATTATGTTTTGTGTTTTCCATTCAGGGTTGTTGTACTGGAATGGTTATTGAATACTCGAGTATTGTTTTCCTTTTTCCTTCATGTTCCGACCTGTGTTTGCTGAGGTATTGATTTGTGTTGTGATGTCTTTGGATACATTGGTTATGTTTTGAATACCCTTTGTATTGTTCTTCAATCCATTGTATGTAGACCTTCTCGGTCAAGTTTTATAGTTCCGCGTATGTTTAGCCTTGTAGGTCCCACGGCGGGGCTCACGGCGCTGTAATATACCCTGAATCACTTGGGGGTGTTTCAGAATATAGTATCAGAGCTTAGGTTTATGGATACCTAAGCTGTCGGTCTTTTTGGGTCGATTGAGTCGTCATTTGCCCACAGTATCACTACTCTTCCATCATCACAGTGCGACCGGTACTTGTAAGTCCTCTCACTCTTCTTGTATTTTTCTTAATCGTTTCGTTTATAACTTGGTATTCTTGGGAATTGGTCACTTCGAGAATGTGCGATTTGGATTATACTTACGCACGTATGTGCCCTTCAGAACGTTGGCTGAAAGTAGGAAGAATCGTGGCCATGGTCACGGACGTGAACTCTTCCTTGAGATTTTGTTAAGTTGCTAATTGCGATATTGGTGTGTATCGGTATTATGTTGAGACATTGTTTAGGAGTCGCATGCTAGTATCACGGGAGATCTTCGACTTCACAGACTTGTAAGTATGTTGTTCGGATTATTCGATAATTCTTGGTGATTTTGAATTTCCGTTGAAATGTTGTTTGTGCGAGTGATTGCAAGTTTCGAGGACGAAACTTATTTTTTTTAAGGGGGGTAGAGTGTAATACCCCAATTTTCGGATATATTTTTTTTTCGTTTATATGTTGGATGTCGTTGATGGATAATTGTGCTTGAGGATGATGTGAACGTATGACAATGTTGTTGAATGCGTATATGTATTCATTGTGCCGTATGATCGTTTGGTATGTCGAGATGTTGGTCGAGAATAGCGGAAAATAGCTAAGTATAGCTACGTTAGCGCACGCTACAAGGTATGCCTAGCGCACGCTAAGATATATACTTAGCGTACGCTACGGTGCATACTTAGCGCATGCTAAGAGGTTCGGTTACGTACGCTAAGGAGGACCCCTAACGTACGTAACGACTTGCTGGGTTAGTTCCAAAAGGTGGTCGACAGGTAGGCCCAAGTTGATTTTTATATTCAGTTAGCGCACGCTAACGCATGTTGGTTAGCGCACGCTAACATCAGATCGCCAATAATGGAATCTTAGCTTTCGGCGGGTGGACCCGGCCATGTTCGACGCGTGTCCAGATAAGGTCAGCGAGTGTTTGTCATGTACAGCTAGCGCACGCTAAAACCGTATGATTAGCGCACGCTAATTCCATATCGGTCAAAGGAATCCCGGTAATCGCGGATGCTTTCGGCATGTGGGGGCACGATAATGTAGCAAGTCAACGAAGATTAGCATGCGCTAAGTCGAGGAATAGCACACGCTACTGAGCATTTCACTGTAGCAAGTCAACGCCTGTTTGCGTACGCTAATGCATGGGCATTACGTACGTTAGATGAATTTCGAAGCAATGTAGTAGCTTCTGGACTGCCCGATAGCGCATGCTATCAAGGAAGGATAGCGCACGCTAGTCCTGTAGCGCACGCTAAATATAAGGTCTAGCGCGCGCTAGTGATGTGTTTTATAGAGAGGATAGACGAGTGCTGAGAGGCATTTTGTACATTCTCCTTCTTTCAGTCAATAGACAGAGCCTTGGGAAGTACTTGAAGTTCCTAAACATTGAGAGATGATTCTCTTAAACAAGATTAAGATGGAGAGCTCGGATTTAAGTATTGTTCTTGAAGTTTTTGATGATTCTTGGAATGGAGTTCAATTATTCTTCTTCGTGGTTCGTCCATACAAGTAATCCTCGTATCCCTTTGATAGTGGTTCGTTTTTTTAAGGATTACTACTTGGGAGGGAGTATGTTGGGAATCGTGTATTTTGATGTTCGTCTTATTTCAATGTAAATGCATATATTAGACTGTACTTTTATCCGCTGCGTGAGTATTTTGAAATGGCTTTTGGTATTTTGCCAACTGAATTTTATTTTGTAAAACCGATTCCCTAAACTGAGTTTCATATTGAGATCTTCTTCATATGATGATAATGGTTTTGTTGCGATTCTTGAGGTTGTATGAATGGCATGATGAAGAAAATGGTAACATGGAGATATATACCTCGGATATGTTGTTCTGAACGTGATTTCGAATATTTCATGTTCTTGAAGAACTCTTGAATTATATGAGGTGATGAAAATTTATAAGAAGTGTTGATGTTTTGAAAATGAATATGGAATATTCATATCTAGAGCTAAATTATTTGTTTGAAATAATATTCGTATACGAATACGAATGTGATTACGAGTTTGATGAAATTATTATTCATCCCTGAATTTTGAAGCCCATACGTATGGAGCAAATATTCAAGTCGAATGATTGGATAGTTTGATAACCTTAGAATATGATTATCTATAATGTTGAACTAATTGGATGGTTCGAATTAACGATGATCATCGGAAAATTTTAACTACGGATTTACGAGAAGGGAACCTTGTCAATTCGTATTTAAGAATTGAGTTTGGAACCGATAACATTTAGACCCTTATTATTGGTCCGAATTGGTTGCTGATATGATCATCGGATTTCGGCTCGTATTGTGGACATGGATTCGTGAGGGTATGAGTTGGACAGTTCGGACTGTGTTTAATCGAGATATTGTGGAACCGATGAGTTTGTGGCCTGGTTGTATTGATATTGATCGTCATCGAACCTGTTGATTATTAATCCTTCGTTTTACAATAAGATATGATGTTTGATCATGGATTATGACTGTTGTGTTGCGGTTGAGGTTGAAGAGTTCGTAGATTACCTTGGTCGGGACTGAGGAACTCGTAAGACGAAATCAACTAAATTGGTAACAGTTCGTTGTATTGATATCGAGGCAAGTTTTATACTTGTACTAATCAATGAGATTAATGTTATCGTGTAGGTGTACGAATGTGTGTATCATTTCGAGACTTGGCCTCTTTATGATTGTATTGATATCAGGGGATTGTTTGATACGACACCCGTCGGCAAATTATGCCAAATGTTATTGTTGTTCGTAAATGGACGGTTGAAGGCATTGTGATACTTGTTGGTAAAGCTACTGTCGATAGCCGGTTCGCGGTATCGACGTATCGATTGTTATCGTGACTGATGTTCCATTGAGATATTGTGGTGATCGTCGTTATTGATAGCGGTGTTTTTCTATTGATATTGTATTGGCCGATTGAAGGCATTGATGTATTCGATTATCATCTTCGTTATCGGTAACTGATTTAAATATGCCGAGACATCCGTTGTATCGTTGTTATCGAGTTTCCGTTCTAAGGTAATCGAAGTATTGAATTGGGACTGTCGAAGATAGTTCCCATCCGTTGAGTCGTTATCGATTGGTCGTTCTAAGACAATCGAGATATTGAATGGGGATCGCCGAGGATAATGCCCATCCGTGACTTATTATTGTCGTGTTGGCCGACTCAAGGCAGCACACTATTATTCTTGTGAACTCGGTAATTTTGTGATCGTTGAGGGTTGAGGATTTCCCGAATTGTTGTGTTGTGATTATTGCCCGTGTTAATCGGTCCTTAGGGATTCTGATCCCAGGATGGTTGTTTTGAATATCGTTGGTCGTGTCGATCTTTCATTATTCGTGTGTCATCGTTCACTTGGTGAGTCGTATGATCCGTTTTGGGTATGTTATCCTTTGAGTTTCGTTGTCATGTTGTATCGTGGCATATCTGGAATCATGTCTGCGTGCCGATTGGTTATGTGTAGGATTTTTAGCCAGGCACACGATGGTCATGCGTGGATGTTTCCGCATTGGACCGTGCACACGAGACGTAGTTCGTGAGGCTAATTAGGTACATTGTCACACGTATATTTTGGATTCCGTATACGGGGTGGACATATACACGGACACATTTTCGGATCGGGCGTACTGTGATGTCCCTCTTGAACCTTATTGTTTGGTCGTTCGTAGTCCATGTTGTATTGGATATGTCCGACGATTTGCGACTGGTTGTTCATATGCCGAGGGGTATGTCCGACAGTCAAGTTTGCTTCTTTGAGATCTGTATTGTGATGATTTACAGCTTTGGGCTGTTCGGCTTTCAGGCCATCGTGATATACAACTTCGGTTGAGGGGCTTTCAAGCCATTGTGATATATTGGTATTTCCGTTGGAGCCTTCGGGCATTGTGATTCGTATTTATTTTGGCGTTGGTTTGGTTTACCTTCGGGTAATGTATTGTTGTGTTCCATACTGACGATTCGCCGTTTCGGCAAAAATTTTCGGTTCTTGTGTATCTCATTGAGTTTTTCCTGGCGGGATATTTCTTCTCCCTACTTATCTTAAGTTTCGGGATGAAACTTCTTTTAAGGAGGGTAGAATGTAATACCCGTAATTTCGATTTCCGGTAATTTCCTTTTTTTCGGCGGAAGTCCATTTTGATGACTCGCTCATGACCGTTTCGTCATTCTGAGAATGATTAGTTCTACACTTTTTGACAACCGAGTTCGTTTCGGTGTTGTTTTGTTGAGTTCCGTGCTTTTTAGCGACTTTTCCGCACTTGAGTTCGATTCTTGCGAATCTCGTTCGAAACTGCTGTTTCGAGTTTCCCGTAAGTTCGTTTAACTTTGTTATACGTGTTGTGAACTTCGGTTTGGTTATTCGATTACGTATCGTGATTTTCAGGCGTTTTCGGCCATTTTGTAATTTACCCAAAGTTATGGGTATCCGTATCTGTATTTGTTGTCTCGACCCTTTTCTTGGTCGCATATGATTAATTATTGCATTATGTTTTCATTTCGGGTCGTTGATGTCGTCCGCGAACTTTTCGTCGTGTTCGTTCCGTGCGTTTTCGGAAATCGAGTCGTCGAGCTCTGGTGTTCGAGCACTGGCCGGACGGTTGCGGGACTGGCCGGACGATTGCGGGCACCGGCCGGACGGGTGCGGTAGCAACCGGCGTAGCGCACGCTACGGCCGGGAGGCTGCGCACGCTAACCGACAGGTGTAGCGCACGCTATCACCGCCTAACGACGCTTATCGGAGTGCAGACGGTGGAGTCACGAGGTTCGAATCGGGTAGGCTCGCAGTAACGCACGCCATCACGGACACTACGTACGCTACGGCCGGCAGGTAGCGCACGCTATGGCCGGAAGGCTGCGCACGCTACCTGGCCGAGCAGTCTAGTCCAGGAGGTCACTGGATTGCGGCCTGGGCCGATAGCGCGCGCTAGCTCGGCACCTTAGCGCACGCTAGTCAGGCCCAGTATATAATTGACAGAGCAACCACTTTTTCATTCGTTTTTCATTTCCTTTCTCTTCGGTCCGCGGCTGCAACTTCGGAGGAGGTGAAGCCATGTTGTTAAACAACAAATCCATGAGGTTTCAGAGTTTATATCACTGATCAATCATCCGTTAACATCCTTCGATCCAGTGAATCAAGGTTAGATCTTTAGAACCCTACTTTTGGGGAGATTTGGGGGTTTTCGCGTTTTTGTCCGATTCATTCCGTTTTGTTGATTAATTCATGATGAATATGATTAATCTTGTTGGTATTCTTAGTTTTCCTACAGATTCATGGTATATTTCGTGGTTTTTACGGATTCGAGAGGGTTTGGTTGTGGTCCGCCCTCGTTGTCCTTTTTATACGAATATACATGAATCGTAGGCGGGTTTCCGGGTGTATTCCAATTCCGTATTCGTTTAGAATTGGTTGTGATTGTATTCTTCGAATCGTTAGGTTCGGGTTCGTGAGTTCCTAGCATTTGTCGGTGACTTTCCTTCCTGTTCGTTGCGTCGTCAACTATTTAAGGCAAGTATATATTTATGAATGTGCGTTCTCGACTTTGAAAGTATGAAATATTAATGGCATGATTATTTCTATCCACTCTGGGGCGGGCCGACGGGTCCCCTGAGGGTTTCGTAGCCTCTGGTACGATTCCACGGATGATATGAACGAACCACTTTGGGGCGGGCCGATAGGTCCCCTCAGGGTTCCGTAGCCTCTGGTGCGGTTCCACGGTATTCATATATGTATTGATGCGATGCCACGAGATTTAGTTATTCCGGAATACTAGTCTTAAATTGATGAATTGACGGTTACATTTACTTTATTGTCGAGGAGTATTGTGTTTCATACTTGATATACTTGCACTAGCTATTCGACGGCTAACCCCTTTATGGGGGAAATACTTTTTATGTATTTCAGGTTCCAGGAGAACGGACAGGCGGGTATCGGGTCACCGTGAAGATGATGGGCAAGTGTGATACTGTGTCTTTCCTCCGATTATGTTTTCAGTTTTCCATTCAGTGTTGTTGTACTGGAATGGTTATTGAATACTCGAGTATTGTTTTCCTTTTTCCTTGATGTTCCGGCCTGTGTTTGCCGAGGTATTGATTTGTGTTGTGATGTCTTTGGATACATTGGTTATCTTTTGAATACCCTTTGTATTGTTCTTCATTCCATTGTATGTAGACCTTCTCGGTCAAGTTTTATAGTTCCGCGTATGTTTAGCCTTGTGGGTCCCACGGCGGGCTCACGGCGCTGTAATATACCCTGAATAACTTAGGGGTGTTACACTGACAACTGGAATCGACGACATGTTGACTCCACCATCCTCCGCCTGCAAAGCGTAACACCAATAGCCGACACAACCCTGATTCAGAAGTTTCATCGCCTTCAAGGCGCTAATCACACTCCCCGATCTACCCGGCTTACAACCGACGAGAGTATGCTCGGTGCCGTCCTCGGCGACTATCGAGATGGTACGAGTCCGATAGTTTATGATAGCATCGTGACGATCCAACCAATCGTCCCCAAGGATCAAATCCTCACCCTTAGGGTCTATAACAATGAGATTCGAGGGCCATTCCTGGCTCCCGATCCTCACTGGACAATCCCTAACTTCCCGGTCCCCATCCATACGTTCCCCGCTACGCGTACCCACTATGAATGGTTCGCACTCAAATAAGCAGTCAATACCAATACGGTACACACAATCCGAAGCAATAAAAGAATGAGTAGCACCTGAATCGAAAAGCACCGAAACTGGATGAGAAAGGATCTGAGTGGTACCTGACGCCACTGGAACGTCTGTCTCCTCCGTGTGCCTCATCTGATATAACCGAGGGTGGATTGAGCCCGAACTAGATGCAGCTCGGCGGTCCGGCTGACCCCGGCCCCTACCACGGCCCGTACTCTGATGAACATGAGTAACTGGAGTATTATGATCAATACTGTGCACTCTCTGAATGGCGGTGGTAGACGGAGCTCTGGCAGCCCTGGTGGCTCTCTCACAATGTGCTGCTCGATGCTCGGTCTGCCCGTAAGTAAAGCAAGTAACTGGAGGAGAAGGGCAATCCTTCATCAAATGCTCATATTGGTTGCAGTCAAAACAAACCCTGCCACCAGAAGCAACGGACTGGACTGAATGATTACCCTGCGATCCCCCAGACTGATGAAACGGCCTCTTCCCAAGTGTAGGGGCAGAATGTGCTCTCAAAAATCGGCCACTCTTGCCGGATGAAAAACTGCCAACCGTTTTCTGTTTCTTGGCCTCGGTACCCAACTCTGATTCCGGTGCGGCCATCTCGATCGCTAGAGTGCGATCCTGATACTCCTTTAAAGTGACACACATGAGCGGTGCCATACTCTGCTTGATATGCGGTTTCATGCGCATATTGAAATAACGGATCTTGTCGGCCTCGGTCCTCACCTGATCTTTCACTAATCCCAATTGCTGATTATACGTGATGATGGCCTGACAAATAGGCACATCCTGAGGTATAGCGGTGAAGAACTCCACAATTCTGCGCTCCTTGACCGGCGGTGGACAATATTCTGCTTCCATAGCAACCCTGAACTCCTCCCAAGTGGCCCGACATTCTCTGGGCGCAACGGCCTCCCACCACTCCGCAGCTTCCTTATCCAGGAGGTACTGGGCAATATGTACCGTCCTGTCTTCAGGACAAGCTACGGCATCAAAGGTCCTGAACAACTGAAAGAGCCAATTCTCCCAACCGAGGGAGTTAGAAGATCCGGAGAAACGAGGAGGGTGCATCTTAGTCACCGTCTGAAGCCAATTACTAGCTTTCTCTTCAGGTGTCGGGGGCGGATTCTGGCGTCCACCCTGAGCTATCTGAGCAAGTTGGGCTACTAACTGCTGAAGTACGGCAGTAGCCCCGGCGTCGGCATTATTACCCGACGGCACTGAGTGAGAGGCCGAGTCCGCAGAGGACTGAGAAAGTGAGCCCTATTCATTATCAGCACCCCATCCACGGCCTCGGACGCATCCCCTAGCTGGTCTACCACGACCTCTCAACATACTGAAGAAAATATGAAAAGGACAAGATCAGAAAGATTCACAATTTACAAAGTTGGTATCACAATTCATAATTCCGAACAACGCAAGAAAACGAATTACAAAAGTATAAGAGTTCGAGGAGATTACAGCCAAGGGTTGCACAAAAAGACGGTAGCATGACGATATTAGGCTCAACGACTGACTCAAACAACTTAACTGACAGACCCAAAATTAACCGACAGCCTAGGCATTCAAAATCTAAGCTCCGATACCATAAATGTAACACCCCAATTCACAAATGGGATATTACACGCCGTAGAACCCCCGTGAGGTCTACCAGGCTAACTCATGACTCGTAAACCACAAAGATATCCCCAAAGATGCACTCAAAAAGTAAATAAGGCCATGGCCTCAGCCAAAACATTTTAACGGAGTACATGAAGCATAAGTTAAATACCAATTCGTTGCCCACGCAGGGGACTTAAACCAAGTTTAAAAAATAAATAGCCTAACTCCAGTACTCGACAAATGCAATGACAAAACATAAAAATACAGACTCAAGCCACATCATCATGCCAGCCCATCCTTTGTGTGCATGTCCCATGCCTGCTCCTCAGCTCTCCCGGTACCTGAAATGCATAAGACGCATTTCCCCCATTTAAGGGGTTAGCATTCGAATAAGTGCAAGTACACAATTACACAACATTATATACAAGGTACGATTATACACAGTCATCACAAGCAGAAATCATTTGCCATAAATATTCCGGAATACTACATTAGCAATCGAATCGGTTTCAATCATCACGATATCACAAAATCACAACTGGTATCCCGTGGCCGTACCCCTTAGTATCGACCCCCAGACATCCCGTCGAACGCTCCGGGTGGGATACCACTTCCGCGGTCGTACCCCTTAGTATCGACCCTCAGACATCCCATCGGACACTCCGGGTGGAAGTTCAACCACACACGCACCCAAGTCCACTTCCGCGGCCGTACCCCTTAGTATCGACCCCCAGACATCCCGTCGAACGCTCCGGGTGGAAGGAACACAACTCATGCACCCGAAAACCACAATTCATCATTATTTCGAAAACGCAATATACATAACGAAATGTAATACATGTACTTGCCTTGGTTAACACGACGTGAAGGAAAAACGGTGAACGGAAAGGTTTCAGTCCGAACAATCTTCACAAATCTGATCCTAACAACAACAATAGAGACTCAATCAACTACAATTCCACTGAGAAATCACGAATTAATCGACGTTCTACCCTAAGGGACAATACATCGAACACTACGGAGGCATAAGGTTCAAATTCGATCAACTAAGGGAAAGACTTGGAATTTATCCGCTAAAGTTCTAGGAAAACATAACACCACGATTACCCAACTAGTATTCATCATCAATCGAAGCAAAAACGAAAAGAAAAATGAATAATAGTCAAGAACCCTAAAATTTGGTATAGTGACCAATTACCTCAATTCAACGATGGAATGGCGGAGGGAAGATGATTGATTCGTGTTAGAATGTCTAATTCCGAGTTATAAGATGCTAGAATGCAATATCCGAGGGAGATCGCCCGAAATCGCCAAGGAGAGGTGGAAAAACGGAAGAAAAAGGAAGAAATGGGGTTAAAACACCCGTCTGTCCTTTATATACTGGACAGAACACGGCGCAACAAACGGTCCAAATAGCGCCGTGTTCAGCGCCGTATTGCGGGTCAGCGGGCGACCCCTGTGCGACACGGCGCACAGACACGGCGCAAAATGCCGCGAGTCTTGTGCCGTTTCGCAAGGCAGCGGGCACCACTGGGCAACACGGCGCACAGACCCAACACAGAATGCCGCGGGTCTTGCACCGTTTTGCATAGGTCCTGACACACAGCTCTGGACATAAGACGACGCTACCATAATCGAAAAAGACGATATCCAAAACACGATATGCCGACCCAATAGTCCGAGGAAATTACATGCAACGAAAAACAATATCCAATAACCCGAAACGGTTCGAGGTACACAACCAAAATCGAACAAGGAACAAATTCTCTAAACTTATAGGAATTTACAAAAACGGCCCAAACCTCCGAAAATCACGATACAACGTCGGATTAACAATCCGAAACTCACAACATACTCTACTCAACCATACGAACTTATGGAAATAGGAAAATGACGAAATCGAACGAGTTTAACGAGAATCGAATACACATGCGATAAAATATAACTCAAGATGTAATTACGTAAAAACATCATCGAGACTCGTCCAAACGGAGAAACTCCAAGAACAAAATAGATTCAGAATTCCAAAACAGTGCCAAGCGAGTTGTCCGAAATGAATATACACCAAAAATAGAAATTACCAAAAATAGAAAATGCGGATATTACACGAACCTTGTTGGACATGGTTCGTTCCATGCTTAGCTACAATGACTTACCAATTTACCTGTAGGGTTATATGCTTCTTACTGCTGCTTGTATCTTGAACAGGTGTCCTTACAAGTCTGTTCTTAAGACTCCACATGAGATGTGGAAGGGTAGGAAACCAAGTCTTAATCATATTGAATTTGGGGATGTCCCGCCTATGTCAAGAATACTAAGGTGGAAAAGTTAGAAGCAAGATCCTTGAAGTTATGTTTCATTGGATTCCCATATGGGACGATGGGTTATCTATTATACATGCCCGAAGATCGAATGATCATCATTGCATTGCAATCACACTTCCTAGAAGATGAATTCATTCAGGAAGGTGGAGCAGGTAGAAGTATCTGTTTGTAAGAATACAATGAAACTCTTCAGGAGACACCTGTACAAGAAGTTGGAACCAAACCTTCTGAAACACAAGTACAACCACCTCGTAGGTCTAATAGGGTGTCTCAATTACCTGAGAGGTATGGCTTTATGCACTTGGAGGAACTGGGTCTCCATAAGATTCCAGGTGATAGCCAAGAGACCGACCCCCTGACCTATGACAAAGCGCTGGTGGATGTAGACTCCACGAAATGATGAGAAGCTATGGAAGCTGAGATAGACTCTATGCATGCCAATCAGGTGTGGACTCTAGTAGACCGCCCCAAAGACATAGTGCCCATTGGGAACAAGTGGATCTACAAGAGAAAGACCGATGGGGATGAAAAGTTTGACACCTATAAGGCCAAACTTGTGGCAAAGGGTTATACCCAAAAAGAAGTGATCGATTACCACGATACCTTATGTAAGTCACAAGTCGTCAGGAATAAGTCTAGAGGGGGAGGTGAATAGACTTATTAAACTCTTTTCCTTAATCAGGTGAGTTTCTTCAGCTGTGAAATATGCAGCTAACAAACCTTAGCTGCAGATGAGTAGTGGGAAGCACATCTGGTAACACTGCAGGTGACTTATATCAACTGCAGGTGACTTATGTCAACTGTAAAGACTAGACAATGCGGAAGACATTTGACTGTTAAATGGAACAGTAAATATGAATGCAGCAGATAAGTATGATGAATGCAGCAAAATACACAAGCACTTATAGTGGTTTCAGAGGTGGGGTAATAATCTACTAATCCACTTTTCTCCAAACGAGATGGAGATGAATTCACTATAACTTTCAACCAATGATAAACGTTACAATGATTCAAACCAGTTACAACAGCTTCCAACTAGTGGAAACACATGGCCGTTGCAACTCCCTTGACTGTCTAGCACCTCTTGATCGAAAACCCGTGGATGCCTCAACAACTCTCGAGCTGTCTATCGCCTTCCAATCAAGAACCCGTGGATGCCTTATCAATCGTGAAACTTCTGAAACCTCGTTAACAGAAGTACCCCGTACTCAGCTTCTAATACAAGAGTGTTTGTCTTCTCCAAATTTAAGAGCTTCTCAGAATATGATCTTTGAAACTTTGCTCTTCACGGTGCTATAGTTCTCTTGATAGCTTTGTTTGCTTTGATTACTTAGATTGCTTGTAAGTATTGTTCGCATCGTACTTTGCTCAATTCTGATCTTCAGATATTTATAATATGAATCTTGAGCTTCTCTTCATAGCCGTTGCATCACTGTAACAATTGGTCCATTGGAGAGTGGACTTTTTGTTTATCTTATCATTCCGTTGCACGGCTTGATTCCCTGTTCAATTACGACCATTGGAAATATTTCTTTTGGTCGCGCCACTTTCTTAGTTTGTATATTTATAAGTCTTCAGAATGCGGATCTCAAGGAATATTTTATTCCTAATTTTCCGAGAATCTTTTCGGTTTGTCTCCTCGTCTGCATGTGCATTTCCGTTATTGTTGACTTTAACGCTTGATGACGTGGACTGAGTTTCTTAAACTTGGCTGATATCTTGTCTGAGAACTCATCTGATATCTCTTGGTCAAACCTGCCAGATGTGCGATCAACCCTCTCTGATGTAAAATTCTCTGTGTAGAAGTTCTCTGAGATAAAGTCCTCTGATCTGGCTGAAGTTCTCTGATCTGACTGAAGTTCTCTGACCTAATAGATGTTCTCTGATCTGATGGACAAACTTCAGCTGATACTTGATTTGACCAGACCTTGTCTGCAGTTGGGTTTTGGTCAAACCTCTCTAATATTTCTGTTTGACCAATACTTGTCTGATGTATCGCCTTCTTAAAACTTAACTGTAGCTGATTTTTGGTCAAACCTCTCTGATGTTTGTGTTGACCAAAAACTCGTCTGATAATGAACATGCCTGTGAACTTCTCTGATATATTGGTAGTTCTATACTTAGTCGATTTTGTTACTAATCAACACTTGATCAGGACTTAGCCTAAATTTTAAGGCCAATAGAAAATACTCATTTGGTTCTTCCTTACAATGCCAAGTATTTAGAACTTATATTTGAATAAATTACAATACAGTGATGACATCATCAAAATCTAACAAGTATTCCTAACAATTTCCCCCTATTTTGATGATGGCAAAACTAAAGCATTTCAAATGTAAGCAAGTATGCACAAAAATAAAGTACAAGACACAAGTAAAACTCAGTCTTTTTGAGACAACTAGTGGTTGTCATTCAAGTGAATGTTATAAAAAATTTTCATAGATGTTACATTACAGTGCAGTTCTTAAATGAAAACAAAATACAAGCTAAAAATTACAAGTATTGCAAATAACAAGACAAAAATTACAAGTAAATTACAAGTAAATTCATCTTTCATCTCCCTCTCCATTTGCCTCTTCTTCTGATCTGCTACTTTGCTGGAGGAAGTGATTTCAATGGATTGACTCCAACAGGTCTCTTTGTTACTGGGATAGCCCATATTTCTTCTTGACTACCTGGGAGGCAAACTGTTGTTCTTTAGGAGATGAAAACGTATTTTCAATGCATATATTTTTTATTTCTTCATGAAGAGCAATCTCATCGAGTTCTCCATTCATGAGAGTAGGTACTTCTTCAGGTCTAAAATATGGAATCATGGGATATGCATCGAAATCCTTTTCAGCATATTTCTTCAGGACTTTCCAAACTTTGGGATGGTTCATCTCCATGGAGTTTATGAAAGTTTGATTTGGTGAGCAGTCTTTGTCTTGAAGTAATTTCCAGAGGTAATACTTCTCTATAAATTGCTTTCTTGCACTACACCACATTGGTTCTGCCTCAACAGGCAAAAATTCCTCTGCATACTGGAGTTCTTTGCCTTCCCATTGAAATCTTACTTCATACTCTTGTCTAATCCATTTTCTCTTGGCTGCAGGAGGGTCTTCAGGTGCAGCTGGCTCTTTTCTTTTTTTTTTTTTGTCTTGAACTTCCTGCCTGAATTAGAGGTAGGTCTTGTCTTATTTCTCCCCTGCCTTCCCCTTTATTCATTGTTTCCTTTCTTTCCCTTTTCTCTTATCTTCCCCCTTTTTGCCAGCATCAACAATCGAAGCTAGCTTCTCCTCCACCCTAGTCTGAAGTCAGACATGCCAAGAGGCATTCTGGAGTTTGAGGTTGGTGGGGAAGGTTCATTTCTGTTGATCAAAGTGTCTATTTTGGCATTTAGGGACTGTAAGTTAGGCTTGACTTCGGTTGTCAGGAGTTTTGAAACCGTTTATTCCACAAGTTGTCTGATCAGATTAGTGACCTCAGGTTATAGTTGGACTTCAGGTGACAGTTGATGAGTGTTTTCACTTAAGCCTTCCTGCACTGATTTCCTGGCTGTTGACTTCTCTGAAGGGAGGCTCATATCAGCTGCTTCTGATCTGATGGAGTTTTATCCCGGGTACCTAACTTGTCCTCTTCTGAGGGATGATGAGATCCAGATGCTTGGTCAGGTTCATCATCCTCATCATCTCTTTTTTCCTCATTCTTATTTTCTTATTCTTTTTCTTCTTCATTTTCTTCCTCCTCTTCTTCTTCAACAGCTTCTTCAACTCCCTTTTCAACTACCTATTCAACTTTTTTAGCACCTTCAACTTCTTCCTATTTCTCTTCCACTACTTCCATTTTAACCTCTTCTGTTTTCTCTTTTTCATCCTCCTTTTCTTTTCAACTTGTTTTTCAACTTCTGCCTCTTCTATTATTTTTTCAACTCCAACATTTTCTTCATCTTTATCCTTTTCAACTGCTTCTTCAACTTCAACAATAGTAGTGATATTATTCACTCTTCTTTCTACTTCTTTATCCTTTCTTCCTTCATCCTGACCATTAAATATTCTTCCTTGCAGGATATCTTTCATTACTTGAAGGATGAATCGGTCCATGTTCTGTTTAAAGTGGGAGATGAACCAATTCTCCTCTAATAAATTTTCCACCTTTGTGTCTTGACAGAAATACAAAACAAGTTGTTCTACAGCAATAGGGTGCTCCTAGAAATTCTCTCCACAAAACTTTTTAGTTGAGAGAAGGTAAGCATTTTAAGTTCTCTCCATTCCTTATATATGTTAATAAATGAGTAATTTAAAACTTCTTTTCTTACCAACTGTAGTTGAGTTTTGGTAAGTCCCAAATAATTGTTTGTCCTTAAGTTGAATGAGTAGTCTGCAACTGGTATTTCAATTGTCTATTCTGCTTCTTCTTCCCCTGTTATGCTTGGAAGAGTTAGGAGGTGAATCACATCAGGCACCAGCTCAGATGCATGCTCAGGCCGATCTTCAGATTCTGCAGGTGTAGGTGATGAGGGCGGTTGCATCTCTTCTTCTTATTCTTCTGATGGATAGTCCACCAGGCCTTTTTGTCTCTTTGGGGACTGATCTGGTGAAGAGATGATGTGGACAACTTTCTCTGTTTCAGGTAACTTTCTTTTTAATGTCTGGACAGAGGAATGTTGTCTGAGTCAGAGTCATCTGCAGGTAGCTTCTCAGGTGCAGATGACTTTTGAGTCTCAGCTGCAGAGGGGGCTGAGGTTATCTCCATTGCAAGTATCTCAAGAGGGTTTTGCGCAGCTGTATCAGAGCGAACTTTGTCTGAGTCCGAAGGTCCTCTGTAGGGAGAAGTTACACTTGTCATCTCCTTCAGAATTTCAGCTGCTTTCCCCTGGTCTCCCAACTTCTTCAATGTTTCTTGGTCCATGTGATCAAGTCTTTTGCTTCCATGAAAGGTATCTGTAGCTCCTTTAGCCTTCCCGAGGGACTCCAAGATCCAACTGATTTGAGTTCCATGAGCCAGTTTTTGTTTGAATTTCTTCTCATCCTCATTCCAGCTAGCTTTGTTAACTTCCCGGACTAACTGTCTGTAGATGTAATCAGGCCAGTTAATCCTCTGCTGCTGGATTAGAGCTGCCATCACTGTGTACTTGGCGGATGACAATTGATCATAGCTACATGCCATCCCCATGACCATTTTGTTCATGATGTCAAGAACATACTTGTATTCCTTTTTAAGGTCGTCTTTCCTTGCCGTGAATTTGACCTTGGGTGACTGGTTAGGCGTCCTAATTTCCTCACATAGCTTGAACGGGTTTGGCTTCAAGGCTTCAACCGCAAGCCCTCAATTTTCCAGGTTAAATGCATCTACAATGGTCTTTTGGTCGATGGTGATGGATTCACCAAAAATAGAGCTTTCGATTCCGTATGGGGTGACTTAGGCTTCCTTGTAGAAGCAAATAACGGCTTCCTTGAATAGCTGCTTAGGATTGATGTCCAGAAAATGGTAGATACCATTCCTTTTCATCATCCGATATACATAACTCATTTCTCCCGTGTTGTTCGATTCCAGTAATCCCTCGAAATCGACGACGATGATAAATATTATTTGTTCCTTCACAAGCTTGAGATTAACTCCTTCGAAGTACTTGGTAGAGTCCATTTCTGCAAGAATGAGCTTTTCGATTTGAGTGCAGTGAATATTCAAGAGAATTTTTTGCTTTTGAAAAATTAGGGTTTTTAGAGCTTGAAGACGATAAAGTTTTCTGAAATAATTTCCGCCATCTTATATACCCAGTTGAAAATCCCTTTTGAATTTTAATAATAAAATAAGTAAGCGGCGGTCCGAATTCTGAAAAATAAAGAATGACGGTTGAAGTTGATTGTACATCATGGAGGTAGTGTGATCATGTGTTTTTCCACGTGTAAATAATATAATAATTATAAGTCGGTCTAAGAGTGAGAAACTTAGCTGGTTGACCGTTTGACTTCTGATGCAGCTGTGATCTCAAGTTCTTCTCTTCTCCGATCAGGGGACTTTCCTTGTCTATGCTCTGATCAACTAGCTTTCTTCGTCTTCTGCATCAGGCGGTTTCTCGTCTAGTCTGATCCGGTAGCTTTCTCGTCTGGTCTGATCAGGTGACTTTCCTTATCTGTACATCAGGTGGCTTTCCTCGTCTCTTGTCTGCTTTAGATTAGATGACTTTTATTCAGGTGACTTCTCTTCAGATGACTTTTCTTCAGATGACTTTTCTTGTCTCATTTTGATCAGATACCTTCTCTTGTCCTGTTCCTTGGATCAGGTGACATGTATTTTCTGTGATTCGTGTAGACCAGGTGATATGTCCCTTCTGCTATTATGATCAGATAGCTTTTATTGACTTATTCTGATCAGGTGACTTCTCTCAACTGCATCTGATCAGGTGACTTGTCTTGTTTGGTTCTGATCAGATGACTTTTTCTTATTCGAGCATTCTTCAGCTAACTTGAGAGTTTCAATTAAGCAGTTGATTTCTTGCTGCTGGTGCGTATGCTTCATCAAAATCTATTTCTTTATACTCAGTATGACTTTTTGCTACCAGCTTTTCTTATATTCCTAACAAGTTTCCCTTCTTTGGGATGTCAGGTTTCTCTTTGTGCTGTTAGTCCAAACTGCTGGTTTGTCCATATGAGCTCTCCTCTATTGATTCATCTGGGCCTCTTGATTCTCTTGATTAGTTTGTACTGACATTCTTTTAGACCACAGACATGTTCTTGATCCATCCTGAGATTGCAAACGATCCTTCAACCCTTACTAATGACTATGTGATCGCTACACAGTAGTCTTTCCATTTCTTCTGCAATCAAATAAGAAGAGATTTGGGTACCCATATTTGAGTGGGTCCTCTAGGGTTAGTGGTTTTCACTGAGGAGTGGTTTCTCTTATGAACCTCATTTTTGTATGCATTCTTTTGTTCTCTGTATCCTTGGTTTGAATCATGCATATAATATGGTTGGTAACTAGTTGGATGTGGTATATTAAGATAATTCCACATATTTTGAAAATTATATTTGTTACCTCAATAAGATGGCATAGTATCTAGGTCTATATCCTTAATTTGGATTGTGTACAGGATATGACTGATAATTTGAGTGGTATTAGCCATTGTAAAACCTTGGCTGAGACCTATTATGAAAGTTTTGAGGTCTCCATACCTTATTATTTTGAAAGTTTGGATAACCTTGGGGTTTCCATTTACCTCTCCCATTTTGAAATAGGTTTTTGGGGAGTCTTTGGTATTAAGCAGAATGATGCTATTTTGGCCATTGCCTAGTCTTTTGTCTAGGTGGTTGATTTGAAAATATTGGCTGCTGTATATTTTTGAATATTGTAGGTTCAGCAGTCTGTACAAGTGTTTCTCCCTTGATGAAAGTGGTTTTTGAACTAGAAGGAGTGTTGGGGTCATATCCAAGGCCTGATTTTAAATAAAGTGGCCTTTGGTTTATGCACAATCCATCTAAGGTTATAGATGCTTTCAATGATGTAATTTCTTTAGCTTGAGCATCTCTTAATTGTCTGAGTTCTGAAAGTTCAGCTTCAAGATTTGTGAGTGCATCTGATTTTTTTTGTTCAAGGTTGTTAGTCTATCTATTTTAGCAATAACTTTTTTTCCAGTTTCAGCCTGACTTGTTTTGAAATTTCTGTATCCTGGATGAGATTGTCAAAATCCTTTTTCAGCTGTGTTTTATCATTTCTCAGTTGGGTGTTCTCAGTTGTTGCAGCCAGGTGTGCTGTTTTAAGAATTTCAAAATCTTTTAATAGTTGGTTTACAGATTTGTGAAGATCAATATATTCAGATATATCAGAACTGAAACCTTCTGTAGTTGGAGGTTTAGATGTTACCTCTTCATCAGCAAGGTTGGCCATAAGGCAGTTGATTACGTCATCATAATCTGATAGGAATCCACT
Organism: Orobanche coerulescens; assembly: GCA_033398695.1. Lineage (NCBI taxonomy): Eukaryota > Viridiplantae > Streptophyta > Magnoliopsida > Lamiales > Orobanchaceae > Orobanche > Orobanche coerulescens. Next base: position 52,677,233 of record CM065803.1, read on the forward strand.
TGTTGATTCCATGTTCTCTTTGATCAGCTCTGTTTCTTCACATATTGCTACTATTGTGTCCCATGTTTCTTTGGCGTTTTTGCAATGTTTGATATTTAACATGGTGGCTTGATCAAAGGTCTGATATAAGATATATCTGGCTCGATTGTCAAGGTTTGCCAGCTTTCTTTCTTCGGAGATCATCTCTGATCTGGTCTTGGGAAATTATCTTGGTTTCCCAGCTGCAATATTCTCATCTGTGTTGTCCTTCATGTAGATGAAAGGACCTTCTTCAAATATACTCCACATGTCATCGTGGACAGCTGATAAATGTGTCTGCATTCTTATCTTCCATAAGTCATAGTCATCAATTGAAAATACTGGTAATTTAGAGTGCATGTGCTGCATGTGTTCCAGCATAATGAGAGATTAAAATATATACTCAAGTATATGGATCTGGTTCTGTAAAATTGAACCAACCGCTCTGATAGCACTTGTAGGTCACAAGTCGTCACGAATAAGTCTGGGGGGAGGGGGTGAATGGACTTATTAAACTCTTTTCCTTAATCAGGTGAGTTTCTTCAGCTGTGAAATATGCAGCTAACAAACCTTAGCTGCAGATGAGTAGTGCGGAAGCACAGATGGTAACACTGCAGGTGACTTATATCAACCGCAGGTGACTTATGTCAACTGTAAAGACTATACAATGCAGAAGAGAGTAGACTGATAAATGGAACAATAAATATGAATGCAGCAGATAAGTATGATGAATGCAGCAAAACACACAATCACTTATAGTGGTTTCAGAGGTGGTGTAATAATCTACTAATCCACTTTTCTCCAAACCAGTTGGAGATGAATTCACTATAACTTTCAACCAGTGATAAACGTTAGAATGATTCAAACCAGTTACAATAGCTTCCAACCAGTGGAAACCCATGGCCATTGCAACTCCCTTGACTGCCTAGCACCTCTTGATCGAAAACCTGTGGATGCCTCAACAACTCTTGAGTTGTCTATCACTTTCAAATCAAGAACCCTTGGATGCCTTATCAGTCACGAAATTTCTGAAACCTCGTTCACAGAAGTACCCTGTACTCAGCTTTTAAGACAAGAGTGTTTGTCTTGTCCAACTTTAAGAGCTTCTCAGAATATGATCTTTGAAACTTTGCTCTTCACGATGCTATAGTTCTCTTGATAGCTTTGATTGCATAGATTGCTTGTAAGTATTGTTCGCATCGTACTATGCTCAATTCTGATCTTCGGATTGAAAAGATAAATGTACCACTAGAAGGGGGTTGAATAGTGGTATTGCGGATAATTAAATTTTCTCGCGATGGAAAAAATAGTTTGTGCAGAAAGTAAAAGACACAACAATGTATAGAGGTTTGGCAACTTGCCTACGTCCTCTCTCCATTTTCTTTTTCTATTTGCTCAAGAAAAAGCACACACAACTTTGCCTCGTCTTCTATAGGTCCGGGCACAACCGTTACAATGCTTGTCTTCGATTGGTCCAAGCACAACCAAACACTCAATATAAATTTTCTTATCTAGTGTTCTATAGGAACTAGATAATCCTCACTTACGATCGTCATAGTATAATCCTAACAATGCCGGATCAAGGATCCTAATAACACCGGATTAAGAACTCTTGATTTGTTTCTGTCAGGCTGTGAAGGAGTGATGCAACACTCACAATCAAAGAAGATATGAAGTATATAAGATATTACAATATGTGAACAACACTCGTATCTTTTATCGTCACAACTTAGTATGAAATAAATAGCAATAATCTGAGCTCAAGTGCGTTTGTATGCTTGAAGTTGTGTGTCTTAGAAGTCCTCCAAGAGTAGGTATTTATAGCAATTGAACCTGACTTCTGTTTTGGAAAATGCCTTAATTAGCATGCACTAATTAAGTGCGCTATCGAGAATGTCAACTTTTGACTTTATCAAACGGAACGGTCGACTCTAATGGTCATGTTCTCATTAGCGTGCGGTGGCTGATAGTCAACCCTGAAAATCCGGATTCACGTGGACTTTGGTGTAACGGATATAATTCCAACGTTCACAAATTTTAACGGACATGTTTTGAATTTATCGTGCGTTAACGTTCACTTTAGAATGCATTAATTCCTCCATCTAGCGTCCGTTATTTTTCCATTAACGTGTATTTCCTGTTTTCATGGTTGAATTCCAGAGCCGTCTGTCTTGTGGCTTTAGCGTGCGCTATGAAGATATTTGCATGCGTTACCATCTTAACTTTAGCATGCGCTATTAAGCCATTAGCGTGCACTTCCTATTCCATATCTGAGTTCCATAGCCTTCTGTCTTGCTGCTTTAGCGTGCGTTATAATGATAGTTGCGTGCGTTACCAGCGTGACCTAGCATGCGCTATTCTTTGCAGGTTGCGTGCGCTAAGTATCAGATTGGATATGCAGGTAACTTCTTCAGGCGACTTTATGGCTGCAGGCAGCTTTCCGTTAGCGTGCGCTAACACTTATGTATAGCGTGCGCTAAGTTACTCTTTGAATCTTTTTTGCTTTAAATGTTTTGTGTAAAATACATCTTCAAAATATATCTGTCTAACAATCTCCCCCTTTTTGATGATGGCAAAACATTTAACAAATTATACCTGCGAAAAAAATTTTGTCGAATCAAAGTTTATGCCTTTGTTCGATTTTGTTTGTGACATTTGAAGCCGATTGTTTTAAAAGAATGATGTTGAAGTACATAATTTGTATCTTTCTCCCCCTTTTTGTCATAATCAAAAAATTTGACAAACATCAAGCCATAAGAAAATTATCACCCTTTCTCTCCCCCTGAAACGGAGCTTACGTTAGAAATAAAGCCATAAGCTACATTCTGAAATAAATATTTAAAAATACAAGCATCAAAACGGAGTACATTATCACCAAATCAAGCATCCATAAAACAAGTTTGACGAACTAGCATAAGAAAATTTATCAAGATACACATCATTAATATTTGTCTCGATGAGAAATCATTATTTTCAAAAATCTCGTCAGTGATATCAATCACAGCTTTTGAGCTCGGAAATTCGCGAATGTCAAGATCAGTCAGATTCGATTCTTCATCTTCTTGAGTCGACCCAGTGCACATCAATCCATCACAATTAAGATCAAAGATTTCTTTCAAAATTTCATATGACACGATCAACTTAGTACCACATACCAGAGAAAACAGAACAGATGATTTCGAAGAAGAACGAGTTCCAATATATAAATCCACGATCATCTCTACGAATTTTGCAATTCCTAGTTTGTCAAAAAATTCACGAATCTTTAACCCTGCTCGGTCTAAACTAGCAAAGTTGAAATAATAACAATCGGTAACCTGCTCTTACGGCATTGTTTGATAGTATACCTCTTGACACACCGGTGAATGAAATCTGGAGCTATCGAGTTCCTCTGTTCACGGACGCTTAGAACCCTTATATTGCTTCTTCATCGTCGATTTAGATCCACTTGCCATTGATAGAAATTTATTACGATTGATTTTAGTAGAAAATTGGAGAGATAGAGATGGTTGGAAGGGCAAAAATGTTTTGAAGGTTTGGCGGCAGGTGAAGGAGGTGAAGGAATAGGAAATGGTTGACCTGATTAGGTTTAAGTATTGATCTAAGCAGTTTTGATTGCGTGTACTATGATTTGTCCTAGCGCGTGCTATAATAAAATAGGTTATGAGGACAGAGGATCCAACGGAGGTTTTCAGGTTTTAAAAGAAATCCGATAGTGTGCGCTATACTTGAGATGTAGCGTGCGCTAAAGACTCGGACTCCATTTAATTTATACGATAGATTACTAAAAATTGTCCAGGTGACCCATACCCAGTTGCAACCCAATAGAATTGAAAGATTCCTCAGCTAGGGGTTTTGTAAACATATCTGCAAGTTGATCTTTTGTACCAACAAAAATTAAACAGATATCTTTCTTTTGAACATGATCGCACAAAAAGTGGTGTCTAATATCAATATGTTTAGTTCTACTGTGCAAAATAGGATTTTTTACTCAGATTAATAGCACTGGTGTTATCACATAAAATGGGGGTATTTTCAAAATAGATGCCATAGTCGCGGAGTTGATTTTTGATCCATAATACCTGCGCACAGGCGCTCCATGATGCGACATACTCAGCTTCAGCTGTAGACAAAGGTACACTTGTTTTTTTTTTTACTTCCCCAGGAGATTAAGCATGAACCATTGAAATGACATGTACCGCTAGTGCTTTTCTTGTCAATTTTACATCCGCTGAAATCGGCATCACTATATGCAATTAAATTAAAATGCAGACAAGATAGATACCATAGTCCTAGACCAACAGTCCCTTTCAAATATCGAAAAATATGTTTACATGCAGTTAAATGGGATTCCTTAGGATTAGATTGAAATCTAGCACATAAGCAAGTAGCAAATATTATATCCGGTCTAGAAGCAGTTAAATATAACAGAGATACGATCATACCTCGACATAGTCTTTGATCCACGGATTTTCCATTTTCATCTTTGTCTAGTTTTAACGTGGAATACATTGGAGTTGAAATTTCTTTGCTACTTTCCATTTTGAACTTCTTGAGGAGATCGTGAGAATATTTTGTTTGATGGATGAAAATCCCATCTTCACATTGTTTGATTTGAAGCCCGAGGAAGAATGTTAATTCTCCCATCATACTCATTTTGAACTCTCCCTTCATGAGATTAGAAAAGTCTTGGCAAAGAGATTCGTTAGTAGCACCGAAAACAATGTCGTCAACATATCTTTGACATACAAGTTTATCATTATCTAAAATTTTCACAAATAAGGTATTATCGATTATACCTCTTGTATAGTTATTTGCAATTAAAAATTGACTAAAATGATCATACCATGCCCGAGGTGCTTGCTGTAAACCGTAGAGAGCTTTGTTGAGCTTGTAGACATAATCTGGAAATTGATGATATTCAAAACCAGGAGGTTGTTTGACGAACACTTCTTCTTGAATGAAGCCATTTAAAAATGCACTTTTCACATCCACTTGATATAGCTTGATTTTCTTGTGAGCTGCAAATGCACATAACAAACGAATGGCTTCGAGATGAGCTACAGGTGCAAACCTTTCTTCATAATCAAGACCTCTTCTTGATTATAACCTTGTGTGACCAAACGATATTTATTTCTTATTGGATAATCATCTTCGTCACACTTAATTTTGTGCACCCATTTAGTTCCCATAATTGTTTTATCTTTAGGAGCGGGAACTGAATTCCATACTTTATTGCGTTCAAATTGAACGAGCTCTTCTTGCATTGCCATCATCCAACTTTCGTCATCATGAGCTTCGGATACATTCTTGGGTTCAATCTCGGATACAAAGCATAATGAGCAATATACTCGGTGGTTCTCCTTCGTGTTTGAACACCATCTTCAATATTCCCAATAACAAGGTCTCTTGGATGATCTTTGTTATGCTTCCAATCTTTCGGTAAATTATCGATTATATTCTTCTTAAACTCCGACACTTTCTCCATTTCGCTTGAGGGATGAGAGACCGGAAGAATACCCGCATCATCAAAACTTTCTACCTTTCCCGGCGGTGAGATCATATCATTGAATTTGACATGAATGGATTCTTCAACTTCATTAGTTCTAATGTTATATACACGAAAAGCTTTGCTATTTGTAGAATAGCCAAGAAATATCCCGGAATCGGATTTGCCATCAAATTTGCCCAAATTTTCCTTACCATTATTTAAGATGAAAACATTACAACCAAATGGATGAAAGTAAGATATGTTCGGCTTTTTTCCCTTCCAAATTTCATACGGGGTTTTAATTAAAGTTCTACGAAGATGAACCCGGTTGATCACATAACATGCCGTGAAAATAGCTTCGGCCCAAAAATATTGCGGAAGAGAGTACTCGTTTAACATTGTCCTCGACATCTTCTCCAATGATCGTTTTTTCCTCTCAACAACTCCATTTTGTTGAGGTGTTCTAGGAGCCTAAAAATTATGATTAATACCATATTTGTCACACAAGAGTTCAAACGGAGTGCAATCAAATTCACCTCCGTGGTCGGTACGAATAGAAATTATGGAAAGGTTTTTCTCATTTTGTACCAAATGACACCATTTAGAAAACTCGAAAAATGTGTCATCTTTATGAGCAAGAAATCTAACCCATGTAAATCGAGAATAGTCATCAACAATCACCAAAGTCTAAAGTTTATCATTTAGACTAACATATCTGGATGGTCCAATTAAATCCATATGCACAAGTTCAAGAATGCGACTCGTGGAAACCTCGAATTTTGGTTTAAAAGATTATCGAGTATGTTTCCCTTTTATGCAAGATTTACACAAATGTTTGCGATCAAATTTGAGTTTGGGTAAACCACGAACTAAATCATATCTCAATAGTTTAGAAATGATAGGTAAAGATGTATGCCTGATTTTCTATGCCATAAAAAGTGCATTTTCATCCAAAGTAATAAGGCATTTTTCATTAAATGAATTTTTATCATTAAGATCAACAATGTAAACATTTTCACATCTCAAACCAATAAATGCAATTTTGTTATTTTTAAAAGTAGTGCAAAAATAAAAGTTCTTTCGGTGCACGTTAGTGGATTGTTAACGTGCGCATGCCATGGCAAAGGGAGCTAGAGGGAAAGGAAAGCCAAGGAAAATTGTAGATTTGACACCGCCAACGATTGGTGTGAACTCTTCAACTCCTAAGGATGTTGGGGAGTGCTCACCCATGGAGAAATCCAATGGAGCATTATATCTGAGGCAAGTAGAGCTAGAAATCTCTGCATCAGTTGAGAAATAAAGGGAAGAAATGGATCTAGAGGTAGAGAAGGAGGCCAAAGCAAGTAAAATCGAAGAACAGGAAGCTCCTCCGATGCGAAATAGAGGTATGAAACTGGGATATATAGCACCTGTTCTGAAAGAAGGTATTCCTACTTCGTTTTTGAGAAAATCTGAGTTAGAGAAGGAAGCTGAGAAATGGTTTAATGCAGTAATCCTGTATGTTGTTGGAGATACCCCTACAATTACATACCTCAACTCCTTCTTACAGAAACAATGTTTTGTTGAGGGGAAACATGAGATTTTCTATCATAATGATGGATACTTCATAGTTAGGTTCGAATTCAGAGCTGATCGGGATAAAATGCTTTATGAGGGACCTTAAACTATAGCAAGTAGGTCAATCATAGTGAAAGAATGGACTGCTGATTTTTTTTTTGAGAAAGAGGTGCTGCGGGATATACCACTATGGGTCAGGCTGCCTAAACTTCCTCTGAATTGCTGGAGCAGTGACTCTCTTAGTAGGATAGGAAGTGTAATTGGTAAACCAGTTTGTACCGATGAATGTACATCTGAACAGAAGAGAATCTCGTATGCTAGGTTGTTGGTGGAGATTGACATAACTCAACCACTAACATATCAGATTCAGATTGAAGGAGAAGATGGGTAGGTGGTAAACCAGAAAATTTTCTACGAATGGGTACCTTTGTACTGTCAAAAATGTCAAAGAGCTGGCCATGTTTGTAGAGATAAGAAGGTGATACCTAAGAATCAACCACAGCGATGGCAGCCTAAAGAGAAAGGAAAAGATAAAGTGGTTGAACCACCACAAACACACAAAGAACAGGACATGGAGATGAACTGGTCTAAACCAAGGAAAACTATTAGTAGAAGTATGATCCAGGTAGGAAATCTTCAAGTTCCTACAGAAAATGCATTTAATAGTATTGAAGAAGTAGGAGATCCAAGCTGCATGGATAGGGGCGGGGACCCTTTCCCCTTCACCACAGAATGAGGGTTATTATCTGGAACTTGGGGGGCTGCAACAAGCCCTTCAAGCAGAAAGAGATAAAACTCTTTCTAAAGGTCAATAAAGTAGATGTAGCATTTTTGCTGGAGACTAGGGTGAAGAAAAATAATAGCCATAAAATATTTGAAAATATATGTAAGGACTAGAAATGGGAACAAAACTATGATTATGCTGAGAATGGGAGGATTTGGTTCTGCTGGAATCCTAGTAATTTCAAGGTTGATTTGATTGAGGCACATGAGCAAGCAATCCACTGCAGAGTGTTGGATATCAAGGAAGGGTTTGAGCAACAAATTATGGTTGTCTATGCTATGAACACCTTGGAGCAGAGAAGAAACCTGTGGACCTTTTTGGTGAGAAGATGCTGTACTAATGAACCTATTATAGTTGGTGGGGATTTTAATAATGTCCTCACAGCTGATGATAGGTTTCAAGGTCATCCTGCCACTGAAAAGGAGATTAGGGAGTTTGCTGAGTGTATTAATGAAACTGAGATGACTGAAGTGAGATATATGGGAGGCAATTTTACTTGGAGCAACAATCAAGAAGGAGCATATAGGATATTATCCAACATTGATAGATATTTTTCCAACGTAAAATGGATGGAGTGTTTCTCACAGGTGGTGGTGGAAAGGTTGGAAAAAGGGGTCTCTGATCACTGTCCTCAACTCCTGAAATTTGAAAGCAACAGGCATAATAGGAAGGCTCCTTTTAGATTCCTCAATGTAATTGCTGAACATGACAGCATTGAAAAGATTCTTAGAAGTGGTTGGAGAGGTCAATACCACCGCAACAGGCTTTTGGATACTTGGTTTAAATGCAAAAGAATGAAGGGGGATTTTAAAAATGTCAACAATCAACTCTTTAGGAAGACTGCTGATAGAGTGAAGGATTTGAGGAATGAGCTATAGAAAACACAGAAGCTGCTGAAAGATGATAAAACAAATAATGTGTTGATCAAAAGTGAGAGAAATATAATGCAAGACCTTGAAAAATGGAGTGGGATTGAAGAGAAAATCTGGCATCAGAAATCCAGAATTGACTGGCTCAATCTTGGAGATGCGAACACCAAATTTTATAATGCTTATGTAAAATTCAGACACAACTGCAACTCAATCCAGAAACTTACTAGAGCTGATGGAACAAGCTACAATAGTCAGGACCAAATCATGGTGGAAATAAAAGAGTTTTATATGAGCTTTATGGGAAGTGCAGCAAGTACTTTACCTATGATAGATAAGGAGATAGTTGAGAGAGGTGTAAAGCTGAATAGAGAGCAACAAATATACCTGTGTGAGAAATGCAATGCACAGGAGGTGAAGGAGGCCCTTTTCAGCATGCAATCCTCCAAGGCACCAGGTATTGATGGGTACAACGTGTACTTCTACAAGAAAGCTTGGCATGTGATAGGGGAGGACATTATTTTTTTTGTACAACAATTTCTTGATACAGGTTTCATGCCTTCTATAGCTTGCTGTCATGTTCTTTACAAGATCATATCCAAAGTTCTTGCTAATAGGCTACAATCTGTTCTGGACTCTATTATCAGTGAAAACCAATCAGCATTTGTTAAAGGTAGACTTATCTTTTACAACATCATTTTGAGTCATGAACTGATCAAAGGGTATGGAAGGAAATGCATCTCACCTCGATGTATGGTTAAGATAGATCTTCAGAAAGATTATGATTCGGTTGAATGGCCTTTCATGAAATATCTTATGTTAGAGCTTGGTTTTCCATTCAGATTTGTACAGTGGATTATGGCATGCATAACAACAGTCTCATACACTATATGTGTAAATGGAGAATTAACTGAACCGTTTGCTGCTAGAAAAGAGACAAGGGGATCCCATGTCCTCTTATCTCTTTGTGATATGCATTTGGGAAGATGTCTGAAAGAGCTGAATACTGACAGGATATTTAAATATCATCCTAGATGCACGAGGATGCAGTTAGTACACATGTGTTTTGCTGATGACTTATTGCTATTCACTAGAGGTGATGTAACTTCAGTGAGACAACTAATGCTTACTTTACAGAAATTCACTGAGGCTTCGGTCTTAAGGCAAATCAGCAGAAAAGTTGCATATATTTTCGAGGGGTTAATGAAACAGAGAAACAAGAAGTTCTGAGGGTATATGGAATGAGTCAAGGACAACTTCCCTTTAGATATTTGTGGGTGCCTCTATATACTCAGAAACTGTAATACCCTCGCCTTTAATATTGTATTTCATGATTTAAGTTAAGTATTTTCGCACCATATCTGTGATGTTGTAGCAAATACTGACGAATTATGTTAAGTTGGATTCATGGTCATTCATACTATATTAGTTGTTGGGTGATATTGCGAGAATTCCATTTATGCTTGTTATAGTACTTAACGTACGTTAACATGTCTTCATAACGTACGTTATGTAGGTCGCATTACGTACGTAACACCAATACGTTAACGTACGTAATGCGGAAAGATCCTCCAGCAGTCCGCCTTTCGGCGGGTGGGGCCGAGCAGGGGTAGGTGGTCGGGAGTCGATCGCGACAGCCAAGTCAATGGCTATTACGTATGTAATAGCTGCCTGGTTACGTACGTAACGAACTGCATGTTTTGTGACAGGGAGATTTGATGAAATTGGTTACGTACGTAATGATCACAAGATTACGTACGTAAAGGCTGTAACGTACGTTAACCACGTTCGTTAACGTACGTAATGTCAAGTTCAGATTATAAATGTATGACTTGCCATTCACTTCCTACTCGACCCTTTTCAACCTCCCAACTGAGGAACGATTCTTTTCCCTTCCAACTTCATTTCTAAGCCTTCCTAACTTGTGTTGGAGCTTCAACACTTGATTGGTGACTTGGAGAGCTAGATATTGAAGTGTATCCCTTGAAGTGTTGGTGTTGTTCTTCATTTTAAGGTTGGTCCTTCTTTAACTCATACCAATTCCATGCTTATGATGATGTTAGTAGATAAATACTTCACATAATGTTAGTTTAAACTAGTGTAGACATGATAAGTCAATTGAATCATGCTCAAACTAAGTGAAGATTAACTTTGAAGGTATTAGTGTTACTTCTTGATGTAAATAACTTCATAATGTGATTGTGTTGATAATGGTATACACAAAACCTGAGGTATAGCATGATAATCGGAAGTTGATTTTAGTCTCAACACTAGGAACATGTTAGGGATGATATCCTTAATAATTAAAAGTGAGAAATGTTAAATTTGTCTTGAACATTCTATTGATTCTTGAAGGTAGTATGGAACCATGATTTTTGGCCTCTAAAACCTTTGTAATAAAATTGTTGGGAAGATGATGTTAACTCTTTGTAGAGGATCTTTGTTAGATAGATGAAGTTACTTCAAAAATCTCAAGTATCCAATGATATAACTAGGCTTTTAATAAACTCTTCGAAGTAAACCAATGAATGTTGATAGAAGGAAGTTGTAATCTTCATATGTTCGAATTTATCGATTTCGTTAAAAAGGTGTTAATCACTACATTAATAGATTGATAATGTTCTTAAGAGGATTGTGTTGAATATGATGATACAAATGCGGTAGAGGAGTAGCCGAATTCCATTTCATTAATCCGGGCGTATTAAGAAACATAAATTAAGATGTTCTTAATTCACTAAAAACTTAAACTTATGTTTCATATAGTAATCAAGTTTTGAATGTAATCGTTGGTGAAATAATGAAGAACGTAATTAAACACAAACTTATATCGTAATTGGAAGTGTCGATGATTGAAAAGATATTTTCACGATATTACATTGGTGATAAACTAGACATCAAGTATTTGACATTAAGGTTAGAACATGTGAACGAACATGATAAACATACAATGATTTGTATAAGAACATTAAAATGATCAATAGGATGATTGATTTATTCAAGTAAAATTACGAATATTATTTATGTAATAATACCATTATCGTACAAATGTGTTATTGAATGAATTACATTTCATTCAAGGTGCTTGTTCACGTGAGTATTGTTAGACGAGGATACCGTTCGTTTGACCATTCAAAGAAGGATTATTCGTCTACGGAATTGAGGCAAGTTATCTTGCTTGGTTATAGTGATGGTTGAATTCTCGTGATTATTATGCGTTTCGTGTGTATGAAATGTTCTGATAATCTATGATTCGTGATATGGTGATACCCTTGATCGTATTGTCATGGTGTTGGGGATGATACCCCCGAAATTACCGTTCTTATTACCGTTAGTCCTTTTGAGCTTTGTTGACACTTCGGTGAGTTGTTCGATTCCTTGGTAAAAGTGTAATTCGTTGAGTTTCGTTGTCATGTTGTATCGTGACATCTCTGGAGTTATATCTGCGCGCCGATTGGTTATGTGTAGGATTTTTAGCCGGGCACTTGATGATCATGCATGGATGTTTTCCGCATTTAGATCGTGCACACGAGACGTAGTTCGTGAGGCTAATTAGGTACATCGTCCCACGTATATTCTGGATTCCGTATACGGGGTGGACATGTGCACGGACACATTTCCGGATCGGGCGTACTGTGATGTCCGTCTTGAGCCATAGTATATGGTCGTTCGTATATTTGATTATGTTCGACAGTTGGGACTGATTGTTTATACGCCTTCGGGGTATATTCAGTAGTCGGTGGATTTCTTTGAGATCAGTATATATATGAATTGTATAATGTCATGAGAATTATTATCATGTATAGCTGACCCTGTGGTTTGGGGCGAAATACTTTTATTTCAGGGCGAGGAAAGGGCAAGGCACAGGAGGAGCACAATGGCGACGGAGGATTCTGATGTATGCTATTTCGGGGGCCCCGAGTCTTTTGGTTGTTCGGTTATGCTTTATTGTGACTTTCATTTTTATTTCGTGTCGGATGATTGTACTAAGATTTGTTAGGTACTGTCCATCGTCATATGGTCTGTACTGAATTTGGATCCTGTGTTTGTTTGCCCGTGTTTTAAAGATATGAATAACTCATGCTCCACACCGGGGTTTTGATAAAGGTTGTGGTACGGTGCCACGTTGTCAGATTTTAAGTGTATATTGTGATATCGCCTGGTGGGTCCCAGTAGGGGTCCACGACACTGTAATAGCCACTGTTTTTGGGCTGTTACAGAAACTATCAGTGCAACAGTGCCTACCTTTGATGAAGAAAATACTTGCTAGGATTGAGTGTTGGGCCTCAAAGCTGTTAACATATGCTGGTAGAGTGCAGCTAATTAAATCTGTTCTCTTTGGTGTTCAGGTTTACTGGTTCCAAATTTTCTTACTCCCTCAAAAGGTGTTAAAACTTATTCAAACAGCTTGTAGAGCCTTTCTAGACAGGAAAGTATGTAATATCAAAACGGGCTCTTGTATCTTGGGACAAGATCAGCATGCCTGCAAATGCTGGAGGCTTGGGAATTATCAATATGAAATGCTGGAACAGAGCAGCTATTTGTAAAATGTTTTAGAGTTTGAGCAGAAAGAAGGATGCCATATGGATAAAGTGGATACATGGATATTACATAAGAGATAAAGATTTGATGACAATGGCCATCCCTCAACAATGCTCATGGGTTGTGAGGAAGATTATGGGGGCTAGACAATATTTTGTTGAACTAGAGACACAAGACTGGCTGCTACAACAAAGGTTTTCTATAAGGAATATGTACAAGGCAATGATAGGGGAGATGCAGCCTATATTATGGACTAAACTGGTGTGTCACAATTCTGCCCCTCCTAAATGTATCTTTGTGAGTTGGCTTATTATGCATGGTAGTATGGTCACCTGTGATTATTTAGCAAATATAGGAATACAAGTGGACAACACCTGCTGTTTATGTGAGAATGGGCAAGAAACGGTGGAACACTTATTTTTTGGGTGTGAAGCTGCTGGCTACATATGGTCTGAAGTAAAAAATGGTGTGGCATGCAAGGGGGGCACAACCAATGGAAATGGGAAAGAGAGACCCTGATTTCCTGCTGTAAAACCAAAAGTGGGAAAGAGAGTTTGTATAGGAGTGCTTTTGCTATAGTCGTTTATTATGTTTGGAGAGAAAGGAATATGAGAAGACTTCAAGGAGTCAAGAGTGATTTAGAGAGTGTGGTGCGAAGATGTAAAAACCTCATTGCATGGTGTGGACACAAGAATGCCATAATTGGTAGAGTTTTGAATAGATGAACTGTATAGGTTGGTTGTGAGGTGTTTTGATGGTTGTAAATTGTGTTTTGGTTTGATACCTCAATGATAAATAAAATCTACTATTTACCAAAAAAAAAGGTAGTGCAATGTGTTTCTTCAAACAAAATTTTAAAACCTTCATCACACAATTGAGAAATGCCAAGTAAATTGTGATGCAAACCTTCAACAATTAACACTTTATTAATAAAAGGAGAAGGTTCCTTACTGACCTTACCGCTGCCCATAATCTTCCCCTTTTTGTTGTCACCAAAGGTCACATGTCCTTGTTCTTGATATTCAAAATCTTCAAATTATTCTTTGGTGCCGCACATGTGCCTCGAACAACTGCTATCAATGTACCACTTGATTTTCTTTGACGTTGGTACCTACAAAAATAGTGTGTTTCGGTTGTTTTGGTACCCAATCCCTTTTGGGTCCTCCAAAGTTAACAATTCTTATAGCATTTGGAATGATTGTCCCTTTTGGAACCCATATTTGTTTAACTTTGATGGTTCTCAATTTTGAATGAACTTTAACATTATCATATCGTTGTTTGGAAATAGTTTTTGAATTCTCGGTTTCTGTATTCTTTATCTTGTCAAGATTTATAAGAGATTGTCCTCTTTTAAACGGATCAAAACCAAGACCTGTTTTAACAACAGGGATTTTTGAATAGATAGAAGCTTTTCGAACTTCTCGTTTCCGAGAGTAAATTTATTCATTATATATTTCAATTCCTTTTGAGTTTTTGTCAACTCGATTTTCAAAATATTTTCTTTCTCAAGGCATAAGGTATGGTCTATTTCAATATTTTTGCCTTTATTTTGAAGAGAATAATTTTCGAGTTCTAAAGATTTTATTTCCCTTTTTAAAGCCATATCTAATTTAACCATTTCATCATGTTCCATATTTAAGGATTCAAACACGCTTAATAGCTCATCGTCATGATTAACTTCTTGTGAATCACAAAAATCAAATGAATCATATTCATCATCATTGAGTTTAGAACTTACCTCGATAGCATTTTCTGAGTCGAGAGCCATGAATGCGAGATTTGCATCTAGGGATCTTTCAATCTCCTCCTCGTCATCACTCCAAGAAGCAACTAGGACTTCCTTCTTTTAGAATCTTTCGATTTGGGGCTTGGAAGTAGATACTCGGCATTCTTTGGCGTAGTAACTGGCTTGACCATATTTCCGACAATTATTGTCGAACGTCTTTGTAAGAACATAAGAATTTTTCTTTTTTTCCGTCTTACCATCCAGACTAAGGAAGCTCCGCCTTTTTTGAATTAAGTTTTTGTATCTTCTAAAATTCTTGGCGTAGAGAGCGAGTTCCTCGTCATCTTCATCTTCCGGAACTTCTTCCTGAATATTGCTATCAATGTTGAACGCGACCACTTTTTCGCGAGGCTTTGGTTTGGAGCCTCTCGATTTGAGAATGATCTCATAGTTGATGAGTGACCCGATGAGGGTGCTAAATTCAAGCTTGTTGAGATCTTTGGATTCCATAATTGCAGTAACCGTGGCATCCCATTCACGCGGCAACGAGCGAAGAATTTTCTTAGCCTTATCGCTACTTGATATAGGTCTTCCAAAGGATGCAAGGCCATTGGTTATAGCCGAAAATCGATCCAGCATATTAGTGATTGTTTCATCATCCTTCATGGAAAAGAGTTCATAATCATGAAGTAGCATGTTGATCTTGGTCTCCTTGACCTGAGTGGTTCCTTCATGAGTTACCTCAAGAATCTCCCAGATTTCTTTCCCGCTTTCGTAAGATGATATACTATTAAGTTCTTCAGGATTAAGAGCACAGTACAGGAGTTGAGTAGCACGAGAGTTAATGTGCGTGTTCTTCCAATCTTCGTCGTTGAATTCATCAAATTTTTTCAGCGACCCATCTTCTTTCTTGGCGATTTTTAGACCAAGGACCATGATTTTCCAGATTTCAATGTCGTAAGCTTGAACGAATATAGCCACCTTCTTTTTCCAAGTCATGAAGTTGGAGCCGTCAAAGAAAAGAGGACGGTTGAGAGCATTTCCTTCAATTTGACCCAATAGAGCCATTTGCGGATATTTTTCTCTTAGGTGTTTAAACCTTAAAAAGAGACCCTTTCCGATACCAATTGAAAAGATAAATGTACCACTAGAAGGGGGTTGAATAGTGGTATTGCGGATAATTAAACTTTCTCGCGAAGGAAAAAATAAATTGTGCAAAAAGTAAAAGACACAACGATGTATAGAGGTTCGACAACTTGCCTACGTCCTCTCTCCATTTTCCTTTTCAATTGGCTCAAGAAAAACCACACACAACTTTGCCTCGTCTTCTATAGGTCCGGGCACAACCGTTACAACGTTTGTCTTCGATTAGTCCAAGCGCAACCAAACACTCAATATAAATTTTCTTATCTAGTGTTCTATAGGAACTAGATAATCCTCACTTACGATCGTCAGAGTATAATCCTAACAGTGCCGGATTAAGGATCCTAATAACACCGGATTAAGAACTCTTGATTCGTTTCTCTCAAGCTCGTGAAGGAGTGATGCAACACTCACAACAATCAAAGAATATACGAAATATATAAGATATTACAATATGTGAACAACACTCGTATTTTTTATTATCGCAACTTAGTATGAAATAAATAGCAATAATCTAAGCTCAAGTGCATTTGTATGCTTGAAGTTGTGTGTCTTAGAAGTCCTCCAAGAGTAGGTATTTATAGCAATTGAACCTGACTTCTGTTTTGGAATACGCCTTAATTAGCATGCTCTAATAAAGGTAGTAGCGTGTGCTACCGAGAATGTCAACTTTTGGCTTTATCAAATGGAACGGTCGACTCTAACGGTCATGTTCTCATTAGCGTGCGTTATGCATACCCATAGTGTGCGGTGGCTGATAGTCAACCCTGAAAATCTGGATTCACGTGGACTTTGGTGTAACGAATATAATTCCAACGTTCACAAAGTTTGACATATTTTGAATTTAGCACGCGTTAACGTTCACTGTAGCATGCGTTAATTCCTCCATCTAGTGTCTGTTATTTTTCTATTAGCGTGTGTTTCCCATTTTCATGGTGGAATTCCAGAGCCGTCTGTCTTGTGGCTTTAGCGTGCGCTATGAAGATATTTGCGTGCGTTCCCAGCTTAACTTTAGCGTGCGCTATTAAGCCATTCGCTTGCGCTTCCTGTTCCATATATGAGTTCCAGAGACTTCTGTCTTGCTGCTTTAGCGTGCATTATAATGATAGTTGCGTGTGTTACCAGTGTGACCTAGCGTGCTATTTTTTGCAGGTTGTGTACACTAAGTATCAGATGAGATCTGTAGGTAACTTCTTCAGGCGACTTTCTGGCTGCAGACAGCTTTCCGTTAGCGTGCGCTAACACTTATGTATAGCATGCGCTAAGTTCCTCTTTGAATCTTTTTTGCTTTAAATGTTTTGTGTAAAATACATCATCAAAATATATTTGTCCAACACGGATATTTATAGTACGAATCTTGAGCTTCTCTTCATAGCCATTGCATCACTGCAACAAACTGGTCCGTTGGAGAGTGGACTACTTTGTTTATCTTATCATTTCGTTGCACGGCTTGATTCCCTTTTCAATTCCGACTGTTGGAAAGATTTCTTTTGGTCGCGCCGCTTTCTTAGTCAGTATATTTATAAGTCTTCAGAATGCGGATCTTAAGAAATATTTTATTCCTAATTTTTCGAGAATCTTTTCGGTTTGTCTCCTCGTCTGCATGTGCATTTCCGTTATTGTTGACTTCAATGCTTGTTGACGTGGACTAAGTTTCTTAAACTTGACTGATATCTTGTTTGAGAACTCATCTGATATTTCTTGGTCAAACCTGCTAGATGTGCGGTCAACCCTCTCTAATGTAAAACCTCTCTGTGTAGAAGTTCTCAGAGATAAAGTCCTCTGTTCTGGCTGAAGTTCTCTGATCTGACCGAAGTTCTCTGACCTGATAGATGTTCTCTGATCTGATGGTCAAACTTTAGCTGATACTTGATTTGACCAGACCTTGTCTGATAACTCGTCTGCAGTTGGGTTTTGGTCAAACCTCTCTAATATTCCTATTTGACTAATACTTGTCTGATGTATCGCCTTCTTGAGAACTTAACTGCAGCTGATTTTTTGTCAAACTTCTCTGATGTTTGCATTGACCAAAAACTCAATGATAATGAACTTGCCTGTGAACTTCTCTGATATATTGGTAGTTCTATACTTGATCGATTTTCTTACTGATCAATACTTGATCGGGACTTAGCCTAAATTTTAAGGCCTATAGAAGATACTCATTTGGTTCTTCTTTACAATGCCAAGTATTTAGAACATACATTTGAATAAATCACAATACAGGGATGACATCATCAAAATCTAACAAGTATTCCTAACACCTTCTCGCCCGTAGCTATGATCAAGTCTATTCAAATGATGCTTGCTATAGCTGCCTACCACGATTATGAGATATGGTAGATGGACGTAAAGACGACTTTCCTTAATGGATTCCTCGAGGAGGATATCATATGGAGTAGCCCAAAAGCTTTGTGTCCGAGGCCGATATTCACAAAGTGTGCAAACTTAAGCATTCTATTTATGGACTGAAGCAGGCTTCGCGTAGTTGGAACCTTCGTTTTGATGAAGCTGTCAAAGAGTTTGACTTCGTGCAAAATGAAGAGGAACTTTGTGTATACAAAAGGTCTAGTGGGAGCAAGATCGCATTCTTAGTACTATATGTAGAGACATTCTACTAATAGGAAACGGTGTGGGAATGCTCAGTTCTGTGAAAGCTTGGCTTTCGAGTAGGTTCTCCATGAAAGACTTGGGAGAAGCTACATATATTCTTGGGATTCGACTCTACCGGGATAGAGCGAAGAGAATGATAGGTCTTTCCTAAACCCTCTATATAGATAAGATCTTCAAATGATTTAAGATGGATGATTCTAAAAGAGGGTTCCTTCCGATGCGATATGGAATAAAACTCACCTCAAAGATGTGTCCTCAAAGTGAGGAACAACGAAAGGAAATGAATAATATACCATATGCGTTGGCCGTGGTTAGACTTATGTATGCTATGCTGTGTACGAGACCTGACATTGCACACTGCAATACTCGCCATTTTCATAATGTAATATTATTATTCATAATAATATTATAATGCATTTTATTCCATTTAATTTCATTTAGAGGATCATGAACATTTATTTCGACGTATCACAAGTTCTAGCCTGAGTCATTTTGTCAGATATATATTCAAGCAGTCATTATTTATTTTTATAGTAGTGTTATTATTTATTCAAGTATAATACTAACACTACTATTATTAATAATATCATTATTATTAATAATATTATTAATACTATTCTATTAGTACTAATATTATTATTAATATCATTATTATTTTTCCGACATTATTATCATATTACCAAATTATTATTTTTACATTACTGTTATTACTATTATTATTATTATTATATCATTTATACTTAACCATGTGTTTTAATTTAACCAACTATGATTAAACTAAACTAACCACAATTAAGAACCCTTCTTTTCCCAGTCGATCTATCCCTCACAGTTCTCACATCATCAAAACTCCTCAATGTTTATCCGATATACAATCCTACTCCAACTTAAACACTTAAAAATCTATATCTATAATTATACTATTCTGCAGTACAGAAATCCCTTACAATCATCGTTCAGCATCCAGAAAACCAAAAAAAAAGTACATTACACAGAAAATTACAAACGGCATAACTCTCCCAGTTGATTTTCCCAGCCACCAGAATTTCATCTTCTGCAAATTATCATCACGGTGAAGGTATTCCAATCCAATTTTCGGCCGTCAAGTTCGCAGCGTTTGAGTATCTTTTCAAATTACATCAGTAATTTTGCCTTCTCAGTTCCTCCCCATCAGAGGTAAATTCAACCCTCAAGGTCTTTAATTTTAGTTTCAGATTCATATTGAATTCTGTTGTATTCAACCAAACATTCAATAAATTTCGATACACCACAACCCAATAACTTTAACCTTCCGTTTCCCTGCCTCATGACCAGAACATAGAAACCGAATTCAGTTGAAGATCAGTACACCATTGTTTAACAAACTATGTTCAGAAGTGTAACACCCCCAAACCACTCGGGAATATTACAGCGCCGCAGACCCTCTCCTTGAGGATCTACCAGGCTAAATACAAAAACAATACATCACATTACATGCCGACATGGCTAAATAATGAACCATTAGACTGATTTGGTCTTTTACCACAACATACACATCCAACATACATAACTTCTTCCCACATTTCATACCCACGCAGGGGTTAGACTACATCAACATTCCCATAAGACGGGAAAATACCACAATGGAAAGATAAGACAAGGCTTTACTACAATACTCAACATTGGTCATCATGTGATTAGTATCATCGTCTTCCATCATCCTTCGTACCGACCCTGTGATTCGCTCCCCAGAACTTTGCAAGTACACGGGCAATGTCTGGACATCCACCCCCCGAATACTCGGGGGTTAGCAAAACTCCACTGTTTTGCTAGTGCAAGTATAAAGTACATATACGAGCTATACACAACATACTCCAAGAATATAATAACTTGATTAATTCCACAATTCAACCCAACGAAGACTTCCCGAGATATTACATTGGATAAAATAGTTCAAACCGTAAAAGTTGAAATGAGACATGTAGACTCTTTGAAAAGCATTTAAAGATTCTCGGGAGTTTTTAGAAAAACATATATGGACTAATGGATCTTCAACTCGACAAAACCACATAGGGACACGGGCCAAAGAATTGTTTTTGCTCATAAATACCAATCCGGTCACAAACGCAGGGTCCACGACCCAAATCATCCACATCTCATACTCGAGTGAATAACCCAATGGTCAAACTCGATACACAACCAAACCACAATGTATGGAAACAATCACAGGGCCCGCATCCTTATGCCAAAAATATCACAATTAAGAAACGAATCATATACGACACTTATACTGGTGCCATTCTATCCAAGTACCAAGATCTTACATATGACGTAGCTCACATCGGGAATGAAAGCGTTGTATATTCCGGACATAACACAATTATCGAAAACAACAACGTGCCATAATCATCATCACAAAACAAACTCTCGAGCTATACTGGCCCTATACCTCTCGAGCAAGATACACACCCTAGGGACACCTCGTCAGGCCCTCCCTGGTGTATAGCCCAACCGAGTGATCTACCAAACTCGAAGTCTAAACAAATCCCAGGAGACCCTTGCTGGTTTTACTCGGCTCACACACAATCTCAAAAACCACATGGCACAAATCACAATCATTAATAACACATTCTCCCGAAGTACATCAAACGTAAATCAAGATACTTGTTAGAAATGGCCACTTATCCGACACATACTCACGACCAATATTACATAACATCGCATACTCATCAATAAACACACAACGATACCATACGCAACCAAGGCATCCCAATGCACAACATTAATAGATATTCTTGGAACAACACATTCATTCACAAACACACAAGTAGATCTTTGTGAAGGCTTTTATCGAGAATATACCATTTATTTTGTAGGTTCATTCAAAACCTTCCGATCGCACACATAGTCAATTACGAACTATTACGGCTACGAAACATGAAGTGTATAGACAAGATACTTGCCTCGATAATTGATACAGGACACTCCAATGAACACGGCTCGACCGGGAACCTCGAACACCTACAATTATTCAGACGGAAAACAACGATAACTCGATCGATCGGGAAACGACGAACGGAAGAGTTCCAATTCTGGTTCTTCACAAGGAACCTGACCTTAACATCATGACATCAAAATCAACGATCGTACGAGGAAGAATAACCGTAGAACGCCCTTGTGACATTTTACCGGACACCTTCAAGGCATCGATTAAGAACTCAACAAAACGACGGATCTTTAGCAATCGAACCATGGAACGACAAGGAAATGGGTAGAATACAACTTAATAATCAACAATCCATCACTAATCTAAGTTAACATGGATCAAACGGACGAAATCAAACAAAATCCCCAATTTTCCCAAAACTAGGATTTTAGGAAAACTAACCTTGATTTGCTGGATCAAAGGATGTTATGGGATGATCAATCGATGATATGGGCTCATGAATTAATTGTTAAACATCATGCCTTCAAGTTTCCAAAGGCTCCAGCCTCGGAAGGGAGAAAGAGAAATGGGAAAAATGACTGAAACCGGACTGCTCGATCATATATATATTGGTGCAGACTAGCGTGCGCTAAGCTTCCGAGCTAGCGCGTGCTAACGGGCGGTCATGGTCGAGAACGTTTGGCCGGGGCCCGCCATCATGCGCTAGACACGTGCGTTGTCAGCCTGGGCCGCAATCCATAGACTTCCTGGACTAATCTGCTCGGCCAGGTAGCGTGCGCTGCCTTCCGGCCGTAGCATGCACTACGTCTGCCGATTAGCGCGTGCAGTGATCGATAGTGGCGTGCGCTACCTGCTGTCCGCCCGAAGTCCAGAAACCTATCTGCCCCTGCTGCCTCGGCCGACTAGCGTGCGCGGCCTTCCGGTCGTAGCATGCACAGCCTTCCGGACATAGCGTGTGGTGCCTTCCGGCAGTAGCGTGCGCTACGCCGATTCCTGCCGCACCTGTCCGGCCAGTGCCCACACCCGTCCGGCCAGTGCCCGCACCCGTCCGGCCAGTGCCCACACCCGGCCGGCCAATGCCCAGCCG
The DNA here is from genome assembly GCA_033398695.1 of Orobanche coerulescens. NCBI lineage: Eukaryota > Viridiplantae > Streptophyta > Magnoliopsida > Lamiales > Orobanchaceae > Orobanche > Orobanche coerulescens. The sequence continues at coordinate 52,699,983 of CM065803.1, forward strand.
CCATGACCCAATGACTCAATTTTCCGAAATCGCACGGAACAAACACGACAAAACGGTCGTGGACAACATCATCGATCCGAAATGAAAACAACGGATATCAGATCGCCACACATGGCCATAAACACAAAATTAGTTGTCGAGAAAATAATATCGGCGCTCAGCATTCGGGAGATATCCGAAGAAAAATCCAAAATAACTGGAACGAGAATCACGGGCATTACACCCTACCCCCTTTAAAAATAATTTTCGGCCCGAAACTTAAAAAAAGAGCAAGGCGACTCTAGATAACACACGTTATCTGATACTGACAGCACACAAAAGCTTCATGCAGTACAAAGCTACTGCGGTCCGATTCAATACGCAAGAATGTTAACGAGAGGTAACGAACATGAACCACTACGGTAGACAAAACCGAGCAGCACAAAAATCAAATCACCAGTCCAATGCTGAAAAGTATGAAATTCCAACAATTCAAGGGTTCGGAAGTGTAATATCCGCAATTTTCGATTTTCAGTAAATTTCTTTTTTCGGACGGAGTCCGTTTTGATGACTCTCTCATGACCGTTTCGTCATTCTGAGAATGATTAATTCTACACTTTTTGACATCCGAGTTCGTTTCGGTGTCGTTTTGTTGAGTTCCGTGCTTTTTAGCGACTTTTCCGCGCTTGAGTTCGATTCTTGCGAATCTCGTTCGGCTCATTTGAGTTTCCCGTAAGTCCGTTTAACTTTGTTAGACGTGTTGTGAACTTCGGTTTGGTTATTCGATCACGTATCGTGATTTCCGGGCATTTTGGGCCATTTTGTAATTTCTTGAAAGTTACGGGTATCCGTATCTGTAATTGTTGTCTCGACCCGTTTCTTGGTCGCGTATGACTAATTATGGTATTATGTTTTCATTTCGGGCCGTTGATGTTGTCCGCGAACTTTTAAATCGTGTTCGTTCCGCACGTTTCGGAAATCGGGTCGTCGAGCCACAGTGGTCTGCATGGCCGGGACGGTTATGGATCGGCCGGACGATTGCAGGGCACCGGCCGGACAGTGCGCGAGAACCGGCGTAAGCGCACGCCATCGCCGGAAGGCTGCTTAGCCGGCAGTGTAGCGCGCGCTATTGGGTGGCTTTAGCGTATCTATCGGGCACGGGCAGAGGATTACGAGGTTACGGACTCGGTCGGGATCGGCGAGTAGCGCCGCCTTTGTCGGTCGTAGCGCACGCTAATCGGCGGGGGTAGCGACGCGCCGGCCGACTAGCGTCGTTACACGGGTAAGTTTGTTAGTCCGGTGGCTCTTTGGGCCAGTCGGCTAGCGCGCGCAGGCTTCCGGCCGTAGCGCACGCTAGGGGGAGTCGGGTGGACGAGTCATGGTCGGCAGAATTGGTCGGTGGTGCCGGGTCATGCGGGCCATTGCCGAGAGTGCTCGGCCGGTAGTGGCCGATAGCGCACGCTAGTCCGGGAAGGCTAGCGCACGCTAGTTCCGGCCCAGTATATATATGACAGACGACCACATTTCCCTTCGTTTTCATTTCCTTCCTTCTCCGTCCATTTGGCGATTCATGGGTGACAAAGCCATGTTGTTTAACAACAAATCCATGAAGTTCTTGAGTTCATAACATCAATCAATCATCCGTTATCATCCTTTGATCCAGCGAATCAAGGTAATCTTCCTTAGAACCCTAATTTCGTGAATTTGGGGGTTTTTGCATTTTCGTCCAATTTGTTCCGTGTTGTTGATTAATTCATGATGGGTATGATTAATCTTGGTAGTATTCTCGTGTTTAACATCATTTTATCCATTGTTCTTCGTCGAATCGAAGTATATTTCTTGATTTCCTTCGAATTGACTTTTCGGGGGATTTGTCCCCGATCTCGTTTTTCATCTGTTTTCGATGGATCGATTATGGTTAAATGATGTTGTTAAACATATTCTATGAATTGTATATCCATATTTCAACTTGGAATTCCGTTTTCGTGATTTGACGGAACGAATCGTGTTCTTGGCCGTTTTGGGGGAAATCCGTGAACTTTCGTCATTCATTCTTTGAATTCAACGGCTTTGAGTCGTGTTATGGAATTCATTTCATTGTTATTATTTGTCCTTCGTAGTTTATGAACGTGAGTTGGCGTTCGGTGGAGTCGGCAGGTTCGTAGTCGGTTCGGGCCAACCTACTTCGGTCGATTCTCCGCGTTGTTCTTATTCGAGGCAAGTACCTTGCCCATACTTTTCTTATTTTATGGATATGATGATCGGTGATCGTCTTGGTGTGTTTGTTTGTTTGGTTGAAATGAAGTTTCAAAAGATTTCGGTTTGGCCTCGTTAAAGGCTTTCTTTCAAATGGCGTGTGTGTTTTGTGAATGGTGTTTTGGGGATTGATTATGATTTGGTTATTTTGAACGTTGAAGAATTTGATGATGATACTCCTATTGTTTAAAGTTATGGAATCGTGTATTCCGTATTTAATCTTGTTGTGGTGTTTTGAAGAGTTTGATAATGGTGTCGAGTTAATGGCCATCTCTAGTGAATATTCTTAATGAACTTACATTCTTAGCATATTAGTATTGCATGAGTAACGTGTGTGTGTGTGTGTATGCTCACTACGGGTTAGATCCGACGGGGTCTCGGTAGGGGTCCACAGAGACGTGGATCGACAAGCTTGCTTTTAACCACTACGGGTTAGATCCGACGGGGTCTCGGTAGGGGTCCACAGAGACGTGGATCGACGGTTAATTGTGATGCATTTTACAAATGTGATTTGATATTGGCATTTCCGGAAATGAGTGCTTTTCAACGGTTTTCATGATTGCATGCATTGACTAAGTGTGTAAGAGGTAAGTTGTTCGTTTGGCCTACTTGGCTAGGATTGCACTAGAGTATTTTGTTGTTTGTTTTAAATCTTTTATTTGTGGATTTTGATGTTGGGAGACGAACCTTGTGGTCGTTCTTGTGTACTGTGAGTTGCTGAGATTTGGGGCTAAAATCCCAACGGTTTGGTTAATGTCATTTTTCAGAAAGTAAACATTTGGGGCGGTGACCCCTTTTTGCCTTTTGGATTTTGAAAAGTGGAATTTGATAATCCTAAATTGTTTTCTATTAAAACTCTCGATGGCATTCTAAACCGTTTTATAAATTACTTCCATTGATTTATGATATTTCGATTTTGAAATGTTTTCTCAAACCCTTGCCTCGGGAAGTACTTTTCGTTTCGTTTGGATCTTTGAGGTTCCTTGGTTATTGTTATTCGTGGAATGTGAATTGTATGGCTCGTATTTGCACTTTGTTCTTGCACTAGCAAAACAGTGGAGTTTTGCTAACCCCCGAGTATTCGGGGGGTGGATGTCTGTTTTTGCATTCAGGTTTTGGAGCATAACACAGGGTCGGCACGAAGGATGATGAAAGATGATCGATACTAATCACATGAGGAACCGTACATCGTGTGTTGTTCGGTTGTACTTTATTTTCATTGCTATATTGTTCCGTTATGCAGACGGGTGTGGTTGTATTTTGTCCCTGCGTGGGCATGAGTTGTATTTGAGTTGTATGTATTTGTGGAAAGACCAAATCGGTCTCATCGAGTCATTTTAGCACGAAAGGCATGGTTGAGTTGTTATATGTCGTTACCGGCTGGTAGATCCTTGAGGAAAGGTTCTACGGCGTGTAATATCCCCGAGCGGATTGGGGTGTTACATAAATGGTATCGAGCTTAGGTTGAGGAAAACCTAGCCGCCGGGTCAAGTCGTGTTGTTTGAGTCTTGTTTCGTCGGATTTTATCCGATCGAGTCGTGTCGCAACGCGTCGTTTGAGTTTGTTGGTCGTGATTAGTATCGTGGGTCGATCATCATCTTCGCGACTGCGTGTGGAAGTAAGTCTCCTTCTTTGTGTTGTGCCTCGTGTGAAACGAGCTATTTTTATGATTATTTGTTAAGTGGTGGAATCCTTATGTGGATTTTGATTTCACGATATGTATTTAGTCGACTCGTATTTGATTTATACGAGGAGTGTCGCCGCTTGTGATGTCTTTTTATTGTTGTTTTTGTCCGTATCGATGAATTTCGAATCGATTTGCACGCTTTACAAGTTCTCTTGTGGAAGCTTTGTGCTTATACGCTGTCGACTTGTTCACTAGCCATGGGAGGGTCTTTAGAGGCCTCGAATGGGGTCAGTGGTTTTGTTCTGAATGTGGTATTTTATCGTTTATTTCCGTTTAAAGACATATATTGTCTTGATTTTAAATGTTTTGATGCGTGTACTAGGAGTTGTTTTAGTGAACGTCGATATGTGTGAGTTTTGGGCATTCTGGACTATTGGATTTTTGAAAACCTTGAGTATCTTAGAAAAATAAATTTCGAGACATGCTTTTCAAATGAGTTATTTTCTTGTGGTACATCCTAGGTGCCACAATATATTTCAAAAAATTTCTACTTCGAGGACCAAAATGCTTTGAGATATTTTCAATGTTTTAGAAACACTTTTATTTAGACCCGAGGGTCGAATATTCTGAAAGTTTTCACTACGAGAAAGTGTCCTCATTTTTATCAAATGCGAAATGGTTCTCCAATGTCTCGATAACGATGTTTCACGTTTGTACTTTTTGAAAGGTGATACTCAAGATCAACCGGTGTTCTTCTAAATTATTTTCAAAATGAGGTTTTCGTTTTTAAAACCTATTCATTCCCGTTTGAGGGCTGGGTATGTATGTATGATGTTCGCGTTGTCATTTTGATACTTTCTCCCGAGTATGATCGAATTGGCGGTGTGAGCGTTGAGTCGCTCTCCACACATTGGTTGTGCTAGCCCCCTGTGAGAGGCGGAATGTTGGTATTGAATGTTGCCATCTCATGGTGATTTCTGCGTTATCGCGCATGTGCGAGCTGTTAGAGCTTGGTTTGGTATGACCGTGTGCATCGGTGATGGTTCCGTTATGTGTCGGTTGTTTAATGTCTTGTTACCTTGCTCCCGTTTTTGTGAATTTCGTGGACGAGGTCGGAGGTAATGCCCGTACTATTTTGACTTCTGTATTTTCTCTTTCCCCAGTCTATCGATTCGCTCATCTTCGTTGGTACTTTATGAACTTGTTCTGTATTTCGGTTTCATCGTCCGAACGAGCTGTGATCTTGTTGTGGGTCGATCTGGTTATCAATGTGACTTTTCCGGGTTCAGTTCGATTCTTGTGAACCTTGTTCGGGAGTGACATCATCTGGTTCTATTAGTTCTTTTATTCGAAGTGGATCGGATTTGGAACTCTTATGTTTTCGACTCTGTCGACTCATTTATGTTCGTTGACATTTCTGAGCTTGTCCTACCCCTTGTTTTTGTTTATCGAACGAGTGTGGTATTGTTTCGGAATAACTCGTTTGTCGTTGTGACTTTTTAATTGCTATTCCCTTTCCTGTGGATCTTATGTGAATGCTCATCCTGTTGTTTTCACCGGATCATATATTGTCTCGAGTCGAGATATGAACCTTGGAGTTGTTGTTTGAATTTTATTATCCTTCGTGTTTCGGACATGATTGTTCGGTTTTTGTTGTCTCGATCGTTTGTTTGTTCGGTTTTTGTTCTCGTTTCGTGATTGTTGAAAGTTCAGGCTCCTTTGTAATTCCCTTAAGTTCGGGAAATTAGTCTCGTTTTCGATCTTCAAACCCTTGGGCGGTGGAATTTCGTATTTTGTTCAGCGATTGGCTCGCGTTTTGATTGATGTACCGTTGGGTTGGTCAATCATATTGATTTTCGTTCGTTGTGTTTTGTGATTGTCGGATAATTGACTTGGCTATATTATCCGTTTGATGACGCTTGTCATTTCTTGGTTTTATTATATCCCTAACGGCGACGTTGTGTTGGTCGCCGTGGAGCGTGTTTACACGCCGTATATTCCTTTGCGTTGTTTGTAACATTTCGCCGTTGGGCGTTAGTTACGCATTCTTGTGTATCTCGTTGAGTTTTTCCTGGCGGAATATTTCTTCTCCCTACTTGTTTTAAGTTTCGGGACGAAACTTCTTTTAAGGAGGGTAGAATGTAATATCCGCAATTTTCGATTTTCGTAAATTTCTTTTCTGACGGAGTCCGCTTTTGACGACTCGCTCATGACCGCTTTCGTCATTCCGAGAATGATTAATTCTACACTTTTTGACATCCGAGTTCGTTTCGGTGTCGTTTTGTTGAGTTCCGTGCTTTTTAGCGACTTTTCCGCGCTTGAGTTCGATTCTTGCGAATCTCGCTCAAACTTTGTTTCGAGTTTCCGTAAGTCCGTTTAACTTTGTTAGACGTGTTGTGAACTTCGGTTTGGTTATTCGATCACGTATCGTGATTTCCGGGCGTTTTGGGCCATTTTGTAATTTCTTGAAAGTTACGGGTATCCGTATCTGTAATTGTTGTCTCGACCCGCTTCTTGGTCGCGTATGACTAATTATGGTATTATGTTTTCATTTCGGCCGTTGATGTTGTCCGCGAACTTTTCGTGGTGTTCGCTCCGCACGTTTTGGAAATCGGGTCGCCGAGCCCTCGGTGGTCGCATCGCGGACGGTTATGGATCGCCGGACGATTGCGGCACCGGCCGGACAGTGCGGCAGAACCGGCGTAGCGCACGCCATCGCCGGAAGGTCGCGCGCTAACCGGCAGTGTAGCGCACGCTATCGGGTGGCCTAGCGACGCTATGGGGCACGGGCGGAGGGATTCCGAGGTTCTCGACTCGGCCAGATCGGCAGTAGCGCACGCCATTTGGCCGTAGCGCACGCTAACCGGCAGGGGTAGCGACGCGCCGCCGACTAGCGACGTTACAGGTAAGTTTGTTAGTCCGGGGCTCTCGGATGTCGACTAGCGCGCGCAGCTTCCGGCCAGTAGCGCACGCTAGCGGGAGTCGGTGGACGAGTCATGGTCGGCACTGGTCGGTGGTGCCGGTCATGCGGGCCATGGCCGAGAGTGCTCGGCCAGATCGCCGATAGCGCACGCTAGTCCGGGAAGGCTAGCGCACGCTAGTTCCGGCCCAGTATATATATGACAGACCAACCACATTTCCCTTCGTTTTTCATTTCCTTCCTTCTCCGTCCGCGGCTGGCGATTCATGGGTGACGAAGCCATGTTGTTTAACAACAAATCCATGAAGTTCTTGAGTTCATAACATCAATCAATCATCCGTTATCATCCTTTGATCCAAATGAATCAAGGTAATCTTCCTTAGAACCCTAATTTCGTGAATTTGGGGTTTTTTGCATTTTCGTCCGATTCGTTCCGTGTTGTTGATTAATTCATGATGGGTATGATTAATCTTGGTAGTATTCTCGTGTTTAACATCATTTTATCCATTGTTCTTCGTCGAATCGAAGTATATTTCTTGATTTCCTTCGAATTGACTTTTCGGGGGATTTGTCCCCGATCTCGTTTTTCATCCGTTTTCGATGGATCGATTATGGTTAAATGATGTTGTTAAACATATTCTATGGATTGTATATCCATATTTCAACTTGGAATTCCGTTTTCGTGATTTGACTAACGAATCGTGTTCTTGGCCGTTTGGGGAAATCCGTGAACTTTCGTCATTCGTTCTTTGAATTCAACGGCTTTGAGTCGTGTTATGGAATTCATTTCATTGTTATTATTTGTCCTTCGTAGTTTATGAACGTGAGTTGGCGTTCGGTGGAGTCGGCGGGTTCGTAGTCGGTTCGGGCCAACCTACTTGGTCGATTCTCGCGTTGTTCTTATTCGAGGCAAGTACCTTGCCCATACTTTTCTTATTTTATGGATATGATGATCGGTGATTGTCTTGGTGTGTTTGTTTGGTTGTTTGAAATGAAGTTTCAAAAGATTTGATTTGGCCTCGTTAAAGGCTTTCTTTCAAATGGCGTGTGTGTTTTGTGAATGGTGTTTTGGGGATTGATTATGATTTGGTTATTTTGAACGTTGAAGAATTTGATGATGATACTCCTATTGTTTAAAGTTATGGAATCGTGTATTCCGTATTTAATCTTGTTGTGGTGTTTTGAAGAGTTTGATAATGGTGTCGAGTTAATGGCCATCTCTAGTGAATATTCTTAATGAACTTACATTCTTAGCATATTAGTATTGCATGAGTAACGTGTGTGTGTGTGTGTATGCTCACTACGGGTTAGATCCGACGGGGTCTCGGTAGGGGTCCACAGAGACGTGGATCGACGAGCTTGCTTTTAACCACTACGGGTTAGATCCGACGGGGTCTCGGTAGGGGTCCACAGAGACGTGGATCGACGGTTAATTGTGGTGCATTTTACAAATGTGATTTGATATTGGCATTTCCGGAAATGAGTGCTTTTCAACGGTTTTCATGATTGCATGCATTGACTAAGTGTGTAAGAGGTAAGTTGTTCGTTTGGCCTACTTGGCTAGGATGGCACTAGAGTATTTTGTTGTTTGTTTTAAATCTTTTATTTGTGGATTTTGATGTTGGGAGACGAACCTTGTGGTCGTTCTTGTGTACTGTGAGTTGCTGAGATTTGGGGCTAAAATCCCAACGGTTTGGTTAATGTCATTTTTCAGAAAGTAAACCTTTGGGGCGGTGACCCCTTTTTGCCTTTTGGATTTTGAAAAGTGGAATTTGATAATCCTAAATTGTTTTCTATTAAAACTCTCGATGGCATTCTAAACCGTTTTATAAATTACTTCCATTGATTTATGATATTTCGATTTTGAAATGTTTTCTCAAACCCTTGCTCGGGAAGTACTTTTCGTTTCGTTTGGATCTTTGAGGATCCTTGGTTATTGTTATTCGTGGAATGTGAATTGTATAGCTCGTATTTGCACTTTGTTCTTGCACTAGCAAAACAGTAGAGTTTTGCTAACCCCCGAGTATTCGGGGGGTGGATGTCTGTTTTTGCATTCAGGTTTTGGAGCATAACACAGGGTCGGCACGAAGGATGATGAAAGATGATCGATACTAATCACATGAGGACCGTACATCGTGTGTTGGTTCAGTTGTACTTTATTTTCCGCTGCTATATTGTTCCCGTTGTACGGGTGTGGTTGTATTTTGTCCCCTGCGTGGGCATGAGTTGTATTTGAGTTGTATGTATTTGTGGAAAGACCAAATCGGTCTATTGAGTCATTTTAGCCTGAAAGGCATGGTTGAGTTGTTATATGTCGTTACCAGCCTGGTAGATCCTTGAGGAAAGGTTCTACGGCGTGTAATATCCCTGAGCGGATTGGGGGTGTTACAGGAAGATCAAATACAAGACAATTTTTCAAACACTTAAGGAAATTACGAAGTGGCCCAGACGCTCAATAATCACGATTAAGAGATCGAACAGTAATGCTCGGGCAATGATGAACGAATAACAATGATCGAGCGACGATGATCAAACAACAACTCTGAAGTTCACTCCTCAATTCAAGACATCAATAAACTCATAGGAACCACGAGGTGTTAACTTTGTATACGATTCACAGGAAATCGATCCGAACTTGGAAAGATCACAACGATATACAGATCAAATTGGGACAATATCAGAATTCGCTCGAATAACAAGTGCGAGAAATAACACAAGGTCAGAAGCATCAACGAACACAATCGAGATGCGAAGATATTTTGTCCCCGAAATCTAAACAACGAGAACGAAGTGCTAGAATAGCAACCTTCCTGGCAATATCCTCTTGGTCTCAGATCTGATCACCATGACCAACTGTACCGTGGTCACGACCGCATCCTCTGTCCCTCGGCAAAGTAAGCGGATACTCACTCAATACGACAGCACAACTTCGCAAAATAATGTACTAAAGTGCCAACTCAGCACGACATATCACATAAAACAACTAATAGCAGCTCGATAAGAAAATCCACGAGGTATCCCTTTGTAAATGACATCATTTGGAAATATTTAAATTTGTATGCTTGTTCAAAAATAAACTTCAAAAGTATTTTTGGTACCTCGGGCTGTTTTATCAAAACTTGTAAACAAGACTTTAACTGTCTCATATTGAAACTATTTGCAAAATAATATTTCCTTGCAACCGGCATTATCAAAATCACCATGCCACTACGCATCATCATCACCGTTAATAATAAACAAGGTAACCACGCAAGATCATCAAACCATTCGAACATACACTAAACATTTTCAAATCCGAGTTTAAAATTTAAATCGAGTGAGATTTTTCATCTTTCACTATATATTTTCGAAAATAAAAATTGTATTGGGTTTTGAAATAAAAATTTTATGGTGTGAAGGATTTTTGAAAATTATGTACTCGAATTACAACAATACGTAAGAAAAATCATTTTCGAAAATTCTCCCTACACTACACAAAAGTCAACGACGGTAACATTTTACAAAATGTTCAAGGTACTTTAAAACAGCTCTCTCAAACACCGTCGAGGTTTTATTTGAGAATCCTAGGCCGGCTCGCCGATTCCAAATAATTTTCAAAGTCCACACGGAGCCGCGATTAATCGGATCATCAAATTTATCGGAAAAGCGTTTTCATACACGCACGCAGTAAACAAAATTTATCAATTCACTGAACGAAATCAATTATCACCTATCACAATAAAAAGTCAGAACACATATTCATACCAAACAGTTGTCATTACTAGACAACACACATAGAATACAATCACGGGTGATTGACTGTAAAGGTTAGGCCTAACGGCTGAAAGAAGTGTGGTTCTCTAGCCTCTATCCAGGCTAACTAACGTGCGCTAGAACAAATATTTAGCGTGCACTACCCATGCTGCGTTAGCGCGCGCTAGCCTCACACTTAGCGTGCGCTAACTGTTCCAACTCAGCATCATGATCGCGAACATGTATACGACATTACTAAAATCCAAGATCATAAATAACATACAAATCTCAAAGCCATCGATTTACATAATTACGACACCTCATGAGCAACCATCAAAAGACAATTGTCATTTAAAACCGAAAAGTTAAAAGCGAGAGTCACGTCTTGAATATATTTATAGACCTCATTGGAGTAAAAAAAATTGTGTTTTGGAAACTTATAATACGAGATGAAAATGAAATACCGGTAGTTTGAATTCCCAAAAAAATTTCGACCTTGAGGCCGTCGCACGAAAATCAAACTTTTCCTTCTTTGGAGGATGAAAATAAAATTACGTGACTCCCCAAAACATTTAAAGCTTTAAAATACCATACTGATGAATTTTCCTTCTGTACACCAAAGTCATTACTCTTGTAAAAACAATTTAGGCAACGGTATAAATATACATATACACAGACACCACTTTTCATTCTAGCACAATACGAGAATCAAACAAGCATGGATCACATAACCATGAATAACATTTAAACTTTACCCCGAAATACCGAATCATACAACTAGCTCGTATGACTCGAGGCACAACATGAAGTAGGGGAGACTTACATCCATAGATCGCACGAAGATGATGGCTGCACCTTGATACTAATCACGACCGACACCTCAGACGACGCATCGCGACACGACTCAGTCAGACAAAATCTGACAAGACAAGACAAGACAAGATCCGACAACACACAACTCGACCCGATAGCCTAGGTTTCCGCAACCTAAGCTCTGATACCATATTCTGTAACATCCCCAAACCACTCGGGAATATTACAGCGCCGCAGACCCTCTCATTGAGGATCTACCAGGCTAAATACAAAAACAATACATCACATTACATGCCGACATGGCTAAATAATGAACCATTAGACCAATTTGGTCTTTTACCACAACATACACATCGAACATACATAACTTCTTGCCACATTTCATACCCACGCAGGGGTTAGACTACATTAACATTCCCATAAGACGAGAAAATACCACAACGGAAAGATAAGACAACAAGGCTTTACTACAATACTCAACATTGGTCTTCATGTGATTAGTATCGTCGTCTTCCATCATCCTTCGTACCGATCATGTGATTCGCTCCCCAGCAACCTGAAAGTACCTGGACGCAATACAGACATCCACCCCCCGAATCCTCGGGGATTAGCAAAACTCCACTGTTTTGCTAGTGCAAGTATAAAGTACAAATACGAGCTATACACAACATACTCCAAGAATATAATAACTTGATTAATTCCACAATTCAACCCAACGAAGACTTCCCGAGATATTACATTGGATAAAATAGTTCAAACCGTAAAAGTTGAAATGAGACATGTAGACTCTTTGAAAAGCATTTAAAGATTCTCGGGAGTTTTTAGAAAAACATATATGGACTAATGGATCTTCAACTCGACAAAACCACATAGGGACACGGGCCAAGAATTGTTTTTGCTCAAAAATACCAATCCGGTCACAAACGCAGCGTCCACGACCCAAATCATCCACATCTCATACTCGAGTGAATAACCCAATGGTCAAACTCGATACACAACCAAACCACAATGTACGGAAACAATCACAGGGCCCGCATCCTTATGCCAAAAATATCACAATCAAGAAACGAATCATATACGACACTTATACTGGTGCCATTCTATCCAAGTACCAAGATATTACATATGACGTAGCTCACATCGGGAATGAAAGCGTTGTGATATTTCGGACATATCACAATTATCGAAAACAACAACGTGCCATAATCATCATCACAAAACAAACTCCCGAGCTATACTAGACATGTACCTCTCGAGCAAGATACACACCCCAGGGACACCTCGTCAGACCCTCCCTGGTGTATAGCCCAACCGAGTGATCTGCCGAACTCGAAGTCTAAACAAATCCCAGGGGACCCTCGCTAGTTTTACTCGGCTCACACACAATCTCATAAACCACATGGCACAAATCACAATCATCAATAACACATTCTCCCGAAGTACATCAAATGTAAATCAAGGTACTTGTTAGAAATGGCCACTTATCCGACACATACTCACGACCAATATTACATAACATTGCATACTCATTAATAAACACACAACGGTACCATACGCAACCAAGGCATCACAATGCACAACACTAATACATATTCTTGGAACAACACATTCATTCACAAACACACAAGTAGATCTTTGTGAAGGCTTTTATCGAGAATATACCAATTATTTTGTAAGTTCATTAAAAACATTCCGGTCGCACACATAGTCAATTACGAACTATTACGGCTACGAAACATGAAGTGTATAGGCAAGATACTTGCCTCGATAATTGATACAGGACACTCCGACGAACACGGGTCGACCGGGAACCTCGAACACCTACAATTCTTCGGGCGGAAAACAACGATAACTCGATCGATCGGGAAACGACGAACGGAAGAGTTCCAACTCGGGTTCTTCACAAGGAACCTGACCCTAACATCATGACATCAAAATAAACGATCGTACGAGGAAGAATAATCGTAGAACGCCTGAATCCCCTTTGTGACATTTTATCAGACACCTTCAAGGTATCGATTAAGAACTCAACAAAACGACGGATCTTTAGCAATTGAACCATGGAACGACAAGGAAATGGGTAGAATACAACTTAATAATCAACAATCCATCACTAATCTAAGTTAACACGGATCAAACGGACGAAATCAAACAAAACCCCCAATTTTCCCAAAACTAGGATTTTAGGAAAACTAACCTTGATTCCCTGGATCAAAGGATGTTATGGGATGAACAATCGATGATATGGGCTCAGGAACTTCATGGATTAATTGTTAAACATCATGCCTTCAAGTTCCCCAAGGCTCCAGCCGCGGAAGGGAGAAAGAGAAATGGGAAAAATGGCTGAAACTGGACTGCTCGATCATATATTAACTGGTGCAGAATAACGTGCGTTAAGCTTCCGAGCTAGCGCGCGCTAACGGGCGATCATGGTCGAGAACGTTCGGTCGGGGCCCGCCATCATGCGCTAGACATGTGCGATGTCGGCCTAGGCCGCAATCCAGAGACTTCCTGGACTAATCTGCTCGGCCAGGTAGCGTGCGCTGCCTTCCGGCCGTAGCGTACGCTACGCCTGCCGATTAGCGCGCGCAATGATCGACAGTGGCGTGCGCTACATTCTGTCCACCCGAAGTTCAGAAACCTCTCTGCCCCTGCTGCCTCGGCCGACTAGCGTGCGCAGCCTTCCGGTCGTAGCGTACGCAGCCTTCCGGCCATAGCGTGCGGTGCCTTCTGGCAGTAGCGTGCGCTACGCCAGTTCCTGCTGCACCTGTCCGGCCAGTGCCCGCACCCGTCCGGCCAGTGCCCAGCCGCCATGACCCGATGACTCGATTTTCCAAAATCGCACGGAACGAACACGACAAAACGGTCGTGGACAACATCATCGATCCGAAATGAAAACAACGGATATCAGATCGCCACACACGGCCATAAACACAAAATTAATTGTCGAGAAAATAATATCGGCGCTCGGCAACCGGGATATATCCGAAGAAAAATCCAAAATAACTGGAACGAGAATCGCGGGCATTACAAGAAGTCACCGACACCAGTCCTAAATCCCAACTCAACTATTTTAACACTAAACACCGGAACGTCTCAAATTTTTACTGAAAAACCCTTTTAGCTCAAACTCGCAAGAATTGAGTCTGGTTTCACAATTTCCATTCCAGTTCGTGATCCCAAAATCAAACCAGTTCCAATCGGCCCTAAACAAAAAACCAAACTCGTCCCTCTTATTAGTGAAATCAGAAACATCACGGACGAACCCTAACTCATCTCATTTAACACGAAACCCAGACCTGTAACCCGAACCCTATCCAACCTGGTTGCATACCAGTCACAAATCAGAAACTCGATTTGCATTTACCTGAAATCCAGAACCAGCCGCCGCCGCGCATCACCGTCGGAAGCCATCGTCGCCGAGGTCCTGAAGCCGCGAAGTGGTCCAGCGTGTGTGTTCGGATTGAGTGTGTGTTTAAGAGTTTGTGTGTATGTGTGCACGTTTTGATTCATATTGATCGATTTTCGTGTGTGTGCCTCCGACCGTGTGTGTGTGTTTGTATTTTCTGCAATTTTTTTCTTCAGGCCGATCGGTGCAGAAAGGTTAGAGAGAGGGATAGGGATAGAGAGTGAGGGACGGGAGGAAGAGAGGTGAGAAATGTTTGTCGGCAATTTCTAGGGTTTTGCAATTTAGTCCTCACTTTCCCAGCAACTTTCACTTTAACCCCATTCCTTTTCCAGTCCTTCGTATTAAGTCTCCAGATTTTTCAGATCTTGCAATCTGACCCCAGTCAACTTTAAAACCTTCAATTTAGTCCTATTTTGACCAAGACATTAAAATGTTGACTTCTCAATGAATATTAATAATTAGTCTGATTTTATGCATATATATTTTTATTTAAGTCATTATATCATAATATTTTATAATGATTAAATTATTATTATATGTAGACATTAACGAGGATTTACTGCCAGGATCGTGAAATGAGCATCTTCATATTCAAGTCAAGCAGCATTATTTATTCAGGTGGGAATTTTCACTATCACTTTAATTGCTTTAATTGGATTGTATATGTGATATTCTATTCATGTTTAAAATTGA
This sequence comes from Orobanche coerulescens, assembly GCA_033398695.1. NCBI lineage: Eukaryota > Viridiplantae > Streptophyta > Magnoliopsida > Lamiales > Orobanchaceae > Orobanche > Orobanche coerulescens. Next base: position 52,715,412 of record CM065803.1, read on the forward strand.
TGATACACGTTGTAATGTGTAAGAGGCTATCTTAAGATATATGTTGTGTTGGGCCACCTGCACAACCTCAATATTCACATGCATGCTCGATTAATGTTATATGTGGTATTGTGTGTATGTATTCATGTTGAGGAAAATGTTAGTTGTAGAATAATCATTCAAACGCTTTCCATGAGATTGTATATTACTTTGATATGTGTGATTTCCACGAGCTGAAGGAAGCTCACCCCCACCTTTATTGATCCCGCAGGTTAAACCGAGCCGGATGGACGAAAGAGCGAGCCGAGAGGGCATATGAATGAAATTTAATTAAGCGATGTTTTTCTTTATATCTCATGTTTTGAAAATTATTTGGGGAAACTTTTGTTTAGAAATTAACAATTTATAATTTGTTCTCCCGCCGAAATTATTATCTCGTATCTATGACGTATTGTTGCCTTAATTAAAGGTATTTAATTTATTTCAGTGTAGCGACTCGACTTTGTAGGCGAGAATTTTCGTCAGATTTACCTTTTACCTATTTTCCCTATAATTACCCCTAGAAAGTCGGGGCGTTACATAGTGGTATCAGAGCGGGTTTTACCTTTCTGTAGACTCGCTAAAATGTAAAAGTATTATATGCTCTCAGCTTCGCCACTTCGTCACTCCGTCCAAGGTACCAAAATTCAGTCATTATTCATGCATATATCACTCCATTTTATTTACATGATTGTATATGTATGTCTGAATGGTTAGAATGGCCAAACCTAGGATGACGCCATGTAGTAGGGTTCCTGCTACATTTGACTAGCGTCTTCTGGCACGCAAAGACTTTTGGGACGATCCGAGTTTACCAGAAAATGCACCACACTATGTCATTAATAGGCTGAGCAAGTGGTTGCAGTCTGGGAAACTAGGTTCCGTCACGCAATAGCTGGAACACCTAATGGGGAAGTTATCCGAAGATTGGAGTTATTGCATCTTCCGGATTAGGAAAGAGTCCATCAAGAGATCACCAGAAGAGCGAGAGACCACAGACGATTTCCAGTTCGTAGCTGGACGTTTATTGGATATGTACGCCCGAGAGGCGATACCAGCTGCAAATTGGAGTTCCGACTCTATGTATGAAGAAGACTCATAGGAGGATCCCGAACAAGACCCTGATGAGGATCACGAAGAAGATCCAGAGGAAGTTCCCGATGAGAGCTCAAAGGTGGACCTCGCAGAAAATATGAAGGATGTGTTGATGGCAGACATCGAGTCTGATGATGAAGTAACTTCATGGATTGAGCCGCGACCCCCTATTCATGTTATAGAGATTATTGGCAGTGACGATGAGTAATAGCCGTAGGCTTAGTCTATTTTGTTATATAACTATTATGTTGAAATTTCCAGTGGATGTTCCAAACACATTATATAATGAATATCAGTTATTCTATTACCTTTATATTTTGATTTGTTGCAACTATTATATGCGTTCTACCTATTTTCTCATTCTTTATTTCTCGCACTGCGTCGACTAATGGGTTTTACAACTCGTTGGCAGACTCATGGCTAACCGAGGAAACCTCAACGCTCAACCCACCCAAGATCAGCTTTTGGCTGGATTGGCCACTTTACTTCAAGGCGCAACCATATTACCACCTAATAATCCTGAGCAAGCTCAAGCTCAAGTTATCAAGCGGTTCAATCATTTCAAGCCGCCCGTCTTTCTTGGTTGTGAGGGACCAGCATCAATAGAAGAGTGGTTGTTGAACCTAGACAGCATCTTCGACTACATGGCGTGCATTGATGCTCAGAAGGTGTCATGTGCCGTGTTTCAGCTCAAGGAGGATGCTAGGACATGGTGGATTGTAGTGTGGAGGCTCAAAACCCAAGACGAGAAAGACGCGTTCACTTGGGACTAGTTCAAGGAAACAGTTATGAAAAAGTATTACCCGAGGGCGTACAAAACCAAAATGCAAAAGGAATTCCTCGATCTGACCCAAGGAGGAATATTGGTCACCGGGTATGAGCGTAAGTTCAACCACATGTGCCGTTTTGCTCCTCACATGGTCGAGATGGATGACATGAAGTCCCAGAAATTCCGAGATGGACTACTTGATCGGATTCATCACCATTTGGCTGGTCATGGTCCTCTGACCTATAATGAAGCAGTTGCAAGAGTCGAGGACATTTATTCTAGTTTGGATGTGGAGAAGGCAAGAGCACCACCAGTTGCAGCAAATAACAAGCGCAAGTGGCACGATCAAGGAGGTGGTAGTAAGAATAATGTTAAGACTGGATTTTCGGGGGTGAAACCCCAGTCCGATAAACCTACATGTGCTACTTGTGGCAAGGGACATAAAGGTGCATGTATGCTTGGTCAGAATCGGTGCTACTTCTGCTGTGAGGAAGGACACATGGCCTCAGCATGTCCGAAGAAAGGAAAGGGCCCAGGCAATAATGTGCAAGGTCAAGGCTTAGGAGGCAAAGCTCGAGTGTATAGCATGGCCGAGGCCGAAGAAGAGACCGAACCCCAAACTATGTCAGGTATGTTGTCAGTTGCAAATATTCCTGCTTTGGTGTTGTTTGATACGGGTGCATCTCATTCATTCATCTCTAGGAAGCTTTGTACTATGATTGGTTGTAGAAGTAGTAAAGCCCCTAGATCTCCATTAGTTAGCATGCCTGCGGGGGGAGTAGTGCATGTAGACTCGATAACTAACATTGTGAAGATAGAGATTAACGAACATAGGTTCTTAGCCGACTTGCACATAGTGGAAGTCAGTGATTTTGATGTTATTTTGGGTATGGATTGGTTAGACAAACATAGAGCTGTAGTTGAATGCTCTGAAAGGACGGTAACCTTATGTACGTCTGTTGATGTCAAGACCGTTTTTGAGGGAGTAAGAGACTCTAGTACCCCGAAAGTGATTTCATCCATGAGAGCTGTGAAGATGTCGAAGAAGCGTAGTTTCCAAGGATTCCTGGTTAATATGATGGGGAAAACAACTTCGGAGAAGACGGTAGCTGATGTACCTATCGTCAAGGAGTATCCAGATGTCTTTTTCGAAGACTTGCCGAGAGTTCTGCCGAGTCGTCAAGTTGAGTTCTCGATTGATTTAGTGCCAGGAGCGGCACTAATATCGAAAGCTCCCTATAGAATGGCGCCCAAGGAATTACAAGAGCTGAAAGTGCAACTTTAGGAACTACTTGACTCTGGATTTATCCGACCGAGTGTTTCGCTATGGGGTGCGCCAGTACTCTTAGTGAAGAAAAAGGATGGAAGTTTGAGGATGTGCATAGACTATCGTGAACTTAATCGACTCACGATAAAGAGTAAATATCCACTTCCTAGAATAGATGACCTATTCGATCAACTTGGAGTATCATGAGTGTTCTCGAAAATAGATTTGAGATCCGGATATCACCAATTGAGGATTAAGGATGACGACATCCCGAAGACAGTATTTCGAACTCCATATGGACACTATGAGTTTATAGTGATGCCATTTGGTTTGACTAATGCGCCAGCGGTATTCATGGACCTCATGAACCGTGTATTTCAACCTTATTTGGATAAGTTTGTCATTGTGTTCATAGATGACATACTTGTGTATTCAAAGAGCAAGGTTGAACATGAGCAGCATCTTAGAACAGTATTGGGAATACTGCGCAAGGAGAAGTTGTATGCGAAGTTCAACAAGTGTGAATTCTGGCTTAACCGAGTTGCATTTTTGGGCATATGACCACTTATAGAGGAATTGAGGTTGACCCGATTAAGGTAGAGGCAGTCAATTTTCGAAGATAGCTGCACCGGTGACTAGATTGACTAGGAAGGGAGAAGTTTTCTTATGGAATTAGAAGTGCGAAAAGAGTTTCCAAGAACTTAAGCGGAGGTTGACCGCAGCACCAGTTTTGACGATTCCCGATCCGATGAGAGAATTCATCATCTACAGTGAAGAATCCAAGCAAGGCTTGGGATGTGTATTAATGCAGGAGGGCAAGGTAGTTGTCTATGCTTCGAGACAGTTAAAACCGCACGATCTCAACTACCCTACTCATGATTTGGAATTAGCAGCGGTAGTTCATGCCTTGAAGATTTGGAGACATTACCTATATGTGTAACACCCCCAAATCCTATTGGGTTATTACAGTGCCGTGGACCCCACGCTAGGAGATCCACCAGGCGAACATGACTAAAATACATTAAATTAAACAACAAGGAAAAATCATAGTCCCTACCATGATATCCGACACAATATTCCGATAAGGAATTTCAACGACAAAAGTGGCCTACATGGCCAAAATGAAATACAACAGCATCCACGAACATCTGTTCGGGTAATACAACACGACAATAACTGACAAGACTGGAGTACACTCCAACTGGCTGACCAACAATGAACAACTCGGACTAGTATCGCTCGTATGCCTCGTCGCCATCGTCATGCCCCTGTGCCTCAACTCTCTCCTCGCAAGCACCTAAAACATGAAAACATGTTCCGCCTACGGTCGGGCCATCCAGATAATGAACATCAAATACATGTATAACATGATATGCATCCAAAGGCAGAATGAAATGGTATAATGATGATAATAATACGAGATGCTCACAAACTCAGGTAAGAACCGAGCATTCGTGAAATACTATGCCCACGGCATACTATTAATACATTGACGGAAGTTAGAACATAAGTGCCCAACGGCGAATCATAATCACGTAATACCACAATGAATTACATGACATGAACCAAACCGTAATGGATTAAATATGAATCACAATGCCCGGAGGCTCCAATGAAATTAACAAGACAATCACAAGGCCTAAAAACCACTCAGTAAACTCCAAATATCACAATCACATGAAGCCAAACAAATCAAGTCATATTGATTAGGGCGAAGCCACGCACGAAGCCGTATCACAATTAGGGGCTAAAGCCACGGCATGAAAGCCGATCACAATTAGGGGCCGGCCACGGCATGAAAGCAGATCACAATTAGGTGAAGCCACGGCATGAAAGCCGTATCACAATTAGGGCCAAAGTCACGGCATGAAAGCCGTATCACAATTAGGGCCGAAGCCACGGCATGAAAGCCGTATCACAATTAGGGATAGTGTGCTGCCTTGAGTCGGCCAACACGATAAGAATGATGCAGCGGATGATTCCATGAATGATTAAGCACTTCGATTGGCTTAAAATGGCCAATCGTTACGAATGATACGATGAATGATTAAAATACCTCGATTGCCTTAGAACGGTCAATCGATAACAATGAGATGGTGAATAATTGAACATTTCGATTTGCCTGAGAACGGCCAATCGATGACAATGATACGAAGGATGCCTCGGCACCTTTAATCGGTTACCGACGGCGAAGGTGAGAAATGAATAAGCCAATGCCTTTAATCGACCCGCATGCTTTTAATGACAATCCAAACAGAATAACAATGATCTCAACGATGTCTTAAATTGACATCTATATTAACAACAATCGATACATCGATACCGCGAACCGCTATCGACAATAACATTAATTATGAGTATTACAATGCCTTGAATCGGCCGTTAACGAACAACTATAAACACTTGGCAAAATTGCCGGAAGGTATCGTATCGAACGATCTCTTGATATCAATGAATTCATGAAGAGACTAAGTCTCGGAATGATACAACACATCCATACACATACATGATGACATTAGCTCATTGACTAGTACAAGTATAAAACTTGCCTCAAACCGAAGGCGAGAAGGTACTTCCACGATCAACGTCCTTAATGAAATTACCGGCCGCTCGAACAACCTTAATTCAATACAATTACCAAAAATCCGATCAATACACGAATTAAACACGAATATAACGAACTCAAAACGTCGATACGATTAAACTAAGTTCATTGGGGCATTATATCGAATACGTTGTGGCCAAACTCCGGTTGTTTACAATCAAATCTCAATAAGCCACTATTAATTCCCCCAAGAAGTGTTTCAAACCAACAAAACATCTCCAATATGATCAATAATCCATTATGAATATCCAAAATCGTGATTATAACAACAATTAGTCGAAAATCCCCAATTCCAACTCGATTTTCAAGGTGTTCTTCGGATTAAAGTACTTGGATCTTCAAAGGTAATATTCTTCAACACCTTGGATTTCGATTTTTGTGTTGAGATACGATGTTTTGGACGTTATAATCATGATATATGAAGGGATATGTATATGGGGATTGATTATCCGGGCTTCACGATCGAAAGGAGATGAAGAAAATCAAACACCCAAATGATTTGTGAAGGAAAAACCCTCCCTCAAGCTTTCTCTCTCGGTTGAAGGTGAAGAAAAGGGAGAGAAATGGGAAAATGAAAAAACGAATTTAAAGGAGTTGATCGCTCGCCGGACACGGCCGTGCCGATCGGCACGGCCGTCGCATACCGGTGGCCGACAGGACTCGACCGTGTCCCGCTTGACACGGCCGCGGCGCGAGGGCCTTCCGACGATGACCCGTCCGACAATGACTCGGCATGACTCGACCGTGTCACGGAACACGGTCGGACGTGTCAGCCGATTCCAGCTTATCCGGAAGAGTTCGACTCGGCCGTGCGACGACACTGGCCGAGTCTGAGGCGAGACTTCGCATTTCCGGACGAGATGCACGCAGGCCGTGTCGGACGACACGGCCGAAGTTCGTTCGGCGGTGATCGCCAATAATCGAAAAATGAGCGGTTGAGCTAAAACGACCATAACTCTCTCGTCCGGACTCCGATTGACTCACCGTTTGAACCATTGGAAAGCTAACTCGATGCTCTATAATATTGCAAAGATTTAGAATTTTTGGAGTTACCAAAAATTAATGGTGATCTAACAAAGTCGAACTCATATGAGGAAAGTTGAAACAATGAACAATAACGATACACAACTCGAAGTTTTTCCGAACGGTGAACACGGTGAATGAACATGATTGATGAATGATTATAATCGGGTGAAAATACACTGAGTGATAATTACAGACTGATAATTACTGAATGAAAATGAATGAATTACAACCGGGTATTACAATATGGAGGTAAGTGTGAAATTTATACATACCACAAAAGTCTGAAATATATTTTCACACAAAAGGAATTGAATATGAGGCAGCGCAGATGGCTAGAGTTGGTCAAAGGCTACGATTGTACAATTCATTACCACCCTGGTAAAGCAAACGTAGTTGCTTATGCACTGAGCCGTAAGGCGAGAGGAGACCTAACCTGTTTGTTGACCAAAGAGGAAAGCTTGGTCAAGGAATTTGCAAGAATGAACCTTAAGATGGATACACCATCGAATACAACCAACCTTGAGGAAGCAGATCAAAGAAGGTCAAGGACAAGATGACTTCTTGGTCAAAATGAAAGAACATACTCTTTCAGGTGAGGATAAGGGATTCAGTGTGTCCGATGATGGCACAATATACTACGAAGGGAGGATTTGTATGCCCAATGTTGTCAAGTTGAGAGAAGCAATATTGAAGGAGGCACATAATACTCCATATACAGCACACCCTGGAAGTACTAAGATGTACCAGGACCTTAAGGGGACATTTTGGTGGGAAGGTTTGAAGAGAGATGTGGCAGACTTTGTCAGAAGGTGTATTGTTTGTCAACAAGTGAAGGCAGAACACAAACGCCCATTTGGACTACTTAAATCACTTCGTATTCTGGAATGGAAATGGGAACACATTACGATGGACTTCGTGGTAGGTTTTCCTCGAACGGAAAGAGGAAGACCAACTCACAAAGTCAGCCCATTTCATCCCAGTCAAGATGAACTTTCGAATGGATCAGTATGCTCAACGTTACATCGGTGAGATTATTAAGTTGCATGGAGTACCAATCTCTATAATATCCGACAGGGATAATCGTTTCACATCGCGTTTTTGGGAGAGTTTGCAAGAAGCCTTGGGAACGCAATTGAATTTTAGTACGACCTATCATCCTCAGATTGATGGTCAGTCCTAGAGGTCCATCCAGATCCTTGAGGATATGTTGCGAGCATGTGTGTTAGACATGGGCAATAATTAGGAACTCCTGTTGCCTTTGGTAGAATTTGCCTACAACAACAGTATCAGTCGACGATCGGTATGGCACCGTATGAAGCCTTATACGGTAGAAAGTGTCGATCACCACTGTATTGGGACGAAGTAGGTGAAAGGAGAATCTTGGGTCCCGATATGATTGAACAGACAGTAGGTGTGGTGGATAAGATTCGTGAGAGGATCAAGATAGCACAGGATCGTCAGAAGTCTTACGCCGACAAGCGTAGGAAGGATCTCGAATTCTGTGTTGGCGACAAGGTATTCCTGAAGGTACTCCTACCAAGGGAATTGTTCGTTTCGGTCCAAGGAGCAAGTTGAGGCCGAGAGACATTGGACCGTTCGGAATTCTTGAACGAATTGGAGAGTTAACTTACTGTTTGGCTTTACCCCCAGAACTTTCGGCCGTGCACAACATTTTTCACATATCATTGTTGAGGAAGTATGTGCACGATCCCAGCCACGTCATCAACTATATCGCTGTGGAGATGAACAAAGATCTTACTTATGAAGAACAACCAAAAGTGATTCTCGACCAATCAGTCCAACAGTTGAGGAACAAAGAGAAGGTGTTTGTCAAAATCCAATGGCGTAACCATAGTAAAGATGAGGCTACTTGGGAGTGCGAAGAAGAACTTCAAGCTCGTTAGCCGAATTTCTTCAATCGAGGTATGTCATTTTTTTTCAAGGACGAAATTATTTCTAAGAGGGGCAAGATGTAATACCCGCCATTTTCATAATGTAATATTATTATTCATAATAATATTATAATGCATTTCATTCCATTTAATTTCATTTAGAGGATCATGAACATTTATTTCGACGTATCACAAGTTCTAGCTCAAGTCATTTTGTCAGATATATATTCAAGTAGTCATTATTTTTTTATAATAATGTTATTAATTATTCAAGTATACTACTAACACTACTATTATTAATAATATCATTATTATTAATAATATTATTATTAATACTATTCTATTAGTACTAATATTATTATTATTATCATTATTATTTTTCCGACAATATTATCATATTATCAAATTATTATTTTACATTACTATTATTACTATTATTATTATTATACCATTTATACTGAACCATGTGTTTTAATTTAACCAACTATGATTAAACTAAACTAACCACAATTAAGAACCCTTCTTTTCCCTGTCGATCGATCCCTCACAGTTCTCACTTCATCAAAACTCCTCAATGTTTATCCAATATACAATCCTACCCCAACTTAAACACTTAAAAATCTATATCTTTAAATATACTATTCTGCAATACAAAAATCACTTACAATCATCGTTCAGCACCTAGAAAACAAAAAAAAAATTACATTACATAGAAAATTACAAACGGCATAACTCTCCCAGTTGATTTTCCCAGCCACCAGAATTTCATCTTCTGCAAATTATCATCACGGTGAAGGTATTCCAGTCCAATTTTCGGCCGTCAAGTTCGCAGCGTCTGAGAATCGTTTCAAATTACATCTGTAATTTCGCCTTCTCAGTTCCTCCCCATCGGAGGTTAATTCAACCCTCAAGTTCTTTTAATTTTAGTTTCAGATTCATATTGAATTCTGCTGTATTCAACCAAACATTTCAAAACCACAAATAAATTTCGAGACACGACAACCCAATAACTTTAACCTTCCATTTCCCTGCCTCATGACCAGAACATAGAAACCGGATTCAGTTAAAGATCAATACACCTTTGTTTAACAAACTATGTTCAGAAGTCACCGACACCAGTCCTAAATCCCAACTCAGCTCTTTTAACACTAAACACCGGAACGTCTCAAATTTTTATTGAAAAAACCTTTTATCTCGAACTCGCAAGAATTGAGTCTATTTCACAATTTCCATTCTAGTTCGCGATCCCAAAATCAAACCAGTTTCAATCGGCCCGAAATAGAAAACCAAACTCGTCCCTCTTATTAGTGAAATCAGAAACATCACGGCCGAACCCTAAATCATCTCGTTTAACACCAAACCCAGACCTGTAACCCGAACCCTATCCAGCCTGGTTGCATACCAGTCACAAATTAGAAACTCGATTTGCACTTACCTGAAATCCAGAACCAGCCGACGTCGCACGTCACCGTCGGAAGCCATCGTCGCCGCCGTCCTGAAGCCGCGAAGTGGTCCAGCGTGTGTGTTCGGATTGAGTGTGTGTTTAAGAGTTTGTGTGTATGTGTGCACGCTTTGATTCATATTGATCGATTTCGTGTGTGTGCCTCCGACCATGTGTGTGTGTGTTTGTGTTTTCTTCAATTTTTTTTTCTTCAGGCCGATCGGTGCAGAAAGGTTACAGAGAGGGATAGGGACAGAGAGGGAGAAATGTTTGTGTCAGCTGAGGATAGGTTATGGGTATTTATACCCGCGAATTTCTAGGGTTTTGCAATTTAGTCCTCATTTTTCCCAGCACCTTTCAATTTAACCCTAGTCCTTTTCCAGTCCTTCGTATTAAGCCTCCAGATTTAGGAAAACTTGCAATCTGACCCCAGTCAACTTTAAAACCTTTAATTCAGTCCTATTTTGACCAAGACATTAAAATGTTGACTTTTTAATTAATATTAATAATTTATCAGATTTTATGCATATTTTAATTTCAGTCATTATATCATAATATTTTATAATGATTAAATTATTATTATATGTAGACATTAACAAGGATTTACGGGCTTAGGACTGTAAGTCGAGCATCTTCATATTCAAGTCAAACAGCATCATTTATTCAGGTGGGAATTTTCACTATCACTTTAATTGCGTTAATTGGATTGTATATGTGATATTCTATTCATGTTTAAAATTGATGATATACGTTGTAAATCAGGCTCACCTGTGTACGTGTAAGAGGTCATCTTAAGATATATGTTGTGTGGGAACACCTGCACAACCTCAATATTCACATGCGTGCTCGATTCATGTTATATGTGGTATTGTGTGTATGTATTCATGTTGAGGAAAATGTTAGTTGTAGAATAATCATTCAAATACTTTCCATGAGATTGTATATTACTGTGATATGTGTGATTTCTACGAGCTGAAGGAAGCTCATCCCCACCTTTATTGATCTTGCAAGTTAAACCGAGTCGGATGGACGAAGGAGCGAGCTGAGAGGGCATATGAATGAAATTTAATTAAACGATGTTTTTCTTTATATTTCATGTTTTGATAATTATTTGGGGAAACTTTTGTTTATAAATTAACAATTTATAATTTGTTTTTCCGCCACAATTATTATCTCGTATCTATGATGTATTGTTGCCTTAATTAAAGGTATTTAATTTATGTCAGTGTAGCGACTCGACTGTGTAGGCGAGAATTTTAATATTCTCAAAAGAAATTATTTTTCGTCAAATTTATCATTTACCTATTTTCCCCTATAATTACCCCTAGAAAGTCGGAGCGTTACACACACACTGTGAACGTGGTAAGTAGGTTTCAGGCAAACCCAGAAAAGGAACATTGGACCACCGTAAAGAACGTTCTCAAGTACTTAAGAAGGACTAGAGACCTGGTTCTTATGTATGGTGGTGGAGAACTGAATGTGAAGGGCTTCACCGATTCAGACTTCCAAGGACAGAAAGACGACTCGATGTCTACTTCTGGCTACATTTTTACTCTTAGTGAAGGAGCAGTATCTTGGCATAGCGCCAAGCAGAGCGCAACTGCTGATTCCACCTGTCAGGATGAGTATCAAGCGGCCTCGGAGGCCTCTAAGGAAGGGTTTTGGATTAAGAAGTTTTTGGGTGAACTTCAAGTGACACCATGTGCTGAGCTGCCTAATACAATTTTGTGCGATAACGACGGAGCTGTAGCACAAGCCAAGGAGCCGAGGTTTCACAACAGTAAAAAACACATTGAGATAAAGTATCATCTCGTGAGAGCATTTGTTCGCAAATGATATATTGTGCTGCATAGAGTAGACTCAGAAGACAATGTCTCTGATCCACTGACCAAACCACTTTCTCAGATAAGCTTAGAGCGTCATATGGAGAACATGGGTATTAGATACCATAGTGTGTGGCATTGAGTGCAAGTGGGAGATTGTTAGGAATATGCCCTCGAATGCCACTCAGAGGATGTATGAGAGAGCGCATTGTACTTGTTATTATGTAAACTATTATCAAAAGGTAATTGTGTGTTTCTTTATTTATTGAAAGTCAATGGCATTCCGACTTTTAAATATATATACATATATATACATATATATATATATAAACTAGTCCATGTATACTGGTAAAGTTTATGACTCAAATACTTAATCATTCGCAAAGTCGATGAAACTTGACTGGGCGTTAAGTTTATATAAAGACTTGTATGACGTGTTCTTTGACTTGGAAAGTGCCTGTCCTCACTAATGGTTAGTGGGAGCACACATTGTAGTATGCTAATGGGATTAGTCTACTCGAACCGACTCACCCTCGATTCGTCACACGAATTTCACTCCAGGACAGTCAATGACAGAATCGAAAGGCTGTGATAGGTCTTCGTGAACCTTTGACTTGAGTATTTAGTAGGGATATGCTTGTGACGTTAAGATTTTTCCTAGAGTAGTTCGACCCAGACAACCGAGAGGTGGGGGTCAACCTCGACGTGCGTCTTGACAGACAAGTATCAGGTTATACTAAATACCAAGATAGGATTCTTTCTCTAGTAAGTAAACAGGAATATCTCCTATGTGGTTATTGGCAGATGAGATCATAAGTCTTTGGCCAAAGCATTGGAGCTAGTTGTATTAGATACACGAGAGCTCTGTAATACCCAGTTGTGAATTCATTTATTATCATACAGTAATTATCACTCAGTAATTTTCACTCTTTAATAATCATTCATCATTCATATTCATTCATTGCGTTCACCGTTCGGCGTATTCTGAGTCGTGTATCAGTTATCATTCGTCCTTCAATCCTGTTGTGAAACGAGACGAGATTATTATCGTTATCATCGTTTTGGTAGCCTGTGTGTGGGGTGTAGCGCATGCTACGTACCCTTTGTAGCGCACGCTAATTGGGTACTGGTAGCGCATGCTAACTGTCAACATTAACGCACGCTACTGTATTTGTGGCAAACAGTCCAGTAGGTACTAGACTGAAATGGAGAATTCGTAACGCACGCTATGAGTAGGAGATAGCGCACGCTAGCTTTGTTAGTAGCGCATGCTAAGCAACCGTAGTAGCGCGCGCTAAGGATCGAGCAGGCGGTGGACAGTAGGTTCTGGACTCCCATTTTCTGGACACCAATTATCAGGTAGCTCGCGTTAAACTCGGTTAACGTACGCTAAGAGTAAGGTGTTAGCGCACGCTACCATGTACGTAGCGCACGCTGACGATACAGGCAAAGTTCACTGGACTACCCGGTAAACCTTCTAGCGCACGCTATACTCAGATATTAGCGCGCGCTATGCTGCCATGAGTATAAATAGGACATTTCAGCCCCATTTTGTCATTTTTTCACTTCTCCTCTTCCCTTGGGCAATTTTGGGCGATTTTTGAAGATCTCTCCGAGCTACTAATATCTATCAACATCTTCAAGCTCCTAGTTTGGATTATTCAACGTTTAATCCTCTCCACCACTCCAAATCAAGGTAAACTTTGTATAACCCTAGAATTTCAGGATTTGTGGGTTTTCCTTTCGATCTTTTCGAGTTAGCTTGCTAATGTCTTGGAATATGTTGAGTATGAATTATATACCTTGGATACATGTGTTCCTATGGATTTATTGGTGTATTTTCCGGGATTGTTGAGTATTTGGGATGGTTGAGTGTGTTTCACCATCTAGAGGTTTTCTTACCGGAATACATGTATCGTGGGTAGTATTTTCAGGTGGTTTCCAACATATTTTCCTACCAAAGGGTTATTGATAGTTGATTATGAACTTGTCTAGGTTCGGAGTTGTCGATTCCTTCAACCATGGTACCTCATCGTTCGTACCCTTCCTCTCATTCCAGGCAAGTTAATTCTTGCTCAGTTAAAAGGATAATCATTGCTTTCGTTGTTGTTCATTCATACATATAATTCATTCATAGTATATCAATCATGTTGAGACTTGTAATTATCAAACTAATCATCTAATTTACGAAAAACGATGGTTCCAATCATTTCATTTGAGCTATCACTCATTGTGTTATTAATTCACCACGGTGAGTCATTCTTGGCCCTTGTCGGATTTCTATTCATTATTATTCATTATGGTCGCTTTTGTTCTTGTGACCTTCGGGGATCGTATTGCGTTGCCGGATGGTATATGTGTGGAATTTTTAGTCGGACACACGATGGTCATGTGTTATGCGGGTAATCCGACACCATGCACACGGTAATGTGCCTCCGTGAGACTAATTAGGCACAAATGCGTGTGTTTATGCGGGTTTTCCGAACACTCGGCGACTTGTGTACTTGCACATCCCATCTCGGGCATACTGTGATCCCCTCTTTCAGACTTGATTTCATAACTAAGACATGTGATTATTATATTTGTTCAACTCTTGAGGATTGTTGTTTTGTGTAACTGACCCCATTGGGGTGTAGCGCACGCAACATACCTTTTGTAGCGCACGCTAATTGGGTACTAGTAGCGCACGCTAACTGTCAACATTAGCGCGCGCTACTGTATTTGAGGCAGACAGTCCAGTAGGTACTGGACTGAAATGGAGAATTCGTAACGCATGCTATGAGTAGGAGATAGTGCACGCTAGCTGTGTTAGTAGTGCACGCTAAGCAACCGTAGTAGCGCACGCTAAGGATCGAGCAGGCGGTGGACAGTAGGTTCTGGACTCCGATTTTCTGGACACCAACTATCAGGTAGCGCACGTTAAACTCGGTTAACGTATGCTAAGAGTAAGGTGTTAGTGCATGCTACTATATACGTAGCGCACGCTAACGATGCATGCAGAGTTCACTGGACTACCCGGTGCACCCACTAGCGCACGCTATCCTCAGATATTAGCGCGCGCTAAGCTGCCTTGAGTATAAATAGGACATTTCAGCCCTATTTCGTCATTTTTCCACTTCTCCTCCTCCCTTGGGCGATTTTGGGCTATTTGTGAAGATCTCTTCGAGCTACTAACATCTATCAACATCTTCAAGCTCCTAGTTCGGATTATTCAACATTTAATCCTCTCCACCACTCCAAATCAAGGTAAACTTTGTATAACCCTAGAATTTCGGTATTTGTGGTTTTTCCTTCCGATCTCTTCGAGTTAGCTTGCTAATGTGTTGGAATATGTTGAGTATGGATTATCTACCTTGGATACATGTGTTTCTATGTATTTATTGGTGTATTCTGGAATTGTTGAGTATTTGAGATGGTTGAGTGTGATGCACCATCTAGAGGTTTTCTTACCGGAATACATGTATCGTGGGTAGTATTTTCGGGTGGTTTCCAACTTATTTTCCTACCGAAGGGTTATTGATAGTTGATTACGAACTTGTCTAGATTTGGAGTTGTCGATTCTTTCAACCGTGGTACCTCGTCGTTCGTACCCTTTCCTGTCATTCCAGGCAAGTTAATTCTTGCTCATTTAAAAGGATAATCATTCCTTTCGTTATTGTTCATTCATACATATAATTCATTCATAGTATATCAATCATGTTGAGACTTGTAATTATCAAACTAATCATCTAATTCACGAGGAACGACGGTTCCAATCATTTCATTTTAGCTATCACTCATTGCGTTATTAATTCACAACGGTGAGTCATTCTTGGCCCTTGTCAGATTTCTATTCATTATTATTCATTATGGTCGCTTTCGTTCTTGTGACCTTCCAGGATCGTATTGCGTTGTCGGATGGTATATGTGTGGAATTTTTAGTCGGGCACACGATGGTCATGTGTTATGCGGGTAATCCGACACATTAGACCATGCACACGGTAATGTGCCTCCGTGAGACTAATTAGGCACAAATGCGTGTGTTTATGCGGGTTTTCCGAACACTCGGCGACTTGTGTACTTGCACATCCCATCTCGGGCATACTATGATCCCCTCTTTCAGACTTGATTTCATAACTAAGACATGTGATTATTGTATTTGTTCAACTCTTGAGGATTGTTATTTTGTGTAACTGACCCCGTTGGGGATGTTGTTTTTAGGTCATGGAAAGGCAAATGCGCAGGAAGAGCACGGTGACGGCGAGGAGTCCCAGTGATACTAGTAGGGTGCCCCATTCCTTTCAGCTATTCATGTTTCCTTCATGTGTGTTTTCCGCTGCATTTCCGTTTGGACTTTCATTTTAATTTGGTGTTGTATATTTCATCTTCATATGAAATATATATGTATTCTGTAATCCTAGGTGTATTGTACTTGAAACTCGTCATCGGAGAAATTAGTAATATAATGTGCTTCGGTACTGTAGTTATATTATTTAAATCATTGTATTTTATTCACCTGGTGTGTCCGAGTTGTGAGTCCACAGCACTGTAATAGCTGCCTAGTTTGGGGTGTTACAGAGTTGGTATCAGAGCGTGGTTTTGAATACTACCCATCCAAGTCATGTCTTATTGAAAATCATTGTTCATCAGACTATTATCATTGGACTTTCACGTCATGTGTGACTTGTGCAAGCGCCAAGCCCCTCAGACCAAAAGAACGGTATGATTTCTGAAGCCATGGTAATTTCCGGCAATAAGAATCAACTCATTCATCATTCATCAGACAACAATCCTCAATCATCATTTTCTTTTGGATCTTGTCGATCATGTTAACTAATTAATTACTCAGTCAATCTCATTGCCCAGTTGTTGATCTCGTGGATCGTATTATCAATCTTGTTAACTTGTTCAAGATAATCATTTTAGGAATTTCATCAGATAATCATGTCACCTCAGTTGATCTTTCATGCGATCTTATCATATTCCGGCATAATGTCGACGATCATTTTACTGCATTATTAATGCGTTCATTGTGTTAGAGCATGTATGCCCATTATTATCATTCCATAACATAATCATAATGAGATATTCATGCGAGATCTATAATTATCATGTGACTTTCCTACTTCAGTATGGATAGAGCTGTCAGAGGACGCAAGGGAAGAGGCCGCGGTGCGGGCCG
The DNA here is from genome assembly GCA_033398695.1 of Orobanche coerulescens. Taxonomy (NCBI): domain Eukaryota; kingdom Viridiplantae; phylum Streptophyta; class Magnoliopsida; order Lamiales; family Orobanchaceae; genus Orobanche; species Orobanche coerulescens. Next base: position 52,732,509 of record CM065803.1, read on the forward strand.
AAACCTAGGAGCTCGTGTGAATACCCATGAGAACGCGAGGGATGTCATTAGTTCAATAGGTAGCGATGTTGCCAACTCATCCGACGACGCTACTCATTTACCAATAGATAATCATTCACTGTCAGGGAGTCCTACCCGAGATGCAGCCCAATCGGAAGGTGTTCAGGTTGACCCATTCATATTTATGCGGGGCATGATGGCCCAAATGACACAGATGGCACGTATGATGGAGATGATGCAGAATTCAACCACTCAGACTCAGCAGGCTCCTCCGCCGCCACCTCAGAGGCAAGAGAGGAGTGTGAGTAATATAATCGGCGACATCTCTCACCAGAGGCCAACTACATTTGAGGGCTCATCTGAGCCGGTGGATATTGTTCATTGGCTTGAACATTTTGAGAATCTATTCACTATGGTGGAGTGTCCCGAAGGGCACAAAGTTTGAGTTGCGGCATACTATCTGGGTAAGAGCGCTCACTCATGGTGTCTATCTTTGAAGCCCACCAACGGATCTTGCACTTGGGACCATTTTAAGACCCTTATGTTGGAAAGATATTATCCGGTCCCACTCAGGGAGGCCAAGTTATCGGAATTACTCTATCCCGACCCCTCTGCGTAAGAAGATGTTCTCGCCATCGCCGAGAAGTTTCAGGAGCTACTTCCCTTTGCCTCATCCGTTGTTCACTCCAAAGCGGATAAAATCAAGTACTTCAGTAAGAGGTTGAAACCTCGTATGTGGATGTAATTGTTAATCATCATTGCGCCACCCTGGCCAAATTCATCGAGAATGTTAGGAATACTTGTTAGATTTTGATGATGTCATCAGTATAAAATCAAATGTTTATTACTTGGCAAAAATGTAAGGAAGAACCAAATGAGTATCTTCCATAGGCCAAATATGTTAAGTATAAAACTAGGCAAAATGTAAAGAAGAACCAAATGAGTATCTTCTATAGGCCAAAAATAAGTTAGGCTAAAAATCGGCTATGTACTAAAGTACATCTAAGTCCATCAGAGAGGATCAGCCGAGTCAAGTCAGAGTAGTCCTGGTTAACAAAAATTTATCAGGGATGTTTGACCAGACTGCAGCCAAGGTACCTCAGACAAGTCACCTGATCAGACAAGTTCCAAACTAAGAACATCAGAGAGGTCCAGACTGCAGAGAAGTTAACTGCTCATCAGCCTAGTCGAGATCAGCCAAGTACTCCAAATCCATGTCAGCATGCGTTGAAAAGTCAAGTATTACGGAAAGTCACATGCAACGTGAAGAGACAAATTGGAGAGATTCCCGCAAGAGATATGATTTAAATAAATCATCTAGACCCACCTTGAAGACTTTAATTGTTTTATATTCAAAAGATTCGGCGCATCACATGCAGAGTCTTCACAACGGTCGGAAGATAGATTAAAATATGGGAATCCAGCCTTGCAACGTTCAGAAAGAAAACAATGAAGTCTACCTCTCCAACAGACGGATTTGTTCAAAAGATTTGCAATGGCTATAAGGAAAAACTCAGAGATCGTGAGCTATATATATCCGAAGATTTGAAGCTGAAAAAACACCTTACGATAACAACTACCGGTGCTAACATACTTTCAAGCGATCAAAGCAATCAAGTTACCTAAAAGCGAAATACAACATCGAGAAAAGAGCGGTTCTAAAAGTTCATACTTAAAGAAGCTCTTAGTTGGAGAAGACAAAAACTCTTGTCTATAATCCTGAGTTCGGGGTACTTCACTGGTTGAAGTTAAGAGACTATAAAGGCATCCAAGGATCGAGGATCAAGAGGTGCAAGGCTGTCAAGTGTGGTACACCGGCACGGATTTCCACTGATTGGAAGCTGTTGTAGTTTTGTTTGAATCACTGTAATATTTATCACTGGTTGAGAATTATAGTGAATTCATCTCCAACTGGTTTGGAGAAAAGTGGCTTAGTAGAGGATTACCCCACCTCTGAGACCACTATAATTGCCTGCGTTATTTACTGTTTTATTGCAGCATACTTTAACTGCTGCATTCATTGTTAAGTATTTCATTAGTTGCTTTTTATTCGTCATCAGCTGACTTCCGCATACATTAAAGAACAAACGACTCCAAGTCATTTGTTTACCTATCAGCTGAAGAAACTCACTCTTCGTGAAAAAGAGTTTAAGAGTTTCAATAAGTCTATTCACCCCCCCTCTAGACTTGTTCCTGGACGACTTGTGACCTACAAGTGGTATCAGAGAGGTTGGTTCATTTATTTCACGAACCAGATCTATATCAGAGATATATCTTTACTCTCAGTTTATAATGGAACACGTGCATTCTAGACTCCCTGTGTTTTCAGTTGACGAGTATGATCTTTGGAAGATAAGGATGCAGACACACTTATCTTCAATCCATGATGACATGTGGTGCATTATCGAGGACGGTCCATTCATCTTCGAGAAGCACAACACAGCAGAGGAGATTGCAGCAGGGAAGCCAGAGAAGATCCCTAAGAAGAGGATAGAGCTGACTCCCGAAGAAAGAAAGCTAGCCAATCTTGATAACCGGGCCAGAGATGTGTTATATCAAACTCTTGACAAATCCACCATGGTCAAGATAAAGAACTGCAAGAATGCCAAGGAAATCTGGGACACATTAGCTTTAATGTGTGAGGGAATGGAGCTAATCAAAGAAAATAAATTGTCAATCGCTATTCAAAAGTTTGACAATTTCAAAATGAAGAACGGCGAATCCATAGATCAAGTGGACACAAGGTTCACTGAGATTATCAATGAAATCAACTCCCTCGGCAAAACCTAAGGCAACAGGGAAATGGCACTGAAGGTTCTCAGATCTCTCAACCCTGAATGGAGCATGAAGGACGTGGCCATGAGAGAGTCCAAGGACCTGAATAAAATAAAAATTCAAGAGCTGTTCTCTGATCTGAAGGCTTATGAGTTCGAGCTTCCAAGTTCATCCTCAACTGAGCCTGCAGAGAACGGAATAGCCTTTGCAGCCGAGTCCCCCGCCAAGAGCCTATCTGATGTAAAGCCTCCAAATCCATTAGATTTTGAGGAAGAAATGGCGTTTATAATGCAAAGGTTCAGCAACTTTAGAAAGAACTACTCCAAATACAAGAAAAATTATAAGGAGAATCCAAGAAGGAACCAGAAAGCTGGAAGCAGGAAGGTAGAGTGCTACAATTGTCACAAGACAGGACACATCCAAATGGACTGTCCTGATCTCAAGAAGGACGAGAGCAAGAAGGAGGTGGGTAGAAAAGAAGATAGAACAAAGGCCCTCATCGGAGAAGACCAGGAGCATGTAGAATCAAGCAGCGGATTCTTTTCTGATGATGATGAAGAGTATGACTGCCTGATGGCCAACTTAGCTGATGAAGAGGTAACATCTAAACCCTTTGGTTCAAATACTTGATTCGGCCATGTCACAAGATATGGATGCACGAATCGTAAATCGATTATTTAAAGATTTTGAAACACTCAAATCTGCACACCAAATCAGACAATGAGAGAAGACTCAGCTGCAAGATGAGAATAGGCAGCTGAAAAATGATTTCGAAAAACTCAGCCTAGAACTGAATAAGGTTGAGATAACTGCAGCTGACTTTAAAAACCAGGCTGATGTTAATACAGCTGAGATAAACCGACTAACTATCTTACTTAAAGAAAAATCAGCTGCACTTGCTCATGCCAAAGCCGAGTTTACTAAGCTGACTCAGATAAATAAGACTCAGGCGCAGGAAATAACCTCCCTGAAGGCATCTTCAACCCTGGAAGAATTGTGTACCAATAAAAGGTCATTATATTCCAAATCAGGCCTTGGATATGATCCTCACACTCCCTCTAGTTCTAAAAGAAAGTTTATCAAGGGAGAAACAATTGTCTCGACTGCTGAGCCTACATATAAACCAATATTTAAAAACAGGCAACAACCAAGTCACGTGTCTAGGCTGCAGTCAGGTTACACAAGGCAGCCACCTAGACAGGCGACTAGGCAATGGCCCAGGTAGAAGCAGCAGCCCAGACAACATGCCCACTATTACTAACAACTCCCTAAAAACAGATTTCAAAATGGGAGGGGCAGATGGAAACCTCAAGGTTATCCCAATTTCCAAAATGAACAAGTGTGGAGACCTCAAAGATTTAATAAATGGTCTCAGCCAAGATTTAGAAATGGCCCACACTATTAAAATTTTGAGGAATATCCAGTATACAATCCCAACAGGAGATTCAGACCTCGACCTTACATACTTTATGAGGGTTATAATAATAATAACAATTTTTACAATCCAAGGAGAAATCAATTCTCCAGGAAACCAGCTAACCCCAAAGGACCCACACAGATTTGGGTACCTAAATCTCTGCTTATCTGATTGCAGAAAAGGTGGAAGGACTACAACCACATCTCCACAAGCTCAAATTTTGGAGGTGAAGAATGGTTTGTAGATTCTGGATGCTCGAGGCACATGACCGGGAACAAAAAGATGCTGTCCAAATACACCAAAGAAAGAGGTCCCGATGTAACCTTTGGAGATAGCTCTAGAGGACAAACAAAAGGCTTTGGAGAGCTGCACCGAGGAAATATTGTGATATCCAAAGTTCATTATGTTAAAGGGCTCAAGTACAACCTCCTGAGCATAAGCCAGTTTTGCGACGAAAAGAATCTAGTAGTCTTCACCATCTGGAAATGTATGGTGATAGATATCTTATCTGGAGAAGTGAAGCTACAAGGTTTTAGAAGGAGAGATGTCTATATGATTGATTGGAACACAGGAACACCTAACTCCTATTTTCTATCCAAGACAGTAGCTGAGAATGGATGGCTGTAGCACAAAAGACTATGTCACCTGAACTTCAAAGCCATCAATAAGATCAGTTCTCAGAAGCTGGTCAGAGGACTTCCAGATGAAGCATTCAAGAACGAAGCGCTTTGTGATGCATGTCAGAAAGGAAAGCAGACCAGAGCATCATTCAAGCCAGTCCAGCCTACAACTCTCACAACAAGGATCTTAGATCTACTCCACATGGATCTATTTGGTCCGATCAAGCCAAGGACTCTGAGAGGCCGAAAGCATGCACTTGTTGTAGTAGATGATTATTCAAGGTACACTTGGATTATCTTCTTGTATAAGAAAAGTGAAACCTTGACCAAGCTACCTGAGCTGCTGAGAAGGATCCAGAATGAGAAATCTCTATCCATCATCAAGATCAGATCAGATAGAGGAGGAGAGTTTCTCAACAAGGCGATAACTGATTACAGTGATCAGAATGGGATCCAGCATGAGCTCTCTGCAGCCAGGACCCCCCAGCAGAATGGCATTGCTGAAAGAAGAAACAGAACCCTGAAGGAAGCAGCAAGGTCCATGATTGCAGAAGCGGACCTGCCCAAAAGGTTCGGTCAAGTCGTCAACACAGCTTGCCATACTCAGAACAGGAATATGATAGTAGGGAGACATGGCAAAACTCCCTATGAGGTTTGGAATAATAGAACTCCTACTGTTGCTTACTTTCATGTTTTGGGTTGTAAGTGTTTCATCCACAACAACGGTAAAACACAACTAAATGCCTTTGATGCTAAAACTGATGACGGTCTCTTCATGGGATACTCACAAAGAAGCAAGGCATATAGAGTATTTAACAAAAGAACCTTAGTTGTGGAGGAAACACCCCATGTTGTTTTTGATGAATCTACTGTTGAGTATAGGAAGCAAGTTGAGCTAATTGAGAACAAGCTCAAATCAGCGACCCTTGAAGAAGTCATTATACATGACACTGGAATGGTGGACTCACCTGCAGACCAGCCTGAAGACCCAACTGTAGCTGCTGAAGACCCAACTGCAGATCAGACAGGATTACCAAACCTATCGATCCGATTCTTCTTGATGAAGACCACCGTAGTGATAAAGACTCATCTGCAGATCGACCCAAGTGCAGATGACAAGGCGGTAGGCCGATCCATTCTGGCACAAGAACCCAGCTGATGCAGAAATCCACCCGAGCAATTCAACAGGGGGAACAAACCCAGAAGAAGACGATATCCTCAAGTGGCTCAAAGATCACCCAATCCAGCAAATCATAGGAAAGCTGACTGATGGAGTTAAGACAAGACAGTCAACCCTACCAGCAGGAATGGCTATGTTCTCATGCTTTATGTCACAGATAGAACCTGAAACGACAGAACAAGCCTTAGAAGATTACTCTTGGATAAATGCCATGCAAGAAGAATTGGAGAAGATGGAAAGAAACAAAGTTTGGGAACTAACAGACAGACCTGATCACAAGAAGGTTATTGGCACCAAGTGGGTGTACAAAAACAAGAGTGATGAAGATGGAGCTGTTGTTAGGAATAAGTCCAGACTTGTAGCAAAAGGGTATGCACAGTGTGAAGGAATAGATTTTGATGAAACCTATGCACCTGTTGCAAGATTAGAGGCCATCAGACTATTCATCGCATATGCTGCATTCAAAGATTTTGAAGTTTATCAGATGGATGTTAAGAGTGCTTTTCTAAATGGAATCCTAGAATAAGAAGTCTATGTAGAGCAACCCCTAGGTTTTGTCAAAGGAGACAAAGTCTATAAGCTGTTGAAGGCTCTCTATGAACTTAAGTAAGCACCTAGAGCGTGGTATGAAACATTGTCTGTGTTTCTTGAGAAAAATGGTTTTTGCAAAGGGAAGGTGGACAAGACCCTATTCAGAGTGGAGCACGAAGGCCACATATTAATAGTCCAGATATATGTGGATGACATCATATTCGGATCAACCAATCCAGAGCTATGCGAGAAATTCTCCAATCTCATGCAAGGAGAATTTGAGATGAGTATGATGGGAAAGCTTAACTTCTTTCTCGGACTACAAGTTAAGCAGCTGGAAAAAGGAATTTTCATCAACCAAGCTAAGTATACCAAAGATCTGATCAAGAGATATGGAATGGAATCAGCCAAGCCAGCAAGAATTCCTATGAGCACAAGTACTCACCTGGATGCAGACGAGACAGGCATATCAGTGGACTCAACCCACTACAGAGGACTCATTGGATCTCTTTTGTACCTCACTACAAGCAGACCAGACATATCCTATGTCGTAGGAGTTTGTGCGCGATTCCAGTCCAAGCCGAAGCAATCACACCTAGATGCAGCCAAGAGGATAATAAAGTACCTCAAGTCTACAGTTAATGTTGGACTATGGTACCCCAAGGATGATAACTTCGAGCTGTCATGATACTCAGATGCAGATTTTGCAGGATGCAAAATCAACAGGAAGAGCACTAGTGGAACGTGCCAATTCCTAGGAACCAGACTGATATCCTGGTTTATCAAGAAGCAGGTTTCTAACTCTATCTCCACCACAGAGTCAGAATACCTAGCTGCAGGTAGCTGTTGTGCACAGATCCTATGGATCAGACAGCAGCTAAGTGATTATAATATCATTGCCAATGAAGTTCCTATCTGGTGTGACAACAATAGTGCTATTGCAATAACCAACAATCCGGTTTTGCATTCAAGGACGAAGCACATTGATGTTAAGTACCACTTCATCAGAGACCATGTGCTTAACAAAAGAGTTAGAGTTGAAAGAGTCAGCATAGACTATCAGATAGCTGACATCTTTACCAAACATTTGCCAGAAGAAAGATTTTTGGAGCTGAGCAGAGATCTTGGATTACTAGATTGGGAATCTAGTACTGAAGCAAGCTGAAGCATTTCAGACGAAGGGCGGACCCAGCTAATTAAAGAAATCAGATCCTAGCTGATGCAGACAAGAGGACAAAGGATGGACAAAGGAACATAGCTGATCAGAATCCCAGGCGAGAAGTCCATAGAGTCAACTTACCTGATGCAGAGCGGTCAACAGTCAACAGTCAAACCAATTAAGTTTTCTAAACCTAACCGACCTCTGAATATTTAATTATTATCTGCTTTATGTATTATATTAATTTTGGTTCACAAATGGCATTTAAAATATATTAATATTCGATTCATAAGTGGCATTTTAAATACACGTGGCAATCGCTTGTTAAATCGACCTCCACGGTGGCCAATCAAAACCAACCGTCAAATTTTAAAATGGACCACTGATTCAAATTTGAAATTCAAAAGAATCTCAAAAGACGTACCACCGTTCCAAATATATAATAATTTAATCCATACGTCTTTTCATCTTCTTTTTAAGGAAAGAAACCCTTTCACTTTACCTTTTACGCTTACCCTAGATCTACAGAGCAAAAATTTACAGAGCAAAAAATTCTTGAACTCCAAATACACTAAAAATTCTTTATTTGCAGAAATGGAATCGTACTTCGAAGGCGTCAACCTGAAGGCAGTCAAGGACCAGATTATCTTCTCCCTGGTCGTCGATTTCGAAGGCTTATTGGAAGCAAATCTGGAGAATTATGACGTGCTTGACCTAATCCGTACGATGAAGCTTAATGGGATCTACCCATTCCTGGACATCAACCCTCAACATTTGTACAAGGAGGATGTTATCGCTTTCTATCGCGAAGCCTGTTTGATTCAAGATGGAATTCGGAGCACAGTTGGCGGAAGACAAGTCGACATATCACGTGATTCGATTCGCACAGTGTTTGGTATGAAACACCGCGGTATAGCTGTCGAAGCTCTCAAGCAGTCCGCCGCCGAAACCTGGAATAAGATCAAGGTGGAGAATTTGCCGGAAAAGCTGAAACTCACTGCTAAAAGGAGTGAGATTAAAAAGTTTTATCGTTTTGCGTTGGATATAACCAACAAAATCATCATGGGGATGGCCGGCAGTTACAATCAACTGTCGTCGGCGAAGTTCATGGTGCTGGGAGCACTAATTCAAGATGAGGAAATTGATTGGGCAGATTACATATTTAGGCAACTCGTTCGAGAAGTCAACAAAGCCGAATGGCTTGTTGATGAGAAGAGATTTAAAACAAAGCTGGCGTTTGGAACGCAGCTGAGTTGGATGCTGGAAAAGACAGGTATGGCAAAGGGAAGCACTGACCCTTTCCACCCCAACAAAAGACTTGGTCATCTGGACCAAGAAACGCTGAGAAAATTTGGAGGCACAAGGAGAGCAGCCCAGATGTTGAAGGAGCTACCTGACACAAGGACCTACGCGAGATATTATTCGTCAGGCGAGTCGGACCGACCTGCAGCCGATAACCCAACTGCAGTCGAGTCAGACTCCGAGTCCGACAACACTCCCATAGCTGTCCGATTCAAGAGAAGGGGACCAGCCCCTGAAGGACCTTCCATCATGCAGTCCTCCCCAGAACCCTCTCCCAAGAGGCCCAGGCGACTGCAGTTTAGTGAGGAAGAGCAGTTAGATCATCATGCTAGCCCTGCAGCCAGGTCACCAACTCACCTAGAAGACCAGCCTGCCCCAGGCAGCCTGGAGACTCAGATTGTGGCAGTCCTCACTCCAGCTTACATTCCTGAGGAAGAAGAAGCAGGTCTAATAATCTCAATTCCTGAAGCCAATTATACATTTAACCTGCTAGAAAACAATATTTTCAACCTATCCATCGAATAACTACAGCTTGTTAAGCCACAAGCATTAAAACACTCTTTTATCAATATTTTCGAAGAGTGGAAGTTTTTCAAATCCCTGTCATTTACAGATTTTCAGGCTTATATTGAAACTAGTGGTTGGGGATATCCCCAAGCCACGGAGGATGTACTGATTCATTTTTGTAAAGAATCAGACTTAGTGTTGATCCTCCAGGATAATTGGTTCATGTCTCATTTTAAAAACAACATGGACCAATTCATCCATTCCATTATGCTTAGTATTTTTGATGGTTCCTTGGAGAAGAGGAGGAGGAGGAAGAAGAGAAAGAGATTAGGATTGAAGAGGTAGATGTATATGAAGAAGTTGTTGTTTTAGACGATGAAGAAGAAGATCAGGAAGAGAGAAGACAAGAAGAAAAGATTTTAGTTGAAAAACATTCCGAGGAAATTGAGAAAACAGAAGAGTTGATTGAAGAAGAAGAAGAAGGATAAGAAGTAGAACAAGAAGATGAGGAAGGAGACAAAGATGATGAGGATTGAGGAGAAAAAGATGAGAAAAAGGATGATGATGATAATGATGATGATGAGGATGATGATGAAGGAGGAGATAAAGGAACTGAAAAAGAAAAAGAAAAAGAAAATATTGAAGAAGAAAAGGAGGAAGAGCAGGAGAAAGAGCAAGAGAAGGAAAAAGGAGAAAAGGAGCCGGAGCTAGGGCCGACACAAGAGGCTATAGATAGGACTGGGGCACCTGCCCGGCACACCAGCCTAGACGCGGAGTTAGCTGAGGACTCCAGATCAGGGACCCCAGAGAAAACCCCATCTGGAGTACCAGCTGCAGATAGGAGCCTGCAGTCTGGTGGTTCAATTGCAGAAGGCTCAAGCGAGCACTCTCCAACAGCTCAGTTCTCACCTTCCATGACTGAGCTGATCAGGCAGATAGTGAAGGATACGATTGGAGAGCTGCTGGCATCTCAGGTCACTCCTGACCTCCAAACCATCAATGCAAAGATTGACACTTTGCTGCAGAGAGAAGTTCCTCAGCCTCCTCCCCCTACCAACAACAGAATGCCATTTGGCATGTCTGACTGGATGAGCAGAATGGAGCAGCAATTGACTATCTTAGTTGATGCTGGCAAAAAGGGGGAAGATAGAATTTAGGGGGAAGGAAATGATCAAGAATAGATAAGGAAAGAGCTCAGATCGAAGAAGAGGCAGGATGTCCAGATGATCACTGCTGGGACATCCTCAGCCAAGAGGAAGGGAGGAACAGATCCAGAAGAACAGGCTGACCATCCTGAAGGCAAGAAGAGGAGGACTAGAGGAGGTTTTGAGCCTACTCTAGAGTGGGAAGGAAAGGAGTTGTGGTTTGTGGAGGATTTTGTTCCATATGAAGCTCTGGACATGTGGGGATCTGCAAGAAAGAAATTCATCAAAGACTACTACATCTGGGAAATACTCCAGGATGATAATCTCTCCCCACAGCAGATCTTCATAAATTTCATGGAAGAAGCGCATCCACAACTCTGGGCTATTCTGAAGAAACATGCTGAGAAACTAAATGCTTATCCCATGATCCCTCCATTCAGTGCCAAAGATCCTCCTACTTTGGAAAGAGGAGGTGCGTTGGATGAACTTGCGCTACAGAGGAAAATCAAGAAGTTATGTCTTGAGAATAGATTTTCATCCCAACAAGAACAAGACTTTGCAGCTCTTGTTGTAAAGAGGAAGTATGGTCTTGCCCCAGTCAAGACAAGACCAATCGGAGCTAAACCGTTCAGACCTGCCAAACAGCCTATTCGAAGAGGCAGAGGAAGAGGCAGATGACTTGCACTTACTTTGTACTTGTAATGATTTATGTACTTGAAAATTTTCTTGTAAAATTCAGCTATGTACTTGTAATCAACAGGAAATTAATTTGATAACAGTCTTTTTGAATGACAATTCCCAGTTGTCTCAAAAATTAGACTGACTTTAGTTTGTGTCTTGCACTTAAGTGCAGACTTTATCATTTTATTACTTGTTTAAAGTTTTGCCATCATCAAAATAGGGGGAATTTGTTAGGAATACTTGTTAGATTTTGATGATGTCATCAGTATAAAATCAAATGTTTATTACTTGGCAAAAATGTAAGGAAGAACCAAATGAGTATCTTCCATAGGCCAAATATGTTAAGTATAAAACTTGGCAAAATATAAAGAAGAACCAAATGAGTATCTTCTATAGGCAAAAAATAAGTTAGGCTTAAAATCGGCTATGTACTAAAGTACAACTAAGTCCATCAGAGAGGATCAGCCGAGTCAAGTCAGAGTAGTCCTAGTCAACAAAAATTTATCAGGGATGTTTGACCAGACTGCAGCCAAGGTACCTCAGACAAGTCACCTGATCAGACAAGTTCCAAACTAAGAACATCAGAGAGGTCCAGACTGCAGAGAAGTTAACTGCTCATCATCCTAGTTGAGATCAGCCAAGTACTCCAAATCCACGTCAGCATGCGTTGAAAAGTCAAGTATTACGGAAAGTCACATGCAATGTGAAGAGACAAATTGGAGAGATTCCCGTAAGAGATGATTTAAATAAATCATACAGACCCACCTTGAAGACTTTAATTGTTTTATATTCAAAAGATTCGGCGCATCACATGCAGAGTCTTCACAACGGTCGGAAGATAGATTAAAATATGAGAATCCAGCCTTGCAACATTCAGAAAGAAAACAATGAAGTCTACCTCTCCAACGGACGGATTTGTTCAAAAGATTTGCAACGGCTATAAGGAAAAACTCAGAGATCGTGAGCTATATATATCCGAAGATTTGAAGCTGAAAAACACCTTACGATAACAACTACCGGTGCTAACATACTTTCAAGCGATCAAAGCAATCAAGTTACCTAAAAGCGAAATACAGCATCGAGAAAAGAGCGGTTCTAAAAGTTCATACTTAAAGAAGCTCTTAGTTGGAGAAGACAAAAACTCTTGTCTATAATCCTGAGTTCAGGGTACTTCACTGGTTGAAGTTAAGAGACTGTAAAGGCATCCAAGGATCGAGGATCAAGAGGTGTAAGGCAGTCAAGTGTGGTACAACGGCACGGATTTCCACTGGTTGGAAGCTGTTGTAGTTTTGTTTGAATCACTGTAATATTTATCACTGGTTGAGAATTATAGTGAATTCATCTCCAACTGGTTTGGAGAAAAGTGGATTAGTAGAGGATTACCCCACCTATGAGACCACTATAATTGCCTACGTTATTTACTATTTTATTGCATCATACTTTAACTGCTGCATTCATTGTTAAGTGTTTCATTAGTTGCTTTTTATTTGTCATCAGCTGACTTCCGCATACACTAAAGAACAAACGACTCCAAGTCATTTGTTTACCTATCAGCTGAAGAAACTCACTCTTCATGAAAAAGAGTTTAAGAGTTTCAACAAGTCTATTCACCCCCCCTCTAGACTTGTTCCTGGACGACTTGTGACCTACAGAGAAAGCTCTCACTTATGAGCTTACCGGTAAGGAAATTGCTAAGCAACAAACTTCATCTGCTGGCAAGAAATCGAAGAATCATAATCAGTCCGACGGTAGTTGGGCAACCTTCAAGAAGCCTTGCACGGGCTATACTTTTTCTGAGCGACCTCATATGGTGCCTAAAACTGCAGAATCTCAGTCCCGAGCGGCCAGTTCGGCCATCACCTATTTCAATTGTGGGGAACAGGGCCATTACAGCACTAAGTATTCGAGGCAGACTATCACGTGTAACATCTATGGGATTGCCGGGCATAAGGCCCATTTCTGCCGAAGAGATTCTAGACCTGCTCTGACGGCATCTCAGACCCCGAAGCAGTCGGTTGTTCAGAATCAGGCTACTCAGTTCGTGTTGTATAAGACGACGGGAGCGAATAAAGGCAGAGCCCATAATTATCAGACAGGAGCATCCGCTGCAGGGAGTGGCAAGTCCCGAGTTTACGAGATGAAGAGATCCGACGATCCAGAGGCCCGAATGATCTAAAGTACACTCGAAATTCTATCTCAACCTGTGTGTACCCTTTTTGATACTGGCGCGTCACATTCATTCATTTTCGAGTCATGTTTGAGTAGACTACACCTGGATAGTGCTATTAGTTGCGAACCTTATGTCATCGGTTCCGGTTCCTGAAGAAAAAACTGGTTTTTTCGGTTTTGGTTCCTAATTCGGTTCCTGAAAAAAAAAGTGGTCAAAAACCGAACCGGTTTATGTATTTAAAAATCAGTTCCGGTTCTTTAATTTTTTACCAAGAACCGAACCGGTCCCAGCCCTAGGTCTACCAGACGGTAGAAGAATTATCGGAAATCGTGAAGTTAAGAACTATCCGATTCAGCTTAATGGCCGTGAATGGTTGGCGGATCTAATCATGGTAGACTTACCTAAAGACGATGTAATCTTGGGTATTGATTGGATGGATCGTCATGATGCCATGATTAGTGTCCGTAAACGTATGGTCACTATCATTTCAGACGATGGAGTCGATTGCGTATTTTAGGAGGGTAACCCCAGTCATTCCGGAAGAGTTATTAATATGATGAAAGCAGTGAAGTTACTCAATCATGGGTGTGTCGGTTATTGGTGCTATATGCCCAAGACCGAGAAATCATCAGTGACGTTGGCGGATATCCATGTAGTGAGAGACTACGCTGATGTGTTTCCAGATGAGTTACCTGGTTTACCTCCACAGAGAGATGTGGAATTAACGTAGAGTTGGTGCTTGGTACGTCCCCAATATCGAAAGGACCATATCGCATGGCCCCGACCGAAATGCAGGAACTAAAGAATCAACTGGAGGAATTGATCGAGAAAGGTTATATCCGACCGAGTGCATCCCCGTGGGGAGCACCAGTGCTATTTGTCAAGAAGAAAGATGGTTCATTTCGCTTGTGCATTGATTACCGGGAGCTGAACAGGGTGACGATCAAGAATAAATATCCCCTACCCCGCATCGATGATCTCTTAGATCATCTCCAAGGAGCTTCAGTATTTTCCAAGATCATTTAAGATCTGGGTATCATCAGTTGCGAATTTGAGAGTCGGATATCGCAAGAATGGCGTTTCGAACACGCTATGGGCACTACGAGTTCGTAGTGATGCCGTTTGGGTTAACTAATGCACCTGCGGTATTCATGGAGCTGATGAACCGAGTTTTCATAGACTATTTAGATCAGTTCGTGGTTGTTTTCATAGATGACATTTTGATTTATCCTCGTGACCAAGAGGAGCACGAAGTTCACCTTTATCAGGTTCTCGACGTGTTGAGACGAGAGCAACTCTATGGAAAACTTTCCAAATGCGAGTTCTGGATGTTCGAGGTGACATTTCTCGGACATGTGATTTCATCAGACGGGGTTCGTGTCGACCCTCAGAAGACGGAAGCTATACAAGATTGGCAACCTCCGAAGAATGTTAAGGAAATCCGAAGCTTTCTCAGATTAGCAGGCTATTACCGGCGATTTGTGGAAGGGTTTTCTAAAATTGCCAACCTATGACGAACCTTTTGCGGACAGATAAGAAATACACGTGGTCTGACGCATGTCAGCAGAGTTTTGAGGAACTCAAGAGCCGTTGAATTTCAGCGCCTGTCCTTTCTTTACCACAAGGGACGGAAGGGTTTGTGGTTTATAGTGACGCATCAGGACACGGTCTTTTATGTGTATTAATGCAGAACGGGAAGGTGATTGCTTATGCTTCACGGCAACTGAGGCCTTATGAGGTCAATTATCCGACCCACGACCTGGAGCTAGCGGCCGTGGTATTCGCATTGAATATTTGGCAACATTATCTTTATGGCATCACCTGTCAGATTTTCACCAATCATAAGAGTTTAAAGTATATATTTACTCAGAAGGAGTTAAACATGCGACAGAGATGGTGGATGGAACTGATTAAAGATTATGACATTGAGATACAATACCACCCGGGTAAGGCGAACATCGTCGCCGATGCCTTGAATCGTAAGTCCGTTTAGGAACAAATGCTTGCTCGTTTGACTGCTCAGAAGGAACTTCAACAAGAGTTCCTAAGGCCTGAGATCGAGGTATGGTTACAGCAACTGCAGGGGCAACTTTGCATGCTAGAGATTTCATCGCCACTGGAGGGGCGATCAGGACGAAACAGGGTTCAGACCCATTTTTGTTGCGCATTCGAGAGGATGTGGCTCAGGGGAAAGCCCCTTGATTTGTGGTCCACGAGGATGGACATTTGTGCTTTAAGAACCGGTTATGCATTCCAGTAGATGACGAGTTGAAAAGCTCTATTTTGAGAGAGGCTCATGCTACCCCTTATTCCATCCATCCGGGGTCTAGCAAAATGTACAAAGACTTGAAACAAAATTATTGGTGGAGTAATATGAAGCGAGAAGTCGCAGAATTTGTTTCGAGATGTTTGACCTGTCAGCAAGTCAAGATAGAACATCAGCGATCGGCGGGTATGTTGAAACTGCTTCCTATCCCGGAATGGAAGTTGGAGGATATTTCAATGGACTTCATCATGAGTTTGCCAATGAGTCGTCGTGGCATGAATACAATTTTGGTAATTATGGACCGGTTAACTAAGTCAGCTCATTTCCTTGAGATCAAGGATACGTGGGGTCCCGAGAGACTTGCCTAGTTGTTCATTAAAGAGATCGTGAGATTGCACGGTACTCCTAAGAGTATCATTTCTGATCATGACGGGCGATTCATGTCACATTTTTGGAAATCCGTTCATCGTGCCATGGGAACTCAGATAAATTTCAGCACATCTTTTCACCCTTAGTCCGATGGACAATCAGAGCGAACTATTCAGACGTTGGAGGACATGTTGAGGGCATGTGTTCTCGATTGGAAAGATGATTGGGAAGACCAACTACCGTTGATCGAGTTCACGTATAACAACAGTTGGCATGCTTCGATTAAGATGGCACCTTACGAGGCCTTATACAGTCGTCGTTATCGATCTCCCTTGTGTTGGGATGACTTATCAGGAACAATCGGCAATGAACCCGATATTCTAATAGCGGCCCGCGAGAAGGTAGCGTTGATCAGGAGTCGTTTGTCGACCAGTCAGAGTCGACAAAAATTATATGTGGATAATCATCGTCGACAATTAGAGTTCGAGGCAGGTGACCACATTTTGGTCAAGGTATCCCCGAGTCGAGGTATTTTTTTGTTTCGGGAAGAGGGGAAAGTTGAGTCCGAGATTGGACCATTTGAGATTTTGGATCGACTAGGCAGTCTGGCTTATTGATTGGCTATACCTCCGGCTTTGAGCCGAGTTCATAATGTGTTTCACATCTCTCATTTGCGGAAGTATGTTGCCGACCCGAGTCACATACTTCAGTTCGATGAAATCGAGATCGTGGATGATCATACGTACGAGGAGCGTCCTGTACGAGTCTTAGAGAGGCGAATCAAACAATTTAGGAACAAGGCGATTCCTTTGGTTAAAATTCAGTAGTCTAGACATGGAATCGGAGAGGCTACTTGGGAAACCGAGGATAGAATGCGGGAGAGCTATCCCGAATTATTTGACCCTTAGTTTCGAGGATGAAACTCTTTTTAAGGGGGGAGTATGTAATACCCGGTTGTGAATTTATTTATTATCATACAGTAATTATCACTCAGTAATTTTCACTCTTTAATAATCATTCATCATTCATATTCATTCATTACGTTCACCGTTCGGCGTATTCTGAGTCGTGTATCAGTTATCGTTCGTCCTTCAACCCTATTGTGAATCAAGACGCGATTATTATCGTTATCATCGTTTTGGTAGGCTGTGTGTGGGGTGTAGCGCACGCAACATACCTTTTGTAGCGCACGCTAATTGGGTACTAGTAGCGCACGCTAACTGTCAACATTAGCGCGCTCGTATTTGAGGCGCATACCGGTAGAGGTACTGGACTGAAATGGAGAATTCGTAACGCATGCTATGAGTAGGAGATAGTGCACGCTAGCTGTGTTAGTAGCGCACGCTAAGCAACCGTAGTAGCGCACGCTAAGGATCGAGCAGGCGGTGGACAGTAGGTTCTGGACTCCTATTTTCTGGACACCAACTATCAGGTAGCGCACGTTAAACTCGGTTAACGTATGCTAAGAGTAAGGTGTTAGTGCATGCTACTATATACGTAGCGCACGCTAACGATGCATGCAGAGTTCACTGGACTACCCGGTGAACCCACTAGCGCACGCTATCCTCAGATATTAGCGCGCGCTAAGCTGCCTTGAGTATAAATAGGACATTTCAGCCCTATTTCGTCATTTTTCCACTTCTCCTCCTCCCTTGGGCGATTTTGGGCTATTTGTGAAGATCTCTTCGAGCTACTAACATCTATCAACATCTTCAAGCTCCTAGTTCGGATTATTCAACATTTAATCCTCTCCACCACTCCAAATCAAGGTAAACTTTGTATAACCCTAGAATTTCGGTATTTGTGGTTTTTCCTTCCGATCTCTTCGAGTTAGCTTGCTAATGTGTTGGAATATGTTGAGTATGGATTATCTACCTTGGATACATGTGTTTCTATGTATTTATTGGTGTATTTTATGGGATTGTTGAGTATTTGAGATGGTTGAGTGTGATTCACCATCTAGAGGTTTTCTTACCGGAATACATGTATCGTGGGTAGTATTTTCGGGTGGTTTCCAACTTATTTTCCTACCGAAGGGTTATTGATAGTTGATTACGAACTTGTCTAGGTTTGGAGTTGTCGATTCTTTCAACTGTGGTACCTCGTCGTTCGTACCCTTTCCTGTCATCCCAGGCAAGTAATTCTTGCTCATTTAAAAGGATAATCATTCCTTTCGTTATTGTTCATTCATACATATAATTCATTCATAGTATATCAATCATGTTGAGACTTGTAATTATCAAACTAATCATCTAATTCACGAGGAACGACGGTTCCAATCATTTCATTTTAGCTATCACTCATTGCGTTATTAATTCACAACGGTGAGTCATTCTTGGCCCTTGTCAGATTTCTATTCATTATTATTCATTATGGTCGCTTTCGTTCTTGTGACCTTCCAGGATCGTATTGCGTTGTCGGATGGTATATGTGTGGAATTTTTAGTCGGACACACGATGGTCATGTGTTATGCGGGTAATCCGACACATTGGACCGTACACACAGTAACGTGCCTCCGAGAGATTAATTAGGCACAAATGCATGTGTTTATGTCGGTTTCCGAACACTCGGCGACTTGTGTACTTGCACATCCCATCTCGGGCGTACTATGATCCCCTCTTTCAGACTTGATTTCATAACTAAGACATGTGATTATTGTATTTGTTCAACTCTTGAGGATTGTTGTTTTCTGTAACTGACCCCGTTGGGGATGTTGTTTTTAGGTCATGGCAAGGCAAAGGCACGGGAAGAGCACGATGACGGCGAGGAGTCCCAATGATACTAGTGGGGGGGGGGGAGTCCTTTCAGCCATTCATGTTTCCTTCATGTGTGTTTTCCGCTGTATTTCCGTTTGGACTTTCATTTTAATTTGGTGTTGTATATTTCATCTTCATATGAAATATATATGTATTATGTAATCTTGGGTGTATTGTACTTGAAACTCCTCATTGAGAAATTGGTAATATAATGTGGTTCGGTACTGCAGTTATATTATTTAAATCATTGTATTTCATTCACTTGGTGGGTCCCAGTTGGGGGTCCACGACACTGTAATAGCCACCTAGTTTGGGGTGTTACAAGCTCAGTGATCTCGATTTGCACATAGCATCAAACATATTTAGGGTTTGACTGATCGTGACCCTACCACTTGATCGGGACATTTGAAAAAAGGGTTTATATGTTTACGGGTATTCACGACAGAATGGTTCTTGAATGATCCCTATAATTCATTCTCAGTAAGGTTAGCGTGTAGGCCGCGGGACTGGCTAGGTGGTGCTATAACTCTTCGGTTCCTCGCATTGCTTACTGAGATGGACCTACCGAGTCGCGCATTAGGGAGACGACAGAATAATTGAATTGGATCTCTTATTGTGCATTTTAGACATTGGAAGTCTTATTTAATTTATTGGATAAATTAAATCGGTCTAGTGAATTAAATAAATTACTAGGTAATTAATTTAATTCATAATTATTATTTCTTGGAGAAATAATATCTTAATATAATTTATTAATTAGATTAATTAATTGTATTAATTTTATTTGAGACGAACCAAGACATATCAGTTAGACTGGATACACGACGGTTCGTTTCATGGATCGAAACAAACTAAACCTTCCAATCATAGTGTAGGCCGCCCCCCTCGTATGCACCTTCCTTGATGGTGCCTTTTGTCTTCTCATTTATTGTGATGAGTTGGTTCCATACGGAGAGTATAAAAGGGTGTTATAAGATGAGATCTTGTCATAATACACCATGAGGTGGGGACCTTGGAGGTTTGTGTGGACTTTATTATAAAATAAAGTTCATCCCTTCCACAAGACACACCAAAAATCGGCCAAGACACACACATACACACACACACACACACATATATATATATATATATATATATATATATATATAGAGAGAGAGAGAGAGAGAGAGAGAGAGTTTTTGCTCAAGTTCTTACACACTTAGAGAGAGAGAAAATCAAGAACAAAAATTATATCACTTAGAGTGATCACAATTTTGAGAGAATCATTTCTTACTATTCTTTTCTAGCTGTATCCTTGTAGGATAATTGGGTAGTTTTCGTTTCGATCATCTCCCAACGCGTGACTAGTAGAGATGCGGTGTTTTCGGCATTTGGATCATCGAGGACTTATCAAATCGGATTTGCAGTCATCGGGATCAACCTCAACATTCATTCAAAGGACTTCAAGGGTATGTCTTCATATCTTAACTCTTGTCCTTTCATATTCGTATATACGTTGCATGATCGGTCCTCTTTAGTGGTTCGGTAAAATTCGTGTTTTGCTTCCGCTGCGTCTTCATTTTAGGCATCGAATCTCAACACTCGTAAGCTCCCAAGACACATGGAGCTCGAGTCCAACTGCTAATTGCCAAGAACCAGAGCTCAAGCCCGTGCACGAGCTCGATCTAAGCCGGCAGGAGATGGCCCGCACGCACGTGAGCTTCATAGTGCTGGTCCAATAGTATAGACCACTAGCTTATCGAATCATCAATACACCTACTTACTAATAAACTAGTCAAGAATACTTCATTTTTTCAATGTCGGATGACTTTTCATATCCCATTTTAACTCTTCATCCTACCATTAAATTTAATTAAATAACTAACTCTATTCATTTATTTCTCACTCATTAATTGATTTTGAGAAAAATAAACTAGTTTTATCTCCCCGAAACCTAGATTCATAATTTTCCAATTTAATTCCCAATAATTTCATATTTTGTCATTACTAAATTGATTGAGAATTGAGTCAAACTCATTTTTCTATACCAGCTTCCAACATCATTTAAGGGTGATTATGCATATATTAGGATGTTTGATACAGTTGTAATGACATTAATTGCCACAATAATTAATAATACTACCATAACCAATAAACATGTTATCTGCTCTCTATTTTCAGTAATAACTATATATGGCTTATTTTGCTTACTTTGTGTTTGTTAATATCACCATATAGAAGTACCACAGGTGAGAAATATTCAGAAATATGTTCCTCACACAATAGAGAAAATTACAATTGGTCACGACACAAAAAATGTGAAATTTGCTAAAATAAAAGGAGTTATTAGTTCCGTTGTTGTTTAGACAACACTGACTAATTAAATATTTTTATTTTTATTTTCCAAAATATAATTGGGTAGTATATGTACACACTTTTGGTGAATCGTTATGTTATGTTTTTGTGAATGCAGATATGCACAACTAAAGCTTGACTTTGCTGATGGAGATGGTAGAAAATCAAGAGGAAAGTGTCATATAAATTGGCTGAAAAATGAAAGCGCATTGAGAAAAAAAAAAAAGAATATGTGTCCAAGGGAAAGGGACTTTTTTTAGTGGATAAAACCAACTTATTCTACTTAGGACCTGTTCTTTTGGATTTATTTTGATTTTCGATTGATTCGATTTAATTTAGGCCCATTCCGTCTGATTCATCTGGCCTGGGATTGATTTGGTCAGCTCAGTCCATTTAGTTCGATCAGCCTGGGCCTGCCTTCGATTCTTATTATTATTATTATTATCATTATTATTATTAATATTATTAATCTTAATTATTATTATTGTTATTATTACTAATAATATTTACTATTATCCTTGTTGTTGTTGATTACTATTATTATTATTTACCATTATTATCAGTGTTATTATTATTATTATTAATCTTAATTATTATTATTGTTATTATTACTAATAATATTTACTATTATTAGTAATAATATTTATTATCATCGTTGTTGTTGTTGATTATTTTTATTATTATTTACCATTATTATTAGTATTATTATTGTTATTGTTATTATTATTATTATAGTTATTGTTATTAATATCATTAATATTATATAATTACCCTTATCAGATAGATCTCAAATTATCATTTATATTTTATAATATTATTATTATTTTTACTATTATTTTATTATATTTATTATTTTTATTTTTATTCTTCTTCTTCTTCTTATTATTATTATTATTATTATTTATCCTTAATATATTTGATTCAATCAGATTGATTCGATTCAGTGAGTTGATTCGATTCGATTGATTCGATTCAGTCATTCGATTCGATTAAATTCAGTCCAAAAGAACATAGCCTTATTGGTCAATTATTCCTAATTATTTATACGCTTTATTATTCGGAAAAATTGTAAAAGTTGTCCAATTAATTATGGAGGATGTTACTTTATGCCCACCATGTTTAAACGTGACAATTGTTCTTGTATGTAGTTATTTGGTGTAATTTATGTCCAAATATCATTGGAAACAGGAAAATAGCATGTGACGTGTCACGTGCTCCGAAGAAAATGGCATAAATTGGACGTCGCAGAAATTAATGGGCATGTTTTGCCAAATCTGAAGAGAAATATTAAAATAAATAGTAAAAACAAAAATAACATATTAATTGTAAAAAATATTTTAAAATACAGAAAATTAGTTTTGAAATATGAAAATCTCAATTGAAAACTAGAAAATTGAAAAATATATTCCTATAAACTATTTTGAGAATTTAAGTGGGAAATAACTTGCTCAGCCCTGCAATACGTCTATTAACACCTGAAACTCCTTAATATTTCTAGGCGAAGTCACCTGAAGCAGTCCCTTCACCTTCCCGGGTTTCAATACCCTATTTGGTGACCACATATCCCAAAAACTTGCATGATCTTACCCCGAGTGAACCATTTAACGGGTGGAGCTTCACCCGGTATGTGTGCAAGTTCTGGAATGTCTCTTATTAATTGGCTATATGCCTTTTCGCTTTCACACTTTTCACAAGCATATCATCCATATGTACCTCCATATTCCGTTGAATTCAAGCTCGGGAGATCTTATCCACCATTCTCTAGTATGTGGCACTCGCGTTCTTTAATCCAAAAGGCATTCATACATAGCAGAATGTTCCTTGCAAAAAGCTAACTCTCATCTGGTGCTAGAGAAATTTGATGATACCCCTCAAAGGAATCCATCATGTCGAGTAACTCATATCCTGAGGTAGAATCAACGAGCTAATCAATCCTTAGAAGGTGGCAGTGATCCTTGGGACGTGCTTTGTTCAAATTCCAGAAGTTCATGCACATTTGCCATGTTCCACTATTCTTTTAGACCACCACCATGTTAGGTAAAAACTCGGGAAGTTAGCTTCCATTATGTTTGTAGGCCACAGAGTACACAGTAAACATCTTAGACGGTAAACATACAATAAGCTGTACGATTTTCGAAGTTAATTAGATAGCGGAAGACTGTTGTGAGTTGTTGTAAATACAACAACTGGGAGTTCTCCTGTTTGCTTGATGCGTACATGGTTTAACAATGTATACTTAATAAATTACAGTAGAATGAAAACAGTAAAAGACAGAAGGTAAATAACACAGAGTTTAAAGTGGTTCGAGATAAATCCCTCTACGTCCACTGGTCACACATGAGTAAAGTGTTTATTAAAATCACTATGTACACAACTATGTGACTTTAACTAAACCTGTCTCTGTATCGTTCACACAGATTGATTCAAGGACTGTAGCTTTGGGTCGTTCAAATAGATTGGCTTGAGCTCTTTCGACTCGCTTCTTCTCACACAGATCAAAGCTTCATCTTCAATGCTATTACTCCCACACAAGTCGGAATATGCAAGGATCTTTAGTCCACACAGGGCTAATGATAATCTCAATGGTAAGGGTAGAACAATTCCAAACAGCAGCTATATCTTTGATGAACAATCGCTGTATGATGTGCTGTTTGTATTGAGAACATAGTATATTTCTTCACTTGGATACTACTGTATGCTCACGAAATATCCTGCGCTTGTAATAGCTAGAATGTCAGAGTAATCTGTCAGAGTATGTGCGATAATGAATAACTTGGGTATATAAACTCCTCTTCCTTGGGGGTATTTATAACCTCTGAAATGTATCCGTTATAAATGTAGTCATTGCTGGCTAGTGAGATGTTGACGTCTCTTATTGGTGGCTGCTGAATGTTTGAAATACATTTAATGCTTCAGACATCCGTTATGTCTTTGCATTAAATACTCTTTAGAGCGTTCAGACTTGCCTCTCTCCAACTACATTAAATGCTATTCCATCAGCAATAAATGCTCCTTTTAACCGTGAATACTTTATGAATAAATAATATTTATTTCACAATGGTTTAAAGCTATTCCCTTTAGTCATGTTGGATGTGTTTTACTTTTTCTAAGTAAAACACCTACAACCTTACTGCTATATCCAACATACTCTTTCTCTTGCTGTATGAAGTAGGCTCTATAGAAGATATTTTTGCTGTATGGTTGGGCTGTATGACGAATCCTTACAACTTTGGTACTTAACTATATTCCGACTTCTTTAAGACTTATTTGCTGTATGTTGGCCATTATCAAACCAGGAATATTTATCCTAATTATTTCCTCCTTTTTGATAATGCCAAAACTTTCTCTAGATACCTTCTTTTGGATACATAGAGGCTATCTTCAAGTCTTTATGTCGATAGAACTTATCTTCATAACTTATTCTAGAAATTTGAACTGCTCGCAGGCAAGTTCTATAATGAAAAATCCTACATGACTTAAGTGTATTACAATTGATCTTATGATTGGCGCATAGGCACAATCTTACAGGGCGAAATCTAAATTGCATACAACTTAATCTATGAACTCTTCGCAGACAAGTTCTTACAGCTTTGAGTATTAACAAGTTTGTAGTTGTTGAAATATAGCAAAACTACGTAATCAAACAGTAAAAACAGTAAACATAGATTATGAGCTGTAATCTTTCAAGAAACCAAGATTTATTGGTAAAAACAGTAAACAGAGAGATGCATGCTATATTGGTAAGCCTACAGAAGAAAGAAAATACATCGAAAATGCTAGCTCCTATATTGAGAGTGCTTCCAAGGCCTCCGGTCAGGATCATTTACAGTTCCTTTCCACCAGTTGACTAGGGAGTCCTTGCCTTGATCCCGATAAATGCTTTTTTCTTTAAGGGATTGATCGAAAGCAAGGACCCTGTCTTCCGGGTAGGTGAGCCGTGGTGCCTGTATTTCATCAGCATTTCCAGAGGGAAACTTTCCTTCCGCTAACAGCCGTGAGAATTCATTGCGACATCCTCCAGCGTCTTTAATCAGTTGAAGAGGGCAGACTCCCTGATGAGAGTACATAAGTATCTCATCAGTTCATTTTTCTTCCAACTCTTCAGATCATCGGCTGAAAGCTGTCTATCCATAGGCAGCATAATCTTGGACGACTTTCACACATTGTTTTTCCATGGGATGTTGGGATCCTGGAACTGAGGTCGAGATCCAGTTACCCTGTATCCGTTTGTATCTTGACTTGACCTGGTTTCGGCCAGTCGACTAATTGCAGCAACAACACTCTCTTCTAGCACTGCGTCCATCACTCTCTCTCTCCAATCTCTATCTTCGGGCAGCCTTTTTTGACTCTTCCCCATTTTTGGCATCATCAATATATCATACCTTGGTATGAATTTCCTGTATGAGCTTCATGGACTCGTATTTTTTGGTCTTCAGATCATTGACACTTTGAACCAGTATGCCAACTACTAAGCACAGATCATAGAAGGGCAGCAATCATTTTGGCCTCGGAAACTCTGAGCTTTCCTTGTTCCTGTCGTACGATCCACTCCTGATGCTGTTTTAGTTGGTTGAATGCTTGACACAATGCTGTAGGCATCAAGCAGAATACATCTTCCACAATGTTGAAGTTCTTTAGTCGAGTGGAAGACTGCACAGGAAATTTCTCGTCCTGTGTAGTCTCACGCATCCAGTCGGGTTCTTTTCCATCGTGCAGTCTGGTCCCTGTATGTTGAAGGGCAGCAATCGTTTTGGCCTCAGAAACTCTGAGCTTTCCTTGTTCCTGTCGTAGGATCCACTGCTGATGCTGTTTTAGTTGGTTGATTGCTTGCCACAATGCTGTAGGCATCAGGCAGAATGCATCTTCCACAATGTTGAAGTTCTTCAGTCGAGTGGAAGACTGCACAGGAAATTTCTCGTCCTGTGTAGTTTCACGCATCCAGTCGGGTTCTTTTCCAACGTCGTACAGGGCCTGACGGCTAAGTATAGAACATCTAACATATCAGATGAGTGTTCAGACGAGTTATATATCAGGCGAGTTTTGGTCAACAGAAATATTAGACGAGGTTTGACCAAAACTCAACTGCAACCGAGTTCTGAAGAAGGCAGTATATCAGGCAAGTTCTAGTCAAACAAATATATCAGAGAAGTTTGACCTCATGCGAGTTATCAGCTACGCTTTCAGACATCAGGCGAGTATTACTCCAACTGAAAGCAGACAAGTCTTCGGTCAAGCAAATGTATCATATGAGAGTTGACCACATACGAGTTTTTTATCAGTCGAGGTTTTCGGTCAAACCAAACATCAGAGGAGGTTGACCAAACCATTACTGCATCCAAGTTTTATGTATCAGAGAAGAAGCTCAGTCCACGTCTGCAAAGCATTAAAACTCAACAATTACGGCAAAATACTTGCGGACGTGAATTCAAGGAGACAAACTAAATGATTCTCGGAAGTTAAGGAATATTTTTTTCCTAGAGATTGGCAACAGGAAGACTTTCCAAATAAAGTAATCTAGAATAGCAGCGCAACAGGAAGATTCTTCAAACTGACAGATTTGAAGAAAGAAGACAAGCCGTGCAAAGAGGTGAACGAATAAACAAAGAAGTCTACTCTCAAATGGACGGATTTGTTAAAAGAGATGCAACGGCTATGAAGAAGCTCAAGATTCATACTATAAATATCTGAAGACATATTTGAGCAAAGTACGATGCGAACAACATTTACAAGCGATCAAAGTATTCAAAGCAATCAAATCTATCAAAGCGAACAATACCATCGTGAAGAGCAAACACTACAAAAAAAATAGTTTTTAGCGACGCCATTTACCGATGCCCGTACTCGCCGTTGTTAAACTTATAATTTACCGACGCCATTACTGACGCCGTTATTTAATTAATTTACCGATTCCATTGTCGACGCCCTTACCGACGCCATTTAACGACGCCCTTACCGATGCCACTTCGGCGTAGGTAAATTTTTATTATTATCTTTTTTTTATTTTTTCATAATTAACGACGCCCTTTACCGACGCCATTTACCGACGCCTTTACCGACGTCATTTTGGCATTGGTAATTTTTTTTTACTTTTTTTTTTAAATTAACGACGCTGTTTACCGACATCGGTATCTACCGACGCCATTACCGACGCCGAAATGGCGTCGGTAAATTTTTTACACTATCCCACATCGAAAAAATAGTAGTGTTTTATGTGGTTTATAAACCAAAATCTTTCTCAACCATTTAAAATTGAATGGAGCCCGAACCTGACCTGCCCGGACCCGGACTTGACCCGCCCGGACTTGGACCTGACCGAACCTGACCCGCTTGAGTCCTGACCTGACTTTTTGATGCAGCGGTGCGTATAGATTTAAGGAAGAAAACAATGAAAATAACAAGAGGATCAATCTGTACTGATTGAATCGCTCCAGGTAAAGGGGAAATATCCTAATATTATTAATCAAATTCCCCCCTAACAATGAATGTTCGTAGGGTTTAAAAACTCACAGAATATCCAAGCCCAATAAAAGAAATCCCAATTAAGTTGGGCCTAATAAATAAAGTATAACATAAAAGCAGTAAATAAATTAAACCCTTAATTTAGTTGGGTCTAATTTTTCCAAGTAACGAAGCGCAGCTTCGTCTCAACCATTCTCCTCCTCTTCAAAACGATTCGCCCTCGAATCGAAATCAACTTCGTCTCCAGAGGAATTGTCACCTGCAAAAGGAACCAAATGCTTGACATGGAAGACGTCAGAAGTGCGAATATGGCCAGGAAGACGAAGACGATAAGCATTCAGGTTGATCTTTTCCACGATCTCAACAGGGCCGATCTTGCGGGACTTCATCTTATTGTACTCATGAAGGGGAAAACGGTCCTTGGTGAGGACGGCCCACACAAAATCACCCACCTCAAATTGAACATCACGCCGTCTCGAATCAGCAGCAGCCTTGTACTTAGAGTTGGCAGCCTCTAAGTGGGAATGAGTAGTAGCATGGATATGTTGGAGTTCACTAATCATGTCTACAGCACGGATATCAGGAGGCAGGCTAGAAGATAAAGTAAGAAGGTCCATCGGAGCACGAGGAACCAATCTATACACCACATAAAAGGGGCTGAACCCGGTACTACGATTCAGTGCTTGATTATGAGCAAATTCAGCAATACATAGCTTAGAATCCCATGATTTCAAATTATCTCCCACCAAACAACGGAGCATATTACCCAATGAATGATTGACCACCTCAGTCTGCCCATCAGTCTGAGGGTGGTAGGCACTACTAAAATTCAACTCCGTGTTGGCCATGCGCCACACAGTACGCCAGAAATGACCAAGGAAATGGGAATCTCGATCCGAGACAATAGATATAGGTAAGCCATGCAAACGAAAGATGTCACGAAAGAATAAGGTGGCAACATGAACAGCATCAGAAGTACGTTTGCAAGGAATGAAATGCACCATTTTAGAGAAACGATCAACTACAACAAAGATCGAATCATTACCTCGTTGGGTACGAGGGAGGCCCAAAACAAAGTCCATGCTGATGGCATCACATGGACGAGTAGGAATCGGCAGAGGGCGATATAACCCAGCATTAGTGGCGGTGCCCTTCGAGACCTGACAGACCCGACAACGAGCAACAAAACGGGCCACATCACAACGAACAGTTGGCCAAAAGAAACATCGATTCACCAGCTCAGCAGAACGATCACGGCCCACATGACCTACACCATGAGTCTCAGAAATAATCCATAACCTCAGACTACATGCAGGGACACATAAACGAATACCCCGAAATAGAAATCAATCTACCATAGTATAATGCTCATGAATAGCAGCATGCAAGGAAGAGAGAATAGGACCAAAGAATGGGTCAGTGGCATAGAGATCACGAAAAGTATCAAATCCAATTACCTCAACACGCATGTCTGTCAGTAATGAGTGTCGACGACTCAAAGCATCAGCAACTTTATTGTCCACCCCAGCATGATGGCGAACCATAAACGTAAACTGCTGAAGAAAAGAAGACCACTAGGCATGACGGGCAGATAAGGAGTCTTGAGATGCCAAGTGCTTGAGGGCCTCATGATCAGTGTATAAAATAAACTCCCACTGAAACAAGTAATGACGCCAATGGCGAACATCACGAACCATAGCATAAAACTCAATATCGTAGGTACTATATCTCGAACGAGCACCCATTACTTTATCACTGAAAAAGGACACAGGACGACCAGCCTGTGTCAAAACAGCACCAATCCCCACCTTCGAAGCATTAGAATATAACTCAAAAGGCATAGAGAAATCAGGAAGCACCAAAAGTGGGGCGCTTGTCAACCGAAGTTTGATCTCTTGGAAGGCCGCCTCAGCCTTAGGAAACCAAGAAAAGGACTTACCATGCATAACATCAGTAAGAGGTGCCATGATAGTGCTGAAGTGTCGAATAAATCGGCGGTAGAAAGAAGCCAACCCATGAAAACTTCGTATCTGAGCAACAGAAGTAGGAGTCGGCCATTCACGTATAGCAGCAATTTTGGATGCATCAACCCGAATACCAGCAGCAGAAATCCAGTAACCCAAGAAGAGGACAGAATCTGTAAAAAATGAACACTTCGACGGAGAAGCATAAAAGCGTTCAGCCCAAAGAATCATCAAGACAGCCCGCAAATGCTCCACATGGTCAGCCTTAGACTTGCTGTAAATCAGAATGTCATCAAAATACACCACGACACAAGTACCAATGAGAGGATGAAGATACTGATTCATAACCCGCATGAATGTGCTAGGAGCATTGGATAACCCAAAAGGCATAACGAGTCATTCAAAAAGGCCCTCACGAGTTTTGAAGGCGGTCTTCCACTCATCCCCCCGTCTGATGCGAATCTGATGATAACCACTCCTCAAATCTAGCTTACTGAAGATCACTACCCCCGAAAGTTGATCAAGGTGGTCATCAAGGCGAGGAATAGGAAAACTATAACGCACAGTAATCTTGTTGATAGCCCTGCTATCAACACATACGCCATTCCCCAGTTTTCTTCGGAATGAGCAAGGCAGGAATGGCACAAGGACTCAAACTATGACGAATCAGTCCCTTACTGAGTAAATCTTCCACCTGTCGATGCAGTTCCTCGTGCTCAACCGGACTCATGCGGTAGTGAGGGCGGTTGGGCAAGGGAGCACCTGGAATTAGGTCAATCTGATGCTGAATATCACGAAGGGGAGGCAACGCCTCTGGCAGAGAGTCAGGGAATACATCTGCGAACTCAGTAAAGATAGGATACACGGGCGCAGGAATCTCAGAGGAAACAACAATGTCATGAGCAAGGAGCATAATAGAAAAAGGTGCATCAGACAACTCTTGAAGAAAAGCCGAGTTTGACAGGCAAAGCACTTTATTGGGGAAATCAGAGGGTGTGGGTTTCGGCACAGTAGGTAGTAACACAATCTTAACCCCGGAAAAAATAAAACTGTACGTATTTTTGCGACCATCATGTGTAACAACCCGATCAAATTGCCAAGGTCTCCCCAACAGGACATGACACGCGTCCATCTATACAATATCACACCAAATATCATCAACATACATTTCGCCCACAGAAAATTTCACCAAAACACGGCGATCGACAGTTACATTTGTCCTCTTTTGCAACCACGACAAATTATAAGGGTGTGGGTGCAATTCAGAAGGGAGTGATAATTTCTCAACAGCAGCTTTAGAAATTACATTCTCACATGATCCAGAATCAATAATAAAAGTACACACCTTATTACGAATTGTACAAGTATAATAAAATAAAGTGTGTCTTTGTACCTCCTCAGTTGGGCCTTTCGGAGTGAGACAAGCCCTGTTAAGAATTAAGTTTTGGCCCACATCACCAGAGACCAAAACTTCTGGGTAGTCTTCTGGATAAACATCAAAATTGGGGGTATCTAATGCATCTTCATCTTCCACGTCCTCAGTGAGTAAGCCACGACTGCCGGCATGTCGCGGGCACTAAGACATACGGTGCCTGAGCTCCCCACACGAAAAACAGGGGCCACGGGTGGAGGTCGAAGGCACATGCGGCGGAAATGCACCACGAGAAGATGCGGCCGGCAGCGCTTGTGGTACTGCTGGTCGACTGCCCTACGGGCGACTGACATCGATCGGCGGAGGAACGGATGGGGAATGAGTCGTTGTCGGCGTGAAGGGCGTGGCAGCGCGACGCGCCAGTTGGCGCTCCAACGCAGAGGCACGTTGATGAGCTTCGGAAATCGATGCCGGTGAAAGCAGATTCAGGGCATCTTGAAAATAGAATCTCAAACCCCCAATGTATCATGAAACTAGTTGTTCCTCATATTCCGCTGTTTGGGATCGCGAAAGTAATTGGTAAAACTCCTCCGTATACTCATCGATTGAACGATTGCTTTATCTGAGGTTTTGCAATTTTTGCTATAATAGACGTGTGTAGTTGAAAGGGAGAAATTCTGATCGAAGATGTTTCGTGAATTTGTCCCACGAAGTGATGCGAGATTTACCCCTCTAGGATCGGGTGGCCTTCAATCGATACCACCATGAGGCAGCGCGGCCGCGAAAGCAAGTGGCCACGAGTTCAACGCGGCGGTCCTGCAGGACATCTTTAAAATCCAGAACCTCTTCAACGGCAATGAGCCAATCAAGGAACTCATCGGGGTGTAAATGGCCGTGAAATACTGGCAGATCGAGTTTGAAGCTTTCTTCCCACTTCCTGCTGTGGTCAGCGTCACGCATGGTATGACCAGCCAATGGAGCAAAAGGATTCTCAATCGTAACCTCGTCGTCGGATGTGGCATCCACGGGAGGTTGCACACGATTGGGTCGTGGTTGACGATCAGGGAACGCCGCCAGAACGGCCGCCGTCAGTGCCTGAAGCAACTGTACCACGGTTCCCAATTGAACAATAAGTTCATCCAATCTGTTAGCAAGGGCATCTCGATTTGGTTCGCGTCTTGGCGGCATGTTGGATCGTGCGGCTGGCAACTGGATACCAAATGATGCAGCGGTGCGTATAGATTTAAGGAAGAACATAATGAAAATAACAAGAGGATCAATCTGTACCGATTGAATCGCTCCAGGTAAAGGGGAAATATCCCAATATTATTAATCAAATTCCGCCCCTAACAATGAATGTTCGTAGGGTTTAAAAACTCACAGAATATCCAAGCCCAATAAAAGAAAGCCCAATTAAGTTGGGCCTAATAAATAAAGTATAGCATAAAAGCAGTAAATAAATTAAACCATTAATTTAGTTGGGTCTAATTTTTCCAAGTAACGAAGCGCAGCTTCGTCTCCACCACTTTTTTAGATTTTTTTATTTTTAATTTTACAACGCCAAAAATGGCGTCGGTAAAAAATTACCGTCGAGCATTTTTACAACGGCGCATTGCCGTCGGTAAATTTTTTACCGCCATTTTCTGTTTTACCAATGGCGTTTGGCGTCGGTAAAAACTGTTTTTTTTTGTAGTGAAAGTTCAAAAGTTCATATACTGAGAAGCTCTTGAGTTGGAGAAGACAAAAACTCTTGTCTTCAAAGTTTGAGTACGGGGTTGCTTTATTGAACTAGGTTCTTGAAAGTAAAGAGGCTGTAAACGCATCCACGGGTTCTTGATTGGAAGGTGATAGACAGCTTGCGAGTTGTTGAGGCATCCACGGGTTTTCAATCAGGAGGTGCTAGGCAGTCAAGGGAGTTGCAATGGCCACGGGATTCCACTGGTTGGAAGCTATTTTAACTGGTTGAATCATTGTAACGTTTATCACTGGTTCAAAGTTATAGTGAATTCATCTCCAACTGGTTTGGAGAAAAGTGGATTAGTGGAGGATTACCCCACCTATGAAACCACTATAAGTGCCTATGTGTTTTACTGCATTTCATCATACTTCTCTGCTGCATTCATATTTACTGTTCCATATAGCAATCAACTGTCTTCCGTATAACTTAGTTTTACAGTTGACATAAGTCACCTACATTATTATCAACTGTGCTTCCGCATTATCATCTACAGTTAAGATTTTTTTAGCTGCATATTTTATCAGCTGAGCAAACTCACCTGAGTTTCAGGAAAAGAATTTAATAAGTCTATTCACCCCCCTCTAGACTTATTCTTGAGGACTTGTGACCTACAAGTTGTATCCGAGTGGTTGGTTTAATTTCACAAAACCAGATTCATATATTTGAGCATATATAAATCTCTCATTACAATGGAACACATGCAGCACATGCACCCTAGATTACCAATACTTTCTGTTGATAAGTATGATGTCTTGAAAATAAGAATGCAGGCACATCTTTCATCTATCCACGGTGACATGTGGTGTATAATTGAGGACGGACCATTCATCTTCCTAAAGGACAACACACCAGAAGAAATTGCAGCTGGGAAGCCATAAAAGATTCCCAAGAAGAGAACGGAAATGTCACCTGAAGAGAGGAAGCTGTCCAACCTAGACAACCAGGACAGAGATGTCCTATACCAGACCCTTGATAAAGCCACCATGGTAAAGATCAAGAACTGCAAGAATGTAAAAGAAATCTGGGACACATTGGCATTAATGTGTGAAGGAACCGAGCTAATCAAGGAGAACAAGTTGTCAATAGCCACACATAAGTTTGACAACTTCAAGATGAAGAGTGGAGAAACCATTGATCAGGTGAATGGAAGATTCACAGAGATCATAAATGAAATAAATTCTGTTGGAAAAACATATGGCAACCGAGAGATGGCTCTGAAGGTTCTAAGATCTCTCACACCTGAATAAATCATGAAGGCTGTTGCTATGAGAGAATCAAAGGTTCTCAACAAAATAAAGATCCAGGAGCTGTTCTCCAATCTCAAAGCATTCGAGTTTGAGCTGCCCTGCTCATCAGCCAGTGAGCTAGCTGAGAAAGGAATAGCTTTTGCAGTGGAATCACCTGCAACAAGTCAAATTGAAGTCAGTCCCCCCAGCCCTCTGAATTTTTAAGAATAGATGGCATTCATCATGTAGAGGTTCAGCAACTTCAGAAAGAACTATTCAAAGTACAAGAAAAACTTTAAAGAGAACCCAAGAAGAAATCAAAAAGCTGGAAAACTAGAAGGTGGAATGATACAACTACCACAAAATAGCACATATCCAATTTGATTGTCCTGAACTCAAAAAGGATGAAAGCAAGAAGGACATAGGCAGAAAGGAGGACAAAAGGAAGGCTCTCATTGGTGAATAACAAGAGAGAGAGAGTTGAATCAAGCAGTAGATTTTTCTCAGATGATGATGACTACAACTGCTTGATAGCTAATCTGGATGATGAAGAGGTAACATCTAAACCTCAAACTACAAAAGGTTTCAGCTCTGACATGTCTGAAGACATGGATCTTCACAAGTCTGTAAATCAGTTGCTAAAAGATTTTGAAACCTTAAAATCAGCCCACATATCTGTTACAACTGAGAATGCATAATTGAAGAATGAGAAAGTCCAGCAGAAAAATGATTTTAAAAAACTCAGCCAAGAGTCAGCAAAGTTTAAAAAAATCATAGCTGAGTTTGAAAAACAAGCTAAAAACACTTTGAAAAACTCAGCTGAAAGTACCACAACTGAGGTTCATAAGTTGACTGTTTTAAACAGTGAAAAGTCAGCTGCAGTTGCTCATATCAAAACTGAGCTATCTAAGTTGAAACAGCTAAACAGTGCATAAGCTAAAGAGATAACATCTCTGAAAGCATCTATAACTCTTGATGGATTATGTATAAACCAGAGGCCACTTTATTCAAAATCAGGCCTTGGATATTGTAACACCCCCAATCCACTCAGGGATATTACACGCCGTAGACCCTCTCCTCGAGGATCTACCAGGCTGGTAACAATATTTAACATCTCGACAATGCCTTCAAGGCTACAATGACTCAGTAGACCGATTTGGTCTTTCCACAAATACATACAACTCAAATACAACTCATGCCCACGCAGGGGACAAAATACAACTACACCCGTACAACGGGAACAATACAGCAGCGGAAAATAAAGTACAACTGAACCAACACACGATGTACGGTTCCTCATGTGATTAGTATCGATCATCTTTCATCATCCTTCGTGCCGACCCTGTGTTATGCTCCAAAACCTGAATGCAAAACAGACATCCACCCCCCGAATACTCGGGGGTTAGCAAAACTCCACTGTTTTGCTAGTGCAAATACAAAGTGCAAATACGAGCCATACAATTCACATTCCACGAATAACAATAACCGAGGATCCTCAAAGATCCAAACGAAACGAAAAGTACTTCCCGAGGCAAGGGTTTGAGAAAACATTTCAAAAACGAAATATCATAAATCAATGGGAATAATTTATAAAACGGTTTAGAATGCCATCGAGAGTTTTAATAGAAAACAATTCAGGATTATCAAATCCTACTTTTCGAAAACCAAAAGACAAAAGGGGTCACCGCCCCAAAGGTTTACCTTCTGAAAAATGACATTTACCCAAACCATTGGGATTTTAGCCCCAAATTCGTAAAACGACTTTTATAAAACCATTGGGATTTTAGCCCCAAATCTCATCAACTCACAGTACACGAGAACGTCAACAAGGTTCGTCTCCCAACATCAAAATCCACAATTAAAGGATTTAAAACAATGAACCACAAAATACTCTAGAGCCATCCTAGCCAAGTAGGCCAAACGAACAACTTACCTCTTACACATTTAGTCAATGCATGCAAATGAAAAACCGTTCAAAAGCACTCATTTCCGGAAATGCCAATATCAAATCACATTTGTAAAAAAATGCAACACAATTAACCGCGGACCCACGCCGTGGATCCTCGCGAGACCCCGTCGGATCTAACCCACAGTGGTTAAAAGCAAGCTCGCGGTCCCACAGCTTCGTGGAGCCCTACCGAGACCCCGTCGGATCTAACCCGTAGTGAGCATACACACACACACACGTTACTCATGCAATACTAACATGCTAAGAATGTAAGTTCATTAAGAATACTTACTAGAGATGGCCATTTATCCGACAACATTATCAACTACCCAAAACATAATAACAGATTAAACCGGAATACACAATTCCATAACTTTAAAAATAGGGATATCATCAAAGCCTTCAACGCTTCAAAATAATCAAATCATAATCAATTTCCAAAACACAACGTTCACAAAACACACACGCGTTTTGAAAGAGAGCCTTTAACGAGGCCAAACCGAAATCCTTTGAAAATTCATTTCAAATAACCAAACAAACACATCAAGACGACCACCAATCATCATATCCATAAAACGAGAAAAGTATGGGCAAGGTACTTGCCTCGAATAAGAACAACGCGGAGAATCGACCGAAGTAGGTTGGCCCGAACCGACTACGAACCCGCCGACTCCACCGAACGCCAACTCACGTTCATAAACTACGAAGGACAATTAATAACAATGAAATGAATTCCATAACACGACTCAAAGCCGTTGAATTCAAAGAACGAATGACGAAAGTTCACGGATTTCCCCAAAACGCCAAGAACACGATTCGTTCCACAAAACCCGAAAATGGAATTCCAAGTTGAAATATGGATATACAATCCATATAATATGTTTAAAAACATCATTTAACCATAATCGATCCATCGAAAACGGATGAAAACGAGATCGGGACAAATCCCCAAAAAGTCAATTCAAGGAAATCAAGAAATATACTTGATTCGACGAAGAACAATGGATTAAATGATGTTAAACACAAGAATACTATCAAGATTAATCATACCCATCATGAATTAATCAACAACACGGAACGAATAGGGCGAAAATGCAAAAATCCCCAAATTCACGAAATTAGGGTTCTAAGGAAGATTACCTTGATTATTGGATCAAAGGTTGATAAAGGACGATCGATTGATGTTATGAACCCAAGGACTTCATGGATTTGTTGTTAAACAACATGGCTTCGCCGCCCATGAATCGCCACTCGCGGAAGGCGAAGGAAGGAAATGAAAACGAAGTGAAATGTGATTGCCACCATATTTATATCGGCCACCTAGCGTGCGCTAGCCTTCCCGGACTAGCGTGCGCTATCGGCCAGATCGGCCGAGTACCTCGGCCGTGGCCCACACGACCCGGCATCACCGACCAACCCCGCCGACCAACTCGCCGAACCAACTCCCGCTAGCGTGCGCTACGGCCGGATGCTGCGCGCTAGCCGACTGGCCCAAGAGCCACCGGATCGAACCGCCCGGCCAGTAACGACGCTAGCCGGCCGACGCGGCGCTACGCCCGCCGACTAGCGCGCTACGCCGGCGTAGCGTGCGCTACCCGCCGATCCCGACCGAGTCGAACCTCGAAACACCATCGCCTGTGCCCGAGCACAGACGCTAGGCCACCGGCACAGGCGCTACACTGCGGTTAGAAGGCAGCCTTTCCGGCCAGAAGCGTGCGCTACGCCGGTTCTCGCGCACTGTCCGGCCGGTGCCTGCACCGTCCGGCCCGATCCGCAACCGTCCGGCCACCCCGCAACCGCTGTGGCTCACGACCCGATTTCCGAAAACGCATTTAACGAACACGCGAAAAGTTCGCGGACAACATAAACGACTCGAAATGAAAGCGTAATACCATAATTAGT
Organism: Orobanche coerulescens; assembly: GCA_033398695.1. Lineage (NCBI taxonomy): Eukaryota > Viridiplantae > Streptophyta > Magnoliopsida > Lamiales > Orobanchaceae > Orobanche > Orobanche coerulescens. The sequence goes on from CM065803.1 coordinate 52,770,330, forward strand.
CATACGCGACCAAGAAACGGGTCGAGACAACAAGTACAGATACGTATACCCGTAACTTTCAAGAAATTACAAAATGGCCCAAACGCCTAAATCACGATACGTGATCGACTAACCAAACCGAAGTTCACAACACGTCCAACAAAGTTAAACGGACTTGCGGGAAACTCGAAACAACAGTTTCGGACGAGATTCGCAAGAATCGAACTCAAGTGCGGAAAAGTCGCGAAAAAACACGGAACTCAACAAAACGACACCGAAACGAACTCGGATGTCAAAAAGTGTAGAATTAATCATTCTCAGAATGACGAAACGGACATGAGCGAGTCGTCAAAACAGACTTCCGCCGAAAAAAAAGAAATTATCGGAAATCGAAAATTGCGGATATTACATTCTACCCTCCTTAAAAGAAGTTTCGTCCCGAAACTTAAAACAAGTAGGGAGAAGAAATATTCCGCCAGGAAAAACTCAACGAGACACACAAGAATGCGTAACTAACGCCCAACGGCGAAATGTTACAAACAACGCAAAGGAATATACGGCGTGTAAACACGCTCCACGGTGACCAACACAACGTCGCCGTTAGGGATATAATAAAACCGACAAGTGACAAGCGTCATCAAACGGATACTATAGCCAAGTCAATTATCCGATAATCACAAAACACAACGAACGAAAATCAATATGATTGACCAACCCAACGGTACATCAATCAAAACGCGAGTCAACCGCTGAACAAACACGGAATCCCATCGCCTAAGGGATGGAAGATTGAAAACGAAACTAATTTCCCGAACTAAAGGGAATTACGAAGGAGCCTGAACGTTCAACAATCACGAAACGAGAACAAAAACCGAACAAACAAACGATCGAGACAACAAAAATCGAACAATCATGTTCGAATCACAAAGAACAATAAAGTTCAAACAACAACTCCGAGGATGATCTGGTGAGAACTACAAGACATACATTGCCGAAGATCCACAGGAAAGGGAATAGCGATTGAAAGGTCACCACGACGAACGAGTTATTCCGAAACGATACCACACTCGTTCGATAAACAAAAACAAGGGGCGGACAATCTCAGAAATGTCAACAAACATAAATTAGTCGACAGAGTCGAAAACATAAGAGTTCCAAATCCGATCCACTTCGAATAAAAGAACTAGTAGAACCAGATGATGTCACTCCCAAACAAGGTTCACAAGAATCGAATCGAACCCGAAAAATTAACATCGATAACCAGATCAACTCAAAACAAGATCACGATTCGTTCGACGATGAAATGAAATACCGAACAAGTTCATAAAGTACCAACGAACATGAGCGAATCGATAGATGGGAAGAGAAAATACGAAGTCAAAATAGTACGGGCATTACCTCCGACCTCGTCCCACGAAATTCACTAATACGGGAGCAAGGTAACAAGACATTAAACAATGGACACATAACGGAACCATCACCGATGCACACGGTCATACCAAACCAAGCTCTAACAGCTCGCACATGCGCGACAACGCAGGAATCACTACGAGGCGATAATATTCAACACCAACATCCCGCCTCTCACAGGGGGCTAACGCAACAAATGTGTGGAAAGCGACTCAACGCTCACACCGCCAATTCGGTCATACTCGGGAGAAAGTATCAAAATGACAACGCGAACATCACACATACATACCCAGTCCTCAAACGGGAATGGATAGGTTTTAAAAACGAAAACCTCATTTTGAAAATAATTTGAAGAATACTGGTTGATCTTGAGTATCACCTTTCAAAAAGTACAAACGTGAAACATCATTATCGAGACTTTGGAGAACCATATCACATTTGATAAAAATGAGGACACTTTCTCTTAGTGAAAATTTTCAAAATATTCGACCATCGGGTCTAAATAAAAGTGTTGAAAATATCTCAAAATATTTTGGTCCTCGAGGTAGAAAATTTTTGAAATATATTGTGGCACCTAGGATGTACCACAAGAAAATAAGTCATTTGAAAAGTATGTCTCGAAGTTTATTTTTCTAAGATACTCAAGGTTTTCAAAAATCCAATAGGCCAGAATGCCCAAAACTCACACATATCGATGTTCACTAAAACAACTCCTAGCACACGCACCAAAACGTTTAGAATCAAGACAATATATGTCCTTAAACGGAAATAAACGATAAAATACCACATTCAGAACAAAACCACTGATAAAATACTCTCCCGCACTGGCTAGTGAACAAGTCGAACGCGTATAAGCACAAAGCTTTTACAATAGAACTTGTAAAACGTGCAAATCGATTCGAAAATCATCAACAACGAACAAAAACAACAATAAAAGGACATCACAAACGACAATACTCCTCGTATAAATCAAATACGAAAGTCGACTAAATACATATCGTGAAATCAAAATTCACATAAAAATTCCACCACTTAACAAATAATCATAAAAATAGCTCGTGTCACACGAGGCACAACACAAAGAAGGGAGACTTACTTCCACAGGTCGCACGAAGATGATGATCTCCCCACGATACTAATCACGACCAACAAACTCAAACGACGCGTCGCGACACGACTCAGTCAGATAAAATCCGACGAAACAAGACTCAAACAACACGACTTGACCCGACAGCCTAGGTTTCCTCAACCTAAGCTCTGATACCATTTATGTAACACCCCCAATCCACTCAGGGATATTACACGCCGTAGACCCTCTCCTCGAGGATCTACCAGGCTGGTAACAATATTTAACATCTCGACAATGCCTTCAAGGCTACAATGACTCAGTAGACCGATTTGGTCTTTCCACAAATACATACAACTCAAATACAACTCATGCCCACGCAGGGGACAAAATACAACTACACTGCATAACGGAACAATACAAAGAATGGAAAATAAAGTACAACCGAACCAACACACGATGTACGGTTCCTCATGTGATTAGTATCGATCATCTTTCATCATCCTTCGTGCCGACCCCGTGTTATGCTCCAAAACCCGAATGCAAAACAGACATCCACCCCGAATACTCGGGGGTTAGCAAAACTCCACTGTTTTGCTAGTGCAAATACAAAGTGCAAATACGAGCCATACAATTCACATTCCACGAATAACAATAACCGAGGATCCTCAAAGATCCAAACGAAGCGAAAAGTACTTCCCGAGGCAAGGGTTTGAGAAAACATTTCAAAAACGAAATATCATAAATCAATGGGAATAATTTATAAAACGGTTTAGAATGCCATCGAGAGTTTTAATAGAAAACAATTCAGGATTATCAAATCCTACTTTTCGAAAACCAAAAGACAAAAGGGGTCACCGCCCCAAAGGTTTACCTTCGAAAAATGACATTTACCCAAACCATTGGGATTTTAGCCCCAAATTCAGAAACGACTTTTATAAAACCATTGGGATTTTAGCCCCAAATCTCATCAACTCACAGTACACGAGAACGTCAACAAGGTTCGTCTCCCAACATCAAAATCCACAATTAAAGGATTTAAAACAATGAACCACAAAATACTCTAGAGCCATCCTAGCCAAGTAGGCCAAACGAACAACTTACCTCTTACACATTTAGTCAATGCATGCAAATGAAAAACCGTTCAAAAGCACTCATTTCCGGAAATGCCAATATCAAATCACATTTGTAAAAAAATGCACCACAATTAACCGCGGACCCACAGCTTCGTGGATCCCTGCCGAGACCCCGTCGGATCTAACCCACAGTGGTTAAAAGCAAGCTCGCGGTCCCACAGCTTCGTGGAGCCCTACCGAGACCCCGTCGGATCTAACCCGTAGTGAGCACACACACACACACGTTACTCATGCAATACTAACATGCTAAGAATGTAAGTTCATTAAGAATACTTACTAGAGATGGCCATTTATCCGACAACATTATCAACTCCCCAAAACATAATAACAGGATTAAACCCGGAATACACAATTCCATAACTTTAAAAATAGGGATATCATCAAAGCCTTCAACGTTCAAAATAATCAAATCATAATCAATTTCCAAAACACAACGTTCACAAAACACACACGCGTTTTGAAAGAGAGCCTTTAACGAGGCCAAACCGAAATCCTTTGAAAATTCATTTCAAATAACCAAACAAACACATCAAGACGACCACCGATCATCATATCAATAAAAAGTGAAAAGTATGGGCAAGGTACTTGCCTCGAATAAGAACAACGCGGAGAATCGACCGGAGTAGGTTGGCCCGAACCGACTACGAACCCGCCGACTCCACCGAACGCCAACTCACGTTCATAAACTACGAAGGACAATTAATAACAATGAAATGAATTCCATAACACGACTCAAAGCCGTTGAATTCAAAGAACGAATGACGAAAGTTCACGGATTTCCCCCAAACGGCCAAGAACACGATTTGTTCCGTCAAAACCCGAAAACGAAATTCCAAGTTGAAATATGGATATACAATCCATAGAATATGTTTAACAACATCATTTAACCATAATCGATCCATCGAAAACGGATGAAAAACGAGATCGGGACAAATCCCCCAAAAAGTCAATTCGAAGGAAATCAAGAAATATACTTCGATTCGACGAAGAACAATGGATTAAATGATGTTAAACACAAGAATACTATCAAGATTAATCATACCCATCATGAATTAATCAACAACACGGAACGAATCGATTTAAAAATGTAAAAATCCCCAAATTCACGAAATTAGGGTTCTAAGGAAGATTACCTTGATTCGCTGGATCAAAGGTTGATAAAGGACGATCGATTGATGTTATGAACCCAAGGACTTCATGGATTTGTTGTTAAACAACATGGCTTCGTCGCCCATGAATCGCCACTCGCGGAAGGCGAAGGAAGGAAATGAAAAACGAAGTGAAATGTGATCGCCACCATATTTATATCGGGCCGCCTAGCGTGCGCTAGCCTTCCCGGACTAGCGTGCGCTATCGGCGGTATCGGCCGAGTACCCTCGGCCAGGGCCCACACGACCCGGCATCACCGACCAACCCCGCCGACCGAACTGCCGAACCAACTCCCGCTAGCGTGCGCTACGGCCGGATGCACTCGCGCGCAGCCGACTGCCCGGGTGAGCCACCGGATCGACCGCCTGCCGTAACGACGCTAGCCGGGCCGACGGCGCTACGCCCGCCGACTAGCGCGCGCTACGCCGCGTAGCGTGCGCTACTCCGCCGATCCCGACCGAGTCCAACCTCGAAACACCATCGCTTGTTCGAGCACAGACGCTGAGCCACCCGGCGGCGCTACACTGCCGGTTAGCGCAGCCTTCCGGCCGTAGCGTGCGCTACGCGGTTCTCGCGCACCTGTCCGGCCGGTGCCCGCAATCGTCCGGCCAGTCCCGCAACCGTCCGGCCAGTCCCGCAACCGCCAGGGCTCGACGACCCGATTTCCGAAAACGTACGGAACGAACACGACGAAAAGTTCGCGGACAACATAAACGACTCGAAATGAAAGCGTAATACCATAATTAGTCATACGCGACCAAGAAACGGGTCGAGACAACAAGTACAGATACGGATACCCGTAACTTTCAAGAAATTACAAAATGGCCCAAAACGCCCGGAAATCACGATACGTGATCGAATAACCAAACCGAAGTTCACAACACGTCCAACAAAGTTAAACGGACTTGCGGGAAACTCGAAACAACAGTTTCGGACGAGATTCGCAAGAATCGAACTCAAGTGCGGAAAAGTCGCGAAAAAACACGGAACTCAACAAAACGACACCGAAACGAACTCGGATGTCAAAAAGTGTAGAATTAATCATTCTCAGAATGACGAAACGGACATGAGCGAGTCGTCAAAACAGACTTCCGCCGAAAAAAAAAGAAATTACCGGAAATCGAAAATTGCGGATATTACAGATATGACCCCAACACTCCCTCTAGTTCAAAAACCACTTTTATCAAGGGAGAAACTTATGTCCAGACTGCTGAGCCTATAGAACCCGTATTTCAAAATAGGCAGCAGCCCGGTCAAAAGTTTAGGCAGCAGTCAAGGTTTACAAGACAGCCACCTAGACAGGAGACTAGGAAATGTCCAAGGCAGAAGCAGCAGTCAAAACATTATGCTAATTATTACCAAAGACTCCCCAAAAACAGATTTCAAAATTGGAGAGGTAAATGGAAACCTCAAGGTTATCCAAATTTTCAAAATGACCAAGTGTGGAGGCCCCAAAACTTTAATAAATGGTCTCGTCCAAGATTTAGGAATGGCCCACACCAGAAATATTATGAGGCATATCCAGTACACAATCCTAACTAGGGATATAGACCTAGACAGCACACACCTTATAGGGGTAATCAACATAATTTTCATAATCCAAGGAGAAACCAATTCTCCAGGAAGCCTACTAACCCCAGAGTACCCACTTAGATTTGGGTACCAAAATCTGTTCTTTACTGATTGCAGAAAATATGGGAAGACTACTACCACATCTACCCAAGTTCAACAATAGGAGGTGAATAATGGTTTGTAGACTCTGGATGCTCAAGGCACACGACAGGGAACAAGAAGATTCTGTCAGAATATGTTAAAGAAACAGGTCCAGATGTATGATTTTTAGATAGCTCAAGAGGACAAACCAAAGGTTATGGGAAGCTACAAAGAGGAAACATAATCATTACAAAAGTGCAGTATGTCAAAGGGCTCAAATACAATCTTCTTAGTAAAAGCAATTCTGTGATGAGAACAACCTGGTAGTTTTCAAAAGATGGAAATGCATGGTGATTGATCTGCTCTCTGGAGAAGTAAAGCTCCAAGGATACAGAAGAAGAGATGTTTACCTGATAGATTGGAGATCAGGAACACCAAACTCTTGTTTTTTATCAAAAACAATTGCTGAGAATGGATGGCTATGGCACAAAAGATTATGTCACCTGAATTTCAAATCCATCAACAAAATCAGCTCTCAAAAGTTGGCTAGAGGACTTCCAGCAGAAGCATTCAAGAAGGAGAGTATCTGTGATGCATGTCAGAAGGGAAAGCAAACCAGAGCAACATTCAAACCAGTTCAGCCTACCACTCTCACCACCATAGTTTTGGATCTACTTCATATGGATCTCTTTGGCCCCATCAAGCCAAGAACATTAAGTGGAAGGAAGCATGCCATAGTAGTAATATATGCATGGGTTGTTTTTTCTATAAAAAGAGTGAAACATTAACAAAGCTACCTGAACTGCTGAGGAAAATTCAGAATGAGAAATCCCTCTCAATCATAAAGATCAGAACAGAACAGAGGTGGAGAATTTATCAACAAGGCAATCACTGAATACAGTGATCAGAATGAAATTCAGCAAGAAGTCTCAACTGCAAGAATATCATAACAAAATGGTGTAGCTAAAAGAAGAAACAGAACCCTGAAGGAAGCAGCCAGGTCAATGATTGCAGAAGCTGACCTGCCCAAGAGGTTCTGGGCTGAAGCTGTCAACACAGCATGCCAAACTCAGAATAGGAGTATGATAGTAGGGAGACATGGAAAAACTCCATATGAGGTTTGGAATGGCAGAACACCAACTGTTGCTTACTTTCATATCTTTGGTTGTAAGTGTTTCGTCCACAACAATGGTAAAACCTAACTGAATGCCTTTGATGCTAAAACTGATGATGGTCTCTTTATGGGATACTCACAAATAAAGCAAGGCATACAGAGTATTTAATAAAAGAACATTACTTGTGGAAGAAACACCTCATGTTGTGTTTGATGAATCTAATATTGAGCACAGGAAACAAGGGGAATCAATTGAGAAAAATCTCAAATCCGCCTTCCTGGAAGAAATTATCATCAATCACACAAGAATGATGGACTCAGTTGAAGAACCAACTACACATCAGACAGGAGAACCAACTGCAGGTCATACAGGAGACCCAACTACAGATCAGACAGGATCTCCAACTGTACCTGTTCCAACTGCACCTGATGAAGACACACCTGCAGAGCAGACAGGATCCCCATCTGCAGCTGACAAAATCGTAGCTGATCCAGTTGCAGATCAAGAAGGCCAAAATCAAGCTGATGCAGAGAGAGACGAAGTCCATCAAAGCAACTCAACAGGGGGAACAAACCCAGAAGATGGTACCGCCAAATGGCTCAGAGATCATCCCATTCAACAAATTATTGGAAACTTAACAGATGGAGTCAGAACCAGGAAATCTACAGAACCAGCAGGAATGGCAATGTTCTCATGTTTTATGTCTTAGATGGAACCCAAAACAACTGAAAAGGCCCTGAATGACTACTCATGGATAAATGCAATGCAAGAGGAGCTAAACCAAATGTAGAGAAACAATATCTGGGAACCCACAGACAGACCAGATCACAAGAAAGTCATAGGCACTAAGTGGGTGTATAAAAGTAAATGTGATGAAGATGGAGCTGCTGTTAGGAATAAAGCCAGACTAGTTGCAAAAGGATATGCTCAGTGTGAAGGAATAGATTTTGATGAAGCATATGCACCTGTAGCAAGACTGGAGGCTATCAGACTATTCCTTGCATATGCAGCATTCAAGGATTTTGAAGTCCACCAAATGGATGTGAAGAGTGCTTTTCTCAATGGAGTACTAGAAGAATAAGTCTATGTGGAGCAACCCCCTGGATTTGTCAAAGGAGGCAAGGTATACAAGCTTCTGAAAGCTCTATATGGACTCAAGCAGGCACCAAGAGCATGTTATGAAACCTTATCCGTATTTCTGGAGAAGAATGGATTTAGCAAAGGAAAGGTGGACAAGACACTCTTCAGAATTGAACATGAAGACCACATATTACTTGTTCAAATATATGTAGATGACATTATATTTGGCTCAACCAACCCTGAGCAATGTGAAAAATTCTCAAATCTCATGCAAGGAGAATTTGAGATGAGTATGATGGGAAAGCTAAATTTCTTTCTTGGTTTGCAAGTCAGACAAGTTGACAATGAAATTTTCATCAACCAAGCAAAGTATACAAGGGAATTAATCAAAATATTTGGCATGGACTCAGCCAAACCACTAAGAGTATCCATGAGAAAATCCCTACACATTGATGCAGATGAAGGAGGCATTTCAGTGGATCCAACACACTATAGATGACTAAATGGATCACGTCTATACCTCACTGCAATCAGACCAGACATTTCATATGCAATAAGAGTGTGTGAAAGATTCCAGTCCAAGCCGAAGCAGTCTCACCAGGAAGCAGCTAAGAGGATAATCAGATACCTTAAGTCTTCAGTCAATGTTGGTTTATGGTATCCAAAGGATGACAACTTCAATCTTTCAGGATATTCAGATGCAGACTTTACAGGATGCAAGATTGACAGCAAAAGCACCAGTAGAACATGTCAGTTCCTTGGAACCTGACTTATATCATAGTTCAGTAAGAAGCAAGTATCTAACTCAATATCCACAACTGAGTCAGAATACTTAGCTGCATGTAGCTGTTATGCTCAAATTTTGTGGATCAGACATCAGTTAAGGGATTACAATATCATAGCAAATGAAGTTCCTATATGGTGTGACAAAAATAGCGCAATTGCTATAACCAACAACCCAGTCTTACATTCAAGAACAAAGCACATAGATGTCAAACATCACTTTATCAGAGATGATGTGCTCAACAAAAGAGTAAGAGTGGAAAGGGTCAGCACAAAGTATAAAATTGCTGACATATTCACTAAACCTTTACTAGAAGAAAGTTTTCTTGAACTTAGCAGGAATCTTGGATGACTAGATTGGGAATCTAGTACTTAGTTGAAAAATAGATGAGAAAAGTCATCTGACCTGAAGAAAAGTTATCTGACTTGAAGCAGATGAGAGACGAAGAAAAGTCATCTAATCCGAAGACCAGACGAGGAAGCCACCTGATTAGAGTAGATAAGGAAGCAACCTGATCAGAGCAGACGAGGATCCTAAGCACAGATGAAGAAAAGCTAGCTGATCAGAAGCACAGACAAGAAAAGTCCCCTAATCAGAGCAGAGAAGGAATTGAAATCACAGTCAAACCGTCAACCAGCTAAGTTTCTCATCCCTTGACCAACATATGATTATTATATTCTTTATTTACACGTGGATAAAAACACATGATCACGCTGCCGCCACGATGTCCAATCAACTCCAACTGCCATTCTTTATTTATTAAAATTCGAAAAGCCATTTGCTTGTTTTAATTAATAAATTCAAAATTGTATTTTCAATTGGGTATATAAGATGGCGGAAATCATTTCAGAAAAACCTTACCGTCTTCAAGCTCAAGAACCCTAGATTTTTCAAAAGCAGGAAAACACTAGAATTCTCACTGCACTAATCCAAAAACTTTTCGATTTGCAGAAATGGATCATGCAACCTACTTCTAAGGAGTCAATCTTAAAATGGTGAAGGAGCAAATAACCTTCAGTATCGTCATTGATTTTGAAGGTTTACTGGAGACCAACAACAGGGCAGAGATGGCACACATAATCCGGAGGATGAAGAAGAATGGTATCTACCATTTTCTGGATATTTACCCAAACAGCTCTTCAAGGAAGCTGTCATCTGTTTCTATAGGTAAGCACGGGTCACGGAACACTGCATAGTAAGCTCGATCTTTGGAGAAGAAGTCACCATAACCCAGCAAACCATCATTGACGCTTTGAAAATGGAGAACAGGGGCATAGCAGTCGAGGACCTGAAACAGAGTCCGACCGATACTTGGTATGAAATCAAGTTACCAGAGTAGGCAATGAAGTTCAAACTCACGTCCAAGAAGGGAGACCTGAATAAGGAGTACAAATATGCCCTAGATATTACTAACAAAATTGTCATGGGCAGGGCAGGAAGTTTCTATCAACTTTCCTCTGCCAAATATACTGTGATAGGAGCCCTAATCCAACGGGAGAGGATTAACTGGCCTGATTACATTTACAGGCAGTTAGTCCGAGAAGTCAACAAAGCTAGTTGGAATGTTGATGATAAGAAATTTAGACAAAAGTTTGCCTATGGAACCTAGATCAGCTGGATTTTGGAGTTCTTGGGAAAGGCCAAAGGAAGAGCAGAAACATTCTTCATCAGCAAAAGACTTGGTCATCTGGACCAAGCAACAAAGGAAAAACTTACAGAGAAGAGCAAGCCCTCTGCAGCTGAGATGTTGGAGGAAATGAAGTCTGGATTATCCTCTGATAAGGCGTATCAGACTCCGAAGAAGTCAGATAAGATGCAGCTGACTAAACTGTACCTGAAAGCACAGCTGAGATACCTGCATATGACATTCCCAAAAAGTCACTTGTAGACGACATTCCTCAGAAGTCATCCGAAAAGTCACCTGCAGACAGCGACAAAATTCCTTTGACCAAGTTAGTCAAAAGGAAGTCACCTGAACCGGAGGAAGTTGTCTATATCAAATCTTCACCTGATCAGTCCCCCAAGAGACAAAAAGGTCTGGTGGACTATTCATCAGAAGAAGACGAAGAGGTGCAGACTGTGATATCACCTGCACCTGCACCAGTTGAAGAACCCTCAGCTCAAATGCAGCTAATCATCTCACCTGCACCAGCTTCACTCGAAGATCAACCTACTCACTCCTCAGAGCTGGTGGGAGAAATGATCCCCCTCCTGACTCTTCTAAGCATAACAGAGGAAGAAGAGGCAAAGGAAACCATTGAAATACCAGAAGATGGATACTCTCTCAACCTCAGAGATCACAATCCTCTGAACCTTACCACAGAGCAACCAAAACTGGTAAAGCAGCAATCTCTTAAATTTTCCTTTGTCAATATTATGAGGAATGGAAGGAATTATAAACACTTACCTTCCTCAATTGAAAGAATTTGTTGAAAGAAGTACATGGGATCATCCCACAGCTACTGAAAAACTCATAATGTTCTTCTGTCAAGAGACAGATGTGATCTTTTTGTTACAGGAGAACTGGTTCCCTTCTCATTTTAAACAAAATATGGACCAGTTCGTCCTTCAAGTTATGAAGGGTATATCACAAGGTGAAATCCTTGGTGAGCAGGAGAAAGTAGAAAAGAAGAAAGAGAATAGAGAAGGAGAAGGAGAGAGAAAAAAGATTTATAATTGTGGAAGTTTAAAAGGAGGATAAAGAAGAAGAAAAGAAAGAAGAGGAAGTTGAAAAGAAGAATGATGAGAAAAAGGAGGAAAAGAAAGAAGGATAAGAAAAAGAAGAGGAGGAGATAAGAGAAGAAGAAAAGAAATAAGAAGAAAAATAAGAAAAAGAAGATGAAAAAGAAGAAGAAGGAGAAAAAAAGGAGGAGGAAAGAAGAGATGATGAGGCTGATGACCATGATGCACCTGATCAAGCATCCGACTCTAATCAGCCCACAAGAGATGATAAATCAGGTACCCTTGATAAGACACCATCTGATCAAGGAGCAGCTAATAGAAGCTTACCCTCATAGAAATCCACAACCATAAAATCAGCCGCACAAGAGGGCTCAGGTGAAAACAATGCTCATCAACTGTCACCTGAAGTCCAACTGTCACCTGAGGTTACTGACCTGATCAGAAGACTAGAAGAAGAAACGGTTGCAAAGCTTCTAGCAACTGAAGTTAAACCTAACCTGCAGTCCCTTCATACCAAAGTGGAGACCCTGCTCAACCAGAAGGAACCCTCTCCACCACCTTCAAGTTCAAGAATGCCTCTTGGCATGTCTGATTTCATGCATAAGGTGGAGGAACAGCTAGCATTTATTATTGATGCTGGCAAAAAGGGGGAAGAAAAAGAAGAAGCAAGACCAAAAAGGCACCAGGACCTTCCATTGATCCAAACTGGAACTTCAAATCCCTTGAAAAGAAAGAATGCAGTTGCACCACCTGATGCTCTAGCAGCCAAGAAAAAGAGAACTGGACAAGACCCAGTTATACCTCTTCAATGGGAAGGAAAAGAGCTATGCGAAGTTGAAGGCTTTCTTCCAGTAGAAGCTACTAATAAATTGGGAGGGGGTGCCAAGAAGCAATTTACTGAAAAATACTATATCTGGGAAATTCTCCAAGACCCAGAATGCATTCCTCAACAAAGTTTTGTTGATTTCATGGAGATTAACTTTCCTAATCTATGGGGAATACTGAAGAGGGTAGCTGAAGAAGATCTCAATGCCTATCCTAAAATCCCTGACTTCAGACCACAGGATTCTCCAACTGACATCCACGGAAAGTTGGATGATGAAGCTCTTCAGAAGGAGATCAGAGACATCTGTATCAAGAACAACTACACCTCTCCTAAAGAACAAGAGTTTGCTTCATCATTCATCAAAAAGAAATATGGTCTCATACTAGCTTCAAAGAGGCCCATTGGAGCAAAGCCACTAAGATCACTTCCTCCAGCAAGGCAGATCAGAGGAAGAGGAAGAGGAAGGAGCTAAAAATGTTATTTTTGTTATTTTTTTCAAACAATTGTTACTTGTAATTCACAGTTTACTTGTAATTTTTACTTGTATTTTGTTTCATTCAAGAACTGCACTGTAATGTAACAAACTATGAAAGTTTTATAACAGTCAACTTGAATGACAATAGAAGTTGTCTCAAAAAGACTGAGTTTGATTTTTGTCTTGCACTTTACTTTTGTGCAGATTTGTTTACATTTGAAATGCTTAAGTTTTGTCATCATCAAAACAGGGGGAAATCCTTAGAAAAACTTATTAGATTTTGATGATGACATCCCTGTATTAATAATTTATTCAAATGTATGCACTAAGTACTTGAAATTGTAAAAAAGAACCAAATGAGTATCTTCTGTAGGCCTTAAAAATTAGGCTAAGTATTGATCAGTTGGTAAATCGACTAAGTATAGAACAACTAACATATCAGTTGAGTTTTCGGATGAGTTCTATATCAGGCGAGTTTTAGTCAACAGAAATATCAAACGAGGTTTGACCAAAACTCAGCCGCAGCCGAGTTTTGAAGAAGGCAGTATATCAGGCGAGTTCCGGTCAAACAAATATATCAGAGAAGTTTGACCTGAGGTGAGTTATCAACTGCGCTTTCAAACAATGAACACATCAGGCGAGTATTACTCCAACTGAAAGCAGACAAGTCTTCGGTCAAGCAAATATATCAGATGAGAGTTGACCACAGACGAGTTTTTTATCAGTCGAGGTTTTCGGTTGTAACGCGCCGACTTTCTAGGGGTAATTATAGGGGAAAATAAGTAAAAGGTAAATTTTGACAAAAATAATTTCTTTTGAGAATATTAAAATTCTCGCCTACAAAGTCGAGTCGCTACACTGACATAAAATAAATACCTTTTAATTAAGGCAACAACACACCATAGATAAGAGATAATAATTGCGGCGGGAGAATAAATTATAAATTGTTAATTTCTAAACAAAAGTTTCCCCAAATAAATTCCAAAAAAACATGAGATGTAAAGAAAAACATCATTTAATAAAATTTCATTCATATGCCCTCTCGGCTCGCTCCTTCATCCATCCAGCTCGATTTAACATACGGGATCAATAAAAGTGGGGGTGAGCTTCCTTCAGCTCGTAGAAATCACACATATCACAGTAATATAAAATCTCATGGAAAGCATTTAAATGATTATTCTACCAATAACATTTTCCTCAACATGAATACATACACACAATAGCACATATAACATGAATCGAGCACGCATGTGAATATTGAGGTTGTGCAGGTGTCCCCACACAACATATATCTTAAGATAGCCTCTTTAAACGTATACAAGTAAGCCTGATTTACAACATGTATCCTCAATTTTAAACATGAATAGAATATCACATATACAATCCAATTAAAGCAATTAAAGTGATAGTGAAAATTCCCACATGAATAAATGATGCTGCTTGAAATTGAATATGAAGTTGCTCGACTCACAGTCCTAAGATCGTAAATCCTCGTTAATATCTACATATAATAATAATTTAATCATTATACAATATTATGATATAATGACTAAAATTAAAAATGTATGCATAAAATTGGACTAATTATTAATATTAATTTAGGAGTCAACATTTTAATGTCTTGGGTCAAAATAGGACTGAATTGAAGGTGTCAATTGAAGTAATTAAAGGTGTCTGGGGTTAAATTGAAAGTCACTGGAAAAGTGAGGACTAAATGGCAAAACCCTAAAGTCTCGCGGGTATAAATACCCTAACCCTCTTCTCTCCGCCGACAGAAATCCCGTTTCTCACTTCTATTCCTCCCGACCCTCTCTCTGTCCTCTACTATCTCTCTCTAATCCCCGCTCCCTCTCTCTTGCTCGACCGAAAAATTAAATGGCAGAAACACACACACCAAAATATTTCTTACACACTAGCCATCGACATGAATCGATCACGGCTGGGATGAAATTGGGTGATGATGGCAGGACCGAAGGGCTTTCCGTCGGATTCCGAATCGTGCGATATGGCAGCGACGATTGAAGCTTACCGTGAACAACGGTCTCTTCCGGTGAATCGAAGGTGACTGGAAGTTCGGGTTTTGGGTTGTAATAATCGGATGAACTCATATGAGAAGGCAAGTCGGGTCAGAGTTCGATTCGGTTTCGGATTGCAGTTGGTTTTCGGGCTTGGCCTGATTTTGGGATTCTTATGTTCATGTAAGTGAAAAATATTGAGTTTTTGATTTGGTATTTGGATTGAATCATTCGGGTTTGTGAATATGGTTTAGAGTTTCGATAATATTGCAGACAAAATTTAAGTTCGAAAAATACTCGGATAAGGCAGGAGAAGAGGGACTATGAGTTATACCTCGGTGGATTGAACCAAAGTCGGATGAAACGTGACTGGAGTCGACGAACGTACCAGACTCCTTGTGTTCTCTGCCCTCAGTTGGTAGAAGAAATTTTTTGCAGAGAAAATCTGTCTGCACTGTGTATTCTCTCCCTTTTTTTTCTTTTCATCTGGATGCTGATCGATGATTTGTAAAGAATTGCAGTAGGATTAATAGTATATTTATAGGTAGGTTTTTAAGTGTCCTAGTTGGATTAGGATTGTAGGTTGGATATGTAACAAGAAGTTTGATAAAGTGAGAACTGTGAGGGGAACGATCTGGCAAGAGTGGATTTCTTAATTATGATTAATTAAGTTTAATCATAGTTGGTTAAGTCAAATTACATGGTTAAATATAATAGATGTAATAATAATAATAGTAATAATAGTAAAGTAAAATAATAATAACATGGTAATATTGATAATAATAATCTGAAAAATGATAATGATAATAATAATAATATTAGTACTAATAAAATAGTATTAATAATATTATTATTAATAATAATGATAATATTAATAATAGTATTGTTATTATTATGCTTGAATAATTAATAACACTATTATAAAAATAAATAATGACTACTTGAATATATATATCTGACAAAATGACTCGGGCTAGGACTTGTGATACGTCGAAATAAATAGTCATGATCCTCTAAATGATATTAAATGAAATGAGATGCATCAATAATATTATTATAAATAATAATATTACATTATGAAAATGGCGGATATTACATCCTACCCCTCTTAGAAAAATTTTCGTCCTCGAAAATAAATGACATACCTCGATTGAAGAAATTCGGATAACGAGCTTGAAGTTCTTCTCCGCGTTCCCAAGTAGCCTCATCTTTACTGTGGTTACGCCATTGAATTTTGACAAACACCTTCTCTTTGTTCCTCAACTGCCAGACTGATCGGTCGAGAATAACTTCAGGTCGTTCTTCATAAGTAAGATCTTTGTTCATCTCAATGGCGGTATAGTTGATTATGTGGCTGGGATCGTGAACATACTTCCTCAACAACGATACCTGGAAAACGTTGTGCACAGCCAAAAGTTCTGGGGGTAAGCCAAGCGGTAAGCTAACTCTCTAATTCGTTCAAGAATTTTGAACGGTCCAATGTATCTCGGCCTCAACTTGCTCGTTGGACCAAAACGAACAATTCCCTTGGTATGAGATACCTTCAGGAATACTTTGTCGCCAACACGGAATTCGAGATCTTTCCTACGCTTGCCGGCGTAAGACTTCTGACGATCCTGTACCATCTTGATCCTCTCACGAATCTTATCTACCACACCTACTGTCTGTTCAATCATCTCTGGACCCAAGATTCTCCTTTCACCTACTTCGTCCCAATGCAGTGGTGATCGACACTTCCTACCGTATTTCATACGGCGCCATGCCAATCGTCGACTGATAACTGTTGTTGTAAGCAAATTCTACCAAAGACAACAGTCGTTCCCAATTATTGCCCATGTCTAACATACATGCTCGCAACATATCCTCAAGAATCTGAATGGTCCTCTCAGACTGACCATCAGTCTGAGGATGATAGGCCGTACTAAAATTTAACTGTGTTCCTAAGGCTTCTTTCAAACTTTCCCATAAACGCGATGTGAAACGAGTATCCCTGTCGGATACTATAGAGACTCGAACTCCATGCAACTTAATAATCTCACCGATGTAAAGTTGAGTATACCGATCCATTTAAAAGTTCATCTTGACTGGGTTGAAATGAGCTGACTTTGTGAGTCGGTCCACAACAACCCATACAGTGTGGTTTCCTCTTTCCGTTCAAGGCAAACCTACCACAAAGTCCATCGTAATATGTTCCCATTTCCATTACAAAATATGAAGTGATTTAAGTAGTCCGAAGGGGCATTGATTTTCTGCCTTCACTTAACTATACATTTTCTGACAAAGTCTGACACATCTCTCTTCAAACCTTCCCACCAAAATATCCCCTTAAGGTCTTGGTACATCTTTGTACTTCCAGGGTGTGCTGTATATGGAGTACTATGTGCCTCCTTCAATATTGCTTCTCTCAACTTGACAACATTGGGCACACAAATCCTCCCTTCGTAGTACATTGTGCCATCATCAGACACGCTGAATCCCTTATCCTCACCTAAAAGAGTACGTTCTTTCATTTTGACCAAAAAGTCATCTTGTCCTTGACCTTCTTTGATCTGCTTCCTCAAGGTTGGTTGTACCACCAAACTAGCTAATAACAACTCAACTGGCTTCGATGGTGTAGCCATCTCAAGGTTCATTCTTGCAAATTCCTTGACCAAGCTTTCCTCTTTGGTCAACATACATGATAGGTCTCCTCTCGCCTTACGGCTCAATGCATCAGCAACTACGTTTGCTTTACCAGAGCGGTAATGAATTGTACAATCATAGTCTTTGACCAACTCTAGTCATCTGCGCTGCCACATATTCAATTCCTTTTGTGTGAAAATATATTTCAGACTTTTGTGGTCTGTATAAATTTCACACTTACCTCCATACAGGTAATGTCTTCAAATCTTCAAGGCATGAACTACCGCTGCTAATTCCAAATCATGAGTAGGGTATTTCAGCTCATGCGGTTTTAACTGTCTCGAAGCATAGACAACTACCTTGGCCTCCTGCATCAAAACACATCCCAAACCTTGCTTGGATGCATCACTGTAGATGACGAACTCTCTCGTCGGATCGGGAATGGTCAAAACTGGTGCTGTGGTCAACTTTCGCTTAAGTTCTTGGAAACTCTTTTCACACTTCTCATTCCATAAGAAAATTTCTCCCTTTCTAGTCAATCTAGTCATTGGTGCTGCTATCTTCGAAAATCCCACGATAAATCTCTGATAATAACCAGCTAAACCCAAGAAGCTGCGAACTTCATTTGCATTACTTGGTACTTTCCAATCATTCACTGCCTCTACTTTAACTGGGCCAATCTCAATTCCTTTATAAGTAATCACATATCCCAAAAATGCAACTCGGTTAAGCCAGAATTCACACTTATTGAACTTCGCATACAACTTCTCCTTGCGTAGTATTCCCAATATTTCTCTAAGATGCTGCTCATGCTCAACCTTGCTCTTTTAATACACAAGTATGTCATCTATGAACACAATGACAAACTTATCCAAATATGGTTGAAATACACAGTTCATGAGGTCCATGAATACTACTGGCGCATTAGTCAAACCAAATTTCATCACTATAAAGTCATAGTGTCCATATCGAGTTCGAAATGCTGTCTTCGGGATATTGTCATCCTTAATCCTCAGTTTGTGATATCCAGATCTCAAATCTATTTTCGAGAACACTCCTGATCCTCCTAGTTGATCGAATAGGTCCTCTATTCTAGGAATTGGATATTTATTCTTTATCATGAGTCAATTAAGTTCACGATAGTCTATGCACATCCTCAAACTTTCATCCTCTTCACGAAGAGCACTGGCGCACCCCATGGCAAAACACTCGGTCGAATAAATCCAGAGTCGAGTAGTTTCTGAAGTTGCACTTTCAGCTCTTATAATTCCTTGGGCGCCATTCTATTGGCAGCTTTCGATATTGGTGCCGCTCCTGGCACTAAATCAATCGAGAACTCAACTTGACGACTCAGCGGAACTCCGACTAAGTCTTCGGAAAAGACATATGGATGCTCCTTGACAATAGGTACATCAGCTACTGTCTTCTCCGAAGTTGTTTTCCCCATCACATTCACCAGGAACCCTTGGAAACTACGCTTCTTCAACATCTTCATAGCTTTCATGGCTGAAATCACCTTCGGGGTACTAGAGTGTCTTACTCCCTCGAATACGGTCTTGACATCAATAGACGAACATAAGGTTACCCCCCTTTCGGAGAATTCAACTACAACTCTATGTTTGTCCAACCACTCCATACCCAAAATAATATCAAAATCACTGAGTTCAACTATGTGCAAGTCGGCTAAGAAGCTATGTTCGTTAATCTCTATCTTCACATTATTAGTTATTGAGTTTACACGCACTACTTCCCCCGCAGGCATGCTAACTAACAGAGACCTAGGGGCTTTACTACTTCGACAACCAATCATAGTACTACAAAGCTTCCTAGAGATGAATGAATGAGATGCACCCGTATCAAACAACACCAAAGCAGGAATATTTGAAACTGACAACATACCTGACATGGTTTGGGGTTCAGTCTCTTCTTCGGCCTCGACCATGCTATACACTCGAGCTTTGCCTTCTGAGCCTTGACCTTGCACACTATTTCCTAGGCCTTTTCCTTTCTTCGGACATGCTGAGGCCATGTGTCCTTCTTCACGGCAAAAGTAGCACTGATTCTGACCAAGCATACAAGTACCTTTATGTCCCTTACCGAAAATCCATTCTTATCATTCTTCTTACTACCACTCCCTTGATCGTGCCACTTGCGCTTGTTATTTGCTGCGACTGGTGATGCTCTTGCCTTCTCCACATCCAAACTGGCATAAATGTCCTCAGCCCTTGCAACTGCTTCATTATAGGTCAGACACCCATGACCAGCCCAATGGTGACGAATCCGATCACGTAGTCCATCTCGGAATTTCTAAGACTTCATGTCATCCGTCTCGACCATGTGAGGAGCAAAACAACACATTTGGTTGAGCTTATGCTCATAATTGGTGACCGACATTCCTCCTTGGGTCAGATCGAGGAATTCCTTTTGCATCTTGGTTTTGTACGCCCTCGGGTAGTACTTTTCCATAACTATTTCCTTGAACTGGTCCCAAGTGAACGCGTCCTTCTCTTCTTGGGTTTTGAGTCTCCACACTCCAATCTACCATGTCCTAGCATCCTCCTTAAGCTGGAACATGGCACATGACACCTTCTGAGCATCGGTGCATGCCATGTAGTCGAAGATGCTGTCTAGGTTCAACAACCACTCTTCTATTGTTGCTGGTCCCTCACGACCAAGGAAGATGGATAGCTTGAAATGATTGAACCGCTTGATAACTTGAGCTTGAGCTTGCTCAGGATTATTAGGCAGTGAAATGGTTGCGCCTTGAAGTAACGTGGCCAATCCAGCAAAAAGCTGATCTTAGGTGGGTTGAGCGTTGCGGTTTCCTCGGTTATCCATGAGTCTACCAACAAGTTGTAAAACCCATTAGTCGACGTAGTACGAGAAAATAAATAATAAGAAGATAGGTAGTACGCACGTAATAGTCACAACGCGTAAAAAATATAAAGGCAATAGAATAATTGATATTCATTATATAATATGTTTTGAAGAAATGAAACTGGAAACATCCATCGGAAGTCTTAACATAATGGCTATATAATAAAATAAACTAAGCCTACGGCTATTCCTCATTGTCAAGTCGGAAGATGGAGTAACTCCAATCTTCGGGTAACTTTCCTATTAGGTGTTCCAGCTGTTGCATGACGGAACCTCGTTTCCCAGACTGCAACCACTTGCTCAGCCTGTTGATGACATAGTATGGTGCATTTTTTGGTAAACTCGGATCGTCCCACCAATCTTTGCGTGCCAGAAGACGCGAGTCAAATGTAGCAGGAACCCTCTTACGTGGTGTCATCCTAGGTTTGGCCATTCTAACAATTCGTACTTATATATACAATCATGTAAATAAAATGAAATGATATATGCATGGATAATGACTGAAATTTGGTACCTTGGACGGAGTGACGAAGTGGCGAGGCTGAGAGCATATGATACTTTTACATTTTAGAGAGTCTACATAAAGGTAAAACCCACTCTGATACCACTATGTAACGCCCCGACTTTCTAGGGGTAATTATAGGGGAAAATAAGTAAAAGGTAAATTTTGACAAAAATAATTTCTTTTGAGAATATTAAAATTCTCGCCTACAAAGTCGAGTCGCTACACTGACATAAAATAAATTACCTTTTAATTAAGGCAACAACACACCATAGATAAGAGATAATAATTGCGGCGGAAGAATAAATTATAAATTGTTAATTTCTAAACAAAAGTTTCCCCAAATAAATTCTAAAAAAACATGAGATGTAAAGAAAAACATCATTTAATAAAATTTCATTCATATGCCCTCTCGGCTCCCTCCTTCGTCTATCTGGCTCGATTTAACCTGCGGGATCAATAAAGGTGGGGGTTAGCTTCCTTCAGCTCGTGGAAATCACACATATCATAGTAATATACAATCTCATGGAAAGCATTTAAATGATTATTCTACCAATAACATTTTCCTCAACATGAATACATACACACAATACCACATATAATATGAATCGAGCACGCATGTGAATATTGAGGTTGTGCAGGTGTAGCCACACAACATATATCTTAAGATAGCCTCTTTACACGTATACAGGTGAGCCTGATTTACAACATGTATCCTCAATTTTAAACATGAATAGAATATCACATATACAACCCAATTAAAGCAATTAAAGTGATAGTGAAAATTCCCACCTGAATAAATGATGCTGCTTGAACTTGAATATGAAAATGCTCGACTCACAGTCCTAAGCCCGTAAATCCTCGTTAATGTCTACATATAATAATAATTTAATGATTATATAATATTATGATATAATAACTGAAATTAAAAATGTATGCATAAAATTGGACAAATTATTAATAGTAATTTAGGATTCAACATTATAATGTCTTGGGTCAAAATAGGACTGAATTGAAGGTGTAAAAATCTGTATGGGTCAATTGAAGTAATTAAAGGTGTCTGGGGTTAAATTGAAAGTCATTGGAAAAAGTGAGAACTAAATTGCAAAACCCTAAAATCTCGCGGGTATAAATACCCTAACCCTATTCTCTCCGCCGACACAAATCCCATTTCTCACTTCTCTTCCTCCCCACCCTATCTCTGTCCTCTTCTCTCTCTAAGCCCCGTTCCCTCTCTCTCGCTCGGTCGGAAAATTAAATGGCAAAAACACACACACCGAAATATTTCCTACACACTAGCCATCGACATGAATCGATCACGGCTGGGCTAAAATTGGGTGATGGAGGTAGGACCGAAGGGCTTTCCGTCGGATTCCAAATTGTGCGATATGGCAGTGGCGATTGAAGCTTACCGTGAACAACGGTTTTCTCCGGTGAATCGAAGGTGACTGGAATTTTGGGTTTCGGGTTGTAATAATCAGACGAACTCGTATGAGAAGGCAAGTCGGGCCAGAGTTTGATTCGGTTTTGGGTTGCAGTTGGTTTTCGGGCTTGGCCCGATTTTGGGATTCTTATGTTCAGGTAAGTTAAAAATATTGAGTTTTTGATTTTGTATTTGGCTTGAATCATTCGGGTTTCTGAATATGGTTTAGAGTTTCTATAATATTGCAGACAAAATTTAAGTTCGAAAAATACTCGGATAAGGCAGGAGAAGAGGGACTATGAGTTTTACCTCGGTGTATTGAACGGAAGTCGGATGAAACGTGACTGGAGTCGACGAACGGACCAGGCTCCTTGTGTTCTCTGTCCCTCAGTTGGTATAAGAAATTTTTTGTAGAGAAATTCTGTCTGCATTGTGTATTTCTCCTTTTTTTCTTTTCATCTGGATGCTGATCGATGAGTTGTAAAGAATTGCAGTAGGATTCATAGTATATTTATAGGTAGGTTTTTAAGTGTTGTGGTTGGATCAGGATTGTATGTTGGATATGTATCAAGAAGTTTGATAAAGTGAGAATTGTGAGGGGAACGATCTGTGAAGAAAGGAGTTCTTAATTATGATTAATTAAGTTTAATCATAGTTGGTTAAGTTAAAATACATGGTTAAATATAAATGATATAATAATAACAGTAATGGTAGTAATGTAAAAATAATGATAACATGGTAATATTGATAATAACACTCTGAAAAATGATAATGATAATAATAATATTAGTACTAATAAAATAGTATTAATAATATTATTAATAATAATGATGATAATATTAATAATACTAGTGTTAGTATTATGCTTGAATAATTAATAACACTATTATGAAAATAAATAATGACTACTTGAATATATATCTGACAAAATGACTCGGGCTAAGACTTGTGATACGTCGAAATAGTCATGATCCTCTAAATGAGATTAAATGAAATTAGATGCATCGATAATATTATTATAAATAATAATATTACATTATGAAAATGGCGGATATTACATCGGTCAAGCCAAACATCAAAGGAGGTTGACCAAACCATTACTGCAGCCAAGTTTTAAGTATCAGAGAAGAAGCTCAGTCCACGTCAGCAAACCATTGAAAGTCAACAATAACGGCAAAAGACATGCAGACGTGGATTCAAGAAGACAAACTGAATGATTCCCGGAAGTTAAGGAATAATTTATTTCTAGAGATTGGCGCCAGGAAGACTTTCCAAATAAAGTAATCTTGAATAGCAGCGCAACAGAAAGATTCTTCAAACGGACAGATTTGAAGAAAGAAGACAAGCCGTGCAAAGAGATGAACGAATAAACAAAGAAGTCTACTCTCTAATGGATGGATTTGTTACAAGAGATGTAATGCTATGAAGAAGCTCAAGATTCATACTATAAATATCTGAAGATAGATTTGAGCAAAGTACGATGTGAACAACATTTACAAGCGATCAAAGTATTCAGATCAATCAAAGCTATCAAAGCGATGAATAGCATCGTGAAGAGCAAAGTTTAAAAGTTCATATACTGAGAAGCTCTTGAGTTGGGCAAGACAAAAACTCTTGTCTTAAAAGTTTGAGTACGGGGTTGCTTTCTTGAACGAAATTCTTGAAAGTAAAGAGGTTGTAAACGCATCCACGGGTTCTTTATTGGAAGGTGATCGACAACTTGCGAGTTGTTGAGGCATCTACAGGTTTTCAATCAAGAGGTGCTAGGCAGTCAAGGGAGTTGGAACGGCCACGGGTTTCCACTGATTGGAAGTTGTTGTAACTAGTTGAATCATTGTAATGTTTATCACTGGTTGAAAGTTATAGTGAATTCATCTCCAATTGGTTTGGAGAAAAGTGGATTAGTAGAGGATTACCCCACGTCTGAAACCACTATAAGTGTCTGTGTGTTTTACTACATTTCATCATACTTATCTGCTGCATTCATATTTACTGTTCCATATAGCAATCAACCGTCTTCCGCATAACTTAGTTTTACAGTTGACATAAGTCACCTGCAGTCAACATAAGTCACCTGCATTGTTATTAGTTGTGCTTCCGCATTATCATCCACAGTTAAAATTTTGTTAGTTGCATATTTTATCAGCTGAGCAAACTCACCTGATTCTCAGGAAAAGAGTTTAATTAGTCTATTCACCCCCCAGACTTATTCTTGATGACCTGTGACTTGCAAACCTATGACATAAACCAAGGTTAGTAGAACCAAATATAATATCATCGACATATATTTGCACCATTAACAGGTCATCTCCTTCTTGTATCTTAAATAGAGTGTTGTCAACAGCACCTTTCTCAAACCCATTGATGATAAGGTACAGGGATAGGGTTTCATACCATGCTCTAGGTGCTTGTTTAAGTCCGTACAGAGCTTTTCATAGTCTTTATACTAGGTCTCCGCCTTCAGTGTTGACAAAACTAGGTGGTTGCTCAACATCAACTTCTTCGGCCAGATCTCCATTTAGGAATGCGCTCTTAATGTGCATTTGATATACTATAAAACTTTTATGGGCGGAAAAGGCTAGTAATATCCTGATGGCTTAATAGAAGTGATCCAATGAGAATTATTCAAAGCTTCATTGGTAAAAATAGGTTTGGATTGAGCTAAGAATACAGTTAGGGTGAACATAGATAGTCTCCTAAGTTCAGCTTGAGATTTCCATACAGGAAATAGAGATTTCTAAGATTCGGTTTCTTCTTGCGCACACAGTACAGTTCCTTGTCTACTTCGTATTCTTCTACGGGTAGATACACGAGCATTAATATCACTTATAATCAACTCCCATGGATGATCTCTCAACCATCTCCTGTCAGGTTCTAATTCGGCATCCCGTACTGTATCTTGTGGTGCTGTAGTCTCGACTTCAGCTTGTACAGCATCGGCTTTAACTACTTCCGATCTTACAGCTTCGGGATTAATCTATATGTCTACGACATGCTCTATTGGAGTTTGAGGGTCATCAATGGAGATTGTTTGGATATTTTGGATTAAGTCTTCTACTCCTGTAGGATCAAAGTGAGGTTCATCGAACACTACATGTACAGATTCCTCTATTGTCAGCTTCATTTGTTAGAGATCCTAAAAGCTTTACTGACAGAGTAACATCCTACAAATATCCCTTCATCTGACTTTTCATCAAAGTTCTTGAGTTGATCTTTCCCATTATTCAGAACGTAACACCTACATCCAAAGATATGAAAGTATGCAACTAATGGTGTTTTATTATTCCGTACCTCATAGGCTGTTTTTTGTGAAGCTTGTTGATGATACAACGGTTTTGTGTGTAGCACGCTGTATTTGTTGCTTCTCCCAGAACCGCTGCGCCAACTTGCTTGCAGCTATCATGGTTCTTGTTGATTCCTTTAGCATCGTATTCTTTTACTCGGCAATACCATTTTGTTGAGGAGTCCAGGATGTTGAGTATTCGTGATGTTTTCCATTGTCCGGACAGTATTGCTCTATAAAGCGATTTGTGAATTCAGTACCTCTGTCGGAACGAATGGACACGATACTCAACCCTTTCTCATTCTGTAGCTTTCTCAGGTGCTCTGGAAACTTCGTTGTGGTTTCTTTCTTCTTGCATAGAAAGATTGTCCAAGCATACCTGGAAAAGTCATCAACATAACGAGACAATATTTCTTACCTCCCAAACTTACAGGGTCTATAGGGATATAGAGGTCCATGTGTAGCAAATCTAGAACCCAGTGGGTGGACAGGTATTATTTGCTTTCCAAGGTGGTTTTGACTTGTTTGCCTTTTTGACAGGGTCCACAGATGCTGTCTTTATGGAATGACATCGGGCAAACCTCTAACCATTCCATGCCTGGAGAGTTTGTTGATTGACTTGAAGTTGATATTAGACATCCCCTTGTGCCATAGATAGCTTTGGTCTGCAGTGCCTTTGGCAACAAAGCAGGGAATAGTGGAGCTCGTAGGCTTCCAGTCATCAATATACATATTACCTGATCTGCTTCCTGTGAGAACAATTTCTTTGGTCTTGACTTCACTCTACAGTGGTCTACATAGAATTTGACCGAGAACTGTTTGTCACAGAACTGGCTGATACTAAGTAGATTGTACTATAGGCCTTCAACATAGGCTACATCTTTGAACTTTCCTACAAGTAGGGTTCCCTTCCCTCTCGTTCTTTCTTTGGACTTGTCACTGAAGCGCACATTTGGACCGCAACCTTCTATATAATCTGACAGCTTGCTGATATATCCTGTCATGTGCTGAGAATATCCGCTATCAAAATACCAGATGTCCTTCTCTTTGATATCCTGTAAGTAGAGAATTTAAGTAGATTTAGGTCCCCTTTGATTGTTGCGTCCATGTATGTTAGTGCCTTTTGGTACCCATATTTGCCTGACAACAATTGGTTTCCTGTAGGTTACTTTTGGTCCTGTCAGTGAGGTCTACGTGGGGCAGGTACGTAGTCGTTGTAACCTTGATTATTATGCATGTAAAATTTAGGGTTATTATTCCAGTATGATTGCTGTCTAGGAGGTGGAGCCATTATCCTTGACCTTACAGCTTGCCGTCTGGGTCTCTAGTTGGATTCCCAGAGCTGTTTATGATACTACACAGTAACCTGCTTTCTAGATGGATAACGGGGCTTCTGTATCCAATATCTAGGCGCACTGTACTGTTGGAAGTACTGCGGTGCTTGCCTTTGATATTTAGATACAACCTTCTATCTGAATGGTTGTTGGCGCTTTTGATATGCTCGGGAGCATGCTGTTGATCATGCCTTATAGGTCTAGGAGGCTGAGGTTTCAGCTATCCATGATATGAATTTTATGGCGGAATTGTAGCCTTTGCTATACGAGGTGCAGCTGTAGCCTTTGCGGGACTTAGAATCTCTTCAGGTACAGGAATGGGTTCCACACACCTGACAAATACCGTACTAGTCTTTCCCTTATAGGAGAATGAGTCATATCCTAAGCCACGTTTGTCATGGACATGTTGCCCAATGCTTAGAATTTCCTCCATCCGTCTAGAAGATTTATAAAATGATTTCAGGATGGTCTCTAATTCTCGTTCTCGCTTCTCAAGAATTTTCACTTTGGATTCGAATAAAGCAAAATCATTTGTTTTGCTCTCATTATGAGACTTAGCCTCATTCAGATTGTTGGCAAGTTGATGATTGCTTTGCATGAGTTTTTCAAAAGTAACCTTGCTGTTTTCGCAATCAATAGACATATTTTCATAGTTATTCTTCAGCAAGTCATTTTCATCTTTTAGCTCTAAGTATGAAATTTTGAGCTGTATGTTTTCCCATTTTAAAGTCTAATGGGCCTTTTGAATGTTTTTTAATTCATTCATCATATTTTCAAATGAATGTGATGCATTTACAGGAATAGTTAAATCTGAACTTACTTCATCATCGTTGTCCTCATCATCCTGTATTTCTTTAGCTATAAAACACATTGTTGGGATAAAACAATCCCTGAATCGAAAGTTTTGATAGAGTGTTTTGATAAAGTGCCAATCCAGCATACAAAAAGCTACTGTATCGAAAGTCTGATCGAAGGTTGCTGATCCTATATCGAAAGTATGATAGAATGTCGCTGATCCTGTATCAAAGACTTCTCACAATGCCATCATACAGCAACAGAGTCTAAAAGCGCCAAGTATGGAAGCTATCTCTTCATACAGCGACATTCCATACAACGACTTCTCCATTATAGCCTACAACACAAATGGATACAGCATTCAAGCTGTAAAGTATTGAGATCATCAATACCTATCGAAACAGGACTGAAGACTGTTTGAAAAGGAATCTTTGTTATTCGCTAAAGTCAAGTCCCGTTTGAAAAGAAGTACTTAAATACTGAAAAGATAACGTATTTAAATACTACAAATGACAGAGATCTTCAAGCAACGCAAAATCCGGATCTTGGTCTATACAAGTCAACCTTCCAGTTGTCACGTACTTTTGCTCAACGGATCTTTCTCAACGGATCTATTCAGAAGGCTATTTATATCTCCAAGAATTTGAAGATCAGTTACCGAGTGATAACAAGATATACGCACTTACACGAATATATCTAAGCAAACATATTTCTTCAAGCATACTGCATATTCTGAGAGAAGAAATATACAAGTGCTCAACCTTGAACAACACATCATCAGCTCAAGCTCAAGAAAGTCAAGTTGTTGTTCAACAAACATTCTTTCATTGAAAAAACCCATCAGCCTTGTGTGGACTGAAAAAGCCTTGCTCTTCCTGAACTGTGTGTGACGGATTCGCATTGTAGAGACAAAGCTTCAGAACTGTGTGTGAAGAAGTTAGTCAAGTGAAAGCTTAAACCAATCTATGTGAACGGTTGAAAGCTATGATATTTTTATCAATCTGTATGAACGATACATTGATAGGTTTGATTATAAATACGTAGTTGTGTACGTAGTATTTATAATAAACATTTTCACTCCTGTGTGGAGGACCAGTGGACGTATAGGGGTTTACCTCGAACCACTTTGATTACTG
Organism: Orobanche coerulescens; assembly: GCA_033398695.1. Lineage (NCBI taxonomy): Eukaryota > Viridiplantae > Streptophyta > Magnoliopsida > Lamiales > Orobanchaceae > Orobanche > Orobanche coerulescens. The sequence continues at coordinate 52,799,672 of CM065803.1, forward strand.
TGTCATTTACCTTCTGTATTTACTGTTTTAATATCTGTGATTATCTTAAGTATACACTTCATATCTAGTTGCTGTATTTATAGCAACTTACTTTAACAAGACTTCCGCTATGCACTCAAAGTTTAATATCATACAGCTTGTTGCTTAAACACTTTAGCTGTATTCTGTATACTTAGTAGCCAATAAGTGGTATTGGAGCGGTTGATTCTAAAAAGAATCAGTCGTATTTTTGACCGAATCAGATCCTTAAATCACTTATTTTTATCAAAGAGTCTTTTTCTTTCGTATATTCTCATATGGATACATCAATGATCAATAAAGTCCCCATGTTTTCTATTAACGAGTTTGACGACTGGAGAATTAGGATGGAGGCTCATCTTGCAGCAATGCACGAAGAGATGATTTTTGTTATACAAGATGGCCCCATAAAAATCATGAAGGTAAATCTGGCCCCAAGGATTGAAGGCCAAGCTCATGCAGAGATGCTCGAGAAAGAGCGCGAACAATGGACTTCTGATGATAGAAAGCGCGCCAACCTCGATAATGTTGCTAAGAACACGTTATTTGTCACTCTTAACAAAGGCACGTTCTCTAAGGTAAAGAGCTGTAAATCAGCCAAGGATATCTGTGATAAACTCAAGTTAATTTGTGAGGGAACTGAGCTCTCAAAAGAAAACAAAATTTTAAAATTAACTCAGCAATTTGAATCTTATGAAATGAAACCAACTGAAACACTTGAGGAACTTGACCTCACATTCACTGGCATTGTTGGTGAACTTGAAGCATTAGGCAAGATTTATATCCAAAGGAAGAAGAACCTAAAAATTTTCAGATCTCTCCCTGCCCGATGGGACAAAAAGACCATAGCTATGCGTGTATCGTGCAATCCTAATGAAATATCTACGTTTGATCTCTTTTCTGACCTAAGTGTTTGAGTATGATATAGACAGGAGAGAGAAAGCTGAAGAATCTCCCGCAAGGACTACAACATTAGCGGTTGTATACAACCGAAGACACAACATGCCCTGCTCATCAAAGCCTATTCACAAGAATGCTGACAGCGACGACGACATCGTGTCACAAGATAAAATGGCGCTCCTCATGTATAAGCTCAGGAAGTTTATCATGCAGTCGAGAAAGACTCCATACAGGCCCAAGCCTGTTCACAAGGTAAGTACTGAAACTTCTTCTAGTGATTGTTGGGAAAACAAAGACCCTGTATCGAAACAGCCGGGATATCCGATCCCTGTATCGAATGGTATTTGATAAAGAGGTTTTGACATATATGCCAATCCGAATACAGTAAAGGAAACTGTATCGAAGCTTTGAGGCTTTATCCTGTATCGAAGATCTGCCTCGAATCAGCATATAGTAAAGCCCTTCAGTACAGCAAGAAGTCTTGTAAAAGACAAAGTATGGAAACTGTCTCGAAACTCAAAATACAGTTATCTTCCATACAGCTCACAACAGGAGAAAGAAGGAATATCCAGAAGTCAAGTCCTGTTGAATAAAGAAAAATTTAAATACTCAAGGATAAAGTATTTAAATACTGTCAGTCTTCAGATCTTCAGAATCCCGCGAAATCTGGATCGTGTCATAAACCCGTTGGAACGAAATCTCATTCAAACGGATACATCTCAACAGATATATGCTTCAGAGACTATATATATATATCTTATGAAGGCATTGAAGATTAGTAACCAGTCACCTAACTCTCAAGCTATCAAAAGTTATCATCAGAGCAAAACATATCTCCAAAGCTTACTGCAATTAAGATCTAAAGAGATATATAGTGTTCATCATCCTGAACAACACTTCATCACCTGAAAGCTCTTAAAGTCAAAGTTGTTGTTCACCATCTGTTCTATACGTTGAACAAACTCAAGATCAGCCCTGTGTGGACCGAACAATCTGTGCTTCTCCGGAACTGTGTGTGAAGGATTTGCATTGAAGAAGACGAAGCTTCAGAACTGTGTGTGAAGAAGCAAGTCAAAGCATTAGCTCAAAACCAATATGTGTGAACGTTTTAAGCTAAGATCTTTATATCAATCTGTGTGAACGATATATTGATTGTGTGTGTTGTTATAATTACGTAGTTGTGTACGTAGTAATTATAATAAACTTTTTACTCCTGTGTGGAGGACCAGTGGACGTAGAGAGGTTTACCTCGAACCACTTTAATTACTGTGTTATTTACCTTCAGCTTTTACTGTTTTAAATTACTGTGATATATTAAGTATACACTATACACTTAGTTGCTGTATCCACAACAACCTACTGTATCCAAGACTTCCGCTACGCACTCAGATTTAAAATCCATACAGTTTGTTGTTTAAACTATTTTCCAAATCGTATCCAAGATACTTAGTGGCCAACAAGTGGTATCGAGCGGTTGATTCTAAAAAGAATCACCATATTTCTTTTAACCGAATCGATTCAAATCACTTATTTTCAAACAGTCTCTTTCATTCCTATATTATCATTATGGATACTTCTATGATTAACAAAGTCCCTATGTTCTCTATTAACGAATTTGACGACTGGAGAATTAGAATGGAAGCTCATCTTGCAGCAATGCACGAAGAGATGATTTTTGTTATACAGGATGGTCCTATCAAGATCATGAAGGTAAATCCGGCCGCAAGGATTGAGGGCCAAGCCCATGCTGAAATGCTCGAGAAGGAACGCGAGCAATGGACAACAGATGAAAGGAAGCGAGCCAATCTCGACAATGTGGCTAAGAACGCGTTATTTGTCACTCTTGACAAAGGCACGTTCTCAAAGGTAAAGAGCTGCAAAACAGCCAAAGAAATCTGGGATAAACTCAAGTTGATTTGTGAGGGAACTGAGCTCTCAAAAGAAAACAAGATTTCAAAACTAACTCAACAATTTGAATCTTTTGAAATGAAACCAACGGAAACACTTGAGGAACTTGACCTCAGATTCACTGGTATTGTTGGTGAACTTGAAGCGTTGGGCAAAATTTACACCCAAAAGGAGAAGAACTTAAAAATTTTCAGATCTCTCCCAGCCCGATGGGACATTAAGACCACAGCTATGCGTGTATCCTGTAATCTTAATGAAATATCTACTTTTGATCTCTTCTCTGACCTCAAAGCTTTGAGTATGATATTGTAAGAGAGAAAGTCAAGAATCTCCTTCAAAGGTCACAGACTCCGCCGTATCGAATCATCGACACAAAGATGCCTAGCTCGTCGAAGCCCACCACAAGAATGCCGACAAAGGATTTACGACATCTTGTCCCAAGATGAAATGGCGCTTCTCATGCATAAATTCAAAAAGTTCATCAAACAGTCTGGAAAGACTCCCTACAGGCCCAAACCTGTCCACAAGGTAAGTACCGAAACATCATCTGGTGATGCTAACCTGTGCTATAACTGCAGGAAACCAGTACATTATGCAAATAAATGTCCTCATCCCAAAGTCCAAAGATTGCCTGAGGCCGAGCAACAAGAGAGAGATGAAAGAAAACGTGCTTGGAAAGACAAGCTCAAGGCCCTGATTGGAGAATCAGAAGCCTCCCCCACACCATCCAAATCAGCAGAATGTCTTCAGGTGGTCACTGAAAGTGATTCATCTGACGATGAGTTCGATGATAAGGCATACATGTGCTTTATGGCCAAAGATGTTCCAGAAGGTGAAGACAGCGAGGATGAGGTAAGTTCAACCTCAGCTATTCCGTCAAATGCATCTCATACTTTCGAAAATATGATGAATGAATTTAAAAACATTCAAAAGGCCCATGAGACTCTAAAAACTCAGAATATACAGCTTCAATTAACAAATTTAGAGCTGAAAGATGAAAATGACTTGCTGAAAATAAATTATGAAAATATGTCTCTTGATTGTGAAACCAGCAAGGTCGATTTTGAAAAACTCGTGGAGAGCAATCATCAACTTGCTCATGAACTAAATGAGGTTAAAACCCACAATGAGAGCAAGACAAATGATTTGGTTCTACTACAAACCAAAATCACAACTCTCGAAAAGCGAGAAAATGAACTTGAGACCATTCTGAAGTCGTTTGAGAAATCGTCCAAAAGAATGGAAGAAATTCTGAGCACTGGGCAACATGCTCATGATAAAAGTGGCTTAGGATACATCTCATGTTCAAACAAAGGGAAAACTAGTACAGTGTTCGTCAAGAGTGTGGAACACATTCCAGAATCGGAAGATACCCCTAGTCCCGTGAAGGAACCTGCTGTACCGAGAAAATCGAAGGCTGCAATTCCGCCCCCGCAATCCTATACCAAACAACGGAATCATAAGCCATTCCAACCTATGAGGCGCACTCAACAAAGATATCAAACAGCGCCAAATACTGCTCGTAACGAAGGTCGTATCCAACCACCAAAGGCCCGCACGGCAAGATTATCAAGATACTCCGAGGTATCGGATACAGGAGCCCCGTTATCCCTCAAGACACAGATGCCGCCAAGATCAACAACAAGATTGGGAATCCAACTGGAGACCCGGAAGACAAGTCGTTAGCCTAAGAAAATGGCTCCACCTCCTAGACGGCACTCGTACTGGAATAATAATAATAACCCTGTATTTTACATGCATAATAATTATCATGATTATAATGACTACGGATATGCCCCCCGTAGATATCGCAACACTGTACCAAGTATGTCCTACAAGAAACCAATTGCCGCCAGAAAACTTGGGTACCTAAAGGAACTAACATACATGGACCCAAAAATCAAAGGGGACCTAAATCTACCTAATTTCTTTGTTACAGGACATTCTAGAGGAGGATACCTGGTACTTTGATAGTGGATGCTCTCGTCACATGACCGGAGATAGGAGCAAGCTATCTGATTTTGTAGAAGGTCGCGGTCCAAAAGTTCGCTTCGGTGATAAGTCTAAAGGAAGAACAAGAGGGAAAGGAAACCTACTTGTCGGGAAATTCAAGGTCACCGATGTTGCATATGTTGAAGGCTTACAATATAATCTACTTAGTATTAGCCGCCTGTGATAAACAGTGTCTCGTGAAGTTCTATATAGATCGTCAGAGAGTCAAGCACACCCAAACCAAGGAAGTTGTGCTTACAGGAAGCAGATCGTAATATGTACATTCCGATGGAAGCCTATGAGCTCCTCAATTCCATGCTTTGTTGCCAAAGGCACTGCAGATCTTAGCTGGCTATGGCACAAGAGGATGTCTCACATCAACTTCAAGACGATCAACAAGCTCTCAAGACAGGGAATGGTTAGAGGTTTGCCAAATGTGTCGTTCAAGAAGGACAGCGTCTGCGGACCATGCCAGAAAGGCAAGCAAATCAAGTCAACCCTGAAAAGCAAATCCTACCTTTCAACCCAAAGAGTGTTGGAAATGTTACACATGGATCTCTACGGTCCTGTAGACCCAGTAAGTTTGGGAGGTAAGAAATACTGCATGGTTGTTGTTGATGATTATTCCAGGTATGCTTGGACGATCTTTCTTAGCAAGAAGAAGGAAACAACATCAAAGCTGCCCGAGCTCCTGAGAAAGTTGCAAAATGAAAAGGCATCGAGTATCGTGTGCATTCGTTCCGACAGAGGTACAGAATTCATTAACCGCTTTATAGAGCAATACTGTTCCGAAAATGGAATACAGCACGAATACTCAGCTGCCCGTACACCTCAACAAAATGGTGTTGCCGAGCGAAAGAATAGGACGTTGAAAGAAGCAACAAGGACAATGATTGCCGCAAGCAAATTGCCACAGCGTTTCTGGGGTGAAGCAACCAATACAGCGTGCTACACTCAAAACCGCTGTATCGTCAACAAGCACCACAACAAAACAGCATATGAGGTATGGAATAACAAAACTCCATTAGTTTCGTATTTTCACATTTTTGGATGCAGGTGTTATGTATTGAACAATGGGAAGGACCAACTTAGAACCATTGATGAAAAATCAGATGAAGGAATATTCGTAGGATACTCCTCCGTCAGCAAAGCTTTCAGAATCTTTAATAAAAGGAAGCTGACGATCGAGGAATCAGTTCATGTAGTGTTCGACGAACCACACCATGACACTACAGGAGTAGATGATATCACTCAGAACATTCACCATCTATCTATCTTGGATCCACCAACACCCATAGAACATGTCGTTGATTTAGAAGTCAACCCCGCAGCTGTAAGAATCGATGTGGATGAAGCCGACGCTGTACAAGCTGAAGCTGTATCCACAGAATCTTTCCATACAGTACGGGATCCTGAATTAGAACCCGACCGAAGATGGTTGAGAGATCACCCGCAAGACCTGATCATTGGAAACATTAATGCTGGTGTTTCTACTCGTAGGAGAATACAGAGTACACAAGGAAATGTACTTTGTGCACAAGAAGAATCTAATGCTGAAGTTTCACAGTTTCCTGAATGGAAATCTCAATCCGAACTTAGGAGACTCAATATGTGCACTATCGCTGTATTCTTAGCCCAGTCCGAACCTATTTCGACCATTGACGCTCTTAACAATTCTCATTGGATAACATCTATGGAAGAAGAGATTAACGGTTTAGAAAGAAACAATGTATGGTATCTTGTACCCAGACCAACACACCAATCGGTTATAGGAACCAAATGGGTATTTCGAAACAAAAAGGATCGAAATGGACTTATCATAAGGAACAAATCCATACTAGTAGCACAAGGCTATAGTCAGGAAGAAGGAATCGACTATGATGAAACCTTCGCCCCTGTAGCGAGACTAGAAGCTATTAGGATATTTTTAGCCTTTGCCGCTCATAAGAGTTTTATCGTATACCAAATGGACGTCAAAAGTGCTTTCCTGAATGGAGATCTTGCAGAAGAAGTTTATGTTGAACAACCACCAGGGTTTGCCAACACAGACGGTATCGATCTAGTTTACAGGCTAAGGAAAGCGCTGTATGGACTTAAAAAAGCCCCTAGAGCCTGGTACGAAACCCTGTCCCAGTATCTAACTAACAACGGATTTGAGAAAGGTGCTGTGGACAAAACCTTGTTCAAGATACAAGAAGGTGATGACCTTCTTATGGTACAAATCTATGTGGATGATATTATTTTTGGTTCAACTAACCTTGCTTTATGTCAAAGGTCCTATCATCTCATGCAAAGCAAATTTGAAATGAGTATGATAGGGGAACTTAGTTATTTCCTAGGTTTGCAGGTAAAGCAGTTGCCTACAGGTATATTTATCAACCAGGAGAAATACAGCAAGGAGCTTCTCAACAAATTTGGAATGAACACTTCCAAATCCTCGCCAACCCCCATGGGCACTTCCGTGCAAATTAGTGCTGATGAAGCCGGAAAGCCGTTTGACCAATCACTCTACAGGATGCTCATTGGTTCGCTCCTGTACCTAACGGCTAGCAGGCTCGATATCCAGTTTGCTGTTGGAGTGTGTGCGAGATACCAAGTTGCACCTAAGGAATCACACTTCAATACAGCTAAACGAATCCTGAAGTACATTAAAGGAACAGTCGATGCAGGACTATGGTATCCTAAGGAAGGCGGATTCGATTTAGTTGGATACAGCGACTCGGATCTCTGAGGTCGCAAGCTAGATAGGAAGAGTACAAGTGGAACTTGTCACTTTCTGACCTAGACTCGTTTCTTGGTTCAAGAAGAAGCAATTGGCTAACTCTCTTTCCACGGAATCAGTACTATGTCTTGGTAGTGGCTGATGCAGATCCTTTGATGCAAAGAACAATCTGCCGACTATGGAATCGATGCTAGAGAGACTCCAATCATGTGTGATAGCACGAGTGCAATTGCAATCACGCACAATCACCTCGCACTCGCGCACTAAGCATATCAACATGAAGCATCATTTTATAAGGAATCACGTCGAGAACAAGGATGTTCGCCTGGAAAAGGTTCATACAGACGTTCAGCTAGCCGACATCTTCACCAAGCCGCTCGACACAACAAGATTCAACATTCTCAGACAAGAATTGGGAATGCTACAGCCAGACTCCCTGTAAGTAATTTACTGTTTTTACTCAACAATTGAGGGGGAATGTCAGAAGACCAAGAATACTGATTCAACATTAATTATTTGTACACTCGTAATCACACACAAGATCAGTAGCGAGCGAAGACATATGAATTCTACAAATGTGTGTGTGCAATAATTAAGGGGGAATATCAGTAGACCCATGAATACAAAGATTAATCCAAATATTCTCAGTATGGAATTCAAAACCTGTAAGTACCTTTTGAGGGGGAACGTCAGATCGACATGAAACAAAGACATGCTATAGAATTTCGATTCAAGATATAATATAATATTATTTCCTTTCAAAATAATTTTTGTCCACGTGCCTGCTTTTTATGTCAAACGTCATGTTCATTAAATGCCTTACACGACATCCGACAATCAATCTCAAAAGCCGCGATGTTTTTAAATTGTTTATTATTTTTAAACCGCTTTTAGGCATTTAGGTATCAACCTATGTCGAAGTGGGACCCGCTCAATTTTTAAACATTTCAATGGATTAGCGTATCAGCTTACACCTACCCATCTTAACCGTTGACTTCAAAACCGGTTCCCATCCCTTAAAATCGACCATTCGTACTCGCAAACCCTATTTCGCGCCTGACTATAAAAGGATCGACCGCCATTAGAGACTCTATACGCTTTCTGCAAATTCAAGAGTTCTCAAGCAAAAACAGCCTACATATTTTTCTGCATTTTACTGCATATTTCGATTATTTTCTTGCACCTTTTTCTTAAGAAAACATCAATGGCTGGACAATCTTCTTCTCCTGTTCTGAAGAAATCTGCTAACATCATTGATGGCCGGATCTTCTCCAAACCTGTCATCATTGAGCGTATTCTCTCAGAAACCAACGACGCAGAACCCATGGAATATATCATAACTCGTCTTCAACAACAGCGTTTGTGGACCCTGTCAGAAAGGCAAGCAAATCAAGTCCACCCTGAAGAGCAAATCCTACCTTTTCACTCACAGAGTTTTGGAAATGCTACACATGGATCTATACGGTCCTGTAGACCCGGTAAGTTTGGGAGGTAAGAAATACTGTCTCGTTATTGTTGATGATTATTCCAGGTATGCTTGGACAATCCTCCTAAGCAAGAAGAAGGAAACAACATCAAAGCTGCCCGAGCACGTGAGAAAGCTTCAAATGAGAAAGGGTTGAGTATCGTGTCCATCCGTTCCGAAAGAGGTACAGAATTCACTAACCGCTTTATAGAGCATTACTATTCGGAAAATGGGATACATCACGAATACTCAACTGCCCGTACACCTCAACAAAATGGTGTTGCTGAGCAAAAGAACCGGACGCTGAAGGAAGCAACAAGGACAATGATTGCCGCAAGCAAGTTGCCACAGTGTTTCTGGGGCGAAGCCACCAATACAGCGTGCTATACACAAAACTGCTGTTTCATCAACAAACACCACAGCAAAACAGCATACGAGGTATGGAACAACAAAACTCCATTAGTTTCGTATTTTCACATATTTAGATGCAGGTGTTACATTCTGAACAACGGGAAGGATCAACTTAGAACCTTTGATGAGAAATTGGATGAAGGGATATTTGTAGGATATTCCTCTGTTAGCAAAGCTTACAGGGTCTTTAATAACAGGAAGCTAACAATTGAGGAATCAGTTCATGTAGTGTTTGACGAACCTCACCATGATCCTACAGGAGTAGAAGATCTTACTCAAAACATCCAACAACTTTTCATCATTAATACACCAACTCCTATAGAGCCTGTCTTTGACCTAGAAATCAACCCCGCAGCTGTAAAAACTGAAGTAGATGAAGCCAATGATGTACAAGCTGAAGCCGAAACTACAGCAACTCAAGATACAGTATGGGACCCCAAATTAGAACCCGACAGAAGATGGTTGAGAGATCACCCACAGGAGTTGATCATAGGAAATATTGATGCTGGAGTATCTACCCGTAGGAGAATGCAGAGTACACAAGGAAATGTACTATGTGCGCAAGAAGAACCCGAGTCTGAGATATCTCCATTTCCTGTATGGAAATCTCAATCCGAGCTTAGACACTTAACATGTGCACTATTGTTGTATTCTTAGCCCAATCCGAACCTGTTTCTACCAAAGAAACTCTCAATAACTCTCATTGGATTACATCTATAGAAGAAGAGCTTAACGGTTTCGAAAGAAACAATGTATGGTATATTGTACCCAGACCTACGCATCAATCCGTAATTGGAACCAAATAGGTATTTAGCGACAAGAAGGATCGAAATGGACTCATTATCAGGAATAAATCCCGACTAGTCGCCCAAGGGTATAGACAGGAAGAAGGCATAGACTACGATGAAACATTTGCCCCTGTATCCAGACTAGAAGCCATTAGGATATTTCTAGCCTTTGCCGCCCATAAGAGCTTCATTGTATATCAAATGGACGTCAAGAGTACATTCCTGAATGGAGACCTAGCCGAAGAAGTATATGTTGAACAACCACCAGGGTTTGTCAATCCAGAAGGCGGAGACCTCGTATACAGGCTAAGGAAAGCACTGTATGGACTTAAGCAAGCCCCTAGAGCATGGTATGAGACTTTGTCCCAGTATCTAACCAATAATGGATTCGAGAAAGGTGCTGTGGACAAGACCTTGTTTAAAATACAGGAAGATGATGACCTCCTAATGGTTCAGATATATGTAGATGATATAATATTTGGTTCAACTAACCTTGCTTTGTGTCAAAGGTTCTCTCATCTCATGCAAAGTAGATTTGAAATGAGTATGATGGGAGAACTTAGTTATTTCCTAGGATTGCAGGTAAAGTAGTTGCCTACAGGGATATTCATCAACCAGGAAAAATATAGCAAGGAGCTTCTCAACAAGTTTGGAATGAATACTTCCAAATCATCGTCAACCCCCATGAGCACTTCCGTGCAAATTAGTGCTGATGAAGATGGAAATCTGGTTTATTAATCACTCTACAGGAAGCTTATTGGCTCACTCCTGTACCTAACGGCTAGCAGGCCCGATATCCAGTTTTCTGTAGGAGTGTGTGCGCGATATCAAGTAGCACCTAAAGAATCACACTTCGCAATAGCCAAACGAATCCTGAAATACATCAAAGGAACAGTCGATGTAGGACTGTGGTATCCTAAAGAAGGTGGATTCGACTTAGTTGGCTACAGCGACTCGGATATCGGAGGCTGCAAGCTAGATAGGAAGAGTACAAGTGGAACTTGTCACTTTCTTGGACCTAGACTTGTCTCTTGGTTTAGCAAGAAACAATTGGCAAACTCGCTTCCCACAGCAGAATCAGAATACTATGCTGCTGGTAGTTGCTGTATTCAGATCCTTTGGATGCAACAACAGCTGTCAGACTATGGAATTGAAGCCAAAGAAACGCCGATAATGTGCGATAGCACGAGTGCAATTGCAATAACGCATAACCCTGTATTGCACTCACGTACTAAGCATATCAACATGAATCATCACTTTATCAGGAATCATGTTGAGAACAAGGATGTTCAGCTGGAAAAGTTCATACAGATATCCAGTTAGCCGACATCTTTACCAAACCTCACGACACAGCAAGATTCTGCATGCTTCGACATGAATTGGGATTGCTACAGCCTGACTCCCTGTAAGTTTTTAATGCTTTTACTCAACAATTGAGGGGGAATGCTGTAAGATCCAAGAATACAGTATCTAACGTTAGTTATCTGTAGACTCAGTCACTCAGAACAGCACTGTAGGAACAAAGCGACATGAATTATCCTACAGCTGACGTGTGCAATAATTACGGTAGAATACAGTATGACCCATGAATACAGCATTAATTCGAAAGTTGTTGTATGGAATTGAAACCCATATGTACCTTTTAAGGGGGAACACTGTATTTTTGCGGATATATCACATACTATGGGAAATCAAATAATATGTTATTTCTTTTAAAAATTATTTTTAGTCCACGTGCCCTGTTATAATTAAAAAGTCTTTTGCATTAAATGCTTTACATGACATCTGGACATTAGTATCTCAAAAGCTGCGATGTTTCAAATTATTTTATAATTTCACACCGCCAATTCGGGCAATAAGGGAAGTTGAAACGTCAGATTTGGGACCCGCTCTTATTTTAAAATTAGATGGATAAGTTGTACCGGTTACACTCAGTCCATCGTGATCGTCCAATTTAAACAACAGTTTCCATCCCTTAAATCTGAATGTTCATTATCTGAAAACCCTTCTCCGCCACCCACTATAAAAGGACTGTTAATACCTCTTCAGACACTTTACGCTTTCTGCATATTGAATGAGTCTTTGAGCATACAGCCTACAAGTCTTATTGCTTTTACTGCAAATTTTCTATGAATCTTCCTCACTTTTCTTCAAGAATCATCAATGGCATCTTCTCAGACCTCCTCCTCTCTCTCTCTCTCTAATGAAGACCTCCAACATCATCGATAGACGGATATTTACTAGATCCGTAGTAGTTGAACGTGTTCATACTGAAGGTGATGACGTCGAATCGATGGAGTACGCCATTACTAGGATTCGTCAATAAGGCCTTTATCGCCTTGGGAGTCACACTGCTGAGCGTTTCGATGCTCAAATGGTTGAGGAATTTTACCTCAACGCTGCTATCCGTTTCTTCTCTATCGCTCAAGGAGAAAACATTGCTGACATCACTACTGTCATTCGCGGAGTAGAGATCCGCGTTGACCAAGAGCTTCTTTAGAATATTTACAGGCTACTTGCTGATGGCCTGACCATGGAAGATCTTGAGACCTTTGGGTCCCAAGATATCCTGACCAAATACTATGGACTATTCACCAGCTCAGCATCAGTTGAAACGGTTCACACCTCTTGCCACAAGAAACATTTATCTCTACCTTTTGTTTACTTACACGACTTTTGTTGTCGTGTCATTGAGAATAGAACAGGTGCATTCGAGATGTGCACCAATTTGAGATTCAGGATGATGGTCGCCATCATGACCTGTGAAAAGGTCAACTGGTGTCAAATAATACTCAAGAGGCTGCAGGAAGAAGTATCAAAACCTGCCTCTCAAAAGAAGTCCTTTGGTTTGCTTCTGAATTATATTCTGACGAAATGCAGTGTTCCGCAAGCTAAAGAGGCAAAGAAGATCAATTCTCAGATATTCTTGGGAAGCATCAGGCCCTCTGTCTTTAACAAAGACCCCCTGATTGCATATAGACCTTTTGTCCAAACTTTTCCACTTTCTGCCGATCTGAGGGACATGTCTTCGAAGTCCCAGAGCGCAGAGACCTCGAGGAAAAGGAAAAGATCTCACAGCAACACTCCCATTGAGAAGACGAAAATGAAGCTAAGGAGGCTCACAAAAGTTAAAGTTACATAGATCACCGAGGATGCTCCTTCAATGGCCTAACCCACTGTATCGAGCCCCCAGGGCACAACCCCTGCGGAAGAGATGACTGCTACTGTCGCGACAGTAGATCCCGAGCCTTTGGCGGCTACGACGGATACTCAGACATCTGCCAACTTACAAGACTCTGGCGAGTCGGCTGCCACTTTGGAGCCAATAGCCACATCTCCTATTCGGGATTCCACACCCATTCAGGATCCTTCTCCCCTCAGGGTACCAACCCCTGTTCGGGATCCAGCTCTAACACAGGAACCCATACCTGTCGAGGAACCCGTGCATACAGTGGACCCAAGCATTGTACGCAGTCCCTCCCCAGACACCATAATCAACAAGACTTTGCTTTCTGTGCAAATTGAGCAGGCTTATGATCGCTTTATCCAGTGGAAAGCCTACAGGATCGCTCCATACAACAAATTGTACAACCGGAGCGAATGGCGCGAAGAAGAAAGGTTTGTATTGGAAGTGACGGACTCTCAAGATATTGAAGTCCTGATCCAATGGGACAACCTGTGCTGTAAAGAGTTAATATCCAGCCACCTGATGGACAAGGCAGACGCCCGCATGAAAGGAAAAGCAAAATCCATTGGCTCTGATCCCCACAGTCCCAAATCTTATCATGACTCAGACGACGATGACGACGCCCTACAGGCAGGTCTGAGAATGAGTCGTGAGGAACCTCAAGGCCAACAGGATCAAGGGACCTCAAGCCAATATAATGTTCCCCACAGCGAGGATTCAGTCCCTCCTGTCGCGGAGGAACAACCAGCCGTAGAACAGGCACCCGAGCCTGTTGCCAAGGACGACTAGACTAGCACCATCCTGCATGAGGAATCAGTCCCTCTGCAGGAGCAGGCGGAAGCTGAGATACAGCAGGAGGAATCAATCCCTCCTGTACCTATGACTACAGAACCTATTTCTGAACAAGAGATTACAGCAACCCTTGTTGTCGATCCAACATCGGACGCTCCTGCACCTTCAACTGTTTTGGAATCCGATGAAGGTATCACACCTGAGGATGTCCATCTTGATTGACGTCCTAATGTGAACTTGAGACAGTTGAATGGAGCTTAAGATTTTGCACAGCCAGACTCTCCTCGAAGCACTGAGAAGAAAGAGCAATTGCATGCTCTTGGCCACCAAACTGTTTTCTTGCAGGACGCCGTGAATGCCCTGCATGCTGTTGAAAAAGAGATTAATTGGTTACATTAGTCAACCGTTGAAGAAATGACTGGTATAAGGCATGAGGTTTCTAAAGTTGAAGAAGCCTTCCGCATCCTGCCTACCGTCTTCAAGCAGGCCCTTAGCCAATTACAACAGCGTCAGAAGCAGATCCTGAAGGAAGAACAATCAAAGCTTCGTGTTTCTGAGTCCAAGACAGCATCCGCTCTCATTGAATCTGGTTCCCAGCTCCGAGCACACGAGAAGAAAATTCAAGATATGTCGTAGGTGCTCACCTCCCTAGTGAATAAAATGATAAGTTTTGAGACCAAACAGGATGCGGCTATGCAAATCCTAGAGCGATTGGATGAAAAGGTCTCTTACCTTGATGAAGCCAAAAAGGGGGAAGAAGCGAGGGAAGCTGCGAGGAGAACAAGGCTCGAGCAAGAGAAGGAGATGGAAGCTACATTTGGAGACAACATCACTGCTGCTATTTCTCGTTTATCATCTCCTACTCCCAACGTCAGGATACATGGAGATTGTCCAGAATTCCACGATCCTAACTTTCCGTGGAAGAACCTTGTACAAAATCCACAAGCAATAAACCTCCCGGCCAACCGACAACCTGTTGACACAAAATGTATTTTGATGATGGTTACATACAAAACATTTAATTGAATCTATCTCGGCTCGATAATATTTTGAAGGAACACAATATGGCTAACGCACGCTACGTATCATACCGTAGTGCACGCTATCGAGACTCTCATACACAGACCAGTCAAGTCAGCTGCAGCCTACTCAAGTCGCCTGATCGATAGCGCACGCAAGCTATTGAATGATAGCGCACGCTAATAAACTATAGTTAGCGCACGCTATACAACATACATAATGCACGCTATCGCAAGTCTCCAGAAGTCAGTGAAAGGAATTCGACCGGACGTTGCGCACGCTATGCACATATTCTTACGTACGCTAAAGTGAAGACTTAGCGCACGTTAATTTTCATATCTAGCGACGCTACCGAAATAATGGTCGCAGTCCAAAGAGCCACCGGACTCACTTCGCCTAGGTTTTTACGCACGCTACACAAGGCAACGACGTTATTGAAATAATTCAAGAGCGCAAGCTAAAGGAAAAGTAGCGCACGCTAAATGGAATATGCGATTACCGCTTGAAATTCAACCGTTGGAAGCAAGAGTCAATGCAGATCCGGAAAATCGAAATATTGATTTAATTAATGCTAGCGCACGCTATGCATACTTGCTAGCGCACGCTAATCATGAATTTAGCCGTTGGAAAAAGAGTCGTTGGAGAGGAAATCGGATTTTGTCAAAGTCAAGATCGAAGACTAGTTGACCAAGACGATAGCGCACGCTACCATATCATTACTAGCGCACGCTAGACACAGAATTTTACCGTTGCAACAGTCTTTGTGACCGTTCAGAGAATTCAAGTCAAAATTCGCTAACGCACGCTACAAGGATCTATTAGCGCACGCTAATAGCATATTTTTCAGAATTTGAAGGTCAGTCTCACTCCTATAAATACCCGAAGGACTTGGGTATCAATTACACACAACTTCAAGCATTCAAGCATTCTAGCATACAAGCAATCAAAGCATTCTTGAGCTCAGATTTACATATTCTATTGTATTACAAGTTGTGAGAAAAGGAAGATACAAGAGCGATTTCAATTGTTTTATCCATTATTCCTTGTATTCTTTCATTTGGTTGTAAGTGTTGCATCACTTACACTTGAGCGAAAAAGAAACGAATCAAGAGTCACTAATCCGGTGTTATTAGGATCTTTGATCCGGCATTGTTAGGATTATACTCCCATATTCGTATAGTGAGGATTATCTAGTTCCTATAGAACACTAGATAAACAATTATTCATATTGAGGGAAAGGTTGAGCTTGGACCGATAGAATACAAGCGGATTGTAACGGTTGTGAACTCGGACCGATAGAAGACGAGTTAAGGTTGTGGTTTTTCTTAAGCCAATAGAAAAAGAAAGTCGGAGAGAGGACGTAGGCAAGTTGCCGAACCTCTATAAATTCTTGAGTCTTTATTTTCCGCATTATTTTCTTTTACTCGCAAGAAATTTCGGTATTCCGCATCACCACTATTCAACCCCCCTTCTAGTGGTGAATTTATCTCTTGATTGGTATCGAGCGGGTCTCTTTTTAAAGGTTTAACCACCTAGGAGAAAAAGATCCGCAAATGGCACTTCTAGGCCAAATTGAAGGAAATGCTCTCAACCGTCCTCCTTTCTTCGACGGTTCCAATTTCATGACGTGGAAAAAGAAGATGGCGATCTTCGTTCAAGCCTACGATATTGAAACTGGAAAGTTATTGCTCTCGGTCCTAAACTTGCTAAGAAAGAAGATGGATCGTTGAAAAAGATCGAAGAATTCAATGATGAGGATTGGAGAAACACGCATGTCAACTCCCGAGCTACTCAACTTCTCTATTGCGCTCTCAATCCCGAAGAACTTAATAGGATATCATCCTATGAAAGTGCAAAAGAAATTTGGGAAATTCTCGAAGTCACTCACGAGGGAACAACTCAAGTCAAGGAGACCAAAATTAATATGTTACTCCATGACTACGAATTATTTTCCATGAAAGACGAGGAAACGATCACAAATATGTTGGATCGATTTTCGGCTATAACAAATGGTCTTGCATCTTTTGGAAAGCCTATATCGAGCAAATGACAAAGCTAAGAAAATTGCGATCGTTGCCACGAGAATGGGATGCCACGGTCACCGCGATCATGGAATCCAAGGATCTCAACAAGCTCGAATTTAGTGCCCTCATCGGGTCACTCATCAACTATGAGATCGTTCTCAAGTCTAGAGGCACAAAACCAAAGCCTCGGGAAAGAGTAGTCGCATTCAATGTTGATAGCGACGTTGAGGAAGATGTTGCCGAAGATGAAGACGACGAGGAACTCGCTCTTTATGCCAAAAACTTTAGAAGGTACAAAACCTAATTCAAAAGAGGCGAAGTTTTCTTGGTCGGGATGGCAAACCGGAGCAAAAGAAAAGTGGCTACACTCCTGTCAAGAAGTTCGACAATAATTGTCGGAAATGTGGTCAAGCCGGTCATTATGCCAAAGAATGCCGAGGATCCTCTTCAAAACCGCAAATGGAAAGATTCAAAAAGAAGGAGGTTCTAATCGCTTCTTGGAGTGATGACGAGGAGGAGATTGAAAGATCTCTAGACGCAAACCTTGCATTCATGGCCTCGACTCAAAGCAATATCGAGGTACCGGCACCAAGGAAAACAAGTGGTACATTGATAGCGGATGCTCAAGGCACATGTGCGGCTCCGAGGACTTATTTGAAGACCTCGAATATCAAGATCAAGGACATGTGACCTTTGGAGATAACCAAAAGGGAAAAATCAAAGGAATCGGCAAAGTCGGTAAGGAACCTTCTCCTTCTATCAACAAAGTACTATTTGTTGAAGGTTTGCATCATAATCTCCTTAGCGTTTCGCAACTTTGTGATGAAGGTTTTAAAATTCTATTTGAGCAAACGCATTGCACGGCATTTAGAAATAATAAAATTGCATTCATTGGTTTGAGATGTGGAAACATCTATATTGTTGATCTTAAAGATAAGAGTTCATTCAATGAAAAATGCCTTATTACCTTGGATGACAATGCATATTTATGGCATCGAAAATTGGGGCATACTTCTCTACCTATTATTTCTATTTTATCTAGACACGACCTTGTTCGTGGATTGCCCAAACTCAAATTCGATAGAAAACATTTGTGTGAATCATGCATTAAAGGGAAACATACTCGAGAATCGTTTAAACCAAAATTCGAGGTTTCCACTAGTCGAGTTCTTGAACTCGTGCATATGGATTTGATCGGACCATCTAGACATGTTAGTTTAAATGGTAAACTTTATACTTTGGTTATTGTTGATGATTTCTCTCGATTTACTTGGGTTAGATTTTTAGCTCATAAAGATGATGCATTTTCCGAGTTTTCTAAATGGTGTCGTTTGGTATCAAATGAGAAAAATCTCTCCATAATTTCTATTCGCACCGACCACGGAGGTGAATTTGATTGCACCCGTTTGAACTTTTATGCGATAAATACGGTATTAATCACAATTTTTCGGCTCCTAGAACGCCTCAACAAAATGGAGTTGTTGAAAGGAAAACCGATCTTTGGAAGAAATGTCGAGAACAATGCTTAATGAATACTCTCTTCCACGATACTTTTGGGCCGAAGCAATTTTTACGGCATGCTATGTGATTAACCGAGTTCACGTTCGTAGAACTCATCTTAAAACTCCTTATGAATTATGGAAGGGCAAAAAGCCCAATATCGCTTACTTTCATCCTTTTGGTTGCAATGTATTTATTTTGAACAATGGCAAGGATAACTTGGGCAAGTTTGATGCCAAATCCGACTCCGGAATTTTTCTTGGCTATTGTTTAATAGCAAAGCATATCGCGTGTATAATATTAGAACGAATAAAGTTGAAGAATCCATACACGTTAAATTCAATGATATGATCTCACCCCCGAGAAAGGTAGAATATTTTGATGATGCAGGTACCTTTCCGGATCCCTCACCCGAAGTGAAGAAAATTTCGGAAATCAAACGAACACAATCGTTGATTTACCGAAAGATCGAGGCACATCAAGGACCATCCAAGGATCTCGTGATCGGAAACATTGAAGACGGTGTTCAAACCCGAAGGAGGACCACCGAGTTTATGGCTCATTGTGCTTTTGTATCCGAAATAGTTCCCAAAAATATATCGGAAGCTCTCGATGATGAAAGTTGGGTAATGGCAATGCAAGAGGAGCTTGTGCAATTCAAGCACAATAATGTATGGAATTTAGTTCCCGCGCCTAAAGATAAAACAATTATCGGAACTAAATGGGTGCATAAAATCAAGAGTGACGAAGACGGCTATCCTATTCAAATAAATCTCGTTTAGTCGCTCAAGGATATAATCAAGAAGAAGGTCTTGATTACGAAGAAAGTTTTGCTCCCGTGGCTCGACTCAAGCCATTCGCTTGCTTTGTGCATTTGCCGCTCATAAAAAGATAAAGCTATTTCAAATGGATGTCAAAGTGCATTCTTGAATGGTATCATTCAAGAAGAAGTCTACGTCAAGCAACCTCCCGGTTTTGAAGACCATCATTTTCCGGATCATGTCTACAAGCTCAACAAGGCACTCTACGGGTTGAAGCAAGCACCCCGAGCATGGTATGATCGTTTAAGTCAATTTTTAATTGCAAATGACTATAAAAGAGGCAAAGTCGATAATACCTTGTTCGTTAAAGTACTAAATGATGATATACTTGTTTGCCAAATTTACGTTGATGACATTGTTTTTGGAGCTACTAATGAATCCTTGTGCCAAGATTTTTCTAATCTTATGAAAGGAGAATTCGAAATGAGTATGATGGGAGAATTAACGTTCTTCCTCGGGCTTCAAATCAAACAATGCGAAGATGGAATTTTTATCCATCAAACGAAGTACTCAAACGACCTCCTCAAGAAATTCAATATGGAAAATAGCAAGGTGATATCTACGCCAATGTCGTCATCATTAAAGCTCGAGAAAGATGAAAATGGCAAATCCGTAGATCAAAAACTATATCGAGGTATGATCGGATCTTTGCTATATTTGACTGCATCTAGGCCAGATATAATATTTGCTACATGTCTGTGTGCTCGATTCCAAGCTAATCCCAAGGAATCACATTTAATTGCTTGTAAACGTATTTTTCGCTATTTGAAAGGAACTATTGGACTAGGTCTATGGTATCCTTCTTGCTTGGATTTTAATTTAATTGCCTATAGTGACGCCGATTTCGGCGGATGCAAAATTGATAAAAAGAGTACTAGTGGTACATGTCACTTTATTGGATCTTGTTTAATATCTTGGGAAGTAAAAGCAAACCAACAGCGTAGCATTGTCTACAAATGAGGCCGAATATGTCAGCAGGAGCGCCCGTGCTCAAGTGCTATGGATCAAAATCAACTACGCGACTACGGCATTCATTTTGAAAATACCCCTATCTTATGTGATAACACTAGTGCAATTAATTTGAGCAAAAATCTGCTTTTGCACAAATAACCAAGCATATAGATATTAGACATCACTTTTACGTGATCATGTTCATAATAAAGACATCTGTTTAATTTTTGTCGGACGAAGGATCAACTTGCTGACATATTTACAAAACCTCTTCCCGAAGAATCTTTTAACTCCATTCGTTTGCAACTTGGCATGGGACATATAGACAACTTTTGAAATAAAATTCTACTCAAAACATCAAAATCGGTGAATCAGATCAATCGCTAGCGCGCGCTAGCTTCATATTCTTAACGCGCGCTAAAAATTTATTTCGATAGCGTACGCTAAACCTTTCCTTCTTGCGTACGCTAATTAAAGTTTTCTTGTTATTCAGTGGACAGTCCAGTAAGTCCTGTTTTTCCGCCTAACGTACGCTAATCCTTTAAATCCTAGCGTACGCTAACTTAAAACTCGTTGACTATATATATGCCGTACAACCCTAAATCACAACACATCCCTTAACGCACGCAAACGACTTCTCTCTTGCAAAAACCCTAGACAGACATCCGATCCAATCTGCGATCCTCTCCCTCAAAATCTTCGATTCCCTTCGTTTTTCTCCTTCTCCGATCATGTCTAGCAAGAATCGAACCGCTATGGGAAAGCAATACAACAATTTGAAGCGTCCTCTAAGCGCCCAATTTGATGCGGACCGGTTTGTCTCCGCCACTGCTTCGAGAATGTTCTTTGAGATACTCCCTCAAGAACACATCACGGATTGCTACTTTTTCAATCTTCTAAGTCTCGAACGGGTAAACGTTAACATCTCCAATTTCTTCTCATCACTCGGTATTTCGCTTGCTGGAGTGCAAAAACCCCGCTTTTCCCGAGCTCGTCCGAATTCTATGCCAACCTTCACGTGGCGAGAGTGAAGGTTCTTCAGCCCTTGTGCTAGGTAGCCTTGTCGGAGGAACCAAGGTGAAAGTTTCTTCCGATATTTTGTATCAAATTTTGGTTTGCCCAGAGATGGTCTTATTTGCCTTTGGAAAATCATTGGTCGATTTATAATGAAATTGGTGAAATTGACGCGAAAAAATTTCGAAAGACGAAAGCCGTTATTGACATAACGGATGATTTTTTGAAAACAACGACTTCGAATCAATATTCGTTTGCTTTTGGTAGCCCTCACAAAATGCCTTATGCCAAAGGTCAATTCGCAGCACAAACTAGTCGGCGTGGACAAGCAAGTGGTGTACCGCGTTCTAAATGACGATAAGGTCGATTTCTCCGACATCATCATTAGTTGGATGAAGGTGAAAGGAGATTTGTTCCGGTCGAAAAATTACGCCACTCGTTCTCGCAAGGCTGGAATGCCTTATGGCTCTATCCTGTCGGCTATCTTTAGCTTTCATCAAGTGGACTTGTCGAAGGACAAGGCAGTCCCCGTCTCCCTCGGGCATGAGATCTCGGACGCGTCACTTAAAGCTATGCACTACGTCCGTACGATCAACAGAGGCTAGATTCTCTTTCCGTACCTTCGCGATGATGACCAAGTTGAGAAAGGGTCACGGAAGCCCACTGCAGAAGAAATGATCACTCGTCGGGGACCTCAGACCCTTCGAGAAATGAAGACTGGGGAATTCGTAAGGAAACCAACATCGAAAGGAAAACGCCCGATGCGAAATGTGGCGACGGAGGAAGAAGAGAGTGATCTCTTTGCTCGGATGCGGGGCATCGAGACTTCACACGCTGAGTTACGAGAGGACTTTTGGGCTCTGCGTTCGGAAGTCAGAGATGTACATTCAGAAGTCCGGGAAGTTCGTGGGCTGTTATCCGAGTTTATTCGCTTCACACACCCCTCGTTCCCTTTCCCTTCGACCTCCTCCGATCCGTAGATTTGATGATTTTTGATGCTTGTTGTAGAATCTTCTTTTTCGAATAATATATATGTCGCTTGCCATGGAAAACTCGTTGTATTCACTGCATTTTATTATTAATGAAATTCGCATTTCTTAAATTTGGCATTTATTATGTACACGTATTTACTATCTCCAAGTATTGTTACTATCGTTGTTACTATCATTGTTGATTGCACCTTGAGTAATGGCAAAATTTCGTTAATATTTATTAATAATGCAACAATTCAGGGGGAGTTCCTTTTTGGTTCTGTCAAAAAGGGGGAGAATACTCCAAAAACGAAAACCGACTAACATATCGAACAAGTTTATCTTGATTCGAATCATTTCAAAACGTTTTTGCAGGTATTAATTAAATGTTTTGACATCATCAAAAAGGGGGAGATTGTTGACACAAAATGTATTTTGATGATGGTTACATACAAAACATTTAATTGAATCTATCTCGGCTCGATAATATTTTGAAGGAACACAATATGGCTAACGCACGCTACGTATCATACCGTAGCGCACGCTATCGAGACTCTCATACACAGACCAGTCAAGTCAGCTGCAGCCTACTCAAGTCGCCTGATCGATAGCGCACGCAAGCTATTGAATGATAGCGCACGCTAATAAACTATAGTTAGCGCACGCTATACAACATACATAACGCACGCTATCGCAAGTCTCCGTAAGTCGCTGAAAGGAATTCGAATTGACGTTGCGCACGCTACGCATATATTCTTACGTACGCTAAAGTGAAGACTTAGCGCACGTTAATTTTCATATCTAGCGCACGCTACCGAAATAATGGTCGCAGTCCAAGAGCCACCGGACTCACTTCGCCTAGGTTTTTACGCACGCTACACAAGGCAACGACGTTATTGAAATAATTGATGAGCGCACGCTAAAGGAAAAGTGCTAGCGCACGCTAAATGGAATATGCGATTTACCGCTTGAAATTCAACCGTTGGAAGCAAGAGTCAATGCATCCGGAAAACTGAAATATTGATTTAATTAATGCTAGCGCACGCTATGCATACTTGCTAGCGCACGCTAATCATGAATTTAGCCGTTGGAAAAAGAGTCGTTGGAGAGGAAATCGGATTTTGTCAAAGTCAAGATCGAAGACTAGTTGACCAAGACGATAGCGCACGCTACCATATCATTACTAGCGCACGCTAGACACAGAATTTTACCGTTGCAACAGTCTTTGTGACCGTTCAGAGAATTCAAGTCAAAATTCGCTAACGCACGCTACAAGGATCTATTAGCGCACGCTAATAGCATATTTTTCAGAATTTGAAGGCTGTCTCACTCCTATAAATACCCGAAGGACTTGGGTATCAATTACACACAACTTCAAGCATTCAAGCATTCTAGCATACAAGCAATCAAAGCATTCTTGAGCTCAGATTTACATATTCTATTGTATTACAAGTTGTGAGAAAAGGAAGATACAAGAGCGATTTCAATTGTATTATCCATTATTCCTTGTATTCTTTCATTTGGTTGTAAGTGTTGCATCACTTACACTTGAGCGAAAAAGAAACGAATCAAGAGTCACTAATCCGGTGTTATTAGAATCTTTGATCCGGCATTGTTAGGATTATACTCCCATATTCGTATAGTGAGGATTATCTAGTTCCTATAGAACACTAGATAAACAATTATTCATATTGAGGGAAAGGTTGAGCTTGGACCGATAGAAGACAAGCGGATTGTAACGGTTGTGAACTCGGACCGATAGAAGACGAGTTAAGGTTGTGGTTTTTCTTAAGCCAATAGAAAAAGAAAGTCGGAGAGAGGACGTAGGCAAGTTGCCGAACCTCTATAAATTCTTGAGTCTTTATTTTCCGCATTATTTTCTTTTACTCGCAAGAAATTTCGGTATTCCGCATCACCACTATTCAACCCCCCTTCTAGTGGTGAATTTATCTCTTCACAACCAACTGCAGACGAGATCAAGAATTGGAGGAAGAATAAACTGCTAAGATGCTTCATAGTTCTTATCAGGGAATCTTGCATATTCAACAATTGTAGGACGGTGCAGGAAGCTGTAGAGGAATTTAAGAAAAAGTTGGACGAAGGAACGCTCCCGCTTCAGCAGAAGATAAAATTCAAGCATAGACAAGGTGACTTGGTTACCCACCCAGAAGATTGGATCCTGGTTTTCGATAAATCCTACAAAGGACAAGCTATATACCTAAATTGAAATAGGAAAGCTCATCAAAATTGGTGGAAGGGTACCAAGAATGACCCTAAAAGGCCTTGGAGGCATTCTGATTATAGGAGCTATATTCTCTCCTGTATTCTTATTCCTGTATTCTTACTTGTTCTGAGATAACCAAAACTTTGTAATCTTTGTTCAATGTCAATAAAATATTTTTTCTCTTGAAAGATTACAACTCGTAATCTACAGTGTTCTTGAATGATTAAGATATTCAATCCATTTGCTGAAACAATACAAGTATAAAAACTTGTTAAATATTAAGCTGTACATACTTGTCTGCGAACCGTTCATAGATTCAGTTGTATGTATCTAGATAACACTATAAGATTGTGCCTGCGCGCCAATCATAAGTTTAATGATGTAATACTCTTTTCTTTTAAAATTGAACTCGCCTGCGAGCAGTTCAAAGTGTTAGGCTAATTGCTGAAGGCCAGAACATTAGAAAGAAGACCAAGAAGTCTGCCCTCCTGGAAAATGTTTTCATTAAATGTCAAGGTTTTGGCATCATCAAGGATGTTTGGAAAACATCAAATGGATTTAAAGAAGACTTCGCAAATTATCAAAAAGGGGGAAATTGTTGGATAAAACAATCTCTGTATCGAAAATTTTGATAGAGTGTTTTGATAAAGTGGCAATCCAGCATACAACAAGCTACTGTATCGAAAGTTTGATCGAAGGCTGCTGATCCTGTATTGAAAGTCTAATCGAAGGTCGTTGATCCTGTATCGAAGACTTCTCACAATGCCATCATACAGCAATAGAGTCTAAAAGCGCCAAGGATAGAAGCTGTCTCTTCATACAACGACATTCCATACAACGACCTCTCCATTATAGCCTACAGCACAAATAGATAGAGCATTCAAGCTGTAAAGTATTGAGATCATCAATACCTATCGAAACAGGACTGAAGACCATTTGAAAAGGAATCTTTGTTATTCGCTAAAGTCAAGTCCCATTTGAAAAGAAGTATTTAAATATTGAAAGGATAAAGTGTTTAATTACTATAACTGACAGAGATCTTCAAACAATGCAAAATCTGGATCTTGGTCTATATAAGTCAACCTTCCAATTGTCACAGACTTTTGCTCAACGGATCTTTCTCAACGGATCTATTCAGAAGTCTATTTATATCTCCAAGAGTTTGAAGATCAGTTACCGAGTGATAACAAGATATACGAACTTACACGAATATATCTGAGCAAACATATTTCTTCAAGCATACTGCATATTTGGAGAGAAGAAATATACAAGTGCCCAGCCTTGAACAACACATCATCAGCTCAAGCTCAAGAAAGTCAAGCTGTTGTTCAACAAACGTTCTTTCATTGAACAAACCCATCAGCCCTGTGTGGACTGAGAAAGCCTTGCTCTTCCTGAACTGTGTGTGACGGATTTGCATTGTAGAGACAAAGCTTCGGAACTGTGTGTGAAGAAGTTAGTCAAGTGAAAGCCTAAAGCAATCCGTGTGAACGGTTGAAATCTATGATCTTTGTATCAATCTGTGTGGACGATATATTGATAGGTTTGATTATAAATACGTAGTTGTGTACGTAGTATTTATAATAAACATTTTCACTCCTGTGTGGAGGACCAGTGGACGTAGAGGGGTTTACCTCGAACCACTTTAATTTTTGTGTCATTTACCTTCTGCATTTACTGTTTTAATATCTGTGATTATCTTAAGTATACACTTCATATCTAGTTGTTGTATTTTTAGCAACTTACTTTAACAAGACTTCCGCTACGCACTCAAACTTGAAAATCGTAGAGCTTGTTGCTTAAAACACTTTCCAAGCTGTATTCTATATACTTAGTGGCCAACACATATATGCTTTATCCTCGATCTCATCGTTGGAGAAGTCACTCTTAGTGATTGCCTGAAGGCACTCCTCGGTCTTGTTCGATGTGGGCTGGGCTTCTGATTCGCCAATCAGGGCCTTGAGCTTGTTTTTTCAGACACATCTTCTTTCGTCCTTTTCTTGTTGCTCAGCTTCTGGCAACTTTTGCACTTTTGGATGTGGACACTTATTTGCATAATGTTCAGGTTTCCTATAGTTATAGCATAAGTTAGAATCACCAGATGAAGGAGATTCAGAACTTACCTTGTGAAAAGGCTTAGGCCTGTAGGGAGTCTTTCCGGACTGTTTGATGAACTTTTTAAACTTGTGCATAAGCAGGGCCATTTCATCTTGTGACAGGATGTCATCATCGATGTCTGCAGTCTTGTGATATGATTTGTATGTCCTGGGTGCATAGCTGTGTCTCCTGTCAGATACAGCAGCCACTGCAGTAGTCTTTGCAGGTGACTCTTCGGTCTTTTCTCTCCTGTCAATATCATACTCAAACGCTTTGAGGTCGGAGAAGAGGTCAAAGGTAGAAATATTGTTAAGATTACAGGATACACGCATAGCTATAGTCTTAATGTCCCATCGAGCAGGGTGTGATCTAAAGATTTTTAAAATTTTCTCCTTTTGGTTATACACTTTACCCAATGCTTCAAGTTCACTGACAATGCCAGTGAATCTGAGGTCAAGCTCCTCAAGCATTTCGGAATATTTCATTTCAAAAGATTCGAACTGCTGAGTAAGTTTATAAATTTTATTTTCTTTCGAGAGCTCAGTTCCCTCGCAAATTAGCTTGAGTTTCTCCTAGATTTCTTTGGTTGTCTTACAGCTCTTTACCTTTGAGAATGTTCCTTTGTCGAGAGTGACAAACAGCGATTCTTAGCAACATTGTCGAGGTTCGCATGCTTGCTGTCGTCTGTTGTCCATTGCTCGCGCTCCTTCTCGAGCATTTCAATGTGATGCTGTCCTTCTATCCTCGCGGCAGAATTGACCTTCATGATCTTTATTGGGCCATCCTGGATGACGAATATCATCTCCTCATGCATGGCTGCAAGATGAGCCTCTATCCTAATCCTCCAGTCATCAAACTCATTAATGGAGAACATAGGAACTTTGTTTATCATTGAGGTATCCATTTTTAGAAATAGAAAAAAGAATGAAAATATAACACAGTTTTCAAAAGTTAGTGATTTATGGATCTGATTCAGTTAAAAATCGACTTATTCTTTTTAGTATCAACTGCTTTGATACCACTTGTAGGCCACAGAGTATACAGTAAACAACTTAGATGGTAAAGATACAATAAGTTGTATGATTTTCGATGTTAATTACGTAGCGGAAGTCTGTTTAGTGAGTTGCTGTAAATACATCAACTGGGAGTTCTCCTGTTTGCTTGATGCGTACAGGGTTTAACAATGTATACTTAATAAATCATAATAGAATGAAAATAATAAAAGACAGAAGGTAAATAAAAAAGAGTGTAAAGTGGTTCGAGGTAAACCCCTCTACGTCCACTGGTCCTCCACACATGAGTAAAGTGTTTATTAAAATCACTGCGTAAACAACTACATGACCTTAACTAAACCTGTCTATGTATCGTTCACACAGATTGATACGAGAACTGTATCTTTGGGCCGTTCACACAGATTGCCTTGAGCTCTTTCGACTCGCTTCTTCTCACACAGATCGAGGCTTCGTCTTCAATGATATTCTTCCCACACATGTCGGAATATGCAAGGATCTTTAATCCACACTGGGCTAATGATAATCTCAACGATAAGGGTAGAACAATTCCAGACAACAGCTATATCTTTGATGAACCATCGTTGTATGCTGTTCTGTTTGTGTTGAGGACTTAGTATATTTTTTCGCTTGGATACTGTTGTATGCTCACGAAATATACTGCGTTTATAGTAGCTAGAATGTCAGAGTAATCTGTAAGAGTGTGCGCGATAATGAATAACTTGGGTATGCAAAGTCCTCTTGCTTGGGGGTATTTATAACCTCGGAAATATATCCATTATAAATGTAGCCGTTGCTGGTTGGTGAGATGTTGACGTCTCTGATTGGCGGCTGCTGAATGTTTGAAATTAAGCAGATAACATTTAATGCTTCAGACATCCTTTATGTCTTTGCATTAAATGCTCTTGAAAGTATTCAGACTTGTCTCTCTCCAGCTGCATTAAATGCCATTCCATCAACAATAAATGCTGCTTTTAACCGTGAATACTTTATGAATAAACAATGTTTATTTCACAACGGTTTCAAGCTTATTCCCTTTAGTCCTATTGGATGTGTTTTACTTTCCTAAGTAAAACACCTACAACCTTACGGTTGTATCCAATGTACTCTTTCTCTTGCTGTAAGAAGTAGGCTCTGTAGGATGGACTCTGTGGAAGATCTTTTTGCTGTATGGATGGGGTGTATGATGAATCCTAACAGCTTCCATACTTAATGATATTCCAACTTCTTTAAGACTTCTTTATTGTATGTTGGCAATTATCAAAGCATGAATATTTATCCTAACAATGTTCCCAACATAGAGCCTAGAATGCCTTCTCCACAATAGGTCTTCCATCTAGAATGCTTGTTAGGATAAATATTCCTGTTTTGATAATTGCCAACATACAGCAAAGAAGTCTTAAAGAAGTCGAAATATCATTAAGTGTGGAAGCTGTTAGGATTCGTCATACAACCCATCCATACAACAAAAATATCTAGTCCATCCTATAGAGCCTACTTCATACATCAAGAGAAAGAGTACGTTGGATACATCATTAAGGTTGTAGGTGTTTTACTTACGAAAAGTAAAACACATCCAACAGGACTAAAGGGAATAAGCTTTAAACCGCTGAGATAAACATTATTTATTCATAAAGTATTCACGGTTAAAAGCAGCATTTTTTGCTGGTTGGACAACATTTAATGCGACTAGAGAGAGACAATTCTGAAGGTTCTTAAGAGTATTTAATGCAAAGACAGAAAGGATGTCTGAAGCATTAAATTCAATATCCTTTAATTCAAACATTCAGCAGCCTCCAATCAGAGACGTCAACATCTCACCAACCAGCAATGGATATATTTATAATAGATACATTTTCGAGGTTATAAATACCCTCAAGCAAGAAGTCCACTCTCCAACAAATTGATAAGATAAACAAAGAAGTCCAGTCTCCAACAGACGGATTTGTTACAGTGGTGCAACGGCTATGAAGAAAGCTCAAGGATCGTACTATAAATATCTGAAGATATGAATTGAGCAAAGAACTGTGCGAACAATACTTACAACCGATCTAAACAATCAAGGAAATCAAAAGCAATCTACAGCATCATGAAAGAGCAAGCTTAAAAGATCATATTCGAATAAGCTCTTTGTTAGAGAAGACAACACTCTTGTCTCAAAACCTGAGTACGGGGTAATTCTGTAAACAAGGTTTTCAGAAGGTTCGCGACTGATAAGGCATCCAAGGATTCTTAATTCGAAGGTGATAGACAGCTCGAGAAGTTGTTGAGGCATCTAAGGATTTTTGATCAAGAGGTGCTAGGCAGTCAAAGGTGTTGCAACGGCCACGAAATTCTACTAGTTGGAAGCTCTTGTAACTGGTTGAATCATTGTAATGTTTATCACTGGTTGAAAGTTATAGTGAATTCATCTCCAACTGGTTTGGAGAAAAGTGGACTAGTAGAGGATTATACCACCTCTGAAACCACTATAAGTGTTTGTGTCATTTACTGTTTTGAACATCATACTTAACTGTTGCATTCATATTTACTGTTCCATTAGAAGTTATCTACAGTGAACTTTAAGTTACCTGCTATCGTCATCAGCTGTCTTCCGCATTATTTGTCTGCAGACGACTTTAAGTCATCTGTACCTATCAAAGTTGGGAAACTCACCCGACTTTCAGGAAAAGAGTTTCAATAAGTCTATTCACCCCCCTCTAGACTTATTCCTGACAAATTGTGACTTACAAGTGGTATTGGAGAGGTTGGTTCAATTTTACAGAACCAGATCTATATATCAGAGCATATATATTTTTGATCTCACAATATTATGGAACACTACAACACATGCACTCTAGATTACCTGTATTTTCCATTGATGAAAATGACCTCTGGAATATAAGAATGCAGGCACACTTATCATCCATTCATGACGACATGTGGTGCATTATTGAAGATGGTCCTTTCATCTTTGACAAGGACAACTCACCTGAGGAGATTGCAACCGGGAAGCCTGAGAAGATCCCAAAGAAGAGGACAGAAATTTCACGTGAAGAAAGAAAGCTGGCTAATCTTGACAACCGGGCCAGATATGTTCTATACCAGAACCTTAATAAAGCTACAATGGTCAAAATCAAGAACGGGAAGAATGCAAAGGAAATCTGGGACACATTAGCAGTTATGTGTGAAGGAACGGAGCTGATCAAAGAAAACAAGTTGTCAATAGCTACACAAAAATTTGACAACTTCAAGATGAAGACTGGAGAAACTATTGACCAAGGAGATGGAAGATTCACCGAGATCATTAATGAGATCAACTCCCTTGGAAAGACCTATGGCAACAGGGAGATGGCCTTGAAAGTTTTGAGATCTCTCAGTCCTGAATGGAGCATGAAGGCCGTAGCCATGAGAGAATCAAAAGACCTCAACCAGATAAAGATCCAGGAGCTGTTTTCTGATCTGAAGGCATATGAGTTCGAGCTGCCCAGTTCATCATCCAATGAACCAGCTGAAAAGGGAATAACATTTGCAGCTGATTCATCTGCCAAGGGCCTATATGAAGTTAAACCTCCAAATCCTCTAGATTTTGAGGAAGAGATGGCATTCATCATGCAGAGGTTCAGCAACTTCAGGAAGAATTATTCCAAATACAAGAAGAACTTCAAAGAAAATCCAAGAAGGAATCAGAAAGCTGGCAACTGGAAAATGGAATGCTACAACTGCCACAAAACCGGACACATCCAGATTGACTGCCCTGATCTCAAGAAGGAAGAAGACAAGAAAAATGTGGGCATAAAGGAGGACAAAAGGAAAGCTCTCATAATTGAAGATCAGAGTGAAGAAAGAGTAGAATCAAGTGGTGGATTCTTCTCTGATGATGATGATGAATACAGCTGTCTGATGGCCAACCTAGCTAATGAAGAGCAATGGTGGAAGGACTACTACCATATCTCCTTAAATTCAACTATGGGAGGTGAAGAATGGTTTGTAGATTCTGGATGCTCAAGGCATATGACAGGGAATATGAAGGTTCTCTCAAATTATATCAAAGAAAGATGCCCAGATGTAACCTGTGGAGATAGCTCTAGAGGTCAGACAAAAGGATTTGGGGAGCTACACAGAGGAAATATAACCATATCCAAAGTCCACTATGTCAAAGGGCTCAAATACAACTCGTTGAGCATAAGTCAATTTTGTGATGAGAAGAACCTAGTAGTCTTCACCATTTGGAAATGCATGGTGATTGATATCTTATCTGGAGAAGTGAAGCTACAAGGATTCAGAAGGAGAGATGTATACGTGATTGATTGGAACACATGAACTCCAAACACCTGCTTTCTATCTAAGACAATTGCTTTCTAAACTTCAAAGCCATCAACAAGATAAGCTCTCAAAAGCTGGTTAGAGGACTTCCAGAAGAAGTATTCAAGAAAGAAGCTCTCTGTGATGCATGCCAGAAAGGAAAGCAGACTAGAGCATCTTTCAAACCAGTTCAGCCTACTACTCACACCACCAGAATTCTAGATCTACTTCATACGTATCTCTTTGGCCCCATCAAGCCAAGGACATTGAGTGGGAGGAAGCATGCTCTAGTAGTAGTAGATGACTACTCAAGATTTACATGGGTTGTTTTTCTCATTAAAAAGAGTGAAGCACTAATAAAGTTACTTGAGCTGCTAAGGAAGATTCAGAATGAGAAATCCCTCTCAATCATCAAGATCAAATCAGACAGAGGTGGAGAATTTCTCTACAAGGCAATCACTGAGTACAGTGATCAGAATGGAATCCAGCACGAGGTCTCTGCAGTCAGAACTCCATAGTAGAATGGTGTTGCTGAAAGAAGAAACAGAACCTTGAAAAAAGCTGACAGGTCCATGATTGCAAAAGCTGACCTGCCAAAGAGGTTCTGGGTCAAGTCAACACAAAGATGCCGGACTCGCAGAGTATGATTGTAGGGATACATGGCAAAACTCCCTATGAGGTTTGGAATGGCAGAACACCAACTGTTGCATATTTTCATATATTTGGTTGTAAGTGTTTCATCCACAACAGTGGTAAAACCCAACTGAATGCCTTTGATGCTAAAACCGATGATGGTCTCTTTATGGGATACTCACAAATAAGCAAGGCATACAGAGTATTTAACAAAAGAACCTTAGTTGTGGAAGAAACACCTCATGTTGTGTTTGATGAATCTACTATTGAGTACAAGAAACAGGTGGAATTAATTGAGAATAAGCTCAAGTACACCACCTTAGAAGAAGTCATCATCCATGATACAGGATTGATGGACTCACCATCATATCAGCCTGAAGACCCAAGTGCAGATAAGATAGGATCCCAAAACCTACCTGATCCATATGCAGCTGATGAAGACCCATATGGAGCTGATAAAGACCCATCTGCAGATTAGATAGGATCCCCACCTGCAGATCACAAGATCGTAGCTGATCTAGTTGCAGATCAAGAAGGCCAGAATCTAGCTGATGTAGAGAGAGACGAAGTCCACCATAGCAACTCAATAGGGGGAACAAACCCTAAAGAATATATCCCTAAATAGCTTACAGATCATCCCACTCAACAGATAATTGGAAACCTAACTGATGGAATTAGAACCAGACAATCCACAGAACCGGCAGGAAT
Source organism: Orobanche coerulescens (assembly GCA_033398695.1). Classification (NCBI taxonomy): domain Eukaryota; kingdom Viridiplantae; phylum Streptophyta; class Magnoliopsida; order Lamiales; family Orobanchaceae; genus Orobanche; species Orobanche coerulescens. Next base: position 52,833,112 of record CM065803.1, read on the forward strand.
GGCTATGTTCTCATATTTCATGTCTCAAATGGAACCTAAAACAACTGAACAAGCATGGGAGGACTACTCATGGATAAATGCAATGCACGAGGAGCTGAACCAGATGGAAAGAAACAATGTCTGGGAACTAACAAACAGACCAGATCACAAGAAAGTAATTGGTACCAAATGGGTGTACAAGAACAAGTGTGATGAAGATGGAGCTGTTGTTAGGAATAAATCCAAATTAGTTGCTAAAGGATATGCACAATGTGAGGGAATAGATTATGATGAAACTTATACACCTGTTGCAAGATTGGAAGCCATCAAACTATTCCTTGCATATGCAGCATTCAAAGATTTTGAAGTCTACCAAATGGATGTAAAAAGTGCCTTTCTCAATGGAATTCTAGAAGAAGAAGTCTACGTGGAGAAACACCCCGGATTTCTCAAAGGAGACAGTCTACAAGCTTCTAAAAGCTCTATATGGACTCAAGCAGGCACCAAGAGCATGGTATGAAACACTATCTGTGTTTCTTGAAAAGAACAGTTTCACCAAAGGAAAAGTAGACAAGACCCTATTCAGAGTAGAACATGAAGACCACATATTATTAGCTCAAATATACGTGGATGACATTATAGGTCACAAGTCGTCAGAAATAAACCTAGAGGGGGGTGAATAGACTTATTGAAACTCTTTTTCCAAGTAGGAATTAAGGAGTTTCTCAGCTGATGGTACAGATGACTTAGAGTCGTCTGTAGACAATATAAGTGCGGAAGTCAGATGATGACGAATACAGAAATATAAACAATGAAACACTAAGTATGAATGCAGCAGATAAGTATGATGCTAAAACAGTAAGTATGCAGGCAATTTATAGTGGTCTCAGAGGTGGGGTAATCCTCTACTAATACACTTTCTCCAAACCAGTTGGAGATGAATCCACTATAATTTTCAACCAGTGATAAATATTACAGTGATTCTACAACTTAGCTACAACAACTTCCAACCAGTGGAAATCCTGTCGTTGCAACTCCTTTTTGACTGCCTAGCACCACTGAATCTACAAATCCTTGGATGCCTATTAGTCGTGCAACTTCAACCAGTGAAGTACCCCATACTCAGGTTTTAAGACAAGAGTGTTTTGTCTTCTCCAACTAAGAGCTTTCTTCGTATATGAACTGAGAATACTGCTGTTCACGATGCTATAGATTTCTTGATTGCTTTTAATTGCTTGAGAGTATAGTTCGCATCGTACTTTGCTCTTTCAAATCTTCAGGTATTTATAGATTTTCAATCCTTAGAGCTTTCCTTCATAGCCATTGCAAATCTGTAATAAATCCGTCTGTTGGAGAGGCAGACTTCTTTGTTTTTCTTTTTGATCGCTGCAAGGCTAGATTCCCTTATTTTAATCCATTTCCGACCATTGTGAAGACCTTCACATGGAAGCGCCGAATATTTTGATTTTAATATGACTAAAGTCTTCAGAGGTGGGTCTGGATGATTTATTTAATTCATATCCTTCTGGGAATCTCTCCAATCTATCCCTTATCGCCCGCATGTGACTTTCCGTAAATATTGACTTTTCAACGCATGCTGACGTGGACAGGTTTACTTGGTTGATGACTTATCTGATCTCTTTAAGTCAATCTGTATGATGTGCAGTCAAACTTCTATGTCGTCGGACTTCTCTGACGATGACTTATCTGATGTCCTTGATGAGACTTCTCTGATCTGAAGTCTTCTGACTTGATGAACTTGACTGATCTGATGGTCATACTTCAGATGACTTGGGCTCCGCCTGATTGCAGTCTGGTCAAACTTCTCTGATAAAAATTGTTGACCAGTAATTCTCTGATTTTCATTTGACTGTTATTCGGCTGTTGGTCAAACTTCTCTGATGTACTTATCAGTACTTTGTACTTAGCCGATTTTAAGCCTAACTTAACTAGCCTATAGAAGATACTCATTTGTTCTTCTTTACATTTTGCCAAGTATCTAACTTAACACAATTTGGCCTATAGAAGATACTCATTTGGTTCTTCCTTACATTTGCCATGTAATAAGCATACATTTTAATAAACAAGTACAATGATGACATCATCAAAATGTAACAAGTATTCCTTACAAATTCCCCCTATTTTGATGATGGCAAAACTTAACCAATTATTCAAATGAATAACAGGTCTGCACATAGTCAAGTGCAGGACACAAACTAAAATTCAGTCTTTGTTTTGAGACAACTAGTGGTTGTCATTCAAATGACTGGTATATTATTCTCTGAATTGTTTATAAGTACATAGTCTTTAAATGATCAAACAAAATACAGAGAAATTCTACAAAATAATAATTTTACACGTAAGTTACAAAAACAGTAAATTACAAAAATCTATCTGCCTCCGCCTCTGCCTCTTCTAATAGGCTGCTTGGAAGGCCTAATAAGCTTTGCACCAATTGGTCTCTTCTTGACAGGTGCTAGGCCATACTTCCTTCTGATAACAAGAGAGGCAAACTCTTATTCTTATTCGGGTGAGAATTTGTGCTCTTCACATAGCTTCCTTATCTCTCTCTGCAATGCTAGCTCATCCAATTCATCATTTAATAAAGTGGGAGGATCTTCAGATATGAAGTGGGGAATCATGGGGTAAGCATCCCATGCTTTTGCATGTTCTACTAAGATGGCCTAGAGAGTTGGCCATGTTGATTCCATGAAGTTGATAAATGTCTGCTGTGGAGAGCAGTCTTTATCCTGGAGTAACTCCCAGATATACTATTTGTCAATGAACTGCTTCCTCGCATCTCCCCACATTGGACCAGCTTCAGCATGTAGGAATTCCTCAACATACCAAAGCTCTTTACCTTCCCATTCAAATCTTGGCTCTTCCCCAAATCTGGTTCTCCTCTTCTTGACTGAAGGTTGGTCATCATCATCAGGAGCAACCAATTCTTTTCTTTTCAGATTAGATGACCCAGCTCCAATGAGAGGGAGGTCACTTCTCTGCTTTGACCTTAGCTCCCTTCTGACTAACTCAGCAGTATCTTCTTCCCCCTGACCTCTTGCTTCCTTGCTTCTATCTTCCCCATTTTTTCCAGCATCAACCAATATGGCTAACTGCTGTTCTACTCGAGACATCCAATCAGACATCCCAAGTGGCATTCTGGAATTTGTAGGAGGAGGAGGTTGAGGGCATTCCTCTGCAGTAGGGTGCCGATTTTGGCATTGATGGTTTGTACGTCAGGTGTGATTTCTTTTGTAATGAGCTGGGCAACAGTTTCTCTAACTATAGACTTGATCAGGTCAGCCATCTCAGTTGAGATAGGTGTTGCTTGTGGAGCGTGTTCGCCAGCTCCTTCTGCATCTGCAGGTCGGTTGATGGACCTGCCTGTGTGCAGACTCCTGTCTGCAGAAGGCTGATCAGATGGGTTTTTTGCAGGGGTCCTGATCTGTCATCCTCGTCTTGGGACTTGTCTGAGCTGGGGGGTTGATTAGGTGCCCCAGTCGCATCTTCTCTGTCTCCTTCATCTTCTTTTTCTTCTTCCTTCTCCTTTTCCTCCTCTTCTTCTTCTTCTTCTTCTTCTTCTTCTTCTTCTTCTTATTCTTCTTCTTCTTCTTTCTTTTCTTCATCCTTCTTTTCTTCCTCCTCCTCCTCATCATCTTCATCATCTTTTTCTTCCTTCTCAACTTCTTATCCTTCATCATCATCTTCTTCTTCTATTTCTTCTGTCTTTTCTTGTTCTTCTCCATCAGATTGTTTTTCAACTTGATTATTTTCTTCTTCTTTTTATTTTGTTTCTTCCTCATGCCTCTCTTCTTCTCCTTTTTCTTCAACTAATATTTTTCCTTCTTTTTCAACTTCTCTGTTCTCAGACTCTTCTTTCTATACAATTTATTCTATTTTTATTTCCTTTTCTTCAACTTCTTCATCAATACCCTTCAAAACACCTTCCATAACAAGATGGATGAACTGGTCCATGTTGGTTTTAAAATGGGACATAAACCAGTTCTCTTGGAGCAATAAGATTGCATCTGTCTCATGACGTAAGGCCATGAGCACTTGCTCCGTAGCCTGGGGATAGTCCCAGCTACTCATTTCAACAAAAGCTTGCAGTTGAGTAAATGAAACAGATTTCAAAGTTTTCCATTCCTCGAAAACCTTTACATATGAAACTTTAAGGGCATGATGTTTTACCATTAGAAGCTGCTCTACATATAGGCTCAGGAAGTTGTTCTCTAGCAGGTTGAATGAGTAATCTGCTTCAGGGATGTGGATGATTAAGCCCGCTTCTTCTTCCTCAGACATGTCTGGCAGGTTGATCTGAGGGATCTCTTCAGGAATAAGAATAGGTGAAGGGATGATCTGCATCTGATATGCAGGGGCAGGTTCAGGTGTAGACAGGTTCTCTGATTGCTCTTCCTCTTCAAAATTTAGGTGCCTTGGACTCTTGGGGGATGGTTCCGGTGAGAATTGTATCACAGATGGCTCTCCAGGGGCTGGTCCCCTTCTCTTGAAACGAATGGCTATTGGAGTGTCATCTGAGTCTGAATCAGACTGTTCTGTAGGTTGGTCGTGGCTTGCAGCTTGCTCTTCAGACTCGTCTGAACTAGAGGGGTATGTGTAAGGTGTAGGCTTAATGGGCATTTTCTCCAGAATTTTGCCTGCTTTCCTCACACTTCCCAATCTTCTTAGAGTCTCTTGGTCAAGGTGACCAAGCCTCTTGTTGACATAGAAGGTATCTGCATTTCCCTTCGCCATGTCCAAATGCTCCAAATCCAACTGACCTGTGTCCCATAGGCCAGTTTGGTCTTGAATCTCTTCTCGTCAGCTATCTAATGAACTTTATTCACTTCTCGAACCAATTATTTGTAGATATAATCTACCCAGTCAATTGGCTCATCCTGTATCAAGGCTCCCATAACCATAAACTTGGCTGTCGACAACTGGTCGTAGCTGCCAGCCATACCCATCACGATTTTGTTGGTAATATCCAACGCATAGCGATATTCTTTTCTCCACTTGCTTCTCTTCACAATCAGCTTCAATTTTGCCGGCTGGTCAACAGCCTTGATATTTAGCCAAAGGTCGGCTACGTTTTGCTTCAAGGCCTCTACGGCCATGCCTCAGGGTTTCATTCCGAAGGCCTTTACGACTGCATCCGCAGTGATTTCCACTTCCTCTCCAAAGACTGAACTCTTGATGCCCGATTCCAGAACTCTAGCTTCCCTGTAGAATGCAATGACAGCCTCATTGTAGAGAAATTTGGGGCTGATGCTCAGGAATGGGTAGATCTCATTCGTCTTCATAGATCTGATGATGTTGTACACTTCATTGTCCAGATTTGTTTCGAGTAGCCTCTCTAAATTGACCACCAGACTGGAAATAATTTGGTCCTTCACAGCCTTCAGATTCACTCCGTCGAAATACGATTCCATTTCTGCGCAAGAAAATTTTTTTGAGTGTATTGAAGTTCGAAAGGATTTCTGCTTTGAAAACTTGGGTTTGAAAGCTTGAAGAAGGTAAAGTTTAAATGATTTTCCCGTCTTTAAATAGAAAATTGAAACGACATTTGGAGTTAATATTTATTTATTTAAGCGGTGGTCCACCTTTTGAGATTTTAAAATTTAAATTAAATTAATTGGTGGTCCTGCTTTTGAAAATTTGAAAAATGACGGTTGGATTTAATTGGTCATTGTGGATGTCGTGTGAATGTGTAGTTGCCACGTGTAATTAAATAATAATAAAATATTCAAGAGTCGGTCAGGGATAGAGAACTTAGCTGGTTGACCGTTGACTGTTTGACTGATCTGCATCAGATAGGTCTCCTTGTCTGCTTCAGGTAGGATCTAATGCCTGTTGTCAGCTTCATCTGTCCTTTATCTTCGTCTGGTCTTGATCAGGTAACTTCTTTCGCTCATCTGATCTGGTCTTCAGGTAGCTTTCTCATCTGTACTAGGTTCCCACTCTAGTAATCCAAGTTCCCTGCTCAGCTCCAAAAACCTTTCTTCTGGTAAAGGTTTGGTGAATATGTCAGCAACCTGGTATTCTGTGCTGACTCTTTCTACTCTGACTCTCTTGTTAAGCACATGGTCTCTTATGAAATGATGTTTAACATCAATGTGCTTCGTCCTTGAGTGCATACTGGATTGTTGGTTATTGCACTATTGTTGTCACACCAAATTGGAACATCATTTGCAATGATGTTGTAGTCCCTTAACTGTTGTCTGATCCATAAAATCTGAGCACAAGAGCTACCTGAAGCTAGGTATTCTGACTCTGTTGCTGATATAGAGTTGGATACCTGCTTCTTGCTAAACCAAGATATCAGTCTGGTTCCTAGGAATTGACACATTCCACTGCTGCTCTTCCTATTAATTTTGCATCCTGTGAAGTCTATATATGAGTATCCTGATAGCTCAAAATTATCATCCTTAGGGTACCATAGTCCAACATTGACTGTAGACTTAAGGTATTTGATTATCCTCTTAGCTGCATCCTGGTGTGACTGCTTTGGCTTAGATTGAAATCTAGCATATACTCCTACGGCATAAGATATGTCTGGTCTGCTTGCAGTCAGATAAAGGAGTGATCCAGTAAGTCCTCTGTAGTGGGTTGGATCCACTGATATGCCTCCTTCATCTGCATCTAGATGTGTGCTTGTGCTCACAGGGATTCTTGGTAGTTTGGCTGATTCCATTCCAAATCTCTTGATTAAATCTCTGGTATATTTGGCCTGGTTGATGAAAATTCCATTCTCGATCTGTTTAACTTGCAAACCTAGAAGGAAATTCAGTTTGCCCATCATACTCATCTCAAACTCTCATTGCATGAGATTTGAGAATTTCTCACACAGTTTTGGATTGGTTGAGCCAAATATGATATCATCCACATATATTTGAACTAATAATATGTGGTCTTCATGCTCCACTCTAAATAAGGTCTTGTCCACTTTTCATTTGCTGAAACCGTTCTTCTCAAGAAACACATATAATGTTTCATACCATGCTCTTGGTGACTGCTTAAGTCCATACAGAGCTTTTAGAAGCTTGTAGACTTTGTCTCCTTTGACAAATCCAGGGGTTTGCTCCACATAAACTTTTTCTTCTAGAATTCCATTTAGAAAGGCACTCTTCACATCCATTTGGTAGACTTCAAAATCCTTGAATGCACCATATGCAAGGAATAGTCTGATGGCTTATAGTCTTGCAACAGGTGCATAGGTTTCATCAAAATCTATTCCTTCACATTGTGCATAGCCTTTAGCAACAAATCTGGCTTTATTCCTAACAACAGCTCCATCTTCATCGCATTTGTTCTTGTACACCCATTTGGTGCCAATAACCATCTTGTGATCTTGTCTGTCTGTTAGTTCCCAAACATTGTTCCTTTCCATCTGGTTAAACTCTTCTTGCATTGCATTTATCTATGAGTAGTCTTCCAAGGCTTGTTTTGTAGTCTTGAGTTCTATTTGAGACATAAAGCATGAAAACATTGCCATTCCTGCTGGTAGAGTGGACTGTCTGGTCTTGATTCCATCCGTTAGGTTTCCAATAATTTGCTGAATGGGGTGATCTCTAAGCCATTTGGGGATTTGTTCGCCTTCAGGGTTTGTTCCCCCTGTGGAGTTGCTTTGGTGGACTTCTTCTCTTTTTGCTTCAGCTTGGTTCTGGCTTCCTTGGTCTGCCACTGGATCAGCTATGGTCTTGTCATCTGCAGGTGCGGATATGGTCTGGTCTGCAGATGAGTCCTTATCAGCTACAGATGGGTCTTCATCACCTACATCTGGATCAGGTAGGTTATGGGGTCCTATCTGATCTGCAGATGAGTCCATCATTCTTGTATCATGAACAATGACTTCTTCCAGGGTTGCAGTTTTGAGTTTATTCTCAATTAATTCCACCTGTTTCCTGTACTCAGCAGTAGATTCATCAAATACCACATGAGGTGTTTCCTCCACAACTAAGGTTCTTTTGTTAAAAACTCTATATGCCTTGCTTCTTTGTGAATATCCCATAAAGAGACCATCATCAGTTTTAGCATCAAAGGCATTTAGTTGGGTTTTACCAATGTTGTGGATGAAACACTTACAACCAAAAATATGAATATATGCAACAGTTGGTGTTCTGCCATTCCAAACCTCATAGGGAGTTTTTCCATGTCTCCCTATAATCATACTCCTATTCTGAGTGTGACATGCTGTGTTGACAGCTTCAGCCCAGAACCTCTGGGGTAGGTCTGTTTCTGTAATCATGGACCTGGCTGCTTCCTTCAAGGTTCTGTTTCTTCTTTCGGAAACACCATTCTGATGTGGGGTCTTGGCTACAGAGAGCTCGTGTTGGATCCCATTCTGATCACTGTACTCAGTGATTGCTCTGTTGAGAAGCTCTCCTCCTCTATCTGATCTGATCTTGATGATTGAGAGGGATTTCTCATTTTGGATTCTTCGCAACAGCTCAGGCAGCTTTGTCAAGGTTTCACTCTTCTTATATAGAAAGACAATCTATATGTACCTTGAGTAGTCATCCACTACCACTAGAGCATGCTTTCTGCCACTTAAGGTCCTTGGCTTGATAGGACCAAATAGATCCATGTGAAGTAGATCTAAGATCCTTGTTGTGGGAGTGGTAGGTTGGACTGGCTTGAATGATGCTCTGGTCTGCTTCCCTTTCTGACATGCATCACAAAGAGCTTCCTTTCTGAAAACTTCTTCTGGAAGTCCTCTGACCAGCTTCTGAGAACTAATCTTGTTGATGGCTTTGAAGTTTAGATGACATAGTCTCTTGTGCCACAACCATCCATTTTCTGCTATTGTCTTGGATAGAAAGCAGGTGTTAGGAGTTCCTGTTTTCCAATCTATCATATAGACATCTTTCCTTCTGAATCCTTGTAGCTTCACTTTTCCAGATAGAATATCTATCACCATACATTTCCAAATGGTGAAGACTACTAGATTCTTCTCATCACAAAATTGGCTTATGCTCAAAAGGTTGTATTTGAGCCCTTTGACATAATGAACTTTTGATATAGTGATGTTTTATCTGTGCAGTTCTCCAAAGCCTTTAGTCTGACCTCTAGAGCTATCTCCAAAGGTTACGTCTGGACCTCTTTCTTTGATATATTTTGATAGCACCTTCTTGTTCCCGGTCATGTGCCTTGAGCATCAAAAATCTACAAACCATTCTTCAACTCCAATGTTTGAATTTATGGAGATGTGGTAGTAGTCCTTCCACCTTTTCTGCAATCAAACAAGCAGAGATTTAGGTACCCAAATCTGTGTGGGTCCTCGAGGGTTAGTTGGTTTCCTGGAGAACTGATTTCTCCTGGGATTGTGGAAGTTGTTGTTATTGCCCCTAAATGGTGTGTGTTGTCTGGGCTTGTATCCTCTGTTAGGATTGTGTATTGGATATGCCTCATAAAATTGATGTGGGACATTTCTAAATCTTGGTTGAGACCATTTATATAATCTTTGGGGTCTCCACATCTGTTCATTTTGAAAATCTGGATAACCTTGAGGTTTCCATTTGCCCCTCCCATTTTGAAATCTATTTTTAGGGAGTCTTTGATAATAATGGGCATGTTGTCTGGGCTGCTGCTTCTGCCTTGGCCATTGCCTAGTCTCATGTCTAGGTGGCTTCCTTGTATACCTTGGCTGCAGCCTACACTTGTGACTTAGCTGTTGCCTATTTTGAAACACTGGTTTGTAATTAGGCTTAGCACACGGGACAAGTGTTTCTCCCTTGATGAAAGTAGTTTTAGAACTAGAGGGAATGTTGGGGTTATATCCAAGGCCTGATCTAGAATATAGTGACCTTTTGTTCATACACAATTCGTCCAAAGTTAGAGACGCCTTCAGGGAGGTTATTTCCTTCGCCTGAGTTTCACTTAGCTGAGTCAGTTTAGTAAACTCAGCTTTGACATGAGTAAGTGCAGCTGATTTTTCACTATTCAAAATAGTTAATCGTTTTATCTCAGCTGTAGTGATATCAGCCTAGTTTTTAAAGTTGTCTACAACCTGTTTTTCAAGATCAGATTTGGTTCTTTATTCAACTCTAGGCTGAGTTTTTCAAAATCATTTTTCAGCTGCCTATTCTCATGTTGCAGCTGAGTCTTCTCGGCTGATACAGATTGGTGTGCAGATTTTAATTTCTCAAAGTCCTGGAGAAGCTGATTTACAGATTCGTGCAAGTCCATGTCTTGTGACATGTCTGAACTATTATTTGAATTAGAGGGTTTAGATGTTACCTCTTCATCAGCTAGGTTGGCCATCAGACAGTCATATTCCTCATCTTCCTCAGAGAAGAATATACTGCTTGGTTCCACTTTCTCTTGATCTTCTCCAGTAAGGGCTTTCCTTCGGTCTTCTTTTCTGCTCACCTCCTTCTTGCTCTCATCCTTCTTAAGATCAGGACAGTCGATTTGAATGTGTCCTGTCTTGTGACAGTTATAGCATTCCACCTTCCAACTTCTGGCTTTTTCGTTTCTCCTTGGATTCTCCTTATAATTCTTCTTATATTTGGAGTAATTCTTTCGGAAATTGCTGAATCTTTGCATTATAAACGCCATCTCTTCTTCGAAATCGAGTGGATTTGGAGGTTTGACATCAGACAGGTTCTTGGCGGGGGACTCGGCTGCAAATGCTATTCGCTTCTCTGCAGGCTCGTTTGATGATGAACCTGGGAGTTCGAATTCATAATCCTTCAGGTCAGAGAATAGTTCTTGAATCATTATTTTATTGAGGTCTTTGGATTCCCTCATGGCCACCGCCTTCATGATCCATTCGGGGCTAAGTGATCTTAACACCTTTAAGGCCATCTCTCTATTGCCATAAGTTTTTCCAAGGGAGTTTATTTCGTTGATGATCTCTGTGAACCTTGTGTCCACCTGGTCTACTGATTATCCGGTTTTCATCTTGAAGTTGTCAAACTTCTGGGTAGCGATTGACAACTTGTTTTCTCTTATCAGCTCTGTACCTTCACACATCACAGCAAGGGTATCCCAAATTTCTTTGGCATTTTGGCAATTCACGATCTTGACCATTGTTGACTTGTTAAGAGTTTGATATAGCATAACTCTAGCCCGGTTGTCAAGGTTGGCCAAATTTCTTTCTTCTGAGCTCATCTATGTACTTTTCTTGGCAATTTTTGCTGGTTTCCCTGCTGCAATCTCCTCGGGTGTGTTGTCCTTCTCAAAGATGAAAGGACCGTCTTCTATGATGCACCACATGTCGTCATGGATAGTAGATAAGTGTGTCTGCATCCTTATCTTCCAAAGATCATACTCGTCAACTGAAAACACGGGTAATCTAGAATGCATGTGTTCCATTCTTAATGAGAGATAAAAATATATATCCTCCATATGTGGATTTGGTTCTTGTAAAATTGAACCAACCGCTCCGATACCACTTGTAGGTCACAAGTCGTCAGAAATAAGTCTAGAGGGGGGTGAATACACTTATTGAAACTCTTTTTCCAAGTAGGAATTAAAGAGTTTCTCAACTGATGGTACAGATGACCTAGAGTCGTCTGTAGACAATATAAGTGCGGAAGTCAGCTGATGACGAATACAGAAATATAAACAATGAAACACTAAGTATGAATGCAGCAGATAAGTATGATGCTAAAACAATAAAGTACGCATGCAATTTATAGTGGTCTCAGAGGTGGGGTAATTATCTACTAATCCACTTTCTCCAAACTAGTTGGAGATGAATCCACTATAATTTTCAAACAGTGATAAATATTACAGTGATTCTACAACTTAGCTACAACAACTTCCAACCAGTGGAAATCCTGTCATTGCAACTCCTTTCTGACTGCCTAGCACCACTAGATCTATAAATCCTTGGATGCCTATCAGTCGTGCAACTTCAACCAGTGAAGTACCCCGTACTCAGGTTTTAAGACAAGAGTGTTTTGTCTTCTCCAACTAATATCTTTCTTCGTATATGAACTGAGAATACTGCTCTTCACGATGCTATAGATTTCTTGATTGCTTGATTGCTTTTAATTGCTTGAGAGTATAGTTCGCATCGTACTTTGGTCTTTCAAATCTTCAGGTATTTATAGCTTGTCAATCCTTAGAGCTTTCCTTCATAGCTGTTGCAAATCTGTAACAAATCCGTCCGTTGGAGAGGTAGACTTCTTTGTTTTTCTTTTTAATCATTGCAAGGCTGGATTCCCTTATTTTAATCCATTTCCGATCTTTGTGAAGACTTTCACATGGAAGCGCCGAATCTTTTGATTTTAATATGACTAAAGTCTTCAGAGGTGGGTCTGGATGATTTATTTAATTCATATCCTTCCGGGAATCTCTCCAATCTATCCCTTATCGCCCGCATGTGACTTTCCGTAAATATTGACTTTTCAACGCATGCTGACGTGGACAGGTTTACTTGGTTGATGACTTATCTGATCTCTTTAAGTCAATATGTCTGATGTGCAGTTAAACTTCTCTGTCGTCGGACTTCTCTGACGATGACTTCTCTGATGTCCTTGACGAGACTTCTCTGATTTGAAGTCTTCTGACCTGATGAACTTGACTGATTTGATGATCAGACTTCAGATGACTTGGGCTCCGCCTGACTGCAGTTTGGTCAAACTTCTCTGATAAAAATTGTTGACCAGTACTTCTCTGATTTTCACTTGACTGTGATTTGGATGTTGGTCAAACTTCTCTGATGTACTTATCTGTACTTTGTACTTAGCCGATTTTAAGCCTAACTTAACTGGCCTATAGAAGATACTCATTTGGTCCTTCTTTACATTTTGCCAGGTATCTAACTTAACACAATTTGGCCTATGGAAGATACTCATTTAGTTATTCCTTACATTTGCCTTGTAATAAGCATACATTTGTATAAACAAGTATAATGATGACATCATCAAAATCTAACAAGTATTCCTAACAGACATCATACTTGGCTCAACCAACTCGGAGCTATGTGAGAAGTTCTCAAATCTCATGCAAGGAGAATTTGAGATGAGTATGATGGGCAAACTGAACTTCTTTCTTGGTTTGCAAGTCAAGCAGATGAAAAATAGAATTTTCATCAATCAAGATAAATACACAAAAGATCTAATCAAGAGATTTGGATTGGACTCAGCCAAAACACTAAGAACTCTAATGAGCACAAGCCTACACCTAGATGCAGATGAAGGAGGCATATCAGTGGATCCAACCCACTACAGAGGATTTATTGGATCACTCCTTTACCTAACTGCCAGCAGATCAGATATATCATATGCAGTAGGAGTATGTGCAAGATTTCAATCCAAGCCTAAGCAGTCTCACCAGGAAGCAGCTAAGAGGATTACCAGATACCTTAAGTCTACAATCAATGTTGGACTATGGTATCCTAAGGACAACAACTTTGAGCTATCACGATACTCGGATGCAGATTTTGCAGGCTGTAAGATTAATAGGAAATGCACCAGTAGAATGTGCCAATTCCTTGGAACCAGACTTCTTGGTTCAGTAAGAAGCTGGTATCCAACTCAGTATCAACAACCGAGTCAGAATACCTAGCTGCAGGTAGCTGTTGTGCACAGATTCAATGGATCAGACAAAAGCCAAGGGATTACAACATCATTACAAATGAAGTCCCAATATGGTGTGACAACAATAGTGCAATCGCAATAACCAACAACCTAGTATTGCACTCAAGGACAAAGTACATCGACGTCAAACATTATTTCATCAGAGATCATGTGCTTAACAAGAGAGTCAGAGTAGAAAGAGTCAGCACCGAATACCAAATTGCTGACATTTTCACAAAACCTTTACCAGAAGAAAGGTTTTTGGAGCTAAGCAGGGAAATTGGACTACTAGATTGAGAATCAAGTACAAACGAGAAAGCTACCTGATGCGGAGATCAGACGAGGAAAAGGGCTACCTGATAATTAGACCAGACGACAAGAAAGCTATCTGATATGGAGACTAGGCGTGGAAGCTACCTGATGCAGATCAGACAAGGAAAAGCTAACGGACGACAACCACAGGCGACAAAACTTACCTAATGCAGAGCAGATAAGAAGTCAAACGGTCAACCAGCTAAGTTTCTAAATCCAAGACCAACCTAATTATTATATTATTTTTCACTCGTGGACAAACACACATTCATACTACATCCACGATGTCCAACCAACTTCAACCGTCATTTCTTAAATTATCTCATACCGCCGTTTGATTATTTTATAGTTAAAAATTCAAAGCGTCTTTTCAACTGGGTATTTAAGGCGGCAGAAATCATTTCGTAAACTTTACTGTCTTCAAGCTAAAGGACCATAATTTTTCAAAAAGCAGAAAAACCCTTTGAATATACACTACACACAAGCGAAAACTTTTTTGCAGAAATAGAATCCTACGATGAAGGTGTCAACCTCAAGATCGTGAAGGACCAAATCATATTCAGTATTGTTGTCTATTTCGAAGGGCTGCTGGCAACAAACAAAACAGGAGAAGTGGCGTACATAATCAGGATGATGAAGAAAAACGGCATCTACCATTTTCTGGACATATCCCCAAAATAGTTGTTCAAGGAGGTTGTAATTTGTTTCTACAAGGAGGCCCAAGTCACAGAGCACTGCATTTAAAGCTCTATCCTTGGAGAAGAAGTCGACATCACTCCTCAGACCATCATCGATGCCTTCTATATGGAGAATCGAGGCATCACCATCGAATCCCTCAAGCAAAGCTCGATCGAGACTTGGTATGAAATCAAGCTGCCCAAAGAGTCTTCTAAGGTCAAACTCACAGCAAAGAAGAATGACCTCAAGAAGGAGTAAAGTATGTCCTTGACATAAACAACAAGATAGTCATGGGCATGGCAGGGAGCTACGATCAATTATCTTCTGCCAATAACATCATGATGGGAGCCCTCATTCAGCCGAAGAGGATTAATTGGCCTGACTACATATACAGGTAGTTAGTTCGAGAAGTGAACAAAGTCAGCTGGGATGAATATGATAAGAGATTCAGACAAAATCTGGCGTATGGAACTCAGATAAGTTGAATTCTGGAGTTCCTGGGAAAAGCTAAGGGAAAGGCAGAACCTTTTCACCTTAGCAAGAGGCTTGGTCATTTGGACCATGAGACCATGAAACACATTGGGAGCAAGAAGGAAAAAGCTGCTGCAATGATCAAGGAGATGACCTCTGGAACGTCTGAGTACAAAGGCCCCTCAGACACTGAATCAGAGAAGTCTGATGCAGCTGCAGTTGAGGTCTCTCAAAAGTCACCTGCAGTTGAAAAGCTGTCTGTAGATGAATCCAATAATGACGACATTCCCCTGTCCAAGCTGTTGAAGAGAAAGTCACCTGAGCAGACGAAGTCGTCCATGTCACATCATCTCCAGATAGGTCCCCTAAAATACAGAGAGGCTTGGTGGACTACCCATCTAAAGATGAAGAAGAAGAGGTGCAGCCTGCCAGATCACCTGCACCAGTTGAAGATCCATCAGCTCAGATGCAAATCATAATATCACCTGCACCTGCTCCAGCTGAAGATCAACCAGAACAGATAGAGCTGATGACTGAAAGAATCCCACTCCTCACCCTTCCTAGCATGACAGAGGAAGAAGAAGCAGAGAAGACAATTGAAGTTCCTGCTGCAAACTACTCCTTCAACCTGAGGACCAACAACCCCTTGGTACTTTCCACAGCTGAGCTTAAGTTGGTATGGAAGAAAGTTTTAAATTTCTCCTTTTATCAATATGTATGAGGAATGGAGAGAGTTCAGGATGTACTCCTTTTCCCAACTAAAAACACTTACTGATAGAACTTATTGGGAACATCTAATTATTGTAGAACAACTTGTTATGTATTTCTGTCATCAAACTAATGTGCAGACCCTACTTGAGGAGAATTGGTTCTTCCTCCATTTCAAACAGAATATGGACCAATTCATCCTGCTAGTAATGAAGGATGTTCTGAAGAAGTGAATTTTTGAAGGACAGGATGAGGGAAGGAAGGAGGAAGGAGAGAATGTTGGAGTTGAATATGTTGTAGCAGAAGCAGAAGAAGAGGCTGTAGTCGAAAAAACAGAAATTGAAGGAGTTGAAAAAGAAGAAAATGAAGGAGTTGAAAAGGCAGAAGAAGAGTCCGAAGTTAGAGAGGTTGCTGGAGTTGAAAAAGGAGATGAAAAAGAAAAGGAGTAAAAAGAAGAAGAAGATCAAAAATAAGAAGTTGCAGAAGAAAATGAAGGAGGAGAGAGAAGAGAAGATGGGAAGAAAGATGATGAAGCTGATGGTGCACCTGACCAAGCATATAGCTCTCATCAGCCTGAAGATGACAAGTCAGGCACCCCGGATAAAACCCCCCCTGATCAGAAGGCAGCTGATAGGAGCTTACCTTCAGATAAGTCCACTGCAAGGAGATCATCCGCACAAGAAGACAGGTGAAAATTCTCCTGAGATAGCACCTACAGTTCCAATCTCACCTGAGTTGACTGACCTGATCAGATGAATTGTAGAGGAGACAGTTGCCAAACTGTTAGCATCTGAAGTAAAACCTGATCTCCAGTCTCTCAATTCGAAGATGGATGCTTTTATCAACTGTAAGGACCCTTCCCCAACACCTACTAACTCCAGAATGCCTCTTGGAATGTCTAACTTCATGTCTCGGGTGGAGGAGCAGCTAGCAAGTATTGTTGATGCTGGCAAAAAGGGGGAAAATAAGGGGGAAGAGCAAGTTGCAGCTGAGATCAGACAGGGGGAAGATAGGGAAGATAAGGGAGATGGAAAAGGCAAAGGGAAAGGCAGAGAAGAGATACCAGAACAAGACCTACCTCTCATTCAGACTGGTACCTCTCACCTCAAGAGAAAGGAAAAAGCTGCATCATCTGATGATCAACCTGCAACCAAGAGGAGGAGGACCAGACAAGGACCAGAGGAGAGATTCCAAGGAAATGAGCTTTGGTTCATTGAGGAATTTTTACCTGCTGAGGCAACACCTATGTGGGGAGGAGCAAGAAAGCAATTTATTGAAAAATATTATCTCTGGGAATTACTCCAGGATAAAGATTGCTCCCCACAGCAGACGTTCATAAACTTCATGTCCCCAACCTAGCCAAAACTCTGGGCAATTCTAAAGAAATATGCAAAGAAGTTCGATGCGTATCCTATGATTCCAAATTTCAGACCTGCCCCACTCTGATGAACAATGAGCTGGATGAGCTGGCTCTTCAGAAAGAAATCAAGAAACTATGTGTTGAGAACAATTTCTCATCTGCCAAGGAGCAAGAATTTGCCTCTTTGGTAGTCAGAAGGAAATATGGGCTAACCCCAGTCTCCAAGAGACCAATTGGTGCAAAGCCTCTAAGGTCTATCCCTCCATCCAAGCAGCAGATCTTAAGAGGAAGAGGAAGATAGAATAATTTTCTATAATTTTTTACTTGTAATTTTACTTTGCTTGTAACATTATAATACCTGTAAAATTTTTCTTACTTGTATTTTGTTCATTCAAACTGCACTGGATTGTAAACATCAAATGAAAATTTATAACAGTCACTTGAATGACAACCACTAGTCGTCTCAAAAGAAGACTGAGTTTGATTTGTGTCTTGCACTTTACATTGTGCAGACTTGTTTACATTTGAATGCTTTAGTTTTTCCATCATCAAAATAGGGGGAATTTGTTAGGAATACTTATTAGATTTTGATGATGTCATCCCTGTATTAATTAATTATTCAAATGTATGTTTTAAGTACTTGGCAACTTGTAAAGAAGAACCATGTGAGTATCTTTTGTAGGCCTTAAAATTTAGGCTAAGTGTTGATCAGTTAAGTAATCCACTAAGTATAGAACTGCCACTCATCAGAGAAAATATCAGGCAAAGTTCATTTTTCAGAGAAGTTCTGGTCAACACAAATATCAGTTGAAGTTTGACCATCAGATCAGAGAATGTTTATCAGGTCAGAGAACTTCATATAAGATGACTATATCTCAGAGAAGTTCAGATCAGAGAACTTTATCCTAGAGAACTTTACATCAGAGCAGAGAACTTTATCTCAGAAAAGTTCAGATCAGAGAAACCCAAAGCAGAGAAACTCAGACCAGAAAGGTCAGAGAAGTTCAGGGCAGAGAACTTTAGGGGACTTCACATTAGAGAACTGTTCATCAGAAAAAGTTTGAGTGCACTTCAGGCAGCTTTGACCAAGTTATTTCAGACAAGTTCTCAATCAAGTTATCAGCCAAGATACTCAGTCCACGTCAGCAAGAGTTGAAAGTCAACATTCACGGAAAGCCGCATGCAAGACGTAGGAGATAAACTGGAAAGATTCCCTGAAAGCAAGGAATTAAATATTCATCAAGATCCGCGTTCTGAAGACTTTATGATTATTCTAATCAAGAATAACAGCGCTAAACAAAGAAAGTCTTTTAAACAGTCGGAATTGAAAAAGGGAATCCAGCCTTGCAATGGATTGATATGATAAACAAAGAAGTCCACTCTCCAACGGACAGATTTGTTACAGTGGTGCAATGGCTATGAAGGAAGCTCAAGGATCGTACTATAAATATATGAAGATATGAATTGAGCAAAGAACGGTGCGAACAATACTTACAAGCGATCTAAATAATCAAGGAAATCAAAAGAAATCTATAGCATCATGAAAGAGCAAGCTTAAAATATCATATTCGAATAAGCTCTTTTTTGGAGAAGACAACACTCTTGTCTCAAAACCTGAGTACGGGGTACTTCTGTAAACAAGGTTTTTAGAAGGTTCGCAACTGATAAGGCATCCAAGGATTCTTGATTGGAAGGTGATAGATAACTTGAGAAGTTGTTGAGGCATCTAAGTATTTTCGATCAAGAGGTGCTAGGCAGTCAAAAGTGTTGCAACGGCCACGGAATTGCGCTGGTTGGAAGCTGTTGTAACTAGTTGAATCATTGTAACGTTTATCACTGGTTGAAAGTTATAGTGAATTCATCTCCAACTGGTTTGGAGAAAAGTGGACTAGTAGAGGATTACCCCACCTCTGAAACAACTATAAGTGTTTGTGTCATTTACTGTTTTGAACATCATACTTAACTGCTGCATTCATATTTACTGTTCCATTAGAAGTTATCTACAGTGAACATTAAGTTACCTGCTATCGTCATCAGCTGTCTTCCGCATTATTTATCTGCAGAAGACTTTAAGTCATCTGTACCTATCATAGCTGAGAAACTCACCTGACTTTCAGGAAAAGGGTTTCAATAAGTCTATTCACCCCCCTCTAGACTTATTCCTGATGACTTGTGACCTACAGATATAGCTGCTGTTTGGAATTGTTCTACCCTTACCATTGAGATTATCATTAGCCCTATGTAGACTAAAGATCATTGCATATTCTGACCTGTGTGGGAAGAATAGCATTGAAGATGAAGCTTCGATCTGTGTGAGAAGAAGCATGTCGAAAGAACCCAAGACAATCTGTGTGAATGGCCCAAAGCTACAGTCCCTATATCAATCTGTGTTAACGATACAGAGACAGGTTTAGTTAAAGTCACGTAGTTGTGTACGTAGTGATTTTAATAAATACTTTACTCCTGTGTGGAGGACCAGTGGACGTTGAGGGGTTTACCTCGAACCACTTTACACTCTACGTTATTTACCTTTTGTCTTTTACTGCTTTCATTCTACTGTGATTTATTAAGTATTCATTGTTAAAGCCTGTACGCATCAAGCAACAAGAGAACTCCCAGTTACTGAATTTACAGCAACTCAACAAATATACTTCTGCTACGCAATTAACTTCGAAAATCATATATCTTATGGTATTTATGCCGTCTAAGCTGTTTACTGTATACTCCGTGGCCAACAAGTGGTATCGGACGGTTGATTCTAATAAGAATCAGTCGATTTTTAAGTGAATCAGATCCACAAATCACCAACTTTTGAAAAATGTATTTTATTTCCATCATCTTTTCTATTTCTTAAAATGGATACCTCCATGATGAACAAAGTTCCGATGTTCTCCATTAATGAGTTTGATGACTGGACGATTAGGATGGAGGCTCATCTTGCAGCCATGCACGAGGAGATGATATTCGTCATCGAGGAAGGCCCAATAAAGATTATGAAGGTCAATCCTTCTGCGAGGATAGAAGGACAGCTTCACGCTGAAATACTCGAGAAAGAGCGCGAGCAATGGACAACGGACGATCGCATGTGTGCGAGCCTCGACAATGTTGCTAAAAATGCACTATTTGTCACTGTCGACAAAGGCACATTCTCAAAGGTAAATAGCTGTAAGACAGCCAAAGAAATCTGGGAGTAACTCAAGCTAATTTGCGAGGGAACTGAGCTCTCAAAAGAAAATAAAATTTCTAAACTTACTCAGCAGTTCGAATCTTTTGAAATAAAATCTTCTGAAATGCTTGAGGAGCTTGGCCTCAGATTCACTGGCATTGTCGGTGAACATGAAACATTGGTAAAAAGTGTATACCTAAAAGGAGAAAAATTTAAAAATCTTTAGATCACTCCCTGCCTGATGGGACATAAAGACTACAGCTATGCGTGTAACCTGTAATCTTAACGATATTTTTACCTTTGACCTCTTCTCTGACCTCAAAGCGTTTGAGTATGATATTAACAGGAGAGAAAGGCCGAAGAGTCACCTGCAAAGACTACAGCACTGGCTGCTGTATCTGATAGGAGACACAAATCTGCACCCAGCACATCTAAATCAGCTCACAAAACTGTGGACAACGATGACGACATCCCGTCACAAGATGAAATGGCCCTGCTTATGTACAAGTTCAAAAAGTTCAAATAGTCCGGGAAGACTCCCTACAGGCCTAAGCCTTTTCATAAGGTAAGTTTTGAATCTCCTTCATTCAGTGATTTAACTTATGCCATAACTGTAGGAAATCCAGACATTATGCAAATAAGTGTCCACATCCGAAAGTGCAACAGTTGCCAGAAGCTGAGCAATAAGAAAAGGACGAAAGAAGACGTGTCTGGAAAAACAAGATCAAGGCCCTGATCGGCGAATCAGAAGCCCAGCCCGCACCGATCAAGACCAGGGAGTGCCATCAGGCAATCACTTACAGTGACTCCTCTGACGATGAGATCGAGGATAAAGCATATATGTGCTTTATGGCTAAAGAAATACATGATGATGAGGACAGCAATGATGAAGTAAGTTTAAATTCAACTATTCTTGTAAATGCATCGGATACCTTTGAAAATATGATGAATGAATTCAAAAACATTCAAAAGGCCCATGAGACTTTAAAATGGGAAAACATACAACTCGAAATTTCAAACTTAGAGCTAAAAGATGAAAATGACTTGCTGAAGAATAACTATGAAAATATGTCTATTGATTGCGAAAACAGCAAGGTTATTTTTGAAAAACTAATGGAAAGCAATCATCAACTTGCCAACAATATGAATATGGCTAAGTCTCATAATGAGAGCAAGATAAATGATTTTGCTCTACTCGACGCCAAAGTGAAAATTCTCGAAAAGCGAGCAGAAGATGGAGGAAATTCTAAGCACTGGGCAACATGCCCACGACAAACGTGGCTTAGGATATGACTCATTCTCCCATAAGAGCAAGACTAGTATGGTATTTGTCAGGGGTGTGGAAACCATTCCTATAGATAAAGAGATTCCAAGTCCCGCAAAGGCTACAACAGCCCCCATACAGTGAAGGCTGTGATTCCGCCACCAAGTTCATATCAAATACAGCGGAAACCTCAGCCTCCTAGACCTGTAAGAATGATCAACAGCATGCCCCCGAGCATATCAAAAGCGCCAACAGCCATTCAGAAAGAAGTTTTTATCTAAATATCAAAGAGAAGCACAGCAGTACTTCCAACAGTACAGTGGCCCTAGATATTGGATACAGGAGCCCCGTTATCCATCTAGAGAGTAGGTCGTCGTGCAGTATCATCAACAGCTCTGGGAATCCAACTGGAGACCCAGAAGGCAGGCTGTAAGGTCAAGGAAAATGGCTCCACCTCCTAGACAGCAATCATATTAGAATAATAACCCTAGATTTTATATGCATAATAATCAAGGTTACAACGACTACATACCTGCCCTGCGTAGACATCGCAAGACAGGACCAAAAGTAACCTACATCAAACCAACTGCTGTCAGGCAAATATGGGTACCTAAAGGCACTAACGTACATGGACCCAATAATCAAAGGGGACCTAAATATAATTAAATTCTCTACTTACAGGATATCAAAGAGAAGGACTTCTGGTATTTTAACAGTAGATGTTCTCGGCACATGACAGGTGATATTAGCAAGCTCAGATTATGTAGAAGGTTGCAGTCCAAAGGTGCGCTTCGGTGATAATTCTAAAATAAGAATAAGAGGGAAATGAACCCTGCTTGTAGGGAAGTTCAAAGTCACCGACGTAGCCTATGTTGAATGCCTACAGTACAATTTACTTCGTATGAGCCAGTTCTGTGACAAATAGTTCTCGGTTTTATGTAGACCACTGTAGAGTGAAGGACATCAAGACCAAAGAAATTGTTCTCACATGAAGCAGATCGGGTAATATGTATATTGCTGACTGACGCCTATGAGATCAACTATTCCATGTTTTGTTGCTAAAGGCACAGAAGATCAAAGCTGGCTATGGCACAAGAGGATGTCTCATATCAACTTCAAGACAATCAACAAACTCGCCAAACAGGGAATAGTTAGAGGTTTGCCCGATGTGTCATTCCATAAAGACAACATCTGTGGACCCTGTCACTAAGGCAAACAAGTCAAAACCACCTTGAAAATCAAATCATACTTGTCCACCCTTAGGGTTATAGATATGCTACACATGGACCTCTATGGCCCTGTAGACCCTATAAGTTTAGGAGGTAAGAAATATTATCTCGTTATTTTTGATGATTTTTCCAGGTATGCTTGGACAATCTTTCTAAGCAAGAAGAAAGAAACCACAACGAAGTTGCCAGAGCACCTGAAAAGCTATAGAATGAGAAAGGTTGAGTATCGTGTCAATTCGTTCCAACAGAGGTACTAAATTCACAAATCGCTTTGTAGAGCAATACTGTTCGGATAATGGAATATATCACGAATACTCAGCAGCCCAGACTCCTCAACAAAATGGTATTGTTGAGCGAAAGAATAGGTCACTCAAGGAAGCAACAAGAACCATGACAGCTGCAAGGAAGTTGCCGCAGCGGTTCTGGGGTGAAGCAACAAATACAACGTAGTACACACAAAACTGTTGTATCATCAACAAGCATCACAACAAAACAACCTATGAGGTATGGAATAATAGAAATCCATTAGTTGCATACTTTCATTTCTTTGTATGCATGTGTTACATTCTGAATAATGGCAAGGATCAACTCAAGACCTTTGACGAAAAGGCAGATGAAGGTATATTTGTAGGATACTCCTTTGTCAGCAAAGCTTTCAGGATCTTTAACAAAAGGAAGCTGAGGAATATGTTCATATAGCATTCGATGAACCTCACTTTGATCCTACATAAGTAGAAAACTTAACCCAAAATATCCAAACACTCTCCATTGATGACTCCCAAACTCCAACAGAACCTGTCGTAGACTTAGAAATCAATCCACAATTGTAAGATCAGAAGTAGTCAAAGCTGATGGTGTACAAGCTGAAGCCGAGACTATATCACCACAAGATACAGTACGGGATGCCGAATTAGAACCTGACGGAAGATGGTTGAGAGATCATCCACATGAGTTGATTATAGGTGATATTGATGCTGATGTATCTACCCATAAAAGAATACAGAGTACACAAGGAACTGTACTGTGTGCGCAAGAAGAAACCAAATCTGAGAAATCTTTGTTTCCTGTATGGAAATCTCAAGCTAAACTTAGAAGACTAGCAATGTGCACCCTAGCTGTATTATTAGCTCAATCCAAACCCGTTTCAACAAATGAAGCCTTGAATAATTCCCACTGGATCACTTCTATGGAAGAAGAGCTTAATGGTTTCGAAAGAAACAATGTATGGTATATAGTGCCTAGGCCAGAACATCAAGATGTAATTTAAATCAAATGGATACTTCGAAACAAGAAGGATGAGAATGGACTTGTTATTAGGAACAAATCTCATCTAGTCACATAAGGCTACATACAGGAAGAAGGCATAGATTATGATGAGACTTTTTCCCCTGTAGCCAGACTAGAAGCCACCAGGATATTTCTAGCCTTTGCCGCCCATAAGAGTTTTATAGTATATCAAATGGACGTTAAAAGCGCATTTCTGAATAGAGATCTTGCTGAAGAAGTTTATGTTGAGAAAACACCAGGGTTTGTCAACACTGAAGGCGGAAACCTAGTATACATACTAGGAAAAGCTCTGTATGGACTTAAGCAAGCACCTAGAGTTTGGTATGAAACCCTGTCCCTGTACCTTATTAACAATGGATTTGAGAAAGGTGCTGTAGACAAGACTCTATTTAAGATACAGGAAGGAGATGACCTGTTGATGGTACAAATATATGCCGATGATATTATATTTGGTCCCACTAACCTTGGTTTATGTCAAAGGTTCTCTCATCTCATGCAAAGTAAATTTGAAATGAGTATGATGGGAGAATTTAGTTATTTCCAAGGATTCCAGGTTAAGAAATTGCCTACAGGAATCTTCATCAACCAGAAGAAGTATAGCAAGGAGCTGCTCAACAAGTCTAAGATGAACAACTCAAAATCCTCGTCAACCCCCATGAGCACTTCCACGCAAATTAGTGCTGACGAATATGTGAAGTCGTTTGATCAATCACTCTACATGAAGCTTATAGGCTCACTCCTGTACCTAACGTCTAGCAGGCCCGATATCCAGTTTGTTGCAGGAGTGTGCGCTCGATATCAAGTAGCACCTAAGAGTCACACTTCACAATAGCCAAACAAATCCTTAAGTGCGCGAAATGAACAATTGATGTAGGATTGTGGTATCCTAAGGAAGGAGTATTCAATTTGGTTGGCTACAGCGACTCGAATCTCGGAGGCTATAAGTTAGATAGGAAGAGTAAAAGCAGTACTTGTCACTTTGTTGGACCGAGACTTGTGTCATGGTTCAGTAAGAAGTAATTGGCCAACTCGCTTTGTACAGCTGACTCGGAATACTATGCCACTGGAAGTTGTTGTATGCAAATTTTCTGGATGCAACAGCAGCACATGATTATGGAATCAGTGCCATAGAGACGCCAATCATGTGTGATAGCACGAGTGCAATTGCAATAATGCACAACCCTGTATTGCACTCGCAAACTAAGCATATTGATATGAAGCATCACTTCATCAGGAATCATATTGAGAATAAAGATGTTCGGATTGACAAAATTCATATAGATATTCAGTTGGCCGACCTCTTTACAAAACCTCTCAGCACAACCAGATTCTCTATGCTTTGTCAATAATTGGGAATGCTACAGCCTGACTCCATGTAAGTTTTTACAGTATCTCTCATCAATTGAGGGGGAATTCTGTAAGACCCAAGAATACAGTATCCGATTTAATTGACAGTACACTCAGAACAAGTCAGATCTTACTGTAGGACAAAGAAGGCATGCAACCTTCCTACAGCTGACGTGTGCATTAATTAAGGGGGAATGCAGTATGACTCATGAATACAGTATTAATCCAAAAATTGTGAAAAAATTGAATCATGTATGTACCTTTTAAGGGGGAACACTGTATTTTCACGGATACAGCACATACACTCTAGGATGTCAATTAATATTATAATACTATTCTATTCGTACAGAAAATGTTTGAAGTCCACGTGCCCTGTTTATAATTCAAACGTATTATCCTTTAATGTTTTTAAGACACCTGGACTTTATCGCCTCAAATACTGCGATTTCAATAATTTCAAAATGTCGTTCGTGTAATAAGGGAACACGAACTGTCAGAAGTGGGACCGGTCATTATTTCAAAAACAGATGGATCATATGTACGAGTTAATCTGAATTCATCCTGTATGTTCTTTTAAAAGATGGTTCTCATCCCTTAAATTTGACCGTTTACTGTATAACCCTAATCTTCCCTGCACCTATGAAAGGACTGTATTTTCCTCCCTTAGACTCTTTATGCTTTCAGCACATTAAACGAGTCTTAAGCAAACAGTTTACATATCTTCTGCAATTTTTTGCATTTTTTCGTGTGACTCTTTGTTACTTCACACCCTTTTCAACTGCAGAATGTCGAATTCTCAGACATCTTCCCTTTCAATGAAGAAGAAGGAAACAATAATTGGTGGGCGTATCTTCGCCAGGTCTGTTGTAATGGAGAGAATCAATCATGATGGAGAATACAATGTTGGGATGGAGATTGTAGTTTCTAGGGTGAAACAGCAAGGGCTTTACCGCCTTGATAGTCACCATGCTGATCTCTATGACAAGCAAATCATGGAGGAATTCTATTTAGACACTTCGTTTAAGTAATCTTCTCAGATGAGAGGAGGTGAAATTTCTGAAATCTCTGCAACGGTTCAAGGGAGTGAGATATCTGTGAATAGAGATCTGGTGGAGAAGATATACAGGCTGCCGTCTGATGACCTGAAAATGGAAGAGCTGGAGACCTTCGGGTCGGAGAGCCTACTGACTGCCTACTAGCAACTATTCACTGGCGATGAGAATCCAAGAACATTCACCCCTCATGCCACAAGAAAAATTGCACACTGTCGTACGTCTATCTGCACGACTTCTGTTGCTAGGTGGTTGAGAGCCGAACAGGAGCCTTTGAAATGTGCACCAACCTCCGCTTCAGAATGCTGGTAGCCATCATGTCAGGAGAGATGGTTAACTGGTGTCAAATTTTGCTGAAAAGAATTCAGGAAGAGGCCGCCAAGCCTGAATATGCCAAGAAATCCTTCGGCCTCATCCTGAACTATATTCTCACTCATTCTTGAGTGAGAAAATCTGCTGATGCCAAGAATATTGGCACATGAAAGTTTATTGGTGGGATGAAACCCACTATTTTCAACAAATCTCTTTTTCTTGCCAAGAGGCCGCTCCCCCAAAATATGTCGATCTCAAGTAACCCGAGGGACGTCACTGTGAGGATCTCGAGCAAGGAGAAGAAGAGGAAGAGAAGACCAAGAATTCTTCTAAGGCCAAGGCTACAGTGACTACAGCGATCACTATATATGTTCCTTCTGTTCCAATAGCTGAATCAATACCATAGGGCGCAAACCCTATAGAAGAAACAGTTGCTGCAAAAACAGAAGATCCCAAGCCTATGGTGGCTATGATGGATAACCAACTGTTTTCCAAGCTGGAGGGTTCCGGCGAGTCGGCTGCCCCTTCAGAGCCAAAAGTCGTTACTCCTAACAGGGTACCCACCCCTATACGGAGTCCCACTCCCCACAATGTA
The DNA here is from genome assembly GCA_033398695.1 of Orobanche coerulescens. Lineage (NCBI taxonomy): Eukaryota > Viridiplantae > Streptophyta > Magnoliopsida > Lamiales > Orobanchaceae > Orobanche > Orobanche coerulescens. Next base: position 52,860,404 of record CM065803.1, read on the forward strand.
CCATCCACTGTTCGGGATCCCTCTCCACAACAGGCTCCCATACCTGTTGAGGATCCCATACGGACGGTAGACCCAATTACTGTATGGAGTCCCTCCCCAATTGAAATTATAAATAATACTCTCCTCCAGGTTCAAATAGAGGAAGCATTCGAATGCTTCAAAATCTGGAAGTCATACAGGGTCGCCCCATACGACACCTTGTATCACTTGGACGACTGGAAGAATGAGGAATTATTTGCTCTGGAGGTCATGGACACCCGGAATGTCGAAGTCTTGATCCGCTGGGAGGATCACTTTTGCCGCGATCTTATCTCAAAATTCTACACGGCAAAAGAGAAGGTTAGACTCAAATGGAAGTAACAGTCCAGTGACAAAGTTCCTTCGCCAAGCCACCACTCCGAACCTGACTCGGATAACGACGATGATGCCCTACAGGCAGGTTTAAGGATCAGCCACGGAGAGGCCATGGAAGGTTAGATGGCCAAACTCCAAAACCAACAGGGTCAGGGGACTTCTGACAGGCAACAGTTCCCTCCTCCGCAAAAGGAAGCTGCTCAAGAATAAAAACAGGAGTAATCAGTCCCCCCGTGTCATCTCTGAAGAGCAAGCTTCTCCCGAACAGGTCGCCCAGCTTGTCCACCAACCTGAAGATGTCGCCCGCGCCATCCGCCAAGAGGATTCAGTCCCTCTTCTGGGTTAGGCGGAAGTTGAGGTCGGCAGGAGGATTCAGTCCCTCCTGTACTTCCGACTACAGACGAGCAATCCAGATAGGAGGAATCGGTCCCTTCTGTCTCCGAGACTGAACCTACAGCACCTCCTTACAAATCACCACCTTCCGAATCCCCTGCTTCTGAAGCTCCTGCTCTAGATGCTCCTGCATCTCCCACCTATATTAGCTCAAAATCAGATTCTGATGACGGTTTTTTACCAGACAACAGACCACGAAGACCCTGTCATCATGTGGTTTTTCGTCAACTTGAAGAACCTTAGGATTCCACAATTGCGCACCCTGGATCCCCGCACACCGAAGCCCACATAGAGAAACTCCACGCCATTGGTCACCAAATTGTGTTCTTGCAGGATGCCACCAAGGCCGTGTATGATGTTGGAAAAGAACTCGACTGGATGCACAAGACTACACATGATGAGCTCCCCAAGCTGGAATCCACTATCAACGCTATGGAAGACACATTCTTCTTGATGCCTACAACATTGTGTCAGGCGCTCAACCAACTAAAACAGCACCAGGAGCGGATCCTGTGACAGGTACAAGAAAATATCAGAGTTTCCGAGGCCAAAACGGTTGCCGCCCTTCAACATACCTGGACCAGAATGACTAAGCACGATCATAAGATTGATGATATGTGTTTAGTAGTTGGTACTCTAGTTCTAAGCGTCACTGATCTGAAGACCAAACAGGACGAGTCTATGAAACTGGTACAGGAGATATATACCAATGTATTAGATATTGATGATGCCAAAAAGAGGGAAGAGTCCAGAGAGGCTACCCGGAGATGGAGATTGGAGAGAGAGAGAGAGAGAGAGAAAGAGAGAGAGAGATGGATGCAGTGCTGGAAGAGAGTATTGTTGCTGCAATTGATCGACTGGCCGCAACTGGGTCAAGTAACGCTATAATGAGATACAGGACAACTGGCTCTCGACCTGAGTTCTAGGATCCCAGCATCACAAGGAAGAACAATGTGCGAAAGCCATCCGAGATTCTGCTGCCCACTGACCGACAACTTCGTCTTATGATCTGAAGAGTTGGGAGAAAAATGAACTGATGAGATACTCATGTACGCTCATCAGGTAGTATGCCTTATTCAACCTATTAAAGATGCTGGAGGATGCCGCAAATGAATTCTCAAGGCTGTTAGCGGGAGGAAGTCTCCCTCTGCAAATGCTGATGAAATCGAGGCACCAGAAAGGTGAACGACTCACCCACCCGGAAGATTGGATCCTTGCTATCGATCAATCCCCTGAAGGAAGAAGCATTTATCGGGATCGAGGCAAGGACTCCCTAGTCAATTGGTATAAAGGAACTGTAAATGATCCTGACTGGAGGCCTTAGAAGCACTCTCAATATAGGATCTAGCCTTTTTGCTGTATTTTCTTTCCTCTATAGGCTCAACAATGCAGCATGCATATGTCTGTATCGTTTTTTTCAAGAACTTGTAATTTTTCCCATCTTTTTCATTGAAACTTGTTTTCTTTAATGATTACAACTCGTAATACACATTTACTATTTTTACTGTTTGATTACATGGTTTTTCTATTTTTCAACAAGTACAAACTTGTTAATACTCAAAGCTGTAAGAACTTATCTGCGAACATTTCATAGATTAAGTTGCATGCAATTTAGATTTTACCCTGTAAGATTGTGCCTACGCGCCAATCATGTGATATCCTGGATTTTTCAGTATAAATTTTTCGCATTATTTTATCTGAGATATATTAGATAGTGTGGTATCTATACAGTATGGATAAAATATCTGAGGACTGAGACAGATGTGTTATTATAATTATTGTACTTAGTCGACAATTGCGTTTGAGGATATTGTGTATCAGGTGTATCGTATGAGAATGTTATTGGGACGAGTATATGTATTCAGTATGTCGTGTATATGTATTCGGTATGTTGGGACGACAGGCATGAGCATTTGTAAATGGCTAAGTATGGAAGACATAACGTATGTTAAGCATAGGAGCTTACGTATGTTAAGATACAAGCATAACGTATGTTACGTAGAGTACATAACGTATGTTATGAGGATAATCGGACAAGGTCTGAGCTATGATCAATGAGTGGGCCAGGTGTCGGCAACTTTCGGCACATATGTGGACAGGCGAGTCAACGTAGAGATTTACATACGTTATGGATAGACCATTACGTATGTTAAGTGAGTATCATACTATAGTAAGTCAACTCGGAGTTACGTACGCTATTGAAAGGGGGTTACATACGTAGCCATCGAACGAATTGAGGCAGTAGTTTCTGGAATGTTGTTACATACGTTATCAAGGACGGATAACGTACGTAAGGATGTTTACTTACGCTAGGGAGTTCATGTAGCGCACGTAAGGTATGAATTCTTATAAATATGAGAGACTCCGTGATTTCGTCATTTTTTGAGAGTTTCACTTTGTTCCTTCGTCCTTCAAGCCTCCGAGGCTGATTTTGGCTCTTCTAACTTGATTATGAGCTTGATGTCATGAATTGGAGCTTGATATATGAATATATTAATGATTCTTGAGGTGTTTGATTTTGTTGTTCATCTTCAAGAGGTATGTTGGATAATTCCTCTCTTTAATTTCGGATTTTGATGTTGTTGATGATTAATTCATATGATGGATATGATGGTATAGTTGTGATTCTTGATGTTATGTGAAGTGTATGTTGAGGAATATGACATTATGTTGGATGTAGTAGTATACCTTGTATATCCTTGATGAGTAATGAATCATGATATGAGGTTGAATCCGGAGAGGTTATGGTTAATCTTGTATTATGATTATTCATAATATTGAACTATTCGGATAGTCCGGTCGGCCGATTATATTGGTATTATTGTTTTCCATAAATTTACGAGTATGAACAAGAAGGAACCTTGTTAATTCGTATTTAAAGTTAAAGTTGAAATCGAGAATGTTGAGTCCCTTGTTATTTGTTTGAATTGATTGTCGATATGATTATCGGACTTCGGACTTGTATCGTAGATGTGAGTTCGTGATTGATTATGTTGAATCGTTCTGTTTTGTATATGATCGAGGTATTGTTGGACCGTTAAGTTTTTTAGTTGGTTATATCGATTGTGATTATCAAACGTGTTGTTAATCGATTTTTTGGCATTAGGTTGTGATAATTGATCGTTGGTTATAACGATTGTGTTGCGGTCGAGACTGAAGAGTATGTAGATTGCTTTGGTCGGGAATAAGGAGCTCGTAGACTAAGGCAATGGAATTGGTAACGACTTCGTCATATCGGTATCGAGGCAAGTGTATACTTGCTCAGTTCACAATGTTTAATGAATGGTTTTGATTTCATTTCATTTATAATTCATATAGCAATGATATTACAAATATGAAATGTCGGGATGATGGTATGTATAATATGATTTGGTTTGGGCTAAATCATAATGTATATGATTTAAATATGTATGGTGAAGACGGAGATGTGAATTATCTTGAGCCTGTGTTATGGAATATCGGATATCGATGATAGCATGTCATGTCAATATTGATCTCGAGGTGGTAGTTTGTTGATAGTGACGGACTGTATTTCATTCGAGATTATTCGAATAATTATGTAGTCGTTCGGGGATGTTTGTTCGTGGGAAGGTTAGTGTCTCCGCCTTCGAGGTAATACAAGTATTTCTCAATTATGAGGGTAATTATTTTGATGCATCGTTGTATATGTTGTATGTTGATGTTTCATGTAATGAGTGTGCATTTTTGTTTGGTGTATTTTTGTGTTGTTGTCTTTCTGTAGAACTGTAATTTTAATGGGCCGATGTGTTTAGGGGTAAAACCTAAATGGTACCCCCATGAAACTGTGTTGGGGGGTAAAACCTGAATGGTGCCCCATGGAACTGTGTTGGGGGGTAAAACCTGAATGGTACCCCGTGGAACTGTGTTGAGGGATAAAACCTGAATGGTACCCACGTTCGAAGTATTCCCCGAGTGGATGCTTCCGTGACCCTTGGTTGCGACCTTGGGAGTTTATGTGTTATTAGATAAGACACCGTTGAGAATTCTACGGTCTATTGTCTAACGGAAATACGACATTATGGTCGTGTCGAACTTTCATTGTCAAGTTGTCGTTGTTCACCTGGGTAAGTCCTTTTGATCCTTATTGGATATGTGTTTCTTTGAGCTTCGTTGTCATGTTGCATCGTGACATATCTGGAGTCATATCTGTGTGCCGATTGGTCGTTCATAGTCCATGTATAATTGGGTATGTTCGACAGTCGGATTTGTCTTTGAGATCCACTTTATGTGATTTGTATAACATTTGATGAATTTATTCTCTCGTATATCTGTCCATGTGGTCCTTTATTGATCTTCTTTGGAGTTTACCATATCGATGGTATTCTCGGTTGTTATTGGTCCTTTATTGATCTTGTTTGGAGTTTACCATATCGATGGTATTCTCGGTCATTGTTGGTCCTTGTTGATCGTGTTTGGAGTTTACCTTATCGATGGTATTCTCGGTCGTTGTTGGTCCTTGTTGATCTTGTTTGGATTTTACCTTATCGATGGTATTCTCGGTTGATGTTGTTGGTCCTTTATTGATCTTGTTTGGAGTTTACCATATCAACGGTATTCACGGTCGTTGTTGGTCCTTGTTGATCTTGTTCGGAGTTTACCATATCGATGTTATTCTCGGTCGTTGTTGGTCCTTTATTGATCTTGTTTGGAGTTTACCATATCGATGGTACTCTCGGTTGTTATTGGTGCTTTGTTGATCTTGTTTGGAGTTTACCATATCGATGGTATTCTCGGTCGTTGTTGGTCCTTCGTTGATCTTGTTGGGGTTTACCATATCGATGTCATCCTCGGTCGTTGTTGGTCCTTATTGACCTTGTTTGGTGTTTACCATAACGATGGTATTCTCGGTCGTTGTTGGTCCTTTGTTGATCTTGGGTGGAGTTTATCATGTAATGGTATTCTCGGTTACCATTGATATATCGTTGGTAGAGTTGGGGTTTATCATGTCGATGATATTCTCGATTGATGCATTGGTTGTTTATTATTATTGATTGTATGAGCGTTCATACTTTGTATCGATATTCGGAACTTGTCATTGTTTTGGGGTAGTTGATCTATAGATGTATTGTGTATTACCGATTTTACTAGAATTGGGATTTGATGGTGCGATCCGGCCAACAGAATTTGACACAGATAGATTATTTCATATTGGAGATATAATGATGTTCTGGGAATCTTGGCATTGTCTGAATATAGTACCAATGGTTGTATTTGAATTCATTCGTCACTTGAGGATGCGAGGTGTGGATTGAGATAAGGGTTGATTTGATATGGATTACCATGAGTGTAACACCCCAATAATCTAACTGGGAATATTACATGCCGCAGACCCTCTCCGTGAGAATCCAATAGGCTAGACATCGAAACAACACAATAAAATACATGCCGACACAACAAAATAATGAAACAATAGACCGATTTGGTCTTACATCATTATCATACAACTTTAATATAACTCTGTCTGGACTCATACCCCTGCAAGGGTAAAATACACTCACAACCAAAAGTGCGACAGTGGAGAAGACCATACAACGAACTCAGACTGACTGCACCCAAAACTGGCCTTCATGTGATTAGTATCATTCATCTTCCATCATCCTTTGCACCGATCCAGTGTTTTGCTCCCAAAACCTGCATGTACCTGGATGCAGAACAGACATCCACCCCCCGAATACTCGGGGGTTAGCAAAACTCCACCGTTTTGCTAGTACAAGTATAAAATGCAAATATGAGCCATACACAACGCATTCATAGAATAAAATAACTTGAATCATCTACAGCTCAGTCACAACAAAAGCTTTCCCAAGATTTCTCACTCGAATAAAATAGTTCAAATCGAAAAAGTATAAATGAAACAAGTTGTCATTTTGGAAATCAATTTAAATCTCTGGAGTTTTGAAAATATTTGGGATTGAATAATCCTCAGTTTATCAAAAACCGCATAGGGTCACAACCCAAAGTTTATTTTCCCAAATGTAAATCCGTTCACAAAACACGGGGTCCACGACCCAACCATCCACATCAATTCACTTCCAGGGACAAATCACACACAACACATCACTCTTATGCCATTGTATCCAAACACCAAGACTTGATATATAATGTATCTCGGCCCCGAGCACAAAGCATTGTGATACTCCGAACAATATCACAATTAACGAAAACATCAACATCATCCCAATGATAAAAACCGCACTTGGTAACCCACCACCGTACCCCTTAGTATTGGCCCCCAGACGTCCCGTCGAACGCTGCGGATGGGAAACCACTTCCACGGCCGTACCCCTTAGTATCGGCCCCCAGACGCCCCGTCGAACGCTCTGGGTGGAAGGACAAAGACACACACACATGTGTTCCACAATTCATAGTTGCAAGCCACAAGCCTCGAAAGTCAATCATGATATATATAGTCGAGGTACCTTACTAGAATGGACAGTTCATCCAAGACATACTCACGACCAAGTAACGATACAATTAACACTAGAATCCAACGATGCAACCAGTACCAATCGCATAGAAATGAGAATCAGTACCTTACCAACCATAACCTCCTCATGGAGGAGTTACCATCTTTATTACACAATGGCACATGATCATCAATACACACATTTCCACACACACACCTTGACAAAAGGTTAGACTTTAAATCTACAACGACACAATCACAGAAGACGACAACGTATGAAAGTAATACATTCCAGTACTCAATACTGATACAAATACTTAGACAGACAGATTCAACAATGAAACATACGAGTCATCTTTGAGGAACTCTTTATTGAGAAATATATCAATTCTTTTGAGAGTAAATTATAGACATTCATTCAGCATATATCACCGATTACCAACTATTAAATCCAGAAAACACGTAATGTATGGACAAGATACTTGCCTCGAAATAAATTTGTGAATACTCTGACGAATGTGGCTCGGCCGAAACAGCCCTGAAACAGCCCCGAAAACCGACCACCTTCGCGAGAAATCAATAACAACACAATCACTACTAGAATAACACCGCTACGAATCAACAACACTAAACGAAATCCCAATCGACACTAAGAAACTACAAGGGTTCAAGGGTTTGTTCCAAGAAAGCCAAAATCATGTTCCGGGTGAAACGAAATCGATAAACGAGTTTGTAATCCATATATTACAACCAATACAACAAGAATTACATGACCAATTCATCATAACCGGCCCAAAATTGAAATCAAACGGAAAATCCCAAAATAGTTAAAACGGATTTTCGAAGAATTACCTCAATCCGATGAAGAATAATGGATTAGATTATGTTAAACATGTTCAAGACTTCAACAATATGATGATAATCTACTCAAGGATTTAAATCCCCATCAAATCGCCCAAAAACTGAGAGAGAGAAGTGAAATGGGGCTGAAAACGCGACTGTCCTATTTATACACCTGGACAAAATGGCGCAAATAGCGCCGTGTTTCAGCGCCGTATTATAAACGGCTCAACAAAACAGTGCAAACATCGTCGTGTTCCAGGTCCGTATTCTGACAGTATTGACTTTGCCATTATGACCATAACTCCTTCGTCCAAACTCCGATTGACTCGCCATTTGAACCATTGGAAAGCTAAATTGATGCTCTATCACATTGTAAAGTTTCAGAATTTATAGACTTTATAAAGTGCCGGTGGTGATCTTACAAAGTCAACCAAATGCACAACAATGATACTCCTTGACAAAACAATGATTATTCAACATGCAACGAAATACTAACGGAGAACACCAACGATCCACATCGAAAACAAACAAATAACAAAGCACGACATACTATTAGCTCGACTTACGCAATGATAAGTCATACCCGACGAACACCACAACACGGTACATCATTCCGTACCCAACATAGGGAAAAACTCAAGTAATCGCCAACAGAGCAAAATAACCAGCACAACCGACAAAAATACAAAAATAACCGGAAACGGAAATCTCGGGTATTACATTCTACCCTACTAAAATTAAGTTTCGTCTCGAAACTTAAAACAAGAGCAAGGCGACTCTAGATAACACATGTTATCTGATTGACAGCGCACAAGAGCTCCATGCAGTGCAGAGCTACTGCGGTCCGATTCAATACGCAAGAATGTTTACGAAAGCAACGAACATGAACCACCACGGTTGATAAATCCGAGCAGTACAACAATCAAAACACAAGTCCAACGTTGAACAAGAATGTAATTCCAATAACCTCAAAGGTTTGAAAATTCACATACGGTAATAATTACCCGAATTTTAAGGAAACCACGAAGTGGCCCAGATGCTCAATATTCACAGTTCGGGATCGGACAATAATAATTGGACAACAACGATCAAACAAAAACGGTCGAACAACAGCGGTCGAGCAACAACGATCGAACAACAACGATTGGACCACAACGCCGAAGTTTACTACAAGATGCTCATATGCATAGGGTTCACTGGAGTCGCACCGAACTCGGAAAAGTCATGACGATAAACTAATTAATTCGGAAAAACATCAAAACTCGCTCGAATGACAATGCCGAAAAACAAGGCTAGGTCAGAAGTATCAGCGAACATAAACGAGTCAATAGAGTCAAATAATACGGAAGCCAAAAAATGGTTATTACACTCTATCACTATTAAAGAGGTTTCTGTTGGTACCAAATCTGGATAATGCGCTATTTTTGCAGAAGCGAATTTAAAGTGCGGAAACTGAAAGCACACAGAGATTTATAGAGGTTCGGCTATAATCGAGCCTATGTCCTCTCTCGGTATCTTTTTCAATAGGTTGAAGAAAAACCTCTGCACCTCTCTTCTATCGGTCGAGGGATAACCGTTACAATCACGTCTTCTATTGGTCCGTGATAAACCACTCGTACTTGTCTTTGTGTCGGTCCAAGTTAAACTGTTTTCCTTTTCTATCGAATAAGGAATCAACCGCTCTAGCTTTCTATTGGTACTAGATAAACCTCACTAAGATAGCGATTGCGATTCTAACAATGCCGGATCCTTGATCCTAATAATACTTAATCCAATCATATCTTTTCTTTTACCTCTTGTGTATAATGTTGAATGTATAAACACTCAAACTAACAATATAAGCTCAATATCACAACAACAATAATATCAATATGAATATCTGATCAATGAGTCTTTTGCTCGAAGTTGTTGTATGAATGAATACCAAGGATGTGGTATTTATAGCCTTCATCACCCAAACTAGCCGTTAGCCTCCTGTGCATTGATTACGGCCGCTATCAGTCTTCCCTTACGTATGTTAACAACGTTATGTACGTTAACCCCATTTCGTTACGTATGTTACCATCCTTCAGTTGCAGTCCAGTAGCATTCGTTTCTTGTGTTACGCACGTTAGCCAACACCCATTACTTACGTTATGTTTACGTCATTACTGACGTCATTTATCCATTGCTGCTTTTCTGACTTTGACTCCTCCCAACGTTCATCTGATTTGAACTCCATTACGTACGTTAACTTCCATTCTTTACGTACGTTAACTGCCTTATATTACGTACGTTATTTCTCCTTCGTTACGTACGTTAAGCATGCAATTTCCAGCTTTTTGCACTTCGTCTTCTTCGATGCTTGGCTTCGTCTCTTTGTTGTTTTGTTTTGTGTAACAACTTAAATCATCAAAATATTATTAATACATGTATGGAACAAAATGTTCCAACAGTCTCCCCCTTTTTGATTATTACAAAACAACGCTTCGTCAATGGGATTTACCTGCAAAAAATACAATATATGTATATGTGTATAGACCAAAGTTTTCGACTCTGTCCGTTTCGTTAGTTTCTTCTCCCATTTCTTATTTTGACTCCTTCTTTCTTTTTCTTTTTCTTTTCGAATTTCAAATTTTCATCATCTTTTCGACGTCTCCTCATTTTTCTTTTCAACTTCATCTTTTCGACTTTTTCATTTTCTACTCCTTCGTTTCTCCCCATTTTTGTATGCTTTCTTCTCCTTTTCGACTTCTTCGATTTTTATTATTTTTCTCCTCCTTTCAGGGTTAATCCCATTCTCCTTTCTTTTCACCTTTCTCCCCCTTTTTGTTTTCATCAAAAAGTGTAATAAAATAAATATAATGATACCAAATATAAAATGTGCATGATACCAAATGATGAATATAGGGTATAAACTCCCCCTGAAAATATTATTTTCCCTTTAAAAAATTATACTCCCCCTGAGTAAAACATATTTTCATAAAAATTAATTTTTGGGGATCCAACCTAGAGTTGGTTTTTCATTTGAAACATAGACGATATTTGAAATATTTGTTCCTTTAGGAACCCAAATCCTTTTAATTTTAATCGTCCCGCGTGGGCTTTTACAGTTCAAAATATGATGCCCCATTTTCAAATATTTTTCGCAACAGGGTATTTTTAAATTTAAGGATTCATTTTTAGAACGAGGTGTGAATCCCAACCCCAGTTTATTTAAAGTATATTTTTGAAGCAATAACATAATTTCAAATTTCTCGTTTCCGAGAGAAAATTTCTTCGTCAAATTTTTGAGCTCGGTTTGAATTTTAATAAGATCATCCTTTAAAATATTTTTGTTTTCAACGCATTTTGAATGATCGATTTCAACAGATTTTCCCTTTTCAAAAATTTTGAAAATCTCATTTTCCAATGATTTATTTTTAGTTTGAAGGAATTTGATTTCTTTTAAAGCATTTTGGAAATCGGTATATAATAACTCGAATGCTTCAAATAACTCATCTTGAGATGATGTACTTACCCGGCTTTCGACGTCACTTTCGTCGAGTGTACTTCGGGCCATGAGAGCAAGATTTTGATTGAGATCATCATCTTCGTCTTATCGCTCCATGTCGCAACGAGAACCTCCTTTTTGGGTTTTACTCGGCAATTTTAAGCAAAGTGGCCTGGTTAACCACATAATCGACAAGAGTTGTCGAATTTCTTGGATTCGCCCGCTTGGATGTCCTTCTTTCTCTGGTTTAAGAAGGTTTGAAACTTATTAATATTTTTGGCATAATATGCCGATTCTTCGTCGCTATCGACCGGGATTTCTTCCTTTTTGGACATTTTAGCCTTCATGGCTAATGGTCTTTCCTTCGGCTTCGGTTTGGCATTTCGGGATTTAAGCACTATCTCATAATTAATTAGCGATCCGACGAGAGCGCTAAAATCAAGATTATTGAGATATTTCGATTCCATAATCGCCGTAACCGTACCGTCCCATTCTCGAGGTAGTGATCGGAGAATTTTCTTTACTTTCTCACTACTCGAAAGTGGTTTACCGAAACATGCTAATCCATTTATGATGACCGAAAATCGGTCGAGCATTATAGTGATGGATTTGTCATCCTTCATTTAAAATAATTCAAAATCGTGAAGGAGCATGTTTATCTTCGTCTCCTTGACTTGAGACGTACCTTCGTGTGTTACCTCAAGCATTTTCCAAATTTATTTGGCACTATCACACGATGATATCTGGTTGTGTTCTTCCGGATTTAAAGCACAATAAAGAAGTTGAGTTCACTTACAATTGTAGTGGTCATTTTTCCAATCCGTGTCATCATATTCTTCGAAAGATTTAAGCGTCGGATTTGAGAGGAATTTTGGGACCAAGGCATATCACCTTCCAAAGCTCGATGTCATATGCTCGGATGAATATTGACATCTTTTTCTTCCACGTCATGAAATTTGATACATCAAAAAATGGTGGTCGGTTGAGAGTAAGACCTTCTACGGGAGCATATTGAAACGCCATTTGGATCGACCCCTCGGATGTTAAGCCGTGTATTGGAGGAACCGCTCCGATACCAATTGTTGGTACCAAATCTGGATAATGCGCTATTTTTGCGGAAGCGAATTTAAAGTGCGGAAACTAAAAGCACACAGAGATTTATAGAGGTTCGGATATAATCGAGCCTGTCCTCTCTCGGTATCTTTTCAATAGGTTGAAGAAAAACCTCTGCACCTCTCTTCTATCGGTCGAGGGATAACCATTACAATCACGCCTTCTATTGGTCCGTGATAAACCACTCGTACTTGTCTTTGTGTCGGTCTATGTTAAACCATTTTCCTTTTCTATCGGACAAGGAATCAACCGCTCTAGCTTTCTATCGGTACTAGATAAACCTCACTAAGATAGCGATTGCGATTCTAACAATGCCGGATCCTTGATCCTAATAACACCGAATCCAATCGTATCTTTTCTTTTACCTCTCGTGTATAATGTTGAATGTATAAACACTCAAACTAACAATATAAGCTCAATATCACAACAACAATAATATCAATATGAATATCTGATCAATGAGTCGTTTGCTCGAAGTTGTTGTATGAATGAATACCAAGGATGTGGTATTTATAGCCTTCATCACCCAAACTAGCCGTTAGCCTCCTGTGCATTGATTACAGCCGCTATCAGTCTTCCCTTAGGTACGTTAACAACGTTACATACGTTAACCCCATTTCGCTACGTACGTCACCATCGTTCAGTTGCAGTCCAGTAGCATTCGTTTCTTGTGTTACATACGTTAGCCAACACCCATTACGTACGTTATGTTTACGTCATTGCTGACGTCATATATCCGTTGCTGCTTTTCTGACTTTGACTCTTCCCAGCATTCATCTGATTTGAACACCATTACGTACATTAACTTCCATTCTTTACGTACGTTAACTGCCTTATATTATGTACGTTATTTCTCCTTCGTTACGTACGTTAAACATGCAATTTCCAGCTTTTTGCACTTCATCTTCTTCGGTGCTTGGCTTCGTCACTTTGTTGTTTTGTTTTGTGTAACAACTTAAATCATCAAAACATTATTAATACATTTATGGAACAAAGTGTTCCAAAATTTTCGTCCCTGAAACCAAAGCAACGAGAGCGAGGTGTTAGCATAGCAACCTTCTCGGCAATATTCTCTTGGTCCCGCATCTGGTCTCCAAGACCATCTGTACCATAGTCACGACCACGACCTCTAGCCCTCGGCATACTAAGTAAGTAACCACTCAGCACGATTAAACCCAACATCTCAAAATGATACATTAGAATGCCAACATAGCACAACATATCGACATAATGTATCTAATAGCAACACGATAAGAAGATCCACGAGGTATCCTTTTAAATGATATCATAAAAAAATCTTTGAATTTGTATGCTTAGTCGAAATAGGATTTTTGAAAGTACTTTTGGTACCTCAGGCTGTTTTACCACGACTTGTAAATAAAAGACCTTAACCATCTCATTTTGACATCATTTGCAAAACAATATTTCAGAATATCAATTTCCCTTGTAATCAGTATCATCATTATCGTTAATAACAAACAAGGTAACCATGCAATACCATCAAACCATTCGCACATGCACTAAATATTTCCACCAATCAACAATCATTTTGGAGTTATTCAAACTTCTCCAAATCCGAGTTTGAAGTTTAAATCGAGTAAGATTTTTCGTCTTTCACTATATATTTTTGAAATAAAAAATCGCACTGGACTTCGAAATATAAAAGTTTTTATGGTGTGAAAGACTTTTGAAAATCATGTACTCGAATTATTCTAAGATACAACAATACGTTAAAAAAAAATCATTTTTGAAAATCCTCTCAACTTTTAAAATACAACAATATGTTAAAAAAAATCATTTTTGAAAATCCTCTCAACACTGCACAAAAATCAACGACGGTAACATTTTACGAAATGTCCAAAGACACTTTAAAACAACACTTTCAAATACCTTCGAGGTTTTATTTGAGAATTCTAGGCCGGCTCACCAATTCTAAATAATTTTCGAAGTCCACACGAAGCCGACGATTAATTGAACTGTCAAAACTTTTTCTTTTTGAAGTTATTTTTTTTCCGCAAGTTGCACAAGTTTATGAAATTTTCAGGAAAGCTTTTTCGAACACACACGCAGTAAACATAATTTATCAATTCTTTAAACACAATCAATTATCACCTATCACTACGAAAAGTCTTACGCATATTCACACACAACAGTTGCATCACCAGACAACACACATAGAATACAGTCACAGATGATCGACTGCAAAAAATAGACCTGATGGCAAAAATGCAGTTCCATAGCCTCTACCCAGACTGATTAGCGCGCATTACAACAAAGATTAGCGTGCGTTACTCCTGCCAAATTAACGCGCGCTAGCCTCATACTTAGCGTGCGCTAACTAATTCAGCAATATGATTGCGAACATATATACGTCATTACTAGAACCGAAGGTTACAAATAGACAACAACAACATACGAATCTAAATGCCACCAATTTACATAATTACAAAACCTCACGCGGAACCATCAAAAGACAAATGTCATTCAAAACCGAAATTTCACCTCCTGATAAAGAGGGCTATCTCAACGTATACATACCGAACGACTTAGCATTCACAACACTATTTTAATCATAAAATCGGGTACTACTGCCCAAACAATGAGAACATCATCACGTTGAAAGTTGAAAACGAGAGTCACGTCTTGAGTGCATCTTGTAGACCTCATTTGAGTTTAAAAATCGTGTTATGAAAACTTATAATACAAGATCGAAATGAAATATCGATAGTTTGAATTCCCAAAAAATTCGACCTTGAGGTTATCACACGAAAATCAAACTTTTTCTTCTTTGGAGGATGTTTTAAAATTAAAATTACGTAACTCCCAAAAACAATTAAAGCTTTAAGTTGTCACATTATCAACTTTTTCTTGCGTAACCTCACCAAGGCCATTACTCTTGTAAAAACGGTTTATGCAATGGTATATATGCATATACATATGCTCCGACACAACTTTTTTCATTCTAGTACAATACGAGAATCGAACAAGTATAGACCACATAATCATAAATCACATTTAAACTGTACCCCGAAATACTGAATCACACAACTTAGCTCATGCAGCTCGAGGCACAACATGTAGTAGGGAGACTTACATCCACAGATCGCACGAAGATGATGGTTGCACCATGATACTGATCATGACCGACATCACAGACGACGCGTCGCGACATGACTCAGTCGGACATGATCCGACAAGACAAGACTCAACAATACACGATTGGACCCGATTGTAACACCCCCAGAGCCATCCAGGAATATTTCAGCGTCGTGGGCCCCGAGATAGAACCCACAAGGCTGAAGGAAATTTTCGCAAACATTTAACAACGCCCAAGAGGCTAACGACGGTACTATATTTTAAAAATATTCGAAGACTTAATAAAATCCGTTTATCAAAACTGTCGTAACATCTCCTTTGAAATCACAAGGCCCAAAATGCCAAACTCAATAGTTTAAAAACATACGTTAAGTTATCGCTTACACGTACCGATAAAATAGTTTAGAAAATGATTGCCAAAGTAACCTAAGTTACCAGATACCAAAAGGCCATTTAAAAGTACTCACGCAGCGGAAAAAGACAAACAATTAAGAATACTCTAGCAGCGGAAATACAAGAACTGATCAAGAAACTCAATACACAAATACATGCCCTATCAAGTATCCTCCATGAAGCTCATCTCTCCACGACCGCTACAAGTTCGATAATCCAAGAACCTAAAAAGAAAGCCCACGACGGGATCAGTCATAATATCCAACAATGATAACCATCACATCTCGTCAATAATTACATACCAATGAAAATACTAAGTAAGAATACGACCAATGTAATCTTACCGCCATAACTTTACCAACTCGTAATAATAAATACCAAAAGTTCACATCTCGTATTCTTTCAACAACACGATAAGTTCATACCGAAATATCTGTATTGTATCTCAACAATACCCAAGGTTCTCAAAACATAATCATAACTCACTGCTATGAAATCTATTAACTCTGTCAAACCCAATCCGTCGGGTAACATCATCACATCTCAACATGATAATCGATTGTCCATCAAACACAAATACCAAAGGAAATACACAATATACCTCAGAATATGCAATGCCACGGCGAATCTCGTCAGTCTAATCCAAGGTCTGATCAATACAATATACGAACATGGTCCTAACACAAGACCTACAAATGCACACTCATATGATAACTTCAATATGCTCACATCAATAACAACACTGTATACTTATGGCAAACTCATAATATACTGTTGTGAGGAAATCCCTCACACTATGCCGCAAGTGCATGGTGTCAACAAGTAATAAAGTGATAAGTAAGATATCGTTCCCTCGAGTACTGATTTCACTAAGTACCAAAGTGTAGTCAACTCGTAATTTTATTTGAAGAACAATTATACGGAATTTATACCTAAACTAATTGCAGAAAATAAATAATAGTACTAATAATAGTAATAATAATAAGGGCGTAGGATTATGATTTTCACCTCAAACAATCAGGAATGATGTTTATTCAATTCAATTCACTTTTATTCAATTGATTGTAAGCCACGAATTCCTAAATTATTCTAAAGCCTTTCCCAAGGTCGATAGAAAATACTACGAATTATTAACTCGATATATCCCTATTCGAATTAGATAATTAATAGCTAAAACAGTTCAAAATTCCCACAATAAATAGGCTTCACAATTCCCATGAGTATATTCCTATCTCACGAAAATTATGATTCTTCTCACAAGAACTATGCCTAAATTTCATCTCCCGAATCCATAAAGACATTCAAAACAATTCAACTGTTGTCCAGACAATTAAAAAGCATTAAGAACAATGAGAAAAATCCAATTCAATAGAATAACGAATAAATTGAAATAATAATAAATAAATCAAACCGTCATGTAATCGGCTACAATCAAAATCCTACTCGAATAGATCTAGAAAATAAGATGCGGAAAAACTAAGAAAAACCGTAAGGGATCCGTGGTCTTGTCGTCGGCCACAAATTTCCTCCTTGTGTTCTTCTGTCCCGTGCCGCGATGTCTTCCTTCTGATCGATCCCTCCTCTTTTCTTCAGCCCTTAAACCCTTATTTATAGCCGTCCTCAGCCTCCAAAACGCGTCCGGGAATTAGGTCGGGAAAAGGCTCCAAAAATGGCCCAGGAACGCGGAATATTCAGCAAAACCGCCCGGTGGGCCGCGGCTCACTTAATCTGTGCCACGGCTCACCCTGTCTTCAGCGCATACCTGGGCGCCTATCTTTCCTCCTGGGCCGCGGCTCAGCATCCTTGTGCCGCGGCTCAGGGTACAGTCCGCTCGGCATCCTGCTGTCACCTGCGTGTGCCGCGGCTCACTGCGTTCATGCCGCGGCCCCAGGCCATAAATTGCCGTTTTCGCCCGTTTTTTGTCGTTCGAGCTTCGGGACTCAAATTTCCTGCAAAACATAAAAGAATAGTGCATTAAAAGCTCATTTATGCAGATATAGGCTCAAGATGGGTATAAAATAATGATAAATAAGCGCATAAAAATACGCCTAACAAATACCCCCAAACTTGAGCCTTTGCTTGTCCTCAAGCGAAAATCAATTTTCAAATAAAAAGAATCGTGAATGATTGTGCAAATCCAGAGTGCTCAACTTAATCAATACTACCCTTAAAATCTCAAAGAATAACATGAGTATCGTTTTAGTGAGTCACATTCACGGACACTGATTCCAAAAAGTAGTCATTTTCAGTCCTAACTAATCGTTCATGAAGAAAATCAAGCTCAAAGATTAACAAGCGTGACTTTAACCGACCGCCAATATGAAGGGTTAGAGCAAACAAGCTAACTCGCCCAGCCCCACAGTCTAGTGGCAAAATACAAGAGTATCATTATCAAAATTACTCCTCGGACAGCATTCCCTTACGTATGATCATAATAAAGATTCGAGTTAACCACTAGGTTCGGATCTCCGAATGTTTCATCGGGATAATCCTAGGGTGGATTTTCATTCTCATGTATTAGGGAACCGTTTGACGTAAAAGACACTCATGGGGCACATGGATGCTTCTAGTTACTAAGTCCCCCTCTACAGCGGAGAAAAAACTCGATTAGCTATTCCCGCGTCCGATTCAAGGTCGCTGTTTTACGCGAGAGTAAACAACGGGTCATGCGAATACCCCCGGTTACTAGGCTTCCCATCATCGGTAATGCGATATTTCTAAATCATTAGTCTATTCAGGGTTGTCGTTTTACGCGAGAGTAAACAACGGGTCACGTGAATACCCCCGGTTACTAAACTTCCCATCATAGAACGATTAATATCTCGACTGTTACTTGGGAAAAACTGTACGACTCTAAACTCAATTTAAGTGCCCACACGACTTATGTTACTGGACGACTAGCTACGCGAAAAATGTAACCAAACATATAGACGGCGATTTGAAAACACGTATGTCTCCTTTCTTATCTGCTAAGATTTCTACAAAAACGATAAAATTTCGGTCCTAATTGAATACTCAAGAGAATCAGAAATCGCTGACTGCAACTCGACCAAAAGTCAACCGTTTCTTCCAAGAGACATCAGTATCGTAACATCATTTTTACACACGGAAGCACGAAAAATTCATGGAAAATTCACGTTTTTGAACAAAACCATCAACGACATGCAAGGATAATAAAGCAATCGCATTTTATAAGCAAGAAAAATTAAGAAAATTATCGCATGCTTCGCTTTATTCCACTACACATAAAATCATCAATAATAAAACTCATGTGACAATAAAAGAGATAAGGAAAAGTGAATCTTATTCCAAATGTCTTCTTGAACGCCAGCACATGTCTTAGTGGAATAGTCTGTCAATCCATACTTCAAGTATTGCCCAATATCACCAGGGACCCCCAAGCTTAGTCTCTAGTCATGAAATAACTGCAGACATTATGTCAAGAAAGACTAGAATATGAAGGATAATGCTCATTGGGGTTGAAAAAATATTAGAGAAATAAGGGCCACAAGAAAACACGAATCCAAACAAAAAAAAAACAAAAAAAAGGTAAAAAATTATTAACTAAAAATCAAATAAAAACAACTAACTAGAAAGCAAGTAAAAATGATGGGTTGCCTCCCATCAAGCGCTCTATTTGACGTCTTGAGCACGACGTGGCAAAGAATTTTAACGTGGCTTCTTTCTAGGGAGATTGCCAAATACCCCCTTCTTACAATCTATAAGCCTCTTATTTCACAAGGGAGGCTTTGGTTCATGCCCGGTTGCCAAAAATAATGAGTAAGAATAATTATGCGGACAACCAAAAAATAATGGAAGAATATAATAATTGTAAGGCACGAAAAAATAAACAGAGTTCGAATGGGTAAATAATAAAGGCTTATCATGAATAACCTCATTAGAACTCAAAGAATCAGCCTCAACAAAATCAAGAGTAATGGGATCAATCTCTCCCATTATGGATTTAGGAAAAATTATGCGTGGCACCGTTAATAAAATTTATGGCACATAAGTGTTCACCTTATTAGTCGAAGTTTGATGACAATTTAATGAAATTTCTTTGGAAACATCATCAATGGTAACTTCTTCTACAACCTCATCACACTTTATGTAATTATCAGGTGTTGGGGGATCGACCCTAAAACTCAACATGTTTTTCCTTTCAACCTCCCCCTCAACTTCACTACTAAATATATGAGCTGGAAAATAACCATAGTGAATCTCCAGACCACGAAGTGCACATTCTTGCTCAAGAGGGGTACTATCAGGATTTTTGAGAGCGTCTACGCATTGTTCAAGCATGGTCTTTTGTTTCGGGGGAGGGGGCTGACTGACCCTATTTGGCATATTATTAAGATTATCGAAATTTATGAAATGCCAAGGGTCACGATAATCAAAGGAAAACATAATAAAAAAATAAAAATAAAAATATAGAGACTAAAGAAAAAAAACTTCAAATTAAAATTAGAGTCGCTTGGTATTGATATTAGCGAAAAAATTAGTCCCCGGCAACGGCGCCAAAAACTTGTTGTGAGGAAATCCCTCACACTATGTCGCAAGTGCACGGTGTCAACAAGTAATAAAGTGATAAGTAAGATATCATTCCCTCGAGGACTGATTTCACTAAGTACCAAAGTGTAGTCAACTCGTAATTTTATTTGAAGAACAATTATACGGAATTTATACCTAAACTAATTGCAGAAAATAAATAATAGTACTAATAATAATATTAATAATAATAAGGGCGTAGGATTATGATTTTCACCTCAAACAATCAGGAATGATATTTATTCAATTCAATTCACTTTATTCAATTGATTGTAAGCCAGGAATTCCTAAATTATTCTAAAGCCTTTCCCAAGGTCGATAGAAAATACTACGAGTTATTAACTCGATATATCCCTATTCGAATTAGATAATTAATAGCTAAAACAGTTCAAGAATTCCCACAATAAATAGGCTTCACAATTCCCATGAGTATATTCCTATCTCACGAAAATTATGATTCTTCTCACAAAAACTATACCTAAATTTCATCTCCCGAATCCATAAAGACATTCAAAACAATTCAATTGTTGGTCAGACAATTAAAAAGTATTAAGAACAATGAGAAAAATCCAATTCAATAGAATAACGAATAAATTGAAATAATAATAAATAAATAAAACCGTCATGTAATCGGCTACAATCAAAATCCTACTCGAATAGATCTAGAAAATAAGATGCGGAAAAACTAAGAAAAACCGTAAGGGATCCGTGGTCTTGTCGTCGGCCACAAATTTCCTCCTTGTGTTCTTCTGTCCCGTGCCGCGATGTCTTCCTTCTGATCGATCCCTCCTCTTTTCTTCAGCCCTTAAACCCTTATTTATAGCCGTCCTCAGCCTCCAAAACGCGTCCGAGAATTAGGTTGGGAAAAGGCTCCAAAAACGGCCCAGGAACGCGGAATATTCAGCAAAACGGCCCGGTGGGCCGCGACTCACTTAATCTGTGCCGCGGCTCACCCTGTCTTCAGCGCATACCTGGGCGCTTATCTTTCCTCCTGGGCCGCGGCTCAGCATCCTTGTGTCGCGGCTTAGGGTACAGTCCGCTCGGCATCCTGCTGTCACCTGCGTGTGTCGCGGCTCACTGCGTTCATGCCGCGGCCCCAGGCCATAAATTACCGTTTTCGCCCGTTTTTCGTCGTTCGAGCTTTCGGACTCCAATTTCCTGCAAAACATAAAAGAATAGTGCATTAAAAGCTCATTTATGCAGATATAGGCTCAAGATGGGTATAAAATAATGATAAATAAGCCCATAAAAATAAGCCTAACATATACATATGCACAATAACAACATATATGATAAAGTCAATGATGCGAATCCACATGATTCCATCAACACAACACTGGGTAATCCAACGATCCAGCGCCTTCAGCATAGATCCCTATGATGATCCCGTCGGACGAACGCATGGTGGAAAACATGTCCAATGATCCAGCGCCCTCAGCTTAGATCCCCATGATGATCCCGTCAGACCAACGCATAGTGGACATCCGATCCAGCGCCCTCAGCATAGATCACACGATCCCATTGGATCAACACAACATAAACAATACAATTATGCATACACATATGCAACTCAATTATGTTCATCAACATGAACAACATATGAATCAAAAACATGAACGACACTATGATGAAACAACTAGGACGACTTTATGTTCAGCAACATGAATGACAACCTGCATGATCAACATCATCAACACTAAACCGAATCAAACTAAGATACTTGTCCCGAGTCCTTCAGGAGAAATCTCGATGTCAAATCATCATTGGTGATTATCTTCAATGCTCGGCGATCCAAACGTACCATGGACTATAGATACTCATATCCTCATCTTTATCGCAACGGAACCTTGATACCTGAATATGCCAATAACCGAGATAAAGCATATACATTATGATTTAACTCCCAGAATCGAAAAGACAAAATATAATCCAAATCTCCAAAATTTGCAGTAATAATCATCGCTATATGCATTATAAACGAAATGAAACTGAAACCATTCATTAAACATTATAACTGAGCAAGTAATAACTTGCCTCGATACCGATGAAGCCGTTACCAATTCCTTGCCGTTGTCTACAAACTCCTCAGCCCCGACCAAAGCAATCTACGAACATTCTCGAGCTCGACCATAAGGCACGATTATAATCACTGATCAATATTCTCAACCTATTACCATAATTCGATGCACAACAAGTTCAATAACAATCAATAACCGACATATCCAACCAATCAATCACAACGGTTCAACGACACTTCGATCATATACAAAATCAAATAGTATAACTCAAACCATTACGAATTCATATCCACCATATGAACCGAAATACGATAATTACTAATCAATATAACCGATCGACAAACTCAACGATTTCACAATATCTCGATTAGACACAAGTCCAAACAATCCAACTCAAACAATTACGAATTCATAACCAAATTGCGATTATGGATACGAATGTAAAGGAAATCATATTTGGTGATCAATCATAATCTTTTCGGATTCCAAATTGATATCATGATTCATATTTCATCAAGAACATACGAATTCTACCACTACAATCAACGGACATTCGATCTTCATATCTAAAAATACCGATAATTCAACATACGATCGTCTTGCTATGTTAAATTCATCAAGGAGATCCTCAAGAACACTAAATGATTCGAAACCTTGTTCATAGCCATCAAAACAACGTAATTCGATATCCTTTAACAGGTAGATAATCATCCAATTCGAAATCCAAGTCATGTATCATCATATCCTTCAATATACACTTCACATGACTTCAAGAATAATAACAAAAACACCCTAATCATCATTATACGAAGCAAATATGGTTAACAATACCAATAATCCGAAATCAGGGTGTAGAGTTCATCAACATACCTCAAGAACATGAATAGCACAATCAAACTCTTCAAGAATCATCAATATCTTCATATCCAAGCTTCTAATCCATGCTTCCAAGCTCATAACCAAGATAGAAGAGGTTTATTCTCACCTTCATGTGCAGAGGGACGAAGTTGGAGGAAGGATATCGATTTTCTCTCATGAAGAAATGAAAGAACGAACCTTATTTTATAAACTGCATCGCTCATTGCGTACGTTATCCATCAGCATTAACGTACGTAATGCTACCTAACGTACGCTAAGTGTCCTTCATAGCGTACGTAATATAATTCCAGAGCTCACTGACTGGTTTCGTTAAATCGATTACGCACGTAATATATCCTTCATAGGCACGTAATATGTATTTTGACATGCTACAGTGAAACTCCATTTAACGTACGTTATACACTTCCCGTAGCGTACGTTAACCTCAGCGTTGACTCGCCCGTCCACATCCGCACCGAAAGCTGCCGACCACGGGTCCCACCTGTCGGCCATAGCCTGATCCTGCCCGACATGAACTTAAAATAGTTCAAATCGAATAAGTATAAATAAAATAGTTCAAATCGAATAAGTATAAATAAAACAAGTGGTCATTTTGAAAATCAATTTAAATCTCGTGAGTTTTGAAAATATTTAGGATTGAATAATCCCCAGTTTATCAAAAACCGCTTAGGGTCACAGCCCAAAGTTTATTTTCCCAAATGTGAATCCGTTCACAAAACACGGGGACCATGACCCAACCATCCACATCAATTCACTTCCAGGGACAAATCACACACAACACATTACTCTTATGCCATTCTAGCCAAATACCAAGACTTGATATATAATGTATCTCGACCCCGAGCACAAAGCATTTTGATACACCGGACAATATCACAATTAACGAGAACATCAACATCATCCCAATGATAAAAACCGCACTTGGTAACCCGCGGTCGTACCCCTTAGTATCGGCCCCCAGACGCCCCGTCGAACGCTCCGAGTGGGAAACCACTTCCACGGCCGTACCCCTTAATATCGGCCCCCAGACGCCCCGTCGAACGCTCCGGGTGGAAGGACAACAACACACACACACGTGTTCCACAATTCATAGTTGCAAGCCACATCGAAAGTTAATCACAATATATATAGTCGAGGTACCTTACTAGAATGGCCCGTTTATCCAACACATACTCACGACCAAGTAACGACTTAATTAACAATAGAATCCAACGATGCAACTAGTACCAATCGCATAGCAATGAGAATCAGTACCTTACCAACCACAACCTCCTCATGGAGGAGTTACCATATTTATTACACAACCGCAAATGATCATCAATACACACATTTCCACGCACACATCTTGACAAAAGGTTAGACTTTAAATCTACAACGACACAATCACAGAAAACGAAAACGTACGTAAGTAATGCATTCCTATACTCAATACTAATACACATACTTAGACAGGCACATTCAACAATGAAACATACGAGTCATCTTTGAGGAACTCTTTATTGAGAAATATATCATTTCTTTTGAGAGTAAATTATAGACATTCATTCAGCATATATCGCCAATTACCAACTATTAAATCCACAAAACACGTAATGTATGGACAAGATACTTGCCTCGAAATCAATTTGTGAATACTCCGACGAATGTGGCTCGACTGAAATAGCCCCGAAATAGCCCCGAAAACCGACCACCTTCGCGAGAAATCAATAACAACACAATCACTACTAGAATAAGGCCGCTACAAATCAATAACACTAAACGAAATCCAAATCGACACTAAGAAACTACAAAGGTTCAAGGGTTTGTTCCAAGAAATCCAAAATCATGTTCTGGGTGAAACGAAATCGATAAACGAGTTTCTAATCCGTAGACTACAACCAATACAACATGAATTACATGACCAATTCATCATAATCGGCCCAGAATTAAAATCAAGAGGAAAACCCCAAAATAGTTAAAAAAAGGTTTTTCGAAGAATTACCTCAATCCGATGAAGAAAAATGGAAAAGATGATGTTAAACATGATCAAGACTTCAACAATATGATGATAATCTACTTAAGGATTTAAATCCCCATCAAATCGCCCAAAAATTGAGAGAGAGAAGTGAAATGGGGCTGAAAACGCGACTATCCTATTTATACACCTGGACAAAATGGCGCAAATAGCGCCGTGTTTCAGCGCCGTAGTATAAATGGCTCAACAAAACGGTGCAAACATCACCGCGTTCCAGGGTTGTATTCTAATAGTGTAGACTTTTCCATTACGACCATAACTCCTTCGTCCGGACTCCGATTGACTCGCCGTTTGAACCATTGGAAAGCTAACTTGATGCTCTATCACATTGTAAAGTTTCAAAATTTATAGACTTTATAAGTGCCGGTGGTGATCTTACAAAGTCAACCAAATGCACAACAACGATACTCCTCGACAAAACAATGATTATTCAACATGCAACGAAACACTAACGGACAACACCAAGGATCCAAATCAAAAACAAACAAATAACAAAGCATGACATACTATTAGCTCGACTTACGCAATGATAAGTCGTACCCGAGAAACACCACAACACGGTACATCATGCTGTACCCAACATAGGGGAAAACTCAAGTAATCGCCAACAGAGCAAAATAACTGGCACAACCGACAAAAATTCAAAAATAACCGGAAACAAAAATCTCGGGTATTACATTCTACCCTACTAAAATTAAATTTTGTCTCGAAATTTAAAGCAAGAGCAAGGCGACTCTAGATAACACACGTTATCTGATATTGACACCGCACAAGAGCTCCATGCAGTACAGAGCTACTGCGGTCCGATTCAATATGCAAGAATGTTTATGAAAGCAATGAACATGAACCACCACAGTTGATAAATGTGATCAGTACAACATTGAAAACACAAGTCCAATGTTGAGCAAGAATGTAATTCCAGTAACCTCAAAGGTTTGAAAATTCACATACGGGAATAATTACCCAAATTTTAAGGAAACCACGAAGTGGCCCAGATGCTCAATATTCACAATTCAGGATCGGACAATAACAATTGGAAAACAACGATCGAACAACAATTGTCGAACAACAGCGGTCGAGCAACAACGATCAAACAACAACGATTGGACCACAACGCCGAAGTTTACTACAAGATGCTCATATGCATAGGGTTCACTGGAGTCGCACCGAACTCGGAAAAGTCATGACGATAAACTAACTAATTCGGAACAGCATCAAAACTCGCTCGAATGACAATGCCGAAAAATAACGCT
Source organism: Orobanche coerulescens (assembly GCA_033398695.1). Classification (NCBI taxonomy): domain Eukaryota; kingdom Viridiplantae; phylum Streptophyta; class Magnoliopsida; order Lamiales; family Orobanchaceae; genus Orobanche; species Orobanche coerulescens. The sequence continues at coordinate 52,887,207 of CM065803.1, forward strand.
AGGTCAGAAGTATCAGCGAACATAAACGAGTCAATAGAGTTAAACAATATGGAAGCGAAATAAATGGTTATTACACTAAAGAGGTTTCGTCCCTGAAACCAAAACAACGAGAGCGAGGTGTTAGCATAGCAACCTTCTCGGCAATATTCTCTTGGTCCCGCATCTGGTCTCCAAGACCATCTGTACCATAGTCACGACCACGACCTCTACCCCTCGGCATACTGAGTAAGTAACCACTCAGCACGATGAAACCCAACATCTCAAAACGATACATTAGAATGCTAACATAGAACAACATATCGACATAATGTATCTAATAGCAACACGATAAGAAGATCCACGAGGTATCATTTTAAATGATATCATAAAAAAATCTTTGAATTTGTATGCTTAGTCGAAATAGGATTTTTGGAAGTACTTTTGGTACCTCAGGCTGTTTTACCACGACTTGTAAACAAAAGACCTTAACCGTCTCATTTTGACATCATTTGCAAAACAATATTTCGGAATATCAATTTCCCTTGTAATCAGTATCATCATTATCGTTAATAACAGACAGGGTAACCACGCAATACCATCAAACCATTCGCACATTCACTGAATATTTCCACCAATCAACAATCATTTTGGAGTTATTTAAACTTCTCCAAATCCGAGTTTGAAGTTTAAATCGAGTAAGATTTTTCGTCTTTCACTATATATTTTTGAAAATAACAAATCGTATTGGACTTCAAAATATAAAAATTTTTATGGTGTGAAAGACTTTTGAAAATCATGTACTCGAATTATTTTAACATATAACAATACGTTAAAAAAATCATTTTTGAAAATCCTCTCAACACTGCACAAAAATCAACGACGGTAACATTTTACGAAATGTCCAAAGACACTTTAAAACAACTCTTTCAAATACCGTCGAGGTTTTATTTGAGAATTCTAGTCCAGCTCACAAATTCCAAATAATTTTCAAAGTCCACACGAAGCCGTCGATTAATTGAACCGTCAAAACTTTTTTTTTTGAAGTTACTTTTTTTCCGCAACTTGTACAAGTTTATGAAATTTTCAGGAAAGCTTTTTTGAACACACACGCAGTATACATAATTTATCAATTCATTAAACACAATCAATTATCACCTAGCACTACAAAAAATCTTACAGATATTCACACACAACAGTTGTCATCACTAGACAACACACATAGAATACAGTCACAGATGATCGACTGCAAAAGATAGACCTGACGGCAAAAATGCGGTTCCATAGCCTCTGCCCAGACTGATCAGCGCGCGTTACAACAAAGATTAGCGTGCGTTACTCCTACCAAATTAGCGCGCGCTAGCCTCGTACTTAGCGTGCGCTAACTAATTCAGCAACATGATTGCGAACATATATACGTCATTACTAGAACTGAAGGTTACAGATAGACAACAGCAACATACGAATCTAAATGCCACCAATTCACATAATTAAAACACCTCACGAGGAACCATCAAAAGACAAATGTCATTCAAAACCGAAATTTCGCCTCCCAATAAAGAGGGTTATCTGAACGTATACATACCGAACGACTTAGCATTCACATCACTATTTTAATCATAAAACTGGGCACTACTGCCCAAACAATGAGAGCACGTCATGTTGAAAGTTGAAAGCGAGAGTCACGTCTTGAGTATATCTTGTAGACCTCATTTGAGTTTAAAAATCGTGTTTTTAAAACTTATAATACAAGACGGAAATGAAATATTGATAGTTTGAATCCCAAAGAAATTCGACCTTGAGGTTATCACACGAAAATCAAACTTTTCCTCCTTTGGAGGATGTTTTAAAATTAAAATTATGTGACACCCAAAAACATTTAAAGCTTTAAGTTATCACAGTGTCAACTTTTTCTTGCGTAACCTCACCAAGGCCATTACTCTTGTAAAACCGATTTATGCAATGGTATATATGCATATACATATGCTCCGACACCACTTTTAGTACAATACGAGAATCGAACAAGCATAGACCACATAATCATAAATCACATTTAAACTGTACCCCGAAATACTGAATCACACAACTTAGCTCATGTAGCTCGAGGCACAACATGTAGTAGGGAGACTTACATCCACAGATCGCATGAAGATGATGGCTGCATCATGATACTAATCACGACCGACATCACAGACAACGCATCGCGACACGACTCAGTCAGACACGATTCGACAAGACAAGACTCAAAAATACACGATTGGACCCGACAGCCTAGGTTTCCGCAACCTAAGCTCTGATACCATAAATGTAACACCCCCAGAATCTAATCGGGAATATTACACGCCGCAGACCCTCTCCGTGAGGATCCACCAGGCTAGACATCGAAACAACACAATACATTACATGCCGACGTAACAAAATAACGAATCAGTAGACCAATTTGGTCTTACATCATTATCATACAACTCTAATATACATAACTCTGTCTGGACTCATACCCCTACAAGGGTGAAATACATTCACAAACAAAAGTACGATAGCGGAGAAGACCATACAATGAACTCAGACTGACTGCAACCAGAATTGGGCTTCATGTGATTAGTATCATTCGTCATCCATCATCCTTCGCACCTATCCAGTGTTTTGCTCCCAAAACCTGCATGTACCTGGACGCAGAACAGACATCCACCCCCCGAATACTCGGGGGTTAGAAAAACTCCACTATTTTGCTAGTACAAGTATAAAATGCAAATACGAGCCATACACAATGTATTCATAGAATACGATAACTTGAACCATCTACATCTCAGTCACAACAAAATCTTTTCCGAGATTTCTCACTCGAATAAAATAGTTCAAATCGAAAAAATATAAATGAAACAAGTGGTTATTTTGGAAATTAATTTAAATCTCGGGAGTTTTGAAAATATTTGGGATTGAATAATCCTCAGTTTATCAAAAACCGCTTAGGGTCACAGCCCAAAGTTTTTCCCAAATGTAAATTCGTTCACAAAACACCGGGTCCACGACCCAACCATCCACATCAATTCACTTTCAGGGACAAATCACACACAACATATCACTCTTATGCCATTCTAGCCAAATACCAAGACTTGATATATAATGTATCTCGACCCCGAGCACAAAGCATTGTGATACTCAGGACAATATCATAATTAACAAAAACAACAACATCATCCCAATGATAAAAAACGCACTTGGTAACCCGCAGCCGTACCCCTTAGTATCGTCCCCCAGACGCCCCGTCGAACGCTCCGAGTGGGAAACCACTTCCACGGCCGTACCCCTTAGTATCGGCCCCCAGACGCCCCGTCAAACACTCTGGGTGGAAGGACAACAACACACACGTGTTCCACAATTTAGAGTTGCAAGCCACAAGCCTCGAAAGTCAATCACAATATATATAGTTGAGGTACCTTACTAGAATGTCCCGTTCATCCAAGACATACTCACGACCAAGTAACGATACAATTAACACTAGAATCCAACGATGCAACCAGTACCAATCGCGTAGCAATGAGAATTAGTACCTTACCAACCACAACCTCCTCATGGAGGAGTTACATCTTTATTACACAACGGAAAATGATCATCAATACACACATTTCCACGCGCACACCTTGACCAAAGGTTAGACTTTAAATCTATAATGACACAATCACAGAAAATAATAACGTACGAAAGTAATGCATTCCTATACTCAATACTAATACACATAATTAGACAGGCGCATTCAACAATGGAACATACGAGTCATCTTTGAGGAACTCTTTATTGAGAAATATATCAATTCTTTTGAGAGTAAATTATAGACATCATTCAGCATATATCGCCAATTACCAACTATTAAATCCACAAAACACGTAATGTATGGACAAGATACTTGCCTCGAAATCAATTTATGAATACACCGACGAATGTGGCTCAGCCGAAAAGCCCCGAAAACTGACCACCTTCGCGAGAAATCAATAACAACAAAATCACTACGAGAATAACACCGCTGCGAATCAACAACACTAAACGAAATCCCAATCGACACTAAGAAACTACAAGGGTTCAAGGGTTTGTTCCAAGAAAGCCAAAATCATGTTCTGGGTAAATCGAAATCGATAAACGAGTTTCTAATCCATAGATTACAACCAATACAACAAGAATACATGACCAATTCATCATAATCGGCCCAGCTCACTTATATGCTCAAATGGACTAAGGTAGGAGGAGGAAATCCATTTTCCTTCGTGAATAAATGACAAAATTGCGGATATTACATACTACCCTCCTTAAAAGAAGTTTCATCCCGAAACTTAAAACAAGTAGGGAGAAGCAATACCCCGCCAGGAAAACTCAACGAGATACATAAGAATCTAAAACCCGCGCCCAACGGCGAAACGTTACAAGCAATGCAAAGAAACATACGGCGTGAAGAAGATCGAATCATCCATTAGATGGGTTGGTGTTGGACAACACTTTATGAAAATTAATAGACTAGAAACTTGTTCGGTTTCCCTCTATTAAGATTTATAAAGAACTCGATCACCACTATAAAGTAGAGCGACGATACTTCCAGATTTCACATGGGAGTGTGTTATTCCGATAAAATTAGTGGGAGCTGGGTAACAAGAATAGAAAAGACCTTAACTCTATACTCAGAACATAATTAAACGAGTCACTAATTAATCTGTTATTCACAATGCAGACATAACTCTCAATATGACAATGAATCCACTCGCAATTCTACTCGAGAAGAACATCTTGATTGGACCTAACTTTGTGGACTGGCTCCGCAATCTGATGATTGTCCTCAGTATAGAGGCACTGGGATACGTCTTGGAGACGGACATTCCGGCGCCCGCCCAATGATCACCCGGCCGCGAAAAGGGAAAAAAATAGATGACACCTGCAGAGAAAACGCTAACACAGGTATATATATCGGCCTTATCTAACGTACGTAAGCTACGAGAACTAAACGTACATTATACACTTAGCGTGCGCAACACCGTGTTTGTTACGTACGTAATGGCCTGGCAGAAGTCTCTGCCCGATTCTATGAAGGCTTTAACATATGCTACTGAAGTCTAACATACATAAACAAGATACACCTAACGTACGTTATTCCTTACTGATAACGTACGTAATCCTCATACAGTTCAGAACTGTCGAGAGCCGACTACACTGGGAAGGAATATCACAAAATTGAAATGTGACGACGAAACCTGGAAACACGCTTACTACGAGTTCGAGACGACGAACTTAAGTGCTACAAGAAAACACGATTCCCACTACCCGAAGGTTCGGCATACGACAACGAAAGTAATTACCCTAAATTTATAGAAAATTACAAAAATCCCAAAGCATCCTAAAATCACGATACGAGGTAGAACAACCAAACCGAAACTGACAACACGTCTAACAATGTTAAACGAACTTACAGGAAATTCAAAACAGTAGTTTCGAACAATGACCACGCCAAACGAACCAAAAAGCGGAAAAATTGCTAATAAATATGAAATTTAGTAAAGTAACATCGAAATACGCTTAGATGACGAAACATGAAGAATTAAACATTCCCAGACTATCAAAACAGTTACAAGCGAGTCACTGAAAATGAAAAATACACCAAAATGAAAATTACAAAAAATAGAAATAAATGTGGATATTACAATCTCCCCTTCTAAAAACAACTTTCGTCCCGAAACTTAAGAGATGAATAATTCAGGGTACTTAGCACGCATGCTATCCTCGGTTTCCCAAGTCGCTTCTTAAACTCCATGCCTCGACCACTGCACCGTAACTAACGGAATGATTTTATTCCGAAGTTGTTTTACACGATGTTCAAGGATCTTCACCGGCCTTCCTTCGAATGTGATATCATCCGCTATTTCAATATCCCCATAATCAATGATGTTACTCGGGTCCGGAACATACTTTCTCAGTTGATTAATGTGAAACACATTATGAACGTGACTTAGAGCTGGAGGTGGCGCCAAGCAATAAGTCAACTCGCCGACTCTGTATAGGATCTCAACTGGCCAAATATACCTCAGGCTAAGCTTCCCTTTCTTCTTGAAATGGAAAACTCCCTTCATCGGCAATACCTTGACTAGAACATGATCTCCCACTTCAAACTCCAAGGGTCAACGATGTATATCGGTATAAGATTTTTGTCGACTCTGAGCAGTCAATAATCCGTATCAAATGGTAGAAATTTTCTCCTTAGTTTCCATCAACGTATCCGATAGAGATGTTAAACGGGCTAGCCCTAGCGGGCTTCGGGCTAAACGGTCCATGCTAAAAAAGCCCGGATTTAAACGGGCTAGGAAATATTGGCCCTAACCCTAACCCTAACGGGTTTCGGGCTAAACGGGCTAAATATTTAAAAAATCTATTTTTTATTTTTTTATAATTCAAAAAAAAACAATAACAATATATTTTATATATATAGTAACAACTATACTATAATAAATATAACAAAAAATACACTTTTATGTATATATATATATATACACACTATATTAACAAATACAGTAATAATATATATTATATATAATATTAATATATATTATATATATAATATTAATATATATTATATATATAATATTAATATAGTATATATATATATATATATATCGGGCTTCGGGCTAGCCCTAACGGGCTTCGGGCTAAACGGTCCGGGCCAAAAAAGCCCGGATTTAAACGGGCTAGGAAATATCGGCCCTAACCCGATTTTTTGGCGGGTTAAATGGGCCAGCCCTACGGGCCCGAGCCCGTTTAACATCTCTAGTATCCGACTCCATCCCAACTAACTCCCCCATCCCAACAAAGTGGGGATGTACACCGTCTACCATACAGTACTTCAAAAGGTGCCATTTTGACCGATGCGTGCCAGCTATTATTGTAGGTAAACTCGATCAACAGTAGATGTAATTCCCAATCACTACTCCAGTCTAGGGCACACGCCCGCAACATATCCTCTAACATCTGGATCGTCTGCTCGGTCTGATCGTTTGACTACAGATGGAAAGAGGTACTTAACCTCAACTCGGTATCCAAAGCCTGATGGACCGATTGCCAAAAATGCGATACAAAATAGCCATCCCGATCTGAAACAATAGTCTTAAGTGTACCGTGCAATCTCACAATCTCTGCTATAAATGTCCTAGCCAGCCTATCCGGTCCCCAAGTATCCTTAATACCAAGGAAGTGTGCCGACTTGGTTAATCGATCGATGATTACCCAAATCATATTCATTCCGGTTTTTATCCTCGGCATCCAAGTGATAAAGTCCATGGAGATATCTTCACACTTCCACCCGGGAATATTGTTACATGTATTTTTGTGCGCTTGATTATCATTGTTTTATCTCCATTTTGGATTTAAATCTGCATAAATGAGCTCTTAATGCATTATGTTTATATGTTTTGAAGGAAATTAGATTATGGAAGCTTAAACGAAGAAAAACGGGCCAAAACGACATTTTTTGGTCAAGGGCCACGTCACATTGAGGCGGAGCCGCGACACAGGCATAGCTCTAAGCATGGCGGTACAAACTGTACCGGGGGCCGCGGCACGCTCATTCTGAGCCGCGGCCCATAAGGAAAATCTGCCCAGGCCTGGGCAGCGCAAGGACAAGGACCGCGGCACACTTAAGCCGGGCCACGGCCCGCGGCGCGGGTTCCTTGATTTCATCCCGTGATTTTGACTGTTTTAGAGGCGGTTTCGACCTATTTCTCGGAAGCATTTTTGGAGGCGAAAGGGAGGTTATAAAAAGGCAGTAAAGGTCAGAAAATAAGGTATCGAAGAAGAGGAGAAAAATACCCAGCAGCAGAAAGCAAAGGCCAGAGAACGGAAGAGATTCGGTTCTTCAATTGTGTTTGAATTTCTTTCCTATGTTTTATTCAAATATTTGTGTATTGATTTCTAGAATTTCGGGCTAGACCCTTTATTTCTAGGATTGTGATAAAACCGAGATTTTGATGAATTAATTCTTGATTTTACGTTATTACTATATTTCCCTTTTCTATTGAGTTTTCCCCAATTGTTCTTAATGCTTTCAATTGTGTGGCCTATATTTAAATTGTTATAATTACGTAAATTGAATCGGGAGAGGAAAGTTAGTAGTGAAAATTGGGTGAAAACCGTTTTGTCTTGTGAGATAGGAATATACTCATAGGAATTGTGAAGCTCGTTTGAAGATTTTAGAACTATTTGGCTATTGTTGAATTAACTCACCTAGGAATAGAGTGAATTATTCACCTTGGAAAATTCTTCTGACCTCGGGAGAGGCATTAGATTATCTTAGAATCTTCGCTTTCAATAAATTGGGAAATTTCATAAATTATATTAATCAAGATTAATTCGGATTAATCGAGGCGAATTCTCAATCCTAGATTCTTCTCTTATTTGATCTCCTATCTTCGGATTATTGATTTTGTTATTTGTTTCTAGTATCGATTTATTTAGTTTTTAATAGTTCTTCAACCTCAAAATTCGGTCGATCAAATAAAATTAGGAATACGAATAAATTGGTAATTAGTGCATCAGTCCTCGAGGGAACGATATCTTTCTCATCACTTTATTACTTGATTACGACAACATGCACTTGATTACGACAACGTGCACTTGCGTTAATAAAATCTTGTTACGTATTTTTGTGAACGCAAGTGCACGTTATCGTTGTAATACCCGGTTGTAATTCAGTTATTATCATTCAGTATTTATCATTCAGTAATTGTCATTCAGTAATTTCACTCATTAATGATCATTTGTCACTCATATTCAATCATGGTATTCATCATTCAGAGTAATTGTATCGTGTATCAACCGTCATTCATCACTAATCTAATTGGAGTTTCGTGCCGTGTTTATCATCGTCGTCATTTTCATTGTGGACTGTGTGTGAGGAAGTAGCGCACGCTACGTACTCTTTTTAGCGCACGCTAATAGAGTATAGGTAGCGCACGCTACCACTCAGCATTAGCGCACGCTAATGTTACCCTGGCTGCAGTCCAGAAGGTACTGGACTGCAGGTGAGTTGTTAGTAGCGCACACTACGAGTGGTAAGTAGCGCGCGCTAGTGGGTTGTAGTAGCGCACGCTACCACTCAGCATTAGCGCACGCTAATGTTACCCTGGCTGCAGTCCAGAAGGTACTGGACTGCAGGTGAGTTGTTAGTAGCGCACACTACGAGTGGTAAGTAGCGCGCGCTAGTGGGTTATAGTAGCGCACGCTAAATATTAGTTGTAGCGCACGCTACCGAGGTCAGATCAGAGGACAGACGGTTTCTGGATTCCAATACTGGGCATCAAATAATTCGTTAGCGCACGCTAACCATGGGTATTAACGCATGCTAATGGTATGGTTGTAGCGCACGCTACAAAAGGTACGTAGCGCGCGCTACCGTTTTCGGCCAGTGGGTACTGGACTACCCAAATTACCCGTTAGCGCACGCTACGCACAAGGGCTAACGCAGGCTAACCTGGAGTGACTATATATTGGACAGTTAGCCTGAGTTTCGTCATTTCTCATTTCCTTTCGTTTTTGGTGCGACTTCGGGCGATTTTGGGCGACTTGGAGTGTTCTCTTCGAGCTGCTATCACCTATCATCATATTCAAGGCTTTGAGTTGGATTATCATCACTTCATCATCTCCTTAATATCAAATCAGAGGTATTAATCTCTTGAATCTAGAATTTCGGATTTTTGGGTTTTTCCTTCCGATTTCTTCGTGTAAGCTTGGATTATCATTGGAATATGTTAGATATGGATTATCTACCTTGGATAAATATATTCCTACGGATTTAATGGCTATTTTCGGAATTATTTCAAGAAACCTTAGGGTTGACTTCGGTTAAATTGGGGATTTTCCGATTGATGTGGTTGTAATCTTGAATTGTGGATTCCTATTGGATTATTGATATCATTGAAGTGTTTTGTTAGTTCGAAATACTCATTTTGGTGTTGGTTTCGATTAATTCGGGATTGGATATTTCCGAAGTTTTGTGGTTGGTTACGTATTCGTTTGAATGCCCCTATGAGTTTGATTATCGTTGTATCGACTTTTGGGTTGGTCGTGTTTTGTTGCTTGACACGTGTATTGATCGGTTGTTGGTAATTGTTGTTATTCAAGGTTGTTCGAGCGACCGGTATATCGATTAGGACGTTGTTCGTGGAAGGACTTTGTCATCGGTATTGTGTAAGTTAACTCTTACTCGGTTAAAAGGATACTCATTCCTTTTGTTGTTGATTGCTCATAATCATAACTCATTCATCATGGTATTAATCATATTGAGACTTGTAATTGTCGGATAATCATTTCATTCACGAGGAACGACGGTTCCAAATCATTTCATTGGGTTATCAATCAAGTCACTATTATTTTCATCTCGGTGAGTCATCTTGGCCTTGTCGAATTATTATTCATTGGTATTCATTGTGGTCATTCTCGTTCAGATGACCTTCTGGGTTCATATTGCGTGGCCGGGTGTGGCTGTGTGGAATTTTTAGTCGGGCACACGATGGTCATGTTTTGGGTTCACCGATACATTGGACCGTGCACACGGTAACGCTTACCTCCGTGAGACTAATTAGGTACAAGGACGGGTGTGTCCGGTCATTCGTCTTGTACACTTGCACAGAACATTACGGGCGTACTATGATACTCCTCTTCAGCGTAATTCATAACTAAGGATATTTCATAACTTCAGTTAAATCATGATTGTGTATTTTCAACCCTTGAGGATTGTTGTTCTGTGTAACTGACCCCGTTGGGGGATTTTGTTTTCAGGTCACGGCAAGGCAAAGGCACGGGAAGAGCATGCTGACGGCGAGGAGTCCCAGTGATACTAGTAGGGGGCCCCAGTCATTTCGTTTGTTTCAGTCATTTCAGTCATTTCAGTTATTCCGTCATTTGTATTTTCCGCTGCAAATTCCGTTTGAGATGTTTAATTGTTCAGGGTGGTGTATTTTATCTCCATATAAAATATACTAGTATTCGGTTTAGTCCTGGTGTGTTGTACTTAAACTCCTCATCGGAGTACTTGGTAATATAATGTGGTTCGGTACTACAATTATATTATTTAATTCATCATTTTCATTTGCCTGGTGGGTCCCAGTCGGGGATTCACGGCACTGTAATATCCGCCTAGTTTGGGGTGTTACAGAGTTGGTATCGGAGCGTGGTTTTGAATACTACCCTCCAAGTCATGTCTCATTTGAAATCATCGTCATCGGACTAGTATCATTGGACTTTCGCGTCACGTGTGACCTGTGCAAATGCCGAGCCAATCAGACCAAGAACTGTAAGATTTCTAATGCCATGGTATAATTTCTGGCAATAATCATTCATTCATAATTCATCAATTAACAATCCTCAATCATCATTGTCATTTTGACCAGGACGGTCAGGTTAACTCATTAATCACTCAATTCATTTCATTACTCGGTTGTGATCTGGAAGATCAAATCATTAATCATGTTAACTTGTTCAAGATAATCATTTCAGTAATTTCATCAGATAATCATGTCACGTCAGTTAATCATTCATGTAATCACTGTGTTAGAGCGCGTATGCTCATTTTCATCATCTCATGTCATAATCATAACGTGATATTCATGCGGGGAATATAATCATCATGTGACTTTCCTACTTCAGTATGGAGAGAGCAAGAAGAGGACGAGGAGGACGAGGCTGTGGTGCGGGCCGAATCCCGAGAGCTCGTGTGAATACACGTGCGAATGCGAGGAATAATGCTAATTCATCGAGCAGCGACGCTGCCACTCATTCACCTGGACGCGATCATTCATTATCGGGGAGTCGTACACGGGACACGGCTCAGTCAGAGGGTGTCCGGGTTGACCCACTCGCTTTTATGCATGGCATGATGGCCCAAATGACCCAGATGGCACAGCTGATGGAGACGATGCATAACTCCGTCAATCAAAATCAACAGGCTCCTCCGCCGCCACCTCAGAGGCAAGAGAGGAATGTGAGCAATATCATTGGCGACATCTCTCGCCAGAGGCCACCTACTTTTGAGGGCTCGTCTGAGCCGGCGGATATTATTCATTGGCTCGAGCATTTCGAGAAGTTGTTTGCTATGGTAGAGTGTCCTGAAGGACACAAAGTTTCTGTTGCGGCTTACTACCTGGGTAAGAGCGCTCATTCTTGGTGGTTATCGTTGAAACCCACCGAAGGATCATGTACTTGGGCTCAGTTCAAGACTCTCATGATGGAGAGGTATTATCCGGCCCCACTCAGAGAGGCCAAGTTGTCAGAATTACTCACCCCCGATCCCTCAGCAGACGAGGATGTTCTCGCCATTGCCGAGAAATTTCAGGAACTTCTCCCTTTCGCCTCATCTATCATTCATTCCGAGGCAGATAAGATTAAGTATTTCAGCAAGAGGCTGAAACCCCGTATGAGACTACAGTTGCTTAATCATAATTGCACCACGTTGGCTGAATTCATTGAGAAAGCTCTCACCTATGAGCTTACTGCTAAGGAGATTGCTAAGCAGCAACCTTCATCTGCTAGCAAGAAATCGAAGAATCGTAATCAGTCTGACGGCAGTCAAGCCGCTTTCAAGAAACCGCATGCGGGCTTTGCTTTTTCTGAGCGACCTCCTGTGTCGTCTAAACCCATGGAATCTCAGACTCGAGCGGCCAGTTCGGCCATCACCTGTTTTAACTGTGGAGATCTTGGTCATCTCAGTACCAAGTGTCCAAGACAGACTATCACATGTCATAATTGTGGGATTGTTGGGCATAAGGCCCGTTTTTGCCGTAGGGACTCCAAACCTACTCAGACGTCATCTCACGCCCCTAAGCAGTCAGCCGTTCAGAATCAGGCCACTAAATCAGCGTCGTTTAAAACGACAGGAGCGACTAAAGGTGGAGCCTATAGCCACCAGACGGGAGCATCCGGTGCCGGGACTAGCAAGCCCCGGATTTATGAGATGAAGAAGACCGATGATCCAGAGGCCCGAATTATCTCAGGTACACTCGATATTCTATCTCAACATGTGTGTACCCTTTTTGATACTGCTGCATCGCATTCATTCATTTCCGAGTCATGTTTGAGTAGACTACGTCTGGGTAGTGCTACTAGTTGTGAGCCTTATGTCATTGGCCTACCTGATGGTAGACGAATTATCGGTAATCGTGAGATTCAGAATTTTCCGATTCAGTTTCATGGTCGTGTTTGGCCAGCGGACCTAATCGTAGTAGATTTGCCGAGGGACGACGTCATCTACGGTATTGATTGGATGGATCGTCATGATGCCATCATTAGTGTCCGTAAGCGTATGATCACTATCATTTCAGACGATGGGTTGAATGTGTGTTTCAGGGAGGTAATCCCGGCTGTTCTGGTAAGGTCATTAATTTGATGAAAGCAGTGAGATTACTCAATCAGGGTTGTGTTGGTTATTGGTGCTATATGACCAAAACCGAGAAATCATCAGTAATGTTGACGGATATTCCGGTAGTGAGGGAATATGCCGATGTTTTTCCAGACGAGTTACCTGGTTTGCCTCCACAAAGGGATGTGGAATTCACGATTGAGTTGGAGCCTGGTACGTCCCCGATATTGAAGGCACCGTACCGGATGGCCCCGACCGAAATGCAGGAATTAAAGAACCAACTCGAGGAGTTGTTCGAGAAGGGTTATATTCGACGGAGTGCGTCCCCGTGGGGAGCACCAGTGTTATTTGTCAAGAAGAAGGATGGTTCTTTTCGCTTGTGTATCGATTATCGGGAGTTGAACAGGGTGACAATCAAGAATAAGTATCCCTTGCCCCGTATTGATGATCTCTTAGATCAACTTCAGGGAGCTTCAGTATTTTCCAAGATCGACTTAAGATCTGGATATCATCAGTTGCGGATTCGAGTGTCGGATATCGCGAGGACGGTGTTTCGAACACGATATGGTCATTATGAGTTTGTGGTTATGCCGTTTGGATTGACTAATGCACCTGCGGTATTCATGGAGTTAATGAATCGGGTTTTCATCGACTTTTTGGACCAGTTTGTTGTTGTCTTCATCGATGACATTTTGATTTATTCTCGTGACCGAGAGGAACACGAGTTTCACCTTCATCAGGTTCTCGACGTGTTGAGACGAGAGCAACTTTATGGAAAGTTTTCCAAATGTGAGTTCTGGATGTCCGAAGTGACTTTTCTCGGACATGTAATTTCATCAGATGGAGTTCGTGTCGACCCTCAGAAGACGGAGGCTATCCGAGATTGGTTACCTCCGAAGAATATTAAGGAAATCCGAAGTTTTCTCGGATTAGCGGGTTATTATCGGCGATTTGTGGAGGGATTTTCTAGAATCGCTCAACCCTTGACGAACCTTTTGCGAAAGGATAAGAAATACACGTGGTCCGACGCGTGTCAATAGAGTTTTGAGGAACTCAAGAGCCGGTTAATGTCAGCACCTGTACTTTTCTTGCCGCAGGGGACGGAAGGATTTGTGGTTTATAGTGATGCGTCTGGACAGGGTCTCGGATGTGTGCTCATGCAGAATGGAAAAGTTATTGCCTATGTTTCACGGCAATTGAGACCTTACGAGGTTAATTATCCGACACACGACCTGGAGCTAGCAGCCGTGGTGTTCGCTTTGAAGATTTGGCGTCATTATCTTTATGGCGTTACCTGTCAGATATTCACCGATCATAAGAGTTTAAAGTATATATTTACTCAGAAGGAGTTAAATATGCGACAGAGACGGTGGTTGGAACTAATCAAGGATTATGATATCGAGATCCTTTACCACCCGGGCAAGGCGAATGTTGTCGCCGACGCCTTGAGTCGTAATTCCGTTCAGGAGCAGATGCTTGCTCGTTTAACAGTCCAGAAGGAGCTTCAGCAGGAATTCCTTAGACCCGAGATCAAGGTCTGGCTTCAGCGAGTTCAGGGACAACTTTGTATGTTAGAGATTTCATCGTCACTCGAGGAGGCAATCCGAGAGAATCATAGTTCAGACCCTTCATTGTTGCGCATCCTTGAGGATGTGACTCAAGGGAAAGCCCCTGGATTTGTGGTCCACGAGGATGGACTTTTGAGGTTTAAGAATCGATTGTGCGTACCGGCGAATGACGAGTTCAAAAACTCTATTTTGAGAGAAGCTCATGCTACCCCTTATTCTGTTCATCCGGGGTCCAGCAAGATGTACAAGGACTTGAAACAAAACTACTGGTGGAGTAATATGAAGCGAGAAGTCGCAGAATTTGTTTCGATATGCTTAACCTGTCAACAAGTCAAGATTGAACATCAGCGGCCGGCGGGTATGCTGAAACCTCTTCCTATTCCCGAATGGAAGTGGGAAGACATTTCTATGGATTTCATCACGAGTTTGCCGACGAGTCGCCGTGGCATGAATACGATATGGGTGATCGTGGACCGCTGAACTAAATCAGCTCATTTCCTTGAGATCAAGGAGACGTGGGGTCCCGAGAGACTTGCTCAACTGTTCATCAAAGAGATAGTCAGACTGCACGGTACTCCTAAAAGTATCGTTTCCGATCGTGACGGACGGTTTGTGTCGCATTTTTGGAAATCAGTTCATCGTGCTATGGGAACCCAGCTTAATCTCAGTACCGCTTTTCATCCTCAATCCGACGGGCAATCAGAGAGAACCATTTAGACATTAGAGGACATGTTGAGGGCATGCGTCCTCGATTGGAAAGACGATTGGGAAGCCCAACTACCATTGATCGAGTTCACGTATAATAATATTTGGCATGCTTCGATTAATATGGCACCTTACGAGGCCTTGTATGGTCGTCGTTGTCGATCTCCGTTGTGTTGGGACGACCTATCAGAATCATTGGGCACCGAGCCCGATATGCTTATAGCCGCCCGTGAGAAGGTAGCTTTGATCAGGAGTCATTTGTTGACCGCTCAGAGTCGACAGAAATCATATGCAGATAACCGTCGTCGACCATTAGAGTTCGAGGCAGGTGACCACGTGTTGGTTAAGGTATCCCCGAGTCGTGGTATCTTCCGTTTTGGGAAGAGGGGGAAGTTGAGTCCGAGATTCATTGGACCGTTTGAGATTTTGGATCGAGTAGGCGAGTTAGCTTATCGACTGGCTTTACCTCCGGCGTTGAGCCGAATTCATAATGTGTTTCATGTCTCTCAGTTGCGGAAGTGTGTTGCCGACCCGAGTCACATACTTCAGTTTGATGAAATCGAGATCGCCGACGATCATTCATATGAGGAGCGTCCTATGCGAGTTTTAGAGCGGCGAATCAAACAGTTGAGGAATAAGACGATTCCTTTAGTTAAAATACAGTGGTTTAGACACGGAGTCGAAGAGGCTACTTGGGAAACCGAGGATAGTATGTGGGAGAGTTATCCCGAGTTGTTTGACCCTTAGTTTCGGGGACGAAACTCTTTTAAGGGGGGGTGTATGTAATACCCGGTTGTAATTCAGTTATTATCATTCAGTATTTATCATTGAGTAATTGTCATTCAGTAATTTCACTCATTAATGATCATTTGTCACTCATATTCAATCATGGTATTCATCATTCAGAGTAATTGTATCGTGTATCAATCGTCATTCATCACTAATCTAATTGGAGTTTCGTGCCGTGTTTATCATCATCGTCATTTTCATTGTGGACTGTGTGTGAGGAAGTAGCGCACGCTACGTACTCTTTTTAGCGCACGCTAATTGAGTATAGGTAGCGCACGCTACCACTCAGCATTAGCGCACGCTAATGTTACCCTGGCTGCAGTCCAGAAGGTACTGGACTGCAGGTGAGTTGTTAGTAGCGCACACTACGAGTGGTAAGTAGCGCGCGCTAGTGGGTTGTAATAGCGCATGCTAATAATTGCTGTAGCGCGCTAAGGACGGATCAGGTTGAGTCCAGTGACTACTGGACTGCACTGGATTAATTCATAGCGCACGCTATGAGTGATATTTAGCGTACGCAAACGGTGTAGTAGCGCACGCTAAATATTGGTTATAGCGCACGCTACCGAGGTCAGATC
The DNA here is from genome assembly GCA_033398695.1 of Orobanche coerulescens. Classification (NCBI taxonomy): domain Eukaryota; kingdom Viridiplantae; phylum Streptophyta; class Magnoliopsida; order Lamiales; family Orobanchaceae; genus Orobanche; species Orobanche coerulescens. Next base: position 52,904,201 of record CM065803.1, read on the forward strand.
AGAGGACAGACGGTTTCTGGATTCCAGTACTGGGCATCAAATAATTCGTTAGCGCACGCTAACCATGGGTATTAACGTACGCTAATGGTATGGTTGTAGCGCACGCTACAAAAGGTACGTAGCGCGCGCTACCGTTTTCGGCCACTGGGTACTGGACTACCCAAATTAACTGTTAGCGCACGCTACGCACAAGGGCTAGCGCACGCTAACCTGGAGTGACTATATATTGGACAATTAGCCTGAGTTTCGTCATTTCTCATTTCCTTTCGTTTTTGGTGCGACTTCGGGCGATTTTGGGCGACTTGGAGTGTTCTCTTCGAGCTGCTATCACCTATCATCATATTCAAGGCTTTGAGTTGGATTATCATCACTTCATCATCTCCTTAACATCAAATCAGAGGTATTAATCTCTTGGATCTAGAATTTCGGATTTTTGGGTTTTTCCTTCCGATTTCTTCGTGTAAGCTTGGATTATCATTGGAATATGTTAGATATGGATTATCTACCTTGGATAAATATATTCCTACGGATTTAATGGCTATTTTCGGAATTATTTCAAGAAACCTTAGGGTTGACTTCGGTTAAATTGGGGATTTTCCGATTGATGTGGTTGTAATCTTGAATTGTAGATTCCTATTGGATTATTGATATCATTGAAGTGTTTTGTTAGTTCGAAATACTCATTTTGGTGTTGGTTTCGATAAATTCGGGATTGGATATTTCCGAAGTTGTGTGTTTGGTTACGTATTCGTTTGAATGCCCCTATGAGTTTGATTATCGTTGTATCGACTTTTGGGTTGGTCGTGTTTTGTTGCTTGACACGTGTATTGATCGGTTGTTGGTAATTGTTGTTATTCAAGGTTGTTCGAGCGACCGGTATATCGATTAGGACGTTGTTCGTGGAAGGACTTTGTCATCGGTATTGTGTAAGTTAACTCTTACTCGGTTAAAAGGATACTCATTCCTTTTGTTGTTGATTGCTCATAATCATAACTCATTCATCATGGTATTAATCATATTGAGACTTGTAATTGTCGGATAATCATTTCATTCACGAGGAACGACGGTTCCAAATCATTTCATTGGGTTATCAATCAAGTCACTATTATTTTCATCTCGGTGAGTCATCTTGGCCTTGTCGAATTATTATTCATTGGTATTCATTGTGGTCATTCTCGTTCAGATGACCTTCTGGGTTCATATTGCGTGGCCGGGTGTGGCTGTGTGGAAATTTTAGTCGGGCACACGATGGTCATGTTTTGGGTTCACCGATACATTGGACCGTGCACACGGTAACGCTTACCTCCGTGAGACTAATTAGGTACAAGGACGGGTGTGTCCGGTCATTCGTCTTGTACACTTGCACAGAACATTACGGGCGTACTATGATACTCCTCTTCAGCGTAATTCATAACTAAGGATATTTCATAACTTCAGTTTAATCATGATTATGTATTTTCAACCCTTGAGGATTGTTGTTCTCAGAATCGACTTCGTTGGGGATTTTGTTTTCAGGTCACGGCAAGGCAAAGGCACGGGAAGAGCATGCTGACGGCGAGGAGTCCCAGTGATACTAGTAGGGGGCCCCAGTCATTTCGTTTGTTTCAGTCATTTCAGTCATTCCAGTTATTTCGTCATTTGTATTTTCCGCTGCAAATTCCGTTTTAGATGTTTAATTGTTCAGGGTGGTGTACTTTATCTCCATATAAAATATACTAGTATTCGGTTTAGTCCTGGTGTGTTGTACTTAAACTCCTCATCGGAGTACTTGGTAATATAATGTGGTTCGGTACTATAATTATATTATTTAATTCATCACTTTCATTTGCCTGGTGGGTCCCAGTCGGGGATTCACGGCACTGTAATATCCGCCTAGTTTGGGGTGTTACAGTCGTAATCAAGTAATAAAGTGATGAGAAAGATATCATTCCCTCGAGGACTGATGCACTAATTACCAATTTATTCGTATTCCTAATTTTATTTGAACAACTGAATTTTGAGGTTGAAGAATTATTAAACACTAAATAAACCGATAAACTAGAAACAAATAACAAAATCAATAATCCGAAGATAGGAGATCAAATAAGAGAAGAATCTAGGATTGAGAATTCGCCTCGATTAATCCGAATTAATCTTGATTAATATAATTTATGAAATTTCCCAATTTATTGAAAGCGAAGATTCTAAGATAATCTAATGCCTCTCCCGAGGTCAGAAGTATTTTCCAAGGTGAATAATTCACTCTATTCCTAGGTGAGTTAATTCAACAATCGCCAAATAGTTCTAAAATCTTCAAATGAGCTTCGCAATTCCTATGAGTATATTCCTATCTCACAAGACAAAACGGTTTTCACCCAATTTTCACTACTAACTTTCCTCTCCCGATTCAAGTTACGTAATTATAACAATTCAATTATAGGCCACACAATTGAAAGCATTAAGAACAATTGGGGAAAACTCACTAGAAAAAGAAAATATATTAGTAACATAAAATCAAGAATTAATTCATCAAAATCTCAGTTTCATCACAATCCTAGAAATAAAGGGTCTAGTCCGACTTGCTAGAAATCAATACACAAAGATTTGAATAAAACATAGGAAAGAAATTCAAACACAATTGAAGAACCGAATCTCTTCCGTTCTCTGGCCTTTGCTTTCTGCTGCTAGGTATTTTTCTCCTCTTCCTCGATACCTTATTTTCTGACCTTTACTGGCTTTTTATAACCTCCCTTCCGCCTCCAAAAATGCGTCCGAGAAATAGGTCGAAACCGCCTCCAAAACAGTTAAAATTTCTGGCTGACATCAAGGAACCCGCGCCGCGGGCCGCGGCCTGGCTTAAGTTTGCCGCGGCCCTTATCCTTGCGCTGTCCAGGCCTGGGCAGATTTTCCTTACGGGTCGCGGCTCAGAATGAGCATGCCGCGGCCCCCGGTACAGTTTGTACCGCCATGCTGAGAGCTATGCCTGTGCCATGGTTCCGCCTCAATGTGACGCGGCCCTTGACCAAAAAATATCGTTTTGTCCCGTTTTTCTTCGTTTAAGCTTCCAGACTCTAATTTCCTTCAAAACATATAAACATAATGCATTAAGAGCTCATTTATGCAGATTTGAATCCAAAATGGAGATAAAACAATGATAATCAAGCGCACAAAAATACATGTAACAAATACCCCCAAACTTAAGCCTTTGCTTGTCCTCAAGCAAAAATCAATTTCAAATAAGACGACAAGTATCGTGGACGATCGTGCAAATCCATAGTGCTCAACTAATTAATACTACCCTGAAAATCTCAAAGAATAATATGGATATCGTATCAGTGAGTCACAGTACGGATAATGATTCCACAAGGTAAACATTCGTAGTGCTAATCGATAGCTCATGAGGAAAATCAAGGCTCAAAGATTAACAAACATGAATTGAGCCGACCGCCAATATGAATGTTGAGAGTATAACAAGCCAACTCGCCCAGTCCAACAGTCTCATGGCAAAAACACAAGAATTTCATCATAAATAATATTCCCCGGACAGCACTCCCTTATATATACTCATTATACTGATTCGAGTTAACCACTAGGTTTCGACTCCCGGGATGTTTCATCAGAAGAACCCTAGGGTGGATTTCCATTCTCATGTATTGGGGAACCGTTTGACGTAAAAGACACTCATGGGGCTAATGAATGCTTCTATTTACTAAGTCTCCCTCCACAGCGGAGAAAAAAACTCGAATAGCTACTACCGCATGTCCGATTCAAGGTTCTTGTTCTACGCGAGAGTAAACAACGGGTCACGTGAATACCCCCGATTACTTGGCTTCCTATCATCGGATATGCGATTTTTCTGAACCATTAGTCTATTCAGGGCTGTCATTTTAGGCGAGAGTAAACAACGGGTCACGTGAATACCCCCGGTTACTAGACTTCCCATCATAGAACATGCAAAATTGCTCCAATTTTGAGAATTAAAACTGTCCGACTCAATGCCTAACCTTAGGTACTTAAATTAAATGCCAACAAGACTCATGTTACTGGATGACTAGCTAAGTGAATAGCACCACCAGACATATAGACGATGACTCGTGTAATGCGGACACTACAAACACGTATGTCTCATTTCTTATATGCCAAGACTACCACAATGACGCAAAACAAATCAGACCAAAATGAATACTCGAGGGAAACAAATATTGCATAATGTGAACTCGACCAATACTCATCCGTCTCTTCAAAAATAAAGCAGTATCATATAATCGGTCTTACACAAGGCTGCACGAAATACTCACGAATGCAGCAATGTCCAGAATATCATAGAAGACAAGCAAGGCTAAAATCAATAAATAACAACTAAAAGTAACCCCCCCAAACTTAAGAAGTACAGTGACCTCAATGGACAACAAATAATAATACGCAGTAAGAGAAAGGTCAAGTACTCACCTAAGGTAAGCTCAGGCACTTGCATCAGCCTCGTCCGGCGAAGTGGGTGGTGTAGGAGGCCTGACCAGAGGAATGAAAGGTCCGTTCGGGCGAAGGATGAGGTTCGAATATAGTATCACGATATTGCCATCATCTCGGTGCGACCGGTACTAGTAAGTCCTTATACTCTTCTTGTATTTTTCCTAATCACTCCACTTTTGATTTGGTATTTTGTGGATCGGCCACCTCGATCATACGATTTGAATTGTACTTATGTATTGTATGTGTCCTTCAGAATGTCTGCTGAAGGGGACGAGGGTGCGGCCGTGGTAGTGGGCGCGGGCGAGGACGTGACGCAACTATCTCCTTAAGTTCCGTTGCAGGTTCGACGACCCCTGCCTTATCAAATTCAGTGCATCCGGATACCGAAAGTCAGCATGACCAACTGACCGGTCAAGAGAATAATGAAGATGTTGGAGTTACGAATGTTCTTCAACAATTGGCAAATCAGATGGCTATCCTAGCCCAAGCTGCTCAACTAAACAATCCTAATCCGACTATGGATGCATTACTGCAGAATGTGCTCTGTATGCACCCTCCACAATTCAGCGGTGCTACCGACCCAGGTTGTTGGGAGAGTTGGCAATTTGAATTGGAGAAAGTGTTTGAAGTGGTTGATTGTCCGGAAACATGGAAGGTACCTATTGCTTAGTACTTCCTTGATAAGCCGCGACTTGGTGGAAAGCTGTTAAACTGCAGGACCACATTGCTACGTGGGACGAATTCAAAAATATGTTGGATGCCTAGTTTTGTCCTTGGCCAGTTCAAGAAAGCAGGATCCGAGCCTTTTTCGAAGCTAAACCGCAGAATATTCCCGTCTCTGAGGCAATAATAGAATATAATCAATAGCTGATTTACGTGAAGAATCAAGTACGGGATGAACATGACAAGGTCAGCCATTTTGACCTACGTATGAGCATGGACATTAGACGTTAGATAGTTGGGTTTGCTTGCACTGCTCTGAAATTATACCAAGACATGGCTTTGGCATATGACATGTTCTGTTCCAACAATAACACCAAAAATGATCCGAAGAAGCAAAAGACCACTGGTAATTTTTCTGGATTTAAGGGCGGCAACTTTCAGAGAACTCAGTCGGCTAACCGTTCTGTCGGGCAGTCGTCGCGTTCTTTTAAATAGAAGAACAGTTTTTGTTTTGCTTCGGGCACCTCAACTCGCCCGGTGACCTGTTTTAATTGTGGTCATCCAGGCCACCTCAATCTTGAGTGCAACTTCCCACCTCTGAGATATCACACTTGTGGTCAGATGGGACACATGACAGTTTATTGCCCCGAACAAGATCAGGCTCTTGATACTCGGGCTTCTGCTCCAACATATAGGGATAAGAGTATGAATCAGCGACATTCAGTTAGCCAGTCACAGCAGGGCTACGACAAAGATTGGGGACAGGGCCTGATCGTTAGAGAGGGAGCTTCTTGCGTCGGTTCGGCACAACCATGAGTTTACGAGATGCGTCGAGCAGATGAACCTGATGCGGTGGTGGCCTCAGGTACCATTCATATTCTATCTCATCTAGTTCGAGTACTTTTTGATTCTGGTGCTACACATTCTTTCGTCTCCTTGGATTGTGTACGCCGTTTGAATACAGATTGTATGACTGCTTGCGATCCTTTCATTTTGAAACTGCCTAGCAGGGATAGAATCGTGGGGAATCGGGAGATTAGAAATTATCAGGTGAGCATTGCAGGTATTGATTGGTTGTCGAATTTGATTGTGGTCGATATCGAGGGCGAGGATTTGATCCTCGGTGAGGACTGGCTTGAGAGTCACCAAGCGATTATAAATTACCGCACTAAGGTTATCACTATGATGACCAAAGATGGTTCCGAGTACTCTTTTGTGGGACGTAAATAGGGCCGACCTAAGTTGATTATCAGCGCCATGAAGACCGTAAAACTCTTGAATGAGGGTTGCATGTGCTATTAGTGTTATGCTTTAAAGTCGGAAGGGAATGGAGTCGATTTCTCTTCGATTCCAATTGTTAATGAGTATCTAGACGTTTTTCCAGACGATTTTCTGATATTACCGCCAGATCAAGAGATATAATTTTTTGTTGATTTAGAGCCTGATGCGGCTCCGATTTCTAAGGCGCCTTATCATATGGCACCTTCCGAAATGCAAGAATCAAAGAATCTGTTGGGAGAACTGTTGAAGAAAGGGTAAATTATACTGAGAGCTTCGTCTTGGGGCGCACCTGTTTTTTTTGTGAGAAAGAATGATGGTTCACTACGTGTATACATTGACTACCTTGAGCTAAACAAAGTAACCATCAAGAACAAGTATCCATTGCCTCGTATAGATGATTTATTTGATCAGGTGCAGGGAGCCGCAGTATTATCAAAAATTGATTTGAGGTTAGGGTACTACCAGCTCCGAGTGAAAGAGTCTGATGTTCCGAAAACTTCTTATCGGATGAGATATGGACATTATGAATTTGTGGTCATGCCTTTTGGATTGACTAATGCACCGACAGTACTCATGCAGTTAATGAACAAGATACTTATTGAATACCTTGACAAATGTGTGGTCATCTTTATTGACGATATCTTGATTTATTCTCGAGATGAGGAGGAGCATGCCCAACACTTGCATTTGATACTAGATGTTTTGAGAGCCGAGCACCTTTATACGAAATTCTCAAAATGTGAATTCTGGCTGAAGGAAGTTATGTTTCTCGGCCACGTGGTTTCGGTCGAAGGGGTTCGTGTGGACCCGCAGAAGATTGAGGCAGTGCTAGATTGGGCACCGCCTAATAATGTTAAGAAAGTTCGTAGCTTTTCGGGTCTTGCTGGGTATTACCGTCGGTTTATTGTGGGGTTCTTGAAACTTGCTCACCGCTTACGCAATTGCTTCATAAGACATAAAAGTTTGTTTGGACTGCTGAGAGACAGCAGAGCTTCGATGAACTGAAGAGACATTTGACTTCAATGCCGATCTTAGCTTTACCATAGGGTGGTGAAGGATTTGCAATTTATAGTGACTCTTTAGGATATGGGCTTGAATGTATGCTTATGTAGCACGATAAAACGATAGCCTTTGCATCGCGGCAGCTTAAGCCGTATGAGATGAACCATCCTACTCATGATTTGGAATTAGCCGCAATTGTTTTCGCACTTAAGATTTGGCGGCATTATTTGTATGATCTTCGTTTGGGATTTATACCGATCACAAGAGTTTGAAGTACATTTTCATTCATAAAGAGTTGAATATGACGTAATGATGTTGGTTGGAATTCATTAAGGATTATGATTTGGAAATTCTTTACCATCTGGGGGAGGCCAATGTCGTCGCGGACGCTTTGAGCCACAAACCAGCATCACTTCAGATGCTCGAGGTTCTTACACCCCAGACAAAGAATCATCAGGATTTCATCGAGCAAGGTATAGAAGTTTGGCTTCAAAGCATGCAGGGACAATTGTGTACCCTCGAAATTACTTCATCCTTGGTTGATGACATCAAAGGGAAAAAGTAGAGTAACCCGATGATTTCTCAACTGAAGGAAGATGTAATTAAGGGAAAAGCCCCTATCTTTTTGGTCCATAAGGACAGTATTTTGAGATTTTAGGGCAGGCTTTGTGTCCCTAATATTCTGGAGTTGAGACAGAGAATTCTTCGAGAAGCCCATGCTACGCCTTACTTAATCCACCCTGGAACGAGTAAGATGTACAAAGACTTGAAGCGAAATTTTTGGTGGAATAATATGAAGAAAGACGTCACAAAGTTCGTATTGCGGTATTTGACGTGTTAACAAGTCAATATCGAGCATCAACAACCAGCGGGATTGTTGAAGCCACTTCCCATTCCCGAGTGGAAGTGGGAAGACATCTCCATGGATTTTATCATGGGGATGCCGAGATCTAGAGCCGAAATGAATTTGATTTGGGTAATCATTGATCGATTAAACAAGTCTGCACATTTCCTTGGTATTAAGGATACTTGGGGACCGGAGAGATTGGCCCGAACCTTTATAGCTGAGATTGTGAGATTGCGTGGTGACCCTAAAACTATTATTTATGATCGGGATGGCCGTTTCATGTGACATTTCTGGCAAGCTGTCCATCACGCCTTGGGCACCGAGTTGAGATTGAGTACGTCTTTTCATCCCCAGTCAGACGATCAGACTGAGCTGTTGCGGGCTTGTGCCCTACACTGGAGTAATGATACAGACGTTAGAGGATATGTTGCGGGCTTGTGCCCTAAACTGGAGTAATGATTGGGAACTTCATTTACCGTTGATCGAGTTTGCCTACAATAATAGTTGGCATGCGTCGATTAAAATGGCACCATTTGAAGCACTTTATGGTAGGTAGTGTAGAACACCATTATGTTGGGATGAGGCTTCAGAGTTAGTCGGAATGGAACTGGATCTGTTGATGGAAACTAAGGAGAAGATTTTTATTATCCAAGATCGGTTGTTGATTGCCCAGAGCCATCCGAAATCTAATGCTGATACTCGTCATCGACCCTTGGAATTCGAAGTGAGAGTGTTCTACTCAAGGTGTCGCCGACAAAGCGAGTTTTCCACTTCGGGAAAAAGGGGAAACTTAGTCCGAGGTATATCGGACCGTTTGAAATTTTGGACAGGGTTGGAGATTTAGCTTATCGCTTGGCATTGCCTCCAGCTTTGAGTCATGTCCATAGCGTTTATCATGTTTCTCAGTTGAGAAAGTACGTGCCGGATCCAAGTCATATTATCGACTATAGTGAGATTGATGTATCTGAGGATGTTACCTTTCCATAGAGACCGGTGAAGATTATTGAATGTCATCAGAAGCAGCTTCGGCATAAAATCATTTCGTTGGTTAAGGTGCAATAGTCGAGACATGGAGTCGAGGAAGCGACTTGGGAGACGGAAGAGAAGATACGATCGAGATACCCCAAACTTTTTATTTCTTATGTTTCGAGACGAAACTTCTTTTTAGAGGGGGGAAATGCAATACTCGTACTTTTCATGAATTTTTGGGTTTGATGTTCTTTCACTTTAGTCGCTCTTGTAAGGGCTTATTAAGATGTTGTTGATTTTGGAGTTTCATATCTTTCGGAATATGTTCGTATTGATCAGACTTTTTAGTGGTATTTTTTAGTGGAGAAATTAGAGCATGCTAGGTGGTGAGCTAACGCAGGCTATTTATGTTTGGTAGCATGTGCTAGCTTCGCCAGTAGCGCACGCTAATGGTTCGAGGTTGGCAGAGGCAGCAGAAGGGTTCTGTTCTCTAGGCAAACAGTTAGCGCACGCTAGGTGTGAGCTAACGCACACTATTTGTGTTGAGTAGCGCGCGCTAGCACGCCAGTAGCATATGCTAATTGCTCGGGTTTGGCAGTGGCAATAGGTTGGTTTCTGTTCTCTGGACGAACAGTCAGCGCACGCTAGGCGTGAGCTAACGCACGCAATTGGTGTTGAGTAGTGCGCGCTAGCATCACCTGTAGCACACGCTAATGAGTTGGGCAGTGAGTTCAGAATTTCTGCATGGTAACAGTTAGTGCACGCAATGCTGTTGGTAGCGCATGCTAATGACACAGGTCAGAAGCTACTGGACTACTGCGTGACCCCATTAGCATGCGCTATCCTTATGAATTAGCGCACACTAATTAGACCCAGTATATAAGGTCAGTCAACCGTGTTCTTCGTCATTTTCTTCTCATTTTTTACACTTCCGGTGAGGGAACTCGAGAGAGGCGATCTTGAGGAGATTTAGGACAATCTTTCATCATACATCATCATCTTTGGTTGTATAACAAGGATTATACAACATATAATCTGTTTCTTCTCTCTGAATCGAGGTAAATTCCTTATAACCCTATTTTGGGGAATTTTTGGGGATTTTTCTTCGATTGGTCCGGTTAATCCATTTTGAAGCTTGAAATCCTTGAGATTATGATATATCTACCCCGTACCCACATTTCCCTTACGATTATACGAATTTTGTGTATTACTTGAAGTAGAGAGGGTTTGTATTATTTCCAAAGTCTATGTGAATACTTTGAAGATTTATGAATCGTAAAAAGGGGGTTTCGGGAGGTTTCCTTGAGAATTGAGTATTGATGATTGGTTATCATATTTCTTTACGAATATTTTAGCCTTAGAAGTGCATTCTTGGACCTCCCGAGCTTGAATACCATTTTCACTTTGATTCTAAAGTCGCAAAGGCAAGTATATGTTTATGATTATACATTCTCGACCTTGAAAGTGAGGTATATGAATTGTGTGATTATATATATTCACTCTGGGACAGACCGACGGGTCCTAAGAGGGTTCTATTGCCTTTGGTGTGGTTCCACGAATATTTTTGGGTTAACCACTCTTGGAGGGTCCGACGGGGCCTCAGAGGGTTCCATTGCCTTTGATGCGGTTCCATGGTTAATCACACATGTGTTGAAATGAAATGCTATGAGATTTAGTTATTCCAGAGTACTAGTCCTGAGCTTGATGAAATGAGGATTACGTTTACTTTATTGTCGAGAAGTATTGTGTTTCATATTCGATATACTTGTACTAGATATTCCATGCTTAACCCCATTCGGGGGAAATAGGTTTCATGTATTTCAGGTTCTAAGAGATCCTCTGGGCAAGTACCTGGTCGGCATGAAGATGATGGGCAAGAGTGATGCTGTGTTTTATCCTTGTTCGTATCTTTGTGTTCTCCCATTTGGGAATGTTGTATGTTTGAACGGTTCTTTGTACTCGAATACTACGTGATGTTATTGTGGTTGTCGCACCTTTGTTTTTCCTAGGTTTAATTCCCATTGGTTTACGTCCATTGACCCAGAATGTTACTTTGGACATTGAATGGTATTATCTTCCATTTGGCTTTGTCTAAACCTTATCGGTCGGAGTATTTATGATTATGTGTACGTATAGCCTTGTGGGTCCCACGGAGGGGTCCACAGCGCTGTAATATACCCTGAATATCTTGGGGGTGTTACATATGTCTCGTGCAGTAGTAGTCAAAACATGTCTGGCAGCTTGTTCTTCCACTTCGTGGATAGTTGATCCAGGCTCCACTGATCATGTTTGCTTTGACTCGTATGGTTTTTAGGTAACCAAGCATCTTAGTGCGGGCGAGATCAACATCAACTGCGGCGATTATTCCAGGCTTATGGCTGTTGCAATGGGAGTCATGCTATTGAAGATTAATGATAAATTATTAGTCCTTATGTATTATTAGTACCAGATTTTAGAATGAATTTAATTTCGGTTTCTAAATTGAGTTGTGATGGTTATTTAGTTTATTTATATGGTGATGCAATTATTAGAAGAAATGATCAATATGTTTGCAAAGGTATCTATGCTGATGGACTGTATGTCACTAATTCTGCACAAACTCCCATATATAAACACAAATCGCTTAACTCTTTGTCGAAACCTAAAAAGAGAAAAGAATCTTCGAGCATAAACCAAATATATCTGTGGCATCTATGGTTAGGTCATGTAAACCTTAGAAGAATTAAGATATTGGTAGATGATGGCCCATTGGATGACCTCCAAGTTGAGTCATTTCCAATTTGTGAATCCTGTATGGAAGGTAAGATGACCAAAAGGGTTTTTAAGACCAAGGGAAACTGTGCTCAGAACGTGTAAGAATTGGTTCATACGTATGTATATGGTCCAATGAATATCCAGGATAGGAGTGGTTTCGAATACTTCATCACATTTATAGATGATTATTCGAGATACAGAAACATCTATTTCATGCGACGTAAGTCTGAATCCTTTGATAAGTTCAGAGATTTATCATGGGAAGAGTATAAGTTGTAGGCCACACATACTCAGAGTATAGTCTACATGGGGTGAATAGACTGTTTAAAAACTTTTACAAAATTCAACTGTTTAAAGAACACAGCTGTAGTAAGATCAGGTAGGATTACTCGCCTGATCAGGTAACCTTTGTCAACTGTAAAATATATTGCGGAAGAATAAGTGACTATAAAATGGAACAGTAAATATGTATGCAGCAGTTAAGTATGATGATAAAGTAGTAAATCACACAATCACTTATAGTGGTTTCAGAGGTGAGGTAATCATCTACTAGTCCACTTCTCTCTAAACCAGTTGGAGATGAATTCACTATAACTTTCAACCAGTGATAAATGTTACAATGATTCACACAGTTACAAAAGCTTCCAACCAGTGGAAACTCATGGCCATTGCAACTCTTTTTGGCTGCCTAGCACCTCTTGATCGAAAACCCGTGGATGCCTCAACAACTCGCAAGCTGTCTATCACCTTCTAATCAAGAACCCGTAGATGCGTTTACAACCTTCAACTTCTAAGGACCTCGTTCAAAGAAGTATCCCTTACTCAATCTTTAAGACAAGAGTGTTGTCTTCTCCAACTTAAGAGCTTATCTGAATATGACTTTACAAACTAGCTCTTCACGATGCTATAGATTTGGTTTGATTGCTTTGTTCGATTATAAGTATTGTTCGCATCGTACTTTTCTCAATCTTTCTTCAGATATTTATAGTACGATCCTTGAGATTCTTCAAAGCGGTTGCATCTTGTAACAATTCTGTCCGTTGGAGAGTGGACTTCATTGTTTATCTTGTTCATTAATTTACATGGCTTGTCCCTTTCTTCAAATCTGGCCATTTGAAGATGTACTTCACATTGCGCCGTTTTTCTTGATTACTATAATAGAAAAGTCTTCTGGCGCTAATCTTTAGGAATAAAATATTCCTTAAATTCCGGGAATCAATCACTTTGTCCCTTGCTTTTACGTCCGTATGTGTCTTGCCGTTATTGTTGACTTTTCAACATTTGCTGACGTGGACTTAGCTGTTATTCAGATACACATACTTGGTTGCACTACAAGTTTGGTCAACTTCCTCTGGTATTTAGTTTGACCGAAAACCTCGACTGATAAAAACTCGCATGTGGTCAACTCTCAGCTGATATTACTGTTTGACCGAAAACTCGTCTGCTTCCAGTTGGAGTAAGAACTCGCCTGATACTTTCTATCTCTGAAAGAGCGGCTGATAATAAACTCGCCTGTGGTCAAACTTCTCTGATATGTCAGAACTCCTCTGAAAGTATCTCACCTTATACTTTAGTCAAACCTCTCTGATATTTCGTGTTGACTAAAACTTGCCTGATAGTATCTCGCCTGATACTTATGTTGGGCAAGCCTCTCTGATATTTCTGTTGACCAAAAACTCACCTAATAGAAACTCGCCTGATATTTGTCAGTTCTATACTTGGCCAATTTTTTATATGATCAATATGATCAACACTTAGCTTAATCTTTTTAAAGCCTATAGAAGATACTCATTAGGTTCTTTTTTACAATGGCAAGTACATACATTTGAATTAATCATGAATAGAGGGATGACATACTCAAAATCTAAAATAATATTCCTAACAAATTCCCCCTATTTTAATGATGGCAAAACTTTTAATGTTCAAATGTAAACAAGTATGCACATAATAAAAAGTAAGGTGCAAAACACGATCAAACTTAGTCTTTTTAAGACAACTAGTGGTTGTCATTCAAGTTGACTGTTATAAGCTTTTAGTACTACAGATTACAATACAGTATTTGAATGGAAATTACAAGTAAATTGAAAATTAAAACTAAATTGAAAATTACAAGTAAATTTAAAAAATTTTATCTCCCTCTTCCTCTTCCTCTTCCTCTGGTTCTGGATGGAGGGAGTGACTTCAAAGGCTTTGCTCCTATGGATTTATGTACTACTGGAACTAACTCATATTTCTTCTTGACTATTAAAGAAGCAAATTCTTGATCTTCAGGGGAAGTATATTGGTTCTTTATGCACATATTCTTTATCTCCCTCTGAAGTGCTTCATCATCGAGCTTCCCATTTAAGTCAATTGGCGGATCCTGTGGTCTGAAGTTAGGGATTCTAGGATAGGCATTGAATGTTTCCTCAGCCATCCTCTTCAGAGTTTCCCACAGACTTGGATAATTGATCTCCATGAAGTCAATGAAGATCTGTTGGGGAGTGCAGTCAGGGTCTTGGAGGATTTCCCAGATATTGTATTTTTATGAACCGTTTCTTAGCAATCCCCCATTTATTCGTGGCTTGTATAGGAAGGAACCCCTCAACTTCAAACAGTTCTTTTCCATCCCATTGAAGTGGCACAACTGTTTCCTGTCCAGTTTTTCTTTTCTTAGCTGTTGTGCTTCAGATGATGATGCAGCATTTTTCTTTTCATGGTTGAAGTCCCAGCTTGGATCGAGGGTAGTGCCTCCTGCCTTTTCTTAGTTCTCAATTCTTCTCCTTTTGTCATCTCTTCCCCCTTTTTACCAGCATCAAGAATTTTTGCCAGCTGTTCCTCCACCCTCATGATGAAGTCTGTCATTCCAAGTGGCATTCTTGAAGATGAAGGTGGTGGAGAGGGTTCCTTCATATTGATAAGAGAGTCCATCTTTTCATACAGGGACCGCAACTATGGTTTCACTTCAGTTGCCAGGAGTTTAGCAACTGTTTCTTCCACCATTGCTCTGATCAGCTCAGTGATATTTGAAGGCAGTTGGACTTCAGGTGCCTTTTTATGAGATGTATTTTCTGTTGAGCTCTTCTCTGCAGCTGACTTTCGAGCAGTGGATTTCTCATATGAGATTCTTCTGTTAGCTGCTTTCTGATCAGGTGGGTCTTTATTAGGAGAACCTGATTTCTCATCTTCTGATGGTTGAGATGAACTAGATTCCTGGTCAGGTGCATTATGTTCTTGGTCCTCATCATCCCCTTTTTCTTCTTCTTTATTTTCTTCTTCTTCTTCTTTTTCTTCATTCTCTTTCTCCTTTTCAACTTCTTCTTCCTTTTCTTTTTCAACCTCTTCTTTTTCTTTTCCTTTCTCTTTTTCTCTTTCAACTTTTTTTCAACTCCTATTTCAATTTATTTTTCAACTGATTCCTTCTCTTTTTCTATGACTTACTCCTCTGCTTTTTCTTCTCTCTTTTATCCTTCTCCTTCAACAACTTTCTCTTCACCCAAGGTTTTTCCTTGTGCTACTCCTTCCATAACATGAAGGATGAACTAGTCCATATTTCTCTTAAAATTTGAGATGAACCAGTTCTCATCCAACTTCACATTTGTCTCATGAGAGAAGGACATAATGAGTTATTCGTGACAGTGGAGTGATCCCATCCACTTCTCTCAACAAATTCCCTTAGTTGAGGGAAGGTAAAAGTTTCCAACTCCTTCCACTCCTCACAAATGTCGACAAAAAAATATTTGAGGGCTTGTTGTCTTACCACTTTCAATTGAGTCTTGGTAAGATTCAAGGGGTTGTTCTCCTTGAGGTTGAAGGAGTATTCTGCATTTGGCACCTCAATTATTTCTTCTGCCTCCTCTTCTTCAATAACACTTGGAAGTGTTAGGAGTGGGATCACCTCTGGTATCAGCTCAGTAGAATGAGTTGTTTGCTCTTCAGGTAATGCAAGTGCATCTGAAATGACTATCTGCATATCTTCCTCAGGTGTTTGAACCACCAGTTCCTTTACCTTCTTGGGGGATGGTTCAGGTGAGGAGGTAATGTGGATAGCTGCTTCTTTTTTAGGTGACTTTCTTTTTAAGAATCTGGCAATAGGAACGTTGTCACTATCTGAGACGTCAGCAGGTGTGGTTGCATGTGCAGGTGAGATTTTGGGTGCAGGTGACTTTTCAAGGATCACAACTGCAGGTGACTTTTTAGAGATGTCATCTGCAGTTTCTTCAACAAGATTCTCAGCTGCAGTTTTGTCAGCTGCATCTGATTTCACTTCTTTAGAGTCTGATACTCCTTTATATGAGGATGTTACAGTCCTCATTTTCTCCACAATTTTAGCTGCTTTGGGTTTGTTCTCTACAAGTTTCTCCTTTGTAGCTTGATCCAGATGACATGTCTCTTGCTGGTGTGGAAGTTTTCCGCCTTCCCTTTGGCTTTTCTGAGGATCTCTAGAATGTAACTAATTTGAGTTCCATATGCTATCTTTTGCTTAAACTTCTTCTCCTCATTATCTCAGCGTACTTTGTTAACCTCACGGACTAACTGCCTGTAGATGTAATCAGGCTAGTTAATCCTCTATTGCTGAATTAAAGCGCCCATAACGATGTACTTGAAGGATGACAGTTGATCAAAGCTTCCTGCCATGCCCATAACAATCTTGTTGGTGATGTCTAAGATGTATTTGTACTCTCTCTTGATATCTCCCTTATTGTCAGTGAATTTGATTTTCATCGGCTGCTCTGGTAACTTGATCTCGTACTAGATTTGAATTGGGTCTTGTTTAAGGGTCTCGACAGCAATGCCCCTGTTCTCCATGTTGAAGGCATCAACAATGGTCTACTTGGTGATGGTATGTTGTTCTCCGAAGATTGAACTTTCAATTCCCCATTTGGTGACCTGTGCTTCCTTGAAAAAAAAGATAACAGCTTCTTTGAAAAGCTGCGTCGGATTAATGTCGAAGAAATGAAACATGCCATTCTTTTTCATCTTTCGAATCAGGTGTGCCATCTCCACCATGTTATTTGACTCCAATAGACCTTCAAAGTCTACGATGACGCTGAAGATGATTTGTTCCTTCACTATATTGAGATTGACGCCTTTGAAATAGGTGGTTGAATCCATTTCTACAGAAGAAATTGGATTTAGTGCAGTGAATATTCTAGGGTTTGTCTACCTTTAGAAAACTAGGGTTCTTAGAGCTTGAAGACGATAAGATTTTGTGAAATGATTTCGACAGTCTTAAATAGTCACTCGAAGTGTTTTTGAAATTTAATAATTAAATAAATATGTGGCAGTTTTAGTGATTGATTGGACATCGTGATATAGATGTGGAGGTATTGTGGTCATGTTATTTTAGCCACGTGTATTACAATTAAGTATTTAAAGAAATTGAAAACTTAGCTTGTTGATTCTTTGACTTCTGATCAGCTAGGTTTTCTTCGTCTGTCCTTTTATCAGATGACTTTTCCTCGTCTAGTCTGATCAGGAGAGTTTCTGTCGTCTGGTCTGATCAGATGGTTTCCATCGTCTGGTCTGATCATATGGCTTCTCGTCGTCTGGTCTGATCATATGTCTTTTACTCTCCTGGTCTGATCAGATGTCTTTTCCTCGTCTGTTCTCCGAGTCAGGTGATGTTCCTGTTGGGATTCGGTGATAAAAAAATGAGAAACGCAGCGGAAAATAAACCGGTCCAACCGAATAAAACCAAACTCTAAAAACGGATCGATCAATCATCGTATAAATGAATATAAATAACGAGGATGATGATCAAAGAATACTTACCCTCGTAGTCCTTTGATAATATAATCTTCGAAGAAAAATCCGAACAAGCTTTTTCCGGTTACCGACACGAACACGAATCCAATTCGTTGTAGCTTGTTGAATGATCCAACACTGAAAATGCCGAATGTGTCTATGTTATCACGCGTCGGATATTGATCGGAAAAATAAAATATCAATTCGTTCTCAAAGAACACGACTAGAAATTGATACGGTATATTTCTTCTCTTCTCTTCTTCATTTTCTTTCTCTCAAAGATGAACAAGAAAAAATAAATAAATTTTTCTCCTCCCACCTTGTGAACTCACGGCTGGAGTCTCTTTCTTAGGTGTTTTTTTTTCAACTCTTGAAATGGTGTGATAAACGATATAATTTATATTACAAAGTGAGATCAAATTATGAGATTCTAAATCTCATCCATTTGTCTTCATACTTCATAAAATAAATCTATCACACCCCACATACATGCAAGAAACCTTCCATGCATGAGAGGGGGGGGGGGGGCATTAGAGTATGGTGAGAAAACGAGCCGAGCCACTCGATTTGTGTACCCGACGTTCGCGTGTCTAGTCCGTTAAGTACACTCTGTTTTTATCTCAAATGTATTTATACTTAATTAATCGAATTAATTAATTTTATCAAATACAAAATTATAATAATATATTTCCAAGAAATAATTATTTATGAATTAAATTACTCACTCGGTAATTAATTTCAATTCACTAGACCGCATGATTTATCAAATAAATCAAATTAGATATCTAATATCCAATATTAATGAAGAGATAATAAATACATACTTATCCATCAAATATCCTTGTGCACGACTCCATCGGTCCATCTTAGTCGGCAATGGGAGGAACCAAAGAGTACGGATAACACTTAGTCAATCTAGTGCTCCGTACCGTAACCCAACTAAGAACGAATGATCGGATCACTCAAAACCATTATGTCGTGAATACCGTATACGTATAAATCCTTCAATCATATATCCCGATCAAGTATTAGGGTCATGGTAAAGTCAAACCCTATTGTAACTTGACTCTATGCACTTGATTAATGCAAACCGAGATCATCGAGTTCTCGTGTATCAAATACAACTAGCTCTAAATGCTTTGGCCAAAGACTTATGATCTCATTTGTCATTAACCGCATAGGACATTTACCTGTTCACTTATAGGAGAAACAATTCTATCTTGATATTTAGTAGAGACTGATACTTGCCCACTAAGTTGCATTTTGATGTTGACCACACCTACCGGCGATTGGATCGAACTACTCTAATGACTAAATTAATGTCACAAGCACATCTCCTACTGAAACCTCAAGTCAAAGGTCCACATATACCTATCACAACCTTTTGATTCAGTCATTGACAACCCCTGAGTGATATCCATGTGACCGAATCGAGGTGAGTCGTGTTCGAGTATACTAATCTCATTAGCATACCTATAATGTGTGCTCCCACTAACACTTAGTCAAGACAGGCACTCTACATGTCAAAGTACACATTATACAAATCTTAGCTAAATTTAATGCCCAATTAAGTTTTATCGACTTGCGAACTAGTTAAGCATTCGAGCTCTAAACACTTCCAGTGTCTATCTCCTTATCTCCATAAGGAGTAGAATGTTTGCTCTCAAATGCAAGGACTATTATTCTATATACCAAATCACAATGCCAGTGATATACAATAATATAGAAATAATAATCGCCTTATTAAATATTCATAATTACAATACAAATACTCTCACTCTCTCATCTTTTGAGTGGCATTCGAGGGCATATTCCAAACAATCTCCCACTTACACTCGGTGACACAAACTATGGTATCTAATACCCATACTCTCCAGATGTCTCTCTAAGATCTTCTGAGATAGTGGCTTGGTAAGCAGATCAGCAACGTTATTTGCTGTATCTACTCTCTGCAATGTAACATTTCCTTCCTCAACCATTTCTCTCATAAAATGATATTTTCTCGCAATATATTTGGTATTGTGGTGAGCCCTAGGCTCCTTAGCCTGTGCAACAGCTCTGTCGTTGTCACAAACCAGCGTCACGGGCTTCTCCGCATTAGGAACCACTTGAAGTTCCTCAGTGAACTTCTTAATCCAAAAAGTTTCTTTAGCAGCCTCCGTGGCTACCTGATATTCGGCTTGACATGTAGAGATAGCAGTCTAACTGTGCTTGGCACTTATCCAAGAAACTGCCCCACCATTCAGAGTGGAGATATACCCTGATGTGGACATCTGAGCATCCATGTCCCTCGAATAATCTAAGTCTGTATAACCCATCACTCTAAGTTCTCCACCACCGTATGTAAGAACCAAGTCTTTAGTCCTCCTAAGGTACTTATGAATGTTCTTTACAGCAGTCCAATGTTCCTGCCCTGGATTTGACTGGAACCAGCTTACTACGCTCACATCATAGGCAATATCCGATGTTGCTACCCAAAATATTATCCGGAGATAGATATTGCTGGAATGGATGGATAGCAAACAAAGTGCGAGAGCACTTCCATAGAGAAAGTAAAGAACACAAGATTTGCCAGGGTTGTTAGTCCCGGGCTTGAATGCTCTCGCGAGATGTTATTAATACAAATATTATGGGATATAAGTATTAATGTTAGAATACTATTACAATGAGTGTAACGATTCTAGTTATCTTAGCTATAGAGCGTGTAGATTTTCGGAAGAACCAGATATGATGCTCTGTGAGTTCTTGTAACAATGTTGATGAGCTGTGACAACTGTGAGAAATCGACAGTCTCTCACAGTGTGTAGTAGCTGTGTGATTAAGCTCCTGGACTTGTGAGTCTCTTCGGATCTGCGCTGTGGAGACTCCTTGCTTCTGCCGACCGTCTTCTGGTTGAGAGGTCCTGAGAGAGAAATCCTGAGGTAGATTCGGGAGATGAAGCCAATAGCTTGAAAGTAAGTATATTTGTATGTATTTCCATGAATCACTACTACAAAACAGACATTTAACATCGGTTTTGGAATCGATGTTGAATGTCGCGATGTTAAAATTAACATCGGTTTCTAATAACCGATGTTAAACTTCGATTTTAACATCGGTTGTTATAACAACCGATGTTAATTTTAATATCGCGATATTTAACATCGGTTCTGGGACAACCGATGTTAAATTTCGTGATTTTAAAATTTTATCGGACCGCGGCTAACCCAGCTAGCCCAACCCAGCCCCAACCCAGACACTCGCCCCAACCACCCGCACCAACCCCCCGCACAGCCCCACCAACCTACAACAAATACCATTAAATTTCGTTGTTGGTGGGTTTCGAACTCACCACCTCTTGCTTGTGGAAGTGTGATATTACCACTTCGCCAGATGAACTTCTTGTATATTTTTTGCTATGTGATATATTTATATACTATATACATTTATAAATTTATATAAATATAGATAATTTAATATATATATATATATATATATATTAACAAATAGAAAATTTATTTTTTAAAAAAAATCTAGAATATTAATATTAAAAGTCGGATGTTTTTATTTAAAGCTCGAAAATAAAAAAAATAAAAAAATATGGATCTGATTTATAATTAATATTTAATCTGTTTTTTTTTATTTTTAGATTTTTTGTAAAATATAAAATAGTTTTTTATGAAAATTAAAAAAATTACAAAAACAAAAACTAGCAGGTTTTTAAAAATATATATAATAATTCAGTATTTATTTATTTATGAAAAATAAATTCAACTTTTTTTTCAAAACTTTAAATAAAAACATCCGATTTTTATTTTCTATTTTCGAACTTTAAATAAAAACATCCGATTTTTATTTTTTATTTTCGAACTAATGTTTATTTTTTATTTTCAAACTTTAAATAAAAACTTCCAATTTTTACCTTTTATTTTTGAACAATAAATATAAACATCCAATTTTTAATATTAATATTCTGGATTTTTTTAAAAAATAAAGTTTTGATTTTTTTTAAAAAAGTTCCAGATTTTTTAAAAATTTTAACATCGGTTATACTAAAACCGATATTAGATTACAAGTTAACATCGGTTTTTCTAAAAACCGATGTTAAATTAAAAATTAACATTGTTTAACATCGGTTTTATTTAAAAACCGATGTTAATTTGTAATTTAACATCGGTTTTAGTATAACCGATGTTAAATTGTTTAAAAAATCTGGAACTTTTTTTAAAAAAATGGAAACTTTATTTAAAAATTAACATCGGTTTTTCTAAAAACCGATGTTAAATTAAAAATTAACATCGGTTTTTCTAAACCGATGTGAAATGGATTAATTTAACATCGGTTTTTTTAAAAACCGATGTTAATTGTTAATTTAACATCGGTTTTTAGCAGAACCGATGTTAATTTGTTTTAAAATTTTCAATTATGCCACGCGTCTTTTTTAACATCGGTTTTTACAAAACCGATGTTAAACGAGCGACGTTGAATGTCTTTTTTGTAGTAGTGAATGAAGTTGGAACCTTTTTCCAGTTGCTGGATGTTCCCTATTTATAGGACTCGGAGATGTGGGGCGATCGCCTTTGCTATATTATAATAAGCGGTCGATCGTCTTTTAGTGTAATACCCGGTTGAAATTCATGTCATTTCTAATCTCCTCATTGTTCAAATTGTGTTTTGTTGGGCGAACCCTTGTAATTATTGCTTGGAATCACCGTTTTGGGATTTCCGTACTTCCATTTCGTGTTATTGTTTCCCAGATATTGAGTCCTATTGCTTTTATTCTCTTTTCGGGTCATTTTTCATCATTTTAGGACCCGAGGGGGTGTGAGCCGCGGCACAAGGAGTGTGCGCCGCGGCACACATATTTTCTAGACCTGGCCGAGTAGACTGTACCTGGTGCCGCGGCACATGCCGGCAGGGCCGCGGCACACTGCCGAGTCACTGCCGCGGCACACCTGTCCGGGCCGTGGCACACTCGTGTGGCATCTACAGCCAAAAACCGATCGACCGTGCCGCGGCAAGACGCTGGGCCGGCCGCAGACACCGCGAGTCCTGGGAGCAATTTTTGGGCCTGTGCCGCGGCACACCTCGGCTGAGCCGCGGCACACAATGCGGTCAACTGCATAATTTATGCTTTTGAGCGAGATGCAGCTCATTTCCTCCATTTTCTTCATCCCACGCGAGAGAGAGAGCTTGAGGAGAGAACTTGGCATCATCTACCTCTTGAATATTGAATTTTTATCAATTTCATTCGGTTGGGAAGCCCGGATCATCGATCTATCGCGTATTCTTCGGATCATAGAGCTTGGATCTTCAAGAGGTAATTTCTTTAACATCTTGGTTTTCGATTTTGTATTGGGTAATGACGTTTTGGATGTTAAAATCATGGTGTATGAAGTGATATACGCATGATTATGGGCATGTTTGATCATTCATCGGATTATTGAAAGATTATTCAAGAACACTTTGAATATTGTGTTGGATTTTGGGGGTTTTCGTAGATTCTTCCGATTTATCCGATTTGAATCTTGAGAACCTTGAGATTTTGATGTATCTATACCGTATACATGCTTTCCCTACGATTTTTCGGACTTTTGGGAGTTTGAGCGATTTTTCCAACCTCTTATTGTTTACCCGTGTATTTTTCGTGAATCGTAGACAGGTTTCGGGGATTTCTTCGTGTAATTTGAGTATGGATATTTGACTATCATATTCCTTGCGAATCGTTTAGGTGCCGTAAGCGCGTTCTTGGACCTACCGAACTCATACTGTTTTTCCGTTCGATTTCTTGATGTCTCAAAGGCAAGTATATATTTATGAATGTGCGTTCTCGACTTTGAAAGTATGAAATATTAATGGCATGATTATTTATATCCACTCCGGGACGGGCCGACGGGTCCTCTGAGGGTTTCGTAGCCTCTGGTGCGATTCCATGGATAATATGAATTAACCACTCCGGGATGGGCCGACGGGTCCTCTGAGGGTTCCGTAGCCTCTGGTGCGGTTCCACGGTATTCATATATGTATTGATGACGGATGATATGAACGAACCGTTTCCACGGCATTCATATACGTCTTGATGTGATGCTATGAGATTTAGTTATTCCGGAATACTAGTCTTGAATTTGATGAATTGACGGTTACATTTACTTTATTGTCGAGGAGTATTGTATTGAATACTTGATATACTTGCACTAGCTATTCGACGGCTAACCCCTTTATGGGGGAAATACGTTTTATGTATTTCAGGTTCCAGGAGAGCGGACAGGCAGGTATCGGTTCGGCATGAAGATGGTGGGCAAGTGTGATACTGTGTCTTTCTTCCAGTTATGTTTTGAGTTTTCCATTCAGTGTTGTTGTACTGGATTGGCTATTGAATACTCGAGTATTGTTTTCCATTTTCCTTGATGTTCCGGCCTGTGTTTGCCGAAGTATTGATTCGTGTTGTGATGTCTGTGGATACATTGGTTATGTTTTGAATACCTTTGTATTGTTTTTCATTCCATTGTGTGTAGACCTTCTCGGTCAAAATTTATAGTTCCGCGTATGTTTAGCCTTGTGGGTCCCACAGCGGGGCTTACGGCGCTGTAATATTCCCTGAATAACTAGGGGGTGTTACAGAATATGGTATCAGAGCTTAGGTCTATGGATACCTAGGCTGTCGGTCTTTTGGGTCGAATGAGTCGTCATTTGTCCACAGTATCACTACTCTGCCATCATCACAATGCGAACGGTACTTGTAAGACCTCTTACTCTTCTGATGTTTCCTTATTCATTATTCTTATTTTATTGGTATTCTTGAGAATCGATCACTTTAATGACGTGCGATTGAATTGTGCTTACGTACCTTGTGTGTTCTTCAGTATGTCAGCTGGTAGGGGCCATGGCCGTGGTCGTGGTGGACGAGGAAGAGGTCGTGGCGCGGCCGTTTCCATCAGTTCAGTTGCGGGGTTGACCAACCCCAGTTTGTCGAACTCGGTGCATCCCGACACCGAGAGTCAGCACGACCAGTCAGACGGTCAGGGGAACAACGCGGACGTTGGAGTGGCGAATGCACTTCAACAATTGGCTACTCAGATGACTATTTTGGCCCAAACTGTTCAGCTGAATAACCCGAACCCAAACACGGATGCCTTGCTTCAGAATGTAATCCTTATGCACCCTCCACAGTTTGGCGGTGCCACAGACCCGTTAAGCTGGGAAGATTGGCTAGCGGAATTGGAGAAGATTTTCGAGGTGGTTGATTGCCCCGAGGTGAGGAAAGTACCGATTGCTCAGTATTTCCTCACTAAGGAGGCCGCTACTTGGTGGAAGGTCATCAAGCCACAGGATCGTATTGCCTCGTGGGATGAATTTAAGGAGCTTTTGGAGGCCGAGTTTTGTCCTTGGCCGGTGCGAGAGGGCCGAATCCGAGCCTTTTTCGAAGCTAAACCACAAGATATTCCCGTTTCGCAGGCGATCGTGGAGTACAACCAACAATTGATCCATGTGAAGGATCAAGTGCGTAACGAACGTGATAAGATCCGTTATTTTGATATGTAGATGAATTTGGACTTACGGCGGTACATGGCCGGATTTGCTTGTACCACACTGAAAGAGTATCAGGACAGAGCTTTAGCCCATGATATGTTGAGCCCCGACAACGATACCGTTGAAGAACCGAAGAAGCAGAAAGTCGCGGGAAACTTATCTAACTCTAAGAGTGGCAACTTTCAGAGGTCACAGACGACTAACCGTTCTGCCGGACAGTCGTCACGTTCAAATAAAGGAAAGAGGGGCTACCGTCCTACTCCGGGTACCTCAAATCGCACGGTGACTTGCTATAATTGTGGCCGTTCAGGCCACGTTAATTTGGAATGTCACTTTCCACCATTGAAGTGTCACACGTGCGGACAGATGGGGCATAGAGCGGCTTATTGTTCCGAACCGAACCAGACTTTAGACACTCGGGCTTCTGCCCCAGCACCACTTGATCAAAGTATGAATCAACGACAATCTTTTGGTCAACCTCAGCAGAATTTCGGCAGGGGCCGGGGACGGGGTCAGAATGCTGGAGGGGGGAATTCTAGCGTCGGTTTGGTACAACCTCGGGTTTATGAGATGCGTCGAACAGACGAACCCGACGCGGCGGTGGCTTCAGGTACCATCCATATTTTATCTTCTCCAGTCCGTGTACTTTTTGATACGGGTGCTACACATTCTTTTATATCTTTGGAGTGTGTACGCCGTTTGAATATAACTTGTTTGACTGCTTGCGATCCCTTTATCGTGAAACTGCCTAGCGGGGATAGGATTGTGGGGAATCGGGAGATTAGAGATTTTCCGGTGATTATATCCGGTGTGGAGTGGTTATCGAATCTGATTGTAGTTGATATGGAAGGCGAGGACATGATCCTCGGCGAGGATTGGCTTGATAATCACCAAGCGATTATGAATTACCGTACCAAGGTTATCACCATGATGACTAAAGACGGATCTGATTACTCATTTTTGGGACGTAAGTCGGGCCAATCCAAATTACTAATCAGTGCCATGAAGACCGTAAAACTTTTAAATAAAGGTTGTACGGGCTATTGGTGTTATGCTTTGAAAACGGAAGGAAACGAAGTCGATTTCTCTTCGATTCCGGTTGTTAATGAGTATCCCGATATTTTTCCGGATGATCTCCCGGGATTACCGCCAGATCGAGAGATAGAATTTACCGTAGACTTAGAGCCAGATGCGGCTCCAATTTCTAAAGCACCTTATCGGATGGCACCTTCCGAGATGCAGGAATTGAAGACTCAGTTGGGAGAACTTTTGGAAAAAGGGTACATCAGACCGAGCGCTTCGCCTTGGGGCGCGCCTGTCCTCTTCGTGAGGAAGAAGGATGGTTCACTATATTTGTGCATCGACTACCATGAGCTGAACAAAGTAACCATCAAGAACAAATATCACTTGCCTCGTATAGACGATTTATTTGATCAATTGCAAGGGGCTGCAGTTTTCTCGAAGATTGATTTAAGATCCGGGTATTATCAACTCAGGGTGAGGGAGTCCGATGTTCCGAAGACGGCGTTTCGGACGAGATATGGGCATTATGAATTTGTAGTTATGCCTTTTGGGTTGACTAATGCGTCGGCAGTATTCATGCAGTTAATGAATAAAATATTCATCGAGTACCTCGACAGGTGTGTAGTCGTCTTTATTGACAACATCTTGATCTATTCTCGAGATAAGGAGGAACATGCCCGACATTTGCGTTTGGTTTTAGACATTTTGAGAACCGAGCACCTCTATGCAAAATTCTCGAAATGTGAGTTTTGGTTGGAAGAAGTTATGTTTCTCGGCCATGTGATTTCGGCCGAAGGGGTTCGTGTAGACCCGCAGAAGATTGAGGCAGTACTAGATTGGGCACCGCCTAAAAATATTAAGGAAGTTCGTAGCTTTTTGGGCCTTGCTGGGTATTACCGTCGGTTTGTCGAGGGGTTCTCGAAACTCGCTCGACCGCTTACGAAATTGCTCGAGAAGACCGAAAAGTTTATTTGGACGGATGAGAGACAACAGAGTTTCGATGAACTGAAGAGACGATTGACTTCAGCGCCGATTCTAACTTTACCACATGGTAGCGAGGGCTTTGCAGTTTATAGTGACGCTTCAGGTCAAGGCCTGGGCTGTGTTCTTATGCAGCATGATAAGACAATAGCTTTTGCGTCACGACAATTAAAGCCTTATGAGATGAATTATCCTACTCACGATTTAGAGTTGGCCGCAATTGTCTTCGCACTCAAGATTTGGCGGCATTATTTGTATGGTTCACCGTGCCGGATTTATACCGATCACAAGAGCCTGAAGTATATTTTCAGTCTGAAGGAGCTGAATATGAGACAGAGGCATTGGTTAGAGTTGATAAACGATTATGATTTGGAAATTCTTTACCACCCCGGAAAAGCCAATGTCGTTGCGGATGCTTTGAGCCGCAAATCGGCATCTCTTAAAATGCTCGAGGTTCTTAGACCCCAGTTGAAAATTCGCCAGGTTTTAATTGAGCAAGGGATAGAAGTTTGGCTTCAACGAGTACAGGGACAGTTATGTGCTCTCGAAATTACATCGTCCTTAGTTGATGACATCAAAGGGAAGCAGTGGAGTGACCCGATGATTTCTCAACTGAAGGAAGATGTAATTAAAGGAAAAGCTCCTGGCTTTATGGTTCACGAGGATAGTATTCTGAGATTTCAGGGCAGGCTTTGTGTTCCGAATGATTTAGAGTTGAGACAGAGAATTCTCCGAGAAGCTCATACTACGCCTTACTCAATCCACCCCAGGACGAGTAAGATGTACAAAGATTTGAACCGCAATTTTTGGTGGAATAACATGAAGAAGGATGTTACGGGGTTTGTACTACGGTGCTTGACGTGTCAACAAGTCAAGATCGAACATCAACGACCAGCGGGGTTGTTGAAACCACTTCCCATTCCCGAGTGGAAGTGGGAAGACATCTCAATGGATTTCATCACTGGCATGCCGAGAACTCGGGCCGGAATGAATATGATTTGGGTAATTGCCGATCGGTTGACCAAGTCTGCACACTTCTTGGGTATTAAGGATACTTGGGGACCGGATAGACTGGCTCGAACCTTTATTGCTGAGATCGTGAGGTTACACGGTGCCCCCAAGACCATTGTTTCTGATCGAGACGGCCGTTTCGTATCGCATTTTTGGCAAGCCGTTCATCAGGCTCTGGGTACGGAGTTGAGATTGAGCACTTCCTTTCATCCTCAGTCGGACGGTCAGACAGAGAGGACGATTCAGACTTTGGAAGATATGTTACGGGCTTGTGCCTTGGATTAGAGTAATGATTGGGAGCTTCACTTACCGTTGATCGAGTTTGCTTACAATAATAGTTGGCATGCGTCGATCAAAATGGCACCCTTCGAGGCACTCTATGGTAGGCGATGTAGGTCGCCATTATGTTGGGACGAGGCTTCTGAGCTAGTTGGGACGGAGCCGGATATGTTGATGGAGACTAAGGAAAAGATTTCTATTATCCGGGATCGATTGCTAGCTGCCCAGAGTCGTCAGAAATCTTATGCTGATACTCGTCGTCGACCTTTGGAGTTTGAGGTGGGAGATCATGTCTTGCTCAAGGTGTCGCCGACCAGGGGAGTTTTCCGCTTCGGGAAAAAGGGGAAACTTAGTCCGAGGTACATCAGACCCTTCGAGATTTTGGACAGAGTTGAAGATTTAGCATATCGCTTGGCGTTGCCTCCAGCGTTGAGTCACGTCCACAGTGTTTTTCATGTGTCTCAGTTGAGGAAATACGTACCGGATCCGAGCCACATTATCGACTACAGTGAGATTGACGTATCCGAGGATTTTACCTTTCCGGAGAAACTCGTGAAGATCCTTGAGCGCCGCGAAAAACAACTTCGGCATAAGACCATTCCACTGGTTAAAGTACAATGGTCGAGGCATGGAGTCGAGGAGTCGACTTGGGAGACGGAAGAGAAGATGCGGGTGGAATACCCCGAACTATTTATTTCTTAAGTTTCGGGACGAAACTTCTTTTTAGAGGGGGAGAATGTAATACCCGGTTGAAATTCATATCATTTCTAATCTCCTCATTGTTCAAATTGTGTTTTGTTGGGCGAACCCTTGTAATTATTGCTTGGAATCACCGTTTTGGGATTTCCGTACTTCCATTTCGTGTTATTGTTTCCCAGATATTGAGTCCTATTGCTTTTATTCTTTTTCCGGGTCATTTTTCATCATTTTAGGACCCGAGGGTGTGGGTGCAGACAAGGAGTGTGCGCTTGGCACACACATTTTCTAGACTGCCGAGTAGATCGCACAGTGCCACGGCACATGCCGCGAGGCTGCGGCACCTGCTGAGTCACTACCGGCACACTGTCCGGCCGGCACACTCGTGTGGCATCTACAAAATCGATCAGCCGTGCGTGGCTGCGCGGCCGGGCCGCGGCACACTGCCGAGTCCTGGGAGCAATTTTTGGGCCTGTGCCGCGGCACACCTCGGCTGAGCCGCAGCACACAATGCGGTCAACTGCATAATTTATGCTTTTGAGCGAGATGCAGCTCATTTCCTCCATTTTCTTCAACCCACGTGAGAGAGAGAGCTTGAGGAGAGAACTTGGCATCATCTACCTCTTGAGTATTGAATTTTTATCAATTTCATTCGGTTGGGAAGCCCGGATCATCGATCTATCGCGTATTCTTCGGATCATAGAGCTTGGATCTTCAAGAGGTAATTTCTTCAACATCTTGGTTTTCGATTTTGTATTGGGTAATGACGTTTTGGATGTTAAAATCATGGTGTATGAAGTGATATACGCATGATTATGGGCATGTTTGATTATTCATCGGATTATTGAAAGATTATTCAAGAACACTTTGAATATTGTGTTGGATTTTGGGGGTTTTCGTAGATTCTTCCGATTTATCCAATTTGAATCTTGAGAACCTTGAGATTTTGATGTATCTATACCGTATACATGCTTTCCGTACGATTTTTCGGACTTTTGGGAGTTTGAACGATTTTTCCAACCTCTTATTGTTTACCCGTGTATTTTTCGTGAATCGTAGACGGGTTTCGGGGATTTCTTCGTATAATTTGAGTATGGATATTTGACTATCATATTCCTCGCGAATCGTTTAGGTGCTGGAAGCGCGTTCTTGTACCTACCGAACTCATACCGTTTTTCTGTTCGATTTCTCGATGTCTCAAAGGCAAGTATATATTTATGAATGTGCGTTCTCGACTTTGAAAGTATGAAATATTAATGGCATGATTATTTATATCCACTCCGGGACGGGCCGACGGGTCCTCTGAGGGTTTCGTAGCCTCTGGTGCGATTCCATGGATAATATGAATTAACCACTCCGGGAAGGGCCGACGGGTCCTCTGAGGGTTCCGTAGCCTCTGGTGCGGTTCCACGGTATTCATATATGTATTGATGACGGATGATATGAACGAACCGTTTCCACGGCATTCATATACGTCATGATGTGATGCTATGAGATTTAGGTATTCCGGAATACTAGTCTTGAATTTGATGAATTGACGGTTACATTTACTTTATTGTCGAGGAGTATTGTATTTAATACTTGATATACTTGCACTAGCTATTCGACGGCTAACCCCTTTATGGGGGAAATACGTTTTATGTATTTCAGGTTCCAAGAGAGCGGACAAGCAGGTATCGGTTCGGCATGAAGATGGCGGGCAAGTGTGATACTGTGTCTTTCTTCCAGTTATGTTTTGAGTTTTCCATTCATGTTGTTGTACTGGATTGGCTATTGAATACTCAAGTATTGTTTTCCATTTTCCTTGATGTTCTGGCCTGTGTTTGCCGAAGTATTGATTCGTGTTGTGATGTCTGTGGATACATTGGTTATGTTTTGAATACTTTTGTATTGTTTTTCATTCCATTGTGTGTAGACCTTCTCGGTCAAAATTTATAGTTCCGCGTATGTTTAGCCTTGTGGGTCCCACGGCGGGGCTTACGGCGCTGTAATATTCCCTGAATAACTTGGGGGTGTTACATTTAGCACATGGGCTGGTCTCCATAAAGTCCACAGGAGTTGCTGGCAGCCGGCTGTGCGGTCCAATGAGAAGTCTACACGCGTCCGAGTCGCTGTCACGGGCGGTCCCACCTTGTGCCTTTCGGCGGGCTTGTCGGTAGGTGAGAAGGTGGTGACAAGTTGTGGTCAACAATCCATGAAACGCGGCGCCTGTCGCGGATCTGCACATGGGCGCTGCTTTGAGATCCAGTCTTCGTGGACTTTGACGGACGATGGTCTCTATCTGTGGCAAAGGACGATCGTCTTAAGTCGGGCACCAGAGTCGATCGCTAGGCACCAAGGGGCGATCGCCTTTGGAGTCGGTCGCTAGATACCCGAAGGTGGTTTGGTATCTTCGGTTAGGCGAGTCCGCCATAGTTTGATTGGTTGTGGACTCAGTCGCTCGGCCTTGTAGTCGATCGCCTGTCGAGGTGAATAAATCTTGACACAACAATTGCCCCCCAGCTCGCTCCGATGTTGGAAACGTGGGGTGAGGTGGTTCTGATGGCCATCGTTGGATTTTGACGAGTGACTCTGCATTTTACTGAACTGGCGATCGTCTTTGAGCTGATTGATTCTGAATTTGGACGACCTGGTAGGTCGCTGAAAAGAGCGTGAAATGGCAGCGGATGCGGAAAAGTCTCTGGGGCACGTGTCGGGTTCCTGTTGGGGGAGACCGACTGTCATTTATGACTCCTCGTCTGACGCGTCCTTGAAAATACGCGTACGCGGGTTTCAAGGGAGCATTAATTGCGACGGTTGCGCTCCAACCCCTGAGATTCTCCTCAATTGGACATGAGTCTCTGCCATCTCCTCTAAAAAGGCGCAGGGTTGCAGTGCTCACTCTACGCTTTTTTATCGGAGAAAGAAGGATAATACCGCTGAAGAATTCTCCTGGAGATCTGACTGCCGATCGTCGATCGATTCGATCCTTGGTAAGAAAACACTCCTTTTCTCCTCTTCTAAATTAGAGAATGTCTGGAACATTCTCTTCGCACGGAGTGGGCACCAGTTCCGCCGCCGGGGCATCAACTGTCCGGGGAGAATCCTCCGCAGATTTCCATCTGGAGACGGCCGCCGAGGCTATTCGGGCCGGTATTGACCCTGCGGAAGTAGAGGCATTGTTCAATGAAGCCGACGTCGCCAAGGAGGCGACGGTTGAGCGGAGATGATCGCAGATGGAGAGAGATTTGGTGGTTAGGGCCTACTGGGAGCAGCACAGTGCTTTTGGCCAGGCCTATGTGGCATTTGCTGAGATTATGGAGAGGTTGGCCGGTCCGTCTCCTAGATTCGATTACCGGGAGTATTCGATCGCTAATCCTTATCAACCTCCCAAGCGATCACTATTTCGGGCTGCGCAGCGATCTCTATGGTCTCTTGGCCAAATCAGAAGCTCGGCGACCAGGAAGGATCTGGCCGTCTGGAGGACGAAGTTTCATGTCCCTTCAGATGTGGATCTCTTTGTGCCGGCTGAGAATGAACATGCCGATCAGCCTCCGGAGGGCATGGTCGCCGTGAACGAAGCGATCATGGAGGCAGGGCTGTGATTTCCTTTGTCGTTCTCCGTCTCCCATTTGCTGGCTGCTTGGAACGTGGCGCCACTCCAGTTGACGCCGAATGCTTGGCTCCATATAATCTGCACTCTCACCTTGTTCGGCGGTCACTGACTATACCGCCTTCCTTCGCCGTTGGAGATGAACCATATGTTGATGCTGACGGCTCAGAAAGGGTCGGTCGGAGGCTATCATATTCAAGGCCGATCCGGTCGGGTGATCCTTGGAGTCCCGAACAAGGTGCGGGGCGACCCGGCGAAGTGGTTTTGGGTCGCCGGTGCGTGGAAGGCTTCTGCGAGCGACAATCCTATGGGCAATCCGGAGATCCCCACTAGCTTCCGGGAGAGGAATCCGGGTAAGGGTTCAGACTCTCCCTTTATTCGGATATGTTCTGAACTGATCTAATTTGGTTTTGCTTTTGCAGGTTTCCATATTTCGGCGGTCGACGAGCTACCTTTTGATTTCCTGGTCATCTAGAAGCGGATACGAAGTTTGCCGGACGACGACTTGGACGCTAGCCGGATCAACAAGGAGAGTCGTTGGTTGTCTGCTCGTCTATTCCGTTTCCCGAGACATCTCTCGGTATCAGGTATGATTTTCTGCGATCTTCAATTGCTTGGTGATCGTCCTTTTGGAGGAATATGTCTAACTGTGGTTTGGTTGTTCTTCTTTGCAGAAGTCCGCTTTCCTCGTTTCTTGGAGCCTCCACCGAAGATAGCTATGCCGAACCCTGGAGTTTTGGGTCGTCTCCGTCAGAAGAAGTCATCCCGGGTTCCTCCGGTGGCGTTATCTATCGTCCCGGAGGTGGAGCCTCGCATGGAGCCGATCGTGGCTGAGGAGGAAGTTCCTGAGGAGGGGCTTCGAACGAACCGCAAACGGCAGAGGTCGGTAGAAACTCCAGTTTCTGCCCCTGCCAGCGAGGTGCCGATCGCCGCACCTCCGATCACCGTTATTCCTCCGGAGAATGAGCCTACTCCCTCCGTGGCTTTCTTATGGGAGATGGCGATCGCCGAGGCTGAGACCCCTCGTGGGAAACCATACTTCGGTCGCGATCCCGAGAGAGCTGAGAGGTAAACTTTGCTTGCTGAGTTGAAACTTGTCATTTGCGTCGGAGATGTGCTAACTTTGTTGTTTTGATGAAGGATCCGTAGCACAGATCCATCCTGTCCGCCGATGGTGCGGGATTTTCTGGCGAGCCGATCTCCTCGCCAGGCCTGCGATGTCCCGCTATACGTCAACCGGGCCGTTTCTGCTTTACCGAAGGCCTGGACGACCGATCTAGATGCGATCGATCGTCAGCGATCTGAGAGTACAATGCAGGCTGCTTTTGCTCTCTCTCCAGGCGGCGACGATGGCTGCCCAGGCTGTGCAGGAGTTCGAGGGGCGTCCTTCCACTACTCGTCTGCAGGCGGATCTCGAGGCGGCTCGGAAAGAGAACGCCGAGTTCTCCGATAGGATTGTGGCAATGGAGAAGGACTCCCTGGATGCAGCTAAGCGGGCGAGTCATGAACTTGAGCTGGCGAGACGGGATGCCGAGATGGCTCGGGTGACGGTTGACCGATTTTGGGACCGGATGACAGATGTCGTACGCTCGCAGACGGCCGCCGAGAAGGAGGCAGATAGACTGAAGATGACTATCGCTCGGCTGACTAGCGAGCTGGCGGAGTCGAGGGAAAAGACGGCTGCAAGGGAGGCCGAGCTCCAAGGTGCGCAACAGGCGATGGCGGAGCTGAAAGGGGAGGTAGAGGCGACCAAGGCCAATCCCTTTCTTAATGTGGAGTTTGTCAGTGAGTTTTCCTATTACATGGCATTCGGTGACTCGCTCCAAGTTGCTAAGAAGGGAGGATTGGAGGTCGGCCCTCTAGCCGAAAATTTCAAGGCGTATGCGCTGGAGCACCCTATTCATCCCGACTTTTCCGTGCCTATCTTGGATCTTGCGGACATCGGTGTGGACTTGAGCTGGTATCTGACTCCGGCGAACCTTGTTCATTCTGACGCTCCGGAGGACGGGGAGGTCGCTCCGAAAGCTGGCGAAGGGTCGCGGGCCGACCCGGAGGCTGAAGGCGAAGGCCAAGCAGGGGCATGAGGCTCTTCGTTTTTTATTTGTTTTAGCTATTCTTGCCTTGTAATTTTGTAGCTTTTTCTTGTAGTACTTAGGCCTTCGGGTGACCGTGTATGTACTCTTGAGACTTCAAGTAATGAAATGAATGTTTGCTTTTTCGATCTATCACTTGAATGATTGTTTTTCTGAGTCTTTTGCTTGACTCTGTACAAATGCGTGAGGAGAGATACTTGCGTGTGTAGGTCTAATTGAATTGATAAACTCAAATAGATAACTTTTACAACAAATTCGATCGCTGCACAAACATCTGAAAAATGCCGATCACCGTATGTAATTGAACAGGGACGATCGTCGTTTAAATAGCTCCGCACTCTTCCCCCTTGTTTTTGTTCACTTAGTGGAAGTAATGAGATGAAAATAAATCGTTGAGTGAGCGGTCTTCAATTTTGTCAGGCCGTCCATCTCGGTCTTGAGGAGCCGTGCACAAACAAAACAAGGCCTCAATGTATGCATTCCTGAGCTGGGATATATGTTGTGCACAGAAGGGACTTAGCTGCTCTATTTATTATTATTGTCATAGATGAGTTCTTAGGCAGTCTTTGTCACTATTTTCGTGATCTTAGTTATGCTTGTTCTAATTTATTAATTATATCTTGCAGTGGACGCCACCAAATTTAAGTGTTCCAGTTCTGAATTTAGTTGATATTTCAGCTCGAGAGAAGGGGTTGGCTAAGGTAAGACTATTTCACGCTTGTAATGAACTGTCTTTAGATGAAACAATTAAATGTGGAATCAGGTTCGTAAGATAAATATTGTATTACTATTTTTTTACATGTATATATTGAGTGTATCAGAATTTTTGATGAATGCGGAAACGTTTTCTTTTCTTTTTCAATACATACAAAATAAAGGGTTACAAACACCCTCAGTTTTGTTTTTACCTTACAAATAAAAGGCCAATTTATGCACATATGTACAGGAGGTGTTCCTAATTTCGATGAAGGATAACTGCATTGATTTTATATTTTTTCTTTGTAATTAGTCCTAAAAAAAATAATATTATTCAACTAATATGATGTCGAGTATAATAAACAAAACATGCATACCTGTGTTTTCCATTTATTGAGAAACGACTCTTGGGATCACTTTCATTTACTGTACCACAAAGGTTGGTCTTCTCTGACTTGAATTCCTTAGATTCTGCATGGTTCTGAACTTCAGTCACACGCCTTCACCAATACTTTCAACTATTCTGCAATTAAAATAAAGATATTAGTATTGTACTCGGTGAAACCTTCCCATTGATTCCCCTAGATTTTAATGTTACGTTCAACTAGACGTGCCGCCGGGCAGGGCCGGTCCTGAGTTTTCGGATGCCCTGGGCGAGCCGACTAAAATATGCCCCTTGTAAGCTTTGTTTCGCTTCGTGAGTAGTTTGTTGTGTCAACGTTTGTTTCGCTTCGTGACTATCTTGCTTACTTAGAGCACAAGGTGCAGTAACATAAGTCAAAACGCCACTTCGGTTTTTGTTCTTTTCACTTACCCCTCATTTATACACCAAAAAATACATTCCGCAGTAACTTAAGCCAAAACCCCACTTTTGAGACCCAATACCCGATTAAAACACAAACCCAACAAAAAACTAAACACTTTTTCTCATTTGGCGAACGCCAAATAATTGGTGAATCACTTGGCAAGGTGGTGGGTCGGTGCAGCACCGAGGGCCACCTCAGATTGGCGAGGCACACTTGACATTGCACCTTGTGCTCTTAGTTGTTCATTTATTTGGTCAAAGCTATTACTTTTGTCAGTATGTTATTTGTGAATAAGACAAAAAACTATAAGAAAATACAGTAACTATGAATTTGCATGATAATTGATTATACTCGCTTCAAATAAAAACTGAATGAAAGTGTAAATAAAACAACAAAAATATTGCAGCCTAAAACCAATTAAAATTTATTTATAAAAAGAGTTCATATAATTCATTGTCTTCTCCTTTGTTTTTTTAAACAAGATAAATATAACTCACTCAATTTTCCAACTAAAAACACAATGTACATAGTATATTGCTACAAGTCAACCACATATTAAGAACATGTTACTGTATTTTGTTGTAAAATAAAGAAAATAACTAAAATCTATTAACTTACCCTATATGCTATAAAATAATAATGAATATATTATCATAAACCGTAGGAATCTACGACTATCAGTATCACACACAAAACATATATTTTTCTTTTCTTTTTTTCTTCTTCTTCCTTACTGCTTCTACTTGTGTTTTTTGCGTTCTCGTGCACTGCTTTTTTTCCTTCATTAAATATGAACCTAAACCTGATGCCCCTAGATTTTTGATGCCCTGGGCGGTCGCCCACTTCGCCCGATACCAGGGCCGGCCCTGCCGCCGGGCCGAAACCGCCGGTTTCGGGCCTCGAACCGGCAGTCCTCGGTCCCCAAAACACAGGACCAAGCCCGGACCGTAGACTAGCCCGACCGCCCGTGCCGGGCTAGAAGCCCAGTAGGAGCTAAAACCGCTCCGGTCATTTACTTGATTTTATTTTTATTTTTAACTTTTATTATTATTATTTTTATTTTATTCTTGTATATTTATTACTTTTATGAATAGAAAATGATAATTCTTGATGTTTTGATTTTGTTTTAAATATTTAAAAACTCATTAAATTGTTGAAAAATGAATAAGGAGAAGGACACAATAATTTTGCATTAAGAATGAGGAAAATTACAACAAATAAGTTAAGCACAATTTTAGGAGTTTTACACTTCTTGAAATGAAAAAATAATAATAATAAAGGACTTGAGCTCTCTACTCCACATCCGATCGATCCGTCTCGGTGAAGGCTTCATCTTCGCTCTCATTTGCATCGTCCCATTCCGGTTCTTGAGCTCTAAGGTCGGCCCTACACCAATCATCGAGCAACATGGTAGCTTCAATGTTCGCCGGCTTCATCCTTGATCTAACATAAGTCCTCCGATGCTAAAGGCTTGTTCTACGGAAACGGTGGATGCCGGGACGGCAAATAACTCCTTTACAATGATGGAGAGTATTGGGTACTCCTCTCTTTGACCATCACTTCAACACATCGATCGACGGACCACTATGTTCAACACCAAATACAAAACGAGTTTGCAAGAACATATCTAATTCACTATTACCTTGCCCCATTGGAAGTTCATTGCTTCTATTTTCCATCATTCCATGCATTTGTTGAACTAAAGGATCACTTTCATTCATCTCAAAAGGAAAATCACATGAAGACATCATAGAAGAGGGCATTGTAGAAGAAGGAAAATCACTACCATGTTTTAATCTATATTCTTGAAAAAGAGATCTCAAACAACTATCTAGATCTATCTTGATTTGTGGCATGGAAGGAAGATCAAAGAAGACCCCTTCACCATCAATTACAACATCACTCAAGTCCATTTGAGCAAAAGCATCATAATAAATACCAAACATTTGACAAACACCATCATACTTCCATTTAGGATCTAAGCACTTAACAAGCAAGAAAAACCATAGCAATCTCCCTAAAATACTTGAGCCATTTTTGAACCATAAAATAAATCACACCTTTCATGTTTGGCCTATTAAAACAACTCTTACAAGACAAGGCAATATACATGCAATGTTCCAACACTTTAACGGAAGTACAATAATAAACACCCGATAATTGTTTAGTAGCATTATGAAAAACCTTTAACAAACGATACAAATCCATACATGAATCCCAATGAGTCTCATTAAGAACTGATTGCATGCTTGAGAACTCTTTTCTAAAAAAATCGCATAAATAACTCTTATACTCTAGTGTACTATTAATCATCTCATAAGTAGAGTTCCAACGATGAGATATATCTAATTTGAAACAAGTATAAACAATACCCTTTGCACGACAATATTTTTGCCATTTTGCCCCAAAGGTTTTGATTTGTGCAAATACTTAACGGCATTTTTAATAGGAACAACAGAATCTTGAAAAATACTAAGCGCATCTTGAACACATAAATTTAAAATATGACAAATGCATCTAGAATGAAAATATTTTCCTTCAAATGATGGTGCACATGCTTCAACAAGTTCCGGAATACTAGCGGTGTTCGCCGATGCATTATCAAAACCAACGGAAAATACCTTGTTAACCAAACATTACTCATTCAAAACCGTAATAATAATTAAAGCAATATTTTGAGCCGTGTGAGGCTCTTCAAACTCCCTAAAGGCAATCAAACGTTTTTGCATAATCCATTTTGCATCAATCCAATGACAAGTAATTCCCATGTAACTATTTTTATTATAAGCATCGGTCCAAACATCGGCATAAATAGAAACTTTTTGAGACAAACGAACTAAATATTTCATCAAATCTTGTTTTTTATCAAAGCATTGTCTCCTAATTCTCTCAAGCATTTGAGTTCTAGCTACCTTGCTAACATTGGGCCCCAAACCATCTTTATAAGAAGCTTCATATGTTATTCTATCCGCATAATTAAAAGTTTGTTTTTCCATGGCACAATATCTAGCACAAGCATCTTCATATCGATTTTTGTCAAATTTAAATAAAGCAGAAGAAGACATACCCGTCTCCGAAGTTGAACTAGTACCTCGAATTAGCATTTGAGAAGTAGATATTCCGTACTCGAACGGATGAAACCCCTCCATGTGCCTTTGTAGTGTTCCGTAGCCTCCCTTCTCGATCCATTTGTAGTGCTTTGTACATAAGCAATGAATCTCCTTCGACCATCGGATAGAGGAGGTTCTCCTTCGTTGATAGGAGCCAATTCTCTTTTAAAATGTTTAATGAAGATTTCGGACTTGAGAGGCTTAGGCTTACTTGTTGGCGGAGGAGGAGGTTGGTTTTGTTCGTCTTCTTCGTGCTCTTCGTCCTCTTCATCATCATTTGTTGAGCCACGAAATTCGTATCCCGTGCTCTCCATCGTATGAACTATCTCTTCAAATTGGGCATCTTCTTCGGCTTGAATTCGTTCGGCAACTTGTCTAGAAATTTCCTCCGCCAAATCGGCCCTTCTAGGCCTTTGAGTTTGAAAATTTCCTCCTCCACTTCGTTGGTCAAGTTCAATGGTCTTGCCCTTGCCCTTGTTGTTGTTGTTCTTTGAGGTAGACATGGAGAGAGTGGAGAGTGTAGAGAGAGTAGAGATTGAAATTTGGGAGAGAATTAGAGTGTGATTATTGGTGAATTTTGAGTTAGGAAGATGTAGTATTTATAGTGGGGATGGTAGGGGAAAGAGAGGATTAATGGGGAAGTTTGGGGGGGGGGGTGGAAGTATGCTGCCAACAGCTATTTTCTGATAGAGCCGTTATATGGCAAAGATCCACTGGATCGCCGCTATTTTTTTTCGATTTTCTGTTAGGCCTGCTTGCCCGCCCGGCCCAGTGGGCCGATGCGAACCGACGGGCCTTTTAGGACAGGCGGGCCCTAACCGTCGGTCCTCGGTCCCAATTCCCCCGACCCTAGCCCAGCCCGAGCTTTTCGGTCCCGGTCCGATTCGGGCCCGTTGATCGGCGGGCCCGGGCTAAAACCGTTGACTTTGGGCCGGTTCCGGGCCAAAACCGGCGGGCCTGAAAGCCCAAGTACGTCTAGCTGTAGGGCTGCAAATTTGGAAAACGGTATCGTATATACCCGATACCCGCACGGGTAAGGGGTACTCGAAACCCGAATTTTGGCGTGACGGGTCAAACCCCGAGTGTAGATAATTCAGAAAGTCGGGTTCCGAGTATACCCGGTCCCGATACCCCGATACCCAGTTCATACCCGGTTTGATAACATATTAATAATTTTTTATGATATTTGATGTTTTCTAATAAGTATTATTCTAGTATCTTAATTACCTAGTTATATTTCTCTCTAAATCTCCAGAAATCTCCACTCCCCACCACGCAATCCAACCGTCTCTCATCTTTTCCGTTCATGAACAGTCCCTCGCCGGCCATCCCATCGGACGAGATCTTGGGAGTTGTTGCCGATCCGTCGCGGCCATGCCCCATCTTCTCTTGGCCTCTATTATTCTCTGTTCTTCTCTCTTTGTCAAAGAGTTAAAGCAATTGTATTTATTTTCTCCATTTTTTTAACTTCAGTCCCATCAGGCCAGCAGCGAACGGAGGATTCGAGATGATTATTATGATTATCAAAATCGAGGTAAACTTTTCTCCAGTATTCATTTTTTCTGAGAAATGTTTCCCATGAAGATGTTAATGGGTTCTGGA
Organism: Orobanche coerulescens; assembly: GCA_033398695.1. Lineage (NCBI taxonomy): Eukaryota > Viridiplantae > Streptophyta > Magnoliopsida > Lamiales > Orobanchaceae > Orobanche > Orobanche coerulescens. Next base: position 52,945,291 of record CM065803.1, read on the forward strand.
AAGAAAAAAACGATTGACTTCTGAAACCTAGAAACTTGGAAATGGGTTCTTCAAATCCATCACTAGCATCCTCTCTTGAGGTTTCCGTCCATGATGACATCATGAAACTGGTGTTTCCTAAGCTGTATTCGCATGCTCTCCCTCATTTTATAACGACTGAGCAAAGCACACATATATTATACATCACCGTTTCATGTTAAGCATAAGGGTTTCACAAGAATACTTGCCTTGAGTAATTGACGACGAAACAAAAGGAAAGAAAAATCAACCACGACCGCTAGGGACCGACAATCACGAACCTAACTATTCGAAGAATACAATCACAACCAATTCTACACGAGTACTAAAATGGAATACACCCGAAAACCTACCTACGATTCATGTAAATTCGTACAAAAACAACGAGGGCGGATCGTAACCGAACCCTCTCGATTTCATAAATACCACGAAATTTATCATAAACTCGTAGGGAAACCATGAATACCACTAAGATTAATCACATACATCATGGATTAATCAACAATACGAAACGAATTGGACATTAAATCGAAAACCACCAAATTACCCAAAAGTAGGGTTTTAAGAGATTATACCTCTATTCAATCGGTAAAAGATGTTTAGATGATTATAATTTGGTGCTAGGAACTCAAAATCGTGGATGGATGATGATACACGATCCAAACTTCAGCCTCCAAATCGCCTAAATCGCCTAACCCTCGGAGAAGAAGAAGAAGGGATGAAAAATGACGCTGAAAACGCTATTGTCCCCTTAAATACCTCAGAGACGCACGACTACCACGCACGACCAAGTGCTCATGCGTCAGGGTACTGCTCAACTTCTGTCCTCACGCACGAGCACAGCACACGAGCATCTGCTCGTGTGTCCTGCTCGTGCGTCCCTAGGAGTTACTTCTGAGCATTGGTTGCGCACGAGCAGCATGCACGACCAATTGCTCGGGTGCTTGGTCGTGTGCTAGGCCATTGCCCAGCTTCTGACCAACACGCACGAGCACCAGCTCGTGCTTCCTGCTCGTGCGTCTCTGGAGTCCTCTGCCGAGCATTCGGCTGCGCACGAGCGCCACGCACGAGCGCCAACTCGTGTGGCCTGCTGTGTGCAAGAACCAAAGGCTAACATCTAGCCCGACACGACTCCGAAAACATCCAGAACGTAACCAACTCAAAAGGGAAAGACATCAAGGGTTCACGACGCTCTCTAAGGGACAATACGACAACATAATACAATACGCCATCGAATCACCAAGCAAAAGCTCACAACGTCCATAAGGACATAAGATGGACTTGCAGCAACCCCGAAACGGCGGTTGCGAACAACGATTACGAGAATCGAATCAAATAACGACGGAAATTGACATTAAACACGAAATTGAGTAAAACAAGTCCGAAACAAACTTGGATGTCAAAAATTCTAGTATTAAATATTCTCGAAATATTAATACAGTTACTAGCGAGTCACTAAAAATGAAAAAGTACACCAAAATAAAAATACCGGAAAAAGGAAAAAATGTGGATATTGGAGTGGCTGGATCATGCCAGACAACCCAAGCCCGTGTGAAACCCCCATTGAGTTTGATTCCCGATAAAATTCTATGCAAGGTGGCGGGGAGGATTAAAACATGAATCGAGTACTAACAATACAAACTCCTATTTTCAGTTAATCATGATCCGGCCCACAAACTCATATTCTATCAGCAAACACAACTGAAATGATCAATTTCGACTTTCCAATGATTCCACATTCAATTAGCAATTCAAACTTGTCTAAAACTATTCACCAGTGTCTTATATATATATATCAGACACCTTGCGTATTCGAAAGATATTACGTCGCTGACCCCCACATGGGACCCACCAGGCTACAAACAAGAAAACTCCACTCGACTAACCATCCCGATTAGCGAGGACACACATTTAATTATAAGACATAAGAAGTTACGCCCGGAGCAACCGGCGAAATGATCATCAACCAACAATGTAACAATTTAAAAGTAGTACAATACGGAGTTTGAAATGACAAACCTAAGTACTCGCGAGTACACTCTATAAGTTTATAATTATTAGAACAACCAAATCGAAATGGACGAAAGAAATAGAAAGACCCAAATGCACATGTCAACGAATTCGCCAACGCCCTCGTCTGTCTGTGCCCGCTCGTCCAGGATAATCATAACTCGAAATCCATAACAAGAATTTCCCAAAACGGGTCCCCCGAGGGGTTAGCAATTACGCTAGTACGAGTAATCAAGGCAAACCAAGCGCATCCACATTTCATAGTACATGCACCAATATCATTTCAAAACCAAAACCGACATGTCTTTTCCTAAACAAACAACAACAAATTTTGTCGTGGGAACAGGCTATACCATTGATCCCGCTCCGTGATCCCTAAGGACCCTCCCGAGCCGGGCCATATTATAAAACAAATCACGCACACGCATCGCCTCGGGAATGTGGCTATACCATCGATCCCGCTCCGTGATCCCTAAGGACCCTCCCGAGCTAGCGAAACAAACTCGTGAATCTGTGGCTATACCATCGATTCCTCCGTGATCCCGGTCGGACCCTCCCGAGGTGAGCAATCACACACAATATACATTACTATTTCACGTTAAGCATAAAGGTTTCCAAAAATACTTGCCTCAATATTTTGATGACGCAACGAACGGAAAGGATAATCACCGACGAACACTAGGAATCAACTAACCGAACCTAACAATTCAAGAACATAATTACAACCAACTCTAGCCGAATACGGAAATGGAATACACCAAAACCCGCCTACGATTCGTGTATATTCACACAAAATAATAACGAGGGCGGACCACAACCAAACCCTCTCGATTCCGCAAAACTATGAAAATATACTCGAATCCGTAGGAAAATTTATGATAGCAACAAGATTAATCATATTCATCAAGAATCTATCAACAAAACGGAAAGAATCGACAAAACCCCAAAATCCCCAATTATTCGAAAGTAGGGTTCTAGAGATGTTACCTTCTGGAGATTCAAGTACTAAGGTCCGTAGAACACTTGTTGGATTGATTGTCCGGCTTCACGATCGAAAGGAGATGAAGAAAATCAAACACTCAAATGATTTGTGAAGGAAAACCCTCCCTCAAGCTCTCTCTCTTGTAGGTGAAGAAAAGGGAAAGAAATGAGCCGAAATGCTCAAAAATGAATTTATAGGCCGATCGTCGCCGGACACGCCCCGCGCCGATCGGCACGGCCGTGTCGCACACGGCCGACAGGACTCGACCGTGTCCCGCTTGACACGGCCGCGCGCCGAGGGCCTTCCGATAGTGACCCGTCCGAGCCGACAAGATGACTCGACCGTGTCCTCGAACACGGCCGGCGTGTCAATGATCGGTCGCTTATCCGTAAGAGTTCGACTCGGCCGTGCCAAACGACACGGCCGAGTCACGTGGGCAGAGACTTCGGCATTTCGGACGAGTACGGCACGGGCCGTGTCGGACGACACGGCCGAAGTTCTCGGCAAAGGATCGGCCAATAATTGAAAAATGAGCGGGTGAGCTAAAATGACCATAACTCTCTCGTTCGAACTCCGATTGACTCACCGTTTGAACCATTGGAAAGCTAACTCGATGTTCTATAATATTGCAAAGATTTAGAATTTTTGGAATCACCAAAAATTAATGGTGATCTAACAAAGTCGAACTCATATGAGGAAAGTTGAAACAATGAACAATAACGATACACAACTCGAAGTTTTTCCGAACGGTGAACACGGTGAACGAACATGATTGATGAATGATTATAAATGAGTGAAAATCCACTGAGTGACAATCACCGAATGAAATTACTGAATGATAATGATCAATTACAACCGGTATTACATTCTACCTTTCTAAAACTAAGTTTCGTCCCGAAACTTAAGAAACAAACAACTCAGGGTACCTAGCACGCATGCTATCCTCGGTTTCCCAAGTTGCTTCCTCGACACCGTGTCTCGACCACTGCACTTTGACCAAAGGGATGGTCTTATGCCTCAGTAGTTTCTCGCGATGCTCCAAAATCTTCAAAGGACGCTCCTCAAAAGTAATATCTTCAGCAATATCAATCTCGCCATAATCGATGACGTGACTAGGAGCCGAACATATTTCCTCACCGGGAAACATGAAAACGCTATGAATGTGACTCAAGGCCGGGGTAACGCCAAACGGTATGCTAACCCACCGACCCGCCGAGAATCTCGAAGGTCCAATAAATCTCGGACTCAACTTCCCTTCTTCCCGAAACGGAAAACTCCTCTCGTCGGCGACACCTTCACAAAACGTGGTCTCCCACCTCGAATTCTAAAGGTCGACGACGGACATCGGCATATGACTTCGTCAACTCGGGCCGTCAACATCCGTTCCCGAATTAATTCTATCTTCCGCCGTCTCTAAAACGACATCCGGCTCGGTCCCGACCAAATCGGACGCCTCATTCCAACAAATCGGCGATCGACATCGCCGCCCATAAAGCGCCTCATACGGTGCCATCCGAATCGACGCGTGCCAACTATTGTTGTACGTGAATTCGATCAATGGCAAATGCTCTTCCTGATCGCTACTCCAATCGAGTGCACAAGCACGCAACATGTCCTCGAATGTCTGGATAGTGCGTTCCGACCGTCCATCCGATCGGGATGAAAAGAGGTACTCAAATGCAAACGAGTACCCAACGCCTTATGCACCGCCCGGAAGTGCGATACAAAACGGCCATCACGATCCGAAACAATAGACTTGAGTACCGTGAAGTTTCAAAATCTGCGCGATAAACACACGAGCCAATTTCTCTGGGCCCCAAGAGTCCTTGATGCCCAGAAAATGTGCCGACTTGGTCAGACGATCAACAATCACCCAAACCATATTCATGCCCGATCTCGATCTCGGCAAACTCGTAATGATATCCATCGATATATCTTCCCATTTCCATTCCTAACGGAAGTGATCGCAATAACTCACTGGCCGATGCTCGATTTTGACCTGCTGGCAAGTCAAACATCTCGCCACAAACTGTGCGACCTCCTCCTTCATATCATTCCACCAGAAGTTCCTCCTCAGGTCCTTGTACATCTTACTCGAACCAGGATGAACGGAATAGGGTGTGGAATGTGTTAGGAGTATGCCCTCGAATGCCACTCAGAGGATATTGAGTAAGGGCATTGTACTTGTAATTATGTAAATCATTAATATAAGGCAATGGATATTTCTTTATTTACTGGTAGTTACGGGCATTCCTAACTCGTAAATATACGTATAGAAACTAGTCCATGTATTTGAGAGCAAAAGCATTCCACTCCTTATTGGATAAGGGGGTCGGCACTGAAAAGGTTTATAGCTCAAATACTTAATCGTTCGCAAGTCGATGAAACTTGACTGGGCGTTAAGTTTATGAGAAGACTTGTATGACGTGTTCTTTGACATGGAGAGTGCCTGTCGAACACTAATAGTCAGTGGGAGCACACGTTATAGGTGTGCTAATTGGATTAGTATACTCGAACCGACTCACCTCGATTCGTCACACGGATTTCACTCCGGACACCAATGACGGAATCGAAAGGTTGTGATAGGTATTCGTGAACCTTCGACTTGAGGATTTAGTAGGGATGTGCTTGTGACGTCAAGATTTTCATTAGAGTAGTTCGACCTCGTAAACCTAAGGCGGGGTCAACTCGACGTGCATCTTGACGGCAAGTAGCAGTGTCCTATCAATACCAAGATAGAATTCTTTCTCCCGTTAGTGAGCGGGTTATATGTCCTATGCGGTTATCGCGATGAGATCATAAGTCTTTGGCCAAAGCATCGGAGCTAGTTGTATTAGATACACGATACCGATGATCTCGATTTGCATTAACGCATGCATAGCGTCAAGCATGATAGGGTTTGACCGACCGTGACCCTATAACTTGATCGGGACATTTGAAAGAAGGGTTTATACGCATACCGTATTCACGACGAATGGTTCTTGAATGATCCCAATCATTCGTTCTCGATTGTACATGATGTAGCCGCCAGTCGGCTAGGTGGTGCTACTACTCTTTGGTTCCTCCCATTGCCGATCGAGACGAACCTACCGAGTCGCGCAATGATTGACGACGGAATGAATCAAGCTAATTCTCTCTAATGAATATTAGGATATCGATATCTAATTTGGGACATTGGATGTCTAAATTAATTTATCGATAAATTAATTTACGGCCTAATGAATTAAATAAATTAATGGGTGATTAATTTAATTCATAAATATAATTATTTCTTGGAGAAATTAATTATGTCATTATGTATTTGATATGATTAATTAATCGGATTAATTAATCGATATAAATACATCGGAACGAATCGGATTATTATCTGCTTGGACTCACGGAGTCCGAAACGGACCGAACTCGTCCGATTCATCCACATGGTCGCCCCTCTTTTCCACCCACCTTCATTTTGTCTTTATTTCATTCTTTATTGAGTGATAAAGACATTGAGGTCATCAGATCTTTTGATGGTGGGGTTGATCACTTATTTGATGAGTTGTATCATGTGAAAAAGGAATAGAATAAAAGAGGAAGACTTCTCTTTCAACAAACACACAAGCTTCCATACGTGAAAGTGAAATAGAGAGAGAGAGAGAGAAAACCTTTTTCAATTATCTTCATCATCTTCTTCATATCATCTTAATTGTTCTTGGAGAAAATTGAGAGATTCATTGAGAGTAAGTGAGTTATACACTTGGAGTGTTGTAATCACAAATATATAGCTTCATCACTTAGCTCTAGCCGTATCCCTGAGGATAGCAAGGTGATTGTTGTTCCTGGTCGTTTCTCCGGCGCGTGGCAAGTAGAGACGCGGTGTTTTCAAGGCTTGGATCGCTCAAGAGCTTGGGGAATAGCTCAAGAGAAGGTTATCCATTTAATCAACGGACTACGAGGGTATGTTTCGTATCTCTTGTATTTCGCTTTGATATTAGTATATACGTAGCTCGATCGATCCTCGTAGGGATTCGGATCGAATTAATTTTCGCTTTACCGCCTACTGGCCTTCGCTTTTAGGCACCGAATCCCAACAAAGGGTATCGAGCGAGGTCTTGCAATCGTATATACGATATTTAGCATTTGGAATGCTTATTTTGTGATTTAGAATCACTTTAATAATCGTAGATATTTTATTGTTCGTCGTAGTGTCGTTTTTCCGTGATTTTATGTTATGATATAAATCAGGTTTTTCTTGGAAATATGATTTATATTAATAATATTCGATCAGAATAACAGGATTTTAGAAATCTACCCAAAACGAGCCAGATCGAATCGTTGGACGATTTTCCATACACCGCCGAAAGTGTGGCCGAGCACGTCCGGCCGTGGCCGACGCTTGTCGTATTCTCGCCGAAGTCCGCCGACCGCCAGACGAGCCGAGTGCTCGCTGATCCGGCCGACGCTTGCCAGATCCACCGAGCGTTCTGGCCGCCGGCCGCTGCCGAGCGCTTTGTCAGATTCACCGAGTGCTTGGCCGAGCGCGTTGTCAGATCCGGCCGAGCATGGCCGCTGGCCGCCGATCTGCCGAGCGCGCTTGTCAGATTCAAATGAGTGCTTGGCCGAGCGCTGGCAGATCCGGCCGAGCGCTGCCGTTTCCGGCCGATCTGCCGGCACGTCCGTATCTCGCCGGCGTGTCCGGCATGGTCGGGCCCCTTTCCCGTCCTGGAGCCGGCGTGGCTCGTAGGTTGCGGTGGCGTGGCCTGTAGCCGCCGTGCAGGAGCCCGGTGCCGCTGCGCTTCAGTGCCGTCGGCACTGGGTCTGCTTTTCAAGATATTTTCGATTATTGAATTTTCTGTATTAATATCATTAATTTGGAATTTTTGATGAGGGAAAACTCAAAGAAAATATTTTAAGGGTACACTACGGATTTAAAAAATTAAATTGTCGATTATTGTTGAATTGATTGATCAATTCTATTTATTGTTGATTATTGATCGATCATATGTAATCTTCTCGCTATCCATTTATTGAGTATTTATTGGATGAATGCTTTTGAATGGGGATGTGGTTCATGGACTTAGTTTGAATCGCTCGCTTTATTCGATTGGGTTGTAAAGGCCGTTTTGAGCCTATTTATTTTACTAGAAATATTTGTATCTAGGATGCAATTTTCAATGTAAAATTTATATGTAATGACGAAGACCGAGGAAGATCCGTTTCGAGAAGACGAAGATTCAAGACGAAGACTTGTAATTAGATTACGGAGTTTTTGTTTTCTAGAACGGTCCATGAACCACATGTTGGTAGCAACTAGGTTGTGAATGGTTGTTACATATTGTATGAATGCAACAAACGCGCTAAAATGATTAATGTGCAAAGTGTAACGTTAATCGCGAAAATTCTCCCACAACAAATTATTAAGTTTATAAGGTTTCAAGGTTTTCCTTCCTCCATCGAGCTTTCGAAATTGAAATCCAAACCGGATGTGCTATGCTTCCGAGTTATCGGGTAGTCATTCGGGGAGGACGGATAAATTAATGGAGCGCATCGATGCCTTCGGTTAGAGCAAATTTTATCCCTAGAAACTGATAGGTTGCGGATAAGATTCAATTGTGAAACCGATTTGCGTCCGATGGTATAAACTTAACTTGTTCACGAACCATAGAAACCGTATAGGTTGAGGGGAGTGAACAAGGGGAACAAGAAGATCGAATCATTCATTAGATGGGTTGGTGTTGACACCACTTTATGAAAATTAATAGACTAGAAACCCGTTTGGTTGCCCTCTATTAAGATTTATAAAGAACTCGATCACCACTATGAAGTAGAGCGACGATACTTGGATTTCACATGGGAGTGTGTTGTTCCGATAAAAATAGTGGGAGCCGGGTAACAAGAATAGAAAAGACCTTAATTCTATACTCGATCATAATATAACAAGTCACTAATTAACTGCTATACTTAATGCATAAATCTCAATATGACAATGAATCCACTCGCAATTCTACTCGAAAAGAACACCTTAATGGAACCTAACTTTGTGGATTGGCTCGCATCCGATGATTGTCCTCGATAGAGGCACTGGGATACGTCTTGGAGACAGACATTCCCGCGCCTCCTGTGCGGACCCGAGCCAATCAGGAAGAGATTGAAAACCACGAAAAGTGGGTTAAGGATGACGTGAAAGTCCGTGCTTATATGATGGCTTCCATGTCTAATGAGATTCAGAGAGCTCATGAGAAAATGACTTCTAAAGTGATTCTATCTCACTTAACCGAGCTTTATGGTGAGCACAAAGCAGAATCGCAAGATATGAAATATCCAAGCAAATCTGCTCGTGCAAGGATGAAGGAAGGTGAGAAGGTTGGGGAACACGTCCTCAAAATGATATCCATGATCGAGAGATTGGAGGCTCTTGATTTTAAAATGGATACTTCTCTCCAAACCGACCTTATCCTACAGCCTCTCCCGATTCCTTCTCACGCTTTGTTATGAACTTCAACCGCAATGAGATTGCATGTAATTTAGCCGGCTAATGAACAAACTTGTGACCGCTCGCCTCAAATGAAGACTCATGGATGAAGGAGTCGGCCCTTGTGATTTCTTCGACTTCTAAGTCTAAGAATAAGAATAAAAAGACCAAGAAGCGAATGGACCACAAGCAAAGGACCTTAAGGGTAAGGGCAAGGCCCCGATGGTTCAAGAACAAGAAGAAGAAGGATGCTTGTCTCAAGTGCGGTGAGTGGCCACTGGGCTAGAGAATGTCCGATTCTTCATGGCACTTCGTGCATGTAACTTTTAGTTTTGGAAACAAATTGTTCTCGCCATCGTATTTTCTACTTCTGGATACTGGATTCGTGCTAGTTCTCATATTTGTACCGTGAATCGGGATCTGGAACAAAGTAGGAAGCTTGAGCCGAGAAGTTATGATCACGGTCGGAAGCGGGCATAGTGTCGAGGCGACCGACATAGATCACTTCTTTTGGGTTTAGAATCCGCTTTGTTTTGACTTTAGAAGATGTACTTGTTTTGCCCAAGGGGCACAAAAACATTGTATCCATTCGGCCATGGACCGAAAAGGCTTTTCATTTTTCATTGGTGATGGTTCTGCAAAATTTATTTTAGAAATAAACTAGTGGGTACTGCTACATTGTTGAATGGATTGTATCATCTAAATCTCAACAACAAAGTAGTTGTGAATACTATGACTAGAAAACGTGGTAGGGATGAAACCAATCAAGTTTTGAAATGGTATCTTAGACTTGGTCATGTTGGTCAGACCAAGGTTTACAAGATGGAAAAAGATGGACTTATGGGTCCATTGGGATCGGATCCCTTTCCTACTTGTGAATCTTGCCTTAAAGGCAAAATGACTAAGTCCCCCTCACAGGGACTTTTGAAAGAGCCGCAGATAAACTGGGATTAATCCATACCGACGTTTGTGGTGCTTTGGAAGCAGCACGTGACGGATATCAATATTTCATTACGTTTACAGATGATCATACTAGGTATGGTTATGTTTACTTAATGAAACATAAATCCGAGGCCTTTGAGAAATTCCAGGAATTCAAGGCCCTAGTTGAGAAACAAACGGGGAATCAAAACAAAGCACTTCGGTCGGACCGAGGTGGCGAGTATATGAGTACGGAGTTTGACGAGTTCCTTAAGGAACATGGAATAGTTTCACAACTAACACCTCGAGGTACTCCTCATTTAAATGGTGTGTCAGAAAGAAGGAACCGAACCTTGTTAAACATGGTCCGTTCCATCCGGGCTACACTGACTTACCAATTTACCTGTGGGGGTATACACTCCTGACTGCCACGTATATCTTGAACAGATGTCCTTCCAAATCCATTCCTAAGACTCCACATGAGATGTGGGAGGGCAGGAAACCAAGTCTTAATCATATTAGGATTTGGGGATGTCCCGCTTATGTCAAGAAGACTAAGGTGGAGAAGTTGGAAGCTAGGTCCGCAAATCGACGTTTCATTGATTCCCATCCGGGACGATGGGATATCTATTCTACATGCCCAAAGATCGAAAGATCGTTGTTGCTTTACAAGCACACTTCCTGGAAGATGAGTTCATTCAGGAAGGCAGAGCACGTAGAAATATTTCTTTGGAAGAATACAATGAAACTCCTCATGAGACACCTGTGCAAGAATTTGGAACCGAACCTTCTGTAACACAAATACAACCACCTCGTAGGTCTAGTAGGGTGTCTCAATTACCTGAGAGGTATAGTTTTATGCACTTGGAGGAACTGGGTTTCTACGAGGTTCCAGGTGATAAACAAGAGACCGACCCGCGACCTAATGACTTAGCAATGGTGGATGTAGACTCCATGTAATAGATCAGAGGGATCTTCATGTAGTTGGGACCTTCGTTTTGATGAGGCAGTCAAAGAGTTTGACTTCATGCAAAATAAAGAGGAACCTTGTGTATACAAGAGGGTTAGTGGGAGCTAGATCGCATTCTTAGTACTATGTGTAGATGACATTCTACTAATAGGAAATGATGTGGGAATGCTTAGTTCTGTGAAAGCTTGGCTTTCGAGTAATTTATCCATAAAAGACTTGGAAGAAGCTACCTATATTCTTGGTATTCGACTCTACCGGGATAGAGCGAAGAGAACAATAGGTCTTTCCCAAGCCCTCTATATAGATAAATCTTAAAGCGATTTAAGATGGATGATTCTAAAAGAGGGTTCCTACCGATGCAACATGGAATAAAACTCTCCTTGAAGATGTGTCCTCAAAGTGAGGAACAACGAAAGGAAATGAGTAATATACCATATGCTTCGCCGTGGTAGCCTCATGTATGCTATGTTGTGTACAAGACTGACATCGCGCATGCCGTAAGCATGGTGAGTAGGTTTCAGCAAACCTGTAGGGAACATTGATCGCCAGAAGAACGTTCTCAAGTACTTAAGAAGGACTTGAGATATGGTTCTTATGTATGGCGGTGGAGAACCGAATGTGATGGGATTCACCGTATTGAACTTCCAAGGACGTAAAGACGATTCTATGTCTACTTCGGCTAAATTTACTCTTAATGGAGGAGCAGATTCTTGGCATAGTGCCAAGTATAGCGCGATCGCCGATTCCACCGCCAGCCGAGTATAAAGCGGCCTCTGGGGCCTCCAAAGGAAGGGTTAAGAAGTTACTAGGTAAACTTCTCGTGAGATCGTGTGTTACGCCGCAGAGCAAAGAAGACAAAGCCTAGGAGCCGAGGTTTCACAACAAGACCAAACATATTGAGAGAGAGTATCATCTCGTAAGAGAATTTGTTCGCAAGCAGATACATCAGGCCGCATAGAGTAGAGTCACCGACTACGTTGCTGATCCACTGACCAAGCCACTTTCTCAGATTAGCTTAGAGCGTCATCTGGAGAACATGGGTATTAGATACCATAGTGTGTGGCATTGAGTGCAAGTGGGAGATTGTTAGGAGTATGCCCTCGAATGCCACTCAGAGGATATTGAGTAAGGGCATTGTACTTGTAATTATGTAAATCATTAATATAAGGCAATGGATGTTTCTTTATTTACTGGTAGTTACGGGCATTCCTAACTCGTAAATATACGTATAGAAACTAGTCCATGTATTTGAGAGCAAAAGCATTCCACTCCTTATTGGATAAGGGGGTCGGCACTGGAAAGGTTTATAGCTCAAATACTTAATCGTTCGCAAGTCGATGAAACTTGACTGGGCGTTAAGTTTATGAGAAGACTTGTATGACGTGTTCTTTGACATGGAGAGTGCCTGTCGAACACTAATAGTCAGTGGGAGCACACGTTATAGGTGTGCTAATTGGATTAGTATACTCGAACCGACTCACCCTCGATTCGTCACACGGATTTCACTCCGGGACAGTCAATGACGGAATCGAAAGGTTGTGATAGGTATTCGTGAACCTTCGACTTGAGGATTTAGTAGGGATGTGCTTGTGACGTCAAGATTTTCATTAGAGTAGTTCGACCCTGTAAACCGGAAGGCGGGAGTCAACCTCGACGTGCATCTTGACGGGCAAGTAGCAGGTCCTACTGAATACCAAGATAGAATTCTTTCTCCCGTTAGTGAGCGGGTTATATGTCCTATGCGGTTATTGGCAGATGAGATCATAAGTCTTTGGCCAAAGCATTGGAGCTAGTTGTATTAGATACACGACAGCTCGATGATCTCGATTTGCATTAACGCATGCATAGCGTCAAGTACAGATAGGGTTTGACTGACCGTGACCCTATAACTTGATCGGGACATTTGAAAGAAGGGTTTATACGCATACTGGTATTCACGACAGAATGGTTCTTGAATGATCCCAATCATTCGTTCTCAGTTGGGGTACAGTGTAGGCCGCCAGGCTGGCTAGGTGGTGCTACTACTCTTTGGTTCCTCCCATTGCTGACTGAGACGAACCTACCGAGTCGCGCAATAGGATTGACGACGGAATGAATCAAGCTAATTCTCTCTAATGAATATTAGGATATTGGATATCTAATTTGGGACATTGGATGTCTAAATTAATTTATTGGATAAATTAATTTACGGCCTAATGAATTAAATAAATTACCGGGTGATTAATTTAATTCATAAATATAATTATTTCTTGGATAAATTAATTATGTCATTATGTATTTGATATGATTAATTAATTGGATTAATTAATCGATATAAATACATCGGAACGGAATCGGATTATTATCTGTTTGGACTCACGGAGTCCAAACGACCGAACTCGTCCGATTCATCCACATGGTCGCCCCTCTTTTTCCACCCACCTTCATTTTGTCTTTATTTCATTCTTTATTGAGTGATAAAGACATTGAGGTCATCAGATCTTTTGATGGTGGGGTTGATCACTTATTTGATGAGTTGTATCATGTGAAAAAAGGAATAGAATAAAAGAGGAAGACTTCTCTTTTCAACAAACACACAAGCTTCCATACGTGAAAGTGAAATAGAGAGAGAGAGAGAGAAAAACCTTTTTCTCAATTATCTTCATCATCTTCTTCATATCATCTTAATTGTTCTTGGAGAAAATTGAGAGATTCATTGAGAGTAAGTGAGTTATACACTTGGAGTGTTGTAATCACAAATATATAGCTTCATCACTTAGCTCTAGCCGTATCCTCGGAGGATAGCAAGGTGATTGTTGTTCCGGTCGTTTCTCCGGCGCGTGGCAAGTAGAGACGCGGTGTTTTCGGCGTTGGATCGTTCAAGAGCTTGGGGAATAGCTCAAGAGAAGGTTATCCATTTAATCAACGGACTACGAGGGTATGTTTCTCGTATCTCTTGTATTTCGTTTTGATATTAGTATATACGTAGCTCGATCGATCCTCGTAGGGATTCGGATCGAATTAATTTTCGTTTTACCGCTTACTGGCCTTCGTTTTAGGCACCGAATCCCAACAGTGGTATCGGAGCGAGGTCTTGCAATCGTATATACGATATTTAGCATTTGGAATGCTTATTTTGTGATTTAGAATCACTTTAATAATCGTAGATATTTTATTGTTCGTCGTAGTGTCGTTTTTCCGTGATTTTATGTTATGATATAAATCAGGTTTTCTTGGAAATATGATTTATATTAATAATATTCGATCGAATAACAGATTTTAGAAATCTACCAAAACGAGTCAGATCGAATCGTTGGACGATTTTCCATACACTGCCGAGTGTGGCCGAGCACGTCCGGCCGTGGCCGACGCTTGCCGTATTCTCGCCGAAGTCCGCCGACCGCTGGCCAGATCGAGCCGAGTGCTCGCCGATCCGGCCGACGCTTGTCAGATTCAAATGAGCTGCCGCTGGGCCGCCGGCCGCTGCCGAGCGCTTGTCAGATTCACCGAGTGCTTGGCCGAGCGCGTTCCGTATCCGGCCGAGCATGGCCGCTGGTCGCCGGCCGCCGAGCGCTTTGTATCCACCGAGTGCTTGGCCGAGCGCTGCAAAGATCCGGCCGAGCGTTGCCTTCCGGTCGCCGGCACGTCCGTATCCCGCCGGCGTGTCCGGCATGGTCGGGCCCTTTCTGTCCGGAGCCGGCGTGGCTGTAGCCGCAGGCGTGGCCTGTAGCCGCCGGCAGTGAGCCCGGTGCCTTGGCGCTTCAGCCGTCGGCACTGGGTCTGCTTTTCAAGATATTTTCGATTATTGAATTTTCTGTATTAATATCATTAATTTGGAATTTTTGATGAGGAAAACTCAAAGAAAATATTTTAAGGGTACACTACGGACGAAAATTAAATTGTCGATTATTGTTGAATTGATTGGATCAATTCTATTTATTGTTGATTATTGATTGGATCATATGTAATCTTCTCGCTATCCATTTATTGAGTATTTATTGGATGAATGCTTTTGAATGGGGATGTGGTTCATGGACTTAGTTTGAATCGCTCGTTTTATTCGATTGGGTTGTAAAGGCCGTTTTGAGCCTATTTATTTTACTAGAAATATTTGTATCTAGGATGCAATTTTCAATGTAAAATTTATATGTAATGACGAAGACCGAGGAAGATCCGTTTCGAGAAGACGAAGATTCAAGACGAAGACTTGTAATTAGATTACGAGTTTTTGTTTTCTAGAACGGTCCATGAACCACATGTTGGTAGCAACTAGGTTGTGAATGGTTGTTACATATTGTATGAATGCAACAAACGCGCTAAAATGATTAATGTGCAAAGTGTAACGTTAATCGCGAAAATTCTCCCACAACAAATTATTAAGTTTATAAGGTTTCAAGTTTTCCTTCCTCCATCGAGCTTTCGGGAAATTGAAATCCAAACCGGATGTGCTATGCTACCGAGTTATCGGGGTAGTCATTCGGGGAGGACGGAGAAATTACCGGGCGCGCCAGTGATGCCTTCGGTGGGAGCAAATTTTATCCCTAGAAACCAGATAGGTTGCGGATAAGATTCAATTGTGAAACTGATTTGCGTCGATGGTATAAACTTAACTTGTTCACGAACCATAGAAACCGTATAGGTTGAGGGGAGTGAACAAGGGGAACAAGAAGATCGAATCATTCATTAGATGGGTTGGTGTTGGACACCACTTTATGAAAATTAATAGACTAGAAACCTGTTTGGTTGCCCTCTATTAAGATTTATAAAGAACTCGATCACCACTATGAAGTAGAGCGACGATACTTCCGGATTTCACATGGGAGTGTGTTGTTCCGATAAAAATAGTGGGAGCTGGGTAACAAGAATAGAAAAGACCTTAATTCTATACTCAGATCATAATATAACAAGTCACTAATTAATCTGTTATACTTAATGCATAAATCTCAATATGACAATGAATCCACTCGCAATTCTACTCGAAAAGAACACCTTAATGGAACCTAACTTTGTGGATTGGCTCGCAATCCGATGATTGTCCTCGGATAGAGGCACCGGGATACGTCTTGGAGACAGACATTCCCGCGCCTCCTGTGCGGACCCGAGCCAATCAGGAAGAGATTGAAAACCACGAAAAGTGGGTTAAGGATGACGTGAAAGTCCGTGCTTATATGATGGCTTCCATGTCTAATGAGATTCAGAGAGCTCATGAGAAAATGACTTCGCTAGGCAGATTCTATCTCACTTAACCGAGCTTTATGGTGAGCACAGCAGAACTGCAAGATATGAAATATCCAAGCAACTGTTCGGTGCAAGGATGAAGGAAGGTGAGAAGGTTGGGGAACACGTCCTCAAAATGATATCCATGATCGAGAGATTGGAGGCTCTTGATTTTAAAATGGATACTTCTCTCCAAACCGACCTTATCCTACAGTCTCTCCCTGATTCCTTCTCACAGTTTGTTATGAACTTCAACTGCAATGAGATTGCATGTAATTTAGCTGGCTAATGAACAAACTTGTGACCGCTCAGTCTCAAATGAAGACTCATGGATGAAGGAGTCGGCCCTTGTGATTTCTTACGGACTTCTAAGTCTAAGAATAAGAATAAAAAGACCAAGAAGCGAACTGGACCACAAGCAAAGGACCTTAAGGGTAAGGGCAAGGCCCCGATGGTTCCGAAGAACAAGAAGAAGAAGGATGCTTGTCTCAAGTGCGGTGAGCTGGGCCACTGGGCTAGAGAATGTCCGATTCTTCATGGCACTTGGTCTGTAACTTTTAGTTTTGGAAACAAATTGTTCTCGCATCGTATTTTCTACTTCTGGATACTGGATTCGTGCTAGTTCTCATATTTGTACCGTGAATCAGATCTGGAACAAAGTAGGAAGCTTGAGCCGGAGAAGTTATGATCACAAATGGAAGCGGGCATAGTGTCGAGGCGACCGACATAGGATCACTTCTTTTGGGTTTAGAATCCGGCTTTGTTTTGACTTTAGAAGATGTACTTGTTTTGCCCAAGGGGCACAAAAACATTGTATCCATTCCGGTCATGGACCGAAAAGGCTTTTCATTTTTCATTGGTGATGGTTCCTGCAAAATTTATTTTAGAAATAAACTAGTGGGTACTGCTACATTGTTGAATGGATTGTATCATCTAAATCTCAACAACAAAGTAGTTGTGAATACTATGACTAGAAAACGTGGTAGGGATGAAACCAATCAAGTTTTGAAATGGTATCTTAGACTTGGTCATGTTGGTCAGACCAAGGTTTACAAGATGGAAAAAGATGGACTTATGGGTCCATTGGGATCGGATCCCTTTCCTACTTGTGAATCTTGCCTTAAAGGCAAAATGACTAAGTCCCCCTTCACAGGGACTTTTGAAAGAGCCGCTGATAAAATGGGATTAATCCATACCGACGTTTGTGGTGCTTTGGAAGCAGCACGTGACGGATATCAATATTTCATTACGTTTACAGATGATCATACTAGGTATGGTTATGTTTACTTAATGAAACATAAATCCGAGGCCTTTGAGAAATTCCAGGAATTCAAGGCCCTAGTTGAGAAACAAACTGGTAATCATATCAAAGCACTTCGGTCGGACCGAGGTGGCGAGTATATGAGTACGGAGTTTGACGAGTTCCTTAAGGAACATGGAATAGTTTCACAACTAACACCTCCAGGTACTCCTCATTTAAATGGTGTGTCAGAAAGAAGGAACCGAACCTTGTTAAACATGGTCCGTTCCATCCGGGCTACACCGACTTACCAATTTACTGTGGGGTATACACTCGATCGCCACGTATATCTTGAACAGATGTCCTTCCAAATCCATTCCTAAGACTCCACATGAGATGTGGGAGGGCAGGAAACCAAGTCTTAATCATATTAGGATTTGGGGATGTCCCGCTTATGTCAAGAAGACTAAGGTGGAGAAGTTGGAAGCTAGGTCCGCAAATCGACGTTTCATTGGATTCCCATCTGGGACGATGGGATATCTATTCTACATGCCCAAAGATCGAAAGATCGTTGTTGCTTTACAAGCACACTTCCTGGAAGATGAGTTCATTCAGGAAGGCAGAGCACGTAGAAATATTTCTTTGGAAGAATACAATGAAACTCCTCATGAGACACCTGTGCAAGAATTTGGAACCGAACCTTCTGTAACACAAATACAACCACCTCGTAGGTCTAGTAGGGTGTCTCAATTACCTGAGAGGTATAGTTTTATGCACTTGGAGGAACTGGGTTTCTACGAGGTTCCAGGTGATAAACAAGAGACCGACCCGCGACCTAATGACTTAGCAATGGTGGATGTAGACTCCATGTAATAGACTGTAGCAGTCTTCATGTAGTTGGGACCTTCGTTTTGATGAGGCAGTCAAAGAGTTTGACTTCATGCAAAATAAAGAGGAACCTTGTGTATACAAGAGGGTTAGTGGGAGCTAGATCGCATTCTTAGTACTATGTGTAGATGACATTCTACTAATAGGAAATGATGTGGGAATGCTTAGTTCTGTGAAAGCTTGGCTTTCGAGTGATTTATCCATAAAAGACTTGGAAGAAGCTACCTATATTCTTGGTATTCGACTCTACCGGGATAGAGCGAAGAGAACAATAGGTCTTTCCCAAGCCCTCTATATAGATAAATCTTAAAGCGATTTAAGATGGATGATTCTAAAAGAGGGTTCCTACCGATGCAACATGGAATAAAACTCTCCTTGAAGATGTGTCCTCAAAGTGAGGAACAACGAAAGGAAATGAGTAATATACCATATGCTTCGGCCGTGGGTAGCCTCATGTATGCTATGTTGTGTACAAGACCTGACATCGCGCATGCTGTAAGCATGGTGAGTAGGTTTCAGCAAACCTGGTAGGGAACATTGATCGCCAGAAGAACGTTCTCAAGTACTTAAGAAGGACTTGAGATATGGTTCTTATGTATGGCGGTGGAGAACCGAATGTGATGGGATTCACCGTATTGAACTTCCAAGGACAAAAGACGATTCTATGTCTACTGCTAAATTTACTCTTAATGGAGGAGCGATCTTGGCATAGTGCCAAGTATAGCGCGACCGCGATTCCACCAGTTAGCCGAGTATAAAGCGGCCTCTGGGGCCTCCAAAGGAAGGGTTAAGAAGTTACTAGGTAAACTTCTCGTGAGGCTGTGTTACGCCGCAGAGCAAAGAAGACAGCCTAGGAGCCGAGGTTTCACAACAAGACCAAACATATTGAGAGAGAGTATCATCTCGTAAGAGAATTTGTTCGCAAAATGCATACATTGTCCGCATAGAGTAGAGTCAGCCGACTACGTTGCTGATCCACTGACCAAGCCACTTTCTCAGATTAGCTTAGAGCGTCATCTGGAGAACATGGGTATTAGATACCATAGTGTGTGGCATTGAGTGCAAGTGGGAGATTGTTAGGAGTATGCCCTCGAATGCCACTCAGAGGATATTGAGTAAGGGCATTGTACTTGTAATTATGTAAATCATTAATATAAGGCAATGGATGTTTCTTTATTTACTTGTAGTTAAGGGCATTCCTAACACGAACATATACGGGTAGAAACTAGTCGTTGTATTTGTGAGCAAAAGCATTCCACTCCTTATTGGATAAGGGGGTCGGCACTGGAAAGGTTTATAGCTCAAATACTTAATCGTTCGCAAGTCGATGAAACTTGGTGGGCGTTAAGTTTATGAGAAGACTTGTATGACGTGTTCTTTGACATGGAGAGTGCACGCGAACACTAATAGTCGGTGGGAGCACACGTTATAGGTGTGCTAATTGGATTAGTATACTCGAACCGACTCACCTCGATTCGTCACACGGATTTCACTCGGACGATCAATGACGGAATCGAAAGGTTGTGATAGGTATTCGTGAACCTTCGACTTGAGGATTTAGTAGGGATGTGCTTGTGACGTCAAGATTTTCATTAGAGTAGTTCGACCTCGTAAACCTAAGGCGGGAGTCAACCTCGACGTGCATCTTGACGGCAAGTAGCAGTCCTACGAATACCAAGATAGAATTCTTTCTCCCGTTAGTGAGCGGGTTATATGTCCTATGCGGTTATTGGCGATGAGATCATAAGTCTTTGGCCAAAGCATTGGAGCTAGTTGTATTAGATACACGGCATGACTCGATGATCTCGATTTGCATTAACGCATGCATAGCGTCAAGTCTGAGATAGGGTTTGGTCGACCGTGACCCTATAACTTGATCGGGACATTTGAAAGAAGGGTTTATACGCATACCGGTATTCACGAGAATGGTTCTTGAATGATCCCAATCATTCGTTCTCGGTTGGGTGCAGTGTAGCCGCCAGTGGGCTAGGTGGTGCTACTACTCTTTGGTTCCTCCCATTGCTGACTGAGACGAACCTACCGAGTCGCGCAATAGGATTGACGACGGAATGAATCAAGCTAATTCTCTCTAATGAATATTAGGATATTGGATATCTAATTTGGGACATTGGATGTCTAAATTAATTTATTGGATAAATTAATTTACGGCCTAATGAATTAAATAAATTACCGGGTGATTAATTTAATTCATAAATATAATTATTTCTTGGATAAATTAATTATGTCATTATGTATTTGATATGATTAATTAATTGGATTAATTAATCGATATAAATACATCGGAACGGAATCGGATTATTATCTGTTTGGACTCACGGGAGTCCGAAACGGACCGAACTCGTCCGATTCATCCACATGGTCGCCCCCTCTTTTTCCACCCACCTTCATTTTGTCTTTATTTCATTCTTTATTGAGTGATAAAGACATTGAGGTCATTGTATCTTTTGATGGTGGGGTTGATCACTTATTTGATGAGTTGTATCATGTGAAAAAAGGAATAGAATAAAAGAGGAAGACTTCTCTTTTCAACAAACACACAAGCTTCCATACGTGAAAGTGAAATAGAGAGAGAGAGAGAGAAAAACCTTTTTCTCAATTATCTTCATCATCTTCTTCATATCATCTTAATTGTTCTTGGAGAAAATTGAGAGATTCATTGAGAGTAAGTGAGTTATACACTTGGAGTGTTGTAATCACAAATATATAGCTTCATCACTTAGCTCTAGCCGTATCCTCGGAGGATAGCAAGGTGATTGTTGTTCCGGTCGTTTCTCCGGCGCGTGGCAAGTAGAGACGCGGTGTTTTCGGCGTTGGATCGTTCAAGAGCTTGGGGAATAGCTCAAGAGAAGGTTATCCATTTAATCAACGGACTACGAGGGTATGTTTCTCGTATCTCTTGTATTTCGTTTTGATATTAGTATATACGTAGCTCGATCGATCCTCGTAGGGATTCGGATCGAATTAATTTTCGTTTTACCGCTTCCGCTGGGCCTTCGTTTTAGGCACCGAATCCCAACAGTGGTATCGGAGCGAGGTCTTGCAATCGTATATACGATATTTAGCATTTGGAATGCTTATTTTGTGATTTAGAATCACTTTAATAATCGTAGATATTTTATTGTTCGTCGTAGTGTCGTTTTTCCGTGATTTTATGTTATGATATAAATCAGGTTTTTATTGGAAATATGATTTATATTAATAATATTCAGATCAGGAATAACAGGATTTTAGAAATCTACCCGAAAACGAGTCAGACGAATCGTTGGACGATTTTCCATACACCGCCGAAAGTGTGGCCGAGCACGCCCGGCCGTGGCGGACGCTTGCCGTATTCTCGCCGAAGTCCGCCGACCGGCCAGATCGAGCCGAGTGCTCATTGATCCGCCGACGCTTGTCAGATTCAATGAGCGTGCCGCTGGGCCGCCGCCGAAGCGCGCTTGTGATTCAAATGAGTGCTTGGCCGAGCGTTGTCAGATCCGGCCGAGCATGGCCATGGTCACGGGTCGATGCCGAGCGCGCTTGTATCGGCCGAGTGCTTGGCCGAGCGCTGCGAGATCCGGCCGAGCGTTGCCGTTGCCTTCCGGCCGCTGCCGGCACGTCTTGTATCTGCCGGCGTGTCCGGCATGGTCGGCCCCTTTCTGCCTCGGAGCGGCGTGGCTGTAGAGCCGCAGGGCGTGGCTGTAGGCCGCCGGCAGGAGCCCGGTGCCGCCGGCGATTTCAGCCGTCGGCACCGGGTCTGCTTTTCAAGATATTTTCGATTATTGAATTTTCTGTATTAATATCATTAATTTGGAATTTTTGATGAGGAAAACTCAAAGAAAATATTTTAAGGGTACACTACGATTTAAAAATTAAATTGTCGATTATTGTTGAATTGATTGGATCAATTCTATTTATTGTTGATTATTGATTGGATCATATGTAATCTTCTCGCTATCCATTTATTGAGTATTTATTGGATGAATGCTTTTGAATGGGGATGTGGTTCATGGACTTAGTTTGAATCGTTCGTTTTATTCGATTGGGTTGTAAAGGCCGTTTTGAGCCTATTTATTTTACTAGAAATATTTGTATCTAGGATGCAATTTTCAATGTAAAATTTATATGTAATGACGAAGACCGGAGGAAGATCCGTTTCGAGAAGACGAAGATTCAAGACGAAGACTTGTAATTAGATTACGGAGTTTTTGTTTTCTAGGAACGGTCCATGAACCACATGTTGGTAGCAACTAGGTTGTGAATGGTTGTTACATATTGTATGAATGCAACAAACGCGCTAAAATGATTAATGTGCAAAGTGTAACGTTAATCGCGAAAATTCTCCCACAACAAATTATTAAGTTTATAAGGTTTCAAGGTTTTCCTTCCCTCCATCGAGCTTTCGGGAAATTGAAATCCAAACCGGATGTGCTATGCTTCCGAGTTATCGGGGTAGTCATTCGGGGAGGACGGATAAATTACCGGGAGCGCATTGGATGCCTTCGGTTGGAGCAAATTTTATCCCTAGAAACCTGATAGGTTGCCGGATAAGATTCAATTGTGAAACTGATTTGCGTCGATGGTATAAACTTAACTTGTTCACGAACCATAGAAACCGTATAGGTTGAGGGGAGTGAACAAGGGGAACAAGAAGATCGAATCATTCATTAGATGGGTTGGTGTTGGACACCACTTTATGAAAATTAATAGACTAGAAACCTGTTTGGTTGCCCTCTATTAAGATTTATAAAGAACTCGATCACCACTATGAAGTAGAGCGACGATACTTCCGGATTTCACATGGGAGTGTGTTGTTCCGATAAAAATAGTGGGAGCTGGGTAACAAGAATAGAAAAGACCTTAATTCTATACTCAGATCATAATATAACAAGTCACTAATTAATCTGTTATACTTAATGCAGACAAATCTCAATATGACAATGAATCCACTCGCAATTCTACTCGAAAAGAACACCTTAATGGAACCTAACTTTGTGGATTGGCTCCGCAATCTGATGATTGTCCTCAGTATAGAGGCACTGGGATACGTCTTGGAGACAGACATTCCCGCGCCTCCTGTGCGGACCCGAGCCAATCAGGAAGAGATTGAAAACCACGAAAAGTGGGTTAAGGATGACGTGAAAGTCCGTGCTTATATGATGGCTTCCATGTCTAATGAGATTCAGAGAGCTCATGAGAAAATGACTTCGCTGGCATTCTATCTCACTTAACCGAGCTTTATGGTGAGCACAGTGAATCGCAAGATATGAAATATCCAAGCAACTGTTCGGTGCAAGGATGAAGGAAGGTGAGAAGGTTGGGGAACACGTCCTCAAAATGATATCCATGATCGAGAGATTGGAGGCTCTTGATTTTAAAATGGATACTTCTCTCCAAACCGACCTTATCCTACAGTCTCTCCCTGATTCCTTCTCACAGTTTGTTATGAACTTCAACTGCAATGAGATTGCATGTAATTTAGCTGGCTAATGAACAAACTTGTGACCGCTCAGTCTCAAATGAAGACTCCGCGGATGAAGGAGTCGGCCCTTGTGATTTCTTCTGGACTTCGGAAGTCTAAGAATAAGAATAAAAAGACCAAGAAGCGAACTGGACCACAAGCAAAGGACCTTAAGGGTAAGGGCAAGGCCCCGATGGTTCCGAAGAACAAGAAGAAGAAGGATGCTTGTCTCAAGTGCGGTGAGCTGGGCCACTGGGCTAGAGAATGTCCGATTCTTCATGGCACTTGGTCTGTAACTTTTAGTTTTGGAAACAAATTGTTACGCTCTTGTATTTTCTACTTCTGGATCTGGATTACGGTGCTAGTTCTCATATTTGTACCGTGAATCAGGATCTGGAACAAAGTAGGAAGCTTGGAGCTGGAGAAGTTATGATCACAGTCGGAAGCGGGCATAGTGTCGAGGCGACCGACATAGGATCACTTCTTTTGGGTTTAGAATCCGGCTTTGTTTTGACTTTAGAAGATGTACTTGTTTTGCCCAAGGGGCACAAAAACATTGTATCCATTCGGTCATGGACCGAAAAGGCTTTTCATTTTTCATTGGTGATGGTTCTGCAAAATTTATTTTAGAAATAAACTAGTGGGTACTGCTACATTGTTGAATGGATTGTATCATCTAAATCTCAACAACAAAGTAGTTGTGAATACTATGACTAGAAAACGTGGTAGGGATGAAACCAATCAAGTTTTGAAATGGTATCTTAGACTTGGTCATGTTGGTCAGACCAAGGTTTACAAGATGGAAAAAGATGGACTTATGGGTCCATTGGGATCGGATCCCTTTCCTACTTGTGAATCTTGCCTTAAAGGCAAAATGACTAAGTCCCCCTTCACAGGGACTTTTGAAAGAGCCGCTGATAAAATGGGATTAATCCATACCGACGTTTGTGGTGCTTTGGAAGTAGCACGTGACGGATATCAATATTTCATTACGTTTACAGATGATCATACTAGGTATGGTTATGTTTACTTAATGAAACATAAATCCGAGGCCTTTGAGAAATTCCAGGAATTCAAGGCCCTAGTTGAGAAACAAACTGGTAATCATATCAAAGCACTTCGGTCGGACCGAGGTGGCGAGTATATGAGTACGGAGTTTGACGAGTTCCTTAAGGAACATGGAATAGTTTCACAACTAACACCTCGAGGTACTCCTCATTTAAATGGTGTGTCAGAAAGAAGGAACCGAACCTTGTTAAACATGGTCCGTTCCATGCTGGGCTACACTGACTTACCAATTTACCTGTGGGGGTATACACTCCTGACTGCCACGTATATCTTGAACAGATGTCCTTCCAAATCCATTCCTAAGACTCCACATGAGATGTGGGAGGGCAGGAAACCAAGTCTTAATCATATTAGGATTTGGGGATGTCCCGCTTATGTCAAGAAGACTAAGGTGGAGAAGTTGGAAGCTAGGTCCGCAAATCGACGTTTCATTGGATTCCCATCTGGGACGATGGGATATCTATTCTACATGCCCAAAGATCGAAAGATCGTTGTTGCTTTACAAGCACACTTCCTGGAAGATGAGTTCATTCAGGAAGGCAGAGCACGTAGAAATATTTCTTTGGAAGAATACAATGAAACTCCTCATGAGACACCTGTGCAAGAATTTGGAACCGAACCTTCTGTAACACAAATACAACCACCTCGTAGGTCTAGTAGGGTGTCTCAATTACCTGAGAGGTATAGTTTTATGCACTTGGAGGAACTGGGTTTCTACGAGGTTCCAGGTGATAAACAAGAGACCGACCCGCGACCTAATGACTTAGCAATGGTGGATGTAGACTCCATGTAATAGACTGTAGCAGTCTTCATGTAGTTGGGACCTTCGTTTTGATGAGGCAGTCAAAGAGTTTGACTTCATGCAAAATAAAGAGGAACCTTGTGTATACAAGAGGGTTAGTGGGAGCTAGATCGCATTCTTAGTACTATGTGTAGATGACATTCTACTAATAGGAAATGATGTGGGAATGCTTAGTTCTGTGAAAGCTTGGCTTTCGAGTAATTTATCCATAAAAGACTTGGAAGAAGCTACCTATATTCTTGGTATTCGACTCTACCGGGATAGAGCGAAGAGAACAATAGGTCTTTCCCAAGCCCTCTATATAGATAAATCTTAAAGCGATTTAAGATGGATAATTCTAAAAGAGGGTTCCTACCGATGCAACATGGAATAAAACTCTCCTTGAAGATGTGTCCTCAAAGTGAGGAACAACGAAAGGAAATGAGTAATATACCATATGCTTCGGCCGTGGGTAGCCTCATGTATGCTATGTTGTGTACAAGACACGACATCGCGCATCCGTAAGCATGGTGAGTAGGTTTCAGGCAAACCAGGTAGGGAACATTGACTGCCGTAGAAGAACGTTCTCAAGTACTTAAGAAGGACTTGAGATATGGTTCTTATGTATGGCGGTGGAGAACTGAATGTGATGGGATTCACTGTATTGAACTTCCAAGGACAGAAAGACGATTCTATGTCTACTTCTGGCTAAATTTACTCTTAATGGAGGAGATATCTTGGCATAGTGCCAAGTATAGCGCGGCCGATTCCACCGATTAGCCGAGTATAAAGCGGCCTCGGGGCCTCCAAAGGAAGGGTTAAGAAGTTACTAGGTAAACTTCTCGTGAGGCGTGTGTTACGCTGC
The DNA here is from genome assembly GCA_033398695.1 of Orobanche coerulescens. Taxonomy (NCBI): domain Eukaryota; kingdom Viridiplantae; phylum Streptophyta; class Magnoliopsida; order Lamiales; family Orobanchaceae; genus Orobanche; species Orobanche coerulescens. The sequence continues at coordinate 52,972,142 of CM065803.1, forward strand.
AGAAGCAAAGCACGAGCCTAGGAGCCGAGGTTTCACAGTACCAAACATATTGAGAGAGAGTATCATCTCGTAAGAGAATTTGTTCGCAAGCAGATACATTGTCTTGCATAGAGTAGAGTCACCGACTACGTTCCGATCCACCGACCAAGCCACTTTCTCGCATTAGCTTAGAGCGTCATCGGAGAACATGGGTATTAGATACCATAGTGTGTGGCATTGAGTGCAAGTGGGAGATTGTTAGGAGTATGCCCTCGAATGCCACTCGAGAGGATATTGAGTAAGGGCATTGTACTTGTAATTATGTAAATCATTAATATAAGGCAATGGATGTTTCTTTATTCTTGGTAGTTACGGGCATTCCTAACTCGTAAATATACGTATAGAAACTAGTCCATGTATTTGAGAGCAAAAGCATTCCACTCCTTATTGGATAAGGGGTCGGCCTGGAAAGGTTTATAGCTCAAATACTTAATCGTTCGCAAGTCGATGAAACTTGGTAGGCGTTAAGTTTATGAGAAGACTTGTATGACGTGTTCTTTGACATGGAGAGTGCCCGCCGAACACTAATAGTCGGTGGGAGCACACGTTATAGGTGTGCTAATTGGATTAGTATACTCGAACCGACTCACCTCGATTCGTCACACGGATTTCACTCACGGGACGATCAATGACGGAATCGAAAGGTTGTGATAGGTATTCGTGAACCTTCGACTTGAGGATTTAGTAGGGATGTGCTTGTGACGTCAAGATTTTCATTAGAGTAGTTCGACCACCGTAACCGGAAGGTGGGGGTCAACCTCGACGTGCATCTTGACGGGCAGTAGTCTCGAATACCAAGATAGAATTCTTTCTCCCGTTAGTGAGCGGGTTATATGTCCTATGCGGTTATTGGCGAGATGAGATCATAAGTCTTTGGCCAAAGCATTGGAGCTAGTTGTATTAGATACACGGCGGCTCGATGATCTCGATTTGCATTAACGCATGCATAGCGTCAAGTACGAGATAGGGTTTGATCGACCGTGACCCTATAACTTGATCGGGACATTTAAAAGAAGGGTTTATACGCATACCGGTATTCACGACAGAATGGTTCTTGAATGATCCCAATCATTCGTTCTCGGTTGGGGTGCAGTGTAGGCCGCCAGTGGCTAGGTGGTGCTACTACTCTTTGGTTCCTCCCATTCTTGATCGAGACGAACCTACCGAGTCGCCATGATAGGATTGACGACGGAATGAATCAAGCTAATTCTATCTAATGAATATTTGTATATTGGATATCTAATTTGGGACATTGGATGTCTATATTTATTTATTTGATATATTAATTTACGGCCTAATGAATTAAATAAATTAGCGGGTGATTTTTTTAATTCTTAAATATAATTATTTCTTGGAGAAATTAATTATGTCATTATGTATTTGATATGATTAATTAATTGGATTAATTAATCGATATAAATACATCGGAACGGAATCGGATTATTATCTGTTTGGACTCACGGGAGTCCGAAACGGACCGAACTCGTCCGATTCATCCACCTGGTCGCCCCTCTTTTCCACCCACCTTCATTTTGTCTTTATTTCATTCTTTATTGAGTGATAAAGACATTGGGGTCATGGTATCTTTTGATGGTGGGGTTGATCACTTATTTGATGAGTTGTATCATGTGAAAAAAGGAATAGAATAAAAGAGGAAGACTTCTCTTTTCAACAAACACACAAGCTTCCATACGTGAAAGTGAAATAGAGAGAGAGAAAGAGAAAAACCTTTTTCTCAATTATCTTCATCATCTTCTTCATATCATCTTAATTGTTCTTGGAGAAAATTGAGAGATTCATTGAGAGTAAGTGAGTTATACACTTGGAGTGTTGTAATCACAAATATATAGCTTCATCACTTAGCTCTAGCCGTATCCTCGGAGGATAGCAAGGTGATTGTTGTTACGGTCGTTTCTCCGGCGCGTGGCAAGTAGAGACGCGGTGTTTTCGGCGTTGGATCATTCAAGAGCTTGGGGAATAGCTCAAGAGAAGGTTATCCATTTAATCAACGGACTACGATGGTATGTTTCTCGTATCTCTTGTATTTCGTTTTGATATTAGTATATACGTAGCTCGATCGATCCTCGTAGGGATTCGGATCGAATTAATTTTCGTTTTACCGCTTCCGCTGGGCCTTCGTTTTAGGCACCGAATCCCAACAGAATGGGCCTCACGCAAAATACTCTGTCGCAACTCTGGATCGTTCGGTACACAAAGCCGACTCTGGAATCTCAAAACACCATCCTCGTGAATCACAAACCCAGGAGACTTTCCTTTAAGAACGTTCTCTCGGATTTGAGTAATCATCGGATCCTCTAATTGCTTCAGTTTAATTTCATCGATCAAAGACGATGAAATTTCTAAGGCACAAAGTTGCCCGACAGATCCAGGCAGCAAAACCTCAACATCTAACCCGCTCAAATCCCGCCGAAGCTCAGACTGAGGCGTAAGGACCTCAAGCGTTCGCAACGCAATCGGTTTCCGACTCAAGGCGTCGGCCACGACATTCGCCTTACCCGGATGATAAAGGATTTCGAGGTCATAATCCTTAATCAACTCTAACCACCTCCTCTGCCTCATATTCAACTCTCGCTGAGTAAATATGTATTTCAGACTTTTATGATCGGTAAAAATCGACATGCGAGCCGAAAAGATAGTGACGCCAAATCTTGAGTGCAAAGACAACCGCCGCTAACTCCAAATCGTGAGTAGGGTAGTTAAGCTCATACGGCCTCAATCTGTCTCGACGCATAGGCAAGGTCTTGCCGTCTTGCATCAATACGCACCCAAGACCACGACCGAAGCATTGCTAAAAACGGCGAAACCCTCGTTGCCACATGGCAATGCCAAAACCGGGTCAAGTCAAACGCTTCTTCACTCCTCATCGGTCTGCATTTAACTTCTGATTTCGGAGCAATCAGGTAAGTGGTCGAGCTAGTTTTGAGAAACCTCGGCGAACCTACGGTAGTAGCCACCAAACCCAAGAAACTACGGACCTCCTTCACATTTGTAGGCGATGCCCAATCCAACACCGCCTCAATTTTCATGCGGATCCACTCGAACTCCCTACCGAAATCACGTGACCCCAAATCATCACTTCCTTCAGCCAGAACTCACATTTCGAGAACTTCGCATAGAGTTGCTCGGTCCTCAAAATGTCTAACACTACCCGCAAATGATGGGCATGCTCTTCCTCGTTCCTCGAATAAATAAGAATATCGTCAATGAAGACGACGACACACTTATCCAAATACTCGATAAAGACTTTGTTCATCAACCGCATGAACACCGCCGCGCGTTAGTTAACCCGAAAGGCATAACTACAAACTCATAATGTCCGTATCTCGTCCGAAAAGCCGCGTTTCGGCGTCGGACTCCCTCACCGGAGCCGATAGTACCCCGATCTCAAATCAATCTTTGAGAATACCGCCGCTCCCTGCAACTGATCGAACAAGTCGTCAATCCTCGGCAAAGGATACTTGTTCTTGATGGTCACCTTGTTCAGTTCACGATAGTCGATACACAAACGTAGTGAACCATCCTTCTTACGCACAAACAAGACCGGTGCGCCCCAAGGCGAGGCGCTCGGTCGAACATACCCCGACTCAAGAAGTTCACTCAACTGTTTCTTCAACTCTGACATTTCTGAAGGTGCCATGCGATACGGCGCCTTCGAAATCGGAGCCGCACCCGGCTCTAACTCTATAGCAAACTCAACCTCACGATCCGGTGGCAATCCCGGCAACTCGTCAGGAAATACATCAGGAAACTCACTAACGACTGGAATCGATGAAAGCTCGACTCCACCATTCTCCGCCTTCAAGGCGTAGCACCAATAACCAGTACACCCTTTTCGCAGGAGTCTCACCGCCTTCAAGGCATTAATAACAAACTTCTGGTTTCTCTTTCGCCCTGCGAAAGAGTGTTCGGTGCCGTCCTCGGCTAACATAGTGATGATTCTCGTGCGGTAGTTCATGATCGCGCCATGCCGCTCGAGCCAATCATCCCCGAGAATCAAATCCTCACCCTCGATACCCACGACAATAAGATTAGAGAGCCAAGCCCTCTCACAAATAATCACAGAACAGTCCCGGACTTCGATCACCGACAATTCTATCACCGCTAGGAAGTTTAACAATGAAAGGCTCGCAAGGTGACAAGCAGTCGAGACTCAAACGGCGTACACACTCTAGAGAAATGAATGAATGCGTAGCACCCGAATCAAAAAGCACACCGACAGGATGAGAATGGATATGAGCACTGTCGCCACAGATGGCTACTGGGTCTTCGGCCCTCCTCATCTCTTATATACGCGGCCGGGCGGAGCCGACACCGGAAGCTCCTCCTCTAGCGGGTTGACCCGACCCTACCTCGGCCGGCACTCGGTGAGGCGGCAGAGCAAATGAGCCCTGGTTCACACTCGGCTCCATAGGTGCCGGGTGAGAAGAACGGCACCGCGGCCATCCGAGCCGATCACAAAGAAGCCTTGTGGCCCGGCCCGACCACAAGTATGACAAGTTAAAGGCGGACGAGGCAGTCCGGTTCTTATGACCCGAAAGGCGCAGTTAAAGCATGTGAGCTCACGAGCGGGGGTTCCGGCGGCACCCGAAAGCTCCCAGAGAAACGAGCCGAACCGCCCGTAGAAATATTCGCACTCGAGATTTCTGTGGCCTCCACTCTTGGGACCAGAAAAGTTTCCGACCGACTTCGCTTCTTGCTCTCACGAGCCAAATCACTCGCCATCGACATATCATAAGCAAGGGCTCGACTCGATAATCCTTCAGGGTAGCACAGACGAGCCCAGAAATATATTACCGAAAGGGCAACTTCATCCTCTGGAAAAATGGAAAATTTTGTCGCTCTCAGCGACAACTTGGGTCTTCACATAACCCAACTCCTTGTTAAAGTCGGCAATGGCCTGAGATACGGGGATATCCCGTGGTTGAGCATCATAGAAAGCATGCACTCGAGCCTGTCTGACCGGCCACAGACAATATTCGGTCTCCATAAATTCTTGAAATTCGGCCATGAAGCAACATGATCTTTGTGACCAACGGCCTCCCACCAATCTGTAGCATCTCCGTGAGAAAATATTGAGCAATAGGGACCTTACGGTCCTCGGGGCGATTGGTATCGTGAATACTTTGGATATCTCCTTGATCCACCCTTCCTGCCCGATCGGGTCCGAAGCTCCCAAAATCGGGATGATGCATCTTGATGACATCTCAAGCCAACGATCCGTTCCGCCTCGATTAGCATGGGCACGATCGGGGTTACGACCACAGGCTATAGCGCCATCAGTTAACCATTTCTTGCATAATGCGGCCGCAATACCAAGATCGGCGCGCTCTGAGAAGAAGCATGATCGTGACGGTCACCGTCTGCCGGCTCGAAGAATGCGGCGTGGTTGCCGCCATTGCCCCACGTCCTCGGCCGCGTCCACGACCACGACCACGGTTTCCTCCGGCATCCATACTGAAGTTGAGAGATAACAGAAGTATATCGATGATGAGTAAGGGAGGAAAAGCAACTACGATTCAAAAGTGGAAATACAATGCAAGAAACAAAAGAGCCGAATAAGAAAACTTACGAGCACTGGAAGTACTGGGATGCTGGCAGCGGTGTGACAATGTGCAAAACAAATACGACTAGACCCAAATAACCAACAAGCCTAGGTATCCATAAACCTAGATCTCCGATACCATTTTCTGTAACACCCCGAGATATTCAGAGTATATTACAGCGCCGTGGACCCCCACATGGGACCCACCAGGCTACAAACAAGAAAACTCCACTCGATTAACCATCCCGGTTAGCGAGGACACACATTTAATTATAAGACATAAGAAGTTACGCCCGGAGCAACCGGCGAAATGATCATCAACCAACAATGTAACAATTTAAAAGTAGTACAATACGGAGTTTGAAATGACAAACCTAAGTACTCGCGAGTACACTCTATAAGTTTATAATTATTAGAACAACCAAATCGAAATGGACGAAAGAAATAGAAAGACCCAAATGCACATGTCAACGACCACGGCCAACGTCCTCGCATTGTCCAGTGCCCGCCGTCCGGATAATCATAACACGAAATCCATAACAAGAATTTCCCCAAAACGGGTCCCAGAGGGGTTAGCAATTACGCTAGTACGAGTAATCAAGGCAAACCAATCGCTTACACATTTCATAGTACATGCACCAATATCATTTCAAAAACCAAAACCGGACATGTCTTTTAGAAACAAGCAGTCAACAAATTTTGCCGTGGGAACAGGCTATACCATTGATCCCGCTCCGTGATCCCTAAGGACCCTCCCGTGGCCATATTATAAAACAAATCACGCACACGCATCGCCTTGGGAACAGGCTATACCATTGATCCCGCTCCGTGATCCCTAAGGACCCTCCCGAGTGGCTAGCGAAACAAACTCGTGAATCCAGGGCTATACCATCGATTCCCTCCGTGATCCCGTCGGACCCTCCCGAGGTGAGCAATCACACACAATATACATTACTATTTCACGTTAAGCATAAAGGTTTCCAAAAATACTTGCCTTGAATATTTTGATGACGCAACGAACGGAAAGGATAATCACCGACGAACACTAGGAATCAACGGAACCGAACCTAACGATTCGAAGAACATAATTACAACCAACTCTAGCCGAATACGGAAATGGAATACACCCGAAAACCCGCCTATGATTCGTGTATATTCGCACAAAATAATAACGAGGGCGGACCACAACCAAACCCTCTCGATTCCGCAAAACTATGAAAATATACTCTGAATCCGTAGGAAAATTTATGATAGCAACAAGATTAATCATATTCATCAAGAATCTATCAACAAAACGGAAAGAATCGGACAAAACCCCAAAATCCCCAATTATTCGAAAGTAGGGTTCTAGAGATGTTACCTTCGGAGATTCAAGTACTAAGGTCCGTAGAACACGCGTTGGATTGATTGTCCAGGCTTCACGATCGAAAGGAGATGAAGAAAATCAAACACTCAAATGATTTGTGAAGGAAAAACCCTCCCTCAAGCTCTCTCTCTCGGTTGTAGGTGAAGAAAAGGGAAAGAAATGAGCTGAAATGCTCAAAAATTGAATTTATAGGGGTTGGCCCTGCCGGACACGGCCGCGCCCGATCGGCACGGTCGTGTCGCCTGGTGGCAGCAGGACTCGACCGTGTCTGCTTGACACGGTCGCGGCGCAGAGGGCCTTCCGATAGTGACCCGTCCGAAGCGGCGACTTCGGCATGACTCGGCCGTGTCACGGAACACGGTCGGGCGTGTCGGCGATCGGTCGCTTATCCGGAAGAGTTCGACTCGGCCGTGCCAAACGACACGGTCGAGTCCTGTGGGCAGAGACTTCGGCATTTCCGGACGAGTACGGCACGGGCCGTGTCGGACGACACGGCCGAGTTCGGTCGGCAGTGATCGGCCAATAATTGAAAAATGAGCGGGTGAGCTAAAATGACCATAACTCTCTCGTCCGAACTCCGATTGACTCACCGTTTGAACCATTGGAAAGCTAACTCGATGTTCTATAATATTGCAAAGATTTAGAATTTTTGGAGTCACCAAAAATTAATGGTGATCTAACAAAGTCGAACTCATATGAGGAAAGTTGAAACAATGAACAATAACGATACACAACTCGAAGTTTTTCCGAACGGTGAACACGGTGAACGAACATGATTGATGAATGATTATAAATGAGTGAAAATCCACTGAGTGACAATCACCGAATGAAATTACTGAATGATAATGACTGAATTACAACCGGGTATTACATTCTACCCCTCTAAAAATAAGTTTCGTCCCGAAACTTAAGAAACAAACAACTCAGGGTACCTAGCACGCATGCTATCCTCGGTTTCCCAAGTTGCTTCCTCGACACCGTGTCTCCACCACTGCACTTTGACCAAAGGGATGGTCTTATGCCTCAGTCGTTTCTCGCGATGCTCCAAAATCTTCAAAGGACGCTCCTCAAAAGTAATATCTTCAGCAATATCAATCTCGCCATAATCGATGACGTGACTAGGATCCGGAACATATTTCCTCAGCTGGGAAACATGAAAAATGCTATGAATGTGACTCAAGGCCGGGGGTAACGCCAAACGGTATGCTAACCCACCGACCCGCTCGAGAATCTCGAAGGGTCCAATAAATCTCGGACTCAACTTCCCCTTCTTCCCGAAACGGAAAACTCCTCTCGTCGGCGACACCTTCAGCAAAACGTGGTCTCCCACCTCAAATTCTAAAGGTCGACGACGGACATCGGCATATGACTTCTGTCGACTCTGGGCCGTCAACATCCGTTCCCGAATTAATTCTATCTTCCGCTTCGTCTCTAAAACGACATCCGGCTCGGTCCCGACCAAATCGGACGCCTCATTCCAACAAATCGACGATCGACATCGTCGCCCATAAAGCGCCTCATACGGTGCCATCCGAATCGACGCGTGCCAACTATTGTTGTACGTGAATTCGATCAATGGCAAATGCTATTCCCAGACGCTACTCAAATCGAGGGCACAAGAATGCAACATGTACTCGAATGTCTGTATAGTGCGTTCCGACTGTCTATCTGACTGGGGATGAAAAGAGGTACTCAAATGCAAACGGGTACCCAACGCCTTATGCACCGCCTGCCAGAAGTGCGATACAAAACGGCCATCACGATCCGAAACAATAGACTTCGGAGTATCGTGAAGTTTCAAAATCTACGCGATAAACACACGAGCCAATTTCTCTGGGCCCCAAGAGTCCTTGATGCCCAGAAAATGTGCCGACTTGGTCAGACGATCAACAATCACCCAAAACCATATTCATGCCCGATCTCGATCTCGGCAAACTCGTAATGAAATCCATCGATATATCTTCTCATTTCCATTAGGAGCGAAGTGATCGCAATAACTCAGTAGTCGATGCTCGATTTTGACCTGCTGGCAAGTCAAACATCTCGCCACAAACTATGCGACCTCCTCCTTCATATCATTCCACCAGAAGTTCCTCCTCAGGTCCTTGTACATCTTACTCGAACCAGGATGAACGGAATAGGGTGTGGAATGGGCCTCACGCAAAATACTCTGTCGCAACTCTGGATCGTTCGGTACACAAAGCCGACTCTGGAATCTCAAAACACCATCCTCGTGAATCACAAACCCAGGAGACTTTCCTTTAAGAACGTTCTCTCAGATTTGAGTAATCATCGGATCCTCTAATTGCTTCAGTTTAATTTCATCGATCAAAGACGACGAAATTTCTAAGTCACAAAGTTGCCCGACAGATCCAGGCAGCAAAACCTCAACATCTAACCCGATCAAAGCCCGCCGAAGCTCAGACTGAGGCGTAAAGACCTCAAGCGTTCGCAACGCAATCGGTTTCCGACTCAAGGCGTCGGCCACAACATTCGCCTTACCCGGATGATAAAGGATTTCGAGGTCATAATCCTTAATCAACTCTAACCACCTCCTCTGCCTCATATTCAACTCTCGCTGAGTAAATATTTATTTCAGACTTTTATGATCGGTAAAAATCTGACATGTAGAGTCGAAAAGATAGTGACGCCAAATCTTGGGTGCAAAGACAACCGCCGCTAACTCCAAATCGTGAGTAGGGTAGTTAAGCTCATACGGCCTCAACTGTCTCGACGCATAGGCAAGGTCTTGCCGTGCTGCATCAATACGCACCCAAGACCCTGACCCGAAGCATCGCTAAAAACGGCGAAACCCTCGTTGCCACATGGCAATGCCAAAACCGGGGCTGAAGTCAAACGCTTCTTCAGCTCCTCAAAACTCGACTGCCTCTCATCGGTCCAGACGAAGTTCTCGGATTTCTGGAGCAACTGTGTAAGTGGTCGAGCTAGTTTTGAGAAACCCTCGACGAACCTACGGTAGTAGCCACCAAACCCAAGAAACTACGGACCTCCTTCACATTTGTGGGCGATGCCCAATCCAACACCGCCTCAATTTTCTCGGATCCACTCGAACTCCTCTACCAAATCACGTGACCCCAAAACATCACTTCCTTCACCAGAACTCACATTTCGAGAACTTCGCATAGAGTTGCTCGGTCCTCAAAATGTCTAACACTACCCGCAAATGATGGGCATGCTCTTCCTCGTTCCTCGAATAAATAAGAATATCGCCAATGAAGACGACGACACACTTATCCAAATACTCGATAAAGACTTTGTTCATCAACTGCATGAACACCGCCGGCGCGTTAGTTAACCCGAAAGGCATAACTACAAACTCATAATGTCCGTATCTCATCCGAAAAGCCGTTGCACGCGTGACTCCCTCACCCGGAGCTGATAGTACCCCGATCTCAAATCAATCTTTGAGAATACCGCCGCTCCCTGCAACTGATCAAACAAGTCGTCAATCCTCGGCAAAGGATACTTGTTTTTGATGGTCACCTTGTTCAGTTCACGATAGTCGATACACAAACGTAGTGAACCATCCTTCTTACGCACAAACAAGACCGGTGCGCCCCAAGGCGAGGCGCTCAGTCGAACATACCCCGACTCAAGAAGTTCACTCAACTGTTTCTTCAACTCTGACATTTCTGAAGGTTCCATGCGATACGGCGCCTTCGAAATCGGAGCCGCACCCGGCTCTAACTCTATAGCAAACTCAACCTCACGATCTGGTGGCAATCCCGGCAACTCGTCAGGAAATACATCAGGAAACTCACTAACGACTGGAATCGATGAAAGCTCGACTCCACCATTCTCCGCCTTCAAGGCGTAGCACCAATAACCAGTACACCCTTTTCGCAGGAGTCTCACCGCCTTCAAGGCATTAATAACAAACTTCTGGTTTCTCTTTCGCCCTGCGAAAGAGTGTTCGGTGCCGTCCTCGGCTAACATAGTGATGATTCTCGTGCGGTAGTTCATGATCGTGCCATGCCGCTCGAGCCAATCATCCCCGAGAATCAAATCCTCACACTCGATACCCACGACAATAAGATTAGAGAGGCAAGCCCTCTCACAAATAATCACAGAACAGTCCCGGACTTCTCGATCACCGACAATTCTATCACCGCTAGGAAGTTTAACAATGAAAGGCTCGCAAGGTGACAAGCAGTCGAGACTCAAACGGCGTACACACTCTAGAGAAATGAATGAATGCGTAGCACCCGAATCAAAAAGCACACCGACAGGATGAGAATGGATATGAACGGTACCTGTCGCCACAGTAGCTGCTGGGTCATCGGCCCTCCTCATCTCGTATATACGCGGCTGGGCGGAGCCGACACTGGAAGCTCCTCCTCTAGCGGGTTGACCCCGACCCCTACCTCGGCCGGCACTCGGTGGAGGCGGCGGAGCAAATGAGCCCTGGTTCACACTCGGCTCCATAGGTGCTGGGTGAGAAGAACGGGCACCGCGAAGCTGTCTGAGCTGATCACAAAAAGAAGCCTTGTGGCCCGACTGACCACAAGTATGACAAGTTAAAGGCGGACGAGGACAGTCCCGGTTCTTATGACCCGAAAGGCCGCAGTTAAAGCATGTGAGCTCACGAGCGGGGGTTCCGGCGGCACCCCGAAAGCTCCCAGAGAAACGAGCCGAACCGCCCGTAGAAATATTCGCAGCTCGAGATTTCTGCTGGCCTCCACTCTGGGACCAGAAAGTTTCCGACCGACTTCGCTTCTTGCTCACGAGCCAAATCACTCGCCATCTTGACATATCATAAGCAAGGGCTCGACTCGATAATCCTTCAGTAGCACGACGAGCCTGCATATATAGTCCCGAATGGGCAACTTCATCCTCTGGAAAATGGAAAATTTTGTCGCTCTCCGACAACTTGGGTCTTCACATAACCCAACTCCTTGTTAAAGTCGGCAATGGCACGAGATACGGGATATCCCGTGGTTGAGCATCATAGAAAGCATGCACTCGAGCACATCCGACCGGCCACGGACAATATTCGGTCTCCATAAATTCTTGAAATTCGGCCCATGAAGCAACATGATCTTTGGGACCAACGGCCTCCCACCAATCTGTAGCATCTCCCGTGAGAAAATATTGAGCAATAGGGACCTTACGGTCCTCGGGGCAGTTGGTATCAGTGAATACTTTGGATATCTCCTTGATCCACCCTTTCCAGCCGATCGGGTCCGAAGCTCCCGAAAACTGGGGATGATGCATCTTGATGACATCCTGAAGCCAACGATCCGTTCCGCCTCGATTAGCATGGGCCTGATCGGGTTACGACCACAGGCTATAGCCGCCATCTGGTTAACCATTTGCTGCATAACAGCCGCAATACCAAGATCGGCGCGCTCCTGAGAAGAAGCATGACTGTGACGGTCACCGGTACTGCTGGCTCCCGAAGAATGCGACGTGGCTGCCCCACCGGCTGCCCCACGTCCTCGGCCGCGTCCACGACCACGACCACGACCACGGTTTCCTCCGGCATCCATACTGAAGTTGAGAGATAACAGAAGTATATCGATGATGAGTAAGGGAGGAAAAGCAACTACGATTCAAAAGTGGAAATACAATGCAAGAAACAAAAGAGCCGAATAAGAAAACTTACGAGCACCGGAAGTACTGGGATCTTTGGCGGTGTGACAATGTGCAAAACAAATACGACTAGACCCAAATAACCAACAAGCCTAGGTATCCATAAACCTAGATCTCCGATACCATTTTCTGTAACACCCCGAGATATTCAGAGTATATTACAGCGCCGTGGACCCCCACATGGGACCCACCAGGCTACAAACAAGAAAACTCCACTCGACTAACCATCCCGGTTAGCGAGGACACATTTAATTATAAGACATAAGAAGTTACGCCCGGAGCAACCGGCGAAATGATCATCAACCAACAATGTAACAATTTAAAAGTAGTACAATACGGAGTTTGAAATGACAAACCTACGTACTCGCGAGTACACTCTATAAGTTTATAATTATTAGAACAACCAAATCGAAATGGACGAAAGAAATAGAAAGACCCAAATGCACATGTCAACGACCCTGGCCAACGTCCTCGTACTGTCCAGGTGCCCGCTCATCGGGATAATCATAACCTGAAATCCATAACAAGAATTTCCCCAAAACGGGTCCCCAGAGGGGTTAGCAATTACGCTAGTACGAGTAATCAAGGCAAACCAATCGCTTACACATTTCATAGTACATGCACCAATATCATTTCAAAAACCAAAACCAGACATGTCTTTTCCGGAAACAAACAGTCAACAAATTTTGCCATGGGAACAGGGCTATACCATTGATCCCGCTCCGTGATCCCTAAGGACCCTCCCGAGCTGGCCATATTATAAAACAAATCACGCACACGCATCGCCTTGGGAACAGGGCTATACCATTGATCCCGCTCCGTGATCCCTAAGGACCCTCCCGAGCTGGCTAGCGAAACAAACTCGTGAATCCAGGGCTATACCATTGGATTCCCTCCGTGATCCCGTCGGAACCTCCCGAGGTGAGCAATCACACACAATATACATTACTATTTCACGTTAAGCATAAAGGTTTCCAAAAATACTTGCCTTGAATATTTTGATGACGCAACGAACGGAAAGGATAATCACCGACGAACACTATGAATCAACGGAACGGAACCTAACGATTCGAAGAACATAATTACAACCAACTCTAGCCGAATACGGAAATGGAATACACCCGAAAACCCGCCTACGATTCGTGTATATTCGCACAAAATAATAACGAGGGCGGACCACAACCAAACCCTCTCGATTCCGCAAAACTATGAAAATATACTCTGAATCCGTAGGAAAATTTATGATAGCAACAAGATTAATCATATTCATCAAGAATCTATCAACAAAACGGAAAGAATCGGACAAAAACCCCAAAATCCCCAATTATTCGAAAGTAGGGTTCTAGAGATGTTACCTTCGGAGATTCAAGTACTAAGGTCCGTAGAACACGCGTTGGATTGATTGTACGGGCTTCACGATCGAAAAGAGATGAAGAAAATCAAACACTCAAATGATTTGTGAAGGAAAAACCCTCCCTCAAGCTCTCTCTCGGTTGTAGGTGAAGAAAAGGGAAAGAAATGAGCTGAAATGCTCAAAAAATAAATTTATAGGGGTTGACTGCCCTGCCGGACACGGCCCGTGCCGATCGGCACGGTCGTGTCGCACAGCTGGCCGACAGGGACTCGACCGTGTCCTGCTTTACACGGTCGCGGCGCGGAGGGCCTTCCGATAGTGACACGTCCGACAGCGACTCGGCATGACTCGACCGTGTCCTGGAACACGGTCGGGCGTGTCGGCAGTCGATTCTGGCTTATCCGGAAGAGTTCGACTCGGCCGTGCCAAACGACACGGTCGAGTCCTGTGGGCAGAGACTTCGGCATTTCCGGACGAGTACGGCACGGGCCTTGTTGGACGACACGGCCGAGTTCGGTCGGCAGTGATCGGCCAATAATTGAAAAATGAGCGGGTGAGCTAAAACGACCATAACTCTCTCGTCCGGACTCCGATTGACTTACCGTTTGAACCATTGGAAAGCTAACTCGATGTTCTATAATATTGCAAAGATTTAGAATTTTTGGAGTCACCAAAAATTAATGGTGATCTAACAAAGTCGAACTCATATGAGGAAAGTTGAAACAATGAACAATAACGATACACAACTCGAAGATTTTCCGAACGGTGAACACGGTGAACGAACATGATTGATGAATGATTATAAATGAGTGAAAATCCACTGAGTGACAATCACCGAATGAAATTACTGAATGATAATGACTGAATTACAACCGGGTATTACATATATATATATATATATAAATAGTTCACTATTGTTGGTGTTGTTGATGTACAATAATGTACTTATGTGTTGTTATCAGGTTGAAACGTGTATATATATATATATATATATATATATATATATTGAATATGAAGTCTGTATGAGGAAGATTGTGATTTCACAAAACATAATCACATCCCCAACTTCATATTCATATAAATTAGACTCTCGGTCTCCAATTAATTATGAGACTTTTGTTTTCTTTAAAAGAACTTTTATGATTTTTTTTTAAAAAAAAAAATTATTGTCACGTCAAATCTCTTTGAAAGTCAATTAACTTAGTCTAGCTCAGTCCCTTGTATAACAGGCCACAATAACGATTCTTCATGTCAAGAGCAGTTCTTCATGTCAAGAGCTGCTCTTCATGTCAAGAACAGTTATAGCTATTTTGTTTTGAACTTTTTTTAATTTTTAACTATCTTATGACGACTATAGCTTCCTATCTGCATTAAGTCAAAAAAGTTTGATAACAATAAATTTTTTTTATAATACCTATGTCTAACATGCCACAACTCTGTTCTTTAGTCAAGACCAGTTCTTCATGTCAAGAACAGTTCTGTATGACAAGAACTGTTATAGCTATTTTGTTTTGAACTTTTTTTAATTTATAACTATCTTATGATGACTATAGCTTCCTATCTACATTAAGGCGAAAAAGTTTGATAACAATATACAATCCCATTGCATGCCGGTCACATATGACCCCGGTGTCATACCCGTACAACACCGGTGTTGTAGGTCGGACACATATGACCCCGGTGTCACATATAACAACGTTTTTGTTCTTCAGTCAAGACCAGTTCTTCATGTCAAGAACTAGTTTCATGTCAAGAACGGTTCTGTATGTAACTGTCATGGCTATTTTGTTTTGAACTTTTTTAATTTGTAACTATCTTATGACGACTATAACTTCCTATCTGCATTAAGGCAAAAAAGTCAATAGAGTTTTTTTTATAATGCCTATGTATAACACGCCACGACTTTGTTCTCCAGTCAAGACCACTTCTGGTATCAATTATGATCCAGACCTCAATATCGGCTTTTTGTGTAGATAAAATTGAAAATTTTCCAATCAAAATATTTTCTATTAATAATGTTAATAGAAAATTTAAATATTTTCATTAACAAAGTATAGTTTTGTTGAATTTTTTTCACGTAATACTGCACAATATTAATAATACAAATATCGCGCATACAATAATTTTAGTTTGATCTAATAATATTTTCTTCATACTAGCAACTAATGACAGATATTTTCTTTCGGACTTTTTTGGGGTTTTTGAGTTACGTTTTGGATATTTTTTTTCGGACTTTTTTAAAATTTTAATTATTAAATATTTTCAAACATACCAATTTTTTTGAATGGAATACTAGGTAAAATAGGAATAAAAAATTAAATATGAGAGAAAAGTTGTTGAAGTATTATTTTCTATTTATTAATTGGAAAAGTAGAAATATTAAATGAAAAATTGAAAAAAAGTATTAAAAAATAAATTTGAAAGTGAGTTACGATTTGAGAGTTATATTCTTTGACCTTTTTTTAATGAATAGATGTGGCATTCCTGGCCTGATGAGTTGCTATAGATTAAAACTATGAAGTTAAGCGTGCTTCGACTAGTGCAGTTTTAGGGATGAGTTATATTCTTTGATGTTTTTTAATGAATAGATGTGGCATTCCTGGCCTGATGGGTTGATATAGATTAAAACTATGAAGTTAAGCGTGCTTCAACTAGAGCAGTTTTAGGGATGGGTGACTCCCTGAAAAGTTTTTTTTTTCAGGACTTTTTTTTTTAAATTTTCATTATTAATAATTTGGAACTTATCAATCCTTTTGAATGGAATAGTAGGAAAAATAGGAATATATAATTATTATATGAGAGAAAAGTTGTTGAAGTATTATTTTTTTATTTTTTTATTGGAAAAATTGAAATATTAAATGAAAAATTGAAAGAAGTATTAAAAAATTTGATAATTATTATTATTGGGATATAAAAAGAAACTCAAGGAATATTATTATTAAAAAAATGGGTGTCTTGGATTAGTTGTTATTTTAATAACCCAATTAATGGGTTATTAAGTAATCCAAATGAAGCACCAATGGGATATAAGCCTGCTTATTAAATTAGTGGTGCAAATACAACTAGTTCAATTAATGGGATATAAGTCTGATTGGTGTAATAAGTCTCGCTTTAATCAGTCTCATTTGGGGCACTTAAAGGTGCAAATATAGTATTGAGAGCAAATAATAATGAAGCAAAAAAAATACGATTTTATTATATTATTTTAAACATACACGAAAAGAAACGACTGTAATATTCGTACTTTCTATTTTTGGTAATTTCTATTTTTGGTGTATGTTCGTTTCGAACAACTCGCTTGTCACTGTTTTGGGATTCTGAATCTAGTTTGTTCTTTGACTTTTTCCATTTGGACGAGTTTCGGATATGTTTTTACGTAATTTCATTTTAAGTCATGTTTTGTCGCATGTACGTTCGATTCTCGTAAAACTCGTTCGATTTCATTATTTCTCTGTTTCCATGAGTTCGTATGGCGGAGTTGCTCATGTCATGGGTTTTGGATTGTTAATCCGACGTCGTATCGTGAAATTCGGACGTTTGGGTCATTTTTGTAATTCTTATTAATTTGGGTACCGTTGTTAATACTCGTCCTATTCCGACCTTCGGACGACCGGAGACTTGTGATAGTTTTTGTGCCTATCTCGTATGTTAAATCCTCGTATATCTGTGGTTTCGTTTCTCGTGTTTTCATTCCGATTGTTGGCATTTGGGATCAGGTAGGCCTGCTGCCAGACATGCATTACGGCCGTAAGTTGAGTGCATTACGGCCGTAAGTCTTCATACATTACGACCGTAATGCCCTTTGTGCAGCGACCGTAACGGATGTATGAAAACTAGGCAGTGAGGCCGTGAACACCATTACGGACGTAATGGTGTTGGTATTACGGCCGTAATGCTGCCCAGTATAATAAACTGGGCAGCGGGTTTTCTTCTCATTTTTTTCATTTCCTTCACTTCCTTCGCGACGGGAGTAATTTCCTGGCCTAGGGTTCATCCGATTTTCATCCAACCTCAGTTGAGAAGCGATTTTGGGGCATCATATCACCACTCTAGCATCAAATCTTCCGCTGTTCATCGTCTAATCGAGGTATATTTCGTTAGAACCCTAGCTTTTGGGGATTTTGGGGTTTTGTTTTGATTTTCACCCTTCTAATTGGCCCTTACGATTGTTATATTTCGATAGTATAATCTCTATCCTTTACTTCTCTTGCGGTTTTGCAGATTGAATTCGATATTTTTCTCCGTTGATAGAGGGGAACCGATTATGACCTTGTATTGTCTGACGAATTGTTCCATTGGGTAGAACTAGGATGGATTCCTACATTTTCACAATATTGAGCTGAGTTGTGTATCGTTATTGTGTTAGGATCGGATTTGTGAAGATTATCCGGGCCGGAACCTTTCCTTTCACCGTTTCCTTCACGTCGTGTTATCCGAGGCAAGTACATGTATTACATTTCATTGTGTGTGTACGGTTTTGATGCGAATGATGTAAATTGTGTTATTGAATGAATGTGATTGTTGCTCTTCCACCCGGGGATAGCATATGTGGCCTCTGGGGGCCGATACTAATGGGTACGGCCACGGAAGTGGACTTTGGTGCGTGTGTTGATGTTCTTCCACCCGAGGATGGTTCGACGGGACCTCTGGGGGCCGATACTAATGGGTACGTC
This sequence comes from Orobanche coerulescens, assembly GCA_033398695.1. Lineage (NCBI taxonomy): Eukaryota > Viridiplantae > Streptophyta > Magnoliopsida > Lamiales > Orobanchaceae > Orobanche > Orobanche coerulescens. The sequence continues at coordinate 52,990,750 of CM065803.1, forward strand.
TACGGAAGTGGTTTCTCACCCGGGGACGGTTCGACGGGGCCTCTGGGGGTCGATACTAATGGGTACGGCCGCGGGTTACCAAGCGTGGATAGTTGTGATGTGGAAAACTTGATAATATACTATTTTGGTGTAAATGTGATATTCCGGAATATTGATTTCAAATGTTTTTCTCAAATGGATTGCTTGTGTCGAATCGTGTATGTATATAATGTAGTGTAATTGTGTACTTGCACTAGCTATTCGAATGTTAACCCCTTCAATGGAGGAAATGCGTCTTACGCATTTCAGGTACTGTTCGTGCCGAGGAGCTGGCACGGGATATGGTTGCAAAGGATGGACCAGCATGATGATGAGGCTCAAGTCGTGTTTTATGTTTTACTATTGCATTTATCTTGATGTTGGAGTTAGACTGAGTGTTTTATAAATTGGTTAAGTCCTCTGCGTGGGCAATGGATTCATGTGGAGTTACACTCTTCGATACTTGATTAAAATATTTTGGCCGAGGCCATGACCCTATTTTACTATGATGATTGTGTCTTTTGGGATTTCATATTCGGATTGTGTGTTATGTGTTAGCCTGGTAAACCTCATGAAGGTTCTACGGCGTGTAATGTCCCATTTGTGATTTGGGGTGTTACATTTATGGTATCAGAGCCTTAGGTTATGAATACCTAGGTTGTCGGTTAATTTTGGGTCTGTTCGTCGTGTCATTAAAGTCAGTTGTTGAGCCTAATATCATCGTGCTACCATCTCTCGTGCGACCCGTGACTGTAAGTCTCCTCGAACTCTTATATTTTTGTAATTCATTTCCTTGTGTTGTTTGGATTGTGAATTGTGGTACCGACTTTGCAAACTGTGAATTTTTCTGATCTTGTTCCTTTCATATCTTTTCTTCAGTATGTTGAGAGGTCGCGGTAGACCATCTAGGGGACGCGGCCGAGGCCGTGGTCGGGGTAATATTAATGAGGAAGTCCTACTTTCTCAGTCCTCTGCAGATTCGGCCTCTCAGTCAGTGCCGAGCACTCTACCTCTGAGCTCTGACGGGCAGCAGCACATGTCGGTCAGTCAGGATCTATCGTCGGGTAATAATGCCGACGACGGGGCTACTGCCGTACTTCAGCAGTTGGTATCCCAGCTTACCCAGATAGCTCAGGGAGGACGCCAGCATCCGCCCCCGACTCCTGAGGAAGAAACTAGTAAGTGGCTTCAGACGGTGACTAAGATGCACCTTCCTCGTTTCTCTGGATCTTCTGACTCCCTCGGTTGGGAGAATTGGCTCTTTCAATTGAGCAGGACTTTTGATGCCGTAGCTTGTCCCGATGACAGGAGGGTACAAATTGCTCAGTACCTCCTGGATAAGAAAGCTGCGGAATGGTGGGAGGCTGTGGCACCCAGAGACCGCTGAGCCACATGGGAGGAATTCAAGGCTGCTATGGAAGCAGAATATTGTCCGCCGCCAGTCAAAGAACGCAGGATTGTGGAGTTCTTCACTGCCACACCTCAAGATGTGCCGATTTCTCAGGCCATTATCTCTTACAATCAATAGTTGGGGTTCGTGAAGGATCAGGTGAGGACTGAGGCCGATAAAATCCGTTATTTCAATATGCGCATGAAGCCGCATATCAGGCAGAGTATGGCACCGCTCATGTGCGCCACCTTGAAGGAATACCAGGATCGTGCCCTAGCGATTGAGATGGCTGTCCCGGAATCAGAGTCGGGTTCCGAAGCTAAGAAGCAGAAGACTACTGGCGGTTTCTCAGCTAGTAACAGTGGTCAGTTTTTGAGGTCTCGGTCTGCTCCTACATCTGGGAATCCGTTTCATCAGGCCGGTGGATCTGAGGGTGACCGTTCAGTCCAGTCTGTTGCATCTGGTGGTAGAGTTTGTTTTAATTGCAGTCAGTATGAGCACGTGATGAAGGATTGCCCATTTCCGTTAGTTACTTGCTTTACTTGCGGACAGACCGGGCATCGGGCAGTTTATTGCGATAGGGCCACCAGGGTCGCCAGAGCTCCGACTACCACCACCGTTCAGAAGGAGCACAGTACTCCAGTTACTCATGTTCCTCAGGGTTCGGCCGTGGTAGGGGTCGGGGTCAGCCGGATCGTCGTACAACATCGAGTTCGGGCTCAGTTCACCCTCGATTGTATCAGATGAGGTGCACAGAGGAGGCAGACGTTCTGGTGGTGTCAGGTACCGCTCAAATCCTTTCTCATCCAGTTTAAGTGCTTTTTGATTCGGGTGCTACCCACTCTTTTATTGCTTAGGATTGTGTGAGTCGTATTGGCTTTGACTGCTTGTTCGAGTGTGAACCATTTGTAGTGGGTACGCCTAGCGGGGATCGTATGGTTGGGGACCGGGAAGTTAGGGATTGCCCAGTAAGGATCGGGAGCCGATATTGGCCCTCGAATCTCATTGTTATAGACCTTAAGGGTGAGGATTTGATCCTCGGGGACGATTGGTGGGATCGTCACGGTGCTATCATGAACTATCGGACTCGTACCATCTTGATAGTGGCCGAGGACGGCACCGAGCATACTCTCGTCGGTTGTAAGCCGGGTAGATCGGGAAGTGTGATTAGCGCCTTGTAGGCGATGAAACTTCTGAAGCAGGGTTGCGTCGGCTATTGGTGTTACGCTATGAAGGCGGAAGATGGTGGAGTTGACATGTCTTCGATTCCAGTCGTTAGCGAGTATCCCGACGTTTTTCTAGATGACTTGCCGGGATTACCACCACAACGGGAGGTTGAGTTTCCTATTGATCTAGAGCTGAATGCGGCCCCTGTTTCTCGAGCGCCGTACCGTATGGCACCGTCGGAGATGTTAGAGTTGAAGAAACAGTTGGGAGAGTTGTTAGATAAAGGGTATATTCGACCGAGTGTATCGCCTTGGGGTGCGCCTGTACTTTTTGTTAAGAAGAAGGATGAATCGCTTCGTTTATGCATCGATTGTCGAGAATTAAACAAGTTAACCATAAAAACAAGTACCCTTTGCCCAGGATCGAAGATTTGTTTGATCAGCTTCAGGGAGCGACAGTCTTCTCGAAGATTCATTTACGATCGAGCTACTATCAGTTGAGGATTCGGGACAGTGATATAGCGAAAGCTGCTTTTCGGACGAGATATGGCCATTACGAGTTTGTGGGTATGCCTTTCGGTCTAACCAATGCTGCAGCAGTGTTCATGCAGTTGATGAACAAGGTTTTTTATTGAGTATCTGGACAAATTTGTAGTCGTCTTTATCGATGACATTCTTATCTATTCCCGGAGTTGGGAGGAGCATGCCTTACATCTCCGGATTGTGCTAGACATTTTGAGAGCTGAGCAGTTGTACGCGAAGTTCTCTAAGTGTGAGTTTTGGCTCAAGGAAGTAATATTCCTCGGGCATGTGATTTTAGCGTGTTGGAATATTTTTTCCACATATTAATAAATAGTGTTTTGATGATTAAGTTGCTAAACAAAGCAAAACAACATCGAGGCGAAGCAAAACATCAAAGCAGACGAAGTCGCAAAAAGCTGGACAAAATACAAAGCTAGCGCACGCTAGATATATAGGTTAGCGCACGCTAACGGGTCCCGGCTGCAGATCAGACGAGTTCGAAGTAACCTGAAGTGAAGTTACGTGATGAGGATAGCGCACGCTACACCATGTTTACTAACGCATGCTATCGAGTCCTATATTACCGTTGTGAAGAGAATTCAAACACAGAATGACGTATGCACTGAAGTCAGCTTAGCGCACGCAACAAGTGATATTTAGCGCACGCTAAACATCAAGTTTGAATCAAGTCAATAAATCCGTTGGGGAGAATCTGCTACAAGTCAAAAAATGTAATATCCGAATTTATTATTATGTATTTCATCTGTTGTTGAACCCTGTATTATTCGGAATTGTGATATCGATAATTAGAGTACGATATTTCTCATATTTGTATCCTTGTACATGAGTATAGCGACATGTAAATTTTCTCATGCAAACACATGATAACGTACGCTAAGAATGTAGCTTAACGTACGTCATCGGCTAAAACTAGCGCACGCTACGAATGAGGAATTGCGTGCGTTAGGCAGTCAATTATTGAGCTAGCTGGCTAGCACATGTGCCGACCAGACATGGGTCCGGATAAGATTCCTGCGGGTGAACCTGGACAATTTTGGAGTCAACACTTATTAGCGTGCGCTAAGGATAGTAGGATAGCGTGCACTAATCAGCTAATGTGCAGAAACGTTATATAAGGGACAACACCCTCATTTCATTTGGTTTACGTTTCCTTCACTTGTTCTTCGTTCCTTGGAAGTCCAGAGAGCCTTCCCTACTTATTAAACACATATAAACCCTCTTTACATGATCATTGAATATTGGAGATTACTTACACTTGCTCATTGAAGAAGAAACTCACTTTGAAGTGACACACAAACAACCAGGGTTGAAGTCTACCTATTGTTTCAGGGTTTTCTTCATCATAAGGTATTTTAATACTATCTCCTACCTTGGATTCATGTTATTAAAGATATGAGGATTATGCTATCAAGATATTGATGTATAAGTTAGAATGTTTATACTTAAGATATCATCGTTGGAAACATCATGACTAGCATCTTACCACGTCGAATAATGAGAGAAATATTCTGAGATTGATTATTCGTATTGATGACGTTACCATAATTCGTAGATGTAAAGTTGTTATCACTTTTGTTAAACGAACTTAGGAAAGAATCGTAGAAGTTTTGCATTCTTTCTTATAAGTTGGAATTGTTAGTTCATCTTCATGGTTTAATCAGGATGTAATGATGATATCGGAATCTAGTGCATCGATCGTAAGAACACCAAACTTCGCATAAGAATTGTAAATCAAGATGAAATATGGCGCTGTGATAATTATGTGTATTCTTGTATCTCGAAGATGTTTGAATCCGTGCAATCATTTGTAATGAGATGAACGTGATATGCATGGAGATAACATATATTAATCACTGAGAATTTCGTAAGTTTCATCACCGTTAGAACAGTCGACTGCCCAGGGAAGAACTGTCATACGTGTTTAGCGTGCGCTAAGCTTTATAGTTAACGTGCGCTATTGGGCATAAGTTAACGTATGCTACGCTTGGAACGTAACGTGCGTTATACCATCAGACGAGTCAAGTCGACTGATCAGAGAGGAACTGTCAACACATAGTTAGCGTACGCTAAGACCTTGTTGTTTACGTACGCTAACGAAGTAGGCTTAACGTACGCTACCAAAGGTATGTAACGTACGGTAAGCAAGTCAGACAGGTTACATTTTATGAACTTCCGACCGTAATTTGGATTGTTAGATGTTCGTACGACTTGAGATGAATTCTATATTATTTCATTTGTTAAGGTTCGAGCTTAACAACGTGATTGATCGAAGGGGACGACCTTCGAGTGTTTTGATATTCGTGGAAGCTTTATTCTTGTCATCGAATCGAGGCAAGTACTTTAATTAGAATTGTTTATATTATGTCAGTAATATTATTTGATAAGGTATTAAATAATTGCCAACATAATATAAGCATTTTGGGTCACACATACGACAACTAAAGACAAGCAAGAATAATTAACAAATATAATATTGAATATTATATTTATTAAATAAATGAAATAAAGTAATATATAATATAGGATATTATATATTATATTATTTAATTATATCAACTCGGAAAGATAAATATAATATTGAATTTTATATTTATTAGAGGATTAAATAATAAGTAATATATAATATAAGATATTCCATGTATTGTATTATTTAATAAGTTGAGGGGCAACTATGCAAATACTAAAGTTTGACTCTAGGCCTTACTTAGTATAAATAGAGGGTCTTGGACAAGGAGTTGTCATAAGAAAAATCACACAAACGTAATTGTGACACAAAGAAATCAGCCCTTCCCCCCTTCCAATCGGCCACACCGTATTTCAGTATGGTAATCTCGTTGATCTCTTATTGAATTGCTCATTTGTTGTGAGATTACGTACATTAAGGGCGTGTCCTGTAGCAAGTCAACATATGTATTACGTACGCTATGGAAAGCCGGTTGATCAATCATTCTACAGGAAGCTAATTGGCTCACTTATGGACCTAACAGCTAGCAGACTCGATATCCAGTTTTCTGTAGAAGTGTATGCTCGGTGCCAAGTAGCACCTAAAGAATCACACTTCACAACAGCCAAATGAATCCTTAAGTACGTTAAAGGAACAGTTGATGCCAGACTGGTATCCTAAGGAACGTGGATTCGATTTGGTTGGCCACAGTGACTCGGATCTCGGAGGCTGTAAGCTAGATAGGAGGAGTACAAGTGATACATGTCACCTTCTTGGACCTAGACTTGTGTCCTGGTTCAGTAAGAAGCAATTGGCAAACTCGCTTTCTATAGCCGAATCGCAATATTATGCTGCTGGAAGTTGCCATATGCAGATTCTTTGGATGCAACAACATTTATCTGATTATGGAATCATTGCCAAAGAAACACCGATCATGTGCGATAGCACGAGTGCAATTGCAATAACGTACAATCCTATATTGCACTCACGAACTAAGCATATTGATATGAAGTATCACTTCATCTAGAATTATGTTGAGAATAAGGATGTTCGAATCGAGAAAGTTCATACAGATATTCAGTTGGCCGACATCTTTACAAAACCTCTCAGCACAACCAGATTATGTATGCTTCGACAAGAATTAGGAATGCTACAACCTGACTCCCTGTAAGTTTTTATGCTTTTACTCATCAATTTAGGGGGAATGTTGTAAGATCCAAGAATACAGTATCAACCACTAATTAACTGTACACTCAGACAGTCAGACAGCACTGTAGGACAAAGAAGGCATAAAACCTTCCTACAACTGACATGTGCATTAATTAAGGGGGAATACAGTACGACCCATGAATACAGTATTAATCCAAACATTGATGTAAGAATTGAATCTTGTATGAACCTTTTAAGGGGGAAGGCTGTATTATTCGCGGATACAGTACATACACTATGGGACGTTAATTAATATAATTTTATTATTCTATTCATACTGAAAACAGTTTAGTCCACGTGACCTATTTTAAAATTCAAACGTTTTATTATTTAATGCTTTACACGACATATGGACTTCACTATCTTAAATACCGCGATATTAATGATTTCAAAACCGCCGTTTCATGCAATGAGGGAGTACGAACTGTGAGAAGTGGGACCGGCTATCATTTTTCAAAAATGGATGATAAGATGTACCGGTTACTCTAAGTTCATCCTATTCGTTCTTTTAAAAGACGGTTCCCTTCCCTTAAATCTGACCATTCACTTTATGTAACCCTAATCCTCCCTGCACATTATAAAAGGACTGAACATTGCTCCCTTTGACTCTTTACACTTTCTGCAAAATTAAAAGAGTCCAGAGCAAACAACCTACATACGGCAAATTTTCTGCACTCTTTTTCTTTGTTTCTTCAAATCCTTTCTTTGCAAAACAATGGCAATTTCACAGACCTCATCTCAATCTCTGAAGAAGAAGAAATCCATCATCGACAGGCGAATCTTTGCCAGATCCGTCGTCATGGAGCGTGTCAATCTTGAAATCGAAGACACTGAAGGAATGGAACGAGTCGTTTCCATAATCAAGTAAAAAGGCTTATACCACCTTGGAAGTCAACACACTGAGCTCTACGATGAGCGTATAGTTGAATAATTTTACCTTGATGCCTCCATCAAGTTCTTTTCCCATAAAAGAGGAGGAAATGTCTCTGACATCACAGCTACTGTTCGCAGAATCGAAGTTTTGGTGAACCAGGAGCTTCTGCAAAACTTGTTCAGGCCACCGTCCGATGGCCTGAGAATAGAGGAACTCGAATCATTTGGGTCGGATAAACTGTTGACGTCCTACTGGGGGCTGTTCATAGGTGACGGGCCTGACAAGAATGTCCACCCCTCATGTCATAAGAAAAATTTCTGCCTATCGTACGTATATCTTCATGAAATTTGCTGCCGGGTTGTTGAAAACCGGACTGGAGGATTTGAGATGTGCACTAACCTTCGCTTTAGAATGATGGTAGCCATCATGTCCGGGGAACGGGTTAACTGGTGCCAAGTTGTTCTGAAGAGGTTACAGGAAGAGGCCGCCAAGCCTGTGTTGCATAAGAAATCCTTTGGCCTCATCCTTAACTACATCTTAACTCACTTTGGTGTCCCGCAGTCTAGAGATGCCAAGAAGATTGACCTTGGCAAATTCATAGGTGGGAGCAAGCCCTCTGTATTCAATAGATCCGGTCTATTCTAAAACAGGCCTCATCCCCGAACCATGTAACACCCACGAGATATTCAAGATATATTACAGCGCCGTAGACCCCTACATGGGACCCACCAGGCTAGACACGAATTTCCATAGTAAAAACACACATCATCCGATCGACAACGCCGCCCATAAAGCGCCTCATACGGTGCCATTCGAATCGATGTGTGCCAACTATTGTTGTATGTGAATTCGATCAATGGCAAATGCTCCTCCCAGTCACTGCTCCAGTCGAGAGCACAAGCACGCAACATATCCTCAAATGTCTGGATAGTGCGTTCCGACTGTCCATCTGACTGAGACTGAAAAGAGGTACTCAAACGTAAATGAGTACCCAACGCCTTATGCACCGCGTGCCAAAAATGCGATACAAAACGGCCATCCCGATCCGAAAAAATAGACTTCGGAGTACCGTGAAGCCTCACAATCTGCGCAATAAACACACGAGTCAACCTCTCCGGGCCCCAAGTATCCTTGATGCCCAAAAAATGTGCCGACTTGGTCAGACGATCAACAATCACCCAAACCATATTCATGCCAGACCTCGATCTCGGCAAACTCGTGATGAAGTCCATCAAAATATCTTCCCATTTCCATTCTGGAACGGGAAGCGACTGTAATAAACCAGCCAGTCGGTGATGCTCGATTTTGACCTGCTGACAAGTCAAATATCTCGCTACAAACCGTGCGACCTCCTCCTTCATATCATTCCACCAGAAGTTCCTCCTTAGGTCCTTGTACAACTTACTCGAACCAGGATGAACGGAGTAAGGCGTAGCATGGGCCTCACGCAAAATACCCTGCCTCAATTCCGGGTCGTTCGGCACACACAGCCGTCTCTGGAATCTCAATACAGCATCTTCAGGTTTTTGCGCCGAGACGACGAAATCTCTAAAGCGCAAAGTTGTCCGATAGCCCCTGGCAACAAAATCTCAACATTCAATCCGATCAAAGCCCGCTAAAGCTCAGATTGAGACGTAAGGATCTCAAGCGTCCGCAACTGGTTTCCAACTCAAGGCATCGGCCACGACGTTCGCCTTGCCCGGATGATAAAGGATTTCGAGATCATAGTCCTTAATCAACTATAACCACCTCCCCTGCCTCATATTCAGCTCCCGCTGAGTAAATATGTATTTCAGACTTTTATGATCGGTAAAAATCTTACATGCAGAGCCAAAGAGATACTGACGCCAAATCTTGAGCGCAAAAACAACTGCCGCTAACTCCAAATCGTGAGTAGGGTAGCTAAGTGTTAGGAATATGCCCTCGAATGCCACTCAGAGGATGAGAGAGTGAGAGCAATTGTATTGTAATTATGAATATTATATTTAATAAGGCAATTATTATTTCTATATTATTGTATATCACTGGCATTGTGATTTGGTATATAGAATAGTAGTCCTTGCATTTGAGAGTGAACATTCTACTCCTTATAGAGATAAGGAGATAGGCACTAGAAGTGTTTAGAGCTCGAATGCTTAACTAGTTCGCAAGTCGATAAAACTTAACAGGACATTAAGTTTTAATAAGACTTGTATAACTGATGCTAGGACGTGTGCACGTCTTGATAGCATAGTTATAAGTATATTGGTGGGACCAAGATACTCGAACACGACTCATACTCGATTGATCACACGGTATTCACTCTCGAAGAGTCGATGACGAATCGAAAGGTTGTGATAGTATACGTGGACCTTTGACTTGAGGGTTCAAGAGAAGATGTGTCCGTGACGTTTAGTTTGTCATTAGAGTAGTTAGACTCATTTGCTTAATTCTTGAGTCGACCTCGAAGTGCGGACTATACGGGCGAGTAGCGATCTTTCTTGTACGCCAAGAAAGGATTCTATCTCTGTTAGTGAGCGGCGAATGTCTATACGGTTAATGGCAAATAAGATCATAAGTCTTTGGCCAAAGCATTACGATATAGTCGTATTAGATACACTATTAATCGATCGGTCTTGATTTGCATTAACACATGTATAGAGTTTAGTCAACAGTAGGGTTTGACTTTACCGTGACCGAAGACTTGACCGGGACATCGATGAAGGGTCTATACGTATATAGTATTCACGACATAATGGTTCCGGAATGATTCGTTCATTCGTTCTCGATCGGGTTCTGATGCGGCCCGCCAGTGGCTAAGTGTTGCCCGCACTCATTGGTTCCTCCCAATGCCGGTGAGACGAACCTACTGAGTCGCGCAATAGGATCATTGATGGATAAATATGAATTAATAATCTCTCTTATAATATTAGATATTAGATATCTAATTTTGATTTATCGGATAAATCAAATAGCGGTCTAATGAATTGTAAGTAGTTCTGGGTGATTACTTTAATTCATAAATTATATTTCTTAGAGAAATATATATTTGTGTTTGATATAATTAAGTAATTGGATTAATTAATTAGTCCAAACACATTGGAAATAAAACGGATTCGTTTGTCTAACATCCGGTACACGAGGGATTCGTTTTGACGAACATCCAGTACACGAGCCGAGTAAATTCGACCCGTCTTCTTGGAAATTTCCCTTAAGGCCACCACCCCTCCATCTCTTGTCTCTTATATACTTATTTTATGTCACTAGGTGACATATGTGAGGTGTATTTGATACCCTCAATCATGTGTTAAAGGTAGACTTTCATTTTTTTATAAATAAAAGTCTTTAAAAAGGAGTTATGATAACTTCTTCTTGCTTTAACTCATAATCACGAATTTGAGAGAGAGAGTAAGGTAGAAAACTTCATCTTGATCTTAGAGACAAGATATAAGAAGAATACATTGAGAGAGAAAATTCCTACAAGCTTCCCTAGCCGCATTCTTGAAGAAAGGAAGCTTGTCGATTTTTCCATCAAGTTCCGGCGTGTGAAGTAGAGGCATCTTGCTTTAGGTGCTTGGAACGAAGGGCTCTTCATCATCATCATCATCATACTAAGGTTTTTCAGAGACATCATAGGTATGGGACTTTGATTCCTTGATCTTCGTATTTTTATTTTCGTATATACGTTACTTGATCGATCCTCTTAGGGATTCCGTTTATTCTTCCGTTGCGTTTATTTTCTGAGGAATCCCAACAGTGGTATCGGAGCGAGGTCAAATATATCGTATATACGATCATCTTTGCATTTGGAATGTTATTTGATGATGTTTATGATTTAGAATCATAATAGATATAATCGAAGAAATTTAATCGTTCGTAGTAAGTCAAGTTTCGACTATTTTATGTGAATTATAAATCTGAAAAATTTGATTTTTGTTGATTTATAAGTTCTTCATGAAGTTAAGAAACTTTTTCGTTTTGGAAGCGAGTCGAAAAAATGAGAAAAACGGGGGTTAAACACGAATACCGCACGAAGACGCAGCTGCCGGCAGCAGCTTACTGGACTGCTGCCTGGCCGGCCGAGAGTGACTCGGTAGGCTACTGTAGCTGCTCGGCCAGCCTGCCGGGCAGTGGCCGAGAGTGACTCGGTCCGGGCGGTTCTCGGGTTTTCGGCCCGATTTTGAATCGGGCCGTGGGCTGGGCCTGATACCGGATTTTCCGGGACTCCATTTTTGTGTTTATATTTCGTTGTAATAATTTCCGAAATTTAAATTGGATTTAATTGGATTTAATAAAATATTTAGAATATTTTTTAAGGGAAATTATTAGACGAGAATATTATTTTGGCGGATTACTTTGAACGGATTAAAATGACGATTATAAATATTAATTTGATTAATATTGTAGAAATTAAATAAATTAATTTTTATATTAATTGGATTAATATATTAATTGATTATTTAATTTTATTTACTGTTACATGTTGTATTAAATGCCTTATGTGATGGTGATATAGCTCGTGGACTTAGTTGTTGATTTCTTCGATTCGATATGGTTGTAAAGGCCATTTTGAGCCTATTTATTTTTACTAGAAAATATGTATAAAAGGATGTATTGTTCAATGATGTAATTATTCATATGGCTATGACGAAGACCGAAGACGACCGACTTGGAAGACGAAGAATCAATCTTGTATTTTTCTTTTCGTTATTTGGCTTGGCCCAATACTTAGGAAAAAGTCCATGAGCTATATGTTGGTAGTAACTAGGTTGCTATTTATTGTTTTTCATTTTGAATGATTGACAAATCACAAACCGCGCTTATAAACGGATTAATGTGCAAAGTGTAACATATAATCGCGTTAATACTCCCACTTACAAACACTAAGTTATAAAGGTTACGAGGTTTCCTACCCTCCGTCAAACTCATGGAAAATTGAAATCTAAACCGGAATATTATTCTTCCGAGTATGTCGGGGTAATATTTTTGGGGAAAGTTGATAAATTCCTAGAGTGCATTAGATGCCTTTGGTTGTGACAAATCAAACCCTATAAACCGTATGGGTTGCGGGTAAGATTCAATTGTCGACTAATAGGAGTTGACGGTTTAAACTTAGACAGTTCAGCGAGCCATAGAAACCGAATGGGTTGAGGGCAAGTGAACTAGGGGTAAAAGAAGATCGAATCATCCATTAGATGGGTTGGTATTAGACACCACTTTATAAAGAATAATAGAATATAAACCGTATGGGTTGCCCTCTATTAAACTTTGTAAAGAAATCGATCACCACTATGAAGTCACCCAAGACTTAGGATTTAACATGGGAGTGTGTAAATGCCGATAAAATAGTGGGAGCCGAGTTATGAATAAAGAAAGTCCTTAAATTCTTTACTCGGATCATAATTAAACAATCACTAACAAATCTCGAATTATTCTCTCAGCTTAACAAAACTCTCAATATGACAATGAACCCACTCGCTATACTACTTGAAAAGAACGTCTGGAGGTCCGAACTATGTGGATCGGCCGGAACTTGAGGATTGTCCTAACTATGGAAATCTTGGGATACGTCTTGAGGCGGACATCCCGGCTCCTGCAAGAACCCGAGCCAATCGGAAGATGTCGATGCCCATGAGAAATGGGTAAAAGACGACATAAGAGTGCGAGGGTACATGTTAGGCTCAATGACCAATGAGCTTCAACGTGCCCATGAAAAGATGACGCGTCTTCACGAGCCATCTTAGCGCACTGGCCGAGCTCTATGGAGAGCATAGCCGAACCGCTAGATATGAGATATCAAAGCAATTATTCGGCGCCGGGATGAAGGAAGGAGAGAAGGTTGGGGACCATGTCCTCAAGATGATCTCGATGATTGAGAGATTGGAAGCTCTTGATTTTCGATGCATGCATCTCTCCAAATCGACCTTATCTGCGGTCACTTCGACTCCTTTTCCCAATTTGTCATGAACTTCAACCGCAATGAGATTGCATGTAACTTAGCCGGGCTAATGAACAAGCCGACAACCGCCAGTCTCGATGAAGACAAAGGGAAAGGAAGGCGCACTTGTGATTTCTTCTAAGACTTGGAAGTCCAAGAATAAGAAGAAAAAGAACAAGAAGCGATTAGGTCCGATAGCCAAGATCGACAAGGGAAGGGGCAAGGCCCCAATGGTTCAAAAGAGCAAAGGGGCCAAGAAAACGGATGTATGCCTCAATCTGCGTGAGCTAGGCCACTGGAAGAGGTATTGTCCAAAGCTTGACCATAATGCGCCTTGTGCACGGAACTATTGGTTTTAGAAACAAATTGTTCTCAGAATCGTATATTCTACTTCTTGGATACTTGATTCCGGTGCGAGTTCTCACATTTGTACAATGAATCAGATCTGGAACGAAGTAGGAAGTCGGATTCGGGGAGGTGATGGTCACCGTCGGAAGTGGGCATAGTGTCGAGGCTTCGATATCGGATCCCTTATGTTGGATTTAGAATCTGGTTTTATTCTCACTTTAGATGATGTACTTGTTTTGCCCAAGGGGCACAAGAATATTGTATCAATTAGGTCATGGACCGAAAGGGATTTCACTTCTTTATTGGAGATGGGTCTGTCGTATTTATTTCGTAAATAAATTGGTTGGTATCTACATTATTAAATGGTTTATACCATTTAAATTTAAAGAATAAGACAATCAGAAACACTATAACTAGGAAGCGTGGTAGGGATGAAACGAACCAAGCACTTAAGTGGCATCTTAGACTTGGTCATATCGGTGAGACCAAGGTTCATAAAATGGAGAAAGATGGGCTTACGGGTCCATTGGGATCGAGATCCTATCCAACTTGTGAATCTTGCCTTCAAGGCAAAATGACTAAGTTACCCTTCGCAGGACTTTTGAAAGAGTGCTGAAAAACTTGATTGATCCATACCGACGCCTCGTGGCCCTTTGAAGTGGCACGAGACGGCTTTCGATTTCATTACATTTACCGATGACCATACTGTATGGATTCGTACTTAATGAAACATAAGTCTCAAGCTTTTGATAAATTCAAGGAATTTAAAGCCCTAGTTGAAAATCAAACAGTAACCGTGTTAAGACTCTTAGGTCGACTGGGTGGTGAGTACATGAGTACCGAATTTGATGAGTTCTTAAAAGAACTAGGAATAGTGTCACAATTCACACCTCCGGCTACTCCACAATTAAATGGTGTATCGTAAAGAAGGAACCGAACCTTGTTGGACATGGTTCGCTCCATGCTAAACTATACCGATCTACCGATTTATACGTGGGGTTACGCGCTCATCACTGTGCATATCTTGAGCAGATGTCCTTCCAAATCCGTTCCTAAGACTCCCCATGAGATGTGGAGAGGTAGGAAACCAAGTCTTAATCACATTAGGATTTGGGGATGCCACGCTTATGTCAAGAAGACTAAAGTAGAGAAATTGGAAACTAGGTCTCGTGAAAGGTCGTTTCATAGGATATCCAGGGATTCCATGGGATATCTATTCTACATGCACGAAGATCATAGGATCATCGTTGCTATACAAGCACACTTCTGGAAGATCGGTTTATTCGGGAAGGAGGGGCAGTAGAAATATTTCTTTGGAAGAAATAAAAGAAACACCAAATGAGACACCTATGCAAGATACAAGAACCAAACCTTCAAATACAAATACAACCTCGCAAGTCTAGTAGAATTTCTCACCACGGAGAGGTATGGCTATCTGCATCAAGAGGAACCGGGTGTCCATGAGATGACAGAAAGTAGTCAAGAGAAAGATCCTTCTACATACGACTGCGATGGTAGACGTTGACTCCACCAAATGGCAAGAAGCTATGGAAGCCGAGATAGACTCAATGCATGCTAATCAGTGTCTGACTTTAGTAGATCGTCCTAAAGGCATAGTGCCTATTGGAAACAAATGGATCTATAAGAGAAAGACTGATGGAGATGGCAAGGTTGATACCTATAAGGCCAGCTTGTGGCAAAGGGTTATTCCCAAAGAGAAGGAATCGATTACTTGAGACCTTCTACTTTGTAGCTATGATTAAGTCTATTCGCATGATGCTTGCTATAACACCCACTTAGATTATGAAATATGGCAAATGGATGTGAAAACGGCATTCCTAAATGGATTCCTCGAGGAGGAGATTTATATGGAACACCTAAGGGATTCATATCTCAAACCAATATTCATAAAGTATGCAAACTTCAGCGTAATTTATGGATCAAGCAAGCTTCACGGAGTTGGAATCTTCGTTTTAACGAGACAGTCAAAGAGTTTGATTTTGTCCAAAACGAAGAAGAGCCTGTATTTACAAGAAGGTTAGTGGGAGCAAAATTGCGTTCTTAATACTATATGTAGATGACATTCTACTTATAGGAAATGACGTAGAATGCTCACGTGAAAGCTTGGCTTTCTAAAGAGTTCTCAATGAAAGACTTGGGAGAAGCTACCTATATTCAGGTATTCGTCTCTACCGGGATAGAGCGAAAAGAATGTTAGGTCTTTCCCAAGCCCTCTACATAGAAAAGATCCTGAAGCGATTTAGGATGGAAGATTCTAAAAGAGGGTTTCTACCTATGCAACATGGTGCAAAACTTTCCTTAGAGATGTGTCCTCAAAGTGAGGAAGATAGAAAGGAAATGAGCAAGGTACCTTATGCTTCAGCAAAGAGGTAGCCTTATGTATGCAATGATTTGCACTAGACCGGACATTGCCTATGCCGTAAGCGTAGTAAGTCGGTTTGACCAAATCCAGGCAGAACATTGATCGTCAGAAAGAACATTCTTAAGTACCTAAGGAGGACTAAAGACTTGGTTCTTACATACGGCGGTGGAGAACTAAGAGTGATGGGTTATACGACTCGCATTTTTCGGGGACATGGATGCTCGATGTCCACATCGGGTATATCTTTACTCCGAATGGTGGGGCGATTTCTTGGAGAAGTGCCAAGCAAAGTTCGACCGCTATCTCCACATGTCAAGCCGAATATCAGCAAACACGAGGTCGCTAAAGAAGCTTTTGGATAAAGAAGTTCACCGAGGAACTTCAAGTGGTTCCTAACGCAGAAGCCCGTGACACTGCTTTGTGACAACGATGGAGTCACAAAGTGCTAAGGAGCCTAGGGCTCACCACAACACCAAACATATTGCGAGAAAATATCATTTTGTTAGAGAAATGGTTCGGGATGGGAATGTTACATCACAGAGAGTAGACACAAAGAAATAACGTTGCCGATCCGCTTACTAAGCCACTATCTCGGAAGGTCTTAGAGAGACATCCGGAGAGTATGGGTATTAGATACCATAGTTTGTGGCATTGAGTGCAAGTGGGAGATTGTTAGGAATATGCCCTCGAATGCCACTCGAGGATGAGAGAGTGAGAGCAATTGTATTGTAATTATGAATATTATATTTAATAAGGCAATTATTATTTCTATATTATTGTATATCACCGGCATTGTGATTTGGTATATAGAATAGTAGTCCTTGCATTTGAGAGTGAACATTCTACTCCTTATAGAGATAAGGAGATAGGCACTAGAAGTGTTTAGAGCTCGAATGCTTAACTAGTTCGCAAGTCGATAAAACTTAACAGGACATTAAGTTTTAATAAGACTTGTATAACTGATGCTAGTACGTGTGCACGTCTAGATAGCAAAGTTATAAGTATATTGGTGGGACCAAAGATACTCGAACACGACTCATACTCGATCGATCACACGGTATTCACTCTCGAAGAGTCTATGACGAATAGATAGGTTGTGATAGTTTACGTGGAGCTTTGAGTTGAGGGTTCAGTAGATGATGTGTCTGTGACGTTTAGTTTGTCATTAGAGTAGTTAGACTCATTTGCTTAATTGCTGAGTCGACCTCGAAGTGCGGACTATACGGGCAGGTAGCGCCTTCTTTGTGACGCCAAGAAAGGATTCTATCTCTGTTAGTGAGCGGGCGAATGTCTATACGGTTAATGGCAAATAAGATCATAAGTCTTTGGCCAAAGCATTACGATATAGTCGTATTAGATACACTATTAATCATCGGTCTTGATTTGCATTAACACATGTATAGAGTTTAGTCAACAATGAGGTTTGACTTTACCGTGACCCGAAGACGTGACCGGGACATCGATGAAGGGTCTATACGTATATAGTATTCACGACATAATGGTTACGGAATGATTCGTTCATTCGTTCTCGATCGGGGTTTACGGTGCGGCCAGTCAAGTGGCTAAGTGTTGCCCGCACTCATTGGTTCCTCCCAATGCCGTGAGACGAACCTACGTAGTCGCGCAATAGGATCATTGATGGATAAATATGAATTAATAATCTCTCTTATAATATTAGATATTAGATATCTAATTTTGATTTATCGGATAAATCAAATAGCGGTCTAATGAATTGTAAGTAGTTACTGGGTGATTACTTTAATTCATAAATTATATTTCTTAGAGAAATATATATTTGTGTTTGATATAATTAATTAATTTTATTAATTAATTATTCAAAAAACATTGGAAATAAAACGGATTCTTTTGACGAACATCCTACACGAGGGATTCGTTTTTGAACATCCAGTACACGAGCCGAGTAAATTCGACCCGTCTTCTTGGAAATTTCCCTTAAGGCCACCACCCCTCCATCTCTTGTCTCTTATATACTTATTTTATGTCACTAGGTGACATATGTGAGGTGTATTTGATACCCTCAATCATGTGTTAAAGGTAGACTTTCATTTTTTTATAAATAAAAGTCTTTAAAAAGGAGTTATGATAACTTCTTCTTGCTTTAACTCATAATCACGAATTTGAGAGAGAGAGTAAGGTAGAAAACTTCATCTTGATCTTAGAGACAAGATATAAGAAGAATACATTGAGAGAGAAAATTCCTACAAGCTTCCCTAGCCGCATTCTTGAAGAAAGGAAGCTTGTCGATTTTTCCATCAAGTTCCGGCGTGTGAAGTAGAGGCATCTTGCTTTAGGTGCTTGGAACGAAGGGCTCTTCATCATCATCATCATCATACTAAGGTTTTTCAGAGACATCATAGGTATGGGACTTTGATTCCTTGATCTTCGTATTTTTATTTTCGTATATACGTTACTTGATCGATCCTCTTAGGGATTCCGTTTATTCTTCCGTTGCGTTTATTTTCTGAGGAATCCCAACACTAAGCTCATATGGCCTCAACTGCCTCGATGCAAACGCAATAGTCTTGTCGTGCTGCATCAACATGCACCCAAGACCCTGACCCGAAGCATCGCTATAAACGGTAAAACCCTCGTTGCCACACGGCAACGCTAAGATCGGGGCTGAAGTCAAACACCTCTTCAGCTCCTCAAAACTCGACTGCCTCTCGTCATTCCAAACGAACTTCTCAAACTTCTGGAGCAACTTTGTAAGTGGCCGAGCTAGTTTTGAGAAACTCTCGACGAACCTACGGTAGTAGCCAGCCAAACCCAAGAAACTACGGACCTCCTTCACGTTCTTAGGCAGTGCCCAGTCCAACACTGCCTCAACCTTCTGCGGATCCACACAGACGCCCTCGGCTGAAATCACGTGACCTAGAAACATTACTTCCTTCAGCCATAACTCACATTTTGAGAACTTTGCATAGAGTTGCTCGGTCCTTAAAATGTCTAACACTACCCGCAGATGATGCGCGTGCTCCTCCTCGTTCCTCGAATAAATAAGGATATCGTCAATAAAGACGACGACACACTTATCCAAATACTCGATAAAGACCTTGTTCATCAACTGCATGAACACTGTCGGCGCATTAGTTAACCCGAAAGGCATAACTACAAACTCATAATGTCCGTATCTCGTCCGAAAAGCTGTTTTCGGCACATCGGGCTCCTTCACCCGAAGTTGATAGTACCCCGATCTCAAGTCGATCTTCGAGAATACCGCAGATCCCTACAACTGATCGAACAAGTCATCAATCCTCGGCAAGGGATATTTTTTGTTGATGGTTATCTTGTTTAGCTCGCGATAGTCGATACATAAACGTAGTGAACCATCCATCTTCCTCACAAATAGGACCGGTGCGCCCCAAGGCGAAGCGCTCGATCGAATATATCCCGACTCAAGAATCTCACTCAACTGCTTCTTCAACTCAGCCATCTCGGAAGGGGCCATGCGATACGGTACCTTCGAAATTGGAGCCGCACCCGGCTCTAACTCAATAGCAAACTCTACCTCACGGTCCGGTGGCAACCCCGGTAACTCGTCAATAAAGACGTCAGGAAACTCACTAACAATTGGAATCGATGAAAGCTCAACTCCACCACTCTCCGCCTTCAAGGCATAGCACCAATAACCAGTACACCCCTTCCGCATGAGTCTCATCGCCTTCAAGGCGTTAATAACGAACTTCTGGTTTCCCCTCTTTCGCCCTGCGAAAGAGTGCTCGGTACCGTCCTCGGCTAACATAGTGATGATTCTCGTGCGGTAGTTCATGATCGCACCATACCGCTCGAGCCAATCATCCCTGAGAATTAAATCCTCACTCTCAATTCCTACGACAATAAGATTAGAGAGCCAAGCCCTCTCACAAATAATCACAGAACAATCTCGAACCTCCTGATCACCAACGATCCTATCACTGCTAGGAAGCTTAACGATGAAAGGCTCACAAGGCGTCAAACAGTCAAGACTCAAATGGCGCACACACTCCAGAGATATGAACGAATGCGTAGCACCAGAATCGAAAAGCACACTGACGGGATGAGAATGAATATGAACGGTACCTGTGGCTACAGTGGCGGCTGGATTATCGGCCCTCCTCATCTCATAAACACGTGGGTGGGCGGAGCCAATACTGGAAGCTCCCCCTCTAGCGGGCTGACCCCGACCTCTCCCTCGGCTAACACTCAGTGGGGACTGTGGAGCAAACGAGCCCTGGTTCATGCTCGACTCCCTAGGTGCTGGAAAAGAAGTTTGGGCACCGAGAATCCATCCTACCTGCTCACAATAGAAAGCCTTGTGGCCCGACTGACCACAAGTATGACAAGTCAACTGCGGACGAAGACACTCTCGGTTCTTGTGGCCCGACTTGCCACAGTTAAAGCATGTGATGTCACGAACGAGAACTCTGGTAGCACCTCGAGAACTCCCAGAGAAATGACCCAACGCCCACAGGAACGTTTGCAGACTGAGACTTCTGCTGACTTCCACACTTCTGGCCCGAAAAGTTTTCGGTGGATTTCTGTTTCTTACTCTCCCGAACCGCCTCACTGGCCATCACAGACATATCATAGGCAAGAGCTCGACTTTGATAATCCTTCAAGGTAGTGCAGACGATCCCAGACATGTAGTCCCAAATCGACAACTTCATCCGCCTGGAAAAGTAGAAGATTTTGTCGCTCTCTTCAATAACTTGGGTCTTCACATAGCCCAACTCCCGGTTGAAATCGGCAATAGCTTGAGAGATAGGAATATCCCGCGGTTGAGCATCATAGAAGGCGTAGACTCGAGCCTGTCTAACCGGCCATGGGCAATACTCAATCTCCATCAGGTCCTTGAATTCTGCCCACGAAGCAGCATGGTCCTTGAGCTCAATAGCCTCCCACCAATCAGTAGCGTCCCCAGTGAGAAAATATTGGGCAATAGGGACCTTACGGTCCTCGGGACAGTTGGTGCCAATAAAAACCTTGTATATCTCCTTGATCCACCCCTCCCAGCCAATCGGGTCTGAGGCTCCCGTAAACTGAGGAGGATGTATCTTGATGACATCCTGAAGCCAACGGTGAGCTCCGTCCCGAGCAGCATGGGTCGGATTCGGGTTCTGAACCGCCTGAGCTATCACCGCCATTTGGTTCACCATTTGTTGCATAACAGCCGCAACACCAAGATCGGCGCCATCTTGAGAAGTAGCATGGCTATGACGGTCACCGGTGCTGTCGGCTCCCGAAGAATGCGACGTGGCCGCCCCACCAGCTGCCCCACATCCCCGGCCGCGTCCACGACCACGACCACGGCCTCTTCCAGCATCCATACTGGTGTTAAAAGGTAGCAAAAGCAACTCGATGATAAGTAAGAGAGGAAAAACACCCACAGTTCAAGAAACAGAAATACAATACGAGAAAACAAGGAATCGAGTAAGGAAACTTACGAGCACTGGAAGTACCGAGATGCTGGCAGCGATGTGATAATGTGCAAGACAAAACTCAACTAGACCCAAAATACCGACAAGCCTGGGTATCCATAAACCCAGAGCTCTGATACCATTTTCTGTAACACCCCCGAGATATTCAAGATATATTACAGCGCCGTGGACCCCTACATGGGACCCACTAGGCTAGACACGAATTTCCACAGCAAAAACACATCATCCAGATGAAAATCAAATAACATGCCTGGTGCAACCGGCGGAATAATCAATACCGACAAACGTAAATAACTTCAACAGATACAAACCACAATTCGAAGGGAAAAGCCTAAGTACTCGCGAGTACAATCTATAAGTTTATAAAGTAGACAACAACCAAATCGAAAGGAACAACGAAAATGAAAGGACTCAAATGCACATGTCAACGAACCTGGCCAGCATCCTCGTACTGTCCCAGCGCCTGCTCATCCGGCTGAACATAACCTGAAATCCATAACAAGAATTTCCCCAAAATGGGTCCCCCAAAGGGGTTAGCAATTACGCTAGTACAAGTAATCAAGGCAAACCAATCGCTTACACATTTCATAGTACATGCACCAAAACATTTTCAAAACCAAAACCAGACATGTCTTTTTCGGAAACAAAACAGTCAATCAATTTGCCTTGGGAACAGGGATATACCATTGATCCCGCTCGAGGCCTATAAGGACCCTCCCGAGCTGGCCATATCATAAAACAAATTACACACAAGCATCGCCTTGGGAATAGGGCTATACCATTGATCCCGCTTGAGGCCTCTAAGGACCCTCCCGAGCTGGCTAGCGAAACAAACTCGTGAATCCAGGGCTATACCATTGGATTCCCTCGAGTCCCCATCGGACCCTCCTGAGGTGAGTGAAGCACACACAATATACATCATCATTTCATGTTAAGCATAAAGGTTTACAAAAATACTTGCCTTAAATAATTGACGACGCAACGAACGGAAAGGAAAATCACCAACGAATGCTAGGAACCGACGAAACCGAACCTAACGATTCGAAGAATACTATCACAACCATTTCCAAAAGAATACGGAAAAGGAATACACTTGAAAACCCGCCTACAATTCATGTATATTCGTACAAGAACAACAACGAGGAGGGGCCACAACCAAACCCTCTCGATAACGAAAATACCACGAAATATACCATGAATCCCCAGGAAAACCAAGAATACCAACAATATTAATCATATTCATCATGAATTAATCAAAAAAACGGAACGAATCGAACAATAAAATCGAAACCCCCCAATTTACCCAAAAGTAGGGTTCTTAGAAGATTTACCTTGATTCGGACGGAGGGAGACGATTATGATGCTGATAAACTACACTAGGAACACGATACTTGATTCTCCAAGAATTTCCACGGGAAAAACTTGAAGAATCGCTCGAAACCTCACTTGGAACACGGCTCTCGGTCGGAGGAGAAGAAGTGAAGAAAATGCCGAAGTGAAGGCAACCCCCGGTTTATAAAACCTGGGCCTTCGTTACGTACGTTAACATTTCATGTTAACGTACGTTACACTCATTACGTACGTAACAGTTGAGTGGTCGCGTACGTAATGTCTTGGCAGGACAACCTATCCAAAAACGCTGGGTTCGATAGCGAATGCTGCTTCGGAGAGCTAGCGTACGCTCCAATGGGATTTACGTACGTAACAGAAGGAGTTAACGTACGTAATGGTTCGGACAGAACAATCTGTCCAATCTGCTGAAGGCCATAACGTACGTTAGCGGTGAGCTATAAGGTACGTTATGAACGTGCTGATAGTGCACGCAAGAAAGCATGCATAACGCACGTTATGCATGCAGCAGTTCAACACTACTGAACGAAGTTAGCTGCACTGGGTGGTCAAAAAACGAGACGCTACACAAGGATAGAATCCAACGCGTAGATATGAAATATTCATGACGACGAAGCTGAATGTTGCAGGAGAATACAATTCCGACTACCGAGGAATCCGATAAACGACAAAGGAAGTAATATTCACTAAACTTATAGGAAATTACAAAACGGCCCAGACGTCCGAAAATCACGATACGACATCGGATCAATAAACCGAAACTCACAACATAAACAACTCAAACATAAGAACTCGTGCAACCAAAGAAATTACAAAATCGAACGGGCTCTATGAGAATCGAACGTCCATGCAACAATACATGACATAAGACGGAATAATATCAAAACACCTCCGAAACTCGTCCAAATGGAGAAAATCCCAGAATAAAATAGATTCAAAATGTCGAAACGGTTACAAGCGAGTTGTTAAAAACGAAAAATACACCAAAAATGGGAATATCGGGAAAAGAAAAATGCGGATATTACAAACCATGCCTATTTCTGACGACCCCAGGGATGTTACAATCTAGGCCGTGCGCGAGGAGAAGAAGAAGAGAAAAAAAAAAGTATCTCTGATAGCAAGTCACCTGAGGCTGCAGAGAAGGCAAAGAAGAAACACAAGAAAGTTTCCAAAACCAAGCCTACAGTGGCCACTGTAGATGTCCCAATGGCGCAACCCGCTGTTCAAACCCGAAAGGGCGCAACCCTGCAGAAGAAATAGTTACTGCAAAAACTGTAGATCCCGAGCCAGTGGCAGCTATGACGGATGATCAACTATTTGCCAAGTTGGAAGACACAGGCGAATCGGCTGCCCATTCGGAGCCGAGAGCCGCCTCTCCTGTAAGGCAACCCACACCCATACAGGATCCATCTCCCATCAGGGTACCAACCCCTGTTAGGATCCCCTCTCCAATACAGGCTCCCACACCTATTGCGGATCCCATCCCTACAGTAGACCCAATCACTGTAAGGAGTCCCTCCCCGATAGTACTCATAAATGAAACTCTTCTCCAGTTAAAAATTGATCAAGCCTTTGAGCGCTTTGTATCTTGGAAAAACTACAGGATCTCTCCTTACGACGTCTTGTACAACTGGGTAGAGTGGAAAAAAAAGGAAATTTTGTTCTGGAGGTGACGGATACGCAGAACATCGAAGTCTTAATTCAATAGGATAATAACTTTTGCCGTGAGATGATTTCAAAATTCTATCTGGAAAAAGAACAGGCTCGATTGAAAGGGAAATCCAAATCCAATGACAGGACTCCCTCTGACGGACACCCGTCCGATCCAGACTCAGATGCCGACGACGACGCTCTTCAGGCCTGTCTGAGGATCAGCCGCGAAGAAGCATGAGAAGGCGAAATGTCACTTAAGCAAGACCAACAGGGTCAGGGGACCTCAGACAGACATCAGTCCCCCATCCCTCAATAAGAAGCCACTCAGGACGAACAGGAGGAATCAGTCCCTCATGTACAGTAAGAAGTTCCTGATTATGGAGACAAGCCTGTATCTGACCAAGAAGAAGAATCCCGCGCCATCCGACAAGAGGAATCAGTCCCTCTGCCGGAGCAGGCGGAAGATGAGAGTCAACAGGAGGATTCAGTCCATCTTGTACGGCCGACTACAGAAAATCAAACAGCTCAGGAGGAATCAGTCCCTCCTTTTCCCGAGATTGAAGCAACCTTACAACCTTCTGAAGCACCTGCCGCTGATGAGCCCGCGCAAGATGCCCTGCATCTCCCATATCCATAAGCTCCAAGTCATAATCCGATGACGGATTCCTGCCAGACAATAGACCACGACGCCCTCGTCACCATGTGGTTCTACGTCAACTTAGCGAGCTCGAGGATGAAAAGCTAGTGCACCCTGGCTCCCCACGCACTGAGGCCCGGATCGAGCAACTCCATGCAATCGGCCGCCAAACTATATTCATGCAAGATGCAGTGAAGGCGCTGTATAATGTCGGAAAATAGCTCGATTGGATGCGAGAGACAGCTCAGGATGAGATTTCTGGCCTGAAGAATGCAATCTCTAACATTGAGGACGCGTTCCGTCTAATGCCTAATGCAGTATGGAAGCTCAGTCAACTACAGGTGTATCAAGAGAGACTCCTTAGGCAAGAATAGGAGAAGCTCAGAATATCCGAAGCCGAGACTGTCACTGCCCTTCAAGAGACTGGATCCAGACTATCAGGACATGATAAGAAAATTAATGACATGTCTCTGGTGCTCAGTACTCTTGTTGACAAAATCACGAATCTGGAGACCAAGCAGGACAAAGCTATGCAGATCCTAAAACGGGTTGATGGAAAGGTAACAAATCTTGATGATGCCAAAAAAAGGGGAAGAAGCTAGAGAGGCTACCCGGCAATGGAGGATAGAGAGAGAGAGAGAGAAAAATGGATGCTGCACTTGAAGAAAGTGTCGTTGCTGCAATAGGCCGTCTGGCCTCGCCTGAAAGAGGATACAAGCTATCTGGTTCTCGACCGGAGTTCCATGATCCCAATGTTCCCTGGAAGAACAACCTGCAAAGACCATCCGAGATTCCTCTGCCTACTAACTGACAGCCTACAGCTAATGGAATAAAGGACTGGAGGAAAAACAAACTGATGAGATATTTTGTTAAACTCATCCAGGAGTCCTCTTTGTTCAACATGTTCAAGACTCTGTCGGATGCTGCAGATGAATTTACGGATGTTAGCAGAAGGAAAGCTTCCTATGCAACTGCAGATGAAATCAAGGCACCGAAAAGGTGATCGGTGTGATACTCGTGTTTTCTATTCTTGTATATTTCGATTTTAGCGACTCGCTTGTGCTCACTGACACATTTTGGACATGTTTTGTTCTGCACTTTCTGTCATTCAAGCGAGTTTTGATATTATTTGGATTAATCGGCATATTATCGCGATTTTACTGCATTTGTGTTTGATTCTTGTGAATCATACTCGAAACTGTTGTTTTGTCATTCCTACAAGTTCATTTAACATTTGTGGTCGTGTTGTGAACTTCGAAATTGTTATTCGATCTCGTATCGTGATTTTTCGGACTTTTGGGCCGTTTTGTGATTTCCCAAAGTTTTGGGTACTCGTTTTCGTACTCATTTTTACCTACCTTTGAATTATCGGAATCGCATGTTCGTTTAAATCTTTTGATCGTTGTTGAGAATCCTTGGTTAGTGTTACATTGCATTTTGCGAGTCGTCGCATTTCGAGGTCGTTCGAGGCTGACCGGACAGGAGGATGGATTGTGCTGCCAGGATACAGGTTACGGCCGTAACCTGCAGCATGTTACGGCCGTAAAGGTCAGACCATTACAGCTGTTAAGTCCAATGTATTGCGGCCGTTATCGCATGCAGAGAATTGGGCAAAAGTCTGTGGAACACCCTTACGTACGTAAGATATATATCCTTACATATGTTAACGCTTTAACGTACGTTAACCTTGGCTGATTACATACGTAAGAGTCTGGCCGGGTAAATAATCTGGGCGATGGGTTTTCTCTCCTCATTTCCCATTTCTTCTCTTCTTCTCGCGGTCGACGTACGGGTGAGGCTAGGGTATGGTGCTTGGTCGATTCTATTTAATTCCAACGTGTTTTGGAAGGCTTTAGGTGATTGTAACATCATCTAATCGGTTGTGCTTCGTCGGATCAAGGTATTTTCTTGATTTCCCTAAAGTTGACCTTTTTTAGGGTTTTGTTCTTGATTTCGTTTTTGATCCGGTTTTGATGAATCGGGTAGTGTTATATGATTTTATTGATCGTACTCTATGGATTGTATATCCAGATTTCGAGTTTGTTCAACTCGAATGATGATTCGAGTGTTCTTGAGTAACGTGAACATTTAATGTCCGATTAAATGTCTCAACAGTTTTTCCTTCGAGTGTTGGGTGCGTTTTTCGTTGCATTTGGTTTTTATATGCGTAGTAATTGGGTTCTCGTTGTTTTGTTCACGGAAGTTGTAGGTGTTCGAGGTTTTCTGGTCGATCCGTGTTCGTCGGAGTTTTCAGTATTGATTATCGAGGCAAGTATCTTGCCCATACACTTCGTGTTTCGTAGATGCAATAGTTGGTAATTGACTATATGTGAAACTTGAATGTTTTATTCAACTTTCAAAAGAATCTATATATTCTCGATAAAGGTTTTACTCAAAATCAACTCGTGTGTTTGCAAACGAATGTGTCGTTCTGAGAGCGTGTATTAGTGTTGTACGTTGGAATGCCTCATTTTCAAGTGGTATCATTGTGTGTGATTATATTGCTAGTGGACTTAAAGTTATATCCTTTCGGTAAGATGTGTATATGTGTGTGTGTGTGTGTGCGTGCGTGTGGATATGTGTGCTTAGTGACGAGCATTGTGATGTGTGATATCGGTTGTATTGTTTGCTGACTCCTTTGTAAGGAGGTAGTGCTATTTGGTGTGGTTCGAGAAGTATATCTCCTTGAGGTATGTGAACGTGGTGGTATTGATATGAGTTGTGGATTGTTGTGCTGATGCGTGTAACCAGGTAGGGTCCAACAGGGCCTCTGGGGTTCGTTGCTTGATGAGTACGAACAATATGTGTGTGTGGAACCAGTAGGGTCCGACGGGGTCTCTGGGGTTCGTTACTTGATGAGTACGAATAGTATGTGTGTGGAACTAGGTAGGGTCCAACGGGGCCTCTGGGGTTCATCACTTGATGAGTACGAACAGTATATGTGTATGCCAGGTAGGGTCCGACGAGGCCTCTGGAGTTCGTTACTTAAGGAGTACGAACCGTAATTGTGTGATGCCTGGTAGGGTCGATTGCGGCCTCTGGAATTCGTTACTTGATGAGTACGAATAATGTTTTATTGTCAGTTTTGCATGACCCGTGATTATATTCTAGTTGTCGAAAACCGAGTAAATCTTTGGGTTGTGACCCTAAGTGATTTTTGAAAAGATAAGGACTCTTTAGTCCCAAAATATTTTCCCCTAAAACTCCCGAGACCTATAAAACACTTTACAAATCGTTTACTTAATTCATTCCTGCCTTTCATGGCTTTGAACTATTTTGCTCAAGTGAATTATCTCGGGAAGTCTTTTGCTATGTTTAACTGGTTGGTTTTTCTTGATTATTATGTTCTCGGAGTATGTTGTGCATGGCTCGTATTTGCACTTTATACTTGTACTAGCAAAATAATGGAATTTTGCTAACCCCCGATTAATCGGGGGTGGATGTCTGTATTGCGTTCAGGTTCATGCAGGTTCTTTGGGAGCAAAACACAGGATCGGTACGAAGGATGATGGAAGAGAAATGATACTAATCATATGAAGACTAGTAATTGATGCTTGTGGTCGTATTGTTATATTCTTTCCGCTGTAGCTTTTTTTGTCGTATGATTTGTCTGTGTATTTGGACCCCTGTGCGGGTATGAGTTTTGATAGAGAGATGTACATGAAGTTTAAGTTGTATGTATTGATGAAAGGTCAAATCGGTCTACTGTTTCGTATTTAGCCATGTTGGCATATGTTATGATGTATTGTTTTGATATCTAGCCTGGTATATCCTCACGGAGAGGGTCGGCGCTATAATATTCCCGAGCGAATTGGGGATGTTACAGAATATGGTATCAGAGCTTAGGTTGTGGAAACCTAGGCTGTCGGGTCAAGTTGTGTTTGTCGAGTCTTGTCTTGTCGGATGGTGTCTGACTGAGTTGTGTCGCGATGCGTCGTCTGATATGTCGATCGTGATTAGTATCGTGGTGCAGCCATTATCTTCGTGCGACATATGGATGTAAGTCTCCTCTTTTTTGTGTAATCTATGTTTCATGACTCTGATTACATACGTGTCGGGAGATGGAATTCGTACTTGATACTTGTGATATATTACGTGTGTAACTAACTGGATATATTGGTGGATCTGGACACCAAGTGGTGTAGGGCGATATGAAACCTTGAACATTGATATGTTCCCGGGAATCTATCGATGGTAGAGTTTGTTGAAAAACTCATATAGATGGTGTTGACGTGCGTTTGAATTGGGTGGTAATGAGTTGTGTTCAATGAATTGTTGATCTTGAATGCCGTATAGGCATGTGTTTGAGAATTGACTATATTGGCTAATTGTTGTTATATGCTACAATCATGTTCACATTAGTATTTATGTCTGCTGCGTGCGTGTTTAAAAAATGCTTTTAGGGAAGTTTCATAAACTTGAGCAAGTTTGTGGAAAACCAATTTTCGAAAATGTTTTGATGATGCAGTTAAATGGTGGTTTCGTGTGAATTTAAAAGATTGTTTGAATTTTGGCGAACCAGCCCCGCAATCTCAAATAAAACCCTATGACAGTGTTTGAAAAGACGTGTTTTGGAGTGTCTCAGACATTTTGTAAAATGATACCGTCGTTAATCCTTTGTGACATTTAAAAGGATTTTAGAAATGGTTTTAGCCTAACGGTTTTATTTTCAAATAACTCGAGTACATAATTTTAAAAATCTTTCGCACCATAAAATTTTTATATTTTAAAGTACAATACGATTTTATTTTCAAAATAATAAATAGTGAAAGATGAAAAATCTTACTCGGCTTAAACTTTAAACTCGGATTTGGAAAACTTTGGGTTATGCCCCAAGTATTGTGTTACATGGTTTGGATACTCCTTGTAGTTTGTGTAATGTTACCCTGATATGATTTTTGATTGGTGGAAATGTTTAGTACATGTACGCATGGTTTGTCCACCCGGTGATGGTTGGATGAAACCTCTGGGGGTCGATGCCAAGGGAGCATGGCCGCGGATTGTCGTGTGTGTTTTTGAACGTGACGATGTTGCGTGGTAACATGTTGTTACTTTGTGTTTCTTATATGATGATACGTAGTGACATGGTTACCATGATAACGTTGTTTCCGAGGAAATTCGATATTCCGAAATATTATTTTGCAAATGATTTCAAATCATTTTAGTAGAACAGACCGAGGTATCAAAAGTATTTTCAAAACTTATTTTGTAAAATCATTCGAATTCAAGAATTTTAAAATGTTATTATTTAAACAGATACTTAATGGAGTTCTAAAAAGCATGTTATCAATGATTGACTACCATGAGGTGTGGTTTGTCACGACAGTACTTGGACCAGTAATGGCCATAAGTTTTCTGTTGATGTGGTCATGTGATTTGTTAGTTACGTCTGTAAGTTTCATTTGTTGCGGCAGTAATTCTTGAATTTGTGCAATCATCCGGAGCGGATATTTTTGTTGTGCTAATAATTGTTGTCTTACGTGGATATTTTGTATTGAGTGGAATTTAGATAGTATCTGGTTCAATTACTACTCAAACTTCGGCGCCAGTATCGGGATCGACTCTGAGAGATCCTTGAGGGATGCTATCTGTCAGTGTATTGCTTTGTTGTTGCCTTTTTTCGCTGTTTCAAGTTTCGGGGACGAAATTTCTTTTAAGGGGGATAGAATGTGATACCCGTGTTTTTCATTCCTGTATTTTTTTATTTTAGAGACTCGTTTGTGCTCGCTGACACATTTTGGACAAGTTTTGTTCTGCACTTTCTGTCATTCGAGCGAGTTTTGATATCATTTTAGATTAATCGGCATATTATCGCGACTTTACTGCATTTGGGTTTGATTCTCTTAAATCCTACCCGAAACTGTTGTTTTGTCATTCCTACAAGTTCATTTAACATTTTTGGTCGTGTTGTGAACTTCGTAATTGTTATTCGATCTCGTATCGTGATTTTTCGGACTTTTGGGTCGTTTCGTAATTTCCTAAAGTTTTGGGTACTCGTTTTCGTACTCGTTTTTACCTACCTTCGAATTGTCAGAATCGCGTGTTCGTTTAACGCTTTTGTTTGTTGTTGAGAATCCTTGGTTAGTGTTACGTCGCATTTTGCGAGTCGTCGCATTTCGAGATCGTTCGGGGCTGGCCGGACAGCAGGATAGATTGTGCTGCCAGGATGCAGGTTGCGGTTGTAACCTAAAGCATGTTACGGCCGTAAAGGTCAGCCCATTACGGCCGTTAAGGCCAATGTATTGCAACTGTTATCGCATGCAGAGAATCGGGCAGAAGTCTCTGGAACACCCTTACATACGCAAGATGTATATCCTTACATACGTTAATGCGTTAACGTATGTTAACTTTGGTTGATTACGTACGTAAGAGTCTGGCCGGGTATATAATCAGGGCGACGGGTTTTCTCACCTCATTTCCCCTTTCTTCTCTTCTTCTCGCGGTCAACGTACGGGTGAGGCTAGGGTATGGTGCTTGGTCGATTCTACTTAATTCCAACGTGTTTTTGGAGGGCCTTAGGTGATTGTAACATCATCTTCGGTTGTTCTTCGTCGGATCAAGGTATTTTCTTGATTTCCCGAAAGTTGACCTTTTTGTGGGTTTTGTTCTTGATTTCGTTTACGATCTGATTTTGATGAATCGGGTTATGTTATATGATGTTGTTGATCGTACTATATGGATTGTATATCTATATTTCGAGTTTGTTCAACTCGGTTGATGATTCGAGTGTTCTTGAGTAACCGTGAACATTTAATGTCCGATTAAATGTCTAAATGGTTTTTCCTTCGAGTGTTGGGTGCGTTTTTCGTTGCATTTGGTTTTTATATATGTAGTAATTGAGTTGTAGTTATTTTGATTGTGGAAGTTGTAGGTGTTCGAGGTTTTCTGGTCGAGCCGTGTTCGTCGGAGTTTTCGGTATCGATTATCGAGGCAAGTATCTTGCCCATACACTTCGTGTTTCGTAGGTGCAATAGTTGGTAATTGAGTATATGTGAAACTTGAATGTTTTATTGAACTTTCAAAAGAATTTGTATATTCTCGATAAAGTTTTTCTTCAAAATCAACTCGTGTGTTTGCAAACGAATGTGTCGTTCTGAGAGCGTGCATTAGTGTTGTACGTTGGAATGCCTCGTTTTCGAGTGGTACTGTTGTGTGTGATTATATTGCTAGTGGACTTAAGTTATATCCTTTCGGTAAGGTGTGTATGTGTGTGTGTGTGTGCACGTGTGGATATGTGTTCTTAGTGACGAGTATTGTGATGTGTGATATTGGTTGTATTGTTTGCTGACTCCTTTGTAAGGAGGTAGTGCTATTTGGTTTGGTTCGAGAAATATATCTCCTTGAGGTATGTGAATGTGGTGTTATTGATATGAGTTGTGGATTGTTGTGTTGATGTGTGGAACCAGGTAGGGTACGACGGGGCCTCTGGGGTTCGTTACTTGATGAGTACGAACAGTATGTGTGTGGAACCAGGTAGGGTCCGACGGGGCCTCTCGGGTTCGTTACTTGATGAGTACGAACAGTATATGTGTATGCCAGGTAGGGTCCGACCCTCTGGAGTTCTTTACTTGAGGAGTACGAACCGTAATTGTGTGATGCCAGGTAGGGTCGATTGCAGCCTCTGTTTTATTGTCAGTTTTGCATGACCCGTGATTATATTCTAGTTGCCGAAAACCGAGTAAATCTTTGGGTTGTGACCCTAAGTGATTTTGAAAAGATAAGGACTCTTTAGTCCCAAAATGTTTTCCCCTAAAAACTCCCGAGACCTTTAAAACGCTTTACAAATTGTTTACTTGATTTATTACTGCCTTTCATGGCTTCGAACTATTTTGCTCAAGTGAATTATCTCGGAATTCTTTTGCTACGTTTAACTGGTTGGTTGTTCTCGATTATTATGTTCTCGACGTATGTTGTGTATGGCTCGTATTTGCACTTTATACTTGTACTAGCAAAATAGTGGAATTTTGCTAACCCCCGAGTAATCGGGCGTGGATGTCTGTATTGCATCCAGGTTCATGCAGGTTCTTGGAGAGCGAAACACAGGATCGGTACGAAGGATGATGGAAGACAAATGATACTAATCACATGAAGACCAATAATTGGTGCTGGTGGTCATATTGTTATATTCTTTCCGCTGTAGATTTTTCTGTCGTATGAGTTGTCTGTGTATTTGTACCCCTGTGCGGGTATGAGTTTTGATAGAGAGATGTACATGAAGTTTAAGTTGTATGTATTGATGAAAGGCAAGTCGGTCTACTGATTCGTATTTAGCCATGTTGGCATATGTTATGATGTCTTGTTTTGGTATCTAGCCTGGTAGATCCTCACAGAGAAGGTCTGCGGCGCTGTAATATTTCCGAGCGGATTGGGGGTGTTACAATCGGCTCACCTATCCCGATGACTGGATACTTGTTTTCGACTAATCCGCTGAAGGAAGAGCGATCTACCGAGATCAAGACAAGGATTCACTAATCAATTGGGGCAAAGGAACCGAGAATGATCCTGACAGGAGACCTTGGAGGCATTCTCAGTACAGGAGTTAGCTTGTCTAAACCTTCTCACTATATTTGTTCTTTAGGCTAGAAATTGCAGTATGCATTTTGTTCTATTTTGCGAACTTGTCATTTTTCCAGATTATCAATAAAAATTCATTTTCTCTTGAAAGATTATAGCTCGTAATCTACGCTTACCGTTTTTACTGTCTGATTACGAATTTATTTTATTTGCCAAGTACAAAACTTGTTAAGATTAAAGCTGTAAGAACTTGTCTGCGAACAGTTCATAGATCAAGTTGTATTCAACCTAGATCACACTGTAAGATTGTGCATGTGCGTTAATCATAAGTTTAAAGTTGTAATACACATCCCTGTAGATGTATACGATTTCTTAGAACTTGCGTGCGAGCAGTTCACATTTTTTAGACTAAGTGCTGAAGATCAGATCATTCGACAGAAGACCAAGAGTCAGTCTCTCTGGATCAAGAAGTTACTTAAAGAGGTTTTGGCATTATCAAAAAGGAGGAAATTTTTGGGATAAACAATACTGTTTTGATAATTGCCAACATACAACAAGTTGTCTCAAGAAGTCGAAAGAGTCGAAATGCCGCTAAGTATGGAAGATGTCTGGAATCTCCATACAGCCCCCTCCATACAGCATTGAAGATCTCACAGTCTAGCCTGCAGCTACAGCGAAAGACTTAATACGTCGGATACAGCAGCTATGCTGTAAGATGTTTTACTTAGGAAAAGTAAAACACATCCGACAGGCCCGATTAAAGACTGCTTTAAACTGTTGTGAAATACACTTTGTTTATTCATAAAGTATTCACGGTTAAAGCAGCATTTATTGCTGATAGGACAACATTTACTACAGCTGGAGAGAGACAAGCATGAATGCTCTAAAGAGCATTTAATGCGAAGTCAAAAAGAATGTCTGAGGCACTAAATGCGATCTGCTTTAATTTAAATATTCAGCAAAGCCACCAATCAGAGACCTCAACATCTCACCTACCAGCAACGGCTACTTTTATAACGAATGCATTTTCCAAAAATTATAAATACCCCCAAGCTGAGGACTCAACACATCTAAGCAATTCAATATCGCGAAAGCTCTGACATTTTACTCTGACAGTCTAACGATTATTAAGCAGTATATTTCATGAGCATACAGCGTATATTCAAGCTAAGAAATATACTAAGTCCTCAACGAAGAACAGCACAACATACAACAATCGTATATCAAAGATCAAGCTGCTGTTCAGAAAATTCTACCTTTACCGTTGAAGAAAACCATCAGCCCTGTGTGGACTGAAGATCCTTGCTTATTTGGACCTGTGTGGGAAGAATAGCACTGTAGACGAATCTTCAAACTGTGTGAAGAAGCAAGTCAATAAAGAGCTAAAGCCAATCTGTGTGAACAACCCATAGCTTCGGTCCCTGTATCAATCTGTGTGAATGATACATAGACAAGTTTAGTTATAGTCATGTAGTTGTGTACGTAGTGATTATAATAAACGTTTTACTCCTGTGTGGAGGACCAGTGGACGTAGAAGGGTTTACCTCGAACTACTTTAAACTCTGTGTTATTTACCTTCTGCCCTTATTGTTTTCTTTACTGTGACTTATACAAGTATACATTGCAAAACCTTGTACGCACTAAGCAAGCAGGAGAAAAGCCTAGTTGCTGTATTTACAACAACTCACTCAAACGAACTTCCGCTACGCACTCACATTCGAAAACCGTACAGCTTGATATGCTATTACTTTCCAAGCTATATACTGTATACTTAGTGGCCAACAATTAAATAATATTGTTCGTAAATCCAATATCCTAATCTAGATCAAAGATCATAGGATATCGTAGTGGTTGCTACTTGTGATCTCTTCCTCAAAACCTTCTAGAGTATGATCCCGCCTTAATCCGGACGTTGTGCGGGCAACGAGCTGCCGAATATCGCTAGAACTCCAACTTGGATCGACAAAACATTATTTATGGGAGCCACTCGATTTTTCCTATGTTTTCTAGTAATATGCAATCATTTTTAGAAAATTGACATGTTATCTAAATTATAGAATCAAAGACATAACTCAAACTCTACAATTAAACACAAGAGAAAAAATTGAAATTTCCATCTCAAGATGAATGTCACGGTCAAAATCCTCCTTGTAGTGTCCTATTTATAGGTTTTGGACTACTCTAGGGATCTTAAGGAGGATTAGGGTTAGGACTCCTAGTGCAACCCGACCTTCCATATTAAGCCCTTCCTACTATGGTTGAGTTCACTAATATTAATTCAATCCACTAAAAAATTAATATTGCACTTTCAACCCAAATCCCAATTTATAAAATCGGGCTCCCTATTTAAATATATTATTTCCTGTATTTAATATATTGAATGTCCATTAATTAATATAAGGTACTGTCAGCTTTAATTAATTAATTTCTTATCCAAGAGTAGTACCACTCGAACCTTATTATTATATCGGAAATAAATCTACCTGCAGGGTTTAATATATAATCATTATTGAGCTCCTCAAGGGGACATCATCAACCCGTATGATTCGGGACATAATTTCTAGTTATAATATTAATTGTCATATAAATAATATTATTGCCTAAGCTACGAAGCAAATTGAGTCAATTGATGTGACTCTCACCCATGGTAAATCAAAGCAATAAAGATTATAAATACACAACTAAATATTATATACCTAGAATTAAGAAATAATAATTATCCGAAATTTACGTACTTTTTACACTCGGTACAGAAGACACTATCTCACTGCATTCCAATTCAACGTATGCAAATACGCTAATACATGCTAATAGTCAAGACCGACTAATCTCAAGCATACATTACAACCTTTCATATAATTTGTCTAGTAATTATATAGATTGTGAACTATTATAATATTTTATAAGGTACCGGTAATGTGATCTTCTATGTGACACAACACACCACATTATCTACATTATAAAATAAATAGACAATACATTTGTATAACATTAACGTGAATAAATAAGCAAAACATGTGATTAAATGTAATTAATATTCTCATATGTAATTACATGGAAATAAGGTAATACAAGCATAAAGTATGCTTTGCAGTATACAACCCTAACACTATCCATGACGACATGTGGATAATTATTGAAGAAGGTCCTATCACCTACATGAAGGACAACACTGCTGAAGAAATCTCAGTGGGAAACCAAAGCAGATTCCCGAGACCAGATAAGAGCTAACCACTGATGAAAGGAAGCTGGCCAATCTTGACAACTGGGCCAGAGATATTATATATCAAACTCTTGATAAAGCCATCATGGTAAAAATCAAGAAATACAAGAATGCCAAGGAAATCTGGGACACATTAGCAGTAATGTGTTAGGGAACATGTTATATCAACAAAATGTCCGTCCTAACCAATATCCTCACCAAAAGCCTTCTACAAGGCCAAAGAAACCATCTTTGGAACTACTCAATAAATGTTCTAATCTACTCAACAGGCTGTACAATCAAATTCACAGGCTATTTCTAAGCTTGAAACACAAATAGGTCAACTTGCAACCACTTTAGCTGAAAGAGAAAAGGGTAAATATCTGAGTCAATCCATTCCTAAACCTAAAGGACAATATGAAGTAAACTCTTCCAATACAGAAGTTCAGTCCATAACTACCCTTAAAAGTAGAAAAGCAATACAAAAGTCTGACTATAATCCGAAAGAAAAATGAAGTGAACCACAAGTTTCGAAGTCAAAAGATTCCAAGAAAAAACAAAAGTCTTATATTCCAAAAGCCCCATTTCCTCAAAGACTTATTCCAAAAGATAATAGTGCACAATATAAATATGCGTTGGAAATATTTAAACAAGTTCGTATAAGTATTCAAATTTTTGATGCTATTAAACAAGTGTCTGCTTATTCTAAATTATTGAAAGACCATTGCACTGTAAAAAGAAAAATAAATGTTCCAAGAAAGACATTTTTAGCAGAACATGTAAGCTTTATAATCCAGAATAAAACTCCTATTAAGTATAAAGATCCTAGTTGTCCTACAATATCTTGTGTCATTAGAGATCACATCACTAAACGAGCATTGCTTGATTTAGGAGCCAGTGTGAATTTATTACCATATTCTGTTTATACACAAGTTGGATTAGGAGGGCTTAAATCAATATCTGCGACACTCCAACTAGCTGATAGATCTGTAGAAAATACCTAGATGAATTATAAGGGATGTTTTGATCCAAGTAGACAAATTCTACTTTCCTGTTGAATTTATAGTCCGAGACACTCAGTTTGTTGAAAATACCAAATATCACATTCCTATCATTTTAGGAAGGCCATTCTTAGCAACTTCAGAAGCATTAATTAACTGTAAAAATGGTATCATAAAATTTTCTTTTGGAAATATGATTGTTGAACTAAATATGTTAAACATTTCTCAACAGCATGATGATAATGATGATGTTTGTGAGGTAAATATGATAGAGAGTGTGAGTCCTCATTTCTTTCCAAAAATTAATGATGATGATCTTTTTGAAAGTTGTCTTGCTCATTTTGGCCCAGATTTTGACATCGATAGTTCAATTAATGATGTAAATTATTCACTAAAGTCTATACCATTATTGGATAATGATAAATGAAATGCTAAAATTGAACCACTTGAGAGCCAGATAAATGAGGAAACACCTATTGAAGATTCAAAGATGGAGCTCAACCCATGACCTGAATATCTAAAATATACATTTTTAGGACCATCAGAAACCCTACCTGTCATCATAGCATCTAACTTAGATGAAGAACAAGAAGATAAGTTAATCAAAGTCCTTAAAGAATATAAAGAAGCAATAGGCTGGACCATCTCCGACATTAAAGGTATCAGTCCTTCTATATGCATGCATAGAATTCATCTTGATGAAAATGCAAAAACATCTCGAGAATTTCAAAGAAGATTAAACCCTAATATGAAGGAAGTTGTAAGAGCTAAAATAATCAAACTCTTAGATATATGAATCATCTATCCTATTTCTGATAGCTCTTGGGTCAGTCATGTTCATGTGGTTTCGAAGAAATCTGGCATAATTGTAATCACGAATGAAGAAAATGAACATGTTCCAACCAGAATTCAAACTAGATGGAGAGTTTGTATTGATTGCAGAAAATTAAACTCTGCTACAAGAAAAGATCATTTTCCTCTTCCCTTTATTGACCAAATGCTAGAAAGGTTACCCGATCATGCTTATTGTTGTTTTCTTGACAGATATCCTGGCTATAACCAAATTTCTATTGCTCTTAAAGATAAGTGATGGAGGAAAGCATTTTTGTAACCAATTTTTTGGACCAGTTATTTAAAAAATATGGTGTTAAACATAAATGTGATGGGAATGTTATACGAGGATCAGAGTTTTTTCGTTATCTTCGGTATATTATCTAAAAGGATGGAGAATTAGATGATGACGTGGCCCATAGGATTAAGGCGGGATGGTTGAAATGGAAGAGCGCAACGAGGTTATTATGTGATCAAGGCGTACCTTACAGATTAAAGGAAAAATTTTACCGAACAGCAATTAGGCCTGCACTTTTATATGGCACTGAACGTTGGGCTGTAAAGCATAGTTATGTGCATAAGATGAATGTGGCGGAAATGCGTATGCTAAGATGGATGTGTGGCCATACGAGAAAGGATCGACTTAGAAATAATGTGATTAGGAAAGAAGTACGAGTGGCCCTTATAGAGGATAAGTTGTTGGAGAATCAGTTAAGATGGTTCAGACATGTGAGACAGAGGCCGATTGATGCACCAGTACGGAGGCTTGAAGAATGGGGAGCGCATAGGCCGATGAGGGGTAGAGGAAGACCTAAACAGACATGGATAAGAGTGATTGAGAATGATATGAGGTTTCTTGGGTTGGAGAAGTTATGGCGTTAGATAGGACGACGTGTAGGGAGAGAATTCGGGTGGTTGATTACGTTTGAGGTTTCTTTTTTTTTTACATAGTAAATTTTTCACCTATCACTTTTGCCTTTTCATAGGACTGTTTTATTGGATACGACTTGACGTTTTCGGAGATTGATTCATGTTAGCCGACCCCAAAGCATTTTGGGACTAAGGCTCTGATGTTGTTGTTGTTGGTGGTGGTGGTGGTATTAAACATAAAGTTATTACTCTTTATCACCCTCAAACAAGTGGACAAGTTGAAATTTCAAACAGAGAAATCAAACGTATTCTTTAAAAAACTGTTAATCCTACAAGGAAAGATTGGCCTTTTCGATTAATGACGCATTACGGGCTTACCGTACTGCTTGAAAAACTCACATCAAAATGTCTCCTTTTAGACTTGTCTTTGGAAAACCATATCATTTGCCTGTTGAATTAGAACATCGAACATATTGGGCTATAAAACGATTAATTTTGCATTCGACTCAATTGGAATTCATAGAAAAATTTAACTAAATGAATTGGAGGAAATCGAGAATGATGCTTACGATTGTGCAAAGTAATATAAGGACAAAACGAAATTCTTTCATGATAAACACATCTCGAGAAAAAAATTCTCCTGGTCAAA
Source organism: Orobanche coerulescens (assembly GCA_033398695.1). Classification (NCBI taxonomy): domain Eukaryota; kingdom Viridiplantae; phylum Streptophyta; class Magnoliopsida; order Lamiales; family Orobanchaceae; genus Orobanche; species Orobanche coerulescens. The sequence continues at coordinate 53,031,186 of CM065803.1, forward strand.
AAGTCCTTTTTAACTCTCGTTTGCTATTATCTCCAGGCAAGTTGCGTTCATAATGGCCTGGTCCATTTATTATTCGTATCCGGTATATCCTCACGGAGCTGTAGAAATTGAAAATCCAAAAAAATAGTATATTTTATAATAAACGATCAACGATTGAAACATATTTGGACTTAAAATCTTTTGAGGTAGCAGAGTTCTTCTTGAGGACCCCGACATTGTGGATTAATACTCTTGTATTTTTTCGGTCAAGTGGCGGATACGGTTGTAGGTCACAAGTCATCCAGGAATAAGTCTAGAGAGGGGGTGAATAGACTTATTGAAACTCTTTTCCACAAAGGATGAGTTTCTCAGCTGATGGTAGAGATGAATTAGGATCGTCTGTAGTCAATGTAAGTGTGGAAGTCAGCTGATGACGAATACAGAAATAATCAATGGAACACTTAAGTATGAATGCAGCAGTTAAGTATGATGATAAACACAGTAAAGTATGCAGGCAATTTATAGTGGTCTCAGAGGTGGGGTATGTTAGGAATACTTGTTAGATTTTGATGATGTCATCTTTATATTTGTTTATTCAAATGCATGTTTATTACTTGACAAAATGTAAGGAAGAACCAAATGAGGATCTTCCAAAGGCAAAACTGAGTTAAGTTAGATACTTGGCAAAATGTAAGGAAGAACCAAATGAGTATCTTCTATAGGTCATATAAGTTAGGCTCTAAAAATCGGCTAAGTAAAAATCACAGATAAGTATCTATCAGCCGAGTCTTGGTCAACTCAACTGTTTAGATAAGGTTGACCACAGACGAGCTATGTCAGACAACCTTTATCAGAGAAGTTTCGGTCATCGAATTAATCAGCGAAGTTGGACCAGACTGCAGTCAAGAAGAAAAGTCAAGTCATCTGAAGTTTGACCATCAGATCAGTCAAGTTCAATCAGGTCAGAAGACTTCAGAGAAGTCGGCACATCAGAGAAGTCGACATCAAAGAAGGTTGATTGCACATCAGACAGTTTGACCATAGAGAGGTTGATGCGACCCCCACACGACACGCTATGGTAACCAACACCGCTAGATGAATTCGTTCCCAGGACGTTTCCAAAATAAGCAAAATGGGGCTTTACTTCCAAACCTCTACGCGACACGCCGTAGCAACTCGGAAGGGGTGGAATATAAATACCAACAAGATTGCACTTGATAAGTATATAAATCACACAAGGGATGTTTTGGAGACACACTCAACAAAACAAGAAAGCACTCACAAAAATTTGTTAATACAAACACTCTCAAATTTCATAAAATCTTTTTTGGTGTCTTCTTACAATGAAACTTCAAGGCTATTTATAGCCAAAATCTTACACCTAACTCTAGTGTGAACAAGGAAACAAGTAAGAAACCTACAAAATAGAAAAATCAACATTCAAAGATCCTAAAATCTGATACAAAGTCAGTCAACACATGTTTAGGGGACAAAATATCAAAGACCAAGATTGTAAGGTGTGAAAACAAGGACAACAAGTCACTATAAATCTGATGCTGTCTGTTTTGTCATTTCTAGGCTCCAATGGGTCCGAATTTGGTCCTATGGTCTTAACAAGATTTGTATCTCTATTTCTTATATTTCCATAGACACCTGAATCACCTAAATCGGATTTCGGACGAGTAAGTTATGGCCAAAATACGAGACTGCTGCGTGTCAGTCTTACGCGCGGGAATTTGCATCCTTGTTTGTTTGTTCGTCTTTTCCGATCGTCTTCGACTTTAATATTACACGACTCGATTATATACGACTCGAAATATAACAAATACAACTCAAGAAATACAATTCAAATTAAAATACACCAAGATAAAATAAACGAAAAACTTATTGTTCGACAACTTTTGTTGTCTTTGATAACATAGTTATTTTTAAACATATCAATGACGAGTGTCGATAAATTATTTTTGAACTTCTTTGATTGAGACCTCATTATTGGTCCAGTCGGCATACTCAAGTCCTCATCCGGGTTCTTCATAATATCTCGATTCACATCATTCCCCCATTCCTCAAAAGGATTCGTCCTCGAATCTGAAATTTCAAAAGGACTTAAGTCAGCGACATTGAAAGTAGTGGAAATATTATACTCACCAGGTAGATATACTTTATAGGCATTGTCGTTAATCCGCTCTAAGATCTGGAACGATCCATCTCCCCTTGGCATTAGCTTCGATTTTCTTTGAATGGGAAATCGTTCTTTCCTCAAATGAACCCAAACCCAATCACCTGGTTCAAAGAGTACTTGTTTGCGTCCCTTGTTCTTCATCCTTGCATTGTGTTCGTTGCGCTTCTCAACTTGTTCACGAACTTTGGCATGTAATTGATTCACCATCTCCGCCTTTTTCTTGCCATCAAGGTTACTCCTGTCATCTATTGGAATAGGCAACAAGTCTAAAGGAGTTATTGGATTAAAACCATACACGATTTCAAATGGCGAAAATGTCGTAGTAGAATGTACGGTTCGATTATAGGCAAACTCGATAAATGCTAAAGATGTTTCCCAATTTTTCAAATTTTTGTTAACAATAGTTCGCAACAATTGACCAAGCGTTCGGTTAACAATCTCGGTTTGACCATCAGTTTGGGGATGACATGTTGTAGAATAAAGCAATTTCGTCCCCAATTTTGCCCATAAGACTCTCCAAAAATGACTAAAAAATTTGGTATCTCTATCGGATACGATGCTTTTGGGCATACCATGCAAACGAACAATTTCTTTGAAAAATAGATTAGCAATATGTGTGGCGTCGTCCGTTTTATGACATGCAATGAAGTGTGCCATTTTGCTAAATCTATCAACTACAACAAAAATGGAGTCACAACCGGATTTCGCCCTGGGTAATCCTAATACAAAGTCCATAGAAAGATCGACCCAAGGTTTGGAAGGTACCTGAAGTGGCATATACAAACCATGCGGTAACACTCGTGATTTTGCTCTCCTACAAACAATGCATGAATTTACAACTTTAAAAACATCATGTTTTATTTTTGGCCAAAAGAAATATTCATGCAATATTTCGTAAGTTTTAGCAATCCCAAAATGTCCCATTAGACCTCCACTATGTGCTTCTCTTACCAATAATTCCCGTGTTGAACAAAAAGAAATGCAAGGTTTATTTTCACGGAACAAGAATCTATTATCCCGATAAAATTTTTCTACTCCTTTTTTCTCGCAAGCGACATAAATATCATGGAAATCTTTATCCCTCTCATATGCTTCTTTCAATAAATCAAATCCCAAAAATTTACAAGAAAGTGTATTAAGTAATACATACCTTCTTGACAAAACGTCGGCGACAATGTTTTCCTTACCTTGTTTGTATTTTATGATGTAAGGAAAGGATTCAATTTCTTCTAACCACTTGGCATGTCTCTTGCTCAATTTACCCTGTCCTTTGAGATGTTTTAAGGATTCATGATCAGTATGAATCACGAACTCCTTAGGCCATAGGTAGTGTTGCCACGTACGTAGGGCTCGAACCAAAGCATATAATTCCTTGTCATAGGTCGGGTGATTTAATGTAGCGCCTCCAAGTTTCTCACTAAAATAGGCTATCAGCCTTTTTCCCTGCATTAATACTGCTCCTATTCCTACTCCTGAAGCATCACACTCAATTTCAAAAGTGTTAGAAAAATCAGGTAATGCTAAGACGGGTGCGGTGCACAATTTATCTTTCAGAGTGTTATATGCTTTTTCTTGTTCATTTCCCCAATTAAACTTAGCATATTTCTTGACAAGATCATTTAATGGGGCTGCAATTGTGCTAAAATCTTTTACGAAGCGTCGGTAAAACCCTGCTAGGCCATGAAAACTTCTTACCTCGGACGCGTTCGTCGGTCTAGGCCATTCTCGAATAGCCTTAACCTTTTCTTCATCAACTTTTATGCCGTCAGCACTAACGACATATCCAAGAAAAATAACTTCATTCATGCAAAAAGTACATTTCTTAAGACTAGCATATAATTGTTCCCTTCTCAAGGTAATTAAAGCTAATCTTAAATGTTCAACATGTTCTTCAATATTTTTTGCTGTAAATGAGTATATCATCAAAGTATACAACAATGAATTTTCCGATGTATGCATGTAAAACATGATTCATTAATCTCATAAAAGTACTTGGTGCGTTCGTTAGTCCAAAAAGCATTACCAACCATTCGTATAATCCATATTTAGTTTTGAAAGCCATTTTCCATTCATCTCCTTCTTTCATACAAATTTGGTGATATCCTTTCATTAGGTCAATTTTAGTGAAAACACATGAACCATGTAATTCATCTAACATATCATCTAACCTTGGAATAGGGTGTCGATACTTAACCGTGATATTGTTTACCGCTCGACAATCGGTGCACATTCTCCACGTTCCATCTTTCTTTGGCACGACGATCACAGGAACGGCACAAGGACTTAGACTCTCCCGGATATACCCAAGACTTAACTACACCTCGACTTGTCTTTGTATTTCATTGGTCTCTTCAGGGTTTTGTCGGTATGCCGGTCTATTTGGAATGACCGCTCCGGGCACAAAGTCTATTTGATGTTCAATCCCTCGGATTGGTGGCAACCTGCAGGTAGTTCTTCGGGAAAAACATCAACAAATTCCTGCAATAAAGATTCAATAGAACTCGGAATTATCTGGTTCCCGGGGTTAGTAGTAGCGCAAACTTTTCGGAAAATAATCAAGTACATGGGTGCATTTTCCTTGATATCTTCTTCAAGTTCCTTTGCACTTACAAGCATGCATTTTCTCAAATTTTCTTTCTCTTTCATTTTTTCATTTTTTTCCTTTTCTTTTCTTGATTTTCCTTCAACTTCCTTTTCAAGACGAAGTTGATCTTCTTGTATTTGTACCTTAGTCATGGGAGGTAAGGTAATTTTCTTTCCGTCCTTCTCGAATGAGTAACAATTCTTCCTTCCGCTCAAAGTAGCATCTCGATCAAAATGCCATGGTCTTCCCAACAAGATATGACAAGCATGCAGCGAAATGACATCACATAGGATTCGTCTTGATACCTTCCGATGGTGAGAGCCATAAGTACCTATTTATTAACTCGAACTTCCCCACAATCATTTAGCCAATGTAAACGATACGGTTTAGGGTGTCTTGTTGTTGGATGATCGAGTTCTTCCACTAGCATAGCACTAATGACATTAGTGCAACTCCCGTTATCTATTATCACACTACAATTTTTATTTTTAATAAAACAACGTGTATGAAATAGATTTTCTCTTTGTTCGTTAACTTCCTCCTCTTTTGCTTGAGAACTTAAAACCCTCCGAACAACAAGTGCGGGTGCATACTCATACATCTCATCATCACTCTCCACCTCTCTTGTCTCTTCTTCTTCTTCTTTTTCGCTTTCCGTTCCAATCTCCCCATCCCGAAGTACCATCACCCGTTTGTTGGTGCATTCGGATGCTATATGTCCACGACCCTGGCACTTATAGCATTGGATGTCCCGGTTTCTCCTTTGAGTGCTTTCGACGGGTTTAGGCTTCCCATCAAATTTTGGTTTGCTAGTACTCCCAACTTCAAACTTTCCTTTCAAGACACTCCCTTCTCTTTTATCAAAATTTTTAAATTTGTCTGAACTTACTTGAGATTGTTGTTTCCAAGGAGTAGAGTATCCCGTGGAATAGTTGTTGTTGCTCCCTCTTCGTAAGCTCCGCTCGATTTTTACCGCCGCATATACCATGTCCTCGAATTCAACAAAGTGTTGTTTGTCAACTTCTTTAGCTATATCGGCTCTCATCCTGTGTAAAAACCGCGCCATGGTGGCCTCTCTCGATTCCCGAACATTGGCCCGGATCATCAACATCTCCATTTCCTTTCGAAAATCTTCAATGTTTCTCGAGCCTTGTTTTAAAGATTGTAAGCAAGAAAATAGTTCCTTAAGATAGTAATTAGGAACAAATATTTTACGCATAACAACCTTCAATTCTTCCCAACCGCTAACCGGTCTCTCCCGACTCCTCCTTCTCTCCGTCACAAGTTGGTCACACCAAATGCTTGCATATTCTGAAAATTCGGTTATTGATAACCTCATTTTCTTCTCATCGGAATAGTTGTGGCAATCGTAAATGGTCTCCAACTTCCTTTCCCAATCGAGATATGTGTCCGGATCACTTCTCCCTTCGAAAGATGGGATTTTCATTTTGATGTTTCCCATATTCCGATCCTCCTCGTCTCGAACATATCCTCCTCGTCTTCCTTCATACTCTCTCCTTCCTCCTCGTCCTCCTCGCCCTCCTCGATGTACAAACCTCGGAGTTTCCTCCTCGGAATTCATCAAATCTTCATCATCATAGCCTCCAAATCGAATGGGTTCTGGTCCCCTTCGTATGGGCTCCTCTTCTCTACCCTTCGTGAGAGTAGCAATTGTTTCCTCTTGTTTATCTAGTCTTCCGACTATTTGAGCAAGTTGTTGTACAATATTTTGAAGGATAAGATTTTGCTCGTTTCCTTCAGTTCCTGACATTTTTCTTTTTTCCTTTTTTTCTTTTTTTTTCTTTTTCTCTTTTTTTCTTTTTTTTTCTCTTTTTTTCTTTCCTATTTTTTTATAAGAAAATTTCCTCACAAGATCCTCACGTGTATCGCTCGGTCGCTCACACTCGTGTATCTCTCGTTTGGCTTTTTTTTTCTTTTTCTTAATTCCTCAAAGTTTTTTTTTCACACAACTTACAAGGTGATTTTAGGTGATTCAAATCAAGTTTCTTCTTGAAAGAACTCAAATCCCACGATCCCCCCAAAGATTGCGAATGACGATAAGAAAAAAAAATGGAAGGATGGGAGCAAAAAATTTTGGAATAGTTTAGAATATGGAACGGAACGAAAAGTAAGATAATTGTTTGATAAGATCGATCAAAATTCGTTCTTCTCTTCTTCCTTGATATTTTTTTCTCTTTTTTTTTGTAATGAAATGAATGGATTGATATTTGATATTCGATCCGCAAGCTTAAAATCACCAGACGCCCGAAGGCTAAGGAACAAGTTCTTCCCCTGGCCTCGGATTGAAGAGTTATCAAAAACAATCAAAACCTTCACCACTTATAATTTTTTTTAGTAATGAAATGAATGGATTGATATTTGATATTCGATCCGCAAGCTTAAAATCACCAGACGCCCAGGATAAGGAACAAGTTCTTCCCCTGGCCTCGGCTTGAAGAGTTATCAAAACCAATCAAAACCTTCACCACTTATATTTTTTTTCTTTTTTTTGGTTTTTTTTTTGTGAAGAAGATGGAAGATTTAGAAGATGAAGGAAATGATAGGATGGCAAGATAGGAAGATTATGGTAATGAGGGAAAATAGATGATACCACTTAGTTTTGGAATAACCGAGCTCCGATACCAACTGATGCGACCCCCACACGACGCTATGGTAACCGACACCGCTCGATGAATTCGTTCCCAAGACGTTTCCAAAATAAGCAAATTGGGGCTTTACTTCCAAACCTCTACGCGACACGCCGTAGCAACTCGGAAGGGGTGGAATATAAATACTAACAAGATTGCACTTGATAAGTATATAAATCACACAAGGGATATTTTGGAGACACACTCAACAAAATAAGAAAGCACTCACAAAGGTTTGTTAATACAAACACTCTCAGATTTCATAAAATCTTTTTGGTGTCTTCTTACAATGAAACTTCAAGGCTATTTATAGCCAAAATCTTACACCTAACTCTAGTGTGAACAAGAAAACAAGTAAGAAACCTACAAAATAGAAAAATCAACATTCAAAGATCCTAAAATCTGATACAAAGTCAGTCAACACATGTTTAAGGGACAAAATATCAAAGACCAAGATTTTAAGGTGTGAAAACAAGGACAACAAGTCACTATAAATCCGATACTGTCTTTTTTGTCATTTCTGGGCTCCAATGGTTCCAAATTTGGTCCTATGGTCTTAACAGTATTTGTAGCTCTCTTTCTTTGCTTTCCATAGACACCTGAATCACCTGAATCGGATTTCGTACGAGTAAGTTATGGCCAAAATACGAGACTGCTGCGTGTCAGTCTTACGCGCGGGAATTTGCATCCTTGTTTGTTTGTTCGTCTTTTCCGATCGTCTTCGACTTTAATATTACACGACTCGATTATATACAACTCAAAATATAACAAATACAACTCAAGAAATACAATTCAAATTAAAATACACCAAGATAAAATAAACGAAAAACTTATTGTTCGACAACTTTTGTTGTCTTTGATAACATAGTTATTTTTAAACATATCAATGACGAGTGTCGATAAATTATTTTTGAACTTCTTTGATCGAGACCTTGTCATTGGTCCAGTCGGCATGATCAAGTCCTCATCCGGGTTCTTCATAATATCTCGATTCACATCACGTCAGCATGCGTTGAATAGTCAATAATTACGGAAAGTCACATGCGGGCGATAAGGGACAGATTGGAGAGATTCCCGGAAAGGAAATGAATTAAATAAATCATCCTGACCCACCACTGGAGACTTTAATCTTATTATATTCAAAATATTCGGCGCCATCACATGGAAGTCTTCACAACGGTCGGAAATGGATTAAAATATGGGAATCCAGCCTTGCAACGTTCAGAAGGAAAAACAAAGAAGTCTATTTCTCCAACGGACGGATTTGTTACAGATTTGCAACGGCTATGAAGGAAGCTCAAAGATCCACACCTATAAATATCTTAAGATTTGAAGTTGAGCATACACAACAAAAACGGTGCGAACTATACTTTCAAGCGATCAAAGCAATCTAAGCAATCAGAAATCTATAGCATCGTGAAGAGCAGTACTCTCATTCATATACGAAGAAAGCTCTTAGTTGGAGAAGACAAAACACTCTTGTCTTAAAACCTGAGTAAGGGGTACTTCACTGGTTGAAGTTTCGCGACTGATAGGCATCCAAGGATTTGAAGAATCAAGTGGTGCTAGGCAGTCAGAAAGGAGTTGCAAAGACAGGATTTCCACTGGTTGGAAGTTGTTGTAGCTAAGTTGTAGAATCACTGTAATATTTATCACTGGTTGAAAATTATAGTGGATTCATCTCCAACTGGTTTGGAGAAAGTGTATTAGTAGAGGATTACCCCACCTCTGAGACCACTATAAATTGTTTGCCTACTTTACTGTGTTTAGCATCATACTTAACTGCTGCATTCATACTTAAGTGTTCTATTGATTATTTCTGTATTCATCATCAGCTGACTTCCGCACTTACATTGACTACAGACGATCCTAAGTCATCTGTACCATCAGCTGAGAAACTCATCCTTTGTGGAAAAGAGTTTCAATAAGTCTATTCACCCCCCTCTAGACTTATTCCTGGACGACTTTTGACCTACAAGTGGTATCAGAGCGATTGGTTCATTTGTTTCAGAACCAGATCAATATATCGAGGATATATATTTTAATCTCTCATTTAAGATAGAACACATGAAACACATGTATTCTAGATTACCTATCTTTTCAGTTGACGAGTATGATCTGTGGAAGATAAGGATGCAGGCACACTTATCTTCAATCCATGATGACATGTGGTGCATCATAGAGGACGGTCCCTTCATCTTCGAGAAGGACAACACACCTGCGGAGATTGCAGATCAAGGAAGCCAGAATCAAGCTGATGCTGAGAAAGAAGAAGTTTACCAAAGCAACTCTACAGGGGGAACAGACCCTGAAGAAGAAGACATTTCTAAGTGGCTTAAATATCATCTCATCCAACAAATCTTTAGGAAGCTAACTGATGGAATCAAGACCAGACAGTCCACTCTACCAGCAGGAACGGCAATGTTCTCATGTTTTATGTCTCAAATAGAACCCAAGACTAGAGAACAGGCATTGGAAGACTACTCATAGATCAATGCAATGCAAGAAGAGCTTAACCATATGGAAATAAACAATGTTTGGGAACTAACAAACAGACCGGATCACAAGAAGGTTATTGGCACCAAATGGGTGTACAAGAACAAATGCGATGAAGATGGAGCTGTTGTTAGGAATAAAGCCAGACTTGTTGCTAAAGGATATGCACAATGTGAATGAATAGATTTTGATGAAACCTATGCACCTGTTGCAAGATTAGAAGCCATCAGACTATTCCTTGCATATGCTGCATTAAAGGATTTCATAGTCTACCAAATGGATGTGAAGAGTGCCTTTCCTAATGGAATTCTAGAAGAAGAAGTCTATGTGGAGCAACCGACTGGATTTGTCAAAGGAGACAGTCTACAAGCTTCTAAAGGCTCTATATGGACTCAAGCAGGCACCAAGAGCATGGTATGAAACATTATCTGTGTTTCTTGAGAAGAATGGTTTCAGCAAAGGAAAAGTCGACAAAACCTTATTCAGAGTGGAGCATGAAGACCACATACTATTAGTTCAAATATATGTGGATGGTATCATATTTGGCTCAACCAATCCAGAGATGTGTGAGAAGTTCTCAAATCTCATGCAATGAGAGTTTGAGATGAGTATGATGGGCAAACTGAATTTCTTTCTAGGTTTGCAAGTTAAACATATGGAAAATGGAATTTTCATCAACCAGGCCAAAAATACCAGAGATCTAATCAAGAGATTTGGAATGGAATCAACCAAGCCAACAAGAATTCTAATGAGCACAAGCACTCATTTAGATACAGATGAAGGAGGCATATCAGTGGATCCAACCCACTACAAAAGACTTATTGGATCACTTCTTTATCTGACTGCAAGCAGACCAGACATATCTTATGTCGTAGGAGTATGTGCTAGATTTCAATCCAAGCCAAAGCAGTCTCACCAGGATGCAGCTAAGAGGATAATCAGATATCTTAAGTCAAGAGTCAATGTTGGACTATGGTATTCTAAGAATGATAATTTTGAGTTGTCAGGATATTCAGATACAGATTTTGCAGGATGTAAGATTAATGGGAAAAGCACCAATGGAACGTGCCAATTCCTAGGAACCAGACTGATATCCTGGTTTAGCAAGAAGCATATATCTAACTCTATTTCAACAACAGAGTCAGAATACCTAGCTGCAGGTTGTGCCCAGATTTTATGGATCAGACAACAGTTGAGGGACTACAACATCATTGCAAATGAAGTTCCAATTTGGTGTGACAACAATAGTGCAATTGCAATCATCAACAACCCAGTATTGCATTCAAGTACGAAGCACATTGATGTCAAACATCATTTCATAAGAGACCATGTGCTTAATAAGAGAGTCAGAGTAGAAAGAGTCAGCACAGAATATCAGATTGCTGACATATTCACCAAACCTTTACCTGAAGAAAGGTTCTTGGAGCTGAGCAGGGAACTTGGATTACTAGAGTGGGAACCTAGTACAGATGAGAAAGCTGACTGAAGCAGATCAGGCGAAGGACAGACTAAGCTGACCACAGGCATCAGATATTACCTGAAGCAGACAAGAAGACTTACCTAATGCAGAGCAGTCAAACAGTCAACCAGCTAAGTCTTCTAATTTTGACCGACTCCTGAATATTCTATTATTATTTATTTACACGTGGCAATCTCACGTTCACATGTTTACACGATGGCAAGCTCGCATGCTTACACGTTCACATGACCCCACTAATTCAAATTAAAAATCCCCACCGTCATGCATTTTTAAAATTTGAACCGACTCAAAATTAATTTAATATTAAAATTCCAAATGTCGTTTTAACTTTTCTTTTAAAAACGAAAAAGACATTTCACTTTACCTTCTTCAAGCTTACGAACCCTAGTTTTCGATAGCAAAAACCCTTTCGAATTTTCAAATACACTCAGAAACTTTTCTTGCGCAGAAATGGAATCCTACTTCAACGGCGTAAACCTGAAGGCGCTGAAGGACCAGATCATTTTCTCTCTGGTGGTCGATTTCGAGGGACTGCTAGAAACCAATCTGGACAATGACGTGTGTCACCTTATCAGATCCATGAAGTCAAATGGAATCTACCCATTTCCGGATATCAGCCCCAAATATCTCTTCAAAGAGGCTGTTATCGCTTTCTACAGAGAAGCCAGAGTTCTTGAATCGGGCATTAGGAGCTCAATTTTTGGAGTTCAAGTAGATATCACTCCGCAATCGGTCGGAAAATCTTTCGGGATGAAATCCCATGGAATGGCGGTCGAGGCCCTTAAGCAAAACGCAGCTGACACGTGGCTGAAAATCAAGGCTCACGAGCAGCCATCAAAATTGAAGTTGACCGCCAAAAGAAGTGAGCTGAGGAAAGAGTATCGATATGCGTTGGATATTACCAACAAAATAGTGATGGGGATGGCGGGCAACTACGACCAGTTGTCGTCAGTCAAGTTCATGGTGCTGGGAGCACTTATTCAGGATGAACCAATTGACTGGGCTGATTACATTTTCCGGCAACTGGTGCGCGAAGTCAACAAAGCCCAATGGCTAGATGACGAAAAGAGATTCAAATCAAAACTAGCCTTTGGGACGCAAATAAGTTGGATTTTGGAGCAGTTAGGTGTGGCAAAGGGAAACCCTGACCCCTTCCACATCAACAAGAGGCTTGGTCACTTGGACCAAGAAACCCTAAGGAGATTAGGCGAAGAAAGGAAAGCAACTCAATTGCTAAGGGAAATGTCTGTAGATCCAACTCCCTACAGATACCCATCGAGCTCAGACGAGTCCGTTGGAGATCAAGCGGCAGCCATGGATCAACCTGCAGCTCAGTCTGACTCAGACTCAGACGATACCGCAATTGCCCTCCGTTTCAAGAGAAGGGGACCAGTCCCTGGAGAGCCATCTGTGATTCACTCTTCACCAGAACCATCCCCCAAGAATTCCATGCGATTAGAGTTTGAAGAGGAAGAGCAGCCAGATAACTACTCTACCCCTACATCAGATCACATAAAGGATCGGCCTGCTCCATCAAGCCTGGAAACTCGAATGGTTCCTATTCTAACCCCTCATTTCATATCTGAAGAAGAAGCAGGATTGATCATACACATTGCTGAAGCAGACTACACATTCAACCTGCTCGAGAACAACTTCCTGAACTTATCTGTAGAGCAGCTTCTAATGGTAAAAATCATGTTCTCAAAGTTTCATATATAAATGTTTTTGAGGAATGGAAAACTTTGAAATCGTTTCCATTTACTCAGCAGCAAGATTTTGTTGAAATGAGTAGCTGGGACTATCCCCAGTCTACGGAGCAAGTGCTCATGGCCTTATATCATGAGGCAGATGCAATATTATTGCTCCAGGAGAACTGGTTCATGTCCAATTTTAAAACCAACATGGACCAGTTCATCCATCTTGCTATGGAAGGTGTTTTGGAGGGGATTAATGAAGAAGTTGAAAAAAAAGAGATTAGAATTGAAGAGATAGTGGAGGAAGAAGAAGTAGTAGAAGAAAAAGAAGAAAACATCATAGTTGAAGAAAAAGAAGAAGAACAGGAGAAAACAGAGGAATTGGAAGAAGAAGATGACGAAGAAGAAGAAGTCGAACAAGAAGAAAAAGAAGATGATGATGATGATGATGATGACAATGATGATGATGAGGATAAGAAAGGTGATGAGAAAGAAAAGGAAGAAGAAAAGGAAGAAGAGAAGGAAGAAGAGAAAGAAGAAGAAAAGAAAGAGGAAAAAGAGAAGGAAAAGGAGGCAGAAGGAGAAAAAGAAGGCAAAGATGAAGCCAAAGCAGATGAGGCTAGGGCACCTGCCCTCTACAACAGCCTCGATGAAGAAGAAGAAGAAGAAGAAGAAGAAGAAGAAGAAGACAGATCGGGGACCCCAGAACATACCCTATCTGATCAGACGCCTGCAGATCGGAGTTTGCAGACAGGTAGGTCAACTTCACACCTACCTGCAGGCACCGAAAGCCCAGGTGAGCACTCTCCACAGGCAACACCTATCTCAACTGAGATGGCTGACCTGATCAAGTCTCTAGTCAGAGAAACTGTTGCCCAGCTCCTTACAACAGAAATCTCACCTGACCTGCAGACCATAAATGCAAAAATTGATACCCTACTGCAGAGGAATATCCCTCAACCTCCTCCTCCTGCAAACTCCAGAATGCCCCTTGGCATGTCTGACTGGATGCACAGGGTTGAGCAGCAATTGACTTTATTGGTTGATGCTGGCAAAAAGGGGGAAGAAAGTAAGCGGGGAAAGTAAGAGAAATATCATGTCAAGTACAGGTTCAGGATCTCAGAACGAAGAAGAGGCAAGATGTTCATTTAATTGAAGCTGGGACATCAAGCCAAAAGAGGAAGGAAAAAGTTGATCCTGAGCAGACTGATGATCAGCCTGCTATCAAGAAGAGGAAGACCAGACTTGGGGAAGAGCCTAGATTAGAATGGGAAGGCAAAGATCTTTGGTTTGTTGAGGATTTCCTATCTGCCGAAGCTGGTCCAATGTGGGGAGATGCAAGAAAGCAGGTCAATGAAAAATATTATGTCTGGGAGCTACTCCAGGAGAAAAACTGCTCCCCACAGCAGACATTTATCGACTTTATGGAATCAACATGGCCAACTCTCTGGGCCATCTTAGTAAAATATGCAAATGCATGGAATGCCTACCCCATGGTTCCTCCCTTCAGAGCTGAAGAACCTCCCTCTTTGCAAAACAATGAATTAGATGAGCTAGCTTTGCAGAGCGAGATAAGGAAGCTATGTGAAGAGCATAAATTCTCATCCAAAGAAGAACAAGAATTTGCCTCTCTTGTTATCAGGAGGGAGTATGGCCTAGAACCTATCAAGGAGAGACTAATTGGGCAAAGCCTTTTAGGCCTCCCAAACAAACTGCCCGCAGAGGCAGAGGCAGATAGGATTTGTTTGTACTTGTATTTTTTTCTTGTGATTTTTTTCTGTAGTTGTTTTGATCAGTGAAAGCTATGTACTTGTAAACAATACAGAAAATTATTACATACAGTCATTTGAATGACAACCTCGAGTTGTCTCTGATAGAATGAAATTAGTGTGCTAAAATCACTGCTAATTATAAGGTTTTAATGAATTTTATGTTGGCACACTTGGTTATTTTCCATATATTTATATTTTGGATGCAATTTACTTCACTTGGCAAATTGTTGTTTAAATAGGTGTTTGATGGAGTTTTTAAGCTTAAGGAATAATTTGGATCATCAAACGGACGAAGCCAAGGTGATTTGGGCTTAAATGAAGAAAATGTCGTGCGACACTGGGTGGCCCAATGTCAGTTCGCTGACCCAGTGTCAGTCCTGTTACGAAAATAATCTTACTTGGGGCCCAATAAACGACTCAAAAGTCGCCCAATCAGTTCCACAAGGCAATAAATCGGTCCATAGGCTGGAAAAATGAATTAGAATAGATTTGGGAGGAAAGACTCCAAAGAAATTAAAACTCAAGAAGGAAGTAGTCCCAATTAAAGAAGGAAACTAAGAGATAAGGAATACTTATAAAAGGAGAGGAGGGCTGGAATTAATATCAGTTTTGGAACAGCAATTTTCACGGCTGGAGCATAAGGGGAACGGCTGGAGTAGAAGGAGTTTGCGAGCGATGAACCGTTTCTCGCCGGAGCAACAAAGCCGATTCCGACGTGTGAAGAAAAAGACTACACCGTTTGAATTTCTTTCTTTTCATGTCTATCATTATTTTGCTGTTTTCTAAAGCCAACATGTCCGGATAATTTTCTATTCTAATTCTTAGTGAAGTTTGAAACCGTATTTGAATCATTCATGTTTTAATCCCGCAGCGTATTTTCAACTCGAATTCTCTTGAATTACTTTTGTGTTATTAAATTCACGACTATGCCATTTAATTTCTTGATTTGGTTTGACCAACTAGATTAGGAGTTTTATGTCTTATGCTAGAAATTGAGTCGTAATCCGTAATTATTGCAATTTTAATTTCTCAAGTAGCAAACAATTGATTTTTCCCAATTGAGTAACACAAATTCGAGATCCTTTAAGTCGAGCTTATGAACTTAATATCTTGCCTATTCCATTATTTTGGTTTTTAATGCATCTAGCGAGCGAGATTTGAAGAGCTTGTTTTGAATCCACCGTATAGATAGGTTCAATTAAAGAGCTTGTTTTAATTGAATAAACTTAAGAAATAATTAGGGTCAACAGAGCTTGTTGTTGGCTTCGGAATAGGAGTTCATGAGATTAGAGAAGAGATAAGCGCTGCATTGAAACTTGAATTAATTCGAAACGGTGGATAACGGAACTAAGAACTAGATTATTCCGTTAATTGATATTTTCGATTTTTTATTTCCTTTGTTTATTTTATTTTATCTTATGCAATTTATTTTAGTTAAGATCGGAAACAAACCCCCCTATCTTTCGTTTTATTTTATTGCACTAAGTACTTAATCCTTAGTTAGTATAATTGATTTACGTTCTCCGTGGGATCGACCCTTACTTGCCGATACTACTAGTTAGTAGAAGTAAGACGAGGAAAATAAAAATAACTAATTTTGACGCGTCACGACAGCGCGGTCAACATTTTGGCGCCGTTGCCGGGGAACGGTGTTAAATTAATTTTACTTATTGTAGGTTAAAAACTTTCTGCAATTTCGACACTTGGTCACCCAGTGTCAGTTCTGGAAATCCATAATAATTGTCAGTTGTGCACTAATCCGTTTGTTTTAGCTTTGTATGAATACAAGGTACCGAGGGGATAAAGACTTACAATATTTTCCAGAAATCACCAAGCGAGATCGTGTTTTCAGACGAAAAGCAAAAGAAACCAAAGAAGCACTCGAGCACTTACCATTTTCTTTCGAAACATCACCCAGTGAGTCGGAGGACGAAATTGGAGTCATGGAAAATAATGCTGAAAAGACGCTGAAGCAATTAGCCAACCCAGAGCTACCTCAACAACCACAATGCATCACGATCCCGGCTATTGACAACAACAACACCTTTGAATTGAAGTCGGGATTGATTCACTTGCTACCCGCATTTCATGGTTTATCAGGAGAAGATCCGCACAAACATCTCAAGGAATTCCATGTCGTTTGTTCAAGCATGAAGTCGAACGGTGTCATTGAAGAACAAATCAAGCTTAGGGCCTTTCCGTTCTCATTGAAAGATTCGGCTAAGGATTGGTTATTTTATTTACCGTCGGCCACCATCACAACGTGGAACGAGATGGAGATCTTATTTCTACAAAAATATTTTCCAGCCTCTCGAGCGGCCAACCTAAGGAAAGAAATATGTGGTGCAAGGCAAATGACCGGAGAAACGTTGCATGAATATTGGGAACGATTTAAACAGTTGGTATCTCGATGCCCGTAACATCAAATTAGCGAGCAACCCCTGATTCAATATTTTTACGAAGGACTTGATCCGATGGAGCGAAACACGATAGATGCAGCAAGTGGAGGGGCTCTAGTTGACAAAACTCCCACGGCCGCGAGGGCTCTAATATCCAACATGGCGGCTAATTCACAACAATTTGGATGTCACGATGCACCGATCAGGATGGTGAAGGAGATGCATGACTCGTCCCTTGAGGAAAAATTGAATGAGCTAACCGCTTTTGTTAGAAAACTTGTTGTAGGTAATAGCACACCAGTCGTACCCTGTCGTCTTTGCAAAACCACGGAGCATACAATGGAGAATTATCGGATTTTGCTTGATGAAATCGAGGCGCACGCCAATGCAATTGGGAACCGAAAATTCTTATGGGAGGAAAAATGATCCTTACTCAAACACATACAACCCAGGATGGAGAGATCACCCTAACTTTCCATGGAAAAACCAACAAGAGGCGCCTCAACAAAATAGAAGACAATTCTACAAGCAACCCACCGAAAATTCGACATAATCCTTGGAGGATATGATGAAGACCCTTATGGCAAACACTATGCAGCTACAACAGGACATGAATCAGTTCCAACAAGGCATGAATCAATTCCAGCATGATACTAAATCGAGTATCAAAATTCTCGAGAATCAAGTGAGTCAACTAGCCACCACTGTGAGTCGCTTGGAGAGCCAAAATAGTGGAAAATTGCCATCACAACCCGAGCTGAACCCAAGGAACGTGAGTGTTGTAACCTTAAGGAGTGGGAAGCAGCTCAAGGAGCCTAAGAAGGTGGAGGAAGCTGAAAACGAGGAGGAAAAATCCACTGGAAAGATCAACACTGGGACACCCACTGCAGAATCAGCACCCAGTGCAGAACTGCCGGACAGCAAGGTAAATTCGTCTGAAACTGCTCCTTTTGAGACTAATAAGTTACCTTTTCCATATAGGGTCAAAAAGGCAGCGATCGTGAATAAAGAGAAGCAAATCCTCGATGTATTCCGAAGGGTTGAGATCAACATTCCCTTGCTCGACGCAGTTCAACAAATTCCAAAATACGCAAAATTCCTTAACGACTTATGCACCAATAAGTGGAGATTAAAAGGGAATGAGAAGGTGGTAATGGGAGAAAATGTGTCCGCAGTATTCCAAAAGAAATTGCCACAAAAACGGGAAGATCCAGGTATGTTTTCTATTCCTTATCGGATTGGAAATATAGGTTTTGAACGAGCTATGCTAGATTTGGGAGCATCAATAAATGTTATGCCACGCTCTATTTACACCTTCTTAAATCTAGGACCTCTTTGGGAAACAAGGATAATAATATAATTGGTGGATCGTAGTCTTGTGTATCCCGAAGGGGTAATTGAGGACATTCTTGTCCAAGTCAATAAGCTCGTATTTCCAGCCGACTTCTACGTTCTCGATATGCAACATGAGTCATCAAATTCAACACCGATTTTGTTAGGAAGGCCATTTTTAAACACGGCCAATACCAAAATAGATGTTCGTGAGGGATCCCTCACGATGGAATTCGACGACCAAATTGTATGTTTTAATATTTACGATGCCATGAAATTTCCTGAGGAAGATTGCTCCCTTTTTGCATTAAGTGTGATTGACCCTCTTGTCGAGGAAGTATTTGATTTGAATTTCAGGGACACACTCGAGGTAGCACTCACAAGGGACGTAGGAACCAACGATGAGGAAGCATTTGGAATCTCAAGAGAGTTGCTCGAAGTCGTAGCCGCCTTGCAAGGGGCGGGACCGATTAGAACGAAAAGGGAAGCAAATTTCATTCGACTTAATGAGGAACGCCGGAAGATCGAGCTTTCGATTACGCACGCACCCAAGCTGGAGCTAAAACCTTTGCCACAACACTTAAAATACGCACATTTGGGAGCCGGCGAAACCTTACCCGTCATTATCTCGGCCGAGCTGAGTCCTAATCAAGAGAGGGCATTGCTAAAAGTTCTCAAAGAATATAAGGAAGCCATTGGGTGGACTATAGCCGACATTAAAGGAATTAGTCCAGCCCTATGCATGCATCGAATTCTATTAATGGAGGAAGCCAAGCCCACACGAGAGGCACAACGGCAGTTGAATCCACCAATGATGGAGGTAGTGAAAAAGGAGATTCTTAAGCTCCTCGACGTAGGGCTGATCTTTCCAATATCCGATAGCAAATGGGTAAGCCCAACGCAAGTCGTCCCAAAGAAATCAGGAATTACCTTGGTCGAGAATCAAGCAGGCGGACTTGTTCCTATCCGTATACAAACTAGATGGAGGGTTTGCATCGATTTCCGCAAGCTGAATTCAATGACCCAAAAAGATCATTTTCCTTTGCCATTTATAGATCAAATGATTGAAAGGCTTGCCGGACACGCGTACTATTGTTTCTTGGATGGGTTTTCGGGATACTTTCAAATTGCAATCGCACCCGAAGACCAAGAAAAGAAGACATTCATTTGCCCCTTCGGCACATTCGCCTATCGACGGATGCCCTTCGGACTATGAAACGCGCCTGCTACCTTCCAAAGGTGTATGGTAAGCATTTTTACTGAGTTAGTCGGTAATATCATTGAAATATTCATGGATGATTTTAGTGTGTATGGGGATTCATTCGATATATGCCTAGAAAATCTCACGTTTATCTTAAAACGTTGTGTAGAAACTAATCTCGTACATAATTGGGAAAAATGCCACTTTATGGTAAAACAAGGAACAGTTTTAGGACATGTAGTCTCGGAAAGAGGAATTGAAGTTGATAAAGCAAAAAGTGATATTATTGCTACTTTGCCTTACCCCGCCACGGTGAGGGAAGTACGTTCTTTTCTTGGCCATGCAGGATTTTATAGGAGATTCATCAAGGATTTTTCAAATATAGCAGCGCCCTTATGCAAGCTTCTCCAGAAGGAAGTGGAATTTAACATGAATGACGAATGCAGGGCTGCCTTTGACAAGTTGAAATTGGGATTTGCCATTCGAAATTGGGATTTTCCATTCGAACTGATGACCCATAATTCAACCACCAAATTGGGATTTGCCATTCGAACTGATGTGCGATGCAAGCGACTACGCGGTAGGGGCTGTTTTGGGTCAAAGAGTGGGGAGAGCACCCCATGTAATTTACTACGCCTCAAAAACGCTGGACCCGACGCAAGCAAATTATTCCACAACCGGGAAGGAGTTTCTGGTCGTGGTCTTTGCACTAGAAAAATTCCGCTCATACCTACTCGGAACTAAGGTCATTATCTTCTCAGATCACGCTGCCCTACGATTTTTGTTAGCCAAAAAGGAAGCAAAGCCGAGACTTATTCGATGGATCTTACTTCTTCAAGAATTCAACGTGGAGATCAAGGACAAGAAAGGGTCCGAAAATTCCGTGGTCGATCACCTGAGCCAGTTAGTCTTAGAAAATGATGGGAAACCTATGTGTGACAGATTCCCCGACGAACAATTGTTTTCCGCTTCGTAACACTGGGAGGACTGTTTGACACTGAGTGACCCAGTGTCAAACTCTGCAGCACCATGGTATGCCGATTTAGTGAATTTTCTCGTGGCCAAAATTTTTCCTACTGGTATGACACGGGCCAGGAGGGATAAACTCAGAAGTGATGCCAAATATTACGTATGGGATGATCCTTATATATGGAAGCATTGTTCATATCAAATGATTCGAAGATGTGTACCAGAGGCTGAATTTCATTCAATTCTTGCTTTTTGTCACTCGTATGCATGCGGAGGACTTCGGTTCAAAGAGAACAGCACATAAGGTTTTGGAGAGTGGTTTTTACTGGCCTTCGCTATTTAGAGATGCTTATAATTTTTGCAAGGTGTGTGATAATTGTCAAAGAACGGGTAATATCTCTCGACGAAATCAAATGCCCCAAAATCCTATCTTGGTATGTGAAATCTTCGACGTCTGGGGAATGGACTTCATGGGACCTTTTCCCTCTCATATGGGAATCTCTATATTTTACTCTTCATGGATTACGTATCCAAATGGGTGGAGGCAACCGCCTCACGAATCACTGATTCTAAAGTAGTGGCCAAATTTATCAAATCTAATATCTTCGCGAGATTCGGAATTCCAAGGGCTATAATAAGTGATCGGGGAAAACATTTCAAAAAAGGTGTCCACTTCTTATCACCCGCAATCAAATGGGCAAGCCGAAACATCTAATAAGGAGATAAAAGTAATCTTGGATAAAACGGTTCAGCCAAATCGGAAGGATTGGAGCTTACAACTCGACGACACGCTTTGGGCTTATAGGACGGCATATAAAACATCGATCGGTATGTCACCTTATCGCTTGGTTTATGTCAAACCCTGTCATCTTCCCGTCGAGCTCGAACATCGTGCTTTTTGGGCAATCAAGAAATGCAATATGAATTTTGACGAATCAGGCACCCACCGGAAGTTGCAATTGCAAGAACAGAGGAGATACGAAATGACGCGTTCGAAAATACGGCGATTTATAAGGAAAAGACGAAGGCGTTCCACGATTCAAGAATAACAAGGAAAGATTTCGTCGTAGGCGAAAAAGTGTTACTCTATCACTCTCGACTCAAATTATTTTCGGGCAAGTTGCGATCCCGCTGGATTGGCCCATTCGTAATTATCAATATTTTTTCCGTCTGGAGCAATTGAAATTCAAAGTAGACAAGAAAAATTTTCAAAGTTAATGGGCACCTCCTAAAACCTATCGCGAAGGACTTACGGCGGCTAATATGGAGAAATACAAATTCGAGGACCCATCCGAAATTTAAAAACAAGGAGTTCGTCGAGCCAACGACGTAAAAAAAAGGCGCTTATTGGGAGGCAACCCAATTTATATTTGAGTATTATTTTTCGCATTTTTCGGCAGTTTTTGGTAGTATTATAATTTTTTTCCTACTTTGTTTTTTATTTATTTTTACTCCCTTTTCCCACTTAGTTTTTCTTTTACTCTCTCTTTTTCCCCCGTTCGGTCGTCTTCTTTCCCCTCCCGCTCGGTCTTCCCCGAACTAACCTATCTCCCTCTCGCTTTTTTTTTTCTTTTCTGCAGCCTTAAGAACGACCGTCGCCGATCGCCATGACCGGAAGGAGGAATACCAACCGGTCCCTAAACCGAATCACTCGAAGCGGCGGTTGGAGGCATAACCCTAGGGCTCCGACCCACTATGACCTCACCGAGCCCGAGACGCCCGCGACGAAGCCCTCCACTGCCGGAAAATGAAGGGTCGGCCGACCAGCATCCGGCGAACCACTCAGCAAAAAGCCGAAGCGGCGTCCACCAGGTCAAACTTCAAAAGGGGCGAAACAACCCTAGAAATCGTCGGGCCGTGGCTTGAAAGACGAACCCACACCGCCGCCATCTCCACCCTCGTCGACCGCACCGCCACGATATGGCTCCTGAGCTAATCTATCAACTACTACCGCCGCCCCCCTTGTTACTCACTTGGTATGGAGCAGAAACATCGAGCCCCAAAACATGTTGGTATATTATCGGATATTTGCGCCGTTTTGTGCGGAAGCGTAAATAAATTGCGGAAATAAATCACACAATGATTTATAGAGGTTCGACTATTAACGAAGCCTACGTCCTCTCTCGATGTATCTTTGTCCTTAGGCTTAAGATCAAAACCTCTACGCCTCTCTTCTATCGGTCAAGGGATTACCGTTACAAGCTCGTCTTCTATCGGTCCGAGTAAAACCGTTTTTCCTTTTCTATTGGATAAGGAATCAACCACTCTAGCTTTCTATCGGTACTAGATAAACCTCACTAATATAGCGATTGTGATTCTAACAATGCCGGATTCGTGATCCTAATAACACCGAATCAAATCGTATCTTTTCTTTTTCTCGCTCGTGTATAATGTTGAATGTATAAGCACTCAAACTAACAATATAAGCTCAATATTACAACAACAATGTAAGTATATGATTCTCAGATGAATATCTCGTTTGCTTGAAGTTGTTGTTCTCAAACAATACCATAGGAATGGTATTTATAGGCATTTCCCATAAACTAGCCGTTGCTGGCTGTTTTGACTTGCTAGCGTGCGCTAGCCTTCCTCTGGTAGCGTGCGCTAATATCTTAGCGTGCCTGTAGCGTGCGCTAGGCATTCCCGATTTTAGTCGATGGGTCGTTTCTTCTTTAGCGTACGTTATGTCTTCTGCCTTACGTACGTAACCTTCTTGTATTAGCGTGCGTTAATAACACACTGTAGCGTGCGCTAATCCAATATATCCGTTGCATGGATTGTCAAAGTATCCGTTTGATATGCTGACTTTGACCTGCTTTTCCCAACGTTCTGATTGACTTGATTCAAACTTCTTAGCGTGCGCTATTCATACTCTATAGCGTGCGCTAATGCTGACTTCATTGCATACGTTATTCTGTGTTTGAATTCCTTCACAATGGTAACAAGACTTCGATAGCGTGCGTTAATGATACCGTGTAGCGTGCGCTATCTCAACAGCTGACTTCACTTCATCTTACTTCGAACTTGGCTGATATGCAGTTGACTCCTCGTTAGCGTGCGCTAACATTTATGTCTTAGCGTGCGCTAGACATGTATTATGCTCAGCTTTTTGTGACTTCGGTTGCTTCGTCATTTTGCTTCGCCTCGATGTTGTTTTGTTGTTTAGCAACTTTAATCATCAAAACACAAATTAAATAATGTGTGGAATAAATATTCAAACAATCTCCCCCTTTTTGATGATTACAAAACAACTCTTGAATTGGATAATTTGTAAAAAATAATATATGTATATGTATACGAATCAAAGTTTTTCGGCTTTGATCGATTCGTTAGCTTCTCCAATCCTTTTCTTTTCGACATCTCCTTTATTTTTCGACTCCGTCGTTTTCCATTTTTCAACTCCCCCTATTTGTATGCTTTTCTTTTCTTTTCGACTTCTTCGATTCTTCTCATTTTTATCTCAATTCATCTACTTCTCCCCCTTTTTGTCTTCATCAAAAAGTATAAAAATATAGAGTATATCAAATAAAATATAAGTATGCATGATACCAATTAATGCATTAATAAGGGTATAAGCTCCCCCTGAAAATATTGTTTCTCCCTCAAAAATATTCCTTCTCCCCCTCTTTAAAATATCACTTATTAAAATTTATTTTTGGGGATCCAGCCGATAGTTGGTTTTTCTTTTGAAACATAGACGATGTTTGAAACGTTTGTTCCTTTAGGAACCCAAATTTTCTTAATTTTTATCGTCCGGCAAGGGCTTTTGCAATTTGAAACGTGATGCCCGATTTTTAAACACTTTTCGCAATGGGGTATCTTAAAATTGACGGATTCATTTTTCGAACGTGGTTTGAATCCCAATCCCTCTTTATTTAGAGTGTATTTTTGAACACATAACATTTGTTCAAATTTATCGTTGCCACACGAGAATTTCTTTGTCAAAAATTTTAGTTCATCTTGAACTTTTAAAAGATCATTTTTCAAAATATTTTCATTTTCAAGGCATTTCGAATGATCAATTTCGACAAATTTCCCTTTTTCAAGTATTTTGGAATTTTCAATTTCCAAAGTTTTATATTTAGACTTGAGGGACTTAATTTCATTTAAAGCATTTTGATAATCCGTATGCAATAACTCGAATGCTTCAAAGAGTTCGTCGTAAGAATTACTTACTTGGCTTTCGACGTCGCTATCGTCGAATGAACTTCGGGCCATGAGCGCGAGATTATTTTGTTCAAGAAAATCTTCATCGGGATCTTCGTCGCTCCATGTTGCGATTAGAACCTCCTTTTGCTTTACTCGACAGTTCTTAGCAAAGTGGCCTGGTTTGCCACATAATCGACAAGTGTTGTCGAATTTCTTAGGTTCGCCCGCTTGAATGTCCTTCTTCCTCTGGTTTAATAAGTGTTGAAACTTATTAATATTTTTGGCATAATATACCATTTCTTCGTCGCTTTCGTCCACCGGGGTTTCTTCTTTCTTCTTCGACATTTTAGCCTTGAAGGCTATCGACCTCTCGTTCGGTTTAGGTTTGGCATTCCGAGATTTTAGGACAATCTCGTAGTTGATAAGAGAACCAACGAGAGCACTAAAATCGAGAGTATTTAAATCTTTGGATTCCATTATTGCCGTAACCGTACCGTCCCATTCTCGAGGTAGAGATCGGAGAATTTTCTTTACTTTCTCACTACTTGAAAGTGGTTTTCCGAAACATGCTAATCCATTAGTGATGACCGAGAATCGGTCGAGCATAATTGAGATGGGTTCGTCGTCCTTCATTTGGAATAATTCATAATCGTGAAGGAGCATGTTAATCTTCGTCTCTTTTGTAACACCCCCAGGATATCCGAGGTATATTACAGCACCGTGAATCCCTATATGGGACCCACCAGGCTGAACAGCATCATACACAACGACTCACAGAAACGATAAAATAACACCACGTCATAAAGACGCAAAACAGAACAATCCACCCGGTTCAACCGGTCAATATAACGTCATCATCCAACACAACATAATAAGCAACAATACAATTCAAACGAACAAGAACCCCTTAAGTACTCGAGTACAACTATTAGTTCAAAACCACAAAAGACAAAAAGGTAAAAGACACTAAAACATCACTCGTGCACCATCATCACGCACGGCCATCATCCGTAATCTTGGTCAGTAGCGCCCGCTCGTCTCGATGAACGACTGAAATTCATAAAGCGAATTTCCCCAAAGCGGGTCCCAGGAGGGGTTAGCAATTACGCTAGTACAAGTAACCAAATGAACATTTTACATCTTACACATATAGTAATGCATGCCATCAAGAAATCATAGTTTCCAAAATGCTCATTTAGGAAATGCCAATGACCAAACCACATTTGTAAAAATGCACCACAATTAACCGCGGACCCACGGCTTCGTGGATCCCTGCCGAGACCGTCGGATCTAACCCAGTGGTTAAAAGCAAGCTCGCGGTCCACGGCTTCGTGGAACCCTACCGAGACCCGTCGAGTCTAACCCGTAGTGAGCATACACACACACACAATTTCTCATACAAAACTACTATGTCAAGATCGTAAGTTCATAAGGGTACTTGCCTCGATTAATTAGACGATGACATGAGCGGAGCGGAAGAGTAGAACACGACCGCAAGGAACGTGGAAATGAACCTTAGGAGATTCAAGTACCAAGATCCGAAGAACGCGCGTTAGATTGATTTCCCGAGCCTTACAAGCGAGGAAGATGATGAAAAATCGGCTCCCGAATGAAGAATGCTTGAGAGTTCTCCCCTCCTTAGCTCTCTCTCTCTCTCTCTGTGATGAAAAATGGGGTGGAAATGGCCGATTTCGTCTAATAAAGACGAGCTGCGCGATTGAATAGCCGTGTGCAGCGGCACGGCAAAGTGTGCCGCGGCACGAGGCGAAAAATACTCCCGAGGTTTCGCGTTGTGCCGCGGCACGGCTGCGTGTGCGCGGCACGCAGTCTGATTTGGTTTTGGTCGCGAGAAGACACACGAGTGTGCGCGGCACCGGATAGGTGTGCGCGGCCTTTGGCACCTTGTGCCGCGGCACCGGATGGGTGTGCCGCGGCACACAGTACAGTTTGTTCGACTATCAATTGAAGGAATTTGTGTGCCGCGGCGCACACACCTTGTGCCGCGGCCCATACCCCCTTTTGGGTTCCAAAATGCTATACAGTTCAACAGTTTGACAGGAAGGACACACTGAAAGATACACGAGGGTCACTACGACCGAGAAATACACCAAAAACGAAAATACAAGGAAAAGAAAAATACGGATATTACATTCTACCCCTCTAAAAATAAGTTTCGTCCCGAAACTTAAGAAACAAACAACTCCGGGTACCTAGCACGCATGCTATCCTCGGTTTCCCAAGTTGCTTCCTCGACACCGTGTCTCGACCACTGCACCTTGACCAAAGGTATGGTCTTATGCCTCAATCGTTTCTCACGATGCTCCAAAATCTTCAAAGGACGCTCCTCAAAAGTAATATCTTGACAATATCAATCTCGCCATAATCGATGACGTGACTAGGATCGGAACATATTTCCTCAAGGGAAACATGGAAAACGCTATGAACATGACTCAAGACCGGAGGTAACGCCAAACGGTATGCCAACCCACCTACTCGCTCGAGGATCTCAAAGGGCCGATAAATCTCGGACTCAACTTCCCTTTCTTCCCGAAGCGAAAAACTCCCTTCGTCGGCGACACCTTTAGCAAAGCGTGGTCTCCCACCTCGAATTCCAAAGGTCGACGACGGACATCGGCATATGACTTACGTCGACTGCGGGCGATCAACATCCGTTCTCGAATTAACTCTATCTTCCGCCTCGTCTCTAAAGCGACATCCGGCTCGGTCCCGACCAAATCGGACGCCTCATTCCAACAGATCGGTGATCGACATCGCCGTCCGTAAAGTGCCTCATACGGTGCCATCCGAATCGACGCGTGCCAACTGTTGTTGTACGTGAATTCGATCAGCGGCAAATGTTCCTCCCAGTCACTACTCCAATCGAGAGCACAGGCACGCAACAAGTCCTCGAACGTCTGGATAGTGCGTTCCGATTGTCCATCTGACTGGGGATGAAAAGAGGTACTCAAATGTAAACGGGTACCCAACGCCTTATGCACAGCCTGCCAGAAGTGCGATACAAAGCGACCGTCACGATCCGAAACAATAGACTTGGGTACCATGAAGTCTCACAATCTAGCGATAAACACACGAGCTAACTTCTCCGGGCCCCAAGTGTCCTTGATGCCCAGAAAATGTGCCGACTTGGTCAGACGATCGACGATCACCCAAACCATATTCATGCCCGACTTCGATCTCGGCAGACTCGTAATGAAATCCATCGATATATCTTCCCATTTCCATTCTGGAACGGAAGTGGCGCAGAAGTCCGGCCGGTCGATGCTCGATTTTGACTGCGACAAGTCAAACATCTCGCTACAAGCGTGCGACCTCATCCTTCATGTCATTCCACGAAGTTCCTTCTCAAGTCCTTGTACATCTTACTCGAACCAGGGATGAACGGAGTAAGGTGTAGCATGGGCCTCATAAAATACTCTGTCTCAACTCGAGTCGTTCGGCACACAAAGACGACTAAATCTCAAAATACCATCCTCGTGAATCATAAACCCGGGAGATTTTCCTTTAAGAACGTTCTCTCGGATTTGAGTAATCATCGGATCCTCCGATTGCTTGACTTAATTTCATCGACCGAGAGGCAGCGAAATCTCTAAAGCACGAAGTTGCCCAACGGCTCCAGCAACAAAACTTCAACATCTAACTCGATCAAAGCCCGCCGAAGCTCGGGGCTGACGTAAGGATCTCGAGCATTCGCAACGCAACCGGTTTCGACTCAAGGCGTCGGCCACGACGTTTGCCTTGCCGGATGATAAAGGATTTCGAGGTCATAATCCTTAATCAGCTCTAACCACCTCCTCGCCTCATATTCAATTCTCATTGGTAAATATGTATTTGAGACTTTTATGATCGGTAAAAATCGACATGTGGAGCCGAAAAGATAGTGACGCCAAATCTTGAGCGCAAATACGATTGCCGCTAACTCCAAATCATGAGTAGGGTAGTTAAGCTCATACGGCCTCAAGCGTCTCGATGCAAGGCGATGGTCTTGCCGTCCGCATTAATACACACCCAAGACCACGACCGAAGCATCGCTATAAACGGCAAAACCCTCGTTGCCACATGGCAACGCCAAAAGCTGAAGTCAAACGCTTCTTGATTCCTCAAAACTCGGCGCCTCTCGTCATTCCAGACGAACTTCTCGGTTTGGAGCAAGCGTGTAAGTGGCCGAGCCGGTTTGAGAAACCCTCGGCGAACCTACGATAGTAGCGGCTAAACCCAAGAAACTACGGAGCTCCTTCACATTCTTGGCGGTGCCCAATCCACACGGCCTCAATCTTCTGCGGATCCACACGAACCCCCTCATTTGAAATCACGTGACCTAAAAACATCACTTCCTTGACAGAACTCACATTTCGAGAACTTCGCATAGAGTTGCTCGGTCCTCAAAATGTCTAATACTACCGCAAATGATGGGCATGCTCTTCCTCATTCCTCGAATAAATAAGAATATCGTCGATAAAGACGACGACGCACTTATCCAAATACTCGATAAAAACTTTGTTCATCAAGCGCATGAACACCGCCGCGCATTAGTTAACCCGAAGGGCATGACTACGAACTCATAATGTCCGTACCTCGTCAGAAAGGCATTTCGGCACATCGGACTCTCTCACCGGTGATAGTATCCCGATTTCAAATCAATTTTCGAGAATACCACGGCTCCACGCAGTGATCGAACAAGTCATCAATTCTCGGCAAAGGATACTTGTTCTTGATGGTCACCTTGTTTAGTTCGCGATAGTCGATACACAAGCGTAGTGAACCATCCTTCTTCCGCACAAACAGACCGGTGCGCCCCAAGGCGAGGCACTCGGTCGAACATACCCGATTCAAGAAGCTCACTCAGCGCTTCTTCAACTCGGACATCTCGAAGGTGCCATGCGATAGGGTGCCTTGAAATAGGAAACCGCACCCGGCTCTAACTCTATAGTGAACTCGACCTCTCGATCCGGTGGCAATCCCGGTAACTCGTCAGGAAAAACATCAGGAAATTCATTAACGATTGGAATCGACGAAAGCTCGACTCCACCACTCTCTGCCTTCAAGGCATAGCACCAATAACCAATACATCCCTTTCGCAGGAGTTTCATCGCCTTCAAGGCGTTAATGACGAGTTTCTGGTTCCCCCTCTTTCGCCGTGAAAGAGTGCTCGTGCCATCATCGGCCAACATGGTGATGATTCTCGTGCGGTAGTTCATGATTGCACCATGCCGCTCGAGCCAATCATCACCAAGAATCAAATCCTCACCCTCGATACTCACAACAATAAGATTAGAGGGCCAAGTCCTCTCACAAATAAGCACAGAACAGTCTCGAACCTCATGATCACCAACGATCCCATCACCGCTAGGAAGCTTAACGATGAAGGGTTCACAAGGCGTCAAACGGTCGAGATTCAAACGGCGCACACAATCCAGAGATATGAACGAATGCGTAGCACCAGAATCGAAAAGCACACTGACAGGATGAGAAAGAATATAAACGGTACCTGTCGCTACGGTAGCCGTTGGATCATCGGCTCTCCGCATCTCATAGACACGCGGGTGGGCGGAGCCGACACTGGAAGCTCCCCCTCTTGAGGGCTGACCCCGACCTCTCCCCCGACTAGCACTCGGCG
This sequence comes from Orobanche coerulescens, assembly GCA_033398695.1. NCBI lineage: Eukaryota > Viridiplantae > Streptophyta > Magnoliopsida > Lamiales > Orobanchaceae > Orobanche > Orobanche coerulescens. The sequence goes on from CM065803.1 coordinate 53,061,706, forward strand.
GAGATTGAGGAGCAAACGATCCCTGATTCACACTTGGTTCCCTAGGCGCTGAAATCGAAGCTCGGGCACCAAGGATTTTCTCCCTCTCAGCCTGAGCGGCTTTGTGACCCGGTAGCCACTGCCCGATTACACGTCGGCAAAGGGTTCGGACAAACACGGTGATGTGGCCCGTACGACCACAATTGAAACACTTCACATCACGATAAGGAGCACTGGTAGTTCCACGAGGACCCCAGTGAGCAGTGGACCACCGTGAGGAAGTTAGCAGATTGGGATCTCTGCGACCCCCACTCTTGTGGCCGAAAAGTTCCCAGCGGACTTCGCTTCTTACTCTCGCGGGTCGCCTCACTCGCCGTCACCGACATATCATAAGCAAGGGCCCTACTCGATAATCCTTCAATGTAGTGCATACGAGCCGACATATAGTCCCGAATGGGCAACTTCATCCGCTGGAGAAATGGAAAATCTTGTCACTCTCCTCGACAACTTGGGTCTTCACATAACTTGACTCTTTGTTAAAATCAGCAATAGCTTGAGCTACGGGGATATCCCGTGGTTGAGCATCATAAAAGCATGTACAGGCACATCGGCGGCCCACGGGCAATATTCGATCTCCATCAACTCTTGAAACTCGGCCCACGAAGCGGCATGATCTTTGGGCCCAACGGCCTCCCACCGGTCAGTGGCGTCCCGGTGAGAAAATATTGAGCAATAGGGACTTTACGGTCCTCGGGACGATTAGTGGCAACGAAGACCTTAGACATCTCCTTGATCCACCCTTCCCGGCCAATCGGGTGCGAAGCTCCCGAGGAGGATGCATCTTGATGACATCTTGGAGCCAACGGTCCGCTCCGCCCGATTAGCATGGGCTTGATCCGGGTTACGAACACTTTGATCTATTTCCGCTATTTGGTTCACCATCATTTGCATAACGGCCGCAATACCAAGATCGGCACGCTCTGAGAAGAAACATGGCTATGACGGTCGCCCGATGCTGCCGGCTCCAGAAGCGTGGCGTGGCCGCCCCACCGTGCCCCACGTCCCGGCCGCGTCCACGACCACGGCCGCGACCACGACCTCTTCCGGCATCCATCTGAGTTAAATAAGTAGCAAAAGCCATACGAGGATCGGTATAAGAAAAGAACAATTACAAATCGAGAATCAAAGTGCGATACAAGGAATTAATGAGCAGAGGAAGGAAAACTTACGGACACCGATAGTCTGGGAATCATGGCGGCGTGACGATGATGTGCAAAACCAAACACCACAAGACCCAATAAACCAACAAGCCTAGGTATCCATAAACCTAGAGCTCCGATACCATTTTCTGTAACACCCCGGGATATCCGAGGTATATTACAGCGCCGTGAATCCCTATATGGGACCCACCAGTGAAACGGCATCATACACAACGACTCACGAAACGATAAAATAACACCACGTCATAAAGACGCAAAGCAGAACAATCCACCCGGTTCAACCGGCCAATATAACGTCATCATCCAACACAACATAATAAGCAACAATACAATTCAAACGAACAAGAACCCCTTAAGTACTCGAGTACAACTATTAGTTCAAAACCACAAAAGACAAAAAGGTAAAAGACACTAAAACATCACTCGTGCACCATCATCACGCACGGCCATCATCCGTGTCTTGGTCCAGCGCCCGCTCGTCTCGATGAACGACTGAAATTCATAAAGCGAATTTCCCCAAAGCGGGTCCCAGAGGGGTTAGCAATTACGCTAGTACAAGTAACAAAATGAACATTTTACATCTTACACATATAGTAATGCATGCCATCAAGAAATCATAGTTTCCAAAATGCTCATTTACGGAAATGCCAATGACCAAACCACATTTGTAAAAATGCACCACAATTAACCGCGGACCCACAGCTTCGTGGATCCCTGCCGAGACCCCGTCGGATCTAACCCACAGTGGTTAAAAGCAAGCTCGCGGTCCACAGCTTCGTGGAACCCTACCGAGACCCCGTCGAGTCTAACCCGTAGTGAGCATACACACACACACAATTTCTCATACAAAACTACTATGTCAAGATCGTAAGTTCATAAGGGTACTTGCCTCGATTAATTAGACGATGACACGAACGGAACGGAAGAGTAGAACACGACCGCAAGGAACCGGCGGAAATGAACCTTAGGAGATTCAAGTACCAAGATCCGAAGAACGCGCGTTAGATTGATTTCCCGAGCCTTACAACCGAGGGAAGATGATGAAAAATCGGCTCCCGAATGAAGAATGCTTGAGAGTTCTCCCCTCCCTTAGCTCTCTCTCTCTCGCGCAGTGAAAAATGGGGTGGAAATGGCCGATTTAGTCTAATAAAGACGAACTGCACAGTTGACCGCTTCGTGTGCCGCGGCACAGCCAAAGTGTGCCGCGGCACAGGCCAAGAAAATACTCCCAGGTTTCCGCGTTGTGCGGCCACGGCCTGCGTGCCGCGGCACGGTCTGATTTGGTTTTGGTCGCGAAGACACACGAGTGTGCCGCGGCACCGGATAGGTGTGCCGCGGCCTTGCTGCCGGCACCGTGCCGCGGCACGGATGGGTGTGCCGGCACCAGATGCTTTGTTCGACTATCAATTGAAGGAATTTGTGTGCCGCGGCGCACACACCTTGTGCCGCGGCCCATACCCCCTTTTGGGTTCCAAAATGCTATACAGTTCAACAGTTTGACAGGAAGGACACACTGAAAGATACACGAGGGTCACTACGACCGAGAAATACACCAAAAACGAAAATACAAGGAAAAGAAAAATACGGATATTACATCTTTGACTTGAGACGTACCTTCGTGTGTTACCTCAAGCATTTTCCAAATTTTTTTGGCACTATCACACGATGATATCCGGTTGTGTTCTTCCGGATTTAAAGCACAATATAATAATTGCGTCGCTTTGCAATTATAATGGTCATTTTTCCAATCCGCATCGTCATACTCTTCAAAGGTTTTGAGAGTTCCGTTTGAGTTCGTCGGGATTTTGGGACCAAGACAAATCACCTTCCAAAGTTCGATGTCGTAAGCTCGAATGAATATCGACATCTTCTTCTTCCAAGTCATGAAGTTCGCACCATCAAAAAATGGTGGTCGGTTGAGAGCAAGGCCTTCGACGGGAGCCATTTGGAATGCCATTGGATCTTATTCTCCTCGGATGTTAAGCCGCGTATTGGAGTACCGCTCCGATACCAATTGTTGGTATATTATCGGATATTTGCGCCGTTTTGTGCGGAAGCATAAATAAATTGCGGAAATAAATCACACAATGATTTATAGAGGTTCGGCTATTAACGAAGCCTACGTCCTCTCTCGATGTATCTTTTTCCTTAGGCTTAAGATCAAAACCTCTACGCCTCTCTTCTATCGGTCGAGGGATTACCGTTACAAGCTCGTCTTCTATTGGTCTGAGTAAAACCGTTTTTCCTTTTCTATTGGATAAGGAATCAACCACTCTAGCTTTCTATCGGTACTAGATAAACCTCACTAAGATAGCGATTGTGATTCTAACAATGCCGGATTCGTGATCCTAATAACACCGAATCAAATCGTATATTTTCTTTTTCTCGCTCGTGTATAATGTTGAATGTATAAGCACTCAAACTAATAATATAAGCTCAATATTACAACAACAATGTAAGTATATGATTCTCAGATGAATATCTCGTTTGCTTGAAGTTGTTGTTCTCAAACAATACCATAGGAATGGTATTTATAGGCATTTCCCATAAACTAGCCGTTGCTGGCTGTTTTGACTTGCTAGCGTGCGCTAGCCTTCCTCTGGTAGCGTGCGCTAATATCTTAGCGTGCCTGTAGCGTGCGCTAGACTGTTCCCTGTTTTAGTCCAGTAGCTTCGTTTCTTCTTCAGCATACGTTATGTCTTCTGCCTTACGTACGTAACCTTCTTGTATTAGCGTGCATTAATAACACATTGTAGCGTGCGCTAATCCAATATATCCATTGCATGGGTTGTCAAAGTATCCGTTTGATATGCTGACTTTGACCTGCTTTTTCCAACATTGTGATTGACTTGATTCAAACTTCTTAGCGTGCGCTATTCATACTCTATAGCGTGCGCTAATGCTGACTTCATTGCATACGTTATTCTGTGTTTGAATTCCTTCACAACGGTAACAAGACTTCGATAGCGTGCGTTAATGATACCGTGTAGCGTGCGCTATCTCAACAGCTGAATTCACTTCAGCTTACTTCGAACTTGGCTGATATGCAGTTGACTCCTCGTTAGCGTGCGCTAACATTTATGTCTTAGCATGCGCTAGACATGTATTATGCTCAGCTTTTTGCGACTTCGATTGCTTCGTCGTTTTGCTTCGCCTCGATGTTGTTTTGTTGTTTAGCAACTTTAATCATCAAAACACAAATTAAATAATGTGTGGAATAAATATTCCAACAAAACATTCGATGGGAATGGTTCGGAACATCCACCTCAACTCGAACGCAATTCAGAAAACGAGCCGCGACCGACTGCCGAACGAGGAAATGAAACGGAGACCGAGCAGCAGCACGGTTTCACACAAACCGAGAGCCCAGCTCCACCTCCAGTAAGACAAAGGCGCAAGAGTCTCCTCGGACTACCGAACCGTTATAATGTCGCCTTCGGATCCCCCGGACAGGTTACACGCTACCGCAAACTCACAGAACGAAAGGTAATCCCCTCAGTCTATCTTGTGAAATTATTTTGCGACAATTGGGATTGTATGATGATGTCATGGCATTGTTGAGTGTGCTGGGGTGGGAGAGGTTGGCAATGGGGAACTGGAAAGTTTATGAGGATATCACTTATGAATTTTTTAGCTCAATTTGGAAAGGGGATTTTGAAAAGAAAGGGACCTTTTATTTTCGTTTAAATGGTAAGGGTTATACATGGGGGGTCGAGCAGTTCGGCCGAGCACTTGGGCTTACTGCTGAACCCGAGGAAGAAGATGACATACCACCCGAAAATGAGATTTGACAAATGATTACGAATGATACCGATCCATTTGCTGCGGGAAAAACTAAGGCCACCGCCATTCGAAACCAGGTGATCCGTTACGTTCAACGACTTATGGCATATACGGTCACCGGGAGATATTCAAATCGGAATGTGGTGCATGTTTTTAAGCTGCGGATGATGTATGCGATGGTTTTTAGAAAAAAGGTGAAATATGTTAAAGATTTATTGATGATTTTTATTGGGGATTATGTTTCGAAAAATCCAATCGTGATGGGAGGTTGGGTCACGGCAGTAGCTCGGTACGCCGGGGCTGATTTCAGCGGTCGGTTCCCGATCGGGGCTGTGGAAAAATTGGAAAGAACTCTTCTTACGAAAATGGGCGTTTTAGAAAAAAATGAAAGAATTTTTAATTGGCGAATATCAGCAAGTGAGACGATAGCTCTACCAAACACCGCGTAGACTTCGCCATGGGAGGAGAGAAATTTAAAATGTTGCACAGGAGCTTCCCTTCCACTCCTTCAGACAGCCCGGCGGCAAGGGCACAGACAGCCGGTGCGAGCACAAGCCGAGCAGGAGAGTCGGCTACAAAGGCCGAGCTGAGGCGTCGGATCGAGCAACTCGAGGAGGGGCATCGCGCACTTCAATCCAAGGTGGATCGTTTGACCGAGCATCTAGAGGCCCTTCTTCCTCATTAGCCCGGTGATTCTTATTCTAAGACTTTTTACTATCCTTATTTTTCTTTTCCTTCTTTTATTTGAAGTATGTACTTAATTTTAAGTTTGGGGAAGTTGGATTTGAAACGATTAGTTGAATTTGGAAATTGTGATGAATTTAATTTTGCGTCCTTAGCTAAATTTGTGTGATTGAATCAAGTTCGTGTATTGGGGATTTAAGTATGGCCTGACATAGGAAATGGATATGATTGACTAGTTTGATTTTAATTCGGGTAGTTCACTACTCTTGATTTTGGAATTGGATAAAAGTGTGAGGGATTCATGGCACAAGCCCTTTTTTATTCATGAGTTTTGGGCCGTAGAGCAAAATATATATACACATATATAAATAATTATACATATACATGCTCACTATTTCTTCTTGTGGGGTCGAACGTGTTGTGTTCATACTAGAACTTAATCAATTATTCTTGTCAAGACTATGTTAGTGTTCTCATGCAGTAAAGTGATAAAGGCAAATTAGGAATAACCCACTTGGCTTATATTTTCCCACCTCGACATAATCGCCATTAGAAGCCCATTTGGACCTAAGCCTGATTCTTTGATCCATCACATTTTATTAGCCATTATCTAATTTTTGGTGAAAATTCATCCGTTTGAACCCTTGGTCAAGATTTGGTTGTGAATTAGGTGTATAATAAGTCGAGGGAATGACGAGGAATTATCAAAAAGTGGGTGGTGAAAAGTGCTGAAATTAAAAAATAAAGGCCAAAAAAAAATTAGGATTTGATAGAGCGAAAATAGTGTGCTAAAATCACTGCTAAATATAAGGTTTTAATGAATTTTATGTTGGCACACTTGGTTATTTTCCATATATTTATATTTTGGATGCAATTTACTTCACTTGGCAAATTGTTGTTTAAATTAGGTGTGTGATGGAGTTTTTAAGCTTAAGGAATAATTTGGATCATCAAACGGACCAAGCCAATGTGATTTGGGCTTAAATGAAGAAAATGTCATGCGACACTGGGTGGCCCAGTGTCAGTTCGCTGACCCAGTGTCAGTCCTGTTACGAAAATAATCTTACTTGGGGCCCAAGAAACGACTCAAAAATCGCCCAATCAGTTCCACAAGGCAATAAATCGGTCCATAGGCTGGAAAAAGGAATTAGAATAGATTTGGAAAGAAAGACTCCAAGGAAATTAAAACTCAAGAAGGAAGGAGTCCCAATTAAAGAAGGAAACTAAGAGATAATGAATAATTATAAAAGGAGAGGAGGGCAGGAATTAATATCAGTTTTGGAACAGCAATTTTCACGGCTGGAGCAGAAGGGGAACGGCTGGAGTAGAAGGAGTTTGGGAGCGACGAACCGTTTCTCGCCGGAGCAACCGAGTCGATTCCGCCGTGTGAAGAAGAAGACTACACCGTTTGAATTTCTTTCTTTTCATGTCTATCATTATTTTGCTGTTTTCTAAAGCCAACATGTCCGGCTAATTTTTTATTCTAGTTCTTATTGAAGTTCGAAACCATATTTGGATTATTCATGTTTTAATCCCGCAGCGTATTCTCAACTTGAATTCTCTTGAATTACTTTTGTGTTATTGTATTCACGACTATGCCATTTAATTTCTTGATTTGGTTTGGCCAACTAGATTAGGAGTTTTATGTCTTATGCTAGAAATTGAGTTGTAATCCATAATTGTTGCAATTTTAATTTCACAAGTAGCAAACAATTGATTTTTCCCACTTGTGTAACACAAATTTGAGATCCTTTAAGTCGAGCTCATGAACTTAATATCTTGCATATTCCATTATTTTGGTTTTTAATGCATCTAGCGAGCGAGATTTGAAGAGCTTGTTTTGAATCCACTGTATAGATAGGTTCAATTAAAGAGCTTGTTTTAATTGAATAAACTTAAGAAATAATTGGGATCAACAGAGCTTGTTGTTGGCTTCGGAATAGGAGTTCATGAAATTAGAGAAGAGATAAACGCTGCATTGAAACTTGAATTAATTTGAAACGGTGGATAACGGAACTAAGAACTAGATTATTCCGTTAATTGATATTTTCGATTTTTATTTCCTTTGTTTATTTTATTTTATCTTACGCAATTTATTTTAGTTAAGATCAGAAACAAACCCCCCCTCTCTTTCGTTTTATTTTATTGCACTAAGTACTTAATCCTTAGTTAGTATAATTGATTTACCGTTCTCCGTGGGATCGACCCTTACTTGCCGATACTACTAGTTAGTAGAAGTAAGACGAGGAAAATAAAAATAACTAATTTTGATGCGTCACGACAGCGCGGTCAGTCTCAAAACAAGACTGATTTTAGTTTGTGTCTTGCACTTATGTGCAGACTTGTTGTTCATTTGAATAATTGCTTAAGTTTTGTCATCATCAAAATAGGGGGAATTTGTTAGGAATACTTGTTAGATTTTGATGATGTCATCTTTATATTTGTTTATTCAAATGCATGTTTATTACTTGGCAAAATGTAAGGAAAACCAAATGAGTATCTTCCATAGGCCAAACTGAGTTAAGTTAGATACTTGGCAAAATGTAAGAAAGAACCAAATGAGTATCTTCTGTAGGCCATATAAGTTAGGCTTTAAAAATCGGCTAAGTACAAATCACATATAAGTATCTATCAGCCGAGTCTTGGTCAACTCAACTGTTCAGATAAGATTGACCACAGACGAGCTATGTCAGGCAACCTTTATCAGAGAAGTTCTGGTCATCGAATTAATCAGCAAAGTTGGACCAGACTGCAGTCAAGAAGAAAAGTCAAGTCATCTGAAGTTTGACCATCAGATCAGTCAAGTTCAATCAGGTCAGAAGACTTCAAACAAGTCGGCACATCAGAGAAGTCGACATCAGAGAAGGTTGACTGCACATCAGACAGTTTGACCACAGAGAGGTCAGTTAAGTGATCAGCCAAGTACTCCGGTCCACATCAGCATGCGTTGAATAGTCAATAATTACGGAAAGTCACATGCGGGTGAGGGACAGATTGGAGAGATTCTCGGAAAGGAAATGAATTAAATAAATCATCCAGACCCACCACTGGAGACTTTAATCTTATTATATTCAAAAGATTCGACGCCATCACATGGAAGTCTTCACAACGGTCGGAGATGGATTAAAGTGTGGGAATCCAGCCTTGCAACGTTCAGAAGGAAAACAAAGAAGTCTATTTCTCCAACGGACGGATTTATTACAGATTTGCAACAGCTATGAAGGAAGCTCAAAGATCTACACCTATAAATATCTGAAGATTTGAAGTTGAGCATACACAACAAAAATGGTGCGAACTATACTTTCATGCGATCAAAGCAATCTAAGCAATCAGAAATATATAGCATCGTGAAGAGCAGTACTCTCATTCATATACGAAAAAAGCTCTTAGTTGGAGAAGACAAAACACTCTTGTCTTAAAACTTGAGTAAGGGGTACTTCACTGGTTGAAGTTTCGCGACTGATAGGCATCCAAGGATTTGAAGAATCAAGTGGTGCTAGGCAGTCAAAAAGGAGTTGCAACGACAGGATTTCCACTGGTTGGAAGTTGTTGTAGCTAAGCTGTAGAATCACTGTAATATTTATCACTGGTTGAAAATTATAGTGGATTCATCTCCAACTGGTTTGGAGAAAGTGGATTAGTAGAGGATTAACCCACCTCTAAGACCACTATAAATTGCCTGGGTACTTTACTGTGTTTAGCATCAGACTTAACTGCTGCATTCATACTTAAGTGTTCCATTGATTATTTTTTGTATTCATACTTAAGTGTTCCATTGATTATCCCTCTCCTTAAATACTATCATTCACATCTTCCATATGCTGTGGATGTAGCAAAATCTGGATCCTCTTTATTTTATTATTTAATGGCTCAAATTACTTCCTAGTTCTTACACTGAGAAAGATTCTCACCGGAACCAATCCATATATATATATAGGGGCTTTATTTTCAGAACTCTCTTAAGTGCGAGAACTGCGAGAACTCCTCTAAACCAATGAGATTTTTTTAAATATTAAAAAATATTTTTAATTCAAAGGGTATTATAGTAAAATACAATTTTTATATTATTTTTAAATTTTTTTATTAAATATAATAGCCCCTACTGATGATAACCCCTACTATATCTATAACCCCAACTATATAGTAGGGGTTATGATCAGTAGGGGTTGTATGTATTGACATGATGTACATTATGTATTATTAGGAGTACAAAAGGTGGTTCTCGCAGTTCTCGCACTTAACAGGGTTCTGAAAATAAAGTTACACTATATATATATATATGATCAAATGAAAATGGTTCTATCCTGCGAATTACGAATATGCATGAGTTTTGTACTAATTATGCATGAAATATATGCATTTCGTGCATCAAAATTGTAATGCATTAAATATGCATCAAAATATCGATGCATTAAAGTATTGCATTATATGCATCAAATTTTTGTGAGAATAAATCTAGGCCATCCATTTATCAAGATCTATGGATGAAATTCATTCTTATTTCTTAACTTAAATTGCATTCTCAACTGAACCCACCCATATATATATATATATATATATATATATATATATATATAACTTTAACACATAGTTATATATTGAACAATGTTGGAATAATTCGGTACTTGCACGTGTATTACAAATAAAATTCTGAACTCGACTATAACAAAGAACAAAAACAAATATTACACTTGAAACTAAAGAACAATTTTAATAAAAGGACTAAAGATCGTCCGAAGCTAGAGCTTCTGCTCGCAAGACGAGAATACGCCCCGGTAGTGCTCACAGTAAAGCGGGTCGTCCCCAAAGGTTAAAACGATCTGAACGTCTCGTGATGTGATCGCAAAGCGAACGAGCACTGCGAATGGAGCAGTAGGCCGAATCAATATGATATGCTATGCTTTGATAAAAAATGCACTGTTTACTAGGCAACTTAAGAGTCAAGACAACTCAAGAGTCTTGGTCCATACCAAAAGGCTTGGTCCATATCAAAAGGTTAGTGGACTTACGGATTTGCTCCAAAAAGATAAGCCCAAACACCAGCCCAAAGCACCAATTGGCAAGATCCAAGATCTAAGTCCTGGGCCTAGACTGAACTATCAATTCTGGTTCTGTCCCGATTAAGTTAGAAGAATCATCCCAACACAGGGGGGATCTGCCTCTTCTCCCGTACAGTGCTTCAAACGGTGCCATCTTAATGAAAGCATGCCAACTATTATTGTAGGTGAATTCAATCAACGGCAAATTAACCTTCCAATTGGTTAACCAATCTAAAGCGCAAGCTCTTAGCATATCTTCTACTGTCTGTATAGTCCTTTCGGACAGACCGTCCATCTGAGGATGATAGGCCGTGCTAAAGTCCAGCTCGCTTCCCAAGGCCTTATGAACTGCCTTCCAAAAATGCAACACGAAGCGACCATCTCGATCCGAAATAATGGTCTTCGGTGTACCATGCAAACGAACTATTTCTGCAATAAACACTCGTGCTAATTTCTCGGGTCCTCAAGTGTCTTTAATTCCTAGGAAATGAGCCGACTTGGTTAGTCGATCAACTACAACCCAAATCATGTTCATTCCTGTCTTGGTCCTTGGCATATTGGTGATGAAGTCCATCGATATATCCTCCCACTTCCACTCAGGGATCGGAAGTGGCTTTAACATCCCGGCAGGCCGCTGATGTTCAATCTTAACCTGCTGATAGGTTAAACATTTCGAAACATATTCAGCTACGTCCTTCTTTATATTTCCCCACCAGAAATTTTGTTTTAGATCCTTATACATCTTACTGGTGCCCGGGTGAATAGAACAGGGCGCGCTGTGAGCTTCCTTCAGAATTGTCTGCCTCAAATCATCATCATCGGGAATGCACAGTCGACTCTAAAATCTCAGAACTCCATCATCTTGTATCACGAATCCTGGGGCCTTCCCTTTCTTTACTTCGTCACATAACTGAAGAATCAGAGAATCATTCAACTGCTTAGATTTGATTTCCTCGACTAATGACGAAGTTAGTTCCATCACGTATAGTTGCCCTTGGACTCCTTGTGACCATACTTCAATCCCTTCACGGATCAGTTCTCGTTGAATGCTGGTTTGGGACGTAAGCGCCTCCAACACTCGAAGAGAAATAGGTTTGCGACTCAGTGCATCAGCTACTACATTTGCTTTACGTGGATGATAGAGAATCTCCAGGTCGTAATCCTTGATTAATTCCAGCCACCTTCTCTGCCTCATATTTAATTCCTTCTGACTAAAAATATACTTAAGGCTTTTATGGTCTGTGAATATTTGATAATGAGTGTCGTACAAATAATGTCGCCAAATTTTTAAGGCAAAGACTACAGCTACTAACTCTAAATCATGAGTCGGGTAATTAACTTCGTATGGTTTCAACTTTCAAGAGGCATAGGTGATAAACCTATCCTTTTGCATCAACACGCATCCCAGACCCTGATTTGAAGCATCACTATATACCATGAATCCATCGGTTCCATCTGGTAACGCTAGTATAGGTGCTGTCGTCAGTCTTCTCTTAAGTTCATCAAAACTAGCCTAGCACTTCTCATTCCAGAGGAATTTCTGAGTCTTCTGCAATAGCTGAGTAAGCAGACGAGCGATTTTGGAAAATCCTTCAACAAAACGGCGATAATATCCAGCAAGTCCTAAGAAACTTCGGACTTCTTTCACGTTACTAGGAGATTCCCATTCCAAGATTGCTTCGACTTTCTTCGGGTCTACCTGAACTCCGTCAGCTGATATCACATGCCCCAGGAAGGTTACTTCCTTTAGCCAGAACTCGCATTAGAAAGTTTCGCATAAAGCTCTTCATTCCTCAAAGTGCTCAAAACGATACGCAAATGCTCTGCATGCTCCTCTGTGTCTTTTGAATAGATCAAGATGTCATCTATGAAAACGACCACAAATTTATCCAAGTATTCTAAGAATACTCGATTCATCAATTGCATGAATACCGCAGAAGCATTGGTAAGTCCGAATGGCATCACCACGAATTCATAGTGCCCGTACCGGGATCTGAAAGCAGATTTCGGTATATCCAATTCCTTAATACTCAACTGATGGTATCTTGATCACAAGTCAATCTTCGAGAATATTCTGGCCCCTGCAGTTGGTCAAACAAGTCGTCGATCCACGGTATAGGATACTTGTTCATGATCATCACCTTGTTTAGCTCCTTGTAATCAATACATAATCGGAGGGATCCATCTTTCTTCCGGACAAAGAGAATGGGTGCTCCCCAAGGAGAAACGCTAGGTTGAATGTAACCCTTCTGCAATAATTTCTCCAGCGGCTTCTTTAGTTCATACATCTCGGTTGGCGCCATACGGTATGGTGCTCTAGAAATAGGAGCGGCTCCAGGCTCTAATTCGATATTAAACTCTACTTCTCTCCGCGGAGGTAACCCAGGTAGTTTGTCAGGAAATACATCTGAGAATTCGTTCACAACTGGAATAGATGAGAGCTCTACTCCTTCTTCTTTCTTCATGGCATAGCACCAAAATCTGTGACAATCCTGCTTCAGTAATTTCACTGCTTTCATAGCTTTGATAAATTTTCTCGAGCTTCCCGGTCTCCATCCTTTGAATAAATGTTCAGTTCCGTCATCAGCAATGATAGAAATAATTCTCCTTCGGTAATTCAAAATAGCTCCATAGCGGCTGAGCCAATCGTCCCCGAGAATCAAATCGTCACCATGGATGTCAACCATAATAAGATTTGATGGCCAATCTCTCCCTCCTATAGACACTGGAAAATCTCTAGTTTCTAGGGTTCCCATAATTTTCTCTCCGCTCGATAATCCCACAACATACGGCTCACAATCATATAAACATGAGATTTTCAAACGATTAACACAGTTCAATGATATGAAAAAATGCGTAGCTCCTGAATCGAATAAGACACTAACTGGTTGCAAAAGGATCTGAATCGTACCTGATACAACAGCAGTGTTTTGATCGTCTGCCCTCCTCATCTGGTAGAGGCGCAGAGGAACGGACCCAGCACTGGACGCCTCTCTTTTCCCAACATTCTGCTGCTGATAACCACTTTGCTGTGTCTGATTCACACTTATCTCTTTCGTAACCGGTGCTGGAGTGCGAGTACCAAATGATCTAGTCATATTTTCGCAAAAATTCGCATGGTGCCCTTCTTGCCCACATTCAAAACAAGTCACAGAAGGAGTGGAGCAATCACGCCGAACATGCCCTGCTCATCCACAGTTATAACACTTCTTCGATGCGTCTGAAACTGTTGATGCTGCCCGGAACTTCTTTCCACCTCGAGAAGGATGCGGAGGTTTCCTAGACGAAAAAAATGAAGACTGGCCCTTGCGGGGCCCACTACTCTTGTTCTCCGTGAAGTTGCCGGACACTTTCTGCTTCTTTGCCTCCATTGATTTCTCCACCGCCGCCTCTTTCATGTCGTAGGCCAGCGCTTTGTCCTGATACTGTCGCAAGGTAGTACACTCGAATCCAGACATATAGTGCTGAATCTCCGGCTTCATCCGCATATCGAAATGGAAAATCTTTTCTGCCTTGGTCCTGACCAAGTGTCGCACACAAGTCAGCTGGTGATTAAAAGTCTTGATTATATCTGTCACAGATGCCTCCGAACTCTACGAGGAGAAAAACTCTCGGACTCTAGCCTCTCTAACGGGATGAGGACAATACTGTGCTTCCATCATTACTTTGAATTCTGTCCAGTCAGCATTATGATCCTCAAGTCGAACAGCCTCCCACCAGTCAAAAGCCTCCCCAGTCAGAAAATACTGGGCAATAGGAACTCTTCGGTCATCGGGACAGTTGATCCCCGCAAATATCTTTTCCAACTCCTTCAGCCAGTGATCCCAAGTAGGCATCTCGGCTGAACCTTTGAATTTTGGTGGGTGCAATTTGACCACCTCCGTAAGCCACTTGTCTCCCCTATTATCCTCGTTGCGCTGCTGGCCCATCGCTGTCTGCATGCGGTCAACCACTTGAGCGAACTGGGTCATCTGAGCGACCACCTGTTGGAGCACCCCCGGCATGTTAGAATTTGCGTTATCATTCGCTGATCCCTGTTGCCCTCCAGAATGGGAATCAGTTCGACTAGCCGTTAATTCAGGGGTAGACGCTGAATCCTCCTGTCTCGCATTTCCACAACCGCGTCCGCGTCCACAACCTCCCATCAACATACTGTAAATACAAATACTCAATATCCAGGGCAAAATTTTCTAAAATAAAGTCCGCCAATATTCACAAAATGGAAATTAAATAAACGGTAGTATAAGAGATTAGGAGACTTACAACCACGGTCCACATGACGACGCTGGTTGAGCAGTGATGTTACAAACGACCCATAAATCAAATAACGTAAACAGACCCAACTAAACTCGACTGCCAAGATATCCATGAATCTTAGCTCTGATACCATATTCTATAACACCCCGATATTTTCGAAATAATTACAGCGCCGTAAATCCTTTATATAAGAATTTACAAGGCTAATTTGAGATATACGGAAAAGAATAATAATATCAAAGTACCGTTAAGATTATAATTCAAAACCAGTTCAACAATTCAAATGAGTCCATTATTACAAAACATCCCCAAAATCATCAACAACATACGCGTACTCGAGTACTGAAAAATAACCAGAAAACAAGACAACATGATCCACATCACTGAGCCACTTCATCGTCATGTCGGTACCGTGGTTGCTTCCCCGCTCCTCGGATACCTGAACATAAAAACAAATGTCCACCCCCGAAGGGGTTAGCAAAATGATGCTAGTACAAGTATCGTAATAAACAAATCGAATATGCAACCACAATGCATAATAAAATACACAACACGGACTTCCGCTACCGGAATCCAACAATGCGAATCCACATCATTCCATCAACATAACATGGGTGTTCCAACGATCCAGCGCCCTCAGCATAGATCCCAAGATGATCCCGTCGGACCAACACGAGGTGGAAAACCCGTCCAATGATCCAGCGCCCACAGCATAGATCCCAAGATGATCCCATCGGACCAACACAAGGTAGACATCCGATCTAGTGCCCTCAGCATAGATCGCACAACATACACAAACACAACTTATGCATACATATATGCAAAATCGCTATGTCCATCAACATGAACATACAAGTAATCGATAACGAATATCATGACAATTCAACGAAAATAATCCCATGTTCAACAACATGAATAAACCATATGCATGATCAAAATCCCAATATTAACCAATTCCGAAATACGATACTTGCCTCAAATATAGCAAGAATTAAATACTCTCACGAATGTCACACGTCCGAAGGTCGCCGCCCCTCGATCGATCACCTCGTACAAGGGAATAACAAGGAATTCAATAAACCTCCCGAAACTAACGTACAAGTACCGAACGCCTTAAGTTATAATCGAGTTATCAATAACGGACACTCGGTTCTCGGTCCTATTTTCCGACGAGTACTAAGTTTGGAAAAATGCATGCGAATTCAAGAGATTGTAACGGAACACAAAGTCAGTGTCTACAATTCCAAAGACATTCATCATATCATTATGTCCCATGTTCCAAACTCTAATTTCGATTATAAACTCGAATGCTTGGTTCGGTTGCTACAACAATACATAACGAGATAATCACGTACAATCTAGTTCTAGGTTAATTCATCTCTATGATTCTTGTTCTTCCGCAGGTAATTCTTCTTATCAAATTCTTCATTCAAAATGATTGTTCCAAATATCCTTGCTTAGTTCTAACCATCCTCAAAAGATTAACAACAAGTCTTTCTAAGGCAAGAATCTAATAGAACATCCTTCACATTCAACTACTTGAAATCATCTTACACAGGGGTAAACCTTAGTATGTGTTCCCTAAAAGAGTGTTACGAAAACATCATCAAGCTAGTTCATCTCAAGAAATTCCATTCTAAGGTTGGTAAGGATTATGGCTCAACTTATTAACAATGAAAACCTTAATTCAACCAATACAATCCTCTTAAACATGGTGCTGGATTCATTTTGACACAATAAGCTCAATAATCTCTGGGAAAAGTTCATAATATAACTAAGAACGAAATCTCCATCTTGGTGTAGAGTTAACATACCTCAAATAAGGGAAGAACAATGAAATCCTTGAAGAAACTCTTCACCGGAAGCTTGATCTCCAATCCACAAGGTCTAAGCTTCTCAAAATCGGATTAAGATGATGATATGAGGGATATAAGGTGAGGTATAATCTTCAGAGCATGAAAATTGGCCAAGGTGAGAGTGAGAAATGAAATGGGGGTCGAGTTCTATAAATAGAATTCTAATCCATTACGTACGTTAACAGACGTCCATTACGTATGTAACCGTATTAGCGTACGCTATACTCAAACATTAGCGTATGTTAACGTCTGGCCAGAGCTCACTGAACTGTTTCTGGTATTGGCTTACGTACGTTATAATACAGGCCTTACATACGTAATATATAGGACATTAGCGTACGCTAAAAATCACCCTTAGCGTATGTTAAGTCCGTTGACTTGCATAGCTGGAAATCCGTCCAGGTTCACACGGAGCATCTCACGAATCTTCCCTGGTCCCCACACGCGGACCCTTGTCAGATCTCAAGTTGACCGAGCTTATGTATGTTAAGCTCATCAGCATAACGTACGTTATGCTGCAGTCGTAGCGTACGTTAAGATCATCCTTTAGTGTGCGTTAAAACGTGCAGAATTACACATGCATGTATGGAAAAGAATACAAAAACGTAGGGATACGAATACGGGGAACTGATCATCGATTAATAAGTCGCAGAGTCGAATCTTACAAGATCGAATACAGGGTAAATACACATTAATTATCCGGGCATTACAGTTCCTACTCCAACATCCAACTTTAACATATAATATCTCACTCACGGAAATTAGTTTAGAAATATTAAATATACCACGTTCATCTACTCACAGCGTAGATTAACATTCAATAAATATTTTAATTAAATAATAAATATTTAATTAACAATATTTATTCTTAATAAATGGTTAATTACTAAACCATTTCCAACAATCCCCCACATGAGTAAGAATGCCAATGCAAAATGAATGCAAATGCATAGTTCAGTCCTCAAGAGACAATATTGCATTTGGCTAGGTGGCTTGTGACCTTGAACCTATCCATGGTCAACATTATCGAGTATGCTGGCGGCATAGTGGTCATGAAAATCCTTGAACTAGTCCTCCATGGTGTATACCGAGACAATAATATAGACACAATATCATCTCAATTCCGTACGTTCTAACATTTTGTGTCCTTTTCGGCCTTGGACACCCCTTTGGATTCATAAGTGTATCAACTGAAGCGCCCCTCACTTCACACTTATATAAGTGATTCTTATTCCCAAGTATCCTACTATACTTGACCTCTCCAGGGTAATCAAGAATCATTAAAAATCAAAAGACTTAACCTCAACACATGTAGGTAAACAATCACTCACTGTTCTCAGAAGATAGGTATGTTTGAGTGTTTTAACACACGGATTATTATAACTTCGTTATCCCATTGATCCAAGCTCTTGGGATCCTCCAATCTACAAGGTTGGGTTTCCGCTATAATCATCCTTAAGATGTGGATTTAATACCCATTCCCTTTAACAATTTATACATTTGATCTCGATTAATACTCTTCGTCAGCGGATCCGCCTATTTATCTATTGACCTTGCATAGTCAATTAAGATAATCCCACTCAAGATCAAATGCCTCACGGCATTATGTCGTCGACGAATATGCCGAGACTTACCATTATAAAACATATTTTGTGTCCGTCCAATAGCAGCTTGGCTATCACAGTGTATCAACACAGACGGCACAGGTCTCGTCCAACATGGAATATCTTCGAGGAAATTTTTAAGCCATTCAACTTCTTCACCAGCTTTATCCAAAGCTATGAATTCAGATTCCATGGTAGACCTAGCAATACATGTTTGTTTCTTGGACTTCCAAGATACAGCACCACCTCCAATAGTGAACACATATCCACTCGTAGAAAATGAATCTTTCGATTCGGATATCCAATTAGCATCACAATACCCTTCAAGTACAGCAGGCTCTCTTGAATAATGAATTGCAAAGTTCTGAGTATATTTTAAATAACTCAGTACTCGTTCTAGAGCCCTCCAATGTTCTTTACTTGGATTAGCCATGTAGCTACTCAACTTGCGAATCGAGCATGCTATATCAGGACGGGTACAATTTGACAGATACATCAAACTCCCAATGATCTTAGCATATTCATCTTAACCCATAGGTTCACCCTTATGATTAATCAGATGAACATTCGGTTCCCAAGGAGTCTTAGCAATGGGTTTATCAAAAGCGTTGAATTTCCTTAACACTTTCTCAACATAATGAGATTGCGTCAAAACAATTCCGTTAGGCATTTTCAGAATCTTAATTCCAAGAATAGTATCAGCCAAACTCATATCTTTCATGCTAAAATTCTTACTTAGCATTCATTTCGTTTCACCAATCACACGAGAGTTGCTACCCATTATCAAAATATCATCTACATATAGACAAACAATAACGTAATTGTCACCCGTTTTCTTAACATAGACACATTTGTCACTCTCATTGATATTGAAACCATTTGACAACATCACTTCGTCAAATTTCAAATGCCACCGCAGAGGTGCTTGTTTCAAACCATATAAAAACCGTTGTAGTTTGCATACCATGTGCTCTTTCCCAGGTACTACAAACCCTTCCGGTTGTTTCATATAGATTTCATCATCCAGCTCCCCATACAAGAATGCAGTCTTAACATCTATTTGATGAATCTCGAGATTGCGCAAAGCAGCAATAGCGAGTAGCACCCTAATAGAAGTAAGTCTTGTCACGGGCGAGTAGGTATCAAAGAAATCATAACCAGCTTTTTGCCTAAAGCCTTGAACTACAAGTCGGGCCTTATATTTGTCAATAGTACCGTCAGACTTGTACTTCTTCTTTAGGATCCATTTGCATCCTAAAGTCTTACAACCCTATGGTAGTTCAACTAACACCCAAGTATGATTCAACATAATAGACTCAATCTCAATGTCTATTGTCTCTTTCCAGAAAGCCGCATCTGGACCGGATAAAGCTTCTTTTACAGATACCGGTTCACCATCTAACATTAAAACGACGTAGTTTGGTCCGTATATCTTTACTTTTCGTACTCTAGTACCTCGTCTTGGTTCTACATTGACTGGTGTAGACCTAGGTTGCTTTCTGTTCAGTCATTCAGATAACACCGGATTCGAGCTAGAGGCTTCATTTTCATCTATGGTTTCATAACACATAGGCTCATCTACAAGTTTAGAAC
Organism: Orobanche coerulescens; assembly: GCA_033398695.1. Taxonomy (NCBI): domain Eukaryota; kingdom Viridiplantae; phylum Streptophyta; class Magnoliopsida; order Lamiales; family Orobanchaceae; genus Orobanche; species Orobanche coerulescens. The sequence goes on from CM065803.1 coordinate 53,081,721, forward strand.
TTGTAGCTTCATCATCAACTCTTTTGTTAGAGTTAGGATAAACCTTATTCTTATAAGGATAGATATTTTCAAAAAATACAACATTTCTTGATTCAATCGTTGTATTTACATGAATGTCGGGTATCTCTGATTTGTGTACAACAAACATGTAAGCGCTGCTGTTAAGTGCATAACCAATAAAGATACAATCAATTATCTTAGGACCAATTTTAACTTGTTTAGGTAGAGGCACACCAACTTTCGCCAAATACCCCACACTTTGAGATATTTGTATGATGCTTTTCTTCCTTTCCACAACTCATAAGGAGTAACATCCTTACCTTTGCGTGGAATCTTGTTCAATATGTAGTTGGCTGTCAAGACAGCTTCCCCCCACATGTTATGGGGCAATCCTGAACTAATTAATAAGACATTCATCATATCTTTAAGTGTTCGATTCTTACGTTCAGCAACGCCATTAGATTGTGGTGCATATGGAGCCGTTGTAATACCCGTAATTTCGATTTCCGGTAATTTCTTTTTTTGGCAAAAGTCTGTTTCGACGACTCACTTTTGACCGTTTCATCATTATGAGAATATTTAATTCTGCACTTTTTGTCACCCGAGTTCGTTTCGGTATTGTTTTGTGGAATCCCGTGTTTCTTAGCGACTTTTCCGCACTCGAGTTCGATTCTTGTGAATCTCGTCCGAAATTACTGTTTCGAGTTTCCCGTAAGTCCGTTTAACTTTGTTAGATGTGTTGTGAACTTCGGTTTGGTTATTCGATCATGTATCGTGATTTTCGGACGTTTTGGGCCATTTTCGTAATTTCCCAAAGTTTGGGGTAATTACCTTCCGTTGTCGAATTTCGAGCCTTCGGGTGGTCGGAATCGTGTGTTCTCTTAGATCTTAGATTTGTCCTTGCGAGTTGTTGGTCCCTGAGAATGATGAAGACTGTCCTCACTGTACCAATACGAGTCTTTTCTAACGCGCTTTGTCCTCACTCACGCGCACCTGAGAAACTTCCCAGGGGGTCACCCATCCCATAACTACTCCAGGCCAAACACGCTTAACTTTGAAGTTTCTATGAGATGGATACCAGAAAAGAAGATGCATCTTGTTGGTATGAGTAGTCCAAATCAATTCATTTAACCACTTTTTAGTGCAGATCTCACAGGTCGAATCGCAAGCCGCGCCTCGCGCATTTTTAAGCTAATGCAGGCAGGATGCTGACCGAAGCCCAACAATCCTCCCAAGATTCGCCAAAGATTTCAGCCCCATAGTCTGGAAACCTCCGCGAACTAGATTTGATCACACAGCCCTCTAGCGGCTAGATTCATTCACACAGTCCTCCAACACTTGACATCAGCATATGTTCCACCTCCGTTTACTTCTGCTGCGCCAGTATCTCAGTTCCAGCATACTAGATTTGATCACATAGCCCTCCAGCACCTGACGACCTCCACTGCACCAGCATCTCAGTTCCGGCCAAGTGGCAATATCTGCTGCATGCCCGCTTCTTAGTTCCAACACTCCGGCAGCCTCCACTGTAGGATACTTCGAGGGAATTCGCACCCGTGACTTGCTCCGATACCAATTGTTGGTCCCCATGAGAATGATGAAGACTGTCCTCACTGTACCAATACGAGTCTTTTCTAGCGCGCTTTGTCCTCACTCACGCGCACCTGAGAAACTTCCCAGGGGGTCACCCATCCCATAACTACTCCAGGCCAAGCACGCTTAACTTTGAAGTTTCTATGAGATGGATACCAGAAAAGAAGATGCATCTTGTTGGTATGAGTAGTCCAAATCAATTCATTTAACCACTTTTTAGTGCAGATCTCACAGGTCGAATCGCAAGCCGCGCCTCGCGCATTTTTAAGCTAATGCAGGCAGGATGCTGACCGAAGCCCAACACGAGTACTTCGTGACCGTATCTTCGATTCATATTCAGGTTCGGGTTTCGGTGTCGTTTTCTGGAGTTCAGTGTTATTAAATGACTTTTCCAAGTATGAGTCGACTTTGTAAAATCACCATAAATTATTGGAAACTCCAAAGATTTTGAATCTTTTTAATATTATAAAGAATCAAGTTAGCTTTCCAATGGTTTAAACGGTGAGTCAATCGGAGTCCGTACGAAGGAGTTATGGTCGATATAGCTAAGTCACTCACATATTCTAGTTTTGGCCGAGCAGCCTGCCGGAAGGGCCGCGGCACACTTGGTCGAGCCGCGGCACGAACACATTTTTCAATCTTCGGCCGACCCATCTGTACCTTGTGCCGCGGCACATGCCGGTAGGGCCGCGGCACACTGCCGAGTCATTGCCGGCAGATTTGGCCCTATGCCGCGGCACACTTCGGCTGGGTCGCGGCACACTGAGGAGCCTATTTAAGGTCAGCAGGCGCTTTTCTTCAGCCATTTCTCACTTGATTTCTTCCCTTCCGCGGATGGAGCTTGGTTAATCATGGAGAGATGTTGTTGCACAATAAATCCATGAAGTCTTGGAGTTCATATCATCAATCATCCATCCTATAACATCCTTTGATCGAGCGAATCAGGTCAGATTTTCTAGAAATCTAATTTTGGGGATTTTGGGTATTTTGTTCGATTTCGTCCATTTAATCCGATTTAACTTAGGATTGTGATGGATTGATGATTATTTAGATGTATTGTATCATTTCTCTTGTTATTCCATGGTTGGATCGTATCGATTCATTGTTTTGGTCGAGTTCTTGATCGACGCCTTGAAGGTGTCCGGTAAAATGTCATAGAGGGGTTTTCGGGCGTTTTACGATTATTCTTCCTCGTATGATCGATGATTTATTGATTATATGTTGTTAGGGTCGAATTCTAGTGAAGAACTCGAGTCGGAACCCTTCCGTTCGTTGTCTTCTTCGGGGTCCGAGCTTTCCGATTGAACCACGTTCGTTGGAATACTTGCGTGCCGATATCGAGGCAAGTATCTTATTATACGACTTGTATCTTGCGACTAGTAATTACGTATGATATGTATGATGATTTTGCTTGCCTTCGTAATTATGTTCCGTTTGAGTTGGTTGTGTTTTCCGAAATTTGAAGGCTTTGTGATAATAGTGATATATTGGTATACATGTTAGGCGTTGTGCCATTTGTGTAGGATTGCGATGTACATATGAGATGGTTGTACACGTGGTTGTGCAATGTATTGTGTACCGAATGTGTATTATGTTGGTTAAGTGTCGTTGATTGATGATAGTTGTTGCGAGTGTTGAGGTTGTGTTATGTGCGTGCAATGTATGATTTTGTGGTGATCAAGGTGATTGATTAATTGTGCTCATTGTTGTATGTAATGTGAATGTGAATATGTGTGTGACCGCTAAGTTCACTCGTGTTGGTTCGATGGGACCTACGAGGATTCGTGGCAGTGGACTACGGGGTCAGAACTTAGTGAGGTACTGAGGTCCAATCGTGCTGGTCTGACGAGGCCTACGATAATGCATAGCAGTGGACCATGAGTTTCGGATACAGTGCGTCTAACCGGGTGAGCTCGACGGGGCTTACGGTGACACGTGGCAGTGGACTACGGTGTCAGGATTGTGTGTGTGATTGTTGTGATTGATATAGTCCGTGCGGGTTGTTACGCCTACGGAGACACGTGACAGTGGATCACGGTGTCGGAATTGGTTATGTCTGGTTAATAGTCCGTGTGGGTTGTTGAACCTACGGAGACACGTGACAGTGGATCACGGTGTCGGAATTGATTATATTTGTTTAAATATGCGTGATGTAGTCTGTGCGGGTTGTTGAACCTACGGAGACACGTGACAGTGGATCACGGTGTCATGAGCATGATACTTTTCAAATCAAAGTTTTTAAAGGAAAAGTTTTATGAAAATGAATGTTGGATCTAGTCCTAAGCTTGAATAAATGTTTCCCGTATTGTAAACTGCTGAGTTATGATCCAAGATTTGGGTTATGGCCCTAAAGTTTTTTTTTTAAAGGTTTTGTGAATCAGGACTTGAGGTATTAAGGGTTTTGAAAATCTAAAAATTCCCGAGATGATAATCTTATTTTCGAATGCTTCATAGCTTATCTTCCCTTGTGAAAACCTCCCGGGAATATTTTGATACTTGATTATTATATTGGATTCACGATTATTATTTGCTTGTTACATTTCGTATGATTTGATACTTGCACTAGTAAAACAGTGGAGTTTTACTAACCCCCGAGTAATCGGGGGGTGGATGTCTGTTTTGCGTCCAGGTACATGCAGATTCAGGGGAGCAGTCACAGGATTGGCACAAGAGGATGACGAGCTGCGATACTAATCATGAGTCGAGAGTTGTTTTGATTTGTGTTGAGTTGTTAGAGTTGATTTCAGTCTTCCGCTGTATTGTATTTCGACCCTGTGTGGGTAATGTCATTTAAGTCAGTTTTGTCGATTGGGTTGTGTGACCTCATCATTCTGTGTATTCACGTGTAAGTGACCATATCGGTCTGTATCATTTTATTGTTTGACCCTGGCTGGGCAAGCATTTGGTTGTTTATGGATGTTTAGCCTGGTAGATCCTTGTGGAAAGGGTCTACGGCGTGTAATATTCCCATATGGTTTTGGGGGTGTTTCATTTATGGTATCAGAGCTTAGGTTGCGGAAACCTAGGCTGTCGGGTCGAGTCGAGTCGTGGTTTGTCGAGTAATGTGTTGTCTTGTCGTTCGAGTCGTCAGGTGACAAGTTGAGTTGTGCGTAGTCACAACGTGTCGGATATGTTGTCGGATGAGATTTGTATCGTGGGCGACCGTCATCTCCGTGCGACCTGTGGTTGTAAGTCTCCCTTTGTTGTGATAGTGCCTCGTCTGTTGCGAGTTAATGGTATGATTATGTGTTGTTAAGTGACGGAATCCTCCTATGGGTTTTGATTTCGTGATATGTGGTTATTTGACTCTCATATTTTGTTTATATGAGGAGTGTGCTGGTTATGTATTCTTGACTGTTGGTTTCATCCGCTGTGTGTATATTTCAAACTGATTTGTTCATTTGCAAGTGTTTTCGTGAAACCTTGTGCTCAATATGGTATGGAAATGTTTATGGGTGTGATTTACTCAGTCCGTAGGAGCTTCGGATGGACCAGTGGTTTAGCCCCGGTCCTAAGTAAGTTTGAACTGCGATGTGGTATGCATTTCATTAAAGACATGTATTGTCTTGATTTTGTACGATTTGATGCGTATATTATAATATGTTTAAACGAATATTATACGATGTGACCTTAACGAATATTGTTTAAACGAATATTGTTACATGAGCATTTTTGGGCATTCTAGCCAATTGAATTATTTTTTGAAAACCTTGAGTATCTTAGAAAATAAATTTCGAGACATACTTTTAAAATGAATTGTTTTCTCGTGGTGCTTCCAAGGTGCCACAATATGTTTCAAAATTCTTCTACCTCGAGGACCAAAATATTTTGAGATATTTCCAATGTTTTAGAAACACTTTTACTTAGACCCGAGGGTCGAATATTTCCAAAAGTTTTTCACGAAAAGAAAGTGTCCTCATTTTTATTGATTGCAAAATAGTTTTCCAAAGTCTCGATAACGATGTTTCACGATTGTACTTTTTTTGAAGGGTGATACTCCAGATCAATCGGTGTTTCCAAAATTATTTTCAAAAGGAGGTTTTCGTTTTTAAAACCTATCCATTCCCGTTTGAGGGCTGGGTATGTATGTATGATGTTCGCGTTATCGTTATGATGTTTGCTCCCGAGTATGATCGAATTGGTGGCATGAACGTCGAGGCGTTGCCACGCATTTGTTATACTAGCCCTATGTGAGAGGTGTGAACTGGTGTTTACTGTTTATCGCATCGTGGTGATTTGCGTGTTGTCGCACGAGTGTGAGCTGTTGAAGCTTGGGTTTGTCCGTTTGTATACATGTGTGATTGTTTCATAATGTTTGTAATTATGTGCTGGTTATCGTTCGGGCCGTTGAGGTCGCCGAACGATACCGTCGTTGTTGTAGTTTTTGTGTGTGTATTACTTTACGATGGTAATCGTTGTATATGATATGTGTTATGATTCTTTGTTGTGCTGAGTTGGCATCTCCGCTATATTGTTTTGCGACGTTATGCCCCATTGTATCGAGCCGAGGTGTTTCAACCGTGATGTGCCGGGGCATGCACGTGTAAATTGTCCTTCTCGTCAGTAACGTGTTTCAAGTGCGGACTCGAGGAACACCGAATTCAGTTTTGCGAATTGGCTACTGAGACTTTCGGAGTTCGCGCTTCAACACAGATATCAGGATCGACTCTGAGAGACCCATGGGAGATTTTCCTGTCGGATGCTTTTTGTGTTGTGACCTTGTTTCCGTTGTTGTGAGTTGCGGGAACAACATTTCTTTTATAAGAGGTCGGATGTAATACTCGTACTATATTTGACTTCTGCAGTTTCTCCTTCTAAATTCTATCGACTTGCACGTGTTCGTCGATACTTTTTGAACTTGTTTAATGTCTCAGTTGTCATCGTTCGAACTGGTTGTGACCTTGTTTTAGATCGACCTGTTTATCATCGTGACCTTTCTGAGTTCGGTTCGATTCTTGTGAACCTTGTTTGGAAGTAACGTCTTTCACTTTCTACCAGTTCTTTTAATGTCTGGAGTTGAAGTGGGGACTTCGGAGTCATTGTTCGACTGTTGTCATTCGATCATTGTTGTTTGATCGTTTTTGTTCGATCATTGTTGTTCGATCGTTGTTGTTCGATCATTTTTGTTCGATCGGGGTTGTCTGACTGTTGTTGCCTGATCTCGTACTGCGAAGAATTGTCGTTCACGGTTAGTCAACTGTTTCGAGCGTGGCCAAGTGGGTCACCGAGCCGTGCATTGTGAGACGGTAGTTGAGAGATTTGGGGATTGAGGTTGCGTCTCTGCTCCGAAAGGACACAGAAATGCCTAGTGTAGTTTTTGAGGACTTCGGCGTAGTCCGAATTATTTGTGGTTGTCCTTGTGGATCGTTTGTGTGTTTATTTCTGTTTTCTTGATTGTGCGTGTTTCCTTGTAATGGGTGCTTTGTGTTTTGTGATTGTTCGTATAATCGACTGTGTTGTATTATCAGTTTGATGACGCTTGTCACTTGTTGGTTTTATTATGTCTATATCGGTGGCGTTGTGTTGGTCGTCGTGGAGCGTGTTTTCACGCCGTATGTGTCTTTGCGTTTCTTGCAGCGTTTCGCCGTTGGGCGCGAGTTTTCAGTTTTTGTGTATCTCGTCGAGTTTTCCTGGTGGGTATATTGCTTCTCCCTACTTGTTTTATGTTTCGGGACGAAACTTCTTTTAAGGAGGGTAGAATGTAATACCCGTAATTTCGATTTCCGGTAATTTCTTTTTTTGGCAAAAGTCTGTCTTGATGACTCTCTTTTGACCGTTTCGTCATTCTGAGAATATTTAATTCTGCACTTTTTGTCACCTGAGTTCGTTTCGGTATTGTTTTGTGGAATCCCGTGTTTCTTAGCGACTTTTCCGCACTCGAGTTCGATTCTTGTGAATCTCGTCCGAAATTACTGTTTCGAGTTTCCCGTAAGTCCGTTTAACTTTGTTAGACGTGTTGTGAACTTCGATTTGGTTATTCGATCACGTATCGTGATTTTCGGACGTTTTGGGCCATTTTCGTAATTTCCCAAAGTTTGGGGTAATTACCTTCCGTTGTCGAATTTCGAGCCTTCGGGTGGTCGGAATCATATGTTCTCTTAGCTCTTAGATTCATCCATGCGAGTACTTCGTGACCGTATCTTCGATTCGTATTCAGGTTCGGGTTTCGGTGTCGTTTTCTGGAGTTCAATGTTATTAAACGACTTTTCCAAGTATGAGTCGACTTTGTAAAATCACCATAAATTCTTGGAAACTCCAAAGATTTTGAATCTTTTCAATATTATAAAGCATCAAGTTAGCTTTCCAATGGTTCAAACGGTGAGTCAATCAGAGTCCGGACGACGGAGTTATGGTCGATATAGCTAAGTCACTCACATGTTCCAGTTTTGGTCGAGCAGCCTGCCGGAAGGGCCGCGTCACACTTGGTCGAGCCGCGCCACGCACACATTTTTCAATCTTCGGCCGACCTATCTGTACCTTGTGTCGCGGCACATGCCGGCAGGGCCGCGGTGTAATACCCTGTTGTAATTCATTCATTTTCATTCAGTAATTATCAGTCTGTAATTGTCACTCAGTAATTCTCACTCATTAATAATCACTCATCATTCATGATTCATTCAATTGCGTTCACTGTTGGCATGTTGTAATCGTATATCAGTTACCAATCGTCATTTCATCTCCGTTTAGAGACCGAGACGGGAGTATTATCATTTTCATTGTGATTGATAGCCTGGTACTGGGAGTATCATCGTTGGCTTGTGTTAGACTTGTTCACTTTCACATTCGTATGATATGTCGGATCATTCATCAGTCGTAGCGAGGAATCGGAGTTATCGGATTTTTCACCTTGGCCAGCATTGAGTTACGGCCGTAAGGACTTTGGGTTACGGCCGTAACAAGGGTTCGTTGTTTCGTGCCATTTTGGGCGAATGGGACTTACGGCGTAGTAAGGTCTTGTGATCTGGCCGTAAGTTGGCAGTGCGGCCGTAAGGCTGGCCGGTTACGGCCGTACGTGTCCAGCAGGCTGCCCAGGCATTTTTGGCTGAAGGCGAGTTACGGCCGTAAGAAGGGGAGGATACGGCCGTAAGTGGTGTTCGTAATTTTCAGGTGTTTTCGGGCAAGGGTGACTTACGGCCGTAAGGGTTGCGGCATACGGCCGTAAGTCGAGGAAGGTACGGCCGTAAGGATTGGCCGGATACGGCCGTACGCTGCAGGCAGGTGCCTGGTCATTTTCGACGAAGAGGGCTTACGCCCGTAAATTTGGCCGGATACGGCCGTATCATCCGAGTTACGGCCGTAAGGTGTGCGGGTACGGCCGTAAGGATGTCGGCGGATGTGTTTGATGAAGGCGGGTTACGCCCGTAACTCAGGAACGGTTACGGCCGTAAGTCTATCGGCAGGCTTTCGGACGAAGCCGAGTTACGGCCGTACGAGTTGGCCGGTTACGGCCGTAAGGCCGTTGACCTGGAATGTTACGGCCGTAAGAGGGCCGAGTTACGGCCGTAATTTCCGGCAGTATTTAAGGATCTGGCCGGGACATTTTCATCATTTTCATCCCTTTTCTTCTTTTATCCGAGAGAGAGGGTTGAGGGAGAGATTTTGCCATCATCAATCATTTGAGTGTGTAATTTTCATCATCTTCATTCATTTGGGAAGCTTGGATACTCGTTTTAACTCGTGTTCATCGAATCGAAGTGGTTGTACCTTCAAGAGGTAATTTCTTCAACACCTTGGATTTCGATTTTGTGTTGAGATATGATGTTTTGGACGTTATAATCATGTTATATGAAGGGATATGTATATGATTATGAGTTTGTATAAGGATTCATTGGATTATTGAGGGATTATTCAAGAACACTTTGTATATCGAGTTGAAATTGGAGGTTTTCGATTAATTGTCGTTATAATCACGTTTTCGGATATTCATTTTGGATTATTGATCATTTGGAAGATGTTTGTTGGTTTTAAACACTTCTTGGAGGATTTGATAATGGCATATTGAGATTTGATTGTAAACAATCGGAGTTTGGCCACAACGTAATCGATATAATGCCCCAATGAACTTAGTTTAATCGTATCGACGTTTTGAGTTCGTTATATTCGTGTTTGATTCATATATTGAACGGGTTGTTGGATATTGTATAATTCAAGGTTGTTCGAGCGACCAATATCTCAATTAGGACGTTGTTCGTGGAAGGATAATTGTCACCGGTGTTGTGTAAGTTGATTCTTACTCAGTTAAAAGGATATTCATTTCCTTTTGTTGTTCATTCATAATCATAACTCATTCATCATTGTGTTAACCGTATCAAAACTTGTCATTGTCAATTAATCACTTCAGTCACAAGGAACGACGGTTCCAATCATTTCATTGAACTATCATTCGTTTCACTATCATTTCATCTCGGTGAGTCATTATTCGTTTCCGATGTCACTTTTGTTATAACGTGGCATTAGGGTCATCTTGGCGTGCGGTTGGTATGTGTAGGATTTTCATGTCGGGCACATTTATGTCGTGTGTTGGTTGTTGGCCTCACATTGGGTGTGCACGAGTCGATTGCCGTGAGGTGATTAGGTACAAGACCACGCGTGTATTCGATCGATACTCGTTGGTGGCTTGTGCACGGACACATTCCCATCCCGGGCGTAGTGTGGCGCCACCCTTTGAGCCGTACTGTTAGTTGATTCATACAGCATGTTTGATTGCGTATGTTTTCAACAAGATTGGGTTATAATTTAACCGTTTCATTTTGATCGAACTTGTGGTTTATACTACATATATATATATATATATATATATATATATATATATGATTGTGTTTATTCAACTCTTGAGGATTGTTGTTCTGTATAACTGACCCCGTTTGGGGATATTGTTTCTCAGGTCATGGTAAGGCAAAGGCACAGGGAGAACACGTTGACGGCGAGGAGTCCTAATGATACTAGAAGGGGGCCCCAGTCTTTTCAGTCATTTATGTTTCTTTCATTTATTCCGCTGCAGATATTCCGTTCGAATACTCATTTCACTTAGTGTTGTATATTTTATCTCCATATAAAATATACATGTATTCTGAAATATCCTGGATGTGTTGTATGAAACTCCTCATCGGAGTGATTATTGTTGTAATGTGGTTTGGTACTACATTTACCCTGTGTAACTCATCAGTTTTCATTCGCCTAGTGGGTCCCAGTCGGGGGTCCATGGCACTGTAATATCCGCCTAGTTTGGGGTGTTACATAGTTGGTATCGGAGCGTGGTTTTGAATACTACCTTCCGAGTCGTGTCTCATTTGAAATCATCGTCATCGGACTAGTATCATTGGACTTTCGCGTCACGTGTGATCTGTGCAGATGCCGAGCCAATCAGACCGAAAGAACTGTAAGACTTCTAACGCCATGGTATAATTTCTGGCAATAATCATTCATTCATAATTCATTAGTTAACAATCCTCAAACATCATTTTCATTTTGACCAGTACGGTCATTTTAACTCATTAATCACTTAATTCATTTCATTATTCAGTTGTTGACCTGGAAGATCATATAATTAATCTGGTTAACTTGTTCAGGATAATCATTTCAATAATTTCATCAGATAATCATGTCACCTCGGTTAATCATTCATGTAATCACTGTGTTAGAGAGTATGCTCATTTTCATCATCTCATGTCATAGTCATAATGTGATATTCATGCGAGAGATATAATCATCATGTGACTTTCCACTTCAGTATGGAAAGAGCTGGCAGAGGATGAGGAGGACGAGGCCGTGGTGCGGGCCGAATCCCGAGAGCTCGTGTGAATACACGTGCGAATGCGAGAAATAATGCTAATTCATCGAGCAGCGACGCTGCCACTCATTCACCTGGACGTGATCATTCACTATCGGGGAGTCGTACTCGGGACGCGGCTCAGTCAGAAGGTGTTCGGGTGGACCCACTTGCTTTTATGCAGGGCATGATGGCCCAAATGACGCAGATGGCACAACTTATGGAGATGATGCACAATTCAGTCAATCAAAATCAACAGGCTCCTCCGCCGCCACCTCAGAGGCAAGAGAGGAATGTGAGCAGTATCATCGGCGACATCTCTCGCCAAAGGCCACCTACTTTTCAAGGCTCATCTGAGCCGGCGGATATTTTTCATTGGCTCGAACACTTCGAGAAGCTATTTGCGATGGTAGAGTGTCCCGAAGGACACAAAGTTTCAGTTGCGGCTTACTATCTGGGTAAGAGCGCTCATTCTTGGTGGTTGTCGTTGAAGCCCACCGAAGGATCGTGTACTTGAGACCAGTTCAAGACTCTCATGATGGAGAGGTATTATCCGGACCCACTCAGAGAGGCCAAGCTGTCAGAGTTACTCACTCCCGACCCCTCATCAGACGCGGATGTTCTCGCCATTGCCGAGAAATTTCAGGAACTTCTTCCGTTCGCCTCATCTATCATTCACTCTGAGGCGGACAAGATCAAGTATTTCAGCAAGAGGCTGAAACCTCGTATGCGGCTACAGTTGCTTAATCATAATTGCACCACGTTGGCCGAATTCATTGAGAAAGCTCTTACTTACGAGCTTACTGCTAAAGAGATTGCTAAGCAACAACCTTCATCTGCTGGCAAGAAGTCTAAGAACCGTAATCAGTCTGACGGCAGTCAGGCCACTTTCAAGAAACCACGCGCGGGCTCTACCTTTTCTGAGCGACCTCCTATGGCACCTAAACCCGCGGAATCTCAGTCTCGAGCGGCCAGTTCGGCTGTCACCTGTTTCAGCTGTGAAGAACAGGGACATTTCAGCACCAAATGTCCGAAGCAGACTGTCACGTGCCATAATTGTGGAATTGCTGGGCATAGGGCCTGTTTTTGCCGAAGGGACTCTAAACCCACTTCGGCGTCATCTCAGGCCCCAGGAAATTCAAAGGCGCAGAATCAGGCCACTCAGTCAGCGTCGTTTAAGACGACAGGAGCTAGCAAAGGCGGAGCCAAGAGCTATCAGACGGGAGCGTCTGGTTCGGGGGCCGGCAAGCCCCGAATTTACGAGATGAAGAAGACCGATGATCCAGAGGCCCGAATGATCTCAGGTACACTCGATATTCTATCCCAGCCTGTGTGTACCCTTTTTGATACTGGTGCATCGCATTCATTCATTTCCGAGTCATGTTTGAGTAGACTACGTCTGGGTAGTGCTACTAGTTGTGAGCCTTATGTCATTGGCCTACCTGATGGTAGACGAATTATCGGTAATCGTGAGATTCAGAATTGTCCGATTCGGGCCATGGTCGTGTATGGCCAGTGGACCTAATCGTAGTAGATTTGCCGAGGGACGACGTCATCTTGGGTATTGATTGGATGGATCGTCATGATGCCATCATTAGTGTCCGTAAGCGTATGATCACTATCATTTCAGACGATGGGGTTGAATGTGTGTTTCAGGGAGGTAATCCCGGCTGTTCTGGTAAGGTCATTAATTTGATGAAAGCAGTGCGATTACTCAGTCAGGGATGTGTTGGTTATTGGTGCTACATGACCAAAACCGAGAAATCATCAGTAATGTTGACGGATATTCCGGTAGTGAGGGAGTATGCCGACGTTTTTCCAGACGAGTTACCTGGTTTGCCTCCACAGAGAGATGTGGAATTCACGATTGAGTTGGAGCCTGGTACGTCTCCGATATCGAAGGCACCGTACCGGATGGCCCCGACCGAAATGCAAGAATTAAAGAACCAACTTGAGGAGTTGTTCGAGAAAGGTTATATCCGTCCGAGTGCGTCCCCGTGGGGAGCACCAGTGTTGTTTGTCAAGAAGAAGGATGGTTCGTTCCGCTTGTGTATTGATTACCGGGAATTGAACCGAGTGACGATCAAGAATAAGTATCCTTTACCCCATATTGATGATCTCTTAGATCAACTTCAGGGAGCTTCAGTGTTTTCCAAGATCGACTTAAGATCTGGATATCACCAGTTACGGATTCGAGAGTCGGATATCGCAAGGACGACGTTTCGAACACGCTATGGTCATTATGAGTTCGTAGTTATGCCGTTCGGGCTAACTAATGCACCTGCGGTATTCATGGAGTTAATGAATCGGGTTTTCATCGACTTTTTAGATCAGTTTGTTGTTGTGTTCATCGATGACATTTTGATTTATTCTCGTAGCCGAGAGGAACACGAGGTTCATCTTCATCAGGTTCTCGACGTGTTGAGACGAGAGCAACTTTATGGAAAGTTTTCCAAATGTGAGTTCTGGATGTCCGAAGTGACTTTTCTCGGACATGTAATTTCATCAGACGGAGTTCGTGTCGACCCTCAGAAGACAGAGGCTATCCGAGACTGGTTACCTCCGAAAAATGTTAAGGAAATCCGAAGTTTTCTCGGATTAGCGGGCTATTATCGGCGATTTGTGGAGGGATTTTATAAAATCGCTCAACCCTTGACGAACCTTTTGCGGAAGGATAAGAAATACACATGGTCCGACGCGTGTCAACGGAGTTTTGAGGAACTCAAGAGCCGGTTAATGTCAGCACCTATACTTTCCTTGCCGCAGGGGACGGAGGGATTTGTGGTTTATAGTGATGCGTCCGGACAGGGTCTCGGATGTGTCCTCATGCAGAATGGAAAGGTTATTGCCTATGCTTCACGGCAATTGAGACCTTACGAGGTTAATTATCCGACCCACGACCTGGAGCTAGCAGCCGTGGTGTTCGCTTTGAAAATTTGGCGTCATTACCTTTATGGCGTTACCTGTGAGATATTCACCAATCATAAGAGTTTAAAGTATATATTTACTCAGAAGGAGTTAAATATGCGACAGAGACGGTGGTTGGAATTAATCAAAGATTATGATATCGAGATCCTTTACCACCCGGGCAAGGCGAACGCTGTCGCCGACGCCTTGAGTCGTAAGTCCGTGCAGGAGCAGATGCTTGCTCGTTTAACAGTTCAGAAGGAGCTTCAGCAGAAATTCCTTAGACCCGAGATCGAGGTTTGGCTTCAGCGAATTCAGGGACAGCTTTGTATGCTAGAGATTTCATCGTCACTTGAGGAAAAAATCAGGGAGAATCAGGGTTCAGACCCAGTATTGTTGCGCATCCGTGAGGATGTGGCTCAGGGGAAAGCCCCTGGATTCGTGGTCCACGAGGATGGACTTTTGAGATTTAAGAATCGGTTGTGCGTACCGGCGAATGACGAGTTGAAGAACTCGATTTTGAGAGAAGCTCATGCTACCCCTTATTCTGTTCATCCGGGTTCCAGCAAGATGTACAAGGACTTGAAACAAAATTACTGGTGGAGTAATATGAAGCGAGAAGTCGCAGAATTTGTTTCGAGATGCTTAACCTGTCAACAAGTCAAGATTGAACATCAGCGACCGGCGGGTATGGTGAAACCTCTCCCTATTCCAGAATGGAAGTGGGAAGACATTTCTATGGATTTCATCACGAGTTTGCCGACGAGTCGTCGTGACATGAATACGATCTGGGTGATTGTGGACCGCTTAACTAAATCAGCTCATTTCCTTGAGATCAAGGATACGTGGGGTCCCGAGAGACTGGCTCAGTTGTTCATCAAGGAGATAGTGAGACTGCACGGTACTCCTAAGAGTATCGTTTCCGATCGTGACGGACGATTTGTGTCTCATTTTTGGAAATCAGTTCATCGTGCTTTGGGAACTCAGCTCAATCTCAGTACCGCCTTTCATCCTCAGTCCGACGGACAATCAGAGAGGACTATTCAGACATTAGAGGACATGTTGAGGGCATGCGTCCTCGATTGGAAAGACGATTGGGAAGCCCAACTACCATTGATCGAGTTCACGTATAATAATAGTTGGCATGCTTCCATTAAGATGGCACCTTACGAGGCCTTGTACGGTCGTCGTTGTCGATCTTCTTTGTGTTGGGATGACTTGTCAGAATCAATCGACACCGAGCCCGATATGCTTATAGCCGCCTGGGAGAAGGTAGCTTTGATCAAGAGTCGTATGTTGACAGCTCAGAGTCGACAGAAATCATATGCAGATAATCGTCGTCGACCACTAGAGTTCGAGACGGGTGACCACGTTTTGGTCAAGGTATCCCCGAGTCGAGGTATTTTCCATTTCGGAAAACGGGGGAAGTTGAGTCCGAGATTCATTGGACCGTTTGAAATTTTGGATCGAGTAGGCGAGTTAGTTTATCGATTGGCTTTACCTCCGGCATTGAGTCGAATTCATAATGTGTTTCACGTCTCTCAGTTGCGGAAGTATGTTGCCGACCCGAGCTACATACTTCAGTTTGACGAAATCGAGATCGCGGATGATCATTCGTACGAGGAGCGTCCTCTACGAGTGTTGGAGCGGCGAATCAAACAGTTGAGGAACAAGAAGATCCCTTTGGTCAAGATTCAGTGGTCCAGACACGGAGTCGAAGAGGCCACTTGGGAAACCGAGGAGAGTATGCGGGAGAGTTATTCCGAGTTGTTTGACCCTTAGTTTCGGGGACGAAACTCTTTTTAAGGGGGGGAGTATGTAATACCCGGTTGTAATTCATTCATTTTCATTCAATAATTATCAGTCTGTAATTGTCACTCAGTAATTCTCACTCATTAATAATCACTCATTATTCATGATTCATTCAATTGCGTTCACTGTTGGCATGTTGTAATCGTATATCAGTTACCGATCGTCATTTCATCTCCGTTTAGAGACCGAGACGGGAGTATTATCATTTTCATTGTGATTGATAGCCTGGTACTGGGAGTATCATCGTTGGCTTGTGTTAGACTTGTTCACTTTCACATTCGTATGATATGTCGGATCATTCATCAGTCGTAGCGAGGAATCGGAGTTATCGGATTTTTCACCTTGGCCAGCATTGAGTTACGGCCGTAAGGACTTTGGGTTACGGCCGTAACAAGGGTTCGTTGTTTTCAGGCCATTTTGGGCGAATGGGACTTACGGCCGTAAGGTCTTGTGATACGGCCGTAAGTTGAGCAGGTACGGCCGTAAGGCTGGCCGGTTACGGCCGTACGTGTCCAGCAGGCTGCCCAGGCATTTTTGGCTGAAGGCGAGTTACGGCCGTAAGAAGGGGAGGATACGGCCGTAAGTGGTGTTCGTAATTTTCAGGTGTTTTCGGGCAAGGGTGACTTACGGCCGTAAGGGTTGCGGCATACGGCCGTAAGTCGAGGAAGGTACGGCCGTAAGGATTGGCCGGATACGGCCGTACGCTGCAGGCAGGTGCCTGGTCATTTTCGACGAAGAGGGCTTACGCCCATAAGTTTGGCCGGATACGGCCGTATCATCCGAGTTACGGCCGTAAGGTGTGCGGGTACGGCCGTAAGGATGTCGGCGGATGTTTTTGACGAAGGCGGGTTACGCCCGTAACTCAGGAATGGTTACGGCCGTAAGTCTGTCGGCAGGCTTTCGGACGAAGCCGAGTTACGGCCGTACGAGTTGGCCGGTTACGGACGTAAGGCCGTTGACCTGGAATGTTACGGCCGTAAGAGGGCCGAGTTACGGCCGTAGCTTCCGGCAGTATTTAAGGATCCGGCCGGGACATTTTCATCATTTTCATCCCTTTTCTTCTTTTATCCGAGAGAGAGGGTTGAGGGAGAGATTTTGCCATCATCAATCATTTGAGTGTGTAATTTTCATCATCTTCATTCATTTGGGAAGCTTGGATACTCGTTTTAACTCGTGTTCATCGAATCGAAGTGGTTGGATCTTCAAGAGGTAATTTCTTCAACACCTTGGATTTCGATTTTGTGTTGAGATATGATGTTTTGGACATTATAATCATGTTATATGAAGGGATATGTATATTATTATGAGTTTGTATAAGGATTCATTGGATTATTGAGGGATTATTCAAGAACACTTTGTATATCGAGTTGAAATTGGGGGTTTTCGATTAATTGTCGTTATAATCACATTTTCGGATATTCATTTTGGATTATTGATCATTTGGAAGATGTTTGTTGGTTTGAAACACTTCTTGGGGGATTTGATAATGGCATATTGAGATTTGATTGTAAACAATCGGAGTTTGGCCACAACGTAATCGATATAATGCCCCAATGAACTTATTTTAATCGTATCGACATTTTGAGTTCGTTATATTCGTGTTTGATTCATACATTGAACGAGTTGTTGGATATTGTATAATTCAAGGTTGTTCGAGCGACCGATATCTCAATTAGGACGTTGTTCGTGGAAGGATAATTGTCACCGGTGTTGTGTAAGTTGATTCTTACTCAGTTAAAAGGATATTCATTTCCTTTTGTTGTTGTTCATTCATAATCATAACTCATTCATCATTGTGTTAACTGTATCAAAACTTGTCATTGTCAATTAATCACTTCAGTCACAAGGAACGACGGTTCCAATCATTTCATTGAACTATCATTCGTTTCACTATCATTTCATCTCCGTGAGTCATTATTCGTTTCCGATGTCACTTTTGTTATAACGTGGCATTCCGGGTCATACTGGCGTGCCGGTTGGTATGTGTAGGATTTTCATGTCGGGCACATTTATGTCGTGTGTTGGTTGTTGGCCTCACATTGGACTGTGCACACGAGTCGATTGCTTCGTGAGACTGATTAGGTACAAGACCACGCGTGTATTCGATCGATACTCGTTGGTGGCTTGTGCACGGACACATTCCCATCCTGGGCGTAGTGTGGCGCCACCCTTTGAGCCGTACTGTTAGTTGATTCATACAACATGTTTGATTGCGTATGTTTTCAACAAGATTGGGTTATAATCTAACCGTTTCATTTTGATCGAACTTGTGGTTTATACTACATATATATATATATATGATTGTGTTTATTCAACTCTTGAGGATTGTTGTTCTGTATAACTGACCCCGTTTGGGGATATTGTTTCTCAGGTCATGGAAAGGCAAAGGCACAGGGAGAACACGTTGACGGCGAGGAGTCCTAATGATACTAGAAGGGGGCCCCAGTCTTTTCAGTCATTTATGTTTCTTTCATTTATTCCGCTGCAGATATTCCGTTCGAATACTCATTTCACTTAGTGTTGTATATTTTATCTCCATATAAAATATACATGTATTCTGAAATATCCTGGATGTGTTGTATGAAACTCCTCATCGGAGTGATTATTGTTGTAATGTGGTTTGGTACTACATTTACCCTGTGTAACTCATCAGTTTTCATTCGCCTAGTGGGTCCCAGTCGGGGGTCCATGGCACTGTAATATCCGCCTAGTTTGCGGTGTTACACGCGGCACACTGCCGAGTCATTGCCGGCAGATTTGGCCCTATGCCGCGGCACACTTCGGCTGGGCCGCGGCACACTGAGCAGCCTATTTAAGGCCAGCAGGCGTTTTTCTTCAGCCATTTCTCACTTGTTTTCTTCCCTTCCGCGGCTGGAGCTTGGTTAATCATGGAGAGATGTTGTTGGACAATAAATCCATAAAGTCTTGGAGTTCATATCATCAATCATCCATCCTATAACATCCTTTGATCGAGCGAATCAGGTCAGATTTTCTAGAAATCTAATTTTGGGGATTTTGGGTATTTTGTTCGATTTCGTCCGTTTAATCCGATTTAACTTAGGATTGTGATGGATTGATGATTATTTAAATGTATTGTATCATTTCCCTTGTTATTCCATGGTTGGATCGTATCGATTCGTTGTTTTGGTCGAGTTCTTGATCGACGCCTTGAAGGTGTCCGGTAAAATGTCATAAAGGGGTTTTCGGGCGTTCTACGATTATTCTTCCTAGTATGATCGATGATTTATTGATTATATGTTGTGAGGGTCTAATTCTAGTGAAGAACTCGAGTCGGAACCCTTCCGTTCGTTGTCTTCTTCGGGGTTCCAGCTTTCCGGTTGAACCGCGTTCGTTGGGATACTTGTGTGCCGATATCGAGGCAAGTATCTTATTATACGACTTGTATCTTGCGACTAGTAATTACGTATGATATGTATGATGATTTTGCTTGCCTTCGTAATTATGTTCCGTTTGAGTTGGTTGTGTTTTCCAAAATTTGAAGGCTTTATGATAATAGTGATATATTGGTATATGTGTTAGGCGTTGTGCCATTTGTGCAGGATTGCGATGTACATATGAGATGGTTGTACATGTGGTTGTGCAATGTATTGTGTACCGAATGTGTGTTATGTTGGTTAAGTGTCGTTGATTGATGATAGTTGTTGCGAGTGTTGAGGTTGTGTTATGTGCGTGCAATGTACGATTTTGTGGTGATCAAGGTGATTGATTAATTGTGCTCATTGTTGTATGTAATGTGAATGTGAATATGTGTGTGACCGCTAAGTTCACTCGTGTTGGTTCGACAGGACCTACGAGGATTCGTGGCAGTGGACTACGGGGTCAGAACTTAGTGAGGTACTGAGGTCCAATCGTGCTGGTCTGACGAGGCCTACGATAACGCATGGCAGTGGACCATGAGTTTCGGACATAGTACGTCCAACCGGGTGAGCTCGACGGGGCTTACAGTGACACGTGGCAGTGGACTACGGTGTCAGGACTGTGTGTGTGATTGTTGTGATTGATATAGTCCGTGCGGGTTGTTACGCCTACGGAGACACGTGACAGTGGATCACGGTGTCGGAATTGGTTATGTCTGGTTAATAGTCCGTGTGGGTTGTTGAACATACGGAGACACGTGACAGTGGATCACGGTGTCGGAATTGACTATGTTTGTTTAATTGTGCGTGATGTAGTCCATGCAGGTTGTTGAACCTACGGAGACACGTGACAGTGGATCACGGTGTCATGAGCATGATACTTTTCAAATCAAAGTTTTTAAAGGAAAAGTTTTATGAAAATGAATGTTGGATCGAGTCCTAAGCTTGAATAAATGTTTCCCGTAATGTAAACTGCTGAGTTATGATACAAGATTTGGGTTAAGGCCCTAAAGTTTTTTTTTTTGAAAGGTTTTGTGAATCAGGACTTGAGGTCTTAAAGGTTTTGAAAATTTAAAAATTCCCGAGATGATAATCTTATTTTCGAATGCTTCATAGCTTATCTTCCCTTGTGAAAACCTCCCGGGAATATTTTGATACTTGATTATTATATTGGATTCACGATTATTATTTGCTTGTTACATTTCGTATGATTTGATACTTGCACTAGTAAAACAGTGGAGTTTTACTAACACCAGATTAATCGGGGGGTGGATGTCTGTTTTGCGTCCAGGTACATGCAGATTCAGGGGAGCAGTCACAGGATTGGCACAAGAGGATGACGAGCTGCGATACTAATCATGAGTCGAGAGTTGTTTTGATTTTTGTTGTGTTGTCAGAGTTGATTTCAGTCTTCCGCTGTATTGTATTTCGACCCCTGTGTGGGCAATGTCATTTAAGTCAGTTTTGTCGATTGGGTTTTGTGACCTCATCGGTCTGTGTATTCATGTGTAAGTGACCATATCGGTCTATATCATTTTATTGTTTGACCCTGGCTGGGCAAGCCTTTGGTTGTTTATGGATGTTTAGCCTGGTAGATCCTTGTGGAAAGGGTCTACGGCGTGTAATATTCCCATATAGTTTTGGGGGTGTTACAGCCGTGGTTTGATGAATTATACCACTTTCGTTGCATAATTCCTCAAATGGAGCTACATATTCACCTCCTCTATCACTTCGAACCATCTTAATACGACAGCCTAATTGATTCTCGGCTTCATTCTTGAAGTTCTTAAAGGCTTCAATAGCCTCATCTTTACTTTTCAAAAGATAAAGATAACAATATCTTGTGCAGTAATCGATAAAAGTGATAAAGTACTTCTTACCACCTCTAGTTTGCACAAATTTTAAATCACACACGTTTGTGTGAATTAATTCAAGGGGTTTTGTGTTCCGTTTTACCGAATGAAACGGTAGTTTCGTCATTTTTGCCTCAACACAAATCTCACATTTGTTTTTATTTTTGATTTCATTTAATTTTAGTAAATGTGAGTTTACTAATCTTTTTATAGCATTTAGATTCACATGACCTAATCTACAATGCCATAAATTTGAGCACTCAAGCAAATAAGCAGAAGTAGTAGTGTTATTATTAGCAACTGCCTTTGGATGCTGACAAGTATGAACGCTAAGTTTGAACATGTCCTCGACAATATGACCTTTCCCGAGAGTCTTGCCAAACTTGCGTATTATCATAAAATCGCTACGAAGGTCTACATCAAATTTAGCTCTAACTAACTTGACACCAGACACCAAATTCTTGCGGGTTGTCGGAGCATGCAGCACATCCTTCAGAGTTATCTCCACACCGGAGGTGAATTGAAGCACAATAGTTCCAATTCCAAGAACTGGAGAGGTACGATCACTTGCCTCTGCGATGAAGCGGTCTTGAATCTCCTTGTAAGTGAAAAACAAGTCTCGATTCACACAGATGTAAACAGTCGCACTTGTATCAAGAAACCAAGTAACAGGGTTAGGTTCCGAGACATGATTTACCTCGGTGATCATGGCAGCAAGGTCATCTTTGTCCCAAGAGTCAAAGTTCTTCTCGACATGGTTGACTTTGCCTTTTCCCTTGTTCTTCTTCGGCTTTCGGCAGTTTTTCGCCATATGGCCGGGCTTATCACAGTTGTAGCACGTTCCGGTAAACTTCGTCGGAGGTGCCACATCTTTTCCCTTGCCTTTAGTAGGATGTGGACACTTTTTACAAGGTCCGCCCCTACCTTCAGTCAGATTAGCCTTAGCATCCATAGGAGCTTTGGTTCTCAAGTCTTGATCACGGACTTGAGCTTCAGTTTGGAGCTTAGCAACCAAAATTTCAAGAGTCATTTCCTTTCGCTTATGCTTAAGGTATCCCTTGAACTCCTTCCAACTAGGTGACAACTTGTCGACCAAGAGCGCCACGGTGTACGCCTCGGGTAGAGGCATCCCCTCAGAATGAACATCATGTATAAGAGTTTGGAACTCTTGTACTTGGGGCACCATTGGACGAGTATCCACCATTTGGAATTCGGTGAGCCTCGTCACAATAAACTTCTTCGTGCTAGCAGGATTAACACGGTATTTCAACTCAAGAGCATCCCAAATTTCTTTGGCAGTCTCCTTGATGTTGAACACATTGAACAGGCCATCATCAAGCCTGTTCAGCAACATATTCCGACACAGGTAGTCAGAATGAACCCAGGTATCATAGTTGGTACGCACTTGAACATTCGCCTCGTTCTCAGCAGGGACAGGAGGCTTTTCTTAACGCAGGAAGCTCGCAAGCCCCATTATGGTAATGTAGAACAGCATCTTTTGAGACCAGCGTTTAAAGTCGGTGCCAGAGAAAACAGAAGGTTTCTCGGCGATAGGCATTAGCCGAGCAGCATTGTGAATGGGAGCCATTGAAGAGCTTGATGATCCAATGGTTCCAGAACCGGTGGATGGATTAGTGGATGCGCCGGTGCTTGCATTGAACGACATTTTTCTCCAGCAGAAGTTTCAGGTGACACGAACAAGCAAGATCGATTATTCTCGTCTTGTGTTTGTTGGAATAATTCGGTACTTGCACGTGTATTACAAATAAAATTCTGAACTAGACTATAACAAAGAACAGAAACAAATATTACACTTGAAACTAAAGAACAATTTTAATAATAGGACTAAAGATCGTCCGAAGCTAGAGCTTCTGCCCGCAAGACGAGAATATGCCCCGGTAGTGCTCACAGTAAAGCGGCTCGTCCCCAAAGGTTAAAACGATCTGAACGTCTCGATAGTAGCAGCACCGCAAACTGAACGAGCACCTGCGAACTGGACTGGAATGAAGACTGAACTGAATATGCTATGTTATGCTTTGATAAAAAAATGCACTGTTTTTCGTAGAATCTGCAATGACCAAATGCTGATATATATATAGCACTCCTCGATCAGGTGAAGGGACTCATCGCCATTAATCCTGCCATGATGGCTGGCAGTTTCAGACGCCCTAAGGGCTCGGTCGGATGAAGAGTCTTGCCTTTGCTAGGCAACTCAAGAGTCAAGGCAACTCAAGAGTCAAGGCAACTCAAGAGTCTTGGTCCACACAAACACCAGCACAAAGCACCAATTGCCAAGATCCAAGTCCTGGGCCTGGACTGAGCCTGAGCCCGTGCCCGTGCCCGTGCCCGTGCTCGTGCCCATGCACGACCCGAACCGACGGACGGTCGGTCGGTCGGTCGGCGGCGGCGGCGCGCGTGTGTGTGTGTGTGTGCGAGGACACCCATACACACCAACCCACTTGTTATTAAGCCCATATAGACAAAGACTTTAAATACAAGCCAAAACATCAATCCACAATCAATGTGGGACAACTAACATCATATATATCATGTTAGTTCCTACTCCAACATCCAACTATAACATATAATATCTCACTCACCGGAAATCGATTTAGAAATATTAAATATACCACGTTCATCTACTCACGACGTATATTAACATTCAATAAATATTGTTAATTAAATATATTTTAATTAAATAATAAATATTTAATTAACAATATTTATTCTTAATAAATGATTAATTACTAAACCATTTCCAACAAACAATTTGTTCCACTAGTAATCTACTATGTAGAGGTGCCCAACCATGGGTCCGGGTCCGGGTCCGGGTCGGACCCGCCGGGTCGGCAGGACAGGACCCGGACCCCACCCGTACATATGAAATGTACGGGTTGGCGGGTCGACGGGTCGGCCACGGGTCGGTGCTGGTCCGACCAGCCGGTCACGGTCGACCCGTCTCTATATTTTTTTCTTTTTTTTTTAAAATGTATATAAAACAATTATTTGTTATCATTTTATACACGAAAAATAACTATAAGTGAAAAAGGAAATCATTTGAAAAAATTAGCTTGTATTTAATTTTAAGTTTTTACTTAAAATTAAATTGCCTACGTATCCCCGTGAGGAATCAAAGCTCCACGTAGTTCTTTTACTTGAGAAGAGTTAAAAAAAATGGGCTTGTATTTAATTTTTAGTTTTCACTTAAAATTAAATTGCCTACGTATCCTCGTGAGGAATCAAAGCCCTACGTAGTTCTTTACTTACCTGACTTACCTTACTTACCTTTAGTCGAAGTCGATGTCGTCGTCATCTTGATCATCGGTTTGACTCATTTGACTAGACTCTCCTTCGGTAGTGCCTTCTTGATAGGCATCTTGGTCCGCTAATAGGTCATCCCATTTATTTTCTTGATCTCGTAACTCGGCTTTTGTTGCGTCTTTAAGTATCATTTGAGCCTCGAGATTTTTTGGCATCATTCGGGATCTCCGCTCGTCCAGCATATAGCCTCCTTCACTAAAAGCACTCTCAACGGGGACTGTGGATGCGGGCACTGCAAGAATTTCTTATGCCATAATGGAAAGTATGGGAAATTCGGTTCCCCTTATTTTCCACCAATCCAACAGATCAAAGGTACCTGCATTGTCATCCTCCGGCACAAAACTAGTTGCATAATATCTACTAAGGTCATTTATTTGACCGACGTTACTACCACCCCTATTTCTTGCTATATTATAGAGTTGTTGAAATGGGTTAGTGGGAGTTCTGTCGAATTCCATGTTAAATGTATTTGTAGTCTTAGTTCTTGTTTTTTGAGTTTGAATCTTATCACCATATTTAGAAGAATATTCAGAAAAAACAGTTTCTAAACTATTTTTCAAATCAATTTTTACTTGTTCAACGTCAGGAATATTTTCAAATAAAGTTTGACTTTCAACACTATCCTCAATATTAGGAAAACCCAAATTTTTAAGAATATTATAATATATTTCAAGTAATTGTTTAACTTGAGCTAAATTCAAATCGGGAGATAAAACAGCACTAATCAAGAAAACATCATGAATACGATTAAAGTATTTTAGCCATTTTAAACACATATTGTAAATAGCATTCGATAATCTTTCGGATTTACTACAAGCATCCATTTCAGATACAATAAAACAACAATGAAATAAAACTTTAGGAGACGTGGGATAATAACAACCACTTAAATCTTTAGTTGCATTTTCAAAAACCCTTAATAGTTTTATTAAATCTTTAGTTTCATCCCAATACGTTGGCAATTAATAATATCCTTCTACGTGATACTTCGTTTCAAAAATTTCACACAATAATTATTGATATTCATTAGTTGAATTTAACATCTCATAAGTTGAGTTCCATCTATGTTTGACGTCACGGAGTAAAAAATTTGGGTTGCATTTGTTTTGACTTTAAAAATTTTACCCATTGTCTAGCTAACTTAGTGCGATTATGTAAAAACAAGACACATTTTCTAATTGGTTCTATTGCCTCATCTACAAATTTTAATGCATCTTGTACACATAAATATAGAATATGACATATACATCTAGTATGAAATAATCGACCCGCTAAAACAGGATTGCAAGCTTGTATTAATGCTGGTACACTTGATTTATTAGATCTAGAATTATCAAAACAAATTGTGAAAATTTTATCTTTTAAGCAATAAAAAGTTAAAATTTTAATAATTGCTCTAGCTATATTATCTGCACTATGTGTACAATTAAATTATTTTAAACGCAAGTAATCTTTTGTTTAAGTTCCAATTTTCATCAATCCAGTGTATAGTTATTCCCATATAATCATTTTTTTGCTTAAAATCTGCCCAAGTATCTGCAGCTAAAGAAACTCTATGATTTATAGATCTAAAATAAGCTCGTAGTGCAAGTTTATGTTGTTTGGCTAAGTATACTACTTGTCTATTCATTGTGGTACGTGGAATTCTTTTAATAGCAGGATTATAGGCATTTTGCATCCTGTATTCCCAACTCGTACTATCCGCAAAATTAAAAGGTAATGATTCTTGTGCACATAATTTTGCCATTTGTTCTCTAGCAATTTTTTCATTATATTTATAAAGTTGAGATTCAGACATACCTTGATTGCCGTCTGGCCCGGCTCCAGTAGAAGGTTGGAAGTTGAGTTGACTTTGTGACTTTTGTTCTCCGTGGACCGAGGCATGGTTATTCTCAAAATGCCTTTTAAAATTTCCATATCCATCCCCGGCTTTATACGGATACTCTTTCGAGCAGTAGTTGCAAGATACCTTCATCGAACCATCCGATATTTTTCCCTTGGTAAAGTGTTTTGAAAAAAGTACGGATACCGGTCTCCTTTCTGCAACAGGGGCAGGCTTGTTTCTTGCTTTAGTTTTCTTGCTTCCTCTGCCTTTCACATTTTCTTCCTCCTCGGACGATAACTCCTCAACATAAGGAGGTTCTTCTTGACAGCTTGCAGCGGGGCAGCCGACTTTGATTTTTGCGTCGGAGTTGGCACGCCATGAAGAGTGCGCTCGAATGTTGCATATGTTTGATTTAACATAGCTTCATCGATTTCATGGTCCATTTCTTCGTCGATGTTTTGCAGTTGTTGACGATTCGGGACACGTCGAAATCCCCGTAGATCAACTTCTT
Source organism: Orobanche coerulescens (assembly GCA_033398695.1). Classification (NCBI taxonomy): domain Eukaryota; kingdom Viridiplantae; phylum Streptophyta; class Magnoliopsida; order Lamiales; family Orobanchaceae; genus Orobanche; species Orobanche coerulescens. The sequence continues at coordinate 53,108,689 of CM065803.1, forward strand.
CTTCACTAGTAGTTGTTGTACTACCGTAATAGATATTTTCATGTGTAGAATCATATTCAGGTTCTTGACTTTCATTTTCAAAACCGGGTGGAGTTTGGTTTTGGGGCTCCCGAATAATTATTCCAGATCGTTTCTTCGATTTGCGCCAAAGACCCATTCGCTCGAACTTGGACATTTTGGATTTTTTGGGAGATGTAGCAATACCCTTTCCCTTGTCAGAACTCGACATAATGATAAAATGCGAAAAAAAAAGAGAGAGATTAAGTAGTATAGCAATTAACAATGAGAGTTTGAGAGATAGATAGTATTGAAGGTGTGGAAAAATTGTGTTGGGGAGGGGGGTATTTATAGATAGGAATTTTTTTTTTTTTTAAATCGGACTAGCCGTTAGACCCGCCGGGTCACGGGTCACCCAGGTCGTCAGTCCGACCCGCCGGGTCAACGGCCATTTTTGAATTTTTTTTTGTTTTTTATTTCGGTCGGTCGGACCCGGCGGGTTGACGGGTTGGGAGAAGCTCAACCCGGACCCCACCCGTGTATACCATGGGTCCGGGTCGGCGGGTCGCACGGGTCGGCCGGGTCCGGGTCTTGCACGGGTCAGCCGGGTCCGGGTCGGCGGGTCGGGTCGTTTTGGGCACCTCTACTACTATGTTGCAACTAATTGTGCACAGAGAGAATAAAATTGAATTTTATTGAAGTTTTATATATTTAAAAGAGTAAATTGTAAAAATCGTCCTTAAAATTTGGCCAAATTGCATGTTTCGTCCCAAACGTTTAGAAAGTGTAAGGATCGTCCCTGTGGGAAACCTTCGGAGCAAATATCGTCCCTGACCACCATCAAATGACTAAAATACCCTTGTCTTCTTCTTTTTCTATATTTCTTTTCAGTTTCTTACACAAATTGTCCTTGTGTTTCACCAGGTTTTACAAATCTAGTCCTGATTTTTTAAATTATTTATTTAACTATTAATATTAGTATTATATTTTTATACGTTTTCGTCCATTTTTCTTACATTTTTGTCTGTTTTCCTTACGTTTTTCTGTTTTCATACGTTTTTGTCTGTTTTCTTATGTTTTGCCCGTTTTTCTAACGTTTTTTCAGTTTACATATGCTTTTGTCCATTTTTATACGTTTTCGTCCGTTTTTATACGTTTTCGCCCGTTTTCATCTGCTTTCGTCCGTTTTTCTTACGTTTTTTCTGTTTTCATACGTTTTTGTCCATTTTTATAGTTTTTGCCCGTTTTCTTACGTTTTCATTTGTTTTTATACGTTTTCGTCCATTTTTCTTAAGTTTTTGTCCGTTTTATCGGTTTTTGTCAGTTTTTGTTCATTTTTCTTGCGTTTTTGTCCGTTTTTCTAACGTTTTTCCGTTTTCATACGTTTTTATCCGTTTTTATACGTTTTCACCCGTTTTCTTACTCTTTCATCTGTTTTTATCGTTTTTGCTCGTTTTTCTTACGTTTTTGTCCGTTTTTATCTGTTTTTATTCATTTTTATTACGTTTTTGTCCATTTTTCTTACGTTTCTTCATTTTTATACGTTTTCGGCCGTTTTTTTTACGTTTTTATACATACCATAACGGGTAAAATGGACAACAAGTATAAAAAGGACAAACACGGACCAAAACGGACGAAAACATATAAAAATGGATGAAAGCGTTAGAAAACGGGTGAAAACATTTAAAAATGGATAAAAAGAATAAAAACGGACAAAAATGTACGAAAAACGGACAAAAACGAATAAAAACGGACAAAACTCAAGAAAAACGGACAAAAACGTAAGAAAAACGGACAAAAACAGACAAAAACCGCTAAAAACTGACAACTTAAGAAAAACAGACGAAAATGTATAAAAAAACAGATAAAAACGTAAGAAAACGGGCAAAAACGGATAAAAACGTATGAAAACGGAAAAAACATAAGAAAAATGGACGAAAACGTAAGAAAACGGATGAAAACGTAAGAAAACGGGCGAAAACGTATAAAAACGGACGAAAACGTATAAAAACGGAGAAAAACCTATGTAAACGGAAAAAACGTAAGAAAAATGGGAAAAAACGTAAGAAAAAACAGAACAAATCGTATGAAAACGGAAAAAACATAAGAAAAACGGGAAAAAACATAAGAAAAACGATCGAAAGCGTATTAAAATAATACTAATAACAATAGTTAAATAATTAATTTAAAAAAAAATCAAGACTAAATTTATAAAATCTGGCGAAACACAAAGACCATTTGTACAAGAAACTGAAAAGAAATATAGAAAAAGAAGAAGACAAGGGTATTTTAGTCATTTGATGATGGAAAGGGACCATGAAAGATCCTTGCACTTTATAAATATTTGACACGAAATATATAATTTGGCCAAATTTTAAGGACGTGTAATTTACTCTATTTAAAAAGTGGGTTTTTGATTTGAATAGCAAAAGCACGTGAAAAGTAGAATAAAATAAGGTGTGAAAAGTTAGGACATCCCGATAAGGGGGGTGTGATTTTGTTCACCCTCCTAAAAAGAGGGTGAACTTACCCTCCATAATTGGAAGGTAATTTTGAGATATAAAAATTAAATTTTTTCATTTTTGTTTCTTCTATGTTATTCTATTTGTCGAGATCTTTAATTTGAGTATAATTTTGATATATAATTTTTTAGTTTTGAAAATTATTTTATTTTCAGTGAGAAATTAATTTTTTTATTTATGAAAATAAATTTTTTTAAAAATAAGAAATTATATACCAAAATTATACTCAAATTAAAGATCTCGACAAATAGAATAACATAGAAGAAACAAAAATGAAAAAATTTAATTTTTATATCTCAAAATTACCCTCCAATTATGGAGGGTAAGTTCACCCTCTTTTTAGGAGGGTGAACAAAATCACACTCCAACAGGTGTGTTGAATAGATCAGTATCAATATAAATTATAAAATATAATATTTTAAATATATGTTGGGATCAATCTAATAATATTAATTTAAAATTTATTTTTTATTAATAGGACCAAATATTTTTTAATATATGAATAATGTAAAATACTGGATCGTTATGAATCCATACATTTTAACATATGAAGACATCTTTTTATAAGAGAAAACACATTTTAAACCGTAAATTTTTTGCTTACATGCTGTGTACTAACTGGAAATAATAAGGTTACAGTTTCTTGTTCTCTTGGCATTAGTAATAATTATACATCGCTATTCTTTAAGGAAGAGATTTTTTAATATTATTAAGATTTGCACTTCTGCTCTGATTCATGAGCATAAATATTTTAATGAACTCTAGCCTCTAGGCCTTTGATGGCGCCCTGCATGGTGCCCACGTATAACCCTCAGACGGCAAAACACCATTCGTAAGCAAATTCTGGGAAATCCCATAAACATCACCAACATCAACATGGTGGCCACGCGGCCTGTTATTCTGAAACTGCTGACTGGCAACATTCATCTCATCGTTATCGTCATCGTCGACCAACGGCAGGCGATCAAAAGTCGCGTTCATGAACGTCGCGGCCATAATTACCACTGGGCCCGAAGCAATCAGCGCTCCGACGACGCTCCCGCCCACGACCTGCCCCTGCGGCCCGGCCAGGTACACCGCCAGTCCCGCCACACCCGGCGGCGCCGGCGGCGGCAGAATCGAGCCGATCAGGGATAGTATTTCATATCTGCCGTGAAGGGTGACGATGGAGCCGGCCGAGCCCGGCTGCCGCAACGCGACGTTGGTGACGCAGCCCGTGGCACTGAGCACGCATACGCCGCGCTGTCTGCGTCGGGCGAAGCCCGCCAGGCTGTCGGTTATGTCGCAGCCGGAGGTTACTTCCATTGCGTGGGCCTTCAGGGCGTTGACGCTGTCCCTGGTGATGATGATCGGGGGCTTGGGCTTGTTCTTGGAGCCGGCGGGCCGACCACGGGGCCTGCGGTTGATGGTTTCGGATTGGTCGACCGGCATTCTTGTTTTCGGGATTATGACACTACCTTTCGTGTCTAGACACGGGCTTTGGTTGAGTTCCGGGCTTTGATTGAGTGTTTCCGGTTTTCCAGCCATAGATTAAGTGTGCTGACCTTTTCTTTTTGCACGAACTTCTGAAAATTTTGTGTTTGGAATGTGAATTTATGTAGGGTGATTAGGTGTTTTGAATAAATATATTTTTTTATGAGGGAAATGATAAAATGAAAATTGTGTAGTAGATTAGGAAATGGTTAAGTAAAGAGCAATTGTATAGTAATAATATAGATTAGAGGCGGGGTTTTGTTCCTAACTTTTAACTGATTTTTCTCTCATGTCAATTGCATCTCCCAACAAAAAAAAGCTACCTCTCTCATTTGTGTATTGCACATTTGCGCTTATATTAAGCTTAATGCTTTGCAGTGTTGTGATTGGCACCGTGTATTATTATTAATGCACTCCTATTTCATGATTAGGAGAAATTATCAATAGTCGGATCTTATTGGTTGTATAATTAATAACCCCCCACCCCACCCCAACCCCAAAAAAAAAAGCAATGAGTTACGACTTACTTTATAAATACGAAATTAAACTAACATACTACCTCCGTTCTTTTATAATTGCAACATCTAAATTTTTACGCTTGTCAATGCACAACTTTGATTATTAATATCTTCAATTCTTTATTTTTAAAAATTATAAAACGTTGATATTTTGAAAGTATATTTTGAGATGAATCTAACAAGATCTCACATGACTATATTTTTTCATATGTATAAATCACAAAAGATGGTCAAAAGAGAGTATGTGAACAGTGTAATAGTCAACACGTTGCAATAATAAAGTAACGGAGGAAGTAATTACAATTTTCGTTCTCTAAAATATAAAAATTTGGATAATTGCTCTTATATGCTTTTTTTCTAGATTTGGATCTTGCTGACTCACGGCAGTAGTAACCAATGTTTTTTTTTCTGGGTGTCTAGATTTAAATTTTCTCTCTCCTGCTTGTTTATTTGCTGTCGGTTGTTTTCATGGAAGTTGTTAACTGCTGTGAGATATTGCCTATGTTAAATTTTATGGAAAACAAATTGTAATTAGTTTTAGATTTATGAAATTTAGATGTATAACATGGTTCTTCTGGCGTATGACTGATGTGCATATGTGCATTGCTGGAGTTACAGTTGAATACCGAAAGGCTACACTCACATGTAGCAGTGTCCCCTTATGTTAATGTTCATCCGAATCTACCTTTCATGATTCAATGATGGTAATCCTGTACTAAGAACGTCTCCAATGCTAATGTCAATTGATGAAAATTGCATTGCCAATTAAGCAAAAGAGCATTTTTCATCCAAAATACCCTACTATGCATAATTTAGTAAACAATGTCTTGATTATGGGAACAAAATATTTTAGACATTGTGAAGAAGGATGTCTATTCTAGACATTCCTTTATACATTGTCCGCTCATTTTCCCATGGCCAAAAAGCAAATAAGATGGATTTTGTTGGAGGTTGTTGTTTTATTTTATCCCTCTATTGTTTTCAAACTTTCCTGCAAAATCAGCTCGTTCCCAATTGTACAAGTTTGCTCCGTTTTTTTTGCTGATTGTTGACTTTAAAGTATGGGCAGAACCCATGGGAAAGAGAGGTTGCCTGGATTTTCTCTTGAGAAATGGGATATGCATAAGTCATTCTTTAGAAAAATCGAAATGCTAAGTTACATTATGTGTTGAGAGAAAGATATTTGTTCATATATTGCTTCTGTTAATAATGATCACTGCCAGTTCCTTGAACAATTCTGCATAGTTTATGGCATGAACTCTTTTCTGCTGTTGTTTCTACGACATCCCAACATAAATTGTTTGGGTTTTCGCCCTCTGGGAGTTAACTGGAACTTCTCATTTGCGAAATTACTTTTTTGTTTCATAGGAATCAGAAATTATTAGCATGAACTCTAATCTTTGCAGAGAGATAAGCTATCTTTTGTCCGTGCACGACTGCTTTGCATCTTTCTTTCTTGACGAATTATGCTAATTTAGTAACTTCTGGAATTAAGATGGGATTTCTGGTTAGTGATGATAAAATTAGGTTAATCAATGTTTGATTAGTCAGTAACAGGACCATCACTCAGGTGTGTTCATCCAAAAGAAACAAGGGCTTGGGGTATTCTACACATATGGTGCCTCATCTGTACATTTATTACGGAAGTTCTTTGTCTGTGCCTCTGCGTTTGTCAACAGTGCAGTCCTTTTTTACTGCAGATGGGGAAGCTATGCTTGTGCAAATACGTTATGCGTTTGTTAACAGTGCGGTCCTTTTTGACCAGAAGGAGAATTGAGAAGAACTTTTGTTATGTGAACCTGTTATTTCTTATTGATGCTCACAGTATTGTACTACTGGTTTGCTTTTGTACTATTACGTCTAGGGAAGTAAATTTGTTTGGAAGGTGTCTTTCTTGACCGTCTCTAGCCGACATGAAATATGTTTTTATTCTTGCTGTCGAGAAGAGTGTGCGGGAAAAACACATCATTGCTCTCTTGAGTAGAAGTTATTTTTGACTGTTTGATAATGTTATAGTATGTGAGTGTTACGACGCGTTATGCTAATATGTTTTAGTTGGTAATATAATTTTGGCTTTCTGGCAAAACCTTGTAATTTCTTTATTGGGGAAGAAGATTTGTTAAACCAGCAACAAAGTGATTATGTGGATTTGTTTGCTTCACGTGCCGATGTTGAAGATTTGAAGAAGAAAGTTGATAAGTATGATCGTCTGATGAAAAGCAATGATGTGTTGAAGAGGGACTTGGTCGTTTCGAAGTATATGATCTTTTTTAATCCTTTTTGTCCTATTTGTGGTGTTCCTGATGAACTAGATAGAATTTTATTACACATTCTTTGTCTTTGTTATGATATGTATCTGGTTTTGAATTGGTTGGAACGCATGTTATTTTTTTAGATTGGATGATATGAAATTGTTGGTTCTTATATTATTAAGCTCTTGTGGTTGATGGTTAGTTATAGGTGAATGTAGATTTTGGCAATGAATTTTAAATTGAAATGTGAAATACTAATATATATTACTGCAGAAAATACTAATATATATTATACAATAACTGAAGTAAAAAGTCCCTTTTTACTACGGCAATTATAAAATAATCAAAGTTAAAGGCATTCTTTTACTTCACTTATCCCCATATATGGATCATAATTAGAAAAAAAACAAGATAGACTCCGATTATTAGGATATTAGACTTTGCATAAAAAGTGAAGTCTAAAGTATACATTTTACTATATGAACATAGACTTCAGTAATTATAACATTTTTACTTCAGATATTATCTGAAATCTTTGACGTTTATTTTTATAGTGCTACTATTTTGCGGTGTGATAATTTACAAAATGTGCCACTAATGTCAAAGTCTGCGCCAACGATGGGTGGGATAATTTTGGGTCGGCCAAAGAGACTCATTCTTGGGGATAAAAAGTACTACTAAAAAAGGTTTTAATAGCGTCACCCTCACTACTACAAAAAACACATTTTACTACGGTTATTTCGTATATTTTACATCGGTTATGGAACCGATGTAAAATATACCGTCATAAAATAGACGCTAAATCTACATTGATTTAAAAACCGATGTAGAAAATCCAATTCACATCGGTTCCATTTAACCGTCGTAAATATCGTCGTCAAACATATACTTTTACATCGGTTTTCAAAAAACCGATGTAAAAAGTGCAGATTTCTAACAATTTTACATCGGTTCTTAGCATAACTGATGTAAAAAAGTGCACATTTTACATCAGTTCTAAGCACAACCGATGTAAAAAGTGCAGATTTCAAACAGTTTTACATCGATTGTGCATTGAATCGATGTAAAATGTCCACAATTTACCTCAGTTTTGAAAAGAACCGATGTAAAATGTCTTATGTTTTATGGAGGTTTTGGCAACCCGACCCCAACCATAATCCGCACAGCCCCGACCCGAAACCCACCCAGACCCGACCCGAAACCGCACTTGAAATAACAATATATTGCACTTTGTCATCATTACGATTCGAACCCTCGACCTTGGGGTTGGGGAGTCAAGTCACAACCACTAGACTATAGTTATTTGTTTGAAAAAATTATATTTATATTACATTTAAATACATTTTGGTCTCCACTTTTTGAATAAAAGTAAAAAAATCAAGTTTATTCTTCTTTCGTATTATTTTGAAAAAAAATGACTTCTTTAGTTTGTTTTATTTTTCATTTCTTATATTTTAAAGAATCAGCATAAATAAAAATACATGTTTTTAAAAAAGGATTTTATGACGATTTTAGAAAAATCGATGTAAGTGTTATCCCTTTTTATTTTTTACATCGGTTATTCCAAAACTGATGAAAAAATATTAATTTTACATCGATTTTGGAATAACTGATGTAAATTTACCGTATTTTTATTTTTACGTCAATTATTCTAAAATCAATGTAAAATTACTATTTTATTGCATCGGTTTTGAAATAACCAATGTAAATTTACCTCATTTTTTATTTTTACATTATTCAATTTTATTCTTTTTTTGTATTAGTTTGAAAAAAATAATTTATTTTCATTTCTTTTATATTTTAAAGAATCATCGTAAATAAAAATACTTGTTTTCAAAAAAAGGATTTTATGACGGTTTTAGAAAAACCGATGTGAAATTTACCCATTTTTTTTTTATTTCAAAATCGATGTAAAAAGTATTAATTTTTACGTCGGTTTTATTTGACAACCGATGTAAATTTACCGTGTTTTAAATTTTTACATCAGTTATTTGGACAACCGATGTAAAAATATAATAATTTTACTTATGTTATTTTAACAACCGATGTAAATATTTACATCGGTTTTATTTGACAACCGATGTAAATTTGCTGTATTTTAAAATTTTACATCGGTTAACTGGACAACCGATGTAAAAATATAATAATTTTATATCGGTTATTTTAACAACCGATGTCAAAAATAGTAATTTTAATTTTACATTGGTTTTGTTTGACAACTGATGTAAATTTGCCGTATTTTAAAATTTTACATCGGTTATTTGGACAACAGATGTAAAAATATAATAATTTTACATCGGTTATTTTAACAACCGATAAAAAATAATAATTTTAATTTTAAATCGGTTTTATTTACAAGCGATGTAAATTTTTCGTATTTTAAAATTTCACATCGTTTATTTGAACAACCGATATAAAAATATAATAATTCTACATCGGTTATTCTAACAAACCGATGTAAAAAATAATCATTTTAATTTTTACATCGGTTTTATTTGACCACCGATGTAAATTGACCGAAAATTTATTTTTTATATCGGTTTTTCGTTAAATCGATGTAAATTGAGCGTCGTAAAAAGCATATTTTGTAGTAGTGCATATTAGCTTCACCGGAAAAAGTGAAGCTAAAGAAACAAGGGCGACAAATAAAGTAAACAAAGCGTCACATATGTGACGCCTTAAACTTTGAAAAAATCAGTCAGCATTTCTTAAACAAAGGCGTCACATATGTGACGTCGTCCTGTAAAATTTCTTTTTTTAGTTTTATTACAATAATTGGGTCACATATGCGACGCCAAAGACTAAAGCTTTAGCGTCACATATGTGACGTCAATATGTAATAGTCGATCTTAAAAAAATATTTTTCTTTAAACGGTGTCACATATGTGACGCCATTAAATAACTAAAAAAATAAGTAATAGGCGTCACATACGTGACGCTGTTATAAAATTAAATATATTTTTATATACTAAATCCATTTTAAATGTACAAATTTGTGCTGGTTTAAATATTAAATACTATAAATAATGAATTTAAAATTATATTTAATAATTATAGTGTAAGAAATTTCTTAACATTAAGAACTTAAATTACAGTATATTTATTTATGCTTAAATATTTTGTAAATTGATTTAATTTAAAAAATAAATCAAATATAAGTACAAAATATATTATAAGGATAAATAAATATAATGTAATATATTTGCTGAACCAAAACATAGCTCAGTGGTTAATGGCCATGCATCCATGCCAACAGGCGTGGGTTCGATTCCCACGCCTCCCATTGAGCTATGTTTTTATATGAAGTTGTCCTTCTTTGGCTTCACATATGTATTTGAAGTCAATACATATCTTTTTTAGTAGTAAAGTAGAGGCCCAATGGCTCAGCTTTGATGGGTCTGCTCTGGCCCGCGGATCATATATTTGTTTTTAGGGAAAATTAAAATAACTATTATATTTTATTTAAATATTTGAGTAATAACAACATTAAGAAATAATTACACAAATAAAAAGTATGAGTATTTTAATTACATAAATATATATATATATATAATTATTATTTCTTGAAAACTGTCAAAGTCTTCTTTATATCTATCTCTCCATTTTTTTCTCGTTCATTCTCCCTCCCCCCCTCTCTCATCTGTCCTCCCTCCCCTCCCTCTATTCCTTAACTTCTCTTTGAAACGCCATACCCACACACACTCCTGTAGAAAATTTCTGAAATTCTGCATATTTGTTTTAATTAGCTTTTGAAAACAAAAACTCATATCTGCTTTACTACGAAAAAGCAGACTTTAAAAACATGAGTTTCGAACCCAACTATCTGTCCTGCACGTCAAAAGGCTCGAAGCCTCGTTTTCAGTTGGCAAAGACCATGTGTGTTGTGCAGCGGGTGAGGCAGAACGAGCGGTCACAGGGAAGGACCGAAAAAGGTGATTCCCTTGACAGAATCGTAGAAGTATTCTCGGTATTCGGACTTCTGCCACCGGAGTATATGTAATACTCGAGATTCCTGATATGTATATGAACCTTGTGTTATTGTAATTGTTGCATTTTTATCTGAGTATTTTTCTCCGTATTTTATAATCCGGTGTTGTTGAGCGCATGATTTCATGAATGTGATTTAAATTGTGATTCTGCGCAAGTAGCGCACGCTATCGACTAAGTGTAGCGTACGCTAATTTGGATCCGTAGCGCGCGCTGTGCATGAACATTAGCGCACGCTATACGTAGTCAGCATGATTACGACAGGGTGGTAGGTGAGATCGGCTGAGGATTTCGGTCGGATCATGTCGGGATGAACCTGGACGGCTTTCGGGAAAAGTCAAGTCAACGCGGTAGCGCACGCTAATGATATGTTGATAGCGCAGGCTAAACGCTGAGTACAGTGAATTCAGTAAGTTTCGTATGGCCGTTAGCGCACGCTATGGATAGGGACCATCGCGCGCTAATAACCATTTCCTATATAAAGGACAGCATACTTTTTCATTATTCATATATTTTCACTTCCCTAATCCGAATTTTTGAGCTTAGAGAGTTATTTCCTCCCTCCTCAACCTCTCATATCATCATCCTAGCACGAGTTTGAAGATTATACATATTTAGAGATTGGTGTTCAAGCCCTCGGTGTTGGATTTCCGTAAGTTCCTTCGTGTTCTTCGCTACTTTGAGGTAGGTGATTCTTCACCAATATTAGTAGTATTCTGAAGGACGTTTTGATCATGTTGTGGGATTACCTAGTCAGTTAAATTCGTAAAGTAGTCGAACATCATGTGTTAGAAGGATATTTTCGATGTTTCGGTACTTATTCATCGTATAAACCATTGATCCTTTTAGTGTTTGAACTCCTTGCATATTCTGAAGCTTCAAAACCGATTATGACCAGTAGATGGAGATTACCAAGTTCTTATGTCTTTACATAAAGGAATCATACGTTTTGAGACATGTAATGGATTGAACTTAGGATATTCCTTGAAAATCAAGATAAATTATGGTGTTGTGATGATTATGCGTAACCTTGTATCTCGTAGTCGTTTAATCCGTAAAGATCTTTCACAAACCATATGAGCATGATATGCACGGGGATGACATGTATTATCACCATAGAATTCATGAGTTTCATCACCATTAGATCAAGTTTTCTGCCAGTAGTAATCTGCCATGCACGGTCGCACGCTAACATATGTATATTAACGTGCGCTATCGGGAATGAGTTAACGTACGCTATGTTTGGTACGTAACGTACATTATGTTATCAGTCGAGTCAGTCGGCTGATCAGAGAGAACTGCCAGTACATGGCTAGCGTACGCTAGACTTGGTCATTCGCGTACGTTAACAGACAGACTTAGCGCACGTTACGTAGAGTACGTAGCGTACGCTAAGTAGTTCAGGCAGATTACATATTTAGAGCTTTTGGCCGTTGACCGGATTGATAGGCAGTGTACGACTTGATATGAATTCTATATCATTTCTTTTGTTAAGGTCCGAGCTTGCTACGTTGATCGAAGGAGGCGGCCTTCGAGTGTGTTGAGATCATTAAAGTGTTTCGTTCTTGCCATCTTCGAGGCAAGTATCGTAATGTGTTAACGTTGGTATTTTGAGCATGCATGTGGTTTATTCATGTTGTTGAACATGGGATTTATTTCGTTGAATTGTCTTGATATTCGTTATCTAGTGTTTGTATGTTCATGTTGATGGACATAGCGATTTGGCATATATGTATGCATGAGTTGTGTTTGTGTATGTTGTACGATCTATGCTGAGGGCGCTGGATCAGATGTCCACCTCGTGTTGGTCCGACGGGATCATCTTGGGATCTAGGCTGAGGGCGCTGGATCATTGGACGGGTTATTTCCACCTCGTGTTGGTCCGATGGGATCATCTTGGGATCTATGCTGAGGGCGCTGGATCATTGGAATACCCATGCTGTGTTAATGGAATCTTGTGGATTCTCATTATCGAATTTCGGTAGTGGAAGTCCGTGTGGTGTACCTTGTTATGTATTGTTGATGCATATTCGTTTTGTTTAAAATGATACTTGTACTAGCATCGTTTTGCTAACCCCTTCGGGGGTGGACATTTGTTTTGATGTTCAGGTAGCCGAGGAGCGAGGAAACAGCCACAGTACCGATGTGACGACGAAGGGGTTCAGTGATGTTTGTTATTGTTTGTGATTTGTCTTCTTGGTTCAATTTCAGTACTCGAGTACGCGTGTCTTATTAATATCATTTCGATATGGTTGTATTAATTAACTCGTTGAACCAGTTGGAACCGGTTTTGTAATTTGAATTTCTGTGGTATTGATGGATTATATTTATATTTCTTTTATTTAGCCTTGTAAATCCTTACTTAAAGGGTTTACGGCGCTGTAATTATTCCGAATATCTCGGGGTGTTACAGAATATGGTATCGGAGCTAAGATTCATGGATATCTTGGCAGTCGGGTTTTAAGTTGGGTCTGTTTATGTTATCGATTTCCGGGTCGTTCGTAACATCACTGTTCAGCCAAAGTCGTCATGTGGACCGTGGTTGTAAGTCTCCTAATCTCTTATACTACCGTTTTACTTGATTTCTGTTTTATGAGTATTTGACGAGCTTTATTTTGAAAATTTCGTCCTGGGTATTGAGAAATTGTGTTTACAGTATGTTGAGAGGAGGACGTGGACGCGGACGCGGTCGTGGACGCGGACGTGGTAACGCGAGATAGGATGATTCCACAACTACCCCAGAATTATCGGCTAGTAGAACCGATTCCCATTCTGGAGGGCAGCAGGGATCGGCGAATGACGACGCGAATCCTAACATGCCGGGAGTGCTTCAACAGGTGGTGGCTCAGATAAACCAATTCGCTCAGGTAGTTGACCGCATGCAGACGGCGATGGGACAGCAACACCACGAGGATAACCGGGGAGATAGATGGCTTGCTGAGGTGGTCAAATTGCACCCACCAAAATTTGATGGATCTGCTGAGGCACTTACTTGGGATCATTGGCTAAAGGAGTTAGAGAAGATATTCGCGGGTATTAACTGTCCCGAGGACCGGAAGTATCCCATTGCCCAGTATTTTCTGACTGGGGAGGCCTTTGACTGGTGGGAGGCTATTCGACCCGAGAATCATAATGCGGATTGGATGGAATTCAAATTAATGATGGAAGCACAATATTGCCCTCGTCCAGTTAGAGAGGCAAAAATCCGAGAGTTTTTCTCACCCCAGAGTTCGGAAGCAATTGTGACAGACATAATCAAAACTTTTAATCATCAGCTGACTTGTGTGCGACACTTGGTCAGAACGGAGGCAGAAAAGATTTTTCATTTCGATATGCGAATGAAGCCGGAGATTCAGCAGTACATGTCTGGATTCGAGTGTACTACGTTGCGACAGTATCAAGACAAAGCGCTGGCCTACGACATGAAAGAGGCGGCGGTGGAGAAATCGGTGGAGGCAAAGAAGCAGAAAGTAACCGGCAACTTCTCGGAAAACAAGAGTGGTGGGCCCCGCAAGGGCCAGTCTTCCTTTTATTCAGCTAGGAAACCTCCACATCCTTCTAGAGGTGGAAAGAAGTTCCGGACAACATCAGCAGTTTCGGATGCATCAAAGAAATGTTACAATTGTTGTCGAGCAGGGCATATTCGACGTGATTGCCCCGCATCTTCCGTGACTTGTTTCGATTGTGGGCAAGAAGGGCACCGTGCGGCTTTCTGTGGAGTTGCTACTCGATCTTTTGGTACTCGCACTCCAGCGCCAGTTCCGAAGGAGATAAGTGTGAACCATACGCAGCAGAGTGGATTTCAGCAGCAGAATGTTGGGAAGAGAGAGACATCCAGTGCTGGGTCCGTTCCTCCACGCCTGTACGAGATGAGGAAATCGGACGATCAGAACACTGCTGTTGCATCAGGTACGATTCAGATCCTTTTGCAACCAGTTAGTGTCTTATTCGATTCCGGAGCTACACATTCTTTCATATCATTGAACTGTGTTAATCGTTTGAAAATCTCGTATTTATTTGATTGTGAACCACATGTTGTGGGTTTGCCGAGCGGAGAGAGAATTGTGGGAACCCTAGAAACTAGAGATTTTCCAGTGTCTATAGGAGGGAGAGATTGGCCATCGAATCTTATTGTAGTTGACATCCATGGTGACGACTTAATTCTCGGAGACGATTGGCTCAACCGTTATGGAGCTATTCTAAATTACCGAAATAGAGTCGTTTCTATCATTGCTGATGATGGATCTGAACACTTATTCAGAGGATGGAGACCGGGAAGCTCGGGAAAATTGATCAAAGCGATGAAAGCTGTGAAATTACTGAAGCAAGGATGTCATGGACTGTGGTGCTATGCCATGAAGAAAGAAGAAGGAGTAGAACTCTCATCTATTCCAGTTGTGAATGAATTTTCAGATGTATTCCCTGACGAACTACCTGGGTTACCTCCGCAGAGAGAAGTGAAGTTTACTATCGAATTAGAGCCTGGAGCCGCTCCTATTTCCAGAGCACCATACCGCATGGCGCCAACCGAGATGTATGAACTAAAGAAGCAACTGGAGGAATTATTACAGAAGGGTTATATTCAACCTAGCGTTTCTCCTTGGGGAGCGCCCGTTCTCTTTGTCTGGAAGAAAGACGGATCCCTCCGGTTATGTATTGATTACAGGGAGCTTAACAAGGTGACGATCAAGAACAAGTATCCTTTACCTCGGATCGATGACTTGTTTGATCAACTGCAAGGAGCAAGGGTATTCTCGAAGATTGACTTGCGATCGGGATATCATCAGTTGAGAATTAAGGAATTGGATATACCGAAATCTGCTTTCAGATCCCGGTACGGGCACTATGAATTCGTGGTGATGCCATTCGGACTTACCAATGCTCCTGCGGTATTTATGCAACTGATGAATCGGGTATTCTTAGAATACCTAGATAAGTTTGTGGTCGTTTTCATTGATGACATCTTGATCTATTCGAAAGACACAGAGGAGCATGCCGAGCATTTGCGTGTGGTTTTGAGCACCTTGAGGAAGGAACAGCTCTATGCGAAGCTTTCTAAATGTGAGTTCTGGCTTAGGGAAGTAACTTTCCTTGGGCATGTGATATCAGCTGACGGAGTTCAGGTGGACCCGAAGAAAGTCGAAGCAATCTTGGAATGAGAAGCTCCTAAAAATGTGAAAGAAGTCCGAAGCTTCTTAGGACTTGTTAGATATTATCGCCGTTTTGTAGAGGGATTTTCCAAAATTGCTCGTCCACTCACTCAGCTGTTACAGAAAACTCAAAAGTTCACGTGGAATGAGAAATGCGAGGCCGGTTTTGATGAACTTAAGAAGAGACTGACAACAGCACCTATATTAGCATTACCAGATGGAACTGATGGATTTATGGTATACAACGACGCTTCAAATCAGGGTCTGGGATGTGTGTTGATGCAAGGGGATAAGGTGATAGCCTATGCTTCTCGACAGTTGAAAACATATGAAGTTAATTACCCAACTCATGATCTGGAGTTAGCAGCTGTGGTCTTTGCCTTGAAAATTTGGCGACATTATTTATACGGTACTCATTGTCAGATCTTCATAGATCATAAAAGCCTCAAGTAAATTTTCAGTCAGAAAGAATTAAACATGAGGCAAATAAGGTGGCTAGAATTGATCAAGGATTACGACTTGGAGGTTCTCTATCATCCGGGTAAAGCAAATGTAGTAGCCGATGCATTGAGCCGTAAACCTGTTTCCCTTCGAGTGTTGGAAGCACTTACATCCCAAACCAGCATTCAACAAGAACTGATCCACGAAGGGATTGAAGTGTGGTCACCAGGAATCCAAGGGCAACTATACGTAATGGAACTGACTTCGTCACTAGTCGAGGAAATCAAATCTAAGCAGTTGAATGATTCTCTGATCCTTCGGTTATGTGACGAAGTAAAGAAAGGAAAGGCCCTAGGATTCGTGATACAAGATGATGGAGTTATGAGATTTCAGAGTCGACTTTGCGTTCCTGATGATGATGAGTTGAGACGGACAATTCTGAAGGAAGCTCACAACGCACCCTATTCTATTCACCAGGGCAGTAGTAAGATGTATAAGGATCTAAAACAAAACTTCTGATGGGGAAATATGAAGAAGGACGTAGCAGAGTACGTTTCGAAGTGTTTGACTTGTCAGCAGGTTAAGATTGAACATCAGCGACCTGCCGGAATGTTAAAACTGCTTCCGATCCCTGAGTGGAAGTGGGAGGATATCTCGATGGATTTCATCACCAATATGCCAAGGACCAAGACGGGAATGAACATGATTTGGGTTATAGTTGATCGACTAACCAAGTCGGATCATTTCATAGGAATTAAAGACACAAGGGGACCCGAGAAATTGGCACGAGCATTTGTTGCAGAGATAGTCAGATTGCACGGGATGCCGAAGACCATTATTTCAGATCGAGATGGTCGCTTCGTGTCGCACTTCTGGAAGGCAGTTCACAGAGCTTTGGGGACCGAGCTAAACTTTAGCACGGCTTATCATCCCCAAACGTACGGTCAGTCCGAAAGGACTATTCAAACAGTAGAAGACATGCTCAGAGCTTGTGCGTTGGATTGGTCAACTGATTGGGAAGTTTACTTGCCATTGATTGAATTCACCTACAATAATAGTTGGCATGCTTCTATTAAGATGGCACCGTTTGAAGCTTTGTACGGGAGAATATGCCGATCACCATTGTGCTGGGATGATTCTTCGGACTTGATCGGGACGGAACCGGAATTGATAGTTCAAACTCAAGAGAAGATAACTTTGATTCGGGAAAGACTGTTGACTGCCCAGAGTCGACAAAAGTCTTATGCAGATATGCATCGTCGCCCTCTAGAGTTCGATATTTGGGACCATGTACTACTGAAGGTGTCTCCTACACGAGGAATTTTCCGTTTTGGGAGGAAAGGTAAGCTAAGTCCGAGATATATCGGACCATTTGAGATCCTCGAGAGAGTTGGGGATTTAGCATACAGGTTGGCCTTACCACCATCGCTGAGTCACGTTCACAATGTGTTTCACGTATCCCAATTGCGGAGGTATGTACCGGATCCCAGTCATATCATCGAGTTCGATGAGATCGAGATAGCTAATGATGGCACCTTCGAGGAGAGACCAATCAAGATACTTGAGAGTCGGATCAAACAATTGAGGGATAAACCAATACCCTTGGTTAAAGTACAATGGTCACGGAACGGAGTTGAAGAGGCCACTTGGGAAACGGAGGACAGTATGAAGACTAGATATCCAAAGTTGTTTTCATCTTAAGTTTTGGGACGAAACTTCTTTTTAGGGAGGAAGGATGTAATACCCGAGATTCCTGATATGTATATGAACCTTGTATTATTGTAATTGTTGCATTTTGATCTGAGTATTTTTCTTCGTATTTCATAATCCGGTGTTTTTGAGCGCATGATTTCATGAATGTGATTTAAATTGTGATTCTGCGCAAGCAGCCACGCTATCGACTAAGTGTAGCGTATGCTAATTTGGATCCGTAGCGCGCGCTGTGCATGAACATAAGTGCACGCTATACGTAGTCAGCATGATTACGACAGGGTGGTAGGTGAGATCGCCTGAGGATTTCGGTCGGATCATGTCGGGATGAACCTGGACGGCTTTCGGGAAAAGCCAAGTCAACGCAGTAGCGCACGCTAATGATATGTTGATAGCGCACGCTAAACGCTGAGTACAGTGAAGTCAGTAAGTTTCGTATGGCCGTTAGCGCACGCTATGGATAGGGACCAGCGCGCGCTAATAACCATTTCCTATATAAAGGACAGCATACTTTTTCATTATTCAGATATTTTCACTTCCCTAATCCGAATTTTTGAGCTTAGAGAGTTACTTCCTCCCTCCTCAACCTCTCATATCATCCTCCTAGCACGAGTTTGAAGATTGTAGACCTTTGGAGATTGGTGTTCAAGCCCTCGGTGTTGGATTTCCGCAAGTTCCTTCATGTTCTTCGCTACTTTGAGGTAGGTGATTCTTCACCAATATTAGTAGTATTCTGAAGGACGTTTTGATCATGTTTTGGGATTACCTAGTCAGTTAAATTTGTAAAGTAGTCGAACATCATGTGTTAGAAGGATATTTTCGATGTTTCGGTACTTATTCATCGTATAAACCATTGATCCTTTTAGTGTTTGAACTCCTTGCATATTCTGAAGCTTCAAAACCGATTATGACCAGTAGATGGAGATTACCAAGTTCTTATGTCTTTACATAAAGGAATCATACGTTTTGAGACATGTAATGGATTGAACTTAGGATATTCCTTGAAAATCAAGATGAATTATGGTGTTGTGATGATTATGCGTAACCTTGTATCTCGCAGTCATTTAATCCGTAAAGATCTTTCACAAACTATATGAGCATGATATGCACGGGGATGACATGTATTATCACCATAGAATTCATGAGTTTCATCACCATTAGATCAAGTTTTCTGCCAGTAGTAATCTTCCATGCACGGTTAGCGCACGCTAACATATGTATATTAACGTACACTATCGGGAATGAGTACGTAACGTATGTTATGTTATCAGTCGAGTCAGTCGGCTGATCAGAGACAACTGTCAGTACATGGCTAGCGTACGCTAGACTTGGTCATTCGCGTACGTTAACAGACAGACTTAGCGCACGTTACGTAGAGTACGTAGCGTACGCTAAGTAGTTCAGGCAGATTACATATTTAGAGCTTTTGGCCGTTGACCGGATTGATAGGCATTGTACGACTTGAGATGAATGTTATATCATTTCATTTGTTAAGGTTCGAGCTTGCTACGTTGATCGAAGGAGGCGGCCTTCGAGTGTGTTGAGATCATTGAAGTGTTTCGTTCTTGCCATCTTCGAGGCAAGTATCATAATGTGTTAACGTTGGTATTTTGAGCATGCATGTGGTTTATTCATGTTGTTGAACATGGGATTTATTTCGTTGAATTGTCTTGATATTCGTTATCTAGTGTTTGTATGTTCATGTTGATGGACATAGCAATTTGGCATATATGTATGCATGAGTTGTGTTTGTGTATGTTGTACGATCTATGCTGAGGGCGCTGGATCAGATGTCCACCTCGTGTTGGTCCAACGGGATCATCTTGGGATCTAGGCTGAGGGCGCTGGATCATTGGACGGGTTATTTCTACCTCGTGTTGGTCCGACGGGATCATCTTGGGATCTATGCTGAGGGCGCTGGATCATTGGAATACCCATGCTGTGTTAATGGAATCTTGTTGATTCTCATTATCGGATTTCGGTAGCGGAAGTCCGTGTGGTGTATCTTGTTATGTATTATTGATGCATATTCATTTTATTTAAAATGATACTTGTACTAGCATCGTTTTGCTAACCCCTTCGGGGGTGGACATTTGTTTTGATGTTCAGGTAGCCGAGGAGCGGGGAAACAGTCACAGTACCGATATGACGACGAAGGGGTTCAGTGATGTTTGTTGTTGTTTGTGATTTGTCTTCTTGGTTCAATTTCAGTACTCGAGTACGCGTGTCTTATTAATATCATTTCGATATGGTTGTATTAATTAACTCGTTGAACCAGTTGGAACCGGTTTTGTAATTTGAATTTACATGGTATTGATGGATTATATTTATATTTCTTTTATTTAGCCTTATAAATCCTTACTTAAAGGGTTTACGGCGCTGTAATTATTCCGAATATCTTGGGGTGTTACAGTATAAAGCCGTCTTACGTAAAGCGGCGACTGGTTGGCGACGGAGGACGCCTAGTTGGGGGGTTAAAAATTGAAAATCATAATTTTAGATTTGAGAATTGAGTCGATTTGTATTCGAAATGTATGCCATGTAATGTGCTTGGTACTTTGTACTTGAAAATTGGTTCTCTGTGCTTGAGAGTATGTCATGATGTAGTCGGTTATTAAATGATATATGGTTGATTATTCGATTAGAAGACGATGGATATTCGAATGATTTATTTTATTAAAATCAGAAATATAACCTGAATTTTTATATTTTAAAGGTATCCGAGCGCGTATATTTTAGTAATCAATATATAGCATGACGGTATCTGAATATGTTAATATAATTTTTATGGTATCCAAATATATTTTCAAGGGAATGATTGTTTTGGCGGTCTAGGTCTAATATTTTTCAAGTGACTGGAGCTCGTGTCACCTTATTTCTAGTTGACATGGTGATCTTGGGTAGTTTTTGTTACTTGTGATTTGCAAATGAAATTTGTAATTACCTCTATAGTATTTTTTTTATTTATGTGTGATATCTGATTGATTACCTTTTTAAAATGAATCAGAATATATATACATAATTTTGTTGATTTCTACTTATTCTGTTATTTTTGGGCAATAGATTTGTAAGAGATTTTTACTTTTCTAAATATATACAAGGATACTTTTAAATGAACGTTTGGTCATTCTGTTGCTTGTCAGCGGATTCCAGTTATTTTTATGATATGTTGATGCTTTTTTGATAGATTTTAGTTATGGTACATGTTTTTTATGGTTATCTTTCTCAATTGATTGGCTTAGTTGTAAAATTAAACAACTCAAAGTTCACCAATAAAAAATATCCACATATGATTATTTAAGTAATGAAACTACACTTGATATTTATAATTTTGTACCTTTATTATTTAATATAAATAAGTCAAAGGACATGAATAACTAGTATTCAAGTACAATATTTAGGTAACCAAACTACTACTTGTAAGTATCCATATGCTTCTTGTTGGTGTTGAAAATTTAAACAACTCAATATTCGATGATAAACGAGGAACCAATAACCTAAGTGCAGTTGATATTATCTAGATTTTTGACTTCCACTTGTTCTTAAATATCCCCTTCGTTGGGTGGTGCTTGTGTGGGGGATGCAAAAACCTTTTTTTTTTTTGTTTTAGACTTGGATTAATGTTCATGAATAAATTGTATTCAAATGCAATATTTAGGTAACCAAAGTATTAATTGCAAGTATATGCAGTCCTTTAAAATTTTCAATTGATAAATATTAGAGATATTTTATTATGAAATTATCTTCTCTTCTATATACTTGATAGTATCCATAATGTTGCACATCTGTTTTTCTTTATGGACAAAAAAATACTATCCAAATGCAATGTTTAGTAAATAAAAAATATATTTGATAATATACACATTTGTGTACATCTATTTTTGTTATTGGATATAAAAAATAACGAGCAACATTAGATGATGTCCAAATGCAATGTAGTATTCATATTAACTTGATAGTATCCATAGTTTTTAAATCTATTTTTTTATTATTATATATAAACAAATTAACATCAATAGTAATCGGTATCTAAATCCAATATTCAGGTAACCATATTACTATTGCAAGTATCGGACTGAGATGTTTACATATTTTTACTGAACCAATCCAACCAAAGCCGCGGCCGACCATCATCTTCCTCGATAAATCGACCACCACGTAACCGTTCAAAAATTTCGAACAACCCAAGTGTGTGAACGGCGGAGACGTATTTGCAGAGATTTGATGGATGTACTTGCAGAGAAGAATTAGATAAGAAATAAATTTGCAGATAAAAAAATAAATCTGATGACGTATTTACTGAATAAAAAATGAAAAGAAAAAAAGAGGAGGGAGCAAGGAGGGAGAGAACGAGAGAGAAGAGAGACAGACTACACGGAGTTGTACAAGAATAGAAGAGAAAAGAAAAGAAAAAGAGAGAAAGGGGGAGAGGAGAGAGAACTAGAGAGAAACGTATGGCTGATTTTTAGGGATAAAAATAATGGGTCTTTTTCTTTTATTATATTAAAACCTGTACAATATATTATATGTATAAATATTTTTGTTGTTGCTGGATTTTTGTAATTAATTTTTATAAATTGTATAGATTGTAAAATCCCCTTTGTTGGTATATTATCGGATATTTGCACCATTTTGTGCGGAAGCGAAAATAAATTGCGGAAAATAAATCACACAAGGATTTATAGAGGTTCGGCTAATAACGAAGCCTACGTCCTCTCTCGATGTATCTTTTTCTTTAGAATTAAGATCAAAACCTCTACGCCTCTCTTCTATCGGTCGAGGGATTACCGTTACAAGCTCGTCTTCTATCGGTCCGAGTAAAACCGTTTTTCCTTTTCTATTGGATAAGGAATCAACCACTCTAGCTTTCTATGGGTACTAGATAAACCTCACTTAGATATCAATTGCGATTCTAACAATGCCGGATACTTGATCCTAATAACACCGAATCCAATCGTATCTTTTCTTTTACCTCTCGTGTATAATGTTGAATGTATAAACACTCAAACTAACATTATATAGCTCAATATTACAACAACAATGTAAGAATATGAATCTCAGATGTATGACTCGTTTGCTTGAAGTTGTTGTACTCAAATAATACCATAGGGATGGTATTTATAGGCATTTCCCACAAACTAGCCGTTGCTGGCTGTTTTGACTTGCTAGCGTGCGCTAGCCTTTCTCTGGTAGCGTGCGCTAATATCTTAGCGTGCTCAGCGCAGGCGCTAGGCCTTCCCGATTTGATCCAAGAGCCGTTTCTTCTTTAGCGTACGTTATGCCTTCTGCCTTACGTACGTAACCCTCTTGTATTAGCGTGCGTTAATAACTCATTGTAGCGTGCGCTAATCCAATATATCCGTTGCATGGATTGTCAAAGTATCCATTTGATATGCTGACTTTGACCTGCTTTTCCCAACGTTCTGATTGACTTGATTCAAACTGCTTAGCGTGCGCTATTCCTTCTTTGTAGCGTGCGCTAATGCTGACTTCATTGCATACGCCATTCTGTGTTTGAATTCCTTCACAACGGTCACAAGACTTCGATAGCGTGCGTTAATGATAACGTGTAGCGTGCGCTATCTCATCAGCTGACTTCACTTCAGCTTACTTCGAACTTGGATGATATGCAGTTGACTCCTCGTTAGCATGCGCTAACATATATGCCTTAGCGTGCGCTAATGCAGTCCAGATTGCAACTTTTTGCGTCTTCGTCTGCTTCGTCGTTTTGCTTCGCCTCGATGTTGTTTTGTTGTTTAGCAACTTTAATCATCAAAATACAAAATAAATAATGTGTGGAATAAATATTCCAACAATCTCCCCCTTTTTGATGATTACAAAACAACTCTTGAATTGGATAAAATCTGTAAAAATAAAATATATGTATATATATACGAATCAAAGTTTTCGGCTTTGATCGTTTCGTTAGTTTCTCCAATTCTCTTTTCTTTTCGACATCTCCTTTATTTTTTGACTCCGTCGTTTTTCATTTTTCAATTTTTCAACTCCCCCTATTGTATGCTTTTCTTTTCTTTTCGACTTCTTCGATTTTTCTCATTTTTATCAATTCATCTTCTTCTCCCCCTTTTTGTCTTCATCAAAAAGTATATAAAAAATATAGAGTATATGCATGATTCCAATGAATATGCATTAATAAGCAAAAATACTCCCCCTGAAAGTATTATCTCCCCCTTTTTAAAATATCAATTGTTAAAATTTATTTTTGGGGATCCAACCTATAGTTGGTTTTTCTTTTGAAACGTAGATGATATTTGGAGTAATTGTTCCTTTAGGAACCCAAATCTTTTTAATTTTTATCGTCCGTTTTTGGCTTTTGCAGTTTGAAATGTGATGCCCAATTTTCAAATATTTTTCACATCGGGGTATTTTGAAATTGACGGATTCGTTTTTTGAACGTGGTTTGAATCCTAACCCCTCTTTATTTAGAGTGTATTTTTGAACGCATAACATTTGTTCAAATTTATCGTTGCCGCACGAGAATTTCTTTGTCAAAATTTCTAGTTCATCTTGAACTTTTAAAAGGTCATTTTTCAAAATATTTTCATTTTCAAGGCATTTCGAATGATCAATTTCGACAAATTTCCCTTTTTCAAGTATTTTGGAATTTTCAACTTCCAAAGTTTTATATTTAGACTTGAGGGATTTAATTTCATTTAAAGCATTTTGATAGTCCGTATGTAATAACTCGAATGCTTCAAAAAGTTCGTCGTAAGAATTACTTACTTGGCTTTCGACGTCGCTATCATCGAATGAACTCCGGGCCATGAGCGCGAGATTATTTTGTTCAAGAAAATCTTCATCGGGATCTTCGTCGCTCCATGTTGCGATTAGAACCTCCTTTTGCTTTACTCGACAGTTCTTAGCAAAGTGACCTGGTTTGCCACATAATCGACAAGTGTTGTCGAATTTCTTAGGTTCGCCCGCTTGAATGTCCTTCTTCCTCTGGTTTAATAAGTGTTGGAACTTATTAATATTTTTGGCATAATATGCCATTTCTTCGTCGCTGTCGTCCACCGGAATTTCTTCTTTCTTTCTCGGCACCTTAGCCTTGAAGGCTATCGACCTCTCCTTCGGTTTCGGTTTGGCATTCCGAGATTTTAGAATAATCTCGTAGTTGATGAGAGAACCAACGAGAGCACTAAAATCGAGAGTATTTAAATCTTTGGATTCCATTATTGCCATAACCGTACCGTCCCATTCTCGAGGTAGTGATCGGAGAATTTTCTTTACTTTCTCACTACTCGAAAGTGGTTTTCCGAAACATGCTAATCCATTAGTGATGACCGAAAATCGGTCGAGCATAATCGAGATGGATTCATCGTCCTTCATTTGGAATAATTCATAATCGTGAAGGAGCATGTTTATCTTCGTTTCTTTGACTTGAGACGTACCTTCGTGTGTTACCTCAAGCATTTTCCAGATTTCTTTGGCACTTTCACACGATGATATCCGGTTGCGTTCTTTCGGATTTAAAGCACAGTATAATAATTGCGTCGCTTTGCAATTATAATGGTCGTTTTTCCAATCCGCATTGTCATACTCTTCAAAGGTTTTGAGAGTTCCGTTTGAGTTCGTCGGGATTTTGGGACCAAGACAAATCACCTTCCAAAGTTCGATGTCGTAAGCTCGAATGAATATCGACATCTTCTTCTTCCAAGTCATGAAGTTCGCGCCATCAAAAAATGGTGGTCGGTTGAGAGCAAGGCCTTCGGCTGGAGAAATTTGAAACGCCATTTTGGATCTTCTCCTCGGATGTTAAGCCGCGTATTGGAGTACCGCTCCGATACCAATTGTTGGTATATTATCAGATATTTGCACCGTTTTGTGCGGAAGCGAAAATAAATTGCAGAAAATAAATCACACAAGGATTTATAGAGGTTCGGCTATTAACGAAGCCTACGTCCTCTCTCGATGTATCTTTTTCTTTAGAATTAAGATCAAAACCTCTACGCCTCTCTTCTATCGGTCGAGGGATTACCGTTACAAGCTCGTCTTCTATCGGTCCGAGTAAAACCATTTTTCCTTTTCTATTGGATAAGGAATCAACCACTCTAGCTTTCTATGGGTACTAGATAAACCTCACTTAGATATCGATTGCGATTCTAATAATGCCGGGTACTTGATCCTAATAACACCGAATCCAATCGTAACTTTTCTTTTACCTCTCGTGTATAATGTTGAATGTATAAACACTCAAACTAACATTATATAGATCAATATTACAACAACAATGTTAGAATATGAATCTCAGATGTATGACTCGTTTGCTTGAAGTTGTTGTACTCAAACAATACCATAGGGATGGTATTTATAGGCATTTCCCACAAACTAGCCGTTGCTGGCTGTTTTGACTTGCTAGCGTGCGCTAGCCTTTCTCTGGTAGCGTGCGCTAATATCTTAGCGTGCCTGTAGCATGCGCTAGACTGTTCCCAGTTTCAGTCCAGTAGCTTCGTTTCTTCTTTAGCGTACATTATGCCTTCTACCTTACGTACGTAACCCTCTTGTATTAGCGTGCATTAATAACTCATTGTAGCGTGCGCTAATCCAATATATCCATTTCATGGATTGTCAAAGTATCTGTTTGATATGCTGACTTTGACCTGCTTTTCCCAACGTTCTGATTGACTTGATTCAAATTGCTTAGCGTGCGCTATTCCTTCTTTGTAGCGTGCGCTAATGCTGACTTCATTGCATACGCCATTCTGTGTTTGAATTCCTTCACAATGGTCACAAGACTTCGATACCGTGCGTTAATTATAACGTGTAGCGTGCGCTATCTCATCAGCTGACTTCACTTCAGCTTACTTCGAACTTGGATGATATGCAGTTGACTCCTCGTTAGCGTGCGCTAACATATATGCCTTAGCGTGCGCTAATGCAGTCCAGATTGCAACTTTTTGCGTCTTCGTCTGCTTCGTCGTTTTGCTTCGCCTCGATGTTGTTTTGTTGTTTATCAACTTTAATCATCAAAACACAAAATAAATAATGTGTGGAATAAATATTCCAACACCCTTGTTTTTATTTCACGGTAATAGGTCATAACATGTCTGAATCCAATGACTCATTCCAAATCTCGAATTGGTAATAGGTCATAACATGTCTGAATCCAATGACTCATTCCAAATCTCGAATTATTACATTAAAAATTAAATGATATTACTAAGAGAAGAGCAACAACATAATCAGTATAAATTATGTTAAGGTAAGGTGCAGTGTGAATCGTCGTCGAAGAAGGGGGATATAAACTATGATTCTTGAGGCGTGAGATGAAAAATGTTCTCTTGTTATAAAATCGAAATATCATAGAGAGGGAATTTAGAGAGAGAATATAGAATGATTCTCAGATATATTTTTCATTAATAACTGAAGTACTATTTATAGGAAAACTTCATATGGCACAATCGTAATTACATAATTACATCAGGAGCATAATAGTCATTCACACTATATAAAAATAAATGGGTAATTGAAATGTCACTTTCATGGTATATTATAACACTCCCCCTTGAATGACTATTTGCATGAATATCTGCTGAACTAGTTTAAAAAAAAACAATGGGAGAGAACTTTCAAACTATTTGTATTGAAGCTTGTGGCAACCATATCATGTAGCATCATAATGTTGCTAGGAAATCTCTGTGGGATAAAACTTCAGCAATCTGTGATCTCGTAAATTTACTCCCCCTTATCTCGATAGTTCTTGTATGAATATTTTTGTGCCGTCTCAGTAAAACCTCGTGGGACAAAAACTAAGTGAATTTGTCATGTATATCATTCGTTGTTGGGAGTATCCACGTGTTGCCTCATTAAAACCTTGTCAAGAAAACACAATGGGAAAAACTTGATCGAAGGAAAAAGAGTACAACTACTCCTTCTGTTTTCAAACTTTGAGGAATAATCTTGATCTTTGTAGTGTTCCTCATTATGCTATGAATATGCCTTAAAACCTTATTAGGGAAAACCCAATGGGAAAAATCCTAATAAAGGAAAAAAAGTACATTATTCATATTAATACACCATTCCATTTGCCTCGTTAAAAACCTTGCTAGGAAAACTCAATGGGACAAAACATCCGTCAAGGGAAAAAGAGTACAACGCATATTTTAAATATGCCCCAGGCATTTCAATAATCCTCCAAGGATGAGTATCATACTCAGTGCAGTTTGTAATATCGAACTCATATTCTTTGCAATATATTCCAAATCTATTTCGGAGATTCCATATTAGTTGTGATTAAGCTGCCTCGTTAAAAACCTTGCTGGGAAAACCCAGTGGGATAAAACCTCAGTCAAGGAAAAGAGTACATCAGATAATTTTCTTTCACAACACCTTATTTTGAGTGACTGCACGCACTGATAATATGTTCAAAATCTCCTCATGAGTCACTTTCAGTAAGCCCATATGTTTTATTTTATTATAAGGGCATATATTTCAATTTTCGATGGATTTCAATATCCTCACTTTCACAAATCAAGGATTTTAATATCCTCATTTTCAATATCCATATTTCACAGTCATGGATATCCTCATGTCATTTATTGATATCCTCTTTCCAATCATCGATATCCTCATTTCACTCAAAGCGCTATATTGTGTCGACACTTTTCAATATTTATTTCCCCATGGCAACATAACTTGCTGAGATATCTCATTATCAATCATCCATTGGAATTACACATTGTGGTTATGTCTATATACTTCTCAAAAGTATATGCCTCCTTTTATCATTTGCTTTGATTCATATTCGGGGAATTATTATGTATTTATCAAAGCAGTTATAGTTGGTACCAAAGATTAATAATCTGCCATGCATCTTTGAACTTCAAGTTCATATTTCAGTTGTGAGGATATAGTGTGATGCATTTCACATATTTCCAACTACCAATACTCCCCCTCATGCTAAGAGATTTATTGAGCACCAAACCCGTATGCCAGTATCTCAGTATTCATCTTTAGTCATGGGAGTTTGTATATTATATTCTCGATATTGGCTGGAGGACTTCGAATAGTATGCTAATTAATATCCCACTTGTATGCGCATATGTTGATCCTTTCTGGGATCTATTCAAGTTTATTTGGGATATATTACTAGCTTTATCTGATCTGGAATATATGCTCAAACCGTGAGCAAATCATTTCGTAAATTTCTGATTACGAGTCATATACACATGTGACTATCTAGTGAATCCATAAGGGAGGAAGGAGTGGTCTCGGGTAAGGGATTCGGGTATGTAACACCCCCAAGTTATTCAGGGTATATTACAGCGCCGTGAGCCCCGCCGTGGGACCCACAAGGCTAAACATACGCGGAACTATAAACTTGACCGATAAGGTCTACATAAAAAAGAAAGGAAGACGATACAAATGGTATTCAAAACCATAACCAACGAAGAAATATACATCACTTCACAAATCAATACCTCGGCAACACAGGCCGGAACATCAAGGAAACTGAAATACAATACTCGAGTATTTAAAAATCCATTCCAGTACAACAACACTGAATGGAGGAATCCAAGAAAATAACCGGAGACAAAACACAGTATCACACTTGCCCATCATCTTCATGCCGACCCGGTACCCATCTGTCCGCTCTCCTGGAACCTGAAATACATGAAACGTATTTCCCCCATAAAGGGGTTAGCCGTCGAATAGCTAGTGCAAGTATAACAATATGAAACATAATACTTCTCGACAATAAAGTAAATGTAATCCGTCAATTCATCAATTTCCGTCAATTCATCAATATCCGTCAATTCATCAATTCAAGACTAGTATTCCGGAATAACTAAAATCTCATAAGACGTATGTGAATGCCGTAGAAACGGTTCGTTCACCTCATACGCCGTTACGTATGTGAATTCCGTCAAAACGGTTCGTTCACCTCATACGCCGATACATGTAGGAATGCCGTCAAAACGGTTCGTTCATTACATGCCAATCAATATATCTATGAATGCCGTAAAAACGGTTCGTTCATGATATGCCATCAATATTTCTATGAATGCCGTAAAAACGGTTCGTTCATATCATACCATCAATTCCTCTTACTTTCAAAGTCGAGAACGTACAATCATAAATGTATACTTGCCTTAATAAACGTTACTGAAGATCCCGAAGAACACGGTTCGACCGGGAAGCTTGAACCACGAAGAAGACAACGAACGGAAGGGTTTCGACTCGAGTTCTTCACAAGAATTCGACCCTAACAACATAAATTCAATAAATCATCGATCATACGGGGAAGAATAATCGTAGAACGCCCGAAAACCCCTCTATGACATTTTACCGGACACCTTCAAGGCGTCGGTCAAGAACTCGACCAAAACAACGAATCGATACGATCCAAACATGGGATAACAAGGGAAATGATACAATACATCTAAATAATCATCAATCCATCACAATCCTAAGTTAAATCGGATTAAACGGACGAAATCGAACAAAATACCCAAAATCCCCAAAATTAGATTTCTGTAAAATCTTACCTGATTCGCTCGATCAAAGGATGTTATCGGACGAATGATTGATGATATAACCCAAGGAACTCCATGGATATGTTCATAAACAACATGGCTTCAAGTTTAGAACACGCCCAGCTGCGGAAGAGGAGAAGAAGAAGGAGAAAATGGCAAGAAAACGTCTGCGGGGCCTTTTATAGGGTTGGATCTGCCGGACACGGCCCGTGGCCGGCACGGTCGTGTTGCCTGATTGGCCGACAGGACTCGACCGTGTCCCGCTTGACACGGTCGCGGCGCCGAGGGCCTTCCGACAGCGACCCGCCCGACAAATGATCGGGCATGACTCGACCGTGTCCTGGGACACGGTCGGGCGTGTCGGCAGTCGTTCCAGGCTTATCCGGAAGAGTACGGCACGGGCCGTGTCGGACGACACGGCCGAGTTCGGCCGGCAGAAACTTCGGCATTTCCGGGCGAGTACGGCACGGGCCGTGTCGGACGACACGGTCGGGTCCGGCCGACAGTGATCGGCCAATAACGAGCGGGTGAGCTGTAACGACCATAACTCTCTCGTCCGGACTCCGATTGACTCACCGTTTGAACCATTGGAAAGCTAACTCGATGCTCTATAATATTGCAAAGATTCAGAATTTTTGGAGTTACCAAAAATTAATGGTGATCTAACAAAGTCGAACTCCCACGTGAAAAAGTCGATTAAGGACACGGAATTCAACAGAACGATACCGAAACGAACTCGGATGACAAAAAGTGTAGAATTAATCATTCTCAGGATGACGAAACGGTCCCAAGCAAGTCGTCAAAATAGACTTCCGCCAAAAATAGAAAATTTCCGGGGATAAAAATTACGGGTATTACAGGGTACCCTTACCCGAGCGGTAACACCGCTGCCACCACCTAGGGTACCAAATTCAGGTATAAAAATCGGTATGTGAAGCCGAGCTTGGGAAGTGTTTGCATTTGAAAAAAATGGAACGTTGGGAGGGTATAACGGCTAGTAGGCCACAAATAAAAAAAAAAAATCCCCTTTAAAACCAAACCTTTTCAACTCATTTTTTCAAAATAAAAATACACAAACCACAAATAAAAACACACACTAATCTTTCAAAAACTCAAAACCATGGATCCAAGAAGAGGTAAAAAAACTTTCACCTCGCGTCAAGGTCGGTCTCAACCATCCCCGAATCAACCACAACAAACTCCGTTAGGATTTAGCCAATTTTATTCTCAAGCATCCCCGAATCAATTTTACATTCCACAACCCCCATCTCCACATCCATTTTACCAATATAATATGGGTCCTCCTCAAATGAATCCTCAACACTACAACATCACTACTACAAGCGAGTTCTCCCCGTTCGAAAACATTGATGAAGACGTAGAGTACGTACCCGAAACACAACCACTACCAAACGAAGAAGACGAAGATGAGGAAGTTCAAAAAGTCGATCCGAGAGGGAAGAAAAAAGCATTCGGGGGGAGGAGGCCCCGTGAACTTTGGTCACCGGCACAAGAGGAGGCTTTGGCGAAAGCATGGATTCAAATCTCCGCATGTGGTGTTGTCGGTAATGAACAAAACTCCGACGGTTTTTGGAAACGGATTCTCAAGCATTACGAGGCAACTATAGGTTCGAGTTCACGAACTTTTCATGCGTTGAATACCAAGTGGAAAACAATGAACACGGCCATGGGTATTTTCAACGGCTACTACCTCCAAGCGGTACAAACTATATTTTTTATTTTACATAATCTATATTTTTTATTTTACATAATCTATACTTTTTATTTTACATAATCTATATTTTTTATTTTACATAATCTATACTTTTTATTTTACATAATCTATATTTTTTATTTTACATAATCTATATTTTTTATTTTGTATATAATGTAGAAATGTGCTAAGGCTAGTGGGTGCAACGACTTGGACGTGGTGAGGCAAGCTGAGTCCGATTACTATACAGCAAAAAAAAAGACAATTTACTCATACCATGGCGTGGGAGGTTGTCAGAGGTCATGACAAATGGACGGAGCAAGAATGTTTTCAAGATATTGCCGGTGGGACAAGCAACTCTTCAAAAAGGAAGTCGGGGGAGTATGAATCGGCAAGCAACACCGTTCCCGACATGAATGAAGACCCCACCCCTCCACTTTCATCAAGAAAGATGAAAAAGAAGCAAGGCGCATCCTCGTCGATCTCAAGTGTTGCGGATGAAATCAACTCCTACACACAAAAGAAGACACAATATTTGGAAGAAAAACGCGAGAAGGATGATTTGGCAAAACAATTGTTGGCTACACAAATCGAGGGGGCGAAGTTCAAGAATGCACAACGGGAGATGAAGTTTTTTTGGAGCCGCATGTTCACATTCGCGATCCCGCTATGTTGGAATTCGTTGTTAACCAAAAACGTGAACTTGCGGCCAAACACGGATGGGTTTTGTAATATCCGCAATTTCAATTTCCGGTAATTTTCTTTTTTTGGCTAAATTCTATCTTAGCGACTCTATTGTGACCGTTTCGTCATTCCGAGAATGATTAATTCTACACTTTTTGTCATCTGGGTTCGTTTCGGTGTCGTTTTGTTGAGTTCCGTGTCCTTAATCGACTTTTTCACGTGTGAGTTCGACTTTGTAAAGTCACCATTAATTCTTGGAAACTCGAAAAATTCTGAATATTTTCAATATTATAGAGCATCAAGTTAGATTTCCAATGGTTCAAACGGTGAGTCAATCGGAGTCCGGACGAGAGAGTTATGGTCGAAATAGCTCAGACACTCATTTTCCCAGTTTTGGCCGAGCAGCCTGTACCGTGAGCCGCGGCACAGAGTGCAGATCAGCCTATTTCTGCGGATTTTGTGAGATGAATGCCCATTTCATCTCTTCCTTCATTCCTCCTCCTCTTGGGCGATCTTGTGGGCGATTTTTGGGCATTTTGCATCATCAATCCCAGAGAACTTCATATTCTTCAAGTTCTTGGTGTGGATTAATAACACCAACAATTGTTCTTCATCATTAATCCAAGGTAAATTCTTGAAACCTTAGTTTTTGGGAAATTGGGGGTTTTGCTTGATTTCGCCCGTTTGATCCGTGATAACTTATATTTGTGATGGATTGATGATTATTAAGTTGTATTATATCGAATCCCTTGTTTTTCCATGGTTAGATTGTATTGATTCATCGTTTTGGTTGAGTTCTTAGTCGACGCCTTGAAGGTGTCCGACAAAAGGTCTTAGAGGGGGGATTGGGCGTTGTGTGATTATTATCCATCATACGATTGTTGATTTATCATTGGTATGACTTAGGGACGAAATTCTTATGAAGAACCCGAGTCGGAACCCTTCCGTTCGTTGTCTTCTTTGGGGTCCGAGCTTTCCGATCGAACCGTGTTCTTCGGAGTATTCGGTAGCGGTTATTAAGGCAAGTATTTTACTATACGAATTGTGTCTTGTGAATAGGTACGTCGTGTTATGGTTGTGGCGAATTTGGTTTACTTTCGTGAATATGCTTCGTAAGAATTAATTATTATGAATGATTGATGGTAGCGATAATACCCTCACTTAGCTAACATCATGGAATTGTGTTGGTCGTGTTGATCATCTAAGTTTGTGCTGGGTATGGTTGGTCATTGTTGAGTCGTTGTGATGATCATGATATTTATGTTGTTTTGGTTTACATACTTGATTGTACATTTCGGTGTAATGTGGAATGGCTTGACATTTGATGATTATGAGTTGTGTTGTGTCGATGTGTGTGCGTGTGCTCCAGGTAGGGTCTGACGAGGCCTCTGGAGTTCGGTACATGATGTGTACGAACAAGGTGTGTGATCCAGGTAGGGTCTGACAAGGCCTCTGGAGTTCGGTACATGATGTGTACGAACAAGGTGTGTGATCCAGGTAGGGTTTGACGAGGCCTCTGGAGTTCGGTACATGATGTGTACGAACAAGGTGTGTGATCCAGGTAGGGTCTGACGAGGCCTCTGGAGTTCGGTACATGATGTGTACGAACAAGGTGTGTGATCCAGGTAGGGTCTGACGAGGCCTCTGGAGTTCGGTACATGATGTGTACGAACAAGGTGTGTGATCCAGGTAGGGTCTGACGAGGCCTCTGGAGTTCGGTACATGATGTGTACGAACAAGGTGTATGATCCAGGTAGGGTCTGATGAGACCTCTGGAGTTCGGTACATGATGTGTACGAACGATGTTTGTGGCCGGGTAGGGTCGGTTGAGGCCTCCGGAGTTCGGTACATGATGTGTACGAACAATGATCGTGTACCAGTAATTGTTTGGATAACATTTTAAATATGGGTCTCGGACTCATAATGATATATTATCTAGTGTGTTTTGAAACGAGAATCGGGCAAAGGCCCTAATGTTTACGAAAAGGTTTTGTAAATTGGGACTCGAGGTCTAATAGAATTTCTGCTTTAAAAATCCCCGAGATGATGTGTTCCTTTTCAAATATCTCTTACCTGAGTTCGAAATTCTAAAACTTCTCAGGAACATTTTGATAATTGATTTACGTATTAAATTCGTAGTCACTATTTACTTGTTGCATTTCGTATCGTTTTATACTTGCACTAGTAAAATAGTGGAGTTTTACTAACCCCCGAGTAATCGGGGGGTGGATGTCTGTTCTGCGTCCAGGTACATGCAGGTTCAGGGGAGCAGTCACAGGATTGGCACAAGGGGATGACGAGCTGTGATACTAATCAAGAGTCGAGAGTTGGTAGAGTTTGGTTGTATTGTTAGAGTTGATTCAGTCTTCCGCTGTATTGTGTTTTGACCCCTGTGTGGGTAATGTTGTTAGTCAGTTCTGTTGATAGAGTTGTGTGACCTCATCGGTCTGTGTGTTTATGTGTAAGTGACCTTAACGGTCTGTATTATTATGTTGTTTGACCCTGGCCGGGCAAGCATTTGGTTGTTTATGGATGTTTAGCCTGGTAGATCCTTGTGGAAAGGGTCTACGGCGTGTAATATTCCCATATGGTTTTGGGGGTGTTACAGGCTTGCAATTTTTAAGTTGTAGTTTCAACTTGTTTTAATTTCAACTTATGTAATGTTTTTTTTTAAGTTGTAGTTTCAATTTTTAAGTTGTAGTTTTTTTAAGTATTATGTAATGTTTTTTTTAATGAAATGGTATGTTTTTATTTTAAATATTGTATGTGATTTTATGTATGAAAAAAAAATCGGGTATTAGGTGACCACTCCCTCCACTTAGGGTAGTGTTAGGGTAAAATTGGGTAGTTTTGAGTTGGAAGGTTTTTATTGGATAGAGGTGATGTGGCACCTAGGGTATTAGGTGACCACTCCCTCCTCCCTAATATCTAGTAGTTTACATGTAGAGGAAGTGGGTTCATACTCCCCCTTAATATATTCCAAATTTATTAGGGTATTCATTCCCAATATTGGCTAGTAGTGATTAATCGAGAACAAATATTTGAAGACATGATGTGTCTGTATCACCATATAGATATTTTACCAGCATATCACATCATCTTTCGGTGCCATTATTGCACATCATTTTCAACATGGAGTCGTTGCTCCCACATGTCATACTATGTTCATTATTCAAATAGAACTGTAGTTCATAAGCTTTTGGATGTGAACTATTCGAACGCGGAGTCAAATCTCATAAGCGTAATTCCAATCTATAAATAGATTATCATTGTATTCACAAAATTCACCCATACCAAGGGTCTGAATATCATAATGGATTCAACGCTTTTGAATCTTCGTAAACATTATCCATCTCTTCGAGTGAATATCATAAAAAGAATTTATCAAGCTCGACTCGAAAGATTAAGGGTGTTAATGAGAAATGGCATCCCAGAAGATATTCGATGGTTGATCGAAGCACAAGTTCGACTATCTGGCGAATTTTCAAATTCATTTAAGTACATGCCAGGTACATGTAAGAGTAGTTTTGCAAAGAAACGGAGAGCAAAAAGATTAGGTGGGTGCTATAAATGTGCTCGGTGGACATGTGACACACGATGCAAATATGTGGGGTTTGTATCCAAAAATCGAGAAGATAAAATAGCATTTATCAAGGATGGATTGAGTAAGGAATTTATCGATTATGATATCTGTAATACCCGAGATTTTTGTTCCGGAATCGTTGAATTTTTGGGGTTTTATCGGATTATTATTGTCCTCATCGTTGGAATTTTGTGCCATAATTGGGTGTGCCTCGTTGGGATAGGTGTTTGGAGGCGTTTCGGATCACTATGTGAGTTTTTGAGTTTTTGTGGTGTAGCGCACGCTAATGCTTGAGGCATAGCGCACGCTATTGCGTGGTGTTTAGCGCACGTTACTGAATGTGTAGCGCATGCTAACTAGCAGGTCAGAGGCAGTCCAGGAGCTACTGGACTGGGACTGGGGCTTTGTTAGCGCACGCTAAGGTCGATAGCTAGCGCACGCTATCGACTGCTTAGCGCACGCCATTTCTTCTTCCTAGCGCACGCTACCGGGTAGGTGCAGGTCTGTCCAGGAGCTACTGGGCTGTATCCATGGCTCATTAGCGCGCGCTATGTGTGTGTGTGTCTAGCGCACGCTAACCTTGTTAATTGCGGTAGTTCTGAGAGTTGACCTCGTTAGCGCGCGCTAATGCTGTCTAGTTAGCGCACGCTAATAACTGTCCAGTATAAATACTGGACAGCAACGTTTAATCATCATTTCTCACCCTTTCTTCATTTTTGGGGCGGCTGGCGACGGGAGAAGACGGGGAGCGACGTCTTTGGCCTACTCTACTCTTTTCTAAGGTGGTTTGGAAGATCCTTGTCAATTATATCATCATCCAATCCTTGTTCTTCGTCGGATCGAGGTAATTCTTCCGTAGAACCCTAGTTATGTAATTTTGGGGGTTTCTTCGTGATTCTTCGATTTAATCCGTGGTGGATGAATTGATTATGGTATTCTTGTTATCTTGGCCATGATCTTCGGATTTTATAACTCATATATCGATTTTTATCACCCGGGACTTGATCTCCGATTTCTTCGAAGGAACCCTCGGATCCTTGTTGTTTTTCCGGTTGATTCGGATTCCCTTTAACGTTATTTATCCGTGGTGATGTTATTTTCATAGCGATCGTGAGGTTGTCAAATTCTTGGTCGTTTTCGAAAGTTCGAGGGCTATCCGACCGTGTTCGTTCGTTGTTCCGTTGCTCGCGGTACTGAGGCAAGTATCTTGTCCATACATTTCATGTTTCGTAGGCGTAATTATTGATAAATGATTTTATGCGAAACCCAATGTGTAATGAACGTAAAAATGGATAGGTATGTTCTCAATAAATGTTGTCTTTCAACAATAATTCGTGTACTTCGTGAATATATGTGTTCTCGGAATATGTGTGCTGGTTTTGTATGTTGAAAGATGCTATGACCACTTTGAGTGAGTTTAATAGACCGTAATCCTTTGCCGGGGATTATGTATTGTTATTTGTACTTGTTCGGTAAGAACGTATTGTAATATCCGGAATTTCTACTACTATTGTTTAATGTTATTTTATCCGAGTTATGTTGTACAGTGTGGAATCTGTACAGTATCGATAAAATAATTGAAGGACTGAGATATCTGTATTAGTATAATTGTCGTATTTGGTCGACAATTGTATTTGAGAATATTATTGGAAGGAGTATATGTATTCAGTATTTCGTATATTCGTATTCTGTATGTTGAGACATTGGATAAGAATAGTTGAGAATGGCTAAGTATAGCCATATTAGCGCACGCTAATAATCAAGTATAGCGCACGCTGTCGTACAGGTTTAGCGCACGCTATAGGTAAAGGATAGTGGATGCTAGTGTAAATCAGATCAGAAGGAATCTACGTGTGGACCCGGCCACTTTCGGCGCATGTGCCGACAAGGTCAACGGATGTTTGTTGTGAAGGATTAGCGCTAATGTATATGGTTAGCGCACGCTAATCAGATCGGTCCAAAGGAATCTTGGCTTTGTCAGGTTACTTTCGGCATGTGGGGGCACGAGCATCTTCGGGGTAGATGCAGACTGTAGCAAGTCAACTATGATTAGCGCACGCTATGGACGAACACATGCGTATGCTAAATGGAGGCACTTACGTACGCTATTGCATAGGCATAACGTACACAAGTCATTTTACGAAACAAGTCAGTAGTCTCTGGACTACGATAGCGCACGCTAACAAAGACAGTTAGCACACGCTAGAGCTGTAACGTACGTTAAATGAAGATGTTAGCGTACATTAGTAATATACAGTATATATATAAGTGCAGTTGGCCATTATTCGTCAATTCCGTCCATTTCTTCATGTGAACCGATAGAGAGAGGTCTTAGAGAGAAGTTGAGGTTCCAAACACTTGAGTTGATCATTCCTAACAACATTTGAAGCTTGGAAGTGATTGAAAACGGATTCAACCTTGGGATTCAATCCATTCCTTCAAAGAGGTAATTACTCTTCACTTTGGGATTTCATTTTTGTATTGTATTTGTGTTTTGAGTTTCTGATCAGTTGTTGTATTCCGCTGCTAGAGTATTTTAATTGTTTGTCTTTATCCGCTGCGTGAGTATTTTTAAATGGCCTTTTTGGTATCCGGCAACTTAGGTTACTTTGGCAATCATTTTCTAAATCTATTCTGTCGTTACGTGTAAGCGATAGCTTAACGTATGTTTTTAAACTGTTGAGTTTTGGCATTTTGGGCCTTGTGGTTTCAAATGAGTTTTTGCGACGGTTTGATAAACGAGTTTTATAAGTCTTCGAATGTTCTAAAATAGATAATACCGTCGTTAGCCTCTTGGACATTTGTAAATGTTTGCGAAAATTTTCCTTCAGCCTTGTGGGTTCCATCTCGGGGCCCACGGCGCTGTAATATTCTTGGATGGCTCTGGGTGTGTTACAGAATATGGTATCCGAGCTTAGGTTGTGAAAACCTAGGCAGTCGGGTCGAGTTGGGTCGTGCTTTTGTCGTGTCATTCGAGTTGTCGGTTGACAAGTGTTTGAGCTCTGGTTTTTTGTTGTTCACTCGGGCTTGTGCATTATGTGATTTGCCAGTGTAGTACTGGGCTTGTTATAAACTTTTCCAAATGGTATTAACGTGTTTCTTCTTATAGAAATGTGCCGTGTTCTCGAGTTGAACTGATTTTGAAAAATGTGTGTTTTGAAAATATATGTGTCGAGTATTTTCTTGAGTCGAGACATGAGCCAGTATCACGGGGAATCGTCAGTTTCACGATCTGTAAGTATTTGGATTTTCGAATTTCATTGAGATTTACTGCCGTTCTAAATTGATATGCTTTGAGATTTGGAAGAATATTATGTGTTATGTTATGAAATAACAGAACACAGTAGTTGGGACAGGATTTATGATCTTGAGAAGCTATGATTTTGGTAAATAAATATGTCGGTTAAGTTTTGGAACAGAATTGTGTATTCGGGAGAAGGACTGGGAATTGTTGAGAAGAGCATGTAGTCATGTTAAGTCATTTTGAAATACATGAAACTGCTTTTGAGCATTTGAAAATGATACTTTTCAAAATGAATGTTTTACGGATGTTTTACGGAAAATAATTTTTGGGCTGAGACCCAATCGATTTTGAAATGGTTCTATAACTCAGGACTTGTGGTCCGAAAAAGGGTTTTCTACTTTTTAAACTTCTTGTAATGCGGAACGAGATACGGGCTGAGACCCTAATGTTTCAAACGGCTTTTCTGTTTTATTAAAACTCTCGAGATTTGTAAAATGTTTCACCAATCATTTATCTATTTTCCTACTGCCTTTCGCGGTTTTGGTTTACTTATTCAAATGAAACTTCCCGGGTAGTCTTTCGTTGTGTTTGATTTATTGATTTTTCAATATTTTGTCTTATCACGGTTGAGGTGATCTAGGATGTGTTAATGGTCGACGTTGTGAGTCATATCTGGGAAAAGGAGTTTTTATGAGAGTTTATATACTGAGATTTTGGAACTCTATCGTGTGGTTTTTCGATGGAATGTCAGTGGAATTTGGTGACGAACCGAATTGGTATAGAGGAGTTTGGATGTAGTCGAGCATTTGCATAATTACATTTTTTTTTAATCGTGGGTATTCGAAAAGAATTGTTATCGAGAAACTTGACATAAGCAAACCGATTTAATTTTT
Organism: Orobanche coerulescens; assembly: GCA_033398695.1. NCBI lineage: Eukaryota > Viridiplantae > Streptophyta > Magnoliopsida > Lamiales > Orobanchaceae > Orobanche > Orobanche coerulescens. The sequence continues at coordinate 53,149,354 of CM065803.1, forward strand.
CGAAAATTGATTTCGTAGTCCTACGAAGATTTTTGTTTTGAGTTTTGAAATTCTTGAAAGGACTTTCGAAAATTTGTCTTCTTGATGAGACTATATGATTTCAAAAAGGTTTTGAAAATTTGATTGAGAGACATAAGCATTTAGTGCATAGTGCATATCATGGTGAAGTTATGAGTATGACTCACAAACTGGATATCATATCGATGGTACGATGAAAAGATATTCGAACTTTGGTATGGTAGTTTGGTTATCCAGGAATGATAGGTTGATTGATCAGATAAGAGAAATATACTGCGTGTTGTAGATTCATGTACAGGATGTAATTTTGGAATTTTGAGTTTTGTGAAACTGGAGCATATGTGCTATGTGACTCTATTGGTGTGGCAGTAGTGCGATTTTACCATAGTGATTTTCGAATAATTTCATTTTAAGTGTAGATTTGGGGATGGTGACTCCAGGATGGTTGTTTTGGAAATTGATTGGTCGTTCCCACTCCAGGTATAATTGGGTATGTTCGTCGGTTTATGATTGGTTGTTCGTATGCCGAAGGGTATGTTCAACATTCGGGTGCGTTTCTTTGAGATCCACTGTATGTGATTTGTGTAACGTTTTGAGAATTTTATTCGTCCGTATATCTGTCTCTGGGGTTCTGTATTGATCGTTGTCGTGATGGTGTCGGAATATTTCAGTTGAACGGTTTGTTTGTTTTTCTATGATGGATTGCAAGTTTCGAGGACGAAACTTATTTTAAGTGGTGTAGTATGTAATATCCGGAATTTCTACTACTATTGTTTAATGTTATTTTATCCGAGTTATGTTGTACAGTGTGGAATCTGTACAGTATCGATAAAATAATTGAAGGACTGAGACTTCTGTATTAGTACAATTGTCGTATTTGGTCGACAATTGTATTTGAGAATATTATTGGAAGGAGTATATGTATTCAGTAATTCGTATATTCGTATTCTGTATGTTGAGACATTGGATAAGAATAGTTGAGAATGGATAAGTATAGCCATATTAGCGCACGCTAATAATCAAGTATAGCGCACGCTATCGTACAGGTTTAGCGCACGCTATAGGTAAAGGATAGCGGACGCTAGTGTAAATCAGATCAGAAGGAATCTACGTGTGGACCCGGCAACTTTCGGCGCATGTGCCGACAAGGTCAACGGATGTTTGTTGTGAAGGATTAGCGCACGCTAATGTATATGGTTAGCGCACGTGTTGCTACCCAAAATATTATCCGGAGATAGATATTGCTGGAATGGATGGGATAGCCAACAAATGCAAGAGCACTTCCGTGAGAAAGATAAATAACACAAGATTTGCCGGGGTTGTTAGTCCCGGGGTTGAATGCTCTCGCGAGATATTATTAATACCGATATTCGGGGATACAAGTACTAATGTAAGAATACAATTACAATGAGTGTAAAGTTTCTTGTTATCTTAGCTAGTGAGCGTGTAGATTGCCGGAAGAACCAGATTTGATGCTCTGTGAGTTCTTGTAACAAAGGTGATGAACAGTCGCGGCGGTGAGAGATCGACCGCCTCTCACGGCGAGTATTTAGCTGGATGTTTGGGCTTCTGGGCTTATGAATCCCTTGGAATCTGTCTAGTGGAGACTTGCTGCTTCTGCCGATCGTCTTCTGGACGAGAGATTTGGAGAGAGAAGTCCTGAGATGGATTCCGGTGAGATAGCCGGGAGCTTGATGATATGTATGTTCTTCAGTGTTTCCGTGAATGTATCGGAATGTGAGAGAATGTGAACCTTTGGTGGAAAGTATTTCGGACGTAAGTCAAATGAATTCCCAACCGTAGGTTGAATGTGGGAGAATGTGAACTGTAGGTTCAGTGAATTTCCAACCTTTTTCCAGTAGGAGGAAGTTCTCTATTTATAGGGCTTGGATACGCCGGGCGATCGCCTTTTCTGCAATATAATAATCAGGCGATCGTCTTTCAAAGACATGGGCTGTCCCCTCAAAGTCTGCAGGAGTTCTTTGGCGATCAACCGTGTGGTCCATGGGGAGCTTACACGCGTCTGAGTTGCTTGACACGGGTGGTCCTACCGACAACTTTCGGCGCATCTTGCCGGTAGGTGAGGTAGGTGGCAGACTGTGGTCAAAGGTCTTGTCTGTCAGCTAAAGATATTGTCTGCTACGAAGATCTTGTCAGCGCCTTTGGTGGATCTGCACGTGGGTGCTTTCCTGAGATCCAGTCCTTGATGACTTTGATGGGCGATCGTCTCTGCTCGGGGCGCAGGTCGATTGCCCTTAGCCGGTTAGTAGAGTAGATCGCCAGCTGCCGAAGGGCGATCGCCTTGGGAGTCGATCGCTAGGTAACTGATGGTGGTTTGATATCTTAGACTTGGCGAGCTAACCATAGTTTGACTGGAGTTGACTAGGTCGCTCGGCCTTATTGTCGATCGCCTGTCGGGATGAATAAATCGTGACACAACAATTGCCCCCCAGCTCGCTCATACGTTGGAAACGTGGGGTGAGGTGGCTCTCTTGGCGATCGCTGACCTTTTGACGAGCGACTTTGTGTTTAACTGAACTGGCGATCGTCTTTGAGCCGATATATCCTGAGTTCGGACGACCTGGTTGGCCGCTGAACTGCGCGGGAAAAGACAACGGGCGTTGAAAAGTCTCCGTGCACGTGTCGGGCTTCTATTGGAGGACGCCAACGGTCATTAATGACTCCTCGTCTGACGCGTCCTTGAAAAGACGCGTACGCGGGTCTCGAGGGGGTCAACTATAGCGTCGTTTGAGATCCGACCCCTGAGGTTTTCCCTTATTGCAATCGGGTCCCTGCCTCCTCCTATAAAAGGGGGCGTGGTGCCGCAGTGTTACTCACGCGTGCTTATTGGAGAAAGAAGGACCTGCTGCCGAATTTTCTGAAGATCTTAGAGCCGATCGTCGTTCGATTTCACTTTAGGGTAAGAAAAATCCTTTTCTTCTTCTCTAACTCTGAAAATGGCCGGAGCCTCATCATCGTTTGGAGCGGGTACCAGTTCTGCCGCCGGGACATCGGCTGCCCAGGGAGAAACTCCTTCCGTCTTCCACCTGGAGACGGCGGCTGAAGCCATTCGAGCCGGAATCGACCCGGTTGAAGTTGAGGCTTTGTTCAATGAGGCCGAAATTGCTAAGGAGTCGGTTGCTGAAGAGAGACGATCACAGATCGAGAGAGATCTGGCGATCAGGGCTTACTAGGAGCAACATAGCACTTTTGGTCGGGCCTATAGGGCCTTTGCTGAAATAATGGAGAGGTTAGCCGGTCCTACTCCGAGATTCGACTTCCGGGGATACTCGGTCGCTTATCCCTATGTGCTTCCCAAGCGGTCGCAGTATCGTGCCGCGCAGCGATCGTTGTGGTCGCTCGGCCAAATACGGAGCTCGACGACTGTGAGAGATCCGCGTCTGGAGGACAAGATTCCATGTTCCTTCAGATGTGGACATGTTCGCGCCCGCGGAGAATGAACGAGCCGACCAGCCTCCGATGGGTATGGTCGCAGTGAGTGAGGCCGTTATGGAGGCCGGGCTACGCTTCCCTCTGTCCTTTGCGGTCTCCCATCTGTTGGCCTCTTGGAATGTGGCGCCACTTCAGCTGACGCCGAACGCCTGGCTCCAAATTATTTGCACCCTCACCCTTTTCGGCGGTCATCGCTTGTACCGCCTCCCATCGCCGTTGGAGATGAATCATTTGTTTAAACTGACGGCTCACAGAGGGTTGGTCGGCGGTTACCATATTCAAGGCCGATCTGGTCGGGTGATTCATGGAGTTCCGAATAAGATACGTGGCGATCAGACGAAGTGGTTCTGGGTCGCCGGCAAGTGGAGAGCTTCGGCGAGCGACAATCCCACGGGCGAGCTGGAGATCCCCACCGAATTTCGGGAGAGGAATCCCGGTAAGGGTTTAGACTCTCCCTTCGTTTGGATGCGATTTGGACTGATCTAATTTGATTTCTGTTTTGCAGGCTTCCATATCCCGGCGATCGAGGAGCTGCCTTTCGACTTTCTCGTTGTTTGGGAGCGAATTAGGAGCTTGTCGGACGACGACCTAGACGCCACTCGGATCAACAAGGAGAGTCGCTGGTTGTCGGCTCGACTATTCCGTTTCCCGAGACATCTCGCGGTGCCAGGTATGAGCTTCTGCGATCTTCACTTTCTAGGCGATCGCCTTACTTGAGGAAAGTGTCTGACCGTTAGTCGATCGTCTTTAACCGCAGAGGTTCGTTTCTCGCTTTTTGGAGCCTCCGGCGGAGATCGCTATGTCGAACCCAGGAGTCCTAGGCCGTCTTCGCCATAAGAGGTCGACTCGGGTTCCACCCGTCGCATTGCCTATAGTTCCGGAGGGGGAGCCTCGCGTGGAGCCGGAGCCTCGCGTGGAGCAGGTCGTGGTTGAGGAGGAAATTCAGGAGGAGGGGCTTCGGGCGAATCGCAAGAGGCCGAGGCCGGAAGAAACTTCGTTTCCTGCCCCGGGCGATGAAGTGCCGATCGCCGCTCCTCCGATCACCATCGTTGCTCCGGAGGGCGAGTCGCCCTCTGCGGCTTTTCTGCGGGAGACGGCGATCGCGGATGCTGAGACCCCTCGGGGGAAACCGTTTTTCGGTCGGGATCCCGAGAAGGCTGAGAGGTAGATAGTATTTCTGTGTTGAAAATTGCATCTGCATAGGAGTTGTATTAACCTTGTTGTTTTGATGCAGGATCCGTCGCGCAGATCCGTCTTGTCCACCAATGGTCGTAAATTTCCTGGCGAGTCGATCTCCTCGCCATTCCTGCGACATTCCTCCCTATGTCAGCAAGGCTGCTGCTACTCTTCCGAAGGCATGGACGACTGATCTGGATGCGATCGCTCGTCAGCGATCGGCGAGTTCGATGCATGCTGTTGTCGCCCTTTCTCTTCAGACGGCGACCATGGCCGTCCAGGCTGCCCAGGAGTTTGAGGGGCGGCCCTCCACTATTCGCCTTCAGGAGGATCTCGAGGCGGCTCGGAAAGAGAACGCCGAGTTTGCTGACAAGATCGCGGCTATGGAGAAGGACTCCTTGGAGGCGGCCAAGCGGGCGAGCCATGAGCTTGAGCTGGAGAAGAAAGAGACTGAGAAATATCGAATGGCGGTCGACCGATTTCGGGACCAGATGCAGAGTGCCGTCCAGGCGCGGAATGCTGCTGAAGAGGAGGCCGATCGCCAGAAGGTGACGATCGCTCGGCTGACCAGCGAGCTGGCGGAGGCGAAAGAGAAGGTTGCTGCGAGGGAGGCCGAGCTCCAGGGATCGCAACAGGCGATGGCCGAGCTGAGAGGAGAGGTTGAGGCGACCAAGGCCGATCCCTTCCAAAACTTGGAGTATGTCAGCGAGTTCGCCTATTATTTGGCGTTCGCCGACTCGATCCGAGCGGCTAAGAAGGGAGGCTTGGAGGTCGGTCCTCTAGCTGAGAAGTTCAAATCATATGCATTGGAGCATCCTCTCCATTCGGCTTTCTCCTTGCCGATTTTGGACCTGGCGGACATCGGCGTGGATTTGAGCTGGTATCCGTCTCCAGACAGTCTTGCTCATCCCGATGCTCCGGAAGATGAGGGGACCGCGCCGAATGCTGATGGCGAAGGCCAGGCAGGGGCCTGAGGCGCTTCCTTTTTTACGCTTTTAGCTTACTTTCTTTGTAGTTTGTAGCTTTCTTTTGTAGCACTTAGGCCTTCGGGCGATCATGTACTCCGATTTTTCAAGTAATGAAATGAGCATTTGTCTTTCTGACTTATCACTTGAATGAATGGTTATTTTTAAGTCTTTGTTTGACTTTGTACAAATGTGTGAGGAGAGATCGTTGCGAGGTAGTTCCAAATGAATTGATAAACTCATAAAGATAACTTTTTACAACAAATTCGATCGCTGCACTACATCTGAAAAAATGACGATCTCCGTATGTGGTTGAATAGCGACGATCGTCGTGTAGGTAGTCCGCACTCTTATTGCCCCTTGTTTTTATTCACTTAGTGGAAGGAAGGGGATGAAAATAATTCCTTGAGTGAGCGGTCTTCAACTTTGTCGAGTCCTCGGGGGCCAGTCGTCCTTCTTGAGGAACCGTGCACGATCGCGGAGTTCGATGGACCGACTCCTTGATCATGTCTTGATGCGCGAAGACATTGAGTGTCTCGTGACTCACTTTATTATGAGGGTCCTCTGTTAGGCTGCGCCTCGCCTCGTATTTAAACGAAGGGCGTGCGGTCTCGGTCAAGAGGAGTCCTTGCGCGGGGCAGCGTCGGATGATTCAACTCTACGCCCGTGGCTTGTTTAGCTCTGCTTCCACCTCGGCCCACCATGAAGATGGCGAACCTCGACGGTGTACGTTGAGACGGGGGTTGTGGCGCGTCGCATTGTCCGGGTTCACCATGTTAGATGATGAACCTTTGAGGGCGAGCGATCGTGTCCACTAATTAACTTTGGAGGGCCCTCAGACTACGCCGGCCTCGTATTTAAACGAAGGGCGGGCGATCTTGGACCAAAGGGACCTTGCATGGCCTAAGCAGTCGGTTTCATCGACCACCAGGACCATGGCTGCACTCTTCCACCTTGGATCGTCATGCAGATGCCGACCTTCGACGGTGTACGTTGTGCGGGGGAGGCGATCTCGTGCCTTAGTCCATCCTGTTAGATGGTGAACTGTAGATGGCGATCGAGTCATCCGGTTTCTTGAATAAGGAAGGAGATCGGGGAGACTTCCGAGGTCTCCTTTTCTTGATTGAAGCATGTAGAGACGGTCGCCGAGGTTGATCTAGGGGTCGGCTCGTATGAGCTTTCCAGCCTGTTTTGTGTTCGACTCGGACGATCGTCCATAGAGGTAGGTAGGGACTTCGGCTAAACCAATAAGTCATCCACTTGCCCTCCTCGAACAATCTCCAGAGCTGTTTGAGGAGGTCGCGGCATTTGTTGGTCGTGGCGGGACTCTTATGGTAGGCACAATATTGATTGTTGTCCGGATGACCGTGGTCCCTTATCGCCTTTGGCTTTTGAGCTCTTCGTGCCCCTTGATGGCATAGAAAATATGTGCCGGAGTTACATTGAACGTATGGAGGAGATGGGCTTCCATGTCCTCGAAAGCCTTGAGATCTCCGGGTGCCTTGGCGATCGCCTTCTTTGCTTTGGCGATCGCTATCTTCCGGACAAGAGGTGGCGTTTCCTCGTCTAAGCGGAGGGTGAGTAGCCTTTGCACGGCCGAGAAGTTGGCGGCTTTAGCGCGGAAGATCGCGTAAGTTGGGGAATATCCATGGAGAGATGTCTAAACATGGGAGAGTGACCGCGGAATCCCCCATGGCGAATAGAGAGCGAGCTCACATCGACGGAGTTCGCCGTGAGACGATTTCGTCCACTCGGTCAATGTAATTTGCGTCGATTCGTCTTTCCCCGCTTGATTTTTATCATGCGGTGGGGGCCTTCAGTCTGGCGACCTTCTTGCGGCGAAGTATGACGTGAAGTCGTTCGCGATTTCTTAAAAGATGTGATAGATCGCGGTGGTAGTGAGACGAACCATCTATGGGCGGCTCGCCCAATGTTAACGGAAGATCCGGCACTTGGTTGCATCGGATGCCCCACACCTAGTCATGTAGATTCGGAATTTACTCGGGTGGGTTTCGGGGTCCGATCTCCTCATACAGAGGTGTTTTGGGAATAGCGATCGTTGGGTGTATGGGGGCAAGCTCGATGTGGACCGCGAGTGGCTCGGTCGGCCCGGCGATCTTTTGCCGGTGCTTGCCCCAGTGTCCAAGAGTGCTCTCATCTCGCCGAGTCGGCGTTGTATGGCGACCATCGCCGTGGCCCGATTGCTAGCGGCTCGGCGCTCGGAGCGGGAGCCGAGGCGATCGAGCACCGATCCCCGGCGATCGGGCGGAGTCGATGGCCGACTGCGTTCGGGTGTGAGGCGGGTAGGCCAAGTCACAGTGACGGATTCGGATTCCGTCTTTTCAAGGTTGAGATGAATGCCCGGCCGCCGGATGGGTCGCGTCCCAAACGATTGAATATAGATCCGTCCGGTCGTGCGAGAGCCTTTCCTCGCGAATTGGGGCTTTCTGACGATCGCTCGTTCAGTAGCCCGCTGAATTTCCGTTTTCCCATGCGGTGGATGATCGAGGGAGTTATTACAGGCGACGCACATGCTCTCCGTCGCTCCTCCAGGATGGCCATAGCCTCCTCGATCTGTTCTTTGGTTTGGAACTGATCGAGTGAGAGGTTGGGGCCATCTCTCGGATGCAGGATCGAGAGTCTCGCGTTGCTGCGGCTTCCCCCTGTCGTTGGCTGGGGTCCGGTTTGAACCGGGAAATGGTGTCCGGCGGTTCGGAGAGCAGCTTTCTTCGATGGACCGGCGGATGCCATGATTCTGAAGGTTTTCTTTGAAGTGCAGTGAGTGTCACTTCAAGTATGTGCCCCGAGAACAGTGAGTGTTCTTCAGGACGGTAGGAATAAAAGTTTGAGGGTTAGATGCCCTCCTTCTAGCGCCAATTGTTGCTACCCAAAATATTATCCGGAGATAGATATTGCTGGAATGGATGGGATAGCAAACAAATGCAAGAGCACTTCCGTGAGAAAGATAAATAACACAAGATTTGCCGGGGTTGTTAGTCCCGGGCTTGAATGCTCTCGCGAGATATTATTAATACCGATATTCGGGGATACAAGTACTAATGTAAGAATACAATTACAATGAGTGTAAAGTTTCTTGTTATCTTAGCTAGTGATCGTATAGATTGCCGGAAGAACCAGATTTGATGCTCTGTGAGTTCTTGTAACAAAGGTGATGAACAGTCGCGGCGGTGAGAGATCGACCGCCTCTCACGGCGAGTATTTAGCTGGATGTTTGGGCTTCTGGGCTTATGAATCCCTTGGAATCTGTCTAGTGGAGACTTGTCGTACGCCGATCGTCTTACGGACGAGAGATTTGGAGAGAGAAGTCTGAGATGGATTAGGTGAGATAGCCGGGAGCTTGATGATATGTATGTTCTTCTGTGTTTCCGTGAATGTATCGAATGTGAGAGAATGTGAACCTTTGGTGGAAAGTATTTGGACGTAAGTCAATGAATTCCCAACCGTAGGTTGAATGTGGAGAATGTGAATCGTAGGTTCGGTGAATTCCCAAACTTTTTCCAGTAGGAGGAAGTTCTCTATTTATAGGGCTTGGATCGCCTTTTCTGCAATATAATAATCGGGCGATCGTCTTTCAGCACATGGGCCTGTCCCCTCAAAGTCTGCAGGAGTTGCTGGCAGTCAACTGTGCGGTCCAATGGGGAGCTTACACGCGTCCTGAGTTGCTGACACGGGTGGTCCTACTGACAACTTTCGGCGCGCATGCTGGTAGGTGAGGTAGGTGGCAGGCTGTGGTCAAAGGTCTTGTCTGTCAGCTAAAGATCTTGTCTGCTACGAAGATCTTGTCAGCGCCTTTGGTGGATCTGCACGTGGGTGCTTTCCTGAGATCCAGTCCTTGATGACTTTGATGGGCGATCGTCTCTGCTCGGGGCGCAGGTCGATTGCCCTTAGCCGGTTAGTAGAGTAGATCGCCAGCTGCCGAAGGGCGATCGCCTTGGGAGTCGATCGCTAGGTAACTGATGGTGGTTTGATATCTTCGACTTGGCGAGCTAACCATAGTTTGACTGGAGTTGACTAGGTCGCTCGGCCTTATTGTCGATCGCCTGTCGGGATGAATAAATCGTGACACAACAGCACGCTAATCAGATCGGTCCAAAGGAATCTTGGCTTTGTTAGGTTACTTTCGGCATGTGGGGGCACGAGCATCTTCGGGGTAGATGCAGACTGTAGCAAGTCAACTATGATTAGCGCACGCTATGGACGAACACTTGCATATGCTAAATGGAGGCACTTACGTACGCTATTGCATAGGCATAACGTACGCAAGTCATTTTATGAAACAAGTCAGTAGTCTCTGGACTACGATAGCGCACGCTAACAAAGACAGTTAGCACACGCTAGAGCTGTAACGTACGTTAAATGAAGATGTTAGCGTACGTTAGTAATGTACAGTATATATATATATATATATATATATATATATATATATATATATATATATAAGTGCAGTTGGCCATTATTCGTCAATTCCGTCCATTTCTTCATGTGAACCGATAGAGAGAGGTCTTAGAGAGAAGTTGAGGTTCCAAACACTTGAGTTGATCATTCCTAGCAACATTTGAAGCTTGGAAGTGATTGAAAACGGATTCAATCCATTCCTTCAAAGAGGTAATTACTCTTCACTTTGGGATTTCATTTTTGTATTGTATTTGTGTTTTGAGTTTCTGATCAGTTGTTGTATTCCGCTGCTAGAGTATTTTAATTGTTTGTCTTTATCCGCTGCGTGAGTATTTTTAAATGGCCTTTTTGGTATCCGGTAACTTAGGTTACTTTGGCAAAGTGATAGCTTAACGTATGTTTTTAAACTGTTGAGTCTTGGCATTTTGGGCCTTGTGGTTTCAAATGAGTTTTTGCGACGGTTTGATAAACGAGTTTTATAAGTCTTCGAATGTTCTAAAATAGATAATACCGTCGTTAGCCTCTTGGACATTTGTAAATGTTTGCGAAAATTTTCCTTCAGCCTTGTGGGTTCCATCTCGGGGCCCACGGCGCTGTAATATTCCTGGATGGCTCTGGGGGTGTTACACGTATTGGGTGTGATATTAGTTGCTACTCCTTTGAAAGGAGGTTGTGATGTCTAAGTGTCGCTTGGCTTGATGTTCTGCTCATTGTTATGTGATCGTTGAAAGTGATGTGCCTCCGGGTAGGATTGTTGAATCTCCGGGATCCATACTTGCTAGTATGGGTCGGGCGTGACCGTAGGGTTATCCAATCCGGGTATGTCTTACGGGGACTCCGAGGTTCGTGGCTTGCTAGCCCGATGCCGGGATAACTTGTGGGGGTTATCATCGGGTATGTCTTGCGGGGACTCCGAGGTTCGTGGCTTGTTAGCCCGATGCCGGGATAACTTATGGTTGTGGTTTGGAATGGTTCCGTGACTGTTGTCACGAGGACATGTGATTTGGTATGGTTTCCTATTGGGTTATTTACTCGGGTATGTTCTACGGGAGCATCTGAGGTTCGTGGCTTGTTAGCACGGGACGCGAGTAATCCTTAGGAACATGTGTTATGTGATTCGGGTCGTGGACCCTATGGCTTACGATTTGGGTCTTGGACCCCGTGTGTTGTGAATTGGGTTGTGAAACCGCGTTTTATTATTGGAATCGTATTTTGGAAAGATGATTTTGGGTCGTATCCCCAAGTGTTCTCGAAAGACTCGAGAATTCCTTAATTCCAAATGTTTTCAAACTCCCGAGATCGTAAAATATTTTGTATGAGATACATGGTTCTATTCCTACCTTTTATAAATCAAACTGTTTTGATTAAGTGAATTATCTTGGGAAATATATTCAAGATTTTTATATTCTTGGAGTATGTTGCGTATGGCTTGTATTTATATTTTATACTTGCACTAGCAAAACAGTGGAGTTTTGTTAACCCTCGAGTATTCGGGGGGTGGATGTCTGTATTGCGTCCAGGTACTTGCAGGTTGTTGGGGAGCGAATCACAGGATCGATACGAAGGATGATGGAAGACGACGATACTAATCACATGAAGACCATTCGTTGAGTATTTTGGTAGAGTCTCAGTATTTGGCTCTCCGTTGTGTAGTTTTCCCGTTTTATGGGTATATTGATGTATTCCAACCCCTGCGTGGGTATGAGTTTTAAGTCGAGTTGTATATGTTGATGTATGGTATTATGGTAAAAGACCAAATTGGTCTAGCAGTTCATTATGTAGCCATGTCGGCATGTAATGTGAGGTATTATTTTTGTTTTTAGCCTGGTAGATCCTCACGGAGAGGGTCTGTGGCGCTGTAATATTCCCAAGCGGTTTGGGGGTGTTACAATATCCAACAGATTCTTGATACACATCCCAGTGGATACGTTCATCGTGAACTAATGGCTTTGTGGATACAATTTAAGGATGAACGGGAACGTTATAGTCATGAAAAATTAGTCTCAAAAGATCCAGTTTGTAAGTTCGTTATGTCATCGTTGGTATAAGGTAAATAGAAAAATAATGCAAGTGATGAATATTGTTTTCTAATATTTAAATTTCTCAGCTGTCGATCGGTAACGTCATTTTCATTGAAAAATATAATATCATATCTTTCGTTTTCTTTTGCAATTTTGTCAAAGTAATGACTTATCTGCCGCTCCTTTTTCAATGAAAATAATGAAGTCATTTGTCGTTTAGTAAGAAGTTTGTTCTTTAAATTTGGGATCCACGAATCAGAAAATGTATCTCTCATAAAAGTATTTTGAAAGTCTAGTGTATAAAGATGGAGTTCTCAGAATCCTCATATATATCTCATCCAATTAAAACTATATATATTTTAGGTGGATCCAAACTGATAGGTCATATCCAGCATATAAATATGGCATATCAACTCGTAAAAGAATTAGGAAAACACAAAATTGATATATTGTATGATGGGAGTAATTATAGATTTTTGGGCTATCTTTTAGAGGCTGCACAAAATGGGAGAATAAGTGTAACAAGTGCCTTACACTTTCCCACAGTTAGAACCAGTAGTATAGGAGGCTCAACTGGGTTGATGCTTCAAGCACAGTCTGTGCATGATAGTTTGATGTATGCGGTGAATAATAGTGATGCCTTTATTGTTCTTCCAGGTGGATATGGCACACTCAATGAGATATTCGACATCACGTCATGGGCTGAGCGGGACTTCCATACAAAACCTATAGGTTTGTTGAATATTAATAATTTCTTCAGCGATTTGCTTGCCTTTCTGGATCAAGGAGTAGGTCACAAGTTTATATCTCAGCCATCAAGAGATATAGTAATATGTGCTGACACTGTTGCTGATCTACTTATAAAGTTTCAGACATATATTTCAGTTAAGAATTTGGAAGTCAAAGCTCATCAGCCACAAAGTGTTGGTGCCAAACGAAAAAGAAGTTTAGATCCTTTAGATCTTTCATTATAAACCCGGATGCCAGGTAGGAGTGGCAGAGTTATGGAGTTTTATACTCTTGAGGCGCACCCCTTTTTTTATGGGCTTCATATGTATTTTTTTTTCGCGTTTCATATTGTCGAGTGTTTACTGCATTTCAGCTATTTTCGATATTTTCACTTCGACTACTTTGTGCTTCTTCCAGAGCAATAATAATATCATCTTTTGCCTTTATACAAATACATTATTATCACGAATATGTGATATACTTCCTCCGTTCTATTATTATTGCAACGTGTTGACTATTACACTATTCATATACTGTCTTTTGACCATCTTTTGTGATTCATACATATGAAAAAATTTAGTCATATGAGATTTTGTTAGATTCACCACGAAATATATTTTCAAAATATCAAATTTTTATAATTTTTAAAAATAAATAATTAAAGATATTAATATTCAAAGTTGTGTATTGGCAAGCGTGAAAGTCCAGATGTTGCAATTATAGTAGAACAGAGGTAGTATGTTTCTCCATAAATATTGTCAATCAATATGATTTCAATGATCCCACCATGTAATATAATCAACATGGGATTTATTGAGCAATTATTTTCCAGTGATAGTTTTTCATATCACTTGTCAAATGATCCCACCATGCTGTGTATTTGCATGGGATTTTCTTTAATTAATTGGTGATAGCATTTTGTATCACTTACTTAATTTTCTCCGTTCGTCTTTAATAATCATGGAGACCGGATATTATTTCCATCAACTGCTTCTTCGTCGAGAGCAGGATTTGAATTATTGATCAATTACTTATTCAGAGTAAGATTTATTTTTTATCAACTGCTTCTTCAATAGCAGGATTTAGATAATCGATCAGTTACTTCTCCAGAGTAGGATTTATATTTATCAACTGCTTCTTCAGGAGCAGGATCTATGAACTATTCTTGTGGTATAACCAACCACGATGGTAATATATAATATATAAATTGCACATGTAAAATCATCCATCTTGTGATAATTGAACTCATCACATGGGAGGTATTGTAATTGCAGAAAATAAAATTCGATAAATGTGTGGTTTAAAACCACCACTTTGAGATAAATAAGAGATAGAAATTAAACTACAAAAATAATTAATTGCTTCTACCAAAGCAGGATCATCCAATTAATTCCTCAAAATATAGTCATCGTCAAGGTATAGGTCGAAATATCAAATGCCGTTAATAGTAAGTGTAAGGATATGTATAAATCTTTGCGATTTCCGGAGTTGGATATTAATTCGTACATTTTAATAAATTTAATAACGACATATATGAAAAGAGTTAATACTATCAATATTGATGTCAAATTGAAGCTCTCGTGAAATGTGTCACGGTGTATCAAGAAAAAATAATTTTGACATTATATATATCTTATATTTAAGAAAAACCGAATTTGAGATTTAATGAGTAAAAAGAATATTATATTTATTGTTTGCATCATTGTATATGCCAACAATCAACTTCTTGTTGTCTACGTCTGGTACTTTACCTCTTCTTTTCAGCCGACCATTCTTCCGTTTTCCTTTCTACAGTTGTTTTCTTCTTCTTTTCTTATTCTTTCTTCCATGTTCTGTTCTTCTGTTGTTGTTTTTTTTCTGTATCTCTATTTTTATATTTATTATTTGATTTAGTTGATCTAAATCTTCTTCTCCTTGTTAATGATTAATTTGCACAAAATTTGTTAAAAATTGCAATTGAAAAAATATCAGATCCTGACGACGAACTCCTGGAAGGGTTTGACGGGCTAACGCTGGCGGAGGACGTGGAGATCTCCACCGAGGCAAAACGCAGTCGACAGACATGACCATTTCAGAAGTCAATGGCGGCGTATAGCATCGCAAATGGATGGTCTAACATTTGGAGGATTGTCTTCTGTCCTCAGCCCTCCCTTCCTTATTGCAGCTCGCCATTTCCTTCATGGCAATCACCTTCGCGGTAAAAAACGCCGTCGAGGGGTGTGGTTTATGCTGCTCGAACGGTGTGGGCGGCGGCGATGGCAGCTCCAGTTCATCTAAGTATACAAAGCCGATGTCTCCGACGCCGAGGTGGTGAAGAAATCAGATGTCAGGTAGGGAGAGAGATCATCAACAAGATTATCAAAGTCGGAAATTAATCCTTGTAGTCCCGACGTCTTTCCATGGTATGCCATGAACTTCACATCTGCAAGCATATACGACTCCCCCGATTATATATGTTGGCAAACGAAAAGGGACTGATGTCGCTATTCATACATTCGTTAAAAACGCATCAGCTAAACATTCCGTTTGCCATTCTTTTACCTTTTGTGTTTAATCAATCTATTGGAAGTATATATATATATAATATATATATATATTGATGGAGAAAGAATAATAAGAAATGAGAAAGTAAATGATTTATAATAATTAGATTTCTGATACAGAGGATCATCTGTAAGATGCAACTGTAAAGCATACTTTCGTCATATTGCTCAAACGGTTAGAGTCGTGCTGATAATGTGTTATAAAATCATCATAGAGAGGGAATTTAGAGAGAATAGAGAATGATTCCCAGGTATATTTTTAATTAATAACTGAAGTCCTATTTGTAGGAAAACTTCAGATGGCACAATCGTAATTACATAATTATATTATAGGCATAATAATCATTCACACTATATAAAAACAAAAGATAATTGAAATGTCACTTTCGTATATTATAACATCTCTAAGATTTGTGTTTCTGCATTACGAGCTGCTTGTGTGATGAAAGTGGGCAAAAAATAAGTATACGACTTAGAAAAGAGACATGAAATCCTAACAAATAATTACCAAGTGGAATAGGTTGGATTAGAGTATGTCGGCACCCACAAGTTGGGCCAAGAAAGGGCGGGTCAATTTTGGATTGGGTAAAAAACTCATTTTTTGGGCTAAAAATCAGAAGGCCCGAAACCTATTTTTTTACGGATGGGCCGACCCGTGAGTCTAGGTCGAATTTGCTATGTCTAATGTATAGGACAATTGCATAAAATCAAATTTATTCTGATTCTATAAAGATTCAAATTTCTATTTAATAATTTCATTCCGTGCATAGTGTACAAAATTACGTTATAGGAAAAGAAGTATATTGCAGCTCAACGTATAGAATAGTATAAGGATGATAATAAAATCAATAATGCTAAACAAATAAATACATGTTATAAACATTGAGAAAAAAGAAAAATATGAGAGAAGATGGGAGAAATTAATGAAATTATGTATATTATTATGAAAGTCATAGGCTTCTATTTATAAGTACACATTTTCAGGAGAATATTAGTCGTTCACTAAATACATGACTTATTTACCACACTCTCTCTTAACATTTACATAAATGTCTGCAGGACTAGTTTGAAGAAAAATCCAACGGGAAAAAATTTCTAAACTGTTTGGAATGAGCTTGTAACACGCATAGCTTGTTACATCATACTGCTGTTAGGAAAAGTTCTGAGCAATTTATAATAATTGAATTTGCTCCCCCTCATTGATCATTCTTGTATGAATATTCATATGCCGCCTCAGTAAAACCTTTATGGGACAAAAACTGCGTGATTATAAGAGTACAAGTTTCTCCGTATATAGAATATTTTTATAGGAGTATCCATGTATTGTCTCATCAAAACCTTGTCAAGAAAACTCTGTGGGAAAACATGATCGAAGGAAAAAGAGTACAACTACTCCTTCTTACTTTAAATCTTGGGGTCTAATACCGATCTCTGTAATGTCCTCATTATGCCATGAATATGCCTCGTCAAAATCTTATTAGGAAAAATTCAGTGGGAAAAATCCTAATGAAGGGAAAAGAGTACACTATTCATGTTAATACGTCATTCTAGTTGCCTCGTTAAAAACCTTGCTAGGAAAACCCAATGGGATAAAACCTCAACCAAGGAAAAAAGAGTGCAATGCGTATTCCTATATAAATATGCTTGAGGCATTTCAAATTTTTTCCTTGAATTAGCATACATATCATATTCAGTGTAAGTTGTAATTTTGAACTCACATGTTGGTGAGATAAGTCATCTCTTCTGGAGAGTTCATATTAGTTGTGGTTAAAACCATACACATTCTCAACTTACTTCATGTGTTGCAATAATTTCATAATGATTGAGAGATGTTGCTAGTAAGATTTTCTTCATAGATTTTCAGTGGCAGTTTTACTGAGATCTTTAAGAGTCCCAAATAAATTTATATCATCAACTTATACTGCTATAATTGCAAATCCATTATTTATTTTCTTTTTATAAAAATTCTGGATCGGACAACATCATTTATATCGTCTCTCTTCTTGATCCACACATCACTTGTAGATTACGAATGGAAAAGAAATATACTTCATCATATCTTCATCTCACCAGACATCGCATTGACTTTATGTAAATAGTTGGGAGAAATTCATTCTTATATTATAGCCCACAATTATTTCAGATCTAGTGGGTGATTGATCTTATTTCAACGTACTCTCAATGCATTATAAATGCAGAGAACCATATAAATAAAAAATATCTTTTTCTTTGCAGATAGCGTTGAAGTTTTCAATATCTTTTTTCAATGTTGATCATTAGATGATGAATTAAGCCTTGATTATATATTAGTTCATGTAGAACTAGTATGATATACGAGTGCGACAGTTGCACCGAGATGTAATGCTTCCGGACCATGAATCTCTTCATCATCATTTGGTATAAAGGTGTTCCTAATAGGATCATGTGACTGATCAATTATTTTGATGAGCGTATTTCATCCGTGTAAATTGGTTTAATACCTTTTAGGTATAAGTGGGTTGATATACAACTAATACACTTTCTAAGTGTTTGTAACCCACACTGTATTCTAGATATTTCAATGTGATCTCAAATATACAAGTGTCAATCGGATCTTTTATGGAGTTCCAAGCAATATAAGATCATTCTTCATATCTACTTATGACATTGAGTCATTGATATACCTTTCTTTAGTCGAATAATATTGACTAAGATGGTTATTTCAAAATGACTATATTATTTGGTTCTATGTAAAGACTCTTGCAATTTGAAGAAATATATTTTGATTTATATACTTCAGGTATATCATCTTTTTAGGATTTCATATATCAATAATAGAAACTTTCATGTACTTCCAACCTAACTCAATATTTATATATAATTCAATTCATGAGTGATCTTAAAAAAAATTAATCATTGTAATTTTGCTACAAAAGTCGTGCTTCATATCTCATGTTTGCATGAGTAATGCTTAAAATTATTGATAACTCTTCAAGAGCTCCAATCATCATATTCATATAAAGTATGAATATGAATCAATATTCAACAAACTTTAATCAATATGCTATTTTGAACTGCAGGCCAAATAACAAAGTATTGCCATTATATGGGAAACTTCTCAAGTACATAATGGGAAACTTAAATCTCAAAGGCATGTACTCGGTCTCCCTTCTCGAATACAAGCATGTCTTATTCCGTCTTTCATGTGAAGAAGACTATACTCGGTTTTGGAGCCGCCAAATTTGGCATATGGCTGGATTTCCGATGAGGGTCCTCAAATGGACACCTGACTTTGATCCTCTTGTCGAGGCCCGGTTTGCTCCGGTGTGGGTGAAATTCCCGTACCTTTCTATCCATTTATTCGATAAACGAAGTCTTTTTCAAATTGTTTCCGTCTTAGGGAAACCACTTCGGATCGATAGTTCCACGGCCGAACTAACTCGTGCATCTACTCCGCATGTTTGTATTGAAATGGATGTGACTAAAGCTCCTTTGCTAGAATTCGAGATTCGGCTCGGTGGGAAAATCAAGATCCAAGAAGTGGATTACGAAAACATTCCAAGTTACTGCTCCATTTGCAAGCATCTTGGGCATGAATTTAAGGACTGCAAATCCTCTAAAAAAACGATGGTAGTTGGTGAAATTTCCTTAGTCAGGCCTCTCAAGGAGGTTTCTGACTCGGACGTGCAGCAACCAAGCTATCTAGACCGCCCACCCAGTCCATCCTTGAGGTTACCCCCGGACTTCGATGAAGACTCAGTTTTTCGATCTCACAAGCTTCGTCTAACGCTCGAGCGGGCGATTGTTCAAAAGATTAGAGATGATATATTGCAATCATATGGAATCTTACCCTTCAACCAGGATGACACCGCTAATCCAAATAACATGGAAGAATGTTTCGAGGCAAATGATCGAGCACGGGAACCAGAAAAATAAATTATTAACGTGGAAGAAGGTTTCGAGGCAAATAATCGAGCACTAGGTCCACAAAATGAAATCATTGGCACATCCGAAGAGGTTGAGGGTTACATTGAAGTCGTGAGCAAAAATAAAAAGAATAAAGTCAAGGAGAATAAAAACCCGAGCTAATGGGCTTCTGTGTTGTAATTGGGATTTCTTTGTATTTCCTATTTTTTATTTTGTTAGTATTGGTCGTGTTAGGGATTTGGCCCCCTGAAAAATAGTAGTTTTCTACTTTATTGTTCGTTAAAATTGCCTTTGTAAGGGAATAGGCCCCCCTAACCTGGTTTGTTCTATTATAATATCATATTTAAAAAAACAAAGTATTGACATTAATCTAAATCATATTGTAGATTGTTTTGTCCATCTTGACCAAATATTTTATTTCTGGCATCAATCAACTTAGATCATTATGATCTTTATTTGTATCAAGTGATATTGTTAAATCTATTGATATAGGCTCCACATTTCAATATAACAAAATTCGTAGAACGTTCTAGAATTTAATTCTCTTCAAGAGTATGCTCTTCAAGAGCGACGTCTTCAGGACGTTGAATTTTGTCACTAATATTTCTTTCTGATCTCGAGAGATATATAATATATTTCTCACTATTTAGGTGAGCTAGCTTTAAACTCAATTGTAGCACTTGCATGTGTCTTATATGACATCAATTTCCAACTCAATTTATTTAAAACTCTTCCCGGTATGTACATATAATTGATTGCAATTTCTACAAAATCAAACCCAATCGGGGTTACACATATACCCTATCTCAATGATCTACGCATATACCCTAACTCGACAAGTTGATTGTATTTTTGCAAGATGTAATTATTTTGGTTCTCTTTTAATCATAATAAAAAATGTAATTATTTTAGTTACTTTTGCATTAAATGTTTCTTCTTTTGAGGGTTAGTGAAGGTTCAGTGGTCTAGACACGGAGTCGAAGAGATACGTGGGAGAATGAGGCTAGTATGCAGGAGCGATATCCCGAGTTGGTTGCCCCTTAAGTTTCGGGACGAAACTTCTTTTAAGGGGGCGAGTATGTAATACCCGTGTATTTCTATTCTTTGTATTTCTCTTTTTGTCGTATTTTTTCATATTTGAGAATTCGCTTGTAACCATATCGCATTTTAAGAATGTTTAATACTACATTTTTTTGTCATCCGAATTTGTTTCGGAATTGTTTTACTCAATTCCGTGTTGTTGGCGTTTTCATCGCTAATTGGTTTGATTCGTATAATCGTTGTTTGAAACCGTTATTTCAAGGTTGCCACAAGTCCGTTTATCATTATTATGGATGTTGGGATTGTTGATTGGGTTTTCGGATCACGTATCGTGATTTCGGACGCGTTGGGCCATTTCGTAATATTCCAAAGTTTTGGGTTTTATTACGTTTAATTCCCGTTTCAAGTTGTTTGTTGTTATCGTCGTGTTAGGACCAAATGTTTTGATGTGAGGTCGCTAAACGAGGACTTTTGGTTGTTCACTCGGGCCTTGGGATGGTCGGGATTACTCGTCGTTGAGTGTATCGTGTATATCATTTTCGGGGTACTTTCGGCAACTAGCAGGGTGAGCCGCGGCACAGGGTACTGTGCGCTGCGGCCCAGCCCTGGCCTTCCGAACAGTTTGTCATCTGTACCGTGAGCCGCGGCTAACATTAGTCTGCGCCGTGGTGCAGCATGATGGTTTGCTCGGCATGTTTTGGTCGTGCGCCGCGGCGCACAAGTCAACTGGGCACATAAAGTGCCCAGATCGCGGGATTCGTCCCATTATGTCCTTTTCTTCTTCTTCCTCTTCACTTGGGGGATTGAGTGCGATTTCTTGGGCGATTTTGAGTCTCCAAAATCCAAGATATCATTCTTCTTGGAGTTTTGGTGTGGATTAACATCACCGAATCGTTTCTTCGTCTTTGATTCGATATAATTTGCTAGAACCCTATTTTCAGGAATTTGGGGGGTTTTGGTGTTTTGTGTTGTTGACTTCGATTTGGTTTATCAATTCATGTTAGATATGATTAATCTATCTTAGTTATGTGTTTCCTCTACATATTCATAGTAATTTTTGGAACGATTGTGAATCGGGGATTTTGGTTGAAAACCTTCCCCGAAGTGGGTTTGTTGAAATTACGTGAATTGTAGACGGGGGTTTCAGGTGTATTCCAATTACTTACTCTTGCTGGGTTGGTTGTAATTGTGTGTGTTGGTCCCTAAGTATACAGAATACAACTTGGAAAGTATTTAAGCAACAAGCTGTACTATTTTCAAATCTGAGTGCGTAGCGGAAGTCTTAAAACAGTAAGTTGTTGTCGATACAGCAACTCGGTCTAATTTCCTGTTAGCTTGGTGCGTACAGGGTTTTGCAGTGTATACTTATATAAATCACAGTTTATGAAAACAGTAACGGCAAAAGTTAAATAACACAGTATTTAAGTGGTTCGAGGTAAACCCATCTACGTTCATTGGTCCTCCACACAGGAGTAAAACATTTATTTTAAATACTACGTACACAACTATGTATTTATAATCAAACATATCCTTGTATTATTCACACATATAGATACAAAGACTGTCGCTTTCAACTGTTCACACAGATTGGTTAAAGCTTTCACTTGACTTGCTTCTTCACACACAGTTCCAAAGCTTCGTCCTATTCAATACAGATCCGTCACACACAGTTCAGGAAAAGCAAGGCTTTCTCAGTCCACACAGGGCTGATGGGTTTGTTCAATAAAAGAACGATGGTTTGAACAACAGCTTGATTTTCTTGATCTTCAACTGATAATGTGTTGTTCAAGGTTGAGCACTTGGATATTTCTTCTCTCAGAATAATACTTGAAGAAATATGTTTGCTCTGAATATTCGTGTAAGCACTTGTTGGTTGATGTTTCACGGGTATATGCTTGTTCTTGATCTTCAAACTTTGGAGATTTATATAGCCTTCTAAAATATATCAGTTGTAACAGATCTGTTGAGCAAGATTCTGTGACATTAGATAGTTGACTAAGATCCGGATATTGGGGGATTTGAAGATCTCTGTCGGCTTCAGTATTTAAATACTTTCTCCTTTTAAGTATTTAAATACTTCTTTATCAAACGGGACTTGACTTTAGCAAATAACCAAGATTCCCTTCCAAACGGTCTTAAGTTCTGATTTGATAGGTATTGAAGATCTCAATACTTTATAGCTTGAATACTGTATCCATTTGTGCTGTAGGCTATAAAGGAGTAGTCGCTGTATCGAATGTTTGCTGTATGGAGGGACAGCTTCCACACTTTGGCGTTTTTAGATTTTGTTGTTGTATGATGGCAACGCGAGAGCTAGCTGTATGCTGGCGCTATGAAAAGATCTTCGATACAGAGCCAACAACTTTGATCGACTTTCGATACAGGGGCTTGCTGTAATACCCGATTTTAATTCAGTCATTATCATTCAGTAATTATCGTTCAGTAATTGTCACTCAGTAATTTTCACTCATTAATGATTATTTGTCACTCATATTCAATCATTGTATTCACCGTTCAGAGTAATTGTATCGTGTATCAATTGTCATTCATCATCAATCTAGTTGGAGTATTGTGCCGTGTTTATCGTCATTGTCATCTTCATAGTGGGCTGTGTGTGAGGAGTAGCACACGCTATGAACTCTCTTTAGCGCGTGCTAATTGAGTTCAGGTAGCGCACGCTACCTCTCAACACTAACGCACGCTAATGTAGTTCAAGTAGGCAGTCCAGAAGGCACTGGACTGCAGTTAGGTTGTAAGTAGGGCAAGCTACGAATGGTAAGTAGTGCGCGCTAGTAGGTCGGAGTAGTGCACGCTATGCAGTTGATGTTGCGCGCGCTAAGGTCGGAACAGGCAGAGTCCAGTAGCTACTGGATTGAGTTGGATTGATTCCTAGCGCACGCTACAAGTAGTTATTAGCGTACGCTAATCGGTGTCAGTAGCGCACGCTGAATATTGTGTGTAGCGCGCGCTACCGAGAGCGGATCAGAGAACAGGAGGTTCTGGACTTCAGTACTGGGCATCAGATAAATTGCTAGCGCACGCTAACATTTTGAGTTAGCGCACGCTAAGTATACGGTTGTAGCGCACGCTACAAAAAGGTACGTAGCGCACGCTACCGTTGCGAACAGAGGGTACTGGACTACCCAGAACACCCGTTAGCGCACGCTACGCACAGGAACTAGCGCACGCTAACTGGGATTTGCTATATATTAAACAATGCAGTCCATTTCGTCATTTCATCATCCCACTTCATTCCTTCGGCAGTTTTGGGCGATTCTGGGCGATTTGGAGAGTTTTCATCGAGCTGAATCCACAAATTATCATCTTCAAGTTTATCATTCGGATTAATCATCATTTCATCATCCCCATCACATCAAATCAAGGTAATAACCTCTTGGATCTAGTATTTCAGATTTTGGGCTTTTTCCTTCCGATTTCTTCGTGTAAGCTTGGATTGTTGTTAGAATATGTTAGATATGGATTATCTACCTTGGATAAATGTATTTGTTGGCCACTAAGTATACTGGATACAGTTTGGGAAATAGTTTAAACAACAAACTGTACTGATTTTAAATCTGAGTGCGTAGCGGAAGTCTTAGATACAGTAGGTCGCTGTGGATACAACAACTAAATGTATAGTGTATACTTAATTAATCACAGTAATTAAAATAGTAAAAACTGAAGGTAAATAACACAGTAATTAAATTGGTTCGAGGTAAACCCCTCTACGTCCATTGGTCCTCCACACAGGAGTAAAAAGTTTATTATAATTACTACGTACACAACTACGTAATTATAACAACACACAATCAATATATCGTTCACACAGATTGATATAAAGATCTTAGCTTCAACCGTTCACACAGATTGGTTTTGAGCTAATGCTTTGACTTGCTTCTTCACACACAGTTCTGAAGCTTCGTCTTCTTCAATGCAAATCCTTCACACACAGTTCCGGAGAAACACAGATTACTCAGTCCACACAGGGCTGATCTGGGTTTGTTCAAGGTATAGAATAGAGGGTGAACAACAACTTTGACTTTAAGAGCTTTCAGCTGATGAAGTGTTGTTCGAGATGATGAGCACTGTATATCTCTTTAGATCTTAATTGCAGTAAGCTTTGGAGATATATTTTGCTCTGATGATAACTTTGATAGCTTGATAATTTCGATAGCTTGGGTAACTGATCTTCAGCATCTTGATGTGATATATATAGTCTCTGAAATATATATCCGTTGAGATGTTTCCATTGAGTGAGATTCCGTTCCAACAAGATTATAACACGATCCGGATTTAGCGGGATTTGAAGATCTGTTGACTGACAGTATTTAAATACTTTATCCTTGAGTATTTAAATAATTCTTTATTCAACGGGACTTGACTTCTGAAGATTCCTTCTTTGTCCTGTTTGTGAGCTGTATGGAAGATAACTGTATTGGTGTTTCGATACAGTTTCCATACTTGGTCTTTATAAGACTTCTTGCTGTACTGAAGGATTCCACTATATGCTGATTTCGAGACAGGTCTTCAATACAGGATGATGCCTCAATACTTTGATACAGTTTCCTTTACTGTATGCGGATTGGCATATATGTCAAAACCTCTTAACAGATGCTATTCGATACATGGATTGAATATCCCGGCTGTTTCGATACAGGGTTCTTGTTTTTCCAATAATTTCCCCCTTTTGACAATTTGCCAAGACTTACTTTCTAACTTTCAAGTCTTCTTGATGATGCCAAAACCTTCTTCATGAAATAGTCTTCCTTGATGGCTTCTGGCAGATTTCTCGGTCTTTTGTCAAAAGGTCTGTCTTTCAGCAACTTAGGCTATCTAATGAACTGATCGCAGGCGAGTTCGATACAGCTAAGGATTTTTACAACTTGAGCTTATGATTGGCGCACAGGCACAATCTTACAATGTTTTCTAAGTTTACAACTGAAATCATGAACTGTTCGTAGACTAGTTCGTACAGCTTAATTTTCAATCAAGTTTCTATACTTGAGATTTGTTTATCAAACAAATTAAGTAATCATACATCAACACAGTAGATTACGAGTTGTAATCTTTCAAGACAAACAAACACTTTTATTGATATTTAAAATAAATTGAGTACATGGTTTGCTGTTTCGAAGAGAAAGATTATAAATAAAAAATAATACAAAGATTTCAGCTCCTATCTGTAGTCCGCATGCCTCCATGGTTTTCTCCCTGGATCATTCTTAGTACCACGCCACCAGTTCTGTAGGGAATCGTTGCCTCGATCCTGGTATATTGCTCTTCCTTCATAGGATCTATCAAATGCAAGAATCCAGTCTTCTGGATGGTGATCCGGTCTCCTCTTCTGTGTTTGCTCTTCATATCTAGCTGGAGAGGGAGTTTTCCGTCTTCTAGCATCTTCGTAAATTTGTCTGCGGCCTCCGCTAATGTTTTATAGCTCTTGAAGATGGCGGATTCCCTGATGAGTTTAACAAAGTATCTCATCAGTTCGTTCTTCCTCCATTGCTTCACTTCATCGGCAGTAGGATGGCGGTTGGTCGGCAGACGAATCTCAGAAGGTCTTTGGATTAGATTTTGCCACAGAACATTTGGATCATGAAATTCAGGTCGGGAGACTGAAATCTTAAAACTTTGGGAGTGAGGGGCTAGCTTGTTTAATTCGGCAGTGATGCTGTCTTGAGCGGCCTCAAATTCCATTTATTGTTGTATCATGATTCTCCTAGCAGCTTCTCTTGCCTCTTCCCCCTTTTTGGATTCATCAATACGTTCTAGGATTTCTAATGCAGCATCCTGTTTCGTCTCGATGTTAGTCATTCTCTCTACAAGGGCGGAAAGCGTCTGCGACATGTCCTGGATACATTTGTGGTGGGCGCGCAATTGAGAGCTGTTTTGAATCATAGCACATGCGGTCTTGGCTTCAGCTATTCGCGTTTTGGTTGCTTCTTCCTTCAGGAGTTGCTCCTGCTTGTCTTCCATGATTTTCAGAGCTTGTTTGAACACTTCTGGCAGAATAACGAATGCCTCGACAACACGGGATACTTCATGTTGTAGAGTGGTCATCTCCTCCACGACAGAAGTATGCATCCAATTCAATGCTTTCTCAACAGAAGACAGAGCATTCACTGCATCCTGGATGAATACAGTTTGAAGACCAAGTGCGCGCAGGCGCTCTTTCCTAGCGGCAGAAATTGAAGAATCTGGTTGAGCAAAGTCTTCAGAGCTGTTCAACCTCCTTACGTTCACGGTTGGGCGTGAAGTAAGTTGGAAATCCTCAGGTACGATACCGTCCTCGGATTCCACGGTTGAAGGGGCGGGAGCAGCTTGTTCTGGTTCGGCGGCAGGGGGTTGAGTGGCTTCCAGTTGCAAAGTTTCGTCTGTAGACATGGATACAGGAGGGACTGAATTCTCCTGTTGTCTCTCAGCTTCCACCTATTCCGGCAGAGGGACTGATTCCTCTTGCTGGACGGCGCGGGCAACTTCTTCTTCAGTGGCAGCAGGCTCAGGTGCCTATTCCAAAACTGCTTCAACTTCCTCGACTTGAGGGACTGATTCCTCCTCGTCGGGAATTATCTCTTGCTGTGGCGAAGGGGGATTGCTTTGAATTGACGGCCCTTCGTCACCTTTTGGTGGAGAGGCATCTCTAGCTTGAGCCTCTTCACGACTCATCCTCAGACCAGCTTGAAAAACATCGTCGTCGTCGTCTGAGTCATTGTCATCGTCTTTTGGATTTTCGGGAGAGTCCTCTGACTTATCCTTACCTTTCCTTCTAGCGTCAGATTTCTGAAGAAGATGGCTTTCAATCAGTTCTTTGCAGAAAGGGTTGTCCCATCGGATCAGGGCTTTAATTTCCATTGAGTCTGTCACTTCTGATACGAATCTTTCTTCTTGGCTCCAATCGCTCCAGTTGTACAATGTTTCATACGGAGCTAGACTGTAGCCTTTCCATGTTAGAAATCTTTCGTAAGCATGTTCAATTTGAACAGAGAGAAGGGTCTTATGAATAATGGTGTCAGGGGAGGGACTACGTACAACGTCTGGAGACGCTGTAGCGAGGGATTCCTGTACAGGTATGGGATCCTGTATAGAAGTGGGATTCCTTACAGGGGATGGTGCCCCGAAGGAAGTTGGATCCTGTATGGGTGTGGGATCCCGCATAGGAGAAGTAGCTTTTGGCTCCAAATGGGCAGCCGACTCGCTAAAGTCTTGTTCGTTGGCAGATGTCTCATCATCCGTCCTAGCCACCAAAGGCTCAGGATCTACTTTCGATACAGTAGTGGACATATCTTCCACAGGGGTTGGGCCCTGGGGTTGTTCTTCAGTGGGTTGAGCCACGGGGGAAACTTCTTCGGTGGGCTTGGCAGATAGCTTCCTAAGTTTCTTCTTTGGCTTCTCACCAGCAATGGGTTTCTTGCTGTGAGATCTTTTTCTCTTCTTTGAAGATTCCACGTCCTGGGACTTCAAAGACTCATCTCGAGGATTTGCAGAAACTGGCATATGTTTGGTTTTTGGGTGGTTGCAGACCATAGTGGTTTGATTATACGCAGTAGGCTTGACGCCTCCTAGGTATATCCTGGAGTTGTTCTTCTTAGCATCAGCGGATTGCGACAGTCCGCATTTCGTCAGGATATGGTTTAACATCAAACCAAAAGATTTCTTCTAGGTGGCAGGCTTGCACACCTCCTCTTGCAGGCGCTTCAGGATTATTTGGCACCAGTTGACCTTTTCACAGGTCAGAATAGCCACCATCATCCTGAACCTCAGATTGGTATACATTTCGAATGCACCGGTTCGATTCTCAATTATCCTGCAGCAGAAATCATGCAAATATACATAAGGCAGACAAAAATTCTTTTTGTGACAGGTGGTTTGAACCATGTCAACAACTTTTGAGCCTGTGAACAGTCCATAAAATTTAGTTCCAAATGTCTCAAGTTGATCCATTATCAGGCCATCAGCGGGCAGCCTGTAGATATTCTGGAGCAGATCGCTATCAACACAGATCTCAACTCCTTGGATTGTAGCGGTAATGTCAGCAACGTGACCTCCTTGGGCCAGTGACAAGAAGTGTACGGCGGTGTTGAGGTAAAATTCCTCAACCAGATGAGCATCATACTTATCAGCAGTCTGACTTCCAAGGCGATAGAGGCCTTGTTGACGAAGACGAGTGATGATGTACTCCATGGGTTCTGCGTCGTTGGTTTCAGACAGAATACGTTCAATGACAACAGATCTTGAAAAGATCCGTCCATCGATGATGTTAGCGGTTTTCTTGAGAGCGGGAGAAGAAGTTTGTCCAGCCATTTGATGATTTTACAGGAAAAAGTGCAAGAAAATAACCGAAATATGCAGTAAAATGCAGAAAAGTATGTAGGCTGTTTTTGCTTGAGAACTCTTAAATTTGCAGAAAGCGTAAAGAGTCTCTAATGGCAGATTCAGTCCTTTTATACTTGGGCGGCGAAATAGGGTTTTGTAGAGTACGAATGGTCAGATTTTAAGGGATGGGAACCGGTTTTTGAAATCAACGGTTAAGATGGAATGAGTGTAACTGGTACGCTAATCCATTAAAATGTTTAAAAATGAGCGGGTCCCACTTCTGACATTTGTGTCACCCTAAATGCCTGAAACAACGGTTTTAAAACAATAAATAATTTAAAACATCGCGGCTTTTGAGATTCAGTTGTCCAGATGTCGTGTAAGGCATTTAATGTACATGACGTTTGACATAAAAACAGGGCACGTGGACAAAAATTATTTTGAAAAGAAATAATATTATATTATATATATACTGAATCGAAATCCTATAGCATGTGCTGTTTCCGCATCGATACAGTGTTCCCCCTTAAAAAGGTACATATAGGTTTTAAATTCCATACATCAACTTGTGGATTAATGCTGTATTCATGGGTCCTACAGTATTCCCCCTTAATTATTGCACACGTCAGCTGTAGGATTTATATGTCTTCGCTCACTATAGTGTTGTATTGATGGTTCTGCGTGTACATATAATTAACGTTGGATACTGTATTCTTAGGTCTTACAGCATTCCCCCTCAATTTGTTGAGTAAAAACAATAAATTACTTACAGGGAGTCGGGCTGTAGCATTCCCAATTCTTGTCTAAGCATGTTGAATCTGGCTGTGTCGAGCGGCTTGGTGAAGATGTCGGCCAACTGAACGTCTGTATGAACTTTTTCAAGGCGAACATCCTTGTTCTCGACATGATTCCTTATAAAGTGATGCTTCATGTTGATATGCTTAGTGCGCGAGTGCAGGACAGGATTGTGCGTGATTGCAATTGCACTCGTACTATCACACATGATTGGAGTCTCTCTGGCATCGATTCCATAATCTGACAACTGTTCGCATCCAAAGGATCTCGCATACAAAGAACTACCAAAGACAGATAGTACTGATTCATCCGTGGAAAGAGAATTAGCCAATTGCTTCTTACTGAACCAAGAAACGAGTCTAGGTCCAAGAAAGTGACAAGTTCCACTTGTACTCTTCCTATCTAGCTTGCAGCCTCCGATATCCGAGTCGCTGTATCCAACTAAATCGAATCCGCCTTCTTTAGGATACCATAGTCCTGCATCGACCGTTCCTTTAATGTACTTCAGGATTCGTTTAGCTGTATTGAAGTGTGATTCCTTAGGTGCAACTTGATACCTCGCACACACTCCAACAGCAAACTGGATATCGGGCCTGCTAGCCGTTAGGTACAGGAGCGAACCAATGAGCTTTCTATAGAGTGATTGGTCAAACGTCTTTCCGGCTTCATCTGCACTAATTTGCACGGAAGTGCTCATGGGGGTTGGCGAAGATTTGGAAGTGTTCATTCCAAATTTGTTGAGAAACTCCTTGCTGTATTTTTCTTGGTTGATGAAAATACCTGTAGGCAACTGCTTTACCTGCAAACCTAGGAAATAACTAAGTTCCCCCATCATACTCATTTCAAATTTACTTTACATGAGATGAGAGAACCTTTGACACACAGCAAGGTTAGTTGAACCAAAAATTATGTCATCCACATAGATTTGCACCATAAGAAGGTCATCACCTTCCTGTATTTTGAACAAGGTCTTGTCCACAGCACCTTTCTCAAATCCATTGTTGGTTAGATACTGGGACAAGGTTTCGTACCAGGCTCTAGCGGCTTGTTTAAGTCCATACAGCGCTTTTCTTAGTCTGTATACTAAATCGATACCGTCTGTGTTGGCAAACCCTGGTGGTTGTTCAACATAAACTTCTTCTGCAAGGTCTCCATTCAGGAATGCACTCTTGACGTCCATTTGGTATACAATAAAGATTTTATGGGCGGCAAAGGCTAAAAATATCCTAATGGCTTCTAGTCTCGCTACAGGGGCGAAGGTTTCATCATAGTCTATGCCTTCTTCCTGACTATAGCCTTGTGCGACTAGTCTGGATTTATTCCTTATAATAAGTCCATTTTGATCCTTTTTATTGCGAAATACCCATTTGGTTCCTATAACCGATTGATGTGTAGGTCTGGGTACAAGATACCATACATTGTTTCTTTCGAAACCGTTAAGCTCTTCTTCCATATATGTTATCCAATGAGAATTATTAAGAGCGTCTATGGTCGAAACAGGTTCGGACTGGTCTAAGAATACAACAATAGTGCACATATTGAGTCTTCTAAGCTCGGATTGAGATTTCCATTCAGGAAACTGTGATATCTCAGCATCAGATTCTTCTTGTGCACAAAGTACATTTCCTTGTGTACTCTGTATTCTCCTATGAGTAGAAACACCAGCATTTATGTTTCCAATGATCAGCTCTTGCGGGTGATCTCTCAACCATCTTCGGTCGGGTTCTAGATCAGGATCCCGTACTGTATCGAAAGATTCTGTGGATACAGCTTCAGCTTGTACAGCGTCGGCTTCATCCACTTCAATTCTTATAGCTGTGGGGTTGATTTCTAGATCAACGACAGGTTCTATGGGAGTTGGAGGATCCAAGATAGATAGATGGTGGATGTTCTGAGTGATATCATCTACTCCTGTAGGGTCATGGTGAGGTTCGTCATGTAACACCCCCAAAACCGTATGGGAATATTACACGCCGTAAACCCTTTCCGCAAGGATCTACCAGGCTAAACATCCATAAACAACCAAATGCTTGCCCGGCCAGGGTCAAACAATATAATAATACAGACCGTTAAGGTCACTTACACATAAACACACAGACCGATGAGGTCACACAACTCTATCAACAGGACTGACTAACAACATTACCCATACAGGGGTCGAAATACAATACAGCGGAAGACTGAATCAACTCTAACAATACAACTAAACTCTACCAACTCTCAACTCTTGATTAGTATCGCAGCTCGTCATCCCCTTGTGCCAATCCCGTGATCGCTCCCGAACCTGCATGTACCTGGACGCAGAACAGACATCCACCCCCCGAATACTCGGGGGTTAGTAAAACTCCACTGTTTTACTAGTGCAAGTATCAAACCATACGAAATGTAACAAGCAAATAGCAACTACGAATTTAATACGCAAATCAATTATCAAAATGTTCCCGAGAAGTTTTAGAATTTCGAACTCAAGTAAGAGATATTTGAAAAGGAACACATCATCTCGGGGATTTTTAAAGCAGAAATTCTTTTGGACCTCGAGTCCCAATTTACAAAACCTTTTCGTAAACATTAGGGCCTTAGCCCGATTCTCGTTTCAAAGCATACTAAATAATATATCATTATGAGTCCGAGATCCATATTTAAAATGTTACCCGAACAATCACTGCTACACGATCATTGTTCGTACACATCATGTACCGAACTCCGGAGGCCTCGACGGACCTTACCCGGACCACACATACTGTTCGTACACATCATGTACCGAACTCCGGAGGCCTCAACGGACCCTACCCGGCCACACACACTGTTCGTACACATCATGTACCGAACTCCGGAGGCCTCAACGGACCCTACCCGGCCACAACATCGTTCGTACACATCATGTACCGAACTCCAGAGGCCTCGTCAGACCCTACCTGGATCACACACCTTGTCCGTACACGTCATGTACCGGACTCCAGAGGCCTCGTCAGACCCTCACTGGATCACACACTTTGTTCGTACACATCATGTACCGAACTCCAGAGGCCTCGTCAGACCCTACCTGGAACACACACACATCGACACGACACAATTCATAATCATTAAATGTCAAGCCATTCCACATTACACCGAAATGTACAATCAAGTATGTAAACCAAAACAACACAAACATCACGATCATCACAACGACTCTTAACCAACATAACACACATTCGGTACACAATACATTGAACAACCATGTGTACAACCATCTCATATGTACATCTCAATCTCGCACAAATGGCACAACGCCTAACACGTATACCAATATATCACTATTATCACAAAGCCTTCAAATTTCGGAAAACACAACCAACTCCAACGGAACATATTTACGGAGGCAAGCAAAATCATCATACATATCATACGTAATTACTAGTCACAAGATACAAGTCGTATAATAAGATACTTGCCTTAATAACCGCTACCAAACGCTCCGAAGAACACGGTTCGACCGGGAAGCTCGAACCCCAAAGAAGGCAACGAACGGAAGGGTTCCGACTCGAGTTCTTCACAAGAATTCGTTCCTAAGTCACAACGATATCAATTCAATCACAATTCTACGAAAACGTATGGAACTTCCCAAGTTCTACCCATTGAAGCATTTTATCGGACACTTTGAAGGCGTAGTCCAATTCAATCGATTATTCAAAGAAATACTCAAATCCGTTCCACAAAACTTCAAGGGTATTGAATGATTACGAGTTTACAATCAAGTTTCATCAGAAATCTGAATCAAAACAAAGAAAATCGGCCAAAACACCAAGAAACCCCAAGAACATCCAAAAACCAAAAGTTTAGGTGTTCTTACCTTCGATCCGGGTGGAAGATGATGTTAATCCATGATTCCAACTTCCAAAACATGTTTATATAAGTTGATTCTACTCAAAACCATCGATCTATGGTGAAAATCGCGGAAGGAACGAAGAAAAGTGGAAAATGCCGGATATGACTCGGTCCAGGCCTTAAATAGCCGGACATCGCCGACGCTACGACGAATCGGCCGCCCTTACGCACGAATCGCCATGGCCAAGTCTCGCCGAGAAATGCCGGCATCGTACGCACGTAATCGCCAGGACTTACGACGTAACCGCCCTTACGCACGTAGTCACGGCCACTACCGCACGTTACTCGGCCAGTGGCACGGCCCCGGCATTCCGGCCATGACTCGACCGGGACCAACTCCGACGGCCCGAACGACCCCGAAACCCGAACTCGAGTACGAATCGAAGATACGGTTACGAAGTACTCAAAATACGAATCCGAGCACTAATAGAACACACGATTCCGACTACCCGAAGGCTCGAAATTCGACAACGGAAAGTAATTACCCCAAACTTTAGAAATTACGAAAATGGCCCAAAACGCCCCAAAATCACGATACATGATCGAATAACCAAACCGAAGCTTGCAACATGAATAATAACATTAAATGGACTTCCGAGAAACTCGAAACAACAGCTGGACGAGATTCGAGAGAATCGAACTCATGTGCGAAAAGTCATTTAAGAACACGAAACTCAACAAAACGATACCGAAACGAACTCGGATGACAAAAAGTGTAGAATTAAATATTCTCGGAATGACGAAACGGTCAAAAGCGAGTCGTCAAACGGACCTCCGCCGAAAAATGAAAATTACCGGAAATTCAAATTGCGATATTACATTCTACCCTCCTTAAAAGAAGTTTCGTCCGAAACTTAAAACAAGTAGGGAGAGGCAATATCCCGACAGAAAACTCAACAAGATACACAAGAAACGCGTAACTTTCGTCCATTGGCGAAACGTTACAAGCAACGCGAAAGAATATACAACGTGACAACACGCCACACGACGACCATAACAACGCCACCGGCAATGATTCAAAACAATAACGATCAATTAACGACGCATCACATACCACATCATATGCACACATTTAATCAAGGAAATGTACGCGACAACAAGTCGCACCCGATTAAAACGGCTATGCGATAGAAACAAATAGAGTATTACGATAGAAATCATTCCGATTCTCATCAACAAGAAAATGTCCGACGTCATAACACAAACAATTCAAGATAACAGAAAATGAGAATACCGGATATTACATTCTATCATACAAAAAAATAAGTTTCGTCCCGAAACTTAAACTAAGGTTATCACAGTGATACGAAACAAAATATAACGACACAAAATAAAATACCATGCTCATGACCTCGTGGTCCACTGACACGCCTCCGTAGGTTCAACAACTAAACGGGAACTTACACAAAAATAAATATCATTAAACAAGTTCCAAATGTAAAAGCGTCACAAAAAACATCTCTACACGCGAAACAATCCGTGTAGCGAGTACCAAAAACACCACCACTAGACATCACTGGGCCCTCCGGAAGTAGGAATAGAATTCCGGTCCCTTATCATCTCGGCAATAATATCGCAGTACTGAACTCGATGCCCCTCGTGTCCACAATTATAACAAGTCACTGGCGGTTTCTTACAATGCGCGCGTTCATGGCCTAGAACGTTACAGTTGAAACACCTAGGAGCATTACCAGAACTCAAAGACACCGACTTGGGTCTTTTGGGTTCTCTAACTGACCGAGAAGGTCCCATACTCGGCTGATACGAGGGTTGAGGTGTGGGAATCCCAATTCCCTTACTTCCCGATGCGTCATCGGAAATCTTCTGCTTTTTCGCTACCGATACGGACTCGGTAGACATTATAGCCATCTCAAACGCCAAGGCTCGATCCTGATAGTCCTTCAAGATTGTACACATAAAAGGAGCCATACCTTTGCCGAATCGAGGTTTCATACGCATATCGAAATAACGAACCTTATCGCCTCACTTTTCACTCCGATCCGAACATAACACGGTGCCGATTATAATCGACTATCGCTGGGATATCGACACGTCTCGGGCGTAGCCGAGAAAAACTCGACAATCCTACGCTCTTTAACGGGCGGCGGACAATACTCGGCCTCCATGGCGCTTTGAATTCACCCAGTAGCGATACGATCACTGGCGCTACGGCCTCCCACCACTCTGCAGCCTTCCTGTCGAGTAGGTATTGAGCAATAGGCACTCTTCTCTCATCGGGGCAAGCTACGGCATCAAATGTTACATCCCATTTGGAAGAGCCAATTCTCGACTAACGAGTCCGAAGAACCTACAAAACGGGCGGGTGCATTCTCATCACATCTCGTAACCACTTATCGGCTCCGTTATCTTCATCCGAATCCCGTCTCGGTGTGCAGTGCGATTCATATGTGCCAACCGGTCAGTCACCTGACGAAGGATGGTGGCGGCGTCAATATCAACATTACCTCTGGATGATTGCTGCTGATCACGACCACGACTACGACCACGTCCTCGGCCACGGCCTCTCGGCATACTGGATGGACGACCAATAAGAATAACACATCCAAACAAATATCACAACGTCAAGATAAGACAATAAATAGCAGCACGTTAAAACATCAACTCCAAGTCATCACACAAGTGACGAACTAACACTGTAATTTTAGAACTTCATTAAAAAAAAAAATAATCCACACAGTCACATCAACAGAGATGTTTGGATTTTACAAAATCAAACACGGTCAAAACCACACACGTATCGCAGGGATCAAACACTAACAACAAAAATAAAATGTTTCCGGGGTATTATTCAAATGATAAAATTTTAAATTCTCAAGTTTGAAAAAAAGGAATTGGTGAAATGAAATTTTTGAAAACACTTATAATACCTCGGTCGTTTAATTAAAACCATGTACCTCATTATCAAACTGTTTTGATTGAAGCTATTTGCAAAACAACACATCAAGGCTTCAATCTTTTCGCTAGACGATATCGTCAAAATGACCTTATCAATATATCATTATCTTTGCTAGCGTTATACGGGGTAACAACATGTTACCACGCCATCCATCACTGATATATCAACAGAGATTAAATAATCAAGGGGCACGGGTACAACTGTAATAACAAATTTCTACCGGTCGAGTCAAAAGTTTACTGGCCGTAACAACATGCGCTTTACGGCCGTAATAACTCTGAGCTTACGGCCGTAATGGAAAACATCTTACGGCCGTAACATCTAGCCAGGCTGAGTAATTGTCATAGTAGCCCCCAACACACAAACACATAACATTTAAATTCGAAAATTAGAATTCGTTATGCAAAACAAGATTTTTCCAAAAATTTTGATTTCCACATAAATGCTCAAATCAGTAGTCTTTAAGGAAAAACGTTTTCAAAGCTACCCGTAGCGGGTATAATTACAACAATCCAAAATAGTCGATATTAAAACCACATGCCCAAATGGCAAACAGGGTCGCCAATTCAATCACATACATCTCATGGCATCAAGTTTAAACACACAACAAAATCATTCATCGGAGTTTCCCACAAACTCTACCGTAAAACCCATCAAGGTTCACAACTTTCACACCATACCAACCCACATTGTGGTTCAAGGGCCAAACATCAATACATCTAGTTCTATACACGTACAGCATATCCAAGTATCGAATAAAACTTCATTACACAACACCGTGTAAATAAAATTATGCACCACAAATATCACACCTAAATGAAATCATGAACACAGATATTATGCATAAAAGAGGAGACTTACGTCCACAGGCCGCACGGAGACGACGGTCGCCCACGATACTAATCTCATCCGACAACATATCCAACGCGTTGTGACTACGCACAACTCAACTTGTCACCTGACGACTCGAACGACAAGACAACACATTACTCAACAAATCACAACTCGACTCGACCTGACAGCCTAGGTTTCCGCAACCTAAGCTCCGATACCATAAATGTAACACCCCCAAAACCGTATGGGAATATTACACGCCGTAAACCCTTTCCGCAAGGATCTACCAGGCTAAACATCCATAAACAACCAAATGCTTGCCGGCTGTGTCA
Organism: Orobanche coerulescens; assembly: GCA_033398695.1. Lineage (NCBI taxonomy): Eukaryota > Viridiplantae > Streptophyta > Magnoliopsida > Lamiales > Orobanchaceae > Orobanche > Orobanche coerulescens. Next base: position 53,186,680 of record CM065803.1, read on the forward strand.
AACAATATAATAATACAGGCCTGTTAAGGTCACTTACACATAAACACACAGGCCAGATGAGGTCACACAACTCTATCAACGGGATCGACTAACAACATTACCCATACAGGGGTCGAAATACAATACGGAAAGACCGAATCAACTCTAACAATACAACTAAACTCTACCAACTCTCAACTCTTGATTAGTATCGCACTCGTCATCCCCTTGTGCCAATCCTGTGTTGCTCCCGAACTGCATGTACACGGGCCTTGAGCAGACATCCACCCCGAATACTCGGGGGTTAGTAAAACTCCTTGTTTTACTAGTGCAAGTATCAAACCATACGAAATGTAACAAGCAAATAGCAACTACGAATTTAATACGCAAATCAATTATCAAAATGTTCAGAAGTTTTAGAATTTCGAACTCAAGTAAGAGATATTTGAAAAGGAACACATCATCTCGGGGATTTTTAAAGCAGAAATTCTTTTGGACCTCGAGTCCCAATTTACAAAACCTTTTCGTAAACATTAGGGCCTTAGCCCGATTCTCGTTTCAAAACATACTAAATAATATATCATTATGAGTCCGAGATCCATATTTAAAATGTTACCCGAACAATCATCTGCTACGATCATTGTTCGTACATCATGTACCGAACTCCGGAGGCCTCGACGGACCTTACCCGACCACACATCGCTCGTACACATCATGTACCGAACTCCGGAGGCCTCAACGGACCCTACCCGGCCACACACACTGCTCGTACACATCATGTACCGAACTCCGGAGGCCTCAACGGACCCTACCCGGCCACAACATCGTTCGTACACATCATGTACCGAACTCCAGAGGCCTCGTCAGACCCTACCTGGATCACACACCTTGTCCGTACACGTCATGTACCGGACTCCAGAGGCCTCGTCAGACCCTACAAGGATCACACACATTGTCCGTACACATCATGTACCGAACTCCAGAGGCCTCGTCAGACACTACATGGAACACACACACATCGACACGACACAATTCATAATCATTAAATGTCAAGCCATTCCACATTACACCGAAATGTACAATCAAGTATGTAAACCAAAACAACACAAACATCACGATCATCACAACGACTCTTAACCAACATAACACACATTCGGTACACAATACATTGAACAACCATGTGTACAACCATCTCATATGTACATCTCAATCCTGCACAAATGGCACAACGCCTAACACGTATACCAATATATCACTATTATCACAAAGCCTTCAAATTTCGGAAAACACAACCAACTCCAACGGAACATATTTACGGAGGCAAGCAAAATCATCATACATATCATACGTAATTACTAGTCACAAGATACAAGTCGTATAATAAGATACTTGCCTTAATAACCGCTACCAAACGCTCCGAAGAACACGGTTCGACCGGGAAGCTCGAACCCCAAAGAAGGCAACGAACGGAAGGGTTCCGACTCGAGTTCTTCACAAGAATTCGCTCCTAAGTCACAACGATATCAATTCAATCACAATTCTACGAAAACGTATGGAACTTCCCAAGTTCTACCCATTGAAGCATTTTATCGGACACTTTGAAGGCGTAGTCCAATTCAATCGATTATTCAAAGAAATACTCAAATCCGTTCCACAAAACTTCAAGGGTATTGAATGATTACGAGTTTACAATCAAGTTTCATCAAATCTGAATCAAAACAAAGAAAATCGGCCAAAACACCAAGAAACCCCAAGAACATCCAAAACCAAAAGTTTAGGTGTTCTTACCTTCGATCCGGTGGAAGATGATGTTAATCCATGATTCCAACTTCCAAAACATGTTTATATAAGTTGATTCTACTCAAAACCATCGATCTATGGTGAAAAATCGCGGAAGAACGAAGAAAAGTGGAAAATGCCGGATATGACTCGGTCCAGCCTTAAATAGCCGGACATCACGGACGCTTACGACGAATCGGCCGGGCCCTTACGTACGTAATCGCCATGGCGAAGTCTCGCCGTAAATGCCGCAGATCGTTACGCACGAATCGCCAGTGGCCTTACGACGTAACCGGCCTTACGTACGTAGCCGCCGGCCACTACCGCACGCGTTACTCGGCTGGCCGGCTCGGCCTCAAGATTCTGGCCATAACTCGACCGGGACCAACTCCGACGGCCCGAACGACTCAAACCCGAACTCGAGTACGAATCGAAGATACGGTTACGAAGTACTCAAAATACGAATCCGAGCACTAATAGAACACACGATTCCGACTACCCGAAGGCTCGAAATTCGACAACGGAAAGTAATTACCCCAAACTTTGGGAAATTACGAAAATGGCCCAAAACGCCCAAAATCACGATACATGATCGAATAACCAAACCGAAGCTTGCAACATGAATAATAACATTAAATGGACTTCCGAGAAACTCAAACAACAGCTTGCATTTGAGATTCGAGAGAATCGAACTCATGTGCGGAAAAGTCATTTAAGAACACGAAACTCAACAAAACGATACCGAAACGAACTCGGATGACAAAAAGTGTAGAATTAAATATTCTCAGAATGACGAAACGGTCAAAAGCGAGTCGTCGAAACGGACCTCCGCCGAAAAATGAAAATTACCGGAAATCCGAAATTGCGGATATTACACGTCAAACACTACATGAACTGATTCCTCGATCGTCAGCTTCCTTTTATTAAAGATTCTGAAAGCTTTGCTGACGGAGGAGTATCCTACGAATATTCCTTTATCTGATTTCTCATCAAAGGTTCTAAGTTGGTCCTTCCCATTATTCAATACATAACACCTGCATCCAAAAATGTGGAAATACGAAACTAACGGAGTTTTGTTGTTCCATACCTCATATGCTGTTTTGTAGTGGTGTTTGTTGACGATACATCGGTTTTGAGTGTAGCATGCTGTATTGGTTGCTTCACCCCAGAAACGCTGTGGCAACTTGCTTGCAGCAATCATTGTCCTTGTTGCTTCTTTCAACGTCCTATTCTTTCGCTCGGCAACACCATTTTGTTGAGGTGTACGGGCAGCTGAGTATTCGTGTTGTATTCCATTCTCCAAACAGTATTGTTCTATAAAGCAGTTAGTAAATTCTGTACCTCTGTCGGACTGAATGCACACGATACTCAATGCCTTTTCATTTTGCAACTTTCTCAGGAGCTCGGGCAGCTTTGATGTTGTTTCCTTCTTCTTGCTAAGGAAGATTGTCCAAGCATACCTGGAATAATCATCAACAACAACCATGTGGTATTTCTTACCTCCCAAACTTACTGGGTCTACAGGACCGTAGAGATCCATATGTAGCATTTACAACACTCTTTGGGTTAAAAGGTAGGATTTGCTCTTCAGGGTTGACTTTATTTGCTTGCCTTTCTGACATGGTCCACAGACGCTATCCTTCTTAAATGATACATTTGGCAAACCTCTAACCATTCCCTGTATTGAAAGCTTGTTGATCGTCTTGAAGTTGACGTGAGACATCCTCTTGTGCCATAACTAGCTAAGATCTGCAGTGCCTTTGGCAACAAAGCATGGAATTGAGGAGCTCATAGGCTTCCATTCAGCAATATACATGTTACCTGATCTGCTTCCTGTAAGCACAACTTCCTTGGTTTGGATGTTCTTGACTCTACAGCGATCTATATAGAACTTCACCGAGAACTGTTTATCACAGAACTGGCTAATACTAAGTAGATTATACTGTAAGCCTTCAACATATGCAACATCGGTGACTTTGAATTTTCCGACAAGTAGGTTTCCTTTCCCTCTTGTTCTTCCTTTAGATTTATCACCGAAACGAACTTTTGGACCGCGACCTTCTACAAAATCTGATACCTTGCTCCTATCTCCGGTCATGTGCCGAGAGCATCCACTATCAAAGTACCAGGTATCCTCCTCCAGAATGTCCTGTAACAAAGAAATTAAGTAGATTTAGGTCCCCTTTGATTTTTGGGTCCATGATTGTTAGTTCCTCTAGGTACCCAAGTTTTCCTAGCAGCAATTGGTTTACTGTAGGTCATACTCGGTACAGTGTTGCGATGTCTGGGGGGGCATATCCGTAGTTGTTATAACCATGATAATTATTATGCATGAAAAATTCATGGTTATTATTATTGATCCAGTACGAGTGCCATCTTGGAGGTGGAGCCATTTTCTTAGGCCTAACAGCTTGCCTTCTGGGTCTCCAGTTGGATTCCCAATGCTGTTGTTGATATTGAACCGGCATCTGCTGTCTCGATGGATAACGGGGCTCCTGTATCTAATACCTAGGCGTGTTGTACTGATAGTACTGTCGTGCGGGCCTTTGGTAGTTGGATCTGACCTTCCTTCGAGCATTGTTGGCTGTTGATATGCTCGGGAGCATCTTTGTTGAGTGCGCCTCACAGGTTGGAATGGCTTATGATTCCGTATGCGGAATAGGATTGCGGGGCGGAATAGCGACCTTCGGTTTTCTCGGTCTGACGAGTTCCTTCACGGGACTAGGGGTATCTTCCGATTCTGGAATGTGTTCCACACTCTTGACGAACACTGTACTAGTTTTCCCTTTGTTTGAACATGAGCTGTATCCTAAGCCACTTTTATCATGAGCATTTCTCGTTTTTCGAGAGTTGTAACTTTGGCTTGAAGTAGAACCAAATCATTTGTCTTGCTCTCGTTGTGAGTTTTAACCTCACTTAGTTCATGAGCAAGTTGATGATTGCTCTCCATGAGTTTTTCAAAATCGACTTTGCTGGTTTCACAGTCAAGAGACATATTTTTATAATTTATCTTCAGCAAGTCATTTTCATCTTTCAACTCTAAATTAGTTAATTGAAGCTGTATATTCTCAGTTTTCAATGTCTCATGGGCCTTTTGAATGTTTTTAAATTCATTCATTATGTTTTCAAAAGTATGAGATGCATTTGATAGAATAGCTGGGGTTGAGCTTACCTCATCGTCGCTGTCTTCACCTTCTAGAATATCTTTGGCCATAAAGCACATATATGATTTATCATCAAACTCATCGTCAGATGAATCACTTTCAGTGACCACCTGAAGACATTCTGTTGATTTGGATGGTGTGGGGGAGGCTTCGGATTCTCCAATCAGGGCCTTGAGCTTGTCTTTCCAAGCACGTCTTCTTTCATCTCTCTCTTGTTGCTCGGCCTCAGGCAACCTTTGGACTTTAGGATGAGGACCTTTATTTGCATAATGCCCCAGTTTCCTGCAATTATAGCACAGGTTAGCATCACCAGATAATGTTTCGGTACTTACCTTGTGGATAGGTTTGGGCCTGTAGGGAGTCTTTCCAGACTGTTTGATGAACTTTTTGAATTTGTGCATGAGAAGCGCCATTTCATCTTGAGACAGGATGTCTTCGTCACTGTCAGCATTCTTGTGACTAGGCTTCGACGAGATGGGCATGCTGTGTCGACGGCTCGATATAGCGGCTAGTGTTGTGACCTTTGATGGAGATTCTTCAGCTTTCTCTCTTCTGTCAATATCATACTCAAAAGCTTTGAGGTCAGAGAAGAGATCAAAAGTAGATATTTCATTAAGATTGCAAGATACACGCATAGCTGTGGTCTTAATGTCCCATCGGGCTGGGAGAGATCAGAAAATTTTTAAGTTCTTCTCCTTTTGGGTATAAATTTTGCCCAACGCTTCAAGTTCACCAACAATACCAGTGAATCTGAGGTCAAGTTCCTCAAGTGTCTCAGCTGGTTTCATTTCGAAAGATTCAAATTGCTGAGTCAGTTTTGAAATCTTGTTTTCTTTTGAGAGTTCAGTTCCCTCACAAATCAACTTGAGTTTATCCTGCATTTCTTTGCATTTGTTTTGCAGCTCTTTACCTTCGAGAACGTGCCTTTGTCAAGAGTGACAAATAACGCGTTCTTAGCCACATTGTCGAGATTGGCTCGCTTTCTTTCATCTGTGGTCCATTGCTCGCGATCCTTCTCGAGCATCTCAGCATGGGCTTGGCCTTCAATCCTTGCGGCCGTGTTTACCTTCATAATCTTGATAGGGCCATCCTGTATAACAAAAATCATCTCTTCGTGCATTGATGCAAGATGAGCCTCCATCCTAACTCTCCAATCATCAAATTCGTTAATAGAGAACATAGGCACTTTGTTGATCATAGAGGTATCCATGTGATAATATAGAAATGAAAGAGACTATTTTGAAAATAAGTGATTTTGGATCTGATTCGATTAAAAATACGACTGATTCTTTTTAGAATCAACCGCTCCGATACCACTTGTTGGCCACTAAGTATACTGGATATAGTTTGCGAAATAGTTTAAACAACAAACTGTACTGATTTTAAATTTGAGTGTGTAGCGGAAGTCTTAGATACAGTAGGTCGTTGTGGATACAGCAACTAAATGTATAGTGTATACTTAATTAATCACAGTAATTAAAACAGTAAAAACTGAAGGTAAATAACACAGTAATTAAAGTGGTTCGAGGTAAACCTCTCTACGTCCACTGGTCCTCCACACAGGAGTAAAAAGTTTATTATAATTACTACGTACACAACTACGTAATTATAAAAACACACAATCAATATATCGTTCACACAGATTGATATAAAGATCTTAGCTTCAACCGTTCACACAGATTGGTTTTAAGCTAATGCTTTGACTTCCTTCTTCACACACAGTTCTGAAGCTTCGTCTTCTTCAATGCAAATCCTTCACACACAGTTCCGGAGAAGCACAGATTACTCAGTCCACACAGGGCTGATCTGGGTTTGTTCAAGGTATAGAACAGAGGGTGAACAACAACTTTGATTTTAAGAGATTTTAGCTGATGAAGTGTTGTTCGAGATGATGAGCACTGTATATCTCTTTAGATCTTAATTGCAGTAAGCTTTGGAGATATATTTTGCTCTGATGATAACTTTGATAGCTTGATAATTTCGATAGCTTGGGTAACTGATCTTCAGCATCTTGATGTGATATATATAGTCTCTGAAATATATATCCGTTGAGATGTTTCTGTTGAGTGAGATTCCGTTCCAACGGGATTATAACACGATCCGGATTTAGCGGGATTTGAAGATTTTTTGACTGACAATATTTAAATACTTTATCCTTGAGTATTTAAATAATTCTTTATTCAACGGGACTTGACTTCTGAAGATTCCTTCTTTGTCCTGTTTGTGAGCTGTATGGAAGATAACTGTATTGGTGTTTCGATACAGTTTCCATACTTGGTCTTTATAAGACTTCTTGCTGTACTGAAGGATTCCACTATATGCTGATTTCGACACAGGTCTTTGATACAGGATGATGCCTCAATACTTCGATACAGTTTCCTTTACTGTATGCGGATTGGCATATATGTGAAAACCTCTTAACAGATGCTATTCGATACAGGGATTGAATATCCCGGCTGTTTCAATACAGGGTTATTGTTTTCCCAACAGTATTCCTACGGATTTAATAGCATATATTTAGGATTTCACGAATTGTTGGGGATTGACTTTGATATTTTTGGGGGGTTTCGATTAGATGTTGTCGTTAACTCGAATTGTGGATTCCTACGGGATTATTGATATCATTGAAGTTGTTTTGTTGGTTTGAAATACTCATTTTGGAGTTGGTTTCGATATATTCGGGATTGGATATTATCAAAGGATGTGTGTTTGCTAAGTGTTCGCTAGAATGCCTCAATGAGTTTGGATATTGTTGTATCAACGTTTGAGTCAGTTATAATCGTGTTTGATTCGTATATTGAGTATTGTTGGTAATTGTCATTCAAGGTTGTTCGAGCGACCGACATCCCCTTTTGGACGTTGTTCGAGGAAGGACATTCTTCACCGGTTGAGTAAGTTAATTCTTACTCGGTTAATAGGATACTCATTCCTTTCGTGGTTGTTCATTCATAAATCATAGTCATAATTCATTCATAATGTATTAACCGCATTGAGACTTGTAATTGTCAATTACTCACTTCATTCACGAGGAACGACGGTTCCAATCATTTCATTGAGCTATCATTCGTTTCATTATCATTTCATCTCGGTGAGTCATTCTTGACTTTGTCGGATTGTTATTCATTATTATTCTTCATGGTCATTCCTTGCTCATGTGACCTTCTGGGTTCATATTGCGTGGCCGGGTGGGGATGTGTGGAATTTTTAGTTGGGCACGTGATGGTCATGTGTTGGGTTCACCGATACATTGGACTGTGCACACAGTAATGTACCTCTGTGAGACTAATTAGGTACAAGGACGGGTGTGTCCGGACACTCGTCTTGTGCACTTGCACATACCATTACGGGCGTACTATGATGCCTCTCTTCAGCGTCATTTCATAATTAAGATATATCATGATTTTGTTTATTCAACTCTTGAGGATTGTTGTTCTATGTAACTGACCCCGTTAGGGGATGTTGTTTTCAGGTCATGGCAAGGCTAAGGCACGGGAAGAGAATGTTGACGGCGAAGAGACCCAGTGATACTAGTAGGGGCCCCCAGTCCTTTCATTCACTCGTATTTTCTTTATTTTGTTTCCGCTGCAGACTTCCATTTGGATATTCATTTCATTCAGTGTTGTATATTTTATCTTCATATAAAATATACATGTATTCGGTATTATCTTGGGTGTGTTGTAATGAAACTCCTCATCGGAGTGATTGTTGATATATTGTGGTTCGGTACTACAATTATATTATTTAATTCATTAATTTTCATTCGCCTGGTGGGTCCTAGTCGGGGGTCCACGACACTGTAATATCCGCCTAGTTTGGGGTGTTACAAAGTTGGTATCGGAGCGTGGTTTTGAATACTACCTTCCGAGTCATGTCTCATTTGAAATCATCGTTCATCAGACTAGTATCATTGGACTTTCGCGTCACGTGTGACCTGTGCAAGATCCGAGCCTCTCAGACCAAAGAACAGTAAGATTTCTGACGCTATGGTATAATTTCTGGCAATAAGAATCACTCATTCATCATTTAACAGTAAACAATCCTCTTTCACCATTTTCATTTTGATCAAGTCGATCATGTTAATTCATTAATCACTCAGTTCATTTCATTGTTTAGTTGTTGATCTTGAGGATCATATCATTAATCTTGTTAACTTGTTCAGGATAATCATTTCAAGAATTTCATTAGATGATCACGTCACTTCAGTTGATCATTCATGTAATCATTGTGTTTGAGCGCGTATGCTCATTTTCATCATTTCATAATATAATCATAATGTGATATTCATGCGAGATATATAATTATCATATGACTTTCCACTTCAGTATGGAAAGAGCTGGCAGAGGACGCGGGGGAAGAGGCCGTGGTGCGGGCCGAAACCCGAGAGCTCGTGTGAATACACGCGCTAATGCAAGGAATAATGCTAATTCATCGAGCAGTGACGCTGCCACTCATTCACCTGGACATAATCATTCACTATTAGGGAGTCGTACCCGGGACACAGCTCAGTCAGAAGGTGTTCGGGTTGATCCACTCGCTTTTATGCAGGGCATGATGGCCCAAATGACTCAGATGGCACAACTGATGGAGACGATGCATAACTCAACTACTCAAAATCAACAGGCTCCTCCGCCGCCACCTCAGAGGCAAGAGAGGGGTGTGAGCAGTATCATTGGCGACATCTCTCGCCAGAGACCACCTACCTTCGAGGGCTCATCTGAGCCGGCGGATATCATTCACTGGCTTGAGCATTTCGAGAAACTGTTTGCTATGGTGGACTGTCCTGAGGGACACAGTTTCAGTTGCGGCTTACTATCTGGGTAAGGGTGCACATTCATGGTGGTTATCGTTGAAGCCCACCGACGGATCTTGTACATGGGATGAATTCAGGACTCTCATGATGGACAGGTATTATCCGGCCCCACTCAGTGAGGCCAAGTTGTCAGAATTACTCACTCCCGGCCTCTCAGCGGACGATGATGTTCTCGCCATCGCTGAGAAATTTCAGGAGCTACTTCCTTTCGCCTCATCCATTATTCACTCTGAGGCGGACAAGATCAAATATTTCAGCAAGAGGTTGAAGCCTCGTATGCGGATGCAGTTGCTTAATCACAATTGCACCACTCTGGTCGAATTCATTGAGAAAGCTCTTACTTATGAGCTTACTGCTAAGGAGATTTCTAAGCAACAACCTTCATCTGCTGGCAAGAAGTCAAAGAATCGTAATCAGTCTGAAGGCAGTCAGGCCACTTTCAAGAAACCTCGTGCGGGCTCTACTTTTTCTGAGCGACCTCCTATGGCGCCTAGACCCGTGGAATCTCAGTCACGAGCGTCCAATTCGGCCATCACCTGTTTCAACTGTGAAGAACAGAGTCATTTCAGCACCAAGTGTCCGAGGCATACTGTCACGTGCCATAACTGTTGGATTGCTGGGCATAAGGCCCGTTTTTGCCGAAGAGACTCTAAGCCTACTCCGGCGTCATCTCAGGCCCTGAGACATTCAGCGGTGCAGAACCAGGCCACTCAGTCCATGTCGTTCAAGACGACAGGAGCTAATAAAGGCGGAGCCAAGAGCTATCAGATGGGAGTGTCCGGTTCGGGGGCCGGCAAGCCCCAAATTTATGAGATGAAGAAGACCGACAATCCAGAAGCCCGGATAATCTCAGGTACACTCGATATTCTATCTCAACCTATGTGTACCCCTTTTGATACTGGTGCATCACATTCATTCATTTTCGAGTCATGTTTGAGTAGACTACGTCTGGGTAGTGCTACTAGTTGTGAGCCTTATGTCATTGGTCTACCTGATGGTAGATGTTGGGATTCGGTCCAGCATCCTGCCTGCATGGGCTTAAAAATGCGCGAGGCGCGGCTTACAATTCGACCTGTGAGATCTGCACTAGAAAGTGGTTAAATGAATTGATTTGGACTACTCATACCAACAAGATGCATCTTCTTTTCTGGTAGCCATCTCATAGAAACTCCAAAGTTAAGCGTGCTTGGCCTGGAGTAGTTATGGGATGGGTGACCCCCTGGGAAGTTTCTCAGGTGCGCGTGAGTGAGGACAAAACGCGCTAGAAAAGACTCGTGTTGGTACCGTGAGGACAGTCTTCATCATTCTGGGGACCAACAATTGATATCGGAGCAGGTCACGGGTGCGGATTCCCTCGAAGTATCCTACAGTGGAGGCTGCCAGAGTGTTGGAACTAAGAAGCGGGCATGCAGCAAAATATTGCCAGTTGGCCAGAACTAAGATGTTGGCACTGTGGAGGTTGTCAGGTGCTGGAGGGCTATGTGATCAAATCTAGTATGCTGGAACTGAGATACTGGCGCAGCGGAAGTAAACGGAGGTGGAACATATGCTGATGTCAAGTGTTGGAGGACTGTGTGAATGAATCTAGCCGCTAGAGGGCTGTGTGATCAAATCAAGTTCGCGGAGGTTTCCAGACTATGGGGCTGAAATGCTGGCAGTTACTGGGAGGGGGATTGTTGGGATTCGGTCCAGCATCCTGCCTGCATGGGCTTAAAAATGCGCGAGGCGCGGCTTACAATTCGACCTGTGAGATCTGCACTAGAAAGTGGTTAAATGAATTGATTTGGACTACTCATACCAACAAGATGCATCTTTTTTTCTGGTAGCCATCTCATAGAAACTCCAAAGTTAAGCGTGCTTGGCCTGGAGTAGTTATGGGATGGGTGACCCCCTGAGAAGTTTCTCAGGTGCGCGTGAGTGAGAACAAAGCGCGCTAGAAAAGACTCGTGTTGGTACAGTGAGGACAGTCTTCATCATTCTGGGTACAGTGAGGACAATCTTCAACAGTAGAAGAATTATCGGGAATCATGAGATTAAGGATTGTCCGATTCAACTTCATGGCCGTGATTGGTTAGCCGACCTAATCGTGGTAGATTTACTGAGAGACAACGTCATTCTGGGTATTGATTGGATGGATCATCACGATGCTGTCATTAGTGTCCGTAAGCGTATGGTCACTATCATTTCAGACGATGGGGTCGAATGTGTGTTTGAGGGAGGTAATCCCAGCTGTTCTGGTAGAGTCATCAACTTGATGAAAGCAGTGAGATTACTCAATCAGGGGTATGTCGGTTATTGGTGCTATATGACCAAGACCGAGAAACCATCAGTAATGTTGACAGATATTCCTGTAATGAGAGAATATGCCGATGTATTTCCAGACGAGTTACCTGGTTTGCCTCCACAGAGAGATGTGGAATTCACGATTGAGTTGGAGCCCGGTACGTCCCCAATATCGAAGGCACCGTACCGGATGGCCCCGACCGAAATGCAGGAGTTGAAGAATCAATTAGAGGATTTGACCGAGAAGGGTTATATTCGACCGAGTGCGTCCCCGTGGGGAGCACCAGTGTTATTTGTCAAGAAGAAAGATGGTTCGTTCCGCTTGTGTATTGATTATCAGGAATTGAACCAGGTGACGATAAAGAATAAGTATCCTCTACCCCGTATCGATGATCTTTTGGATCAACTTCATGGAGCTTCAGTATTTTCCAAGATCAACTTAAGATCTGGATATCATCAGTTGCGAATTCGAGAGTCGGATATTGCAAGGACGGCATTCCGAACACGCTATGGTCATTATAAGTTTGTGGTAATGCCGTTTGGGTTCACTAATGCACCTGCGGTATTCATGGAGTTAATGAATCGGGTTTTCATCGACTATTTGGATCATTTCGTGGTTGTCTTCATTGATGACATTTTAATTTATTCTCGTGACCGGGAGGAGCACGAGTTTCACCTTCATCAGGTGCTCGACGTGTTGAGACGAGAGCAGCTTTATGGGAAGTTTTCCAAATGTGAGTTCTGGATGTCCGGAGTGACGTTTCTTGGACATGTAATTTCATCAGACGGAGTTTGTGTAGACCCTCAGAAGACGGAGGCTATCCGAGATTGGCAACCTCCGAAGAATGTTAAGGAAATCCGAAGTTTCCTCGGATTAGCTGGTTATTATCGGCGATATGTGGAAGGATTTTCTAAAATCGCTCAACCTATGACGAGCCTTTTAAGGAAATATAAGAAATACACGTGGTCCGACGCGTCTCAACAGAGTTTTGAGGAACTCAAGAGCCCGTTAATTTCAGCATCTGTCCTTTCTCTACTGCAAGGGACGGAAGGATTTGTGGTTTATAGTGATGCGTCCGGGCAGGGTCTCGGATGTGTACTAATGCAGAACGGGAAGGTTATTGCTTATGTTTCACGGCAATTGAGACCTTACGAGGTTAACTATCCGACCCACGACCTGTAGCTAGCAGCCGTGGTATTCACATTTAAGATTTGGCGTCATTATCTTTATGGCGTTACTTGTCAGATATTCACCGATCATAAGAGTTTAAAGTATATATTTACTCAGAAGGAGTTAAATATGCGACAGAGATGGTGGTTGGAACTAATCAAAGATTATGATATTGAGATACTTTACCACCTGGGCAAGGCGAACGTTGTCGCCGACGCCTTGATTCGTAATTCCGTTCAGGAGTAGATGCTTGCTCGATTAATAGTTCAGAAAGAACTTCAGCAAGAATTTCTGAGACCCGAGATCGAGGTCTGGTTACAGTGAGTACAAAGGCAACTTTGTACGTTAGAGATTTCATCGCCACTTGAGGAGGCGATCAGGGTTCGGACCCATTTTTGTTACGCATTCGAGATGATGTGGCTCAGGGGAAAGCCCCTGGATTTGTGGTCCACGAGGATGGACTTTTGCGATTCAAGAATTGGTTGTACGTACCGGCGAATGATGAGTTGAAAAACTCGATTTTGAGAGAAGCTCATGCTACCCCTTATTCCGTTCATCCGGGGTCTAGCAAGATGTACAAAGACTTGAAACAAAATTACTGGTGGAGTAATATGAAGCGAGAAGTCGTGGAATTTGTTTCGAGATGCTTAACCTGTCAGCAAGTCAAGATATAACATCAGCGACCGGCGGGTATGCTGAAACCTCTCCCTATTCCAGAGTGGAAGTGGGAAGATATTTCAATGGACTTCATCACGAGTTTGCCGACGAGTCGTCGTAGCATGAATACAATCTGGGTAATTGTGGACCGCTTAACTAAATCAGCTCATTTCCTTGAGATTAAGGATACATGGGGTCTCGAGAGACTTGCCCAGTTGTTTATCAAAGATATAGTGAGACTGCACGGTACTACTAAAAGTATCGTTTCCGATCGTGACGGACGATTCGTGTCTCATTTTTGGAAATCAGTTCATCGTGCTATGGGAACTCAGCTTAATCTTAGTACAAGTTTTCATCCTCAGTCCGACGGACAATCAGAGAGGACTATTCAGACACTGGAGGACATGTTGAGGGCATGCATCCTCGATTGGAAAGATGATTGGGAAGCCCAACTACCGTTGATCGAGTTCACGTACAATAATAGTTGGCATGCTTCGATTAAGATGGCACCTTATGAGGCCTTGTATGGTCGTCGTTGTCGATTTCCCTTGTGTTGGGATGACTTATCAGAATCAATCGGCACCAAGCCCGATATGCTTATAGCCGCCCGTGAGAAGGTAGCTTTGATCAGGAGTGGTTTGTTGACCGCTCAGAGTCAACAGAAATCTTATGCAGATAACCGTCGTCGACCATTAGAGTTCGAGACAGATGACCATGTTTTGGTCAAGGTATCCCCGAGTCGAGGTATCTTCCGTTTTGGGAAGAGGGAAAAGTTGAGTCCGAGATTCATTAGACCGTTTGTGATTTTTGATCGAGTAGGCGAGTTAGCTTATCGATTGGCCTTACCTCCGGCGTTGAGCCGAATTCATAATGTGTTTCACGTATCTCAGTTACGGAAGTATGTTGCCGACCCGAGTCACATACTTCAGTTCGACGAAATCTAGATCGCCGATGATCATTCATATGAGGAGCGTCTTATACGAGTCTTAGAGCGGCGAATCAAATATTTGAGGAACAAGACGATTCCTTTGGTTATAATTCAGTGGTCTAGACACAGAGTCGAAGAGGCTACTTGGGAAACCGAGGATAGTATGCGGGAGAGTCATCCCGAGTTGTTTGACCCTTAGTTTCGGGGACAAAACTCCTTTAAGGGGGGGTGTATGTAATACCCGGTTGTAATTCAGTCATTATCATTCAGTAATTGTCACTCATTAATGATCATTTGTCACTCATATTCAATCATTATATTCATCGTTCAGAGTAATTGTATCGTGTATCAATCGTCATTCATCATCAATCTAGTTGGAGTATTGTGCCGTGTTTATCATCATTGTCATCTTCATAGTGGGCTGTATGTGAGGAGTAGCGCACGCTATGAACTCTCTTTAGCACGCGCTAATTGAGTTCAGGTAGCGCACGCTACCTCTCAACACTAACGCACGCTAATGTAGTTCAAGTAGGTAGTCCAGAAGGCACTGGACTGCAGTTGGGTTGTAAGTAGCGCACGCTACGAATGGTAAGTAATGCGCGCTAGTAGGTCGGAGTAGCGCATGCTATGCATTTGATGTTGTGCGCGCTAAGGTCGGAACAGGCAGAGTCCAGTAGCTACTGGACTAAGTTGGATTGATTCCTAGCGCACGCTATGAGTAGTTATTAGCGTACGCTAATCGGTGTCAGTAGCGCACGCTGAATATTGTGTGTAGCGCGCGCTATCGAGAGCAGATCAGAGAACAGGAGGTTCTGGACTTCAGTACTGGGCATCAGATAAATTGTTAGTGCACGCTAACATTTTGAGTTAGCACACGCTAAGTATACGGTTGTAGCGCACGCTACCATTGCGAACAGAGGGTACTGGGCAACCTAGAACACCCGTTAGCGCATGCTACGCACAGGAACTAGCGCACGCTAACTGGGATTTGCTATATATTGGACACTGCAGTCCATTTCGTCATTTCATCATCCCACTTCATTCCTTTGGCGGTTTTGGGCAATTCCGGGCGATTTGGAGAGTTTTCTTCGAGCTGAATCCACAAATTATCATCTTCAAGTTTATCATTCAGATTAATCATCATTTCATCATCCCCATCACATCAAATCAAGGTAATAACCTCTTGGATCTAGTATTTCGGATGTTGGGCTTTTTCCTTCCGATTTCTTCGTGTAAGCTTGGATTGTTGTTGGAATATGTTAGATATGGATTATCTACCTTGGATAAATGTATTCCTACGGATTTAGTAGCATATATTTCGGATTTCACGAATTGATGGGGATTGACTTTGATATTTTTGGGGGTTTTCGATTAGATGTTGTCGTTAACTCGAATTGTGGATTCCTATGGGATTATTGATATCATTGAAGTTGTTTTGTTGGTTTGAAATACTCATTTTGGTGTTGGTTTTGATATATTCGGGATTGGATATTATCAAAGGATGTATGTTTGCTAAGTGTTCGCTAGAATGCCGCAATGAGTTTGCATATTGTTGTATCGACGTTTGAGTCGGTTATAATCGTGTTTGATTCGTATATTGAGCATTGTTGGTAATTGTCATTCAAGGTTATTCGAGCGACCGACATCCCCTTTTGGACATTGTTCGAGGAAGGACATTCTTCACTGGTTGAGTAAGTTAGTTCTTACTCGGTTAAAAGGATACTCATTCCTTTCGTGGTTGTTCATTCATAAATCATAATCATAATTCATTCATAATGTATTAACCGCATTGAGACTTGTAATTGTCAATTAATCACTTCATTCACGAGGAACGACGGTTCTAATCATTTCATTGAGCTATCATTCGTTTCATTATCATTTCATCTCGGTGAGTCATTCATGACTTTGTTGGATTGTTATTCATTATTATTCTTCATGATCATTCCTTGCCCATGTGACCTTCTAGGTTCATATTGAGTGGTCGGGTGGGGATGTGTGGAATTTTTAGTCGGGCACATGATGGTCATGTGTTGGGTTCACCGATACATTGGACTGTGCACACGGCAATGTACCTCCGTGAGACTAATTAGGTACAAGGACGGATGTGTCCGGACACTCGTCTTGTGCACTTGCACATACTATTACGGGCGTACTATGATGCCTCTCTTCAGCATCATTTCATAATTAAGATATATCATGATTGTGTTTATTCAACTCTTGAGGATTGTTGTTCTGTATAACTGACCCCGTTGGGGGATGTTGTTTTCATGTCATGGCAAGGCTAAGGCACGGGAAGAGAACGTTGACGACGAAGAGTCCCAATGATACTAGTAGGGGGGCCCAGTCCTTTCATTCACTCGTGTTTTCTTTATTTTGTTTCCGCTGCAAACTTCCATTTGGATATTCATTTCATTCAGTGTTGTATATTTTATCTTCATATAAAATATACATGTATGCGGTATTATCTTGGGTGTGTTGTAATGAAACTCCTCATCGGAGTGATTGTTGATATATTGTGGTTCGGTACTACAATTATATTATTTAATTCATTAATTTTCATTCGCCTGGTGGGTCCCAGTCGGGGGTCCACGGCACTGTAATATCCGCCTAGTTTGGTGTGTTACACTTGCTGTATGCTGGGCATTTATCATCTTGCTGTATGCTAGCTTGCTGTATGAAACTTTGTTGTTTGGTAATTATCAAAACAGCATTGTTTTTCCCAACAATTTCCCCATTTTTGATAATTTCCAAAACTACTTGATGATGCCAAAATTTTGATGCCAAAACCTCTTTGAACTTACACGAAGTCTTGCTGTATGTTGGCAATTTGAGAAGACTTCGATACAGGAGTTGTTTATCCCAACAGTTTCCCTCTTTTTTTGATAACATCTTGAGCAGACTTCTTGATCTTCTGTTTGAATGATCTGGTCTTCAGCATTTAGTCTAAAATAAATGTGAACTGCTCGCAGGCAAGTTCTAAAGTAGTAGCATCTAACAGGGAAGTGTATTACATCTTAAACTTTTGATTGGCGCGCACGCACAATCTTACAGTGTGATCTAGTTGAGTACAACTGAACTTATGAACTGTTCGCAGACAAGTTCTTATAGATTAATACTTAAGCTTGTTTGATTGCAACAATAAACAAATTGAGTTGAGTTAAAATTCGTGTTGTTTGAGATAGTGAAGTCCAGATGTCATGCAAAGCGTTTAAATAATAAAAAAATGTTTGAATATAAAAATAGGACATGTGGACTTAAAACTGTTTGCAATATATAATAGGATAAAACTATCAAGCATAATTTATGTCCTGTAGTGTAAATACTGTATCCACGAATAATATAGTGTTCCCCCTTAAAAGGTACATACATGATTCAATTCTTACATTATTGTTTGGATTAAAACTGTATTCTTGGGTTTTACAGCATTCCCCCTCAATTAATGAGTAAAACAATAAAAACTTACAGGGAGTCTAGCTGTAGCATTCCCAATCTTGTCAAAGCATAGAGATCAAGTAAATTTGGGTCCTGGTGTGATAGTGCCTTTCGGTACCCAAATTTTCCGGACAGCAATTGGTTTGATGTAGGTTACTTTTGGTCCGTCTTTGCAATGTCTACGTGGGGTAAGCACGTAGTTGTAGTAATCATGATTATTATGCATGTAAAATCGAGAGTTATAGTCATTATTCCAGTACGATTGTCGTCTAGGAGGTGGCGCCATTTTCATAGATCTTACAGCTTGCCTCCTGGGTCTCCAGTTGATTTCCCAAAGATGTTGTTGATACTGCGCTGCGACCTGTTTTCTTAATGGATAACAGGGCTCCTGTATCCAATATCTAGGCGTATTTATCTTGAAATCTTGTCGTGTGGGCCTTTGATATTTGGATATCTGACCTTCCTTACGAGCAGTGTTGTATTGTTGATATGCTCGGGAGCATCTTTGTTGAATTCATATACAGTCTGAATGGTGAGGATTCATTTATGCGGAATATGACTGTGGTGGCGGAATGACAGCCTTTGCTGTTCGCGGTGCAACTGGTTCCTTCACATGACTTGGAACTTCTTCCGATACAGGAATGGGTTCCACACCCCTGACGAATACCGTACTAGATTTTCCTTTGTTGGAGAACGAGTTGTACCATAAGCCACGTTTATCATGAGCATGTTGCCCAGTGTTTAGGATTTCTTCCATCCTATTAGAGGATTTCTCGAAAGAATTCAAGATTGTCTCTAATTCTCCTTCACGTTTCTCGAGAGATTTTACTTTGGCTTCGAGTAGAGCCAAATCATTTGTCTTGCTTTCAAGATGAGACATAGTCTCATTTAGATCGTGAGCAAGTTGATGATTGCTCTCCATGAGTTTTTCTAAATTGACTTTGCTGTTTTCACAGTCAACAGACACATTTTCGTAATTATCCTTCAACAAGTCGTTTTCTTCCCTCAGCTCTAGGTTAGAAATTTCAAGTTGTATGTTTTCTCTTTTCAATATCTCATGGGCCTTTTGTGTAACACCCCCAAGACATTCAGGGCATATTACAGTGTCGTGGACTCCACACTATGGAATCCACCAGGCTAACGTACCAACAAGACATTTGACAAAAACAAACAATCATCAATAATACGACAATTCAAATAAGACTACAATCCGACAATAGAATCCAACATCAATCCATTTCCAAAAACAGGAACACAACATTAACAATTTTGAAACAAGAAGTACTCGAGTACTTAAACCAATTTTATAATACAAAAGTCCCAAAACAAGACATCAAAAGTAATAGACTGAACTGAACACCAACAAATGACTACTGATCAGTATCATGCTTGCCCATCATCCTCATACGGCTCAAGTGCTCGCTTGTCCCCACGATCGATACCTGAAATACAAAAAGTATTTCCCCCATTTAAGGGGTTAGCGACAACTGCTAGTGCAAGTACAATCCATTTGAACTACATTCTAATCAGATGAATATATGCGCCAAAAATCATTTTAGAAAACATTTTATATTAGGAATATTTACATTGTACAATCGTAAAACACATTATCTCCATAAATCACAATTCAAAGTTAACTGTTGGTACGAGACTCACGGCCACCGTACCCCGCAGAGCCCCGTCGGACATCCCTGGGTGGCTAACCACAGTTCGCGATACGCACACTCACGGCAATACGTATCCCTAGAGGCCCTGTCGGACCGTCCCTAGGTGAACATACACATAACCATCCACAACAACCACGATACAGCCATAATTCAAATACTAGAACATGTAAACAAATGTAAAGTACTTGCCTTTGAGACATTCTTGAAGAAACGGAAGTGAAACACGACTACGAACGGTCCGGGTTGAAAACGACGGTTCCTAAACGAAGGATCAACACAGTTCAGTCCCAACGGACAACAATACTCTATTGGAATACACCCATAACCCTGATTACATGATATAACAATGAACGATCAATTGATACGGGCGAGGGTTTACGCAAAATCTCCCCGTATTGATAATTCGCGGATTAAAATCAAGGAAATTGGATTTAGAATCACTCAATAATCACAATCGGTAAAGAATATCGTAATATAGATGAACAATTCGGAACTAAACCCTAGAATCCCGAAAAACCCCCAAATTCGTCAAAATTAGGGTTCTTGAAGAATTACCTTTAATTCGGCTGAGGAAAGGTGATTATGCTGATTACGATATGATGGCTCGATTCTACCGTGATGGAATTTGAAGAGAACTCCGAATAGAACCGGTGGAAATCGCCTCCGAGGTCGCACGTCGAAGAAACGAAGAGAAAAGAATAAAACTGCGGTTCTGAAACTGCCCGCTGACTTATATAATTAGTGAAGTTAGCGCACGCTAACTGTCATATATAGCGTGCGTTAACGGGCGTCGTGATAGGTACAGTAGCTACTGCCACCATTCGCTAGCGTACGCTAACAATAGGGAGTTATCGTACGCTAACTGCACATCGGTAGCGCACGCAAGGCAACAGGACTAGCGTGCGCTACCTGCACAGCAGTTCAATACTGCTGCTCACATCAGCAGTAAGCTGCTGTCGAGGATACAAAACACGAAACGCACGACGAGGTCAGAATCCGGAAACATAAACACGAAGTATACAAGACGACGGAGTTAAGCGCTGAAAGAAAAATACAATTTCGACCACTGGAGGGTCCATAATGCGACAACGAAAATGGGATTCCCTAAACTATTAGGAAATTACAAAAATGGCCCAAATGACCGAAAATCACGAAACGACGTCGGATTTACAAACCGAAAGTCTCAACACGACCAACTCAATCATACGAACTTGTACAAACCAAGAAACAACGAAAACGAACGAGTTTTATGAGAATCGAACGTTCATACGGCAAAACATGTCATAAAATGAAATCACGTGAAAACATCACCAAAACTCGTCCAAATGGAAAAACTCCAAGAATAAAGTAGATTAACAATGTCGAAACGGTTACAAGCGAGTCGATAAAAATAGACATACACCAAAAATGGAAACTGCTAAAAATGAAAAATTACGGATATTACATTCTCCCCCTCTAAAATAAAGTTTCGTCTCGAAACTTAAGAATCAAAAAGCTCGGGGTGTCTCGAACGCACATCCTCTTCTACCTCCCACGTCGCTTCTTCTACTCCGTGTCTCGACCATTGCACCTTAACCAAAGGAATGGTTTTGTGCCTTAACTGTTTGTCTCGACGCTCCAAAATCTTGACGGGCCTCTCTTCAAACGTAACATCCTTCTCGATCTCCACGTCCCCAAAGTCAATAATGTGGGACGGGTCCGGAACGTACTTCCTCAACTGGAAAACGTGAAATACTCTATCCACATGACTCATCGACGGAGGTAAAGCCAAACGGTATGCTAACTCGCCCACTCTCTCCAATATCTCGAAAGGTCCAATATATCTCGGGCTGAGTTTCCCCTTCTTCCCAAAACGGAAAACTCCCTTCGTCAGAGACACTCTCAACAGAACATGATCTCCCACCTCAAACTCCAAGGGTCGACGCCTAACATCCGCATAAGACTTTTGTCGACTCTGAGCAGCCAACATTCTCTTCCTAATCAATTCAACTTTCTCCCTCGTCTCCAGCACAAGATCCGGCTCGGTGCCAACCAAATCGGACGGCTCATCCCAACATATCGGCGATCGGCAACATCGGCCATAAAGTGCCTCATACGGTGCCATCTTAATCGACGCGTGCCAGCTATTATTATAAGTAAACTCAATCAAAGCCAGATGTTCCTCCAGTCGCTACTCCAATCTAACGCACACGCGCGCAACAAATCCTCGAATGTCTGAATGGTACGTTCGGACTGCCCATCGGTCTGAGGGTGGAAAGATGTACTCAAACGTAACTGTGTCCCCAATGCCTTATGTACCGCCTGCCAAAAATGCGATACAAATCGGCCATCTCTATCTGAAATAATGGTCCTCGGCGTACTATGAAGTCTCACTATCTGTGCGATAAAAAAACGAGCCAACTTTTCTGGACCCCAAGTATCCTTGATGCCCAGAAAATGTGTCGACTTAGTCAGTCGGTCTACAATCACCCACACCATATTCATACCAGTCTTCGTCCTCGGCAAACCCGTGACAAAATCCATAGAGATATCTCCCACTTCCACTCCGGGACGGGAAGTGGTTTCAACAACCCGGCTGGCCATTGATGCTCAATCTTGACTTGTTGACAAGTCAAACACTTAGCCACAAACTGAACTGCCTCCTTCTTTATGTCGTTCCACCAGAAATTTTTCCTCAGATCTTTATACATTTTACTCGAGCCCGGATGGACTGAGTAAGGTGACGCATGAGCCTCTCACATGATACTCTGTCTCAATTCCGAGTCGTTCGGAACGCACAACCGACCTCGGAATCTCAACACTCCATCCTCATGAATAACGAATCCCGGGGCTTTCCCCTTCCCTACACTCTCTCGAAGTTGAATAAACATCGGGTCCTCCAACTGTCCCGATTTAATGTCCTCGACCAGAGATGAAGAAATTTCAAGAGTACGCAACTGCCCGGAACTCTCTGGCAGTACAATCTTAATGCTCAACCTCATAAACTCTCGCTGAAGTCCCGACTGGGCCGTGAGTAACTCAAGCGCCCGAAGCGATACCGATTTCCGGCTCAAGGCATCTGCTACCACATTAGCCTTGCCCGGATGATAAAGGATCTCGAGATCGTAATCCTTAATTAATTCCAACCATCTCCTCTGTCTCATATTAAGCTCTTTCTGGGTGAAAATGTACTTTAGGCTCTTGTGATCGGTGAAAATCTGACACGACGAGCCATACAAGTAATGACGCCAGATCTTCAATGCAAATACGACTGCGGCCAACTCAAGATCGTGCGTAGGGTAATTCAATTCATACGGTTTCAACTGACGGGAAGCATAGGCAATCGTCCTCCCGTGCTGCATAAGTACACATCTGAGCCCTTGGCCCGAAGCATCACTAAAAACTGAGAAACCCTCATTACCACTCGGTAAGGCCAAAACAGGAGCGGTCGTCAACCGCTTCTTCAACTCCTCAAAACTATTCTGCCTCTCATCGGTCCATACAAACTTCTCTGACTTTTGTAACAACTGAGTCAGCGGTCGAGCGAGCTTAGAGAACCCCTCGACGAACCTACGGTAATACCCGACTAATCCTAGAAAACTGCGGACCTCCTTCACGTTCTTGGGCGGTGCCCAATCCAACACTGCTTCTACCTTATGTGGGTCCACACGAACGCCCTCGGCCGAAATCACATGACCGAGAAACATAACCTCCCGTAGCCAAAACTCACATTTTGAGAACTTAGCAAAAAGATGCTGAGTTCTCAAAATATCTAACACAATATGCAAATGACGGGCGTGCTCCTCCTCGCTCCTCGAGTAAATCAAGATGTCATCGATAAAAACGACTACACACTTATCGAGGTACTCGATAAAGACTTTGTTCATAAGCTGCATGAACACGGCTGGGGCGTTGGTTAGCCCAAAAGGCATAACCACAAACTCGTAGTGACCGTATCTCGTCCGAAAGGCCGTCTTCGGAATGTCGGTATCCTTCACTCGGAGCTGATAATACCCCAATCTCAAATCAATCTTCGAAAACACAGTTGCCCCTTGCAACTGATCAAACAAATCATCAATCCTCGGGAGCGGGTACTTGTTTTTGATGGTCACTTTGTTCAACTCTCGGTAGTCGATACACAAACGAAGTGACCTATCCTTCTTCTTCACAAATAGGACCGGTGCGCCCCAAGGTGAAGCGCTCGATCGAATATACCCCATGTCTAGCAACTCTCCCAACTGTTTCTTCAACTCAAGCATCTCGGCAGGCGCCATACGGTATGGCATCTTAGAAATCGGTGCTGCACCCGGCTCTAAATCGACGGTAAACTCAACTTCTCGGTCCGGCGGCAAACCCGGCAACTCGTCTGGAAAGACATCAGGATACTCACACACTACCGGAATAGACGAGAGCTCGACTCCCCCTTCTTCCGATCTCAAGGCGTAACACCAATAACCCGTGCAACCTCCCCGAAAAAGTCTCACCGCCCTCAAGGCGCTGATCAGTAATCTCTGGCTACTCCGCTTACGCCCCACAAAAGAATGCTCGGTACCGTCAGAGGCTAACATCGAAACGGTTCTCGTTCTATAATTCATGATCGCCCCATGACGGTCCAGCCAATCCTCACCCAGAATCAAATCCTCATCCTTAATATCTATCGCAATCAGATTAGAAGGCCAATCCCTCCCCGCGATACTCACAGAAAAATCTCTAATCTCACGGTCCCCCACGATGCTATCCCCACTAGGAAGTTTAACAACAAAAGGCTCACAGGCAACTAGGCAATCAACATGCAGATGACGCACACAATCCATAGATATAAAAGAATGCGTAGCACCCGAATCGAACAATACGGAAACAGGATGATCAAGGATGTGGACGGTACCTGTAGCCACCGTCGCGTCAGGATCCCCTGCTCGCCTCATCTCGTACACTCGGGGCGGAATAGATCCCGCACTAGAAGCTCCCCCTCTAGAAGGCTGACCACGCCCTCGACCTCTACCAAAACTCTGCTGCGGCTGAGGAACTGTCGGTGCCTGATTCACACTCGGCTCTCCCGCAGCTGGGGCTGATATCTGAGTAACTGGAGCCCGAGCTACATCCGTACAAAACTTAGCACGATGACCCATCCGACCACAAGCAAGACACTGAATTGGAGGCCTATCACACTCACTCATCATGTGGCCCGGACAACTACAGTTGAAACACGTAGGACCACGAACGGAACCAGTAGGAGCAGACCTAGAACTGTTCCCTCGCCCAACTGATGGCGACTGACTCCCGAAGACTCGCGAACCAGACTGAGCCTTCGGATACCCTCCTGACTTGCCTCCCAAAAACTAACCGGAGGTCTTCTGCTTCTTTCCTTCGGTTGTCGTCTCTGTCGCAGAAAACGACATCTCATAAGCCATCGCTTTATTCTGATAATCTTTCAAAGTCGTGCACCCCATACCAGACATGTAGTGGCGCACCCTCGGTTTCATACGCATATCAAAGTGGCGGATCTTGTCAAGCTCATCTCGGACTTGGTTTCTCACATAATGCAGCTGTTGATTGTAGTCTTTGATAGCTTGAGAAATAGGAACATCTTGGGGCTTAGCCTCAAAGAAGGCTCGGATCCTCCCCTCTTTCACTGGCCAAGGACAAAATTCATCTTCCATCAGATCCCGAAACTCTGCCCACGTGGCTGCCCGGTCGCGCGGTTTCACCGCTTGCCACCATGTTGCTGCCTCCTTGGCGAGGAAGTACTGAGAAATGGGTACTTTTCTCTCCTCAGAACAATTAGCAGCCTCATACTTTCTCCATCTCGAATAGCCAATTCTCCCAACCAGAAGGGTCGGAAGCACCATCAAACTGCGGAGGACGCATACGAATCACGTCCTGAAGTAACTTATCATTGCCGGATCCAGTAGGTGGAACCGGGTTGGCATTAGCTTGGCTGACTAGAACGGCCTGAGTCAGTAGCGTCATCTGGTTCGCTACTTGTTGCAAAATGTTGGCCACTCCAACATTCTCATGTGCATTACCGGAGCTAGCAGACTGGTCCTGCTGACCTCCGGAACTAGGGGGAACACTGTTCGACAAAGAAGCCATCGCCGAATCAGTTCCCAAGTGATCGGACATGGCTGCGCCACGTCCCCTACCGCGTCCGCGACCACGTCCGCGTCCTCTACCAGCAGGAATTCTGAAGAAGCAACGGGTAAGTACAATTCAAACGCAAAACGCAACAAGATACTAAGACAGGAATAGAACATAACGGTGAAACGAATCAAGTTAGGAAAAACTTACGAGCACCGGCGTACTGAGATGATGGCATAGCAGTGATACTGTCCCAAAAACGACACTTAACTAGACCCAAATAACCGACAGCCTAGGTATCCATAAACCTGTCTCTGATACCATATTCTGTAACACCCCCAAGACATTCAGGGCATATTACAGCGTCGTGGACTCCACACTATGGAATCCACCAGGCTAACGTACCAACAAGACATTTGACAAAAACAAACAATCATCAATAATACGACAATTTAAATAAGACTACAATCCGACAATAGAATCCAACATCAATCCATTTCCCAAAACAGGAACACAACATTAACAATTTTGAAACAAGAAGTACTCGAGTACTTAAACCAATTTTATAATACAAAAGTCCCAAAACAAGACATCAAAAGTAATAGACTGAACTGAACACCAACAAATGACTACTGATCAGTATCATGCTTGCCCATCATCCTCATACGGCTCAAGTGCTCGCTTGTCCCCACGTCGATACCTGAAATACAAAAAGTATTTCCCCCATTTAAGGGGTTAGCGACAACTGCTAGTGCAAGTACAATCCATTTGAACTACATTCTAATCAGATGAATATATGCGCCAAAAATCATTTTAGAAAACATTTTATATTCCGGAATATTTACATTGTACAATCGTAAAACACATTATCTCCAATAAATCACAATTCAAAGTTAACCGTTGGTACGAGACTCACGGCCACCGTACCCCGCAGAGCCCCGTCGGACATCCCTGTGTGGCTAACCACAGTTCGCGATACGCACACTCACGGCAATACGTATCCCTTGAGGCCCCGTCGGACCGTCCCTAGGTGAACATACACATAACCATCCACAGCAACCACGATACAGCCATAATTCAAATACTAGAACATGTAAACAAATGTAAAGTACTTGCCTTTGAGACATTCTTGAAGAAACGGAAGTGAAACACGACTACGAACGGTCCGGGTGGAAAACGACGGTTCCTAAACAAAGGATCAACACAGTTCAGTTCCTAAACAAAGGGTTGTAGGAAACTGAAAATCCGACTTTAATAGTCACAGAATACCGTTATCCGCCACTTGACCAGACAAACACAATTGAGTACTAAGTTACAACGTCGAGAAATTGTATCTAGAACAATAGTTTATAATGTAAGATTTCAAAATAGAACTTATACTTCCCCGGCAATGGCGCCAAAAACTTGACACGTCTTTAGTGTAACTATCGCAAGTGCACGATATCGTATCAAGTAGTAAGTGGACTTTTTGAGTCCGGTTTATCGACCCCACGAGGAAGTTTGGTTATAATTTGAATTATACACTATTAGTCTATTTTTATAGATACTAAGATGAGTGAAACACACAATTAAAGAGTTTGGTTTAATAATTGCAAAGAAAATGCAATAATAGTTCTAATATTTTAAGGAAATAAAAAGATTTCAACAATAATAGATTGATTAACGATAAAATGAAATAGTTGGGATTACAAACTTAGTTCGTCATTAGTTATAGAAGATGTATAGGAGATCATAAGATGAATTTACTTATTATGTTGTGTAGATTCTATTTTCCTTAAAAAGACGGTTTCTCTTTCGAACTATAAAATGCCCCTTATATATAGAATCAATCCACTATATTTCTATGTTAATTGGCTTGAATACATAGCATTAGGATTTATGAAAATAACTCAAAGAATCATCTAAGGTCTAGAGGTATATTTCTATCCCCTAGAACAACTTAGAGTGAAGATGATTTGATCTAATCAAACATATTTTCTTTCGAAACATACGAAGACCATAAATATCGTCATTTATTGGCCAAATAAATAAAGATTGTTAAAATAATGAAAATCACGATTACATGATATGACAATGAACGATCAATTGATACGGGCGAGGGTTTACGCAAAATCTCCCCGTATTGATAATCCGCGGATTAAAATCAAGGAAATTGGATTTAGAATCACTCAATAATCACAATCGGTAAAGAATATCGTAATATAAATGAACAATTCGGAACTAAACCCTAGAATCCCGAAAAAACCCCAAATTCGTCAAAATTAGGGTTCCTGAGGAATTACCTTTAATTCGGCTGAGGAAGGGTGATTATGCTGATTACGATATGATGGCTCGATTCTACCGTGATGGAATTTGAAGAGAACTCCGAATAGAACCGGTGGAAATCACCTCCGAGGTCGCACGTCGAAGAAACAAAGAGAAAAGAATAAAACTGCTGTTCTGAAACTGCCCGCTGACTTATATAATTAGTGAAGTTAGCGCACGCTAACTGTCATATATAGCGTGCGTTAACGGGCCGTGATAGGTCTAGTAGCTACTGCCACCATTCGCTAGCGTACGCTAACAATAGGGAGTTAGCGTACGCTAACTGCACATTGGTAGCACACGCAAGGCAACAGGAGTAGCGTGCGCTACCTGCACAGCAGTTCAATACTGCTACTCACATCAGCAGTAAGCTGCTGTCGAGGGTACAAAACACGAAACGCACGATGAGGTCAGAATCCGGAAACATAAACACGAAGTATACAAGACGACGGAGTTAAGCGCTGAAAGAAAAATACAATTTCGACCACCGGAGGGTCCGTAATGCGACAACGAAAATGGGATTCCCTAAACTATTAGGAAATTACAAAAATGGCCCAAATGACCGAAAATCACGAAACGACGTCGGATTTACAAACCGAAAGTCTCAACACGACCAACTCAATCATACGAACTTGTACAAACCAAAAAACAACGAAAACGAATGAGTTTTACGAGAATCGAACGTTCATACGGCAAAACATGTCATAAAATGAAATCACGTGAAAACATCGCCAAAACTCGTCCAAATGGAAAAACTCCAAGAATAAAATAGATTCACAATGTCGAAACGGTTACAAGCGAGTCGATAAAAATAGACATACACCAAAAATGGAAACTGCTAAAAATGAAAAATTACGGATATTACATTTTGAATGTTATTAAATTCATTCAACATATTTTCAAAGGTATGAGATGTATTTACAGGAATAATTGAGGTAGAGCTTACCTCATCATCATCGCCGTCTTCATTTTCCTCATTAACTTTGTTCGAGGCAAGTAATCTTGCTTGGTTATAATGATAATAATACCTGTGAAAGTTGTATACTTCATGTATTTGAAAATGAATTGTGAAAACGGTGTACTTCATGTTTTCGAAAATGCTATTGAAAAGGACGTGTTCTTGTTTAAAAGGCTTTATAAATTGTGTTTCATATCGTGTTGATCGTATTGATCGAGTTGATCGTATCATTGTGGGATTAGGATCCCAAGGTCATTGTTTTGACATCGTAAGATCTAGTTGATCGTTGTTTCACTTCGGTGAGTTGTCGAGTTAGGGTATATGTGTAGATCATTGGGATAGGGTATATGTGAAACCCCGATTGGGTTTATACACCCCGATTGGGTTTATGAACCCCGATTGGGTTTATTATAATCTATTTTAATACTGCTTCGATCGTCAGTTTGTGATTTTAATTCCTTCCCCTAAATTAATAATACTGCTTTCCTAGTTCTTGTTTAAAAGGCTTTATGAATTGTGTTTCATATCGTGTTGATAGTATCATTGTGGGATTAGGATCCCAAGGTCATCGTTTTGACATCGTAAGATCTAGTTGATCATTTTTTCACTTCGGTGAGTTATTATTGATCCTATTCAGATGGTTAATTCTTGAGTTATCATTGTCATGTTGCATCGTGACATTCTGGAGTCATACTTGCGTTTCAACTGGATTATGTGTGGCATTTTTAGTCAGGCACATATGGTTATGTGACCAGATTTTCCACAAATAGACCGTGCACACGAGAAGTACTTCGTGAGACTAATTAGGTGCATGCTCCGCGTATGGCTGGATTCCGGTATATGGGGTGAGTATGTGCACTTGCACTTTTCCGGGTTGAGCGTACTATGATTGTCCACCCTTGATCCATATAGTTTTGTTGATTCATATACCTGAGGGCTATGTTCAACGAGTTGTGATTTGTCTTCATGCGCCATGATTCGGGCATGTTCGATGCTTATTGAAATCCAGTTTTGTTGATGTCTGATTTGTGTGAGTTATGTGATTTGTATGACCTATTGAGATTTGTTATCTTGGATATCTGACCCTGTTATGGGCGAAATACTTGTTGATTGTAATTTAGGTCGAGGGAAAGCAAAGGTACATGAAGAGCATGGTGACGACGAAGGATTTCAAGGATACTAGTCTGGGGCCTGAGTCATCTGATTTACTTTGTATTTGATTTCCGTTGTATTGTACTTTTGAGACTTGTACGGGTTCGGGTATGATATATCTTCATATAGTTCATATTCGTATTTTGATCCTGTGTATTGTTGTGGCATTTGTGGCCAAGTGTTGTGTAAACTCCTCATCAGAGTATTGATGTTATTTATACGGTTCGGTACTAAATGTATTGTATTTTTTGTTCGCCTGGTGGGTCCCAGCGTGGGGTCCAGTGTGGGGTCCCAAAGTGATTTTACACCTACTATTGAAGTTGTCTAATATAATGACTTTTCATTTTATCTAAAATAATTTCACGTTATTTATAGGTCTAATTATCCCTAATAATTACAACCCACTCGGTTACACATATACCCTAACTCGACAAGTTAATCCAAGAAAAGCGTATAATCTGATAATCTATACCCATATACCCTAACTCGACAAGTTGATTGTACTTCTTCTTCTTTTGAGGGAAAGCCTGTTATTAATTTAGGGGAAGAAATTAAAATCACAAAATGTCGATCGAAGCAGTATTAAAATAGATTGTAATAAACCCAATCGGGTTCATAAACCCAATCGGGGTTTATAAACCCAATCGGCGTTACACATATACCTATCCCAATGATCTACACATATACCCTAACTCGACAAGTTGATTATAATTTGCAAGATGTAATTATTTTGGTTCTCTTTTAATCATAATAAAAAATGTAATTATTTTAGTTAGTTTTGCATTAAACGTTTCTTCTTTTGAGGGAAAGCCTATTATTAATAATTTAGGGGAATGAATTGAAATTAAAATTCAGTTGGAGAGTCAACTTAAAAAGTCAGGGAACTAAATATTAATTTAAGGGAAGGAATTAAAATCACACAATGTCGATCGAAGCAGTATTATAACATATTGTAATAAACCCAGTCGGGATTCACAAACCGAATCGTGGTTCACAAACCCAATCGGGGTTTATAAACCCAATCGTGGTGCATAAACCCAATCGGGGTTACACATATACCCTATCCCAATGATCTACGCATATACCCTAACTCGACAAGTTGATTGTACTTTTGCAAGATGTAATTATTTTGGTTCTCTTTTAATCATAATAAAAAATGTAATTATTTTAGCTACTTTTGCATTAAACGTTTCTTCTTTTGAGGGTTAGTGAAGGTTCAGTGGTCTAGACACGGAGTCGAAGAGCTACGTGGGAGACCGAGGCTAGTATGCGGGAGCGATATCCTGAGTTGGTTGCCCTTAAGTTTTGGGACGAAACTTTTTTAAGGGGGCGAGTATGTAATACCCGTGTATTTCTATTCTTGGTATTTCTCTTTTTGTCGTATTTTTTTTGTTTTTGACAATTCTCTTGTAACCGTATCGACATTTTAAGAATATTTAATTACTACACTTTTTGTCATCCGAGTTTGTTTCGGAATTGTTTAACTCAATTCCGTGTTGTTGGTGTTTTCATCGCTAATTGGTTCGATTTGTATAATCGTTGTTTGAAACCGTTATTTCAAGGTTGCCACAAGTCCATTTATCATTATTGTGGATGTTGTAATTGTTGGTTGGGTTGTCGGATCACGTATCGTAATTTCGAACGAGTTGGGCCATTTCGTAATATTCCAAAGTCTTGGGTTTTATTACGTTTAATTCCCATTTCAAGTCGTTTGTTGTTATCGTTGTGTTAGGACCAAACGTTTTGACGCGAGGTCCCTAAACGAGGACTTTTGGTTGTTCATCCGGGATGGTCGGGATTACTCGTCGTTGAGTGTATCGTGTTCGTATATCATTTTCGGGTATTTTCGGCAACTAGCAGGGTGAGCCGCGGCACAGGGTACTGTGCGCCGCGGCCCAGCCCTGGCCTTCCGAATGGTTTGTCATCTGTACCGTGATCCGCGGCTCACGTTGGTCTGTGCCGCGGTGCAGCCTGATGGTTTGCTCGGCATGTTTTGGTTGTGCGCCGCGGCGAACATATTGCTGAGCCACGGCGCATAAGTCAACTGGGCACATAAAGTGCCCAGATCGCGGGATTCGTCCCATTATTTCCTTTTCTACTTCTTCCTCTTCACTTGGACGATTGAGTGCGATTTTTTGGGCGATTTTGAGTCTCCAAAATCCAAGATATCATTATTCTTGGAGTTTTGGTATGGATTAACATCACCGAATCGTTTTTTCATCTTTGATTCGATGTAATTTGCTAGAACCCTATTTTTAGGAATTCGGGGGGTTTTGGTGTTTTGTGTTGATGACTTCGATTTGGTTAATCAATTCATGTTAGATATGATTAATCTATCTTAGTTATGTGTTTCCTCTGCATATTCATAGTAATTTTCGGAACGATTGTGAATCGGGGATTTTGGTTGAAAACCTTCCCCGAAGTGGGTTTGTTGAAATTACGTGAATTGTAGATGGGGGTTTCAGGTGTATTCCAATTACTTACTCTTGTTGGATCAGTTGTAATTGTGTGTTTGGAATCGTTAGGTTCGGGTGGTTCGATTCCGAGCAACCGTGGGTGAACTTTGTTCCGTTCTTGTCGTTGGCGTTTGTTCGAGGCAAGTTATCTTGCTTGGTTATAATGATAATAATACTTGTGAAAGTTGTATACTTCATGTATTTGAAAATGAATTGTGAAAACGTTGTACTTCATGTTTTCGAAAATGCTATTGAAAAGGATGTGTTCTTGTTTAAAAGGCTTTATGAATTGTGTTTCATATCGTGTTGATCGTATTGATCGAGTTGATCGTATCGTTGTGGGATTAGGATCCCAAGGTCATTGTTTTGATATCGTAAGATCTAGTTGATCGTTGTTTCACTTCGGTGAGTTGTCGAGTTAGGGTATATGTGTAGATCATTGGGATAGGGTATATGTGTAACCTCGATTGGGTTTATACACCCCGATTGGGTTTATGAACCCCGATTGGGTTTATTACAATCTATTTTAATACTGCTTCGATCGACATTTTGTGATTTTAATTCCTTCCCCTAAATTAATAATACTGCTTTCCTAGTTCTTGTTTAAGAGGCTTTATGAATTGTGTTTCATATCGTGTTGATCGTATTAATCGAGTTGATCGTATCGTTGTGGGATTAAGATCCCAAGGTCATTGTTTTGACATCGTAAGATCTAGTTGATCATTGTTTCACTTCGGTGAGTTGTTATTGATCCTATTCGGATAGTTCATTCTTGTGTTATTATTGTCATGTTGCATCGTGACATTCTGGAGTCATACTTGCGTTTCAACTGGATTATGTGTGGCATTTTTAGTCAGGCACAGATGGTTATGTGACTAGATTTTCCACAAATAGACCATGCACACGAGAAGTACTTCGTGAGACTAATTAGGTACATGCTCCGCGTATGGCCGGATTCCGGTATATGGGGTGAGTATGTGCACTTGCACTTCTCTGGGTTGAGCGTACTATGATTGTCCACCCTTGATCCATATATTTTTTTTGATTCATATACCTGAGGGCTATGTTCACGAGTTGTGATTTGTCTTCATGCGCTATGATTCGGGCATGTTCAACGCTTATTGAAATCCGGGTTTATTGATGTGTGATTTGTGTGAGTTATGTGATTTGTATGACCTCTTGAGATTTGTTATCTTGTATATCAGGCCCTGTTATGGGCGAAAATACTTGTTGATTGTATTTTAGGTCGAGGGAAAGCAAAGGTACATGAAGAGCATGGTGACGACGAATGACTTAAAGGATACTAGTCTGGGGGCCTGAGTCATCTAATTTACCTTGTATTTGATTTCCATCGTATTGTACTTTTGAGACTTGTACGGTTTTGGGTATGATCTATCTTCATATGGTTCATATTCGTATTTTGATCCCGTGTATTGTTGTGGCGTTTGTGGCCAAGTGTTGTGTAAACTCCTCATCGAAGTATTGATGTTATTTATACAGTTCGGTACTGTATGTATTGTATTTTTTGTTCGCCTGGTGGGTCCCAGCGTGGGGTCCCAAAGTGATTTTACACCTACTATTGTAGTGGTCTAATATAATGACTTTTCATTTTATCTAAAATAATTTCACGTTATAATTACTACTACTATTAATAAACCCACTCGGTTACACATATACCCTAACTCGACAAGTTAATCCAAGAAAAGCATACAATCTGATAATCTATACCCATATATACCCTAACTCAACAAGTTGATTGTACTTCTTCTTCTTTTGAGGGAAAGCCTATTATTAATTTAGGGGAAGGAATTAAAATCACAAAATGTCGATCGAAGCAGTATTAAAATAGATTTTAATAAACCCAATCGGGTTCATAAACCCAATCAGGGTTTATAAACCCAATCGGGGTTACACATATACCCTATCCCAATGATCTACACATATACCCTAACTCGACAAGTTGATTGTACTTTTGCAAGATGTAATTATTTTGGTTCTCTTTTAATCATAATAAAAAATGTAATTATTTAAGTTACTTTTCCATTAAACGTTTCTTCTTTTGAGGGAAGCCTATTATTAATAATTTACGGTAATGAATTGAAATTAAAATTTAGTTGGAGAGTCAACTTAAAAAGTTAGGAAACTAAATATTAATTTAGGGGAAGGAATTAAAATCACAAAATGTCGATCGAAGCAGTAATAACAGATTGTAATAAACCCAATCAGAATTCACAAACCCAATCGTGGTTCACAAACCCAACAGGGTTTATAAACCCAATTGTGGTGTATAAACCCAATCAGGGTTGCACATATACCCTATCTCAATGATCTACGCATATACCCTAACTCGACAAGTTGATTATACGTTTGCAAGATGTAATTATTTTGGTTCTCTTTTAATCATAATAAAAAATATAATTATTTTAGCTACTTTTGCATTAAACGTTTCTTCTTTTGAGGGTTAGTGAAGGTTCAGTGGTCTAGACACGGAGTCGAAGAGCTACGTGGGAGACCGAGGCTAGTATGCGGGAGCGATATCCTGAGTTGGTTGCCCCTTAAGTTTCGGGATGAAACTTCTTTTAAGGGGGCGAGTATGTAATACCCGTGTATTTCTATTCTTGGTATTTCTCTTTTTGTCGTATTTTTTTTTTTTGATAATTCGCTTGTAACCGTATCGACATTTTAAGAATATTTAATACTACACTTTTTGTCATCCGAGTTTGTTTCGGAATTGTTTTACTCAATTCTGTGTTGTTGGCGTTTTCGTCGCTAATTGGTTCGGTTCGTATAATCGTTGTTTGAAACCGTTATTTCAAGGTTGCCACAAGTCCGTTTATCATTATTATGGATGTTGTGATTGTTGGTATCATGTATCGTGATTTCGGACGCGTTGGGCCATTTCGCAATATTCCAAAGTTTTGGGTTTTATTACATTTAATTCCCATTTCAAGTCGTTTGTTGTTATCGTCGTGTTAGGACCAAATGTTTTGATGCGAGGTCGCTAAATGAGGACTTTCGGTTGTTCACCTGGGCCTTGGGATGGTCGGGATTACTCGTCGTTCCGTGTATTGTGTTCGTATTTCATTTTCGGGGTACTTTCGACAACTAGTAGGGTGAGCCGCGGCACAGGGTACTGTGCGCCGCGGCCCAGCCCTGGCCTTCCGAACGGTCTGTTATCTGTACCGTGAGCCGCGACTCACGTTGGTCTGTGCCGCGGCGCAGCCTAATGGTTTGCTCGGCATGTTTTGGTCGTGCGCCGCGGCGCACATATTGCTGAGCCGCGGCGCACAAGTCAACTGGGCACATAAAGTGCCCAGATCGCGGGATTCGTCCCATTATTTCCTTTTCTTCTTCCTCTTCACTTGGGCGATTGAGTGCGATTTCTTGGGCGATTTTGAGTCTCCAAAATCCAAGATATCATTCTTCTTGGAGTTTTGGTGTGGATTAACATCACCGAATCATTTATTCGTCTTTGATTCGATGTAATTTGCTAGAACCCTATTTTTAGGAATTTGGGGAGTTTTGGTGTTTTGTATTGGTGACTTCGATTTGGTTAATCAATTCATGTTAGATATGATTAATCTATCTTAGTTATGTGTTTCCTCTACATATTCATAGTAATTTTCGGAACGATTGTGAATCGGGGATTTTGGTTGAAAACCTTCCCCAAAGTTGGTTTGTTGAAATTACGTGAATTGTAGACGGGGGTTTCAGTTGTATTCCAATTACTTATGTTGGAGCATTTTTGTTCCATACATGCTATAATAATGTTTTGTTGATTTAAGTTGATACACAAAACAAAACAACGAAGAGACGAAGCAAAGCATCAAAGAAATCGAAGTCGCAAAAAGGTGTTCTGAACATGCATAATGTATGCAATGAAGATTGCATATCGTATGTAAGCGGACGACAATAACGTATGTAATATGATATTGATAACGTACGTAAACAAGATTTTCAGAGTTCAAACCAGATGAACATTGGGACGTGTCAAAGTAAAAAAGGCGGCAACGGATATATGATGTCAGCAATGACGTATCCTTAACGTACGTAATGGTGATTGACTACGTAATGATCGAATCAGATGCTACTAGACTGAAACTGGGTGATGTTAACGTACGTAACATGTATACGTTAATGTACGTAAAAGAGCTAACGTACGTAACATATAGAACTTAGCGTACGTAATGAAGGCACATGGAGCTAACAGCTAGTTTGATGAAGAAGCCTATAAATACCATTCATATGGTATTGTTTCACTACAACAACTTCAACCAAAAGATACATTCATCAGAGATTGATTTACATTATATTGTTGTTGTGATATTGAGCTTATATTATTAGTTTGAGTGTTTATACATTCAACACATACACGAGAGGTAAAAGAAAAGATACGATTGGATTCAGTGTTATTAGGATCAAGGATCCGTCATTATTATAATCGCAATAGATATCTTCGTGAGGTTTATCTAGTACCGATAGAAAGCTAGAGTGGTTGATTCCTTGTCCAATAGAAAAGGAAAACCTTTTAACTTGGACCGACTCAAAGACAAGTACGAGTGGTTTATCACGGACCAATAGAAGACATGATTGTAACGGTTATCCCTCGACCGATAGAAGAGAGGTGCAGAGGTTTTTATCTTCAACCTATTGAAAAAGATATCTAGAGAGGACGTAGGCTCGATTATAGCCGAACCTCTATAAATTCGTGTGTCATTTACTTTCCGCACCTTTATTTTCACGCTTCTGCACAACGGCGCCAATATCGATTTTGCTCCAACAATTGGTATTGGAGCGGTACCTCCAATAAGCGGCTTAACATTCGAGGAGAAGATCCAAATGGCATTCCAAATTGCTCCAGTCGAAGGCCTTGCTCTTAACCGACCACCATTTTTTGATGGCTCAAACTTCATGACGTGGAAGAAAAAGATGTCAATATTCATCCGAGCATATGACATCGAGCTTTGGAAAGTAATATGTCTTGGTCCGAAAATTCCTCTCAAATCCGAAGGTACGCTTAAATCTTTCGAAGAATATGATGACGCGGATTGGAAAAACGACCATCTAAATTGTAAGGCCCCTCAATTTCTATTTTGTGCCTTAAATCCGGAAGAGGTCAATCGTATCTCATCGTGTGAAAGTGCTAAAGAAATATGGAAATTCTTGAAATCACACATGAAGGGACAACTCAAGTCAAGGAGATGAAGATCAATATGCTTCTGCATGACTACGAGTTATTCATGATGAACGGTGACGAGTCCATCACCAATATGCTCGACTGATTTTCAGTCATCACCAATG
This sequence comes from Orobanche coerulescens, assembly GCA_033398695.1. Lineage (NCBI taxonomy): Eukaryota > Viridiplantae > Streptophyta > Magnoliopsida > Lamiales > Orobanchaceae > Orobanche > Orobanche coerulescens. The sequence continues at coordinate 53,224,778 of CM065803.1, forward strand.
GACTAGCTTCGTTCGGAAAACCATTATCAAGTAGTGAGAAAGTCAAGAAAATCTTAAGATCACTACCTGTTGAATGGGACGGCACGGTTACAGCGATTATGGAATTGAAAGATCTCAATAATCTTGATTTTAGTGCCCTCGTTGGTTTACTAATAAATTACAAGACTGTCCTTAAATCTCGAAATGCAAAGCCGAAACCGAAGGAAAGATCGATAGCCTTGAAGGATAAGATGTCAAAGAGAGAAGAAATTTCGGTGGATGATAGCGATGAAGAATCGGCATACTATGCCAAGAATATTAATAAGTTTCAAACCTTATTAAACCGGAGAAAGAAAGACATATCGGGCGAATCTAAGGAATTCGACAATAATTGTCGATTATGTGGTAAACCAGGCCATTTTGCAAAGAATTGCCGAGCTAAACCCAAGAAGGAGGTTCTCGTTGCAACATGGAGCGATGAAGACGAAGATGATGATTTCATCAATCAAAATAATCTCGCTCTCATGGCCCGAAGTTCATTCGACGATAGCGACGTCGAAAGCCAAGTAAGTAATTCTTACGACGAACTTTTTGAAGCATTTAAATTATTGCATACGGATTATCAAAATGCTTTATCCGAAATTAAATCCCTTCAATTTAAAAATAAATCATTGGAAATTGAAAATTCCAAAATTCTGGAAAAGGGAAAGTTTATCGAGATCGATCATTCTAAATGCGTTGAAAACGAAAATATTTTAAAGGATGATCTTATTAAAATTCAAACCGAGCTAAAAAATTTGATGAAGAAATTTTCTCTCGGAAACGAGAAATTTAAAAATATGCTCTCGGTTCAAAAATATACTTTAAATAAACAGGGGTTGGGATTCACACCTCGTTCTAAAAATGAATCCTTAAATTTAAAGATATCCCGTTGCGAAAAATGTTTGAAAATCGGGCATCATATTTCGAACTGTAAAAGCTCACGCCGGACGATTAAAATTAAAAAAGATTTGGGTTCCTAAAGGAACAATTATTTCAAATATCGTTTATGTTTCAAATGAAAAACCAACTATAGGTTGGATCCCCAAAATTTAATTTGTATTTTACTCAGGGGGAGTAATAATTTCAAAAGGGGAGATAATATTTTCAGGGGGAGTAATACCCTTCTTAACGTATTTTGTTATATTCATCATTTGGTATCATGCATATTTTATTTTTGGTATCATTATATTTATTTGCTTTGCACTTTTTGATGAAAACAAAAAGGGGGAGAAAGGAGAATCAGATTAACCCTGAAAGGGGGAGAAAATCGAAGAAAAAGTTGAAAAGAAAAATGAGGAGATGTCGAAAATATGATGAAAATTTGAAAATTCGAAAAGAAAAAGAAAAGGAAAGAAGAGGTCGAAAAAGAAATGGGTAAAGAAACTAACGAGACGGACAAAGTCGAAAACTTTGGTCTGTACACATATACATATATTTGTATTTTTTGCAGGTAAATCCCAATGACGAAGTGTTGTTTTGTAATCATCAAAAAGGGGGAGATTGTTGGAACATTTTGTTATATACATGCTATAATAATGTTTTGATGATTTAAGTTGATACACAAAACAAAACAACGAAGAGACGAAGCAAAGCATCGAAGAAATCGAAGTCGCAAAAAGGTGTTCTGAACATGCATAACGTACGCAATGAAGATTGCATAGCATACATAAGCGGACAACAATAACGCACGTAATATGATATTGATAACGTATGTAAACAAGGTTTTCAGAGTTCAAACCAGATGAACGTTGGGACGTGCCAAAGTTAAAAAGGCGGCAACGGATATATGACGTCAGTAATGATGTATCCTTAACGTACGTAATGGTGATTGACTAACGTACGTAATGATCGAATCAGATGCTACTAGACTGAAACTGGGTGATGTTAATGTATGTAACATGTATACGTTAACATATGTAAAAGAGCTAATGTACGTAACATATAGAACTTAGCGTACGTAATGAAGGCACAGGGAGCTAACGGCTAGTTTGATGAAGAAGCCTATAAATACCATTCATATGGTATTGTTTCACTACAACAACTTCAACCAAAAGATACATTCACCAGAGATTGATTTACATTGTATTGTTGTTGTGATATTGAGCTTATATTGTTAGTTTGAGTGTTTATACATTCAACAGATACACGAGAGGTAAAAGAAAAGATACGATTGGATTCGGTGTTATTAGGATCAAGGATCCGGCATTATTAGAATCGCAATCGATATCTTCGTGAGGTTTATCCAGTACTGATAGAAAGCTAGAGTGGTTGATTCCTTGTCTAATAGAAAAGGAAAACGGTTTAACTTGGACCGACACAAAGACAAGTACGAGTGGTTTATCACGGACCAATAGAAGACGTGATTGTACCGGTTGTCCCTCGATCGATAGAAGAGAGGTGCAGAGGTTTTTATCTTCAACCTATTGAAAAAGACACCTAGAGAGGACGTAGGCTCGATTATAGCCGAACCTCTATAAATCCGTGTGTCGTTTACTTTCCGCACCTTTATTTTCACGCTTCCGCACAACGGTGCTAATACCGATTTTGCTCCAACGACTTACTCTTGTTGGGTTGGTTGTAATTGTGTGTTTCGAATCATTAGGTTTGGGTGGTTCGGTTCCGAGCAACCGTGGGTGAACTTTCTTCCGTTTTTGTCGTCAGCATTTGTTCGAGGCAAGTTATCTTACTTGGTTATAATGATAATAATACTTGTGAAAGTTGTATACTTCATGTATTTGAAAATGAATTGTGAAGACGGTTTACTTCATGTTTTCGAAAAATGCTATTGAAAATGATGTGTTCTTGTTTAAAAGGCTTTATGAATTGTATTTCATATCGTGTTGATCGTATTGATCGAGTTGATCGTATCGTTGTGGGATTAGGATCCCAAGGTCATTGTTTTGACATCGTAAGATCTAGTTGATCGTTGTTTCACTTCGGTGAGTTGTCGAGTTAGGGTATATGTGTAGATCATTGGGATAGGGTATATGTGTAACCCCGATTGGGTTTATACACCCCGATTGGGTTTATGACCCTGATTGGGTTTATTACAATCTATTTTAATACTGTTTGGATCGACATTTTGTGATTTTAATTCCTTCCCCTAAATTAATAATACTGCTTTCCTAGTTCTTGTTTAAAAGGCTTTATGAATTGCGTGTCATATCGTGTTGATCGTATTGATCGAGTTGATCGTATCGTTGTGGGATTAGGATCCCAAGGTCATTGTTTTGACATCGTAAGATCTAGTTGATCGTTGTTTCACTTCGGTGAGTTGTTATTGATCCTATTCGGATGGTTAATTCTTGAGTTATCATTGTCATGTTGCATCGTGACATTCTGGATTCATACTTGCGTTTCAACTGGATTATGTGTGGCATTATTAGTCAGGCACAGATGGTTATGTGACTAGATTTTCCACAAATAGACCGTGCACACGAGAAGTACTTCGTGAGACTAATTAGGTACATGCTACGCGTATGGCCGGATTCCGGTATATGGGGTGAGTATGTGCACTTGCACTTCTCTGGGTTGAGCGTACTATGATTGTCCACCCTTGATCCATATATTTTTGTTGATTCATATACCTGAGGGCTATGTTCAACGAGTTGTGATTTGTCTTCATGCGCCATGATTCGGGCATGTTTGACGCTTATTGAAACCCGGGTTTGTTGATGTGTGATTTGTGTGAGTTATGTGATTTGTATGACCTCTTGAGATTTTTTATCTTGTATATCTGGCCCTGTTATGGGCGAAATACTTGTTGATTGTATTTTAGGTCGAGGGAAAGTAAAGGTACAAGAAGAGCATGGTGACAACGAAGGATTTCAAGGATACTAGTCTAGGGGCCTGAGTCGTCTGATTTACTTTGTATTTGATTTCCATTGTATTGTACTTTTGAGACTTGTACGGTTTTGGGTATGATCTATCTTCATATGGTTAATATTCGTATTTTGATCCCGTGTATTATTGTGGCATTTGTGGCCAAGTGTTGTGTAAACTCCTCATCGGAGTATTGATGTTATTTATACGGTTCGGTACTGTATGTATTGTATTTTTGGTTCGCCTGGTGGGTCCCAGCATGGGGTCCAGCATAGGGTCCCAAAGTGATTTTACACCCTATTAAAGTGGTCTAATATAATGACTTTTCATTTTATCTAAAATAATTTCACGTTATTTATTGGTCTAATTATCCATAATAATTACAACTACTGTTAATAAACCCACTCGGTTACACATATACCCTAACTCGACAAGTTAATCCAAGAAAAGCGTATAATTTGATAATCTATACCCATATACCCTAAGTCGACAAGTTTATTGTACTTCTTCTTGTTTTGAGGGAAAGAATTACTTTCGAGGGTTAGACAAATTAATAATAGATTTGTGACTTTTTAAGGGTATTACGGAAATTTCATATTTAGTTGTTTCTTTTTTCAAAATTATAAACAAACAATAAAAACTACAACATAATTTTGATAACACTACAACATATAGATCATAGTGGTCAATAGCGGCCTCGACGGCTCCTATAGCGATTAGCGACGCGAAGCGGCTGCCTATCGCTACCGGTCGCTTTTCGCTAAGGGTTTATACTTCACGGCCGCGAACCGCCGCTATTATCGCTAACGCAGCTTAGCGATGGCGGCCTTAGCGGCCGCTAAATGTTTTTATTTAAAAAGGGTATTACTAAACACCGCTCAAAATTACTAGACACCGCCCTATAAGATTACCTTTTTGTCCATTTCAAAATCTTTCATTATTTCTAAATACCACACCACACCAAAATCTTTCAAGCTCAAGTTTTTCGAATTGAAATCTAGAAACAATTTTTCATTTATTCTACAGAACACACAATCAAATATATATCGTCAATATCATCGACAACTACGAAAATGGACGAGAATTCGCATCTGGAGGTAATTTTTCGGAGAAAATGACGCAGGCGTCTGAATATTCCGCCTGTTCCATGGTACAGGCGTCCCCAGATTCCGCCTAGACCATGGTACAGGCGTCTGGTGCGAACGCTCCGTCCTAGGTCTAGGCGTCTAAACCAGACGCCTGAACCATGGTCGGGACGTCCGATTCAGACGCCTGTGCCATGGCTAGGCGTCCGATTCAGACGCCAGATCAGGCTGGCCCAAGCCGACGCCTCGGCCATGGTCCAGGCGCAAGTGTTGGACGTCTAGACCCTTTTTTTGCCTGATTTTAAATTTTAATAATAATATTATTGGTATTATTATTAACATTCTGTCAATGAAAAATTTCAGGTTATATTGGAAGAATTTGAAGGTGACGGCGTTGATTATAGTGGTTATTTCGTTAATGACGAAATATTCGCTAGTGATTGTGATGTGATTGGTTGGGCGAAAAAATTGCTCTTCAAATTGGTTTCGAGTTGATCATTTCATCGTACAAGAATAAAGGAAAGACAAAGCTATTGAGATGTAACTGTGGTGAACGGTACAGAGGGGTATTAAGAGATTTGGATGTCGCTGTTTGAAAGGACACAAAGACGAAAGCATGCAAGTGTACATTTCAGATAAAGGCCGAACAATTGCATGACTTGAGTGGTTGGATAATCAGACTGATCTCTGGGAGTAAGGGTATGCACAATAACTCATTTACTGTTTATCCGGAGGGGCATCATCAAATGAGTGGACTGAGTAAATTGGCCAAACAAGTTGTTCGTGAGATGAGTGCTGCTCAAGCAAAGCCGTGTGCCATCTTGGCGGCCATTCAGAATAAATTTCCCGAGGACAAACCGACTAGACGACATATCTATAATTATAGAGACCACCTGAGGAAGCATGATTTTGAAGAAAGAGATGTCGTCGGTCACTTTCACCATTTGGCTGTGACGAATAACTACGTACATTGGACGCAGGCCGACCCGAATACAAATGCTGTCACCCACGTGTTCATGGCACATCCATCATCAATCAACTTAATCCGGACCTACAGATGGTTCAATGGCGTGGATTCCACCTACAAAACGACTAAGTATAAGATGCCATTTCTTGAGATAGTCGGGATGACTCCATGTAACAAGAACTTCCTAATAGCCTATGCAATTATGAAAGATGAGACCGAATCGAGCGATGCGTGGGTGTTACAGAAGTTGAAAATTTTGCTTGGGTTTGATGTTCATCCGACGACTATTGTTATGGATCGCGAGTTGGGGTTGATGCGTCCTATTGAAGAGATATTTCCACAGAGTGCCCACTTGCTTTACACATGGCATATTAATAAGGATGTTGAAGACAAGGTCTACAGAATTTGTGGAAAAGATAAAGAAATGGGCCAAAGGTTTAAAAATGGGAAATGGAAGAAAATCATGGAAGCGGCGACCGAAGAGGAATACGATCAAGTGGTGCAACTCATGAAGGATACATGGAGATGGAATCCTAAGGTGATATCCTACATTGAGGGTACGTGGCTAAAATACAAGGAGATGTTCGTTGTTGTGTGGACGAATAAAGTGCTTCATTTTGGAAACACAACCACTTGTAGAGTTGAGAGTGCACATGCCGAGTTAAAGCAATGGCTTAATTCTTCCACCAGATCCCTCGATACCGTCTGGACCAAAGTGAACCAGGAGATTGAATCACAACTTACGCAGATCAGATACACACTTGAACAGTCTAGGTGTCGTACAGGCGTGGTGTATTCTGGTTTCCCGTTTAACTACTTGCGTTGTCGTGTTTCACATCATTGTCTGCGGTTACTGTCGAGTGAATTGACACGTATGAGAGAATTAAGTGGTCAAGTGTACCATCGTTGCGGTTGTGCACTCCAAATCACCCATCAGATTCCTTGTGCGTGTGAGCTCAAGAGACTTATGGAATCGCGGACCCCATGCAGTGTTAGTCGTCTTCACATATTTTGGCAAACACTTATTATTAGTGATGGTGTGGACACGACCGAATTTGTCGATCCTTCTACCGGTGCTGAATCGGAGGACCAGCGGTACTTTCAGGCCCTTGTCGATGAGGTCAGATAGAGCGATCCTGCAGTTGTCCGTAACGTATCACTTATGATCCACGATCATCTTCACCCTGATCAAACGCGTTACGTTGAACCACAATTGAATACGGCAGTTAAGGGTCGACCAAGAGGAAGTTCATCGACTAGATGCGATCCTAGTGGTTGGGAGTATAGCCAAAGGGGTCGTTCGTTCCCGCTCATCCAGTGGTCGTGGCCGCAGCTCTTCTGCATCAGTCCACAATGCCTCTTCATGAGGTATGAACAAATTTATTAATACTCGTGATATGCTTTTTAAGTTTGATATTATTTCGATAATATGTAATATATTGAATATGTGTTTTTTTTATATTGGACTAGGATACTTATGTATTTTTCAATATATTTATCATAATATTTGATTACATATCTTGACTAATCTTTTTATATTTATATATTACATGTTAAATAAAAAGATAATTTTTATTAGAAACAAAAATAAAAATAGTCTTCTTGACTAATTTTTTATATTTATATGTTACAGGTTAAATAAAAAACGTTTGGAACAAAAATAAAAAAATCCAGTATGTAAATTGACTTTTGAATTTTTATATTTCTTTTAATATATTGCCGACATATAATAATTTCGTCAATTTATGAGAAATTTTTTTGTAGATATATTATTTTTTGAAGTTTTTCAATGAGTTCTATCTTTTTAAGTTTGATATTATTTTGATAATATGTAATATATTGAATATGTGTTTGCAGATGCACACCACCGAGTGGAGATTGGTAACTATCACCATATCGATAAGATACCGGGAATTATTTTGCCGTTTGTTGAAGGTTATCTCGATGTCCCCGGAGACGGTAATTGTGGATTTCGTGTTATCGCCGACTACATATTTGGCGACCAAGATAAATGTCGTATTGTATGTGTATGCATTGCAAATGAAATTATGGCTAACTGTACACTCTACCGATCGATCTACTATGATGGGATTGAACCTGAGGTTCGACGTATTACATGGGATGGTGGTGCGTGTGGATCGGATCATTAGATGGCTGTTGCTGAAGATTTATTCCCTATTGCTACTATTTTCAATGCCGCTGTCATACTATTCAGATTCGGAAACGGTAGATCTTTATTTTCATGTCTCACTGTGCTGTCGTTGAAAGCACCCTCAACGGCAACACGGCCTAGCCAAGAGATTGTCATTTGTCATTTAAGAGATACGTACAAACATTTTATTCGTCTAGATTCAATGCCTAATTTTCCTGTACCGCCCATAGCGAGTAACTGGTTTAGATTCCATGATAGTAGTGTTGGTGGCTGGGAGAATTTGTATACGAGCAGGAGAAAAATGGAATAGATTAGTTGGTATGATGTAAAAATGAATTTGTTGTACGTTCCTTAATTAATAAAATTTTCGTTTTTGTTGATCTTTATAGTTGATAGTTGATTTTCTTTTATGTTGATCTTGATAGTTGAGAGAAAAAAACAAACAAAAGTACAGTGCCAAATGCAAAACGAAAGTGCCAATCAATATACAAAATACAAAAAAAAAAACGAAAACGCCAAACAAAATACCGTCTTACACAAAACAAACAAAATATAAAATACAAAATCAGTTGGCCAAATGCCAATCCCTCATGTGCTCCTCGAGCATCGTCGTCGCTTCTTCCGCCTGGTCTGAGGGAAGGTGTCTGATACAGTGCTGGGTAATACCGGCCAATCGACTCACCCACTGTAAAAAATATAGACAATATAATACAATGAGTAATGTATGATGAAATCAAACAAAGTGCAAAGTTAAAGAACATACATAATCGCTGCTGGAACGAGAAGGGATCACTGATCCAGGTGCTGCACCGTCGTTCAGTAGCTGAGGGTGTGAATACCGATAATACCACTCAATGTAATCATCGGCGCAAGCAACCTGATCATGAGTAGCAGCTTGATAGTCAGCGAAAGGAAGCCTGTATGCACCCGGAAACATCATCCAAGCATCAGATGACATCCGAATGGGATAGTCAACTCGGTACAATCTGCTCGACCACGCCCGAACCGCTTTCTCCAGTCTGGTGATCCGGAAAGGGATGGTCTGCACATAACCGAGCTGCCGTAATGCCCGACCAGGCATGTATGGCTCGATAATATCCCGATATCGTAGCCATCCAATGAATGTGGTCCTCGGGACATCCCTCACCGGATCAGGGCCATAAGGCAACCACTGTATCTGCGTACATGTAATCAACAAATTATACAAGTTATTTTTAAATGAATTGTGAGATTGTTAGAAGGAATCGTTATACCTCTGCGCGGTCATTAATCGATCAATGCGGCGACGCAAAGACTGGAGTCGGTGCTCGTCCTTACCCTCGGGCTGGACACTCCATGTAGAAGCTCGAGGCTGCGTGGAGTCAACAAGCATACGCTCTCGATGAGATCGAAAGCAGGGAAAATACTCATAAATCCAAGCCTGAACAAGGGTAAGGCATCCACAAATCCCCATGGAGTCGCCGCGACTAGCGATACCTAGCTGACGGTACATGAAAGCCAATGCGGCCGAACCCCATGAATACTGACCGGTAGTATCCATACCGTCCCTCACCTCCAATATGCAGGAAGGCCTAATCCGGTTACCACTCTTGTCAACAAACAAGGTGGATCTAAATATCAACCACATCCAAGCTACGGCCTGGGTGCCGTCCACTCGACCTCCATCGCGACATGACCTGAAAATCGAGTCCATAAGTACGCCGCCACCCCCCAGTGATTACTCAGTAGCTCCAACCGCGATACTCCAAGAACCTCCATCACATCCACCTGCAACTGTGTAGATGTGCTATCGGCAACAACCAATCGCCCCTCGACAGGAATGCGAAGGATCTGCCACACATCATGTAACATGATGGTCATCTCTCCGAACGGCATGTGAAAAGAGTTCGTATCGGGCTGCCACCGCTCAACGAATGCAGAAATCAACGGGGAGTCAATATGTCTGAACATGGCGTCCGTCAGGTGGGATAACCCAGTCCCACTGATCCGACTCACTAAAGAGGGTGACATCACTGAGCGCCACTGACTCAAGCTCTGACAAGCAGCAGTCTGGTGTGACACTTCAGCAAACCTCTCATATCTCCAGTCCAGATACGCGCTGCGACATGCCCACCGAAACTCGGGATAACACTGCCGTCGATAGGGCCACCAGGCATCTCCTTAGAAACCATCCAAGATGTCTCATCCTCTGCCCTACGCCGTTTACTACTGGTAGACCCAGAAGTCACAAACCTTCCCCCTCCCCTTCCGAACCCGGCATGAAAATGAAGAACAATCATCACCGCCCTCCTGATCGTCGGCCTCATCGTGCGAATAATACTCGCTCGAATCCTCAGTATCAAAATCAGTATAAGGTACGTCCTCGAATCCCCTACGCTCTACCTCCCGCTGTCTACGAATGGAAGCATCAACACCACGAGCTCTGGTGTGACGCGCTCCAGAACCCATCAACTCTGTGACTAGCGGCATAGATTTGCCCGCTCCTCCTCTCATCTGTATTTAGCAAACAATACAACTAATAAGTAATAATCATACAAACAATACACATTATTAATTATTAATTGAAAATTTTATTTTTTTTCCAAAAAAATGACTGGGGCGTCCGGAACGGACGCTTGAACCATGGCACAGGCGTCTGGTCTGGACGCCACGACCATGGTTGAAGCGTCCGAAACAGACGCTTAGTCCAGCGGATAGGCGTCGATTCGACGCCCGTGACGTCTGACACAGCCGAAGGCCCGCCGTGGACGCCTGCGCCATGGACAGGCGGAATCGGCGGACGCCTGTGCCATGGCCAGGCGTCATCGTCGGACGCCTGTCACAAAATAACGGCCGCGGCCTCTGTCATGCACTCCGGCACGGCGGCCGCGGCCAAAGAAACAGTAAAATGAAAAAAATAGTTACCGGAGCTTTTCCTTTTCCGGTCATGGCGGAGGACGATGGCGGTGCGGCGGCAGACGGCGTCTATGCGGCGGTGCTATGGCGGCGGACGGCGGATTTGCGGCGGTGGTGTGGCAGCGGTGCGGCTGCGTCTGGTGGGTTGTTTAGAGAGAAAAGTATTGTCAAATTAGGATCCTAAATCTGATTAATATGAATTAAGGGCAAAAAGGTAATATTCTAGGGCGGTGTCTAGTAATTTAGGGCGGTGTTTAGTAATCCAGTTTTAAAAAACTGGATTAAGCGGCGGACGTCCAAACCGTGCACAGGCGTCCATATCGGACGCCTAGCCGCTGGACTAAGCGTCTGTTTCGGACGCTTGAACCATGAACGTAGCGTCCAGATCAGACGCCTGTGCCATGGTTCAAGCGACCGTTCCGGACGCCCCAGTCATTTTTTTGGAAAAAAATAAAATTTTCAATTAATAATTAATAATGTGTATTGTTTGTATGATTATTACTTATTAGTTGTATTGTTTGCTAAATACAGATGAGAGGAGGAGCGGGCAAATCTATGCCGCTAGTCACAAATTTGATAGGTTCTGGAGCGCGTCACACCAGTGCTCGTGGTTTTGATGCTTCCGTTCGTAGACAGCAGGAGGCAGAGCGTAGGGGATTCGAGGACGTACCTTATACTGATTTTGGTACTGAGGATTTGAGCGAGTATTATTCGCACGATGAGACCGACGATCAGGAGGGCGGTGATGATTCTTCTTTATTTTCGTGCCAGGTTCGGAAGGGGAGAGGGGGGAGGTTTGTGACTTCTGGGTCTACCAGTAGTAAACGGCGTAGGGCAGAGGATGAGACATCTTGGATGGTTTTTGAGGAGATGCCTGGTGGACCTATCGACGGCAGCGTTATCCCGAGTTTCGGTGGGCATGTCGCCGCGCGTATCTGGACTGGAGATATGAGAGGTTTGCTGAAGTGTCACACCAGGACTGCTGCTTGTCATAGCTTGAGTCAGTGGCGCTCAGTGATGTCACCCTCTTTAGTGAGTCGGATCAGTGGGACTGGGTTATCCCACCTGACGGACGCCATGTTCAGACATATTGACTCCCCGTTGATTTCTGTGTTCGTTGAGCGGTGGCAGCCCGATACGAACTCTTTTCACATGCCGTTCGGAGAGATGACCATCATGTTACATGATGTGTGGCAGATCCTTCGCATTCCTGTCGAGGGGCGATTGGTTGATGCCGATAGCACATCTACACAGTTGCAGGTGGATGTGATGGAGGTTCTTGGAGTATCGCGGTTGGAGCTACTGAGTACTCACTGGGGGGGTGACGGCGTACTTATGGACTCGATTTTTAGGTCATGTCGCGATGGAGTCTAAACCAGTTACTCGCTATGGGCGGTACAAGAAAATTAGGCATTAAATCTAGACGAATAAAATATTTGTACGTATCTCCTAAATGACAAATGATAATCTCTTGGCTAGGCCGTGTTGCCGTTGAGGGTGCTTTCAACGGCAGCACAGTGAGACATGAAAATAAAGATCTACCGTTTCCGAATCCGAATAGTATGACAACAACATTGAAAATAGTAGCAATAGGGAATAAATCTTCAGCAACAGCCATCCAATGATCCGATCCACACGCACCACCATCCCATGTAATACGTCGAACCTCAGGTTCAATCCCATCATAGTAGATCGATCGGTAGAGTGTACAGTTAGCCATAATTTCATTTGCAATGCATACACGTACAATACGCCATTTATCTTGGTCGCCAAATATGTAGTCAGCGATAACACGAAATCCACAATTACCGTCTCCGGGAACATCGAGATAACCTTCAACAAACGGCAAAATAATTCCCGGTATCTTGTCGATATGGTGATAGTTACCAATCTCCACTCGGTGGTGTGCATCTGCAAACACATATTCAATATATTACATATTATCGAAATAATATCAAACTTAAAAAGATAGAACTCATTGAAAAACTTCAAAAAATAATACATCTACAAAAAAAATTCTCATAAATTGACGGAATTATTATATGTCGGCAATATATTAAAAGAAATATAAAAATTCAAAAGTCAATTTACATACTGGATTTTTTTTGTCCTAACGTTTTTTATTTAACCTGTAACATATAAATATAAAAAACTAGTCAAGAAGACTATTTTTATTTTTGTTTCTAATAAAAATTATCTTTTTATTTAACATGTAATATATAAATATAAAAAGATTAGTCAAGATCTGCAATCAAATATTATGATAAATATATTGAAAAATACATAAGTATCCTAGACCAATATAAAAAAAACACATATTCAATATATTACATATTATCAAAATAATATCAAACTTAAAAAACATATCACGAGTATTAATAAATTTGTTCATACCTGATAAAGAGGCATTGTGGACTGATGCAGAAGAGCTGCGGCCACGACCACTGGATGAGCGGGAACGACCATGACCCCTTTGGCTATACTCCCAACCACTAGGATCGCGTCTAGTCGATGAACTTCCTCTTGGTCGACCCTTAACTGCCGTATTCAATTGTGGTTCAACGTAACGCGTTTGATGAGGGTGAAGATGATCGTGGATCATAAGTGATACGTTACGGACAACTGCAGGATTGCTCTGTCTGACCTCATCGACAAGGGCCTGAAAGTACCACTGGTCCTCCGATTCAGCACCGGTAGAAGGATCGACAAATTCAGTCGTGTCCACACCATCACTAATAATAAGTGTTTGCCAAAATATGTGAAGACGACTAACACTGCATGGGGTCCGCGATTCCATAAGTCTCTTGAGCTCACACGCACAAGGAATCTGATGGGTGGTTTGGAGTGCACAACCGCAACGATAGTACACTTGATCACTTAATTCTCTCATACGTGTCAATTCATTCTACATTAACCACAGACAGTGATGGGAAACACGACAGCGCAAGTAGTTGAACGGAAAACCAGAATACACCACGCCTGTACGACACCTAGACTGTTCAAGTGTGTATGTGATCTGCGTAAGTTGTGATTCAATCTCCTTGTTCACTTTGGTCCAGACGGTATCGAGGGCTCCTGTGGAAGAATTAAGCCATTGCTTTAACTCGGCATGTGCACTCTCAACTCTACAAGTGGTTGTGTTTCCAAAATGAAGCACTTTATTTGTCCACGCAACAACGAACATCTCCTTGTATTTTAGCCATGTACCCTCAACGTAGGATATCACCTTAGGATTCCATCTCCATGTATCCTTCATGAGTTGCAACGCTTGATCGTATTCCTCTTCGGTCGCCGCTTCCATGATTTTCTTCCATTTCCCATTTTTAAACCTTTGGCCCATTTCTATCTTTTCCACAAATTCTGTAGACCTTGTCTTCAACATCCTTATTAATATGCCATGTGCAAAGCAAGTGGGCATTCTGTGGAAATATCTCTTCAATAGGACACATCAATCCCAACTCGCGATCCGTAACAATAGCCGTCAGATGAACATCAAACCCAAGCAAAATTTTCAACTTCTCTAACACCCACGCATAGCTCGATTCGGTCTCATCTTTCATAATTGCATAGGCGATTAGGAAGTTCTTGTTACATGGAGTCATCCCGACTATCTCGAGAAATGGCATCTTATACTTATTCGATTTGTAGGTAGAATCCATGCCAATGAACCATCTGTAGGTCCGGATTAAGTTGATTGATGTTGGATTTGCCATGAACACGTGGGTAACAACATTTGTATCCGGGTCGGCCTGCGTCCAATGTACGTAGTTATTCGTCACAGCAAATGGTGAAACTGACCGACGACACCTCTTTCTTCAAAATCATGCTTCCTCAAGTGGTCTCTATAATTATAGATATGTCGTCTAGTTGGTTTGTCCTCGGGAAATTTATTCTGAATGGCCGCCAAGATGGCACACGGCTTGGCTTGAGCTGCACTCATCTCACGAACAACTTGTTTGACCGATTTACTCAGTCCACTCATTTGACGATGCGCCTCCGGATAAACAATAAATGAGTGATTATACATACCCTTACTCCCAGAGATCGGTCTGATTATCCAACCACTCAAGTCATGCAATTGTTCGGCCTTTATCTGAAATGTACACTTGCATGATTTCGTCTTAGTGTCCTTTCGAACAGCGACATTCAAATCTCTTAATACCCCTATGTACCGTTCACCACGGTTACATCGCAATAGCTTTGTCTTTTCTTTATTCTTGTACGATGAAATGATCAACTCGAAACCAATTTGAAGAGCAATTTTTTTCGCCCAACCAATCGCATCACAATCACTAGTGAATATTTCGTCATTAACAAAATAACCACTATAATCAACGCCATCACCTTCAAATTCTTCCAATATAACCTGAAATTTTTAATTGACAGAATGTTAATAATAATACCAATAATATTATTATTAAAATTTAAAATCGGCGAAAAAAGGGTTCGGCGTCCAAAAATTGCGCTGGACCATGGTCGAGGCGTCGGCTGACGCCTTTGGCCGCGTCTGAGCGTCTGAATCGGACGCTTAGCCATGGCACAGGCGTCTGAATCGGACGTCCCGACCATGGTTCGGGCGTCTGGTTTAGACGCCTAGACCTAGGAGCGCCCGCACTGCACGCCCGTACCATGGTCTAAGGCGGAATGGGACGCCGAGCGGAATATTGACGCTGCGTTATTTTCTCCGAAAAATTACCTCCAGATGCGAATTCTCGTCCATTTTCGTAGTTGTCGATGATATTGACGATATATATTTGATTGTGTGTTCTGTAGAATAAATGAAAAATTGTTTCTAGATTTCAATTCGAAAAACTTGAGCTTGAAAGATTTTGGTGTGGTGTGGTATTTAGAAATAATGAAAGATTTTGAAATGAACAAAAAGGTAATCTTATAGAGCGGTGTCTAATAATTTTGGACAGTGTTTAATAATACCCTAAAAATAATAGAGGGCCCAGGCCGAGCTTCGTGTTACCCTCCCGACTCCCCCGTTTGTTTTCTTTCTTTTATTCCTTTTTTTTTAAATAATAAAGCCCAGCCCTACAGCTACTTAACCCTCCGACTTCCGTTTGTTTTCTTTCTTTTTCATTCTAATTATTTTTCTCTGCGCCGCCGCTGCTCATCTCTCCCCCTCCTCGCCGAAGCCCAGTGCCTCAGCCCTCCTCGCCGCCGCCCAGTGCCTCAGCCATCCTCGCCGCCGCCGCCTCTGCTTTTTTGAAGTAAGTTTTTTTTTTCTTGTTTTTTTTTCTCCTCTGCGTTTCCTTAGTTTTTTCTTTCTCCTCCTCTGCCCACTTCCCGTATTGTAGGTTTTTCTTTTCTTGTTTCTTTTTTTTCTCCTCTGCCCACTGCCCAGATAGTATTGTAGGTTTTTTTTTTGTTTTTTTGTTTCTCCTCGTCTGCCCAGCCCAAATAGTATTGTTGTTCTAGCAATCTGTTTTTTTATTTTTTTTACCTTAGCATTCTGTTTTTTATTTTTTTATTTTACAGGTAGTTTTTATTTTGTTTGCATTAATTGTCTGGGCAGATGAGTTTTTTGCATAAACTGTAGCATGCAGTTTTTTTTGTACACATTTAATTTATTTTCTTAACTCAGTAGTAGTCTAACTTTAATTTTTTTGCTCTTAATTTTTTTATTTTAGTAATCGATTTCCATTTGACGTTTCATCCTTGATGACGATTAATGACCTAAACTTTGTTTTCACTTTAATGAATTTAGTTATTGTCTTACTTGTTTTATATTTATATATATATAATATATATGTGTCATTTTTTTACAAACTTGTCGCTATATTTTGAACTTAGCGGCCGCTATTGTACCGCTATCACTATATAGCTAAACGGGCACGTGACCGCTACGGGCCGCTAATCGCTATTGACTACTATGATATAGTTGTAGTATTAATGATCAATGGTCATGATTAATTTTGATTTGATCTGATGGATATAAGAAGACTACATGTATACATGTACTACAACTCCTACCTATTCCAAGAAAGACCCTTTAGAGAAACCGGGCTGATCTAATGATTGTTTGAAAACTTATTCATTATGTTATGCAAAGAATATCGCTGAATTGTTATACTAGACTTGTAAAAACCTGTTTTGATGCTTGTTTCGAGTTATTTGTGAATTGTTGTAAGTTTAGCATTATGTTTAAAAAATTGGGGATTTTTTTTGTCACATAACAATAGTCGTTACCTTCACCAGATGTGTCTTAAATTTTGCATCAAGGGCCCGGTATGGCCTTCGGTAGTACCTAGTGTTAATCCCCCTTTGTTGCCATTATTTGCAATGGAAATTATTTTTATTAGAGTTAGAGACAGTGCTGGTAAGTCGAGTTGTATACTATAATTCAGTTGTTTCTAGAGTATTGGTTTTTCCAAACAACGTAAAGCCCTTTATAGATAATGCATAATGTACTATGATTTTTCAATTTTGTCGCATACTTTAAAGTTCTCCAATGGCTGAAAATGGAATCATTTTGAGTAGTATGTGAATGATCTCATCATGTGTTCTTCTGCAGGTTACTACAAAGCTAGCTTGTCTTTTCAATATTTGCTCAATATAAATATCTATGCTTACCATATCTCTATTATTTGTGGTATTGGCCTCTTCCGATTTTCGTTTCGTGGCTGTTATTTGCGACCATTGGGTTAGGTTTGTTTTGGCATGATGAGCTTTATATGATTTGGTGTATGCTGACAGGTACACCAGTGAATACAACTGCATATTCAGTTTGAAACAACGGCTATTTGTGGATATAGTGGGACATTAAAGCTTCTTCATTATATTGTTTTAGTATGTTAGAACACTAAAAGACGAATAGATTAATATCTTACAGAATGTATATACCGAAAGTTTACCTATGTATATAATTGAAATCCGATTTTGAGTTCTGCAGTCTCTCTCCCGCTCTCAAATCATTCCTTTTTCCAGTACGCTGTCTCAGACTATATTTACGTGACTTATTTCTACTCTATTTGCAATGGGTAAAAGGAATTTTGCTGCACTAGAACAACGAAAGGTGAGGTCTGCACCAGAAAAACCCTCTCCCTCCTCTTGCGGTTCAACCACTTCCATTTACAAAAAGAAATCGAAAGGTATGTTTGCTTTTGAAATGGAACACTGTTAAGTAGGGGTGTGCATTCGGATCGATCCGATCGGATCCGAATTTGGATTGATCCGAAATTTCGGACAACCTTTTGCTCAATCCGAAATTCGAACCGATCGATCGGATCGGATTCGGATCAATCTGAATACGGATTGGATTTTTTCGGATTTGATCCGAAAAATCCGAAAATTTTAAAAACTAATAAAAATAATAGAAATTATAATCCGAAAATAATAAAAAAATTCTATTTTTTTTATATATTTTGGATCGATCGGATTAATTCAAAAATCCGCGGATTTAATCCGATCCGATCCGAAATTTTTTTTGATGTTTTACCTGAAAATAATAAAAATGATCTTTTTTTTTATATATTTCGGATCGATCGGATTAATCTGTTCCGATCCGAAATTTTTGTATCTATAAAATCCTAATCCGAAATCCGATCCGAAGACATCAGATCGAACTGGTTCGGATTCGATTTTTTCTGCACACCCCTACTGTTAAGCTGGATTTGTAATGAGCATATTATAATCGTGTAAATTAGTATTATAATCTTGATTTATAGGGAATTTCTGTCCTGTAACTTAGTATTTATACTGTTGATTTATAGGGAGAATGGAAATGTCTAATTAGCATATTAATGAGATGTTGAACATTATTTGGGAAGAAAAGTCTTCAAAAAGAAGGAAAAAATTAAGCTGCCACGCTATCAAGAAGTCATTAATTAAAAGAATTGAGGTAGAGTACAATATCAACAGCTTACAAAAAAGAATACAAAAGCCAGCTCGATTTGTATCATCAATATTTGAATGCCAAATTAATGTACAAGGAAAGTGTCACAGTTGAAAATAATGTGGCCAAATGGACAGAAGTACAGTAAAATCTCTAAAAAAGAATACTCTATTAAGGAATAAACTCTATTTAGGAATAAAAATTTATAGTCTCAACTTGGGACTAGTTATAATTTGGAATAAACTCCATATTGTCATAATTTATATATTTTCAAATCACAACATAAGGAAATGCACCTCCATTTATGAATAAATCATACTAAAATACATATATATATATATATATATATATATATAATTTTTATAATAAATTTAAGTTGATCTAAAATACTTGTTAAGGTTGATTATGACAAAGATTTAATCTTTTGTGTTGTAACCATATCCTTCAACTTGCGTGTGCCCATTAGCTCGTTCAAATGACCACCTTGTTGAACCCAAAACATTTCTAACTTGTCGTAGTTCAAAACCTTCGTGAAATTTTTGTCTTATCTTTATCATCCTCCGGACTATTTTCCTCATTTTCTTGCCTAATTCCTTCAATGATTTCTTCATCGGTTAAAGCATAGACAATTTTCTTGCCTAATTCCTAAATTTACAACATATTATATACATGTATCTACTAATTGTAATATTTATATATTATACATGCACTTTAAAATTTAAAAAAAATTCTTCTTAAAACTCTATTTAGGAATAACCTCCATTTAGGAATATTTTTTATGTTCCCAAGGATATGACTTTAGAAAGGTTTTACTGTATTTCCTCGTACAATGGAAAGGTCACTCCCCGTTAATCTAGACATGTGGATGAAAGTATTCGATAAGAATCAAGCATTATTCTATCAGTTTAAAAAGGAAGTTGTTCACGAATACAAGTCTGGCCTTCATGCTTTGGCCGTTTGGCATCCTAAAATTGGTAAAAAATCGAAGGGCGAAGGATCAAGTCATAGTAGAGGCCTTAGTAGTACTTGCTCTATGAGGAATGCTTCACAGCAACGTCACCGTTCTTCAAGTACTGTACCCAGCTCTGAATTGGCACAAAATGTTGTGACTCAAATTCTCGAATTTTATCAGAAGCATCTCATAAGTATCGAGAAGGCTTCCCAAGCGATCGATATGTATCAAAATTTGATAAAAAACCAGGAATTCATGAAGGTCAAGTTCTTTCTTGATGGCAATGAAGAAAGTAAGCTTGCGATCCTTGATTATCATTTGAAACAACTTGGTTGAGGTAAATTTGCATTCTTTGAATTGTCACAATTTCTTTGGCTGTATATTTTCTTTTTGTTTTCGACGAGAGCGACTGTTGTATTGCCTTGGTGATTTTTGCATTTCCTTTTTTAATCCAAATGTTTTTTTCAGTGCCTCCTGAGAGACTCGGGTTGCTGGGTATTTAAGTGCTTACTTCCCAATCCAGCACCGGCACTATCACATGCACAGCAAGCTGAACTTAGGCGCAGTCAACGCATAAGGGAAATGTGATTTATCATTTGGCACAAACATTGAGTCACAAAAAATGTTGAATGATTGGTAAATTATGGTACTTTTCTTGAACTATGCTTCAATCTTAACTTCTTTTTTTTTAATGTTTCATTATTTTGAGACCCATGATATTTTTTGAGACTTATTTTAATTGATACACTTGGCAAAAAATTCATTTCTTAAGATGATGAAATTAATAATTATATTGAAAATATTTTACTCTCGGTTCCATAAAACTGTGTTCATTTTGATTTTTATTGGTCAACATTCATAAATTTTGATCATGAATTACAACTAATATATAAAAAATTATAGTAATGTAAGTACTTATTTGATTTGTCTTAATGTATATTTTCTAAATATTATTTTTTTCATAATTTTTATTCATGTATAATTGAAATTATTAATGGTCAACGGTGTATTTGAAGAGATCGGTCAAAATCAAAATGAGCACAGTTTTGTGGAACGCGGGAAGTATAATTTATAATCGTGTAACTTAGTATTTATAATCTTGATTTATAGGGAGAATGGAAATGTCTAATGAGCATATTAATGAGATGTTGAACATTATTTGGGAAGAAAAATCTTCAAAAAGAAGAAAAAAATTAAGTTGGCACGCTATCAGGAAGTCATTAGTTCAAAATGAACTGCACAAATGCAGTTCTCCCAAAACTGCGTCGTTTTGGGAGCGAGTGGGGGGCAGCCTTAGGCTGTGTTTGGGGGTGCAGCGGGTTTGGCCGGGTGCAGTTTCAATAAAATATTTATCAGAACAATATTTTAAAAAATAATTAAAATATGTAATTTTTATATTTATCAGTACAATATTTTAAAAGTAAATAATAAAAAATATTTTTAAAAAGAATCAATTTATGAAATTTTGATATTTATCAATAAATTATTTTAAAAGTAAATAAATGATAAATATGTTTAGGCTTAACCCATTTGGGATCGACATTTCACCGCATATTTTAATATTGTACTCTCAAAGGGATTTTTAGACTATAATTCAATAAAATATTTATCAGAACAATATTTTAAAAAATAATTAAAATATGTAATTTTTATATTTATCAGTACAATATTTTAAAAGTAAATAATAAATAATATTTTTAAAATGAATCAATTTATGAAATTTTGATATTTATCAATAAAATATTTTAAAAGTAAATGAGTCTACTCATTTTTTATTATGATATTTCTGATTCTTATACCCAAAAATGATTGCGATAGAAAATGATTGTGCAAATGAAATTACATATAATAATCCAATTGAAGAAGAAGACCTGTGCGGCGGCAGTTGCGGAAAGATAGGAAGGAAACGGTATACTGAAAAGAGAGGAAGGAAACGGACCTGTGCGGTGGCGGTTGCGGAATCTCAGGCGGTTGAAGAAGAAGAAGAAGTGGAGGCGAAGGCGAGAGGAAGAAGCAACGTCGGCGGCAGCAGAAGAAGCGGCGAAGAAGAAGAAATGGACCTGTGCGGCGGATGTTGTGGAAGCTCAGACGGTGGAAGAAGAAGAAGCGGCGGCGAAGGCGAAGGCGAAAGGAAGAAGCAGTGTCGGCGGCAGAAGAAGAAGAAGAAGCGGCGGCGAAGAAGAAGAAGAAATGGACCTGTGTGGCGAATGTTGTGGAAGCTCAGACGGTGGAAGAAGAAGAAGAAGCGGCGGCGAAGGCGAAGGCGAAAGGAAGAAGCAGTGTCGGGAAAGAAAACCGTAGAACTCTTTGAAATTGACCTGCTGCCTTAATTTTTTTTTTTTTCTGATATATAAATTGAACCCTAGCTCGACCCAAATTCGACACAAACCCTTTTACACCGTATCGTCCGTATCGGCGATATTTACGATACGATACGGGAAACGGCCGATACGAGGGGAAAATCAGATCCAAAAAAGAATCTGATTTTTAGGCGGGATCTGCTGCCCCCAGTGTCCTTGTTTTTCTACATGTCTTTCTTTGTCCTTGTGTTATATGCTTGAAGTCTGCTGCCCCCAGTGTCCTTGTTTTTCTACATGTCTTTCTTCTTGTCCTTTGATATTTGTGTTATATGCTTGAAGCAAGTTGAGACGTACTGGTGCTTCGCGTGGATTTACATGTGAAAGAATCCATAGCTATACATAGAAGAATGAAAATGATGAATTTTTTTAACAGAGGTGATTTTTTCAAAGCATAACCGGCCCATAAAATTGTGAAACATAATTGATTTGTGTCAATGATAATTCCCCTAATAACCGATGCTTGAAACTCTCAAATATATAACCCAACGCTCTCAAAATCTGTTGTTCAAATTATAAAATTTTATATTTTTACTCCATAGATATAGATTTCGCCACAGATTTAATTCTTAGTTACTGATATTCCTAGAAATATGAAAAATTAGGATTCAACATAATCTGCTCCTGCAAAAACTAGAACATGAAGCCCAGATTGCTTATAAAATATCAATATTTTCATAACGATGTAGGTACATATATTACAATTAATAATTACAATACTAATTAAAATTGGCTTACAAAATAAAAGCTCAGAATACTTGATGAACGCATCCAATATTGTAAATTAACATGTCCTACAAATTATAATTTTGGTTCGAATGGTCACAATTTCATATGCTCCAACAATTTTACAACAGAGTTCACCTCACCGGTAACACTTATAGTTTTATCTCTATCTTGAATGATCACGTTAACAACCGTGCTTGATGCCCTACATCAGATGCCCAGTCATCTTTTGTGGCTAGTTCCCACCGGGATGGTGGCTTGGTGCAAGGTGAATGGGGAGGTGGATTACATATGGCTTCTTTGGCTTATTCAAGAGATGGTTATTTCTTATATACTGCCCCTATAACGAACCGTATCTGGTTGTTGCAATCAGCCCATTTATCGTATATGCCTGGTTTCCTTTCCAACCCAGAATACGTAATAAACCATTATGATTTAGAATTAGATGGAAATTTTTATGTCAATTACTTTTCATTAAGAAACAAACACAAAGAATTCATAGTACATGAATTTATTAGATAACTTAGATTATCTCATCTGCAAAAGAAATGACAAACAAGTAGCAGTAGATAACTTATTAATGAACTGAACCATTCATTTTTTTTTATTTCACTAAACCATTAACTTGGAAGAATTTCAATAAACAGACATTTTTTAAAGAGGAGCACAAGTACCGACTAGAAAACAACTTAAAACAATTTCAAGTATAAATTTCCACAGCAATATATTGCAAACTTAAAACTGAACAGCATTACCAAAAGTTTGACAAAAATACAAAGCATTTCACTCACAAAACTGTTGCAAAAAGTGTCAAGGAGTTATTATAGATGACATTGCATTGCCTTCTTCCACTTCTATAATATAACATTAAGGGCCCGTTTGGTAGCTTAGTCAGGATATGTCAGGTTAGGATAAAATTTATCTAGATAGGCAATATAAGATGAGTTAGCTATAATAGATTGGTGTTTGGTAGGATTTATAAAACTCTATGTTAACTCAAGAGATGAGTTTGGTAGCATCTTGTATTCCTTGGATAAATAAGATAAATTACATATTTGTCCCTCTCACAGATAGCGCCTTCGTCTTCTTCCCCTTCACAGAGCCTTCGTCCCTTTCCCCTATAATTCTAAACACCACCATTCTGAAATTAATCCCCCACCATTCCTCTGTCAAATCAAATTAATCCCCCACCATTAATTTTCTCCATTAATTAAAATGGTGGATCTTTGTATTCAAATTGATTCAATCGAGGTGGCGAGCGCTGAGGCTGCATGTGTGGCGGCGGCTATGGATTTTCAGATCTGGATTTTGCACCGCGGTGGTCGCCGGATGGTGGTGTAGCAGCAGTAAGAATCATGAAGAGAGGGAGACGGTACTTGAGCAAGAGAGAGAGGGAGAAATAGAGAATGGGCGGCCAGAAGCGACAGGAGAGAGAGGAATAGTGGGGGTAATATGGGGAAAGGAATTGTTATGTGGAGCACTATGTAGTCTGTGTAACTTATCGGACCCTCAACGCCCGTCACAAATACCTGCGAAAACAGTGTTATTCCACAGGGCCATAAAATTATAGCGGGCCCCCATGTTAATTAACTAGGCTACCAAACAAACAATTTTTCCTAGTTACATTAGCTATCCTTCCATACCAGGTCTACCAAACAGGCCATAACACTCTGCAGTGTGTAGCTTCTTATACAGAACTGACAACAACAAGAACTGCATATCTTCTGTAATAATGCATGTGTCTAATAATACAACATTGGTCTCACATTTTCCTGCTTCTACCTATCTCTAGATCATAAATTAATATACATCTACTAATTTACATATACATACCGATAAAATATAGTTCAACATATATAATGCTTGATTGAATTACATATATAAATTTTACTCAATATGATTCATACGTTCCATTTTTGTAAACTAACACTAACATAGAAACACGCTCTCTTACATACAAAATCTCAAACAATCAAAGTAATAATCAAGATAAGTTGCAGATATTACCAACCTCGACTCCAACAAACTTAGGGGTTGTTTGTTTGGCTCTTAATGGTTACATTAAGAGCCTACCTCTGAATCGCTAAGAGTTCAGGACTGTTTGGCAAAAAAATATGATCTCTTAATGGTTACAATAACCTCTTAACCATTAAGCATCTATACCCTCTCTCAACCATTAAGAGGCAAACAATTTCCAGATTTACCTCTCCTCTTAAATTAAGAATATTATTCATAATTATTATTATTTTTTAAATGAATTTAAATAAAAAATATTAGACATAATTATTATTATAATTTTCTAAATGAATTAAATTAAAAAATATTATACATAATTATTATTATTATTTTAAATAAATTAAATTAAAAAATATTATGCATAATTATTATTATTATTATTATTTCAAATGAATTAAATTTAAAAATATTATACAAATAAATTAAATTTAAAAATATTATACATAATTATTTATAAAAATTGTGGTTTTTATTTATAAAAAGGAGAGGTTTTTGTACGCAAGGGGAGGAAAAATGAGATTTTTAATCTCTACTTTTATACAGAAAGGTAAAATAGTAATTTATTACCATTCAGAATTACCATTCAAAACAGTTACCAAACAACCAAATTTCATTCTGCACTCAACCATACAGAGTCTCTCAACCATTCTGGTCTCTCAACTATTCTGCACTAAATCATTCACCAACGGCCAAACAGCCCCTTAGATAAGAAAAAATGTGGTTCGGCCGATGGTTGCTGGAATCCGGCAAGGATGAGGAAGGCGCTCTAGCAGCAAAGAGAAGGAGAAAGAGAGTTGGAAAGAGAGAAATAGGGAGAGTCAGAGAGAGGGAGAGAGAGAGAACACAGAGATAGAGATATAGAGAGAGAAAGAGAGAGATACTACCTTTAATTCCGAGCAGCAGTAACACGCACGTGACGTCTTGTCGGAGAAAATTCGGGCGAGGATGACTGCAGCTCCAGAGGCGGGTGGAGATTTGGGGATCTGGGGAAGAAATTAGGACTAAATGGAAGTGAGGAAGAAGAAGGGTTTGCACAGCGATATAAAGAAAGATATGGATGGTTAGAGAGAGGAGAGACAGAGAGGAAAGAAGGCATAGAGAGATACACAGACCTGAGAGGTTGAGGCGGAGCGCGGCGGCGGGGCAGCAGCTGGGCGGAGGCGGCGAGGCAGCGGCGGTGGAGGGCTGAATAAGAAAGAGAGAAAGCGTGAGACGAAAAGAGAGGGATAGAGAGAAATAGGGAAAGAGAGAGAAAGGAGGACATACCTGAACCGGCGGTGAGTCGACAGGGTAGCACGGCGCCGGGACGGCAGGGAGGGCTGGAGAAGAGGGGCGCCGGGAAAATAGATGTTTGCGTGAGATAAGGAGAGGGAAAGTGAGAGAAAGAGGGAGAAGAGAGGCGCCGCGGTGGGGTGGGGAAATTGGGATTAGGGCTCACGGTGGGGTGGAGAGGCACGGGTAAACCGGCCTCGGATCAGACCGACTGGCGGACTTTAATTAAATTTATTAATATAGTAATTTTTATACTCCCTCCGTCCCGTTCAAAGGTTTACATTTCTATAAAAAAATAGTCTCTTTAGTAAGTTTACATATATCACTTTTTACAATCAAATCAAACAATCACTTTTTATTTTTTAATCTCCACCACTCATTCATCATCAATACTTTTTACTTTTGAATCTCCACCACACATTTAATTATCATTATTTATACCAATTATTATTTAAAATACACCAAATATACACCCTCTGTCAACTTTTGACCGGGACAGAGAGAGTGTTATATATATATATATATATATATATATATATATTTTGAAGGATTATATTAAATATGTTGAGGGGATGGATGATTATTAGTGTATGTTATGAATTTCTACTCTATTAGCTAGGGCTGCAAATTCGGAAAACGGGTATCGGATATACCCGGACCCGACCCGGTACCTGCACGGGTAAGGGGGTACCCGAAACCGAATTTTGGTGTGACGGGCCGGACCCCAAGTGTAGATAGTTCAGAAAATCGGGTTCCGAGTATACCCGGTCCCGATACCCCGATACCCAGTTCATATCCGGTTTGATAACATATTAATAATTTTTTATGATATTTGATGTTTTCTAATAAGTATTATTCTAGTATCTTAATTACCTGGTTATATTTCTCTCTAAATCTCCAGAAATTCCACTCCCCAACACGCAATCCAACCGTCTCTCATCTTTTCCGTTCATGCACAGTCCCTCGCCGGCCATCCCATCGGACGAGATCTTGGGAGTTGTTGCCGATCCGTCGCGGCCATGCCCCATCTTCTCTTGGCCTCTATTATTCTCTGTTCTTCTCTCTTTGTCAAAGAGTTAAAGCAATTGTATTTATTTTCTCCATTTTTTTCAACTTCAGTCCCATCAGGCCAGCAGCGAACGGAGGACTCGAGATGATTATTATGATTATCAAAATCGAGGTAAACTTTTCTCCAGTATTCAATTTTTCTGAGAAATGTTTCCCATGAAGATGTTAATGGGTTCTGGAAAGAAAAAAACAATTGACTTATTGAAACCTAGAAACTTGGAAATGGGTTCTTCAAATCCATCACTAGCATCCTCTCTTGAGGTTTCCGTCCATGATGACATCATGAAACTTGTGTTTCCTAAGCTGTATTCGCATGCTCTCCCCCATTTTATAAGGAGTGAGCAAAGCACACATATTACATCACTATTTCAGGTTAACTATAAGGGTTTCACAAGAATACTTGTCTTGAGTAATTGACGACGAAACGAACGAAAAGGAAAATCAACCACGACCGCTAGGGACCGACAACCACGAACCTAACGATTCGAAGAATATAATTACAATCAATTCTACACGAGTACTAAAATGAAATACACCCGAAAATCCACCTACGATTCATGTAAATTCGTACAAAAACAACGAGAGCGGATCGCAACCGAACCCTCTCGATTTCACAAATACCACAAAATTTACCATGAACTCGTAGGGAAACCATGAATACCACTAAGATTAATCACATACATCATGGATTAATCAACAATATGAAACGAATTGGACATTAAATCGAAAACCCCTAAATTACCCAAAAGTAGGGTTTTAAGATTTTATACCTCTATTCAATCGGTAAAAGATGTTTAGATGATGATAATTTGGTGCTAGGAACTCAAAACCGTGGATGGATGATGATACACGATCCAAACTTCAGCCTCCAAATCGCCCAACCCTCGGAGAAGAAGAAGGGATGAAAAATGACGCTGAAAACGCGACTGTCCCCTTAAATACCTCAGAGACGCACGACCACCACGCACGACCAAGTGCTCGTGCGCCCGTCGTAAGGCCTGTGGTCTTGCTCAACTTCTGTCCTCACGCACGAGCACAGCGCACGAGCATCTGCTCGTGTGTCCTGCTCGTGCGTCCCTGGGAGTTACTTTTGAGCATTGGTTGCGCACGAGCAGCGTGCACGACCAATTGCTCGGGTGCTTGGTCGTGTGCTAGGCCACTGCCCAGCTTCTGACCAACACGCACGAGCAACGCGCGTGAGCACCAGCTCGTGCTTCCTGCTCGTGCGTCTCTGGAGTCCTCTGCCGAGCATTCGGCTGCGCACGAGCGCCACGCATGATCGACAACTCGTGTGGCCTGCTGTGTGCAAGAACCAAAGGCTAACATCTATCCCGACACGACTCCGAAAACATCCAGAACGTAACCAACTCAAAAGGGAAAGACATCAAGAGTTCACGACGCTCTCTAAGGGACAATACGACAACATAATACAATACGCCATCGAATCACCAAACAAAAGCTCACAACGTCCATAAGGACATAAGATGGACTTGCAGCAATCCCGAAACGGCGGTTGCGAATAACGATTACGAGAATCGAATCAAATAACGACGGAAATTGACATTAAACACGAAATTGTGTAAAACAAGTCCGAAACAAACTTGGATTGACAAAAATTCTAGTATTAAATATTCTCGAAATATTAATACAGTTACAAGCGAATCACTAAAAATGAAAAAGTACACCAAAATAAAAATATCGAAAAAAAGGAAAAAATGTGGATATTGGAGTGGCCGGATCATGCCAGACAACCCAAGCCCGTGCGAAACCCCCATTGAGTTTGATTCCCGATAAAATTCTATGCAAGGTGGCGGGGAGGATTAAAACATGAATCGAGTACTAACAATACAAACTCCTATTTTCAGTTAATCATGATCCGGCCCACAAACTCATATTCTATCAGCAAACGCAACTGAAATGATCAATTTCGACTTTCCAATGATTCCACATTCAATTAGCAATTCAAACTTGTCTAAAACTATTTCCCTGTGTCTTATATATATATATATATATATATATATATATATATTGAATATGAAGTTTAAATGAGGAAGATTGTGATTTCACAAAACATAATTGTTGTGTCAAGAAATAACATCTTCCGACCGGCGATCGCCTTGGAGGTCGGGCGATCGAGTCACTGCCGAGGTCGGGCGACCAGGCGGCCGAGCCTTTACCCAGCGGACAAGCTGGACTGGCCAACCGAAGGTCCCAGGACGAATCCCGGTGCCGAGCGATCGACATCAATACGATCGCCTCTCGGTACTCGACGACCGACTCCAGGCGACCGACTGCAGGCGATCCCCTCTCGGCACATGCCGACCGACGCCTGGCAACCGACAATCGGGCGACCCTCTCTCGGCATCTGCCGATCGACTCTTGGTGACCGACCGAGTGCCGACCCTCAGCACCTGGCCGATGGCAACCTCTGATGAGCAGCTAGAGACGACCGCCTCATGTCGAGCAGCACCGATGGCCATCCAGTCGGCAAGGGCCGAACCTCAAGACTGGCACCACGTGCAAGGACCGAGACAAGATCCGCGAATCTCGGGCCATTGACCACACCGATGCAATCTCTCCACCACTGACAAGCCGAAAGTCAAGCAGGGCCGCATGTGGCTGACTCCGGACACGTTCTGGCCCCTTATTGGTCCGCCCAGCTGGCGCCAGCCACTGCATTGGACTTTATACGGACTGCCAGCCGCTACCTTGGACTTTAGCCCGATAGCCCAGGAGATCGGCACATTATTATATTGGCCGGCAGGCGATCGACACATTATTATAATGGCCGGCAGGCGATCGCCCGCTAGGGGACAGGACCCGGCTGCCACTATATATACAAGGCCCCCTGCATTTGTAAACTCTCTCGGGCATTCTAGCATTACACACGCAATACAGAAGCAAAACATCAAGCACTTGGCTAATCTCCAACTCTTGGCAACAGCTATCATTCGGTCTTACTTCTCCCTACTTCTCCTCGAGGCACTATCGGTAGGGACGAAGAACACCGAGCTTCGCTCAAGAGCCGGATTAACAGAGTCTTTTTACACTCATTGTATTTAGATTTCTCTCATTAATACTTGTATCCACGAATATTCGTATTAATATCATCTCGCGAGAACATTCAAGCCCGGGCCTAACAAACCCGGCAAATCTTGTATTATTTATCTTCTCTCGGAAGTGCTCCCGCAATTGTTGTTTGTTGTCCGTCTTCCAGCAGTATTAATCTTCGGATAAATATTTTGGGCAACAACAATTGGCGCTAGAAGGAGGGGCCCTCCAACCCTCGAATTTTCATACCTACCGTCCCGAAGAACACTCACTGTTCTCGGGGCAGATACTTGAAGTGACACTCACTGCACTTCAAAGAAATCCTTCAGAAATCATGTCTTCCGCATCCGCGTCGAAGAAAGCCGCTGACCACCTGCACTCTGCCTGGCCCCACCCGAGCCGCACTCGATGGTGGAAGGTAGCCGCGGCCAAAGACGCTCGATCCGTCCCGGACGGCGGCCCGAGCCTCTCGCTCGATCGGTTCGAACCAATGAACAGATCGAAGAGGCCATAGCCGCCCTTCAGAACGACGAGTGCTCTCGACGCGCCTCCGCTATCACTCCTGCCTCCCGCCGAAGTCCAAGCGAAGCTCAGCACATCGCCGAGCGATCGCCAGAGGCTCTTGCCCGCAAGAAGAGGCGCTGGCACTGGGCACGTCTGTCTCGATCGCTGGCGGTGACCGACACGCGGCCGGGCGCCTGGGCCTACGAGACGACGGAGTTTGAATCCGTCACCGTGAGCTCGACCTACCCGGCTCGGAAGGCAATCCAGCCCACTGGCTCCCGCCGCCAAATTCCCGAGGTCGGCAGCTGAGTCCGAGATCGCACACGATCGCCTCGGCCTCGCCTCCCAAAGCCGATCCGCAAGCACCGAGCCGCGGCGATTGCCGCATTGCAACGTCGATCGACGACGTGAAGGCGCTCTCGCAATCCGGCGGCGCCGTGAAGACGATCGCCGCGCCGAGCGAGCCGCTCACGATCGACATCGAGCTCGCCGGCAAAGACAAGATCGTTCCTCCTCGTACACCCGTACTGTGGGCGATCGGACCCCCAAACACACTCGCACAAGTTCAACATCTACATGACCGGTGTGGGGCATCCGACGCGACCAGTGCCGAATGTTCCTCCGACTGGACGACCTCGCCCACCGGTGGTACACCTCATTGCCACCTCGGTCCATTGGCTCCTTTAACGAGCTGGCGCACGTCTTCACAGAATACTTCGCCACCAGGGCCGCTCGGCCAGAAGGTCCCCATCGCATGTGGCGGATCAGGCAAGGGGAAGAGGAGTCCGACTCAGACTACATCGACCGGTTGACATGATCATCCTCAACGGCTAGCCGTAGCGATGAGACCGCCTCTACGCGGTCCTGGAGGTTTTCGGGGCTTCTCGCCTATGTTCAGCATCTCACGAAGACCCTACCGACGACCTACGCAGCCTTCCGGCTAGAGCCGCAGATTTCTGTCTGTGCAAAGGCTTCTTCGCCTAGGAGTAGAGCGATCGGCGCCGCGCGACGACCTCCATCTACCAAATTTGATCGCTACTATCCACAGGCGGAGGACTCGCTCACCGCATACAGTCCACCATTTTAAATGAGGGACTAACTCCCGCCCGATCGCCGATATCGACCTACGAATAAAGCGATCGGCTGCCGAGCGGCGATCGCCAGTCTTCCGGCCCGATCGCCGATCATCACGCTACATCATCAGCAATCCGGCGGACACGATCGCCATTTACAGTCCAAAGATCTAACATGACGGACTAAGGCATAAGATCGCCTCCACCGCACATCATAAAGCCATGGTCCTGCGCAATCGATGGAACCACGCTTGGCCATGCAAGGTCCCTTTCGGCCGAGATCGCCCGCCCTTCGTTTAAATACGAGGCCGGCGTAGTCTAAGGGCTCTCCAACATTAATCAGTGGACACATGCCACAACCCCGTCTCAACGTACACCGTCGAGGTCGGCCATCTCCATGGCTGGCCGAGGTGGAAGCAGAGCTAACAAGCCGCGGCGTGGAGTTGATTCATCCGACGCCGCTGCGCAAGGACTCCTCTAGACCGAGACCGCACGCCCTTCGTTTAAATATTAGGCGAGGCGGCTGCAGAGGACCCTCATAATAAAGTGAGTCACGAGACACTCAATGTCTTCGCGCACCAAGACACGGTCATGGAGTCGGTCCATCGATCTCCGCGACTGTGCACGATTCCTCAAACAAAGCGAAACCACCAAGTTTCCGAGGGGGATCGACCAATGTTGTTTTTGCAGGTACAAGACCGAAAGATAGCTAGCCAATCGACCATGATAGCCCAAGTCCGAATCCTAAGTCAGCTCAGGTCGCCCATCCTCATCCTTACACGATCACCAGCAAGAACCACCTCGCCCCATGTCTTCAACATAGGAGCAAGCTGGGGGGCAATTGTTGTGTCAAGAATTAACATCTTCCGACCGGCGATCGCCTTGGAGGTCGGGCGACCGAGTCACTGCCGAGGTCGGGCGACCAGGCGGCCGAGCCTTTACCCAGCGGACAAGCTGGACTGGCCAACCGAAGGTCCCAGGACGAATCCCGGTGCCGAGCGATCGACATCAATACGATCGCCTCTCGGTACTCGACGACCGACTCCAGGCGACCGACTGCAGGCGATCCCCTCTCGGCACCTGCCGACCGACGCCTGGCAACCGACAATCGGGCGACCCTCTCTCGGCATCTGCCGATCGACCCTTGGTGACCGACCGAGTGCCGACCCTCAGCACCTGGCCGATGGCAACCTCTGATGAGCAGCTAGACACGACCGCCTCATGTCGATCAGCACCGATGGCCATCCAGTCGGCAAGGGCCGAACCTCAAAACTGGCACCACGTGCAAGGACCGAGACAAGATCCGCGAATCTCGGGCCATTGACCACAGCCTGGCAGAATCTCTCCACCAGCCGACAAGCCGAAAGTCGCCGGTAGGGCCGCATGTGGTCGACTCCGACACGCTCGCCCCTTATCGTCCGCCAGTGGCGCCACCATCGCATTGGACTTTATACGGACTGCCAGCCGCTACCTTGGACTTTAGCCCGATAGCCCAGGAGATCGGCACATTATTATATTGGCCGGCAGGCGATCGGCACATTATTATAATGGCCGGCAGGCGATCGCCCGCTAGGGGACAGGACTCGACTGCCACTATATATACAAGGCCCCCTGCATTTGTAAACTCTCTCGGGCATTCTAGCATTACACACGCAATACAGAAGCAAAACATCAAGCACTTGGCTAATCTCCAACTCTTGGCAACAGCTATCATTCGGTCTTACTTCTCCCGGCCTCTCTCCTCGAGCAGACTATCGGTAGGGACGAAGAACACCGAGCTTCGCTCAAGAGCCGGATTAACAGAGTCTTTTTACACTCATTGTATTTAGATTTCTCTCATTAATACTTGTATCCATGAATATTCGTATTAATATCATCTCGCGAGAGCATTCAAGCCCGGGCCTAACAAACCCGGCAAATCTTGTATTATTTATCTTCTCTCGGAAGTGCTCCCGCAATTGTTGTTTGTTGTCCGTCTTCCAGCAGTATTAATCTTCGGATAAATATTTTGGGCAACAACAATAATCACATCTCCAACTTCATATTCATATAAATTAGACTCTCGGTCTTCAATCAATTATGAGACTTATGTTTTCCTTAAAAGAACTTTTATGATTTTTTTTTTTAAAAAAAAATTTATTGTCACGTCAAATCTCTTTGAAAGTCAATTAACTTAGTCGAGCTCAGTCCCTTGTATAACAGGCCACAATAACGATTCTTCATGTCAAGAGCAGTTCTTCATGTCAAGAGCTGCTCTTCATGTCAAGAACAGTTATAGCTATTTTGTTTTGAACTTTTTTTAATTTGTAACTATTTTATGACGACTATAGCTTCCTATCTGCATTAAGGCAAAAAAGTTTGATAACAATAAAGTTTTTTTATAATACCTATGTCTAACACGCCACAACTTTGTTCTTTAGTCAAGACCAGTTCTTCATGTCAAGAACAGTTTTGTATGACAATAACTGTTATAGCTATTTTGTTTTGAACTTTTTTTAATTTATAACTATCTTATGATGATTATAGCTTCCTATCTACATTAAGGCGAAAAAGTTTGATAACAATATACAATCCCATTGCATGTCGGTCACATATGACCCCGGTGTCATACCCGTACAACACCGGTGTTGTAGGCCGGACACATATGACCCCGGTGTCACATATAACAATGACTTTGTTCTTCAGTCAAGGCCAGTTCTTCATGTCAAGAACCAGTTTCATGTCAAGAACGGTTTTGTATGTCAAGAACTGTCATAGCTATTTTGTTTTGAACTTTTTTAATTTGTAACTATCTTATGACGACTATAACTTCCTATCTGCATTAAGGCAAAAAAGTCAATAGAGTTTTTTTATAATACCTATGTATAACAAGCCACGACTTTGTTCTTCAGTCAAGACCAGTTCTGGTATCAATTATGATCCAGACCTCAATATCGGCTTTTTGTGTAGATAAAAATTGAAAATTTTCCAATGAAAATATTTTCTATTAATAATGTTAATAGAAAATTTAAATATTTTCATTAACAAAGTATAATTTTGTTGAAATTTTTTCACGTAATACTGCACAATATTAATAATATAAATATCGCACATACAATAATTTTAGTTTGATCTAATAATATTTTCTTCATACTAGCAACTAATGATGGATATTTTCTTTCGGACTTTTTTGGGGTTTTTGAGTTACGTTTCGGATATTTTTTTCGGACTTTTTTTAAAATTTTCATTATTAAATATTTTCGAACTTATCAATTTTTTGAATGGAATACTAGGAAAAATAGGAATAAAAATTAAATATGAGAGAAAAGTTGTTGAAGTATTATTTTTTTATTTATTAATTGGAAAAGTAGAAATATTAAATGAAAAATTGAAAAAAAGTATTAAAAAATAAATTTTAAAGTGAGTTACGTTTTGAGAGTTATATTATTTGACCTTTTTTTAATGAATAGATGTGGCATTCCTGGCCTGATGAGTTGATATAGATTAAAACTATGAGGTTAAGCGTGCTTCGACTAGAGCAGTTTTAGGTAGGGGTGTTTTCGGTTTCGGTCGGGGTAAAATTTTCGAAACCCAAACCCTCCCCAAACATTAAAATTCGGTTTCGGTTTCGGTCGGTTTCGGTTTTCAAAACTCAAAACCCAAACCCTCCCCAAATGTTTCAGTTTCGGATTAGTTCGGTCAAATTCGGTTTTGACCCAAACATATTTAATTTATATATATTTATTTAATAAAGTGACAAAAAAATTAATTATATTAATAAAACTTGTTCTAAAATAATAGATAGATCTTTAATTGATATATTTAATCATTGTTTTTATCAAAACTACAATATATGTGTAGACATATAAATTTATAAGTTTAAAATTTCAGTCATATAAATAAAATTTTATATAATATAAATAATTCGGGTTAGTTCGGTCCAATTCGGGGTAATTCGGTTCGGTTCGGTTCTAAGTTATCTAAACCCGAATTAATTCGGTTTCGATTTCGGTTTGTAAGTTTCAAGTTTGGGGTTGCTTTCGGTCGGGGATTTTCGGTTCGGTGCGGATTGGTTCGGATTGGTTGGTCGGTTTTCGGATTTCTATTAACACCCCTAGTTTTAGGGATGAGTTATATTCTTTGACATTTTTTTTAATGAATAGATGTGGCATTCCTGGCCTGATGGGTTGATATAGATTAAAACTATGAAGTTAAGCGTGCTCCGACTAGAGCAGTTTTAGGGATGGGTGACCCCCTGGAATGTTTTTTTTTTCAGGACCTTTTTTTTTTAAATTTTCATTATTAATAATTTTGAACTTATCAATCCTTTTGAATGGAATACTAGGAAAAATAGGAATATATAATTATATGAGAGAAAAGTTGTTGAAGTATTAGTTTTTATTTTTTAATTGGAAAAATAGAAATATTAAATAAAAAATTGAAAGAAGTATTAAAAATTTTGATAATTATTATTATTGGGATATAAAAAGAAACTCAAGGAATATTATTATTAAAAAATGGGTGTCTTGGATTAGTTGTTATTTTAATAACTCAATTAATGGGTTATTAAGTAATCCAAATGAAGCACCAATGGGTTATAAGTCTCATTATTAAACTAGTGGTGCAAATACAACTAGTTCAATTAATGGGATATAAGTCTGATTGGTGTAATAAGTTTCATTTTAATCAGTCTCATTTGGGGGCACTTAAAGGTGCAAATATAGTATTGAGAGCAAATAATAATGAAGCAAAAAAACACGATTTTATTATATTAAACATACACGAAAAGAAACGACTGTAATATCCGTACTTTCTATTTTTGGTAATTTCTATTTTTGGTGTATGTTCGTTTCGAACAACTCGCTTGTCACTGTTTTGGGATTCTGAATCTAGTTTGTTCTTTGAGTTTTTCCATTTGGACGAGTTTCGGATATGTTTTTACGTAATTTCATTTTAAGTCATGTTTTGTCGCATGTACGTTCGATTCTCATAAAACTCGTTCGATTTCATTATTTCTCTGTTTCCATGAGTTCGTATGGTGGAGTTGCTCATGTCATGGGTTTCGGATTGTTAATCCGACGTCGTATCGTGAAATTCGGACGTTTGAGTCATTTTTGTAATTCTTATTAATTTAGGTGCCGTTGTTAATACTCGTCCTATACCGACCTTCGGACGACCGGAGACTTGTGATAGTTTTTGTGCCTATCTCGTCTGTTAAATCTTCCTATGTCTGTGGTTTCGTTTCTCGTATTTTCATTCCGGTTGTTGGCATTTGGGATCAGGCAGGCCTGCTGCCAGACATGCATTACGGCCGTAAGTTGAGTGCATTACGGCCGTAAGTCTTCATACATTACGGCCGTAATACCCTTTGTGTAGCGGCCGTAACAGATGTGTGAAAACTGGGCAGTGAGGTCGTGAACACCATTACGGCCGTAATGGTGTTGGTGTTACAGCCGTAATGCTGACCAGTATAATAAACTGGGCATCGGGTTTTCTTCTCATTTTTTTTTTTCATTTCCTTCACTTCCTTCGCGACGGGAGCGATTTCCTGGCCTAGGGTTCGTCCGATTTTCATCCAACCTCAGTTGAGAAGCGATTTTGGGGCATCATATCACCACTCTAGCATCAAATCTTATGTTGTTCATCGTCTAATCGAGGTATATTTTGTTAGAACCCTAGCTTTTGGGGATTTTGGGGTTTTGTTTTGATTTTCACCCTTCTAGTCCGGTTTGTCCTTACGATTGTTAGATTTAGATAGTATAATCTCTATCCTTTACTTCTCTTGCGGTTTTGCGGATTGAATTCGATATTTTTCTCTGTTGATAGAAGGGAACCGATTATGACCTTGTATTGTCCGACGAATTGTTCCATTGGGTAGAACTAGGATGGATTCCTACGTTTTCACAATATTGAGCTGGGTTGTGTATCGTTATTGTGTTAGGACCAGATTTGTGAAGATTATCCGGGCCATAACCTTTCCTTTCACCGTTTTCCTTCACGTCGTGTTATCCGAGGCAAGTACATGTAGTACATTTCATTGTGTGTGTACGGTTTTGATGCGAATAATGTAAATTGTGTTATTGAATGAATGTGATTGTTGCTCTTCCACCCATGGATGGCATATGTGGCCTCTGGGGGCCGATACTAATGGGTACGGCCACAGAAGTGGACTTGGGTGCGCGTGTTGATGTTCTTCCACCCGGGGATGGTTTGACGGGACTTCTGGGGGCCGATACTAATGGGTACGGCCGCAGAAGTTGTTTCTCACCCAGGGACGGTTCGACGGGGCCTCTGGGGGTAGATACTAATGGGTACAACCGCGGGTTACCAAGCGTGGATAGTTGTGATGTCTGTCCCATTTATAACATTTCTGCACATACGTTAATTAGCGCACGCTATCTCCATATCCTTAGCGCACGCTAACTAGCGTTGACTAAATCTGTCCAGGTTCGCCCGCGGGAATCTTATCCGGACCCATGTCCGGCTGGCGCATGTGCTAGCCGTCTAGCTCAATAATTGACTGCCTAGTGCACGCAATTCTTCAATCGTAGCGTGCACTAGTTTTAGCCGATAACGCACGTTAAGCTACATTCTTAGCGTGCGCTATCACGAGTTTGCATGAGAAATTTTGCATGTTGTTATACTTATGTACAAAGATACAAATGTGAGAAATATCATACTCCAATTATCGAGATCACAATTCCGAATAATACAGGGTCCAAATACAGATGAAATACACAATAATAAATCCGGATATTACATACTCTCCTACTAAAAAGGAGTTTCGTCCCGAAACTCAAAACGAAAATACCTCTGGCTCTCTGGACTTTATGCTATCTTCCGTTTCCCAAGTGGCTTCTTCCACCCCGTGGCGTGACCACTGAACTTTGACCAAAACGATTGATTTGTTCCTCAATTGCTTAACTCGACTCTTGAGTATCTTGACCGGTCTTTCTTCAAATGTTCCATCCTGAGCGACTTCGATTTCGCCGAAATCAATGACATGACTAGGATCCGGTATATATCTCCGTAATTGGGACACGTGGAACACATTATAAACATGGCTCAATGACGGCGGTAATGCCATTCTGTATGCCAATTCTCCAACTCTCTCAAGGATCTCGAATGGTCCGATATATCTCGGACTCAGCTTTCCCTTCCTTCCAAAACGAAAGATTCCCTGAGTAGGAAAAACCTTTAAAAGTACGTGGTCTCCAGTACTGAACTCCAATGGGCGACGACGTACGTCTGCATAAGATTTCTGTCGACTCTGGGCGGTCAACAGCCTTTCACAAATCAAGGCTATCTTCTTTTGTGTCTGTACGATCAACTCTGGTTCTGTCCCGATCAAGTCTGATGAATCGTCCCAACATAGGGGCGATCTGCATCTTCTCCCGTATAATACCTCAAACGGTGCCATCTTAATGGAAGCATGCCAACTATTGTTGTAGGTAAATTCATTCAACGGTAGATGAACTTCCCAATCGTTTGACCAATCTAAGGAGCAGGCCCTTA
Organism: Orobanche coerulescens; assembly: GCA_033398695.1. Lineage (NCBI taxonomy): Eukaryota > Viridiplantae > Streptophyta > Magnoliopsida > Lamiales > Orobanchaceae > Orobanche > Orobanche coerulescens. The sequence goes on from CM065803.1 coordinate 53,264,073, forward strand.
GCATGTCTTCCACCGTTTGAATGGTCCTCTCGGATTATCCGTCTGTCTGCGGGTGATAAGCTGTACAAATGTTCAATTCGGTCCCCAAGGCCTTATGAACTGTTTTCAAAAAATGAGACACAAAACGGCCGTCTCGATCAGAAATAATGGTCTTCGGCGTACCATGCAGTCGGACTATCTCTGAAATAAATACTCGTGCCAACCTCTCTGGTCCCCACGTGTCCTTAATGACTAGAAAATGAGCTGATTTGGTTAAACTGTCAACTATTACCCAAATCATGTTCATTCCTGTCTTGGTTCTCGGCATACTAGTGATAAAGTCCATCGATATGTCCTCCCATCCATTCAGGAATCGGGAGAGGCTTCAACATCCCAGCAGGTCGTTGATGCTCGATCTTAACCTGCTGACAAGTCAAACATTTAGAAACATAATCCGCTACATCTTTCTTCATGTTGCCCCACCAGAAATTCTGCTTCAAGTCCTTGTACATCTTACTGGTGCCCGGGTGGATAGAATAGGGCGAGCTGTGAGCTTCCTTCATAATCGTCTGTTTCAGAGCATCGACATCGGAAACGCAGAGTCGGTTCTGAAATCTCAAAACTCCATCATCATGAATTACGAATCCGGGGGCCTTCCTCTTGATCACTTCATCACGTAACCGAATCATCATAGGATCATCTGTCTGCTTAGATTTGATTTCCTCGGTTAACGATGAAGTTATTTCCATCACGCACAGTTGTCCTTGGACTCTTTGTAACCATACTTCAATTCCTTCTCGAATTATCTCTCGTTGAATGCTGAGCTGGGAGGTCAGAGTCTCCAGCATCTGGACAGAAACAGGCTTGCGGCTAAGTGCATCGGCCACTACATTTGCTTTGCCTGGATGATAAAGAATCTCCAAGTCATAGTCCTTAATAAGTTCCGGCCATCTCCTTTGCCGCATGTTCAACTCTTTCTGACTGAAGATGTATTTGAGACTCTTGTGATCCGTAAAGATCTGACAGTGAGTCCCGTACAGGTAATGTCTCCAGATTTTCAAAGCAAAAACTACTGCTGACAGTTCCAAATCATGCGTTGGGTAATTCACTTCATAAGGTTTTAGCTGTCGTGACGCATAAGCGATCAACTTATCATTCTGCATCAATACGCATTCGAGTCCTTGGTTCAAAGCATCGCTGTAAACTATGAATCCTCCAGTTCTCTGCGGGAGTGCTAAAATCGGTGCCGTCTTCAATCTCTTCTTCAATTCATCAAAGCTTTTCTGACATATTTTATTCCACTAAAACTTTTGAGTTTTTTGCAGTAGTCGAGTAAGTGGGCGGGTAATTTTGGAAAACCCTTCTACGAACTGACGATAGTATCCAGCAAGTCCTAAGAAACTCCGGACTTCTTTCACGTTCTTTGGAGGCTTCCAATCCATAACTGCTTCGATCTTCTGAGGATCTACTCGGAATCCTTCAGCTGATACCACATGGCCGAGGAACATTACTTCCTTTAGCCAGAATTCACACTTAGAAAGTTTGGCGTACAATTGTTCGCTTCTCAAAAGTTCCAAAACAATCCACAAATGCTGTGCATGTTCTTCCGGGCTCTTGGAATAAACTAGAATGTCATCAATGAACACAACCACAAACTTGTCAAAATACTCTATGAACACACGATTCATCAATTGCATAAACACTGCAGGTGCATTAGTGAGACCAAACGGCATCACTACAAACTCACAATGTTCGTAACGAGTTCTGAATGCTGACTTCGGGACATCAGATTCCTTAATTCTCAGCTGATAGTATCCTGATCTCATATCGATTTTAGAAAATATTGTTGCTCCTTGCAACTGGTCAAACAAATCATCAATCCGTGGCAATAGATACTTGTTCTTAATCGTCATTTTGTTCAGCTCTCGATAGTCAATACAGAGTCGAAACGATTCATCCTTCTTCCGGACAAAAAGAACTGGCGCTCCCCAGGGCGAAACGCTTGGCTGAATATAGCCTTTGTCCAGTAAGTCCTCCAGCTGATTTTTCAGTTCGTACATCTCAGTAGGTGCCATATGATACGGCGCCTTAGAAATTGTTGTAACTCTGGGTTCCAGCTCAATGGTGAATTCTACATCCCGTCGTGGAGGTAGTCCAGGTAACTCATCAGGGAATACATCCGGAAATTCGTTCGCAACAGGAATGGATGAAAGTTCCACAATTTCGTCTTCTTTCTTCATTGCATAGCACCAGTATCCGGTACAGCCCTGTTTCAACAATTTGACAGCTTTCATCGCCTTGATCAACTTTCCTGAGCTTCCTGGTTTCCATCCTTCAAACAGTATTTCGGAACCATGTCAGCGATCAGTGAGATATTCCTCCTTCGATAGTTTACAATAGCTCCATATCGATTAAGCCAATCGTCTCCGAGTATCAGGTCCTCTCCTTGCGTTTCTATCACAATCAGATTTGAGAGCCACTCTCTGTCTCCAAATGAAACAGGGAAATCTCTAGTTTCTAAGTTTCCAACAATCCTCTCTCCACTCAGTAAACCAACAACATAAGGTTCACAATTATGAAAATCAGAAATATTCAAACGATTTACACAAGATAAGGATATAAATGAATGCGTAGCTCCTGTATCGAATAAAACACTAACTGGCTGGGAAAGGATCTGGACAGTACCTGATGCGACAGCAGCATCCTGATCGTCTGTTCTCCTCATCTCGTACAGACGTGGGGGAACAGATCTGGCACTCGATGTACCCTTTCGGTCCCACTGTCCTCTGCCTCATTCGCGGCCAAAATTCTGAGGCATCTGTACACTTTGCTGCGTTTGTTGGATACTAGCTTCCTTCTGAACTGTCTGCGGTGTACGGGCTCTAAACGACTTGCAGCCTCTTCACAGAACACCGCACGATGTCCCTCCCGTCCACAATCAAAACAAGTCACGGTAGGTAGGGGGCAATTCCGTCGATAGTGCCCTGTCTGGGCACAATTAAAGCATTTCCTAGTGACATCTGTCATGGTTGATGCTGCTCCGAAGTTCTTTCCGCTCCTAGATGGGTGCGGAGGTTTCTTGAAAGAATGAAAAGATGACTGGGCCTTGCGGGGCCCACTGCTCTTGTGCTCTGTAAAAGTACCAGAGACTTTCTGCTTCTTGGATTCCGTAAACTTCTCCATTGCTGTTTCCTTGATTTCGTACGCCAATGCTTTATCCTGGTATTGACGGAGAGTGGTACATTCAAAACCGGACATGTACCTCTGGATTTCTGGTTTCATTCTCATATCAAAATGGATCATCATTTCTGCATCTGTTCTGACCAGATGTCGAACAAATGCTAGCTCCTGGTTAAACGTCTTAATTGTCTGGGATACAGGTTCGTCTGACGGTTGAGCGGAGAAAAACTCCCGAACTTTGGCTTCCCTCACAGGACGAGGGCAGTACTGAGCTTCCATCATCAATTTAAATTCTGTCCAGTCAGCATCATGATTTGCAGGCCGGATGACTTCCCACCACTCGGATGCTTCCCCTATCAGAAAGTACTGAGCAATAGAGGCTCTCCGGTCGTCTGGGCAATTAATTCCGGTAAAAATTTTCTCCAATTCCTTCAACCAATGGTCCCATGTGGGAGTCTCAGAAAAGCCGTCGAATTTGGGTGGTTGCATCTTCGCCACTTCTTGCAGCCATCGGTCACCTCGATTTCCCATGTCTGGGATCCCTTGCTGTCTATCTCCCTGCTGTAATCCCACCGCCACCTGCATTCGGTCCACGACCTGGGCGAACTGAGTCATCTGTTTCACCACCTGACGAAGGATTTCGGGCACAGCAGGTTTCGGTTCATTATTAATAGATCTTTGCGGCTCGCCTGAGCTGTGGCTGGCCTGATTAGAAGGCGAAGCTTCTCTTTCTGCATTCCTTCGTCCGCGTCCGCGACCGCGACCACGTCCACGTCCACCTCTCAACAAACTGTAAGCATAAATACTCAATATACAAGAAACAATATCGTTCTGATGTTCAAGTATAAATAGATACGACATGTAAAGGATGAGATAGAGTTTAGGAACTTACAACCACTGTTCGCACGAAGACGTAGGCAGTATAATGATGTTATTCACGGCCGGTTACCTCAAGAGACGTATATGACCCCTATTTTAACCTAATGGCCAAGATATCCATAATCTTAGCTCCGATACCATATTCTGTAACACCCCCGATATATTCAGGAATATTACAGCGCCGTAAATCCTTTACATAAGGATTTACAAGGCTGAAGAACTGAAAAGACATTAACAGATACCAATGTATGGAAATAACGGAAATAAGATACAACAGTCCTGACCAATACTGAAAATACAAATGTCCAATGGAAAAGTATTAATAGATCACCAAATCCAAATCATCACAAATGACTACGTACTCGAGTAGTTATTAAAACGATACAAACAACAGACAAATAAACCCGACCGGAACATCACTCTGCACCCTCATCGTCATGCAACTCCATTGGTTGTTTCCCCGCTCTCGTGGATCCTGAACATAAATAAATGTTCACCCCCGAAGGGGTTAGAACAACGATGCTAGTACAAGTACCACAACATATTATTCAACATCTCACGAAGAATAACAATAATAACATAAATGGCGAAAGAACCAACGAGTCTTCTCCTGCGAGAAACTCAATAATAACATACACACATGATAATCACAACATGATATCACAACATACATATGGTAATTCCAATGATCCAGCGTTCACTGCCTAGACCCCCCGATGATTCCGTCAAACCAACCCGAGGTGGAAAAACCAGTCCGATGATCCAGCGCACGCTAGCATAGATCCCCCGATGATCCCGTCGGACCAACACGAGGTGGACATACAACAACTACATATATACACGACAATAAGTATAACATCAATATATAAAACAATTAAGGTACTTGCCTCAATTCGAAGACAAGAATACTACTTCCACGAAAAACGAAACGCTCGAAGGTCCCCTTCGATCAATCACGTAGCAAGCTCGAACCTTAACAAAAGAAATAATATAGAATTTATCTCACGTCGTACGAATGTCTAACAATCCAATTTACGGCCGAAAGTTCATAAAACGTAATCTGCCTGAACTACTTAGCGTACGCTACGTATTCTAAGTAGCATGCGTTAAGCCTACTCGTTAGCACACGTAAACAACAAATCCTAGCGTACGCTAACTATGTGCCGACAGTCCTCCCTGGTCAGCCGACTGACTCGCCTGATGCCCTAACGTACGTTATGTACCAAACGTAGCGTACGCTAAATATGCCCGATAGCGTACGTTAATCTGCATAGCTTAGCGTACGCTAAGCGTGCATGGCAGTTTCACTACTGGGCAACAGACCGTTCTAACGGTGATGAAATTTACGAACTCCTCAGTGATTAACATACGTTATTCGTCTACATGTCATATTCATAAACTTATGAATGATCTTACGGATTTAAACATCTTTGAATTCAAGGAAATGAATATCATCACAACTCATATATCCAACTCGATTATGATTCTCATGTGAAGTTCGTGATCTCAGGTTGATGCACTAGATTCCATTGTCATTTACACATTCAGACTTCATCTTAAAGGTGAACTAATAATTCCAACTACGATGTTTCAACGATGATATTATAAGTATAATCATTCCCACTTCTAAACATGATGTTTGTTTGAATAATTCATCAATGGAACTCAATATCTTGATAGCATGATCATCTTATTCTTCAGAACACGAATCTAAGGCTGGAGATAGAATTAACATACCTTAAGATGAAGAAATCAGTGAGCAAAAAAGGTAGAATCCAACTCCGGTTGATGTATGCTAATCCAAGGTGCTACTCCACTTCAATGATCAATCCCAAGTGATATCCAATCTCCAATGATTAAGTAGAGGTGGTCTATGTATGTGTAAGGAAGATATAAGGCTCTCTGGTCTCTCAAGAATGAAGGGTAGGTGAAGGAAATGTAAACCAAGTAAAATGGGTTGCTGTCCCATTTATAACATTTTTGCATATACGTTAATTAGCGCACGCTATCTCCATATCCTTAGCGCACGCTAACTAGCGTTGACTCCAAATATGTCCAGGTTCGCCTGCGGGAATCTTATCCGGACCCATGTCCGGCTGGCGCATGTGCTAGCCGTCTAGCTCAATAATTGACTGCCTAGCGCACGCAATTCTTCAATCGTAGCGTGCGCTAGTTTTAGCCGATAACGCACGTTAAGCTACATTCTTAGCGTGCGCTATCATGAGTTTGCATGAGAAATTTTGCATGTTGTTATACTTATGTACAAAGATACAAATGTGAGAAATATCATACTCCAATTATCGAGATCACAATTTCGAATAATACAGGGTTCAAATACAGATGAAATACACAATAATAAATCTGCATATTACACAACTGACTACCGCCCCCGTCTTAGCATTGCCTCAGGGGAACGAGGATTTCGTGGTGTATAGTGATGCTTCGGGCCTCGGGCTCGGATGTGTTTTGATGCAGAGGGATAGGGTTATTGCTTACGCGTCCCGACAGCTGAAACCTTACGAAGTAAATTACCCTACGCATGATTTAGAGTTAGCTGCAGTCGTCTTTGCTTTAAAAATCTGGAGGCACTATCTCTATGGATCGTCGTGTAAGATTTACACGGATCACAAGAGTATGAAGTATATCTTCAGTAAAAAAGAGTTGAATATGAGACAGCGTAGGTGGTTGGAGCTAATTAAAGATTACGACCTCAAGATACTTTACCATCCGAGTAAGGCTAATGTAGTGGCTGATGCGTTGAGTTGGAAGCCGATGGCATTACAGATGTTAGAGGTACTTACACCACAGAGCAGGATCCAGCGGGATTTGATTTGTCAGAATATCAAGGTTTGGGTTCAGAGAGTTCAGGGTCAGTTATGTGCGTTGGAAATCACTTCGTCCTAGACTGATGAAATCAAGGCGAAACAGTATGATGATCCGTTTTTAGTCCAGTAGGGGGAGGATGTGTGGAAGGGGAAAGCCCCTGGGTTTGTGATTCAGGATGATGGAGTTTTGAGATTTCGCGGCAGATTATGTGTACCGAATAACATTGAGTTGAGACAGAAGATATTGAGTGAGGCTCATACTACACCTTACTCCATACACCCTGGTACGAGCAAAATGTACAAGGATGTAAGGAGTAACTACTGGTGGAGCAATTTGAAGACGGACGTGAACGAGTTTGTATCGAGGTATTTAACCTGTCAGCAGGTTAAGATTGGGCATCAGCGACCCGCGGGATTATTGCGACCACTCCCTATTCCAGAGTGGAAGTGGGAGGACATTTCCATGGATTTTATTACCAGTATGCCTAGGGCTCGGACTGGAATGAACATGATTTAGGTTATTGTCGATCGACTAACCAAATCAGCTCATTTTCTGGGTATTTTAGAATACTTGGGGGCCAGAGAGACTAGAACGGGTATTCATTGCGGAGATCGTGAGGTTGCATGGGACTCCTAAGAGTATTGTTTCGGATCTTGATGGCCGATTCATATCACATTTTTGGCAGGCCGTTCATTGAGCTTTGGGGACTGAGTTGAGACTCAGTACATCCTACCACCCTCATGCACAGGGCATCGGAGCGGACGGTCGAGATCTTTGGAGGATATGTTGAGAGCTTGTGCTTTAAATTGGAAGGATGATTGGGAGTCGCACTTGCCATTGATCGAGTTCACGTACAACAATCATTGGCACACCTCGATCAAAATGGCACCATTTGAGGCATTGTATGGGAGGAGGTGCAGATCGCCGTTGTGTTGGGATGATGCATCCGAGCTAATCGGCACCGAGCCAGATATGGTAGTTGAGATGAAAGAAAAGATTGCACTGATTCGCGACAGGTTGTTGATAGTCCAGAGTCGACAGAAGTCGTATGCCGATACGCGTCACCGGCCATCGGAGTTTGAGGTGGGAGACCATGTTTTACTTAAGGTGTCGCCGACACGGGGAGTTTACCGCTACGATCGGAAGGGTAAACTTAGTCCGAGATATATTGGACCATTCGAGATTCTAGAGAGAGTTGGGGAGCTTGCATATGGGTTAGGCTTGCCACCGTCCTTGAGTCACGCGCATAACGTATTTCATGTTTCCCAGCTTAGGAGGTACGTACCGGACCCTAGCCATATTATTGATTTTGGAGAGATCGAGTTGGGACCCGACATGACCATCGAAGAGAGACCGACTCAGATTCTAGAGCGTCGGTGTTGCGATAATTCCTACACGCAAGTGCACGTCATCGTTTACAAGTAATAAAGTGATAAGTAGAGTATCGTTCCCACGAGGATTGAATCTCTAACTACCGATGTTTTCGTATTCCAATTTTATTTGAACAATCGATGTTGGGTTTTTTGATAATAACTAAAAGAATTTCTAAAATACTAAGCAGTAGAAAACAATATCTTGGATTAAAGGAAATCAAATGCTGAATAAGTCTAGGGTTCTGAATCCACCTTAATTTATCCGAATTTAATCTCGATTATCCGTAATAACTAATTTTCCCAATTTATTGAAGGCGGAGATTGCTAATGTATTCTACCGCCTCTCCCGAGGTCAATAGATTTATCTAACAGCGACTAACACACTCTATCCCTAGGTGAATTATCTCGTCGATAGGCAAAAAGCATGAAATCTCCTAAAGGCCACGTAGTTCCTATGAGTATATTCCTATCTCACAGAATAAAACGGTCCTCACCAATAGTTCCTCACCAAATCTCCTCTCCCGATTCGAAGTAAGTGATTAAATCAATACAACTATTGGCCAGATAATTGCAAGCGTTAAACATAATTGGGAAAACTCAATAAAAAGGTAATAAATTGGATAATCTCAATCAATTCATCAAAACAAAGGTTTCATCAAAACCCTAGATTAGGGCTTTAGCCTGACATACTAAAAATTGAAAATACAGAATAAATAAACGAAAGCATAAAATTCAAACGCAGATGAAGTTTGGATTCCTCCGTTCTTGCCTCCCGCCTCGCCTTGAATTCTTCTCGCTTCCCTCCTCTTCGCCGTCTCCAAGCTTAAGCTCTCCAAGGTTTTAGATTCAATGATTCCAAGATGGTTTAATTAGGGTCTTCAACCCTATTTATAGCTCAACACATCAAGAAACGCGTCAGTATTAATCGGTCTAAAACTGGCTTTGAAACGGCCCAAAATCCGCGCGGGCGAACAACACCGCCAAGTGTGCCGCGGCTCACTAGACTGTGCCGCGGCACATCGCCAAAAGTGAATGCCCGGGCGTAAATAAATTCTTCAGTGCCGCGGCTCACTGGGATGTGCCGCGGCACAGTACTCTTACTCGCCCTTCGGTGGTGTCTTCTGTGCCGCGGCTCGATTCCTTGCCGCGGCTCGAGTCGATTTTGCCGTCTTCGCCGCTTTGCCTCGTTTTAGCTTCCGGACTTCAATTTCCTGTCAATCATACAAAATTAAGGCATTAAAAGCTCATTTAGATGATTTCACTCACCAAAACACTACCAAATAATGATAAATAAGCGTATAAAAATACGCCTAACAAATACCCCCAAACTTAAGCCTTTGCTTGTCCTCAAGCAAAAAGAATTAAAGTCAATAAAAGAATGTCGTGAAAAATCGTGCAACTCATAGTGTTCAACCTAATCAATACTATCCTGTAATTCTCTCTAAATAATACGAGTGTCATAAAAGCGAGCTGCACTCAGAATAATGATTCCACAAAGTAATCAAATTCAGTCCTAATCACTCGTTCATGAAGAAAGTTTCAGCTCAAAGATTAACAAAACATGAGTCAAATCGACCGTCAATATGAAAGGCTAACATAAACAAGCTAGTTCGTCCCGTTCCACAGTCTAAAGGCACAATTTTCACGAGTTTCATAACAATTAAACCTCGGACAGTATTCCCTTATATAAATATGCTCAAGAATTTGATTCGAGTCGACCACTAGGTTAGGATCTCGGGATGTTTCATCGGGATAATCCTAGGGTGGAACTTACATTCTCATGTATTAAGAAACCGTTTGACGTAAAAGACACTCATGGGGCACATGGATGCTTCTAGTTACTAAGTTCCCGTCTACAGCGGAGAAACAACTCGAATACATAATTTCCGCATGTCCGAATCAAGGTTGCCGTTTTACGCGAGAGTAAACAACGGGTCACGCGAATACCCCCGGTTACTAGGCTTCCTATCATTGGCACATGTGAAATCACTAAATCACTAGTCTAATCGGGGTCGTCGTTTTACGCGAGAGTAAACAACGGGTCACGCGAATACCCCCGGTTACTAGACTTCCCTTCATAGAACACTTTATCTCGACTTTTGGGAAAAACTGACCGACTCCAAACTCAATCTAAGTGCCAACACGACTAAAGAAACAGTACGACTCACTATCCGGAAAATGTAGCCAAACGTATTGATGGGGATTTAAAAACAAGTATGTATCGTCTCTTATCTGCCAAGGCCTCTAAAATCACGAAAAATTTCGGACCTAATTGAATACTCAACAGAAACAGAAATAACTGACCATAACTCGACTAGAACTCGCCCGCTTCTTCAGAGAGAAAGAAGTGTCGTAACATCAGTATCACACAAATAGAAGCACAAAAATTCACGAATAAAGGAACACTACGACAAGCAAGGCTATCTAAAAAAAAAAAAAAATTTCGCAAAGAAAAGAAAAGTGCAACAAAATATAATGTACAACAAGAAATAAAATACAGCAATGAATGTAGACTGAAAGTAAATCCCCCCCCAAACTTAGGACGTACATTGACCTCAATGGACAAAAATGATATGCAATAAAAGTAAAAAGGTCAAGTACTCCCCTCCAGTCTGCTCAGGAGCTGGTGCCGGCATCGTCTGGTGAGGAGGGTGGTGTGGCTGGCCGGGCGGGCGCAATAAATGTCCCGTCGGGATGCATGATGTGGGCGTCCATGCGGCGAGGTGCTCCTGATGATAAGCATCCCTCGCAGCAAGATGCCTCGCCGCTCGTCGGCTGGCCCGGCGGGCCTGCTCTCGCAAATCGGCACGGACGGTAGCAATAACACTCTCCCGCTCCGCCCGCTGCTCCTCCCGCATGGCGGCCATCAAGCTCTCTCTCTCTCTCTCCTCATCTCATCTCTCTCTCTCCTTAGCTCCTCCCTATGCTCTTCTCTCTGTCTCCTCAAATCCTCCCGCAGCCCATCAAACAGCTCCTCCAACCTTGCTCTATCAGGCTGCGGGCCGGCATCTCCGTGTGTCAACAAAAGCGGCTCGGGGGATCCCTCGTGAGCCTCCTCGAGCAACAATCCTCGCCCCCGAGCGTGTGCCGGCGCTCCGCCCCACTGGTCGAAGTGTGATATGATGCGGTGGTCGATCGGGGCCTGTGGGGCTAGCATCGGCTCGTCGTCTGACCACGTCAGCCCCGACTGCCGGCATAAAGCGCAGATGAGGGAGGGGTGCTTCAACCCCATCTTGGCCCCCCCTGGATACTCTGGAAGATAGATCGGACCAGAATGGGGGCTATATCGAAACGCAGCCCGGAAGCGATAGCAAAAAGTATCCGGGCGCGGGAGAGAAAAACTATACGGATCTGGGAGGTGGGGTCAATGCGTGCGCAGATAAAGTAAAGCCAGGCTCGCCCGAGCCGGCTGAGGCGCGAGCTCCTGAAGTGAAAAGTCGAAGAGCTCTGTGCTCGCTGCTCCCAGTCGGTACCGGGCTGTGCAATGGTCTCAAGCAGGGCCTCCTTAGTGAGGCTGGTCATCACTCAGGTATAGGCTGACTCGTCAACCGCCGGAAACCCAAAAAGCCTCCGAATAGCAGTCGGGGAGAAATCAACTGTAACCCCTCGGACGTCAACCTGAGTCCTAGACTCTAAAGATGGCAAAGTATGCCCTGCCCGGATGTGCTTCAGCAGAGCGCTGGCGTAAAACTCCTGGACGATCGAGATGACCGCCGGCTCGGGAGGTGCGGTAAATCTGGCCCATCCCATCTCGTCAATCATCGTGAGCAACTCCCCGTCCTGAGGAGCTGGAGTAAAACCCCTCTCGGGAATAAGTGGTCGTGGGCGGATCTTTTCGTTGAATATTTTGTGAATTTCGGGGTCCGAAAATTGGTGCCCCTCCGCCTCGGCCCGACCCCGAGAGGTCTCCCCTCGAGTAGGGGATGACTCGGTCCTAGCACGCTTGGTCAGCTTCTTTGTGCGCGCCATAATCAATCCTGAAAAGTGAAACACGAGGGTTAATTCACGCAAAAATGACAACAATGATCAATGCTCGGCTAAGGATGTCCAACAAGAAATTCCGAATTTAAGAAAATAAAGCATACGCGAGAAAGATGAAATCGACTTAATCATGTAACCCGGATGTAAGGGGTGGGCTTGTCAGAATTCAAAACATATACGTTGCACGAAAATTCAAAACGATTGCCTTTTCAAAGAAAATTTTTCATTTAGGTAATTTATCAGACACCTTGAGGGCACAAGTTTACTTGAAGAATAAACATAGTTCTAGCTCGATTCATCCCTCAAAAATCAAAACATAAGTCAATCATCATCAACTAAACACATTCAACTCATTGATATTCTGATTTAACCATTGAAATTCGATAAAACTACCCTGTTATTCTCTAACAATCACAAAACTATTTGAAGTAAAAATAAGCATGTTCCATTCATCAAACGCATACACAACTTCCAAATATAAACCATAAGCAAATAAGAATTAAAGATTCAAACGTACCTTTGTGAAGATTTGCAAGAAAATCGCAGGAAGAAAAGATAATTTTTGAAGAACTTCGGTCGGCTTGGTCGCTACCGAGGAGGAAAGCAAGGAGAAGGAAAAGCGTACCTGATAGTGCCGGCCGAAAGCGTGTTATATGCTACCTGGCCTTTCGGATTCCGCATAGTGTGCCGCGGCACAGATAACGTGAGCCGCGGCACAGGGTACAGTCCCTTTACCTGTGTTCTCGTTTTGTTGTGTGCCGCGGCTCATATTCCGTGTGCCGCGGCTCATATTCCGTGTGCCGCGGCTCAGTGCTCAAGTGTGCCGCGGCTCATTTATGCCGTGCCGCGGCACATGGTACAGTTGGTTAAGCCTCCCCTGGCGATTGATGTGTGCCGCGGCTCACAATACCTGTGCCGCGGCTCATACTTCAGTTTCTTCCCTGGGACTTTCCTGCACAGAATTTTGAGAAGAAGACGTTAAAAACGCGAGGCAGAAGCAAATAGAAGCACAAAAATGGTGAAAAATAAGAATCACGAATACAAGAAAAATAAAGAAATGCAAAAATCTACTACTACGAACTCGGGTTGCCTCCCGAGAAGCGCTAAGTTTATAGTCTTCACCGACCTATCGACAACGTTAGTTCGCTGCAAACTCCATTTGGTTTCGCCCGCTCATCGAACCGCTTATATTTTGGTTAAAATTATGACCATTGGTCATCGTTCGACTCTCGGTTCGGTCATCAAATGTTGTTTGCGAAAAGGTTTCGACTTGAATAACTTCCCGAAACACCCGGTTTCTCCATGACTAATTTTCCGCTGCTTTCGGCTCACTCTCCTCCTTCGCAAACGAACTCACGATCGCAGCAGATTTTTCCTCATGCTCGAGGAACGCCTCTCGTTCTACATCCTTCTTAAAACTTGGGCCATTCAACACAAAATCTGAATTTTCCCAACGACGATGTTTTGGTGCTTTCCTCTTTCAACAACATCCACACCTTCAATTTGTGATCCTTTATCGCACTTCCGGACATGGGAACGATTTGAACACTTGAAAAGTAACTTGCCTGCCTCTTGACCCTCGAGTTAACTCTCCCTTTTCCACATCTATAAGGGTTCGCCCGTGGCTAGAAATGGTCGTCCCCAAGATGATTGGAATATTTTCGTCTTCCTCCATGTCTAGTACGATGAAATCGGCCGGAAAGATGAACTTATCAACTTTAACTAAAACATCCTCAATTACTCCTGGATACTTTATCGACCGATCCGCCAATTGTAATGAGACCGTGGTTGGCTTGGCTTCCCTAATATTCACTTTTGGAAAATCGACAGAGGCATGAGGTTGATACTGCACCAAGATCGCATAGTGCCTTATTAAATGAAAGATTCCCCATGGTGCAAGGTATGTTGAAGCTTCCTGATCTTTCAATTTAGGTGGGAGCTTCTTTTGAAGAACAGACCGCACTCCTCTGTCAAGGTGACCGCTTTCAAACTCCTCAAGCTTTCTCTTCTTCGATAATATCTCTTTCATGAACTTGACATAACTCGGCATCTGCTCCAATGCGTCGTGAACGGAATATTTATGTGAAGCTTTTGAACACATCAAGGAACTTAGAAAATTGTTTGTCCGCCCTTCTTTGCCGTAGTCTCATGAAACGGAACGGGGAACACATGTTTTCGAGTCATCCGCTTCAATTCCTTCGACTCCTCCGCTTTAAATCCTTTGACTCCTCAATTTCCTTCTTCTCTTTACCCTGCTCGGGCTGATCCAAGACCTCTCTCCCGCTTCTCAAGCTAATTGCATTTAGACTCTCTCTAGATTTGTCTCGTTGTACTCGGCAATGCTCCTCCTGACGAGCCGTCAACACATTAGCGATTTGGCCCACTGACCTCCAAATTCGAATGGAAGCGTAATGATTTTGTAATGTAGCTTCCGTGACGAGTCATAAATTGACTCGTATTTGCCGCCAATTTTGCAAGTGCTTCCTCGAGAGACACTTTGGGAGCGGAAGGGGGCCGTTGATTCCGGGGCGAAAGGGGGCTGGTGTGCGTTCGTCTGCTTTCTCCATGAAAAGTTGGGATGATTGCGCCACCGGATTATAAGTATTGAGTACGGGTTATTCGGCCGATTCCCATTTCCTACGAATTGAGCATGCTCCATCCGATTTTGCTCGAACGGATTTCCAAATTGACACTCCGCTCGGGTGTGATCCGTTACACCAATTACATGTCTCAATGGTAACGGTCAAAGTGCGAAAAATGTCCGAGTTGTGTCAAAGCGGCGACTTGAGTCACAAAGTGGAAATCGGATCATTGCTTGAAACTTCCATTACTCTTTTCGGTGTCAATCTTTCCGATGGCCATTGGTATGCGTTTACCATATCTTCCAAAAGCACGTGTGCCTCGGCCATAGATTTTCCCATGAAGGTTCCACCGGAGGCCGCATCTACGAGAGTGCGTGTAGAAGCACTCAAACCATTATAAAACGTATGAAGCTGGAGCCAATCAGGAATGCCGTGATGAGGGCATCTTCGTAGCAATTCTTTATATCGCTCCCACGCCTCGTGGAGCGTTTCCATATCGTGATCGGGCAAAAGTGGTTATCTCGCTTTCTCAACCTCGCCGCTTTAGCCGGGTGGGAAAAATTTTGCAAGGAAGGCTTGCGCTAACCTCTCCCATGTTGTAATCGACCCCGGCGGTAAGGAATTTAACCAAAACTTCGCTTTATCCCTCAAAGAGAAAGGGAAAAGCCTCAATCGGATGGCATCGTCGGTGACACCATTAGTTTTGAAAGTATCGCATATCTCAAGGAAAGACGCAATGTGGGCATTCGGGTCGTCCTTCGGCAATCCACAGAATGGGCTCGCCTGCACCATCTGAATGATGGCGGGCTTGATTTCAAAATTATTAGCTTGGATAGTGGGACGCCGAATTCCCGAAAAATTAGCGTTGACCTGCGGCATGGCATAATCTCGAAGAGCGAGTTCTGGTTGAACTTGCCGCACTTGGTTGTCTCCTCCTTGGATTTCAATATTCTCGGCCATGTTAACCGTCGTCTGCAACTCTCTTTTCTCCTTTTTGTTCCTTCTTAGAGTGCGCTCGAGCTCGGTTAGTAGGCCTTCGTTACCGAGTCTTCTCATGCACTACACAAAAGGTCCTGAAAGGAAAAACAAATAAACGAAATTAAATACACAAAAATAAAAATAAAAACGTTCAAATTAAGACTGGAAATACTTCAATCGATATTAGAAAAATTTCAAGTCCCCGGCAACGGCGCCAAAAACTTGTTGCGATAATTCCTACACGCAAGTGCACGTCATTGTTTACAAGTAATAAAGTGATAAGTAGAGTATCGTTCCCACGAGGATTGAATCTCTAACTACCGATGTTTTCGTATTCCAATTTTATTTGAACAATCGAAGTTGGGTTTTTTGATAATAACTAAAAGAATTTCTAAAATACTAAGCAGTAGAAAACAATATCTTGGATTAAAGGAAATCAAATGCTGAATAAGTCTAGGGTTCTGAATCCACCTTAATTTATCCGAATTTAATCTCGATTATCCGTAATAACTAATTTTCCCAATTTATTGAAGGCGGAGATTGCTAATGTATTCTACCGCCTCTCCCGAGGTCAATAGATTTATCTAACGGCGACTAACACACTCTATCCCTAGGTGAATTATCTCGTCGATAGGCAAAAAGCATGAAATCTCCTAAAGGCCACGTAGTTCCTATGAGTATATTCCTATCTCACAGAATAAAACGGTCCTCACCAATAGTTCCTCACCAAATCTCCTCTCCCGATTCGAAGTAAGTGATTAAATCAATACAACTATTGGCCAGATAATTGCAAGCGTTAAACATAATTGGGAAAACTCAATAAAAAGGTAATAAATTGGATAATCTCAATCAATTCATCAAAACAAAGGTTTCATCAAAACCCTAGATTAGGGCTTTAGCCTGACATACTAAAAACTGAAAATACAGAATAAATAAACGAAAGCATAAAATTCAAACGCAGATGAAGTTTGGATTCCTCCGTTCTTCAGCTCCCGCCTTCTGCCCTTGAATTCTTCTGCTTCCCTCCTCTTCTGCCGTCTCCAAGCTTAAGCTCTCCAAGGTTTTAGATTCAATGATTCCAAGATGGTTTAATTAGGGTCTTCAACCCTATTTATAGCTCAGCACATCAGTAAAACGCGTCCGTATTAATCGGTCGAAAACTGGCTTTGAAACGGCCCAAAATCCGCGCGGGCGAACAACACCGCCAAGTGTGCCGCGGCTCACTAGACCTGTGCCGCGGCACATCGCCAAAAGCTGAATGCCTGGGCGTAAATAAATTCTTCTGTGCCGCGGCTCACCTGGGCTGTGCCGCGGCACAGAGTACAGCTTACTCTGCCCTTCGGCTGGTGTCTTCCTGTGCCGCGGCTCAGATTCCTTGTGCCGCGGCTCGAGTCGATTTTGCCGCCTTCGCCCGTTTTGCCTCGTTTTAGCTTCCGGACTTCAATTTCCTGTCAATCATACAAAATTAAGGCATTAAAAGCTCATTTAGATGATTTTACTCACCAAAACACTACCAAATAATGATAAATAAGCGTATAAAAATACGCCTAACAGTCGGGTGAAGCAACTTCGGCAAAAAACCATTCCCTTGGTTAAAGTGAAATGGTCGAGACATGGATCTGAGGAAGCCATGTGGGATACGGAAGAGAGTATGAAGTCGCGATACCCCGAGTTATTCGCGTTGTAAGTTTCGGGACGAAACTTATTTTTAGGGGGAGAGAATGTAATATCCGTACTTTTTATTTTTGGTAATTTCTATTTTTGGTGTATGTTCGTTTCAGACAACTCGCTTGTCACTGTTTTGGGATTCTGAATCTAGTTTGTTCTTTGAGTTTTTCCATTTGGACGAGTTTCATATATGTTTTTACGTAATTTCATTTTTAAGTCATGTTTTGTCGCATCTACGTTCGATTCTCGTAAAACTCGTTCGATTTCATTATTTCTCTGTTTCCATGAGTTCGTATGGTGGAGTTGCTCATGTCATGGGTTTCAGATTGTTAATCCGACGTCGTATCGTGAAATTTGGACGTTTGGGTCATTTTTGTAATTCTTATTAATTTGGGTGTCGTTGTTAATACTCATCCTATACCGACCTTCGGACGACCGGAGACTTGTGATAGTTTTTGTGCCTATCTCGTCTGTTAAATCCTCGTATATATGTGGTTTCGTTTCTCGTGTTTTCATTCCGGTTGTTGGCATTTCGGATCAGGCAGGCCTGCTGCCAGACATGCATTACGGCCGTAAGTTGATGTGCATTACGGCCGTAAGTCTTCATACATTACGTCCGTAATACCCTTTGTGTAGCGGCCGTAACGGATGTGTGAAAACTGGGCAGTGAGGTCGTGAACACCATTACGGCCGTAATGGTGTTGGTGTTACGGCTGTAATGCTGCCCAGTATAATAAACTGGGCAGCGGGTTTTCTTCTCATTTTTTTTCATTTGCTTCACATCCTTCGCGACGGGAGCGATTTCCTGGCCTAGGGTTCGTACGATTTTCATCCAACCTCACTTGAGAAGCGATTTTGGGGCATCATATCACCACTCTAGCATCAAATCTTCCGTGTTCATCGTCTAATCGAGGTATATTTCGTTAGAACCCTAGCTTTTGGGGATTTTGGGGTTTTGTTTTGATTTTCACCCTTCTAGTCCGATTGGCCCTTACGATTGTTAGATTTCGATAGTATAATCTCTATCCTTTACTTCTCTTGCGGTTTTGCGGATTGAATTCGATATTTTTCTCCGTTGATAGAGGGGAACCGATTATGACCTTGTATTATCCGACAAATTGTTCCATTGGGTAGAACTAGGATGGATTCCTACATTTTCACAATATTGAGATTAGTTGTGTATCGTTATTGTGTTAGGATCGGATTTGTGAAGATTATCCGGGCCGAAACCTTTCCTTTCACCGTTTTCCTTCACGTCGTGTTATCCGAGGCAAGTACATGTATTACATTTCATTGTGTGTACGGTTTTGATGCGAATGATGTAAATTGTGTTATTGAATGAATGTGATTGTTTCTCTTCCACCCGGGGATGGCATATGTGGCCTCTGGGGGCCGATACTAATGGGTACGGCCACGGAAGTGGACTTGGGTGCGTGTGTTGATGTTCTTCCACCTGGGGATGGTTCGACGGGACCTCTGGGGGGCGATACTAATGGGTACGGCCGCGGAAGTGGTTTCTCAACCGGGGACGGTTCGACGGGGTCTCTGGGGGTCGATACTAATGGGTACGGCCACGGGTTACCAAGCGTGGATAGTTGTTGCAATATCCGGATTTATTATTGTGTATTTCATCTGTATTTGAACCTTGTATAATTCGGAATTGTGATCTCGATAATCGGAGTATGATATTTCTCACATTTGTATCGTATAACAACATGCAAATTTCTCATACAAACTTGTGATAGCGCACGCTAAGAATGTAGCTTAACGTGCGTTATTGAGCTACAACTAGCGCACGCTACGAATGAAGAATTGCGTGCGCTAGGCAGTCAATTATTGATCTAGACGGCTAGCACATACTCCAGCCGGACGTGGGTCCGGATAAGATTCCCGCCGGCGGAACTGGACAGTTTTGGAGTCAACTCTTATTTAGCGTGCGCTAAGAGATGTATGATAGCGTGCGCTAATCAGCTATTGTGCAGAAACTTTATTTAAGGGACATCACTCCATTTCTTCTTGTTCCCTTCACTCGTCCTCATTTCCTGCTAGTCGAGAGAGCCTTTTATCCTCCTTAAACACACTTAGAACATATCTACTTTTGGAGATGGAATGCCACTTGTGATTGATTGTTGAAGTGGAGAAACACCTTGGATTGGCATACAAACAACCGGAGCTGGATTCTACCTTTTGACTCGGTGTTTTCTTCATCTTAAGGTATGTTAATTCTTTCTCCAGCCTTAGATTAGTGTTCTGAAGAGTTAGATGAATCATGCTCTCAAGATATTGAGTTCCATTGATGAATTATTCAACAAACATCATGTTTAGAGGTGGGAATGATTATGCTTATAATATCGTCGTTGAAACATCGTAGTTAGAATTGTTAGTTCACCTTCAACCTGAAGTCTGAATGTATAAATGACAGTGGAATCTAGTGCATCAACTTGAGTTCACGAACTTCACATGAGAATGATAATCAAGTTG
Source organism: Orobanche coerulescens (assembly GCA_033398695.1). Taxonomy (NCBI): domain Eukaryota; kingdom Viridiplantae; phylum Streptophyta; class Magnoliopsida; order Lamiales; family Orobanchaceae; genus Orobanche; species Orobanche coerulescens. The sequence goes on from CM065803.1 coordinate 53,284,000, forward strand.
GATATAAGAGTTGTGATGATATTCATTTCCTTGAATTCAAAGATGTTTGAATCCGTAAGATCATTCCTAAGTTTATGAACATGACATGTAGATGGATAACGTACATTAATCACTAAGGAGTTCGTAAATTTCATCACCGATTAGAACGGTCTGCTGCCCAGTAGTGAAACTGCCATGCACGCTTAGCGTATATTAAGCTATGCAGATTAACGTACACTATCGGGCATGTTTAGCTTACGCTACGTTTGGTTCATAGTGTACGTTAGGCCATAAGGCGAGTCAGTCGGCTGACCAGTGAGGACTGTCGATACATAGTTAGCGCACTCTAGGCTTCGATTGTTTACGTGCGCTAACGAGCAAGCTTAATGCACGCTACGTTGAATACGTAGCGTACGCTAAGTAGTTCAGGCAGATTACGTTTTATGTACTTTCGGCCGTAAATTGGATTGTTAGACATTCGTACGACATGAGATAAATTCTATATTATTTCTTTTGTTAAGGTTCGAGCTTGCTACGTGATTGATCGAAGGGGCGACCTTCGAGTGTTTGGTTTTTCGTGGAAGTAGTATTCTTGTCTTCGAATCGCGGCAAGTACCTTAATTATTCTATGTATTGATTTTATACATATTGTTGTATATGTATGTCGTTATGTCCACCTCGTGTTGGTCCGACGGGATCATCGGGGGATCTATGCTAGCGTGCGCTGGATCATCGGACGAGTTTTTCCACCACGGGTTGGTCTGACGGGATCATCGTGGGTTCTAGGCAGTGAACGCTGGATCGTCGGAATTACCATGTGTATGTTGTGATATCATGTTGTGATTATCAGTTATGTATGTTATTTATGAGTTTCTCGTAGGAGAAGACTCGTTGGTATTTTGTCATTTACGTTATTATTATTCTTCGTGAGATGTTGAATATTATGTTGTGGTACTTGTACTAGCATCGTTGTGCTAACCCCTTCGGGGGTGAACATTTGTTTATGTTCAGGATCCAGGAGAGCGGGGAAACAACCACTGGAGCTGCATGACGACGAGGGTGCAGAGTGATGTTTCGGCCGGGTTTATTTGTCTGTTTTTTGTACCATTTTAATAAGTACTCGAGTACGTAGTCGTTTATGATGATTTGGACTTGGTGATGTATTAATATTTTTCCGTTGAACATTCGTATTTTCAGTATTGGTCAGAACTGTTGTATCTTATTTCCATTATTTTCATACGTTGGTATCTGTTAATGTCCTTTTAGTTCTTCAGCCTTGTAAATTCTTATGTAAAGGATTTACGGCGCTGTAATATTCCTGAATATATCGAGGGTGTTACAGAATATGGTATCGGAGCTAAGATTATGGATATCTTGGCCATTGGGTTAAAATAGGGGTCATATATGTCTTTTGAGGTAACCGACCGCGAATAACATCATTGTAGTGCCTACATCTTCGTGCGGGCGGTGGTTGTAAGTTTCTAAACTCTATCTCGTCCTTTACATGTTGTATTTCTTTGTACTTGAGCATTTGAACGGTATTGTTTCATATATATTGAGTATTTATGCTTACAGTATGTTGAGAGGCGGACGTGGACGTGGTCGCGGTCATGGACGTGGACGAAGGAATGCTGAAAGGGAAGCGTCGCTTTCTAATCAGGCCAGTCATAGCTCAGGCGAGCCACAAAGATCTATTAATAACGAATCGAACTCGCCAGACTTAAATCCTTCGTCAGGTGGTGAACCAGATGACTCAGTTCGCTCAGGTCGTGGACCGAATGCAGGTGGCGGTGGGATTACAGCAGGGAGATAGGCAGTAAGGGATCCCAGATATGGGAAATCGAGGTGCACGATGGCTGCAAGAGGTGGCGAAGATGCAACCACCTAAATTCGACGGTATTTCTGAGACTCCTACATGGGATCATTGGTTGAAGGAATTGGAGAAAATTTTTGCCGGGATTAACTTCCCAGACGACCGGAGAGCCTCTATCGCTCAATACTTTCTGATAGGGGAAGCGTATGAGTGGTGGGAAGCCATCCGGCCTGCAGATCATGATGCTGACTGGGCAGAATTTAAATTGATAATGGAAGCTCAGTACTGCCCTCGTCCTGTGAGGGAAGCCAAAGTTCGGGAGTTTTTCTCCGCACAGCCATCAGATGAACCCGTATCTCAGACAATTAAGATGTTTAACTAGCAGTTGGCATTTGTTCGACATCTGGTCAGAAAAGATGCAGAAAGGATGATCCATTTTGATATGAGGATGAAACCAGAAATCCAGAGGTACATGTCCGGTTTTGAATGTACCACTCTCCGTTAATACCAGGATAAGGCGTTGGCGTACGAGATCAAGGAAGCAGCAATGGAGAAGTTTACGGAATCCAAGAAGCAGAAAGTCTCTGGTACTTTTACAGAGCATAAGAGCAGCGGGCCCCGTAAGGCCCAGTCATCTTTTCATTCTTTCAAGAAACCTCCGCACCCATCTAGGAGTGGAAAGAACTTCGGAGCAGCATCAACCATGACAGATGTCACCAGGAAATGCTTTAACTGTGCCCAGACAGGGCACTATTGACGGAATTGCCCCCTACCTGTCGTGACTTGTTTTGATTGTGGCCGGGAGGGACATCGTGCGGTGTTCTGTGAAGAGGCTGCAAATTCTTTTAAGCCCGTACACTGCAGCCAGTTCAGAAGGAAGCTAGTATCCAACAGACGCAGCAAACTGTACAGATGCCTCAGAATTTTGGCCGCGGACGAGGCAGAGGACAGTGGGACCGAAAGGGTACAATGAGTGCCAGATCTGTTCCCCACGTGCATTTAGATGAGGATAACAGCGATCAGATGTCTTTGCCGCATCGTGCATCGTCAGATCCTTTCCCAGCCAGTTAGCATTTTATTCGATGCAGGAGCTACGCATTTATTTATATCCTTATCTTGTGTAAATCATTTGAATATTTCTGGTTTTCATATTTTTGAACCTTATATTGTTGGTTTACCGAGTGGAGAGAGAATTGTTGGAAACTTAGAAACTAGAGATTTCCCTGTTTCATTTGGAGGCAGAGAGTGGCTCTCAAATCTGATTGTAATAGAAATGCAAGGAGACACCCTGATACTCGGAGACAATTGGCTTAATCGATATGGAGCTATTGTAAACTACTGAAGGAGGAATATCTCACTGATCGCTGACGATGGTTCCGAAATACTGTTTGAAGGATGGAAACCAGGAAGCTCACGAAAGTTGATCAAGGCGATGAAAGCTGTCAAATTGTTGAAACAGGGCTGTACCGGATACTGGTGCTATGCAATGAAGAAAGAAGACGAAATTGTGGAACTTTCATCCATTCCTGTTGCGAACGAATTTCCGGATGTATTCCCTGATGAGTTACCTGGACTACCTCCACGACGGGATGTAGAATTCACCATCAAGTTGGAACCCGGAGCTACACCAATTTCTAAGGCGCCATATCGTATGGCACCTACTGAGATGTATGAACTGAAAAAGCAGCTGGAGGAGTTATTGGACAAAGGCTATATCCAGCCAAGCGTTTCACCCTGGGGAGCGCCAGTTCTTTTTGTCCGGAAGAAGGATGGATCGCTTCGACTGTGTATTGACTATCGAGAGCTGAACAAAATGACGATTAAGAACAAGTATCCGTTGCCACGGATTGATGATTTGTTTGATCAGTTGCAAGGAGCAACATTATTTTCTAAAATCGATCTGAGATCAGGATACCATCAACTGAGGATTAAGGAATCTGATGTTTCGAAGTCAGCATTCAGAACTCGTTACGGACATTATGAGTTTGTAGTGATGCCGTTTGGTCTCACTAATGCACCTGCAGTGTTTATACAATTGATGAATCGTGTGCTCATAGAATATTTGTACTGTAATATCCGGATTTATTACAGTGTATTTCATCTGTATTCAACCATGTATTATTTCGGATTGGTGATTTTGATTATTGGAATATGATATTTAGTGCATTGATACCATTGTGCATAAGTATAGAAACATGCAAAATTGCTCAAGAAACCTTGTGATAGCGCACGCTAAGAATGTATCTTAACGCGCGCTATCGGGCCATTATTAGCGCACGCTATGAAGGTAGGGGTTGCGTGCGCTAAGAACTCAATTATTGAGCGGGACAGCTAACGCATGCGCCGGCTGACATGGGTCGGATAAGATTCCCGCCGACGCATCCGGACAAACTCAAGTCAACCATTATTAGCGCACGCTAAGGGATGCTTAGTAGCGTGCGCTAACTTGTCAATAATGCAGAATTTTATAAATGGGACAAAGAACCGCTTTGGCTTTCATTTCCTTCGTCTATACTTCACCTTTGAGAGTCCAGAGAGCAAGTATATCCCTTCTAAACACTTAGAACATATATTAGTGATCATTGAATGATTGAGTATCACTTGTGAGTGATCATTGAAGAGAAGTAACACATTGGAGTGGCACATAACCAAACGGAGTCGGATTATACCTCGTGGTTCAGTGATTTCGGCATTCTAAGGTATGTTCAACCTATCACCAGTCTTAGATTTGGTTTTCCAATGGATACGATGATCATATTATCGAGTTATTGAATTTCATTAGTGAATTATTCAACAACATCATGTTTAGAAGATTGGAATGGCTACAAATACAATATTATTGTTGGAACCTTGAAGTTGGGATCCTAGTACTTCAAATGATGAGAGTAATATTATGAAGTTAACAATCCGTATGATTTATGTTACCTTTGTGATCATGATTTGGAAGAGATGTTATAAGAACTTAAAGGAAGAATCATCTTAGGAAATATTCTTTCGTATAAGTCGAAATTGTTAGTTCACCTCAAGATGAAATCTGAATATGTATAATGATAGTAGCATCTAATACATCAACCGGAGATCACCAACTTTGCATGAGAATTGTAATCAAGATGGATTACGGTGTCATGATGATTATACGTATATTTGCATCTTGAAATTGATATCATCCGGGAGATCATTCATAAGAGTAAGAACTTGGTATTCATGGAAGTAACATGAATTATCACGAAGGATTTCATTGTTTCGAACATGGCAAGAATAGTTTACTACTCAGCAGTAAACTGCCATGCAGAGATAGCGCACGCTATGTTATGTAGTTTAACGTGCGCTATCGAGTACTAGTTAGCGTGCGCTACGTTTGGTACGTAACGTACGCTAGACCATCGATCGAGTCGGGTCGATCGGTGATGTATCGACCATGCATTATTAGCGTGCGCTAATATACGAGATTTAACGCGGCGCTATCGAGTACGTTTAGCGACGCAACGTTTTGACTTAGCGTGCGTTAAATCATCACCGAGTCGGTCGATCGCTGAGGCACCGACAACGCCGGGTTAGCGACGCTAGGCGCAGGTATCGCGTGACGCTAACGAGTAGCATTAACGCACGCTACATATGATTCGAAGGCGTGCGTTAACTGGCCCGCATGCATTGCCTATTAAGGACTTCCTACCGTAATTGTTGAATTGTTAGATGTTCGTACAGCACGAAGTGAATTCTGTACTTTTTCTTTTGTTAAGGTTCGAGCTTAACACGTGACTGATCGAAGGGGACGACCTTCGAGTATTTTGATATTCGTGGAAGTTTATTCTTGTCAACGAACCGAGGCAAGTACTCTAATTATTTGTACTATGACAATTGTGATGGTATCGTGTAAATATGTTGTGTATATATATGTCCACCATGTGTTGATCCGACGGGAATCATCATGGGAATCTATAGCTGTGTGCGCTGGATCGTTGGACAGGTAGTTCCACCATGTGTTGGTCCGACGGGATCATCATGGGAATCTATAGCTGTGTGCGCTGGATCGTTGGAATACCATCTGTATGTTGGAAATGTTATGATATGATATGTGTTGTGGATATTCTCGTTGGAGAAACTTGATATGATATAATTGTTGATTATATCACTGTTTTTATGATTATTGTACTTGTACTAGCATCGTTGTGCTAACCCCTTCGGGGGTGAACATTTGTGTATGTTCAGGATCCAGGAGAGCGGGGAAACAACCACTGGAGAGGCATGACGACGAGGGTGCGGAGTGATGTTTCGACCGGGTTTACTGTCTGTTATTTATTGGTCATTTTCAATAAGTACTCGAGTACGTTGTCGATTTATAATGCTTGGATTTTGATGATGTAATATAATTCTTCATGGGATATTTGTAATTTCGATTTTGAACCAGTCGGTTAAATTTCATTTCAGTAATTTCATAAACTGGTATCTATTATTGTCATTTCTTTTATTCAGCCTTGTAAATTCTTATGTAAAGGATTTACGGCGCTGTAATATTCCTGAATATATCGGGGGTGTTACATGTACAAGTTTGTGGTTGTGTTCATTGATGACATTCTAGTTTATTCCAAGAGCCTGGAAGAACATGCGCAGCATTTGCGGATTGTTTTGGAACTTTTGAGAAGCGAGCAATTGTACGCCAAGCTCTCTAAGTGTGAATTCTGGCTAAAGGAAGTAATGTTCCTCGGTCATGTGGTATCAGCTGAAGGAGTCCGAGTAGATCCTCAAAAGATTGAAGCGGTTATGGATTGGAAGCCTACAAAGAACGTGAAAGAAGTCCGGAGTTTCTTAGGACTTGCTGGGTATTATCGTCGGTTCGTGGAAGGGTTTTCCAAAATTTCCCGCCTACTTACTCGACTACTGCAGAAAACACAAAAGTTTGAGTGGAACAAGTTGTGTCAGAATAGCTTTAATGAATTGAAGAAGAGATTGACGACAACACCAATTTTAGCACTTCCACAGGGAACTGAAGGATTCATAGTTTACAGTGATGCTTCGAACCAAGGACTCGGATGTGTATTGATGCAGAATGATAAAGTGATCGCTTATGCATCACGACAGCTGAAACCTTATGAAGTGAATTACCCAACGCATGAGTTGGACCTAGCAGCAGTAGTTTTTGCTTTGAAAATCTGGAGGCATTACCTGTTCGGGACTCACTGTCAGATCTTTACGGATCACAAGAGTCTCAAATACATCTTCAGTCAGAAAGAGTTGAACATGCGACAAAGGATATGGCTGGAACTTATTAAGGATTATGACTTGGAGATTCTTTATCATCCAGGCAAAGCAAATGTAGTGACCGATGCACTTAGCTGCAAGCCTGTTTCTATCCAGATGCTGGAGATTCTGCCCTCCCAGCTCAGCATTCAACGAGAGATGATTCGAGAAGGAATTGAAGTATGGTTACAAAGAGTCCAAGGACAACTGTGCGTGATGTAAATAACTTCATCGTTAACCGAAGAAATCAAATCTAAGCAGGCAAATGATCTTCTGATGATTCGGTTTCGTGATGAACTGATAAAGGGGAAGGCCCCCAGATTCATAATTCATGATGATGGAGTTTTGAGATTTCAGAACCGACTCTGCGTTCCCAATGTCGATGTTTTGAAACAGACGATTATGAAAGAAGCTCACAGCTCGCCCTATTCTATCCACCCGGGCACCAGTAAGATGTACAAGGACTTGAAGCAGAACTTTTGGTGGGGCAACATGAAGAAAGATGTGGCGGATTATGTTTTGAAATTCTTGACTTGTCAGCAGGTTAAGATCGAGCATCAACGACCTGCCGGGATGTTGAAGCCACTCCCGATCCCTGAATGGTAGTGGGAGGACATATCGATGGACTTTATCACTAGTATGCCGAGAACCAAGACAGGAATGAATATGATTTGGGTGATAGTTGATCGTTTAACCAAATCAGCTCATTTTCTAAGCATTAAGGACATGTGGGGACCAGAGAGGTTGGCACAAGTATTTATTTCAGGGATAATCCGATTGCATGGTACGCCGAAAACCATTATTTCTGACCGAGATGGTCGCTTTGTATCGCATTTTTGGAAAGCAGTTCATAAGGCCTTGGGGACCGAATTGAACTTCAGCACAGCTTATCACCCGCAGACAGATGGACAATCCGAGAGGACTATTCAAACGGTGGAAGATATGCTGAGGGCTTGTGCCTTAGATTGGTGAACTGATTGGGAAGTTCATCTACCGTTGATTGAATTTACCTACAACAATAGTTGGCATGCTTCTATTAAGATGGCACCGTTTGAAGCCTTGTACGGGAGAAGATGCAGATCGCCCCTATGTTGGGACGATTCATCAGACTTGATCGGGACAGAACCGGAGTTGATCGTACAGACACGAGAGAAGATAGCCTTGATTCGTGAAAGGCTGTTGACCGCCCAGAGTCGACAGAAATCTTATGCGGACGTACGCCGTCGCCCATTGGAGTTCAGTACTGGAGACCATGTACTTTTAAAGGTTTCTCCTACTCGGGGAATCTTTCGTTTTGGAAGGAAAGGAAAGCTTAGTCCGAGATATATCGGACCATTCGAGATCCTTGAGAGAGTTGGAGAGTTGGCATATAGATTGGCATTACCGCCGTCATTGATCCATGTTCATATTGTGTTCCACGTATCCCAGTTACTGAGATATATACCGGATCCTAGTCATGTCATTGATTTGGGCGAGATCAAAGTCGCTTAGGATGGAACGTTTGAAGAAAGACCAGTCAAGATACTCGAGAGTCGAGTTAAACAGTTGAGGAACAAACCAATCATTTTGGTCAAAGTTCTGTGGTCACGCCACGGAGTGGAAGAAGCCACATGGGAAACGGAAGATAACATAAAGTCCAGATATCCAGAGTTATTTTCGTCTTGAGTTTCGGGACGAAACTCCTTTTTAGTAGGAGAGTATGTAATATCCAGATTTATTATTGTGTATTTCATCTGTATTTGAACCTTGTATTATTCGGAATTGTGATCTCGATAATCGAAGTATGATATTTCTCACATTTGTATCTTTGTACATAAGTATAACAACATGCAAATTTCTCATGCAAACTCGTAATAGCGCACGCTAAGAATGTAGCTTAACGTGCATTATCGAGCTACAACTAGCGCACGCTACGAATGAAGAATTGCGTGCGCTAGACAGTCAATTATTGAGCTAGATGGCTAGCACATGCGCCAGCCGGACGTGGGTCCGGATAAGATTCCCGTGGGCGGAACTGGACAGTTTTGGAGTCAACTCTTATTTAGCGTGCGCTAAGGGATGTATGATAGCGTGTGCTAATCAGCTATTGTGCAGAAACTTTATTAAAGGGACAGCACTCCATTTCTTCTTGTTCCCTTCACTCGTCCTCATTTCCTGATAGTCGAGAGAGCCTTTTATCCTCCTTAAACACACTTAGAACATATCTACTTTGGGAGATGGAATGCCACTTGTGATTGATTGTTGAAGTGGAGAAACACCTTGGATTGGCATACAAACAACCGGAGCTGGATTCTACCTTTTGACTTAGTGTTTTCTTCATTTTAAGGTATGTTAATTCTTTCTCCAGCCTTAGATTCGTGTTCTGAAGAGTTAGATGAATCATGCTATCAAGATATTGAGTTCCATTGATAAATTATTCAACAAACATCATGTTTAGAAGTGGGAATGATTATGCTTATAATATCGTCGTTGAAACATCGTAGTTGGAATTATTAGTTCACCTTCAACATAAAGTCTGAATGTATAAATGACAGTGGAATCTAGTGCATCAACTTGAGTTCACGAACTTCACATGAGAATGATAGTCGAGTTGGATATAAGAGTTGTGATGATATTCATTTCCTTGAATTCAAAGATGTTTGAATCCGTAAGATCATTCCTAAGTTTATGAACATGACATGTAGACGGATAACATATGTTAATCACTGAGGAGTTCGTAAATTTCATCACCGATTAGAACGGTCTGCTGCCCAGTAGTGAAACTGCCATGCACGCTTAGCGTACGCTAAGCTATGCAGATTAACGTACACTATCGGGCATGTTTAGCGTACGCTACGTTTGGTTCATAGCGTACGTTAGGCCATCAGGCGAGTCAGTCGGCTGACCAGTGAGAACTGTCGATACATAGTTAGCGCACGCTAGGCTTCGATTGTTTACGTGTGCTAACGAGTAAGCTTAACGCACGCTACGTTAAATACGTAGCGTACGCTAAGTAGTTCAGGCAGATTACGTTTTATGAACTTTCGGCCGTAAATTGGATTGTTAGACATTCGTACGATGTGAGATAAATTCTATATTATTTCTTTTGTTAAGGTTCGAGCTTGCTACGTGATTGATCGAAGGGGCGACCTTCGAGTGTTTCGTTTTTCGTGGAAGTAGTATTCTTATCTTCGAATCGAGGCAAGTACCTTAATTGTTTTATGTATTGATGTTATACATATTGTTGTATATGTATGTCGTTATTGTATGTCCACCTCGTGTTGGTCCGACGGGATCATCGGGGGATCTATGCTAGCGTGCGCTGGATCATCGGATGGGTTTTTCCACCACGGGTTGGTCTGACGGAATCATCGTGGGTTCTAGGCAGTGAACACTGGATCGTCGGAAGTACCATGTGTATATTGTGATTATCAGTTGTGTATGTTATTTATGAGTTTCTCGTAGGAGAAGACTCGTTGGTATTTTGTCATTTACGTTATTATTATTCTTCGTGAGATGTTGAATTTTATGTTGTGGTACTTGTACTAGCATCGTTGTGCTAACCCCTTCGGGGGTGAACATTTGTTTATGTTCAGGATCCAGGAGAGCGGGGAAACAACCACTGGAGCTGCATGACGACGAGGGTGCAGAGTGATGTTCCGGCCGGGTTTATTTATCTGTTGTTTGTACCATTTTAATAAGTACTCGAGTACGTAGTCGTTTATGATGATTTGGATTTGGTGATGTATTAATATTTTTCCGTTGAACATTCGTATTTTCAGTATTGGTCAGAACTGTTGTATCTTATTTCCGTTATTTTCATACGCTGGGATCTGTTAATGTCCTTTTAGTTCTTCAGCCTTGTAAATTCTTATGTAGAGGATTTACGACGCTTTAATATTCCTGAATATATCGGGGGTGTTATAGTTGTGATGTGGAAAACTTGATAATATACTATTTTGGTGTAAATGTGATATTCCGGAATATTGATTTTAAATGTTTTTCTCAAATGGATTGCTTGTGTCGAATCATGTATGTATATAATGTAGTGTAATTATGTACTCACACTAGCTATTCGAATGCTAACCCCTTAAATGAGGGAAATGCATCTTATGCATTTCAGGTACTGATCGAGGCGAGGAGCTGGCACGGGATATGCATGCAAAGGATGGACCAGCATGATGATGAGGCTCGAGTCGTGTTTTATGTTTTACTATTGCATTTATCTTGATGTTGGAGTTAGACTAAGTGTTTTATAAATTGGTTAAGTCACCTGCGTGGGCAATGGATTCATGTGGAGTTACACTCTTCGATACTTGATTAAAATGTTTTGGCCGAGGCCACGACCCTATTTTACTATGATGATTGTGTTTTTTGGGATTTCATATTCGGATTGTGTGTTATGTGTTAGCCTGGTAGATCTCATGAAGGTTCTACGGCGTGTAATGTCTCATTTGTGATTTGAGGTGTTACAACGACATGAAACTGGGAAGAAACGAAATTAACATGAAATTGATTTTTTTTTTCTTATTTTTTTTGGTGTTTTTGTTGATTGTTTTATTGTAAATAAATTATTTTATTGTTATTTTAATTTATTCAAAATTAGAATATATATGAATCACTTGATTTAATTCTATCTTGTGTATTATTTTGTAGGCTTTGCTATCTTTTACTATTTTGGAGTCATATTTGAGGCAAAGGCAAAACAATTAATCGTCAATTAATCCAGGTGCTATTCCTTACTGATTAGTTTATATTATTTGGTTTGTGCATTAAACATGATACTGATTAGTTTATATTATTTGGTTTGTGCATTAAACATGATGCCTAAAGAACATCTTTCTGGAAGTGAGAAAAAAAAAAAAGATTAGATGAGCTTACTAATTCACAAAGAAGTGACATGCATAGATTTTTGGTTAAAAATACAATGACAATTGAAACACTTCTAGAACATTCGGATTAAATACTCAAAGTGACAAAGATAAGTAGTTCATAGACCACATTCAGTATTCATTATACTTGTCATCTTGAACAAATACAAAATAAAAGAAGTTGAACAAATACACAAAAAAAGGGGATCAGACTTAGTTCCCATTCTTTTTTTCCAGCAACGAAACATAATTTATGATTGACATGAGTGAAAGCGGAGAGAAAAGAGAGAAATAAAACTCACAAAGAGGCGGAGAGGCGGGGAGAAGAAAGCCCAAGACTTATTAAAATAAATTAGATGTACTGTTTACATATATATATATATATATATGTGTGTGTGTGTGTGTACATATTTATTCTGTTTGAAATATCGTTTCTAGTGTGTATAAGAAACATTTCTTGTGGAAAGACATTATAAAAAAAAAGAATAAAAAAACGGAATATAAAAAACTGTAAAAAAACATTTCTCTAAAACAAAAAGAAAAAAAGAATAAAAAAGAAAGAAAGGAAAAAACATGCTGCATAAGAAACAAACATCCGGAAAATGTATGGATAAAAAACAGAATATAAAAAATTCATAAAAAACAGAATAAAAAAAAGAAAGTACTAGGAGTTTTATTCAAGAAACAAGAAAAAGAGAGCCTAATAAACATTATAGAAAAAAAATAACAGTGTCTTTCACATCATGGATCCAATTAAACAAGAAAAAAACAAACGTCAATGCAGTAGTTGTATTATCTTAGAAGAATAATTTTTTTTGTAATTTGGCCAACTTTAAGATTTGCAATTATACTTAGAAGATAATAAGAATGTAAATGCGTCAAAATGCATTTTAAGAAGAAAGGAAGGTCAGTAAAGGCAAGGTTTTGACCTTGAAGAACCCTCAATGTCTCCCAAGCACTAATTAAATAAAAGACTCTTAGTTAATAATACCAATAATGATAATAATAATAATGAAAATAATAAACGACTGCGGCTTTTTATAAATCTCATGAACCTTGAGTGAAACTAGAAGGTAGTGATGTATGTGGGACAACAGTGCGTTCATCACATAAATGATCGCATGAACCTTGACTAGACATTTTTCGGACAACATTGTGTTCGTGACAATAAAGAGGAGCTGAACCTCGAGTCGAGCTCATGATGAAATAAAAATGTGTAATTTCCTGAACCAAAGAGGTTCATTTATAGAAGAACCAGGGACCAAAGAGGTTCATTTATAGAAGAACTAGGGACCAAAGAGGTGAGAAAGTAAATGCATACAGAAAATTAAAGAAAAGTCAAAAGAAATACCATTCTCCAAGGCGCAGTAGAGTAGTTCAAGGGTGTTGTTATTAACACCATTCTTTAGTAAAAATACATTGAGATTTGTGTACAATTCCTATCAATCAATCATCCTAGTGCAATAGTGTTATTATTTTAGAGAATGCTTTCCCCCTCCTGACACCGTCCCCCCACTTTTTTTTTCAATTTTATTCTTTGTATTTTTTTTTTGCATTCTTTATTTATTTCTTATGAAATTAAATTTATTTGTTCTTTTTTTTCTTTGAATTTTTATTTTACTTTATATATATATATATATACATAAGTTGAAGAGAGAAAATTAAAGTAAAGTCAAAAGAAATACTATTATTCAAGGTGCAGTAGAGTAGTTCAAGGGTGTTGTTATTAACACCATTCTTTCGTGAAAATACATAGAAATTTATCTACAATTCCCATTAATCAACCATCCTAGTGCAATAGTGTTATTATTTTAGAGAATGCTTTCCCTTCCCCCTTTCCGGACAGCTCCCCACCCCCCCCCCCCACCCACTTTTTTTTACCTGGATTAAATTAACTTTTAACAGAAGTCATCAACAATGCTTCTTTCATTTATTCTTTTAGCATCCTACTAATGCAAAAAATGATGATTCAGCAAGTATCGTGTTGTAACCGGAAGAAAATGAAAGTAGGTTACTGTAATGTCACTTTTTTCATAAGATTGTTCTAAAAAATTTCCAATTCCTTTTTACCTGGATTAAAATAACTTTTAACAGAAGTCATCAACAATGCTTCTTTCATTTATTCTTTTAGCATCCTACTAATGCAAAAAATGATGATTCAGCAAGTATCGTGTTGTAACCGGAAGAAAATAAAAGTAGGTTACTGTAATGTCACTTTTACACAGAAAATAAATAAAAAAAAGTCAAATACTAGGTGCAGTAGAGTATTGAATACTAGGTTGTAGGTGGAGTAGTATTTCTTCAAGGGTGTTGTTATTGGTTTTGTCTACCCTACCCCACAAGGCAATATTTCAGTTTATAATATTTTTTATTATAAAATAATAAGAATACTAGACATAATCGTTGTTATTAACACGATTCTTTAGTGAAAATACATAGAGATTTGTATACAATTCCCATCAATCAATCATTTGTAATATCCGACGGAAATTCTTACTTACTGTTGTATCGTTCGGATAATTCAAATACTGTTGTACTCTTGTTGCATTTGTGTATTGTTATTGATATTGGAATATATCATAAATAAACATAATAATAACGATCACTCGCACTATAATTGGATTCTCAACGTCGCATAGATTAATACATTTTTTTAGCTACTAACCTGGGTATAACGTACGCTAATCCTTAAACATAACGTACGTTATGCTTAGTTCTTTACGTACGTAAAGGTGTGCTTGTTACGTACATAACCAGTGTAATCGTATCCGATCTCAACTTTCAGCGTGTAGGGCCGGACGGGATTCGAATATCTGATCTTTTGGAGGCAATCTAGTTGACCTACGCACGTAATGCGTTGATAGGTAACGACGTAACGATGTTCGTGTTTGATCCGGTAGCATCCGGACAGAGCTTACGACGTATCCGTCCGGGTAGCGTACGTAACGAGTCTTTGTTATAAAAAGACGACTTGTGTCTTTCATTTCGCACGACCAAACTACGAGTTTTCACTTAGATAATCATCCTCCTGCACCCCTAGATCAAATTTACCTTCTTCCAACTTGTGTTTGAGCTTTACATTTGGATTTTGGAGCTTGTTGATTGGGAGTTGGAGTCATTCTTGAAGCTTAGATTGTGTTCTTGTGGTCTTGGTGTATTGTTCTTCAATCAAGGTATGTCATACGTTTAACCCTATAATCTCATAGTTATAATGATAGTGATTAAGTATACTCCACCTAGTGATGATTTAATCAAGCTAAACATGTTCATAGTTAAGCTTCCAACAAACTTAATGATGAATATGATAGTTAAGGGTTTTGTAAGGTTGTGTTCTTAGTATCTTAAATGATGATGATCATGTTTAGTTAAACCAAACTCTTATTCCTGGACTAATAACACTAATAGACTACTAATAATCTTTGTTTCATTATGATGTAAATAACTTCTTGGAATAATTACCATAAAATGTTTTGAGAAACCCTTGTTGATCATTAGAAATATGGAATCACCTTCTTGAACCTAAGCTAAAGTGAATCCAGAGGAGTAATGTTTAAACTTCCAAGTTAACTAGAAGATTATAAGGAAAGTGTTGAACCCGTAGTGGTCTTCATTCATGATCATAATATGGAATTATAACTACTTAACTCAACATAAGTAATTGATTGAAGTGCAGATTTTACTTTTTGATGTTCTTGATAAGTTTAAAGAGTAGGAGATTATTGGTTAACACATCTTAATCCAGCAAACATTTGGTAAACATCTTGTAATCAATTATAAGAATAGAATGGTATTGAATGAGGTTCTTGGAGTAACACTCAACATCTTAAAGTTGAACTACTCAAATGAGAATTAGGATGTTGTCTCGTCGAAGTTTGGTATAGATGATCATATGAACGCATTATTGAATAAAATATACTTCATTCAAGGTTGATTGTCCGAGTAACCAATTTTGAATCGAGGGCCGGCTGTTCGTTTGACAAAGAAGGACTTTACACGCCTCCGTATTGAGGCAAGTTATCTTGCTTGGTTATAATGATGTGTGAATTCTTATGATGATTATGCATTTTGTGTATATGAAACACTTATAAACTTGTGTCTTGTGATTTGATGTTGTTCTTAATGATGTCCCGTTTTCATCGTGGGATTGTATTCCCAAGTTCGTTACTTTTGGACCCTTGATATTGTTGATCTTGTTGTCATCTCGGTGAGTCCTCGATCCTTATTCGGATTTTGTGAATTTTTGAATTCGTTGTCATGTTGCATCGTGACATATCCGGAGTCATATCTACGTTCCGATTGGATATTGTGTAGGATTTTTAGCCGGGCACATATATAGTCATGCGTGAATATTTTTCCGTGAAAGGCTGTGCACACGAGATGTAGTTCGTTGAGGCTAATTAGGTACATTGTCCCACGTATATCCTGGATTCCGTATACGGGGTGGACATGTGCACTGACACATATTCGGATCGGGCGTACTGTGATGTCCCTCTCGAGCCATACTATCTTAGTCGCTCACAGTCCATTTTTATACTTGGATGTGTTCGACGTTTTGGATCGACGCTCATACGCCCGAGGGGTATGTTCGTTAGTCGGGGAGTTATTCTTGAAATCTTATATACGTGAATTGTATACTATCTTGAGAATCATTTATCATGTATATCTGACCCTGTGTTGGGCAAAATACTTGTGTTGTATTTTAGGTCGAGGAAAAAGCAAGGCACGGGAAGATCAAGGTGATGACGAAGGGTTCAAAGGATACTAGTTCGGGGGCCCCAAGTCTTTCATGTCCGGTCATGTTCGTACTGTGTAATGTTATTTTTTTCGCTTCATTTTAAGTTTGAACAAATGTATTGTTATTTAAGGTATAATTCATCTCCATATGGATTATACTTATGTTTTGGATCCTGTGTGTAATAAGGTCGTAGGCCATATTGCTGTAAACTCCACATCGGAGTAAGTACTATGTTTTGTGGTTCGGTATCACATGTATTGTGTATTTAATCTGTACTTTGGATATCGCCTGGTGGATCCCAGTGTGGGGTCCACGACACTGTAATGGCCGCCTTATCGGGGTGTTACAGAAGATGGTATTAGAGAGTTTTTCTAGAGGTCGTTTTCTTTCTTTTGAGTCTTTGTGTATTAAACTAGTATCAAGAGACCTTCGTGTCACGTGTGACCCGTGCGAACGCCTGATCCTACGAGCCAAATGCGGTACGTACTTTATGAACCATGAATAAATTATTGACATGATATTGATCTCTGAATAGATCTCCTTGTTGATCTCGGCATTTTAAGGGTTTGTGGCAGGAATTATCTGATTGATGATTCAAATAAAATTCTGGATTGATTATATGATTGAAATCGTTCGACTCAAACGTCGATATGATATTTTGTGTGACTCCCGTAGTGATGATAACTCATTACGAACTGTTTTCTTGAATATGTAATTTCTTACTGCCATTAACTTAGCGTGAATTCTGATTGGTATCATGAACTGTACTTATGATTATCATTACAAATTGATTCTTTCAGTATGGAAAGAAATTTGAGAGGCCGTGGCAGAGGGGGACGAGGCCGCGGAAGGGGCCGAATCCCGATACCGCGAGCCAACAGACGTGCGAACGCAGAGCATAGTTCCGCATGCAGTGATTCGCCTTCTAGGGACCAATCACACCACAATGGACGCGAGGATGCTCGTGTCGATCCTTACACTGTAATGCAGGGCATGATGGCTCAGATGACCCAAATGGGTTAGTTAATGGAAACTATGCAAAGAGCTGCTACCGACCAGCATCAGGGGCCACCTCCTGTACATGGCGGGCCGGTGAATCGGATCATCAGCGACATCTCGCGCCAACGACCCCCGATTTTTGAAGGTTCCTCGAGCCGGGCGATATCGTGCATTGGATCGAACACTTGAGAAATTGTTCGATATGGTAGACATCCAAGAGAGAATCGCGTCTCGTAGTGACTTACTATTTGGGCAAGGCGCCCACACTTGGTGGCTTTCGGTGAGGCCGGTGATGGCGTATGCACTTGGGAAGAATTTAAAAATCTCATGCTAGATCGTTACTATCCAGTCCTCTCCGCGAGGCCAAATTATCGAATTGCTGAATCCGAACCGTCCAGAAGATGATGACGTACTATCTATCGCCGAAAAATTCAGGCACTTCTCCCTTTTGCCACGACGATTGTCCACACAAGTGCCGATAAGATCAAATGCTTTCTCAAAAGGCTTAAACCCGAATGAGGATGCATTTGTTGAACCATCATTGTGTGACCCTACCGAGTTCATCGAGAAAGCTCGAGTACGACCGTGAAGGAAATTCCCAGAAGCAACCGCAGATCTAACAACAAGAAATTCAGAACAGAACCAATGACAAAGAATCGGGGAACATTCAAGAGACCCCAACCAGTGCCAAATCCTTCTGAACGGCAACCTACGGCATCGAAGCCAACCGGATCGCAACCTCGAGCGGTCAGCCTATCTGTTGTGTGCTATAATTGTGGAGACCCGGGGCACATCAATTCGAAATGTCCTAGGCCAGCCGTGTCATGCCATACTTGTGGGAAGAACGGACATCGTGCTCGTTATTGTAGGAGTGGACTAGGACGTATTCCCGCAGCACCTCATGCTCCAGTACAATCTTCAGTTCAGGACCGTGTACCTCCATCCGCTTCTTATTAGACTACTGGGGCAAACAAAGGGATGGGACGTGGAAATCAAGCAGGTACATCTGGTGCAGGGGCTGCAAAACCTAGAGTTTACGAGATGAAGAGGGCTGAAGATCCCGAAGCCAGCATGATTGCAGGTACTCTCGAGATCCAATCTCAGCCTGTCTGTGTTCTTTTTGATACTGGTGCTTCACACTCCTTTTTATATACTTCTTGTTTGAGTCGTTTGCAATTAGAGCATGTTATCAATTGTGAACCTTATATAATTGGTCTACCCGATGGTAGAAGAATTATTGGAAATCGTGAAGTTCAGGACTGCTCGATTCGGATGAACGACCGTGAGTGGTTGTCAAATTTAATTGTGGTCGATTTACCTAAAGATGATGTGATCTTAGGTATCGATTGGATGGACCGTCATGATGCCATAATTAGTGTCCGCAAGCGAACAGTGACCGTCACATCTGACGATGGTCTTGAGTGTACCTTCCAGGGTGATAATCCCAGCCGTTCCGGGAGAATCATCAGCGCTATGAAAATGGTGAAACTGCTTAATCAAGGATGTATTGGCTATTGGTGTTACATGACCAAGACAATGGATCGACCAGTTGAATTGATCGATATTCCGGTAGTCCGAGACTACCCAGACGTATTTCCAGATGAGTTGCCAGGCTTACCTCCGCATCGTGATATAGAGTTCAATATTGAGTTAGAGCCTGGTACGTCCCCGCTTTCAAAAGCACCGTATCGTATGGCTCCGACTGAGATGCAGGAGCTGAAAAGCCAACTTGAGGATTTGACCGAGAAGGGCTACATTAGACCTAGCGCGTCCCCTTGGGGAGCACCAGTACTATTTGTACGTAAGAAGGACGGATCCCTACGTCTGTGTATTGATTATCGTGAGCTGAACAAGGTAACCATTAAGAACAAATACCCATTGCCGCGTATTGATGATTTATTGGATCTGCTTCAAGGGAAATTTCTTGTGTTTTCTAAGATCGACTCGAGGTCTGGTTACCATCGATTGAGGATTCGTGAGTCGATATTTCGAAGACCGCTTTTCGTACTCGCTATGGGCATTATGAGTTCGTAGTGATGCCTTTTGGACTGACGAATGCACCGGCAGTATTCATGGAGCTGATGAATCGAGTGTTTATTAATTATCTGGATCGCTTTGTAGTCGTTTTTATTGACGACATTCTGATCTATTCTCGTGACCATGAAGAGCACGAGCGTCATCTCCATCTAGTTCTCGAGGCGTTGAGGCGAGAGCAGCTTTTTATGGAAAATTTTCTAAATGTGAGTTCTGGATAAATGAAGTTATCTTTCTTGGGCATGTGATATCAGTTGATGGGGTGCGAGTAGACCCGCAGAAGACAGAAGCTATCCGAGACTGGTTACCACCAAAGAACGTTAAGAAAGTACGCAGCTTCTTGGGACTAGCAGGTTATTACCGACGGTTCGTGGAGGGTTTTTCCAAAATTGCCCAACCAATGACTAATTTGTTGAGGAAGGATAAGAAGTATTTCTGGTTAGAGGCATGTCAGCAGAGCTTTGATGAACTTAAGAGCCGGTTGATTTCGGCGCCTATTTTAGTTCTACCAAAAGGAACGGAAGGTTTTGTAGTGTATAGTGACGCATCTAAACAGGGCCTTGGGTGTGTACTAATGCAAAACGGGAAGGTGATCTCCTATGCATCAAGACAGCTACGACCTTAAGAGGTCAACTACCCCATCCATGATTTAGAACTCGCAGCTGTGGTGTTTGCTTTAAAAATCTGGCGTCATTATCTGTATGGAGTTACCTGTCAGATTTTTACGGATCACAAGAGCTTGAAATACATTTTTACTCATAAGGAGTTAAACATGAGGCAGAGAAGGTGGCTAGAACTCATCAAAGACTATGATATCGAGATCCTTTATCATCCGGGCAAAGCAAATGTAGTTGCTGACACTTTGAGTCGTAAACAAGACAGAGAGATGCTTGCCCGCCTAACAACTCAGAGGGTATTGCAGTTAGAATTGGCGAGGCCGGAAATTGAAGTCTGGTTACAGCGTATTCAAGGGCAACTCTGTACACTTGAGATTTCATCGTCCCTTGAGGATATAATTAGATCGAAGCAAGTTACGGACCCATTCTTATCTCAAATCCGCGACGAAATAACTCAAGGGAAAGCTCCTGGCTTTATGATACACGAGGATGGATTGATACGCTTCAGGAACCGAGATTGCGTACCCACTGATGATGAGTTGAGGAGTTCTATCCTGAGAGAAGCTCATGCTACCCCGTACTCTATCCACCCGGGGTCTAGCAAAATGTATAAGGATTTGAAACAATATTATTGGTGGGGAGGTATGAAACGTGAAGTTGCAGAATTCGTTTCGAGGTGTTTAACCTGTCAACAAGTTAAGATTGAGCACCAGCAACCCGCAGGATTGCTGAAACCGCTTCCGATTCCCGAGTGAAAATGGGAGGACATATCGATAGATTTTATTACCAGCCTGCCGACGAGTCGTCGATGGATGAATACGATTTGGGTGATTGTGGATCGTTTGACCAAATCAGCCCACTTTCTGGAGATTAAAGATACTTGGGTACCCGAGAGATTGGCCCAACTATTTATCAAAGAAATTGTAAGGTTACATGGTACCCCTAAGAGTATTGTATCAGATCATGACGGGCGATTCGTGTCACATTTTTGGAAAGCAGTTCATCGTGCGATGGGTACGCATTTGAACTTCAGCACAACATTTCACCCGCAGATGGATGGTCAGACTGAGAGAACTATCCAAACTTTAGAGGATATGCTGAGGGCGTGCGTTCTCGATTGGAAGGATGATTGGGAGGCCCAACTACCCTTGGTGGAATTCACTTATAATAATAGCTGGCACACTTCTATTCAGATGGCACCTTATGAAGCATTGTATGGCCGTCGTTGTAGATCCCCTCTGTGTTGGGACGATCCATCTGAAACCCTGGGTACGGAACCCGATATGTTGTTAGCAGCCCGTGAGAAGATCGCCCTAATTAGGAGTCGTTTGTTGACGGCTCAAAGCCGACATAAGTCCTACGCAGACAACCGCCGGCGACCGCTTGAGTTCGAGGTCGGCGACCATGTACTAATGAAGGTGTCCCCTACTCGAGGAGTTTTTCGTTTTGGGAAGAGAGGCAAGCTGAGTCCGAGGTATATCGGGCCGTTTGAGGTTTTGGACCGAGTGGGCGATTTAGCCTATCGCCTGGCTTTACCACCAGCCCTGAGCCGAATTCATAACGTGTTCCATGTCTCTCAGTTAAGGAAATACATTGCTGATCCGAGTCATGTACTTCAGTTCGATGAGATCGATTTAGCGGAGGATCATTCGTATGAGGAGCGCCCCGTACGAATACTTGAGAGGAGGATCAAACAACTGCGTAATAAGACGATTCCCCATCGAAGGTTCGGTGGTCACGACACGGGGTCGAGGAAGCCACGTGGGAGACGGAGAGAAGCATTCAAGAGAGGTATCCCGAATTGTTTACCCCTTAGTTTCGAGGACGAAACCCCTTTTGGGGGAGTATGTAATATCCGACGGAAATTCTTACTTCTTGTTGTATCGTTCGGATAATTCAAATCTTGTTGTACTCTTGTTGCATTTGTGTATTGTTATTGATATTGGAATATATCATAAATAAACATAATAATAACGATCACTCGCACTATAATTGGATTCTCAACGTCGCATAGATTAATACATTTTTTTTAGCTACTAACCTGGGTATAACGTACGCTAATCCTTAAACATAACGTACGTTATGCTTAGTTCTTTACGTACGTAAAGGTGTGCTTGTTACGTACGTAACCAGTGTAATCGTATTCGATCTCAACTTTCGGCGTGTAGGGCCGGACGGGATTCGAATATCTGATCTTTTGGAGGCAATCTAGTTGACCTACGTTACGTACGTAATGCGTTGATAGGTAACGTACGTAACGATGTTCGTGTTTCAGTCCAGTAGCATCTGGACAGAGCTTACGTACGTAATACTGTCCGGGTAGCGTACGTAACGAGCTGTGCTGTTATAAAAAGACAGCTTGTGTCTTTCATTTTGCATGACCAAACTCTGAGTTTTCACTTAGATAATCATCCTCCTGCACCCCTAGATCAAATTTACCTTCTTCCAACTTGTGTTTGAGCTTTACATTTGGATTTTGGAGCTTGTTGATTGGGAGTTGGAGTCATTCTTGAAGCTTAGATTGTGTTCTTGTGGTCTTGGTGTTTTGTTCTTCAATTCTGAAGGTATGTCACACGTTTTAACCCTATAATCTCATAGTTATAATGATAGTGATTAAGTATACTCCACCTAGTGATGATTTAATCAAGCTAAACATGTTCATAGTTAAGCTTCCAACAAACTTAATGATGAATATGATAGTTAAGGGTTTTGTAAGGTTGTGTTCTTAGTATCTTAAATGATGATGATCATGTTTAGTTAAACCAAACTCTTATTCCTGGACTAATAACACCAATAGACTACTAATAATCTTTGTTTCATTATGATGTAAATAACTTCTTGGAATAATTACCATAAAATGTTTTGAGAAACCCTTGTTGATCATTAGAAATATGGAATCACCTTCTTGAACCTAAGCTAAAGTGAATCCAGAGGAGTAATGTTTAAACTTCCAAGTTAACTAGAAGATTATAAGGAAAGTGTTGAACCCGTAGTGGTCTTCATGATCATAATATGGAATTATAACTACTTAACTCAACATAAGTAATTGATTGAAGTGCAGATTTTACTTTTTGATGTTCTTGATAAGTTTAAAGAGTAGGAGATTATTGGTTAACACATCTTAATCCGACAAACATTTGGTAAACATCTTGTAATCAATTGTAAGAATAGAATGGTATTGAATGAGGTTCTTGGAGTAACACTCAACATCTTAAAGTTGAACTACTCAAATGAGAATTAGGATGTTGTCTCGTCGAAGTTTGGTATAGATGATCATATGAACGCATTATTGAATAAAATATACTTCATTCAAGGTTGATTGTCCGAGTAACCAATTTTGAATCGAGGGCTACTGTTCGTTCGACAAAGAAGGACTTTACACGCCTCCGTATTGAGGCAAGTTATCTTGCTTGGTTATAATGATGTGTGAATTCTTATGATGATTATGCATTTTGTGTATATGAAACACTTATAAACTTGTGTCTTGTGATTTGATGTTGTTCTTAATGATGTCCGTTTTCATCGTGGGATTGTAGTCCCAAGTTCGTTTCTTTAGGACCCTTGATATTGTTGATCTTGTTGTCATCTCGGTGAGTCCTCGATCCTTATTCGGATTTTTTTAATTTTTGAATTCGTTGTCATGTTGCATCGTGACATATCCGGAGTCATATCTACGTTCCGATTGGATATTGTGTAGGATTTTTAGCCGGCACATATATAGTCATGCGTGAATATTTTTCCGTGAAAGGTGTGCACACGAGACGTAGTTCGTTGAGGCTAATTAGGTACATTGTCCCACGTATATCCCGGATTCCGTATACGGGGTGGACATGTGCACTGACACATATTCGGATCGGGCGTCTTGTGATGTCCCTCTCGAGCCATACTATCTTAGTCGCCATACCCATTTTTATACTTGGATGTGTTCGACGTTTTGTGATCGGCGTTCATACGCCCGAGGGGTATGTTCGTTAGTCGGGAGTTATTCTTGAAATCTTATATACGTGAATTGTATACTATCTTGAGAATCATTTATCATGTATATCCGACCTGTGTTGGGCGAAATACTTGTGTTGTATTTTAGGTCGAGGAAAAGGCAAGGCATGGGAAGATCAAGGTGATGACGAAGGGTTCAAGGTTACTAGTTCGGGGCCCCAAGTCTTTCGTGTCCTGGTCATGTTCGCACTGTAATGTTATTTTTTCGCTTCATTTTAAGTTTGAACAAATGTATTGTTATTTAAGGTATAATTCATCTCCATATGGATTATACTTATGTTTTGGATCCTTGTGTGTAATAAGGCCGTAGGCCATATCACTGTAAACTCCACATCGGAGTAAGTACTATGTTTTGTGGTTCGGTATCACATGTATTGTGTATTTAATCTGTACTTTGGATATCGCCTGGTGGATCCCAGTGTGGGGTCCACGGCACTGTAATGGCCGCCTTATCGGGGTGTTACATCATTCTAGTGTAATAGTGTTCTTATTATTTTATAATAAAAATAGTAAACTTTAAATTAAAAGAAAGACATAAGATAATTCAGTTTATATTTCGTTTAACACTATTTCGTTTAATTCAAAACTTTTTTTGTTAATTTTCTAGTTTTTACATGTATCAATTAATAATGATCTATAACATTTATTAGGCAAGAGGGACTATATTTATGTTTTATTTAAGCTCATTAGTTTTTTTTTGTAAAGAAACTTGAGCAAAAGTCAAAACAGCATGACTAAAAAACAGGGTAACATTGCTAAAGAATTATTGTAAGTAACAGCCTAAAAAGATTAAGTGCTACATGTGCAGTCAATGGAAAGTGATCAAGAAGCTCCGTAAATATCTTCCAAACATTAGCATTCTCATATCTGCAAACACATGAAACCAACAACAATATGCTGACTACAAGAACATTGTTACAAATACATGTAAGCAACAAATTACTTTATATTAGTATTAAATCACTGGCAGCAAATATTTATCAATTTACCTGCTGCATCCTCTGGATTTTAGCCTCTTGCAACAATCTTTGTACAACAACCTCCGTTACGGTAGAGCAAACATCTGTACTGATGCATTTAATACACAAATTTCATAGATATTAGTTTATATATATATATATATATATATATATATATACACACACACACATATATATGATCCGAATTATATGTGCCACAAGTTTTAACACCAATTTTCTGCAAGTAGTTCAGGCAGTCATAGCTTCCAAGACAATTTATATGTACATATACAAAAGAAATCGTACACTCAAGCTTGCAGCAGAGGGGTGCTTGCTCAAACAGATCCAGCTCCTTATGTATGGTCCTTGTGTAAAAAAGCCTAAATGACAACTGTTTAAACAATATTATTGCGACTATTAAATTTTTTTAACATAAATGGTCCATGTTAAAAGAATATTAACAGAAATGGTAGTCTTATTTGTGCATTACAGTAACCACACTTTCATTTTCTTCCGGTTACAACACAAATACTTGCTGAATCATCATTTTTTTGCATTATTAGGATGCTAAAAAAATAAATGAAAGAAGCATTATTAGTGATTTTTGTTCAAAGTTAATTAATCCAGGTAAAGAGGAATTGGAAATTTTTGATAACAATCTTATGAAAAAAAAAGCTGAAAAAATAGGAAACAACAATTTAAGCATGATGATATATTAATATTAGACATAAAAATGAAAGTAAATTGCTATTCCTTACATTTAGCCAAATCATGGTCTAACTACGATAAATAGCAATGTACTTTCATTTTTATGTCTAATATAGCATATTACTTTGAGTTCTATTTCATGTTTTCAATTTACTTTTTTTTAGGCATTGTAATTTGAAAGTATAATGTTTTAATTGTGTATGTATTTGAAGTATGTTGTCCTGGATGTGACAAAAAACAAAGAAAAAAACTATTAATAAAAATGGCCCATGTTAAAATACTTAAAAGAAATGGTCCACGTATAAAACAAATGCATAAATGGTACGTGTTCAAAAATATATATATATTAATATATTTATTAATATAATTTACTTGTAACTTTTAATATATTACTTTTTTTGCGTTTTTATTGTGTTTGTTAGTATCTATATAAAACATATTAATTTGTTTAATTTTAGTTATTGTAATGATACATTTTCTATAATTTCTCTCAACAGTATATTTTATCAAACACTGATTTTATACATTTGAAAAACTTCCAGCTAATTTTGTCAAACATTTCTAAAGACAACCACCAGTTTTCGGCTACCATTTACCAGTTACAATCTACAAGCTAGTTTGCCAGACATGCCCTTGACTTCGAAAGAAATCTATTCGAAAATTCCTTGCTTTTTGCGAAATATAGAAAGAAAGTTTGGAGCCTTAAGAATATCTCGATTCGTTATGGTGAGGCCAAATCGTCAAATCGGCTTCCCTTTTTGCAGCCCTGATTCAGGGGGGAGAGAGTGTCCGTTTTTGGGGTCGAAGCCACCAGTCCATCTCGAAGCCCACCCCACCAACGAGTCCCTCTTGCCTAATAAATGTTATAGATCATTATTAATTGATACATGTAAAAACTAGAAAATTAACAAAAAAAAGTTTTGAATTAAACGAAATAGTGTTAAATGAAATATAAACTGAATTATCTTATGTCTTTCTTTTAATTTAAAGTTTACTATTTTTATTATAAAATAATAAGAACACTATTACACTAAGATGATTGATTGATGGGAATTGTATACAAATCTCTATGTATTTTCACTAAAAAATCGTGTTAATAACAACGATTATGTCTAATATTCTTATTATTTTATAATAAAAAATAATATAAACTGAAATATTGTCCTGTGGGGTAGGGTAGACAAAACCAATAACAACACCCTTGAAGAAATACTACTGCACCTACAACCTAATATTCAATACTCTACTGCACCTAGTATTTGACTTTTTTTTTATTTATTTTCTGTGTAAAAGTGACATTACAGTAACCTACTTTCATTTTCTTCCGGTTACAACACGATACTTGCTGAATCATCATTTTTTGCATTAGTAGGATGCTAAAAGAATAAATGAAAGAAGCATTGTTGATGACTTCTGTTAAAAGTTAATTTAATCAAGGTAAAAAGGAATTGGAAATTTTTTATAACAATCTAATGAAAAAAAGCTGAAAAAAATAGGAAACAATAATTTAAGCATTATGATATATTAATATTAGACATAAAAATAAAAGTAAATTGCTATTCCTTGCATTTAGCCAAATCATGGTCTAACTAAGATAAATAACAATTCATTTTTATGTCTAATATAGCATATTACTTTGAGTTCTATTTCATGTTTTCAATTTAACTTTTTTCTTTTTAAGCATTGTACTTTGGAAGTACAATGTTTTAATTTTGTACTATTTTTATTATAAAATAAGGGCTCTACTAATCCCCCTTCTTTTACTCCCCCCACCCTCTTGACAAAAAAGAGCAAAATGTCCTTTTTGCCCCCCCACCCCTCTTCATATATATATATATATATATAAATATATATAAGAAAAAAAACAAATAAAATTAATTTCATAAGAAATAAATAAAGAATGCCAAAAAAAAAGAAACAAACAAAATCAAAATACAAAGGATAAAATTGAAAAAAAAATGTGTGTGTGGTGGTGGTGGTGGTGGGGGGGAAGCTGTCAGGAGGGGGGAGGGGAAAGCATTCTATAAAATAATAACACTATTGCAGATGGTTGATTGATGGGAATTATAGACAAATCTCTATGTATTTTCACAAAAGAATGGTGTTAATAACAACACTCTTGAACTACTCTACTGCACCTTGGACAATAGTATTTTTTTTACTTTTCTTTAATTTTCTCTCTTCAAATTATATATATATATATATATAAATATATAAAGTAAAATAAAAATTCAAAGAAAAAAAGAACAAATAAATTTAATTTCATAAGAAATAAATAAACAATGCCAAAAAAATAAAACAAATAAAATCAAAATACAAAGAATAAAATTGAAAAAAAAAAAAGAAAAAGTGGGGGAGGAGACAGCTGTCAGGAGGGGGGAAGCATTCTCTAAAATAATAACACTATTGCACTAGGATGATTGATTGATGGGAATTGTACACAAATCTCTATGTATTTTCACTAAAGAATGGTGTTAATAACAACACACTTGAACTACTCTAGTGCACCTTGGAGAATGGTATTTCTTTTGATTTTTCTTTAATTTTCTATATGAATTTACCTTTTCACCTCTTTGGTCCCTAGTTCTTCTATAAATGAACCTCTTTGGTCCCTGGTTCTTCTATAAACGAACCTCTTTGGTTCAGGAAATTATACATTTTTATTTCATCATGAGCTCGACTCGAGGTTCAGCTTCTCTTTATTGTCACGAACACAATGTTGTCCGGAAAATATCTAGTCAAGGTTCATGCGATCATTTATGTGATGAACCCACTGTTATCCAACATACATCACTACCTTCTAGTTCCACTCAAGGTTCATGAGATTTATAAAAAGTCGCGGTCGTTTATTATTATCATTATTATTATTATTATCATTATTGGTATTATTAATTAAGAGTCTTTTATTTAATTAGTGCTTGGGAGACATTGAGGGTTCTTCAAGGTCAAAACCCTGCTTTTACTGTCCTTCCTTTCTTCTTAAAATGCATTTTGACGCATTTACATTCTTATTATCTTCTAAGTATAATTGCAAATCTTAAAGTTGGCCAAATTACAAAAAAATTTATTCTTCTAAGATAATACAACTACTGCATTGACGTTTGTTTTTTTCTTGTTTAATTGGACCCATGATGTGAAAGACACTATTTTTTTTTTCCATAATGTTTATTAGGCTCCCTTTTTCTTGTTTCTTGAATAAAACTCCTAGTACTTTCTTTCTTTTTTATTCTGTTTTTTATGAATTTTTTATATTCTGTTTTTTATCCATACGTTTTCCAGATGTTTGTTTCTTATACAGCAGGTTTTTTCCTTTCTTTCTTTTTTATTCCTTTTTTCTTTTTGTTTTAGAGAAATGTTTTTTTACAGATTTTTTATATTCTGTTTTTTATTCTATTTTTTTATAATGTCTTTACACAAGAAATGTTTCTTATACACACTAGAAACGATATTTCAAACAGAATAAATATGTATATGTATGTATATATATATATATATAAACAGTACATCTAATTTATTTTAATAAGTCTTAGGCTTTCTTCTCTCCGCCTCTCCGCCTCTTTGTGAGTTTTATTTCTCTCTTTTCTCTCCGCTTTCACTCATGTCAATCATAAATTATGTTTCGTTGCTGGAAAAAAAGAATGGGAACTAAGTCTCATCCCTTTTTTTTGTGTATTTGTTCAACTTCTTTTATTTTGTATTTGTTCAAGATGATAAGTATAATGAATACTGAATGTGGTCTATGAACTACTTATCTTTGTCACTTTGAGTATTTAATTCGAATGTTCTAGAAGTGTTTCAATTGTCATTGTATTTTTAACCAAAAATCTATGCATGTCACTTCTTTGTGAATTAGTAAGCTTATATAATTTTTTTTTCCTTTTCTCACTTCCAGAAAGATGTTCTTTAGGCATCATGTTTAATGCACAAACCAAATAATACAAACTAATCAGTATCATGTTTAATGCACAAACCAAATAATATAAACTAATCAGTAAGGAATAACACTTGGATTAATTGACGATTAATTGTTTTGCCTTTGCCTCAAATATGACTCCAAAATAGTAAAAGATAGCAAAACCTACAAAATAATACACAAGATAGAATTCAATCAAGTGATTCATATATATTCTAATTTTGAATAAATTTAAAATAACAATAAAATCAATTTAACAATCAACAAAAACACCAAAAAATTAAGAAAAAAACAATCAATTTCATGTTAATTTTGTTTCTTTCCAGTTTCATGTCGTTGTAACGCTATGAACCAAACGTAGCGTACGCTATGAACCAAACAGTCCTCACGAGTCAGCCGACTGACTCGCCTGATGTCCTAACGTACGCTATGAACCAAACGTAGCATACGCTAAACATGCCCAATAGTATACGTTAATCTGCATAGCTTAGCGTACGCTAAGCGTGCATGACAGTTTCACTATTGGGCAGCAGACCGTTCTAATCGGTGATGAAATTTACGAACTCCTCAGTGATTAACATACGTTATCCGTCTACATGTCATGTTCATAAACTTAGGAATGATCTTACGGATTCAAACATCTTTGAATTCAAGGAAATGAATATCATCACAACTCTTATATCCAACTCGATTATCATTCTCATGTGAAGTTCGTGAACTCAAGTTGAGGCACTAGATTCCACTGTCATTTATACATTCAGACTTCATGTTGAAGGTGAACTAACAATTCCAACTACGATGTTTCAACGATAATATTATAAGCATAATCATTCCCACTTCTAAACATGATGTTTGTTGAATAATTCATCAATGGAACTCAATATCTTGATAGCATGATTCATCTAACTCTTCAGAACACGAATCTAAGGCTGGAGAAAGAATTAACATACCTTAAGATGAAGAAAACACTGAGTCAAAAGATAGAATCCAACTCCGGTTGTTTGTATGCCAATCCAAGGCGTTTCTCCACTTCAACAATCAATCACAAGTGGCATTCCATCTCCAAAGATCAAGTAGATATGTTCTAAGTGTGTTTAAGGAGGATAAAAGGCTCTCTGGACTATCAGGAAATGAGGACGAGTGAAGGGAACAAGAAGAAATGGAGTGCTATCCCTTAAATAAAGTTTCTGCACAATAGCTGATTAGCGCACGCTATCATACATCCCTTAGCGCACGCTAAATAAGAGTTGACTCCAAAACTGTCCAGTTCCGCCCGCGAGAATCTTATCCGGAACCACGTCCGGCTGGCGCATGTGCATCTAGCTCAATAATTGACTGCCTAGCGCACGCAATTCTTCATTCATAGCGTGCGCTAGTTGTAGCTCGATAACGCATGTTAAGCTACATTCTTAGCGTGTGCTATCACGAGTTTGCATGAGAAATTTGCATGTTGTTATTGTAACACCCCCAAGACGGTCAGGGCATATTACAGCGCCGTGGACCCCACACTGTGGAATCCACCAGGCTAACGTACCAAAATGACATCCGACGAAGACATGCAACCATCAACAAAACGACAATTCAAATAAAAGACTACAATCCGACAAATAAAATCTGACATCAAACCATTTCCCCAAAACGAGAACACAACATTAACAAATTCAAAAAGGAAGTACTCGAGTACTTAAACCAATTTCAAATTAAAGAAATCCCAAAACAAGACATCGACAATAACCGACAGAACAGAAAACCAACATTTGACTAATGAACAGTATCATGCTTGCCCATCATCCTCGTACGGCTCGAATGCTCGCTTGTCTCCAAGACCTGTACCTGAAATACAAAAAGTATTTCCCCCATTTAAGGGGTTAGCGACAACTGATAGTGCAAGTACAATCCATTTGCACTACATTCTAATCAAATGAATATATGCGCCAAAAAATCATTTTAGAAAATATTTTATATTCCGAAATATTTACAATGTACAATCACAAAACACATTATCTCCAACAATCATAATTCAAAGTTAACCGTTGGTACGAGACTCACGGCCACCGTACCCCGCAGAGCCCCGTTGGACATCCCTAGGTGGCTAACCACAGTTCGCGATACGCACACTCACGGCAATACGTATCCCTAGAGGCCCCGTCGGACTGTCCCTAGGTGAACATACACAAATCCATCCACAACAACCACGATAAAGCCATAATTCAAATACTAGAACATGTAAACAAATGTAAAGTACTTACCTTTGAGAGATTCTTGAAGAATCGGGAATAAAACACGACTACGAACGATCCGGGTGGAAAACGACGGTTCCTAAACGAAGAATCAACGTAGTTCAGTCCCAACGGACAACAATAATCGATCGGAGTACACCCATAACCCCGAATACAAACTACGATAACGAACGATCAATCGATACGGGCGAGGGTTTACGCGAAATCTTCCCGTATCCATAATTCACGGATTAGATCGAGGAAAACGGATTGGGAATCATCCAATAACAAAAATCGATGAGGAATATCACAACATACTAGAATAATTCGAGTCTAATAAGCTAAACCCGGAAAACCCCCCAAAATTGACAATTTAGGGTTCTAGACGAAAATACCTCGGATTCGGATGATGGAGGATGATTACGCTGATGTTAATATGCTAACACGATTCTACGGTGATGGAATATGAAGAATTCTCCAATCAAAGCTGAAGGGAATCGCCTTCTGGAGTCGCCCCGTGAAGAAAACAGAAGAAAAGAGTGAAAAATGCTGTTTCTGAACTGCCCGCTGATATATATAAAATGTGTAGTTAGCGCACGCTAACTATCATAGATAGCGCGCGCTAACGGGGCTATAGACGGTCCAGTAGCTACTGCTACCACTCGTTAGCGCACGCTAACAATAACGAGTTAGCGTACGCTAACTGCACATCGGTAGCGCACACAAGGTAACAAGGAGTAGCGTGCGCTACCCACGCAGCAGTTCAGTACTGCTCAGATCAGCAGTACGCTGCTGCCGAAGGTATAAAACTCGAAACGCACGACAAGGCCAGAATCCAGAAACATAAATACGAGGTATACAAGACGACAAAGCTAAGCGCTGAAAGAAAATACAATTCCGACCACCGGAGGGTCAGTAATGCGACAACGAAAATGAGATTCCCTAAACTTATAGGAAATTACAAAAATGGCCCAAGTGCCCGAAAATCACGAAACGACGTCGGATTTACAAACCGAAAGTCTCAACATGACAAACTCAACCATACGAACTTGTACAAACCAAGAATCAATGAAAACGAACGAGTTTTACGAGAATCGAACGTTCATACGGCAAAACATGTCATAAAATGAAATTACGTGAAAACATCACCAAAACTCGTCCAAATGGAAAAAATCGAAGAATAAAGTAGATTCAGAATGTCAAAAAAGTTACAAGCGAGTCGATAAAAATAGACATACACCAAAAATATAAACTGCTAAAAATGGAAAGTTACGGATATTACATTCTCCCCCTCTAAAATAAAGTTTCGTCCCGAAACTTAAGAATCAAAAAGCTCGGGGTGCCTCGAACGCATATCCTCCTCTAACTCCCACGTCGCTTCTTCTACTCCGTGCCTCGACCATTGCACCTTAGCCAAAGGAATGGTTTTGTGCCTTAACTGCTTGTCTCGACACTCTAAAATCCTGATGGGCCTCTCTTCAAACGTAACATCCTTCTCGATCTCCACGTCTCAAAAATCAATAATGTGGGACGGGTCCGGAACGTACTTTCTCAACTGGGAAACGTGAAATACGTTATGAACATGACTCAGCGACGGAGGTAAAGCCAAACGGTATGCCAACTCACCGACTCTCTCCAATATCTCGAAAGACCCAATATACCTCGGGCTGAGCTTCCCCTTTTTCCCGAAACGGAAAACTCCCTTCGATGGAGACACTCTCAACAGAACATGATCTCCCACCACAAACTCCAATGGTCGACGCCTAACATCCGCATAAGACTTTTGTCGACTCTGAGCAGTCAACATTCTCTTTCTAATCAACTCAACTTTCTCCCTCGTCTCTAACACAAGGTCTGGCTCGGTGCCAACTAGATCGGACGGCTCATCCCAACATATCGGTGATCGGCAACGTCGTCCATAAAGTGCCTCATACGATGCCATCTTAATCGATGCATGCCAACTGTTATTATAAGTAAACTCAATCAAGGCCAAATGCTCCTCCCAGTCACTACTCCAGTCTAACGCACACGCGCGCAACATATCCTCGAACGTCTGAATGGTACGCTCGGACTGTCCGTCAGTCTGAGGGTGGAAGGATGTACTCAAACGCAAATGTGTCCCCAATGCCCTATGTACCGCCTGCCAGAAGTGCGATACAAACCGGCCGTCTCTATCCGAAATAATAGACTTCGGCGTACAATGAAGTCTCACTATCTGTGCGATAAAAATACGAGCCAATTTTTCTGGACCCCAAGTATCCTTGATGCCTAGAAAATGCACCGACTTAGTCAATCGGTCTATAATCACCCACACCATATTCATACTAGTCTTCGTCCTCGGCAAACCCATGACAAAATCCATAGAGATACCCTCCCACTTCCACTCCGGGATGGGAAGTGGTTTCAACAACCCGGCTGGCCGCTGATGCTCAATCTTGACTTGCTGACAAGTCAAACACTTAGCCACAAACTGAACTACCTCATTCTTCATATCGTTCCACCAGAAATTTTTTCTCAAATCCTTATACATTTTACTCGAGCCCGAATGGACTGAGTAAGGTGACGCATGAGCCTCTCGCATAATACTCTGCCTCAATTCCGAGTCGTTCGGAACACACAACCGACCTCGGAATCTCAACACACCGTCCTCATGAATAAAGAATCCCGGGGCTTTCCCCTTCCCTACACTCTCTCGAAGCTGAATAAACATCGGGTCCTCTAACTGTCCCGACTTAATGTCATCGACTAAAGACGACGAAATCTCAAGTGTACGCAACTGCCCGGAACTCTCTGGTAGCACAATCTCAATGCTCAACCTCATAAACTCTCTGAAGTCCCGACTGAGCCGTAACCAATTCAAGCGCCCGAAGCGATACCGATTTCCGGCTCAAGGCATCTGCCACCACATTTGCCTTGCTCGGATGATAGAGAATCTCGAGGTCGTAATCCTTAATCAACTCCAACCATCTCCGCTGTCTTATATTAAGCTCTTTCTGCGTAAAAATGTACTTCAGGCTCTTGTGATCGGTGAAAATCTGACACGACGAGCCATACAAGTAATGACTCCAGATCTTCAACGCAAATACAACTGCGGCCAACTCAAGATCGTGTGTAGGGTAATTCAACTCGTACGGTTTCAACTGACGGGAAGCATAGGCAATCGTCCTCCCGTGCTGCATAAGTACGCATCCGAGCCCTTGGCCCGAAGCATCACTAAAAATCGAAACCTCATTACCACTCGGTAAAGCCAAGACAGAGCGGTCGTCAACCGCTTCTTCAACTCCTCAAAACTATTACGCCTCTCATCGGTCCACACAAACTTCTCGACTTCAGAATAACCGAGCCGGTCAAGCGAGCTTAGAGAATCCCTCGAAAAATCTACGGTAATACCCGGCTAATCCCAGAAAACTGCGGACCTCCTTCACGTTCTTGGGCGGTGCCCAATCCAACACTGCCTCTACCTTATGTGGGTCCACACGAACACCCTCGGCCGAGATCACATGACCGAGAAACATAACCTCCCGTAACCAAAACTTACACTTTGAGAACTTCGCAAAAATATGCTGAGTTCTCAAAATATCTAACACGATATGCAAATGACGGGCGTGCTCCTCCTCGCTCCTCGAGTAAATCAGGATGTCGTCTATAAACACAACTACACACTTATCGAGATACTCGATAAATACTTTGTGCATAAGCTGCATGAACACGGCTGGTGTGTTGGTTAGCCCAAAAGGCATAACCACAAACTCGTACTGACCGTATCTCGTCCGAAAGGCCGTCTTCGGAATGTCAAAATCTTTCACCCGGAGCTGATAGTACCCCGATCTCAAATCAATCTTCGAAAATACGATTGCCCCTTGCAACTAATCAAACAAGTCATCAATCCTCGGGAGCGGATACTTGTTTTTTATGGTTACTTTGTTCAACTCTCGATAGTCAATACACAAACGAAGTGACCCATCCTTCTTCTTCACAAACAGGACCGGTGCGCCCCAAGGTGAAGCGCTCGGTCGAATATACCCTATGTTTAGTATCTCCCCCAACTATTTCTTCAACTCAAGTATCTCGGAAGGCGCCATACGGTATGGCGTCTTAGAAATCGGTGCTGCACCCGGCTCTAAATCAACGGTAAACTCAACTTCTCGGTCCGGCGGCAAACCCAGCAACTCGTCTGGAAAGACGTCAGGATACTCGCACACTACCGGAATAGATGAGAGCTCGACTCCCCCTTCTTCCGATCTCAAAGCGTAACACCAATAACCCGTGCAACCTCCCCGAAGAAGTCTCACCGCCCTCAAGGCGCTGATCAGGAGTCTCTGGCTACTCCGCTTATGCCCCACAAAAGAATGCTCGGTACCGTCAGAGGCTAACATCGAAACGGTTCTCGTTCTATAATTCATGATTGCTCCATGACGGTCCAGCCAATCCTAGTCAAGAATCAAATCCTCATCTCTAATATCTACCGCAATCAGGTTAGAAGGCCAGACCCTCCCCGCGATACTCACTGGAAAATCTCTAATCTCACGATCTCCCACGATGCTATCCTCACTAGGCAATTTAACAACAAATGGTTCACACGCAACTAGGCAATCAATATGCAAACGACGCACACAATCCATAGATATGAAAGAATGCGTAGCACCAGAATCGAATAGTACGGAAACAGGATGGTCAAGGATGTGAACGGTACCTCTAGCCACCGTCGCGTCTGGGTCTCCTGCTGATCTCATCTCATATACTCGGGGCGGAACAGACCCCGCACTAGAAGCTCCCCCTCTAGAAGGCTGTCCACGTCCTCGACCTCTACCAAAACTCTGCTGTGGCTGAGGAACTATCGGTGCCTGATTCACACTCGGCTCTCCCGCAATTGGGGCTGATATCTGAGTAACTGGAGCCCGAGCTGCATCCATACAAAACTTAGCACGATGACCCATCCGACCACACGCAAGACACTGAATCGGAGGCCTATCACACTCACTCATCATGTGGCCCGGACGACTACAGGTGAAGCACGTAGGACCACGAACGGAACCAGTAGGAGCAGACCTAGAACCGTTTCCCCGCCCAAATGACGAAGACTGACCCCCGAAGACTCTCGAACCAGACTGAGCCTTCGGATGCCCATCAGACTTGCCTCCCGAAAACTGGCCGGAGGTCTTCTGTTTCTTTCCCTCGGTTGCCGTCTCTGTCGCAGCAAACGACATCTCATAAGCCATCGCCTTATTCTGATACTCTTTCAAAGTTGTGCACCCCAGACCAGACATGTAGTGGCGCACCCTCGGTTTCATCCGCATATCAAAGTGGCGGATCTTATCAAGCTCATCTTGGACTTGGTTTCTCACATAATGCAACTGTTGATTGTAGTCTTTGATAGCTTGAGAAATAGGAACATCTTGGGGCTTAGCCTCAAAGAAGGCTCGGATCCTCCCCTCCTTCACTGGCCATGGACAAAATTCGTCTTCCATCAGATCCCGAAACTCTGCCCATGTGGCTGCCCGGTCATGCGGTTTCACCCCTTTCCACCACGTTGCTGCCTCCTTGCGAGGAAGTACTGAGCAATGGGTACTTTCCTCTCCTCAGAACAATTAGCAGCCTCAAATACTTTTTCCATCTCAAATAGCCAACTCTCCATCCGGAAGGGTCGGAAGCACCATCAAATTGTGGAGGACGCATATGTATCACGTCCTGAAGTAACTTGTCATTTCCGGATCCAGTAGGCGGAACCGGGTTAGCATTAGCCTGGCCGACCAAAACGGCCTGAGTTAGTAGCGTCATCTGGTTCGCTACTTGCTACAAAATGTTGGCCACTCCAAAGCATTACCGGAGCTAGCAGACTGGTCCTGTTGACCCCCGGAACTAAGCGGGACACTGTTCGACAAAGAAGGCATAGCCGAATCGGTTCCCGAGTGATCGGACATGGCCGCCCCACCAGCTGCGCCACGTCCCCTACCGCGTCCGCGTCCTCTACCAACAGGAATTCTGAAGAAGTAATGGGTGAGTACAATTCAAACGCAAAACACAACAAGATACCAAGAAGGAATAGAACAGAACAACGCAACTAGTCAAGTTAGGAAAACTTACGAGCACCGGCGTACTGAGATGATGGCATGGCAACGATAATGTTCAATAACGACACTCGACTAGACCCAATTAACCGACAGCCTAGGTATCCATAAACCTAAGCTCCGATACCATATTCTGTAACACCCCCAAGACGGTCAGGGCATATTACAGCACCGTGGACCCCACACTGTGGAATCCACCAGGCTAACGTACCAAAATGACATCCGACGAAGACATGCAACCATCAACAAAACGACAATTCAAATAAAAGACTACAATCCGAAAAATAAATCTGACATCAAACCATTTCCCCAAAACGGGAACACAACATTAATAAATTCAAAAAGGAAGTACTCGAGTGCTTAAACCAATTTCAAATTACAGAAATCTCAAAACAAGACATCGACAATAACCGACAGAATAGAAAAGCAACATTTGAATAATGAACAGTATCATGGTTGCCCATCATCCTCGTACGGATCGAATGTTCGCTTGTCTCCAAGTCCTGTACCTGAAATACAAAAAGTATTTCCCCCATTTAAGGGGTTAATGACAACTGCTAATGCAAGTACAATCCATTTGAACTACATTCTAATCAAATGAATATATGTGCCAAAAAATCATTTTAGAAAACATTTTATATTCCGAAATATTTACAATGTACAATCACAAAACACATTATCTCCAACAATCATAATTCAAAGTTAACCGTTGGTACGAGACTCACGGCCACCGTACCCCGCAGAGCCCCGTCGGACATCCCTGGGTGGCTAACCACAGTTCGCGATACGCACACTTACGGCAATACGTATTCCGTGAAGAAAACGGAAGAAAAGAGTGAAAAATGCTGTTTCTGAACTGCCCGCTGATATATATAAAACGTGTAGTTAGCGCACGCTAACGGGGCTATAGACGGTCCAGTAGCTACTGCTACCACTCGTTAGTGCACGCTAACAATAACCAGTTAGCGTATGCTAACTGCCCATCGGTAGCGCACGCAAGGTAACAAGGAGTAGCGTGCGCTACAGTTCACTACTGCTCAGATCAGCAGTACGCTGCTGCCGAAGGTATAAAACTCGAAACGCACGACAAGGCCAGAATCCAGAAACATAAATACGAGGTATACAAGACGACGGAGCTAAGCGCTGAAAGAAAATACAATTCCGACCACCGGAGGGTCCGTAATGCGACAACGAAAATGAGATTCCCTAAACTTATAGGAAATTACAAAAATGGCCCAAGTGCCCGAAAATCACGAAACGACGTCGGATTTACAAACCGAAAGTCTCAACATGACCAACTCAACCATACGAACTTGTACAAACCAAGAAGCAACGAAAACGAACGAGTTTTACGAGAATGGAACGTTCATACAGCAAAACATGTCATAAAATGAAATTACGTGAAAACATCACCAAAACTCGTCCAAATGGAAAAACTCCAAGAATAAAGTAGATTCATAATGTCAAAACAGTTACAAGCGAGTCGATAAAAATAGACATACACCAAAAATAGAAACTGCTAAAAATGGAAAGTTACGGATATTACAGTTATACTTATGTACAAAGATACAAATGTGAGAAATATCATACTCCGATTATCAAGATCCCAATTCCGAATAATACAAGGTTCAAATACAGATGAAATACATAATAATAAATCCGGATATTACAACAACTATCCACGCTTGGTAACCCGCGGCCGTACCCATTAGTATCGACCCCAGAGGCCCCGTCGAACCGTCCCTGGGTGAGAAACCACTTCCGCGGCCGTACCCATTAGTATCGGCCCCAGAGGTCCCGTCGAACCATTCCCGGGTGGAAGAATATCAACACACACACCCAAGTCTACTTCCGTGGTCGTACCCATTAGTATCGGCCCCCAGAGGCCACATATGCCATCCCCGGATGGAAGAGCAACAATCACATTCATTCAATACAATTTACATCATTCGCATCAAAATCGTACACACACAATGAAATGTAATACATATACTTGCCTCGGATAACACGACGTGAAGGAAAACGGTGAAAGGAAAGGTTTCGGCCCGGATAATCTTCACAAAGCCGATCCTAACACAATAACGATACACAACTAATCTCAATATTGTGAAAACGTAGGAATCCATCCTAGTTCTACCCAATGGAACAATTCGTCGGACAATACAAGGTCATAATCGGTTCCCCTCTATCAACGGAGAAAAATATCGAATTCAATCCGCAAAACCGCAAGAGAAGTAAAGGATAGAGATTATACTATCTAAATCTAACAATCGTAAGGGCCAATCGGACTAGAAGGGTAAAAATCAAAACAAACCTCCAAAATCCCCAAAAGCTAGGGTTCTAACGAAATATACCTCGATTAGACGATGAACACGGAAGATTTGATGCTAGAGTGGTGATATGATGCCCCAAAATCGCTTCTCAACTGAGGTTGGATGAAAATCGGACGAACCCTAGGCCAGGAA
This sequence comes from Orobanche coerulescens, assembly GCA_033398695.1. NCBI lineage: Eukaryota > Viridiplantae > Streptophyta > Magnoliopsida > Lamiales > Orobanchaceae > Orobanche > Orobanche coerulescens. The sequence continues at coordinate 53,324,593 of CM065803.1, forward strand.
ATCGCTCCTATCGCGAATGAAGTGAAGGAAATGAAAAAAATGAGAAGAAAACCCGCTGCCCAGTTTATTATACTGGGCAGCATTACAACCGTAACACCAACACCATTACGGCCGTAATGGTGTTCACGACCTCACTGCCCAGTTTTCACACATCCGTTACGGCCGCTACACAAAGGGTATTACGGCCGTAATGTATGAAGACTTACGGCCGTAATGCACATCAACTTACGGCCGTAATGCATGTCTGGCAGCAGGCCTGCCTGATCCGAAATGCCAACAACCGAAATGAAAACACGAGAAATGAAACCACATATATACGAGGATTTAACAGACGATATAGGCACAAAAACTATCACAAGTCTCCGGTCGTCCGAAGGTCGGTATAGGACGAGTATTAACAATGGCACCCAAATTAATAAGAATTACAAAAATGACACAAACGTCCAAATTTCACGATACGATGTCGGATTAACAATCCGAAACCCATGACATGAGCAACTCCACCATACGAACTCATGGAAACAGAGAAATAATGAAATCGAACAAGTTTTACGAGAATCGAACGTACATGCGACAAAACATGACTTAAAAATAAAATTACGTAAAAACATATCCGAAACTCGTCTAAATGGAAAAATTCAAAGAACAAACTAGATTCAGAATCCCAAAACAGTGACAAGCGAGTTGTCCGAAACGAACATACACCAAAAATAGAAATTACCAAAAATAGAAACTACGGATATTACATTCTCTCCCCCTAAAAATAAGTTTCGTCCCGAAACTTACAACGCGAATAACTCGGGGTATCTCGACTTCATACTCTCTTCCGTCTCCCACATGGCTTCCTCGGATCCATGTCTCGGCCATTTCACTTTAACCAAGGGAATGGTTTTGTGCCGAAGTTGCTTCACCCGACGCTCTAGAATCTAAGTCGGTCTCTCTTCGATGGTCATGTCGGGTCCCAACTTGATCTCTCCAAAATCAATAATATGGCTAGGGTCCGGTACGTACCTCCTAAGCTGGGAAACATGAAGTACGTTATGCACGTGACTCAAGGACGGCGGCAAGCCTAACCCATATGCAAGCTCCCAAACTCTCTCTAGAATCTCGAATGGTCCAATATATCTCGGACTAAGTTTACCCTTCCGACCGAAGCGGCAAACTCCCCGTGTCGGCGACACCTTAAGCAAAACATGGTCTCCCACCTCAAACTCCAACGTCCGGCGACGCGTATCGGCATATGACTTCTGTCGACTCTGGGCTGTCAACAACCTATCGCGAATCAGTGCAATCTTTTCTCTCGTCTCAACTACTATATCTGGATCGGTGACGATTAGCTCGGATGCATCATCCCAACACAACGGAGATCTGCACCTCCTCTCATACAATGCCTCAAATAGTGCCATTTTGATCGAGGCGTGCCAACTATTGTTGTACGTGAACTCGATCAATGGCAAGTGCGACTCCCAATCATCCTTCCAATTTAAAGCACAATCTCTCAACATATCCTCCAGCATCTGAATCGTCTGCTCTGACTGCCCGTCTATCTGAGGGTGGTAGGATGTACTGAGTCTCAACTCAGTCCCCAAAGATCGATGAACGGCCTGCCAAAAATGTGATATGAATCGGCCATCACGATCCGAAACAATACTCTTAGGAGTCCCATGCAACCTCACGATCTCCGCAATGAATACCCGTTCTAGTCTCTCTAGCCCCCAAGTATTCTTAATACCCAGAAAATGAGCTGATTTGGTTAGTTGATCGACAATAACCCAAATCATGTTCATTCCAGTCCGAGCCCTAGGCATACTGGTAATAAAATCTATGGAAATGTCCTCCCACTTCCACTCCGGAATAGGGAGTGGTCGCAATAATCCCGCGGGTCGCTGATGCCCAATCTTAACCTGCTGATAGGTTAAACACCTCGATACAAACTCGTTCACGTCCGTCTTCAAATTGCTCCACCAGTAGTTAATCCTTACATCCTTGTACATTTTGCTCGTACCAGGATGTATGGAGTAAGGTATAGTATGAGCCTCACTCAATATCTTCTATCTCAACTCAATGTTATTCGGTACATATAATCTGCCGCGAAATCTGAAAACTCCATAATCCTGAATCACAAACCCAGGGGCTTTCCCCTTCCTCACATCCTCCCTCAACTGGACTAAAAACAGATCATCATACTGTTTCACCTTGATTTCATCAGTCAAGGACGAAGTGATTTCCAACGCACATAACTGACCCTGAACTCTCTGAACCCAAACCTCGATATTCTGACAAATCAAATCCCGCTGGATCCTGCTCTGTGGTGTAAGTACCTCTAACATCTGTAACGCCATCGGCTTCCGACTCAACGCAACAGCCACTACATTAGCCTTACTCGGATGGTAAAGTATCTTGAGGTCGTAATCTTTAATTAGCTCCAACCACCTACGCTGTCTCATATTCAACTCTTTTTGACTGAAGATATACTTCAGACTCTTCTAATCCGTGTAAATCTTACACGACGATCCATAGAGATAGTGCCTCCAGATTTTTAAAGTAAAGACGACTGCAGCTAACTCTAAATCATGCGTAGGGTAATTTGCTTCGTAAGGTTTCAGCTGTCGTGACGCGTACGCAATAACCTTATCTCTCTGCATCAAAACACATCCGAGCCTGAGGCCCGAAGCATCACTATACACCACGAAATCCTCGTTCCCCTGAGGCAATGCTAAGACGGGTGTGGTAGTCAGTTGTCTCTTCAACTCGTCAAAACTATCCTGTCTATTTGCGGTCCACTCGAACTTCTGAGTCTTCTGGAGTAACTGAATGAGTGGTCTAGTGATCTTAGAAAATCCCTCAACAAATCTACGGTAATAGCCTGCAAGTCCCAGGAAACTCCTCACCTCCTTCACGTTCTTAGGCGGTTCCCACGCCATCACTGCCTCTATCTTCTGCGGATCTACTTGAACTCCCTCCGCTGTGTTGGAGTAATATCGGTATTTGCGCCGTTTGTGCGGAAGCGTAAATAAAAAGTGCGGAAAATAAATTGCACACGGATTTATAGAGGTTCGGCCAAACGTGCCTACGTGCTCTCTCGATGTATCTTTTTCTATAGGTTATTTGCGCCGTTTGTGCAGAAGCATAAATAAAAAGTGCGGAAAATAAATTGCACACGGATTTATAGAGGTTCGGCCAAATGTGCCTACGTCCTCTCTCGATTTATCTTTTTCTATAGGTTAAAGATCAAAACCTCTGCACCTCTCTTCTATCGGTCGAGGGATTACCGTTACAAGCTTGTCTTCTATCGGTCCGAGTAAAACCATTTTTCCTTTTCTATTGGATAAGGAATCAACCACTCTAGCTTTCTATTGGTACTAGATAAACCTCACTAAGATAACGATTGTGATTCTAAAAATGCCGGATTCTTGATCCTAATAACACCGAATCCAATCGTATCTTTTCTTTTTTCTCACTCGTGTATGATTTTGTGTATAACACTCAATCACTCTAATTTAGGCTCAAGAACAACAACTATAATGTTTATAATGATATCTCAAGTGTATATGAATTGCTCAGTGTTGTTGTGTGGAATGATACCAACTCATTTGGTATTTGTAGCCTTCTTCCACAAACTAGCCATTACTGCCAGTTATTTATTAGCGTGCGCTAGGTTGACTTCCTTAGCGTGCGCTATCGCGTATATTCGCCTTAACGTACGTTATGATTTGCATGTGACGTACGTTAACGTCTTTCAGTTTCAGTCCAGTAGCTACTGTCTCTGACTGTTAGCGTGCGCTAGTACTCCTTATGTAGCGTGCGCTAATCTTGCATCATTGCATGCATCATATATCCGTTAATGCTTTTTGTAACCCCCAATATATTCAGGAATATTACAGCGCCGTAAATCCTTTATATAAGAATTTACAAGGCTAAACAAATGAAATGAAAATAAACCCGGCCGGAGCATCACTCTACACCCTCGTCGTCATGCAGCTCCAGTGGTTGTTTCCCCGCTCTCTTGGATCCTGAACATAAACAAATGTTCATCCCCGAAGGGGTTAGCACAACAATGCTAGTACAAGTACAATAATCATACAATAGTGATGTAATCAACAGTCATCATAACAAGTTTCTCCAACGAGAAATAACAACAACACATATCACATCATAACAGTCTCAACATACTGATTGTATTCCAACGATCCAACGCACACAACTATAGATTCCCATGATGATCCCGTCGGACCAACGCATAGTGGAACTACCTGTCCAACGATCCAGCGCACACAGCTATAGATTCCCATGTTGATTCCCATCGGATCAACGCATGGTGGACATTTAATCACAACACATGTACATAATACAATCACAATATTACTGACATAATATAAACAATTTTAATTAAAGTACTTGCCTCGGTTCGATGACAAGAATAAAGCTTCCATGAATATCAAAACACTCGAAGGTCGTCCCCTTCGATCAATCACGTTGTTAAGCTCGAACCTTAACAAAAGAAATAATATAGAATTCATCTCAAGTCGTACGAACATCTAACAATTCAAATTACGGTCGGAAGTTCATAAAATGTAACATGTCTGACTTGCTTAACGTACGTTACGTACCTTTGGTAGCGTACATTAAGCCTACTTCGTTACCATATGTAAACAACAAGGTCTTAGCGTACGCTAATTATGTGTTGATAGTTCCTCTCTGATCAGTCGACTTGACTCGTCTGATGATATAACGCACGTTATGTTCCAAGCGTAGCGTACGTTAACTTATGCCCGATAGCGCACGTTAACTATAAATCTTAGCGCACGCTAAACACGTATGACAGTTCTTCCCTGGGCAGTCGACTGTTCTAACGGTGATGAAACTTACGAAATTCTCAGTGATTAATATATGTTATCTCCATGCATATCACGTTCATCTCATTACAAATGATCTCACGGATTCAAACATCTTCGAGATACAAGAATACGCATAATTATCACAGCACCATATTTCATCTTGATTTACAATTCTTATGCGAAGTTTGGTGTTCTTAAGATCGATGCACTAGATTCCGATATCATCATTACATCCCGATTGAACCATGAAGATGAACTAACAATTCCAACTTATAAGAAAGGATGCAAAACTTCTACGATTCTTTCCTAAGTCCGTTTAACAAAAGTGATAACAACTTTACGTCTACAAATTATGGTAACGTCATCAATACGGATAATCAATCTCAGAATATTTCTCTCATTATTCGACGTGGTAAGATGCTAGTCATGATGTTTCCAATGATGATATCTTAAGTATAAACATTCCAACTTATACATCAATATCTTGATAGCATAATCCTCATATCCTTAATAACACGAATCCAAGGTAGGAGATAATATTAACATACCTTATGATGAAGAAAACACTGAAACAATAGGTAGACTTCAACCCCGGTTGTTTGTAGGTCACTTCAAAGTGAGTTTCTTCTTCAATGATCAAGTGTAAGCAATCTCCAATCTTCAATGATCATATAAGGAGGGTTTATATGTGTTTAAGAAGTAGGGAAGGCTCTCTGGACTTCCAAGGAACGAAGAACAAGTGAAGGAAACGTAAACCAAATGAAATGAGGGTGCTGTCCCTTATATAACGTTTATGCACATTAGCTGATTAACGCACGCTATCCTACTATCCTTAGCGCACGCTAATAAGCGTTGACTCCAAAATTTTCCAGGTTCACCCGTGGGAATCTTATCCGGACCCATGTCTGGTCGGCGCATGTGCTAGCCGCCTAGCTCAATAATTGACTGCCTAACGCACGCAATTCCTCATTCGTAGCGTGCGCTAGTTTTAGCCGATAACGTACGTTAAGCGACATTCTTAGCGTACGTTATCATGTGTTTGCATGAGAAAATTTACATGTCGCTATACTCATGTACAAGGATACAAATATGAGAAATATCGTACTCCAATTATCGATATCACAATTCCTAATAATACAGGGTTCAACAACAGATGAAATACATAATAATAAATCCGGATATTACATACTCTCCTACTAAAAAGGAGTTTCGTCCCGAAACTCAAGACGAAAATAATTTTGGATATCTGGACTTCATACTTTCTTCCGTCTCCCAAGTGGCTTCTTCCACTCTGTGGGGCGACCACTGAACCTTGACCAATGCGATCGGTTTGTTTCTCAATTGCTTAACTCGGCTCTCGAGTATTCTGATCAGTCTCTCTTCAAACGTGCCATCCTGAGCAACCTCGATCTCGCTGAAATCAATGACATGACTAGGATCTGGTATATACCTCCGTAACTGGGATACGTGGAACACGCTATGAACATGGCTCAATGATGGCGGTAATGCCAATCTGTAAGCTAACTCTCCAATTCTCTCAAGGATCTCGAATGGTCCGATATATCTTGGACTCAACTTTCCTTTCCTTCAAAAACGAAAGGTTCCCCAAGTAGGAGAAACCTTTAAAAGTACATGGTCTCCAGTACTGAACTCCAATGGGCGACGGCGTACGTCTGCATAAGATTTCTGTCGACTCTGGGCAGTCAACAGCCTTTCACGAATCAAGGTTATCTTCTCTCGAGTCTGTACGATCAAATACGATTCTGTCCCGATCAAGTCTGATGAATCATCCCAACATAGGGGCGATCTGCATCTCCTCCCATATAATGCCTCAAACGGTGCCATCTTAATGGAAGCATGCCAACTATTGTTGTAAGTGAATTCAATCAATGGTAGATGAACTTCCCAATCAGTTGACCAATCTAAGGCACAAGCCCTCAGCATATCTTCCACCGTTTGAATAGTCCTCTCAGATTGTCCATCTGTCTGCGGGTGATAAGCTGTGCTGAAGTTTAATTCGGTCCCCAAGGCTTTATGAACTGCTTTCCAAAAATGAGACACCAAACGACCATCTCGGTCAGAAATGGTCTTCGGCGTACCATGCAATCGGACTATCTCTGAAATAAATACTCGTGCCAACCTCTCTGGTCCCCACGTGTCCTTGATACCTAGAAAATGAGTGGATTTGGTTAAACGATCAACTATCACCTAAATCATGTTCATTCCTGACTTGGTTCTCGGCATACTAGTGATAAAGTCCATCGATATGTCCTCCCATTTCCATTCAGGAATCGGGAGCGGCTTCAGCATTCCGGCAGGTCGTTGATGCTCGATCTTCACCTGCTGACAACTCAAGCATTTCGAAACATAATCCGCTACATCTTTCTTCATGTTGCCCCACCAAAAGTTCTGCTTCAAGTCCTTATACATCTTACTGGTGCCCGGGTGAATAGAATAGGGCGAGCTGTGAGCTTCCTTCATAATCGTTTGTTTCAGAACATCGACATCGGGAACGCAAAGTCGGTTCTGAAATCTCAAAACTCCATCATCATGAATTACGAATTCGGGGGCCTTTTCCTTGATCACTTCATCACGTAACCGAACCATCAGAGGATCATCTGCTTGCTTAGATTTGATTTCCTCGGTTAACGATGAAGTTATTTCCATCACGCACAGTTGTCCTTGGACTCTTTGTAACCATACTTCAATTCCTTCTCGAATCATCTCTCGTTGAATGCTGAGCTGGGAGGTCAGAGTCTCCAGCATCTGAATAGAAACAGGCTTGCGGCTAAGTGCATCAGCCACTAGATTTTCTTTGTCGGGATGATAAAGAATCTCCAAGTCATAGTCCTTAATAAGTTCCAGCCATCTTATTTTCCGCATGTTCAACTCTTTCTGACTGAAGATGTATTTGAGACTCTTGTGATCCGTAAAGATCTGACAATGAGTCCCGTACAGGTAATGTCTCCAGATTTTCAAAGCAAAAACTACTGCTGCTAGCTCTAAATCATGCGTTGGGTAATTCACTTCATAAGGTTTCAGTTGTCGTGACGCATAGGCGATCACCTTATCATTCTGCATCAATACGCATCCGAGTCCTTGGTTCGAAGCAACTATAAATCCTCCAGTTCCCCGTGGGAGTGCTAAAATCGGTGCCGTCATCAATCTCTTTTTCAATTCATCAAAGCTTTTCTGACATATTTCATTCCATTCAAACTTTTGAGTTTTCTGCAGGAGTCGAGTAAGTGGGCGGAAAATTTTGGAAAACCCTTCCATGAATCGACGATAATATCCAACAAGTCCTAAGAAACTCCAGACTTCTTTCACGTTCTTAGGAGGCTTCCAATCCATAACTGCTTCGATCTTCTGAGGATCTACTCGGACTCCTTCAGCTGATACCACATGGCCAAAGAACATTACTTCCTTTAGACAGAATTCACACTTAGAAAGTTTGGCGTACAATTGTTCATTTCTCAATAGGTCTAACACAATCCGTAAATGTTGTACATGCTCTTCCGGGCTCTTAAAATACACTAGAATGTCATCAATGAACACAACCACAAATTTATCCAAATATTCGATGAACAATCGGTTCATCAATTGCATGAATACAGCAGGTGAATTAGTGATACCAAACGGCATCACTACAAACTCATAGTGTCCGTAGTGAGTTCTGAACGCTGATTTCGGAACATCAGATTCCTTAATCCTCAGCTGATGATATCCTGATCTCATATCGATTTTAGAAAACAATGTTGCTCCTTGTAACTGGTCAAACAAATAATCAATCCGTGGCAACGGATATTTGTTCTTAATCGTCATCTTGTTCAGGTCTCGATAGTCAATACACAGTCGAAGCGATCCATCCTTCTTCCGGACAAAAAGAACTGGTGCTCCCTGCATAAACGCTGGCCGGATATAGCCTTTGTCCAAGAATCCTCCATTGCTTTTTCGTCGTACATCTCAGTAGGTGCCATACGATACGGTGCCTTAGAAATTGGTGTAGCTCCGGGTTCCAGCTCGATGGTGAATTCTACATCCCGTCGTGGAGGTAGTCCAGGTAGCTCGTAAAGGAATACATCTGGAAATTCGTTCACAACAGGAATGGATGAAAGTTCCACAATTCCGTCTTCTTTCTTCATTGCATAACACCAGTATCCCGTACAGCCCTGTTTCAACAATTTGACAGCTTTCATCGCTTTGATCATCTTTCTTGAGCTTCCTGGTTTCCACCCTTCAACAGTATTTCCGAACCATCGTCAGCGATCAGCGAGATATTCCTCTTTCGGTGGTATACAATAGCTCCATATCGATTAAGCCAATCATCTCCGAGTATCAGGTCGTCTCCTTGCATTTCTATCATAATTAGATTTGAGAGCCACTCTCTGCCTCCAAATGATACAGGGAAATCTCTAGTTTCTAGGTTTCCAACAATCCTCTCTCCGCTCGGTAAACCCACTACATAAGGTTCACAATTATGAAAACCAAAAATATTCAAACGATTTACACAAGACAAGGATATAAATGAATGCGTAGCTCCTGTATCGAGTAAAACGCTAACTGACTGGGAAAGGATCTGAACAGTACCTGATGCGACAGCAGCATCCTGATCGTCTGTTCTCCTCATATCGTACAAACATGGGGGAACAGATCCGGCACTCGCTGTACTCTTTCGGTCTCACTGTTCTCTGCCTCGTCCGCGGCCAAAATTCTGAGGCATCTGAACACTTTGCTGCGTCTGTTGGATACTGGATTCTCTATGAGCTGGCTGTGATCTACGGGTTCCATTGAACTTGGTGGCATCCTTGCAAAACGTCGCACGGTGCCCTTCCTGTCCGCAATCAAAACATGTAACTGGAGTACGCAAACAATCACGCCGAAGGTGGCCTGGGCGACCACAGTTAAAGCACTTCCTAGATGTATCCATCGTGGCTGACACTGCTCCGAAATTCTTTCCACTCTTAGATGGGTGTGGAGGTTTCTTGAAAGAATAAAAGGATGACTGGGCCTTGAGGGGTCCACTACTCTTGTGCTCCGTGAAACTACCAGAGACTTTCTGCTTCTTGGACTCTGCCAACTTCTCCATTGCTGCTTCCTTGATTTCATACGCCAACGCCTTATCCTGGTATTGACGGAGAGAGGTACATTCAAAACCGGACATGTACCTATGGATTTCTAGTTTCATTCTCATATCAAAATGGAATATCATTTCTGCATCTGTTCTGACCAGATGTCGAACAAATGCCAGCTGCTGGTTAAACGTCTTAATTGTCTGGGATACGGGTTCGTCTGATGGCTGCGCGGAGAAAAATTCCCGAACTATGGCTTCTCTTACAGGACGAGGGCAATACTGAGCTTCCATCATCAATTTAAATTTTGTCTAGTCAGCATCATGATATATAGGCCGGATGGCTTCCCACACTCGGACGCTTCCCCTACCAGAAAGTACTAGGCAATAGAGGCTCTCCGGTCGTCTGGGCAATTAATTTCGGCAAAAATTTTCTCCAGTTCCTTTAACCAATGATCCCACGTTGGTGTCTCAGAAAAGCCGTCGAATTTGGGTGGTTGCATCTTTGCCACCTCTTGCAGCCATCGGTCGCCTCGATGGGATCCCTTGTTGTCCATCTCCCTATTGTAATCCTACCGCCACCTGCATTCGGTCTACGACCTGGGCGAACTGCGTCATTTGCTTCACCACCTGACAAAGGATTTCGGGCACAGCCGGTTCCGGTTCATTATTAATAGATCTTTGTGGTTTGCCTGAGCTATGACTGGCTTGATTAGAAGGCGACGCTTCCCTTTCAACATTCCTTCGTCCGCGACCGCGACCACGTCCACGTCCACCTCTCAACATACTGTAAGCATAAATACTCAATATACAGGAAACAATATCGTTTAAATGCTCAAGTACAAAGAAGTATAACATGTAAAGGACGAGATAGAGCTTAGGAACTTACAACCACCGCCCGCACGAAGACGTAGGCAGTACAGTGATGTTATTCACGGCCGGTTACCTCAAAACACATATATGACCCCTATTTAAACCCAACGGCCAAGATATCCATAATCTTAGCTCCGATACCATATTATGTAACACCTCCGATATAATCAGGAATATTACAGCGCCGTAAATCCTTTACATAAGAATTTACAAGGCTAAAAAAAATGAAAGGACAATAACAGATACTAAATTATGAAATCACTGAAATAAAATACAACAGTTCTGGTTCAATACCGAGTGGGTTTTTTAGGGCCATACAATCTTTGCAACAGAAAAGGCGTTCAAGAAATATCCCCGAGCTGGTTTGTGCAGTAAAGAAAGCATTCGAGGACTATTCCCCCATCAAATTAAACTATATGTGGTTGACATTGCAACTATGCATAAACAAAGAGCGGCTTCAAAGGCTAGGTTGTCTTCCGATAGAAATTTCATGCGAATCTCCATTAGTACAAGCGGCTAGAAACTTGGTAGCAGCACGACTTGGTAAGTTAATTTTGAGACTATTTTACTATTATTAGTACATAATATGTGTATTTTCTGAGAACTAACATCTCGCATTATATTTTGATACATGGAAGGAGGACTATGAATGATTATCGACAATTTTAGTTGGTTTTCAAATGAGACAGTGGTGAGTTGTTGGCCACTTAAGTATACTGGATACAATTTGGAAAAATGGTTTAAACAACAAACTGTACGGATTCTAAATCTGAGTGCGTAGCGGAAGTCTTGGATACAGTAGGTTGCTATGGATACAGCAACTAAGTGTATGGTGTATACTTAATATATCACAGTAATTTAAAACAGTAAAAGCTGAAGGTAAATAACACAGTAATTAAAGTGGTTCGAGGTAAACCCCTCTACGTCCACTGGTCCTCCACACAGGAGTAAAAAGTTTATTATAATTACTGCGTACACAACTACGTAATTATAAACAAACCTATCCTTGTATCGTTCACACAGATTGATACAAAGAATGTCGCTTTCAACCGTTCACACAGATTGGTTAAAGCTTTCTTCTTGACTAGCTTCTTCACACACAGTTCCAAAACTTTGTCCTTATTCGTCCCACACAGGTCAGAATAACTTGTTGAGTTCACACAGAGCTCGGTTTTTACACAGAGGTAAAAGGTAGGTAACCAGGTAAGAACAACAACTTTGAAGTTCTTGAGCTGATGATGGCTGTTCTTGATGTTTGAGCATTGTATATCTCTTTCGTTCTTAATAGCAGTATGCTTTGGAGATATGTTTGCTCTGATGATAACTTTTGATAGCTTGAGTGTTAGGTTACTTCGGTAACTGATCTTCAATGTCTTCATAGGATATATATATAGTCTCTGAAGAAAGTATCCGTTGAGATGTATCCGTTTGAATAAGATTTCCTTCAACGGGAATATGACATGATCCGGATTTCGCGGGATTCTGAAGATCTGAAGATCGCGTATTTAAATACTTTATCCTTGAGTATTTAAATACTTCTTTGTTCAACGGGACTTGACTTGTGTTCCTTCTTGTCCTTTTGTGAACAGTATGGAAGATAACTATATTTTGAGCATCGAGACAGTTTCCATACTTGGTCTTTTACAAGACTACTTGTCATCGACGAGCTTCACTTTATGCCGATTCGAGGCGGGTCTTCGATACAGGATAAAGCCTCAAAGCTTCGATACAGTTTCCTTTACTGTATTTGGCATATATGTCAAAACCTCTAAATAACATTCGATACAGGGATTCGAGTATCCCGGCTGTTTCGATACAGGGTCTTTGTTTTCCCAACAATTTCCCCCTTTTTGACAATTTGCCAAGACTAACTTTCTTAACTCTTCGAGTCTTCTTGATGATGCCAAAACCTTCTTCATGAAGCATTTCTTCTTTGATGACTTCTGGCAGATTTCTTGGTCTTTTGTCAAAAGGTCTGACTTAGTGACTTAGTCTACAATAATGAACTGCTCGCAGGCACGTTCGATACAGTTTGAGATTTATTACAACTTAAGCCTATGATTGGTGCGCAGGCACAATCTTTACAATGTATTCTAAGTTTAAAACTGAAATTATGAACTGTTCGTAGACTAGTTCGTACAGCTTATTTTTCAATCAAGTTTATCTAACTTGAGATTCCTATCAAGCAATTTTAAGTAATCATACATAAACGCAGTAGATTACGAGTTCTAATCTTTCAAGACAAACAAACGGTTTTTATTGATATTCAAAATGATTGAGTACAAAGTTTGCTGTTTCGAATAGAAATTACAAAAACAAAAATAATATACATAAATTTCAGCTCTTTATCTATAATCCGCATGCCTCCATGGTCTTTTTCCGGGTTCGTTCTCGGTGCAGCGCCACCAGTTTTGAAGTGAATCATTGCCTCGATCCTGGTATATCGCTCTTCCTTTATATGAACGATCAAAGGCAAGTATCCAATCTTCTGGATGGGTGACCCGATCTCCTCTTCTATGTTTGGATTTCATTTCTATTTGTAGAGGGAGTTTACCTTCTTCTAGCATCTTCGTAAACTTATCTGCCGCTTCCGCTAACGTTTTATAATTTTTGAAGATGGCGGATTCCCTGATGAGTCTGACAAAATATCTCATCAGTTCGTTCTTCCTCCAGTGCTTCACTTCGTCGGCAGTTGGGTTGCGGTTGGTCGTGACGAATTTCGAAGGTCTCGAATAAGAGTTTGCCAAGGGACATTAGGATCATGAAATTCGGTCTGAGCCCGAAATTTTAAAACTTTGGGATTGAGGTGCTAGCTTGTTCAATTCGGCGGTGATACTGTTACGAGCACCTCAAATTCCCTTTCTTGTTGCGACCTTATTCTCCTAGCGACTTCTCGTGCCTCTTCCCCTTTTGGCTTCATCAAGACTTTGCAGGATTTCAAGAGCAGCGCGTCTGTTTGGTCTCGATCCGGTCATTCTTTCAACAAGGGAGGAAAGAGTCTGCGACATTTCTTGAATGCATTTGTCGTGAGCACGCATTGAGAGTCGTTCTCAATCATTGCACAAGCGGTCTTGGCTTCACTATCCTTGTCTTTGTAGCTTCTTCCTTCAAAGCTTGCTCTGCTTATCTTCCATGATCTTCAAGGCTTGCTTGAAAACTTCGCAAAAGAATGAATGCGTCGACAACTCGAGATACTTCGTGTTGAAGAGTGGTCATTTCTTCGACGGCAGAGGTGTGCATCCAATTCAGTGCCTTTTCAATCAAGATAGAGCGTTCTGCATCTTGGATAAATACGATCGAAGGCCAAGAGCTCGCAGCGCTCTTTTCGTGCGCAGAGATCGGAGAATTGGTTGGGCGAAGTCTGCGGCGCCGTTCAACCTTCTTACATTCACGGATGGACGTGAAGTAAGTTGGACATCCTCGTGTTCGATACCGTCCTCGGATTCCATTGTTGAAGGGGCGTGAGCGGCTTCACGTGGTTCGGCGGCTTGGTGGAGAAGCTTCTGTTGCGAAGACTCTTCAAGAATCATGGATGCGGAGGGACCGAATCCTCTGTTGGCTTTCAGAATAGCTTCTTCGTCGCAGTAGGCTCGGGTGCCTGTTCCAAAATTTCTTGAAGTTCCTCGACCGAGGGACCGATTCCTCTTGGTCGGGAATGTTCTCGGCCGTGGCGAAGGGGATTGGCTTGGGTAGAAGGCCCTTCGTCATTTCTCGGGTGGAGAGGCGTCTCGAGCTTGAGCCTCTTCACGGCTCATTCTCGACACCGCTTGTAGAGCATCGTCGCTGCCCGAGTCATGATCGTCGTCATCTTTTGGATTAATGGGAGAATCCTCGACTTCTTCTTTCCTTTCCTCCCGGCGTCGATTTGTGCGGCGGTGGCTTTCAATTAGATCCTTGCAAGAGGCGTTGTCCCATCGGCCAGGGCCTCAATTTCGGTTAGTGCATTACTTCGGAGATGAATCTCTCTTCGTGGCTCCAATCGCTCCAGTTGTACAGTGTATCGTACGGAGCTAGCCTATAGCCTTTCCATTGCAGGAATCTTTCGTACGCGTGTTCAATTTGAACCGAAAGAAGTGTCTGATTTATGATCGAGTCAGGGGAGGGACTTCGAATAACGTCTGGAGACGCTGTTTCGAGGGATTCCTGTACAGGTATGGGATCCTGTACGGAAGATGGACTCCTTGCAGGGGATGGTGCCCTGAAGGAAATTTGATCCTGTACGAGTGTGGGATCCCGCAGAGGAGAAGTAGCTTTTGGCTCCGAATGGGCAGCCGACTCGCTAAAGTCTTGAGCGTTGGCATATGTCTCTATATCCGTCGTAGCCGCCAAAGGCTCGGGATCTACTGTCGATACAGTAGGAGACACCTCTTCCACAGGGGTTGGGCCCTGGGGTTCTTCATCAGTGGGTTGCGCCACGGGGGAGACATCCTTGGAGTGCTTGGCAGATTTGATTTTTGAGAGCCTCCTGAGTCTCTTCTTGGACTTCTCACCAGCAGAGTGTTTCTTCTTTGTGAGATCGCTTCGCTTCTTTGAAGATTCCATTTCGGGACCTTCACGGT
Source organism: Orobanche coerulescens (assembly GCA_033398695.1). Lineage (NCBI taxonomy): Eukaryota > Viridiplantae > Streptophyta > Magnoliopsida > Lamiales > Orobanchaceae > Orobanche > Orobanche coerulescens. The sequence continues at coordinate 53,339,931 of CM065803.1, forward strand.
TTCATCTCTTGGGTTGGCGAAATAGGCATGTGCCTGGTTCTCGGTGGTTGCAATGCATGGTGCTCGGTTATACAGTGGGTTTGACACCTCCTAAGTATATCCTCGAGCTATTTTTCTTTGCATCGGCGGATCACACACCGCACTTCGCCGAATGTAGTTCAAAGATTAAACCAAAGGATTTCTTTTGGTGGCAAGTTTGCACACCTCTTCTTGAAGACGTTTGAATGATTTGGCACCAATTGACCTTTTCACAGTGTCAAAATAGCTACCATCATCCCGAACCTTAAGTTCGCACATCTCGAACGCACCGTTCGGTTTTCAATGATCCCGAGCAAAAGTCATGAAGATAGACAAAATAAAGGAGAAAATTTTTCTTGTGACAAGTAGTTGTCACCATATCAACCACTTTGGACCCTGTAAATAGTCCATAAAACTTAGTAATAAGCTCTTGAAACCCGAACGTCTCAAGTTGGTCCATGGTCAGGCCATCGGCGGGCAGCCTGTAGATTCTCTCGAGTAGATCGCGATTGATGCGATTTCCACTCCTGGATCATTGCGGTGATGTCGCAACATGACCTCCCCGGCCAAAGGATGAAAAACGGACGGCGGCGTTGAGGTAAAATTCCTCAACCAGATGGGCGTCGTATTTGTCGGCGGTCTTGCTCCCGAAGCGATAGAGACCTTGTTGTTCAAGACGAGTAATGATATACTCCATCGGTTCTGAGTCGTTGGTTTTCGAGAGAATACGCTCGATGATGACAGGTTTGGAGAAGATCCGGCCATCAATGATGTTAGAGGATTTCTTCAGAACAGGGGAAGAAGATTGACTAGCCATTGATGTTTTCTTAAAACGAAGGTGGAAGAAAACAGTCGAATTTCGCAGTGAATATGCAGAAAAATATGTAGGCTGTTTGCTTGAGAACTCTTGTAATTGCAGAAAGCGTAAAGAGTCTCTAATGGCAGATACCGTCCTTTTATACTTGGGCGGCGAAATAAGGTTTTGCAAAGTACGAATGGTCAGATTTTAAGGGATGGGAACCGATTTTGAAATCAACGGTTAGGATGGACTGAGTGTAACTGGTACGCTAATCCATTAAAAGGTTTAAAAAATAGAGCGGGTCCCACTTCTGACAAAGGTTGATACCCTAAATGCCTAAAACGGCGGTTTAAAAATAATAAACAATTTAAAAACATCACGGCTTTTGAGATTCAGTTGTCCAGATGTCGTGTAAGGCATTTAATGAACATGACGTTTGACATAAAAACAGGGCACGTGGACAAAAATTATTTTAAAAGGAAATAATATTATATTATATACTGAATCGAAATCCTATAGCATGTCCGTTCTCCGCGTCGTCTGCCTCCCTTAAAAAGGTACTAATAGGTTTTGAATTCCATACAACAATATTTGGATTAATCAGTATTCATGGGTCCTACAAGATTCCCTTAATTATTGCACACACCATTTGTAGGATTCATATGCCTTCATTCGCTCTGATCGTATTGATGATTCCGAGTGTACAGATAATTAATGTTGATATCGTATTCACGGGTCTTACAAAGATTCCCCTCAATTGTTGAGTAAAACAGAAATTACTTACAGGAGTCCGGGCCGTAGTATTCCCAATTCTTGTCCGAGCATGTTGAATCTTGCCGTGTCGAGAGGCTTGGTGAAGATGTCGGCCACCTGAACGTCTGTATGAACTTTTTCCGTGCGAACATCCTTGTTCTCGACATGATTCCCGATAAAATGATGCTTCATGTTGATATGCTTAGTGCGTGAGTGCGTAATGATTGTGCGTGATTGCAATTGCACTCGTGCTATCACACATGATTGAGTCTCTCTAGCATCGATTCCATAACTGACAGCTTGTTGCCGCATCCAAAGGATTCGCATACGCAGCCTACCAAAGAAGATAGTACTGATTCACCGTGGAAAGAGAGTTAGCCAATTGCTTCTTACTGAACCAAGAAACGAGTCTAGGTCCGAGAAAGTGACAAGTTCCACTTGTACTCTTCCTATCTAGCTTGCAGCCTCCGAGATCCGAGTCACTGTATCCAACTAAATCGAATCCGCCTTCCTTAGGATACCACAGTCCTGCATCGACTGTTCCTTTAATGTACTTCAGGATTCGTTTAGCTGTATTGAAGTGTGATTCCTTAGGTGCAACTTGGTATCTCGCACACACTCCAACAAAGAATCGGATATCGGGCTCATAGCCGTTAGGTACAGGAGCGAACCAATGAGCTTCTGTAGAGTGATTGGTCAAACGGCTTTCCGGCTTCATCAGCACTAATTTGCACGGAAGTGCTCATGGGGTTAGCGAGGATTTGGAATTGTTCATTCCAAATTTGTTGAGAAGTTCCTTCTCGTATTTCTCTGGTTGATGAATATACTGTAGGCAAATCGCTTTACTGCAAACCTAGGAAATAACTAAGTTCCCCCATCATACTCATTTCAAATTTACTTTGCATGAGATGAGAGAACCTTTGACATAGAGCAAGGTTAGTTGAACCAAAAATAATATCATCGACATAGATTTGTACCATTAGAAGGTCATCACCTTCCTGTATCTTGAACAAGGTTTTGTCCACAGCACCTTTCTCAAATCCGTTGTTGGTGAGATATTGGGACAGGGTTTCGTACCAGGCTCTAGGGGCTTGTTTAAGTCCGTACAGCGCTTTCCTTAGCCTGTAAACTAGATCGATACCGTTTGTGTTGGAAAACCATGGTGGTTGTTCAACATAAACTTCTTCTGCAAGTTCTCCATTCAGGAAAGCACTCTTGACGTCCATTTGGTATACGATAAAACTCTTATGTGCGGCAAAGGCTAAAAATATCCTAATGGCTTCTAGTCTCGCTACAGGGGCGAAGGTTTCATCATAGTCGATTCCTTCTTCCTGACAATAGCCTTGTGCTACTAGTCTGGATTTGTTCCTTATGATAAGTCCATTTCGATCCTTTTGTTTCGAAATACCCATTTGGTTCCTATAACCGATTGGTGTGTTGGTCTGGGTACAAGATACCATACATTGTTTCTTTCGAAACCGTTAAGCTCTTCTTCCATATATGTTATCCAATGAGAATTGTTAAGAGCGTCTATGGTCGAAACAGGTTCGGACTGGGCTAAGAATACGGCGATAGTGCACATATTTAGTCTCCTAAGTTCGGATTGGGATTTCTATTCAGGAAACTGTGAAACTTCAGCATTAGATTCTTCTTGTGCACAAAGTACATTTCCTTGTGTACTTTGTATTCTCCTACGAGTAGAAACACTGGCATTAATGTTTCCAATGATCAGCTCTTGCGGGTGATCTCTCAACCATCTTCGGTCGGGTTCTAGTTCAGGATCCCGTACTGTATCGAAAGTTTCTGTGGGTACAGCTTCAGCTTCATCCACATCGATTCTTACAGCTGCGGGGTTGATTTCTAAATCAACTACAGGTTCTATGGGTGTAGGTGGATCCAAGATAGATAGATGGTGAATGTCCTGAGTGATATCATCTACTCCTGTAGGGTCATGGTGTGGTTCGTCGAACACTACATGAACTGATTCCTCGATCGTCAGCTTCCTTTTATTGAAGATTCTGAAAGCTTTGCTGACGGAGGAGTATCCTACGAATATTCCTTCATCTGATTTTTCATCAAAGGTTCTAAGTTGGTCCTTCCCATTGTTCAATACATAACACTGCATCCAAAATGTGAAAATACGAAACTAATGGAGTTTTGTTATTCCATACCTCATAAGTCGCTTTTGTTGTGGTGCTTGTTGACGATACAACGTTTTGAGTGTAGCACGTTTGTATTGGTTGCTTCACCCCATAAACGCTGTGGCAATTTGCTTGCGGCAATCATTGTCCTTGTTGCTTCTTTCAACGTCCTATTCTTTCGCTCGGCAACACCATTTTGTTGAGGTGTACGGCGGTGAGTATTCGTCTTTGTATTCCATTCTCCGAACAAGATTGCTCTATAAAGCGGTTAGTAAATTCAGTACCTCTGAACGAATGCACACGATACTCGATGCTTTTTCATTTTGCAACTTCCTCAGAGCTCGGGCACTTGATGTTGTTTCCTTCTTCTTGCTAAGAAAGATCGTCCAAGCATACTGGAATAATCATCAACAACAACCATGCAATATTTCTTACCTCCCAAACTTACCGGGTCTACAGGACCGTAGAGATCCATGTGTAGCATTTCCAACACTCTTTGGGTTGAAAGGTAGGATTTGCTTTTCGTGGTTGACTTGATTTGCTTGCCTTTTCTCGGCATGGTCCGCAGACGCCGTCCTTCTTGAATGACACATCCGGCAAACCTCTAACCATACCTGTCTTGAAAGCTTGTTGATCGTCTTGAAGTTGACGTGAGACATCCTCTTGTGCCATAACCACTAAGATCTGCAGGTGCCTTTGGCAACAAAACATGGAATTGAGGAGCTCATAGGCTTCCAGTCCAAGAATGTACATATTACCCGATGCTTTCGAAAGCACAACTTCCTTGGTTTGGGTGTTCTTGACTCTCTGCCGATCTATATAGAACTTCACCGAGAACCGTTTATCGCGTAATCGGCTAATACTAAGTAGATTATACTGTAAGCCTTCAACATATGCAACATCGGTGACCTTGAATTTCCCGACAAGTAGGTTTCCTTTCCCTCTTGTTCTTCCTTTAGACTTATCACCGAAGCGAACTTTTGGACCGCGACCTTCTACAAAATCAGATAGCTTGCTCCTATCTCCAGTCATGTGACGAGAGCATCCACTATCGAAGTACCAGGTATCCTCCTCTAGAATGTCCTGTAACAAAGAAATTAGGTAGATTTAGGTCCCCTTTGATTTTTGGGTCCATATATGTTAGTTCCTTTAGGTACCCAAACTTTCCTGATAGCAATTGGTTTACTGTAGGATGTACTCGGTACAGTGTTGCGATATCTACGGGGGGCATATCCGTAGTTGTTATAATCATGATAATTACTATGCATGTAAAATTCAGGGTTATTATTATTATTATTCCAGTACGAGTGCCGTCTAGGAGGTGGAGCCATTTTCCTAGGCTTAACAGCCTGTCTTCTGGGTCTCCAGTTGGATTCCCAATGCTGTTGTTGATACTGAACTGGCATCTGCTGTCTTGAGGGATAACGGGGCTCCTGTATCCAATACCTAGGCGCACTGTACTGAGGGTACTGCCGTGCGGGCCTTTGGTGGTTGGATACCGCTTTCTTTCTGAATGACTGTCGGCTTTGATGATATGCTTGTGGAGCATGCTGTAGATTACGCCTTCTGAGTGGTTGTTGGTTCCACTGTCTCGAATAGTAGAGTTGAGGGGGCGGAATTGCAGCCTTCGGTTTTCTCGGTACAGCAGGTTCCTTTATGGGACTAGGAGTATCTTCCGATTCTGGAATGTGTTCCACACTCTTGACGAACACTGTACTAGTTTTCCCTTTATTCGAACATGAGCTGTATCCTAAGCCACTTTTATCATGATCATGTTGCCCAGTGCTTAGAATTTCTTCCATTCTTTTGGACGATTTTTCAAAAGACTTCAGAATGGTCTCAAGTTCAGTTTCTCGCTTCTCGAGAGTTGTGATTTTGGTTTGTAGTAGAACCAAATCATTTGTCTTGCTCTCATTGTGGGTTTTAACCTCATTTAGTTCATGAGCAAGTTGATGATTGCTCTCCATGAGTTTTTCAAAATCGACCTTGCTGGTTTCACAATCAAGAGACATATTTTCATAATTTATTTTCAGCAAGTCATTTTCATCTTTCAGCTCTAAATTTGTTAATTGAAGCTGTATATTCTCAGTTTTTAGAGTCTCATGGGCCTTTTGAATGTTTTTAAATTCATTCATCATATTTTTGAAAGTATGAGATGCATTAGATGGAATAGCTGATGTTGAACTTACCTCATCGTCGCTGTCTTCACCTTCTGGAACATCTTTGGCCATAAAGCACATGTATGCTTTATCATCGAACTCATCGTCAGATGAATCACTTTCAGTGACCACCGAAGACATTCGCTGATTTGGATGGTGTGGGGGAGGCTTCGATTCTCCAATCGGGGCCTTGAGCTTGTCTTTCCAAGCACGTCTTCTTTCATCTCTCTCTTGTTGCTCGGCCTCGTGCAATCTTTGGACTTTGGGATGAGGACATTTGTTTGCATAATGGCCTCGGTTTCTGCAGATTATAACACGTTAGCATCACCAGATGATGTTTCGGTACTTACCTTGTTGATGTGTTTGGGCTGTAGGGAGTCTTTCCAGATCGCTTTGATGAACTTTTTGAATTTATGCATTAGAAGCGCCATTTCATCTTGGGGATGTGATGTCGCTGCCATCATCGCATTCTTGTGACCGGCTTCGACGAGCTAGGCATCTGTGTCGACGGTTCAAGCAAATGGCGAGAGTGACCTTTGAAGGAGATTCTTCAACTTTCTCTCTTTTGTCAATGTCGTACTCAAAAGCTTTAAGGTCAGAGAAGAGATCAAAAGTGGATATTTCATTAAGATTACAGGATACACGCATAGCTGTGGTCTTAATGTCCCATCGGGCTGGGAGAGATCTGAAAATTTTTAAGTTCTTCTCCTTTTGGGTGTAAATCTTGCCCAACGCTTCAAGTTCACCAACAATACCAAGAACTGAGGTCAAGTTCCTCAAGTGTTTCCGTTGGTTTCATTTCAAAAGATTCAAATTGCTGAGTAAGTTTTGAAATCTTGTTTTCTTTTGAGAGCTCGGTTCCCTCACAAATTAACTTGAGTTTATCCTGCATTTCTTTGGCTTTTGCGGCTCTTTACCTTTGAGAACGTGCCTTTGTCAAGAGTGACAAATAACGCGTTCTTAGCCACGTTGTCGAGATTGGCTCGCTTCCTTTCATCTGTTGTCCATTGCTCGCGTTCTTTCTCGAGCATTTCAGCATGGGCTTGGCCCTCAATCCTTGCGGCTGGATTGACCTTCATGATCTTGATCGGACCATCCTGTATAACAAAAATCATCTCTTCGTGCATTTCTGCAAGATGAGCTTCCATTCTAATTCTCCAGTCGTCAAATTCGTTAATAGAGAACATAGGGACTTTGTTAATCATAGAAGTATCCATACTGATAATATAGGAATGAAAGAGACTGTTTTGAAAATAAGTGATTTGAATCTGATTCGGTTAAAAAGAAATACGACTGATTCTTTTTAGAATCAACCGCTCCGATACCACTTGTTGGCCACTTAAGTATACTGGATACAGTTTGGAAAAATGGTTTAAACAACAAACTGTACGGATTCTAAATCTGAGTGCGTAGCGGAAGTCTTGGATACAGTAGGTTGCTATGGATACAGCAACTAAGTGTATGGTGTATACTTAATACATCACAGTAATTTAAAACAGTAAAAACTGAAGGTAAATAACACAGTAATTAAAGTGGTTCGAGGTAAACCCCTCTACGTCCACTGGTCCTCCACACAGGAGTAAAAAGTTTATTATAATTACTGCATACACAACTACGTAATTATAAACAAACCTATCCTTGTATCGTTCACACAGATTGATACAAAGAATGTCGCTTTCAACCGTTCACACAGATTGGTTAAAACTTTCTTCTTGACTAGCTTCTTCACACACAGTTCCAAAGCTTCGTCCTTATTCGTCCCACACAGGTCAGAATAACTTGTTGAGTTCACACAGAGCTCGGTTTTTACACAGAGGTAAAAGGTAGGTAACCAGGTAAGAACAGCAGCTTTGAAGTTCTTGAGCTGATGATGGTTGTTCTTGATGTTTGAGCACTGTATATCTCTTTCGTTCTTAATAGCAGTATGCTTTGGAGATATGTTTGCTCTGATGATAACTTTTGATAGCTTGAGTGTTAGGTTACTTGATGGCGATCTTCAATGTCTTCATAGGATATATATATAGTCTCTGAAGAAAGTATCCGTTGAGATGTATCCGTTTGAATAAGATTTCCTTCAACGGGAATATGACATGATCCGGATTTCGCGGGATTCTGGAGATCTGAAGACTGGCAGTATTTAAATACTTTATCCTTGAGTATTTAAATACTTCTTTGTTCAACGGGACTTGACTTGTGTTCCTTCTTGTCCTTTTGTGAACAGTATGGAAGATAACTGTATTTTGAGCATCGAGACAGTTTCCATACTTGGTCTTTTTACAAGACTACTTGCTGTACTGACGAGCTTCACTTTATGCTGATTCGAGGCAGGTCTTCGATACAGGATAAAGCCTCAAAGCTTCGATACAGTTTCCTTTACTGTATTTGGCATATATGTCAAAACCTCTAAATAACATTCGATACAGGGATTCGAGTATCCCGGCTGTTTCGATACAGGGTCTTTGTTTTCCCAACATGAGTTTTCTGCTTGAAATTAGATGTATATCAACTACTATTTCATGTACAGATTGATCAATGCGATGAGGAAGTGACGCACTTAATAAGCAAAATTAATCCAAATATTGATACAAAGTAATAACGCTATTGGAGTTGCAAGTTAGCTATAAATCCAAAACTATTTGCTTCCAACAATTAATAATATAAATAAGTGGTCGATTGGAAGAAATTAAAGAAAGAGTAGTAGCAGAAAATCAATTAATATAAGTAGACACCCAAGCACCTTTTTAAGCATTACTTGATCTATTTTTTCTCAAACATTTTTGGTAGATAAATTTTGAGCATCTCGTTTCCGGATTCTTCAACAACTTGATCATCCACAGTGGGTTTCTCTTCAACCCCAATTGCACCATGACATGCCAAAGGTGTTGATGATCGGGGAACACCGTCTTCAATGTTTGAATTAGACACTTTCAGTGGCTAACGCACCACTAAGTAGTATAGCGAGTTTTTCAGCTTTTTCCATTGACGCTTTGGCATCCTTAAGAGCCTTTTCGATTGATATTTTCTTGACAAGCAATTGCATATTCACTTTTGATTCATTATTCCCATTTGCACCCATGATTGAAAATATGAAATTATCTCACACTTAAAATCAAAACGTGTCTGCTTTAATATAAGCTCTAAAAAAATACAAGGAGGTGGAAAGTCAATAGATCTCATATATTAATGAATTTGAAATTAATATACATTCAACTAATAAATGTAGAAGTTCAAACATGAGGTCATTTATGTAAAAAAAAAATACTAAATGTCTTATGTTGTGTCAAGATTTAACACCTTCCGACCGGCGATCGCCTCCGAGGCCGAACGACCGGCTTACTGCCGAGCGACCGAGCCTCAACCCAGCGGACCAGCTAAATCGGCCAACTGAAGGTCCCAGGACAAGTCCCGGTGCCGAGCGATCGACCTCAGATACGATCATCACTCGGTACTCGGCGAACGACTCCTGGCGATCGACTAGCGGACGATCCTCTCGGCATCTGCCGATCGACCCTTGGTGACCGACCTCTCTGGGCATCTGCCGATCGACCCTTGGTGACCGACCATTGCCGACCTTCAGTGACTGGCCGAGAACGATCCTCGGTGTCCAGCTAGAGGCGACCGCATCATGACGATCTGGGCCGATGGCCATCGAGTCGGCCAAGGCCAAGTCTCAAAACTGACCCCACGTGCAGATCCACAAAAGGCGCTGACAAACTTGTCACCTACCTCACCTACCAACAGGGCCCAGACCTGCGAAAGGAGCTGACGGACAAGACATGTGACTACAGCCTGTCACCTACCCTGACAAAGTCCGCCGAAAGTAGCAAAGTGGGACCTCCTGTGACAGTTCTTCCGGACGCGTGCTGGCTCCTCATTGGGCCACTCAGCTAGCTGCCGGCTGGATCTATGGACTTTTGGCAGGCAGCCCACGTGCCCTTTAGGACGATCGCCCCGTTACATTAAATGCCGAAAGGCGATCGCCCACTAGGGGACAGGGCCCCTCAGCCTCTATATATACAAGGCAGCCTGCACTTGTATTTTGTCTCGGGAACCTCACGATTCAAGCACTCAATACAGAAACAATACTTGCACTTGGCTAATCTCCAACTCTTGGCAACAGCTTTCTTTCGGTCTTACTTCTCCCGGCCTATCTCATCCGGCAGATTATCGGCGGGACGAAGAACACCAAGCTTCGCTCAAGAGCCGGATTAACAGAGTCTTTTTATACTCATTGTATTTAGATTTCTCTCATTAATACTTGTATCCACGAATATTTGTATTAATAACATCTCGCGAGAGCATTCAAGCCCGGGCCTAACAAACCCGGCAAATCTTGTATTATTTATCTTCTCTCGGAAGTGCTCCCGCAATTGTTGTTTGTTGTCCGTCTTCCAGCAGTATTAATCTTCGGATAAATATTTTGGGCAACAACAATTGGCGCTAGAGGAAGGGGATCCAACCCTCGATTTTTTATACTTACCGTCCCGAAGAACACTCACTGTTCTCGGGGCAGATACTTGAAGTGACACTTACTGCACTTCAAAGAAATCCTTCAGAAATCATGTCTTCCGCCTCCGCGTCGAAGAAAGCCGCCGTCCAGCCGGCCAAACCCCCTGTTCCGTCGATCGAGCCACGGCCCGATGGTGGAAGGTAGCCGCCGCGTGATCGAGACGCTCGATCCGTCCTCGGACGGCGGCCCAAGCCTCTCGCTCGATCGGTTCGAACCAAGGAATGATCGGGGGCCCCGCCGTCCTACAGAGCGACGGAGTGCTCTCGACGCGCCTCCGGCCTACCGCCGGTCTCTCGCCGGAAGATCAAGCGGAAGCTCAAGGCACTGCGGCCGAGCGATCGCCGGGAGGCTCCCGACCGCAGGAAGAGGCGCTCGCCACCGGGGCACCTCTGTCTTCGATCGCTGGGCGGTGACCCGACTGCACCGGGCGTCCGGCCCGGCCTACGAGACGACGGAGTTTGAGTCCGTCACCGGGAGCTCGGCCTACCCGACTCCCAAGGCGCCTAGCCGTCGGCTCCCCTCGCCGAATTGCCGAGGCCGGGCGGCGCGGAGCCCGAGATCGGTACACGATCGCCTCGGCTCCTGCTCCCAAAGCCGATCTCGCAAGCGACCAAGCCACGGCGATGGCCGCAATGCAACGTCAGCTCAACGACATGAAGGCGCTCCTGGAATCTGTGGCGCGCCAAGAAGACGATCGCCAAGCGAGCCGCTCGCGATCGACATCGAGCTCGCCCCGTGCGGAAGACAGATCGCTCCCCCGCAAACACCCGTGTACGAGGGGCGATCGGACCCCCAAGTGCACCTGAGGAAGTTCAACATCTACATGACTGGGTGCGGGGCATCTGACGCGACCAGATGCCGAATGTTCCCTCTGACGCTGGACGACCTCGCCCACCGGTGGTACACTTCATTGCCACCTCGGTCCATTGGCTCCTTTAAACGAGCTGGCGCACGGCTTCACCAAGTACTTCGCCACCAGGGTCGTCCGGCCCGAAGGTCCCCTTCGCATGATGCAAATCAAGCAGGGAGAAGAAGAGTCCGACTCGGACTACATCGACCGGGTAGACGTAATCATCCTCAATGGCGAGCCCATAAGCGATGAGACCGCCCTCTACGCGGTCCTAGGAGGTTTTCAGGGTTTTTCGCCTATGTTCAGGCATCTTACGAAGACCCAACCTACGACCTACGCAGCCTTCCGGGCAAGAGCCGCAGATTTTCTGGCCAGGCAAAGGTTTCTTCTTAGCCTGTGAGCAGCGCGATCGGCACCCGGACGACGATCTCCCGCCCGATCGCCAATATCGACCTACGAATAAGCGATCGGCAGCCGAGCGACGATCGCCAGTCTTCCGGCCCGATCGCCGATCATCACGCTACATCATCCGCAGTCCGGAGGACACGATCGCCATCTACAGTCCAACATATAACATGACGGACTAAGGCATAAGATCGCCTCCACCGCACATCATAAAGCCATGGTCCTGGCAGTCGATGGAACCGGCTGCTTCGGCCATGCAAGGTCCCTTTCGGCCAAGATCGCCCGCCCTTCGTTTAAATACGAGGCCGGCATAGTCGGAGGGCTCTCCAACATTAATCAGTGGACTCATTCCACAACCCCGTCTCAACGTACACCGTCGAGGTCGGCCATCTCCATGGCTGGCCGAGGTGGAAGCAGAGCTAACAAGCCGCGGGCGTGGAGTTGATTCATCCGACGCTGCCCCGCGCAAGGACTCCTCTAGACCGAGACCGCACGCCCTTCGTTTAGATACGAGGCGAGGCGCAGCCTAACAGAGGACCCTCATAATAAAGTGAGTCACGAGGCACTCATTGTCTTCGTGCACCAAGACACGGTCATGGAATCGGTCCATCGATCTCCGCGACTGTGCACGATTCCTCAAACAAGCGAAACCACCTAGTTTCCATGGGGGATCAGCCAATGTTGTTTTTTGCAGGTACAAGACCGAAAGATAGCTAAGCCAATCGACTATGATAGCCCAAGTCCGAGTCCTAAGTCGGCTCGGCAAGGTCGCCAGCAAGAACCACCTCGCCCCATGTCTTCAACATAGGAGCAAGCTGGGGGGCAATTGTTGTGTCAAGATTTAACACCTTCCGACCGGCGATCGCCTCCGAGGCCGAACGACCGGCTTACTGCCGAGCGACCGAGCCTCAACCCAGCGGACCAGCTAAATCGGCCAACTGAAGGTCCCAGGACAAGTCCCGGTGCCGAGCGATCGACCTCAGATACGATCATCACTCGGTACTCGGCGAACGACTCCTGGCGATCGACTAGCGGACGATCCTCTCGGCATCTGCCGATCGACCCTTGGTGACCGACCTCTCTGGGCATCTGCCGATCGACCCTTGGTGACCGACCATTGCCGACCTTCAGTGGCTGGCCGAGAACGATCCTCGGTGTCCAGCTAGAGACGACCGCATCATGACGATCTGGGCCGATGGCCATCCAGTCGGCGAAGACCAAGTCTCAAAACTGACCCCACGTGCAGATCCACAAAAGGCGCTGACAAACCTGCCACCTACCTCACCTACCAACAGGCCTGCACGAAAGGAGCCGACTGACAAGACATGTGACTACACTGTCACCTACCCCGACAAAGTCCGCCGAAAGTAGCAAAGTGGGACCTCCGTGACAGCTTCTTAGGACGCGTCTTGGCTCCTCATTGGGCCACTCGCCTAGCCACTGGATCTATGGACTTTTGGCAGCCCACGTGCCCTTTAGGTCGATCGCCCCGTTACATTAAATGCCGAAAGGCGATCGCCCACTAGGGGACGGGGCCCCTCAGCCTCTATATATACAAGGCAGCCTGCACTTGTATTTTGTCTCGGGAACCTCACGATTCAAGCACTCAATCTGAAACAATACTTGCAGCTAATCTCCAACTCTTGGCAATTTCTTTCGGTCTTACTTCTCCTACCTATCTCATCCAAACATTATCGGCGGACGAAGAACACCAAGCTTCGCTCAAGAGGATTAATGTAGTCTTTTTATACTCATTGTATTTAGATTTCTCTCATTAATACTTGTATCCACGAATATTCGTATTAATAACATCTCGCGAGAAGATCTGCCCGCCTAACAAACCCGGCAAATCTTGTATTATTTATCTTCTCTCGGAAGTGCTCCCGCAATTGTTGTTTGTTGTCCGTCTTCCAGCAGTATTAATCTTCAGATAAATATTTTGGGCAACAACATCTTACATATTGAAAAGAATTGAAAGCACTCAAACAACTTACATATAGAAATGGAGGGAGTATCTTATTATCATAACCAACTCGAGAACCGATACAAAGTTTTGAAATTTATTTTCCGTACTTTATGAATTATTTTCAATTGTGCAGGTTTCATTTTTACTGCTCCTTCGTCACGAATAGTCTACTTTTAAAATACTTTTGTCCAATAAAAGAGTTCTATTCTACTTCTTTTGCATCTCATGAGTCTTACTTACGAGATGTGTAAAATAAAATAAGCAGAAAATAATTAAAAAATAAAATAAAATAATATATGTCTTCCAAAATAAAATCTCAATTAATAAGTAAAAATATAATTGGATTTTTTATTGCACTTTCAATTAATTAATAAAAAAATATACACCATTATACAATTTTTAAGTGGGGCATTAAACATTTTAAATATTTATTTCTTACTCTTTTCTATAAATTTTGGGCCAAAATTAATATTGTGCCCTAATTTAATTTTGCACTTGGGGTCGGCCAAATGAGTTCCTACATCTGAAGTAGCCTTTCAACAGATCCGCCATCAGCGGCAGAGATGTATTAGTCTTGCATAAAGAGCTTCTCACCTCAAATTTTCTGCATTTATTCAGTAAACAAATTTTTTGTTTCTTATTTCTGTTTCCTATAATCAAATTGCATTGCAAGAACTGCAGTAATTTTTCTTGCAATTTCCATTCAACAACAAAACTTTACTCCGTAAAGTAACCTCGCAAAAAAGCAGGTTCACAATACAGCAATTCACACCAACTAATCAATAAAATAGATGAGGATAAACAAAAAAATGGCTAATTTGCAAACTTGCTCCAAAATCGATCAACTTGGCAAAAGAAAAATAAAAAACTCTTCAAGACTTCGCGTATTTCCAATAGTGCATCCACCAAGATATATTATAATAACTATATAGTCCTTAGGAGTATGAAATTGGAAAAACAATATATGAAATTTTGACACTGTAATACAGGAGTTTGCATATGTCTGAAACATGGTCCTTGCACGAGGGGTGTCATTTCGAAACCGAAAATTGAAAACCGAACCGAAAAAACCCGAAAAAAGAATCGAAAAACCGAAACCGAAGAAGAACGAACCGAAAAACAAAAAAACTGAACCGAACCGAACTAATTTGGTTCGGTTCTCGGTTTGGGGTCGGGCGGAACCGAACCGGACCGAAATGGACCGAAGTCAAATTTCAGTATACTAAAATGACCTTGTTTTTGTGATTTTGGTGTGTTTCGAATCTTAGTATAATTTGTTTTCCTTTTGTAAGATCCTCATGGATCCAAGAAGGACCGATAATATGCTCATGAATTTGTGATTCAATTAATTTAGGTTGAGAGAATGAGCTACTGTGATTTACGGTTGTTATATATTTTGAGATATTTGGAAATTGTCATGCAACTCTAGCTTTTATCTTGAAGATATATATAACTCTTGTTGGCTTATTATATATAACTTATTCTATTGCATATAATATTTGAATTTATATTGTGAAGAACCAAAAAAACATCAAACCAAATCGAAACCGAACCGAATATTTATAAAACCGAACTTAACCGAACCGAACTTCAAAAAGAACCGAACCAAATCGAAACCGAATATTTGGTTCGACTCTCGGTTTCGGTAAAAAACCAAACCGAATGGAACCGAGTCCACCCCTACCTTGCACGGTAGGTACACCGCCATAAAACAGAGTTATTTACTATACGGGGTAGTTTTAAAACATATTTACCATATAGGTGTACTTTCAAACATATTTACCGAATAAATGTACTTTTCTATTTAAGTGGGTTTTTACTGTTTTTTATTTTTTTAAAATCATTATTTTTTCTGTTTTTTTAACTATTTTCTTACTGCTTATTTAAACTGTTTCTTTAAAAATAAAAATATCTGTAATATTAATATTAAAAGCCGGAAGTTCTTATTTAAAATTTGTAAATAAAAAAACTGGAATTTTTTTTTTTGGAATTTATTTGTAAACTGTTTTAATAAAAGAAACTGGAATATTATTCTACATAAAGAAATAAACAGTTGAATAATTTTTTTAAATATAGATTTTTTTTTAAAACCTCGTAGTTGTATTTTTCATAAAAAAACCGTTGTGTTCTTGAAAAAAATCTAAAAATCTAAAAAAAAAAAGACAGATTAAGGTTTAACTAAAAATCTACAATATTATGGTAAAAATATTATTTATATTTTTACTATAATATTGTAGATTTTCAGTTAAACCTCAATATGTCTTTTTTTTTTTAGATTTTTAGATTTTTTTAAGAACATAATAGTTTTTTATGAGAAATACAACTAGCACGTTTTAAAAAAAAAACCTATATTTAAAAAAATTATTCAACATTTTATTTCTTTATGTAGAATAATACTATAATTTTTTGTTATTAAAACAGTTTACAAATAAATTTCAAAATCTTTTTTTCAATTTTTTTTATTTACGAATTTTAAATAAGAACTTCCGGCTTTTAATATTAATATTACATATATTTTTTTTCTTAAAAAACAGTTAAAAAAACATTAAAAAATAGTTAAAAAAAGCAGAAAAAATAATGATTTTAAAAAAAGTAAAAAAAATAAAACTCACTTAAATAGAAAACTACACCTATTTGGTAAATATGTTTGAAAGTACACTTATATGGTAAATATGTTTTAAAACTACACCCCTTTTGTAAATAACTCCATAAAACATACCAAATAACTTTATTCATGAAAAAACAAACTTCTCTACATGCCACAAAAATAACATGTCAACCCTCAAATCACTGGCCATGTAAATTGTCACGCACGACATAAAACTTGAGCGCGAAAATTGCCATGACCAAACTATCAAGCTAACCAAGAAAAAAACAATTTGAATTTTTCTCGACAGAGAGCAACTTGAGTGGAGAGATAAAAAGTAGGAACTCTTCTAATCTGCTCTGGACTGACCAGCACGAGAAGAAAGAATGATATCAACAATGAGACCGTAAAGAGCCAAGGCTTCGGCAAAAATGAGAATAAGAATCATCCCAACAAAAAGCTTTGGTTGTTGTGCATTGGCTCTGTCGTAAAAAAAAAAGGGTGAGTAAGAATATTGCATCTCATCATTTTTTATGTTACAAAAATGCAATACAGCATGTTTACCAAGTCAATGAAATTTTTGCATCAAGAATGGCCATGAGCGCAACAAGTTGCCTTGTCACGAACAACTGAGCAAGGAGTAAAAAAGAAAACTAATAAACAGCTAATACTTCACCTCCCTTTGTATGCTTAGGAACAAAGTCAGTCTAGTGGCACAATATTTAGAGTCAATATCAATTTTAGGCTGAGAGAGTTGCAAATTCTATTTAATAGCACTTCTTTGTTACTTTTTTCAGAGATCCTGGATATTTGAGTGGTTGCTATTATCAACTTCTAATGTAGATTCTCTAAAAGAACAGGTAACAGCTGCTTCAAGTTAATGGATGCTTTTGGCTGCTTGAAGCTAAGGCCTACAAGTTTGAATATATTTCAACACACAATATGTTTATCTAGAATTAACCAAACACTAAAATTATGCTTCAAGTTACTTTTTTTTAATTGAATACCAAAACTCCATTTTCTTACTAAAAAAGTAAGTGTATGAACCTTTCGGCATTAGTAACTAATACTCACTCCCTCCCACTCTAAGTGGCTCGTGAGTATATTTCACGGAGATTAAGGAGTATTAATATTAAAAGATGTTAGTGGTATAAAAGTAATAATAAAGTAAGAAAGAATAATAAAATAAGGGTAAAAGTTAATGGAAAGATGATGTGTAAAGTTAAAGTAGGGAAAAAGTTAATTGGAATATGATGTGTAAAGTTAAAGTAGTTTCCATAAACGGAATGAGGAACTTAGATTGGGACACCCAAAATGGAAGGATGAGCAACTTAAAGTGGGACGGAGGGAGTAAGTATTTTCGAGAAGCGTTTGCAAACACTCCCTTAGAGTTCCAGAAAAGCTAAGGAACCCGCTTTATTTTCTCAATGCAAGGCCAAAGTTTCTATACATATAAACAAAACTAGTAACATGGACATGAACAAGGATAACCCCCTTGCCCAACTATCCAACAGATAAAGTTCCCTCACTGCCATGAATACATCTAATAGTGTATGCTAAGTATGCTTTAAATTAGAAAACCCAAATGGGCACATGTAGTCCTTGGAAGCCCACATCCTCCAGTTCAGTCTCAGCTGTTGGCTTCACCAAGATGTAATACAGTTTTTTTTTGCTTATTGGGTCAACAAATATATGGAACTAAGAGTCAGCTATAATGGTACCCACTGCATGAATGAAACTAATAAAGCGTTTTACAAAGAAGAATAAAGACACACACAGAGTACTCATCTTCAAGGCAGATAATCACTAAATGCACAAACAACCAATGTCGAACAATGGTATACGCATCAAAGCATAGTCCACCCTTCAGATTATCCAAATGAGCGAACATTAAATAAATCCCCACCAGCAAGATCATGGAAAAAATAAAATATGACATAACATCAGAACTCAACAAGACAAAAATTTTATCCTAATCCAAACAAAAAGAAACAACAACTAATCAGTACATTCGACCAATAATGCTAAATTTATCAAAATCTAATAATGATCCAGGTACAGAAATTACCTAACACCAGCGTCTCCGACAATCTCTATGGCCATACCAGCAGCAAGGCCGGCTAGACCACAAGATAGTCCATAAGAAAGGTGAGCATATCCATCAAACAAGTAGTAAGACTTGGACTTAGGGTTAATACCAGTACTAATAATCACAGCGATAATCAAACCATAAATACCCAACACACCAGCCATGACCACCAGAACAATAGACTTCATCACCAGATCACACCCATCGACACCACTCCGACGTCGCTCTTCGCGGTGCCGTAAGCCGCTCCCATACCTACAAACTCATGCAAAGTAAATTTGAAATGAGTATGATGGGGGAACTTAGTTATTTCCTAGGATTGCAGGTAAAGCAATTGCCTACAGGAATCTTCATCAACTAAGAGAAGTACAACAAGGAGCTACTCAACAAGTTTGGGATGAATAACTCCAAATCATCGTCAACCCCCATGAGCACTTCCGTGTAAATTAGTGTTGAACCTTTGACATTGAGCAAGGTTAGTGGAACCAAATATAATATCATCTACATATATTTGAACTATTAACAAGTCATCACCTTCCTGTATCTTAAATAGAGTCTTGTCCACAACACCTTTCTCAGATCTGTTATTGGTATAGTACAGTGACAGAGTTTCATACCATGCTCTATGGGCTTGCTTAAGTCCATACAGAGCTTTTCGTAGTATGTATACAAGGTCTCCGCCTTCTGTGTTGACAAACCCTGGTGGTTGTTCAACATAGACTTCTTCGGCGATGTCTCCATTCAGGAATGCGCTCTTAACATCCATTTGGTATACAATAAAGCTCTTATGGGCGGCAAAAGCTAAAAATATCCTAATGACTTCTAGTCTGGCTACAGGGCAAATGTTTCATCATAGTCTATGCCTTCTTCGTGTCTGTAGCCCTGTGCGATTAGATGGGATTTGTTCCTAATAACAACTCCATTCTCATCATTCTTGTTCCTAAATACCCATTGTAACACCCCCAATCCACTCAGGGATATTACACGCCGTAGACCCCTTTCCACAAGGAGCTACCAGGCGGGAGACTACAAATCATAACCCACATGCGGTCAACTTGACCAAAACATAATACCGTAGACCGATTAGGTCTCTCAAAACATAGCATAACCGTACATCTGATGAAACTAAATTACAACTCGATCACATAGTACATAAAATGTCCATCCCCTCAAGGATGACAAGAACTCAAACTGACATATCACCGATGCATGACGACTACAACTGTGACAAGTATCGCTGCATTGCATCATCCTCCGAGCCAATCCTGTGGTTGCTCACTCTCCAGTCAGAACACCTGGAATAAATAACAAAATCCCCAACGAGGGGTTAGCGATGGAATCGCTAGCAAGTAACCAAGCTATACAATTATACATCAAGAATACCACCGTTATGAAAATAACATTTCGACAAGGTAGTAACACGATCCCCGAGTCTAAAGTCTTTTGAAAATTTATTCCTTTAAAACAAACCATGGGGATTACTCCAGAAATCATTGTAAGAGATTATTTAGAGACTTCGGGGGTCTCAGTGTAAAATCCTGAAATATGAATATTTTTCCTTTTCAAAGGTTTTCTTTCAAAATCATACAAATGATTTTATTCTCAACTCAAACCTCAAGATCAAAACCATATTCACCAATATAATCGGGATTCAAGATTCAAACATAAACAATTCAGAGATATCAAATCAACAAATAAACGTCTCCGTGGCCCGAAGGGTCCCACGGATTAGTCATCAAGAATAAACTCGAACACACCCATAAGTTATCTTGACATCGCACTCGCAAGTGACGATTCTGAGCCCTCTCCGGACCTACCCGATTAGATAACCTTATGGTCAAATAGTAACATCCGCCGTACTCGCAAGCACGCGCTCCGGAGGCCTCGACGGACCCTACCCGGATAACATCATTCAAATACGCCCATAAGTTATCATGACATCGCACTCGCAAGTGTCGATTCTGAGCCCTCCCGACCTACCCGAATTGATAACCTTATGGTCACAACATAACGTCCGCCGTACTGCAAGCACGCTCCTCCGGAGGCCTCGACGGACCCTACCCGACAACATCTCAATTCGCTAAGATACACAACAACAACAAAGGCACAATATTCACTACAACCGAAACACGTAACATATAAGTTAATGTAACATAACTTCCACAAAGGCACAACATCCACAAAGAAACCATCATTCAGAAAAGGCCAACGAGCAAATAATACAAGTATTACGCGGTTCCACAATTCTTCAGTTAACTACTCATTTCTAGTATTTATTTTAACAAAGTAACATGAAGAGGTAGTTATCATTATTCTTGAAGCTAAAGTTTACGTTGGTAATTACCTTCATAAAATCACATCTTCATTTAAAGTAAGTTACGGTTAAATATACCGTCACTAACGAGTCCACGTTAAATTCACGACACATCACATTCTCAAAGTATAAAGAATATAGACGAGATACTCGCCTCAAGTCCACCGCACGCGGAGCAACGGGAAAGCTCGACTTAATGACCGCTACTGAACACTCCGAAGAACACGATTCAACCGGGAAGCTCGGACCCCGAAGAAGACAACGAACGGGAGGGTTCCGACTCGAGTTCTTCACAAGAATTCGACCCTAACAATATATAATCCAAAAATCAACAATCATACGAGGAAGGATATTCGTAGAACGCCCGAAAACCCCTCTATGACATACTACCGGACACCTTCAAGGCGTCGACCAAGAACTCGACCAAAATATCGAATCGATACGATCCAACCATGGAATAACAAGGGAAATGATATAATACATCTAAATAATCATCAATCCATCATAATCCTAAGTTAAATCGGATTAATCGGACGAAAACAACCAAAATACCCAAATTCCCAAAAACTAGATTTCTAGGAAATCTGACCTGATTCGGTAGATCGGAGGATGTTATAGGACGGATGATTGATGATATGAACCTCAAAACTTCATATATTCATCGTCCAACAACATCTCTAGATGATTCACACACCCACAAATTTCGACGGAAGAAAAAGAATGAGAAATGGTGAAGAAAACGCCGCTGTGCCTTTATAAGCCGATTGCCGCCGTTACGACGAATCGCCAAGGGTTACGCACGTAACGAATCGAAGTCATCGCCTAAAATCGCGGCCCGCTACGCACGTTACGCCGGGGCCTTACGACGAATCGCCCTTACGCACGTAACGGCCGAGCACTAACGCACGTTACTCGGCCGGTGGCCCGCCCGAGCACGCCCGGCCATGACTCGGCCGGGACCAATTCCGACGGCCCGAACGACCCCGAAACCCGAACCTGAGTACGAATTGAAGATACGATTACGAAGTACTCGCAAATACGAATCCGAGCACTAAGAGAACACACGATTCCGACCACCCGAAGGCTCGAAATTCGACAACGGAAAGTAATTACCCCAAACTTTGGGAAATTACGAAAATGGCCCAAAACGCCCGAAAATCACGATACGTGATCGAAACACCAAGACAAAGCTCGCAACATAAATAATAACATTAAATGAACTTACGAGAAAGTCGAAACAACAGTTTCGGACGAGATTCGCAAGAATCGAACTCAAGTGCGGAAAAGTCGCCAAAAAGCACGGAACTCGACAAAACGATACCGAAACGAACTCGGATGACCAAACACGAAGAACAAAACATTGTCAAAATGTCAAAACGGTCGCAAGAGAGTTCTGGAAACTAGAAAAATGCCAAAAACGAAAAATTACCGAAAAGAAAATCACGTATTACATTCTACCCTCTAAAAAAGTTTCGTCCCAAACTTAAACTAAAAAAATGAAGTCACAAACAACAAAGCACGGCCGACAAAATCTCAATGGTCCCGATTTAACCGATCCCGATACCGATGCCGAAACACGATTCGGGAAACTTCATGGAATAATTCACAATATCAACTCGTGGCCCTCGAGTCCACAATTATAACAAGTAATCCGCTACGAAGGACAATTAGCTTGCACATGACCGACAACATTGCGCTTAAAGCACCTCCCACCGACTAGGAGTCAAAGAAGACAACTTGGAACTCTTGGTTCCACCGAACGAAGAAATTGAAGGTTTCGCCGCACGACTACGCGAAACTTCGATGAGAAGAATTTCCGTCTCGCACCGTCCGAAAATCTCCAGACGTCCTCTGTCTCTTCGACTCATGCGAAGGCCCGGAGATAACGATGCCATCTCGTACGCCATGGCTCGATTCGATACTCTCTCAAAGTAGCACAAGTGAAACCCGACATGTACTGTCGAATCTCTGGTCTCATCCGCATATCAAAATGACGGATCTTGTCCTCCTCGGTCCTCACCTGATTCTTCACAAAGGCGAGCTGTCGACTATAATCGACAATAGCCTGTGACACGGGTACATCCTGTGGCTCGGCTAGGTAAAAATCTCGGATCCTCTGCTCTCGAATCGGCCTCGGGCAAAATTCCGCTTCCATCAACTTCTTGAACTCTTCCCAAGTAACAGCATGATCTTGAGGCTCAACGGCCTCCCACCAGTTAGCGGCGTCATCAACGAGAAGGAACTGAGCGATAGGAATCCTCCGCTCCTCGGGACAACCAATCGCCTTGAAAATCTTCTCCAATTGGATAAGCCAACCGTCCCAGCCCAAAGTATCACCCGCTCCTGCAAAGCGAGGGGGACGCATACGAACCGCTTCTCTAAGCCACCGAGTCGATCCAACATCCACATTCGCAGAATGGATACACTGAACCACCAGAGCTAAATGTGTCATCAGGTCTGCCACCTGTTGGAGCACAGTAGCAACACCAGTACTAATTCCATTACCGGTAGTACGATCCTGGTCGCGCGGAGGGTTACCACGACCTCGACCTCTCGGCATACTGAATGGGCAACCGATCAAAACAACCAAAACAACCACCGCATAATCAATATAGAGCAACCAACAATAACACAATAAAATACTCATTCCGAGTTGTAACACGAATACATGAACCATCACTGCAACGACAGAATTCAAATTGAAAAATCATTCACTTAGCACTTTTAACATAAATTACGACCATTACCAAGTTTTTCACGGTCAAAACCCCAACCATATCATCCGGCTCGAATATGGGTAATATTTTAAAAACAATTTTTTTTTTTTAAGGTGCTTGTCCAAATGATAGCATTTTAAAATTCCTGAATTTGAAAAATTTGCTGAAGCGAATTTTAGAAAAGAAAAGTTTGATCAAAACTACGAATCTATTATCATCTCTGTCTCGTTTTGAAAAACATGTACAAGACATTCTGAATTACCACATCCGGATAACGTCAAAGAAACAACACAATTAAACCGAACTATGAAATCATCGTATCTGGGCGTACACCCATAACTTGCTAACAAGAATTGTGACAATATATAATACGTCAATAATATCCACACAGGTGAAGCAACTAAGTGCAATACTGATATCGCAGTTAGGGTTCACGATCGTCACAGACGGACCATATGATTAGGTCGATAGATATTGAGCAACAGAAAATGATCACCTATAGAATTGTAACAACAAAGGTACTATAAAAATTTTCCGACGGGCAAAACAACATAACAAACATATAACAGAAATTTTTTCAAAATTCTTTTGGTCTCAACCGAAGGTGACGGTAATATTTTGCAGTGCCCGAAATACATTAAAATACATTTTTCCTCATACCGCCTGATGGTGTCATTTGAAAATACAGGATTAACTCTGTCAAAACTCGACCGATTTCAAAATTCACACGGGCTGCTGGTTTAATCGAACCATAAAAATATTTTCAAAATCAACTTTCACAAAAATGTTCTGACCCTTATGGCCCCTCAAAAATATATTCTAAAATCTACCCGCAGCGGAATAATTACGATAGTCCAAACAAACTGATCGAACTAAAAACCACCTGCTCAAACGACAAACAAAATCACAAATTCAACCAAACACATTTCGGGCGCATCAAGTTAAAACATATATCAAGACTATTATTTGAGCTTTTCACCGAATCAACTTGGCACACTTTCAAACCCATCAAGGTTCACAAATTTCACAACATACCACCCCACACGGCGGTTCAAAGTCAAAACATCAATACGTTCACCATATTCGTACACCGTGGCCACAAGCATCAATTACAACTCCCTTACACAACACAAAGTGTAAATAAGGACACACATCACATTTAATTCGCACACGTAAAAACATGAAATACGGTACCTCACATAAAGGAGGAGACTTATGTCCACAGCCGCACGAGATAATGGCCGCAACACGATACTAATCACAACGAACCACAATTGATCACAACGGATCGCAATGATCTCGCTTGTTCACAAATCGCTCACCCGGTGACACGACAAGACACGACTCCGACAAGACACGACTGACAAGACCCAACTAGACCCAATCGCCTAGGTTTTCGCAAACCTTGCTCGATACCATTTATGTAACACCCCAATCCACTCGGGGATATTACACGCCGTAGACCCCTTTCCACAAGGAGCTACCAAAGTGAGACTACAAATCATAACCCACATGCGGTCAACTTGACCAAAACATAATACCGTAGACCGATTAGGTCTCTCAAAACATAGCATAACCGTACATCCGATGAAACTAAATTACAACTCGATCACATAGTACATAAAATGTCCATCCCTCAAGGATGACAAGAACTCAAACCGACATATCACCGATGCATTTGCAGACTACACAACCGTGACTAGTATCGCCGCATTGCATCATCCTCCGAGCCAATCGTGGTTGCTCACTCTCCAAATGTAACACCGAATAAATAACAAAATCCCCAACGAGGGGTTAGCGATGGAATCGCTAGCAAGTAACCAAGCTATACAATTATACATCAAGAATACCACCGTTATGAAAATAACATTTCGACAAGGTAGTAACACGATCCCCGAGTCTAAAGTCTTTTGAAAATTTATTCCTTTAAAACAAACCATGGGGATTACTCCAGAAATCATTGTAAGAGATTATTTAGAGACTTCGGGGGTCTCAGTGTAAAATCCTGAAATATGAATGTTTTTCCTTTTCAAAGGTTTTCTTTCAAAATCATACAAATGATTTTATTCTCAACTCAAACCTCAAGATCAAAACCATATTCACCAATATAATCGGGATTCAAGATTCAAACATAAACAATTCAGAGATATCAAATCAACAGTCAAAATATCTCCGTGGCCCCGAAGGGTCCCACCCGGATTAGTCATCAAGAATAAACTCGAACACACCCATAAGCTATCTTGACATCGCACTCGCAAGTGACGATTCTCGGAGCCCTCTCCAGACCTACCCGATTAGATAACCTTATGGTCAAATAGTAACATCTGGCCGTACTCGCAAGCACGCGCCTCCGGAGGCCTCGACGGACCCTAACCGGATAACATCATTCAAATACGCCCATAAGTTATCATGACATCGCACTCGCAAGTGTCGATTCTCGGAGCCCTCCCCAGACCTACCCGAATTGATAACTGATAAGTGGTAATTTTACCACATATTTCTAGGATTTTATACTAGGTTTTTATCTCGTTTCGTGATTAATGTGCTCGTATTTGGCTTATTTATGATTAGTCGAGCCGTATTACGCGTTTGGGTTGGTTTTAGTGTGTTTGCAGGTTTTTAGAGCCAAAAGGACCCAAAACGAGACAAAGGACCGAGAGTCGAATCAAGCGGACGAAGAAATGGATTTTTGCGAGAAACAGTCGAACCTATCGGCCCAGCATATCGGCCGATAGGGCGCCCGAAAG
Organism: Orobanche coerulescens; assembly: GCA_033398695.1. NCBI lineage: Eukaryota > Viridiplantae > Streptophyta > Magnoliopsida > Lamiales > Orobanchaceae > Orobanche > Orobanche coerulescens. The sequence continues at coordinate 53,365,986 of CM065803.1, forward strand.
GAGATTCTGCCCTGCCAAGTGAAGAGATCGACGAACCATCTATCGGCCAAATTTATCGGCCGATAGGCCATCCAAAGGCTTCCAATGGCTCTCGTTGGACGGATTTTGACTCTTTTGGATATTATTTATTTCCTAGATTAGGGCTAATCGGGATTTTAACCCCCTTAGGCTATATAAACCTCATTCTAGACCTAGTTTGAGGGATATCTATCATCTTTTATCAGCCCTTATCATTCTTTTTCATCTTTTACAATTTTTAGATCTTCTTAGCAAGATTAATTTATTTGATGCAAGAACTTTTTGGAGGAGAATTATTATTGTTTTTGGGAGATTGAAGACTCGGAGTTCATCCATAAGGGTTGTAATCTCTCTTTTCATATTAATAATATGCATTCTTCATCAATTTCTTGTTTAATTTCAATCATGTCTGGCTAATTCCTTTGATTGATTCTAGGGTTAGTAATTTTAATTGATGATCACATGATATTCCTTTGATTACCTTTTGACCTTTCATCCTAGGCTTGTGTTCAAGTTGTGTTAAATCTCATGCTAGATTAAAGGGCCCTTAATTGATGCATGTTAGCTAATTAATTTTGTCCGGAAGGAGTAATTGATTAGTGGAAATACTTGATGCACAATATGATTTTATCTTGAGACCTAGCGGAGAAAGATAAATCATAGATAAATAAGTCGGTGCTTTTTAAGTGATTTTAATTCTTTGAGTTCTCAAGGGAAAAGGGTTTAAATTAACTATCCTTCTAGGTTGCCTTGATCGAATTCTAGATCTACCGAGTGATTATTTCTAGGATTGAATTAAAATTTGGGGAAAAGGAATCAATTGAATAAATTGTGTGAATTCAATTAGATGATACTACCCTAGGATCAATTACCTTTCGACTTGTGATTTTATCTTGCTAATTTGCTTTATTTGCTTAATTTAGATATTTCATCTTTTATTTATTTTTCGTTCTTCGATTTTTAAAGTTAGATAATTAGAATCAAAACAATTTTTCGGATTCCTAAATAGCAGTCAAATTTTGAGTAGAGTTAATTCCTTTATTTTCGACACATCAATTCCCTTGGGTTCGACACCTTGGAAATACTCCGAGGTTTTACAAATTTTAAAATTGATCGGATTTGAAAACCATACTACGCGAAAACAAGCGATTAATTTTTGGCGCCGTTGCCGGGGAATTGATAGAAAATTTAAGGGAATAATTCGAAAAAGAAGAGATTGTTACTTTAGGTAGTTTACTTTTATTATTAATATTCGATCTCGTTTCCTCACATCTTGTTTTCTTTTCCTTGTAGGCGGTGCATGATCACGAGATCCCAAGGAAAGAACTTATTTCCTTTGGACCCGGAAATCGAGAAGTCTTTGAGGAGGAAGAAGCAAGAAGCGAGAACCGAGACTATTACTATACCTTTCGTTGATACCATGGCCGGCATTGTTGACCAACCACGAGAACTCGCTCGTCCCGAGAAGATCCCTTTGAATGCCCGCCGACCTAAGCCGGACGATTATCAAGAAGGAGGTTGGGGAAAGATTGATGCCAACAACTTCGAGCTTAAGCCGTCCCTCATTGCTACAAGAAGTCTCAAACATACGGAGGGGGAGTGAATGAAGATCCAAACGCTCATCTTGAGTCGTTTTGGACATATGTGCCACCATCAAGCAAAACGGAGTGCCTCCAGATGTCATTAAGCTCCGCCTATTCCGGTTTTCTCGTAGAAGACGATGCGCTAGATTGGTACAAGAGCCTAGATCGGAAGGAAATTGGTACTTGGAGAGAGATGACCCGGTTGTTCTTAAGACGCTTCTATCCTCCCTCGAAGGTGCAAAAACAAATCAACGATATCTTGCAATTCGAGCAATATGAGGATGAATACTTATACGAGGCATGGATCCGATTTAAGAAGCTACTTCGCAAATGCCCACAAAGATGGAATTGACAAAGAGGAGATCTATATTCGGTTTTATCGGGTTTGACGAGGAAGGCTAGAAGAGAATCGACTATTCATCGAAAGGGGGATTTCTTGCTAACGATTATGAAGAGGCCAAGAATCTCATTTAGCTAGAGGTCAACAATGATTACGAGGAGGTGACCGATCGGAAGATGACAAGAAGAAAGGTTCCAAAGGTGACGAGGACGCCTACGGTGATTTAAAGGCAAAATTTGAAAAACAACAAAAAGAGCTCGAGATGCTAAGAAAGAATACTTTGGGAGTCAATTCGCTTTTGAAGAGTTAAACGAGCCGATTGCGGTTAAGGAGGATGTGAACTACATGCAAGGAGGAAACTTCCTAAGGGGGAAATTGGGGGAACTCTTATCCGAACAATCGAAACCACCCTAATTTCTCCTATGCCAATCCGAACAATGCTCTTCACCACCACCGGATTTAACGTGAAAATGGGGTTATTCAAGAGCCGATTGCTAAGACACCTATGGAAGAGATGTTGAACGATTGAGGCGAGCCAAAAAGATTTTATTTATAAAGTAGACAAGAGGTTCGAGCTCTCGAGCATAGTGTGACATCTATTGGAAACTCGGTGATAGCCTTGACAAAGCAGATGACGATGGTGGAGACCCAAATGAGTCAAATGGCGAACGCCAAGCCGGATTTCATAAGCCGGGCCATTTTCCGAGCAAAGACTGAGACCAACCCGAAGACTCAACAATGCAACGCAATCGAGCTTCGGAGTGGGACAAGGTACAGTAATCATGGGGCTGGAGTTAAGGAATCTGGAAACGAGGATGTATTAGAGACGGGAGCCGAGAACAAGAAAGAAGATGAAATGCAGCAGGACCATCGGCCAAGCCTATCGGCCGATAGGCCCAACCGATACCCATACAGCATGCCGGCAGTGAAGCCTATCGACCCACCTATCGGCCGAAAGGCTCCTGGAAGTTCGAATATGAAATATTTTGAGGAAAAAGCTCCATTTCCACAGCGATTGGCCAAGTCGAGATATGATGAAAAGCTTCAACAATTTATCGACATGTTTCAAAAGGTGAATATCAACATTCCACTTCTAGACGCTTTGAGAGACATGCCGGGTTACGTAAAATTCTTGAAAGACGATGTGGCAAGCAAGAGGAAATTGAGGAAGTTTGAAACAATAAATATGACAGAGGAGTGTAGCGCTATCATTCAAAACAAACTCCCACTCAAGCAGAAGGATCCGGGACGTTTTTACTTTGACATGCATGATTGGCGACCAAACGTTCCGTAATGGGTTGTGTGATCTCGGGGCAAGCATCAATCTTATGCCTCTATCCATCTTTAAGAGGTTGAAGATTGGGGAGATGAAGCCGACTACCATTTCTCTACTCATGGCGGACCGGTCGATCACTTATCCGAGGGGAATTGTGGAGGATGTGCTCGTTAGAGTCCAACACTTGGTCTTCCTACGATTTCGTAGTTCTTGATATGCCCGAGGACGAGAATCAACCACTGATCTTTGGGAGACCGTTTCTAGCGATGGGGAGAGCACTTATCGACGTCCAGGAGGGTGATCTTACTTTCCGGGTTAATGATCAAAATCTGAAAATTTCCATCTATGACGCGATGAAGAAGCCCGACGATGCGCCCGAGGAATGTTTTGAAATTGAGTCTATTATGCCGCCCCCGACCGACTTGTTGGAGCATTGTATTGCACACTCCATTTACTTACATTCCGATGTTGATGAAATTTCCGAGGATTTGCCAAAGTATGTTCGAATGTTGGAGGCGAACGAGTCTCGACTTAATGAGAGGAGCGTATGCTATCTTGATATCAACAAACCCGTTCAAGGGGGAGTTGTCACTGAAGATCCGGGATGAATGAGGTATCGTCTAGCTAAAGACGTTAAACGTAGCACTTGTTGGGAGGTAACCCAACGTATGTATATTAGTTCGTTTTATTCGTTTATTTTCGATTTTTCGTTTGCGTGATTTTTGTAGTTTCTAGTTTCGTAGTAGCTTTGCTAGTTTTTGTTAAGTTCTAATCCATGCACGCCGAGTTTTGAATACTTGCAGGTCTTTAATCGCCATATCCTAGCAAAAACGTGACCAATTATGCGAAAGAGAAAAAGTCGAAATTTTTTTGAGACAAGATCCTATCGGCGAGCATATCGGCCGACAGCCCGGCCGATAGCCGAGGAAAATTAGAAAATTTTTATGTTACAAGGTGGGTCGACAGAATTCCACATCGACCGATATCCCGCCCGATATGAGCATGGTAAGAGATGAAGTTCCTATCGGCCCACCCGACGGGCCGATAGCTCGGCCGATAGACATACCCGCCCAAGATACACTACGAGCTCGCCGACAAACCCGCCATTTCAGCCACGGTGATCGTACTCCATTAACAAAGCCACTCCTTTCTCTTTTCAAACTTATTCCTCCTTTGGGATGCGAAATAAGTTTGGGGGGGGGGGAGAAGTGCGGCTTTGTTAATTTCTTTACGTGTGAGTACCTTGTTTGCCTTGTATCATTATATGCTTGTGTTGGTGCCCGTTGTTTTTATTTGTGCTTATCTTATTGGTGTTGCGTGGATTTAGCTTTTGTTGCTTAGTTTTTCGATTTTTATATTCATTTTAATTGGGTGTGTTTGCTAGTTTCTATTTTCTATTTTTTTTAGGTAGTAGTGGTTTTTTTTAGATTTCGTGTTTGCTTTTATTTGCTTTTCGTTGTTTGCTTTAGATAGCCTTGCTTGTCTTTAGTTTTTCCTTATTAGTGAATTTTTCGTGCTTCTAATTGTGTGATACCGATGTTACGACACTGTTTTTCTCTCTGAAGAAACGGTCGAGTTTTAGTCGAGTTGTAGTTAGTAATTTCATTTTGCATAGTATTCATTTAAGTCCAAAATTTTTCGTGATTGTAGAGGTCTTGGCGTATAAGAGACGATACATACTTGTTTTAAAATCACCGTCAATACGCTTTGGTTACATCTTCCTGATAGTGAGTCGATCAAGCTGGCTACCGTGTTGGCACTTAGATAGAGTTTAGAGTCGGCCGCTTTTCCCAAAAATTGAGATAATGTTGTTCTATGAAGGGAAGTCTAGTAACCGGGGCATTCGCGTGACCCGTTGTTTACCCTCGCGTAAAACGACGACTGATTAGACTAGTGATTTAGATATTTCACATGTGCCAAGGATAGGGAACCTAGTAAGGGGGTATTCGTGTGACCATTGCTTACTCTCGCGTAAAACGGCGACCTTGATTCGGACATGCGAAAATTATATATTCGAGTTGTTTCTCCGCTGTAGACGGGAACTTAGTAACTAGAAGCATCCATGTGCCCCATGAGTGTCTTTTACGTCAAACGGTTTTCTAATACATGAGAATGGAAGTTCCACCCTAGGATAACCCCGATGAAACATCCCGAGATCCTAACCTAGTGGTCAACTCGAATCAAATTCTTGAACATATATATAAGGGAATACTGACCGAGGTTTATTTGTTATGAAACTCGTTAAAATTGTACCACTAGACTGTGTAACGGGACGAACTAGCTTGTTTATTTTAGCCTTTCATATTGACGGTCGATTTGAATCACGTTTTGTTAATCTTTGAGCTGGATTTTCTTCATGAACGAATGATTAGGACCGAACTTGACTACTTTGCGGAATTATTATTCTGAGTGCAGCTCGCTTTTACGACACTCGAATTATTTAGAGAGAATTACAGGATAGTATTGATTAGGTTGAACACTATGAGTTGCACGATGATTCACGGCATTCTTTTTCTTTTCTTTTGGTTGTTCGGGACGAACAAGGCTTAAGTTTGGGGGGGTTTGATAAGTGGTAATTTTACCACATATTTCTAGGATTTTATACTAGGTTTTTATCTCGTTTCGTGATTAATGTGCTCGTATTTGGCTTATTTATGATTAGTCGATCCGTATTACGCGTTTGGGTTGGTTTTAGTGTGTTTGCAGGTTTTTAGAGCCAAAAGGACCCAAAACGAGACAAAGGACCGAGAGTCGAATCAAGCGGACGATGAAATGGATTTTTGCGAGAAACAGTCGAACCTATCGGCCCAGCATATCGGCCGATAGGGCGCCCGAAAGGAGATTCTGCCCTGCCAAGTGAAGAGATCGACGAACCATCTATCGGCCAGCCTATCGGCCGATAGGCCAGTCCGAAAGGCTTCCCAGCGGGCTCTCGTTTTTGGACGGATTTTGACTCTTTTGGATATTATTTATTTCCTAGATTAGGGCTAATCGGGATTTTAACCCCCTTAGGCTATATAAACCTCATTCTAGACCTAGTTTGAGGGATATCTATCATCTTTTATCAGCCCTTATCATTCTTTTTCATCTTTTACAATTTTTAGATCTTCTTAGCAAGATTAATTTATTTGATGCAAGAACTTTTTGGAGGAGAATTATTATTGTTTTTGGGAGATTGAAGACTCGGAGTTCATCCATAAGGGTTGTAATCTCTTTTTTCATATTAATAATATGCATTCTTCATCAATTTCTTGTTTAATTTCAATCATGTCTGGCTAATTCCTTTGATTGATTCTAGGGTTAGTAATTTTAATTGATGATCACATGATATTCCTTTGATTACCTTTTGACCTTTCATCCTAGGCTTGTGTTCAAGTTGTGTTAAATCTCATGCTAGATTAAAGGGCCCTTAATTGATGCATGTTAGCTAATTAATTTTGTCCTAAGGAGTAATTGATTAGTGGAAATACTTGATGCACAATATGATTTTATCTTGAGACCTAGCGAGGAAGATAAATCATAGATAAATAAGTCGGTGCTTTTAAGTGATTTTAATTCTTTGAGCTCAAGGGAAAAGGGTTTAAATTAACTATCCTTCTAGGTTGCCTTGATCGAATTCTAGATCTACCGAGTGATTATTTCTAGGATTGAATTAAAATTTGGGGAAAAGGAATCAATTGAATAAATTGTGTGAATTCAATTAGATGATACTACCCTAGGATCAATTACCTTTCGACTTGTGATTTTATCTTGCTAATTTGCTTTATTTGCTTAATTTAGATATTTCATCTTTTATTTATTTTTCGTTCTTCGATTTTTAAAGTTAGATAATTAGAATCAAAACAATTTTTCGGATTCCTAAATAGCAGTCAAATTTTGAGTAGAGTTAATTCCTTTATTTTCGACACATCAATTCCCTTGGGTTCGACACCTTGGAAATACTCCGAGGTTTTACAAATTTTACAATTTCGGCTGAGTGATTATTTCTAGGATTGAATTAAAATTTGGGGAAAAGGAATCAATTGAATAAATTGTGTGAATTCAATTAGATGATACTACCCTAGGATCAATTACCTTTCGACTTGTGATTTTATCTTGCTAATTTGCTTTATTTGCTTAATTTAGATATTTCATCTTTTATTTATTTTTCGTTCTTCGATTTTTAAAGTTAGATAATTAGAATCAAAACAATTTTTTGGATTCCTAAATAGCAGTCAAATTTTGAGTAGAGTTAATTCCTTTATTTTCGACACATCAATTCCCTTGGGTTCGACACCTTGGAAATACTCCGAGGTTTTACAAATTTTAAAATTGATCGGATTTGAAAACCATACTACGCGAATCCCAGCGATCAATAACCTTATGGTCACAACATAACGTCTGGCCGTACTCGCAAGCACGCTCCTCCGGAGGCCTCGACGGGACCCTACCCGGACAACATCTCAATTCGCTAAGATACACAACAACAACAAAGGCACAATATTCACTACAACCGGAAACACGTAACATATAAGTTAATGTAACATAACTTCCACAAAGGCACAACATCCACAGCAAACCATCATTCAGGAAAAAGGCCAACGAGCAAATAATACAAGTATTACGCGGTTCCACAATTCTTCAGTTAACTACTCATTTCTAGTATTTATTTTAACAAAGTAACATGAAGAGGTAGTTATCATTATTCTTGAAGCTAAAGTTTACGTTGGTAATTACCTTCATAAAATCACATCTTCATTTAAAGTAAGTTACGGTTAAATATACCGTCACTAACGAGTCCACGTTAAATTCACGACACATCACATTCTCAAAGTATAAAGAATATAGACGAGATACTCGCCTCAAGTCCAACGCACGCGGAGCAACGGGAAAGCTCGACTTAATGACCGCTACCGAACACTCAAGAACACGATTCAACCGGAAGCTCGGACCCCGAAGAAGACAACGAACGGGAGGGTTCCGACTCGAGTTCTTCACAAGAATTCGACCCTAACAATATATAATCCAAAAATCAACAATCATACGAGGAAGGATATTCGTAGAACGCCCGAAAACCCCTCTATGACATACTACCGGACACCTTCAAGGCGTCGACCAAGAACTCGACCAAAATATCGAATCGATACGATCCAACCATGGAATAACAAGGAAAATGATATAATACATCTAAATAATCATCAATCCATCATAATCCTAAGTTAAATCGGATTAATCGGACGATAACTACCAAAATACCCAAATTCCCCAAAACTAGATTTCTAGGAAATCGACGATTCGGTAGATCTGAGGATGTTATAGACGGATGATTGATGATATGAACCTCAAAACTTCATGTATTCATCGTCCCAACAACATCTCTAGATGATTCACACACCCACCTCGTACGGGAAGAAAAAGAATGAGAAATGGTCAAGAAAACGCCGCCAGCCTTTTATAAGCCGATCACGGCCGTTACGACGTAATCGCCAAGGGTTACGACGTAACCGAAGTCATCGCCTCTAAAATCGCCGCCCGCTACGCACGTTATCGCCGTGGCCTTACGACGAATCGCCCTACGCACGTAACGGCCGAGCACTAACGCACGTTACTCGGCCAGTGGCCCGCCCGAGCACGCCCGCCATGACTCGGCCGACCAATTCCGACGGCCCGAACGACCCGAAACCCGAACTCGAGTACGAATCGAAGATACGATTACGAAGTACTCGCAAAGACGAATCCGAGCACTAAGAGAACACACGATTCCGACCACCCGAAGGCTCGAAATTCGACAACGGAAAGTAATTACCCCAAACTTTGGGAAATTACGAAAATGGCCCAAAACGCCGAAAATCACGATACGTGATCGAAACACCAAGACAAAGCTCGCAACATAAATAATAACATTAAATGAACTTACGAGAAAGTCGAAACAACAGTTTCGGACGAGATTCGCAAGAATCGAACTCAAGTGCGGAAAAGTCGCCAAAAAGCACGGAACTCGACAAAACGATACCGAAACGAACTCGGATGACCAAACACGAAGAACAAAACATTGTCAAAATGTCAAAACGGTCGCAAGCGAGTTCTGGAAACTAGAAAAATGCCAAAAACGAAAAATTACCGAAAAAGAAAATCACGGGTATTACACCCATTTGGTTCCAATAACATCTTGATGCTCAGGTCTGGGTACTAAATACCATATATTGTTTCTTTCGAAACCATTCAGCTCGTTTTCCATAGAAGTGATCCAGTGAGAGTTATTGAGAGCTTCATTGGTAGAAACAGATTTGGATTGAGCTAAAAATACAAATAGGGTGCACATGGCTAGTCTCCTAAGTTCAGCTTGAGATTTCCATACAGGAAATGGGGATTTTTCAGATTCGGATTCTTCTTGCGCACACAGTACAGTTCCTTGTGTACTTTGCATTCTACTTCGGGTAGATACTCCAGCATCAATGTCTCCTATGATTAACTCATGTGGGTGATCTCTCAACCATCTTCTGTCGGGTTCTAGTTCGGCATCACGTACTGTATCTTGAGGTATTATAGTTTCAGCTTCAGCTTGTACAGCATCAACTTCAACTACCTCTGTTCTTACAGTTGCGGGGTTGATCTCCAAGTCTACGACAGGCTCTATTGGAGTTGGAGGGTTATTTATGGAGAGTGTTTGGATATTTTGAGTCAGATCTTCTACTCCTTTAGGATCATGGTGTGGTTCATCGAACACTACATGTATAGATTCTTCGATTGTCAGCTTCCTTTTGTTAAAGATTCGTAAAGCCTTGCTGACAGAGGAATATCCTACAAATATCCCTTCATTCGACTCTCGTCAAAAGTCTTAAGTTGGTATTTCCCGTTATTCAGAACATAGCATCGGCATACAAAGATGTGAAAATATGAAACCAATGGAGTTTTGTTGTTCCATACCTCGTATATTGTTTTGTTGTGATACTTGTTGATGATACAGTTGTTTTGTGTATAGCACGTTGTATTTGTTGCTTCACCCCAGAAATGCTGTGGCAACTTGTTTGCGACGATCATGGTTCTTGTTGCTTCCTTGAGTGTTTTGTTCTTTCGCTTGGCAACACCATTTTGTCGACGAGTCCGGGCAGCTGAGTATTCGTGCTGTATTCCATTGTCCGAATAGTATTGCTCTATAAAGAGGTTAGTAAATTCAGTACCCCTGTCGGAACGAATGGACACGATACTCAACCCTTTCTCATTCTGAAGCTTTCTCAGGTGCTCGGGCAGCTTTGTTGTGGTTTCTTTCTTCTTGCTCAGAAAGATTGTCCAAGCATACCTGGAATAATCATCAACAATAACTAACCAATATTTCTTACCTCCCAAACTTACAGGGTCTATTGGACCATAGAGATCCATATGTAGCATATCTAGAACTCTGTGAGTGGACAGGTATAATTTGCTTTTCAGGGTGGTTTTGACTTGTTTGCCTTTCTGACAGGGTCCACAGATGTTGTCTTTTTGGAATGACACATCGGACAATCCTCTAACCATTCCCTGTCTGGCGAGCTTGTTGATTGTCTTGAAGTTGATGTGTGACATCCTCTTGTGCCATAGCCAACTTTGATCTGCAGTGCCTTTGGCAACAAAACATGGAGTAGTGGAGCTCGTAGGCTTCCAGTCAGCAATATACATGTTACCTGACCTGCTTTTTGTGACCACAACTTCTTTGGTCAGAATGTTCTTGACTCTACAATGATCTATATAGAATTTTGCCGAGAACTATTTGTCACCGGACTGGATAATACTAAGTAGATTATACTGTAAGCCTTCAACATAAGCTACATTAGCGACTTTGAATTTTCCTACAAGAAGGTTTCCCTTCCCTCTTGTTCTTCCTTCGGACTTGTCACTGAAGCGCACTTTTGGACCGCAACCTTCTACATAATCTGACAGCCTGCTGATATCTCTTGTCATGTGCCGAGAACATCCGCTGTCGAAGTACCAGATATCCTTCTCTTTTATGTCCTATAAGTAAAGAAATTAAGTAGATTTAGGTCCCCTTTGATTGTTGGGTCCTGGTATGTTAGTACCTTTTGGTACCCAAATTTGCCTCACAACAATTGGCTTGCTATGGGTTACTTTTGGTTCGTTTGTGCTGTCTACGTGGGAAGGCATGTAGTCGCTGTAACTTTGATCATGATGCATGTAAAATCGAGGGTTATTTTTATTATTCCAGTACGAATGCCGTCTCGGAATTCAAGCTATTTTCTTAGGCCTTACAGCTTGCCTCCTAGGTCTCCAGTTGGGTTCCCAAAGATGTTGCTGATATTGCGCGGTGACCTGATTTCTTGATGGACAATGGGGCTCCTGTATCCAATATCTAGGCGCACTGTACTGTTGGAAGTACTGCTGTGCAGACCTTTGATATTTAGATACAGCCTTCTTTCTGAATGGCTATTGGCGCTTATGATATGCTCGGGGAGCATGCTGTTGGTTACGCCTTACCGGTCTGGGAGGCTGAGGTTTCCGCTATCTGTGATATGAACACGGTGGTGGAATCACAGCCTTTTTTGTACGCGGGGCAACTGTTACCTTTACGGGACTCGGGGTCTCTTTAGGAACAGGAATGAGTTCCACACTCCTGACGAACACCATACTATTTTTCCCTTTGTTAGAGAATGAGTTGTATCATAAGCCAGTTTTATCATGAGCATGTTGCCCGGTGCTTAGAATTTTTTCTATTCGTTTAGAGGATTTCTCGAATGATTTCAAGATTGTCTCTAATTCTCCTTCTCGTTTCTCGAGAGTTTTCACTTTGGCTTCGAGTGGAGCGAAATCATTTGTCGTGCTCTCATTATGAGACTTAGTTTCATTTAGATCGTGGACAAGTTGATGATTGCTCTCCATGAGTTTTTCAAGTGTGTCTTTGCTATTTTCACAATCGTTGGACATATTTTCGTAGTTATTTTCCAGCAAGTCATTTTCTTCTTTCAGCTCTAAGTTAGAAATTTGGAGCTGTATGTTTTCTCGTTTCAACGTCTCATAGGCCTTTTGATTGTTTTTGAATTCATTCATCATATTTTCGAAAGTATGAGATGCATTTAGAGGAGTAGTTGTTGTTGAGCTTACCTCATCATCGCTTTCTTCGTCGTCCTCTATTTCTTTGGACTTTTGGGTGCGGACATTTATTTGCATAATGTCCGGGTTTCTACAGTTGTAACAGATGTTAGAATCACTAGAAGGAGATTCGGGACTTACCTTGTGAAAAGGCTTGGGCTTGTAGGGAGTCTTTCTAGACTGTTTGATGAACTTTTTGAATGTGTGCATGAGAAGGGCCATTTCATCTTGTGACAGGATATCATCATCACTGTCAGCAGTCTTGTGGAAGACTTGGATGTGCTGGGCAGACTATGTCTCCTGTTAGATACAGATGCTAGTGATGTAGTCTTAGCAGGTGACTCTTCGGCCTTCTCTCTCCTGTCAATATCATACTCGAAAGCTTTGAGGTCAGAGAAGAGGTCAAAAGTAGAAATATCATTAAGATTACATGACACACGCATAGCTGTAGTCTTAATATCCCATCGGTCAGGGAGTGATCTAAAGATTTTCAAGTTTTTCTCCTTTTAGGTATACACTTTACCCAATGCTTCCAGTTCACCGACAATGCCAGTGAATCTGAGGTCAAGCTCCTCAAGAGTTTCGGAAGATTTCATTTCAAATGATTCAAATTGCTGAGTGAGTTTTGAAATCTTATTTTCTTTTGACAGCTCAGTTCCCTCACAAAACATCTTGAGTTTCTCCCAGATTCCCTTGACTGTCTTACAGCTCTTTACCTTCGAAAATGTGCCTTTGTCAAGAGTGAAACAGCGCATTCTTAGCAACATTGTCGAGGTTCGCACGCTTGCGCTCATCTGTTGTCCATTGCCGCGCTCCTTCTCGAGCATTTTCACCATGAGGTTGTCCTTCTATCCTTGCGGCAGGATTAACCTTCATTATCTTTATAGGGCCATATTGGATGACAAATATTATCTCCTCGTGCATGGCAGCAAGATGAGCTTCCATCCTAATTCTCCAGTCATCAAATTCGTTAATAGAAAACATAAGAACCTTATTTATCATTGAGGTATCCACAGAGAAAGTAGGAAAGATAAAACTGTTTTAAAAAATAAGTGATTTTTGGATCTGATTCGGTTAAAAATACAACTGATTCTTTTTAGAATCAACCTTTCTGATACCACTTATTGGCCACTAAGTATACAGTATACAACTTGGAAAGTAATAGTACAACAAGCTGTACGGTTTTCAATTGTGAGTGCGTAGCGGAAGTTCGTTTGAGTGAGTTGTTGTAAATACAACAACTAGGCTTTTCTCCTATTTGTTTAGTGCAACAGTGTGTTGCAATGTATACTTGTATAAGTTACAATAAAGAGAACAATAAGGGAAGAAGGTAAATAACACAAAGTTTAAAGTGGTTCGAGGTAAACCCCTCTACGTCCACTGGTCCTCCACACAAGAGTAAAACGTTAATTATAATCACTATGTACACAACTACGTGACTATAACTAAACCTGTCTCTGTATCGTTCACACAGGATACAGGGACCGAAGCTATGGGCCGTTCACACAGATTGGATTTAGCTCTTTCTTGACTTGCTTCTTCACACAGTTCGAAGCTTCGGATACAATGCTATTCTTCCCACACAGGTCCAAATAAGCAAGGATCTTCAGTCCACACAGGACTGATGGTTTTCTTCAACGGTAAAGGTAGAATTCTCTGAACAGCAGCTTGATCTTTGATATACGATTGTTGTATGCTGTACTGTTCTTCCTTGAGGACTTAGTGTATTTCTTAGCTTGAATATACGCTGTATGCTCACGAAATATACTACTTAATAATCGCTAGAATATCAGAGTAAAATGTCAGAGCTTTCGCGATATTGAATTGCTTAGATGTGTTGAGTCCTCAGCTTGGGGGTATTTATGACCTTTGGAAAATGCACTACTACAAAAACAGTATTTAACTGCGGCATTTTAACAGCGGTTCTAAAAAAACCGCTGTTAAAATGAAACGATGGCAATTTAACAGCGGTTTTCCGCGGAACCACTGTTAAATTGTACTTTAACAATGGTTATAGGAAAAATTGTTAAATTGCACATTTAACTGGTTCTCTTAGAACCATTAACTTGTATTTTAACAATGGTTCTTTCTAGAACCGCTGTTAAATGTGCAATATATTGAATATTAAGATATTTTGTTATATATTAATATTAAAAATTATATTACATTATATATTAAAAATTATAATACATACATATTATTTTATGAATTATATTATATTAAATGTGCAATATATTGAATATTAATATATTTTGTTATATATTAATATTAAAAATTATATTACATTCTATATTAAAAATTATAATACATACATATTATTTTATGAATTATATTATATCAAATGTGGAATATATTGAATATTAATATATTTTGTTATATATTAATATTAAAAATTATATTACATTATATATTAAAAATTATAATATATATACATATTATTTTATGAATATTATTATATCAAATGTGCAATTTATTGAATATTATATTCATATTAAAAATTATATTACATTATATATTAAAAATTATAATACATACATATTGTTTTATGAATTATATTATATCAAATGTGCAATATATCGAATATTAAGATATTTTGTTATATGTTAATATTAAAAATTATATTACATTATATATTAAAAATTATAATACATACATATTGTTTTATGAATTATATTATATCAAATGTGCAATATATTGAATATTAATATATTTTGTTATATGTTAATATTAAAAATTATATTACATTATATATTAAAAGTTATAATACAAACATATTTTTTTATGAATTATATTATATCAAATGTGCAATATATTGAGAAAAATTAGAAGTGGGAAAAAGAATTATTCCAAGTAAAAAAAGAAAAGACAAGAGAGAAAAGAGTCATTCTGTTGAGAGGAATCAATCCTCATAATGATACTGGTATGATTTCAATAACCTTGGAAAAAATAGGAACCATCAATATTAAACCACCTATTAGACTTTTGTCTTGAAGATAAATAAATAAATGGTGTTTCTAACAAATTACATTGCGCAACTATTAGCATCCGGATTTATTAGCTACTATCATGTCTAGATTGATCATTAGTTATTAAATGTGCAATATATTAAATATTAATATATTTTGAAAATAATTCTGAAAATATTAACAAACATATACATATAATATATATATATTATATATATATTTATATACATATATATGGTTTATTGTACACTTATATAATATAAATCAATATTAGAACAATAAATGACTTTGGCTCACTGGTTTGATACCCACCTCCATCTCATTGAGGTCATAGGTTCAAACCCCGTGAGTAGTGGAAATGCACATTTATACATATTATGTGCGGGTGGTGGGCAGGTTTGGGCGGGCGGGGCGGGTGCGGACTGGGTGGGAATATAATATATTTTTTTAAAAAAATAATATATTAAAAAAATAATTTCAATTTGTTAAAAAAAAAATTAAAAAATAAATAAATTTAAATGTTCTTAG
Organism: Orobanche coerulescens; assembly: GCA_033398695.1. Taxonomy (NCBI): domain Eukaryota; kingdom Viridiplantae; phylum Streptophyta; class Magnoliopsida; order Lamiales; family Orobanchaceae; genus Orobanche; species Orobanche coerulescens. The sequence continues at coordinate 53,381,757 of CM065803.1, forward strand.
ACAATCATTGTTAAATTTAATAATGAGATTTAACAATGGTTCCAGCAACTGTTAAAAGGGCTCCTGAACCGCTGTTAAATGCTGTTTTTATAGTAGTGATGCATCCATTATAAATGTAGTCGTTGTTGGTAGGTGAGATGTTGACGTCTCTGATTGGTGGCTTTGCTGAATATTTAAATTAAAGCAGATCGCATTTAATGCCCCAGACATTCTTCTTGACTTCGCATTAAATGCTCTTCAGCGCGTTCAGACTTATCTCTCTCCAGCTGCATTAAATGTTGTCCTATTAGCAATAAATGCTACTTTAACCGTGAATACTTTATGAATAAACAAAGTGTATTTCACAAATGTTTAAAGCATTCTTTAATCAGGCCTGTCGGATGTGTTTTACTTTTTCTAAGTAAAATATCTTACAACCTGGCTGTTGTATCCGACGTATTAAGTCTTTCGCTGTAGCTGTAGGCTAGACTGTGAGATCTTCAATGCTGTATGGAGGGGGCTGTATGGAGATTCCAGGCAGCTTCCATACTTAGCGGCATTTCGACTCTTTTGACTTCTTGAGACAACTTGCTGTATGTTGGCAGTTATCAAAACAGGATTGTTTATCCCAACATTAATAAATAATAAACAATATTTAAATTGCATATTAATCTTAGTAGTTAATTAATTAGCATGCCTAAATAGATTTTGTGCTCGTGGATGCGTAAAACGCTTTACTCAAATTTCATCCCAACTCCGCTTCCGCTGCATTTTATTTTCAACAATTGGTATCGGAGCTAAAATTTTAGGTTTTTGCTATTTTAAGTAATTTTGGTGATTAATTTATAGCACTTTAAATTTTCATGTAATTTGATGTTGGAATTTTTGGCTAGATGTATTTTTGCAGGTAATATGATTCAATTATCATGGTTATATGAATGGTTAATTTTATTTATTATTTATGCAATTTTTGGTTTGGCCCGGTGTTGAGGCATGTAATGGTTTTTCCTGTGAAAAAATCCATGGGTATATCTAGGGTCTTAATTTTCTTGTAATTTTGTCGCGGCCATGCAAAGAAGACGCGGTCTGTGCCGAAGAAAGTCGGCTGCGAGCAAGCTGGCACGGCTCGCCCGCAGAGGGCCTCAGCACTTCTATTCCAGGCCGATTTGCCGGTTCAAGTCGGGTCGTCCAGTTTTTGGTCCGGTCTGTTTCACCGCCGTTCGTTGCGTCTGCCGGAGAGTCGGGATTTTAAAATGAAATTACTTTTTATGTAATTAATTTTGCATAAAAGTAAACATTTTAGTGTTGGAAATCCACGGCCCATACGGGAAGGAGTGACGAAATGCTTGATCTAGTGGGAGATATCGAGTTGAAGATTTTCTCGTATTCAATTCGGGGACGAATACCATGAAAATTGGATAATTTTATTATCCTTGCATTATTTTGGTTTTTACTGTTTTGGATGTATGACATGTATAGATTATGCGTGATATGTTTTTTTGCATGCTAGGACGAGAAAAGTAAAAACTTTAAGGCTTAAATCACTAAGTGATTAAATTGATTTATTTTTCAAACAAAATCAAATTGGACTCCATGATTAATTTAAATTGTGAAGTAATTAGCATGCGCGTTGATATTAGTGTCTTCCTCCATATCGGATGTGCTAATTATAGGGTCACTGTTTTTAAATTTCAAATAATAACAAAAAGTAAATATTATTTTTTATGATAGGACCTCGCAATCTGTAGGACAATTATTTAAAAGATAAGATTTTTAAATTATGGTGTTCACTTAGGTGTATTAATTAATAAGCTCTCAATCGGAGTCTATGTTAATTAATATATGGCCGAGAGGAACCAACTATTAATTTTACGTGTCATAACGTAAATTTACTGGATAGTAAAAATTAAAGAAGTAAAAATCTACTTGAAAAATGTGTTTGTAAACGTCCACATGATTGTGGCTTGCATATGCGAGTTTTCAAGTTGTTGGTTGCTAGCATATATATTTTGTTTTGAGGTTTTTCAATATATTTTGCTATGCATTATGTGATGAATGTGTTAATTTTATTTCAGATGTCTTTCAATCCACTTGCTGTAATTTTCAAAGAAAACAAACTTGAGGGCACTAACTTTGGTGATTGGAAAGGTAATCTAAATATTGTCCTGACTGCTAAGGAACACAAGTTTGTTCTAACTGAGGAATGCCCATTGGAACCATATGTGGATTCGACGCCTGGTGAGGTGAGAGAATACTGCAAATGGAAGAAATATGATGAGATTGATCGCTGTTACATATTGCTTCTTTAGCAAATGTATTGCAGCATCAACATCAGAGTATGGGCACGACCGCGGAAATGATGAAAAATCTCGGCGAGATGTTTGGTCATCAGAACCGGACGACTAGGCAAAATGCTATGAGGGTCTTGATGACGACCCAAATGCCTGAAGGAACCCCGGTATGTAATATCCGCAATTTCGATTTCCGGTAATTTTACTTTTTTGGAGGAAGTCCATCTTAGCAACTCTGTTGTGACCATTTCATCATTACAAGAATGATTAATTCTTCACTTTTTGTCATCCGAGTTCGTTTCGGTATCGTTTTGTTGAGTTCCGTGTTCTTAAGCGGCTTTTCTCCACTTGAGTTTGATTCTTGCGAATCTCGTCCGAAACTGTTGTTTCGAGTTTCTCGTAAGTTCATTTAATATTATTATTCATGTTGCGAGCTTTGGCTTGGTGTTTCGATCGTGTATCGTGTATTTCGGACGTTTTGGGCCATTTTCGTAATTTCCCAAAGTTTGGGGTAATTACTTCCGTTGTCGAATTTCGATCCTTCGGGTTGTCGGAATCGTGTGTTCTCTTAGCGCTTGGATTCGTCTTTGCGAGTACTTCGTAACCGTATCTTCGATTCATATTCAGGTTTGGGTTTCGGGGTCGTCCGGACCGTCGGAGTTGGCCACGACCGAGTCATGGCCGGGCATTTTGGGGCCAGGCCACTCCTGGCCGAGTTACGACCGTAAGGGTCCGGCAGTTACGGCCGTAAGACCTGTTACGTACGTAAGCCACGGGTCGCCACGCACGTAAGCCCCGCCGGCGATTTGGCGATTGGCTCGGCCATGGCTTCTACGGCCGTAAGCCATGGCCGACATGACGTAAGCGGCAGGCGTCGCCATATAAGGCCCAGCAGACGGGTTTTCACCCATTTTCTCACCTCGTTTCTTTCCCTTCCGCGGCTGGAGGCTTGGTAGGCGTGGAGGCATGTTGTCAAGTGATGAATCCATGAAGTCTTGGAGTTCATATCATCGATTATCCATCCTATAACATCCTTTGATCGAGCGAATCAGGTCAGATTTCCTAGAAATCCTAGTTTGGGGAAATTGAGGGTTTTGTTGTTTTTGTCCGATTTAACCGTAATAACTTAGATTTATGATGGATTGAGTATTGTTTAAGATGTATCCTATGATTTCCCTTGTTATTCCATGGTTGGATTGTCTAGATTCGTTGTTTTGGTTGAGTTCTTAATCGACGCCTTGAATGTGTCCGATAAAAGGTCTTAGAGGGGGATTCGGGCGTTATGCGATTATTATTCATCGTACGATTGTGGATTTATTGTTGATATAACTTGGGAATGAAATCCTTGTGAAGAACTCGAGTCGGAACCCTCCCGTTCTTTGTCTTCTTCGGGGTATGAGCTTCCTGATTGAACCGTGTTCTTCGGAGTGTTCGATAGCGGTTATGAGGCAAGTGTCTTGCTATATGAATTGTGTCTTGTGGATAGAAACTTCGTGTTAGGTTTGTGGTGAATTGTTTTGCCTTCGTGAATATGCTTCGTATGATTTAATAAGTGTGAGCAATTGATGGTAGTGATGATGTTTCTCACTTGGTTAATGTCGTGGAATGGTCTTGGTTGTGTTAATCATGTGGTTCATGTTGGGCGTGATTGGTCATGGTTGAGTTATCGTGATGATCATGACATTTGTGTCAATTTGATGACATATTTGAATATGTATTACGGTGTATTGTTGATTAGTTTGACTTATTGATAACAATGTGTGTTACTTGCTGTGATGCGTTGAGTTGATCAATATGAGCTGCGTCGTAATAATGTGTGTGTTCCCGGTAAGGTCTGACGAGGCCTCTGGAGTTCGGTACATGATGTGTACGAACAAGATGTGTATTCCAGGTAGGGTCCGTCGAGGCCTCTGGAGTTCGGTACATGATGTGTACAAACAGTGATCGTATAACAGTGATTGTTTGGATAACGTTTTAAAACATGAGTCGTGAACTCATGATGATATCTTAACAAGTATGTTTTGAAATGAGAATCGGGCTGAGGCCCTAACGTTTTCGAAAAGGTTTTGTAAATCGGGACTTGAGGTCCAAAAGAATTTCTACTTTAAAAATCTCCGAGCTAATGAGTTCCTTTTCAAATATTGCTTGCTGGAATTCGAAATTCTAGAACTTCTCGAGAATATTTTGATAGTTGATTTCCATGGTAAATTCGTGGTTGCTATTTACTTGTTGCATTTCATATCGTATTATACTTGCACTAGTAAAACAGTGGAGTTTTACTAACCCCCAAGTAATCGGGGGATGGATGTCTGTTTTGCGTCCAGGTACATGCAGGTTCAGGGGAGCAGTCACAGGATTGGCACAGGAGGATGACGAGTTGCGAACTAATCAAGAGATGAGAGTTATTTTGATTTTCGTTGTGTTGTCAGAGTTGATTTCAGTCTTCTGTTGTATTGTGTTTCGACCCCTGTGTGGGTAATGTTGTTTTAGTCAGTTCTGTTGATTGAGTTGTGTGACCTCATCGGTCTGTGTATTCACATGTAAGTGACCTTAACGGTCTGTATTATTTTATTGTTTGATCCTGGCCGGGCAAACATTTGGTCGTTTGTAAGGTTTAGCCTAGTAGACCCTCGTGAAAAGGGGTCTACGGCGTGTAACATTCCCATATGGTTTTGGGGTGTTACAGGTAAGAGATCATGTTCTAAAGATGATTTCTCATCTAAACAAACATGATATCTTAGGGGCTGATGTGGAAACGTAGGTCGATATCATCTTAGGCATCTCACCTAGGAGCTTTGAGCAGTTCCGCCTAAACTACAATATGAATCGTAGGGAGTATATACCTTGGCGGAATTGCTGACAAAGCTTCAAGCTGCGGAAGGACTCTCCAGACATGGGTATCAAGTTCTTGCGGCAACTGGTGTTTCAACATCTAAACCCAAGTGGGGGAACAAGAAGAAACAAGTGGACAGAAGCAAGCTCTCAAGGTTAAAATCGAGGCTCCTCATCCTGAGGCGAACAAAAAACCAAAGGGAAAGGTGTTACAAATGTGGTCAGAAAGGACCTTTCAAAGCGGATTGTTATGTTCTTAAGAAAGGTATGTCTCGTGCACTAGTAGTCAAAATATGTTTGGCAGCTTGTTCTACCACTTCGTGGATAGTAGATTCAGGCTCCACCGATCATGTTTGCTTTGACTCACATGTTTTTCAGATAACCAAGCCACTTAGTGCGGGTGAGATCACCATCAATTAGGGCGATTATTCCAGGCTATTGTTGTATCAGTGGGAGTCGTGCGTTGAAGATTAGTGATAAAATATTAGTCCTCAATAATGTATTATTGGTACCTGATTTTATAATGAATTTAGTTTGAGTTTCTAAATTGAGTTGTGATGGTTATTTAGTTTATTTTGATGGTGATGCTATTATTAGAACAAACGGTGAATATATTTGCAAAGGTATCTATACTGATGGACTATATGTCATTACTATTGCACAAACTCCCATGTATAAACATAAATCGCTTAACTCTTTGTCTAAACTTAAAAAAGAGAAAAGAACCTTCAAGCATAAACTAAACATATCTGTGGCATCTACGGTTAGGTCATGTAAACCTTACAAGAATTTAAAGATTCGTAGATGATGGCACATTGGATGACCTCCAATTTGAGTCATTTCCATTGTGAATCCTGTCTGGAAGGTAAAATGATCAAAAGGGTTTTTAAAACTAAGGGAAACCGTGCTCAGAACGTGTTAGAATTGGTTTATACGGATGTATGTGGATCAATACAGAATCAGCCCATATTTCTTCTTTATCACTGCTGAAGCAAACTCTTGGTCTTCAGGAGAAGTGTATTTGTTTTTAATGCACACTTCTCTTATCTCCTTCTGGAGAGCATTGTCATCCAACTTTCGATTTATATCAATAGGAGCTTCTTGTGGTCTGAAAGAGGGGATCATTGGATATACATCAAATTCCTCTTCAACATACTTCTTCATATTTTCCCACAAGTTCATACTTCATACTTCTTCAGATTTTCCCACAAGTTCGGCCAGTTTAGCTCCATATAATCAATGAAAATTTGTTGTGGGGTATAGTCGGGTCTTGAAGTATTTCCCAAATGTAATACTTCTCAATGAATTGATTCTTAGTTGTTCCCCACATTGTTACAGCTTCCTCAAGTAGAAACTCCTCCACAAAGTACAGGTCCTTTCCTTGCCAGCTGAGTGGTTGAACCGTGTCTTTTATCATTCTCCTCTTCTTTGCAGAGGGTTTTGATCCCCAGCTGAGTTTTTCCTTTTCAGTTTTTGGGAGCTTGTTCCTGATTTTGGATAGTGAATGACTGGAGGAGGGGCACTTCTGGGAATAACAGTTAAGGATTCTTTCCATTTGCTTCTCATTTCTTCCCCCTTTTTACCAGCATCGATGAGTTGTGCCAACTGTTCCTCCACCTTGGTCATAAAGTCTTGCATGCCAGGGGGTATTTAGGTAGGTGCCGGGGAAGGTTCCTTCCTGTAAAGGAATCCATTTTGCTGTTTATTTCCAGCAAATGTGGTTCAACTCTGGTGGCCAGAAGTCTTTCAACTATTTCTTCAACCATCTTTCTGATCAGTTCAGCTAAGTTCCGAGGTAGCTGATCATTAGGTGGATGATTTGGCTATTCAACTCGGTTATTTTTTGAGGTGGCTGATTTTTCAGCAGGGGAAGACTTAGCAGAAGAATGTTCCCCTCTGTTTACCTGACTCCTTGTCAGCATTTGTTTCAGCAGCTGTCCTCCCTCCATCTTGATCAGGTCCACCTTGATCCTCATAATGATCAGAGTCATCCTGATCATGTTTCTTTTCCTCCTCCTCTTTCTCTTATTCTTCTTCTTTTTCTTCTTTTTCAACTTCTTCAATTTTTTCAATCTTTTCTTTTCAACTTTAGCACTCTCATCTTTCTCATCAAAGTTTTTCCCTAGGGCTATTCCTTCCATAATATAGAGAATAAATCGGTCCATATTTGTTTTAAAATAGTTTATGAACCAATTTCATCGAATAAAAGACTCATCTCAGTTTCATTACAGAAAACTTGAATGAGTTGCTCAGTGGTCAGGGGGTAGTCCCTTCCACTTTTATCAACTAACTCCTTTAGAGCAGTGAAGCTAAGGGACTTTAACCTCTTCCATTCTTTATAAGCAGAAACAATGGAAAGCTTGTTGATGTGATTCCTTACCATTTTGAGGTGTTCTTAGTTGAGTTGGATGGGTTGTTGTCCTTGAGACTGAATCTATAATGTATGTCAGCTTCCTTAATGACTTGTTCTTCTGCAGCTTCAACTTCTTCGGGAATGCTGGGGAGCTTATGGAGTGGTGCTGCAGGGATGAGATTTTCTTCTTCCTGTTCTTCTACCAAGGACAACTCGATTGACTGAGCTGTTGGTACTTCAGTAGGGGTTTCAGCTGGGTTGGAGATCACAACAGGTATCTCAAAGGTTGGAATCTAAGATGTGTCTTCATCTGAGGACTCAGTTGAGTAATCAACTACTCTTTTACACCTTTTTGTTGTAGATTCTGGTGAGGAGTCTATAGTGATAACTATATCCTTTTCAGGGGACTTCCTTTTCTAGAAATAAGCAAACAATGTTGTCACTTTCTTCATCATCTTCAGGCTAGGCAGTTAGCAGTCAATGGTTGTTCCTCAGCAATGGGTAACTTTTCAGAGAGGACGTTGGCTGCAGTAATTTCAGCTGAGGTTAGTTGAGTTTTTGGAATATTAGATGAGTCTCGTAAGGTAGCTTGGTGCAGATTCCACTTCTGCCTCATTCTCGGATTCAGACGCCAATTTGTATGATAATGTGTCTGACTTTATTTTTGCTAACACTTCTCCAGCTCAAGGTTGTTGAGTTGAGAAAGCCGCCAGTGCAGCTGGGTCCAAATGCCCAATCGTTTGTTAATGTGGAATTCTGATCTGCCTTTAGCCATTCTAAGATGTTCGAGAGTCTAGATGATTTGTGTACCAAAAGTCAGCTTATGGTTGAATTTCTTCTTGGCACTGTCCAAGCTGACTTTGTTCACCTCCTTTACTAACTACCTGAAGATATAGTCAGGCCAGTTAATTATTTGACTCTGCATCATTGCCCCCATCACTGTGTACTTTGATGTGGACATCTGATCAAAGCTTCCAGACATGCCCATTACCATTTTGTTATCATGTCAATTAAGAATCGAAATTCCTTGTGGATGTCTGCTTTCTTCACGATATTTTTTAGCTTGCTTGGCTGTTCGGGCCGTTTGATCCATTGCCAGATATCCAAATGACTTTGCTTGAGAGCCTCCACCGCTATTCCATGATTCTTTAACCCGATCAGCAACAGTCTGTTGATTAGTGATGATGTTTTCGCCAAAAATTGAGCTTTCTATGCCTTGTTCAGTCACCTTATCTTCCTTGAGGAAATAAATAACCGCTTTCTTATAGAGTTCGGAAGGGTTGATGCACACGTAATGGTAGATACCATTTTTCTTCATATTCAGGATCAAATCCGCCATTAGAAGAGTGTTGTTGGACTCCAAAAGTCCGATGAAGTCCACCACGGTGCTGAAGATAATCTGCTCCTTCACGACCTTCAGATTGATATTCTTGAAGTAGGTTGCGGAATCCATTTCTGCAGATAGAAAGTTCTTAGTGTAGAGAATAGTTCAAATTGTTGCTATCGGGGAACTAGGGTTCTTGCTCAGAAATTGAAGACAGTAAGTTTTTATCAATAATTTTAATCGCTTAAATAATGAGTATTTTGAAGTTGATTTTAATGACTATTTAATTATGAAGTGGTGGTACAGTATGAACCAATCAATCCTCTGTAGTGAGTTGGGTCCACTGAGATGCTTTCATCATCGGTGTCTATATGCAGGGATGTGCTCATGGGAACTCTTAGGGGCTTGAATGACTCCACGCCAAATCTTTTGATCAGCTCCCTTTTATATTTAGCTTGTTGATGAAGATACGTGTTTCAACCTTCTTAACTTATAAACCAAGAAAGAAATTTAGTTTACCCATCAATACTCATTTCAAATTCTCCCTGCATAAGGTTTGAGAATTTTTCACATAACTTAGGGTTAGTTGATCCAAAAATGATATCATCCACATATATCTGAACGAGCAATATGTGGTCTTCGTGTTCAATTCTGAGGAATGTCTTCATATTTTATTTGTTGAATCCATTTTTTCTCAAGAAATATGGATAGTGTCTCATACCACTCTCTTGGTGCCTGTTTGAGTCCATATAAGGCATTCAGCAGTTTGTACATCTTGTATCCTTTGACAAATTCAGGAGGTTGTTCAACATACACTTCCTCTTTCAGTACTCCATTGAGGAAAACACTTTTTATTTCCATTTGATACACCTCTAATTTCTTGAGGGCTCCATAGGCAAGAAATAGCCTAATTGCTTCCAATCTTGCTACTGGTGCAAAAGTTTCATCAAAATCTATTCCTTCACGTTGAGCATATCTTTTTGCAACCAATCTAGCTTTATTCCTAATGACGACTCCATCGTCATCACATTTGTTCTTGTAGACCCACTTGGTGCCAATGACTTTCTTGTGGTATGGTCTGTCTACTAGCTCCTATACATTATTCCTTTCCATCTGGTTTAGTTCTACTTGCATTGCATGTACCCAAGTGTAGTTGTCTAGGGCTTGTTCTGTTTTTTTTGGTTCCATCTGAGACATAAAGCATGAGAACATGTCCATTCTTGTTGGGTATTTAGATTTTCTGGCTTTGACACCATCAGTTGAGTTCCCAATGATTTGTTGGATGGGATGGTCTTTTAACCATTTAGGAGTTTCATCTTCAAGTTCTGCTTTTGGTGAGGGTCATTATTGTTTATTCCTCTTGAAAAACTGCCCGGAAGGTTTGATATATCTATATGTGCTTCAGCTAGGTTTTGTTGAACTTCAGTTGTGTAATATCCGCGTTTTCTATGTTTAGTAATTTCTATTTTTGGTGAATATTCGTTTCGGACAACTCGCTTGGCACTGTTTTGTAATTCTGAACCTGTTTTGTTCTTGGAGTTTTTCCGTTTAGACGGGTCTCGATAATATTTTTACGTAATTTCATCTTGTGTTATATTTTGTCTCATGTGTATTCGATTCTCGTTAAACTCGTTCGATTTCATCATTTTCTTACTTCCATGAGCTCGTATGTTTGAGAAGAGCATGTTGTGAGTTTCGGATTGTTAATACGACGTTGTATCGTGATTTTCGGATGTTTGGGCCGTTTTTGTAATTTTCTAGAAGTTTAGGGAATTTGTTCCTTGTTCGACTTTGGTTGTGTACCTCAGATCGTTTTTGGGTTCCGTACTTCCATTTCGTGTTATTGTTGCCCAAATATCGATCCCTATTGCTTTTATTCTCTTTAGGATCATTTTTCGTCATTTTGGGACCCGAGGGGTGTGGGCCGCGGCACAAGGATTGTGCGCCGCGGCACACACATCACCCAAATTGTCCGAGCAAAGCGTACTGCGTGTGCCGCGGCACAAGGATTGTGCGCCGCGGCACACAAACAGTCAAGCCGCGGCACACTTGTCCGGCCGCAGCACACCGTGTGGCACTTGCGGCCAAAACCGATCAGACAGCGTGCCGCGGCATCCCGGCAGGCTGCACACGCCGAATCTGCGCGGCTGCACACTTCGAATGAGCCGCGGCACAACGAAATGCACCGATCATCGGCGCAATTTTGCCCTGTGCGTGGCACAGCCACTGAGCCGCAAAGACACAACGCGGCCGCTATATCTGCGTTTTTATTCAGCGTGAGCCACTCATTTCCCTTCCCTTCTTCAACCGTGCGAGAGAGAGTGGCTTGAGAGGGAGATTTCCTCCATCTATCACTTAATTGTGTAAGTTTCTTCATCTCTTTTCAATCGGGTGGCTCGGATTGCGGATCTAACACCGGTTTTCGGATTTGAGTGCTTGATTCTTCAAGAGGTAAGAACTCCTTTGACCCTAGTATGATTTTAGGGAGGGTTTGGTGGTGATCTTGTGTTTTAATCCGTATTAACCGATGTTGTTGTTAGATTTTGATAGTATACTCGTGACCCTTGGTTTTCTTGTTATTGGTTGGGATGAAATCCCGTTATTGCACCGTTGACCGATTTCATTTCCTTATGCACGCGTGGTGTCCGATGAATTGTCCCAATGGGTAGAACTAGGATGAATTTCTTCGTATTCATGATGTTGAGATTGGTTGTATATCATTATTGTGTTAGGGTCGGATTTGAGAGGATTGTTCGGACCGTAACCTATTCCTTCGTCGTTTCCTTCGCGTCGTATTATCCAAGGCAAGTACATGTATTATATTTCATTATGTGTGTACGGTTTTGATGCGAATGATGTAAACTGGTTTATTGAGCGATTGTGTTGGTTACTCTTCCACAGGGATGGCATGGGGCCTGCGGGGCCGATACTAATGGGTACGCCACGAAGTGGACTTGGGTGCGTGCGTTGATGTTCTTCCACCGGGACGGTTCGACGGACCTGGGGCCCGATACTAATGGGTACGGCCGCGAAGTGGTTTTTCACTGGGACGGTCCGACGGGGACCTCCGGGACCGATACTAATGGGTACGGTCGCGAGTTACCAAGCGTGGATAATTGTGATGTGGAAAACTTGTTGATATACCGTTTTGGTGTTAATGTGACATTCCGGAATATTGATTTTCAAAATGATTTTTCCTAATGAATTGTTTGCGTTGAATCGTGTATGTATATAATGTTGTGTAATTGTGTACTTGCACTAGCTATTCGAATGCTAACCCCTTAAATGGGGGAAATGCGTCTTATGCATTTCAGGCACTGGGAGGACTGAGGAGCAAGCACGGGACATGCATGCAAAGGATGGGCTGGCTTGATGATGTGGCTCGAGTCTGCATTTTTATGTTTTGTCATTGCATTGTTGAGTATTGAAGTTAGACTGTTTACTTCGAAACTTGGTTTAAGTCCCCTACGTGGGCAAGGAATTGGTTTTTATCTTATATTCATATACTCCGTTAAAATGTTTTGGCCGAGGCCACGGCCTTACGTACTTTTTGGAGTGCATCATTTGGGATCATATTGTGGTTTATGTGTCATGTGTTAGCCTAGTAGACCTCACGAGGGTTCTACGGCGTGTAATGTCCCATTTGTGAATTGGGGTGTTACATTTATGGTATCAGAGAATAGGTTTTGAATACCTAGGCTGTCGGTTAATTTTGGGTCTGTTAGTGGCGTCATTTAGAGTCAGTCGTTGAGCCTAATATCATCAGGCTACCGTCTTTTCGTGCGACCCGTGGCTGTAAGTCTCCTCGAACTCTTATATTCCTGTAATTCGTTTTCTTGCGTTGTTCGGGATTGTGAATTGTGATACCAACTTTGTCAATTGTGAATCTTTCTGATTTTGTCCTTTTCATTCTTCCTCTAGTATGTTGAGAGGTCGTGGTGGTAGACCAGCTAGGGGACGCGGCCGAGGCCGTGGTCGGGGTGCTGATAATGAAGAGGGCTCACTTTCTCAGTCCTCTGCGGACTCAGCCTCTCACTCAGTGCCGTCGGGTAATAATGCCGACGCCGGGACTAGTGCCGTACTTCAGCAGTTAGTAGCTCAGCTTGCTCAGATAGCTCAGGGCGGACGCCAGAATCCGCCCCCGACACCTAAAGAGGAGGCTAGTAAATGGCTTCAGACGGTGACTAAGATGCACCCTCCTCGTTTCTACGGAGCTTCTGACTCCCTCGGTTGGGAGAATTGGCTCTTTCAGTTGTCCAGGACCTTTGATGTCGTAGCTTGCCCTGAAGACAGGAGGGTACATATCGCCCAGTACCTCCTGGATAAGGAAGCTGCGGAATGGTGGGAGGCCGTTGTGCCCAGAGACCGTCGAGCTACTTGGGAGGAATTCAAGGCTGCTATGGAAGCAGAGTATTGTCCACCGCCAGTCAAGGAGCACAGAATTGTGGAGTTCTTCACCGCTACACCTCAGGATGTGCCTATTTCTCAGGCCATCATTTCTTACAACCAGCAGTTGGGTTTCGTAAGAGATCAAGTGAGAACGGAGGCTGATAAAATCCGTTACTTCAATATGCGCATGAAGCCGCATATTAGGCAGAGTATGGCACCGCTCATGTGTGCCACTTTGAAGGAATACCAGGATCGCGCTCTGGCGATCGAGATGGCTGTCCCGGAATCAGAGACGGTTACGGAAGCTAAGATGCACAAGACTACCGGTCGGTTCTCGGCCGGTAAAGGTGGACAGTTTTTGAGGTCTCGTTCTGCTCCTACACCAGTGAAGAGGCCGTTTCATCAGGCCGGTGGATCCCAGGGTAACCGTTCGGTCCAGTCTGTGGCACCTGGCGAGAGAGTTTATTTTAATTGCAGTCAGCCCGAGCACGTTATGAAGGATTGCCCATTTCTGTTAGTTGCTTGCTTTACTTGCGGACAGACCGGACATCGGGCAGCTCATTGTGAGAGGGCCACCAAGGCCGCTAGAGTTCCGACTACCACTACCGATCAGAAGGATCACAGTTTTCCAGCCACTCATGTTCCGCAGGGTTCGGGTCGTGGTAGGGGTCGGGGTCAGCCGGATCGCCGTGCAGCCTCGAGTTCGGGTTCAGTTCACCCCCGGTTGTATCAGATGAGGCGCACAGAGGAGGCAGACATTCCGGTGGCGTCAGGTACCACTCAGATCCTTACTCATCCAGTTTCCGTGCTTTTTGATTCGGGTGCTACCCATTCCTTTATTGCATCGGATTGTGTGAATCGTATTGGCTTTAACTGCTTGTTTGAGTGTGAACCGTTTGTGGTGGGTACGCCTAGCGGGGATCGTATGGTTGGGGACCGGGAAGTTAGGGATTGCCCCGTGAGGATCGGGAGCCGAGATTGGCCCTCGGATCTCATTGTTATAGACCTTAAGGGTGAGGATTTAATCCTCGGCGATTAGTTAGAGCGTCACTGCTATCATGAACTATCGGACTAGTACCATCTCGTTAGTATCCGATGTCGTCACCGAGCATACCCTCATCGGTGGATAGCGGTGGAGATCGGGGATTGTTATTAGCGCTTTTAAGGCGATGAAACTTCGAACCGGGGTTGTGTCGGCTATTGGTGTTACGCTCTGCAGCGGAGGATGGTGGAATTGACATGTCGTCAATTCCAGTTGTTTGTGAGTATCCCGATGTTTTCCTGCACGACTTGCGGGATTACCACCGCAATGAGAGGTGGAGTTTCCTATCGATCTTGAGCCGAATGCCCCTATTTCTCGAGCACCGTACCATATGGCACCGTCGGAGATGTTAGAGTTGAAGAATCTTGGGAGAATTGTTAGATAAAGGGTATATTCGACCGAGCGCATCGCCTGGGGTGCGCCGTACTCTTTGTTAAGAAAAAGGATGGGTCGCCACGTTAATGCATCGATTATCGAGAATTAAACAAGTTGACCATCAAAAATAAATACCCTTTGCCCCGGATCGACGACTTGTTCGATCAGCTTCAGGGGGCGACGGTCTTTTCGAAGATCGATCTGCGATCGGGTTACTACCAGTTGAGAATTCGGGACATCGATATACCGAAAGCTGCCTTTCGGACGAGGTATGGCCATTACGAGTTTGTGGTTATGCCTTTCGGGCTAACTAACGCCCCAGCAGTGTTCATGCAGTTAATGAACAAAGTTTTTATTGAGTATTTGGACAAATTCGTAGTCGTTTTCATCGACGATATTCTTATCTATTCTCGGAGTCGGGAGGAGCATGCCCTACATCTCCGGATTGTATTAGACACCTTGAGGGTTGAGCAGTTGTACGCGAAGTTCTCTAAGTGTGAGTTTTGGCTCGAGGAAGTGACGTTCCTCGGGCATGTGATTTCAGCAGAGGGAGTTCGGGTAGATCCGCAGAAGATAGAGGCAGTGATGGCTTGGGAGCCGCCTAAGAATGTGAAGGAGGTGAGGAGTTTTCTGGGTCTTGCCGGCTATTACCGTAGATTCGTTGAGGGATTTTCTAAGATCGCTAGACCACTCACTCAGTTGCTCCAGAAAACTCAGAAGTTCGAGTGGACTGCAGACAGGCAGGACAGCTTTGACGAGTTAAAGAGACGTTTGACCACCGCACCCGTTTTAGCATTACCTCAGGGGAACGAGGATTTCGTAGTGTATAGTGATGCTTCGGGCCTTGGTATAGGATGTGTTTTGATGCAGAGAGACAGAGTGATTTCTTATGCGTCCCGCCAATTGAAACCTTATGAGGTAAATTATCCCACGCACGATTTGGAGTTAGCTGCGGTCGTTTTCGCCTTAAAGATATGGAGGCATTACCTCTATGGATCGTCTTGTAAGATTTTTATGGACCACAAGAGTCTGAAGTATATCTTCAGTCAGAAAGAGTTGAATATGAGACAGCGTAGGTGGTTGGAGCTAATTAAAGATTACGACCTCGAGATACTTTACCATCCGGGTAAGGCTAACGTAGTGGCTGATGCGTTGAGCCGGAAGCCGATGGCATTACAGATGTTAGAGGTACTTACACCACAGAGTAGGATCCAGCGAGATTTTATTTACCAAAATATTGAGGTTTGGGTTCAGAGAGTCCAGGACGCTTATGTGCGTTGGAGATCACTTCGCCTCGATCGATGATATCAAGGCGAAACAAAGATGATGATCCATTTTTAGTCCAGCTGAGGGAGGATGTGAGGAAAGGGAAAGCCCCTGGATTTGTGGTTCACGATGATGGAGTTTTGAGGTTTCGCGGCAGACTTTGTGTGCCGAGTGTTGTTGAGCTGAGACAGAAGATCTTGAGTGAAGCTCATGCTACACCTTACTCCATACATCTGGTGCGAGTAAAATGTACAAGGATGTGAGGAGCAACTACTGTTTGAGTACTTTGAAGACGGATGTTAGCGCGTTTGTGGCGAAGTGTTTGACCTGTCAGCAGGTTAAGATTGAGCATCAGCGACCCGCGGGGTTGCTACGACCACTTCCCATTCCGGAATGGAAATGGGAAGACATCTCTATGGACTTCATTACCGGGATGCCTAGGACTCGGACCGGAATGAACATGATTTGGGTTATTGTTGATCGACTAACCAAATCAGCTCACTTTCTGAGTATTAAGGATACTTGGGGACCGGAGAGGCTGGCCCGAGTGTTTATTGCGGAGATCGTGAGATTGCATGGGACTCCTAAGAGTATTGTTTCAGATCGTGATGGCCGTTTTGTATCACATTTTTGGCAGGCGGTTCACCGAGCTTTGGGGACCGAGTTGAGACTCAGTACGTCTTACCACCCTCAGACTGACGGACAGTCGGAGCGGACGATCCAGACGTTAGAGGATATGTTGAGAGCCTGTGCCTTAGATTGGAAGGATGATTGGGAGACACACTTGCCGTTGATCGAGTTCACGTACAACAATAGTTGGCATGCCTCGATCAAAATGGCACCATTCGAAGCGTTGTATGGAAGGAGGTGCAGATCACCGTTGTGTTGGGACGATACGTCCGAGCTAATCGGTACCGAGCCCGACATGATAGTTGAGACGAGGGAGAAGATTACCCTGATTCGTGGTAGATTGTTGACGGCCCAGAGTCGGCAGAAGTATTATGCCGATACACATTGCCGACCGTTGGAGTTTGAGGTGGGAGATCACGTCTTGCTTAAGGTGTCGCCGACTCGGGGAGTTTACCGCTTCGGTCGGAAGGGTAAACTTAGTCCGAGATATATCGGGCCGTTTGAGATTTTAGATAGAGTCGGAGAGCTTGCGTATCGATTAGGCTTGCCGCCGTCCCTGAGCCACGTGCATAACGTATTTCATGTTTCCCAACTTAGGAAGTGCGTATCGGACCCTAGCCATATTATTGATTTTGGAGAGATCGAGTTGGGGCCCGACATTACCTTCGAGGAGAGGCCGATTCAGATCTTAGAGCGTCGAGTTAAGCAACTCAGGCACAAAACCATTCCTTTGGTCAAAGTGCAGTGGTCGAGGCATGGATCCGAAGAAGCCACGTGGGAAACGGAGGAGAGTACGAGGTCGAGATACCCCGAGTTATTCGTGTTGTAAGTTTCGGGACGAAACTTATTTTTAGGGGGAGATAATGTAATATCCCCGTTTTCTATTTTTAGTAATTTCTATTTTTGGTGCATATTCGTTTCGGACAACTCGCTTGGCACTGTTTTGTAATTCTGAACCTATTTTGTTCTTGGAGTTTTTCCGTTTATACGGGTCTCGATAATATTTTTACGTAATTTCATCTTGTGTTATATTTTGTCTCATGTGTATTCGATTCTCGTTAAACTCGTTCGATTTCATCATTTTCTTACTTCCATGAGCTCGTATGTTTGAGAAGAGCATGTTGTGAGTTTCGGATTGTTAATACGACATTGTATCGTGATTTTCGGACGTTTGGGCCGTTTTTGTAATTTCCTAGAAGTTTAGGGAATTTGTTCCTTGTTCGACTTTGGTTGTGTACCTCAGATCGTTTTTGGGTTCCGTACTTCCATTTCGTGTTATTTTTGCCCAAATATCGATCCCTATTGCTTTTATTCTCTTTCCGGATCATTTTTCGTCATTTTGGGACCCGAGGGGGGGTGTGGGCCGCGGCACAAGGATTGTGCGCCGCGGAACACACATCACCCAGCTGTTGTCCGAGCAAACTGTACCGTGTGCCGCGGCACAAGGATTGTGCGCCGCGTCACACAGCCGAGTCAGTGCCGCGGCACACTTGTCCGGGCCGCGGCACACCCGTGTGGCACTTGCCGGCCAAAACCAACTGTACCGCGTGCCGCGGCACAGTCCGGCAGGGCTGCGGCACAAGCCGAATCTGCGCCGCGGCACACTTCGAATGAGCCGCGGCACAACGAGCGATAAGCCGATCACTGGGCACAATTTTTGGCCCTGTGCCGCGGCACACAATGCGGTCAGCGCTATATCTACGTTTTTATTCAGCGTGAGCCACTCATTTCCCTTCCCTTCTTCAACCGTGCGAGAGAGAGTGGCTTGAGAGGGAGATTTCCTCCATCTATCACTTAATTGTGTAAGTTTCTTCATCTCTTTTCGATCGGGTGGCTCGGATTGCGGATCTAACACGTGGTTTTCGGATTTGAGTGCTTGATTCTTCAAGAGGTAAGAACTCCTTTGACCCTAGTATGATTTTGGGGAGGGTTTGGTGGTGATCTTGTGTTCTAATCCGAATTAACCGATGTTGTTGTTAGATTTTGATAGTATACCCGTGACCCTTGGTTTTCTTGTTATTGGTTGGGATGAAATCCCGTTATTGCACCGTTGACCGATTTCATTTCCTTATGCACGCGTGGTGTCCGATGAATTGTCCCAACGGGTAGAACTAGGATGAATTTCTTCGTATTCATGATGTTGAGATTGGCTGTATATCATTATTGTGTTAGGGTCGGATTTGAGAGGATTGTTCGGACCGTAACCTATTCCTTCGCTGCTTCCTTCGGCGTCGTATTATCCAAGGCAAGTACATGTATTATATTTCATTATGTGTGTACGGTTTTGATGCGAATGATGTAAACTGGTTTATTGAACGATTGTGTTGGTTACTCTTCCACCTGGGGATGGCATGGGGCCTCTGGGGGCCGATACTAATGGGTACGGCCACGGAAATGGACTTGGGTGCGTGCGTTGATGTTCTTCCACCTGGGGACGGTTCGACGGGACCTCTGGGGGCCGATACTAATGGGTACGTCCGCGGAAGTGGTTTCTCACCTGGGGACGGTCCGACGGACTCCGGGACCGATACTAATGGGTACGGTCGCGAGTTACCAAGCGTGGATAATTGTGATGTGGAAAACTTGTTGATATACCGTTTTGGTGTTAATGTGACATTCCGGAATATTGATTTTCAAAATGATTTTTCCTAATGAATTGTTTGTGTTGAATCGTGTATGTATATAATGTTGTGTAATTGTGTACTTGCACTAGCTATTCGAGTGCTAACCCCTTAAATGGGGGAAATGCGTCTTATGCATTTCAGGTACCGGGAGGACTGAGGAGCAAGCACGGGACATGCATGCAAAGGATGGGCTGGCTTGATGATGTGGCTCGAGTCTGCATTTTTATGTTTTGTCATTGCATTGTTGAGTATTGAAGTTAGACTGTTTACTTCGAAACTTGGTTTAAGTCCCCTGCGTGGGCAAGGAATTGGTTTTTATCTTATATTCATATACTCCATTAAAATGTTTTGGCCGAGGCCACAGCCTTACGTACTTTTTGGAGTGCATCATTTGGGATCATATTGTGGTTTATGTGTCATGTGTTAGCCTGGTAGACCTCACGAGGGTTCTACGGCGTGTAATGTCCCATTTGTGAATTGGGGTGTTACAAGTTGAGTCTGGTTCAACTAGGTATGAGTCATCTGAGACTGGTTCAACTAAGTCTGGTGGACCTGGCTGATCTGCACAATAATTTGATCCACCCGTTTCTTGTACTCGGCAGTAGATTCATCAAAGACAACATGAGGTGTTTCTTCCACCACTAATGTTCTTTTGTTAAGGACTCTGTATGCTTTACTTATTTGAGAGTATCCCATAAAGAGACCATCATCAGTTTTAGCATCAAAAGCATTCAGTTGTATTTTGCCATTGTTGTGGATGAAACGCTTACAACCAAAAATATGAAAATATGCAACAATTGGTAATATGTCATTCCAAACCTCATAGGAAGTTTTATAGTTTCTCCCTACTATCATGCTTTTGTTCTGTGTATGACAGGATGTATTGGCTGCTTCAACCCAGAACCTTTTGGGGAGATCAGCTTCTACAATCATTCATGGCTGCTTCTTTGAGAGTTCTATTTCTTTTTTCAGCTACACCATTTTGTTGTGTTGTTCTTGCAGCTGAGACTTTATGTTGGATCCTATTTTGGTCACTGTATTCAGTTATGGATTTGTTGAGAAATTCTCCTCTTTGTCTGATCTGATCTTGATGATAGATAGAGATTTCTCATTTTGATTTTTTCTCATTAGCTCAGGCAACTTGGTTAGTGTTTCACTTTTCTTGTAAAGGAAAACTATCCAAGTGTATATTGAGTAGTCATCTACGACCACTAAAGCATGTTTTATTCCACTCAAAGTTCTTGGCTTGATGGGACCAAAAAGATCCATGTGAAGTAGTTCCAGCACTCTGTTGGTTAGAGTGGTAGGTTGAATTGATTTTAATGAAGCTATTGTTTGTTTTCCTTTCTCACATGCATCACAACGAGTCTTCTTCTTGAACATTCCTTTTGGGAGGCCTCTAACTAATTTTTGTGAGCTTAATTTGTTAAGTGCCTTGAACTTTAGATGGCTTAATCTCTTGTGCAGATCCATTTTCAGCTAGGGTCTTTAATATGAGACATGCATTGGGTATGCCTGTTTTCCATTCTATCACATAGACATCCCTTCTTCTATAGCCTTGTAGTTTCATTTCTCCAGTTTGGAGGTCAGTCACCATACATTTCCATTTGATGAACACTACTAGGTTGTTCTCATCACAAAACAGGATTATGCTTAGGAGATTGTACTTGAGTCCTTTGATATATTGTACTTTTGTTATAACAATGTTTCCTCTGTGCAGCTTCCCATGTCCTTTGTTTTGTCCACATGAGCTATCTCCAAAGTTCACATATGGGCCTCTTTCCTTGGTATAACATGACAATATCTTTTTGTTTCCAGTCATGTGTCTTGAGCACCCAGAGTCCATAAACCATTCTTCACTTCCTAATGGTGATTCTGTGGCTGTTGCATAGTAATTCTTCCACCTTTTCTGCAATCAGTTAAAAGAGATTTAGGTACCCATATCTTAATAGGTCCTCTATGTTTAGTAGATTTAAGGAGCAACTTCTTTCTTTTCTGGTTATGAGGGTTGGTTTGATTATAATATGCATAGTTATTATTCTTGTATCCTCTATTAGGTTTGTGAACATGGTAAGGTATATGATATGTTTGGTGTGGACTATGGTTAAATCTTGGTTGAGACCATTTATTGGGACTTCATTTGCTAGTATAGTGTAGTCTCTTAGCTGTTGTCGAATCCATAGAATTTCAGCACATAAACTGCCTGAAGCAAGGTATTCTGACTCAGTTGTGGATATTAAATTGGAGGTCTTCTTCTTTCTAAACCATGATATCAGCTTGGTTCCAAGAAATTGACATGTTCCACTTGTGCTTTTCCTGTTGAATTTACATCCTGCAAAATCACCATCAGAATAGCCTGATAATTCAAAGTTGTCATCTTTAGGATCCCATAATCCAACATTCATTGTGGATTTAAATATCTAATTATTCTTTTGGTTACTTCCTGATGAGACTGCTTTGGCTTGGATTGAAATCTTGCACATACTCCACCTGCATATGATATATCTGGTCCTTGCAGTTAGGTACAATAGTGAACCAATCAATACTCTGTAGTGAGTTGGGTCCACTGAGATGCCTTTATCATCGGTGTTTATGTGCAAGGATGTGCTTATGGGAACGATTAGGGGCTTGGCTGACTCCACGACAAATCTTTTGATCAGCTCCCCTTTATATTTGGCTTGGTTGATGAAGATACATGTTTCAATCTGCTTGACTTGTAAACCAAGAAAGAAATTTAGTTTACCCATCAATACTCATTTCAAATTCTCCCGGCATAAGGTTTGAGAATTTTTCACATAACTTAGGGTTAGTTGATCTAAAAATGATATCATCCACATATATCTGAACGAGCAATATGTGGTCTCCATGTTCAATTCTGAAGTGTGTCTTGTGTAATACCCGAGATTTCTGATGTGTAATTGAACCTTGTGATATTGTAATTGTTGTATTTTGATCTGAGTATTATTCTCCGTATTTCATGATCCGGTGTTGTTGAGCGCATGATTGCATGATTGTGTTCAATATTGTGATTTTTCACTTGTAGCGCACGCTATCGACTAGGCATAGCGTACGCTAATCTGGGTATTGTAGCGCACGCTATATATGAACCTTAGCGCGCGCTATACGTAGTCAGCATGATTGAGACGTGTTGGTAGGTGAGATCAGGCCGGGGATCTTGGTCGGATTATGTCGGGATGAACCTGGACGGCTTTCGGGAAAAAGCCAAGTCAACGCGGTAGCGCACGCTACTCATATGAGGATAGCGCACGCTAAATGCTGAGTACAGTGAAGTCAGTAAGTTTCGTATACCCGTTAGCGCACGCTATGAATATGGACTAGCGCGCGCTAATAACCATTTTCTATATATAGGACAACATCCTTTTTTATATTTTCAGACTTTTCACTTCCCACATCCGAATTCTTGAACTTAGAAAGTCACTCTCTTCATCCTAAACCCTTCATATCATCATCCTAGCCTGAGTTGAAGATTGTAGATCATTGGATATTGGTGTTCAAGCTCTCGGTGTTGGATTTCTTCAAAGTTCCTTCGTGTTCTTCGCTACTTTGAGGTAGGTGATTTTTCACCAATATTAGTAGTATTCTGAAGGATGTTTTGATCATGATTTGGGATTTTCTAGTCACTTAAAATTCGTAAGTAGTTGAACATCATGTGTTAGAAGGATATTTTCGATGTTTCGGTACTTCTTCATTGTATAAACCGTTGAACCTTTTTAGTGTTTGGACTCCTAAGCATATTTATGTATCTTCTAACCGATATTGGCCAGTTCATGGAGATTAGCAAGTTCTTAGGTCTTTACATAATGGAATCATACGCTTTAGGATTTGGAATGGATTGAACTTAAGATATTTTCTTGAAGATCAAGATGAATTAAGATGTTGTGATGGTTATACGTATCCTTGTACCTTGAAGTCTTTTAATACGTAAAGATCTTTCACAAATCGTATGAGCATAGTATGGACGGAGATGACATGTTTTATCACTGAAGATTTCATGAGTTTCATCACCATTAGATCAGTTTTCTGCCCAATAGTAAACTGCCATGAGCAGGTAGCGCACGCTAAGATGTATGTATTAATGTGCGCTATCGGGAATGAGTAACGTACGCTACTTTTGGTACGTAACGTACGTTATGTCATCAGGTGAGTCAGTCGACTGATCAAAGAGGACTGCCGGTACATAAGCTAGCGTATGATAGACTTCGTCGTTTACGTACGCTAACGGGCAGGCTTAGCACACGTTACGTAGAGTACGTAGCGTACGCTAAGTAGTTCAGGCAGATTGCATTTTTAGAGTTTTCGGCCTTAGACCGGGTTGTTAGACATTCGTACGACATAAGATAAATTCTATATTATTTCTTTTGTTAAGGTTTGATCTTGCTACGTTGATCGAAGTAGATGGCCTTCGAGTGTGTTGAGATCGTTGGAGTGATCTGTTCTTGCCATCTTTGAGGCAAGTATCATATTTTAAGTTATTGATATTGTATTGTTGATCGTGTGTACGATTCATTCGTGTTGTTGAACATGAGATTATATTCTTTGAGTTGGCATGATATTTACGTCGATGAACGTATTGATTTGCATATGTGCATGCATAATGGTATTGTTTGTGTTGTAAATGATCCGAGGGGATCATGAGGATCTATGCTGAGGGCGCTGGATCGAATGTCCACCATGCGTTGGTCCGACGGGATCATCATGGGGATCTATGCTGAGGGCGCTGGATCGTTGGACGTGTTTTCCACCATGCGTTGGTCCGACGGGATCATCATGGGGATCTATACCAAGGGCGTTGGATCGTTGGATTACCCTGTATTGTATTGATGGAATTGTGAGGATTCACGTCGTTGGTTTCTGTTGGGAAAAACAATAACCCTGTATCGAATCAGCCGGGATACCCGATCCCTGTATCGATTGTTATTTGTTATTGAGAAGGTTTTGACATATATGCCAAATATACAGTAAGGAAACTGTATCGAGGCTTCAAGGCTTTATCCTATATCGATAACCTGCCTCGAATCAGCATCAGTGAAGCTAGTCAGTACAGCAAGAAGACTTGTAAAAGATCAAGTATGGAAACTGTCTCGATGCCCTAAATACAGTCATCTTCCATACAGTTCTCAAAAGGACAAGAAAGAACACAAGTCAAGTCCCGTTGAACAAAGAAGTATTTAAATACTCTAGGATAAAGTATTTAAATACATCGATCGAGATCTTCAGAATCCCGCGAAATCCGGATCATGTCATATTCCCGTTGAAGGAAATCTTATTCAAACAGACATCTCAACGGATACTTTCTTCAGAGACTATATATATCCTTGAAGACATTGAAGATCAGTGACCAACAAGTAACATAACTCTAAAAGCTATCAAAGTTATCATCTGAGCAAACATATCTCCAAGGCATACTGCTAGTTAGAACGAAAGAGATATACAGTGCTCAACATCAAGAACAGCTATCATCAGCTCAAGAACGTGATATTCAAAGCTGCTGTTCTTACCTGGTTACCTACCTTTTACCTCTGTGTAAAAACCGAGCTCTGTGTGAACTCAACAAGTTATTCTGACCTGTGTGGGACGAATAAGGACGAAGCTTTGGAACTGTGTGTGAAGAAGCTAGTCAAGAAGGAAGCTTTAACCAATCTGTGTGAACGGTTGAAAGCGACATTCTTTGTATCAATCTGTGTGAACGATACAAGGATAGGTTTGTTTATAATTACGTAGTTGTGTACGCAATAATTATATAATAAACTTTTACTCTGTGTGGAGGACCGGTGGACGTAGAGGGGTTTACCTCGAACCACTTAAATTCTGTGTTATTTACCTTCGCTTTTCTTGTTTGAAATAACTGTGATATATTAAGTATACACCTAATACGTCGTTCTTGTATCCACGGCAATTAATCGTATCCAAGACTTCCGCTACGCACTCAGATTTAGATTCCATACAGTTTGTTGTTTAAACGATTTTCCAAACGTATCCGGTATACTTAAGTGGCCAACAAGTGGTATCGGAGCGGTTGATTCTAAAAAGAATCAGTCGTATTTCTTTTTAACCGAATCGATTCAAATCACTTATTTTCAAAACAGTTTCTTTCATTCCTATATTATCGGTATGGATACTTCTATGATTAACAAAGTCCCTATGTTCTCTATTAACGAATTTGACGTGGAGAATTAGAATGGAAGCTCATCTTGCGGCGATGCAAGAAGAGATGATTTTGTTATACAGATGGTCCGATCAAGATCATGAAGGTCAATCCACCAAGAAGGATTGAGGCCAAGCCCATGCCGAAATGCTCGAGAAAGAACGCGAGCAATGGACAACCGATGAAAGGAAGCGAGCCAATCTCGACAACGTGGCTAAGAACGGCGTTATTTGTCACTCTTGACAAAGGCACGTTCTCAAAGGTAAAGAGCCGCAAAAGCCCAAAGAAATGCAGGATAAACTCAAGTTAATTTGTGAGGGAACCGAGCTCTCAAAAGAAAACAAGATTTCAAAACTTACTCAAGAATTTGAATCTTTTGAAATGAAACCAACGGAAACACTTGAGGAACTTGACCTCGCATTTACCGGGTATTGTTGGTGAACTTGAAGCGTTGGGCAAGATTTACACCCAAAAGGAGAAGAACTTAAAAATTTTCAGATCTCTCCCGGCCCGATGGGACATTAAGACCACAGCTATGCGTGTATCCTGTAATCTTAATGAAATATCCACTTTTGATCTCTTCTCGACCTTAAAGCATTTGAGTATGACATTGTGAAAGAGAGAAAGTCAAGAATCTCCTTCAAAAGTCACGACTCTGTTCTTGTATCGAACCGTCGACACGGCATGCCTAGCTCGTCGAAACCCGGTCACAAGAATGCCGACAAAGACGACGACATCCTGTCACAAGATGAAATGGCGCTTCTAATGCATAAATTCAAAAGTTCATTAAACGACTGAAAGACTCCTACAGTGCCCAAACCTCACAACAAGGTAAGTACCAAACATCATCCGGTGATGCTAACCTCTCGTTATAAGCTGCAGAAACCGTGCCATTATGCAAACAAATGTCCTCATCCCAAAGTCCAAAGATTGCACGAGGCCGAGCAAAGAAGAGAGAGATGAAAGAACACGTGCTTGGAAAGACAAGCTCAAGGCCCCGATTGGAGAATCGAAGCCTCCCCACACCATCCAAATCGTGAGAATGTCTTGGTGGTCATCGAAAGTGATTCATCCGACGATGAGTTCGATGATAAAGCATACATGTGCTTTATGGCCAAAGATGTTCGAAGGTGAAGACAATGACGATGAGGTAAGTTCAACCTCGGTTATTCCACCTAATGCATCTCATACTTTCGAAAATATGATGAATGAATTTAAAAACATTCAAAAGGCCCATGAGACTCTAAAATCGAGAATATACACTTCAATTAACAAATCTAGAGTGAAAGATGAGAATGACTTCTTTGAAAATAAACTATGAAAATATGTCTCTTGATCGTGAAACCAAAGAAGGTCGATTTTGAAAAACTCATGGAGAGCAATCATCAACTTGCTCATGAACTAAATGAGGTTAAAACCCATAATGAGAGCAAGACAAATGATTTGGTTCTACTACAAACCAAAATTACAACTCTCGAGAAGCGAGAAACTGAACTTGAGACCATTCTGAAGTCTTTTGAAAAATCGTCCAAAAGAATGGAAGAAATCCTGAGCACTGGGCAACATGCTCATGATAAAAGTGGCTTAGGATACAGCTCATGTTCGAATAAAGGTAAAACTAGTACTGTGTTCGTCAAGAGTGTGGAACACATTCCAGAATCGGAAGATGCTCCTAGTCCCATAAAGGAACCTGCTGTACCGAGGAAACCGAAGGCTGCCATTCCGCCTCCACAACTCTACTATTCGAGACAGTGGAACCAACAACCACTCAGAAGGCGTAATCATGCTCCACAAGCATATCATCAAAGCCGGCAGTCATTCAGAAAGAAGACGGTATCCAACCACCAAAGGCCCGCACAAAGAAGACACTCGATGCAAGGCGCCTAGGTATTGGATACAGGAGCCCCGTTATCCCTCAAGACAGCAGATGCCAGTTCAGTATCAACAACAGCGTTGGGAATCCAACTGGAGACCCAGAAGACAAGCTGTTAGGCCCAGGAAAATGGCTCCACCTCCTAGACGGCACTCGTACTGGAATAATAATAATAACCCTGATTTTTACATGCATAGTACTTATCATGATTATAACAACTACGGATATGCCCCCCGTAGATATCGCAATACTGTACCGAGTACATCCTACAGTAAACCAATTGCTGTCAGGAAAATCTGGGTACCTAAAGGAACTAACATATATGGACCCAAAAATCAAAGGGGACCTAAATCTACCTAATTTCTTTATTACAAGACATTCTAGAGGAGGATACCTGGTACTTCGATAGTGGATGCTCTCGTCACATGACTGGAGATAGGAGCAAGCTATCTGATTTTGTAGAAGGTCGCGGTCCAAAAGTTCGCTTCGGTGATAAGTCTAAAGTAAGAACAAGAGGGAAAGGAAACCTACTTGTCGGGAAATTCAAGGTCACCGATGTTGCATATGTTGAAGGCTTACAGTATAATCTACTTAGTATTAGCGATTACGTGATAAACAGTTCTCGGTGAAGTTCTATATAGATCGTTTGAGAGTCAAGAACACCCAAACCAAAGAAGTTGTGCTTACAGGAAGCAGATCAGGTAATATGTACATATCTGACTTGAAGCCTATGAGATCCTCAATTCCATGTTTTGTTTCCAAAGGCACTTCAGATCTTATATGGATATGGCACAAGAGGATGTCTCACGTCAACTTCAAGACGATCAACAAGCTTTCAAGACAGGGTATGGTTAGAGGTTTGCCGATGTGTCATTCAAGAAGGACGTCTGCGGTCCATGCCGAAAGGCAAGCAAATCAAGTCAACCACGAAAAGCAAATCCTACCTTTCAACCCAAAGAGTGTTGGAAATGCTACACATGGATCTCTACGGTCCTGTAGACCCAGTAAGTTTGGGAGGTAAGAAATATTGCATGGTTGTTGTTGATGATTATTCGGTATGCTTGGACGATCTTTCTTAGCAAGAAGAAGGAAACAACATCTAGGTGCCCGAGATCACGAGAAAGTTGCGAATGAAAAAGCATCGAGTATCGTGTGCATTCGTTCCGACAGAGGTACCGAATTTACTAACCGCTTTATAGAGCAATACTGTCGGAGAATGGAATACAAAGACGAATACTCAAATGCCCGTACACCTCAACAAAATGGTGTTGCCGAGCGAAAGAATAGGACGTTGAAAGAAGCAACAAGGACAATGATTGCCGCAAGCAAATTGCCACAGCGTTCGGGTGAAGCAACCAATACAAATGCTACACTCAAAACCATTGTATCGTCAACAAGCACCACAACAAAGCGACTTACGAGGTATGGAATAACAAAACTCCATTAGTTTCGTACTTTCACATTTTGGATGCAGTGTTATGTTTTGAACAATGGGAAGGACCAACTTAGAACCTTTGATGAAAAATCGGATGAAGGAATATTCATAGGATACTCCTCCGTCGCAAAGCTTTGAATCTTTAATAAAAGGAGGTCGACGATCGAGGAATCGATTCATGTAGTGTTCGACGAACCACACCATGAACCTACGGGAGTAGATGATATCACTCGGGACATTCACCATCTATCTATCTTGGATCCACCTACACCCATAGAACTGTAGTTGATTTAGAAATCAACCCCGCATTTGTAAGAATCGATGTGGATGAAGGCGACGCTGTACAAGCTGAAGCTGTACCCACGAAACTTTCGTCTGATACGGGATCTGAACTAGAACCCGACCGAAGATGGTTGAGAGATCACCCGCAAGAGCTGATCATTGGAAACATTAATGCCGGTGTTTCTACTCGTAGGAGAATACAGTACACAAGGAAATGTACTTTGTGCACAAGAAGAATCTAATGTCAAGTCTCACAGTTTCTGAATGGAAATCTCAATCCGAACTTAGGAGACTCAATATGTGCACTATCGTTGTATTCTTAGCCCGATCGAACTTTGTTTCGACCATAGACGCTCTTAACAACTCTCATTGGATAACATCTATGGAGGAAGAGCTTAACGGTTTCGAAAGAAATAATGTATGGTATCTTGTACCCAGACCGACACACCAATCGGTTATAGGAACCAAATGGGTATTTCGAAACAAAAAGGATGGAAATGGACTTATCATAAGGAACAAATCCAGACTAGTAGCTCAAGGCTATTGTCAGGAAGAAGGAATCGACTATGATGAAACATTTGCCCCTGTAGCGAGACTAGAAGCCATTAGGATATTTTTAGCCTTTGCCGCCCATAAGAGTTTTATCGTATACCAAATGGACGTCAAGAGTGCTTTCCTGAATGGAGAGCTTACAGAAGAAGTTTATGTTGAACAACCACCAGGGTTTGCCAACACGGACGGTATCGATCTAGTTTACAGGCTAAGGAAAGCCTGACGGACTTAAACAAGCCCCTAGAGCACAGTACGAAACCCCGTCCCGATATCTAATCAACAACGGATTTGAGAAAGGTCTTTCGACAAAACCTTGTTCAAGATACAGGAAGGTGATGACCTTCTAATGGTACAAATCTATGTCGATGATATTATTTTTGGTTCAACTAACCTTGCTCTATGTCGAGGTTCTCACATATCATGCAAAGCATATTTGAAATGAGTTTGATGGGGAACTTAGTTATTTCCTAGGTTTGCAGGTAAAGCGATTTGCTACGGTATATTCATCAACCAGAGAAATACAAAGAAGGAGCTTCTCAACAAATTTGGAATGAACAATTCCAAATCTTCGCCAACCCCCATGAGCACTTCCGTGCAAATTAGTGCTGATGAAGCCGGAAAGCCGTTTGACCAATCACTCTACAGGAAGCTCATCGGCTCGCTCCTGTACCTAACGGCTAGCGAGCCCGATATCGATTTCTTGGAGTGTGTGCGAGATACCAAGTTGCACCTAAGGAATCACACTTCAATACAGCTAAACGAATCCTGAAATACGTTAAAGGAAAAGTCGATGCAGGACTGTGGTATCCTAAGGAAGGCGGATTCGATTTAGTTGGATACAGCGACTCGGATCTCGGAGGCTGCAAGCTAGATATGAAGAGTACAAGCGGAACTTGTCACTTTCTCGGACCTAGAATCGTATCTTGGTTGAAGAAGCAATTGGCAAATTCTCTTTCCACATTTGAATCAGAGTACTATGTCATTGGTAGTCTTGTATGCAGATCCTTTAGATGCAAAGAACAATCGCCGATTATGGAATCGATGCTAGAGAGACTCGAATCATGTGTGATAGCACGAGTGCAATTGCAATCACGCACAATCGCTTTTGCACTCGCGCACTAAGCATATCAACATGAAGCATCATTTTATCGAAATCATGTCGAGAACAAGGATGTTCGCTGGAAAAGGTTCATACGAGACATCCAGTGGCCGACATTTTCACCAAGCCTCTCGACACGCAAGATTCAACATGCTAAGAACGAATGGGGATACTACGGCCCGGACTCCTGTAAGTAAATTTCTTGTTTTTACTCAACAATTGAGGGGAATCTCAGTAAGACCCATGAATACTGATTCAACATTAATTATCCGTACACTCGAAACATCAATACGATCAGTAGCGAACGAAGGCATATGAATCCTACAGCTGATGTGTGCAATAATTAAGGGGGAATACTGTAGGACCCATGAATACAGCATTAATCCAAATATTGCTGTATGGAATTTAAAACCTATTAGTACCTTTTTAAGGGGGAACGCTGTATCGACGCGAAGAACAGCACATACTATAGGATTTTGATTCAGTATGTAATATAATATTATTTCCTTTTTAAAATAATTTTTGTCCACGTGCCCTGTTTTTATGTCAAACGTCATGTTCATTAAATGCCTTACACGACATCTGGACAACTGAATCTCAAAAGCCGCGATATTTTTAAATTGTTTATTATGTTTAAACCGCCGTTTTAGGCATTTAGGGTAATCAACCTATGTCAGAAGTGGGACCCGCTATATTTTAAAACCTTTTAATGGATTAGCGTACCAGTTACACTAAATCCATCCTGACCGTCGATTTCAAAACCGGTTCCCATCCCTTAAAATCTGACCATTCGTACTCTGCAAACCCTATTTCGCCGCCCAAGTATAAAAGGAATGTATCTGCCATTAGAGACTCTTTACGCTTTCTGCAATTACAAGAGATCTCAAGCAAACAGCCTACATATTTTCTGCATAATCACTGCAAATTTCTACTGTTTTCTTCCACCTTCGTTTTAAGAAAACATCCATGGCTAGTCAATCTTCTTCCCCTGTTATGAAGAAAACTTCCAACATCATTGATGGCCGGATCTTCTCGAAACATGTCATCATCGAGCGTATCATCTCTGAAATCAACGACACCGAACCAATGGAATATATTATTACTCGTCTTGAGCAACAAGGTCTTTATCGCTTCGGGAGCAAAACCGCCGACAAATACGACGCCCATCTGGTTGAGGAATTCTACCTCAACGCCGCCGTTCGTTTTCTGTCACTAGCCCAGGGAGGACATGTTGCTGACATCACTGCACAGTCCAGGGAGTGCAAATCTGCATCAATAGCGACCTACTCCAGAAAATCTACAGGCTGCCCGCCGACGGCCTGACCATGGACCAGCTTGAGACGTTTGGGTCTCAAGAGCTGATTACCAAGTTTTATGGACTTTTTACCGGGTCCAAAGTGGTTGACATGGTGACAACCACTTGTCACAAGAAAAATTTTCTTCTTTATTTCGTTTATCTGCATGACTTCTGTTCCAGAATCATTGAAAATCGAACCGGTGCGTTCGAGATGTGCACGAATCTAAGGTTCAGAATGATGGTAGCTATTTTGACCTGTAAAAAGGTCAATTGGTGCCAAATCATTTTGAAACGTCTTCAAGAAGAGGTGTGCAAGCCTTCCACCCAAAAGAAATCATTTGGTTTAATGCTGAACTACATCCTGACGAAGTGCGGAGTGATGCAATCCGCCGACGCCAAGAAAAATAGCTCTCAGATATACTTAGGAGGTGTCAAGCCCACTGCTTATAACCAGAGCACCATGCATGCCAACCATCCGCAAACCAGGCACATGCCTATCTCTGACAACCCCAGAGATGTAACCGTGAAGGTCCCAGAAATGGAATCTTCAAAGAAGAAGCGCAAGCGTTCTCACGAAGAAGCACTCTGGGTGAGAAGTCCAAGAAGAGACTGGAGGCTCTCAAAAATCAAAACCAAACACTCCGAGGATGTCTCGCCCGTGGCGCAACCCATCGAAGAACCCTGTGGCCCAACCCTGCGGAAGAGGTGTCTCCTACCGCATCGACAGATCTCGAGCCTTTGGCGGCTACGACGGATATAGAGACATCTCGCAACATTCAAGACGTTAGCACGTCCGCCCATTCGAGCCAAAATCTACTTCTCCTCTACGGATTCCACACCCGCAGATCCAATTTCCTTCGGGCACCATCCTCGCAAGGAGTCCATCTTCCGTGTGATCCCATACTGTACGGAATCCTCAAACAGCGTCTCAGACGTGATTCAAGTCCCTCCCGACTCAATCATAAATCAAACACTTCTTTCGGTTCAAATTGAACAAGCGTACGAAAGATTTACGCAATGGAAAGGCTATAGGCTAGCTCCGCACGACACCTGCATAACCGGAGCGAATGGAGCCACGAAGAGCGATTCGTCTCCGAAGTAACAGACTCAACTGAAATTGAGGCCCTGCTACGATGGGACAACGCCTCTTGCAAGGATCTCATTGAAAGCCACCTGCTGCACAAATCCGACGCGAGAAGAAAAGGAAAGAAGAAGTCAGAGGACTCTCCCATTAATCCAAAAACTGACGACGATGCCGACTCAGACGATGACGACGATGCTCTTCAAGCAGTGCGAGAATGAGCCGTGAAGAGGTCAAGCCCGAGCCGCCTCTCCACCCCGGAAAAGACGAAGGACCTTCTAACCAAGCCAATCCACCTTCGCCACAAATGGAGAACATTCCCGACCAGGAGGAATCAGTCCCTCGGTCGAGGAAGATCAAGAAATTTTGGAACAGGCACTGTGAGCTCGCTGCGACACAAGAAGCCATTCTCGCGGCCCAACAGGGAGGATTCGGTCCCTCCTGCATCCGCATCTGCCGAAGAACCTTCGCCACGGGACGCTTCGAACCAACTGTCGCCATACCACAAGAAGCTACTCCCGCCCCGCAACCTTGGAATCCGAGGACGGTAACGAACCCGAGGATGTCCAACTTACTTCACGTCCATCCGTGAACGTAAGGAGGTTGAAGCTTTGAAAGACTTCGCCCGGCTGACTCTCCTATCTCTGCCGCACGTAAAGAGCGCTGCGAGCTCTTGGCCTTGATGTATTTATCCAAGACGCGAAACGCTCTATCTTGTTGAAAAGGCACTGAATGGATGCACACCTCGCCGTAGAAGAAATGACCACTCTTCAACACGAAGTATCTCGAGTTGTCGACGCATTCATTCTTACGCGAAGTTTTCAAGCAAGCCTTGAAGATCATGGAGGATAAACAGAGCAAGCCTGAAGGAGGAAGCTTCAAAGACAAGAATTGCCGGCCAAGACCGCTGTGCAATGATTGAGAATACTCTCAATCGCGTGCGCACGACAAATGCATTAAAGATATGTCGCAGACTCTTTCCTCCCTTGTTGAAAGAATATCCAAGATCGAGACCAAACAGACGCCGCTCTTGAAATCTGCAAAGTCTTGATGAAGCCAAAAAGGGGAAGAGGCACGAGAAGCCGCAAGGAGAATAAGGCGCACAGGAAAGGGAATTTGAGGCCGCTCGAGCGATATGCCGCCGAATTGAACAAGCTAGCACCTCAATCCCAAAGCTTTAGAATTTCGGCTGCACGAGAATTCCATGACCCAAATGTCCCTTGGCAAAATCTTATCCAAAGACCTTCGGAAATACGTCTGCCGACCAACCGCAACCCAACTGCCGAAGAAGTGAAGCACTGGAGGAAGAATGAACTGATGAGATATTTTGTCAGACTCATCAGGGAATCCGCCATCTTCAAAAATTATAAAACATTGGCGGAAGCGGAAGATAAGTTTTCAAAGATGCTAGAAGAAGGTAAGCTCCCTCTCCAAGTCGAAATGAAATCAAAACATAGAAGAGGAGATCGGGTCACCCATCCAGAAGATTGGATACTTGTCTTTGATCGTTCATATGAAGGAAGAGCGATTTACCAGGAACGAGGCAATGATTCACTTCAAAACTGGTGGCGCGGCACCGAGAATGAGCCAGGAAAGAGACCTTGGAGGCATGCGGATTATAGATGAGGAGATGAAATTTATGTATATTATTTTTGTCTTTGTAATTTCTATTCGAAACAGCAAACTTTGTACTCAATCATTTTGAATATCAATAAAATAGTTTGTTTGTCTTGAAAGATTACAACTCGTAATCTACTGTGTTTATGTATGATTACTTAAAATTGTTTGATAGAAATCTCAAGTTAGACAAACTTGATTGAAAAATAAGTCGCACGAACTAGTCTACGAACAGTTCATAGTTTGATTGTAAACTTAGAAAACATTGTAAGATTGTGCTGCGCGCCAATCATAAGCTTAAGTTGTAATAAATCTCAAATCAGTATCGAACATACTGCGAGCAGTTCATTATTGTAGACTAAGTCACTAAGTCAGACCTATTGACAAAAGACCAAGAAATCTGCCAGAAGTCATCGAAGAAGAATGCTTCATGAAGAAGGTTTTGGCATCATCAAGAAGACTCGAAGAGTTGAAGTAAGTTAGTCTTGGCAAATTGTCAAAAAGGGGGAAATTGTTGGGGAAAACAATAACCTCAGATCGAATCGTAGGGATACCCGATCCCTGTATCGATTGTTATTTGTTATTGAGAAGGTTTTGACATATATGCCAAATATACAGTAAGGAAACTGTATCGAGGCTTCAAGGCTTTATCCTATATCGATAACCTGCCTCGAATCAGCATCAGTGAAGCTAGTCAGTACAGCAAGAAGACTTGTAAAAGATCAAGTATGGAAACTGTCTCGATGCCCTAAATACAGTCATCTTCCATACAGTTCTCAAAAGGACAAGAAAGAACACAAGTCAAGTCCCGTTGAACAAAGAAGTATTTAAATACTCTAGGATAAAGTATTTAAATACTGTCAGTCTTCAGATCTTCAGAATCCCGCGAAATCCGGATCATGTCATATTCCCGTTGAAGGAAATCTTATTCAAACGGACATCTCAACGGATACTTTCTTCAGAGACTATATATATCCTTGAAGACATTGAAGATCAGTGACCAAAAAGTAACATAACTCTAAAAGCTATCAAAGTTATCATCTGAGCAAACATATCTCCAAGGCATACTGCTAGTTAGAACGAAAGAGATATACAGTGCTCAACATCAAGAACAGCTATCATCAGCTCAAGAACGTGATATTCAAAGTCACGTTCTTACACAGTTACCTACCTTTTACCTCTGTGTAAAAACCGAGCTCGTGTGAACTCAACAAGTTATTCGACTGTGTGGGACGAATAAGGACGAAGCTTTGGAACCGTGTGTGAAGAAGCTAGTCAAGAAGGAAGCTTTAACCAACTGTGTGAGCGGTTGAAAGCGACATTCTTTGTATCAATCGTGTGAACGATACAAGGATAGGTTTGTTTATAATTACGTAGTTGTGTACGATAATTATATAATAAACTTTTACTCTGTGTGGAGGACCGTGGACGTAGAGGGTTTACCTCGAACCACTTAAATTAATGTGTTATTTACCTTCGCTTTCTTGTTTGAAATAACTGTGATATATTAAGTATACACCTAATACGTCGTTGCTGTATCCACGGCAATTAACTGTATCCAAGACTTCCGCTACGCACTCAGATTTAGATTCCATACAGTTTGTTGTTTAAACGATTTTCCAAACTGTATCCAGTATACTTAAGTGGCCAACAGTTTCCGATGACGGAAGTCTGTTTTGTATGTTTTATGATGCATTGATGATTTATGTATTGCGATACTTGTACTAGCATCGTTTTTCTAACCCCTTCGGGGGTGGACATTGTTTTGATGTTCAGGTAGCCGAGGAGCGTGGAGGCAACCACAGTACCGACATGACGATGAGTTGGCTCAGTGATGTAGTTGATGTTTATTGTTATGGTGTTTTGTCTTCTTGGTTCACTTTAGTACTCGAGTACGTGTGTTTTAATAATGTCATTTTCGATATGGTTGTATAAATTAACTCCCTGGATCAGTTGAACCGGTTCTGTATTTTGAATTTCAGTGGTACTGTTGAATTATGTTTACATTTCTTTTAATTAGCCTTGTAAATCCTTACTTAAAGGGTTTACGGCGCTGTAATTATTCCGAATATCTCGGGGTGTTATAGAATATGGTATCGGAGCTAAGATTCATGGATATCTTGGCAGTCGGGTTTTAGTTGGGTCTGTTTACGTTATTTACGGGTCGTTTGTAACATCACTACTGAGCCAACATCGTCGTGTGGACCGTGGTTGTAAGTCTCCTAATCTTAGTTACTACCGTTTTGTTTAATTCCTTTTTGTGAATATTGACGGACTTTATTTTTTAAAAAAAAAAAGGGTTGCCCTAGATATTGAGTATTTGTGTTTACAGTATGTTGAGGGGAGGTCGTGGACGCGGACGCAGTCGTGGATGCGGATGCAGAAATGCGAGACAGGAAGATTCAGTGTCTACCCCAGAAATAACCGCTAGTCGAACAGATTCCCATTCCGGAGGACAGCAGGGATCAGCAAATAATGATGTAGATCCTAACGTGACGGGAGTATTTCAACAGGTGGTTGCTCAGATAAACCAGTTTGCTCAGGTTGTTGATCGCATGCAGACGGCAATGGGACAGCAGCATAACGAGCAAAATCGGGGGGAAAATGGCTTACTGAAGTGGTCAAATTGCATCCTCCAAAATTTGACGGTTCTGCTGAGACGCTTTCTTGGGATCATTGGCTGAAGGAGTTAGAGAAGATCTCTGCAGGGATTAACTGTCCCAATGACAGAAAGGTTCCGGTCGCCCAGTATCTTCTGACGGAGGAGGCTTTCGACTGGTGGGAGGCCATTCGACTTGAGGAGCATAATGTTGACTGGACGGAGTTCAAATTAATGATGGAAGCGCAGTATTGTCCTCGCCCAGTTAGAGAGGCACGAGTACGGGAGTTTTTCTCACCACAAAATTTAGAGGCATCTGTGACCGACGTGATTAAGGCTTTTAATCACCAGTTGACTTATGTGCGCCACTTGGTCAGGACCGAGCAGAGAGGATTTTCCATTTTGACATGCGTATGAAGCCGGAGATTCAGCAATATATGTCCGGATTTGAATGTACCACCCTGCGACAGTATCAGGACAAGGCGCTGGCCTATGATATGAAAGAGGCGGCAGCAGAGAAATCAACGGAAGCAAAGAAGCAGAAAGTGGTTGGCAACTTTACGGAGAATAAGAGTGGTGGGCCCCACAGGGGCCAGTCCTCATTTCATTCATCCAAGAGGCCTCCGCATCCTTCTCGAGGTGGAAAGAAGTTCCGGGCAGCACCGACCATTTCAGACGCAGGAAAGAAATGTTATAACTGTGGCAAAGCGGGGCATGTTCGACGTGATTGTTTCGTACCTGCTGTGACCTGATTCGAGTGTGGACAGGAAGGGCATCGCGCAACATTTTGTGGAAATACGACTCGATCTTTTGGTACTCGCACTCCTGCACCAGTTCCGAAGGACACTAGTGTAAACCAGGCGCAGCAAAGTGGTTTCCAGCAGCAGAATGTTGGGAAAAAGGAAGCATCTAGTGCGGGGTCCATTCCTTCGTGTATTTACGAGATGAAGAAGTCAGACGATCAGAACACGGATATTGCATCAGGTACGATTCAGATCCTTTTGCAACCAGTTAGTGTCTTATTCGATTCAGGAGCTACGCATTCTTTTATATCTTTGAACTGTGTTAATCGTTTGAATATCTCGTGCTTGTATGATTGTGAACCTTATGTTGTGGGATTACCGAGCGGAGAGAAAATTGTGGGAACCCTAGAAACTAGAGATTTTCCAGTGTCTATAGGAGAGAGAGATTGGCCATCGAACCTTATTGTAGTTGACATCTACGGTGACGATTTAATTCTCAGAGACGATTAGCTCAACCGTTATGGAGCTATTCTAAACTACCGAAAGAGGGTCATTTCTATCATTGCTGATGATGGTTCTGAACACTTATTTAGAGGGTGGATACCGGGAAGCTCGGGAAAATTAATCAAAGCGAGGAAAGCAGTGAAATTACTGAAGCAGGGATGTCATGGAATTTGGTGCTATGCCATGAAGGAAGACGAAGGAGTAGAACTCTCATCTATTCCAGTTGTGAATGAATTTTCAGATGTATTCCTTGACGAACTATCTGGGTTACCTCCGCAGAGAGAAGTGGAGTTCTCTATCGAATTAGAGCCTGGAGCCGTTCCTATTTCCAGAGCACCATACCGCATGGCGCCAACCGAGATGTATGAACTAAAGAAGCAACTGGAGGAATTATTGCAGAAGGGTTACATTCAACCTAGCATTTCTCCTTGGGGAGCACCCGTTCTCTTTGTCCGAAAGAAAGATGGATCCCTCCGATTATGTATTGATTACAATGAGCTAAACAAGTTGACGATCAAGAACAAGTATCCTATACCTCAGATCGACGACTTGTTTGATCAACTGCAAGGGGCAAGGGTATTCTCGAAGATTGACTTGCGATCAGGATATCATCAGTTGAGAATTAAGGAATCGGATGTACCGAAATCTGCTTTAAGATCCCGATACGGGCTCTATGAATTCGTGGTGATGCCATTCGGACTTACTAATGCTCCTGCGGTATTTATGCAATTGATGAATCGAGTATTGTTAGAATACCTAGATAAGTTTGTGGTCGTTTTCATTGATGATATCTTGATCTATTCGAAAGACACAGAGGAGCATGCCGAGCATTTGCGTGTGGTTTTGAGCACCTTGAGGAATGAACAACTTTATGCGAAGTTTTCCAAATGCGAGTTCTGGCTTAGGGAAGTAACCTTCCTTGGGCATGTGATATCAGCTGACGGAGTTCAGGTGGACCCGAAGAAAGTCGAAGCAATCTTGGAATGGGAAGCTCCTAATAGCGTGAAAGAAGTCCGAAGCTTCTTAAGTCTTGCTGGATATTATCGCTGTTTTGTAGAGGGATTTTCCAAAATTGTTCGTCCACTCACTCAGCTGTTACAGAAAACTCAAAAGTTCACGTGGGATGAGAAATGTCAGGTTGGTTTTGATGAACTTAAGAAGAGACTGACGACAACACCTATATTGGCGTTACCAGATGGAACTGATGGATTCATGGTATACAGCGACACTTCAAATCAGGGTCTGGGATGTGTGTTGATGCAAAAGGATAAGGTGATTGCCTATGCTTCTCGGCAATTAAAACCATACGAAGTTAATTACCCGACTCATGATCTCGAGTTAGCAGCTGTGGTATTTGCCTTGAAAATTTGGCGACATTATTTATACGGCACTCATTGTCAGATCTTTACAGACAATAAGAGCCTCAAGTACATTTTCAGTCAGAAAAAATTAAACATGAGGCAGAGAAGGTGGCTGGAATTGATCAAGGATTACGACTTGGAAATTCTCTATCATCCGGGTAAAGTAAACGTAGTAGCCGATGCATTGAGCCGTAAACCTGTTTCTCTTCGAGTGTTGGAAGCACTTACGTCCCAAACCAGCATTCAACGAGAACTGATCCGTGAAGGGATTGAAGTATGGTCACCAGAAATCCAAGGGCAACTATATGTGATGGAACTGACTTTGTCCCTAGTCGAGGAAATCAAATCTAAGCAGTTGAACGATTCTCTGATCCTTCGGTTGTGTGACGAAGTAAAGAAAGGAAAAACCCCAGGATTCGTGATACAAGATGATGGAGTTCTGAGATTTCAAAGGCGACTGTGCGTTCCCAATGATGATGATTTGAGATGGACAATTTTGAAGGAAGCTCACAGCGCTCCCTATTCTATTCACCCAGGCAGCAGTAAGATGTATAAGGATCTAAAACAAAACTTCTGGTGGGGAAATATGAAGAAGGACGTAGCAGAGTATGTTTCGAAGTGTTTGACTTGTCAGCAGGTTAAGATTGAACATCAGCGACCTGCCGGAATGTTAAAACCGCTTCCGATTCCCGAATGGAAGTGGGAGGATATCTCGATGGATTTCATCACCAGTATGCCAAGGACCAAGACGGGAATGAACATGATTTGGGTTGTAGTTGATCTACTAACCAAGTTGGCTCATTTCCTAGGAATTAAAGATACTTGGGGACCCGAGAGATTGGCGCGAGTATTTATTGCAGAGATAGTCAGATTACATGGGACACCGAAGACCATTATTTCAGATCGGGATGGTCGCTTCGTGTCGTACTTTTGGAAGGCATTTCACAGGGCTTTGGGGACCGAGCTGAATTTTAGCACGGCTTATCATCCTCAGACGGACGGTCAGTCCGAAAGGACTATACAAACAGTAGAAGACATGCTAAGAGCTTGTGCTTTGGATTGGTCAACTGATTGGGAAGTTTATTTGCCATTGATTGAATTCACCTACAACAATAGTTGGCATGCTTCTATTAAGATGGCACCGTTTGAAGCTTTGTACGGGAGAAGATGTCGATCACCCCTGTGCTGGGATGATTCTTCGGACTTGATCGGGACAGAACTGGAATTGATAGTTCAGACTCAAGAGAAGATAGCTTTGATTCGGGAAAGACTGTTGACTGCCCAGAGTCGACAGAAGTCTTATGCCGATGTGCGTCATCGCCCGCTAGAGTACGAGATTGGGGACCACGTACTATTGAAGGTGTCTCCTACACGAGGAATTTTCCGTTTTGGGAGGAAAGGTAAGCTAAGTCCGAGATATATCGGGCCATTTGAGATCCTCGAGAGAGTTGGGGATTTAGCATACAGGTTGGCCTTACCGCCATCGCTGAGTCACGTTCACAATGTGTTTCACGTATCCCAATTGCGGAAGCATGTACCGGATCGATCTATATCATTGAGTTCGATGAGATCGAGATAGCTAATGACGGCACCTTCGAAGAGAGACCAATCAAGATACTTGAGAGTCGGATCAAACAATTGAGGAATAAACCAATACACTTGGTTAAAGTGCAGTGGTCACAGTATGGAGCTGAAGAGGCCACTTGGGAAACGGAGGACAGTATGAAGGCTAGATATCTAGAGTTGTTTTCATATTAAGTTTCGGGACGAAACTTCTTTTTAGGGAGAGAGGATGTAATACCCGAGATTTCTGATGTGTAATTGAACCTTGTGATATTGTAATTGTTGTATTTTGATCTGAGTATTGTTCTCCGTATTTCATGATCCGGTGTTGTTGAGCGCATGATTGCATGATTATGTTCAATATTGTGATTTTTCACTTGTAGTGCACGCTATCGACTAGGCGTAGCGTACGCTAATCTGGGTATTGTAGCGCACGCTATATATGAACCTTAGCGCGCGCTATACGTAGTCAGCATGATTGAGACGTGTTGGTAGGTGAGATCAGGTCGGGGATCTTGGTCGGATTATGTCGGGATGAACCTGGACGGCTTTCGGGAAAAAGCCAAGTCAACGCGGTAGCGCACGCTACTCATATGAGGATAGCGCACGCTAAATGCTGAGTACAGTGAAGTCAGTAAGTTTCATATACCCGTTAGCGCACGCTATGAATATGGACTAGCGCGCGCTAATAACCATTTTCTATATATAGGACAACATCCTTTTTCATATTTTCAGACTTTTCACTTCCCACATCCGAATTCTTGGACTTAGAAAGTCACTCTCTTCATCCTAAACCCTTCATATCATCATCCTAGCCCGAGTTGAGGATTGTAGATCATTGGAGATTGGTGTTCAAGCTCTCGGTGTTGGATTTCTTCAAAGTTCCTTCGTGTTCTTCGCTACTTTGAGGTAGGTGATTCTTCACCAATATTAGTAGTATTCTGAAGGTTGTTTTGATCATGATTTGGGATTTTCTAGTCAGTTAAAATTCGTAAGTAGTCGAACATCATGTGTTAGAAGGATATTTTCGATGTTTCGGTACTTCTTCATCGTATAAACCGTTGAACCTTTTTAGTGTTTGGACTCCTAAGCATATTCATGTATCTACTAACCGATATTGGCCGGTTCATGGAGATTAGCAAGTTCTTAGGTCTTTATATAATGGAATCATACGCTTTAGGATTTGGAATGGATTGAACTTAAGATATTTTCTTGAAGATCAAGATGAATTAAGATGTTGTGATGGTTATATGTATCCTTGTACCTTGAAGTCGTTTAATACGTAAAGATCTTTCACAAATCGTATGAGCATAGTATGGACGGATATGACATGTTTTATCACTGAAGATTTCATGAGTTTCATCACCATTAGATCAGTTTTCTGCCCAATAGTAAACTGCCATGCATCGGTAGCGCACGCTAAGATGTATGTATTAACGTGCGCTATCGGGAATGAGTAATGTACGCTACGTTTGGTACGTAACGTACGTTATGTCATCGAGCCACCGATCGATCGAGAGGATCACGGTACATAAGCTAGCGACGCTAGACTTCGCTGCTTACGACGCTATCGGCGAGCTTAGCGCACGTTACGTAGAGTACGTAGCGTACGCTAAGTAGTTCAGGCAGATTGCATTTTTAGAGTTTTCGGCCTTAGACCGGGTTGTTAGACATTCGTACGACATAAGATAAATTCTATATTATTTCTTTTGTTAAGGTTTGAGCTTGCTACGTTGACCGAAGGAGACGGCCTTTGAGTGTGTTGAGATCGTTGGAGTGATCTGTTCTTGCCATCTTTGAGGCAAGTATCGTATTTTAAGTTATTGATATTGTATTGTTGATCGTGTGTACGATTCATTCGTGTTGTTGAACATGAGATTATATTCTTTGAGTTGGCATGATATTTACGTCGATGAACGTGTTTATTTGCATATGTGTATGCATAATGGTATTGTTTGTGTTGTAAATGATCCGAGGGGATCATGAGGATCTATGCTGAGGGCGCTGGATCGAATGTCCACCATGCGTTGGTCCGACGGGATCATCATGGGGATCTATGCTGAGGGCGCTGGATCGTTGGACGGGTTTTCGACCATGCGTTGGTCCGACGGGATCATCATGGGGATCTATACCAAGGGCGCCGGATCGTTGGATTACCCTGTATTGTATTGATGGAATCGTGAGGATTCACATGGTTGGTTTCCAATGACGGAAGTCTGTTTTGTATGTTTTATGATGCATTGATGATTTATGTATTGCGATACTTATACTAGCAGCGTTTTGCTAACCCCTTCGGGGTGGACATTGTTTTGATGTTCAGGTAGCCGAGGAGCGGGGAGGCAACCACAGTACCGACATGACGATGAGTTGGCTCAGTGATGTGGTTGATGTTTATTGTTATGGTGTTTTTTCTTCTTGGTTCACTTTAGTACTCGAGTACGTGTGCTTTAATAATGTCATATTCGATATGGTTGTATAAATGAACTCCCTCGATAAGTTGAACCGCTTCTGTATTTTGAATTTCAGTGGTACTGTTGAATTAGGTTTACATTTCTTTTAATTAGCCTTGTAAATCCTTACTTAAATGGTTTACGGCGCTGTAATTATTCCGAATATCTCTGGGTGTTACAGAATATGGTATCGGAGCTAAGATTCATGGATATCTTGGCAGTCGGATTTTAGTTGGGTCTGTTTACGTTATTTACGGGTCGTTTGTAACATCACTGCTGAGCCAGCATCGTCGTGTGGACCGTGGTTGTAAGTCTCCTAATCTCAGTTACTACCATTTTATTTAATTCCTTTTTGTGAATATTGACGGACTTTATTTTTTTTTTTAAAAAAAAAGGGTTGCCCTGGATATTGAGTATTTGTGTTTACAGTATGTTGAGGGGAGGTCGTGGACG
The DNA here is from genome assembly GCA_033398695.1 of Orobanche coerulescens. Classification (NCBI taxonomy): domain Eukaryota; kingdom Viridiplantae; phylum Streptophyta; class Magnoliopsida; order Lamiales; family Orobanchaceae; genus Orobanche; species Orobanche coerulescens. Next base: position 53,425,937 of record CM065803.1, read on the forward strand.
CGGACGCGGTCGTGGATGCGGACGCGGAAATGCGAGACAGGAAGATTCGGTGTCTACCCCAGAAATAACCGCTAGTCGAATAGATTCCCATTTCGGAGGACAGCAGGGATCAGCAAATAATGATGTAGATCCTAACGTGATGGGAGTACTTCAACAGGTGGTTGCTCAGATAAACCAGTTTGCTCAGGTTGTTGATCGCATGCAGACGACGATGGGACAACAGCATAACGAGGAAAATCGGGGGGACAAATGGCTTACTGAAGTGGTCAAATTGCATCCTCCAGTATTTGACGGTTCTGCTGAGACGCTTTCTTGGGATCATTGGTTGAAGGAGTTAGAGAAGATCTTTGCAGGGATTAACTGTCCCAATGACAGAAAGGTTCCGATCGCCCAGTATCTTCTGACGGGGGAGGCTTTCGACTGGTGGGAGGCCATTCGACATGAGGAGCATAATGTTGAATGGACGGAGTTCAAATTAATGATGGAAGCGCAGTATTGTCCTCGCCCAGTTAGAGAGGCACGAGTATGGGAGTTTTTCTCACCACAAAATTTAGAGGCATCTGTGACCGACGTGATTAAGGCTTTTAATCACCAGTTGACTTATGTGCGCCACTTGGTCAGGACCGAGGCAGAGAGGATTTTCCATTTTGACATGCATATGAAGCCGTAGATTCAGCAATATATGTCCGGATTTGAATGTACCACCCTGCGACAGTATCAGGACAAGGCGCTGGCCTATGATATGAAAGAGGCGGCAGTAGAGAAATCAACTGAAGCAAAGAAGCAGAAAGTGATTGGCAACTTCACGGAGAATAAGAGTGGTGGGCCCCACAGGGGCCAGTCCTCATTTCATTCATCCAAGAGGCCTCCGCATCCTTCTCGAGGTGGAAAGAAGTTCCGGGCAGCACCGACCATTTCAGACGCAGGAAAGAAATGTTATAACTGTGGCAAAGTGGGGCATGTTCGACGTGATTGTTTCGTACCTGCTGTGACCTATTTCGAGTGTGGATACGAAGGGCATCGCGCAACATTTTGTGGAAATGCGACTCGATCTTTTGGTACTCGCACTCCTGCACCAGTTCCGTAGGACACTAGTGTAAACCAGACGCAGCAAAGTGGTTTCCAGCAGCAGAATGTTTGGAAAAGAGAAGCATCTAGCGCGGGGTCCGTTCCTCCGCGTATTAACGAGATGAAGAAGTCAGACGATCAGAACACGGCTGTTGCATCAGGTACGATTCAGATCCTTTTGCAACCAGTTAGTGTCTTATTCGATTCAGGAGCTACGCATTCTTTTATATCTTTGAACTGTGTTAATCATTTGAATATCTCGTGCTTGTATGATTGTGAACCTTATGTTGTGGGATTACCGAGCGGAGAGAAAACTGTGGGAACCCTAGAAACTAGAGATTTTCCAGTGTCTATAGGAGGGAGAGATTGGCCATCGAACCTTATTGTAGTTGACATCTACGGTGACAATTTAATTCTCAGAGACGATTAGCTCAACCGTTATGGAGCTATTCTAAATTACCGAAAGAGGGTCATTTCTATCATTGCTGATGATGGTTCTGAACACTTATTCAGAGGGTGGAGACCGGGAAGCTCGGGACAATTAATCAAAGCGATGAAAGCAGTGAAATTACTGAAGCAGGGATGTCATGGAATTTGGTGCTATGCCATGAAGAAAGACGAAGGAGTAGAACTCTCATCTATTCCAGTTGTGAATGAATTTTCAGATGTATTCCTTGACGAACTATCTGGGTTACCTCTGCAGAGAGAAGTGGAGTTCTCTATCGAATTAGAGCCTGGAGCCGTTCCTATTTCCAGAGCACCATACAGCATGGCGCCAACCGAGATGTATGAACTAAAGAAGCAACTGGAGGAATTATTGCAGAAGGGTTACATTCAACCTAGCATTTCTCCTTGGGGAGCACCCGTTCTCTTTGTCCGAAAGAAAGATGGATCCCTCCGATTATGTATTGATTACATAGAGCTAAACAAGGTGACGATCAAGAACAAGTATCCTATACCTCAGATCGAAGACTTGTTTGATCAACTGCAAGGGGCAAGGGTATTCTCGAAGATTGACTTGCGATCAGGATATCATCAGTTGAGAATTAAGGAATCGAATGTACCGAAATCTGCTTTAAGATCCCGGTACGGGCACTATGAATTCGTGGTGATGCCATTCGGACTTACTAATGCTCCTGCGGTATTTATGCAATTGATGAATCGAGTATTCTTAGAATACCTAGATAAGTTTGTGGTCGTTTTCATTGATGATATCTTGATCTATTCGAAAGACACAGAGGAGCATGCCGAGCATTTGCGTGTGGTTTTGAGCACCTTGAGGAATGAACAGCTTTATGCGAAGTTTTCCAAATGCGAGTTCTGGCTTAGGGAAGTAACCTTCCTTGGGCATGTGATATCAGCTGACGGAGTTCAGGTGGACCCGAAGAAAGTCGAAGCAATCTTGGAATGGGAAGCTCCTAATAGCGTGAAAGAAGTCTGAAGCTTCTTAGGACTTGCTGGATATTATCGCCGTTTTGTAGAGGGATTTTCCAAAATTGCTCGTCCACTCACTCAGCTGTTACAGAAAACTCAAAAGTTTACGTGGGATGAGAAATGTCAGGTTGGTTTTGATGAACTTAAGAAGAGACTGACGACAACACCTATATTGGCGTTACTAGATGGAACTGATGGATTCATGGTATACAGCGACACTTCAAATCAGGGTCTGGGATGTGTGTTGATGCAAAAGGTTAAGGTGATTGCCTATGCTTCTCGGCAATTAAAACCGTACGAAGTTAATTACCCGACTCATGATCTGGAGTTAGCAGCTGTGGTCTTTGCCTTGAAAATTTGGCGACATTATTTATACGGCACTCATTGTCAGATCTTTACAGACCATAAGAGCCTCAAGTACATTTTCAGTCAGAAAGAATTAAACATGAGGCAGAGAAGGTGGCTGGAATTGATCAAGGATTACGACTTGGAAATTCTCTATCATCTGGGTAAAGTAAACGTAGTAGCCGATGCATTGAGCCGTAAACCTATTTCTCTTCGAGTGTTGGAAGCACTTACGTCCCAAACCAGCATTCAACGAGAACTGATCCGCGAAGGGATTGAAGTATGGTCACCAGAAATCCAAGGGCAACTATATGTGATGGAACTGACTTTGTCCCTAGTCGAGGAAATCAAATCTAAGCAGTTGAACGATTCTCTGATCCTTCGGTTGTGTGACGAAGTAAAGAAAGGAAAAACCCCAGGATTCGTGATACAAGATGATGGAGTTCTGAGATTTCAAAGGCGACTGTGCGTTCCCAATGATGATGATTTGAGATGGACAATTTTGAAGGAAGATCACAGCGCTCCCTATTCTATTCACCCAGACAGCAGTAAGATGTATAAGGATCTAAAACAAAACTTCTGGTGGGGAAATATGAAGAAGGACGTAGCAGAGTACGTTTCGAAGTGTTTGACTTGTCAGCAGGTTAAGATTGAACATCAGCGACCTGCCGGAATGTTAAAACCACTTCCGATTCCCGAATGGAAGTGGGAGGATATCTCGATCGATTTCATCACCAGTATGCCAAGGACCAAGACGGGAATGAACATGATTTGGGTTGTAGTTGATCGACTAACCAAGTTGGCTCATTTCCTAGGAATTAAAGATACTTGGGGACCCGAGAGATTGGCGCGAGTATTTATTGCAGAGATAGTCAGATTACATGGGACACCGAAGACCATTATTTCAGATCGGGATGGTCGCTTCGTGTCGCACTTTTGGAAGGTAGTTCACAGGGCTTTGGGGACCGAGCTGAATTTTAGCACGGCTTATCATCCTCAGACGGACGGTCAGTCTGAAAGGACTATACAAACAGTAGAAGACATGCTAAGAGCTTGTGCTTTGGATTGGTCAACTGATTGGGAAGTTCATTTGCCATTGATTGAATTCACCTACAACAATAGTTGGCATGCTTCTATTAAGATGGCACCGTTTGAAGCTTTGTACGGGAGAAGATGTCGATCACCCCTGTGCTGGGATGATTCTTCGGACTTGATCGGGACAGAACTGGAATTGATAGTTCAGACTCAAGAGAAGATAGCTTTGATTCGGGAAAGACTGTTGACTGCCCAGAGTCGACAGAAGTCTTATGCTGATGCGCGTCGTCGCCCGCTAGAGTACGAGATTGGGGACCACGTACTATTGAAGGTGTCTCCTACACGAGGAATTTTCCGTTTTGGGAGGAAAGGTAAGCTAAGTCCGAGATATATCGGGCCATTTGAGATCCTCGAGAGAGTTGGGGATTTAGCATACAGGTTGGACTTACCGCCATCGCTGAGTCACGTTCACAATGTGTTTCACGTATCCCAATTGCGGAAGTATGTACCGGATCCCAGTCATATCATTGAGTTCGATGAGATCGAGATAGCTAATGACGGCACCTTCGAAGAGAGACCAATCAAGATACTTGAGAGTCGGATCAAACAATTGAGGAATAAACCAATACACTTGGTTAAAGTGCAGTGGTCACAACATGGAGCTGAAGAGGCCACTTGGGAAACGGAGGACAGTATGAAGGCTAGATATGCAGAGTTGTTTTCATCTTAAGTTTCGGGACGAAACTTCTTTTTAGGGAGAGAGGATGTAATACCCGAGATTTCTGATGTGTAATTGAACCTTGTGATATTGTAATTGTTGTATTTTGATCTGAGTATTGTTCTCCGTATTTCATGATCCGGTGTTGTTGAGCGCATGATTGCATGATTATGTTCAATATTGTGATTTTTCACTTGTAGTGCACGCTATCGACTAGGCGTAGCGTACGCTAATCTGGGTATTGTAGCGCACGCTATATATGAACCTTAGCGCGCGCTATACGTAGTCAGCATGATTGAGACGTGTTGGTAGGTGAGATCAGGCCAGGGATCTTGGTCGGATTATGTCGGGATGAACCTGGACGGCTTTCGGGAAAAAGCCAAGTCAACGCGGTAGCGCACGCTACTCATATGAGGATAGCGCACGCTAAATGCTGAGTACAGTGAAGTCAGTAAGTTTCATATACCCATTAGCGCACGCTATGAATATGGACTAGCGCGCGCTAATAACCATTTTCTATATATAGGACAACATCCTTTTTCATATTTTCAGACTTTTCACTTCCCACATCCGAATTCTTGGACTTAGAAAGTCACTCTCTTCATCCTAAACCCTTCATATCATCATCCTAGCCCGAGTTGAGGATTGTAGATCATTGGAGATTGGTGTTCAAGCTCTCGGTGTTGGATTTCTTCAAAGTTCCTTCGTGTTCTTCGCTACTTTGAGGTAGGTGATTCTTCACCAATATTAGTAGTATTCTTAAGGATGTTTTGATCATGATTTGGGATTTTCTAGTCAGTTAAAATTCGTAAGTAGTCGAACATCATGTGTTAGAAGGATATTTTCGATGTTTCGGTACTTCTTCATCGTATAAACCGTTGAACCTTTTTAGTGTTTGGACTCCTAAGCATATTCATGTATCTTCTAACCGATATTGGCCAGTTCATGGAGATTAGCAAGTTCTTAGGTCTTTATATAATGGAATCATACGCTTTAGGATTTGGAATGGATTGAACTTAAGATATTTTCTTGAAGATCAAGATGAATTAAGATGTTGTGATGGTTATACGTATCCTTGTACCTTGAAGTCGTTTAATACGTAAAGATCTTTCACAAATCGTATGAGCATAGTATGGACGGATATGACATGTTTTATCACTGAAGATTTCATGAGTTTCATCACCATTAGATCAGTTTTTTGCCCAATAGTAAACTGCCATGCATCGGTAGCGCACGCTAAGATGTATGTATTAACGTGCGCTATCGGGAATGAGTAATGTACGCTACGTTTGGTACGTAACGTACGTTATGTCATCAGACGAGTCAGTCGACTGATCAGAGAGGACTGCCGGTACATAAGCTAGCGTACGCTAGACTTCGTCGTTTACGTACGCTAACGGGCAGGCTTAGTGCACGTTACGTAGAGTACATAGCGTACGCTAAGTAGTTCAGGCAGATTGCATTTTTAGAGTTTTCGGCCTTAGACCGGGTTGTTAGACATTCGTACGACATAAGATAAATTCTATATTATTTCTTTTGTTAAGGTTTGAGCTTGCTACGTTGACCGAAGGAGACGGCCTTTGAGTGTGTTGAGATCGTTGGAGTGATCTGTTCTTACCATCTTTGAGGCAAGTATCGTATTTTAAGTTATTGATATTGTATTGTTGATCGTGTGTACGATTCATTCGTGTTGTTGAACATGAGATTATATTCTTTGAGTTGGCATAATATTTACGTCGATGAACGTGTTGATTTGCATATGTGTATGCATAATGGTATTGTTTGTGTTGTAAATGATCCGAGGGGATCATGAGGATCTATGCTGAGGGCGCTGGATCGAATGTCCACCATGCGTTGGTCCGACGGGATCATCATGGGGATCTATGCTGAGGGCGCTGGATCGTTGGACGGGTTTTCCACCATGCGTTGGTCCGACGGGATCATCATGGGGACCTATACCAAGGGCGCTGGATCGTTGGATTACCCTGTATTGTATTGATGGAATCGTGAGGATTCACATCGTTGGTTTCCGATGACGGAAGTCTGCTTTGTATGTTTTATGATGCATTGATGATTTATGTATTGCGATACTTGTACTAGCATCGTTTTGCTAACCCCTTCGGGGTGGACATTGTTTTGATGTTCAGGTAGCCGAGGAGCGGGGAGGCAACCACAGTACCGACATGACGATGAGTTGGCTCAGTGATGTGGTTGATGTTTATTGTTATGGTGTTTTGTCTTCTTGGTTCACTTTAGTACTCGAGTACGTGTGTTTTAATAATGTCATTTTCGATATGGTTGTATAAATTAACTCCCTGGATAAGTTGAACCGGTTCTGTATTTTGAATTTCAGTGGTACTGTTGAATTATGTTTACATTTCTTTTAATTAGCCTTGTAAATCCTTACTTAAAGGGTTTACGGCGCTGTAATTATTCCGAATATCTCTGGGTGTTACAGAATATGGTATCGGAGCTAAGATTCATGGATATCTTGGCAGTCGGATTTTAGTTCGGTCTATTTACGTTATTTACGGGTCGTTTGTAACATCACTGCTGAGCCAGCATCGTCGTGTGGACCGTGGTTGTAAGTCTCCTAATCTCAGTTACTATCGTTTTATTTAACTCCTTTTTGTGAATATTGATGGACTTTATTTTTTTTTAAAAAAAAAAAAGGGTTGCCCTGGATATTGAGTATTTGTGTTTACAGTATGTTGAAGGGAGGTCGTGGACGCGGACGCGGTCGTGGATGAGGACGCGGAAATGCGAGACAGGAAGATTCGGTGTCTACCCCAGAAATAACCGCTAGTCGAATAGATTCCCATTTCGGAGGACAGCAGGGATCAGCAAATAATGATGTAGATCCTAACGTGACGGGAGTACTTCAACAGGTGGTTGCTCAGATAAACCAGTTTGCTCAGGTTGTTGATCGCATGCAGACGACGATGGGACAACAGCATAACGAGGAAAATCGGGGGGACAAATGGCTTACTGAAGTGGTCAAATTGCATCCTCCAGAATTTGACGGTTCTGCTGAGACGCTTTCTTGGGATCATTGGCTGAAGGAGTTAGAGAAGATCTTTGCAGGGATTAACTGTCCCAATGACAGAAAGGTTCCGATCGCCCAGTATCTTCTGACGGGGGAGGCTTTCGACTGGTGGGAGGCCATTCGACCTGAGGAGCATAATGTTGACTGGATGGAGTTCAAATTAATGATGGAAGCGCAGTATTGTCCTCGCCAAGTTAGAGAGGCACGAGTACGGGAGTTTTTCTCACCACAAAATTTAGAGGCATCTGTGACCGACGTGATTAAGGCTTTTAATCACCAGTTGACTTATGTGCGCCACTTGGTCAGGACCGAGGCGGAGAGGATATTCCATTTTGACATGCGTATGAAGCCGGAGATTCAGCAATATATGTCCGGATTTGAATGTACCACCCTGCGACAGTATCAGGACAAGGCGCTGGCCTATGATATGAAAGAGGCGGCAGTAGAGAAATCAACGGAAGCAAAGAAGCAGAAAGTGGTTGGCAACTTCACGGAGAATAAGAGTGGTGGGCCCTGCAGGGGCCAGTCCTCATTTCATTCATCCAAGAGTCCTCCGCATCCTTCTCTAGGTGGAAAGAAGTTCCGGGCAGCACCGACCATTTCAGACGCAGGAAAGAAATGTTATAACTGTGGCAAAGCGGGGCATGTTCGACGTGATTGTTTCGCACCTGCTGTGACCTGTTTCGAGTGTGGACAGGAAGGGCATCGCGCAACATTTCGTGGAAATGCGACTCGATCTTTTAGTACTCGCACTCCTGCACCAGTTCCGAAGGACACTAGTGTAAACCAGACGCAGCAAAGTGGTTTCCAGCAGCAGAATGTTTGGAAAAGAGAAGCATCTAGCGCGGAGTCCGTTCCTCCGCGTATTTACGAGATGAAGAAGTCAGACGATCAGAACACGGCTGTTGCATCAGGTACGATTCAGATCCTTTTGCAACCAGTTAGTGTCTTATTCGATTCAGGAGCTACGCATTCTTTTATATCTTTGAACTGTGTTAATCATTTGAATATCTCGTGCTTGTATGATTGTGAACCTTATGTTGTGGGATTACCGAGCGGAGAGAAAATTGTGGGAACCCTAGAAACTAGAGATTTTCCAGTGTCTATAGGAGGGAGATATTGGCCATCGAACCTTATTGTAGTTAACATCTACGGTGACGATTTAATTCTCAGAGACGATTGGCTCAACCGTTATGGAGCTATTCTGAATTACCGAAACAGGGTCATTTCTATCATTGCTGATGAAGGGTCTGAACACTTATTCAGAGGGTGGAGACCGGGAAGCTCGGGAAAATTAATCAAAGCGATGAAAGCAGTGAAATTACTGAAGCAGGGATGTCATGGAATTTTGTGCTATGCCATGAAGAAAGACGAAGGAGTAGAACTCTCATCTATTCCAGTTGTGAATGAATTTTCAGATGTATTCCCTGACGAACTATCTGGGTTACCTCCGCAGAGAGAAGTGGAGTTCTCTATCGAATTAGAGCCTGGAGCCGTTCCTATTTCCAGAGCACCATACAGCATGGCGCCAACCGAGATGTATGAACTAAAGAAGCAACTGGAGGAATTATTGCAGAAGGGGTACATTCAACCTAGCATTTCTCCTTGGGGAGCACCCATTCTTTTTGTCCGAAAGAAAGATGGATCCCTCCGATTATGTATTGGTTACAGGGAGCTAAACAAGGTGACGATCAAGAACAACTATCTTATACCTCGGATCGACGACTTGTTTGATCAACTGCAAGGGGCAAGGGTATTCTCGAAGATTGACTTGCGATCAGGATATCATCAGTTGAGAATTAAGGAATCGGATGTACCGAAATCTGCTTTCAGATCCCGGTACGGGCACTATGAATTCGTGGTGATGCCATTCGGACTTACCAATGCTCCTGCGGTATTTATGCAATTGATGAATCGGGTATTCTTAGAATACCTAGATAAGTTTGTGGTCATTTTCATTGATGACATCTTGATCTATTCGAAAGACACAGAGGAGCATGCCGAGCATTTGCGTGTGGTTTTGAGCACCTTGAGGAATGAACAGCTTTATGCGAAGTTTTCAAAATGCGAGTTCTGGCTTAGGGAAGTAACCTTCCTTGGGCATGTGATATCAGCTGACGGAGTTCAGGTGGACCCGAAGAAAGTCGAAGCAATCTTGGAATGGGAAGCTCCTAATAGCGTGAAAGAAGTCCGAAGCTTCTTAGGACTTGCTGGATATTATCGCCGTTTTGTAGAGGGATTTTCCAAAATTGCTCGTCCACTCACTCAGCTGTTACAGAAAACTCAAAAGTTCACATGGGATGAGAAATGTCAGGTTGGTTTTGATGAACTTAAGAAGAGACTGACGACAACACCTATATTGGCGTTACCAGATGGAACTGATGGATTCATGGTATACAGCGACACTTCAAATCAGGGTCTGGGATGTGTGTTGATGCAAAAGGATAAGGTGATTGCCTATGCTTCTCGGCAATTAAAACCGTACGAAGTTAATTACCCGACTCATGATCTGGAGTTAGCAGCTGTGGTCTTTGCCTTGAAAATTTGGCGACATTATTTATACGGCACTCATTGTCAGATCTTTACAGACCATAAGAGCCTCAAGTACATTTTCAGTCAGAAAGAATTAAACATGAGGTAGAGAAGGTGGCTGGAATTGATCAAGGATTACGACTTGGAAATTCTCTATCATCCGGGTAAAGCAAACGTAGTAGCCGATGCATTGAGCCGTAAACCTGTTTCTCTTCGAGTGTTGGAAGCACTTACGTCCCAAACCAAAGATTCAACGAACCGATCCGCGAAGGGATTGAAGTATGGTCACCAGAAATCCAAGGGCAACTATATGTGATGGAACTGACTTCGTCCCTAGTCGAGGAAATCAAATCTAAGCAGTTGAACGATTCTCTGATCCTTCGGTTATGTGACGAAGTAAAGAAAGGAAAAGCCCCAGGATTCGTGATACAAGATGATGGAGTTCTGAGATTTCAAAGGCGACTGTGTGTTCCCAATGATGATGATTTGAGATGGACAACTTTGAAGGAAGCTCACAGCGCTCCCTATTTTATTCACCCAGGCAGCAGTAAGATGTATAAGGATTTAAAACAAAACTTTTGGTGGGGAAATATGAAGAAGGACGTAGCAGAGTACGTTTCGAAGTGTTTGACTTGTCAGCAGGTTAAGATTGAACATCAGCGACCTGCCGGAATGTTAAAACCGCTTCCGATTCCCGAATGGAAGTGAGAGGATATCTCGATGGATTTCATCACCAGTATGCCAAGGACCAAGACGGGAATGAACATGATTTGGGTTGTAGTTGATCGACTAACCAAGTTGGCTCATTTCCTAGGAATTAAAGATACTTGGGGACCCGAGAGATTGGCGTGAGTATTTATTGCAGAGATAGTCAGATTACATGGGACACCGAAGATCATTATTTCAGATCGAGATGGTTGCTTCGTGTCGCACTTTTGGAAGGCAGTTCACAGGGATGTGGGGACCGAGCTGAACTTTGGCACGGCTTATCATCCTCAGACGGACGGTCAGTCTGAAAGGACTATACAAACAGTAGAAGACATGCTAAGAGCTTGTGCTTTGGATTGGTCTACTGATTGGGAAGTTCACTTGCCATTGATTGAATTCACCTACAACAATAGTTGGCATGCTTCTATTAAGATGTCACCGTTTGAAGCTTTGTACGGGAGAAGATGTCGATCACCCCTATGCTGGGATGATTCTTCGGACTTGATCGGGACAGAACCGGAATTGATAGTTCAGACTCAAGAGAAGATAGCTTTGATTCGGGAAAGACTGTTGACTGCCCAGAGTCGACAGAAGTCTTATGCTGATGTGCGTCGTCGCCCGCTAGAGTTCGAGATTGGGGACCACGTACTATTGAAGGTGTCTCCTACACGAGGAATTTTCCGTTTTGGTAGGAAAGGTAAGCTAAGTCTGAGATATATCGGGCCATTTGAGATCCTCGAGAGAGTTGGGGATTTAGCATACAGGTTGGCCTTACCGCCATCGCTGAGTCACGTTCACAATGTGTTTCACGTATCCCAATTGCGGAAGTATGTACCGGATCCCAGTCATATCATTGAGTTCGATGAGATCGAGATAGCTAATGACGGCACCTTCGAAGAGAGACCAATCAAGATACTTGAGAGTCGGATCAAACAATTGAGGAATAAACCAATACACTTGGTTAAAGTGCAGTGGTCACAGCATGGAGCTGAAGAGGCCACTTGGGAAACGGAGGACAATATGAATCCTAGATATCCAGAGTTGTTTTTATCTTAAATTTCGGGACGAAACTTCTTTTTAGGGAGAGAGGATGTAATACCCGAGATTTCTGATGTGTAATTGAACCTTGTGATATTGTAATTGTTATATTTTGATCTGAGTATTATTCTCCGTATTTCATGATCTGGTGTTGTTGAGCGCATGATTGCATGATTCTGTTCAATATTGTGATTTTTCACTTGTAGCGCACACTATCGACTAGGCGTAGCGTACGCTAATCTGGGTATTGTAGCGCACGCTATATATGAACCTTAGAGCGCGCTATACATAGTCAGCATGATTGAGATGTGTTGGTAGGTGAGATCAGGCCGGGGATCTTGGTCGGATTATGTCGGGATGAACCTGGACGGCTTTCGAGAAAAAGCCAAGTCAACGCGGTAGCGCACGCTACTCATATGAGGATAGCGCACGCTAAAGAGTACAGTAAAGTCAGTAAGTTTCGTATACCCGTTAGCGCACGCTATGAATATGGACTAGCGCGTGCTAATAACCATTTTCTATATATAGGACAACATCCTTTTTCATATTTTCAGACTTTTCACTTCCCACATCCGAATTTTTGGACTTAGAAAGTCACTCTCTTCATCCTAAACCCTTCATATCATCATCCTAGCCCGACTTGAAGATTGTAGATCATTGGAGATTGGTGTTCAAGCTCTCGGTGTTGGATTTCTTCAAAGTTCCTTCGTGTTCTTCGCTACTTTGAGGTAGGTGATTCTTCACCAATATTAGTAGTATTCTGAAGGATGTTTTGATCATGATTTGGGATTTTCTAGTCAGTTAAAATTCGTAAGTAGTCGAACATCATGTGTTTGAAGGATATTTTCGATGTTTCGGTACTTCTTCATCGTATAAACCGTTGAACCTTTTTAGTGTTTGGACTCCTAAGCATATTCATGTATCTTCTAACCGATATTGGCCAGTTCATGAAGATTAGCAAGTTCTTAGGTCTTTACATAATGGAATCATACGCTTTAGGATTTGGAATGGATTGAACTTAAGATATTTTCTTGAAGATCAAGATGAATTAAGATGTTGTGATGATTATACGTATCCTTGTACCTTGAAGTCGTTTAATACGTAAAGATCTTTCACAAATCGTATGAGCATAGTATGGACGGAGATGGCATGTTTTATCACTGAAGATTTCATGAGTTTCATCACTATTAGATCAGTTTTCTGCCCAATAGTAAACTGTCATGCACAGGTAGCGCACGCTAAGATGTATGTATTAACGTGCGCTATCGGGAATGAGTAATGTACGCTTCGTTTGGTACATAACGTACATTATGTCATCAGGTGAGTCAGTCGACTGATCAGAGAGGACTGCCGGTACATAAGCTAGCGTACGCTAGACTTCGTCGTTTACGTACGCTAACGGGCAGGCTTAGCGTACGTTATGTAGAGTACGTAGCGTACGCTAAGTAGTTCAGGCAAATTGCATTTTTAGAGCTTTCGGCCGTCGACCGGGTTGTTAGACATTCGTACGACATAAGATAAATTCTATATTATTTCTTTTGTTAAGGTTTGAGCTTGATACGTTGATCGAAGGAGACGGCCTTCGAGCGTGTCGAGATTCGTTGGAGTGATTTGTTCTTGCCATCTTTGAGGCAAGTATCGTATTTTAAGCTTATTGATATTGTATTGTTGATCGTGTGTACGATTTATTCGTGTTGTTGAATATGAGATTATATTCTTTGAGTTGTCATGATATTTACGTCGATGAACGTGTTGATTTGCATATGTATATGCATAATGGTATTGTTTGTGTTGTAAATGATCTGAGGGGATCATGAGGATCTATGCTGAGAGCGCTGGATCGAATATCCACCATGTGTTGGTCCGACGGGATCATCATGGGGATCTATGCTGAGGGCGCTGGATCGTTGGACGGGTTTTCCACCATGCGTTGATCCGACGGGATCATCATGGGGATCTATACCAAGGGCGCTGGATCGTTGGATTACCCTGTATTGTATTGATGGAATCGTGAGGATTCACATCGTTGGTTTCCGATGGCGGAAGTCTATTTTGTATGTTTTATGATGCATTGATGATTTATGTATTGCGATATTTGTACTAACATCGTTTTGCTAACCCCTTCGGGGGTGGACATTGTTTTGACGTTCAGGTAGCCGAGGAGCGGGGAGGCAACCACAGTACCGACATGACAATGAGTTGGCTCAGTGATGTGGTTTATGTTTATTTTTATGGTGTTTTGTCTTCTTGGTTCACTTTAGTACTCGAGTACGTGTGTTTTAATAATGTCATTTTCGATATGGTTGTATAAATTAACTCCCCGGATCAGTTGAACCGGTTCTGTATTTTGAATTTCAGTGGTACTGTTGAATTATGTTTACATTTCTTTTAATTAGCCTTGTAAATCCTTACTTAAAGGGTTTACGGCGTTGTAATTATTCCGAATATCTCGGGGTGTTACATCTTGTCCATATTTCCTTTGCTGAATCCATTTTTCTCAAGAAATATGGATAGTCGCATATCAAGCTCTTGGTGCCTGTTTGAGTCCATATAAAATTTTCAGCAGTTTATACATCTTGTCTCCTTTGACAAATCCAGGAGGTTGTTCAACATACACTTCCTCTTCCAGTACTCCATTGAGGAAAACACTTTTTATTTCCATTTGATACACCTCTAATTTCTTGAGGGTTGCATAGGCAAGAAATAGCCTAATTGCTTCCAATCTTGCTACTGGTGCAAAAGTTTCATCAAAATATATTCCTTCACATTGAGCATAACCCTTTGCAATCACTCTAGCTTTATTCCTAACAACGACTCCATCTTCATCACATTTGTTCTTGTAGACCCACTTGGTGCCAATGACTTTCTTGTGATATGGTCCGTCTACTAACTCACATAACATTATTCCTTTCCATCTGGTTTAGTTCTTCTTACATGACATGTACCCAATTGTAGTCAACGAGGGCTTGTTCTGTTGTTTTTTATTCCATCTGAGACATAAAGCATGAGAACATGGCCATTCTTGTTGGGTCTTTAGATTTTCTGGTTTTGACACCATCAGTTAAGTTCCCAATGATTTGTTGGATTGGATGGTCTTTTAACTATTTAGGAGTTTCATCTTCAAGTTCTGCTTTTGGTTGAGGGTCATCATTGTTTATTCCCCCTGAAAAATTGCCCGGAAGGTTTGATATATCCATCTGTACTTCAGCTAGGTTTTGTTGAACTTCGGTTGAGTCTGGTTCAGCTAGGTTTGAGTCAGTTGAGACTGGTTCAGCTAAGTCTGGTGAACCTGACTGATCTGCATTAGGATCTTCATCAGCTGAGTCAATCAATCTTGTGTCTTTGACAATGATTTCTTATAGAGTGGTTACTTTGAGCTTTTTCTAAATTTGATCCACCTGTGTCTTGTACTCATCAGTAGATTCATCAAAGACAACATGAGGTGTTTCTTCCACCACTAATGTTCTTTTGTTAACGACACTGTATGCTTTGCTTATTTGAGAGTATCCCATAAAGAGACCATCATCAGTTTTAGCATCAAAAGCATTCAGTTGTGTTTTGCCATTGTTGTGGATGAAACGCTTACAACCAAAAATATGAAAATATGCAACAATTGGTAATATGTCATTCCAAACCTCATAGGAAGTTTTACAGTGTTTCTCTACTATTATGCTTCTGTTCTGTGTATGACAGGCTGTATTGACTGCTTCAGACCAGAACCTTTTGGGGAGATCAGCTTCTCCAATCATTGTCCTGGCTGCTTCTTTGAGAGTTCTGTTTCTTTTTTCAGCTACAACATTTTGTTGTGTTGTTATTGCAGCTGATTCTTCATGTTGGATCGCATTTTGATCATTGTATTCAGTTATGGCTTTGTTGAGAAATTTTACTCCTTTGTTTGATCTGATCTTGATGATAGATAGCGATTTCTCATTTTTAATTCTTCTCATTAGCTCAAGTAAATTGGTTAGTGTTTCACTTTTATTGTAAAGGAAAACTATCCAAGTGTATCTTGAGTAGTCATCTACGACTATTAGAGCATGTTTTCTTCCACTCCAAGTTCTTGGATTGATGGGTCCAAAAAGATACATGTTAAGTAGTTCTAGCACTCAGTTGATTATAGTGGTAGGTTGAATTGATTTGAATGAATCTATGGTCTGGTTTACTTTCTGGCATGCATCACAAAGAGTCTCCTTTTTGAACATTCCTTCTGGGAGGCCTTTGACTAATTTTTGTGAGCTTAATTTGTTGAGTGCCTTGAAATTTAGATGGCTTAATATCTTGCGCCATAACCATGCATTTTCAGCTAGGGTCTTTGATATGAGAGATGCATTGGGTATACCTGTTTTCTAGTCTATCACATATACATACCTTCTTCTATATACTTGTAGTTTCACATCTATAGTTTGGAGGCCACTCACCATACATTTCCATTTGGTGAAGACTACTAGGTTGTTCTCATCACAAAACAGGCTTGTGCTTAGGAGATTGTACTTGGTCCTTTGATATACTTTTGTTATAACAATGTTTTCTCTGTGCAGCTTCCCATGTCCTTTGGTTTGTCCACATGATCTATCTCCAAAGTTTACATATAGACCTCTTTCCTTGGTATAACATGACAATATCTTTTTGTTTCCAGTCATGTGTCTTGAGCACCCATAGTCCATAAACCATTCTTCACTTCCTAATGGTGATTCTGTGGCTGTTGCACAGTAATCCTTCCACATTTTATGCAATCAGTTAAAAGAGATTTAGGTACCCAGATCTGAATGGGTCCTGTAGGGTTAGTAGATTTTTGGAGGGGATTCTTTCTTCTCTGGTTATGAGGGTTGATCTGATTATAATGTGCATAGTTATTATTCTTGTATCCTCTATTAGGTTTGTGCACATGGTAAGGCATATGATGTGTTTAGTGTGGATTATGGTTAAATATTGGCTGAGACCATTTATTAAAGTCTTGAGGTCTCCACACCTTGTGATTTTGAAATCCTGGAATACCTTGAGGTTTCCATCTACCTTTCCCTTGTGGAAGGTTTTGTGGGAATTGTTGGTAGTAAAATGGTTTCTGAAAGTGTCTATGCTATTGATGCTGATTTGGCCATTGCCTAGTCATTTGTCTTGGTTGTTGCGTCGACTGTCTTGGCTACTGTCTAAACGTTCTTGGCTATTGCCTAGACTTTTGACTTGGTTGCTGCCTATTTTGGAAAGTTTCAGCAGTCTGTACACTGGTATCTCCATTTATAAAAGTAGTTTTTGAAACTGAGGGAGTATTAGAATCATATCCAAGACGTGATATTAAATATAGTAGTCTTTGGTTTATAAACAGTCCATCCAAGGTTATGGATGCCTTTAAGGATGTTATTTCTTTAGCTTGTATATTGTTCATCTGTGTGAGTTTTGAAAGCTCAGCTCTAGTATGAGTGAGTGCAGCTGACTTTTTATTGTTTAAAGTTGTCAGACGGTTTATCTCAGTCATTCCTGTCATTTTCATCCTGGCTTATTTTAAAGTTAGTTGTATCTTGGCTGAGTTTGTCTAAATTATTTTTCAGCCGCACTTTCTCATTTTTCAGCTGAGTGTTCTTCGCTGACATAGCTAGGTGTGCTGTTTTTAAAGTTTCAAAATCTTTTATTAATTGATTGAGAGATCTATGCAAATCAAGATCTTCATATATGTCTGAACTAAGACATTCTGAAGGTTGTAGTTTAGATGGTACCTCTTCATCACTAGTGTTGGTCATCAGGCAGTTGTAGTCATCTTCTTCTTCTGAGAAAAAACCACCACTTGATTCCACAATCTCAGGTGTCTGGTCTTCTCCAAATAGAGCTTTTCTTTTTTCTTCCCTTATGCCTGTGTCTTTCGTTTCTTCTTCTTTCTTCAGGTCAGGACAGTCATATTGAATGTGACCTGTCTTATGGCTTGTAGCATTACACTTTCCAATTTCCAGCTTTTTGGTTTCTTTTGGGATTCTCTTTGTAGTTCTTCTTATATTTTGAGTAATTCTTCGTGAAATTTCCAAATCTTTGCATTATAAATGTCATTCCCTCCTCAAAGTTCAGAGGACTGGGAGGAGTAACTTCAGCTAGGTTTCTTGCAGGGGGCTCAACTGCAAATGCAATGCCTTTCTCAGCTGCACACTGGATGATGAACAAGGAAGTTCGAACTCAAATGCCTTGAGGTCTGAAAATAGCTCTTGGATCTTCATCTTGTTGAGATCTTTTGATTCCCTCATAGCTACTGTAACACCCCCAATCCACTCAGGGATATTACACGCCGTAGACCCTCTCCTCGAGGATCTACCAGGCTGATAACTAAAATCAAACATCTAAACATCGCCTTTAAGGCTAAAATGACTCGGTAGACCGATTTGGTCTTTCAATAATAACATACCACTCAAACCCAAACACATACCCTCGCAGGGGTCAAAATACAATAAACTCCCGTACAACGGGGAAAAGATACTGCAGCGGAAAAGAAAGTACAACTAGACCAGTATGACATCAACGGATCCTCGTGTGATTAGTATCGTTCATCTTTCATCATCCTTCTTGCCGACCCTGTGGTATGCTCCAAAACCTGAATGCAAAAATAGACATCCACCCCCCGAATACTCGGGGGTTAGCAAAACTCCACTGTTTCGCTAGTGCAAGTACAAGTGCAAAAATACGAGCCATACCATTCACATTCCACGAATAACAATAACCAGGAATCATCAAAGATCCAAACATAATGAAAAGTACTTCCCGAGGCAAGAGTTTGGGTAAAACATTCCGAAACCGAAAGACCACAATTAAGGGAAACAATTTATAAAACAGTTTGAAATGCCATCGAGAGTTTTAATAGAAAACAATTTAGGATTACCGAATCCTTATCTTTCCAAAATCAACGGGGTCACAGCCCAAAGGTTTTGTTTTCGCAATTAGAAAACCAACAGCAATACACAAGGTTAAAACCCATGTCACGTGTCTTCGGCGGACATAACATCAATACAATATAATCGCCCAAGATACGTAAACCTTGGTCACCAAAAATACAACATCAACTCGTGAATCCAGGGCTATACCATTGGATTCCCTTCGTGGCCCCGTCGGACCCTCCCAAGGTGAGTAGAATGCGTTTTCGAAATCATATACACCAATTCGTGAAGTTTTACTCGTGAATCCAGGGCTATACCATTGGAATTCCCTCCGTGGCCCCGTCGAACCCTCCCGAGGTGAGCAAATACATTCACAAAACAAACAACCGCACTCGTGAATCCAGGGCTATACCATTGGAATTCCCTCCGTGATCCCGTCGGACCCTCCCGAGGTGAGCGAAATACATTCACACAATTAACATGTCACAACAAGGATATTCATACAATCCACCAAAGGCAACAAACACAAAGCACGACATAATCGTCAAATCACAATGCACCAAAAATGAGATAATATATGCACACACGCGTTATCAAGCGCAACATCAACACCAAACATATCCATAGGATTCACATAGTCACTTACAACCCACACAATTTACAAAACACACGCGCTTTGAAAGTGAGCCTTTAACGAGGCTAGTCGAATCTTTTGAAAAACCCGTTTCAAACAAACACACACACATACCAAGACGATCACCAATCATCACATCCACAAAACAAGAAATGTATGGACAAGGTACTTGCCTCGAATAAGAACAACGCGAAGAACCGACCGAAGTAGGTTGACACGAACCGACTACGAACCCGCCGACTCCACCGATCGCCAACTCGCGTTCATAAACTACGAAGGACAATAACAACAATGAAATGAATTCCCTAACACGACTTAAAGCCGTTGAATTCAAAGAACAAATGACGAAGGTTCAAGGATTTCCCCCAAAACGGCCAAGAACACGATTCGTCCCGTCAAAACCCGAAAACGGAATTCCAAGTTGAAATATGGATATACAATCCATAGATATGTTTAACAACATCATTTAACCATAATCGATCCATCGAAAACGGATGAAAAACGAGATCGGGGACAAATCCCCCGAAAATTCAATTCGAAGGAAATCAAGAAATATACTTCGATTCGACGAAGAACAATGGATTAAATGATGTTAAACACGAGAATACTACCAAGATTAATCATACCCATCATGAATTAATCAACAACACGGAACGAATCGGACAAAAATGCAAAAACCCCCAAATTCACGGAATTAGGGTTCTAAGGAAGATTACCTTGATTCGCTGGATCAAAGGATGATAACGGATGATTGATTGATGTTATGAACTCAAGAACTTCATGGATTTGTTGTTAAACAACATGGCTTCGTCACCCATGAATCGCCAGCCGCGGACGGAGAAGGAAGGAAATGAAAAACGAAGGGAAAAGTGGCTGGTCTGTCATATATATACTGGGTCGGAACTAGCGTGCGCTAGCCTTCCCGGACTAGCGTGCGCTATCGGCCAGTACCGGCCGAGCACTCTCGGCCATGGCCCGCATGACCCGGCACCACCGACCACCGCCGACCATGACTGCTCCGCCCACTCTCGCTAGCGTGCGCTACGGCCGAAGCTGCGCGCGCTAGCCGACTCGCCCGATAGCCTCGGATCGAATCGCCCGGCCAGTAACGACGCTAACCGGCCGACGGCGTGCGCTACGCTGCCGACTAGCGCGCGCTTACGCGGCGTAGCGTGCGCTACTCGCCGATCCTTCCCGATTCCGAACCCCAAAACCCCACTGCCGGCCCGATGGCGTGCGTTGGTCGACCAGCTAGCGTGCGCTACACTGCCGGTTAGCGCAGCCTTCCGGCGATAGCGTGCGCTACGCCGGTTCTCGCCGCATCTGTCCGGCCGGTGCCTGCAATCGTCCGGCCGCCTCGCAACCGTCCGGCAAGATGCGACCACTAGGGCTCGACGACCGGTTTCAAAACGCATTTTAACGAACACGGCGAAAAGTTCGCGACAACATCAACGGCCCGAAATGAAAACATAATACCATAATTAATCATACGCGACCAAGAAACGGTCGAGACAATAATTACAGATATGGATACCCGTAACTTTCAAGAAATTACAAAATGGCCCAAAACGCCCTAAATCACGATACGTGATCGAATAACAAAACCGAAGTTCACAACACGTCTAACAAAGTTAAACGGACTTGCGGAAACTCAAACAATAGCTTTGACGAGATTCGCAAGAATCGAACTCAAGTGCGGAAAAGTCGCTAAAAAGCACGGAACTCAACAAAACAACACCGAAACGAACTCGGATGACAAAAAGTGTAGAATTAATCATTCTCAGAATGACGAAACGGTCATGAGAGAGTCGTCAAAATGAACTTCCACTGAAAAAAAAGAAATTACCGGAAATCGAAAATTGCGGATATTACAGCTACAGCCCTCATGCTCCATTCTGGGGTGAGAGACCTTAGAACCTTTAGTGCCATATCTCGGTTGCCATAAGTTTTTCTGAGAGAGTTGATCTCATTCATGATTTCTGTGAATCTGGTATCCATATTATTTATGGTTTCTCCATCCTTCATTTTGAAATTGTCAAACTTTTGAGTAGTTGTTGCCAATTTGTTTTCCTTGATCAGCTCAGTTCCCTGACACATTACTGCTAATGTGTCCCAGATTTCCTTGGCATTCTTGCAGTTCTTGATTTTTACCATGGTGGCTTTATCAAGAGTTTGATATAGAACATCCCTGGTCCGGTTGTCAAGATTGACTAGCTTCCTTTCATCAGTGGTTAGCTCTGATATGGTCTTGGGAATCTGCTTTAGTTTCCCACTGAGATTTCTTCAGCAGTGGTGTCCTTCATGTATGTGATAGGACCTTCTTCAATAATTCTCCACATGTTGTCGTGGATAGTGTTAGGGTTGTATAACTGCAAAGCATACTTTATGCTTGTATTACCTTATTTCCCTATGACTACCTATGAGGATATTAATTATATTTAATCACATGTTTTGCATATTTATTCACGTTATGGTTATGCAAATGCATTGTCTATTTATTTTATATTGTAGATAATATGGTGTGTTGGTGTCACACGGAATATCACATTATCGGTGCCTTATAAAATAAATAAAGTAGTTCACAATCTATATAATTACTAGACAAATTATATGAAAGGTTGTAATGTATGCTTGAGATTAGTCAGTTTTGACTATTAACATGCATTAGCGTATTTTCATATGTTGAACTGGATCACAATGAGATAGTGTCTTATGTACTGAGTGTAAGAAGAACGTAAATCTCGGATAATTATTATTTCTTAATTCTAAGTATAGAATATTTAATTGTGTATTTTTAATATTTATTTCTTTAATTTACCATGGGTGCGAGTCACAGTGATTGACTCAATATGCTTCGTATCTTGGGCAATAATATTATTTATATGACAATTAATATTATAACTAGAAATCGTGTCCGGACTCGTGCGGGTTGATGATATTCCCTTGAGGAGCTCGATAATGATTATTATATTAAACCTTGGAGGTGAATTTAATTCTGATATAATAATAAGGTTCTAGTGGTACTACTCTTGGATAAGAAATTGGTTAAATGTCAGTAGCTTAAATTAATAAATGGACATTCTATATCTTAAACACAGGAAATAATATATTTAAATAAGGAGCCCGATTTCGTAAATTGGGATTTGGGTTAGAAGTGCAATGTTAATTCTTTAGTGGTCCTAACCCTATACCTTCTTAAGATCCATAGAGTAGTCCAAAGCCTATAAATAGGACACTATAAGGAGGATTTGGGCCGTGATATTCATCTTGAGATGGAGACTTTGATTTTTTCTCTTGTGTTTAATTGTAGAGCTTGACTTGTGCTTTTTATTCTACAATTTAGATAACACATCAATTTTCTAAGAGTGATTGCATATCACTATAAAACGTAGGAAAATCGAGTGGCTCCCAAGAATAAAGTTTCGGCCGATCTAAGTTGGAGTTTTAGCAAGATTCGGTAGCTCGTTGCCCACACAGCGTCCGGATTAAGGCGGGATCATACTCTTGAAGATTTTGAGGAAGAGATCACAAGTAGCAACCATCACGCTTGAAAAGGTAAATATCCTATGATCTTTGATCTAGATTAGATATTGAATTTACCAACAATATTATTTAATAAATAATAGATAATATTAAAATTTCTTATTAATCTTAGTAGTTAATTAATTAGCATGCCTAAATAGGTTTTGTGCTCGTGGATGCGTAAAATGCTTTATTCAACTCCGCTTCCACTGCGTTTCATTTCCAACAGATGGATAATAGGTGTGCCTGCATTCGTATCATCCAGAGATCATAATCATCAACAGAGAAAACAGGGAGTCTAGAGTGCATGTGTTCCATCTTAATGTGAGAGTTTATACATAAGTATGGATCTCGTTCTCTGACTACCAAGTATGAGTTCTATGAACCAACCTCTCTGATACCACTTATAGGTCACAAGTACGTATGGTAAAAGTCTGGGGGGTCAATAGACTTTTTAAAATCACTTTGCAGAATTAGATGGTTTAAGAAACTCAGTTATTATATATGCAGCTAGGTGAACTTATCTGATCTTGCTGAAATCTCAGCAAGGTACAACTCAGAAGTCAGCTGAAAAATATAATGCGGAAGACTTAACTGACTTTTAATGCAACAGTTAAGATGGATACAGTAGTTAAGTATGATGCTTAAAATAGTAAACAACACTACACTTATAGTGGTTTCAGAGGTAGGGTATGTTGAAGCATTAATCTCACGTTGGTGGAAACATCTTATACGATGAAAATTCTAGTCCCCAAACACAAACAAAAGAAACTAGGTCCTAAGACTGTTGATGCAATTTTTCTGGCTATGTGGAAGCATCTTGTACGATGAGATTTTTAACTATAAAATCAGGCATTGCATGTACAAATGTCAACACTATAGTTGAATATCGCGATGCTACGTTCTTCGAGAATGTGTTTCCCATGAAAAGTGGTCTACCTAAGGATCTTTCCTTAGATTCGGCCCTTGCTTCTATATGTATTCCTGATCATGTGGAAAAGATGAGTATTGTGGGGGCAAACCCTAGTGGCACTAATTCAGTCCGTAAAGAACTTGAAGAACCCAGACGGAGTAAAAGGAATAAAATTTCCAAGGACTTTGGAAGTGACTTTTTTACTTTAAACGTCGAGGATAATCCTGCTAGCTTCAAGATCGCTATGACTTCTCCTGATTAAAACCACTGGAATGAAGCTATTAATAGTGAGATGGATTCCATTGTCTCTAACGGGACATGGGAATTAGTCGATCTACCTCTGGGGTGTACCACAATTGGAAGTAAATGGATCTTTAGAAAGAAACTTAAATATTGGACTGTTGATAAGTATAAAGACAGATTAGTTGCCAAAGGGTTTGGACAGACTGAGGGAATATACTATTTCGATACCTATTCTCTTGTAGCTCGTTTGACTACTATCCGAGCGCTTTTTGCATTAGCTTCCATATATGACTATCCCATTCACCAGATAGATGTGAAAACATCCTTTCTGTATGGTGAATTGGAAGAAGAAATTTATATGGATCAGCCTGAGGGATTTGTAGCTTCTGGAAAAGAGCAAAAGGTTTGTAAACTTGTTAAATCACTCTACGGACTGAAACACAAACAATGGAATGGCAATTTTGATAAAATTATTTTATCATTCGGATTTGTTACTAATGATAATGATCAGTGTGTATACTGCAAGTTTAAAGGTAATAATTTTATCTTACTTTGCCTGTATGTGGATGACATTTTACTAATTGGTTCTAGTACTGAGATTATCTTTGAGACCAAGTCTTTCCTTAAAGACAAATTTGAATGATGGATTTAGGGATCGTTAATACGATTCTTGGTCTCAAGTTGATTCGTTCAAACCAAGGGAGAGCCATTTCATAATCTCATTATGGTCAAAAATAATTGAGAGATTTGGCTATGAACAAAGTAGAATTGCTAAAACTCCTTATGACGCTTCAAAAGCACTCTTTAAGAATGAAGGTGGTATTCCAGTCTCTCAGTTAAGATATTCTCAGATCATTGGTAGCTCGAATCATCTGGCAAATGATTCAAGACCAGATATTTCTTTCACGGTCTATAAACTGTCTAGACATACAAGTTGTCCTGATAAACCCATTGTGAGGCTTTGGATAGGGTACTTCGGTATCTCAAAGGCACAATTTTGCTATCCTTGCACTATGGGAGATTTCCTGCAGTGTTGGAGGGATTTAGTGATGGCACCTGGACAGCCAAAAACTCGGGAACTAATGGGTACAACGGGTATGTTTTTACTCTTGGTGGTGGAGCTGTCTCCTGGAAGTCTGCTAAACAGACTTTGATAACTCGTTTCACTTTTGAAGTAGAGTTATGTGCTTTGGACACAACAGGAACTGAGGCAGAATGGTTGTATGAGTTGCTGGTATAACTTCCCATGATGAGCGGACCTCTTTCTGGAATTTCTATGCATTGTTATAGCCAAACCACAATTGCAAGAATTCAAAGTTCAAAGTTTAATCAAAAAGCGAAAAGACACGTCCAAGTTAGATTGAAATCTATAAGGGAACATGTGTCTAATTGGGTCGTTGCTGTTGACTTTGTTGGAACTAAGGATAATATAGCACACCCGTTGACTAAAGGACTTGATCTATCCTTGTTTTAAAAATCTAGGTTAGGGATGGGACTGAAAAACCCATGAATAATATACCTACAGCAGTAACCCAACCTTACAAATGGAGACCCCTTAAGGAGGTTCAATGTGGTATAAACAAGTTGTTGAGTATATTGTGTGCACCTACAATATTCTGATACTCTATATCCAGTGTCTATACCTTGATAAACTTGATCGGTGTTGAATGCTGCTAATACAGTAAGAGTGCAGAAACTATGAATGGGGTCAAGTCTTACCGACGAGATGCTTGCAGCACATCTCTGGAGATGCCCAACTATGTGAATGTTGTCGTTCAGGCCGCGACTAAGGATTGGGTTGTTTCTAACAGACATTTATGAAACAGGATCGTGACGCATGGCCATAACGTGTCAACCCTACAGATTAGTACATAGCCTATATCTTGTTGTTACTAATGAATGCCTTCACACTCACGAACTCAAATTCAAGGCTTGTTCCACTACTAAAAACAAGCTATGCTAAATATCTTAGTCTTTGGATTTGTGGGGGATTGTTGGAATTGGTATTTTAATTACGTAATAATATGTTGTAATTAATTTTTAATTACATGAAAAAAAACATTATTGTAAATATCTAATTCCATATGGATAATGAGATGGATTAACTCTTGGGGATACCAATTTGGTGGGAATCCAAAACATGGTTGATTGTGTATTATTGATAGGGAAAGTGTGTTGTGTTGATATGTGTGATAGTTTGTCCACATTGGAAGAATAGAGAGGAGGTGTGTGGTTTATATTAGACTTTATGATAGTGAATAACTAAAAGTATTCACTAAGTGAGAGTTGTGAGCAAACCACACGCGCGCCTGCCCACTCGGACTCGGACTCGGACACGGACACGGACTCAAACTCGGTCTCAATCTTGGTCCCGATCTCGGTCTCGATTTGGATCGAATCGGCCTCAGACTCGGCCGTTTGGTCAAACTATCTCCGTCTCTGTATATTCTTTTTGGACAAAATTTTACTGATTAAATGTTCAACGGTTCGAACAACACGCGAGTCAAAAGTTTAACACGTGAATTGACAAAACATTTTGTTGATTGGGTGCAGAGTGACATACGTAGTGATGTCATTAAGTATTTTGTTGATTGAGTGCGGAGTGACCTACGCAGTGATGTCACAAGCTTCTTGTTGACTGGGTGCGGAGTGACATACACAATGACGTCATCAATGCTTCCTTCTCCTATAAATACCTGATCTGCATTTCAGTTTTGAACATAACCAAAACATCTGATAATCTGATTTCCTCTGCATTCCGAAAATATTGATATTTTATTGATCGGCGATTGAGTACTTTTCGAGGTGTCCGGAGGGGGTGGGATCCCCTGCAGTGCACAGCACCATGCTGTGCACTGCTGTCCGTCGGATGGGGCACACACACACACACACCCGTGCGGGTGTGTGTGATCGGAGGGCAGGGAGTGCACAGCATGGTGCTGTGCACTGTAGGGGATCCCTGCCCGTGTCCGGAGTTTGAGCCAGCAGCTCGTGTAACAAAGGACTGGACCATCTTATCATGGAAGTAGCATTGCTGAACTCGATAGCTGGATCGGGGCAACAGTTTCTTCAAAGTAAGCAATTCGTCTGCGATTTGGTTATTTAACGGTTCATATACTATACCAACCATGAAGATAAGTTTTTATTATTTGTTTCCTTATCTAATATTAATCTGTCTTATTTATCTTGTATAATTTGTTTATTGTTCACGATTGTGCAATTTCTTTGTCGTATAAATACAAATATAAATACGATGTGCATCCCGAATATTTCCAACAGAAAGAAGGTCTTAATTGTTTTCTTGAACTGACAGTGAAAATCACGAAGTTCAAAATCCGGATGTGGATTTATGTTTTACATGGTCGAGTTATATGTAAGTAGTACAGTACTTCTTCATTACCTATTTGTCTTGATCTAAATGGACCCTTCATTCTCTTCTGTTGCAACTAGTACAGTACTATTCAATTACAATTTGTGACAATTGTCCATTCCAGTTGCAACATTTTCTTCTGCTTGCAGCTTGCCTCGTGTCGGAATCCAAACAAGCCTTAACAGCACTGTAATTTTTTGTGCAGCCTGGTGAGGATATATTAACAGCAGAACTCAACTGCTTACCATTTTCAGAACCATGATGATCCTCGCAATCTGAATGTTGATCCTCTTGGTTTCTTGGACTACTTACAGAGCTGCAATTTTCATGCTGGTTGTCCAATTTTCCTCCACTGGAATCATCTTCTTTGTGATTTCCCATGCAGTGATTCTTATGCAATACCTGTCAAGGGCGGAAAAAATTTAAACATGAGAGTTTGGTTCAATTGTGCGCTGTTTGTCTTAGGGTTCAAAATATTGGATTTGGATTAAATCCAAATCCCCGTTTGTTCTTGTTGGTAGTCGATCCGCCTTGGCGTCCACACAAGCGCTTCGGGCAGCCGAACGGCCGAGCGGATCCCAGGGCCGAACCGGTCATAAACTTGATCGTTTCTCGGGTTCGCACAAAAAACCGGACCGGGCCGAGACCTTAGAGCCGACCCGGGATCCGGACCAGAAAAACCGAGCAGACCCTACATGAATACGCCCCATAACCACGAATAAGGCCGACCAGAGTAGCAGGAAGTTCGAGGGCCGACCTCATTGTCGGTCATAACAGATAAATATCGAAAGCCCAAAAGAATGAGCAGACACGAGAAAAGAAAGCTGTCATGCCCCTTCCCAAAGCACACTTAAGAAGGTGACACGTGTCAAAGGAGTCACCTTCATCGTGACAAATGTCATCAGCATATTCATCTCAATCTTCCTATTGTCATCTGATGAATGGCTGACATTGTCTATATATAGGGCAGGAGAAAGTACAAAAAGAGGACTTTGAAAAAGGAGAGGAAAAAGAGAGAAAAAAGAGAGAGAAGAGAGATACTGAAAAAGAATAAAAAAGACTTATAATTAACAAGCAAACCGAATAGACCGGCTTACACATTTCTGTCCGGCTCTATGCTATCAAGAGGTCATTAATAAAATTTAGTGATCAAATATCTTCCACTTTATTTGTTATTTTCTACTTGTCTTCGACCCATTTGTCCCGGTCAGTACACGTGACGTTGACCAAATCAGACGTCAACAGTTCTAATATTTAAATTTTATATATCAAACCAACAACTTCTTATATATCTTATACTCTCTCTATCCCGCTCAAAAGTTTACATTTATCTCAAAAAGTTGTCACTTTAGTAAGTTTATATATATCACTTTTCAAAATCAAATTGAACATCATCTTTTACTTTTTAAACTCCACCACGCGTTCCTCATTATTTTTTATTCTTTAATCTCCAGCACAGACTTACCATCATTACTTATACCAATAATTACCTAAAATACACCAAATATATACCATCTGGACAGAGGGAGTACTATTTTATATCACATCATATCTCTCAATTTTTATATTTAAATAATACAATCAAATATTATATAATAATACATCTTTTTATCTCTCCTCTTTTTATCTTTTTTAAATAATACAACTAAATAATATACAACATCGCCTCTATGTGCTTTTTTATCTTTAAATAACCCCACTAAATACTAAACTAATACAATATGACCTCTCTTCTTTTTATCTTTGATTAATACAATTACATATTATATAATAATACAATATTATCCATTTTTCATACATGGTTTGATGTCTATAGTAAAAAATAAGGATTCTGAATCCTACAACAAACAAATATTCTTACGATTCTAATCTCCAAGATATTGAGTATCATAATTATAAATCCGAACGAACCCTAGGACAAATATAAGAGTATGAACTTTTCTCTCGATAGAAACCTAGAAACGTGGAACCGGCTAGTAAATATATATACATAATGTTGCTATTTTCAGTTCATGTACTCTCTTTCTTGGGCTTTTCCCTCTTGGGCTTTTCTACCGTCAGGTCAGGAAAATTTGGTCTGTCGTTAGGCCAGTACTAAAATTATATATTTTTTCATATTTGTCGATTCCAATCCGCACGTTCTTCTTGTTAGGGTTGAACTGTGCCGATTGGTATCAACAGATATGAAAAAATATGCAATTTTAGTATCGGGCTAATATAAGGCCAAATTTTCCTGACCTGACGATAAGTAAATACATCTTAATTATACTGCATCTTTGTTCATATTTGTCGATTCCAATATGTATATTATTTTTGTTAGGGTTGAACTGTGCGGATTGGAATCGATAAATATAAAAAAAAAATATAATTTTAGTACCGACTAACGTCAAACCAAGTTTTTCTAGTCTAACGGTAGAAAAATCCCTCTTTATTCGACAAAGATAGTCATACTTTGACTTTTATTAAGCACTTACAATTAATTATGTTGGAAAAGTAATTTTTAGTTGTATAATATCAAATATATCTCTATATTAAGTGATGCAAGTTTATGTTAATTAATTAATAATAAAGCATAGTTAATAGGAGTATAATGGATAAATAATGGTTTTAATACATCCAAAAGAAGAAATGAGACTTTAATTTGGGGCAGGTGAAAAAAGAGTAAGGAACTACATTTAGCAGCATGTTACATGTTTACTGGTAGATTCCTACTGAAAGAAGGGTTCCTATCATGAATCCAATTATATATATTAGAGATAATTTGTGTCATACTGATATGGTGGCGGTACGATAATTAAATTAAAATTATGAAAATATTTACCAGCACCGGAGGTTTGACGGCCTCTGACCGGTGACCCGTAGAAAAACAACCCAACAGGCAGTCGCCGGCCGGCCGGAGAACTGTCGATAGCCGGCCGAAAAAATAAAAAATGGATGGTCAGTGTTTGGCGAGCCGTCGGAGAACAGCCTGGCAGTTGGAAAAAAAAACTGACCGAGTCGCTGGAGCTCCAGTCGGCCACCTGCCAGACTGTCTTCCGATGGGCCTGGAGCAAAAAGGGGGTTTGACCGGTTGCCTGAAAAAAAACTTTCCTGCAGTCGGAGGTCTGCCGGCAACGCCCCGCCAACAGTAGACCGACATGCCTGCGTCAAAAAAAAAGGTGGTCGGACGCCGGAGAGCAGCCCAGCGCGCGAGCGTAAAAAGACAAAAACTAGTCAGACGCAGTGGATCTAACGGTGGATGTCTGCGGTCTTGATGGAAAAACTGGTTAGCAGATTAACTTGCTAGAAAAAAAAACATGATGGATCCTGAAAATCTATCGGCGGTCGACGAGCCTGCCGTTAAAAAAAAAAAAAAATTGGGCGGCCATCGGTGGTGGCCCGCCAGAAAGCAGGTTGGTGGGTCTAACTTTAAAAAAAATAAAAAAAATGGTCGGTCGCTGAAAGTCTGTCGACGGTGGCCCCACCGGATAAACTGATCGGCCAGAGGTCAGTAAGAGATTCCCGTTAAAAAATAATCTTTTTGAAGATTAGTTGTCTCTTTAATTTAATTTAAAATTCTATGGGTATTTTTTGAAATTTATTATTGTTGAACATTTAATAATATTATTATTATTAAATTCCACAAAAAACGAAGAGATACAATGATCTTTTCAAGTGTGTACTACGATGATTAAAAAAATTCACCGTCCATTATATTATACTAGAGATAACATGTGCTGGTGACAGTGATATAATTAAAACAATTAAATTATCAGACTACTTGATAGAAAAAAATATGTTGGTTCCCAAAATTTTATCGACGGCCGACGAGCCTGCCCTTAAAAAAAAGAAAGAAAAAAAATAAGTAGAGTCGGCGGGCCTGGCATAAAAAAAGTTGGCCCACCCGTCGATGATGGCCCCTCGGAAAGCAGGCCGGCAACCGAAGGTTAAAAAAAAAAAAAAAAAAAAAAAGGGCCTCCCGCCAGAAAACAGGCCCGCGGCTTGGCATTAAAAAAAAAAAAGATTGTCCGTCGGAGATCCACCGACGGTGGCCTGCCAGAAAGCACGTCGGTGGCCTCGTGTAAAAAAGTGTCTGACTGTCGGAGGTCCGTCGAAAAACAGTCTGACGGCATGGCGTAAAAAAAAAATTGGCCGGCTACCGGAAGTTCGCCGACCGTCGGCAGTGGCCCGCCGGAAAGCAGGTCGGCGGCCTGACGTTAAAGAAAATGACCGGCCGCCAGCGTTGGCCCGTCGGGAAGCAGGACGGCGGCCTGGCATTAAACAAAAAAAAATATTGATCGGCCCCCGGAGATCCACGTAATTTTTTTATTAATTGTCCCATTAGGCTCTGTCTTTTACGTTTTATTTCAGTTCAGTTCAGCAAACTTCAATTCAATTCAATTAAGTTCAACTTTAAAGTCAATATTATTAATTATTTATTATCAATAATTTATATGTAATAATTATTATAATTATTTATTTTAGTATTATTATTATAACTGTTTTCATATAAATAATAATATTAATTATTATTATTATTATTTTATTGTAATATTATTTTCTAATACGGTTAATTACTCGGGATTGATATTAATTGCTATTATCCATAATATATAATTAATATTAATCTTAATCTTCTTATTATTATTATTATTATTATTATTATTGTTGTTGTTTAATATAAATAATAGTATTGTATATATTGTTATCTAGTTTTATTACTAAATATTATTATTATTATTATTATCAATATTGTTAATAGTATTATATATAATTTTTAGTAATAGTAACAATTTTATTATTATTATTACTATTATTATTGCTGTTGTTGTTGTAATATAAATAACTTTTTTGTTGTTGTATTTATTTTCATGTGATAGAATTATTTTTCTTTATATTAATATTATCAATAATATATAATATAATAACAATAATTATTATTACTATTATTGTTGTAATATATATTGTTGTTGTTATATATATATATATATTTCTAATCTAAATTAATGATTATAATAATATAATAATAATTATTATTGTTATTCAGTAACTTCAGTTCAGTTTAGTTTACTTCAATTCAGCAAAATTCAATTCAGTTCAGCAAAATTCAGTTTAGTAAACAAAATTCAGCTCAAAAGAACAGTCTTAATTTAATTTAAAATTTTAGGAGTATTTTTTAAAATTTAATGTTGTTGAATATTTTTTAATATTATTATTATTAAATGCAACACAAAAAGAAGGGAGGAAAGAGGGGTACAATAGTATTTTCAGGCATACACTACGACTAAAAAAACCACTATTCTTTATTTATTTATATATATATATATATATATATATATATATATATATATATATATATATATATATATATATATATATATATATAGAGAGAGAGAGAGAGAGAGAGGAAGTAAGTTTCAACATGAATTTGGGGTATTTTTGAAAAAATTAATGAAGTTTGAAGTTACAAAAAAAGAGTCCTTAAGCTTTGCTGCCATCTTTCATATATATATATATATATATATATATATATATATATATATATATATAGGGCGATTTACATCTGACTATATTTCAGATGATGGGCAAACTCTGCACTGTCCAGAAACTATATTTACAACGAAAGGCAAAAGTCAAACTTTCAGATGATGTCACTGGAGAGAGAGTGCTGATATTCCGAATTTGCCCTTTTATTTTTCTTTTTCTTTTTTACCCATTTAGTTTTCGCGCCATACATGTGACCATCATTGTAATATAGATAACACTTTTGGACTGCAGTGTAATAAATTTTCAAGATTTCTAGAAAACAAGTATTTTTTCCAAAAAAGAAAGTATATTCTGGAAAAAAATATATTATTTTTCGAAAAAAAAAATATATTTTCTGGGGGAAAAAATTATATTTTTGAAAAAAACATTATTTTATGGAATTTTTTATTTTTTTCGAAAAAATTAATAAATATTTTCTGGAGAAAAAATTATTTTTTAGCAAAATAATATTTTTTTCGAAATAAAATAAAAATAATATTTTTTCGAAAAAATTAAAAAAAAAATCTGGAGGAAAAAATATTTTTTGGCAAAATAATATTTTTTTCGAAATAAAATTATTTTCTGGAAAAAATATTATTTTTTTGAAAAATAAAATTATTTTCTGGAAAAAAATTAAAAAAAAAATATTTTTCCGAAAAAAATAAAACATATTTTCTAGAGAAAAAATTATTTCTTGGCAAAATAATATTTTTTTCGAAATAAAATAAAAAAAAAATATTTTTTCGAAAAAATTTAAAAAAATCTGGAGGAAAAAATATTTTTTGGCAAAATAATATTTTTTTTCGAAATAAAATTATTTTCTGGAAAAAATATTATTTTTTTGAAACATAAAATTATTTTCTGGGAAAAAATAAAAAAAATATTTTTCCGAAAAAAAATAAAAAATATTTTCTAGAGAAAAAGTTATTTTTTGGCAAAATAATATTTTTTCGAAATAAAATTATTTTCTTGAAAAAATATTATTTTTTGGAAAAAATAAAATTATTTTCTGGAAAAAAAATAAAATAAGATATTTTTGCGAAAAAATAAAAAAATATATTTTCTGGAAAAAATTATATTTCGAAAAAAAATTATTTTCTGAAAAAAGAATATTTTTTAAAAGAAATGTATTAGCCAAACACTTTAATAACTTATAAGCTATTTGTTTCATATTAAATGTATTGGGTATGTTTGGTAAAATTAGCTAATTTATAATGGCTTATAAGTTGAACTTATTTAAGTTACATTTGGAACACCTAAAAAATGAGCTTATAGTAAATTATAAATAAAACTTATTGAAGATTTCAAAGTGGCGTTTGATAAAATGTTTTATAAGTATAAGCTTATGTCTAAACCGCCAAACATACCCTTTAAAAGAAATGTTTTATTCAAGTAAATAGAGGCGTTTTAAATGGAAGTCAACACCAATTTGATTTTTTGTCCTTCATGTAATTTATAAACAATAAACTAAAGTGTAAAGAAAAGCATCTAATAGGGTAGTTGGCTGTAATTTTCCCATATATATATATATATGTTTGGTTTGATTTAGTTTGGTTTTATATTTTTTTCCTTTAACCAAAAACATAATTTAAAAACCCCTCTTACATGCATAAAAGCATTTCAGTTTCCCCCTTCAATAGGTTGTTTTGTAATTACTTCAATCATCTGTTACCTGCTCATCTGATTGGTTGACATGCTCGCATTTCTGTTTCTGTAATGTCTTCTCATGAAACCCATCTCCAGTTTCACAACAATCGTGCCCTCGAGCTGATTCCGCACAACTAGTGCTCTCACAACACCTCGCTTTTTCAGAACAACCATGGCCGTGTCCCGTCTGTGACTCCACATCTCGACCGACTTCGTCGTAACACTCCTTACCCTCGTCGTGTGAGTGACAATGCGCGTCACGACTCGCATCTTTAACAGAAGAACAACATTCAGAGACGTACGTCGTGGAAGAACACCCAGATGACGTCACACTGCACTTCACATGTTTGTGAGAATGCTTGTGAGAACTTGGCCGGCAGCATTTCCGTCCTTTTCGATGTCCTGAAACTCCTCTAAGTATTAGCATACTATTGAATATCACCAACAAACACGTCCCGACGTCGGCCAGCACCGCGGCCCACACGAGCGGATGACCGGCTATGGCTAACCCAACAATTGAGGCTTTTGTCACGATTGATATAATCACATTCTCGATAATTTTCCTTCGGACGTTTTTCGCCACGCGGCAGGCTTTCGCTATTCTCTGAATGTCGTTCGACATCAGGACGATGTCTCCGCTTTCTGTCGCCAGTGCTGAGCCGGACACTCCCATTGATATGCCGATGTCGGCTTTGGCTAATGCAGGGGCATCGTTGACGCCATCGCCGATCATGGCCGTGGGACCCTCTTTTTGTAGCTCTTTGATTATTCTTTCTTTGTCTTGTGGCAGTAGTTCGGCGTGGACAACCTCTGAAGCACCTCCTAACTGTTGGAAAAAGAATTGATTTAGTGTTGCAAAATCGAAAAGCAGTTGGGGATCTAAATCTGGTGGTGGAAGCTTCAATCTAAAACAGTAATTGCGTTTGACTATTTTTGGTGACGGTATATGAGAGCATCAATGTTTTGTAGTCAAACTGGTAGTTTTACCTGATCTTGTGCATGCTTGGCAGCTGCATAACAATCCCCTGTTAGCATCACAGTCTTGATACCCATCGACTTCAGCTCATTCAATGCTTCCTTTGCTCCCGTTCGGCATGCATCCGAAAGACAAAAAATTCCAGCAAGAGACGAACCCAAAAACACGTATCCAACGGATTTTCCTTCTGTGTCGTAACCTTCCATTTCTGGAACTGCATAAAAAAAAGTTCAAATCATCTAACACGGTAATTCTAATCTACTCTTTTTTTTTTGTACAATCTGCATGGTTAGTTATGTTCCATAATGTATGTGTTGATTTTACAATATCAATCACGTAATGTGACATGACTATAGCAATTATCTTTACTCATCACCGTGTCATGATATTTTCCATGTAACTGGAGAAAACCTATGATGTTGATAGTTTTGGAATTTCATCTTATTTCTCCTTTGTGTGAAGGTTGCGACGGGAGGGGAATCTGGCGTAAAACTTTGCTACTTTGTTTCTTTGTATGAATTATAGTATTAACTAATTTTAGACAATCAATTGAGCTATAATCTTCATGCCACCCGCTCCAACATGGTTGGGATTAAGATGCAATTGATGATGATGTTGATAATGGCACAATCTGCATGTTACCCTCATGTTAAAGTTTGAATATTGAAGGAACCAAGTTGTTCACCTGTAGTACACCCTGCTCTTGAAGCAATTCTCCCGTTTCCGACATATATGTCGTTATCTTCAATTCTACCGAAAATCCCTTCACCAGGAAAGATCTCGAATTTCTCCACTTTTTCAGGCTTTGGCTCAATTGCATGCGCTCTCGCAGAGTCTACCAGAGCAGCTGCCATTGGATGACTTGATTTACTTTCAATACTCGAAATCCTGAAAAAATATTATGTTATTCAACTTCGTAATGTTGATATAGACAATTTTGCACATTCTGTAATCATAATACTATAAGTTCACGCCAAAAAGAAAAAGAGGAGATTGATATAATACCAGTAGAGGAGTGTGTTGAAGCTAATATTATCCTGAAGTGACTTAAAATTTGCCACGAGAAATTCACCCCTTGTTATCGTCCCAGTTTTGTCAAAGGCCATGATCTTTATACGAGCAAGAGTCTCAAGATGCTCGGCTCCTTTGACCAGAACTCCTAGCTTTGCTGCTTTCGACAGTGCACAGAACATTGCAACCGGTGTGGATAGAAGAAGTGGACACGGACATCC
Organism: Orobanche coerulescens; assembly: GCA_033398695.1. NCBI lineage: Eukaryota > Viridiplantae > Streptophyta > Magnoliopsida > Lamiales > Orobanchaceae > Orobanche > Orobanche coerulescens. The sequence goes on from CM065803.1 coordinate 53,462,754, forward strand.
GCTCACCAGAACAACAAGTGACAAATGGTACCATTCTTTCTTATTATGGACTTGGAATGCCACCGGGACTAAGGCCAAAGAAGCTGATATAACCACTATGGCTGCAAGAAAAAAAAAAAAAAAAAAGATTGAGATTGAATATCAATTTGAATAAGTAAATGATATTCCATTGAAGTTTTTTTTTTTAAAACCACCCATGAGCTTTAGCCTAATTACAAAGATGAACCCAAATAATATCTTACAAAAATTACAAATATTCTCTTACATCTGTTTCTGTCTAACAAACTTGCACCATCGGAAAGGAGTATTTGTAATGTACGTATGAAATTCCAGATTTTTATTTGTACTTTTAATTACGAGATATATGGTGTGTCTTCATAAGTTCCTCAGGGGTCGATTTTGCTTAACAAAGTAAATACTCTTATCTTTATGGTTTTTACGGAGAAGATACGCTTTGTCAATAACAAATTTGATATATTTACTCACCAGGTGTGTAGTATTTAGCACACTTGTCTATAATTCTCTGAGTTTTTGATTTTTTGTTTTGGGCATCTTCCACAAGCTTTGCCATTCTAGCCACCACGCAATCTTCCGCCACTGCCGTTGTTTTTACGGTAATGTACCCTATTGAATGAATTGTAGGCATGTAAAAAATGATAACTTTTTTTTAAAATTCATTTCATGACAGATTCATTTCAGGACAGAGCAAGTAATTATAGTTACCATTGAGATTGATTGTGCTAGCCCAAACAGTGGACTCTTGTTGCTTGGCAACGGGAAATGACTCTCCTGTCAAGAACTTTTCGTCGACTTCACATTTGCCTTCGACAACGACTCCATCGATAGGTATAACTTCACCAGCCTTCACCCCCAAAATGGTGTTCAGTTTGACTTCATCCGCGTTGACCTCTTCGCCTGTATCGGCTAAGACAGCTCTTTGAGGTACCACTGTAACCAACGATGTCATAACCGCTGCAGCCTAAATGATGATAACAATTAAAAAGAAACATATCATCACATAAATAAGTAATTGACTAGATTTAAAACTTAAAATGTAAATTATACATGGAGAAGTTCAGACCTTATGAGTTGCCCTTGACTCTAGCCACTCTGCTATTGTAAATAAGAACACAATAGTGCCAGCTTCCCAATAATCATGAAGTGCAACTGATCCTGAAACTGCATATTTATATGGAATACAAATTAGTCCGCCAAAAAGAAAAAACTAATATAGTATGAAACATTTATTTATATAGTGATTCAAATTGTAAATTATTAAGCTTTCATTTATTCATATGTGTCTTATTTTCTGTTGCCGTCGTACAATGATATTCAGATTACATAAATATGTTTAAGAGTATAATACTACAGCTTATACCTGCAATCAGTACAAGGATGTTGATTTCAATTGTAAGATTGCGTAGCGCTGCGACTGCCTTTAGTGAAATTGGTAATATTCCAACAGCTACTGCCCCAACAGCTAACCATCTAAGAGGGCTATAGAAATATTTTAGAAAAGACAGAAGGAGTAATAGACCACATATAACAGCATATGGGCTTGGCCATTTGTTCTTATAGCTTTGTTCTCCGTATGCTCTGATGTTTGCCTCCAACCTTGCTTGATTCAGTGCTTTAACTGCCACAAACAAAATAATGAAACAAAAATAATTGGTTAGCATTTATGCACCACAAATTGGTTCGGATGAGGCCATTAAACATAAGTTTTGGAGGATTTATACGATATGGTGCTAGGAGTATCTCGGGAGGAAAGCTTTTTATTGGAGGCAATTTCAATGGCCACATAGGTTGAGGTCACAATGGTTACCGGAGTGTCCTTGGCAATGTTTGTAAAAGCTTCGCGCTGCGCGTCTTGAGGCGCGCCTTGGAGCGCTTTTCGTCGGAAACGCAATGAGGCGTTTGGCGACCTGCGAACTGCAGGTAAGGCGTACGCTTTTAGGGCTCAGCATGCGCCTTTCACGCCTTTTATCTGAGGCGCGCGCTTTTTTATGTTTTTTTTTAAACTTAGCCCTGGAAACGACGCCGTTTCCAGCCAGGATAAAATAAAAAGAATCAATAAAGGGGATATCTCGGCCATTTTTTACCAGAAACCCTAATTGCCAAACAAAGAATGCCGCTGCTTCTTCTCCTGCTCGTTCTTTCAAGAAGAATAATTAAAAAAAAAGTTAATAAAGGGGATTAATCAAACAACTCTGAATTCAGCTTTCAAGTGAAGAAAACAACTCTAGATCAGTTTGTAGAACTTATATTTTTTTAGTTGACCTTATGCTTTTAAACTTTATATATGTTGTTTAAGCTGGATTATGACTTATTTGAAGCTTATTTGTTTAAGGGATTATTCTTTAGGTGTTACTCTATATATAAAAAATGCACGCAGTGCTTATGCCCCGGCGCCTCGAGGCTTACGCCTCGCTTTTTGGCTGGCCAACGCCTAGGCTTACGCCTTCGCCTTTTCAAACATTGGTCCTTAGAGGTTTTGGTTATGGTGAGAGATATAGTGCAGGTGACATTAAAGATGACATTAACGTGACTTGGAGCAAAATAGTTAGCTGCATTACAAGGGTGGCGAATGACCTTGGTGAGTCAAGAGGAGGATCTACACCAGGCAAGGACACATCATGGTGCAATCAAGATATGATCCACATCAAGAGAGATTTATACCGAGATTTAAAGAACGATGAGACGAGTTTCAAAAGAATAAACAAGCCAAAAGAGAAGTGCAAAAAGTTGTATGTGATGCTAAAACTAAAGTATACAAAGAGGTAATACGAGAAATAGACAACAAAGAAGCAGATAAGGGGACTTATAGGATCGAGCACGAGAGAGAAAAACAAGAGTTAGGCACAATGAGGAGCATTGATAAACACGGTTTTTACATGTTATTCGGGGTCACTTTAGTTCATAATCTATAGCAAATCATGTTTAACTTAACCTTTTGTGTTTAAATTTATTATTTAATGAGATATCATGTATTTTGTGTGCATGAAATAAGTGAAAGCAGATTAAAATTAGAGTTTAACTTACTGCTTTTTAGTTGTTGCAAGGCTCGATGTAATTGAGGGTTGTCTCCTAGGCTGTGTAATAGCTAGACCCGGGGGGCTTATCTTCTGTTATTCTAGCTTTCCCCATAGAAGTGTGGAAAGATAATTGAGCTGAATTTCCGGTGCCACAGACTGTTAATAAATCGGATTTTTTTTAGAGAAGGTTATGACAAAAATGGTGCACGCTGCATACAACACCGTGGGGGCACATTTTGGCGTTGTGCATTGCACGGCCGCACAGTGGAATTTTCTGCGCTATGACAGTAAGCCCGTGTTAACCGAGGCAATGAGTTCCAATAGTGCAACAATGATCGCAAGTTGTGCAAGTTACGGCCGTATTACATTGAGTTATGGTCGTAATCATTATATGTTATGGCCGTAACATGTTAGGTATAAAAACGTGACAGCGGGTTTTTCATCTCATTTTCTCATCTTTTCTTCACTATCACGATGGGAGAGGCGACTTTTCGAGCTTGGATGCGATTTTCAGTCGTGAGTTCATCATGTATCAGAGATTTGGAGTTGATAACAAAGATTAAACGTCTCTTGATCTTAATTCATCATCCAAATCAAGATAAATCCCTTGGAACCCTAGTTTTAGGAATTTTGGGTCTTCAATTGACTTCGGCATTCTAGTCTGCTTTTATTCCTCTGATTGGTTGAGTTTGAGCCAATTTGTGGCTAGAAGTGTCCGTATAAATGTCTAAGTTGGGCGGTGGGAGTTCGGGCGTTTCTCGTCTATTTTATTGTGCGTGTATTGATTTAGCGTCGATATGCAAATAGGGTCGAGTAATTTTTGAAGAGCTCGGGCCGAAACTCATTCCTCCATTGTTTTCATCGTAATTTAGCACTCAAGGTAAGTACACTAATTATATGTTGTATTCTTACATTTGAGATGTTGTGAATGATGGATATGTGAATAGAGCCGGAGAGGTTATCGTATGTTCACCCAGAGATGCCTGATGGGGCGTATAGGGATCCTAAGGATGCTGGATCATGAACAGGGTCATTCTGCCTAGGGATTCGCAAAGGGGCGTATGAGATATATGCCAAGGGCGTTGGACCACAGATAATCATGAGTGGTGTTATGGATCGGGTCAAGGACCCCTGGTGTTTATGGAATGATGCTTTAATAATATTCCGAAATGTTAAACTGTTGACATATATTTTGATGATATGGATGCATATTGTACAATTATGTACTTGTACTAGTGATTCCAGCACTAACCCCTTAAATAAGGAAATAACCTTCAGCTCGAGGAGCTGGCACGGGTGGGGGGGGGGGGGGGGAGAGGGGCATGGGAGGGACAAGCAACAAGGGTGTTAGATGCTTAAATAAAGTGTCAGATGTCTTGTTAGCCTAATGTTGGTTTTTGGTTGAATTATTTTACGTTGTTTAAATTATCTTGAAAGTCCGCTATGTTGGCATTTGGGAAATTTTTGAGTTTATTTTGAATTTGTCGTTGACTAACATCTTAGCCGAGGCCACGACTAATCAGTTTAGTTTATGTGATAATTGAATATGCGTTGTGTTATTGAGTATGAATGATATCAGCCTGGTAGACCTCTGCAGAGATGGCAGCCCTAGCAGAGTCCGGGTGTTACATCGTCGACATTGAGACTATGGTATCATTTCACTTGATGGACATACGATAAATATGGGTAATCATTTCAAATACCTAGGTTCTTTTATTCAGAACGGTGGAGATATAAATAGTGACGTCAATCATAGAATACAAGCTCGATGGTTGAATGAGAAGTGGCATAAGAGTTTTTTGTAATCGTAAAATACCACTACAACTGAAATAAAAGATCTATCGGACTGGCATAAGAACAACTTTATTGTATGGGTTAGAATGTTGGGCACCACAAAGAAATCACATACACAAGATGAGTGTATCAGACATATACATGTTTCGTTGGATGTGTTGTGAAACTAGGGGAGATAATGTGGAAAACCAAAAGAAAAAAAAGGTTTTATGTTTGGTATTGCACCCATTGAAGAGAAGATACGACATGATCGTTACGATGGTTCGTCCATATACGACATATGCCTATAGATACAATGTCAGTCGAGTGGAATCAAAGAATTTGGGTCCGTCTAGTAAAATATCTACTAAAGAAATCATGTGAAATAGATTAACATGTAAACAATAGGCAATATAATCATCAAGAATGCTATATGCACAAATCAATTTACATAACCAAATTTTTCAATACATCATCTTACCACACATTTATTATTAAATTCATTATGTATTTCATCATATATCCCATCATTCACATAATCAATGGTTCAAAACAGTCACAACCATCACAAAGTGATTGTATCATTTTTGTGTAATCATATACTCCCTCCGTCTTGTCCCGAAGTGCGACATTTTATCTAAAAAAATGTTCATTTAGAAGTGCAACATTTCATTAAATACATCAAATCAAGTCTTATAATTATCTTTTGTTTTTCAGTCTCCACCACGCACTCACTATCAATATATTTTACCATTTGATCTACATCTACCAAATTCAGTCGTTCGCCTCAAATACACCAAATTTCTTGTAAATGTTGCACTGACTGGACCGGACAGAGGGAGTATTTTGTTCGTAGTCCACCCAATTTATTAGAAGACTCAAGTTTTGTCTTTTGGTTTGTCCATAGACTCCATACATATATACCGTCTACAAACAACAAACACACACACACACAGAGGACGGAATCTGCTTTAAAATCAAGACTTGCGTGTATCACTAACATCTCAAAGATATTGCCAAGCACCAAACTGGTGAGCAATATCTGTCAGCATAAATTGATCTTTCACCGAACTACCTTTTGTCGTCAATCGCAACCTCTTTCACTTGTCCGACCATCCCTAAATTTTATTACTCAATACAATAAATAATTACCGCCTGGACACACCACTTCTAAAAAGGCGGAATATATTTAGTAGCGCCAGCCAGAAAGTGAGACCCCCCCCCCCCCCCCCCTACGCCCACCCAAAAAGCAAACAAACTTAATTTATGTCATCTGCTCTTTTATCCCTTTCCCCACTATCTTCTGTTTTCTAGGTGGATGGAGCATATTAAAACATTTAAGTAAATGAATATTCAGATAATAAAAAAATTTGAAAATATATAATTACAGATATGACAATATGAAGGAAGGTTCATAGTAACTTATGTAAGTACCTATCTGAATCTGGGAAATGATGAGAGAGTCATGAACAACAATCACTGTCTTGGTCGGGACCAGAACGGAAAAATCCTTAACGCCATCAAGTGAGTTAAGGATCTTTTCAATCAGTGGAACTTCTGAAGAACAGCAGAGTCCCAATACGTCAAAGTAGCTCTTCTGGAATTTCTTATCCGCATTTTTGTCAATGCCCTCCATTTCCAATTCCTCTGCACCAATATATATATATATATATATATATATATATATAACAAAGAAACAAAACTGTAATAACTTTTGAAGCATTAAATTATTTATTAAAGAAATGCGAACATATCTGAGAAGTTTTAGCTGCATGATTTGCGTGTGTGTGTGAGAGAGAGCATGCGTCTATATATACAGTTGCGTGTCTCCAACTGTGTGTGTATGTGTGTCCGCGCTAATAATCTGCGAAGCACCTGAAAAAGAAAGCAAACCTTATGATGGTGAAAAAACTTCGAGATTTTCTTGAAAGCTGTAAATTTTCTGACTATGGCTCATGCAAAATCGGCAAAGTGTGAGGATATATATATATATATATATATATATATATATATACACTATTAAAGAAACATGAGGGTTCATTCTGCACATCAATCCGAAACCAGATTCGATTCACTTACCACCTGGTTAAATTTTTCAATGAAATCTGGTGGAGCCCGCCATTAAACTATTTGAGGGGCTTTTCGATGGGATATTTTGGGTACAATTTTATGGAGAAACTATTTACCTGCCTCGGTTCCACGTAGGGCTGTCTAAATGGTTCTCGGTTCTCGATTAGAATCGACCGACCGAATCGAATGGTTTCCATAAGCGAGAACCGCAAGACGGTTTCCTTTCGGTTTACAGTGATTTCGTGGATAAAACGGTTTCGGTTTAACCGAGAACCGATCGGTTCGAAACCGAGAACCGTACAAAATTAATAACTATTATTTATTAAATAATAATTTTACTGTTTTTTTACGGCCTAGCCCAGTCCCTTTTTGTTGAACAAAAGCCCACCCCCGTCTCCCGTCTCCCCGTCTCCCGTCTCCCCGTCTCCCGTAACCCTCCTCCTCTCTCTCAGTCTCCCACCCGCGCCGCCGTGCCCGTGCCCGCTCCACCGCTCCACGCCGTCGCCGCGGCTCCCAATCCCTCTCGGTTCAGTTTCCCGTGGTCGTCTCCGGCGTCCGCTCCACCACGTCAGTCGTCCGCACTCCGCAGCACCGTCCCTTCCTCCCGTCAGTTCCGTCTGCAGCCCAGGAGTTTTTATTGCTTGCTGTATCCACGCCGTATGTTGTGTTGTGGGTGTTGCTGCAGGCAACATAGAATTAAAAAAAAAACGGTTTTTACGGGTTACTCGAACCGGAACCGAATTAATTCGGTGCAGTTCCGGTTAACCGAAAGTGTAAAACAGTCCGGTTTACGGTTCCACTTTTTTGGCTAAAATGGTTCCGGTTAACCGATTTTTTCGGTCCGGTTAACCGGAACCGAACCGTTCGACAGGCCTAGTTCCACGCAACATTTCGAATAAAATCAATGTATATTAGAATAATGATCCTCTATAATATAGGTGACTAGGTGTAAATTTTATTAGTATTGATGGTAAGTGTGTGATGTAGATTAAAAGGTAATAGCTATTGATAGTGAATACGTGATGGGATTAGAAAAAAAAGAAAAGATTGTTCAATCTGGTGAAGGTACTTATTCAAATGTTGCACTTGTAAATGAATATTTTTTAGACCAAATGTTGTATTCTCTGATGGGACGGAGTAAGTATAAGGGCAAGCGTTCGAATAAAGAATTTCGAAATGGGGTTGGCTAAATATACCAACCCCAATTACTCAATATACCAACTTTATGTCATTTTCAATCTTTTTTTTTTTTTTTTTTTCTTTGCTCTTACCCCTCCCTCCCCCTACTGCCCCCCACCCCCCACCCTTGCTGCCAGCATTTCGCTGGCAGCCTTTTTTCTTTTTAATTTTTTTTTTAATTTAATTTACTTACTTATAAATATATTAAATTTATATAAATAGAATTACAAAAAAAAATATTGTCAAGACAAGTAGAGTTATTTATCAAAGGTGTGTAGTTTTAAAACATATTTATCATATATGTGTACTTTCAAACATATTTATCAAATAGGTGCAATTTTCTATTTGAATGGGTTTTTATTGTTTTTTTACGTTTTTTAAAATTATTATTTTTCTGCTTTTTTTAACTATTTTTTTACTGTTTTTTTAAACTATTTTTTTTAAGAAAAAACTATCTTTAATATTAATATTAAAAGCCGGAAATTCTTACTTAAAATTCGTAAATAAAAAAAATTTCAAAAAAGAATTTTGAAATTTACTTGTAAACTGTTTTAATTCTACTTGGACGTAGTGGTTACCGACCAATGCCATCATACCTATATTATATTGTTGTGATCGTGGCGGACTAGACCAATATTGTAAAATTATTGGTTTGAAGACTCGATCTCGTTTGGCGATTTCTGGAAAATACTGTAAGTTTTTATCTCCATGTGGCCTTGTAAACAAAACCAAAAGGGTCGAACCCACAGGGAACAAATGAATTGATTGTATTTACTGAGTTCAATATTTATTGAAAATAAAATTAGTAACACGAATAATAATAATAATAATAATAATAATAATAATAAGGGGGTGTTTGGTTGGTGAATTGAAATAAAATAAAATAAACAAACAAGCATTAAATTAAAGCTGTAGAATTTAGAAAGAAATCTATTAAGAAGGAGAATCCAGTTCTTGATTCTATTTTCCACCGTTCCACTATAAATTATAATTCAATACAAGCTCTTTAATCTTATTCGTTAGATGACAGAACTAAAATGATGGAAATGGACGGAATATTAAGTTAACAAGCTCGACCGGGATCCGGTTTTGTATTACCCAACCGAATAAAATCAATCATTGTTACTTGTGATTTAGAATCATAACGCGTATGTATTATAAATATGGATCTAAGAATAAATATAAAAACTTCAATTAAGTTTCGATTAACTAAAGTGAGTTATAAGATAAATAAATCAATAACACAAAAATAATTCAATGGAATCAAATCAAAAATATATTACAAGATTAAATTATAAATCAATAGGTACGATTTTAAACTTACTTAAGAACTTAACAGATAAATTAGCCGGAAACAATGGTCAAAAAAACATGAAATAATATTGATTAAACATGAAAATTAAAAGCAGAAGTTAATTTTTGTGAAACTATTCGGCCGAAATCTTCCTTTTTTGTTGGCCGAAATCTTCCTTTCTATTCTTGGTTGCCGTGCCCTTTTACAACACCCTTTCGAAATATCAATTTACAGTGTTGTGGATGGGACAAAAATAATTTAGAATCAAGTTGAGAAAGAATAAAAATGGAATCCACATGTGAACTGCACTATGGTAATATAATATTTGTAGATTTATTCCGAGCATATATGATTATATTCTGTCCTCTATCTCCTAAGGACCTGGCATGAGATTCGTGCACCCACCTACCTAGGATTCCAAGTTTCCTGAATAATGGTGAGAAATTGATTTAGAAAAACAAGTTTTGATTCAAGTTTGAGTTAATTTAATAATGCTAAAAATATTTAATTTTTAGGAATTAAATTATAAATTGTGAATTTATGTCTGGAGTAGATAAATATAAAATTTTATTTTTTTTCAAAACTAAATTCTGGTGAGTGAAAAATGCATCCCACATTAAAAAATGGGATATGAAAATGCATCACATATTGAAAAAATAAAGTTTTCTTGACTAGCTTATTAGTAAGAAGTTCAGCAAGCTAGTAATTTATGCTAGTGGACCAGCGTTGCAAAGCCCAAACATGCGCACGATACCACCGCTGCCCGCCGGCTTGACTTGGCACGGGCTCGGGCATGGACATTGGGACTTGATTCTTGGCAATTGGGGTCTCCTTCATTTCGTTTGCAGCATGCAAACACACATTCAGAGCATATTAAGATCATAATTCCTTGTCATCTTCATGCCTAGTATTTCCACCTATCCGGTTCGATGGAATTCTATATTTTGTGATCTTATACGGGGCTTGGGACTTGATTCTTGGCAAAGGGGGTCTCCTTCATTTCGTTTGCAGCATGCAAACACACATTCGGAGCATGTTAAGATCATAATTCCTTGTCATCTTCATGCCCAGTATTTCCACCTATCCGGTTCGATGGACAACGTACATCTGAGTAACCTATTGAAGTACTACATACTCGAGTAATACATTCAAGTAACCTATTCGGGTAATCTATGGGTGTTTATATTACTTGAATAAGTTTCTGTGGTTACTTGAATGGGGGGTTTATGTGTTACTCGAATATATTTTGTATTACTCGAATGTGTCTTGTGTTACTCAAACCGGTTACTCGAATGTGTTATTTGAATAGGTTACTCAATGTATTTTATGTTACTCGAACGGGTTATTCACATGTATTTTATATTACTCGAATGTTTTACTCGGATTTATTTTATGTTATAGGATTGTGTTACTCGAATAGATTGCTCGAATATGTTATTCGAAGATGTTATTTGAATATGTGTATTCGTGTAAATATCAAAACTGGTGATTTGGACATCAAAATATTTGTTAAATTTTAGGCAAAAAACAATTCTCTTAAATCTAAAAGGTACAGTGCGAGACTACACCACTAGGATGTGTTTATCAGCAACCACGCCAACCACCTGGTCATCAAATTTTCTAATATTTAATTTATTTATTTCTCCTCAACATCACGAGTATTCCTTCTAACCCAGTCATTTCTACTTTTGATGGTTTATCCATGAGCCATGACCACTTCCAACCATCCCACCAGATCATTATATATAATTGTGTTATATTTAGGGGTGTTCAAAAATATCCGATATCCGATATCCGATCCGAAATATCCGAAATCCGAACTTTCGGATATCCGAAAATTCGGATATCCGAAAATTCGGATATCCGAAGTTCGGATATCCGGAACTTCGGATTCGGATATCGGATAGTACTTTTCAGAAAAATCGGATATTCGGATATCCGAAATATCCGAAAAATCCTAAATTTTTTATTTTTTTATATTTTAAATAATAGAAAATATTCAGATATTCGGATATCCGATATCCATATCCGAAGTTTTTTCGGATATTCGGATATCCGATATCCAAATCCGAATATTTTTTTCGAATATATGGATATCCGAATAAAATTCATATTTTTTCCGGATATTCGGATATCCGATATCCGTATCCGAAATTTCGGATATCCGATTTTCGGATATCCGAAATTTCGGATACGGATATCGGATATCAAAATCTACTATCTGAACTTTCGGATATCCGAAAGCCGAAATTTCGGATATCCGAAAGTCCGGATATCCGGTTTTGAACACCCCTAGTTATATTATATCAACCAGACTATAATTGACTGTAACTAGTGTTCAACCCGTCGAAATTCGACGGAAAATCATACTACGTTTAATTTATAAGTATAAATAAAATAATTGAATTAATATTTAGCTAGGGTTCAGTCATCCGGTGTCGTTTACCACAGCGAATGGCAGTCGAAATAATAAGGTTAGGATTCGACCACAGAACTCGTTAAGAATTTATATACCCGTACCCATCTCAACTCCAGTTAAAGGGTGACTTACTACCATTTATGTTTTAAACCCACATTCCAATACCCGAAACGATGAGTATAATGCCACCCACTTAGACGCCTTTAAAATTTATATACACGTACTCGTACCAAATTAGATTGAAAGATGATCTTACTACTCAAACCCATATAATAGAACCCGCTGATCACCCAAATTTAATTAAATTTGTAAAATATATAACAATCAAATATAAGTTGTTACGATAATTGGCTATCCATCTTGATCAAAATCCAAAAAATTAAGAATTAATAGTATAAATGATAAAAGACTAAAAATTAAATTTGAATTACTAATTTGAAAATAATAAAATCTAGAAACTCGATATAGAATTAATATACTCGTACCCATCTCAACCGGTTAAAAACTGATTTTATTACCCATTTCGTCTGAAACCCATATAGTAATACCTACTAATTCTCCAAACTCGTTTAGATTTATAAAATATTTAATTACATGATACGCGAAAGACATGCTTAGATTAAACTTTTTCGGTCCAAAATATTTATTTTAAAAAGTTAGATATTTTACCTAGAAAGAATGCTAATTATCTGAACTCATTTAAATTTATAAAATATCTAATTACCTTAAGTGGAAAATAGAAGTTTATATTAACTTTTTTTTGTCCAAAATGTTGATTTTGAAAAAGTTGGTAGATAGATTTTTTACCTAGAAAGACTTGTGTACTTGATTCAAAATGTCAAGTTTGTCCTAAAATGACCAAAAATTACACCCTTGTCATAAGGGTTCCAAAGATACTTATCATTTTGCATACAAAGCTATTTACAATACTAATTTAATATTTAACTACTATTAATATTAATGTATTTGCAAAATTTTGAATTATGACAATTTTAAATAATTAAGATTTTGTAATATTATTTTAATGTTCAATAAATTCACTATATTGATTAGAATTATTAATCAAATAAATATTATAATATCCTTATTATTTATTTTACACATCAAGCAACTATCAACTATCATTTGTTTACTAAGCACATATACACAAATAGCTAATACAGTCAGCTAGTTAAACCAGTTATCACGTATCAGCTAATACAATCTGCTATCAACTATCTTCTAGTCAGCATACATGGCCATAATCTTATTTTGTATACTGTTGCTACCCAAAATATTATCCGGAGATAGATATTGCTGGAATGGATGAGTAGCAAATAAAGTGCGAGAGCACGTCCGTGGGGAAAGTAAATAATACAAGATTTGCCGGGTTGTTAGTCCCTGGCTTGAATGCTCTCGCGAGATATTATTAATACAAATACTTTGGAGTACAAATATTAATGTTAGAGTACAATTACAATGAGTGTAAAGACCCTAGTTATCTTAGCTATTGAGCGTGAAGATTGCCGGAAGAACCAGATATGATGCTCTGCGAGTTCTTGTAACAACGATGGGGTGCTGTGACGACTGTGAGAAATCGACAGTCTCTCACAGTGTGTATTAGCTGGAACTCTGAGCTCCTGGACTTGTGAATCTCTTCGAACCTGAACTGTAGGGAGTTCTTGCCTCTGCCGACCGTCTTTTGGTTAAGAGGTGCTGAGAGAGAAATCCTAAATGGGTTCCAGAGAGAAAGCCCAAGAGGAGAGATCTTTTGTGAACGTATTGTCAATGCCTGGACGTTTTTCGGAACCTTTCTCCAGTTGCTGGAGGTTCTCTATTTATAGGACTCAGAGTTGCTGGGCGATCGCCTCTGCTGTATTATAATAAGCGGGCGATCGTGTTTAGCACATGGGTTGGTCTCCTTAAAGTCCGCAGAAGTTGCTGGCTGCCAGAAGTGCGAACCAATGAGAGGCCAACACGCGTTCATGTCGCTGTCCTGGGAGGCCCTACTTAGGACCTTTCGGCGGGTCTGTCAGTAGGTGAGGCCGTCCTTGTTACTAACAGCTGCTGATGGGCTGGAGTCAACGATCCATGTTACACGGCGCCTTTCGCGGATCTGCACATGGGTGCTTGCTTCGTGATCCAGTCTTCGTAGATTTTGACGGACGAAGGCCTTGTTCGTGGCACAGGACGGTCGTCCTAGGTCGGGCACCAGAGTCGATCGCTAGGTGCCAAAAGGCGATCGCCTCGGGAGTCGATCGCTAGATACTCGAAGGTGGACTATTACCTTCGTTCTGACAAGGTCGCCGTAACTCATTTAGTCGTGAACTCGGTCGCTCGTCCCTTATTCCGATCGCCGTCGAGGCGTATAAATCGCCGCACAACAATTGCCCCCAGCTCGCTCCGATGTTGGAAACGCGGGGTGAGGTGGTTCTACTGGCGATCGCTTAACTTCGACGAGTGACTCAGTATTTTACGGAACAGGCGATCGTCTTTGAGCGGTTTGGTTTTGAATTTGGACGACCTGGTCGGTCGCTGAACTGAGCGGGAAATGACAGCGGTCGTGAAAAAGTCTCCAGGGCACGTGTCGGGATCCTGTTGGGGGAGACCGATGGTTAGTTATGAATCCTCGTGTGGCGTGTCCTTGAAACGATGCGTACGCGGGTTTCAAGGGAGGCATTAATTGCGACGGTTGCACTTCAGCCCCCGATATTCTCCATATTTGCACGGAAGTCCCTGTCATCTCCTATAAAAGGGCGCTGGGTTACAGTGTTGAGAACCTTATGCGATTTCATCGGAGAAGAAGAATATTGCCGAAGAATTTTCTGAAGCTTTGACTGCTGATCGTCGATCGATTCAATCCTCGGTAAGAAAAACTCATTTTCTCCTCTTCTTGTTTCGAGAATGTCTGGAATACCTTCATCGTCTGGAATGGGCACCACCTCCGCCGTCGGGACTTCTAATGTCCGGGAAGGACCTTCCGTGGGATTCCATATAGAGACGGCCGCCGAGGCCATTCGTGCCGGTATTGATCCCGCAGAAGTCGAGGCATTATTCAACGAGGCCGACGCTACTAGGGAGGTGGCGGCTGAGCGGAAATGTTCGCTGGTGGAGAAGGATATGGTGGTGAGGGCGTATTGGGAGCAGCATAGTACTTTTGGCCAAGCCTATTTGGCCTTTGCAGACATCATGGAGAGGTTGGCCGGTCCGTGCCCCAAGTTCGATTACCGGGAGTACTCGATCGCCTACCCCTATCAGTCGGTGAAGCGGTCGCTGTTTCGGTCCGCGCAGGCTCTCCGTGGTCTCTCTGCCAAATTAGGAGCTCGGCGACCAGGAAGGATCTGGCCGTCTGGAGGGCGAGGTATCATATCCCTTCAGATGTGGATCTTTTCGCGCCGGCGGAGAACGAGCGAGCTGACCAACCCCCGGAGGGTATGGTCGCTGTGAATGAGGCGATTATGGAGGTCGGGATGCGGTTCCCTCTGTCGTTCGTCGTTTCCCATTTGCTAGTTGCTTGGAACGTGGCGCCGCTTCAGTTAACGCCGAACGCCTGGCTCCAGATCGTCTGTGCTCTCACCTTGTTCGGCGGTCACCGACTGTACCGCCTTCCTTCGCCATTGGAGATGAACCACCTGTTCAAGCTGACGGCTCAAAAGGGGTCGTTCGGAGGCTATCATATTCAAGGCCGATCCGGTCGGGTGATCCTTGGGGTCCCGAACAAGGTGCGGGGCGATCCGGCGAAGTGGTTCTGGGTCGGCGGTGCATGGAAGGCATCAGCGAGTGACAACCCCACAGGCGAGCTGGATATTCCCACTGACTTTCAGGAGAGGAATCCGATTAAGGGTTTTGACTCTCCCTTTGTTAGGACCTGTTCTGAACTGATCTAATTTGGTCTTCCTTTTGCAGGTTTCCATATTCCGGCGGCCGACGAGCTACCTTTCGATTTTCTGGTCATCTGGGAGCGGATACGAAGTCTTCCGGACGACGACTTAGACGCTCGCCGGATTAACAAAGAGAACCTTTGGCTATTTGCTTGTCTATTCCGTTTCCCGAGACATCTTTCGGTCCCAGGTATGAATTTCTACGATCTCCTTTTGCTTGGCGATCGTCCTGTTTGAGGAATATGTCTAAATGTTGTTTGATTGTTCCTTCTTGCAGAGGTTCGCTTCCCTCGCTTCTTGGAGCCTCCACCGGAGATAGCCATGTCGAACCCCGGAGTTTTGAGTCGTCTGCGCCAGAAAAAGTCGTCTCGAGTTCCTCCGGTGGCGCTACCTCTTATTCCGGAGGTGAGGCCTAATGTAGAGCCGATCGTAGCGGAGGAGGAGGTTCGGGAGGAGGGGCTCCGTCGAACCGCAAGCGGCAGAGATCGGGGGAACCTCCAGTCTCTGCCCCTGCTGGTGAGGTGCCGATCGTCGCGCCTCCGCTCACCGCGGTCCCCCCGCTGGATGAGCCTACGCCTTCTGCGGCTTTCTTGCAAGAAATGGCGATCGCCGAGGCCGAGACCCCTCGTGGAAAACCGTATTTTGGTCACAACCCCGAGAAGGCCGAGAGGTAGACTTTGCTTATTTGCTAAGTTTCGTCACTTGCGTGGGAGATGTGCTAACTTTTTGTTGTTTGATGTAGGATCCGTAGCACTAACCCAGCTTGGCCGCCGCTGGTACTGGATTTCCTCGCGAGCCGATCTCCTCGCCAGGCCTGTGATGTCCCGCTATACGTCAACCAGGCGATTTCTGCTTTGCCGAAGGCCTGGACGACCGACTTAGATGCGATCGACCGCCAGCGATCCAGGAACACGATGCAGGCTGCATTCGTTCTCTCCCTCCAGGCGGCGACGATGGCTGCCCAGGCTGTGAAGGAATTCGAGGGGCGTCCTTCTACTTCTCGTCTGCAGGCGGACCTCGAGGCCGCTCGGAAAGAGAACTCCGAGTTTTCCGACAGGATTGTGGCTATGGAGAAGGACTCCTTGGATGCGGCTAAACGGGCAAGCCAGGATCTTGAGCTGGCGAGACAGGAATCTGAGCGAGCCCGGGCGACGGTTGACCGACTTCGGGATCAGATGACAGACGCCCACCGGTCGCACGCGGCTGATCAGAAGAAAACCGATCAACTGAAGGTAACTGTCGCTCGGCTGACTAGCGAGCTTGCATCGTCGAGGGGATATACGGCTGCTCAGGAGTCCGAGCTCCAGGGTGCGCAACAGGCGGTCGCGGAGTTGAAAGGGAGGCTGGAGGCGACCGAGGCAGATCCATTTCTTAACGTGGAGTTCGTCAGCGAGTTTGCCTATTACATGGCGTTCGCTGACTCGCTCCGTGCTGCTAAGAAGGGAGGGCTGGAGGTCGGCCCTCTTGCTGAAAACTTCAAGGCATATGCGTTGTAGCACCCTCTTCATCCCGCCTTCTCCGTGCCGATCTCGGACCTCTCGGAAATCGGCGTAGACCGACTCCCGAAAATCTTGTTCATCCAAATGCTCCGGAGGATGGGGAGGCAGCTCCGGAGGCTGGCGAAGGGTCGCGGGCCGATCCAGTGGTTGAAGGCGAAGGCCAGGCATGGGCCTGAGGCTCTACGTCCTTATTTTGTTTTTCTTTTTGCCTTGTAATTTTTGTAGCTTTGTTGTACTTAGGCCTACGGGCGGCCGTGTTTGTACTCTTGCATATTCCAAGTAATGAAATGAATATTTTCTTCTTCGATTTATTGCTTGATGAATGATTGTTTTCTCAGTCTTTGCATGACTTTGTACAAATGTGTGAGGAGAGATTGTTGTGTATATAACTCCAAGTGAATTGATAAACTCATATAGATAACTTTTACAACAAATTCGATCGCTGCACATACATATGAAAAATACCGATCTCCATATGTAATTGAATAGGGACGATCGTCGTATACATAGCTCCGCCCTTCCCCCTTGTTTTTGTTCACTTAGTGAAAGTAAGGGGACGAAAATAAATCGTTGAGTGAGCGGTCTTCAATTTTGCAGATTCCTCGAGGAAGGCCGTCCATCTCGGTCTTGAGGAACCGTGCACAATCGCGGAGTTCGATGGACCGATATCCATGACCGTGTCTTGTGCGCGAGCGACATTCTGTCTGATGGCTAAGTTCTCGCGACTCACTTAATTGTTAGGGTCCTCCGTAGGCTGCGCCTCGCCTCGTATTTAAACAAAGGGCGTGCGGTCTTGGTCTGGAGGATTCCTTGCGCGGGGCGTCGTCGGATTAATCGACTCCACGACCGCGGCTTGTTAGTACTTTTCTACCTTGGACCGCCATTATGATGGCGACCCTCGATGGTATACGTTGTGACGGGGGGAGGGACGCATCGCATTGTCCGGGAAGGATCCACCATGTTAAGTGATGGACCTTTGAGGGCGGGCGAACGTGTCCATAAATTTGTTTTGGAGGGCCCTCAGACTACGCCCGCCTCGTATTTAAACGAAGGGAGAGCGATCGTGGCCCAAAGGGACCTTGCACGGGCACAGAGAACAGTTCCATCGTCCTCCAAAACCATGTCGACACTCTTCTACCTCTGACCATCATGTTAGATGACGATCCTCGATGGTATACGTTGTGTAAGGGGAGGAGATCGCCTGCCTAGGTTCTTCATGTTGATGACGAACTTTAGTGGGCGAGCAAGTAATCCTATGATTTGCTTTTGTAGGGTCCTTCGGCTACGCCTGCCTCGTATTTAAACGAAGGGCGAGTGATCGAAGTCCAAAGGAACCTT
Organism: Orobanche coerulescens; assembly: GCA_033398695.1. Taxonomy (NCBI): domain Eukaryota; kingdom Viridiplantae; phylum Streptophyta; class Magnoliopsida; order Lamiales; family Orobanchaceae; genus Orobanche; species Orobanche coerulescens. The sequence continues at coordinate 53,481,221 of CM065803.1, forward strand.
GCATGGACGAATCGTCGGTTTCATCGATTTTCGCGACCATGGCGACACTTTTCTACCTCGGGCCGTCATATCAGATGATGATCCTCGACGGTATACGTTGTGCTAGGGGAGGCGATCGCTGCCTAGGTCCATCATGTCGATGACGAACTTTGGAGGGCGAGCGAGTCATCCTCTTTTTTGAAGCATTTGCTCAGGCAGTAGCCTTTGGTTTGATGAGGCGGGAATCGGGGAGAGACTTCCGAAGTTCCCTCCTCTTGATTGAAGCATGTAGATCCGGTCGCCGAGGTTGATCGATGGGTTGGCTCGTATGAGCTTTCCGGCCTGTTCGCGTTCGACTCGGGCGACCGTGTTGGGAGATTGATGGGGCTCCGGCTAAGCCAATAAACTGTCCAACTTGCCCTCCTCGAACAATTTCCAGAGTTGTCTGAGGAGGTCGCGACATTGGTTGGTGTTGTGGCCGGGACTCTTGTGCTAAGCACAATATTGATTGTGGTCCAGATAACCGTGGTCCCTTATTGCCTTTGGTTTGTTTAGCGGTTCGCACCCCTTGATGGTGTAAAAAACGTGGGCCGGAGTTCGGTTGAACTTGTGGAGGAAATGGGCTTCTACATCCTCGAAGGCCTTGAGATCGCCGGGTGGCTTGGCGACCGTCTTTTTGATTTTGGCGATCGCCGTCTTTCGGACAGGAGGCGGCGTTCCCTCGTCTAGGCGGAGGGTGATCAGCCTCTGCCTGGCCATAAAGTCGGCAGCCTTAGCGCGAAAGATCGCGTAGGTTGGGGGGTGTCCTTGGTGAGATGTCTAAACATGGGCGAATGACCGTAGAATCCCCCCAGGACCGAGTATAGATCGAGCTCGTCGCTGATGGGCTCGCCGGTGAGGACTATTTCATCCACCCGGTCGATGTAATCTGCGTCAGATTCGTCTTCCCCCTGCCTGATTTTCATCATGCGGTGGGGGCCTTCTGGTCTGGCGACCTTGGCGGCGAAGTATGACGTGAAGTCACTCGCTAGTTTCTAAAAGGAGATGATCAATCGCGGTGGTAGTGAGACGTACCACCTATGGGCCAGCTCGCCCAATGTTAGCGGGAAAATTCGGCACTTGGTCACGTCTGATGCCCCACACCCGGTCATGTAAATCCGGAACTTGTTTAGGTCGGTATCGGGGTCCGATCTCCCTTCGTACAGAGGTGTTTTGGGAGGAGCGATCCTTGGTTGCACGGGGGCAAGCTCGATGTGGACCGCGAGTGGCCCAGTCGGTCCGGTGATCTTTCTACTGGTGCTTGCTCCAGTATCCAAGAGCGCTTTCATCTCGTCGAGCTGGCGTTGCATAACGGCCATCGCCGCGGCCTGGCTGCTCGCGGCTAGGCGCTCGGAGCGGGAGCCGAGGCGATCAAGTACTGACCACCTGGCTCCGCTGTTGATGATGTCCTTACCGCGTGGCTCGACTCTTCGGCGGAAGAGAGCCGAACGGCTGTCCTGTATTTGGCTGGGAGTTGGGTATGCCGAACTCCTGGTGATGGACTCGGATTTCGTCGTCTCGTGGTTGGGGCCGGAATACCCCGGTCGCCATGACGGATCACTTCCCAAGCGACTGAATACCGAACCGTCCCGCCTTGTGAGAGCCTTCTCTCGCGAATCGGGGCTTTCTGACGATCGCTCGGCCAGTAACCCCTTGAACTTCCGTTTGCCCACGCGGCGGATGGCAGAGGGAGTTATAGCCGGCGCCGCACATGCTCTCCGTCGCTCCTTTAGGATGGTCATAGCCTCCTCGATCTGTTCCGCGGTTTGGAACTGGTCGAGTGAAAGGCTGGGGCCGTCCCTCAGGTGCGGGATCGAGAGTCTCGCATCGCCGAGGCTACCCTATGCCGTCGTCTGGGGCTCGGATCGAGCCGGGATATGGTGTCCTCCTTCTAGTGCCAATTGTTGCTATCCAAAATATTATCCGGAGATAGATATTGCTGGAATGGATGAGTAGCAAACAAAGTGCGAGAGCACGTCCGTGGGGAAAGTAAATAACACAAGATTTGCCGGGGTTGTTAGTCCCGGGCTTGAATGCTCTCGCGAGATATTATTAATACAAATACTTTACAGTACAAATATTAATGTTAGAGTATAATTACAATGAGTGTAAAGACCCTAGTTATCTTAGCTATTGAGCGTGAAGATTGCCGGAAGAACCAGATATGATGCTCTGCGAGTTCTTGTAACAACGATGGGGTGCTGTGACGACTGTGAGAAATCGACGGTCTCTCACAGTGTGTATTAGCTGGAACTCTGAGCTCCTGGACTTGTGAATCTCTTCGAACCTGAACTGTAGGGAGTTCTTGTCTCTGCCGACCGTCTTTTGGTTAAGAGGTGCTGACAGAGAAATCCTAAATGGGTTCCAGAGAGAAAGCCCGAGAGGAGAGATCTTTTGTGAACGTATTGTCAATGCCTGAACGTTTTTCGGAACCTTTCTCCAGTTGCTGGAGGTTCTCTATTTATAGGACTCAGAGTTGCTGGGCGGTCGCCTTTGCTGTATTATAATAAGCGGGCGATTGTCTTTAGCACATGGGTTGGTCTCCTTAAAGTCCGCAGAAGTTGCTGGCTGCCAGAAGTGCGAACCAATGAGAGGCCAACACGCGTTCATGTCGCTGTCCTGGGAGGCCCTACTTAGGACCTTTAGGCGGGTCAGTCTGTAGGTAAGGACGTCCTTGTTACTGACAGCTGCTGATGGGCTGGAGTCAACGATCCATGTTACACGGCGCCTTTTGCGGATCTGCACATGGGTGCTTGCTTCGTGATACAGTCTTCGTAGACTTTGACGGACGAAGGCCTTGTTCGTGGCACAGGACGGTCGTCCTAGGTCGGGCACCAGAGTCGATCGCTAGGTGCCAAAAGGCGATCGCCTTGGGAGTCGATCGCTAGATACTCGAAGGTGGACTGTTACCTTCGTTCTGACAAGGTCGCCGTAGCTCATTTGGTCGTGAACTCGGTCGCTCGGCCCTTATTCCGATCGGCGTCAAGGCGTATAAATCGCCGCACAACATATACATCAAGAATAATTGATATTACATAAAATACAGCAAAATAAATAAATATAATATTTAGCATATTTGATCTTTATAAGGATGACAATGAAGCACTCATCCATTTACGAATATATACATACTTTATCTATTTATGAGTATACATACTCAAACCTGATTAAAGGATACTAATATTTTTATTTACATATATCATGAAACACCACCGTCGAGAATGTACATATCCGCACTTTCTATTTTTTTAGTAATTTCTATTTTTGGTGTATTTCTATTTTGGACGACTCGCTTGCAATTGTTTTGGTATTCTGAAACTATTCTGTTTTGCATTCTTGGTCATCCGAACGAGTTTCGGAGTTGTTTTAAGAGATTATGCATATTAGTGTAACTTTTCTGTGTTTAGGCTCGATTCTTATAAATCTTTTTCGGAACTGATGTTTCGTTGTTTCTAAGATTACATTTAATACATTTGGACCTATTATAAGTTTGGGGATAGCTGTCCGACCTCGAATCATGATTTTTCGGGAGTTTGGGTTGTTTTGTAATTTTTGATAATATTGAATATCGATATTTGTGATTGTTTTTTCGCTCTATCAGATGGTTGGAATCATGTGTTTGTTCAGCGCTTTAGCTCAGGTATTGATGTTCTTCACTAGCGCTTCATCGTTTATTTGTGACCATCGAGTTTTTCGCTCTATTGATGAATTATTCCAAAGGGTAGAACTTAGGATGTTCCTTTATGTTCCAGTAGTATTGTAGTTGATTAAGTATCGTTGTGTGCTAGGAACGAAAGTTTGGATTGAGTTCGGACCGAAGCCCTTTCCGTTGACCATTTCTTCACGTCATTATAACCAAGGCAAGTACATGTATTACATTATGCTGTGTATTATGTGAATTCGAAATGATTTATGTTTTGTGAAAAGCATAAGTGTGTATGATATTGTTCTTACACCAGGGCACGGTTTGACGGGACCTCTTGTGGCCGATGCTGATGGACACGATCGCGGAAGTGGTTTCTCACCTGGGGCGATTCGATGGGACCTTTGGGGATCGATGCTAATGGGAACGACCACGGGTTACCAAGTATGGTTTGTCGTGATGATGATATGTGATGATATTTTTTCATGATGATGATGTTTTCGCTGAAAGTTGATATTCCGGAATATTCTTTTACAAATGTTTCAAAATGAGAAAGTGATGTTCGTTTATACTTGTATATAATGTAGTGTAATTGTGTACTTGCACTAGCCATTCAAATGCTAACCCCTTAAATGGGGGAAATGTGTTTCATGCATTTCAGGTATTGGACGATCCGAGGAGCCAGATCGGGAAGCGCAGCAAAGGATGGTCAAGCACGATGTTATGAGCCTCGAGTCTTGGGTATTTATTTTTAGTATGTTATTGTAGTCTGTTAGAGTCAGTTAAGAGATGTTTTTCTATTCGTATGTTATTTGTTGAAGTCCCCTACATGGTCAATGGATTTATATTAGATTCTTTCTTACTGCGTTCAAACAAAATGTTTTGGCCGAGGCCACGACCTAATTTACGTGATTATATATTTTATGTCTATGTGGTGTGTGTGGTTGTATGTATTAGTTAGTCTGGTAGACCTAGTGAAAGGTTCAACGGCGTGTAATGGCCCGTATGATTATTAGGGTGTTACATTTATGGTATGAGAGCTTAGGTTGTGAATACCTAGACTGTCGGTCAATTTGGGTCTGTCAGCTGAGTCTTAAGAGTCATTTTTTGAGCCTAACATCATCGTGCTACCATACCTCCGAGCGACCCGTGGCTGTAAGTCTCCTCAAACCATTATGCTTCTGTATTATTTTTCTTTGTGAATTAGAATCGTGAGTTGGGGTACCGACGATGTAAATTGTGAATTGTGCTGATTTTGTCTCATTTCATTTCTTATTCTTCAGTATGTTGAGAGGTCGTGGTAGACCAGCTCGGGGACTCGACAGAGGTCGTGGTCGTGGTGCTGCTGACGAGGGAATTGCACCTTCCCAGCCAGCCACCGATTCGGCACCGCATACGGTGTCGAATACTTTGCTTTTGAGTTCCGATGGACATCATGACTTTTTAGTTAGCCAGGGCAACCATTGGGTAATAATGGCGACACTGGATCTATCGCCATTCTCCAACAATTGGTAGCTCAACTGGCTCAGATTGCTCAGGATGGACGTCAGTATCCACCTCCGACTGTGGAAGACAAGGCTAGCAAATGGCTCCAGAAGGTGACAAAGATGCATCCCCCTTGTTTTGCTAGTTCTACTGATTCCTTGGGTTGGAAAAATTTGCTCTTCCAGTTCGGAAGAACTTTTGATGATGTGGCTTGTCCGCACAACAGGAGGGTTGTAGTTAGGAAGGTACTTATTGCTCAGTACCTTTTGGATAAGGAAGCCGCAGTGTGGTGGAAGGCAGTGGCGCCCAGAGATCGTGTAGCCACTTGAAATGAGTCTAAGACCATCATGGAGGCGGAATATTGTACGCCGCCAGTTGAGGAGTGCGGGATTGTCTAGTTATTTACAGCTACACAGCATGATATATCAATATCTCAGGTCATTATCAACTACAAGCAATAGTTGAGTTATGTGAAAGATAAAGTGAGAATTGAGGCAGATAAGATCCGCTATTTTAATATGCGTATGAAGTCGCCTATTCGATAGAGCATGGCACCACTTATGTGTACTATGTTGAAAGAATATCAGGATCGTGCTTTGGCGATCGATGTGGCTATTCCAGAATCAGATTTCGAGTATAAGAAACGGAAGATTACTGACAACTTCTCAGCCGGTAAGGGTGGTGGATTTTCTAAGTCACAATCTGCTTCCACATCGGGGAGAAGATCGTTTCATCAAGCTGGTGGCTCCCATAGTAAACGTTTGATTTTTCCTCTATTCCTAGTGGCAGAGTGTTTTAATTGCAACCAGAGGAACACGTAGTGAAGGAGTGCCCATTTCCGTTAGTTACTTGTTACTCGTGCGAGCAGAGTGGGCATCGTGCAGTTCACTATGAGAGAGTGGCTAGACCAGCCAGAGCTCCAACAACAACTACAGTGTAGAAGGAGATTAGTGACGATCATAAGACCCCAGTTTATCAGACTCCTCAGGGTTCGGGCCGTGGTAGGGGTCGGGGTCGGGGTCAGCCGGACCGTCGAGCAGTGTCGAGTTCAGGATCAGTACATCCACGTTTATACCATTTGAGAAGCACATGGGAGACAGATACTCCAGTGACATCAGGGGGTGCTACCCATTTTTTTATTGCATGGGATTGTTTATGTTGTGTTGGTATTGTTTACTTATTTGAGTGTGAGCCATTTATAGTGGGTATGCCTAGTAAAGACCGTATGGTTGGGAATAGGGAAGTTAAAAACTGTCCAGTGAAGATCGGGAACTGGGATTGGCCCTCAAACACCATTGTTGTAGATCTAAAAGGCGGGTATTTGATCCTCGGGGGCGATTGGCTGAATCGTCATGGTGGTATCATGGACTATTGAACTCGTACTATCTCAATAGCGGCTGAGGATGGCACAGAACACACTCTTGTGGGTCGTAAAGCGGGTAGATTGGCGAGTAGAGGTGTGCAGAAAAAACAAATCCGAAAAACCGAACCAAAAATTCGAAAATCCAATCCGAACCATTCTGATCCGATGTCTTCGGATCGGATTTCGGATTAGGATTTTACAGATCCAAATTTTTTGGATCGGATCGGATTAACTTCACGGATTTTTGGATTAATCCGATCGATTCGAAATATATATAAAAAAATTGTTTTATTTTTGGATTAATCCGATTGATTGTTGTATGAAATTGGTATTGTTTTGCTTTTTGCATGGTGATTTTCATGTCCTTTTTCTCATTCTTAAACTGATTTCTTCTTCTCTAGGTTGAGTGATTTGTTGTTCATAGTGAATGTAATACATCATTTCCTTTTGCTTAATATTCCTATCATGACTTTGTTTTTTTTATAGAAGAAGTAGACGGGTGAGTTTGGTTTTTTTATATATATATATATATATATATATATACACTGTAGTTTATATATATTCCTAATAAGATAATTTTTTAATAGTTTTTAAAATTTATGGATTTTTTGGATCAAATCCGAAAAAATCCGATCCGGATTCGGATTGATCCGAATCCGATCCGAACGATCGGTTCGGATTTCGAATTGAGCAGAAGGTGGTCCGAAATTTTGGATCAATCCGGATTCGCTTCGGATCGGATCAAATCGGATCCGAATGCACACCCCTATTGGGGAGTGTGATCAACGCCTTGAAGGCGATGAAAATCCTAAACTAGGGATGTGTAGGCTACTGGTGCTACGCTTTGAAGGCAGAGGATGGGGGAGTTGAGATGTCGTTAATCCCAGTCATTAATGAATATCCAGATGTAATTCAGGACGACTTACCGGGATTACCAGCGCAGCGAGAAGTCGAGTTTTCTATTGATCTAGAGCCGAATACAGCTCCTGTTGAAGAAGCAGTTGGGGAAGTTGTTAGATAAGGGGTGCATTCGACCGAGCGCATCACCTTGGGGCGCACCGGTTCTATTTGTTAAGAAAAAAATTGGATCGCTTCGTTTATGTATAGACTATCGAGAATTAAACAAGCCAACCATAAAAAATAAATACCTTTTGCCCCGGATTGACTTATTTGATCAGCTTCAGGGAGCGACGGTATTCTCAAAGATTGATCTACAGTCAGGCTATTATCAGTTGAGGATTCGGGATAGCGATATACCGAAAGTTGCCTTTGAGACCAGGTACGGCCATTATGAGTTTGTGGTTATGCCTTTCGGGAATGCCCCAACAGTGTTCATGCAGTTGATGAACAAAGTGTTTATCGAGTATCTGGACAAATTCGTACTCGTTGTTATTGACGATCCTTATCTATCCTGGAACCAGGAGGAGCACACCGAGCACATTTATATTGTGTTAGATATTTTTAGAGCTGAGTAGTTGTATGTGAAGTTTTCCAAATTTGAGTTTTGGTTCCGGGAAGTGATGTTCCTTGGACATGTGATTCGGTTGAGGGAGTTTGGGTTGATCCGCAGAAAATAGAGGTGGTACTAGCATGGGAACCACCTGAGAATGTGAAAGAAGTGAGAAGTTATCTAGGACTTTCTGGGTATTACCGTAGATTCGTCAAGGGGTTTTCCAGGATCGCTCGACCACTTACGCAGTTGCTTCAGAAAACTCAGAAATTTGAGTTGAACGTGGATAGACAGAATAGCTTCGATGATTTGAAGAGGAGTTTGACTACAGCACCAGTTCTAGCCTTGCCACAGGGGACCGATGATTTTGTACTATATAGTGATGCTTCAGGTCTCGGACTTGGTTGTGTCTTGATGCAGAGGGATTGGGTGATTGCTTATGCATCTCGACAGTTGAAACCATATGAAGCAAATTATCCTACTCATAATTTAGAATTAGCTGCATACGTTTTTGATTTAAAGATTTGGAGGCATTATCTTTTTGGATCGGCATGTAAGATTTACACGGACCACAAAAGTCCGAAATATATTTTTAGCCAGAAAGAATTGAATATGAGGCAACGTAGATGGTTTGAATTAATCAAGGATTATGATCTTGATATTTTTTACCATCTGGGCAAGGCGAATGTAGTAGCGAATGCATTGAGTGGTAAGCCGATATCACTTCAAATGTTAGAGGTACTTACACCTCAATGCAGGATCCGACAGGACTTAATTGGTTAGAACATCGAGGTTTGGCTTCAGAGAATTCTGAGTCAGTTATGTGCGTTAGAAAACAATTCGTCTGTGATCGATGACATCAAGGCAAAGCAGTTTGAGGACCCGTTTTTAGTTCAATTGCGGGAGGATGTGAAGAAGGGAAAGTCCCTGGATTTGTAATTCAAGATGACGGAGTATTGTGATTTCGGGGAAGATTGTGTACCGTGCGATATTGAGTTGAGACAGAAAATTTTGAGAGAAGATCATACTACACCTTATTCCATACATCCTGGTACGAGTAAAATGTACAAGTATGTAAGGAGTAACTTTTGTTGGGGAAACTTGAAGAAGGATGTTAGTTTGTATCGAAGTATTTGACCTGTCAGCAGGTTAAGATCGAGCATCAGCGACCAGCGGGGTTATTGCGACCACTTCCTATTCCAGAGTGGAAGTGGGAGGATATTTCTATGGATTTTATTACTATCATGCCTAGGACTCGGATCAGGACAAACATGATTTGGGTCATTATCGATCGACTAACCAAATTTGCTCATTTTATGGGTATTATGGATACTTGAGGGCCGGAGAAACTAGACCGGGTGTTCATTGCAAAAATTATGAGGTTGCATAGGACTCCTAAGAGTATTATTTCTGATCGAGATGGTCAATTTGTATCACATTTCTGGCAGGCCATCCATCGATCTTTGGGGACTGAGTTGAGACTCAGTACATCATACCATCCCCAGACTGACGGGCAGTCGGAGCTGAAGATTCAGACACTTGAGAATTTTTTGAGATCCTGTGCCCTAGACTGGAAAGATGATTGGGAGTTGCACCTTCCGCTGATCGAGTTTACGTATAACAAGTTGGCACGCCTCGATTAAGATGGGAGACGGAAGATAATATGAAGTCGAGATACCCGAGTTATTCACTTTGTAAGCACTCATCCATTTACGGGTATATACATACTTTATCTATTTATGAGTATACATACTCAAACCCGATTAAAGATACTAATATTTTTATTTACATATATCATGAAACACCATCGTCGAGAATGTAATATCCGCACATTCTGCTTTTAGTAATTTCTAGTTTTGGTGTATTTCTATTTTGGACTACTCGCTTGTAATTGATTTGGTATTCTGAAACTATTTTGTTCTGCATTCTTGGTCAGTCGAGTGAGTTTTGGAGTTGTTTTAAGAGATTATGCATATTAGTATAACTTTTCCTTGTTTAAGCTCGATTCTCGTAAATCTTGTTCGGAATTGACGTTTCATTGTTTCTAAGAGTACATTTAACATATTTGGACCTGTTATGAGTTCAGGGATAACTGTCTGACCTTGAATCATGATTTTTCGGGAGTTTGGGTTGTTTTATAATCTTCCATAATATTGAATATCGATATTTGTGATTGTTTTTCCGCTCTATCGGATGGTTGGAATCATGTGTTTGTTTAGCGCTTGAGCTCGGATATTGATGTTCTTCACTAGCGCTTCATTTTTTTGTTTGTGACCATCAAGTTTTCTATCTTTCGGGTCATGTTCGGACTGATCGAGCTTTACAACTGTACTGCTGGGCAGAAGAGTTGGCGCACGCTAATTGAAAGGCTAGCGCACGCTAATTGTGTTACAATGGCGCGTGCTACTATAGTCAGTAACATGCGCTAATCAGACTGAGCAGGAGATGCAGTAGGTTCAGGTTTCTGGACTCTGGACAGAATTGAGAAGTTAATGCACACTAATGTCCTATTAACGCACGCTAACGAGATTGGTCAGAATGTTCTGGAGCTGGGCAGAAGGTTCAGGAATTCTGGACCGAGTTAGTTCGCGCACGCTAACACCATAATTAGCGCATGCTAACTGGCCAGGGCAAAAATTTTTGGACTGCATTTCAGCCAGATAGTGCATGCAATATATGCTTCTAGCGCGCCCAATTAACGTCAGTATATATAGGAGTGCAGCAGTTAACTTTCGTCATTTCCACCCTTCTTCTTCTTCCCTTGGGGATCCGAGGCAACTTGAGATGAGTGGTGCAGATTCCAATCGGATGTCACCATCTATCAACATTTTCGAGTTCCTAATACGGATTTAACAACATTACAACATCTTCCACCATTTTGATCATGGAAATATTGCTAGAACCATAAATTTTGGGGATTTTGGGATTTTATTGGGATTTTGTTTTCTCGTCTGTTTTAGCTTAGATTGGTGTTAGATTATGATTGTGTAATCGAAAGCCTTTGTTTTCCTTGATGTCTGTAGATTAAATTCCGTGAATTCCACCATTAGTCGATTATGATCGATTATGCCCTCGTAGTGTCCGATTAATCATTTCAAAGGGTAGAACTTAGAGTGATCCTTTATGTTCCAGTAGTACTCTAGTTGATTAAGTATCTTTGTGTGCTCGGAATGCAACTTTGGATTGAGTTTGGACCGAAGCCCTTTCCGTTCATCGTTTCTTCACGTCATAATAACCAAGGCTAGTACATATATTATATTATGTTGTGTATTATGTGAATTCGACATGATTGATGTTTTGTGAAAAGCGTAAGTGTGTGTGTGTGTGATGTTGTTCTTCCACCTGGGGATGGTTCGACAGTGTAATATCCGCAATTTCGATTTCCGGTAGTCTTCTTTTTTTCCGGCGGAGGTCCGTTTCGACGACTCGCTTGGGACCGTTTCATCATTCTGAGAATGATTAATTCTGTACTTTTTGTCGTCCGAGTTCGTTTCGGTATTGTTTTGTCGAGTTCCGTGTTCTTAAGCGACTTTTCCGTACTTGAGTACGATTCTTGCGAATCTCGTCTGAAACTGTTGTTTCGAGTTTCTCGTAAGTTCATTTAATATTATTATTCATGTTGCGAGCTTTGATTTGGTGTTTTGATCGTGTATCGTGTATTTCGGACGTTTTGGGCCATTTTCGTAATTTCCCAAAGTTTGGGGGTAATTACTTCCGTTGTCGAATTCTGACACTTCGGGTGGTCGTAATCGTCTGTTCTCTTAGTGCTCGAATTCGTCTTCACGAGTACTTCGTAACCGTATCTTCGATTCGTATTCAGGTTCGGGTTTCGGGGTCGTTCGGATTGTCGTTGTGGTCCTGTCGTAATATTCGGTTTGTGTCAGAATCATTTCGCAGCAGGAGGTTACTGGCCGGACCTGTACGAAACGGCACTGAAAATGGTGCTGCCGAGCGCCGTGTCTTGCGTCGGGTTGTCCAGGACCAGCAAGTCTGCCGAGACACGGCCGAGAACCCGCGCAAGATTTGCGCCGGGTGATGCGCCGTGTCGGATACGGCCGAGACACACGCGTAGCCTCTTGCACCTGATGTTGTGCCGTGTCGGTCAGGGCGCGCACTGACCCGCAACACGGCGGTAAACACGGTGCTGGTTTGGGCCGTTTGTTGTGTAACACCCCGAGATATTCGGAGTATATTACAGCGCCGTGGACCCCTACATGGGACCCACCAGGCTACAACAAGAAAACACTACTCGACTAACCATCTCGGTTAGCGAGGACACACATTTAAATAATATGACATATAAAGATACGCCCGGAGCGACCGGCGAAATAAGCATCAACCGACAATGTAACAATTTAAAGTAATACAATACGGAGTTTGAAATGAAAAGCCTAAGTACTCGCGAGTACCATCTATAAGTTTCAAAAGTGGACAACAACCATATCGAAATAGACAAGAGAAATCAGAGGACCAAAATGCACATGTCAACGACCCTGGCCAACATCCTCGCATCGTCCCAAAGGCCCGCCGTCCTAAGAACATAACCTGAAATCCATAACAAGAATTTCCCCAAAACGGGTCCCCAAAGGGGTTAGCAATTACGCTAGTACAAGTAATCAAGGCAAACCAATCGCTTACACATTTCATAGTACAATGCACCAAAATCAATTTCAAAAGCCAAAACCAGACATGTCTTTTCCGGAAACAAACAGTCAAATAATCAATTTGCCTAGGACCAGGACGCCACCATGAATCCCACCCGAGGCCTCTAAGGACCCTCCGAGCTGGCCACTTTATAAAACAAATCACGCATGTGCATCGCCAGACCATGACGCCACCATGAATCCCACCCGAGGCCTCTAAGGACCATCCGAGCTGGCTAGCGAAACAAACTCGTGAATCCAGAGTGAAGTCATAGATTCCCCCGAGGCCCCGTCGGACCCTCCCAGGGTGAGCAAAGCACACACAATATACATTACCATTTCACGTTAAGCATAAAGGTTTCCAAAAATACTTGCCTTGAATTATTGACGACGCAACGAACGGAAAGGAAAGTCACCGACGAACGCTAGGAACCAACGAAACCGAACCTAACGATTCGAAGAATACTATCACAACCATTTCTAAATGAATACGGAATTGGAATACACCCGAAAACCCGCCTACGATTCATGTATATTCGTATATAAACAACAACGAGGGCGGACCACAACCAAACCCTCTCAATTCCGTAAAAACCACGAAATATACCATGAATACGTAGGGAATCTAAGAATACCAACAAGATTAATCATATTCATCATGAATTAATCAACAAAACGGAACGAATCGGACAAAAACGCGAAAACCCCCAAATCTACCCAAAAGTAGGGTTCTAAAGATCTAACCTTGATTCGCTGGATCGAAGGATGTTATAGGATGATTGATCGGTGATATAAACTCAGAAACTTCATGGATTTCTTGTTTAACAACATGGCTTCATCTCCTCCAAAGCTCCAGCCGCGGACCGAAGAGAAAGGAAATGAAAAATAAATGAAAAAGTGGCTGCTCTGTTATTTATATACTGGGCCGGAACTAGCGTGCGCTAGCCTTCCCGGACTAGCGTGCGCTATCGGCCAGTATCAGCCCAGCACTCTCGGCCATGGCCCGCATGACCCGGCACCACCGACCAAATCTGCCGACCATGACTTGTCCGCCCGACTCCCGCTAGTGTGCGCTACGGCCGGAAGCCTGCGCGCGCTAGCCGACTGGCCCAAGAGCCTCCGGACTAACAAACTCATCCCGTAATGTGCGCTAGTCGGCCGACAGCAAGGCGCTACCCCCGGTTAGCGTGCGCCACGACCGACAGTAGCGTGCGCTACCTGCCGATCCTACCCGAGTCCGTAACCTCGAATCCTCCGCCTGTGCCCGATAGCGTCTGGCCGATTCGACAACGTGCGCTTACATCGCTGAAGAAGCGTGCGCAGGCCCCGGCCAGCGTGCGCTTACGCGGTTCTCGCGTGCTCGCCGGTGCTCAAGACTTCCGATAAGGCCGCACCGGTCCGGCCAGCTGCTCAGCCGCCACGACCCGACGCCTCGATTTCCGAAAACGCACGGAACGAACACGACGAAAAGCTCGCGGACGACATCAACGACTCGAAATGAAAACGTAATGTAATAATTAATCATACGCGACCAAAAAAAAGGGTCGAGACAACAAATACAGATATGGATACCCGTAACTTTGGGTAAATTACAAAATGGCCCAAAACGCCCGGAAATCACGATACGTGATCGAATAACCAAACCGAAGTTCACAACACGTCTAACAAAGTTACACGGACTTACGGGAAACTCGAAACAGCAGTTTCGGACGAGATTCGCAAGAATCGAACTCAAGTGCGGAAAATTCGCTAAAAGCAGGGAATCTCAACAAAACAACACCGAAACGAACTCGGATGGCAAAAAGTGTAGAATTAATCATTCTCATAATGACGAAACGGTCATGAGCGAGTCTTCAAAACAGACTTCCGCCGAAAAAAAGAAATTACCAGAAATCGAAATTACGGGTATTACATTCTACCCTCCTTAAAAGAAGTTTCGTCCCGAAACTTAAAATAAGTAGGGAGAAGCAATATCCCCTGCCAGGAAAACTCAACGAGATACACAAAAACCGAAAACTCGCGCCCGACGGCGAAACGCTGCAAGAAGCGCAAAGAGACATACGGCATGAAAATACGCTCCACGGCGACTAACACAACGCTACCGATAGAGACAGAATAAAATCAACAAGTGACAATCGTCATCAAACAGCCAATACAATCGAGTCGATTATCTGAACAATCACAAAACTCAACGAACGAAAATCAATACGATTGACCAACCCAACGGTTCATCAACCAAAACGCGAGCCAAACGCTGAACAAATACGGAATTCCACCGCCCAAGGGTTGGAAGATCGAAAACGAGACTAATTTCCCGAACTTAAGGGAATTACGAAGGAGCCTGAACACTCAACAATCACGAAACGAGAACAAAAACCGAACAAACAAACGATTGAGACAACAAAAATCGAACAATCATGTCCGAAACACGTAGGATAATAAAATTCAAACAACAACTCCCAGGATGACCTGGTGAGAACAGCAATACGTGCATTCCCATAAGACCCACAGGAAAGGGAATAGCGATTTAAAAGCCACAACGACAGACGAGTTATTCCGAAACAATACCACCCTCGTTCGATCAACAAAAGCAAGTGATAGGGAAAGTTCAGAAATGTCAACGAACATAATGAGTCGACAAAGTCGAAAACACAAGAGTTCCAAATCCGATCCACTTCGAATAAAAGAACGAATAGAACCAGATGATGTCACTCCCGAACAAGGTTCACAAGAATCGAACCGAACCCGAAAAAGTCACAGCGATAACCAGATCGACCCACAACAAGGTCGCAGCTCGTTCGGACGATGAAACCAAAATACAGAACAAGTTCAGAAGGTATCAATGAACACGAGCGAATCGATAGACTGGAGAAAGAGAAAATATAGAAGTCAAAATAGTACGGGTATTACCTTTGACCTCGCCCCCGCAACTCACAATGGAACCAAGGTAACGATACAACAAGCATCCGACACAACGCGGAAAAATCACCGATGCACGTAATCATACCAACCCAAGCTCTAACAGCTCGCATATATGCGATAACGCATAAATCATTACGAGGCGACAACATCCAATACCAACATCACACCCCTCACAGAGGCTACCACGACAACTGTGTGGCGAACGACTCAATGTTCACACCACCAATTCAATCACAACTCGGGGGTTAACACCCTTACGAGAGAACGAACATCACACATATATTCCCGGACTGCAAATAGGAACGATAGGTTTTGAAAACGAAAACCACCTTTTGAAAATAATTTGCAAGCACCAGTTGATCTTGAGTATCATATATCAAAAAGTAGTACAAACATCATCATCGAGACTTTTTTTTTAAAAAAAATCATCTTGCGTTTGATAAAAAAAAATGAAGACACCTTTCTTTAAATTAAAACTTTTCGGCAATATTCGACCTTCGGGTCTAAGTAAATGTGTTTCTAAATCATTAGAAATATCTCAAAATATTTTGATCCTCAAAGTAGAATAATTTTGAAATATAGCGTGGCGCTAGTAGGCATCTTGAGAAAACTCTGAGAAAATAATTCATTTTAAAAGTACGTCTCGAGGTTTATTTTCTAAGATACTCAAGGTTTTTCAGAAGTACAATAGACCAAAATGCCCAGAATTCACACGTGTCAACATTCACTTAAACACATCATAGCACACTCATTAAATCGTTCAAAATCACGACAGTGATATACAATCCCTAGGATATGTTTAACAACATTGTTAAAACAACAATCGGTTTATCAAACTGGATGGAAAACGATATCAAGAACAAAACTCCAAAAAGTCAACTCTAGGGATTCAAGAAAATACCTAGATTCGGCGAAGAACAATGGATTAGATGATGTTAAAAATCATCTAGGATACTCCAAAACACCTTTAGATGGAAGAAAAATCAGCCCAGATGCGAACCCTAGTCGCTATGTCTCAAACTCATGGAGGAAGAAGAAGAAATGAGGAAAAATGCAACTTCTAGACTGGTGTCCAATATTTATACTGGACAAAATTAGCGTGCGCTAATCATTAAGGTTAGCGTGCGCTATCACGGCACCAAACAAAACTCCTGACCAAAAATACACTGTTAGCGTGCGCTAACCCCAAGTATTAGCGTGCGCTAACGAGAACTTCAGACCACCCAAAGAGCTCTGGATCGCCTGAACTACTGTGTAGCGTGCGCTATCCTCCCCTTAGCGTGCTACCAACGCACTCTCGCGCTAGCTAGCCGCAAAGCGTAGCGTGCGCTAACGACCCACAGAGACAACAACAGAACATATCAGAAAAATTACATGCCGTAAACCTTTCTCACACGGGTTTACCAGGCTAAGCACAATTTCCCACGTCATTTCGAAAATGCTAAAAAGACCAATGACGGTAATATTTTCCAAAGCTGACAAAATCATTTGTCAAACCGTCATGAAATGTTCAAGGCCAAAATGCCAAAACTTGATTCAGGGAATCGGTTTTACGAAATAAAACTCAGTTTGCAAAATGCCGAAAGCCGTTTTGAATGAACTCACGCAGCGGATAAAATGTTGTTCGAAAATACATCAGCAGTGACGACACTCCTCGTATAAACCAAATACGAGAGTCTAATAAACACATATCGTGAAATCAAAATCCACAGAAGGATTCCATCATTTAACGACTAATCATACAAATAATTCGTGTCATACGAGGCACAACACAAAGAAGGGAGTTTAACATCCATAGGTCGCACGTAAGTGACGATCGCCCCTCGATACTAATCACGATCACTGATCTCAAACGACGCGTCGCGATGCGACTAAGTCAGACAAAATCCGATGAGACAAAACTCAACAAACACAACTTGACTCGACAGCCTAGGTTTCCCCAAGCTAATCTGATTTTTAAAATCGTATACTCTAGTTATTCGAAAATAAAACCGATAAGTTAAAAATCGTTTTCAAGACCCTTTCAAATACGACAAGGGTTTAACAGCGGTAGCATTTTATAAAATGTCCTAAACACTTTTATACACGACCTTTATATACCGACACAAGGTTTTATTTGAAAATACAAGGCTGGCTCGCCCAAATTCATGTCACTTTTCAAAAACCCACAATACGATCAAGTCTAAGAAATTTTCAAGCATGCACGCCGCATGTATTATTATTAATAGAAACACATTGGTTGTAAATAACAATAATTAGCCAAGTACCATCAATTCCCGAACACACGCATATATGGCATTCAAAAATCACCAGTTCAACAAGCGCAACTCGGAAACACTAATTCCAAGCATATGTCAAACTATCTCTTCAAGTTTAACAGCGTAACCAAAGAACACCGATTCGAACACATGTCGAACCATCTATGTGAGTTTCTCAACAAACTCTGCCATCGATACCTTTTCCGGAACATATCAATGTTCAAAACTTCCACATCATACTGCACCCCTCGGTGTCCAACCCATCAGTACATTCGGCTCAACATACATTTAGTATATCGCAATTACCAAACACAGATTCCATCATACAACAAAAGACTAGAGGATCAAGCCCTCTCACAGTATACCACGGAGCAAATCTCGGATCTTTCGATCACCAACGATCCCACCAACGCTAGGAAGTTTAGCGATGGAAGGCTCGCAAGACGACAAACGGTCAAGCCCAGAATGGCGCACATACTCCAGAGAGATAAAGGACTGCGCAATACTAGAATCAAAAGTACACGAACTGGATGGATCGAAAAACAACTCGACGATAAGTACGAGAGAGGCAATCACAGTTCAAGAAGTGGAAATTCAATACGAGAAAACAAGAGAATCGAGTAAGGAAAACTTACGAGCACTGGATGTACTGAGATGCCGGCAGCGGTGTGACAATGTGCAAAACAAAACACAACTAGACCCAAATAACCAACAAGCCTAGGTATCCATAAACCTAGAGCTCTGATACCATTTTTTGTAACACCCCGAGATATTCAGAGTATATTACAGCGCCGTGGACCCCTACATGGGACCCACCAAGCTACAACAAGAAAACACTACTCGACTAACCATCTCGGTTAGCGAGGACACACATTTAAATAATATGACATATAAAGATACGCCCGGAGCGACCGGCGAAATAAGCATCAACCGACAATGTAACAATTTAAAGTAATACAATACGGAGTTTGAAATGAAAAGCCTAAGTACTCGCGAGTACCATCTATAAGTTTCAAAAGTGGACAACAACCATATCGAAATAGACAAGAGAAATCAGAGGACCAAAATGCACATGTCAATGAGCCTGGCCAACATCCTCGTACTGTCCCAGTGCCCGCTCGTCCGGAAGAACATAACCTGAAATCCATAACAAAAATTTCCCCAAAACGGGTCCCCAAAGGGGTTAGCAATTACGCTAGTACAAGTAATCAAGGCAAACCAATCGCTTACACATTTCATAGTACAATGCACCAAAATCAATTTCAAAAGCCAAAACCAGACATGTCTTTTCCGGAAACAAACAGTCAAATAATCAATTTGCCTAGGACCAGGACGCCACCATGAATCCCACCCGAGGCCTCTAAGGACCCTCCGAGCTGGCCACTTTATAAAACAAATCACGCACAGGCATCGCCTAGGACCATGACGCCACCATGAATCCCACCCGAGGCCTCTAAGGACCATCCTAGCTGGCTAGCGAAACAAACTCGTGAATCCAGAGTGAAGTCATAGATTCCCCCGAGGCCCCGTCGGACCCTCCCAGGGTGAGCAAAGCACACATAATATACATTACCATTTCACGTTAAGCATAAAGGTTTCCAAAAATACTTGCCTTGAATTATTGACGACGCAACGAATGGAAAGGAAAGTCACCGACGAACGCTAGGAACCAACGAAACCGAACCTAACGATTCAAAGAATATAATCACAACCATTTCTAAATGAATATGGAATTGGAATACACCCGAAAACCCGCCTACGATTCATGTATATTCGTATATAAACAACGAGGGCGGACCACAACCAAACCCTCTCGATTCCGTAAAAACCACGAAATATACCATGAATCCGTAGGGAAACTAAGAATACCAACAATATTAATCATATTCATCATGAATTAATCAACAAAACGGAACGAATCGGACAAAAACGCGAAAACCCCCAAATCTACCCAAAAGTAGGGTTCTAAAGATCTAACCTTGATTCGCTGGATCGAAGGATGTTATAGGATGATTGATCAGTGATATAAACTCAGAAACTTCATGGATTTGTTGTTTAACAACATGGCTTCATCTCCTCCAAAGCTCCGGCGGGACCAAGAGAAAGGAAATGAAAAATGAATGAAAAAGTGGTTGCTCATCATTTATATATCGGGTCGGAACTAGCGTGCGCTAGCCTTCCCGACTAGCGTGCGCTTATCGGCCAAGATCGCCCAAAGACTCTCGGCCATGGCCCGCATGACCCGGCACCACCGACCAAATCGCCGACCATGACTTGTCCGCCCGACTCCCGCTAGCGTGCGCTACGGCCGAAGCTCGCGCGCTAGCCGACTTGGCCCAAAGAGCCTGCGGACTAACAAACTCATCCCAAGAACGTGCGCTAGTCGGCCGACAAAGGCGCTACCCTGCCGGTTAGCGTGTGCCACGACCGACAAGAGCATGCGCTACTCCGCCGATCCTACCCGAGTCCGTAACCTCGTAATCCCTCGCCTGTGCCCGAGAACAGACGCTGGCCGACTCGGCAGCGTGCGCTACAACTGCTGAGCTAGCGCGCAGGCCCGGCCGAAGCGTGCGCTTACGCGGTTCTCGCCGTGCTCGCCGGCTGCCCAAGACTTCCGACAAGGCCGCACGCACCGGGCCCGGCCACCGTCACCGCCACGACCCGACGCCTCGATTTCCGAAAACGCACGGAACGAACACGACGAAAAGCTCGCGGACGACATCAACGACTCGAAATGAAAACGTAATGCAATAATTAATCATACGCGACCAAAAAAAAGGGTCGAGACAACAAATACAGATATGGATACCCGTAACTTTGGGTAATTTACAAAATGGCCCAAAACGCCCGGAAATCACGATACATGATCGAATAACCAAAACGAAGTTCACAACACGTCTAACAAAGTTACACGGACTTACGGGAAACTCGAAACAGCAGTTTCGGACGAGATTCGCAAGAATCGAACTCAAGTGCGGAAAAGTCGCTAAAAGCACGGAATCTCAACAAAACAACACCGAAAAGAACTCGGATGGCAAAAAGTGTAGAATTAATCATTCTCAGAATGACGAAACGGTCATGAGAGAGTCTTCAAAATGGACTTCCGCCGAAAAAAAGAAATTACCAGAAATCGAAATTACGGGTATTACATGTTGTGCCGTGTTCTGCACGGGTATAAATATGGCAGAGCAGACGGGTTTACACCCATTTTTCTCTATCAACCCACGAAGTTCTTGAGTTTCTAACATCAATCAATCATCCCATAACCTCCTCCGATCTACCGAATCAAGGTTAGATTTCTTGATAATCTAGTTTTGGGGAAATTGGGGTTTTGTTGGATTTCGTCCGTTTGAGCCGTAATAACTTAGATTATTGATGGATTGATGATTATTTAGGTGTATTCTATCATTTCCATTGTTATTCCACGGTTGGATTGTATTGATTCGTCGTTTTGGTTGAATTCTTAGTCGACGCCTTGAAGGTGTCCGACAAAAGGTCTTAGAGGGGGGATTGGGCGTTGTGCGATTATTATTCATCGTACGATTGTTGATTTATCATTGATATGACTTAGTGACGAAATTCTTGTGAAGAACTCGAGTCGTAACCCTTCCGTTCGTTGTCTTCTTCGTGGTTCAAGCTTCCCGGTCGAACCGTGTTCTTCGGGGTATTCGGTAACGGTTATTAAGGCAAGTATTTTACTATACGAATTGTGTCTTGTGAATAGGGACGTTGTGTTATGGTTATGATGAATTGATTTATCTTAGCGAATATGCTTCGTAAGAATTGATTATTATGAACGATTGATGGTAACGATAATACCTTCACTTAGTTAACATCGTGGAATTGTGTTGGATGTGCAAATCATCTAAGTTTGTGCCGGGCGTGGCTGGTCATTGTTGATTTGTTGTGATGATTATGATATTTGTGTTGTTTTGGTTTACATACTTGATTATACGTTTCGGTGTAATGTGGAATGGCTTGACATTTGATGATTACGAGTTGTGTCGTGCCGATGTGTGTGTGTGTGTGTTCCAGGTAGGGTCTGACGAGGCCTCTGGAGTTCGGTACATGATGTGTACGAACAAGGTGTGTGATCCAGGTAGGGTCTGACGAGGCCTCTGGAGTTCGGTACATGATCTGTACGAACGATGTTTGTGTCCGGGTAGTGTCCGTCGAGACCTCCGGAGTTCGGTACATGATGTGTACGAACAGTGTGTGGTCCGGGTAAGGTCCGTCGAGACCTCCGGAGTTCGGTACATGATGTGTACGAACAGTGCATGTGGTCCGGGTAAGGTCCGTCGAGGCCTCCGGAGTTCGGTATATGATGTGTACGAACAATGATCGTATAAGAGTGATTGTTTGGTTAACATTTTAAATATGGGTCACGGACTCATAATGATATCTTATCTAGGGTGTTTTGAAACGAGAATTGGGCTAAGGCCCTAATGTTTACGAAAAGATTTAGTAAATTGGGACTCGAGGTCCAAAAGAATTTCTGCTTTAAAAACCCCCGAGATGAAGCGTTCCCTTTCCAAATATCTCTTACTTGAGTTCGAAATTCTAAACCTTCTAGGGAACATTTTGATAATTGATTTCCGTATTAAATTCGTAGTTTCTATTTACTTGTTGCATTTCGTATCGTTTTATATTTGCACTAGTAAAACAGTGGAGTTTTACTAACCCCCGTGTAATCGGGGGGTGGATGTCTGTTTTGCGTCCAGGTACATGCAGGTTTAGAGGAGCAGTCACAGGATTGGCACAAGAGGATGACGAGTTGCGATACTAATCAAGAGTCGAGAGTTGGTAGAGTTTGTGTTTCGACCCCTGTGTGGGTAATGTTGCTTTAGTCAGTTCTGTTGATGGAGTTTTGTGACCTCATCGGTCTGTGTATTCATGTGTAAGTGACCTTAACGGTCTGTATTATTATATTGTTTGACCCTGGCCGGGCAAGCATTTGGTTGTTTATAGATGTTTAGTCTGGTAGATCCTTATGGAAAGGGTCTACGGCGTGTAATATTCCCATAAGGTTTTGGGGGTGTTACATTTATGGTATCGGAGCTTAGGTTGCGGAAACCTAGGATGTCGGGTCGAGTCGAGTCGTGATTTGTCGAGTAATGTGTTGTCTTTTCGTTCGAGTCGTCAGGTGACAAGTTGAGTTGTGCGTAGTCACAACGTGTCGGATATGTTGTCGGACGAGATTAGTATCGTGGGCGACCGTCACCTCCGTGCGGCCTGTGGATGTAAGTCTCCTCCTTTATGCGTAATATCTGTGTATCTCGATTTTATCTTAGTGAGTTAATTGCGGTGCATGATTTTATTTACACAGTATTGTGTAATATAGTTGTGTTTAATACTTGCAGCACATAGTATGTGTATAGTATTGGGCACATTATCATTTTATCTTTGAACCGCCAGGTGGGGTGGTATGGTGTGAAAGTTGTAAACCTTGATGGGTTTCGAAAGGGTACCGACGGTAGAGCTTGTGAGAAACTCCAATGAATGATTTTGCTGTGTGTTTAAACTGGGTACCACGAGATGCATTTGATTGAATTGGCGACCCTGGTTGCCGTTTGAGCATTTTTGTAGAAATCGATTTTTTGGAAAATATTTTGGTGGTGCGGTCAAACCACGGTTTATATGTATTTTTAAAAATTGGTTAAATTTTGACAAATGAGCCGTGTATTTTCAAATGACACCATCAGACGGTATTTGGAAAGTGTGTTTTGAAGTACTTCGGACATTGTAAAATATTACCGTCGTTTTTGTTATGAACGAAAGGATTTTGGAAAAATTTTATTTTGCAGAACGATTTTTGGTTTTCGGAATTTTGAACTTCATATGTCCACGTGTTGGGGCTAAGTGGTTGTGATAAGTTTGTGGTGTTGTTGTGCTCGGCGGAGAATGTTTCAGTGTTTTCTAAATGTTGAGATACATGGTTTTGATTAAACGACCGAGGTATTAAAAGTGTTTTCAAAAATTTCATTTCACCAAATTTTTCAAACTTGAGAATTTTAAAATTTTATCATTTGAATAATACCCCGGAAATATTTTATTTTTGTTGCTAGTGTTTGATCCCTACGATACGTGTGTGGTTTTGATTGTGTTTGATTTGGTAAAATCCAAACATCTCTGTTGATGTGACTGTGTGAATTATTTTTGAATGAAGTTCTTAAATTATAGTGTTAGTTCGTGCACTTGTGTGATGACTTGGAGTTGATGTTTTATCGTGTTGCTATTTATCGTCCTATGTTGACATTGTGATGTTTGTTTGGTTGTGTTATTCTGATTGATCGTCCGTTCAGTATGCCGAGAGGTCGAGGCCGAGGACGTGGTCGTAGTCGTGGTTGTGATCAGGAGCGTGAGAGGGTGACTCGCTCGTTGTCGAATGCCAATCAGCTCAGTACGGACGGTCATGATGACCCATCAGGTGATCAGCAGCAATCATCCAGAGGTAATGTTGACATTGGCGCCGCCACCATCCTTCGTCAGGTGGCTGACCAGTTGGCGCATATGAATCAGACCGTACACCTGTACGGATTCCGGATGAGGATAACGGAGCTAGTAAGTGGTTACGAGTTGTGATGAGAATGCACCCGCCCCGTTTCGTAGGTTCTTCGGCCTCGTTAGGCTGGGAGAATTGGCTCTTCCAGTTGGACAAAACATTTGATGCTGTAGCTTGCCCCGATGAGAGAAGAGTACCCATCGTCCAATACCTGCTTGACAGGGAAGCTGCAGACTGGTGGGAGGCCGTAGCGCCTAGTGATCGTACCGCTACTTGGACTGAATTCAAAACTGCCATGGAGGCCGAGTATTGTCCGCCGCCTGTTAAAGAGCGTAGGATTGTCGAGTTTTTCTCGGCTACGCCCCGAGACATGTCGATATCCCAGGCGATAGTCGATTATAATCGACAGCTGTGTTATGTTCGGGATCAGGTGAAAAGTGAGGCAGATAAGGTTCGTTATCTCGATATGCGTATGAAACCTCAGATTCGGCAGTGTATGGCTCCTTTTATGTGTACAACCTTGAAGGACTATCAGGATCGAGCCTTGGCTTTTGAGATGGCTATAATGTCTACCGAGTCCATATCGGTAGCGAAGAAGCAGAAGATCTCCGATGACGTATCGGGAAGTAAGGGAATTGGGATTCCCACACCTCAACCCTCGTATCAGCCGAGTATGGGACCTTCTCGGTCAGTTAGAGAACCCAAAAGACCCAAACCGGTGTCTTTGAGTTCTGGTAATGCTCCTAGGTGTTTCAACTGTAACGTTCTAGGCCATGAACGCGCGCATTGTAAGAAACCGCCAGTGACTTGTTATAATTATGGGCACGAGGGGCATCGAGTTCAGTACTGCGAGATTGTTGCCGAGATGGTAAGGGTCCGGAGTTCCATTCCTACTTCCGGAGGGGCCAGTGATGTCCAGTGATAGTGTTTTTGGTACTCGTTGCGCGGATTATTTCTCGTGTAGAGATGTATTTTGTGACGCTTTTACGATTGGAAATTGTTATATGATACTTTGTTTTGAATAAGTTCCCGTATAGTTGTTGAACCTACGGAGGCGTGACAGTGGACCGCGGAGTCATGAACATGGTATTTTATTATGTGTCGTTATATTTTGTTTCGTATCACTGTGATAACCTTAGTTTAAGTTTCGGGACGAAACTTATTTTTTGTATGATAGAATGTAATATCCGGTATTCTCGTTTTCTGTTATCTTGAATTGTTTGTGTTTTGACGTTGGACATTTTCTTATTGATGAGAATCGGAGTGATTTCTATCGTGATACTCTATTTGTTTCTATCGCATAGCCGTTTTAGTCGGGTGCGATTTGTTGTCGCGTGCCTTTCTTTGATTAAATGTGTGCATGTGATGTGTCGTTAATTGCTCGTTATTGTTTTGAATCATAGTTGGTGGCGTTGTGTTGATCGTCGTGGGGCGTGTTTTCACGCTGTATATTCTTTTGCGTTGCTCGTAACGTTTCGCCAATGGGCAAAAGTTACGCGCTTCTTGTGTATCTCGTTGAGTTTTCCTGTCGGGTTATTGCTTCTCCCCACTTGTTTTAAGTTTCGGGATGAAACTTCTTTTAAGGAGGGTAGTATGTAATATCCGCAATTTCGATTTCCGGTAATCTTCTTTTTTTTCGGCGGAGGTCCGTTTCGACGACTCGCTTGGGACCGTTTCATCATTCTGAGAATGATTAATTCTGTACTTTTTGTCGTTCGAGTTCGTTTCGGTATTGTTTTGTCGAGTTCTGTGTTCTTAAGCGACTTTTCCGTACTTGAGTACGATTCTTGCGAATCTCATCCGAAAATGTTGTTTCGAGTTTCTAGTAAGTTCATTTAATGTTATTATTCATGTTGCGAGCTTTGGTTTGGTGTTTCGATCGTGTATCGTGTATTTCGGACGTTTTGGGCCATTTTCGTAATTTCCCAAAGTTTGGGGGTAATTACTTCCGTTGTCGAATTCCCACACTTCGGGTGGTCGGAATCGTGTGTTCTCTTAGTGCTCGAATTCGTCTTCACGAGTACTTCGTAACCGTATCTTCGATTCGTATTCAGGTTCGGGTTT
Source organism: Orobanche coerulescens (assembly GCA_033398695.1). Lineage (NCBI taxonomy): Eukaryota > Viridiplantae > Streptophyta > Magnoliopsida > Lamiales > Orobanchaceae > Orobanche > Orobanche coerulescens. Next base: position 53,507,569 of record CM065803.1, read on the forward strand.
CGGGGTCGTTCGGATCGTCGTTGTGGTCCTGTCGTAATATTCAATTTGTGTCGGAATCATTTCGCAGCAGGAGGTTACTGGCCGGACCTGTACGAAACGGCGCTGAAAACGGTGCTGCCGAGCGCCGTGTCTTGCGCCGGGTCGTCCAGGACCAGCAAGTCTGCCGAGACACGGCCGAGAACCCGCGCAAGATTTGCGCCGGGTGATGCGCCGTGTCGGATACGGCTGAGACACACGCGCAGCGTCTTGCGCCGGGTGTTGCGCCGTGTCGGTCAAGGCGCGCACTGACCCGCAACACGGCGGTAAACACGACGCTGGTTTGGGCCGTTTGTTGCGCACGGGTATAAATATGGCAGAACAGACGGGTTTACACCCATTTTTCTCATCCCTCTCACTTCCTTCCGCAGTTGGGGCTTGGAGCACGTGATTAGATGTTGTTTATCTATCAATCCACTAAGTTCTTGAGTTTCTAACATCAATCAATCATCCCATAACCTCCTCCGATCTACCGAATCAAGGTTAGATTTCTTGATAATCTAGTTTTGGGGAATTTGGGGTTTTGTTGGATTTCGTCCGTTTGAGCCGTAATAACTTAGATTATTGATGGATTGATGATTATTTAGGTGTATTCTATCATTTCCATTGTTATTCCACGGTTGGATTGTATTGATTCGTCGTTTTGGTTGAATTCTTAGTCGACGCCTTGAAGGTGTCCGACAAAAGGTCTTAGAGGGGGGATTGGGCGTTGTGCGATTATTATTCATCGTACAATTGTTGATTTATCATTGATATGACTTAGGGACGAAATTCTTGTGAAGAAATCGAGTCGGAACTCTTCCGTTCGTTGTCTTCTTCGTGGTTCAAGCTTCCCGGTCGAAACCGTGTTCTTCGTGGTATTCGGTAACGGTTATTAAGGCAAGTATTTTACTATACGAATTGTGTCTTGTGAATAGGGACGTTGTGTTATGGTTATGATGAATTGATTTATCTTAGCGAATATGCTTCGTATGAATTGATTATTATGAACGATTGATGGTAACGATAATACCTTCACTTAGTTAACATCGTGGAATTGTGTTGGATGTGCAAATCATCTAAGTTTGTGCCGGGCGTGGTTGGTCATTGTTGAGTTGTTGTGATGATTATGATATTTGTGTTGTTTTGGTTTACATACTTGATTATACATTTCGGTGCAATGTGGAATGGCTTGACATTTGATGATTACGAGTTGTGTCGTGTCGATGTGTGTGTGTGTTCCAGGTAGGGTCTGACGAGGCCTCTGGAGTTCGGTACATGATGTGTATGAACAAGGTGTGTGATCCAGGTAGGGTCTGACGAGGCCTCTGGAGTTCGGTACATGATGTGTACGAACGATGTTTGTGGCCGGGTAGGGTCCGTCGAGACCTACGGAGTTCGGTACGTGATGTGTACGAACAGTGTGTGGTCCGGGTAAGGTCCGTCGAGACCTCCGGAGTTTGGTACATGATGTGTACGAACAGTGCATGTGGTTCGGGTAAGGTCCGTCGAGGCCTCCGGAGTTCGGTACATGATGTGTACGAACAATGATCGTATAACAGTGATCGTTTTGGTTAACATTCTAAATATGGGTCTCGGACTCATAATGATATCTTATCTAGCGTGTTTTGAAACGAGAATCGGGCTAAGGCCCTAATGTTTACGAAAAGATTTAGTAAATTGGGACTCGAGGTCCAAAAGAATTTCTGCTTTAAAACCCCCCGAGATGAAGCGTTCCTTTTTCAAATATCTCTTCTGAAACATTTTGATAATTGATTTCCGTATTAAATTCGTAGTTGCTATTTACTTGTTGCATTTCATATCGTTTTATATTTGCACTAGTAAAACAGTAGAGTTTTACTAACCCCAGAGTAATCGGGGGTGGATGTCTGTTTTGCGTCCAGGTACATGCAGGTTCAGGGGAGCAGTCACAGGATTGGCACAAGAGGATGACGAGCTGCGATACTAATCAAGAGTCGAGAGTTGGTAGAGTTTGGTTGTATTGTTAGAGTTGATTTCAGTCTTCCGCTGTATTGTGTTTCGACCCCTGCGTGGGTAATGTTGCTTTAGTCAGTTCTGTTGATGGAGTTTTGTGACCTCATCGGTCTGTGTATTCATGTGTAAGTGACCTTAACGGTCTGTATTATTATATTGTTTGACCCTGGCCGGGCAAGCATTTGGTTGTTTATAGATGTTCAGACTGGTAGATCCTTGTGGAAAGGGTCTACGGCGTGTAATATTCCTATACGGTTTTGGGGGTGTTACATTTATGGTATCGGAGCTTAGGTTGCGGAAACCTAGGCTGTCGGGTCGAGTCGAGTCGTGATTTGTCGAGTAATGTGTTGTCTTGTCGTTCGAGTCGTCAGGTGACAAGTTGAGTTGTGCGTAGTCACAACGTGTCGGATATGTTGTCGGACGAGATTAGTATCGTGGGCGGCCGTCACCTCCGTGCGGCCTGTGGATGTAAGTCTCCTCCTTTATGCGTAATACCTATGTATCTCGATTTTATCTTAGTGAGTTAATTGCGGTGGATGATTTTATTTACACAGTATTGTGTAATATAATTGTGTTTAATACTTGCGGCACCTAGTATGTGTATAGTATTGGGCACATTATCGTTTTATCTTTGAACCGCCGGGTGGGGTGGTATGGTGTGAAAGTTGTAAACCTTGATGGGTTTCGAAAGGGTACCGACGGTAGAGCTTGTGAGAAACTCCAATGAATGATTTTGTTATGTGTTTAAACTGGGTACCACTAGATGCATTTGATTGAATTGGCGACCCTGGTTGTCGTTTGAGCATTTTTGTAGAAATCGATTTTTTGGAAAATATTTTGGTGGTGCGGTCAAACAACGGTTTATATGGATTTTTAAAAATTGGTTAAATTTTGACAAATGAGCCGTGTATTTTCAAATGACACCATCAGACGGTATTTGGAAAGTGTGTTTTGAAGTACTTTGGACATTGTAAAATATTACCGTCGTTTTTGTTATGAACGAAAGGGTTTTGGAAATTTTTTATTTTGCAGAACGATTTTTGGTTTTCGGAATTTTGAACTTCATATGTCCACGTGTTGTGGCTAAGTGGTTGTGATACGTTTGTGGTGTTGTTGTGCTCGCCGGAGAATGTTTCAGTGCTTTCTAAATGTTGAGATACATGGTTTTGATTAAACGACCGAGGTATTAAAAGTGTTTTCAAAAATTTCATTTCACCAAATTTTTCAAACTTGAGAATTTTAAAATTTTATCATTTGAATAATACCCCGGAAATATTTTATTTTTGCGTGTTTGATTCCTACGATACGTGTGTGGTTTTGGCTGTGTTTGATTTGGTAAAATCCAAACATCTCTATTGATGTGACTGTGTGAATTATTTTTGAATGAAGTTCTTAAATTACAGTGTTAGTTCGTGCACTTGTGTGATGACTTGGAGTTGATGTTTTATCGTGCTGCTATTTATCGTCCTATGTTGACGTTGTGATGTTTGTTTGGTTGTGTTATTCTGATTGATCGTCCGTTCAGTATGCCGAGAGGTCGAGGCCGAGGACGTGGTCGTAGTCGTGGTTGTGATCAGGAGCGTGAGAGGGTGACTCGCTCGTTGTCGAATGCCAATCAGCTCAGTACGGACGGTCATGATGACCCATCAGGTGATCAGCAGCAATCATCCAGAGGTAATGTTGACATTGGCGCCGCCACCATCCTTCGTCAGGCGGCTGACCAGTTGGCGCATATGAATCAGACTGTACACCGGTACGGGATTCCGGATGAGGATAATGGAGCTAGTAAGTGGTTACGAGTTGTGATGAGAATGCACCCGCCCCGTTTCGTAGGTTCTTCGGACTCGTTAGGCTGGGAGAATTGGCTCTTCCAGTTGGACAAAACATTTGATGCTGTAGCTTGCCCCGATGAGAGAAGAGTACCCATCGTCCAATACCTATTTGACAGGGAAGCTGCAGACTGGTGGGAGGCCGTAGCGCCTAGTGATCTTACCGCTACTTGGACTAAATTCAAAACTGCCATGGAGGCCGAGTATTGTCCGCCGCCTGTTAAAGAGCGTAGGATTGTCGAGTTTTCTCGGCTACGCCCCGAGACGTGTCGATATCCCAGGCGATAGTCGATTATAATCGACAGCTGTGTTATGTTCGGGATCAGGTGAAAAGTGAGGCAGATAAGGTTCGTTATCTCGATATGCGTATGAAACCTCAGATTCGACAGTGTATGGCTCCTTTTATGTGTACAACCTTGAAGGACTATCAGGATCGAGCCTTGGCTTTTGAGATGGCTATAATGTCTACCGAGTCCATATCGGTAGCGATGAAGCAGAAGATCTCCGATGACGCATCGGGAAGTAAGGGAATTGGGATTCCCACACCTCAACCCTCGTATCAGCCGAGTATGGGACCTTCTCGGTCAGTTAGAGAACCCAAAAGACCCAAACAGGTGTCTTTGAGTTCTGGTAATGCTCCTAGGTGTTTCAACTGTAACGTTCTAGTCCATGAACGCGTGCATTGTAAGAAACTGCCAGTGACTTGTTATAATTATGGGCACGAGGGGCATCGAGTTCAGTACTGCGAGATTGTTGCCGAGATGGTAAGGGGCCGGAGTTCCATTCCTACTTCCGTAGGGCCCAGTGATGTCCAGTGATAGTGTTTTTGGTACTCGTTGCGCGGATTATTTCTCGTGTAGAGATGTATTTTGTGACGCTTTTACGATTGGAACTTGTTATATGATACTTTGTTTTGAATAAGTTCCCGTATAGTTGTTGAACCTACGGATGCGTGACAGTGGACCGCGGAGTCATGAACATGGTATTTTATTATGTGTCGTTATATTTTGTTTCGTATCACTGTGATAACCTTAGTTTAAGTTTCGGGACGAAAATTATTTTTTGTATGATAGAATGTAATATCCGGTATTCTCGTTTTCTGTTATCTTGAATTGTTTGTGTTTTGACGTCGGGCATTTTCTTGTTGATGAGAATCGGAGTGATTTCTATCGTGATACTCTATTTATTTCTATCGCATAGCCGTTTTAGTCGGGTGCGACTTGTTGTCGCGTGCGTTTCTTTGATTAAATGTGTGCATGTGATGTGTCGTTAATTGCTCGTTATTGTTTTGAATCATAGTCGGTGGCGTTGTGTTGATCGTCGTGGGGCGTGTTTTCACGCTGTATATTCTTTTGCGTTGCTCGTAACGTTTCGCCAATGGGCAAAAGTTACGCGCTTCTTGTGTATCTCGTTGAGTTTTCCTGTCGAGTTATTGCTTCTCCCCACTTGTTTTAAGTTTCGGGACGAAACTTCTTTTAAGGAGGGTAGTATGTAATATCCGCAATTTTGATTTCCGGTAATCTTCTTTTTTTTGCGGAGGTCCGTTTCGACAACTCGCTTGGGACCGTTTCATCATTCTGAGAATGATTAATTCTGTACTTTTTGTCGTCCGAGTTCGTTTCGGTATTGTTTTGTCGAGTTCCGTGTTCTTAAGCGACTTTTCCGTACTTGAGTATGATTCTTGCGAATCTCGTCCGAAACTGTTGTTTCGAGTTTCTCGTAAGTTAATTTAATGTTATTATTCATTTTGCGAGCTTTGGTTTGGTGTTTCGATCGTGTATCGTGTATTTCGGACGTTTTGGGCCATTTTCGTAATTTCCCAAATTTGGGGGTAATTACTTCCGTTGTCGAATTCCGACACTTCGGGTGGTCGGAATCATGTGTTCTCTTAGAGCTCGTCTTCGTCTTCGCGAGTACTTCGTAAGTATCTTCGATTCGTATTCAGGTTCGGGTTTCGGGGTCGTTCGGATCGTCGTTGTGGTCCTGTCGTAATATTCGGTTTGTGTCGGAATCATTTCGCAGCAGGAGGTTACTGGCCGGACCTATACGAAACGGCACTGAAAACGGCGCTGCCGAGCGCCGTGTCTTGCGCCGGGTCGTCCAGGAACAGCAAGTCTGCCGAGACACGGCTGAGAACCCGCGCAAGATTTGCGCCGGGTGATGCGCCGTGTCGGATACGACCGAGACACACGCGCAGCGTCTTGCGCCGGGTGTTGCGCCGTGTCGGTCAGGGCACGCACTGACCCGCAACACGGCGGTAAACACGGCGCTGGTTTGGGCCGTTTGTTGCGCCGTGTTCTGCACGGGTATAAATATGGCAGAGCAGACGGGTTTACACCCATTTTTCTCATCCCTCTCATTTCCTTCCGCGGCTGGGGTTGGAGCACGTGATTAGATGTTGTTTATCTATCAATCCACGAAGTTCTTGAGTTTATAACATCAATCAATCATCCCATAACCTCCTCCTATCTACCGAATCAAGGTTAGATTTCTTGATAATCTAGTTTTGGGGAATTTGGGGTTTTGTTGGATTTCGTCCGTTTGAGCCGTAATAACTTAGATTATTGATGGATTGATGATTATTTAGGTGTATTCTATCATTTCCATTGTTATTCCACGGTTGGATTGTATTGATTCGTCGTTTTGGTTGAATTCTTAGTCGACGCCTTGAAGGTGTCCGACAAAAGGTCTTAGAGGGGGGATTGGGCGTTGTGCGATTATTATTCATCGTACGATTGTTGATTTATCATTGATATGACTTAGGGACTAAATTCTGAAGAACTCAAGTCGGAACCCTTCCGTTCGTTGTCTTCTTCGTAGTTCAAGCTTCCCGGTCGAACCGTGTTCTTCGGGGTATTCGGTAACGGTTATTAAGGCAAGTATTTTACTATACGAATTGTGTCTTGTGAATAGGGACGTTGTGTTATGGTTATGATGAATTGATTTATCTTAGCGAATATGCTTCGTATGAATTGATTATTATGAACGATTGATGGTAACGATAATACCTTCACTTATTTAACATCATGGAATTGTGTTGGATGTGCAAATCATCTAAGTTTGTGCCGGGCGTGGTTGGTCATTGTTGAGTTGTTGTGATGATTATGATATTTGTGTTGTTTTGGTTTACATACTTGATTATATGTTTCGGTGTAATGTGGAATGGCTTGACATTCGATGATTACGAGTTGTGTCGTGTCGATGTGTGTGTGTGTTCCAGGTAGGGTCTGACGAGGCCTCTGGAGTTCGGTACATGATGTGTACGAACAAGGTGTGTGATCCAGGTAGGGTCTGACGAGGCCTCTGGAGTTCGGTACATGATGTGTACGAACGATATTTGTGGCCGGGTAGGGTCCGTCGAGACCTCCAGAGTTCGGTACATGATGTGTACGAAGAGTGTGTGGTCCGGGGAAGGTCCGTCGAGACCTCCGGAGTTCGGTACATGATGTGTACGAACAGTGCGTGTGGTCTGGGTAAGGTCCGTCGAGGCCTCCGGAGTTCGGTACATGATGTGTGCGAACAATGATCGTATAACAGTGATTGTTTGGTTAACATTTTAAATATGGGTCTCGGACTCATAATGATATCTTATCTAGCGTGTTTTGAAACGAGAATCGGGCTAAGGCCCTAATGTTTACGAAAAGATTTAGTAAATTGGGACTCGAGGTCCAAAAGAATTTCTACTTTAAAAACCCCCGAGATGAAGCGTTCCCTTTTCAAATATCTCTTACTTGAGTTCGAAATTCTAAAACTTCTTGGGAACATTTTGGTAATTGATTTCCGTATTAAATTCGTAGTTGCTATTTACTTGTTGCATTTCGTATCGTTTTGTATTTGAACTAGTAAAACAGTGGAGTTTTACTAACCCCCGAGTAATCGGGGGGTGGATGTCTGTTTTGCGTCCAGGTACATGCAGGTTCAGGGGAGCAGTCACAGGATTGGCACAAGAGGATGACGAGCTGCGATACTAATCAAGAGTCGTGAGTTGGTAGAGTTTGGTTGTATTGTTAGAGTTGATTTCAGTCTTCCGCTGTATTGTGTTTCGACCCCTGTGTGGGTAATGTTGCTTTAGTCAGTTCTGTTGATGGAGTTTTGTGACCTCATCGGTCTGTGTATTCTTGTGTAAGTGACCTTAACGGTCTGTATTATTATATTGTTTGACCCTTGTCGGGCAAGCATTTGGTTGTTTATGGATGTTTAGCCTGGTAGATCCTTGTGGAAAGGGTCTACGGCGTGTAATATTCCCATACGGTTTTGGGGGTGTTACAGACAGGACCACCGGAGCCCGATGCTAATGGGCACGACCGCAAAAGTGGTTTCCTACCTGGGGACGGTTCGATGGGACCTCTAAGGGTCGATGCTAACGGGCATGGCCGCGGGTTACCAAGTATGGTTTGTCGTGATGATGATATGTGATGATATGTTTTCATGATGATAATATTTTCAATGAAAGTTGATATTCCGGAATATTGTTTTACAAATATTTAATTGAGAAAGTGATGTTGGATTATACATGTATATAATGTAGTGTAATTGTGTACTTGCACTAGCCATTCGAATGCTAACCCTTAAATGGGGAAAATGTGTTTTATGCATTTCAGGTACTAGACGATCCGAGGAGCCAGCACGGGAAGCGCACGCAAAGGATGGTCAAACATGATGTTATAAGGCTCGAGTCTTAGGTGTTTTTTTTAGTATGTTATTGTAGTCTGCTAGAGTCAGTAAAGAGATGTTTTTCTATTCATAAGTTATTTGTTGAAGTCCACTACGTGGGCAATGGATTTATATTAGATTCTATCTTACTGTGTTCAAATCAAAATATTTTGGCCGAGGCCACGACTTAGTTTATGTGATTACATATTTTGTCTATGTGGTGTGCGTGGTTGTATGTATTGGTTATCCTGGTAGACCTAGTGAAAAATTCTATGGCGTGTAATTGGGGTGTTACAGAGAACCACCATTGATGCCTCGGAGCTATAGTGGATTGCCGAAAAAAATCGGACAATCTTTGTTATTAGTGTGTGGATGATGCTCACTCCAATTTTAGTGGATTACTATCTCTTCCACTAGTGGAGGCTTCTTGGAGATCTATATTTTACTCAATTTCATATTTATTGCATATAAATGTAGACTCCGATTATAAATTTGGATGATTTGACAAATTTCTCTTCTAATTGTTGAGAATTTGTATATATGTATGGAACTTATTGTAATATCCGGAATTTCTACTACTGTGGTTTAATATTATTTTATCAGAGTTATGTTGTACAGCGTGGAATCTGTACAGTATGGATAAAATAAATGAAGGACTAAGACATCTGTATTGGTATAATTACTGTACTTGGTCGACAATTGCAGTTGAGGATATTGTGTATCGTATGAGAATATTATTGGAAGGAGTATGTATTCAGTATGCCGTATGTTCGTATTCTGTATGTTGAGACATTGGACAAGAGTAGCTGAAAATGGCTAAGTGTAACATTATTAGCGCACGCTAATATACATGCCTAGCGCACGCTATCGTTCTGGTTTAGCGCACGCTAGAGGCAAAAGATAACGGACGCTAGTACAGACCAGATCATAAGGAATCTACGTGTGGACCCGGTCACTTTCGGCGCATGTGCCGACAAGGTCAACGGATGTTTGTTGTGAAGGGTTAGCTAATGTACATTTATAGCGCAGGCTAATCAGATCGGACCAAAGGAATCTTGGCTTTGTCAGGTTACTTTCGGCATATGGGGACATGGGGGTACGTGCAGACTGTAGCAAGTCAACTATGAGTAGCGCACGCTACGATGGAAGGTTTGCGTACGCTAAATACAGGCCTCTACGTACGCTATTGCATGGGCATTGCGTACGTAAATCATTTCATGCAGTAAGGCAGTAGCCTCTGGACTTCGATAGCGCACGCTAACAAAGAATGTTAGCGCACGCTAAACTGGTAATGTACGTTAAATGAAGATGTTAGCGTACGTTAATAATGTACAATGTATATATATGAGTAGTTGGCTGCATTCCTCATTTCGTCCATTCTCTTCTTGCAACCGATAGAGAGAACCTTGGGAGGACATTTGGAGTTCCTAAACACTAAGGGATGATCCTCTTTAACAAGATTAAAGATGGAAATCATGGATTAAAGCTTTGTTCTTCAAATCATTGGCGATTCTTGGAAATGGATTCAACCTTGGGAATCAATCCATTCATTCAAAAAGGTAATCACTCTTCATCTTTGTATTTCGTTTTGGATTGAATGTTGATGTTCTTTAGTTGATGATTATTACATAAACAAGTTGATAAGCATGATTATGAGATGGATTACCGGAGTATGATGATATTAGTGTGATTCGTATGGTTTGAATCGTATTGATTCGTCTTCTTGAGATTAGTTGGTTAATTCTTCTCCTCAGTTTCAAATGTTGATGTTATTGTTGATAATTACTCCCTGTAATGATCGATTATGTAAGTGTTGTTACGTTCTTAATGTTTCATGATGTTTATATTCAGGAAGATGATATATGGATATAGGACTCGAATTATAAGTTGAATGATTGTTTGTATGTTAAAGGATATCGGACTTCGTTGTTTTGATAGCTTTGAACATGGTTCAGAATCACTTAGTGTTCTTGATAATCGCCATATGTTGATCGGTATCCGAAATACATGCAACTGCATGTCATTAGCGCATGCTAAGCCTACTGGCTAGCGCACACTAACGGGAGCAACTTAGCGCACGCTACGTTAAGTAATTAACGTGCGCTAAGTCATCAGGCAGGGTAGTATATTCTGTTTCGGTTATGAAATCGTGATCGTTTAAGTTGGTTTGATCAGACTTGTGGTTAACCGAGATATTGTTGAGCCATTGGGTTTGTGAATTGGTTTTATCGATTGTTGATTGTTGTCGAACTTGTTGTCTATCGATTATTGTAATAGGTTGAGATTATTGATTGGTGATTAGAACCATGCTTTGCGGTCGTGTTCGAGAATGTTCGTGAATTGCATTGATCAGGGCCAAGGGACTTGTAGATGACGGCAATGGAATTGGTAACGGCTTCATCGGTATCGAGGTAAGTTATTACTTGCTCAGTTTATAATATTTAATGAATGGTTTCAGTTTCATTCATTTATAATTCGTATAACAATGTGTATAAATCGTAATCACAGGAGAATTGGGATTATAGGTTGTATTCGAGTTTTGGGAATATAAATCATAATGTATATGATTTACAATTGTCGTTGGTATACTTGTTATCGAGGATACATCATGGTATTGACGAAAACATGAATTATCTACCGTCCGTGATGTTTTGGATCGGTGAATATTCAGAATAATGGTTGGTGATGGTTTAGATATCGAGATTGCTCTCGAAAGACTCGGAGCAAGTATTTTAATCATTTCTGTCATTTGTGTCGATCATGTTATGATACATTCGTGTATCTTTGTTGTCGTGTATTGTGTACTATTGTCTTGTGCAGTCGTGCATTGTTGTCATATGTCCACCATGCGTTGGTCCGACGGGATCATCATGGGAATCTATAGCTGTGTGCGCTGGATCGTTGGATTACCATGTGTTGTTGTTGTGCATATGTATATTATGGGCTTGCCATAAGTATACATTGTCATTTTTGTTGTGATCATATTGACGTTGTCATATGAGTATGCATTTGTAGGTCTTGTGTTAGGACTATGTCCGTATGTTGTGTTGATCTGATCTCGGATTAGACTGACGTGATGGTAATGGTATTTCGTATCTTGAGGTATGTTCCGTATTTCCTTGATACTTATCGTGTTGGAATTGTCGATGTTATCCGATGGATTGAATTGGCCAGAGTTGGTATAATTTCCGTATCGCGAGTTATGATAATGTTTTGAGAACCTTGGGTATTGTTGAGATACCGTACAGATATTTCGGTATTATCTTATTGTGTTGTTAAGGATACGAATCGTGGATTTTCGTAAAGTTACGACGGTAAGATCACATTGGTCGTATTCTTACTTAGTATTTCCATTGATATGTAATTATTGACGTGATGTAATGGTTATAATTATTGGATATTATGGCTGACCCCGTCGTGGGCTTTCTTTTTAGGTTCTTGGATTATCAAGCTTGTAACGGTCGTGAAGAGATGAGCTTCCTAGAGGATACTGGCTAGGACATGTATTTGTGTATTGAGTTTCTGATCAGTTGTCGTATCCGCTGCTAGAGTATTTTAATTGTTTATCTTTATCCGCTGCGTGAGTATTTTTAAATGGCCTTTTGGTATCTGGTAACTTAGGTTACTTTGGCAATCGTTTTCTAAATTTGTTCTGTCGGTGCATGTAAGCGATAGCTTAACGTATTTTTTTTAAACTGTTGAGTTTTGGCATTTCGGGCCTTGTGGTTTCAAATGAGATTTTTACGACGGTTTTGTTAAACGGGTTTTTTAAAGTTTTCGAATGTTTTTAAAGGATGTACCGTCGTTAGCCTCTTGGGCATTTGTTAACGTTTGCGAAAATATCCTTCAGCCTTGTGGGTTCCATCTCAGGACCCACGGCGCTGTAATATTCCCGGTCGGCTCTGGGGGTGTTACAGAATATGGTATCGGAGCTGAGGTTGAGAAAACCTAGGCAGTTGGGTCGAGTTGGGTCGTGCTTTTGTCGTGTCATTTGAGTTGTCGATTGACAAATAGTAGAGCCGTGGGTTTTTGTTGTTCACTCGGGCTTGTGCATTATGTGATTTACCAGTGTGGTACTGGGTTGTTGTAAACTTTTCTAAATGGTCTTAACGTGTTTCTTCAGATAGAGTTGTGTTACGTTCTCGAGTTGAACTGTATTTGCAAAACGTATGTCTTGAAAATATCTGTATCGAGTATTTTCTAGAGTCGAGACATGTGCCAGTATCAAGGGGAATCGTCGGCTTCACGATCTGTAGGTATTTGGATTTTTGAATTTCATCGAGATTTATTGTCGTTCTAAGTTGATATGCTTTGAGATTCAGCAGAATATTATGCATTACAGTATAAGGTGACAGAGTTGGGACAGGATTGACGATCTTGAGAAGTTATGATTTTGGAAATCAATATGTCGATTAAGTTTTGGAACGGAGTTGTGCATTTGGGAAAAATATTGTGGATTGTTCAGGAGAACCTGTAGTCATGATAATTCATTTTGAGATATATGAACTGTTTTTGAGCATTTGAAAACGATACTTTTCAAAATGAATGTTTTATGGATGTTTACGGAAAATGATTTTTGGGCCGAGACCCAATCGATTTTGAAATGGTTTTATAACTCAGGACTTGGGGTCCGAAAAAGGGTTTTCTACTTTTTAAACTTCTTGTAATGCAGAACGAGATACGAGCTGAGACCCTAATGTTTCGAAAGGCTTTTCTATTTTCCTTAAAAATCCTGAGATTTGTAAAACACTTTATCAATCGTTTATCTACTTTATCACTACCTTTCGGGGTTTTGATTTATTGGTTCAAATAAAACCTCTCGGGAAGTCTTTCGCTGTGTTGATTTGTTTCAATGCATTGTCATAGCATAATTGAGGTGATCCAGGATGAAAAATGGTTGACGTTGCGAGTCATATGTGGAAAACGAGTTTTTAGTCGGAATTTATATATTGAAATTTTGGAACTCTATCGTGTAGTTTTCCGATGGAATATCAGTGGATATTGGTGACGAACCGAATTGGTATACAGTAGTATGGATGTAGTCCAGTATTTGCATAGTTTTTAAACTTCGAAATCGTGTGGATTCGAAGGAAACTGTTATCGAATACTTGGCATTAGCGAGCCAGTTTAATTTTTCGAAAATTGATTCAGTGGTCTTACCAAAATTTATGTTTTGAGCTTTGAAATTTTTGAAAGAACTTTCGAAAATTTGTCTTCTTGGCGAGACTATATGATTTCAAACTGGTTTTGAAAATATGATCGATATACATACGCATTTAGTGCATAATGCATATCATGGTGAAGTTCTGAGTGTGACTCACGAATTGGATAAGACATCAGTATGGTACGAGAAAAAGAGATTCGAACTTCAGTATAGTAGTTTGGTTATCCAGGGATGATCGGTTGAATTATCGGATAAGAGAAATATGTTGCGTGTGTTGGAATATTTATTCCACACATTATTTAATTTGTGTTTTGATGATTAAAGTTGCTGTTAGGCGTATTTTTATACGCTTATTTATCATTATTTTGTAGTGTTTTGGTGAGTGAAATCATCTAAATGAGCTTTTAATGCCTTAATTTTGTATGATTGACAGGAAATTGAAGTCCGGAAGCTAAAACGAGGCAAAACGGGCGAAGACGGCAAATCGACTCGAGCCGCGGCACAAGGAATCGAACCGCACAGAAGACACCATCCAAGGGCGAGTAAGTCACTGTGCCGCGCAAGACCCAGTGAGCCGCGCACGTAAGAATTTAATTACGCCTGGTATTCAACTTTTGGCGATGTGCCGCGGCACAAGTCTAGTGAGCCGCGGCACACTTAGCGGGTTTTATACGTCTCGCGGATTTTGGGCCGTTTGAAGCCGTTTCCACCAACTAATACGGACGCGATTTATGGAAGTGCTGAGCTATAAATAGGTGGAAGACCCTAATTTAATTATCGGGAATCATTGAATCTAAACCTAGGAGAGCTTAAGCTTGGAGACAGAGAAGAGGAGGAAAGGTAAGAATTCAAGGGCAGATATGAGTCAAGAACGGAGGAATCCGAGCTTCATCCGTTTGAATTTTATGCTTTCGTTTATTTATTCTGTATTTTCGCTTTTAGTATGTCAGGTGAAGCCCTAATCTAGGTTTTGATGAAACCTTTGTTTCGACGAATTGATTGAGATTATCCAATTTATTACCTTTTTATTGAGTTTTCCCAATTATGTTTAATGCTTGCAATTATCCGCCAATAGTTGTATTGATTTAATCATTCACTTGAATCGGGAGAGGAGATTTGGTGAGGAACTATTGGTGAGGACCGTTTATTCTCGTGAGATAGGAATATACTCATAGGAACTACGTGGCCTTTAGGAGATTTCATGCTTTTTGCCTAGCGACGAGATAATTCACCTAGGGATAGAGTGCGTTAGTCGCCGTTAGATAAATCTATTGACCTCGGGAGAGGCGGTAGAATATATTAGCAATCTCCGCCTTCAATAAATTGGGAAAATTATGTATTACGGATAATCAAGATTAAATTCGGATAAATTAAGGTGGATTCAGAACTCTAGACTTATTTATCATTTGATTCCTTTTATTCAAGCTATCGTTTTCTGTTTAGTCTTTTATTAATTCTTTTAGTTATTAATCCAAGAACCCAACTTCGATTGTTCAAATAAAATTGGAATACGAAACGCTTAGTTAGAGATTCAATCGTGGGAACGATACTCTACTTATCACTTTATTACTTGTAAACGATGACGTGCACTTGCGTGTAGGAAATATCGCAACAAGTTTTGGCGCCGTTGCCGGGATTGAATTTTTCTAATATCGATTTAAGTATTTCCAGTCTTAATTTGAACGCTTTATTTTTATTTTTGCGTATTTAATTTTGTTTATTCGCTTTTTCCTTTCAGACCTTTCGTTAGTGCATGAGAAGACTCGTAACGAAGGCCTACTACCTTTGGACACCGAGCTCGAGCGCACTCTAAGAAGGAACAAAAAGGAGAAAAGAGAGTCGCAGACGACTGGCCAACATGGCCGAGAATATTGAAATCCAAGGAGGAGACAACCAAGTGCGGCAAGTTCAACCGAACTAGCTCTTCGGGATTATGCCATGCCGCAAGTCAACGCAAATTTTTCGGGAATTGGCGTCCCACCATCCAAGCTAATAACTTTGAGATCAAGCCCGCCATTATTCGATGGTGCAAAGAGCCCATTCTCGTGGATCGCCAAGGACGACCCGAATGCCCACATTGCTTCATTCCTTGAGATATGCGACACATTTAAGACTAATGGCGTCACCGACGATGCCATCCGATTGAGGCTTTTCCCTTTTTCTTTGAGGGATAAAGCAAAGTTTTGGTTAAATTCCCTACCACGGGTCGATTACAACATGGGAGAGGTTAGTGCAAGCCTTCCTTGCAAAATTTTTACACCGGCTAAGACGGCGAGGTTGAGAAATGAAATAACCACTTTTGCCCAAGACGATATGGAATCGCTCCACGAGGCGTGGGAGCGATATAAAGAATTGCTTCAAGATGCCCTCATCACGGCATTCCTGATTGGCTTCAGCTGCATACGTTTTATGGTGGTTTGAGTGCTTCTACACGCACTCTTGTGGATGCGACCTCCGGTGGAACATTCATGGGAAAATCTATGGCCGAGGCTCACGTGCTTTTGGAAGATATGGTCAAAAACGCATACCAATGGCCAGAAAGATTGACACCGAAAAGAGTAATGGAAGTTTCAAGCAATGACCCGATCCCCACCTTGTCACTCAAGTCGCCGCTTTGACACAACACTCCAGACATTTTCGCACGCACCAGCCCCGTTACCATAGAGACATGTAATTGGTGTAACGGATCACACCCGAGCGCGGAGTGTCAATTTGGAAATCCGTTCGAGCAAAATCGATGGAGCAGTGCTCAATTCGTAGGAAATGGGAATCGACCAATAACCCGTACTCCAATACTTATAATCCGGGTGGCGCAATCATCCCAACTTTTCATGGAGAAACGGACAGACGCACACCACCCCCTTTCGCCCAGATCAACGGCGGCCCCTTCCGCTCCCAAAGTGTCTCTCGAGGAAGCGCTTGCAAAATTAAGGCAAATACGAGTCAATTTATGACTGGACTAAGCTACACTACAAAATCATTACGCTTCCATTCGAATTTGGAGGTCCAAATTGGGCCAAATCGCTAATGTGTTGACTGTCGTCGGAGGGAGCATTGCCGAGTACAACAGAGACTAATCCTAGAGAGAGTCTAAACGCAGTTAGCTTGAGAAGCGGGAAAGAGGTGCTGGATCAGCCCAAGTGGGGTAAAGAGAAGAAGGTGATTGGGGAAGAGATGGATTTAAAGCCAGAGGAGTCGAAGGATTTGAAGCCGGATGACTTGAAGACATGTGTCCCCCTGCTCCGCTTCCGCAGAGACTACAAAGAAAGGAGGGCGACAAACAATTTTCCAAGTTCCTTGATGTGTTCAAAAAGCTTCACATAAATATTCCATTCGCCGACGCATTGGAACAGATGCCGAGTTATGTCAAGTTTATGAAAGAGATATTATCGAAGAAGAGAAAGCTTGAGGAGTTTGAAACGGTCACTTTGACAGAGGAGTGTAGTGCAATCCTTCAAAAGAAGCTCCCACCTAAATTGAAAGATCCGGGAAGCTTCAACATACCTTGCACCATGGGGAATCTTTCATTTAATAAGGCACTATGCGATCTTGGTGCAAGTATCAACCTCATGCCTCCGATTTTTCAAAAGCTGAATATTGGGAAGCCAAGCCAACCACAGCCTCATTACAATTGGCGGATCGATCGATAAAGTATCCGAGGAGTGATCGAGGATGTTTTAGTTAAAGTCGATAAGTTCATCTTTCCGGCCGATTTCATCGTACTAGACATGGAGGAAGATGAAAATATTCCGATCATCTTGGGACGACCATTTCTAGCGACGGGCTGCACCCTTATAGACGTGGAAAAGGGGGAGTTAACTCTGAGGGTCCAAGACGAGCAAGTTACTTTTCAAGTGTTCAAATCGTTCCCATGTCCCGGAAGTGCTGATAAAGAGTCTCAAATTGAAAGTGTGGATGTTGTTGAAAGAGGAAAGCACCGAAAACATCGTCGGTGGAAAAATTCAGATTTTGTGTTGAATGGCCCAAGTTTTAAGAAGGATGTTGAGCGAGTGGCATTCCTCGAGCATGAGGAAAAATCTGCTGCAGTCGTGAGTTCGTTGGCGAAGGAGGAGAGTGAGCTGAGAGCCAAGCGGACAATTAGTCATGGAGAAACCGGGGGTTTCGGAAAGTTATTCAAGTCGAAACCTTTCCGCAAACTACATTTGATGACTGAACCGAAAGTCGAACTGCTGATGACCAATCGTCATAATTTTTACCAAAATACAAACGGTTCGATGAACGGGGCGGAAGCCAAATGGAGTTTGCGAAAAGCGAACTAACGTTGTTCAATAGGTCCTATCAAGACTATAAACTTAGCGCTTCTCGGGAGGCAACCCGAGCTCGTAGTTGTAGAATTTTGCATTTCTTTATTTTTCTTGTATTCGTGATTCTTATTTTTCATCATTTTTGTGCTTCTATTTGCTTCTTCCTCTCGTTTTTAACGTCTTCTTTTCAAAATTCTGTGCAGGAAAGTCCCAGGGAAGAAACTGGAGTATGAGCCGCGGCACAGTTACTGTGAGCCGCGGTACACATCGATCGCAGGGGGAGGCAAAACCGACTGTACTTTGTGCCGCGGCACGGCATAAATGAGCCGCGGCACACTTGAGCAATGAGCCGCGGCACACGAAATCTGTGCCGCGGCACACGACAAAACGTGACACAGGTAAAAGGGACTGTACCTTGTGCCGCGGTACAGTTATTGTGAGCCGCGGCGCACTATGCGGAATTTGAAAGGCCAGGTAGCATATAACGAGCATTCGGCCGACATTTCCAGGTAAGCTTTCCTATTCCCTTGCCTTCCCTCCCCAGCGCGAACCGGCCGAAGCGATTCTTCAATTTTTTTCCTGCGATTTTTCTTGAAATCTTCAAAAAGGTACGTTTGAATCTTGAATTCTTATTTGCTTATGGTTGATATATGGAAGTGTTTATGCTTTGAATGATTGGAACATGTTTATTTTCCTTCAAATAGTTTTGTGATTATTAGAGTATAACAGGGTAGTTTCATCGAATTTTCTTGATTAAATTGGAACATAAATGAGTTGGAATATGGGGAATTTGTTATTGTGATGGAATTGATGTTTATGAACGAATTGTTGATGATGGTTTTTGTAATTCAGGGCTATAATCTGTGTTATTATTTTTGGGATTTGGAATTAACCATCAAAATTTTTGTTCTTCATTTTAACTTGTGCACACAAGGTGTTTGATAAATTGCAGCAATGGAAAATTGGTAAGCTAGGCATTTTTAAAATTATATGCAATGAATCGTGTTATCAAATTACATTATCCCCAACCCCTACATCATGTTCAACTTGAGAGCTCGTACTTAACTTCCTTTTTGATGATGCAAGCTCATTCAGCCACACCACTCCTCACGGACGATGCCGCACCACTCTGAGCGGTGGAGGGGAGTACTTGACCTTTTACTATTTATGCATTCCATTTTTTGTCCATTGAGGTCAATGTACGTCCTAAGTTTGGGGGGGATTTACGTTCAGTCTACATTCATTGTTGTACTCTATTTTCTTGCTGTACATTATATTTTGTTGCACTTTTCTTTTCTTTGCGAAAATTTTTTTTAGATAGCCTTGCTTGCCGTAGTTTTTCTTTATTCGTGAATTTTCGTGCTTCTATTTTGTGTGATCTTGATGTTACGACAATGTCTTTCTCTCCGAAGAAGCGGGCGAGTTCTAGTCGAGTTGTAGTCGCTATTTCGCTCGCTTAGTATTCAATTAGGTCCGAAATTTTTCGTGATTGTAGAGGTCTTGGCAGATAAGAGACGATACATACTTGTTTTTAAATCCCCTTCAATACGTTTGGCTACATTTTCCGGATAGTGAGTCGTACTGTTCCTTTAGTCGTGTTGGCACTTAGATGAAGTTTAGAGTCGGTCAGTTTTTCCCTAAAAGTCGAGATAATGTGTTCTATGAAGGGAAGTCTAGTAACCGGGGGTATTCGCGTGACCCGTTGTCTACTCTCGCGTAAAACGACGACCCCGATTAGACTAGTAATTTAGATATTTCACATGTGCAAATGATAGGGAGCCTAGTAACCGGGGGTATTCGCGTGACCCGCTGTCTACTCTCGCGTAAAACGGCAACCTTGATTCAGACATGTGGAAATTATGTATTCGAGTTGTTTCTCCGCTGTAGACGGGAACTTAGTAACTAGAAGCATCCATGTGCCCCATGAGTGTCTTTTACGTCAAACGGTTTCCTAATACATGAGAATGGAAGTTCCACCCTAGGATTATCCCGATGAAACATCCCGAGATCCTAACCTAGTGGTCGACTCGAATCAAATTCTTGAGCATATTTATATAAGGGAATACTGTCCGAGATTTATTTGTTATGAGACTCGTGAAAATTTGTGCCTTTCAACTCTGGAACGGGACGAACTAGTTTGGCTGTGTTAGCCTTTCATATTGACGGTCGATTTGACTCATGTTTTGTTAATCTTTGAGCTGAAATTTTCTTCATGAACGAATGATTAGGACTGAACTTGATTACTTTGCGGAATCATTATTCTGAGTGCAGCTCGCTTTTATGACACTCGTATTATTTAGAGAAAATGGCAGGATAGTATTGATTAGGTTGAACACTATGAGTTGCACGATGATTCACGACATTCTTTTATTGACTTTAATTCTTTTTGCTTGAGGACAAGCAAAGGCTTAAGTTTGGGGGTATTTGTTAGGCGTATTTTTATACGCTTATTTATCATTATTTTGTAGTGTTTTGGTGAGTGAAATCATCTAAATGAGCTTTTAATGCCTTAATTTTGTATGATTGACAGGAAATTGAAGTCCGGAAGCTAAAATGAAGCAAAACGGGCGAAGACGGCAAAACTGGACTCTGAGCCGCGGCACAATGAATCTGAACCGCACAGAAGACACCATCCGAAGGGCGAGTAAGTCAGTACTGTGCCGCGCAGCCTGTGAGCCGCGTACGTAAGAATTTAATTATGCCTGGTATTCAACTTTGGGGATGTGCCGGCACAAGTCTAGTGAGCCGCGCACACTTAGCGGGTTTTATACGTCTCGCGGATTTTGGGCCGTTTCAAGCCGCCACCAACTAATACGGACGCGATTTATGGAAGTCTTGAGCTATAAATAGGTGGAAGACCCTAATTTAATTATCGGGGAATCATTGAATCTAAACCTAGGAGAGCTTAAGCTTGGAGAGAGAAGAGGAGGAAAGGTAAGAATTCAAGGGCAGAATATGGAGTCAAGAACGGAGGAATCCGAGCTTCATCTGCGTTTGAATTTTATGCTTTCGTTTATTTATTCTGTATTTTCAGTTTTTAGTATGTCAGGCTGAAGCCCTAAGCTAGGGTTTTGATGAAACCTTTGTTTCGACGAATTGATTGAGATTATCCAATTTATTACCTTTTTTATTGAGTTTTCCCAATTATGTTTAATGCTTGCAATTATCTGGCCAATAGTTGTATTGATTTAATCATTCACTTCGAATCGGGAGAGGAGATTTGGTGAGGAACTATTGGTGAGGACCGTTTTATTCTGTGAGATAGGAATATACTCATAGGAACTACGTGGCCTTTAGGATATTTCATGCTTTTTGCCTAGCGACGAGATAATTCACCTAGGGATAGAGTGCGTTAGTCGCCGTTAGATAAATCTATTGACCTCGGGAGAGGCGGTAGAATATATTAGCAATCTCCGCCTTCAATAAATTGGGAAAATTATGTATTACGGATAATCAAGATTAAATTCGGATAAATTAAGGTGGATTCAGAACTCTAGACTTATTTATCATTTGATTCCTTTTATTCAAGCTATCGTTTTCTGTTTAGTCTTTTATTAATTCTTTTAGTTATTAATCCAAGAACCCAACTTCGATTGTTCAAATAAAATTGGAATACGAAAACGTCGGTAGTTAGAGATTCAATCCTCGTGGGAACGATACTCTACTTATCACTTTATTACTTGTAAACGATGACGTGCACTTGCGTGTAGGAAATATCGCAACAGTTGCTAAACAACAAAACAACATCGAGGCGAAGCAAAACGACGAAGCAGGCGAAGCCACAAAAAGCTGAGCAAAATGCATGCCTAGCGCACGCTAAGGCATATATGTTAGCGCACGTTAACGGGAAGTCATCTGCATATCAGCCAAGTTCGAAGTTAGCTGAAGTGAAGTTAGCTGATGAGATAGCGCACGCTACACGTTATCATTAGCGCACACTATCGAAGTATGATTAGCGCACGCTAAGATATTTGAATCAAGTCAATCAGAACGTTGGGAAAAGTAGGTCAAAGTCAGCATATCAAACGGATACTTTGACAATCCATGCAACAGATATATTGGATTAGCGCACGCTACAATGTGCTATTAACGCACGCTAATACAAGATGGTTACGTACGTAAGGCAGAAGGCATAACGTACGCTAAAGAAGAAACGAAGCTACTGGACTGAAACTGGGAACAGTGTAGCGCACGCTACAGGCACGCTAATGAGTTAGCGCACGCTAATAAGGAAGGCTAGCGCACGCTAGCAAGTCAAAACAGCCAGCAATGGCTAGTTTGTGGAAAATGCCTATAAATACCATTCCTATGGTATTGTTTGAGTATAACAACTTCAAGCAAACGAGTTATACATCTGAGAATCATATTCTTACATTGTTGTTGTAATATTGAGCTTATATTGTTAGTTTGAGTGTTTATACATTCAACATTATACACGAGCGAGAAAAAGAAAAGATACGATTTGATTCGGTGTTATTAGGATCAAGGATCCGGCATTGTTAGAATCACAATCGCTATCTTAGTGAGGTTTATCTAGTACCCATAGAAAGCTAGAGTGGTTGATTCCTTATCCAATAGAAAAGGAAAAACGGTTTTACTCGGACCGATAGAAGACGAGCTTGTAACGGTAATCCCTCGACCGATAGAAGAGAGGCGTAGAGGTTTTGATCTTAAGCCTAAGGAAAAAGATACATCGAGAGAGGACGTAGGCTTCGTTAATAGCCGAACCTCTATAAATCCTTGTGTGATTTATTTTCCGCAAATTTATTTACGCTTCCGCATAAAACGGCGAAAATATCCGATAATATACCAACAATTGGTATCGGAGCGGTACTCCAATACGCGGCTTAACATCCGAGGAGAAAAGATCCAATGGCGTTCCAAATGGCTCCCGTCGAAGGCCTTGCTCTCAACCGACCACCATTTTTGATGGCTCAAACTTCATGACGTGGAAGAAGAAGATGTCAATATTCATCCGAGCATATGACATCGAGCTTTGGAAGGTGATTTGTCTTGGTCCGAAAATTCCGACAAATTCCAACGGTACGCTCAAAACCTTCGAAGAATATGACGATTCCGATTGGAAAAACGACCACTACAATTGTAAGGCAACTCAACTTCTCTATTGTGCCTTAAATCCGGAAGAACACAACCGGATATCATCGTGTGATAGTGCCAAAGAAATCGGGAAAATGCTTGAGGTAACACACGAAGGTACGTCTCAAGTCAAAGAGACGAAGATAAACATGCTCCTTCACGATTATGAATTATTCCAAATGAAGGACGACGAATCCATCTCGATTATGCTCGACCGATCTCGGTCATCACTAATGGATTAGCATGTTTCGGAAAACCACTTTCGAGTAGTGAGAAAGTAAAGAAAATTCTCCGATCACTACCTCGAGAATGGGACGGTACGGTTACGGCAATTATGGAATCTAAGGATTCAAACCACATTCGAAAAACGAATCCGTCAATTTCAAAATACCCCGATGTGAAAAATGTTTGAAAATCGGGCATCACATTTCAAATTGCAAAAGCCCAAGACGGACGATAAAAATTAAAAAGATTTGGGTTCCTAAAGGAACAAACATTTCAAATATCGTCTACGTTTCAAAAGAAAAACCTACTATAGGTTGGATCCCCAAAAATAAATTTTGACAAATGATTTTTTACAAAGGGGGAGAAGGAATATTTTTGAGGGAAAGTAATATTTTTAGGGGGAGTTTATACCCTTATTAATGCATAAATTGGTATCATGCATATTTATATTTCATTTGGTATCCTTTATATTTTTTTTACTTTTTGATGAAGACAAAAAGGGGGAGAAAGATATGAATTGAGATAAAAAAGGAGAAGGAGATGAATTGAGATAAAAATGAGAAAAATCAAAGAAGTCGAAAAGAAAAAGAAAGCATACAAAAAGGGGGAGTTAAAACGAAGGAGTTGAAAAATTGAAAAATGAAGAAGTCAAAAAAGAAGAAAAAGAAAAGGATTGGAGAAACTAACGAAACGATCAAAGCCGAAAACTTTGATTCGTAGAAATATACATATTTTTACAGATTATCCAATTCAAGAGTTGTTTTGTAATCATCAAAAAGGGGGAGATTGTTGGAATATTTATTCCACACATTATTTAATTTGTGTTTTGATGATTAAAGTTGCTA
Source organism: Orobanche coerulescens (assembly GCA_033398695.1). Taxonomy (NCBI): domain Eukaryota; kingdom Viridiplantae; phylum Streptophyta; class Magnoliopsida; order Lamiales; family Orobanchaceae; genus Orobanche; species Orobanche coerulescens. Next base: position 53,531,657 of record CM065803.1, read on the forward strand.
AACAACAAAACAACATCGAGGCGAAGCAAAACGACGAAGCAGACGAAGCCACAAAAAGCTGAGCAAAATGCATGCCTAGCACACGCTAAGGCATATATGTTAGCGCACGTTAACGAGAAGTCATCTGCATATCAGCCAAGTTTGAAGTTAGCTGAAGTGAAGTTAGCTGATGAGATAGCGCACGCTACACGTTATCATTAGCGCACGCTATCGAAGTATGATTAGCGCACGCTAAAATATTTGAATCAAGTCAATCAGAACGTTGGGAAAAGCAGGTCAAAGTCAGCATATCAAACGGATACTTTGACAATCCATGCAACGGATATATTGGATTAGCGCACGCTACAATGTGCTATTAACGCACGCTAATACAAGATGGTTACGTACGTAAGGCAGAAGGCATAACGTACGCTAAAGAAGAAACGGTTACCGACTGAAATCGGGAATGCCTAGCGCACGCCATGTGCACGCTAATGAGTTAGCGCACGCTAATAAGGAAGGCTAGCGCACGCTAGCAAGTCAAAACAGTCAGCAACGGCTAGTTTGTGGAAAATGCCTATAAATACCATTCCTATGGTATTGTTTGAGTATAACAACTTCAAGCAAACGAGTTATACATCTGAGAATCATATTCTTACATTGTTGTTGTAATATTGAGCTTATATTGTTAGTTTGAGTGTTTATACATTCAACATTATACACGAGCGAGAAAAAGAAAAGATACGATTTGATTCGGTGTTATTAGGATCAAGGATCCGGCATTGTTAGAATCACAATCGCTATCTTAGTGAGGTTTATCTAGTACCCATAGAAAGATAGAGTGGTTGATTCCTTATCCAATAGAAAAGGAAAAATGGTTTTACTCGGACCGATAGAAGACGAACTTGTAACGGTAATCCCTCGACCGATAGAAGAGAGGCGTAGAGGTTTTGATCTTAATCCTAAGGAAAAAGATACATCGAGAGAGGACGTAGGCTTCGTTAATAGCCGAACCTCTATAAATCCTTGTGTGATTTATTTTCCGCAATTTTATTTACGCTTCCGCATAAGACGGCGCAAATATCCGATAATATACCAACAGCGTGTTGTAGATTCATGCACATAATATTATTTTGGAAACTTGGGATTTTGTGAAACCGGAACATATGTACTATATGATTCCATTGGTATGGTAGTAGCGCGATTTTACCATAATGATTTTTGAATGATTTCTTTGTAAGTATAGAATTGGGGATGGTGACCCCATGCTGGTTGCTTTGGATATTGAGTGGTCATTCCCACTCCACATATGATTGGATATGTTCGTCGGTTTGTGATTGGTTGCTCATATGCTGAGGAGTATGTTCATCAGTCGGGTATGTTTATTGAGATCCATTGTATGTGATTGGTGTGTCGTTTTGTGAACTTTATTCGCTCATATATCGGTTTCTGTGGTTCTGTGTTGATCGTGTTGTAGTTTACCGTGTGAAGGTATTCTCGATTTTCGTTGATCGTCCGTTGGTAATATTGGAGTTTATCATGATGATGATATTCTCGGCTGTGTTTTGACATTTGGATTGGTCGTATTAGAGTTTATCATGTCGATGATATTCTCGGTTAATTTATTGGTTGATATTGCTGGTGATCATCTGAGCCTTCAGATTGTCTGTCGATGTTTCAGGATTCGTTGCCATTGTGTTGAGCAGTTGTTTCACAGATGTATCGTGCATTATTGGTTTTTAGCAGATTGAGACTTGATTGTGTAATCAGGCAGACAAGATTTGACACGGATAGATTATTTCATCCGAAGATGATATATTTTGTTGAGACTCATGGAATTGTTATTGTAAACGTATTGAGGCTTTACAGTAAAGTCACTTGCTAGTACCTCAGGAGATCTTCGACTTGGCGCATATATAAGTGTACTGTTTTGGTTATTCGTTAATGATGATGATTGATCGTTGTTGTGATGGTTTTGGAATATTTTGGTTGAACGGTTTGTTGGTTTTTCTATAACGGCTTGCAAGTTTCGAGGACGAAACTTATTTTAAGTGGTGTAGTATGTAATATCCGTATTTCTACTACTGTGGTTTAATATTATTTTATTCGAGTTATGTTGTACAGCGTGGAATCTGTACAGTATGGATAAAATAAATGAAGGACTAAGACATCTGTATTGGTATAATTACTGTACTTGGTCGACAATTGCAGTTGAGGATATTGTGTATCGTATGAGAATATTATTGGAAGGAGTATGTATTCAATATGCCGTATGTTCGTATTCTGTATGTTGAGACGTTGGACAAGAGTAGCTGAAAATGGCTAAGTGTAACATTATTAGCGCACACTAATATACATGCCTAGCGCACGCTATCGTTCTGGTTTAGTGCACGCTAGAGGCAAAAGATAACGCACACTAGTACAGACCAGATCAGAAGGAATCTACGTGTGGACCCGGTCACTTTCGGCGCATGTGCCGACAAGGTCAACGGATGTTTGTTGTGAAGGGTTAGCGCACGCTAATGTACATTTATAGCGCACGCTAATCAGATCGGACCAAAGGAATCTTGGCTTTGTTAGGTTACTTTCGGCATGTGGGGACATGGGGGTAGGTGCAGACTGTAGCAAGTCAACTATGAGTAGCGCACGCTACGATGGAAGGTTTGCGTACGCTAAATACAGGACTTTACGTACGCTATTGCTTAGGAATTCTCCACGATGATCCTTCCACCTACGGTTTAAAGAAGCCTTGGCTATGAAGCTTATTGAAAATTTCATGAATGTGATTTAAGATTTGTGATTATGCGCATGTAGCGCACGCTATCGTCTATGTGTAGCGTACGCTAACATGGATCCATAGCGCACGCTACAAAGGAACATTAGCGCACGCTATACGTGGTCAATATGATTGAGACGTGTGGTAGGTGAGATCAGGCCGGGGATCTTGGTCGGATTGTGTCGGGATGAACCTAGACGGCTTTCGGGAAAAGCCAAGTCAACGCCTTAGCGCACGCTACTGATATGAGAATAGCGCACGCTAAGTGCTGAGTACAGTGAAGTCAGTAAGCCGTTAGCGCACGCTAAGAGTATGGACTAGCGCGCGATAATAACCATTTTCTATAAATAGGACAGCATCACGAGCTGATGAGTTTTATGGATGCATACTCCGGATACAATCACATCCAGATGCATCCCACTGATGAAGAAAACACCTCCTTCTACTCGGCCCGCGACCTGTATTGCTACCGAATGATGCCTTTTGGGCTCAAGAACGCCGGCGCAACCTATCAACGCCTGGTAAATAAAATGTTCAATACCTTGATAGGTCATACTATGGAAGTGTATGTAGATGATATGTTAGTGAAATCTGTGCGTTCGGCAGACCATGTAAATGACCTTAATAAAATGTTTGCTATTTTGCGTGAGTACAAGATGAAGCTAAATCCCAAGAAATGTTCATTTGGGGTAGGCTCTGGAAAATTCCCCGGGTACATGGTAAGCCAAGAGGGATTGAAGCCAACCCCGATAAAATCAAGGCAGTGACCGAACTTGTTCCACCAAATTCGGTCAAGAAAGTACATAGCCTAACCGGCCGGCTAGCCGCGCTAAGTCACTTTATCACTCGCTCAACTGATAAATATAAACCTTTATTTGAAGCCATAAAAAAGAACAAAGATTTTCAGTGGACTGACCCTTGCCAAAAAGCCTTTGAGGCCATCAAGGAAGTTTTGGCAGAAGTCCCAGTCCTGCAACGACCGGCCCGGGGAGAACCTCTCTAATTGTATCTCGCGGTGTCCGACTCCGCAGTCAGCGCTGTGCTTATCCGGACGGAAAATGCAGTTCAACATCCGGTCTACTATGTTAGTCAGGCCCTTCATCATGCCGAGCTCAGATACGCGCTGATGGAAAAGCTGGGCTATGCGCTCATGATGACCACCCGAAAGCTAAGACCCTACTTTCTGGAACATCAGGTAGTGGTCTTAACAAACTACCCCTTAAAGCAAGTCATGCACCGACCCGACGTATCTGGCCGGATGATCAAATGGGCCGTCGAGCTCGGACAGTTCGACTTGACTTTTGAATCGCGCACTGCCATAAAAGGTCAGGTCCTGGCAGATTTCATCATGGAGTTCACACCGGCAATCATACAAGAAAACGACCGATCAGATGAATGGTCACTTTATGTAGACGGGTCGTCAACTGCCGACCGAGCAGGCGCAGGAATTGTCCTCGTAAGTCCTGATCAACGTTTGTTCTGCTCGGCCATTCGCCTAGGTTTTGTAGCCACCAATAATGAAGCAGAATATGAAGCCCTCTTGGCCGGTCTGGAAATGGCGACCTCCCTCGGCCTCACTCGCCTCGCTGTCTTAAGTGATTCTCAATTGGTGGTAAACCAAATTAGGGGCAAATACGAGGCCAAGGAACCCAAACTGATTAAGTACATCCACTTGGCGCGGACACGGCTGCAAGAATTTCGGGGAACTATACAACATATCCCCCGGACCGAGAACATCCAAGCCGAATCTTTAACCAAGCTCGCATCCAGCGCGGGAGCCGAACATATGGACGAGGTCAGCATAGGATACCATGCGTCATCAGCCCTAGAAATGGCAGAAGTCCAGACAACCGAACAATCGGAACCGCAAGGATGGATGCAGCCTATAATCCGATATCTTCAGAGCGGTGTTTTACCCGAGGACCGAACCCAGGCGCGATCGCTTCGAACCCAATCCGCCAGGTTCACCATCGTGGATGGAACTTTATACAAAAGAGGGTATTGGGTCCCATTACTGAAATGCCTGTCCGAGTCGGAAGCAGAATACGCCCTCAGAGAGGTGCACGAGGGTATATGCGGCAACCATTCGGGCGGCCATGCGCTAGCCTATAAATTGATCCGACAAGGATATTACTGGCCAAATCTTAAAAAAGATGCCATCGCGCTCATACGGAAGTGCGTCCGATGCCAAATCTTCGCTCCTTAGATCCGATCCCCGCCGGAAACCCTCACTTCCGTATATTGCCCATGGTCATTCGCCAAGCGGGGGATCGATTTGATCGGCCCCTTACCTAAAGGACGGGGAGGAGTACAATACTCTATCATCGTAGTCGATTATTTCACAAAATGGGCAGAGGCCGAGCCTATGGCGCGGACAACCGAGCAGAAAATAGTTGATTTTATATGTAAGTCACTCATATGTCGGCTCGGGATCCCTCAATCTATTGTCTCTGATAATGCTAAACAATTTGACAATAAGAAATTCCGGGCCTTCTGCGACGGCCTCCACATACGAAACAACTTTTCCACACCATATTATCTGCAATCCAACGGACAGGTCGAGGCGATCAACAAAATTATAAAGCAGCACCTCAAGACCCGCCTTGAAGAACTCAAATGTTCGTGGCCCGAAGAACTCCCTGGAGCCTTATGGGCATATAGAACAACACATCGGTCCGCTACTGGAGAAACACCCTTCTCCTTGGCCTTCGGCACTGAGGCAGTCATCCCGGTCGAAATTGGGGCGCCTACCTACCGGTTAACCCATTTCGAAGAACAAGATAACGACTTGGCTCTCCAAGCGATCCTGGACCTCATCGCCGAAAAGCGGACCCAAGCAGAAATGCGAAATGCCATCTATAAAAAAAGATGCGAAAAATACTACAACTCCAAGGTTCACCATCGAAGTTTCCAGGTCGGAGACATCGTTCTTAAACGGATATTGGGACCAGATTCGGGATCCCTGAAGCCCAAATGGGAAGGACCGTACAAAATTAGTGAAGTCCTTCACAATGGAGCCTACCGGTTAGAATATCTGAACGGCCAGGTATTAACTTATCCGTGGAATGTTATGTATTTGAAAAGGTACTATCAATAAAATTTGACTTTATTTCATTTTTAGCTTGGGTACACTATAAGACCGAGCTCGCCTCGTCACCTCATAAGACCGGCTCATCCGGCACTATAAGACCGAGCTTACCTCGGCACCTCATAAGACCGGCTCATCCGGCACTATAAGACCGAGCTCGCCTCGGCACCTCATAAGACTGGCTCATCCGGCACTATAAGACCGAGCTCGCCTCGGCACCTCATAAGACCGGCTCATCCGGCACTATAAGACCGAGCTCGCCTCGGCACCTCATAAGACCGGCTCATTCGGCACTATAAGACCGAGCTCGCCTCGGCACCTCATAAGACCGGCTCATCCGGCACTATAAGACTGAGCTCGCCTCGGCACCTCATAAGACCGGCTCATCCGGCACTATAAGACTGAACTCGCCTCGGCACCTCGTAAGACCGGCTCATCCGGCACTATAAGACCGAGCTCGCCTCATCACCTCATCAGACCGGCTCATCCGGCACTATAAGACCGAGCTCACCTCGGCACCTCGTAAGACCGGCTCATCCGGCACTATAAGACCGAGCTCGCCTCGGCACCTCGTAAGACCGGCTCACCCGGCACTATAAGACCGAGATCGCCTCGGCACAACCAACAGGAGATGAACAAGAAAAAAAAAGAAGACGACGGCCGAATCGACTCGGCCCGAACACCCGAAAGAAAGCAGCTAAAGAGACGCTATAAAGAAGATTTTATTCATCCAAGGAAACATTTTTACAAATTACATGTGAAAAACAAAGGAAAAGAAAGACTGGCACGCAGTCCATGCAGGAAACAAAATCCGAAGGGAAACTACGCGGCCCCACCATCCTGGCCAGCCGCCTGAAACAATTGTCCTTCATCTTCGCCGGGCGGAACCAACCCCGGATCTTCAATAACCTCGGCGGCCTTCGGCTCATCAGCTCCGAGAGATTCAACCTTCAGGTCGGCCGCCTGAGACTCTATATAGGCCTGAACCTCCTCAACGGTCTTCCCTTCCTTCATGAGATCTAATATCGCGTAGCAGGTGGAGATATAGTTAAGGTTGATCAGCTCCTCGAACTCGGGCGTCTCCTTAAAAGCAGTCGCCCCTTCGGCAAGACCCTTGGCATAGCCCGAAGCCTCGCAAGTATTAACCCGCTATGTCAGTTTTTCAAGCTGGGCCTTCGTATCTTCCAGATAAGCAGCATGCTCGGCCCGGACTGCCTCGTACTGCTTCTGCATCCTCTCAGCCGCCTCAGTCATTTTGAGGGCCTCGCCCTTCCAGTTCTCGGCCTCGCAGGCCCGGCTCTCAAGGAGATCCATGTCTCCCTTCATGGAGGTTATCTCCTCCTCCAAGGTCCCCCTATATAGAACCACTGCTCCTTCCATCTGTGGATGGTCTCCGGCACATCCACTAATTCTTTATGCATGGCATGCCGGGATGTCAGGTAAAACCAGCTGGAGCCGGATCTGCCGACCGACCTCCACAGGAAGAGACTGTTGAACTCCTCGAAGCTGGGCTCGGGCCAGCCGTGCTGACGGAAAAGGACGAAAAGGCCCACCACCCGATCCCATGAATTGAGGTGGATTCGGGCCAGCGGAAAGCCCCACTGCCTCAGCCAGCGGGAGAAGGCCAACGAAAGTGGGAACCTCAACCCGAACAGCAGAGAACAGTAGTACACCGCCGTACAACCGATAGGCGGGGTGTGGGGCCTCTCCTCGGGAGTCGGAACGAACATCCGCACCCTAGCCGGGATCTTAAACCGTAGCCGCCAAGCCACTAATTGCTCTTCCGTAACGGTGCTGCGAATTGAGGCCGAGTCCCACTCCGCCTCCACGAAAGGGGACGGCCGAGGTCGAGTACAGGCCACCACCGGCTCAACCCTTTCTTCCGCCTGAGTCCCTCCGACCGCCGTCAACGGCGCCGCCATCTCCACGCCTCCAAATCCCGGCGATCCCGCGACCTCGCCGCCGTCTTCCTCGTCGCTCCAGTTGATGGGAACCCCGCCTACAGACAGATCCGCCACCCCCATGCGGTCTGGCGACACAATCAGCTCCTCTGCCACCCTCTCATCCCTTAACTCCGACATATTAAATAGAAAAGGGGGAAAGGCTTACCGGGAAATTCTTTCTAAAATCAGGAAAAGGACACCGGAATTTTTTCTCTCTCTTCTCTACAACAAAAGCAAAAATAGCGGTAGGAGAAATGAAGAAGGAGAAGCCCTATATTTATAAAGAGAAGAGAACATTAAATGCCTAGCGCGTGGCGCGACGATTCACACTGAACCGTCGCAAAAACCCAAGGCGCGTGAACGAACTATCGAATCAAATCCGGCCACGTGTCTCCGTCATCATGACACCTAGAGCATTGAAATTGAATCGACGCGACTCCCGAAGAGACGTCCCTTCGAGAGATCTTATCCAAGTCTCTCCGGAGATCTTATCCAAGCCGGATCGGCTGTACTACGAAACGACTCCAGCCCGACCAACCCGGCACGGCCCTGGACTCGGTGGCCCTTGTTGATAGCCCATTCGTCTTGGCATCCACGTAAGCACTCCAGGCAGCTGAATCGGCCGATCAGAGCAACAAGCCGGACCGAGTACGAATCCGATTCTCTCCCGGTCTCGTCAAAGACCGGACCGGTCAGAGACGTCAAAGCCAACCCGATATCCAAACCGGAAGGACCGAGCAGATCAACGATAAATACGCTCTAAATCGAGATTATGCCGAGGCCGACCAGAACGGCGGGAGACCCAAGGTCCGACCCCGATGGATAAGCATCGCCAGAAGCATGCGGGACAGGCATACAGGACAGTTAGTGCTTACTGTCACATGCCTTCCCGAAGCAAGCCTTAGAAGCCGCCACGTGCCTATGGCATGTTTACACTCTGACAAGTGTTTTGGGCATATTCCCCAACATTCTCCAACTGTTATCTCCTAATTGACTGAGATTATCTATATATAGAGAACGTGTACAAACAATGAAAGGACTTTTGGAAACTTTGTGGAAAAATATATATATATATATATATATATATATATATATATATATATATATATATATATAGAGAGAGAGAGAGAGAGAGAGAGAGAGAGAGAGAGAGAGAGAGAGAGAAAGAAAGAAAAGAGACGAGACTTGTATAAAACAAGCGAAAAAGATAAGACAGAACCATTAATAAAATTTAGTGATCCTTTTTAATTCATCTTTTTTTATTGTGTTCTACGTGACTTCGATCCATTAGTCCAAATCAGCACACGTGACGTTGACCAAATCGGACGTCAACAGAACCATGCGTGAGGAATAACCTCTAAATTCATTTTTGAACATTTTATACAATTTATCCTCCAGGACCGTCACTACAAAATATCGTCTTTGGAAGAGATACCGACTACACTCTATCTCATCCACCATGAAATAGTATTGGAGATAAAGAACTCAACTCATAATTCCCCCGAAGAAAATTTTCCAAAATAGAGGAATTAAAAAAAAGTGGTGTAATTAAAATTACATTGATAAGAAAATCGGGTCTGGAGCTGAATGCTTCAGTGTATACTACCCCACCAGTAGTGTGTTCACAATGACAGCGTGAGACTCGAGGCACAATTTCTTCAGGTCAGGGGGAGACCAAATAGTTCAAATAGGACATGGGGTTGGTGGGTTCGGCCAGAACATGTATTGGGCAGAAGTTTGGGTTGGGTCGATTGGCAAGGCCACGTTGAATGAAAATGGACACGGGCTAGAACACTAGGTGGATGGGTGAGGGCCGAACTGACAGGCCACAAACGATCGGTCTAAGCAACTACCAATGACTCGGGATTGGGAGGGCTGAATTTTGGTGAATTTGAGGTTAAAAACTTGATTGGTAGTTGGGAAGAAGTCGGAGCCGATGGTGTTTCATGTTAGACATAGTATGTGGTATTCCTCGAATGAATTGAGCGTGGTGGTCGGATTAGAGTTGTCATAAGAGATGGGCCAACTGCAGGTTGGTAGTGGCGATCTCGAGTTAGTGGCCGCGGGGAGGTGAAGCGACGGGTTGGGCGCGGTGCTGGGATGCGGGTCAGTGCATGACTAACGTTCCTATCGAGAAAAACTATTTCATTTATTTTTTTTGAGTTTTCTTCTTATAACTACATGTCAATAAAATTTTTGCAGAAAATAGTAATTGCAACAACAAAAGTAGAAAACTATATGAAATTGGGTATTGGTATCATTGATACATGGTATATTATACAAGTAATACTAATACAAGGGGAATTCTTCATGGCGTAGAACTCTTATTATATATATATATATATATATATATACTCCTCACATTCCATAAATATTATTTTCTTTGATTTTTTTAAATATTAAGAAAAATATTAAATAGTTAAATAAGATGAGCTATATTATTTACATTTCAGACGTACTCTTGCTTTATAATTGAAACTTGAAGTATTAATTACTAAAATTAGGGCAGAAATATGAGGTCTAATAAATGATGGAATGAGGTCTAAAAAACTTGCATTAATTTAATGACAAGTGTTGTGCGGCGATTTATACGTCTCGAAGGCCATCGGCATAACGATCAGAGAGTCTACCATAGAAGACATACTCTGGGCAAACACCCAGCAGTCGGCACCCACGACGATCGTCTTTTGGTATCAGGCGATCGTCTTTTGTTAATTGGCGATCGTCTATGATGTCCAACCAGAGACGATCGTCTCGTGCCACGTATGAATCCAACATCCGTCAAAGTCGTCGAAGACCGAATCTTAGACGGTGGCCCACGTGCAGATCCACAAAGGGCGCCGACAGATAAGACATTTGACCACAGCCTGTCACCTACCTCACCTACCGACAGGGCTGCCGAAAGGTACAAAGTGGGTCCTCCCCGAACAGCGACTCAGGACGCGTGCAGGCTTTCCATTGGCTCGCACAGCTGGCCGCCAGCAGCAGCCCCAGACTTTAAGGGAACAGCCTCACGTGACGAGACGATTGGCCATCTTATTATAATATAGAAAACGGCGGTCGCCCGCGATTGCCGGAGAGGTCCCAGCAACAGTGGCTAAGGGAGGCGCTCATTACCGTGAATACATGTGCAAAACACACAGAGAGAGAATCATAGACCCATCTGGCAATTACTTACACATTCATAGTGATATGCATACATACTTACAATACATCCCAAGCAAGAACTCACAGATCTTCATATCTGGTTCTTCCGGCAATCTACACGCTCTACAGCTTAGATAACTAGAAGTCTTTATACTCATTGTAATAGATTATAACATTAATATTTGTACTCCACAGTATATTTATTAATAACATCTCGCGAGAGCATTCAAGCCCGGGATTAACAACCCCGACAAATCTTGTGTTATTTATTTTTCCGCGGAAGTGTTCTCGCATTTGTTTGTTACTCGATCATTCCAGCAATACTATCTCCGGATAATATTTTGGGTAACAACAATTGGCGCTAGAGGAAGGGGACTCTAAACTTTCATTTTTATTCCTACCGTCTCGAAGAACACTCACTGTTCTCCGGACCTATACTTGAAGAAACACTCACTGTTCTTCAAAAGAAAAGCCTTCAGAAAAATGACATCTGCAACGACCTCCAAGAGAGCCACCCTGTGATCTGCCGGAAACCTCATTCCGGACCGGACCGAATCCCAGCCCACGGCGGAAGGTGACCACGGCGACGCAAGGCTCTCACTCCCGCCCCCGAGGGATGGTTCTAGCCTCTCACTCGATCGGGCCTGCATCACGAATGCAGTTGAGGAGGCTATAGCCATCCTCGTGGAGCGACGGAGGGCATGCGACTCGCCCACCATCACTCACACGGCCATCCGCCGAGCAGCAAGCGGAAACTCAAGGGGATCTATGTTGAGAAATCGATAGAAAGCCCCGAGCCGCAGGAGAGGGCTCTCACAAAGTGATGACTCCATCTTCACCGCCAGAAGCGATCCTCATGGCGACCCGGCACCGAGGCCCAGTGGGAGACATCGGTATCCGAATCCTTTACCAGAGCTCGGCATATCCGACTACCGTAAGACAAAGCCACCGAGCCCCGCTCGCCCAAGAAATGAGCCCGCTGGCAAGGAACTCATCGTCCACCATGGGGCCAAGGGATCTGTGCACGATCGCCTTGGCTCGCGCTCCGGGATACAATCAGCAAGCAGTCAGGCGACGGCGATGGCCGCCATGCAGCGCCAGCTCGACGAGATGAAGGCGCTCCTGGAAACTGGGGCAGGCGCCAGGAGATCGATCGCTGGGCCAAGTGAACCACTCGCGGTTCAGATCGAGCTCGCCCCAGTTCAACCAAAGATCGCACCCCCACAAACACCTCTATATGAGGGGAGATCAGATCCGGAGACCCACTTGAGCAAATTCCGGATCTACATGACCAGATGCGGAGCATCAGATGCGACGAAGTGTCGAATTTTCCCATTAACTCTGGGCGACCTCGCCCATAGGTGGTACATCTCATTACCACCTCGCTCAATCAACTGCTTCGAGAAGCTGGCGAACAACTTCACGTCGTATTTCACCGCCAAAGTCGCTCGCCCGGAAGGCCCCCACCGCATGATGAAAATCAAGCAGGGGAAGGACGAATCAGATGAAGATTACATCGACCGGGTAGACGAGATAGTCCTCACCGGCGAGCCCATCAGCGACGAGCTCGCCCTCTACTCAGTCCTGGGGGGATTCTGCGGCCACTCACCCATGTTCAGGCACCTCACTAAGGAAATCCCCCCGACCTACTCGGTCTTCCGCGTCAGAGCCGCCGATTTTCTGGCCAGGCAGAGGATGCTCTCCCTCCGCTTAGGCGAGGGACCCTCCGGAGAAGGGAAGACGCCATCCCATGTCCAGAAGAAGGCGGTCGCCAAGCCCAGAAAGGTGGTCGCAAAGCCGCCTGGTGAGTTCAAAGCCTTCGAGGATGTGGAGGTCCACCTTCTCCACAACCTCAACTTATCTCCGGCCCACATCTTCAACGCAATCAAGGGGCGCGAATGGCTATCCAAACCAAAGCCGATAAGGGACCACGATCATCTAGACCGTAGCAAATTCTGTGCCTATCACAAGAGTCCCGGCCACAACACCAGCCAATGCCGCGACCTCCTCAGACAACTCTGGCGACTGTTTGAGGAAGGCAAATTGGACAACTTGGTCACCAAGCCAGAACCTAGGACAGAGAGGACCGGAGGGCGCGAGCGCCGACAAAATGAAAGGACCCCTCCCAATCCGGTCGCCAGGATCGAGCATGAGCCGGAATATTCTGATGAATCGATCCCTCCGATCAACCCTGGCGGTCGGATTAATATGCTTCAAGCAGGAGGTGGAAATCTCGGGGGCCTTTCCCCGGTTTCCACCATGTCAAACAGGAAGCGAAAGGCCGAACTAAGGGCGTTCGCCGGGGTCCATGTCGTGGTACCTCCAGAGCCAACCATCTCTAGAGACGCGCTCATCACCTTCTCCAACAAGGACAGGGAGGGAGTACAGTGCCCCAAAGAGGATGCATTGGTGATCTTCGCGTGTATCCTTGGGAAGATGGTCGATCGAGTGCTGGTCGACAATGGGAGCTTCTGCAACATCATATTCAAATCCGCCCTGGACCAGCTCGGCAACTTGACCAAGTTCATCAAGCCGTTCGGCACCGTGCTCCAAGGGTTCGGCGACAGCACAATCCAAGCCTACGGAAGGATCAAGCTCTCTGTCGAGCTAATATGCTTTTACGATCCCAAGGTTAGAATTACTAGGAACCTAAATTTTGTAATCATAGATAAGCGCAGCATCTATAATGGGTTCCTAGGCCGCCCCTTTCTAGAAAGCTTTGAGGCGATCACCTCATCTTTCTTTTACTGTATCAAATTCCCCACTACCGATGGGACGGTCGGTACTGTAAAAGGAGATCAGCTAATGGCAAAGAAATGTTTGAATTAATCCTATGTTGTTACTTCTTTCGATACTTCCCACGCTATGTGTAACATTGAAACGATCGACAATCAACCCATGGAGATCGACGAGCCAAGCACATCGTACCAACCCGACTCAGAGGACGTCATCTCGGATCGAGTAACGGACGACATCGAGCCTAGGATCGGTTTCGAGCCAAGTCTCGACATCGATTGTAACACCCCCAAAATATCCCGAGGTATTACAGTGCCGTGAATCCCACGTGGGACCCACAAGGCTAGTTAGAAAAATAGGCATTTTAAGAAAATCGTGATAAAACCTTAAGTTCAAGGGTTACATGACGTGAAACGAAAGATTTAAGGAAAAATGTAATTCGGAGAATTATTACACAACAAATGTTTTTCCAAAGAAAATAATTTATTCCAATTTAAGCAACGGCTAGAGATAATTCCAACACCGCTCAAGTCTGACCGGACCCCTCGGGAATGTCCTGCACATGATGAACAATTTTACCTAGTATGACGAGTCATACCAGGTAACCAGGGTCAGAGAATGCATATCAAATAACAACCACTAACAACAATATACGACATTTTTACAATCACCGTACCTAGTAATCACAAGGAATATTTCATCATTCAACCGATGTCTCTCTCTCTTTATCACATAAACCCCCAAGGTCGCAACCAAGGGTCACGGAAGTATCCACACGGGAATACCCCGGAACATAGGCGCCCAATTCGGGTCTTACCCACTAACACATTTCCACAAGGGTACCATACAGGTTTTATCCCCAACACATCGGCCCATTTATAACATCTTTAGAGAAAGACAACGTCGGCTTTTATCAAGATGGCACGTACACACATACGGTATAACATTGATATTATAAATTCACGAGCAAGATTTCACTTGCCTGTGATCCCATAGTAGATGCTTTATGATAACGAAGTCCCCACGCCCGCTCGAGCTTAACCTAGCCACGAAACATCCGATTAACACCTCGTATGGATCATAATGAATAAAACTAGTCTCCCTTTCCTAACCGGATTCCTAGTGTAGTTTTAATTGTCGGTATGAGTATCGTTTCCAAGTTTTCAAGTGTCGTGTACCATTATCTCGTTCAATCTTATAGTTAACATTAGGTATATCGATTTACTCAAGAAGATAATCCTACCATTCTTCGGTTGTCAACGAATTATTATGGCGAAATCGAATCTTATGCTTTCTAATACAATTCTATATTCCGAATACTACAATCGACGGATTTTATTGCACAATAACTCCGGTGGTTTAACAACCAATATTGATTATACTATCGAATTACTTCCTTAGTTTGCTAAGTGTCAAAAATCACAAGGTGAGGGTGGCTACGAACAATGGAACATACGGTGACGGATTACTACGAATTTCCCCACAATTGATTCGTCAAATTTTACATTCCTAGTGATGATTTGAAGTGAAATTTCGTTTGCATGAAACGAAACATATAAGAAACGAAATTTCCGGTTACTACAATTTCATCCGACAAGATTGTCTACGAAGTTTAACAAAATCTACCCCATACCCGCAATATAACAAGTATAACTAAGAAAACATCGAAGATATAACTCCAGGGATTGGTGGCTTACCTTATTGGAAGAAGAATAATGAAGATAGTTGACGGATTCACAAGAACTACGAGGAGAACGAGAAGTGACTTGAACGACTTGGATAATCTTCACCGGAGCTCAAGAATCCACCTCCTCAATGTTAATTCAAGTGTTTAAGGCTTAAGAACCGGGTATAGGGCTAGGAATTTCTCCAAGGGTGGTAGTTTGTGGTGTTGGGTCGTGCAAATGAAGAAGGGAGTTATCATTTTATAAAACTGGATTTTGATAACGTACGTTAATGATAAGAGTGTTACGACGTAAGGTGTATTACGACGTAATAAAGCGATGACAACGCACGTAAAGAACTCACCGCCCGAAATGTACCCAAGTGTTACGACGTTAATTTTGGGACATTACGTACGTAACAAACTTTTGACTCGATTGTCATCTAGCCCGCCGAAAGTATACCTCTCCTTGTCAAAAGAAAGATAATGGTCGGTAGACCGACCAACCCGCTACGCACGTAATGTGGCCGCCTTAACGTCGTAACCATTGAAATTTAGCGTCGTTAGGCATGGGTTATAGCGCGCTAGATGTAAATTTTAGCCTCAACCACATTCTAACCATCTCGGGTGACCATCCCTTCCGCTCGTCAACAATTATCGGGGAACAAGACGTTGGCCACCGTCATATTCGCACCGACGATCGTCCCACGGCATCAAGGTGTGTCACCCCCGTTTCATTCACATCGTACAATTATATAGCACTCAATGGAATACATAAATAGAAATGACGTCACATTACCAAACATTCACACAGTACAAAGTAATCAAGCATGGAATACCGGAGGTATTACATATCACCCCTCTTAAAATAGTTTCGTCACGAAACTTAAGAAAATAACTCGGGATGACTCTCCTTCATGCTCGACTCGGTTTCCCAAGTCGCCTCTTCCGTGCCGTGGTGCGACCACTGAATCTTCACGAGGGGTATGGCTTTATTTCTTAACATCTTCACACGCTGATCCAGAATGGCGATCGGTATCTCCCTAAAGGTAGCGTCATCGGAAATTTCCACTTCTTCGAAATTGAGTTTGTGGCTCAGGTCATAGACATACTTCCTTAACTAGGAGACGTGAAAAACATTATGCACTCCATCCAGATGCGGCGGTAGAGCTAATCGATACACGAGTTTCCCTACCCGGTCCAATATCTCAAACGGACCTATAAATCTCGGGCTTAACTTGCCCTTCTGGCCGAAACACCGAATACCTCGCATAGGTGATACTTTGACCCAAACATGATCCCCGACCGTAAATTCTAACGGTCGCTGTCGGTTTTCGGCATAAGATTTCTGCCGGCTCTGTGCGGCCAGCATATGTTTCCGAACTATAGAGATCTTCTTAATGGACTCCTGGATAAGATCCAACTCGGTAACCGCGGTGTCGGAGGCATCATCCCAGCATAACGACGACTTGCATCTTCGCCCATACAGGGCCTCAAACGGTGCCATGCCTATGCTTGCATGCCAGCTGTTGTTGTACGAGAACTCCACTAACCCCAAATGTCTAGCCCAATCCTTTCCCCAATCGAGCACGCATGCCCTCAACATATCTTCCAAGGTTTGAATCGTCCGCTCTGGCCTCCATCCATCTGTCTGAGGATGATAAGCCGTGCTAAAGTGTATCTGTGTCCCCATAGCTTTATGGACGGATTTCCAAAAACGAGACACATATCTGGTGTCCCTATCCGAAATGATGGAAGAGGGAACACCATGTAGCCTTACGATTTCTCTGATGAAAATGACAGCCGGCTGCTCTGTCCCGGTTGTCTCTTGAATAGGAATGAAATGTGCTGACTTTGTCAATCGATCAACAATGACCCAAATCGTATCCTTTCCTCCCACCGCCGTGGGTAGCTTAGTGACAAAGTCCATTGATATGCTCTCCCATTTCCACTCCGGGATGGGTAGGGGTTGCATAATTCCAGCTGGTCTGCGGTGTTCGATCTTCACTTGTTGGCATGTCATACATAGGGCGACGAACCTAGCAACCTCCCACTTCATGTTCTTCCACCAGAAACTCTGTCTTAGATCCTTGTACATCTTGCTTGCTCCGGGGTGAATAGAATAAGGGGTGGAGTGCGCCTCCTTCAATATAGTTTGCTTCAGTCCGTCATTCGGTGGAATACATATCCTGTTCTTGAACCTCACCAGATCACCCTGAATCTTATAGTCGGAAACATCCACTTTCTCGATTCTTTCACCAATCGCACGTAATTCAGTATCTTCCATCTGTGCTAGACGTATCTCGTCTAGTAAGGACGAAAGTATGTTGATTGAGCATAATCGTCCTTGCCTACGTTGTACCCATACTTCGGTGTTGCTTCTCCTGATCTCTTGCTGCAGTTTGGGCTGAACTGTTATGCTGGATACCATCACCTCTTGTGTAGTTTTCCGACTAAGAGCATCAGCTACCACGTTGGCTTTTCCAGGATGATAGGAAATTTCCACATCGTAGTCATTGATTAGCTCCAACCAACGCCTCTGTCTCATGTTTAGTTCTCTCTGCGTGAAGATATATTTCAAACTCTTATGATCCGTGAAAACTTTGCAAGTAACTCCGTAAAGATAGTGCCTCCAAATCTTGAGGGCATGCACCACCGCGGCTAGCTCCAAGTCATGTGTCGGGTAATTTACTTCGTACGGCTTTAGTTGTCGGGATGCGTACGCAACGACTCTGCCATTCTGCATGAAGACACATCCTAGTCCATGCTTGGATGCATCCGTGTATATAGTGAATCCTTCTGTACCCTGTGGTAACACTAGTACTGGGGCGGTAGTTAACCTACTCTTGAGCTCGTCGAAGCTCTTCTGGCAGTCTGCAGTCCATACAAATTTGGTGCTCTTTCTCAGTAGGTTCGTTAACGGTCGGGCGATACAGGAAAAAGCCTCGACGAATCTTCGATAGTAACCCGCCAATCCTAGGAAGCTCCTAACCTCTTTGACATTCTTTGGTGGTTCCCAACTCGTTATTGTCTCGATCTTTTGTGGGTCGACCTTGACACCTTCTGCCGAAACAACATGTCCGAGAAAAATTACCTCCGGCATCCAGAATTCGCACTTGGACAGTTTCGCATAAAGTTGGTGTTGTCTTAACACGCCCAGCACTTGCCTCAAATGTTTCTCGTGTTCCTGTCGGCTTCGAGAATATATCAGGATGTCGTCGATAAAAACCACCACGCATTTATCGAGGAAATCAATCAAAACTCTATTCATCAGTTCCATGAAAACGGCTGGGGCATTAGTCAACCCGAATGACACCACGATGTATTCGTAATGCCCATACCTCGACCGAAATGCAGTCTTGGGTATATCTTCCTCCCGAATCCTCAATTGGTGATATCCTGATCAGAATCGATCTTTGAAAACACGATCGCCTCTTGTAATCGATCCAAGAGGTCGTCAATCCTTGGTAGTGGATAACGATTCTTGATAGTAACCTTATTCAGCTCCCCGTAGTCGATGCACAAGCGTAGAGAGTTATCTTTCTTCTTAACGGTGGCGCGCGCCCCACGGCGAGGTGCTTGGGCGGATCAACCCTTTCTCCAACAGATTTTCGAGTCGTATCTTTAATTCCTTCATCTCGGCCGGTGCCATTCTCGTAAGGAGCTTTGGAAATAGGTCTCGCCCCTGTTCGAGTTCAATGGTAAGGTCAACTTCTCGGCGGTGGCGTACAGTAGTTCGTCAGGAAAAACGTCTGGAAACTCATTCACCACCGGAATGTTTGTGATTGCAAGTTGTGAAGTGTCCTCTCGAAGAACATAACACCAGTAGTATTCATTTCGAGAGCTGCAGGAGGCTTCTGATGCGATAATGCTGAGAGAACCTTTTGTACTAAAGTTTTCACGTCCGCTGATGACATGTGTGGTACCATCATGAGCCGAAATGGAGATAGTCAGGTGGTAGGTATCCAAGATCGTTCTGTGCAATGGCATCCAGTCCATACCTAATATGATATCTTCATTCTGGAGCGGGAGGACCATAAGATTAGCGGTCCAGCTGTGACCGTTGATGCAGATCCGACAGTCTCGAACCTTTTGATCGCCGCTTAATCTACTACCCTCGGGTAGTTTTACGGTAAAGGGATCACAAGGTACACAAACAAGATTTAAGCGTTCAACACATTCCACAGATATAAACGAATGGGTGGCTCCGGTATCAAATAGTACATGCACTGGCTGAGAGTTAACAAGAAGAGTACCTGAAATAGCTGGCGCAGGCTGACCCTCCGTAGCCCTCAGCTCAAATACACGAGACGGCACTGACTCCGAGAAGGACGAGGTACCTCCGCCGCGCCCAAGGCCTCGTCCGGCACCGTGCAGTGGTGGTTGGTTCTGGTGGGATGGAGCTCGGTAGTTGGAAACAGCAGGCGTCCTAGGGGATTGCACAGAGCCTTGTTGACTTGGTTGCGAAGCTGGGCTCTGAGTGGAATTGGCCCGCCAGCAATAACGAGACATGTGTCCACTCTTCCCGCAAGTGAAACATTTGGTAGCCGTCTTCTGACACCGATCCTTAGTATGCCCGGTCATGCCACAATTGAAACAGTCCCTACGGTAAGGCCGATCAGATACACCCTTCTGTTGGTACGAAACCGCCGACTTAAAAGAAGATGCGGGCCCCGAATTCGTTTTGTTGTTGCTCCCAGGCTGAACTGATGTCTTCTGCTTCTTCGAGTTATGCCCGATGTCGGTATAACAATCGTACCGCATATGCCGTGACTACGTCCTCATATGCTCTCGTGGTGGTGCAAGAAATCCGGCGGCATAGCGTTGTACATCCTCCGTAACCTCTCATGCAAGATGGCATATTCGTTGATCTTGATGGAACCATCCGGGAGATGTAACTTAGCTCGGTTGGTAGGCCCGAATGATCTCTGCATCGGCATGTTCGGGCCGGCATTGAAAAGTCTCGTGCGCGCGAGCGGTCGGCTGATCGGGAGATGCTCGCTCCGCAGAGTCGGGCAAATTCGGTCCACCCGACCACTCGGTCCTCTCGCCTCGTAAGTCCTCCACCATCGTGCAGCAGTTGTCACGAAGTTGATTAATTCCGAGCGGCACCTTCGCTTTTCGGGCATCCGATTACTTCAAGGCGGTCTCCATTTTAGAAATCCATGCCCACGTGTTTCTCCCCGTCCGTCAAATAATGGAGGCCTAGCCTTCAAAGATCTCTCCCAACCATCGATCCCTTCTCGTTTTCTTCCACATTGATGACCGGTATCCGTTCCGCCTGACACCCGAGCAATTCCCATGGCGATAGCTCGAGCAAGGGCCTGAACAAAGTTGGATCCATGCCTCCCGGTTGTTGTTCTCGCGCCCGCCTCCTGATCATTTTGATTAACTGGTGGCGGCTGGCCCCAGCAGGATGGGTCTCGGCAGTGTTCCCGTCCTCATTGTGGTTCGCGGCGGAACCCTGAGCGTCATTCACCACCCTTCTAGCTCCTCGGCGTGCCATCACTAACGGTATTAATCTAAAGCCAGTTCCACGCATGGTTTACAATTAAATGTTGCACAAAATAGAAACACACACATATCACTTACTTGCATTCCCATGAGGAGCTTCGATCGCTTGGGGTGTTGGACTTTGAAAAAGAAATAGGAGAAAGTTTATTCAAACCAGGAGTTTCGCTCTGATACCATTTTCTGTAACACCCCCAAAATATCCCGAGGTATTACAGTGCCGTGAATCCCACGTGGGACCCACAAGGCTAGTTAGAAAAATAGGCATTTTAAGAAAATCGTGATAAAACCTTAAGTTCAAGGGTTACATGACGTGAAACGAAAGATTTAAGGAAAAATGTAATTCGGAGAATTATTACACAACAAATGTTTTTCCAAAGAAAATAATTTATTCCAATTTAAGCAACGACTAGAGATAATTCCAACACCGCTCAAGTCTGACCGGACCCCTCGGGAATGTCCTGCACATGATGAACAATTTTACCTGGTATGACGAGTCATACCAGGTAACCAGGGTCAGAGAATGCATATCAAATAACAACTACTAACAACAATATACGACATTTTTACAATCACCGTACCTAGTAATCACAAGGAATATTTCATCATTCAACCGACGTGTCTCTCTCTTTATCACATAAACCCCCAAGGTCGCAACCAAGGGTCACGGAAGTATCCACACGGGAATACCCCGGAACATAGGCGCCCAATTCGGGTCTTACCCCCTAACACATTTCCACGCGGGTACCATACAGGTTTTATCCCCAACACATCGGCCCATTTATAACATCTTTAGAGAAAGACAACGTCGGCTTTTATCAAGATGGCACGTACACACATACGGTATAACATTGATATTATAAATTCACGAGCAAGATTTCACTTGCCTGTGATCCGATAGTAGATGCTTTATGATAACGAAGTCCCCACGCCCGCTCGAGCTTAACCTAGCCACGAAACATCCGATTAACACCTCGTACGGATCATAATGAATAAAACTAGTCTCCCTTTCCTAACCGGATTCCTAGTGTAGTTTTAATTGTCGGTATGAGTATCGTTTCCAAGTTTTCAAGTGTCGTGTACCATTATCTCGTTCAATCTTATAGTTAACATTAGGTATATCGATTTACTCAAGAAGATAATCCTACCATTCTTCGGTTGTCAACGAATTATTATGGCGAAATCGAATCTTATGCTTTCTAATACAATTCTATATTCCGAATACTACAATCGACGGATTTTATTGCACAATAACTCCGGTGGTTTAACAACCAATATTGATTATACTATCGAATTACTTCCTTAGTTTGCTAAGTGTCAAAAATCACAAGGTGAGGGTGGCTACGAACAATGGAACATACGGTGACGGATTACTACGAATTTCCCCACAATTGATTCGTCAAATTTTACATTCCTAGTGATGATTTGAAGTGAAATTTCGTTTGCATGAAACGAAACATATAAGAAACAAAATTTCCGGTTACTACAATTTCATCCGACAAGATTGTCTACGAAGTTTAACAAAATCTACCCCATACCCGCAATATAACAAATATAACTAAGAAAACATCGAAGATATAACTCCAGGGATTGGTGGCTTACCTTATTGGAAGAAGAATAATGAAGATAGTTGACGGATTCACAAGAACTACGAGGAGAACGAGAAGTGACTTGAACGACTTGGATAATCTTCACCGGAGCTCAAGAATCCACCTCCTCAATGTTAATTCAAGTGTTTAAGGCTTAAGAACCGGGTATAGGGCTAGGAATTTCTCCAAGGGTGGTAGTTTGTGGTGTTGGGTCGTGCAAATGAAGAAGGGATTTATCATTTTATAAAACTGGATTTTGATAACGTACGTTAATGATAAGAGTGTTACGTACGTAAGGTGTATTACGTACGTAACAGTGCGATGACAACGTACGTAAAGAACTCACTGCCCGAAATGTGCCCAAGTGTTACGTACGTTAATTTTGGGACATTACGTACGTAACAAACAGTTGACTCGTTTGTCATCTAGCCCGCCGAAAGTAGCCCTGTCCGTGTCAAAAGAAAGATTCTGGTCGGGAGACCGACCCACCCGTTACGTACGTAATGTGGCTGCCTTAACGTACGTAACCATTGAAATTTAGCGTACGTTAGGCATGGGTTATAGCGCGCGTTAGACAGAAATTTTAGCCTCAACCACATTCTAACCATCTCGGGTGACCATCCCTTCCGCTCGTCAACAATTATCGGGGAACAAGACGTTGGCCACCGTCATATTCGCACCGACGATCGTCCCACGGCATCAAGGTGTTTCACCCCCGTTTCATTCACATCGTATAATTATATATCACTCAATGGAATACATAAATAGAAATGACGTCACATTACCAAACATTCACACAGTACAAAGTAATCAAGCATGGAATACCGGAGGTATTACATCGATCCAAGGATTGAGTCCGGAAATCGTTCCAAACAAGAGACGACCGTCCCCGTTGAAGAGTTGGAGAGTATAACGATAGATCCGGTTCGCCCGGAGCGGGAAGTACAGATCGGCGCAAGCATAGATCGCGAATTAAAAGAGGACCTGATCAATTTACTACGTAAGAACATCGGAGTCTTTGCCTGGTCGCATCAAGATATGGTTGGCATAAGTCCTGAACACGCTTGCCACTATCTAAAGATCGACCCGTCTAGGAATCCTGTTCACCAGAAACGTAGGAAATTCGGTCCTGAGTAGTACGCAGCGCTCGACATAGAAGTCAAAAAGCTTCTCAACAACAAACTAATCGGAGTAGCTACAGACGATCCACAGTGGGTCTCCAACGCGGTACTCGTCAAAAAGCCAACTGGCTCCTGGAGGTTATGCATCGACTTCACCGACCTCAACACGGCATGTCCAAAAGATCACTTTCCGATGCCTCATATTGATCACTTGGTCGATAGTACTGCAGGCTGCGAGATGATGTCGTTCATGGATGCCTTCGCCGGATACCATCAAATCCCAATGGCGGAGAAAGACATAAAGCACACATCTTTCCACACGGAAAAGGACATATACTTTTGGGTCCGAATGCCGTTCGGCTTGAAAAATGCGGGGGCAACCTACCAGCGTCTAGTCAACGGAATGTTCGCCAATCAGATCGTCAAGACCATGGAAGTCTACATTGACGACATTGTGGTCAAAAGCCTCAAGAAGGAAGATCACCTCAATGATCTCGCTGAGACGTTCGCCATCCTCGAGAAGTTCAACATGAAACTGAACCCCAAGAAATGCAACTTCGGGGTGAGCTCCAGAAAATTCCTGGGGTACATCGTGAGCCAAAGGGGGATCGAGGCGAACCCCACCAAGATTCAGGCGATCCTCGACATGCAGGAGCCACGGAACGTCAAGCAGGTGCAACGCCTCACAGGTTGTCTAGCCTCCCTCAACCGTTTCATATCTCGACTCGGCGATAAAAGCAAGCCTTTCTTCGCGACCATCAAGAACAAGAAGTTCGCATGGACAAAGAAGAGTCAGGTAGCGTTCGCCAAAATCAAGGAATATCTATCTAACCCCCAGATCCTGGCTAAGCCGATCCCCGGTGAGAAATTATTCCTTTACCTAGCAGCCTCGGAGGTCGCACTGAGTGCCGTTTTGGTACGAGCGGAGGCACAAGTCCACTTGCCGATCTACCACGTCAGTCAAGCGCTCCACGACGCAGAGACACGTTATACTTCTCTGGAGAAGATCGCATACGCTCTTGTCATGAGTGTTCGCAAGCTAAGGGCCTACTTCTTCGAACATCAAGTGGAGGTTCTGACGACTCTCCCTCTAAGGCAAGTTCTACACCGACCGGACACCAACGGGCGACTCCTCAAGTGGTCACTGGAGATCGCCCAATATGGTATCATGTATGCTCCTCGCACAGCGATCAAAGGCCAAGCTCTGGCAGACTTCGTGGTGGAATTAACATTCCCTCACAGTCCGACCCAGATCGGCCGACCGGCCTGGAAGCTATACGTGGATGGCTCGGCGACCAACTCGCGAGCAGGGGCTGGGATTGTCCTCATTAGCCCCGACGGACAAAGTTTCACAAATGCCGTACGTTTCGGGTTTCGTGCGACCAACAATGAAGTAGAATACGAAGCCTTGGTAGGAGGGCTCGATCTAGCCCTCGCCCTGGATGTTCGTCGCCTCCATATCTTCATGGACTCCCTCTTGGTCGTGAACCAAGTCAAGGGAGAATATGAGGCGCGCGGCGAACAGATGGGAAAATACCAAGAGCTGGTCACCGAAATGTGCAAAAAATTTGAGGAAGTGCTAATCGAACAGGTCTCGAGAGAGCACAACTCGCAGGCCGATGCTCTATCCAAACTAGCGTCATCAGATGGGGCAGCCGATTTCTCTAATATCCAAATTACAAAATCAGCAAGGCCGGCGATCGACAGAAACCTGGTTACCACAGTTGCTGTTGCCGAGGAAAACTGGATGACTCCGTTCATCAAATACTTAAAGGACGGAACGGTCCCAGACGACCGTATCAAAGCTCGCCAACTCCAGCTCCGTGCGACCAGGTACACCCTATTGGACGACCGGCTTTACAAGCGAGCTTTCAGCCTTCCCCTCCTCAAGTGTATTACACCGGAGAAAGGTCGGCTCGTTTTAGCCGAGATCCATGACGGGATCTGTGGAAACCATGCTGGCGGACGAGCTCTCATCCATAAAACAACCAGACAAGGTTTTTTCTGGCCATCACTTCAGAAGGATGCGATCGCCTATGCCAGATCGTGTCATAGGTGTCAAGTAATGGGACCAAACATCAAACTCTCCCCCGAGCAACTCACTTCAATGTACAGCCCTTGGCCTTTCGCCCAATGGGGCATCGACCTTATAGGTCCCTTGCCAATCGCGCCAGGGGGCTGTAAGTTTGCCATCGTAGGGGTCAACTATTTCACCAAATGGGCTGAGGCCGAACCGCTAAACAAGATCGGCCAAGAGCAAGTAATCAAGTTCATCTGGAAAAACATCATATGCCGGTTCGGTCTGCCCTAGGCCATCATCTCCGACAACGGAAAACAGTTCGATGGTTTAGAAGTCATGCAATTCTGCGAGAAATGGGGAATCAAGAGGTTGTTCTCGGCCCCCTACCACCCTCAGACGAATGGGCAGGTAGAATCCGTAAACAAAATCCTCAAACACACGATTAAATCGCGACTCGAGTCCAGGCAAGGACGGTGGGCGAGCGAGCTCCCAGACATTTTGTGGTCTTACCGAACGACGACCCGTAACTCAACCGGCAAAACCCCATTCGCCCTCGCCTTCGGAACAGAAGCGGTGATCCCCTCGGAGATCGCCGTCCTCAGCCATCGAACCGAATAGGAGATGACGACCGACAACAATGTGGCCCGACGGATCGACCTCGACATGCTCGAAGAATGACGACTGACCTCAGAAATGAAGAACACAATCCACAAAAGGAGATCCGAGAAGTTCTTCAATTCGAAGGTCAAGGAAAGAAGGTTTCAGGTGGGCGATCTCGTCCTCAAAAAGATCCAGGCCCACACAGGTGTCTTTGGTCCGAACTGGGAAGGCCCCTTCAGGATATCTAAATGGCTAACTAAAGGAGCCTACGAACTTGAACATCCTGACGGTACTCCGGACCAATATCCCTGGAACGCCGTGCATCTGAAGAAGTACTACCAATGATAAACTTTGCATTCAATTTCAACTGCCCAATGTACAAGGAATATAATGAGATTTTTTCCTATCCCATCTATTATGGCGATCGCCCCACCAGGCATATCGCATACCATCGAGGATCGTCGTTCAAACATGACGATCCGAGGTAGAAACAATGCAGCCATGGTCTTGGAGGTCGATGGAACCGACAGCTTCGCCCATTCAAGGTTCCTTTGGGCTGAGATCGCCCGCCCTTCGTTTAAATACGAGGCCGGCGTAGCCGAAGGACCCTCCAAAACTAATCAGTGGACACGATCGCCCGCCCTCAAAGGTTCATCATCTAACATGGTGAACCCGGACAATGCGACGTGACACTACCCCCGTCTCAACGTACACCGTCGAGGGTCGCCATCTTCATGGCGGGCCGAGGTGGAAGCAGAGCTAACAAGCCACGGACGTGGAGTCGAATAAACCGACGACGCCCCGTGCAAGGACTCCTCCAGACCAAGACCGCCCACCTTTCGTTTAAATACAAGGCGGGCGCAGCCTAACGGAGGACCCTCACAATAAAGTGAGTCGCGTGAATATCCCTCGCACACAAAGACACAGTTGTGGAGATCGGGCCATCGAACTCCACGACCGTGCACAATTCCTCAGAGTCGGCAAAACTGAAGATAGCTCACCGAACATACTATTTTTGTTCCCTTACTTATAATAAGTAAACAAAAACAAGGGGCAAAAGAGGTGGAGCTAATCCTAAAGGCGATCGGAAGGAAGGAACCGTACCCGATCGGCTTCGATCAAACACACGCAAGATGATTAGTTTTGTTCGACAATATTTACAAGTAAGAATTTCCAAACATGTCAATACTTTCAAACATTCAGACAATCGGTCGGGTGAACAAGACATCGGAAGCAATCATACACATACTTGTAAAAATTCGCATGCAAACATTCAAAAGCGATCGTACAAGTAAAGACACAGGTGCGAAAAAATCGAGTATTTTTTCATTCTCAAGGAGTTCGTACAAATACAAAGCCCGAAGGCAATACAAAGAGAAAGCAAAAAATTACAAGTAAATTGAAAGGCTAAGAAATCTCTCAGGGCCCCTCCGGCTGGTCGTCGCCCCCAGGCGGCGGATCGGCATGCGCTCCCCCATCGGCCTCAGGATGAATGAGTTTATCCGGAAAAGGATACCAACTCAAGTCGATCCCCAAGTCGACGAGGTCAAGGATCGGCAGGGAAAACTCCGGATGCAAAGGGTGCTCGAGTGCATAGGCCTTAAAGCTCTCCATCAAAGGACCGATCTCGATCCCTACCTTTTTGGCGGCACGGGCAGCGTTGGCATAGGCCACATAATAGGCGAACTCGCCGACGAGTGCCACATTAAGGTAGGGATCAGTCTCGATCGCCTTCAGCTGCGCTCTCAGCTCAGTGGTCGTCTTCGCCTTCGCGCCCGACTCAGCCTTAGCGGCCGTTTCCCCCTTAGCCTTCTCCAGCTCTCCCTTCGCCGCCTCCAGCTCGCGGTTGAGCCGATCCACCGTTGCCTTCAGCCCGTCCGCCTCCTCCTGCGAGGCCGCGTGCATCCGGCGAGCCTCCTTCTCCTGGTCGTGGAACCAATCGGCCACTTCCTTGGAGCGGCTCAGCTCCTGCTTCATCCGATCGTTGTCCTGTTTAGCTCGTTTGGCCGTCTCTATGTACTCCTTCACCATAGCCTGGATCCGGTTAGCAAATTCAACATTTTTGTTCCGGGCGGCCTCGAGGTCGCTTTGGAGACGAGCATTAGAGGGTCGCCCCTCGTAATCCCTTGCAGCTTGGACGGCCATCGTCGCCGTCTGTTGAGCCAGGGCAAGCGTCGCCTGCATGGCATCTCCAGATCGCCGACGAGCGATCGCATCAAGATCGGTCGTCCAAGCCTTGGGCAGAGAGGTGATGGCTTTCTGGACGTAAGTAGGGACGTCGAGGGACTTCTACGGAGACTTGCTCGCCAGGAAATCCAGCACCATCGGCGAGACGTCCGGATCAGCAAGACGGACCCTACAGTACAGACAAAAGAGACAAAGGAGTTAGAATATACCTTACTCAAATTACCTAACTCGGAAAGATCAATCCGGTCTTACCTGTTGACCAATTCGGGGTCGCGGCCAAAATAGGGCTTGCCCCGAGAAGTTTCAGCTTCAGCGATCGCCACCTTTTTCAAGAAACCGGCCGATGACCTGGAGTCGGACGCCGAGGGCCTAGGACCAGACCCCTCCGCCATCGGAACGGAAGAAACGGGGGGAGCGGCGATCGGCGGCTCCAAGATAGCTAAGTCCGCCTCAGCTGTCGGCAGGGACCCCTCCGGCCTCCGCTTCTTGCGGTTGCGCTGAAGTTGTTCCTCCTCTTGAATTTCCGGCTCGGCGACCGGCACCACAGCGGGCCTCACCACAGGGGCAGGGCGAGACGACGTCGCGGCAACGCGACCCGTCTTCTTTCCGAGGTGAAGACGACCGATAAGACCAGGGTTAGACATGGCGATCTCCTGCGGTGGCTCGATGAAGCGGGGAAAATGAACCTCTGCCAAAGAACAAATTCAAACAAGTTGAAAACCTCTGTCAATCAGACGATCGCCAAGTAAGGAAGAAGAAGTAAAATTTATACCTGAAACTTTCAGATGACGTGGGAAGTGAAATAATCGAGCCCCCAACCGGTGAAGTTCGTCCCCCAATGAGCGAACGTCTATGTAGGAATCCGGCAAGGCACGAATCCGCTCCCAAACGATCAAGAAGTCGAAGGGGAGATCGCCGATCGCTAGAACAAGGGATCCTGCAAAAAGGAAACGAAATTAGATCAGTCCAAGACATGTCCGATCAAAGGGAGAGTTAAAACCCTAACTCGGATTCCTCTCCCGAAAATTGGTGGGAATCTCCAACTCTTCCTCCGGCCATTCACTCGACGTCGATCTCCACGCTCCGCCAACCCAGCACCATTTTTCCAGATCACCCCGAGACTTGTTTGGAACCCCGAGGACCACTCTTCCCATTCGGCCTTGAATGTGATTACCGCCGACCGACCCTTTCTGCGCAGCCAGTTTGAAGAGATAGTTCATTTCCATCGCAGAAAGGAGACGGAACAACCGGTGACCGCCGAAAAGTGTCTGAGTGCAGATGATCTCAGAGCTGCGCTCGCGTCAGTTGGAGCGGCGCCAAATTCCAGGCGATCAACAAATAGGATACGGCGAACGGCAAGGGGAACCGTAGGCCGGCCTCCATAATCATCTCATTGACGGCGACCAGACCCTCGAGAGGTTGATCGACACGCTCGTTTTCTGAGGGCACGTGCAGGGAAACATCAGAAGGAATGTGATATTTCGCCCTCCAGCGTTTCAAGTCTTTCCGGGTCGCCGAACTCCGGATCTGACCAAGGGTCCACTGAGACGGGTCGGCGGCCCGAAACGCCGTCCGCTTCACATGTTCATAAGGATGAGCGGCGGAGTAAGCATCGAAATCAAATTCTGGATAGGGTCCGGCGATCCCCTCCATAAGCTTAGCGAAAGCCATATAGGCGGGGCCGAATACACTGCCCCGCTCCCAAGACAGCCGCACCAGTTCGTCCTCATCCGCCGGCGAGCCCCCTGCTCCACCGCCGCCTCCATTCTCGCCACCTCGGCCTCGTTGAAGAGCTCCTCGAGTTCCGCGGGCGCAATCCCCGCACGAATGGCTTCAACGACCGTTTCCATGTGAAGTCCGGCGGGAATTTCCTCCCGGTCAGGCGAAGCTGCGGCGGCGGAGGTGCTTCCGGTCTCGAAGGTCTTAGATCCTCCAGACATATTATGAAAAGTAAAGGGAGAAAGAAGATTGGTTTTCTTACCTAAAAAGAAAAAGGAGGACGATCGGCACAAGAAGCTTCGGAAATTTCTGCAGAGTTTCAGCAAGAAGGCAAGGACGCGTGAAGAGTAAAAATGAAGTAACCCTAGCCCCTTTTATAGGCGGGAGCAGGGGTCTCCGTGCAAATAGGCGAAATTCCGAGGGCTGGAGTGCAACCGTCGGAGGGGGGACACATTAAATGCAGCCCTCGAATCCCGCGTACGCGTCTTTTCGAGGGCATGCCAGGCGATAAGTCTGACAAACCGTCGGACTCCCCCAATGGTGGCGCGACGCGTGTCCTTGCAACGTTTCGAGAGCCCGCCTTCCTTTCCCGCTGCTCCCAGCGCAAAGGAGATCGTCCAAATTTGAAATCAGATCGCCTGATCGTCTAAACACTGGCGATCGCCAACAGTGCCACCTTACCCCGTGTTTTCAACATCGAAGCGAGCTGGGGGGCAATTGTTGTGCGGCGATTTATACGCCTCGAAGGCGATCGGCATAACGATCAGAGAGTCTACCATAGAAGACATACTCTGGGCAAACACCCAGCAGTCGGCACCCACGGCGATCGTCTTTTGGTATCCGGCGATCGTCTTTTGTTAATTAGCGATCGTCTATGATGTCCAACCAGAGACGATCGTCTCGTGCCACGTATGAATCCAACATCCGTCAAAGTCGTCGAAGACCGAATCTTAGACGGTGACCCACGTGCAGATCCACAAAGGGCGCCGACAGATAAGACATTTGACCACAGCCTGTCACCTACCTCACCTACCGACAGGGCTGCCGAAAGGTACAAAGTGGGTCCTCACCGGACAGCGACTCAGGATGCGTGCAAGCTTCCCATTGGCTTGCACAGCTGGCCGCCAGCAGCAGCCCCAGACTTTAAGGGAATAGCTTCACGTGACGAGACGATCGGCCATCTTATTATAATATAGAAAACGGCGGTCGCCCGCGATCGCCGGAGAGGTCCCAGCAACCTTGTCTTCTATAAATAGGAGGCTAACTATAGTGGCTAAGGGAGGCGGTCAATACCGTGAATACAAGTGCAAAACACACATAGAGAGAATCATAGACTCATCTGGCAATTACTTACACATTCATAGTGATATTCATACATACTTACAATACATCCCAAGCAAGAACTCACAGATCTTCATATCTGGTTCTTCCGGCAATCTACACGCTCTACAGCTTAGATAACTAGAAGTCTTTACACTCATTGTAATAAATTCTAACATTAATATTTGTACTCCACAGTATATTTATTAATAACATCTCGCGAGAGCATTCAAGCCCGGGATTAACAACCCCGGCAAATCTTGTGTTATTTATTTTCCTGCAGAAGTGTTCTCGCATTCGTTTATTACTCGATCATTCCAGCAATACTCTCTCCGGATAATATTTTGGGTAACAACAACTAGGATAAACCAAAATAAAAAGGAGGACAACTTTTGTGGATGGAATGAGTATTACAAAATACTAATTTAATTAGTACCAAGGGAAGACACCTCCCAAGAAAGATGTAAATATAATTTGTTGGATTATAAATCTATTTTTTCATAAAATTACGTACATGTATATTGATAAGTGGTGAATTTTATACGTCTTTTATATTGATAATTTCTCTAATACATTTATCTCACTTGTTATCGCGGAATCATATATATTTCAAGCGATAGTTTAGAAATCCATAAATTTATGATACTTAGAAGATAATAGTGCATAATCTTCAACCCTGTAAGGAGGAATTCAATGGTTCTTCAGGAACTGTCAATAAATTTAGCACTATCCTTTTTTTCACATGGAAAGTATCGTTTATTTGTAAAGATATCATGCATATTTGCACTTTGATGAGACAATAAATTATGACCACTATTTAATCCCAAGAACTTGGCATTTCGATTCAAAGGAATAAATAAGATAAGCCAAGAATTTGAATGATGCAAGTATCTTCAGGATATTTGACCTTTTTTATCACTAATTATAGCAACGATCAATTCAAATCATACTTGAGGTATGACATCATATCTCATATTGATAAGAACTCATAATATATTATAAGAGATAATAAAATATTAAATTACACGATATATAAGATTAGATATTGACATATAATCTTAAGATTATCATTTTTGTGTCCTTATCATTAACAATTGATAATATTCAATCTACGGGATAAAATTTAGAAGTAATTATCCTCTACAAGGATAAACTCTAAATTTTATCTACTTCGGAAGATAAAATTTGAGCTATGTAATATTGAAGTTTTTAATTTAATATTGTTCACTTCCGGGAACAACTTGATAGGAATATTCGACTACTCACTAATCTTGCTACCATTGGAGTACAATCGGATTATGATTGTGGTGTATATCATATATGATACAATCTCGATAGAGAATATTCTCAAATTATATCAATATTTTTTATTTAAGATATAAGTTATATTTTTCTTCAGGAATAATATCATGCTACATCAAGAGCATAACGATCTAATTATGCTATTATATTTATAAGTAGCAAATCAATATTCTTCAGGAATATTGTATTATCACATAATTCATGTATAAATAAGAATTATTCATTTAGAATTGTAATATTCTTCAAGAATATTACAATTAATTGTGCTACTTCGGGAGTAATTATTTTAAGATCCATAATTGAATATACAAAGGGAAAAAATAGTACGAGAATTAATCAAGGCTCGAAATAACTAAACTAAAATAGTTGCTTCTTCAAGAACACTTACAATATTCTTCAGGAATATTATTTTGTATTTTTCATTAGGAATTGCACAAATTATTAGATCTCATA
Source organism: Orobanche coerulescens (assembly GCA_033398695.1). Lineage (NCBI taxonomy): Eukaryota > Viridiplantae > Streptophyta > Magnoliopsida > Lamiales > Orobanchaceae > Orobanche > Orobanche coerulescens. The sequence goes on from CM065803.1 coordinate 53,564,811, forward strand.
GTGTTCTTCATGAACACATCATATTCAACTAGAATATGACGAGATAACGTGTCCTTCTTCAAGAACTACAACAAATCTATAATCTTCTAGATTATTAAGTATTGTTGAATCGTGTTTCTTCTGGAAACAAAGAGGAATATGATTTGATAATAGATTTCGAGGTCATCATATATATTATTTATATATGATGCACACGAAAACATAAAATTTAATAACTAAAGAATATAATTTTTTTTTCTCGAAATCATCATATGCAAGAAAGTTTTTGAAGGAGTAACACTACCAAAAAAAGGACTTTAGCCGACGACACTTAAAAAACGGCCGACAACTTTTAAGTGTCGTCGGCTAAACTTTGGACTTTAGCCGACGACCCACACTGTCGTCGGCTAAAACGTTTGAGCCGACGACCCAGATCAAGTCGTCGGCTAAACCTCCAATTTAAAATTATATATCGTCCTCAGTTATTTTCAGGCGAAAAAATCTTGATTTTGTGTATTTTTTGTGTTCATGTTGCTACTTTGAGTTGTGCTAGCTGGAGTGACGAAGGTTTCTACCAGTTGCTATAATCACCAATTCGATTAAGATATTTTATTGTATTTTTTATTGTGATTTCGAAACTTTGTATTATTCATGTTGTAGATTCGAAAGCTTTTCTGTATAACCCTTAATTTTTGTGATGATAATCATTATGATTCATATACATTGAGGTGTATCGAATAGATTAAAAAAAGTGTCTTAATGAATTTAAGGATATAAGGAACTTTTTGGGTGTCTTGAGATTCAATTATAATATTCGTTGTAGACGTTATATTGATTGTTTGTTGTGATTCCATTTATAATTTGAACAATATTAGTTAGTTGGATTAATATTGGAAAATTTATACATTTTCAGGATGGACAAGAGTTGGATTGGGTTACGAAAATGGGATCCAAGAGTAATGGATGGGATGAAGCAGTTTATGAGATTTGTAAAAGAGCACGACAGTGGTAATACATTGCACTACTATCCGTGTAATAAATGTAGATGTCGCAGTGATATGTATCATTTTCCATTTGATGAGGTCTGGGAGCACCTAAAGAAGAATGGTTTTTGGAATAAATATACATGTTGGATATACCACGGTGAAGCACCGAATTTTGTTATTTCGTATGATCACGGACAATTCAGTAGTAACGACGGGTTCACCGATCCGAAGAGGAGGTTGATTGATGATGTGTTTGGTTATTCCGAGACGTCTGTACCAACTGAGCCAATCCCACGACCCCGTAGACCGATGCCTTGCAATACTGCTGGGCTTGACAGGTACAACAAGCTAATTCAACTCCAACAGACCCCTCTGTACCCAGGGTGTAACATGAATATTCTTGATTGTGTCATGGAAACGATGAGATTAAAGGTAGAGAACTGATCATCCATCAAGTCTGTGGATGATTACTTGGAGCTTACGAGTAATATGCTTCCACAGGGTCATCGTCTTCCTAACACATATACCAAAATGAGACGAATTTTGAAAGATCTTGGTCTTTCCTACATTAAGATCCACGTCTGCATGTATGATTGTGTTCTATCCTGGGGGCATCCTAATGAACACCTCACGAGATGTCCTGTATGTGATACAGAGAGATATAGGATCACTCCTTCTGGAAAAGAGAAACCGGTGAAAGTACTTTGGTATTTTCCACTGAAGGACAGGTTGGAACGGCTTTTTATGTCTCCTCACATGGCAAAAGCAATGAGATGGCACGCCAAGCCTCGCACTCATGACAGGGATACTATGATACACCCTTCGGATGGAGAGGCGTGGAAGCATATAGATAGGGAGTATCCGAATTTTTCTTCAGATATCAGAAATGTGAGGCTCGGGATTGCATTTGAAGGTTTCAACCCTTTTCGTAATATGAGTCTTTCATATACCATATGGCATGTTGTAGTTATTCCATACAATCTTCCTCCGTGGATGTGCATGTGGAAGGAGTATAATATGTTGACCTTGTTAGTCCCGGGGCCGGGATATCCGGGAAAGTGTATCGATGTGGATATGAGACCTTTGATAGAGGAGCTGAAATTGTTGTGGGAGCAAGGTCATCCCACGTACGACAGTTATTCGTCCGAGATGTTCTACTTGCACGCCATGTGTATCGGCACTATTAGTGATTTTCCTGCATATGGAATGTTGTCTGGATCTATTATTAGCGGATATAGAGGTTGTCCAGTGTATTTGAATGCAGATTGTGCTAGGTACCACTGTAGGAAAGTTATCCGAATGCGTCATCGGATATGGCTTGAGAGGGAACATGAGTGGCGTATGGATGCTGCAGCATTTGATGGTACTGTAGAAATGGGCGAGCCACCACGACAGTGGACAGGTGATGAAATACTATCGATTCTTAATGAGTACGATTTTGGTCAGCTTAGCAACCATCTAGATGTGATTGCAGCAACCCCAGAAAGTCCCGACAGGTATAAGTATTGGTCGCATAAAAGTATATTTTGGGAATTGCCATACTGGTGCAAGTTACTGATAAGGAACTTCTTGGATGTCATACACATTGAAAAAAATGTTTGCGAAAGTGTGGTTGGGACAATCTTAGGTTGGGAGGGAAAGACCAAAGACGGGCTAAAAGCACGCAAAGGTTTGGAAGAAATGAGCATAAGAAAACATTTGTGGTTGAAGACTGTCAAGGGAAAACAAAAAATGCCTAAGGCATCTTACATCGTCACTGCCGAGCAGAAAAGTGAGATATTTTGGTGTATAAAGACTGCTAGGTATCCTACAGGGTATGCTGGAAATATAGGAAGATGCGTTAATTTCAGGGAGAACAAGTTAACTGGTTTGAAGAGTCATGATTGTCATATCCTACTCCAACGCCTATTTCCGGGATTTATTCGACCGTACTTACCAAAACAGGTGGTCAAGCCCTGTGTTGCATTGTCAATATTTTTACAGAAATTATGTATGAGAGAAGTGAAGAGATCCGATTTGCGTCAATTGCAAGATGAGATCATCTATATCCTGTGCAAGTTTGAGCGAATATTTCATCCAAACTTTTTTGACCTCATGCCTCACCTCATGATCCACCTTCCCCGGCAGTTATTGCTCACTGGTCCAGTGCACTACATGTGGATGTACCCAGTTGAAAGGTAACATAATTTTGTATTATATATATATATATATATAATATTGTCCAATTAAATATGATTTCTAACACAATGACAATATTATAGGCAACTCGGTGATTACAAAGACTCTGTGGCCAATAAGTCTGCACCGGAAGGATGCATTGCAGAATCATACCTTGCGTCGGAGTGTCTTACGTATATCGAGTTGTATTTGGGCGCCTTCGAGCCCCCTTCCCGCTCTATTCCAGCAGATGAAAGACAATTCAATCTTTCTATCATCTCCACTGAGGTTGACGTCTATGAGAGGTTGCCAGGAAGACAATTAGATCCGTATGAGTCACGAATTGTACATTGGTGGATATTTCTCAATTGTCTAGAAGTTCAGTACTGGAAATACATCCACTTTTCATGCGATATGGTGCGAGATGACACTAGATTCCACAATGACACTTTTGCCGACTATTTTGGAAAGTGGGTACGTATACATTCAGTTGCTATTGATTTTGGACTTGAGATATTTTTTTTACATAAAAAGTTTATTTACCACAGATGACCCATATACGAGATGACGGACACCCTAAATGGTCGCGTGAACTTATGCTTCTTTCTATGAAGCCGGTTATGTCAAGAATTTATTTGATGGCCAAAGTCAACGGTGTCACATTCGTATGCCTTGAGAGAGACCAAAAAAGAAGATGTCAAAATTCTGGGATTATGATAGATGGTGGATATTATGGTGTTCTTATTATGGAAGTGGTAGAACTAATTTACGAGCAAGGCATGACAATTTACTTGTTTAAGTGTCGATGGTACGACACCAGTCTTAGAACCGATATGAAAGACGACTACGGGTTGTTATCCGTTGACACTTCCACTACATGGTATGAAAGTGATCCTTTTGAATTTGCAACATCAGCAAAGTCAGTGTATTATTTGGATGCTTGGTGAAGAAAGGCACATGGAAGATAGTGAACGTTGTGACAACGAGGAATATTTATATTGCTGCTACACTGGGAGAAACAACAGGTACTGATGACGATGATGCTTATCAAGAGCCAAATGCAGCAAATATTCCACCATCAACGACAATTACGATGAATAATGTTCCGGAAGGACGAGTCGTCCGACTCCGTGGTGATGCTCGCGGGTACGTTGACGTTGATACAAACAAATTACTTGAAAATTCTGATGACGATAATGTGGACAACTTGAGGCATATGTCGCCGGATATCAACTCAGATAATGAGACAGACTGTAGTGATGACTCAGACTATGAGCCATAAATTTATTAGATGTTTATTTCCATACGTTATATATAATGATTGTTTTTGCTTTTTTGGAAACAAAAAAAATAGTAATAATAATAATCAAAACATTAACATAATATTAATAAAAAAAATACAATTGGTACCGAGGAGTACTCGGTCCCAACATATAAGTACTCGACCGAGTACTTACACTGCTGGACCGAGTTCTCCTCGGCACCTGAAAAAAAAATGGGGTTTAGCCGACAACTTAGATCTAGTCGTTGGCTAAACCTCTAAATATATATACCTTCTTCTATTCTTTCTTCTTTTTTTTCTTCTTTTTTCTTCCCCCACCTGCGATTCAAGACACCAGACCGCCCGTCACCCACTCGCCGGAAGACCGCCGCCCGACCGACCGCCGTCCGACCGCCCCCCGCCTGCCGCCCGTCCGACGCCCGCCTCCCGACCGTTCGCCCGCCACCCGACCGCCGCACAGGTAACCCATTTTTTTTGTGCATTTTTAGTGTATTAATTTTATCTGTAATTAGGTTGTTTTTCATGTAGTTTTTATTATTTTTTAGTTTATTAGGTTAGGTTTTATTTAGTTTTTAAAATTTTGTGTTTTATTTAGTTTTCATTTGTTTGATGAATTTATTGTATTTGTTTGATGAATTTGTTGAGATTATTTGATGAATTTAGTATTTTCCATATTTTGGGTTTAATTTAGTTTTCATCAATTGTTAGTTGTGAATTGATGAAATATTTGATGAATTTGTGAATTGGATGAAATATGATGAATTGTGTGATGAATTAGGTAAATTGTTTGATGAGTTGTGAATTGATGAAATATTTGATGAATTTGTTTGAGGAGGAAGGGATTGTATAGCCAGCGGTAATCGAAAGATTAGCGTGGTATGACATTGATAATTACTGTTATTTGATTGTTTAATTTACTGTGGAAACTCTGTCGAATTTTTGAATATCTGTATGTTTCTTTAATTTTGTTGTATGCGCATTATTTGAAGATGGAGAGAATAAAGAGAGCCTTGGGGAAGAAGTCGACAAAGTCGACCACTCCCGATTCGGGGGGAGTTCGACAGCCTCTAGTAGGGCAGGTCACGCTACTCAGTACATATCTCAGAGTAGCACTCGTGCCCGCCAAATACTAGAAGCTACCGGCATGAACGCTGACGATTTTGTGAGGGCGACAGATGAACACACTGTCGAAGCGAGACAGTCATTCGTTCATATGCAGCGGTCGACCGATGAGCCCGCTGCACTAGCGCGACGTTTATCCTTTCAGACACCACAGTCGACCCCCTCGCAGACGGAACTCGTATGCCTCCCATCCACCGACCCACGTCCAGCCCTCCTATATCAGGAGATGTACGGAGTTCCTCGTCGGCGGTGCTCCACGATCCGCCGCCGAGTCTATTCATGCCTTCGATGGTTCCGACTATTCCGGAGGTCGATGAGACGGGAGTCTGAGTTCCCGTTCGATTGATTAGCCCTGAGGAGGCGTACGTCTATGAGTCTTGGCCAGACAACATGTGTTGGCGGGGTTGTCGGGTTTCGAAGACGAAATTGTACGAGGAGATAGAGAGGGAGAAGGAGAAGGGGAAAAATATAGTCGATGAGGAGAAGAAAAAGAAAAAGACTCGTGGCCCAGCAAAGGGTCTGGCACTCGACTCGTACGTCAGTAAGCATGGCCATTACGAGATTCCTCTAGACAGACACGGACGGCCGGTGTCGGTGATGTCTTCTGACGCTACGGCGGCATATAGCCGTAATGTGGGCTTTGTCATTCGGGACAGAGTCCCCGTTTTGTGGCCCGAGTGGGGGGAGGTGCCGCAATGCGTGAAGGATGCCTTGAACAATGCTATGTCGGTAAGTTATTAAATATTTAATAAGTGTTTTTCAATCAACACGTAGTTCTTCAAAATGCAATATGTGATGTTTTTAAATTATTGCGTATTTATGTTGTTCATAGGTGTGGTTTGTCATTCCCGACTCTCTACTACGCACTTGGTGTGACGAGGTGCAGTCTACCAAGTAAGTCATTTTAATTTATTTTGTATCTACATTGTTTGCGTTATTTTTTTCTTAAGAATAATATATGTTGTAAAACGTGTGTTGTAGGTACAAAACTTGGAAAAATGAGATGCACATGTTATGGACACCCTGGGGTGATACCCGAGAGGCTACCCCGGAAGAATTCAAGTTCCGGGAGTACGAGTGGAAGTGGCTACGAGTCCATTTTCGCGACCCCGAAGTTCATGGTATGAAGTTATTTTTAATATATATGTAATTTTTTAATTGTCTGTAAAATCTTGTAATTCTTGCAATATTTTTTTGAAGGCGACTAGATCGACCAACACGACCAATCGTGCTGGTCTGAATGACCAGCACAGTCTGGGTTCACGGTCGTTAGCGAGAGTTTCGCACGAGGCCACTTCTTCTGATTCGGTGGACGCATTTGTCTACGTGACTCAGAAATCATATCCGAACTGTCCCGAAGAGCATGCAAGTATTTTTTTTATTTTATATTGGTAATAAACTAAATGTCTTTGTGTCATACTTTTATTGATATTGAAATATTTATTTTCATATAACATAGGAGCGTGTGCGGGAGGAGTCTCAGAGGATGCTTGCTGAGATTGCTCGGGAGTAGTATTCGGACTTAGCAGATACCGACCTCGATTCCGCCATTGGACAGATCGATCAGGCTGATCCTTATCTACGCGCTAGTGTGTGGGGGACCGTCTACCCTCCTAGAGGTAGTCGGTACCGCACTAAGATGATCGGAGCTGAGGGTCACAGCCTATTGAGAGATACCCCTAGCTTCCGCCGCCCTCTCGGATGGGATGCACGGACTACCTATCTCGAGGATCAGTTGAGGGCGGAGAGGGATCTCCGAGCTGAGAATGAAAGGAGGACTCAGACGCGGTTACGTGAGAGCGAGCAGAGCACTGAGACGTGGTTAGAGAGTATCCAGAGGCACCAGTAGGCCATGATGGACAATATGATGACGCTGACTCAGACCATTACTCAGGCTGGATTGCAGGCACCTGCTCCACCGCCTTCTATCTTCGGCCAGACCCCATCTTTACAGCCTCATGGCGAGGATCTAGGGGATGGTGCTTGTAATATCCGGATTTTTCTTTTCTGATATTCTTCATTTTTGTGTATTTCTGGTTTTTGGTGGCTCGCGTGTAACCGTATTGGTATTTCGAGAATACTAAATTCTGGACTTTTTGTCCCGAACTTGTTTCGGACTTATTTTACTCAATTCCGTGTTTAGTGGATTTTTCATCTCTATTTGGTTCGATTCTCGTAATCGTTGTTCGGAACCTCCGTTTCGGGGTTGCCGTAAATCCATCTCATGTTATTATGCGTGTTGTGAGCTTCCGTTCGATGTTTTGATCGTGTTTTGTGCGTTTCGGGTGTTTGAGCCGTTTTGCATCCGGCTGCTTAGCGCACGCTATTGTTGTTATTTAGTGCACGATAATATCCTTTGGTAGCGCACGCTACGCTTGTTTGTAGCGCGCGCTAGCGACTCGGGCACATAAGTGATAGCAGGTTGTTTCTGCTCTTTGCTCTCTGACGAGCAGCTTAGCGCACGCTAAGATTTTATTCTAGCGCACGCTATCGTTTAGGCTTAGCGCGCGCAGAGTGTCCGGTAGCGCGCGCTAATCTGGAAATCCAGAACTGGGCAGAATATTTCTGGACTAGGCTGGTGTTCAGGTAGCACACACATTGCCCGATAGCGCGCGCTATCGAGGGGCCATTTGCACACGCTATTTCCTGGTAGCACACGCTAATGGGCCAGAACCGTAGGTTCTGGACTACTTTAGACTGGGTAGCACACGCTAACATTTAGCCGTTAGCGCACGCTAACGACTCTCTGGTTATATATACCAGAGAGTTGACCTAGATCCGCACTTCACTCATTTTTCTTCTCCTTCCCCGCGGCGAGCGATCCCAATGCGATTTCTGGGCGATTTCTTCTTCCAACCACTTCAGATATCATTTACCTTGAGTTCTTGGTGTATATTAACAACATCTACTTGTGTTCTTCATCCTAAATCCAAGGTAATCTCCTAGAACCCCATTTTTGGGAATTTGGGGGTTTTGGGGTTTTTGTCCGATTCGTTCCGTATTGTTGATTAATCCATGATGGATATAATTAATCTTAGTAGTATTCATGTGTTTCCTATGAAATTATGGTGAGTTTTGGTGTGTTCTTGAAATCGAGAGGGTTTGGGGTTGTTGTCCGCCCTCATCGATTTTGTCGTATGAAATTATATAAATCGTAGGTGGGTTCTCGGTAGGGGTCCACAGAGGCATGGATCGACGAGCTTTGCTTTTAACCACTACGGGTTAGATCCGATGGGGTCTCGGTAGGGGTCCATAGAGGCGTGGATCCACGGTTAATTGTGGTGCATTTTATAAATGTATTTTGGTTATGGCATTTCCGGAAATGAGTACTTTTGAATTGTGATTTCATGATTGCATGCATTGACTAAATGTGTAAGATGTAAGTTTTTCATTTGGCCTACTTATATTAGCGTAATTGCTAACCCCTTTGGGGGACCCCTTTTGGGGAAATTCGTTTTATGAATTTCAGGTCAGGATCAGCGGAACGAGCGGGCACTGGATCGTTACGAGGATGATGGTCATGCATGATGATTGTGCAAACGAAGTGTTTTATCTATTTTATTTTCTGTCCTTAAGTCATTTTGAAAACATGTAAACTAATAGACGTACTCGAGTACTTACGAGCTTTTGATTTTGCAAAGTCTATTTGAGTTGTCTGTTATGTTTTCGTTGGATTAATATGTTGCTTGATTGACCGGTCGAACCGGGTAGATTATTATTGTTTTGCGTCTTTGTGATGTGGTGTTAATGCATCGACTCCGTGAGTCGATGAGTGAAGTTGATTACCTAGCCTCGTGGGTCCCATGTAGGGGTCCACGGCGCTGTTACATTCCCGGGTTTTCTTGGGGGAGTTACAGAAAATGGTATCGGAGCACTGGGTTTATGGATACCTAGGCTTGTCGGTGAATTGGGTCTAGTCGTGTTTTGTTTTTGTTTTGCTTTGCACATCGTCACCCCGCTGCCATCATCTCGGTACTTCCACTGTTCGTAAGTTTTCCTTACTCGATTTCTTGTTTTCTCGTATCGTGCTTCCGTTTCTTGAACTGTGATTGTTTTTCCTCTCGTACTTATCATCAAATTGCTTTTTCTACTTCTTATCTCCAGTATGGATGTTGGGAGAGGCCGAGATAGAGGTCGCGGTCGTGGTCATGGACACGGTCGGGGACGTGGGGCAGCCAGAGAGGCGGCCACGTCACTCAATTTTGGGGCCGGTGGTAGTGATGGTCATCAGAGCCATAGTGCTACTCAAGAGGGCGCGACCGGCGGTGACGCCGATCTTGGTGTTGCAGCTGTGATGCAACAAATGGTGAAGCAAATGGCAGCGATAGCTCAGGCGGTTCAGAACCCGACTCCAGCCCACGCTACTCGGGGCGGAGCAGATTGTTGGCTTCAGGATGTCATCAATATGCATCCTTCTCAGTTTTCGGGGGCTTCAGACCCGATTGGTTGGGAGGGGTGGATCAAGGAGATATCCAAGGTCTTTGTTCCCACCAACTGTCCCGATGATCACAAGGTCCCTATTGCCCAGTATTTTCTCACTGGGGACGCTACCGACTGGTGGGAGGCTGTTGAGCCTAAGGACCATGTTGCTTCATGGGTCGAGTTCAAAGACTTGATGGAGACCGAATATTGCCCGTGGCCAGTTAAACAGGATCGAGTCCATGCTTTCTATGATGCTCAGCCTCGGGATATTCCTGTTTCCCAGGCTATTGCTGATTACAACTAGGAGATGGGCTTCATGAAGGCTCAGGTTAGAGAGGAGAGCGACAAGATTTTCCACTTTTCCAGACGGATGAAACTGAAGATTCGTGACTACATGTCTAGGCTCGCCTGCACCACCTTGAAGGATTATCGGAGTAGAGCTCTTGCATACGATATGTCTCTGACGGCCAGTGAGGCGTTGTGAGAGCAAGAAACAGAAGTTTGTCGGAAATTTTTCGGTCCACAAGGATGGAGGTCAGTAGAAATCTCAGTCTGCTAACTTTCCCACTAGTGGTGGTCCAGCTCGTTCTACTGGGGGTTTCCGTGGGGCTGCCAGTACTTCTTCCCGTGATGTGAAGTATTTTAACTATGGCCGACCGAGCCACATCAGTCGAGCTTATCTGAGTCCGTTGTTGACGTGTAATCGGTGTGGCCAGCCGGGCCACAAGGCTGCTTTCTGTGCCGAGAGAGAGGACTCTTGGTGCCCAGGCTTTCTTCCCAGCACCTAGGGAGCTGAGTGTGAACCAAGGGTCATCTAATCCACAGCCCCCGTAGAGTACCGGCCGAGGGAGGGGTCGGGGCCAGCCCACTAGAGAGGGATCTTCCAGCGTCGGCTCCGCTCACCCACGTGTTTATGAGAGGAGGAGGGCCGATGATCCAGTGGCTACCATGGCTACATGTACAGTTCATATTCAGTCTCATCCTGTCAGTGTGCTTTTTGATTTGGGTGCGACGCATTCATTCACCTCTCTAGAGTGTGTGTGCACCGTTTGAGTCTCGACTGTCTGTCGCCTTGTGAGCCTTTCATTGTTAAACTTTCTAGCAGTGATAGGATCATTGGTGATCGAGAGATCCGATACTGTTCTGTATTTATTGGTGAGAGGGCTTGGCTCTTTAATCTTATTGTTGTGAATATTGAGGGTGAGGATTTGATTCTCGGGGATGATTGGATCGAGCGGCATGGTGTAATCATGAACTACCACAAGAGAATCATCACCATGTTAGCCGAGGACGGCATCGAGCACTCTTTCGCGGACACAACTCACGACCGAGAGCAAAAAGAGGAGAGAGAGAAAAAAAATTTCATCTTGTTCTTCATAGTTGAGGTGGAAGAAAAGTAAGAAAAATAAGAGAAAAAATTCTTACGAGTTTCCCTAGACGTGTTCTTGGAGAACGGAGTCTCGTTGATTTTTCCGGTCAAGTTCCAACGCGTGTGAAGTAGAGACATCGTGCTTTCGGTGTCTGGGACGAAGGGTTTTCGTGCTCGTGCTCGGGTTCGTGAACATCATCAACTTACGAAGATTATCAAAGGCTTCAAGGGTAAGATGCATCCTCCTCATTTCTCGGGAGCTTCAGACCCGATCGGCTGGGAGGGATGGATCAAGGAGATATCTAAAGTCTTCATCGCCACCAACTGTCCCGAGGATCGTAAGGTCCCTATTACCCAGTACTTTCTCACCGGGGATGCTACGGATTGGTGGGAGGCCGTTGGGCCGAAAGACCATGTTGCTTCGTGGGCCGAATTTCAGGAATTGATGGAGACCGAATATTGTCCGTGGCCGGTCAGACAGGCTCGAGTGCATGCTTTCTATGATGCTCAACCACGGGATATTCCCATATCCCAAGCTATTTCCGATTTTAACAAGGAGTTGGGCTATGTGAAGACCCAAGTTGTCGAAGAGAGCGACAAAATTTTCCATTTTTCCAGGAGGATGAAACTGTCCATTCAGGACTATATGTCTGGGCTCGTCTGTACCACTTTGAAGGATTATCAGAGTCGAGCTCTTGCTTATGATATGTCGGTGACGGCTAGTGCGGCGGTCCGAGAGAGTAAGAAGCAGAAATCCGCTGGGGATTTCTCGGGTTACAAGGGCGGAAGTCAGCAGAAATCTCAACCTGCAAATATTTCTACGGGTGGTTCGGCTCGTTGCCACTCAGGGGATGAGAGAGAAGGGGCATTGTACTTGTAATTATGGAACTATCAATAAAAGGCAATATGATTCATTTGGTCGATAGCGCGCGCTACCGAGAGATTATTAGCGCACGCTATGTTTCGAGTAGCGCACGCTAACGGCCAGAAATCTGCCTACTGGACTGGGACGCTAACTGTATGGCCTGTAGTTTTATCCCGTTAGCGCACGCTAACCTTGAGGATTAGCGCGCTCTAACACTCCCTGGCTATATAAACCAGGGAGTTGACCGAGATGAACACAATTTCTCATTTCTTCCTCCTCTCCGCGGCTAAGGTGATTCCGGGCGATTTTCTTGGCGATTTCTTCCTCCAATCATCTCATCCAACATATTTCTTGAGTTCTTGGTGTATTATAACAACATCAACACGAATCTTTCATCCTAATCCAAGGTAAATCTCTTAGAACCCTACTTTTGGATAATTTGGGGGTTTTGGGATTTTCTTCCGATTCGTTCCGTTTTGTTGGTGGATTCATGATGAATATGATTAATCTTGTTGATATCATTAGTTTTCCTACGGATTCATGGTATATTTTCATAGCTTTGCGAAATCGGGAGGGTTTGGTTGTGGTCCACCATCGTTGTTATTTTTATACGAATATACATGAATCGTAGGCGGGTTTTCGGGTGTATTCCATTTCTGTATTCGTCTTGATCGACTTGAGTGTTGAGATTTTGTTGCCGGAAGCTGTGGCAACTTTGCGCGTTGGAGATTTCATTGTCGCTGATCGATGAAATTAAACTGAAGCAACTGGAGGATCCGATGATTACTCAAATCAGAGAGAATGTTCTTAAAGGAAAGTCTCCTGGGTTTGTGATTCATGAGGATGGTGTGTTGAGGTTCTAGAGTCGGCTTTTTGTACCAAACGACTTGGAATTGAGGCTGAGTATTTTGCGTGAGGCCCATGCTATGCCTTACTCTGTTCATCCTGGTTCGAGTAAGATGTACAAGGACTTAAGGAGGAATTTTTGGTGGAACGACATGAAGGAGGAGGTCGCACGGTTTGTAGCGAGATGTTTGACTTGCCAGCAGGTCAAAATCGAGCATCAGCGACCGGCTGGGTTATTGCAGTCGTTTTTCATTCTTGAATGGAAATGGGAAGATATTTCGATGGACTTCGTCACGAGCTTGCCGAGATCGAAGTCTGGTATGAATATGGTTTGGGTAATTGTGGATCGCCTGACCAAGTGGGCACATTTTTTGGGCATCAAGGATACTTGGGGTCCGGAGAGTTTGGCTCGTATGTTTATTACGCAGATTGTGAGGCTTCACGGTACTCCGAAGTCTATTATTTCGGATCGGGATGGCCATTTTGTATCGCACTTATGGCAAGCGGTACATGAGGCGTTGGGTACTCATTTGCGTTTGAGTACTTCTTTTCACCCTCAGTCGGATGGGCAGTCGGAGCGTACTATCCAGACATTTGAGGATATCTTGCGTGCTTGTGCCCTCGATTGGAGCAGTGACTGGGAGGAGCATTTACCATTGATCGAGTTCACGTACAACAATAGTTGGCATGCATCGATCAAGATGGCTCCGTATGAGGCTCTTTATGGGCAGCGATGTCGATCGCCGATTTGCTGGAATGAGGCGTCGATTTGGTCGGGACCAAACCGGATATCGCCATGGAGACGAGGCGGAAGGTGGAATTGATCCGGGAGAGGATGTTGACTGCTCAGAGTCGACAGAAATCCTATGCTGATGTTCATCGTCGACCTTCGGAATTCAAGGTGGGAGACCACGTTTTGCTTAAAGTGTCGCCGGCGAAGGGAGTTTTCCACTTCGGGAAGAAGGGAAAGTTGAGTCCGAGATTTATTGGGCCCTTTGAGATTCTCGAGAGGGTCGGCGAGTTGGCATACCGTTTGGCGTTGCCTCCGGATTTGAGCCATGTTCATAGCATTTTCGATGTTTCCCAGCTGAGAAAATATGCTCCGGATCCTAGTCACGTCATCGACTATGACGAGATTGATATCGCCAAGGATATTACTTTCGAGGAGCGTCCCTTGAAGATTTTGGAGCACCGTGAGAAGCGACTGAGGCATAAGACCATTTCTTTGGTCAAGGTGCAGTGGTCGAGGCACGATGTCGAGAAGGCAACTTGGAAAACTGAGGATAGCATGCGTGCTAGGTACCCCGAGTTGTTTGTTTCTTAAGTTTCGAGACGAAACTTATTTTTAGAGGGGTAGAATGTAATATCCGCGTTTTTCTTTTCTGGTATTCTTCATTTTTGTGTATTTCTCATTTTTGTTGGCTCGCATGTAACTGTATTGGTATTTCGAGAATACTTAATTCTGGACTTTTTGTCATCCGAGTTTGTTTCGGACTTATTTTACTCAATTTCGTGTTTAGTGGCTTTTTCGTCTCTATTTGGTTCGATTCTCGTAATAGTTGTTCGGAACCGCCGTTTCGGGGTTGCCGTAAATCCATCTCATGTTATTATCGTGTTGTGAGCTTCCGTTTGATGTTTCGATCGTGTTTCGTGCATTTTGGGTGTTTGAGCCGTTTTACACCCGACTGCCTAGCGCACGCTATTGTTGTTATTTAGCGCTTGCTAATATCCTTTGGTAGCGCACGCTACGCTTGTTTGTAGCGCGCGCTAGCGACTCGGGCACAGCAGTGATAGCAGGTTGTTTCTTCTCTTTACTCAGATCCGCACTTTACTCATTTTTCTTCTCTTTCCCCGCGGAGAGCGATCCCAAGGCGATTTCTGGGTGATTTCTTCTTCCAACCACTTCAGATATCATTTACCTTGAGTTCTTGGTATTCTACTTGTGTTCTTCATCCTAAATCCAAGGTAATATCCTAGAACCCTATTTTTGGGAATTTGGGGTTTTTGGGATTTTTGTCCGATTTGTTCCGTATTGTTTGTTAATCCATGATCGGTATAATTAATCTTAGTAGTATTCATGTGTTTCCTACGAAATTATTGTAACACCCCCAAGACGATCAGTGCATATTACAGCGTCGTGGACCCCACATTGTGGAATCCACCAGGCTAACATACCAAAAAGACATTCGACAACAACATACATCAACAACCAACCGACAATTTCACAAACCAAAGACTGAAATCCAACAATACAATCTGACATCAAATCCATTTCCCAAAACGGATACAAAACGTTAATATATTCAACGTGGAAGTACTCGAGTACTTAAATCCATGACATAGTAAATAAATGACAAAACAGAACATCAACAGACGACCACCGAACAGTATCACGCTTGCCCATCATCCTCATACGGCTCGTATGCTCGTTTGTCTCTAAGACCTGTACCTGAAATACAAAAAGTATTTCCCCCATTTAAGGGGTTAGCGACAACTGCTAGTGCAAGTACAATCCATTTGAACTACCATTCTAATCTGATGAATATATGCGCCAAAAATCATTTTAGAAATCATTTATATTCCGGAATATTTTACGGTGCACAAGCACAAAACACATTTCTCCAACAAAACAATTCAAAGTTAACCTTGGTACGAGACTCACAGCCACCGTACCCCGCAGAGCCTCATCGGACATCCCTGGGTGGTTAACCATAGTTCGCGATATGAAACTCACGGCAACGTATCCCTAGAGGCCCCGTCGGACCATCCCTAGGTGAACATACACATATACATCCACACAACCACGAATAGCCATAATTCAAATACTAGAACGCGTAAACAAATGTAAAGTACTTGCCTTTGAGACATCTTTGAAGAATCGAAAATGAAATACGACTACGAATGGTCCGGGTTGAAAACGACGGTTCCTAAATGAAGGATCAACACAACTCAGTCCTAACGGACAATAATATTCGAATGGAATACACCTATAACCCCGATTACAAACTACGACAATGAACGATCAATCGATACGGGAGAGGGTTTACGCAAAACCTCCCCGAATCGATAATTCACGAATATAAGTTGATGAAATGGATTGGGATTCACCAAGTAACAACAATCTATGAGGAATAATACAACATATATGGACAATTCGGAATTAATCACGAAAACCCCGAAAAACCCCCCAAATTAGACAAGTTTAGGGTTCCTGAAGAAAATACCTTGGAATCGGACGATGGAGGATGATTACGCTGATGATGATATGTTAGCTCGACTCTACAATGGTGGAATACGAATAATTCTCGGATAGAAGTTGAAGGGAATCGCCCTCTGCGTCGCCCGAAGAAGAAAACGAGAGAAAGAATGAAAAAGAGTGATGTTCTGACCTGCCCGCTGTTCTTAAAACAGCGGGCCGTTACGGCCGTAACAAGTGGTGTATTACGGTCGTAACAATGGCCATCTTACGGCCGTAACAGATGGGGTGTTACGGCCGTAACACCTCGGGCCGACAGTTACATTCTTCTTTGTCCCAAACGACTCCGAAACTCGGACCTGCTATCGAACCAAAAATACCACTACGAAGAATATTCGATGACGAGTCTAACCTTTACAGGAAAACATCAATCCAACTACTTGGGAATCCGAAATACGACAACGAATATGAAATTCCCTAAACTTATAGGAAATCACAAAAATGGCCCAAGTGCCCGAAAATCGCGATACGACGTCGGATTAACAAACCGAAGGTCTCAACACGACCAACTCAACCATACGAACTTGTGCAAACCAAGAAACAATGAAAACGAATGAGTTTTACAAGAATCGAAAGCACAAACGACAAAACATGTCATAAAATGGAATCACGTAAAAACATCACCAAAACTCGTCCAAATGGAAAAACTCCAAGAATAAAGTAGATTCAAAATATCGAAATGGTTACAAGCGAGTTGATAAAAATAGACATACACCAAAATGGAAACTGCTAAGAATAGAAAGGTACGGATATTACATTCTCCCCCTCTAAAAAGAAGTTTCGTCCCGAAACTTAAGAATCAAAAAGCTCGGGGTACCTCGAACGCATATCCTCCTCTAATTCCCACGTCGCTTCTTCTACTTCGTTCCTCGACCATTGCACTTTAACCAAAGGAATGGTTTTGTGCCTTAACTGCTTGTCTCGACGCTTCAAAATCCTGACGGGCCTCTCCTCAAACGTAACATCCTTCTCGATCTCCATGTCTCCGAAATCAATAATGTGGAACAGGTCCGGAACATACTTCCTCAACTGGGAGACGTGAAACACACTATGTATATGACTCAACGACGGAGGTAATGCCAGACGGTACGCTAACTCGCCAACTCTCTCCAATATCTCGAAAGGTCCAATGTACCTCGGGCTGAGCTTCCCCTTTTCCCCAAAATGGAAAACTCCCTTCGACGGAGACACTCTCAACAAAACATGATCTCCCACCTCAAACTCCAAAGGTCGACGCCTAACATCCGCATAAGACTTTTGCCGACTCTGAGCTGCCAACATTCTCTTTCTAATCAACTCAACTTTCTCTCTTGTCTCCAACACAAGGTCCAGCTCGGTGCCAACTAAATCGGACGGTTCATCCCAACATATCGGTGATCGGCAACGTCGGCCATAAAGCGCCTCATACGGTGCCATCTTAATCGACGCGTGCCAGCTATTATTATAAGTAAACTCAATCAAGGCCAGATGCTCCTCCCAGTAACTACTCCAATCTAACGCACACGCGCGCAACATATCCTCGAACGTCTGAATGGTACGCTCGGACTGTCCGTCGGTCTGAGGGTGGAAAGATGTACTCAAACGCAAATGTGTCCCCAATGCCTTATGTACCGCCTGCCAGAAGTGCGATACAAACCGGCCATCTCTGTCCGAAATAATAGTCCTTGGTGTACCATGAAGCCTCACTATATGCGCGATAAAAACACGAGCTAATTTTTCTGGACCCCAAGTATCCTTGATGCCCAGAAAATGTGCCGACTTAGTCAGTTGGTCCACGATCACCCACACCATATTCATTCCGGTCTTCGTCCTCGGAAAACGCGTAACAAAATCCATTGAGATATCCTCCCACTTCCATTCCGGGACGGGAAGTGGTTTCAACAATCCGGCTGGCCGCTGATGCTCGATTTTGACTTGTTGGCAAGTCAAACACTTAGCCACAAACTGAACTACTTCATTTTTCATGTCATTCCACCAGAAATTCTTTCTCAAATCTTTATACATTTTACTCGAGCCCGGATGGACCGAGTAAGGTGATGCGTGAGCCTCTCGCATAATACTCTGCCTCAATTCCAGGTCTTTCGGAACACAAAGCCGACCTTGGAATCTCAACACACCATCCTCATGTATCATGAATCCCGGGGCTTTCCCCATCCATATATTCTCTCGAAGCTGCATAAACATCGGGTCCTCTAACTGTCCCGATTTAATGTCGTCGACTAGAGACGACGAAATCTCAAGTGTACGCAATTGCCCGGAACTCTCTGGGAGCAAGATCTCAACGCTCAACCTCATTAAATCTCTTTGAAGTCCCGACTGGGACGTAAGCAACTCAAGCGCCCGAAGCGATACCGATTTCCGGCTCAAGGCATCTGCCACCACATTTGCCTTGCCCTGATGATAAAGAATCTCGAGGTTGTAATCCTTAATCAACTCCAACCATATCCGTTGTCTCATATTTAGCTCTTTCTGCATGAAAATGTACTTCAGGCTCTTGTGATGGGTGAAAATCTGACACGACGAGCCATACAAGTAATGACGCCAGATCTTTAACGCAATTACAACCGCGGCCAACTCAAGATCGTGCGTAGGGTAGTTCAACTAGTACTGTTTCAACTGACGGGAAGCATAGGCAATCGTCCTCCCATGCTGCATGAGTACACATCCGAGCCCTTGGCCCGAAGCATCACTAAAAACTGAGAAACCCTCATTACCACTCGGTAACGCCAAAACAGGAGCGGTCGTCAACCGCTTCTTCAACTCCTCAAAACTATTCTGCCTCTCATCGTTCCACACAAACTTTTCTGACTTCTGTAACAACTGAGTCAGCGGTCGAGCGAGCTTAGAGAACCCCTCGACATATCTACGGTAATATCCGGCCAAACCCAGAAAACTACGGACCTCCTTCACGTTCTTGGGCCGCGCTCAATCCAACACTGCCTTTACTTTATGTGGGTCCACACGAACACCCTCGGCCGAGATCACGTGACCGAGAAACATAACCTCCCGTAACCAAAACTCACACTTTGAGAACTTTACAAAAAGACGCTGAGTTCTCAAAATGTCTAACACGATATGCAAATGACGGGCATGCTCCTCCTCGCTCCTCGAGTAAATCAGGATATCGTCGATAAAAACAGCTACACATTTATCGAGGTACTCGATAAAGACTTTGTTCATAAGCTGCATGAACACGGCTGGTGCATTGGTTATCCCAAAAGTCATAACCACAAACTCGTAGTGACCGTATCTCGTCCGAAAGGCCGTCTTCGGAATATCGGTATCCTTCACTCGGAGCTGATAATACCCCGATCTCAAATCAATCTTCGAAAACACGGTTGCCCGTTGCAATTGGTCGAACAAATCATTGATCCTCGGGAGCGGATACTTGTTTTTAATAGTCACTTTGTTCAACTCTCGGTAGTCGATACACAAACAAAGTGACCCATCCTTCTTCTTCACAAACAGGACCGGTGCGCCCCAAGGCGAATCGCTCGGTCGAATATACCCCATGTCTGGTAACTCTCCCAACTGTTTCTTCAATTCAAGCATCTCGACAGGCGCCATGCGGTATGGCATCTTAGAAATCAGTGCCGCACCTGGCTCTAAATCCACAGTAAACTCAACCTCTCGGTCTGGCGGCAAGCCCAACAACTCATCCGGAAAGATGTCAGGATACTCACACACTACTGGAATAGACGAGAGCTCGACTCCCCCTTCTCCCGATCTCAAAGCGTAACACCAATACCCCATGCAACCTCCTCGAAGAAGTCTCACCACTTTCAAATCGCTGATCCAGAATCTCTGACTACTCCGCTTACGTCCCACAAAAGAATGCTCGGTACCGTCAGAGGCTAACATCGAAACGGTTCTCATTCTATAATTCATGATTGCACCATGACGGTCCATCCAATCCTCACCAAGAATCAAATCCTCATCTCTAATATCTACCGCAATCAGATTAGAAGGCCAAACCCTCCCCGCGATACTCACCGGAAAATCTCTAACCTCACGATCCCCCACGATGCTATCCCCACTAGGCAGTTTAACAACAAATGGTTCACACGCAACTAGGCAATGAACATGCAGACTATGCACACAATCCAGAGATATGAAAGAATTCGTAGCACCAGAATCGAATAACACGGAAACAGGATGGTCAAGGATGTGAACGGTACCTGTAGCCACCGTCACGTCTGGGTCTCCCGCTCGTCTCATCTCATATACTCGGGGCAGAACAGACCCCGCACTAGAAGCTCCCCCTCTAGAAGGTTGTCCACGTCCTCGACCTCTACCAAAACTCTGCTGTGGCTGAGAAGCTATCGGTGCCTGATTTACAATCGGTTCCCCCACAGCTGGGGCTGATATCTGAGTAACTGGTGCCCGAGCAGCATCTGTACAAAACTTGGCACGATGCCCCATACGACCGCAGGAATGACACTGAATCGGAGGCCTGTCACACTCACTCATAATGTGTCCAGGGCGACCACAGTTAAAGCAATTAGGACCACGCACTGAACCAGGAGGAGCAGACTTAGAACCGTTTCCTTGTCCAAATGACGGGGACTGATTCCCGAAGACTCGCGAACCAGACTGAGCCTTCTGATATCCTCCAGACTTGCCTCCCAAAAACTGGCCGGAGGTCTTCTGCTTCTTTCCCTCGGCTTCCGTCTGTGTCGCCGAAAACGACATCTCATAAGCCATCGCCTTATTCTGATACTCCCTCAATGTTGTGCATCCCAGACCAGACATGTAGTGACGCACCCTCGGTTTCATCCGCATATCGAAGTGGCAGATCTTATCAAGCTCATCTCAGACTTGGTTTCTCACATAATGAAGCTGTTGGTTGTAGTCCTTGATTGCCTGCGAAATCGGAACATCCTGGGGCTTAGCCTCAAAGAAGGCTTGGATCCTCCCCTCTTTAACTGGCCACGGACAAAACTCGTCTTCCATCAGCTCTCAGAATTCTTCCCATGTAGCTGCCCGGTCACGCGGTTTCACCGCTTGCCACCATGTTGCCGCCTCTTTGGCGAGGAAGTACTGAGCGATGGGTACCTTCATCTCCTTAGAGCAGTTAGCAGCCTCAAATACCTTCTCCATCTCAAATATCCAACTCTCCCAACCGGAAGGGTTGGAAGCACCATCAAACTGCGGAGGATGCATATGAATCACGTCCTGAAGTAACTTATCATTACTGGATCCAGTACGCGGAACCGGGTTAGCATTAGCCAGGCCGACCAAAAAGGCCTGAGTCAGTAGCGTCATCTGGTTCATTACTTGCTGTAAAATATTCGCCACTCCAACATTCTCATGTGCATTACCGGAGCTAGCAGACTGATCCTGCTGACCTCCGGAACTAGGTGGAACACTGTTCGACAAGGAAGGCATTGCCGAATCAGTTCCTGAGTTATCGGACATGGCCACCCCACCGGCTGCGCCACGTTCCCTACCGCGTCCGCGACCGCATCCGTGTCCTCTACCAGCAGGAATTCTGAAGAAATAGCTGGTGAGTACAATTCAAACGCGAAACGCAACAAGATATCAGGAAAGAAAACAGAACAGGACAACGTAACGAGTCAAGTTAGGAAAACTTACGAGCACCGGCGTACTAAGATGATGGCATGGCAGCGATACTGTTCAAAAACGACACTCGACTAGACCCAAATAACCGACAGCCTAGGTATCCATAAACCTAAGCTCTGATACCATATTCTGTAACACCCCCAAGACGATCAGGGCATATTACAGCGCAGTGGACCCCACACTGTGGAATCCACCAGGCTAACGTACCAACAAGACATTCGACAACAACATACATCAACAACCAACCGACAATTTCACAAACCAAAGACTGAAATCCAACAATACAATCTGACATCAACTCCATTTCCCAAAACGGGTACAAAAAGTTAATAAATTCAACGTGGAAGTACTCGAGTACTTAAATCCATGACATAGTAAATAAATGACAAAATAGAACATCAACAGACGACCACCGAACAGTATCACGCTTGCCCATCATCCTCATACGGCTCGTATGCTCGCTTGTCTCCAAGACCTTTACCTGAAATACAAAAAGTATTTTCCCTATTTAAGGGGTTAGCGACAACTGCTAGTGCAAGTACAATCCATTTGAACTACCATTCTAATCATATGAATATATGCGCCAAAAATTATTTTAGAAATAATTTATATTCTGGAATATTTTACGGTGCACAAGCACAAAACACATTTCTCCAACAA
Source organism: Orobanche coerulescens (assembly GCA_033398695.1). Classification (NCBI taxonomy): domain Eukaryota; kingdom Viridiplantae; phylum Streptophyta; class Magnoliopsida; order Lamiales; family Orobanchaceae; genus Orobanche; species Orobanche coerulescens. Next base: position 53,587,338 of record CM065803.1, read on the forward strand.
AATAATTTAAAGTTAACCTTGGTACGAGACTCACGACCACCGTACCCCGCAGAGCCCTGTCGGACATCCCTGGGTGGTTAACCATAGTTCGCGATACGAAACTCATGGCAACGTATCTCTAGAGGCCCCGTCGGACCATCCCTAGGTGAACATACACATATACATCCACACAACCACGAATAGCCATAATTCAAATACTAGAACGCGTAAACAAATGTAAAGTACTTGCCTTTGAGACATCTTTGAAGAATCGAAAATGAAATACGACTACGAACGGTCTGGGTGGAAAACGACGGTTCCTAAATGAAGGATCAACACAACTCAGTCATAACGGACAATAATATTCGAATGGAATACACCCATAACCCCGATTACAAACTACGACAATGAACGATCAATCGATACGGGCGAGGGTTTACGCAAAACCTCCCCGAATCGATAATTCACGAATATAACTTGATGAAATGGATTAGGATTCACCAAGTAACAACAATCGATGAGGAATAATACAACATATATGGATAATTCGGAATTAATCACGAAAAACCCGAAAAAACCCCAAATTAGACAAGTTTAGGGTTCTTGAAGAAAATACCTTGGAATCGGACGATGGAGGATGATTACGCTGATGATGATATGTTAGATCGACTCTACAGTGGTGGAATACGAATAATTCTCGGATAGAAGTTGAAGGGAATCTCCCTCTGCGTCGCCCGAAGAAGAAAACGAGAGAAAGAATGAAAAAGAGTGATGTTCTGACCTGCCCGCTGTTATTAAAACAGCGGGCCGTTACGGCCGTAACAAGTGGTGTATTACGGCCGTAACAATGGCCATCTTACGGCCGTAACAGATGGGGTGTTATGGCCATAACACCCTGCTGGACAGCAGGTTCTGGCTGCTGCTGTCCAAACGACTCCGGACGACTCCGAAACTCGGACCTGCTATCGAACTAAAAATACGACTACGAAGAATATTCGATGACAAGTCTAACCTTTACAAGAAAACATCAATCCGACTTCCCGGGAATCCGAAATACGACAACGAATATGAAATTCCCTAAACTTATAGGAAATTACAAAAATGGCCCAAGTGCCCGAAAATCACGATACGACGTCGGATTAGCAAACCGAAGGTCTCAACACGACCAACTCAACCATACGAACTTGTGCAAACCAAGAAACAATGAAAACGAACGAGTTTTACGAGAATCGAATGCACAAACGACAAAACGTGTCATAAAATGGAATCATGTAAAAATATTACCAAAACTCGTCCAAATGGAAAAACTCCAAGAATAAAGTAGATTCAAAATGTCGAAACGGTTACAAGCGAGTCGATAAAAATAGACATACACTAAAAATGGAAAATGCTAAGAATAGAAAGGTACGGATATTACAATTATGGTGAGTGTCGGTGTGTTCTTGAAATCGAGAGGGTTTGGGGTTGTTGTCCGCCCTCATCGATTTTGTCGTATGAAATTATATGAATCGTAGGTGGGTTTCCGGGTGTTTTTCGTTATTGTTGTTTTGTCGAGTTGTTGTAATCGTGTTTGACGAATCATCTAGGTTCGGTGTTCGGTTTCTCGCAACCGCAGTCGTAATCTTTTTCGTTTGTCGTCGTCGTTTAATCGAGGCAAGTATTCTTAATGAACTTACACTCTTAACATGATAGTATTGCATGAGTGATGGGTGTGTGTGTGTATATGATCACTACGGGTTAGATCCAATGGGGTCTCGGTAGGGATCCATAGAGGCGTGGATGGACGGGCTTTGCTTTTAACCACTACGGGTTAGATCCGACGGGGTCTCGGTAGGGATACACAGAGGCATGGATCGATGGTTAATTGTGGTGCATTTTATAAATGTGTTTTGGTTATGGCATTTCCGGAAATGAGTACTTTTGAACTGTGATTTCATGATTGCATGCATTGACTAAATGTGTAAGATGTAAGTTTTTCATTTGGCCTACTTGTATTAGCGTAATTGCTAACCCCTTTTGGGGGACCCCTTTTAGGGAAATTCGTTTTATGATTTTCAGGTCAGGATCAGCGGAACGAGCGGGCACTGGATCGGTACGAGGATGATGGTCGTGCGTGATGATTTTGGAAACGAAGTGTTTTATCTATTTTATTTTCTGCCCTTAAATTGTTTTGAAAACTTGTAAACTAATAGACGTACTCGAGTACTTAGGGGCTTTTGATTTTGCAAAGTGTATTTGAGTTGTCCGTTATGTTTTCATTGGATTATTGTGCTGCTTGATTGACCGGTCGAACCGGGTAGATTATTATTGTTTTGCGTCTTTGTGATGTGGTGTTATTGCATCAACTCCGTGAGTCGGTGAGTGAAGTTGATTACCCATCCTGGTGGGTCCCATGTAGGGGTCCACGGCGCTGTTACATTCCCAGGTTTTCTTGGGGGTGTTACAGTGGTAATCCTTCTACTTTTACATTTGGACATTTAGACGATTTTGGTAGTGGATTGTAAAACATTTTTATTATGTTGATGTTGATCTTATTATGTATATGCAGTGGCAACTTTGTATTGTTTTGTGTTGTTATGTATTATGGTTTTGGTGCAATTGGCATGAGTTGTGTATTGTGTTGTTGTGGATACTGAAATTGCAGGTTACGAAATACAGGTTTAGGACTTCCAATTTTTTTTTAAATGGGTTTAATCGATGACTTGAAGTCTTCGGCTAAAGATTAAAGGTTTAGCCGACGACACTAAGTCATCCGCTAAACTTTAGCGGACAACTATAAAAATCATTGGCTAAAGGTCGTCGCCTAAACCTCCAAGTTTAGCCGACGACTACCAAAAAAGTCGTCGGCTAAACCCTGGCCGACGAGTATCGGCCTACGATTTTTTAGCCGACGACTGAGAGGATTGGCCGACGACATTGATTTTTAGCCGACGACTTAAAGTCGTTGGCTAAACCCCCGATGTTGGTAGTGTAAATAGTATTAATATCGTTCACCAATGCAAAAAAAATACTATTTCTGCTCGGACTTTTTTATGTATGCAGTACATTTTAGAATCCGATCTCCACCATTGAATTTGTAGATTTGTTTTTCGGGAAGATACTATAAAAATTTTATACTGATCCGACGGTTAACAAAGTGGAAATCGTGATTTTAGCGAGGTCTCGCAGTGCAGAAAATCTGCTCGCGTTTTTTTTTGTTTTTTTTTTTTGGATTTCGAAAATCGGATAGAAATAAAAAATTTTCTCGTAGAGTATCGTGCTGATAACGTGTTATAAACATCGAAAGAAAGAGGAAAATATGAGAGAAGATGGAGACACCAATGAAATTGTGTATATCATTATGAAGGCCATAGACCTTTATTTATAGGTACACATATAGGGTTTCAGAGGCATATTAGTCATTCACCAAATACATGACTTATTTACAACAGTACATAATTTTTGTTGTCAACAAATGCACATAACAAATATATTATTTTTGTATATTATATAATTTATTTGTTAAATTTTAATATACGAATTTACTATTATATTGTATAAGTTTGAAATCAAAGATTAGTTTCTTTTTTAATAGTACTTGAATGTCACAGAGTACTTTTTTAATTAATTGCTTAAGATTGTTTTTATTCAATGTAGTATGTCTTATAATCAATAAATTCACGATATAGAAATGTACTTCATCACTTCTACTTTATTTGTCCCATTTATTATATCATATTATATCAATAATAATATGTAAAAGAATATACTTTTTAAAAAATAACAACAAATCTAATATGAGTTAGTCTACTCGTTTTTGCTTTGAATTAACTAGTTTTTAATAATTTTATTTTTATAGGATGAAGATGTAAATTTAGCCTTAATCGGATTGAATTACTGATTTACTCAAAAAATAACATGTTTATAAAATATCCTATTTATTGACTTTTTATGTATTCATGTTGTAGAGCTTTACGAGATGAGCTCGGCAGTCTTTCCGGATTCAAAATCAGAGTTATATATCAAAAGTTATCATCCGAAGAAGATTTGGGGCGAAAACGCAAGAGTCTAAGAAATTCTGGGCTGAAAATTAAGTCTGAAACTCCATACGAGTACAAATAAAGTTATGGCCGTAACTCACACAGTAACTAATGTGCAAAAAGCCGAAGCCATGTTACGTCCGTAACATCCAAAGCTTACGGCCGTAAGTCCTCATAGTTACGGTCGTAACTCCTCAATGTTACGGCCGTAACTCTTGACAGATGTATGATCATTTTTAAATGTTTTATACTTTTGGTCTATTATTGAGGAGATGACTGGCTTTGATGCTATCTAATGTAATAATGCTGGAGTTTTGGAGCTATTAGATGACTTTAGGTGTATAAATAGACCCCCTAGATCCATCATTAATCATCCTTCATCTTATATATTTCCTACTTTGTAATATTTTTCTTTGTGTGAAGAACACACTTGTGTTCTTGAGTGATTTATGGAAGAGTGATTTAGTTTATGTTGTTGAGGGAGTTTATTGCTTCTTTCTCTTTTATCTACTAAAGGAGTTAGTATCAATTCTTTTCCTTTTTCAACTAATAATGACCACTCAAGCTTGTAATATGTTGAATAAAGCCTTCATGGGCTAAGTTATCCTTAGTTGGGATTATAAACAAAGTTTGTCATGTTATTTAAGTTTGTATAAAGATCTATTATGGATTACTTATTATTGTGTGTGATTTTCATTGTTTTACCTATCTTTATTTATTTGGCCAATAAATGATGATATTCATGGTCTTCATATGTTTCGAAAGAAAATATGTTGATTAGATCAAATGATCTTCACTCTAAGTTGTTCTAGGGGATAGAAATATACCTCTAGACCTTAGATAATTCTTTGAGTTATTTTCATAAAACCTAATGCAATGTATTGAAGCCAATCAACATAGAAATATAGTGGATTGGTTCAATATATAGGGGGCGATTTGACATTCGAAAGAGGAACCGTCTTTTTAAGGAAAATCGAATCTACACAATATAATAAGTAAATTCATCTTATGATCTCCTATAACTAATGATGAACTAAGTTTGTAATCCCAACTATTTCATTTTATCTTTTATTAATATATTATTAGTGCAATCTTTCATTTCCTTAAATTTTAGAACTATTATTGTATTTTCCGTACAATTGTCAAATCAAACTCTTAAATTGTGTGTTTCACTCATCTAAATCTCTATAACAAATAGATCAATAGTGTATAATTCAATATATAACCTAACTTCCTCGTGGGATCGATAAAACGGACTCAAAAAGTCCACTTACTACTTGATACGATATCGTGCACTTGCGATAGTTACACAAAAGACGTGTCAAGTTTTTGGCGCCGTTGCCGGGGAAGTATAAGTGTTATTTTGAAATAATACATTATTCACTATTGTTATAAATACAACTTTTTCTTTGTTGTAAATTCTCTTGTCTATGCGAAGGACGTACAATCGCGATTTATTTTCACTAGATCCCGAGATTGAAGCCACATTTAGAAGAAGGCGAAGAGAACCAAAAACAAGCATTATTTCTTCACCATCAATGGCGGACGAACCAAACCCACTTCTCCTCCAAGAAAAGATAACGAAAGAATTCCTCCGGCAGGGGGAATACCCAATGCTCAAAACATTCAACATCAACAACATCCTATTGTACCGGAAATAGATGAAGACAACATGCTCTTTGGGGAATTCATGAACCCCCCCCATCTTTGAGCGTGCAATCAAGTGTGATATATCCACCATTTAGAGTGTACAATTTTCAAATTCGCCTGGATGTCATAAATCTCTTCTCCAACAACAACTCATTCTATAGAAGAACCGACGAGAATCCATATCTCTACATTAACCGTTTTGTGGAGATTTGTAGAAGTTTCAAATATCCACATGTAAATAACGAGGCGATAAAAATGAGACTATTTGTACACACTTTGAAGGACAGAGCAAGAGAGTGGCTAGATACTTTGCCACCACGAAGCATAACGAATTTGCCCGAATTTGTTCAGAAATTCACCACTAAATATTTTCCACCAATTAAAGTGGCGAAACTCAAATAGGAATTCTCTACATCTCGTCAACAAGATTCAGAGTCATTTCACAAAGTATGGGATAGATACAAAGATATGCTACGACAATGTCCTAACCATGGTTTCAATTTGGGAGCACAAGTCAATTACTTCTATCCTGGACTCTTACCTACATGCCGAGCCAATGTCGATTCATCATCAAATGGCTCACTTGACAACAAAACTATGAGAGAGGCATATAATCTTTTTGAGATTATAAGTGAACAAAGTGAAAGATGGCCAGACAAAAATTTCCAAAAGAAACCAAATGGTGTTTTTGAAGTGGATTCTTATTCACTTATATTGGCAAAAATTGAAGCTTTATCAAAGAAAGTCGAGGACATGTATTTTTCAACTCCTCAATCTGTGAAGACGGTGCAAACTCCACAAGTTTTAGCTCTTTCATGTGAAATTTGTGGAGCAACTCACAACAGCACTATGTGTCCCTTAGTGCAACAGAAGCAGTCATTCCCACCACCAGAACAAGTGGCCTATGCTCAGAATTTCCAAAGACAAGCATACAATCCTTATGGGCCAACATACAATCCAGGGTACAAAAATCATACAAACTTTTCTTATGCAAACAACAACAATGTGTTGAATCCAACGCATCAAGAAAAGAAGCCTGGATGGGAAGAAGCAATCACGAAGCTAGACGAACAACAACTGAAGTATCAACAACGCAATGATGCTTCAATTAAAAATATGGAGACACAAGTTGGGCAAATGGCCAAAATACTTTCAGAAAGATCTCACGGCATGTTACCTAGCAATACCGAGGTAAATCCAAGGGAGAGTGTCCAGGCTATCACAACAAGAAGTGGAGTGCAGTTGCCCGAGATTTTTGTGGAAAATCATCTGAAAAAACAAAAAAATAAACAAATCGAGAAACAGAAAAAGAATCTGAATCAGGACCTTCATCTCAAAAAGGACCAGTTGCAGCCAAATCTTATGTTCCACCCATCCCTTTTCCTCAACGGTTGAAGAATCACAAGCTCGATGTGCAATTCGGCGAATTTTTGGAAATTTTCAAAAGGTACACATCAACATACCTTTTGCCGATGCTATAGCACAAATGCCAAGCTATGCCAAATTTATGAAAGATAATCTTTCTAACAAACGAAGGCATGAAGAATATGAAACTATCATGTTAACAGAAGAATGTAGCGCAATACTACAAAAGAAGTTGCCGCCCAAGCTAAAAGATCCGGGAACTTTTACAATCCCGTGTACAAATGGTGAAGTGAATATTGACAAAGCTCTTTGTGATTTAGGGGCAAGTATCAATTTGATGCCCCTGTCAATTTTCAACAAACTAAACTTGGGAGATGCAAAAGCAACAACAGTTTCACTGCAATTAGCCGATCGGTCAATCAAATATTCACGTGGGATAATAGAAGATGTGCTAATCAAGGATGATAAATTTATATTTCCAGCAGATTTTATCATCTTTGACATGGAGGAAGATCAGGATATTCCTATTATCTTGGGACGACCATTTCTTGCAACCGGGCATGCTCTTATGACGTCTATGAAGGAAAGCTAATTCTTAGAGTGCAAGACAAACATGCCACCTTTAATGTCCTAAAAGCTTTGAATCATCCCTACACAGATGATTATTGTCTAAAAATTGATGCAATTGATGTAATATCCGGAGTAATTGTTGAGTATTTCATCTGTAATTGAACCTTGTATTATTAAGATTTGTGATATCAATAATCGAAGTATGATCTTTCTCATATATGTATCCATGTGCATGATAATATCATCACGTAATTCTTCATGCAAATACGTGTTAGCGTACGTTAAGAGGGAAGCTTAACGTACGTTATATTAACAAGTATAGCATACGCTACGAAGGATAGCGTAGCGTACGTAAGGCAGCCAATATTGGAGTAGGGCGGCTGGCACATGCGCCAGCCAATCAATGGGTCCGGATAAGATTCCCACGGGTGAACCTGGACAGTTTTGGAGTCAACGCTCATTAGCGTACGCTAAGGACATCAGGGTAGCGTACGCTAAATAGCTAACGTACGTTATGGGTGGAAGGCTAACGTACGTAAGGACATAAATATTATAAAAGGGACAGCACCCCATTTTATTTTGTTTATGTTTTCTTCAATTGTCTTTCATTTCTTTGAAGTCCAGAGAGTCTCTCCTCCTTCATAAACATTCATAGGCCATCTATACTCGATCTTTGAAGATTGGATATCACTTATTCTTGGTCATTAAAGTGAAGAAACATCTTGGATTGGCACACAAGCAACCGGAGTTGAACTCTACCTATTATTTCTGTGTTTTCTTCATCTTAAGATATGTTATGCTATCCCCAACCTTGGATTCATGTTCTTAGGGATGTTATGATCATACTACCGAGAATAGTAGATCACATAGACGACTTATGCAACCAAATATCATGTTTAGAAGTTGAGATGATTATGACTGAGTTATCATTATTGGGAACATCATAGTTGGAATCTTGTTATGCCAAATGATGAGAATAGTGTTCTGAGATTGATAATCCATATCGATTGTTATCGTCATATTGATCGTAGACTTAGTGTTGATGCCACTTTTGCTAAATGGACTTAAGATAGAATCATCAAAAGTTGTATCTTTTCTTATAAGTTGGATTGGTTAGTTCATCTTTAAGATAATGTTTGAATGTAATGATGTTATTGGAAACAAGTGCATCAACCTTAGATCACCCAAACTTCACATTGAATATAAGTGTTGTGATGATATACATATCCTTGAATTCGAAGATATTTGAATCCGTAAGATCACTCATAATTGTATGAGCATGTTATGTAGAAGGGTAACATACATTAATCACTGAGGATTTCGTACACTTCATCATCAATTGAAACAGTCGTTTGTTCAGTGAGAACTATCATATATGTGTTTAGCGTGCGCTAGGCTCTGTAGCTTACGTACGCTAACGAGCAGGATTAACGTACGCTACGTTTGGTACGTAATGTACGTTATATCATCAGACGAGTTAGTCGGCTGATCAGAGAGGAACTATCGATACATGGTTAGCGTACGCTAGACTTCGTAGCTAACGTATGCTAACGGGTAGGTTTAACGTACGTTACAGAGGGTATGTAACGTACGTTATGCATGTCAGACAGGATACATTTTATGAACTTCCGACCGTAATTTGGATTGTTAGATGTTCGTACGACGTGAGATGAACTCTATATTATTTCTTTTGTTTAAGGTTCGAGCTTTGCTACGTGATTGATCGAAGGGGCGGCCTTCTAGTGTTTTGATATTCATGGAAGTATTATTCTTGTCATCGAATCGAGGCAAGTACTTTAATTGTTCTATGTATTGATGTTATACATATTGTTGTGCATATATGTCGTTGTTGTATGTCCACCTCGTGTTGGTCCGACGGGATCATCGGGGGATCTATGCTAGCGTGCGCTGGATCATCGGACAGGTTTTTCCACCACAGGTTGGTCTAACAGGATCATCGTGGATTCTAGGCAGTGAACGCTAGATCGTCGGAATTACCATGTGTATGTTGTGATATCATGTTGCGATTATCGTTTGTGTATGTTTTTTATGAGTTTCTCGTAGGAGGAGACTCGTTGGTATTTTGTCATTTATGTTATGATTATTCTTCGTGAGATGTTGAATAATATGTTGTGGTACTTGTACTAGCATCGTTGTGCTAACCCCGTTGGGGGTGAACATTTGTTTATGTTCAGGATCCAGGAGAGCAGGGAAACAACCACTGGAGCTGCTGTTGGGATTCGGTGCCTAAATCGAAGGCCCAGCGGAAGCGGTAAAACAAAAATTAATTCGATCTGAATCCCTACGAGGATCGATCGAGCTACGTATATACGAATATAAAAAACGAATAGCAAGAGTCGTAAGAAACTAACCCTCGAAGTCCGTTGATTAAATGGTAACCTTCTCTTGAGCTATTCCCCAAGCTTTAGTTTGATCTCTATGATTTCAATCCGCTCCAAGCCCTTGAACGATCCAATGCCGAAAGCACCGCGTCTCTACTTTCCACGCGCCGGAAAATGACCGGAATAACAACACTTGATTAACCTCTAAGGTTACGGCTAGAATCAAGTGTTGAAGCTTTTATTACTACACTCTAAGTGTATAATATATCTCTCAATAATTTTTCTCTAAGAAAATATGAATGATGGAAGAACACAAAAACAAAGTTTCTCTTCCCTCTCTCTCTTTGAAGCTGCCGTGAGCTCTTCAAGGTGGTGAGAATGAGAGTTTTTATTTTGGTCTCAATAATCATTCACAAGATAAGATTACACCCACAAAATCACCTTTAACCTTATAATAAGAGATATGAAATCTCATATGTCAAAAGTCTTCCAACAAGAAAACAAGACAATGATCAAGGTAGGAAATCAAGGTGGGGGCCGGCCTCTAGAAGAAATCGGACGAGTTCGGTCGTTTCGGACTCCCGAGAGTCCAAACAGATAAACTCCAATTGCGTTCCGATGTATTTATATTGTTAAATTAATCCAATTAATTAAACATATCAAATACAAAATAACATAATTAATTTCTCCAAGAAATAATTATATTCATGAATTAAATTAATCACCCAGTAATTTATTTAATCCATTAGGCCGTAAATCAATTTATCCAATAAATCGATTTAGACATCCAATGTCTCAAATTAGATATCCAATATCTAATATTCATAATGAGAGATTAAGCTCGATTCATTCCGTCGTCAATCCTAATGCGCGACTCGGTAGGTCCGTCTCAGTCAGCAATGGGAGGAACCAAAGAGTAGTAGCACCACCTAGCCAGCCTGGTGGCCTACACTGTACCCCGACTGAGAACGAATGATTGGGATCATTCAAGAACCATTCTGTCGTGAATACCAGTATACGTATAAACCCTTCTTTCAAATGTCCCGATCAAGTTATGGGGTCACGGTCAGTCAAACCCCATCTGTACTTGACGCTATGCATGCGTTAATGCAAATCGAGATTATCGAGCTCTCGTGTATCTAATACAGCTAGCTCCAATACTTTGGCCAAAGACTTATGATATCATCTGCCAATAACCGCATAGGACATATAACCCGTTCACTAACAGGAGAAAGAATTCTATCTTGGTATTGATAGGACACGCTACTTGCCGTCAAGATACACGTCGAGGTTGACCCCGCCTTAGGTTTACGGGGTCGAACTACTCTTATGAAAATATTTACGTCATAAGCACATCCCTTCTAATTCATCAAGTCGTAGGTTCTCGAATACCTATCACAACCTTTCGATTCCATCATTGGTATCCGGAGTGAAATCGTGTGACGAATCGAGGTGAGTCGGTTCGAGTATACTAATCTAATTAGCATACTAACGTGTACTCCCACTAACCATTAGTGTTCGACAGCACTCTCCTTGTCAAAGAACACGTCATACAAGTCTTCACATAAACTTAACGCCTACCAAGTTTCATCGACTTGCGAACGATTAAGTATTTGAGCTATAAACCTTTCCAGTGCCGACCCCCTTATCCAATAAGGAGTGGAACGTTTTGCTCTCAAATACACGGACTAGTTTCCAGATGTATATTTACGAGTTAGGAATGCCATTAACTACCAATAAATAAAGAAAACATCCATTGCCTTATTTATTGATGATTTACATAATAACAAGTACAATGCCCTCACTCAACATCCTCTGAGTGGCATTCGAGGGCATACTCCTAACAATCTCCCACTTGCACTCAATGCCACACACTATGGTATCTAATACCCATGTTCTCCAGATGACGCTCCAAGCTAGTCTGAGAAAGTGGCTTGGTCAGTGGATCGGCGACGTTGTCGGCCGAGTCTACTCTGCGGCAAGACAATGTATCCCTTGCGAACAAATTCTCTTACGAGATGATACTTCCTCTCAATATGTTTGGTCTTGTTTTGAAACCTCGGCTCCTTGTCTGCTCTCTGACTCAGTCGTTGTCGACACAGTAGAGCAGGCGGCTCGGCACATGGTATCACTTGAAGTTCTCCCAGAAACTTCTTAATCCAGAACCCTTCCTTGGAAGCCTCCGAGGCTGCTTGATACTCAGCCTGAAAGGTGGAATCAGCAGTCGCGCTTTGCTTGGCACTACGCCAAGATACTGCTCCTCCATTAAGAGTAAATATGTAGCCAGAAGTGGACATCGAGTCGTCCTTCAGTCCTTGGAAGTCTGAATCAGTGAATCCCACCACATCCAATTCTCCACCGCCATACATCAGAACCATATCTCTAGTCCTTCTTAAGTACTTGAGAACATTCTTTACGGCAGTCCAATGTTCCCTACCTGGGTTTGCCTGAAACCTACTCACCACGCTTACAGCATGCGCGATGTCAACATAGCATACATAAGGCTACCCACGGCCGAAGCATATGGTATATTACTCATTTCCTTTCGTTGTTCCTCACTTTGAGGACACATCTTCAAGGTGAGTTTTATTCCATGTCGCATCGCTAGGAACCCTCTTTTAGAATCATCCATCTTAAATCGCTTTAAGATTTTATCTATATAGAGGGCTTGGGAAAGACCTATTGTTCTCTTCGCTCTATCCCGGTAGAGTCGAATACCAAGAATATAGGTAGCTTCTCCCAAGTCTTTCATGGAGAAATTACTCGAAAGCCAAGCTTTCACAGAACTGAGCATTCCCACATCATTTCCTATTAGTAGAATGTCATCTACATATAGTACCAAGAATACGATCTTGCTCCCACTAACCCTCTTGTATACACAAGGTTCCTCCTCATTTTGCACGAAGTCAAACTCTTTAACTGCCTCGTCAAAACGAAGGTTCCAACTACGCGACGCTTGCTTCAGTCCATAAATGGAACGCTGAAGCTTGCACACTTTCTGAATATCGACTTCGGACACAAAGCCTTTAGGCTGCTCCATATAGATTTCCTCCTCGAGGAATCCATTAAGGAAAGCCATCTTTACGTCCATTTGCCATATCTCATAATCGTGGTAGGCAGCTATAGCAAGCATCATGCGAATAGACTTGATCATGGCTACGGGCGAGAAGGTATCGTGGTAATCGATCCCTTCCTACTGGGTATAACCCTTTGCCACAAGCCTGGCCTTATAGGCGTCAACCTTGCCATCACCATCAGTCTTTCTCTTGTAGATCCACTTGTTTCCAATAGGCACTATGCCCTTAGGGCGGTCTACTAGAGTCCAGACCTGATTGACATGCATCGAGTCTATCTCAGCTTCCATAGCTTCACGCCATTTCGTCGAGTCTACATCCACCATCGCTTGGTCATAGGTTGTTGGTTCGGTCTCTTGGCTATCACTTGGAATCTCATGGAGACCCAGCTCCTCCAAGTGCACAAGCCCATATCTCTCAGGTAAATGAGACACCTTACTAGACCTACGAGGTGGTTGTACTTGTGTTTCAGAAAGTTCGGTTCCAGTTTCTTGCACAGGTGTCTCTCGAGGAGTTTCATTGTATTCTTCTAAAGAAATACTTCTACCTGCTCCGCCTTCCTGAATGAACTCATCTTCCAGGAAGTGTGCTTGTAAAGCAACAACGATCCTTCGATCTTCGGGCATGTAGAATAGATATCCCATCGTCCCAGACGGGAATCCAATGAAACGTCCCTTCGCAGACCTAGCTTCCAACTTTTCCACCTTAGTCTTCTTGACATAGGCGGGACATCCCCAAATCCTAATATGATTAAGACTTGGTTTCCTTCCTTCCCACATCTCATGTGGAGTTTTAGGAACGGATTTGGAAGGACATCTGTTTAAGATATAAGCGGCAGTCAGGAGTGCATACCCCCACAGGTAAATCGGCAAGTTAGTATAGCCCAGCATGGAACGGACCATGTTCAACAGGGTCCGGTTCCTTCTTTCTGACACACCATTTAACTGAGGAGTACCTGGAGGTGTTAGTTGTGAAACTATTCCATGTTCCTTAAGGAAGTCGTCAAACTCCGTACTCATATACTCGCCACCTCGGTCCAACCGAAGTGCTTTGATATGATTACCAGTTTGTTTCTCGACTAGGGCCTTGAATTCCTGGAATTTCTCAAAGGCCTCGGATTTATGTTTCATTAAGTATACATAACCATACCTAGTATGATCATCTGTAAACGTAATGAAATATTGATATCCATCACGTGCTGCTTCCAAAGCACCACATACGTCGGTATGGATTAATCCCAGTTTATCAGTGGCTCTTACAAAAGTCCCTGTGAAGGAGGACTTAGTCATTTTGCCTTTAAGGCAAGATTCACAAGTAGGAAAGGGATCTGATCCCAATGGACCCATAAGTCCATCTTGTAAACTTTGGTCTGACCAATATGACCAAGTCTAAGATGCCATTTCAAAACTTGATTGGTTTCATCCCTACCACGTTTTCTAGTCATAGTATTCACAACTACTTTGTTGCTGAGATTTAGATGATACAATCCATTCAACAATGTAGCAGTACCCACTAGTTTATTTCTAAAATAAATTTTGCAGGAACCATCACCAATGAAAAATGAAAAGCCCTTTCGGTCCATGACCGGAATGGATACAATGTTTTTGTGCCCCTTGGCCAAAACAAGTACATCTTCTAAAGTCAAAACAAAGCCGGATTCTATACCCAAAAGAAGTGATCCTATGTCGGTCGCCTCGACACTATGCCCGCTTCCGACTGTGATCATAACTTCTCCTGCTCCAAGCTTCCTACTTTGTTCCAGATCCTGATTCATGATACAAATATGAGAACTAGCACCAGAATCCAGTATCCAGGAAGTAGAAAATACAGTAGCAGAACAATTTGTTTCCAAAACTAAAAGTTCTGTACCTGAAGTGCCATCAAGAATCGGACAGTCTCTAGCCCAGTGGCCCAGCTCACCGCACTTGAGACAAGCATTCTTCTTCTTCTTGTTCTTCGGAACCATCGGGGCCTTGCCCTTTCCCTTAAGGTCCTTAGCTTGCGGTCCAGTCCGCTTCTTGGTCTTTTTCTTCTTATTCTTAGACCTCCGAGGTCCAGAAGAAATCACAAGAGCAGACTCCTTCATCCGCGGAGTCTTCATCTGAGACTGAGCGGTCACAAGTTTGTTCATTAGCCCCGCTAAATTACATGCAATCTCATTGCAGTTGAAGTTCATTACAAACTGTGAGAAGGAATCAGGGAGAGACTGTAGGATAAGGTCGGTTTGGAGAGAAGTATCCATTTTAAAATCAAGAGCTTCCAATCTCTCGATCATGGATATCATTTTGAGGACGTGTTCCCCAACCTTCTCACCTTCCTTCATTCTTGCACCGAACAGTTGCTTGGATATCTCATATCTAGCAGTTCTACTGTGCTCACCATAAAGTTCGGTTAAGTGAGATAGAATCTGCCTAGCAGAAGTCATTTTCTCATGAGCTCTCTGAAGCTCATTAGACATGGAAGCCATCATATAAGCACGGACTTTCACGTCATCCTTAAACCACTTTTCGTGGTTTTTAATCTCTTCCTGATTGGCTCGGGTCCGCACAAGAGGCGCTGGAATGTCCGTCTCCAAGACGTATCCCAGTGCCTCTATACTGAGGACAATCATCAGATTGCGGAGCCAATCCACAAAGTTAGGTCTCATTAAGGTGTTCTTTTCGAGCAGAATTGCGAGTGGATTCATTGTCATATTGAGATTTGAGTCTGCATTAAGTACGATAGATTAATTAGTGACTCATTTAATTATGTTATGAGTACAGAATTAAGGTCTTTTATATTCTTGTTACCCAGTTCCCACTATTTTTTATCGAAATAACACACTCCCATGTGAAATCCGGAAGTATCGTCGCTCTACTTCATAGTGGTGATCGAGTTCTTTATAAATCTTAATAGAGGGCAACCGAACAGGTTTCTAGTCTATTAATTTTCATAAAGTGGTGTCCAACACCAACCCATCTAATGGATGATTCGATCTTCTTTTTCCCCTTGTTCATTCCCCTCAACCTATACGGTTTCTATGGTTCGTGAACAAGTTAAGTTTATACCATCGACTCAAATCAGTTTCACAATTGAATCTTATCCGGCAACCTATCAGGTTTCTAGGGATAAAATTTGTCATTTATGTTATTATTATTCTTCGTGAGATGTTGAATAATATGTTGTGGTACTTGTACTAGCATCGCTGTGCTAACCCCTTCGGAGGTGAACATTTGTTTATGTTCAGGATCTAGGAGAGCAGGGAAACAACCATTGAAGCTGCATGACGACGAGGGTGCAGAGTCATGTTCCGGCCGGGTTTATTTATTTGTTGTTTGTGTTGTTTTTAATAAGTACTCGAGTACTGTAATACCCGGTTGTGAATTCATTTATCATCACTCAGTAACTGTCACTCATAATTTTTTTTCACTCAGTAATACCCATTCATCACTCATGTTCATTCAGTTGTAACCATCGTTCGGCGTATTTTGGGATCATCACTGTTTGAGACCGAGCCGAGATTATTGTCATCATCATCACATTTTGGTTTTCAGTTTAAGAGGTAGCGCACGCTACATATTCTAGTTAGCGCGCGCTAATGAGGTGCAGGTAACGCACGCTATAATTCAAGATAACGCACGCTAGCGCAAGAGAGGCGGGCGATCCAGAAGGTACCGGGCTGATTTGGGAAATTCGTAGCGCACGCTACGAGTGGTAAGTAGCGTACGCTAACTGTGCTAGTAACGCACGCTAAGTCACATTAGTAGCGCACGCTAACGCGTGCAAGGCAGGAGACGATGAGTTGCGGGATTTGATTTTGAGTATCAGACATCAGTAGCGCACGCTAACAATTTGGGATAACGCACGCTATCGGTAAGGTGTTAGCGCACGCTACCAAGTCGTAGCGCACGCTAACGAGGCATTTCAGACCTCACTGGATTGCCCAGTAAACCGCTAGCGCACGCTAAATATCAAGTCATAGCGTGCGCTAGGCTGGGACAGTATAAATAAGGCAGTTCAGTCCAACCTTCGTCATTTCTTCATTTCTCAACCATTTCGGACGAGCTTGGGCGATTCGGAAAGGTCTTTTCGAGCTGCAATCATCTAGCATCATCTTCAAGATCCTAAGTTGGATTAATCATCATCTAAATCAGTTTCATCACTCCAAATCAAGGTAATGATTCTTGGATCTAGAATTTCGGATCTTGGGTGTTTTGCTTTTGATCTCTTCGTGTTAAATCGATATATGTTGGAATATGTTAGATATGGATTATCTATCTTGGATACATGTATTTCTACGGATTCATTGGTGTAATTTTCGGAATTTGTGAATAATTAAGGAATTGTTCAAGAACCCTTACGGGTTGACTTTGGAATTTTGGGGGGTTTCGACCAAATGTTGTTGAAATATCGATTTAAGTATTCCTATTGGATTATTGATAATATTCATGAGGTTTTGTGGGTTTGAATCATTCATTGGAAATTGGTTTCGGATGTAATTGAGTTTTGGTTGTAAACAATTGGAGATTGTTTACAACGCGTTTGTTTAAATGCCCCAATGAGTTTCGGGTATTGTTGTATCGACTTTTGAGTTGGTTGTGATTATGCTTGATTCGTGTATTAAGAGAATTGTTGATATTTGTGTTGTTCAAGGTTGTTCGAGCGGCCGATAATTTCATTAAGGACGTTGATCGTGGAAGTATCTTCTCGCCTTCGGTTTGAGGCAAGTTTTATACTTGTACTAGTCAATGAGATTAATGTCATCATATATGTGTATGAATGTGTGTATTATTCCGAGACTTAGTCTCTTCATGAATTCGTTGATATTAAGAGATCGTTCGATACGATACCTTTCGGCAATTATGCCAAATGTTTATTGTTGTTCATTAACGGCCGATTCAAGGCATTATGATACTCGTTATTAATGTCATTGTCGATAGCCGGCTTGCGGCATCGATGTATCGATTGTTGTTAATATTGATGTCAATCTAAGACATCATTCAGATCATCGTTATTCATGTTGGGGGTTGTCATTAAAACCGTATTGGCCGAATTAAGGCATTGGCTTATTCATTTCTCATCTTCGTCGTTGGTCACCGATTAAAGGTGCCGAGGCATCCTTCGTATCATTGTCATCGATTGGCCGTTCTCAGGCAAATCTAAATGTTCAATTATTCACCATCTCATTGTTATCGATTGACCGTTCTAAGGCAATCGAGGTATTTTAATCATTCATCGTATCATTCGTAGCGATTGGCCATTCTAAACCAATCGAAGTGCTCAATCATTCATGGAATCATCCGCTGCATCATTGTTATCGGTTGGCCATCCTAAGGCAATCGAGGTGTTAAATTGGGACTGTCAAGGACGGTGTCTATCCGTGTGTTACTGTCATCGTGTTGGCCGACTCAAGGCAGCACACTATCATTAATTGTGATACGGCTTCGTGCCGTGGCTTCGGCCCTAATTGTGATACGGCTGGATGCCGTGGCTTCGGCCCTTATTGTGATACGGTTTCGTGCCGTGGCTTCGGCCCTTATTGTGATACGGCTTCGTGCCGTGGCTTCGGCCCTCATTGATACTGACTTGAATTTGTTTGACTTCAGGTGTTTGTGATATTTGTTAACTTCCGCTGAACGACTTTCAGGCCTTTTGTAATGTCTTGGTATTTTCATTGGAGCCTTTGGGCATTATGATTCATATTAAATTCAGTTCTGGTTTGGTTCATGTCGTTTAACTCATTGTGGTATTTTGTGATTATGATTCGCCGTTGGGCATTTATGTTCTAACCTGTCGGACAGGTATTAATAGTATGTCGTGGGCATAGTATTTCACGAATGCTCGGTTCTTACCTTGGTTTGTGAGCATCTCGTATTATTATCATCATTATCGTTTCATTACGCCTTTGGATGCATATCATGTTATACATGTATTTGATGTTCATTATCGGATGATGACCGTAAGTGGAACATGTTTTTCATGTTTTAGGTGCTTGCGAGGAGAGAGTTGAGACACAGGGGCATGATGATGGCGATGAGGCATTCAAGCGATACTAGTCCGAGTTGTTCATGTTGGTCAGTCGGTTGGAGTGTTCTCCAGTTTGTCAGTCATTGTCATTTTGTATTACCCGAGCAGATGCTCGTGGATGTTGTATTTTTACTCTTGGCCATGTAGGCCCATCGTTGTCGTTGAAATTCCTTATCGGAATATTGTGTCGGATATCATGGTAGGGACTATGATTTTCCCTTGTTGTTTAATTTAATGTATTTTAGTCATGTTCGCCTGGTGGATCTCCTGGCGTGGGGTCCACGGCACTGTAATAACCCAATAGGATTTGGGGGTGTTACAAGTACGTCGTCGTTTGTGATGATTGGATTTTGTGATGTATTGATATTATTCCTTTGGATAATTGTATTCTCGGTATTGGCCCAGAACTGTTGTATTTTATTTCAGTTACTTTCATATGTTGGTATCTGTTACTGTCTTTTTATTTCTTCAGCCTTGTAAATTCTTATGTAAAGGATTTACGGCGCTATAATATTCCTGAATATATCGGGGGTGTTACAATTGATGCCAGAATATGAACAACGTCTTGGGAATCTGACGTTAAAGACCCAGTTTGCCAATTTGTAAGAAAATTGGATGGGAAGCTTCTCCCCGACTCATAGAATGTGTTTAAGCCATTTCTGAACGTAAAACCAGAGGAAGATGTGAGCCACAATCACAACTATTTTACATACACGTGAGTATCTTTTATTTTTGTCGTATGGTGAGATTTTCTGAATAAAAAAAGTGATACGCAATAAATACATTTATTATTCTATTGAGTAGTTGAAGCGCAATTAATGCAATCACAGATTTGTTAAAATATTTTTACCTTATTTTTCATCTATAAATAAATATTGTGCTTGTTTCTTTTATTTACCCCTCAAACTTATACTTTTCTCTTTTTCTCTCAAATTAGTTTCTTTTCAAAAATGGAATCATCATCTTCCACAAAAAGATTTAACTCAATCTGCATTTTTGGTGGAGCTAGTTATGGAACAGAGGCATTCTTTACTGAAGCAGCCCACAACTTGGGTTGTACCTTAGGAGAAAAATGCATTCATATAGTTTATGGAGGAGGAAGTCTAGGATTAATGGGACGCGCTGCTGCTTCTGCCTATATGGAAGGAGTAAAAGTGTTGGGAATAATTCCAAAACCTCTGGCTGAAAGTAAAATCACCGGGGCAACTATTGGAGATGAGTTTAGAGCTGTAAATATGCAAGATCACATAACTCACATGATGAATAATTTTGACGCCTTTATCACCCTTCCCGGTGGTTTTGGCACTCTTGAGAAACTTTTTCATGTGGTTACCAGAGCCTAGCTAAATGTTCATAAAAAAACAATAGGTCTGCTTAATGCCAATGGTTTCTTTGATGGTTTACTATCTTTCATCGACTACTCTGCTGAAAAAGGTTTTATTTCCGAGCATGCTAAACAAATCATAGTCGTTGCAACAACACCAGAAGAACTAATCAAAAAACTCATTGAATTTGTTCCTCAACCAGATCCAGCTCTATCTAATATTGTCTGGATGGAAGATTTTATCGTGAGAAAATGAAAAGTGGATTCATTACTCTCCCTTTGATAACCCATATCGGACCTATTGTTATTTTTACTTTCTGTCGTGTGTAAAAATCGTGCTAAATGATGGCAGCTTAAGAAGTTTCTTTTTGATCTCTTGATGCGTATCTATTCGCGGTTTATCTATTGTTATCTTTATTGCTATAATTCTTATTATTTGTTTTTAATAAAAGCATTGATTGCAGCGTAAGGCGACTCTTCGGACTTTCCTGAAGCGCATCTTAAAAAATGTGTTATACTTCCGGGTATATTTTTTTTATTTTTTTTTTCTTCTGTTGTTTGCGACGTATATTTTTTTTCTTGCAGATCCAAGAAGGCGTTAGCTCGAGCATCAACTTTCATAACATGGAGTATTCTGCTTTTCTCCCTCGCTTTTTATTATTTATTTTTTTAAACTGAGGACAGTTTCTTTTTCAAGTTTGGGGGTGATGTGTTTTGATTATTTTGGTGTGTTTGGTATTTTGGTGTGTTTAGCTTTGATTATTGTGGTGTGTTTTGATTATTTTTGTTATTTTGCTTTGATTTTTTTTAGTGTATATATATATATATATTTATTTTGTTTATTTTGATTTGTGAGATTTCTAGATCTGGCCATAACACCAATAAATTAGCTATATACAAGCTTCTAAAATCGTTTTAACCGGTTAAAAAGTTGTATATTCCAAAATTATTTAGCCTTAATCACTCTTTCCAAGCCTTGTAATTATCATTTAAAATCGAGTCATTCGTTACCTTGAGAAAAGAAGAATCAGTCGGTTGATGAAAATAGAACTGAAATTTACTTAATTTGAGGAGTTTTTGATTTTTTATGCTTAACTAATAAACGATTTTTCTACAAAAATTCTATTCCCTAAAAAAAATCATTGGTGAAAAGAGGCTAGTTGAAAAAAATGAGAAGTGTTGAGTAGCAACAGCTGCCGAATTTTGGGGGTCCTAAATATTGTGAAAAAAAATAACAACGAAAAATAAAGGACTAGCCCATTGTTGGTGCGTAGCTGACGTCTCACACGAGATGGAAAATGTGTTGGTGAAAAGAGCTACACGTTAGCAAATAACGGTGTGAAAGCTATCACCTAAAAAAAAGATGGAAAATGTGTTGGTGAAAAGAGCTACACGTTACCAATCGGTGTGAAAGCTATCACCTAAAAAAGATGGAAAATGTGTTGGTGAAAAGAGCTACACGTTAGCAAATAACGGTGTGAAAGCTATCACTTCAAGGGATGTAGATTATGAGCAGATTTGAATTAATTGGTGGCTGAATTTCAATACACTCAATTTCGTGAACAATCACAATATTTGATGACGCCGATGAAATTCTTTTTCATATTGAGTTGAAAAATAAACGAGTGATCGAGAGCAACCATTAAAGGGAGTCGTGTGTGTCACAAGTGGGAAAGAAATAATCAACCGTTCGGGGGAAAACCTTGCATTTTGGAATTACAAAAATAAAACCGTGTTTTAACTTCAAAACCATTAGTAGATTTATTTTGAATCTTGATTCATTTCTATCTACTGTATAAAGTTAGTTGTTGTGTATTAATGGCATTTTGATCTCCTTTTATCTTTATATATAAGTATGTTTCTTAATTTGTGTGTGTTTTATTAATTTATATGCTATTTTTATTTTTACATTGAGTGTGAATAATAAAGAGTCTTGCTCGGGACTAGCAAGAATTCAAGTTTGGGGGTGTGATAAGTGTTAGTTTTATACACTTATCCTTGATTGGTATTAATATATTTCACGTATAATTATGAGCTAGTCTACTCATTTTTGCTTTGAATTAATTAGTTTTTAATAATTTTATTTTTATAGGATGAAGATGCAAATTTAGCCTTAATCTGATTGAATTACTGATTTACTTAAAAAATAACATGTTTATAAAATATCCTCTTTATTGAGTTTTTATGTATTCATGTGTTGTGTCGAGAATTATACGTCTCGGAAGGCGATCGCCTCAGAGACTGGGCGACCTAGCCTTAACCCGGCAGCCAAGGCAGAACTGCCGACCAGAGACCAGGCGACCTAGCCGTAGCCGAGCAGCCAAGACAGATCGGCCGACCGAAGGTCCCAGGACAAGTCCCGGTGCCGAGCGATCGACATCTAAGACGATCGTCTCTCGGTACTCGGCGATCGACTCCTGGTGGCCGACTAGCAGATGATCATCTCTCGGCACTTGCCGATGCCGACCTCTGGTGACCGACCAATGACGACCGCCTCATGCCGCTCGAAGCCGATGATCATCTAGTCGGCAAAGGCCGAAGCTCAGAACAGAACCCACGTGCAGTGCCGAGACAAGATCCGCATTTCACGGATCATTGACCACAGCCTGTCAGGATCTTTCCACCAGCCGATAGGCCCGCCGAAAGGTGTCAGTGGGACCGCCCATGACAGCAGCTCTGGACGCGTGCTGGCTCCTCATTGGACCGCATGGCTGGCTGCCAGCAGCCGCCTTGACTTTAGGCAAATAGCCCATGTGACTTAAAGACGATCGCCCCATTATTATATTGGACAAAAGACGATCGCCCGCCAGAAAGCAAGGCATCCCAAGCCCCTATAAATAGAAGGCTGCCTGCACTTGGAAAAGGGCCCCGGATTCTCTCTCCAACGACCGGATTTTTTCTTCCAAAAACTCTGATTCTCGTTGCTTCCCAACAAGCACAACACAACTTGGCTTTCTCAACTCTTGGCAACAGCTATCTCTCGGTTCCTTCTTCTCTCTCAGCATCTCCTACACGGAAGACGATCGGCAGAGAGCAAGAACACCAAGGCTTCGCTCAAGAGTTAGATAAAAAGGATCTTTTACACTCATTGTATTTAGATTCTCACATTAATACTTGTATTCACGAATATTTGTATATAACATCTCGTGAGAGCATTCAAGCCCGGGCCTAACAAACCCGGCAAATCTTGTGTTATTCACACCCCCTCGGAAGTGCTCCCGCAACCTTGTTTGTTGTCCGTCCATTCCAGCAATATCTATCTTCGGATAATATTTCGGGCAACAACAATTGGCGCTAGAAGAAGGGGGGACATCTAACCCTAAATTTTTTATTCCTACCGTCTCGAAGAACACTCACTGTTCTCCGGGACATATACCTGAAGAAACACTCACTGTTCTTCAGAGAAAGCTTTCAGAATCATGACTTCTGCCTCCTCGTCGAAGAAAGCCGCTGGCCGATCCGCCAGACGCCTCGTTCCGTCGCAGTCCGAGCCACAGACGATGGCGGATGGTAGCCGCCGCGGTCCGAGATGCTCGATCCCACCCCTGAGGGACGGCCAAAGTCTCTCGCTCGATCAGTTCCAAACCGCGGGACAGATCGAGGAGGCCATGGCCATCCTACAGGAGCGACGGAGTGCTCTCGACGCGCCTCCCGCTATCACCCCCTCGGCCATCCGCCGGATGACCAAATGGAAATACAAGGCGTTGCTGACCGAGCGATCGCCAGGAGGCTCCCGTTCGCAGGGAGAGGTGCTCGCCAGCCAGGGCACCTCTGTTTTCGATCGCTTAGGCAGCGACCCATCTTGGCAACCGGGGTAGTCCGGCCCCAACCACGAGACGACGGAGCTCGAGTCCGTCACCAGGAGTTCGGTGTATCCGACTCCCAGAAGGCCGACCAGCCATCTGGCTCCCCCTCGCCAAATAGCCGAGGTCGGCAGCAGCGGAGTCAGGAGATCGGTACACGATCGCCTCGGCTCCCGCTCCAAAAGCCGATCCACGAGCGACCATGCTATAGCGATGGCCGCGATGCAACGCCAGCTTGACGACATGAAGGCGCTCATGGAATCCGGGGCAGGCGCCAAGAGCAAGATCGTCGGGCCGAGCGAGCCGCTCGCGGTCCACATCGAGCTCGCCCCCGTGCAGCATAAGATCGCTCCTCCGCAAACACCTTTGTATGAGGGGAGATAAGA
The DNA here is from genome assembly GCA_033398695.1 of Orobanche coerulescens. Classification (NCBI taxonomy): domain Eukaryota; kingdom Viridiplantae; phylum Streptophyta; class Magnoliopsida; order Lamiales; family Orobanchaceae; genus Orobanche; species Orobanche coerulescens. The sequence continues at coordinate 53,611,856 of CM065803.1, forward strand.
CCCCGAAACACACCTGAGCAAGTTCAAAATCTACATGACCGGCTGTGGGGCATCAGACGCGACCAGGTGCCGAATGTTCCTTCTGACGCTGGACGACCTTGCCCACAGGTGGTACACCTCATTGCCACCTCAATCCATCGGCTCCTTTAACCAACTGGCGAACGATTTCATAGCGTACTTCGCCACCAGGGTCGCTCGGCCAGAAGGTCCCCATCGCATGATGCGGATCAAGCAAGGGGAAGAAGAGTCCGACTCGGACTACATCGACCGGGTAGACGAGATCATCCTCAACGGCGAGCCCGTAAGTGATGAGATCGCCCTATACTCGATCCTAGGAGGATTCCATGGTCTTTCGCCTATGTTCAGGCATCTTATGAAGAACCAACCCTCGACCTACGCGATCTTCCGCGCTAAGGCCGCAGAATTTCTGGCCAGGCAAAGGTTTCTTCTTAGCCTATGACCAGCGCGATCGGTGCCCGAACGACGATCTCCAGTCTTCCAGCCCGATCGCCGGTATCAAGCAGCATCACCAAAACCGGAGGACTCGTTCGCCATCTACAGTTTACCATCTAACATGATGGACTAAGGCACGAGATCGCCTCCACCGCACAACGTACACCGTCGAAGGTCGGCATCTACATGATGATCCGAGGTGGAAGAGTGCAGCCATGGTCCTGGTAGTCGATGGAACCGGCTAATTCGGCCATGCAAGGTCCCTTTGGGCCAAGATCGCCCGCCCTTCGTTTAAATACGAAGCCGGCGTAGTCTGAGGGCCCTCCAAAACTAATCAGCGGACATGTTCGCCCGCCCTCAAAGGTTCATCATCTAACATGGTGAACCCGGACAATGCGACGTGCCACTACCCTCGTCTCAACGTACACCGTCGAGGTTCGCCATCTTCATGGCGGGCCGAGGTGGAAGCAGAGCCAACAAGCCGCGGAAGTGGAGTTGATTAATCCGACGACGCCCCGCGCAAGGACTCCTCTAGACCAAGACCGCACGCCCTTCGTTTAAATACGAGGCGGCGCGGCTATGAGAGGACCCTCACAATAAAATGAGTCACGAGACAGACAATGTCGTTCGCGCACAAGACATGGTCATGGAGTCGGTCCATCGAACTCCGCGACTGTGCACGATTCCTGAACGACGAAACCATCAAGTTTCTAAGGGGGATCGGCCAATGTTGTTTTTTGCAGGTACAAGACCGAAAGATAGCTAGCCAATCGACCAGATCGCCCAAGTCCGAATCCAAAGTCAGCTCAACGGATCGTCCGTCCTCATCCTACACGATCGCCAGCAAGAACCACCTCGCCCTATGTCTTCAACATCGGAGCAAGCTGGGGGGCAATTGTTGTGTCGAGAATTATACGTCTCGACAGGCGATCGCCTCATAGACTGGGCGGCCTAGCCTTAACCCGGCAGCCAAGGCAGAACTGCCGACCAGAGACCAGGCGACCTAGCCGTAGCCGAGCAGCCAAGACAGATCGGTCGACCGAAGGTCCCAGGACAAGTCCCGTTGCCGAGCGATCGACATCTAAGACGATCGTCTCTCGGTACTCGGCGATCGACTCCTGGTGGCCGACTAGCAGACGATCATCTCTCGGCACTTGCCGATACCGACCTCTGGTGACCGACCAATGACGACCGCCTCATGCCGCTCGAAGCCTATGATCATCCAGTCGGCAAAGGCCGAAGCTCAGAACAGAACCCACGTGCAGTGCCGAGACAAGATCCGCATTTCACGGATCGTTGACCACAGCCTCTCCAGATCTTTCCACCGGTAACGGAGCTGCCGAAAGGTGTCGGTGGGACCGCCGTGGCGACAACTGCGGATGCATCGGCTCCTCATTGGACCGCAGTGGTTTGCCACCGCCGCTTTGGACTTTAGGCAAACAGCCCATGTGACTTAAAGACGATCGCCCCATTATTATATTGGACAAAAAACGATCGCCCACCGGAAAGCAAGGCATCCCAAGCCCCTATAAATAGAAGGCTGCCTGCACTTGGAAAAGGGCCCCGGATTCTCTCTCCAACGACCGGATTTTTTCCTCCAAAAACTCTGATTCTCGCTGCTTCCCAACAAGCACAACACAACTTGGCTTTCTCAACTCTTGGCAACAGCTATCTCTCGGTTCCTTCTTCTCTCTCAGTATCTCCTACACGGAAGACGATCGGCAGAGAGCAAGAACACCAAGGCTTCGCTCAAGAGTTAGATAAATAGGATCTTTTACACTCATTGTATTTAGATTCTCACATTAATACTTGTATCCACGAATATTTGTATTAATAACATCTCGCGAGAGCATTCAAGCCCGGGCCTAACAAACCCGGCAAATCTTATGTTATTCACACCCCCTCGGAAGTGCTCCCGCAACCTTGTTTGTTGTCCGTCCATTCTAGCAATATCTATCTTCGGATAATATTTCGGGCAACAAAAATTGGCGCTAGAAGAAGGGGGGACATCTAACCCTAAATTTTTTATTCCTACCATCTCGAAGAACACTCACTGTTCTCCGGGACATATACCTGAAGAAACACTCACTATTATTCAGATAAAGCTTTCAGAATCATGACTTCTGCCTCCTCGTCGAAGAAAACCGCTGGCCGATCCGCCAGACGCCTCGTTCCGTCGCAGTCCGAGCCATAGACGATGGCGGAGGGTAGCCGCCGCGGTCTGAGACAGTCGATCCCGCCCCTGAGGGACGGCCCAAGTCTCTCGCTCGATCAGTTCCAAACCGCGGGACAGATCGAGGAGGCCATGGCCATCCTACAGGAGCGACGGAGTGCTCTCAACGCGCCTCCCGCTATCACCCCCTCGGCCATCCGCCGGATGACCAAACGGAAATACAAGGCGTTGCTGACATAGCGATCGCCAGGAGGCTCCCGTTCGCAGGGAGAGGCGCTCGCCAGCCAGGGCACCTCTGTTTTCGATCGCTTAGGCAGCGACCCATCTTGGCAACCGGGGCAGTCCGGCCCCAGCCACGAGACGACGGAGCTCGAGTCCGTCACCAGGATTTTGGTGTATCCGACTCCCAGAAGGCCGACCAGCCATCTGGCTCCCCCTCGCCAAATAGCCGAGGTCGGCAGCAGCGGAGTCAGGAGATCGGTACACGATCGCCTCGGCTCCCGCTCCAAAAGCCGATCCACGAGCGACCATGCTATAGCGATGGCCGCGATGCAACGCCAGCTTGACGACATGAAGGCGCTCATGGAATCCGGGGCAGGCGCCAAGAGCAAGATCGTCGGGCCGAGCGAGCCGCTCGCGGTCCACATCGAGCTTGCCCCCATGCAGCATAAGATCGCTCCTCCGCAAACACCTTTGTATGAGGGGAGATCAGACCCCGAAACACACCTGAGCAAGTTCAACATCTACATGACCGGCTGTGGGGCATCAGACGCGACCAGGTGCCGAATGTTCCTTCTAACGCTGGACGACCTTGCCCACAGGTGGTACACCTCATTGCCACCTCGATCCATCGGCTCCTTTAACCAACTGGCGAACGACTTCATAGTGTACTTCACCACCAGGGTCGCTCGGCCAGAAGGTCCCCATCGCATGATGCGGATCAAGCAAGGGGAAGAAGAGTCCGACTCGGACTACATCAACCGGGTAGACGAGATCATCCTCAACGGCGAGCCCGTAAGCGATGAAATCGCCCTATACTCAATCCTAGGAGGATTCCATGGTCTTTCGCCTATGTTCAGGCATCTTACGAAGAACCAACCCTCGACCTACGCGATCTTCCGCGCTAAGGCCGCAGACTTTCTGGCCAGGCAAAGGTTTCTTCTTAGCCTAGGAGCAGCGCGATCGGCGCCCGAACGACGATCTCCAGTCTTCCAGCCCGATCGCCGGTATCAAGCAGCATCACCAAAACCGAAGGAATCGTTCGCCATCTACAGTTCATCATCTAACATGATGGACTAAGGCACGAGATCGCGTCCACCGCACAACGTACACCGTCGAAGGTCGGCATCTACATGATGATCCGAGGTGGAATAGTGCATCCATGGTCCTGGTAGTCGATGGAACCAGCTGCTTCGGCCATGCAAGGTCCATTTGGGCCAAGATCGCCCGCCCTTCGTTTAAATACGAGGCCAGCGTAGTCTGAGGGCCCTCCAAAACTAATCAGCGGACACGTTCGCCCGCTCTCAAAGGTTCATCATCTAACATGGTGAACCCGGACAATGCGACGTGCCACTACCCTCGTCTCAACGTACACCATAGAGGTTCCCCATCTTCATGGCGGACCGAGGTGGAAGCAGAGCCAACAAGCCGCGGAAGTGGAGTTGATTAATCCGACGACGCCCCGTGCAAGGACTCCTCTAGACCAAGACCGCATGCCCTTCGTTTAAATACGAGGCGAGGCGCAACCTAACAGAGGACCCTCACAATAAAATGAGTCACGAGACAGACAATGTCGTTCGCGCACAAGACATGGTCATGGATTCGGTCCATCGAACTCCGCGACTGTGCACGATTCCTCAACGACGAAACCATCAAGTTTCTAAGGGGGATCAGCCAATGTTGTTTTTTGCAGGTACAAGACCGAAAGATAGCTAGCCAATCGACCAGATCGCCCAAGTCAGAATCCAAAGTCAGCTCAACGGATCGCCCGTCCTCATCCTACACGATCTCCAGCAAGAACCACCTCGCCCCATGTCTTCAACATCGGAGCAAGCTGGGGGCAATTGTTGTGTCGAGAATTATACGTCTCGACAGGCGATCGCCTCAGAGACTGGGCGACCTATCCTTAACCCGTCAGCCAAGGCAGAACTGCCGACCAGAGACCAGGCGACCTAGACGTAGCCGAGCAGCCAAGACAGATCGGCCGACCGAAGGTCCCAGGACAAGTCCCGGTGCCGAGCGATCGACATCTAAGACGATCGTCTCTCGGTACTCGGCGATCGACTCCTGGTGGCCGACTAGCAGACGATCATCTCTCGGCACTTGCCGATGCCGACCTCTGGTGACTGACCAATGACGACCACCTCATGCTGCTCGAAGCCGATGATCATCCAGTCGGCAAAGGCCGAAGCTCAGAACAGAACCCACGTGCAGTGCCGAGACAAGATCCGCATTTCACGGATCATTGACCACAGCCTGTCAGGATCTTTCCACCAGCCGATAGGCCCGCCGAAAGGTGTCAGTGGGACCGCCCGTGACAGCAGCTCTGGACGCGTGCTGGCTCCTCATTGGACCGCACGGCTGGCTGCCAGCAGCCGCCTTGGACTTTAGGCAAACAGCCCATGTGACTTAAAGACGATTGCCCCATTATTATATTGGACAAAAGACGATCGCCCGCCGGAAAGTAAGGCATCCCAAGCCCCTATAAATAGAAGGCTGCCTGCACTTGGAAAAGGGCCCCGGATTCTCTCTCCAACGACCGGATTTTTTCCTCCAAAAACTCTGATTCTCGCTGCTTCCCAACAAGCACAACACAACTTGGCTTTCTCAACTCTTGGCAACAGTTATCTCTCGGTTCCTTCTTCTCTCTCAGCATCTCCTACACGGAAGACGATCGGCAGAGAGCAAGAACACCAAGGCTTCGCTCAAGAGTTAGATAAATAGGATCTTTTACACTCATTGTATTTAGATTCTCACATTAATACTTGTATCCACGAATATTTGTATTAATAACATCTCGCGAGAGCATTCAAGCCCGTACCTAACAAACCCGGCAAATCTTGTGTTATTCACCCTCGGAAGTGCTCCCGCAACCTTGTTTGTTGTCCGTCCATTCCAGCAATATCTATCTTCGGATAATATTTCGGGCAACAACATCATGTTGTAGAGCTTTACGAGACGAGTGCGGCAGTCTTTCCGGATTCAAAATCAGAGTTATATATCAAAAGTTATCATCCAAAGAAGATTTGGGGCGAGAACGCAAGAGTCTAAGAAATTCTGGGCTGAAAATGAAGTCTGAAACTCCATACGGGCGTACAAATAAAGTTACGGTCGTAACTCACACAACAACTAATGTGCAAAAAGCCGAAGCCATGTTACGGCCGTAACATCCAAAGCTTACGGCCGTAAGTCCTAATAGTTACGGCCGTAACTCCTCAATGTTACGGCCGTAACTCTTGACAGATGTATGATCATTTTTAAATGTTTTATACTTTTGGTCTATTATTGAGGAGATGGCTGGCTTTTATCCGATCTAATGCAATAATGCTGGAGTTTTGGAGCTATTATATGACTTTAGGTGTATAAATAAACCCCTTAAATCTATCATTAATCATCCTTCATCTTATATTTTTCCTACTCGTAATATTTTTCTTTGTGTGAAGAACACACTTGTGTTCTTGAGTGATTTATGAAAGAGTGATTTAGTTTATGTTGTTGAGGGAGTTTATTGCTTCTTTCTCCTTTATCTACTAAGGGAGTTAGTATCGATTCTTCCCCCCTTTTCAACTAATAATGACCACTCAAGCTTGTAATATGTTGAATAAAGCCTTCATGGGCTAAGTTATCCTTAGTTGGATTATAAATAAGATTTGTCATGTTATTTAAGTTTGTATAAAGATATATTATGGATTACTTATTATTGTGTGTGATTTTCATTGTTTTACCTATCTTTATTTATTTGGCCAATAAATGATGATATTTATGGTCTTCATATGTTTCGAAAGAAAATATGTTGATTAGATCAAATGATCTTCACTCTAAATTGTTCTAGGGGATAAAATATACCTCTAGACCTTAGATGATTCTTTGAGTTATTTACATAAAACCTAATGCTATATATTGAAGCCAATCAACATAGAAATATAGTGGATTGATTCAATATATAAGGGGAGATTTGACATTCGAAAGAGGAACCGTCCTTTTTAAGGAAAATCGAATCTACACAATGTAATAAGTAAATTCATCTCATGATCTCCTATACATCTCCTATAACTAATGATGAACTAAGTTTGTAATCCAACTATTTCATTTTACCTTTTATTAATCTATTATTAGTGCAATCTTTCATTTCCTTAAATTTTAGAACTATTATTGCATTTTCCTTGCAATTGTCAAACCAAACTCTTAAATTATGTGTTTCACTCATCTAAATCTCTATAACAAATAGATAAATATTGTATAATTCAATATATAACCTAACTTCCTCGTGGGATTGATAAACCGGACACAAAAAGTCCACTTACTACTTGATACGATATCGTGCACTTGCGATAGTTACACAAAAGACGTGTCAATTGTGGTCGATTTACCTAAAGATGACGTGATCTTGGGTATCGATTGGATGGATCGTCATGATGCCATACTTAGCGTCCGCAAGCAGATAGTGACCGTCACAACTGATGATGGTGTGGAGTGCATTTTTCAGGGTGATAATCCCAGTCATTTCGGGAGAGTCATTAGCCCAATGAAAGCAGTGAAACTGCTTAATAAAGTATGTTTTGGTTATTGGTGCTACATGACCAAGACAGTGGATCGACCAATTTAATTTGCCGATATTCCAGTGGTACGAGACTACCCAGATGTCTTTCCGGTTGAGTTGCTGGGTTTACCCCCACATCGTGAGGTAGAGTTCACCATTGAGTTGGAGCCAGGGACGTCCCCGCTTTCAAAAGCACCGTATTGTATGGCTCCAACTGAGATGCAGGAGTTGAAGAGTCAGCTTGAGGAGTTGACCGGGAAGGATTACATTCGGCCTAGTGCATCCCCTTGGGGAGCTCCAGTGTTATTTGTACGAAAGAAAGACATATCCATGCGTTTATGTATCGATTACCGTTAGTTGAACTGGGTAATAATTAAGAACAAATATCCATTGCCTGGTATTAATGATTTTCTGGATCAACTCCAAGGCTCCGCTGTATTTTCCAAGATCGACTTAAGATCCAGGTATCATCAGTTGAGGATCCGAGAGTCCGACATTTCGTAGACAACTTTTCGTACTCGCTATGGGCATTATGAGTTCGTGGTGATGCCGTTTGGGTTGATTAACGCACCGACAGTGTTTATGGAATTGATTAATCGAGTTTTCATTGATTATCTGGATCGTTATGTAGTCGTTTTCATTAACGAAGTTCCGGTTTACTCTCGTGACCATGAGACACACGAGTGTCACCTCCTTCAGGTTCTCGATGCGCTGAGGCGGGAACAACTCTATGGAAAATTTTCCAAATGCGAGTTCTGGATGTCTGAGGTCACTTTCCTTGGGCATGTGATATTGGCGGATGGGGTTAGAGTGGACCCACAGAAGACAGAAGCTATTCGGAACTGGCTACCTCCAAAGAATGCAAAGGAAGTCCGTAGTTTCCTCGGTCTAGCAGGCTATTACAGACGGTTTGTGGAAGGCTTTTCCAAGATTGCTCAACCACTGACTAACTTGTTGAGGAAAGATAAGAAGTATTCATGGTCAGAGGCCTGCCAGCAAAGCTTTGACGAACTCAATGGTCGATTGATTTCGGCACCAGTTTTACCACAAGGAACCGAAGGATTTGTGGTATATAGTGACGCATCGAGATAGGGCCTCATATGTGTACTAATGCAGAATGGGAAAGTGATTGCCTATGCATTAAGACAGTTACGACCATATGAGGTCAACTACCCGACCCACGACTTAGAGCTAGCAGCCGTGGTATTTGCTTTGAAGATTTGGCGCCACTACTTGTACGGAGTCACCTGTCAGATTTTTACCGATCACAAAAGTCTGAAATATATTTTCACCCAGAAAGAGTTGAACATGAGGCAGAAAAGGTGGCTGAAGCTGGTCAAGGATTACGACATTGAGATCCTGTACCATCCGGGAAAGTCAAATGTAGTCGCAGATGCCCTGAGTCACAAGACAGTGCAGGAACAGATGCTTGCCCGATTGACAGTTCATAAGGAATTACAGTTAGAGTTCGTGAGGCTGGAGATTGAAATCTGGTTACAGCATGTTTATGGACAACTTTGCACACTTGAGATTTCGTCGTCCCTTGACGATATAATTAGAGCAAAACAGGTGACGGACCCATTCTTATCTAGAATCCAGGGTGAAGTAGATCAGGGGAAAGCCCCTGGATTTGTGATTCACGAGGATAGACTGATATGCTTCAAGAATCGAGTATGTGTACCAGCGGATGAAGAGTTGAGAAACACTATTCTAAAGGAGGCCCATGCTACCTCACACTCCATTCACCCGGGGTCGAGCAAAATGTATAAAGATTTGAAGCTATATTATTGGTGGGGTAATATGAAACAGGAAGTTGAAGAATTCGTTTCGAGATGTTTGACATGCCAGCAGGTCAAGATTGAACATCAACGACCAGCAGGTGTGCTAAAACCACTCCCGATTCCTGAATGGAAATGGAAGGACATATCGATGGATTTTATCACTAGCTTGCCGACGAGCCGTCGAGGTATGAATACGATCTGGGTGATTGAGGAATGTCTGACCAAATCAGCCCACTTCTTGGAGATTAAGGACACGTGGGGTCCCGAGAGGTTGGCCCAGCTGTTCATTAAAGAGATTGTAAGGCTGCATGGTACCCCCAAGAGTATTGTATCAGATCGTGATGGACGATTCGTGTCATATTTCTGGAAGGCAGTTCATCGTGCGATATGTATGCAGTTGAACTTCAGTACGGCATTTCATCCTCAGACCGACAGTCAGTCTGAAAGGACCATTCAAACTCTGTAGGATATGTTGAGTGCGTATGCTCTATTGGAAGAACGACTGGGAAGCCCGACTACCTTTGGTGGAGTTCACCTACAATAATAGTTGGCATGCTTCTATTAAGATGGCACCTTATGAGGTATTGTATGGCCGTCGTTGTAGGTCCCCTTTGTGTTGGGACGACTTGTACGAATCCCTCGGTACGGAGCCTGACATGTTCTTAGCAGCTCGTGAGAAGATTGCCCTGATTAAGAGTCGTCTATTAACGGCTCAGAGCCGACATAAATCGTATGCAGACAACTGTCGATGACCACGTGGGTTCGAGGTTGGTGATCATGTGCTAGTAAAAGTGTCTCCTACTCGAAGTGTTTTTCGTTTTGGAAAGAGAGGCAAGCTGAGTCTGAGGTATATTGGACCATTTGAGATTTTGGAACGTGTAGGTGATCTAGCCTATCGTATGGCATTACCACCATCTTTGAGTTGGGTTCAAAATGTATTTCATGTTTCCCAGTTGAGGAAGTATATTGCTGATCAGAGCCATATTATTCAGTTCGAAGAGGTCGAGATAGCCGATCATCATTCATATGAGGAACGTCCTGTGCGGATACTCGAGAGGAGGATCAAACAGTTGAGGAACAAGACGATTCCCTTATTGAAGATCCAGTGGTCAAGACATGGAATCGAGGAGGCTACGTGGGAAACCGAGGACAGCATGCGGGAAGGATATCCCGAGTTGTTTACCCCTTATAGATTCGGGGACGAAACTATTTTAAGAGGGGAGTATGTAATATCCGGTTGTGATTTTCCATTTTTCCATTATATTATTTGAACGATTCGAATATCGTCGTATCATAATCACTTTTAGTATTAATGATTGTGATGTTGTGATAATAGAATCGAATTAATAATATTCATTGTTCGCACTAGATGATTGATAGACATTATAATGAAGGATTGCATTTTTTCTTCTTTTGGCTAACTTTTTTTTGGTTCTTAACGTACGTTACAATGTGACCTTAACGTATGTTATACGTGTGATGTTACGCACATAAGACCCTACTCTTAACGTACGTAATATGGCTTATCAGACAACAACTCGCCGTTCGGCGAGTGCGACCAGGCGTGAGCGGAGTTTGTGATTCGATTGTGACAGCCTAAGTCAACGGCCATTACGTACGTAATGGCTAGGTGTTAGCGTACGTAATATACGTGAGCTTTACGTATGTTATTTGGGCAACGTACGTAATAGTGCATGTGTTTTGAGGCAGTAGCCTCTGGAAGCTCGTTGCGTACGTAACATAGGCGGGATTACGTACGTAATGCGCGTAACGTACGTTATGAGTTGGCAATAGCGTACGTAATGATAAACACGGATTATAAAGGCATGGCTTGCCTTTCATTTCTGCACGAACCAAACTCAACCTCTCCATCTGAAAATCGATCCCCTGCCTTGGTAAATCATTTTTTGCCTCTCCTGTCTTGTGTTGGAGCTCCGTCACTTGGATTGAAGCTTGGTGGTTAGATATTTGGAGTGTGTTCTTGGAGTTTTGGTGCTATTCTTCATTTTTCTTGAGGTTGGTTATCTTAACTCATGTTGTTTTAATACTATTGATGATGTTAGTAAGGAGTGATTCATATAGTGTTAGATTAATCAAGTATAACATGATAGTTATTGGAATCATGAACAAACTAAGTAAAGAACATGACAATATTGTTATTATTACCTCTTGACTGGTTGAAGAAGTTGTAGAATAACATGTTTGCTATTAATCCTTAGAAAACCATAATAAAAATCGGATGATTAAGGGTTTATGAGTATGTTCTTAATGCTAGTAGAATCCTATGATGTTATAACCATACATTTTAGAGGGTTTAATGAAACTCCTTTGGGAAGAACTTGATGAGTATTGAAGAATAGAATGATGTTCTTAAATTTTCAGAAATCTTAAATGATATAATTATGTTTTAAGCAAATTCTTTAGGAGATAGTAATGGATTAGAAAGAACACAAATATAACCTTTATATATTCAAGTTAATCAGCTGTTTGATGACTTAAGAATGTGTTAATCATCGTATTCATAAGTTGATAGTGTTTTTGGGAAGATTATCATGATTATTGATGACAATGTCATAATGGAATGAGTAGTCGAATTCAACTACGATAGTCCTTGTGTAATAGATGATGTAAATATTGAAAAACTTTAAGAACTTGGTAAATCCGATTCTTAAAAATGAATTTGGTGTACTGAAATTCGTTAATGAAAATATGGAATATTCATTGCGATAGGATGAACTATTCGAGTAGTGTTCCGGGTGTCATTTCATATGAATTGATATCATTATTGTATGAATGTGTTGTTGAATGAATTATATTTTATTTAAGGTTGCTTGTTCGAGTGAGTATTATTAGTCGAGGATACTGTTCGTTCGTTCATTCGAAGAAGGACTATTCATCTATGGAATTGAGGCAAGTTATCTTGCTTGGTTATAATGATGATTAAATTCTTGTGAACATTATACGTTTCGTGTATATGTAATGCTCTATGAATCTATGATTCATGATGTGATGTGTAATATCCGGGGATAATTTTTTTTCGTGTTACTGTTGAGTTGTACATATTCATTTGGAATTGTACAAGTGTTGTTGTTTTGGATTGATACAATGTATATTGTATTGGAAAATTTGGGGATCGAAATATTATACTTGTCGTCGGGTTGGTTTCGTCGTTTGAATGTTGGTTGGAGAGTTTGGATTTTTGGCTAAGTTCATAGCCTTAGCGTACGCTACGGATGTAGCATTACGTACGCTAGCGTGTTGCTATTACGTACGTTATGCCTGTAAGGTTACGTACGTAATGTTTGGTAGGTGGCAGGAACCTTCCTCGTAGTCACTTTCGGCCGGTGGGTCCCGAGCATCTTCCGACCGGATCTCACTATTGCAGTCAACGGGCCCTTACGTACGTTAAGAGGTGAACTCTACGTACGTAATGCAGGTCTTGTTAACGTACGTAATATGTTTTTGTTTACGTACGTTAAGGCCTTCGTATTTTAGTCCAGTTAGTTCTGGATTTACATTACGTACGTTAATGTCTTAGCATAGCGTACGTAATGCCTCTTACGTACGTTAACCATAGTGTATAACGTACGTAATGAATTGTCGATCTATTTATCTTGGTTTCGTCTTTCATTTCCTCACGAACCAAAACACAATTTCTCTCCCTAGAATCGTCCGTTTGGACTTGTTATTGATGTTTAGCCCTTCCAACTCGATCTTGATCATCCTAGCTTGGATTGAAGCTTGAAGTTGGAAGCTTGTTGGTGCTCCTTTGGTGTTTGGAGGCTTCTCCTTGTTCTTCTTTGGTAAGTTCCCTCAATCTCTTGTTCTTCAAGTGATTTTCGAGTTTTTGTTGTTGTTTTCTTCGGGTATTGTTTGATTAATGGAGTATATCATGATTCTTCATGGTTTTGATAAACTTTTGATGAAGAACATGATAGTATCACTTGAGTTGGATTATGTTCTTGATGTTTTAGATTGTTGGAGGTTTTTAATCATGTCTAGGAAGGATTATGTTAAGATTGTTATATGATTAACATAGCCTTGAGATGATTTTTGTTGTTGGTGGTGTTCTTGAAAGATTTTAACCATTTTAGTAAGGATTTATGATGATTTAGGGGGTGATTATCATAATTTGAAAATGGTTGAGTGAATCTTGTTGTTTAATCCGAATTCATGATGTATTGATGAAGGATTTTTGTTTCAGACATCATGATTATTGAGTTGATGATGTTCTTGTTGGAACATTTTGTTCCATACATAAATTAAAAAGTGTTTTGATGATTAATGTTGATAAGCAAAACAAAACAACAAAGAGACGAAGCAAAGCATCGAAGGAATCGAAGTACAAAAAGCTGGAAAATCTCAAAGCTAACGTACGTAATATGTGATCATTAACGTACGTAATGGTAGCAGCTTAACGTACGTAATGGATGAGAGATAACGTACGTAAAGGAGTTCAAACAAGTGAACGTTGGAGAAGTCAAAGTCAGCAAAGCATACAACGGATATATGACGTCATGAGTGACGTAATGTTAACGTACGTAACAAAGGAAAGGCTAACGTACGTAACTCAAATGATGAAACTCACTGGACTGTTTTGTGAAGATGCTAACGAACGTAACCAGCCATGGTTAACGTACGTAATGAGGCTTACGTATGTAATGGAGAGCATATAACGTACGTAATGAGCAGTCTGGCAGCTAACGGCTAGTTTGAAGATGGAGCCTATAAATACCATCCCTATGGTATTGTTTGAGCACAACAACTTCAAGTATACTACACATTCTTCTGAGATTGATATTCATTGTATTGTTGTTGTAATATTGAGCTTACATTGAGTGATTGAGTGTTATACACAAAATCATACACGAGTGGTAAAAGAAAAGATACGATTGGATTCGGTGTTATTAGGATCAAGGATCCGGCATTGTTAGAATCGCAATCGCTATCTTAGTGAGGTTTATCTAGTACCCATAGAAAGCTAGAGCGGTTGATTCCTTGTCCGATAGAAAAGGAAAACGGTTTAACTTGGACCGACGCAAAGACAAGTACGAGTGGTTTATCACGGACCAATAGAAGACGTGATTGTAACGGTTATACCTCGACCGATAGAAGAGAGGCGTAGAGGTTTTTATCTTGATCCTATAGAAAAAGATACCGAGAGAGGACGTAGGCTCGATTATAGCCGAACCTCTATATATCCTCGTGTCCTTTATTTTCCGCACCTTTTATTTACGCTTCTGCAAACGGCGCAAATATCCGACCCTGTACCCAACAATTGGTATCGGAGCGGTACTCCAATACGCGGCTTAACATCCGAGGAGAAGATCCAAAATGGCTTTTCAAATGGCTCCCGTCGAAGGCCTTGCTCTCAACCGACCACCATTCTTTGATGGCTCAAATTATTTGACGTGGAAGAAGAAGATGTCGATATTCATCCGAGCATACGACATCGAAATTTGGAAGATTATCTGCCTTGGCCCGAAAGTTCCAATCAAATCCGGCATGCGCTCAAATCTTTCGAAGAATACGACGATGCCGATTGGAAAAATGACCATCTAAATTGTAAGGCTACTCAACTCTTATTTTGTGCCTTAAATCCGGAAGAGGTCAATCGAATCTCATCGTGTGAGAGTGCGAAAGAAATATGGAAAATTCTAGAAATCACACACGAAGGGACGACTCAAGTCAAGGAGACGAAGATAAATATGCTTCTCCATGACTACGAGTTATTCATGATGAAGGGTGACGAGTCCATCACCAATATGCTCGACCGATTCTCGGCCATCACCAATGGACTAGCTTCGTTTGGCAAACCATTATCTAGTAGTGAAAAAGTTAAGAAAATTTTACGATCACTACCTAGCGAATGGGACGGCACCGTGACCGCGATTATGGAATCTAAAGATCTCAACACGCTCGATTTTAGTGCCCTTGTTGGTTCACTAATCAATTATGAGATTGTTTTAAAATCACGAAGTGTCAAGCCGAAGCCGAAGGAACGATCGTTAGCCATGAAGGCTAAGATGTCGAGGAAGAAAGAAGAAATTCGGTGGAGGAAAGCGGCGAAGAATCGGCATATTATGCCAAAAACATTAATAAGTTTCAAACCTTATTAAACCGGAGGAAGAAGGATATCTCGGCGAATCTAAGAAATTCGACAACTCTTGTCGATTATGTGGAAAACCAGGCCACTTCGCTAAGCATTGTCGTGTCAAACCCAAGAAGGAGGTTCTCGTGGCTACTTGGAGCGATGAAGATGAAGACGATGATTTCATCAATCAAAATAATCTCGCTCTCATGGCCCGGAGTTCGTTCGACGACAGCGACGTCGAAAGCCAGGTAAGTACATCCTCCCGTGATGAACTTTTTGATGCATTTGAATTATTGCATACGGATTTTCAAAATGCATTATCGGAAATCAAATCCCTTAAGTCTAAAATTAAATCTTTGGAAATTGAAAATTCCAAAATTATCGAGAAGGGAAAATTTGTTGAAATCGATCATTCAAAATGTATTGAAAATGAAAATATTTTGAAGAATGATCTCGTTAAAATCCAAACCGAGCTTAAATCTTTGACAAAAAAATTCTCGTGCGGAAACGAGAAATTTGAACAAATGCTTGGTGTTCAAAAATTTACTTTGAATAAAGAGGGGTTAGGATTCAAGCCACGTTCGAAAAACGAATCCGTTAGTCTTAAAATACCCCATTGCGAAAAGTGTTTGAAAATCGGGCATCATATTTCAAGTTGCAAAAGCCCGAAGCGGACGATAAAAATTAAGAAAATTTGGGTTCCTAAAGGAACAATGGTTTCAAATACCGTCTATGTTTCCAAACAAAAACCAACTATAGGTTGGATCCCCAAAAATTGATTTTTTGTATTTTACTCAGGGGGAGTATTTTTTTAAAAGGGGAGATAATATTTTCAGGGGGAGTTTTTACCCTTTATGCATTTATTTATCATAAATTAGTATCATGCATATTTTATATTTTGGTATTATTTCAATTGATATTTTATCCACTTTTTGATGAATACAAAAAGGGGGAGAGATAGGAGAATGGAGAAATAAGTCGAAAATGTGATTAACCGTGAAAGGGGGAGAAAAATCGAAGAAAATCGATTGCATTCAAAAAGAATTAGAAAAACGAAGGAGTTGAAGAAAAATGAGGAGAGGTCGAAAAGACGATGAAAAATTCGAAAAATTCAAAAAGTTAAAGGTAAGGAGAAAGAAGGAGTCGAAAAAGTAATGGGAGAAGATTCTAACGAAACGGACAAAGTCGAAAACTTTGGTCTGTAAAGATATACATATATTTGTATTTTTGCAGGAAAATCCCATTGTCGGAGTGTTGTTTTGTAATCATCAAAAAGGGGGAGATTGTTGGAACATTTTGTTCCATACATAAATTAAAAAGTGTTTTGATGATTAATGTTGATAAGCAAAACAAAACAACAAAGAGACGAAGCAAAGCATCGAAGGAATCGAAGTACAAAAAGCTGGAAAATCTCAAAGCTAACGTACGTAATATGTGATCATTAACGTACGTAATGGTAGCAGCTTAACGTACGTAATGGATGAGAGATAACGTACGTAAAGGAGTTCAAACAAGTGAACGTTGGAGAAGTCAAAGTCAGCAAAGCATACAACGGATATATGACGTCATGAGTGACGTAATGTTAACGTACGTAACAAAGGAAAGGCTAACGTACGTAACTCAAATGATGAAACTCACTGGACTGTTTTGTGAAGATGCTAACGTACGTAACCAGCCATGGTTAACGTACGTAATGAGGCTTACGTATGTAATGGAGAGCATATAACGTACGTAATGAGCAGTCTGGCAGCTAACGGCTAGTTTGAAGATGGAGCCTATAAATACCATCCCTATGGTATTGTTTGAGCACAACAACTTCAAGTATACTACACATTCTTCTGAGATTGATATTCATTGTATTGTTGTTGTAATATTGAGCTTACATTGAGTGATTGAGTGTTATACACAAAATCATACACGAGTGGTAAAAGAAAAGATACGATTGGATTCGGTGTTATTAGGATCAAGGATCCGGCATTGTTAGAATCGCAATCGCTATCTTAGTGAGGTTTATCTAGTACCCATAGAAAGCTAGAGCGGTTGATTCCTTGTCCGATAGAAAAGGAAAACGGTTTAACTTGGACCGACGCAAAGACAAGTACGAGTGGTTTATCACGGACCAATAGAAGACGTGATTGTAACGGTTATACCTCGACCGATAGAAGAGAGGCGTAGAGGTTTTTATCTTGATCCTATAGAAAAAGATACCGAGAGAGGACGTAGGCTCGATTATAGCCGAACCTCTATATATCCTCGTGTCCTTTATTTTCCGCACCTTTTATTTACGCTTCTGCAAACGGCGCAAATATCCGACCCTGTACCCAACAGTTCTTGGGGTGATAATGATAATATTGATAATATTATCATTGTAGGAGGATCAATTTGATGATATTGGTGATATTATCATTTTGAGATGATTGTTTTGATGATTGTTCTTAAGTGAATCTTGTTGAATGGATTTCATAAGTGTTAAGAATGTAATGATCATGTTAATTGATCATCGAGGTGTTGGAGGATGTTAGAATTCATAGTTGAGAACTATGATATTCGTTCGTGCGGTGTGATCGATTCGTGTTTGAATCGGGCTTTGTCCTTGTCGTTGTTTTCTATTGGTTTTGTGTTTTTGAATGAATCGTTTTCATTCAAGGTTGTTCGAGTGTTTATGATCGTCGGGAGGCGCCGTTCGTCGTTTCGTGCCAGGACGTTGATCGTGGAAGGACTTTCTCGCCTTCGGTTTGAGGCAAGTTTTATACTTGTACTGGTCAATGAGATTAATGTTATCATATATGTGTATGAATGTATTGTATCATTTCGAGACTTAGTCTCTCCGTGATTTGTTGATATTCGGGAATTGTTTGATGCAATACCCTTCGGCAATTATGCTAGATATTATTGTTATTCGTTAATGGCCGGTTTAAGGCATTGAGATTCTTGTTGATACTGATGTTGTCGACAGCCGGTTCGCGGTATCGATGTATCGATTATTATTGTTGACATTAATTTCGTTCTGAGGCATCGTTGAATCGTTATTATTGAATTGGAACTGTTGCTATGATGTTTCATTGGCCGATTGAAGGCGTTTGATATATTCGTTTATTATATCTGTTTCGGTGGTTAGTTTAAGACGCCGGGACATCCACTCTACCGTATCATTGTGTATCGATTGACCGTTCTGAGGTAATCGATGTATTTAATTGGGATTATCGAAGATAATTCCCATCCGTTGTATTATTGTGTATCGATTGACCGTTCTAAGGTAATCGATTTATTTAATTGGGATTATCGAAGATAATTCCCATCCGTTGTATCATTGTGTATCGATTGACCGTTCTAAGGTAATCGATGTATTTAATTGGGATTATCGAAGATAATTCCCATCCATTGTATCATTGTGTATCGATTGACCGTTCTAAGGTAATCGATTTACTTAATTGGGATTATCGAAGATAATTCCCATCCGTTGTATCATTGTGTATCGATTGACCGTTCTAAGGTAATCGATGTATTTAATTGGAATTATCGAAGATAATTCCCATCCGTTGTATCATTGGTTATCGATTAACCATTCTAAAGTAATCGATGTATTGAATTGGGACTGTCAATGATAGTTTCCATCCGTTAAGTTGTTGTGATCGATTGGCCATTCCAAGGCAGTCGAGGTATTTGAATTGGGACCGCCGTGGACGGTGCCCATCCATGAGTTGTTGTTGTCGTGTTGGCCGAATCAAGGCAGCACGCTATTATTCTTGTGAATTTGGTAATCTTGGGATTGTTACTGTTGTGATTAATTATGTTTTGGAGGCTAGTCTCGGCTAGTGCTCGATGGGTAAGCTTGGGGCTTGAACCTTCGCGGTTGGTTTCCCAACACCTACAGTTCAGTAGGTCACGGTCACTGGGTGATCTCATTATGGGTAAGTCTGGGGCTTGAACCCTCGCGGTTGGTTTCCCAGCACCTGCAATTCAGCAGGTCACGGTCATTGGATGATCTCATTGTGATACGGCTTCGTGTCGTGGCTTCGGCCCTCATTATGATACGGCTTCGTGCCGTGGCTTCGGCCCTCATTGTGATATGGCTTCGTGCCGTGGCTTCGGCCCTCATTGTGATACGGCTTCGTGCCGTGGCTTCGGCCCTCATTGATACTGACTTGGGCTTTTGGCTTCGCCATCGTGGTGATCGATGGCTTGGTGAGTGACATTCAGGGTATTATGATGATAAACAGCTTCGGGCTGTTCGGCTTTCAGGCCATTGTGATGTATCGGTATTCCTGTTGGAGCCTTCGGGCATTGTGATTCGTATCTATTTCAGTGTTTGGCTTGGTTTACCTTCGGGTGATGTATTGTTGTGTTCTGTATTGATGATTCGCCGTTGGGCACTTGTGTTCTAACCTGTTGAGCAGGTATTGATCGTATGCCGTGGGCATAGTATTCCACGGATGCTCGATTCTTACTTTGGTTTGTGAGCATCTCATATTACCATTACTATACTATTCATTCTGCCCTTTGGATGCATATCATGTTGTACATGTATTTGATAATCATTATCTGGATGACTGACCCCGTGGGGGCGGAACATGTTTTCATGTTTTAGGTGGTTGCGAGGAGAGAGTCGAGACACAGGGGCATGACGGTGGCGACGAGGCATTCGAACGATACTAGTCCGAGATGTTTTGGTGTTCATGTCAGTCAGACAGTTGGAGTACTCCAGTTTTGCTCAGTCTTTGTCATTTTGTATTATCCGAGCAAGGCTCGTGAATGTTGTTGTATCTTATTTTGGCCATGTAGGCCCACTGTCGTCATTGAAATTCCACATCGGAATATTATGTTGGATGTCAGTATAGGGATTGTGATTCCCCTTTTGGTCAGTTAATTGTATTTTTGGTCGTGTTAGCCTGGTGGATCTCCTGGTGTGGGGTCCACAGCGCTGTAATGACCCAATGGGATTTGGGGGTGTTACATGATGTTGTTCTTGATCGTATTACCATTTTGTGGCGGGCTTGTATTCCCAAGTTTATCGCCTTTGATAACGTTCGTCTCGTTGAGCATTGTTGTCACTTCGGTGAGTTCTCTCGATTCTTGGAGGAATGTGTAATTTATTGAGTTTCGGTGTCATGTTGCATGGTGACATCTATGGAGTTATATCTGCGTGCCGATTGGTTGTGTAGGATTTTTATCCAGGCACATGATGATCATGCGTGGATGTTTCCGCATTGGACCGTGAACACGAGACGTAGTTCGTGAGGCTAATTAGGTACATCATCCCAACTATATTCTGGATTCCGTATACGGGGTGGACATGTGCACGGACACATTTCCGAATCAGGCGTACTGTGACGCCCGTCTTGAGCCATGTTGATTGGTCGTTCATATTCCATGTACGATTGGATATGTCCGATAGTTTGGTACTGATTGTTCATACGCGTGAAGGGTATGTTTAGTGATCGGTTGTTTTCTTTGAGATCCTGGATATATATGAATTGTATAATGTCATGAGAATTTTTATTCATGTATAGCTAACCCTGTGGTTTGGGCGAAATACTTGTGTTGTATTTCAGGGCGAGGCAAGGGCAAGGCACAGGAAGAGCATGATGACGGCGAAGGGTGTTGAAGGATGCTAGTCAGGGGGGGCGAGTCTTTTGTTGGTCGGTTATGTCTAAACTGTGAAATTTGACTTTTCCATTTATATAAAATTCGGACGATGGTATTATTATTATTTTGGGTATATTCCATTTCCATATGGTTTATACCGCATTGTGTGCTGTTGAAGAAGTCGTTGTATACTGTATAAACTCCTAATCGGGGTTATGATTATTATATTGTGGTTCGGTACCACATCTATGTGATGTTTAAATTATGTTTTGATATCGCCTGGTGGATCCTAGTGTGGGGTCCACGGCACTGTAATAGCCGCCATATTTGGGGTGTTACAAGCTTCATGTCATCTATCTTCTTTTGTGTCTTAGGACACATATCCTTAGATAGTTGAATTCCATGTTTGTAAGGTAGAAAAACTTTCTTGGAATTTTCCATGCTAAACCGCTTTAGCACTGTATCGATATAGGATGCATATAAGCACAACATCCTTTTCTTCCGATCATGAAAGATCATGATCCCAAGGATGTGCCCCGCTTCTCCCAAATCCTTCATATCGAACTGCTCAGACAGCCATACCTGTACATCCGACAACTCATTCACGTTGTTTCCAATCAAAAGGATATCATCTATGTACAGTACAAGAAACACCAAAACGTTTCCATTGTATTTTTATACACACAACTCTCACTCGGACATTGGACGAATCTATATGACTGAACAACCTGGTCAAATCAAGTGTTCCAAGATCTAGATGCTTGCTTAAGTCCATAAATGGATCTCTTAAGCTTTCACACTAAGTGCACTTCTCCTTCAGCAATGAATCACTCTTGTTGGCATATATAGATCTCCGTGTCTAGACTTCCATTCAAGAATGAAGTCTTGACATCCATTTTCCAAATCTCGAGATCCAAATGCACAGTTATAGGTAAAAGAATCCGGATTGACTAAAGCATGGCTATCGGCGAAAAGGTTTCATCGTAATTGATTCCCTCATTCTGAGTGTAAACTTTCGCTACAAGCCTCGCTTTGAAGGCTTCTACCATCCCGTCACCCCATTTATTTCGCTTGTAGACCCACTTACTCCCAATGGCTTATACCCCATCAGGTAATTCTACTAGCTCCCACATTTGATTGGAATCCATAAATCACATTTCTGATTCTATTGCTACTTTCCAGGAGTCAGCATCTTTATCTTGGATTGCCTCCTTGTAAGTCTATGAATTTGATTCATCATTGCCTGGGATTGAGTCGGAAGACTTCCCCACACCTATGAATTGTTCCGGTTGATGAACAACCCTCCCACTGTGACGAGGCAAATCCTGAGTTGGTGTAAAAGTCTCAAAATCGATATGTGGTGCAGTGTTAGTTGGTGCTTGCACGATTGGTATAGATGGAGTCTCGCCCCTCAACTCTTCCATAATTATTTCGCTCATGGGCTTGTGACTAATCACATAATCCTCTTTCAGGAATCGGGCATTGGTGATAACAATGACCTTCTGACCATGGGGACTATAGAACAAGCTAACCTTCGTCCCTTAGGGTATCCTACAAATAATCGTATCTCTGTACGAGATGCCAAATTATCAGCATTCTTATTCAGCACATGTGCTGAAGTACCCCAAATCCGAACATGTCTTAAATTTGGCTTCGGCCAACTCCACAGTTATGTGGGTGTTTTTTGAACTGATTTTGAAGGCACCATGTTTAGTATGTACGTCGCTGTCTCCAAGGCATACCACCAGAACGAAATAGGTAAATATAAGTAACTGATCATTGACCTAACCATCTCTAAAAGAGTTTTGTTTCTTCTCTCATCAACACCATTTTGTTGTGGAGTTCCCAACGCAGTGAGTTGGGACGTAGTCCCCTCATTTTCCAAGAAATTCAAAAACTCTCCATTAAGGTATTCGCCACCATGATCAGATTGTAGTGACTTGATACGATTCCCATGACGCTTCTCCGTTTCAGCCTTGAAACCTCTGAACTTGTCTAAGGCTTCTAACTTACGTCGCATCAAATAGATGTATCCATATCTCGAGCAATCATCTATAAACGTGATGAAGTATTCGATGTTAGGAGTATGCCCTCGAATGCCACTCAGAGGATGTTGAGCGAGGGCATTGTACTTGTTATTATGTAATTAATTATCAGAAGGCAATTGTATGTTTCTTTATTTACTAGTAGTCACTGGTATTCCTGACTCGTAAATATATATATAAACTAGTCCGTGTATTTGAGAGCAAAACATTCCACTCCTTATTGGATAAGGGGATCGGCACTGGAAAGGTTATGGCTCAAATACTTAATCGTTCGCAAGTCGATGAAACTTGACTGGGCGTTAAATTTATGTGAAGACTTGTATGAGGTGTTCTTTGACTTGGAGAGTGCCTGTCGAATACTAATGGTTAGTGGGAGCACACGTGTTAGCCGTATTTTTATGCGCTTATTTATCATTAGTTTATATCCATTTTGAGCCTAAAAATGCATAAATGAGCTTTTAATGCACTATTCGTATATGTTTTGCAGGAAATTGGAGTCCGGAAGCCTAAACGACGAAAAACGGGTGAAAACAGCAATTTTTGGTCATGAGACGCGGCACAAGGATGTTGAGCCGCGGCACACGAAGAGGCCTAGCAAGTGCCGAGTGGATTGTACCGGGGGCCGCGGCACAGCTTAAGTGAGCCGCGGCCCAGGAGGAAAAATAAGTGCCCAGGTATAGGCGCTGAGCAGTAAGGGCCGCGGCACAGATTAAGTGAGCCGCAGCCCACGAGGCGGTTTTGATGTGTTGGCCGCGGTTATGGGCCGTTTTTGGAGCCTGTTCCCAACCTAATTCCCGGACGCGTTTTGGAGGCTCATGATAGTTATAAATAGGGGTTTAAGGGCTGAAGACATCATCATCAAATCGGAGGAAGACATCGCGGGATCGAAGAACACAAGGAGGAGATTTGTGGGCGACGACAAGACCACGGATCCCTTACGGTTTTTCTTAATTTTTCCGCATCTTAGTTTCTAGATCTATTCGAGTAGGATTGTGATTGTAGCCGATTACATGACGGTTTGATTTATTTATTATTATTTCAATTCATTCGTTATTCTACTGAATTGGATTCTTCTTACTGTTTTCAATGCTTTCAATTGTCTGGCCAATAGTTGAATTGATTTGAATGTCTTTATGGATTCGGGAGATGAAATTTAGGCATAGTTCTTGTGAGAAAAATCATGATTGTCGTGAGATAGGGATATACTCATGGGAATTGTGAAGCCTATTTATTGTGGAGATTCTTGAACTGTTTTAGCTATTAATTATCTAATTCGAATAGGGATATATCGGGTTAATAATTTGTAGTATTTTCTATCGACCTTGGGAAAGGCTTTAGAATAATTTAGGAATTCCTGGCTTATAATCAATTGAATAAAAGTGAATTGAATTGAATAAAAATCATTCCTGATTGTTTGAGGTGAAAATCATAATCCTACACCCTTATTATTATTATCTTGATTATCACTATTATTATTTTCTATTTATTTTTCTGCAATTAGTTTAGATATAAAATCCATATAATTGTTCTTCAAATAAAATTGTGAGTCGACTATATTTTGGTACTTAGTGAAATCAGTCCTCGAGAGAACGATATCTTATTCATCACTTTATTACTTGCTGACACCGTGCACTTGCGGCATAGTGTGAGGGATTTCCTCGCAACAAGTTTTTGGCGCCGTTGCCGGGGATTGATTTTTCGCTAATATCAATACCAAGCGACTCTAATTTTAATTTGAAGTTTAGTTTCTATATTTTTTTTCCTTTCTTATTTTCTTTATTATGTTTTCCTTTGATTATCGTGACCCTTGGCATTTCATAAATTTCGATGTTCTTAATAATTTACCTAATAGGGTCAGTCAGCCCCCTCCCCCGAAACAAAAGACCATGCTTGAACAATGTGTAGACGCTCTCAAAAATCCTGATAGTACCCCTCTTGAGCGAGAATGTGCAAGTCGTGGTCTTGAGATTCACTATGGTTATTTTCCAGCTTATATAGTTAGTAGTGAAGTTGAGGGGGAGGTTGAGAAGAAAGACATGCTGAGTCTTAGGGTCAAACCCCCAGCACCTGATAATTACATAAAGTGTGATGAGCCTGTAGAAGAAGTTACCATTGATGATGTTTCCAAAGAAATTTCATTAATTTGTCATCAAACTTCGAACAATAAGGTGAACACTTTTGTGCCTAAAATTTTATTAACGGCCGCGCATAATTTTTCCTAAATCCATAATGGGAGAGATTGATTCCATTACTCTTGATTTTGTTGAGGCTGATTCTTTGAGTTCTAATGAGGTTGTTCATGATAAGTCTTTATTATTTACCCATTCGAACTCTGCTTTTTTTTCATACCTTACAATTATTACATTCTTCCATCATTTTTTGGTTGTCCGCATAATTATTCTTACTCATTATTTTTGGCAACCAGGCATGAACCAAAGCTTCCCTTGTGGAATAAGAGGCTTATAGATTGCAAGAAGGGGGTATTTGGCAATCTCCCTAGAAAGAAGCCACGCTAAATTTTTTTTGCCACGTCGTGCTCAAGACGTAAAATAGAGCGCTTGATGGGAGGCAACCCATCATTTTTACTTGCTTTCTAGTTAGTTGTTTTTATTTGATTTTTCGTTAATAATTTTTTCTTTGTTTTGTTATTTTGTTTGGATTCGTGTATTCTTGTGGCCCTGATTTCTCTAATATTTTGTTTTACCCCAATGAGTATTATCTTTCATATTCTAGTCTTTCTTGACTTAATGTCTACAGTTACTTCATGACTAGAGACTAAGTTTGGGGGTCCCTGGTGATGTTGGGCATTATTTGAAGTCTGAATTGACGGACGATTCCACTCAGACATGTGCTGGCATTCAAGAAGACATTTGGAATAAGTTTCACTTTTCCTTATCTCTTTTATTTTCACATGAGTGTTATTGTTGATGATTTTATGTGTAGTGGAATAAATTGAAGCATGCGATATTCTCTTAATTTTTCTTGGTTATAAATTGCAATTTCATCATTGCTTTATTGTCCTTGCATGCTGTTGTTGATTTTTGTCAAAAACGTGAATTTTTCGTGAATTTTTCGTGCTTCCGTGTGTAAAACTGATGTTACGATACTGATTTCTCTTGGAAGAAACGGTTGAGTTTTAGTCGAGTTGCAGTCAGCGATATCTGTTTCCATTGGGTATTCATCTAGGTCCAAAATTTTTTCGTTTTTGTAGAAATTTTAGCGTATAAGAAAGGAGACATACGTGTTTTCAAGTCACCGTCTATACGTTTGGTTACACTTTTCGCGTAGCTAGTTGTCCAGTAACATGAGTCGTGTTGGCACTTAATTTGAGTTTAGAGTCGGACAGTTTTTCCCAAAAAGTCGAGAAAATGTTCTATGATGGGAAGTCTAGTAACCGGGGGTATTCGCGTGACCCGTTGTTCACTCTCGCGTAAAACGACAACCCTGAATAGACTAATAGCTTAGAAATATCGCATTACCGATGATGGGAAGCCTAGTAACCGGGGGTATTCGCGCGACCCGTTGTTTACTTTCGCGTAAAACGGCAACCTTGAATCGGACGTGCGGGAATTGCTATTCGAGTTTTTTCTCCGCTGTAGAGGGGGACTTAGTAACTAGAAGCATCCATGTGCCCCATGAGTGTCTTTTACATCAAACGGTTCCCCAATATATGAGAATGGAAATCCACCCTAGGATTATCCCGATGAAACATCCCGAGATCCGAACCTAGTGGTTAACTCGAATTTATATTATTGATCATACATAAGGGAATACTATCCGAGGATTAATTTTGACAATGAAACTCTTAAATTTTTGCCACTAGATTGTGGGACTGGGCGAGTTGGCTTGTTTACTCTAACCCTTCATATTTGCGGTCGGTTAAATTCACGCTTGTTAATCTTTGAGCTTGATTTTCCTCATTAACGATTGGTTAGGACTGAAAATGACTACTTTTTGGAATCAGTGTCCGTGAACGTGACTCACTAATACGATACTCGTATTATTCTTTGAGATTTTCAGGGTAGTATTGATTAAGTTGAGCACTAGGGATTTGCACGATCATTCACGATACTTTTTATTTGAAAATTGATTTTTGCTTGAGGACAAGCAAAGGCTCAAGTTTGGGGGTATTTGTTAGGCGTATTTTTATGCGCTTATTTATCATTAGTTTATATCCATTTTGAGCCTAAAAATGCATAAATGAGCTTTTAATGCACTATTCGTATATGTTTTGCAGGAAATTGGAGTCCGGAAGCCTAAACGACGAAAAACGGGCGAAAACAGCAATTTTTGGTCATGAGCCGCGGCACACGAAGAGGCCTAGCAAGTGCCGAGCGGACTGTACCGGGGGCCGCGGCACAGCTTAAGTGAGCCGCGGCCCAGGAGGAAAAATAAGCGCCCAGGTATTGGCGCTGAGCAGTAAGGGCCGCGGCACAGATTAAGTGAGTCGCGGCCCACGAGGCGGTTTTGATGTGTTGGCCGCGGTTCTGGGCCGTTTTTGGAGCCTGTTCCCAACCTAATTCCCGGACGTGTTTTGGAGGCTGATGATAGTTATAAATAGGGGTTTAAGGGCTGACGACATCATCATCAAATCGGAGGAAGACATCGTGGGATCGAAGAACACAAGGAGGAGATTTGTGGGCGATAACAAGACCACGGATCCCTTACGGTTTTTCTTAATTTTTCCGCATCTTAGTTTCTAGATCTATTCGAGTAGGATTGTGATTGTAGCCGATTACATGACAGTTTGATTTATTTATTATTATTTCAATTCATTCGTTATTCTACTGAATTGGATTCTTCTTACTGTTTTCAATGCTTTCAATTGTCTGGCCAATAGTTGAATTGATTTGAATGTCTTTATGGATTCGGGAGATGAAATTTAGGCATAGTTCTTGTGAGAAAAATCATGATTGTCGTGAGATAGGGATATACTCATGGGAATTGTGAAGCCTATTTATTGTGGGGATTCTTGAACTGTTTTAGCTATTAATTATCTAATTCGAATAGGGATATATCGGGTTAATAATTCGTAGTATTTTCTATCGACCTTGGGAAAGGCTTTAGAATAATTTAGGAATTCCTGGCTTACAATCAATTGAATAAAAGTGAATTGAATTGAATAAAAATCATTCCTGATTGTTTGAGGTGAAAATCATAATCCTACACCCTTATTATTATTATCTTTATTATCACTATTATTATTTTCTATTTATTTTTCTGCAATTAGTTTAGATATAAATTCCATATAATTGTTCTTCAAATAAAATTGTGAGTCGACTATATTTTGGTAGTTAGTGAAATCAGTCCTCGAGGCAACGATATCTTATTCATCACTTTATTACTTGCTGACACCGTGCACTTGCGGCATAGTGTGAGGGATTTCCTCGCAAAAACACGTTATAGGTATGCTAATTAGATTAGTATACTCGAACCGACTCACACTCGATTCCTCACACGGATTTCACTCTGGGACAGTCAATGACGGAATCGAAAGGTTGTGATAGGTATCCGTGAACCTTCGACTTGAGGATTTAGTAGGGATGTGTTTGAAGATTTTTATTAGAGTAGTTCGACCCAGAAAATCGGAAGGTGTGGGTCAACATCGGCGTGCGTCTTGATCGGCAGTATCTGGTCCTACTGAATACCAAGATAGAATTCTTTCTCCTATTAGTGAACGGGTTATATGTCCTATGCGGTTATTGGCAGATGAGATCATAAGTCTTTGACCAAAGCATTGGATCTAGTTGTATTGGATACACGAGAGCTCGATGATCTTGATTTGCATTAACTCATGCATAGCGTCAAGTACAGATAGGGTTTGAATGACCGTGACCCTATAACTTGATCGGGATATTTGAAAGAAGGGTTTATACGTATACTGGTATTCACGACAGAATGGTTCTTGAATGATACCAAATCATTCGTTCTCAGTTGGGGTACAATGTAGGCCACCAGGCTGGCTATGTGGTGCTGCTACTCTTTGGTTCCTCCCATTGCTAACTGAGACGGACCTACCGAGTCGCGCAATAGGATTGACGACGGAATGAATCGAGCTTATTTTCTCTTTATAAATATTAGATATTGGATATCTAATTTATTAGGACATTGGATGTCTAAATTGATTTATTGGATAAATTAATTTACAGCCTAATGAATTAAATATATTACTGGGTGATTAATTTAATTCATGAATATAATTATTTCTTAGAGAAATTAGTTATGTTATTTTGTATTTAATATGATTAATTAATTGGATTAATTTATTGATATAAATACATCGGAAGGAAATTGGAGTTTATCTGTTTGGACTCACGGGAGTCCGAAACGAACCGAACTCCCTTACATCTTCAAGTAGCCCCCCCCCCCCCATGTTTTCCACCTAATGTGGTGGAAGACTTAATGATATAATATCTTGATATGTTTTATTATAGGGGACATGACATCTTGTGATGAATTAAGAATGGGATGTCTTGATTTGTCATGTTAGATGAATCATTTGAAGACAAGGATAAAAGTCTCCTCACCTCACTTGTGTTGGAATCATACGTATCATACACATTGAGAGAGAGAGAGAGAGAGAGAGAGAGAGAGAGAGAGACTTTGAGTTCAACACTCATCTTCATCTTCTTCATTTATTCATTTTTCTTAGAGAAAAACTGAGAGAAAATATTGAGAGAAATTTTGATAAACACACTTGGAGTATATTCATCAAATCAAAGAGCTTCATCATCCGATTCTAGCCGTAACATTAGAGGTAAATTGGGTGATTGTCATTCCTATCGTTTCTCTGGCGCGTGGCAAGTAGAGACGTGGTATTTTCGGCATTGGATCATTCAAGAGCTTGACGAATAGGATTCGTGGAAGAGCATCTAAAGCTTGGGGAAGCATCTTCAAGAAGTACAACCATTTAATCAACGGACTACGAGGGTATTATTTCTAATCTTCCTTGTTTTCGTTTTATATTGGTACGTAGCTTGATCGATCCTCGTAGGGATTCGGATCGAATTAGATTCGTTTTTGCTTCCGCTGAGCCTTCGTTTTTAGGCACCGAATCCCAACAGTGGTATCAGAGCGTAGGTTTTGCGATCGTATATACGATATTTAGCATTTGGAATGCTTGATTGGATGGTTTTATGATTTGGAATCATAATCGTATTAATCGTTGATTTTCTATTGTTTATCTAAAAATTAATTTTTCATGATTTTATGTTACAATATAAATCTATTTTTCTTTGAAAAAACTGATTTAAATTTGTAATATAAAGATTAGAAAAATATTATTTTTGGAATCGGGGCGGAAAAACGAGCCGAAAATGTAAATGGACCCTAAGCTTGAGTATCCGGCACCGCCATGCGATCGGCCTGTGCAGCCATGCTCAGCGTGCCGGCTGCCAGCGATGGTTGTGATCCAGTCGGCCACCTCGGCGGCTCTTGGGTAGCTTGTTTGGCGTGCCGGGCTTGGCCCGGCCGTGTTTTTCGACTCCATTTTTATATTTCATTCGATAATTAATTTCCCACAAATTAAATTGGATTTAATTTGACTAAGATATAATTATGGTAATTTTATTCTAAGGGGAATTAATTTAATGAAATATTTTCTCGTCCGGAACAAGTTATAATTAACGGTTGTTTGAATTAATTGGATTAATATGTTTGGATGGATTAATTTATATTGATTGGATCAATATTTAGATTAATTATGAATGCCATTTATTTAATGTGTTTGATGCATCATTTTTGAATGGTGATGTGGTTCATGGACTTAGTTTTGAATCGTTCGGTTTTATTCGATTGGGTTGTAAAGGCTGTTTTGAGCCTATTTATTTTACTAGAAGTATTTCTATCTAGGATGTAATTTTTCAATGTAAAATTTATATGTAAGAACAAATACCGGAGGAAGATCCGTTTAAGAAAACGAATATTCAAGACCGAAGACTTGTAATTAGATTACGGAGTTTTTTATTCTAGGAACGGTCCATGAACTACATGTTGGTAGCAACTAGGTTGTGAATGTTTATTCATATTGTATGAATGCACAAACGTGCTTAAATGAATTAATGTGCAAAGTGTAACATTAATCACGAAAATTCTCCCATTACAAATTATTAAGTTTATAAGGTTTCAAAGTTTTTCATTCCCTCCATCGAGCTTTCGGAAAATTGAAATCCAACCGGATGTGCTATGCTTCCGAGTTATCGGGGTAGTTGTTCGGGGTGGATGGATAAGTTACCGGGAGCGCATTGGATGCCTTCGGTTGGAGCAAATTTTATCCTTGCAAACATGTTCGGTTGCCGGATAAGATTCAATTGTGAAACTGATTTGTGTCGATGGTATAAACTTAACTTGTTCACGAACCATAGAAACCGTATAGGTTGGGGGGAGTGAACAAGGGGAAAAATAAGATCAAATCATCCATTAGATGGGTTGGTGTTGGACACCACTTTATGAAAATTAATAGACTAGAAGCCTGTTCGGTTGCCCTCTATTAAGATTTATAAAGAACTCGATCACCACTATGAAGTAGAGCGAATGACACTTCCGGATTTCACATGAGAGTGTGTTATTCCTATAAAAATAGTGGGAGCTGGGTAATAAGAATATAAAAGACCTTAATTCTATACCCAGATCATAATTGAACGAGTCACTAATAAATCTGTCGTACTTAATACAGACGAACATAACACTCAATATGACAATGAACCCACTCGCAATTCTACTAAAAAGGAACACCCTAATCGGACCTAACTTTGTGGATTGGCTTTGTAATCTGATGATAGTCCTCAGTATAGAGGCATTGGGATACGTCTTGGAGACGGACATTCCGGCGCCTCCGGTGCGGACAAGAGCCAATCAGGAAGAGATTGAAAACCACGAAAAGTGGGTTAAGGATGACGTAAAAGTCCGTGCTTATATGATGGCTTCTATGTCTAATGAGCTTCAGATAGCTCATGAGAAAATGACTTCTGCTAGGCAGATTTTATCTCACTTAACCGAGCTTTATGGTGAGCACAGTCGAACCGCTAGATATGAGATATCTAAGCAACTGTTCGGTGCTAGGATGAAGGAAGGTGAGAAGGTTGGGGACCATGTCCTCAAAATGATATCTATGATCGAGAGATTGGAGGCTTTTGATTTTAAGATGGATACTTCTCTTCAGACCGACCTTATCCTACAGTCTCTCCCTGATTCCTTCTCATAGTTTGTTATGAATTTCAACTGCAATGAGATTGCATGCAACTTAGCAGGGTTGATGAACAAACTGGTGACCGCTCAGTCTCAAATAAAGACTCCGCCGATGATGGAGTATGCCTTTGTGATTTCTTCTGGACCTCGGAGGTCTAAGAACAAGAAGAAAAAGACCAAGAAGCGGACAGGACCACAAGTTATGGATCAGAAAGGTTTTTCATTTTTCATTGGTGATGGTTCCTGCAAAATTTATTTTAGAAATAAACTAGTGGGCACTGCTACATTGTTAATGGATTGTATCATCTAAATCTTAGTAACAAAGTCGTTGTGAATACTATGACTAGGAAGCGTGGTAGGGATGAAACTAATCAAGTTTTGAAATGGCATTTCAGACTTGGTCATGTTGGTCAGACCAAGGTTTACAAAATGGAAAAGGATGGACTTATGGATCCATTGGGATCGGATCCCTTTCCTACTTGTGAATCTTGCCTTAAAGGCAAAATGACTAAGTCCCCCTTCACACGGACATTTGAAAGAGCCGCTGATAAATTATGATTAATCCATACCGACATATGTGGTGCTTTGGAAGCAGCACATGATGGATATCAATATTTCATTACGTTTAGAGATGATCATACTAGGTATGGTTATGTATACTTAATGAAACATAAATCCGAGGCCTTTGAGAAATTCCAGGAACTTAAGGCCCTAGTCGAGAAACAAACTGGAAATCATATCAAAGCACTTCGGTCGGACCGAGGTGGCGAGTATATGAGTACGGAGTTTGACGAGTTCCTTAAGGAACATGGAATAGTATCACAACTAACACCTCCAGGTACTCCTCAGTTAAATGGTGTGTCAGAAAGAAGGAATCGGACCTTGTTGAACATGGTCTGTTCTATGTAGGCTATACTGACTTACCGATTTACCTGTGGGGGTATGCACTCCTGGCTGCTGTGTATATCTTGAACAGATGTCCTTCCAAATCCGTTCCTAAAACTTCACATGAGATGTGGGAGTGCAAGAAACCAAGTCTTAATCACATTAGGATTTGGGGATGTCCCGCCTATGTCAAGAAGACTAAGGTGGAAAAGTTGTAAGCGAGGTCCATAAAGGGACGTTTCATTGGATTCCCATCTGGGATGATGGGTTATCTATTCTACATGCCCGAAGATCGAAAGATCGTTTTTGCTTTGCAATCACACTTCCTGGAAGATGAGTTCATTCAGGAAGGTAGAGCAGGTAGAAGTATTTCTTTGGAAGAATACAATGAAACTCGTCAGGAGACACCTATGCAAGAAATTGGAACCGAACCTTCTGAAACACAAGTACAGCCACCTCGTAGGTCTAGTAGGGTGTCTCATTTACCTGAGAGGTATGGCCTTGTGCACTTGGAGGAGTTGGGTCTCCATGAGGTTCCAAGTGATAGCCAAGAGACCGACCCAACGACCTATGACCAAGCGATGGTGGATGTAGACTCCGCGAAATGGCGTGAATCTATGGAAGCTGAGATAGACTCGATGCATGTCAATCAGGTCTGGACTCTAGTAGACCGCCCCAAGGGCATAGTGCCTATTGGGAACAAGTGGATCTACAAGAGAAAGACTGGTGGGGATGGCAAGGTTGACGCTTATAAGGCCAGGCTTGTGGCAAAGGGTTATACCCAAAAGGAAGGGATTGATTACCACCATACTTTCTCGCTCGTAGATATGATCAAGTCTATTTGCATGATGCTTGCTATAGTTGCCTACCACGATTATGTGATATGGCAAATCGACGTAAAGACGGCTTTCCTTAATGGATTCCTCGAGGAGGAAATCTATATGGAGCAACCTAAAGGCTTTGTGTCCGAGGTCGATATTCAGAAAGTGTGCAAGCTTCAGCGTTCCATTTATGGACTGAAGCAAGCTTTGCGTAGCTGGAACCTTCGTTTTGACGAGGCAGTCAAAGAGTTTGACTTCATATAAAGTGAAGAGGAACCTTGTGTATACAAGAGGGTTAGTGGGAGCAAGATCGCATTCTTAGTACTATATGTATATGACATTCTACTAATAGGAAATGATGTGGGAATGCTCAGTTCTGTGAAAGCTTGGCTTTCGAGTAATTTCTCCATGAAAGACTTGGGAGAAGCAACCTATATTCTTGGTATTCGGCTCTACCGGGATAGAGCTAAGAGAATGATAGGCCTTTCCCAAGCCCTCTATATAGATAAAATCGTAAAGCGATTTAAGATGGATGATTCTAAAAGAGGGTTCCTTCTGATGCGATATGGAATAAAACTCTCCTCGAAGATGTGTCCTCAAAGTGAGAAACAACGAAAGGAAATGAGTAATATACCATATGCCTCGGCCGTGGGTAGCCTTATGTATGCTATGTTGTGTACGAGACCTGACATTGCGCACGCTGTGAGCGTGGTAAGTAGGTTTCAGGCAAACCCAGTTAGGGAACATTGGACTGCCGTAAAGAATGTTCTCAAGTACTTGAGAAGGACTAAGAGATATGGTTCTTATGTATGGCGGTGGAGAACTGAATGTGATGGGCTTCATTGATTCAGATTTCCAAGGATAGAAAGACGATTCGATGTCTACTTCTGGCTATATATTTACTCTTAATGGAGGAGCAGTATCTTGGTGTAGCGCCAAGCCAAGCGCGACTGCTGATTCCACCTGTCAGGCTGAGTATCAAGCAGCCTCGGAGGCTTCCAAGGAAGGGTTCTGGATTAAGAAGTTTCTGGGAGAACTTCAAGTGATACCATGTGCCGAACTGCCTCTTTTGCTTTACTGCGACAACGACAGAGCTGTAGCGCAGGCCAAGGAGCCGAGGTTTCACAACAGTACCAAACACATTGAGAGGAAGTATCATCTCATAAGAGAATTTGTTCGCAAGGGATACATTGTGCTGCGTAGAGTAGACTCAGCCGACAACATCGCTGATCCACTGACCAAGCCACTTTCTCAGACTAGCTTGGAGCGTCATCTGGAGAGCATGGGTATTAGATACCATAGTGTGTGGCATTGAGTGCAAGTGGGAGATTTTTAGGAGTATGCCCTCGAATGTCACTCAGAGGATGTTGAGCGAGGGTATTGTACTTGTTATTATGTAATTAATTATCAGAAGGAAATTGTATGTTTCTTTATTTACTAGTAGTCACTGGTATTCCTAACTCGTAAATATATATATAGAAACTAGTCCGTGTATTTGAGAGCAAAACATTCCACTCCTTATTGGATAAGGGGATCGGCACTGGAAAGGTTATGGCTCCAATACTTAATCGTTCGCAAGTCGATGAAACTTGACTGGGCGTTAAGTTTATGTGAAGACTTGTATGACGTGTTCTTTGACTTGGAGAGTGCGTGTCGAATACTAATGGTTAGTGGGAGCACACGTTATAGGTATGCTAATTAGATTAGTATACTCGAACCGACTCACACTCGATTCCTCACATGGATTTCACTGCGGGACAGTCAATGACGGAATCGAAAGGTTGTGATAGGTATCCGTGAACCTTCGACTTGAGGATTTAGTAGGGATGTGTTTGAAGATTTTCATTAGAGTAGTTCGACCCAGAAAACCGGAAGATGTGGGTCAACATCGACGTGCGTCTTGATGGGCAGTATCCAAGATAGAATTCTTTCTCCTATTAGTGAACGGGTTATATGTTTTATGCGGTTATTGGCAGATGAGATCATAAGTCTTTGACCAAAGCATTGGAGCTAGTTGTATTGGATACACGAGAGCTCGATAATCTCGATTTGCATTAACCCATGCATAGCGTCAAGTACAGATAGGGTTTGACTGACCGTGACCCTATAACTTGATCGGGACATTTGAAAGAAGGGTTTATACGTATACTGGTATTCACGACAGAATGGTTCTTGAATGATCCCAAATCATTCGTTCTCAGTTGGGGTACAGTGTAGGCCGCCAGGTTGGCTATGTGGTGCTACTACTCTTTGGTTCCTCCCATTGCTAACTGAGACGGACCTACCGAGTCGCGCAATAGGATTGACGACGGAATGAATCGAGCTTATTTTCTCTTTATAAATATTAGATATTGGATATCTAATTTATTAGGACATTAGATGTCTAAATTGATTTATTGGATAAATTAATTTAGAGCCTAATGAATTAAATATATTACTCGGTGATTAATTTAATTCATGAATATAATTATTTCTTCGAGAAATTAGTTATGTTATTTTGTATTTAATATGATTAATTAATTGGATTAATTTATTGATATAAATACATCGTAAAGAAATTGAAGTTTATATGTTTGGACTCACGGGAGTCCGAAACGAACCGAACTCCCTTACATCTTCAAGTAGCCCCCCCCCCCCCCCCATGTTTTCCACCTATTGTGGTTGAAGACTTAATGATATAATATCTTGATATGTTTTATCACGGGGGACATGACATCTTGTGATGAATTAAGAATGGGATGTCTTGATTTGTCATGTGAGATGAATCATTTGAAGACAAGGATAAAAGTTTCCTCACCTCACTTGTATTGGGATCATACGTATCATAAACATTGAGAGAGAGAGAGATACTTTGAGTTCAACACTCATCTTCATCTTCTTCATTCACTTCTTCTTCATTTTTCTTAGAGAAAAAATGAGAGAAAATATTGAGAGAAAGTTTGATATGTTGGAACATTTATTCCACATAGTCATAAATAATGTTTTGATGATTAAGTTGCTAAACAAAACAAAACAACTTCGAGGCGAAGCAAACATCGAAGCAGACGAAGACGCAAAAAGCTGGACAAAATACAAAGCTAGCGCACGCAAGAAATATAAGTTAGCACACGCTAACGGGTCCTGGCTGCAGATCAGCCAAGTTCGAAGTAACCTGATGTGAATTCACCTAATTAGGATAGCGCACGCTACACGTGATGATTAACGCACGGTATCGAGCCAACATTACCGTTGTGAAGAGATTCAAACACAGAATGACGTATGCACTGAAGTAAGCTTAACGCACGCAAGATATGACATTTAGCGCACGCTAAATATCAGTTTGAATCAAGTCAATCAATCTGTTGGGGAGAATCTGCTACAAGTCAAAAAGCATTAACGGATATATGACGCATGCAATGATGCAAGATTAGCGCACGCTACAGAAGGAGTATTAGCGCAAGCTAACAGTCAGAAACAGTAGCCACTGGACTGAAACTGGAACACGTTAACGTACGTAACATGCAGATCATAACGTATGCTAAAGGCAAAAACATGCGATAGCACACGCTAAGGAAGTCAGCATAGCGCACGTTAATAACAACTGGCAGTAACGGCTAGTTTGTGGAAGAAGGCTATAAATACCAAATGAGTTGGTATCATTCCACACAACAACATTGAGCAATTCATATACACTTGAGATATCTTCGTAAACATTATAGTTGTTGTTCTTGAGCTTAAATTATAGTGATAGAGTGTTATACACAAAATCATGCACGAGTGAGAAAAAGAAAAGATACGATTGGATTCGGTGTTATTAGGATCAAGGATCCGGCATTGTTAGAATCACAATTGCTATCTTAGTGAGGTTTATCTAGTACCAATAGAAAGCTAGAGTGGTTGATTCCTTATCCAATAGAAAAGGAAAAACGGTTTTACTCGGACCAATAGAAGACGAGCTTGTAACGGTAATCCCTCGATCGATAGAAGAGAGGCGTAGAGGTTTTGATCTTGAACCTATAGAAAAAGATACATCGAGAGAGGACGTAGGCACGTTTGGCCAAACCTCTATAAATCCGCATGTCATTTATTTTCCGCACTTTATTTACGCTTCCGCACAAACGGCGCAAATACCGATATTACACCATCATGATAAACATACTTGGAGTATATTCATCAAATCAAAGAGCTTCATCATGTGATTCTAGCCATAACCTTAGAGGTTAATTGGGTGATTGTCATTCCGATCATTTCTCTGGCACGTGGCAAGTAGAGACGCGGTACTTTTGGCATTGGATCATTCAAGAGCTGGTGAATAAGATTTGTGGAAGAGCATCTAAAGCTTGGAGAATCATCTTCAAGAAGTACAACCATTTCATCAATGGAATACGAGGGTATGATTTCTAATCTTCCTTGTTTTCGTTTTATATTCGTATATACGTAGCTTGATCGATCCTCGTAGGGATTCGGATCGAATTAGATTCATTTTTACTTCCACTGAGCCTTCATTTTAGGCATCGAATCCCAACATTCGAGACCATCCCTAGCCTGGATCTTCATTAGAACACATACATCCGTATGTACCAATTCTAACATGTTCTGAGCACGATTTTCCTTGGTTTTAAAAACCCTTTTGGTCATTTTACCTTACAGACAGGATTCACAAATTGGAAATGACTCAACTTGGAGGTCATCCAATGGGCCATCATCTACCAATCTTTGAATTCTTCTAAGGTTTACATGACCTAACCGTAAATGCCACAAATATATTTGATTTATGCTTGAAGGTTCTTTTCTCTTTTTAGGTTTAGACAAAGAGTTAAGCTATTTATGTTTTTACATGGGAGTTTCTGCAGTATTAATAATATATAGTCCATCAATATTGATAACTTTGCAAACATATTCACCGTTTCTTCTAATAATAGCATCACCATCAAAAGAAACTGAATAACCATCACAACTCAATTTAGAAACTGAAACTAAATTCATTCTAAAATCAGGTACCAATAATATATTATTAAGGACTAATATTTTATCACTAATCTTCAACTGCATGACTCCCACTGCTACAGCCATAAGTCTGGAGTAATCGCCCCAGTTGATGGTGATCTCGCCCGCACTAAGTTGCTTGGTTACCTAAAAACCATGCGAGTCAAAGCAAACATGATATGTGGAGCCTGAATTTACTATCGACGAAGTGGTAGAACAAGCTGTCAAACATGTTTTGACTACTAGTGCACGAGACATACCTTTTTTAAGAGGAGGACAGTCCTCTTTAAAATGTCCTTTCTGACTGCACTTGTAGCACTTTTCTTTGGCTTTTTGTTCGCCTCAGGCTAAGGAGCGTTGCTTTTTGCCTTGAGGGTTTCCACTTGCTTCTGGCCCACTTGTTTCTTCTTCTTCCCCCATTTGGGTTTAGAAATTGAAACACCAATTGCCGCAAGAACTTGATACCCTTGTATGAAGAGTCCTTCTGCAGCTTGAAGCTCCATAAGCAATTCCGCCAAAGTATATTCCCAACAATTCATATTGTAGTTTAGGCGTAACTGCTCAAAAGCTTCTAGGTAAACTGCCTAGAATGATATCGACCTGCGTTTCCGCATCGACAGTAGCCCTAAGATATTAAGTTCATATAGATGAGAAATCATCTTTAGAACATGATCCCTTACCGGGTTCCTTTAGGTATTTGGGTCGTCATCAAGACCTCATAGTATTTTGTCAAGCCGCCCGGTTCTGATGACCAAACATCTCGCTGAGATTTTTCATCATTTCTGCGGCCGTGTCCATACACTAATGCTGATGCCGCAATACATTTGCTAGGGAAGCCAATATGTAACAGCGAGCCATCTCATCATATTTCTTCCATTTGCGGTATTCCTTCACCTCATCATGTGTCGAATCCGCATCTAGTTCTAATGGGCATTCCCCAGTTAGAACAAACTTGTGTTCTTCAGCAGTCAGGACAGTATTAAGATTACGTTTCCAATAAGCAAAGTTAGTGCCATCAAGTTTGTTTTCTTTGAGAATTACAGCAAGTGGATTGAAAGGCATATGAGATAAAATTAAAACATTCATCACATAATGCATAGCAAAATATATTGAAAAACCTCAAAAACATAATATATATATATATATGCTAGCAACCAACACCTCGAAAAATCCGCACATGTAAGCCACGATCGTGTGGACGTTTACACACACATTTTTCAAGTAGAGTTTTACGTCTTTAATTTTACTATCTACTCAACTTATGTTATGACAAGTAAAATTAGTAGTTGGTTCCTCTTGGCCATGTATTAAGTAACATAGACTCCGATGGGGAGCTTATTTAATACGTCTAAGTGAACGCCATAATTTAACAACCTTAAAATATTATCTTTTAAATAATAGTCCTACAGATGGAGATGTCCTATCATAAAAAATAATATTTACCTTTCGTTATCATTTGAAATCTAAAAATCAGCGAACCTATAATTAGCACATCCGATATGGAGGAAGACCCTAATCTCAACGCGCATGCTAATTACTTCACAATTTTAATTAATTATGGAGGCCAGTTTGACTTTATTTTAAAAAATAAACTAATTTAATCACTTAGTTATTTTATTTAAGTCTTAAAATTTTTAATTTTCTCGCCCTAGCATGCAAGAAAACATATCACGCATAATTCATACATGCCATACATTCTAAACAGTAAAAACCAAAATAAATGCAAGGATAATAAAATTATCCAATTATCATAGTCTTCATCCCCGAATTGAATCCGAGAAAATCTTCGACTCGATATCTCCCACTAGATCAAGCATCTCGTCACTCCTCCCCGACCAGGCCGTGGATTTTCAAAATTAAAATTTTCACTTTTATGCAAAATTAATTACATAAAAAAAATAATTTTAAAATCTCGACTCTTCGGTGGACGCAACGAACGGCGGTGAAACAGACCGAAAAACTGAACGACACAACCCGAACCAGCCCAGAACAGGCCGCCCGTAGCCTCGAAAGGCATCTCGTCGCTTCTCGGCAGACAGCCATATGCTGCTCGCGGCGGCCACACTTTCTTCTACGGGCCGTGGTTGTCCAAGAGTCCGGTATTACGGTTACATTATATTTCTTTGTGATCTTGTCTTCTCCGAATTCGATTAAAACAATAAATAAAATACAAAGAATTCCAACAAAATTACATGAAAATAAAGACCCTAGATCTACCCATGGATTTTCTCTCGGGAAAAATCATTACATGCCTCAAAATCGGGTCAAACCAACAATTGCATAAATAATAAAAAAATAATCATTCATATAACCATGATAATTAGATCATATTCCCTGCAAGAAAACATCTAGCAAAATATTTCAACATCAAATTACATGGATATTTAAACTGCAATCAATTAATCACGAAAATTAATTAAAATAGCAAAAGCCAAAAATTCTGGCTCCAATACCAATTGTTAGGAATAAAATGCAGCGGAAGCGAAGTTGGTAAGATTTGAATAAAGCGTTTTACGCATCCACAAACACAAAATTTATTAGGCATGTTAATTAATTAACTACTAAGATTAATAAGCAATTTAAATACTATTTATTATTTATTAGATAATATTGTTGGGGAATTCAATATCCTAATCTAGATCAAAAGATCATAAGATATTTACCTCTTGAAGTGTAGTGGTTGCTACTTTGATTTCTTCCTCAAAATCTTCTAGAGTATGATCCCGCCTTAATCCGGACGTTGTGTGGGCAACGAGCTACCGAATCTTGCTTGACACCTTGAACTGGACCGGCCGAAACTTATTCCTCACAACTCTCGAATTTTCTTTTTCTTCAAGTAATTATGATTTATAGCAAGAATTAAAGTGTTATCTCAATTGTGGAATCAAAGACATAAGTCAAGATCCATAATAAAACACTTGGAAGAAAAAATCAAAATCCCTTGTGTATTGTGTAGCTCACGGCCGAACCCCCTCAATGTCCTATTTATAGGATTTCGGACTACTCTAGGGATCTTAAGGAGGATTAGGGTTAGGACTCCTAGTGTAACCCAACCTTCCATATTAAGCCCTTCCTAATATGGCTAAGTTCACTAATATCAATTCAATCCACTAAAGAATTAATATTGCACTTCCAACCGAAATCCCAACTTACAAAATCGAGCTTCTTATTTAAATATATTATTTATCATGTTTAAGATACCGAATGTCCATTAATTAATTTAAGCCACTGACAACTTTAATTAATTAATTTCTTATTTAAGAGTATTACCTCTCGAACATTATTATTATTGGAATTACATCTACCTGCAAGCTTTAATATAATAATCATTATCGAGCTCCTCAATGGGGCATCATCAACCCGCACGGGTTGGGACACGATTTATAGCTACAATAATAATTATCATATAAATAATATTATTGCGCAAGATACGAAGCATATTGAGTCAAT
The DNA here is from genome assembly GCA_033398695.1 of Orobanche coerulescens. NCBI lineage: Eukaryota > Viridiplantae > Streptophyta > Magnoliopsida > Lamiales > Orobanchaceae > Orobanche > Orobanche coerulescens. Next base: position 53,654,054 of record CM065803.1, read on the forward strand.
CACTGTGACTCTCACCCATGGTAAATAAAAGCAATAAATATTACAAATACACAATATAATATTATATACTTAGAATTAAGAAATAATAATTATCCGAGATTTACGTTCTTCTTACAGTCAGTACACAAGACACTATCTTACTGCGATCCAGTTCAACGTATGCAAATACGCTAATGCACGCTAATAGTCAAGACCAACTAATGATACGAAATTACTGTGATCTCCATTAGTGACATTGTGCTTTAGGTCCAATATCATATTCAACAAATCTTTGGCCCAAATATCGTGCTGACCCAATACACCTGGAAGCCAAAATCCCTCACAATTAATATGGGCCACTTACTTTTTAATGTGGACTGTAGGTCCGCCCCGTATAAAAGGGACAAAATGCTACGGTCCCCCTCATTTTTCCACCGCCTCCTTCTGTCATCTCTCTCTAGCGAATGCACTCTCTCTCCCCTTGCTGTTCCGGGATGACCCCTATTTTCTCGATGTTCCGTTTCTTCCCGATTCTTCGGTGAGATCTATTATCATCTAAGCCCCCTGCGATACCCCCTGATGTATAAATAGGTTGTGGCATCTTAGAATTTGAGATATCCGAAAGTTACAGCAAGAATCCAAACAATCTTGAATCTATCACTACAACAAAAATAGGATATTGGGACACTTTTTATGGGACATTTAATTTTATGTGTCCCTAGTAAATTTTCTTGGGACACTTAATAATTTGTATACAATATTTCAATTTATGAGACACTTAATTTTGTTCTATAAAAAATTACTGGAAAAAATATTTTATTTTTTTAAAGTATATTTTGTTGGGACACATAAAATGGTGAGTACAATATCTTAATTTTATGAGACACTTATTTTTGTTCCAAAAAATTTAATAAAAAAATTTCAATATTTTCCCCCGGGAGAAAAATTTGGTAAGCGCCTTTTTTTCCTAACACCAACAAACCCTTCTTTTTATTCTTCTATTCCTTTACATTTTGTCTCCTCCGCCGCCTCAGTTTCTATACATTCTTCCTCTTCCTCTACCGTGAAATGCCCCATCTCAATTTCTTCTCAATTCCCTCTGCCGTTAAATTCTCTCCCAGCCTCAGTTTACTTTTACATTGTTTGGAACCTGCGTATCTCCACTCCATCCACTGTTATTTCACCCAAATCAGGATCGTAGAATCTTTGCAATAATTGTATCACAGTCGACTTCCCTCTTCCACACAACCACATCCCCTCACTTGTCGTCGACTCCTCATCCCGGGGTCTATTTGGTGTAGCTACTTGCAGGGTTTTTTGCTATTCACACCAAAGCTACCCTCCTCCCGTCCTCTAATCATCTCTTGTTCATTACTTTGCTGGGTTTGTCCACCAATTTTCAGGTATGTTCTTTTATCCCCAATTTTAATTTCAGATTTGTGAAGTTTTTTGTTTATTAGTGTCTATTTCTTAGTCTCTTGTGTTTGATGCGCCGCCTCCTAATCTAGGAAACACTGTTGAGATATATAACTCTTTTGTGATTTTTTTTCCGATTTGTTTTGATCCTTTCATCGAGATATAATTTTTGGTCATTCTTGCTCCGAAACTAGTTATTCGTAATCCTTGGAAGTGAGCTTCGGACCAATATTCTTCTAGTTGTATTTTAATGTTGAGAATGTTGAAATCCTCAAAATATGATGCCATGGTCTATATATCATTTTCATGATTCATACTGGCTTTGCTAGTTTGAGAATTGGAAAAATAATGGTTAAGCAGGTAGGTATTGCACCTTTTCACTGCAACTCTTAATGCTCCATTTTATGCCAAGTTATCCACTGTTTTGAGTACGTTTTATATTTAATGTCTCATGTCTCCTGTTTTGAAGCTACATCCATATAAATGATAGTGAAATGGTTAATATTCAGATGTTGATACTGCAAACTGCATTCTCAAATACACTCGATATTAATATCTACGAAGAATTTTACTCACTGTTATTTGATGATCCACTTTGACAATTTATCCCATGTTACCCTGAAGAACGAAATGCTGATGACAGCCTCATTTTCACTAGGTCACAGATGGATTAAATTATGTGCACGACTAAGTTACAAAATGAAAGATCACAACAGTTGTAGTTTATGAGTAGCAAAATTTCTTTTCATCTGAAACTACAGAACCGGCTAATGGTTTTATCTATTTGAGGGCTGAAATGTTTACCAATACGTTCACTAATAGGTAGTTTCATACTTGAATTAAAGAAACTTCATGAATCCAAGATATGCTGCCTCACCAAAGCTACAAATAACAAACACATCATATCTTCTTTTACACCACATTTTATATCCGGAGTGAGGGTCTTTAGCCGTCAAAATATACTAATCAAAGAAAGGGCCAAATTTATCACTAGATCCTATTGAAAAATTATAAGAGTGTATTAATGTAATATCCGGATTTATTACGGTGTATTTCATCTGTATTCAAACCATGTATTATTCGGATTGGTGGTTTTGATTATTGGAGTATGATATTTCGTGCATTGATATCATTGTACATAAGTATAGAAACATGCAAAATTGCTCATGCAACCTCGTGATAGCGCACGCTAAGAATGTATCTTAACGCGCGCTATCGGGCCATTATTAGCGCACGTTACGAAGATAGGAGTTGCGTGCGCTAAGGACTCAATTATTGAGCGGGACAGCTAGCACATGCGCCAGTCGGGACATGGGTCCGGATAAGATTCCCGCGGACGCAACCGGACAATTCTGAAGTCAACCATTATTAGCGCACGCTAAGGAATGCTTAGTAGCGTGCGCTAACTTGTTAAATGCAGAATATTATTAATGGGACAACAACCGTTTTGGCTTTCATTTCTTTCGCCCATTCTCCATCCTTGAGAGTTCAGAGAGCTGTAATAATACTACTATACACTTAGAACACATCTTGTGGTGTTTGTATATTGGTTATCACTTGGGAATGTTCATGGAAGTGGAATAGCACCTTGGAGTGGCATACAAACAACCGGAGTTGGATTCTACCTTACGGTTCAGTGATTTTCATCATATTAAGGTATGTTCAATCTATCTCAAGACTTAGAGTTGGATTCTAACGATTTGGATGATCATGTTAACAAGATATGGATTTTCATAGATGAATTATCCAAGTATATCATGTTTGGAATAGTGAGATGAATAAGCCTTAAATACCTTGATTATAATCATCATGATTCGAATCTTATTACACTGAATATGTGAAGAGAAGCTTCTATCATTGGTAAACCGAATCTAATAGATGATTTCACAGTAATCTTGGACTAGACGTTAACATCCTTATTGTTAGATAAATCTAAAGGTTTGATCATGGAAGGATTTATCTAGTATAGATAGAACGTTTAACAACTTCAGCATGATAATATGGATTGATATAGAGGTGTTGATATCAACCGATAAGCTTTTCGAATTGTCGTATGAAGATTTGAAGTCGGAATGGAATATGGTTTTAAATTGGTATGCATATCCTTGAATCCGAAGTTGTCTTTATCCGTAAAATCATTCATAAGGGTATGAACATGGTATTCATGGAAGTAACATGAATTATCACGCAAGATTTCATTGTTTCGAACATGGCAAGAACAGTTCTTGCTCGTGATGGCGCCATGCATAGATAGCGCACGCTATGCTATGAAGCTTAACGTGTGCTATCGAGCACGAGTTAGCGTGCGCTACGTTTGGTACGTAACGTACGCTAGACCATCGAGAAGTCGATTGGTGGTCGGTGAAATCGACCATGCATAGTTAGCGTACGCTAGTCTTTGTTGTTTGCGTGCGCTATCGGGCAGACTTAACGCACGCTACACAGAGTACTTAGCGTGCGCTAAGCAGTTTGGGCAGATTGCATTTTATGAACTTTTGGCCGTGAATCGAATTGTTAAACATTCATACGACGTGAGATAAATCCTATATCATTTCTTTTGTTAAGGTTTGGTCTCGTTACGTGATTGATTGAGGAGGACGATCTTCGAGTGTTCATTTTCGTGGAAGTGTTGTTATTGTCTTCAAATCGAGGCAAGTACCTTATTTGTTTTATGTATTGTTGTTATACATGCATGTATGTCGTTATTGTATGTCCACCTCGTGTTGGTCCGACGGGATCATCGGGGGATCTATGCTAGCGTGCGCTGGATCATCGGACGGGTTTTTCCACCACGGGTTGGTCTGACGGGATCATCGTGGGTTCTAGGCAGTGAACACTGGATCGATGGAATTACCATGTGTATGTTATGATATCATGTTGTGATTATCAGTTGTGTATGTTATGTTTGAGTTTCTCGTAGGAGAAGACTCGTTGGTACTTTGTCGTTTACGTTATTATCCTTCGTGAGATATGAATAATATGTTGTGGTACTTGAACTAGCATCGTTGTGCTAACCCCTTCGGGGGTGAACATTTTGTTTGTGTTCAGGATCCAGGAGAGCGGGGAAACAACCACTGGAACTGTATGACGACGAGGGTGCAGAGTGATGTCCCGACCGGGTTTATTTATCTGTTGTTTACTCGTTATTTCAATAAGTACTCGAGTACGAAGTCATTTGTGATGATTTGAATTTGGTGATGTATTATTGAGTTCTGTTGAACAATTGCACTATTTCTGTATTGGGTCAGAACTGTTGTACCGTAATTTCGTTATTTCCATTCGTTAGTACCTTTTAATACCTGTTCAATTCTTCAGCCTTGTAAATCCTTATGTAAAGGATTTACGGCGCTGTAATATTCCTGAATATATCGGGGGTGTTACAGAATATGGTATCAGAGCTAAGATTATGGATATCTTGGCCGTTGGGTTAAAATAGGGGTCATTTATGTCTTTTGGGGTAACCGGCCGTGAATGACATCACTGCACTGCCTACGTCTTCATGCGAACAGTGGTTGTAAGTTCCTAAACTCTATCTTGTTCTTTACATGTTGTGTCTCTCTATACTCGAATATTAGAACGATGTTGTTTCCTGTATATTGAGTATTTATGCTTACAGTATGTTGAGAGGCGGACGTGGACGTGGTCGCGGTCGTGGACGCGGACGGAGAAATGCCGAAAGGGAAGCGTCGCCTTCTAACCAGGCCAGTCATAGCTCAGGCGAGCCGCAACAATCTATTAATAATGAACCAGATCCTGCTGTACCAGAGATCCTTCGTAAAGTGGTGAACCAGATGACTCAGTTCGCCCAGGTCGTGGACCGAATGCAAGTGGCGGTGGGACTACAGCAGGGAGAGAGACAGCAAGGGATCCCAGACATGGGAAATCGAGGTGACCGGTGGCTGCAAGAGGTGGCAAAGATGCAACCACCCAAATTCGACGGTATTTCTGAGACTCCCACCTGGGATCATTGGTTGAAAGAACTGGAGAAAATCTTTGCCGGAATCAACTGCCCAGATGACCGGAGAGCCTCTATCGCTCAATATTTCCTGATAGGGGAAGCGTCCGAATGGTGGGAAGCCATCCGGCCTGTAGACCATGATGCCGATTGGAGAGTTTAGATTGATGATGGAAGCTCAGTATTGCCCTCGTCCTGTGAGGGAAGCCAAAGTTCGGGAGTTTTTCTCCGCTCAGCCTTCTGATGTGTCAGTATCCCAGGCGATTAAGACGTTTAACCAGCAGCTGGCATTTGTTCGACATCTGGTCAGAACAGATGCAGAAATGATGATCTATTTCGATTTGAGGATGAAACCAGAAATCCAGAGGTACATGTCCGGATTTGAATGTACCACACTCCGTCAATACCAAGATAAGGCGTTAGCGTATGAGATCAAGGAAGCCGCCATGGAGAAATTTTCGGAATCCAAGAAACAGAAAGTCTCTGGTACTTTTACAGAGCACAAGAACAGCGGGCCCCGTAAGGCCCAGTCATCCTTTCACTCTTTCAAGAAACCTCCGCACCCAGTTAGGAGCGGAAAGAACTTCGGAGCGACATCAACTATTACTGATGTTACAGAAATGCTTTAAGCTGCGCCCGAGGCAGACCTATCGGCGGAATTGCCCCCTTCTGCCGTGATTTGTTTTGATTGTGGACGAGAGGACATCGGGCGGTGTTTTGTGAAGAGGCTGCAAAGTCTTTAGAGCCCGTACACCACGGCCCGATCGAGAAGGAGGCGGTATTCCACGACGCGGCAAAGTGTTCAGATGCCTCGGAATTTTGGCCGCAGCGAGGCAGAGGACAATGGGACCGAGGGACATCGAGTGCGGATCTGCTCACCCACGTCATGCGAGATGAGGAGGACAGACGATCAAGATCTTCTTTGTCGCATCAGGTACTGTCCAGATCCTTTCCCAGCCAGTTAGCGTTTTATTCGATACAGGAGCTACACATTCTTTCATATCTTTGTCTTGTGTAAATCGTTTGAATATTTCCGGTTTTCATGCTTGTGAACCTTATGTTGTTGGTTTACCAAGTGGAGACAGGATTGTCGGAAATTTAGAAACTAGAAAATTCACTGTATAAATTGGACGCAGAGAGTGGCTCTCAAAACAGATCGTGATAGAAATGCAAGGAGACGACTGATACTCGGAGACGATTGGCTTAATCGGTATGGAGCAATTGTAAACTACCGAAAGAGGAATATCTCGATCGGCGACGATGGTTCGAAATATTGTTCGAGGTGTGGAATCCAGGAAGCTCAGGTAAATTGATCAAGGCGATTAAAGCCATCAAATTGTTGAAACAGTGCATGCAGATGCTGGTGTTACGCAATGAAGAAAGTAGACGAAATTGCGGGACTTTCATCCATTACTTTTGTGAACGAATTTCCAGATGTATTTCCTGACGAGTTACCTAGGCTACCTCCACGAAGGGATGTAGAATTTACCATTGAAATGGAACCGGAGCTACACCAATTTCCAAGGCGCCGTATCGTATGGCACCTCTTGAGATGTACGAATCAAGAAACGACTAGAAGGATTCTTGGATAAGGGCTATATTCAGAGCATTTCACCACAGGAGCACCGATTCTTTTTGTCCGAAAGAAGGATGGATCGCTCCGATTGTGTATTGACTATCGAGAGCTGAACAAGATGACGATTAAGAACAAATATCCGTTGCCACGGATTGATGATTTGTTTGACGATTGCAAGGGGCATGGTATTTTCTAAGATCGATCTGAGATCAGGATATCATCAACTGAGGATTAAGGAATCTGATATTCCGAAATCAGCGTTCAGAACTCGCTACGGACATTATGAGTTTGTAGTGATGCCGTTTGGTCTCACTAACGCACCTGCTGTATTTATGCAATTGATGAACCGTGTGTTCATTGAATTTTTGGATAAATTTGTGGTCGTGTTTATTGATGACATTCTGGTATATTCTAAGAGCTCGGAAGAACATACGCAGCATTTACGGATTGTATTGGAACTTTTGAGAAACGAGCAATTGTACGCCAAACTTTCTAAGTGTGAATTCTGGCTAAAGGAAGTAATGTTCCTCGGCCATGTAGTGTCAGCTGAAGGAGTCCGAGTAGATCCTCAGAAGATCGAAGCAATTATGGATTGGAAGCCTCCAAAGAACGTGAAAGAAGTCCGAAGCTTCTTAGGACTTGCTGGATATTATCGTCGATTCGTGGAAGGGTTTTCTAAAATCTCTCGCCTACTTACTCGACTCCTGCAGAAAACTCAAAAGTTTGAGTGGAATGAGTTGTGTCAGATTAGCTTTGATGAATTGAAGAAGAGATTGGCGGCACCGATTCTATCGGTTCCACGAGGCTGAAGGATTCATAGTTCTGATGATGCTTGAACCAAGGACTCGGGTGCGTATTGATGCGAGAATGATAAGGTGATCGCTTATGCGTCACGGCAGTGAAACCTTATGAAGTGAATTACCCGCAACATGATTTGGAGCTAGCGGCGGTAGTTTTGCTTTGAAGATCCGGAGGCATTATGCATGCGGGACTCACCATCGGATCTTTACGGATCATAAGAGTCTCAAGTACATATTGATCGAAAGAGTTGAACATGCGGCAAAGAAGATGGTTAGAACTGATTAAGGACTATGACTTGGAGATTTTATATCATCCAGGCAAAGCGAATGTAGTGGCCGATGCACTTAGCCGCAAGCTGTCTCTATTCGAGATCCGGAGATGCCGACATCCCAACTTAGCCTTCACGAGAGATGATTCGTGAAGGAATTGAGGTATGGTTACAAAGAGTCCAAGGACAATCGTGCGTGATGGAGATAACTTCATCTTTAACAGAAGAAATCAAATCTAGACAGGCAGATGATCCTCGATGATTCGGTTACATGATGAAGTGATCAAAGGAAAGGCCCGGATTCATAATTCATGACGATGGAGTTTTGAGATTTGAACCGACTCTGCATTCCCGATGTCGATGTTCAAACAGACAATTATGAAGGAAGCTCATAGTTCGCCTATTCTATCCACCGGGCACCATAAAATGTATAAGGACTTGAAGCAGAATTTACGGTGGGGCAACATGAAGAAAGACGTAGCGGACTATGTTTGAAATGCTTGACTTGTCGGCGAGTTAAGATCGAGCATCAACGGCCTGCTGGAATGTTGAAGCCGCTCCCGATTCTGAATGGAAGTGGGAGGACGTATCGATGGACTTTATCACTAATATGCCGAAAACCGGGACAGAAATGAACATGATTTGGGTGATAGTTGATCGTTTAACCAAATCGGCTCATTTTCTAGGCATTAAGGATACGTGGGGACCAGAGAGGTTGGCACGAGTATTTATTTCGGAGATAGTTCGATTGCATGGTACGCCGAAGACCATTGTTTCTGATCGAGACGGCCGTTTTGTGTCTCACTTTTGGAAAGCAGTTCATAAGGCCTTGGGGACCGAATTGAACTTCAGTCCTTATCACCCGCAGTATGACGGACAATCTGAGAGAACTATACAAACGGTGGAAGACATGTTAAGGGCACATGCCTTAGATTGGTCAAACGATTGGGAAGTTCATCTACCGTTGATTGAATTTACCTACAACAATAGTTGGCATGCTTCCATTAAGATGGCACCGTTTGAGGCATTATACGGAAGGAGATGCAGATCGCCCCTATGCTGGGACGATTCATCGGACTTGATCGGAACAGAACCAGAGTTGATCGAGCAGACTCGAGAGAAGATAGCCTTAATTCGTGAAAGGCATTGATCGCCCGAGTCGCGAAATCCTATGCGAGCGTACGCCGCCGCCCATTGGAGTTCAGTACTGGAGATCACGTACTTTTGAAGGTTTCTCCTACTCGGGGAATCTTTCGTTTCGGAAGGAAAGGAAAGCTGAGTCCGAGATATATCGGACCATTTGAGATCCTCGAGAGAGTTGGGGAGTTGGCATACAGATTGGCATTGCCGCCGTCATTGTGTCATGTTCATAACGTGTTCCACGTATCCCAGTTACGGAGGTATATACCAGATCCCAGTCATATCATTGATTTCGGCGAGATCGAAGTCGCGCAGGATGGGACGTTTGAAGAAATACCGGTCAAGATACTCGAGAGTCGAGTTAAGCAACTAAGGAACAAACCAATCGTTTTGGTCAAAGTTCAGTGGTCACGTCACGGAATGGAAGAAGCCACCTGGGAAACGGAAGCTGATATGAAGTCTAGATATCCCGAGTTATTTTCGTCTTGAGTTTCAGGACGAAACTCCTTTTTAGTAGGAGAGTATGTAATATCCGGATTTATTACGGTGTATTTCATCTGTATTCAAACCATGTATTATTCGGATTGGTGGTTTTGATTATTGGAGTATGATATTTCGTGCATTGATATCATTGTACATAAGTATAGAAACATGCAAAATTGCTCATGCAATCTCGTGATAGCGCACGCTAAGAATGTATCTTAACGCGCGCTATCGGGCCATTATTAGCGCACGTTATGAAGATAGGAGTTGCGTGCGCTAAGGACTCAATTATTGAGCGGGACAGCTAGCACATGCGCCAGCCGGGACATGGGTCCGGATAAGATTCCCGCGGACGCAACCGGACAATTCTAAAGTCAACCATTATTAGCGCACGCTAAGGAATGCTTAGTAGCGTGCGCTAAGTTGTTAAATGCAGAATATTATTAATGGGACAACAACCGTTTTGGCTTTCATTTCTTTCGCCCATTCTCCATCCTTGAGAGTTCAGAGAGCTGTAATAATACTACTATACACTTAGAACACATCTTGTGGTGTTTGTATATTGGTTATCACTTGGGAATGTTCATGGAAGTGGAATAGCACCTTGGAGTGGCATACAAACAACCGGAGTTGGATTCTACCTTACGGTTCAGTGATTTTCATCATATTAAGGTATGTTCAATCTATCTCAAGACTTAGAGTTGGATTCTAACGATTTGGATGATCATGTTAACAAGATATGGATTTTCATAGATGAATTATCCAAGTATATCATGTTTGGAATAGTGAGATGAATAAGCCTTAAATACCTTGATTATAATCATCATGATTCGAATCTTATTACATTGAATATGTGAAGAGAAGCTTCTATCATTGGTAAACCGAATCTAATAGATGATTTCACAGTAATCTTGGACTAGACGTTAACATCCTTATTGTTAGATAAATCTAAAGGTTTGATCATGGAAGGATTTATCTAGTATAGATAGAACGTTTAACAACTTCAGCATGATAATATGGATTGATATAGAGGTGTTGATATCAACCGATAAGCTTTTCGAATTGTCGTATGAAGATTTGAAGCCGGAGTGGAATATGGTTTTAAATTGGTATGCATATCCTTGAATCAGAAGTTGTCTTTATCCGTAAAATCATTCATAAGGGTATGAACATGGTATTCATGGAAGTAACATGAATTATCACGCAAGATTTCATTGTTTCGAACATGGCAAGAACAGTTTACTGCTCAGCAGTAAACTGCCATGCATAGATAGCGCACGCTATGCTATGAAGCTTAACGTGCGCTATCGAACACGAGTTAGCGTGCACTACGTTTGGTACGTAACGTACGCTAGACTATCAGACGAGTCAGTTGGCTGGTCAGTGAAGTACTGACCATGCATAGTTAGCGTACGCTAGTCTTTGTTGTTTGCGTGCGCTATCGGGCAGACTTAACGCACGCTACACAGAGTACTTAGCGTGCGCTAAGCAGTTTGGGCAGATTGCATTTTATGAACTTTTGGCCGTGAATCGAATTGTTAAACATTCATACGACGTGAGATAAATCCTATATCATTTCTTTTGTTAAGGTTTGGTCTCGTTACGTGATTGATTGAGGAGGACGATCTTCGAGTGTTCATTTTCGTGGAAGCGTTGTTATTGTCTTCAAATCGAGGCAAGTACCTTATTTGTTTTATGTATTGTTGTTATACATATTGTCGTGCATGTATGTCGTTATTGTATGTCCACCTCGTGTTGGTCCGACGGGATCATCGGGGGATCTATGCTAGCGTCTTGTTGGATCATCGGACGGGTTTTTCCACCACGGGTTGGTCTGACGGGATCATCGTGGGTTCTAGGCAGTGAACGCTGGATCGATGGAATTACCATGTGTATGTTATGATATCATGTTGTGATTATCAGTTGTGTATGTTATGTTTGAGTTTCTCGTAGGAGAAGACTCGTTGGTACTTTGTCGTTTACGTTATTATCCTTCGTGAGATATGAATAATATGTTGTGGTACTTGTACTAGCATCGTTGTGCTAACCCCTTCGGGGGTGAACATTTTGTTTGTGTTCAGGATCCAGGAGAGCGGGGAAACAACCACTGGGCGTATGACGACGAGGGTGCAGAGTGATGTCGGCCAGGGTTTATTTATCTGTTGTTTACTCGTTATTTCAATAAGTACTCGAGTACGAAGTCATTTGTGATGATTTGAATTTGGTGATGTATTATTGAGTTCTGTTGAACAATTGCACTATTTCTGTATTGGGTCAGAATTGTTGTACCGTAATTTCGTTATTTCCATTCGTTAGTACCTTTTAATACCTGTTCAATTCTTCAGCCTTGTAAATCCTTATGTAAAGGATTTACGGCGCTGTAATATTCCTGAATATATCGGGGGTGTTACAATTAACAGCTATTTAAATGGTTAAATATTAATTACCTTTGATTAGTTTACATATATGTAATTTTCGCCCGAAAGTTGTCATATTTTGTGCCAGAGACTCAGCACATTTAATGATAATCTCCACTTGTCGGTGAGTAGATTGATAGAAATATAGACATGTTGAATAAGAACGGACAAGAAAAAATTGGATGTCGCCAGTGCAAAATCACATTTTATAGGGCCTAAAATTGCAAATTTTATTATGGAACCCAAAAAATATTTTTCAGACTCACATTTAATGATGATCCAATGTGATTGATGAAGTATACGGCATATATTTCTCAATGCCCAAAATTCAGATAAAACATCATATCTTTATTAGTGGTCTAGTTGGGGAATCTTCTTATAGAGATACTGGGCAGAGAGATTATTTTTGTTGACAAATTGTGATAAATTTGAAAGCAAGCTGCACAGATGTGTGTAGGGTGCAGTTTTTTTTACCATAAAAAACACATACCATTTTTTTAGTTTATTTCCATATAAACTAATTAATTTCTGCTGATCTGTAATATTTATGCATTGAAATTAGCAGCTCTTAATTATATATTTTATGTTTTTCTGATGCAGGTTCATAATGGATAAAGGTTGGATGAAAAAACTAAGGTCCAGTAAGGAGTATGAAAATGGGGTAAGCCAATTTCTTGATATGGCTTTTTCTAGGGTATGTGTGAACGGAAAAATTATATGCCCTTGCAAAAATTGTAAGAATGGGAAATGAGTAACTAGAGCGGTTGCTGAAGAACATTTGTTAGTAGATGGTTTTATAAAAGGCTACACAAATTGGATTGCTCATGGAGAAAATATGTATTCTAATGCAACTAGTTCTCATAATTATGCAAACTTCAATAGGTTAGATGACATGAATGGATTGGTGCATGATGTTTTTGGAGTTGAAGATACAAGTATGGTAGAGGGGGTAAATGAGCAAGCTAATGAATTCTTTAAGTTATTAGGGGATGCTAAAGAAGAATTATACCCGTGATGTAAGAAATTTTCGAAACTTTCATTTGTTATTCGCCTCTTTCACTTGAAATGTATTGGTAAATGGTCCAATAAGTCCTTTACATTGCTGCTTGAGTTATTGAAAGATGCATTCCCGGATGTTACGAAGTTGTTACCAAAATCTTACTATGAGTTACAAAAGATAATTGGGGGCTTGGGACTCACTTGTGTTAAAATCCATGCATGTCCAAATGATTGCATGTTATATTGGAAAGAATATAAGGACGCTACATCCTGTCATGTGTGTAAAACATCAATGTATGTTGAAGATGAAAAGACTGAAATTGATGAGGAAGGTTCATCTATTAAGCGTAAAAAGATTCCAGTAAAATTGTTGAGATATTTTCCTCTAAAGCCTAGACTATTAAGACTTTTCATGTCATCTAAAACATCACCATTCATGAGATGGCATGATGAAGATCACACTAAAGATGTTTGTATGAGGCATCCTAGTGATTCTCCCGTTTGGAGTAGTTTTTATCAAAAACATTCTGATTTTGCTAGTGATTCAAGAAATGTAAGACTTGGTTTGGCAGCTGATGGTTTTAGTCCCTTCAAAACTATGAGTATTACTCATAGCACTTGGCCGGTTATCCTAACCCCATATAATTTACCCCCATGGATGTGTATGAAAGAACCATATCTATTTTTGACCTTGCTCATTCCTGGTCCATCATCTCCTGGAAACAATATTGATGTTTACTTGCAGCCTTTAATAGATGAACTTAATGAATTATGGCATGGGGTTGAAGCATATGATGCATCAAAAAATCAGAATTTCACTATGCGTGCAGTTTTATTGTGGACCATTAATGATTTTCTTGCATATGCAAATTTATCTGGGTGGAGTACAAAGGGTCAACTTGCCTGTCCATCATGTCATAAAGATACTTCTTTCAAATATCTGCACAATAGTCATAAAGAATGTTATATGTGTCATCGTAGATTTTTGAATGATTCTCATATTTATAGGAAAGATAAGAAATCTTTTGATGGTGATGTGGAATATCGTAGATGTCCTAGGCCATTGACAGGGGATGTGATATTGGAGGAATTATCTGGATTCAACATAAAATTTGGTAAAAAAGTTAATGATAATCCAAGTCTTCCTCATAATTGGAAAAAGAGAAGCATATTCTTTGAATTGCCATATTGGAAAGATAACTTGTTGCGTCATAATTTGGATGTGATGCATATTGAAAAGAATGTTTGTGAGAGTTTGATTGGAACATTTCTGAATTTAGATGGAAAGACAAAGGATCATGTGAATTCCCGTCTTTATTTGCAAGATATGGGCATAAGAAAAGAACTTCATCCCATTTTTCTTGATTAAGGAAAAATATTTACCCCCTGCATGTTTTTCAATGAGTAAAAAGGAGAAAGAACTATTTCTTGAAGTTTGAAGAAATGTGAAAGTTCCTGATGGTTATGCTTCTAACATAGCAAGGCGTGTGCAAATTAAGCCACCTAAAATTTCAGGACTTAAAAGCCATGATAATCATATTTTGATGCAACAACTTCTTCCGATTGCATTACGTAAGGTTTTACCAAAGCATGTTAGAAAACCTTTGATCAAATTATGCACATTCTTTAGAGAGCTTTGTTCCAAAGTTCTTAAAGCTCGAGACCTCATTCGCTTGGAAAAAGAGATTGCCGTAGTTCTTTGTGATTTGGAAAAAAAATTTCCTCCATCATTCTTTGATATCATGATCCATTTGCCTATTCATTTGGCGTATGAGGCTCGAATTGCGGGACCGGTTCAATATCGGTGGATGTATCCTATTGAGAGGTAACATTTTTCAATTTGGTATCATTTTTTACTCAGATTATTATAGAATAAACTGATTTAAACTGATCTTATTACATTATATTTATAAACTGATGTATCCTAGGTATTTGGCAACATTAAAATCATATGTCCCAAATCGAAGTCGTCCAGAGGGTTCTATTGCAGAAGCATACTTGATGGAGGAAAGCATGACCTTCTGTTCGAGATATTTAGAAGATGTGGAAACCAAATTCAACAAAGAAAAACGAAATAATGACAATGGTGGTGATGACATTATAGACTGTCCAATATTCTCAAAGTCTGGGCGACCAATTGGGAAGCAAGAATGTATTGTGGTTGACAAGAGCATCATTACCAAGGCACACCAATACGTGTTGTTCAATTGCAGCTTAATCGAACCATTTATCGAGTAAAATTTGCCTTAATATTTATTTGTTTTAATATTTGTCATTGCAATATATTATTTTCACTTATAAAAATTATGTGCAGGCAACACAAAATTATTATTGGAAATCAGAATTCTCGTCTTAAGAAAAGAGATATTGAACGTGTTCACAGCGAAAACTTTTCTAAATGGTTTAAGAATCATGTAAGTTGGTGTATTATTGGATTTTATATTATATTTTGTTGTTTATAATTATTCTTACTATTTGTTTTGCAACATGTTTTTTGATTTGTCAACAGGTTGAAGAAATGTATCTCAATGGAAATGAAGTATCAGAGAAGCTAAGGGCATTAGCACGGGGCCCTAATCCAGTTGGGAAGCGATATAGGGGATTCATTATTAATGGTTACAGATTTCGTATAAGCATAACTGAAAGTCATAGGAGAACACAAAATTGTGGTTTGGTGGTTAATGCACAAACAAGTAGTTTTTCTAGTAGAAATGATAACAATCCTGTCATTGGAAATGTGGCATATTATGGGATGCTAAAAGACATCAATGAACTAGAATATCCTACTGAAGGAGGAAAAGTTGTGATGTTTGAGTGTGATTGGGTGTCACACGGAAGGGCTCAAAAGTATGATGACAATGGTTTTACTCTAGTTAATTTTTCTATGGCAAGGCAACATAGTGAACCTTTTATACTAGCTTCTCAAGCGCGTCAAGTGTTTTATGTGGAAGATCCAATTGAAAAAGGATGGCATGTTGTTGTTGGATCAAAACCTAGGGATACATTTGATATGGATCCAGTTTTAAGCTTAGATGGAGGGACTTCTAATCAAAGTGATCATAATGATATACCATTGGATGTGAATGAGGAACTTGCTTGGGTTAGGGAAGATGTAGAAGGAACTACTGTTTGACTCTTATATTTATGCAGGCAGCTCCAGTTTTATTTTTGTTCGGTTATTTTTCTTATTTTCGCCTTATTTTTTTATGCAGCCAGCTTCTTTTCTGAATTTTTTTTTTATGCAGCCAACTTTTTTTTATGCAGCCATATTTATTTTTCACATATATGTAGTGAACTTCTGTTCTATTTCTTTTAAGACAACTTTTTTTTTACATATGCTTCATTCGGTGCACATTGTTCAATGAACTTCTGTTCTATTTTTTTTTAAGACAACTTCTGTTCTATATTTATGCAGCCATTATATTGTTCCTATGTATATTCCTAGTACTATATTAGTATTATTCTTTTAGCAGATAGAACCAATGATGGCAAAAGATACTAAGAGCAGCAATCCCAAGCCTACAAAATTTATAGCCCCTGGAAAATTAGCTCGTGCATGTGGTCAAAGAACACTAAAGTCCACTAGAGATTCTCAAGGTAATGTTATGTTTTCTTAGTATTCTGTTTTTTTTTTTTTTTTGTTCTGTAATATTGACATTTTGGGTCTCCTTTTCCCCCGTCCCCTCCTAAAACATAATGTTAAAACATGTCTCATGTTCTAATTCATTAGTGCACACAAACACAAGTCAAAATCTGAGGAAGTGGAATGAAGAGCAAGAATATGACTATGCAAACAATTACAAAAATCGTAAACCTCTAACTATGCATACACATTAATTTTTAGGACATTCTATATGAAAACATTATTATGTAATTGTAACAAATTGCTTTCTTTCCTTCCTAAAGGTGGAGTTCAAGCTCATACGCTTATTGTGCATTATGGTGAAGACGAACAGAAAGAAAATGATTTTACTGAAGATAGTTCTTTTTTGGATATCTTGAGCATTTGTAGAAAGTTCATTGACATTTACTCGATTGGTTTCAAAGTCACGTACGGAGATGGCAAGCCGTTGAGGAATGATAAAGATTTACTGGCTATAATGAAAGAACATGAAGGTGTAGAACGAATTGACATCTATCTAGATGTGGATGAAACAAGACATCCATTATTCTTCAAATTGCCAGAAGAGCATCCATCACTTAGTGAACCACGGCATGCTGAAACAAGAAAATATGTTGAAGGCAAGTGATTTACGTATATTTGAATTAAGTGTGTTATAAATTTTGTTGTAATTCATAATTTAGTATAAATAATAGGCTTTTCATAATCAACCTAAGTAGTTGGATTCGACATAGAAAATTTATGTTTCACTTAGAAAATTTATATTTCAACATGTATAGATTCAACATATCAAATGAAGGAGAAGAAGCATGGAAAAAATAGAACCAACTCTGGACCAACTTTTGATGTGAATTCAGTTGATGATGTTTCTTCCGATGTTGGTATTGAAGTTGAAATTACAACTGAATCAGGTAACCTAACCTAACATTCTCTCTGTATTTTGATGTTAATGCATGTTAACTCTCGAAACAAACTGATCTCAACATGTACTCTTATTACATAGCCTCAAATAAAAGAAAGAGAGTTAGAGGACCTACTTCTATGCCCAAAGTTTGGGGACAGCCAATTGGTGAGCTGAAACAGGCTGCATTTAATGACTTGGGACAACCAAACGATGAAGAAAATTCATGTACTTTGGCTCATTTCTTGGGTACAATTGCTAGAAATGGTAGATACTGTCCTCTTCACTATACTGATTGGATAAAAATGCCTTATTCCTACAAGGATGACATGTTAAAGATCGTTAAGGTTTTAAATTTTTTATTATAGTATATTTTTCTACTTGCATAATTTCTACAAAGCTGATATGTTTTATTAACTCATATTTTTTGTAGGCAAAATTTAACCTTCCAGCAGGAAATGAACCTTACATTCTAAAGTCAATCAATAAGAAATGGAAAAGTTGGAAAAACTTTGTGAAGACAAAGAACTTTAACCCTAATGTACCTATTGTCGGTCAAGTTTCAAACCACTTGATAGGGTAGAAGATGAGCGATTGAATGCCTTAATTGCACATTGGATGTGTGACAAAACAAAGGTACAGAGAATATATTTTTATTATAAGTCTAACCAATTTGATTATCATTATCATATTTTCTTTATTAAATTATTTTATGTTTTTTTCAATTCACTTAGGCGATTAGTGAAAAGAACAGACAAACACGTGCTGATTTGAAATTACATCATCGCATGGGCAAGAAGAGCTATGCGTTAGTGAGGGAAACTTGGGTAAATTTTCCTTCAAAGTAATATATATTTCTTCAAAGTAAACTTGAGTGAATTTTTTTCTTCAATTTATGCATCATTTTATATCTAACACGTGCAGAAAAAGAAGAACGAAAGATATCCTACTAGAGCTGAATTGTTTAAAGAATGTTATTTTATAGAGGACGATCCAAATATAAATTCTGTCATAAAGGAAGTTGTTGTGAGTTAATTTATTTTACTTTATTCAACTTGTGAAATTTGTTGATCACTTAATAATATATTATGGTTATAGAATCAGATGGAACAACTAGAAGAACTTCAAGATGAAGAGGAACTTGAACCTGGGAACTCAAATGATATCGATTCCTATCCCAAATCAAATGACTCATTTGCAAAGGTAATGGGGAAAGAAAAAAATGGATATGTGTGTATGGTTGGTTTGGGAGTTAGTCAATCTGATGTATGCGGGCCACTTCCAAGTCGTGATGCAAGTTACAGACTTGCCATGGAGTACAAAGAGAAATACGAGGCTCTAGCAGCTGCACGAGAGTCTAAACACAATAATGCTCCATTATCATCTTCAAATAATCAACGATCATCAGCATCAGCTTCACGCTCAAGGCAATTTCGGGTAAAAAAATATGTATTCTATTGATTAATATATTTAATATGTGAATGAAGGTCTTAAAAAGATAGCTACTCAATGTTATACAGGTGCATTCTAGAGTTGTTTTAAAGAGTTTGGAGGATATAAATTGTAATATCCGTGTTTTCTATTTTCGGTAATTTCTATTTTTGGTGTATGTTCGTTTCGGACAACTCGCTTAGCACTGTTTTGGAATTCTGAATCTATTTTGTTCTTGGTGTTTTTCCGTCTGGACGAGTTTCGAGGATGTTTTTGCATAATCTCATCTTGAATTATATCTTGCCGCATGCGCGTTCGATTCTCGTAAAACTTGTCTGTTTTCATTGTTTCTTGATTTGTATAAGTTTGTATGGTTGAGTTGGTCGTGTTGAAACTTTCGGTTTGTTAATCCGACGTTGTACCGCGATTTTTCGGGCATTTGGGCCATTTTTGTAATTTTCATAAGTTTGGGGAATTTCGCTTTATTCGTTTCGTTTCAGACTCTCTAGTGATCGAGTTTTTTTTTTCTCTTTCAGCGCTCAATCTTGTCATCTTGATTATTACGTGTTTGTGATTCCGGATTCTGGTCTTGCTTCGTTTTTCGGCACTTTTGCGCTGTTAGCGTGGTCTTGTGCGATCTTGGCTTCCGAGTAGCGCACGCTACTCTGGACTTACTTGCGTGCGCTATCACTGTGTCGTTAGCGTACGCTAACTGGGGATTCGTAGCGTGCGCTAGCGATTTGTGATGCAGGGCGGTAGGTTCGATACTTGATGCTTGGACCGGTAAGCGACGCTAATCGGCGTTAACGCACGCTAATCCCTAGTACTAGCGCACGCTAACCATGTTAGCTTGCGTACGCTAACGGAGGTCGGTAGGCGGTATTACGCCATGCCCCGCTAGCGCACGCTAATGCTTGTGCGTAGCGTGCGCTAAGTCTGTTAAATATAAATAGGGCAGCAGCAGTCAATTCGTCATTTTTTTCTTCATTTCCTATCCTTCTCGGCTTTGAGCGATTCCAGGCGGGGGTTAGGGCCGATTCCGACTGTAGATCATCATTCACTACCACCGTGCATTCCTTGCGTGAATTCTTCAAGTTCCTAATCACGTTCCACCATCCGAATCAAGGTAAAAATTCCCAAAACCCTTGTTTTGAGATTTTGGGGGAAATTTGGGGATTTCTCGGGATTTGACTCTTATAGTCCGAATTATCACTGGGTTATCGCTAGACTTCGATCGTGCACTTGTAATCCTTCATTTTATTGTTGATTTGTGGTTTTAAACTTCAAGTTTTTCAATGTTCGTCACTTATAGTCAACGATACCCAAGTCATAACCGACAAATTGTTCCAGCGGGTAGAATTAGGATTTATTCTTACCTTTCCGCGTTATTGAGACTTGTGTATACCGTTATTGTGTTAGGATCGGATTTGGAAGGATTGTACGGACCGAAACCCATTCCTTCGTTGTTTCCTTCGTTTCGTTTCATTCAAGGCAAGTACATGTATTACATTTCGTTATGTATGTTGTGAGTTTTCGAAATAAATGATGAACTGTGATTTTCGGGTGTGTGAGTTGTGTTCCTTCCACCTGGAGTGTCCGACGGGATGTCTGGGGGTCGATACTAAGGGGTACGGCCGTGGAAGTGGACTTGGGTGCGTGTGTGATTGAACTTCCACCCGGAGTGTCCGACGGGATGTCTGGGGGTCGATACTAAGGGGTACGGCCGCGGAAGTGGTGTCCCACCCGGAGTGTTCGACGGGATGTCTGGGGGTCGATACTAAGGGGTACGGCCACGGGATACCAGTTGTGATTTTGTGATATCGTGACGATTGATAACTGTTTTGATTGCCAATGTAGTATTCCGGAATATATATATATATATATGGCAAATGACTTATGCTTGAGATGATTGTGTAAAAATTGTATTTTGTATATAATGTTGTGTAATTGTGTACTTGCACTAGCCATTCGAATGCTAACCCCTTAAATGGGGGAAATGCGTCTTATGCATTTCAGGTACCGTGAGAGCTGAGGAGCAGGCACGGGGCACGCACGTAAAGGATGGGATGACTTGATGATGTGGCTCGAGTCTGTATTTTTATATTTTGTCATTGCATGTGTCGAGTACTGGAGTTAGACTGTTTACTTTGAAACATGGTTTAAGTCCCCTGCGTGGGCAATGAATTGGTATTTATCTTATGCTCATATACTCCGTTAAAATGTTTTGGCCGAGGCCACGGCCTTACTTATTTTTTTTTGGAGTGCATCATTTGGGATTATATTGTGGTTTATGTGTCATGTGTTAGCCTGGTAGACCTCACAAGGGTTCTACGGCGTGTAATGTCCCATTTGTGAATTGGGGTGTTACATTTATGGTATCAGAGCTTAGGTTTTGAATACCTAGGCTGTCGGTGAATTTTGGGTCTGTCAGTTATGTCGTTAGGGTCAGTCGTTGAGCCTAATATCATCACGCTACCGTCTTTTCGTGCGACCCGTGGCTGTAAGTCTCCTCGAACTCTTATATTTCTGTAATTCGTTTTCTTGCGTTGTTCGGAATTGTGACTTGTGTTACCAACTTTGTGAATTTTGAATCTTTCTGATCTTGTTCTTTTCTTTTTCTCCTTCAGTATGTTGAGGGATCGTGGTAGACAGGCTAGGGGACGCGGCCGAGGCCGTGGTCGTGGTGCTGATAATGAGGAGGGCTCACTTTCTCAGTCCTCTGCGGACTCAGCCTCTCACTCCGTGCCGTCGGGTAATAATGCCGACGCCGGGGCTACTGCCGTACTTCAGCAGTTAGTAGCCCAACTTACTCAGATAGCCCAGGGTGGACGCCAGAATCCGCCCCCGACACCGGAAGAGGAAGCTAGTAAGTGGCTTCAAACGGTGACTAAGATGCACCCGCCTCGTTTCTCCGGACCTTCTGACTCCCTCGGTTGGGAGAATTGGCTCTTTCAGTTGTCCAGAACCTTTGATGCAGTAGCTTGTCCTGAAGACAGGAGGGTACATATTGCCCAGTACCTCCTGGATAAGGAAGCTGCGGAATGGTGGGAGGCCGTTGCGCCCAGGGACCGTCGGGCCACTTGGGATGAGTTCAGGGCAGCTATGGAAGCAGAATATTGTCCGCCGCCAGTCAAGGAGCGCCGAATTGTGGAGTTCTTCACCGCTACACCTCAGGATGTGCCTATTTCTCAGGCCATCATTTCTTACAATCAGCAGTTGGGTTTCGTGAGAGATCAAGTGAGAACGGAGGCTGATAAAATCCGTTACTTCAATATGCGCATGACGCCGCATATTAGGCAGAGTATGGCGCCGCTCATGTGTGCCACTTTGAAGGAATATCAGGATCGCGCTCTGGCGATCGAGATGGCTGTCCCGGAATCAGAATCAGTTTCGGAAGCTAAGAAGCAGAAGACTATTGGTGGGTTCTCGGCCGGAAAAGGTGGTCAGTTTTCGAGGTCTCGATCTGCTCCTACACCTGGGAAGAGGCCGTTTCATCAGGCCGGTGGATCTCAGGGTAACCGTTCAGTTCAGTCCGTTGCTTCTGGTGGCAGGGTTTGTTTTAACTGCAACCAATATGAGCATTTGATGAAGGATTGCCCTTTTCCTCCAGTTACTTGCTTCACTTGTGGGCAGACCGGGCATCGGGCGACTCATTGTGAGAGGGCCACCAGGGCTGTTAGAGTTCCGACTACCACTACCGATCAGAGGGATCACAGTACTCCAGCTACCCATATTCCGCAGAGTTCGGGTCGTGGTAGGGGACGGGGTCAGCCGGATCGCCGTGCAGCCTCGAGTTCGGGTTCAGTTCACCCCCGATTGTATCAGATGAGGCGCACAGAGGAAGCAGACATTCTAGTGGCGTCAGGTACCACTCAAATCCTTACTCATCCAGTTTCAGTGCTTTTTGATTCGGGTGCTACCCATTCCTTTATTGCATCGGATTGTGTGAGACGTATTGGTTTTGACTGCTTGTTTGAGTGTGAGCCATTTGTAGTGAGTACGCCCAGCGGGGATCGTATGGTTGGGGACCGGGAAGTTAGGGATTGCCCAGTGAGAATCGGGAGCCGGGATTGGCCCTCGAATCTCATTGTTATAGACCTGAAGGGTGAGGATTTGATCCTCGGGGACGATTGGTTGGATCGTCATGGTGCTATCATGAACTATCGGACTCGTACCATCTCGATAGTTGCCGAGGACGGCACCGAGCATACTCTCGTCGGCTGTAAGCCGGGTAGATCGGGGAGTGTGATTAGCGCCTTGAAGGCGATGAAACTTCTGAACCAGGGTTGTGTCGGCTACTGGTGTTTCGCTCTGCAGGCGGAAGATGGTGGGGTTGACATATCGTCGATTCCAGTCGTTAGCGAGTATCCCGATGTATTTCCGGATGACTTGCCGGGATTACCACCACATCGAGAGGTGGAGTTTCCTATTGATCTTGAACCGAATGCGGCCCCTATTTCTCGAGCACCATACCGTATGGCACCGTCGGAGATGCTAGAGTTGAAGAATCAGTTGGGAGAGTTGTTAGATAAAGGGTATATTCGACCGAGTGCATCGCCTTGGGGTGCGCCTGTACTTTTTGTTAAGAAGAAGGATGGATCGCTTTGTTTATGCATCGACTATCGAGAATTAAACAAGCTAACCATCAAAAATAAATACCCTTTGCCCAGGATTGACGATTTGTTTGATCAGCTTCAGGGGGCGACAGTCTTTTCAAAGATTGATTTGCGATCGGGCTACTATCAGTTGAGGATTCGGGACGTCGATATTCCGAAAGCTGCCTTTCGGACGAGATATGGCCATTACGAGTTTGTGGTTATGCCTTTCGGGCTAACCAATGCCCCAGCAGTGTTCATGCAGTTGATGAACAAAGTTCTTATTGAGTATCTGGACAAATTCGTAGTCGTTTTTATCGACGATATTCTTATCTATTCACGGAATCGGGAGGAGCACGCCTTACATCTCCGGATTGTATTAGACACTTTGAGGGCCGAGCAGTTGTACGCAAAGTTCTCTAAGTGTGAATTTTGGCTCGAGGAAGTGACGTTCCTCGGACATGTGATTTCAGCAGAGGGAGTTCGGGTAGATCCGCAGAAGATAGAGGCAGTGATGGCTTGGGAGCCGCCTAAGAATGTGAAGGAGGTGAGGAGTTTTCTGGGTCTTGCCGGCTATTACCGTAGATTCGTTGAGGGATTTTCTAAGATTGCTAGACCGCTCACTCAGTTACTCCAGAAAACTCAGAAGTTTGAGTGGACCGCAGACAGGCAGGACAGTTTTGACGAGTTAAAGAGACGTTTGACTACCGCACCCGTTTTAGCATTGCCTCAGGGGAACGAGGATTTCGTAGTGTATAGTGATGCTTCGGGCCTTGGTCTAGGATGTGTTTTGATGCAGAGAGACAGAGTGATTGCGTATGCGTCCCGCCAATTGAAACCTTATGAGGTAAATTACCCCACGCACGATTTGGAATTAGCTGCGATCATTTTCGCCTTAAAAATTTGGAGGCATTACCTCTATGGGTCATCATGTAAGATTTTTACGGATCACAAGAGTCTGAAGTACATCTTCAGCCAGAAAGAGTTGAATATGAGACAGCGTAGGTGGTTAGAGCTAATTAAAGATTACGACCTCGAGATACTTTACCATCCGGGTAAGGCCAACGTAGTGGCTGATGCGTTGAGCCGAAAACCGATGGCTTTACAGATGTTAGAGGTACTTACACCGCAGAGTAGGATCCAGCGAGATTTCATCCGTCAGAATATTGAGGTTTGGGTTCAGAGAGTTCAAGGCCAGTTATGTGCGTTAGAGATCACTTCGTCCTTGACTGATGATATCAGGGCAAAGCAGTATGATGATCCGTTTTTGGTCTAGTTGATGGAGGATGTGAGGAAGGGGAAAGCCCCTGGATTTGTGGTTCAGGATGATGGCGTTCTGAGATTTCGCGGCAGATTATGTGTACCGAATGTTATTGAGCTGAGACAGAAGATCTTGAGCGAAGCTCATACCACGCCTTACTCCGTACACCCTGGTACGAGTAAAATGTACAAGGACGTGAGGAGTAACTACTGGTGGAGTAATTTGAAGACAGACGTTAGCGAGTTCGTGTCGAGATGTTTGACTGTCGTGAGTTAAGATCGAGCATCAGCGACCCGCGGGTTTTGCGACCACTTCCTATCCCGGAGTGGAAATGGGAGGATATTTCTATGGATTTCATTACCGGTATGCCTAGGACTCGGTGGAATGAACATGATTTGGGTTATTGTCGATCGTGACCAAATCAGCTCATTTCTGAGTATTAAGGACACTTGGGGTCCAGAGAGGTGTACGAGTGTTTATTGCGAGATCGTGAGATTGCATGGGACTCCTAAGAGTATTGTTTCGGATCGTGATGGCGGTTCGTGTCACATTTACGGCGGTGTTCATCGAGCTTTGGGGCCCGAGTTGAGACTCAGTACATCTTACCACCCTCAGACTGACGGGCAGTCAGAGCGGACGATCCAGACGTTAGAGGATATGTTGAGAGCCTGTGCCCTAGATTGGAAGGATGATTGGGAGTCGCACTTGTCGTTGATCGAGTTCACGTACAACAATAGTTGGCACGCCTCGATCAAAATGGCACCATTTGAGGCGTTGTATGGGAGGAGGTGCAGATCGCCGTTGTGTTGGGACGATGCGTCCGAGCTGATTGGTACCGAGCCCGATATGGTAGTTGAGACGAGAGAGAAGATTGCTCTGATTCGTGATAGATTGTTGACGGCCCAGAGTCGGCAGAAGTCTTACGCCGACACGCGTCGCCGGCCGTTGGAGTTTGATGTGGGAGATCATGTTTTGCTTAAGGTGTCGCCGACACGGGGAGTTTACCGCTTCGGCCGGAAGGGTAAACTTAGTCCGAGATATATTGGGCCGTTTGAGATTTTAGAGAGAGTGGGAGAGCTTGCCTATCGGTTAGGCTTGCCGCCGTCTTTGAGTCGCGTTCATAACGTATTTCATGTTTCCCAGCTCAGAAAGTACGTATCGGACCCTAGCCATATTATTGATTTTGGAGAGATCGAATTGGGACCCGACATTACCATCGAGGAGAGGCCGATTCAGATTTTAGAGCGTCGGGTGAAGCAACTTCGTCATAAAACCATTCCTCTGGTTAAAGTTCAATGGTCGAGACATGGATCCGAGGAAGCCACGTGGGAGACGGAAGAGAGTATGCGGTCGAGATACCCCGAGTTGTTCGCGTTGTAAGTTTCGGGACGAAACTTATTTTTAGGGGGAGATAATGTAATATCCGTGTTTTCTATTTTCGGTAATTTCTATTTTTGGTGTATGTTCGTTTCGGACAACTCGCTTAGCACTGTTTTGGAATTCTGAATCTATTTTGTTCTTGGTGTTTTCCGTCTGGACGAGTTTCGAGGATGTTTTTGCATAATCTCATCTTGAATTATATCTTGCCGCATGCGCGTTCGATTCTCGTAAAACTTGTCTATTTTCATTGTTTCTTGATTTGTATAAGTTTGTATGGTTGAGTTGGTCGTGTTGAAACTTTCGGTTTGTTAATCCGACGTTGTACCGCGATTTTTCGGGCATTTGGGCCATTTTTGTAATTTTCATAAGTTTGGGGAATTTCGCTTTATTCGTTTCGTTTCAGACTCTCTAGTGATCGAGTTTTTTTTTTCTCTTTCAGCGCTCAATCTTGTCATCTTGATTATTACGTGTTTGTGATTCCGGATTCTGGTCTTGCTTCGTTTTTCGGCACTTTTACTTGGCGGCGTGATGTCTTGTGCGATCTTGGCTTCTTGCTGAGTAGCGCACGCTACTCGACTTACTGCGTGCGCTATCATCGCGTGTCGTTAGCGTACGCTAATCGGGATTCGTAGCGTGCGCTAGCGATTTGTGATGCAGGGGATGGAGGTTGATGCTTGATCTTGGACCGGGTAAGCGACGCTAATCGGCGTTAACGCACGCTAATCCCTAGTACTAGCGCACGCTAACCATGTTAGCTTGCGTACGCTAACGGGAGGTCAGTAGGCAGACTGTTCTGCCATGCCCCGCTAGCGCACGCTAATGCTTGTGCGTAGCGTGCGCTAAGTCTGTTAAATATAAATAGGGCAGCAGCAGTCAATTCGTCATTTTTTTTCTTCATTTCCTATCCTTCTCAGCTTTGAGCGATTCCAGGCGGGGGTTAGGGCCGATTCCGACTGTAGATCATTATTCACTACCACCGTGCATTCCTTGCGTGAATTCTTCAAGTTCCTAATCACGTTCCACCATCCGAATCAAGGTAAAAATTCCCAAAACCCTTGTTTTGAGATTTTGGGGGAAATTTGGGGATTTCTCGGGATTTGACTCTTATAGTCCGAATTATCACTGGGTTATCGCTAGACTTCGATCGTGCACTTGTAATCCTTCATTTTATTGTTGATTTGTGGTTTTAAACTTCAAGTTTTTCAATGTTCGTCACTTATAGTCAACGATACCCAAGTCATAACCGACAAATTGTTCCAGCGGGTAGAATTAGGATTTATTCTTACCTTTCCGCGTTATTGAGACTTGTGTATACCGTTATTGTGTTAGGATCGGATTTGGAAGGATTGTACGGACCGAAACCCATTCCTTCGTTGTTTCCTTCGTTTTGTTTCATTCAAGGCAAGTACATGTATTACATTTCGTTATGTATGTTGTGATTTTTCGAAATAAATGATGAACTGTGATTTTCAGGTGTGTGAGTTGTGTTCCTTCCACCCGGAGTGTCCGACGGGATGTCTGGGGGTCGATACTAAGGGGTACGGCCGTGGAAGTGGACTTGGATGCGTGTGTGATTGAACTTCCACCCGGAGTGTCCGACGGGATGTCTGGGGGTCGATACTAAGGGGTACGGCCGCGGAAGTGGTGTCCCACCCGGAGTGTTCGACGGGATGTCTGGGGGTCGATACTAAGGGGTACGGCCACGGGATACCAGTTGTGATTTTGTGATATCGTGACGATTGATAACTGTTTTGATTGCCAATGTAGTATTCCGGAATATATATATATGGCAAATGACTTATGCTTGAGATGATTGTGTAAAAATTGTATTTTGTATATAATGGTGTGTAATTGTGTACTTGCACTAGCCATTCGAATGCTAACCCCTTAAATGGGGGAAATGCGTCTTATGCATTTCAGGTACCGTGAGAGCTGAGGAGCAGGCACGGGGCACGCACGTAAAGGATGGGATGACTTGATGATGTGGCTCGAGTCTGTATTTTTATATTTTGTCATTGCATGTGTCGAGTACTGGAGTTAGACTGTTTACTTTGAAACATGGTTTAAGTCCCCTGCGTGGGCAATGAATTGGTATTTATCTTATGCTCATATACTCCGTTAAAATGTTTTGGCCGAGGCCACGGCCTTACTTATTTTTTTTTTGGAGTGCATCATTTGGGATTATATTGTGGTTTATGTGTCATGTGTTAGCCTGGTAGACCTCACAAGGGTTCTACGGCGTGTAATGTCCCATTTGTGAATTGGGGTGTTACATAAATGAAATTGTTGCAAGTGGCTTTGTTAGTGATATGAATTCTATAAGAGTAAATGGTGAAGAGTTGGGATCTGGGTGGTGCGAGATAACTGTTCAATGTCAATTTAGAAATGATGTACGCTTGCTTAAACCTTACGATCACATACAAACGATAGGAGACTCTCTTGGAGCACCTGTTGCGTGGCCTCTATCTTTGGTATGTACAAACAAGTTTCCTTTTAATACTCCAGCTTTATTTGAAATGCATACATTACATTTTTTTATGTTAGAACTTGGAAAATATTTATGTCTTGTACTCCACCTTTATGTAAGAAAATATTGGAAAATGTTGATGTCTTGTCTTGTAAGAACTTGGAAATGCGACACATTACATTTTTTATGTAAGAATTTGGAAAATGTTAGATGTACTGTACTCCACCTTTATGTTAGAAAATATTGGAAAATGTTGATGTATTGTACTGTAAGAACTTGGAAATGCAGATTCTGTTCTGTTTTTTTTTTATGTAAGAACTTGGAAAATGTTGTATTGTACCCCACCTTTATGTAAGAAAATATTGGAAAATGCTGATGTACTGTACTATAAGCCGGTTCCTGCTGAATGAAACTCCTAAAGCCAACTCACCCAACTGACCTTCCCAGAAAAATTCATACTCTGTTGAATCTTCTGTTTGTGTTCTTGCGCCTGCTTGCCTTGATTCTCTAGTTTATTAGAACTAAATCTTGAGATGAGATTGGCATAGAAAATTGACTCAAGAATTTGGAAATGCAACTTATGTTTTGTACTTCACCTTTTGATACTTTATGTTGATTTAACAATTGACTAAAAATATTTTTTTACATACAGGTTGCTTTGAAAGAAAGTGAAGATTGATGCAACATATATGTGATTGGCAGAGGCTAGAGAAATCGTATATTAGTGGGAATTTTAGGTTTTGTTTCCAATATTAATATTTTATTGGGAGGACTTGGATGAAAATGCTAATTGCTACAACATGTGGTTTTTTTTGGTATTTTTGGAGATGAACTCATATCCGGCATATGATATTTTCTGTTGACTTTAGTATATGTCTTGGTTTTGTATGGTGGAGAAAGAAATTTTGTCGTATTGGTTGGCATTTCATGAATGTAAACAAATTTGTTTTTGTTTTGTTGAATCATGAATTAGATGAATATTTATTGCCCTTGACAATGAATTTTTAGTTTGTTGATTGTGCACAGCTTGATTATATATATATATATATATATATATATATATATATATATATATATAAAGACTTTTGCAACACTTATTTGCGTCTAATGAAACCTGCGCTTGTGACACTTATCTGTGTCTAATAGATTTGTTCTTGCAACAGTTATGTGTGTCTTATAGAAACTATTGCAGATACAATTACGCGTCCCAAAATAAAATGTAAGGACGTTTATTTGTGTCTAGTGAAACTATTCAAACATCTATAAGTGTCTCAAAAAAAAAATATAGGGACATTTAATTATGTTATATAAATCATTAAATGACATATACAAGTGTCAAATAATATTATATTTAGGAACACTTTAAATGTCTCAAACAAGTATCTCAAAACTTAACGCGACCCCTTATCTAGCAACACTTGCATAAGCGTCCCAAAATTCAAAAGTGTCCCAACATGTAGATATTGGGATACTCTGGCATGTCCCAATATCCCATTTTTGTTGTAGTGTATGTGAAACTTATTTTCTTTGTTAAATCGAGATTGAGAGAGTGTTGAATTAGGTGGGGTCACTGGCCCCCTGTCATTTTATAAAAAAATAGGGGTATGATAGTAATTTCACATATAATAATTAAAAAATAAAAAAATAAAAAAATGTGAAACTATAGACGGGATTCACCCCCAAATTTCCCCTTTCTCTTTAACTGCGAAACCCCATAGCAGATTATAAACATAATTTCTCTTCAATATATTGTTGCCGGCTTCTTATCACCGGCTGGCCTCTTCTCTACGACTTCACCGCCACTGGCCCGCCTACTTGTTCTTGCCTCTTGCTCACACCGACGCAACCTGCAACGATTTCTGTTATGATGCTTGAGAAAATTGTATCTAGAATTTATTGTATTTAGTCTTTGACTAATAACAGATTAATGAGAATTTATATTAGAATTTGGGAACGAAAAGCAGAGCCAAAAATCTATTATTATAGTGGAAGAAATCTGGTCAATTTTGTTTCTTATGTTTATAATGTATTGTTGTACTGATAGTGGAAAATTTCTTTATATATTGAAAAACTATGTCATTGATTATTTGATTTAATGATCATTAATCTTTTAAAGGTAGGCTGGAACAATGTCTCATCAACAATCAACAATGAAGCGCTCTTTTAATCCCATACCGACTATTATGGATAGCTCACCTTCAACGGTTAATGGACCTAAACGTGTTGAATTTGAAGCATCGCCAAAAGAAGTGAATATTGAAGTTGATATTCAACCTACACCACCAAATCCTGTTGATTTACTAAACCTTCCAAGTGATCCCGGACTTCGACCTAATATAATGAGCTACCTTCCAACTTATTGAGCAGGTGCGTAGAGCTTATTTATTAAAAGGTCCATGTCAACCGCGTAATCATGATTTTCCACAAAAAAAATGGAGGCAAACAGAAAGCGTAAATTTGTCTATGCTGGTTTGATGAATTTAAGATGTGGTTGAAATATAGTATTGAAAAGGATGCAACCTTTTGTTTATATTGTTATTTGTTTTCATCGGGAAGTAGAGAAAAGGGACACGATGCCTTTATTTCTGGAGGGGTTAATACTTGGCGCGAGAAAGAAAGAGATCATGTTGGAGAGGTTAATAGTGGTCATAATAAATGTAGATTGGCATGCCAAGATTTGATGAATCAGGCCCTACACATTGATGTGAAAGTTGCTAAATTATCAAGCCAATCGAAGATGGATTATCGTACTAGCTTAAATGCATCAGTTAGAGTTATTCGCTTGTGTCTTATACAAGGATTTACATTGAATAAAGGGAATTACATTGAGATTTTGAAACTTGTTGCTTCTTTCAGTGCTTAGGTTTCCAATGTTGTTTTGAAGAATGCTCCTGAAAATCTGAAACTCACATCACCGGATATTCAGCATGATATCATTAATTCAATAGCCGTTGAGACAACAAGAGCTATCATTAATGATGTTGGTAATGAAATTTTCTCCATTTTAGTTGATGAATGTCGGGATGTATCTGTCAAAGAGCAGATGGGTACCGTTGTGCATTACAACAATAACAACAACATCTAAGCCTTGGTCCCAAAATAATTTGGGGTCGGCTAACATGAATGAAACTTTGAAACCGTCAATGATCGTTACATAAATAACATAAAAGGAGAAAAAGAGGGAAAAAAATAGAGAAAAAAGCAAATAAAAAAAGAGAATGAATGTTAAAAAAAATGAAAAATCCTGAAAAATAAATTAAAAGATAACATGGAATAAAAGAAAATAGGAATAAAAATACAGATAAAAAAAGGGAATCAGATTCCATCCACCATCCGTATTATTTCCCGCCACATTTGCCTCTCTATCGCCATACTTTCTCCAATTCCAAGAAACCGCATATCATTTTCAATCATCTTTATCCAAGTTTTCTTGGGTCTTCCTCTACCTTTCACAACAATATTTGTTCCCCAACTTTCTAGCCTCCTCACTGGGGCATCAACAAGTCTTCTTCTCACATGACCAAACCATCGTAATCGATTCTCCATCATCTTGTCTTCTATAGCCGCAACTCTTACCTTCTTCTCTCTAGTCACCTCATTTCTGAGCCGATCCTTTTTTGTATGACCACACATCCATCGTAGCATACGCATCTCCGCCACATTCATCTTTTGAACATGACACTGTTTTACAGCCCAACACTCGGTGCCATATAACAGCGCATGCCTAATTGTCGTACGGTAAAATTTATCCTTTAATCTTTGTGCATTATATGAATAAAAAGGAATGTGTTAATGAAAGGTTTCATGGTCTTGTACATGTTAGTGACACGACTGCCACAACACTTGAGAAAGGTATTGATACTTTGTTTTCTACTCTTGGGCTGAGCATTTCAAGTTTAAGAGGTTAAGGATATGATGGTGCAAGCAACATGAGTGGTGAATTTAATGGATTGAAGAGCTTGATACTTAAGAGGAATCCTAATGCGTATTATGTTCATTTTTTTGCTCATCAACTCCAACTAACAATTGTTGCTGTTGCAAAAAATCATCCAAATATTGGGACTTTCTTTAATAACATCTCACGTATATGTAAAGCTGTTGTAGGTTCATGTAAACGCAAAGATATGCTTCGAGAGAGTGCAAAAGAAAAGTTTATGGCTGGTATTGCAAGTGATGAATCAAGACTGGAAGAGGATTGAATCAGGAAATGGCATTGAAGCGTCCTGCAGATACTCGTTGGAGTTTCCATCACCGTACTCTCATGAGCTTGATTCATTCATTTAGTTCTGTTGTTGACGTTCTTGACTATATTCAGATTAATGGTAATGATGGTACGCATAGATCTGAAGCTATTGATTTGTTAGAAGTTGTTGGCATATATGAGTTTATCTTTGTGTTGCATCTTATGAGGCGAATATTTGGGATCATATATAGTTGAGCTATCTCAAGTGCTACAAAAGAATAATCAAGATATTGTTACTGCGATGCATCTTGTTAAGGTAGCAAAGACATGCTTGCAAGCAATGAGAGATAAAGAATGAGAGAGTTTGATGGCTGAAATCTCTATGTTTTGTAGTAGCAATAAGTTAGTCATGCTAGATATGGAAGCGAAATATGTACCACGAGGAAGTGGAAGACGTAGAACTGAAATAGTGACGAATCTCCACCATTATCATGTTGAGCTATTTTACTTTGTGATTGACATGCAACTTCTTGAGTTGAATCGACGTTTTGATGAAGTCAACACTGACTTACTTTTATGCATGTCATGCTTTGATCCTAGAGATTCATTTTCTACATTTGATACTGAGAAGGAACTTCGTCTTGCAAAGTTTTAGCCGTGTGAATTCTCTGAAATTGCTCTATATGAACTTGAAAGTCGGCCTGAAAATTTTATATGTGATGTTCGCATGGATGAAAGCTTCTCAGGCTTATCAGGGATTGGAGGGCTTGCCGAGAAGATGGTTTCTATGAGGAAACATGGTGTTTTCCGTTGGTTTTTTTGTTAGTTATGTCTTTAAATCTACCGGTTGCTACTGCTACAATTGAAAGAATTCCATTGTGATGTTTGGTTACCTAAGGAATAGAATTGAAATCTCAACATTCCTTCAAATAAGGATTTGATCATTCCTTCTCAAAATGGATGGAATTGAAATCCAATCCATCCCAAAATTTGCAAATGACAAATATACCCTCTGTAAATATTAATATTAATATTAAAAATATATTGAGAAATATTAATATTAAAAATATTAAATATTAAATATTAATATTAATATTAATATTAAAAATATTACGTATTACATATTTTACGTAATTAAAAATATTAACTTTAGTATTAATATTAATATTGAGAAATTTATGTATAAATATTAATATTAATTTTAAAAATATTAAATATTAATATTAATATTAATATTAATATTAATATTAAAAATATATTGAGAAATATTAATATTAAAAATATTAAATATTAAATATCAATTATTAATATTAAAAATATTACGTATTTACATATTTTAAAAATATTAATTTTAGTATTGATATTAATATTGAGAAATTTTACGTATAAATATTAATTTTAAAAATATTAATATAAATATTAAATATTAATATGAAAAATATATTTCAATCACCAAAATTAAACATTATCTTTTTCAGATGAAATATTAATTTTATTATAACTATACATAAAAAGTAAATAAAATATTTATCAAAGAAAGGACATTTTTGTCAATTTTCATTATTTCATTCCAATTCCTTAGTTTGCAATTCATTTGACATGTTCAACCAAACGCTTGGTCAAACTTATAACATTCAATTCCAATATCTTCCATATTCCAATTTCTTTGACAGATTCCATTCTGCGTTGATGCACATAACAGATTCCATATTCCAATATCTTCCATATTCCTAATAGTTTGCAAATACTAATTTCTGCGTTGATCGCACATAATTTAATCACAATCTAGACCATACTCTTCCCAGATACAAATCTCGTGTTGTATGGAATAATTTTTTGTTCATATGAGATGGATTTCTGACTGTGTTCATTACTTTTTTTTTCTTTTTTTTTGGTGCGCGTGCGAGAGAATCTGCTTTTTAATTGTAGCTTTTGCAGAGTGGAACTCAGTTTTGATTACGGCATCGCTTTTGAATTATGACTTAAAAAAATAAATTGAGATACTCCCTCTCTCCCGGCCAAAGATTGACAGATGGTGTATATTTGGTGTATTTTAGATAATGATTGGTATAAGTAATGATGATTAAATGTGTGGTGGAGATTAAAAAGTAAAAAGTATTGATGATGAATGAGTGGTGGAGATTAAAAAGTAAAAATTGATTGTTTGATTTGATTGTAAAAAGTGATATATGTAAACTTACTAAAGGGACTACTTTTTGATAGAAATGTAAACCTTTGGGCGGGACGGAAGGAGTATTATTTTATAAAATACTTTTAAGATATAAAATATTAATTTTTAGTGTTTTTTATGATATCAGCTTATAAAAAGCAATCTTAATGCTGCTTTCAAAATTTGCTGTCAGTAATTCATAGATTTTAAAGAAAACTATTTTTTTCTAATCTATCGAACACTATCCAATTTAAATTTATAAAAAAACTGATTATTTTCAAAATTAAGCAAACATTATCAATTTGAATTTATAAAAAAAATGAATATTTTTAAAGTTAATCAATAACAAACAAATCTTTATTCGCATTCTTATGTTGATAGTCGGTGGATCTAGGGCTGTCAAACGGATAATATGGAGCCGGATATGGCCATATCCATATCCGGATCCGGTATTTAGTAAAGGTATTCGAATCCGGACGGATTCGGAAATATCCGAACGGATCGGATACGGATAATATCCGGCGGATGCTATCCGTATCTGCCACTTTTTTTTAATCTTAAAAAATTTAAATGCACGAGGAGGGATTTGAACCCTAGTGGAGCTCCTTCTCCTTACCAACCAATACCACTTGGGCTAGATGACCTGATTGTTGTGTTAGAAATGGAAATAACTAATAAGTAAAAATAACTTATACCGCATGCTTATATTTTAATATTGAGAAATAAAGAATGAAGACATGTGACAAAGTATTATTGGGAGTAGCATGTTTATATTTTATAATTATATATTAAAAATATATTAAAAATATATATTATATATAATTAATTTCGGATACGGATGCGCCTATATCCATATCCGTATCCGGAATCTTCGAATACGGATAATATTCGTATCCGTTTTTTTTCGGATACAAATTATATCCGCTTTTTTCGAATACGAATATAGATATTTTGGATGGATATCAGATTTTTTCGGCTTTTTTTGACAGCACTAGGTGGATCCCTTATCAAGGTGCTGTCAAAGGACCCGCGTTACTTTGCATAGAGGGCTTTTATTGCTCTTCAATTTTATTTTCACATCTGATTAGTATATTTTTTCTAAAAGTCATTCTTCCATCACTATCTGAATAATAGCTACATTTACAACTTTTGCAAAGAGAGCGTAGAAAGCCTGAATAACCGGAAGCTGACGAGAAATGTTTTTTTGAGACCTGCTATTCCCCCCCCCCCCCCCACCCCACCCCCCACACACACCCGCCGTCTCCCCCCCCCCCCCCCCCCCACCCTTCTCTTTTTTTTTTTTTCATTCTATTATTTTTTGTTATTTTTTGTTTTTTAGCAATTTTATCTTAATATATTTAACATTGATATTATTTTTTTGTTATTATTAAAATTAATAGTTTCTCATATTTTATATATTATTTTAAAATATATTGTTGGAAACTTTATTTTTTTTTCCTTTTCTATCCTTTACTCCTTTACACTTTATTTTTTTTTCATATTCTTTATTTATTTGTTCTTTTTTCTTTGAATTTTTATTTTACTTTATTATTATCAAAATTAAAAATTTATATTATTTATTTATTTATTTTTATTTATATTATTTATGATTAAAAATAACTACGACACAATATAATAAATAATAAATGCGGAAAATACAATCAACATTGATAAATAAATTATTCAATTACATTATCTGCTCATCAAATCGAACCAAGATTGTATCCTTTCTCCATATGGATCAGCCCATCCTTTACAATCTTCACTCACATTATTCCACCATAAAATTGGAATTGGTGATATAGGATAATCGGAGTTCAAAAAAACTTATATAAAGTGATTACCATTAACTAATGCAATTGCTATATGTTGACGTTGTTGAAATGGAATTGGAGCTGACCTTAATGGCAAGTGTGTAAAACAACTTCCACTTAGAGGAGTAAATGCATGCAGCACAATATTATATCGTGTTGCAATGACAGCCTCGTGTAATATCCCTGAGCGAATTGGGGGTGTTACATAAACGGTTTAACATCGTGGAGTTATACACGATGGGTATGATTAATCTTGGTAGTATTCTTGTGTTTAACATCATTTAATCCATTGTTCTTCGTCGAATCGAAGTATATTTCTTGATTTCCTTCGAATTGACTTTTTGGGGGATTTGTCCTCGATCTCGTTTTTCATCCGTTTTCGATGGATCGATTATGGTTAAATGATGTTGTTAAACATATTCTATGGATTGTATATCCATATTTCAACTTGGAATTCCGTTTTCGTGATTTGACGGGACGAATCGTGTTCTTGGCCGTTTTGGGGGAAATCCTTGAACCTTCGTCATTTGTTCTTTGAATTCAGCGGCTTTGGGTCGTACTTTGGAATTCATTTTCGTTGTTATTGTTTTCGTTCGTAGTTCATTGTTGTGGATTGTCGTTCGGTGGAGTCGGCGAGTTCGTAGTCGGTTCGTGCCAACCTACTTCGGCCGATTCTCCGCGTTGTGGTTATTCGAGGCAAGTACATTGCCCATACTATTCTTGTTTTATGGATATGATAATTAGTGATCGTCTAAATGTGGTTGTTTGGTCGTTTGAATTGAACTTTCAAAAGATTCGGTTTAGCCTCGTTAAAGGCTTGCTTTCAAAACGCGTGTGTTTTGTGAATGGTGTGACTTGTAAATGACTATGTGGATCCTATGGATATATTTGGTGTTGATGATGCACTTGGTATTTGCGTGTGGACGTATATTATTTCATTTCAGTGCGTTGTGGTTTGACGTGGTGTTTTGCTAAGTGTTTGATGCCTCTGAGTGAATTGTTTGGATATCTTTGTTGCATTGTGTTATTTGTGTGAATGTGTGGATATGGTTAAAGGTCTACGGTGACACATAGCACGTGATCATGTGGTCAGGATGCAACAAGTGATTGATCCAACCGTGAGAGCCTGAGATAATCTACGGTGGCACATGGCATGCGATCATGTGGCCAGGATGCAACAAGCGATTGATCCAACCGTGAGATGTGTGTGATTTGTTTCGCTAGCCACTCGGAGGGTCCTTCGAGGCCTCGGGCGGGATCAATGGTATTACCCTGTTCCCAAGGCGATGCGCGTGCGCGATTATGTTTTGTTGATTTTTATGTCCGTCGAGGACACGTGATGTTGGGCTCTGGCCCTGTGAATTATTGTCGGTTTTCTATTTGTGAAAATAAAACCTTTGGGCTGTGACCCTGTTGATTTTTGGAAAGATAAGGATTTGATAATCCTAAGTTGTTTTCTATCAAATCTCTCGATGGCATTTAAACGGTTTTATAAATTGCTTTCCCTTGATTTGTGACCTTTCGGTTTTAGAATATTTTACCAAACTCTTGCCTCGGGAAGTGCTTTTCGTTACTTTTGGATTTTTCAGGATTCCTGGTTATTGTTATTCGTGGAATGTGAATTGTATGGCTCGTATTTTTGCACTTGTACTTGCACTAGCAAAACAGTGGAGTTTTGCTAACCCCCGAGTATTCGGGGGGTGGATGTCTATTTTTGCATTCAGGTTTTGGAGCATAGCACAGGGTCGGCCTGAAGGATGATGAAAGATGAACGATACTAATCACATGAGGATCCGTTGATGTCGTATTGGTCTAGTTGTATTTTCTTTTCCGTTGCAGTATCTTTTCCCCGTTGTACGGGAGTTTATTGTATTTTGACCCCTGCGAGGGTATATGTTGGAATTGAGTTGAATGTTATTATTGAAAGACCAAATCGGTCTACTGAGTCGTTTTAGCCTTAAAGGCGATGTTTAGATGTTTGATTGTAGTTATCAGCCTGGTAGATCCTCGAGGAGAGGGTCTACGGCGTGTAATATCCCTGAGTGGATTGGGGGTGTTACATAAATGGTATCGGAGCTTAGGTTGTGGAAACCTAGGCTGTCGGGTCAGTGGTGTCTATTGGTTTTGTCTCGTCGGATTTTGTCTAACTGAGTCGTGTCGTGACGCGTCGTCTGAGTTTGTTGGTCGTGATTAGTATCGTGGGGCGATCATCATCTTCGTGCGACCTGTGGATGTAAGTCTCCCTTCTTTGTGTTGTACCTCGTGTGACACGAGCTATTTTTATGATTTATTTGTTAAGCGACGGAATCCTCTTATGGATTTTGATTTCTTGATATGTGGTTATTTGACCCTCATATTTCGTTCATATGAGGAGTAGTGTTGCTGGATTGTGCATGTTTGACTTTATTTCTTTTATCCGCTGCGTGAGTTCTTTTGTAATGGCTTTCGGTATTTTACCGACTGGGTTTTATTTCGAAAACCGATTCCCTTAACCGAGTTCTTGGCATTATGGCCTTGATCATTTTGGCGAAATTCTTATGACGGTATTTAGTAATTTGTAAATGGCTTTTGTAAGTTTTTGAAATATTACCGTCATCGGCCTTTTGACGTTGTAAATGATTTTTAGCCTGGTGAGTTCTGGCGCAGGACCCACGGCGCTATAATGTTTCGTGTAATTAACTGAAATTTTTGGACATTCTAGCCTTTTTGGCATCGTCCTTTTTGACATTGAATTATTTTCGAAAACTTGAGTATCTTAGAAATAAATTTCGAGACGTACGTTTAAAATGAATTGTTTTCTCGCGGTACTTCCAAGGTGCCACAATATGTTTCAAAATTCTTCTACCTCGAGGACCAAAATGTTTTGAAATATTTTCAATGTTTTATAAACACTTTTACTTAGACCCGAGGGTCGAATATTCTGAAAGCTTTTCACTAAAAGAAAGTGTCCTCATTTTTATCAAATGCGAAATGGTTTTCCAAAGTCTCGATAACGATGTTTCACGTTTTTACTTTTTTTGAAAGGTGATACTCAAGATCAACCGGTGTTTTTCCTAAATTATTTTCAAAAGGTGGTTTTCATTTTTTTTAAAAACCTATCCATTCCCGTTTGAGGGCTGGGTATGTATGTATGATGTTCGCATTTTCATTTTAATGTTTGCTCCCGAGTATGATCGAGTTGGCGGCGTGAGCGTTGAGTTGTTTTCCACACATTTGTTGTGTTAGCCCCCTGTGAGAGGCGGGATGTTGGTGTTGAATGTTGTCGCCTCATGGTGATTTCTACGTTGTCGCGCATGTGTGAGCTGTTAGAGCTTGGTTTGGTATGACCGTGTGCATCGGTGATGGTTCCGTTATGTGTCGGTTGTTTAATGTCATGTTACCTTGCTCCCGTTTTTGTGAATTTCGTGGACGAGGTCGGAGGTAATACCCGTACTATTTTGACCTCGGTATTTTCTCTTTCTCCAGCCTATCGATTCGCTCATGTTCATTAATACTTTATGAACTTGTTCTGTATTTCGGTTTCATCGTCCGAACGAGCTGTGATCTTGTTGTGGGTCGATCTGGTTATCGATGTGACTTTTTGGGTTCAGTTCGATTCTTGTGAACCTTGTTCGGGAGTGACATCATCTGGTTCTATTAGTTCTTTTATTCGAAGTGGATCGGATTTGGAACTCTTGTGTTTTCGACTCTGTCGACTCATTATGTTCGTTGACAATTCTGAGCTTGTCCTGCCCCTTGCTTTTGTTGATCGAACGAGTGTGGTATTGTTTCGGAATAACTCGTTTGTCGTTGTGACTTTTCAATCGCTATTCCCTTTCCTGTGGATCTTATGGGAATGCATGTCTTGTTGTTCTCACCAGATCATCCTGGGAGTTGTTGTTTGAATTTCCTTATCCTTCGTGTTTCGGACATGATTGTTCGATCTTTGTTGTCTCGATCGTTTGCTTGTTCGGTTTTTGTTCTCGTTTCGTGATTGTTGAGCATTCAGGCTCCTTCCTAATTCCCTTAAGTTTAGGAAATTAGTCTCGTTTTCGATCTTCCAACCCTTGAGCGGTGGAATTCCGTATTTGTTCAGCGATTGGCTCGCGTTTTGATTGATGTGCCGTTGGGTTGGTCAATCGTATTGATTTTCGTTCATTGTGTTTTGTGATTGTTCGGATAATTGACTTGATTGTATTATCCATTTGATGACGCTTGTCAATTGTTGGTTTTATTATATCCCTGACGGCGACGTTGTGTTGGTCGTCGTGGAGCGTGTTTTCACACTGTATATCTTTCGGTCACGAGAATAAATCAAAATGTCATCGATGAAGACAACAACAAACTGATCCAAAAAGTCGATGAAAACCCGATTCATTAACTCCATGAATACCGCAGGTGCGTTAGTCAATCCAAACGGCATAACCACAAACTCATAATGACCATAGCGTGTTCGAAACGCCGTCCTCGCGATGTCCGACTCTCGGATCCGCAACTGATGATATCCAGATCTTAAGTCGATCTTGGAAAATACTGAAGCTCCCTGAAGTTGATCTAAAAGATCATCGATACGGGGTAAGGGATACTTATTCTTGATCGTCACCCTGTTCAACTCCCGATAATCAATACATAAGCGAAATGAACCATCCTTCTTCTTGACAAACAACACAAGTGCTCCCCACGGGGACGCACTCGGTCGGATATAACCTTTCTCGAA
Source organism: Orobanche coerulescens (assembly GCA_033398695.1). NCBI lineage: Eukaryota > Viridiplantae > Streptophyta > Magnoliopsida > Lamiales > Orobanchaceae > Orobanche > Orobanche coerulescens. Next base: position 53,695,608 of record CM065803.1, read on the forward strand.
TAACTCCTCAAGTTGATTCTTTAATTCCTGCATTTCGGTCGGGGCCATTCGGTACGGTGCCTTCGATATCGGGGACGTACCAGGCTCCAACTCGATCGTGAATTCCACATCTCTCTGTGGGGGCAAACCAGGTAACTCGTCTGGAAAAACATCGGCATATTCCTTCACTACCGGAATATCCGTCAACATTACTGATGATTTCTCGGTTTTGGCCATATAGCACCAATAACCGACACATTCCTAATTGAGTAATCTTACTGCTTTCATCAAATTAATGATTTTACCAGAACAGCCGGGATTACCTCCCTGAAAAACACATTCAACCCCATCATCTGAAATGATAGTGACCATACGCTTACGGACACTAATGATGGCATCGTGACGATCCATCCAATCAATACCCAGAATGACGTCGTCTCTCGGCAAATCTACTACGATTAGGTCTGCTAGCCATACACGACCATGAAGCTGAATCGGACAATCCTTAATCTCATGATTACCGATAATTCTTCTACCGTCAGGTAGACCAATGACATAAGGCTCACAACTAGTAGCACTACCCAGACGTAGTCTACTCAAGCATGACTCGGAAATGAATGAATGTGATGCACCAGTATCAAAAAGGGTACACGCAGGTTGAGATAGAATATCGAGTGTACCTGAGATCATCCGGGCCTCTGGATCGTCGGTCCTTTTCATCTCATAAATTCGGGGCTTGCCGGCCCCCGAACCGGACGTTCCCATTTGATAGCTCTTGGCTCCGCCTTTAGCTCCTGTAGTCTTGAACGACGCTGACTGAGTGGCCTGATTCTGCACCGCTGAATGACCTGGGGCCTGAGATGACGCCGGAGTAGTTTTAGAGTCCCTTCGGCAAAAACGGGCCCTATGCCCAGCGATCCCGCAGTTGTGGCACGTGACAGCCTGCTTCGGACATTTGGTGCTGAAATGACCCTGTTCTTCACAGTTGAAACAGGTGACAGCCGAACTGGCCGCTCGAGACTGAGATTCCGCGGGTTTAGGCGTCATAGGAGGACGCTCAGAAAAGGTAGAGCCCGCACGTGGTTTCTTGAAAGTGGCCTGACTCCCGTCAGACTGATTACGGTTCTTGGACTTCTTGCTAGCAGATGAAGGTTGCTGCTTAGCAATTTCCTTAGCAGTAAGCTCGTAAGTGAGAGCTTTCTCAATGAACTCGGCCAGAGTGGTACAATTATGATTAAACAACTGTAGCCGCATACGAGGTTTCAGCCTCTTGCTGAAATACTTGATCTTGTCCGCCTCAGAGTGATAGTATGCGGGAGAGTTATCCCGAGTTGTTTGACCCTTAGTTTCGGGGACGAAACTCTTTTAAGGGGGGGTGTATGTAATACCCGGTTGTCATTCAGTAATTATCATTCAGTAATTATCATTCAGTAATTATCACTCAGTAATTATCATTCAGTATTGATACTCAGTAATTTCACTCGTTAATGATCAATTGTCACTCATATTCAATCATTGTATTCATCATTCAAAGTAATTGTATCGTGTATCAATCGTCATTCATCACTAATCTGATTGGAGTTTCGTGCCATGTTTATCATCATTGTCATTTTGTTGTGAGCTGTGCGTGAGGAGTAGCGCACGCTACGTACTCCTTTTAGCGTACGCTAATTGAGTACAGGTAGCGCACGCTACCACTCAGCATTAGCGCACGCTAATGTTACCCTGGCTGCAGTCCAGAAGGTACTGGACTGCAGGTGAGTTATATGTAGCGCACGCTACGAGTGGTAAGTAGCGCGCGCTAGTGGGTTGTAGTAGCGCACGCTAATATGTGGTGTAGCGCGCGCTAAGGGTCAAACAACTCGGGATAACTCTCCCGCATACTATCCTCGGTTTCCCACGTAGCCTCTTCGACTCCGTGTCTAGACCACTGAATTTTAACCAAAGGAATCGTCTTGTTCCTCAATTGTTTGATTCGTCGCTCTAAAACTCGCACATGACGCTCCTCATATGAATGATTGTCGGCGATCTCGATTTCGTCGAACTGAAGTATGTGACTCGGGTCGGCAACATACTTCCGCAACTGAGAGACATGAAACACATTATGAATTCGGCTCAACGCCGGAGGTAAAGCCAGTCGATAGGCTAATTCGCCTACTCGATCTAAAATCTCAAACGGTCCAATGAATCTCGGACTCAACTTACCCCTCTTCCCAAAACGGAAGATACCACGACTCGGGGATACCTTGACCAACACATGGTCACCAGCCTCGAACTCTAATGGTCGACGACGGTTATCTGCATATGATTTCTGTCGACTCTGAGCGGTCAACAAACGACTCCTGATCAAAGTTACCTTCTCACGGGCGGCTATAAGCATATCGGGCTCGGTGCCGATTGATTCCGATAAGTCGTCCCAACACAAAGGAGATCGACAACGACGACCGTACAAGGCCTCGTAAGGTGCCATCTTAATCGAAGCATGCCAACTATTATTATACGTGAACTCGATCAATGGTAGTTGGGCTTCCCAATCGTCTTTCCAATCGAGGACGCATGCCCTCAACATGTCCTCTAATGTCTGAATGGTCCTCTCTGATTGCTCGTCGGACTAAGGATGAAAGGCGGTACTGAGATTAAGCTGAGTTCCCATAGCACGATGAACTGATTTCCAAAAATGAGACACAAACCGTCCGTCACGATCGGAAACGATACTTTTAGGAGTACCGTGAAGTCTCACTATCTCTTTGATGAAAAGCTGGGCAAGTCTCTCGGGACCCCATGTATCCTTGATCTCAAGGAAATGAGTTGATTTAGTTAAGCGGTCCACGATCACCCAGATCGTATTCATGCCACGACGACTCGTCGGCAAACTCGTGATGAAATCCATAGAAATGTCTTCCCACTTCCATTCGGGAATAGGAGGAGGTTTCAGCATACCCGCCGGTCGCTGATGTTCAATCCTGACTTGTTGACAGGTTAAGCATCTCGAAACAAATTCTGCGACTTCTCGCTTCATATTACCCCACCAGTAATTTTGTCTCAAGTCCTTGTACATCTTGCTAGACCCCGGATGAACAGAATAAGGGGTAGCATGAGCTTCTTTCAAAATAGAGTTTTTCAACTCGTCATTCGCCGGTACGCACAACCGATTCTTAAATCTCAAAAGTCCATCCTCGTGGACCACGAATCCAGGGGCTTTCCCCTGAGCCACATCCTCACGGATGCGCAACAATGATGGGTCCGAACCCTGATTCTCTCTGATTGCCTCCTCAAGTGACGATGAGATCTCCAGCATACAAAGCTGTCCCTGAACTCGCTGAAGCCAGACCTCGATCTCGGGTCTAAGGAATTCCTGTTGAAGCTCCTTCTGAACCGTTAAACGAGCAAGCATCTGCTCCTGAACGGACTTACGACTCAAGGCGTCGGCGACAACGTTCGCCTTGCCCGGGTGGTAAAGGATCTCAATATCATAATCTTTGATTATTTCCAACCACCGTCTCTGACGCATATTTAACTCCTTCTGAGTAAATATATACTTTAAACTCTTATGATCGGTGAATATCTGACAGGTAACGCCATAAAGGTAATGACGCCAAATCTTCAGAGCGAACACCACGGCTGCTAGCTCCAGGTCGTGGGTCGGATAATTAACCTCGTAAGGTCTCAATTGCCGTGAAGCATAGGCAATAACCTTTCCACTCTGCATGAGCACACATCCGAGACCCTGTCCGGACGCATCACTATAAACCACAAATCCTTCCGTCCCCTGCGGCAAGGAAAGTACAGGTGCTGACATTAACCGGCTCTTGAGTTCCTCAAAACTCCGTTGACACGCGTTGGACCATGTGTATTTCTTGTCCTTCCGCAATAAGTTAGTCAAGGGTTGAGCGATTTTAGAAAATCCTTCCACAAATCGCCGATAATAACCCGCTAATCCGAGGAAACTTCGGATTTCCTTAACATTCTTCGGAGGTAGCCAATCACGAAAAGCCTCCGTCTTCTGGGGATCGACACGAACTCCGTCTGATGAAATTACGTGTCCGAGAAACGTCACTTCGGACATCTAGAACTCACATTTGGAAAACTTCCCATAAAGTTGTTCTCGTCTCAACACGTCGAGCACTTGGTGAAGGTGAGACTCGTGTTCCTCTCGGTCACGAGAATAAATCAAAATGTCATCGATGAAGACAACAACAAACTGATCCAAAAAGTCGATGAAAACCCGATTCATTAACTCCATGAATACCGCAGGTGCGTTAGTCAATCCAAACGGCATAACCACAAACTCATAATGACCATAGCGTGTTCGAAACGCCGTCCTCGCGATGTCCGACTCTCGGATCCGCAACTGATGATATCCAGATCTTAAGTCGATCTTGGAAAATACTGAAGCTCCCTGAAGTTGATCTAAAAGATCATCGATACGGGGTAAGGGATACTTATTCTTGATCGTCACCCTGTTCAAGTCCCGATAATCAATACATAAGCGAAATGAACCATCCTTCTTCTTGACAAACAACACTAGTGCTCCCCACGGGGACGCACTCGGTCGGATATAACCTTTCTCGAATAACTCCTCAAGTTGATTCTTTAATTCCTGCATTTCGGTCGGGGCCATTCGGTACGGTGCCTTCGATATCGGGACGTACAGTGCTCCAACTCGATCGTGAATTCCACATCTCTCTGGGGCAAACCAGGTAACTCGTCTGGAAAAACATCGGCATATTCCTTCACTACCGGAATATCCGTCAACATTACTGATGATTTCTCGGTTTTGGCCATATAGCACCAATAACCGACACATCCCTAATTGAGTAATCTTACTGCTTTCATCAAATTAATGATTTTACCAGAACAGCCGGGATTACCTCCCTGAAAAACACATTCAACCCCATCATCTGAAATGATAGTGACCATACGCTTACGGACACTAATGATGGCATCGTGACGATCCATCCAATCAATACCCAGAATGACGTCGTCTCTCGGCAAATCTACTACGATTAGGTCTGCTAGCCATACACGACCATGAAGCTGAATCGGACAATCCTTAATCTCATGATTACCGATAATTCTTCTACCGTCAGGTAGACCAATGACATAAGGCTCACAACTAGTAGCACTACCCAGACGTAGTCTACTCAAGCATGACTCGGAAATGAATGAATGCGATGCACCAGTATCAAAAAGGGTACACGCAGTTGAGATAGAATATCGAGTGTACACGAGATCATCCGGCCTCGGATCGTCGGTCCTTTTCATCTCATAAATTCGGGCTTGCCCCGAACCGACGTTCCCATTTGATAGCTCTGCTCCGCCTTTAGCTCCCGTAGTCTTGAACGACGCCGACCGAGTGGCTCGATTCGCACATTGAATGACTGGGCCCGAGATGACGCCGGAGTAGTTTTAGAGTCCCTTCGGCAAAACGGGCCCTATGCCCAGCGATCCCAGATTGTGGCACGTGATGCCGCCGGACATTTGGTGCTGAAATGACCGTTCTTCACGATTGAAACAGTGACACAATCGGCCGCTCGAGACCGAGATTCCATGGTTTAGGCGTCATAGAGGACGCCGTAAAAGGTAGAGCCCGCACGTGGTTTCTTGAAAGTGGCCTGACTCCCGTCAGACTGATTACGGTTCTTGGACTTCTTGCTAGCAGATGAAGGTTGCTGCTTAGCAATTTCCTTAGCAGTAAGCTCGTAAGTGAGAGCTTTCTCAATGAACTCGGCCAGAGTGGTACAATTATGATTAAGCAACTGTAGCCGCATATGAGGTTTCAGCCACTGTGTTAGAGCGTATGCTCATTTTCATCATCTCATGTCATAGTCATAATGTGATATTCATGCGAGAGATATAATCATCATGTGACTTTCCACTTCAGTATGGAAAGAGCTGGCAGAGGACGTGGGGGGAGAGGTCGTGGTGCAGGCCGAAACCCGAGAACTCGTGTGAATACACGTGAGAATACCAGGAATAATGCTAACTCATCGAGCAGTGACGCTGCCACTCATTCACCTGGACGCGATCATTCACTATCGGGGAGTCGTACCCGGGACACGGCTCAGTCAGAAGATGTCCGGGTCGACCCACTCGCTTTTATGCAGGGCATGATGGCCCAAATGACTCAGATGGCACAACTAATGGAGGCGATGCATAACTCCACTACTCAAAATCAGTGGTTTAACATCACTCGCTTTTAACATCACTGGCGATGCATAACTCCACTCGCTTTTACGAGAAAGTCGAAACAACAGTTTCAGACGAGATTCGCAAGAATCGAACTCAAGTGCGGAAAAACCGCTAAAAAGCATGGAACTCAACAAAACGACACCGAAACGAGCTCGGATGACAAAAAGTGAAGAATTAATCATTATCGGAATGACGAAACGGTCATGAGCGAGTCGTCAAAACGGACTTTCGCCGAAAAAAAAAGAAATTACCGGAAATCGAAATTACGGGTATTACATTCTACCCTCCTTAAAAGAAGTTTCGTCCCGAAACTTAAAACAAGTAGGGAGAGGAAATATACCACCAGGAATATTTCAATGAGATGCACAAGAATGCGTAACTAACGCCCAACGGTGAAACTTTACGAGCAACACAAAGGAATATACGGCGTGAAAACACGCTCCACGACGACCAACACAACGTCGCCGTTAGGGATATAATAGAACCAACAAGTGACAAGCGTCATCAAATGGATAATACAATCAAGTCAATTATCCGAACAATCACAAAACACAACGAACGAAAATCAATATGATTGACCAACCCAACGGTACATCAATCAAAACGCGAGCCAATCGCTGAACAAATACGGAATTCCACCGCTCAAGGGTTGGAAGATCGAAAACGAGACTAATTTCCCGAAATTAAGGGAATTAGAAGGAGCCTGAACGCTCAACAATCACGAAACGAGAACAAAAACCGAACAAACAAACGATCGAGACAACAAAAATCGAACAATCATGTCCGAAATACGAAGGATAATAAAATTCAAACAACAACTCCAAGGTTCACATCTCGACTCGAGACAATATATGATCCGGTGAAAACAACAGGATGTGCATTCATATAAGATCCACAGGAAAGGGAATAGCAATAGAAAAGTCACAACGACAAATGAGTTATTCCGAAATAATACCACACTCGTCCGATCAACAAAAGCAAGGGGCAGGACAAGCTCAGAAATGTCAACGAACATAAACGAGTCGACAGAGTCGAAAACACAAGAGTTCCAAATCCGATCCACTTCGAATAAAAGAACTAATAAAACCAGATGATGTAACACCCCCAATCCGCTCAGGGATATTACACGCCGTAGAACCTTTCCTCAAGGATCTACCAGGCTGGTAACAACATATAACAACTCAACCATGCCTTTAAGGCTAAAATGATTCAGTAGACCGATTTGGTCTCTCAATAAATACATACAACTCAAATACAACTCATGCCCACGCAGGGGGTCAAAATACAACCACACCCGTACAACGGGAAAAATATACTGCAGCGGAAAAGAAAATACAACTAGACCAATACGACAGCAACGGATCCTCGTGTGATTAGTATCGTTCATCTTTCATCATCCTTCGTGCCGACCCTGTGCTATGCTCCAAAACCTGAATGCAAAAATAGACATCCATCCCCCGAATACTCGGGGGTTAGCAAAACTCCACTGTTTTGCTAGTGCAAGTACAAGTGAAAAATACGAGCCATACAATTCACATTCCACGAATAACAATAACCAGGAATCCTCAAAGATCCAAACATAATGAAAAGTACTTCCCGAGGCAAGAGTTTGGGTAAAACATTCCGAAACCGAAAGACCACAATTAAGGGGAAACAATTTGTAAAACAGTTTAAAATGCCATCAAGAGTTTTAATAGAAAACAATTTAGGATTATCACATCATAATCTTTCCAAAATCAAGAGGGTCACAGCCCAAAGGTTTTGTTTTCGCAAATAGAAAACCGACAACAATTCACAGGCCAAAGCCCAATATCACGTGCCCTCGACGGACGTAAAAATCAACAAAACATAATCGCGCACGCGCATCGCCTAGGACCGGGACGAAGCCACAAATCCCACTCGAGGCCTCGAAGGACCCTCCCGAGCTGGCTAGCGAAACAAATCACACACATGCATCGCCTTGGGAACAGGGTAATACCATTGATCCCGCCCGAGGCCTCGAAGGACCCTCCCGAGCTGGCTAGCTAAACAAATCACAACATCTCACGGTTGGATCAATCACTTGTTGCATCCTGGCCACATGATCGCATGCCATGTGCCACCGTAGATTAACTTTGGCGCTCACGGTTGGATCAATCACTTGTTGCATCCTGGCCACATGATCACATGCCATGTGCCACCGTAGTTTTTCTTAGGCTCTCACGGTTGGATCAATCGCTTGTTGCATCCTGGCCACATGATCACATGCCATGTGCCACCGTAGGCCCCACCCACATTCACACAATCACACACATAGCACAATGCAACAAAGATATCCAAATAATTCATCCAGAGGCATCAACACTTAGCAAAACATCACGTCAAACCACAACGCACCGAAATGAAATAATATACGTCCACACGCAATACCAAGTGCAATATCAACACCAAACATATCCATAGAGTTCACATAGTCATTCTCAAACCACACCATTCACAAAACACACGCGTTTTGAAAGCAAGCCTTTAACAAGGCTAATCCAACTCCACTGTGGTGCCGGAGATTCGAAGAAATTTAGTGCTCGCATCATATTATCGGCAACACCTCGTTCAAGATAAACACGATCGTAGAATTCCATATTTTGTTCAATTTCAAAGTAAAGATCTGCCCGAACCTGCTTCCAACCATCTTCTGAATTATACCCGACTTGTGCGGCTATTAGGGGTGTTCAAAAATACCCGACCCGAACTACCCGGCCCAACTTCCCGATGACCCGAACTAAATATTCTGGGTATTTTTAAAATTTTTAAATTTTTGGTTGTGTTCAAAAATACCCGACCCGGAAAAAAGTCATATAATCGGGCCGGGTCATGGGCCGACTTGTTGTGTAAATTCGGGTACCCGAAAACCCGATTATTTTTAATGGTTATTTTTTTATAAATTTAATTATTTAATTTGTAATTATATGAAACTTTATCTTTCAAATAATATGAATTATATTTAATATGAGAATTCATGTATTTTCAGTAATGATATTTATTCTCACTAGTTTGGAAATTTACAAGAAGATAAAATCTTTAAAAAAAAATAATATATTCTTTCATATATATAATATTGAATAAGCATAATTATATAATAAAAAATGATATATATAAAAAAATTTAGTTAGTTTTGAAATTTACTTATTGTACGGAAAATATTTATAATGTATTTAGTACTCGGGGAATTAATTTATATTAAAATTACAAATTATTTGTAAAAATTTAAAATTAATTGTATTAAATTTTGGGCCGTGTACCCTATGACCCGACCCGAAAAAATAGGGTACCCTCTTTTTCGGGTACCCGACTTTTCGGGTCGTGTCACGGGCCGAATTTTTCATTACCCGCATAACCGGGTACCCGTAAATTCGGGTACCCGAAAAACCGGGTACCCGGTTATGAACACCCCTAGCGGCTATCGCTCTGTATCCGCAGTTACCATCCCCAAGAACATCAACTGTATGACTGACGTGACTCCGATATGCACTTGGCATTTGTGTGATATATGGATCATTGATTCCTTTTCCTGAATTTCGTGTACGAGTGTTCGTAGACTCAAAGCAAGAGCGCATCCTCGGCTGACTTTGCTCTTTTTTACTAGGCCGGCCTTTGTTTTTGTGTTGTAGGGTGGTTCTTGATATTTGCAGTTAGATGGATCTACCATGTCAATCATTTTATCTAACATATGATATCTCATGGCTGGATCCATTTTATCCAACTGCGTCTTTAACGTTGTCATTCTATCGGGAGATCTCGCCTCATTTGGCAAAGCAGAGGTCATGGATAACCTTTTCCAGTGGCAGTGGATCTCGCCTATTGGAAAAGGGTTGTTTTTGAAATATATGGAAAATGTTTGTTGGTGAATTTTGGGATAAACTCGGCCTTTTCTTATCGGAATCGACCCATTGAATAAGAGTCACCGCTATGCGGTGAGGTCCATCGCTTTTTGGCCAAAAAACGACGTTTAGGCCTTCGATTTTGCTTTTTTATGTTTTTAGGGACTTAATTGTAATTTTCTAAAAGTTTGTGTGGTTATTAATTGCCGTGATTTTAACTCTATCTTCCATAGGGTATATATGCGTGTAAGGCCTTTATTTCAGACGTTCAATGAATTGAAGTTTTCTCTAAATTTTCTTGAAATTCTTAGATCGGTTGAATCTATATTCGTTCGAACATATTTTCTAAATATTTTTTTAAATATAAATATATTGTATAGAAATAAATTTATAAATTAGTAACAAGATTATCGAAAAAATATCAGTAAAAAATTGAAAAAATTTTAAAGCATTATATATATATATATATATATGTGTGTGTGTGTGTGTGTGTGTGTGTGTGTTTTAAAAAAGTGGGAGAGACAAAAACGATATTTTGGTCTTTTTTGTCAAGAGAGGGTAGCAAAAGAAGGGGGATATATATATATATATATATATATATAATGCTATGTGTGTGTGTGTTTTAAAAAAGTGGGAGGGACAAAAACGATATTTTGGTCTTTTTTGTCAAGAGGGGGGGGGGGGGGGGGGGGGTAGCAAAAGAAGGGGGGGATTAGCATAGCCCTTTTTTTTAACAAGCATCTTCACGAGTTTTGATATCTGATTTGATCAACGAAATGCGTGCTGACCTGGACTAAGTGAATCGAAGCCACGTAGTAAATAATAAAAAGCCGAATAAATAGGATAAATAAATTTTATTGATAATCGTGTGATTTTGAGATAGAACCGAGCTGAATTTTTATGCCGGTATATTCTGCTTTTCTCTATTACAACTTTACTGTATTTCTTGGGTCTAATTCTTATTTTTTTTTTCCAAAAGTCCCTTTTTAGCATACATTCCTTCTATATATATGGGAAGCATTGGCCAATCAGAAGACAGACAGTTGGAGAATGTCTGAGATACATCTAAACACTTGTCAGAACGAGAGAATGTCTTAGACACGTGGCGTCATTTGTGGATTGCTTTGGGAAGAGGGGGGACAGATTGCCTTAACTGTCATGTATGCATGTTCCACATGCATTTGGTGATATTTATCCGTCGTGTGGTCGGTTCCGGTGTTGACCTCCAGTCTAACTGCTCTGTCCAGCCTTGTTATAATGGGGACTTGGAGCATGTTTGGTGTGGGCCTGGTTGGTCCTTTTTGTCATCCCGGATCGGGGTCGGTCCCCGATCTCTAACTATTGGCATGGTCGACCGTCCTTGTTATCTTCTGCTCCGTCGGTCTATTTGGAAACCGGCTCTTTTATCTTCCGGTTTCCCTGAACCGGTATGGCTGAGCTGGCGAGGAGTGCATGTGTGGATGCCAAGGCGGATTGGCTATCATCAAGGGCCCCCGAGCCCAGGGCCGTACCGAGGTGGCCGGGTTTGGGGTCGATTTGTAGTTAGCCCGATCCGGCTTTTTGTTGGATGGAGATCTCGAAAGGACATCTCCTCAAAGGGTGTGTCGGTTCGATTCTCGTGTCATGATGAGGGACGCGTGGCGGGATTTGATTTGTTGGCGCTGTTCACGCGTCCTTAATCCTTGCGACGGTTCAGTGTGAATCGAAGCGCCACGCGCTAGGCATTTAATACCCACTTCCCCTATGAATAAGGGTATCTTCCCCCTTATCTTCTTCTTCTTTACCTTCGCCATGTTTTCAAGTTTTTGCAGAGAATAAATAGGATTCCGGTGAGTCTCTTTTTTCTATTTCTTTTTTCCGTTTTAAGTCTTCGTTATGTCGGACCGGGAGGATGTGAGGACGGTGGAACTGGTGGTGTCGCCGGACCGGACATGGGTGGCAGATTTGTCCCTGGGGGGGGGGGCTGTAAACTGGAGTGACGACGACGGAGGCGGTGAGGTAGCTGGGTCGCCGGGAATCGTGGAGGTGGAGGTTGTGCGGCCGGTGGAGCGGCGGATATGGAAGGGGAGGTCGAGCCCGAGGAGGTTTGGATTCGACCTTGAGCGACCCTTTTTGTGGAGACGGCGCGGGATTCGGCCTCGATCCGCAACACCGTTACGGAGGAGCAGCCGGCAGCGGTTCAAAATCCCTGCGGCGGTGCGGTTGTTCGTTCCGTACCCTGAGAAGAGGCCTCACCTGCCGCCGTTTGGTTGTACGGCCGCGTACTATCGGTCTTTGCTGGCGGGACTGAGGTTCCCGCTTCCTCTGGTTTTGTCCTGGTTCGTGAGGCGGGCCTTTCGATTGCCCAGATTCATCCCAACACCTGGGATCGGGTCGTGGGTTTCTTTATCCTCTTCAACCAGCAAGGTTGGCCCGAGCCCACCTTCGAGGAATGCAATAGCCTTTTCCTGTGGAGGTCGGTCGGAAGGTCGGGTTCGGGTTGGTTCTATTTGACTGCTCGGCATGCCATGCACAAGGAGATGGTGGACGTGCCGGAAACTATACATAGTTGGAAGGAGCAGTGGTTTTACATAGGGGTAGATTGGAGAAGCTCGATGGATGAGCCCGAGCCCAGTGTCGTGGACGAACGACTTTGGGTTCCGGAGCACTTTATTTCCAAAATGCATAAGTGTGTGTATATTTTTTTTTGTTCATTTTTTGTCTAACGCTCATCATTTGTTTCTTGTGCAGATCATATTCCGGCGCAGGAGACATCTTATCAATTCAACGACCGGGTTGACAAGCTGTTGGGGCTTCCATCCGAGCAGAGGAAATCACACCTCCTAACCACTGAGTAGAACCTTTGGGCTGCTGGTCTTCGTTCCACCGATCCGAAAATATCTGAGTTGAGTAATTTTTTTAACACCTTTTCTCTTCTTTTCCAGTTTCCAGGGTTAAGGCTGCTTCGGGGGAGAAACCCCTGCTCCTTTATCACTTAGCGATCATTTAGCGGGTTGAGAGATTATCCACTGAAGCTGCCGAGAGGAGGAGGCGCGGGGTGGCTAAATGGAAAAAGGGAGACACCGAGCCGGAGGGCAGTGTCAACCAAATGGAGGTCCCGTGTGCTCCTGAAGTTTTACCCATGCCGATCCCGGTTAGGACTGGTCGTGCCACCGGGAAGGAGGCACTTGTTGATTTGGAGGGACATTATCTCCCAGTCAACAAGGACTCAGAGGACCCTTGTGCCGAAATGAGGGGGAGGAGGCCGCGCTGGTTCCTCAATTATGTTCGGGTGGCTACTCACACCGCCGAGATGCTCGAGAGGGTTCCGCCGATGGTAGCTGAGTCCAGCCATGTTCTGATTCGGGGATGGACGCCGAAGATGGAGCTGGTGACTAACAACAAGGATCCCGCCGAGTAGATCCGGTTCGGGAATGCTCAGCTCGGACGTGCTCTGGGGACGTATGCGAAGACTGCCGGGGAATTCTAGGCCTTAGTTGAGAAGCACATATAGGTGGTGGCCGAGCTTCAAACCCTTCGAGAGGAGCATAACATCTGCCCATCTCTGGTTCGGTCCATGGAGGACGAAATATCGGCCTTGAAGGATGAGATGGCAGCTCTGGTCAGCTGAGCCAGCAAGGCCAACACATGGAGGGAGAAGGCTCGGGAGATAAATGGGGCGGCCGAGTGCATGTATAGGCAGTGCGAGGAGATCCGGTCCGAGCACGAGGCTTATCTGAGGGAGACAAATTCTCGGATCGAGTGTATGGACGAGCATGCTGATACCTGCGAGGCTACGGGCTATGCCAAAGGTTTGGCTGCCGGGCGGCTGCTTTCAAGAAAACGGCCGAGTTCGACGAGCGAATCAACCTGAACTACATCTCCACATGTTACGAGATGTTGGACCTGATGGAGGGGAAGCCGGTTGATGAAGTTTGCGCCTACATCATGGGTCGGGCATTCGACTTGCAGGTGGAGCTGATGGACGCCGATGAGTTGGAGCAGGCTGACGAGGCTGCGAGAGGCGCAGATGCGGCCCCACCTGGCGAAGGTGAGGGGGAGTCGTTCCAGGCGGCCGGTCAAGGCAAATGAGCAATGTAGTTAGGGGTTTTTGCTTTTTTTCTTTTGTCATTTTTGGTATGGGCTGCATGCCTCTTGATATCGATTTGTTTTTGACCTGTTGCTGTAATGATTATTAAATAAAATTTCTTTCGTTTGTATATACCTGTTTGGATCTTCGTTCTTTCTCTGGAAAGAGATTTCGCCGGTATTGGTAGAGCTGAGGCGAGCTCGACCTTATTAGTGCCGGGGGAGCCAGTTATTCATAGTGCCGATGTGAGCTCAGTCTTATTAGCACCAGGAGAGCGGGTCATTCATAGTGCCGAGGCGAGCTCGGTCTCATTAGCACCGGGGGAGTCGGTCATTCATAGTGACGAGGCTGTAATACCCGAGATTTCTGACGTGTATTTGAACCTTATGATAATGTAATTGTTGCATTTTGATCTGAGTATTATTCTCCGTATTTCATGATCTTGTGTTGTTGAGCGGATGATTTCATGAATGTGTTCAAAATTGTGACTTTTGCACATGTAGCACACGCTATCGACTAGGCGTAGCGTACGCTAAATTTGGGTTTCGTAGCGCACGCTATATATGAACCTTAGCACGCGCTATACGTAGTCAGCATGATTAAGATAGGGTGGTAGGTGAGATCAGCCGCGGATCTTGGTCGGATCATGTCGGGATGAACCTGGACGGCTTTCAGGAAAAGCCGAGTTAACGCGGTAGCGCACGCTACTGATATGAGGATAGAGCACGCTAAATGTTGAGTACAGTGAGGTCAGTAAGCTTCGTATGGCCGTTATCGCACGCTATGGATGTGGACTAGCGCGCGCTAATAACCATTTTCTATATATAGGACAGCACCCTTTTTCATTTTTCAGACTTTTTCACTTCCCAAATTCGAATTCTTAGACTTAGAGAGTTACTTCCTCCATCCTCAACCTCTCTTATCATCATCCTAGCACGAGTTGGAAGATTGTAGATCATTGGAGATTGGTGTTCAATCCTTCGGCGTTGGATTTCTTCAAGTTCCTCCTTGTTCTTCACTACTTTGAGGTAGGTGATTCTTCACCAATATTAAGTAATATTTTGAAGGACGTTTTGATCATGATTTAGGATTATCTAGTCAGTTAAATTTGTACGTAGTCGAACATCATGTTGTTAGAAGGATATTGTCGATGTTTCGGTACTTCTTCATCGTATAAACCATTGAACCTTTTAGTGTTTGAACTCATAGCATATCCATGAAGCTTCAAACCGATTATGACCAGTTTATGGAGATTATCAGTTCCTATGTCTTTACATAATGGAATCATACGTTTTGGGACATAGAATGGATGGAACTTAGAATACCTTCTTGAAGATCAAGATGAATTATGGTGTTGTGATGATTATACGTATCCTTGTATCTCGAAGTCGTTTAATCCGTAAAGATCTTTCACAAACCGTATGAGCATGATTTGCATGGAGATGACATGTATTAACACTGAAGATTTCATGAGTTTCATCACTATTAGATCAAGTGTACTGCCCAGTAGTAAACTGCCATGCACGGTTAGCGCACGCTAAGATATGTATATTAACGTACGCTATCGGGAATGAGCTAACGTACGCTATATTTGGTACGTAACGTACGTTATGTCATCAGTCGAGTCAGTCGGCTGATCAGAGAGGACTGTCAGTACATAGTTAGCGTACGCTAGACTTCGTCGTTTACGTACGCTAACGAGCAGTCTTAGCACACGTTACGTAGAGTACGTAGCGTACGCTAAGTAGTTCAGGCAGATTACATTTTTAGAGCTTTCGGCCGTAGACCGGATTGTTAGACATTCGTACGACATGAGATGAATCCTTTATTATTTCTTTTGAACAAGGTCCGAGCCTTGCATAGGGGACGATCGAGGGGCGGTGGCATACGGACGCGTGACATTTGTTGGAGCATTTCATTCTTGCCATTTTCGAGGTAAGTATCATATGTTGAGTTTGGTTTGTATTGGAACTTTGATCATGCATATGGTTTTGTTCATGTTGTCGAGTATGAGATTAATTCCCTTGATTTCTCGTGGTATTCATTGTTAATTGTTTGTATTCTGGACATATTGAAATGCATATATGTATGCATGATTTCATGGTTTATATTGTAAATGATCCGAGGGGGTCATGAGGATCTATGCTGAGGGCGCTGGATCGAATATCCA
Organism: Orobanche coerulescens; assembly: GCA_033398695.1. Taxonomy (NCBI): domain Eukaryota; kingdom Viridiplantae; phylum Streptophyta; class Magnoliopsida; order Lamiales; family Orobanchaceae; genus Orobanche; species Orobanche coerulescens. The sequence continues at coordinate 53,711,875 of CM065803.1, forward strand.
CCATGTGTTGGTCCGACGGGATCATCATGGGGATCTATGCTGAGGGCGCTGGATCGTTGGACGGGTTTTCCACCATGCGTTGGTCCGACGGGATCATCATGGGGATCTATACTGAGGGCGCTGGATCGTTGGATTACCCTGTATTGTGTTGATGGAATCGTGAGGATTCGCATCGTTGGATTCCGGTGATGGAAATCCGTTTTGTATGTTTTATAATGCATTGATGAAATTTGTATTGTGATACTTGTACTAGCATCGTTTTGCTAACCCCTTCGGGGGTGGACATTTGTTTTGATGTTCAGGTAGCCGAGGAGCGGGGAGGCAGCCACAGTACCGGCATGACGATGAAATGGCTCAGTGATGTGGTTGATGTTTATTGTTATTGTGATTTGTCTTCTTGGTTCACTTTCAGTATTCGAGTACGTGTGTCTTAATAATATTAATTCGATATGGTTGTATTAATGACTCAATGGATCAGTTGAAATCGGTTTGTATTTTGAACTTCTATGGTACTGTTGTATTATATCTTCATTTCTTTTAATTAGCCTTGTAAACCCTTACTTTAAGGGTTTACGGTGCTGTAATTATTCCGAATATCTCGGGGTGTTACAGAATATGGTATCGGAGCTAAGATTCATCGATATCTTGGCAGTTGGGTTTTAGTTGGGTCTGTTTACGTTATCTGATTTCGGATCGTTTTTAACATCACTGCTGAGCTAGCATCGTCGTGTGGACCGTGGTTGTAAGTCTCCTAATCTCAATTACTACCGTTTTATTTAATTCATTTTTGTGAATATTGACGGACTTTCTTTTAGAAAAGTTGCCCTGGATATTGAGTATTTGTGTTTACAGTATGTTGAGGGGAGGTCGTGGACGCGGACGTGGTCGTGGACGCGGACGTGGAAATGCGAGACAGGAAGATTCGGCGTCTACCCCAGAATTAACCGCTAGTCGAACCTATTCCCATTCTGGAGGACAACAGGGATCAGCAAATAATAATGCAGATCCTAACGTGCCGGGAGTGCTTCAACAGGTGGTTGCTCAGATAAACCAGTTTGCTCAGGTTGTTGATCGCATGCAGACGGCGATGGGACAACATCATAACGAGGATAATCGGGGGGACAAATGGCTTACTGAGGTGGTCAAATTGCACCCTCCAAAATTTGACGGTTCTGCTGAGACAATTACTTGGGACCACTGGCTGAAGGAGTTAGAAAAGATCTTTGCAGGGATTAACTGCCCTGACGACCGAAAGGTTCCGATAGCCCAGTATCTCCTGACTGGGGAGGCTTTCGACTGGTGGGAGTCCATTCGACCTGAGAATCATAATACTGAATGGACGAAGTTCAAATTAATGATGGAAGCGCAATATTGTCCTCGCCCAGTTAGAGAGGCCCGAGTCCGGGAGTTTTTCTCACCACAAAATTTAGAGGCATATGTGACAGACGTGATTAAGACTTTAATCACCAGCTGACTTATGTGCGTCACTTGGTCAGGACCGAGGCAGAGAGGATTTTTCATTTCGACATGCGGATGAAGTCGGAAATTCAGCAGTATATGTCCGGATTTGAATGTACCACCTTGCGACAGTATCAGGACAAGGCACTGGCCTATGATATGAAAGAGGCGGCAGTAGAAAAGTCAACGGAAGCAAAGAAGCATAAAGTGTCTGGCAACTTCACGGAGAATAAGAGTAGTGGGCCCCGCAAGGGCCAGTCCTCATTTCATTCGTCCAGGAGGCCTCCGCATCCTTCTCGAGGTGGAAAGAAGTTCCGGGCAGCACCAACCGTTTCAGACGCAGGGAAGAAATGTTATAACCGTGGCAAAACGGGGCATGTTCGACGTGATTGTTTCGCACCTGCTGTGACCTGTTTCGAGTGTGGACAGGAAGGACATCGCGCAACGTTTTGTGGAAATACGACTCGATCTTTTGGTACTCGCACTCCTACACCGGTTCCGAAAGATACCAGTGTAAACCAGACGCAGCAAAGTGGTTTCCAGCAGCAGAATGTTGGGAAAAGAGAAGCATCCAGCACTGGGTCCGTTCCTCCGCGTATTTACGAGATGAAGAAGTCAGACGATCAGAACACGGCTGTTGCATCAGGTACGATTCATATCCTTTTGCAACCAGTTAGTGTCTTATTAGATTCAGGAGCTACGCATTCTTTCATATCTTTGAACTGTGTTAATCGTTTGAAAATATCGTGCTTGTATGATTGTGAACCTTATGTTGTGGGGTTACCGAGCGGAGAAAAACTCGTGGGAACCCTAGAAACTAGAGATTTTCCAGTGACTATAGGAGGGAGAGATTGGCCATCAAATCTTATTGTAGTCGACATCCATGGTGACGATCTAATTCTCGGAGACGATTGGCTCAACCGTTCTGGAGCTATTTTGAATTACCGAAAGAGAGTTATTTCTATCATTGCCGATGATGGATCTGAACATTTATTCAAAGGGTGGAGACCAGGAAGCTCGGGAAAATTGATCAAGGCTATGAAAGCGGTGAAATTACTGAAGCAGGGTTGTCACGGATTTTGGTGCTACGCCATGAGGAAAGAAGGAGGAGTAGAGCTCTCATCTATTCTAGTTGTGAATGAATTCTCAGATATATTCCCTGACGAACCACCTGGGTTACCTCCGCAGAGAGAAGTGGAGTTCACTATCGAATTAGAGCCTGGAGCCGCTCCTATTTCTAGAGCACCATACCGCATGGCGCCAACCGAGATGTATGAACTAAAGAAGCAACTGGAGGAATTATTGCAGAAGGGTTACATTCAACCTAGCGTTTCTCCTTGGGGAGCACCCGTTCTCTTTGTCTGGAAGAAAGATGGATCCCTCCGATTATGTATTGATTACAGGGAGATAAACAAGGTGACGATCAAGAACAAGTATCCTATACCTCGGATCGACGACTTGTTTGATCAACTGCAAGGGGCAAGGGTATTCTCGAAGATTGACTTGCGATCAGGATATCATCAGTTGAGAATTAAGGAATTGGATATACCGAAATCTGCTTTCAGATCCCGGTACGGGCACTATGAATTCGTGGTGATGCCATTCGGACTTACCAATGCTCCTGCGGTATTTATGCAATTGATGAATCGGGTATTCTTAGAATACCTAGATAAGTTTGTGGTCGTTTTCATTGACGACATCTTGATCTATTCGAAAGACACAGAGGAGCATGCCGAGCATTTGCGTGTGGTTTTGAGCACCTTGAGGAATGAACAACTTTTTGCGAAGCTTTCCAAATACGAGTTCTGACTTAGGGAAGTAACTTTCCTTGGGCATGTGATATCAGCTGACAGAGTTCAGGTAGACCCGAAGAAAGTCGAAGCAATCTTGGGATGGGAACCTCCTCATAACGTGAAAGAAGTCCAAAGCTTCTTAGGACTTGCTGGATATTATCGCCGTTTTGTAGAAGGATTTTCCAAAATCGCTCGTCCACTCACTCAGCTGTTACAGAAAACTCAAAAGTTCACGTGGGATGAGAAATGCCAGGCTAGTTTTGATGAACTTAAGAGGAGACTGACGATAGCGCCTATATTAGCGTTACCAGATGGAACTGATGGATTCATGGTATACAACGACGCTTCAAATTAGGGTCTGGGATGTGTGTTGATGCAAAATGATAAGGTGATTGCCTATGCCTCTCGACAGTTGAAACCGTACGAAGTTAATTACCCGACTCATGATCTGGAGTTAGCAGCTGTGGTCTTTGCTTTGAAAATTTGGCGACATTATTTGTACGGCACTCATTGTCAGATCTTTACAGATCATAAGAGCCTCAAATATATTTTCAGTCAGAAAGAATTAAACATGAGGCAGAGAAGGTGGCTGTAATTGATCAAGGATTACGACTTGGAAATCCTCTATCATCCGGGAAAAGCAAACGTAGTAGCCGATGCATTGAGCCGTAAACCTGTTTTTCTTCGAGTGTTGGAAGCACTTACGTCCCAAACCAGCATTCAACGAGAACTGGTCCACGAAGGGATTGAAGTATGGGCACCAGGAATCCAAGGGCGACTATATGTGATGGAACTGACTTCGTCACTAGTCAAGGAAATCAAATCTAAGCAGTTGAACGATTCTCTGATCCTTCGGTTATGTGACGAAGTAAAGAAAGGAAAGGCCCCAGGATTCGTGATACAAGATGATGGAGTTCTGAGATTTCAGAGTCGACTTTGCGTCCCCGATGATGATGATTTGAGATGGACAATTCTGAAGAAAGCTCACAGCGCGCCCTATTCTATTCACCCGGGCAGTAGTAAGATGTATAAGGATCTAAAACAAAACTTCTGGTGGGAAAATATGAAGAAGGACATAGCAGAGTACGTTTCGAAGTGTTTGACTTGTTAGCAGGTTAAGATTGAACATCAGCGGCCTGCCAGAATGTTAAAGCCACTTCCGATCCCTGAGTGGAAGTGAGAGGATATCTCGATGGATTTCATCACCAATATGCCAAGGACCAAGACGGGAATGAACATGATTTGGGTTATAGTTGATCGATTAACCCAGTCATCTCATTTCCTAGGAATTAAAGATACTTGGGGACCCGAGAGATTGGCGCGAGTATTTATTGCAGAGGTAGTCAGATTGCATGGGACGCCGAAGACCATTATTTCGGATCGAGATGGTCGCTTTGTATCGCATTTTTGGAAAGCAGTTCACAGGGCTTTAGGGACCGAGCTAAAATTTAGCACGGCTTATCATCCTCAAATGGACGGTCAGTCCGAAAGGACTATTCAGACAGTAGAAGACATGCTTAGAGCTTGTGCCTTAGATTGGTCAACTGATTGGGAAGTTCACTTGCCGTTGATTGAATTCACCTACAACAATAGTTGGCATGCTTCTATTAAGATGGCGCCATTTGAAGCTTTGTACGGGAGGAGATGCCGATCACCCCTGTGCTGGGATGATTCTTCGGACTTGATCGGGACGGAACCGAAATTGATAGTTCAGACTCAGGAGAAGATAACTTTGATTCGGGAAAGACTGTTGACTGCCCAGAGTCGACAGAAGTCTTATGCTGATGTGCGCTGTCGCCCACTGGAGTTTGAGATTGGGGACCATGTACTATTGAAGGTGTCTCCTACTCGGGGAATTTTCCGTTTTGGGAGGAAAGGTAAGCTAAGTCCGAGATATATCGGACCATTTGAGATCCTTGAGAGAATTGGGGATTTAGCATATAGGGTGGCCTTAGCGCCATCGCTGAGTCACGTTCACAATGTGTTTCACGTATCCCAATTGCGGAAGTATGTACCGATCCCAGTCATATTATTGATTTCGACGAGATCGAGGTAGCTAATGACGGCACCTTCGAAGAGAGACCAACCAAGATACTTGAGAGTCGGATCAAACAATTGAGGAATAAACCAATACACTTGGTTAAAGTACAATGGTCACGACACGGAGTTGAAGAAGCCACTTGGGAAACAGTGGACAATATGAAGACTAGATATCCAGAGTTGTTTTTATCTTAAGTTTCGGGACGAAACTTCTTTTTAGGGAGAGAGGATGTAATACCCGAGATTTCTGATGTGTATTTGAACCTTATGATAATGTAATTGTTGCATTTTGATCTGAGTATTATTCTCCGTATTTCATGATCATGTGTTGTTGAGAGGATGATTTCATGAATGTGTTCAAAATTGTGACTTTTGCACATGTAGCGCACGCTATCGACTAGGCGTAGCGTACGCTAAATTTGGGTTTCGTAGCGCACGCTATATATGAACCTTAGTGCGCGCTATATTCATTGTTAATTGTTTGTATTCTGGACATATTGAAATGCATATATGTATGCATGATTTCATGGTTTATATTGTAAATGATCCGAGTGGGTCATGAGGATCTATGCTGAGGGCGCTGGATCGAATGTCCACCATGCGTTGGTCCGACGGGATCATCATGGGGGTCTATGCTGAGGGTGATGGATCGTTGGACGGGTTTTCCACCATGCATTGGTCCGACGGGATCATCATGGGGATCTATACTGAGGGCGCTGGATCGTTGGATTACCCTGTATTGTGTTGATGGAATCGTGAGGATTCGCATCGTTGGATTCCGGTGACGGAAGTCCGTTTTGTATGTTTTATACTTGTACTAGCATCGTTTTGCTAACCCCTTCGGGGGTGGACATTTATTTTGATGTTCAGGTAGCCGAGGAGCGGGGAGGCAGCCACAGTACCGGCATGACGATGAAATGGCTCAGTGATGTGGTTGATGTTTATTGTTATTGTGATTTGTCTTCTTGGTTCACTTTCAGTACTCGAGTACGTGTGTCTTAATAATATTAATTCGATATGGTTGTATTAATGACTCAATGGATCAGTTGAAACCGGTTTGTATTTTGAACTTCTATGGTACTGTTGTATTATATCTTCATTTCTTTTAATTAGCCTTGTAAACCCTTACTTTAAGGGTTTACGACACTGTAATTATTCCGAATATCTCGGGGTGTTACAGAGGCGAGCTCGTTCTTATTAGTGCCGGGGGAGCCGGTCATTCATAGTGTCGAGGCGAGCTCGGTCTTATTAGTGCTGGGGGAGCCGGTCATTCATAGTGCCGAGGCGAGCTCGGTCTTATTAGTGCTGGGGGAGCCGGTCATTCATAGTGCCGAGGCGAGCTCGGTCTTATTAGTACCGGGGGAGCCGGTCATTCATAGTGCCGAGGCGAGCTCGGTCTTATTAGTGAAGATATCCGAACCTAATTTTATTAATAATACTTCTTCAGATACATGGCATTTCATGGATAAGTAAATTTTTGGCCGCTCAGGTATTCTAGTCGGTAGCCATTATGCAGGACTTCACTGACCTGTATGGTCCCTTCCATTTTGGTCTAAGTGGTATAGGATCCAGTTCCAATACTCGTTTTAGAACTAGGTCCCCGACCTGGAAGCTCCTCGGGCGGACCTTCGAGTTATAGTATCGCTCGCACCTTATTTTATAAATAGCATTTCGCACTTCTGCTTGGGCCCATTTTTCTGCGATAAGGTCCAGGTTCATATGGAGGGCCAAGTCGTTATCTTGTTCTTTGAAATGGTCACTCGATAAGTGGGTGCCCTGATCTCGGCTGGGACGACGGCATCCGTGCCGAAAGGCAAGGAGAAGGGTGTTTCTTCGGTGGCGGACCGCTGTGTTGTCCTGTAAGTCCATAAGGCTCCAGGAAGTTCTTCCGGCCACAAACCCTTAAGTTCTTCGAGGCGTGTCTTGAGGTGTTGTTTTATAATTTGTTGACCGCCTCGACTTGTCCATTGGATTGCGGATAATATGGCATGAAGAAGTTATTCCGTATGTGGAGGCCATCACAGAATGCCCGGAACTTCTTGTTATCAAATTGTTTGGCATTGTCAGAGACGATGGACTGACGAATCCCAAATCGGCAGATGAGGGACTTCCAGATAAAATCAACTATCTTCTGCTCGGTCGTCCATGCCATGGGTTCGGCCTCCTCCCATTTTGTGAAGTAATCGACAATGACTATGCCATATTGTACTCCTCTCCGTCCTTTAGGCAGGGGGCCAACTAGGTTAATTCCCCACTTAGCGAATGGCCATGAGTAATAAACAGAAGTGAGAGTTTCCGGTGGTGATCTGATCTGGGGGGCGAAGATTTAGACCGGACGCATTTTCGAACGAGTGTGATGGCATCCTTTTTGAGACTTGGCTAGTAATACCCTTGACGGATTAGTTTAAAAGCGAGCGCTTGGCCTCCTGAGTGGTTGCCGCATATGCCCTCGTGCACCTCCCTGAGGGCATAGTCTGACTCGGACTCGGAAAGGCATCTCAGCAGTGGGACCGAGTAGTCTCGTTTGTATAAGATGCCCTGCAGGATGATAAATCGAGCGGATTGAGTTCGAATTATTCGGGCTTGGGCTCGATCCTCAGGTAATATGCCGTTTTGGAGGTATTGGATTATGGGGTGCATCCATCCTTGGGGTTCCACCTGTTCGGCTATTTGGACTTCTGCCATCTCCAGGGCCGACGAGGCATGATACCTGACTACTTTTTCCTGGGGCCGGTTCGGCTCGGTTCTCGCGGTCCCGGGGATGATTTTGAGTAAATAGCCTCAATATATTATCGTCGCATATCGCGGTTAAGGCTGCGACCAGGTCCCGGCATTGCTCGGTATTATGACCCGCTAATTCGTGATATTTACAAAAGCGAGTCTGATCCATTTCCTTCGGATCTTTATAAATTGGCCTGGGGATGGGGAGCAGGCTGAGATCCTTGATTTGTTCAAATATGGCTACAGCCCCCACCGAGTAAATCTCCGCATAGTTGGCTATAAGCTCGGTTCGCCGTTCTCTGAAACTTCGACTGGCCGGTGCAGTCTCGAGGGGAAGCAGCCTTACCTTCACGACGAGGTTCTTGGCGGTGATCACGGGATGGGTTTTTCCTTTCTTCCATCTTCTTGTTTGTCCCATGCTAGTCGGATGGCATGGCGAATATAGGGGCCGACATGGCTGTTTCCGCGGCTATGTGAGAGCTGGCCCACTCCAGGAACTCCTGGTAGGTGCGTGGAGTGTTTTGGCACACCGTCCAACGGAAGAAAGAATTTTTCAAAAGGCCGGATTGCGAAATGATAGCCAGCGCGTCATCTGACATGGGTTTCGTCTCTAATATTTGCTTATTGAAGCGAGATATATAGCTCTTAAGGGACTCGTTGGGTCCTTGTACGATTGACGCAATGGAAGAGCGTGGGGCAACACACACCTGAGACCCCCATGAAGTGGGATCGAAACGCTGCATGGAGCTGAGACCATGTCTGGATAGAATGATGAGAAAGTGAACGGTACCATCTTTGGGCTCGTTCCCCTAAGGTTAAGGAGAACATTCGACATCTGAATGCGTCGTGGGATCCGTGTAGGTCCATCCACGAGTTTTAATGCCCAAGATGGGCGTTGGGGTCAGTCTCCCCATTATATGGTGGGATTTGAGGTACATTGAGCTTCTCCGGGAGAGGTTCCGCCAAAATGCTGGGGGCAAGGGGACTCTCCTGGCAGTCCAGCCATCCAGAACTTAGAGGTGGTTGTTGCTGTTTGTTTTCCAGCTCAGTGAGACGTTTCTTAAGGAACTCAATTTTTCTTGAGTTTTCGCACGGAGGCTGGAGAGTCATTTTTGCCGGGACGTGGGATTGGTGAGCGGTCTCGGCCTTGGCTTGGCCCAACTCCGAATGGTCCGATCCGGTGCCAGATTTCCCGCGTCCTCCCGCTTCCTAATCGTTGGAACACCGATACATGGGGAGGAGGCAGGGCGTTTTCGAGATAGATGGGGACTTTCGCTGTGACCCTTCTGGTCCCGCCTGGGGTCAACTGGACGGGTCATTTGAGACTGGGCTTCAGATTGGTCCTTTTGGCTCCTCAGTTGAGGATTACCACTCTGGGTGACCCGTACCATCAGGGCGCTCATTCTTTGAATGAATGCAGGATGTTTAAAACATTCTGCCACCTTGAGCAAGTTTTCTCTCCGTGGCGCGCTGGGGATCTGGTTGGTTCCTGGAACTTCCTTGAGACATGATGCTGTTGGATAGATCAAGTTCTTGAAACTTCAATGGATCTGCAATGATTCACGGAAGTGCCCCCTTCCTTTAGTGCCAATTTGTTGATATCTGATTTCATCAACGAAACGTGTGCTGACTTGGACTAGTTGAATCGAAGCCACATAGTAAATAATAAAAGCCGAATAAATAGGATAAATAAATTTGATTGATAATCGTGTGATTTTGAGATAGAGCCGAGCTGAATTTTTATGCCGGTCTATTCTGCTTTTTTCTATTACAAGTCTACTGTATTTCTTTATGGGTCAAATTCTTCTTATTTTCCAAAAGTCCCTTTCAAGCATACATTCCTTCTATATATATAGAAAGCTTTGGCCAATCTGAAGACAGACAGTTGGAGAATGTTTGAGATACATCCAAACACTTGTCAGAAGAAGAGAATGTCTTAGACACGTGGCTTCGTTTGGGGGTTGCTTTGGGAAGAGGGGGGGACAAATTGCATTAACTGTCCTGTATGCGTGTTCCACATGCATTTGGTGATATTTATCCGTCGTGTGGTCGGTTCCGGGGTCGACCAGTCTAACTGCTCTGCCCAGCCTTGTTATAATGGGGCCTTGGAGCATGTTTGGTGTGGGCCTGGTCGGTCCTTTTTGTCATCCCGGCTCGGGGTCGGTCGTGCGGTCGGTCCCCGATCTCTAACTGTTGGCCTGGTCGGCCATCCTTGTTATCTTCTGCTCGGTAGGTCTATCTGAAAACCGACTCTTTTATCTTCCAGTTTCTCTGAACTAGTATGGCTGAGCTGGCGGTGAGTGCATGGATGAATGCCAAGGCGGATTGGCTATCATCAACGAGGTTAAGAATACTTGAACAATTCTACTTAAATTATGAATCATAATATAAAGAAATAAGAAATTACAATTGACATTCTATTATTTTCAAATGATGTTCATCTTCTACATTTTCTTAATATTTGTTCTTGTTCAAGAAATCTATCATATTTTAAAAACATCTTCCTCAAATATATAAGAAATTACTTTTTAGTAATACCATATAAATCAATAGGATAGATTTTAGTATATTAAAATTGTTTTTAAATATTTTTAAATATGATGAATAATTATTTTAATTATCTTAATATTTCAATTATTAAAAATGGGAATTCATGTGTTTAAGAGTTAATTTTATATATTTTTATTGTTATTGTATAATTATTTTAATTATCTTAAAATTTTAGTCATTCAGAAATGAGAATTCATGTGAGAGCTCTGTTTATTTTATTTCTAACATATTTTGGATGTTACATATTTACACTTTGGATACAATTGTTGCCCTAATATTTATATATTTTGGTACTTAATTAAATTGAAAATATATGCAGTTTTTATTTTATGAATTTTCAAGGATATCTTTCTAACATATATTAATAATTAATTTTAGATAATAGTACTTTAATAAATATAATCATCTTTATAGAAAAAAAGTTTAGAGAATAAGAGTCAATTGTAGATATTTCTAAATATGACTTGGTAAATATTTAATTATATTAAATTCCGAAGGGGAATTCATGTGAGAAAAAAATCACTTATCGTGTATTTTGCCATGGTCAAATATCCTCTCATGTAGATATATATTGTTAAAATATAATTTTACATATAATTTCGATGATTTTACTTAGCATAATTGCTAAATGTGTTACTATTATAGTGTTGTGCAAAAAATTTCTATCTATTTGGAATTGATTGCGCTTGCTAATTTTCTATATGATTTAGGGCACTACTTAAGCATTTGGAGGCCATCAGCAAGCTAGAAAAATGACCCAAACCCAACATTGAAGAAACGATGCATGTGCGAGAGAAATGACGAAAAGAGAAACAAACACATAGTCTACCAAGTGTCACTGGCAGAGACACGATTGCGTCAGTGCCCGTATCACACAACCGTATCAGTTGTCAATGCATCCATGCGTTTGTAGAAGAGTAGACACGATCGCGTCACATTTTGACGTATGTCAGTTGGCGCCCCTGTTTCGAAAATCCTCATTTTTCAGGTCTTGGACCTCTTCAGGAGGCTATATATACATGTTTAGGGTTCGAAAAGTAGGAGAATTGATCGTTATTCATCATATTCATTCTAGACGGTCATATACAAGGAAGATAGGCTTCAAGACAACAAAAAGGATTTACAACGAAGATTGAAGGCGAATCGAGAGGTTCATCCAAATCCGAATTTTATTCTTTCCTCCTATTTTTTATCTTTTACTTTATCTAGTCGAACATATAGATCAAAAATATGTCTATGTATTATTTGATTATCATGTCCAGTTAATTTATTTAATTTCAATACTTGGGAGTATATTGACTGCAACTGGTTTTGATGATTAATTGATGTGAGTGTTCATCTTGAATTTTCTATTCAAATATGTTGTTCTAATTCATGTTTAGACAGTTGATCACTATTTTTAGATGCTAGACAATTACATTCATAATTCGAGAGATGAGTTCAATAATAGGTCTTCCATATTAACATGATTAAATTACGTGATTGAGAAATCAATGATTAATCGTGAAGGCTTTATGATCTTTTGATTTAAGGAGTTAATTTTCATAAATTAGATAGAGACGTTAATTTGTGTAATTTAATCTATATGTTTATGTGATTTAGAGAGATGCCATAGACAACCTGAGTGGTCGTCTTATGGAAAAAACAAGTAAAGAACTTAAGTAGAAATTCATCTAAGAAAACCTAGAAATCAAGAGAAACCATAGTCTTGGAATCTCATCCAAAGAAACTCTCTTGTTTGATTTTTGCTATCTTATTTTACTTTTAATTGTAATTTAGAATTGATTTAATTTTATAATCTAATCCCTGAATTTCAATTGGAGAATACTACGATCTAGTACCCGATATAATAAATAAATTAATCCCTGCGAAAAATTTGTTTGCTCGTTCTTATCTATAACTATTTCGTGCATTTGTGGATAGCAAAAAATATTTGGAGAACAAGTCTTTTACGCTGTTGTTGGAATTAAGACAATTATTAATATTGATATTGTGATAATACAATCGATTTCACTTTAATTATGTTTTTATCTATATTTTGGCTCACATACATTTTGTGATTTTTTTCATAAAGTCGCCCACTGTTGAAGGGAAAATAACTGAACAGAAAAATAGGGCAAAACTGTGTATTATTCTATTGATGACATCCCTTTAAATAGGGAGAAATACATACAAGCAGGCATAATCCTACCCTAACTAGGAAAGCCCGTAAACTAACAGACTTAGGCACATATTGTGTATTATTACTTTAACACTCCCCATTGTGTCTAGTCTACAAGTGCATGTCATGTTGCCTCGTTAAAACCTCGTCAAGTAAAAACTCAGTGGAAAAAATGTCTTGATCGTAGGGAAAAGAGTACAACATCTAGACACATCAAGTTTAGACTTCGTCCTTTGAATCTATCCTTTCATATGATGGTTACATTAATCATAGCACTACTAAGGTGACCATTCCATCGATCCCTAAAATCGTACATCTTGTTACCTCGTTAAAAACCTTTCTAAGTGAAAAAAACCCTGTGGGGAAAATGATCATTGGAAGGAAAAGAGTATAACGTACGGTGTGGATGTAAGACTCCTCCTCAAAGTCTACATCTCCCCATGACTTGTACATCAATCAAGGATATTTTGAAAAACTTGTGCATGTGTCGTTTGCCTCATTAAAAAGTTTGCCAAGTAACAAAACCCAGTGGGAGAAAATAAGCCTTGGTCGAAACGAGTACAACGTCGGTGAGTAAGTTTCTTTATGACTCACCCTTATTCCTCTACCTTTACATCGATTTCGGGAGTTTGGAAATTCTCCGTATTCCGATACTTTTCACATGTTTTTCAAACACGGATTTGGGCAGAGATTTGGTAAACAAATCGGCCATATTTTCCTCAGATTTCACTTGCTTTACTTGAATATTGAGGAGAGCCTGTTGTTGCTGCTTGTAGAAGAATTTTGGAGATATGTGCTTTGTGTTATCCCCCTTAATATACCCAAGCTTCATCTATTCGATGCAAGCTGCATTATCTTCATATATGCATGTGGGTGCTTCAGTGACATTACTTAGTCCACTATTACCTCAGATATGTGTAATGATAGCTCTTAACCAAATACACTCACATACCGCCTCATGCAAAGCGATAATCTCGGCATGATTAGATGAGGTAGCTACAAGAGTTTGTTTAGTAGATCTCCAAGATATAGCGGTGCTCCCAATAGCAAATACATAGCCAGTTTAGGAACGATATTTGTGTGGGTCAGAGAGGTATCCTGCGTCAGCAAATCCTACCAATACGTTCATCGGGGTAGGTTCTATGGCATTAGAATTTACTTCAGCATTTGCCTTTACGGAAGCAGCTTCCTTTGCCTGCTTGTAGGGAAAGAATAGTCCCAAGTCAATGGTTCCTTTTAGGTATCGAAATATGTTCTTGATACCATTCCAGTGACGTTGCATCGGTGCTGAGCTAAATCGAGCTAGCAAGTTTACTGATAAGGCGATGTCCGGTCGCGTACATTGAGTTAAGTACAATAGAGCGCCTATTGCACTTAAGTAGGGAATTTCAGCTACGACCGATCATGTGAGTGCTAACCGAGTGTGCTTTGTCCATGTTAAAGCGTCTAAGCATCTTCTGGACATAAGCAGACTGGTGGATGAGAATTCCACAGACTCTATGTTCTATCTGAATACCAAGACAGAAACGACTCTTCCCAAGCTCTCTCATCTCAAACTCAGTTTTCAAGTATCCGATGGTTTCTCTTATTTCATCAAGAGTGTTGATTATATTCATATTGTCGACATATACTGCGATGATCGCAAATCCGGAACTTGTTTTCTTTACAAAAATGCAAGGACACAGTTCATCGTTCTTGTATCCCTTCCCAATCAAGTATTCACTTAGACGGTTATACCACATCCTTCCGGATTGTTTCAAACTGTAAAGTGAGCGTTTAAAACGAACTGAATACGCACTCCGTGGTCTGGAGTTACTTGATTTGGGTAGTGAAATGCCTTCGGGCACTTTCATGTAAATCTCTGTATCTAGATCCCCATAGAGATACGCGGTGACCACGTCCATTAGCTGCATTTCCAATCCTTCGGAAACAACTAGGCTAATTAGACAGTAAAATGTAATAACGTCCATTACGAGGGAATACATTTCCTCGTAATCGATACCAGGGCATTGTGAGAAACCTTGTGCAACAAGGCGAGCCTTGTACCTTAGGACTTCGTGATTCTCATTACGCTTTCTGACAAGAACCCATTTGTGTCCAACAGGCTTTACACTTGGAGGAGTTAGTACTACTGGGGCAAATACCTGGCGTTTTGTCAGAGAGTCGAGCTCTGCCTAGATAGCTTCTTTCCATTTAGGCCAATTGGCTCTTCGTTGACATTCTTCAACAGAGCATGGTTCGATATCATCGTGCTCTACAATTTCTTGAGCAACTATGTATGCAAACACATCATCAATATGAGTGGTCGATCGTTCCATCAAATCAGACGCACTTTTATAGTTGATCGAGATCTCTTTGTTCTCTAATGTCGAATTGATCTTTGGGGCGTCCCCCAGTAACGATTCGTGGACATATCTATAGTCAGAGACAATCTCGTGGGAATGATTCCCAGTATTGATGATTAATGGGTTGATTTGTGCCTCACCTGCCCTTTTCTTCCTTGTGCGGGTGTCTATTGAACCAGGTGGCTCCCCCTTTTCCTTTTGGGAGCCATGACCTCGATCGCGCTTCCACTGGGTGTGATCGCATCACTCAGTACATTGGTGATGTGCCCCTTATTGGGGACTTCAAACCTTGCAGGCACATTTGCAGCTGGAATGTGTGATCTTGTCACTTTGGCGATATCAGTAAACGCACCAGGTATCGAATCTGCTACATTCTGAAGATCGAGGATTCGTTGTACTTCACGATCACATAGTGAGGTATAGGGACCATAATGAGACAGCCTAGGGACGGACCAGGACAATTCCTATCGTTCCTTGAGAAATTTCTTTTTCTCCTATCCCCCTAACGACGGGAATTCTGACTCATTAAAGTGATAATCCGCAAAGCATGCGGTAAAAAGATCACCTGTCAAGGGTTCTAAGGCTCTGTTCTTTTGGACTGAATGAATCAATCGAATCGAATCAATCGAATCAATTAAATCGAATCAATCGAATGGATCTGAATCGAATCGAATCGAATCGAATGGACTTGACTCGACTCGAAATATATATTAAGGGTAAATAATAATAATAATGGTAAATAATAATAATAATAATAATGATAATAATAATAATGGTAATCAACAACAACAATGATAATAGTAATATTATTAGTAATAATAACAATAATAACAATTAAGATGAGTAATAATAATAAGAAGAAGAAGAACTGAATTGAATTGAACTGAACTGAACTGAACTGAATGGACCTGAACTGAACTGAACTGAACTAAAAAACCAAAAAATAAGTCTAAAAGTACAGGGCCTAAGTAGCGGATTATTGTTGGGGATTCATATCCAATGTAGATACCTAAACGTCTCTGAGCACCCATCTTATTGCATTGTGGGGGCGCACTCGGCACATATGTTGCACAACCAAATATGCGTATATGTGAGATATCCAGCTCATATCTAGTTACCAACTGGTACGCAGAGAATGGTTGGCCAACGATGGGTCTGAAACGAATAAGTATGGCTAAATGTAGGACTGCATATCCCCAAGCATAGATGGGCATATTGGTGCGCAAAACCAATTGTAATATCCTAGAATTTTGCTATGATTTTTCGCATTATTTTATCTGAGTTGTACTGTACAGAGTGGGACCGATACAGTATGGGTGAATAATTTTGGGAACTGTGACAGACGTGCCAGTATATCTATCGAGGTTATTTTAATTCTAGGATATTACATGCTTGATATGTTTTTGGATATCAGATATACTGTATGAGTATTTGTACAATTTCCGTACTTGGTCGACAGTTGTAATTGAGGTATCGTGCATCAGAAGTATCGTATGAGAATACTATTGAAATGAGTATACATATTCGGTATGTCGTGTAGACGTGCCAAGTATGTCGAGACGACCAAGAACATGTGGAAATGGCCAAGTGCAAAAGCCATTACGTATGTTAAACCTTGGAGCTTACGTACATAAAATTTGCTAGCTTACGTACGTTATATAGGGTATATAACACACGTAACAAAAAGAATCAGATGGGGAATAAATATCTGACATGTGGAGCCCAGGGATCGGCCAGTGTGCCAAGGATAAGTCAACGAACTCATTACGTACGCTATGGAAACAAGAGTTACGTACGTAATGAAGTTCACGAATTAAGGCAGGGAGTTCTGACTAAGTATTACGTACACTACGGATGATGTATACTGTACGTTAGGGTATGTTACGTACGTTAAGTGAGGGCCTTAGCGTACGTAATGAAGAGTGCAGTTTATAAAATGAAGTGTGGACTTTCATTTCCTCACGAACCAAAGAGATGTTCCTCTCCATATCCGTCCTTCTTCACTTCTAAGTGTGTTCTAGATACTTTTAACTTGGTTATGAGCTTCGGAGCATGGATTTGAGGCTTGGATATGAAGATGTTAATGATTCTTGAAGTGTTTGCTTGTATTATTCATCTTCAATAGGTATGTTGGATAATCCCTCTCTTCTATTTCGGATTTTGATGTTGTTGTTGATGTCTTCCTCGTATGATGATGGTTATGGTATTATTGTTGTACTTCTTGATGATATATGAGGTGTATATTGAAGAAGATGATGATTATGATGAGTATATGTTTCAAGTGTTTATGTTTTAGATATGAACATGGAATGTTGATATTTAGAACAAGTGATGATGATTATGGATGTTAAGGGACAAGTTATGTGAATGGTGATTTGATCTTCCATATGGTCTTGATGATATACGAATCGCGATTATGAATTTGACAAGAATATTATCTTTCTTTGAGGATATGTGTTCATATGAGTCGAATGATCCTAAGTGTATTTTGGCATGAGATTGACATATATAAACAAGGGATAATTATATCATGTTGAATTTAAGCTTGAATTCGGAATTGAATACGTAGATTAAACTTGCTTCGTGCTCGAATCAACTGTTATTGAGATCACCGGATTATGAGATTGAATTGAAGGTATGAATTCAGATTTGTTGGGTATAAGAACATTTGATCCGTACATAGTTGGAATCGAGTATGTTATGAAATCCTTAATATCGAGATGAATTGATCGTTGATAGGATCATCGGTATATGGAATCATATTTGTGGTTGTGAATTCATAATTGATTGGTTCGGATTGTTCGGATTTATGCTTAATCGGGATAATTGTGGAACCATTGGGTTTATCGATCGGTTGTATTGATTGTTGATTATGATCATCGAATTGCGTCTTTTATTCGTATTGTTAATTCATTATTGCGTTAGGTTGCATTAAGTGATCGTTGATGATTAACCGTTGTGCTGCGATTGGAATTGGAGGACGCATGAATCGCCTTGGTCGGGGCTGCGGAGCTTGTAGATGAAGACGACAGGGTTGGTAACAACTTCATCGTATCGGTATCAAGGCAAGTTATGCTTTCTCAGTTCATAATGTTTAATAAATGGTTTCGATTTCATTTCATTTATGATTCATATAGCAATGGTATTATGGAATATGAATCGTCGGGATGATGGTATGTGTATTATGCTTGGGCTGAGATAAATCGTAACGTATATGATTTTAAAGATGTCTAGTGGAAATGGAGACGTGAATTATATTTGGTCTATTGTATGAGAAGTTAGATATCAAGGCTAGTTATCATGCCGATATTGAACTCGAGATGGTGGTTTGGTATTGGTAATGGACTGTACTTCATTTTGGATTATTCGGATAACCATGTATTCATTCAGGGATGTTGGTCGTGGAAAGGTTAGCGTCTCCAACTTGAGGTAAATTAATATTGCTAAATTATGATAATCATCCTGTTGCATTATTACATGTGTGTGTTGATTCTTCATGTGGCGAGTGTGCATCATTGTTTGTTACATATTGTGATTGCATGAACTGTGTTAGGGGATAAGACCTAAATGGCACCTATGTTCCGGGGTATTCCTGTGAGATGCTTCCGTGACCCTTGGCTGCGGCCTTGGGGTTTATGTGATAATATCATATGTATTGTTGAGCATGATGTGAACTGTTGTGTGACGGAAATACGACGTTGTGGTCGTGTCGGTCTTTCATGATCGAGTTATCGTTGATCACTTGGAAAGTCTTCTGATCCTTGTTGGATATGCGTTTCTTCGAGATTCAGTGTCATGTTGTATCGCGACATATCTGGATTTTCAGATACGTTTTGATCGGTCATGTGTAGGATTTTCAGGGCGGGCACATGTAGCATGTGATGGTTTCGACCTCATATTGAACCGTGCACACGAGACGTACTTCGTGAGGCTGATTAGGTACGAGACCAGACGTGTGTCTGATCAATACCCGTGGTTGGCTTGTACACGAACACATGCCCGGATCAGGCGTGTCGTGACGTCCACTTGAGTCTTATTGATTGGTCGTTTACAGTCCATGCATAATCGAATCTGTTCGATAGTCGGGTTTGTCTTCGAGATCCCGTATATGCGATTTGTATATGGTTGACGATTTTATTCTCTTGTGTATCTGTCCCCGTTGATCCTTTATTAATCTCGTTTGGAGTTCACCCTATCGTTGGTAATCTCGTTCATTATTGATCCTTATTGATTCCGTTTGGAGTTTGCCTTACTGTTGGTATTCTCGGTCATTGTAGATCCTTTATTGATCTTGTTAGGATTTACTGCATCGTTGGTATTCTCGATTGTTGACCCTTTAATGATCTTGTTGGAGCTTACCATATCGTTGGTATTCTCGATTGTTGATCCTTTATTGATCTTGTTGGAGTTTACCATATCGTTGGTATTCTCGGTTGTTGATCCTTTATTGATCTTGTTGGAGTTTACCATATCGTTGGTATGCTCGATTGTTGATCCTTATTGATCTTGTTTGGGGTTTACCGTATTGTTGGTATTCCCGGTTGTTGATCCTTCATTGATCTTGTTGGAGTTACCACATCATGGTATTCTCGTTCGTGGTTGAACCTTTGTCGATCTTGTGTGGAGTTATCATGTCATTGACAATCTCGTTCTGATGCATTGGTTGGTTATTATTATTGATCGTGTTAGCATTCATACTTTGTATTGATATCCGGGACTTGCCATTGTCTCGGGACAGTTGATCTCCAGATGTATTGTGTGATATCGATTTTATCAAAATTGGGATCCGATTATGCGATCCAGCGAACAGGATTGGTCATGGACAGATTACTCCATATTGGAGATATGTTTATGTTTGAGAATCTTGGTATCATTTCGGATGCAGTACAGATGGTTACTTTTGAATTCATCCGTCACTCGAGAACGCGAGATGTGTATTATGGTAAGGATTGATTTGATATGGATTGTGATGGATCAGTAAGGTTACACTGGAAATATTTTTGCCTTGTAATTACATTGATATGTAATTGTTTATGTTGATGTGATCATTATCATTGTTGAGTATTATGGCTGACCCCGTCGTGGGCTTTATCTTTTAGGTACTCGGAGTTCTAGCTAGTAGCGGTCGTGAAGGGATGAGCTTTCCAGTGATACTGGCTATGGCATGATTGTTGGGATTTGTGTATTCTTTTCTGGTTTTTATGATTCCGCTGCAAATGTATTTAATTATGTCTCTATCCGCTGCGTGTGTAATTTTATAATGGCTTCAGTATTTTTCCAACTCGTGTTTACTTTCTAAATGCCCTTTTGGCGTCTTTGACTTGTGCATTCAAATGGTATTTTCTGACGGTAATTGGGAGCAACGTCTTTAAAAATATTTGAAGTATTTAAAATATTACCGTCTTCGCCTCTTTGGCGTATTTGAAACGTTTGCGAAAATGATTTTAGCCTTGTGGGTTCCAATATGGGGCCCACGGCGCTGTAATATTCCCGGTTGGCTTTGGGGGTGTTACACCAATGCTCGTGCTACCATTTGGATTCTTTTAATGGTTGCCTCTGCGAGACCATTTTGCGTATGCACATGGGGAACGGGATGCTCTACATCGATTCTGATTGACATGCAGTAGTCATCAAATACTTTAGATGTAAATTCTCCTGCATTATCGAGTCGAATAGACTTGATA
Source organism: Orobanche coerulescens (assembly GCA_033398695.1). Taxonomy (NCBI): domain Eukaryota; kingdom Viridiplantae; phylum Streptophyta; class Magnoliopsida; order Lamiales; family Orobanchaceae; genus Orobanche; species Orobanche coerulescens. The sequence continues at coordinate 53,732,627 of CM065803.1, forward strand.
GGGTGATCAGGATGGTGAGTCCTTAGACGAATGATCTGAGCTAGGAGTTTTGCAAATGCAGCATTTCGAGTGGAAAAGAGTGCGACATGTGACCAGCATGTCGAAGTATCCACCAGTACCATAAAGTACCTAAATGGTCCGCATTCTGGGTGGATGAGTCCACAAATATCTTCTTGTATACGTTGTAAGAATGGGATGTTCGCTTTAGTATCTTTAGCGTAGGAGAGTCTCGCTCCTACTTTAGCTAAAGAGCAGGATTTGCAGAATGAGTGATGTGCTTTTGACATAGTCTATTGCTTAGGAGGGGCATATGTCTCTATTTCGTTAGACGACATAGCATGATTAACATCATTAATGTTCTTTGTGTTGAGTTGTTGCCCTTTTTTCACTCGAAAGAAAGGATGTCCGTGCGAGTTCTTTAGAATACGGATCATCATATCTCGACCGGGATGACCGAGTCTATCATGCCAAAGCCTATATGAGCCATTGTCCCAAATTTCATTTATGGTGATAGCATAGGATTCGAATACCCTAATGGTTGTGGTGTACAGTCCACTATTTTGACTCTTAAGTTTTTCTAGTATGCGTTTACGTCCACATTCATTATATGTAATATAAAGGAACCCGATTCCATTCTCACAGTGGCTTTCGACATGGAAACCATTTCTACATATATCCTTAAAGCTGAGTAAGGTTCGAGGGGCCCTAGGTGCGTATAGAGCATCGGTAACTCGGAGAAGACTGTTGTTAGGCAATAAAAATCGGGCATTTCTTCGCCATTGGATGAGTTGGGAGGACCCAATCATCGTGGTTACCGAGTATTGACATGCAACTAATTCAGTGAATAGAAGCCTATTCCTAAGAATGGTGTGGGTGGTCCCACTGTCAACCAAACATTCAAGTTCTCCTTGATTCATTCCTACAAAAAAGAGGAAAAAAATTCGAACCATAAACACGCAAGCAATATTCATTTCTTCGAAATAAAGCTAAGAATATAACGTAGGCAATAATAATATCTTGTTCTAGAAAAACAAAGTTTCATCACGCCATTACTGAAAATAAAATATCGATAAAACCATTCTGAGGTAACAATGCCAAATGTAAACGAGAAAGTAAACATAAAGATGACATTCAGTCATAAGGGGGTGCCTCTAATGACTGTGACACGTATGGCTCATTGCGATTATCGGTGACTGTGAAATTGATGTTGGGGGACTCGTCGAGAGCATCTTCCTCCATATAGTGAGCTTCCCGTTCTTTGGACTCTCTATATTTCTTGTAGTGTGCTGCGACTTGCTTGCTTGCATGGCAGTTCTTGTACCAATGTCCAGCATCTCCACATCGATAGCACGGTTCATCGCCAACTCTGACTTTGGGAGCGACATGGGGGGTAGGTGCTTTGTTTCCTTGGATAGAAGAGCCGGGAGCACCAAGTCTTCTCATTACATTAGAAGAACCCCCACGTCCTCGACCACATCCTTGACCACTATGCCCTTTTCCACGTTGTGGTTTAGGGTTGCCATGACCAGTCCCCTGTGCATTGGGGTTCTTTCCACCTTTCACTTTGCCATAGTTGGCGTCGGGAACTTTCTTTGTCCCAACATGTCTGGCATTGTTGTTCACTAGCACTTCATTATGCCTCTCAGCCACTTGCAGTAGGTTGATAAGCTTATTGAAGGTAGTGATGCGTTTGTTGTCATACTCCAGCCTATACTGGTTCGCTAGTATAAGGGCATAAGTAGGGAAGGTGGAAAGAGTTTTTTGGAGCATATCATCTTCTGTGATGTCCTTTCCACAGTATTTAAGGCGTGCCTTGAGACAGAGCATATCTTTGTTGAAATCGTTGATCCGTTTATAATCAAGCAAGTGGATTTCATTCCACTGCACGGTCAACTCTAGGAGCAAGATATTGTGGATGTTCCCAAAACGGCCCTTAAGGGCATCCCACAGTTCTTTCGGGGATTTCAATTGCAGATATTCCCATCTTAGGCTGGGGTCGATATGTCACCTAAGGAACATTAATGCACTAGCTTTGATTTTGTCAGACGGTACTTCGTCTGCTTTTTCGAAGATAGTAGCACTATAGTCCTTAGCAACAAAAGTGGTCTCTATGTCAGAAACCCATCTATGGTACTCAAGTCCTTCTGAGTCCAAGATGTCAAATTCAGGACGAGTTGGGTCTGCCATCTTAAGACAAGAAAGAAGGAAAATGAGTTTTCACAGTATATCATGAGTACTTTCCATGATAAAATTTTCAATAACGTGGAGGGTTATTATTTTTTAGAACCAAGATATGGTCAATAAATTACTTTCGATGCTATTGAGGATTACCAATGAAATTACTTTATCACGGTTCGAGTTGATATAGGCAATAGAAATAAGTTCTCTAAAAGTCTACTAATGATGAAGCCTAATTTGCATGTCATATATATATATATATATATATAAAATATATGTATAATTATAGATATAATCACATAACCCTATGAATATATCTATACACGGATATATGCAGTCAAAGAGGTGTTTTATGGTGCAATCTACGTTTAGTTCGTGTGAATTAATTTTAATCCGAGCTGTTTAAAGCAATTTGCTTTAATTTAATTAAAGTTATTAATGCATCATGCTTTTAGTTGGTTTAATTAAGCATAAATAAATTATGGAGTATAACATGCAATTAAAAATATTTAAAAGGCATCTAAAAATTGCACATTGCAGATAGTAGGGTTCGTATTGTGTACTTTACTTCGTGAATAGGGGCAGAGAACGGTCTGACGACGGGACTGCCGAGCGGGTTGGGTCGGGTCAGCAACCAGATCGGTGCAGGCCGGCAAGCCGGGTCGGAGTGCGGAAGACGGCCGACAAAGCGGCGGAAGGCTGGACGAGCGAGGCCGCGGTGGGCAGACTTTGCAAACGGGCTGTCAGTCGGAGTAGGAGATGGGACTGGTGCCGGGCGGTCGGGGGTGCTACGTCGCGTGCGGAGGTCCTGTGGTAGGGAAGAACGGCAGATCGCAGCGAGGGTGGGGGAAAACGGCAGTTGCAGGTCCGATTTCCCGCGGGTTAGAAGGGGGCGGGGGAAGGAGACGGAAGCAATCGACTGGGCAGGTCGTGGTGGTTCTGGATCGGGGAAGAAGATGACCGATCGGGCAGCGGTGACCTGGTGCGACGTGCGGCGGCTGTTCGGCGGGTAGGGTTTCTGCAAAAAAAATCCGATTTTTCGTTTTTTTTTTCCGGAATTTTGCAGAAAAAACGGGATCTTTGCTCAGTTGGGAACTACGTGTTGATAACGTGTTGAAGGGAAAATAACTGAACAGAAAAGTAGGGGCAAAAACTGTGTATTATTCCATTGATGACATCCCTTTAAATAGGGAGAAATACATATAAGCAGGCCTAATCCTACCCTAACTAGGAAAGCCCGTAAACTAACAGACTTAGGCACACATTGAGTATTATTACTTTAACACCCACTTGTTTTTTACGCAGCTATTTGCATACAGACGCACGCATATGCATATATCTCGTCGGTACAACCAGCGGATACCCTAGTTCCACGACGGGACGAGAACAAAGACCCGAGGTGATGAAGACGAGCGGATCTCGTTTTTGTGTTTTTGGCGGTTCAGTTGTGGGACGAGATGAGGGATTTACAGGCCCTGATCTGGCCCTGCTTTTTCTGCTGGGTTTTGTGTTTGCACAGAAGACTTCATGTGTTTTGGATTTTTTAGCGGTTGAGATCGGCAGCTGTAATTTTCAGGTGGTGCTTGGCACTAGAGATGTTAAACGAGCTAGTCCTAGCGGTTCATGACTAATCCTAGCAGGCTTCGGACTAAACGGTCCGGGCCAAAAAAGCCCGGATTTAACGGCCCTAAACCTAACTCTAGCAGGCTTCGGACTAAACGGGCTAAATATTTAAAAAAATTATTTTGTACTTTTTTTATAGGCCTATATTCACATATACTCCCTCCGTCCATGATCTCGTGACCCAAAATGTTGGGCATAGTATTTAATGTATTGTGATGATGTGTTAAAGTAATTTTTTTGGATCCCATTTGTTAGAGTAGATTAGCTATTTTAATTGTTGGGTGATGTGTGAAAGTGATTCTTTTGGTCCCATTTGTGGGCCCATCATCTATTTTAGTACTAAATTATGTAATTGAAGGGTATAAATATAAATTTTATTGTGGGGTCTACTTCCTAAAATAGAAAGGTTCAACAAATTGTGGACGTCCGAATAAGGCAATAGTGTCAACAGATCATGGACGGAAGGAGTATATAGTATTAATATAAGTTAAAATTAACAATATATTATATATATTAATGTATTTATATATGTAAAATATGGTGTATAATCTTTTTTTTTCTGGCCTACGGGCCAGCCCGGGCAGTCCGCCCGTTTAGCTCGCGGGCTAATCGGTCCGTGCCAAAAAGGTCCGAAAAACGGGCTGCGAATTAACGGCCCTAACCCTATTTTTTTGCGGATTAAACGGGCTGTCCGGTAGCCCCAAGCCCAATTAACATCTCTACTTGGCAGCTTGTGTGCTTTATGGATCGCCCGCATGGTGAAACATGATGTGTCCACATATTCAGAGACTCTGAATGATATAGTATTGATATGGGACTAATTATCTGTGCATAGTTGGGGTTCTGTACTAGTTAAATAAACTAAACCCACTCAAATTGAATCCACCAACTTTGGTCATCCCAGTCCGAGGCGAATCGGACAGCTTGATATTCTCAAATTGAATTGCTAATTAAATTCAAGAATTTCAAAACTGTAGCAACAATAAAAAACTAAAACTTATATTCAACAAACAGAATTCATGGTCTGATTGTGTAGATCTCACGTGCCAAATGAATGACACGATATCACTCTTCCCACACTCTGCGTCACTTGATGTCCACGAAAGAATCCGCCATCAAGAATCGGGTTGAATTGGCTCGTTGCTCGTTCAGAAATCAGATCAACCTACAAAACAGAGCCAGGAAGTCCTCAACGTCGAAACTCCGACGCTCAATTCAGAAATCATTCCAAAATGGCTAAAATCATTATAGCAAGAGAAAATAGTATAATGTGTGAGATTATGGTTAGAGTGAGGGAATCTTGGACAGCATATTTATACAGGTCTCTTAGCTTGTCCACCTAGTTAGGAGTTACTTTGATAAATTGGGACTCCTTCGTTTTGAATCGAGGAGTGGATAATCATGATACCTTCTTGCCCTTGTAGGCATTTGATAACTACGTCAAATAATATTTCTGGAATATCAATAGGTCAGGGTTGGCCTGATGGGCCAATCTAGCTCGGTTGGGCCGAGCTACCCTAGTAGAGTCACACTATCAAAAATAACACTTTAGCCGACGACTAGCCGGAGAACGGCCGACGGCCGACGGAAGTCGTCGGCTAAAGTTCGAAGGTTTAGCCGACGGCGACTGAATTGTCGGCTAAAAGGTTTTAGCCGACGACTCTGCTTTTGGTCGTCGGCTAAAGACAAGCAAGTCGTCGGCTAAAGTTTTGTAATTGAGCCGACGACAACGAGACTTTAGCCGACGACTTTTTAATGTTTAGACGACACGTCCACTTTAGCTGACGGCTTGTCGTCGGCTAAAGTCTTACATATTTTTTGTGCAAAATATATCACCATCTAACACGTCAAGACACAATATACAACACATTCAAAAATTACAAAAGAAGAAAATGAAAAACAACAATTTTCCCTGGTCTGATCATTCAATAAATCATATTGAAGGTATGTTTATTGAACTTTAATATCAATTATAATTATATTATGCAAATAATATATCTATTTTGATGATTATGAACATGTTTAAGAATTAGTTCGTTTTCTTGAGGATTTCTTGGTGTATGTATAACACACACACACACATATATATATATATATATATGTGTGTGTGTGTGTGTGTGTATGGATATGACATCTTGAATTCGAGCTATGATGATTGTAGTCGTAATTTTTATATGTTCTTGATAAATACGAATTATGATTGTGTAATATTGTTGTTATATTTTTTTATAGGATGGATAAAAGTTGGATTGGTCTACAAAAATGGGATTCAAGGGTCATAGATGGAAAGCGAGGGTTTATTCGATTTGTGAAGGAGCATGATAGTGATAGTATAATTCATTACTGTCCATGCAATAAATGTAAATGTCGCAGCGATATGTACCGTTTTACACTTGATGTTGTATGGGAGCACTTGAAAAAGAATGGATTTTGGGATAAATACACATGTTGGATTTACCACGATGAAAGATCAAATTCAATTGTTCCCCATGATCACGGACAGTACAGTGGTAGCACATCCAATGACCCCACAAGAAGGTTGATTGACGACGTGTTTGGTTATTATGAGAGGGACGTATTGGCTGAAGGTCTAGAATACCATAAGCAACCAGTCATCCAAATGCTTATATTGATACCCGTTAACAATATTTCTGTTGATAGATACAACAAGCTAATCCAGCTCCAACAGACTCTTCTTTATCATGGGTATCACATGACGGTCCTTGATAGTGTCATAGAGACTATGAGAGTCAAGGTGGAGAAAAAAAACCTCGATTAAAGCTGTGGATGATTATTTGGAACTTACAGGGAAAATGCTCCCAGAAGGTCATCATCTTCCTATTAATCACAGTAAAATGAGACGTATCGTAAAAGGTCTTGGGATATCTTACATCAAGATCCACGTATGCATATATGATTGTGCTTTATTTTGGGGAAAGCCTAATGAAGACATAAATAGATGTCCGGTATGTGACACAAAGAGGTATAAGTTCACTCCTTCTGGTAAAGAGAAAGCTATGAAGGTTCTTTGGTATTTCCCTCTGAAGGGTATATTGGAGAGACTTTTCATGTCTCCTCATACAGCCAAGGCAATGAGATGGCACGCCGAGCCTCGCGTCACTAATGAGGATACTATGATACACCCTTCTGATGGAGAGGCTTGGAAGCATATAGATAGGGAGTTTCCAGAGTTTCATCAGATGTCCGAAATGTAAGACTCGGACTTGCATATGATTGATTCAACCCTTTTGGCAACATGAGTCTTTCGTATAGTATATGGCCGGTGGTAATGGTTCCTTACAACCTTCCTCCATGGATGTGCATGAAGAAGGAGTATAATATGTTGACTCTCTTAGTACCTGGCCCTCGGTATCCAAAAAAATGTATTGATGTTTATTTGGGACCTTTGATAGAGGAGCTGAAGTTGTTGTGGGAGACGTACGACAGTTACTCACATGAGATGTTCTACTTATATGCTATATGTACCGGTAGCATCAGTGATTTTCCTCCGTACGGGATGCTGTCCGGATCTGTTATTAGTGGATATAGAGGATGTCCAGTGTGCTTGAATGCAGACTGCGCAAGGTATCATTGTCAGAAGGTTATCAGAATGCGTCACCGTCTATGAGTTGAGAGGACGCATGTCTGGCGTACGGATGCTGCAGCATTTGATGGGACTGAAGAGGTTGGTGATCCACCACGGGAGTGGACTGGTGAGGAAATTTTGGTCGTGCTGAATGAGTACGGTTATGGGAAGTTGAGCAACCATCCTGATAAATAAGCGACAACTCCTGAAATACCGGATAGATATAAGTACTGGTCCCATAAAAGTATTTTATGGGATCTACCTTATTGGAGTAAGTTTTTGATTAGGAACTACCTAGATGTGATGCACATAGAAATTTTTTTTGTGAAAGTGTTGTCGGTACAGTTTTATGTTGGGAAGGGAAGACTAAAGCCGGCTCTAAGGCACGCATTAGTTTAAAAGAAATGAACATTAGAAAATATTTATGGTTGAAGGAAGGGAAGGGGAAACACAAAATGCCGAAAGCAGCTTACACCGTCACCCTTGAGCAAAAGGCTGAGATTTTTTCGTGGATGAAGGTTGCTAGGTATCCCACAAGATATGCCGGAAATATAGGGAGGTGTGTTAACTTCAAGGAGAACAAGTTAACTGGACTGAAGAGCCATGATTGCCATATCCTCTTACAACGCTTGTTTCCTGTGTTTATTCAACCATACTTGTCCAAACAGGTGGTCGAGCCTTGTGTATCGTTATCAAGGTTTTTTTCAAAAGTTATGCACTAGAGAAGTAAGGAAGTCAGATCTGCGGCTCATGAAAAAGGAGATCATTTATATCTTATGCAAATTGAGAGGATCTTCCCACCGATTTTTTTTGATCTCATGCCTCACCTCATGATCCATCTCCCTCGCCAACTTTTACTAACAGGCCCAGTCCACTACACGTGGATGTTTCCAATAGGAAGGCAACTTGGTGAGTACAAGGACTCTGTGACTAATAAGTCTACACATGAAGGATGTATAACCGAAGCATATCTTGCATGGGAGTGTGTAACGTATATCAAGTTCTATTTGGGCGCAGTGGATCCCACACCCGAGCCTATGTCAACCATTCCAGTGCAATTTAATCTCTCCATCATCACCAACGAAGTCGAAGTTCAAGGAAGATAACCTGACAGACATTTACAACCTTATGAGCTAGGAATTGCTCATTAGTGGATATTGCTTAACTGTCCAGAAGTTCAATATTGGAAAGACATTCACCTTTCATGTGATGCTGTGAATGGAGACATTAGATTCCACAATGAAACACTTGCTGATTATTTCGGACAGTAGGTAAGTGTTTAATTACTATTTACTTAATTTACTTGCATAATTTACTTAATTATGACATTCACCTTAATTAATATCCAAATGACGCACATACAAAGTGATGGCCACCCGATGTGGTCACGTGAGTTGATGATTTTTTCGATGAAGCCTGTTATATATAGAGTTTATTCAATGGTGAAGGTAAATGGTGTGACATTTGTATGTATCGACAGAGATCAAAGAAGGAGGTGTCAAAATTTTGGGGTTATGATTGACGGTGGATATTATGGTGTTCTTCTCGAAGTAGTGGAACTAATTTATGGAGAAGGCTTGACAGTTTACTTGTTCAAGTGTAGGTGGTTTGATACAAATCCTCAAATTGAAAGGGAGGATAATTATGGACTATTATCTGTTGATACTTCTACAAGTTGGTATGAAGGTAATCCTTTTGTTTTTGCAACATCTGCTAAACCAGTTTACTACCTGGATCACTTGGTAAAAAAAAAAGAGCATGGAAGATCGTAAATCATGTGGCTACGAGGAATATATATAGTGCGGCTACACTTGGACAAGCAGTCGATAAGGATGACAATGAGGCATATCAAGAGCCGAATACAACTAATATTCCACCATCCTCCACAATACTACTGAATAATGTTGTGGAAGGTCGAGTGGTTCGACTACATGGTGAAGAACGTGGGTTCATAGATGTAGGTATAAATGAATTACGTGCAGACTCTGATGAAGATGATGATGAAGAGTTCAGTCATATGCTGCCAATTATCAACTCTGACATAGAGACAGACTCAAGTGGTGATTTCGACTAAGGCCCTGTTCTTTTGGACTTATTTTTTAGTTTTGATTCGATTCAATTCAGTCCATTCGATTGATTGATTGATTCGATTGATTCAGTCCATTCGATTGATTGATTGATTCGATTACTCGATTCTTCTTCTTCTTATTATTATTATTATTAATCTTAATTATTATTGTTATTATTACTAATAATATTACTATTATCGTTGTTGTTGATTACTATTATTATTATTATTATTATTATTATTATTATTATTATTTACCATTATTATTATTATTATTATTATTTACCCTTAATATATATTTGATTCGATTCGATTCAGTCCATTCGATTCGATTCGATTCGATCCATTCGATTCGGTCACTTCGATTCATTCAAATTAAAAGAACAGAGCCTAAGAACCTTAGAAGGACATATCATTTGTAAAAGTTCCTTAAAAGATTCATTGTTGTGTATCGCTCGAACGAATCGAAAAAGTGATATTATTACATGATTTTTTTATTTTATTTTATTATATTCATTGTTCCATTGATGATTTTTTCAAATATAAAATATTATATATATATATAGATATTTATAATTAAATTCAAATATATAAAAAATTATTATATAAAAAACAAGTATAATATATAAAATATTATTATACAAAAACTATATAAATTAATATACAGGTATATAATCATATTATATATATATATATATTTATAATTAAATTCAAATATATAAAATATTATTATATAAAAGACATGTATAAATATAAAAACTAGGTTAAAATGGACGAAGGATAAACATGACCCAGTGGCAAAATGCCATATCACTTATACAAATGGCATGGGTTCAAATCCCGACAGCCACTGGGTCATTTTTTTTTGTTTGGATTAAGTATAGACGACAGCCTCAGGGTCGTCGGCTAAAGTGTAATTAAATTTAAATATATAAAATACCATTATATAAAAGTTGTATAACTATATAAAAACTATATAAATATATACAAATATATAATCATTATATATATTTATAAATATGTATTTATAAATATATATATATTTATAATTAAATTCAAATATATTTACAAATATATAATATTATATATAATCAATATTTTAAGAATTCAGTTTAGACGACGACCACCATCGGCTAAAGTCCGTAAAATATTATTAAATATATAGATATTGTAATTTTGTATTAAATATATTTATAATTAAATTTAAATATATAAAATATAATTATATAAAAATTGTATAAATATATAAAATATTATTATAATTAAATTTAGTTTAGCCGACGACAACAGTCGGCTAAGGCCGACAAAAATTATTAAATATATAGATATCTTAATTTTGTATGAAATATATTTATAATTAAATTTAAATATATAAAATGTCATTATATAAAAACTGTATAAATATATAAAATATTATTATATAAAAACTATACAAATATACACAAATATTATTATATAAAAGCTGTATAAATATATACAAATATATAATCATTATATATATATATTTATAAATATATTATTTATAATTAAATTCAAAGAATTTAAAATACCAGTATATGTATAAATATAAAAACTGTGTTTAAATGAACGAATGATAAACATGACTCAGTGGTAAAATACCATATAATCTATACAAATGGCCCGGGTTCGAACCCCGGATGCCACTGAGCATGTTTTTTTATTTTTAGAATTTAGTTTAGCCGACGACCACCGCCGGCTAAAGTCCGTAGCATTTAGAGTTTAGCCGATAAGGCCCCTTGTCGTCGGCTAAAGCACCCTTATATATAAAGAAGAACAGGACTGGTGTTATTTTTTTTCCGCTCTTCAGTTTAATTCCTTCTTCTTGGAACCCTCGTTCCCTCCGTCTGCCGACCGCCTTCCGCCGCCCGGTCTTCAGCCCTTCTGTCCGTCCGCGAGCAAGAGATAGAAGATTTATCGCGGTGTCCGTCCATCCGCCGTCAGCTCTTCTAGAACCCTTGTCCCGTCCGTCCGCCGCCTTCCATCATCCGCCGCCTTCCGTCGTCCGACGTAGGTCGTCATCCGCCGTAGGTCAGTTTTGATTTCTGTTTTTTCATATTCTAAGTGATTGTTGTCCGTTGAATCATGAGAAACGAAATCTGAAATTAGGGTTATTTTAGTTCCTTGATGAATTATCACAGTTCCTTGATGTTATCACAGTTCCTTGATGAAATTGGGGTTATTTAACCGTTGAATTATCACAGTTCCTTGATGTTAGTTTAGTTGTTTCAGAGTTTCTTCTTTTGATCCTTTTAATGCAACTATTATGCTCTCACAAATTGTGATTGTACATCCTGATGAAATTTATGGTTTAAAGGCCCTGTGGATTTATTAACCGGTTTCAATAAGAGTCTTTGATGAATTATACAATCAATTTTTATTGTATTTTTTATTGTATTTTTTTTTATTTTAAAGTAGTGATTGTTGTTCTTCAGGAAATGGTATTTGGAGTTGTGATCTAAACAAAATTGAGGTATCTAGTGTGTGCGAGTTTAGTTAATGTGATAGTTTTTGAATTTGTACAGGTTAAATGGATAAAATTAAGAGACTAGCGTGTGGTAAGAAAAAGTCGAAGACTCCGGAGTCGGGGGATAGTTCCGCAGCTTCCAATCGTGCGGATCCTGTGGGTATGTATTTGGATGAGAGTAACTCTCGCATACGTGGGCTAGTAGAGAGTAGTGGACTGAAGTTTAAGGGTGGAAACTTGTATCCGGCGGATGACACACACACTATTGCGAGGCGCTTATCGTATCAGACTCCGAGATTGAGGACGACCCCCACTTCGAGACGACCCAACCTTGTATGCCTCCTATACACCGCATTCCCTCCCCTCCTACTACATCTGGGAGCTGCCGAGCTACACCGAGCACATCATCCGAGGTGCCTTCCGGTCCACCGTCGACTCTATTTATGCCCCCTATGGTACCGTCGATTCCAAGGGTCGACGAGAAACCGCCGGCCATATAGCTTGGTTAACCCAACGGAAGCATATTTTGTTAGGAATACTTGTTAGATTTTGATGATGTCATCAGTATAAATTCAAATGTTTATTACTTGGAAAAAATGTAAGGAAGAACCAAATGAGTATCTTCCATAGGCCAAATAATGTTAAGTGTAAAACTTGGCAAAAATGTAAGGAAGAACCAAATGAGTATCTTCCATAGGCCAAATAATGTTAACTGCAAAACTTGGCAAAATGTAAAGAAGAACCAAATGAGTATCTTCTATAGGCCAAAAATAAGTTAGGCTGAAAATCGGCTAAGTACTAAAGATCAGCTGAGTTCATCAGAGAGGATCAGCCGAGTCAAGTCAGAGTAGTTCTGGTCAACACAAATTTATCAGAGATGTTTGACCAGACTGCAGTCAAGATACCTCAGACAAGTCATCTGATCAGACAAGTCCTAAACAGTGAACATCAGAGAGGTCCAGACTGCAGAGAAGTTAACTGCTCATCAGCCTAGTCGAGATCAGCCAAGTACTCCAAGTCCACGTCAGCATGCGTTGAAAAGTCAAATAATACGGAAAGTCACATGCAACATGAAGAGACAAATTGGAGTGATTCCCGCAAAAGATATGAATTAAAATAAATCATCCAGACCCACCTTGAAGACTTTAATCGTTTTATATTCAAAAGATTCGGAGCATCACATGCAGAGTCTTCACAACGATCGGAAGATAGATTAAAATATGGGAATCCAGCCTTGCAACGTTCAAAAAAGAAAACAATGAAGTCTACCTCTCCAACGGATGGATTTGTTGAAAAGATTTGCAACGGCTATGAAGGAAAAGCTCAGAGATCGTGACCTATATATATCCGAAGATTTGAAGCTGAGCACACAACACAACAATACACGGTGCGAACATACTTTCAAGCGATCAAAGCATTCAAGCTATCTAAAAGCGAAATACAGCATCGTGAAAAGAGCGGTTCTTAAAAGTTCATACTTGAAGAAGCTCTTAGTTGGAGAAGACAATAACTCGTGTCTTAAATCCTGAGTTTGGGGTACTTCACTGGTTGAAGGTAAGAGACTGTAAAGGCATCCAAGGATCGAGGATCAAGAGGTGAAAGGCAGTCAAGTGTGTTACAACGGCACGGATTTCCACTGGTTGGAAGCTGTTGTAGTTTGGTTGAATCACTGTAATATTTATCACTGGTTGAGAATTATAGTGAATTCATCTACAACTGGTTTGGAGAAAAGTGGATTAGTAGAGGATTACCCCACCTCTGAGACCACTATAATTGCCTGCGTTCTTTACTGTTTTATAGCATCATACCTTAATTGCTGCATTCATCATTAAGTGTTTCATTAGTTGTTTTGTATTCGTCATCAGCTGATTTCCGCACGTATTAAGAACAAACGACTCCAAGTCATTTGTTTATCCATCAGCTGAAGAAACTTACTCTTTGAGAAAAAGAGTTTAAGAGTTTCAATAAGTCTATTCACCCCCCCTGTAGACTTATTCCTGGACGACTTGTGACCTACAAGTGGTATCAGAGAGGTTGGTTCATTTATCTCACGAACCAGATCTATATCAGAAATATATCTTTACTCTCAGTTTATAATGGAACACATGCATTCAAGACTCCATGTGTTTTCAGTTGACGAGTATGATCTTTGGAAGATAAGGATGCAGGCACACTTATCTTCAATCCATGATGACATGTGGTGCATCATAGAGGATGGTCCATTCATCTTCGAGAAGGACAACACTGCAGAGGAGATCGCAGCAGGGAAGCCAGAGAAGATCCCAAAGAAGAGGACAGAGCTGACTCCCGAAGAAAGAAAGCTGGCCAATCTTGATAACCGGGCCAGAGATATGCTATACCAAACTCTTGACAAATCCACCATGGTCAAGATCAAGAACTGCAAGAATGCCAAAGAAATCTGGGACACATTAACCTTAATGTGTGAGGGAACGGAGCTGATCAAGGAAAACAAGTTGTCAATTGCTATTCAAAAATTTGACAACTTCAAAATGAAGAATGGCGAATCCATAGACCAAGTGGACACAAGGTTCACTGAGATTATCAATGAAATCAACTCCCTCGGCAAATCTTATGGCAATAGGGAGATGGCACTGAAGGTTCTAAGATCTCTCAATCCTGAATGGAGTATGAAGGCAGTGGCCATGAGAGAGTCCAAGGATCTTAATAAAATAAAGATCCAAGAGTTGTTCTCTGATCTAAAGGCTTATGAGTTCGAGCTTCCAAGTTCATCCTCAACTGAGCCTGCAGAGAAAGGAATAGCCTTTGCAGCTGAGTCCCCCGCCAAGAGCTTATCCGATGTAAAGCCTCCAAATCTATTAGATTTTGAGGAAGAAATGGTGTTCATTATGCAAAGGTTCAGCAACTTCCGGAAAAACTACTCCAAAAACAAGAAAAATTATAAGGAGAATCTCAGAAGGAACCAGAAAGCTGGAAGCTGGAAGGTGGAGTGCTACAATTGTCACAAGACAGGACACATCCAAATCGACTGTCCTGATCTCAAGAAGGACGAGAGCAAGAAGGAGGTGGGAAGAAAAGAAGATAGAAGAAAGGCCCTCATCGGAGAAGACCAGAAGCATGTAGAATCAAGCAGCGGATTCTTTTCTGATGATGATGACGAGTATGACTGCCTGATGGCCAACTTAGCTGATGAAGAGGTAACATTTAAACCCTCTGGTTCAAATAACAGTTCAGCCATGTCACAAGAGATGGATCTGCACGAATCTGTAAATCAGCTATTTAAAGATTTTGAGACACTTAAATCTGCACACCTAGCTGTATCAGCCGAGAAGACTCAGCTGCAAGGTGAGAATAGGCAGCTGAAAAATGATTTTGAAAAACTCAGCCTAGAACTGAATAAGGTTGAGATAACTGCAGCTGACTTTAAAAACCAGGCTGATGTTAATACAGCTGAGATAAATCGACTAACTGTCTTACTTAAAGAAAAATCAGCTGCACTTGCTCATGTCAAAGCTGAATTTACTAAGCTGACTCAGGCAAATAAGACTCAGGCGCAGGAAATAACCTCCCTGAAGGCGTCTTCAACCCTGGAAGAATTATGTACCAATAAAAGGCCACTATATTCCAGATCAGGACTTGGATATGATCCTCACACTCCCTCTAGTTCTCAAACTATTTTTATCAAGGGAGAAACAATTGTCTCGACTGCTGAGCCTACATACAAACCGATATTTAAAAACAGGCAACAGCCAAGTCACAAGTCTAGGCTGCAGCCAGCTTACACAAGGCAGCCACCTAGACAAGTAACTAGGCAATGGCCCAGGCAGAAGCAGCAGCCCAGACAACATGCCCACTATTATCAACAACTCCCCAAAAACAGATTTCAAAATGGGAGGGGCAGATGGAAACCTCAAGGTTATCCTAATTTCCAAAATGAACAAGTGTGGAGACCTCAAAGATTTAATAAATGGTCTCAGCCAAGATTTAGAAATGGCCCACACTATCAGTATTTTGAGGAATATCCGGTATACAATCCCAACAGGAGATTCAGACCTCGACCTTACACACCTTATAAGGGTTATAATAATAACAACTTTCACAATCCAAGGAGAAATCAATTCTCCAGGAAACCAGCTAACCCGAGAGGACCCACACAGATCTGGGTACCTAAATCTCTGCTTGTTTGATTGCAGAAAAGGTGGAAGGACTACAACCACATCTCCACAAGCTCAAACTTTGGAGGTGAAGAATGGTTTGTAGATTCTGGATGCTCAAGGCACATGACCGGGAACAAGAAGATGCTGTCCAAATACACCAAAGAAAGAGGTCCTGATGTAACCTTTGGAGATAGCTCTAAATGACAAACAAAAGGCTTTGGAGAGCTGCACCGAGGAAATATTGTAATATCCAAAGTTCATTATGTCAAAGGGCTCAAGTACAACCTCCTGAGCATAAGCCAGTTTTGCGACGAAAAGAATCTAGTAGTCTTCACCATTTGGAAATGTATGGTGATAGATATCTTATCTGGAGAAGTGAAGCTACAAGGATTCAGAAGGAGAGATGTCTACATGATAGATTGGAACACAGGAACACCTAACTCCTGTTTTCTATCCAAGACAGTAGCTGAGAACGGATGGCTGTGGCACAAAAGACTATGTCACCTGAATTTCAAAGCCATCAACAAGATTAGTTCTCGTGTCGGTCGAGGACTTCCAGATGAAGCATTCAAGAAGGAAGCGCTTTGTGATGCCTGTCAGAAATGAAAGCAGACCAGAGCATCATTCAAGCCAGTACAGCCTACAACTCTCACAACAAGGATATTAGATCTACTCCACATGGATCTATTTGGTCCTATCAAACGAAGGACTCTGAGCGGCCGAAAGCATGCACTTGTTGTAGTAGATGATTATTCAAGGTACACTTGGATTATCTTCTTGTATAAGAAAAGTGAAACCTTGACCAAGCTCCCTGAGCTGCTGAGAAGGATCCAGAATGAGAAATCCCTATCCATCATCAATATTAGATCAGATAGAGGAGGAGAGTTTCTCAACAAGGCGATCACTGATACAGCGATCAGAATGGGATCCAGCATGAGCTCTCTGCAGCCAGGACTCCCCAGCAGAATGGCGTTGCTGAAAGAAGAAACAGAACCATGAAGGAAGCAGCAAGGTGCATGATTGCGATGGACTCGCCCAAGAGGTTCTGGGCTGAAGCTGTCAACACAGCTTGTCATACTCAGAACAGGAGTATGATAGTAGGGAGACATGGCAAAACTCCCTATGAGGTTTGGAATAATAGAACTCCTACAGTTGCTTATTTTCATGTTTTTGGTTGTAAGTGTTTCATCCACAACAATGGTAAAACACAACTAAACGCCTTTGATGCTAAAACTGATGACGGTCTATTTATGGGATACTCACAAAGAAGCAAGGCATATAGAGTATTTAACAAAATAACCTTAGTTGTGGAGGAAACACCCCATGTTGTTTTTTATGAATCTACTGATGAGTACAGGAAGCAAGTTGAGTTAATTGAGAACAAGCTCAAAACAGCAACCCTTGAAGAAGTCATTGTACATGACACTGGAATGGTGGACTCACCTGCAGACCAGCCTGAAGATCCAATCAGAGGGCCAAGACCCAACTGCAGATCAGACAGGATCACCAAACCTATCTGATCCAGTTGCCGCTGATGAAGACCCAGCTGTAGCTGATAAAGACTCATCTGCAGATCAGACCTAACCTGCAGATGACAAGACGGTAGCTGATCCAGCTGCATGTAATATCCGTAATTTTCCATTTTTAGCAGTTTCTATTTTTGGTGTATGTGTATTTTTATCGACTCGCTTGTAACCGTTTCGACATTTTGAATCTACTTTATTATTGGAGTTTTTCCATTTGGACGAGTTTTGGTGATGTTTTCACGTAATTTCATTTTTTTGGCATGTTTTGCCGTATGAACGTTCGATTCTCGTAAAACTCATTCGTTTTCATTGCTTCTTGGTTTGTACAAGTTCGTATGGTTGAGTTTGTCATGTTGAGACTTTCGGTTTGTAAATCCGACGTCGTTTCGTGATTTCCGGGCACTTGGGCCATTTTTGTAATTTCCTATAAGTTTAGGGAAATTCATCTCCTTGTCGTATTTTGGATTCCTTGGTAGGTGGAAGTGCATTTACTGTCGAACACTCAGCTTCGTTGTTATGAATACCTCGTATTTATACTTTTGATTCTATCCTCGTGTTGTGGTTCGTCGTTGAATCGACTGTGCAGAATTGGTGTTCAGAACTGGGATCTGCTATGTGCATAACGTACGTTATGCATGATCCATAACGTACATTATGACCCTTCCCAATTCAGTACAGACATTTGGTTACGTATGTTAACCAGTATTGGGTTACGTACGTAACCATCATAACGTACGTTAACAGCTTGTGTTAACGTACGTAACGCGCTGTCAGCGTTTTTAAACCTGACTTAACCTCAGTTAGTTTCTTTTCATTCTTCTTCAACCCTTCTCGCGACGTGAGTGTTCTTGAGTGCCTTTGGAGCGATTTGTCCAGAGCAATCCGTAGATTTCCTTTAGAGATTGATTATTGTGTACCAAGGGAGATTAATCTACAACATTCACATCTTCCATCAGTCGAATCCAAGGTATTTCCTCAGGAACCCTAACTTTGATGAATTTGGGGTTTTTTCGGGATTCTAGGGATTAGTTCCGAATTGTTCAACTATGTTATGATATTCCTTATCGATTGTGATTATTGGGTGATTCCAAATCCATTTTCCTTGATTTTAATCCGTGAATTATCAATACGGGGAGATTTTGCGTAAACTCTCGCCCGTATCGATTGAACGTATATCGCCGTGTATTGTAATCGGGGTTATGGGTGCATTCCATTCGATTATTGATGTCCGTTGGGACTGAGTTATGTTAATTCTTCATTTAGGAACCGCCGTTTTCCATTCGGATCGCCTGTAGTCGTTTTTCACTTCCGATCCTTCGAAGATGTCACAAAGGCAAGTACTTTACATTTGTTTACATGTTCTAGTATTTGAATTATGACTTTATCGTGGTCGTTGTGGATGGAAATGTGTATGTTCACCTGGGGACGGTCCGACGGGGCCTCTAGGGATACGTATTGCCGTGAGTGTGCGTATCGTGAACTGTGGTTAGCCACCCAGGGATGTCCGACGGGGCTCTGCGGGGTACGGTGGCCGTGAGTCTCGTACCAACGGTTAACTTTGAATTGTGTTTTGTTGGAGATAATGTGTTTTGTGATTGTACATTGTAAATATTCCGGAATATAAAACGTTTTCTAAAATGATTTTTGGCGCATATATTCATCTGATTAGAATGTAGTTCAAATGGATTGTACTTGCACTAGCAGTTGTCGCTAACCCCTTAAATGGGGGAAATACTTTTTGTATTTAAGGTATCGATCGTGGGGACAAGCGAGTACCCGAGCAGTATGAGGATGATGGGCAAGCATGATATTGTCCAGTAGTTGATTATTGGTGTTCTGTATGTCAATTATTATTGATGTCTGATTTTGAGATTTATGTATTGTAAAATTGGTTTAAGTACTCGAGTACTTCCTGTTTGAAATTGTTAATGTTGTGTTCCCGTTTTGGGAAATAGATTTGATGTCAGATTTTATTTGTCGGTTTGTAGTCTTTTATTTGAATTTTCGTTTTATTAATGATTGTTTGTCGTTGTCGAATGTATTGTTTGGTACGTTAGCCTGGTGGATTCCATGCTGTGGGGTCCACGGCGCTGTAATATGCCCTGAATGCCTTGGGGGTGTTACAGAATATGGTATCGGAGCTTAGGTTTATGGATACCTAGGCTGTCGGTTATTTGGGTCTAGTTAAGTGTCGTTTTTGGGACATTATCACTGCTATGCCATCATCTCAGTACGCCGGTGCTCGTAAGTTTTTCCTAACTTGACTCGTTTCACCGTTATGCTATTCCTATCTTAGTATCTTGTTGCGTTTTGCGTTTGAATTGTACTTACCCGTTGCTTCTTCAGAATTCCTGCTGGTAGTGGACGCGGACGCGGTCGCAGACGCGGTAGGGGACGTGGCGCAGCCGGTGGGGCGGCCATGTCCGATCACTCGGGAACTGATTCGGCAATGCCATCTTTGTCGAACAGTGTTCCCCCTAGTTCCGGAGGTCAGCAGGACCAGTCTGCTAGTTCCGGTAATGCACATGAGAATGTTGGAGTGGCCAACATTCTGCAACAAGTAGCGAACCAGATGACGCTACTGACTCAGGCCGTTCTAGTCGGCCAAGCTAATGCCAACCCGGTTCCGCCTACTGGATCCGGCAATGATAAGTTACTTCAGGACGTGATTCGTATGCGTCCTCCGCAGTTTGATGGTGCTTCCGACCCCTCTGGTTGGGAGAATTGTCTATTCGAGATGGAGAAAGTATTTGAGTCTGATTAATGTTCTGAGGAGAGGAAAGTACCCATTGCTCAGTACTTCCTCGCCAAGGAGGCAGCAACGTGGTGGCAAGGGGTGAAACCGCGTGACCGGGCAGCCACGTGGGCAGAGTTTCGGGATTTGATGGAAGATGAGTTCTGTCCATGGCCAGTGAAAGAGGGGAGGATCCGAGCCTTCTTTGAGGCTAAGCCCCAAGATGTTCCTATATCTCAAGCTATCAAAGACTACAATCAACAGCTGCATTATGTGAGAAACCAAGTCCGAGATGAGCTTGATAAGATCCGCCACTTTGATATGCGGATGAAACCGAGGGTGCGCCACTACATGTCTGGTCTGGGGTGCACGACTTTGAAAGAATATCAGAATAAAGCGATGGCTTATGAGATGTCGTTTTCTGCGACAGAGACGACAACCGAAGGAAAGAAGCAGAAGATCTCCGGTCAGTTTTCGGGAGGCAAGTCAGGAGGGTATCCGAAGGCTCAGTCTGGTTCGCGAGTCTTCGGGAGTCAGTCGCCATCAGTTGGGCGAGGGAACGGTTCTAGGTCTGCTCCTACTGGTTCCGTTCGTGGTCCTACGTGCTTCAACTGTAGTCGTCCGGGCCACATGATGAGTGAGTGTGATAGGCCTCCAATTCAGTGTCTTGCTTGTGGTCGGATGGGTCATCGTGCTAAGTTTTGTACGGACGCAGCTCGGCCCAGATTACTCGTATATCACCACCATGGAGAGCCGAGTGTGAATCAGCACTGACAGCCTCACCGGCAGCAGAGTTTTGGTAGAGGTCGAGGACGTGGTCGGCCTTCTAGAGGGGAGCTTCTAGTACGGGGTCTGTTCCGCCCGAGTGTACGAGATGAGACGAGCAGGAGATCCCGACGCGACGGTGGCTGGTGTACCGTCCCACATCCTTGATCATCTGTTTCCGTATTGTTCGATTCTGGTGCTACGCATTCTTTTATATCTATGGATTGTGTGCGTCGTCTGCATGTTGATTGCCTAGTTGCCTGTGAGCCTTTTGTTGTTAAACTTCCTAGTGGGGATAGCATCGTGGGGGACCGTGAGATTAGAGATTTTTCTGTGAGTATCGCGGGGAGGGATTGGTCTTCTAATCTGATTGCGGTAGATATTAGAGATGAGGATTTGATTCTGGGTGAGGATTGGCTGGACCGTCATGGGGCGATCATGAATTATAGAACGAGAACCGTTTCGATGTTAGCCTCTGACGGTACCGAGCATTCTTTTGTGGGGCGTAAGCGGAGTAGCCAGAGATTACTGATCAGCGCCTTGAGGGCGGTGAGACTTCTTCGGGGAGGTTGTACGGGTTATTGGTGTTACGCTTTGAGATCGGAAGAAGGGGGAGTCAAGCTTTCGTCTATTCCGGTAGTGTGTGAGTATCCTGATGTCTTTCCAGACGAGTTGCCGGGTTTGCCTCCGGACCGAGAAGTTGAGTTTACCGTCGATTTAGAGCCAAAAGACTGATTTCTAAGACGCCATACCGTATGGCGCCTGCCGAGATGCTTGAGTTGAAGAAACAGTTGGGAGAGTTGCTAGACATGGGGTATATTCGACCGAGCGCTTCACCTTGGGGCGCACCGGTCCTGTTCGTGAAGAAGAAGGATGGGTCACTTCGTTTGTGTATCGACTACCGAGAGTTGAACAAAGTGACCATCAAAAACAAGTATCCGCTCCCAAGGATTGATGATTTATTTGATCAGTTGCAAGGGGCAACTGTGTTTTCGAAGATTGATTTGAGATCGGGGTATTATCAGCTCCGAGTGAAGGATACCGACATTCCGAAGACGGCCTTTCGGACGAGATACAGTCACTACGAGTTCGTGGTTATGCCTTTTGGGCTAACCAACGCCCCAGCCGTGTTCATGCAGCTTATGAACAAAGTCTTTATCGAGTACCTCGATAAGTGTGTACTCGTTTTTATCGATGACATCCTGATTTACTCGAGGAGTGAGGAGGAGCACTCTCGTCATTTGCATATCGTGTTAGATATTTTGAGAACTCAGCATCTTTTTGCGAAGTTCTCAAAGTGTGAGTTTTGGTTACGGGAGGTTATGTTTCTCGGTCATGTGATCTCGGCCGAGGGTGTTCGTGTGGACCCACATAAGGTAGAGGCAGTGTTGGATTGGGCGCCGCCCAAGAACTTGAAGGAGGTCCGCAGTTTTCTGGGATTAGCCGAATATTACCGTAGATTCGTCGAGGGGTTCTCTAAGCTCGCTCGACCGCTGACCCAGTTGTTACAGAAGTCAGAGAAGTTTGTGTGGACCGATGAGAGGCAGAATAGTTTTGAGGAGTTGAAGAAGCGGTTGACGATCGCTCCTGTTTTGGCTTTACCGAGTGGTAATGAGGGTTTCTCGGTTTTCAGTGATGCTTCGGGCCAAGGGCTCGGATGTGTACTTATGCAGCACGAGAGGACGATTGCCTATGCTTCCCGTCAGCTGAAACCGTACGAGTTGAATTACCCTACGCACGATCTTGAGTTGGCCGCAGTTGTATTTGCGTTGAAGATCTGGCGTCATTACTTGTATGGCTCGTCGTGTTAGATTTTCACCGATCACAAGAGCCTGAAGTACATTTTCATGCAGAAGGAGCTTAATATGAGACAGAGGAGATGGTTGGAATTAATTAAGGATTACGATCTCGAGATCCTTTATCATCCGGGCAAGGCTAATGTGGTAGCAGATGCCTTGAGCCGGAAATCGGTATCGCTTCGGGCGCTTGAGTTACTTACGGCCCAGTCGGGACTTCAGCGAGAGTTTATGAGGTTGAGTATTGAGATTGTGCTGCCAGAGAGTTCCGGGCAGTTGCGTACTCTTGAGATTTCTTCATCTCTGGTCGATGACATTAAGTCGGGACAGTTAAAGGACCCGATGTTTATTCAGCTTCGAGAGAGTGTAGGGAAGGGGAAAGCCCCGGGATTCGTTATTCATGAGGACGGTGTGTTGAGATTCCGAGGTCGGTTGTGTGTTCCGAACGACTCGGAATTGAGACAGAGCATTATGCGAGAGGCTCATGCGTCACCTTACTCAGTCCATCCGGGCTCGAGTAAAATGTATAAAGATCTGAGGAAAAATTTCTGGTGGAACGACATGAAGAAGGAGGTAGTTCAGTTTGTGGCTAAGTGTTTGACTTGTCAACAGGTCAAGATTGAGCATCAGCGGCCAGCCGAGTTGTTGAAACCACTTCCCATCCCGGAATGGAAGTGGGAGGATACCTCCATGGATTTTGTCACGGGTTTGCCGAGGACGAAGACTGGTATGAATATGGTGTGGGTGATTGTAGACCGACTGACTAAGTCGGCGCATTTTCTGGGCATCAAGGATACTTGGGGTCCAGAAAAGTTGGCTCGTATTTTTATCGCACAGATAGTGAGACTTCATGGTACGCCGAGGACCATTATTTCAGATAGAGATGGCCGGTTTGTATCGCACTTTTGGCAGGCGGTACATAAGGCATTGGGGACACGGTTGCGTTTGAGTACAGCTTTCCACCCTCAGACTGACGGACAGTCCGAACGTACCATTCAGACGTTCGAGGATTTGTTGCGCGCGTGTGCGTTAGATTGGAGTAGTGACTGGGAGGATCATCTGGCCTTGATTGAGTTTACTTATAATAATAGCTGGCACGCGTCGATTAAGATGGCGCCGTATGAGGCACTTTATGGCCGACGTTGCCGATCACCGATATGTTGGGATGAGCCATCCGATTTGGTTGGCACCGAGCCGGACCTTGTGTTGGAGACGAGGGAGAAAGTTGAATTGATTAGGAAGAGAATGTTGGCTGCTCAGAGTCGACAAAAGTCTTATGCGGATGTTAGGCGTAGACCTTTGGAGTTTGAGGTGGGAGATCATGTTCTGTTGAGAGTGTCTCCGACGAAAGGAGTTTTCCGTTTGGGGAAAAAGGGGAAGCTCAGTCCGAGGTATATTGGGCCCATCGAGATATTGGAGAGAGTCAGTGAGTTGGCATACCGTTTAGCTTTGCCTCCGTCGTTGAGTCTTGTTCATAGCGTATTTCACATCTCCCAGCTGAGGAAGTATGTTCCGGACCCGTCCCACATTATTGATTTTGGAGACGTGGAGATCGAGAAGGATGTTACGTTTGAGGAGAGGCCCGTTAAGATTTTGGAGCGTCGAGACAAACAGTTAAGGCACAAAACCATTCCTTTGGTTAAGGTGCAATGGTCGAGACATGGAGTAGAAGAAGCGACTTGGGAGTTAGAGGAGGATATGCGTTTGAGACACCCTGAGCTTTTTGATTCTTAAGTTTCGAGACGAAACTTTATTTTAGAGGGGGAGAATGTAATATCCGTAATTTTCCATTTTTAGCAGTTTCCATTTTTGGTGTATGTTTTTTTATCGACTCGCTTGTAACCTTTTCGACATTTTGAATCTACTTTATTCTTGGATTTTTTCCATTTGGACGAGTTTTGGTGATGTTTTCACGTAATTTCATTTTTTTTGGCATGTTTTGCCGTATGAACGTTCGATTCTCGTAAAACTCATTCGTTTTCATTGCTTCTTGGTTTGTACAAGTTCGTACGGTTGAGTTTGTCATGTTGAGACTTTTGGTTTGTAAATCCGACGTCGTTTCGTGATTTACGGGCACTTGGGCCGTTTTTGTAATTTCCTATAAGTTTAGGGAAATTCATCTCCTTGTCGTATTTTGGATTCCTCGGTAGTTGGAAGTGCATTTACTGTCGAACACTCAGCTTCGTTGTTATGAATACCTCGTATTTACACTTTTGATTCTATCCTCGTGTTGTGGTTCGTCGTTGAATCGACTGTGCAGAATTGGTGTTCAGAACTGGGATCTGCTACGTGCATAACGTACGTTATGCATGATCCATAACGTACGTTATGACCCTCCCCAATTCAGTACAGACATTTGGTTCCGTACGTTAACCAGTATTGGGTTACGTACGTAACCATCATAACGTACGTTAACAGCTTGTGTTAACGTACGTAACGCGCTGTCAGCGTTTTTAAACCTGACTTAACCTCAGTTAGTTTCTTTTCATTCTTCTTCAACCCTTCTCGCGACGTGAGTGTTCTTGAGTGCCTTTGGAGCGATTTGTCCAGAGCAATCCGTGGATTTCCTTTAGAGATTGATTATTGTGTACCAAGGGAGATTAATCTACAACATTCACATCTTCCATCAGTCGAATCCAAGGTATTTCCTCAGGAACCCTAACTTTGACGAATTTGGGGGTTTTTCGGGATTCTAGGGATTAGTTCCGAATTGTTCAACTATGTTATGATATTCCTTACCGATTGTGATTATTGGGTGATTCCAAATCCATTTTCCTTGATTTTAATCCGTGAATTATCAATACGGGGATATTTTGCGTAAACTCTCGCCCGTATCGATTGAACGTCTATCGCCGTGTATTGTAATCGGGGTTATGGGTGCATTCCATTTGATTATTGATGTCCGTTGGGACTGAGTTATGTTAATTCTTCGTTTAGGAACCGCCGTTTTCCATTCGGATCGCCCGTAGTCGTTTTTCACTTCCGATCCTTCGAAGATGTCACAAAGGCAAGTACTTTACATTTGTTTACATGTTCTAGTATTTGAATTATGGCTTTATCGTGGTCGTTGTGGATGGAAATGTGTATGTTCACCTAGGGACGGTCCGACGGGGCCTCTAGGGATACGTATTGCCGTGAGTGTGCGTATCGTGAACTGTGGTTAGCCACCCAGGGATGTCCGACGGGGCTCTGCGGGGTACGGTGGCCGTGAGTCTCGTACCAACGGTTAACTTTGAATTGTGTTTTGTTGGAGATAATGTGTTTTGTGATTGTACATTGTAAATATTCCGGAATATAAAACGTTTTCTAAAATGATTTTTGGCGCATATATTCATCTGATTAGAATGTAGTTCAAATGGATTGTACTTGCACTAGCAGTTGTCGCTAACCCCTTAAATGGGGGAAATACTTTTTGTATTTCAGGTATCGATCGTGGGGACAAGCGAGTACCCGAGCAGTATGAGGATGATGGGCAAGCATGATATTGTCCAGTAGTTGATTATTGGTGTTCTGTATGTCAATTATTATTGATGTCTGATTTTGAGATTTATGTATTGTAAAATTGGTTTAAGTACTCGAGTACTTCCTGTTTGAAATTGTTAATGTTGTGTTCCCGTTTTGGGAAATAGATTGATGTCAGATTTTATTTGTCGGTTTGTAGTCTTTTATTTGAATTGTCATTTTATTAATGATTGTTTGTCGTTGTCGAATGTCTTGTTTGGTACGTTAGCCTGGTGGATTCCATGCTGTGGGGTCCACGGCGCTGTAATATGCCCTGAATGTCTTGGGGGTGTTACACTGCAGACCAAGGAGACCAGAACCCAGCTGATGCAGAAATCTACCCGAGCAATTCAACAGGGGGAACAGACCCAACAGAAGACGATATCCCCAAGTGGCTCAAAGACCTTCCAATCCAGCAAATTATCGGGAAGCCGACTGATGGAGTTAAGACAAGACAGTCAACTCTACCAGCAGGAATGGCTATGTTCTCATGTTTTATGTCACAGATAGAACCTAAAACAACAGAACAAGCTTTGGAAGATTATTCTTGGATAAATGCCATGTAAGAGGAACTGGAGCAGATGGAAAGAAACAAAGTTTGGGAACTAACAGACAGACCTGATCACAAGAAGGTTATTGGCACCAAATGGGTGTACAAAAACAAGAGTGATGAAGACGGAGCGGTTGTTAGGAATAAAGCCAGACTCGTTGCAAAAGGGTATGCACAGTGTGAAGGAATAGATTTTGATGAAACCTATGCACCAGTTGCAAGATTAGAGGCCATCAGACTATTCCTCGCATATGCTGCATTCAAAGATTTTGAAGTCTATCAGATGGATGTAAAGAGTGCTTTTCTAAATGGCATCCTAGAAGAAGAAGTCTATGTAGAGCAACCCCCAGGTTTTGTCAAAGGAGACAAAGTCTACAAGCTGCTGAAGGCTCTCTATGGACTTAAGCAAGCACCTAGAGCGTGGTATGAAACACTGTCCGTGTTTCTTGAGAAGAATGGTTTTTGCAAAGGGAAGGTGGACAAGACCCTATTCAGAGTGGAGCACGAAGGCCACATATTAATAGTCCAGATATATGTGGATGACATCATATTTGGCTCAGCCAATCCAGACCTATGCGAGAAATTCTCCAACCTCATGCAAGGAGAATTTGAGATAAGTATGATGGGAAAGCTTAACTTCTTTCTCGGACTACAAGTTAAGCAGATGGAAAATGGAATTTTCATCAACCACGCTAAGTATACCAAAGATCTGATCAAGAGATTTGGAATGGAATCAGCCAAGCCAGCAAGAATCCTTATGAGCACAAGTACTCACTTAGATGCAGATGAGGGAGGCATATCAGTGGATTCAACCCACTACAGAGGACTCATTGGATCGTTGCTTTACCTCACTGCAAGCCGCCCTGACATATCCTATGCAGTAGGAGTTTGTGCGCGATTCCAATCCAAGCCGAAGCAATCACACCTAGATGCAGCCAAGAGGATAATAAAGTACCTTAAGTCTACAGTCAATGTTGGACTATGGTACCCCAAGGATGATAACTTCGAGCTGTCAGGATATTCAGATGCAGATTTCGCAGGGTGCAAAATCAATAGGAAAAGCACTAGTGGAACGTGCCAATTCCTAGGAACCAGAATGATATCTTGGTTTAGCAAGAAGCAGGTTTCTAACTCTATCTCCACCACAGAGTCAGAATACCTAGCTGCAGGTAGCTGTTGTGCTCAGATTTTATGGATCAGACAACAGCTGAGGGATTATAATATCATTGCCAATGAAGTTCCTATCTGGTGTGACAACAATAGTGCTATTGCAATAACCAACAATCCGGTTTTGCATTCGAGGACCAAGCACATTGATGTTAAGAACCACTTCATCAGAGACCATGTGCTTAACAAAAGAGTTAGAGTTGAAAGAGTCAGCACAGACTACCAAATAGCTGACATCTTTACCAAACCTTTGCCAGAAGAAAGGTTTTTGGAGCTGAGCAGAGATCTTGGATTACTAGATCGGGAATCTAGTGCAGAAGAAATCAGATCCTAGCTGATGCAGGCAAGTGGACGAAGGACGGACAAAGGAACCTAGCTGATCAGAATCTCAGGCGAGCAGTCCAAAGGAGTCAACTCACCTGATGCAGAGCGGTCAACAGTCAAACCAGCTAAGTTTTCTAAACTCAACTGACCTCTGAATATTTAATTATTATCTGCCTTATGTATAATAATATTATATTAATTTTGGTTCACAAGCGGTTCACAAGTGGCAATTTAAATACACGTGGCGATCACTTGATAAATCGACCTCCACGGTGACCAATTAAAACCAACCGTCAAATTTCAAAATTAAAGCCCGGACCACCGCTTTCAAATTTGAAATTTAAATAGAATCTCAAAAGGCGTACCACCGTTTCAAAATAAATAATATCTTAATCCAACGTCTTTTCATCTTCTTTATAAGGACGAAAACCTCTTCACTTTACCTTTTACGCTTACCAGAAACCCTAGATTTACAGAGCAAAATTCTTGAACTCCAAATACACTAAAAAAACCTATGTTTGCAGAAATGGAATCGTACTTCGAAGGCGTTAACATGAAGGCGGTCAAGGACCAGATTATCTTCTCTCTGGTCGTTGATTTCGAGGGCTTGTTGGAAACAAATATGGAGAATTACGACGTGCTTGACTTAATCCGTTCGATGAAATACAATGGGATCTACCCATTCCTGGACATCAGCCCAAAGCACCTCTACAAGGAAGACGTCATCGCCTTCTATCGCGAAGCATATGTGATTCAAGGAGGCATTCGGAGCACAGTTGGCGGAAGACAAGTCGACATTTCGCCGGATTCGATTCGTACAGCTTTTGGTATGAGGCACCGCGGCATACCCGTCGAGGCACTCAAACAGTCAGCAGCCGAAACCTGGAAGAAAATCAAGGCGATTGACCAACCGATGAAGCTGAAACTTACTGCTAAAAGGAGCGAAATAAAGAAGGTCTATCGATATGCGTTGGATATTACCAACAAAATCATCATGGGAATGGCCGGAAGTTACGACCAACTGTCATCGGCAAAGTTCACAGTGCTGGGAGCACTGATTCAAGATGAAGAGATTGATTGGGCGGATTACATTTTTAGGCAACTTGTTCGCGAGGTCAACAAAGCCGAATGACTTGTTGATGAGAAGAGATTTAAAACCAAGCTGGCGTTTGGAATGCAGCTGAGTTGGATGCTGGAAAAGATGGGTGTGGCAAAGGGGAGTACTGACCCCTTTCACATCAATAAGAGGCTTGGTCATCTTGACCAAGAGACATTGAGAAAATTGGGAGGCACAAGGAGAGCAGCCCAGATGTTGAAAGAACTATCTGACACAAGGACCTACCCCAGATACGATTTATCAGACGAGTCGGACAAGCCTGCAGAAGACAACCCAACTGCAGCTGAGTCAGACTCCGAGTCAGACAACACTCCCATAGCTGTCCGATTCAAGAGAAGAGGACCAGCCCTTGGAGAACCATCCATCATGCAGTCATCATTACTGTTTTTTCATATTCTAAGTGATTGTTGTCCGTTGAATCATGAGAAATGAAATCTGAAATTAGGGTTATTTTAGTTCCTTGATGAATTATCACAGTTCCTTGATGTTATCACAGTTCCATGATGAAATTGGGGTTATTTAACCGTTGAATTATCACAGTTCCTTGATGTTAGTTTAGTTGTTTCAGAGTTTCTTCTTTTGATCCTTTTAATGCAGCTATTATGCTCTCACAAATTGTGATTGTACATCCTGATGAAATTTATGGTTTAAAGGCCCTGTGGATTTATTAACCGGTTTCAATAAGAGTCTTTGATGAATTATACAATCAATTTTTATTGTATTTTTTATTGTATTTTTTTTATTTTAAAGCAGTGATTGTTGTTCATTAGGAAATGGTATTTGGAGTTGTGATCTAAACAAAATTGAGGTATCTAGTGTGTGCGAGTTTAGTTAATGTGATAGTTTTTGAATTTGTACAGGTTAAATGGATAAAATTAAGAGACTAGCGTGTGGTAAGAAAAAGTCGAAGACTCCGGAGTCGGGGGATAGTTCCGCAGCTTCCAATCATGCGGATCCTGTGGGTATGTATTTGGATGAGAGTAACTCTCGCATACGTGGGCTAGTAGAGAGTAGTGGACTGAAGTTTAAGGGTGGAAACTTGTATCCGGCGGATGACACACACACTATTGCGAGGCGCTTATCGTATCAGACTCCGAGATCGAGGACGACCCCCACTGCTGTCGAGACGACCCAACCTTATATGCCTCCTATACACCGCATTCCCTCCCCTCCTACTACATCTGGGAGCTGCCGAGCTACACCGAGCACATTATTCGAGGTGCCTTCCGGTCCACCGTCGACTCTATTTATGCCCCCTATGGTACCGTCGATTCCAAGGGTCGACGAGAAACCGCCGGCCATATAGCTTGGTTAACCCAACGGAAGCATATTTTGTTAGGAATACTTGTTAGATTTTGATGATGTCATCAGTATAAATTCAAATGTTTATTACTTGGCAAAAATGTAAGGAAGAACCAAATGAGTATCTTCCATAGGCCTAATAATGTTATGTGTAAAACTTGGCAAAAATGTAAGGAAGAACCAAATGAGTATCTTCCATAGGCCAAATAATGTTAAGTGTTAAACTTGACAAAATGTAAAGAAGAACCAAATGAGTATCTTCTATAGGCCAAAAATAAGTTAGGCTGAAAATCGGCTAAGTACTAAAGATCAGCTGAGTTCATCAGAGAGGATCAGCCGAGTCAAGTCAGAGTAGTTCTGGTCAACACAAATTTATCAGAGATGTTTGACCAGACTGCAGTCAAGATACCTCAGACAAGTCATCTGATCAGACAAGTCCTAAACAGTGAACATCAGAGAGGTCCAGACTGCAGATAAGTTAACTGCTCATCAGCCTAGTCGAGATCAGCCAAGTACTCCAAGTCCACGTCAGCATGCGTTGAAAAGTCAAATATTACGGAAAGTCACATGCAACGTGAAGAGACAAATTGGAGTGATTCCCGCAAAAGATATGAATTAAAATAAATCATCCAGACCCACCTTGAAGACTTTAATCGTTTTATATTCAAAAGATTCGGTGCATCACATGCAGAGTCTTCACAACGGTCGGAAGATAGATTAAAATATGGGAATCCAGCCTTGCAACGTTCAAAAAAGAAAACAATGAAGTCTACCTCTCCAACGGACGGATTTGTTGAAAAGATTTGCAACGGCTATGAAGGAAAAGCTCAGAGATCGTGACCTATATATATCCGAAGATTTGAAGCTGAGCACACAACACAACAATACATGGTGCGAACATACTTTCAAGCGATCAAAGCATTCAAGCTATCTAAAAGCGAAATACAGCATCGTGAAAAGAGCGGTTCTAAAAAGTTCATACTTGAAGAAGCTCTTAGTTGGAGAAGACAATAACTCGTGTCTTAAATCCTGAGTTCGAGGTACTTCACTGGTTGAAGTTAAGAGACTGTAAAGGCATCCAAGGATCGAGGATCAAGAGGTGCAAGGCAGTCAAGTGTGTTACAACGGCACGGATTTCCACTGGTTGGAAGCTGTTGTAGTTTGGTTGAATCACTGTAATATTTATCACTGGTTGAGAATTATAGTGAATTCATCTCCAACTAGTTTGGAGAAAAGTGGATTAGTAGAGGATTACCCCACCTCTGAGACCACTATAATTGCCTGCGTTCTTTACTGTTTTATAGCATCATACCTTAACTGCTGCATTCATCATTAAGTGTTTCATTAGTTGTTTTGTATTCGTCATCAGCTGATTTCCGCACGTATTAAGAACAAACGACTCCAAGTCATTTGTTTATCCATCAGCTGAAGAAACTTATTCTTTGAGAAAAAGAGTTTAAGAGTTTCAATAAGTCTATTCACCCCCCCTCTAGACTTATTCCTGTACGACTTGTGACCTACATATTTGTTCCAGGTGTGGCCGGAAAAAATGATTTGGCGGACATGTCGGATATCTAAGACGAAGTTGTACGCGGCGCTTGTTGAGCTTGAGAATGAGGAGGGTCGTACCGAAGCCGAACTGAAAAAGAAGAAGAAGACTCGTGGCCCATCGAAAGGTCTAGCACTTGATGCACATGTTTCAAAAAATGGCCGTCAAATGATAGCAGTAGATGAAAAGTATCGACGACCCATTTTGGCTTCGGATGCTTATTGTCATAATGTTGGGTTTGTCATACGCGATAGGGTTCCGATACTGTGGG
This sequence comes from Orobanche coerulescens, assembly GCA_033398695.1. Taxonomy (NCBI): domain Eukaryota; kingdom Viridiplantae; phylum Streptophyta; class Magnoliopsida; order Lamiales; family Orobanchaceae; genus Orobanche; species Orobanche coerulescens. The sequence continues at coordinate 53,765,305 of CM065803.1, forward strand.
CTGAGTGGAAGGATGTGCCACAATGTGTGAAGGATGCATTGAACAATGCTATGTCGGTAAGTTTATCTCAATTTCAAAAGTTGCTTTGTGTATTTAAATTCAAAAAAAAAATTAGTAATATATATTATATGCTAATTGTAGGTTTGATTTGATGTTCCTTCTTTTCTATTACATACTTGGTGCGATGAGGTGCAAACAATCAAGTAATTTTCACAATATGTAGTTGAGTAGTTACTCGAGAAATTTTTGCATCATTTTAGTTATTGTTAAAAATATGTATTTGTCAAATATTTTAATAATTTAATTATTAAAATAAAATATTTTGTAATATAAAATTCACAACTTGTAAACATATAAGGTAATTTGATTGATAAATTTATACATGGTAAATAGTCTAATTTACTTGTAATTATGAGTATTATAACATACACTTTTAGAATTACATAAAATATTATAATATTAATTATACATAAAATTAATAAAACTAACACATTAACATTAACATTATATAATCATACACAAACAATAAATATAAAATGACATTTAACATAATCACTAAACTTAAATCTTAACATTCAACTGCATAATAACAACTGTACACACACAACAAATTATTTATGAATAACCTAATAAATAAATAACATTATTAATAAGAATAAAACAATAACACAAAATCATAGTATATAAATACATAAATTTTACAAAATACTTTACAAATATATTTGACTAATGTTTGATTAATATTTATAAATGTTTGTTATAGGTACAAATCTTGGAAAAATGAGCTACACATGTTTTGGTCAGCTTGGGGTAATTCCCGTGAGGCTACTCCCGAGGAGTACAAGTATCGGGAGTACGAGTGGAGGTGGCTATGCGCACATTTTTAGCGACCCGGACTATATTGTATGTAATCGAGCTCTAAATAGTGTCGTAATATTATTGTTGTTTTATGTAACGTATATGAAACTTACTTGTGGTAATTTTGTTCCTTGTTAAATGAAAATTACATGTTTCTATGTGTAGGCGAGCAGTTCAATCAACACTGCTAACCGTAAGGGTTTGACGAAGCACCATAGCTTAGGTTCGCGGTCATTAGCGAGAGTTTAGCACGAGGCCACTTCTGATGAAAATGCTGTGAATGCCTTTGTCTACGTGACTCAGAAGGCATATCCGAACTATCTGGATAGACTTGTAAGTTGTAAATGTATCCTAAACCATTTTAATACTGCTATCAGTCTTTACTTCTGAACTTTATTAATATTCGGTTACCTTTTTTGTTCCCACTTAATTAGGAGAGAGTGACTGAGCAGTCTGAGAGGATGTTGACAGAGCTGGTGAGGGAGGAGCATCCGGATTTGGACGAGACTAACCTCGAGTTAGCACGCCGAGAGATCGATCAGGCCGAACCCTACATTAGGGGTGTGGGCTAACATTTACCCCCTAAAGGGGGTCATTACCGGACGCCGATGATGGGATTTGAAGGCAACCAATTATTGAAGAATACTATAAGGTTTCAGCCACTCGGATGCCATACCTAAATCTCGTCCAAGATCAGAACGAGCTTGTCGGCGGAGTATAGAAGTCAATCGCTATCTGGACATTCAAAAGGCCTATCTCGAGGAGCAATTGAGGGTCGAGAGAGAGCTCCGAGATGAGGAGCAAAGAAAGTCTCAAGACCAGTTCTAGAAATTCCAAGAGGAACAAATGAAGGTTCAACAAGCCATGATGCAGTATATGATGTCATTGAGTCAGACAGTGTCTCAATCGGGAATTCCGGTACCACCACCACCTCAATTCTTCGATTCACAAACACCCCATCTTCTTCACAGCCTCGACGACATGCAAGACGGTACTAATCCTTCTCCTATCTTTAAGAATTTGACAGATCTTTGAGGATTTTAGTTGTCATTGTAGTAGTTATTTTGATATATAAACATATTATTAATGCTAAATATTTTTTTATTTAGACTCATTATCGTTAACATTGGTGTTTACATTGATTTTGTTGATGTTGCTACATAGTGTGATTTTTATACTGTTCGTGTATAAATTATGCTTTTCATACATTGATGTATGTTGATTGGGATGTATGGTGGTGTATTGTAAATTTGAAATAACAAGTTATCCTTCACGATCGAATCTAAGAAAATTTATTTGTAAGAACTGGGTTGTTAACATTTTTTAGAATCTATTCATTTTATTTATTTGTTGTTACAAATGTATGTGCCACTATTAGCTAGAATGATCATGATTGATCAAAGTGTAACCATATATCGCCAGAGCCAAACACCAAGTAAAAGGACCATTAAGTGTGAATACCAAAGTATAGAGATTACGTTCATCGATGTTGCAAAAACTTCCAAACCAACCATATATGGGCTTAGCAACGTGTGCCCAAAACTGGGTTACTCCATATATACATACAAAATATATGTCGGAGTTTCCGCAAACCTGAATACACCAAAAAAGGATGCGAAGTCCTTTATGCATGGTGGCAACACTTTCAATTCATGAGGAGCACACCATTTGACAAAACAATACTCGGCAGCACCATCATTAAGCACTTTGGCATGGCAATAGCAGCACTGTGGGAGTAAATGTTACTATAATGCAATCCTTCACGATCGAATCTAAGAAAGGGAATATAGTTTATGTAGGGAATAAGCAAAATAATATTACCATAAAGTGAACAAAAGGGTTGATCACGATCTGCGTAAAAGCCACATCACAATCCAACAATGCTATGAGGTACAATACTTTCTTCGGACTGCTAATGCTATAAAAATGCAGAGGGCAAGTGTTTCACATTATCCACGCACTTGAGCGAAATCCATATACAATAAAGATGGATTTTACACTATTTGACCAACGCTACGACTTCCCTCAAACAATTCCAAACCAGTTCTGTAGAGATGATGAATATACAAGTCTCGCTGACCCATAAAGAAGATCATATTTTCTGCAGAATGCTCGGGATTTATTCAACACCCGTACCATTACACTGAGTAGTTCTTTTAGCATTACGATCAGAAGAACGTACCGAAACACCAGGAGGAGGATCACTGTATCCAATTAAAAGAGCAAAAGCATAATTTTGACAGTCGTGACAATCCTCGAAAAGCAAGAACTGAATATTAGTTGAGACATACAGAAGAAAATTCTATGTTGGGTATCGATCCAATACTTAAACAGAATAAGGATCAATAATACAATGTGGATTTTAACGAATATAACTACTATAAAATTATATTCTACGGGAAAGAGTTTAAGGATTACAGACCAACTAATACCAATAGATAATAAATGATAGAAAAATAACCGGACGCAAACAGGTTCAATTTATCCCAGTCAGATTCCAGCAACACTTAGGCCAAACAGTTTCAGTCCAGAACCTATCTGGAGCAACACAGTAAGTTCGAGAAGCAGGTAACTCGGAATCAATACAGTACTTATACAGTACAGAGTATAATAAACCAAATTATGTAAGTAATATATATATATATATATATATTATGCTCCAGTAATTAAAAGTACTTAGAACAGATTGAAAATGCAGAGAAAATGATAAAGATTAAGAAACCCCCTTTGGAACACAATTGTAGCGGATCAGATCTCCGAACCCTAGCAAATTCGACACCGATATCATACTTCCACGAAGGAAGAAGAACCGAACAGACTTCAGCCGACCAAAAATCCGGTAGCTCTTTCACAAACCCCAGAACCGAACTCACAATCTTACTCACTTATCTCACAACGAAGAATAAGAAAGAATTATTTCACTGTTTCACTCAGATTCACAAAGAAAATCGTTCGCTTGGAGTGTTTTTCTCCAACTAGGACTGAGCCCTTATATACATACGAAGTGATAAGGGGATGAGATGAAACCGGTAACCACCATCAAGAAAGAAGCGGGATTTCATCTGGACGCCCAAAGAAATCGGAAGGGGTTGAAGATGATTGACCGAGGGAGAGTGAAAGAAGAATCGGAAGAGGAAGAAAGTGAGGGTAGTGACGGCGGCAGGGGGGGTTGGGGGGGGGGGGGGGGGGGGGGTTAGGGTTAGGTTTATATAGAGGGGTCAGGATTAAAGGGAATAAAATCTTCTAATCGGACGGCTCACAATGAAAGGCTGCCAAATGGGTCTGGACCAGCCCAAGTAAGGTAATGGCCCAAGTAAAGATAGAGATATAATTATTGGGCCTGTTGGGCCAAATACTATAACATTCCTCCATCTGTTTGGACCAATTAGCCAAATTGCATTATTGGGTTCGGAGAGATCTCATCATTGCCTAGCTCCGGGGTTACCTGCACTCACACACAAAGTAAGTATAGTAAAGTAATCACAAAGAAAATTAACTCACAAAGAGAACCCCTAAAAAATGTTATTCCACTGAATCAAAATTCAGCCTCTTTAAACAGGATTTAAATTTTTCGACGGGTAGATACTTAGTACCCATATCAGAAGGATTAAATTGAGATGGTATTTTCTTCAAGATAGATTATACGTTTAGCGACAACATCACGAATAAAGTGAAAACGAACGTCAATGTGTTTTGTTCTATCACGAAACACAGGGTTTTTACAATGTTGAATATCGGATTGACTAACTGAAAACACCTCGACTTTATCTTTTAGAAAACCAGTTTCTGATAAAAGTCCTTTTTAACCAAATTGCCTCTTTTAACACTCCTGTTATAGCAACATACTCAGATTCGGTAGTAGAAAGAGCGACTATAGGTTGTAATTGAGATTTCCAACTAATGGGTGCGCCACACAAAATAAACACATAGGAAGTAGTAGACTTACGATTATCACGGTTCGCAGCATAATTAGAGTCCACATAACCTACCAATTTAACACCTTGAGGGTGTTTGGTGAATTTCAAACCATACTTTGCAACCATTCAAATACCTGAGTAGCCATTTCACGGCTTGCCAATGGTAGACCCCTGGGTTAACCATATACCGGCTAAGACAACTAACTGCATAAGCAATATCAGGTCTCATACTAACCATTAAATACATAAATGAGCCAATAGCATTGGAATATTGTACGTGCTTCATATATTTAATATCGTCATCAGTCTTTGGAGACTGATCTTTACTAAGAATAAAATGGTTAGCTAAAGACACACTAGCAGGTTTAGAATGAAGCATAGAGAATTTAGACAAAATCTTTTGCACATAGGTATCTTGGTTTAAAACAATTTTAGAATTCTTACGATCCCTATGGATATTCATACCAATAATTCTTTTGGCATCCCCAAGATGCTTCATGTCAAATTTAGCACTCAAGCATTTAATGACACAATTCACTGTTTTCAAACAAGAACTCACTAAGAGCATATCATCAACATAGATAAGTAAGAAAATAGGAATTTTTGAATCAATTTTGAAATACAGACAATGGTCATAATTATTCCTAGTAAAGCTAAGAGATAACATGTATTCATCAAACTTTTTATTCCATTGTCTATGCGATTGTTTTAAACCATAAAGTGATTTCTTAAGCAGACAAACATGATTAGGGTGATTAGAATCATCAAAACCTTCTGACTGACTCATGCATTTTTTTTCTTCAAGTTCACCATGCAGGAAAGCAGTTTTAACATCTAACTGTTTTAATCTCCAATCAAATTGTGCAACTAGAGCAAGCATTATTCATACAGTGGTGAATTTAACGACAGGAGCAAAGACTTCAGTGTAGTCAATACCTTCTTTCTAAGTGAAACCCTTAGCAACGAGTCTAGCTTTGAATCTGACTGAGTCATTTTCATTCTTTACTTTGAAAATCCATTTGCAGTCAAAGACAGAACAGTTGGCGGGTTTTGGCACAAGAGCCCAAGTTTCATTTGTGTGCAATGAAGTCATTTCTTCATTCATTGTGATAAGCCACTATTCTGAATTCTCAGATTTCAAAGCTTCATCATATGATTTGGGTTCACTGTTATCAATTGTTTCAAACATATTGAAAGCATGCGAAGTCATATGAAAATCATTCAAGTGAGAAGGTCGTCTAACATCTTGCTTAGGTCCATCCCTAGTAAGTTGATAATCATGCAAGTACTCTTCAGGTATCTCCTCATTCTCATTATGCACATTAGCATCCTCATGATTATCAATATCAGTTTCAGTTTGCACATTATCAATACTATTTAAAGAAATGTGCAGCTCCACCTCGTTTAGAGCAGGGGAATTAACCGGGTCGGGTAAAAGGCAAGGAAATTCATTTTCATTAAAAATGATATCACGACTTATAAGAGTTTTAAAACCGGGTTGGCCTTTTAGCTAAGCCCTATAGTTTTTCACCCCTTTCGGGTACCCCAAGAACACACATCTCACTGAACGAGGCTCGAGCTTATCATTTCTTTGATGCACATAAGCAGAGCAACCAAAGACACGAAGATTTGAGAAATCAATAGATTGACCAGACCACACAGACTCTGGATAATTACCATTCAATGGCACAGAAGGAGATATATTGATTAAATATGCAGCAGTTAATAAAGCCTCACCCTAGAACCTTTTTGACAGGCCATACGTAGCAAGCATGCTTCTGACCCTTTATAGCAAGGTTCTATCCATACGTTCAGCAACCCCATTCTGTTGGGGGTGAATAGGGAACAATCTTATGTCTCAGAATACCAGATTGAGCACATAGATCATCAAATAATTGATTACAAAATTCAAGACCATTATCAGTTCATAATATCTTTATTTTCTTTCCAGTTTGATTCTCAATCGAAGTTTTCCAGTTTTTAAACTTACCAAAGGCATCTGACTTATTTTTCAAAAGGAACATAAAGACCTTTCGAGAGTAATCGCCAATGACAGATAAGAAATATCTGTTCCCACCATGCGTGGGTTCGCTAGATGGTCCCCATACATCAGCATGCAAATAGTGCAAAGTGTCATAACAAGTAGGGGATATTGGGGAATAGGGATAAGGAAACTTAACACGGTGTTGTTTACCAATCACATAGGAGTCACAAAACGGCACACAAGACAGTTTATCCTTACCAAAACAGCCTTGTTTTTGCAAAATTTCCAGTCCCTTTTCACTAATATGACCAAGACGTTTATGCCATAAGTCTATTAGGTCACCTTAGACAGCATTCACACAAAAATCAAATTTTGCAATACTCTAGAGATTATTTTGTTTTTTCAGCTTTGAAAACCCACAAGTTTCCTTTAAGTATTCTCATGACTCCATTACCCCATTTTCCTTCATAACCCTCGTCATCAAGGGTACCACAAGAAACAAGATTATGACACAAATATGGAACATGTCTCACATTTTTCAAAGTTAACACATAATCGGTGTCACATTTTATCTTAATATTTTCAATACTAGAAACAAGACACTTTTTTCATTCGCCATAGAGACAGACCAGTTAGTCACTTCTTTATAATATGAAAATAGCCTTTTAAAAGGCGACATGGGAAAGGTACATGCAGAATCGACAAGGCATTCATTTTCACACAGAGTAAAAGAATGCACAGTATTAGCATGTTCACATATTTCAGATACCGTGAAAACATCATCTACACCCTCATTATCAGCAACCATGTTGGCATTATCAGTTTGATGATTTTTCTTGGCTTTAGTGCACTCATAAATGTAATTACCAGATTCACCACAGTTATAGCACTTACGGTTTTTAGGTCGAGACTTTGACCTACTCTTCCACTTGCCTTTTTTCTTATCAGAAACATTATTGTGATGGTTTTGGCTAGGGGAAGGTTTCTATTTTTTTAAAACGGTTTTGAGGCCTTCCCCTACAAAGTTAACACCGCCAAGAGTTTTGTTCCCCTTATTGTTCTTTAAATCCGACTCTTTAATTTTCAAACCATTTATAATTGTATCAAGGGTCACCTGTGTAATATCCGGTTGTAATTTTCCATTTTTCCATTATATTACTCGAATGATTCGAATATCGTCATATCGTAATCGCTTTTAGTATTAATGATTGTGATGTTGTGATATTAGAATCAAATTAATAATATTCATTGTTCGCACTAGATGATTGATAGACATTGTAATGAAGGATTGCATTGTCTTCTTTTTGGCTAGCTTTGTGGTGCTTAACGTACGCTAAGGTGTAACCTTAACGTACATTATATGTGTGATTATTACGTACGTAAGACACTGTTGATAACGCAGGTAATATGGCTTATCCGACAGCATCTCGCCTTTCGGCAGGTTGGACCAGGCGTGAGCGGGGGTTGGTGATCCGATTGTGACAGCCTAGTCAACGGCCATTACGTACGTAATGGCTAAGTGTTAACGGACGTAATATACGTGAGCTTTACGTACGACATGTGGGCAACGTACATAATAGTGCATGTGTTTTGAGGCATTAGCCTCTGGAGGCTCGTTGCGTACGTAACATCGCCAGGATTACGTACGTAATGCGGGTAACGTACGTTATGTGATTGGCGATAGCGTACGTAATGGTAAACGCGAATTATAAAGGCAAGGCTTGTCTTTCATTTTTGCACGAACCTAACTCCACCCTTCCCTCTGAAAATTGTTCCCCTGCCTTGCTAAATCAATTTTTGCCCCTCCCATCTTGTGTTGGAGCTCCGTCACTTGGATTGAAGCCGGGTGGTTAGAAGTTTGGAGTGTGTTCTTAGAGTTTTGGTGCTGTTCTTCATTCTCAAGAGGTTGGTTGTCTAAATTGTGTTAATTTCGTATTTATAAGGATGATTACTTGCATATGATGATAAGATTAATCTAGTATAACATGATACTTATTGGAATTATGAACAACTTAGGTGAAGAACATGACAATATTGTTAGTATTACCTCTTGAATGGTTGAAGAAGTTGTAGAATAACATGTTTGCTATTAGTCCTTAGGAAACCATGATAAAAATGGGATGATTAGGGGTTTATGAGTATGTTCTTAATGCTAGTAGAATCCTAAGTGATATAAAGATGCTTTGAACAAATTCTTTAGGAAGATAGTAATGGATTATGAAGAACACAATATAACCTTTATATATACAAGATTAATCGGCTATTTTGATGAATTAAGAATGTGTTAATCATCATATTCATAGGTTGATAGTTTTCTTAGAAAGGTTATGATGATTATTGATGACAATGTCATAATGGAATGATTAGTCGAACTCAACTACGATAATCCTTGTGTAATAGATGATGTAAATATTGAAAGACCTTAAGAATTTGATAAATCCGATTCTTAAAAATGAATTTGGTGTATTGAAATTCGCTAATGAAACTATGGAATGTTCATTTGGATAGGATGAACTACATGAGTAATAGTTCGGGTGTCGTTTCCTATGAATTGATATCATTATTGTATGAATGTGTGTTGAATGAGTTACGTTTCATTCAAGGTTGCTTGTTCGAGTGAGTATTATTAGTCAAGGATACCGATCGTTCGTTTGTTCGAAGAAGGACTATTCGTCTACGGAATTGAGGCAAGTTATCTTGCTTGGTTATAATGATGGTTGAATTCTTGTGAACATTATACGTTTCGTGTATATGTAATGCTCTATGAATCTATGATTCATGATATGGTGTTGTTCTTGGTCGTATTACCATTTTATGACGGGATTGTATTCCCAAGTTTATCGCCTTTGATACCATTGGTCTCGTGGAGCATTGTTGTCACTTCGGTGAGTTCTTTCGATTCTTGAATGGATATGTAATTTATTGAGTTTCGTTGTCATGTTGCATCGTGACATCTCTTTCGGTATATCATATTTTCAACTTTCTTCTTCTTTTGACTTCTCCTTTTTATTTTTCAACTTCTTCATCTTTTTCGGTATATCATCTTTTCAACTTTCTTCTTCTTTTCTTTTCTCTGCGCCTTTTTATTTTTTGTTTTTCTCGTCATTCTTCCATGACGCTCTTTACCCCATTCAACTATTTTCTCCCCCTTTTTGTCATCAGCAAAAAGTAAATAAAAGTATACCAATTTATGATAATACATGTTATCATAAAATATGCATAGAAAGGGTAAAACTCCCCTTGACAAAAATATTTAGTTAAAAATATACTCCCCCTGAGTAAAATACCAATTGATGAAATTAATTTTTGGGGACCCAACTGATAGTTGGTTTTTGTTTCGAGACATAGACGATATTTGGAATGGTGGTTCCTTTAGGAATCCAAATCTTTTTAATTTTTATCGTCCATCTTGGGCTTTTGCAATTCGTAAAATGATGCCCGATTTTTGAATATTTTTTGCATCGGGGTATTTTGAAATTTAAGGATTCATTTTTCGAATGCGGTTCGAATCCCAACCCCTATTTATTCAAAGTATATTTCTGAACCGAGAGCATTTGTTCAAATTTTTCGTTTCCACACGAAAATTTCTTCGTTAAATTTTTCAGCTCGGTTTGAACTTTCAAGAGACCATCCTTTAAAATATTTTCATTTTTAAGACATTGAGAATGATCGGTTTCGATAGATTTTCCCTTTTCAAGAATTTTGGAAATATCATTTTCCAATAGTTTGTTTTTCGATTGAAGGGATTTGATCTCGAATAAAGCATTTTGGAAATCGGTATGTAATAATTCAAATGCTTCAAAAAGTTCGCCGTAGGAGTTACTTACTTGACTTTCAACGTCGCTGTCGTCGAGTGAACTTCGGGCCATAAGAGTGAGATTATTTTGATTCATGAATTCATCATCTTCATCTTCATCGCTCCATGTTTCTATTAGAACCTCCTTCTTGGCATTTGCTCGGAAATTTTTCGCGAAGTGGCCTGGTTTACCACAGACTCGACAATTGTTGTTGAATTTTTTCGATTCGCCCATCTTGATGTCCTTCTTTCTCCGGTAAGTGTGGGAACTTATTAATATTTTTGGCAGAATATGCCGATTCTTCATCGCTTTCAGCGACCGAAATTTCTTCTCTTTTTGACATCTTAGCTTTCATGGCTATCGTTCTTTCTTTTGGCTTCGGCTTGTTGTTCCGTGATTTTAGAATAATTTCAACGAGGGCGCTAAAGTCGAGTGTGTTGAGATCTTTAGATTCCATGATCGCCGTCACGGTGCCGTCCCATTCAGCAGGTAGTGATCTTAAGATTTTATTTACTTTCTCACTACTTGATAATGGTTTCCCAAAACAAGCTAATCCATTTGATATGACCGAGAAACGGTCGAGCATGTTAGTGATGGATTCTTCACTTTTCATCATAAATAGCTCGTATTCATGCAAGAGAATATTTTTTTTCGTCTCCTTGACTTGAGACGTTCCTTCGTGTGTGACTTCAAGCATTTTCCATATTTCTTTCACACTATCACACGAAGATATCCGGTTGTGTTCTGCCGGATTTTAGGCATAATACAATAATTGCGTTGCTTTGCAATTATAATGATTATTTTTCCAATCCGCGTCATCATATTCTTCAAAAGATTTAAGCGTACCGTCGGATTTGAGAGGAATTTTTAGACCAAGACAAATGACTTTCCATAATTCGATATCGTAATCTCGGATGAAAATAGACATTTTCTTCTTCCAAGTCATGAAGTTAGATCCATCGAAGAATGGTGGTCGGTTAAGAGCAAGACCTTCAACTGGGGAAAGTTGAAACGCCATGTGGATCTTCTCCTCGGATGTTAAGCCGCTTCTAGGAGGTACCGCTCCGATACCAATTGTTGTAGCAATATTGGTCGGTATCGCCGTTTGGAGATAGAGTTATAAAACTCTTTCGCATTGCAGAAGCGATTTAAATAAGGTGCAAAAAATAAATCGACACAATGATTTATAGAGGTTCGGCCAAACATGCCTACGTTCTCTCTCGGTATCTTTTTCTATAGGTTTAAGATAAACCTCTGCACCTCTCTTCTATCGGTCGAGGGATAACCGTTACAAGCTCGTCTTCTATCGGTTCGAGTAGAAAACCGTTCTCTTACTTGTCTTTATATCGGTCCAAGTTAAACCGTTTTCCTTTTCTATTGGACAAGAAATCAACCAATCTAGCTTTCTATGGGTACTAGATGAACCTCACTCGGATATAGATTGCGATTCTAACAATGCTGGATCCTTGATCCTAATAACACCGAATCCAATCTTATCCTTTTCTCTCTCTCTCTCTCTCTTGAATGATTTAGTGTATAACACTCAATCACTATCAATTAAGCTCAAGTACAACAACTATAATGTTAACAATGATATCTCAAGTATGATTGCTTTGCTCAATGTTGTTTTTTTGTTTTGATACCAAGTGGTTTGGTATTTATAGCCTTTTCCCTTCAACTAGACGTTACTGTCAGCTTTACTTAGCGTGCGCTAGCCTTTCTGCATAGCGTGCGCTATCGCCTGTTATCGCCTGTTGCGTACGTTATTGCTTGCTGATTATGTACGTTAACTGCTTGCAACTTCAGTCCAGTAGCTACTGTCTCTCTTCGTTAGCGTGCGTTAAGCTTTCTTCGTAGCGTGCGCTAACCATATATCCGTTGCATGATTTTGTCAAACTGACCTTTACACTTTCTGACTTTGACCCTGACTTTTTCCAATGTTCATCTTGTTTGAATTTAAACACTTTAGCGTGCGCTATTCCTCAATCCTAGCGTGCTCTATGATTTCATCCCTGCTTGCGTCATACTACGTTTGAAAGCTATGATGCACGGATTCTTCAAAATTGGGCAGTATGCAGTATCGGATACTGCATGGGTGCGGGTGCGGGTGCGATTCGCGTGGGATTCGCACGGGATTCGCCACGTGGCGAATCCGTGCAAAAAAAAAAAAAATTCGGACTCGCGTATCCTGGCACAGGATACGCGAGTCCGAATTTTTTTTTTTTTTTTAGATTTTTTTATAATTTTTAAAAAGTAAATCAAATAAATTAAAATACAAAAAGTAAATCATTTAATAAGTAATTACTTTCACATTTAGCAGTATTCACGGACAACATTAGAAAGCTCCGCTGCTCAAAGCCATTTTGAATTGTTTTTTGTATGACTTGTTTTATGTACTTGAATTGATTTTATGGTGATATTTGAATTGTTGTTTTTTATATTTAACAAGTGTTATATATAATAAAATATAAAATAAACAGACGTATCCTTGCCGTATCGCACCCTAACATTTTCAAAAAACCGTATCCCCGCACCCGTATCTGCCCGCACCCGCACCCGCCCCCCGCACCTGTGCAACATAGTTTGAAAGTCTTCACAACGGTCATATGCTTCGATAGCGTGCGTTAAGCTTCATGTGTAGCGTGGGCTATCTTCATCAGGTAACTTGACTTCAGGTAACTTTGAACTCGTCTGATCTGCAGGTATCCTCGTTAGCGTGCGCTAACCTTTATGTCTAGCGTGCGCTAGCTTTGTATTTTGATCAGCTTTTTGCGTCTTCGTCTCCTTCGTTGTTTTGCTTCGTTTCTATGTTGTTTTGCTTTGTTTAACAACTTAATCATCAAAACTCTATTATGAATATTTGGAATAGAATATTCCAACAGTATTTAATTTAAGTCATCCTAACCCTAGAATATAAAATTTAGATCATATTCATATTGACAGGTAAAATTATGAGACAGATAAATATTGACATATTCAGAATAAATACAGCAGAAATTAAAAGAACTTACTTGATGTAGATAAATTAAACTGAACGGAAAATACTGAAACTGATAGAGAGAGACTTATCCCAATACGCCAATTGATCCATGCAGCTTGAATGTAACGTACCAACTTAAATTACAAAATTATAATAATAAATAAAAATATGAAGGTGAATTTTATCTGATAAAAATAATATTAACTAAGGTTTATTTGGATTATAATTTGAGGTGCAGTGTTTATTTATGTGTATTACAGTATAATTATATAAAGCATAAATACAGAAAATAAATACAAAAACTAAAATATAAAAACTGATACGTATTCTGTATTACATTTTAAACTCTGCTAGGTACTGTTTCTTTCTACTCTACTGCCCTTACTCTACTCACTCTGTGTTGAGAGGGTACTGCTATTTATAGCAGTACATCAACCTCGCCAGGATTTTAAAAAATGAAAGATGATGCTCATTATTGCAGTATCTTCTTATCTTCAATTATTTTGCATCATTCAATGCAAAATCAGTAAGTGAAAGAAGAAGGAAAGAAAGAAAGAAAAAATTAATACAATCTGATCCGCCACGTCATTTTTGACGTGGCGAAATTTTCCACCCGCGCGTGAGATACACGCGCCAATCGGACGGTTCTGGTCCGGCGCATGTGACACACGCGCTGTACATGAGACTGAGCTTGGTATTCCACGGTGGACGGGCGTCTGTAGGGCATGCGCTGGGCTGACGTGGCATGACACATGGCATCGTGCAATTGGTTCTTGTGTGCCAGACGTGTGCCCGGCGTGTGTTCGGCTGACGTGGGGTGACACGTGGCAGTTTCTTATTGGATTGTCCGTACACGTGTGCAGTGACGTGGGGCTCGATTGCCATGTGTTGTGACATCATGATGACATCATCCGACGAATCTGGTTCCACCACTTGTCTTGATATTAGTGGTCCGCGAATTCTAATTTTCCTCCAAAACTTTGAACGGCCATAACTTCTTCATACGAACTCGGATTTGAATGAACTTTTTATCAAAATGATCGTATCGACGAGACGAATAAAATGAGACCTCATGAATATATTCGGAATCTTTAAAAATATCGCCCCTAAAATGACAGATATGTCTTCACCCGGTGTGCTAATCTGCAGATAAAATTTAATTCCCATTAATATAACAATAATTACACATAATTACAAAAAATTATACTAGAAGTAAAATAATGAAAACACACGAAAAATAATATAAACTATCACACAAAATATATATATATATATATATACATATATATATATATATAATATTCTAATAAAAATACTAACAAAAGTATACCAAACAATTCCCCCACGCTTATCATTTGCACGTCCTCAGGCAAATATATAGTTAGGGTAACAAGAAAATTGGCTTATTAAACGTTATTAATTCAATTAAAAGTCCGAAGTAATCTCGTTCCACTTCATAATAAACAAATATGCAAGAAATTTCAATAGGCTTTAAGAAATGAATTAAACCAAATTCTAAAATTTGCCAAGTTATTCAAAATCATGGTCAATACTTTAAATTCACAAAACTCACCGAAAAAGTGTATATCTCTCTCACAAGTGTATAAGGGATGTATTTGCGCTCAGACACATTCAATGAAGTAAAAACTTCCATAAGCTTGCAAATTATCAACTATCTCTACCACTTGGTGTGTTGCAAATTTATGAAAAAATTTCTTTTCTTTTGGTTACAATGTCGGCTCTTTGGTTGGGGTAGGAAGATATGGATAAAGTGACTTGAACTGAACAATTAGAAATTAAAATATTCTGAATCGATGTTTATCAACAGGTAAGCACTGAGAAGATAATTAATGAAGCTTTTACCGATCCCCTTACTTATGTTTCGAATAATCTGACCTCTTTTTCTTGTTTTCCAACCAACCAATTTTTTTTATATATCATACTTGAGTTGTTATTATCTGTTTTACGCGAATGTAAACGATGGGTCACATGAATACACCCGGTTACTAAGATAAAAACATTCTTAAGGTGCCTCTATGTACATTCATGTCTAAGGTAACTGTTTTACGCGAATATAAACATGAGGCTCATGAATATATCCGGTTACTAAATTCCCCAAAACAGCGGAGTAATTGATTTCTCCATTTTTCAACACCACCAACAATATATACCAACCAATTTCACCACACAATATCTTCATCCTTGTCAAAAATAATTTCTAACCATTCAAGTATGGACCAAAGGATTATAGCGACGGAAAGCTCAGTATGTGGTTAACAATAAAATAGACAATAAGCTCAATTGGGTTAACGAGGGAATTAAATATCATTAGTTAGGTAAATAAGCTAGAATGGGTTTTGAACAAAATTTGCTTTAGATCATATTCACAAATTGCACACACAAGTGGTTTTGACGCAGATACCTAATGCATGTTCTGAAGTATTACAACATGAAAGGTACACTCAAAAAATAAAAGACTTGCATATATGATAAAGCAGTCAAGGATCAAAATCTCACAAGTACAAGTTTTTATTTTTATGAATTTGAGGTATTAAACCATTCAACCAACTAACTGTTGATAATCTTAAAATAATCCGTTAGTAATTCATTTTCAAATCCTATGTCAAAATTTACATAAATATTTTCTGAAGTGTGAAATGAGAGTACATCAACAAAATTTTTAGCAACACGTTTTTAAGTTTTTGTTTTTCAAGTTATTCTTGTACATAAATACCCTTAGACTAATTTTAGGATCCGTAAATAAGAATTTATAGTTTTGACCCCCCACACTTATCTTGTGCAATATGATTATCAAGAATAATATAATGAGGGTTGAAGAAAACTCCCTGTGAAGATAGTGATGCTTTGAATGCACCATTTTCTTATTGATACGAAGAAATCTGCAAAATAAATCAGTGGGGCGAAACACACAAAAATAAAACATATAAATAAATATATATATATATATATATATATACCCTTAGGTATAACACAAACAACCTAGATGCGTTTCAAGAGCGTCCTGAGAGTCTCCTTATTCTGCCATCAAAACTTTATTAATTTTAGAAAAAGAAAATTACAGTAATAGAAATAACAATACATCTATCATGAATATATGCGCGTCAAGAGATCGAAAAGAAACTCCTTAAGCTGCCATCATTTTCATGATTCTTACATTAGCTAAAAATAAAAACAACAAGAGGAATGAAGTGGGATGTCAAAGGGAAAGGAATGCATCAGCTTTGCGTTTTCGCACCGTGAAATCTTCCATCCAAACAATATTAGCTAGAGCTGGATCTGGTTCAGGAACAAATGCAATAAGTTTTTAATTAGCTCTTCTGGTGTTGTTGCAACGACTATGATTCGTTTAGCACGCTCAGAAATAAAACCATTTTCAGAAGAGTAGTTGATGAAAGATAGTAAACCATCAAAGAAACCATTGACATTTACCAGACCGATTGGTTTTTTATGAATATTTAGTCGGGCTCTGGTAACCACGTGAAAAAGTTCTTCAAGAGTGCCAAAACCACCTGGAAGGGTGATAAAGGCATCGGCATTATTTATCATGTGAGTTATGCGATCTTGCATATTCACAGCTCTAAACTCATCTCCAATGGTTGCCCCGGTGATTTTACTTTCAGCCAGAGGTTTTGGGATGATTCCCATCACTTTTACTCCTTCCATATAGGAACAAGCAGCAGCGCGTCCCATTAATCCTAGACTTCCTCCTCCGTAAACTACATGAATGCATTTTTCTCCTAGGGTACGACCCAAGTTGTGGGCTGCTTCAGTAAAGCAAGCCTCATTCCCATGACTAGCTCCGCTAAAAATGCAGATGGAGTTAAATCTTTTTGTGGAAGATGATGATTCCATTTTTAGAAAGAAAAATTTTAGAGAGAAAAGGAAAGAATTGCAAGTTTGGGGGATACAGAAAAGAAACAAATATAGTGTTTATTTATAGAAGCAAAATAAAGTGAAAAGATTTATCAAATCTGTGACCACGTTAATTGCACTTTAACTGCTCAATAGAATAATGAATGCATTTATTGTGTATCACTTTTTTATTAAGAAAATTGGGCAAAACGACAAAAATAAAAATACTCACACATGTATGTACAGTAGTTGTTTTTGTGGCTCACATATTCCTCTGGTTTTACGTCCAGAAACGGATTAAACGCCTTCTATGAGTCGGGGATATGCTTCCCATCCAATTTTACAAATTGTCAAACAGAGTCTTTTACCGTCAGATTCCCAAGTCGTTGTTCATATTCGTATTTGAATTTCTTCCACAGACGGAGAATCTCATGATACACTAGTCCACTAGGATGCGTGTCAAGAGATAATTGAATATCATTCAATTTCTCCTTACTCAGCCCACCCTTTATGAACTCAATTTTATCTTGTCTGTTTGTGGAAGGAATTCCAAGAGAACAGCATTTTTGATCACAAGTCCATCTGACACATTTATAACAAACATACATTTTCTTTGCTCGTCGTTTCTTGGCATATGAACTTTTACCAAGCCGTGGTAAGAATCTAGTGGGTGGTTCGAATGATTCCCCATATATTCTTACTTTGGATTCAATTGTATCACCCCTACTAGGCAGATATTACAGTGCCGTGGACCCCCAACTGGGACCCACTAGGCAAATGAAACTTAATGAATTAAATAATATAATTGTAGTACCGAACCACATTATATCATTAATTACTCTGATGAGAAGTTTCATACAACACACCCAAGATAATACAGAATACATGTATATTTTATATGAAGATAAAATATACAACACTGAATAAAATGAGTATTCAAACGGAATATATGCAGCGGAATAAAATGAAGAAAACATGAATGACTGAAAGGACTGGGGCCCCCTACTAGTATCACTGGGACTCCTCGCCGTCAACGTTCTCTTCCCGTGCCTTAAACTTGCCATGACCTGAAAACAACATCCCCCCACGGGGTCAGTTACACAGAACAACAATCCTCAAGAGTTGAATAAACACAATCATATATGCTGTATAAACCACAAGTTCGATCAAAAACCCAAACCGTCGAACACATGCGATCAAAAGTGAATCGGTCAGATTATAACCTAATCGTGTTGAAAACATATGCAATCAAACATGCTATATGAATCAACTAACGGTACGGCTCAAAGGGTGGCGCCACACTACGCCCGGGATGGAAATGTGTCCGTGCACAAGCCACCAACGAGTATCGATCGAATACACGTGTGGTCTTGTACCTAATCAGTCTCACGAAGTGATCTTCTCGTGTGCACAGTCCAATGTGAGGCCAACAACCAACACACGACTTAATATATGCCCGACATGAAAATCCTACACATACCAACCGACACGCCAGTATGACCCGGAATGCCACGAGATAACAAAAGTGACATCGAAATTAATAATGACTCACCGAGATGAAATGACAGTGAAATGAATGATAGCTCAATGAAATGATTGGAACCGTCGTTCCTTGTGACTGAAGTGATTAATTGACAATTACAAGTCTCAATACGGTTAATACATTATGAATGAACTATAATTATGAATGAACAACAACGAAAGGAATGAATATCCTTTTAACCGAGTAAGAATTAACTTACACAACACCGATGAAGAATGTCCTTCCACTAACAACGTCCTAAATGAGATGTCGGTCGCTCGAACAACCTTGAATAACATAATTACCAACAATCCGGTTCAACACACGAATCAAACACGAGTATAACTAACTCAAAACGTCGATACGACTAAACCAAGTTCATTGGGGCATTATATCGAACACGCTGTGGCCAATCTTCGATTATTTACAACCAAACTTCAATAATACCAATATCAAATCCCCAAGAAGTGTTTCAAACCAACAAAACATCTTCAATACGATCAATAATCCAATATGAATATCCAAATTCGTGATTTCAACAACAATTAATCGAAAACCCCCAAATCCAACTCAATATTCAAAGTGTTCTTGAATAATCCTTCAATAATCCCATGAATATCCTTAACAATTCATAATCACAAGTATATCACTTCATACAACACAATTATAATGTCCAAAACATCATATCTCAACACAAAACCGAATTCAAGGGTTGAAGAAGTTACCTTAGATTAGGATGAAGAATCCACAAATATGTTGTTGATCCACACTACAACTTGAAGAAGATGAGAATCTCTGAGTTTTGATGATGTTAAAACACCCCAAGATCGCCCAAAATCGCCCCAAGGAAGAGAGGAAGAAGTGAAATGAAGACATGAGCTTGTTCTCCTCAACAAAACGCAGTTATAGAAGAATCTGCACTGTGTGCCGCGGCACGGGCTGAGTGTGCCGCGGCACAAGGCAAAAAACGCCCAACAAAACAGTTTTGTGCCGTGGCCCGGCCAGAAGGGGCCGCGGCCCGCGGTACAGCCCGCTCCAGCATCAAAAAGGCACACAGTGCAGTCTTAGCTATTTCGACCATAACTCCTTCGTTGGGACTCCGATTGACTCACCGTTTGAACCATTGGAAAGCTAACTTGATGCTCTATAATACTGAAAGATTCAGAATTTTTGGAGTTTCCAAGAATTAATGGTGATTTTACAAAGTCGAACTCATACGTGGAAAAGTCGCTTAAGAACACGGAACTCAACAGAACGACACCGAGACGAACTCGGATGACAAAAAGTGTAGAATTAATCATTCTCGGAATGACGAAACGGTCATAATAGAGTCGCTAAGATGGACTTCCGCCAAAAAAGAAATTACCGGAAATCAAAATTGCGGATATTACATACTACCCTCCTTAAAAGAAGTTTCGTCCCGAAACATAAAACAGGTAGGGAGAAGCAATATCCCGCTAGGAAAACTCAACGAGATACGCAAGAACCACAAATGTACCCAACAATAGCATGATTCGAACAAGAAGGAAATTTGAAATGGCATGAACTCCAATATTAACATCGATTAATGAAGTAATTATAACGATCAAGATAATATTCTCGTCTCGATTCTCAAGCAAGGTTGAAAAAATGAACAATATTGATACACGACTCAACATTAGTCCGAACGGCGAACACGAATGAATGAACATGAATGATGAATGATTATTAATGAGTGAAAATCCACCGAGTGACAATTACTGAATGAAAATGAATGAATTTACAGTCGGGTATTACATACTCCCCCCTTAAAAATAGTTTCGTCCTCGAAACTAAGGGTGAAACAAATCGGGATAACTCTCCCGCATACTATCCTCGATTTTCCAAGTAGCCTCTTCGACTCCGTGTCTCGACACTAACTTTTAACGAAAGGAATCATCTTGTTCCTCAACTGTTTGATTCGCCGCTCTAAGACTCATACGGGACGCTCCTCATACGAATGATCATCCGCGATCTCGATTTCATCGAACTGAAGTATGTGACTCGGGTCGGCAACATACTTCCATAGCTGAGAGACGTGAAACACATTATGAATTCGACTCAACGCCGGAGGTATGGCCAATCGATAAGTTAGCTCGCCTACTCGATCCAAAATCTCAAACGGTCCAATGAATCTCGGACTCAACTTTCCCCGCTTCCCGAAACGGAAGATACCTCGACTCGGCGATACCTTGACCAACACGTGGTCACCCGTATCGAACTCTAATGGTCGGCGATGATTATCTGTTAGGAATACTTGTTAGATTTTGATGATGTCATTAATATAAAATCAAATGTTTAAAACTTGGCAAAATGTAAGGAAGAACCAAATGAGTATCTTCCATAGGCCAAATATGTTAAGTATAAAAACTTGGCAAAATGTAAAGAAGAACCAAATGAGTATCTTCTGTAGGCCAAAAATTTGTTAGGCTGAAAAACGGCTAAGTACTGAGTACAGCTACGTCCATCAGAGAGGAACAGCCGAGTCCAGTCAGAGTAGCTCTGGTCAATAGAATTTATCAAGAAGTTTGACCAGACTGCAGCCGAGGTACCTCAGGGAAGTCACCTGACCAGATAATTCACAAACAGTGAACAGCCGAGAGGACCTGTCTGCAGAGATGTTAGCTGCATATCAGCCTACTCGAAGGCAGCCATGTACTCCAAGTCCACGTCAGCATGCGTTGAAAAGTCAAGTATTACGGAAAGCTCACATGCAACGTGAAGAGACAAATTGGAGAGATTCCCGCAAGAGATATGATTTAAATAAATCATCCAGACCCACCTTGAAGACTTTAATCTTTTAATATTCAAAAGATTCGGCGCTCACATGCAGAAGTCTTCACAACGGTCGGAAGATAAAATAAAATAATGGGAATCCAGCCTTGCAACGTTCAGAAAGATTAAACAATGATGTCTCCCTCCAACGGACGGATTTGTTCAAAAGATTTGCAACGGCTACAAGGAAAAAGCTCAGAGATCGTGATCTATATATATCTGAAGATTTGAAGCTGAGCAACTACCGGTGCGAACATACTTTCAAGCGATCAAAGCAATCAAAGCAATCTAAAGCAAACAATAGCATCGTGAAAAGAGCGGTTCTAAAAGTTCATACGAAAAGAAGCTCTTAGTTGGAGAAGACAAAAACTCTTGTCTATAATCCTGAGTTCGGGGTACTTCACTGGTTGAAGTAAGAGACTGTAAGGGCATCCGAGGATCGAGGATCAAGAGGTGCAAGGCAGTCAAGTGTGGTACAACGGCACGGAATTCCACTGGTTGGAAGTCGTTGTAGTTTTATTTGAATCACTGTAATATTTATCACTGGTTGAGAATTATAGTGAATTCATCTCCAACTGGTTTGGAGAAAAGTAGATTAGTAGAGGATTACCCCACCTCTGAGACCACTATAATTGCCTGCATTCTTTACTGTATTATTGCATCATACTTTAACTGCTGCATTCATTGTTAAGTGTTTCATTATTTGCTATCTATTCGTCATCAGCTGACTTCGGCATATATTAAAGAACAAACGACTTCAAGTCATTTGTTTACCTATCAGCTGAAGAAACTCACTCTTCGAGAAAAAGGGTTTAAGAGTTTCTACAAGTCTATTCACCCCCCCTCTAGACTTGTATCTGGACGACTTGTGACCTACAAGTGGTATCGGAGCGGTTGGTTCATTTTTCACGAACCAGATCTATATCAGATATATATATATCTTTACTCTCACGTTATAATGGAACACATGCACTCTAGACTCCCTGTGTTTTCAGTTGACGAGTATGATCTGTGGAAGATAAGGATGCAGGCACACTTATCTTCAATTCATGACGACATGTGGTGCATCATCGAGGACGGTCCATTCATCTTTGAGAAGGACAACACACCAGAGGAAATCGCAGCAGGAGGGCCAGAGAAGATCCCTAAGAGAAGGATGGAGATGACTCCAGAAGAAAGGAAGCTGGCCAATCTTGATAACCGAGCCAGAGATGTATTATATCAAACTCTTGACAAATCCACCATGGTCAAGATAAAAAATTGCAAGAATGCCAAAGAAATCTGGGACACATTAGCTCTAATGTGTGAAGGAACGGAGCTGATCAAGGAAAACAAGCTGTCAATTGCTATCCAAAAATTTGACAACTTTAAAATGAAGAATGGTGAATCCATAGATCAAGTGGACACGAGGTTCACTGAGATTATTAATGAGATAAACTCCCTGGGCAAAACCTATGGCAACAGGGAAATGGCACTAAAGGTTCTCAGATCTCTCAACCCCGAATGGAGCATGAAGGCCGTGGCCATGAGAGAATCCAAGGACCTGAATAAGATAAAGATTCAGGAGCTGTTCTCTGATCTGAAGGCTTATGAGTTCGAGCTTCCAAGTTCATCCTCAACTGAGCTGCGAGAGAAGGGAATCGCATTCTTGCGAGTCTCTGCCAAGAGCCTATCTGATGTGAAACCTCCAAATCCACTAGATTTTGAGGAAGAAATGGCTTTCATAATGCAAAGGTTCAGCAATTTTAGAAAGAACTACTCCAAGTATAAAAAAAATTATAAGGAGAATCCCAGAAGGAACCAAAAAGCCGGTGGCTGGAAGGTGGAATGTTACAACTGCCACAAGACGGGACACATCCAAGTCGACTGTCCTGAGCTTAAGAAAGACGAAACCAAGAAAGAGGTGGGCAGAAAAGAAGATAGAAGAAAAGCCCTCATCGGAGAAGACCAGGAGCATGTCGAATCAAGCAGCGGTTTCTTTTCTGATGAAGATGAAGAATATGACTGCCTGATGGCCAATCTAGCTGACGAAGAGGTAACTTCAAAACCCACTGGCTCAAATAATAGTTCAGCTATGTCACAAGACATTGATTTGCACGAATCTGTAAACCAGTTATTTAAAGATTTTGAAACACTCAAATCTACACACCAAGCTGTATCAGCAGAGAAGACTCAGCTGCAAGATGAGAATGGGCAGCTGAAAAATGATTTCGAAAAACTCAGCCTAGATTTGAATAAGGTTGAGATAACTGCAGCTGACTTTAAAAACCAGGCTGATGATAACGCAGCTGAGATAAATAGATTAACTATTTTACTTAAAGAAAAATCAGCTGCACTTGCTCATGCCAAAGCCGAGTTTATTAAGCTAGCTCAGATAAATAAAACTCAGGCGCAGGAAATAACCTCCCTGAAGGCGTCTTCAACTCTGGGAGAATTGTGTACCTATAAAAGGTCACTGTATACCAAATCAGGCCTTGGATATGATTCTCACACTCCCTCTAGTTCTGAAACTAAGTTTGTAAAGGGAGAAACAACTGTCGCGACTGCTGAGCCTACATATAAACCGATATTTAAAAACAGGCAACAGCCAAGTCAAATGTCTAGGCTGCAGTCAGGTTACACCAGGCAGCCACCTAGACAGGCGACTAGGCAATGGCCCAGGCAAAAGCAGCAGCCCAGACAACATGCCCACTATTACCAACAACTCCCTAAAAACCGATTTCATAATGGGAGGGGCAGATGGAAACCTCAAGGTTATCCCAATTTTCAAAATGAACAAGTGTGGAGACCTCAAAGATTTAACAAATGGTCTCAGCCTAGATTTAGAAATAGCCCACACTATCAAAATTTTGAGGAATATCCGGTATACAATCCAACCAGGAGATTCAGACCTCGACCACACACACCATATCAGGGTTATAATAATAATAACAATGTATACAATCCAAGGAGAAATCAATTCTCCAGGAAATCAGCTAACCCCAAAGGACCCACACAGATTTGGGTACCTAAATCTCTGCTTGTCTGATTGCAGAAAAGGTGGAAGGACTACAAACACATCTCCACAAGCTCAAATTTTGGAGGTGAAGAATGGTTTGTAGATTCTGGATGCTCGAGGCACATGACCGGGAACAAGAAGATGCTGTCAAAATATACTAAAGAAAGAGGTCCCGATGTAACCTTTGGAGATAGCTCTAGAGGACATACAAAAGGCTTTGGAGAGCTTCACCGAGGAAACATTGTGATATCCAAAGTTCATTATGTTAAAGGACTCAAATACAACCTCCTGAGCATAAGCCAATTCTGTGACGAGAAGAACCTAGTAGTATTCACCATCTTGAAGTGCATGGTAATAGATATCTTATCTGGAGAAATAAAGCTCCAAGACTTCAGAAGGAGAGATGTCTACATGATTGATTGGAACACAGGAACACCTAACTCCTGTTTTCTATCCAAGACTGTAGCTGAGAATGGATGGCTGTGGCACAAAAGACTATGTCACCTGAACTTCAAAGCCATCAACAAGATCAGTTCTCAGAAGCTGGTCAGAGGACTTCCAAATGAAGCATTCAAGAAGGAAGCGCTTTGTGATGCATGTCAGAAAGGAAAGCAGACCAGGGCATCGTTCAAGCCAGTTCAGCCTACAACGCTCACAACAAGGATCTTAGATCTACTCCACATGGATCTATTTGGTCCTATCAAGCCAAGGACGTTGAGCGGCCGAAAGCATGCACTTGTTATAGTGGATGATTACTCAAGGTACACTTGGATTATCTTCCTATATAAAAAGAGTGAAACCTTGACCAAGCTACCTGAGCTGCTGAGAAGGATCCAGAATGAGAAATCTCTATCCATAATCAAGATCAGATCAGATAGAGGAGGAGAGTTTCTCAACAAGGCGATAACTGATTACAGCGATCAGAATGGGATCCAGCATGAGCTCTCTGCAGCCAGGACGCCCCAGCAGAATGGTGTTGCTGAAAGAAGGAATAGAACCCTGAAGGAAGCAGCAAGGTCCATGATTGCAGAAGCGGATCTACCTAAAAGGTTCTGGGCTGAAGCTGTCAACACAGCCTGTCATACCCAGAACAGGAGTATGATAGTAGGGAGACATGGCAAAACTCCCTATGAGGTTTGGAATAACAGAACTCCTACTGTTGCTTACTTTCATGTTTTTGGTTGTAAGTGTTTCATCCACAACAATGGTAAAACACAGCTAAATGCCTTTGATGCTAAAACTGATGACGGACTCTTTATGGGATATTCCCAAAGAAGCAAGGCATATAGAATTTTTAATAAAAGAACCTTAGTTGTGGAGGAAACACCCCATGTTGTTTTTGATGAATCTACCGTTGAGTACAGGAAACAAGTTGAGCTAATTGAGAACAAGCTCAAGTCTGCAACCCTTGAAGAAGTCATTATACATGACACTGGAATGGTGGACTCACCTGCAGACCAGCCTGATGACCCAACTGCGGTGATGAAGACCCAGCTGCAGATCGACAGGATCACCAAACCTTTCGATCCGATTCTTGCTTGAAGGAGACCAAATGAGGCGACAAAGACTCATCTGCAGATCAGAACCAAGCTGCAGATGACAAGGCGGTAGCTGATCCAGTTGCAGACCAGAACCCAGCTGATGCAGAAATCCACCAAGGCAATCCAACAGGGGGAACAAACCCAGAAGAGGACGATATCCCCAAATGGCTCAAGGATCACCCAATTCAGCAAATTATCGGAAAGTTGACTGATGGTGTTAAGACAAGACATTCAACCCTACCAGCAGGAATGGCGATGTTCTCATGTTTTATGTCACAAATTGAACCCAAGACCACAAAACAAGCTTTGGAAGATTATTCATGGATCAATGCCATGCAAGAGGAATTGGAGCAGATGGAAAGAAACAAAGTTTGGGAACTAACAGACAGACCTAATCACAAGAAGGTTATTGGCACCAAATGGGTGTATAAAAACAAGAGTGATGAAGACGGAGCTGTTGTTAGGAATAAAGCCAGACTTGTAGCAAAAGGTTATGCACAGTGTGAGGGAATAGATTTTGATGAAACCTATGCACCTGTTGCAAGATTAGAAGCCATCAGACTATTCCTCGCATATGCTGCATTCAAGGACTTTGAAGTATATCAGATGGATGTAAAAAGTGCTTTTCTGAATGGAATTCTAGAAGAAGAAGTCTACGTAGAGCAACCCCCAGGTTTTGTCAAAGGAGACAAAGTCTATAAGCTGTTGAAAGCTCTGTATGGACTCAAGCAAGCACCGAGAGCATGGTATGAAACACTGTCTGTGTTTCTTGAGAAAAATGGTTTTTGCAAAGGGAAAGTGGACAAGACCCTATTCAGAGTGGAGCACGAAGGCCACATATTAATAGTCCAGATTTATGTGGATGACATCATTTTTGGGTCAACTAATCCAGAGTTATGCGAGAAATTCTCCAACCTCATGCAAGGAGAATTTGAGATGAGTATGATGGGAAAGCTTAACTTCTTTCTTGGATTACAAGTTAAGCAGATGGAAAAAGGAAGTTTCATCAACCAAGCAAAGTATACCAGAGATCTTATCAAGAGATATGGAATGGAATCAGCCAAGTCCGCAAGAATTCCAATGAGCACAAGTACTCACCTGGATGCAGACGAGGCAGGCATATCAGTGGACTCAACCCACTACAGAGGACTCATTGGATCTCTTCTGTACCTCACTGCAAGCAGGCCAGACATATCATATGCCGTTGGAGTTTGTGCACGATTCCAGTCCAAGCCAAAGCAATCACACCTAGATGCAGCCAAGAGAATAATTAAGTACCTAAAGTCTACAATTAATGTTGGACTATGGTATCCCAAGGATGATAACTTCGAGCTGTCAGGATACTCAGATGCGGATTTCGCAGGATGCAAAATCAACAGGAAAAGCACTAGTGGAACGTGTCAATTCCTAGGAACCAGACTGATATCCTGGTTTAGCAAGAAGCAGGTTTCTAACTCTATCTCCACTACAGAGTCAGAATACCTAGCTGCAGGTAGCTGTTGTGCACAAATTCTATGGATTAGACAACATCTAAGGGACTATAATATCATTGCAAATGAAGTTCCAATCTGGTGTGACAACAATAGTGCTATTGCAATAACCAACAATCCGGTTTTGCACTCAAGGACGAAGCACATTGATGTTAAGCACCATTTCATTAGAGACCATGTGCTTAACAAAAGAGTTAGAGTTGAAAGAGTCAGCACAGACTACCAAATAGCTGACATCTTCACCAAACCCTTGCCAGAAGAAAGATTCCTAGAGCTAAGCAGAGACCTTGGATTACTAGATTGGGAATCTAGTACTGAAGCAAGTTAAAGCATAGAAGTCGAAGGACGGACCCCAGAATCAGATCCTAGCTGATGCAGGCGAGAAGACGAAGGCCAGACGAAGCAACTTAGCTGTTCAGAATACCAGGCGAGAAGTCAACTCACCTGTTGCAGAGTGGTCAACAGTCAACAAATCAGACCAGCTAAGTTTTCTAAACTGACTTCTGAATATTTAATTATTATCAGTCATATTATTATATTAATTTTTGGTTAACAAACGGCATTTAAATATATTTCTCTAAAGCCAAGTGGCAATTTTTGATACACGCGTCAATCGCCTATTAAATCAACCTCTACTGTGACCAATCAGAATCAACCGTCGAATTTTAAATTGGGCCACCGATTCAAATTTGAAATTCAAAAGAATATCAAAAGGCGTACCACCGTTCAAATATATAATAAACTAATACAAACGTCTTTTCATCTTCTTTATAAGGAAAGAAGACCTTTCACTTTACTCTTACAGAAACCCTAGATTTTTCAGAGCAAAAATATACACTAAAATCCTTTATTTGCAGAAATGGCATCTTTCGAAGGAGTGAATTTGAAGGCGGTGAAAGACCAGATCATTTTCTCGATGGTTGTCGACTTTGAAGGTTTACTGGCAGCCAATCTGGAGGACTTCGACATGTTCAATCTGATTCGGGCAATGAAGCTTAATGGGATCTACCCATTTCTCGACATCAACCCGCAACATCTGTTCAAAGAGGACGTCGTCGAGTTCTATCGCGAAGCTTATCTGATTCAAGACGGAATCCATAGCACAGTCGGGGGAATCCCAGTCAGCATATCTCGAGAGACGATTCGTTTTGTCTTCGGAATGAAGCACCGTGGTTTAGCGGTCGAAGCTCTCAAGCAATCCACCGCCGAAACCTGGAAAAAGATTAAGGTCGAAAATATCCCGGAAAAACTGAAATTAACAGCCAAGAGGAATGAACTAAAGAGGATTTACCGTGTTGCGTTGGACATTACCAACAAGATAATAATGGGGATGACGGGCAGTTATGATCAACTGTCGTCGTCGAAGTTTATGGTGTTGGGTGCATTGATTCAAGAAGAAGATGTCGATTGGGCCGACTACATCTTCAGGCAACTCGTGCGAGAGGTGAACAAGGTCGAGTGGCTTGACGATGAGAAAAGATTCAAGACGAAGCTGGCGTTTGGAACGCATCTCAGTTGGTTTTTGGAGAAAACCGGAGTGGCTAAGGGTAACACTGACCGATTCCACCCCAATAAAAGGCTTGGTCATATGGACCATGAGAAGGTGAAGAAAGTCAGAGGCACTGGGAGAGCAGCTCAGTTGCTGAAGGAGCTGCCGGACTCAAGGACATATCCAAGATATCATTCATCAGAGGAGTCGGACAGACCCGCAGCTGACATTGCAACTGCAGTCGACTCAGACACCGAGTCCGACGATACACCCATTGCAGTCAGATTCAAAAGACGGGGACCAGCCCCTGAAGGACCCTCTACTCTGCAGTCATCACCGGAACCCTCTCCTAAGAGGCCAAGGAAACTGCAGTTTAGCGAGGGAGAGCAATCTGAACACCTAGCCAGCCCCTCAGCCAGATCACCACCGCATCCGGAGGACCAGCCTGCACCAGGCACTCTTGAGACTCGAATTGTACCTGTTCTCACCCCCCAGTCTACATATCCGAAGAAGAAGCAGGTCTCATAATCTCTATTCCTGAAGCTGATTATACTTTTAACCTGTTAGAAAATAATACTTTCAACCTTTCAATTGAACAACTCCAGCTTGTTAAGCCACAAGCGGTAAAACACTCTTTTGTACACATTTTTGAAGAGTGGAAATTTTTCAAGACTATGACTTTTACAAATTTTCAAACCTACATTGCAACTAATGGTTGGGAATATCCCCAAGCCACTGAGGAGGTTCTGATTGAATTTTGCAAAGAATCAGACTTAGTATTAATCCTCCAGGATAAATGGTTCATGTCCCATTTTAAAACAAACATGGACCACTTTATCCATTCTATCATGCTTAACATTTTTGATGGCGTTTTCGGAGAGGAGGAGGAGGAGGAAGTTGAAAAAGGGATTAGGATTGAAGAAGTAGATGGAGATAATGAAATTATTGATTTGGTGGATGAAGAAGAAGAAGAAGAGAGAAAAACAGAAGAAAATATTCCAGTTGAAAAACAGCCAGAAGAAATTGAGAAGACAGAAGAATTGGCTGATGAAGGAGATGATGAAGAAGGAGAAGAAGTAGATCAAGAAAAAGATGAAGAAGAAAAGGAGGATGAGGATGATGAAGGAGAAAAGAAGGAGCAGGATGATGATGATGATGATGATGATGATAATGATGGAGGAGATGCAGGAGCAGAAAAAGAAAATGAAAAAGAGAAAGATGAGGAAGAAGGAAAAGAGAAGGAAGAAGAAGAGAAAGAGGAAGAGAGAGAAGAAGAAAAGGAGCCAGAACCGGAGCCAGAGCCTATTCACGAAACTGCAGACAGGACTGTGGTACCTGCCCGGTACACCAGCCTAGACGCAGAGCTCGCTGAAGACTCCAGGTCAGGGACCCCGGAGAAAACCCCCTCTGACCTACCAGCTGCAGACAGGAGCCTACAGTCTAGTGGTTCCTTTGCAGAAGGATCAGGAGAGCACTCTCCTTCAGCTCAGATATCTCCTACCATGACTGAGCTGATCAGGCAAATCGTCAAAGATACTATTGGAGAGTTGCTATCATCTCAGGTCACTCCTGACCTACAATCAATAAATGTCAAGATAGACACCCTTCTACAGAGAGAGATTCCTCAGCCCCCTCCCCCTACCAACAACAGAATGCCATTTGGCATGTCTGATTGGATGAGCAAAATAGAACAGCAATTAACTACCCTTGTTGATGCTGGCAAAAAGGAGGAAGAGCGAGTTCAGGGGGAAGAGAGAGAAAGAAGAAGCAAGAAGAAGCAAGATGTCCTTCAAATTGAAGGAACCTCAAGTCTGAAGAGGAAGGAAGCTGTGGATCCAGATGACCAGGCTGACCAGCCTGAAGGAAAGAGAAGGAAGACTAGAGGAGGCTTTGGGCCTACTCTAGAATGGGAAGGAAAAGAGCTGTGGTATGTTGAGGACTTTATTCCATTTGAAGCTCTTGAGATGTGGGGATCTGCAAAGAAGAGGTTCATCAGAGACTATTACATCTGGGAACTAATCCAGGATGATAAACTCTCCCCACAAGAAATTTTCATAAACTTCATGGAGGAAGTCCATCCGAAGCTCTGCGCTATTCTGAAGAAGCATGCCGCGGAACTAAATGCTTATCCTATAATTCCTTCATTCAGAGCAGAAGAAGCACCGACCCGTCTGGACGGTGAACTTAATGAGTTAGCGCTTCAAAGAGAGATCAAGCAATTGTGTCTTGAGAACAGATTCACATCCCAGCAAGAACAAGACTTCGCAGCACTGGTTGTGAAGAGGAAATATGGTCTTGCTCCAGTCAAGATAAGACCAATTGGAGCCAAACCCATCAGACCTGCCAAACAGCCTATTCGCAGAGGCCGAGGAAGAGGCAGATGACTCTTACTTGTAATTTTTCCTTTATTTTAATTTTGTATCTGTAAAAACTTTCTTGTAAAATTTCAATCTTAATCATAGTCAGAAAGTTTTATAACAGTCTGTTGAATGACAATTTCCAGTTGTCTCAATGTTAGACTGATTTCAGTTTATGTCTTGCACTTAAGTGCAGACTTGGTCATTTGATTACTTACTTAAAGTTTTGCCATCATCAAAATAGGGGGAATTTGTTAGGAATACTTGTTAGATTTTGATGATGTCATTAATATAAAATCAAATGTTTAAAACTTGGCAAAATGTAAGGAAGAACCAAATGAGTATCTTCCATAGGCCAAATATGTTAAGTATAAAAACTTGGCAAAATGTAAAGAAGAACCAAATGAGTATCTTCTGTAGGCCAAAAATTTGTTAGGCTGAAAAACGGCTAAGTACTGAGTACAGCTAAGTCCATCAGAGAGGAACAGCCGAGTCCAGTCAGAGTAGCTCTGGTCAACAGAATTTATCAAGAAGTTTGACCAGACTGCAGCCGAGGTACCTCAGGGAAGTCACCTGACCAGATAATTCACAAACAGTGAACAGCCGAGAGGACCTGTCTGCAGAGATGTTAGCTGCATATCAGCCTACTCGAAGGCAGCCATGTACTCCAAGTCCACGTCAGCATGCGTTGAAAAGTCAAGTATTACGGAAAGCTCACATGCAACGTGAAGAGACAAATTGGAGAGATTCCCGCAAGAGATATGATTTAAATAAATCATCCAGACCCACATTGAAGACTTTAATCTTTTAATATTCAAAAGATTCGGCGCTCACATGCAGAAGTCTTCACAACGGTCGGAAGATAAAATAAAATAATGGGAATCCAGCCTTGCAATGTTCAGAAAGATTAAACAATGAAGTCTCCCTCCAACGGACGGATTTGTTCAAAAGATTTGCAACGGCTACAAGGAAAAAGCTCAGAGATCGTGATCTATATATATCTGAAGATTTGAAGCTGAGCAACTACCGGTGCGAACATACTTTCAAGCGATCAAAGCAATCAAAGCAATCTAAAGCAAACAATAGCATCGTGAAAAGAGCGGTTCTAAAAGTTCATACGAAAAGAAGCTCTTAGTTGGAGAAGACAAAAACTCTTGTCTATAATCCTGAGTTCGGGGTACTTCACTGGTTGAAGTAAGAGACTGTAAGGGCATCCGAGGATCGAGGATCAAGAGGTGCAAGGCAGTCAAGTGTGGTACAACGGCACGGAATTCCACTGGTTGGAAGTCGTTGTAGTTTTATTTGAATCACTGTAATATTTATCACTGGTTGAGAATTATAGTGAATTCATCTCCAACTGGTTTGGAGAAAAGTGGATTAGTAGAGGATTACCCCACCTCTGAGACCACTATAATTGCCTGCGTTCTTTACTGTATTATTGCATCATACTTTAACTGCTGCATTCATTGTTAAGTGTTTCATTATTTGCTATCTATTCGTCATCAGCTGACTTCCGCATATATTAAAGAACAAACGACTTCAAGTCATTTGTTTACCTATCAGCTGAAGAAACTCACTCTTCGAGAAAAAGGGTTTAAGAGTTTCTACAAGTCTATTCACCCCCCCTCTAGACTTGTATCTGGACGACTTGTGACCTACATTATCTGCATAAGATTTCTGTCGACTCTGAGCGGTCAACAAATGACTCCTGATCAAAGCTACCTTCTTACGGGCGGCTATAAGCATATCGGGCTCGGTGCCGATTGGTTCTGATAAGTCATCCCAACACAAAGGAGATCGACAAGGACGACCGTACAAGGCCTCGTAAGGTGCCATCTTAATCGAAGCATGCCAACTATTATTATACGTGAACTCGATCAATGGTAGTTGGGCTTCCCAATCGTCTTTCCAATCGAGGACGCATGCCCTCAACATGTCCTCCAATGTTTGAATAGTCCTCTCTGATTGTCCGTCGGACAGATGATGAAAAGCTGTGCTGAAATTAAGCTGAGTTCCCATAGCACGATGAACTGATTTCTAAAAATGAGACACGAATCGCCCGTCACGATCAGAAACGATACTCTTAGGAGTACCGTGCAATCTCACTATCTCCTTGATAAACAACTGGGCAAGTGTTGTAGGGAAAATCCCTCACAATATGCCGCAAGTGCACGGTGTCAACAAGTAATAAAGTGATAAGTAAAGTATCGTTCCCTCGAGGACTGATTTCACTAAGTACCAAAATATAGTCAACTCACAATTTTATTTGAAGAACAATTAAATAGAGTTTATATCTAAACTAATTGCAGAAAGTAAATAATAGTACTAATAATAATAATACTAATAAGGGGTAGGATCATGATTTTTCACCTCAAACAATCGGGAATGATATTTATTCGATTCAATTCACTGTTATTCAATTGATTGTAAGCCAGGAATTCCTAAATTATTCTAAAGCCTTTCCCAAGGTCGATAGAAAATACTACGAATTACTAACTCGATATATCCCTATTCGAATCAGATAATTAATAGCTAAAATAGTTCAAGAATTCCCACAATAATGGGCTTCACAATTCGCATGAGTATATCCCTATCTCACGAAAATTATGATTCGTCTAACAAGAACTATGCCTAAATTTCATCTCTCGAATCCATAAAGACATTCAAAACAAATTAACTGTTGGCCAGACAATTAAAAAGCATTAAGAACAGTAAGAAGAATCCAATTAAATAGAATAACGAGTAAATCGAAATAATAATAAATAATCAAACCGTCATGAAATTGGCTACAATCAAAATCCTACTCGAATAGATCTAAAAAAAACTAAGATGCAGAAAAACCGTAGGGATCCGTGGTCTTGTCGTCGCCCCGAAATCTACACCTTCTGTTCTCCTTTAATTCTTTTCCGCCGAAAACTCCCTCCTCATTCTCCCTCCGCTGGTCTCATCCTAATTGCCTTTTTATATCCTTCTTTTATCCCTCCAGTGGGTTTTTCTTTTCTCCTAAGGAAATAAATTCCTCCCTCCAGTAATTCTCCTCTCGGCACAACACCCAAAGGTAATGGTCAGCGGCCCAAAGCTGATTACATCCGCGGCCCAATTCAAATTCAGCATACACCAACAAACATTTGACCACAGCGGTGGCGTCCTTTTTGCGCTTTACGTACGCGGCTCACTTTGTGTGTGCCGCGGCACACGGTCTGATGTGCACATTATTATTGGTTGTCTTCGTGTGCCGCGGTTCACTTGGTGTGTGCCGCGGCTCATGACCAAAAACTGCTATTTTCGCCCGTTTTTCATCGTTTTGGCTTCCGGACCCCGATTTCCTGCAAAACATATAAAAATAATGCATTAAAAGCTCATTTATGCTGATTTAGGCTCAAGATGGATGTAAATTAATGATATAAAAGCGCATAAAAATACGCCTAACAGCAAGTCTCTCGGGACCCCATGTATCCTTAATCTCAAGGAAATGAGCCGATTTAGTTAAGCGGTCCACAATCACCCAGATTGTATTCATGCCACGACGAATCGTTGGCAAACTCGTGATGAAGTCCATATAAATATCTTCCCACTTCCACTCTGGAATAGGGAGCGGTTTCAGCATACCCCCCGGTCGCTGATGTTCAATCTTGACTTGCTGACAGGTTAAACATCTCGAAACAAATTCCGCGACTTCTCGCTTCATATTACTTCACCAGTAATTTTGTTTCAAGTCTTGGTACATCTTGCTAGACTCCGGATGAATGGAGTAAGGGGTAACATGAGCTTCTCTCAAAATCGAGTTTTTCAACTCGTCATTCGCCGGTACGCATAACCAATTCTTGAATCGCAATAGTCCATACTCGTGGACCACAAATTCAGGGGCTTCCCCTGAGCCACATCCTCACGGATGCGCAACAATGATGGGTCTGAACCCTGATTCGCTCTGATTGCCTCCTCAAGTGGCGATGAAATCTCTAACATGCAAAGTTGCCCTTGCACTCGCTGAAGCTATACCTCAATCTTGGGTCTAAGAAATTCCTGCCGAAACTCCTTCTGGACTGACAAATGAGCAAGCATTTGCTCCTGGACTGACTTACGACTCAAGGCATCGGCAACCACGTTTGCCTTACCCGGGTGGTACAGGATCTCGATATCATAATCTTTGATAAGTTACAACCACCGTCTCTGTCGCATATTTAACTCCTTCTGAGTAAATATATACTTCAAACTCTTATGATCGGTGAATATCCGACAGGTGACGCCATAAAGGTAATGACGCCAAATCTTCAACGCGAAAACCACGGCTGCCAGCTCCAGGTCGTGGGTCGGATAATTAACCTTGTAAGGTCTCAATTGCCGTGAAGCATAGGCAATAACCTTCCCGTCCTGCATTAGTACACATCCGAGACCCCGTCTGGACGCATCACTATATACCAGAAATCCTTCCGTCCCTTGCGGTAAAGAAAGGACAGGTGCTGAAATTAACCGGCTCTTGAGTTCCTCAAAACTCCACTGACACGCGTCGGACCACGTGTATTTCTTATCCTTTCGCAAAAGGTTTGTCATTGGTTGAGCGATCTTAGAAAATCCTTCCACAAACCGCCGATAATAACCGGCTAATCCGAGAAAGCTTCGGATTTCCTTAACATTCTTCGGAGGTAACCAATCTTGGATAGCCTCCGTCTTCTGAGGATCGACACGAACTCCGTCTGATGAAATTACATGTCCGAGAAACGTCACTTCGGACATCCAGAACTCACATTTGGAAAACTTTCCATAAAGTTGCTCTCATCTCAACACGTCGAGAACCTGATGAAGGTGAAACTCGTGCTCTTCCCGGTCACGAGAATAAATTAAAATATCATCAATGAAGACAACCACGAACTGATCCAAATAGTCGATGAAAACTCGGTTCATTAACTCCATGAACACCGCAGGTGCATTAGTTAACCCAAACGGCATTACCACAAACTCATAATGACCATAGCGGGTTCGGAACGCCGTCCTTGCGATATCCGACTCTCGAATTCGCAACTGATGATATCCCGATCTTAAGTCGATCTTGGAAAATACTGAATCTCCATGAAGTTGATCCAAAAGATCATCAATACGGGTAGAGGATATTTATTCTTGATCGTCACCCGGTTCAATTCCCGGTAATCAATACACAAGCGAAACGACCTTCTTCTTGACAAATAAAACTCGTGCTCCCCACGGAGATGCACTTGGTCGGATATAACCCTTCTCGGTCAAATCCTCCAATTGATTCTTTAGTTCCAGCATTTCGGTGGGGGACATCCGATACAGTGCCTTCAATAATGGAGACGTACCAGGCTCCAACTCTATCGTGAATTCCATATCCCTCGGTGGAGGTAAAACAGGTAGCTCGTCTGGGAGTACATCGTTAAACAATAACAATGATACCATGAATGGTTGAACACCTCGATTGCCTAAGAACGGCCAATCGACGACAATGATACAATGAATGATTGAACACCTCGATTGCCTTAGAATGGCCAATCGATGACAATGATATAAGGAATGATGGAACAGCTCGATTGCCTTAGAACGGTCAATCGATGGCAATGATATATAATGAATGATTGAACATCTCGATTGCCTTAGAACGGTCAATCGATGATAATGATATAATGAATGATTGAACAACCCTGGTTGAGTAATTTTACTGCTTTCATCATATTAATGATTCTTCCGGAACAATGAGGATCACCTCCCTGAAATACACACTCGACTCCAACGACGGAAATGATAGTGACCATATGCTTACGAACATTGAGAATGGTATCATGAAGATCCATCCCACTAATACCCAATATTACATCGTCCTTAGGTAAATCCACCACGATTAGGTCCACCAACCACTCGCGGTCATTAAGCTTAATTCGGTCAGTTCTTAACCCCACGATTTTCGAAAATTCTTCTACCGCCAGGTAGACCAATGATATAAGGCCCACAATTAATAAGACTATCCAAGTTAAGTCTATTCAAACATGATTCGGAAATCAATGAATGCAATGTACCAGTATCAAAAAGGGTACACACAGGTTGAGATAGAATTACGAGTTTACCTGAGATCATTCGGGCTTCTGGATCGTAGGTCCTCTTCATCCCATGAATTCGAGACTTGCCGGCTCCCGAACCGGACGCTCCCGTCTGATAAATATGAGCTCCGCATTTAATCACTTCCGTCGTCTTAAACGACGCTGACTGAGCAGCCTGATTCTGAATCGCTGATTGCTTCGGGGCTTGAGATGCCGCCAGAGTCGGCTTGGAGTCCCTTCGGCAAAAACGGGCCTTATGCCCAACAATCCCACAATTATGGCACGTGATAGACGGTTTCAGACACTTAGTGCTATAATGACCCGGCGCTCCACAGTTGAAATAGGTGATGGCTGATCTGGCCGCTCGGGGCTGAGATCCCGCAGGATTAGGCGCCGTAGGAGGTCGCTCAAAAACGTTAGGGCCTGCACGAGGCTTCTTGAAGGTAGACTGACCGCCTTCGGACTGATTACGCTTCGTTGATTTCCTGCTGACAGATGAAGGTTGTTGCTCAGCAATTTCCTTAGCAGCAGGCTCACACGGGAGACTTCTCTCGATTAAATCGGCCAGAGTGGCGCAATGATGATTGAGCAATTGCATATAGGTCATCATGACCTGCATAAAAGTGAGTGGATCAACCCGAACATCTTCCGAACGAGCTGAGTCCTGGGTACGACTTCCTGGCAGTGAGTGATTATTTCCCGGATTTCGGCCCGCACCGCGGCCTCTCCCCGTGCATCCCCTGACAGCTCTCGCCATACTGAAGTAGGAAGGTCGCATGATAATCATAGATCTCGTATGAGTACCGCATTATGATTTACGTCACGAAATGATGAAAATGAGCATACGCGCTCTAACACAGTGATTACATGAATGATTACCTGAGGTGACATGATTATCTGATGATATTCTTGAAATGATTATCTTGAACAAGTTAACAAGATTAATGATATGATCCTCAAGATCAACAACTGAGTGATGAAATGAATTGAGTGATTAATGAGTTAACATGATCAACATGATTACAAATGAAAATGATAAATGAGGAAATCTTACTGTTCTTTGGTCTGAAGGGCTCGGCTCTTGCACAGGTCACACGTGACGCGAAAGTCCAATGATACTAGTATGATGAACGATGATTTCAAATGAGACATGACTCGGAAGGTAGTATTCAAAACCACGCTCCGATACCAACTCTGTAACACCCCAAACTAGGCAGATATTACAGTGCCGTGGACCCCCAACTGGGACCCACCAGGCAAATGAAACTTAATGAATTAAATAATATAATTGTAGTACCGAACCACATTATATCATTAATTACTCCGATGAGGAGTTTCATACAACACACCCAAGATAATACAGAATACATGTATATTTTATATGAAGATAAAATATACAACACTGAATAAAATGAGTATTCAAACGGAATATCTGCAACGGAATAAAATGAAGAAAACATGAATGACTGAAAGGACTGGGGCCCCCTACTAGTATCACTGGGACTCCTCGCCGTCAATGTTCTCTTCCCGTGCCTTAACCTTGCCATGACCTAAAAACAACATCCCCCAACGGGGTCAGTTACACAGAACAACAATCCTCTAGAGTTGAATAAACACAATCATATATGCTGTATAAACCACAAGTTCGATAAAAAATCCCAAACCATCGAACACATGCGATCAAAAGTGAATCGGTCAGATTATAACCCAATCCTGTTGAAAACATACGAAATCAAACATGCTGTATGAATCAACTAACGGTACGGCTCAAAGGGTGGCGCCACACTACGCCCGGGATGGAAATGTGTCCGTGCACAAGCCACCAACGAGTATCGATCGAATACACGTGTGGTCTTGTATCTAATCAGTCTCACGAAGTGATCTTCTCGTGTGCACAGTCCAATGTGAGGCAAACAACCAACACACGACTTAATATGTGCCCGACATGAAAATCCTACACATACCAACCGGCACGCCAGTATGACCCGGAATGCCACGAGATAACAAAAGTGACATCGAAATTAATAATGACTCACCGAGATGAAATGACAGTGAAATGAATGATAGCTCAATGAAATGATTGGAACCATCGTTCCTTGTGACTGAAGTGATTAATTGACAATTACAAGTCTCAATACGGTTAATACATTATGAATGAACTATAATTATGAATGAACAACAACGAAAGGAATGAATATCCTTTTAACCGAGTAAGAATTAACTTACACAACACCGATGAAGAATGTCCTTCCACGAACAACGTCCTAAATGAGATGTCGGTCGCTCGAACAACCTTGAATAACACAATTACCAACAATCCGGTTCAACACACGAATCAAACACGAGTATAACTAACTTAAAACGTCGATACGACTAAACCAAGTTCATTGGGGCATTATATCGAACACGTTGTGGCCAATCTTCGATTGTTAACAACCAAACTTCAATAATACCAATATCAAATCCCCAAGAAGTGTTTCAAACCAACAAAACATCTTCAATACGATCAATAATCCAATATGAATATCCAAATTCATGATTTCAACAACAATTAATCGAAAACCCTCAAATCCAACTCAGTATTCAAACTGTTCTTGAATAATCCTTCAATAATCCAATGAATATCCTTAACAATTCATAATCACAAGTATATCACTTCATGCAACACGATTATAATGTCCAAAACATCATATCTCAACACAAAATCGAATTCAAGGGTTGAAGAAGTTACCTTAGATTAGGATGAAGAATCCAAATATATGTTGTTGATCCACACTACAACTTGCAGAAGATGAGAATCTCTGAGTTTTGATGATGTTAAAACACCCCAAGATCGCCCAAAATCGCCCCAAGGAAGAGAGGAAGAAGTGAAATGAAGAAATGAGCTTGTTCTCCTAAACAAAACGCAGTTATAGAAGAATCTGCACTGTGTGCCGCGGTACGGGCTGAGTGTGCCGCGGCACAAGGCAAAAAACGCCCAGCAAAACAGTTTTGTGCCGTGGCCCATCCAGAAGGGGCCGTGGGCCGCGGTACAGCCCGCTCCAGCATCAAAAAGGCACACGGT
This sequence comes from Orobanche coerulescens, assembly GCA_033398695.1. NCBI lineage: Eukaryota > Viridiplantae > Streptophyta > Magnoliopsida > Lamiales > Orobanchaceae > Orobanche > Orobanche coerulescens. The sequence continues at coordinate 53,806,015 of CM065803.1, forward strand.
GCAGTCTTAGCTATTTCGACCATAACTCCTTCGTCGGGACTCCGATTGACTCAGCGTTTGAACCATTGGAAATATAACTTGATGTTATATAATACTGAAAATATTAAGAATTTTTGGAGTTTCCAAGAATTAATGGTGATTTTACAAAGTCGAACTCATACGTGGAAAAGTCGCTTAAGAACACGGAACTCAACAGAACGACACCGAGACGAACTCGGATGACAAAAAGTGTAGAATTAATCATTCTCGGAATGACGAAACGGTCATAATAGAGTCACTAAGATGGACTTCTGCCAAAAAAAGAAATTACCGAAAATCAAAATTGCGGATATTACATCAATAGCAAAGCGAATGTCATGTGGGATGTCATACAACATGAATAATCACATTCGTTTGGCTCGAGCTTTGTAAATTCTTAATATTGTATTTTTGGTGAGAAAAGGAAATTGTTTTTCAATAATTTTTAAGGCTTTTTCCATTTTTTTATTTTTTGGGGTTTTTAAAAGAAATTTAAAATTCACACACACAAGAAGTAATTTAAAAGTTGCAAAATTCAATTCTTCCTAAGTAAGTCTCTTTCTTGAAAAGGACATAATAAGATCTTATCTTATCTGTTTGACAATGATGTTCATGTGTCCTGATTGTCTTGTTTCCTTGTCATACCCTGTAAAAAGAAGCTTACAAAGTATTCTATTTATATTACGCAAAAAGAAAGTCACACAACAAAATAAAATAAAGCTTGAGTTGCCTCCCAAGAAGCACTTGTTTAACGTCGTTAGCTTGACGTTATTATGATTTTGATTTAAAGTTTTTCAAAGAAAGTTATACTTTCAATTACTTGTTCTTGATGTGCTCCTTCATAATATGGTTTAACACGGTGACCGTTTACCTGAAATGATTCATTCGTTCTGTGATTTAACAGATTTACAACCCCGTAAGGATATGTTTCTAGGATTGTGAATGGATCTCTCCAACGAGATCTCAATTTTCCCGGAAATAATCGTAAGCGAGAATTAAATAATAGAACTTGCATTCCAGACCTTAAATTATTATCGATGAGCTTTCTATCATGTAGTCATTTGACTTGTTCTTTATATATTTTTGCATTTTCATATGCCTCATTTCGGATCTCATCGAGTTCAGAGAGGTGAAGCTTTCTTTCTTCTCCTGCTTTCATTAAGTCAAAATTAACGCTTTTTATTGCCCAGTAGGTTTATGTTCTATTTCGACGGGTAAGTGACATGCTTTACCGTAAACAAGAAGGAAAGGACCCATTCCTAAGACCGTTTTATAAGCAGTACGATAAGCCCATAGTGCGTCATTCAACTTAACAGTCCAATCTTTCCTTGAAGGTTGTACAATCTTTTAGAGGATTCCTTTAATCTGCTTATTACTCGTTTCCACTTGTCCTGATGTTTGGGGATGGTAAAAAGTAGCTATTTTATGATTAATATGGTGCTTTTTCATCAGTTTTTCAAAAATATTGTTACAAAAATGGGATCCCCCATCACTAATGATTGCTCTCGGAAAGCCAAAACGACTTAAAATATTTTCTTGCACAAATTTTAAAACTATTTGAGCATCATTAGTTCGTGTTGCAATAGCTTCCACCCATTTTAATACATAGTCAACTGCAACCAGGATGTACTCAAAATTAAATGACTTAGGAAATGGCCCCATGAAGTCGATTCCCCATACGTCAAAAATTTCGATAACTAAATTCTTTGTCAAAGGTATTTCATTTATTTTTCCAATATTTCCTGTTCGTTGACATCAGTCACATGAAATATAAAATTGATGTGCATCTTTGAAAAGTGAAGGCCAATACATCCCTGATTGGAGAATTTTAAAATCAGTTTTACGACCTCCAAAATGTCCTCCACAGTTGTACTCATGACAAAATGTCAAAATATTTTTTTGTTCATTTTCGGGAATACAACGTCTGATAATATCATCTTTAGCGATTCTAAATAATAAAGGATCATCCCAAAAATAACTTCAACAAGTGAAGAGAATTTTTTTCTTTCTTGAAAAGATAAGCCAGTTTTTAACGTTCCACATGCAAGGTAATTCACAATATCAGCATAATAAGGAGTTGTATTAATTTGAAAGAGTTTTTCATGAGGAAGTGATTTATGGATAGTATCGTACATTTGCAAATGGTCAGCGACCACATTTTCGCTCCCTTTTCTATCCTTGATTTCTACATCAAATTCTTGCAACATTAAAATCCATCTAATTAGTCTTGGTTTAGCTTGTGGCTTTTTAGTAAATACTTTATTGCTGCATGATCACTCCGCACTATTAATTTTGACCCTATCATATAAGATCGGAATTTGTCGAGGGCAAAAACTATAGCTAACAACTCTTTTTCCGTGGTCGTGTAATTTACTTGTGCCTCATTGAGGGTAAAACTAGCATAGTAGAGTACACGATATAATTTATCAACTTTTTGACCGAGAACTGCCCCCACCGCATAGTTTGAAGCATCACACATTAGTTCAAATGGTAAGGTCCATTCTGGTGAAATAACTACAGGAGCTGAAATTAATTTTTCTTTCAGGGTATTAAAAGCAGTTAAACATTTTTCATCAAAGATAAAAGGGGCATCTTTAGAAAGTAATTTACACAAAGGTTGGCTTATTTTTGAAAAAATCTTTTATAAATATTCTGTAAAAGCCGGCATGCCCAATAAAACTTCTAATACCTTTTATATTGGTTGGAGGAGGTAATTTTTCAATTACATCAATTTTAGCTTTATCAACCTTAATTCCTTCACTAGAGACTATATGTCCTAAGACAATTCCACTAACCACCATGAAATGGCTTTTCTTCCAGCTTAAGGTTAAATTACTTTCTATACATCTTTGTAGGATTTTAGATAATTTATTGAGGCAGTCATAAAAGGATGATCAAAAAACTGAAAAATCATCCATAAATACCTCATAAAATCTTCTACCATGTCGGAAAAATCGAAAGCATGCACCTTTGGAAAGTTCAAGGTGCATTGCAAAGCCCGAAAGGTATTCTCCTAAAAGCAAATGTTCCGAATGGAAAACTAAAGGTTGTTTTTAATTGATCTCATAGTGCAATTGCTACTTGATAGTATCCTGATAAACCATCAAGAAAGCAATAATTTATGACCATAAAATCTAACATTTGATCAATAAATGGTAGGGGAAATGATCTTTTTTGGTTTCCGCATTAAGTTTGCGATAGTCAATACACATTCGCCAACCTGTAGTAACTCTAGTAAGGATAATTTCTCCTTTGTCATTTTCAGCTACAGTAATTCCACTCTTTTTTGGTACAACGTGTACTGGACTCACCCATTCGCTATCTGCAATATGATAGATTATATCTTCGGCGATAAGTTTTAATTTTTTTTCTTTACCACGTCCATCATGTTAGGATCCCGACATCTTTGCGCTTCTCTGGTTGGTTTTAATTCTTCTTCTAGGATAATTTTATGCATACACGTTCAAGGACTAATTCCTTTTATATCACTTAATCCCCATCCAATGGCATTTTTAAATTATTTCAGAATTTTGATTAACTCATCTTCTCCGTCTTTCGAAAGTTCAGCATAGATGATGACTGCCTTTTTGTTTTCGTCTTATAGAAACACATATTTTAGATGTTTAGGAATTTTTTTTAATCTAAAATTTTTTGGGGTTCAGTTTTTTCTAAACTGGGTTCAAATTTTTCTAAATTTCCTCCAGTAAGTGCAAATAACTCCACTCCCCCCTCTATTTCAAGAACGTCTTCCACGTCGTCAAGATAATTCTCATTAATATCTGATTCTTCTCGAAAAATATACTCGACGACAAGATCAAAAACATCGATAAAAGAGCAATTTTTGGAAAAAGAGGTGGTAGGTATGGGATTAATATCTTTTATAGAAAAAAAACGTTTCTCCTAAAACTGTCATAGTAACTCTTCCATTTCTCACATCTATTAATGTGTTTGTGGTAGCCATAAATGGTCTTCCTAATAAAATTGTGTGTTCATTGTCATTATTATTAGATACTTCACCAACTTCGAGTGCAACAAAATCAACAGGTACTATTAAACCACCTACTTTCACTAGAATATATTCGATGACACCTTTAGGGTACCGGATAGATCTATCTGCGAGTTCTAAGCACATTCTAGTTGATTTTAGGTCTCCAAGTTCTAGTTGTTTAGAAATTGAATATGGCATTAAATTTATCCCGGCTCCGAGATCAAGTAATCCAAAAGTTTCTTTACCATTTTCTAAAGTAATTTTTGCTATAAAACTGCCTGGATCATCTTCTTTATGAGGAAGGTGAGTTTGAAATAATTTACTTGCTATTTCCGAGACAATCACCTTTTTATTTTCTAAATAGTTTCGTTATTTTGATAGTAACTCTTTAAAGAATTTTATAAAGGCAGGAACATTTTGTATAACATCAATTAGAGGTAAATTGACATTTACTTTAGAAAGCATTTGGTAAAGAGCCTGGAACTTCTTATCTTGTTTTTCATTTCTTAACCTGCTAGGAAAGGGAATATGTGGTTTATAAGGATTTGAAGATTTATGAAAAGAGTTTCTTGTTTTCGGATCATATTCTTCTTTACCCTCTACTGCTAATTTGGCTTTATCATCCAGCATATTTGGAGGTTCTATCTTGTTATCGACTTCTCTTCTACTTCTGAATATTGTGATGGCTTGAGCTTGTTCTGGCTGGCTAGGAAGTTTCCCTTTTTCGATCTTTCTGTCTAAATCTCCCACTTGGGTTGCCAATTGTCCAATCGTAGTGTCTAATCGTTTTACTATTATATCTAATTTAGTTGAGTTCGATTCTATCATTTCAAAACGTCGTGATGTAGATTGTATGAAATTGTTTAAAGTTTCTTCAAGAGATGATTGATGCGGTAGGTTTGAAGGTTGATTCATTTGATAAGTTGGTGAATTTGTTGGGTACATAATTTGGTTTGGTGGTTGATTTGAAGGGTAATTTGGCTTTGATAAAAACTGAGAATTTGGTTTTGGTGGAGGAGAGTTAGTGTTAGCCCATCCAAAGTTTAGATGATTTTTCCATCCATGATTATAAGCGTTTGAATAAGGATCATTTCGGGGAGGTTGGCGAGGTTGGTAGTTTTAAATAACATTTACCTGCTCATCTCATTGTGCTAATTCAAGAACTGCATTACACATATTAGCTCCATGACCGTACACTCCATACACAGCACAAGTTTCAGCAGATCGTTTGGTCGGAGAATTACTTCTAAGAAGTTGAATTTCCTTGGTCAATTCTTCTAATCTTTGTGAAAATTCGCTATTAGGGATAATTTCATTGTCTTGAGTCTTTTTAGCCCGTACCCTTTTCTGTTGTGAATTATTCCCTATCATTTCAAATAAATCATACACTTCTTGTGCAGTAAGTATACCAACATCTCCACCTGCAGCATTATCTATCATGTATTGGAAAGTTTGTCCCAATCCATCATAGAAAAACTGATTTAACAGTCCAGGTGAATAATGGTGATGAGGGCATTGTGCAAGAAGACCTTTGAATCTTTCCCAAGCTTCATAGAAAGGTTCTCCGTCTATTTGATTAAATGATGCAATTTTAGTTCGAAAATCTTTAGTTTTTTTATTAGAATAATATTTTCCCATAATTTTATTGTATACAGCCTCCCAGGTTGATAATGAGTTAGGTGCCAATGACATTAACCAAGTTTTAGCTCGATGTTTTAGAGTATAGGAGAAACATCGCATTCTCAATTGATCCTCATTTAGATTTTTATAAAGGAAAAATTTGAATTACGGAATAAAATTCCCGAATGAATTTCAAAGGATCTTCATTTGACATTCCGTATGTAATACCCGTACTTTTTATTGAATGTTTGACCTTGCCGTTCTTCCTATTTGGTCTCTCTATAAACACTTTGTGATGTTGTCGATATTGATTTAGAGTTTCATACCTTGTTTGGATCATGATCATGTTGTTTGGACCTTTCGGCAGTGTTCTGGGTCAGGGAGATAGCGCAAGCTAGGCCTAGGCTAACGCACGCTATTTATAATTGAGTAGCGAACGCTAGCTTTGGGCCTTAGCGCATGCTAACGTTCGTAGCATGGCAGAGGCAGTAGCCGATCTACCCTCTGGACTAGCAGTTAGCGCATGCTATTCGTGTTCAGTAGCGCGTGCTAACATCGCCCGTAGCGCACGCTAACGAGCTGAGTCGATAGAGGCAGTGAGGTATTCCTACTTTCTGGACTATCAGGTAACGTACGCTAGGCAGCGGCTAGCGCACGCTATAAGTGTTGCGTAGCGCGCGCTAGTGCCCAGTAGTAACGCACGCTGGCAGAGTTGGACAGTGAACTAGAATTTTCGCAGGACACCAGTTAGCGCACGTATGGCTTGGTAGCGCGCGCTAACGTCGCAGGTCAGTAGACACTGGACAACCGGGTGACCCCGTTAGCGCACGCTAATCTTGAAGCTTAGCGCACGCTAAGCAAACGCAGTATATAATGGGCAGCCAAGACCTGCACTTGTCATTTCACATCTTTTTCACTCTTTGCGATGGGAGAGCTCGGGATTAGGTGATTTGGGGCGATTTGAGGCGGTCCTTCTTCAATAATCATCATCTTTGGTTGGATAACAAAGATTTCACATCATCTAATCCATTTCCATCTTCCAAATCAAGGTAAAATCCTTTGAACCCTAGTTTTGGGAAGTTTTGGGGATTTTCTTAGATTCGTTCGATTTATCCATTTTGGAGCTTGAGGTCTTTGAGATTATGATGTATCTGTAATATCCGCAATTTTCGATTTTCGGTAAATTTCATTTTTCGGCCGGAGCCCGTTTTGACGACTCGCTCATGACCGTTTCGTCATTTCGAGAATGATTAATTCTGCACTTTTTGTCATCCGAGTTCGTTTCGGTGTCGTTTTGTTGAGTTCCGTGTCCTTAATCGACTTTTTCACGTGGGAGTTCGACTTTGTAAAGTCACCATTAATTCTTGGAAACTCCAAAAATTCTGAATCTTTTAAATATTATAGAGCATCAAGTTAGCTTTCCAATGGTTCAAACGGTGAGTCAATCGGAGTCCAGACGAAGGAGTTATGGTCGAAATAGCTAAGACTACACGATGTGCCTTTTTCATGTTGAAGTGGATCGCACTGTGCCGCGGCACACTTCAGCCAGCCGCGGCACTAAGCTGATTCCTCGGGCGTTTTCTTGGCCCCGGGCCGCGGCACACTCATCCCGTGCCGCGCACACGGCTTTTTCTCGTTTTTAGTAGATTTTCGAGGAGAAAACTTCATTTTTCTCCTCTCTTCTTCCTCCTTCCATCTAGGGCGATTTGTGGGCGATTTTTGGGCGATTTGAGTGCTCCCAAACTTGTAGAGATCATCCACCTCAAGTCTTGTTGTAGATTTTCGACCTCTACTTGAATCCTTCATCCAAATCAAGGTATTTTGGCTTGAACCCTTGTTTTTGTAGATTTGGGGATTTTCCTTTTTGATTTCGATTCCAATCCATTTTTGATCAATTAATTGTTGTATAAACGTTGTTTTGAACTTGTTCTACGGGTTGGATACTCGTATCTTTGGTTCGTTCGACCCGAGGGGTGATTTCTTTGTTCTTGAAGGGTCTTGAACATTTAATGTTCGATTAAATGTTCGAATGAGTTCCCTTTGATAGTTTGTTGGGATTTCCGTTGTTTTCGGCCTTGATTCTCGTCGTAATCATGTTTTATTATTCCTTACGGAGGATTATAGGTGCTCGATGATTCCGATGTTAAATTCCATTGGTGATTGATGATTCATGTGGTGTTTTCCCGTAGTAATTTCGGTGCTATCGCGTTCTAGATAGTGTTCGGGAATTTGAGGGCTACCCGGCCGTATCCGTTCATTTTTCCATTGCTCGTGATATCGAGGCAAGTATCTTGCCCATACATTTCATATTTCATCGGCATAATTATTGATAAATGATTTTATGCGAAATCCAATGTTTAATGAACGTTAAAAAGGATCGGTATGTCTTCGATAAATATTATCTTTCAACGATAATTCGAATACTTCGTGAATGGATATGTTCTCGGAATATGTGTGTTAGTTTCGTACGTTGAGAGACGTTATAATTGCATTGAGTGAATATAATAGACCATAATTGTTTGCCGAGGATTGTGTATTGAATTGTATGTTTGTTCGGTGGGTATTCGACATGATGTGATGTTAGTAGTTACTCCTTTGAAAGGAGGTTGTGATGCTTAATGTTGCTTGTCTTGATAATCGACTATTGTTGTGTGCTTGTTGTATGTGATGTGCCTCCGGGTAGGATTGTTGAATCTCCGGGATCCATACTTGCTAGTATGGGTCGGGCGAAACCGTAGGGTTATCCAATACGGGTATGTCTTGCGGGGACTCCGAGGTTCGTGGCTTGCTAGCCCGATGTCGGGATAACTTGTGGGGTTATCATCGGGTATGTCTTATGGGACTCCGAGGTTTGTGGCTTGTTAGCGCGATGCCGGATAACTTATGGTTGTGGTTTGGTTGTGATATTCGTGTCGTGGAGACATGTGATTTGATATGTTTTTCCTATTGGGTTATTCACTCGGGTTTGTTCTTCGAGCATCCGAGGTTCGTGGCTTGTTAGCACGGACACGAATAATCCTTAGAACATGTGATTTGTGATTTGGGTCACGGACCCCGTGTTTTGTGAAATGGGTTGTGGACCCCGCGTATTGTTACCGAACTTGAATTTTGGAAAATGACTTTTGGGTGTGTCCCTAAATGTTTTCGAAAGGTTTTAGAATTCTTATATCCCAAATGTTTTCTAAACTCCCGAGATCGTCAAATGTTTTGTAATATGGACATTGGGTTATTTCCTACCTTTCACGCTTTTGAATGGTTTGATCAAGTGAATTTTCTGGGAAGTATATTCGCGATTATTCTGCTTTTGTGGAGTATGATATGTATGGCTTGTTTTCGTATTTATACTTGCACTAGCAAAACAAAGGAGTTTTGCTAACCCCAGTATTCGGGGTGGATGTCTATTTTTGCATTCTGTGTTTTGGAGCATAGCATGGTCGCACGAAGGATGATGAAAGATGAACGATACTAATCACACGAGGATCCGTTGATGTCGTATTGGTCTAGTTGTATTTTCTTTTCCGCTGCAGTATCTTTCCCCGTTGTACGAGAGTTTATTGTATTTTGACCCCTGCGTGGGTATGTGTTTGGAATGGAGTTGTATGTTATTATTGAAAGACCAAATCGGTCTACTGAGTCATTTTAGCCTTAAAGGCGATGTTTAGGTGTTTGATTTTAGTTATCAGCCTGGTAGATCCTCGAGGAGAGGGTCTACGGCGTGTAATATCCCTGAGCGGATTGGGGGTGTTACATAAATGGTATCGGAGCTTAGGTTGTGGAAACCTAGGCTGTCGGGTCAGTGGTGTCTGTTGAGTTTTGTCTCGTCGGATTTTGTCTGACTGAGTCGTGTCGCGACGCGTCGTCTGAGTTTGTTGGTCGTGATTAGTATCGTGGGCGATCATCATCTTTGTGCGACCTGTGAATGTAAGTCTCCCTTCTTTGTGTTGTGCCTCGTGTGACACGAGCTATTTTTATGATTATTTGTTAAGTGACGGAATCCTCTTATGGATTTTGATTTCGTGATATGTGGTTATTTGACTCTCATATTTCGTTCATATGAGGAGTAGTGTTGCTGGATTGTGCATGTTGAACTGTATTTCTTTTATCCGCTGCGTGAGTTCTTTTGTAATGACTTTCGGTATTTTACCGACCGAGTTTTATTTCGAAAACCGATTCCCTTAACCGAGTTTTTGGCATTATGGCCTTGATCGCTTTGGCGAAATTCTTATGACGGTATTTAGTATTTTGTAAATGACTTTTGTAAGTTTTTGAAATAATACCGTCATCTGCCTTTTTGGCATTTTTGTAAATAGTTTTTAGCCTGGTGGGTTCCGGCGCGGGGTCCACGGCGTGTAATATTCCCGGGCTGAACCGGGAGTGTAATATTTCCGTGTAATTACCTGAAATTTTTGGGCATTCTAGCCCATTGAATTATTTTTGAAAACCTTGAGTATCTTAGAAAATTAAAATTCGAGACGTACTTTTAAAATGAATTATTTTCTCGTGGTACGTCCAAGGTGCCACAATATATTTCAAAATTCTTCTAACTCGAGGACCAAAATATTTTGAGATATTTTCAAATGTTTTATAAACACTTTTACTTAGACCCGAGGGTCGGATATTCTGAAAGTTTTTCACTAAGAGAAGGTGTCCTCATTTTTGTTCAAACGCAAGACGATTTTCAAAGTCTCGATAACAATGTTTGCACTACTTTTTGTAAAGTGATACTCAAGATCAACCGGTGTTTTTCTAAATTATTTTCAAGAGGTGGTTTTCATTTTTTTTAAAAACCTATCCATTCCCGTTTGAGGGCTGGATATGTATGTATGATGTTTGCTTTGTCGTTATGATGTTACTCCCGAGTATGATCGAATTGGTGGCATGAATGTCGAGGCGTTGCCACGCATTTGTTGTACTAGCCCTCTGTGAGAGGTGTGAACTGGTGTTTACTGTTTATCACCTCGTCGTGATTTGCGTGTTGTCGCCCGAGTGTGGGTTGTTAAAGCTTGGATTTTTGTGCGTTTGTGTACATGTGTGATTGTTTCATGATGGTTGTAATTATGTGCTGGTTATCGTTCGGGCCGTTGAGGTCGCCGAACGATACCGTCGTTGCTGTAGTGTTTGTGTGTGTATTACTTTACGATGGTAATCGTTGTATATGATATGTATTATGATTCCTTGTTGTGCTGAGTTGGCATCTCCGCTATGTTGTTTTGCGACGTTATGCCCCATTGTATCTAGCATTTGTATTTTCGGTATGCCGAGCCGAGGCGTTTCAACCGTGATGTGCCGGGGCATGCACGTGTAAATTTGTCCTTCTCGTCGGTAACACATTTCAAGTGTGGACTCGAGGGACACCGAATTCAGTTTTGTGAATTGGCTACCGAGACTTTCGGAGTTCGCGCTTCAAAGACATCATCTAATCGGCTTTGAGAGGCCTTTGAAAAATGTTTCACGTCTGCTTGTTGTGTTGTCACATTGGTTTCGTTGTTGTGAGTTTCGGGACGACACTTCTTTTAGATGAGGTCGAATATAATACCCGTATTATTTTCGCTTCTCGCATTTCCTCTTTCTCAATTCTATCGACTCGCTCGTGTTCGTTGATACTTTCTCGAACTTGTTCTCGTATTCCGGTTTCATCGCTCGAACGAGCCGTGATCTTGTTTTGGGTCGATCCGGTTATCGCCGTGACTTTTCCGAGTTCGGTTCGATTCTTGTGAACCTTGTTCTAAGTAGCATCTTTGGTTCTACTAGTTCTTTTATTCAAGTGGATCGGATTTGGAACTTCGTATTTTCGACTGCGACTCATTTATGTTTGTTAACATTTTCTCGAGCTTGCCTCGTCCCTTACTTTTGTTAATCGAACGAGGGTGGTATTGTTTCTAATTACTCGCTCGTCGTGTGACTTTTCAATTGTTATTCCCTTCCCGTGGATCTTATGTGAGTGTGCATCTTGTTGTTTTCACCGATCATGTTTTGTCTCGAGTCGAGATGTGAACTCGAGTTGTCTGTTGAACCTTCTTGTTCTTCGTGATCCGAACATGATCGCTCAATTTTTGTTGTCTCGATCTTTGTGGTTCGATTGTTTGATTGTTCGGTTTTTGTTGATCTCGCTTCGTGATTGTTGAACATTCACACTCCTTCGTAATTCCCTTAAGTTCGGGAAATCGGGCCTCGCTTCGATCTTCCAACCTTGGGCGGTGGAATTCCGTGTTTGTTCAGCGTTTGACTCGCGTTTGGATTGATGAACCGTTAGGTTGGTCAATCGTATTGATTTTCGTTCGTTGTGTTTTGTGATTGTTCGGATAATCGATCTGATTGTACTATCTATTTGATGACGTTTGTCACTTATTGATTTTATTATGTCTCTACGTTGGCGTTGTGTTGGTCGTCGTGGAGCGCGTTTTCACGCCGTATGTCTCTTTGCGTTTCTTGCAGCGTTTCGCCGTTGGGCGCGAGTTTTCTATTTTTGTGTATATCGTCGAGTTTTCTCAAGGGTATATTGCTCCCCCTATTTGTTTTAAGTTTCGGGACGAAACTTTTTTTAAGGAGGGTAGAATGTAATATCCGCAATTTTCGATTTTCGGTAAATTTCTTTTTTCGGCCGGATCCTGTTTTGACGACTCGCTCATGACCGTTTCGTCATTTCGAGAATGATTAATTCTGCACTTTTTGTCATCCGAGTTCGTTTCGGTGTCGTTTTGTTGAGTTCCGTGTCCTTAATCGACTTTTTCACGTGGGAGTTCGACTTTGTAAAGTCACCATTAATTCTTGGAAACTCCAAAAATTCTGAATCTTTTAAATATTATAGAGCATCAAGTTAGCTTTCCAATGGTTCAAACGGTGAGTCAATCGGAGTCCAGACGAAGGAGTTATGGTCGAAATAGCTAAGACTACACGATGTGCCTTTTTCATGTTGAAGTGGATCGCACTGTGCCGCGGCACACTTCAGCCGTGCCGCGGCACTAAGCTGATTCCCGGGCGTTTTCTTGGCCCCGGGCCGCGGCACACTCATCCCGTGCCGCGGCACACGGGCTTTTTCGCGTTTTAGATTTTCGAGGAGAAAACTTCATTTTTCTCCTCTCTTCTTCCTCCTTCCATCTAGGGCGATTTGTGGGCGATTTTTGGGCGATTTGAGTGCTCCCAAACTTGTAGAGATCATCCACCTCAAGTCTTGTTGTAGATTTTCGACCTCTACTTGAATCCTTCATCCAAATCAAGGTATTTTGGCTTGAACCCTTGTTTTTGTAGATTTGGGGATTTTCCTTTTTGATTTCGATTCCAACCGCTTTTGATCAATTAATTGTTGTATAAACGTTGTTTCAACTTGTTCTACTTGATCGATACTCGTATCTTTGGTCTGCTCGACCCGAGGGGTGATTTCTTTGTTCTTGAAGGGTCTTGAACATTTAATGTTCGATTAAATGTTCGAATGAGTTCCCTTTGATAGTTTGTTGGGATTTCCGTTGTTTTCGGCCTTGATTCTCGTCGTAATCATGTTTTATTATTCCTTACGGAGGATTATAGGTGCTCGATGATTCCGATGTTGAATTCCATTGGTGATTGATGATTCATGTGGTGTTTTCCCGTAGTAATTTCGGTGCTATCGCGTTCTAGATAGTGTTTGGGAATTTGAGGGCTACCCGGCCGTATCCGTTCATTTTTCCATTGCTCGTGATATCGAGGCAAGTATCTTGCCCATACATTTCATATTTCATCGGCATAATTATTGATAAATGATTTTATGCGAAATCCAATGTTTAATGAACGTTAAAAAGGATCGGTATGTCTTCGATAAATATTGTCTTTCAACGATAATTCGAATACTTCGTGAATGGATATGTTCTCGGAATATGTGTGTTAGTTTCGTACGTTGAGAGACGTTATAATTGCATTGAGTGAATATAATAGACCATAATTGTTTGCCGAGGATTGTGTATTGAATTGTATGTTTGTTCGGTGGGTATTCGACATGATGTGATGTTAGTAGTTACTCCTTTGAAAGGAGGTTGTGATGCTTAATGTTGCTTGTCTTGATAATCGACTATTGTTGTGTGCTTGTTGTATGTGATGTGCCTCCGGGTAGGATTGTTGAATCTCCGGGATCCATACTTGCTAGTATGGGTCGGGCGAAACCGTAGGGTTATCCAATACGGGTATGTCTTGCGGGGACTCCGAGGTTCGTGGCTTGCTAGCCCGATGTCGGGATAACTTGTGGGGTTATCATCGGGTATGTCTTGCGGGGACTCCGAGGTTCGTGGCTTGTTAGCGCGATGCCAGGATAACTTATGGTTGTGGTTTGGTTGTGATATTCGTGTCGTGGAGACATGTGATTTGATATGTTTTTCCTATTGGGTTATTCACTCGGGTTTGTTCTTCGGGAGCATCTGAGGTTCGTGGCTTGTTAGCACGGGACACGAATAATCCTTAGGAACATGTGATTTGTGATTTGGGTCACGGACCCCGTGTTTTGTGAAATGGGTTGTGGACCCTGCGTATTGTTACTGGAACTTGAATTTTGGAAAATGACTTTTGGGTGGTCCCTAAATGTTTTCGAAAGGTTTTAGAATTCTTATATCCCAAATGTTTTCTAAACTCCCGAGATCGTCAAATGTTTTGTAATATGGACATTGGGTTATTTCCTACCTTTCACGTTTTGAATGGTTTGATCAAGTGAATTTTCTGGAAGTATATTCGCGATTATTCTGCTTTTTTGTGGAGTATGATATGTATGGCTTGTTTTCGTATTTATACTTGCACTAGCAAAACAGTGGAGTTTGCTAACCCCGAGTATTCGGGGTGGATGTCTATTTTTGCATTCGTTTTGGAGCATAGCACATGGTCGGCACGAAGGATGATGAAAGATGAACGATACTAATCACACGAGGATCCGTTGATGTCGTATTGGTCTAGTTGTATTTTCTTTTCCGCTGCAGTATCTTTCCCCGTTGTACGGGAGTTTATTGTATTTTGACCCCTGCGTGGGTATGTGTTTGGAATGGAGTTGTATGTTATTATTGAAAGACCAAATCGGTCTACTGAGTCATTTTAGCCTTAAAGGCGATGTTTAGGTGTTTGATTTTAGTTATCAGCCTGGTAGATCCTCGAGGAGAGGGTCTACGGCGTGTAATATCCCTGAGCGGATTGGGGGTGTTACAGTATCTACCCCGTACCCATGTTTCCCCTACGATTATATGGATTGTTTTGTGCCTTGTTCGTACTTGAGAGGGTTTGGGTGATTTTCGAACCTCTAGATATTTACCCTTGTAGTTTCGTGAATCGTAGGCGGGTTTCGGGAGTTTCTTCATGTGATTTGAGTATGGATTATTGATTATTGTATTCCTTGCGAATCGTTTAGGTGCCGGAAGTGCGTTCTTAGACCTACCGAACTTATACTCTTTTCCTTCCGATTTCTCGATGTCTCAAAGGCAAGTATATGTTTATGATTGTACGTTCTCGACTTTAAAATTAAGATATATGAATTGCATGATGGTTTATATCCACTTTAGGATGGGTCGACGGGTCCTCTGAGGGTTCCGTAGCCTCTGGTGCGGTTCCATAGATATTTTGGGTTTACCACTCTGGGACGGACCGACGGGTCCTCTGAGGGTTCCGTAGCCTCTGGTGCGGTTCCATGGTTAATCATCTATGTATCGAATGTGATGCTATGAGATTTAGTTATTCCGGAATACTAGTCTTGAGTTGATGAGATGATGATTACATTTACTTTACTATCGAGAAGTATTATGTTTCATATTCGATATACTTGTACTAGCTATTCTACGGCTAACCCCTTTATGGGGGAAATACTTTTCATGTATTTCAGGATCCAGGAGAGCGGATAGGCATGTACCGGGTCGTAATGAAGATGATGGGCAAGTGTGATGCTGTGTCTTGTTTCTAGTTATGTTTTGTATTTCCTCCATTCAGCGTTGTTGTACTCGAATGGTTTTTGAATATTCAAGTACTATTTTCGGTTTCCTTGATGTTCCGGCCTGTGTTGCCGTGGTATTGATTTGTGATGTATTGTATTCAGATGAAATGGATATGGTTTTGAATACCATTTTTATTGTCTTCCATTTCATTGTACTTGGACCTTCTCGGTTGTAATATCCAGAATTTCTACTACTATTGTTTAATGTTATTTTATCCGAGTTATGCTGTACAGCGTGGAATCTATACACTATGGATAAAACAATTGAAGGACTGCGACATCTGTATTGGTATAATTGTCGTACTTGGTCGACGCGTGCATTTGAGGATAGTGTGTATCATATGAGAATATTATTGGAAGGAGTATGTGTATTTGGTATGCCGTATGTTCATATTCTGTATGTTGAGATGTTGGACAAGGACAGCTGAAAATGGCTAAGTGTAGCATTATTAGCGCATGCAAATATACATGCCTAGCGCATGCTATCGTGCAGGTTTAGCACACGCTAATGGTAAAGGATAGCGCACGCTAGTGCAGACCAGATCAGAAGGAATCTATGCGTGGACCCGGCCACTTTCAGCGCATGTGCTGACAAGGTCAACGGATATTTGCTGTGAAGGGTTAGCGCACGCTAATGCACATTATTAGCGCACGCTAACATCAGATCGGTCCAAAGGGAATCTTATCCTTGTCAGAGCTTTCGGCATGTGGGGACACGGGGGTAGGTGCAGACTGTAGCAAGTCAACTATGAGTAGCGCACTCTAGGGTTGAAGGCTTGCGTACGCCAACTAGGGGCAATTACGTACCCTATTGCATGAGCATTGCGTACGTAAATCATTATATGCAGTTAGGCAGTAGCCTCTGGACTGCGATAGTGCACGCTAACAAATACATTTAGCGCACGCTAAGCTTGTAACATACTTTAAATGAAGATGTTAGCGTACGTTAATAATGTACAGTATATATATCAGTGAAGTTGGCCATTATTCGTCATTTCCATCCATTTCTTCATGTGAACCGATAGAGCGAGCCTTGAGAAGTATTTGAGGTTTCCAAACACTGAGAGATGATGATCTTTAACAAGATTAAGGTGGAGAGCATGGATTAAAGCCTTGTTATTGAAGTTATTAATGATTCTTGGAAAGGAGTTCAATTGTTCTTCTTCTTGGTTCATCTATACAAGGTAATTCCGTATCCCTTTGATAGTGGTTCATTTTTAAATATGATTACTTGTGAGGAAGCGAGTTGGATTATCTTGTGATGATGTTATATAAGATTTAATGGGATTTTGATAAGAGTTCTCGGATGTTAATTAAGATTCTCTATACTTTAAGAATTTTGTTTCGTTTAAACCCGATGAAAGTGAAGAGATAAATTCACCACTAGAAGGGGGGTTGAATAGTGGTAATGCGGAATATCGATCTTTCTCGCGAATAGAAGAGAATAGTGCAGAAAGTAAAAGACTCAAATATTTATAGAGGTTCGGCAACTTGCCTATGTCCTCTCTCCGACTTCTTTTTCTATTGGCTCAAGAACAAACACACACTTGACTCGTCTTCGATCGGTCCGAGTACAACAACCGTTACAACCGCTTGTCTTCTATTGGTCCAAGCTCAACCACTCTCAAAATAAACTATGTTTATCTAGTGTTCTATCGGAACTAGATAATCCTCACTTTACGAATATTGGAGTGTAATCCTAATAATGCCGGATCAAAGATCCTAATAACACTGCATTAGTGACTCTACATTCGTTTCTCTAAAGCTCTCCTATGAGTGATGCAACACTCACAACCAAATGAAAGAATACAAAGTATAATAATTATTACAAGGTGTTTCACTCTTTGTATCTTTCTTCTCACAACTTAGAATGTAGTAACAGATAGAGATTTGAGCTCAAGAATGCTTTGATTGCTTGTATGCTTGAATGCTTAAAGTTGTGTATAAGATACCCAAATGATATGGGTATTTATAGGCTTCAGTCCTTCTTTGAATTCTGATATTTTCATTGTTAGTGTGCGCTAATAGCACTTCCGTAACGTGCGCAAACGGCCTCTGACTTTGACTGATCTGAACGGTCATAATAAACTGTTCCAACGGTAAATTTATGAGCGTGCGCTAGTCATTCCAATGTAACGTGCGCTAACGTTAGGTCTTCAACTTTGACTTTGAGATGTGTTGGTTTGTCTCTCCAACATCTCTTTTCTAACGGCTAAAAATGTACTTAGCGTGCGCTAGAAATTATGCATAGCGTGCGCTAGTATTATTTAATATCAGCTTTTCCAGATTTCACGGATCTTCTTTGACTTCTTCGTTCCAACGGGTAGAATATCCAATGGTAGAATTTTGACTGATTTAGGGTGCGCTAATGTGTATAATGTAGCGTGCGTTAACCAACTTCCAAATAACGTATGTTAGCCTGAGTAACATACGTAAGAGCTTCCACATTTGAGTTCAGTGGCTACTGGACTACCAAACATATTTTTGGTAGCGTGCGCAAGATTTTATATGTAGCGTGCGCTAATTCTTGATAATAGCGTGCGTAAATCTTCGTACGTAGTGTGCGCAAATTATATCGTCTTTCTTGTCCAGACTTCACTGTCCTATGACTTGAGATGCAATACCGTGCGTTAATAATATGGTATAGCGTGCGCTGATATTGGTATTTTAGCGTACGCAAATAGTGAAGCTTTTGCGTGCGCTATCCATCAGGTATGTTCCGACTAGACTGCAGCTGAGTTGACTTGACTGTATATATACCTCGATAGCGTGCGCTACTCTGAAACATGTAGCGTGCGCTAAGACCAGTTTTCTCCTTCAATATAATAGCTTGCTGAGATCGATTTTATTAAATGTTTTGAATGAGATTATCATCAAAATACTTTTTGAGTCAACAATATCCCCCTTTTTGATGATGTCAAAACATTTAATATATTCCTGCAAAAACCATTTTTTAAAAAAATTCGAATCAAAGTGATTTGTTCGATATGTTAGTACGTTCGGTTTTTGGAGTGTTTTCTCCCCCTTTTTGACAGAAACAAAAAGGAACTCCCCCTGAATCGTTGCAGATTTAACAAATTATGGTAGAGAATATATTATCAAAACAAAACAAAACACTACAGCGAAACTAATTCAATGAGCATTTTATTAAGGAAAATAATTCAAGCATTACATAACCAATCAAGACACAAGGCATCACAAACAAATGAAACAAAGTTTGCTACAACGAGAATCAAAGTCCTAGAAACTACGATGCTTGGTCAGATGAAGACGAAGGGAGCGGAAAGGATGGATGAGTGAAACGAATAAAATCCTCGAGCAGCCCGCGAACTCCCTTAACTTCCGAACGAAGAGAGCAGACATCTTCACGTATTCAATACTACGCATACGGGCCATGAGGTCACCCTCCTCTTCCTCGGTGATTGAATCCTTCATTGGTCGTTTTCCTTTTGTTTTCGGGTGACGAACAAACATTCCGGTTTGCAATTCCCGAACTGTGTGAGGTCCTCAATGGAGCACATGTTCGGCCAGAGTCGGTGTTCGCGTCCCTTTCGGCACTTGGTCATCTTCCCGAAGATACGAGAATAACACCCAACCTCTATTAAACGTTTCAACATAGTGCATTGCCTTGAGGGTGAGATCGCTAATCTCGTGTCCTCAAGACACCGGAACCGATGCCTCGCTTGACAAATCGACATGGAAATGACGGAAGATCACAGTGAGAATGGAACCGAATGGGAGCCCTGACTTCCGCGTTCTCGTAGAATAATGTTTCGAGCGAAAGGAGTCTCCTTTCGCCTTCATCCAATTCAAAACAATTGCGGTGAAATCCACTTTGTCGTCTTTCAGCACCCGGTACACCATGTGTTTGTCAACGCCGACGAGCTTGTGTTACGTATTCACCTTTGGCATCAAGCATTTAGTGAGTGCAGCCAACAACAACCGGATATGTATACCAAAGTCGTTGTTTTCGAAAACTTCATCGGTAACTTCGATGACAACCTTCGAACACAAGAAGTTGGCATTCTCTCTCTCGGATACGTCCGATTCTTCATCAATCGACTTCCCACTAAAAGCAAAGCCGTCCTTCGACAATCCAAATAACTCGTGAAGGATTTCCGATGAAATTTTCACCACAGTCCCGTTTACCAAGCTATTGAGAACGAATCCACCAGAAGAACCATCACCGTCTCCCAAATGAAGATTAGCATAAAACTCCCGAACACAAGAAGGATAAATAGTCTCTTTGCATTCAACGAAACGAGCTATGCCTAGGGCTTCAAAAAATTCATGGATATTTACCTTGGCTCGTTCGAGACTGCCGAAATTGAAGAAGTAACAATCGGTTAAGTTCTCCAGAGGGAGGATTTCCGAAAACACTTTGAAGGTGATATAGGACACAAACCGAGATGTATCATACTCTGGTTCTCGGGTATGTTTAGTGCTTTTGTAACCCTTCTCCATGAGTTTTCTTCCCTTGCTCGACATGATTGGATGAGAGATTTAGGTCGGATTTTTCGATTTTGAGCAGAAATTGGTGATTTGGGTTCGTCGGAGATGAAAAGGAATTTAGGGTTCTGAAAAGCCTGCTGCTGAATTCTATTTATAGGTCAGAAGATATATGCGTTAGCGTATGTTGTGGAATAAAGGTAGCGTACGCTAGGAGTTTACTGGACTGTCCAGTAGCAGTTGTCGAAAATAAGAAATTTTAGTTAGCGCACGCAATATTAGTGTGGTTAGCGTACGCTATCGAAAGAAATTTGTCCAGGGGTAAGGGATTAGCGCGCGTTAAATAGGTAAAGCTAGCGCGCGCTAGCGAATGGAATGATTCTAAGAGATTGATTTCTCGACTAGATAACTAGATTTCAAAAATTGTCAATATATCCCATACCAAGTTGCAAGCGAATGGTGTTAAAAGATTCCTCTGGAAGAGGTTTTGTAAATATATCGGCAAGTTGGTCTTTCGTCCCGACTAAAATTAAACAGATATCTTTCTTTTGCACATGATCGCGTAGAAAGTGATGTCTAATGTCTATATGCTTAGTTCTACTATGCAACACGGGATTTTTGCTCAGATTAATCGCACTAGTATTATCACACAGAATAGGGGTATTTTCAAAATATATGCCGTAGTCGCGGAGTTGATTTTTAATCCATAACACATGAGCACAGGCACTCCCTGCAGCAACATATTCGGCCTCAGCTGTGGACAACGCCACACTGGTTTGCTTTTTACTTCCCCAAGATATTAGACATGATCCAATAAAATGACACGTACCACTAGTACTCTTTTTATCAATTTTACATCCGCCGAAATCGGCGTCACTAATGTCCAAGCAAGAGGGATACCATAGACCTTGTCCGATAGTCCCTTTCAAGTAACGAAAAATGCGTTTACAAGCAATTAAATGTGATTCCTTGGGATTAGCTTGGAATCGAGCACATAAGCATGTAGCAAATATTATGTCTGGCCTAGAAGCAGTCAAATATAGCAAAGATCCGATCATACCTCGATATAATTTTTGATCTACGGATTTGCCATTTTCATCTTTTTCAAGCTTTAATGAAGAGGACATTGGTGTTGAAATTACTTTTCTACTCTCCATTTTGAATTTCTTTAGGAGATCGTTTGAGTACTTTGTTTGATGAATAAAGATTCCATCTTCGCATTGGTTGATTTGAAGCCCGAGGAAAACTGTTAATTCTCCCATCATACTCATCTCGAACTCTCCTTTCATAAGATTAGAGAAATCTTGGCACAATGATTCGTTAGTAGCTCCAAATACAATGTCATCAACATAGATTTGGCAAACAAGTATATCATTATTCAATATTTTCACAAACAAGGTATTATCGACTTTACCTCTTTTATAATCATTTGCAATTAGAAATTGACTTAAACGATCATACCATGCTTGGGGTGCTTGCTTCAACCCATAGAGTGCCTTGTTGAGTTTGTAGACGTGATTCGGAAATTGATGATCTTCAAAACCGGGAGGTTGCTTGACATAGAATTCTTCTTGAATGTAGCCATTAAAGAATGTACTTTTCACATCCATTTGAAATAGTTTGATCTTTTTGTGGGCGGCAAATGCACATAATAAACAGATGGCTTCGAGTCGAGCCACGGAAGCAAAACTTTCTTCGTAATCAAGGCCTTCCTCTTGATTATACCCTGGAGCGACCAAACGAGATTTATTTCGAATTGGGTAACCGTCTTCGTCACTCTTGATTTTGTGCACCCATTTAGTTCCGATAATTGTTTTATCTTTAGGAGCGGGAACTAAATTTCATACATTATTGTGCATGAATTGTACAAGCTACTCTTGCATTGCCATCACCCAACTTTCATCATCAAGTGCCTCAGATATATTCTTGGGAACTATTTCGGATACGAAAGCACAATGAGCCATATAATCGATGGTTCTCCTTTGGGTTTGAACACCATCTTCAATGTTTCCAATCACAAGATCTTTTGGATGTTCTTTGATGTGCCTCCAATCTTTCGGTAGACTCTCGATTGTCTTCTTTTGAATTTCCAAAATTTTCTCCATTTCGGTTGAGGGATGAGATTCCAGAAAATACCTGCATCATCAAAATATTCTACCTTTCTCGGGGGTGAGATCATATCGTTGAATTTTGTTAGGAATACTTGTTAGATTTTGATGATGTCATCAATATAAATTCAAATGTTTATTACTTGGCAAAAATGTAAGGAAGAACCAAATGAGTATCTTCCATAGGCCAAATAATGTTAAGTGTAAAACTTGGCTAAATGTAAAGAAGAACCAAATGAGTATCTTCTATAGGCCAAAAATTAGTTAGGCTAAAAATCGGCTATGTACTAAAGTACAGCTAAGTCCATCAGAGAGGATCAGCCGAGTCAAGTCAGAGTAGTTCTGGTCAACAAAAATTATCATGGTTGTTTGACCAGACTGCAGCCAAGGTACCTCAGACAAGTCACCTGATCAGACAAGTTCCAAACTAAGAACATCAGAGAGGTCCAGACTGCAGAGAAGTTAACTGCACATCAGCCTAGTCGAGATCAGCCAAGTACTCCAAGTCCACGTCAGCATGCGTTGAAAAGTCAAGTATTACGGAAAGTCACATGCAACGTGAAGAGACAAATTGGAGAGATTCCCGCAAGAGATATGATTTAAATAAATCATCCAGATCCACCTTGAAGACTTTAATCGTATTATAATCAAAAGATTCGGCGCCTCACATGCAGAAGTCTTCACAACGGTCGGAAGATAGATTAAAATATGGGAATCCAGCCTTGCAACGTTCAGAAAGAAAACAATGAAGTCTACCTCTCCAACGGACGGATTTGTTGAAAAGATTTGCAACGGCTATAAGGAAAAGCTCAGAGATCGTGACCTATATATATCCGAAGATTTGAAGCTGAGAAAACACCTTACGATAACAACTACCGGTGCGAACATACTTTCAAGCGATCAAAGCATTCAAGCTATCAAAAAGCGAAATACAGCATCGTGAAAAGAGCGGTTCTAAAAAGTTCATACTTAAAGAAGCTCTTAGTTGGAGAAGACAAAAACTCTTGTCTATAATCCTGAGTTCGGGGTACTTCACTGGTTGAAGTTAAGAGACTGTAAAGGCAACCAAGGATCGAGGATCAAGAGGTGCAAGGCAGTCAAGTGTGGTACAACGGCACGGATTTCCACTGGTTGGAAGCTGTTGTAGTTTTGTTTGAATCACGGTAATATTTATCACTGGTTGAAAATTATAGTGAATTTATCTCCAACTGGTTTGGAGAAAAGTGGATTAGTAGAGGATTACCCCACCTCTGAGACCACTATAACTGTCTGCGTTATTTACTGTTTTATTGCATCATACTTTAACTGCTGCATTCGTTGTTAAATGTTTCATTAGTTGTTTTGTATTCGTCATCAGCTGATTTCCGCACGTGTTAAAAACAAACTACTCCAAGTCATTTGTTTATCCATCAGCTGAAGCAACTCACTATTTGAGAAAAAGAATTTAAGAGTTTCAATAAGTCTATTCACCCCCCCTCTAGACTTATTCCTGGACGACTTGTGACCTACAAGTGGTATCAGAGAGGTTGGTTCATTTATCTTATGAACCAGATCTATATCAGAGATATATCTTTACTCTCAGTTTATAATGGAACACATGCATTCTAGACTTCCTGTGTTTTCAGTTGACGAGTATGATCTTTGGAAGATAAGGATGCAGGCACACTTATCTTCTATCCATGATGACATGTGGTGCATCATCGAGGACGGTCCATTCATCTTCGAGAAGGACAACACTGCAGAGGAGATCGCAGCAGGGAAGCCAGAGAAGATTCCAAAGAAGAGGACAGAGCTGACTCCTGAAGAAACAAAGCTGGCCAATCTTGATAACCGGGCCAGAGATGTGCTATATCAAACTCTTGACAAATCCACCATGGTCAAGATAAAGAACTGCAAGAATGCCAAGAAAATCTGGGACAGATTAGCTTTAATGTGTGAGGGAATGGAGCTAATCAAAGAAAATAAACTGTCAATCACTATTCAAAAGTTTGACAATTTCAAAATGAAGAACGGCGAATCCATAGATCAAGTGGACACAAGGTTCACTGAGATTATCAATGAAATCAACTCCCTCGGCAAAACCTATGGCAACAGGGAAATGGCACTGAAGGTTCTCAGATCTCTCAATCCTGAATGGAGCATGAAGGCAGTGGCCATGAGAGAATCCAAGGACCTCAATAAGATAAAGATCCAAGAGCTGTTCTCTGATCTGAAGGCTTATGAGTTCGAGCTTCCAAGTTCATCCTCAACCGAGCCTGCAGAGAAGGGAATAGCATTTTCAGCCGAGTCCCCCGCCAAGAGCTTATCTGATGTGAAGCCTCCAAATCCATTAGATTTTGAGGAAGAAATGGCGTTTATAATGCAAAGGTTCAAAGAACTTCCTAAAAACTACTCCAAATACAAGAAAAATTATAAGGAGAATCCCAGAAGGAACCAGAAAGCTGGAAGCTGGAAGGTGGAGTGCTACAACTGTCACAAGATAGGACATATCCAAATCGACTGTCCTGATATCAAGAAGGACGAAAGCAAGAAGGAGGTGGGCAGAAAAGAAGATAGAAGAAAGGCCCTCATCGGAGAAGACCAGGAGCATGTAGAATCAAGCAGCGGATTCTTTTCTGATGATGATGAAGAGTATGATTGTCTAATGGCCAACCTAGCTGATGAAGAGGTAACATCTAGGTTCAAATAACAGTTCAGCCATGTCACAAGATATGGATCTGCACGAATCTGTAAACCAGCTATTCAAATATTTTGAAACACTCAAATCTGCACACAAAGCTGTATCAGCAGAGAAGACTCAGCTGCAAGATGAGAATAGGCAGCTGAAAAACGATTTTGAAAAACTCAGCCTAGAATTAAATAAGGTTGAGATAACTGCAGCTGACTTTAAAAATCAGGCTGATGTTAATACAACTGAGATAAACCGACTAACTGTCTTACTTAAAGAAAAATCAGCTGCACTTGCTCATGCCAAAGCCGAATTTACTAAGCTGACTCAGATAAATAAGACTCAGGCGCAGGAAATAACCTCCCTGAAGGCGTCTTCAACTCTGGAAGAATTGTGTACCAATAAAAGGTCATTATATTCCAAATCGTGCCTTGATATGATCCTCACACTCCCTCTAGTTCTAAAAGAAAGTTTATCAAGGGAGAAACAATTGTCTCGATCACGAGCCTATATATAAACCGATATTTAAAAACAGTGCAATACCAAGTCACGTGTCTAGCCGCACAAAGTTACACAAGGCACCACCTAGACAAGCGACTAGGCAATGGCCCGCATGTATGAAATTGCATAACATGCCCACTATTATCAACAACTCCCCAAAAACAAATTTCAAAATGGGAGGGGCAGATGGAAACCTCAAGGTTATCCTAATTTCCAAAATGAACAAGTGTGGAGACCTCAAAGATTTAATAAATGGTCTCAGCCAAGATTTAGAAATGGCCCACACTATCAAAATTTTGAGGAATATCCAGTATACAATCCCAACAGGAGATTCAGACCTCGACCTTACACACCTTATGAGGGTTATAATAATAACAACTTTCACAATCCAAGGAGAAATCAATTCTCCAGGAAACCAGCTAACCCCAAAGGAGCCACACAGATTTGGGTGCCTAAATCTCTGCTTGTCTGATTGCAGAAAAGGTGGAAGGACTACAACCACATCTCCACAAATTCAAACTTTGGAGGTGAAGAATGGTTTGTAGATTCTGGATGCTCGAGGCACATGACCGGGAACAAGAAGATGCTGTCCAAATACACCAAAGAAAGAGGTCCCGATGTAACCTTTGGAGATAGCTCTAGAGGACAAACAAAGGGCTTTGGAGAGCTGCACCGAGGAAATATTGTGATATCCAAAGTTCATTATGTCAAAGGGCTCAAGTACAACCTCCTGAGCATAAGCCAGTTTTGCGACGAAAAGAATCTAGTAGTCTTCACCATCTGGAAATGTATGGTGATAGATATCTTATCTGGAGAAGTGAAGGTACAAGGTTTTAGAAGGAGAGATGTCTACATGATAGATTGGAACACAGGAACACCTAACTCCTTTTTTCTATCTAAGACAGTAGCTGAGAATGGATGGCTGTGGCACAAAAGACTATGTCACCTGAACTTCAAAGCCATCAATAAGATCAGTTCTCAGAAGCTGGTCAGAGGACTTCCAGATGAAGCATTCAAGAAGGAAGCGCTTTGTGATGCCTCACGAAAGGAAAGGCACTGCAGCATCATTCAAGCCAGTCCAGCCTACAACTCTCACTACAAGGATCTTAGATCTACTCCACATGGATCTATTTGGTCCTATCAAGCCAAGGACTCTGAGCGGCCGAAAGCATGCACTTGTTATAGTAGATGATTATTCAAGGTACACCTGGATTATCTTCTTGTATAAGAAGAGTGAAACCTTGACCAAGCTACCTGAGCTGCTGAGAAGGATCCAGAATGAAAAATCCCTATCCATCATCAAGATTAGATCAGATAGAGGAGGAGAGTTTCTCAACAAGGAGATCACCGATCGTAATGGGATCCAAAGATGAGCTCTCTCGGCAGCGTGACTCCCACAGTAATGGTGTTGCCGAAAGAAGAAACAGAACCCTCAAGGAAGCAAAGAAGGTCCATGATTGCATGACTCGCCCAAGAGGTTCTGGGTCAAGTCACAAACACCTGCCATACTCGTAACAGAGTATGATAGTAGGGAGACATGGCAAAACTCCCTATGAGGTTTGGAATAATAGAACTCCTACTGTTGCTTATTTTCATGTTTTTGGTTGTAAGTGTTTCATCCACAACAACGGTAAAACACAACTAAATGCCTTTGATGCTAAAACTGATGACGGTCTCTTTATGGTATACTCACAAAGAAGCAAGGCGTATAGAGTATTTAACAAAAGAACCTTAGTTGTGGAGGAAACACCCCATGTTGTTTTTGATGAATCTACTGTTGAGTACAGGAAGCAAGTTGAGCTAATTGAGAACAAGCTCAAATCAGCGACCCTTGAAGAAGTCATTATACATGACACTGGAATGGTGGACTCACCTGCAGACCAGCCTGATGATCCAACTGCAGCTGCTGAAGACCCAACTGCAGATCATACAGGATCACCGAACCTATCTGATCCAGTTGCCGCTGATGAAGACCCAGCTGTAGCTGACAAAGACTCATCTGCAGATCAGAACCAACCTACAGATGAAAAGACGGTAGCTGATTCAGCTGCAGACCAAGGAGACCAGAACCCAGCTGATGCAGAAATCCACCCGAGCAATTCAACAGGGGGAACAAACCCAGAAGAAGACGACATCCCCAAGTGGCTCAAAGATCACCCAATCCAGCAAATCATAGGAAAGCTGACTGATGGAGTTAAGACAAGACAGTCAACCCTACCAGCAGGAATGGCTATGTTCTCATGCTTTATGTCACAGATAGAACCTAAAACTACATAACAAGTCCTGTAAGATTACTCTTGGATAAATGCCATGCAAGAAGAACTGGAGCAGATGGAAAGAAACAAAGTTTGGGAACTAACAGACAGACCTGATCACAAGAAGGTTATTGGCACCAAATGGGTGTACAAAAATAAGAGTGATGAAGACGGAGCTGTTGTTAGGAATAAGGCCAGACTTGTAGCAAAAGGTTATGCACAGTGTGAAGGAATAGATTTTGATGAAACCTATGCACCCGTTGCAAGATTAGAGGCCATCAGACTATTCCTCGCATATGCTGCATTCAAGGATTTTGAAGTATATCAGATGGATGTAAAGAGTGCTTTTCTAAATGGAATCCTAGAAGAAGAAGTCTATATAGAGCAACCCCCAGGTTTTGTCAAAGGAGACAAAGTCTATAAGCTGTTGAAGGCTCTCTATGGACTTAAGCAAGCACCTAGAGTGTGGTATGAAACATTGTCTGTGTTTCTTGAGAAAAATGGTTTTTGCAAAGGAAAGGTGGACAAGACCCTATTCAGAGTGGAGCACGAAGGCCACATATTAATAGTCCAGATATATGTGGATGACATCATATTCGGATCAACCAATCCAGAGCTATGTGAGAAATTCTCCAACCTCATGCAAGGAGAATTTGAGATGAGTATGATGGGAAAGCTTAACTTCTTTCTCGGACTACAAGTTAAGCAGATGGAAAAAGGAATTTTCATCAACCAAGCTAAGTATACCAAAGATCTGATCAAGAGATATGGAATGGAATCAGCCAAGCCAGCAAGAATCCCTATGAGCACAAGTACTCACCTGGATGCAGACGAGGCAGGCATATCAGTGGACTCAACCCACTACAGAGGACTTATTGATCACTGCACCTCACTGCAAGCAGGCCAGACATATCCTATGCCGTAGGAGTTTGTGCGCGATTCCAGTCCAAGCCGAAGCAATCACACCTAGATGCAGCCAAGAGGATAATAAAATACCTTAAGTCTACAGTCAATGTTGGACTATGGTATCCCAAGGATGACAACTTCGAGCTGTCAGGATATTCAAATGCAGATTTCGCAGGATGCAAAATCAATAGGAAAAGCACTAGTGGAACGTGCCAATTCCTAGGAACCAGACTGATATCCTGGTTTAGCAAGAAGCAGGTTTCTAACTCTATCTCCACCACAGAGTCAGAATACCTAGCAGTAGTCATAGCATGCATCCTATGGATCAGACAACAGCTAAGGGATTATAATATCATTGCCAATGAAGTTCCTATCTGGTGTGACAACAATAGTGATATTGCAATAACCAACAATCCGGTTTTACATTCGAGGACCAAGCACATTGATGTTAAGCACCACTTCATCAGAGACCATGTGCTTAACAAAAGAGTTAGAGTTGAAAGAGTCAGCACAGACTACCAAATAGCTGACATCTTTACCAAACCTTTGCCAGAGGAAAGATTTTTGGAGCTGAGCAGAGATCTTGGATTACTAGATTGGGAATCTAGTACTGAAGCAAGCTGAAGCATTTCAGAGGAAGGACGGACCCAGCTGATTAAAGGAATCAGATCCTAGCTGATGCAGACAAGAGGACGAAGGACGGAAAAAGGAACTTAGCTGATCAGAATCTCAGGCGAGAAGTCCATGGAGTCAACTTACCTGATGCAAAGCGGTCAACAGTCAACAGTCAAACCAGCTAAGTTTTCTAAACATAACCGACCTCTGAATATTTAATTATTATCTGCCCTATGCATAATGATATTATATTAATTTTGGTTCACAAGTGGTTCACAAGTGGCAATTTAAATACACGTGGCAATCACTTATTAAATCGACCTCCACGGTGGCCAATCAAAACCAACCGTCAAATTTTAAAATGGACCACCGATTCAAATTTGAAATTCAAAAGAATCTCAAAAGGCGTACCACCGTTTCAAAAATATAATAATTTAATCCATACGTCTTTTCATCTTCTTTATAAGGAAAGAAAATCCTCACTTTACCTTTTACGCTTACCAGAAACCCTAGATTTACAGAGAAAAACTCTTGAACTCCAAATACACTAAAAATCCTTTGTTTGTAGAAATGGAATCCTATTTCGAAGGAGTTAATTTGAAGGCGGTCAAGGACCAGATTATTTTCTCGCTGGTCGTTGATTTCAAAGGATTATTGGAAGCAAATCTGGAGGATTACGACGTGCTTAATCTAATCCGCGCGATGAAGCTAAATGGGATCTACCCATTCTTGGACATGAACCCTCAACATTTGTACAAGGAGGATGTTATCGCGTTCTATCACGAAGCCTGTTTGATTCAAGATGGAATTCGGAGCACAGTTGGTGGAAGAAAAGTCGACATATCGCGAGAATCGATTCGTACAGTTTTTTGTATGAAACACCGCGGCATAGCCGTCGAGGCACTCAAATAGTCTGCTGCCGAAACCTGGAAGAAGATCAAGACGGAGATTCAACCGGAAAAGCTGAAACTCACTGCTAAAAGGAGTGAGATTAAGAAGGTTTATCGTTTTGCGTTGGATATAACCAACAAAATCATCATGGGGATGGCCGGCAGTTATGATCAACTGTCGTCGGCGAAGTTCATGGTGCTGGGAGCACTGATTCAAGATGAGGAAATTGATTGGGCGGATTACATTTTTAGGCAACTTGTTCGAGAAGTCAACAAAGCCGAATGGCTTTCTGATGAAAAGAGATTCCGATCCAAGCTGGCGTTTGGAACACAGCTGAGTTGGGTCCTTGAGAAGACAGGTATGGCGAAGGGAAGTACTGACCCCTTCCACCCCAACAAAAGACTTGGTCATCTGGACCAAGAGACGTTAAGAAAATTGGGAGGCACAAGGAGAGCAGCCCAGATGTTGAAGGAGCTACCTGACACAAGGACTTACCCCAGATACTACTCTTCAGGCGAGTCGGACCGACCTGCAGCCGACAATCCAACTGCAGTCGAGTCAGACTCTGAGTCCGACAACACTCCAATAGCTGTCCGATTCAAGAGAAGGGGACCAGCCCCTGGAGAGCCATCGATCATGCAATCATCCCCAGAACCCTCTCCCAAGAGGCCCAGGAGACTACAGTTTAGTGAGGAGGAGCAGTCAGATCACTATGCCAGTCCCACAGCCAGGTCACCAACTCACCTGGAAGACCAGCCTGCTCCAGGAAGCCTGAAGACTCAGATTGTGGCTGTCCTCACCCCAACTTACATTCCAGAGGAAGAAGAAGCAGGTCTGATCATCTCAATCCTTGAAGCCAATTACACATTTAACCTGCTAGAAAACAATATTTTCACCCTATCCATTGAACAATTACAGCTTGTTAAGCCACAAGCATTAAAACACTCTCTTGTCAATATTTTTGAAGAGTGGAAGTTTTTCAAATCTCTGACATTTACAAATCTTCAGTCTTACATTGAAACCAGTGGTTGGGAATATCCCCAAGCCACAGAGGAGGTACTGATTCATTTTTGTAAAGAATCAGACATAATATTGATCCTCCAGGATAATTGGTTCATGTCTCATTTTAAAACCAACATGGACCAATTCATCCATTCCATTATGTTCAGTATTTTTGATGGTTCCTTTGGAGAAGAGGAGGAAGAGGAAGAAGAGAGAGAAATTAGAATTGAAGAAGTAGATGAAAAAGAAAATGAGGAAGTCATTGTCATAAATGACGAAGAAAAGGAGGAGGAAGAGAGAAATGAAGAAGAAAACATTCTAGTTGAAAAACAGTCAGAGGAAATTGAGAAAACAGAAGAGTTGATTGAAGAAGAAGAATGGGAAGAAGTAAAATAGGAAGATGATGAAGGAGAGAAAGAGGATGATGAAGGTGAAAAGGATGATGAGGATGAAGGAGAAATAGATGGGAAAAAGGGTGATGATGATAATGATGATGATAATGATGATGATGAGGATGATGATGAAGGAGGAGATCAAGGAGCTGAAAAAGAAAAAGAAAAAGAAAATATTGAAGAAGAAAAGGATGAAGAGCATGAGAAAGAGCAAGAGAAGGAAGAAGGAGAAAGGGAGCCGGAGCCAGAGCCGATACAAGAGGCTGCAGATAGATCGGGGCACCCGCCCGCACACACCACCTAGACGTGGAGTTAGCCGAGGACTCCGCATCGTGGACCCCAGAGAAGACCCCATCTGAGTACCACTGCAGATAGAAGCTTGCACCCAAAGGTGCTTCAATTGCGTAAGGCTCAAAGTAGCACTCTCCACCGCCTCGATCTCACCGCCGTGACTAAGCCGACTGCATGATATTGAAGGATACGATTGAGAGTCAGCTGCATCTCAGTCACTCCCGACCTCCAAACCATAAATGCAAAGATTGACACTTTGTCGCAGAGGGAAGTACCTCGGCCTCCTCCCCTACCAACAAATGTAATGCCATTTGGCATGTCCGATCGATGAGCGTAATAGAGCAAAGAGCTTGACTACTTTAGTTGATGCTGGCAAAAAGGGGGAAGATAGAATACAGGGGGAAGGAAGTATTCAAGGAGAGATAAGGGAAGACCTAAGATCAAAGAAAAGGCAAGATATTCTCCAAATTGAAGGAGGACCATCAAGTCTGAAAAGAAAGGAGATATCTGCCCCCAGCCAACCTAAAGAGCAGTTTGTGGAGAAGCAGTCTGTGGAGAAGAAGAGAAGAAAAAAAGAGAAAAAACTTCAAAGATTCGAATGGGAAGGCAAACAACTGTGGCATGTTGAAGAATTCTTGCCAACAGAATTCATGACCCGTTGGGCGGATGCCAAGAAGCAATTCACAGAGCAGCTCTACCTCTGGGAGAATCTCCAAGATGAAGAATGCTCGCCCCAACAGTCATTTATCAACTACATGGATACTAGATGGCCTACTCTGTGGAAGATAATGCTTAAATATGCAGCCAAATGGGATGCTTATCCTACGATTCCTCCATTCAGAGCAGTGGAAGCGCCGACCCGGTTGGATAATGACCTTAACGAGCTAGAGCTTCAAGAAGAAATTAGAAAGCTATGTGAAGAGCACAAGTTCTCTTCAAAATAAGACCAAGACTTTGCTGCCCTAGTCATAAGGAGGAAATATGGTCTTGCACCCATCAATAGTAGACCAATCGGTGCAAAACTATTTAGACCTCCTAAGCAAACGGTTCGCAGAGGAAGGGGCAGATAGTTTTTGGATATAATTGTAATTTTTGTAATTGATTAAATTTTCTGTATTTACTCTATTCAAGCCATGTACTTGTAATCAATAGAAAATTAATATATAACAATCATTTGAATGACTACTCCTAGTTGTATCAAAACAAGACTGATTTTGATTTTGTGTCTTGCACCTAAGTGCAGACTTGTTCATTTGAACACTTACTTAAGTTTTGCCATCATCAAAATAGGGGGAATTTGTTAGGAATACTTGTTAGATTTTGATGATGTCATCAATATAAATTCAAATGTTTATTACTTGGCAAAAATGTAAGGAAGAACCAAATGAGTATCTTCCATAGGCCAAATAATGTTAAGTGTAAAACTTGGCTAAATGTAAAGAAGAACCAAATGAGTATCTTCTATAGGCCAAAAATTAGTTAGGCTAAAAATCGGATAAGTACTAAAGTACAGCTAAGTCCATCAGAGAGGATCAGCCGAGTCAAGTCAGAGTAGTTCTGGTCAACAAAAATTATCATGGATGTTTGACCAGACTGCAGCCAAGGTACCTCAGACAAGTCACCTGATCAGACAAGTTCCAAACTAAGAACATCAGAGAGGTCCAGACTGCAGAGAAGTTAACTGCACATCAGCCTAGTCGAGATCAGCCAAGTACTCCAAGTCCACGTCAGCATGCGTTGAAAAGTCAAGTATTACGGAAAGTCACATGCAACGTGAAGAGACAAATTGGAGAGATTCCCGCAAGAGATATGATTTAAATAAATCAT
The DNA here is from genome assembly GCA_033398695.1 of Orobanche coerulescens. Classification (NCBI taxonomy): domain Eukaryota; kingdom Viridiplantae; phylum Streptophyta; class Magnoliopsida; order Lamiales; family Orobanchaceae; genus Orobanche; species Orobanche coerulescens. The sequence continues at coordinate 53,839,477 of CM065803.1, forward strand.
CCAGATCGTATTATAATCAAAAGATTTGGCGCCTCACATGCAGAAGTCTTCACAACGGTCGGAAGATAGATTAAAATATGGGAATCCAGCCTTGCAACGTTTAGAAAGAAAACAATGAAGTCTACCTCTCCAACGGACGGATTTGTTGAAAAGATTTGCAACGGCTATAAGGAAAAGCTCAGAGATCGTGACCTATATATATCCGAAGATTTGAAGCTGAGAAAACACCTTACGATAACAACTACCGGTGCGAACATACTTTCAAGCGATCAAAGCATTCAAGCTATCAAAAAGCGAATACAGCATCGTGAAAAGAGTGGTTCTAAAAAGTTCATACTTAAAGAAGCTCTTAGTTGGAGAAGACAAAAACTCTTGTCTATAATCCTGAGTTCGGGGTACTTCACTGGTTGAAGTTAAGAGACTGTAAAGGCATCCAAGGATCGAGGATCAAGAGGTGCAAGGTAGTCAAGTGTGGTACAACGGCACGGATTTCCACTGGTTGGAAGCTGTTGTAGTTTTGTTTGAATCACTGTAATATTTATCACTGGTTGAGAATTATAGTGAATTTATCTCCAACTGGTTTGGAGAAAAGTGTATTAGTAGAGGATTACCCCACCTCTGAGACCACTATAATTGTCTGCGTTATTTACTATTTTATTGCATCATACTTTAACTGCTACATTCATTGTTAAGTGTTTCATTAGTTGTTTTGTATTCGTCATCAGCTGATTTCCGCACGTGTTAAGAACAAACGACTCCAAGTCATTTGTTTATCCATCAGCTGAAGAAACTCACTCTTTGAGAAAAAGAATTCAAGAGTTTCAATAAGTCTATTCACCCCCCCTCTAGACTTATTCCTGGATGACTTGTGACCTACAAATTTAACATGAATGGATTCCTCAACTTTAGTTGTTCTAATGTTATAAACGTGATATGCTTTGCTATTTGTAGCATAACCAAGAAATATACCGGAATCGGATTTAGCATCAAATTTCCCCAAGTTATCCTTACCATTAATTAGGATAAACATATTGCAACCAAAAGGATGGAAATACGATATATTTGGCTTTTTGCCCTTCCATAATTCATATAGAGTTTTAAGGTTAGTTCTACGAACATGAAAACAGTTAATCACATAACATACCGTAAAAATTGCTTCGGCCCAAAAGTATTGTGGAAGAGAGTATTCATTAAGCATAGTCCTTGACATTTCCTCCAAAGATCGATTTTTCCATTCAACAACCCCATTTTATTGAGGCGTTCTAGGAGCCAAAAAATTATGATTAATACCATATTTGTCACATAAAAGCTCAAATGGAGTGCAATCAAATTCACCTCCGTAATCGGTGCGGATTGAAATTATAGAAAGATTTTTCTCATTTTGCACCAAACGACACCATTTGGAAAACTCGGAAAATGTGTCATCTTTATGAGCGATAAACCTAACCCACGTAAAACGGGAATAATCATCAACAATGACCAAAGTATAAAGCTTACCATTTAGACTAACATATCTAGATGGTCCAATTAAATCCATATGCACAAGTTCAAGAATACGGCTAGTGGAAACCTCGAATTTTGGTTTGAATGATTCTCGAGTGTGTTTCCCTTTTATGCATGATTCACACAAATGCTTTCGATCAAATTTGAGTTTGGTTAAACCGCGGACAAGATCGCGTCTTGATAAAATAGAAATGATGGGAAGAGATGTATGCCCCAATTTACGATTCCATAAATATGCATTATCATCCAAAGTAATAAGACACTTTTCATTGAATGAACTTTTATCATTAAGATCGACAATATAAATGTTTCCACATCTCAAACCGATGAATGCAATTTTATCATTTCTAAATGCCGTGCAATGAGTTAGCTCGAAGAGAATTTTAAAACCTTCATCACAAAGTTGAGAAACGTTAAGTAAGTTGTGATGCAAACCTTCAACAAATAATACTTTGTTGATAGAGGGAGAAGGTTCCTTACCGACTTTTCCGATGCCTTTGATTTTTCCCTTTTGGTTGTCCCCAAAGGTCACATGTCATTGTTCTTGATATTCGAGATCTTCAAATAAGTCCTCGGAGCCGCACATGTGCCTTGAGCATCCACTATCAATGTACCACTTGTTTTTCTTTGGTGCCGGTACCTACAAAAATAGTGTTTCTTGGTTGTTTCGGTACCCAAGCCCTTTTGGGTCCTCCAAAGTTAACGATACTTATAGCATTAGGAACAATTGTCCCTTTTGGAACCCATATTTGTTTAACTTTGATGGTTCTTAACTTTGAATGAACGTTATCATGAACTCGTTGTTTGAAAGGAGTTTTTGAATTCTCGGCTTCGGTTTTCTTTATTTTGTCAAGGTTGATAAGGGTTTGTTCCCTTTTAAACGGGTCGAAACCAAGGCCGTGTTTTAATAATGGGGATTTTTGAATGGATAAGAGCTTTTCGAATTTCTCGTTTCCGAGAGTAAATTTGTTCAAAATATATTTTAGCTCCTTTTGAGTTTTCGTCAACTCTATTTTCAAAACGTTTTCCTTTTCAAGGCATAAGGTATGGTCGAGTTCAATAGTTTTGCCCTTGCTTTGAAGAGAGGATTTTTCGAGTTCTAAAGATTTTATTTTCCTCATTAAGGACATATTTAATTTAACCATCTCGTCATATTCTATGTTTAAAGATTCAAACGCACTTAATAGCTCATCGTCATGATGGTCTTTTTGTGAATCGCAAAAATCGAAATTATCATATTCATCATCATTGAGTTTAGAGCTTACCTCGATATTGCTTTCGGAGTCGAGTACCATAAATGCAAGATTAGCATCGAGAGATCTTTCAATCACCTCCTCGTCGTCACTCCAAGACGTGATTAGAACCTCCTTCTTTTTGAATCTTTCGATTTGAGGCTTTGAAGAGGATCCTCGACATTCCTTGGCATAGTGGCCGGCTTGATCGCATTTCCGACAATTATTGTCGAACTTCTTTATAGGAACATAGCTATTTTTCTTTTGTTCCGCCTTACCATCCCGACCAAGGAAATTTCGCCTTCTTTGAATTAGATTTTTTTACCTTCTAAAGTTCTTGGCGTAGAGAGCAAGTTCCTCGTCATCTTCATCCTCGGGAATATCTTCCTCAACATCGCTATCAACATTGAATGCGACTACCTTTTCACGAGGCTTTGGTTTGGTACCTCTAGACTTGAGAACGATCTCATAATTGATGAGTGACCCGATGAGGGCACTAAACTCGAGCTTGTTGAGATCTTTGGATTCCATGATCGCGGTAACCATGGCATCCCATTCACGTGGCAATGAGCGAAGAATTTTCTTAGCTTTGTCACTACTAGATATAGGCTTTCCGAACGATGCAAGTCCATTAGTTATAGCCAAGAATCGATCCAGCATATTGGTGATCGTTTCCTCGTCCTTCATGGATAAGAGTTCGTAGTCATGAAGAAGCATGTTGATTTTAGTCTCCTTAACTTGGGTGGTTCCCTCATGAATTACTTCGAGAATTTCCCAAATTTCCTTTGCGCTTTCGTAGGAAGATATCCTATTGAGTTCTTCGGGATTAAGGGCGCAATAGAGAAGTTGAGTAGCATGTGAATTGATGTGCGTGTTCCTCCAGTCCTCGTCGTTGAACTCATCGAACTTTTTCAACGATCCATCTTCTTTTTTGGCAAGTTTCGGACCAAGTGCAATGACTTTCCAAATTTCAATATCATAGGCTTGAACGAATATAGCCATTTTCTTTTTCCATGTCATGAAATTAGAACCGTCGAAGGAGGGATGACGGTTGAGAGCATTTCCTTCGATTTGGCCAAGAAGTGCCATTTGCGGATCTTTTTCCCTTAGGTGGTTAAACCTTTAAAAAGAGACCCGCTCCGATACCAACTGAAGAGATAAATTCACCACTAGAAGGGGGGTTGAATAGTGGTAATGCAGAATATCGAACTTTCTCGCGAATATAAGAGAATAGTGCGGAAAGTAAAAGACTCAAAGATTTATAGAGTTCGGCAACTTGCCTACGTCCTCTCTCCGACTTCTTTTTCTATTGGCTCAAGAAAAATCACACACTTGACTCGTCGTCGATCGCTCCAAGTACAACAACCGTTACAACAGCTTGTATTCTATTGATCCAAGCTCAACCACTCTCAAAATAAACTATGTTTATCTAGTGTTCTATCGGAACTAGATAATCCTCACTTTATGAATATTGGAGTGTAATCCTAATAATGCCGGATCAAAGATCCTAATAACACCGGATTAGTGACTCTAAATTCGTTTCTCTAAAGCTCTCGTATGAGTGATGCAACACTCACAACCAAATGAAAGAATACAAAGTATAATAATTATTACAAGGTGTTTCACTCTTTGTATCTTTCTTCTCACAACTTAGAATGTAGTAATAGATAGAGATTTGAGCTCAAGAATGCTTTGATTGCTTATATGCTTGAATGTTTGAAGTTGTGTATAAGATACCCAAATGATATGGGTATTTATAGGCTTCAGTCCTTCTTTGAATTCTGGTATTTTCATTGTTAGCGTGCGCTAATAGCACTTCGGTAACGTGCGCAAACGGACTCTGACTTTAACTGATCTGAACGGTCATAATAAACTGTTCCAACGGTACATTTATGGCTTGCGTGCGCTAGTCATTCCAAAGTAACGTGCGCTAACATTAGGTTTTCAACTTTGACTTTGAGATGTGTTGGTTTGTCTCCCCAACGTCTCTTTTCCAACGACTAAAAATGTACTTAGCGTGCGCTAGCAATTATGCATAGCGTGCGCTAGTATTATTTAATATCAGCTTTTCCAGATTTCACGGATCTTCTTTGACTTCTTTGTTCCAACGGGTAGAATATCCAACGGTAGAATTTTGACTGATTTAGCGTGCGCTAATGTGTATAATGTAGCGTGCGCTAACCAACTTCCAGATAATGTACGTTAGCCTGAGTAACGTATGTAAGAGCTTCCACATTTGAGTTCAGTGGCTACTGGACTACCAAACATATTTTTGGTAGCGTGCGCAAGATTTTATATGTAGTGTGCCCTAATTCTTGATAATAGCGTGCGTAAATCTTCGTATGTAGCGTGCGCAAATTATATCCTCTTTCTTGCCTAGACTTCACTGTCCTCTGACTTGAGATGCGATAGCGTACGTTAATAATATGGTATAGCGTGCGCTAATATTGGTATTTTAGCGTACGCATATAGTGAAGCTTTTGCGTGCGCTTTCCATCAGGTATGTTCCGACTAGACTGCAGCTGACTTGACTTGACTGTATATATGCCTCGATAGCGTGCGCTACTTTGAAACATGTAGCGTGCGCTAAGACCATTTTTCTCCTTCAATATAACAGCTTGCTGAGATCGATTTTATTAAATGTTTTGAATGAGATTATCATCAAAATACTTTTTGAGTCAACAGAAAGGTGGATTTCTGAATTATGTTGATTTCATATGAATCATGATATGAGGTTGTATTCCAGATTAAGTATGATATGATATGATGATTATGTATAGGAGGTGTTGGTGTTTTGGATATGAGTATGGGATATTCGTATCTAGAGCTAAGATATGTGTTTTGATATAATATATGTATAAGAACACCAATATGATTTCGAGTATGGTGATGAGATTGAATTTGGAAAAGTTATTGTTAATCTTGGAGCATGATTTCCTTTTCATTTGTATTCGTATTCGCAAGGTGTTAGTCGATGCTTGGAATGCATGCAACTATACAACATTAGTGCACGCTAAGCTTACTAGCTAACGCACGCTAACGGGAGCGAATTAGCGCATGCTACGTTATGTGTTTAACGTGCGCTAAGTAGGCAGATAGTGCAGTATTTTCGTGTTGTGGTTATGAATTTATTATGGTTTGAATTGGATTGATCAGACTAGTGGTTAATCGAGATATTGTAGAACCGTTGGTTTGTTGATTGGATTATTGATTGTTATCGAACTTGTTGTTTATCGAATTACTGTAATAGGTTGAGAATATTGATCGGTGATTAGAACCATGCTTTGCGGTCGTGTTCGAGAATGTTCATAGATTGCTTTGGTCGGGGCTGAGGAGTGCGTAGACGACGACAAGGAATTGGTAACGGCTTCATCGGTATTGAGGCAAGTTATTACTAGCTTAGTTTATAATATTTAATGAATGGTTTCCGTTTCATTCGTTTATAATTCGTATAGCAATGTTTATAATCGTAATAACAGGAGATTTGGGATTATAAGTTGTATTAGAGTTTTGAGAATTAAATCATAATATATATGATTTACATTTGTTATTGGTATGCTTGGTATCGAGGATACAATGTGATATAGACGAAGACATGAATTATCTACAGTCCGTGACATTTTGGATCGTCGAATATTCAGAATAATAGATGGTGATGGTTTAGATATTGAGATTGCTCTCGAAGAGTAACAACCCCAGAGCCATCCAGGAATATTACAGCGCCGTGGACCCCGAGATGGAACCCACAAGGCTGAAGGAAATTTTCGCAAACATTTACAAACGCCCAACGACGGTATTATCTATTTAAAATATTCGAAGACAATATAAAACTCGTTTATCAAAACCGTCGTAAAATCTCATTTGAAACCACAATGCCCGAAATGCCAAAGCTCATCAGTTTAAAAACATACGTTAAGCTATCGCTTACACGTACCGACAAAATAATTTAGAAAATGGTTGCCAAAGTAACCTAAGTTACCAGATACCAAAAGACCATTTAAAAAATACTCACGCAGCGGAAAAATCCAAACAATTGAAATACTCTAGCAGCGGAATACAAGAACTGATCAGGAAACTCAATACACAAATACATGCCCTAGCCAGTATCCTCCGGGAATCTCATCTCTCCACGACCGCTACAAGCTTGATAATCCAAGAATCTAAAAGGAAAGTCCACGACGGGGTCAGCCATAATATCCAACAATGATAACCATCACATCACGTCAATAATTACATACCAATGAAAATACTAAGTAAGAATACGACTAATGTAATCTTACCGTCATAACTTTACTTACTCGAATAATTCTCATCAGAATAACCATTATCACAATGCACATCTTGTAAGCTCAATTAACCAAAAAACTCAAACATAACATCTGTATTGTTCCTTAAACAATACTCAAGATTATCAGAATATCATCGCTAACTCATGATACAGAAAAATACCATCTCTTACCAATTCGATCCATCGGACAACATCATCAAATCCCAACACGATAATCAATTGTCCATCAAACGACAAATACCAAAGGAAATACGGAACATACGTCAAGATATGAAATGCCATGACGAAATCACGTATGTCTAATCCAAGATCAGATCAACACAACATACGAACACGGTCCTAAAGCAAGACCTACAAATGCATACTCATATGACAACGTCAATATGCTCACATCAATAACAACAATGTATACTTATGGCAAACCCATAATATACATATGCATAATAACAACATATAGGTAATCCGATGATCCAGCGTTCACTGCCTAGATCCCCCGATGATCCCGTCAGACCAACCCGAGGTGGAAAACCTGTCCGATCATCCAGTGCACGCTAGCATAGATCCCCCGATGATCACGTCGGACCAACCCGAGGTGGACATACAACAAGAATGCACAAATGCATATAACAATGATACACAATGCATGACAACAACGATACACACATGTATCATAGCATGGTCGACACAAATGACAAAAATGATTAGAGTACTTGCCCCGAGTCCTTAGAGAGCAAATCTCGATGTGTAAACCATCACCAACCATTATCCTGAATACTCGACGATCCAAAATGTCACGGACGGTAGATAATTCATGTCTTCATCTATACTACAATGTATCCTTGACACCCAGTATACCAACAACAAAAGTAAATCATATACATTATGATTTAATTCCCAAAACTCAAATACAACTTAGAATCTCAAATCTCCTGTGATTACGATTATAGACATTGCTATACGAATTATAAACGAATGAAACAGAAATCATTCATTAAATATTATAAACTGCACAAGTAAGAACTTGCCTCGATACCGATGAAACCGTTACCAATTCCTTTGCCTTCTTCTACAAGTTCCTCGGTCTGACAAAAGCAATTCACGAACTTCCTCGAACTCGACCGCAACACACGGTTATAATCACCGATCAATATTCTCAACCTATTATAGTAATTCGATAAACAACACGTTCGATGACAATCAATGTTGTGGGAAAAATCCCTCACAATATGCCGCAAGTGCACGGTGTCAACAAGTAATAAAGTGATAAGTAAAGTATCGTTCCCTCGATGACTGATTTCACTAAGTACCAAAATATAGTCGACTCACAATTTTATTTGAAGATCAATTAAATAGAGTTTATATCCAAACTAATAAATAATAGCACTAATAATAATAATACGAATAAGGGCGTAGGATTATGATTTTCACCTCAAACAATCAGGAATGATATTTATTCAATTCAATTCACTTTTATTCAATTGATTGTAATCCAGGAATTCCTAAATTATTCTAAAGCCTTTCCCAAGGTCGATAGAAAATACTACGAATTATTAACTCGATATATCCCTATTCGAATTAGATAATTAATAGCTAAAACAGTTCAAGAATTCCCACAATAAATAGGCTTCACAATTCGCATGAGTATATCCCTATCTCACGAAAATTATGATTCGTCTCACAAGAACTATGCCTAAATTTCATCTCCCGAATCCATAAAGACATTCAAAACAAATTAACTGTTGGCCAGACAATTAAAAAGCATTAAGAACAGTAAGAAGAATCCAATTCAATAGAATAACGAGTAAATCGAAATAATAATAAATAATCAAACCGTCATGAAATTAGTTACAATCAAAATCCTACTCGAATAGATCTAGGAACTAAGATGCAGAAAAACCGTAGGGATCCGTGGTCTTGTCGTCGCCCACAAATCTCCTCCTTGTGTTCTTCGCCCTAGCTATCAATGCCCTTCCTTGTTCTGATCGATCTCCCCCTTTCTTCAGCCCTATGATGCTTATTTATAGTCGTCCTCAGCCTCCAAAATGCGTTCGTGTGATTAGGTCGAGAACAGGCTCCAAAATGGCCCAGGAACGCGGAATATTCAGCAAAACCGCCCGGTGGGCCGCGGCTCACTTAATCTGTGCCGCGGCCCCTGCTGCTCAGCGAGATGCCTGGGCGCGACATTTTCCTTCTGGGCCGCGGCTCACTTAGGCTGTGCCGCGGCTCACAGTACAGTTTGTCCGGGCACTGTTTGTTCTTTCGCCTTGTGCCGCGGCTCAGCTAACGGGTGCCGCGGCTCGTCATGTTAGTGTGCCGCGGCTCATGTAGTCCGTGCCGCGGCTCACAGTACAGTTCGCTCGGGACTTCGCTGGGGCCGTGCGTGTGCCGCGGCTCACTTGGTTTGTGCCGCGGCTCATGACCAAAAACTGCTGTTTTAGCCCATTTTTCATCGTTTTGTCTTCCGGACTCCGATTTCCTGCAAAACATATAAGAATAGTGCATTAAAAGCTCATTTATGCTGATTTAGGCTCAAGATGGACATAAAATAATGATAAATAAGCGCATAAAAATACGCCTAACAAATACCCCCAAACTTGAGCCTTTGCTTGTCCTCAAGCAAAAATTATCAATTTTAAACAAAATGTATCGTGAATAATCATGCAAATCCATAATGCTCAACTTAATCAATACTACCCTGAAAATCGCAAAGAATAGTACAAGTATCGTAATAGCGAGTCACATCCAGGACACTGATTCCACTAAGTAACCAATTTCAGTCCTAATCAATCGTTCATGAAGAAAATCAAGCTCAAAGATTAACAAGTGTGAATTTAATCGACCGTCATTATGAAGGGTTAGATTAAACAAGCCAATTCGCCCAGTCCCATAGTCTAGTGGCAAAATTCAAGAGTTTCATTATCAAAAATACTCTTAGGACAGCATTCTCTTATGTATGATCAATAATATGATTCGAGTTAACCACTAGGTTTCGGCTCTCGGGATATTTCATCGGGATGATCCTAGGGTGGATTTCCATTCTCATGTATCGGGGAACCGTTTGACGTAAAAGACACTCATGGGGCACATGGATGCTTCTAGTTACTAAGTCCCCCTCTACAGCAGAGAAAAAACTCGAATAGCAATTCCCGTGTGTCAAGGTTGCCGTTTTACGCGAGAGTGAACAACGGGTCACGTGAATACCCCCAGTTATTAGGCTTCCCATCATCGGTAATGCGATATTTCTAAATTCTTAATCTATTCAGGGTCGTCGTTTTACGCGAGAGTAAACAACGGGTCGCGTGAATACCCCCGGTTACTAAACTTCCCATCATAGAACAAATAATATCTCGACTTTTTTTTTTTTTGGAAAAACTGTCCGACTCTAAACTCAATTTAAATGCCCCCAAGACTTATGTTACTGGACGACTAGCTACGCGAAAAGTATAACCAAACGTGTAAACGGTGATTTGAAAACACGTATGTCTCCTTTCTTATCTGCTAAAATTTCTACAAAAACGATAAAATTTCGGACCTAATTGAATACTCAATAGAAACAGAAATCGCTTACTGCAACTCGACCAAAAGTCAACCGTTTCTTCCAAGAGAAATCAGTATCGTAACATCAGTTTTACACACGGGAGCACGAAAAATTCATGTTTTTAGTAAAAACCATCAACAGCATGCGAGGACAATAAGGCAATGATGACATCACAATTTATAACCAAGAAAAATCAAGAAAATAACGCATGCTTCAATCTATTCCACTACACATAAAATCATCAACAATAAAACTCATGTGAAAATAAAAGAGATAAGGAAAAGAGAATCTTATTCCAAATGTCTTCTTGAAAGCCAGCGCATGTCTGAGTGGAATCGACTGTCCATACGTCCAATAACGTTCAACATCACGAGGGACCCCCAAACTTAGTCTCTAGTCATGAAATAACAATAGACATTAAATTAAGCAAGACTAGAATATGAAGAATAATAACTCATTGTGGTTATAAAAAGATTAGAGAAATAAGGGCCACAAGAATACACGAATCCAAACGAAATACAAAACAAAGAAAAGAAAATTATTAACGAAAAATCAAATAAAAACAACTAACTAGAAAGCAAGTAAAATGATGGGTTGCCTCCCATCAAGCGCTCTATTTTACGTCTTGAGCACGACGTGGCAAACAAAAATTCAACGTGGCTTCTTTCTAGGGAGATTGCCAAATACCCCCTTCTTACAATCTATAAGCCTCTTATTCCATAAAGGAGGCTTTGGTTCATGCCAGGTTGCCAAAAATAATGAGTTAGAATAATTATGCGGACAACCAAAAAATGATGGAAGAATATAATAATGATAAGGCATGAAAAAATAAGCAGAGTTCGAATGGGTAGATAATAAAGACATATCATGAACAACCTCATTAGAACTCGAAGAATCAGCCTCTGCAAAATCAGAAGTAATAGGGTCAATCTCTCCCATTATGGATTTCGGAAAGATTATGCGCGGCACCGTTAATAAATTTTTTGGCACATAAGTGTTCACCTTATTAGTCGAAGTTTGATGACAATTTAATGAAATTTCTTTGGAAACATCATCAATGGTAACTTCTTCTACAGGCTCATCACAATTTATGTAATTATCAGGTGCTGGGGGATCGACCCTAAAACTCAACATGTCTTTATTCTCAACCTCCCCCTCAACTTCACTACTAAATATATGAGCTGGAATACAACCATAGTGAATCTCAAGACCACGACGTGCACATTCTAGCTCAAAAAGGGTACTATCAGGATTTTTGAGAACGTCTACACATTGTTCAAGCATGGTCTTTTGTTTTGGGGGAGGGGGCTGACTGACCCTATTTGGCAAATTATTAAGAACATCGAAATTTATGAAATGCCAAGGGCCACGATACTCAAAGGGAAACATAATGAAGAAAATAAAAATATAGAGACTAAAGGAAAAAAAACTTCAAATTAAAATTAGAGTTGCTTGGTATTGATATTAGCGAAAAATCAGTCCCCGGCAACGGCGCCAAAAACTTGTTGTGGGAAAAATCCCTCACAATATGCCGCAAGTGCACGGTGTCAACAAGTAATAAAGTGATAAGTAAAGTATCGTTCCCTCGAGGACTGATTTCACTAAGTACCAAAATATAGTCGACTCACAATTTTATTTGAAGATCAATTAAATAGAGTTTATATCCAAACTAATAAATAATAGTACTACTAATAATAATAATACTAATAAGGGCGTAGGATTATGATTTTCACCTCAAACAATCAGGAATGATATTTATTCAATTCAATTCACTTTTATTCAATTGACTGTAAGCCAGGAATTCCTAAATTATTCTAAAGCCTTTCCCAAGGTTGATAGAAAATACTACGAATTATTAACTCGATATATCCCTATTCGAATTAGATAATTAATAGCTTAAACAGTTCAAGAATTCCCACAATAAATAGGCTTCACAATTCGCATGAGTATATCCCTATCTCACGAAAATTATGATTCGTCTCACAAGAACTATGCCTAAATTTCATCTCCCGAATCCATAAAGACATTCAAAACAAATTAACTGTTGGCCAGACAATTAAAAAGCATTAAGAACAGTAAGAAGAATCCAATTCAATAGAATAACGAGTAAATCGAAATAATAATAAATAATCAAACCGTCATGAAATCAGCTACAATCAAAATCCTACTCGAATAGATCTAGGAACTAAGATGCAGAAAAACCGTAGGGATCCGTGGTCTTGTCGTCGCCCACAAATCTCCTCCTTGTGTTCTTCGCCCTAGCTATCAATGCCCTTCCTTGTTCTAATCGATCTCCCCCTTTCTTCAGCCCTATGATGCTTATTTATAGTCGTCCTCAGCCTCCAAAACGCGTCCGTGTGATTAGGTCGAGAACAGGCTCCAAAACGTCCCAGGAACGCGGAATATTCAGCAAAACCGCCCGGTGGGCCGCGGCTCACTTAATGCAGGCCGCGCCTCGCCGCCGCCGAGATGCACGGGCGCGACATTTTCCTTCCGGGGCCGCGGCTCACTTAGCCGTGCTGCTGCGGCTGGCTGCTTTGTCCGGGCACTGTTTGTTCTTTCGCCTTGTGCCGCGGCTCAGCTAACGGGTGCCGCGGCTCGTCATGTTAGTGTGCCGCGGCTCACGTAGTCTGTGCCGTGGCTCACAGTACAGTTCGCTCGGGACTTTGTTGGGGCCGTGCGTGTGCCGCGGCTCACTTGGTTTGTGCCGCGGCTCATGACCAAAAACTGCTGTTTTAGCCCATTTTTCATCGTTTTGTCTTCCGGACTCCGATTTCCTGCAAAACATATAAGAATAGTGCATTAAAAGCTCATTTATGCTGATTTAGGCTCAAGATGGACATAAAATAATGATAAATAAGCGCATAAAAATATGCCTAACAATCAACAATCAATAAAACCAATTCACAAACCTAACGGCTCAAAAATTTCTCGATTAACCACTAGTCTGATCAATCCAACTTAAACGATCACAAATTCATAACCGAAACAGGATATACTACACTGTCTGTTGACTTAGCGCACGTTAATCCCTTAACGTAGCGTGCGCTAAGTTGCTCCCGTTAGCGTGCGCTAGCTAGTAAGCTTAGCGTGCGCTAATGGCATGCAGTTGCATGCATTTCGGATACCGATCAACATATGGCGATTATCAAGAACATTAAGTGATTCTGAACTATGTTCATAGCTATCAAACAACGAAATCCGATATCCTTTAACATGTCGGTAATCATCCAACTCTTAATCCAATTCATATATTCACATATCATTTTCTTCCTCAATATCAACATATGAATACCAAGAATTCATAATCATTGCCATGTTCACCATCATATGAAGGACCAACAACAACAACATCAAAGACCCGAATTGAAGGAAAACATTAGCCACATATCTCTTTGAAGATAAACAACACAATTCGAAACTATTCAAATCATATCAATACCTGTATATCAACAATAATATTAACATAACTCGGTAACCAATCTCATAATCATACTTGTTAACTCTTATACATGATGATTATCAACTCAAGGACATCATATACAATCCAAAACGAAATCTCAAAGTGAAAAGTAATTACCTCTTTGAAGGAATTGATTGATTTCCAAGGTTGAATCCATTCTCACTCACTTCTTAGCTTGATATTGTTATGGATGATCAACTCCACCATAATCCAGTGTTTGGAACTTCAAACATCTCTCTATGAACCCTCTCTATCGTTTGCAAGGAAAGAATGGACGAAATGAAGAATAATGGCCAACTGCACATACATATACTGACTATTATTAGCGTGCGCTAACTGTCTTTGTTAGCGAGCGCTATCGCAGTCCAGAGGCTACTGCCTTATTGAATACAATGAGTTACGTACGCAACGCCCATGCAATAGCGTACGTAATCTCCTCTATTTAGCGTACGCTAGTGTCTGATCATAGCGTGCACTACTCATAGTTGACTCGCTTGTCTGTATGCTCCGAAGACGGGTCCACACGCCGACAGCTCTGACTATGATAAGATTCCCTTTGGATCGATCTGATGTTAGCGTCATTTTCTATCGGTGCGAGATAAATTGTTACACTCTTGTCTTTATGTCGGTCCAAGATAAACCATATTCCTTTTCTATCGGACAAGGAAGCAACCTATCTAGCTTTCGATGGGTACTAGACAAGCCTCATTTGGATTTAGATATGATTCTAATAATGCGGGATCAAGATTCCTAATAACACTGAATCAATCTACAATCCGTATCTTTCCTCTCGTGTATGATTTAGTGTATGAACACTCAAACACTTATCAATTAAGCACAAATACAACAACGATAGTGTATACAATTATATCAAACGTATATATGATTATCTCGGAGTTGTTGTTATGAATAATACCATATGCCTTGGTATTTATAGGCATAAAGCCTCAACTAGCCGTTAGCCCATGTTGCCTGCATTACGTACATTATATGTCCACCATTACGTATAACCACATTACGTACGTTAAGACTCCTTCGTTATGTATGTTATGTATAGTGCAAATCAGTCCAGTAGCAACTGTCTTCTTCTTACGTACGTAATATTAATACTCTTTACATATGTTATCTTTAGTCAAAATATCCATTGCATGTTGACCTACTCCATGATGTCATCTTCAACGGTTCCTTGTTTGAATTCGTATTCAAACCATTACGTACGTTAAACATGTACGCTTACGTATGTTAAGCTCGCCTCATTACGTACGTTATACTCGTTATTTTGCGTACGTTAAATCATGTCAGCTGCATTCGTATGCCTTCAGGTGAGTTTCCATTACGTATATTATACCATGTATATTACGTACATTAGCTTTGTTAAACATCACTTGTTTGCTTTTCTGTCCGTTTCGAGCGTCTTTGACTTCTTTGTTGTTTTGCTTCGTTCTAATGTTGTTCTGTTTGATTGATAACATCATCAACTCATCATTAGCTCATTATCAACTCATCATCAAAACCAATTTATGATTACATGGAATAGAATATTCCAACAATCTCCTCTTTTTTGATGATGACAAAACAACAACCTTTGACCGGATTATATGCCTGCAAAAAATTAAAACAATTACAAATCAAAGTTTTCGGCTTTGTCCGTTTCGTTAGTTTTCTTCTCCCCATCTTTTCTTTTCTCCTTTTCGACTCCTCATTTTTTTTTCAACTTTCTTCTTCGTTTTCTCGATTTTCTTCTCCTTCGTCTTTTCTCCCCCTTTCATGCTCGGGATATTGTTTTTATTTTTCTCGTCATTTTTCCATGACTCGTATTCTCCTTCTCCCATCATTTTTCTCGACTTTCTCTCCCCCTTTTTATCATAATAAAAAGTGCATAGTAAATTAAAAAATTGATGCATTAAATATGATGATTAATCGGGTAAAACTCCCCCTGAGAAATAGATTTCCCCAAAAATAGTAACGCCTCCTGAGTTAAATACCAATTGTTAAAAAAATATAAATTATCAAAATACCAACTGATGAAAATATATTAATTTTGATTTTTGGGGATCCAACCGAGAGTTGGTTTTTCTTTTGAAACATAGACAATATTCGATGTAATGGTTCCTTTTGGAATCCAAACTTTTTTAATTTTGATCGTCCGTCTTGGGCTTTTGCAATCAAAATATGATGCCAGATTTTAAATATTTCTCATATCGGGGTATTTTAAAATTTAAGGATTCGGTTTTATTATTCGGTTTGAATCCTAACCCCTGTTTACTTAATGAAAATTTTTGAACGGAAAGCATTTATTCGAATTTGTGGTTTCCGCAAGAAAATTTGTTCGTTAAATTTTTAAGTCCAGTTTGAACTTTTAAAAGATCATTCTTTAATTTATTTTCAACTTCAAGGCATTTAGAATGATTGGTTTCTATAAATTTCCCCTTTTGATCTTAAGAGCGTGGACCACTGGAGCAAGTTCCAAGTCATGCGTCGGATAGTTCACCTCGTACGGATTGAGTTGTCAAGAGGCATATGCAATAACTCTGTCGTTCTGCATGAAGACACATCCTAGTCCATGTTTAGATGCATCTGTGTAAATCACGAATCCTTCCGTGCCCTGCGGTAACACCGACACCGGAGCAGTAGTCAGTCTCCTCTTTAATTCATCGAAGCTCTCCTGGCAATCTGTTGTCCAGATAAACTTTGTACTCTTCCTTAGTAGATTTTTCAATGGCCAAGCGATACAAGAAAAAGCCTCGACGAACCGTCGATAATATCCTGCCAATCCCAGAAAACTTCTCACTTCCTTGACGTTCCTAGGTGGATCCCAACTCATCACTGTGTCGATCTTCTGGGGGTCTACCTTGACGCCTTCTGCTGAAATTACATGTCCCAGAAAGGTCACCTCCGGCATCCAGAACTCTCATTTAGAAAGTTTAGCATAAAGTTGGTGTTGCCTGAAAACATTTAACACCTGCCTCAAGTGTTCCTCATGCTCCTGTCGGTTCTGGGAATATATTAAAATGTCGTCAATAAAATCCACCACACACTTATCGAGAAATTTTGTCAGAACCTTGTTCATTAACTCCATAAAAACGTCTGGGGCAGTAGTCAAGCCGAACGACACCACCATGTACTCATAGTGTCCATATCTTGATCGAAATGCGGTCTTGGAAATATGCTCCTCTCGAATCCTCAATTTGTGATATCTGGACCGTAAATCGATTTTTGAGAACACAGTCGCCCCCTGTAATTGATCCAGTAAATCATCAATCCTCGGAAGTGGGTAATGGTTCTTGATAGTGACTTTGTTTAGTTCTCTGTAATCGATACACAGGCGCAGGGAGTTGTCCTTATTCTTTACAAAAAGGACCGGCGCTCCCCATGGCGAAGTACTCGGACGGATCAGTCCCTTCTTTAGCAGTTCTTCGAGTTGTAACTTTAATTCCTTCATTTCAGCTGGTGCCATCCTATATGGTGCCTTAGAGATAGGCGTCGTTCCCGGCTCAAGTTCAATCGAGAAATCGACCTCCCATCATGGCGGAAACCCTGGTAATTCATCGGAAAAAACGTATGGAAATTCGCTCACTGCGGGAATGTTATCAACTGATAGCTGTGATGCGTCCTCCTGAAGAACACAACACTAGTAATATGTTTCTCGAGTGTCACAAGATACTCCGGCTGTAAGGAGGCTGAGGGACCCTTTAGTACTGAAGTGTTCTCTATCCCTGATTATGTGAGTGGCACCGTCACGAGTGATAATGGAAACGGTCAGGTGATAGGTATCTAATATCATCCTGTGCATCGCCATCCAGTCCATACCCAGGATAACATCTTCGTTTTGAAGTGGGAAAACCATGAGATTCGCTGTCCAGCCCTGATCATCAATACGGATCGGACAGTTACGGACTTCCAAATTACCCACAACTCTGCTACCCTCGGATAGCTTAACAGTAAAAGATTCATAAGGTACACAAGGAAGGTTCAAACGATTAACACATTCCACATATATAAACGAGTGCGTTGCTCTAGTATCAAACAGTACATGAACACGCTGGGAATTAATAAGAAGTGTACCTGAGACAGTAGGTGCGGCCTGGTCATCAGTAGCCCCCGAGGATGGTGCAGCGCCTCCCCCGTGCCCACGTCCTCTTCTGGCACCATATGGTGGAGTCTGGTAAGGTTGATATAGATAGTCGGACACGGCGGGTGCCCTAGATGTCTATACCGAGCCTTGCTGACTCTGTTGAGCTGAATTTGGTGTAGAATTGACCCGCGAACAGTAGCGAGACATTTGTCCAATTTTTCCGCATGAAAAACACTTCATAGCCACCTTACGACACTGACTAATGGTATGTCCAGATATGCTACAATTGAAACAGCTCCAGCGAAGGGACCGGTCAGATGTGCCCTTCTGTTGGTACGAAGCCACTGATTTAGAGGAGCACCCAGTTCCCGAGTTCATTCGGTTGGTGCTCCCGGACTGGTTAGATGTCTTCTGCTTCTTTTGGTTATGCCCGGTATCATAAATAACAACAGTACCAGCGTATTCCGTGACTATGTCCTCATATGCCCTTAGAGTTGTGCAGTGAAATCCAGCTGCATAACGTTGAACATCTTCCGGCAACCGTTGTGCAAGGTGACAAATTCGTTGATCTTCGGATGGAACCATCTGTGAGACATAGCTTAGTTCGGTCCTATAGGCCCGAATGATTTCTGGTACTGGCAAGTTCTGTGGTCCTGCACTGAAGAAACTCCGTGCGCGAGCAGTTTGAGCTGACATGGGGCAGTACTCGTTCCTCAACAATTTGGAAAACTCGGTCCACCCGACTACTCTGTCTTCCGGCTTGTAGGTCCTCCACCATCGAGCTGTAGTATCGCGGAGCTGGTTGATTCCTAGTGGCACCCTTCGGTTCCCTCGGCAAACGATTACCTCGAAAGTAGTCTCCATTTCAAAGATCCAGTAATCCACATGTTTATCTCCTGAACCGTCAAATAGTGGTGGTCTATCCTTCATCATTTCTCCCAGCCATCGGTCCTTCCAGGCGTTCTCCTCCACGTTAATGACTGGTACTCGTTCTGATCGGTTGGCCTGAGTGATCCCTACTGCGATGGCCTGGGCGAGAGTCTGAATGAAAACCAGGTCCATTCCTCCGTTGTTCTGGTTCTCCGCCTCCTGTTCGTTCTGATTATTAGACGGCGGCTGGTTTCCGACTGGAACGGTTTCAGCGGTGTTCCTGTTTTCCTGCTGGTTCACAGCAGAGACCTAAGTGTCGTTCCCGATTCTCCTAGCCCCACGACGTGCCATTATGATAATAGTTCGATCTAGAGGTACAGTTCAGTACAGTTATTCTTTGAGTTCTACTGAATTCAACATCATACCTGATTTTTAGGAAACATACGTATTTCTTACCTTGACATTCCTCGAGGAGTTACGGTCGCTTGGAGTGTTGGACTTTGAAACCTGTAACAATTTCAAAATGTTTGATAAAATTTTCAGCGTGGTCGTAACCTCGCTCCGATACCATTTTCTGTAACACCCCAAAACTCACCGGAATGTTGCAGTGCCGTGAACCCTGTGAGGGACCCACAAGGCAAATTTTAAAGATTTAAGAACTCATCCGAAAATGATTTATTTATGAAGATAATCCCATGATGATAAAAATTCCAGAACAAGTAGTTTAGGAAATAAGTCCGACCACACAGTTATTACATCAATTCGAAATATTTGGAATTATAAAAGAGAAGAAAACGGAGTAACAGGGCTTCATCCAAACACCGCTTAAGCCTGACCGGAACCTTTGGGAATGTCCTGCACATATTCAATAAATTTGCCTGACACGACGAATCGTGCCAGTCGACCTAGGTGAGACAATATGAATGGAAAATCATTGAAGGTATAAAATAAACTTGCAATACAATATCAATGTTTGGTTTGGCATTAGATCACATCATACCCAATACCATCCTTTCAATCAAAACACAACTCCCAAGGTCGCAACCAAGGGTCACGGAAGTATCTACACAAGATTACTCTGGACATGGGTACCATTCAGGTTTTATCCCTCAACACAGTTCTGTACAGATGTATCAACATATAAACTCCCAAGGCTGCAGCCAAGGGTCACGGAAGTATCTACTCAGGATTACTCCGGACTTGGGTAAATAGAACGAACATCATTCACAAATAGAACACGCATTAAATCTTAGAATTTAATGTAACATAGTCCGAGCAAGTTTCACTTGCCTTAGTTCCGACGAGAGTTACTCCCTTGATACACAATGGCTCGAACGACCACACCCGAGAGCTCAACCTATTACATATTCGTCGATTAATACCTTATGGTGAAAATGACGAATAGCGACAATTTCCCCGTCCCGTCAGGATTCTAAACCTAGTTCGTTCATGACGTTGAAACCAAAATTCCATGTTTTAACCACAATGCGAATTACTAAATTCCCCAGTCCGCCGATTTACAATTTATCATCTCGTTAAACAATAATGTTCTAGTACAACATTTCTACGTTACGACTATGACTTATAGCCGCCGTAATTTCATTACTTAGTCAAATTCGAAATTCTAGAATAGAACAACTAAGCACAAATCACCCGAAATCCTAACGTATTCGATAACCTATCCGATTAGATATTCGTTAATTAATTCATTAAGGAATTACCAACGAGTTTACAATATGATAATCCGATTACAATCACAATCCATAACATGATGATTCCATGGTGTTGGTAATTTACAAGTTCGGTTATGAGTTGTACAATCCAACTATGATTACTACCACAAGTCATACAAAATACTAGTTTGATAGGTTTCAATTAACGATCACGATTAGCCCCAACGGTTCGATTATTATCAAGAGTTCTAAACTACCCAAGGCATTCGAATGTAGTACAACTAAACTAACAACATGAGACAAATTCAAAGGTTGATAAACTTACCTTACTTGACGAGATACGAGGAAGAACAACAAGGATGATGAAGAACGGAAGGACAACACCTTCAAAACCTTCTCTGGAGCTTGATCAATCCACTCTACTACGATAATACACGGCTAGGAAGGCTCAAAATTTGATTTGGGGGGTTAGAGGACGATTTTTGGATGAGAAGAAGTGTTCAAGGGTCGGAGGAAATGAAAGAGGAAATGTCATTTTATAACATCAGGCTAGCATTACGTACGTAATGCCTAAGGATTTACGTACGTAACCTTCGTTACGTACGTTACCGCCTATGGGCTAACGCACGTAAGTGTTTCTCAGGAGCTACTTCCCGAAATGCCAGGGCTCATTACGTGTGTAATGTGTGGTGGAATTACGCACGTAATGATCAGTTGACTAGCTGTCGTTGTTGCGCCGAAAGTTGCCCTGACCACGCGGGATCGAGAATCTCGTCCGAAGACTGCATTACGTACGTAAGGTCTGAACTTTAACGTACGTAATGCTGTGAAAATAGCATACGTAATGCTGCTCGAGTACGTATGTAATGTTCGTTCAATACACTAAGTTATAATATTACATTTAATCCTTATAACACGACTTCCCTTTAGACTCATCCAGCAATTTCTTAGGGAACAAGACGCTAGCCACCATCATATTCGGACCGATAATTGCTCAGAGACATCAAGGTAAGTCACCGACATATCATCAACATCAGGAAATCACATCACAACACAATTAAGTACTTTCAAGAATTTACATGCCACAACACGGTCTAAACATAATACGTATAAAAGTAAAAGCATCACGATGGAGCACATTATTTAATTATTAAAACAAGGTACAAGGTTTTAAACAGCATGGAATACTCGTGGTATTACATTACGTTACACAGAACACCTAACGTAAGTAACATCCCTTATGTACGTTACCCATCCTTGATAGCGTACGTAATACTGGTCCAGAGGTCACTACCTCATTTCCATTCCATGATTACGTACGTAAGGCCCATTCCATAGAGTACGTAATACAGATGTTGACTTACAATAGTAACTCAGTTACGTACGTAATGTCCAACTTCTTACGTACGCAACACACCATTAACGTACGTAATAACATAACAATAACGTACGTTATCCTCAATCCAGAAGCTACGACTCTTGTCAACTGATACCATTACGTACGTAGCTCAACCTGCATAACATACGTAAACATCTAGTTCCTTTAACGTACGTAACACCAGCATCATAAGGTATGTTAAATGATTCATTGACTCACCTGTCCACATCTGTGTCGAAAGTTTCCGACGTCGGGACCCACTCATATATCAAATCCTGGATCATGTTCGATTCCTCTCATAACGTACGTAACACATGCTATGTAATGTACGTTATACTTACGTCTTAACGGACGTAAGCTCTTCTGCTTAATGTACATAATGGCTCCTGTACTTAGCCAAATATAACTACTCCTGTCTGTCGTCTCAACATACTGAATACGCATACACATCCCACTAATATTCCCATATGATATACCCGATATCAAAATCAAAACAACCTGATACACGATATCCTCAAATATAATTGTCGACAAATTACGTCGATTGTTCCAATACAACTGTCTCAGTTCCCAAATTATTTTATCCATACTGTATAGATACCATGTTATCTAATATATCTCAGATAAAATAACGCGAAAATATTATACTAAAAATCCAGATATTACATACTACCCCCTTAAAATAAGTTTCATCCTCGAAACTTGCAATCCTGTCACAATCAACAGATCAACCAAAATTTCCAAACTCATCATGAGAGCAATCAATCGTCGCCACAAGCGAATAAGCAAAACAATATATTTACAGGTACATGAAGCTGCTGATATCCCGTGATACTAGCATACGACTCCCATACGAAGTTTCAACACAATACCAACATACACCAATATCGCAATTATAGCAATTTTGAAAATATCTTAAAAATTTTGGAACCTCCAAGAATTGATTTGACTCAAAAGTCATAAAAATAATTTTTCAAAAGTCACGCCACTACCGTACTCGTAGAGCCACGTAACACACATGCCTGGGTTTCAAAAAACCCAAGCTCCGATACCATCTTCTGTAACACTCCCAAAACTATCCGGGAATATTACAGCGCCGTGGGCCCCGCGCCGGAACCCACCAGGCTAAAATCATTTTCGTAATCATTTCAAATACGTCAAAAGGGCCGATGACGGTAATATCTTTCAAATACTCAAATTGTCTCTAAAAATCTATTTTTCAAATTACCATCATAAAGTTCCGTTTGAAAGTACAAGGCGAAATGCCAAATCTCGACAGTTTCAAAACGTACCTTAAGTCACAGCTTACACGTACCGATAAGATAGTTTAAGGAAAAAGGTTTAACGAAATAAACCCGAGTTTGCAAAATACCAAAAATGCCATTTTAAAGTTATAGACGAGTTGGTAAAACACCGGAAATCCATTTTAAAATACACACGTAGTCGGTATAAACATAGTTAAAAATATATATTTGCAGCGGAATATAATGAACAGTAAAATACTCGGTTCCCACATACATGTCATGGCCAGTATCACCTGGGAAGCTCATCCCTTCATGACCGCTACTAGCTCGATCTCCGAGTACCAAAAAATAAAGCCCACGACGGGGTCAGCCACAATACTCAACAATGATAATGATCACATCATCAAAAATAATTATATACCAATGTAATAACATAGTAAGAATACTACCAACGTAATCTTACCGTCATAACCTCACCAACCCATAGCAATCCATGTCAAATCAATCCTTACCATAACCCACATTTAATCAAATGACGAAATGAACTGAACTACAACCATCTGTACTGTATTCAAAGGATACCAAGAATTCTCAAAACATCATCATAACTCATAAGTGTGGAATAATCCATCTGTGCCAAATCCTATCCGTCGGATTGCACAGTCAAATCTCAATCTGGATAAAACTAATAACACACAATATATCTGTAGATCAACTACCACAAAACAATGATAACAAGTCCCGAAACATCGACGTACAGTCCGAATGCTCGTACGATCAATAACAATGTTCAACCAATAAATCAACCGAGAATATCATCGACATGATAAACTCCAATACGACCAACCAAAGGCCAACCACAACCAAGAATATCATCAACATGATAAACTCCAATACTACAAACGAAGGATAAACAATAATCGAGAATACCATCAACAGGATAAACTCCAACACGATCAACAAAGGGTCAACAACGACCGAGAATACCATCAACATGGTAAACTCCAAATAAGATCAAATATAATAGATCTCAAAGATATATCCCCGACAATTGAACATACCCCTCGGGCGTATATACAACTAGTCGCAAACTGTCGAACATACCCAATCATACATGGAGTATGAACGACCAATGAATATGGCTCAAGACAGACATCACAGTACGCCCGATCCGGAAATGTGTCAGTGCACATGTCCACCCCGTATATGGAATCCAGAATATACGCGGGACAATGTATCTAATTAGCCTCACGAACTACGTCTCATGTGCACAGTCCAATGTGGAAATATCAACACATGACGATATGTGCCTGGATAAAAATCCTACACAATGACCAATCAGAACGCAGATATGATTCCAGATATGTCACGATACAACATGACAACAAAACTCAAAGAATAACAAATCCAATAAAGATAAAAAAAGACTCACCGAAGTGAACAACGACAAACCGATAATGAAAGATCGACACGACCAACAATATCTAAAACAACAATCCTCGGATCATCATCCCCCAAGAAGGATCAACACGATCATCAATACCAAACAATGGCCCTGAGATCAACATCCCTCGACGAACAGTTAATACGAATCTCATTATACGAAACCTTAACATACAATATATACAAAAATTACCTCAAAGCCGAAGATAATATCCTTTCCACGAACTAACATCCCTGAACGAATACACGGTTATTTGAATAATATCGAATGAGCTACAGTCCATTAATATCAATAAACCACCATCCCGACATCAATGTCGACACGATAAACTATTCTCGATATCTGACATCCCATATCACAGACCAAAGATAACTCACATCTCCATCTTCACCAAACACATTTAAATCATACACATTATGATTTAATCTAAACCAAAATACAATTTCCGACAATTTACATTTATAATATCATTGCTATATAAATTATAAATGAAATGAAATCAAAATTATTTATTAAATATTATGAACCGAACAAGTATAAACTTGCCTCGATATCTATACGACAAAGCCGTTACCAATTACATTGCCTTCGTCTACGAGCTCCTCAGCCCCGACCAAAATCAATCTATAAACTCTTCAACCTCAACCGCAACACAACGGTCATAATCAACGATCAATCATCACAACCTATTGCAATAATCGATTAACAACAAGTTCGATACAATCAACAACCGATATACCCAACCAAAAAACTCAACGGTTCAACAATACCTCAATCATATACAAAACCAAACAATACAACTCAAACAATTACGAACTCATATCCACAATACAAGCCGAAATCCGATAATCATATCAACAACCAATTTAAACCAATAACAAGGGTCTTAACATTCTCGATTCCAACTTCAATCTTAAATACGGATTAACAAGGTTCCTCCTTGTAAATTCATAGTTAAAACCAATTACCGATGATCATCATAAATCTGAACCATCCAATTAGTTCAACATTATAGATAATCATATTCCAGGGCTGTCAAATAATTCAATCATTCGAATTGAACACTTGTTCAATATGTATGAACTTCCAAACCCAAAGATGAATAATAATCTCATCAAACTCGTAATCATATTCGTATTCCTATATGAATATTATACCAAAACACATAACTTAGTTCTATATATGAATATTCCATGTTCACATAAAAAAAAACACCAATACCTCTTATACATATTCATCATATTATGACATATAATTAAGAGTTCCTCAAGAACATGAATTAATCCATAATCATATCCAATTAACATCATTTTGTTCATAACCATCAAGATAACATAGTCCAATGTGTTATCTAACCTCTAATCTATCATATTCCACTCATAATCCGATCAATACATACATATCATCATCTTCTTCAACATACACTTCACATAACATCAAGAATCACAACAATAGTATCATATCCATCACCATATGTAGCAAACACTAATAACAATATCAAGGATCCAAAATCAAGGTGTAGAGTCGATCAACATACCTCAAGATCATGAACAACACCATCAAACGCATCAAGTATCAACAACATATTCATATCTCGAGCTCTAAATCCATGCCCTAAAGCTCATGATCAAGTTAGAAGAACCAAAATCTATATTGGAGGGTTGAAGGACGAAAAAATTACGAAGTGAAGGTATGAAAATATCGAAGTGACGGACATCTCATATATATAGACTTCCAATCGTTACGTACGTTACACAGAACACCTAACGTACGTAACATCCCTTATGTTGTACGTTACCCGTCCTTGATAGCATATGTAATACTGGTCCAGAGGTCACTGCCTCATTTCCATTACATGATTACGTACGTAAGGCCCATTCCATAGCGTAAGTAATATAGATGTTGACTTGCAATAGTAACTCAGTTACGTACGTAATGTCCAACTTCTTACGTACGCAACACACCATATCCTTAATCCATAAGATACGGCTCTTGTCAACTGATACCATTACGTACGTAGATCAACCTGCATAACGTTCGTAAACATCTAGTTCCTTTAACGTATGTAACACTAGCATCATAGGGTAGGTTAAATCTTTCGTTGACTCACCTGCCCACATCTGTGCCGAAAGTTGCCGACATCGGGCCCCACTCGTCGATCAAATCCTGGATCATGTCCGATTCCTCTCATAACGTACGTAACACATGCTACGTAACGTACGTTATAATTACGTCTTAACGTATGCACGCTCTTCAGCTTAACGTACATAATAGCTTCTGTACTTAGCCAAATATAACTACTCTTGCCTGTCGTCTAAACATACTGAATACGCATACACATCCCAATAATATTCCTATATGATATACCCGATATCAAAATCAAAACAACCTGATACACGATATCCTCAAATATAATTGTCGGCCAATTACGTCGATTGTACCAATACAACTGTCTTAGTTCCCAAATTATTTTATCCATACTATATAGACACCATGCTATCCAATATATCTCAGATAAAATAACGCAAAAAATTTATACTGAAAATTCGGATATTACAACTGATGGCAACGACTGCATGTTATTAGCTTCTTTAGAATCTGGTTGTTCGATTTGAACCTCTGCTTTTCTTCCTACCTGGGGGTGACTTGACTGCGAGAGGCAAGACTAATGTGGATCGAGGCTCATAATCTGTATCAACGTTGGTGAGGGGATGACTTGGAAAATCGTAAGCCTTCCTGAACGAGCTGGTTTGCAATAGAGGATCAATGTAGACATATATTAGCGTTGTATAGCGCCCAGAGCATGACACAGGAAGCAGCTTATCTGCCATTCGACGCAGGAACATGTCCTATCTTTCAGGTCCACAACCCATTTGTGCTCGGAACTAACCTCGAACACACCATGTCCCAAACCATGCACCGAAAAGCACAACTCTTATCCATATCTTTTGTAGCCTTATTTTAATCTTAGGTGTGAGAAATGTGGTCCATGTAAGAGACTTAACACACCTTGAACTATTTAGCGTCATAAGTTTAACTCTAGTTTCTTTAAGAAATGAAAGTATGGGTAATAAACGTTATGTGATAATCCAACTATTAAAAGATTCAGCGATATTATTAGCCATAATCCCGTAATAGCATCCCTTAAAAAAGGCACCACACCATTATCAACAGGGATTTCTGATAGAAAATCCTCTATTTTGGTTCTGCTTCCCTCGTTTCTCAATAACTGCAGAATATGATTATATTCCTTCTCAGTGGATGAATATGCTAGCCTGAAGAAAAAATCTTGTATACTGCTCATCGTGTAAAACTTGCCTTGACCATTGTACCTCTGATTAACGTTCATCGCCAAATGCTTGTAACATAACAAGTGGGGATTTCTCAGAAAAATTTGATCGAATGCACTTTAGTAGACTAATGTCATGGTCACTTATGAACGTAATCACCCTTTTCTGATGTTGTAGCAGAATCTTGAGATTGGAGAAGAAAAAGTTTCAATTATCTTCATTTTCACTGTCGCATGCACATACAGCCAGGGGGAAGAGACCTTCAAATACATTATTAATTTAGATTACATTATTCATATACGAAATGATAAACACAGTAACCATTTGGTCAATTCTATACTTGTACGGTTAATTGCTATCATTTATGCATGGCTGTTTAACCCATCATTTAAAACATTAACCATTTGATCAATTCTATACCTGTACTTGTTTTGTATATATGTATATATTATGGTGCAAAAGATACTATCTTCATTGCTGTTCCGTCCAGTTGCTGCAAGAACTTGGCCCTTGTACAAGCTTTTACCAACAACATTATATACCTAAAGTATGGGGAGGCAGGATTCAAAACCATCAATGCAGCCTCCATATGCTAGAAAAACTCTCTTAAATCGACTTGTATGTTGATCTACTTCCATTTCAAATATAGAGTTCGGGTTCGCCTCCAAAACATCATCCCTAAACCACGGTAATTTGAAGAACGATTTAGCATTGTTGCCATAAAGGCTATTGATGGCATTTTCCTTTGCATTTAAAGCAACTCTGTAGGTGATTTCAAATTCATAGTCGGCGAGCATCTTCGCATTTATATCCTTGGGACGAATATGAACATTATACATAATGTCGAATTTACTTCAAGTCATGACAGCATCAGCATCGACCAACGGATGTTTGTGTTTGCGTACACCCCTGCCACAACTATGCACATTATCCAACCTATTTGCACAAATAAACCTGTTGCATTCAACTACATAACCTTTTAAAAACCACTTGCACAATCTTTCATTAATCGTATTTACACATTCGTGGTTTTCTGATACATATCCTCCTTAAATATCTCATAATTATTACATTTAGCATGTACATACCGGGGGTCATTCCTATTAGAAGGCATATTCAAATCCAGTTGCAGCATCATGCATTTTAAGGGTGCAATGAAATTCATCTATACCACCAGTGAACTTCTGACCAACACCAGTAATAGAAAGTAACCATGCATCAGATAAATATAACTTTTGATCTCCATACTAAAAGGCAAACCAAGATAATCATCTTCATTGACACTTACGCAACTATTTTGCACCTGTCCTACATGAATTGTCATTATCTCTCTTAACTGATATATCAACAACCTTTAAGCTATATATACGACACCCATGTAAAAACATCGCAAAATTATTATGACCTTCTAATAATAGTTTCTTACCAGGTCTCAATGAGTAGCTTAAACAATTGCATCAGTTGATCCAAAATGGAATCGACGATATATTTCTTGACGCAATATTTCATATTTCACGGAAGAAACAATATGATATAAAAAAGGAATCCTCGTCCATGTACAACAAGCAAGGAGTGTAGAATTTTCTTGGCTAAGTAAAAACATGCTCGTATTAGTGCATGCATATCATATGAAAATAATATAACAAATGACCCCCAACTTGACAAATGAACATTACGATATGAAAATTCTTACAGGAATATTTGGCCTGAGGGGTAATTGCTCTGCTATGAATATTATCAAATGATTTTAATAATTATGCTACGGTAAATTTATTTACGATATTGTTAGAGGCAATCTGAGCACCATTATGATGGCACCATTATTCGTAAATGTGTTAGTGTGTGCTTGTCATTTGAAAATGATACAATAAATGACCTCAAACACGACAAAAAGAATATTAGTATATGAAGATTCTAGCACGAATATTTTCGGTCGACTGGGATTTGCTCTGCCTCTCACATTATCATATGACTATAACAACAGTCAAATGATTATTTTGGTTATCTTCTATTTGAAAATCTGATCACCATTAATCACCATTATTCGTGCAAACTAAACTAGTTTACTATTGGAAATTTGACAGCACCATTATTCCCAACACCATTACTACTGGTAATTTTACAACAATTAACATTGTAACACCCAAATCTGGCGGCTATTACAGTGCCGTGGACCCCACACCGGTGTAACACCCCCGATATGTTCAGGAATATTACAGCGCCGTAAATCTTTTACATAAGGATTTACAAGGCTGAAGAATTGAAAAGACATTAACAAATCCCAACGTATGAAAATAACGGAAATAAGATACAAAAGTTCTGACGAATGTTCAACGGAAAAGTATTAGTACATCACCAAATTCAAATCATCATAAATGACTACGTACTCGAGTACTTATTAAAACGATACAAACAATAGACAAATAAACCCAGCCGGAACATCACTCTGCACCATCGTCGTCATGCATCTCCAGTGGTTGTTTCCCCGGTCTCCTGGATCCTGAACATAAACAAATGTTCACCCCCGAAGGGGTTAGCACAACGATGCTAGTACAAATACCACAACGTATTATTCAACATTTCACGAAGAATAATAATAACATAAATGACAAAAGAATCCACGAGTCTTCTCCTGCCAGAAACTCAATAATATCATACACACATTAACATCACAACATGATATCACAACATACACATGGTAATTCCAATGATCCAGCGTTCACTGCCTAGACCCCAAGATGATCCCGTCGGACCAACATGTGGTGGAAAAACCCGTCCAATGATCCAGCGCACGCTAGCATAGATCCCAAGATGATCCCGTCGGACCAACACGTGGTGGACATAAAACAACGACATATATGCACGACAATATGTATAATATCAATATATAAAACAATTAAGGTACTTGCCTCAATTTGAAGACAAGAACAATACTTCCACGAAAAACGAAACACTCGAAGGTCGCCCCTTCGATCAATCACGTAGCAAGCTCGAACCTTAACAAAAAAAATAATATAGAATTCATCTCATGTCGTACGAATGTCTAACAATCCAATTTACGGCCAAAAGTTCATAAAACATAATCTGCCTGAATTGCTTAGCGTACGCTAAGTATTCTACGTAGCGCGCGCTAAGCCTGCTCGTTAGCGCACGCAAACAATGAAGCCTAG
This sequence comes from Orobanche coerulescens, assembly GCA_033398695.1. NCBI lineage: Eukaryota > Viridiplantae > Streptophyta > Magnoliopsida > Lamiales > Orobanchaceae > Orobanche > Orobanche coerulescens. The sequence goes on from CM065803.1 coordinate 53,870,645, forward strand.
CGTACGCTAACTATGTATCGACAGTCCTCTCTGATCAGCCGACTGACTTGCCTGATGAGATAGCGCACGTTACGTTTCCAATCATAGCGTACGTTAACTTATGCTCGATAGCGTACGCTAACCATGAAGCTTTAGCGCACGCTAATCATGTATGACAGTTCCTCCTGGACAGTCGACTGAACTAATCGTGATAAAACTTACGAAATCTTCAGTGTTAATACATGTTATCTCCATGAATATCATTCTCATACGGTTATGAATGATCTTACGGATAACAACAACTTCGAATTCAAGAATATGTATACCTGTTAGGCGTATTTTTATACGCTTATTTATCATTATTCTGTATTCTTTTCGTGAGTAAATCTGCATAAATGAGCCTTTAATGCCCTATTATTTTATGTTTTGCAGGAAATTGGAGTCCGAAAGCCGAAACGATGAAAAACGGACGAAAACGGCGAATTTTGGCCTGGGGCCGCGGCACAAGGCAAGCGGGCCGCGGCACACGCAGAGGACCAGCAGGCACTAGAGTAGACTGTACTCTGAGCCGCGGCACAATTATAGTGAGCCGCGGCCCAGAGGGAAATTATAGCGCCCAGGTTTTTATCGGAGTGCCGTGAGCCGCGGCACAGATTAAGTGAGCCGCGGCACACGGGGCGGTTTTGGTGTGGTCCGCGCGGGTTTGGGCCGTTTTGAAGCCTGTTCTCGACCTAATTACACGGACGCGTTTTTGAGGCAAAGGAGGATTATAAATAAGGGTTTATCAGCTGGGAATAGATATATCTTTAATCTGAGAGGCTGGAAATCAGAGGATCGATTATCATCAAGGATAAGAAGCAGAAGACACCAAGAGCAGAGGGCGGAAGGCAGAAGAACGGAGGAATCCGACTCTTCATCTGCGTTTGATTTTCATGCTTTCATTCATTAATTCTGTACTTTTATCTTTTAGAATGTCAGGCTAAAACCCTGTTCTAGGATTTTGATGAAACCTAAGTTTTGACGGATTTGCTTTTGATTATCTATATAATTCCCTTTCCTATTGAGTTTTCCCAATCAATTTTAATGCTTTCAATTGTCTGGCCAATAATTGGATTGTTTTAATTACGCAACTCGAATCGGGAGAGGAGAGTTGGTGAGGAACTATTGGTGAGAACCGTTTTATCTTGTGAGATAGGAATATACTCATAGGAACTACATGGCCTTTTGAGGATTTTGTGCTTTTTGCCTATTGTCGAATTAATTCACCTAGGGATAGAGTGCGTTATTCGCCTTTAGAAAAATCTATTGACCTCGGGAGAGGCGGTAGAGTATTTTAGCAATCTTCGCCTTCAATAAATTGGGGAAATCATTAACTTCAGATAATCGAGAGTAGAGTCGGATAAACCAAGGTGGATTTAGAATCCTAGACTTATTCATCATTTGATTTTCTTTCTTCAAGCGATCGTTTTTACTGTTAGTTCTTTCATTGATTTTCTTTAGTCATTAATTGCAACCCAAATTTCGACTGTTCAAATAAAATTAGAATACATAAAAATCGGTACTTAGTGATTCAGTCCTCGTGGGAACGATACTCACTCATCACTTTATTACTTGTCTACGATAACGTGCACTTGCGTTTAACGAAATATCGCAACAAGTTTTTGGCGCCGTTGCCGGGGACTGATTTTTCTACTAATATCGATTTCAGTATTTCCTAATCTTAGTTTGAACATTTTTTTTATTTATTTTTATGTAATTTTTTATTTGTTTTTTCCTTTCAGGATTTTTCGGGTAGTGCATGAGAAAATTCGGTAACAAAGGCCTACTACCTTTGGATACCGAACTCGAGCGCACTCTTCGGAGAAACAAAAAGGAGAAACGAGAGCTTCCAACATCAGTCATTATGGCCGATAACACGGGGAATCACGAAGCAGAAAAACTCATGGTGCAAGCTCAACCGGCATTAGCACTCCGCGATTATGCTATGCCGCAAATCAACGTGGACTTTTCGGGGATCCGGCGTCCGACAATTCAGGCAAATAACTTCGAAATCAAGCCGGCTATAATTCAGATGGTACAAGCGAGCCAGTTCTGTGGATTGACGAATGATGACCCCAATGCACACATTGCATTTTTTCTCGAGATTTGTGACACGTTCAAGAACAACGGTGTCACCGATGATGCTATCCGTCTAAGGCTTTTCCCTTTCTCTTTGAGGGACAAAGCAAAATTTTGGCTAAATTCTTTACCGCCGGGCTCTATCACGATATGGGTGGAATTAGCGCAAGCCTTCCTTGCTAAATTCTTCCCACCTTCGAAGACGGCAAGGTTACGGAACGAGATCACTACCTTTGGGCAATTCGATATGGAGTCACTTCACGAAGCTTGGGAGTGGTACAAAGATTTGTTACGGAGATGCCCACACCACGGCCTACCGGATTGGCTCCAAATACAAACATTTTACAATGGATTGAGTGCTTCTACACGCACTCTCGTCGATGCGGCCGCTGGAGGAGCCTTAATGGGAAAAACTATGGCCGAGGTACATTCTTTGTTGGAAGCTATGGCCGCAAATGCGTATCAATGGCCTTCCAAACGAGTACACCCGAAACGAGTAATGGAGATCTCCCATAATGATCCAATCTCTACATTATCCGCTCAAGTCGCCGCCTTGACGCAGCAACTTCAAGCATTTTCACATGCTCCTTCCCCCGTTACCATTGAATTGTGCAATTGGTGTAATGGATCTCATCCTAGCGCAGAGTGCCAAGTCGGAAACCCTTTCGAGCCACCGTCGATGGAACAAGCTCAGTTCGTGGGGAACGGGACCCGGCAAAATAATCCTTACTCCAGCACTTATAATCAAGGGTGGCGAAATCACCAAAATTTTTCGTGGAGGAACGGGTAAGCTTTAAAACCTCCACAAGCTCAATTCGCGCAGCCCCCTCAGCAGCCCCCTCAACCACCAAAGGTATCCTTGGAAGATGCTCTTGCTCAATTGGCGGCTAACACGAGCCAATTCATGACCCGCACAGAGACTACCCTTCAAAATCATTCCGCATCCATCTGAAACTTAGAAGCACAGATGGGGCAGATTGCAAGTCTATTGTCCTCTCGACCTCAAGGTGCATTACCCAGCGCAACCGAATTAAATCCTAAGGAAACCGTGCAAGCAATCGAACTACGAAGTGGAAAGGAGTTGAAAGTGCAGCCTATCAATGACAAGGACAAAATCGAGCAAAGTGAGAAAGAAAAGGACAAGGCGCCTAAGCCAAAGGAAGTGCTGACTACTCAGCCCACCCCGCAAATTCCATTCCCACAGCGGTTGCAAAAGCAAAAATTAGACAAGCAATTTTCCAAATTCCTCGACGTCTTCAAGAAACTGCACATAAACATTCCTTTTGCCGACGCGTTGGAGAAAATGCCGAGTTACGTAAAATTCATGAAAGAAGTCTTGTCGAACAAAAGAAAGCTTGAGGAGTATGAGACAGTCGCATTGACGGAGGAGTGCAGCGCTATTTTACAAAAGAAGCTCCCACCAAAATTGAGAGATCCGGGAAGTTTTACCATTCCTTGCATCATTGGGAATTCGTCTTTTGAAAGAGCCCTATGCGATCTCGGAGCCAGCATAAACCTTATGCCCCTTTCTATTTTTAAAAAGATGGATATTGGCGAAGCCAAGCCGACGACGGTCTCCTTACAAATGGCCGATAGATCCATCAAATATCCGTGGGGAGTGATAGAGGACGTCTTAGTCAAAGTCGATAAGTTCATCTTTCCGGCCGATTTCATTGTGCTTGACATGGAGGAGGACCACGACATCCCAATTATCTTGGGAAGACCATTTTTGGCAACCGGCCGTACTTTGATCGATGTGGAAAAAGGGAAGCTTACTCTATGAGTTCAAGAGGAGCAAGTAACGTTCAATATCTTTCGATCCTTAAAATATCCGAGTGATGCTGAAAATTGTTTCCAAGTTGACGTCATCGACTCGTGTGTAAGTAGAGCCTTTCGAGAGAATTATCCACCCGATCCACTGGAGTCCGTTTTGATTGGGGCTGTTTCTGAACTAAATGCAGAGCATGTAGCCTACGTACGACACATGGATGCTTCCCCGCCAATTTTCATTCGTCAACCATGTGAGGAGCTCGGAAGTTCACCAACTCGACCCGTCCCATCAATCGAGACACCTCCAAAGTTGGAACTCAAGAAGCTTCCATCTCATTTAAAATATGCGTTTTTGGGACCCGACGATTCCTAGCTAGTTATTCTTTCGGCCACTTTAGCGGGGGATCAAGAGGCGAAATTATTGAGAGTTTTGAGGGAATACAAATCTGCTCTTGGGTGGTCTATTGCGGATATTAAGGGGATCAGCCCGCCCATTTGCATGCAAAAGATTTTGATGGAGGAAGACTACAAACCATCCGTGGAGCATCAACGCCGTTTGAATCCAAACATGAAGGAGGTGGTAAAAGTCGAGGTTTTAAAACTCCTCGACGCAGGTATGATCTTTCCGATTTCTGAGAGCAAGTGGGTAAGTCCGGTTCAAGTTGTGTCAAAGAAGGGTGGGATAACGGTTATTCAAAATGATAATAATGAATTAATTCCCACTAGGATTGTTACGGGGTGGCGTATGTGCATAGATTATAGGAAGTTAAATAAAGCCACTAGAAAAGACCATTTCCCCTTACCTTTTATTGACCAAATGTTAGATAGATTAGCCGGACATGATTTTTATTACTTTCTTGATGGTTAATCTGGGTATAATCAGATTTATATAGCCCCAGAAGACCAAGAGAAAACGACGTTTACATGTCCATACGGCATTTTCGCTTATAGGCGCATGCCTTTTGGATTATGTAATGCGCCGGCTACTTTTCAACGGTGTATGATGGCTATTTTTTCTGACATGGTAGAGCATTGCATTGAGATTTTTATGGATGATTTTTCTGTTTTCGGTGATTCGTTTGACATTTGTTTACAAAATTTGCAGAAAGTCCTGAAAAGATGCGAAGAGACAAATTTGTTCTTGAACTGGGAGAAGTGTCACTTTATGGTTCAGGAGGGCATAGTACTTGGCCATCGAATATCCTCACATGGAATTGAAGTCGACCGGGCGAAAATCGAAACAATCGAGAAGATGCCTCCGCCTACTTCGGTTAAAGGGATTAGAAGTTTTTTGGGACATGCCGGTTTCTATCGCCGATTTATTAAGGATTTTTCGAAGATCACGAAGCCGTTGTGCAATCTACTTATGAAGGATGTTCTGTTTAATTTTGACGAGTCGTGTAAAGAAAGTTTCGATTTATTGAAGACCGCTCTAAGCACGGCACCGGTGATAGTCGCTCCAGACTGGGACCTTCCGTTCGAATTAATGTGTGATGCGAGTGATTTTGCCATTGGGGCTGTTTTGGGACAAAGACGAGGGAAAGTGTTCCACGTCGTGTATTATGCGAGCCGAACACTCGACGACGCCCAAAGAAATTATGCCACAACGGAAAAAGAATTGTTGGTGGTAATCTTTGCATTTGATAAATTCCGGGCGTATCTACTAGGGACGAAAGTGATAGTGTGGACCGACCATTCGGCAATAAAATACCTTTTGGAAAAGAAGGATGCTAAACCAAGGTTAATTAGGTGGGTGCTTCTCCTTCAAGAATTCAACTTGGAAATTCGGGATAAAAAGGGGACTGAGAATGTTATAGCCGATCACCTTTCACGGTTAGAGAGTCCCCTCGAGCGAGGAGAAAGTCATCCGCAAATCATGGAAACCTTTCCCGACGAGCAGCTCTACAAGTTGCGTTCGCAACACGCGCCTTGGTATGCTGATCTAGTGAACTACTTGGCGAGCAAAACAATTCCAAACGACCTCTCATGCCATCAAAAGAAGAAGCTAATCTCAGACGCTAAGTATTATTTGTGGGACGATCCTTTTCTATTCAAAAGATGCCCCGATCAAATCATTCGCAGATGTATTCCGGATGAGGAAATCCACAGTGTGCTGAACCATTGTCATGCATCACCCTACGGTGGACATTTTAGTGGGAATAGAACAGCGGCAAAGGTCTTACAATCGGGGTTCTATTGGTCGTCATTATTCAAGGATGCTCACTCCTTTGTATCCACGTGTGATCGGTGTCAACGAATGGGAAACATCTCAAGACGACACGAAATGCCGCTGAACACCATACTTGAGGTTGAATTGTTCGACGTTTGGGCGATCGACTTCATGGGTCCATTTCCTCCATCCAATAAGAATCTCTATATTTTGGTAGCCGTGGACTACGTCTCAAAGTGGGTCGAAGCGGTGGCACTACCAACGAATGGGTCCAATTTCGTAATCAAATTTATAAAAAAAATATATTTTCACGCGTTTTGGGACTCCACGTGCTGTTATCAGTGATGGTGGTTCACACTTCGACAACAAATTCCTTGATGCGGTCTTGAGCAAATATGGAGTCACTCATCGTGTTGCTACAACCTACCATCCTCAGAATAGCGGTCAAGTCGAGATATCAAATCGAGAGCTGAAGTGGATCCTAGAAAAAACAGTCAGCTCATCTCGAAAAGATTTGTCTTTCAAACTCGATGATGCACTTTGGGCATACCGCACTGCGTATAAAACACCTATCGGGATGTCGCCTTACCGATTGGTTTATGGGAAAAGCTGCCATTTACCTGTAGAGATGGAACATCGTGCTAACTGGGCGATAAGGAAATTAAACTTTGATCTGAAATCTGCTGGTGAAAAGCGTTCGTTGCAGCTGAACGAGTTGGAAGAAATTCGCCACGACGCATACGAAAATGCGAAACTTTATAAGGAGCGGACAAAGATGTGGCATGATAAGCACATCATACATAGAGAGTTTGTCCCGGGTCAAGAGGTGTTGTTATTTAATTCTCGCTTAAAGTTATTCCCCGGGAAATTGCGTTCACGATGGTCGGGACCGTTCACCGTAGTTCAAGTGTTCCCACACGGTGCAGTAGAAGTACAAAAAGATGAACGTAAATTCAAATTTAATGGACAACGGTTGAAAGCCTACTTGGGAAATCCAATAGACGCGCAGAAGACGAGTGTCGTCTTATCCACCACCGGATGAATGCTAGAAAAGTCCGGCTGAAGACTATAAACTTAGCGCTTCTCGGGAGGCAACCCGAGTATTAGTTGTAGATTTTTTTTATTTTTTAGTGTTTTCTTGCATTTTAGATTCTTTATTTTTCGTCATTTTGCTTTGATTTGCTTATCCCTCTCGTTCTTGATGTTTTCCTTTTAAAATTCTGTGCAGAAATCACCCCAGGGGAAGAAATCAATGATGGGCCGCGGCACAAGAAAAGTGAGCCGCGGCACACACCAGTTGAAGGACAAAGGCCAAACAAACTGTACTCTGTGCCGCAGCACGACCTTACTGAGCCGCGGCACACCAGGTCCCTGAGCCGCGGCACATATTCCCTGAGCCGCGGCACACCAAATGTCCAAGATATGCCCAGGGATCTGTACTATGGGCCGCGGCACATATGTGTTGAACCGCGGCACACTAATATTCTGAGCCGCGGCACCCGTATGCTGAGCCGAGGCACATGGCGTTGAAACAAATTTGTCCAGGTGGACTGTACTCTGGGCCGCGGCTCACTTAAGTTGTGCCGCGGCCCCCGTTCGAAAATTTGAACAGCCCAGGTATCCTTCTTATATTCAATTGGCCGGGACCAGGTAACCTCTTTTCCTTCCTGTACACAAAGCGATTGGCCGAAAACTTTTTCTCCCCTCCTTCTTCTTGCATTCTTAATTCCAAGTCAGGTAAATCTCGATCTCTTAATCAAAATTGATACATGATTTGAAAAGTGAATTGAATTTATATGTTGCTAGTTGTTCTTCAATGTTTTCTCAAAAATGGAGTTGGAATATGGTGAATATGGTATTTGATTGTGACGGGATTGGTGATTATGAACGAATTGGTGATGTCAGTTATCGTTTTTGATGGCTATTATCTGTGTTATTATTTTTGGGATTTGGATTTAGCCATTAAACTTCTTGTTCTTCATTTTGACTTGTGCATACCAAGTGTTTGATAAATTGCAGCAATGAAAAATTGTTAATGCAAGTATTTTCAAACTATATGCAACGAATCGTTTTATCGGATTATATTATCTCCCAACCCTTACATCATGTTTAAACTTCAGAGCTCATCCTTAATTTCCTCTTTGTTGTTGCAAGCTCACTCATTCACGCTCCGCATGGTGTAGTCGAGATACGTGCAGACTCGCCGGACGACGCCAGCACCAGTTCGTGAGCTGACTGTAGGGGAGTACTTGACCTTCTTCTATTATTGCATATTATATTTTGTCCATTGAGGTCAATGTACGTCCTAAGTTTGGGGGGGTGGGGTTTACTTTCTGTTGCTATTATTATTATTGCTGTACTTATTCGTTTGCACTTTTCATAATTTTTTGTTATCTTTTTGTTGCTTGCCTTGCTTGTCGTGTTTTTAATTGCATTCGTGAATTTTTCGTGCTTCTTTTTGTGTAAAACTGATGTTACGATACTGTTTTCTCTCTGAAGAAACGGTTGAGTTTTAGTTGAGTTGTAGTCAGTGATATCTGTTTCTGTTGAGTATTCATCTAGGTCCGAATTTTTTTTTTTTCGTTTTTGTAGAAATCTTAGCGGATAAGAGAGGATACATACGTGTTTTCAAATCGTCGTCTATACATTTGGTTACATTTTTCGGTTAGCTAGTCGTCCAGTAACATAAGTCGTGTTGGCACCTAATTTGAGTTTAGAGTCGGACAAGTTTTTTCTCAAAAATCGAGATGTTGTTTGTTCTATGACGGGAAGTCTAGTGACCGGGGGTATTCACGTGACCCGTTGTTTACTCTCGCGTAAAACGACGACCCTGATTAGACTAGTGGTTTAGAGATTTCGCATGTGCCGATGACGGGAAGCCTAGTAACCGGGGGTATTTGCGTGACCCGTTGTTTATGTTAGGAGTATGCCCTCGAATGCCACTCAGAGGATGTTGAGTGAGGGCATTGCACTTGTAATTATGTAAATCAATTATATAAGGCAATGAATGTTTCTTTATTTATTGGTAGTTACTGGCATTCCTAACTCGTAAATATACATATAGAAACTAGTCCGTGTATTTGAGAGCAAAACGTTCCACTCCTTATTGGATAAGGGGGTCGGCACTGGAAAGGTTTATAGCTCAAATACTTAATCGTTCGCAAGTCAATGAAACTTGACTGGGCGTTAAGTTTATGTGAAGACTTGTATGACGTGTTCTTTGACATGGAAAGTGCCTGTCGAACGCTATTGGTTAGTGGGAGCACACGTTATAGGTATGCTAATTGGATTAGTATACTCGAACCGACTCACCCTCGATTCGTCACACGGATTTCACTCCGGGACAGTCAATGACGGAATCGAAAGGTTGTGATAGGTATTCGTGAACCTTCGACTTGAGGATTTAGTAGGGATGTGCTTGTGACGTCAAGATTTTCATTAGAGTAGTTCGACCCTATAAACCGGAAGGCGGGGGTCAACCTCGACGTGCATCTTGATGGGCAAGTAGCAGGTCCTACTGAATACCAAGATAGAATTCTTTCTCCTGTTAGTGAACGGGTTATATGTCCTATGCGGTTATTGGCAGATGAGATCATAAGTCTTTGGCCAAAGCATTGGAGCTAGCTGTATTAGATACACGAGAGCTCGATGATCTCGATTTGCATTAACGCATGCATAACGTCAAGTACATATGGGGTTTGACTGACCGTGACCCTATAACTTGATCGGGACATTAGAAAGAAGGGTTTATCGTTCTTGGTATTCACGACAGAATGGTTCTTGAATGATCCCAATCATTCGTTCTCAGTCGGGGTACAGTGTAGGCCACCAGGCTTGCTAGGTGGTGCTACTACTCTTTGGTTCCTCCCATTGCTGACTGAGACGGACCTACCGAGTCGCGCATTAGGATTGACGACGGAATGAATCAAGCTAATTCTCTCATTATGTGTATTAGATATTAGATATCTAAATTTGAGACATTAGATGTCTAAATCGATTTATTGGATAAATTGATATACGGCCTAATGAATTAAATATATCACTGGGTGATTAATTTAATTCATGAATATAATTATTTCTTGGAGAAATTAATTATGTTATTTTGTATTTGATATGTTTAATTAATTGGATTAATTAAACGACACAAATACATCGGAACGGAATAGGAGTTTATCTGTTTGGACTCACGGGAGTCCGAAACGAACCGAACTCGTCCCGGCTCCTTCTAGATGGCCATCCCATTTTCCCTCCTCTTTCCTTTGGTCATAGTCTCCACCTTAATTGGTGGAAGACTTGAAGTATCAAGGGAACAAGATCTTTTAATTAATTCATTTTAATTATTTAGTCTTGATTTGGGAGGATTTTATGGAGCATAAAAAGAAGACTCTCTTCACTTGTTTGGTAAGCCTTCCAACGTGAGGATTGAGAGAGAGAGATAGACTTTGAGTTTAACACTCATTCTTCATCTTCTTCATTCACTTCTTCTTCATTTTTCTTGGAGAAAATTGAGAGAAAATTATTGAGAGATATATTATACACTTAGAGTGTAGTAATAAAAGCTTCATCACTTGATTCTAGCCGTAACCTTAGAGGTTAATCAAGTGTTGTTATTCCGGTCGTTTTTCCGGCGCGTGGCAAGTAGAGACGCGGTGCTTTCGGCGTTGGATCGTTCAAGGGCTTGGAGCGGATTGAACTCGTAGAGATCAAACTAAAGCTTGGGGAATAGCTCAAGAGAAGGTTACCATTTAATCAACGGACTTCGAGGGTTAGTTTCTTACGACTCTTGCTTTTCGTTTATATATTCGTATATACGTAGCTTGATCGATCCTCGTAGGGATTTGGATCGAATTAATTTTCGTTTTACCACTTCCGCTGGGCCTTCGTTTTAGGCACCGAATCCCAACAGTGGTATCGGAGAGTAGGTCTTGCGATCATATATACGATATTGGCTTTTGGAATGCTCGATTAGATGGTGAATGATTTGGAATCATTTTAGTCATAATCGTGGTATATATTTTTACGTTCATTGTAGTTATATTTTTCGTAAGTTTATGTCTAAATATTGTTGTTGCCCAAAATATTTATCCGAAGATTAATACTGCTGGAAGACGGACGACAAACAAAAATTTGCGGGAGCACTTCCGAGAGAAGATAAATAATACAAGATTTGCCGGGTTTGTTAGGCCCGGGCTTGAATGCTCTCGCGAGATGTTATTAATACAAATATTCGTGGATACAAGTATTAATGTGAGAAATCTAGGTACAATGAGTGTAAAAAGACTCTGTTAATCCGGCTCTTGAGCGAAACTCGGTGTTCTTCGTCCCTGCCGATCGTCTTCGTGATGAGAGAGGCCGGGAGAAGAAGTACCGGAAGACAGCCGTTGCCAAGAGTTGGAGATAGCCAAGTGCTGGGTGTTTTGCTTCTGTATTGCGTGAAATCCGAAGGAATTTGAAAAAGTGTCCAAGTGCAGGGAGCCTTGTATTTATAGTGGCAGCCGAGTCTTGTCCTTAGGCGGGCGATCGCCTTCCGGCCATTATAATAATGGGGCGATCGTCTGCCGGCCAATATTATAATGGGGCGATCCCCGGGCTGTCGGGCTAAAGTCCAAAGAAGATCTTGTGATGCCTAAAGTCGAGCTCAGCAGTGACCATCAGGGCGGTCCAATGAGGGGCCAGCACGCATCCAGAATCTCTGTCACATGCGGCCCTACTGACAACTTTCGGCGGCTTGTCGGCTGGTGGAAAGATTCTGTCAGGCTGTGGTCAATGACCCGAGATTCGCGGATCTTGTCTCGGCTCTTGCACGTGGGTGCTGTCCTGAGGCTCGGCCATTGCCGACTGGATGGCCATCGGCGCTGATCGACATGAGGCGGTCGTCTCTAGCTGGTCATCAGAGGTCGCCATCGGCCAGTTACTGAGGGTCGGCATCGGTCGGTCACCAAGGGTCGGTCGGCAGGTGCCGAGAGAGGATCGTCCACTAGTCGGTTGCCAGGAGTCGGTCGCCGAGTACCGAGAGACGATCATATTTGGTGTCGATCGCTCGGCACCGGGACTTGTCCTGGGACCTTCGGTTGGCCGATTTAGCTTGTCCGCTGGGCTAAGGCTCGGTCGCTGCAGTTGCTTGGTCGGCTTCGCCTCTACGCGGGCAGTGACTCGGTCGCCCGATCTCCGAGGCGATCGCCGGTCGGAGAGTGTTAATTCTTGACACAACAATTGCTCCCCAGCTTGTTCCTATGTTGAAGACATGGGGCGAGGTGGTTCTTGCTGGCGATCGTGTAAGGATGAGGACGGGCGATCTTGCCGAGCTGACTTAGGATTTGGACTTGGGCTATCATGGTCGATTGGCTAGCTATCTTTCGGTCTTGTACCTGCAAAAAACAACATTGGCTGATCCCCCTCGGAAACTTTGGTGATTTCGCTTGTTTGAGGAATCGTGCACAGTCGCGGAGTTCGATGGACCGACTCCATGACCGTGTCTTGATGCGCGAAGACATTGAGTGTCTCGTGACTCACTTTATTATGAGGGTCCTCTGTTAGGCTGCGCCTCGCCTCGTATTTAAACGAAGGACGTGCGGTCTCGGTCTAGAGGAGTCCTTGCGCGGGGCAGCGTCGGATGAATCAACTCCACGCCCGCGGCTTGTTAGCTCTGCTTCCACCTCGTCCAGCCATGGAGATGGCCGACCTCGACGGTGTACGTTGAGACGGGGGTTGTGGCACGTGTCACTTTGTCCGGGTAGATCATCTTTAGATGGTGAACCTTGAGGGCGGGCGACCGTGTCCACTGATTAAAGTTAGAGGGCCCTCTGACTATGCCGGCCTCGTATTTAAACGAAGGGCGGGCGATCTCGGCCGAGAGGGACCTTGCATGGCCGAAGCAGCCGGTTCCATCGGCTACCAGGACCATGGCCGTATGATGTGCGGTGGAGGCGATCGCGAGCCTTAGTCCCTCAATTAAAATGGTGGACTGTAGGCGGTGAGCGAGTCCTCCGTCTCTGCTGGATAGTAGCGATCGGGCTGGGAGACTGGAGGTCGTCGCGCGGGTGCCGATCGCTCTACTCCTAGGCTAAGAAGAAGCCTTTGTCTGGACAGGAAATCTGCGGCTCTACCCCGGAAGGCTGCGTAGGTCGTCGGTTGGGTCTTCGTGAGATGCCTGAACATAGGCGAGAAGCCCTGAAAACCTCTTAGGACCGCGTAGAGGGCGGTCTCATCGCTTACGGGCTCGCCGTTGAGGATGATCACGTCTACCCGGTCGATGTAGTCCGAGTCGGACTCTTCTTCTCCCTGCTTGATTTGCATCATGCGAAGGCGACCTTCTGGCCGGACGACTCTGGTGGCGAAGTATTCCGTGAAGACGTGCGCCAGCTCGTTAAAGGAGCCAATGGACCGAGGTGGCAATGAGGTGTACCACCGGTGGGCGAGGTCGTCCAGTGTCAGAGGGAACATTCGGCACCTGGTCGCGTCTGATGCCCCACACCCGGTCATGTAGATGTTGAACTTGCTCAGGTGTCTTTGGGGGTCCGATCGCCCCTCGTACACGGGAGTTTGAGGAGGAGCGATCTTGTGCTGCACGGGGGCGAGCTCGATGTCGATCGCGAGCGGCTCGCTCGGCTCGGCGATCGTCTTCATGGCACCCGCCCTGGATTCCAGGAGCGCCTTCACCTCGTCGAGTTGACGTTGCAATGCGGCAATCGCCGTGGCTCGGTTGCTTGCGGATCGGCTTTGGGAGCGGGAGCCGAGGCGATCGTGTACCGATCTCCGGACTCCGCTGCTGCCGACCTCGGCAATTTGGCGAGGGGGAGCCAGACGGCTGGGCTGCCTTCTGGGAGCCGGGTAGGCCGAGCTCCTGGTGACGGACTCAAACTCCGTCGTCTCGTAGCTGGGGCCGGACTGCCCCGGTCGCCAGGTCGGGTCACTGCCCAGGCGATCGAAGACAGAGGTGCCCCGGCTGGCGAGCGCCTCTTCTTGCGGACGAGAGCCTCCTGGCGATCGCTCGGCCAGTAACGCCTTGAGCTTCCGCTTGGACTTCCGGCGGGAGGCCGAGGGGGTGATAGCAGGAGGCGCGTCGAGAGCACTCCGTCGCTCCTGTAGGACGGCCATGACCTCGTCGATCTGTTCCTTGGTTCGGAGCTGATCGAGCGAGAGGCTCGGGCCGCCGTCCAGGGACGGGATCGAGCGTCTCTGACCGCGGCGGCTACCTTCCACCATCGGCTGTGGCTCGGACTGGGACAGAACGAGGTGTCTGGCCGGCTGGCCGGCGGCTTTCTTCGACGTGGAGGCGGAAGACATGATTTCTGACGGATTTCTTTGAAGTGCAGTGAGTGTCACTTCAAGTATCTGCCCCGAGAACAGTGAGTGTTCTTCGGGACGGTAGGTATAAAAATTTGAGGGTTGGATCCCCTTCCTCTAGCGCCAATTGTTGTTGCCCAAAATATTTATCCGAAGATTAATACTGCTGGAAGACGGACAACAAACAAAAATTTGCGGGAGCACTTCCGAGAGAAGATAAATAATACAAGATTTGCCGGGTTTGTTAGGCCCAGGCTTGAATGCTCTCGCGAGATGTTATTAATACAAATATTCGTGGATACAAGTATTAATGTGAGAAATCTAGGTACAATGAGTGTAAAAAGACTCTGTTAATCCGGCTCTTGAGCGAAACTCGGTGTTCTTCGTCCCTGCCGATCGTCTTCGTGATGAGAGAGGCCGGGAGAAGAAGTACCGGAAGACAGCCGTTGCCAAGAGTTGGAGATAGCCAAGTGCTGGGTGTTTTGCTTCTGTATTGCGTGAAATCCGAATGAAGTTGAGAAAGTGTCCAAGTGCAGGGAGCCTTGTATTTATAGTGGCAGCCGAGTCTTGTCCTTAGGCGGGCGATCGCCTTCCGGCCATTATAATAATGGGGCGATCGTCTGCCGGCCAATATTATAATGGGGCGATCCCCGGGCTGTCGGGCTAAAGTCCAAAGAAGATGCTGGCAGTCTGCCTAAAGTCCAAAGCTCCAGCAGGCAGCCATCAGGGCGGTCCAATGAGGGGCCAGCACGCGTCCGGAATCTCTGTCACATGCGGCCCTACTGACAACTTTCGGCGGCTTGTCGGCTGGTGGAAAGATTCTGTCAGGCTGTGGTCAATGACCCGAGATTCGCGGATCTTGTCTCGGCTCTTGCACGTGGGTGCTGTCCTGAGGCTCGGCCTTTGCCGACTGGATGGCCATCGGCGCTGATCGACATGAGGCGGTCGTCTCTAGCTGGTCATCAGAGGTCGCCATCGGCCAGTTACTGAGGGTCGGCATCGGTCGGTCACCAAGGGTCGGTCGGCAGGTGCCGAGAGAGGATCGTCCACTAGTCGGTCGCCAGGAGTCGGTCGCCGAGTACCGAGAGACGATCGTATTTGTTGTCGATCGCTCGGCACCAAGACTTGTCCTGGGACCTTCGGTTGGCCGATTTAGCTTGTCCGCTGGGCTAAGGCTCGGTCGCTCAGTTCTTTGGTGGCGATTACGTTTGCTCGGCAGTGACTCGGTCGCCCGATCTCCGAGGCGATCGCCGGTCGGAGAGTGTTAATTCTTGACACAACAAATATAAATCTTTATTTCTTGGAAATATGATTTATATTGAAGATATGAATGTTAAAAAATATTGATATTGGATATCCGGTCGAAAATCGAGCTCCGAATCGTCGTCGGACGATTTTTCGGACAAAGCGGAAGTCGCCAGGTGACTCGGCCGTGTCTGGTGACATGGGCCGTGTCCGGCATTCGGCCAAAGCCGCCCGGCGGACCCGGCCGTGTCGAGCGACACGGGCCGTGTCTGGCGGCTTCGAGAGTGACTCGGCCGTGTCGGTGACACGGCCGAGTCTGGCGTAGGTCTAGGTCGCTGCCGGCACGACCGGCCGTGCCATTCGGCACGCGGCCGTGTCGGCCGGCAGTGCCGGCGTGATGACTCGGCCATGGCAGGCCATTTTCGCCCCGGCTCGATTTTTTCGTGTATTCTTGAAAATTAATCTCCCTCATGTTAAATTGGATTTAATATGATTAAAATGATTTATGGTATTTCATTTTATAAGGGAAATTTGATTAATTGGAATATTTATGGTTGACCGAATTATTTTGAACGTTATCATATTACCGATTGTGTGAATCGATTGAATCGGTTCGTATTATTGATTGGATCAATGTATCTCTACGCTTTCCATTTATAGTATTTATTGGATGAATGCTTTTGAATGGGGATGTGGTTCGTGGACTTAGTTTTGAATCGTTCGTTTTATTCGATTGGGTTGTAAAGGCCGTTTTGAGCCTATTTATTTTACTAGAAATGTTTGTATTTAGGATGCAATTTTCGATGTAAAATTTATATGTAATGACGAAGACCGGAGGAAGATCCATTTCGAGAAGACGAAGATTCAAGACGAAGACTTGTAATTAGATTACGGAGTTTTTGTTTTCTAGAAACGGTCCATGAACCACATGTTGGTAGCAACTAGGTTGTGAATGGTTGTTTCGTATTGTATGAATGCCACAAACGCGCTTAAATGATTAATGTGCAAAGTGTAACGTTAATCGCGAAAATTCTCCCACGATAAATTATTAAGTTTATAAGGTTTCAAGGTTTTCCTTCCCTCCATCGAGTTTTCGGGAAATTGAAATCCAAACCGGATGTGCTATGCTTCCGAGTTATCGGTGTAGTCGTTCGGGGAGGACGGATAAATTACCGGGAGCGCATTGGATGCCTTCGGTTGGAGCAAATTTTATCCCTAGAAACCTGATAGGTTGCCGGATAAGATTCAATTGTGAAACTGATTTGCGTCGATGGTATAAACTTAACTTGTTCACGAACCATAGAAACCGTATAGGTTGAGGGGAGTGAACAAGGGGAAAAAGAAGATCGAATCATCCATTAGATGGGTTGGTGTTGGACACCACTTTATGAAAATTAATAGACTAGAAACCTGTTCGGTTGCCCTCTATTAAGATTTATAAAGAACTCGATCACTACTATGAAGTAGAGCGACGATACTTCCGGATTTCACATGGGAGTGTGTTATTCCGATAAAAATAGTGGGAGCAGGGTAACAAGAATAGAAAAGACCTTAATTCTATACTCAGAACATAATATAACAAGTCACTAATTAATCTGTTATGCTTAATGCAGACATAACTCAATATGACAATGAATCCACTCGCAATTCTACTCGAAAAGAACACCTTAATGGGACCTAACTTTGTGGATTGGCTCCATAATCGATGATTGTCCTCGGTATAGAGGCTTTGGGATACGTCTTGGAGACGGACATTCCGGCGCCTCTGTGCGGACCGAGCCAATCGGGAAGAGATGGAAAACCACGAAAAGTGGGTTAAGGATGACGTAAAAGTCCGTGCATACATGATGGCTTCTATGTCTAATGAGCTTGAGAGCTCATGAGAAAATGACTTCGCTAGGCGATTCTATCTCACTTAACCGAACTTTATGGTGAGCACAAGTGAATCGCTAGATATGAGATATCCAAGCAAGCTGTTCGGTGCAAGGATGAAGGAAGGTGAGAAAGTTGGGAACACGTCCTCAAAATGATATCCATGATCGAGAGATTGGAGGCTCTTGATTTTAAAATGGATACTTCTCTCCAAACCGACCTTATCCTACAGTCTCTCCCCGATTCCTTCTCACGTTTGTTATGAACTTCAAGCGCAATGAGATTGCATGTAATTTAGTGGGCTAATGAACAAACTTGTGACCGCTCGGTCTCGAGATGAAGACTCCGCGGATGAAGGAGTGCTCTTGTGATTTCTTACGGACCTCGGAGGTCTAAGAACAAGAAGAAAAAGACCAAGAAGCAAAGCTGGACCACAAGTTAAGGACCTTAAGGGTAAGGGCAAGGCCCGATGGTTCGAAGAACAAGAAGAAAAAGGATGATTGTCTCAAGTGCGGTGAGTGGGCCTTTGGGCTAGAGGCATCCGATTCTTCATGGCACTTGGTCTGAGTAACTTTTAGTTTTGGAAACAAATTGTTCACTCTTGTATTTTCTACTTCTGAATCTTGGATTACGGTGCTAGTTCTCATATTTGTACCGTGAATCGGGATGCGGAACAAAGTAGGAAGCTTGGAGCCTGGAGAAGTTATGATCACGGTCGGAAGCGGGCATAGTGTCGAGGCGGCCGACATAGGATCACTTCTTTTGGGTTTAGAATCCGGCTTTGTTTTGACTTTAGAAGATGTACTTGTTTTGCCCAAGGGGCACAAAAACATTGTATCCATTAGGTCATGGACCGAAAAGGCTTTTCATTTTTCATTGGTGATGGTTCCTGCAAAATTTATTTTAGAAATAAACTAGTGGGTACTGCTACATTGTTGAATGGATTGTATCATCTAAATCTCAACAACAAAGTAGTTGTGAATACTATGACTAGAAAACGTGGTAGGGATGAAACCAATCAAGTTTTGAAATGGCATCTTAGACTTGGTCATGTTGGTGGACCAAGGTTTACAAGATGGAAAAGATGGACTTATGGGTCCCGGGATCGGATCCCTTTCCTACTTGTGAATCTTGCCTTAAAGGCAAAATGACTAAGTCCCCCTTCACAGGGACATTTGAAAGAGCCGCTGATAAACTGGGATTAATCCATACCGACGTATGTGGTGCTTTGGAAGCAGCACGTGACGGATATCAATATTTCATTACGTTTACAGATGATCATACTAGGTATGGTTATGTATACTTAATGAAACATAAATCCGAGGCCTTTGAGAAATTCCAGGAATTCAAGGCCCTAGTCGAGAAACAAACTGGTAATCATATCAAAGCACTTCGGTCGGACCGAGGTGGCGAGTATATGAGTACGGAGTTTGACGAGTTCCTTAAGGAACATGGAATAGTTTCACAACTAACACCTGCAGGTACTCCTCAGTTAAATGGTGTGTCAGAAAGAAGGAACCGGACCCTGTTGAACATGGTCCGTTCCATGCTGGGCTATACTGACTTGCCGATTTACCTGTGGGGGTATGCACTCCTGACTGCCGCGCATATCTTGAATAGATGTCCTTCCAAATCCGTTCCTAAAACTCCACATGAGATGTGGGAGGGCAGGAAACCAAGTCTTAATCATATTAGGATTTGGGGATGTCCCGCCTATGTCAAGAAGACTAAGGTGGAAAAGTTGGAAGCTAGGTCTGCGAAGGGACGTTTCATTGGATTCCCGTCTGGGACGATGGGATATCTATTCTACATGCCCGAAGATCGAAGGATCGTTGTTGCTTTACAAGCACATTTCCTGGAAGATGAGTTCATTCAGGAAGGCGGAGCAGGTAGAAGTATTTCTTTAGAAGAATATAATGAAACTCCTCAGGAGACACCTGTGCAAGAAACTGGAACTGAACCTTCTCAAACACAAGTACAACCACCTTGTAGGTCTAGTAGGGTGTCTCATTTACCTGAGAGGTATGGGCTTGTGCACTTGGAGGAGCTGGGTCTCCATGAGGTTCCAAGTGATAGCCAAGAGACCGACCCAACAACCTATGACCAAGCGATGGTGGATTTAGACTCCGCGAAATGGCGTGAAGCTATGGAAGCTGAGATAGACTCGATGCATGTCAATCAGGTCTGGACTCTAGTAGACCGCCCCAAGGGCATAGTGCCTATTGGGAACAAGTGGATCTACAAGAGAAAGACTGATGGTGATGGCAAGGTTGACGCCTATAAGGCCAGGCTTGTGGCAAAGGGTTATACCCAGAAGGAAGGGATTGATTACCACGATACCTTCTCGCCCGTAGCCATGATCAAGTCTATTCGCATGATGCTTGCTATAGCTGCCTACCACGATTATGAGATATGGCAAATGGACGTAAAGCCGGCTTTCCTTAATGGATTCCTCGAGGAGGAAATCTATATGGAGCAGCCTAAAGGCTTTGTGTCCGAAGTCGATATTCAGAAAGTGTGCAAGCTTCAGCGTTCCATTTATAGACTGAAGCAAGCGTCGCGTAGTTGGAACCTTCGTTTTGACGAGGCAGTCAAAGAGTTTGACTTCGTGCAAAATGAGGAGGAACCTTGTGTATACAAGAGGGTTAGTGGGAGCAAGATCGCATTCTTAGTACTATATGTAGATGACATTCTACTAATAGGAAATGATGTGGGAATGCTCAGTTCTGTGAAAGCTTGGCTTTCGAGTAATTTCTCTATGAAAGACTTGGGAGAAGCTACCTATATTCTTGGTATTCGCGACTCTACCGGGATAGAGCGAAGAGAACAATAGGTCTTTCCCAAGCCCTCTATATAGATAAAATCTTAAAGCGATTTAAGATGGATGATTCTAAAAGAGGGTTCCTACCGATGCAACATGGAATAAAACTCTCTTTGAAGATGTGTCCTCAAAGTGAGGAACAACGAAAGGAAATGAGTAATATACCATATGCTTCGGCCGTGGGTAGCCTTATGTATGCTATGTTGTGTACAAGACCTGACATCGCGCATGCTGTAAGCGTGGTGAGTAGGTTTCAGGCAAACCCAGGTAGGGAACATTGGATTGCCGTAAAGAACGTTCTCAAGTACTTAAGAAGGACTAGAGATATGGTTATGATGTATGGCGGTGGAGAATTGGATGTGGTGGGATTCACTGATTCTGACTTCCAAGGACTGAAGGACGACTCGATGTCCACTTCTGGCTACATATTTACTCTTAATGGAGGAGCAGTATCTTGGCATAGTGCCAAGCAAAGCGCGACTGCTGATTCCACCTGTCAGGCTGAGTATCAAGCAGCCTCGGAGGCTAACAAGGAAGGGTTCTGGATTAAGAAGTTTCTGGGAGAACTTCAAGTGATACCATGTCTTTGAGTTTACTGTTCCATGCTGCGACAACGACGAGGTGTAGCGCGAGCCAAGGAGCCGAGGTTTCACAACACCAAACATATTGAGAGGAAGTATCATCTCGTAAGAGAATTTGTTCGCAAAGGGATACATTGTCTTGCCTGAGTAGACTCGGCCGACAACGTCGCCGATCCATCGACTAAGCCACTTTCTCGGACTAGCTTGGAGCGTCATCTGGAGAACATGGGTATTAGATACCATAGTGTGTGGCATTGAGTGCAAGTGGGAGATTGTTAGGAGTATGCCCTCGAATGCCACTCAGAGGATGTTGAGTGAGGGCATTGCACTTGTAATTATGTAAATCAATTATATAAGGCAATGAATGTTTCTTTATTTCCTGGTAGTTCTTGGCATTCCTAACTCGTAAATATACATATAGAAACTAGTCCGTGTATTTGAGAGCAAAACGTTCCACTCCTTATTGGATAAGGGGTCGGCCTTTGGAAAGGTTTATAGCTCAAATACTTAATCGTTCGCAAGTCAATGAAACTTGACTGGGCGTTAAGTTTATGTGAAGACTTGTATGACGTGTTCTTTGACATGGAAAGTGCCTGTTGAACGCTATTGGTTAGTGGGAGCACACGTTATAGGTATGCTAATTGGATTAGTATACTCGAACCGACTCACCCTCGATTCGTCACACGGATTTCACTCCGGGACAGTCAATGACGGAATCTAAAGGTTGTGATAGGTATTCGTGAACCTTCGACTTGAGGATTTAGTAGGGATGTGCTTGTGACGTCAAGATTTTCATTAGAGTAGTTCGACCCTATAAATCGGAAGGCGGGGGTCAACCTCGACGTGCATCTTGATGGGCAAGTAGCAGGTCCTACTGAATACCAAGATAGAATTCTTTCTCCTGTTAGTGAACGGGTTATATGTCCTATGCGGTTATTGGCAGATGAGATCATAAGTCTTTGGCCAAAGCATTGGAGCTAGCTGTATTAGATACACGAGAGCTCGATGATCTCGATTTGCATTAACGCATGCATAGCGTCAAGTACATATGGGGTTTGACTGACCGTGACCCTATAACTTGATCGGGACATTAGAAAGAAGGGTTTATACGTTTACTGGTATTCACGACAGAATGGTTCTTGAATGATCCCAATCATTCGTTCTCGATCGAGGTACAGTGTAGGCCACCAGTGGCTAGGTGGTGCTACTACTCTTTGGTTCCTCCCATTCTCGATCGAGACGGACCTACCGAGTCGCGCATTAGGATCTGACGGAATGAATCAAGCTAATTCTCTCATTATGTGTATTAGATATTAGATATCTAAATTTGAGACATTAGATGTCTAAATCGATTTATTGGATAAATTGATATACGGCCTAATGAATTAAATATATCACTGGGTGATTAATTTAATTCATGAATATAATTATTTCTTGAAGAAATTAATTATGTTATTTTGTATTTGATATGTTTAATTAATTGGATTAATTAAACGACACAAATACATCGGAACGGAATAGGAGTTTATCTGTTTGGACTCACGGGAGTCCGAAACGAACCGAACTCGTCCCGGCTCCTTCTAGATGGCCATCCCATTTTCCCTCCTATTTCCTTTGGTCATAGTCTCCACCTTAATTGGTGGAAGACTTGAAGTATCAAGGGAACAAGATCTTTTAATTAATTCATTTTAATTATTTAGTCTTGATTTGGGAGGATTTTATGGAGCATAAAAAGAAGACTCTCTTCACTTGTTTGGTAAGCCTTCCAACGTGAGGATTGAGAGAGAGAGAGAGATAGACTTTGAGTTTAACACTCATTCTTCATCTTCTTCATTCACTTCTTCTTCATTTTTCTTGGAGAAAATTGAGAGAAAATTATTGAGAGATATATTATACACTTAGAGTGTAGTAATAAAAGCTTCATCACTTGATTCTAGCCGTAACCTTAGAGGTTAATCAAGTGTTGTTATTCCGGTCGTTTTTCCGGCGCGTGGCAAGTAGAGACGCGGTGCTTTCGGCGTTGGATCGTTCAAGGGCTTGGAGCGGATTGAACTCGTAGAGATCAAACTAAAGCTTGGGGAATAGCTCAAGAGAAGGTTACCATTTAATCAACGGACTTCGAGGGTTAGTTTCTTACGACTCTTGCTTTTCGTTTATATATTCGTATATACGTAGCTTGATCGATCCTCGTAGGGATTCGGATCGAATTAATTTTCGTTTTACCGCTTCCGCTGGGCCTTCGTTTTAGGCACCGAATCCCAACAGTTTACTCTCGCGTAAAACAGCGACCTTGAATCGGACATGCGAGAATAGCTTTTCGAGTTGTTTCTCCGCTGTGGAGCGGAACTTAGTAACTAGAAGCATACATGTGCCCCATGAGTGTCTTTTACGTCAAACGGTTCCCAAACACATGAGAATGGAATTCCACCCTAGGATTATCCCGATGAAACATCCCGAGATCCAAACCTAGTGGTCAACTCGAATCAATTTATTGATCATATATAACGGAACACTGTCCGAGGGTTATTTTTGATGAAACTCTTGGAATTTTTTTGCCATTAGACTGTGGAACTGGGCGAGTTAGCTTGTTTATTTTTAACCATTCATACTGACGGTCGATTAAATTCACACTTGTTAATCTTTGAGCTGGATTTCCTTCATGAACAATTGATTAGGACTGAAATTAGTTACTTTGTGGAATCAGTGTCCTGAACGTGGCTCACTATTACAATACTTGTATTATTCTTTGTGATTTTCAGGATAGTATTGATTAGGTTGAGCACTATGAGTTGCACGATTATTCACGATATTCTTTTGTTTGAAATTGATTATTTTTGCTTGAGGACAAGCAAAGGCTCAAGTTTGGGGGTATTTGTTAGGCGTATTTTTACACGCTTATTTATCATTATTCTGTATTCTTTTCGTGAGTAAATGCATAAATGAGCCTTTAATGCCCTATTATTTTATGTTTTGCAGGAAATTAGAGTCCGAAAGCCGAAACGATGAAAAACGGACGAAAAAGGCGAATTTTGGCCTGGGGCCGCGGCACAAGGCAAGCGGGCCGCGACACACGCAGAGGACCAGCAGGCACCAGAGTAGACTGTACTCTGAGCCGCGGCACAGATATAGTGAGCCGCGGCCCAGAGGGAAATTATAGCACCCAGGTTTTTATCGGAGTGCCGTGAGCCGTGGCACAGATTAAGTGAGCCGCGGCACACGGGACGGTTTTGGTGTGCTCCGCGCGGGTTTGGGCCGTTTTGAAGCCTGTTCTCGACCTAATTACACGGACGCGTTTTTGAGGCAAAAGAGGATTATAAATAAGGGTTTATCAGCTGGGAATAGATATATCTTTAATCTGGGAGGCTGGAAATCAGAGGATCGATTTTCATCAAGGAGAAGAAGCAGAAGACACCAAGAGCAGAGGGCGGAAGCCAGAGGAACGGAGGAATCCGACTCTTCATCTGCATTTGATTTTCATGCTTTCATTCATTAATTCTGTACTTTTATCTTTTAGCATGTCAGGCTAAAACCCTGTTCTAGGATTTTGATGAAACCTAAGTTTTGACGGATTTGCTTTTGATTATCTATATAATTCCCTTTTCTATTGAGTTTTCCCAATCAATTTTAATGCTTTCAATTGTCTGGCCAATAATTGGATTGTTTTAATTACGCAACTCGAATCGGGAGAGGAGAGTTGGTAAGGAACTATTTGTGAGAACTGTTTTATCTTGTGAGATAGGAATATACTCATAGGAACTACGTGGCCTTTTGAGGATTTTGTGCTTTTTGCCTATTGTCCAATTAATTCACCTAGGGATAGAGTGCGTTATTCGCCTTTAGAAAAATCTATTGACCTCGGGAGAGGCGGTAGAGTATTTGAGCAATCTTCGCCTTCAATAAATTGGGGAAATCATTAACTTCAGATAATCAAGAGTAGAGTCGGATAAACCAAGGTGGATTCAAAATCCTAGACTTATTCATCATTTGATTTTCTTTCTTCAAGCGATCGTTTTTACTGTTAGTTCTTTCATTGATTTTCTTTAGTCATTAATTGCAACCCAAATTTAGACTGTTCAAATAAAATTAGAATACATAAAAATCGGTACTTAGTGATTCAGTCCTCGTGGGAACGATACTCACTCATCACTTTATTACTTGTCTACGATAACGTGCACTTGCGTTTAACGAAATATCGCAACAATACCATTATAAAACCATATTCCATTTTGATTACAATTCTTCATGCGTAATTCGGAAGGCCTAACGGTCGATATCAATACCTTATATCAATCAAAACTATCATCTTGTAGTTTGTTTAATACTCCATCTTTACAAGATAAATCTTTCCATGATTAATCTCTTAGATTCGTCTAACAATAATGATGTTAAAGTCAAGTCCGTGATTACTATGAAGACACCTTCTAAATTCGGATTACCAATGACAGAAACTTCCTCTACTTGTTCATCATAACAAGATTCGAATTATGATGTTCATAACCAAGGTACTTAAGGCATAATCATCTCAATCTCTTAAACATGATGTGGTTTGGATAATTCACCAATGAAACTCAATATCTTGATAGCATAATCCTCATATTCTTAAGAACACAAATTAAAGGTTGAAAGTAGCATAACATACCTTAAGATGAGGAAAAACACCGAGACAACAAGTAGAATCCGGCTCCAGTTGCTTGTTTGCCAAATCAAGACGTTTCTCCACTCCAATGATCAAACACAAGTGGCATCCAATCTTTAGTGATTAAGTGGAGGTGGTCTAAGTGTGTTTAAGAAGGAGGGAAGGTTCTCTGGACTATCAAGAGATGAGGACGAGTGAAGAGAACAAGAAGAAATGGAGTGCTGACCCTTATATAAATTTTCTGCACATAGCTGATTAGCGCATGCTATCATACAATCCTTAGCGCGCGCTAATAATCGTTGACTCCAAAATTGTCCAGGTTCGTCCGCAGGAATCTTATCCGGACCCACGTCCGGATGGTGCATGTGCTAGCCGTCTAGCTCAATAATTGATTGCCTAGCGCATGCAAATTCTTCATTCGTAGCATGCGCTAGTTGTAGCCTGATAACGCACGTTAAGCTACATTCTTAGCATGCGCTATCACGAGTTTACATGAGAAATGTTTGCATGTTGCTATACTTATGTACAAGGATTCAAATACGAGAATATCATACTTCAATCATCGATATCACAATTTTGAATAATACAGGGTTCAAATACAGATGAAATACACAATAATAAATCTGGATACTACAACCGGGACCCACCAGGCGATATCAACACATAATTTAAACATCCCATAGATGTGGCACCGAACCACAATATAATAATCATAACCCCAAGTAGGAGTTTATACAGTTACAATGACTTCTACACAGTATATATGAAAAAACCGGTATAAACCATATGGAGATGAAATATACCCAAAATAAAAATAATACAATAGTCCGAATTTTATATAAAATGAAAAAGTGAAATTTCACAGTTTAGACGTAACCGACCAACAAAAGACTCGGTCCCCCCAAACTAGCATCCTTCAATACCCTTCGCCATCGTGCTCTTTCTGTGCCTTGACCTTGCCTCGTCCTGAAATACAACACAAGTATTTCGCTCAAACCACAGGGTCATCTATACATGAATAATAATTCTCATGACATTATACAATTCATATATACAAGCTCTCAAAGAAACAACCGATCACTGAACATACCCCTCGGGTGTATGAACAATCATTATCAAACTTTCGGACATATCCAATCATACATGGAATATGGACGACCAATCATATGGCTCAAGAGAGACGTCACAGTATGCCCGATCCGGAAATGTGTCCGTGCATGTGTCGATCCCGTATACGGAATCCAGGATATATGTGGGACAATGTACCTAATTAGCCTCACGAACTATGTCTCGTGTGCACGGTCCAATGCAGAAACATCCACGCATGACCATCATGTGCCTGGCTAAAAATCCTACACATAACTAATCGGCACGCAGATATGACTCCAGAGATGTCACGATAAAACATGACAACGAAACTCAAAAAATTACACATCCCTTCAAGAATCGAAAGAACTCATCGAAGTGACAACAATGCTCAACGAGACCGATGGTATCAAGGGCAATAAGCTTTGGGAAGTCAATCCCGCCACAAAACGATAATACGATCAAGAACACCACATCATGAATCATAGATTCATAGAGCATTACATATACACGAAACATATAATGTTCACAAGAACTCAATCATCATTATAACCAAGCAAGATAACTTGCCTCAATTCCATAGATGAATAGTCCTTTTTCGAACGAACGAACGAACGGTATCCTTGACTATTAATAATCACTCAAACAAGCAACCTTGAATGAAATGTAATTCATTCAACAACACATTCATGCAATAATGATATCAATTCATAGGAAACGACACCCGGAATATTACCCGAATAGTTCATCCTATCCCAATGAACATTCCATAGTTTTATTATTGAATTACAATACACTATATTCATTTTTAAGAATCAGATTCATTCAGTTCTTAAGGTCTTTCAATATTTACATCATCTATTTCACAAGGATTATTATAATTGAGTTGGACTAATCATTCCATTAGGACATTGTCATCAATATCCTTCTTAAGAACACTATCAACCTATGAATACGATGATAAACACATTCTTAAGTCATCAAAATAGCTGATTAATCTAGTACATATAAAGGTTATATTGTGTTCTTCATAATCCATTACTATCTTCCTAAAGAATTCGTTCAGAACATCTTTATATCATTTAGGGTTCTACTAACATTAAGAACATACTCACAAACCCTTAATCATCCGATTTTTATCATGGTTTCCTAGGGATTAAGAGCAAATATGTTATTCTACATCTTCTTCAACCATTCAAGAGGTAATACTAACAATATTATCATGTTCTTCACTTAGGTTGTTCATAACTCCAATAACTAGCATGTTATACTAGATTAACTTATCATATATGCAAGTAATCATCCCTATCAATACGAAATTAGCACAAGTTAGACAACCAACCTCTTGAGAATGAAGAACAACACCAAAACTTCAAGAATACACTCCAAACTTCTAATCACCAAGCTTCAATCCAAGTGACAGAGCTCCAACACAAGATGGGAGGGCCAAAAATTGTTTTATCAATGCCGTGGATCGATTTTTAGAGGGAGAGATTGAGTTAGGTTCGTGCAGAAATGAAAGACAAGCCTTGAATTTTTAATTCGTGTTTACCATTACGTACGCTATCGCCAATTACATAGCGTACATTACCAGCACTACATACGTAATCCTGGCGATGTTACGTACGCAACGGGCATCCAGAGGCTACTGCCTCAAGACACATGCACTATTACGTATGTTGCCCAAATAACGTACGTAAGGCTCACATGTATTACATACGCTAACACTTAGCCATTACGTACATAATGGCCGTTGACTTGGCTGTCACAATCGGATCACCAACCCTCGCTCACGCTTGGTCCCACCCACCGAAAGGCGAGATGCTGTCAGATAAGCCATATTACGTACGTTATCGGTAGTGCCTTACGTACGTAATCATCACACATTAGCATACATTAAGGTTACACCGTAGCGTACGTTAAGCACCACAAAGTTAGCCAAGAAGAAGAAAAATACAATCCTTCATTACAATGTCTACCAGTCATCTAGTGCGAACAATGCATATTATTAACCTGACTCTATCATCACAACATCACAATCATTAATACTAAAAGCAATTACGGTATGACATTATCCGAATCATTCGAGTAATATATGGAAAATTACAACCAGATATTACATATTCCCCCCTTAAAATAGTTTCGTCCCCGAAGCTAAGGGGTAAACAACTCGGGATATCTATCCTGCATGCTGTCCTCAGTTTCCCACGTAGCCTTCTTGATTCCGTGTCTAGACCACTGAATTTTCAACAAGGGAATCGTCTTGTTCCTCAATCGTTTGATCCTTCTCTCGAGTATTCGCACAAGGCATTCTTCATACGAATGATCATCAACTATATCAACCTCTTCGAACTGAATAATATGGCTCGGATCAGTAACATACTTCATCAACTGGGAAACATGAAATACGTTGTGAATCCGGCTCAAAGCTAGTGCTAACACCAGATGATAGGCTATATCGCCTACACGTTCCAAAATCTCAAATGGTACAATATACCTCGGACTCAGCTTGCCCCTCTTCCCAAAATGAAAAACACCTCGAGTGGGAGACACTTTTACTATACCTGGCAATTGGGCTGGGCCAGCCCAAACGGGCTGGGCTGCCAACGGGTGGGTCAAATTTTGGGCCGGGCCAAAAAGGCCCAGGATTTTTTGGGCCTAAATATTGAGGCCCGTGGCCCATGCTGGGCGGGCCTAGTCCAGCCCATGGGCTACAGATTTTTTCTTGCTTCCAACTTAATTAACCAAAATATATTAAAATTATCAATAATATGATAGAAATATATTTTCAACAATTTTAAAAAGTTCAAACATCCATTTCAATACTATTAAAACCGTTAGATTCTTGCACTACAACCATCGGTACGGAAAGTAGCTCACTTGGTCCATTATCTGTATTCGATAGCAAAATATCAATACAAAAATCTAAATAAAATCAACTTTAAATTGAAATAAGTTACTGTGTAAGGTTATACCCATTAACCTTAGCCTAATTCATTAATATTTATTAGTTATTAAATTTTTCATGGGCCTCTGGGCGCCCGTGGGCTGGGCCTTCCTGGGCTGGGCCAAAATCTGGGCGGGCCAAAAAGGCCTAAGTTTCTATGGGCTAAAAATGTAAAGCCCAAAGCCCATTTATTCATGGGTGGGCCGGGCCGGCCCGTGGGCCTGGGCCACTTTTGCCAGGTCTAACTTTTACCAGTACATGATCACCAACCTCGAACTCAAGTGGTCGTCGACGATTATCTGCATATGATTTCTGGCGGCTCTGAGTCGTTAACAGACGACTCTTAATCAGGGCAATATTCTCATGAGCCGCTAACAACATATCAGGATCCGTACCAAGGGATTCAGACAAGTCGTCCCAACACAAAGGGACCTACAACGATGGCCATACAATGCCTCATAAGGTGCAATCTTAATCGAAGCATGCCAACTGTTATTATAGGTGAATTCCACCAAAGGCAGTTGGGCTTCCCAATCGTCCTTCCAATTGAGAGCATACGCCCTTAACATATCCTCCAAAGTTTGAATAGTCCTCTCATACTGGCCGTCGGTCTGAGGATGAAATATCGTACTGAATTTCAAATGCGTACCCATCGCACGATGAACTACCTTCCAGAAATGTGACACGAACTGTCCGTCACGATCTGATACAATACTCTTGGGGGTACCATGCAGCCTTAAAATTTCTTTAATGAACAGCTGGTCCAACCTCTCGGGACCCCATGTGTCCTTAATCTCTAAGAAGTGGGCTTATTTGGTAAGATGGTCCACAATCACCCAGATCGTATTCATACCTCGACGACTCGTCGGCAAACTAGTGATAAAATCCACCGATATATCCTCCCATTTCCATTCAGGAATCGGGAGTGGTTTCAGCACACCTGCTGGTCGTTGATGTTCAATCTTGACCTGCTGACAGGTCAAACATCTCGAAACGAATTCTGCAACTTCCCGTTTCATATTACCCCACCAATAATACAACTTCAAATCCTTATACATTTTGCTCGCCCCCAGGTGAATGGAGTATGGGGTAGCATGGGCCTCCTTTAGAATAGTGTTCCTCAACTCTTCATCTGCTGGCACACATACTCGATTCTTGAAACGTATCAGTCCATCCTCGTGGATCACAAATCCAGGGGCTTTCCCTTGATCTTCTTCTCCCCGAATTCGAGATAAGAACGGGACCGTCACCTGTTTTGCTCTAATTATATCGTCAAGGGTCGGCGAAATCTCAAGTGTGCAAAGTTTTCCCTCAACACGTTGTAACCAGATCTCAATCTCCAACCTCATGATCTCTAACTGTAATTCCTTCTGAACTGTCAACTGGGCAAGCATCTGTTCCTGCAGTGTCTTGCGACTCAGGACATCTGCGACTACATTTGCCTTTCCTGGATGGTACAGGATTTCAATGTCTTAATCTTTGATCATCACCAGCCACCTTTTCTGCCTCATGTTCAACTCTTTCTGGGTGAAAATATATTTCAGACTTTTGTGATCGGTAAAAATCTAACAGGTGACTGCGTACAAGTAGTGGCGCCAAATCTTCAAAGCAAATACCACGGCTACTAAATCTAAGTCATGGGTCGGGTAGTGGACCTCATATGGTCGTAACTGTCTTGACGCATAGGCAATCACTTTGCCATGCTGCATTAGTACACATCCGGGGCCCTGCCTCGACACGTCACTATATACCACAAATCCTTTGGTTCCTTGTGGCAAGACTAAGACTGGTGCCGAAATCAATCGACCTTTGAGTTCGTCAAAGCTTTGCTGACAGGACTTTGACCATGAATACTTTTTATGTTTCCTCAACAGGTTAGTTAGTGGTTGAGCAATCTTAGAAAAGCCTTCCACAAACCATCTGTAATAGCCTGCTAGACTAAGGAAACTACGAACTTACTTTGCATTCTTCAGAGGTAGCCAGTTCCGAATAGCTTCTGTTTTCTGTGGGTCCACTCTAACCCCATCTACTGTTATCACATGCCCAAGGAAAGTGACCTCAGACATCCAGAATTCGCATTTGGAAAATTTTCCATAGAGTTGTTCTCGCCTCAACGCATCGAGAACCTGACGGAGATGACACTCGTGTTCTTCATGGTCACGAGAGTAAACCAGAATACCATCGATGAAAACAACTACAAAACGATCCAAATAATCAATGAAAACTCGATTCATCAATTCCATGAACACTGGCAGCGCGTTACTCAACCCAAACGGCATCACCACGAACTCATAATGTCCATAACGAGTGCGAAAAGCTGTCTTTGAGGTATCGGACTCTCGGATCCTCAACTGATGATAACTGGATCTTAAGTCGATCTTGGAAAATACAGCGGCGCCTTGAAGTTGATCCAGCAAATCATCAATATGAGGCAACGAACATTTGTTCTTGATTGTTACCCGATTCAACTCACGGTAGTCAATACATAAATGCAGGGATCCATCCTTCTTACGTACAAATAACACTGGAGCTTCCCAAGGGGATGCACTAGGCCGAATGTAACCCTTCTCGATCAATTCCTCAAGCTGTCTCTTCAACTCCTGCATCTCGGTTGGAGCCATGCGATATGGTGCTTTTGAAAGCAGGGCCGTGCCTGGCTCCAACTCAACGGTGAACTCTACTTCACGATGTGGGGATAAACCCGAAAACTCATATGGAAAAACATATGGGTAGTCTCGGACCACCGGAATATCGGCCAATTCAATTGATCGATCCACTGTCTTGGTCATGTAGCACCAATAACCAACACAACCTTGATTAAGCAGTTTCACTACTTTCATTGTGCTGATGACTCTCCCGGAATGACTGGGATTATCACCCTGAAAAATGCACTCCACACCATCATCAGTTGTGACGGTCATTATCCACTTGCGGATGCTAAGTATGGCATCATGACGATCCATCCAATCGATACCCAAGATCACATCATCTTTAGGTAAATCGACCATAATTAAGTCTGACAACCACTCACGGTCGTTCATGCGAATCGGACAGTTCTGCACTTCACGATTTCCAACAATTATTCTACCATAAGGTATACCAATTACATAAGGTTCACAATCGGTAACATATCTAATTGCAAACGACTCAAACAAGAGGCAGATAAAAAGGAGTGTGAAGCACCAGTATCAAAAAGTACACAAACGGGCTGAGAACAGATCTCGAGAGTACCTGAAATCATGCTGGATTTCGGATCATCGACCTTGTTCATCTCGTAGACTCTGGGTTTTGCAGCTCCAGTACCAGATGTACCAGCTTGATTTCCACGGCCCATTACTCTGTTTGCTCCGGTAGTCTGATATGAAGCAGACAGAGGTATACGGTCCTGAACAGAAGACTGAACTGGAGTATGAGAGGCTATTGGAGTACGTCCCGGTCCACTCCTGCAATAACAAACACGATGTCCATTCTTCCCACAAGCATGGCATGCAACGGCTGACTTCGGGCATTTGGAGCTGATGTGTCCTTAGTCTCCACAGTTATAGCACACAACAGATGAGCTGACTATTCGAGAGTGCGTTCCTGCCGGATTCAACACTACAGGTGGCCGCTCAGAAGGATTTGGCACAGGCTAGGGCTTCCTGAACGTCCCTCCGTTAGTGTCTGCCTGGGTCTGATTCCTGGATCTCTTATTGGAGGATTGTGGCTGCTTCTTGGAAATCTCCTTCATAGTAAGTTCGTATTCCAGAGCTTCATCGATGAACTCCGGTAGGGTCGTAGAGTGGTGGTTGAGCAACTGCATCCTCATCCGGGGTTTAAGCCTTTTAAGGAAATATTTGATCTTATCAGCTTCCGTCCTGACAATCGTCGTAGCAAACGGAAGAAGTGCCTAAAATTTATCGGCAGTCGCTAACACATCCCCGTCCTCAGATGGATTGGGGTTCAACAATTCTGACAATTTGGCTTCACGGAGCGGAGTTGGATAGTATCGATCCAATATGAGGTTCTTGAATTCCTGCCAAGTACTCACTCCGTCAACTGGACTCACTGAAAGCCACCAAGTATGGGCACTCTTACTAAGATAGTAAGCCGCCACGGAGACTCTATTCTCTTCTGGGCATTCCACCAACTCGAACAGCTTCTCGAAATGCTCTATTCAGTGTACAATATCAGCAGGCTCAGATGAGCCTGTTGGAGGTCGCTGTCGTTATATGTCGCTAATGATCCAGCTCACGATCCCATCATGCACCAGAGACGGAGGCTGCTGTCCCTGCTGCTGGACAGTGGTAGCAGCTCTCTGCATAGCTTCCATCATTTGACCCATCTGGGTCATATGGTTCATCATGCCCTACATAACTACATAAGGGTCGACGCGCTCACCCTCATGATGATCGTTGTGGTAAGACTGGTTCTCAGAAGGTGAGTCACTACCTGCTGAACTTTGGCCCACATTCAATCAGGTATTAACTTGTGGCCTTGGGATTCGGCCCCTTTCGCAGTCTCGACCCCCACTACCACGGCCCCTCAAATTTCTATCCATACTGAAAATAATCAAATAGAAATCATAAGCATAGTTCATGACCGTCTTTACAGTCTCGTCACAATTCACACTAAACAATAATGAAATTACAAGTTCAGGAAGAATAATTTATCATGAGTCATTGGCATCATAAGTGCTCCATAAAATATCACACCAACATTAAGTTGAAACAATTTTCAGTCACGTAATTGATCCAAATTTTCCTCGGAATATCAATGAGACCAATTCCTCCATAATTCTCTCGGAATTTCAAGATCAATAAAAGGTCAATTCCGCTATTCACAGTTTGTCAGTAATTAAACCATGGCTTATAAGGAACATACCGCTTTAACTTGCGAGGTCAGGCGCTTGCACAGGTCACACGTGATGCGAAGGTTTCTTGATGCTATCTCAATCCGCAACGACTCAAAGAAAAGAAAACGACTCTCCGATACCATCTTCTGTAACATCCCAAATCTGGCGGCTATTACAGTGCCGTGGACCCCACACCGGGACCCACCAGGTGATATCAAAATATAATTTAAACATCACATAGATGTGGCACCGAACCATAATATAATAATCATAACCCCGAGTAGGTGTTTATACAGTATACAACGACTTCTACAACACTACACAGGACAAAAATCGGTATAAACCATATGGAGATGAAATATACCCAAAATAAAAATAATACAATCGTCTGAATTTTATATAAAATGAAAAAGTGAAATTTCACAGTTTAAACGTAACTGACCAACAAAAGACTCGGGGCCCCCAAACTAGCATCCTTCAATACCCTTCGCCGTCATCGTGCTCTTCTTGTGCCTTGCCCTTGCCTCGTCCTGAAATACAACACAAGTATTTCGCCCAAACCACAGGGTCAGCTATATATGAATAATAATTCTCATGACATTATACAATTCATATATACAAGATCTCAAAGAAACAACCGATCACTGAACATACCCCTCGAGCGTATGAACAATCATTATCAAACTGTCGTACATATCCAATCGTACATGGAATATGGACGCCAATCATATGGCTCAAGACGGACGTAACAGTACGCCCGATCTGGAAATATATCCGTGCACATGTCCACCCCGTATACGGAATCCAGGATATACATGGGAAAATATACCTAATTAGCCTCACGAACTACGTCTCGTGTGCACGGTCCAATGCGGAAACATCCACGCATGACCACCGGCCAAAAATCATACACATAACCAATCGGCACGCAGATATGACTCCAGAGATGTCACGATGCAACATGACAACGAAACTCAATAAATTACACATCCCTTCAAGAATCGAAAGAACTCACCGAAGTGACAACAATGCTCAATGAGACCGACGATATCAAGGGCAAAAAACTTTTGGAATTCAATCCCGCCACGAAACGGTAATACGAGCAAGAACAACACCACATCATGAATCATATATTCATAGAGCATTACATATACACGAAACGTATAATGTTCACAAGAACTCAATCATCATTATAACCAAGAAAGATAACTTGCCTCAATTCCATAGATGAATAGTCCTTTTTCGAACGAACGAACGAACGGTATCCTTGACTATTAATAATCACTCAAACAAGCAACCTTGAATGAAATGTAATTCATTCAAAAACACATTCATGCAATAATGATATCAATTCATAGGAAACGACACCCGGAATATTACCCGAATAGTTCATCCTATCCCAATGAACATTCCTTAGTTTTATTAATGAATTACAATACACTAAATTCATTTTTAAGAATCAGATTCATTAAGTTCTTAAGGTCTTTCAATATTTACATCATCTATTTCACAAGGATTATTGTAATTGAGTTCGACTAATCATTCCATTAGGACATTGTCATCAGTATCCTTCCTAAGAACGCTATCAACCTATGAATATGATGATTAACACATTCTTAAGTCATCAAAATAGCCGATTAATCTTGTATATATAAAGGTTATATTGTGTTCTTCATAATCCATAACTATCTTCCTAAAGAATTCGTTCAGAACATCTTTATATCATTTAGGGTTCTACTAACATTAAGAACATACTCACAAACCCTTAGTCATCCGATTTTTATCATGGTTTCCTAAGGATTAAGAGCAAATGTGTTATTCTACATCTTTTTCAACCATTCAAGAGGTAATACTAACAATATTATCATGTTCTTCACTTATTTTGTTCATAACTCCAATAACTAGCATGTTATACTAGATTAACTTATCATCATAAGCAAGTAATCATCCCTATCAATACGAAATTAACACAAGTTAGACAACCAACCTCTTGAGAATGAAAAACAACACCAAAACTTCAAGAATACACTCCAAACTTCTAATCACCAAGCTTCAATCCAAGTGACGGAGCTCCAACACAAGATGGGAGGGATAAAAATTGATTTAGCAAGGCAGGGGAAGGGAAAAATTGAGTTAGGTTCGTGCAGAAATGAATGACAAGCCTTGTTTAATTCGTGTTTACCATTACGTACGCTATTGCCAATTACATAGCGTACGTTACCAGCACTACATACGTAATCCTAGCAATGTTACGTACGCAACGGGCCTCCAGAGGCTACTGCCTCAAGACACATGCACTATTACGTACGTTGCCCAAATAACGTACGTAAGGCTCATATATATTACGTACGCTAACACTTAGCCATTACGTACGTAATGGCCATTGACTTGGTTGTGGGATAAGACATATTACGTACGTTATCGGTAGTGCCTTACGTACGTAATCAGTACACATTAGTGTACATTAAGGTTACACCATAGCGTACGTTAAGCACCACAATGATAACCAAGAAGAAGAAAAATACAATCCTTCATTACAATATCTACCAATCATCTAGTGCGAACAATGCATATTATTAATCCGACTCTATCATCAAAACATCACAATCATTAATACTAAAAGCGATTACGATACGACGTTATTCGAATCATTCGAGTAATATATGAAAAATTACAACCGGATATTACCATTATGGTGCTGGGATACTGCATTTTCGTGCCGCTAGCAAAAATAAAAACACAAATATACTTCTTATCCAAACCAAGACCCAAACATGATTGAATGCTTCGTACAATATATATGTGAAGAATGTACATGATCATATGTAAATGTATATGGAATAATGATCTGCAAATCGGCCATTTCCTGGAGAGATGAACACTTCTACGCTGCGATTTTCTCCACCGACGACAATTAACAACGCTGACACGATTGTGAAGTTCCCAGCGAGATAAATACTTCTCAGCGCAGATGAACAAGATTTCGGCTCGAGACGAGCTCTGGCTCTCCCCCTCCATTTCTCTCTTTGTCTATATATCATTTAATGCTGCTTCTAGTAGCTTTTTTTGGATGTCACGGCTTAATCTTACTTGTTAGCCGTTACTTACATTCAACATTAGTGAGGTGGTAATATAGGTAAATCTAGTATGGGAAATTTGAAATTAACACTAGAGATATAATACATTTGGATTTTGAGTCAAAAATTAAAATAATTGTGTTATGGATAAAAAATGGGTTTATCTTTGTAGTTTGGGTAACTTTCTTTAAAATTATCTTACTTCAGCAAATAAATCAGATTAAGAGAACATGACCTTAACAATCATTTAAATATATCACAACCCGAGTAAACTTTTGTTTTGAGCGAGACTAAAACAAAATGGATAGTTACCCCCATGTAAACTACATACTTGCCTCAAGTATTAGGAGATGTGTAATATAGATTAATTACATTTACACAGCTTTCCTTTCTTAATTACGGTAATGAAGATGAAAGAAAGAAAGAAAAAAATAGCGTTGGGTGAGTTAAAAATAGGAGATTTTTAGGGATATTTATAGGGGTTATACTGAAAAAAAAAGTGAAAAAGGATTAAAAATACACTTATGTTGTGCGGCGATTTACACGCCTCGACGGCGATCGGCATAAGGGCCGATCGACCGAGCCAGCATCAAGTAATCCAAGGCAGACTTGCCAAGCGAGGAGTCCAGACCGAGATCAGGTATCAAGCGATCGACATCTAGGGCGATCGCCTCTTGGCACCTAGCTATCGACTCTGGTGCCCGACCAAGGACGACCGTCTTTGCCACGTGTAAGGCCATCGTCCGTCATTATCTACGAAGACTGGACCTCGGAGTGAAGACCCACGTGCAGATCCGCGAATGGCGCCGCACAATAAGGATCTTTGACTCCAGCCCATCAACAGCTATCCACGACAAGGACAGTCCCACCTACCGACAGACCCGCCAAAAGGTCCTAGGTGGGACCTCCCAAGACAGCGACTCCGGACGCGTGTTGTCTTCCCATTGGTTCGTGCAACCGGCTGCCAGCAGCTGCTGCGGACTCTGAGGAGACCAACCAATGTGCTAAAGACGATCGCCCGCTTATTATAATACAGCAAAGGCGATCGCCCAGCTACCTCCAGTCCTGTAAATAGGGAACCTCCGGCAACTGCAAGGGGGTTCAGTTCAGAAGTTAAGGAATTATTCCCACACGAGAGTTCAGCTAATCCGCACAGTGAGAGACAGTCGATTTCTCACAGCAAACACAACACTCCATCATTGTTACAAGAACTCACAGAGCATCATCTCTGGTTCTACCGGCAATCATCAGCACTCAAGAGCTAGATAACTAGGGTCTTTACACTCATTGTAATTGTACTCTAACATTAATATTTATACTCCCAAGTATTCGTATTAATAATATCTCGCGAGAGCATTCAAGATCGGGACTAACAACCCCGGCAAATCTTGTGTTATTTACCTTTCCACGGACGTGCTCTCGCCTTTGTTTGTTACTCATCCATTCCATCAATCCTTTCCGAATAATATTTTGGGTAACAACAATTGGTGCTAGAGGAAGGGGCTCGAACCTTCATTTTCATTCCGACCGTTTCGAAGAATACTCACTGTTCTCCGGGGCATATACTTGAAGAAACACTCACTGTTCTTCAAAGAAAAACCTTCAGAATCATAATGTCTGCCACCACAGCGAAGAGAGCCACTCTCCGATCCGCCGGACGTCAAATTCCGGCTCAATCCGAGCCCCAACCTATGGTAGAGGGTAGCCGCGGCGACGCAAGACTCTCGATCCCGCCCCCGAGGGATGGCCCCAGCCTCTCGCTCGACCAGTTCCAAACCGCGGAATAGATCAAGGAGGCTATGGCCATCCTAAGGGAGCGACGGAGAGCATGCAAAGCGCCCGCCATAACCCCCTTGGCCATCCGCCGCGCGGGCAAGCGGAAGCTCAAGGGGTTACTTGTCGAGCGATCGTCAGAAAACCCCAATTCACGAGGAAAGTCTCTTGCAAGGCGGGACGGTTCCGTATTCAGCCGCCTAGGAAGCGATCCATCGTGGCGACATGGGCATTCTGGCCCCAACAACGAGACGACGGAGTCCGAATCCATCACCAGGAGTTCGGCATACCCAACTCCCAACCAAAAACAGGTCAGCCGTTTGGCCCCCATCCACCTAAGAATCGAGCTCCGCGGCAAGTACATCATCGACAGCGGAGCCAGGGGATCAGTACTTGATCGCCTCGGCTCCCGCTCCGAGTGCCTAGCCGTGAGTATCCAGGCCATGGCGATGGCCGCTATGCAATGCCAGCTCGACAATATGAAGCGCTCATGGAAACTGGGGCAAGCGTTAGTAGAAAGATCATCGGACCGAGTGAGCCACTCGCGGTCCACATTGAGCTTGCCCCCGTACAACCAAGGATCGCTCCTACTCAAACACCTTTGTATGAGGGGATATCGGACCCCGAGACCCACTTGAGAAAGTTCCGGATCTACATGACCGGGTGTGGGGCATCAGATGTGACCAGGTGCCGAATATTCCCGTTAACGTTGGGCGAACTGGCCCATAGGTGGTACGTCTCACTGCCACCGCGATCGATCAATTCCTTTGAGAAACTGGCGACTGACTTCATGACATACTTTGCCGCTAAGTTCGCCAGACCAGAAGGCCCCCACCGCATGATGAAAATCAGGCAGGGAGAAGACGAGTCCGATGCAGTTTATCTCGACCGGGTGGATGAAATAGTCCTCACCAGTGAGCCCGTTAGCGACGAGCTCGCCCTATACTCGGTCCTGGGGGGATTCTATGGTCATTCACCCATGTTTAGGCACCTCACGAAGGACATCCCCCCAACCTACGCGACCTTCCGCGCCAAGGCCACCGATTTTCTGGCAAGGCAGAGGCTGCTCACCCTTCGCCTAAGTGAGGAGACGCGGCCTCCCGTCCGAAAGACGGCGATCGCCAAATCCAACAAAGCGGTCGCCAATCCACCCAGTGATTTCAAGGCCTTCGAGGAGGTAAAAGCCCATCTCCTCCACAAGTTCAACCGAACTCCGGCCCACATTTTTTACGCCATCAAGGGGCGCGAACCGCTAAGCAAGCCAAAGGCGATAAGGGACAACGATCATCTGGACCACAATAAATATTGTGCTTACCACAAGAGTCCCGGTCATAGCACCAACCAATGCCGCGACCTCCTCAGACAACTCTGGAGACTGTTCGAGGAGGGCAAGCTGGACAGTTTATTGGCTTAGCCGGAGCTCCATCAATCTCCCAATACGGTCGCCAGAGTCGAACGCGACAGGCCGGAAGGCTTATACGAGTCGACCTCTCGATCAACCTCGACAGCCGGATCTATATGCTTCAATCAAAAGTGGAAACTTCGGAAGTCTTTCCCCGAATCCCACCACGTCAAACCAAAGGCTACTGCCTGAGCAACGCCTCGAAAAAGAGAATGACTCGCTCGCCCTCTAAAGTTCGTCATCTAACATGATGGACCTAGGAAAGTGATAGCCTCCCCTTGCACAACGTATACCGTCGAGGATCACCATCTAACATGACGGTCTGAGGTAGAAGAGTGCCGCCATGGTTTTGGAGGACGATGGAATCGTTCTATGTGACCATGCAAGGTTCCTTTGGGCAGCGATCGCTCGCCCTTTGTTTAAATACGAGGCGGGCGTAGCCAAAGGGCCCTGCAAGACAGATCTGTGGACACGTTCGCCCGCCCTCAAAGGTCCATCACCTAACATGGTGGATCCGGACAATGCGACGCGTCCCTCCCCCCGTCACAACGTATACCATCGAGGATCGCCATCTAACATGACGATCCGAGGTAGAAAAGTGCTATCAAGACACGGTCGTGGAGTCGATTAATCCGAAGACGCCCCATGCAAGGACTCCTCCAGACCAAGACCGCTCGCCCTTCGTTTAAATATGAGGCGGACGCAGCCTACGGAGGACCCTCACAATTAAGTGAGTCGCGAGAAGTTGCCATCAGACGGAATGTCGCTCGCGCACAAGACATGGTTGCGGAGGTCAGTTCCATCGAACTCCATGACTGTGCACGGTTCCTCTAAGCCGGGATGGTCGGCCTTCCTCGAGGAATCTACAAAATTGAAGACCGCTCACTAAACGATTTATTTTCGTCCCCTTACTTTCACTAAGTAAACAAAAACACGGGGGAAGGGCGGAGCAATGTATACCACGATCGTCTTTACTCAAATACATGTACGACGATCGGCATTGTTCAGATGTATGTGCAGCAATCGACTTTGTTTTAAAAGTTATCAATATGAGTTTATCAATTCACTTGGAGCTGTACACACAATGATCGTTTCTCAAACACTTGTATAAAGTCATGCTAAAGACTCAGAAAGACAGTCATTCAAGCAAGAAATCAGAGAACCAAATATTCATTTCATTACTTGGAATACGAATACAAACACGGTCGCTCGAAGGAAAAAGTACAACGAAAGCTACAAAAATTACAAGTAAGAAGCAGAAATGCTCAAGGATCGGCGCCCGTTCCATCGCGAGCTGCAGGCTCTGAACCCCCATCCTCCGAGGCACCCAGATGAACAAGGTTGTCCGGCAGCGGGTAC
This sequence comes from Orobanche coerulescens, assembly GCA_033398695.1. Lineage (NCBI taxonomy): Eukaryota > Viridiplantae > Streptophyta > Magnoliopsida > Lamiales > Orobanchaceae > Orobanche > Orobanche coerulescens. The sequence goes on from CM065803.1 coordinate 53,912,601, forward strand.
CAGCTCAAGTCGATTCCGAGATCCGCGGAAAGGTCGAGGATCGGCATGGTGAAGGCAGGCTGCAGAGGATGCTCCAGCGCATAGGCTTTGAATTTTTCAGCCAAATGGCCGACCTCAAGCCCTCCCTTCTTAGCAGCGCAGATGGCGTCACAATAAGCCATGTAATAGGCGAATTCGCTGACGTACTCCACGTTGACAAAGGTATCGGCCTCAGTCTCCTTCAGCTTGTCCTTCAACTCCGCAACCGTTCGGCTCACGCCCTCGAGCTCGGCAGTTCTGGCGGCCACCTCTTCCTTCGAGGATGCAAGCTCGCTGGTCAGTCGGGCGACGGTCACCTTCAGCTGGTCGGCCTCCTTCTGCGCGGCCGCGTGCGACCTGCGGGCTTCCGTCATTTGGTCCCGCATCCGGTCAGTCGCCGCCCACGCCCGGTCAACATCCTTTTTCGCCTGCTTTTCCGCCTCCGTGGAGCTCTTCTCCATGGCTGCGAGTTGGTCGGAAACTCAATGTTTTGTCTACGTGTGGCTTCGAGGTCCGCATGGAGACGAGCAGTGGACGGCCGCCCCTCATAGTCCTGCACGGCCTGGGCAGCCATTGTCGCCGTCTGTAGAGCCAGCGCAAAAGTAGCCTGCATCGCATCAGCAGATCGCCGGCGCGCGATCGCATCTAGATCGGTCGTCCAGGCCTTCGGGAGGGAAGCGGTAGCCCGAGCAACATAAGAGGGGATATCGCTGACCTCACGAGGAGCTTTGCTCGACAGGAAGTCCAGCACCATCGGCGAGCAACTCGGGTCGAAATGGCGGATCCTGCACAAAGGACAAAAGAGTTAAGTGTGTTCCCAACACAAGTTTCATAACTTGGCAAAACGACCAGGCTTACCTCTCGACCTTCTCTGGGTCACGGACGAAGAACGGCCTGCCACGCGAAGTCTCGGCCTCAGCAGTCATCATGGACTGAAGAAAAGCCGAAGATGGCATGGACCCCTCCACTGAAGGAATCGCGGAAATCGGAGGCACAGAGATCAGCGGCTCGTCTGCTGTAACAGGGGCCGAGGGATCCACAATCCTCCGCTTCTTACGGATAAGCCAAAGTTGCTCCTCCTCTCGAGGCTCCCGTATTTCGACGATAGGCTCCTGGAGAGGTCTTGCCTTCGGGGTCGGTCGCGGCGGAACAGAAGGAGCTCGACTCACCTTTTTCCCTTGGCGAAGACGGTTCATGACTCCCGGATTAGACATGGCAATCGCAACAGGAGGCTCTGGGAAACAAGGGAAACGAATTTCTGCAAAAGAAAACAAACGATGAAGTTAGCAATCTTCCTCAGTCAAGACGATCGGCTGGTCAAAGAAGATCGCAAAAGTTCGTACCTGGAACCTTTAGATGGCGAGGGTAGCGAAACAACCGAGCAGCCAACTAGCAGGCTTCGTTGTTAATTTGGCGGGCATCTATACGGTCGTTAGGAAGACTCCGTATCTTCTCCGAGACGATCGCGAAGTCAAAAGCGAGGTCGCCTGCCGCTGGAACAGTGACACCTGCAAAAATAAGGCCAAAATTAGATCAGTTCAGAAAATGTCCGAACAAATGGAGAGTCGAAATCCTTACTCGGACTCCTCTCCCAAAAGCCAGTGGGAATATCCAACTCGTCAGTCGGATTGTCGCTCGCTGCCGACTTCCAAGCACCGCCGACCCAGAACAACTTTGACGGATCACCCCTCACTTTATTCGGGACTCCAACAATCACCCGGCCCGAGCAACCTTGGATATGGTAGCCGCCGACAGAACCTTTCTGAACCGTCAGTTTGAAGAGATGGTTCATCTCCAACGGAGAAGGAAGACGATACAACCGATGGCCACCAAACAAAGTGAAGGTGCAGATAATTTGCAGCCAAGCGTTCGGCGTTAATTGAAGCGGCGCCACGTTCCAGGCGGTCAACAGATAGGATACGGCGAACGGCAGCGGGAATCGCAGTCCAGCCTCCATTATCGCCTCATTGACGGCGACCATGCCCTCGGGAGGTTGATCGGCTTGCTTGTTCTCGGCAGGCACGTGGAGGCTGACATCAGAAGGAACATGGAACCTCGCCCTCCAACGGTCCAGATCTTTCCTGGTCGCCGAGCTCCCGATCTAGCCAAGGGTCCACGGAGAGCGGCGAGCAACCCGGAACAACGTCCTCCTTACAGGTTCATAAGGATGGGCGATCGAGTATTCAGTGAAATTAAATTTGGGGGGTGGGCCGGCCAATCTCTCCATGAATTCGGCAAAATCTGTGAAAGCTTGGCCGAACGCGCTGTCCCGCTCCCTGTGCGCCGTCGCATCCGCCTCCTACCATTTCAGTGAACGGATCCGCTCGGACTCCACCGTCTTGGCCGCGTCAGCCTCATTAAAAAGTTCCTCGATCTCTGTTGGCTCAATCCCGGAACGGATAGCCTCGACGGCGGTGTCCTCATGAAATTCCGCAGAAGGTTCATCCCGGGCGGTCAAAGCCCCGGCGGCGAAAGTGCTACCCGCCTCATACACATCTGGTCTTCCTCTGTACATATTCAAAGAGAAAGGAGGGAGAAGGAGTTTTTTGTTCTTACCTAGAGTCTGAGTCGATCAACGATCGTCACACGAAGCTTCAAAGGAATTCGGCTATATCTTCTTCTCACGCAGAAGTGCATAAGGTTTTTTCACCTTGTAACCCCAGTCCTTTTTATTGGCAGGGGCGGGGGCTTCTGAGCAAATAAGCGGAGTCCTGAGGATCGAAGTGCAACAGTCAGATAGGCCGCGTTTAATGCTGTCCTCGAATCCCGCGTGCGCGTCGTTTCGAGGGCACGCCAAAGGACAGCCTGACAAAACTGTCGGACTCCTTCAATAGGAGCCCGACAGGTGCCCCGGTGATGTTTCCACAACTGCTGTCATTTCCCGCTCACTTCAGCGATCGAAAAGGTCGTCCAAATTCAAAATCAGTTCGTTCGAGAGACGATCGTCTGTTTCGTAAAATGCTGAGTCGCTCGTCTTTGTCAAGCGATCTCCAGTAGAACAACCTCACCCCACGTCTTCAACATCGGAGCAAGCTGGGGGGCAATTGTTGTGCGGCGATTTACACGCCTCGATGGCGATCGGCATAAGGGCCAAGCGACCGAGCCAGCATTAAATAATCCAAGGCAGACTTGCCAAGCGAGGAGTCCAGACCGAGATCAGGTATCAAGCGATCGACGTCTAGGGCGATCGCCTCTTGGCACCTAGCGATCGACTCTGGTGCCCGACCAAGGACGACCGTCCTTTGCCACGTGTAAGGCCATCGTCCGTCATTATCTACGAAGACTGGACCTCGAAGTGAAGACCCACGAATGGCGCCGCAGAATAAGGATCTTTGACTCCAGTCCATCAACAGCTGTCCACGACAAGGACAGTCCCACCTACCGACAGACCCGGCGAAAAGTTCTAGGTGGGACCTCCCAAGACAGCGACTCCGGACGCGTGTTGTCTTCCCATTGGTTCGTGCAACCGGCTGCCAGCAGCTGCTGCAGACTCTGAGGAGACCAACCCATGTGCTAAAGACGATCGCCCGCTTACTATAATACAGCAGAGGCGATCGCCCAGCTACCTCCAGTCCTGTAAATAGGGAACCTCCAGCAACTGGAAGGGGGTTCGGTTCAGAAGTTAAGAAATTATTCCCACACGAGAGTTCAGCTAATCCACACAGTGAGAGACAGTTGATTTCTCACAGCAAACACATCACTCCATCATTGTTACAAGACCTCACAGAGCATCATCTCTGATTCTCCCGGCAATCATCAGCACTCAAGAGCTAGATAACTAGGGTCTTTACACTCATTGTAATTGTACTCTAACATTAATATTTGTACTCCCAAGTATTCATATTAATAATATCTCGCGAGAGCATTCAAGCCCGGGACTAACAACCCCAGCAAATCTTGTGTTATTTACCTTCCCACGGACGTGCTCTCGCATTTGTTTGTTACTCATCCATTCTAGCAATCCTTTCCGAATAATATTTTGGGTAACAAAAACTTAATCATATACATTAAAAAATCTAAAAATAAATTTATGGAAAAAACAAAAGTTTGTGTATTAGAATATATTTTTCTTCCTTTTCTCCAGTATTTTGGATTGGATTTGAGCCTCACTCCCGTAAAGGCGCTCAAGGAACAAATCTGGTGCTTAAATTATTATCTTATTAAGTCATGTTTAAATGTACTGCAATATTTATATTGTTCACTCAAATAATATTTAGATATTTAGATTGCTATATGAATACCATTATTATATTCATTTAACTGAGTACATGAATACTCATTTGCTTATTTGGCGAGTACAAGATACGAGTGCTTGCATGTCCATTTGACCAAGTATTGAGTATTCTTGTATTCTTTTGGCTAAGTAAATAACTACTCGAGTACTCTTTTGGCCAAGTAAATGAGTACTCCGTGTATTGTTTGTTGGTTCTGTGAATTTTCAGCAATGTAATTACAATAAAAAATTATAAAGAAATGCAACCTATTACAATCTTAATGAATTAAAAACTGAATTAAAATCTACAACTATAGCATAGGCGAGAAAACTCTTTACGTAAGATAATTTTGCCCCCTATAAGAGCAGACGGCTCAGACAAGATGTCCCCAAGATACAACTGCTACGTTTCTGAGTTAGGTACTCTCCAAAACTCAGAACTAGAGGTGCCCATCGCCGGGTCCTCGCCGGGTCGCTGGGTCGGCCGGCCAGGACCCGGACCCCACCTGTACATATGAAATGCGGGTTGGCGGGTCGGCCACGGGTCCGGGTCCGACCTGCCGGGTTACGGTCCGACCCGCCATATTTTTTTTAGAAGTATATATAAAATTTTATTTATTATCATTTTATAAACGAAACATAACTATAAGTGAACAAGGAAATCATTTGAAAAAATGAACTTGTACTTAATTTTAAGTTTTTACTTAAAATTAAATTGCCTACGTATCCTCGTGAGGAATCAAAGCTCTACGTAGTTCATTTACTTAAGAAGAATTAAAAAATGGTCTTGTATTGCCTACGTATCCTCGTGAGGAATCAAAGCCCTACGTAGTTCTTTTTACTTACCTGACTTACCTTACTTACCTTTAGTCGATGTCGTCGTCGTCTTGATCATCAGTTTGACTCATTTGACTAGACTCTCCTTCAGTAGTGCCTTCTTGATAGGCATCTTGGTCCGCTAATAGGTCATCCCACTTATTTTCTTGATCTCGTAACTCGGATTTTGTTGCGTCTTTAAGTATCATTTGAGCCTCGAGATTGTTTGGCGTCATTCGAGATCTCCGCTCGTCCAACATATAGCCTCCTTCACTAAAAGCACTCTCAACGGGGACTGTGGATGCGGGCACTGCAAGAATTTCTTGTGCCATAATGGAAATTATGGGAAATTCGGTTCCCCTTCTCTTCCACCAATCCAATAGATCAAATGTACCTGCATTGTCATCCTCCGGCACAAAACTAGTTTCATAATATCGACTAAGGTCATTTCTTTGACCGACGTTACTACCCCATATTTCTTGCTATATTATAGAGTTGTTGTTGAAATGGGTTAGTAGGGGTTCTCTCGAATTCCATGTTAAATGTATTTGTAGTCATAGTTCTTGTTTTTTTGAGTTTGAATCCTATCACCATATTTAGCTAAATATTCAGCAAAAAGAGTTTCTAAACTATTTTTTAAATCAATTTTTACTTGTTCAAGGTCAGGAATATTTTCAAACAAAGTTTGACTTTCAACACTATCCACAATATTAGGAAAACTCAAATTTTTAAGAATATTATAATATATTTCAAGTAATTGTTGTACTTGAGCTAAATTAAAATCGGGAGATAAAACAGCACTAATCAAGAAAATATCATGAATACGATTAAAGTACTTTAGCCATTTTAAACAAATATTGTAAATAACATTCGATAGCCTTTCGGATTTACTACAAGCATCCATTTCGGATACAATAAAACAACAATAAAATAAAATCCTTCTACGTGAAAATACGTATCAAAAAATTCACACAATAATTCTTTATATTCATTAGTTGAATTTAACATCTCATAAGTTGAGTTCCATCTATATTTTACGTCTGGAGTAAAAAATTTGGGTTGCATTTGTTTTGATTTTAAAAATTTTTCCCATTGTCTAGCTAACTTAGTACGATTATGTAAAAATAAGACACATTTTCTAGTTAGTTCTATTGCCTCATCTACAAATTTTAATGCATCTTGTACACACAAATTTAGAATATGACATATACATCTAGTATGAAATAATCGACCCGCTAAAACAGGATTGCAAGCTTGTATTAAAGCGGGTACATTTGCAGTATTATAACTAGCATTATCAAAACCAATTGTGAAAATTTTATCTTTTAAGCAATAAAAAGTTAAAATTTTAATAATTGTTCTAGCTATATTATCTGCACTATGTGCACAATTAAATTTTTTAAACTCAAGTAATCTTTTGTTTAAGTTCCAATTTTCATCAATCCAGGTATAATTATTTCCATATAATCATTTTTTTGTTTAAAATCTGCACATGTATCCGCATCTAAAGAAACTCTATGATTTATAGATCTAAAATAAGCTCGCAGTCTAAGTTTATGTTGTTTGGCTAAGTATACTACTTGTCTAGTCATTATGGTACGTGGAATTCTCTTAATAGCAGGATTATAGGCATTTTGCATCCTATATTCCCAACCCGTACTATCCGCAAAATTAAAAGGTAAAGATTCTTGTACACATAATTTTGCCATTTGTTCTCTAGCATTTTTTTCATTATATTTATAAAGTTGAGATTCAGACATACCTTGATTGCCGGCTGGCCCGGCTCTAGTAGAAGCTTGAAAGTTGAGTTGACTTTGCGACTTTTGTTCTCCGTGGATCGAGACATGGCTATTCTCAATGCCTTTAAAAATTTCCATATCCATCCCCGACTTTATACGGATACTCTTTCTTGTAGTAGTTACAAAATACCTTCATCGAACCATCCAACATTTTTCCTTTTTAAGGTGTTTTGAAAAAAGTTCGGATACCAGTTTTTTTCTGCAACAGGGGCAGGCTTCTTTCTCGTGTATACCACGGGTCCGGGTCGACGGGTCCGACGGGTTGGTCGGGTCTGATGTGTATTTTATCTGTATTTGAACCTTGTGACATTGCATATGTCGTACTTTTTTTGACCTGAATATAATACTCCGTATTTCATAATCCAGTCTCGATGAGTGTATGATTCCGTAGATGTTGATTCATTCATGTACTTATGTACATTTAGCGCACGCTAACATTTAATTATAGCGCGCGCTAAATATGTGAGTTAGCGCACGCTATAGATGAGTCTTAACGCATGCTATACGTGGTCAGCATGATTGAGACAGGTTGGTAGGTGAGATCGGATCACGGATCTTAGATAGGGACATGTCGGGATGAACCTGGACGGCTTTTGGAAAAGTCGAGTCAACGGTGCTTAGCGCACGCTACGAGAGAGATGCTAGCGCACGCTAAGTCTAGTACAGTGAGGTCAGTGAGCTTTCGTAAAGCCGTTACCGCATGCTATAATGGGCGTTAGCGTATACTAGCTGTTGTATTTAGCGTACGTAAAGGCTATTTAGCGTACGTAAGTCCGAGGACAGTAAGAGACAGTGGGCTGGGAGCCCATTAGCGCACGATAAAATGGAGCAATAACGCGCGCTAATAGTCATTTTCTATAAATAGGACAGCACCTCACTTCATTTCGCAGTTTTCACTTCGCCCCACACTCGATTTCCGAGACTTAGAGAGTTACCCTCTCAATCTTAAACCTTCATATCAGCCTCTAAACATAATCATTGAAGGCAATCAGCTTTGGAGATTGGTGTTCAAGCGTTCGGCGTGGAGTTCATCTAGTGATTTCATCTTTTCCCTCCGTGTAAGGTACGTGGCGATTCACCAATCTAGATTGCGTGTTCTTGTTGTCAAATATGAACATGCTACGGAAGTTGTTGAGTTTATTACTGAGAATATCAAGTTTCTTATGTAGGATTTGATCAAACAACGCGTATAGGGGAACTTAATGGATTGAACTTAAGGTTATTTCTTGAAGAAAAAGATGATAATCATGTTGAACCTAGTAAACGAGTTTTTATGGTGTTCTTCAAGATATTTTCCAAATTCATGATGCATTGGATTAATGATAGGTATGGTTAGATTCCTTGTTAGACGAACTATCATGAGGTATAGTTGTAGAATCTAACCGAAAGATGTGATTAATCTTGACTGGAAGATTATGGGATTGTTGTTCGGATAAGTAGCGTAGTGTTGATTCAACCGATATGGTTTGGGGCAGATTAGCGTTCTTATTATGATCAGGTAGATTATTCCTTTTGCTGTTCGTATGATGTTAGAACGATTATCCGGAACCATTAGTTATATTGGTGTTATTGTACAATGAAGGTTCGGATTTTGGTGAATTGATCGAGTGAGAGTTCTTCGAGCGGGTTGAAGGTTATTCGTAGTACCAATCCTTGTCGCCATTTCTGAGGCAAGTATCGTAATATGACTATTGGTTAATGTTGATGATTTTGATCATGCATATTGTCATTCATGTTGTTGAAGAGATCATTCACGTTGAATTGTCATAATGTCGTTCAGGTTATTGATTCATGTGTTGTTCATGTTGATGAACAAATTGGATTGCATATGTGTATGCATAGTTGTATTGTATATGTTGTATTGATCTGAAGGGTATTGTGTGATCTATGCTGAGGGTGCTGGATCAGTTGTCCACCTCGTGTTGGTCCGACTGGATCATCTTGGGATCTATGCTGAGGGCGCTGGATCATTGGATGGGTTTTCAACCTCATGTTGGTCCGACGGGATCATCTTGGGATCTATGTTGAGGGCGCTGTATCATTGGATTACCCTGTGTTGTATTGATGGAATCATGTGGATTTGCATCGTTGTATTCCGATAGAGGAAGTCCGCGTTTTATATTTTGCTATGCATCGTTGTTGCATATCTAATTTTGTATATTATGATACTTGTACTAGCAACGTTTTGCTAACCCCTGCGGGGGTGGACATTTGTTTTGATATTTAGGTAGTCGAGGAGCGGGGAAGCAACCACAGTACCGGCATGATGACAAAGGGGCTCAGTGATGTTATCCATTGTATTTTTTTGGGTTTTCTGGTTTTGTTTTAAGTACTCGAGTACGTGTGTTCTTTTGGGTGATTTGAGAAATTTGTAATAAATGGGTTGGTTGGACAATTAAACCGGTTATTAATTTACTCAACTTTTGGTGGTACTTTCGTATTGTTCAGTATTTCTTTTTAATTAGCCTTGTAAATCCTTACATAAAGGATTTACGGCACTGTAATTATTCCGAACATCTCGGGGTGTTACAGAATATGGTATCGGAGCTAAGATTCATGGATATCTTGGCAGCTAGGTTTAGTTGGGTTAGTTTATGTCGTTTAAAATATCGGTCGCGTATAACATCACTGTACAGCCAGCTTTGTCATGTGGACCGTGGTTGTAAGTTTCCTAATCTCATATACTACCATTTTAATTATTTCATGTTTTGTGGATATTGACGAATTTTAGAAGATTTTGCTCTGGGTATCGAGCATTTGTGTTTACAGTGTGTTGAGAGAAGGTCGTGGACGCGGACGCGGTCGTGGACGTGGTCATGCGAGACAGGAAGATTCGTCGTCTATCCCGAATTTGTCGGCTAATCGAGCTGATTCCCGTTCTGGCGGACAACAGGAATCGGTAAACAATGACCGAGCATGAGCTATAGAGGAAGATGTGGTACGTATTTCTGTGAACGCAAGTGCATATTGTCGTAATCAAGTAATAAAGTGATGAGAAAAGTATCGTTCCCTTGAGTACTGATGTACTAAGTACCAATTTATTAGTATTTCTAATTTTATTTGAACGATCGAAAATTTGGGGTTGAATAATTATTAAAAACTAAATATTGCAATAAACTAAAAACAAACAATAAAATCGACAGTCCGATAAAAATGAGATCAAATAGGAGAAGAATCTCGGATCGAGAATTCGCCTCAATTAATCTAAATTAATCTTGATTAATATAATTTATGTAATTCCCCAATTCATTGAAAGCGAAGATTCTGAGTTAATCTAACGCCTCTCCCGAGGTCAATAGAATTTCCCAAGGTGAATAATTCACTATATTCCTAGGTGAGTTAATTCGACAATAGCCAAAATGTTCTAAAATCTTCAAACGAGCTTCGTAATTCTTATGAGTATATTCCTATCTCACAAGACAAAATGGTTTTCTCCCAATTTTCACTACTTACTCTCCTCTCCCGATTCAAGTTACGTAGTTATAGCAATTCAATCATAGGCCACACAATTGAAAGCATTAAGAACAATTGGGGAAAACTCAATAGAAAAGGGAAATATATCAATAACATAAAATCAAGAATTAATCCATCTAATCTTGGTTTCATTTCAATACTAGAATAAAAGGGTCTAGCCCGACATGCTAGAAAACAATACACAAATATTCGAATTAAACATAAGGAAGAAATTCAAACACAATTGAAGAACCGAGTCTCTTCCGTTCTCTGGCCTTGCTCTCTACCGCTAGGTATTCTTCTCTTCTCCTTCGATGCTTTATTTTCTGACCTTCACTGCCTTTTTTAACTATCTTCAGTCTCCAAAAACGCGTCCGAGGATTAGGTCGAATCCGTCTCCAAAACAGCCCAAAATCGCGATCTGAAATTAGTGAACCCGCACCGCGGGCCGCGTCCCGGCTTAAGTGTGCTGCGGCCCTAGTCATTAGGCAGCCCATACCTGGGCGAGATTTCTTTACGGGCCGCGGCTCGTAGGGAGTGTGCCACGGCCCCCAGTATAATTTGTACCGCCTTGCTTGGAGCTTTGCCTGTGCCGCGGCCCCGCCCCGGCGAGACACGTCCCTTGACCGAAAAATGTCGTTTTTGGCCCGTTTTTCCATTTTCGAGCTTCAGGACTCTAATTTCCTTCAAAACATATAAACATAATGTATTAATAGTTCATTTACGCAGATTTAAACCCAAAATGGAGATAAAATAATGATAATAAAGTGTACAAACTAACATGGAACAAATACCCCCAAACTTAAGCCTTTGCTTGTCCTCAAGCAAAAATCAATTTCATACAAGACTACAAGTATCGTGGATGATCGTGCAAATCCATAGTGCTACACTAATTAATACTACCCTGAAATTCTCAAAGAATAATACGAATATCGTACTAGTGAGCCAGAGTACGGACAATGATTCCACAAGGTAACCATTTTTAGTGCTAATCAATAGCTCATGAAGAAAATCAAGGTCAAAGATTAACACACGTGAATTGAGCCGACCACCAATATGAATGTTGAGAGTATAACAAGCAAACTCGCCCAGTCCCACAGCCTCGTGGAAAAAACACAAGAATTTCATATTATTCCCCGGACAGCACTCCCTTATATTTAATAATTATAATGATTCGAGTTAACCACTAGGTTTCGACTCCCGGGATGTTTCATCAGAAGAACCCTAGGGTGGATTTCCATTCTCATGTATTGGGGAACCGTTTGACGTAAAAGACACTCATGGGGCTCATGAATGCTTCTAGTTACTAAGTCTCCATCTACAGCGGAGAAAAAACTCGAATAGCTACTCCTGCACGTCCGATTCAAGGTTGCTGTTTTACGCGAATGTAAACGACGGGTCACGTGAATACATCCGGTTACTTGGCTTCCTATCATCGGAGATGCGATTTTTCTGAACCATTAATCTACTCATGAACATGTCTATTCTGGGTTGTGGTTTTACGCGAGAATAAACAACGGGTCATGTGAATACCCCCGGTTACTAGACTTCCCATCATAGAATATGCAAGGTTGCTCAAATTTTGGGAATTAAAACTGTCTGACTCAATGCCTAATCTTAACTACTTAATTGAATGCCAACAAGACTAATGTTACTGGACGACTAGATAAGTGAATAACGCCACCAAACATATAGACGACGGATCGTGTAATGCAGACACTACAAACACGTATGTCTCATTTTTTATATGCCAAGACTACCACAATGACGCAAAAAAAAATCAGACCGAAATGAATACTCGAGGGAAACAAATATCGCATAATGTGAACTCGACTAATACTCATCCGTTTATTCAAATAGAAATCAGTATCATAAATTCAGTCTTACACAAGGCTGCACGACATACTCACGAATGAAAACAAAATCCAGCATACCATAGAAGACAAGCAAGGCAACTAAATAAATAACAACTAAAAAGTAATCCCCCCCAAACTTGAAAAATACATTGACCCCAATGGACGACAAATAGGAATAACTAAAGGACAGGTCAAGTACTCCCCTGAATGAACGTAAGCTCAGGCACTGGCATCAGTCTCGTCCGGTGAAGTGGGTGGTGTAGGTGGCCTGGTCGGAGGGATGAAGGGTCCGTCCGGGTGAAGGATATGGCCCGTCCACACAGCTAAGTAGTCCCGATGATAAGCGTCCCTCGCAGCTAAGCACCTATACGCACGCTGATTGGCCCGGCGGACCTGCTCGTGCATCTCCTCTTGAATGGCTGCGATCACGCTATCTCTCTCTACTCGCATATCCTGCCTCAAGCCGTCAAACATCGCCTGAAGAAGGTGATCTCTCGCTCGCGGTGGAGTGGACTCGGTCTGATCCTCAGTATCTACCGCCGGCTCATGAGTCAGAAGAAGTGGCTCTGAGGAGTGCTCATGTGGCTCGTCTAGAAGAAATCCTCATCCCCGCGGGTGTGCCCGCGCGCCACCCCACTGGTCGAAATGCGAGATAATACGATGGTTGATCGGACCCTGGGGTGCTATAGTAGGCTCGTCATCCGACCAAGTCCCACCCGACTTGCGGCATAAGGCACCAATCAGAGAAGGATGTTTTAGCCCCGTCTTGGCCCCTCCCTGGATGCACTGGAGAATAGACCGGGCCAAACGTGGGGACACATCAAATCGAAGTCCGGCCATGATGGCATATAGATGTCGGGCGCGAGGAAGCAAGACAGAGCGGATCTGCGAAGTAGGGTCGACCCGCGAGCAGAGGAAATATAGCTAAGCGCGCCCGAGCCGACTGAGATGGGAGCTCTTGAAGAAGAAAGCCGTGGACCCCGGGACATGCGTTTCCCAAATGGACTCTCGCTGAGTAAGCATTTCTAGCAATGCTTCCCTCGTGAGGCTACCCATAGTCCGCGTGAATGCCGATTCGTCTACCTCGGGTAGCTCGTATAAACTCCGAATCGTTGCTGCCGAGAAGTCCACTGTCTGGCCACGAACAACAACCTCAGGACGTATATTTGGTCTCCCCAACATCTGACCTCCCTGGATATGGAGTATCAACGCGCTGGCGTAGAATTCATGTACGATAGAGATTACGGCCAGCTCGGGTTGTGCAGCAAATCTTGTCCACCCCATTTCGGCGATCATGGTTAATAATTTGCCGTCTTGGGGGGCGGGAGTGAATCCCCTCTCAGGAATTATGGGCCGAGGATGAATTTTTTCATTAAAGATTCGGTCGATCTCTGGGTCGGAGAATTACTGGGATTACCCATCCGTCCGGTTTTGCGAGGTTTCCCCTCTCGGGGGAGATGAACGAGTCGTAGCATGAGTAGAGCTCAACTTTCTCTTACGTGCTGTTATATGTTCCTGAAAATAAACACAGGATATCAGACGACTGAATAACAAGACACCAACCACCACTTATAAAGTGTGAGAAACGAATGTAGCGGAAAAGAAACTCTCACTTTCATATGAGGGACATGATGCAAAAATTTACTCAAAATTAAGCAATAAGTCAGGGGGAAGATACACTATTCAGAAAATCATGCTCGCTTCCAAAGATTTATGATTTTGTATTCAAGAGTTCCACTGGGGCATTATATCGAACAAATGATATGCATGATTTCAAATCAAGAGGAAAAAAATTATTTGTAAATTCAATCACCACCAACAAATACATTCAAATTAACTCATGTCAACACATGAAACAACTCAGTATGAATCGATATTCACAATTTAATACGATCAAAAATCTTAATATAGAGCTCAAGACAAGTTCATAAAACAAAAACGCAATAAAATTCAACCCACTTATCAATCCTTGCAATTGTTAACAGTTAAAGCTAAGGGATATAGATTACCTGATATGGATCAAAGAAATTAAGAAGAAGAATTTGTTTGAAGGGAAAACCACTGCGCCGCGCGGAAGAAGAAGGTTGAAGAGTACCTTTGTTTCGGCCGACTGAATTCTAACCTGCTCGTGTGTTTAAAAACTTTCAGCAGGGGCCGCAGCACGTAGTAAGTGAGCCGCGGCCCACAGTACAGGTTGTTTAGGCGTTTTGGGGTGTCTCGCAGTGTGCCGCGGCTCAGCACTATTGTGTCGCGGCCTCCGGGGTAAGTGTGCCGCGGCTCAGAGCTATCGTGCCGTGGCCCTTAGTACAGCCAACTGGGCGTATTTGTGGACCTTTGGCATGCCGCGGCCTGTTCTCAACGTGCCGCGGCTCTGGGGGCAAGTGTGCCGCGGCTCAGCACTCTCGTGCAGCGGCCCCCAGTACAGCAAGTTTAGCCGAATTTTGAGAATTATGTGTGCCGCGGCCCGCTCTTAATGCGTCGCGGCCCGAAGTTAAAATTTTCCCTGGAGAAGTTCCTGCACAGGTTTTTCAAGTGAAAACACATGGAACATGAGAGATAAGCATAGCAAAGCAAAAATGCCGAAAAAACTAGACTCCTAAAATGAAGGAAAACAACGAAAAACTAAAATATACAACTATTACTCAGGTTGCCTCCCGAGAAGTGCTAAATTTATAGTCTTCAGCCGGACTTTGCTAGAATTCACTCCGCGGCGGATAGGAGGACTGTCGACTTCTGCGCGTCCATTGGATCACCCGTGTAGATCTTCAACCGCTGTCCGTTACTTTAAATTTTTGATTCTCACATTATACCTCCACTGCTCCGTGTGGAAATATTTGAATTACAGTGAACGGTCCCGACCATCGTGAGCATAATTTCCCGGGAAATAACCGCAAGCAAGAATTGAATAATAAAACCTTTTAACCCGGAACGAACTGTCGATGTATAATGTGCTTATCATGCCACTCCTTGGCTCGCTCCTTATAAAGTTTAGCATTCTCATAGGCATAATGATGTATCTCCTCCAACTCATTCAACTGCAAACAACGCTTTTCACCGGCCGATTTAAGATCAAAATTAAGTTTCTTGGTCGCCCAATATGCACGATGCTCCATCTCTACCGGCAAATGACAACCTTTCCCTAAAACCATCCTATATATTGACATGCCAATGGGTGTCTTGTACGCTGTAGGTACGCCCAAAGTGCATCATCGAGTTTAAAGGACCAATCCTTTCGAGACGAGTTGACTGTTTTTTCTAAGATCCACTTTAGCTCTCGATTGGACATTTCGACTTGACCACTCGTTTGGGGATGGTAGGCTATAGCAACACGATGAGTGACTCCGTATTTCTTTAAGACTGCATCAAGGAACTTGTTGTCAAAATGTGAGCCACCATCGCTGATAATTGCACGTGGAGTCCCAAAACGCGTGAAAATGTATTTTTTTATGAATTTGATCACGACATTAGACCCATTTGTTTGTAGTGCCACCGCTTCGACCCACTTCGAGACATAGTCCACTGCTACTAGAAGATATAGGTTCTTATTTGATGGAGGGAATGGACCCATAAAGTCGATCCCCCATACGGCGAACAATTCAACCTCAAGTATAGTGTTCAATGGCATTTCATTTCGTTTTGAGATGTTTCCCGTCCGTTGACACCGGTCACACGTGGACACAAAGGAATGAGCATCCTTGAATAACGATGGCCACTAGAAACCCGACTGCAAAACTTTTGCCGCTGTCCTATTGCCACCAAAATGCCCGCCGTAAGGTGATGCATGGCAATGACTCAACACTGTGAATTTCCTCGTCCGGAATACACCTACGAATGATTCGGTCAGGACATCTTTTAAAAATTAAAGGGTCGTCCCATAAGTAGTACTTTGTGTCTGAAATCAACTTCTTCTTTTGATGACGAGAGAAGTCATTCGGAATTATGTTGCTTGCAAGATAGTTCACTAGATCAGCGTAACAAGGTGCTTGTTGCGCATCCATCTTGTAGAGCTATTCATCGGGAAAATTTTCCACAGTTGGTGGATGACTCTCCGCCTTCTCGAGGGGATTTTCTAAGCGTGAAAGGTGATCTGCAATGACATTCTCGGTCCCCTTCTTGTCTCGAATCTGCAAATTGAATTCTTGTAGTAGAAGCACCCATATAATCAAACCTTGGTTTAGCATCCTTCTTTTCCAAAAGGTATTTGATTACCGAATGGTCAGTCCACACAACCACTTTTGTTCCCAACAAATAAGCGCGGAATTTATCAAAAGCGAAAATTACGGCCAATAATTCCTTTTCTGTCGTGGCATAATTCCTTTGAGCGTCGTCAAGGGTTCAGCTTGCATAATACACGACATGAAACACTTCCCCACCGCTGTCCCAAAACAGCCCCAATGGAAAAATCGCTAGCGTCGCACATTAATTCAAATGGAAGGATCCAGTCTGGAACGAATATGACAGGAGCGGTGCTTAGAGCCTTCTTCAAGAGGTCGAAGATTTCTTTACAAGACTCATCAAAATCAAATGGGACATCTTTCATGAGCAAATTACACAAAGGCTTTGTGATCTTCGAAAAATCTTTAATAAAATGGCGGTAAAAACCGGCGTGTCCCAAAAAACTCCTCACCCCCTTTACAGAAGTAGGCGGAGGCATCTTCTCAGTCGTTTCAATTTTAGCACGGTCGACTTCAATCCCATGGGCAGATATTCGATGGCCTAGCACAATGCTTTCCTGGACCATAAAATGACACTTCTCCCAGTTTAATACCAGATTTGTCTCTTCACATTTTTTCAGGACTTTCTGTAAATTCTGCAAGCATAAATCAAATGAATCACCGAAAACAGAAAAATCATCCATAAAAATTTCAATACAATGCTCTACCATGTCAGAAAAAATAGCCATCATACACCTTTGAAAAGTGGCCGGCACATTACATAAACCAAAAGGCATGTGCCTATAAGCAAAAATGCCATAAGGACATGTAAACGTCGTCTTTTCTTGGTCTTCTGGGGCTATATAAATCTGATTATACCCAGAATAACCATCAAGAAAACAGTAAAAATCATGTCCGACGAATCTATCCAAAATTTGATCAATAAACGGTAAAGGAAAGTGGTCTTTTCTAGTGGCTTTATTTAATTTTCTATAATCTAAGCACATACGCCACCCCGTAACAATTCTAGTGGGAATTAATTCATTATTATCATTTTGAATAACCGTTATTCCACCCTTCTTTGACACAACTTGAACCGGACATACCCACTTGCTATCAGAAATAGGAAAGATCATACCTGCGTCGAGGAGTTTTAAAACCTCGACTTTTACCACCTCTTTCATATTCAGATTTAACCGACGTTGATGCTCCACAGAGGGTTTGTAGTCTTCCTCAATCAAAATCCTATGCATACAAATGGACGGGCTGATTCTCTTGATATCCACAATAGACCATCCAAGGGCAGATTTGTACTCCCTCAATACTCTCAACAATTTCTCCTCTTGATCAGCCGCCAAAGTGGCAGAAAGAATGACAGGCAGGGAATAGTCGGGCCCCAAAAATGCATATTTCAAATGATTCGGTAGATGATTAAGCTCTAGATTTGGGGGTTTCTCAATTGATGGGACAGGTCGAGTTGGTGAACTTCCGAGCTCCTCACATAGTCTACGAGTAAAAAATGGTGGTGACGCATCCATGTGTCGTAAATAGGCTACATGCTCTGAATTCATTTGGGTAGAGGATCCGACTAAAACGGACTCCAGTGGATCTGATGGATAGCTCTCCCAAAAAGCTCTTCTTACACACAAGTCAATGACGTCAATTTGAAAGCAATTATCGACATCACTAGGATGTTGCATAGATCGAAATATATTAAAAGTAACTTGCTCCTCTTGAACTCGTAAAGTGAGTTTCCCTTTTTCCACATCAATTAGAGTTCGGCCAGTCACTAAAAATGGTCTTCCCAAGATAATTGGGATGTCATGATCCTCCTCCATATCAAGCACAATAAAATCAGCAGGAAAAATGAATTTATCGACCTTGACCAAGACGTCTTCTATCACCCCTCTCGGATACTTGATGGATCTATCTGCTAGTTGTAAAGAGACTGTAGTCAGCTTGGCCTCCCCAATACCTAGCTTCTTGAAAATGGAAAGGGGCATAAGATTAATGCTGGCTCCGAGATCACATAAAGCTCTATCAAAGGACGAGTTTCCAATAGTGCATGATATAGTGAAACTTCCCGGATCCCTCAATTTAGGCGGGAGCTTTTTCTGCAAAATAGCGCTGTACTCTTCAGTCAATGACACTATTTCATATTCTTCGAGCTTCCTTTTGTTAGATAAGATCTTCATAAATTTCACATAGCTCGGCATTTGTTCAAAGGCGTCGACAAATGGAATATTGATATGCAATTTCTTGAAGACATCAAGAAACTTGGAGAATTGCTTGTCCAATTTTTGCTTTTGCAGACGTTGTGGGAATGGGATTGGTGGTGTAGGATGAGTGGTCAAGACTGCTTTTGACTTGGGCTCTTCGTCCTTCATTTTCTCAATGGGGCTGCTCTTTTCTTTGCTACTCTTGGGCTGCTCGTGTAGCTCCTTTCCACTTCGTAGCTCGATAGCTTGCACATTTTCCTTGGGATTCATCTCGGTAGCACTTGGTAATACACCTTGAGGTTGAAAAGATAATAAATTTGCGATCTGCCCCATTTGGACTTCCAAAGTCCAAATAGAAGCGAAATGATTTTGTAGAGTAGTTTCCGTGCGAGTCATGAATTGGCTCGTGTTAGCCGCCATTTGAGCAAGAGCATCTTCTAAAGAAACCTTCGGTGGTTGAGGGGGCTGCTTTTGTGGCTGAGTGAATTAAGCTTGCGGAGGTTTATTCAAAGTTTGCCCGTTCCTCCATGAAAGATTGGGATGATTTCGCCACCCTTGGTTGTAAGTGTTGGAATACGGGTTGTGCTGACGATTTTCATTTCCCACAAATTGAGCTTGTTCCATCTAAGATTGCTCAAAAGGACTTTCGACTTGACATTCAGCAGTAGGATGAGATCTGTTGCACCAATTGCGGGTTTCCATGGTATTGGTAGAAGGAGTATGTGAAAAGGCTTGTAGTTGTTGAGTTAAAGCTGCAACTTGGGCTGATAGCGTAGAGATTGGATCGTTGTCGGAAATTCCCATAACTCGCTTTGGATTCACACGTTCTGAAGGCCACTGATAAGCTTTTGCCTCCATAGCTTCCAGTAAAGAATGAGCTTCATCCATCGTCTTGCCCATTAAAGCACCTCCAGCGGCTGCATCAACAAGAGTGCGTGTAGAAGCACTCAGTCCGTTGTAGAACGTTTGAATCTGCAGCCAATCCGGTAGACCATGATGGGGGCATCTCCTTAGCAAATCCTTGTATCGCTCCCATGCCTCATGCAGTGATTCCATCTCAAATTTCCCGAAAGTAGTTATTTCATTCCTGAGTCTCGCTGTCTTCGCCGGCGGAAAGAACTTAGTCAGAAAAGCTTGTGCTAACTCCGCCCAAGTTGTGATAGAACCCGAAGGGAGTGAATTCAACCAAAACTTGGCCTTGTCCCTTAGAGAGAATGGGAAAAGCCATAGACGAATGGCATCATCAGTAACTCCATTATTTTTTAATGTGTCACAAATCTCGAGAAACGAAGCAATGTGAGCATTGGGGTCGTCATTCGCCAATCCGCAAAATTGGCTTTGCTTGCACCATTTGGATGATAGCCGGCTTGATTTCAAAATTGTTTGCTTGAATGGTCGGGCGTCGAATCCCCAAAAAATTCGTATTGAGTTGTGGAAGTGCATAATCATGGAGTGCCAATGTTGGTTGAACCGCTTGATCCGGGTTGTCATTCCCTTGATTTCCAGTATTATTCATCATGATGTCTGGAATAATTGATTCACGTGTTTCCCTCCTGTTTTTATGAAGAGTGCGTTCGATTTCAGTGTCGAAAGGGAATAAACCTTCGTCACCAAATTTTCTCATGCACTAACGAATTTCTGCAAGGGAAACAAATGAAACCAAATTTACACAAAAATAAAATAATGTTAAAATTAAGATTAAAAATACCGGAATTGATATAAGTAAAACAAATCAGTCCCTGGCAACGGCGCCAAAAACTTGGTACGTATTTCTGTGAACGCAAGTGCACGTTGTCGTAATCAAGTAATAAAGTGATGAGAAAAGTATCGTTCCCTCGAGGACTGATGTACTAAGTACTAATTTATTAGTATTTCTAATTTTATTTGAACGATCGAAAATTTGGGGTTGAATAATTATTAATAACTAAATATTGCGATAAACTAAAAACAAACAATAAAATCGACAGTCCGATAAAAATGAGATCAAATAGGAGAAGAATCTAGGATCGAGAATTCGCCTCGATTAATCTAAATTAATCTTGATTAATATAATTTATGTAATTCCCCAATTCATTGAAAGCGAAGATAAGTTAATCTAATGCCTCTCCCGAGGTCAATAGATTTTCCCAAAGCGAATAATTCACTTTATTCCTAGGTGAGTTAATTCGACAATAGCCAAAAAGTTCTAAAATCTTCAAACGAGCTTCGTAATTCTTATGAGTATATTCCTATCTCACAAGACAAAACGGTTTTCTCCCAATTTTCACTACTTACTCTCCTCTCCCGATTCAAGTTACGTAGTTATAACATTTCAATCATAGGCCTTGAAAGCATTAAGAACGATTGGGGAAAACTCAATAGAAAAGGAAAATATATCAATAACGTACAATCAAGAATTAATCCATCATAATCTTGGTTTCATCTCAATCGTAGAATAAAAGGGTCTAGCCCGACATGCTAGAAAACAATACACAAATATTCAAATTAAACATAAGGAAGAAATTCAAACACAATTGAAGAACTGAGTCTCTTCCATTCCCTGGCCTTGCTCTCTGCCGCTAGGTATTCTTCTCTTCTCCTTCGATTCTTTATTTTCTGACCTTCACTGCCTTTTTATAACTATCTTCAGTCTCTAAAAATGCGTCCGAGGATTAGGTCGAATTCGCCTCCAAAACATCCCAAAATCGCGATCTGAAATTAGTGAACCCACGCCGCGGGCCGCGGCCCGGCTTAAGTGTGTTGTGGCCCTAGTCATTACGCAGCCCAGACCTGGGCGAGATTTCTTTACGGGCCACAGCTCGTAGGGAGTGTGCCGCAGCCCCCAGTACAGTTTGTACTGCCTTGCTTGGAGCTGTGCCTGTGCCACGGCCCCGCCTCGGCGAGATGCGTCCCTTGACCGAAAAATGTCGTTTTTGGCCCGTTTTTCCATTTTCGAGCTTCAGGACTCTAATTTCCTTCAAAACATGTAAACATAATGCATTAATAGCTCATTTACGCCGATTTAAACCCAAAATGGAGATAAAATAATGATAATAAAGTGTACGAAATAACATGTAACAAGATGCAAATCCTAACATGCCTGGAGTGCTTCAACAAGTGGTCACTCAAATGACCCAATTTGCTCGGGTGGTTGACCGCATTCAAGCGATGATGGGTCAACAGCGTAACAAAGACACTTGGGGAGACAAGTGGCTTTCAGAAGTGGTCAAACTACACCCACCGAAGTTTGACGGTTCTTCAGAGATGCCTACATGGGACCACTGGCTGAAAGAACTGGAGAAGATATTTGCGGGAATTAATTGTCCCGATGACCGAAAAGTTCCGATCGCTCAGTATTCTCTGACTGGGGAAGCTTTCGACTGGTGGGAAGCCATTCGACCTGAGGATCATAATGCTAACTGGACAGAATTTAAATTAATGATGGAAGCATAATATTGTCCTCGTCCAGTTAGAGAGGCTAGAGTCCGGAGTTTTTCTCGCCATAGAGTCTGGAGGCATCTGTGATAGATATGATTAAGACTTTTAATCACCAGCTAACCTTTGTGCGGCATCTGGTCAGAACTGAGGCAGAAAAGATTTTTCACTTCGACATGCAGATGAAGCCGTAGATCCAGCAATATATGTCAGGACTTGAATGCACTACTCTCCGACAGTATCAGGACAAAGCCCTAGCTTACGAAATGAAAGAGACAGCAGTGGAGAAATTTGCGGAAGCAAAGAAGCAGAAAGTGTCTGGCAACTTCACCTAGAGCAAGAGTAGGGGCCCCCGCAAGGGCCAGTCCTCATTCCATTCATCCAAGAGGCCTCCATATCCTTCTCGAGGTGGAAAGAAGTTCAGAATGACATCAACGGTTACCGATGCAGCAAACAAGTGTTATAACTGTGGACGGCCAAGGCATGTTCGACGTGATTGCTCCGCTCCTTCTGTGACCTGTTTCGAATGTGGGCAAGAAGGGCATCGTGCGACTTTTTGCGAAAATGTGACTAGATTGTTTGGAGCTCCCACTTCAGCATTAGTTCCGAGAGAGACGAGTGTGAACCTGACACAGCAGAGTGGTCTTCAACAACAGAATTTTGGGAAAATAGAAGCATCCAGTGCTGAGTCCGTCCCTCCGTGCCTTTATGAGATGAGGATGTCAGATGATCAGAACACTGCTGTTGCATCAGGTACGATTCAAATCCTTTTTCAACCAGTTAGTGTCTTATTCAATTCAGGAGCTACGCATTCTTTCATATCATTGAACTCTGTTAATCGTTTGAAACTCTCGTGTTTGGATGATTGTGAACCTTCTGTTGTGAATGTAATATGCGGAATTTCTACTACTATTGTTTAGTGTTATTTTATCCGAGTTATGTTGTACAGCGTGGAAACTGTGCAGTAGGGATAAAATAAATGAAAGACGGACAACTGTATTTGTATAATTGTCATACTTGGTCGACAATTATATATGAGGATATCGTATATTAGATATATCATATGAGAATATATTCGGAAGGAGTATGTGTATAAAGGCATGCCATATGTTCGTATCTAATATGTTGAGACATTGGACAATGGTAGCTTAAAATGGCTAAGTACAGCCACATTAGTGCACGCTACGATGTATACTTAGCGTATCTAATATGTTGAGACGTTGGACAAGGATAACTGAAACTGGCTAAGTATCTAATATGTATACTTACCGTACGCTAAGGCACAAGGATTACATACGTTAAAGAGTATAGTTAACGTACGTTAAGATGCTAAGAGTTGTTAGGAATACTTGTTAGATTTTGATGATGTCATTAATATAAAATCAAATGTTTATTACTTGGCAAAATGTAAGGAAGAACCAAATGAGTATCTTCCATAGGCCAAAAATGTTAAGTATAAACTTGGCAAAATGTAAAGAAGAACCAAATGAGTATCTTCTGTAGGCCAAGAATTTGTTAGGCTGAAAAACGGCTAAGTACTAAGTACAGCTTAGTCCATCAGAGAGGGACAGCCGAGTCCAGCCGAGTAGCTCTGGTCAACGAATTTTTATCAGAGAAGTTTGACGGTGCGGCCAAAGGTACCTCGGGAAGTCACTGTCCGGATAAGTCACAAGCAGTGAGCACCGAGAGGACCTATCTGCAGAGATGTTAGTGCATATCAGCTACTCGAAGCGGCTAGTACTCCAAGTCCACGTCAGCATGCGTTGAAAAGTCAAGCATTACGGAAAGCTCACATGCAACGTGAAGAGACAAATTGGAGTGATTCCCGCAAGAGATATGATTTAAATAAATCATCCAGACTCACCTTGAAGACTTTAATCTTTTAATATTCAAAAGATTCGGCGCTCACATGCGTAAAGTCTTCACAACGGTCGGAAGATAAAATAAAATAATGGGAATCCAGCCTTGCAACGATTCAGAAAGATTAAACAATGAAGTCTCCCTCCAACGGACGGATTTGTTCAAAAGAATTGCAACGGCTACAAGGAAAAAGCTCAGAGATCAGACCTATATATATCCGGAGATTTGAAGCTGAGCAACTACCGGTGCGAACACATATTCAAGCGATCAAAGCAATCAAAGCAATCAAAAGCAAACAATAGCATCGTGAAAAGAGCAGATCTAAAAGTTCATACTTAAGGAAGCTCTCAAGTTGGAGAAGACAAACACTCTTGTCTATAATCTTGAGTACGGGGTACTTCACTGGTTGAAGTAAGAGACTGTAAAGGCATCCGAGGATCGAGGATCAAGAGGTGCAAGGCAGTCAAGTGTGGTACAACGGCAAGGAATTCCACTGGTTGGAAGTCAGTGTGGTTTTATTTGAATCACTGTAATATTTATCACTGGTTGAAAATTATAGTGAATTCATCTCCAAAGTTTGGAGAAAAGTGTATTATAACAGGAATACCCAACCTCTGAGACCACTATAAATTGCCTGCGTTATTTACTGTTTTACTGCATCATACTTTAACTGCTGCATTCATTGTTAAGTGTTTCATTAAGTGGATTATTATTCGTCATCAGCTGACTTCCGCACATATCTAAGAACAAACGACTCCAAGTCATTTGTTTAACTATCAGCTGAAGAAACTCACTCTTCGTGAAAAAGAGTTCAAGAGTTTCTACAAGTCTATTCACCCCCCCTCTAGACTTGTACCTGGACGACTTGTGACCTACAAGTGGTATCGGAGAGGTTGGTTCATTTTTTTCTCGAACCAGATCTATATTAGATATATCTTAACTCTCACGTTATAATGGAACACATGCACTCTAGACTCCCTGTGTTTTCAGTTGACGAGTATGATCTGTGGAAGATAAGGATGCAGGCACACTTATCTTCAATTCATGACGACATGTGGTGCATCATCGAGGAAGGTCCATTCATTTTTGAGAAGGACAACACACCAGAGGAAATCGCAGCAGGAGGGCCAGAGAAGATCCCTAAGAAAAGGACGGAGATGACTCCAGAGGAAAGGAAGCTGGCCAATCTTGATAACCGGGCCAGAGATGTATTATATCAAACTCTTGACAAATCCACCATGGTCAAGATCAAAAACTGTAAGAATGCCAAAGAAATTTGGGACACATTAGCTCTAATGTGTGAAAGAACGGAGCTGATCAAAGAAAACAAGTTGTCAATAGCTATCCAAAAGTTTGACAACTTTAAAATGAAGAATGGTGAATCTATAGACCAAGTGGACACAAGGTTCACTGAAATTATCAATGAAATCAACTCCCTGGGCAAAAACTATGGCAACAGGGAAATGGCACTAAAGGTCCTCAGATCTCTCAACCCCGAATGGAGCATGAAAGCCGTAGCCATGAGAGAATCCAAGGACCTGAATAAAATAAAAATTTAGGAGCTGTTCTCTGATCTGAAGGCTTATGAGTTCGAGCTTCCAAGTTCATCCTCGACTGAGCCTGCAGAGAAGGGAATCGCATTTGCAGCCGAGTCCCCTGCCAAGAGCCTATCTGATGTGAAACCTCCAAATCCACTAGATTTTGAGGAAGAAATGGCTTTCATAATGCAAAGGTTCAGCAATTTCAGAAAGAACTACTCCAAGTACAAGAAAAATTACAAGGAGAATCCAAGAAGGAACCAAAAAGCCGGTGGCTGGAAGGTGGAATGTTACAACTGCCACAAGACGGGACACATCCAAGTCGACTGCCCTGAGCTCAAGAAGGACGAAACCAAGAAAGAGGCGGGCAGAAAAGAAGATAGAAGAAAAGCTCTCATCGGAGAAGACCAAGAGCAGGTCGAATCAAGCAGCGGATTCTTTTCTGATGATGATGAAGAATATGACTGCTTGATGGCCAATCTAGCTGACGAAGAGGTAACTTCAAAACCCACTGGTTCAAATAATAGTTCAGCTATGTCACAAGACATTGATTTGCACGAATCAAGAAACCGATTATTTAAGGATTTTGAAACACTCAAATCGCACATCAAGTCAGTATCGAGAGAAGACTCAGCTGCAAGATGAGAATGGGCAGCTGAAAAATGATTTCGAAAAACTCAGCCTAGATCTGAATAAGGTTGAGATAACTGCAGCTGACTTTAAAAACCAGGCTAATGATAATGCAGCTGAGATAAACCGATTAACTATTTTACTTAAAGAAAAATCAGCTGCACTTGCTCATGCCAAAGCTGAATTTACTAAGCTGGCTCAAATAAATAAAACTCAAGCGTAGGAAATAACCTCTCTAAAGGCGTCTTCAACTCTGGGAGAATTGTGTACCTATAAAAGGTCACTGTATATCAAATCAGGCCTTGGATATGATTCTCACACTCCCTCTAGTTCTGAAACCAAGTTTATCAAGGGAGAAACAACTGTCGCGACTGCTGAGCCTACAAATAAACCGATATTTAAAAACAGGCAACAGCCAAGTCAAACGTCTAGGCTGCAGTCAGGTTACACCAGGCAGCCACCTAGACAGGCGACTAGCGGCCTGGCAAAAGCAGCCCAGACAACATGCCCACTATTACCAACAACTCCCTAAAAACCGATTTCATAATGGGAGGGGCAGATGGAAACCTCAAGGTTATCCCAATTTTCAAAATGAACAAGTGTGGAGACCTCAAAGATTTAACAAATGGTCTCAGCCTAGATTTAGAAATGGCTCACACTATCAAAGTTTTGAGGAATATCCGGTATACAATCCAACCAGAAGATTCAGACCTCGACCACACAGACCATATCAGGGTTATAATAATAATAACAATGCATACAATCCAAGGAGAAATCAATTCTCCAGGAAACCAACTAACCCCAAAGGACCCACGCAAATTTGGGTACCTAAATCTCTGCTTGTTTAATTGTAGAAAAGGTGGAAGGACTACAAACACATCTCCACAAGCTCAAATTTTGGAGGTGAAGAATGGTTTGTAGATTCTGGATGCTCGAAGCACATGACCGGGAACAAAAAGATGCTGACCAAATATATCAAAGAAAGAGGTCCCGATGTAACCTTTGGAGATAGCTCTAGAGGACAAACGAAAGGCTTTGGAGAGCTGCACCGAGGAAACATTGTGATATCCAAAGTTCATTATGTTAAAGGACTCAAATACAACCTCCTGAGCATAAGCCAATTCTGTGACGAGAAGAACCTAGTAGTATTCACCATCTTGAAGTGTATGGTAATAGATATCTTATCTAGAGAAATAAAGCTCCAAGGCTTCAGAAGGAGAGATGTCTACATAATTGATTGGAACACAGGAACACCTAACTCCTGTTTTCTATCCAAGACTGTAGCTGAGAATGGATGGCTGTGGCACAAAAGACTATGTCACCTGAACTTCAAAGCCATCAACAAGATCAGTTCTCAGAAGCTGGTCAGAGGACTTCCAAATGAAGCATTCAAGAAGGAAGCACTCTGTGATGCATGTCAGAAAGGAAAGCAGACCAGAGCATCGTTCAAACCAGTTCAGCCTACAACGCTCACAATAAGGATCTTAGATCTACTCCACATGGATCTATTTGGTCCTATCAAGCCAAGGACTTTGAGTGGCGAAAGCATGCCTTGGTTATAGTAGATGATTACTCAAGGTACACTTGGATTATCTTCCTATATAAAAAGAGTGAAACCTTGACCAAGCTACGAGGCTCGAAGGATCGAATGAGAAATCTCTATCCATAATCAAGATCGATCAAATAGAGGAGGAGAGTTTCTCAACAAGGCGATAACCGATTACAATCGAGAATGGGATCCGGCATGAGCTCTGCGGCCGTGACGCCCAGCAGAATGGTGTTCTTGAAAGAAGGAATGCAAACTTGAAGGAAGCAAGGTCCATGATTGCGAAGCGGACTGCCCAAAGGTTACGGTGAAGTTAACACTGACTGTCACACGAGAATAGGAGTATGATAGTAGGGAGACATGGCAAAACTCCTATGAGGTTTGGAATAACGAACTCCTCCGTTGCTTACTTTCATGTTTTTGGTTGTAAGTGTTTCATCCACAACAACGGTAAAACACAGCTAAATGCCTTTGATGCTAAAACTGATGACGGACTATTTATGGGATATTCCCAAAGAAGCAAGGCATATAGAGTTTTTAATAAAAGAACCTTAGTTGTGGAGGAAACACCCCATGTTGTTTTTGATGAATCTTTGTTGAGTACGAAACAAGTTGAGCTAATTGAGAACAAGCTCAAATCGGCGACCCTTGAAGAAGTCATTGTACATGACACTGGAATGGTGGACTCACTGCAGACCACTGATGACCCAACTGCAGTGCCGAAGACCCAATGCAGATCGACAGGACCACCAAACCTATCTCGATCCGATTGCAGCAATGAAGACCAGCCGGAGCCGACAAAGACTCATCTGCGATTCAAAACCAAGTCAGATGACAAGGCGGTACCGATCGATTGCAGACGAAATCCAGTGATGCAGATAATCACCAGAGCAATCCAACAGGGGGAAGAAACCCAGAAGAGGACGATATCCCCAAATGGCTCAAGGATCACCCAATTCAGCAAATTATCGGAAGGTTGGTGATGGAGTTAAAACAAGGCGATCAACCCTACCCGGCGAGAATGGCGATGTTCTCATGTTTTATGTCACAAATTGAACCCAAGACTACAGAACAAGCCTTGGAAGATTATTCATGGATCAATGCCATGCAAGAGAAATTGGAGCAGATGGAAAGAAACAAAGTTTGGGAACTAACAGACAGACCGGATCACAAGAAGGTTATCGGCACCAAATGGGTGTATAAAAACAAGAGTGATGAAGACGGAGCTGTTGTTAGGAATAAAGCCAGGCTAGTAGCAAAAGGTTATGCACAGTGTGAGGGAATAGATTTTGATGAAACTTATGCACCTGTTGCAAGATTAGAAGCCATCAGATTATTCCTCGCATATGCTACATTCAAGGACTTTGAAGTATATCAGATGGACGTAAAAAGTGCTTTTCTGAATGGAATCCTAGAAGAAGAAGTCTATGTAGAGCAACCCCCAGGTTTTGTCAAAGGAGACAAAGTCTATAAGCTGTTGAAGGCTCTGTATGGACTCAAGCAAGCACCGAGAGCATGGTATGAAACACTGTCTGTGTTTCTTGAGAAAAATGGATTTTGCAAAGGGAAGGTGGACAAGACCCTATTCAGAGTGGAGCACGAAGGCCACATATTAATAGTACAGATATATGTGGATGACATCATATTCGGATCAATCAATCCAGAATTATGTGAGAAATTCTCCAACCTCATGCAAGGAGAATTTGAGATGAGTATGATGGGAAGGCTTAACTTCTTTCTTGGATTACAAGTTAAGCAGATGGAAAAAGGAATTTTCATCAACCAAGCAAAATATACCAGAGATCTTATCAAGAGATATGGAATGGAATCAGCCAAACCCGCAAGAATTCCAATGAGCACAAGCACTCACCTGGATGCAGACGAGGCAGGCATATCAGTGGACTCAACCCACTACAGAGGACTCATCGGATCTCTTCTGTACCTCACTGCAAGCAGGCCAGACATATCATATGCCGTTGGAGTTTGTGCAAGATTCGATCAAGCCGAAGCAATCACACCTAGATGCAGATAAGAGAATAATTAATTACCTTAAGTCTACAATTTTTGTTGGACTATGGTATCCCAAGGATGACAACTTCGAGCTATCTGGATACTCATATGCGGATTTGGCAGGATGCAAAATCAACAGGAAGAGCACTAGTGGAACGTGTCAATTCCTAGGAACCAGTGATATCTGGTTTAGCAAGAAGCGGAGTTTCTAACTCTATCTCCACTCTGAGTCGAATACCTATTGCAGTAGGCTGTTGTGCATGAGTCTATGGATCGGACAACGATTAAGGGACTATAATATCATTGCCAACGAAGTTCCTATTTGGTGTGACAACAATAGTGCTATTGCAATAACCAACAATCGATTTTGCACTCAAGGACGAAGCACATTGACGTTAAGCACCATTTCATTAGAGACCATGTGCTTAACAAAAGGGTTAGAGTTGAAAGAGTCGGACAGACTACCAAATAGCCGACATCTTCACTAAACCCTTGCGAGAAGAAAGGTTCCTAGAGCTTAGCAGAGACCTTGGATTACTAGATTGGGAATCTAGTACTGAAGCAAGTTGAAGGAAGGACGGACCCCCAGAATCAGCCTAAGCTGATGCAGGCAAGAAGACGAAGGCCAGACGAAGCATCTTAGCTGTTCAGAATACCAGGCGAGAGTCAACTCACCTGTTGCAGAGTGGTCAACAGTCAACATATCAGACCAGCTAAGTTTACTAAACTGACCTCTGAATATTTAATTATTATCTGCCACATTTATAATATTATTATATTAATTTTGGCTAACAAACGGCACTTAAATATATTTTTCTAAAGCCATGTGGCAATCTTAATACATGCGTCAATCATCTATTAAATCAACCTCTACGGTGCCCAATCAGAATCAACCGTCGAATTTTAAATTGGGCCACCGATTCAAATTTGAATTTCAAAAGAATATCAAAAGGCGTACCACCGTTTAAATATATAATAAACTAATACAAACGTCTTTTCATCTTCTTTATAAGGAAAGAAAACCTTTCACTTTACTCTTTACGCTTACAGAAACCCTAGAATTTACAGAGCAAAATATACACTAAAAATCCTAAAATCCTTTTTGCAGAAATGGCATCTTTTGAAGGAGTAAACTTGAAGGCGGTGAAGGACCAGGTCATCTTCTCCATGGTCGTCGACTTCGAAGGTTTATTAGAAGCAAATCTAGAGGACTTCGATATGCTCAATTTGATCCGGGCGATGAAGCTGAATGGAATTTACCCGTTTCTCGACATCAACCCGCAACATCTGTTCAAGGAAGATGTTGTTGAGTTCTATCGCAATGCTTCTCTGATTCAAGACGGGATTAACAGCAATGTCGGCGGAGTACCTGTCAGCGTAGATCGAGAGAAGATTCGTTCTGTATTCGGGATGAAACATCGTGGTTTGGCGGTCGAAGCTCTTAAACAATCACCCGCCGAAACCTGGAAAACGATCAAAGTCGAAAATATCCCAGAGAAATTGAAGTTTACAGCAAAGAGGAATGAGTTGAAAAAGATTTATCGAGTTGCTTTAGACATCACCAACAAGATAGTGATGGGGATGGCAGGCAGCTATGACCAACTGTCATCTTCGAAATTTATGGTGTTGGGTGCGTTGATTCAGGAGGAGGAAGTCGATTGGGCGGACTATATTTTCAGGCAATTCGTGCGCGAGGTGAACAAGGTCGAGTGGCTCGACGATGAGAATAAGTTCAAAACAAAATTGGCGTATGGAACGCATCTCAGTTGGCTTTTGGAAAAGACCGGAGTGGCTAAGGGAAACACTGATCCCTTCCACCCCAATAAGAGACTAGGTCATATGGACCATGACAAGAAGAAAGTCGGAGGCGCTGGAAAAGCAGCTCAGTTGTTGAAGGAGCTGCCGGACTCAAGGTCATATCCAAGATACGATTTATCAGACGAGTCGGACAGACCCGCAGCTGAGATTGGAACTGCAGTCGAGTCCGGGAATGAGTCTGACGATACACCAATTGCTATCAGATTCAAGCGACGGGGACCAGCCCCAGAAGGACCCTCGAACCTGCAGTCATCACCTGAACCCTCTCCAAAGAGGCCTAGAGAGCTGCAGTTCAGCGAGGGAGAGCAGTCTGAGCATCACGCCAGCCCATCAGTCCAATCACCAATCCATCCGGACACGCTGCACGGACACTGAAACTCGGATTGTACTGTTCTCACCCCCAGTCTACATATCCGAAGAGGAAGAAGCAGGTCTTATTATCTCTATTCTGACGATTACACTTTCAATCTGTTAGAAAATAATACATTCAATCTTTCCATTGAACAACTTGACTTGTTAAACCACAAGCAGAAAAACACTCTTTTGTAAGTATTTTTAAAGAGTGGAAATCTTTCAAAACCATGCCTTTCACAAATCTTCAAACCTTTATTGCAACTAGTGGTTGGGAATATCCCCAAGCCACTGAGGAAGTTCTGATTGAGTTTTGTAAAGAATCAGACTTGGTTTTACTCCTCCAGGATAATTGGTTCATGTCTCATTTTAAAACAAACATGGACCACTTTATCCATTCTATTATGCTCAGTATTTTTGATGGTGTTTTTGGAGAGGAGGAGGAAGAGGAAGTAGAAAAGGAAATTTGGATTGAAGAAGTTAATGGAGACAATGAAATTATTGATTTGGTGGCTGAAGAGGATGAAGAAGAGAAAGAATCTGAAGAAAATATACCAGTTGAAAAACAAACAGAGGAGATTGAGAAGACAGAAGAAGTGGCTGATGAAGGAGATGAAGAAGAAGGAGAGGAAGTAGATCAGGAAAAAGATGAAGATGAAAAGGAAGATGAAGATGAAAAGGAGGATGAAGATGAAGGAGAATAGAAGGAGAAAGATGATGATAAAAATGATGATGATGATGATGATGATAATGATGATGGAGGTGAA
The DNA here is from genome assembly GCA_033398695.1 of Orobanche coerulescens. NCBI lineage: Eukaryota > Viridiplantae > Streptophyta > Magnoliopsida > Lamiales > Orobanchaceae > Orobanche > Orobanche coerulescens. Next base: position 53,945,063 of record CM065803.1, read on the forward strand.
GGATGAGCAGAAAAAGAAAAAGAAAACGATGAGGAAGAAGAAAAAGAAAAATCTGGAGGAGAAGAAGGGAAAGAGGAAGAGAGAGAAGGGGACAAGGAGCCAGATCAAGAGCCGGAGCCGGAGCCTACTCACGAAGCTGCAGTTAGGATTGATGTACACCGGGTACACGGCTAGACGCAGAGTGGCGAAGACTCAGTCGGGGACCGGAAAACCCAATCGACTTACTGCTGCGGCCGGGAGCTGCGATCTAGTGGTTCCCTTGCGGAAGGATCGGAGAGCACTCTCCTGCGGCTCAAATAACTCCTACCATGGTAGCCGATCAAGCAAATTGTCGGAGACACCATTGAGAGCTGCTATCAACTCAGTCACTCGACCTTCAGACCATAAATGCCAAGATACACACCCTTCTTCAAAGAGAAATCCCTCAGCCTCCTCCTCCTACCAACAGAATGCCTTTTGGCATGTCTGATTGGATGAGCCGCATGGAACAGCAGTTGACTACCCTTATTGATGCTGGCAAAAAGGGGGAAGAGAGGATTCAGAGGGAAGAAGAGAGAGAAATCAGAAGCAAGAAGAAGCAGGATGTCCTTCTAATTGAAGGATCTTCTAATCTGAAGAGAAAGGAAGCTGTAGATCCAGAAGACCAGGCTGACCAGTCAAGAGGAAAGAGAAGGAGAACTAGAAGTGGTTTTGAATCAGCTCTAGAATGGGATGGGAAGGAGCTATGGTTTGTTGAGGACTTCATTCCATTTGAAGCTTTTGAGATGTGGGGATCTGCTAAGAAGAGGTTTATCAAAGACTATTACATCTGGGAACTAATCCAGGATGATAAACTCTCCCCACAAGAAATTTTCATAAACTTCATGGAGGAAGTCCATCCGAAGCTCTGGGCGATTCTGAAGAAGCATGCTGCAGAACTAAATGCTTATCCTATGATCCCTTCTTTCAGAGCAGAAGAAGCACCAACTCGTCTGGATGGTGAACTTGATGAACTAGCACTTCAAAGAGAGATCAAGCAATTGTGTCTTGAGAACAGATTCAGATCACAGCAAGAACAAGACTTCGCAGCACTGGTTGTAAAAAGAAAATATGGTCTTGCTCCAGTCAAGATCAGACCAATTGGAGCCAAACCCATCGGACACCTTAGCGGCACATTCGCTCAAGAGGCAGAGGAAGAGGCGAGATGACCTTTTTAGTTATTTACTTTATTTGTAATTTTATTTTTCTGTACTTAAAACATTCTTGTAAAATTTCAATGATAAGTCGAAAATCTTATAAGCGATCTGTTGAATGACAATCTCCAGTTGTCTCAATATTAGACTGATTTCAGTTTGTGTCTTGCACTTAAGTGCAGACTTGGTCATTTGATTTCTTAATTAAAGTTTTGCCATCATCAAAATAGGGGGAATTTGTTAGGAATACTTGTTAGATTTTGATGATGTCATTAATATAAAATCAAATGTTTATTACTTGGCAAAATGTAAGGAAGAACCAAATGAGTATCTTCCATAGGCCAAAAATGTTAAGTATAAACTTGGCAAAATGTAAAGAAGAACCAAATGAGTATCTTACGTAGGCCAAGAATTTGTTAGGTGAAAAACGGCTAAGTACTAAGTACAGCTTAGTCCATCGAGAGGGACAGTAGAGTCGGTAGAGTAGCTCGTCAACGAATTTTTATCGAGAGAAGTTTGACTGATCGGCTCGAGGTACCTCAGGGAAGTCACCTGTCCAGATAAGTCACAAACAGTGAACAGCCGAGAGGACCTATCTGCAGAGATGTTAGCTGCATATCAGCCTACTCGAAGGCAGCCTAGTACTCCAAGTCCACGTCAGCATGCGTTGAAAAGTCAAGTATTACGGAAAGCTCACATGCAACGTGAAGAGACAAATTGGAGTGATTCCCGCAAGAGATATGATTTAAATAAATCATCCAGACCCACCTTGAAGACTTTAATCTTTTAATATTCAAAAGATTCGGCGCTCACATGCAGAAAGTCTTCACAACGGTCGGAAGATAAAATAAAATAATGGGAATCCAGCCTTGCAACGATTCAGATTAAACAATGAAGTCTCCCTCCAACGGACGGATTTGTTCAAAAGAATTGCAACGGCTACAAGGAAAAAGCTCAGAGATCAGACCTATATATATCCGGAGATTTGAAGCTGAGCAACTACCGGTGCGAACACATATTCAAGCGATCAAAGCAATCAAAGCAATCAAAAGCAAACAATAGCATCGTGAAAAGAGCAGATCTAAAAGTTCATACTTAAGGAAGCTCTCAAGTTGGAGAAGACAAACACTCTTGTCTATAATCTTGAGTACTGGGTACTTCACTGGTTGAAGTAAGAGACTGTAAAGGCATCCGAGGATCGAGGATCAAGAGGTGCAAGGCAGTCAAGTGTGGTACAACAGCAAGGAATTCCACTGGTTGGAAGTCGTTGTGGTTTTATTTGAATCACTGTAATATTTATCACTGGTTGAAAATTATAGTGAATTCATCTCCAACTGGTTTGGAGAAAAGTGGATTAGTAGAGGATTACCCCACCTCTGAGACCACTATAAATTGCCTGCATTATTCTTGTTTCTTGCATCATACTTTAAGCTACTTTGCATTCATTGTTAAGTGTTTCATTAAGTGGATTATTATTCGTCATCAGCTGACTTCCGCACATATCTAAGAACAAACGACTCCAAGTCATTTGTTTAACTATCAGCTGAAGAAACTCACTCTTCGTGAAAAAGAGTTCAAGAGTTTCTACAAGTCTATTCACCCCCCCCCCCCCTCTAGACTTGTATCTGGACGACTTGTGACCTACAAGAGTTACGTACGCTATGTATATGGCATTACGTACGTAACGAGAGGAATCAGACAGCTCAGGGTATGGCCGACAGGTGGGACCCGTGGTCGGAAGCTTTCGGCAAAGAACGTGGTTGGTTGAGTTAACTCTCGGTTAACGTACGCTACGAGCAGCGCATTACGTACGTTAAGTGGAGATTTACTGTAGCAAGTCAACGTACATATTATGTACGCTATGAATGAAGTATTACGTACGTAATCGAGTTAACGAAACAAGTCAGTGAGCTCTGGACTGATATTATGTACGCTATGAAGGACATTTAACGTACGTTAGGTAGCATTACGTACGTTAATGCTGATGGATAACGTACGTAATAGATGTGCATGTTATAAAATGAAGTTCGTTCTTTCATTTCTTCATGACAGAAAAACCTTTCCTCCTCCAACCTTCGTCCCTATGAGCATGTTAGTGAGTTTTAGCCTCTTCCAACTTGATTATAAGCTTGGAAACATGGATTTGAGGCTTGGAGATGAAGATGTTGATGATTCTTGAAGAGTTTGATTGGGTTATTCATGTTCTTGAGGTATGTTGACCTTGATTTCGGAATTTTGGTATTGTTATCCGTATTTGATTCGTATGATGACGATTAGGGTATTGTTGTTACGATTCTTGAGGTTATGTGAAGTGTATATTGAAGAATATGATAATACATGACTTGGATTACGAATTGGATGATTATCTACATGTTAAAGGATATCGAATTAGGTTGTTTTAATGGCTATGAACATGATTTCGAATTACTTAGTGTTCTTGAGGAACTTCTTGATGAATTTAACATAGCAAGATGATCGTATGTTGAATTATCGGTATCTTTAGATATGAAGATCGAATGTTCGTTGATTGTAGTGGTAGAATTCGTATGTTCTTGATAAAATACGAATCATGATATCAATTTGGAATCCGGAAAGATTGTGATTGATCACCGAATATGATTTCCTTTACATTCGTATCCGTAATTGTATTTTGGTTATGAATTTGTAATTGTTTGAGTTGGATTGTTCGGACTTGTGTCTAATCGAGATATTGTGAAATCGTTGAGTTTGTCTATCGGTTATATTGATTAGTAGTTATCGGGTTTCGGTTCATATGATGGATATGTATTCGTAAATGGTTTGAGTATATTATTTGGTTTTATATATGATTGAGGTATCGTTGACCCGTTGAGTTTGATTGGTTGGCTATGTCGGTTATTGATTGTTATCGGATCGTTGCTATTTGATTACTTAAACAGGTTGAGATTATTGATCGGTGATTATAACCGTGTGTTGCGGTCGTGTTCGAGTACGTTCGTGAATTGCATTGGTCAGGGCCGAGGAGCTCGTAGACGAAGGCAATGGGATTGATAACGGCTTCATCGGTATCGAGGCAAGTTATTACTTGCTCAGTTATAATGTTTAATGAATGGTTTCAGTTTCATTTCGTATATAATACATATAGCGATGATCGTTATTATAAACCCTGGAGATTTGTATTTTATGTTATTTTCCGATTCTGGGAGTTAAATCATAATGTATATGATTTATTTCGGTTGTTGGCATATTTGGGTATCGAGGATATATTATGATAAAGACAAAGATACGAGTTATCTATAGTCCATGGTACGTTTGGATCGCCGAACATTGAGGATAATCGTCGATGATGATTTGACATCGAGATTGCTTCCTAAAGACTCGGGGCAAGTATCATAATTTGATTTCGGTTTAGAGTTGATGATGTTGATCAAGCATTTTGTCATTTATGTTGTTGATATGAGGTCGTCTTAGTTGTTTTGTCATGATATCGTTCATGTTATGGAGTCATATGTTGTTCATGTTGATGAACATATTGGTTTCCATATGTGTATGCATAATTATGTTGTTTATGTTGTGTTGATCCGATGGGATCATGTGATCTATGCTGAGGGCGCTGGATCAGATGTCCACCTCATTATGGTCCGGCGGGATCATCTTGGGATCTATGCTGAGGGCGCTGGATCATTGGACGGATTTTCCACCTCGTTATGATTCGACGGGATCATCTTAGGATCTATGCTGAGGGCGCTGGATCATTGGATTACCCAGTGTTGTGTTGATGGATTCATGTGGATTCGCATCATTGGTTTTATCATGTGTTGTTGTGTATATGTATATTGTTGGTTATCCACCTCGTGTTGATCTTGTAGGATCATCTTGGGATCTATGCTGAGGGCGCTGGATCATGGGATTTCCATCGAGTATACACTGTTGTTATTGTTTTGAGCATATTGACGTTGTCATATGAGTATGCATTTATAGGTCTTGTGTTAATACCGTGTCCGTATGATGTATTGATCTGATCTCGGAATAGACTGACGTGATTGTCGTGGTATGGTGCATCTCGAGGTATGTTCCGTATTTCCCTTGATATTTGTCTTTGATGGACAATCGGTTTCGTGTTGAGATTTGATGATGATATTCGATGGATCGAATTGGATAGAGTTAGTAGATTTCGTAACAGGGAGTTATGATGATGTTTTGAGAACTTCGGGTATTGTGTGAGAATCAGTACGAGACGTGAATTTGGTAGAGTATGACATCAGGATTACTTTGATAGTATTCTTACTTAGTATCTCATTGATATGTAATTATTGATGTGATGTGATTGTTATCATTGTTGGATATTATGGCTGACCCCGTCGTGGGCTTTCTTTTTAGGTTCTTGGGATATCGATCTTGTAGCGGTCGTGGAGAGATTAGCTTCTCGGAGGATACTGGCTAGGGCATGTATCTTGTGAGTTGAGTTTCTTGATCAGTTGTTGTATTCTGCTGCTAGAGTACTTTTAACTGTTGTCTTTTCCGCTGCGTGAGTATTTTAAGTAACCTTTCGTTATCTGGTAACTCAGGTTACTTTGGAAAATCGTTTTCTAAACTATTGAGTTTCGCCTGTTTGGCCTTGTCCTTTCAAATGAGATTTTACGACGGTTTTGATAAACGAGTTTAATAAAGTCTTCGAATGTTTTTAAAGATAATACCGTCGTTCGCCTCTTAGGCGTTTTGTAAATGTTTGCGAAAATGTCTTTTAGCCTTGTGGGTTCCATCTCGGGGCCCACGTCGCTGTAATATTCCCGGTCGGATCTGGGGGTGTTACAGAATACGGTATCGGAGCTTAAGTTGAGAAAACCTAGGGAGTTGGGTCGAGTGGCGTCGTGTTTTTGTCGCATCATTCGAGTTGTCGATTGACAAATATTGGAGCCGTGAGTTTTTGTTGTTCACTCGGGCTTGTGCGTTATGTGATTCACCAGTGTGGTACTGGGGTTTTTCTAAATTTTTCAAATGATATTAACGTGTCTATACGGACAGAGCTGTGTTGTGTTCTCGAGTTGAACTGATTTTAAAAAACGTGTGTTTTGAAAATATTTGTGTCGAGTATTTTCTAGAGTGGGGACATGTGCCAGTATCACGGGGAACCGTCGACTTCACGATATGTAAGTATTTGGATTTTTGAATTGCATTGAGATTTATTGCCATTCTAAGTTGATATGATTTGAGATTCCGAAAGATATTATGCGTCATAGTATGAGGTGATTGAGTTGAGACAGGATTGATGATCTTGAGAAACTATGATTTTGGAAATCAATATGTCGGTTAGATTTCGGAACAGAGTTGTGCATTTGGGAGAAAAGATTGTGGATTGATGAGGAGAACATATAGTCATGTTCGTTCATTTTGAGATATATGTTGTTTTGGAGTATTTGAAGTTGATATTTTTCAAAATGAATATTTCACGGATGTTTTACAGAAAATGATTTTTGGGCCGAGACCCAATCAATTTTGAAATAGTTTTATAACTCAGGACTTGAGGTCCAGAAAGGTTTCCTATTTTTTTAAACTTCTTGTAATGTGGAACAGGATACGGGCTGAGACCCTAATGTTTCAAAAAGGCTTTCAGTTTTTCTAAAAACTCCCGAGATTTGTAAAACGCTTTACCAATCATTTATCTATTTCATTACTGCCTTTCGGGGTTTTGATTTACTTGTTTAAATGAAACTTCTCGGGTAGTCTTTCGCTATATTTGATTTATTTCATTATCCAATGTTTGTCATAGCATGGTTGGGGTGATTCAGGATGGGTTAGTGGTTGACATTGCGAGTCATATATGGAAAAATGAGTTTGTATCGGAGTTATATTGAGATTTTGGAACTCTATCGTGTGGATTTCCGATGGAATATCAATGGATTTTGGTGACGAGGCTAAGAGGTATACAGGAGTATGGATGTAGTCAATCATTTGCATAATTTCATTTTATTTAATTGTGTGTACTCAAAAGGAATTGCCATCGAGAACTTGACGTAAGCAAGCCGATTTAATTTTTTCGAAAATTGATTTCGAGTTCTTACGAAAATTTATGTTTTGAGTTTTGAAATTTTTGAAAGAACTTTCGAAAATTTGTCTTCTTGAAGAGACTATATGATTTCAAACTGGTTTTGAAAATGTGATTGATATACATACGCCTTTAGTGCATAGTGCATATCATGGTGAACTTATGAATGTGTCTCACAAACTGGATAAGGCATCAGTATGGAACGATGAATAGAGATTCGAACTTCAGTATGGTAGTTTGGTTATCCAGGGATGATCAGTTGATTGATTGGATAAGAAGAATATGTTGCGTGTTGTATATTCATGCACATAATGTAATTTTAGAACTTTGAATTTTGTGAAACCGGGACATGTGTGCTATGTGATTCCATTGGTATGGTAGTAGCACGATTTTACCATAGTGATTTCTTTGTAAGTGTAGATTTGGGGATGGTGACCCCATGCTGGTTGTTTTGGAATATTGAGTGGTCGTTCCCCACTCCATCTATGATTGGATATGTTCGTCAGTTGACGACTGGTTGTTCGTATGCCAAGGGGTATGTTCAACAGTCGGGTGTGTTTCTCGAGATCTACTGTACGTGATTTGTTTAACATTTTGAGAACTTTATTCGTTCATATATCGGTTTTTGTTGTCCTGTGTTGATCGTATTGGAGCTTACCATGTGAGGGTATTCTAGATTGTTGTTGCTCCTTCGTTGGTAATATCGGAGTTCATCATGATGATGATATTCTCGATTGTGTTTTGACCCCTGGTTGGTCATATTGGATTTTATCATATTGATGATATTCTCAGTTGCATGTTGACCTTTGGATTGGTCGTATTAGAGTTTATCATATCGATGATATTCTCGATTAAGTTATTAGTTGATCATTGTTGGTGATCATCTGAACGTTCGGATTATGTGTCGATGTTTCGGGACTTGTTTCCATTGCTTTGGGCAGTTGTTTCACAGATGTATCGTGCACCGTTGGTTTTACAGCAGATAAATTATTTCATCCGAAGATAATATATTTTGTTAAGACTCATGGAATTGTGATTGTAAGCGTGTTGAGGCTTTACAGTGAAGTCACTTGCTAGTATCTCAGGAGATCATCGACTTTGAGCAGTTGTAAGAATGCTAGTCTGGTTATTCGGTAATGATGATGACTGATCAATGTTGTAATGGTTTCGGAATATTTTGGTTGAATGGTTTGTTGGTTTTTATATGACGAATATCAAGTTTCGAGGCCAAAACTTATTTTAAGTGGGGTAGAATGTAATATCCGGAATTTCTACTGCTGTTGTTTAATGTTATTTTATCCGAGTTATGTTATACAGCGTGGAATCTGTGCAGTATGGATAAAATAAATGAAAGACTGAGACAGTTGTATTTGTATAATTGTCGTACTTGGTTGACAATTGTATATGAAGATATCGTGTATTAGATGTGTCGTATTAGAATATATTCGGAAGGAGTATGTGTATTCAGCATGCTATATGTTCGTATCTAATATGTTGAGACATTGGACAAGGATATCTAAAAATGGCTAAGTACAACCACATTAGCGCACGCTGCAATGTATACTTAGCGTATCTAATATGTTGAGACGTTGGACAAGGATAGCTGAAAATGGCTAAGTACAGCCACATGTATACTTAGCGTACGCTAAGGCACAAGGATTACATACGTTAAGGAGTATAGTTAACGTACGTTAAGATGCTAAGAGTTACGTATGCTATGTATAAGGCATTACGTACATAACGAGAGGAATCGGACAGCTTAGGCTATGGCCGACAGGTGGGACCCGTGGTCGGCATCTTTCGGTGAAGAACGTGCTTGGTCGAGTCAACTCTCAGTTAACGTACGCTACGAGCAGCGCAGTACGTACGTTAAGTGGAGATTTACTGTAGCAAATCAACGTACATATTACGTACGCTATGAAGGAAGTATTACGTATGTAAGCGAGTGAACGAAACAAGTCAGTGAGCTCTGGACTGATATTACGTACGCTATGAAGGACACTTAGCGTACGTTAGGTAGCATTACGTACGTTAATGCTGATGGATAACATACATAATGGATGTGTAGGTTATAAAATGAAGTTCGTTCTTTCATTTCTCCACGAGAGAAAAACCTTTCCTCCACCAACTTTCGTCCCTCTGAGCATGTTAGTGAGTTTTAGCCTCTTCCAACATGATTATAAGCTTGGAAACATAGATTTGAGGCTTGGAGATGAAGATGTTGATAATTCTTGAAGAGTTTGATTGGGTTATTCATGTTCTTGAGGTATGTTGTTGAACTTTTCACCTTGATTTTGGATTTTTGGTATTGTTATCCGTATTTGATTCGTATAATGACTATTAGGGTGTTGTTACGATTCTTGAGGTTATGTGAAGTGTATATTGAAGAATACGCTAATACATGACTTGGATTACGAATTGGATGATTATCTACATGTTAAAGGATATCAAATTAGGTTGTTTTAATGGCTATGAACATGGTTTCGAATCACTTAGTGTTCTTGAGGAACTTCTTGATGAATTTAACATAGCAAGACGATCGTATGTTGAATTATCGGTATCTTTAGATATGAAGATCGAATGTTCGTTGATTGTAGTGGTAGAATTCGTATGTTCTTGATAAAATACGAATCATGATATCAATTTAGAATCTGGAAAGATTGTGATTGATCACCGAATATGATTTCCTTTACATTCGTATCCGTAATTGTATTTTGGTTATGAATTTGTAATTGTTTGAGTTGGATTGTTCGGACTTGTGTCTAATCGAGATATTGTGAAATCGTTGAGTTTGTCGATCGGTTATATTGATTAGTAGTTATCGGGTTTCGGTTCATATGATGGATATGAATTCGTAAATGGTTTGAGTATATTATTTGGTTTTATATATGATCGAGGTATCGTTGACCCGTTGAGTTTGATTGGTTGGCTATGTCGGTTATTGATTGTTATCGGATCGTTGCTATTTGATTACTTCAATAGGTTGAGAGTATTGATCGGTGATTATAACCGTATGTTGCGGTCGTGTTCGAGTACGTTCGTGAATTGCATTGGTTAGGGCCGACGAGCTCGTAGATGAAGGCAATGGGATTGATAACGGCTTCATCGGTATCGAGGCAAGTTATTACTTGCTCAGTTATAATGTTTAATGAATGGTTTCAGTTTCATTTCGTTTATAATACATATAGCGATGATCGTTATTGTAAACCCTGGAGATTTGGATTTTATGTTATTTTCCGATTCTGGGAGTTAAATCATAATGTATATGATTTATTTCGGTTGTTGGCATATTTGGGTATCGAGGACACATTATGATAAAGACAAAGATACAAGTTATCTATAGTCTGTGGTACGTTTGGATCGCCGAGTATTGAGGATAATCATTGGTGATGATTTGAAATCGAGATTACTTCCGAAGGACTCGGGGCAAGTATCATAATTTGATTTCGGTTTAGCATTAATGATGTTGATCATGCATTTTGTCATTTATGTTGTTGACATGAGGTCGTCTTAGTTGTTTTGTCATGCTATCGTTCATGTTATGGAGTCATATGTTGTTCATGTTGATGAACATATTGATTTGCATATGTGTATGCATAATTGTATTGTTTATGTTGTGTTGATCCGATGGGATCGTGTGATCTATGCTGAGGGCGCTGGATCAGATGTCCACCTCGTTATGGTCCGACGGGATCATCTTGGGATCTATGCTGAGGGCGCTGGATCATTGGACGGGTTTTCCACCTCGTTATGGTTCGACGGGATCATCTTGGGATCTATGCTGAGGGCGCTGGATCACTGGATTACCCAGTGTTGTGTTGATGGATTCATGTGGATTTGCATCATTGGTTTTATAATGTGTTGTTGTGTATATGTATATTGTTGGTTATCCACCTCGTGTTGATCTTGTAGAATCATCTTGGGATCTATGCTGAGGGCGCTGGATCATGGGATTTCCATCGAGTATACAATGTTGTTATTGTTTTGAGCAAATTGACGCTATCATATGAGTATGCATTTATAGGTCTTGTGTTAAGACCGTGTCCGTATGATGTATTGATCTGATCTCGGGTTAAACTGACGTGATTGTCGTGTTATGGTACATCTCGAGGTATGTTCCGTATTTCCCTTGATATTTGTCTTTGATGGACAATCGATTTCGTGTTGAGATTTGATGATGATATCCGATGGATCCAATTGGACAGATTTAGTAGATTTCGTAACAGGGAGTTATGATGATGTTTTGAGAACTTCGGGTATTGTGTAAGAATCAGTACGAGATGTGAATTTGGTAGAGTATGAAAGTAGGATTACTTTGATAGTATTCTTACTTAGTATCTCATTGGTATGTAATTATTGATGTGATGTGATTGTTATCATTGTTGGATATTATGGCTGACCCCGTTGTGGGCTTTCTTTTTAGGTTCTTGGGATATCGAGCTTCTAGCGGTCATGGAGAGATGAGCTTCCCAGAGGATATTAGCTAGGGCATGTATCTTGCGAGTTGAGTTTCTTGATCAGTTGTTGTATTCTGCTGCTAGAGTACTTTTAACTATTGTCTTTTCCGCTGCGTGAGTATTTTAAGTGGCCTTTCGTTATCTGGTAACTCAAGTTACTTTTGAAAATCGTTTTTAAAACTATTGAGTTTCGGCTGTTTGGCCTTGTCCTTTCAAATGAGATTTTACGACGGTTTTGATAAACGAGTTTTATAAAGTCTTCGAATGTTTTTAAATATAGGACCGCCGTTCGCCTCTTAGGCGTTTTGTAAATATTTGCGAAAATGTCTTTTAGCCTTGTGGGTTTCATCTCGGGGCCCACGGCGCTGTAATATTCCCGGTGGGATCTGGGGGTGTTACATTGAGTCTGCTGAGTGGAGAGAGAATTGTGGGAAATCTAGAAGCTAGAAATTTTCCTGTGTCTATAGGAGGGAGAATTTGGCCGTCAAATCTTATTGTGGTCGATATCCGTGGTGACGGTTTAATTCTTGGAGAAGATTGGCTCAATCGTTATGGAGCTATTTTGAATTACCGGAAGAGAGTTATCTCGATTATCGCTGATGACGGATATGAACACTTATTCGAAGGATGGAGACTGGGAAGCTCAGGAAAATTGATCAAAGCCATGAAAGCGATTAAATTGCTGAAACAGGGTTGTACGGGGTTTTGGTGTTATGCCATGATGAAGGAAGAAGGAGTAGAACTTTCATCCATTCCAGTGGTGAAAGAATTCTCAGATGTATTCCCTGACGAACTACCTGGATTACCTCCACGTAGAGCTGTAGAGTTTAATATCAAATTGGAACTAGGAGCCGCACCCATTTCTAGAGCACCATACCGTATGGCGCCAACCGAGATGTATGAGTTAAAGAAACAGCTTGAGGAATTATTGCAGAAGGGTTACATTCAACCTAGTGTTTCTCTTTGGGGCGCGCCCGTCCTTTTTGTTCGGAAGAAAGACGGATCCCTCCGATTGTGTATTGATTACAGGGAGCTAAACAAGGTGACAATCAAGAATAAATACCCATTGCCCCGGATCGACGATTTATTTGATCAACTGCAGGGGGCGACGGTATTCTCGAAGATCGACTTGAGATCAGGATACCATCAGTTGGGGATTAAGGAACCTGATATACCGAAATCCGCTTTCAGATCCTGGTACGAGCACTATGAGTTTGTTGTGATGCCATTTGGACTTACTAATGCTCCTGCTGTGTTTATGCAATTGATGAATCGGGTATTCTTAGAATACTTGGATAAATTCGTGGTTGTTTTCATTGACGACATACTGATTTATTCGAAGGATCAAGAAGAACATGCAGAACATTTGCGTATTGTTTTGAGTACTTTGAGGAATGAACAACTTTATGCAAAACTTTCTAAATGTGAGTTCTGGCTTAAGGAAGTAACGTTCCTTGGGCACGTGATATCAACCGACGGAGTATAGGTAGACCCGAAGAAAGTTGAGGCAATTTTGGAGTGGGAATCTCCTAAGAACGTGAAGGAAGTCCGAAGTTTCTTAGGACTTGCTGGGTATTATCGTCGTTTTGTGGGAGGATTTTCCAAAATTGCTCGTCTGCTTACTCAGCTGTTATAGAAGGCTCAGAAATTCGTGTGGGACGAGAAATATCAGACTAGTTTTGATGAACTTAAGAGGAGACTGACAATGGCGCTAATATTAGCACTACCAGATGGAACCGAGGGGTTCATGGTTTTCAGCGATGCTTCAAATCAGGGTATGTGTTGCGTGTTGATGCAGAAGGATAGGGTGATTGCCTATACCTCTCGACAGTTGAAACCGTATGAGATTAACTACCCGATGCATGATTTAGAGTTAGCAGCCATTGTCTTTGCCCTGAAGATTTGGCAACATTATTTGTACGGCACTCACTGTCAGATCTTCATAGATCACAAGATTCTCAAGTATATTTTCAGTCAGAATGAATTAAACATGAGCCAGAGGATATGGCTGGAATTGATTAAATATTACGACTTGGAAATTCTTTACCATCCAGGCAAAGCGAACATGGTAGCTGATGCACTGAGCCGCAAACCTATTTCTATTCGAATGTTAGAAATGCTTACATCCCAGTCCAGCATTCAACGAGAATTGATTCGCGAAGTAATTGAAGTATGGTCGCAAGGAGTCCAAGGGCAACTGTGTGTGATGGAATTAACTTCGTCGTTAATCGAAGAAATCAAATTTAAGCAGTTGGATGATTATCTGATTATTTGGTTACGTGATGAAGTGAACAAAATAAAGGCCCCAGGATTTGTAATATATGATGATGGAGTTCTAAGGTTCCAGAGTCGACTTTTCATCCCCGATGATGATGCTTTCAAACAGACGATCATGAAGGAAGCTTACAATGCACCCTATTCTATTCATCCGGACACCAGTAAGATGTATAAGGATCTAAAGTAAAATTTCTGGTGGGGAAATATGAAGAAGGATGTAGCAGAATACATCTCGGAGTGTTTAACTTGTCAAGAGGTTAAGATTGAACATCAGCGACCTGCCGGAATGTTGAAGCCACTTCCAATTCCTGAATGGAAGTGGGAGGATATATCAATGGACTTTATCACCAATATGCCAAGGACTAGAACGAGGATGAATATGATTTGGGTGATAGTTGATCGTCTAACCAAGTCGGATCATTTCCTGGGTATTAAGGACACTTGGGGACCAGAGAAGTTGGCACGAGTGTTTATTGTGGAGATAGTCCGATTGCATGGCACGCCGAAGACCATTATTTCGGATCGGGATGGTCACTTTGTGTCACACTTTTGGAAGGCAGTTCATAAAGCCTTGGGAACCGAGCTGAACTTTAGCACATCTTATCATCCTCAGACTGACGGATAGTCCGAAATTCAGACAGTAGAACATATGCTAAGAGCTTGTGCCTTAGATTGGTCGACTGATTGGGACGATTCGTCTGACTTGATTGGGACGGAACCAGAGTTGATAGTACAGACTCAAGAGAAGGTAGCTCTGATTCGTGAAAGGCTGTTGACTGCCCAGAGCCGACAGAAGTCTTATGCAGACATGCGTCGTCACCCATTAGAGTTTGAAATTGGGGACCACGTGCTCTTAAAGGTTTCTCCTACTCGGGGGATTTTTCGTTTCGGGAGGAAAGGAAAGCTGAGTCCGAGATATATCGGGCCATTCGAGATTCTTGAAATAGTTGGGGAGTTGGCGTACAGGTTGGCCTTGCCGCCATCACTGAGTCATGTTCATAATGTGTTTCACATATCCCAATTACGGAACTACATATCAAATCCCAATCATGTCATTGATTTTGGCGAAATCGAAGTCGCTAAGGATGGCACGTTCGAAGAGAAACCAATCAAGATACTCGAGAGTCGGGTCAAACAATTTAGAAATAAACCAATACCCTTGGTTAAAGTTCAATGGTCACGGCACGGAGTCGAAGAGGCCACTTGGGAGACGGAGGATGGTATGAAGGCTAGAGAGATGCTACGTGAAAATTCGAGTCAATGTGCTTAGCGCACGCTACGAGAGAGATGCTAGCGCACGCTAAGTCTAGTACAGTGAGGTCAGTGAGCTTTCGTAAAGCCGTTAGCACATGCTATAATGGGTGTTATCGTACGCTAGCTGTTGTATTTAGCGTACGTAAAGGCTATTTAGCGTACGTAAGGCTGAGGACGGAAAGAGACAGTGGGCTGGGAGCCCGTTAGCGCACGCTAAAAAGGAGCAATAACACGCGCTAATAGTTATTTTCTATAAATAGGACAACACCTCACTTCATTTCGTAGTTTCCACTTCGCCCCACACTCGATTTCCGAGACTTATAGAGTTACCCTCTCAATCTTAAACCTTCATATCAGCCTCTAAACATAATCATTGAAGGCAAGGAGCTTTGGGGATTGGTGTTCAAGCGTTCGATGTGGAATTCATCTAGTGATTTCATCTTTTCCCTCCGTGTAAGGTACGTGGCGATTCACCGATCTGGATTGCGTGTTCTTGTTGTCAAATATGAACATGGTACGGAAGTTGTTGAGTTTATTACTTAGAATATCAAGTTTCTTATGTAGGATTTGATCGAACAACGCGTATGGGGGAACTTAATGGATTGAACTTAGGGTTATTTCTTGAAGAAGAAGATGATAATCATGTTGAACCTAGTAAACGAGTTTTTATGGTGTTCTTGAAGATATTTTCCGAATTCATGATGCATTGGATTAATGATAGGTATGGTTAGGGTCCTTGTTAGACGAACTATCATGAGATATAGTTGTAGAATCCAACCGAAAGATGTGATTAATCTTTATTGGAAGATTATGGGATTGTTGTTCGGATAAGTAGCATATTGTTGATTCAATTGGTATGGTTTGGGGCAGATTTGTGTGCTTATTATGATCGGGTAGATTATGCCTTTTGATGTTCGCATGATGTTAGAATGATTATCCGGAACCGTTAGTTATATTGGTGTTATTGTACAATGGAGGTTCGGATTTTGGTGAATTGATCGAGTGAGAGTTCTTCGAGCGGGTTGAAGGTTATTCGTAGTACCAATCCTTGTCGCCATTTCTGAGGCAAGTATCGTAATATGACTATTGGTTAATGTTGATGATTTTGATCATACATATTGTCATTCATGTTGTTGAACATGAGATCATTCACGTTGAATTGTCATAATATCGTTCAGGTTATTGATTCATGTGTTGTTCATGTTGATGAACATATTGGATTGCATATGTGTATGCATAGTTGCATTGTATATGTTGTATTGATCTGAAGGGGATAATGTGATCTATGATGAGGGCGCTGGATCAGTTGTCCACCTCGTGTTGGTCCGACGGGATCATCTTGGGATCTATACTGAGGGCGCTGGATCATTGGACGGGTTTTCCACCTTGTGTTGGTCCGACGGGATCATCTTGGGATCTATGCTGAGGGCGCTGGATCTTGGATTACCCTATGTTGTATTGATGGAATCATGTGGATTCATATCGTTGGATTCTGGTAGAGGAAGTCCGCGTTTAGTATTTTGCTATGCATCGTTGTTACATACCTGATTTTGTATATTATGATACTTGTACTAGCATCGTTTTGCTATCCCCTAAGGGGGTGGACGTTTATTTTGATGTTCAGATAGCCAAGGAGCGGGAAAGCAACCACAATACCAGCATGATGACGAAGGGGCTCAGTGATGTTACCCCTTATATTGTTTTGGGTTTTCTGGTTTTGTTTTAAGTACTCGAGTACGTGTGTTCTTTTGGGTGATTTGAGAAATTTGTAATAAATGGGTTGGTTAGACAATTAAACCGGTTATTAATTTACTCAACTTTTGGTGGTACTTTCGTATTGTTCAGTATTTCTTTTTAATTATCCTTGTAAATACTTATATAAAGGATTTACGGTGCTATAATTATTTCGAACATCTCGGGTTGTTACAGGTCAGTCGGGTCCGGGTTGACGGTCGACCCGCCGGGTTTGGGTTTTCTGGGCACCTCTACTCAGAACTCCGGCGAATGTTCAAGTGCTGGAAAATGGGCACGAAAAGCAAGAAAGAAATATGCTGCAATATGTGGTATGCTTGTATTTCGTTCTTTATCATGGTATGTGAAATGAAACGCATAAGACTCCCTTTTATAGGGTCCAATTCCACTCCATCAGGTTGGGAGTTACTACATATTAAAGTGCTGTTAATTCTCTTTAATCCTTCAGATGAAGAGTTATCTCCAAAAATAGTCTCATTTAATTCGGACGTTACATTATGGAGTGTGAAGCATCATATTCCAAAAGCTAAGTTCTCAACCTGCCTCATATCAGCCGATACCAAATATCAGCTGGGTTTTCAACCACCAAAAGTCAGCTGAGTTTTTAGTCTGAAAATAACAGCTGGGTTTTCAACTTTCGAACACCAGCTGAGTTTTTAGTCTGAAAATATCAACTGTGTTTTCAACTTTCAAACATCAGCTGGGTTTTTCCCAGCTTAGTTTTCAGTATGAAAATATAATCAGTTGGGTTTTTCTCAGCTGAGTTTTCGTCCACTAAAAATCAGCTGGGTTTCTAACCTTAGCTGATTGCAGTTGGGTTTCCAAACTTGGCTGATTGCAGATGGGCTTCCAAAATTGGCTGATTGCAGCTGGGTTTCCAACCTTCAAAATATCAGTTGGGTTTTTTTTCTTTAAACCTGGCTGATGACATTTGACTTGGATGCAAAAATTAATATAGTTACAGCCCAAACTCCCAAGGCCCAAGTCGCCCAAGTCCAGCCCAAAGTCCGGTTTCCAAGAACCAAGAACCAAGAACCAAGCCCACGCCCGTGACCGTGCCCGAGCCGATCCGAGCCGGCCGGCGGGCGGCGGCGGCGCGCGTGTGGCCTTTGCATCGTTGGCCTACTAGTGTATATTACTAGCTTGTTAAACTACCCACACACCTTCTTACTATAAATTAGTACAGAAGACTTTATTTTTCCAATGTGGGATAACTTTTGTACCCACTTTAACTCTTCACCATTTTAATTAAATGACCAACTTTAATCATTTATTTCCCACTCACCGTAAATCGGTATTGAGAAAAATAAAATCCTGTGTTCATCTACTTGAAACATAGATTCACAATTTATTATTTAATTCCCAAGAATTATATATTTTATCATTATTAAATTGGTTTAAATTGAGTCAAAACTGATTTTTTTCTAAAATCAATTTCCAACAATCGCCCACATGAGTGGAAATAATTGCATTCGTGAATGCAGACTCACATATCCAATTTCCGTGAAACACTGCTACACGGGGAAATGTAGTTTGAGGCTTTGAACCTTCCTTAGTAAAATATCGCCGGATATACCGGCGGCTTAGTGGACACCGTGGTTTGAACTAATCCTCCTTGGTGTATACCGAGTCAACGACGCTTACAAACAATGTCTCAACACCTTCCGTTCTCATAGTTGTGTCCGTTTTGACCATGGACAACATCTTGGTTTCCTAAGTGTTTGTTCGAGGCGGCTTGTCCTCACACTTATATAGGTGGTCTTCTTTTATAAAGTACCCTACAATACTTCTTCTTTTCAAGGACAAGGAACTATTAAAAGTCCAGAGACTTAACCTCACCACATTCATAGGACTCAGCACTTATGCTGCTCTATAGGGATGGATTTATTATAAGCTCTATTCAATAGAACTTTTATAACATTGTTTTCCCATTAAACCAAGTTTCTGGGATCTCCAGTCTTCAAGGTTGGGTTACCACTATGATCGTTCTTTCAAGATGTGGATTTTAATCCTATTCCCTCTAGCAGTTTATGAAATTGATATCTATTCAGACATTTAGTGAGTGGATCCGCCAAATTAATATTTGACATCACATAGTCAATAGATGTAACTCCATTTTTGATCAGTTGTCGTATGGTATTATGTCTCCGACGAATGTGTCGAGACTTACCATTATACATAAGGCTCTGTGCTCTTCCAATTGCAGCTTGGTTATCGTAATGGATCATAACACTGGGTGTTGGTGCAATATTCGGTATACGCGCTATTGTGCAGAAGCGTATTTAAAGGTGCGGAAAATAAATCGACACAGGATTTATAGAGGTTCGGCCAAACGTGCCTACGTCCTCTCTTTAGTATCTTTTTCTATAGGCTAAAGATCAACCTCTGCACCTCTCTTCTATCGATCGAGGGATTACCATTACAATTCTCGTCTTCTATCGGTCGGAGATAAACCGTTCACACACTTATCTTTTTGTTGGTCCAAGTTAAATCGTTTTCCTTTTCTATCGGACAAGGAATCAACCTATCTAGCATTCTATGGGTACTTGACAAACCTCATGTGGATATAGATTATGATTCTAACAATGCCAAATCCTTGATCCTAATAACACTGAATCCAATCTTATCCTTTCATTTTCATCTCGTGTATGAGTTTTCGTGTATCACACTCAAACTCTTATCAATATAAGCTCAAATACAACAACGATAGAATGTATAACAATATCTGATCAATGTCTCGATTGCTTGAAGTTGTTGTAGGTTCAATACCATAGGAAGTGGTATTTATAGGCTCCAAAGCCTCAACTAGTCGTTAGCTCTTTCTGACTCCTTTACGTATGTTATGAGCCATCTATAAAGTATGTTAGATGTATTGCATACGTTAACACCATTTGTTACGTACGTTAAGCTCTTCACAGATTAGTCCAGTAGCTTTCGTTTCTTCCATTACATACGTTATTAGAACCTCATTACGCACGTTATAATAAGTCTTCATATCTGTTGCATGCTGACCTATGCCATGACGTCATCTTCAACGGCTCTTTGTTTGAATTCTGAAATGCTTCATTACGTACGTTATCAACCATGTGTACGTACGTTATGCTCCTTCGATAGCGTGCACTATTCTTGTAACTTAGCGTGCGTTAATACCATCAGGTAACTTCGGTGAGACATCAGGTAGCTTTCACATTACGTACGTTATCTGCTTTGCCTTACGTATGTTAAGCTTGATCAGGTAATTTTTCTCTAGTCTGATCAGGTAACTTTGCTCTCGTCTGACCAGGTAACTTTCCTTATTGTATGATCTGATCAGTTAGCGTTCCTCAACTAATCTGGTCAGGTAACTTTTCCCATTCCGAGCGTCTTTGACTTCTTTGTTGTTTTGTTTCGCTTCTTTGTTGTTTTCCTTTGTTTAACAACTAATCATCAAAACTCGATAATGAATATTTGGAATAAAATATTCCAACAATCTCCCCCTTTTTGATGATTACAAAACAACATATTGAATGGCATAAACCTGCAAAATATAAAATATATATATACAACCACAGTTCAAAGTTTTCGACTTTCTCCGCTTCGTTAATTTCTTGTCCCATCTTTTCTTTCTCTCCTTTTCAACTACTTCTTTTCTTTTTCATTCTTCTTTTATTCCATTCTTCTTCCCTTTTTGTTATCAGCAAAAAGTGTAAATAATAATAATAAAAACGATAATATGATGAATGCATAAAAGGGTAAACTCCCCCTGAAAAAAATATCTCCCTTTAAAAATATAAACTCCACATGAGTAAAATATTTATTGATAAAAATTAATTTTTGTTTTTGGGGATCCAACCAAAAGTCGGACGTTTTTCATTTATGTAGAAAATGTTTGAAATAGTGGTTCCTTTAGGAATCCAAATCTTTTTAATTTTGATCATCTGACGTGGGCTTTTACAATTTGAAATGTGATGCCCAATTTTTAAACATTTATCACAACGGGGTATTTTCAAATTTAAGGACTTGGTTTTAAAATTTGGTTTGAATCCTAACCCGTGTTTGTTTAAAGTAAATTTTTGAACCGATAGCATTTGTTCAAATTTATCATT
This sequence comes from Orobanche coerulescens, assembly GCA_033398695.1. NCBI lineage: Eukaryota > Viridiplantae > Streptophyta > Magnoliopsida > Lamiales > Orobanchaceae > Orobanche > Orobanche coerulescens. The sequence goes on from CM065803.1 coordinate 53,966,085, forward strand.
ATCGTATAAAAATTTCTTTGTCAAAACTTTAAGTTCGTCTTGAACTTTCAAAAAATTATTCTTTAAATTATTCTCATTTTCAAGACATTTAGAATGATAGGTCTCAACAATTTTACCTTTTTCAAGAATTTTGGAAATTTCAATTTTCAATAATTAATTTTTAGATTGGAGGGATTTTATTTCACTTAAAGCATTTTGAAAATCGGTATGTAATAATTTGAATGCTTCAAATAATTCGTCTTGAGACGATGTACTAACCTGGCTTTCAACGTCGCTTTCATCGAATGAACTTCGTGCTATAAGAGCGAGATTATTTTGATTGATCGTACTCGTCTTCGTTACTCCACGTGGCAATTAAGACTTCCTTCTTTGAAGTTTATGCTCGGCAATTCTTTGCAAAGTGGCCTGGTTTACCACAGATTCGACAGTTGTTGTCGAATTTCTTAGATTCACCCGTTTTGATGTCTTTCTTTCTCCGGTTTAATAAGTTTTGAAACTTATTAATATTTTTGGCATCCGATTCTTCTTCACTTTCGTGTAATACCCATACTTTTTGTAAATTTCCGTTCTGGTACTCCTGTAATCTTGTCACTCATTGTAATTGTTTAGTAAGTTGATGTTGATCTTGGAGTTCAGATCATTTCCAATTTACTCTTTCTTGTTCGGATGGTGCTGCTTTGAATCTTTGAGGCGACTCTGTCACCTATGTGTGAGGTGTAGCGCACGCTACATACCCTTTATAGTGCATGCTATTTGGGTACTGGTAGCGCATGCTATCGGTCAACATTAGCGCACACTACTAGTGTATTTGAGGCAGACAGCCCAGTAGGTACTGGACTGAAATAGAGAATTCGTAGCGCACGCTATGAGTAGGAGATAGCGCACGCTAGCTGTATTAGTAGCGCACGCTAAGCAACCATAGTAGCGCGCGCTAAGGCTCGAGCAGGAGGTGGACAGTAGGTTCTGGACTCCAATTTTCTGGACACCCTATCAGGTAGCGCGCGTTAACACTCAGTTAACGTAGGCTAAGAGTAAGGCGTTAGCGCACGCTACAACATACGTAGCGAATTCTAACGATGCAGGCAGAGTTCACTAGACAATCTGGTGAACCCACTAGCTCACGTTATTCTCAGAAAATAGCGCACGCTAAGCTGCCATTAGAATAAATAGGACATTTCAGCCCCAATTCGTCATTTTTCCACTTGTCCTCCTCCCTTGGGCGATTTCGGGCAATTTTGGGCGATTTGCGAAGATCCCTTCGAGCTGCTATCATCTATCAACATCTTCAAGCTTATAGCTCAGATTATTCAATGTTTAGTCCTCTCCACCGCTCCAAATCAAGGTAAACATTGCATAACCCTAGAATTTCGGGATTTGGGGGTTTTCTTCCGATCTCTTCGAGTTAGCTTGCTATTGTATTGGAATATGTGGAGTATGTATTATCTACCTTGGATACATGTGTTCCTACAGATTTATTGGTATATTTCTGGAATTGTTGAGTATTTGGGATGGTTGAGTGTGATTCACCATCTAGAGATTTTATTACCGAAATACATGTATCGTGGGTAGTATTTTCTAGTGGATTCCAAATTATTTTCCTACCGATAGGTTATTGATAGTTGATTACGAACTTGTCTAGGTTCAGAGTTCTCGATTCCTTCAACCTTGGTACCTCGTCGTTCGTACCCTTTCCTCTCGTTCCAGGCAAGTTAATTCTTGCTCAGTTAAAAGGATAATCATTCCTTTTGTTGTTGTTCATTCATAGATATAATTCATTCATAGTATATCAATCATGTTGAGACTTGTAATTACCAAACTAATCATTCAATTCACAAGGAATGACAGTTCCAATCATTTCATTTGAGCTATCACTCATTGCGTTATTATTTCACCTCTGTGAGTCATTCTTGGCCCTTGTCGGATTTAGAATCATTATTATTCATCATGGTCATTTTTGTTCTTGTGACCTTCCGGGATCATATTGCGTTGGCGGGTGGTTATGTGTGGAATTTCTAGTCGGGCACCCGATGGTCATGTGTTATGCGGGTAATCCGACACATTGGACTGTGCACATGGTAACGTGCCTCCGTGAGACTAATTAGGCACAAGTGCGTGTGTTTATGTGGGTTTTCCTAACACTCGGCAACTTGTGCACTTACACGTCTCATCTCGGGCATACTATGATTTCAAAACTATGACATGTGATTATTGTAATTGTTCAACTCTTGAGGATTGTTATTTTATGTAACTGACCCCATTGGGGATGTTGTTTTTAGGTCATGGGAAGGCAAAGGCACGGGAATAGCATGGTGACGGCGAGGAGTCCCAGCCCTAGTCTTTTCAGCTATTCATGTTTCCTTCATGTGTGTTTTTCGCTGCATTTCCGTTTGGACTTCCATTTTAATTTGGTGTTGTATATTTCATCTTCATATGAAATATATATGTATTCTGTAATCCTGGGTGTATTGTACTTGAAACTCCTCATCGGAGTAATTGGTAATATAATGTGGTTCGGTACTACTGTTATATTATTTAAATCATTGTATTTCGTTCGCCTGGTGGGTCCCAATTGGGGGTCCACGGTACTGTGATAGCTGCCTAGTTTGGGGTGTTACATTTCGTCCACCGGGATTTCTTCTTTTCTTGACATCTTAGCTTTTAAAGCTATTGATCTTTCCTTTGGTTTTGGCTTGGCGTTTCGAGATTTAAGGACTATCTCGTAATTTATTAGTGAACCAACGAGGGCAGTAAAATCAAGATTATTCAAATCTTTCGATTCCATAATCGCCGTAACCGTTCTGTCCCATTCTCGAGGTAGTGATCGTAGGATCTTCTTTACTTTTTCACTACTCGAAAGGGGTTTTCCATAACAAGCCAATCCATTTGTAATGACCGAAAATTGATCGAGCATGATTGTAATGGATTCTTCGTCTTTCATTTGGAATAGCTCGTATTCATGGAGAAGCATATTGATCTTCGTCTCCTTGACTTGATTTGTGCCTTCGTGTGAGATTTCTAACATCTTCCAAATCTCTTTGGCACTATCATAAGAATATATCCGGTTGTGTTCTTCCGGATTTAATATAGTAATTGCGTGGCTTTGCAATTATAGTGGTCGTTTTTCCAATCAGAATCATAATATTCTTCAAAAGATTTAATCGTACTGTCGGATTTGATTGGAATTTTCGGACCAAGACATATTACTTTCCACAGCTCGATGTCGTAGGATCGAATGAATATCGACATCTTTTTCTTCCATGTCATGAAATTAGATCCATCAAAGAATGGTGGTCGGTTCAAGACAAGACCTTCGACCGGTGCAATTTGAAATGCCATATGGATCATCTTCTCCTCGGATGTTAATCCGCTTCTAGGAGGTACCGCTCCGATACCAATTGTTGGTGCAATAATCGGTATATGCGCTATTGTGCATAAGCGTATTTAAAGGTGCGGAAAATAAATCGACAAAGAATTTAAAGAGGTTCGGCCAAACGTGCCTGCATCCTCTCTTCAATATCTTTTTCTACAGGCTAAACATCAACCTCTGCACCTCTCTTCTATTGGTCGAGGGATTACCATTACAATTCTCGTCTTGTATCGGTCCGAGATAAATCGTTCACACACTTGTCTCTTTGTCGGTCCAAGTTAAACCGTTTTCCTTTTCTATCGGACAAGGAATCAACCTATATATCTTTCTATGGGTACTAGACAAACCTCACATGGATATAGATTGCGATTCTAACAATGCCGGATCCTTGATCCTAATAACACCGAATCCAATCTTATCCTTTCTTTTTCCTCTCGTGTATGAGTTTTCGTATATCACACTCAAACTCTTATCAATATAAGCTCACATACAACAACGATAGAATGTATAACAATATCTGATCAATGTCTCAATTGCTTGAAGTTGTTGTAGGTTCAATACCATAGGAAGTGGTATTTATAGGCTCCAAAGCCTCAACTAGCCGTTAGCTCTTTCTGACTCCTTTACGTACGTTATTAGCCATCCATTACGTACGTTAGATGTATTGCGTATGTTAACACCATTTTGTTACGTACGTTAAGCTCCTCACAGATTAGTCCAGTAGCTTTCGTTTCTTCCATTACGTACGTTATTAGAACATCATTACGTACGTTATAATAAGTCTTCATATCCGTTGCATGCTGACCTATGCCATGAAATCATCTTCAACGGCTCTTTGTTTGAATTCTGAAATGCTTCATTACGTACGTTATCAACCATGTGTTACGTACGTTATGCTCCTTCGATAGCGCGCATTATTCTTGTAACTTAGCGTGCGTTAATACCATCATGTAACTTCGGTGAGACATTATGTTGCTTTCATATTACGTACGTTATCTGCTTTGCCTTACGTACGTTAAGCTTCATCAGGTAATTTTGCTCTCGTTTGATCAGGTAACTTTGCTCTCGTCCGATCAGGTAACTCTCCTTCTTGTCTGAGCTGATCAGTTAGCGTTCCTCAACTGATCTGGTCACGTAAGTTTTCCCGTTCCGAGCGTCTTCGACTTTTTCGTTGTTTTGTTTCGCTTCTTTGTTGTTTTCCTTTGTTTAACAACTAATCATCAAAACTCGTTAATGAATATTTGGAATAAAATATTCCAACACTGGGCACATGCTTTTTCCAGCATGGAATATCCTCAAGAAAGTTACGAAGCCATTCAACTTCTTCTCCAGCTTTATCTAGAGCTATAAATTCTGATTCTATGGTTGATCGGACTATACACGTATGCTTGCTTGATTTTCAATATATAGCTCCACCCCCAATAGTAAATATATACCCACTTGTAGGGTAATAGTCTTTTGTGTCTGAAATCCAATTAGCATCAGTATATCCTTCCAAAGCTGCAGGATAATTATTATAAAATAGCCCATAACTTCGGGTGCACTTTAAGTATCTTAAAAACCTAGTCAGCGCATTTCAGTGCTCTTTACTCGGATTACTCGTGAATCTACTCAACTTGTTTACAGCAAATGCCAAGTCTGGCCGTGGATAATTTTTAATGTACATCATGCTTTCAATTACTCTTAAATATTCAACTTGAGCCACTAGATCACCTATATTCTTACTTAAGTGAATACTGGTATCATCAGGCATTTTTATAGGTGGGTTGTCAAAAGCGTTAAACTTCTTGAGCACTTTCTCAACATAATGAGATTGTTATAAGAAGTTACCTTCTGACGTTCTGACAATTTTAATTCCAAGAATTAAATCAGCCAAACCTAAATCTTTCATGTTGAAGTTTCGACTTAACATCCTTTTTGTATTCACAATCACTTCATTTCTAATACCCACGATCAACATATCATCTACATATAGACAGACTATGACAAATCACTCAGGTGTGCCTTTAATATACACAAATTTGTGACATTCGTTGATCTTGAATCCATTTGCCAACATAGTTGTGTCAAACTTCATATGCCATTGTTTAGGAGATTGTTTTAGTTCATACAATGACTTCAACAGTTTACACACTTTCTTTTCCTGACCAGGCGCAATGAAACCTTCAGGTTGTTCCATATAAATTTCTTCTTCTAATTCACCATTCAAGAACATAGTTTTCACATCCATTTGATGAATCTCGAGATTCTGCAATGCAGCAATAGCAATAAGCACTCGAATGGAAGTTATTCTGGTTACTGGTGAATATATGTCGATGAAATCATAACCTTCTTTCTGTTTAAACTCTTTTGGCAACAAGCCGGGCCTTAAAATTGTCTATCAACCAGTCATCTTTGTATTTTCTCTTTATGATCCATTTACATCCTAAAGGCTTACATCCTGGTGGAAGATCAACCAGTTCACAAGTATAATTTTGCATGATGGAATCCATTCCACTATAAATAACTTCTTTCCAAAAGGAGCATCAGGACTAGCATAAGCTTCCTGTATCGTCTTTGGATCATCATCAACTGCATAAGTCTTAAAATCAAGACCAAAAGACTTAGGCTTTCGAGCTCTCTTACTTTGTCTTTGCTCTTCATTTATAGGATTTGAACTACTTGTAGTTTCAATAGTTCTTTTTTTTGAGTTTGTCACAATCCTCTTTACAAGGATAAATATTTTCAAAGAAAATGGCATTTCTTGACTCAATCACAGTTCCTTCATGCATATCAGGAATTTCAGATTTATTAATTAGAAACCGATATGCACTACTTTTGTATGCATAACCTATGAAATATGCAATCAACTGTCTTTGGACCAATTCTTGCTTGTTTTGGTTCAGGTACTTCAGCCTTTGCTAAACACACCACACTTTAAGATATTTGAAAGAAGGCTTGCGCTCTTTCCATAACTCATATGGAGTTTTATATTTCTCTTTGTGTGGCACTTTATTCAGAATATGGTTAGCTGTAAGAATAACTTCCTCCCACATGTTCTGCGGCAACCCTGAACTTATTAATAAAGCATTCATCATTTATTTCAGGCTTTGATTTTTTCATTCTGCAACTCCATTTGACTGAGCAGCATAAGGAGCACTCGTTTGATGAATTATGCCTGAATCAGCACATAATTGTTCAAACGGTGCTACATTCTCACCACCTCGGTCACTTCGTAGTGCTTTTATTTTACAATTTAGTTGATTTTCAACTTCATTTTTATACATCTTAAATGCCTCGATTGATTCATATTTGCTTTTTAAAAAAACACATAGCAATATCTTGTGCAATCATCTATAAAAGTGAGGAAGTATTTTTTACCTCCTCTAGTTTGCACAAATTTTAAGTCACACACATGAGTGTGAATTAATTCTAGAGGAGTAGTATTCCTTTCCACTTAATGAAAATGCAATTTAGCCATTTTTGCTTCAACACATACTTCACATTTCTTATTAAGTTCAACATGGGTTTTTGGAATCAATTCTACATTAATTAGTCTTTTCACTTTGCTAAAAATCGCCAAGGCTCAAATCCTAAGAAGGAAGTTCTCATAGCCAAATGGAGTGCGAAGATGATGATGATGATGAATATATTCAAAATAACCTCGCACTCATGGCAAGAAGTCCATACGACGAAAGCGACGTCGCAAGGCAGGTTAGTACCTCGTCTCACGATGAATTATTTGATGCATTCAAACTTTTATATACCGATTTTCAAAATACTTTAATTGAAATTAAAACCCTCAAATCGAAACACAAATTATTGGACGATGAAATCTCCAAATAGAATACGAGGCGTAGAGGTTGATCTTAAGCCTATAGAAAAAGATATGGAGAGAGGACGTAGGCACGTTTGGCCGAACCTCTATAAATCTTGTGTCGTTTATCTTCCGCAATTTATTTACGCTTCCGCAACGCAAAATAGTTTGATAACTCTATCTTCCACCATTCTAAGTGGGGTGCCAATTTCTCAACAAATATGTCTTTTTCAGAACAAACATGACAAGTAGCCCAAATATCAATGTACCAGGCGCGATGATTCTCCACCATAATTGTTTCAATCACCATCGATGAGACCTCCTCTGTAATACCCAAGATTTCTGTTTTTGGCTACTTGGAGTTATTGGATGGATGTGCCGGTTATTTTTGTCCTGTTGATGATTATTTGGAGTTTTCCCTATGTTGTGTATGGTAGGATGTACCGTGTTGTGTTGAGTTTCCAAAACTATCCTACATGCCTGTGTAGTAGGCATAGCGCACGCTGAGTATTGTAGTTAGCGCGCGCTATTACTTGGTGATAGCGCACGCTCATATTCGTGATTAGCGCATGTTACCTGAATAGGCTGACACAGTCCAGTTGTTACTGCACTCGACTGGGAGTTTGGTAGCGCATGCTATGCAGATTTATAGCGCGTGCTAAGATGCAACAATTAGCGCACGCTATGGGGTGGTAGCGCACGCTAGATGGTAGTTCTTGGGCAGCCCAGAAGCCACTGGACTGGTATTAGGACTCGTTAGCACATGGTAGTACTTAGCGATTAGCGTACGCTAACTCTGTTGTTGGGCAGAACATTGATTCGATAGCGCATGCTAATCTGGGTTGATTAGCGCACACTAAGCTGTCCAGTATATAAACTGGACAACAGATTACTTTCTCATTTCTCACTTCTTTCTCTCCTCTCCGCGGGTGTGAGTCAAGGGCGACTAGGGTTCGTGGCCTTGGCCAATTTTACTCTATTCAAAGGTGTTTTGGAGCATCCTAGGTGATTATAACATCATCTAATCCATTATTCTTCGTCGGATCGAGGTATTTTTCTTGATTTCCCTAGAGTTGACTTTTTGGAGATTTGTTCTTGATTTCGTATTCAATCCGATTTTTATGAATCGATTGGTGTTAAATGATGTTATTAAACATGTTCTATGGACTGTATATCCATATCTCCGATTCGTTCAGCCCGATTGATGATTTTAGTGTTCTTGAGGAACCGTGAACATTTAATGTTCAATTAAATGTTCAAATGAGTTTTCCTTCGTTGGTTGGAGGCGATTTCCGCTGTTTTTGATTTAGTCCTCATAGTAATTATGTTATCGTTGCTATTCGCGAGGATTGTAGGTGTTCGGGGCTACCCGATCGAGCCGGGATCGTAGGAGTAAGCAGGTGCCGATTATCGAGGCAAGTATCTTGCCCATACCTTTCGTATTTTGTAGATGTGATAATTGGTAATGGACTATCTGTGTTATTTGAGTAGTCATGACGAATGTTCAAAAAAGGATTGATATAATCCCTTTAATGACTTTCTTTCAAAAACGCTAAAGTACTTTACAAACGAATGAGTTCTACGGATATGTGCATTATGGATGCGAATTGATATATGTTGCCTTCGTACTATGTGATTATAAAATCCCTTTTCCCTTGTTAAGGGTTGGTTGTTCAAATGTGTATTCATTTGATGAGTGCGAATTGTTGTGTTTGTAATGTTTATTGACCCCTTGGTAAAAGGTTGTATTATTCGGTATTGTTCAAGAAGTATATCTCCTCGTAGTATGTGATCATTTGTAAGTGATGTTCTACCGGGTAGGGTTCGTTGAGACCTCCGGGATCCATCCTTGTTAGTACGGGTCGAGTTTTACCCTAGGGTTATCCAAACTGGGTATGTCTCGAGGAGACTCCGAGGTTCGTGCTTGCTAGCACGATGCTAGGATAACTTATGGGCGTATATTTGGATATGTTGCATACTCGTCATAGGTTATCCAAAATGGGTACGTCGTCGCATGGCTCCAAGGTTCGTGCTTGCTAGTACGATGCCAGGATAACTATGAGTGTATGTTATATGTCCCTTGTGGAATGCTAATGATTGTGTTGTTTGTGTGACGCTTGTTATTGGTGATGTATGTTAACCACTCAGGGATGGGACTTCGAGTCCTTTGAGGGATCGTAACTTATAGCGCGAATCCACGGTTAATCATGAGGTATGGATCTTCCGTTTGATTACCATTGGTTTATTCACTCAGGTACGCGCGTAGAAGCTCCGAGGTTCATGCTTGTTAGCATGGGACGAGAATAACCTTTGGGCATATGATTGAGATGGACGTTTGGGTCATGGACCACGTAATTTATTATTATTATGATTGATATGGATGTTTGGGCCGTGGACCCCGTAATTTATTGTCGGATTATTAATTTGGGAAAACAAATCTTTGAGTTGTAACCCTAAAGAGGAATTTTGTAAAGATGAGGATTCCTAAATCCTAAATGTATTCTTCTGAAAACACCCGAGATCTTTAAAACGCTTTACAAGTTGTTTACTTGTTTTATTACTGCCTTTCAAGTCTTTGGACTACCTCGTTCAAAGGAAACATCTCGGGTAGAATTTCGTGGTGTTTTGACTCGATGATTATTCAAATTATTATATTCTTGGAATATGATGTGTATGGCTCGTAATTGCACTTTATATTTGTACTAGTAAAATAGTGGAATTTTGCTAACCCCAGAGTAATCGGGGGGTGGATGTCTATATTGCATTCAGGTACGTGCGGATTCTTGGGGAGCAAACCATGGGATCGGTATGAGGGATGATGGAAGATAATTGATACTAATCACATGAGGGCCAGTAATAGGTATTCGACTTGGTCGAATTGTATTATTCTTTCTGCTGGATTGTTCTCCCGTCTTATGGGTGTGTTGTTGTATTTTGACCACTATGGGGGTGTGAGTTTCTTGACCGAGTTGTGTATGATGTTTAGGTTGTATGTATTGATGAAAGACCAAATCGGTATACTGTTTCATTTGCTTAGCCATGTTGGCATTATATATGATGTCTTGTGTTGATATTCAACCTAGTAGATCCTCTTAAGAGGGTCTGCGGCGCTGTAATATTTCCAAATGGATTGGGGGTGTTACAGAATATGGTATCAGAGCTTAGGTTATGGAAACCTAGGCTGTCGGGTCAAGTCAAGTATTGTTGAGTCTTGTCTTGTCGGATTTTGTCTGAGTGAATCGTGTTGCAACGCGTCATCTGAGTTGTCGGCCGTGATTAGTATCGTGATGCAGCCATCATCTTCGTGTGACCTGTGGATGTAAGTCTCCTATTTTATGTGTATTATCTGTGTTTCATGACTTTGTTTTCGTGCGTGTGATGGAGATGGAATTCGTATTTGATACTTGTGGTATATTATGTGTATAATGAACTAGATGTATTGATGGATTTGACACCGAGTGGTGTAGTATGATGTAAAAACTTGAAACATTAATGTGTTTCGAGAGGCGTATTGGTATTAGAGTTGATTGATAACTCATATAGATGGTTTCGACATGTGTTAGAATTAATGTTCATTAGTTATGCCATTAAACTTGGAGAGATGGTTTGACGTATGTTGAAATTAGTGCTCCCAAGCTGTGTTTGTTGAAGTAATGAATTTGATTGCCCCATGGGCATGTGTTTGAGATGTCAATTGTGATTGGCTAATTGTTGTTGTTTACAACCAATGTGTTCCTGTTAGTAATTATATCTGCTGCGTGCGTGTTTGAAAATAATTTCCTAAAATTTCTTAGACCTGAGTGTATTGTGGAAAATCAGCTTTCTAAAATGCTTTGATGATGCGGTCTATTGGCCACTAAGTATACTGGATACAGTTTGGGAAATAGTTTAAACAACAAAATGTACGGATTTTAAACCTGAGTGCGTAGCGGAAGTCTTAGATACAGTAGGTTGCTGTGGATACAGCAACTAAATGTATAGTGTATACTTAATTAATCACAGTAATTAAAACAGTAAAAACTGAAGGTAAATAACACAGTAATTAAAGTGGTTCGAGGTAAACCCCTCTACGTCCACTGGTCCTCCACACAGGAGTAAAAAGTTTATTATAATTACTACGTACACAACTACGTAATTATAACAACACACAATCAATATATCGTTCACACAGATTGATATAAAGATCTTAGCTTCAACCGTTCACACAGATTGGTTTTGAGCTAATGCTTTGACTTGCTTCTTCACACACAGTTCTGAAGCTTCGTCTTCTTCAATGCAAATCCTTCACACACAGTTCCGGAGAAGCACAGATTGCTCAGTCCACACAGGGCTGATCTGGGTTTGTTCAAAGTATAGAACAGATGATCAACAACAACTTTGACTTTAAGAGCTTTCAGCTGATGAAGTGTTGTTCAGAATGATGAGCACTGTATATATCTCTTTAGATCTGTGTTGCAGTAAGCATTGGAGATATGTTTTGCTCTGATAATAATTTCGATAGCTTGGGTAACTGATCTTTAGCATCTTGATGTGATATATATAGTCTTTGAAATATATATCCGTTGAGATGTATCCGTTTGAGTGAGATTCCGTTCCAACGGGATTATAACACGATCCGGATTTAGCGGGATTTGAAGATCTGTTGGCTGACAGTATTTAAATACTTTATCCTTGAGTATTTAAATACTTCTTTACTCAACGGGACTTGACTTCTGGAGATTCCTTCTTTGTCCTGTTGTGAGCTGTATGGAAGATAACTGTATTGGATATTCGAGACAGTTTCCATACTTGGTCTTCTATAAGACTTCTTGCTGTACTGAAGGGCTTCACTATATGCTGATTCGAGGCAGGTCTTCGATACAGGCTAATGCCTCAATACTTCGATACAGTTTCCTTTACTGTATACAGATTGGCATATATGTCAAAACCTCTTTATCAAATACCATTCGATACAGGGATTGGATATCCCGGCTGTTTCGATACAGGGTTCTTGTTTTCCCAACAATTTCCCCCTTTTTGACAATTTGCCAAGACTTACTTTCTTAACTTTTCAAGTCTTCTTGATGATGCCAAAACCTTCTTCATGAAGTGATCTTTTTTGATGTCTTCTGGCAGATTTCTTGGTCTTTCGTCAAAGGTCATCTTTGATAACTTAGTCTAAATAATGAAGCTTCGCATGAGCGAGTTCGATCTGATTAAGGATTTTTACAACTTAAGCTTATGATTGGCGCGGAGGCACAATCTTACAAAGTATTCTAAGCTTACAACTGAAATCATGAACTGTTCGTAGACTAGTTCTTACATCTTTATTTTCAATCAAGTTTGTATACTTGAGTTTGTTTATCAAACAATTTAAGTAATCATATATCAACACAGTAGATTACGAGTTGTAATCTTTCAAGACAAACAAACACTTTTATTGATATTCAAAATAAATTGAGTACATGGTTTACTGTTTTGAAGAGAAAAATTACAAATAAAGAATATTATACAGAGATTTCAGCTCCTATCTGTAGTCCGCATGCCTCCATGGCTTTCTCCCTGGATCATTCTCGGTACCACGCCACCAGTTCTGTAGGGAATCGTTGCCTCGATCCTGGTATATAGCTCTTCCTTCATAGGATCGATCAAAGGCAAGAATCCAGTCTTCTGGATGGGTGATCCGATCTCCTCTTCTGTGTTTGGATTTCATCTCGATCTGGAGAGGGAGTTTTCCGTCTTCTAGCATCTTCGTAAATTTGTCTGCGGCCTCCGCTAACGTTTTATAGATCTTGAAAATGGCGGATTCCCTGATGAGTTTGACAAAGTATCTCATCAGTTCGTTCTTCCTCCATTGCTTCACTTCATCGGCAGTAGGATAGCGGTTGGTCGGCAGACAAATTTCAGAAGGTCTCTGAATTAGATTTTGCCACGGAACATTTGGATCATGAAATTCAGGTCGGGAGCCTGAAATCTTAAAACTTTGGGAGTGAGGGGCTAGCTTGTTTAACTCGGAAGTGATGCTGTCTTGAGCGGCCTCGAATTCCCTTTCTTGCTGTATCCTGATTCTCCTAGCAGCTTCTCTTGCCTCTTCCCCCTTTTTGGCCTCATCAAGACGTTCTAGGATCTCTAATGCAGCATCCTGTTTCGTCTCGATGTTAGTCATTCTTTCGACAAGGGCGGAAAGCGTCTGCGACATATCCTTGATACATTTGTCGTGGGCGCGCAATTGAGAGCTGTTTTCAATCATGGCACATGCGGTCTTGGCTTCAGCTATTCGTGTTTTGGTTGCTTCTTCCTTCAGGAGTTGCTCCTGCTTGTCTTCCATGATTTTCAGAGCTTGTTTGAAAACTTCTGGCAGAAGAACGAATGCCTCGACAACACGAGATACTTCATGTTGTAGAGTGGTCATCTCCTCTACAGCCGAAGTATGCATCCAATTTAATGCTTTCTCAACGGAAGACAGAGCATTCACTGCATCCTGGATGAATACAGTTTGAAGACCAAGTGCGCGTAGGCGCTCTTTCCTAGCGGCAGAAATAGGAGAATCTGGTTGAGCAAAGTCTTCAGAGCTGTTCAACCTCCTTACGTTCACGGTTGGGCATGAAGTAAGTTGGACATCCTCAGGTACGATACCGTCCTCGGATTCCACGGTTGAAGGGGCGGGAGCAGCTTGTTCTGGATCGGCGACAGGGGGTTGAGTGGCTTCCTATTGCAAAGTTTCTTCAGTAGACATGGATATAGGAGGGACTGAATCCTCCTGTTGTCTTTCAGGTACAATTTCTTCGGTGGTAGCAGGCTCAGGTGCCTGTTCCAAAATTGCTTCAACTTCCTCGACTTGAGGGACTGATTCCTCTTCGTCGGGAATTAACTCTTACTGTGGCGAAGGGGGATTGCTTCGAGTATATGGCCCTTCGTCACCTTTGGGTGGAGAGGCGTCTCTAGCTTGAGCCTCTTCACGACTCATCCTCAGACCAGCTTGAAAAGCATCGTCGTCGTCGTCTGAGTCATTGTCATCGTCTTTTGGATGTGCGGGAGAGTCCTCTGACTTGTCCTTTCCTTTCCTTCTAGCGTCAGATTTCTGCAACAGATGGCTTTCAATCAGCTCCTTGCATAAGGCATTTTCCGATCGGATCAGGGCTTCAATTTCCATTGAGTCCGTCACTTCTGAGACGAATCTTTCTTCTTGGCTCCAATCGCTCCAGTTGTACAATGTTTAAATGCGGAGCTAGCCTGTAGCCTTTCCATGTTAGAAATCTTTCGTAAGCATGTTCAATTTGAACAGAAAGAAGGGTCTTATGAATAATGGAGTCAGGGGAGGGACTACGTACAACGTCTGGAGACGCTGTAGCGAGGGATTCCTGTATAGGTATGGGATCCTGTATGGAAGTGGGACTCCTTACAGGGGATGGTGCCCTGAAGGAAGATGGATCCTGTACGGGTGTGGGATCCCGCAGAGGAGAAGTAGTTGTTGGCTCCAAATGGGCAGCCGACTCGCTAAAGTCTTGTTCATTGGCAGATGTCTCATTATCCGTCCTAGCCGCCAAAGGCTCAGGATCTACTGTCGATACAGTAGGAGACACCTCTTCCATAGGGGTTGGGCCCTGGGGTTGTTTTTCAGTGGGTTGAGCCACGGGGGAAACTTCTTCGGAGGGCTTGGTTGACTTTAGAAAGCCTCCTAAGTCTCTTCTTGGGCTTCTCACCAGCAGTGGGTTTCTTGCTGTGAGATCTCTTTCTCTTCTTTGAAGATTCCTCTTCCTGGAACTTCAAGGACTCATCTCGTGGATTTGCGGAAGCGGCATACTTCCGGTTTTGGATGGTTGCGAACCATAGTGGTTTGATTATACGCAGAGGCTTGACGCCTCTAGGTATATCACGGGGTTATTCTTCTTAGCATCGGCGGATTGCGGCAGATCGCATTTAGTCGGGATATGGTTTAACATCAAACCAAAGATCTCTTCAGGTGGCAGGCTTGCACACCTCCTCTTGCAGGCGCTTGAGATTATCGCACCAATTGACCTTTTCACAGTCGAATATCCAGCATCATCCTGAACCTCAGGTTGGTACACATTTCGAACGCACCGGTTCGATTCTCAATTATCCTGCAGCAAAAATCATGAAGATACACATATGGAAGACAAAAATTTTTCTTGTGACATGTAGTCTGAACCATGTCAACAACTTTGGAGCCTGTGAACAGTCCATAAAATTTAGTGATTAGCTCTTGAGACCCAAATGTCTCAAGTTGATCCATAGTCAGGCCATCAGCGGGTAGCCTGTAGATGTTCTGGAGCAGATCGTTATTAATACAGATCTCAACTCCATGGAGTGTAGCGGTGATGTCCGCAACATGACCACCTTGGGCCAATGACAGAAAGCGTACGGAGGCGTTGAGGTAAAATTCCTCAACTAGATGAGCATCGTACTTATCAGCAGTCTGACTTCCAAGGCGATAGAGGCCTTGTTGACGAAGCCGAGTTATGATGTACTCCATGGGTTCTGCGTCGTTGGTTTCAGACAGAATGCGCTCAATGATAACAGATCTTGAAAAGATCCGGCCATCAATGATGTTAGCAGTTTTCTTCAGAGCAGGAGAAGAAGTTTGTCCAGCCATTTGATGATTTCTTAAGAAAAAGTGCAAGAAAATAACCGAAATATGCAGTAAAATGCAGAAAAGTATGTAGGCTGTTTTTGCTTGAGAACTCTTGAATTTGCAGAAAGCGTAAAGAGTCTCTAATGGCAGATTCAGCCCTTTTATAGTTGGGCGGCGAAATAGGGTTTTGCAGAGTACGAATGGTCAGATTTTAAGGGATGGGAACCGGTTTTTGAAATCAACGGTTAAGATGGACTGAGTGTAACTGGTACGCTAATCCATTAAAATGTTTTAAAAAATGAGCGGGTCCCACTTCTGACATTTGTGTCACCCTAAATGCCTAAAACGGCGGTTTCAAAACAATAAACAATTTAAAACATCGCGGCTTTTGAGATTCAGTTGTCCAGATGTCGTGTAAGGCATTTAATGTACATGACGTTTGATATAAAAATAAGGCACGTGGACAAAAGTCATTTTAAAAAGAAATAATATTATATTATATATATACTGAATCGAAATCCTATAGTATGTGCTTTTTTTTGCGTCGATACAGCGTTCCCCCTCAAAAAGGTACATATAGGTTTTAAATTCCATACAGCAACTTAAGGATTAATGCTGTATTCATGGGTCTTACAGTATTCCCCCTTAATTATTGCACACGTCAGCTGTAGGATTCATATGTCTTCGCTCGCTACAGTACTGTATTGACGATTCTGAGTGTACGAATAATTAACGTTGGATACGGTATTCTTGGGTCTTACAGCGTTCCCCCTCAATTTGTTGAGTAAAAACAGTAATTTACTTACAGGGAGTCTGGCTGTAGCATTCCCAATTCTTGTCTGAGCATGTTGAATCTTGCTGTGTCGAGCGGCTTGGTGAAGATGTCGGCCAGCTGAACGTCTGTATGAACTTTTTCCAGGCGAACATCCTGTTCTCGACATGATTCCTTATAAAGTGATGCTTCATGTTGATATGCTTAGTGCGCGAGTGCAGGACAGGATTCTGCGTGATTGCAATTGCACTCGTGCTATCACACATGATTGGAGTCTCTCTGGCATCGATTCCATAGTCTGACAGCTGTTGCTGCATCCAAAGAATCTGCAAACAGCAACTACCAGCAGCATAGTACTCTGATTCAGCCGTGGAAAGAGAATTAGCCAATTGCTCCAAGAAACGAGTCTAGGTCCAAGAAAGTGACAAGTTCCACTTGTACTCTTCCTATCTAGCTTGCAGCCTCCGAGATCCGAGTCGCTGTATCCAACTAAATCGAATCCGCCTTCCTTAGGATACCATAGTCCTGCATCGACTGTTCCTTTAATGTACTTCAGGATTCGTTTAGCTGTATTGAAGTGTGATTCTTTAGGTGCAACTTTATATCTTGCACACACTCCAACAGCAAACTGGATGTCGGGCCTGCTAGCCGTTAGGTACAGGAGCGAACCAATGAGCTTCCTGTAGAGTGATTGGTCAAACGGCTTTCCGGCTTCATCAGCACTAATTTGCACGGAAGTGCTCATGGGGGTTGGTGAGGATTTGGAAGTGTTCATTCCAAACTTGTTGAGAAGCTCCTTGCTGTATTTTTCTTGGTTGATGAAAATACCTGTAGGCAACTACTTTACCTGCAAACCTAGAAAATAACTAAGTTCCCCCATCATACTCATTTCAAATTTACTTTGCATGAGATGAGAGAACCTTTGACATAAAGCAAGGTTAGTTGAACCAAAAATAATATCATCCACATAGATTTGCAGCAAAAGAAGGTTATCACCTTCTTGTATCTTGAACAAGGTCTTGTCCACAGCACCTTTCTCAAATCCGTTATTGGTTGAATCTTTGGGACGGAGTTTCGTACTGTGCTCTAGGGGCTTGTTTAAGTCCGTACAGCGCTTTCCTTAGCCTGTAAACTAGGTCGATACCGTCTGTGTTGGCAAACCCTGGTGGTTGTTCAACATAAACTTCTTCTGCAAGGTCTCCATTCAGGAAAGCACTCTTGACGTCCATTTGGTATACAATAAAGCTCTTATGGGCGGCAAAGGCTAAAAATATCCTGATGGCTTCTAGTCTCGCTACAGGGGCGAAGGTTTCATCATAGTCTATGCCTTCTTCCTGACTATAGCCTTGTGCGACTAGTCTGGATTTGTTCCTTATGATAAGTCCATTTCGATCCTTTTTGTTTCGAAATACCCATTTGGTTCCTATAACCGATTGATGTGTAGGTCTGGGTACAAGATACCATACATCGTTTCTTTCGAAACCGTTAAGCTCTTCTTCCATAGATGTTATCCAATGTGAATTATTAAGAGCGTCTATGGTCGAAACAGGTTCGGACTGGGCTAAGAATACAGCGATAGTGCACATATTGAGTCTTCTAAGCTCGGATTGAGATTTCCATTCGAAGCTGTGATATCTCAAAGATCGATTCTTCTTGTGCACAAAGTACATTTCCTTGTGTACTCTGTATTCTCCTACGAGTAGAAACACCAACATTTATGTTTCCAATGATCAGCTCTTGCGGGTGATCTCTCAACCATCTTCGGTCGGGTTCTAATTCAGGATCCCGTACTGTATCGAAAGATTCTGTGGATACAGCTTCAGCTTGTACAGCGTCAGCTTCATCCACATCGATTCTTACAGCTGCGGGGTTGATTTCTAAATCAATGACAGGTTCTATAGGAGTTGGAGGATCCAAGATAGATAGATGGTGAATGTTCTGAGTGATATCATCTACTCCTGTAGGGTCATGGTGTGGTTCGTCAAACACTACATGAACTGATTCCTCAATCGTCAGCTTCCTTTTATTAAAGATTCTGAAAGCTTTGCTGACGGAGGAGTATCCTACGAATATTCCTTCATCTGATTTCTCATCAAAGGTTCTAAGTTGGTCCTTCCCATTATTCAACACATAACACCTGCATCCAAAAATGTGGAAATACGAAACTAACGGAGTTTTGTTGTTCCATACCTCATATGCTGTTTTGTTGTGGTGCTTGTTGACGATACAGCGGTTTTGAGTGTAGCATGCTGTATTGGTTGCTTCACCCCAGAAACGCTGTGGCAATTTGCTTGCGGCAATCATTGTCCTTGTTGCTTCTTTCAACGTCCTATTCTTTCGCTCGGCAATACCATTTTGTTGAGGTGTTCGGGCAGCTGAGTATTCGTGCGGTATTCCATTCTCCGAACAGTATTGCTCTATAAAGCGGTTAGTAAATTCTGTACCTCTATCGGAACGAATGCACACGATACTCGATGCCTTTTCATTTTGCAACTTTCTCAGGAGCTCGGGCAGCTTTGATGTTGTTTCCTTCTTCTTGATAAGAAAGATCGTCCAAACATACCTGGAATAATCATCAACAACAACCATGCAGTATTTCTTACCTCCCAAACTTACTGGGTCTACAGGACCGTAGAGATCCATGTGTAGCATTTCCAACACTCTTTGGGTTGAAAGGTAGGATTTGCTCTTCAGTGTTGACTTGATTTGCTTGCCTTTCTGACATGGTCCATGACGATTGTCCTTCTTGAATGACACATTTGGCAAACCTCTAACCATTCCTGTCTTGAGAGCTTGTTGATTGTCTTGAAGTTGACGTGAGACATCCTCTTGTGCCATAACATTTGAGATCTGCGGTGCCTTTGGAAACAAAGCATGGAATTGAGGAGCTCATAGGCTTCGATCGGCAATATACATATTACGATCTGCTTCTGTAAGCACAACTTCCTTGGTTTGGATGTTTTTGACTCTCTGATCTAAATAGAACTTCACCGAGAAGCATTTATCAGGCGGCTAATACTAAGTAGATTATACTGTAAGCCTTCAACATATGCAACATCGGTGACTTTGAATTTTCCGACAAGTAGGTTTCCTTTCCCTCTTGTTCTTCCTTTAGATTTATCACCGAAGCGGACTTTTGGACCGCGACCTTCTACAAAATTTGATAGCTTGCTCCTATCTCCGGTCATGTGTCGAGAGCATCCACTATCAAAGTACCAGGTATCCTCCTCTAGAATGTCCTGTAACAAAGAAATTAAGTAGATTTAGGTCCCCTTTGATTTTTGGGTCCATGATTGTTAGTTCCTCTGGGTACCCAAGTTTTCCTGGCAGCAATTGGTTTACTGTAGGGCATACTCGGTACAGTGTTGCGATATCTACGGGGGGCATATCCGTAGTTGTTATAACCATGATAATTATTATGCATGAAAAATTCAAGGTTATTATTATTAATCCAGTACGAGTGCCGTCTTGGAGGTGGAGCCATTTTCTTAGGCCTAACAGCTTGCCTTCTGGGTCTCCAGTTGGATTCCCAATGATGTTGTTGATACTGAACCGGTATCTGCTGTCTCGAGGGATAACGGGGCTCCTGTATCCAATACCTCGGCGTGTTGTACTGATAGTACTGCCGTGCGGGCCTTTGGTGGTTGGATCTGACCTTCCTTACGAGCAGTGTTGGCGCTGTTGATATGCTCTGGGAGCATGCTATTGGGTGCGCCTCACAGGTTGGAACGGCTTTTGATTCCGCTGTCTGGAATAGGATTGCGGGGGCGGAATAGCAGCCTTCGGTTTTCTCGGTATAGCAGGTTCCTTCATGGGACTAGGGGTTTCTTCCGATTCTGGAATGTGTTCCACACTCTTGACGAACACTGTACTAGTTTTCCCTTTGTTTGAACATGAGCTGTATCCTAAGCCACTTTTATCATGAGCATTTTGCCCAGTGCTCAGAATTTCTTCCATTCTTTTGGACGATTTCTCGAACGATTTCAGAGTGGTCTCAAGTTCAATTTCTCGCTTTTCGAGAGTTGTGATTTTGGCTTGAAGTAGAACCAAATCATTTGTCTTGCTCTCGTTGTGAGTTTTAGCCTCACTTAGTTCATGAGCAAGTTGATGATTGCTTTCCATGAGTTTGTCAAAATCGACTTTGCTGGTTTCACAATCAAGAGACATATTTTCATAATTTATTTTCAGCAAGTCATTTTCATCTTTAAGCTCTAAATTAGTTAATTGAAGCTGTATATTCTCAGTTTTCAGTGTCTCATGGGCCTTTTGAATGTTTTTAAATTCATTCATCATATTTTCAAAAGTATGAGATGCATTTGATGGAATAGCTGAGGTTGAACTTACCTCATCGTCGCTGTCTTCACCTTCTGGAATGTCTTTGGCCATAAAGCACATATATGCTTTATCATCGAACTCATCGTCAGATGAATCACTTTCAGTGACCACCTGAAGACATTCTGCTGATTTGGATGGTATGGGGGAGGCTTCTGATTCTCCAATCAGGGCCTTGAGCTTGTCTTTCCAAGCACGTCTTCTTTCATCTCTCTCTTGTTGCTCGGCCTCCGGCAACCTTTGGACTTTAGGATGAGGACATTTATTTGCATAATGCCCTGGTTTCCTGCAATTATAGCACAGGTTAGCATCACCAGATGATGTTTCGGTACTTACCTTGTGGACGAGTTTGGGCTGTAGGAGTCTTTCAGTGTTTGATGAACTTTTGAATTTGTGCATGAGAAGCGCCATTTCATCTTGAGACGGGATGTCGTCACTTATCGGCATTCTTGTGACTAGGCTTGACGAAGTGGGCATCTTTGTGTCGACGGTTCGTCTGACTGGCTAGAGTTGTGACCTTTGAAGGAGATTCTTGACTTTCTCTCTTGTCAATATCATACTCAAAAGCTTTGAGGTCGAGAAGAGATCAAAAGTAGATATTTCATTAAGATTGCAAGATACACGCATATTGTGGTCTTAATGTCCCATAGAGTGGGAGAGATCTGAAAATTTTTAAATTCTTCTCCTTTTGGGTATAAATTTTGCCCAACGCTTCAAGTTCACCGACAATACCGGTGAATCGAGGTCAAGTTCCTCAAGTGTCTCGGTTGGTTTCATTTGAAAGATTCAAATTCTTTGATCGAGTTTTGAAATCTTGTTTTCTTTTGAGAGCTCGGTTCCCTCACAAATCAACTTGAGTTTATCCCGATTTCTTTGCATTTGTTTTGCGGCTCTTTACCTTTGAGAACGTGCCTTTGTCAAGAGTGACAAATAACGCGTTCTTAGCTACGTTGTCAAGGTTTGCTCGCTTTCTTTCATCTGTGGTCCATTGCTCGCGATCCTTCTCGAGCATCTCAGCATCGGCTTGGCCTTCAATCCTTGAGGCCGTGTTTACCTTCATGATCTTGATAGGACCATCCTGTATAACAAAAATCATCTCTTCGTGCATTGCTGCAAGATGAGCCTCCATCCTAATTTTCCAGTCATCAAATTCGTTAATAGAGAACATAGGGACTTTGTTGATAATAGAAGTATCCATGTGATAATACAGAAATGAAAGAGACTGTTTTGAAAATAAGTGATTTTGGATCTGATTCGGTTAAAAATACGACTGATTCTTTTTAGAATCAACCGCTCCGATGCCACTTGTTGGCCACTAAGTATACTGGATACAGTTTGGGAAATAGTTTAAACAACAAAATGTACGGATTTTAAATCTGAGTGCGTAGCGGAAGTCTTAGATACAGTAGGTT
The DNA here is from genome assembly GCA_033398695.1 of Orobanche coerulescens. Lineage (NCBI taxonomy): Eukaryota > Viridiplantae > Streptophyta > Magnoliopsida > Lamiales > Orobanchaceae > Orobanche > Orobanche coerulescens. The sequence continues at coordinate 53,988,336 of CM065803.1, forward strand.
GTTGTGGATACAGCAACTAAATATATAGTGTATACTAATTAATCACAGTAATTAAAACAGTAAAAACTGAAGGTAAATAACACAGTAATTAAAGTGGTTCGAGGTAAACCCCTCTACGTCCACTGGTCCTCCACACAGGAGTAAAAAGTTCATTATAATTACTACGTACACAACTACGTAATTATAACAACACACAATCAATATATCGTTCACACAGATTGATATAAAGATCTTAGCTTCAACCGTTCACACAGATTGGTTTTGAGCTAATGCTTTGACTTGCTTCTTCACACACGATTACGAAGCTTTGTCTTCTTCAATGCAAATCCTTCACACACGATTCGGAGAAGCACAGTTGCTCGATCCACATAGGGCTGATCCGGGTTTTGTTCAAAGTATAGAGCAGATGATGAACAACAACTTTGACTTTAAGAGCTTTCGGTGATGAAGTGTTTTTGAATGATGAGCCTTTGTATATATCTCTTTAGATACGTGTTGCGGTAAGCTTTGGAGATATGTTTTGCTCGATAATAATTTCGATAGCTTGGGTAATCGATCTTGACATCTTGATGTGATATATATAGTCTTTGAAATATATATCCGTTGAGATGTATCCGTTTGAGTGAGATTCCGTTCCAGCGGGATTATAACACGATCCGGATTTAGCGGGATTTGAAGATCTGTTGGTGAGTATTTAAATACTTTATCCTTGAGTATTTAAATACTTCTTTATTCAACGGGACTTGACTGGAGATTCCTTCTTTGTCTGTTGTGATTTGTCAGATGGAAGATAAGCGTATTGGAGATTCAAGACGGTTTCCATACTTGGTCTTTTATAAGACTTCTTCTTTGTCTTGAAGGGCTTCACTATATGCTGATTCGAGGCAGGTCTTCGATACAGGATAATGCCTCAATACTTCGATACAGTTTCCTTTACTGTATGCGGATTGACATATATGTCAAAACCTCTTTATCGAATACCATTCGATAAAGGGATTGGATATCCCGGCTGTTTCGATACAGGGTTCTTGTTTTCCCAACACGATCAAATGGCGGCGTATTGTGAATTTTGAACAGTGATATGAATTTAGGCAAGCCAGCCTTGTATTTTAAATAAAACCTTTCGACGGCATTTGAGAATTGTGTTTTGAAGTGTCTTGAGATATTTTGAGAAATGTTTCCATCGTTAATCCCTTGTCGTGTTTGAAGGGGTTTTGAAAATGATTTTTACTTATCGGTTTTATTTTCCAATAACTCGAATATACGACTTTAAAAAAATCTTTCACACTATCAAATTTTTTATCAAAAATGTGATTTTTACTTTCAAAAATAAATAATGAAAGAAGAAAAATCTTACTTGATTTAAACGCTGAATTCGGATTTGGAAAATTTTCCAAATTGAGTCGGTTAGCTCACGCTAATTGCATTTATAGTGTGCGTTCTAAATGGATTTATCGCTTAAGGCTATACGCTAGAGTTGGAATTAAAGCGATTGCTTATGAGACCGAATGATTTGATTTATTGTCATGTTATCATTCTCGTTGGAGAACTATAGTTGTATGCATGAATGTTATGATGGCATGGTTTGATTTGCTTATGGTTTCTATGATGTTATCCCAACGTGATTGTGGATCCGTGGGAATAATTAGTATGGGTATGAGTGTTTTCCCACCCGGGAATGGTTTGGTGAAACCTCTGGGAGTCGTGCCAAAAGAGCATGGCCACGGGATACACCTTTTGCTATTAATTGTGATGATGTTGTTTCCGAAGAAATTGATATTTTGGAATATTGGTTTTCAATTGTTTTCAAAGGGAGATGGTTAAAACTTAGAATTCATGAATTTGGTAAAACAGCCCGAGGTGTCATAAGTATTTCCAAATTTTATTTCGGAAGAATATATGAATTCAAATACTTTGTAATGATATTATTCAAATGGATACCTCATGGAGTTTTAAAAATAATGTTTAAAATGATTGGCTATCATGTGTAGTATATTATGACCGTGATTGTAATGATAATAGTCGTTAATTTTCTGTTCATACGGTTATGTGAACCGTTAATTCCGACCGTAAGTTTCGTTTGTTGCAATTGTAAATTTTCGTATTTTGTGTATCCAGAGTGGATATTTTTACAATGTTATTATTTGTTGCCTTATGCTGATATGTTGTGCCGAGATTGGCACTTTGGTATATTACTCTGCGATGTTGTGTTTCATCGTGTTGAGTGGGTATTTGCTCAGTATGCCAAGGGGCAGAGATCGCGGTCCTGGCCACGGTACGAATGGCCGTGGAGATCAGATACGGAACCAATAGAATATTGTCAGGAATGGCATTGGCATTGATGTTGCTAGGCCTGCAAACGAATCGAACAATACCGAACCTCACTACGTTTGAGTATGCGTTTGAAAGTGTCGAACCTTAGGTTCGAACACATTTGAAAGTGTCGAACCTTAGAATTTAATGTTTGAGTATACGTTTGAAAGCTCCGGATCGATCCGAACTATGCGAATCGGGTCGAACCGTTTGAGCAAAACTCTAAACACCTTTACGAGAGATTGAATCCAAAGGATGAGAACGGATGAGAGAGGAAAGAATGATATAAAATAACCTAGGGGAAGTATAATCTTATAAATCCATGCCTATATTTAATTGACAAAAGTCAGTTTATGGCGAGCCGAACTATTTCGCACCGCTTTCAAATCGAACCGAACTCCCTATTATAACGTTTGAGTTTGAAGTTTGCATCATCGAATCGAGCCTCGAGCCGGACTTTTTCGAGCCGAAAAATGCGAGTCGAATCGAACTTTTACGTTCACTCACAGTCCTAGATGTTGCTACTATATTGCAACAAATAGCGACATAGATTACTCATTTGACCCAAGCGGTTCAACGTAACACATATGTGACCCAGAATGTTGGCGCAAACCAATGGCTACGAGAAGTGGTTCGTATGAATACCCCTCGTTTCGTGGGTGCCATCGATGCATTAGGCTGGGATGGTTGGCTTTGCCAGTTGGGAAAGATTTTCGAGGCAGTTGATTGTTCCGAATAATGGAAAGTACCTATCGCTCAGTACCTTCTTGACAGAGATGCCGCTAACTGGTGGGAGGCTGTTAAGACTTGGGATCGTGTTGTCACATGGATGGAATGCCATGTATTGATGGAAGCCGAGTTTTGTCCAGAACTGATCAGAGAGCAGAGAATTCGTGATTTTTATTTGGCCAAACCGCTAGATGTACCGGTGTCTCAAGCTATCATCGATTATAACAAACAACTCAGCTATGTGCGAGATCAGGTGAGGACTGAAGAAGAGAAGGTCCGTCAATTTGACATGCGGATGAAGCCAGAGATTCGCCGGTATATGGCGGGATTCACTTGCACTACGTTGAGAGAGTATTAGAATCGAGCATTAGCCTATGAGCTAGCCTCATCATCGACTGAGCATAGGCCCGAGTCGAAGAGGCAGAAGACGGTTGAAGATTTTCCTATCAGTTCAGGAGTTGGAGCTTCTAAACTGCAGCACCGTGGTCTTTCTGCCATGAAGCTCCATCGCTCGTCGAGTAGAACCGAGAGTTCTAAGTCGTCAGCTTCAACTCATTGTAATGCCAGGATATGTTTCAACTGTAATATGCCCCTTCCCCGCCAGTAACGTGTTACAAGTGCGGACTTGAGGGACACAGAATCCAGTTTTGTGAGATGGTTGCCGAGTGTTCCGAGACGCGGGTATCAGCACCAATATCAGGATCGACTTTGAGGTATCTTCGAGAGATACTGTCTGTCCGTTACTACTATGTTGTTGCCTTATTTTGTGTTTTATGTTTCGGGACGAAACTTCTTTTAAGGAGGGTAGAATGTAATAACCAAGATTTTTGTTTCCGGCTACTTTAAATTATTGGATGATTGTGCCGGTTATTTTTGTTGCGTTGATGATTATTTGGAGTTTTTCCCAATGTCGTGTACGTTATGATGTACTGTATTGTGTTGAGTTTCCGGAACTGTCCTGCAGGCCTGTGTAGTAGGCATAGCGCAAGCTAAGTATTGTAGTTAGCGCGTGCTAATACTTGGTGATATCGAACGCTCATATTCGTGATTACCGCATGCTACCTGAATAGGCTGAGACAGTCTAGTAGTTACTGCACTCGAGTGGGAGTTCAGTAGTGCATGCTATGCTGATTTATAGTGCGCGCTAAGGTGCAGCAATTAACGCACGCTACGGGATGGTAGCGCACGCTAACTGGTAGTTCTCGGGCAGTCCAGAAGCCACTGGACTGGTATTAGGACTCGTTAGCGCACGTTAGTACATAGCAATTAGTGCACGCTAACTGTGCTGTTGGGCAGAACATTGATTCGATAGCGCACGCTAATTTGGAGTGATTAGCGCATGCTAAGCTGTCCAATATATAAACTGGACAGCAGATTACTTTTCTCATTTCTCACTTATTTCTCTCCTCTCCGTGGGTGTGAGTCAAGGGCGACTAGGGTTCGTGGTCTTGGCCTATTTTACTCTATTCAAAGGTGTTTTGGAGCATCCTAGGTGATCATAACATCATCTAATCCATTGTTCTTCGTCGGATCGAGGTATTTTTCTTGATTTCCCTAGAGTTGACTTTTTGGAGATTTGTTCTTGATTTCGTATTCAATCTGATTTTTATGAATCGATTGGTGTTAAATGATATTGTTAAACGTGTTCTATGAATTGTATATCCATATCTCCGATTCGTTCAGCCCGATTGATGATTTCAGTGTTCTTGAGGAACCGTGAACATTTAATGTTCGATTAAATGTTCATATGAGTTTTCCTTTGTTGGTTGGAGGCGATTTCCGCCGTTTTTGGTTTAGTCCTCATAGTAATTATGTTATCGTTGTTGTTCGCGAGGATTGTAGGTGTTCGGGGCTACTCGACCGAGCCGAGATCGTAGGAGTAAGCGGGTGCCGATTATCGAGGCAAATATCTTGCCCATACCTTTCGTATTTTGTAGATATGATAATTGGTAATGGACTATCTGTGTTATTTGAGTAGTCATGACGAATGTTCAAAAAAGGATTGATATAATCCCTTTAATGACTTTCTATCAAAAATGCTCAAGTACTTTACCAACGAATGAGTTCTACGGATATGTGCATTATGGATGCGAATTGATATATGTTGCATTTGTACTATGTGATTATAAAAGCCCTTTTCTCTTGTTAAGGGTTGAATGTTCGAATGTGTATTCGTTTGATGAGTACGAATTGTTGTATTTGTAATGTTTATTCACCCCTTGGTAAAAGGTGGTATTATTCGGTATTGTTCAAGAAGTATATCTCCTCGTAGTATGTGATCATTTGTAAGTGATGTTCTATCGGGTAGGGTTCGTTGAGACCTCCGGGATCCGTCCTTGTTACTACAGGTCGAGTTTTACCATAGGGTTATCCAAACTGGGTATGTCTCGAGGAGACTCCGAGGTTCGTGCTTGCTAGCACGATGCTAGGATAACTTATGGGCGTATATTTGGATATGTTGTATACTCGTCATAGGTTATCCAAAACGGGTACGTCGTCGCGTGGCTCCGAGGTTCGTGCTTGCTAGCACGATGCTAGGATAACTATGAGTGTATGTTATATGCCTGTTGTGGAATGCTAATGATTGTGTTGTTTGTGTGACCCTTGTTATTGGTGATGTGTGTTAAGAACTCAGGGATGGGACTTCGAGTCCTATGAGGGATCGTAGCTTATAGCGCGAATCCACAGTTAATCATGAGATATGGATCTTCCGTTTGATTACCATTGGTTTATTCAGTCGGGTACGCACGTAGAAGCTCCGAGGTTGATGCTTGTTAGCATGGGACGAGAATAACCTTTGGGCGTATGATTGATATGGATGTTTGGGTCGTAGACCATGTAATTTATTATTATTATGATTGATATGGATGTTTGGGTCGTGGACCCCGTAATTTATTGTCGGATTATTAATTTGGGAAAACAAATCTTTGATTTGTGACCCTAAAGAGGAATTTTGTAAAGATGAGGATTCCTAAATCCTAAATGTATTCTTCTGAAAACACACGAGATCTTTAAAATGCTTTACAAGTTGTTTACTTGTTTTATTACTGCCTTTCAAGGCTTTGAACTACCTCTTTCAAAGGAAACATCTCAGGTAGACTTGTTAGGAGTATTCCCTCGAATGCCACTCAGAGGATGTTGAGTGAGGGTATTGTACTTGCAATTATGTAAATTATTATCATAAGGCAAATGGATGTTTCTTTATTTACTGGTAGTTACTGGCATTCCTAACTCGTAAATATACATATATAAACTAGTCCGTGTATTTGAGAGCAAAAGGTCCATCCCTTATTGGATAAGAGGGTCGGCACTGGAAAAGTTTATAGCTCAAACACTTAATCGTTCGCAAGTCGATGAAACTTGACTAGGCGTTAAGTTTATGTGACGACTTGTATGACATGTTCTTTGACATGGAGAGTGCCTATTGAACACTAATGGTTAGTGGGAGCACACGTTATAGGTATGCTAATTAGATTAGTATACTCGAACTGACTCACCCTCGATTCGTCACACAGACTTCACTCCGGGACAGCCAATGATGGAATCAAAAGGTTGTGATAGGTATTCGTGAACCTTTGACTTGAGGTTTTAGTAGGGATGTGCTTGTGACGTCAAGATTTTCATTAGAGTAGTTCGACCCTGTAAACCGGAAGGCGGGGGTCAACCTCGACATGCATCTTGATGGGTAAGTAGCAGGTCCTACTGAACACCAAGATAGAATTCTTTCTCCTATTAGTGAACAGGTTATATGTCCTATGCGGTTATTGGCAGATGAGATCAGAAGTCTTTGGCCAAATCATTGGAGCTAGTTGTATTAGATACACGAGAGCTCGATGATCTCGATTTGCATCAACTCATGCATAACGTCAAGTACATATAGGGTTTGACTGACCGTGACCCTATAACTAGATCGGGACATTTGAAAGAAGGGTTTATACGTATACTGGTATTCACAACAGAATGGTTCTTGAATGATCCCAATCATTCGTTCTCAGTTGGGGTACAGTGTAGGTCACCAAGCTGGCTAGGTGGTGCTACTACTCTTTGGTTCCTCACCTACCGAGTCGTGCAATAGGATTGATGACGGAATGAATCGAGCTTATTCTCTCATTATGAATATTAGATATTGGATATCTAATTTGGGACATTGGATGTCTAAATTGATTTATTGGATAATTTAATTTACGGCATAATGAATTAAATAAATTACTGGGTGATTAATTTAATACATAAATATAATTATTTCTTGGAGAAATTAATTATGTTATTTTGTATTTGATATGATTAATTAATTGGATTAATTAATTGATATAAATACATCAGAAAGGAATCAGAGTTTATCTGTTTGGACTCACAGGAGTCCGAAACGAACCGAACTCGTCCGATTTCCTCATCATGGCCGCCCCCTTCCACCTAACTTCCCCTTGTATTTTTGTTTCCATTGTTTAATGGATGATAAGGACTTGTGGGGTGACCTCTCATGTGGCATGAGTTGTATCATGTGGGTGAAAGTTGAAGTATGAAGAATAGAAGGAGAAGACAAACTCTCACTTGACCACACCTTTGTTTGAACCGAGAATTAGAGTGAGAAAGAGAGAAAATAGTTTTCTCAATTGTCTTCATCTTCTTCCTCATTTTCTTCTTGGTGGTTCTTGGAGAAAAATCAAAAAATCAAAGAGAGAAAGTGAGTTATACACTAAGAGTGCTATAATCACAATCAAAAGCTTCATCAACCTAGCTCTAGCCGTATCCTCGGAGGATAGCAAGGTGATCGTCGTTCCGTTCATTTCTCCGGCGCGTGGCAAGTAGAGACGCGGTGCTTTCGGCGTTGGATCATCCAAGAGCTTGGAGCGGATTTGATCGTAGGGAAAGCAATCTAAATCTTGGGGAATAGCTCAAGAGAAGGACACCATTTAAATCAACAGACTACAAGGGTTTGTTTCTTGTATCTGTTGTGTTTCGTTTAAGATTCATATATACGTAGCTCGATCGATCCTCGTAGGGATTCGGATCGAATTAATTTTCATTTTACCGCTTCTGCTGGGCCTTCGTTTTAGGCACCAAATTCCAACAGTGGTATCAGAGCGTAGGTCTTGCAATCATATATACGATATTGGCATTTGGAATGCTTCATTAGATGGTGAATGATTTGGAATCATTTATAGTCATAATCGTGGTATATGTTTTTCGTTCGTTGTAGTTGTATTTTTCGTAAGTTTATGTCTAAATATAAATCTTAAATTTCTGGGAAATCTGATTTATTTTGTAGATATGAAAGTCGGAAAATATAGATATTGGATATCCAGTCGAAAATCTAGCTTCGAATCATCGTTGGACGACTTTTCGGGCAAGGGTTGCATTCTGGCAGGGTGACTCGACCGTGTCATTTGACACGGCCGTGTCTGGCAGGATGGTCTTGGACACTGCCGGCACAAACCGACCGTGCCATCGCCACGGGCCGTGCTGGGCTGGCAGACTGCCGGCACAACTCGACCGTGCCATTCGGCACGGGCCGTGTCCGGCAGGCAGATTAGCCTCGGCTCGTTTTTTTCGTGTATTCTTGAAACTTAATCTCCCGCGTATTAAATTGAATTTAATATGATTAAATTATTTATGGTATTTCATTTTATAAGGGAGTATTGATTGATTATAATACTTGTTGACGACCGAATTATTTTCAACGTTTTCATATTACCGATGGTGTGAACCGATCGGATCGGTTCGAATTATTGATTGGATCAATGTATCTCTATGCTTTCCATTTATATAGTATTTATTGGATGACTGCTTTTGAATGTTGATGTGGTTCATGGACTTAGTTTTGAATCGTTCGATTTATTCGATTGGGTTATAAGGGCCGTTTTGAGCCTATTTATTTTACTAGAAATATTTGTATCTAGGATGCAATTTTAGATGTAAAATTTATATGTAATGACGAAGACCGGAGGAAGATCCGTTTCAAGAAGACGAAGATTCAAGACAAAGACTTGTAATTAGATTACGGAGTTTTTGTTTCTAGGAACGGTCCATGAACCACATGTTGGTAGCAACTAGGTTGTGAATGGTTGTTCATATTGTATGAATGCTACAAACGCGCTTAAATGAATTAATGTGCAAAGTGTAACATTAATCGCGAAAATTCTCCCACAACAAATTATTAAGTTTATAAGGTTTCAAGGTTTTCCTTCCCTCCATCGAGCTTTCAGGAAATTGAAGTCCAAACCGGATGTGCTAGGCTTCCGAGTTATCGGGGTAGTCCTTCGGGGAGGATGGATAAATTACCGGGAGCGCATTGGATGCCTTTGGTTGGAGCAAATTTTATCCCTAGAAACCTGATAGGTTGCCGGATAAGATTCAATTGTGAAACTGATTTGCGTCGATGGTATAAACTTAACTTGTTCACGAACCATAGAAACCGTATAGGTTGAGGGGAGTGAACAAGGGGAAAAAGAAGATCATATCATCCATTAGATGGGTTGGTGATGGACGCCAGTTTATGAAAATTAATATACTAGAAACCTGTTCGGCTGCCCTCTATTAAGATTTATAAAGAACATGATCACCACTATGAAGTAGTGCGAACGATACTTCCGGATTTCACATGGGGGTGTGTTATTCCGATAAAAATAGTGGGAGATGGGTAATAAGAATAGAAAAGACCTTAATTCTATACTCAGATCATAATTAAATGAGTTACTAATTAATCTGTTATACTTAATGCAGACATAACTCTCAATATGATAATGAATCCACTCGCAATTCTACTGGAAAAGAACACCTTGATCGGACCTACTTTGTGGATTGGCTCCACAATATGATGATTGTCCTAAGTATAGAGGCACTGGGATTTGTCTTGGAGACGGACATTCCGGCCCCTCCAGTGCGGACTAGAGCCAATCAAGAAGAGATTGAAAACCATGAAAAGTGGGTTAAGGATGACATAAAAGTCCGTGCATACATGATGGCTTCTATGTCTAATGAGCTTCAGAGAACTCATGAGAAAATGACTTCTGCTAGGCAGATTCTATCTCACTTAACCGAGCTTTATGGTGAGCACAGCAGAACTGCTAGATATGAGATATCCAAGCAACTGTTCGGTGAAAGGATGAAGGAAGGTGAGAAGGTTGGGGATCACATCCTCAAAATGATATTTATGATCGAGAGATTGGAGGCTCTTGATTTTAAGATGGATACTTCTCTTCAAATCGACCTCATTCTACAGTCTCTCCCTGATTCCTTCTCACAATTTGTTATGAACTTCAATTACAGTGAGATTGCATGCAACTTAGCTGCGCTAATGAACAAACTAGTGACCGCTCAGTCTCATATTAAGACTTCACGGATGAAGGAGTCTGCCCTTGTGATTTCTTCTGGATCTCGAAGGTCCAAGAATAATAAGAAAAATACCAAGAAGCAGACGAGACCATAAGTCAAGGACTTCAAGGGTAAGGGCAAGGCCCCGATGGTTCCAAAGAACAAGAAGAAGAAAGACACTTGTCTCAAGTGCGGTGAGCTGGGCCACTGGGCTAGAGACTGTCCCATTATTCATGGCACTTCAAGTATAGAACTTTTAGTTTTGGAAACAAATTGTTCTGCTACAGTATTTTCTACTACCTGGATACTGGATTCTGGTGCTAGTTCTCATATTTGTACCGTGAATCAGGATCTGGAACAAAGTAGGAAGCTTGGAGATGAAGAAGTTATGATCACTATCGGAAGCGGACATAGTGTCGAGGCAACTGACATAGGATCACTTCTTTTGGGTTTAGAATCCGGTTTTGTTTTGACTTTAGAAGATGTACTTGTTTTGACCAAGGGGCATAAAAACATTGTATCCATTACGGTCATGGATCGAAAATGCTTTTCCTTTTTCATTGGTGATGGTTCCTGCAAAATTTATTTTAGACATAAACTCGTTGGCACTGCTACATTGTTGAATGGATTGTATCATCTAAACCTCAGTAACAAGGTCATTGTGAATACTATGACTAGGGAGCGTGGTAGGGATGAAACCAATCAAGTTTTGAAATGGAATCTTAGACTTTGTCATGTTGGTCATACCAAGGTTTACAAAATGGAAAAAGATGGACTTATGGGTCCATTGGGATCGGATCACTTTCCTACTTATGAATCTTGCCTTAAAGGCAAAATGACTAAGTCCCCCTTCACAGGGACTTTTGAAAGAGCTGCTGATAAACTGGGATTAATCCATACCGACGTATGTGGTGCATTGGAAGCACAACGTGACGGATATCAATATTTCATTACATTTACAGATGTCATACTGGGTATGGCTATGTATAGTTGATGAAACATAAATTCGAAGCCTTTGGGAAATTCCAGGAATTCAAGGCCTTAGTCGAGAAACAAACTGGAAATCATATCAAAGCACTTCGGTCGGACCGAGGTGGCGAGTATATGAGTTTGGAATTTGACGAGTTCCTTATGAAATATAGAATAGTATCACAACTAACACCTCCAAGTACTCCTCAGTTAAATGATGTGTCAGAAAGAAGGAACCGAACCTTGTTGAACATGGTCTGTTCCATGCTGGGCTATATTGACTTACAGATTTACCTGTGGGGGTATGCACTCCTAACTGCCGCTTACATCTTGAACATATGTCCTTCCAAATCTGTTCCTAAAACTCCACATGAGATGTGGGAGGGCAGGAAACCAAGTCTTAATCATATTATGATTTGGAGATGTCCCGCCTATGTCAAGAAGACTAAGGTGGAAAAGTTGGAAGCGAGGTCCGCGAAGGGACGTTTCATTGGATTCCCGTCTGGGACGATGGGTTATCTATTCTACATGTCCGAAGATCGAAAGATCGTTGTTACTTTACAAGCACACTTCCTGGAAGATGAGTTCATTTAGGAAGGAGGAGCAGGTAGAAGTATTTTTTTGAAAGAATACAATGAAACTCCTAAGGAGACACCTGTGTAAGAAATTGGAACCGAACCTTCTGAAACACAAGTACAACCACCTCGTAGGTCTAGTAGGGTGTCTCATTTACCTAAGAGGTATGGCCTTGTGCACTTGGAGGAGCTGGGTCTCCATGAGGTTTCAAGTGATAGCCAAGAGACCGACCCAACGACCTATGATCAAGCGATGGTGGATGTAGACTCCGCGAAATGGCATGAAGCTATGGAAGCTGAGATAGACTCGATGTATGTCAATCAGGTATGGACTCTAGTAGACCATCCCAAGGGCATAGTGCCTATTGGGAACAAGTGGGTCTACAAGAGAAAGACTGACGGAGATGGAAAGGTTGACGCCTGTAAGTCCAGGCTAGTGGCAAAGGGTTATACCCAGAAGGAAGGGATCGATTACCACGATACCTTCTTGCCCGTAGCTATGATAAAGTCTATTCACATGATGCTTGCTATAGCGTCCTACCACGATTATGAGATATGGCAAATAGACATAAAGACGGCTTTCTTTAATGGTTTCCTTGAGGAAGAAATCTATATGAAGCAACCTAAAGGCTTTTTGTCCGAGGTTGATATTCAGAAAATGTGCAAACTTCAGCGTTTCATTTATAGACTGAAGCAAGCGTCGCGCAGTTGGAACCTTCATTTTGACGAGGCGGTCAAAGAGTTTAACTTCGTGCAAAATGAAGAGGAACCTTGTGTATACAAGAGGGTTAGTGGGAGCAAGATCGCATTCTTAGTACTATATGTAGATAACATTCTACTAATAGGAAATGATGTGGGAATGCTCAGTTCTGTGAAAGCTTGGCTTTAGAGTAATTTCTCCATGAAAGACTTGGGAGAAGCAACCTATATTCTTGGTATTCGGCTCTACCGGGATAGAGCGAAGAGAATAATAGGTCTTTCCCAAGCCATCTATATAAATAAGATCTTAAAGCGATTTAAGATGGATGATTCTAAAAGAGGGTTCCTTACGATGCAACATGGAATAAAAATATCCTTGAAGATGTGTCCTCAAAGTGAGGAACAACGAAAGGAAATGAGTAATATACCATATGCTTCGGCCGTGGGTAGCCTTAGCTATGCTATGTTGTGTACGAGACCTGACATTGCGCATGCTGTGAGCATGGTAAGTAGGTTTCAGGCAAACCAAGGTAGGGAACATTGTACTGCCGTAAAGAACGTTCTCAAGTACTTAAGAAGGACTAGAGATATGGTTCTGATGTATGGCGGTGGAGAATTGGATGTGATGGGATTCACTGATTCGGACTTCCAAGGACAGAAGGATGATTAGATGTCTACTTCTGGCTACGTATTTACTCTTAATGGAGGAGGAGTATCTTGGCGTAGCGCCATGCAAAGCGCGACTGCTGATTCCACCTGTCAGGCTGAGTATCAAGCAGCCTCGGAGGCTTCCAAGGAAGGGTTCTGGATTAAGAAGTTTCTAGGAGAACTTCAAGTGATACCATGTGCTGAGCTGCCTGTTCCGGTGTACTGTAACAGCACCAAACAGATTGAGAGGAAGTATCATCTCGTAAGAGAATTTGTTCGCAAGGGATACATTATGCTGCACAGAGTAGACTCAGCCGACAACGTCGCTGATCCACTGACCAAGCCACTTCCTCAGATTAGCTTGGAGCATCATCTGGATAACATAGGTATTAGATACCATAGTGTGTGGCATTCAGTGCAAGTAGGAGATTGTTAGGAGTATGCCCTCGAATGCCACTCAGAGGATGTTGAGTGAGGGCATTGTACTTGTAATTATGTAAATTTATATCATAAGGCAAATGGATGTTTCTTTATTTACTGGTAGTTACTAGCATTCCTAACTCGTAAATATACATATAGAAACTAGTCTATGTATTTGAGAGCAAATCGTTCCACCCCTTATTGGATAAGGGGGTCTGCATTGGAAAAGTTTATAGCTCAAATACTTAATCGTTCGCAAGTTGATGAAACTTGACTGGGCATTAAGTTTATGTGAAGACTTGTATGACGTGTTCTTTGACATGGAGAGTGCATGTTGAACACTAATGGTTAGTGGGAGCACACATTATAGGTATGCTAATTAGATTAGTATACTCGAACAGACTCACCCTCGATTCGTCACACGGACTTCACTCCGGGACAGTCAATGACGAAATCGAAAGGTTGTGATAGGTATTCGTGAACCTTCGACTTGAGGTTTTAGTAGGGATGTGCTTGTGATGCCAAGATTTTCATTGGAGTACTTCGACCCTGTAAACTGGAAGGCGGGGGTCAACCTCGACGTGCATCTTGATGGGCAAGTAGCAGGTCCAAGTGAACACCAAGATAGAATTATTTCTCCTGTTAGTGAACAGGTTATATGTCCTATGCGGTTATTGGCAGATGAGATCATAAGTCTTTGGCCAAAGCATTGGAGCTAGTTGTATTAAATACACGAGAGCTCGATGATGTCGATTTGCATCAACTCATGCATAGCGTCAAGTACATATAGGGTTTGACTGACCGTGACCCTATAACTTGATCGAGACATTTGAAAGAAGGTTTTATACGTATACTGGTATTCACGACAGAATGGTTCTTGAATGATCCCAATCATTCGTTCTCAGTTTGGGTACAGTGTAGGCCACCAGGCTGGCTAGGTGGTGCTACTACTCTTTGGTTCCTCCCATTGCTGACTAAGACGGACCTACCGAGTCGCGCAATAGGATTGACTACGGAATGAATCAAACTTATTCTCTCATTATGAATATTAGATATTGGATATCTAATTTGGGACATTGGATGTCTAAATTTATTTATTGGATAAATTAATTTACGGCCTAATGAATTAAATAAATTACTGGGTAATTAATTTAATAAATAAATATAATTATTTCTTGGAGAAATTAATTATGTTATTTTGTCTTTGATATAATTAATTAATTGATATAAATACATCGAAAAGGAATCAGAGTTTATCTGTTTGGACTCACGGGAGTCCGAAACGAACCGAACTCGTCCGATTTCCTCATCATGGTCGCCCCCCTTCCACCTAACTTCCCCTTGTCTTTTTGTTTCCATTGTTTAATGGATGATAAGGACTTGTGTGGTGACCTCTCATGTGGCATGAGTTGTATCATGTGGGTGAAAGTTGAAGTATGAAGAATAGAAGGAGAAGACAAACTCTCACTTGACCACACCTTTGTTTGAACCGAGAATTAGAGTGAGAAAGAGAGAAAATAGTTTTCTCAATTGTCTTCATCTTCTTCCTCATTTTCTTCTTGGTGGTTCTTGGAGAAAAATCAAAAAATCAAAGAGAGAAAGTGAGTTATACACTAAGAGTACTATAATCACAATCAAAAGCTTCATCATCCTAGCTCTAGCCGTATCCTTGGAGGATAGCAAGGTGATCGTCATTCCGTTCATTTCTCCGGTGCGTGGCAAGTAGAGACGCGGTGCTTTCGGTGTTGGATCATCCAAGAGCTTGGAGCGGATTGAATCATTGGGAAAACAATCTAAAGCTTGGGGAATAGCTCAAGAGAAGGACACCATTTAAACCAACGGACTACAAGGGTATGTTTCTTGTATCTCTTGTGTTTCGTTTAATATTTGTATATACGTAGCTCGATCGATCATCGTAGGGATTCGGATCGAATTAATTTTTATTTTACCGCTTCCACTGGGCCTTTGTTTTAGGCACCGAAATCCAACAAGACTTTCGCCGTGTTTTGACTCGGTGATTATTCAAATTATTATATTCTTGGAATGTGATGTGTATGGCTCGTAATTGCACTTTAAACTTGTACTAGCAAAATAGTGGAATTTTGCTAAGCCTCTAATAATCGGGGGGTGGATGTCTGTATTGCATTCAGGTACGTGGAGATTCTTAGGGAGCAAACCACGGGATCAGTACGAGGGATGATGGAAGATAAATGATACTAATCACACGAGGGCCAGTAATGGGTATTCGACTTGGTCGAATTGTATTATTCTTTCCACTGTATTGTTCTCCCATCTTATGGGAGTGTTGTTGTATTTTGACCCCTGTGCGGGTGTGAGTTTCTTGACAGAGTTGTATATGATCACTACAAGAAAAACGCAGCAGACAACGGGTTTTGCCCATTGTGTAAACTCCTATTTTTCCCGTTGTCTATTGAGACGCCATCTCTTACGTGCCTCAGACAACGGTATGGCATCCGTTGTGTGATTTGCCTTTTGACTATAGACACTACTTAAAAAAATATTGTCTCATATCTAATAACAACAACAGTCCTTATAGAAAGTGTAATAAATCAATACCTACAACAAGCCTTTTTCATTTAATTTTGGTTATTGTTAGCTAAAGAAGACAACGATTTGTTCAGTACAAACTCTAATTCCTTCATACCTTATACAAGAGTTTTATTTACCAATACCTTTGTGATATGTCTTTCACACTACACTTTTAAATTACAAACCCCTTGTTTTAATTATCTTTGTACAATGGTTTCTTCTGCAAATATAGTTGTTGTTTTTATTTTAGACAATGGTTTGTTTAATGTAGAATGATTGGGTTTAACTCATTTAGACAACGGTATAGTGTTTAAAACATGTTCTCTCAGTATGTTGCATTCAACCCTACAAATTTTGTCATAATGTGCCTTGAGTTGTTTAACAATGGTCTTCAGATTTTCAAAATGTTGTCTGAATATCTACGTAAAATGTTTTTGCAATGTTTATTTCTTTCCTTCTTTGGCACTAGACAATGTTTTTTTTCCTGCGGTTGTATGAGCCTTATTTTCACAATGGTTTGGTTTTTAAGCACATGATACTTTTGTGAAGCTTGGGTATTGTCTAAAAGCAGACTACACAATGGTTTTATATATACAAACAAAACTAGGCTATACTATGCCATCAACAACCATTACAAGAATACACAAAACAATCCAAACCAATTCATTATTTCATTACCAACTAATATCAATCAATTCACCATAACATTACCAACAACTATCCAACCAAACTAATATTCAGTAAATTCCAACAACCAAAAATACCCATTTATATGACAAAGTTTAATGAGCATGATTCTTCATGAAGTGCTTCGCCCAGTCAATCCTTATCTCATTGAGGTCATCGATGCCATATGCTATGTTGCTCCTCCTTAGTCACTGAAAAATGGAACAAAAATAGTGCAAGTCACATATCTTCATCACAGAACACAAGGACATATATGCAAGGCTTAACAGAATTCAATTTTTACCTTCACATGAAATTTAAGTTCCTTATCCAGGCATATATCTTTCATATAGTGCATCACAAATAAACCACAGTTGTGGTTCCCAGTTTGGAGAGGAACACCCTGAAGAACATAAATTTTTTTATATATATCTACACTACTCTTGTGGAAATCAGTGAAACCAATGAATATACGAAAA
This sequence comes from Orobanche coerulescens, assembly GCA_033398695.1. Lineage (NCBI taxonomy): Eukaryota > Viridiplantae > Streptophyta > Magnoliopsida > Lamiales > Orobanchaceae > Orobanche > Orobanche coerulescens. The sequence continues at coordinate 54,005,698 of CM065803.1, forward strand.
GTATATTACCGCAAGATTCTCCCACACTATTTTCTTCTTTAGCATCTTATTGGCACTGTCCTTGTAAAGTGTGATGGCACTAATATAAATCAACTGCTAGATATTTTCCTTAATTGTTAAAGCAATTTAAAATTAAATAAGTTTCTGATGAGGTACTCACTTATCAATCACTTCAATCCATTCTTCACTTGCAATTCGGCGCTTCAACGGGTCCATGTGGTAAACTATTTGTGAATCTGGATTGACAGCAATTAGCGCCCAATGGTTCCTAGTAAATCGTGAACACCATAAATATAGATGTATATTAATAATAAGAGCACAAGTCAAAAACAGATATCTTTTTTTATTAATAATATAGATGGCAAAAAAATGTAAAAACAAGTACTCACACACTGTTATAAGGCAGCAGAAAAAATTGGTCTGGCTTAGCATTCTTGAATCTGAAAGATAGCGCACGCGACCTCTCTCCAGCATTACCACAACCGAGGGCGCCTATCTTGGCAGGATCAACGAATGCTACCATTTGAGACATCTTGTTCTTTTTCAAAAAAATTTCCAATAAACTATATAAAAAGTAAACAATCATTAACACGAATCTATACTAAATTAAAAAAATATTGACAAAGTCAACGAATAAGTTTTGAACTTAGACTAGACACTTACTTGATAAAAATGCAAATGACGGACCTTGATATTTCACTTCCAGAGCATAAAGCATGGATGTCCGATAAAAACACACACTGCTTTTTGGTTGACCCAAAAGCTTCTTCACATAGCTCAAAAGTGGTTGCTTGGCCGTCCTTCAAGGCTTCCTTTGCCCAAAGCCACAAATGCTTCAAACTATGGAGTAATCAGGACCCATGTCCAACACATACGCTGGTACCTTGACACAATCTGCCACCTTCTTATACTTCTTTGCTAGATTTTTCTTTCCTCCCTTAAAAGGAAAAAGTAAAAAGATAATTCAGAACACAAAGTTAACCAGTAAGAAAAGCTGTTCCGTTATGTAAACGAAAATAGAAATTAACCTTCTGATTTCCTTTCACTGCAGCAGTGCTTATCTTCACTTCTTGAATGAGGTGTCTTGGCCACACAAAAAATGTTCCCACAGCCTGTTCCACAGTCGTGATCTCATCTTCAATGGGAAAAGGAATCTTAGCAAATCCTCGGATTACACGAGTAATAGAGACTCGTGCATTCTCTACTGATAGTCATTTCCCATGAAGAACTTTACATGTTTTATCAACATTTGCATAAGCAACAACATTGGTGGGGAGCTAATTCCCACTCTGCACATTTAACTGCTAATGGATCTTCCTTACAAACATTCCCATCAACCAAATTATCTTACATTATAAAAACATCCGCAGCCTCCACATTCTTCTCCTCAACCTCAACCTTCTCTACAACTTCATTCTTCTTCTCACCACATTTTTCCTCAACTTCATTAATAACAAGATCCAGTTTTTTCTTAACACCTTCCAACTCCAGCTCCTTCATAATGTCATGTGCACCTTTGGAACAACTTCCTTGATGTGATCTAACATTCGGACTCTGGTCAGACTCAATATTCTTTCCACAAAGAACCACTTTCATCTTTGCCATCTCTGTAGCCCAAATTTCATCTCGCTCTCGAACAATCCTTTCAGTTTCTTCTTTCATAAACTTCTGAATACCATCTTGGGTCCTCTCATCAATTGACATTTTCTTCCTTTGCTTCGAAAGATTAAAGTACACAGACTGCTTTACATGAGTCCTTTGGCCATGGACTCGTCCTTGATGCTCAGGTTTACCGAGCACCTTTGTCAAGACATCGTCAGTGCCTTCTTCTGTCACGTCCCCATCACTGACTCTCTTTTTAATATTCATCTAGAAATTAACATATAATTAAACTAGGTCAGTAATAACATAAATTATAGTGAAATATAAAAATCCAAATGACCACGGATCTTATAATGAAATATGTGGTACCCTGGAGAAAGTCTAGGGCCAGACTAGTGATCATGATTGTTTTGCAATAACAAACAAATGCCAAGTACGAATCATAATTGGCAGACAATCTGCTTTTTTAATCTCAACAATATACAGTACAAAAATTCCCATTACACGAAAAAAGTATTGCTCAAATTAACCCGTGGCTTGAACATAAATAACTTACAATCTCTTCAGCAATTTCTTAAATTTTGTCCAACTTACAGTTCCCACCTTTATCGTTCTGCGCACGAAGACAGGTAGAAGATCGATCTATCTCCGTTTCAGGATCGTCTTGAGACTGCATGAATAAACATGTTCGAGAAATTAATATTAAGCAATAATTCAGAGTGTCAGAAAAAATTAATAAAGGCACCAAATGATCACTAACCATTTCTTGTTCTAGGTTAGCATAACCCTTGCGAGACATGTAGTGAGGGTATTTGTTTAGCTTCCTTCGATATTTCTACTTATTACTGAGCACCTTTTTCATATAACAAACAGTAAAATATTAGCAACAAAGATATCCCAGTGCGCCTTCTAAGTACTTTGTAAACAAACAAAGTAAAAAAAAAACTCACATTGAATTCATCGGATAGACGATCAGCAATGAAAATGTCCCAGTACGCCTTCTCGATAAATGAGTAGTCTGCTGGAGGAAACTCTAAAAGCTCACGCTCATGGCTATATGGAAGGACATAATATTTTGATAAACGGCTTTTAAACTCCCTCCACTTCTGGCCCGCGGATTTCAACACCATCTTTATTGTTGTTGGCGGTACATCGTACGCCATCTACATTCATAAGAATTGTTAGTAGTTAGGTTGCAGGTAGCACATATGTATTTAAGTACTAGTAATGTAATTTATTTTACATGCACACAATCCCATGTTTTATTTTTCCTTTCTTTCGGAACATGTAACCATGAATCATACCATATTGGGGCTTTAGTTCTGGGAAGAACTCCAATATAAGATTACATTTCAGAGGCCACTTTACCGTACGGATCACCCTTTGCATTGAAAGGCATTGGGAGCCTGATGCTCAGGATTTTACGCCGTACAATCCTATGCATTGTAACAGCTCCATGTTTTAAGAGCTTGAGTCCTTCTCTCTTGTCAGGCACCGATTCATTCACACGTTTCCTTTTCTTAGATATTATACTTTGTAGGTTTGTGGAAATGGCCTTCTTTTTAACAGACTAAGGGGAGGAACTTGATTGGCAAGGCTTCACCGCCGTTTCCTTCACCTATTCTGACCCCACCGACTGTTCTTTTTAGTGCATTCAATAGGTTTAAGGTAGTACGAGCGGGAGTAGATTTTGTCCTCTTTGATGGCGCCATAATTAATCTGGACACCAAAAAGATTCACGAGATATAATATCATCGAAAGATTGAATAAAATATATCATAAACATATGAAATCTAACAAATAACCCAGTTTAGAAGCATGGTATTTTATTTAACATGGTATTTCACAATACCCAATCAAGACATTAAGTATTTTATACTATCAAATTTCATCATAAGTGTAAAAAAAAAATCGAGTTCACAATACCCAAACCAAAATATTGAAACATCACTAACATATAACCGAATAATCAAATCAGAACCAACATTAAACAAGCATGAAAAATACACCAAATACCCAATACCCAAACATTAAGTATACAGAATTCATTAAATAAGCATGAAATATACAGAAGATAAACAGAACATATACTATAAAACTATAAAACTCTAAAAGTTGATGCATGCACAACATATACAGAGAAAGAACCACAAAAAAAAACAATACCCAAATCGTCGATGAGAGAGAGAGAGAAAGAGAGAGAGTACCGATGAGGATCGTTTAGAAATCGTCGCATAGAGAGAGCTAAGAATATGAGGGTGCTCAGAAATATTTGAAGCTGGTAGAGGAAGGGCAAGTATCGGCCTAGCGCATCAGTCTGAGTTCGCAAAGTGACCGATGCCTGCAAGGTCGCGGGTTCTGGTCTAGGGTTCAGAAAATTGAAGAGAGAGAAAAGAGAGAAAGGTGAGAGTGAGAAATGGTTTTGGAAGGGGACAGGTTCAGCTAATAAATGAAAAAATTAACGGTCCAGATTACAACAACTTTAATCCAAGGGTCGAAAATATTTATATAATTTTACGATTAATGAAAATGTAAAATTATTAAAGTTGTACATCTTCTGTACTTTGCTCGCAATTTATATTACTATATGTAGAACTTTTTAAAACATCTCGATTAATAGGAATTAGTGATTATTCCGTAGATTTTTGAAGCGAATTTGTCAAAAGATATTTTTGTAATAATGAAACAATAATTGGTATAATTGGTTAATATATCGCAGTTTATAATACCATATATAAAACTTTTGTTCTAAAATGTATCGACTAATATCACTTTGTTGTTGTTAATAATATTTTGTATAATATTAATCATTTACACTGTGACATCCATAGTATTGTCATGATTAACCTTTGTCTAACTTAGACATCTGGATGTTATGGATCTTTAATAATGTTTATTCAACTAATTTATATAGACAAACATCAAGCTTCACAAGTGCAGACATTACAAATGCTACAATGTATGATTCACAAGTGCAAATATTACAAATGCTACAATGTATGATTCACAAGTGTAAATACTACACACGGATTAAACAAAATATATCGCAATTTGTAATACCATATGTATCTTTTGTTCTAAAATGTATCGATTAATCGGAATTAGTGATTATTCGGTAGACTTTTTAACCAAATTTGTTCAAAAAGTATTTTTGTAATTTTGAATTAGTAATTCGTACGGTTTGCTTTTCACGGATTATTATTTCTTGTAATTCTAGTAAACCGTACGAATTAGTAAACCATACGAATTAGTAATACTAGTACTAGTGATGTTCCCAAATTTTCAAAAAATAAAAAATTAATTTGGTTTGAAATCTTTGCAAACCAATACTAAATTAACTAGTACTAGTAACTAGTACTCTATCCTGGATTATTGTTTCTATTTTTTTAAAAATATTTCTCGACGATCCAACCATACGGATGTCAATATATATCTAATTGAGCAATATTCCAAAATTTTCAAAAAATAAAAAATTAATTTGGTTTGATATCTTAGCAAACCAATAATAAATTGACTAGTACTAGTAACTAGTGCTTTGTCCTGGATTATTGTTTCTATTTTTTAAAAATATTTCTATATGATCCAATCGTATGGATGTCAAGATATATCTAATTTAGTGATGTTCCCAAATTTTCAATAAATAAAAAATTATTTTGATTTGAGATCTTAGCAAAAAAATACTAAATTGACTAGTACTAGTAACTAGTGTTCTGTCCTAAATTATTGTTTCTATTTTTTTAAAAATATTTCTAGACGATCCAATCATACGGATATCAAGATATATATAATTGAGTGATGTTCCCAAATTTTCAAAAAATAAAAAATTATTTTGGTTTGAGATCTTAGCAAACCAATACTAAATTGACTAGTACTAGTAACTAGTGCTCTGTCCTGGATTATTATTTCTATTTTCTTAAAAATATTTCTAGAAGATCCAACCGTACGGATGTCAAGATATATCTAATTGAGTAATGTTCTCAAATTTTCAAAAAATAAAAAATTAATTTGGTTTGAGATATTAGCAAACCAATACTAAATTGACTAGTACTACTAACTAGTGCTCTGTCCTGGATTGTTGTTTCTATTTTTTTAAAACTATTTCTCGACAATCCAACCGTACGGATGTCAAGATATATCTAATTCAATGATGTTCCCAAATGTAAAAAAAATAAAAAAAATACTTTGGATGGAGATCTTACTAGATCACTACTATTCTGACTAGTACTCGTAACTAGCGCTTTGTCACGGATTGTTGTTTTTATTTTTTTAAAAATATTTCTCAATGATCCAACCATATGGATGTCAATATATATCTAATTTAGTGAATTAGTATTTCGTACGGTTTACTTTTCACGTATTAATTTTGTTCAAAAAGGTTCGAAGCAAACCGTACGGATTGTTCGAAGTAAACCGGAAACACTTGGCTAATATGTATTTTTGTAACTTTTAGAGAAATATATATATCGTAATTAAAACAAAAAATATCGCAATTAAATAAAGTATAGCACAATTTATATTACCATATGTAGAACTTTTGTTCTAAAACATATCGACTAATAGGAATGGTGAAACAATAATCGAATCTGTTCAAAAATATAGCACAATTAGTGATTATTCGGTAGATTTTTTAACCGAATCTGTTCAAAAATATTTTTGCAATGGTGAAACAATAATCGATAAAATTCCCCTAAATTTCTCATTTCCTTGTCCGAAGTTTCATCTCCCCCAAAATTCCCCTAATTTTTTCGCGGTCATCTCCCCCAAAATTTTCATCTCCACCAAAATCCCCTGCCCCAAAATTTTTAATAGGAGTCATCCCCCCGCCCAGAATTTCATCTCGCCCCAAAATCGGTTTCATCTTCGCGGTCACAACACCAAGCCATCTCAAATTAACACCTGGGCTTTTTGTTCAGTCATATCAAGGTCAGTTTTTGATTCTGCCTCGCGCCGGACTGCTACCATTTGCCTGTTCCCTCGGAAGACCACACCAAAGAAGAAAGGCAAGATAGATTATTCAAGTTAAGCCACAAACTTCTCCTCAACCATGCATTAATAAGAGAGGCATTCTGACCCTACTATAAACCATCTCAAATTAGGTAGTTCAGTTGCGAAATTAGTGATTTATTTTGAAATTAGGTATTTCAGTTTGCCTGAGCTGCGAATTTCAGTTTGTTTGCCTCTGTTCTTGAGTTTTTTATTTTGAAATTAGTGAAATATTTGTACATTATTTTCTTGCCTCTATGCCTCAATAAATTTATAGTCTGTTGATTTGTTTATGATTTATGTTTATGATTTATATTTATGATTTGACCATTTTTCTCTACTCCGCTAATTGTTTATGATTTTATTAAAACATGAATGGTAACTAGTTTTATATAAGCTGTTGATTTTAGCCGACGACATTTAACAAAGTCGTCGGCTAAAGTATATTACTTTTTTTTTTTTTGAAAAAACTTTAGCCGACGACATTTGTAAAGTCGTCGGCTAAACCTCAAACTTTAGCCGACGACTACAAAAAAAGTCGTCGGCTAAACCTTGGCCGACGAATATCGGCCGACGGTTTTTTAGCCGACGACTGGGGGGTTTAGCCGACGACTTTGACCTTTAACCGACGACTTAGAGTCGTCGGCTAAACCCCTGATTTTGGTAGTGACTTGCAGAAGCATCATGAGATGGTAATATATTCCCACTGCAAGTGGGTATTTTGTTTTCAACGTGAACTGTCTCCGGAGAGAGAAAATCGGACGGAAGACAATTTTTTTGGCTTTGAGCAGATGCATCGTAAGATGATAATAATATATTCCCACTCCCAGTGGGTTTTTTGTTTTCAAGGGAATCCTGAGCTGTCTCATGTATCTGACCCGTAATATGAGGGTGATTAGGACTGTTATCATTATTAAATGCATCAAGATCTGTGATGGCAGCTGGAATCGATTCATTTTTTAAAGAAGCAGATCTGGATTTATCTGCCATAGATCCATTTTTTGGGGAGAGGGAGAGTTGACGGGCGGGGTAATTGATGTGTTCACATGGAGCCGCCCCCATGCAGGATTTTTGTCTGCCATGAGGCACAATTTTTAAAGAAAGACCGCCGCACTAGGCGGCGGAAATGAAAAAGCGAGAGACGTTATCAGATAAATATCGCCCGGAAAACTCAAAAAAGAATGAAAAGAGTATGAAAATTGTAGAGAGAAGGCAGAGAAAAAATCTAGAGAGAGAGAGAGAGCATGGAAAAAAAAATGCCTATTCACAAGACTTAATCAAGAAGTAAAGGCTTAACCGGGGCTATTATATCCAATCCTTGCTACAACAAGACTTAATCAAGAAGTAAAAGATTAATCGGAGCTGTTATAGCTAATTTTGAGTACAAAAGCCTCGAATATAATCAATAAACCCGAGTTTTCATAGAATTCCGACTAGAGTGAATGTAACGTGGTCTTAATCGCCTATTAACAAGACTTAATCAAGAAGTAAACTTAATCTAAGCTGTTATAGCCAATTCTCAATATAAAATACTCAAATCTAATCAATAAACCTGAGTTTTCGTAGCGTTCGACTCGACCACATGTAACGTGGTTTTATCTCCTATTAACAAGACTTATCAAGAAGTAAACCGGGAACACTTGGCTAATATGTATTTTTGTAAATTTTAGAGAAATATATATATATATATATCGTAATTAAAACAAAAAATATCGCAATTAAATAAAATATAGCACAATTTATATTACCATATGTAGAACTTTTGTTCTAAAACATATCGACTAATAGGAATTTGTGATTATTCGGTAGATTTTTTAACCGAATCTGTTCAAAAATATTTTTGCAATGGTGAAACAATAATCGATAAAATTCCCCTAAATTTCTCATTTCCTTGTCCGAAGTTTCATCTCCCCCAAAATTCCCCTAATTTTTTCGCGGTCATCTCCCCCAAAATTTTCATCTCCACCAAAATCCCCTGCCCCAAAATTTTTAACAGGAGTCATCCCCCCGCCCAGAATTTCATCTCGCCCCAAAATCGGTTTCATCTTCGCGGTCACAACACCAAGCCATCTCAAATTAACACCTGGGCTTGTGTTCAGTCATATCAAGGTCAGTTTTTGATTCTGCCTCGCGTCGGACTGCTACCCTTTGCCTGTTCCCTCGGAAGACCACACCAAAGAAGAAAGGCAAGATAGATTATTCAAGTTAAGCCACAAACTTCTCCTCAGCCATGCATTAATAAGAGAGGCATTCTGACCCTACTATAAACCATCTCAAATTAGGTAGTTCAGTTGCGAAATTAGTGATTTATTTTGAAATTAGGTATTTCAGTTTGCCTGAGCTGCGAATCTCAGTTTGTTTGCCTCTGTTCTTGAGTTTTTTATTTTGAAATTAGTGAAATATTTGTACATTATTTTCTTGCCTCTATGCCTCAATAAATTTATAGTCTGTTGATTTGGTTATGATTTATGTTTATGATTTATATTTATGATTTGGCCATTTTTCTCTACTCTGCTAATTGTTTATGATTTTATTAAAACATGAATGGTAACTAGTTTTATATAAGCTGTTGATTTTTAACCATATTTGTTTTCTCTGTGTTGGCAAAGTGGAGCGTAAAGATGGGGTTGTGGAGTTTGCAATGTCAAATTGATGTATTGATTTCCTTGGTGCATTTGCAGAAACAATTTGCTTTCTGATTTTTGTTTGCTGAATTCCAGATTACTTGTGCATTCAGATTACTTGCCTCTTTTTGTTTCTCCTCTTTTTGCTGAATTCCAGATTACTTTCAGTGAGCCCAGTTACTAGTAATCCCGTGTATTCTTTAAAGTATGTAACCAACTACTAATGTGTACTGATTGAGCTATATTTTCTTTTAAAGGATGGACAGGGATTGGTTGAAGGCTGACAGAAGATCAAGAGAGTTTCATAATGGAGTGGAAGAATTGTTGATGTTTGCATTTGAGAACGGATATGATGAAAATAAAATTAGTTGTCCATGTCTAAAATGCGCACATAGTAAATCATGGAGTGCTCGAAGAGTGATAGATCATCTTTTCCAAAATGGTATCGATCAGACCTACAATTGTTGTATTTGGCACGAAGAATTAAATACAAGAGAAAGTGAGTCTGCTGCTGAAGAGACTAACAGTTCCCAATCCGTGGATCAAATCCAGACGAAAACAGAGAATGGTGACGATGATGTTTCCATAGACTCGGATTTATTTAACCATTTACAATCTGAACATGAACCCCTTTATACGGGTTGTGAAGGATTTACTAAGATGAAGGCTTTAGTAAAGTTATACAACCTCAAAGCAAAATATCAAATATCCGATTGTGGCTTCTCTGAAATTCTACTTTTGGTTGGGTCTATGCTCCCGGAAGGCAACACTTTTCCTTCTTCATTCAGTAAAGCCAAGAAAAGCTTATGGGTTTTAGGAATGGAGTATGAGAAAATTCATGTGTGTCCGAATGATTGTCTACTATACCGTGGAGAGAGAGAGAGAGAGATGAAGATGAGACGAGATGCTGCATTTGTCATGCCTCTAGATGGAAGTTGAACAAAAAAGGAGACGAATTGGAAGGGGTGCCTGCCAAGGTTCTATGGTATTTTCTGTTAATACCACGTTTGAGGAATTTGTTCAGTTCACCTCAAACAGCCAGGGAGTTGACTTGGCATGACACAGAGAGATTAAAGGATGACAAAATGAGACATCCGGCAAATTCACAAATGTGGAAGGAAGTAGATGCAAAATGGCTAGAGTTTTCTTCAGATTCTAGAAATCTCCGGTTAGCTTTATCAGCCGATAGATTCAATCCTTTTCACGGAACAAATATTAATTAATCTTGTTGGACAGTTTTGTTGTCTATTTATAATCTTCCACCGTGGCTTTGTATGAAGAGGAAGTATATTATGCTATGTTGTTGATATCCGGACCAACTCAACCCGGCAATGATATTGATGTGTTCCTTCAACCACTTATACAAGATCTACGAAAGTTGTGGCATGGGAAACAAGTGTATAACGCATACAAGAAGGAGTATTTTTGCTTAGAGGCATTTTGTTGTGGACCATCAGTGATTATCCAGCCTATGGAAACTTGTCGGGAAACATTATCAAAGGGTATAACGGGTGTAATATTTGTGTTGATCACAAAAAAGCAACGAGGCTGGTTAATTATAGTAAGTGTGTGGTCATGACGCATCAGAGGTGGTTGCCCTATCATCATCCGTATCGCCGTCAGAAACAATATTTTGATAACACCGTGGAAAGGGAAATTGCTCCAGTTCCATTAACCGGAGAAGAGGTACTTGAAAGAGTACAACATTTAAAGGACCATGTCTATGTTAAGATACAACTAAAACCTCGATTGAAAAAAGGTGATGCTGGACCAATTTGGAAGAAGGTTTCTGTATTCTTTGAACTTGAGTATTGGAAGTTTTTGCCGGTTAGGCATGTTCTCGATGTGATGCACATCGAGAAAAATATATGTGAAGCTTTACCTGGTACCTTGCTTAATATACCAAACAAGACAAAAGACAAGGAAACTGTCCATATTGACATGGCAGAAATGGGAACAAGAGCAAAGCTGAGGCCGAAAACTCCGGGAAAAAAAAGGAGAAATTACCATTAACATCTTGGAATTTAACTCATTCTGAAAAAAAAAAAGTTGTTTGCTCATCATTTCTTGGCATGAAGTTGCCTGATGGTTTTTGTTCTAACATTAGGAGTCTTGTATCAACGGAAACTCTTCGACTTACTAGAATGAAATCTCATGACTGTCATATGATTTTGCATCACCTGCTCCCAATTGCAATTCGGTCGTCATTGCAAAAACGGATCAGGAACACTGTTATTCGTTTCCGTCTCTTCTTCAAGGCAATATGCAGTAAAGTTATTCAGGTCGATAAGTTGGAGAAAATGCAATCTCAGTTGGTAGAAACCTTATGTCAGCTTGAAAAATACTTCCCCCCTTCCTTGTTTGATTTAATATTTCATCTCTCGGTCCATCTTGTACGAGAAGTTGAGCTTTGGGGACCAATTTTCCTTATATGGATGTATCCTTTTGAGAGGTATGTGAAGACATTCAAGGGATATATAAGGAATTGGGCTCATGCAGAAGGTTGCATTGCTGAGGCCTATATTGCGGAAGAGGTCGTTGAGTGTTTGGTGAACCATGAAGAAGCGACTATTGGGGTACCGAAAAATGGCAGGCATACAAATGATGCCATTTGTATGCCATTATATGGTGCAATGATGATAACCCCGAGCAGTACTGATTTGCACGTCGCACATTTATGTGTTCTACAAAATACTACTGCTACTAGGCCATATTTTGAGTAAGTCATGAAATTATATTCATTATGTATACCATTTTTTGCGCTCTTTTCACCTATATAATTCCTTACATATTTATATTGTCAATTGTAATTGCATGCAGTGAACACATGTCAATTTTGATGAATAACTATCCGGAATATGAAAATGAGGAAATGTGGCTAAAAAACAAGCAAAATGAGACATTCCCAAAATGGTTTAAAGAGAAGGTATTATTTGCATTTCATAATAGTTCCTGTACATTTTTTTTACAACTATGTAGCTCACATGAATCATTTTACAACTTATATGTTTTTTGGCAGATTGCCTCAGATTTGTTTCATGTGAAAGAGGTACTGCAGGAGATAAAATGGATTGCAGATTGCCCCAACAAGGATGTTCCTACATTCAGCGGCTACAAAATGGACGGTGTTATCTACAGTACCAAGGATCGTGATGATTCATGTCAAGTTCAATGCAGTGGTGTGTATGTGTACAAGCCGAGACAATGGTTGTGCAGAGTAAGGATCAAAATATCGAGCATACGTCACATACATTTTACGGAGTCATAACAAGTATATGGGAGTTGGACTATAGCAACTTTAGAATCCCTATTTTTCATTGTAAGTGGGTAGATATGAATAAAGGTATTAAGGTCGATGACTTAGGATATACATTGGTTAATTTGAATAGGTTGGGGTTTTTGAATGATCCATTTGTGTTAGCAAAACATGTTATGCAAGTTTGTTACGTCGACGATCCTCTTGATAAGTTATGGTCTGTTGTGTTAAAATTACCCGAGAAAAAGTACTATGAAGACAATGAGGATGAAAATGAGGGATCTGTAGAAGTGGAACTTGAGAATGACTGTTTTGTGCCAAATTTACCGGATGTTGATTTACTTGAGGAGGACATGGCTAGTTACATGCGAGATGTAGATGAACTAATAGAACTTTCTTGATGTAATTTAATTTATGTACTTTGAATTTGTAACTGTGATTCTGGTTTGCTTTCTTTCTATTAAGTTTCTGTATGTTGTAATTGGTTTGCTGGTTACATGTTGCCGTTTTGCTGGCAGGTTTGATTTCTTTATGTTTATTTTTTTTAAAAGTACAGTAAATTAGACAGCGGTTTTAACACTATAACGCTTGTCTGGAAAATCAACATACAATACAGCTAAAAAAATTGTATGTTACAATGCAGTCAGACAACACTATAGAAGAATCGTTGTTGAAACAAACTTAAACAAAAATATGTATAAAACACTTTTCTCATTGCAACAATGTTTTTTTGCGACATTGTCTCAAGTTTAATCAGACAATACTTTTAGAAATGGTTAAAAACGCTTGTCTTATTTCAACAACGATTTAACGTGGCATTGTCTTAAGCTAATTCCCACAATATATTTTTAAAACGGTTGTGTAATCCTCCAAGTTCGCACAACACCACAGACAAAAAGTCTTGTCTGATTGGTTTTTTTAGACAATGGTTTTTAAACCGTTGTAATGTAATTGGATTACACAATACTCTTTCGAGGATGAAAATAAACCGTTGTCTATTAATTTCAGTTAACACCTTTTCGGCCGACTGTTGTCTGATTAGTGTTGTGAGATTGCGTTTTTACTGTAGTGGATGTTTACGTTGTATGTATTGATGAAAGACCAAATCGGTCTACTGTTTTATTTCCTTAGCCATGTTGGCATTAGATATGATGTCTTGTGTTGGTATCCAGTCTAGTAGATCCTCTTAAGAGTCTGCAGCACTGTAATATTTCCAAACGGGTTGGGGGTGTTACATCCTCGTCCAGCTCCTCAACCATAGATGACAGCTCCACATCTGGCATGTCAACATCGCTATGTTCAACCACATTAGCAACTCACTTGCCTTTGTTTCGCTGACCAGTTGAACTTACTGGCAAGCGACAGTCCTTTGCCTTATGGTTTGGCTTACCATAGTTGTGGCAATTTTCAGTGAATTGCTTTGCCTTAAACGGCTTTTTCCCTTTGTCGTGAACATGGTTCAGTTTCCTCCTTTTGCTAGAGGACACATGTTCAAACAAATTTACTTTTGCCTTCATAGGTCCTCTCTTGAACTAGAATCAGATATTCGATTTTCTTCCTCAATTCTGAGTCGAACAACCAAATCTTGTAAGCTCATTTTCTTTCGTTTATGTTTCAAGTAATTTTTGAAATCATTCCAACTAGGAGGCAACTTCTCAATTACCGTACCCACAACAAAAGGTTCAGGAAGGATCATTCCTTCATCATTGATTTCATTCACAATCAATTGAACTTGTTGGACTTCTTCGATAATGGTTTTGAAGTCCGTCATATGAAAATCCAGGTAGTGTCCGATCACGAACTTCTTGGCACCAGCATCATCGATTTTGTATTTTTTCTCCAAAGAATTACAGAGCTCTTTGGAAGTCTTGATTTGACTGTACACATTATACAGAGAATCAATCAGTCCTTCAATATTGTATTACGACGGATAATTCGTCGTTACACCACTGATCGTAAGCAAAACGCTTCGTACGATCAGTTTCTGTCTCACTGACCACAGTAGGATCATCCTTGAGATAAATAGCAATTCCCAAGGTAGTGAGATAAAACAACATCTTTTGCTGCCATCTCTTAACATCAACACCCGAGAACTTCTCGGGTTTCTCAGCCTGAACTGCAGTAATATGTGCAACAGCTTTGGCAGCAGCGGCAGTGGAAGCATCAACATCTGTCGCCATTGGAAATTACAGAAAATAAAAATTGTCTTACGATTGTTGGTTCTGTGAATTTCCGACAATGTAATTACAATAAAAAATTACAAAGAAATACAACCTGTTACAATCTTAATAAATTAAAAGCTGGATTAAAATTTACAACTTTAGCAGAGTCGAGAAAACTCTTTCCGTAAGACAATTTTGCCCCCGTATAAGAGCAGACCGCTTAGGCAAGATGTCCCTAAGATACAACTGCTACATTTCCGAGTTAGGTGCTCTCCAAAACTCAGAACTCCGGCGAATGTTCAATTGCTGGAAACTGGGCATGAAAAGCAAGAAAGAAATATGCTGCAATATGTGGTATGCTTGTATTTCGTTCTATATCATGGTATGTGAAATGAAATGCATAAGACCCCGTTTTATAGGGTCCAATTCCATGCCATCAGGTGGGGAGTTACTACATAATAAAGTACCCTTAATTCTCTTTAATCCTTCAGCTGAAGAGTTATCTCCAAAAATAGTCTCATTTAATTCGGACGTTACATTATGGAGTGTGAAGAGTCATATTCCATAAGCTAAGTTCTCATCCTGCCTCATATCAGCCGATACCAAATATCAGTTGGGTTTTCAACCACCAAAAGTCAGTTGAGTTTTTAGTCTGAAAATATCAGCTGAGTTTTCAACTTCCAAACATCAGCCGAGTTTTTCAACCACCAAAAGTCAGCTGAGTTTTTAGTCTGAATATATCAGTTGGGTTTTCAACTTTCAAACTTCAGCTGGGTTTTTCTCAACTGAGTTTTCAGTTTGAAAATATCAGCTGGTTTTCAACTTTCAAACATCAGCTGGGTTTTTCTCAGTTGAGTTTTCATCCACTAAAAATCAGTTGGGTTTCTAACCTTAGCTGATTGCAGTTGGGTTTCCATCCTTCAAAATATCAGCTGAGTTTTTTTTTTTAAACTTGGGTGATGACATTTGACTTGGCTACAAATATTAATATAGTTACAGCCCAAGCTCCCAAGCCCCAAGCCACCCAAATCCGGCCCAAAGTCCAATTGCCAAGAACTAAGCCCGTGCCCGTGCTTGTGACCGTTTCCGAGCCTGAGCCTGAGCCGAGCCGAGCTGGTCAGCGGGCGGCGGCGGCGCACGCGTGGTCTTTGCATCGTTGGCCCACTAGTGTATACTACTAGCTTGTTGAACTACTCATGCACCTTCTTACTAATAAATCAGTCAAGAAGGCTTTATTTTCCAATGTGGGATAACTTTTCATACCCACTTTAACTCTTCACCATTTCAATTAAATGGCCAACTTTAATCATTTATTTCTCACTCACCGTAAATCGGTTTTGAGAAAATTAAAATCCTACGTTCATCTACTCGAAACGTAGATTCACAATTTATTATTTAATTCCCAAGAATTAAATATTTTATTATTATTAAATTGGTTTAAATTGAGTCAAAACTCATTTTCTCTAAAACCAATTTCCAACACTTTTTTGACCGAGTACAAAAGAATAAATATACTCTTTCTTATTTTGCTGGTGTTTCAGATTTTTTTTATTTCGATTGACATCGTCAATTCAAATTGCTCATACGCATGTCCCATCCTTGAATAAGGTAAGCCAAATTATGAATTCCTTTATTTTGTTAAGTTGTTTACTCGGCTTGATCATTATCCTTTATTGCTGGTTATCATATCAAATTTTTATTTTCAGTACAACAAAATTCTCTCAACTGTATCAATTATCGTTTAATTTCATCGAATAAGGTCACACTCTAAGGCTAAATGTGAGGCTTACGAGGAGATGTACAAGCGCCTAGACACCAAAGAAGGAGCAAATGCTATTTTTAAACTAGCGAAAGCTAGGGAAAGAGGGCGGCGCGACCTGGGTCCCGTTAAGTTTATTAAGGATGATTTGGGCCAAGTGTTAGTGAACGATGTGGCTATTAAGGAGAGGTGGAATAAGTATTTTTGTTAACTTTTCAATGAGGCTAGGTGTAGCGTCTCGGTGGTGCAAGGAGTTAGTCTATCTTCTGCTCGTTCGTTTAGTCCATGTGAGAGTATCAGCAAGGAGGAAGTAAAGGGAGCGCTAATGAAGATGGGTAGAGCTAAGGCTGTAGGCCCGGATCACATTCCTATTGAGGTGTGGCTTTGTCTGGGGGAAGTTGGAGTTCAGTGGCTAGCAGAGATGTTCAACATCCTCCTCAGAGGTTCTAAGATGCCGATGGAGTGGAGGCATAGTATTGTCGTGCCGTTTTTCAAGAACAAAGGTGATGCTCAGAGTTGTAGTAACTATAGGGGTATTAAACTCCTCAGTCATACTATGAAACTTTGGGAAAGAGTGGTGGAATACAGGATTAGAAGAGAAGCTGAGATCTCAGAGAACCAATTTGGCTTCATGCCGGGGAGGTCCTCGACGGAGGCCATCCATCTCGTCAGATGCCTTATGGAGAAGTTTAGAGAGCGGCGTAAGGACCTCCATATGGTGTTCATTGATCTAGAGAAGGCTTATGATAGCATTCCGCGTGATGTTATTTGGAGGAGCCTAGAAGAGAGGAGGGTGTCGTTGCCGTTGGTTAGGGTGATCCAAGACATGTACTCCCAAGTTAGGACTTGCATTAGGACCCCAGTTGGTGACACCCAGTTTTTCCCGGTTGAGATAGGGCTACACCAGGGGTCGGCGCTTAGCCCACTTCTCTTCGCTCTAATCCTTGACGTCATTTCGCGGGGGATACAGGATGGCGTCCCGTGGTGCATGCTTTTTGCCGACGACATTGTGTTAGTGGCGGAGTCGAGAAGGGAGGTGAACTCGAAGTTGGAGCTATGGAGGTCTAAGTTAGAATATCATGGCTTGCGTGTGAGCTGGTCTAAGACCGTGTATCTGTGGTGTAACTTTAGTGGTGAGGCCAGCAAGGAAGAAGTAGAGGTGATGATTGCAGATCAGATCGTACCCCGTACGGATAAGTTCAAGTATTTGGGTTCGATCATTCAGAAGAAAGGTGAGTGTGAAGATGATGTCCCTCATCGTATCAAGGCGGGGTGGCTAAGGTGGAGAGCAGCGACAGGGGTCCTATGTGACAAGAAAGTCCCTCTAAAGTTGAAGGGTAAATTCTATAGAGCGGCAATCCGACCTGCAATGTTGTATGGCTCCGAATGTTGGGCGATGAAGAAGTCGCTTGAGAGCAAGTTGAAAGCGGCTGAAATGAGAATGTTACGTTGGTCGTGTGGGCGCACAATGTTGGATAGAATCCCGAACGGGATTTTTAGGAACACGCTAGAAGTGGCGCCCATCTCTGCGAAACTTAGGGAAGGGAGATTGAGATGGTTTGGCCACGTCCGCAGGAGGCAGGCATCTGCTCCGTTGAGGAGGGTCGAGAGTTTATTGGTGGTCGGGGAGAGGAGGAGAGGCAGATCGAGGAGGACGTGGGAGGAGCAGCTGAGATTAGATTTGAAGGCCTTAAACCTTTCTGAGACCATGAGTGTTGATAGGTGCGCTTGGAGACGCCAGATCAGAGTTGTGGATTATTTTGTAGGGAGCGGTGCTGAAGTTGAGAGCCTCAGGGTTGGGTTGTCTCGGTTAGCTTTAACCTAGAGCATTCCATTTTTTTTACTTTTATTGTATATTTTATCCTATTGCCTTTTGCGTGTGGTGTATTTTTGACAGGGAGCTGTGCGCAGAGTCAACCTCTCTTCTGTTAGAGCAGCGTTATTCGAGAGTGCAGTTGCCAAAGTTCCCTTGGGTAAGTCTCATGTGAATTAGGCCATGGGCTCAGGTATGGTTTTGAGCTTTTTCGCATCATTTGCTTCTATGTATTTATCACTCAATATTTTGCTGTGCACTAAGCTGGGGGTCTTCACGGAAACAGCCTCCCTACCGTAAAAAGTAGGGGCATGGTCTGCGTACATCTTACCCTCCCCAGACCCTGCTATGAGTGGGATATACTGGGTATGTTTGGTTTGGTTTGGTTTGGTTTTCAAAAGTCGTGTGCCTTCTTGTCGATAAAATAAGTTATTTTAAGAATTATACTTTCTTTTGTTAAACTGCTTGATATAGATGTTTAGGTCTTATATTTTTTCAATAATCATAACTGGTGTTTTTTAAATCACCACTTTTGATTAATATAATCCTAGATACCACATTTAGGAGTGTAATCAATCTCAAACTAACCGAACATATGCATGCTCAAACCTGTTTGAAATTTTATTGAGCTTTAAGTATTATGTTTGAGCTTGATTTGATTAGTCGAGCCTAGATTGAACAAGCTTTTATCGAGCCAAACATGAATCGAGCTCTAGTAGTTTCATTCTTTTATATGTATTTTATAATTTTTTTCTAATCTAGCCGAGATCGAGCTGAGCTTTATATTTTATCAAATAAAAAATTATGTTCAAATTTGGTTCATTATAACGAAAGGAGCTCAAACGAGCTTTTTGCCAATCAAACTCGAATCGAGTATCGATTAGCTTGGTTTGATTTTCAGTCCTATACCACATATATGAGCTTCCCGTGTCAGTTTGTCTCATTGTGTTGTCCATTCATTTTTTTAGTCTGTCTATAGGTCTAGCTTCACATTTTATTGTGTTTTCATTATCTTAATGATATCTTAAACCTAAATATAAACACAATGTTGACCATAGAGTATACAGTAAACAGCTTAGACGGTGAAAGTACAATAAGCCGTACGAGTTTCAAAGTTAATTGCCTAGCGAAAGTCTGTTACAGAGTTGCTGTAAATACAGCAACTGAGTGTCTCCTGTTTGGTTGATGCGTACAGGGTTTTCACAATGTATACTAATTAATCACAGTTTAAATGAAAACAATAATGACAGAAGGTAACTAACACAGATATAAAGTGGTTCGAGGTAAACCCCTATACGTTCACTGGTCCTCCACACATGAGTAAAGAGTTTATTAAAATCACTACGTACACAACTACGTGACTTTAACTAAACCTATCTCTGTATCGTTCACACAGATTGATACAGGGACTACAACTTTGGCCGTTCACACAGATTGGCTTCAAGCTCTTTCGACTCGCTTCTTCTCACACAGATCAAAGCTTCGTCTTCAATGCTATTCTTCCAACATAGGTCAGAATACACAAGGATCCTTAGTCCACACAGGGCTAATGATAATCTCTACGGTAAATGGTAAAATGATTTCAAACAGCAGCTATATCTTTTATGAGTATTCGTTGTATGCTGTGCTGTTTGCATTGAGGACTTAGTATATTTATTTACTTGATTACTTGATGTATGCTCACGAAATATACTGCTCTTTAATAGCAAGATTTGTAAGAGAAATATGTCAGATGTATGCGCGAGAATGAATAATACTTCTGTGCAAAGTCCTCTTGCTTGGGGCTACTTATAACCTTGGAAATAGATCCATTATAAATGTAGCTATTGACTGGTTGATGAGATGTTGACGTCTCTGATTGGCGGCTGCTGAATGTTTGAATTAAAGCAAATCGCATTTAATGCTTCATACATTATTTTTGACTTCGCATTAAATGCTCTTCAACGCGTTCAGACTTGTCTCTCTCGGCTGTATTAAATGTTGTCCTATTAGAAATAAATGCTGCTTTTAACCGTGAATACTTTATGAATAAACAATGTTTATTTCACAACGGTTTAAAGCTTTTCCATTCAGTCCTGTTAGATGTGTTTTACTTTTCCTAAGTAAAACACCTGCAGTCTGTATCTAACGTAACTTCTGTTGTATGATGTAGGCTCAGTAGGATGGACTGTGTAGAAGATCTCTTTGCTGTAAGGATGAGCTGTATTGTGTGTCCTAACAGCTTCCATACTTAGCGAAATTCTGACTTCTTAAGACTTCTTTGCTGTATGTTGGCGATTATCAAAACAGGAATATTTATCCTAACAATTTCCCTCTTTTTGATAATGCCAAAACTTCCTCTAGATGCCTTCTTTTAGATACAGAGAGGCTGTCTTCGAGTCTTCTGTTCGAATGATCTGATCTTCATAACTTGGTCTAGAAATTTGAACTGCTCGGAGGCAAGTTCTAAAATGAAAATCCTACATGACTAAGTGTAGTACAACTTAACTTATGATCGGCGCGTAGGCACAATCTTACAGAGTGAATTATAGATGGTATTCAACTTAATCTAAGAACTGTTCACAGATAATTTCTTACAGCTTGAGAATTAACAAGTTTGTACTTGTTGAAATATAGCAAAATTTCATAATCAAACAGTAAAACCAGTACACGTAAATTACGAGCTGTAATCTTTCAAGAAATCATTTTATTGATAAGAAGGGATAATTACAAGTTATTGAAAGATAAAGATACAAAAAAATACATACTGCATTGGAAAGCTTACATGAGAAAGAAATACAGCGTAAAGGCTAACAGGCTAGATCCTATAAGAAGAGTGCTTCCAAGACCTCCGGTCAGGATCATTTACAGTTCTTTTCCACCAGTTGACTAGGGAGTCATTGCCTCGATCCCTATAGATACTTCTTCCTTTAGGGGACTGATCGTAGGGACGGATCCACTCTTCGAGATGGGTGAGCCGTTCACCCTTCTGGTGATTGGATTTCATCATCTGCAGGGGGAGCTTTCCTTCTGCTAATAGCCTAGAGAATTCATTTACGGAATCCTCCAGAGTTTTGAACCTGTTGAATATGGAAGGCTCCCTGATGAGCGTATAGAAGTACAGTTCATTATTGTTCCAATTCTTCAGATCATCAGTAGAAGGCTGTCGGTCAGTTGGCAGCAGAATCTCAGAAGGTTTACACACATTATTCTTCCAAGGGATGGTGGGATTGGAACTCAGGTCGAGATCTGGTTACCCTGTATCCTCTTGCAGCTTGACTAGACTCGGGTGTGGTCAGTCGTACAATGGAAGTAGTAATACTCTCTTCCAGCACTGCATCAATCTCTCTCTCTCTCTCTCTCTGTCTCTCTCTCTCTCTCTTTCTCTCCAATCTCCATCTCCGATCAGCCTCTCTGCACTCTTACCCCTTTTTGACATCATAAAGATCTGACACCTTGCCGTGAATTTCTTGTAGGAGCTTCATAGGTTCAGCCTGTTGGGTCTTCAGATCATTGACGATTTCAACCAATGTGCTGACCACTAAACACAGATCATCGATCCTATAATCGTGGTCAGTCATCCTGGTGCCGGTATGTTGAAGGGCGGCAACTGTTTTAGCCTCGGCAACTCTGAACTTTTCTTGTTCTTGCCTTAGGACTTGCTCTTGATGCTGTTTGAGTTGGTTGAGCGCTTGCCACAATGTTGTAGGCATAAGGCGGAATGCGTCTTCCACATCGTTAATCACATATTTTAGCTTTAGGAGATCGTCCTGTGCAGTCTCGTGCATCCAGTCGAGTTCTTTACCAACATCACACAAGGCATTTACGGCGTCCTGCAGAAATACTGTTTGTCAACCGATGGCATGTAGTTGCTCGATATGGGCTGCGGTGCGCGCAGAACCAGGGTGAGAAATCTTGGAATCCTCAGGTTCTTCTAGCTGATGAAGAACCAAATGATGACTAGATCTTCGTGGTCCGTCTTCAGGCAGGAAACCATCATCAGAATCGGATTTAGAGCTAATAGAGATGGGAGATGCAGGGGCATCTGGAGCAGGGGCTTCAGAAGCAGGAGCTTCGGAAGGAGGTACTGGAGGTTCAGGAGGGACTGAATCCTCCTGCCGACTCTCACCTTCCGCCTGATCCGAAAGAGGGACTGAATCCTCTTGGAAGATGGCGAGAGCGGCGTCTTCAGATTGGGGTACCGACTGGCCATCCTGTATGGGAGGAGCTTGCTCTTCAGAGATGATAGGAGGGACTGATTCCTCCTATTGTTGATCTTGAGCAGCTTTCTGTTGCGAGTGCATGGACTGTTGTCTGTCAGAAGTCCCCTGACCCTGTTGGTTTTGGAGTTTGGCCATCCCTCCTTCCCCGGACTCTTCGCGGATGATCCTTAGACCTGCCTGTAGGGCATCGTCATCGTCGTCCGAGTCAAGGTTAGAGTGGGGGCTGGGTGATGGAGATTTATCACCGGACTGTGACTTCCCTTTCACTCTAGCCTTCTCTTTTGCGTGTAGTAGTCGGAGATGAGCTCGCGGCAAAAGTGATACTCCCAACGGATCAAGACTTCGATGTTTTGGGTGTCCGTGACCTCCAATTGGAATAATTCCTCATCCTTCCAGTCATCCCAGTGGTACAGGGTGTCGTACGGGGCTACCCTGTAGGATTTCCAGATCTTGAAGCGTTCGTAAGCTTCCTCGATTTGAACCTGAATGAGAGTATTATTGATGATGTCAGTAGGGGAGGGACTCCGTAAAATAGTGGGGTCTACTATCTGGATAGGATCCGCAACAGGTATGGGAGCCTGTTTTAGAGAGGGATCCCGAACAGGGGATGGTACCCTGTGGGGAGAGGGACTCCGTACAAGGGTGGGTACCCTGTTTGGAGTAACGGCTTTTGGCTCCGAAGGGGCAGCCGACTCGCCGTAACCTTCCAACTTGGCAAACAGTTCATACGTCATAGCCGCCACAGGCTCAGGATCTGCTGTATTAGCATCAACTATTTCTTCTTAAGGGGTTGCGCCCTGTGGGTTTGATATAGCGACAGGAACAAAAGTAACATCTATAATGACCGCTGCAATCACTGTAGGATTAGCCTTAGAAGACTTTTTGGTCTTATTCCTCTTCTTCTCGACAACTTGAGGCTAATGGATGTCGGGAACGCTTCTATTTCTCTTCTTATCCTTGATCGATATCCTCACAATGACGTCCCTCGGGTCACTGGAAATAGGCATGCTTCTCGGATGGGGCCCCTTAGCAAGTAGTGGAGATTTGTTGAACACAGTAGGTTTGATCCCACCAATAAACTTCATAGTGCCAATCTTCTTGGCATCTGCTGACTGTTTCACTCCGTAATGAGTGAGGATGTAATTCAGTATGAGGCCAAATGATTTCTTGGCAGATTCAGGCTTAACAGCCTCTTCGTAAATTCTTTTCAGCATAATCTGACACCAGTTCACTTTCTCGCCAGACATGATGGCCACCATCATTCTGAAGCGCAAGTTAGTGCACATCTCAAACACTCCGGTCCTGTTCTCAATAATCCGACAGCAGAAATCATGCAGATAAACGTATGGCAGGGTAAAGTTTTTCTTATGGCATGAGGTAGAAATTTTTAGCCATCTCTTCGCCAGTGAACAGCTTCCATGCTGTCAGTAGGCTTTCCGACCCAAAGGTCTCCAACTCCTCCATTTTCAGCCATTATAAGGTAGCCTATATAACACCTATAGAAGCTCTCTGTTCAGAGATCTAAATCCATTCAACCACCGCCATGATGTCAGAAATCTCACCTCTTCTCTTCTTAGATGAGTACTTGAATGAGGTGTCCAAGTAGAATTCCTCCACGATATGCTCATCATACAAATCATCATGGTGGCTAGCAAGGCAGTATAGCCCTTGATGTTTCACCCTGGAAACAACCACTTCCACCCAATGTTGTCTTCTCATTCAAGATAAATTCTTTCCATCACCACGGATCAGGCGAAGATACGCCATCGATGATAGTTTCCTTCTTCTTCATTGAAAGGGAAGATGTCTGCAAATTCGACATTAAGAAAATGTGTGAATTAATAGGGAATTACTCAGAAAAATGCAAAAAATTGCAGAGAGTATGTAGACTGTTTCCACAAGACCCGTTTAATTTGCTTAAAGCGTAAAGAGTCTAAGGGAGCAAAATACAGTCCTTTAATAAGGTGCAGGGAAGATTAGGATTATACAGTGAATGGTCATATTTAAGAGATGGGAACCGTCTTTTAAAGAACGTACAGGATGGATTCAGAGTAACTTGTATGTCTCATCTATCTATTTTTGAAATGATGACCGATCCCACTTCTGACACCTCGTCTTCCCTTACTGCACGAAACGACAGTTTGAAATATTAAAATCACAATATGGGGCAATAAAGTCCAGGTATATTTAAAACCATTAAAGGATAAGACGTTTGAAATTTAAACAGGGCACGTGGACTTAAACATTATTTGTACGATTAGAATAGTATTGCAATATTAATTGATATCCTACAATGTATTTGCTGTATCCACGGAAAATACAGCATTCCCCCCTTAAAAGGTACATACACGATTCAATTCTTACAACAATTTTCGGATTTAATACTTGTATTCATGGGTAGTACTGTATTCCCCCTTAATTAATGCACACGTCAGCTGTAGGAAAGTTTTATGCCTTTTTTCTTACAGTAAGATCTGACTTGTTCTGAGTGTACAGTTAACTAAAGTGGATACTGTATTCTTAGGTCTTACAGCAATCCCACTCAATTGATGAGTAACAAGTCAAAAACTTACAGGGAGTCAGGCCGTAGCATTCCCAATTCTTGACGAAACATACAGAATCTGGTTGTGCTGAGAGGTTTTGTAAAGATGTCACCCAACTGAATGTCTCTATGAATCTTGTCGATCCGAACATCTTTATTCTCAATATGATTCCTGACGAAATGATGCTTCATATCAATATGCTTTGTTCGCGAGTGCAATACAGGGTTGTGCGTTATTGCGATTGCACTCGTGCTATCGCACATGATTGGCATCTCTCTGGCATTGATTCCATAATCTTGTTATTGTTGTTTCATCCAGAGAATTTGCAACAACAACTTCCAGCGGCATAGTATTCCGACTCAGCTGTAGAAAGTGAGTAGGCCAATTACTTCTTACTGAACCAAGACAAAAGTCTAGGTCCAAGATAGTGACAAGTACCGCTTGTACTCTTCCGATCCAACTTACAGCCTCCGAGATCCGAGTCACTGTAGCCAACCAAATCGAATCCTCCTTCTTTATGATACCACAATCTTACATTAATAGTTCCTCTTACGTACTTAAGGATTCGTTTGGCTGTGGTGAACTGTGACTCCTTAGGTGCTACCTGATACCGAGCACACACTCCTACAACAAACTGGATATCGGTCCTGCTAGCCATTAGGTATATGAGTGACCCTATAAGCTTCCTTTAGAGTGATTGATCAACTGACTTTCCAGCTTCGTCAACACTAATTTGCGTGGAAGTGCTCATGGGGGTTGACGAGGATTTTGAGTTGTTCATCCCAAACTTTTTGAGCAGCTCCTTGTTGTACTATTGGTTGATGGAGATTCCTGTAGGCAGTTGCTTAACCTACAATCCTAGATAATAACTAATCTCTCCCATCATACTCATTTCAAATTTACTTTGCATGAGATGAGAACCTTTGACATAAAGCAAGGTTAGTAGAACTATATATAATATCATCGACATATATTTGCACCATTAGCAGGTCATCACCGTCATGTATCTTAAATAGAGTCTTGTCCACAGCATCTTTCTCAAATCCATTATTGATTAGGCACAGGGATAGGGTTTCATTGAAGAGATAAATTCACCACTAGAAGGGGGGTTGAATAGTGGTAATGCGGAATTTCGAACTTTCTCGCGAATAAAAGAAAATAGTGTGGAAAGTAAAAGACTCAAAGATTTATAGAGGTTCGGCAACTTGCCTACGTCCTCTCTCCGACTTCTTTTTCTATTGGCTCAGGAACAACCACACACTTGACTCGTCTTCGATCGGTCCGAGTACAACAACCGTTACAATCGCTTGTCTTCTATTGGTCCAAGCATAACCACTCTCAAAATGAACTTTTGTATCTAGTGTTCTATCGGAATTAGATAATCCTCACTTTATGAATATTGAAGTGTAATCCTAACAATGGCGGATCAAAGATCCTAATAGCACCGGATTAGTGACTCTTAATTCGTTTCTCTAACACTCTTGTATGAGTGATGCAACACTCACAACCAAATGAAAGAATATAAAGTATAATAAATATTACAAGGTGTATCACTCTTTGTATCTTTCTCCTCACAACTTAGAATGCAATAATAGATAGAAATCTAAGCTCAAGAATGCTTTGATTGCTTGTATACTTGAATGCTTGAAGTTGTGTATGAGATACCCAAGTCCTATGGGTATTTATAGTGTCAAGTACTTCTTCATATACTGAAAAATGTATTATTAGCATGCGCTAATAATATTTTATAGCGTGCGCTAACGAGCTTTGACTTGACTGATCTGAACGGTCATTAGACTGTACCAATGGTCATAATACACGTCTAGCGTGTGCTAGTCGGTCTTCTATAGCGTGCGTTATCTTCGGTCAACAGGTCTTCACTTTTGACTGTTGAATCTTGTCGGTTTGTCTCCCCAACGTCTCTTTTCCAACGGATAAAAGGTACTTAGCGTGCGCTAGTACATATACATTAGCATGCGCTAAAATTATTTAATGTTAGCCTTCCAGATATTACGGATCTCCTTTTTGACGTTTGCGTTCTAACGGATAAGTTGACTAATGGTAGGAATTTGAACGCTTAGCGTGCGCTAACAAATGTATTGTAGCGTGCGCTATGACCTTTCTGGATAACGTACGTTAGCTTGTTTAGCGTACGTAATAGCTTTCTTGATTTGAGTCCAGAGCCTACTGGACTACCAAAATACTTTCTGGTAGCATGCACAAGATTCGACATGTAACGTGTACTGAGGCCTCTGAATAGCGTACGTAAGTGTACGTCCGTAGCGTGCGCAAATGCTTTTCCTTTTTCTGTCCAGACCTTACTGACTCTCTGTATTGAGTGCGATAGCGTGCACTATAAATAGATGATAGCGTGCGCTAAGATTAACAACTTAGCGTGTGCTGATATTTGGAGGATTTGCGTGCGCTATCCATCAGGTGACTCCACTAGACTGCAGATTACTTGCCTGGCTGCATTCAGACTGTAGCGTACGCTAGGAACATGAATTTCCTTCAATGTAGCAGCTCGATGGGATAGATTTTGTTAAATGTTTTGAATACAATCATCATCAAAACACTTTGAGTCAACAATCTCTCCCATTTTGATGATGTCAAAACATTTAATATATACCTGCAAAAACGTTTTAAAAAATTTCGAATCAAGGTAACTTGTTCGATATGTTAGTATGTTCCGGTTTTTGGAGTGTTTCTCCCCCCTTTTGACATAAACAAAAAGGACTTCCCCTATGTTGTTGCGTATAAAACATGATACCAACCAAATGCTATGCGCCAAAACGAAAACATATAATTAACAAACTCCAAAGTACATGAAAACCAAAGGAAGAGAAATGCGTATTTCATTGAAAATAGTTCAAGCATTACACATAAATATCCAAGGCACGAGACATCAAAAACATATGAAATAAAAGTCGCTACAACGAGAATCAATGTCCTAAAACTAGGGTGCGTGCTCGGATGAGGACGGTGGAAGCGGGAACAATGGATAAGTGAAGCGAATGAAATCTTCAAGTAGCCCGCGCACTCCTTGAACCTCAGAGCAAAGAGAACGAACGTCTTCACGGATCTCCATTGTGAAGTCTCGATGCTGCGCATCCGTGAAACAAGGTCACTCTCCTTTTCTTCGGTAAGAGTCTCTCTCATCGGGCGCTTTCCCTTAGAAGTGGAATTCCTCACGAATTCTCTGGTTTGCATTTCCCGAAGGGTGTGTGGCCCTCGTCGAGTGATTCGCTCTTCTGGTGTCGGCATACGAGTCCCTTTCTCCACTTGGTCGTCTTCATGAAGGTATGGAAAGAGAATCCAGCCCCGGTTGATCGTTCGAACATAGTGCATGGCTTTGAGCGAGTAATTCGAGATCTCATGGCTGAGTGAAACGGGAACGGCTTTGTCCTTCGTCAAGTCCACGTGATGAAATTTGAAGATCGCCGTTAGGATTGAACCATACGGCATTCCAGCCTTGCGGGACCGTGAAGCGTAATTCTTCGACCAAAATAGGCTGCCCTTAACTTTCATCCAGCTTGTGACAATTGCAGCAAAGTCAACCTTATCATCATTTAGCTCTCGGTACACAACATGTTTATCGATTCCAACTAACTTATGTTGCGTGTTTACCTTGGGCATTATGCACTTGGTGAGTGCAACCAAAAGGAGTCGGATATTAATCCCGAAATCGTTGTTCTCAACCTCGTCAGTTATGTCGATTACGGCTTTTGAACTCAAAAATTCCTTGACATCAATCTTCTTAACTCCAGATTCCTCAGTAATCGATTTCCCAGAACAAGAAAAACCATCGGATGACAAACTAAATAATTGAGTCAAAATCTCCGAAGAGACTTTCACTACGGTTCCTCCAACCAAACTCCCTAAAACTAAAGATGAGGAACCTTCACTCTCAGCAATATGAAGGTTTGCCTAAAATTCGCGAACTAGCTTGGGAAAGATAGGTTCCTTACATTCAACAAAGCGAGCAATTCCAATAGAGGAGAAAAAGTCAGAGATAACAACATTCACCCGTTCTAGGCTTGGAAAATTGAAGTAGTAACAGTCCGTCAATTGTTCCTGAGGAAGAATTTCAGAAAAGACCTTCGACGCGGTATATGACACGAAGCGGGATGCATCGTATTCTAGCTCGCGAGTGCGTTTTGCATTTTAGTAAGTCTTCTCCATAGCTTTGCGGCCCTTGCTCGACATAAATCTGAAAGGAATTGAAAGATTAAAGAAGGAATCGGGATTTGAATGAATCGGTTTTTCGTCTAGGTTTCTTGCTGAAAGGGGATCTGGTGTGTTTTGCGTGCGTTATAAAATGGTGAGTATGTTTCCGAGCTGAACAGGGTTTATATAGGGAACTGAACCGATTTAATTAGCATACACAAAGGGTGTTAGTTAGCGTACGTTAGGAATATATGGGTAGCTCACTGGACTGTCCAGTAGCAAATTCGGAATAAGAAGATTTTAATTAGCGCACACAAGAGATAAAGGATTAGCGTACGCTATCGAAGACAAAAGTTAGTGCGCGTTAAAAAAATGAAGCTAGCGCGCTAGCGAATGGAACGTTTCTAAGATATTGATTTCTCGAGTAGAAAACTAATTTCAAAAATTGTCTAGATGTCCCATACCGAGTTGCAGACGAATATTATTAAATGATTCCTTGGGAAGAGGTTTCGTAAATATATCAGCACGTTGGTCCTTCGTCCCGACAAAAATTGAGCATATATCTTTCTTTTGCACATGATCGCGTAAAAAATGATGTCTAATATCTATATGCTTAGTTCTACTATGCAACACGTGATTTTTACTCAAATTAATAGCACTAGTATTATCACATAATATAGGGGTATTTTCAAAATAAATGCCGTAGTCGCGGAGTTGATTTTTAATCCATAATACCTGAGCACAGGCACTCCCTGCAGCAACGTATTCGGCCTCAGCTGTAGACAACACTACACTGGTTTGCTTTTTACTTCCCCAAGATATTAAGCATGAACCGATGAAATGACATGTACCACTAGTACTCTTTTTATCAATTTTGCATCTGCCGAAATCGGCGTCACTATATGCAATCAAATTAAAGTCTAAGCAAGAGGGATACCATAGACCTAGTCCGATGGTCCCTTTCAAGTAACGAAAAATGCATTTACAAGCAATTAAATATGATTCCTTAGGATTACCTTGGAATCGAGCACATAAGCATGTACCAAATATTATGTCTGGCCTAGAAGTAGTCAAATATAGCAAAGATCCGATCATACCTCGATATAATTTTTGATCTACGGATTTGCCATTTTCATCCTTTTCAAGCTTTAATGATGAGGACATTGGCGTTGAAATCACTTTGCTACTCTCCATTTTGAATTTCTTTAGGAGATCGTTTGAGTACTTTGTTTGATGAATAAAGATTCCATCTTCGCATTGCTTGATTTGAAGCCCGAGGAAGAATGTTAATTCTCCCATCATACTCATCTCGAACTCTCCCTTAATAAGATTAGAGAAATCTTGGAACAATGATTCGTTAGTAGCTCCAAAAACAATGTCATCAACATAGATTTGGCAAACAAGTATATAATTATTCAATATTTTCACAAACAAGGTATTATCGACTTTATCTCTTTTATAATCATTTGAAATTAAATAT
Source organism: Orobanche coerulescens (assembly GCA_033398695.1). Lineage (NCBI taxonomy): Eukaryota > Viridiplantae > Streptophyta > Magnoliopsida > Lamiales > Orobanchaceae > Orobanche > Orobanche coerulescens. The sequence continues at coordinate 54,036,289 of CM065803.1, forward strand.
TGACTTAAACGATCATACCATGCTCGGGGTGCTTGTTTCAACCCATAGAGTGCCTTGTTGAGCTTGTAGACATGATCCAGAAATTGGTGATCTTCGAAACCGGGAGGTTGCTTGACATAGACTTCTTCTTGAATGTAGCCATTCAAGAATGCACTTTTCACATCCATTTGAAATAGTTTGATCTTTTTGTGAGTGGCAAATGCACATAACAAACGGATGGCTTCGAATCGAGCCACGGGAGCAAAACTTTCTTCGTAATCAAGACCTTCCTCTTGATTATACCCTTGTGCGACCAAACGAGATTTATTTCGAATTGGGTAACCGTCTTCGTCACACTTGATTTTGTGCACCCATTTAATTCCGATAATTGTTTTATCTTTAGGAGCGGGAACTAAATTCCACACATTATTGTGCATGAATTGTACAAGCTCCTCTTGCATTGCCATCATCCAACTTTCATCATCAAGAGCCTCGGATATAATTTTGGGAACTATTTCGGATACGAAAGCACAATCAGCCATATATTCGGTGGTTCTCCTTCGAGTTTGAACACCGTCTTCAATGTTTCCAATCACAAGATCTTTTGGATGGTCTTTGATGTGCCTCCAATCTTTCGGTAGACTCTCGATTGTCTTCTTTTGGATTTCCGAAATTTTCTACATTTCGTTTGAGGGATGAGAATCCAGAAAAATACCTGCATCATCAAAACATTCTACCTTTCTCGGGGGTGAGATCATATCGTTGAATTTAACATGAATGGATTCTTCAACTTTATTTGGTCTAATGTTATAAACACGATATGCTTTGCTATTTGTAGCATAGTCAAGAAATATTCCGGAGTCGGATTTAGCATCAAATTTCCCCAAGTTATCCTTACCATTATTTAGGATAAACATATTGCAACCAAAAGGATGGAAATAAGATATATTTGGCTTTTTGCACTTCCATAATTCATACGGAGTTTTAAGGTTAGTTCTACGAACATGAACTTGGTTAATCACATAGCATGCCGTAAAAATTGCTTCGGCCCAAACATATTGTGGAAGAGAATATTCATTAAGCATAGTCTTTGACATTTCCTCCAAATATCGATTTTTCCTTTCAACAACTCCATTTTGTTGAGGCGTTCTAGGAGCCGAAAATTTATGATTAATACCATATTTGTCACATAAGAGCTCAAACGGAGTGCAATCAAATTCACCTCCGTGATCGATGCGAATAGAAATAATAGAGAGACTTTTCTCATTTTGAACCAAACGACACCATTTGGAAAACTCGGAAAATGTATCATCTTTATGAGCAAGAAATCTAACCCAAGTAAAACGGGAATAATCATCAACAATGACCAAAGTATAAAGCTTACCATTTAGACTAACATATCTAGATGGTCCAATCAAATCCATATGCACAAGTTCAAGAATACGGATAGTGGAAACCTCGAATTTTGGTTTGAAAGATTCTCGAGTTTGTTTCCCTTTTATGCATGATTCACACAAATGCTTCCGGTCAAATTTGAGTTTGGGTAAACCACGGACAAGATCGTGTCTCGATAAAATAGAAATGATAGGTACAGATGTATGCCCCAATTTACGATGCCATAAATATGCATTATCATCCAAAGTAATAAGGCACTTTTCATTAAATGAACTTTTATCATTAAGATCAACAATATAAATGTTTCCACATCTCAAACCGATGAATGCAATTTTATTATTTCTAAATGCCGTGGAATGAGTTTGCTCGAAGAGAATTTTAAAACCTTCATCGCATAGTTGAGAAACGCTAAGTAAATTGTGATGTAAACCTTCAACAAATAATACTTTGTTGATAGAGGGAGAAGGTTCTTTACCAACTTTTCCGATGCCTTTGATCTTTCCCTTTTGATTGTCGCCAAAGGTCACATGTCCTCGTTCTTGATATTCGAGGTCTTCAAATAAGTCTTCGGAGCCACACATGTGCCTTGAGCATCCGCTATCAATATACCACTTGCTTTTCATTGGTGCCGGTACCTATAGAAATAGTGTTTCTCGGTTGTTTCGGTACCCAAGCCCTTTTGGGTCCTCCAAAATTAACGATACTTATAGCATTCAGAACAATTGTCCCTTTTGGAACCCATATTTGTCTAATTTTGATAGTTCTCAACTTTGAACGAACGTTATCATGAACTTGTTGTTTGAAAGGAGTTTTTGAACTCTCGGTTTCGGTTTTCTTTATTTTGTCAAGATTGATAAGGGATTGTTCCCTTTTAAACAGATCGAAACCAAGACCGTGTTTTAACAATGGAGATTTTTGAATGGATAAGAGCTTTTCGAATTTCTCATTTTCGAGAGTAAATTTGTTCAAAATATATTTTAGCTCCTTTTGAGTTTTCGTCAACTCAATTTTCAAAACGTTTTCTTTTTCAAGGCATAGGGTATGATCGAGTTCAATAGTCTTGCCTTTGTTTTGAAGAGAGGATTTTCCGAGTACTAAAGATTTTATTTTCCTCTTTAAAGACATATTCAATTTAACCATCTCGTCGTATTCTATGTTCAAAGATTCAAACGCACTTAATAACTCATCGTCATGATGAACTTCTTGTGAATCGCAAAAATCGAATGTATCATATTCTTCATCATTAAGTTTAGAGCTTACCTCGATATTGCTTTCGGAGTCGAGTGCCATAAATGCGAGATTAGCATCGAGAGATCTTTCAATCTCCTACTCATCATCACTCCAAGAAGCGATTAGAACCTCATTCTTTTTGTATCTTTCGACTTGAGGCTTTGAAGAGGATCCTCGACATTCCTTGGCATAGTGACCGGCTTGACCACATTTCCGACAATTATTGTCGAACTTCTTTATAGGAACATAGCTATTCTTCTTTTGTTCCACCTTACCATCCCGACCAAGGAAATTTCGCCTTCTTTGAATTAGATTTTTATACCTTCTAAAGTTCTTGGCGTAGAGAGCAAGTTCCTCGTCATCTTCATCCTCGGGAACATCTTCCTCAACATCGCTATCAACATTGAATGCGACTACCTTTTCACGAGGCTTTGATTTGGTACCTCTAGACTTGAGAACGATCTCATAATTGATGAGTGACCCGATGAGGGCACTAAACTCGAGCATGTAGAGATCTTTGGACTCCATGATTGCGGTAACCGTGGCATACCATTGACGTGTCAATGAGCGAATAATTTTCTTAGCTTTGTCGCTACTAGATATAGGCTTTCCGAAAGATGCAAGTCCATTGGTTATAGCTGAGAACCGATCCAACATATTGGTGATCGTTTCCTCGTCCTTCATGGATAAGAGTTCGTAGTCATGAAGAAGCATGTTTATTTTAGTCTCCTTAACTTGGGTGGTTCCTTCATAAGTTACTTCGAGGATTTCCCAAATTTCCTTTGCGCTTTCATAGGAATATATCCTATTGAGTTCTTCGGGATTAAGGGCACAATAGAGAAGTTGAGTAGCACGTGAATTGATATGCGTGTTCCTCCAGTCCTCGTTGTTGAACTCGTCGAACTTTTTCAACGATCCATCTTCTTTATTGGCAAGTTTTGGACCAAGTGCAATGACTTTCCAAATTTCAATATCATAGGCTTGAACGAATATAGCCATTTTCTTTTTCCATGTCATGAAATTGGAACCGTCGAAGAAAGGAGGACGGTTGAGAGCATTTCCTTCGATTTGGCCAAGAAGTGTCATTTGCGGATCTTTTTCCCTTAGGTGGTTAAACCCTTAAAAAGAGGCCCGCTTCGATACCAACTGAAGAGATAAATTCACCACTAGAAGGGGGGTTGAATAGTGGTAATGCGAAATATCGAATTTTCTCGCGAGTAAAAGAAAATAGTGCTGAAAGTAAAAGACTCAAAGATTTATAAAGGTTCGGCAACTTGCCTACGTACTCTTTCCGACTTCTTTTTCTATTGGCTCAAGAACAACCACACACTTGACTCGTCTTCGATCGGTCCGAGTACAACAACCGTTACAACCGCTTGTCTTCTATTGGTCCAAGCACAGCCACTCTCAAAATGAACTTTTGTATCTAGTGTTCTATCGGAACTAGATAATCCTCACTTTACGAATATTGGAGTGTAATCCTAACAATGCCGGATCAAAGATCCTAATAACACCGGATTAGTGACTCTTAATTCGTTTCTCTAACGCTCTTGTATGAGTGATGCAACACTCACAACCAAATGAAAGAATACAAAGTATAATAAATATTACAAGGTGTATCACCCTTTGTATCTTTCTCCTCACAACTTAGAATGCAATAATAGATAGAAATCTGAGCTCAAGAATGCTTTGATTGCTTGTATACTTGAATGCTTGAAGTTGTGTATGAGATACCCAAGTCCTATGGGTATTTATAGTGTCAAGTCCTTCATATACTGAAAAATGTATTATTAGCGTGCGCTAATAATCTTTCATAGGACTGATCTGAACGGTCATTAAACTATACCAACGGTCATAATACACGTCTAGCATACGCTAGTCGGTCTTCTGTAGCGTGCGTTATCAGGTCAACAGGTCTTGACTTTTAACTGTTGAATCTTGTCGGTTTGTCTACCCAACGTCTCTTTTCCAACGGATAAAATGTACTTAGCATGCGCTAGTACATATACATTAGCGTGTGCTAATATTATTTAATGTTAGCCTTCCAGATTTTACGGATCTCCTTTTTGACGTTTGCGTTCCAACGGATAAGTTGACTAACAGTAGGAATTTGAATGCTTAGCGTGCGCTAACAAATGTATTGTAGCGTCCGCTATGACCTTTCTAGATAACGTACGTTAGCTTGTTTAGCGTACGTTATAGCTTCTTTGATTTGAGTCCAGAGCCTACTGGACTATCAAAATACTTTCCGGTAGCGTGCGCAAGATTCGACATGTAACGTGCGCTAAGGCCTCGGAATAGCGTACGTAAGTGTACGTCCGTAGTGTGCGCAAATGCTTTTCCTTTTTCTGTCCAGACCTTACTGACTCTCTGTCTTGAGTGCGATAGCGTGCGCTATAAATAGATGATAGCGTGCGCTAAGATTAACAACTTAGCATGCGCTAATATTTGGAGGATTTGCGTGCGCTATCCATCAGGTGACTCCACTAGACTGCAGATTACTTGCCTGGCTGCAGGTGACTTTTCCCTCGATAGCGTGTGCTACCATTCAGACTGTAGCGTGCGCTAGGAACATGATTTTCCTTCAATGTAGCAGCTCGATGGGATAGATTTTGTTAAATGTTTTGAATACAATCATCATCAAAATACTTTGAGTCAACATTCATACCAAGCTCTAGGTGCTTGCTTAAGTCCATACAGATCTTTCCGTAGTCTGTAAACTAAGTCTCCGCCATCAGTGTTGACAAACCCTAGTAGTTGTTCAACATAGACTTCTTCGGAAAGATCTCCATTCAGGAATGCGCTCTTAACGTCTATTTGATATACTGTAAAGCTCTTATGGGCGGCAAATGCTAGGAATATCCTGATGGCTTCTAGTCTGGCTACACGGGCAAATGTTTCATCATAATCTATGTATTCTTCCTGTCAGTAGCCTTGTGCGACTAGACGGGATTTGTTCCTTATAACAAGCCCATTCTCATCCTTCTTGTTTTTAAATACCCATTTGGTTCCAATTACAGATTGATGTTCTCGCCTGGGTACTAGATACCATACATTGTTTCTTTCAAAACCATTAAGCTCTTCTTCTATAGAAGTGATCTAGTGAGAATTATTCAAGGCTTCATTGGTCGAAACAGGTTCGGATTGAGCTAAGAATACAGCGGTGCACATAGCTAGTCTCCTGACTTCAACTTGAGATTCCCATACAGGAAATGGAGATTTTTCAGAATCGGTCTCTTCTTATACATACAGTATAGTTCCTTATGTACTCTGTAATGTTCTTAGGGTAGATACACCAGCATCAATATCACCTATAATCAACTCCTGGGGGTGATCTCTCAGCCATCTCCTGTCAGGTTCTAATTTAGCATCCCATACTGTATCTTGTGGTGCTGTAGTTTCGGCTTCAGCTTGTACAACATCAGCTTCAACTACTTTTGATCTTACAGCTGGGGGATTGATTTCTATGTCTACGACATGCTCTATTGGAGTTTGAGGGTCATCAATGGAGAGTGTTCGGATAGTCTGGGTTAAGTCTTCTACTTCCGTAGGATCATAATGAGGTTCATTGAATAATACATGGACAGATTCCTCTATGGTCAGCTTCCTTTTGTTAAAGATCATGAAAGCTTTGCTGACAGATCAATATCTTACAAATATTCCTTCATCCGACTTTTCATCGAAGGTTTTGAGTTGGTCTTTCCCATTATTCAGGACATAACACCTGCATCCAAAGATGTGAAAGTATGCAATCAATGGAGTTTTATTGTTCCATACCTCATAGGCTGTTTTGTTGTGATGCTTATTTATGATACATCGGTTTTGTGTGCAGCATGCTATATCTGTTGCTTTGCCCTAGTAATGCTGCGGCAATTTGCTTGCGGCAATCATGGTTCTTGTTACTTTCTTGAGTGTCCCATTCTTTTGCTCGGCAACACCATTTTGTGGAGGAGTACGGGCTACTGTGTGCTGTATTCCATTGTCAGAACAGTACTGCTCTATAAAGTGATTTGTGAATTCAGCACCTCTGTCAGAACGTAGGGACATGATACTCAACCCTTTTCTCATTCTGTAGCTTTCTCAGGTGCTCTGGAAACTTCGTCGTGGGTTATTTCTTCTTGCTTAGAAAGATTGTCCAAGCATACCTAGAAAAATCATCAACAATAACGAGACAATATTTCTTACCTCCCAAACTTATAGGGTCTACAAGACCGTAGAGGTCCATGTGTAGCAAATCCAGAACCCTGTGGGTGGACAGGTATGATTTGCTTTTCAGGGTGGTTTTGGACTTGTTTGCCTTTATGACAGGGTCCACATATGCTTTCTTTATGGAATGACGCATCGGGAAAACCTCTAACCATTCCCTATCTGGCGAGTTTGTTGATCGTCTTAAAGTTGATATGAGTCGTCCTCATGTGCCATATACAGCTTTAATCTGCAGTGCCTTTGGAAACAAAGCATGGAATAGTGGAGCTCGTGGGCTTCCAATCAGATATGCTTCGTGTGAGGATGATTTCTTTGGTTTTGATGTCCTTCACCCTACAGTGGTCTACATAGAATTTGACCGAGAGCTGTTTGTCACAGAACTGGCTAATACTAAGTAGATTGTACTGTAAGCCTTCAACATAGGCTACGTCAGGGACTTTGAACTTTCCGACAAGCAGGGTTCTCTTCCCTCTTGTTGTTCCTTTGAACTTGTCACCGAAGTGCACCTTTGGACCGTGACCTTCTACATAGTCTGACAGCTTGCTAATTTCTCCTGTCATATGCCGAGAACATCTACTGTCACAATACCAGATGTCCTTTTCTTTGATATCCTCGAGGAAAAGAATTTAAGTAGATTTAGGTTCCCTTTGATTGTTGGGTCCATGTATGTTAGTGCCTTTTGGTACCCAAATTTTCCTGACAGAAATTGGTTTGCTGTATGTTACTTTTGGTCTAGTTTTGCGATGTCTATGTTGGGCAGGCATGTGGTCGTTGTAATCTCGATTATTATGCATGAAAAATCTAGGGTTATTATTCCAGTACGATTGACGTCTTGGAGGTGGAGCCATTTTCTTCGGCCTTAAGCTTGCCTTGTGGGTCTCCAATTGGATTCCCAGAGCTATTGTTGATATCGCGCAGCGACCTACTTTCTAGAAGGATAACGAGGCTCCTGTATCCAATATCTATGTGCACTGTACTGTTGGTAGTGCTGCGGTGCTTGCCTTTGATATTTAGATACAGTCTTGTTTCTGAATGGCTGTTAGCGCTTTTGATATGCTCAGAGAGAATACTATTGATCACGCCTTACAGGTCTGGGAGGCTGAGGTTTCCACTGTCTATGATATGAACTTGGAGGCGCAATCGCAGCCTTCGCTATACGAGGAGGGGCAATTGTAACCTTTGCGGGACTTGGGGTCTCTTCAGGCACAGGAATGGGTTCCACTCCCCTGACGCGTACCGTACTATATTTTCCCTTATGAGAGAATGAGTCATATCCTAAGCCACGTTTGTCATGGGCATGCTGCCCAATGCTTAGAATTTCTTCCATCCGTCCAGAAGATTTCTCAAATGATTTCAGGATGGTCTCTAGTTCTCCTTCTCGTTTCTCAAGAGTTTTTACTTTAGCTTCTAGTAAAGCATAATCATTTGTCTTGCACTCGTTATGAGACTTTGCCTCATTTGGATCTTTGACAAGTTGATGATTGCTTTCCATGAGTTTTTCAAAGGTGACTTTACTGTTTTCGCAATCAAGAGACAAATTTTCATAGTTGTTTTCAGCAAGTCATTTTCATCTTTCATCTTTCATCTCTAAGTTTGAAATTTTGAGCAGTATGTTTTCTCGTTTTAGTGTCTCATGGGCTTTTTAAATGTTTTTTAATTCATTCATAATATTTTAAAAAGTATGCGATGCATTTATGGGAATAGTTGAATCTGAACTTACTTCATCATCGTGTCCTCATCATCCTGTATTTCTTTAGCCATAAAGCACATATAGGCTTTATCCTCGATCTCATTGTCGGAGGAGTCATTGTCAGTGATTGCCTGAAGGCACTCCTCGGTCTTGTTTGACGCGGGCGAGGCTTCTGATTCACCAATCAGGGCCTTGAGCTTGTTTTTCCAGACACGTCTTCTTTCATCCTTGTTGGGATAAACAGTCCTGTACCTTGTTTTGATAACTGCCAACATACAGCAAGCTATCTCAGGAATAAAAGCCATCATACAGCAAAGGATTCGAAATACCACTAAGTATTGAAGCTGTCTGGAATCTCCATACAGCACCTTCCATACAGCATTGAAGATAGTCTATTCTACAGAGCCTACAACTATAGCAATATAATCGTAACATGTTAGATACAGCATACAGGATGAAAGTATTAGGAAAACAAACACTTATCCTACCACTAAGTATGGAAGCTGTCTGGAATCTCCATACAACACCTTCCATACAGCATTGAAGTTAGTCTATTATACAGAGCCTACAACTACAGCAATATAATCGTAACATGTTGGATACAGCATACAGGATGAAAGTGTTAGGAAAACAAACACTTATCCAAAAGGACTGAAGACCGTTGTTATGGAATCTGCTTTATTCACTCAAGTCAAAACACCGTTTGAAAGAAGTATTTAAATATTGATCAGATAGAGTATTTAAATACCAACCAACAAGGATCTTCAGACAAGGAGCAAAATCCAGATCTAGCATCTTGAAAGTCAATCAACTAATCAGAATGGATCTTTGCTCACCAACCAGCAAACGGACATATTTATAACGGATCTATTCCAAAGTTATAAATAGTCCATGCAAGAGGACATTGCAAGGTACTGAATATATGCGAAGAACACGAACGAAAAGATACGACAACGATAATAGAGATTATTCTGTTAATCATGCTTACAAGAGCAAATATATTTCTTCAAGCATATATCAATATCCGAGAGAAGAAATATACTCAGTTAATGTGAACAGCACATCATCGGCTTAAGATCATCGAGTGTTCAAGCTGCTGTTCAAACTAGTGATTTCACCATTGTTACCTTTGAGTCATCTTAACCCTGTGTGGACTAAGGAAAAGATATTCTGGCCTGTGTAGGATGAATAGGACAAAGCTTTAAGCTGTGTGAGAAGAAGAAGTCAAAGAATCCTACAGACAATCTGTGTGAACAGTTGAAAGCTACAGTCTTTGTATCAATCTGTATGAACGATACAAGGATAGGTTTGACTAAAGTCACATAGTTGTGTACGTAGTGATTTTAATAAAAATTGTACTCCTGTGTGAAGAACCTGTGGACGTAGAGGGGTTTACCTCGAACCACTTTATATTGTGTGTTCTTACCTTCTGCCTTTATTGTTTTCATAACTGTGATTTATATAAGTATACGTTGCAGAACTCTGTACGCACCAAGCTAAGGAAAAAGCCAGTGTGCCATATATATTCTATCGCTTGCGGGTATGAAACAAACTCATGCAGCAATTCCTGCCATGCTTGTTCGAAATAATCAAAAGTCGATTTAGTATAAACTTTTTGCCAAAAGTTACTAAATTTTTCACACTCAGCACCAAGATGTTAGGAATACTTGTTAGATTTTGATGATGTCATCCCTAAATTGTTAATTATTCAAATGTATGCATCTAAGTACTTTCCATTATAAAGAAGAACCAAATGAGTATCTTCTATAAGCCTTAAAAATTAGGCTAAGTCTTGATCAAAACTTGATCAGTAAGAAAATCGTCTAAGTATAGAACTGCCATATATCAGAGAAGTTTTCAGGCAAGTTCATTATCAGAGAAGTTTTGGTCAACACAAAACATCAGATAGGTTTGACCAAAACCAAGCTGCAGTTAAGTTCAGAAGAAGGCTATACATCAGACAAGTTTTGGTCAACACAGAATATCAGAGAAGTTTGACCAAAACCCATCTACAGTGGAGTTATTAGACGAGATCTGGTCAAAATATCAGCTGAAGTTTGACCGTCACAACAGAGAACATTTATCAGGTCAGAGAACTTCAGAGCAGAGAACTTTATCTCAGAGAACTTTTACCAAGATATATCAGAGAAGTTTCATCAAAGAAGGTTGACCGCACATCAGGCAGGTTTTGACCAAGAGATATTAGATAAGTTCTCAGTCAAGATATCAGCCAAGTAACTCAGTCCATGTCAGCAAGCATTGAAAGTCAACAATAACGGAAAGCCACAAGCAGACGTAAGGAGACAAACTGGAAAGCTAGGAATAAAATATTCCTTGAGATCCGTGTTCTGAAGACTTATGATTATTCTAATCAAGAATAACGGCGCTAACAAAGGAAGTCTTTCAAAAGGTCAGAAATCAAAAGGGAATCAAGTCGTGCAACGGAATGATAAGATAAACAAATAAGTCAACTCTCTAACAGATGGATTTTTTACAAGAGATGCAATAGCTATGAAAGAAGCTCAAATGATTGTACTATAAATATCTTAAGATATGAATTGAGCAAAGTACGATGCAAACGAAACATTCAAGCAATCAAATCAATCAAAGCAATCATAGTGAACAAATAGCATCGTGAAGAGCAAATCTTAAACAGTCATATTCGAAGAAGCTCTTAGTTGGAGAAGACAAAAAGTCTTGTCTTAAAAGTGGAGTACGGGGTTGCTTTCTTGAACATGGTTCTTGAAAGTAAAGAGAGTGTAAACGCATCCATGGGTTTTTGATTGGAAGGTGATAGATAGCTCGAGAGTTGTTGAGGCATCCAAGGGTTTTCGATCAAGAGGTTCTAGGCAGTCAAGGGCGTTGCAACGGCCACGCGTTTCCATTGGTTGGAAGCTATTGTAACAAGGAAGAATTCATTGTAACCTTTATCACTGGTTAACAGTTATAGTGAATTTATCTCCAACTGGTTTGGAGAGAAGTGGATTAGTAGAGGATTACCCCACCTCTGAAACCACTATAAGTGCTTGTATGATTTACTGCTTTGAACATCATATGTAACTGCTGCATACATATTTTCTATTCTATTAGATAGTTATCTGCATTATTATCAGCTGCGTCTTCTGCACTATATGTCTGCAGTCGACTTAAGTCATCTGCATGTAATCACGGCTTGGAAACTCACCTGAGATTCAGTAAAGAGTTTAATAAGTCTATTCACCCCCCTCTAGACTTATTCCTAAGGACTTGTGACCTACAAGTGGTACCAGAGAGGTTGGTATAATTTTTACACAACCAGATCTATATATCTGAGCATATATACATTAATCTCTCATGTAGAATGGAACACATGCAACACATGCACTCTAGACTACCTGTATTCTCTGTTGATGAATATGACTTATGGAAAATAAAAATGCAGGCTCATTTTTCATCAACTCATGATGACGTGGTGTATCATTGAGGAAGGACCTTTCATATTTGAGAAGGATAGTACACTAGAAGAAATTACTGCTGGGAAGCCAGAGAAGATTCCCAAGAAGAGGACCGAGATGTCCCATGAAGAAAGAAAGCTGGCCAACCTATACAACCGAGCCAGAGATATCTTATACCAGACTCTTGACAAAGCAACCATGGTCAAGATCAGAACTGCAAAAATGCTAAAGAAATTTGGAAAACATTAGCTGTAATGTGTGAGGGAACCGAGCTGATAAAAGAAAATAAGTTGTCAATAGCCACTCAAAAGTTTGACAACTTCAAGATGAAGAATGGTGAATCAATTGACCAAGTAGACACAAGATTCACTGAGATCATAAATGAAATAAACTCCCTTGGTAAGACATATGGCAATAGGGGGATGGCCCTAAAAGTTTTAAGATCTCTCAATCCTGAATGGAGCATGAAGGATGTGGTTATGAGAGAATCAAAGGATCTGAACAAAGGAAAGATCCAGGAGCTGTTCTCAGATCTGAAGGCATATGAGTTCGAGCTGCCCTGTTCATCATGTAATGAACCAGGTGAAAAAGGGATAGCATTTGCAACAGAATCACCTGCAAAGAGTCTAGCTGAAGTCAGTCCCCCGAGCCCCTTGAATTTTGAAGAAGAGATGGCTTTCATCATGCAGAGGTTCAGTAATTTCAGGAAGAAATATTCCAAATACAAGAAAAATTACAAGGACAATCCAAGGAGGAACCAGAAGGCAGGCAACTGGAAAGTGGAATGTTATAACTTCCACAAAACTGGACATATCCAGTTTGACTATCCAGAACTCAAGTGTGATGAAGGCAATAAAGAAGTGGGCAGAAAGGAGGACAAAAGAAAAGCTCTCATTGGAGAAGACCAGATTGAAGAAAGAGTAGAATCAAGTGGTGGATTCTTATCTGATGATGATGATGAATACAACTGTCTGATGGCCAACCTAGCTGATGAAGAGGTAACATCTAAACCGTCAATTTCAAATAATAACAGGTCAGACATGTCTCAAGATATTGACTTACATGAATCTGTCAATCAGCTCCTTAAATACTTTGAAAAATTAAAATCTGCAACTTGACTGTGACAGCCGAGAAAACACAGCTGCATGATAAGAATAGGCAGCTGAAAAATAACTTTGAAAAACTCAGCCTAGAGTTAAAAAATGAAAATCAAATCTGAATTTGAAAAACAGGCTGAAAACAAATTGAAAAACCCGGCTGATAATACTACAACTGAGATTAAAGGGCTAACTGTTTTAAACAGTGAGAAATCAGTTGCACTTGCTCATGTCAAATATGAGTTTGCCAAACTGACAGAGCTAATTAAGACACAAGCTAAGGAAATAACATCCTTGAAGGCATCTATAACCTTGGATGAACTATGTATGAACAAGAGGCCACTTTATTTAAGATCAGGCCTTAAATATGACCCCAACACTCCCTCTAGTTCAAAAACCACTTTTGTCAAGGTAGAAACAATTGTCCAGACTGCTGAGCCTACATATAAACCTGTATTTCAAAATAGGCAGCAACCCAGTCAACTGTTTAGGCAGCATCCAAGGTTTACAAGGCAGCCACCTAGACATGAGACTAGGCAATGGCCAAGGCAGAAGCAGCAGCCAAAACATTATGTCAACTATTAACAAAAACTCCCCAAAAACAGATTTCAAAATGGTAGAGGCAAATGGAAACCTCAAGGTTATCCAAAGTTCCAAAATGACCAGATGTGGAGACCCAACGATGTAACAAATGGTCTCAGACAAGATTTAGAAATAGCCCACACCAGAGATTTTATGAGGCATATCCAGTACACAATCCTAACCAAGGATATAGACCCAGACAGCACACGCCTTATAGGGGTAGTCAACATAGCTTTTATAATCCAAGGAGAAACAAACTCCAGGAAATCTACTAACCCCAAAGGACCCACATAAATTTGGGTACTTGTCTGATTGCAGAAAAGGTGGAAGGACTACTACCACATCTTCTCAAGTTCAACAATAGGAGGTGAAGAATGGTTCGTAGATTCTGGGTGTTCAAGGCACATGACAGAGAATAAGAAGGTGCTCTCAAACTACATCAAAGAAAGAGGTCTAGATGTAACCTTTATAGAGAGCTCTAGAGGTCAGACAAAAGGTTTTGGAGAGCTGCACAGAGGAAACATAACCATATCTAAAGTACATTATGTCAAAGGTCTCAAATACAACCTGTTAAGCATAAGCCAATTCTGTGATGAAAAGAACCCAGTAGTCTTCACCATTTGGAAATGCATGATGATTGATATCCTATCTGGAGAAGTGAAGCTACAAGGATTCAGAAGAAGAGATGTCTACATGATAGACTGGAATACAGGCACCCCAAACACCTGTTTTCTATCTAAAACAATTGCTGAAAATGGATGGATATGGCACAAGGGATTATGTCACCTGAACTTCAAAGCCATCCACAAGATAAGCTCCCAAAAGCTGGTCAAAGGACTTCCAAAAGAAGTATTCAAGAAAGAAGCTCTATGTGATGCATGCCAGAAAGGAAAGCAAACCAGAGCATCATTCAAGCCTGTTTAGCCTACCACTCTCACCACCAGAGTATTGTAGGTCACAAGTCGTCCAGAAATAAGTCTAGAGGGGGGGTGAATAGACTTATTGAAACTCTTAAACTCTTTTTCACAAAGAGTAAGTTTCTTCAGCTGATGGATAAACAAATGACTTGGAGTCGTTTCTTCTTAATACGTGTGGAAATCAGCTGATGACGAATACAAAACAACTAATGAAACACTTAATGATGAATGCAGCAGTTAAGGTATGATGCTATAAAACAGTAAAGAACGCAGGCAATTATAGTGGTCTCAGAGGTGGGGTGATCCTCTACTAATCCACTTTTCTCCAAACTAGTTGGAGATGAATTCACTATAATTCTCAACCAGTGATAAATATTACAGTGATTCAACCAAACTACAACAGCTTCCAACCAGTGGAAATCCGTGCCGTTGTAACACACTTAACTGCCTTGCATCCCTTGATCCTCAATCCTTGGATGCCTTTACAGTCTCTTAACTTCAACCAGTGAAGTACCCCGAACTCAGGATTTAAGACACGAGTTATTGTCTTCTCCAACTAAGAGCTTCTTCAAGTATGAACTTTTTAGAACCGCTCTTTTCACGATGATATATTTCGCTTTTAGATTGCTTGAAAGCTTTGATCGCTTGAAAGTATGTTCGCACCGTGTAATTGTTGTGTGCTCAGCTTCAAATCTTCGGATATATATAGGTCACGATCTCTGAGCTTTTCCTTCATAGTCGTTGCAAATCTTTTCTACAAATCCGTCCGTTGGAGGGAGACTTCTTTGTTTATTCTTTTCTGAACGTTGCAAGGCTGGATTCCCATATTTTAATCTATCTTCCGACCGTTGTGAAGACTCTGCATGTGATGCGCCGAACTTTTTGAATATAAAACGTTTAAAGTCTTCAAGGTGGGTCTGGATGAATTTATTTAATTCATATCTTTCGCGGGAATCACTCCAATCTGTCTCTTCACGTTGCATGTGACTTTCCGTAATATTTGACTTTTCAACGCATGCTGACGTGGACTTGGAGTACTTGGCTGATGTTGACTAGGCTGATGTGCAGATAACTTCTCTACAGTCTGGACCTCTCTGATGTTCACTGTTTAGGACTTGTCTGATCAGATGACTTGTCTGAGGTGCCTTGACTGTAGTCTGGTCAAACATCTCTGATAAATTTTTGTTGACCAGGACTTCTGGCTTGACTCGGCTGTACCTCTCTGATGAGCTTAGCTGATATTTAGTACTTAGCCGGTTTTCAGCCTAACTTATTTTTGGCCTATAGAAGATACTCATTTGGTTCTTCTTTACATTTTGCCAAGTTTTTATACTTAACATTATTTGGCCTATGGAAGATACTCATTTGGTTCTTCCTTACATTTTTGCCAAGTTTTATACTTAACATTATTTGGCCTATGGAAGATACTCATTTGCTTCTTCCTTACATTTTTGCCAAGTAGTAAACATTTGAATTTATACTGATGACATCATCAAAATCTAACAAGTATTCCTAACAAATTCCCCCTATTTTGATGATGGCAAAACTTAAGGAAATATTCAAATGAACAAGTCTGCACTTGAGTGCAAGACACAAACTAAAGTCAGTCTAATTTTTGAGACAACTGGGGATTGTCATTCAAAAGACTGTTATAAAGTTTTTCTGTTGATTATAAGTACATGGCTTGAATAGAATAAGTACAGAAAAAATTAATCAATTACAGAGATTACAATTACGTCCCAAAACTATCTGCCCCTTCCTCTGCGAACAGTTTGCTTGGGAGGTCTAAATAGTTTTGCACCGATTGGTCTACTTTTGATGGGTGCAAGACTATATTTCCTCCTTATGACTAGGGCAGCAAAGTCTTGGTCTTCTTTTGAAGAGAACTTGTGCTCTTCACATAGCTTTCTAATTTCTTCTTGAAGCTCTAGCTCGTCAAGCTCATTATCCAAACGGGTCGGCGCTTCCACTGCTCTGAATGGAGGAATCATAGGATAAGCATTCCATTTGGCTGCATATTTAAGCATGATCTTCCACAGAGTAGGCCATATAGCATCCATGTAGTTGATGAATGACTGTTGGGGCGAGCATTCTTTATCTTGAAGAATCTCCCAAAGGTAGAACTGCTCTGTGAATTGTTTCTTGGCATCCGCCCAATTGGTCATGAATTCTGGTGGTAAGAATTCTTCAACATACCACAACTGTTTGCCTTCCCATTCGAATCTTTGTTCTTCTTTCTCTTTTGTTCTTCTCTTCTTCTCCACAGACTGCTCTTCAGGTTGGCTGGGGACAGATATCTCCTTTCTTTTCAGACTTGATGGTCCTCCTTCAATTTGGAGAATATCTTGCCTCTTCTTTGATCTTAGCTCTTTCCTTATTTCTCCTTGAGTACTTCCTTCCCCCTGAATTCTATCTTCCCCCTTTTTGCCAGCATCAACTAAAGTAGTCAACTGCTACTCTATTCTGCACATCCAGTCAGACATTCCCAATGGCATTCTGTTGTTGGTAGGGGGAGGAGGCTGAGGTACTTCCCTCTGCAGCAAAGTGTCAATCTTTGCATTGATGGATTGGAGGTCAGGAGTGACCTGAGATGCCAGCAGCTCTCCAATGGTATCCTTCACTATTCGCCTTTATCGCCTCGGGCCACCGCAGGTGAGATCTGAGCTGGTGGAGAGTGCTCGCCTGAGCCTTCTGCAATTGAGCCACTTGACTGCAGGGTCCTATCTGCAGCCGGTACTCCAGATGGGGTCTTTTCTGGGGTCCCTGACCTGGAGTCCTCAGCCAACTCGGCGTATAGGCTGGTATACCGGGCAGGCGTCCCAGTCCTATCTGCAGCTTCTACTTCCGGCTCTTTCTCTGGCTCTTTTTCCTTCTCCTCTTCTTCTTTTTCTTTTTCTTCTTCATCTTTTTCTTTTTCTTTCTCAGCTCCTTGATCTCCTCCCTCATCCTCATCATCATCATCATTATCATCATCCTTTTTCCCATCTTTTTCTCCTTCATTGTCATCATCCTTTTCACCTTCATCATCATCCTTCTCTCCTTCATCATCTTCCTGTTCGACTTCTTCACCTTCTTCTTCTCCTTCATCAATTAACTCTTCTGTTTTCTCAACTTCCTCAGATTGTTTTTCAACTAAAATGTTTTCTTCTTCTATTTTCTCTTCTTGCTCTTCTTCTTCGTCATTTATGACAATGACTTCCTCATTTTCTTCTCCATTTACCTCTTCAATTCTAATTTCTCTCTCTTCTTCCTCCTCTTCTTCTTGTCCAAATGAACCATCAAAAATACTAAACATAATGGAATGGAAAATTGGTCCATGTTGGTTTTAAAATGAGACATGAACCAATTCTCCTGGAGGATTAACACAACGTCTGGTTCTTTACAAAAGTGAATCAGTACCTCCTCTGTGGCTTGAGGATATTCCCAACCACTGGTTTCAATGTAATTTTGAAGATTTGTAAATGACAGAGATTTGAAAAACTTTCACTCTTCAAAAATATTGACAAAAGAGTGATTTAAGGCTTGTGGTTTAACAAGCTGTAATTGTTCAATGGACAGGTTGAAAACATTATTTTCCAGTAGGTTAAATGTGTAATTGGCTTCAGGGATTGAGATGATTAAACCTGCTTCTTCTTCCTCTGGAATGTATGCTGGGGTGAGAACAGCCATAATCTGAGTCTCCAGGCTGCCTGGAGCAGGCTGGTCTTCCAGGTGAGTAGGTGACCTGGATGCAGGACTGGCATAGTGATCTGACTGCTCCTCCTGACTAAACTGCATTCGCCTAGGCCTCTTGGGAGAGGGTTCTGGAGATGACTGCATGATGGATGGTTCTCCAGGGGCTGGTCCCCTTCTCTTGAATCGGACAGCTATTGGAGTGTTGTCTGACTCGGAGTCCGACTTGGCTGCAGGGGGGTTATCTTCTGCAGGCTTGTCCGACTCGTCTGATTTATCATATCTGGGGTAGGTCCTTGTGTCAGACAGCTCTTTCAACATCTGGGCTGCTCTTCTTGTGCCTCCCAATTTTCTCAACGTCTCTTGGTCCAGGTGACCAAGCCTCTTATTGATGTGAAAGGGATCAGTAGTACCCTTTACCACACCCATCTTTTCCAGCATCCAACTCAGCTGCGTTCCAAACGCCAGCTTGGATTTAAATCTCTTCTCGTCAACAAGCTATTCGGCTTTGTTGACCTCACGAACAAGTTGCCTAAAAATGTAATCCGCCCAATCAATCTGCTCGTCTTGAATCAGTGCTCCCAGCACTGTGAACTTTGCCGATGACAGTTGGTCGTAACTGCCGGCCATTCCCATGATGATTTTGTTGGTAATATCCAATGCATATCGATAGACCTTCTTTATCTCGCTCCTTTTAGCAGTGAGTTTTAGCTTAGTCGGTTGGTCAATCGCCTTGATTTTCTTCCAGGTTTCGGCTGCTGACTGTTTGAGTGCCTCGACGGGTATGCCGCGGTGCCTCATACCAAAGGCTGTACGAATCGAATCCGGTGAAATGTCGACTTGAATTCCACCAACAGTACTCCTAATGCCTCCTTGAATCACATATGCTTCGCGATAGAAGGCGATGACGTCTTCCTTGTAGAGGTGCTTTGGGCTGATGTCCAGGAATGGGTAGATCCCATTATATTTCATCGAACGGATTAAGTCAAGCACGTCGTAATTTTCCAGATTTGCTTCCAACAAGCCCTCGAAATCAACGACCAGAGAGAAGATAATCTGGTCCTTGACTGCCTTCATGTTAACGCCTTCGAAGTACGATTCCATTTATGCAAACAAAGGATTTTTAGTGTATTTGGAGTTCAAGAATTTTTGCTCTGTAAATCTAGGGTTTTGAAATACTGGTAAGCGTAAAAGGTAAAGTGAAGAGGTTTTCGTCCTTATAAAGAAGATAAAAAGACGTATGGATTAAATTATTATTATTTTGAAACGGTGGTACGCCTTTTGAGATTCTATTTAAATTTCAAATTCAAAATGGTGGTCCAGGTGTAGTTTTTAAAATTTGACGGTTGGTTTTAATTGGCCACCGTGGAGGTCGATTTATCAAGTGATCGCCACGTGTATTTAAAATACCACTTGTGAACCACTTATGAACCAAAATTAATATAATATTATTATACATATGGCAGATAATAATTAAATATTCAGAGGTCGGTTGAGTTTAGAAAACTTAGCTGGTTTTGTTGGAACATTTTGTTCCATGCATAAATTAAAAGTGTTTTGATGATTAATGTTGATAAGCAAAACAAAACAACGAAGAGACGAAGCAAGCATCGAAGGAAAACGAAGTGCAAAAAGCTGGAAAAAGACAAAGCTAACGTACGTAATATGTGATCATTAACGTACGTAATGTAAGCAGCTTAACGTACGTAATGGGTGAGAGATAACGTACGTAATGTAGTTCAAACCAAGTGAACGTTGGAGAAGTCAAAGTCAGAAAAGCATCCAACGGATATATGACGTCAGCAGTGACGTAATGTTAACGTACGTAACAAAAGAAAGGCTAACGTACGTAACTCAAATGACGAAACTCACTGGTCTATTTTGTGAAGATGCTAACGTACGTAACCAGACAGGGTTAACGTACGTAAAGGTACTTACGTACGTAATGGAGAGAATATAGCGTACGTAATGAAGGTCCTGGCAGCTAACGGCTAGTTTGATCAAGAAGCCTATAAATACCATGCTTATGGTATTGATCAAGTACAACAACTTCAAGTATACTACACATTCATCTGAGATTGATATTCATTATATTGTTGTTGTAATATTGAGCTTACATTGAGTGATTGAGTGTTATACACAAAATCATACACGAGTGGTAAAAGAAAAGATACGATTGGATTCGGTGTTATTAGGATCAAGGATCCGGCATTGTTAGAATCACAATCACTATCTTCGTGAGGTCTATCTAGTACCCATAGAAAGCTAGAGAGGTTGATTCCTTGTCCTACGAAAAGGAATACGGTTTAACTTGGACCGACACAAAGACAAGTACGAGTGGTTTATCACGGACCAATAGAAGACGTGATTGTAATGGTTATACCTCGACCGATAGAAGAGAGGAGAAGAGGTTTTTCTTTAGCCTATTGAAAAAGATACCGAGAGAGGACGTAGGCTCGTTTATAGCCGAACCTCTATAAATCCTTGTGCATCATTTATTTTCTGCATTTTATTTTACGCTTCCGCAACACGGCGCAATATCCGATCCCGTACCCAACAATTGGTATCAGAGCGGTACTCCAATACGCGGCTTAACATCCGAGGAGAAAAAGATCCAATGGCGTTTCAATTCTCTCCAGTCGAAGGCCTTGCTCTCAACCGACCACCATTCTTCGATGGCTCAAATTATTTGACATGGAAGAAAAAGATGTCAATCTTTATTGGTGCCTACGATATAGAGATTTGGAAGATTATTTGTCTCGGCCCAAAAGTTCCTATCAAATCCGACGGTACGCTCAAAACTTTTGAAGAATACGACGATGCCGATTGGAAAAATGACCATCTAAATTGTAAGGCCACCCAACTTTTGTTTTGTGCCTTAAATCCCGAAGAGGTCAATCGAATCTCGTCGTGTGAGAGTGCGAAAGAAATATGGAAAATTCTTGAAATCACACACGAAGGGACAACTCAAGTCAAGGAGACGAAGATCAATATGCTTCTCCATGACTACGAGTTATTCATGATGAAAGGTGACGAGTCCATCACCAATATGCTTGACCGATTCTCAGTCATCACAAATGGACTTGCGTCATTCGGAAAACCATTATCTAGTAGTGAAAAAGTTAAGAAAATTTTACGATCACTACCTAGCGAATGGGATGGCACCGTGACCGCGATTATGGCATCTAAAGATCTCAACACGCTCGATTTTAGTGCCCTTGTTGGTTCACTAATCAATTATGAGATTGTTTTAAAATCACGAAGTGTCAAGCCGAAACCGAAAGAAAAATCGCTAGCCATGAAGGCTAAGATATCGAGAAAGAAGGAAGAAATCCCGGTGGAAGAAAGCGACGAAGAAGCGGCATATTATGCCAAGAATATTAATAAATTCCAAACTTTATTAAACCGGAGGAAGAAGGATATCTCGAGCGAAATGAAGAAGTTCGACAACTCTTGTCGACAATGTGGAAAACCAGGCCACTTCGCTAAGCATTGCCGTGCCAAACCCAAGAAGGAGGTTCTCGTGGCTACTTGGAGCGATGAAGATGAAGACGATGATTTTATCAATCAAAATAATCTCGCTCTTATGGCCCGGAGTTTGTTCGACGACAGCGACGTCGAAAGCCAAGTAAGTACATCCTCCCGTGATGAACTTTTTGATGCATTTGAATTACTTCATACGGACTTTCAAAATGCATTATCGGAAATCAAATCCCTGAAGTCCAAAATTAAAACTTTGGAAATTGAAAATTCCAAAATTATCAAAAAAGGGAAATTTGTTGAAATCAATCATTCAAAGTGTATTGAAAATGAAAATATTTTGAAGAATGATCTTTTAAAAGTTCAAGATGAACTAAAATCTTTAACAAGAAAATTCTCGCACGGAAACGAGAAATTTGAACAAATGCTTGGTATTCAAAAATTTACTTTGAATAAAGAGGGGTTAGGATTCAAAACTCGTTGGAAAAACGAATCCATTAATTTTAAAAAACCCCATTGCGAAAAGTGTTTGAAAATCGGGCATCATATTTCAAGTTGTAATAGCCCGAGACGGACGATAAAAATTAAGAAAATTTGGGTTCCTAAAGGAACAATCGTTTCAAATATCGTCTACGTTTCTAAACAAAAACCAACTATAGGTTGGATCCCCAAAAATTAATTTTTGTATTTTACTCAGGGGGAGTATTTTTTTTTAGGGAAGATATTATTCTCAGAGGGAGTTTTTACCCTTTATGCAATTATTCATAAATTGTATCATATTTTATATTTTGGTATTATTTATTTCAATTGATATTTTATCCACTTTTTGATGAAAACAAAAAGGGGGAGAGAATGGAGAAGGAGAAATAGAAGTCGAAAATGGGATTAACCCTAAAAGGGGGAGAAAATCGAAAAATGAAAAGGAGAATTCGAAAATGACAGAAAAAGAAAAATGCGGAGACGTTGAAAAGACGATGAAAATTTGAAAATGAGAAAAGAAAAGGAGAAAAGAAAAGAAGGAGTCGAAAAAGAAATGGGAGAAGAAACTAACGAAACGGACAAAGTCGAAAACTTTGGTCTGTACACATATACATATATTTGTATTTTTGCAGGTAAATCCCATTGACGAAGTGTTGTTTTGTAATCATCAAAAAGGGGGAGATTGTTGGAACATTTTGTTCCATGCATAAATTAAAAGTGTTTTGATGATTAATGTTGATAAGCAAAACAAAACAACGAAGAGACGAAGCAAGCATCGAAGGAAAACGAAGTGCAAAAAGCTGGAAAAAGACAAAGCTAACGTACGTAATATGTGATCATTAACGTACGTAATGTAAGCAGCTTAACGTACGTAATGGGTGAGAGATAACGTACGTAATGTAGTTCAAACAAAGTGAACGTTGGAGAAGTCAAAGTCAGAAAAGCATCCAACGGATATATGACGTCGGCAGTGACGTAATGTTAACGTACGTAACAAAGGAAAGGCTAACGTACGTAACTCAAATGACGAAACTCATTGGTCTATTTTGTGAAGATGCTAACGTACGTAACCAGGCAGGGTTAACGTACGTAAAGGTACTTACGTACGTAATGGAGAGAATATAGCGTACGTAATGAAGGTCCTGGCAGCTAACGGCTAGTTTGATCAAGAAGCCTATAAATACCATGCTTATGGTATTGATCAAGTACAACAACTTCAAGTATACTACACATTCATCTGAGATGGATATTCATTATATTGTTGTTGTAATATTGAGCTTATATTGAGTGATTGAGTGTTATACACAAAATCATACACGAGTGGTAAAAGAAAAGATACGATTGGATTCGGTGTTATTAGGATCAAGGATCCGGCATTGTTAGAATCACAATCGCTATCTTCGTGAGGTCTATCTAGTACCCATAGAAAGCTAGAGAGGTTGATTCCTTGTCCTACGAAAAGGAATACGGTTTAACTTGGACCGACATAAAGACAAGTACGAGTGGTTTATCACGGACCAATAGAAGACGTGATTGTAACGGTTATACCTCGACCGATAGAAGAGAGGAGAAGAGGTTTTTCTTTAGCCTATTGAAAAAGGTACCGAGAGAGGACGTAGGCTCGTTTATAGCCGAACCTCTATAAATCCTTGTGCATCATTTATTTTCTGCATTTTATTTTACGCTTCCGCAACACGGCGCAATATCCGATCCCGTACCCAACAGGTTTGACTGTTGACTGTTGACCGCTCTGCATCAGGTGAGCTGACTTTATGAACTTCTCGCCTGAGATTCTTATCAGCTAGGTTCCTTTGTCCGTCCTTCGTCCTCTTGCCTGCATCAGCTAGGATCTGATTTCTTTAATCAGATGGGCCCGTTCTTCCTCTGAGATGCTTCAACTTGCTTCTGCACTAGATTCCCAATCTAGTAGACCAAGATCTCTGCTCAGCTTCAAAAAACTTTCTTCTGGCAGAGGTTTGGTAAAGATGTCAGCTATCTGGTAGTCTGTGCTGACTCTTTCAACCTAACTCTCTTGTTAAGCACGTGGTCTCTGATGAAGTGGTGCTTAACATCAATGTGCTTGGTTCTCGAATGCAAAACCGGATTGTTGGTTATTGCAATAGCACTATTATTGTCACACCAGGTAGGGACTTCATTGGCAATGATATTATAATCCCTTAGCTGTTGTCTGATCCATAAGATATGTGCACAACAGCTACCTGCAGCTAGGTATTCTGACTCTGTGGTGGAGATAGAGTTAGAAACCCGCTTCTTGCTAAACCAGGATATCAGTCTGGTTCCTAGGAATTGGCACATTCCACTAGTGTTTTTCCTATTGATTTTTCACCCTGCGAAATCTGCATCTGAATATCCTGACAGCTCGAAGTTATCATCCTTGGGGTACCATAGTCCAACATTGTCTGTAGACTTAAGGTACTTTATTATCCTCTTGGCTGCATCTAGGTGTGATTGCTTCGGCTTGGACTGGAATCGCGCACAAACTCCTACGGCATAGGATATGTCAGGGCGTCTTGCAGTGAGGTAAAGCAATGATCCAATGAGTCCTCTGTAGTGGGTTGAATCCACTGATATGCCTCCCTCATCTGCATCTAAGTGAGTACTTGTGCTCATAGGGATTCTTGCTGGCTTGGCTGATTCCATTCCAAATCTCTTGATCAGATCTTTGGTATACTTAGCTTGGTTGATGAAAATTCCATTTTCCATCTGCTTAACTTGTAGTCCGAGGAAGAAGTTAAGCTTTCCCATCATACTCATCTTAAATTCTCCTTGCATGAGGTTGGAGAATTTCTCGCATAACTCTGGATTGGTTGAGCCGAATATGATGTCATCCACATATATCTGGACTATCAATATGTGGCCTTCGTGCTCCACTCTGAATAGGGTCTTGTCCACCTTTCCTTTGCAAAAACCATTCTTCTCAAGAAACACAGACAGTGTTTCATACCATGCTCTTGGTGCTTGCTTAAGTCCATAGAGAGCCTTCAACAGCTTATAGACTTTGTCTCCTTTGACAAAACCTGGGGGTTGCTCTACATAGACTTCTTCTTCTAGGATGCCATTTAGAAAAGCACTCTTTACATCCATCTGATAGACTTCAAAATCTTTGAATGCAGCATATGCGAGGAATAGTCTGATGGCCTCTAATCTTGCAACAGGTGCATAGGTTTCATCAAAACCTATTCCTTCACACTGTGTATAACCTTTTGCAACGAGTCTGGCTTTATTCCGAACAATAGCTCCGTCTTCATCACCCTTGTTTTTGTACACCCATTTGGTGCCAATAACCTTCTTGTGATCAGGTCTGTCTGTTAGTTCCCAAACTTTGTTTCTTTCCATCTGCTCCAGTTCCTCTTGCATGGCATTTATCCAAGAATAATCTTCTAAAGCTTGTTCTGTTGTTTTAGGTTCTATCTGTGACATAAAGCATGAGAACATAGCCATTCCTGCGGGTAAAGTTGACTGTCTTGTCTTAACTCCACCAGTCAGCTTTCCTATGATTTGATGGATTGGATGATCTTTGAGCCACTTGGGGATATCGTCTTTTGCTGGGTCTGTTCCCCCTGTTGGATTGCTCTGGTGGATTTGTGCATCAGCTGGGTTCTGGTCTGCAACTGGATCAGCTACCGTCTTGTCATCTGCAGCTTGGGTCTGATCTGCAGATGAGTCTTTATCAGCTACAGTTGGGTCTTCATCAGCGGCAACTGGATCAGATAGGTTTGGTGATCCTGTCTGATCTGCAGTTGGGTCTTCAGCAGCTATAGTTGGATCTTCAGGCTGGTCTGCAGGTGAGTGCACCATTCCAGTGTCATGTACAATGACTTCTTCAAGGGTTGCTGTTTTGAGCTTGTTCTCAATTAACTCAACTTGCTTCCTGTACTCAACAGTAGATTCATCAAAATCAACATGGGGTGTTTCCTCCACAACTAAAGTTCTTTTGTTAAATACTATATATGCCTTGCTTCTTTGTGAGTATCCCATAAAGAGACCATCATCAGTTTTAGCATCAAAGGCATTTAGTTGTGTTTTACCGTTGTTGTGGATGAAACACTTACAACCAAAAACATGAAAATAAGCAACAGTAGGAGTTCTATTATTCCAAACCTCATAGGGAGTTTTGCCATGTCTCCCTACTATCATACTCCTGTTCTGAGTATGGCAAGCTGTGTTGACAGCTTCAGCCCAGAACCTTTTGGGCAGGTCCGCTTCTGCAATCATGGACCTTGCTGCTTCCTTCAGGGTTCTGTTTCTTCTTTCAGCAACGCCATTCTGCTGGGGGGTTCTGGCTGCAGAGAGCTCATGCTGGATCCCATTCTGATCGCTGTAATCAGTGATCGCCTTGTTGAGAAACTCTCCTCCTCTATCTGATCTGATCTTGATGATGGATAGGGATTTCTCATTCTGGATCCTTCTCAGCAGCTCAGGTAGCTTGGTCAAGGTTTCACTTTTCTTATATAAGAAGATAATCCAAGTGTACCTTGAGTAATCATCTACTACAACAAGTGCATGCTTTCGGCCGCTCAGAGTCCTTGGCTTGAAAGGACCAAATAGATCCATGTGGAGTAGGTCTAAGATCCTTGTTGTGAGAGTTGTAGGCTGGACTAGTTTGAATGATGCTCTGGTCTGCTTTCCTTTCTGACATGCATCACAAAGCGCTTCCTTCTTGAATGCTTCATCTGGAAGTCCTCTGACCAGCTTCTGAGAACTAATCTTGTTGATGGCTTTGAAGTTCAGGTGACATAATCTTTTGTGCCACAGCCATCCGTTCTCAGCTACTGTCTTGGATAGAAAACAGGAGTTAGGTGTTCCTGTGTTCCAATCTATCATGTCGACATCTCTCCTTCTGAAACCTTGGAGCTTCACTTCTCCAGATAAGATATCTATTACCATGCATTTCCAGATAGTGAAGACTACTAGATTCTTCTCATCGCAAAACTGGCTTATGCTCAGGAGGTTGTACTTGAGTCCTTTGACATAATGAACTTTGGATATTACAATATTTCCTCGGTGCAGTTCTCCAAAGCCCTTTGTTTGTCCTCTAGAGCTATCTCCAAAGGTTACATCAGGACCTCTTTCTTTGGTGTATTTGGACAGCATCTTCTTGTTCCCAGTCATGTGCCTTGAGCATCCAGAATCTACAAACCATTCTTCACCTCCAAAGTTTGAATTTGTGGAGATGTGGTTGTAGTCCTTCCACCTTTTCTCTTCATCAGCTAGGTTGGCCATCAGGCAGTCATACTCTTCATCATCATCAGAGAAGAATCCGCTGCTTGATTCTACATGCTCCTGATCTTCTCCGATGAGGGCCTTCCTTCTATCTTCTTTTCTGCCCACCTCCTTCTTGCTCTCGTCCTTCTTGAGATCAGGACAGTCGATTTGTATATGTCCTGTCTTGTGACAATTGTAGCACTCCACCTTCCAGCTTCCGACTTTCTGATTCCTTCTGGGACTCTCCTTATAATTTTTCTTGTATTTGGAGTAGTTTTTCCGGAAGTTGCTGAACCTTTGCATTATAAACGCCATTTATTCCTCAAAATCTAATGGATTTGGAGGCTTTACATCAGATAAGCTCTTGGCGGGGGACTCGGCTGCAAAGGCTATTCCCTTCTCTGCAGGCTCAGTTGAGGATGAACTTGGAAGATCGAACTCATAAGCCTTTAGATCAGAGAACAGCTCTTGGATCTTTATTTTATTAAGATCCTTGGACTCTGTCATGGCCACTGCCTTCATACTCCATTCAGGATTGTGAGATCTTAGTACCTTCAGCGCCATTTCTCTGTTACAATAAGATTTGCCGAGGAAGTTGATCTCATTGATAATCTCAGTGAACCTTGTGTCCACTTGGTCTATGGATTCGCCATTCTTCATTTTGAAGTTGTCAAATTTTTGAATAGCAATTGACAACTTGTTTTCCTTGATCAGCACCGTTCCCTCACACATTAAGGCTAATGTGTCCCAGATTTCTTTGGCATTCTTGCAGTTCTTGATCATGACCATGGTGGATTTGTCAAGAGTTTGATATAGCACATCTCTGGCCCGGTTATCAAGATTGGCTAGCTTTGTTTCTTCGGGAGTCAGCTTTGTCCTCTTCTTTGGGATCTTCTCTGGCTTCCCTGCTGCGATCTCCTCTGCAGTGTTGTCCTTCTCGAAGATGAATGGACCATCCTCTATGATGCACCACATGTCATCATGGATTGAAGATAAGTGTGCCTGCATCCTTATCTTTCAAAGATCATACTCGTCAACTGAAAACACAGGGAGTCTAGAATGCATGTGTTCCATTATAAACTGAGAGTAAAGATATATCTCTGATATAGATCTGGTTCGTGAAATAAATGAACCAACTTCTCTGATACCACTTGTAGGTCACAAGTCGTCCAGAAATAAGTCTAGAGGGGGGGGTGAATAGACTTATTGAAACTCTTAAACTCTTTTTCACAAAGAGTAAGTTTCTTCAGCTGATGGATAAACAAATGACTTGGAGTCGTTTGTTCTTAATACGTGCGGAAATCAGCTGATGACGAATACAAAACAACTAATGAAACACTTAATGATGAATGCAGCAGTTAAGGTATGATGCTACAAAACAGTAAAGAACGCAGGCAATTATAGTGGTCTCAGAGGTGGGGTAATTCACTACTAATCCACTTTTCTCCAAACCAGTTGGAGATGAATTCACTATAATTCTCAACCAGTGATAAATATTACAGTGATTCAACCAAACTACAACAGCTTCCAACCAGTGGAAATCCGTGCCATTGTAACACACTTGACTGCCTTGCAACTCTTGATCCTCGATCCTTGGATGCCTTTACAGTCTCTTAACTTCAACCAGTGAAGTACCCCGAACTCAGGATTTAAGACACGAGTTATTGTCTTCTCCAACTAAGAGCTTCTTCAAGTATGAACTTTTTAGAACCGCTCTTTTCACGATGCTATATTTCGCTTTTAGATTGCTTGAAATCTTTGATCGCTTGAAAGTATGTTCGCACCGTGTAATTGTTTTGTGCTCAGCTTCAAATCTTCGGATATATATAGGTCACGATCTCTGAGCTTTTCCTTCATAGCCGTTGCAAATCTTTTCAACAAATCCGTCCGTTGGAGGGAGACTTCTTTGTTTATTCTTTTCTGAATGTTGCAAGGCTGGATTCCCATATTTTAATCTATCTTTCGATTGTTGTCAAGACTCTGCATGTGATGCGCCGAACTTTTTGAATATAAAACGTTTAAAGTCTTCAAGGTGGGTCTGGATGAATTTATTTAATTCATATCTTTTGCGGGAATCACTCCAATCTGTCTCTTCACGTTGCATGTGACTTTCCGTAATATTTGACTTTTCAATGCATGCGGACGTGGACTTGGAGTACTTGGCTGATCTTAACTAGGCTGATGTGCAGATAACTTCTCTGCAGTCTGGACCTCTCTGATGTTCACTGTTTAGGACTTCTCTGATCAGATGACTTGCTTGAGGTGCCTTGACTGTAGTCTGGTCAAACATCTCTGATAAATTTTTGTTGACCAGGACTACTCTGGCTTGACTCGGCTGTACCTCTCTGATGAGCTTAGCTGATATTTAGTACTTAGCCGGTTTTCAGCCTAACTTATTTTTGGCCTATAGAAGATACTCATTTGGTTCTTCTTTACATTTTGCCAAGTTTTTATACTTAACATTATTTGGCCTATGAAATATACTCATTTGGTTCTTCCTTACATTTTTGCCAAGTTTTATACTTAACATTATTTGGCCTATGGAAGATACTCATTTGGTTCTTCCTTACATTTTTGCCAAGTAATAAACATTTGAATTTATACTGATGACATCATCAAAATCTAACAAGTATTCCTAACAAGTATTAGATCTACTTCATATGGATCTCTTTTTCCCCATCAATCCAAGGACATTGAGTGGAAGGAAGCATGCTCTAGTAGTAGTAGGTGACTACTCCAGATTTACATGGGTTGTTTTTCTCTATAAAAAGAGTGGAACATTATCAAAGTTACCTGAGCTGCTGAGGCATATTCACAATGAGAAATACCTCTCCACCATTAAGATCAGATCATACAGAGGTGGAGAATTTCTCAACAAGGCAATCACTGAGTACATTGATCAGAATGGAATCCAGCATGAGGTTTCTGACGCAAGAATACCACAGCAAAATGGTGTTGCTGAAAAAAGAAACAGAACCTTGGAGGAAGTTGTCAGGTCAATGATTGCTGAAGCTGACCTATCAAAGAGGTTCTGGGATGAAGTTGTCAACACAGCATGCCATACTCAGAATAAGATTATGATAGTGTGGAGACATGGCAAAAAACTTCCTATGAGGTTTGGAATGGCAGAACACCAACTGTTGCATATTTTCATATATTTGGTTGTAAGTGTTTCATCCACAAAAATGGTAAAACCCAACTGAATGCCTTTGATGCTAAAACTGATGATGGTCTCTTTATGGGATACTCACAAATAAGCAAGGCATACAGAGTTTTTAACAATAGAACATTAGTTGTGGAATAAACACCTCATGTTGTGTTTGATGAGTCAACTGTTGAGTACAAGAAACAGGTGGAATCAATTGAGAAGAAGCTCAAATCCGCCACCCTAGAAGAAGTTATCATTCATGACACAGGAATGATGGACTCACCTGCAGACCAGCCTGAAGATCCAACTGCAGATCAGATAGGATCCCAAAACCTAATTGATCCAACTGCAGCAGATGAAGACCCAACTGTAGCTGACAAAGGCGCATTTGCAGAGCAGACAGGACCCCCATATATAGATGACAAGACCGTAGCTGATCTTGTTGCAGATCAAGAAGGCCAGAACCAAGCTGATGCAGAGAGGGAAGAAGTCCATCAAAGCAACTCAACAGGGGGAAAAAACCCTGAAGATGATATCCCCTACTAGCTCAGAGATCATCCCATTCAACAAATCATTGGAAACCTAACTGATGGAGTTAGAACCAGACAGTCCACGGAACCAGCAGGAATGGATACGTTCTCATGTTTCATGTCTCAAATGGAACCCAAGACAATAGATCAAGCTCTGTAGGACTACTCATAGATAATTACAATGCAAGAAGAGCTCAACCAGATGGAAAGAAACAATGTCTGCAAAACTAACAGACAGATCATATCACAAGAAAGTCATAGGCACCAAATGGGTGTATAAAAACAAATGTGATGAAGATGGAGCTGTTGTTAGGAATAAAGCCAGACTCGTTGCAAAAGGATATGCTCAATGTGAAGGAATAGATTTTGATGAAACATATGCTCCTGTAGCAAGACTGGAAGCTATCATACTATTCCTTGCGTATGCAGCATTCAAAGATTTTGAAGTCTACCAAATGGATGTAAAGAGTGCTTTTTTCAATGGAGTTCTAGAAGAAGAAGTCTATGTGGAGCAACCCCCCCGGATTTGTCAAAGGAGACAAAGTATACAAGCTTTTGAAGGCTCTATATGGACTCAAGCAAGCACCAAGAGCATGGTATGAGACACTATCTGTGTTTCTGGAGAATAATGAATTCAGCAAAGGAAAGGTGGATAAGACCCTCTTCAGAGTGGAACATGAAAACCACATATTACTTGTTCAAATATATG
Organism: Orobanche coerulescens; assembly: GCA_033398695.1. Taxonomy (NCBI): domain Eukaryota; kingdom Viridiplantae; phylum Streptophyta; class Magnoliopsida; order Lamiales; family Orobanchaceae; genus Orobanche; species Orobanche coerulescens. Next base: position 54,068,064 of record CM065803.1, read on the forward strand.
TGGATGATATCATATTTGGCTCAACCAACCCTGAGCTATGTGAAAAATTCTCAAATCTCATGCAAGGAGAATTTGAGATGAGTATGATGGGAAAGCTAAATTTCTTTCTTGGTTTGCAAGTCAAGCAAATTCACAAAGGAGTCTTTATCAATCAAGCTAAATACACAAGGGACTTGATCAAAAGATTTGGCATGGATTCAGCCAAACCAGCAAGAGTACCAATGAGCACAGTCCTACACCTTGATGCAGATGAAGGAGGTATTTCAGTGGATCCAACCCACTATACAGGACTAATTGGCTCACTTCTATACCTCACTTCAAGCAGACCAGACATTTCATATGCAGTGGGAGTATGTGCAAGATTTCAGTCAAAGCTGAAGCAGTCTCAGCAGGAAGCAGCTAAAAGGATAATCAGATACCTTAAGTCTACAATCAATGTTGGACTATGGTATCCCAAGGATGATAATTTTGAGTTATCAGGATACTCAGATGCAGACTTTGCAGGATGCAAAATTGAGAGGAAAAGCATCAGTGGGACGTGCCAATTACTAGGAACCAGACTTATATCATGGTTCAGCAAGAAGCGGGTATCCAACTCAATTTCCACAACCGGGTCAGAATACCTAGCTGCAGGTAGCTGTTGTGCCCAAATTCTATGGATCAGACAACGGCTAAGGGACTACAACATCACTGCAAATGAAGTTCCAATATGGTGTGACAACAATAGTGCAATAGCAATAACAAACAATCCAGTATTACACTGAAGAACAAAGCACATAGATGTGATACACCATTTCATCAGAGACCATGTGCTTAACAAGAGAGTTAGAGTGGAAAGAGTCAGCACAGAGTACCAAATTGCTGACATATTCACAAAACCTTTACCAGAAGAAAGGTTTCTGGAGCTAAGCAGGGAAATTGTATTACTAGATTGGGAATCTAGTACAGAAGAAGGAAAAGCTACCTCATGTGGAGATCAGACAGGAAAGCTACCTGATGCAGAAAGCTACCTGATGTGGATATCAGACGAGAAATCTACCTGATATGGAGATCAGAAGAGAAAGCTACCTGATGCAGAGACCAGACGAGAACACTACCTGATCAGACCAGACAAAGAAAAGTTAGCTGACATCAACCACAGGCGACACAACTTACCTGATGCAGAGCAGACAAGAAGTAAAACGGTCAACCAGCTAAGTTTCTCATTCTTAGAACAACATAATTATTATATTATTTATTTACACGTGGACAGGAGACCATCCCCCTCGTGTGCGTGTGTGAAAAAAAAAACTAGTTGCCAAAAGCAAGAAAAACCTCTGAATATTCACTGCACTAATCAAAACCTTTTTGAAGAAATGGACTCTACTCAGTATTTCGAAGGAGTTAACCTAAACATGGTGAGGAACAGATCATTTTCAGTATTGTTGTCGATTTTGAAGGATTGCTCGAGGCGAACATGGTGGACACAGGATAAATGAGCTATGTTATCCGCATGATGAAGAAAAAAGCTATCTACCATTTCGTAGACATCAGCCCGAAGCAGTTGTTCAAGGAGGACGTCATTTGCTTCATCAAGGAAGCACAAGTCACTGAGCACTGTATCACGAGCTCGATTTTTGGATAAGAAATCAGCATCACACCTCAGACCAATGCTGACGCATTCAGAATGGAGAATAGGGGCATCACAGTAGAAGCCCTAAAGCAAAGCTCTGTTGAAACCTGGTATGAGATCAAACTACCAGAACAACCCAACAAGGTCAAATTTACTGCAAGGAGAGGCGACCTCAAGAAAGATTACAGATACATCATTGACATCACTAACAAGATTGTCATGGGCATGGCTGGCAGTTATGATCATTTATCATCTGCCAAGTTTATTGTGATGGGAGCGCTTATCCAGCAACAAAAGATTAACTGGCCTGACTACATATACAGACAGTTAGTCTAAGAGGTGAACAAGGTGATCTAGAATGCAGAGGAGAATAAGTTCAAACCAAAACTTGCCGATGGAACCCAGATCAGTTGGATCTTCGAGTTTCTTAGAAAGGCGAAGGGAGCTGCAGACACATTCCATGGCAACAAGAGACTTGGTAATCTCGACCAAGAGACTTTGAAGAAATTTGGGTGATCAAAGGAAGGCCACCAAAATCTCGAAGGAGATGACAAGTGGAACGTCTCCATACAAAGCGCCCTCAGACTCAGACGACGTCCGCTCTGATGCAGGTGGCTAAACCTCCGAAAAGTTACCTGCAGAGGAGATAACATCAACCCCCTCTACAGCTAAAATGCAAAAGTTACCTGCAGATGAGTCTGATGATGACAACCTACCTATTTCCAAGTTATCAAAAAAGAAGCTATCTGCATCAGAGGAGGCTGTGCACATCACCTCATCTACAGATAAGTCCCCCAAAAGGCAGAGAGGATTGGAGGACCAGCCACTTGAAGTTGAAGAAGAAGAAGTGCAGACAATAAGATCACCTGCACCTACAACAATTGAAGAACCTTCAGTCCAGATGCAGATCATCATTTCACCTGCACCTGCACCTGCACCTGCTGAAGATTAGTCATCAGATCAGCCAGATCAATCAGAGCTGATGGCTAAAATCGTTCCACTTCTCACTCTCCCTAGCATGACATAAGAGGAAGAAGCAGAAGAAACAATAGAGATGCCAGAAGCTGGATACTCCCTAAACCTCAGGGAGAACAATCCTCTGAACCTGAACGCATATCAATTAAAGCTGGTAAAACAACAAGCTCTTAAGTTTTCTTTTATCAATATATTTGACGAGTGGAAGGACTTATAATCTCTTTCCGTCACTCAATTAAAAGAGTTTGTTGAGAGAAGTACCTGGGAACACTCCCAGGCTACTGAGCAACTTCTCATGCTTTTTTGTCAAGAGAAAGATATTCTATTGTTACTTCAGGAGAACTGGTTCATGTCCCATTTTAAACAAACCAGTTCGTCCTATATATCATGTAGGGTGTGTCTCTAGGTAAAACCCTTGGAAAAGAAGATCAAGTTTAAAAGGAAGAGACAAGGGAAGGAGAAAAAGAAAAAGAAATTAGAATTGAAGAAGTTGAAAAAGATGATACTGAAAAAGGAGAAGAAGGAGTTGAAAAAGGAGTTGAAGAAGAAGTAGAAAAAGAAGAAAAGGAAGAAAAAGAATAAGAGGAAGAAGGAGTTGAAAAAGAAGACAAGGAATAAGGAGTTGAAGAAAAAGAAAAGGAAGAAGAAGTTGAAAAATAAGAAGAAGAAGAAGAAGAAGGAGAGAGGAAAGAAGATGAGAGAAGAGATGATGAAGCTGATGATCAGGGTGCACCTGATCAAGCATCCATCTATCATCAGTCATCAGAGCATGACAAGTCTGGAAAACCCGACAAGACCCCATCTGATCAGAAGGCAGCAGATAGGAGCTTACCTTCAAAGAAGTCAACTGCCAGGAGGTCATCTGCACAAGAAGAGTCAGGTGAAAATGCTCCTCAGAAAGCACCTGAAGATCACATCTCACCTGCAATGACTGCTCTGATCAGACAGATTGTTGAAGAAACAGTTGCCAGGCTTTTAGCAACTAAAGTCAAGCCTGACCTGCAGTCCCTGAATGCCAAGATGGACACCTTGATCAACAAGAAGGATCCTTCCCCAACACCCCCAAACAACAAAATGCCTTTTGGCGTGTGTGATTTCATGACAAGGGTAGAGGAGCAGCTAGCCACTATCATTGATGCTGGCAAAAAGGGGGAAGATAAAGGCAAAAGGGAAGATATCAGGCATGGGGAAGGCAGAGAAGAGTTGATGACTAGGCAAGACCTCCCTCTTCTACAGGCACGAACCTCCCACCTCAAGAGAAAAGAACCTGCTGCACCATCAGACCCACCTGCAGCCAAAAGGAAGAGAACAGGATATGAACCTGAGGTGAGGTACCAATGGGTAGGCAAGGAACTTCAATATGTTGAAGAGAACCTACCTGTAGAGGCAGCGCCAATGTGGGGAAGTGCTAGGAAGCAGTTCATAGAGAAGTACTATCTCTGGGAGATGCTTCAAGACAAAGACTGCTCCCCACAACAGACATTTATCAACTTCATGGATATGAACTTTCCAAAACTCTGGGCAGTTTTGAGGAAGTATGCTGCAGAGAACTTCAATGCCTATCCAAGAATTCCTGATTTCAGACCTGAAGAAGCACCTACCCTGATGAACAATGAACTTGATGAGATGGCTCTTCAGGAAGAAATCAGAGAACTTTGCATGGAAAATAATTTCACAACTCCAGAGCAGCAAGAGTTTGCTTCATTGGTTATCAAAAGAAAATATGGGTTAGCCCCAGTAACCAAAACTATTGAAGACACTCCCTCCAGCCAGAGTCTGAGGAAAGGGAAGAGGGAGAGGAAGATAAATTTTTTACTTGTAATTTTTACTTTGTAATTTACTTGTAATTTTGTAATACTTTTAATTTTTACTTGTATTTTGTTTCATTCAACTGCACTGTAATGTAAAACATCAATAAAATTTTATAACAGTCACTTGAATAACAACCACTAGTTGTCTCAAATAGACTAAGTTTTACTTGTGTCTTGCACTTTATTTTGTGCAGACTTGTTTACATTTGAAGTACTTTAGTTTTGCCATCATCAAAGGGGAAATTTGTTAGGAATACTTGTTAGATTTTGATGATGTCATCCCTGTATTGTTAATTATTCAAATGTATGAATCTAAGTACTTGGCATTGTAAATAAGAACCAAATGAGTATCTTCTATAGGCCTTAAAAATTAGGCTGAGTCCTGATCAAAAGTTGATCAGTAAGAAAATCATCTAAATATAGAACTGCCATCTATGAGAGAAGTTTTCAGGCAAGTTCATTATCAGAGAAGTTTTGGTCAACGCAAAACATCAGAGAGGTTTGACTAAAACCAAGCTGCAGTTAAGTTTTGAGGAAGGCGATACATCAGAAAAGTTTTGGTCAACGCAGAATATCAGAAAAGTTTGACCAAAATCCATCTACAGTCGAGTTATCAGATGAGATCTGGTCAAAATATCACCTGAAGTTTGACCGTCAGAACAGAGAATATTTATCAGGTCAGAGAACTTCAGAGCAGAGAACGTTATCTCAGAGAACTTCTACCAATATATATCAGAGAAGTTTCATCAGAGAAGGTTGACCACACATCAGGCAGGTTTTGACCAAGAGATATCTGATAAGTTCTCAGTCGGGATAACAGCCAAGTAACCTAGTCCACGTCAGCAAGCATTAAAAGTCAACAATAACGGAAAGCCACATGCAGACGTAAGGAGACAAACTAGAAAGATTCCCGGAAAACTGGGAATAAAATATTCCTTGAGATCCATGTTCTGAAGACTTATGATTATTCTAATCAAGAATAATGGCGCTAACAAAGGAAGTCTTTCAAACGGTCGGAAATGAAAAGGGAATCAAGATGTGCAACGGAATGATAAGATAAACAAAGAAGTCCACTCTGCAACAGACGGATTTGTTACAAGAGATGCAACGACTATGAAGGAAGCTCAAAGGATTGTACTATAAATATCTGAAGATATGAATTGAGCAAAGTACGATGCGAGCGAAACATTCAAGCGATCAAAGCAATCATAGTGAACAAATAGCATCGTGAAGAGAAAAGCTTAAACAGTCATATTCGAATAAGCTCTTAGTTATAGAAGACAAAAACTCTTGTCTTAAAAGCTTGAGTACGGGGTTGCTTTCTTGAACGAGGTTCTTGAAAGTAAAGAAACTGTAAACGCATCCACGGGTTCTTGATTGGAAGGTGATAGACAGCTCGAGAGTTGTTGAGGCATCCAAGGGTTTTCGATCAAGAGGTGCTAGCAGTCAAGGGAGTTGCAATGGCCACGGGTTTCCACTGGTTGGAAGCTGTTGTAACAAGGAAGAATTCATTGTAACATTTATCACTGGTTGACAGTTATAGTGAATTTATCTCCAACTGGTTTGGAGAGAAGTGGATTAGTAGAGAATTGCCCCACCTCTGAAACCACTATAAGTGCTTGTGTGATTTACTGCTTTGAACATCATACATAACTGTTGCATATATATTTACTGTTCCATTAGAGAGTTATCTGCATTATTATCAGCTGTATCTTCCACACTATCTGTTTGCAGTCGACTTAAGTTATCTGCACTTAATCACAGCTGAGAAACTCATCTAAGATTCAGGAAAGAGTTTAACAAGTCTATTCATCTCGCCTTCTAGACTTATTCCTGAGGACTTGTGACCTACACAAGCATACTACTATAGCTTTTTATTACATTCAGTTTTACATGCCAAATGCACAACATATGATGGGCACCAGGTAAAACACCAGCAATAGAAGACAATAATGATAAATCCCTGTGAGAGACAGGCACAAATGGTAGTAGTGCCTTCTTTTCAAGAATCATTTTCTTAAGACAATTTAATGCCCAAGTATATCGGTCGATCTTCTCGTCACTCATATAAGCAAACATAAGTGAATATGTTCGTTGAGTGGATGTGATACCAACAATCTCCAAGAATGGAGCCTGATACTCGTTTGCCTGGTAGGTGACATCAATTACTAACACAGTAGGAAATTGGTCATATAAGTTCATGCTAACTTGATGAATCTAAAGGAGATCTGTAACTTCTTGGGTATCTGGATTCGTACGATAAGTGCAAATATCCTTCATGTAACAAAAAGAATTAACTGATAAATAATAAAAATAAATATATTTTGAAAATTTATTAAAATGAAGAAAATTCGTCTCTTACTTACTTTATGAAGCTCGTTGTAAACACTTGCAATATTTGTAGTGTTTGTTGGGTCACGCCCTTTTAAAGAGCCAAGAATATGTCGTGGAGCAGTGATCTCGGCCAGTTTTGCGACAATTTATTTTTTCTTCTGGTTTTAGTCTTGATGGATACTGATGACCTTCCAAGTATTGAGCAAACTCGTGATTATGCTCTATGCACACAACCTTAATACTCCACATGACACCATATGGAGGAATTGGTACACCTTTTAAGAAATGGACAATTACACTTTTTTGTACTCGTATGTTATTGCAAATCTTCTTCAGGTTGAAGATATCTGGGTGGTTGGTATCCCCCCGTCACAAATGAGAGTATATTTTTTGAAGTTTGTTAATTTTGTTGACCGACTTATCAATAACTATTATAAAGCCGTTTGTAATTCTGATTGCCTTTGCCCAGTTTGTCATATCATCTCTACTTTGAAATATCTATACACAAAATATTTCGAATTATAACAAGCAATATTAGATAATTACACAAAGTATTTACTTAGAAACATACCTGATCTGTAGTAAACTCATTCATGGATTTGAAGGTAAAATGGAGTTTGAAAAATTGGAGTAAAATAAAATATGAAAGAGAAAATTAAGTATCAGAAATGGTATTTATGCTCCTATTTATAATGTGAAGGAAGCAACATATCCGGAAAAAAAATGTGAGAATCCAAAAATTTATGAAAAGACAAGTCACAATTAAAAATAATATCACTAATCCCCACTCTCTCAATGTGGCAAATAAGTCCTAATTCAATGTGAAATGAGCAAGATATCTTGAAAAATATGAAAGAGTCCAAAAATGTGTTAGGACTACTTGTCAGATTTTGATGATGTCATCCCTGTATTTTTGATTTATTCAAATGTATGCGCTAAGTACTTGGCATTGTAAAGAAGAACCAAATGATTATCTTTTATAAGCCAATGAATAGGCTAAGTATTGATCAAGTGTTGATCTGATAGAAAAATAGGCTAAGTATAGAACTATCAAAATATCAAACAAGTTTTCAGGCAAGATTCATTATCAGGAGAGTCAGACGAGGTTTGACCAAAACATAGTTGCATCCGAGTTCTGAAGAAAGCATAATATCAGGCGAGACGTCAGGCGAGCTCTGGTCAACAAATCATAGAAGGTTGACCATAGGCGAGATAATATCAAGCGATATATCAGGCACATTCTGGTCAACAGAATATATCAGAGAAGTTTGACCGCAGACGAGTTATCAAACGAGGTCTAGTCAACTCAAGTATCAGCTGAGGTTTGACCACAGATAAGATATTAACAGGCGAGCTTTCAGGAAAGATTTCAGGTCAATAGAAATATCAACTGAGGTTTGGCTACAGACGAGTTCTTTATAGTCGAGTTTTTCGTTCAAACAGAATATCAGAGGAGGTTGACCAAACTAATTCTGCAGCCAATTTTGAGTATTAGAAAGAAGCTCAGTCCACGTCAACAAGCATTGAAAAGTCAACAATAACGGCAAGACATGCGGACGTAAATTCAAGGAGACAAAGTGAATGATTTCCGAAAGTTAAGGAATAATTTATTCCTAGAGAATGGCGCCCGGAATACTTTCCAAATATAGTAATCAAGAAAAGCGGCACAACGGGAAGATTCTTCAAACGGCCAGATTTGAAGAAAGAGACAAGCCGTGCAACGGAATGAAAAGATAAACAAAGAAGTCCACTCTCCAACAGACGGATTTGTTACAAGAGATGCAACGGCTGTGAAGAAGCTCAAGATTCGTACTATAAATATCTGAAGAACAGATTGAGCAAAATACGATGCAAACAATACATATAATCGACCAAAGCAAACAAAGCATACAAAGCAATCTATAGTATCGTGAAGAGCAAGCTTAAAAGCCATATTCAAGTGAAGCTCTTTTGTTGGAGAAGACAACACTCTTGTCTTTAAAGTTTGAGTACGGGGCATTTCTTTGAACGAGGTTCTCAGAAGTTTCGAGGCTGATAAGGCATCCACGGGTTCTTGATTGGAAGGTGATAGACAGCTTGCGAATTGTTGAGGCATCAACGGGTTTTCGATCAAGAGGTGCTAGGCAGCCAAAGGGAGTTGCAACGGCCACGGGTTTCCACTGGTTGGAAGCTGTTGTAACTAGGAAATTTACTGTAACATTTATCACTGGTTGACAGTTATAGTGAATTCATCTCCAACTAGTTTGGAGAAAAGTGGACTAGTAGAGGATTACCCCACCTATGAAACTACTATAAGTGCTTGGGTGTTTTACTGCATTACATCATACTTATCTGCTGCACTCATATTTACTGTTCCATTTATCAGTTAACTGTCTTCCGCATAACTAAGTTTTACAGTTGACATAAGTCACCTACAGTCGACATAGTCACCTGCATTGTCATCAGCTGTTCTTCCACATTAGTCATTTGCAGCTAAGGTTTGTTTGCTGCATATTATATCAGCTTAGTTAGTCACCTGAGATTCAGGAAAAGAGTTTAATAAGTCTATTCACCCCCCTAGACTTATTCCTGACGACTTGTGACCTACAAGTGGTATCGAAGCGGTTGGTTCAGTTTTACATAACCAGATCCATATACTTGAGTATATACTTTTAATCTCTCATTAATGGAACACATGCAACACATGCATTCTAGACTTCCCATTTTTTCAATTGATGACTATGACTTATGGAAGATAATGTAATACCCGGTTGTAATTCATTCATTTTCATTCAGTAATTATCAGTCTGTAATTGTCACTCAGTAATTCTCACTCATTAATAATCACTCATCATTCATGAATCACTCATTTGCGTTCAATGTTGGCATGTTGCAATCGTATATCAGTTACCGATCGTCATGTCATCTCCGTTTAGAGATCGACGGGAGTATTATTATTTTCATCGTGTTTGGTAGTCGTACTGGGAGCATCATCCGTGGCTTGTGTTAGACTTGTTCATTTTCACATTCGTATGTTATGTCGGATCATTCATCAGTCGTATCGTGGAATCGGAGTTATCGGAATTTTCAACTTGGCCAAAGATCGAGTTACGGCCGTAAGGACTTTGGGTTACGGCCGTAACAAGGGTTCGTGTTTCGTGCCATTTGACGAAAGGACTTACGGCCGTAAGGTCTGTGGTACGGCCGTAAGTTGAGCAGTGCACGGCCGTAAGGTCTGGCATTACGGCCGTGACGCTGCCCGCAGCTACCGAGACATTTTCGGCGAAGATGAGTTACGGCCGTAAGGATGGTGAGATACGGCCGTAAGTGGTGTTCGTAAGTTTTGGGTGTTGTCGACAGGGTGACTTACGGCCGTAAGGGTTGCGGCATACGGCCGTAAGTCGAGGCGTGCACGGCCGCATTTGGCCGACGGCCAGACGCGGCAGTGGTGCCCGGCCGCTGACGAAGAGGGCTTACGCCGTAAGATTTGGCCGGATACGGCCGTATCATCCGAGTTACGGCCGTAAGGTGTGCGGTTACGGCCGTAAGGGTGTCGACGGATGTTTTTGACGAAGCGGGTTACGCCGTAACTTCAGATCGATTACGGCCGTAAGTGTCGCGGGCAGCTTTGACGGCCGAGTTACGGCCGCATCTGAGTTGGCGATTACGGCCGTAAGGCCGTTGACTTGGAAAGTTACGGCCGTAAGAGGGCCGAGTTACGGCCGTAACTTCCTAAGCATTTAATGACTTGGCCGGGTCATTTCACTTCACTTTTTCTTTTTCCTTCTTCATCCGAGAGAGAGGTTGAGAGAGAGTTTTTATCATCATCAATCACGGAGTGTGTAATCTTCATCATCTTCATTCCTTTGGGAAGCTTGGGTACTGCTTATAACTCGTGTTCATCGGATCGAAGTGGTTAGATCTTCAAGAGGTAATTTCTTCAACACCTTGGATTTCGATTTTGTGTTGAGATATGATGTTTTGAAGTTATAATCATGTTTTATGAAGGGATATGTATATGATTATGAGTTTGTATAAGGATTCATTGGATTTTTGAGGGATTTATTCTAGAACACTTTGAATATCGAGTTGGATTTGGGGATTTCCTATTAATAGTTGTTATAATCACGTTTTTGGATATTCTTAACGGACTATTGATCGTATTGGAGATGTTTTATTGATTTGAAGCACTTCTTGGGGATTTGAGATTGGTATTGTTGAGGTTTAGTTGTAATCAATCGAAGTTGGCCTCAAAGTGTTCGATATAATGCCCCTATGAACTTGGTTTAATCGTATCGACGTCTTGAGTTCGTTATGTTCGTGTTTAATTCGTTATTGATCGGATTGTTGGTAATTGTATTGAATTAAGGTTGTTCGAGCGACCGGTATCTTGGTTAGGACGTTGTTCGTGGACGGACATTCATCATCGGTATTGAGTAAGTTAATTCTTACTCGGTTAAAAGGATATTCATTCCTTTTGTCGTTGTTCATTCATAATCATAACTCATTCATCATTGTATTAATCGTATCAAAACTCGTCATTGTCAATTCATCACCTCAGTCATAAGGAACGACGGTTCCGATCATTTCATTGAGCTATCATTCATTTCACCATCATTAAATCTTGGTGAGTCATCATTCATTTTCGTTGTCACTTTTGTCATATTGTGGCATTCCGGGTCATACTGGCGTGCCGGTTGGTATGTGTAGGATTATCATGTCGGGCACATTATGGTCGTGTGTTGGTTGTTGGCCTCACATTGGACTGTGCACACGAGTCGATTGCTCGTGAGACTGATTAGGTACAAGACCACGCGTGTTTGATCGTTGGTGGCTTGTGCACGGACACATTTCCATCCCGGACGTAGTGTGGCGCCATTCCTTTGAGCCGTACTGATAGTCGATTTATATAGCATGTTTGATTGCGTATGTTCGACAGGATAACTCATAATTTCAGATATATCTTGATTGTGTATTTTCAACCCTTGAGGATTGTTGTTCGTATAATCGACCCCGTTTGGGGATATTGTTTTTCGTGTCATGGCAAGGCAAAGGCGCAGGAGAGCACGTTGACGGAGAGTCAGTGATACTAGAAGGGGGCCCCAATCCTTTCACCATTTATTCATCATTTATGTTTTCTTTATTATTCCATTGCAGACATTCCTTTCAAATACTCATTTCATTCAAAGGTCGTGAATTTTATCCTCACATAACATACACAAGTATTCTATATTATCACAGGTATGTTGTATGAAACTCCTAATCGGAGTAATGGATGTTATAATGTGGTTCGGTACTACATTTACCCGGTGTAATTCATCCTTTTTCATTCGCCTGGTGGGTCCCAGTCGGGGGTCCACGGCACTGTAATATCCGCCTGGTTTGGGGTGTTACAGAGTTGGTATCAGAGCGTGGTTTTGAATACTACCCTCCAAGTCATGTCTCATTTGAAATCATCGTCATCGAACTAGTATCATTGGACTTTCGCGTCACGTGTGACCTGTGCAAATGCCGAGCCAATCAGACCAAGAACTGTAAGATTTCTGATGCCATGGTATAATTTCTGGCAATAATCATTCATTCATAATTCATCAGTTAACAATCCTCATTCATCAATTTCAATTGTGATCAAGTCGATAATGTTAACTTATTAATCACTCAATTCATTTCATTACTCAGTTGTTGATCTTGAAGATCATATCATCAATCTTGTTAAATTGTTCAAGATAATCATTTCAGTAATTTCATCAGAAATCATGTCACGTCAACTAATCATTCATGTAATCGCTGTATTTGAGCGCGTATGCTCATTTTCATCATTTCATAATATAATCATAATGTGATACTCATGCGAGAAATATAATCATCATATGGCTTTCCACTTCAGTATGGAGAGGGCTGGCAGAGGACGTGGAGGACGAGGCCGTGGAGCGGGCCGAATCCCGAGAACTCGTGCGAATACCCGTGCAAATGCCAGGAATAATGCTAACTCATCGAGCAGCGACGCTGCCACTCACTCACCTGGACGCGATCATTCACTGTCAGGGAGTCGTACCCGGGACACGGCTCAGTCAGAGGGTGTTCGGGTCGACCCACTCGCATTTATGCAGGGCATGATGGCCCAAATGACCCAGATGGCTCAGTTGATGGAGACGATGCATAACTCCGTCAATCAAATCAGCAGGCTCCTCCGCCGCCACCTCAGAGGCAAGAGAGGGGTGTAAGCAATATCATTAGCGATATCTCTCGCCAGCGACCACCTACTTTTGAGGGCTCATCTGAGCCGGCGGATATTGTTCACTGGCTTGAGCATTTTGAGAAGTTGTTTGCTATGGTGGATTGCCCCGAAGGGCATAAAGTTTCAGTTGCGGCTTACTATCTCGGTAAGAGCGCTCATTCATGGTGGTTATCGTTGAGACCCACAGACGGAACATGTACTTGGGATCGATTCAAGACTCTCATGATGGAGAGGTACTATCCGGCCCCACTCGGGAGGCCAAGTTGTCGGAATTACTCACTCCCGACCTTTCGGCGGATGATGACGTTCTCGCCATCTCCGAAAAATTTCAGAACTTCTTCCGTCGCCTCATCTATCATTCACTCTAAGCGGACAAGATCAAGTATTTCAAAGAAGAGGTGAAACCCCGTATGAGACTTGATTGCTTAATCATAACCGTGTGCCACTGCCGAGTTCATTGAGAAGGCTCTTACTTACGAGCTTACGGCTAAGGAAATTGCTAAGCAAAGAACCTTCGTCTCGCTAGCAAGAAGTCCAAGAACCGTAATCGGTCGACGGTAGTCGTGCCACTTTCAAGAAACCGCGGGCGGGCTCTACTTTTTCCGAGCGACCTCCTGGCGTCTAAACCCGCGGAATCTCGGCCGCGAGCGGCGATTCGCCATCACTTGTTTCAACCGTGAAGAACAGGTCATTTCAGCACCAAGTGTCCGGCGATGCATCACGTGCCACAATCAGTGGATTGCCGGGCATAGGGCCCGTTTTTGCCGTAGGGACTCTAAACCCACTCCGGTCATCTCAAGCCCTGAGTCATTCAGGGTGCGTAATCAAAGCCACTCACTCGGCTGCTCAAGACGACAGGAGCTAAAGGCGGAGCCAAGAGCTATCGACGGAGCATCCGGTTCGGGGCCGGCAAGCCCCGAATTTATGAGATGAAGAAGACCGATGATCCCGAGGCCGGATGATCTCGTGTACACTCGTTATTCTATCTCAACCTCGTGTGTACCCTTTTGATACCGGTGCATCTCATTCATTCATTTCCGAGTCATGTTTGAGTAGACTACGTGCGGGTAGTGCTACTAGTTGTGAGCCTTATGTCATTGGCCTACACGATGGTAGACGAATTATCTAAGTCGTGAGATTCAGAATTGTCCGATCTGGGCCATGGTCGTGTATGGCCGCCGGACCTAATCGTAGTAGATTTGCCGAGGGACGACGTCATCTTGGGTATCGATTGGATGGACCGTCCACGATGCCATCATTAGTGTCCAAAGCGTTTGGTCACTAACATTTCGACGATGGAGTCGAATGTGTGTTTCAGGAGGTAATCCTACTGTTCCGGTAAGGTCATTAATTTGATGAAAGCGAAGGTTACTCAATCGGGATGTGTCGGTTATTGGTGCTATATGGCCAAAACCGAGAAGTCATCAATAATGTTAACGGATATTCCGGTGGTGAGGGAATATGCCGATGTTTTTCCGACGAGTTACGGTTTGCCTCCACAGAGAGATGTGGAATTCACGATTGAGTTGGAGCCAGTACGTCCCCGATATCGAAGGCACCGTGAGGATGGCCCCGACCGAAATGCAGAATTAAAGAACCAACTTGAGGAGTTGTTCGAGAAAGGTTATATCCGACCGAGTGCGTCCCCGTGGGGAGCACCGGTGTTGTTTGTCAAGAAGAAGGATGGTTCATTCCGCTTATGTATTGATTATCGGAGTTGAACAGGTGACGATCAAGAATAAGTATCCCTTACCCCGTATTGACGATCTCTTAGATCAACTTCAGGAGCTTCGGATTTTCCAAGATCGACTTAAGATCCGGATATCACCGATTCGGATTCGAGAGTCGGATATCGCGAGGACGGCGTTTCAACACGCTATGGTCATTATGAGTTCGTAGTTATGCCGTTCGGCTAACTAATGCACTGCGGTATTCATGGAATTGATGAATCGGGTTTTCATCGACTTTTGGATCAGTTTGTTGTTGTCTTCATCGACGATATTTTGATTTATTCTCGTAACCGAGAGGATCACGAGGTTCATCTTCATCGAGTTCTCGACGTGTTGAGACGAGAGCAAGCTGTTTGGAAAGTTTTCCAAATGTGAGTTACGGATGTCCAAGTGACTTTTCTCGGACATGTAATCTCATCAAACGGAGTTCGTGTCGACCCTCAGAAGACGGAGGCTATTCGAGATTGGTTACCTCCGAAGAATGTTAAGGAAATCCGGAGTTTCCTCGGACTAGCGGGTTATTATCGGCGATTTGTGGAAGGATTTTCCAAAATTACTCAACCATTGACGAACCTTTTGCGAAAGGATAAGAAATACACGTGGTCCGACACGTGTCAGCGGAGTTTTGAGGAACTCAAGAGTCGGTTAATGTCAGCACCTGTACTTTCCTTGCCGCAGGGGACGGAAGGATTTGTGGTCTATAGTGATGCGTCCGGACAGGGTCTCGGATGTGTGCTCATGCAGAACGGGAAAGTTATTGCCTATGCTTCACGGCAATTGAGGCCTTACGAGGTTAATTATCCGACCCACGACCTGGAGTTAGCAGCCGTGGTGTTCGCTTTGAAGATTTGGCGTCATTATCTTTATGGCGTTACATTCAGATATTCACCGATCATAAGAGCTTAAAGTATATATTTACTCGAAGGAGTTAAATATGCGCCAGAGACGGTGGTTGGAATTAATCAAAGATTATGATATCGAGATCCTTTACCACCGGGCAAGGCGAATGTTGTCGCCGATGCCTTGAGTCGTAAGTCCGTTCAGGAGCAGATGCTTGCCCGTTTAACAGATTCGTAAGGAGCTTCGGGAACTCCTTAGACCCGAGATCGAGGTCCAGCTTCAGCGAGTTCAGGGACAGCTTTGTATGTTAGAGATTTCATCATCTCTTGGGGATGCAATCCGAGAGAATCGGGGTTCGGACCCATCATTGTTGCGCATCCGAGAGGATGTGGCTCAGGGGAAAGCCCTGGATTCGTGGTCCACGAGGATGGACTTTTGAGATTTAAGAATCGGTTGTGCGTCTGGCGGATGACGAGTTGAAAAACTCGATTTTGAGAGAAGCTCATGCTACCCTTATTCTGTTCATCCGGATCCAGCAAGATGTACAAGGACTTGAAAGCAATTACCGGTGGAGTAATATGAAGCGAGAAGTCGCAGAATGCTTTCGAGATGCTTAACTCAACAAGTTAAGATTGAACATCGGCGATCGTGGTATCTGAAACCTCTTCCTATTCCCGAGTGGAAGTGGGAAGACATTTCTATTGAATACATCACGAGATTGCCGACGAGTCGTCAGGCATGAACACGATCCGGGTGATCGTGGACCGCCTAACAAAATCAGCTCATTTCCTTGAGATCAAGGATACGTGGGGTCCCGAGAGACTCGGCTCATTGTTCATCAAGGAGATAGTGAGATCGCACGGTACTCCTAAGAGTATCGTTCCGATCGTGACGGACGATTTGTGTCTCATTTTTGGAAATCAGTTCATCGTGCTATGGGAACTCAGCTCAATCTCAGTACCGCCTTTCATCCTCAGTCCGACGGGCAATCAGAGAGGACTATTCAGACACTAGAGGACATGTTGAGGGCATGCGTCCTCGATTGGAAGGACGATTGGGAAGCCCAACTACCATTGATCGAGTTCACGTATAATAATAGCCGGCATGCTTCCATTAAGATGGCACCTTACGAGGCCTTGTACGGTCGTCGTTGTCGGTCTCCTTTGTGTTGGGATGACTTGTCCGAATCAATCGGCACCGAGCCCGATATGCTTATAGCCGCCGGGAGAAGGTAGCTTTAATCGAGTCGTATGTTGGCGGCTCGAGTCGGAAATCTTATGCGTATAATCGTCGCCGACCACTAGAGTTCGAGACGGGTGACCACGTTTTGGTCAAGGTATCCCAGTCGAGGTATTTTCCGTTTTGGAAAGAGGGAAAGTTGAGTCCGAGATTCATTGGACCGTTTGAGATTTTGGATCGAGTGGGCGAGTTAGCTTATCGATTGGCTTTACCTCCGGCGTTGAGCCGAATTCATAATGTGTTTCATGTCTCTCGATTGCGGAAGTATGTTGCCGACCGAGTCACATACTCGATTCGGCGAAATCGAGATCGCCGACGATCATTCATATGAGGAACGTCCTATTCGAGTTCTAGAGCGGCGAATCAAACAGTTGAGGAATAAGACGATTCCTTTGGTTAAAATTCAGTGGTCTAGACACGGAGTCGAAGAGGCTACTTGGGAAACCGAGGATAGTATGCGGGAGAGTTATCCCGAGTTGTTTGACCCTTAGTTTCGGGGACGAAACTCTTTTTAAGGGGGGTGGTATGTAATACCCGGTTGTAATTCATTCATTTTCATTCAGTAATTATCAGTCTGTAATTGTCACTCAGTAATTCTCACTCATTAATAATCACTCATCATTCATGAATCACTCATTTGCGTTCAATGTTGGCATGTTGCAATCGTATATCAGTTACCGATCGTCATGTCATCTCCGTTTAGAGATCGACGGGAGTATTATTATTTTCATCGTGTTTGGTAGTCGTACTGGGAGCATCATCCGTGGCTTGTGTTAGACTTGTTCATTTTCACATTCGTATGTTATGTCGGATCATTCATCAGTCGTATCGTGGAATCGGAGTTATCGGAATTTTCAACTTGGCAAGATCGAGTTACGGCCGTAAGGACTTTGGGTTACGGCCGTAACAAGGGTTCGTGTTTGAGGCCATTTGGGCCGAAAGGGACTTACGGCCGTAAGGTCTGTATGCGGCCGTAAGTTGGCGATGCGGCCGTAAGGTGGCGGTTCTGGCCGTCTGGCGCGTCGGCCAGCTCAAGAGACATTTTCGGCCGAAGATGAGTTACGGCCGTAAGGATGGTGAGATACGGCCGTAAGTGGTGTTCGTAAGTTTTGGGTGTTGTCGACGGGGTGACTTACGGCCGTAAGGAGGTTGCGGCATACGGCCGTAAGTCGGCAGTGCGGCCGTCTGAGTTGGCGATTCTGGCCGTCTGCGGCGGCGGGTGCTGGCGTTTTCGGCGAAAGAGGGCTTACGCCGTAAGATTTGGCGGATACGGCCGTATCATCGAGTTACGGCCGTAAGGTGTGCGGTTACGGCCGTAAGGGTGTCGGCGGATGTTTTTGCGAAGGCGGGTTACGCCGTAACTCAGATCGATTCTGGCCGTAAAGTGTCGGCGAGCTTTCGGGACGAAGCCGATTCTGACGTCTGAGTTGGCGATTCACGGCCGTAAGGCCGTTGACTTGGAAAGTTACGGCCGTAAGAGGGCCGAGTTACGGCCGTAACTTCCAAAGTACTTAATGACTTGGCGGGTCATTTCACTTCACTTTTTCTTTTTCCTTCTTCATCCGAGAGAGAGGGTTGAGAGAGAGTTTTATCATCATCAATCACTGGAGTGTGTAATCTTCATCATCTTCATTCCTTTGGGAAGCTTGGGTACTCGTTATAACTCGTGTTCATCGGATCGAAGTGGTTAGATCTTGAGGTAATTTCTTCAACACCTTGGATTTCGATTTTGTGTTGAGATATGATGTTTTGGACGTTATAATCATGTTTTATGAAGGGATATGTATATGATTATGAGTTTGTATAAGGATTCATTGGATTTTTGAGGATTTATTCTAGAACACTTTGAATATCGAGTTGGATTTGGGGATTTCCGATTAATAGTTGTTATAATCACGTTTTGGATATTCTTAACGGACTATTGATCGTATTGGAGATGTTTTATTGATTTGAAGCACTTCTTGGGGATTTGAGATTGGTATTGTTGAGGTTTAGTTGTAATCAATCGAAGTTGGCCTCAAAGTGTTCGATATAATGCCCCTATGAACTTGGTTTAATCGTATCGACGTCTTGAGTTCGTTATGTTCGTGTTTAATTCGTTATTGATCGGATTGTTGGTAATTGTATTGAATTAAGGTTGTTCGAGCGACCGGTATCTTGGTTAGGGCGTTGTTCGTGGACGGACATTCATCATCGGTATTGAGTAAGTTAATTCTTACTCGGTTAAAAGGATATTCATTCCTTTTGTCGTTGTTCATTCATAATCATAACTCATTCATCATTGTATTAATCGTATCAAAACTCGTCATTGTCAATTCATCACCTCAGTCATAAGGAGCAGCGGTTCCGATCATTTCATTGAGCTATCATTCATTTCACCATCATTAAATCTTGGTGAGTCATCATTCATTTTCGTTGTCACTTTTGTCATATTGTGGCATTAGGGTCATCTTGGCGTGCGGTTGGTATGTGTAGGATTATCATGTCGGGCACATTATGGTCGTGTGTTGGTTGTTGGCCTCACATTGGGTGTGCACACGAGTCGATTGCTCGTGAGGCCGATTAGGTACAAGACCACGCGTGTTTGATCGTTGGTGGCTTGTGCACGGACACATTTCCATCCGGACGTAGTGTGGCGCCATTCCTTTGAGCCGTCTTGATAGTCGATTTATATAGCATGTTTGATTGCGTATGTTCGAGGATAACTCATAATTTGAGATATATCTTGATTGTGTATTTTCAACCCTTGAGGATTGTTGTTACGTATAATCGACCCGTTTGGGATATTGTTTCGAGTCATGGCAAGGCAAAGGCGCGAGAGAGCACGTTGACGGCGGAGAGTCAGTGATACTAGAAGGGGGCCCCAATCCTTTGATCATTTATTGATCATTTATGTTTTCTTTATTATTCCGCTGCAGACATTCCTTTCAAATACTCATTTCATTCAGTGTCGTGTATTTTATCGTCACATAAGATACACAAGTATTCTATATTATCCTGGGTATGTTGTATGAAACTCCTAATCGGAGTAATTGATGTTATAATGTGGTTCGGTACTACATTTACCCTGTGTAATTCATCCTTTTTCATTCGCCTGGTGGGTCCCAGTTGGGGGTCCACGGCACTGTAATATCCGCCTGGTTTGGGGTGTTACAGATAAGAATAAAGGTACACTTATCATCTGTACACGATGACATGTGGAGTATATTTGAAGAAGGTCCTTTCATCTACATGAAGGACAACACAGATAAAAATATTGCAGCTGGGAAACCAAGACAAATTCACAAGACCAGATCAGAGTTGACCTCCGGAGAAAGGAAGCTGGCAAACCTTGATAATCGAGCCAGAGATGTATTATACCAGACCCTTGACAAGGCAACCATGGTTAAAATCAAGAACTGCAAGAATGCCAAGGAAATATGGGACACATTGGCAGTAATGTGTGAAGAAACAGAGCTGATCAAAGAGAACATGGAATCAACAAGTGGATTCCTGTCTGATGATAATGAAGTAATCAACTGCCTAATGGCCAACCTTGCTGATGAAGAGGTAACATCTAAACCTCAAACTACATAAGGTTTCAGTTCTGATATGTCTGAAGATATTGATCTTCACAAATCTGTAAACCAACTATTAAAAGATTTTGAAATTCGTAAAGCACACCTGGGTGCAACAGCTGAGAATACCCGACTGAGAAATGATAAAACACAGCTGAAAAAGAATTTTGACAATCTCAGTCAGGATACAAAAAACTTCAAAACCAGTCAGGCAAAAATAAACAGACTAACAACCTTGAACAATGAAAAATCAGATGCACTGACAAATCTTGAAGCTGAACTTTCAAAACTCAAACAATTAAAAGATGCTCAAGCTAAAGAAATTACATCCTTGAAAGCATCTATAACCTTAGATGGATTGTACATAAACAAGAGGCCACCTTATTTAAAATCAGGCCTTGGATATGACCCCAACACTCCCTCCACTTCAAAAACTACCTTCATAAAGGGAGAAACACTTGTTCAGACTACTGAGCCTACAAACAAGACTCTATTTAAAAAGAGGCAGCAACCAAGATTTTCAAAAGAGCCACCTAGACAAAAGACTAGGCAATGGCCAAAACAGCATCACTCTACTTATTACCAAAGACTCCCCAAAAATAGATTTCAAAATGGGAGAGGTAAATGGAAATCCCAAGGTTATCCAAACTTTCAAGATAATAAGGTATGGAGACCTCAACTCTTTCATAATAGGTCTCAACCAAGGTTTTACAATGGCTTGTACCACTCAAATTATCAGTCATATCCTATATACAATCCAAATCAAGGATATAGGTCTAAATACTATGCATCTTATAGAGGTAACAAACATAATTTTCAAAATATGTGGAAACAACAGAATTATCATAACAAACAACATCCAACTAGTTACCAACCATATTATATGCATGATCCTAACCAAGGATACATAGAACATAAGAATGCATATATAAATGAGGTCCATAACCACATGAGAAACCACTCATTTATAAAAACCACTAACCCTAAAGGACCCACTCAAATCTGGGTACCCAAATCTCTTCTTATCTGATTGCAGAAGAATTGGAAAGACTACTGTGCAGCAACCACAAAGTCATTAGTAAGGGTTGAAAAAGCGTTTGCAATCTCAGGGTGGTTCAGGCACATGTCTAGGATAAAAAAGAGTGTCAGTATCAACTAATCAAATAGACTCGATGTGTCAATATAGGAGAGCCTATGTGGATAAACCAACATTCTGGAATGCAGCCAAAAGAAAATCCTAACATCCCAAAGAGGGGGAACTTGTTAGGAATAAAAGCAAAGCTGGGAGCAAAAGGTTATACTGAGTATGGAGAAATAGATTTTGATGAACCATATGCACCAGCAGCAAGAACTCAAGTGCCTTATTGAAATTCTCAAACAATGTTATGACAAAAAAAAGTCATCTGATCAGAACCAAACAAGAGTAGTCACCTGATCAGAAGCAGTTGAGAAAAGTCACCTGATCAGAATAAGTCAAGAAAAATTATCTGATCATAAAAGCAGAAGGGACATGTCACATGATCTGCACGAATCACAGATAAGACATGTCACCTGATCCAAAGAATAGGACAAGAAAAGTCAACTGGTCAAAATGAGACGAGAAAAGATATCTGACCTGAAGAAGAATAAAAGTCGTCTACCTTGGAGCAGACGAAGAAAAGCTAACTGATCAGACCAGATGAGTAAAAGGCCACCTGATTATACAAACGAAGAAAATTCATCTGATCTGAAGACCAGACGAGGAAGCCACCTGATCCGAGCAGATGAGGATCCAAAGCACAAATAAGGAAAACCTAGCTGATATCAACTACAGGTGACATACCTCACCTGACGCATAAGCAGAAAACGACAGACGAAGAAAAGCTAGCTGATCAGAAGCACAGACAAGAAATACCCATGATCAGAGCATATAAGGAATTCAAATCACAGCTGCATCAGAAGTCAAACGGTCAACCAGCCAAGTTTTCTATTTCTTTGAATACTTAATTTTACTACACGTGGCTAAAAACACATGATCACACTACCTCTACGTTTACTTCACGATGCCAATCAATCACTACAAGTGCCATTCTTTATTTAATTATTAAAATTCAAAAATGTCTCTTCGAATGGCTATTTAAGATGCTCGACAATCATTTCAGAAAAACCTTATCGTCTTCAAGCTCTAGAAACCCAAATTTTTAAAACAGAAAAACCCTAGAACTTCAATACACTAAAATCCGAAAAATCTTTCTGCATAAATGGACGCCAACACCTATTTCGAAGGCGTTAACCTGAAGATGGTGAAAGAGCAAATAATCTTCAGCATCTTCGTCGATTTTGAAGGTTTACTGGAGTCCAAAAACACGACGGAGATGGCTCACTTGATCTCAAAATTGAAGAAGAATGGTATCTACCATTTCCTAGATATCAATCCCACTCAGCTTTTCAAGGAAGTTGTTATCTGTTTCTTTAAAGAAGCACAAGTCACCGAGTATGGTATTGAAAGTTCAATTTTTGGCGAGCACATCACTATTATCCAGCAGACAATCGCCGATGCTTTTAACATGGAAAACAGAGGCATAGCAGTCAAGGCTCTGAAACAAAAACCCATTAACATCTGGTTTGAGATCAAAACACTGGGCCAAACAATGATGATCAAATTCACAGCCAAGAAAGGATATCTCAAGAAAGAATACAAGTACATTCTGGATATTACAAATAAGATAGTAATGGGAATGGCAGGCAGCTTCGATCAACTATCTTCATCCAAATACACTATCTTTGGAGCACTGGTCTAGATACAGAGGATTAATTAGCCTGACTATATCTACAGGCAGTTAGTCCGTGAAGTCAACAAAGCTAGTTGGGATAGTGATGAGAAGAAATATAGGCAGAATCTAACTTATGAAACACAAGTTAGTTGGATTCTCGAATTCCTCGGGAAGGTAAAAGGCAAGGCAGATCACTTCCACGCTAGCAAGAGACTTGGTCATCTGGACCAAGATGTAAAAAAGAAACTTGGAGATAAGAAGCTAAAAGTAGCTGAGATAATTGAGAAAATGACAAGTGGAACTTCTTCATACATAGGACCTTTAGACTCAAATGAGGTCCAGTCTGACGCAGCTGCTCAAATAACAACTGATAAACCTGCAGAGGAGATGATGCCAGCTCTGACCGCAGCTGATGAGAAGTCACCTGCACCTGCAGACAGCCAAGACATTGACAACATTCCTCTCTCCAAACTCTTGAAGAGGAAGTAACCTGAAAAAATTGTTCATATTATATCCTCACCTGTTAAAGAACAACCAGAACATCCCTCAGATCAAATGCAGATAGTCATCTCACCTGCACCAGCATTACTTGAAGATCAACCTGCTCATTCCTCTAACAAAAAAAAAAAAAAAACCTGCTCATTCCTCTGAGCTGATAGCAGAAGTGATTCCCATCCTAACACTTCCAAGTGTCACCGAAGAAGAAGAGGTATAAGAAACTATTAAGGTACCAGAAGCTGAATACTCTCTCAACCTCAGCGAGAACAACCCCCTAAACCTTACCAAGGATTAACTGAAATTGGTAAAACAACAATCCCTCAAAATTTCTTTTGTCAATATTTATGAAGAATAGAAGGAATTGATAACGCTTACCTTCTCTCAATTAAGAGAATTTGTTGAAAGAAGTAGCTGGAATCACCCCACAGCCACTGAACAACTCATTATGTTATTCTGTCAAGAGACAGATGTGAACTTGTTGCTAAAGGAGAACTGGTTTATCTCACACTTTAAAGAAAACATGGACTAGTTCGTCCTTCATGTTATGAAAGGTGTATCACACGCTGAAACCCTTGGTGAGGAGAAAAAAGTAGAAAAGAAGAAAGAAGATGAAGAAGTAGTTGAAAAAGAAGAAGAGAACAAGGAAGAAGTTGAAAAGGAGGAAGAAAATGAGGAGAAAGAAGAAGAAAAAGAAGAGGAGAAAAAAGAAGAAGGAAATGAAGAAGAGAAAAGGGATGAT
Organism: Orobanche coerulescens; assembly: GCA_033398695.1. Classification (NCBI taxonomy): domain Eukaryota; kingdom Viridiplantae; phylum Streptophyta; class Magnoliopsida; order Lamiales; family Orobanchaceae; genus Orobanche; species Orobanche coerulescens. The sequence continues at coordinate 54,092,369 of CM065803.1, forward strand.
GAGGACCAAGACAATAATCCACCTGATCAGGCCTCAAGTTCATCTCAGCTATCTAGAGATGATAAATCAGGAACTCCTGACAAAACCCCCTCTGATTAACCATAAGCTGACAGAGAAGTCTCATCTGAGAAATCCATTGCCCAAAAGTCACCTGCACATGAGGGCACATCAGAAAACACAACTCATCGACCTGCAGTCCAATTGCCTTTAAACATTACTGAGCTGATTAGAGCAGTGGTGGAGGAAACAGTTGCCAAACTCCTGGAAACTGATGTTAAACCTGAACTGAGGTCCCTATATGCAAAAATGGACACTCTTCTCCAGAAAAAGGAAGCCTCTCCACCACCTTCAAATTCAATAACGCCTCTTGGCATGTCAGATTTCATGCATTAGGTGGAGGAATAGCCAGCGTTGATTCTTGATGCTGGCAAAAAAAGGGGAAGATATAAAGCAGGGGGAAGAGAAGACTCAAATGTAAGCAGAGCTCAGATCTAAGAAAAGAGAAGAAACACTATTGTTGATCCCTAGAACAATTACTTTGAAAATAAAAAATACAGCTGCACCATCAGACCTACCTGTAACTAAGAGAAAAAGAACTGGCCAATATCCAGTGGTGAGGCTCTAATGGGAAGGTAAAGAGCTTCAATATGTTGAGGAATTCTTGTCTGTTAAAGCAGAACCTATGTGGCGAAAAGCAAGAAAACAGTTCATGGAGAAGTACTACATTTGGGAAATACTTCAAGACAAGGATAATTCTCCACAAGAAATCTTCATCAACTTCATGGAGCTCAATTACCCCAACCTTTGGGAGGTTTTGAAGAAGTATGCAGAGAGAGAATTCAATGCATACCCCATGATTTCAAACTTCAGACCTAAAGAAGCACCTACTCTCATGAATGGAGAACTGGAGGAGATTGCTCTTCAGGAAGAAATTAAAGAAGTATGCATTGAAAACAATTTTTCATCTCCAGAAGAACAATAGTTTGCCTCCTCGGTTGTCAAGAAAAAATATGGGTTAGCCCCAGTTACAAAAAGACCCACAGGAGCAAAGCCTTTAAAGACACTCCCTCCAACAAGAGGCAGAGGAGGGAGATGAATTGTCATTGTAATATTACTTGTAATTTTTCAGTTTGCTTGTAATTTTTTATGGTACTTGTAATTTTCATTTTTTACTTGTATTTTTCATTCAAGGACTGTAATGTAATATGTAACTCTGAAAGTTTATAACACTCAACTTGAATGACAACCATTATTTCTCTCAAAAAGACTGAGTTTGATTTTTGTCTTCCACTTTACTTTTGTGCAGACTTATTTACATTTGAATGCTTAAGTTTTGCCATCATCAAACTAGGGGGAAATTGTTAGGAATACTTAGATTTTGATGATGTCATCTCTGTATTCATGATTTATTCAAATGTATGTAATAAGTACTTGGCATTGTAAAGAAGAACCAAATGAGCATCTTCTATAAGCCATTGAATAGGCAAAATATTGATCAAGTGTTGATCAGTAGAAAAATCGGCAAAGTATAGAACTGTCAAAATATCACACAAGTTTTCAGGCAAGATTCATTATCAGGCGAGTCAGACAAGGTTTGATCAAAACACAGTTGCAGCCGAGTTTTGAAGAAAGCATAATATTAGGCGAGACATCAGGCGAGCACTGGTCAACATATCATAGAAGGTTGACCGCAGGCAAGATAATATCAGGCGATATATCAGGCAAGTTCTGGTCAACAGAATATATCAGAGAAGTTTGACCGCAGACGAGTTATCAGATGAGGTCTAGTCAACTCAAGTATCAGCTAAGGTTTGACCACAAATAAGATATTAACAGCGAGCTATCAGCCAAGCTTTCAGGTCAAAAGAAATATCAACTGAGGTTTAACTACATACGAGTTCTTTATCAGTCGAGTTTTTTGGTCAAACAGAATATCAGAGGAGGCTGACCAAACTAATTCTGCAGCCAAGTTTGAGTATCAGAAAGAAGCTCAGTCCACGTCAGCAAGCATTGAAAAGTCAACAATAACGGCAAGAAATGCGGACGTAAATTCAAGGAGACAAAGTGAATGATTCCCGGAAGTTAAGGAATAATTTATTCCTAGAGATTGGAGCCTGGAAGACTTTCCAAATATAGTAATCAAGAAAAGCGGCGCAACACGAAGATTCTTCAAATGGCCAAATTTGAAGAAAGAGACAAGCCGTGCAACAGAATGAAAAGATAAACAAAGAAGTCCATTTTCCAACGGACCGATTTGTTATAAGAGATGCAACGGATATGAAGAAGCTCAAGTTTCATACTATAAATATCTGAAGAATAGATTGAGCAAAGTATGATGCGAACAGTACATACAAGCGATCAAAGCAAACAAGGCATAGAAAGCAATCTATAGCATCGTGAAGAGCAAACTTAAAAGTCATATTCAAGAGAAGCTCTTTTGTTGGAGAAGTCAACACTCTTGTCTTTAAAGTTTGAGTACGGGGTACTTCTTTGAACGAGGTTCTCAGAAGTTTCGAGGCTGATAAGGCATCCACGGGTTCTTGATTGGAAGGTGATAGACAGATTGCGAGTTGTTGAGGCATCCACGGGTTTTTGATCAACAGGTGCTAGGCAGCCAAAGGGAGTTGCAACGGCCACGGTTTTCCACTGGTAGGAAGCTGTTGTAATTAGGAAATTTACGGTAACATTTATCACTGGTTGATAGTTATAGTGAATTCATCTCCAACTGGTTTGGAGAAAAGTGTACTAGTAGAGGATTACCCCACCTCTAAAACCACTATAAGTGCTTGGGTGTTTTACTGCATTAGATCATAATTATCTACTGCATTCATATTTACTGTTCCATTCAGCAGTCAACTGCCTCCCGCATAACTAAGTTTTACAGTTGACATAAGTCATCTGCAGTCGACATAGTCACCTGCATTGTCATCAGGTGTGCTTCCGCATTACTCATCTGCAGCTAAGGTTTGTTAGTTGCATATTATATCAGCTGAGTTACTCACCTGAGATTCTGGAAAAGAGTTTAATAAGTCTATTCACCCTCCCTCTCTCTAGACTTATTCCTGACGACTTGTGACCTACAAAATGTACTATAATTTATGAAAAACAAATCATAATTAAAAATAAAATCACTAATCCCCCTCCCAACTTGACAAATAAGTCACAATTCAATGTGAAAGGGGAAAATATCTTGAAAAATATGAAAGAGTCCAAAAATATATTATAAATTTACGATAAGACGAGTCACAATTAAAAATAAAATCACTAATCGCCTCTCTCCCAACCTACCTCTAACTCACAATTCAACGTGAAAGGGGAAAAATATCTTGAAAAATATGAAAGAGTAAAAAACTATATAATTTATGAAAAGACAAGTCACAATTAAAAATACAATCACTAATCCCCCTCACAACTTGATAAAATATCAGAAAAAATATACAATATTTTTAATAAAAATGATCGGCATTTTTAATAAATATATTTTATATGATATCCTTTTTTACTGTACAGTATATTTAATAAAAAAAATTCTGTATTTTTAGTAAATATATTTTATAACTTTTATATTAATATATTTTAATTAAAGACTAACTAAAATTAATAATATATCATACATAATAAATTTAGATAATAATTAAATAAAAGGAGAAGGGTATTTTTTGTAAAATAAGCTATTTTGTCAAAAGTGGGGATTACTTGTTTTGGGAGGAGGGGAGAGGCTCTCTATAGATAAATTTACATTGTAGTGTAGTATTTATATTGTTCGGTCAAACAATATTGGGAAATCCCGATTGCTATATGAATACCATTATATTCATTTAATTGAGTACATGAATACTCATTTACTTAGTTGGCGAGTACATGATATGAGTGCTCGCATGCCCATTTGACCAAGTTGTACTCTTTTGGCAAAATAAATGACTACTCGAGTACTCTTTTGGGCGAGTAAATGATTACTAGTGTACTCTTTTGACCGAATACAACAGAATAAATATACTCTTTTTTTCATGGTGTTTCAGATTTTTTTTATTTCGATTGACATCGTCAAGTCAAATTGCTCGTACGCATGTCCCATCCTTGTTAAGGTAAGCCAATTCATGAATTATACTTTATTTTGTTGGGCTGTTTACTCAGCTTGATCATTATTCTTTATTGATTGTTTCCATAGCAAATTTTCATTTTCAGTACAACAAAATTCTCTCAACTGTAATCAGTTGTCATTTAATTTCGTGGAATAAGGTCGCACTTGAAAAGTCGTGTGCTTTCTTGTCGATAAAATAAGTTATTTAAAGAAGTGGGAATAACTTATTTTGCCCTTTTACATATAGTATTATTTTTTTTTTGTCCTAGGTTTAGCAACAACTTTTTTGATACCCAAATTGTTGGAATTGACCTTTACTCGAATAAATTCTAGTCATATATTGTAATTTCGAGTAATATAATTTCGAGTCAACTTCAAAAAAAATACAATATTGAGGAAGGTTGGCAATCGGATAAAACGAATTAGATATCGAGTTAACCGAATGCGAGCTACCCGATTAGAATCGAGTTAACCGTACAACTCGAATTACCCGAACAAGTATCGAGTTACCCGAATATGAAATCGTGTTACCCGAATAGGGAATCAAGTTACCCGATTTTTTCGACTTAACCGAATGCCAAACGTGTTACTCGAATTCGCGTTACTCGATACGTTCTTCGAGTTACTCGACACGTTGTGACGAGTTACTCGAATTCGCGAGTAACTCATTATAAACCGCTTGTCTTATTTATTCGATTCGTCTCCTTCACGATTCCTCTGCACACTTCATTCGAGTTTCACGATTCTTCTGCACACGAAATCGAATTTCACGATTCTTCTGCACATAAAATCGAGTTTCAAGAATCGGATTTAACAAAAGTATTCGAGTTTTATCCGAGTAACACCTAGTCAATCGAGTTACCTCTTTCTCGATGGCGAATTCGACTTCCCCGAATGTGAGGCGTTCCCCGAATGACACCGCCGGTCACGCCGATGCCGAATCCGCCGCTGCAGCTGGATCTGCCAAAAACTAGGTAAGATTTCAATTTCGTGTCACTCGATAATCGTGTTACTCGAATTTAGACTCATTTTACTCGAATTTAGGCTCGTTTGACTCGAATTTGAACTCGTTTTACTCCAATTTAAACTCATTTTACTCGACCTTTAGGCTCGTTTTACTCGTTTTACCCCCTGCTGAACCTTTACCATTTTGCTCCATGAATTTGGGAAAATGAATTGAAATCGTGTTGATATCATGTTGATAAGTACCGCCGGTCAACCTCGAATACTTATCGTGTTGATATCGTGTTCTCTATTTAAATAACGAGCCTAAATTTGAGTTGAATTGATTATCAGATAGAGAAAACAAATTTGGGAATTAAATAGAGAAAATGGGGATTATCAGATTTCTGAATTGATATAGGTTGAATTGATATCGTGTCGAATTGATTATTTATGTAATCTTGATAATGCGTATTTGAGGTTGAATTCGAATTTGGGAATGTTATAAATATTGATATCGTGTCGAATTTAGTTAGTTTATTTCGTTTAGTTAGTTTATTTCCTTTTTTCTATTTGTATTACTCGAATATAGTTTATAAGTTACTCAAATTGGACTAATTGACCAATTAGGATTTCTCAAATTAATTTAGAAGATTAATGTTCTTCCTTAATTAGAATGATGCAAATTGATTTAGGATGATTCGAATTGACATAAAACTACTCGAATTATGATGACTCGGATTGTATTAGGATGTCTCGAATTGCATTAGATGATTGAAATTGAATTAGGATATCTCAAGTTGAATTAGAATAACTCGATGGAAATAAACCGAATAAATTTTACTGTTACTAGAATTGTCTAGTTAGTTTTTCCCGATTACATATTACCCGAATACAGCCCCAGGAAGCTAAAATTAAGATATATTTGAATCGTCATGTTGTTTGGAAGAGGCCGAATATGGAGGTTCGAAATGCTCGATAAATGGGTAAGTTAGATTAGGGATTGTTAAGACTATCATTGCTGAGCTGCGGAGTGTAGGTGATGACACTATTAGAGAGTTCAGAGAGTCGTGTCTTGGACACTTTATCCGGGAGGAGTGGGGGGGGGGGGGGTATTTGTCTCTAATGCCGCATTGCATGCCTTGTTCTCGAACGAGGTTGTTAGGCCGGATGCACAGGCTGATGAGTTTTAGTTTAGGATCGGTCATCGCTTGATCCGATTTTCTAGATATGAGTATGTGTTAGTCACCGATTTGTGATTCGGAGACTTTGACTTTGATGTACGCGGGGACGATGTTCCACCGGAGGGGAGCGTGTACGATCGGTATCCGTTGCTCAGTCATGGGGGCAGATGTTAGACTGTATTCGTGATCGATTTGCTGCTGGATATTTTAGAGACAGCCCGGTGATGCGTTGAAGGTCTCTAAGGTGTTATGCGTCTGTTATTTGATATTCAGTGTGGATGGTGGGAAGCATACTATTGACCGGTGGTTGTGGACATTGGTTGAGGACCATACTCGGTGGGAGAGCTTTCCATGGAGCTTATATTCTTATCAAATATTGGTTACGTACTTGAGTGATGTTCCCACTGAGGTCCCCGCTGGTCTGGATCCGAGTTACCATTTTTATGGTAACATATACGCTATTATGGTACGTCCTCATATTCATTAACTTAATTATATACTGAAACTCGAAATAAATATTGTTATTATTTCTTATGTTGGGATTCAATAATTGTTTTCAGATATGGGCTTGCGAGGCTATACCGTCGTTAGGCTCCAAATATGGGATCATGCTCAGAGCTTCTTTCATTCAGCAACCTCGTTGTACACACTGGAAGTTGAAGAAGCTGGGTCATGTTGCTTTCACCATATTTTTCGATGAGTAGGTAATTAATTATAGGTTTTCAATACGTAAATACTCTTGTAGATATTTAAAGTAATAATGACTAAAAATGTATCATTGAATTGCATTTAGATTGATTGTTTTGAGGTGTTATATCCGACACCTGAGGAGGAGCAGGAGCCATATATGCAGTCCATTAGTGATGCTGCAAGCGAGCGGGTGCATTATACGCAGAGGATAGCCCTATGCAAGAATGGAGAGGGGAGGGGGTGTTAGGAGTATGCCCTCGAATGCCACTCAGAGGTTGTTGAGTGAGGGCATTGTACTTGTAATTATGTAAACCATTTATATAAGGCAAATGAATGTTTCTTTATTTACTGGTAGTTACTGGCATTCCTAACTCATAAATAAACATATAGAAACTAGTCCATGTATTTGAGAGCAAAACGTTCCACTCCTTATTGGATAAGGGGGTCGGCACTGGAAAGGTTATAGCTCAAATACTTAATCGTTCGCAAGTCGATGAAACTTGACTGGGCGTTAAGTTTATGTGAAGACTTGTATGACGTGTTCTTTGACATGGAGAGTGCCTGTCGAACACTAATGGTTAGTGGGAGCACACGTTATAGGTATGCTAATTGGATTAGTATACTCGAACCGACTCACCCTCGATTCGTCACATGGATTTCACTCCGGAACAGTCAATGACGGAATCGAAAGGTTGTGATAGGTATTCGTGAACCTTCGACTTGAGGATTTAGTAGGGATGTGCTTGTGACGTCAAGATTTTCATTAGAGTAGTTCGACCCTGTAAACCGGAAGGCGGGGGTCAACCTCGACGTGCATCTTGACGGGCAAGTAGCAGGTCCTACTGAATACCAAGATAGAATTCTTTCTCCCGTTAGTGAGCGGGTTATATGTCCTATGCGGTTATTGGCAAATGAGATCATAAGTCTTTGGCCAAAGCATTGGAGCTAGTTGTATTAGATACACGACAGCTCGATGATCTCGATTTGCATTAACGCATGCATAGCGTCAAGTACAGATATGGTTTGACTGACCGTGACCCTATAACTTGATCGGGACATTTGAAAGAAGGGTTTATACGTATACTGGTATTCACGACAGAATGGTTCTTGAATGATCCCAATCATTCGTTCTCAGATCGGCTACAGTAGGCCACCAGCCGCTAGGTGGTGCTACTACTCTTTGGTTCCTCCCATTGCTGACTGAGACGGACCTACCGAGTCGCGCATTAGGATTGACAACGGAATGAATCGAGCTAATTATCTCATTATGAATATTAGATATTGGATATCTAATTTTGGAACATTGGATGTTTAAATCGATTTATTGGATAAATTGATTTACGGCCTAATGAATTAAATAAATTACTGGGTGATTAATTTAATTCATGAATATAATTATTTCTTGGAGAAATTAATTATGTTATTTTGTATTTGATATGTTTAATTAATTGGATTAATTAAACGACATAAATACATCGGACGGAATAGGAGTTTATCTGTTTGGACTCACGAGTCCGAAACGAACCGAACTCGACCGCTTTCTAGCATGGGCCAACCCCCACTTATTACCATGTGTGTGTATTGACTTGTCCCCATCATGGTTTTGGAATCTCATGTGATTGAGGGGACAAGTATCATATACATTATATGGGGAATCAAATCATGATATATGTATTTGTATTCATGTGGGTTGAATAAGAATATATACAAGACTTTGATCTCTCATCCTCACAATACTTCTTGGCATTTACGTATCATTGAGTTTGAGAGAGAGAGAGAAAATTGTTTTCTCTTTAGTCATCTTCTTCTTCAACCTTGTTCTTGTTTTTCTTAGAGAAAAATATCAAGACATAAAGAGAGAGTAAGATTAAAACACTTAGAGTGTAGTAATCTTTACATATATAGCTTCATCACCTAGCTCTAGCCGTATCCTCGGAGGATAGCAAGGTGTTGTCATTCCGTGCTTCTCGGCGTGGCAAGTAGAGACGCGGTGCTTTCGGCGTTGGATCGTTCAAGAGCTTGGGAATAGCTCAAGAGAAGGTTACCATTTAATCAACGGACTTCGAGGGTTAGTTTTTACAACTCTTGCTTTTCGTTTATATATTCGTATATACGTAGCTCGATCGATCATCGTAGGGATTGGATCGAATTAATTTTCGCTTTTACCGCTTCGCCTGGGCCTTCGTTTTAGGCACCGAATCCCAACAGTGGTATCGGAGCGTAGGTCTTGCGATCGTATATACGATATTGGCATTTGGAATGCTTGATTAGATGGTGAATGATTTGGAATCATTTTAGTCATAATCGTGGTATATATTTTTACGTCGTTGTAGTTATATTTTTCGTAAGTTTATGTCTAAATATAAATCTTAATTTCTTGGAAATATGATTTATATTGAAGATATGAATGTTGAAAAATATTGATATTGATATCCGGTCAAAATCGAGCTCCGAATCGTCGTCGGACGACTTTTCGGACAAAGGCGAAGCTGCCAGGTGACTCGCCGTGTGCCGTGACACGGGCCGTGTCGGCGCCTTCAGCATCGCCAGCAGACCCGACCGTGTCAGAGACACGGGCCGTGCACGGCCGGTAGCCGCCGAGCGTGACTCGCCATGCCAGTGCCGGGCCGGAAGGTCACGGCGATGACTCGGCCATGGCAGCCATTTTCGCCCGGCTCGATTTTTCCGTGTATTCTTGAAAATTAATCTCCGCATGTTAAATTAGATTTAATATGATTAAAATGATTTATGGTATTTCATTTTATAAGGGAAATTTGATTAATTGGAATATTTATGGTCAATCAATTATTTTGAACGTTATTATATTACCGATTGTGTGAATCGATTGGATCGGTTCGTATTGTTGATTGGATCAATGTATCTCTACGCTTTCCATTTATTTAGTATTTATTGAATGAATGCTTTTGAATGGGGATGTGGTTCGTGGACTTAGTTTTTGAATCGTTCGTTTTATTCGATTGGGTTGTAAAGGCCGTTTTGAGCCTATTTATTTTACTAGAAAAATTTGTATCTAGGATGCAATTTTCAATGTAAAATTTATATGTAATGACGAAGACCGAGGAAGATCCATTTCGAGAAGACGAAGATTCAAGACGAAGACTTGTAATTAGATTACGGAGTTTTTGTTTTCTAGAACGTCCATGAACCACATGTTGGTAGCAACTAGGTTGTGATTGGTTGTTTCATATTGTATGAATGCCACAAACGCGCTTAAACGATTAATGTGCAAAGTGTAACGTTAATCGCGATAATTCTCCCACAACAAATAATTAAGTTTATAAGGTTTCAAGGTTTTCCTTCCCTCCATCGAGTTTTCGGGAAATTGAAATCCAAACCGGATGTGCTATGCTTCCGAGTTATCGGGTAGTCGTCGGGGAGGACGGATAAATTACCGGAGCGCATTGATGCCTTCGGTTGGAGCAAATTTTATCCCTAGAAACACGATAGGTTGCGGATAAGATTCAATTGTGAAACCGATTTGCGTCGATGGTATAAACTTAACTTGTTCACGAACCATAGAAACCGTATAGGTTGAGGGAGTGAACAAGGGGAAAAAGAAGATCGAATCATCCATTAGATGGGTTGGTGTTGGACACCACTTTATGAAAATTAATAGACTAGAAACACATTCGGTTGCCCTCTATTAAAATTTATAAAGAACTCGATCACCACTATGAAGTAGAGCGACGATACTTAGGATTTCACATGGGAGTGTGTTATTCCGATAAAAATAGTGGGAGCCGGGTAACAAGAATAGAAAAGACCTTAAATTCTATACTCGTAACATAATTGAATGAGTCACTAATTAATCTGTTATACTTAATGCATAAATCTCAATATGACAATGAATCCACTCGCAATTCTACTCGAAAAGAACACCTTAATGGGACCTAACTTTGTGGATTGGCTCCGCAATCGATGATTGTCCTCGGATAGAGGCACTGGGATACGTCTTGGAGACGGACATTCGGCGCCTCTGGCGGACCCGAGCCAATCAGAAGAGATTGAAAACCACGAAAAGTGGGTTAAGGATGACGTGAAAGTCCGTGCTTATATGATGGCTTCCATGTCTAATGAGCTTCAGAGCTCATGAGAAAATGACTTCGCTAGGCGATTTTATCTCACTTAACCGAGCTTTATGGTGAGCATAGTAGAAGCGCTAGATATGAGATATCCAAGCAAATCGCTCGGGTGCAAGGATGAAGGAAGGTGAGAAGGTTGGGGAACACGTCCTCAAAATGATATCCATGATCGAGAGATTGGAGGCTCTTGATTTTAAAATGGATACTTCTCTCCAAACCGACCTTATCCTACGCCTCTCTCGATTCCTTCTCACGCTTTGTTATGAACTTCAACCGCAATGAGATTGCATGTAATTTAGTCGGGCTAATGAACAAACTTGTGATCGCTCGCCTCGATGAAGACTCCGCGGATGAAGGAGTCTGCTCTTGTGATTTCTTACGGACTTCTAAGTCTAATAATAAGAAGAAAAAGACCAAGAAGCGGATCGACCACATGCTAAGGACCTTAAGGGTAAGGGCAAGGCCCCGATGGTTCCAAAGAACAAGAAGAAGAAGGATGCTTGTCTCAAGTGCGTGAGCCGGGCCACTGGGCTAGAGACTGTCCGATTCTTCATGGCACTTCAGTCTGTAACTTTTAGTTTTGGAAACAAATTGTTCACATCGTATTTTCTACTTCTGGATACTGGATTCTCGGTGCTAGTTCTCATATTTGTACCGTGAATCAGATCTGGAACAAAGTAGGAAGCTTGGAGCCGGAGAAGTTATGATCACAATGGAAGCGGCATAGTGTCGAGGCGACCGACATAGGATCACTTCTTTTGGGTTTAGAATCCGGCTTTGTTTTGACTTTAGAAGATGTACTTGTTTTGCCCAAGGGGCACAAAAACATTGTATCCATTCCGGCCATGGACCGAAAAGGCTTTTCATTTTTCATTGGTGATGGTTCCCAAAATTTATTTTAGAAATAAACTAGTGGGTACCGCTACATTGTTGAATGGATTGTATCATCTAAATCTCAACAAAGTAGTTGTGAATACTATAACTAGAAAACGGTAGGGATGAAACCAATCAAGTTTTGAAATGGCATCTTAGACTTGGTCATGTTGGTGACCAAGGTTTACAAGATGGAAAAAGATGGACTTATGGGTCCATTGGGATCGGATACCTTTCCTACTTGTGAATCTTGCCTTAAAGGCAAAATGACTAAGTCCCCTTCAAAGGGACATTTCAAAGAGCCGGATAAATCGGGATTAATCCATACCGATGTATGTGGTGCTTTGAAGCAAAGACGTGACGGATATCAATATTTCATTACGTTTATGATGATCATACTAGGTATGGTTATGTATACTTAATGAAACATAAATCCGAGGCCTTTGAGAAATTCCAGAATTCAAGGCCCTAGTCGAGAAACAAACCGGTAATCATATCAAAGCACTTCGGTCGGACCGAGGTGGTGAGTATATGAGTACGGAGTTTGACGAGTTCCTTAAGGAACATGGAATAGTTTCACAACTAACACCTCCAGTACTCCTCGGTTAAATGGTGTGTCGAAAAGAAGGAACCGACCCCGTTGAACATGGTCCGTTCCATGCCGGGCTATACCGACTTGCCGATTTACCCGTGGGGGTATGCACTGATCGCGCGTATATCTTGAGCAGATGTCCTTCTAAATCCATTCCTAAAACTCCACATGAGATGTGGGAAGGAAGGAAACCAAGTCTTAATCATATTAGGATTTGGGGATGTCCCGCCTATGTCAAGAAGACTAAGGTGGAAAAGTTGGAAGCTAGGTCTGCGAAGGGACGTTTCATTGGATTCCGTCTGGGACGATGGGATATCTATTCTACATGCCCGAAGATCGAAGGATCATTGTTGCTTTACAAGCACACTTCTGGAAGATGAGTTCATTCAGAAGGCGGAGCAGTAGAAGTATTTCTTTAGAAGAATACAATGAAACTCCTCGAGAGACACTGCAAGAAACTGAACCGAACTTTCAAACACAAGTACAACCACCTCGTAGGTCTAGTAGGGTGTCTCATTTACGAGAGGTATGGGCTTGTGCACTTGGAGGAGCCGGGTCTCCATGAGGTTCCAAGTGATAGCCAAGAGACCGACCCAACAACCTATGACCAAGCGATGGTGGATGTAGACTCCGCGAAATGGCGTGAAGCTATGGAAGCCTGAGATAGACTCGATGCATGTCAATCAGTCCGGACTCTAGTAGACCGCCCCAAGGGCATAGTGCCTATTGGGAACAAGTGGATCTACAAGAGAAAGACCGATGGTGATGGCAAGGTTGACGCCTATAAGGCCGGGCTTGTGGCAAAGGGTTATACCCAAAAGGAAGGGATCGATTACCACGATACCTTCTCGCCCGTAGCCATGATCAAGTCTATTCGCATGATGCTTGCTATAGCCGCTACCACGATTATGAGATATGGCAAATGGACGTAAAGACGGCTTTCCTTAATGGATTCCTCGAGGAGGAAATCTATATGGAGCACCTTAAAGGCTTTGTGTCCAAGTCGATATTCGTAAAGTGTGCAAGCTCCAGCGTTCCATTTATGGATCAAGCAAGCGTCGCAGAGTTGGAACCTTCGCTTTGACGAGGCGGTCAAAGAGTTTGAATTCGTGCAAAATGAAGAGGAACCTTGTGTATACAAGAAGGTTAGTGGGAGCAAGATCGCATTCTTAGTACTATATGTAGATGACATTCTACTAATAGGAAATGATGTGGGAATGCTCGTTACGTGAAAGCTTGGCTTTCGAGTAATTTCTCCATGAAAGACTTGGGAGAAGCAACCTATATTCTTGGTATTCGACTCTACCGGATAGAGCGAAGAGAACAATAGGCCTTTCCCAAGCCCTCTATATAGATAAGATCTTAAAGCGATTTAAGATGGATGATTCTAAAAGAGGGTTCCTACCGATGCGACATGGAATAAAACTCACCTTGAAGATGTGTCCTCAAAGTGAGGAACAACGAAAGGAAATGAGTAATATACCATATGCTTCGGCCGTGGGTAGCCTTATGTATGCTATGTTGTGTACAAGACTCGACATCGCGCATGCCGTAAGCGTGGTGAGTAGGTTTCGTGCAAACCTGTGTAGGGAACATTGGATCGCCAGAAAGAACGTTCTCAAGTACTTAAGAAGGACTAGAGATATGGTTCTAATGTATGGCGGTGGAGAATCGATGTGGTGGGATTCACCGATTCGACTTCCAAGGACCGAAGGACGACTCGATGTCCACTGCTACATATTTACTCTTAATGGAGGAGCAAAGATTCTTGGCGTAGTGCCAAGCAAAGCGCGATCACGATTCCACTGTCAGCCGAGTATCAAGCGGCCTCGGAGGCTTCCAAGGAAGGGTTCTGATTAAGAAGTTTCTAGGAGAACTTCAAATGATACCATGTGCCGAGTCACTGTCTACTGCATCGCGACAACGACGAGTGTAGTACGTGCCAAGGAGCCGAGGTTTCACAACAAAGACCAAACATATTGAGAGGAAGTATCATCTCGTAAGAGAATTTGTTCGCAAGGGATACATTGTCCGCATAGAGTAGACTCGGCCGACAACGTCGCCGATCCGACCAAGCCACTATCTCGGACTAGCTTGGAGCGTCATCCGGAGAACATGGGTATTAGATACCATAGTGTGTGGCATTGAGTGCAAGTGGGAGATTGTTAGGAGTATGCCCTCGAATGCCACTCAGAGGTTGTTGAGTGAGGGCATTGTACTTGTAATTATGTAAACCATTTATATAAGGCAAATGAATGTTTCTTTATTTCTTGTTAGTTCTTGGCATTCCTAACTCGTAAATAAACATATAGAAACTAGTCCATGTATTTGAGAGCAAAACGTTCCACTCCTTATTGGATAAGGGGTCGGCCTGGAAAGGTTATAGCTCAAATACTTAATCGCTCGCAAGTCGATGAAACTTGGTAGGCGTTAAGTTTATGTGAAGACTTGTATGACGTGTTCTTTGACATGGAGAGTGCACATCGAACACTAATGGTTAGTGGGAGCACACGTTATAGGTATGCTAATTGGATTAGTATACTCGAACCGACTCACCCTCGATTCGTCACATGGATTTCACTCCGGATCAATGACGGAATCGAAAGGTTGTGATAGGTATTCGTGAACCTTCGACTTGAGGATTTAGTAGGGATGTGCTTGTGACGTCAAGATTTTCATTAGAGTAGTTCGACCGTAAACCGGAAGGCGGGGTCAACCTCGACGTGCATATTGACGGGCAAGTAGCAGTCCTACGAATACCAAGATAGAATTCTTTCTCCCGTTAGTGAGCGGGTTATATGTCCTATGCGGTTATTGGCAAATGAGATCATAAGTCTTTGGCAAAGCATTGGAGCTAGTTGTATTAGATACACGGCTCGATGATCTCGATTTGCATTAACGCATGCATAGCGTCAATCTGAGATATGGTTTGGTACCGTGACCCTATAACTTGATCGGGACATTTGAAAGAAGGGTTTATACGTATCTTGGTATTCACGGCAGAATGGTTCTTGAATGATCCCAATCATTCGTTCTCGATCGGGTGCAGTGTAGGCCACTAGGTGGCTAGGTGGTGCTACTACTCTTTGGTTCCTCCCATTCTTGATCGAGACGGACCTACCGTCGCGCATTAGGATTGACAACGGAATGAATCGAGCTAATTATCTCATTATGAATATTAGATATTGGATATCTAATTTTGGAACATTGGATGTTTAAATCGATTTATTGGATAAATTGATTTACGGCCTAATGAATTAAATAAATTCTTGGGTGATTAATTTAATTCATGAATATAATTATTTCTTGGAGAAATTAATTATGTTATTTTGTATTTGATATGTTTAATTAATTGGATTAATTAAACGACATAAATACATCGGACGGAATAGGAGTTTATCTGTTTGGACTCACGGAGTCCGAAACGAACCGAACTCGACCGTTTTCTAGCATGGGCCAACCCCCACTTATTACCATGTGTGTGTATTGACTTGTCCCCATCATGGTTTTGGAATCTCATGTGATTGAGGGGACAAGTATCATATACATTATATGGGGAATCAAATCATGATATATGTATTTGTATTCATGTGGGTTGAATAAGAATATATACAAGACTTTGATCTCTCATCCTCACAATACTTCTTGGCATTTACGTATCATTGAGTTTGAGAGAGAGAGAGAAAATTGTTTTCTCTTTAGTCATCTTCTTCTTCAACCTTGTTCTTGTTTTTCTTAGAGAAAAATATCAAGACATAAAGAGAGAGTAAGATTAAAACACTTAGAGTGTAGTAATCTTTACATATATAGCTTCATCACCTAGCTCTAGCCGTATCCTCGGAGGATAGCAAGGTGTTGTCATTCCGTTCGTTTCTCCGGCGCGTGGCAAGTAGAGACGCGGTGCTTTCGGCGTTAGATCGTTCAAGAGCTTGGGGAATAGCTCAAGAGAAGGTTACCATTTAATCAACGGACTTCGAGGGTTAGTTTTTTACAACTCTTGCTTTTCGTTTATATATTCGTATATACGTAGCTCGATCGATCATCGTAGGGATTCGGATCGAATTAATTTTCGTTTTACCGCTTCCGCTGGGCCTTCGTTTTAGGCACCGAATCCCAACAGGGGGAAGGGGAAGGGGAAGGGGAAGGGGAGGGCTCCTGATGGTGATTATTCTGTTGGTGATCTAGCCAGAGAGCGTATTGTTCAGCAGCGGAGATCCGGTCCGGTTATATATCTTAATACTGGACGTGAGTCATCAAGAGAGCCTCATGTGCCTGTGCATACTAATTTGCAGCGCCAGAATTCTCCGGCACAGGGTCCTCACCAGACTGCATCTTCTCCGGCATAGGGTACTCAGGAGCCTGCACGCATTACTTACTTTGATACCCTTTTCACCTGTTTGTGTACATATATCGATTCAGCGGTCCAGCAGATGTATCGATATGTTGATGACAAAGTGGAAAAGAGTGTCCAGCAGATTCATCGACATATTGATGAAGTAGTGGGCCAGAGTGCTCCTCTTGATACGCCGCCATGGGACTTTGCAGGCACTAGTTATTTGTGCGCGATTCTCCTCATCATGCCTCTGTTCTGACAGAGCCTCGATTTGACGGAGCGTCTATCCCCCCCGAGCATACTGAGAGCGTCCCCAGCGCTGGCGGAGCATCGTTGCCGATAGAGACTCGTGTTGATGGATCGTCGTCTCCCACCGAGCAGACTGAGGGTGTCCCTAGCACCGGTGGAGCATCGATTCCGGTAGAGCACACTCAGAGTCTCGATCATCATGCTGATGGAGCTTGGGTCCCGGTAGAGCACACTCAGAGTCCCGACAATTACCCCCAGTTATTCTTGCTAAGATGTTGGTGACACCACCAGAGGTTGCCCCTAGGACTCGACCACCCTCTTCCACTGCGGATCTGAGCCCTATCCTGCTTGAGTATTCTTCTATTCCTATTCGAGCATATATGTATGATGCGCCTAGATTGCAGTATAAGTCATACAGACCGCATTCCCCCTTCTCGACCACTGTAGTTCGGAAGAGGAAGGACTTGGATGAGGACACATATAGCAGATGGTTGGCCTACGGCGAGAGGTGAGTTAAATTGTAAATTCAATATTATTTACTAAAATTGTCCATACTTAAACAAAAAGTAAATTGTAGTGTCAATGTTGATGTTGTATGCGGAGCTAGTGCCTCCTGGTTTTTGATGCTACAGGACGGATCGAAATTGATAGATGCAGAAGTAAGTCTTTCAATTTATATGTACGTAATCTCTTATTGAAATGTGTAGTTATTGAAATTGTTTAATTTATTTGAAATTTAAAAGATATCCAGCATCTGGATGCATATATGGGGATCCTATAGTTTGATTCCAAATTTGTTGGCGTGCGATGGCTCGATGATTGGGCTGCCCAGACGGTTTTGGTTTATACGAGCTTCTTGGTAATGAAAAAATATTAATTTATAAATTTATTCCAAATTAGTTGAGTGCTTCGTTAATATTCTAATTTACTGACAAAATTATATTATATTAGGCTATGTGTATCAATGTATGGAATAATTCTAATAGGAGAGGAGGTTCAATGAATATTGACGATGAGGATCTTGATTTCTTGATCAGCCACGTTCATAGTCTAAGACCATTTTGGGGCGATCATCACCATTGGTGGGAGTTACGCGAGGTGATAATTTATTGCATGTTTTGTTATTTATTTATATTAGTTATTCGTGTACTATTGTGCTGACAATGTACTTTTTGAACAATCCAGGTGTTGACCATCTGGAATACGTCTCCAGAGTCCTCGAGCGGGCATTGGGTTGTTCTCCGCATTAGACTCGAAGAGAGTATCATCATCATGCACGATTCTCAGGCGCAGGAACATGATGCATATTGGAAGTTAAGATCGCGGCACGCATCGGGTATATATTCCTTAATTCCTACCATTCTACATCGTTCTGAATTTTACGAGCGCCGCCCTGATATCACCCCGGTTACTCCGTTTCGAGTTGCTAAAGCAAGGAAGGATTTATGATATGTACAAGATGACTCGACCTCTTGTGGTGCATTTTCTATACGGACTTTAGAGTCTCTCGTTCAGTAGTCTTTCTTTCATGGAAAGACCGAGACGGATATTTACGCATTTAGAGGACGTATGGCACGAGCTATATGAAGGTTTAGCAATGATGTAGATATTGTAGTATGTGATCCCACTAGATTTTTTATATGGTGGGATGATAGAGATTAGTGATATCTTCCTTTTATGTGATATACATGTATATAAATATTCCAAATAAGTAAATAACGATTCTTTTTTTATAATGATTATTGTGTATGAATACCTTTCTTTAATAATAAATACACAATGAAGTTGAACCTAATAAATTTGAAATTGAACATAATCAATTTGAAATTTGAACTTAATCGGTTCAATTTGAAATTGAACTTAATCGATTTGAAATTTAAACTTGAACTTAATTGATTCAATTTGAACTTAATCAATTTGAAATGATCAATGTGAAGTTGATCAATATGAAATTGAACTTAATCAATTGATCAATTTGAAATTGAACTTAATCGGTTCAAATTGAACTTAATAAATTTGAAATTTAAACTTAATCGGTTAAAATTGAACTTAATCGATTCAATCTGAACTTAATAAATTTGAAATTTAAACTTAATCAGTTCACTTTGAACTTAATCAGTTGAAAATGAACTTGATCAATTTGAAGTTGAACTTAATCAATTGACCATTGATTCAAATTGAACTTAATCGGTTGAAATTAAACTTAATCAATTTGAAGTTGAACTTAATCGATTGAAATTAAACTTAATCAATTTGAACTTGAACTTAATCAATTTGAAATTTGAAATTGAACTTAATCGATTTAATTTGAACTTAATCAATTTGAAGTTGAACTTATTCAATTTGAAATTAACCTTAATCGGTTCAAATTGAACTTAATCAGTTGAAATTAAACTTTTTTTATAATAGATATAATGATTATTCGACCAGAAATTCCCGATTGTAGCCCAACTATAATAAACACGCAATGAAAATATTTAAGCATCAGTTTTAATACGAAACAATAAATATGAAACAAACAAATACTTTAAGTAAATATAACTAATTTTACAATGGGGCTCCTTTAGGTCAAAACGGTGCTTAGTTGGACATTTTGGAGCAGTGTGGTCAATAGAATGACATATACTACACTTTTTTTTGCACGTCCCTTTTTAGACGGAGTAGGTTGCATTGTGAAATCCTCAAATATTTGGGGAATAACTGTAGTGTAAGTCTTTCTATTGTGCCCTGTGCCTCCATCTAAGGCATGTTTGAACTTTACGGGTATGAGTCGAGGACTCAACCCCTCATGTGTGTCTCCTTTCTTTTGGTCGCCCTGCCTGCCTAGGATTGTCGGGTGGTTCACAAACTTTTACCTTGATGTTAGCAGGAATGAACCAATCACTTGGGTGAGGTACTGGAATCACATAACGTCCCCACGTTTGGCGAAGCGTGGACACTTTGTATTAATCATGTATGTACACAGTTTGGTCGTGATTGAGGTACCTTATAGCTGCAGCGGCATGATTGCACGAGATCATATCATGTTGGAACATCATACAACTGCATTTTTGCTCTCTCAAGTCCACAACATAATTTTTCCTGTTAGAGGTCACCTTGAACACCCCATCACTAAGGAATTGAACGTCCATGTTCGATCCAGCTCCAACCGCCTTCATCAATATCTCGTATGCATGATTCGTTAAAGGTCCAGGACACTCATTTGCATGTGTATGTCGATCAGATATCCATTCTTCTACAACGGTTCGACATACCTCGAGAAGTGCGGAAACGAACATCCTTCTAGCCCAGAGAAGACGGTTGTTCATGCTTTCAACGACATTTGAATTCATAACCTCGAATCTCCGGACTGGGCACTTCACACGAGCCCATCTATTTTCACCGACATCTTCTTCAAGTGGGTAGCTGCAGCTGGACATGCTATTTCTAAACTTTCCATATGCCTATTATAGTCCTCAATACGATAGCTTTAAGCTGCAACATTGAAAATTGCCACCACGTGTTGACCATACTTAATGAAATTCTTCTGAACGTGGTAACAACATAACCCTTGATGCGCAAGTGGGAATACCTCTCTTATAGCATTTGCTATGGATTTGTGCCCGTCTGAAACAATCAAGAGGTCCCTTGGACAACCGAAGGCTTCTTTCAATTTGTACATGAAATACTTCCACGACTCATCGCATTCGACATCGCTAATCCCAAAAGCAAGTGGAAATATCTGATTGTTACCATCTTTTATAACAGCAACAAATAATACTCCTCGATACTTACCCTTAAGGTGTGTCCCATCAACAACAATAATTGGTCTAGCATAATGAAATCCAGATACCGATGCCCTGAAAGCATAAAACATGTATTTACATTTTCCAGTATTTGCACCAACCACATAATCAGTTATGGTACCTGGATTCGTCACCTCCAACATATGCAAGTACGATGGAATCATTCTGAAAGAATCTTGATGGTCTCCATATATCACCGAAATAGCATGGTTGCAAATGCTCAATGCCAAGCCATAACGGATTATCAAACAATGCTCCTTCTTACATTGAGCCTGCACTAACTTCGGAGTCATAATCTATCCTTCCACTAATAGTTTGTCGGACATGTATTCATCGAGCATCTTAGAAGGCAATTGCTTAGGTGCCTTGCGATTTAGGTCAAAATGGCAGGTATGCTCGTTCAGTGAGTGCACTCTCCAAAATCCACCCCTCCCGGAGGTGCTCAACAAAAAATTACAAGTTTCATCTGTACAAGCGGTAGAATAGCGCTTCTTATCAGATTTTAGAGTACGATAGTCAGATTTCTTTTTCAAATGATATCGCCCAACAACGTTCTTCAATCTATCTTTGGAGAGAAATACAGATCCTCTTTGTAAATATAGTGTATTTGCAGGATTAAATTTCTCATCCATATCATCATCAACTTTAGAAAGAGCCACATATGGAGGTCTACCTAGAATTTTCCACCCAGGGCCAGAGGGAGGAGCTGTAGCACCATCTTCACCTACTAATTTATCGAAATCAATGTGTCTCCATTCTGGTTCTGGTTCTGCTTCTTTTACCAATATTTTATTGAACATGCCTTTTTTCTTACATTGAGCCAGATACAACAACGCACCGATTGCGCTAAGGTACGGTGTTTCTGCTCCAAGGACCTCTTCATCCTCCTCTTTGGGACGAAACGGATCCTTGTTCATTTCCAGACTTCGACCAATCATGGGGGTAGCAAGAGGATGTGCCTTGTACATACTAAATCGTCTGAGCATTTTGTGGACATAGGCAGACTGATGAATGAGTATGCCATCATCTCGATGTTCTAGCTCTAAGCCCAAGCAGAATCGAGTCCTCCCCAGATCTTTCATCTCGAATTCGGATTTAAGGTAGCGGGCCATTTCATTGACCTCATCTATGGTACCGATAACATTCATGTCATCTACATAGACGGCTACAATCACGAATCCTGCATCTGTTCTTTTCACGAAAATGCATGGACAGATGTCACTGTTCTCATATCCCTTCCCAACCAAGTATTTACGTAGGCGGTTGTACCACATCCTTCCGGATTGTTTCAACCCATACAGTGAACGACGCAATTTCACAGCGTAAGCGCTCCGTGGTTTAGAGCTACTTGATTTGGGCAATGAAATCCCTTCGGGGACTTTCATATAGATATGCGTATCTAGATCCCCATAAAGATACGTTGTAACCACATCCATAAGCTGCATGTTTAGTTTTTCGGACACTACCAAACTGACTAAGTAGCGGAAAGTGATGATGTCCATAACGGGAGAATACGTCTCCTCATAGTCAATGCCAGGGCGCTGCGAGAAGCCTTGGGCAACTAGTCTCGCTTTGTAACGCATGACCTCATCGTTATCATTGCGTTTATGAACAAAGACCCACTTATGTCCAACTGGTTTAACGCCCACGGGTATTGGCTCGATACGGCCAAATACCTCACGTTTAGCCATTGAGTCTAGTTCAGCCTGCATTGCATCTTTCCATATCGGCCATTCGGCTCGTTGTTGACATTCAGCAACCGAGCGCGGCTCAGCATCGTCATCTTCAATAATATCTTGAGCGACGGAGTAGGCAAAAGCATCATCGACTAGCGTGGACGACCTGTCCGATAGTATGTATTCACTCGTACATTGCATCGAGATTTCTTTATTCTCTGACATCAACAAAGTTTCCGACGCGTCCGTCGATTGTTCCATTGTTGATTCGAGGACATATCCGTAGTCAGAGATAATCTCGTGTGACAGAGTCACTATGTCGATGACGAGAGGATTTTGAGCCTCCGTTCCTCTTCTCTTTCGAGGTTTGGTATCCTTTCTACCCACTGGCCTCCCCCTTTTTCGAGCAGGGATAAGAGCAGCCGAAGCAGCCGTCCCACCACTAAGGTTGAAGCCGGGGGCATCATTCCTTTGGGCGGCTGAACCTTGCCCTATAACTGGGACTTCTAACCTTGCAGGAACATTCGCAGCGGGAATGGTAGATCTTGTCACTTTCGCGATGCTCGGTAAAGTGCCGGCATCGAATCCGCAACTTTCTGAAGACTGAGAATACGTTGCACTTCTAGCTCGGATTGATCTGTGCGGGGATCTTGATGAGGCAAGGAGGGAGCAAACCAGACAATTTCGTGGCGTTCAACTGGAATCGTTCGATTCCTCTCTCCCCCTAACGACGGGAAGTTTGTCTCATCAAAGTGACAGTCTGCAAATCTTGCAGTAAACAGATCTCCTGTCAAAGGTTCCAAATAGCGGACAATTTTAGGCGATTCATAGCCAACATATATACCTAATCGTATTTGCGGACCCATTTTAGTACGCTGTGGAGGCGTAATTGGCACATAGACTGCACAACCAAAAATGCGTAAGTGTGAAATATCAGGCTCATATCCAGTTACCAACTGGTACGCACTAAACGGTTGATTGGCAGTGGGTCGAAAGCGTATAAGTATAGCCGCATGCAAAATTGCATAACCCCAGGCAGAAATCGGCAAGTTGGTGCGCAATACCAATGCTCGGGCGATAAGCTGTAACCGCTTAATCATAGCCTCGGAAAGGCCATTCTGCGAATGAACATGGGGGACGGGATGTTGAACTTCAATCCCAATCGACATGCAATAGTCGTCAAAAGACTTTGACGTAAACTCTCCAGCATTGTCCAATCTTAATGACGAGATTGGAAAGTTGGGGTGGTTAGCCCGTAACTTGATGATTTGTGCTAGGAGTTTAGCAAATGCAGCGTTTCTCGTGGATAGCAGAGCGACGTGTGACCATCGCGTCGATGCATCAACCAGAACCATAAAATATCTGAATGGTCCGCACTCTGGTTGAATAGGTCCACAAATGTCCCCTTGAATTCTTTGTAAGAAGCAAATGTTTTGTGTTGAGTCTTTAGCAAAGGACGGAGAGGGTATCAACTTTGCTAGTGAACAGGCTTTACAAAACGATTTATGGGCATTAGAAATTGCCACGGAAGCCTCGGGATTTACAAGAGATGCACCGTCAACCTTATCAGGGCGTGCGATCTTTAGTCCCGGTGATACGGTATCAAGCTCACTCACATCAATGCCGATATCAAGTGGTGCTTCCAATCGTTTTCTGGACTTGAAAAACGGATGACCATGTGAGTTTTTCAAAATGCGAATCATCATGTCGCGTCCAGGGTGACCGAGTCGGTCATGCCATAGTTGGTATGCTTCGGAATCACACAGTTCGTGACTCACACAGCATAGGATTCAATAACCCTTATTGTAGTCTGGTATAAAACACTACTTAGACTCATTAGTTTCTCGAGAACGCGGCGTCTTCCGCATTCTGCCAGAGTAACACACAAAAATTCTGTCCCATTCTCACAATGTGTATCAAGGTGATAACCGTTGGCACGGATGTCCCTAAAACTTAGCAAGGTTCGGTTTGCTCTTGGGGCATAGAGCATTTGTGACATTAATATGCGTACCATTAGGTAGCAAGAAATGAGCAGGTCCCCTCCCTTGAATTACTTGGGAGGAACCAATCATTGTTGTCACTGAGGATATATATGGCACAATATCCTTGAATAATTACCTATTCCGAAGAATAGTGTGGATTGTTCCACTATCAGCAAGGCACTCAATTTCGCCACGAGACATCTACAATAAGACATGAAACTCGATTAGTCTTGTGATTAAAGACATAGTGGAAACTCATTAACTTTGAGTCTGGGGAAATTCGACCAAGTTGGTTAGGATCAAAGTTAGCACAATCGCTGGAAATAATTTCCGCGCAGCTTGACCTTTGTTCACTAAAGCAGCAATAACTTCTTCGCTAAGAAGGCTATGGACGAACGGTCAGTTGTTCTGGAAACTAGACTTCCGTATCTTTCTGTCCATAGGTCGTGCACTTTCTGGATCATTAAACTTAGATCTCAGTGCTCGTTTCAAGTTTCTATTTTGGTATTTCCCTATTGTTGAGTGATTGAGCAAGGTTGAAGGCATGCGTCCTCGATTGGAAAGACGATTGGGAAGCCCAACTACCATTGATCGAGTTCACGTATAATAATAGTTGGCATGCTTCGATCAAGATGGCACCTTACGAGGCCTTGTATGGTCGTCGTTGTCGATCTCCGTTGTGTTGGGACGACTTATCAGAATCAATCGGCACCGAGCCCGATATGCTTGTAGCCGCCCGTGAGAAGGTAGCTTTGATCAGAAGTCGTTTGTTGACAGCTCAGAGTCGACAGAAATCATATGCAGATAACCGTCGTCGACCATTAGAGTTCGAGGCAGGTGACCACGTGTTGGTCAAGGTATCCCCGAGTCGTGGTATCTTCCGTTTTGGGAAGAGGGGGAAGTTGAGTCCGAGATTCATTGGACCGTTTGAGATTTTGGATCGAGTAGGCGAGTTAGCTTATCGATTGGCTTTACCTCCGGCGTTGAGCCGAATTCATAATGTGTTTCATGTCTCTCAGCTGCGGAAGTATGTTGCCGACCCGAGTCACATACTTCAGTTCGACGAAATCGAGATCGCCGACGATCATTCATATGAGGAGCGTCCTATACGAGTTTTAGAGCGGCGAATCAAACAGTTGAGGAATAAGACGATTCCTTTGGTTAAAATTCAGTGGTCTAGACACGGAGTCGAAGAGGCTACTTGGGAAACCGAGGATAGTATGCGGGAGAGTTATCCCGAGTTGTTTGACCCTTAGTTTCGGGGACGAAACTCTTTTAAGGGGGGGTGTATGTAAGACCCGGTTGTAATTCAGTAATTATCACTCAGTAATTATCATTCAGTAATTATCACTCAGTAATTATCATTCAGTAATTATCACTCAGTAATTATCATTCAGTAATTGATACTCAGTAATCTCATTCATCATTGATCATTTGTCACTCATATTCAGTCATGGTATTTATCATTCAGAGTAATTGTATCGTGTATCAATCGTCATTCATCACTAATCTGATTGGAGTTTCGTGCCGTGTATATCATCATTGTCATTTTCGTTGCAAGCTGTGCTTGAGGAGTAGCGCACGCTACATACTCCTTTTAGCGTACGCTAATTGGGTATAGGTAGCGCACGCTACCGCTCAGCTTTAGCGCACGCTAAGGCTACCTTGGCTGCGATCCGAGAAAGGTACCGGTGCAGTGAGAATATTTGTAGCGCACGCTACGAGTGGTAAGTAGCGCGCTAACGGGTTGTAGTAGCGCACGCTATATGTGTGGAGTAGCGCGCTAGGGACGGATCGAGTTGAGTCCGGTGGCTACCGGATCGCCGGTTAATTCATAGCGACGCTATGCATTGTTGTTAGTGTACGCAATCGATATATTAGCGCACGCTAAACAATGGTTGTAGCGCACGCTATCGGGAGTCGAATCGAGGTCGAGCAGGTTTTACGGACTCGATCGGGCGTCAAATATTTCGCTAGCGCACGCTAACAAGGGATATTAGCGCACGCTAGTAGTATGGCCGTAGCGCACGCTACAAATAGGTACGTAGCGCGCGCTACCGTGTTCGGACAGTGGGTACTGGACTACCCAAATTACTCGTTAGCGCACGCTATGCACAAGGGCTAGCGCACGCTAACCTGGACTGAGTATAAATTGGACAGTTTAGTCAGAGTTCGTCATTTTTCATCTCATTTCATTCCTTCGGTAGTTTTTGGGCGATTTCGAGCGATTCGGAGAGGATTCTTCGAGGTGTAATCATCAATCATCATCTTCAAGCTCATCTTTCGGATTAATCATCATTTCATCATCTTCATCACATCGAATCAAAGGTATTAATCTCTTGGATCTAGAATTTCGGATTTTTGGGTTTTCCTTCCGATTTCTTCGTGTAAGCTTGGATTATCATTGGAATATGTTAGATATGGATTATCTACCTTGGATAAATATATTCCTATGGATTTAATGGTTATTTTCGGAATTATTTCAAGAACCCTTGGGGTTGACTTCGGTTAATTGGGGATTTTCCGATTGATGTTGTTGTAATCATGAGTTATGGATTCCTAATGGATTATTGATATCCTTGAAAGTGTTTTGATGGTTTGAAATACTCATCTTAGAGTTGGTTTCGATTTATTCGAGCTCGGATATCGTTGTGTCGACGTTTGAGTCGATTATGATCGTTTTTGATTTGCGTAATGATCGGATTATTGGTAATTGTGTTATTCAAGGTTGTTCGAGCGACCGATATTTCATTTAGGACGTTGTTCGTGGACGGACATTCATCATCGGTATTGTGTAAGTTAATTCTTACTCGGTTAAAAGGATATTCATTCCTTTTGTCGTTGTTCATTCATAATCATAACTCATTCATCATTGTATTAACCGTATCAAAACTCGTCATTGTCAATTAATCACCTCAGTCATAAGGAACGACGGTTCCGATCATTTAATTGAGCTATCATTCCTTTCACCATCATTCAATCTTGGTGAGTCATTATTCATTTTCATTGTCACTTTTGTCATATTGTGGCATTCGGGTCATCTTGGCGTGCCGGTTGGTATGTGTAGGATTTTCATGTCGGGCACATTATAGTCGTGTGTTGGTTGGTGGCCTCACATTGGACTGTGCACACGAGTCGATTGCTCGTGAGACTGATTAGGTACAAGACCACGCGTGTTTGATCGTTGGTGGCTTGTGCACGGACACATTTCCATCCCGGACGTAGTGTGGCGCCATTCCTTTGAGCCGTACTGATTAGTCGATTCATATAGCATGTTTGATTGCGTATGTTTCGACAGGATAATTCATAATTTCAGATATATCATGATTGTGTATTTTCAACCCTTGGGGATTGTTGTTCTGTGTAACTGACCCCGTTGGGGGATGTTGTTTTTCAGGTCATGGCAAGGCTAAGGCACGGGGAGAGCACGGTGACGGCGAGGAGTCCCAGTGATACTAGTAGGGGGCCCCAGTCTTTTCAGTCATTATGTTTCTTTTATTTATTCCGCTGCAGACATTCCGTTTGAATATTCATTTCACTCACTGTTGTATATTTTATCTCCATATAAAATATACTTGTATTCAGTATCATCCTGGGTGTGTTGTATAAAACTCCTCATCGGAGTAATTGATGCTGTAATGTGGTTCGGTACTACATTTACCTGTGTAATTCATTCATTTTCATTCGCCTGGTGGGTCCCAGTCGGGGGTCCACGGCACTGTAATATCCGCCTAGTTTGGGGTGTTACATAATTCTCACGACATTATACAATTCATATATATATAAGATCTCAAAGAAACAACCGAACACTGAACATACCCCTCTGGCGTATGAACAGTCATTATCAAACTGTCAGACATATCCAATCGTACATGGAATATGAACGACCAATCACATGGCTCAGGACAGACGTCACAGTACGCCCGATCCGGAAATTTGTCCGTGCACATGTCCATCCAGTATACGGAATCTGGAATATATGTGGAACAATGTACCTAATTAGCCTCACGAACTATGTCTCATGTGCACGGTCCAATGCGGAAACATCCACGCATGACCATCATGTGTCCGGCTAAAAATCCTACACATAACCAATCGGCACGCAGATATGACTCCAGAGATGTCACGATGCAACATGACAACAAAACTCAATAAATTACACATCCATTCAAGAATCGAAAGAACTCACCGAAGTGACAATGCTCCACGAGACCAATGGTATCAAAGGCGATAAACTTGGGAATACAATCCCATCACAAAACGGTAATACGACCAAGAACAACACCATATCATGAATCATATATTCATAGAGCATTACATATACACGAAACGTATAATGTTCAGAAGAATTCAACCATCATTTAACCAAGCAAGACAACTTGCCTCAATTACGTAGATGAATAGTCCTTCTTCGAATGAACGAACGATCGGTATCCTTAACTAATAATACTCACTCGAACAAGCAACCTTGAATGAAACGTAACTCATTCAACACACATTCATACAATAATGATATCAATTAATAAGAAACGACACCCGAACTATTACTCATGTAGTTCATCCTATCCCAATGAACATTCCATAGTTTCATTAGCGAATTTCAATATACCAAATTCATTTTTAAGAATCGGATTTATCAAGTTCTTAAGGTATTTCAGTATTTACATCATCTATTACACAAGGATGATCGTAGTTGAGTTCGACTAATCATTCCATTATGACATTGTCATCAATAATCATCATAACCTTTCTAAGAACACTATTAACCTATGAATATGATGATTAACACATTCTTAAGTCATCAAAATAGCCGATTATTCTTGTATATATAAAGGTTATATTGTGTTCTTCATATTCCATTACTATCTTCATAAAGAATTTGTTCAAAACATCTTTATATCACTTAGGATTCTACTAGTATTAAGAACATACTCATAAACCCTTAATCATCCGATTTTTATCATGGTTTCCTAAGGATTAATAGCAAACATGTTATTCTACAACTTCTTCAACTATTCAAGAGCTAATACTAACAATATTGTCATGTTCTTCACCTAAGTTGTTCATAATTCCAATAACTATCATGTTATACTAGATTCATCTTATAATCATATGCAAGTAATCATCCTTATCGATACGAAATTAACACAAGTTAGACAACCAACCTCTTGAGAATGAAGAACAGCACCAAAACTCCAAGAACGCACTCCAAACTTCTAACCACCAAGCTTCAATTCAAGTGACGGAGCTCCAACACAAGATGGGAGGGGCAAAAATTGATTTAGCAAGGCAGGGGATCGATTTTCAGAGGGAGAGGTGGAGTTAGGTTCGTGCAGAAATGAAAGACAAGCCACACCTTTATAATTCGTCTTTATCATTACGTACGCTATCGCCAATCACATAACGTATGTTACCCGTATTACGTACGTAATCCTGGCGATGTTACGTACGCAACGAGCCTCCAGAGGCTACTTCCTCAAAACATATGCACTATTACGTACGTTGTCTACATGTAGTACATAAAGCTCACGTATATTACTTCCGCTAACACTTAGCCATTACGTACGTAATGGCCGTTGACTAGGCTGTCACAATCGGATCACCAACCCCCGCTCACGCCTGGTCCCACCTACCGAAAGGCGAGATGTTATCGGATAAGCCATATTACGTACGTTATCAGCAGTGTCTTACGTACATAATAAGCACACATATAACGTATATAAGGTTACACCATAGAATACGTTAATCACCACAAAGCTAGCCAAAAAGAAGAAAATACAATCCTTCATTACATTGTCTATCAATCATCTAGTGCAAACAATGATTATTATTAATTCGATTCTAATATCAAAACATCACAATCATTAATATTAAAAGCAATTACGATATGATGATATTCGAATCATTCGAGTAATATAACGAAAAAATGGAGAATTACAACCGTATATTACATACTTGTAATACCCGTAATTTCGATTTCCGGTAATTTCTTTTTTTCGGAGAAAGTCCGTTTTGATGACTCTTTCATGACCATTTCGTAATTCCAAGAATGATTAATTCTGCACTTTTTGTCATCCGAGTTCGTTTCGGTATCGTTTTATTGAGTTCCGTGTTTTTGAGCGGTTATTCCGCACTTGAGTTCAATTCTTGCGAATCTCGTCCGAAACTGTTGTTTCGAGTTTCTCGTAAGTTCATTTAATGTTATTACTCATGTTGCAAGCTTCGGCTTGGTGTTTCTATCGTGTATCGTGTATTTCGGACATTTTGGGCTATTTTCGTAATTTCCCAAAGTTTGGGGTAATTACCTTCCATTGTCGAATTTCGAGCCTTCGGGTGGTCGGAATCATGTGTTATCTTTGTGATCGAATTCATCTTTGCGATACTTCGTAACCGTATCTTCGATTCGTATTCAGGTTCGGGTTTCGGGGTCGTTCGGGCCGTCGGAGTTGGCCCCGGCCGAGTCATGGTCGGGCTCAGGCCTGTGCAAGACCGGCCGAGTTACGGCTAGTAGTGCTCGGCGATTACATATGTAAGGCGATTACGCACGTAAGCCTTGGCCGATTACGCACGTAATGATGCCGGCAGAGTTGGCGATGACTCTTACGCACGTAAGCCTTGGCCGATTCACGTAACCTCACGCCGGCACTATTTAAGGCCCTGCAGTCGGGTTTTCACCCATTTTTCTCATCCCTCTCATTATCCTCCACGGCCAAGGATTGGAGAACACGAAGGCATGGTGTATATCTTCCAATCTACGTCGTTTTTGAGTTCATAGCATCGATTAATCAACCTATAACCTTCTTCGATCCATCGAATCAAGGTATGATTTCCTAAAATCTAGTTTTGGGTATTTTGGTTGATTTCGTCCGATTAATCCGTTTTAACATAGGGTTGTGATGGGTTTATGATTATTTAGATGTATTATATCATTTCTCTTGTTATTCCATGGTTGGATCGTATCGATTCGTTGTTTTGGTCGAGTTCTTGATCGACGCCTTGAAGGTGTCCGGTAGAATGTCATAGTGGGGTTTTCGGATGTTCTACAATTATTCTTCCTCGTATGATCGTTGATTTATTAATTATTTGATGTTAGGGTCGAGTTTCTTGCGAAGAAACCGTGTTGAAACCTTCCGTTCATCGTCATCTTCCTTTTCGATAGCATCGAGCGTTTTGGAGCTTCCCGGTTGAGCCGTGTTCGTCGGAATACTTGCGTGCCGATTTCGAGGCAAGTATCTTGCCCATACATTTCGTGTTTCGTATACGTATTCGTCAGTATTAGAATTAAATTACAATTTGAATGTTTTAATGAACTTTTAAAAGGATCGGTATGTTCTTGATAATTGTTGTCTTTCAAAAGATAACGCGTATGCTTCGTAGATTAATGTGCTTTCGGAATATGTGCGTTAGTTTCATATATTGGAAGATGTTGATCATGTTTAGTGATGTTGGTAGACCGAAATTATTTGCCGAGGATTGTGTACTGATTTGTGTAAATGTTCAGCAAATATGGGACGTTTTGTGATATTTGTTGTTATTCCTTCGTAAAGAGGTTGTGGCGCTTGGTGTTGTTTGGTATTGGTAATTGCTTGTGATTGTGTGACATTGGTTGTGAGTATACGTCGACTAAAGTGGCCATTCTAGCGAAGTACCTAGCATTTGTATGCATATTCTAGTATTCGAATTATGGCTTCCAGTGGCGTTGTGGATGATATGTGTATGTTCACCTAGGGACGGTCTGACGGGACCTCTAGGGATACGTATTGCCGTGAGTGTGCGTATCACGAACTAGGGTTAAACACCCAGGGATGTCCGACGGGGCTCTTCGGGGTACGGCGGCCGTGAGTCTCGTACCAACGGTTAACTTTGAAATGTGTTGTTGGAGAACTGTGATTTTTGGCGCATATTTCGTCTGATTAGAATGGCAGTCCAAATGGTATCGTACTTAGCTGGAATGGCACCAGTAAATGTGTTGTGTGTGATTTGTCCCTTGACTATGATAATTTGGTAAGGGTACGTGAGTCCCGTGGTTGCTCTGTGTATTGTAGCTCTGTGGTGTGTGGAGTTCGACCGTACGGTCAAGTTGCAAAGTTGTGTTCTCTGTTGTCGTTCTGTGAGATCGTCGTCATGGTAATGTTTGAAACGGTGTAGTTTATGTCGGGTTATTCTTGTGAGTATGTGATGTGAATAAGTTGATTCACGGACCCCCGTGCTTGTGGTTGGAATGTTATGATTGGGTCGTGGACCCCGTATTTTGTTATCGGAATCGTATTTTGAAATAAATGATTTTTGGGCTGTGTCCCTAAATGTTCGAAAGGCTTGAGACTTCTTAAACCCCAAATGTTTTCAAAAACTCCCGAGATCATAAAATGGTTTTATTCTTATCTTTCGTAATTTAAATTGTTTGGATCAAGTGAATTATCTCGGGAAGTACATTCACGATTTCTATGTTCTTGGAGTATGATATGTATGGCTCGTCCTTGTATTTATACTTGCACTAGCAAAGCAGTGGAGTTTTGCTAACCCCCGAGTATTCGGGGGGTGGATGTCTGTTTTGCATCCAGGTACTTGCAGGTTACTGGGGAGCAATTCACAGGATCGTTACGAAGGATGATGGAAGACGGCGATACTAATCACATGAAGACCGGTGTTGAGTATTTGGTGATGTCTTGTTTTTGTCCTTCCGTTGTGTTTATTTTTCCCTATGTGGGAACGTTGATTTATGTTAACCCCTGCGTGAGTATGAGTTATGAGGAAGAGTAATGTATCGTTGATGTGTATGTTGTGGCAAAAGACCAAATCGGTCTAATGGTCTGTTATTTACCCATGTCGGTATGTATTGTATTGTGGTGTTTCTGTATTTAGCCTGGTAGATCCTCATGGAGAGGGTCTACGGCGCTGTAATATTCCGAAGTGGTTTGGGGGTGTTACAGAATATGGTATCGGAGCTTAGGTTGCGGAAACCTAGGCTGTCGGGTCGAGTTTTGTGTTGTCGGGTCTTGTCTTGTCTTGTCTTGTCAGATTTTGTCTGACTGAGTCATGTCGCGACGCGTCGTTTGCGGTGTCGGTCGTGATTAGTATCGAGGTGCCGCCATCATCTTCATGCGACCTGTGGATGTAAGTCTCCCTTCTTCGTGTTTGTGCCTCGTCTGATGCAAGTTACTTGTATGATTATTCGTTAAGTGATTGAATCCTTCTGTGGATTTTGATTTCGTGATGTGTGGATATTTGACTCTCATCTTTTATCTGTATGAGGGGCGGTGTTGCTGCTAATGTATTTACGAACTGTATTTTATCCACTTCGTGAGTCCTTTAAAAATGACTTTCAGTATTTTGCAAACTGAGTTCTAATTCGTAAAACCGATTCCCTAAATCGAGTTTTGGCATTTTGGCCTTGAATGTTTTATGACGGTTTGATAAAGAATTTTTGTGAGTTTTGGGCATTCTGGCCTATTGAATTTTTGAAAACCTTGAGTATCTTAGAAAATTAAATTTCGAGACGTACTTTTAAAACGAATTATTTTCTTGCGGTGTTTTCAAGGTGCTTTCTAATGTTGCAATACATTTCAAAAATTTTCCAGTTGAGGACCAAAAATATTTGGAGATATTTTCAAATGCAGTTGCTTAGAGCCAAGGGTCGAATATTTCTGAAAGTTTTTCGCTAAAAGAAAGTGTCCTCATTTTTTATTAAACGCATGATGGTTTTCAAAGTCTCGATAATAATGTTTGTTCAACTTTTTGAAAGGTGATACTCAAGATCAACTAGTGTTTCCAAAATCATTTTTTTTCAAATGTGGTTTTCATTTTTAAAACCTTTCGTTCCTGTTTGCGGTGCGAGAATGTATGTATAAGGTTCACACTTTCGTTAGGGTGTTAACCCCCGAGTTGTGATTGAATTGGTGGTGTGAGCGCTGAGTCCTTCACCACGTAATCGTTGTATTAGACCTCGGTGATAGGTGTGAGGTTGATCTTTAACGTTGTCATTTCGTGGTGATTTGCGTGCTATCGCACATGTGCGAGCTGTTAAAGCTTGGGTTTGTACGTTTGTATGTGTGATTGTTCATGATGTTTTGTGATTATGTGCTGGTTATCGTTCGGGCCGTTGAGATCGTCGAATGATGCCGTGGTTGTTGTGATCTTAGTATGTGTTGATATGTTATGCCAAGTTGGCATCTCCGGTTTGTTGTTTTGCGATGTTATGTTCCATTATATCTAGTATTTGTATATTCGGTATGCCGAGCCGAGGCGTTTCAACCTTGATGTGCCGGGGCATGCACATGTAAATTGTCCTTCTCGTCGGTGACGCGTTTCAAGTGTGGACTCGAGGGACACAGAATTCAGTTTTGCGAATTGGTTACCGAGACTTCCGGAGTTCGCGCTTAGCACAGATATCAGGATCGGCTCTGAGAGGCCCATGGGAGATGTTTCCGTCAACCGCTTTTGTGTTGCTGCCTTGTTTCCGTTATTGTGAGTTGCAGGGACGACATTTCTTTTATAAGAGGGCGAATGTAATACCCGTACTATTTTTGACTTCTGCATTTTCTCCGTCTAAATCCTATCGACTTGCTCGTGTTCATTGATACTTTTTGAACTTGTTTGGTATCTCGGTTTTCATCGTTCAAACGGGTTGTGACCTTGTTTCGGATCGATCTATTTATCGTTGTGACTTTTCCGAGTTCGGTTCGATTCTTGTGAACCTTGTTCGAAAGTAACATCTTTTAGTTTCTACCAGCTCTTTAATGTCTTGAGTTGAAGTGTGGACTTCGGAGTCATTGTTCGACCGTTGTCACTCGATCATTGTTTTTCGATCGTTGTTGTTCGATCATTGTTGTTCGTTCGTTGTTGTTCGGTCGTTGTTGTTCGACCGGGTTGTCTGACTGTTGTTGCCTGATCTCGTAGCGCGAAGAATTCTCGTCCACCGTTAGTCAGCTGTTTCGAATGTGGCCAGGTGGGTCACCGAGCCGTGCATTGCGAGTCGGTAGCTGAGAGATTTGGGGGATCGAGGTTGCGTCTCTGCTCCGAAAGGGCACGGAGATGCCTAGTATGCTTTTTGAAGATTTCGGCGTAGTCCGAATTGTTTGTGATTACACTTGTGGATCGTTTTGTGTTTACTTTCTGTTTTCTCGACTGTGCGTGTTTCCTTGTAATAGGTACTTTGTATTTTCTGATTGTTCGGATAATCGACTCGATTTTATTATCTATTTGATGACGCTTGTCACTTGTTGGTTTTATTATATCCCTAACGGCGACGTTGTGTTGGTCGCCGTGGAGCGTGTTTTCACGCCGTATATTCCTTTGCATTGCTTTTGTGTACCTCGTTGAGCCTTCCTGGCGGGACATTGCTTCTACCTACTTGTTTTAAGTTTCGGGACGAAACTTCTTTTACGGAGGGTAGAATGTAATACCCGTAATTTCGATTTCCGGTAATTTCTTTTTTTTTTCGGCGAAAGTCCGTTTTGACGACTCGCTCATGACCGTTTCATTATTCCAAGAATGATTAATTCTGCACTTTTTGTCATCCGAGTTCGTTTCGGTATCGTTTTATTGAGTTCCGTGTTTTTGAGCGGTTTTTCCGAACTTGAGTTCGATTCTTGCGAATCTCGTCCGAAACTGTTGTTTCGAGTTTCTCGTAAGTTCATTTAATGTTATTAATCATGTTGCAAGCTTCGGCTTGGTGTTTCTATCGTGTATCGTGTATTTCGGACGTTTTGGGCCATTTTCGTAATTTCCCAAAGTTTGGGGTAATTACCTTCCATTGTCGAATTTCGAGCCTTCGGGTAGTCGGAATCGTGTGTTCTCTTTGTGCTCGAATTCATCTTTGCGAGTACTTCGTAACCGTATCTTCGATTCGTATTCAGGTTCCGGTTTCGGGGTCGTTCGGGCCGTTGGAGTTGGCCCCGGCCGAGTCATGGCCGGGCAGTCTAGGCCCAGGCCGGCACTGGCCGAGTTACGGCCGGTAGTGCTCGGCAGTTACGTACGTAAGGCCGGTTATGTACGTAATCCTTGGCCGGTTACGTACGTAACGATGCCGGCAGTTAGGCGATGACTTCGGTTACGCACGTAAGCCTTGGCGATTACGACGTAACCTGCCGCAGCACCTATTTAAGGCCCCCGCAATGGGTTTTCACCCATTTTTCTCATCCCTCTCATTATCTTCCGCAGCCAAGGATTGGAGAACACGAAGGCATGATGTATATCTTCCAATCTACGTCGTTTTTGAGTTCATAGCATCGATTAATCAACCTATAACCTTCTTCGATCCATCGAATCAAGGTCCTAAAATCTAGTTTTGGGTATTTTGGTTGATTTCGTCCGATTAATCCGTTTTAACATAGGGTTGTGATGGGTTTATGATTATTTAGATGTATTATATCATTTCTCTTATTATTCCATGATTGGATCGTATCGATTCGTTGTTTTGGTCGAGTTCTTGATCGACGCCTTGAAGGTGTCCGGTAGAACTTCATAGTGGGGTTTTCGGACGTTCTACGATTATTCTTCCTCGTATGATCGTTGATTTATTAATTATTTGATGTTAGGGTCGAGTTTCTTGCGAAGAAACCATGTTGAACCCTTCCGTTCATCGTCATCTTCCTTTTCGATAGCATCGAGCGTTTTGGAGCTTCCCGGTTGAGCCGTGTTCATCGGAATACTTGCGTGCCGATTTCGAGGGAAGTATCTTGCCCATACATTTCGTGTTTCGTAGACGTATTCGTTAGTATTGGAATTAAATTACAATTTGAATGTTTTAATGAACTTTTAAAAGGATCGGTATGTTCTTGATAATTGTTGTCTTTCAAAAGATAACTCGTATGCTTCGTAGATTAATGTGCTTTCGGAATATGTGCGTTAGTTTCATATATTGGAAGATGTTGATCATGTTTAGTGATGTTGGTAGGCCGAAATTATTTGCCGAGGATTGTGTACTGATTTGTGTAAATGTTCGGCAAATATGGGACGTTTTGTGATATTTGTTGTTATTCCTTCGTAAGGAGGTTGTGGCACTTGGTGTTGTTTGGTATTGGTAATTGCTTGTGATTGTGTGACATTGGTTGTGAGTATACGTCGACTAAAGTAGCCATTCTAGCGAAGTACCTAGCATTTGTATGCATATTCTAGTATTCGAATTATGGCTTCCTGTGGCGTTGTGGATGATATGTGTATGTTCACCTAGGGACGGTCTGACGGGACCTCTAGGGATACGTATTGCCGTGAGTGTGCGTATCACGAACTAGGGTTAACCACGCAGGGATGTCCGACGGGGCTCTGCGGGGTACGGCGCCCGTGAGTCTTGTACCAACGGTTAACTTTGAAATGTGTTGTTGGAGAACTGTGATTTTTGGCGCATATTTCGTCTGATTAGAATGGCAGTCCAAATGGTATCGTACTTAGCTGGAATGGCACCAGTAAATGTGTTGTCTGTGATTTGTCCCTTTACTGTGATAATTTGG
Organism: Orobanche coerulescens; assembly: GCA_033398695.1. Classification (NCBI taxonomy): domain Eukaryota; kingdom Viridiplantae; phylum Streptophyta; class Magnoliopsida; order Lamiales; family Orobanchaceae; genus Orobanche; species Orobanche coerulescens. Next base: position 54,130,307 of record CM065803.1, read on the forward strand.
TAAGGGTACGTGAGTCCTGTGGTTGCTCTATGTATTGTAGCTCTGTGGTGTGTTGAGTTCGACCGTACGGTCAAGTTGCAAAGTTGTGTTCTCTGTTGTCGTTCTGTGAGATCGTCGTCATGGTAATGTTTGACACAGTGTAGTTTATGTCGGGTTATTCTTGTGAGTATATGATGTGAATAAGCTGATTCACGGACCCCCGTGCTTGTGGTTGGAATGTTATGATTGGGTCGTGGACCCCGTATTTTGTTATCGGAATCGTATTTTGAAATAAATAATTTTTGGGCTGTGTCCCTAAATGTTCGAAAGGCTTGAGACTTCTTAAACCCCAAATGTTTTCAAAAACTCCCGAGATCGTAAAATGGTTTTATTCTTATCTTTCGTAATTTAAATTGTTTTGATCAAGTGAATTATCTCGGGAAGTACATTCACGATTTCTATGTTCTTGGAGTATGATATGTATGGCTCGTCCTTGTATTTATACTTGCACTAGCAAAACAGTGGAGTTTTGCTAACCCCCGAGTATTCGGGGAGTGGATGTCTGTTTTGCATCCAGGTACTTGCAGGTTGCTGGGGAGCAATTCACATGATCGTTACGAAGGATGATGGAAGACGGCGATACTAATCACATGAAGACCGGTGTTGAGTATTTGGTGATGTCTTGTTTTTGTCCTTCCGTTGTGTTTATTTTTCCCTATGTGGGAACATTGATTTATGTTAACCCATGTGTGGGTATGAGTTATTAGAAAGAGTAATGTATGGTTGATATGTATGTTGTGGAAAAAGACCAAATCGGTCTAATGGTCTGTTATTTACCCATGTCGGTATGTATTGTATTGTATTGTGGTGTTTCTGTATTTCGCCTGGTAGATCCTCATGGAGAGGGTCTACGGCGCTGTAATATTCCCGAGTGGTTTGGGGGTGTTACAATACTCCCCCCTTAAAATTGTTTCGTCCCCGAAACTAAGGGGTAAACAACTCGGGATATCCTTCCTGCATGCTGTCCTCGGTTTCCCACGTAGCCTCCTCGATTCCATGTCTCGAACACTGAATCTTCAATAAGGGAATCATCTTGTTCCTTAACCGTTTGATCCTCCTCCCGAGTATCCGCACATGGCGTTCTTCATATGAATGATCATCGGCCATCTCGACCTCTTCGAACTGAATAATATGGCTCGGATCAGCAACATACTTCTGTTAGAAATACCTATTAGATTTTAATGATGTCATCCCTGTATTGATTCATTATTCAAATGTATGTTTAAAGTACTTGGCAAAATGTAAAGAAGAACCAAATGAGTATCTTCTATAGGACTTAAGTTTTAGTATTATTGATCAGTTGTAAAATCGACTAAGTATAGAACAGAGAACTTAATTTCAAAGAAGATCATATCAGAGAAGTTCATTCCAGATCAGAGGACTTTATCTCAGAGAAGTTCAAAATCAGAGAACTTCTAATCAGAGGACTTTATCTCAGAGAAGTCCAAAGTCAGAGAACTTCAAGGCAGAGAAGTTCAGGTCAGAGAACTTCACTTCAGAGCAGAGAAGATCATCTCACAGAAATTCCAGTCAGAGAACCTCAAGACAAGAAGTTCAGGCCAGAGAACATCAGAGGACTTCACATAAGAGAACTTTCATCAGATAAGGTTGACTGCACTTCAGGCAACTTTGACCAAGTTATTTCAGACAGGTTCTCAGTTCAGCCAAAATACTCAGTCCATGTCAGCAAACATTGAAAAGTCAACAATCACGGAAAGTCACATGCGGGCGTAGGAGACAAACTTGAAAGATTCCCGGAAAGCAAGGAATTAAATATTCATCAAGATCCGCATTTTGAAGACTTTATATTTATTCTAATCAAGAATAATGGCGCTCAACAAAAAAGTCTTTCAAACGGTCGAAATTGAAAAGGGAATCCAGCCTTGCAACGAATTGATAAGATAAACAAAGAAGTCCACTCTCCAACGGACGGATTTGTTACAGTAGTGCAACGGCTATGAAGAAAGCTCAAGTATCATACTATATATACCTGAAAATATGAATTGAGCAATATACGAAGCGAACATCAGTGCGAACAGAACTTACAAGCGATCAAAGCATTTAAGCAATCAAAAGCATTCTGTAGCTTCATGAAATAGCAAGCTTAAGAGCTCATATCCAAAGAAGCTCTTTGTTGAAGAAGACAACACTCTTGTCTAAAAACTTGAGTACGGGGTTGCTTTCTTGAACGAGGTTCTTGAAAGTAAAGAGACTGTAATCGCATCCAAGGGTTCTTGATTGGAAGGTGATAGACAAGTCGAGCATTGTTGAGGCATCCAAGGGTTTTCAATCAGGAGGTTCTAGGCAATCAAGGGAGTTGCAACAGCCACGGGTTTCCACTAGTTGGAAGTTGTTGTAACTAGGCAAAATTCATTGTAACATTTATCACTGGTTGACAGTTATAGTGAATTTTTCTCCAACTGGTTTGGAGAGAAGTGGATTAGTAGAGGATTACCCCACCTCTGAGACCACTATAAGTGCCTGTGTGTTTTTACTGCATTGAACATCATATCTACCTGCTCCATACATATTAAACTGTTCCATTGATTAGTTATCTGCAGAGAGCATTTAGTTATTTGTTATCGTCATCAGCTATCTTCCGCATATTTGTCTGCAGACGACTTTAAGTCATCTGTACCTATCAGTTGAAAAAAATCACTTGACTTTCGGGAAAGAGTTTCAATAAGTCTATTCACCCAACCTCTAGACTTATTCCTGACAACTTGTGACCTACAAGTGGTATCGGAGAGGTTGGTTCAATTTTTACAGAACCAGATCCATATATCATAGGATATATGTAATATCCGAATAAATTGTTGAGTATTTCCGTTCGTATTTAAACCTTGTATTATTCGAATTTGCAATATCAATAATCGAAGTATGATATTTCCCGTATTCGTATCCACATGCATGATCATATCAACCTTGTAAATTTCTACATGCAACTACGTCATAAAGTATGTTAGATAGTAAGTGTAACGTACGTTACGAGCCACGAATAGCGTACACTATCAGCAAAGCATAGCGTACGTAAGGCAGTCAATAATTGATCAAGGCTGGCAAGTACATGTGACAGCTGGTGGTGGGCTCGGAAAGATTCCTGCGGCATGAACCTGGACAGTTTTGAGTCAACGGAGATTAACGTACGCTAAATGATGCAGATAGCGTACACTATTTCTAGTCGATTACGTACGTAACGGTGTTGATGTAGCGTACATAAGAGAGAACATGAACGAGGCAGTAAGCCGTCTTTGGACGTTAACGTACGCTTAGTATAACAGATAGCGTACGCTAAGTGGATAACATAGGTTACACACCGAGGCTAACGTACGTAAAGCTCATAATAGTGTAAATGGGACATCACCTCATTTCATTTCACCTCATTTCTTTTCACTTCCCTTTCATTTCCTTCAAGTCCAGAGAGCTTCCTTTGATACTTAAACACTTATTTAACGTCCCTAATCAATCATTGAAGTTGAGAAGCACCTTGGATTGGTACTCAAGCATCCGGAGTTGGATTCTACCGATTTTCTTGATGTTTTCTTCATATTAAGGTATGTTAATGCTATCTCCAACCTTGAACTCGTGTTCTTAAGAATGTTATGAGCATGCTACCAAGATTATTAGGTTCCATGGATGACTTCTTTGACCGAACACCATGTTTAAGGAAGTTGGAATGATTATGCTTAAGTTCACCATTGTTAAGAGTATTATAGTTCCATCCTCGTAATGTTGAACAAGTAAGGAGAAGTTTTCTGAGATTGTAAATTTACATTCGATGGAGTTTTTGTAATGATCAAGACTTGTTATCGATATCACCTTTGTTAGATGAACTTAGGAGGATGAACATTGAAGGTTTTGTCATATCTTGTAAAGGTGGGTTGATTAGCTAATCTTCTAGATGAAAGTTTGAATGAAGTGATAATATTGATAACAATTATATCAATCATAGATTTTCCGAACTGCATATGAGAATTTATAATCGAGATTGGAGTATGACATTGTGATGATATGTTTATCCTTGAGTTTGAAGACGTCAACACCTTAGGATCATTCTTTTCGCATGAGAAATGTGTTTGTGAGTGTAACGTACGTTAAGCGTCATGCATTACGTACGTTATATCATCAGGTGAGACAGTCGTCTGATCAGAGAACTATCAAATACATGCTTAGCGTACGTTAGGCTTTGGTGATTATGTACGCTAAGGTACAGACTTAACGTACGTTACGTTGGGTATGTAACATACGTTACGAAGACAGCATACAGGATTAGTAGTATTGTCAACATTCGACCATAGTTTAGGATGCTAGATGTTCGTACGTTAGTTATATGACGTAAGATGAACTCTATATTATTTCTTTTGTTTAAGGTTCGAGCTTTGCAACGTGATTGATCGAAGGGGTGACCTTCGAGTGTATTGATATCCGTCGAAGTATTATCCTTGTCATCAATTTGAGGCAAGTACTTTAATTATAGTTGTGCATATTAATGTCGGTTATGTTATTGTTGTATTGTGCATACGTATTGTGATTAATTGTCCACCATATGTTGGTCCGACGGGATCATCATGGGAATCTATAAGTGTGTGCGCTGGATCATTGGACAGGTAATTCCACCATGCATTGGTCCGACGGGATCATCATGGGAATCTATAGTTGTGTGCACTGGATCGTTGGAATACCACGAGTATGTTGAAATTGTCATGAAGCATTATGTGTTGTTATTATTTCTCGTTGGAGAAACTTGTCATGATTATGGTTGAATAAATCATTGTTGTATAATTATCGTACTTGTACTAGCATCGTTGTGCTAACCCCTTTGGGGGTGAACATTTGTTTTATGTTCAGGATCCAGGAGAGCGGGAAAACAACCACTGGAGCTGCATGACGACGAGGGTGCAGAGTGATGTTCTGGCCAGATTTAATTGTCAGATGTTTGTGTTAATTTAATTAAGTACTCGATTATGTTGTCTTTTGTGATGTTGGATTGGTTGTATTAATATTCTTCGTTGGACGTTTGTATTTTTAGTACTAATTCAGACCCGTTGTATTTTATTTCAGTTACTTTCGTTTGTTGGTATTTGTTATGGTCATTTTGTTTCATCACCCTTGTAAATTCTTATGTAAAAGATTTACGGCGCTGTAATATTCCTGAATATATTGGGGATGTTACAATATATATATATATATATATATATATTTGAATCTCTGATTTAGAATGGAACACATGCAACACATGCACTCTAGGTTACCTGTATTTTCTGTTGATGAATATGACCTCTGGAAGATAAGAATGCAGGCAGACTTATCGTCCATCCATGATGACATATGGTGCATCATAGAAGATGGTCCTTTCATCTTTGAGAAGGACAACTCCCCTGAAGAAATTGCAGCTGGGAAGCCAAAGAAGATTCCCAAGAAGAGGACGGAACTGACCCCTGAAGAAAGGAAGCTGGCCAATCTTGACAACCGGGCCAGAGATGTGCTGTACCAGAGTCTTGACAGATCAACCATGGTCAAGATCAAGAATTGTAAAAATGCCAAAGAAATTTGGGACACATTAGCTGTAATTTGTGAGGGAACCGAGCTGGTAAAGAAAAATAAGTTGTCAATTGCTACTCAAAAGTTTGACAACTTCAAAATGAAGAATGGTGAATCAATTGACCAAGTGGACACGAGATTCACTGAGATCATAAATGAAATTAACTCCCTTGGAAAGACATATGGCAACAGGGATACGGCCCTTAAAGTTCTAAGATCTCTCAACCCCGAATGGAGCATGAAGGCCGTGGCTATGAGAGAATCAAAGGATCTCAACAAGATAAAGATCCAGGAGCTGTTCTCAGATCTGAAGGCTTATGAGTTCGAGCTTCCATGTTCATCATCAACTGAGCCAGCAGAGAAGGGAATAGCATTTGCAGCTGAGTCCCCTACCAAGACCCTATCTGAAGTCAAACCTCCAAATCCTCTAGATTTTGAATAAGAGATGGCATTCATAATGCAAAGATTTAGCAACTTCCGGAAAAACTACTCTAACTACAAGAAGAACTACAAAGACAATCCAAGGAGAAATCAAAAGGCTGGAAACTAGAAGGTTGAATGCTACAACTGTCATAAGACAGGACATTTCCAATTTGACTGTCCTGATCTTAAGAAGGATGAAGACAATAAGATTGTGAGGATAAAGGAAGACAAGAGGAAAGCCCTCATTATTGATGATCAGATCGAAGAAAGAGTAGATCAAGCGGTAGATTCTTCTATGATGATGATGACGAATACAGCTGTTTGATGGCCAACCTAGCTGATGAAGAGGTAACTTCTAAACCTCAAAATACTGAAGGTTTCAGCTCTGACGTATCTGAAGACATGGATCTTCATAAATCTATTAATCAATTGCTAAAAGATTTTGAAACCTTAAATTCAGCTCACTAGACTGTGACAGCCGAAAATGCATAGCTGAAAGATGAGAAAGCACGGCTGAAAATGATTTTGACAAGCTCAGTCAATAGTCGGAAAAATTTAAAAACACTATAGCTAAGCTTGAAAAACAATATGAAAACTCTTCGAGAAACTCAGCTGAAAATACTGCAGCTGAGATACATAAGCTGACTATTTTAAATAGCGAAAAGTCAGCTGCACTTGCTCATGTCAAAGCTGAGCTAGCCAAGGTAAAACAGTTAAGTAGTACACAGGCTAAAGAGATAACATCTCTAAAGGAATCTATAACCCTGGATGAACTGTGTATGAACAAAAGGCCGCTTTATTCTAGATCATGCCTTGGATATGACCCCAACACTCCCTCTAGTTCAAAAACTATTTTCATCAAGGGAGAAACACTTGCCCCAACTACTGAGCCTACTTATAAACCCGTATTTCAAAATAGGCAGCAGCCAAGTCAAAGGTTTAGGCAGCAGCCAAGGTATACAAGGCAGCCACCTAGACAAGAGACTAGGCAATGGCCAAGGCAAAAGCAGCAGCCAAGACATTATTCCAATTATTATTAAAGACTCCCTAAAAATAGATTTCAGAATGGGAGAGGCAAATGGAAACCTCAAGGTTATCTAAGTTTTCAAAATGAACAGGTGTGGAGACCCCAACGATTTAATAAATGGCCTCAGCCAAGATTTAGAAATGGCCCACACCATAGACTTTATGAGGCATATCCAGCATACAATCCTAACTAGGGATATAGGCCTAGACAACACACATCTTTTAGGGGCAATCAACACAACTTCCATAATCCAATGAGAAATAAATTCTCCAGGAAACCTACTAACTGTTAGGAGTATGCCCTCGAATGCCACTCAGAGGTTGTTGAGTGAGGGCATTGTACTCGTAATTATGTAAACCATTTATATAAGGCAAATGAATGTTTCTTTATTTACTGGTAGTTACTGGCATTCCTAACTCGTAAATAAACATATAGAAACTAGTCCGTGTATTTGAGAGCAAAACGTTCCACTCCTTATTGGATAAGGGGGTCGGCACTGGAAAGGTTTATAGCTCAAATACTTAATCGTTCGCAAGTCGATGAAACTTGACTGGGCGTTAAGTTTATGAGAAGACTTGTATGACGTGTTCTTTGACATGGAGAGTGCCTGTCGAACACTAATGGTTAGTGGGAACACACGTTATAGGTATGCTAATTAGATTAGTATACTCGAACCGACTCACCCTCGATTCGTCACACGGATTTCACTCCGGGACAGTCAATGACGGAATTGAAAGGTTGTGATAGGTATTCGTGAACCTTCGATTTGAGGATTTAGTAGGGATGTGCTTGTGACGTCAAGATTTTCATTAGAGTAGTTCGACCCTGTAAACCGGAAGGCGGTGGTCAACCTCGACGTGCATCTTGACGGGCAAGTAGCAGGTCATACTGAATACCAAGATAGAATTCTTTCTCCTGTTAGTGAACGGGTTATATGTCCTATGCGGTTATTGGCAGATGAGATCATAAGTCTTTGGCCAAAGCATTGGAGCTAGCTGTATTAGATACACGAGAGCTCCATGAACTCGATTTGCATTAACGCATGCATAGCGTCAAATCTGAGATAGGGTTTGACCGACCGTGACCTATAACTTGATCGGGACATTTGAAAGAAGGGTTTATACGTTATCGGTATTCACGACAGAATGGTTCTTGAATGATCCCAATCATTCGTTCTCGATTAAGTGCAGTGTAGGCCGCCAGGCTGGCTAGGTGGTGCTACTACTCTTTGGTTCCTCCCATTGCTGACTGAGACGGACCTACCGAGTCGCGCAATAGGATTGACGACGGAATAAATCAAGCTAATTCTCTCATTATGAATATTAGATATTGGATATCTAATTTGGGACATTGGATGTCTAAATTAATTTATTGGATAAATTAATTTACGGACAAATGAATTAAATATATTACTCGGTGATTAATTTAATTCATGAATATAATTATTTCTTGGAGAAATTAATTATGTTATTATGTATTTGATATGATTAATTAATTGGATTAATTAATCAATATAAATACATCGGAATGGAATCGGAGTTTATCTGTTTGGACTCACGGGAGTCCGAAACGGACCGAACTCGCCCGGCTCCTTCTAGATGGCCTCCCCTATTTCCTTCCCTTTTCCTTGGTCATAGTCTACACATGTTGGTGGAAGACTTATGTTTTGTCAAGGGGACAAAATATCACCTAAGGTGATTTTGTCAAAAGGTGAGAGATATGAGGGGATATGATGGATAATATATAGAGAAGACCAAATCTCCTTGCTTGTAAGAGAGCTCACGTTTTTTGTAAGTAGAAGGAGAGAGGAAAAGTTTTTTCCAAGGCTTCATACTATTCATCATCATCTTCACATCATTCATAAGTTTTTCTTGGAGAAAAATATTTGTGAGATAGAGAGATACTAGATTAAACACTTAGAGTGTTGTAATCATGAGTTGCATAGCTTCTATAACCTTGTTCTAGCCGTATCCTTGGAGGATAACAAGGTTTAGTCATTCCGGTCGTTTTTCCGGCGCGTGGCAAGTAGAGACGCGGTGCTTTCGGCGTTGGATCGTTCAAGAGCTTGGGGAATAGCTCAAGAGAAGGTTATCCATTTAATCAACGGACTACGAGGGTATGTTTCTCGTATCTCTTGTATTTCGTTTTTGATATTCGTATATACGTAGCTCGATCGATCCTCGTAGGGATTCAGATCGAATTAATTTTCGTTTTACCGCTTCCGCTGGGCCTTCGTTTTAGGCACCGAATCCCAACAGTGGTATCGGAGCGTAGGTCTTGCGATTGTATATACGATATTGGCATTTGAAATGCTCGATTAGATGGTGAATGATTTGGAATCATTTTAGTCATAATCGTGGTATATGTTTTTACGTTTCGTTGTAGTTATATTTTTTCGTAAGTTTATGTCTAAATATAAATCTTAATTTCTTGGAAATATGATTTATATTGAAGATATGAATGTTGGAGAATATAGATATTGGATATCCGGTCGAAAAACTAGCCCCGAAATGCCGTTGGAGGGTCCGGGAGGGGTCCGGAAGCCGGGGGCCGCGGCCTGTGCGGCCGGCTTTCTGCAGCCATCTGTAATGTGGGCCGCGGCACGATCTCGAGGGCGGCACGAGCTCTTGGGCGGCAGCCGTGCCGCAGCGTGATCGGCCATGCAGGCATGTCTTAGGCATCTGCCGTGATGACTCGGCCATGGCAGCCAATTTCGCCCGGCTTGATTTTTCCGTGTATTCTTGAAAATTAATCTCCCGCATGTTAAATTGGATTTAATATGATTAAAATGATTTATGGTATTTCATTTTATAAGGGAAATTTGATTAATTGGAATATTTTTGGTCGACCGAATTATTTTGAACGTTTTCATATTACCGATTGTGTGAATCGATTTGATCGGTTCGTATTGTTGATTGGATCAATGTATCTCTACGCTTTCCATTTATATAGTATTTATTGGATGAATGCTTTTTGAATGGGGATGTGGTTCGTGGACTTAGTTTTGAATCGTTCGTTTTATTCGATTGGGTTGTAAAGGCCGTTTTGAGCCTATTTATTTTACTAGAAAAATTTGTATCTAGGATGCAATTTTCAATGTAAAATTTATATGTAATGACGAAGACCGGAGGAATATCCATTTCGAGAATACGAAGATTAAAGACGAAGACTTGTAATTAGATTACGGAGTTTTTGTTTTTTAGGAACGGTCCATGAACCACATGTTGGTAGCAACTAGGTTGTGAATGGTTGTTACATATTGTATGAATGCCACAAACGCGCTTAAACGATTAATGTGCAAAGTGCAACGTAAATCGCGAAAATTCTCCCACAATAAATTATTAAGTTTATAAGGTTTCAAGGTTTTCCTTCCCTCCAACGAGTTTTCGGGAAATTGAAATCCAAACCGGATGTGCTATGCTTCCGAGTTATCAGGGTAGTCGTTCGGGGAGGACGGATAAATTACCGGGAGCGCATTGGATGCCTTCGGTTGGAGCAAATTTTATCCCTAGAAACCTGATAGGTTGCCGGATAAGATTCAATTGTGAAACTGATTTGCGTCGATGGTATAAACTTAACTTGTTCACGAACCATACAAACCGTATAGGTTGAGGGGAATGAACAAGGGGAAAAAGAAGATCGAATCATCCATTAGATGGGTTGGTGTTGGACACCACTTTATGAAAATTAATAGACTAGAAACCTGTTCGGTTGCCCTCTATTAAGATTTATAAAGAACTCGATCACCACTATGAAGTAGAGCGACGATACTTCCGGTTTTCACATGGGAGTGTGTTATTCCGATAAAAATAGTGGGAGCTGGGTAACAAGAATAGAAAAGACCTTAATTCTATACTCAGAACATAATATAACAAGTAACTAATTAATATGTTATACTTAATGCAGACATAACTCAATATGACAATGAATCCACTCATGATTAACAAGAAAGAACACCTTAATGGGACCTAACTTTGTGGATTGGCTCCGCAATCTGATGATTGTCCTCAGTATAGAGGCACTGGGATACGTCTTGGAGACGGACATTCCGGCGCCTCCTGTACGGACCCTAGCCAATCAGGAAGAGATTGAAAACCACGAAAAGTGGGTTAAGGATGACGTGAAAGTCCGTGCATATATGATGGCTTCCATGTCTAATGAGCTTCAGAGAGCTCATGAGAAAATGACTTTTGCTAGGCAGATTCTATCTCACTTAACCGAACTTTATGGTGAGCACATCAGAACTGCTAGATATGAGATATCCAAGCAACTGTTCGGTGCAGGGATGAAGGAAGGTGAGAAGGTTGGGGAACACGTCCTCAAAATGATATCCATGATCGAGAGATTGGAGGCTCTTGATTTTAAAATGGATACTTCTCTCCAAACCGACCTTATCCTACAGTCTCTCCCTGATTCCTTCTCACAGTTTGTTATGAACTTCAACTGCAATGAGATTGCATGTAATTTAGCTGGGCTAATGAACAAACTTGTGACCGCTCAGTCTCAGATGAAGACTCCGCGGATGAAGGAGTCTGCTCTTGTGATTTCTTCTGGACCTCGGAGGTCTAAGAACAAGAAGAAAAAGACCAAGAAGCAAACTGGACCACAAGTTAAGGACCTTACGGGTAAGGGCAAGGCCCCGATGGTTCCAAAGAACAAGAAGAAAAAGGATGCTTGTCTCAAGTGCGGTGAGCTGGGCCACTGGGCTAGAGACTGTCCGATTCTTCATGGCACTTCGTCTGTAACTTTTAGTTTTGGAAACAAATTGCTCTGCTCTTGTATTTTCTACTTCACGGATCTGGATTACGGTGCTAGTTCTCATATTTGTACCGTGAATCGGGATGCGGAACAAAGTAGGAAGCTTGGAGCTGGAGAAGTTATGATCACAGTCGGAAGCGGGCATAGTGTCGAGGCGACCGACATAGGATCACTTCTTTTGGGTTTAGAATCCGGCTTTGTTTTGACTTTAGAAGATGTACTTGTTTTACCCAAGGGGCACAAAAACATTTTATCCATTCCGGTCATGGACCGAAAAGGCTTTTCATTTTTCATTGGTGATGGTTCATGCAAAATTTATTTTAGAAATAAACTAGTGGGTACTGCTACATTGTTGAATGGATTGTATCATCTAAATCTCAGCAACAAAGTAGTTGTGAATACTATGACTAGAAAACGTGGTAGGGATGAAACCAATCAAGTTTTGAAATGGCATCTTAGACTTGGTCATGTTGGTCAGACCAAGGTTTACAAGATGGAAAAAGATGGACTTATGGGTCCATTGGGATCGGATCCCTTTCCTACTTGTGAATCTTGCCTTAAAGGCAAAATGACTAAGTCCCCTTCACAGGGACATTTGAAAGAGCCGATAAATCGGGATTAATCCGTGCAGACGTATGTGGTGCTTTGGAAGGCGACACGTGACGGATATCAATATTTCATTACGTTTACAGATGATCATACTAGGTATGGTTATGTATACTTAATGAAACATAAATCCGAGGCCTTTGAGAAATTCCAGGAATTCAAGGCCCTAGTCGAAACAAACCGGTAATCATATCAAAGCACTTGGTCGGACCGAGGTGGCGAGTATATGAGTATGGAGTTTGACGAGTTCCTTAAGGAACATGGAATAGTTTCACAACTAACACCTCCGGTACTCCTCGGTTAAATGGTGTGTCGAGAAAGAAGGAACCGGACCACTGTTGAACATGGTACATTCCATCTTTGGGCTATACTGACTTGCCGATTTACCTGTGGGGGTATGCACTCCTGACTGCCGCGTATATCTTTAACAGATGTCCTTCAAAATCCGTTCCTAAAACTCCACATGAGATGTGGGAGGGAAGGAAACCAAGTCTTAATCATATTATGATTTGGGGATGTCCCGCCTATGTCAAGAAGACTAAGGTGGAAAAGTTGGAAGCTAGGTCTGCGAAGGGACGTTTCATTGGATTCCCGTCTGGTACGATGGGATATCTATTCTACATGCCCGAAGATCGAAGGATCGTTGTTGCTTTACAAGCACACTTCCTGGAAGATGAGTTCATTCAGGAAGGCGGAGCAGGTAGAAGTATTTCTTTAGAAGAATACAATGAAACTCCTCGAGAGACACCTGTGCAAGAAAATGGAACCAAACTTTCTGAAACACAAGTACAACCACCTCATAGGTCTAGTAGGGTGTCTCATTTACCTGAGAGGTATGGGCTTGTGCACTTGGAGGAGTTGGGTCTCCATGAGGTTCCAAGTGATAGCCAAGATACCGACCCAACAACCTATGACCAAGCGATGGTGGATGTAGACTCCGCGAAATGGCGTGAAGCTATGGAAGCTGAGATAGACTCGATGCATGTAAATCAGGTCTGGACTCTAGTAGACCGCCCCAAGGGCATAGTGCCCATTGGGAATAAGTGGATCTACAAGAGAAAGACTGATGGTGATGACAAGGTTGACGCCTATAAGGCCAGGCTTGTGGCAAAGGGTTATACCCAAAAGGAAGGGATCGATTACCACGATACCTTCTCGCCCGTAGCCATGATCAAGTCTATTCGCATGATGCTTGCTATAGCTGTCTACCACGATTATGAGATATAGCAAATGGACGTAAAGACGGCTTTCCTTAATGGATTCCTCGAGGAGGAAATCTATATGGAGCAGCCTAAAGGCTTTGTGTCCGAAGTCGATATTCAGAAAGTGTGCAAGCTTGACGTTCCATTTATGGTGAAGCAAGCGTCGCGTAGTTGGAACCTTCGTTTTGACGAGGCGGTCAAAGAGTTTGACTTCGTGCAAAATGAAGAGGAACCTTGTGTATACAAGAAGGTTAGTGGGAGCAAGATCGCATTCTTAGTACTATATGTAGATGACATTCTACTAATAGGAAATGATATGGGAATGCTCGATTACGTGAAAGCTTGGCTTTGAGTAATTTCTCCATGAAAGACTTGGGAGAAGCAACCTATATTCTTGGTATTCGGCTCTCTGGGATAGAGCGAAGAGAACAATAGGCCTTTCCCAAGCCCTCTATATAGATAAGATCTTAAAGCGATTTAAGATGGATGATTCTAAAGAGGGTTCCTACCGATGCAACATGGAATAAAACTCACCTTGAAGATGTGTCCTCAAAGTGAGGAACAACGCAAGGAAATGAGTAATATACCATATGCTTGGCCGTGGGTAGCCTTATGTATGCTATGTTGTGTACAAGACGACATCGCGCATCCGTAAGCGTGGTGAGTAGGTTTCAAGCAAACCCGGGTAGGGAACATTGAGTGCTTGTAAAGAACATTCTCAAGTACTTGAGAAGAACGAGAGATATGGTTCTTATGTATGGCGGTGGAGATTTGGATGTGGTGGGATTCAGATTCGGACTTCCAAGGACCGGACGACTCGATGTCCACTCGGCTACATATTTACTCTTAATGGAGGAGCGATATCTTGGCGTAGTGCCAAGCAAAGCGCGACCGCGATTCCACCTGTCAGCCGAGTATCAAGCGGCCTCGGAGGCTTCAAGGAAGGGTTACGGATTAAGAAGTTTCGGAGAACTTCAAATGATACCATGTGCTGAGCTACATTCATTTGTCTTTGCGACAACGACGGAGTCAGAGCACGTGCCAAGGAGCCGAGGTTTCACAACAGCACCAAACATATTGAGAGGAAGTATCATCTCGTAAGAGAATTTGTTCGCAAAGGATACATTGTCTTGCCTGAGTAGACTCGGCCGACAACGTCGCCGATCCACCGACCAAGCCACTATCTCGGACTAGCTTGGAGCGTCATCTGGAGAACATGGGTATTAGATACCATAGTGTGTGGCATTGAGTGCAAGTGGGAGATTGTTAGGAGTATGCCCTCGAATGCCACTCAGAGGTTGTTGAGTGAGGGCATTGTACTTGTAATTATGTAAACCATTTATATAAGGCAAATGAATGTTTCTCTATTTCTTGGTAGTTCTTGGCATTCCTAACTCGTAAATAAACATATAGAAACTAGTCCGTGTATTTGAGAGCAAACGTTCCACTCCTTATTGGATAAGGGGGTCGGCCTGGAAAGGTTTATAGCTCAAATACTTAATCGTTCGCAAGTCGATGAAACTTGGTAGGCGTTAAGTTTATGAGAAGACTTGTATGACGTGTTCTTTGACATCGAGAGTGCCTGTCGAACACTAATGGTTAGTGGGAGCACACGTTATAGGTATGCTAATTAGATTAGTATACTCGAACCGACTCACCCTCGATTCGTCACACGGATTTCACTCCGGGACAGTCAATGATGGAATCGAAAGGTTGTGATAGGTATTCGTGAACCTTCGACTTGAGGATTTAGTAGGGATGTGCTTGTGACGTCAAGATTTTCATTAGAGTAGTTCGACCCTGTAAACCGGAAGGCGGGGGTCAACCTCGACGTGCATCTTGACGGGCAAGTAGCAGGTCATACTGAATACCAAGATAGAATTCTTTCTCCTGTTAGTGAACGGGTTATATGTCCTATGCGGTTATTGGCAGATGAGATCATAAGTCTTTGGCCAAAGCATTAGAGCTAGCTGTATTAGATACACGAGAGCTCCATGAACTCAATTTGCATTAACGCATGCATAGCGTCAAGTACAGATAGGGTTTGACTGACCGTGACCCTATAACTTGATCGGGACATTTGAAAGAAGGGTTTATCATTATCTTGGTATTCACGACAGAATGGTTCTTGAATGATCCCAATCATTCGTTCTCGGTTAAGTGCAGTGTAGGCGCCAGTGGCTAGATGGTGCTACTACTCTTTGGTTCCTCCCATTGCTGACTGAGACGGACCTACCGAGTCGCGCAATAGGATTGACGACGGAATAAATCAAGCTAATTCTCTCATTATGAATATTAGATATTGGATATCTAATTTGGGACATTGGATGTCTAAATTAATTTATTGGATAAATTAATTTACGGCCAAATGAATTAAATATATTACTCGGTGATTAATTTAATTCATGAATATAATTATTTCTTGGAGAAATTAATTATGTTATTATGTATTTGATATGATTAATTAATTGGATTAATTAATCAATATAAATACATCGGAACGGAATCGGAGTTTATCTGTTTGGACTCACGGGAGTCCGAAACGGACCGAACTCGCCCGGCTCCTTCTAGATGGCCTCCCCTATTTCCTTCCCTTTTCCTTGGTCATAGTCTCCACATGTTGGTGGAAGACTTATGTTTTGTCAAGGGGACAAAATATCACCTAAGGTGATTTTGTCAAAAGGTGAGAGATATGAGGGGATATGATGGATAATATATAGAGAAGACCAAATCTCCTTGCTTGTAAGAGAGCTCACGTTTTTTGTAAGTAGAAGGAGAGAGGAAAAGTTTTTTCCAAGGCTTCATACTATTCATCATCATCTTCACATCATTCATAAGTTTTTCTTGGAGAAAAATATTTGTGAGATAGAGAGATACTAGATTAAACACTTAGAGTGTTGTAATCTTGAGTTGCATAGCTTCTATAACCTTGTTCTAGCCGTATCCTTGGAGGATAACGAGGTTTAGTCATTCGATCGTTTTTCGGCGCGTGGCAAGTAGAGGCGGTGCTTTCGTTGGATCGTTCAAGAGCTTGGGGAATAGCTCAAGAGAAGGTTATCCATTTAATCAACGGACTACGAGGGTATGTTTCTCGTATCTCTTGTATTTCGTTTTTGATATTCATATATACGTAGCTCGATCGATCCTCGTAGGGATTCGGATCGAATTAATTTTCGTTTTACCGCTTCCGTTGGGCCTTCGTGTTAGGCACCGAATCCCAACACTAACCCCCGAGGACCCACACAGATTTAGGTACCTAAATCTCTGCTTGTTTGATTGCAGAAAAGGTGGAAGGACTACTACCACATCTCCTCAAACTCAACAATGGGAGGAGAAGAATGGTTTGTAGATTTTGGATGCTCAAGGCACATGACTGGGAATAAGAAGGTGCTATCAAATTATATCAAAGAAAGAGGCCCAAATGTAACCTTTGGAACTAGCTCTAGAGGACAAACAAAAGGATTTGGAGAGCTGCACAGAGGAAATATAACCATATCCAAAGTTCATTATGTCAAAGGGCTCAAATACAACCTTTTGAGCATAATTCAGTTCTGTGATGAGAAGAAGCTAATAGTCTTCACCATTTAGAAATGCATGGTGATTGATATCCTATCAGGAGAAGTGAAGCTACAAGGATTCAGAAGGAGAGATGTCTACATGATTGATTGGAATATAGGCACTCCCAACACCTGTTTTCTATCTAAGACAATTGCTGAAAATGGATGGATGTGGCACAAAAGATTATGTCACCTGAACTTCAAAGCCATCAACAAGATCAGCTCTCAAAAGATGGTCAGAGGACTTCCAGAAGAAGTATTCAAGAAGGAAGCTCTATGTGATGCATGTTAGAAAGGGATGCAAACCAGAGCATCTTTCAAACCAGAGCTTCTTAGAAACCAGTTCAGCCTACCACTCTCACCACCAGAATTATAGATCTACTTCATATGGATCTCTTTGGCCCCATCAAGCCAAGGACATTGAGTGGAAGTAAGCATGATATAGTAGTAGTAGATGACTACTCAAGATATACATGGTTTGTTTTTCTCTATAAAAAAAGTGAAACACTGACAAAGTTACCTAAGTTGTTAAAGAAGATCCAGAATGAGAAATCCCTCTCAATCATCAAAATCATATCAGATAGAGGAGAATTTCTCAACAAATTAATCACTGAATACAGTGATCAGAATGGGATCCAGCATGAAATCTCTTCAGCTAGGACTCCACAGCAAAATGGTGTTGCTGAGAGAATGAACAAAACCTTGAAGGAAGCTGCCAGGTTCATGATTCTTTGAAGGTGACACGCGAAGAGGTTCGGTGAAGTGTCAACACGGCATGCCAATCCGAGCAGAGTATGATTGTAGGGAGACATGACAAAACTCCCTATGAGTTTTGGAATGGCAAAACACCCACTGTTGTATATTTTCATATTTTTGGTTGTAAGTGTCTCATCCACAACAATGGTAAAACCCAACTGAATGCCATTAATGCTAAAACTGACGATGGTCTCTTTATCGATACTCATAAATAAGCAAGGCATACATAGTATTTAACAAAAGAACCTTAGTTATGGAAGAAACACCTCATGTTATGTTTGATGAGTCTACTATTGAGTACAGGAAACATGTGGAATCAATTGAGAAAAAGCTCAAATCCGCCACCTTAGAAGAAGTCATCATTCATGACACAATAATGATGGACTCACCTGCAAATCAGCTTGAAGACCCAACTACAGATCAGATATGACCCCAAAACCTACCTGATCCAGATGCAGCTGATGAAGATCCATCTGTACCTGATAAAGACCAATCTGCAAATCAGATAGGATTCCCACCTGCATATGACAAGACCGGAGCCGATCCAGTTGCAGACCAAGAAGGTCAAAACCAAGCTGATGCAGAGAGAGAAGAAGTTCACCAAAGCAACTCAACAGGGGGAACAAACCCTGAAGAAGAAGATATCTCCAAATGACTCAAAGATCATCCCATTCAACAAATCATTGGAAACATAATTGATGGAGTCAGAATCCACAATACCAGCAAGAATGGCAATGTTCTCTTGTTCATGTCTCAAATGGAACCCAAGACAACAGAGCAAGATCTAGAGGACTACTCATGGATAAATGTAATGCAAGAAGAGCTCAACCAGATGGAAAGAAACAATGTCTGGGAACTAACAGACTGACCAGATCACAAGAAGGTTATAGGCACCAAATGGGTGTACAAAAACAAGTGTGATGAAGATGGAGATGTTGTTAGGAATATTAGTTGCTAAAGGATATGCACAATGTGAAGGAATAGATTTTGATGAAACATGTGCACCTGTTGCAAGATTGGAAGCCATCAGACTATTCCTTGCATATGCAGCATTCAAAGATTTTGAAGTCTACCAAATGGATGTAAAAAGTACCTTTCTCAATGGAATTCTAGAAAAAGAAGTCTATGTGTAGAAACCCCATGGATTTGTCAAAGGATACAAAGTCTACAAGATTCTAAAAGATCTATATGGACTCAAGAAGGCACCAAGAGCATGGTATGAGACACTATCTGTGTTTCTTGAGAAGAATGGTTTCAGCAAAGGCAAGGTTGACAAGACCCTATTCAGAGTAGAGCATGAAGACCACATATTACTAGTACAGATATATGTAGATGACATCATATTCGGCTCAACCAACCCGGAGCTATGTGAGAAATTCTCAAATCTCATGCAAGGAGAATTTGAGATGAGTATGATGGGAAAGCTCAACTTCTTTCTTGGTTTTCAAGAAAGCTCAACTACTAGTACAGATATATGTGGATGACATCATATTCGGCTCAACCAACCCGGAGCTATGTGAGAAATTCTCAAATCTCATGCAAGGAGAATTTGACATGAGTATGATGGGAAAACTCAACTTCCTTCTTGGTTTGCAAGTCAAGCAGATGAAAAATGGAATTTTCATCAACCAAGCTAAATACATAAGAGACTTAATCAAGAGATTTAGAATGGATTCAGCTAAACCAGCAAGAATACCAATGAACACAAGCCTACATCTAGATGCAGATGAAGGAGGCATATCAGTGGATCCAACCCGCTACGGAGGACTTATTGGATCACTCATTTACCTAACTGCAAGCAGACCAGATATATCTTTTGCTGTAGGAGTATGTGCAAGATTTTCAATCCAAGCCTAAGCAGTCTCACCAGGAAGCAGCTAAGAGGATTATCAGTACCTTAAGTCTACAATCAATGTTGGACTATGGTATCCTAAAGACGACAACTTTGAGCTATCAGGATACTCAGATGCAGACTTTGCAGGATGCAAGATTAATAGGAAAAGCACCAGTGGAACGTACTAATTCCTCAAAACCATATTAATATCTTGGTTTAGCAAGAACAGGTATCTAACTCAATATCAACCACAGAGTCAGAATACCTAGCTGCAGGTAGCTGTTGTGCACAGATTCTATGGGTCAGACAACAGCTAAGGGACTACAACATCATTGCAAATGAAGTTCCAATATGGTGTGACAACAATAGTGCAATTGCAATAACCAACAATCTAATATTGCACTCAAGGACAAAGCATATCGACGTCAAACATCACTTCATCAGAGATCATGTGCTTAACAAGAGAGTTAGAGTAGAAAGAGTCAGCACAGAATACCAAATTGCTGACATATTCACTAAACCTTTGCTAGGAGAAAGGTTTTTGGAGCTAAGCAGGGAACTTGGTCTACTAGATTGGGAATCTAGTACAGACAAGAAAGCTACCTGATGATCAGACCAGACGAGCTAGGAAGAGCTACCTAATCAGAGCAGACAAGGAACCCATCTGATCAGACCAGGCGAGAAGCCGAAGGACAGACGAAGAAGCTGCGGCCTCGAGCAACATAACCTACGATGCGAAAGCTAGCGATGCGAGACTGAGACAAGGAAAAGTTAGCTGACAACAGGCGACACAAGCTACCTGATGAATAACAGACAAGAAGTCAAACAGTCAATCAGCTAAGTCTCTAGACCAACTCAATTATTATATTATTTTCTTTATACACGTGGACAAACACACGTTCACACTACCTATACGACTTCCAATCAAATTCAACCGTCATTCCATAAAACCATCAAAAATAGTACCGCCGGTTGATTATTTTATTACTAAAAATTCAAAGCGCCTTTTCAACTCGATATTTAAGGCGGTGAAAATCATTTCACAACCTTTACCGTCTTCAAGCTTTTAGAACCCTAATTTTTCAGAAGCGCAAACATTCTTTGCAGAAATGGAAGCCTATTTCGAAGGAGTTAACTTAAAGCTCGTGAAGGACCAGATCATTTTTAGCATCGTGGTCGATTTTGAAGGATTGCTGGCGACGAATCGGACAGGCGAAATAGAGTATGTCATACGGATGGTGAATAAAAACGGAATCTACAATTTTCTCGACATATCTCCCAAGCAGCTGTACAAAGAAGTTGTTATTTGCGTTTACAAGGAGGCCCAAGTGACGGAGCACTGCATTTCGAGCATCATTCTAGGAGAGGAAGTCAATATAACTACTCAAAAAATTGCAGATGCCTTTCACCTAGAAAACTAACGCATCGTAGTCGAGGCTCTCAAGTAAAGCTCGACTGAGACATGGGTCGGAATCAAGTCGCCGAAGGATTCTTTGAACGTCATACTCACGGCGAAAAGGAATGACCTGAAGAAAGAGTACAAGTATGTTCTTGACATCAACAACAAGATTGTCATGGACATGGCTGGAAGTTATGACCAATTATCCTCAGCCGAGATGGGAGCTCTCATTCAGCCGAAGCGAATTAACTGGCCTGATTACATCTACATGCAGTTGGTTCGGGAACTTAAAAAAGTAAGCTGGGATGAACACGAGAAAAAGTTGAGACAAAAGCTTGCTTTAGGAACCCAGATCAGTCGGATTCTAGAGCATCTGGGAAAGGCCAAGGGAAAGGCAGAACCCTTTCACCTCAGCAAGCAACTTGGTCATCTGGACCATGAGACCGTGAATACCATCGGAGATAAGAGAGAACAAGCTGCAAGAATTATAAAGGAGATGACCTCTGGACCACCAGAGTACAGAAGCCCCTCCGATACCGAATCAGACAAGTCTGAGGGAACTGCAGCTGAGATCGCTCCAAAGTCACCTGCAGTTGAGAAGCCCTCTGCAGATGATTCAGATGAGGACAACACTCCCTTGTCCAAGCTACTGAAGAGGAAGTCACCTGAACCAGAGAAGGTTCACATTCAAGCTTCACCAGAGAAGAGGCAGAGAGGCCTGGTGAACTACTCCTATGATAAAGAAGAATAAGAGGTGCAGCATGACAGCCCACCTGCACCAACCAAAGACCCATCTGCTCAGATGCAGATAGTCATCTCCCCTGCACCTGCCCTGGCTGAAGATCAGACCGCCCAACCAGAGCTAATGACAGACAACATTCCCCCCCTCTCTCTTCCAAGCACTACAGAGGAAGAAGAAGCATAGGAGATAATTGAGATTCCTGCTGCCAATGACTCATTCAACCTGAAGACCAACAACCCCAAAGGACTCTCAGCAGCATAGCTGAAGTTGGTAAGAAAAGAAGTGTTCAAATATTCCTTCATCAACATGTACGAAGAATGGAGAGAGTTTAGGATGTACATCTTTTCCCAACTTAAAACTCTCATTGATAAGACCTCCTGGGAGCATCCTATAGCTGTAGAACAACTCATCATGTTATTCTGTCATGAAACTAACGTGCAGGTTCTACTTGAGGAGGATTGGTTCTTGCTCCACTTCAAACAGAACATGGACCAATTCATCCTCCAAATAATGAAGGAGGGTCTGGAGTGAGGAATGTTTTAAGAGGAGGATGATGGGAGAAAGTAGGAAGTTGAGAAAGTTGAAGTTGAATACGTGGTTGGAGAGGCAGAAAAAGAAGCTGCAGTTGAAGAAGTTGAAAATATTGAGAAAGAAGCTGCAGTTGAACAAGAAGGAGTTGAAAATGTTGAACAAGAAAAAGAGGTTGAAAAAGAAGACGAGTGAGAAGTTGAAAAAGCAGAAGTTGCGGAAGGAGATGAGAAAGAAGAAAAAGAAAAATAAGATGAAGAAGGATAAAAAGAAGAAGTCGAAGAAAAAGAAGAAGAAGAGAAGGAGGAAGAGAGGAAAGTATGATGATGATGATGAGCATAGAGCACCTGATCAAGCTTCCAGCTCACATCAGCCAGATGAAGATGACAGATCGGGGACCCCAGACAAAACCCCATCTGATCAGCAACCGTGACGAGAGCACTGCAATCGGGCAGTGTTGCCAAGAGACACGCCGTGATTGAAGACTCAGGCGAAAATTCACCACAAGCAATACCTGCTCTCCCAATCTCACCTGAGCTGACCGAGCTGATCAGACGGCTCGTTGAGGAGACAGTTGCCAAATTGTTAGCAACTGAAGTGAAGCCGGATCTCCAGTCCCTTAATCAGAAGATGGATGTTCTGCTCAATAAGAAGGACCCCTCTCCAACACCTACGAATTCCAAAATGCCTCTGGGCATGTCTGATTTTATGACAAGGGTGGAGGAGCAGCTAGCAACTATTATTGATGCCGGCAAAAAAGGGGAAGAAAAAGGAAAAAAGCACATCCAAGCACCTGAGTTCAGGCAGGGGGAAGAGAGGGAAGACAGGGAATAAGGCAAGAGCAGAGAACAACCCTTACCTCTCATCTAAGCTGGAAGTTCTCACCTGAAGCGAAAGGAGATGGCTGCACCATCTGAAGATCAACCTGCAGCCAAGAAGAGAAGGACCAGGCAGGAACCTGAGCAAAGTTTTGAATGGGAGATAAAAGAGCTATGGTTCGTTGAGGAATTTTTGCCTGCTGAGATGGGACATATGTGGGGAGGAGCAAAGAGGAAGTTCATAGAAAAATACTATCTCTGGGAATTGCTCCAGGATAAAGTTTGCTCCCCACACTAGTCATTCATAAACTTTATGTCCTCAACTTGGCCAAATCTCTGGGCTGCTCTAAAGAAATATGCCAGGAAGTTCGATGAATATCCTATGATCCCCAACTTCACACCTGAAGAAGCCCCCACTTTAATGAATAATGATCTGTATGAGCTGGCTCTTCAGAAGGAGATCAAGAAAATGTGTGCGGAGAACAATTTCACATCCCACGAGGAACAGGAGTTTGCATCTTTGGTAGTCAGGAGGAAATATGGGTTAGCCCCTAAGGTCTATCCCTCCATCAAAGATAAAGGTTTCTAGAGGAAGAGGAAGGGGGAGATTGATAGATTAGACCTGCAATTTCATTTACTTGTAAATTTAGTTTGATATTTACCTGCAAATTTGTTGTAATTTACTTGTATTTTGTATCATTCAAAGACTGCACTGTAATATCAATAAAATTTTATAACAGTCATTTGAATGACAACCACTAGTTGTCTCAAAGGAAGACTGAGTTTGATTTGTGTCATGCACTTTATTTTTGCATACTTATTTACATTTGAATGCTTTAGTTTTGCCATCATCAAAATAGGGGGAATTTGTTAGGAATACCTATTAGATTTTGATGATGTCATCCCTGTATTGATTCATTATTCAAATGTATGTTTAAAGTACTTGGCAAAATGTAAAGAAGAACCAAATGAGTATCTTCTATAGGCCTTAAGTTTTAGTATTATTGATCAGTTGTAAAATCGACTAAGTATAGAACAGAGAACTTAATTTCAAAGAAGCTCATATGAGAGAAGTTCAGTCCAGATCAGAGGACTTTATCTCAGAGAAGTTCAAAATCAGAGAACTTCTAATCAGAGGACTTAATTTCAGAGAAGTCTAAAGTCAGAGAACTTCTATTCAGAGAACTTCAAGGCAGAGAAGTTCAGGTCAGAGAACTTCACTTCAGAGCAGAGAAGATCATCTCAGTGAAATTCAAGTCAGAGAACCTCAAGACAAGAAGTTCAGGCCAAAGAACATCAAAGGACTTCACATAAGAGAACTTTTCATCAGATAAGGTTGACTGCACTTCAGGCAGCTTTGACCAAGTTATTTCAGACAGGTTCTCAGTTCAGCCAAGATACTCAGTCCACGTCAGCAAGCGTTGAAAAGTCAACAATCACGGAATGTCACATGCGGACGTAGGAGACGAAATTGAAAGATTCCAGAAAGTAAGGAATTAAATATTCATCAAGATCCGCGTTCTTGAATGAGGTTCTTGAAAGTAAAGAGACTGTAATCGCATCCACGGGTTCTTGATTGGAAGCTGATAGACAACTCGAGCATTGTTGAGGCATCCAAGGGTTTTCAACCAGGAGGTTCTAGGCAATCAAAGGAGTTGCAACAGCCACGGGTTTCCACTAGTTGGAAGCTGTTGTAACTAGGCAAAATTTTAATCAATTGCCCTCATTTTATGGTGTAACACCCCCAAGTTATTCAGGGTATATTACAGCGCTGTGAGCCCCGCCATGGGACCCACAAGGCTATTTATACGTGGAACTATGAACTTTGACCGAGAAGGTCCAAGTACAATGAAATGGAGGACAATAAAAATAGTATTCAAAACCATATCCAATACATCCAAATACAATACATCACAAATCAATACCACGGCAACACAGGCCGGAACATCAAGGAAACCGAAAACAGTACTTGAGTATTCAAAAATCATTCGAGTACAACAACGCTGAATGGAGGAAATACAAAACATAACCAGAGACAAGACACAGCATCACACTTGCCCATCATCTTCATGCCGACCCGGTACATGCCTATCCGCTCTCCTGGATCCTGAAATACATGAAAAGTATTTCCCCCATAAAGGGGTTAGCCATCGAATAGCTAGTACAAGTATATCGAATATGAAACACAATACTTCTCGATAGTAAAGTAAATGTAATCAACATCTCATCAACTCAAGACTAGTATTCCGGAATAACTAAATCTCATAGCATCACATTCAATACATACATGATTAACCGTGGAACCGCACCAGAGGCTACGGAACCCTCAGAGGGCCCGTCGGTCCGTCCCAGAGTGGTTAACCCAAAATATCCGCGGAACCACACCAGAGGCTACGGAACCCTCAGAGGACCCGTCGGCCAGTCCCAGAGTGGATATAAACCATCATGCAATTCATATATCTTACATTCAAAGTTGAGAACGTACGAACATAAACATATACTTGCCTTTGAGACATCGAGAAATCGGAAGCAAAAGAGTATAAGTTCGGTAGGTCCAAGAACGCACTTCCGGCACCTAAACGATTCGCAAAGAATACGATAATCAATAATCCATACTCAAATCACACGAAGAAACTCCCGAAACCCGCCTACGATTCACGAAACTACAAGGGTAAACTTCTAGAGGTTGGAAAATCACCCAAACCCTCTCAAGTCCGAACAAGGCACAAAACAATACATATAATCGTAGGGAAAACATGGGTACGGGGTAGATACATCATAATCTCAAAGACCTCAACCTCCAAAATGGATAAATCGGACGAATCTAAGAAAATCCCCAAAATTTCCAAAACTAGGGTTCTAAGGATTTTACCTTGATTTGGAAGATGGAAATGGATTAGATGTTGTGTAATCTTTGTTATCCAACCAAAGATGATGATTGTTGAAGAAGGACCGCCTCAAATCGCCCAAAATCGCCTAATCCCAAGCTCTCCCACCACAAAGAGTGAAAAAGTTGTGAAATGACAAGTTCAGGGGTTGACTGCCCCTTATATACTGCGTTTGCTTAGCGTGCGCTAAGATTCAAGATTAACATGTGCTAACGGGGTCACCCAGTTGTCCAGTGGCTATTGACCTGCGACGTTAGCACGCGCTACCAAGCCATAGCGTGCGCTAACTGGTGTCCTGCCAAAATTCGAGTTCACTGTCCAACTCCACTACCGTGTGTTACTACTGGGCACTAGCACGCATTACGCAACACTTATAGTGTGCGCTAGCCGATGCCTAGTGTACGTTACCTGATAGTCTAGAAAGTAGGAATACCTCACTGCCTCTGTCGACTCATCTCGTTAGCGTGCGCTACGGGTGATGTTAGCGCACGCTAATGAACACGTATAGCGTGCGCTAGCTACTGCCTAGCGTCGCTAACTGCTAGTCCAGAGGGCAGAATCGGCTACTTCCTCTGCCATGCTCCGAACGTTAGCGTGCGCTAAGGCTCAAAGCTAGTGTGCGCTACTCAAGTAGAAATAGCGTGCGTTAGCCTAAGTCTAGCGTGCACTATCTCCCTGACCCATAAAACTGTCGAAAGGTCCAAACAACACGATCATGATCCAAACAAGGTAAGAAACTCTAAATCAACATCGACAACATCACAAAGTGTTTGCAGAGCGACAAAAGAGGAAGAACGGCAAGGTCAAACATTCAATAAAAAGTACGAGTATTACATTCTTCCCATCTAAAAAGAAGTTTTCATCCCGAAACTTAAGAAATAGAAAGTTTGGGGTATTCCGATCGCATCTTCTCTTCCGTCTCCCAAGTCGCCTCCTCGACTCCATGTCTCGACCATTGCACTTTAACCAACGGGTTGGTTTTGTGCCGAATCTACTTCTCACGACTTTCAAGGATCTTCACCGGCCTCTCCGGAAAGGTAACATCCTCGGCTAGGTCAACTGAGACACGTACTATAATCGATAACATGACTTGGATATGGCACATACTTTCTCAACTGAGACACGTGAAAAACGCTATGGACATGACACAAAGCTGGAGGCAACGCCAAGCGATAAGCCAAATCTCCAACCCTGTCCAAAATTTCAAAAGGTCTGATATACCTCGGACTAAGTTTCCCCTTTTTCCCGAAGCATAAAACTCCTCTGGTCGGCGACACCTTGAGTAGAACATGGTCCCCCACTTCGAATTCTAAAGGTCGACGACGGGTATCAGCATAAGATTTCTGACGGCTCTGGGCGGTCAACAACGGGTCCTGGATAATAGAAATCTTCTCCTTAGTCTCCAACAACATATCCGTTTTCGTTCCGACTAGCTCCGAAGCCTCGTCCCAACATAACGATGATCTACACCACCTACCATAGAGTGCCTCGAAAGGTGCCATCTTGATCGACGCATGCCAACTATTATTGTAGGCAAACTCGATCAATGGCAAGTGAAGTTCCCAATCATTACTCCAGTCTAGGGCACAAGCCCGCAACATATCCTTCAACGTCTGAATCGTCTGCTCCGTCTGCCCGTCTAACTGCAGATGAAAAGACGTGCTCAATCTCAACTCGGTGCCCAAAGTCTGATGAATGGCCTGCTAGAAATGCGATACGAAACGGCCATCTCGATCGGAAACAATGGTCTTAGGGGCACCAAGTAATCTCACGATCTCAGCTATAAAAGTTCAAGCCAATCTCTCTGGTCCCCAAGTATCCTTAATACCTAGGAAGTGTGCAGACTTGGTCAACCGATCGACGATTACCCAAATCATATTCATTCTGGCTCTAATTCTCGGCATCCCCGTGATAAAATCCATAGAGATATCTTCCCACTTACACTCAGGATTGGGAAGCGGCTTCAACAACCCTGCTGGTCATTGATGTTCAATCTTGACTTGTTGACACGTCAAGCACCATAGTACAAACTCCGTGACATCTTTCTTCATATTATTCCACCAAAAATTTTCCTTCAAGTCCTTGTACATCTTACTCATTTCGGGTGGATTGAGTAAGGCATAACACGAGCTTCTCGGAGAATTCTCTGCCTCAATTATAGATCATTCGGAACACAAAGCCTACCTTGTAATCTTAGAATACTATCTTCGTGGACCATAAAACCAGGGGCTTTTTCTTTAATTACATCTTCCTTCAGTTGAGAGATCATCGGGTCACTCCACTGTTTCCCTTTGATGTCGACAACCAAGGATGAAGTAATTTCGAGAGTGCACAATTGTCCTTACATTCTTTGAAGCCAAACTTCTATTCCTTGCTCGATCAAATCTTTACGAATCTTCGTCTGATATGTAAGAACCTCGAGCATCTGAAGCGATGCCGATTTGCGGCTCAAAGCGTCCGCGACAAGATTAGCCTTTCCCGGATGATAAAGAATTTCCACGTCGTAATCCTTGATCAACTCCAACCAACGTCTCTGTCTCATATTCAGCTCTTTCTGACTGAAGATATACTTCAAACTCTTGTGGTCAGTATAAATCCGACACGGAGAACCATGCAAATAATGCCGCCAAATCTTGAGTGCAAAGACGATTTCGGCCAATTCCAAATCATGAGTAGGATAGTTTATCTCATACGGCTTCATCTATCGTGACGCAAAAGCTATCGCCTTATCATGCTGCATAAGCACACATCCAAGCCCTTGTCCCGAAGCGTCGCTATAAACTGCAAATCCTTCATTACCCTGTGGTAAAGCTAAAATCGGCGCTGAGGTCAAACGTCTCTTCATCTCGTCAAAGCTCTATTGTCTCTCGGCAGTCCAAACAAACTTTTCTGTCTTCTGGAGTAATTGTGTAACCGGCCGAGCGAGTTTCGAGAACGCCTAGACAAACCGACGGTAATACCCAGCAAGACCCAAAAAGCTACGAACTTCTTTAACATTTTTAGGCGGTGCCCAATCTAGCACTGCCTCAATCTTCTGTGGGTCTACGCGAAACCCTTCGGCCGAAATCACATGGCCAAGAAACATAACTTCTTCCAAACAGAACTCACACTTCGAAAATTTTGCATAGAGGTGTTCGGCTCTCAAAACATCTAGTATCAAATGCAAGTGCCTAGCATGTTCCCCCTTATCCCGAGAATAAATCAAGATATCATCAATAAAGACGACCACACATCTGTCCAGGTATTCGATGAATATCTTGTTCATTAGATGCATGAACACTGCTGGTGCATTAGTCAATCCAAAAGGCATGACCACAAATTCATAATGTTCATACCTCTTCCGAAATGCAGTCTTCGGAACGTCGGACTCTTTGACCCGGAGCTGATAGTATCCAGATCTCAAATCACTTTTTGAGTATACTGCGGCTCCCTACAACTGATCAAATAAATCATCTGTACGAGGCAAAGGATACTTGTTCTTCATGATCACTTTGTTTAGTTCACGATAATCAATGCATAAACATAGTGAACCATCCTTCTTCCTCACAAAAAGAACAGGCGCGCCCCAAGGCAAAGCCCTTGGTCTGATGTACCTTTTCTCCAATAGTTCTCCCAGCTAACTCTTTAATTCTTGCATCTCAGAAGGTGCCATCCGATAAGGTGCCTTAGAAATCAGAGCCGCGTCACGCTCTAAATCCACAGAAAATTCTATCTCTCGATCCGGCGGTAATCCCGGAAGGCCATCCAGAAAAACGTCGGGATATTCATTAACAACTGAAATCGAAGAAAAATCGACTTCGTTCTCTTCCATATTCAAAGCATATCACTAATAGCCCATGCAACTTTTATTCAAAAGTTTTACGGTCTTCATGGCGCTGATAAGCAACTTAGGTTGGCCTAATTTACGTCCCATAAATGAGTACTCGGAACCGTCTTTAGTCATCATAGTGATAACCTTAGTACGGTAATTCATAATCGCTTGGTGACTGTCAAGCCAATCCTCACCGAGGATCACATCCTCGCCTTCCATATAAACCACAATCAAGTTCGACAACCAATCCGTACCGGCTATATTCACCGGAAAATCTCTAATCTCTCGATTCCCCATGATTTTATCCCCGCTAGGTAGTCTCACAATGAAAGAATCGCAAGCAGACATACAAGTTATGTTCAAACGGCATACACACTCCAAGGAGATGAAAGAATGTGTAGCACCCGAATCGAAAAGTACACGAACTGGATGAGATAGGATATGAATGATACCTGAGGCCACCGCCGCATCGGGTTCGTCTGCTCGACGTATCTCATAGACTCGTGGGTGTGCCGAACTGACACTAGAATCTTCCCCTCTAATGTTCTGACTCCGTCCCCGGCCTCTGCTGAAACTCTATTGTGACTGTCCAACTCGTTGCCGCTGATTCAAACTCTGATCTAAAGGCGCTGGAGCCGAAGCCCGAGTATCCAAAGTCTGATCCTGTTCGAGGCAATAAGCTGCCCTATGCCCCATCTGTCCACAAGTGTGACACTTCCGAGGCGGTAAATTGCACTCCATATTGATGTGGTCGGGACGACCATAATTAAAACATGTTACTGGGCGAGTTGAGGTGCCCGGAGCATAACAAAAACTCTTCTTCCCTCTAGCAGAACGTAAAGATTTTCCGGCAGAACGGTTAATCGCCTGAGATCTCTGGAAGTTGCCACCTTTAGAACCAGAAAAGTTACCAACGGTCTTCTGCTTCGGTTCTTCTATGGTATCATTGTTGGGACTTAACAGGTCGTATGCCAAAGCCCCGATCTTGGTATTCCTTCAAGGGTGCAAGCAATCCCGGCCATGTAACGTCGTAAATCCATATTCATCCGCATATCAAAGTAACGGATCTTGTCACGCTCATCCCGCACTTGATTCTTCACGTGGATCAACTGTTGGTTGTATCCACTATCGCCTGGGAGACTGCAATGTCCTGCGGCTTAGCCTGGAAAAAGGCTCGGATTCTGCCTTCTTGTACTGGACAAGGACAAAACTCAGCCTCCAGTAGCTCTTTAAATTCTCCTCATGAAGTAGCATGATCCTGAGGTTTGATAACCTTCCACCAAGTCGCGGCTTCCTTGGTAAGGAAGTACTGAGCAATCGGTACCTTCCTCACTTCCGGACAATCAACCGCTTCAAACGCTTTCTCTAACTCCGCTAACCAATTCTCCCAACCCATCAGGTCTGTGGAACCTCTGAACTATAGAGGGTGCATACGGATCACATTCTGAAGCAAGGCATCCGACGTCAGGTTCGAATTGTTCAGCTGAACAGCTTGGGCCAGGATAGTCATCTAGTTAGCCAATTGTTGAAGAACATTCGTAACTCCAATATCCGCATTATTCCCTTGGCTGGTCGACTGGTCGTGCTGACCCTCGATATCAGGATGCATTGAGTTAGATAAACTAGGGGTGGTCGACCCCGCAACGGAGCTGAGGGAAGCGGCCGCGCCATGTCCTCATCCGCGTCCACAACCATGGCCTCGTCTCTGTCCCCTATCGGTAGACATTCTGAAGGACACACAAAGCACGTAAGTACAATTCAAATCGGACGTTATTGAAGTGACCGATTCCCAACAATACCAACTCAAAAGTAAAGTGACTAAGGAAACACTAGGAGAGTAAGAGGTCTTACAAGTACCGATCGCACTGTGATGATGGCAAAGTAGTGATACTGTAGATGTTGTGCGGCGATTTATACGCCTCGACGACGATCGATATAAGTGCCGAGCGACTGAGTCCACGACCAATCAAGCTACGGCGAACGTGTCAAAACGAGGATAACAGTCCACCTTCGAGTATCTAGCGATCGGCTCTCAAGGCGATCGCCTTTGGCACCTAGCAATCAACTCTGGTGCCTGACCTAGGACGACCGTCCTGCGCCACAAACAGAGACCTTCGTCCGCCGAAGTCTACGGAGACTGGATCTCAAAGCAGCACCCATGTGCACATCCGCGACAGGCGCCGCATTTCATGGATCGTTTACCATAGCCTGTCACCACCTTATCACCTACCGACAGACCCACCGAAAGGTACAAGGTGGGACCGCCCGTGACAGCGACTCAGACGCGTGCAGACTTCTCATTGGACCGCACAACTGACTGCCAGCAACTCCTGCGGACTTTTAAGGAGACCAGCCCATGTGCTAAAGACGATCGCCTGCTTATTATAATACAGCAGAGGCGATCGCCCAGCATCGCCCAATCATATAAATAGAGAACTCCCAGCAACTGGAAAAAGGGTTCTCTCTCCTCTCAGTTGGCAACTACATTAGCAAATACATACAAACATACATACTTTCGTGCTCTCGGCTTCCTCTCCCGAATCTACCTCAGGATTTCTCTCTCAGCACCTCTCAACCAGAAGACGTTCGGCAGAAGCAAGAAGTCTCCACAGCATAGATTCAAAGAGACTCGCAAGTCCAGGAGCTCAAAGATATAGCTAATACACACTGTGAGAGACCGTCGATTTCTCACAGTCGTCACAGCACCCCATCATTGTTACAAGAACTCACAGAGCATCATATCTGGTTCTTCCGGCAATCTTCACGCTCACTAGCTAAGATAACTAGGGTCTTTACACTCATTGTAATTGCACTCTAACATTAATATTTGTACTCCAAAGTATTCGTATTAATAACATCTCGCGAGAGCATTCAAGCCCGGGACTAACAACCCCGGCAAATCTTGTGTTATTTACTTTCCCACGAAAGTGTTCTTGCACTTTGTTTGCTATCCATCCATTCCAGCAATATCTATCTCCGGATAATATTTTGGGTAGCAACAATTGGCGCTAGAAGGAGGGGTGATCTTAACCTTCATTTTTTCCTACCATCCCGAAGAACACTTGCTGTTCTCGGGCATATACTTGACGTGACACTCACTGCGATTCAAAGAAAAACCTTCAGAATCATGACGTCTGCCACCACATGGAAGAGAGCCACTCTACGAACCGCCGGACATCATATCTCGGCTAGATCCGAGCCCCAGCCGACGGCAGAGGGTAGCCGCGGCGACGCGAGCCTCTCGATCCCGCACCTGAGGGACGGCCCCAGCCTTTCGCTCGACCAGTTCCAAACCGCGGAACAGATCGAGGAGGCTATGGCCATCCTAAAGGAGCGACGGAGAGCATGCGCGACGCCCGCTATAACTCCCTCGGCCATCCGCCACGTGGGCAAATGGAAGTTCAAGGGGTTACTGGGCGAGCGATCGTCAGAAAGCTCCGATTCGCGAGAAAAGGCTCTCGCACGGCCGGGCGGGGGAAGCGACCCATCGTGGCGACCGGGGCATTCTGGCCCCAACCACAAAACGACAAAATCCGAGTCCGTCACCAGGAGTTCGGCATACCCAACTCCCAGCCGAATACAAGTCAACCGTTTGGCTCCCACTCCGAACGCCAGGGGATCAGTACTTGATCGCCTCGGCTCCCGCTTCGAGCGCCTAGCCGCGAGCAGCCAGGCCGTCGCGATGGCCGCTATGCAACGCCAGCTCGACGAGATGAAAGCGCTCCTAGATACTGGGTCAAGCACCAGTAGAAAGATCATCGGATCGACCGAGCCACTCGCGGTCCACATCGAGCTTGCCCCCGTGCAACCAAGGATCGCTCCTCCCAAAACACCTCTATATGAAGGGAGATCGGACCCCGAGACCCACATCAGCAAGTTCCGGATGTACATGACCGGGTGTGGGGCATCAGAAGCGACCAAGTGCCGAATCTTCCCATTAACCTTGGGCGAGCTGGCCCATAGGTGGTACATCTCACTACCACCGCGATCGATTATCCCCTTTGAGAAACTGGCGAGTGACTTTACGTCATACTTCGCCGCCAAGGTCGCCAGACCCAAAGGCCCCCACCGCATGATGAAAATCAGGCAGGGGGAAGACGAATCCGACGTAGATTACATCGACCGGGTAGATGAAATCGTCCTCACTGGCGAGCCCATCAGTGACGAGCTCGCTCTCTACTCGATCCTGGGAGGATTCTACGGTCATTCACCCATGTTTAGACATCTCACCAAATATATCCCCCCAACCTACGCGATCTTCCGCGCTAAGGCTGCCGACTTCCAGGCCAGGTAAAGGCTACTCACCCTCCGACTAGGCGAGGGAACGCCACCTCATGTCCGAAAGACGGCGATCGCCAAAACCAAAAAGACGGTCGCCAAGCCACCCGGCGATCTCAAGGCCTTTGAGGATGTGGAAACCCATCTCCTCCGCAAGTTCAACCGAACTCCAGCCCACTTTTTTTACGCCATCAAGGGGCGCGAACTGCTGAACAAGCCAAAGGCAATTAGGGACCACGATCATCTAGACCACAATCAATATTGTGCCTACCACAAGAGTCCCGGCCACAACACCAACCAATTCCGCGACCTCCTCAGACAACTCTGGAGATTGTTCGAGGAGAGCAAATTGGACAGCTTATTAGCTTAGCCGGAGCCCCTTCGATCTCCCAACACGATCACCCGAGTCGAATGCGAACAGGCCGGAAAGCTCATACGAGTCGACCTCTCGATCAACCTCAGCGACCGTATCTACCTGCTTCAATCAAGAGAAGGGAACTTCGGAAGTCTCTCCCTGATTCCCGCCTCGTCAAATCAAAGGCTACTGCCTGAGCAAACACCTCGAAAAAGCGGATGACTCGCTCGCCCTGTAAAGTTCGTCATCAGCATGATGGACCTAGGCAGCGATCGCCTCCCCTAGCACAATGTATACCGTCGAGGATCATCATCTGACATGATGGTCCGAGGTAGAAAAGTGCCGTATGGTCGCGAAAATCGATGAAACCGACGATCCGTCCATGCAAGGTTCCTTTGGGCTTCGATCGCTCGCCCTTCATTCAAATATGAGGCGGGCGTAGCCGAAGGACTCTCTAAACAAATCAGAAGATTACTTGCTCGCCCTCTAAAGTTCGTCATCAACATGAAGAACCTAGGCAGGCGATATCCTCCCCTTACACAACGTATACCATCGAGGATCGTCATCTGACTTGATGGTCTGAGGTAGAAGAGTGTCGACATGGTCGTGGAGGGCGATGGAACCATTCTCTATGACCGTGCAAGGTCCTTTTGGGCCATGATCGCCCGCCCTTCGTTTAAATACGAGGCCGGCGTAGTTTGAGGGCCCTCCAAAACAGATATGTGGACACGTTCGCCCGCCCTCGAAGGTCCATCTCTTAACATGGTGAATCCTTCACGGACAATGCGACGCGTCCCTCCCCCCATCTTAACGTATACCGTCGAGGGTCGCCATCTTAATGGCGGCCCGAGGTAGAAAAGAGCTAACAAGCCGCGGATGTGGAGTTGATTAATCCAACGACACCCTGCGCAAGGAATCCTCCAGACCAAGACCGCACGCCCTTTGTTTAGATACGAGGTGAGGCGCAGCCTACGGAGGACCCTTCCAATTAAGTGAGTCGCGAGAACTTATCCATCAGACGGAATGTCGCTCGCGCACAAGACACGGTCGTGGAGATCGGTCCATCAAACTCCGCGATCGTGCACGGTTCCTCAAGACCGAGATGGACGGCCTTCCTCGAGGATTCGACAAAATTGAAGACCGCTCACTCAACGATTTATTTTCGTCCCCTTACTTTCACTAAGTGAACAAAAACAAGGGGGAAGTGCAGAGCTATATATACGACGATCGTCCCTATTCAACTACATACGGAGATCGGCATTTTTCAGATGTTTGTGCAGCAATCGAATTTGTTTTAAAAGTTATCTATATGAGTTTATCAATTCACTTAGAGCTATACACGCAACAATCTCTCCTCACTCATTTGTACGAAGTCATGCAAAGACTCAGAAAAGCAATCATTCAAGTAATAAATCGGAGAAACAAACATTCATTTCATTACTTGAAATATCGGAGTACATACACGGTCGCCCAAAGGCCTAAGTATTAGAAGGAAATCTACACAATTACAAGGCAAAAAGCTAAAACAATAAGAACGAAGAGCCTCGGGCCCTTGCCTGGCCTTCGCCTTCAACCTCCGGATCGGCCCGCGACCCTTCGCCAGCTTTCGGAGCG
This sequence comes from Orobanche coerulescens, assembly GCA_033398695.1. Lineage (NCBI taxonomy): Eukaryota > Viridiplantae > Streptophyta > Magnoliopsida > Lamiales > Orobanchaceae > Orobanche > Orobanche coerulescens. Next base: position 54,166,483 of record CM065803.1, read on the forward strand.
GCCTCCCCATCCTCCGGAGCGTCAGGATGAACAAGGTTTGCCGGAGTCGGATACCAGCTCAAGTCCACGCCGATTTCCGAGAGATCCAAGATCGGCACGGAGAAAGCAGGATGAAGAGGATGCTCCAACGCATACGCCTTGAAGTTATCAGCAAGAGGGCAGACCTCCAACCCTCCCTTCTTAGCAGCTCGGAGTGAGTCACCAGACGCCATATAATAGGCAAACTCACTGACGAACTCCAAATTAAGAAAGGGATCGGCCTCGGTCGCCTCTAGCTTCCCTTTCAGCTCCGCCATCGCCTGTTGCGCACCTTGAAGCTCGGCCTCCTTAGCGACCGTCTCTCCCCTCGACGTCGCCAGCTCGCTAGTCAGCCGAGCGACAGTCACCTTCAGCTGCTCGGCCTCCTTCTCAGCGGCCGCGTGCAACCGTCGGGCATCTGTCATCTGGTCCCGATATCGGTCGATCGTCGCCCGGGCTCGCTCATAATTCTCTCTCATCAGTTCAAGGTCATGACTCGCCCGCTTAGCTGCATCCAGGGAGTCCTTCTCCATAGCCACAATCCTATCGGCGAACTCGGCGTTCTCTTTCCAAGCGGCCTTGAGGTCCGCCTGCAGACGTGTAGTAGAAGGACGCCCCTCGAACTCCTGCACAGCCTGGGCAGCCATCGTCGCCGCCTGGAGGGATAGAGCGAAAGCACCCTGCATTGCATTCCCGGATCACTGGCAAGCGATCGCATCTAAATCCGTCATCCAGGCCTTCGGCAAAGCAGAAACGGCCCGGTTGACGTACAGTGGGACATCGCAAGCTGCGCGAAGAGATCGGCTCGCGAGGAAATCCAGCACCATCGGTGGGCAAGATGGGTTAGTGCTATGGATCCTGCATCAAACAACAACAAGTTAACACATCTCCCACGCACGTGATGAAACTCAACAAACAAACAAAGTCTACCTCTCGTCTCTCTCGGGGACGCGACCAAAGTATGGTTTCCCGCGAGGGGTCTGAGCCTCGGCAATCGCCATCTCTCGCAAGAAAGCCGCAGAAGGCGTAGGCTCATCCACCGGGGGGACCGCGGTGATCGGAGGCGCGGCAATCGGCACCTCACCGGCGGGGGCAAAAACTGGAGTTTCTCCCGACCTCTGCCGTTTGCGGTTAGTCCGGAGCCCCTCCTCCCGAGCTTCCTCCTCCGCCACGATCGGCTCTACGCGAGGTCCCACCTCCAGGACAAGAGGCAACACAACAGGAGGAGCCCGAGATGACTTCTTCTGGTGAAGACGGCTCAGAACTCCGGGATTCGACATGGCTATCTCCGCTGGAGGCTCCAAAAAATGAGGAAAGCGGACTTCTGCAATAGAGAACAATCAAACCACAGTCAGACACTCTCCAAACAGAACGATCGCCAAGCAATTGTAGATCGCAGAAAATCATACCTGAGACCGAGAGATGTCGTGGAAAACAGAATAGCCGAGCAGACAGCCAACGACTCTCCTTGTTGATCCGGAAAGCGTCTAAGTCATCGTGCGGCAAACTTCGTATTCGTTCCTAGACGACCAAAAAGTCGAAAGAAAGCTCGTCGATCGTCGGAATATGGAAACCTGCAAAAGGAAAATCAAATTAGATCAGTTCAGAACATATCCGAACAAAGGGAGAGTCAGAACCCTTACCCGGATTCCTCTCTCGAAAGCTAGTGGGAATATTCAGCTCGTCCGTGGGACTGTTGCTCGCCAATGCCTTCTATGAACCGCCGACCCAGAACCACTTCGCCGGGTCGCCCCGTACCTTGTTCGGGACTCCGAGGATCACCCGCCCGGATCGGCCTTGAATGTGATAGCCTCCGACCGACCCTTTCTGAGCCGTTAACTTGAACAGGTGGTTCATCTCCAACGGCAAAAGAAGGAGGTAAAGTCGGTGACCGCCGAACAAGGTGAGAGCGCAAATGATCTAGAGCCAGGCATTCGGCGTCAACTGGAGCGGCGCCACGTTCCAAGCAGCCAGCAAATGGGAGACAGAAGAAGACAAAGGGACCGCAGCCCGGCCTCCATGATTGCTTCGTTCACGGCGACCATGCTCTCCGGAGGCTGATCGGCCCGTTCATTCTCGGCCGGCACAAATAGATCCACATCTAAAGGGACATGATACCTCGTCCTCCAAACGGCCAGGTCCTTTCTGGTCTTCGAGCTCCTTATCTGGCCAAGAGACCCCGTAGATCGCTGCGCAGCCCGAAAGAGCGACCGCTTAGGAGGTTGATAAGGGTGAGCGATCGAGTACTCCCGGTAGTCGAATTTAGGAGACGGACCGGCCAACCTCTCTATAATCTCAGCGAAGGCCACATAGGCCTGGCCAAAGGCACTATGCTGCTCCCAGTAGGCCCTCACTGCCGAATCTCTCTCTATCTGCGAGCGTCTTTGCTCAACCGCCGCCTCCCTGGCAACGACGGCTTTATTAAATAGCGCCTCGACTTCCGTGGGGTCAATACCGGCATGGATAGCCTCAGCGGATGTCTCCAAATGGAACTCTACGGAGGATCCTCCCCGGGCAGTCGAAGCCCCGGCGGCAAAGGAGGTGCCCATTTCATATGATGAAGGTACTCCTGGCATTTTCGAAAAGAAGAGGAGAAAATGAGTGTTTTCTTACCAAGGATTGAATCGATCGACGATCGGCACTCAAATCTTCAGAAAAATTCTTCGGCGATATTATCATTCTTCTCCGGTAAAAGCGCGTAAGGGTCTTAACCCTGCAACCTGGCGCCTTTTTATAGGAGAGGGCAGGAACTCCTCTGTAATTAAGGAGAATCTCAGGGGTCGGAGCGCAACCGTCGCAATTCATGCTCCATTGAAACCCGCGTACGTGTCCTTTCAAGGATGCGCCAGACGAGGAGTCGTAAATAACCATAGGTCTCCCCCAACAGGAACCCGACACGTGCCCCGGAGACTTTTCCGCATCCGCTGCCATTTCCCGCTCATTTCAGCAACCGACCAGGTCGTCCAAATTTAGAATCAATCCACTCAAAGACGATCGCCAGTTCCGTAAAATGCTGAGTCACTCGTCAGAGTTAAGCGATCGCCAGTAGAACCACCTCAACCCATGTTTCCAACATCGGAGCAAGCTGGGGGGCAATTGTTTTGCGGTGATTTATACGCCTCGACGGCGATCGATATAAGTGCCGAGCGACTGAGTCCACGACCAATCAAGCTACGGCGAACGTGTCAAAACGAGGATAACAGTCCACCTTCGAGTATCTAGCGATCGACTTTCAAGGCAATCTCCTTTGGCACCTAGCGATCAACTCTGGTGCCTGACCTAGGATGACCGTCCTGCGCCACGAACAGAGACCTTCGTCCGCCGAAATCTACGGAGACTGGATCTCAAAGCAGCGCCCATGTGCAGATCCATGACAGGTGCCACATTTCATGGATCGTTGACCACAGCCTGTCACCACCTTATCATCTACCGACAGACCCGCCGAAAGGTATAAGGTGGGACCGCCTGTGACAGCGACTCAGACGCGTGCAGACTTCTCATTGGACCGCATAGCTGGCTGCCAGCAACTCCTGTGGACTTTTAAGGAGACCAGCCCATGTGCTCAAGACGATTGCCTGCTTATTATAATACAGCACAGGCGATCGCCCAGCATCGCCCAGTCCTATAAATAGAGAACTCCCAGCAACTAGAAAAAGGGTTCTCTCTCCTCTCAGTTGGCAACTACATTGGCAAATACATAAAAACATACATACTTTCGTGCTCTCGGCTTCCTCTCCCGAATCTACCTCAGGATTTCTCTCTCAGCACCTCTCAACCAGGAGATGGTCGGAAGAGGCAAGAAGTCTCCACAGCACAGATTCAAAGAGACTCGCAAGTCCAGGAGCTCAGACATATAGCTAATACACACTGTGAGAGACCGTCGATTTCTCACAGTCATCACAGCACCCCATCATTGTTACAAGAACTCACAGAGCATCATATCTGGTTCTTCCGGCAATCTTCACGCTCACTAGCTAAGATAACTAGGTTCTTTACACTCATTATAATTGTACTCTAGCTAACATTAATATTTGTACTCCAAAGTATTCGTATTAGTAATATCTCGCGAGAGCATTCAAGCTCGGGACTAACAACCCCGTCAAATCTTGTGTTATTTACTTTCCCACGGAAGTGTGCTCGCACTTTGTTTGCTATCCATCCATTCCAGCAATATCTATCTCCGGATAATATTTTGGGTAGCAACAGTAGATAAACGATGACTCAATCGACCCAAAAGACCGACAGCCTAGGTATCCATAAACCTAAGCTCTGATACCATATTCTGTAACACCCTCAAGTTATCCAGGGTATATTACAGCGTTGTGAGCCCCGCCATAGGACCCACAAGTCTATTTATACGCGGAACTATGAACTTTGACCGATGTAACACCCCAGATCCGACCAGGAATATTACAGCGCCTTGTGTAATACCCGAGATTTTCATTCTGATTAATTCGAAATTTTTCTTTTTAGACCAGAAATTTCTCGGTTTTCGAGAGTTGGTATTATTTTTCTCGACAATCGATTTTGTGTTTATGGCCATATGTGGTGATTTGTTGTATATCATTTTCATTTCGGATCGATGTTGTCCGCGAGCGTTTCGTCGTGTTCGTTCCGTGCGTTTTTGGGAATCGAGTCGTCAGGCCACGGCAGTCGGGCGCTGGCCGGACGATTCGCGAGCAACCTTGTAGTGGCCGGCCCAGGACGATTCTGCGGCGAGAAGCCTTGGCGCAGGCCCAGTCGGACCAGGTGCGGCGAGGCCGGCATAGCGCATGCTACTGCTGGGAGACTGCGCGCGCTAACCGGCATGCATAGTGCTCGCTATTCGGCAGCCAGCGCACGCTACCTGGGCCGGGCAGTGAAGCCTCTAAGGTTCTGGATGCCGGAAGGTTGGCGGGTAGCGCACGCTACGGCCGGTCGCTGCGCGCGCTAATCGGAAGGCATAGCGCGCGCTACTCGGCAGCCAGTGCGTGCTACCTGGGCGAGAGGGATCGGTATAGGGGGATTTGGACTGGACCAAGGCCGGCCCGCTAGCGCATGCTGCCGGCATGCTAGAGCACGGTAGGGCAGCCTGCCTATATATTTGACCGAGCAGCCCTGTTTCCAACCATTTTTCATTTCCCATCTTTCTTTTCCGCGGCCAGAGATTTTGAGAGCGAGGATACATGTTGTTGAACAATAAATCCATGAAGTTCTTGAGTTCATATCATTGATTGATCATTCCATAACATCCTTCAATCGATCGAATCAAGGTTAGTTTTTCCTAAAATCTAAACTTTGGGAAATTTGGGGATCTTGATAGATTTCGTCCGTTCGAACCATATAAACTTAGATTACTGATGGATAATTGTTAATTAAGTTGTATTCTATCAATTTTATCATCTTTCCACAGTTTTGTCATGTCCGATTCGTCGTTTATATGGGATTTCAATTGACGCCTTCAAGGTGTCCGGGAAAATGCCGCAGAGGGAGATTCGGTCGTTTTGTGATGTTTTTCCACGTGTGATTTATTATTTATATGATGATAGGATATTAGGGACGAATTCCCTACGATAATCCGGTGTTGAGCCTTTTCGATCGTCGTTTTCATTGGAGTTTCGGATTTTTCCAATCAACCGTATTTTCGGAGTATTCTCGAGAGATTACCAAGACAAGTACCTTGATATACGATTTGTAACTACGTGAAATCAATGTTGTCGAAGAGTATGAATTTATACGGATGTATATATGTATATATATGTATATATATATATATATATATATATATAGAAATATTGATTTATATATATTTATATGTTAAATATATGTATGTATATACGTATATTGATATATATGTCTATGTCGGTGAATGCCGAGAGATGAATGCTAACACTAGTTGACGTACTCAACTTGGATTGATGGATGAACTACACTTATAGATATAATATAGTAAGGTTATATATATATATATATATATATATATATATATATATTCGGTTGAGTTGCGATATAAGGATATATGTGTAGTGTTGGTTGGTTTTACCGAAGACTTATTGTGTTGAGTCTTGATTAATAATGTGCGTGTTGTTGTTGTTGTTGTTGTTTATTTGTGTAGTCGTGGACTGACGGATAAATTATGTGAATTGGTGTACTGATTTGATAATTGTTGCAACGATTGACTGTATGCTTGATGTTTGAAACATTGTGAATACTTGTTGTGAGAGACGTCGTATCCGGGAACCTCTGAGTGCGGGGTGTGTACTCCGGTCTGGTGTAGGCTGCAATGAATGGCTCCATATGATTGGTGAACACCGGTGTTACCTAATGCGTGTGCAAGGGGCGACTCTTGAGGGAGTGATCGCCGGTGCGGTGACATGTTCAAGGGGCGGCCAACATAGTGGAGTGAACGCCGGTGCACAGGTGTGCAAGGGAGGCGCCTGGCAGGCTTACTGGTAACGGATATTTGAGTGATAGCTAAGACCCCGTTACCAAATGGTTTTCGTAATTCAAAGTTCTTTCAACTCGCTTTAAAATGTTGGTCTTGATATAGACCGCGATTCGTGTTTCTGGAAAGTTTGTTTCAACTTGTTTTAAATGTTGGTATCAGGGTTAATTAACCAAGGATATTTGACGAGATCTCAGAGGGTTAATTAATCAGGGGTCTTGAGCAGGATTTGTCGAATGAGAGGTTGTGCCTTTGATTGGACTGTGATGATTATTCTGTTTATTGGGTCGAGGACCCCGTAGGATGTTGAGATTTGATCTCGTGATGATATTATTTGGATTGGGCTGAGAACCCCGTGAGATGTTGTAATGGTTCGCTTGTGATAGTGTCTTATAAATTGGGTTGAGGATCCTGAATAACTTTGTATTGGTTTCTTGTAAATTGTTTTCCACATGTTGGGTCGAGGACCCGAGAGCTTTTGAAGTTATTTTCTAAAAGTATTCCCATTCAGTTTTCAAAACCCCAAGACGGCCCGAGTCAATAATAATGTTTTCAAACTATCTTATTAAAATACTTTTCCTTTTATAAAAATGGATTTTCAAACTAGATCTTTTGACTCCTTGGGATCGTTTAAAGTTTCATTGGTGTTATGTTCTGTAAAGAGAATATGACTATGTGATTATCTTTCACCTTGTGTATGCAAGTGCTATTCTGTGTTGACTATGGGAATGTATGGTTTGTGTTAAGGCTTCGCAACTGTTCAGTTTTGTGTTGTTATTATTCGTATGTCTTGTATATTATGTACTTGCACTAGCAAAATTCCAGTTTGCTAACCCTCGAGTTTTCGGGGGGTGGGTGCCTGTTATACGCTCAGGTTTTGGCAGATCGGGAGCAGTCACAGGATTGGCTTGGAAGGAGATGGAGGACAACGATGCTAATCACACCAGATTCAGAGTCTTTTCTTTTGTTTCATTTTGGTCGGTATGTCTCTGTCGGTCGAGTATTCACCCTTGCATGGGTGTAGTTTTCATTTATTAAATTTAGTTTTCATTCTTTTCTGTGTTCAAGTTTATTATTGTCATTGAAATGTGAATGTCGTTAGTTTTTGAATTGGTTAATGACCTTGTCGGTCTGCTTTGTAATTAATTTGACCCCGGTCGGTCAATCATTGAGTAGTCTTTTGGAGTTTAGCCTGGTAGATCCTTGTGATAAGGGTCTACAGCATATAACATTCCCGGTTGGATTCTGGGGGTGTTACAGATATGGTATCAGAGCTTAGGTTTGCGAAAAACCTAGGCCATTGGGTCAAGTCCATGTCCGATGTAAGTCGCGTGCATCAGAGTTGTGATTAGTATCGTGGTTCTGACATCATCTTCAGGCAATCCGTGATGGTAAGTCTCCCGATCGTAAGTCCCTTTATATACGTATTTGATTATATTGTGCTGATGTGTTTAATGTGAACTAGGGATTGGAACTTGTTGGTAATATTATTGTTTTAGGATATGGCATGCGTATACGGTCCGAGTAAAAATGGTTATGTAGTATGCTTCGGAAGTCGAGCATATTTATCGGTTTCTACATTTCATTAGAGTAAATCTTTGAGTGTTAATTTTATCCGCTGCGTGAGTATTTTGAAATGGCTTTTGGTATCTTGCAAACTGAGTTTTATTTCCTAAAACTGATTCCCTAAACCGAGTTTTGATATTTTGGTCTTTCACGTTTTGTCGGTATTTGATGTTTTATAAATGACTTTTGTGAGTATTTGAAAATATTACCGTCATCGGTCTTTTTGGCGTTTTGAACGTTTTTTAAAAAATGATTTTTAGCCTGGTGGGTTCCGGCGCGGGGCCCACGGCGCTGTAATATCACGAATATTTTAAAGTGGTGCTTTGAAATTTTCTAACATTGTGAAAAGCCATGATTTAATGTCGTCATGTCAAATGGTCACATATCTCGGTGGAAAATTCTTTCGAATAAACATTTTGGTAGAAGAGGAAAGATTTTCAAAATTGTGGTATTTGGGACTCAACACTTTTGAAATATTTCAAATTAGTTACAATTCAATTTTCAATTTTTCTTTTATACATTACTCGAAAATAATTTTTAGAGTCGTTGTATAAACTTCCTCTTCCGAAATAAAAGACAGTATTTACAAGTCTTGGGCGTAATGTGACTAGCCCTCTTTTTCAAAAAATTTGTTTTCATTAAGTGCATACATATAATGATCGTCCTCGTCGAAGGACTCGAAATTGACTTCAGAAAACTTTGTGCTTTACGATATTACCATTATTCTAAGAATGCTAACTAAACCTCGGGTTGATAATTGTGGTATACGGTATGACTGATTAATTTATATTGTTGAACGGTATTATTTGCATTAGTATGTTGAGCCTCAGAGGACGTATACGTGATGATGGAAATGGAAGCGGCGAGGTGGTTCGTACGACCATGATTCATGCTACGGTGAAGGAGTATCAAGATCAAACGATATCCTATGAAATCTCCTAAGTGTTCAAGCCCACGAGCGAAGCGAAGAGACCGAGGACATGTGGAGAATTTTTGGGTGGTGAAGAGTCTAAGGCTCCCAAACCCTCACGTCGTTCGAACGCATCGTCTTCACGGTCGGGAGTGAGCGCTGGGAATCCCAAGACAGCATCAGTGACTCTTGGTAAGAAGAGAATGTGCTTCAACTGCAATCGTCAGGGACATGATCGTGCAAATTGTCCCTTTCCACTCTTGACTTGTTACTGGTGCGGTGTGAAGGTCATCGGGAGAAACGCTATGAGACAGTTTCCGAATTGGCAAAGAATGCTACCCTATTGGAGAATAGAGCAAGTGACCGGAGAGTGTCCCAAAAACCTATGTTTCCTTCTGAAGATTCTAGTATGGGAGAATGAAGATCTTGTACTGTGTCTCAATCGTTGCTGGTTCCAACAATCGTGACTTCGATCGTTTTTCGTTTCATTGCTTTACGTTTACAACTCTTGTTGTTCTAAGTTTCGGGATCGTAATGTCTTTTTAGTATGAGGGAGTGTATTACCCATACTTTTCTTAGTATTTCCGGTATTGTGTGACCTTTCATTGTTGGTAATTCAATTGTGATTCTCTCGACGATTTTAAACTACCTTGTTCTACTTAGCCTACCGTCCTCTGAACGAATCTCGGAGCTGTTTTGATAAATCCCGTGGATTATTGTGGTCTTTCCATATCTGAACTTAATCCTTGCAAATTTTGTTCGAAACTATTATTCCCACACGTGCAATTAACATTTCCAAATGTATTATGAACTTGGATGCGGTTGGTCGAGATCGAAACATGGTTTCAGGACGTCTGAGCCGTTTTGTGATTTTCTTTACTCTTGGAGCTTTTGTCTCCAAATTCATACTCCTCCACCTCGGCTTCTCATGTTCATATATATTTTATCGCCTCGACTCACGTACCAGATGCCTGCTTAGTCGGTTCATTATATTTCAAGGATTCTCGCGTTCGCGCATTGCTCGTGACGTTTTGGGGGCTGAGCAAAGTAGTTATTTCCTTGATTGTTCCGCCGCTCTCTATTTTAAGTTTCGGGACGAAACTTATTTTAAGGGGGGTAGAATGTAATACCCGAGATTTTTATTCTGATTAATTCGAAATTTTTCTTTTTAGACCAGAAATTTCTCGGTTTTCGAGCGTTGGTATTATTTTTCTCGACAATCCATTTTGTGTTTATGGCCATATGTGGTGATTTGTTGTATATCATTTTCATTTTGGATCGATGTTGTTGTCCGCGAGCATTTCGTCGTGTTCGTTCCGTGCGTTTTTGGGAATCGAGTCGTCAGACCACGGCAGTCGGGCGGAGTCGGACGATTGCGGCGAGGCAAACCTGCTGGTGGCGGCCCAGACGATTCTGGCGAGCAGCCGCTGCAGTTGGCGCCAGTCGGACGGGTGCAGCAGGGACCGGCATAGCGCACGCTACTGCCGGGAGACTGCGCGCGCTAACCGGCATGCGTAGCGCACGCTATTCGGCAGCCAGCGCACGCTACCTGGGCCGGGCAGTGAAGCCTCTAAGGTTCTGGACGCCGGAGGGTTGGCGGGTAGCGCACGCTACGGCCGGTCGCTGCGCGCGCTAACCGAAAGGCGTAGCGTGCGCTACTCGGCAGCTAGCGCGTGCTACCTGGGCGAGAGGGATCGGTCCAGGGGGCTCTGGACTGGACCAAGGCCGGCCCGCTAGCGCACGCTGCCAGCACGCTAGCGCACGCTAGGGCAGCCTGCCTATATATTTGACCGAGCAGCCCTGTTTCCAACCATTTTTCATTTCCCATCTTTCTTTTCCGCGGCCAGAGATTTTGAGAGCGAGGATACATGTTGTTGAACAACAAATCTATGAAGTTCTTGAGTTCATATCATTGATTGAACATTCCATAACATCCTTCAATCGATCGAATCAAGGTTAGTTTTTCCTAAAATCTAAACTTTGGGAAATTTGGGGATCTTGATAGATTTCGTCCGTTCGAACCATATGAACTTAGATTACTAATGGATAATTGTTAATTAAGTTGTATTCTGTCAATTTTATCATCTTTCCATGGTTTTGTCATGTACGATTCGTCGTTTATATGGGATTTCAATTGACGCCTTCAAGGTGTCCGGGAAAATGCCGCAGAGGGAGATTCGGTCGTTTTGTGATGTTTTTCCACCTGTGATTTATTGTTTATATGATGATAGGATATTAGGGACGAATTCCCTACAATAATCCGGTGTTGAGCCTTTCCGATCGTTGTTTTCATTGGAGTTCTGGATTTTTCCAATCAACCGTATTTTCTGAGTATTCTCGAGAGATTACCAAGGCAAGTACCTTGATATACGATTTGTAACTACGTGAAATCATTGTTGTCGAAGAGTATGAATTTATACGGATATATATATATGTGTGTGTGTATATATATATATATATATAAATATTGATTTATATATATTTATATGTTAAATATATGTATGTATATACGTATATTGATATATATGTCTATGTCGGTGAATGCCGAGAGATGAATGCTAACACTAGTTGACGTACTCAACCTGGATTGATGGATGAACTAAACTTATAGATATAATATAGTAAGGTTATATATATATATATATATTCGGTTGAGTTGTGATATAAGGATATTTGTGTAGTATTGGTTGATTTTACCGAAGACTTATTGTGTTGAGTCTTGATTAATGACGTGCGTGTTGTTGTTGTTGTTGTTTATTTGTGTAGTCATGGACTGACGGATAAATTATGTGAATTGGTGTACTGATTTGATATTTGTTGCAACGATTGACTGTATGCTTGATGTTTGAAACATTGTGAATACTTGTTGTGAGAGACGTCGTATCCGGGAACCTCTGAGGGCGGGGAGTGTACTCCGTCCTGATGTACGCTGCAATGAGCGGCTCCATATGATTGGTGAACACCGGTGTTACCTAATGCGTGTGCAAGGGGCGACTCTTGAGGGAGTGATCGCCGGCGCGGTGACATGTTCAAGGGGCGGCCAACATAGTGGAGTGAACGCCGGTGCACAGGTGTGCAAGGCAGGCGCCTGGCAGGCTTATTGGTAACGGATATTTGAGTGATAGCTAAGACCCCGTTACCAAATGGTTTTCGTAATTCAAAGTTCTTCCAACTCACTTTAAAATGTTGGTCTTGATATAGACCGCGATTCGTGTTTCTGGAAAGTTTGTTTCAACTTGTTTTAAATGTTGGTATCAGGGTTAATTAACCAAGGATATTTGACGAGATCGCTGAGGGTTAAATAATCAGAGGTCTTGAGCAGGATTTGTCGAATGAGAGGTTGTGCCTTTGATTGGACTGTGATGATTATTCTGTGTATTGGGTCGAGGACCCCGTAGGATGTTGAGATTTGATCTCGTGATGATATTATTTGGATTGGACTGAGAACCCCGTGAGATGTTGTAATGATTCGCTTGTGATAGTGTCTTATAAATTGGGTTGAGGATCCTGAATAACGTTGTATTGGTTTCTTGTAAATTGTTTTCCACATGTTGGGTCGAGGACCCGAGAGTTTTTGAAGTTATTTTCTAAAAGTATTCCCATTCAATTTTCAAAACACCAAGACGGCCCGAGTCAAATGTTTTCAAACTATCTTATTAAAATACTTTTCCTTTTATAAAAATGGATTTTCAAACTAGATCTTTTGACTCCTTGGGCTCGTTTAAAGTTTCATTGGTGTTATGTTCCGTAAAGAGAATATGACTATGTAATTATCTTTCACCTTGTGTATGCAAGTGCTATTCTGTGTTGACTATGGGAATGTATGGTTTGTGTTAAGGCTTCGCGGATGTTGAGTTTTGTGTTGTTATTATTCGTATATCTTGTATATTATGTACTTGCACTAGCAAAATTCCAGTTTGCTAACCCCCGAGTTTTCGGGGGGTGGGTGCCTGTTATGCGCTCAGGTTTTGGCAGCTCGGGAGCAGTCACAGGATTGGCTTGGAAGGAGATGGAGGACAACGATGCTAATCACACCAGAGTCAGAGTCTTTTCTTTTGTTTCATTTTGGTCGGTATGTCTCTGTCGGTCGAGTATTCACCCTTGCATGGGTGTAGTTTTCATTTATTAAATTGAGTTTTCATTCTTTTCTGTGTTCAAGTTTATTATTGTCATTGAAATGTGAATGTCGTTAGTTTCTGAATTGGTTAATGACCTTGTCGGTCTGCATTGTAATTAATTTGACCCCGGTTGGTCAATCATTTAGTAGTCTTTTGGAGTTTAGCCTGGTAGATCCTTGTGATAAGGGTCTACGGCATGTAACATTCCCGGTCGGGTTCTGGGGGTGTTACACCTTGGGCCCCGAGATGGAACCCACAAGGCTGAAGGAAATTTTTGCAAACATTTACAAACGCCCAAGAGGCTAACGACGGTACTATCTATTAAAAACATTTGATGATTATATAAAATCTGTTTAACAAAACCGTCGTAAAATCTCATCTGAAAGGACAAGGCCTGAAATGCCAGAACTCAACAGTTTAAAAACATACGTTAAGATACCACTTACACGTACCCACAAAATAGTTTAGAAAACGATTGCCAAAGTAACCTAAGTTACCAGATACCAATAGGCCATTTAAAAATACTCACGCAGCGGAAAAGACAAACAATTAAAAATACCCTAGCAGCGGAATACAAGAATTGATTAGGAAACTCAATACACAAAATACATGCCCTAGCCAGTATCCTTCGGGAAGTTCATCTCTCCACGACCGCTACAAGCTTGATAATCCAAGAACCTAAAAAGAAAGCCCACGACGGGGTCAGCCATAATATCCAACAATTATAACCATCACATTACGACAATAATTACATAAGAAATGAAAATACTAAGTAAGAATATGACCAATGTAATCTTACCACCATAAATTTACCAACTCGTGATAATGATCACCAAAGTCACATCTTGTATCCTTTCATCAACACAATAAGCTCATACCGAAATATCTGTATTGTATCTTAACAATACCCAAGGTTCTCAAAACATTATCATAACTCAGTGTTACGAAATCTACTAACTCTGTCCAACCTAATCCATCTGGTAACATCATCACATCTCAACACGATAATCGATTGTCCATCAAAGACAAATACCAAAGGAAGTACGGAACAAACCTCAAGGTATGAAATGCCCGACGAAATCACGTCAGTCTAATCCAAGATCAGATCAACACAACATACGAACACAGTCGTAACACAAGACCTACAAATGCATAGTCATATGACAACGTCAATATACTCACATCAATAACAAGAATGCATACTTATGGCAAACCCATAATATACATATGCACAATAACAATCAACACATATGGTAATCAACGATCCAGCGCACACAGCTATAGATCCCCATGATGATCCCGTCGGACCAACGTATGGTGGCATTACCTGTCCAACGATCCAGCACACACGGCTATAGATATCCCACGTTGATCCCGCCGGACCAACGCATGGTGGACATATCAAAACAATGCACAACTGCACAAAACAACAGTACACAATGCACGACAACAACAATACACAAATGCATGACAACAACGATACACGAATATATCACAACATGATCGACACAAATGACAAAGATGATTAAAATACTTGCTCCGAGTCCTTCGAGAGCAATCTCGATATCTAAACCATCACCAACCATTATTCTGAATATTCGACGATCCAAAATGTCACGGACGGTAGGTAATTCATGTCTTCGTCTATACCACATTGTATCCTCGATACCAAGCATACCAATAACAAATGTAAATCATATACATTATGATTTAATTCTCAAAACTCGAATACAACTTATAATCACAAATCTCCTGTTATTACGATTATAAACATTGCTATACGAATTATGAACGAATGAAACGGAAACCATTCATTAAATATTATAAACTGAGCAAGTAATACCTTGCCTCGATACCGATGAAGCCATTACCAATTCCTTGTCATCGTCTACGCACTCCTCAGCTCCGACCAAAGCAATATATGAACATTCTCGAACACGACCGCAAAGCATGGTTCTAATCACCAATCGATATTCTCAACCCATTACAGTAATTCGATAAATAACAAGTTCGATAACAATCAACAATCCAATCAACAAACCAACGGTTCTACAATATCTCGATTAACCACTAGTCTGATCAATCCAATTCAAACAATAATGAATTCATAACCACAACACGAAAATACTGCACTGTCTGCCTACTTAGCGCACGTTAAACACATAACGTAGCGTGCGCTAAGTCGCTCCCGTTAGCGTGCGTTAGCCAGTAAGCTTAGCGTGCACTAATGTTGTACAGTTGCATGCATTCCAAGCATCGACTAACACCTAGCGACTATGAATACGAATGAAAAGGAAATCATGCTCCAAGATTAACAATAACTTTTTCTAATTCAATCTGATCACCATACTCGAAATCATATTCGTGTTCTTATACGAATATTATATCAAAACACATATCTTAGGTCTAGATACAAATACCCATATTCATACACCAACACCTCCTATACATAATCATCATATCATATCATACTTAATCTGGAATATAACCTCATATCATGATTCATATGAAATCAACATAATTCAGAAATCCACCTTTCATCGGGTTTAAAGGAAACACAATTCTTAAAGTATGGAGAATCTTAATTAACATCCGAGGCCTCTTATCAAAATCCCATTAAATCTTATATAACATCATCACAAGATAATCCAACTCGCTTCCTCACAAGTAATCATCCTTAAAAACAAACCATTATCAAAGGGATATGGAATTACCTTGTATAGATGAACCAAGAAGAAGAACAATTGAACTCCTTTCCAAGAATCATGAATAACTTCAATAACAAGGCTTTAATCTATGCTATCCACCTAAATCTTGTTAAAGATCATCATCTCTCAGTGTTTGGGAACCTCAAATACTTCTCAAGGCTCTCTCTATCGGTTTAGATGAAGAAATGGATGGAAATGACGAATAATGGCCAACTGCACTGATATATATACTGTACATTATTAATGTACGCTAACATCTTCATTTAACGTACGTTACAAGCTTAGCGTGTGCTAAATGTCTTTGTTAGCGTGCGCTATCGCAGTCCAGAGGCTACTGCCTAACTGCATACAATGTTTTACATACACAATGCGCATGCAATAGGGTACGTAATTGCCTCTACTTAGCGTACGCAAGCCTTCAACCCTAGCGTACGCTACTCATAGTTGACTTGCTACAGTCTGCACTACCCCCGTGTCCCCACATGCCGAAAGCTCTGAAAAATATAAGATTCCCTTTGGACCGATTTGATGTTAGCGTGCGCTAACAATGTGCATTAGCGTGCACTAACCCTTCACAACAAACATCTGTTGACCTTGTCGGCACATGCGTCGAAAGTGGCCGGGTCCACGCATAGATTCCTTCTGATCTGGTCTGCACTAGCGTACGCTATCTTTTACCATTAGCATGCGCTAAACCTGCACGATAGCGTGCGCTAGGCATGTATATTAGCGTGCGCTAATAATGCTACACTTAGCCATTCTCAGCTATTCTTGTCCAACGTCTCAACATACAGAATACGAACATACGGCATACCAAATACACATACTCCTTCCAATAATATTCTCATATGATACACACTATCCTCAAATGCAATTTTCGACCAAGTACGACAATTATACCAATACAGATGTCTCAGTCCTTGAATTGTTTTATCCATACTGTACAGATTCCACGCTGTACAGCATAACTCGAATAAAATAACATTAAACAATAGTAGTAGAAATTCTGGATATTACATACTACACCACTTAAAATAAGTTTCGTCCTCGAAACTTGCAATCCATCATAAAGAAACAAATAAACAGTTCGACCCAAAATATTCCGAAACCATCACGACAACGATCAATCATCAATATTACCGAATAACCAAAATAGCATACTTACAAATGCGCAAAGTCGATGATCTCCTGAGATACTAGCAAGTGACTTCAGTGTAAAGCCTCAATACGCTTGCAATCACATTCCATGAGTTTCAACAAAAATATACCATCTTTGGATGAAATAATCTATCCGTATCAAACCTTGTCTGCCTGATCGTACAATCAAGTCCCAATTCCGATAAAACCAATAATACGCGATACATCTGTAAAACAACTGCCCAACACAATAGTAACAAATCTCGAAATATCGACACAAAATATGAACGCTCAGATGATCACCAGCAATGATCAACCCATAAATTAACCGAGAATATCATCGACATGATAAACTCTAATACGACCAATCCAAAGGTCAAAACGCAACTGAGAATACCATCAACATGATAAACTCCAATATGACCAACGAGAGGTCAAAACACAATCGAGAATATCATCATCATGATAAACTCCAATATTACCAACGAACGATCAACGATAATCGAGAATACCCTCACGCGGTAAACTCCAACACGATCAACACAGAACCACAGAAACTGATATACGAATGAACAAAATTCTCAAAACGTTAGACAAATCACATACAGTGGATCTCAATAAACATACCCAACTGGGGAACATACTCCTCGTCATACGAACAACCGATCACAAACCGACGAACATATCCAAAACAACCAGCATGGGGTCACCATCCCCGAATCTACAATTACAAAGAAATCATTCAAAAAACACCATGGTAGAGTCGCGCTACTACCATACCAATGGAATCACATAGCACATATGTCCCGATTTTGCAAAATCCAAAGTTCCAAAATTACATCATGTGCATGAATCTACAACACGCAGCATATTTCTCTTATCCGATAAATCAACCGATCATCCCTGGATAACCAAACTACCATACTGAAGTTCGAATCTCTTTCTCATCGTACCATACGATGTATCATCCAGTTAGTGAGTCACACTCATAACGTCACCATGATATGCACTATGCACTAAATACATATGTATATCAGTCACATTTTCAAAACCAGTTTGAAATCATATACTCTTGTCAAGAAGACAAATTTTCGAAAGTTCTTTCAAAAATTTCAAAGCTCAAAACATAAATTTTGGTAAGACCATGAAATCAATTTTCGAAAAACTAAATCGGCTTGCTGGTGCCAAGTATTCGATAATAGTTTCCTTCGAATCCACACAATTAAATAAAATGTAATTATGCAAATGCTCGACTACATCCATACTCCTGTATACCAATTCGGTTCATCACCAATTCCACTGACATTACATCGGAAAACCATACGATAGAGTTCCAGAATTTCAATATATAAACTCCAACCAAAAACTCCTTTCCCACATATGACTCGCAGCGTCAATCATTAACACATCCTGGATCACCTCAAATATGCTATGACAAAACATTGAAATAAATCAACACACCAAAAGACTTCCCGAGAAGTTTCATTTGAACAAGTAACCCAAAACCGCGAAAGGCAGTAGGAAAATAGATAAATGATTGGTGAAGCATTTTACAAATCTCGGGAGTTTTAGAAAACAGTAAAGCCTTTTAAAACATTAGGGTCTTAGCCCGTAGCTCGTTCCGCATTACAAGAAGTTTAAAAAGTAGAAAAACCTTTTTCGGACCTCAAGTCCTGAGTTATAAAACTATTTCAAATCGATTGGGTCTCGGCCCAAAAATTGATTTCCGTAAAACATCCGTAAAACATTATTTTTGAAAAGTATCATTTTCAAATGCTCAAAAACAGTTCATATATTTCAAAATAAATTAACATGACTACATGTTCTTCTCAACCATCCACAACATTTTTCCCAAATACACAACTCCGTTCCAAAGTTTAACCGACATATTGATTTCCAAAATCATAACTTCTCAAGATCATCATCTTGTCCAAACTCTGTCATCTCATACGGTAACGTATAACATCTGTTTAATCTCAAAGCATATCAACTTAGAACGGCAATAAATCTCAATGCAATTCAAAAATCCAAAAACTTACAGATCGTGAAGCCGACGATTCCCCATGATATTGGCACATGTCTCGACTCTAGAAAATACTCGACACAGATATTTACAAAACACACATTTTGCAAACACAGTTCAACTCGAGAACACAATACAACTCTATCTGAAGGAACACGTTAACACCATTTGGAAAAGTTTACAACAACCCCAGTACTACACACGTAAATCACATAACACACAAGCCCAAGTGAACAACAAAATCTAGGTCTCAAACACTTGTCAACCGACAACTCGAATGACACGACAAAAGCACGACCCAACTCGACCCGACTGCCTAGGTTTTCTCAACCTAAGCTCTGATACCATATTCTGTAACACCCCAGATCCGACCGGGAATATTACAGCGTCGTGGACCCCAAATGGAACCCACAAGACTGAAGGAAATTTTTGCAAACATTTACAAATGCCCAAGAGGCTAACGACGGTACTATCTATTAAAAACATTTGAAGATTATATAAAATCTGTTTAACAAAACCATCGTAAAATCTCATCTGAAATGACAAGGCCTAAAATGCCAGAACTCAACAGTTTAAAAACATACGTTAAGCTATCGCTTACACGTACCCACAAAATAGTTTAGAAAATGATTGCCAAAGTAACCTAAGTTACCAGATACCAATAGGCCATTTAAAAATACTCACGCAGCGGAAAAGACAAACAATTAAAAATACCCTAGCAGTGGAATACAAGGATTGATTAAGAAACTCAATACACAAAATACATGCCCTAGCCAGTATCCTCCGGGAAGTTCATCTCTCCACGACCGCTACAAGCTTGATAATCTAAGAACCTAAAAAGAAAGCCCACGACGGGGTCAACCATAATATCCAACAATGATAACCATCACATCACGACAATAATTACATACCAATGAAAATACTAAGTAAGAATACGACCAATGTAATCTTGCCGCCATAACTTTACCAACTCGTGATAATAATCACCAAAGTTCACATCTTGTATCCTTTCATCAACACAATAAGCTCATACCGAAATATCTATATTGTATCTCAACAATACCCAAGGTTCTCAAAACATTATCATAACTCACTGTTACGAAATATACTAACTATGTCCAACCCAATCCATCGGGTAACATCATCACATCTCAACACGATAATCTATTGTCCATCAAAGACAAATACCAAAGAAAGTACGGAACATACCTCAAGGTATGAAATGCCACGACGAAATCACGTCAGTCTAATCCAAGATCAGATCAACACAACATACGAACACAGTCCTAATCCAAGACCTACAAATGCATACTCATATGACAACGTCAATATACTCACATCAATAACAACAATGCATACTTATGGCAAACCATAATATACATATGCACAATAACAATAAACACATATGGTAATCCAACGATCCAGCACAGCTATAGATCCCCAAGACAGTTAGCGCACGCTAATAATAGTTAATATATATGTGCAGTTGGCCATTATTCTTCATTTTGTCCATTCTTTCCTTGCAAACGATAGAGAGGGTTCATAGAGAGATATTTGAAGTTCCAAACACTGGATTATGGTGGAGTTGAACATCCATAACAATATCAAGCTTAGAAGTGAGTGAGAATGGATTCAACCTTGGAAATCAATCCATTCCTTCAAAGAGGTAATTACTCTTCACTTTGAGATTTTGTTTTGGATTGTATATGATGTCCTTGAGTTGATAATCGTCATGTATATGAGTTAACAAGTATGATTATGAGATTGGTTACCGAGTTATGTTAATGTTATTGTTGATATACGGGTATTGATATGATTTGAATGGTTTCGAATTGTGTTGTTTATCTTCAAAGAGATATGTGGCTAATGTCTTCCTTCAATTCGGGTCTTTGATGTTGTTTTTGTTGGTCCTTCATATGATGGTGAACATGGCGATTATTATGAATTCTTGGTATTCATATGTTGATATTGAGGAAGAAAATGATATGTGAATATATGAATTGGATTAAGAGTTGGATGATTACCTACATGTTAAAGGATAACGGATTTCGTTGTTTTGATAGCTATGAACATAGTTCAGAATCACTTAGTGTTCTTGATCTCGCCATATGTTGATCGGTATCCGAAATGCATGAAATTGCATGTCATTAGCGCATGCTAGGCTTACTGGCTAGCGCACGCTAACGGGAGCAGCTTAGCGCACGCTACGTCAAGGGATTAACGTGCGCTAAGTCAACAGACAGTGTAGTATATCCTGTTTCAGTTATGAATTTGTGATCGTTTAAGTTGGATTGATCAGACTAGTGGTTAATCGAGATATTGTTGAGCCGTTGGGTTTGTGAATTGGTTTTATTGATTGTTGACTGTCATCGAACGTGTTGTTTATCGAATTACTGTGATAGGTTGAGAATATTGATCGGTGATTATAACCGTATATTGCGGTCGAGTTTGAGGATGTTCGTGAATTGATTTGGTCGGGACCGAGGAACTTGTAGGAGAAGGCAAAGGAATTAGTAACGGCTTCATCGGTATCAAGGCAAGTTCTTACTTGTACAGTTTATAATATTTAATGAATGATTTTTGTTTCATTTGTTTATAATTCGTATAGCAATGTCTATAATCGTAATCACAGGAGATTTGAGATTATAAGTTGTATTTGAGTTTTGGGAATTAAATCATAATGTATATGATTTACATTTGTTGTTGGTATACTGGGTATCAAGGATACATTGTGTAACACCCCAAACTAGGCGGATATTACAGTGTCGTGGACCCCCGACTGGGACCCACCAGGCGAATGAAAACTGATGAATTAAATAATATAATTGTAGTACCGAACCACATTATATTACCAAATACTCCGATGAGGAGCTTAAGTACAATACACCAGGGCAATACAGAATACTAGTATATTTTATATGAAGATAAAATACACCACCCTGAATAAATAAACATCTCAAACGGAATTTGCAGCGGAAATTACAAATGACGGAAATGACTGAAATGACTGAATGACTGAAATAACCGGAATGACTGGGGCCCCCTACTAGTATCACTGGGACTCCTCGCCGTCAACATGCTCTTCCCGTGACTTTGCCTTGCCGTGGCCTGAAAACAAAATCCCCCAACGGGGTCAGTTACACAGAACAACAATCCTCAAGGGTTGAAAATACACAATCATGATATATCTTTAGTTATGAAATATCCTTAGTTATGAATTACGCTGAAGAGGAGTATCATAGTACGCCCGTAGTGTTCTGTGCAAGTGTACAAGATGGATGACCGTACACACACGTCCTTGTACCTAATTAGTCTCACGGAGGTAATCGTTACCTTGTGCACAGCCCAATGTATCACTCCCAATACATGGCCATCGCGTGCCTGACTAAAAATTCCACACATCCGCACCCGGCCACGCAATATGAACCCAGAAGGTCATATGAGCGAGAATGACCACAATGAATATCAATGGATAATAATTCGACAAGGTCAAGAATGACTCACCGAGATGAAAATAATAGTGAAGTGATTGATAACCCAATGAAATGATTGGAACCGCCGTTCCTCGTGAATGAAATGATTATTCGACAATTACAAGTCTCAATACGGTTAATACAATGATGAATGAGTTATGATTATGAATGAACAACAACAAAAGGAATGAATATCCTTTTAACCGAGTAAGAATTTACTTAAACAACACCGGTGATAATTATCCTTCCACGAACAACGTCCTAATTGAGATATTGGTCGCTCGAACAACCTTGAATAAATACAATTACCAACAATCCGTTCAATATACGAATCAAACATGAATATAACGAACTCAAAACGTCGATACGATTAAACCAAGTTCATTGGGGCATTATATCGAACACTTTGTGGCCAAACTTCGGTTTCGGTTGTTTATAACCAAACCTCAAAAGTACCAACATCAAATCCCCAAGAAGTGTTTCAAACCAACAAAACATCTTCAATACGATCAATAATCCATTATGAATATCCAAAATCGTGATTACAACAACGATTAATTGAAAACCCCCAAATATAACTCAATATTCAAAGTGTTCTTGAATAATCCTTCAATAATCCAATGAATAATCAAACATATCCATAATCATGCGTATATCACTTCATACAACATGATCTTCACATCCAAAACATCATATCTCAATACAAAATCGAAATCCAAGATGTTGAAGAAATTACCTCTTGAAGATCCAAGCACTTTTGAACCGAAGAACACGCGTTAGATCGACTATCCGGGCTTCACGATCGAAATGAGGTGAAGAAAATCACACACTTAAGTGATAGATGAAGGAAAATCTCCCTCTCAAGCCTCTCTCTCTCGTATGGTGGATGAAATGAGGAAAAATGAGCTGATCACGCTCAGAAAAATGCAATTATAGAGTTGACTGCCCTGTGTGCCGCGGCCCAGCCGAAGTGTGCCGCGGCACAGGGCCAAATCTGCCCGGTGATCGGCGTGCGGCACGAGGCAGTGTGCCGCAGTTGTCTCAGCGGTGTGCGCAGCCTGCCGGCATGTGCCGCGGCACAAGGTACGAGCAGGTTTGGCCAAAATGCAATACGAGTGTGCCGCGGCCGGGCCGGGTGTGCCGCGCGTGACTCAGCAGTGTGCCGCACTGCCGGCATGTGCCGCGCACAAGGTACAGAGTGCTCGGCAAAATC
Source organism: Orobanche coerulescens (assembly GCA_033398695.1). Classification (NCBI taxonomy): domain Eukaryota; kingdom Viridiplantae; phylum Streptophyta; class Magnoliopsida; order Lamiales; family Orobanchaceae; genus Orobanche; species Orobanche coerulescens. Next base: position 54,190,073 of record CM065803.1, read on the forward strand.
GAAAATGTGTGCCGCGGCGCACACTCCTTGTGCCGCGGCCCACACCCCCTTGGGTCCTAAAATGATGAAAAATGACCCGAGAAGGGAATAAAGGCAATAGGAATTGATATTTGGGAACCAATAACACGAAATGGAAGTACGAAAACCCCAAAATGGTGGTTCCAAGTAATGATAACAAGGGTTCGTCCAACAAGAACACGATTTGAACAACGTGGAGATTAGAAATGACATGAACTCCAACGTCAACATCGACTAATGAATCCATTATAACAATCAAGATAATACTCTTATCTCGATTCCCGAGTAAGTTTGAAACAATGAACAATATCGATACACAACTCGAAGTTATTCCGAACGGTGAACACGGATGAATGATTATTAACAAGTGAAAGATTACATAGTGACAATTACCGAATGAAATTACTGAATGATAATGACTGAATTACAACCGGGTATTACATACACCCCCCCTTAAAAGAGTTTCGTCCTCGAAACTAAGGGTCAAACAATTCGGGATAACTCTCCCGCATACTATCCTCGGTTTCCCAAGTATCCTCTTCGACCCCGTGTCTAGACCACTGGATTTTAACCAAAGGAATCGCCTTATTCCTCAACTGTTTGATTCGCCGCTCTAATACTCGTATGGGGCGCTCCTCATACGAATGATCATCCGCGATCTCGATTTCGTTGAACTGAAGTATGTGACTCGGGTCGGCAACATACTTCCGTAGCTGAGAGACGTGAAACACATTATGAATTCGGCTTAACGCCGGAGGTAAGGCCAAACGATAAGCTAGCTCGCCTACTTGTTCCAAAATCTCAAACGGTCCAATAAATCTCGGACTCAACTTCCCCCGTTTTCCGAAACGGAAAATACCTCGACTCGGGGATACCTTGACCAAAACATGGTCACCCGTCTCGAACTCTAGTGGTCGGCGACGATTGTCTGCATAATATTTCTGTCGACTCTGAGCGGTCAACAAACGACTCCTGATCAAAGCTACCTTCTCACGGGCGGCTATAAGCATATCGGGCTCGGTGCCGATGGATTCTGATAAGTCGTCCCAACACAAAGGAGATCGACAACGACGACCGTACAAGGCCTCGTAAGGTGCCATCTTAATCGAAGCATGCCAACCATTATTATACGTGAACTCGATCAATGGTAGTTGGGCTTCCCAATCATCTTTCCAATCGAGGAACATGCCCTCAACATGTCCTCCAAAGTCTGAATAGTCCTCTCTGATTGTCCGTCGGACTGAGGATGAAAAGCTGTACTGAGATTAAGCTGAGTTCCCATAGCACTATGAACTGATTTCCAAATATGAGACACGAATCGCCCGTCACGATCAGAAACGATACTCTTAGGAGTACCGTGCAGTCTCACTATCTCTTTGATGAACAGTTGAGCAAGTCTCTCGGGACCCTACGTATCCTTAATCTCGATAAAGTGAGCTGACTTAGTTAAGCGGTCCACAATCACCCAGATCGTATTCATGCCACGACGACTCGTCGACAAACTCGTGATAAAATCCATAGAAATGTCTTCCCAATTCCATTCTGGAATAGGAAGAGGTTTCAGCATACCCGTCGGTCGCTGATGTTCAATCTTGACTTGTTGACAGGTTAAACATCTCGAAACAAATTCCGCGACTTCTCGCTTCATATTACTCCACCAGTAATTTTGTTTCAAGTCTTTATACATCTTGCTAGATCCCGGATGAATAGAATAAGGGGTAGCATGAGCTTCTCTCAAAATCGAGTTTTTCAACTCGTCATTCGCCGGTACACACAACCGATTCTTAAATCTCAAAAGTCCATCCTCATGGACCACGAATCCAGGGGCTTTCCCCTGAGCCACATCTTCACGGATGCACAACAATGCTGGGTCTGAACCCTGGTTCTCTGTGATTGCCTCCTCAAGTGGCGATGAAATCTCTAACATGCAAAGTTGCCCTTGTACTCGCTGAAGACAGACCTCGATCTCGGGTCTAAGGAATTCCTGTTGAAGTTCCTTCTGAACTGTTAAACGAGCAAGCATCTGTTCCTGAATGGACTTACAACTCAAGGCGTCGGTGACAACGTTCGCCTTGCCCGGGTGGTAAAGGATCTCGATATCATAATCTTTGATTAATTCCAACCACCGTCTCTGTCGCATATTTAACTCCTTCTGAGTAAATATATACTTTAAACTCTTATGATCGGTGAATATCTGACAGGTGATGCCATAAAGGTAATGACGCCAAATCTTCAACGCGAAAACCACGGCTGCTAACTCCAGGTCGTGGGTCGGATAATTAACCTCGTAAGGTCTCAATTGTCGTGAAGCATAGGCAATAACCTTCCCATTCTGCATGAGTACACATCCGAGACCCTATCCGGACGCATCACTATAAACCACAAATCCTTCCGTTCCTTGCGGCAAGGAAAGTACAGGTGCTGAAACTAACCGGCTCTTGAGTTCCTCAAAACTCCGTTGACACGCGTCGGACCACGTGTATTTCTTATCCTTTCGCAAAGGTTCGTCATGGGTTGAGCGATTTTAGAAAATCCTTCCACAAACCGTCGATAATAACCGGCTAATCCGAGAAAGCTTCGGATTTCCTTAACATTCTTCGGAGGTAACCAATCATGGATAGCCTCCGTCTTCTGAGGATCAACACGCACTCCATCTGATGAAATTACATGCCCGAGAAAAATCACTTCGGACATCCAGAACTCACATTTGGAAAACTTTCCATAAAGTTGCTCTCGTCTTAACACGTCGAGAACCTGATGAAGATGAACCTCGTGTTCCTCTCGGTTACGAGAATAAATCAAAATGTCATCGATGAAGACAACAACAAACTGATCCAAAAAGTCGATGAAAACCCGATTCATTAACTCCATGAATACTGCAGGTGCATTAGTCAATCCAAACGGCATAACCACAAACTCATAATGACCATAGCGCGTTCGAAACGCCATCCTCGCAATATCCGACTCTCGAATCTGCAACTGATGATATCCAGATCTTAAGTCGATCTTGGAAAATAGTGAAGCTCCCTGAAGTTGATCCAAAAGATCATCAATACGGGGTAAGGGATACTTATTCTTGGTTGTCACCCTGTTCAACTACCGATAATCAATACACAAGCGAAAAGAACCATCCTTCTTCTTGACAAACAACACCGGTGCTCCCCACGGGGACGCACTCGGTCGGATATAACCCTTCTCGAATAACTCTTCAAGTTGATTCTTCAACTCCCGCATTTCGGTCGGGGCCATCCAGTACGGCGCCTTCGATTATTGAGATGTACCAAGCTCCAACTCAATCGTGAATTCCACATCTCTCTGTGGAGACAAACCGGGTAACTCATCTGGGAATACGTCGGCATAATCTCTCACTACCGGTATATCCGCCAAAATTATCGATGATTTCTCGGTTTTGGTCATATAGCACCAATAACCAACACACCCCTGACTGAGTAATCTCACTGCTATCATCAAATTAATAACTCTTCCAGAACAGTTGGGATTACCTCCCTGAAACACACATTCGACCCCATCGTCTGAAATGATAGTGACCATACGCTTACGGACACTAATGATGGCATCATGACGATCCATTCAATCAATACCAAAGATGACGTCATCTCTCGGTAAATCTACTACGATTAGGTCCGCTGGCCATACACGACCATGAAGCTGAATCGGACAATTCTGAATCTCACGATTTCCGATAATTCGTCTACCATCAGGTAGACCAATGACATAAGGCTCACAACTAGTAGCACTACCCAGACGTAGTCTACTCAAACATGACTCGGAAATGAATGAATGCGATGCACCAGTATCGAAAAGGGTACACACGGGTTGAGATAGAATATCGAGTGTACCTGAGATCATTCAGGCCTCTGGATCATCGGTCTTCTTCATCTCATAAATCCAGGGCTTGCTAGTCCCGGCACCGGACGCTCCCGTCTGCTGGCTATAGGCTCCACCTTTATTCGCTCCCGTCGTCTTGAATGACGCAGACTGAGTAGCTTGATTCTGAACGGATGACTGCTTCAGGGCTTGAGATGCCGCCGGAGTATTTTTTGAGTCTCTTCGGCAAAAACAGGCCTTATGCCTAACAATTCCGCAATTATGGCACGTGACAGACTGTCTCAGACACTTGGTGCTGACATGACCAAGATCCCCACAGTTAAAACAGGTGATGGCCGAACTGGCCTCTCGTGATTGAGATTCCGCGGGTTTAGGCGTCACAGGAGGTCGCTCCGAAAAAGCAGAGCCCGCACGAGGTTTCTTGAAAGTGGCCTGACTGCCGTCAGACTGATTACGGTTCTTGGACTTTTTGCTAGCAGATGAAGGTTGTTGCTTAGCAATCTCTTTAGCAGTAAGCTCATAGGTAAGAGCTTTCTCAATGAATTTGGCCAACGTGGTGCAATTATGATTAAGCCACTGTAGTCTCATACGGGGTTTCAGCCTCTTGCTGAAATACCTAATCTTATCCGCCTCGGAATGAATGATAGATGAGGCAAACGGAAGAAGTTCCTGAAATCTCTCGGCAATGGCGAGAACATCCTCGTCCGTTGAGGGGTCGGGAGTGAGTAATTCTGACAGCTTGGCCTCTCTGAGTGGGCCCGGATAATACCTCTCCATCATGAGAGTCTTGAATTGATCCCAAGTACACGATCCGTCGGTGGGCTTCAACGATAACCACCAAGAATGAGCGCTCTTACCCAAGTAGTAAGCCGCAACTGAAACTTTGTGTCCTTCGGGACACTCTACCATAGCAAATAATTTCTCGAAATGTTCGAGCCAATGAACAATGTCCGCCGGCTCAGATGAGCCTTCAAAAGTAGGTGGCCTTTGGCGAGAGATGTCGCCGATGATACTGCTCACATTCCTCTCTTGCCTCTAGGTGGCGGCGTAGGAGCCTGTTGATTTTGATTGGCTGAGTTATGCATCATCTCCATCAGCTGTGCCATCTGAGTCATTTGGGCCATCATGCCCTGCATAAAAGCGAGTGGGTCAACCCGAACACCTTCTGACTGAGCTATGTCCCGGGTACGACTCCCCGATAGTGAATGATCACGTCCAGGTGAAAGAGTGGCAGCGTCGCTGCTCAATGAATTAGCATTATTCCTTGCGTTCGCACGTGTATTCACACGAGCTCTCGGGATTCGGCCCGCACCACGGCCTCGTCCTCCTCGTCCTCTTCTTGCTCTCTCCATACTGAAGTAGGAAAGTCACATGATGATTATATTTCCCGCATGAATATCACGTTATGATTATGACATGAGATGATGAAAATGAGCATACACGCTCTAACACAGTGATTACATGAATGATTAACTGAGGTGACATGATTATCTGATGAAATTGTTGAAATGATTATCTTGAACAAGTTAACAAGATTAATGATATGATCTTCCAGATCAACAACTGAGTAATGAAATGAATTGAGTGATTAATGAGTTAAAATGACCGTCCTGGTCAAAATGAAAATGATGTTTGAGGATTGTTAACTGATGAATTATGAATGAATGATTATTGCCAAAAATTATACCATGGCATTAGAAGTCTTACAGTTACTGGTCTGATTGGCTCGGCATTTGCACAGGTCACACGTGACGCGAAAGTCTAATGATACTAGTCTGATGACGATGATTTCAAATGAGACATGACTCGGAAGGTAGTATTCAAAACCACTCTCCGATACCAACTCTGTAACACCCCAAACTAGGCGGATATTACAGTGCCGTGGACCACCGACTGGGACCCACCAGGCGAATGAAAATTGATGAATTAAATAATATAATTGTAGTACCGAACCACATTATATTACCAAATACTCCGATGAGGAGCTCAAGTACAATACACCAGGGTAATACAGAATACTAGTATATTTTATATGAAGATAAAATACACCACCTTGAATAAATAAACATCTCAAACGGAATTTGCAGCGGAAAATTCAAATGACGGAAATGACTGAAATGACTGAATGACTGAAATAACCGGAATGACTGGGGGCCCCTACTAGTATCACTGGGACTCATCGCCGTCAACATGGTCTTCCCGTGCCTTTGCCTTGCCGTAACCTGAAAACAAAATCCCCCAACGGGGTCAGTTACACAGAACAACAATCCTCAAGGGTTGAAAATACACAATCATGATATATCTTTAGTTATGAAATATCCTTAGTTATGAATTACGCTGAATAGGAGTATCATAGTATGCCCGTAGTGTTCTGTGCAAGTGTACAAGACGGATGACTGGACACACCCGTCCTTGTACCTAATTAGTCTCACGGAGGTAATCGTTACCGTGTGCACAGCCCAATGTATCACTCCCAATACATGGCCATCGCGTGCCCGACTAAAAATTCCACACATCCGCACCCGGCCACGCAACATGAACCCAGAAGGTCATATGAACGAGAATGACCACAATGAATATCAATTGATAATAATTCGACAAGGTCAAGAATGACTCACCGAGATGAAAATAATAGTGAAGTGATTGATAACCCAATGAAATGATGGTAACCGCCGTTCCTCGTGAATGAAATGATTATTCGACAATTACAAGTCTCAATACGGTTAATACAATGATGAATGAGTTATGATTATGAATGAACAACAACAAAAGGAATGAATATCCTTTTAACCGAGTAAGAATTTACTTACACAACACCGGTGATAATTATCCTTCCACGAACAACGTCCTAATTGAGATATCGGTCGCTCGAACAACCTTGAATAAATACACTTGCCAACAATCCATTCAATATACGAATCAAACACGAATATAACGAACTCAAAACGTCGATACGATTAAACCAAGTTCATTGGGGCATTATATCGAACACTTTGTGGCCAAACTTCGGTTGTTTATAACCAAACCTCAAAAATACCAACACCAAATCCCCAAGAAGTGTTTCAAACCAACAAAACATCTTCAATACGATCAATAATCCATTATGAATATCCAAAATCGTGATTACAACAACGATTAATCGAAACCCCCAAATCTAACTCAATATTCAAAGTGTTCTTGAATAATCCTTCAATAATCCAATGAATAATCAAACATATCCATAATCATGCGTATATCACTTCATACAACATGATCTTAACATCCAAAACATCATATCTCAATACAAATCGAAATCCAAGATGTTGAAAAAATTACCTCTTGAAGATCCAAGCACTTTTGATCCGAAGAACACGTGTTAGATCGACTATCCGGGCTTCACGATCGAAAGGAGGTGAAGAAAATCACACACTTAAGTGATAGACGAAGGAAAATCTCCCTCTCAAGCCTCTCTCTCGTATGGTGGATGAAATGAGGAAAAATGAGCTGATCACGCTCAGAAAAACGCAATTATAGAGTTGACTGCCCTGTGTGCCGCGGCCCAGCCGAAGTGTGCCGCGGCACAGGGCCAAATCTGCCCCCAGTGATCGGCAGCGTGCCGCGGCACGGACGAGTGTGCCGCGGCAGTGTCTCGGCAGTGTGCCGCGGCCCTGCCGGCATGTGCTGCGGCACAAGGTACAGACGGGTTTGGCCGAAAATGCAATACGAGTGTGCCGCGGCCCGGACGGGTGTGCCGCGGCAGTGACTCGGCAGTGTGCCGCGGCCCTGCCAGCATGTGCCGCGGCACAAGGTACAGAGTGCTCGGCCAAAAACTGGAAAATGTGGGTGCCGCGGCGCACACTCCTTATGCCGCGGCCCACACCCCCTTGGGTCCTAAAATGATGAAAAATGACCCGGGAAGGGAATAAAGGCAATAGGAATTGATATTTGGGAACCAATAACACGAAATGGAAGTACGGAAACCCCAAAACGGTGGTTCCAAGTAATGATTACAAGGGTTCGTCCAACAAGAACACGATTTGAACAACGTGGAGATTAGAAATGACATGAACTCCAACGTCAACATCGACTAATGAATCCATTATAACAATCAAGATAATACTCTTGTCTCGATTCCCGAGTAAGTTTGAAACAATGAACAATATCGATACACAACTCGAAGTTATTCCGAACGGTGAACACGGATGAATGATTATTAACAAGTGAAAGATTACATAGTGACAATTACCGAATGAAATTACTGAATGATAATGACTGAATTACAACCGGGTATTACACATTGTAGTATAGACGAAGACATGAATTATCTACCGTCTGTAACATTTTGGATCGTCGAGTATTCAGGATAATGGTTGGTGATGTTTTAGACATCGAGATTTGCTCTCGAAGGACTCGGGGCAAGTACTCTAATCATTTTTGTCATTTGTGTCAATCATGTTATGATACATGCGTGTATCGTTGTTGTCATGTATTGTGTATCATTGTTATATGCATTTGTGCATTCTTGTTGTATGTCCACCTCGGGTTGGTCCGACGGGATCATCGGGGGATCTATGCTAGCATGCGCTGGATCATCGGATGGGCTTTCCACCTCGGGTTGGTCTGACGGGATCATCGGGGGATCTACGCAGTGAACGATGGATCATTGGATTACCTATATGTTGTTATTATGCATATATACATTATGGGATTGCCATAAGTATACATTTTTGTTATTGATGTGAGCATATTGACGTTGTCATATGAGTATGCATTTGTAGGTCTTGTGTTAGGACCGTGTTCGTATGTTGTGTTGATCTGATCTTGGATTAGACTTACATGATTTTGTCATGGCATTTCATATCTTGAGGTATGTTTCGTATTTCCTTTGGTATTTGTCGTTTGATGGACAATTGATTATCGTGTTGGGATTTGATGATGTTGTTCGATGGGTCGAATTGGTCAGAGCTGGTATTTTTCCGTATCATGAGTTAGTGATGATATTCTGATAATCTTGAGTATTGTTTAAGGAACAATACAGATGTTATCTTTGAGTTTGTTGGTTAATCGAGCTTACAAGATGTGCATTGTGATAATGGTTATTCTGATGAGAATTATTCGAGTAAGTAAAGTTATGACGGTAAGATTACATTGGTCGTATTATTACTTAGTATTTTCATTGGTATGTAATTATCGATGTGATGTGATGGTTATCATTGTTGGATATTATGTCTGACCCCTTTGTGGACTTTCGTTTTAGATTCTTGGATTATCAAGCTTGTAGCGGTCGTGGAGAGATGAGCTTCCCAGAGGATACTGGCTAGGGCATGTATTTGTGTATTGAGTTTCCTAATCAGTTCTTGTATTCTGCTGCTAGAGTATTTCAATTGTTTGGCTTTTTCCGCTGCGTGAGTATTTATTAAATGGTCTTTTGGTATCTGGTAACTTAGGTTACTTTGGCAATTATTTTCTAAATTATTTTGTCGGTACGTGTAAGAGATAGCTTAACGTATGTTTTTAAACTGTTGAGTTTTGGAATTTCGGGCCTTGTGGTTTCAAATGAGATTTTATGACGGTTTTCATAAACGAGTTTTATAAAGTCTTCGAATGTTTTAAATAGATAATACCGTTGTTAGCCTCTTGGGCGTTTGTAAATGTTTGCGAAAATTTCCTTCAGCCTTGTGGGTTCCATCCCGGGGCCCACAGCGCTGTAATATTCCTGGATGGCTCTAGGGGTGTTACAGAATATGGTATCGGAGCTTAGGTTGTGAAAACCTAGGAAGTCGGGTCGAGTTGGGTCGTGCTTTTGTCGTGTCATTCGAGTTGTCGGTTGACAAGTGTTAGAGCTCTGAGTATTGTTGTTCACTCGGGCTTGTGTGTTATGTGATTTACCAGTGTAGTACTGGGGTTGTTGTAAACTTCTCCAAATGGTGTTAACGTGTTTCTTCAGATAGAGCTGTATTATGTTCTCGAGTTGAACCGAGTTTGCAAAATGGGTGTTTTGAAAATATCTATGTCGAGTATTTTCTAGAGTTGAGACATGTGCCAGTATCACGGGGAATCGTCGGCTTCACGATCTGTAAGTATTTGGATTCTTGAATTGTATTGAGATTTATTGCCGTTCTAAGTTGACATGCTTTGAGATTCAGCAGAATATTATGCGTTACAGTATAAGGTGACAGAGTTGAGACACGATTGATGATCTTGAGAAGTTATGATTTAGGAAATCAATATGTCGGTTAGATTTCGAAACAGAGTTGCACATTTGGGAGAAATGTTGTGGATGGTTGAGGAGAACATGTAGTCATGTTAATTCATTTTGAGATATATGAACTGTTTTTGAGCATTTGAAAATGATACTTTTCAAAATGAATGTTTTGCGGATGTTTTACGGAAAATGATTTTGGGTCGAGACCCAATAGATTTTTGAAATAGTCTTATAATTCAGGACTTGGGGTCCGAAAAAAGGTTTTCTACTTTTTAAACTTTTTGTAATGCGGAACGAGATGCGGGCTGAGACCCTAATGTTTCAAAAGGCTTTTCTGTTTTCTAGAACTCCCGAGATTTGTAAAACACTTTATCAATCCTTTATCTATTTCATTTCTGCCTTTCGCGGTTTTGATTTACTTGTTCAAATGAAACTTCTCGGGAAGTCTTTCGCTATGTTGATTTGTTTCAATGTTTTGTCATAACATAGTTGAGGTGATCCAGAATGGGATGATGGTCAACGTTGCGAGCCATATGAGGAAAAAGGAGTTTTTAATGGAATTTATATATTGAGATTCTGGAACTCTATCGTGTGGTTTTCCCGATGGAATATCAGTAGATATTGGTGACAAGCCGAATTGGTATACAGGAGTATGGATGTGGTCAATCATTTGCATGGTTTTCATTTTAAAACTTCGAAATCGTGTGAATTCGAGGGAAACTGTTATCGAATACTTGGCATTAGCGAGCCAGTTTAATTTTTCAAAAATTAATTTCGTGGACTTACGAAAATTTATGTTTTGAGTTTTGAAATTTTTGAAAGAACTTTCGAAAATTTTTCTTCTTGACAAGAATATATGATTTCAAAGTGGTTTTGAAAATGTGACTGATATACATACGCATTTAATGCATAGTGCATATCATGGTGGAGTTATGAGTGTGACTCACGAACTGGATAAGACATCAGTATGGTACGAGGAAAAGAGATCCGAACTCTAGTATGATAGTTTGGTTATCCAGGGATGATCGGTTGATTGATCAGATAAGAGAAATATGCTGCATGTTGTAGATTCATGTACAGGATATGATTTTGGAACTCTGGATTTTGTGAAACCGGGACATATGTGCTATGTAATTCCATTGGTATGGTAGTAACGCGAGTTTACCATAGTGATTTTTGAATGATTTCTTTGTAAGTGTAGATTTGGGGATGGTGACCCCATGCTGGTTGTTTTAGATATTGAGTGGTCGTTCCCACTCCATATATGATTGGATATGTTCGTCGGTTTGTAATTAGTAGTTCGTATGCCGAGGAGTATGTTCACTAGTCGGGTATATTTATTGAGATCCACGGTATGTGATTAGTGTGTCGTTTGACAACTTTATTCGTTCGTATATCGGTTTCTGTGGTTCTGTATTTATCGTGTTGGAGTTTATCGTGTGAAGGTATTCTTGATTATCGTTGATCGTTCGGTGGTCATATTGGAGTTTATCATGTTGATAATATTCTTGGTTGCGTTTTGACCTTTGGATTGGTCGTATTAGAGTTTATCATGTCAATGATATTCTCGGTAAATTTAATGGGTTGATCATTGCTGGTGATCATCTGAGCGTTTAGATTTTATGTCGATATTTCGGGATTTGTTGCTATTGTGTTGGGCAGTTGTTTCACAGATGTATAGTGTATTATTGGTTTTTAGCAGATTGGGACTTGATTATGTAATCAGGCAAACAGGATTTCACACGGATAGATTAATTCATCCAAAGATGATATATTTTGTTGAGACTCATGGAATTGTGATTGTAAGCGTGTTGAAGCTTTACAGTGGAGTCGCTTGCTAATATCTCAGAAGATCGTCGACTTTACGCATTTGTAAGTATGCTATTTTGGTTATTCGGTAATAATGATGATTGATCGTTGTCGTGATGGTTTCGGAACATGTTGGTTGAACGGTTCGTTTGTTTTCGATGACGGATTGCAAGTTTCGAGGACGAAACTTATTTTAAGTGGTGTAGTATGTAATATCCGGAATTTCTACTACTGTTTTTTAATATTATTTAATCCGAGTTATATTGTACAGCATGGAATCTGTATGGTATGGATAAAATAAATTAAGGACTGAGATGTCAGTATTGGTATAATTGTCGTATTTGGTCGACAATTGCATTTGAGGATATAATGTGTTGAGTATACGTATTCAGTATGCCGTATGCTCATATTCTGTATGTTGAGACGTTGGACAAGAATAGCTGAAAATGGATGTGTAGCATTATTAGCGCATGCTAATATACATGCCTAGCGCACGCTATCGTGCAGGTTTAACGCACGCTAATGGTAATGGATAGCGGATCCGCGTATAGACCAGATCAGAAGGAATCTATGTGTGGACCCGGTCACTTTCGGCGCATGTGCCGACGAGGTCAACGGATGTTTAAATGCCAAAACTCAACAGTTTAAAAACATTTATTAAGATATCGCTTACACGTACCGACAGAATAGATTTAGAAAATGATTACCAAATAAACCTAAGTTACTAGATACCAATAGGCCATTTAAAAATACTCACACAGCAGAAAAAGACAAACAATTAAAATACTCTAGCAGTGGAATACAAGAACTGATCAGGAAACTGAATACACAAATACATGCCCTAGTCAGTATCCTCCGGGAAGCTCATCTCTTCACGACCGCTACAAGCTCGATATCCAATATCCTAAAAAGAAAGGCCACGACGGGGTCAACCATAATACTCAACAATGATAACAATCACATCACGTCAATAATTACATACCAATGAGAATACTAAGTAAGAATACGACCAATGTAATCTTACCATCATAACTTTACTTACTCGAATAATTCTCATCAGAATAACCATTATCACAATGCACATCTCGTAATCTCGATTAATCAATAAACTCAAACAAAACATCCATACGGTATCTCAAGCAATACCCAAAATTCTCAAAACATCATCATAATTCGCAATACGGAAATATACCAACTCTAACCAATTCGATCCATCGGAATAACATCATCAAATCCCAACACGATAATCGATTGTCCATCAAAAGACAAATACCAAAGGAAATACGTAACATACCTCAAGATATGAAATGCCGCGACGAAATCACGTTAGTCTAATCCATGATCGGATCAACACAACATACGGACGTGGTCCTAACACAAGACCTACAAATGCATACTCATATGACAACGTCAATATTCTCACAACAATAACAACAATGTATACTTATGGCAAACCCATAATATACATATGCACCATAACAACACATAGCTAATCCGATGATCCAGCGTTCACTGCCTAGATCCCCCGATGATCCCGTCAGACCAACCCGAGGTGGAAAACCCATCCAATGATCCAGTGCACGCTAGCATAGATCCCCCAATGATCCCGTCGGACCGACCTGAGGTGGACATACAACAAGAATGCACAAATGCATATAACAATGATACACAATGCATGACAACAACGATACACGCATGCATCATAGCATGATCGACACAAATGACAAAAATGATTAGAGTACTTGCCCCGAGTCCTTCGAGAACAATCTCTATGTCTAAACCATCACCAACCATTATACTGAATATTCGACGATCCAAAATGTCACGGACGGTAGATAATTCATGTCTTCGTCTATACTACAATGTATCCTTGATACCCAGTATACCAACAACAAATGTAAATCATATACATTATGATTTAATTCCCAAAACTCAAATACCACTTATAATCCCAAATCTCCTGTAATTACTATTATAAACATTGCTATACGAATTATAAACGAATGAAATGGAAACCATTCATTAAATATTATAAACTGAGCAAGTAATAACTTGCCTCGATATCGATGAAGCCGTTACCCATTCCTTGCCGTCATATACAAGTCTCTCGGCCCCGATCAATGCAATTCACGAACATTCTCGAACACGACCGCAACGCATGGTTCAAATCACCGATCAATAATCTCAACCTATTACAATAATCGATAAACAACAAGTTCGATAACAATCAACAATCGATATAACCAATTTACAAACCCAAACGGCTCAACAATATCTTGATTAACCACAGGTCTGATCAGTCCAACTTAAACAATCACGAATTTATAACCGAAACAGGATATACTATACTGTCTGTTGACTTAGCGCACGTTAATCACTTAAAGTAGCGTGCGCTAAGTCGCTCCCGTTAGCGTGCGCTAGCCAGTAACACTAGTGTGCGCTAATGACATGCAGTTGCATGCATTTCAGATACCGATCAACATATGGCCTTTATCAAGAACACTATGTGATTCTAAACCATGTTCATAGCTATCAAAACAACAAAATCCGATATCCTTTAACATATAGGTAATCATCCAACTCTTAATCTAATTCATATAATCACATATCATCTTCTTCATCAAATATCAACATCATAAACTCCAAGAACTCATAATCATCACCATGTTCACCATCTTATGAAGAAACCAACAACAACAACATCAAAGATCCGAATTGAAGGAAGACATTAGCTAACATATCCCTTTGAAGATAAACAACACAATTCGAAACCATTCGAATCAAATCAATACCCGTATATCAACCATAATATCAACATAACTCGGTAACCAATCCCATAATCATACTTATCAACTTGCTTATATGATAATCATCAACTTAAGAACATCAACATTCAATCTAAATTGAAATCCAAAGATGAAGAGTAATTACCTTTTTGAAGGAATTGATTGAATCCCAAGTTTGAATCCATTTCCAATCGATTCCAAGCTTCAAATATTGTTATGGATAATTAACTCCACCATAATCCAGTGTTTGGAACCTCAAATACTTCTCAAGGCTCTCTCTATTGGCTCACATGAAGAAATGGATGGAAATGACGAAAAATGGCCAGCTGCACTTATATATACACTGTACATTATTAACGTAAGCTAACAGCTTCAGTTAACGTACGTTACACACTTAGTGTGCGCTAACTGTCTTTGTTAGCATGCGCTATTGAAGTCCAGAGTGTTGGAACATTTTGTTCCATACATGCTTAATAGTGTTTTGATGATTAAAGTTGTTACACAACAAAACAACAAAAAGACGAAGCAAAGCATCGAAGGAAACGAAGTGCTAAAAGCTGGAATTATGCAAGCTTAACGTACGTAATCAATCACGCATAGCGTACGTAAGATGGCAAGATTAACGTACGTAAGAAATGTTGCTTAACGTACGTAATGTAGTTCAAACCAGATGAACGTTGGGAGAGTCAAAGTCAGAAAAGCGGCAACTGATATATGACGTCAGCAATGACATATCCCTAACGTACGTAATGAAGATTAGCTAACGTACATAATACAGGAGAAGGATGCTACTGGACTGAAACTGGGACACGCTAACGTACGTAAAAGATGGAAGTTAACGTACGTAACTCGGTTAGCATATGTAATACAGTGCTGGTAGCGTACGTAATGGAGGCACATTTTGCTAATGGCTAGTAAGGCTTTGGGGCCTATAAATACCATTCCTGTGGTATTGTTTCACTACAACAACTTCAAGCAAACGATTCATTCATCATATATTGATATACTTATAATGTTGTTGTGATATTGAACTTATATTGATAATTTGAGTGTTTATACATTCAACACATACACGAGAGGTAAAAGAAAAGATACGATTGGATTCGGTGTTATTAGGATCAAGGATCCGGCATTATTAGAATCGCAATCAATATCTTCGTGAGGTTTATCTAGTACCGATAGAAAGCTAGAGTGGTTGATTCCTTGTCCAATAGAAAAGGAAAACGGTTTAACTTGGACCGACACAAAGACAAGTACGAGTGGTTTATCATGGACCAATAGAAGACGTGATTATAACGGTTATCCCTCGACCGATAGAAGAGAGGTGCAGAGGTTTATATCTTCAACCTATAGAAAAAGATACAGAGAGAGGACGTAGGCTCAATTATAGCCGAACCTCTATAAATCCATGTGTCGTTTAATTTCCGCACATTTCATTTACGCTTCCACAACACGGCACAAACACCGATATTGCTCCAACAATTGGTATCCGAGTGGTATCTCCAATACATGGCTTAATATCCGAGGAGATGATCCAAATGGCATTTCAATTTGCTCCAGTCGAAGGCTTTGCTCTTAACCGACCACCATTTTTTGATGGCTCAAATTTCATAACATGGAAGAAAAAGATGTCAATATTCATCCGAGCATATGACATCCAGATTTGGAAGATCATTTGTCTTGGCCCGAAAGTTCCAATCAAACCTGACGGATCTATTAAGAGTTTCGAAGAATATAATGACGAGGATTGGAACAACGACCATCTAAATTGTAAGGCTACTCAACTTCTATATTGTGCCTTAAATCCAGAAGAGGTCAATCGTATCTCATCGTGTGAAAGTGCAAAAGAAATATGGAAAATCCTAGAAATCACACACGAAGGACAACTCAAGTCAAGGAGACGAAGATCAATATGCCCCTCCATGACTACGAGTTATTCATGATGAAGGGTGATGAGTCCATCACCAACATGCTCGACTGATTTTCGGTCATCACTAATGGACTTGCTTCATTTGGAAAACCATTATCTAGGAGTGAAAAAGCCAAGAAAATTTTACGTCACTACCTAGCGAATGGGACGACACTGTGACTGCGATCATGGAATCTAAGGATCTCAATACGCTTGATTTTAGCGCACTCATTGGTTCGCTAATTAATTATGAGATAGTTTTAAAATCACGAAGTGTCAAGCCAAAGTCGAAGGAACGATCAATAGCCATGAAGGCTAAGATGTCAAAGAGATAAGAAATTCCGGTGGATGATAGCGACGAAGAACCGGCATATTATGCCAAGAATATTAACAAGTTCCAACACTTATTAAATCGGAGAAAGAAGGACATTCAAATGGGCGAACCTAAGAAATTCGACAACACTTGTCGATTATGTGGTAAACCAGGCCACTTTGCAAAGAATTGCCGAGCTAAACCCAAGAAGGAGGTCCTCGTTGCAACATGGAGCGATGAAGACGAAGATGATGGTTTTATCAATCAAAATAATCTCGCTCTCATGGACCAGAGTTCATTCGACGATAGCGACGTCGAAAGCCAAGTAAATAATTCTTACGACGAACTTTTTGAAGCATTTGAATTATTGCATACGGATTACCAAAATGCTTTATCCGAAATTAAATCCCTTCAATTTAAAAATAAATCATTGGAAATTGAAAAATTCCAAAATTCTGGAAAAGGGAAAGTTTATCGAGATCGATTATTCTAAATGCCTTGAAAATGAAAATATTTTAAAGGATGATCTTGTTAAAATGCAAACCGAGCTCAAAAATTTAACGAAGAAATTTTCTCTCGGAAACGAGAAATTTGAAAATATGCACTCGGTGCAAAAGTTTACTTTAAATAAAGAGGGGTTAGGATTCAAACCACGTTTTAAAAACGAATCCGTAAATT
Source organism: Orobanche coerulescens (assembly GCA_033398695.1). Classification (NCBI taxonomy): domain Eukaryota; kingdom Viridiplantae; phylum Streptophyta; class Magnoliopsida; order Lamiales; family Orobanchaceae; genus Orobanche; species Orobanche coerulescens. The sequence goes on from CM065803.1 coordinate 54,207,619, forward strand.
TCAAAATACCCCATTGCGAAAATGATGCAGGAGTATAATTATAAATTTGGTCAAACATTCTTATTCATGCATCTCCTCATGCATGTATCATTTAGTCAATTCATGCATCTTTTAATTCATGTATCTTTTCATGACTTTTGGTTCATTCATGCATCTTTTTATTCATGTATCTTTCCATGACTTTTGGTTGATACATGTATCTCCTCATTCATGAAGGTATCTTTTCATCTTCTTTTAGCCTCCTATATAAAGGCTTGTACTGTAGTGAAAAGAGATCTTAATATTATTGAAATAAAAATCTATTTTTTATCTACTTCTTTGTGAAGTCTTTTTTTTAACTCTTGCGAGAGTTCCATGGAACAAATTGTCACTTCTTCAAGAGCCGTTCTTATTATTTCAAAACGCTAGTATTTATCCCTTTTATACTGCGTCAGTTGGTATCAAAAGCCAAGGTTCCCTCTTTGAGAAGAGTTATATCCAAATTCATATGGCCGAATGACGTGGAGGACATGGAGGTAGATACGCCCACAACGCGCCTAATTTGGAGGAACAAGAACGATTGCAATATCAACAAGAAATTGAAGAACTACGACAACGAGTAGCGGAATTAACCATGCAGCAGAATGCAAATCGAAGTACTCGAGGTACTCAACGTGATTCCGACGATGAATCTACATTTTCTAATACATTCCATCGTCAACCCGAGTGCCCCAATGACTACGGCTTCAAGGTGGAGATCCCAGAGTTCACCAGAACCCTCAATGCTGACGCCTTTGTCGATTGGCTGAATGAGGTTGAACGAGTCTTTGACTATCGAGTGGTGGCCGAAAATGTCAAAGTAAAATTGGTGGCTACACGACTGAAAGGACGTGCATCCATATGGTGGGAACAAGCAAAGAGACAGCGAGCCCGAGAAGGAAAGCCCAAGATCATGGAGTGGTCTAAGATGAAGAAAAGATTGAAGTCCCATTTTCTTCCATCTGGCTATACTCAAGGGTTGTTTCTACGATACCATCATCTCAAGCAAGGTATTAAATCAGTAGAAGAATACACCGAGGAGTTCTACCAACTCATGGCTCGAAATGACTTGAACGAGTCGGAGGAACAAACAACCGCGCGATATATTGGAGGACTTCATCCCAATATCCACGACGCGCTGAGTCTTCACCAACTTTGGACCGTGACCGAGGCTTACCAAAAGGCTTTAGTTGTGGAGAAGCAATTGATCCGCCGACTTGCTACGAACCGGGAAGATATATCATCTCGCCGTACCCCGCCGGTTACAAGATCTTCTATGATCCAACAACGTGATAAGGGTGGTCCACTGTAACACCCCCAGAGCCGACCGGGAATATTACAGCGCCGTGGGCCCCGATATGGAACCCACAAGGCTGAAGGAAATTTTCGCAAACATTTACAAACGCCCAAGAGGCTAACGACGGTATTATCTATTAAAAACATTCGAAGATTTATAAAACTCGTTTATCAAACCGTCGTAAAAACTCATTTGAAACCACAAGGCCCGAAATGCCAAGACTCAACAGTTTAAGAACATACGTTAAGCTATCGCTTACACGTACCGACAGATTAGATTTAGAGAACGATCGCCAAGGTAACCTAAGTTACCAGATACCAAAAGACCATTTAAAAATACTCACGCAGCGGGTAAGAACAAACAATTAAAATACTCTAACAGCGTAATACAAGAACTGATCAGGAAACTCAATACACAAATACATGCCCTAGTCAGTATCCTCCGGGAAGCTCATCTCTACACGACCGCTACAAGCTTGGTAATCCAAGAACCTAAAAAGAAAGCCCACGACGGGGTCAGCCATAATATCCAACAATGATAACCATCACATCACGTCAATAATTACATATCAATGGAAATACTAAGTAAGAATACGACCAATGTAATCTTACTGTCGTAACTTTACGAAAATCCACGATTCGTATCCTTAACAACACATTAAGATAATACCGAAATATCTGTACGGTATCTCAACAATATCCAAGGTTCTCAAAACATGATCATAACTCGCGATACAGAAATTATACCAACTCTGGCCAATTCAATCCATCGGATAACGTCGACAATTCCAATACGATAATCGATTGTCCATCAGAGACAAGTACCAAGGAAATACGGAACATACCTCAAGATACGAAATACCATTACCATCACGACAGTCTAATCCAAGATCAGATCAACACAACATACGGACATGGTCCTAACACAAGACCTACAAATGCATACTCAAATGACAACGTCAATATGATCACAATAATAACGACAATGTATACTTATGGCACACCCATAATATACATATGCACAACAACAATACATATGGTAATCCAACGATCCAGCGCACACAGCTATAGATTCCCATGATGATCCCGTCGGACCAACACATGGTGGCATTACCTGTCCAGCGATCCAGCGCACACAGCTATAGATTCCCATGATGATCCCGTCGGAACAACACATGGTGGACATATGACAACAATGCACAACTGCACAAAACAACAGTACACAATACACGATAACAACCATGCACAAATGCATGACAACAACGATACACGATTGTATCACGACATGATCGACACAAAAGATAAAAATGAATAGAGTACTCACCCCGAGTCCTTCGAGATGATAACCATCACAGACAATTATCCTCAATACTCGACGGTACAAAATACCACGGACGGTAAATAATTCACGTCTTCGTCTATACCACAATGTATCCTCGATACCAAGTATACCAACAATAAATGTAAATCATATACCTTATGATTTAATTCCCAAAACTCGAATACAACCTATAATTCCAAATCCCATGTGATTACGATTATAAACATTGCTATACGAATTATAAACGAATGAAACTGAAACCATTCATTAAATATTATAAACTGAGCAAGTAATAACTTGCCTCGATACCGATGAAGCCGTTACCAATTCCATTGCCATCATCTACAAGTCCCTCGGCCCCAATCAATGCAATTCACGAACATTCTCGAACACAACCGCAACATATGGTTATAAACACCGATCAATAATCTCAACCTATTGCAATAATCGATAAACAACAAGTTCGACAACAATCAACAATCGATAAAACCATTCCACAAACCCAACGACTTGACAATATCTCGATTAAACACTAGTCGGATCAATCCTACTCAAACCAGCACGAATTTACAACCACAACACGAAAATACTGCACTTTCTGCCTTCTTAGCGCACGTTAATCACCTAACGTAGCGTGCGCTAAGTTGCTCCCGTTAGCGCGCGCTAGACAGTAAGCTTAGCGTGCGCCATCACAGTTGTCTGATGCATGTTTTTGATTCCGATCAATATATGGTGATTTATCGAGAACACTAAGTGATTCTAAACCATGTTCATAGCTATCAAAACAACGAAATCTGATATCCTTTAACATATAAACAATCATCCAACTTATAATCCAAGTTCCATATCCATATATCATCTTCCTCAATATCAATACATGAAACACCAAGAACGTAACAACACTTCCTTAATCTTCCATTACAGAGAGTAATCATCGACAATAACATCATCATCTGAAACTGAGGAGAAGGATTAATTCACTTATCTCAAGAAAACGAACAACACTATTCAAACCACAAGAATCATATCAATATATTCATGTCAACAATAACATCATCATAATCCGGTAATCCATCTCATAATCATGCTTATCAACTTATTTATATGATAATCATCAACTCAAGAACATCAACATTCAATCCAAAACGAAATCCAAAGATGAAGAGTATTACCTTCTTGAAGTAATGGATTGATTTCCAAGGTTGAATCCATTTCCAAGAATCACCAATGATTTCAAGAACAAAGCTTTAATCCATGATTTCTATCTTTAATCTTGTTAAAGAGGATCATCCCTCAGTGTTTAGGAACTCCAAATGTCCTCCCAATGTTGTCTCTATCGGGTGAAAGGAAAGAAATGGACGAAATGCTTCATAACACCCGTTTCTCCCTTTATATAGAATACATTACTAACGTGCGCTAAACCTTATGTTTAGCGTGCGCTACGGCCTTAGCGTGCGCTAACTGACTTTGTTAGCGTGCGCTATCGCGATCGAGGCTACCGTATGCGGCCGTACAAGAGCTTACGTACGTAATGCCCATGCATTAGCGTACGTAACTTACACTGTCTTAGCGTACGCAAGTCCTTGCATTTAGCGTGCGCTAATATCAGTTGACTTGTTTGTCTGTATGTTCCGAAGACTGGTCCACACGCCGAAAGTGCTGACGAGGATAAGATTCCTTTTTGTCCGATATACAGTTAGCGTGCGCTAATCAACATACATTAGCGTGCGCTAACACTACATTACAACATCCGTTAACTTATCAGAACGTGCGCCGAAAGTGGCCTGGTCTACACGCAGATTCCTTCCGATCTGACTGCATTAGCGTGCGTTATCTTATATCCGTAGCGTGCGCTAAACCTGCACGATAGCGTGCGCTACTCATGATTATTAGCGTGCGCTAATAATGTTACACTTAGCCATTTTCAGCTATTCTTGTCCAACGTCTCAACATACAGAATACGAACATACGGCATACTGAATACATATACTTCTTAAATGTAATTGTCAACCAAGTACGACAATTATACCAATACAGATGTCTCAGTCCTTCATTTATTTTATCCATACTGTACAGATACCACACTGTACAACATAACTCGGATAAAATAATGTTAAATAATAGTAGTAGAATTTCCGGATATTACATACTACACCACTTAAAATAAGTTTCGTCCTCGAAACTTGCAATCCGTCACAGAAAAACAAACAAACCATTCGACCTAGATATTCCGAAACCATCACGACGACGATCAGTCGTCATCATTAATGAATAACCGAAACGGCACACTTACAAATGCGCAAAGTCGACGATCTCCTGAGATCCTAGCAAGTGACTCCACTGTAAAGTCTCAACACGCTTACGGTCATCATTTCATGAGTCCCATCAAAACATAACATCTTCGGATGAAATAATTTATCTGTTTCAATTATGTTTGCCTGATTACACAATCAAGTCTCAATTCCGATAAAATGAATAATACACGATACATCTGTGAAACAACTGCCCAACAAATTCGGAAATATCGACACAAAATCTGAACGCTCATATGATCATTAACAATGATCAACCAATAAATTAACCGAGAATATCATCGACACGATAAACTCCGATACGACCAATCCAAAGGTCAAAACGCAGCCGAGAATATCATCAACATGATAAACTCCTATTATTACCAACGAACGATTAACGGTAATCGAGAATACCTTCACACGGTAAGCTCCAACACGATCAACGCAGAACCACAGAAACCGATATACGAACGAATAAAGTTCACAAAACGACACACCAACCACATACAGTGATTCTCAACGAAACACAACTGACTGGTGAACATACCCCTCGGCATACGAACAACGAATCGCAAATCGACGAACATACCAATTCATACAAGGAGTGGGAACGACCACTCAATATCCAAAACAACCAGCATGGGGTCACCATCCCCAAATTTACACTTACAAAGAAATCATTCAAAGATCACTATGGTAAAATTGTGCTACTACCGCACCAATGGAATCACATAGCACATATGTCCCGGTTTCACAAAATCCAAAGTTCCAAAATTACATCCTGTGCATGAATTCTACATCACGCAGCATATCCTTCTTATCCGATCAATCAACCGATCATCCCTGGATAACCAACCACCATACTGAAGTTCGAATCTTTATTCATCGTTCCATACTGACGTCTTATTCAGTTCGTGAGTCACACTTAGACTTCACCATGATATGCAAAATGCGTATGTATATCAATCACATTTTCAAAACCAGTTTGTAATCACATAGTCTCGTCAAGAAGACAAATTTTCAAAAGTTCTTTCAAAAATTTCAAAACTCAAAACATAAATTTTCGTAAGACCACGAAAATAATTTTCGAAAAATTAAATCGGCTCGCTAGTGCCAAGTATTCGATAACAGTTTTCCTTCGAATCCATACGATTTCGAAGTTTAAAATGAAAAGTATGCAAATGTTCGACTACATCCATACTCCTGTATACCAATTCGATTCGTCACCAATATCCACTGATATTACATCGGAAAACCACACGATCGAGTTCCAAAATCTCAGTATTTAAACTCCGACCAAAAACTCCTTTTTCCACATATGACTCGCAACGTCAATCATTAACCCATCCTGGATTACTTCAATTATGCATTGACAAAACATGGAAACAAATCAATACAGCGAAAGACTTCCCGAGAGGTTTCATTTAAATAGGTAAACCAAAACTCCGAAAGGCGGAAATAAAATAGATAAACGATTGGTAAAGTATTTTACAAATCTCGGGAGTTTTAGAAAACAGGAAAGTCTTTTGAAACATTAGGGTCTCAGCCCGTATCTCGTTCCGCATTACAAGAAGTAGAAAACTCTTTTCGGACCCTAAGTCCTGAGTTGTAAAACAATTTCAAAAATCTATTGGGTCTCGGCCAAAAAATCATTTACGGTAAAACATCCGTAAAACATTCGTGAAACGTTCATTTTGAAAAGTATCATTTTCAAATGCTCAAAAACAGTTCATATATCACAAAATGAACTAACATGACTACATGTTCTTCTCAACAATCCACAGTATTTCTCCCAAATGCAAAACTCTGTTCCAAAACTTAATCGACATATTGATTTCCAAAATCATAACTTCTCAAGATCATAAATCCTGTCCCAACTCTGTCACCTTATACTGTACCGCATAATATCTTTCTTAATCTCAAAACATATCAACTTAGAATGGCAATAAATCTCAATGCAATTCAAAAATCCAAATACTTACAGATCGTGAAGCCGACGATTCCCCGTGATACTGGCACATGTCTTGACTCTAGAAAATACTCGACACACATATTTTCAAAACACACATTTTGCAAACTCAGTTCAACTCGAGAACACAACATGGCTCTATCCGAAGAAACACGTTGACATCATTTGGAAAAGTTACAACAATCCCAGTACAACACTGGGAAACCACATAACGCACAAGCCCGAGTTAACAACAAAAACTCAAGGCTCTAGAATTAGTCAATCAACAACTCGACTGACGCGATAAAACACGACCCAACTCGACCCGACTGCCTAGGTTTTCTCAACCTAAGCTCCGATACCATATTCTGTAACACCTCCAGAGCCGACCGGGAATATTACAGCGCCGTGGGCCCCGAGATGGAACCCACAAGGCTGAAGGAAATTTTCGCAAACATTTACAAACGCCCAAGAGGCTAACGACGGTATTATCTATTAAAAACATTCGAAGATTTATAAAACTCGTTTATCAAACCGTCGTAAAAACTCATTTGAAACCACAAGGCCCGAAATGCCAAGACTCAACAGTTTAAGAACATACGTTAAGCTATCGCTTACACGTACCGACATATTAGATTTAGAGAACGATCGCCAAGGTAACCTAAGTTACCAGATACCAAAAGACCATTTAAAAATACTCACGCAGCGGGTAAGAAAAAATAATTAAAATACTCTAACAGCGTAATACAAGAACTGATCAGGAAACTCAATACACAAATACATGCCCTAGTCAGTATCCTCCGGGAAGCTCATCTCTCCACGACCGCTACAAGCTTGGTAATCCAAGAACCTAAAAAGAAAGCCCACGATGGGGTCAGCCATAATATCAAACAATGATAACCATAACATCACGTCAATAATTACATATCAATGGAAATACTAAGTAAGAATACGACCAATGTAATCTTACTGTCGTAACTTTACGAAAATCCACGATTCGTATCCTTAACAACACAGATAATACCGAAATATCTGTACGGTATCTCAACAATATCCAAGGTTCTCAAAACATGATCATAACTCGCGATACGGAAATTATACCAACTCTGGCCAATTCAATCCATCGGATAACGTCGACAATTCCAATACGATAATCGATTGTCCATCAGAGACAAGTACCAAGGAAATACGGAACATACATCAAGATACGAAATACCATTACCATCACGACAGTCTAATCCAAGATCAGATCAACACAACATACGGACATGGTCCTAACACAAGACCTACAAATGCATACTCATATGACAACGTCAATATGATCACAACAATAACGACAATGTATACTTATGGCACACCCATAATATACATATGCACAACAACAATACATATGGTAATCCAACGATCCAGCGCACACAGCTATAGATTCCCATGATGATCCCGTCGGACCAACACATGGTGGCATTACCTGTCCAGCGATCCAGCGCACACAGCTATAGATTCCCATGATGATCCCGTCGGAACAACACATGGTGGACATATGACAACAAGGCACAACTGCACAAAACAACAGTACACAATACACGATAACAACCATGCACAAATGCATGACAACAACGATACACGAATGTATCACGACATGATCGACACAAAAGATAAAAATGAATAGAGTACTCGCCCCGAGTCCTTCGAGATGATAACCATCACAGACAATTATCCTCAATACTCGACGGTACAAAATACCACGGACGGTAAATAATTCACGTCTTCGTCTATACCACAATGTATCCTCGATACCAAGTATACCAACAATAAATGTAAATCATATACCTTATGATTTAATTCCCAAAACTCGAATACAACCTATAATTCCAAATCCCCTGTGATTACGATTATAAACATTGCTATACGAATTATAAACGAATGAAACTGAAACCATTCATTAAATATTATAAACTGAGCAAGTAATGACTTGCCTCGATACCGATGAAGCCGTTACCAATTCCATTGCCATCATCTACAAGTCCCTCGGCCCCAATCAATGCAATTCACGAACATTCTCGAATACGGCCGCAACATATGGTTATAAACACCGATCAATAATCTCAACCTATTACAATAATCGATAAACAACAAGTTCGACAACAATCAACAATCGATAAAACCATTCCACAAACCCAACGGCTTGACAATATCTCGATTAAACACTAGTCGGATCAATCCTACTCAAACCAGCACGAATTTACAACCACAACACGAAAATACTGCACTTTCTACCTTCTTAGCGCATGTTAATCACCTAACGTAGCGTGCGCTAAGTTGCTCCCGTTAGCGCGCGCTAGACAGTAAGCTTAGCGTGCGCTACTGTTGTACAGATGCATGTTTTTCAGATTCCGATCAATATATGGTGATTTATCGAGAACACTAAGTGATTCTAAACCATGTTCATAGCTATCAAAACAACGAAATCTGATATCCTTTAACATATAAACAATCATCCAACTTATAATCCAAGTTCCATATCCATATATCATCTTCCTTAATATCAATACATGAAACACCAAGAACGTAACAACGCTCTCTTAATCTTCCATTACAGAGAGTAATCATCGACAATAACATCAACATCCGAAACTGAGGAGAAGGATTAATTCACTTATCTCAAGAAAACGAACAACACTATTCAAACCACAAGAATCATATCAATATCTTCATGTCAACAATAACATCATCATAATCCGGTAATCCATCTCATAATCATGCTTATCAACTTGTTTATATGATAATCATCAACTCAAGAACATCAACATTCAATCCAAAACGAAATCCAAAGATGAAGAGTATTACCTTTTTGAAGTAATGGATTGATTTCCAAGGTTGAATCCATTTCCAAGAATCACCAATGATTTCAAGAACAAAGCTTTAATCCATGATTTCTATCTTTAATCTTGTTAAAGAGGATCATCCCTCAGTGTTTAGGAACTCCAAATGTCCTCCCAAGGTTGTCTCTATCGGGTGAAAGGAAAGAAATGGACGAAATGCTTCATAACACCCGTTTGTCCCTTTATATAGAATACATTACTAGCGTGCGCTAAACCTTATGTTTAGCGTGCGCTACGGCCTTAGCGTGCGCTAACTGACTTTGTTAGCGTGCGCTATCGCAGTCCAGAGGCTACTGTCTGGCTTCGTACAAGAGCTTACGTACGTAATGCCCATGCATTAGCGTACGTAACTTACACTGTCTTAGCATACGCAAGTCCTTGCATTTAGCGTGCGCTAATATCAGTTGACTTGTTTGTCTGTATGTTCCGAAGACTGGTCCACACGCCGAAAGTGCTGACGAGGATAAGATTCCTTTTTGTCCGATATACAGTTAGCGTGCGCTAATCAACATACATTAGCATGCGCTAACACTACATTACAACATCCGTTAACTTATCAGAACGTGCGCCGAAAGTGGCCTGGTCCACACGCAGATTCCTTCCGATCTGACTGCATTAGCGTGCGTTATCTTATATCTGTAGCGTGCGCTAAACCTGCACGATAGCGTGCGCTACTCATGATTATTAGCGTGCGCTAATAATGTTACACTTAGCCATTTTCAGCTATTCTTATCCAACGTCTCAACATACAGAATACGAACATACGGCATACTGAATACATATACTTCTTAAATGTAATTGTCAACCAAGTACGACAATTATACCAATACATATGTCTCAGTCCTTCATTTATTTTATCCATACTGTACAGATACCACACTGTACAACATAACTCGGATAAAATAATGTTAAATAACAGTAGTAGAATTTCCGGATATTACATCCACGTGATAATAGTGTCCCTTCATCTTCAAATACCAGGTGTTTTCGATGTGGAGAGATAGGGCATATCTCGTCCAATTGTCGAAATAGTACCCCTCAAAAAAAGGACAAAGGATTGTTAATTGAAGAAGTTGAGGATCCTACACCCACATCCACTATTCTTCAAGATCCTATCTATGACGAAGAGAAGGTGGAGAAGAAAATTACGATGAACAAGTTGTTTATGGTGATGGCCATGAAAATTTGGTTATTCGAAAGAGTCTCCTGGTTCCGAAAAGCTCCAACAACGAAGAATGGCTAAGGACCAATATTTTTCATACCACTTACACCATCTCCAACAAAGTGTGCAAGATGATCATTGATAGCGGGAGTTGTGAGAATGTCATTTCTGACGAGGCAGTACAAAAACTCCAACTCAAGACGGATCATCACCCTCAACATTGGTTGAACAAAGAAAGTGAAGTGTTGGTCAATAAGAGGTGTCTAGTTTCTTTTTCTGTGGGACAACTCTACTATGACAGTGCCTGGTGTGACGTAGTTTCTATAGACGCTTGTCACATTCTTCTTGGACGTCCCTGGCAATACGACCGAAGTGTAATCCATGACGGTCGCAATTATACATATTCTCTTCATGTCAATGGAAAGAAAATCGTCTTAGCCCCACGAAAAGAAGTTCCAAAACGACCATCAACACCTCCGCCACCTAAGACACTCTTGTCTAGGACTAACTTCCTGAAAGAAGTCGAGAATGAATTGGTGATCTATGCCCTCGTTCCTCATGAAGTCCCAGCAGCTAAAGAACAAAGTGTCTTTCCTGAGGAAGCCAAACCTTTGATTAAGGAATACAAGGATGTGCTGCCCAATGATCTACCTCCTGGCTTACCACCTATGAGAGCTATCCAACACCACATTGATCTTATACCAGGTTCTACTCTTCCGAATAGGGCTGCATATCGCATGAGTCCTAAAGAATCTGAAGAACTCCATAAGCAAGTAACAGAGCTGTTGACACTAGGATATGTCCGAGAGAGTATGAGTCCATGTGCGGTCCCTGCTCCTTTGGTTCCAAAGAAAGACAACACATGGAGAATGTGTGTCGATAGTCGAGCCATCAACCGAATCACCATCAAGTACTGTTTCCCTATTCCTTGTCTTGACGACATGCTAGATCAACTTTCAGGTTCCAAATTGTTTTCAAAGATTGACTTAAAGAGAGGATACTATCAGATACGAATCCGTCCTGGTGATGAATGGAAGACGGCATTCAAAACTCATCAAGGCCTCTATGAGTGGTTGGTTATGCCTTTTGGCCTATCCAATGCACCCAGTACGTTCATGAGGTTCATGCACTAGATTCTACGACCATTCATGGGAAAGTTCGTGGTCGTGTACTTTGACGACATCCTCATCTACAACCCTACCAAGGAGGAGCATCTCACCCACCTCCGAGCCGTGTTTGACACCCTTCGTGCTGAGCATCTTTATGCTAACCCTATGAAGTGTACGTTCTTTACAACATCAGTAACTTTCTTGGGTTTCATTGTTTCAATCGATGGCGTTCATATGGATCCATCAAAAGTGAAGGCTGTAGTGGAATGGCCTCAACCTCAGAATATCTATGATGTACGAAGCTTCCATGGACTTGCATCATTCTACCGACGATTCATTCGAAACTTCAGCACCCTTATTGCTCCTATTACCGAGTGCCTCAAAGGTAGTGAGTTCGTTTGGACTAGTGAAGCAATGAGAAGTTTCCAACTCATCAAGAAAAAGATGACCGAAGAACCTGTTTTGGCTTTACCCGACTTTGACAGAGTATTCGAGCTCAATTGTGATGCCTCTGGAGTCGGCATTAGAGGAGTACTAAGTCAAGAAAATCGACCTATCACTTACTTCAGCGAGAAGCTTTCTGGATGGAAAAATAATTACTCTACGTATGATTTGGAGTTCTACGCCATCATCCAGTCGTTGAAACATTGGAGACATTATTTAATCCATAGAGAGTTTATTCTCTTAACTGATCATGAAGCCCTGAAGTACATCAACGGGCAACACAAGCTGAACAGGAGGCACGCTAAATGGGTCGCGTATTTACAAGATTTCACCTTCTCTCTTAAACATGTGTCTGGAAATTCTAATATTGTCGCGGATGCCTTAAGTCGAATATCATGTCTACTATCTACCGTGAGTGCCAAGGTTATGGGATTTGATACCTTTGCTGAACTCTACCCGACAGATCCTTCTTTTAGACGTATTTATCATGAGGTTTGTGCTGGTTCACGTCATGACTTCATTCTCCATGAAGGCTATCTATTTCTAGGGGTTCGTCTATGTATCCCTGATTGTTCGTTACGACAACAAATCTTGGAAGAGCTACACAATGAAGGTCATTTTGGGCGAGATAAGACGTATTCGCTTATGTCTGCCTCATTTTATTGGCCTAAATTGGGAAGCGACGTGGCTCACCTCATCCAACGTTGCTATGTATGTCAACGAGGCAAGGGAGTGTTGACAAATGCTGGCCTCTATACACCCTTACCTGTTCCAGAAGGACCATGGCTCGATGTGAGCATGGATTTTGTTCTAGGCTTGCCAAGAACACAATGTTCGCACGATTCCATCTTTGTTGTAGTGGATCGTTTTTCAAAAATGGCTCATTTCATACCTTACCGAAAGACAATGGATGCCACAAGAATTGCTCATCTCTACTTCATGGAAATTATTCGTCTCCATGGTGTCCCTCAATCTATTACATCTGATCATGACACCAAGTTCATCAGAAACTTTTGGAGGAGTCTATGGGCGAAGATGGGTACTAAACTCAATTTCAGCAGTGCCTATCATCCTCAAACCGATGGACAAACTGAAGTGGTCAATCGAAGTTTAGGAAATTTGTTGAGATGTCTTGTTGGAGAGAAGCCTAAGCAATGGGACATGGTGTTAGCTCAAGCAGTTCGCTTACAACCGTACAACGAATCGAACCACTAGTATGAGTCCCTTCGAAATTGTGTATGGTCGTAATCCTTCCGGCACGTTAGATTTGCTTCCTTTATCCCGTCCTGGAAAGCAACATTTGAAGGTCGATGAAGTTATCTCCCATCTCCATGACATCCATGGTCAAGTGAAGGACTCTATCGAGAAGAGCAACTTAAAGTACAAAGACAAGGCTGATTCTCATCGTCGTAAGGTTGTATTCAACATTGGAGACAAAGTTTGGCGGTTTTAACTCGTGATAGGTTCCCTATTTGCGAGTACAACAAGCTTAAGAGCAAGAAGATTGGACCCTGCGAGATCTTAAAAAAAATCAATGATAACGCCTATCGTCTACAGCTTCCTTCGCACATGAAGACATCTGACGTGTTCAACGTCATGCATTTGATCCCTTACGTGGCAAATCGTGATGATACGAACTCGTGGGCGAGTTCTTTTTCACTCGGGGAGGCTGATGCAGGAGCATAATTATAAATTTGGTCAAACATTCTTATTCATGCATCTCCTCATGCATGTATCATTTAGTCAATTCATGCATCTTTTAATTCATGTATCTTTTCATGACTTTTGGTTCATTCATGCATCTTTTTATTCATGTATCTTTCCATGACTTTTGGTTGATACATGTATCTCCTTATTCATGAATGTGTCTCTTCATCTTCTTTTAGCCTCCTATATAAAGGCTTGTAATGTAGTGAAAAGAGATCATAAAATTATTGAAATAAAAATCTAATTTTTATCTACTTCTTTGTGAAGTCTTTTTTTAACTCTTGCGAGAGTTCCATGGAATAAATTGTCGCTTCTTCAAGAACCGTTCTTATTATTTCAAAACGCTAGTATTTATCCCTTTTATACTGCGTCAGAAAAATAGTTGAAAATTGGGCATTATATTTTGAACTGTAAAAGCCCACGCCGGACGATTAAAATTAAAAAGATTTGGGTTCCTAAAGGAACAATTATTTCAAATATCGTCTATGTTACAAATGAAAAACCAACTATAGGTTGGATCCCCAAAAATTAATTTGTATTTTACTCAGGGGGAGTTTAATTTTTTAAGAAAAAAAAGGGGAGATAATATTTTCAGGGGAAGTAATACCCTTCTTAATGTGTTTTGTTATATTCATCATTTGGTATCATGCATATTTTATATTTGGTATCATTATATTTATTTTTTTACACTTTTTGATGAAAACAAAAAGGAGAATGGGATTACCCCTGAAAGGGGGAGAAAAATCGAAGAAAAGTCGAAAAGTTCAAATTGAAAAGAAAAATGGAAGTTGAAAGGAGAAAAGGAGAAGAAAAGTCGAAAAAATGAAGTTGAAAAAGTAAAATGAGGAGACGTCGAAAAGATGATGAAAATTTGAAAATTCGAAAATAAAAAGAAAAGGAAAGAAAGAGTCGAAAAAGAAATGGGAGAAGAAACTAACGAAATGGACAAAGTCGAAAATTTTGGTCTGTACACATATACATATATTTGTATTTTTTGCAGGTAAATCCCATTGACGAAGTGTTGTTTTGTAATCATCAAAAAGGGGGAGATTGTTGGAATATTTTGTTCCATACATGCTTAATAGTGTTTTGATGATTAAAGTTGTTACACAAAACAAAACAATAAAAAGACGAAGCAAAGCATTATAGGAAACGAAGTGCAATAAGCTAGAATTATGCAAGCTTAATGTACATAATCAATCACGCATAGCGTACGTAAAATGGCAAGATTAACGTACGTAAGAAGTGTTGCTTAACGTACGTAATGTAGTTCAAACCAGATGAACGTTGGGAGAGTCAAAGTTAGAAAAGCGACAACGGATATATGACATCAGCAATGACGTATCCCTAACGTACGTAATGAAGATTAGCTAACGTACATAACACAGGAGAAGGATGCTACTGGACTGAAACTGGGACACGCTAACGTACGTAAAATATGGAAGTTAACGTACGTAACTCGGTTAGCATACATAACACAGTGCTGGTAGCGTATGTAATGGAGGCACAGTTTGCTAACGGCTAGTAAGGCTTTGGGGCCTATAAATACCATTCATATGGTATTGTTTCACTACAACAACTTCAAGCAAACGATTAATTCATCAGATATTGATATACTTATATTGTTGTTGTTATATTGAGCTTATATTGATAGTTTGAGTGTTTATACATTCAACACATACATGAGAGGTAAAAGAAAAGATACGATTGGATTCGGTGTAATTAGGATCAAGGATCCGGCATTATTAGAATCGCAATCAATAACTTCGTGAGGTTTATCTAGTACCGATAGAAAGCTAGAGTGGTTGATTCCTTGTCCAATTGAAAAGTAAAACGGTTTAACTTGGACCGACACAAAGACAAGTACGAGTGGTTTATCACGGACCAATAGAAGACGTGATTGTAACGGTTATCCCTCGACCGATAGAAGAGAGGTGTAGAGGTTTATATCTTCAACCTATAGAAAAAGATACCGAGAGAGGACGTAGGCTCGATTACAGCCGAACATCTATAAATCCGTGTGTCATTTAATTTCCGCACATTTCATTTACGCTTCCGCAACACGGCGCAAACACCAATCTTGCTCCAACATAGAGGCTACTGCCTTACTGCATGAAATGATTTACGTACGCAATGCCCATGCAATAGCGTACGTAAAGGCCTCTATTTAGCGTACGCAAACTTTCTTCCATAGCGTGCGCTACTCATAGTTGACTTGCTACAGTCTGCACCCACCCCTGTGTCCCCACATGCCGAAAGCTCTGACAAGGATAAGATTTCTTTTGGACCGATTTGATGTGTACGTGCGCTAACAATATGCGGTAGCGTGCGCTAACCCTTCAAAACAAACATCCGTTGACCCGTCGGCACATGCGTCGAAAGTGGCCGGGTCCACATGTACATTCCCTCTGAGCTGTTCTGCACTAGGGTACGCTAACCTATGCCCGTAGCGTGCGCTATACCTGCACAATAGCGTGCGCTATACATGAATATTAGCGTGCATTAATAAGGCTATACTTAGCCATTTTCAGCTATTCTTGTCCAACATCTCGACATGCAGAATACGAACATACGGCATACTGAATACATATACATCTTCCAACAATATTCTCATATGGTAAGCCCGACACGCAATGTCTTCCAATACAACTGTCAACCAAATGCAGTAATTATACCAATACGGATGTCTCAGTCCTTTAATTGTTTTATCCATACTGTACAGATTTCACGCTGTACAATATAACTCGGATAAAATAATATTAAACAACAGTAGTAGAAATTGTAATCCATCATAGAAAAACAAATGAACCGTTCAATCAAAGCATTCCGAAACCATCACGACAACGATCAATCATCATCATTAACGAACAACCAAAACAGTACACTTACAAATGCGTAAAGTCGACGATCTCCTGAGATAATAGCAAGTGACTTCACTGTAAAGCCTCAATACGCTTACAATCACATTCCATGAGTCTCAACAAACATATATAATCTTCGGATGGAATAATATCCTGTATGCCTGATTACAGTTGTGTGCCTGATTACACAATCAAGTCCAAATCGTGATACAAATCAATAATACACGATACATCTGTGAAACAACTGCCCAAAACAATGGCAACCAATCCCGAAACATCGACACAAAATCTGAACACTCAGATGATCACTAGAAATGATCAACCAATAAGTTAATCGAGAATATCATCGACATGATAAACTCTAATACGACCAATCCAAAGGTCAAAACGCAGCCGAGAATATCATCAACATGATAAACCCCAATATGACCAACCAGAGGTCAAAATAAAATCGAGAATATCATCAACATGATAAACTCCAATATGACTAACCAGAGGTCAAAACAAAATCTAGAATACCATCAACATGATAAACTCTAATATTACCAACGAACGATCAACAATAATCGAGAATACCTTCATACGGCAAGCTCCAACACGATCAACACAGAACCACAGAAATCAATATGCAAACGAATAAAGTTCTCAAAACGACACACCAATCACATACAGTGGATCTCAATAAACATACCAGACTAGTGAACATACTCCTCGGCATACGAACAACCAATCGCAAACCGACGACCATATCCAGTCATACATGGAGTGGGAACGACCACTCAATATCCAAAACCACCAACATGGGGTCACCGTCCCCAAATCTACACTTACAAAGAAATCATTCAAAAATTACTATAATAAAATCGTACTACTACCACACCAATGGAATCACATAGCACATATGTCCTGGTTTCACAAAATCTAGAGTTCCAAAATCATATCCTGTACCCGAATCTACAATACACAGTATAATTCTCTTATCTGATCAATCAACTGATCATCCATGGATAACCAAACTACCATACTAAAGTTCGAACCTCTATCAATCATACCATACTGATGTATTATCCAGTTCGTGAGTCACACTCATAACTTCACCGTGATATGCACTATGCACTAAATGCGTATATATATCAATCACATTTTCAAAACCAGTTTGAAATCATATAGTCTTGTCAAGAAGACAAATTTTCGAAAGTTCTTTAAAAAAATTCAAAGCTCAAAACCTAAATTTTGGTAAGACCACAAAATCAATTTTTGGAAAATTAAGTCGGCTCGCTGGTGCCAAGTATTCGTTAACAGTTTCCTTCGAATCCACACGAATTTCGAAGTTTTAATATGAAACTATCCAAATGATTGACCACATCCATACTCCTGTATACCAATTCGGTTCGTCACCAATTCCACTGACATTCTATCGGGAAAACCACACGTTAGAGTTCCAAAATCTTAACGTATAGAATCCGACAAAAACTCCTTTTCCACACATGACTCGCAACGTCAACCGTTAACCCATCCTGGATCACCTCAACCATGTTATGACAAAACATTGAATAAGTAACAAATCAAACACAGCGAAATAATATCCGAGAAGTCTCATTTGAACAAATAAACCAAAACCCGGAAGGTAATAATAAAATGCATAAACAATTAGTAAAGTGTTTTACAAATCTCGGGCGTTTTAGAAAACCGAAAGCCTTATGAAACATTAGGGTCTCAGCCCGCATCTCGTTCCGTATTACAAGAAGTTTAAAAAGTAGAAAACCCTTTTTTGGACCCCAAGTCCTGAGCTATAAAACTCTTTCAAAAATCTATTGGGTCTCGGCCCAAAATCATTTTCCATAAAACATTCGTAAAACATTCATTTTGAAAAATATCATTTTCAAATGCTCAAAAACAGTTCATATATTTCAAAATGAACTAACATGACTACATGTTCTCCTGAACAATCCACAATATTTCTTTCAAATGCACAACTCTGTTCCGAAATCTAACCGACATATTGATTTCCTAAATCATAACTTCTCAAGATCATCAATCCTGTCCCAACTCTGTCACCTTATATTGTAACACATAATATTCTGCTGAATCTCAAAGCATGTCAACTTAGAACGGCAATACATCTCAATACAATTCAAGAATCCAAATACTTACAGATCGTGAAGTCGACGATTCCCCGTGATACTGGCACACGTCTCGACTCAAGAAAATACTCGACACAGATATTCACAAAACACACATTTTGCAAAAATCCGCTCAAGTCGAGAACACAACACAACTCTATCTGAAGAAACACCTTAATACCATTGGAAAAGTTACAACAATCCCAGTACCACACTGGTAAATCACATAACGCACAAGCCGAGTGAACAACAAAACCCAGAGCTCAAACACTAGTCAAATCGACAACTTGAATGAGGCGACAAAAACACGACCCAATTCGACCCGACTACCTAGGTTTTCTCAACCTAAGCTCCGATACCATATTCTGTAACACCCCCATATCTGACCGGGAATATTACAGCGCCGTGGGCCCCGAGATGGAACCCATAAGGCTAAAAGACATTTTCGCAAATATTTACAAACGCCTAAGAGGCGAACAACGGTACTATCTTTAAAAACATTCGAAGACTTTATAAAACTTGTTTATCAAAACCGTCGTAAAATTTCATTTGAAACCACAAGGCCCGAAATGCCCAAACTCAACAGTTTAAAAAGATTCGTTAAGCTATCGCTTACACGTACCAACAGAACAGATTTAGAAAACGATTGTCAAAGTAACCTAAGTTACCAGATACCAATAGGCCATTTAAATATACTCACGCAACGGAAAAAGACAAACAATTAAAATACTCTAGCAGCGGAATACAAGAACTGATCAGGAAACTCAATACACAAATACATGCCCTAGCCAGTATCCTCCGGGAAGCTCATCTCATTACGACCGCTACAAGCTCGATATCCAATATCCTAAAAAGAAAGCCCACGACGGGGTCATCCATAACACTCAACAATGATAACAATCACATCACGTCAATAATTACATACCAATGAGAATACTAAAGTAAGAATACGACCAATGTAATCTTACTGTCATAACTTTACTTGAATAATTCTATTCAAAATAACCATTATCACAATGCACATCTCATAATCTCGATTAATCAATAAACTCAAACAAAACATCCATACGGTACCTCAAGCAATACCCAAAATTCTCAAAACATCATCATAACTCGCAATATGGAAATATACCAACTCTGACAAATTCGATCCATCGGAATAACATCATCAAATCCCAACATGATAATCATGTCAGTTTAATCCATGATCAGATCAACACAACATACGGACATGGTCCTAACACAAGACCTACAAATGCATACTCATATGACAACGTCAATATGCTAACAACAATGTATACTTATGGCAAACTCATAATATATATATGCACCATAACAACACATAGGTAATCCGATGATCCAGCGTTCACTGCCTAGATCCCCCGATGATCCCGTCAGACCAACCCGAGGTGGAAAACCCGTCCGATGATCCAGCACACGCTAGCATAGATCCCCCGATGATCCCATCGGACCAACCCGAGGTGGACATACAACAAGAATGCACAAATACATATAACAATGATACACAATGCATGGCAACAACGATACACGCATGCATCATAGCATGATCGACACAAATGACAAAAATGATTTGAGTACTTGCCCTGAGTCCTTCGAGAGCAATCTCGATGTCTAAACCATCACCAAACATAATATTGAATATTCGACGATCCAAAATGTCACGGACGGTAGATAATTCATGTCTTCGTCTTTACTACAATGTATCCTTGATACGTAGTATACCAACAACAAATGTAAATCATATACATTATGATTTAATTCCCAAAACTCAAATACAACTTATAATCCCAAATCTCCTGTGACTACGATTATAAACATTGCTATACGAATTATAAACGAATGAAATGGAAACCATTCATTAAATATTATAAACTGAGCAAGTAATAACTTGCCTCGATACCGATGAAGTCGTTACCCATTCCTTGCCGTCATCTACAAGTCTCTCGGCCCTGATCAATGAAATTCACGAACATTCTCGAACACGACCGCAACGCATGGTTCAAATCACCGATCAATAATCTCAACCTATTACAATAATCGATAAACAACAAGTTCGATAAAAATCAACAGTCGATATAACCAATTCACAAACCCAACGGCTCAACAATATCTCGATTAACCACAAGTCTGATCAATCCAACTTAAACGATCACGAATTCATAACCGAAGCATGATATACTATACTGCCTGTTGACTTAG
The DNA here is from genome assembly GCA_033398695.1 of Orobanche coerulescens. Classification (NCBI taxonomy): domain Eukaryota; kingdom Viridiplantae; phylum Streptophyta; class Magnoliopsida; order Lamiales; family Orobanchaceae; genus Orobanche; species Orobanche coerulescens. Next base: position 54,229,004 of record CM065803.1, read on the forward strand.
CGCACGTTAATCACTTAACGTAGCGTGTGCTAAGTCGCTCCCGTTAGCGTGCGCTAGCCAGTAACACTAGCGTGCGCTAATGACATGCAGTTGCATGCATTTCAGATACCGATCAACATATGGCGTTTATGAAGAACACTAAGTGATTCTAAACCATGTTCATAGCTATCAAAACAACGAAATTCGATATCCTTTAACATATAGGTAATCATCCAACTCTTAATCCAATTCATATAATCACATATCATCTTCTTCCTCAAATATCAACATCATAAACACCAAGAACTCATAATCATCGCCATGTTCACCATCATATGAAAAAACCAACAACAAGAAAATCAAAGATCCGAATTGAAGGAAGACATTAGGTAACATATCCCTTTGAAGATAAACAACACAACTCGAAACCATTCGAATCAAATCAATACCCGTATATCAACCATAACATCAACATAACTCGGTAACCAATCTCATAATCATACTTATCAAATTGCTTATATGATAATCATCAACTTAAGAACATCAACATTCAATCCAAAATGAAATCCAAAGATGAAGAGTAATTACCTTTTTGAAGGAATGGATTGAATCCCAAGTTCGAATCCGTTTCCCATCGATTCCAAGCTTCAAATGTTGTTATGGATGATTAACTCCACCATAATCCAGTGTTTGGAACCTCAAATACTTCTCAAGTTTCTCTCTATCGGCTCACATGAAGAAATGGATGGAAATGACGAAAAATAGCCAACTGCACTTATATATACACTGTACATTATTAACGTACGCTAACATCTTCAGTTAACGTACGTTACACACTTAGCGTGCGCTAACTGTCTTTGTTAATGTGCGCTATCGAAGTCCAGAGGCTACTGCCTTACTGCACGAAATGATTTACGTATGCAATGCCCATGCAATAGCATACGTAAAGGCCTCTATTTAACGTATGCAAACTTTGTTCCATAGCGTGCGCTACTCATAGTTGACTTGCTACAGTCTGCGCCTACCCCCGTGTCCCCACATGCCGAAAGCTCTGACAAGGATAAGATTCCTTTTGGACCGACCTGATATTTGCGTGCACTAACAATATGCGTTAGCGTGCGCTAACCCTTCACAACAAACATCCGTTGACCCATTGGCACATGCGCCGAAAGTGGCCGGGTCCACACATAGATTCCCTCTGAGCTGTTCTACACTAGCGTATGCTAACCTATGCTAGTAGCGTGTGCTATACCTGCACGATAGCATGCACTATACATGAATATTAGCATGCACTAATAAGGCTATACTTAGCCATTTTCAGTTATTCTTGTCCAACGTCTCGACATGCAGAATACGAACATATGGCATACTGAATATATATACATCTTCCAACAATATTCTCATACAGTAAGCCCGACATGCAATGTCTTTCAATACAACTGTCAACCAAATGCAGTAATTATACCAATACAGATGTCTCAGTCCTTCAATTGTTTTATCCATACTGTACAGATTCCATGCTGTATAATATAACTCAGATAAAATAATATTAAACAATAGTACTAGAAATTATGGATATTACAAACATGAAACAGGAAGTAGCCAGATTCATTGCCCGATGTATGACGTGTCAACAAGTGAAGATCGAACATCGCCGACCAGCTGGAATAATGCAACCATTACCCATTCCGGAATGGAAATGGGAGAGCATATCCATGGATTTTGTCACCAAGTTACCAACAACGATGGGAGGTAAGGACACGATATGGGTCATTGTAGACCGACTGATGAAGTCAGCACATTTCATTCCGATCCAGGAGACTACCGGAACAGAGCAGTTGGCCAACATCTTTATTCGGGAAATCGTAAGACTACATGGCGTTCCCTCGGCGATCATATTAGATAGAGACACTAGGTATGTGTCCCACTTTTGGAAGGCTGTCCATAAGGCTATGGGTACTCAGCTACATTTCAGCACAGCCTATCACCCTCAAACAGACGGACAGACGGAACGTACGATACAGACCCTGGAGGATATGTTGAGCGCATGTGTACTCGATTGGGGCAAAGATTGGGCTAAACATATCTGCTTAGCGGAATTTTCATACAACAACAGTTGGCATGCGAGCATAGACATGGCACCCTTCAAGGCCTTGTACGGTGGGAGATGCAAGTCCCCCTATGTTGGGATGAGGCTTCTGATGTCGTCGCCACCGAGTTGGATCTGATCCAAGAATCTATTAAGAAGATTTCCGTCGTCCGGAAACACATGTTAGCAGCGGAGAGCCACCAAAAGTCATACGCTACAGATCGCCAACGACCACTAGAATTTCTAGTTGGGGATCACGTTTGGGTCAAAGTGTCGCCGATGCGGGGCATCCGACGTTTCGGCCAGAAGGGCAAGCTGAGACCGAGGTTTATCAGACCGTTTGAGATTTTAGACCGTGTGGGTAGGCTTGCTTATCGATTAGCACCGCCACCATCATTAGACGGAGTGTACGATGTCTTTCATGTATCCCAATTGAGGAAGTACGTTTACGATCCGAGTCACAAAATCAATTTTGAGGAGTTAGAGATTTCTAACGATGCTACCTTCAGAGATGTGCCAATCGCGATTCTATATCGGCGCGTAAAGACCTTGAGGAATAAAGCTATACCCCTTGTGAAGGTTCGTTGGTCACATCACGGCGTTAAAGAAGCAACTTGGGAGACTGAGTCTAGCATGAGAGAGAGTCACCTCGAATTATTTTCTTAGTTTCGGGACGAAACTATTTTAAGGGGGGTGGTATGTAATACCACGAGTATTCCATGCTGTTTAAAACCTTGTACCTCGTTTTAATAATTAAATAATGTGCTCCATCGTGATGATTTTACTTTTATACGTATTATGTTTAGACCGTGTTGTGGCATGTAAATTCTTGAAAGTACTTAATTGTGTTGTGATGTGATTTCCTGATGTTGATGATATGTCGCTAACTTACCTTGATGTCGTTGAGCAATTATCGGTGCGAATTTGATGGTGGCCAATGTCTTGTTCCCCGAGAAATTGTTGGATGAGTCTAAAGGGAAGTTGTGTTATAAGGATTAAACGTAATATTATAACTTAGTGTATTGAACGAACATTACGTACGTTACTCGAGCAGCATTACATATGCTATTTTCATGGCATTACGTGCGTTAAAGTTCAGATCTTACGAACGTAATGCAGTCTTCGGATGAGATTCTCGATCCCGCATGGTCAGGGCAACTTTCGGCGCGACAACGACAGCTAGTCAACTGATCATTACATACGTAATTTCGCCACACATTACGTACGTAATGAGCCATGGCATTTTGGGCAGTAGCTCCTGAGAAACACTTACGTACGTTAGCCTATAGGCGGTAACGTATGTAACGAAGGTTACGTACGTAAATCCTTAGGCATTACGTACGTAATGCTAGCCTGATGTTATAAAATGATATTTCCTCTTTCATTTCCTCTGACCCTTGAACACTTCTTCTCATCCAAAAATCATCCTCCAACCCCCCAAATCGAATTTTGAGCCTTCCTAGCCGTGTATTATCGTAGTAGAGTGGATTGATCAGGCTCCGGAGAAGGTTTTGAAGGTGTTGTCCTTCCGTTCTTCATCATCCTTGTTGTTCTTCCTCGTATCTCGTCAAGTAAGGTAAGTTTATCAACCTTTGAATTCGTCTTACGTCGTTAGTTAAGTTGTACTACATTCGAGTGCCTTAGGTAGTTTAGAACTCTTGATAATAATCGAACCATTGGGGCTAATCATGATCGTTAATCGAAACCTATCAAACTAGTATTTTGTATGACTTGTGGTAGTAATCATAGTTAGATTGTACAACTCATAACCGAACTTGTAAATGTAACACCCCCAATCCGCTCAGGGATATTACACGCTGTGGAACCTTTCCTCAAGGATCTACCAGGCTGGTAACAACAAACGAACAACTCGACGAAGCCTTTAAGGCTACAATAACTCAGTAGACTGACTTGGTCTTTCAATAAGAACATACAACTCAATTACAATTTATGCCCACGCAGGGGTCAAAATACAACAACTCCTGTACAACGGGGAAAAAATATACTGCAGCGGAAATAAAAATACAACTGAACCAATACAACAACGTACGGTTCCTCATGTGATTAGTATAGATCATCTTTCATCATCCTTCGCACCAAACCTGTGTTATGCTCCCAAAACCTGAATGCAAAAACAGACATCCACCCCCCGAATACTCGGGTGTTAGCAAAACTCCACTGTTTTGCTAGTGCAAGTATAAAATACGATGACAAGCCATACATATCATACTCCAAGGACTTAGAATTCATAAACATACTTCCCGAGGTAAATCACTTGATCAAACTGTTCAAAATGAAAAAGGTGGGAATAAACCCAATATACATCTTACAAAACATTTTACGATCTCGGGAGTTTGTAAAAACATTTGAAATTAAAGAATTCTCAAGTCTTTCGAAAACGCTTGGGGACGCGGCCCAAAAATCATCTTTCCCAAAATATAATTCCGATAATAAAACACGGGTTCACAATCCAATTCACAAAATACGGGGTCCAAGACCCAAATAACGAAACATAGGGTCCACGACCCAAATCATAAATCACAGGGTCCACGACCCAAATCATCAAACACATATTCCCAAGGATTATTCACGTCCCGTGCTAACAAGCCACGAACCTCAGATGCTCCCGCAGAACATAGCCGAGTGAATAACCCAATGGGAAGCCATACCAAATCACATGTCACCGTAACAACAGTCACGTGACCACAAGCAGAGATACATTTATAACCAAATCACAACCATAAGTTATCCCGGCATCGGGCTAACAAGCCACGAACCTCGGAGTCCCCGCAAGACATACTCGATGATAACCCCACCAGTTATCTCGGCATCGGGCTAACAAGCCACGAACCTCGGAGTCCCCGCAAGACATACCCGGATTGGATAACCCTACGGTCACGCCCGACCCATACTAGCAAGTATGGATCCCGGAGATTCAACAATCCTACCCGGAGGCACATCACATACATCAAGAACATAGCAATAATCACTTATCAAGCCAAACAACATTAAGCATAACAACCTCCTTTCAAGGAGTAACAACTAATATCACACACATTACGTTCTTACCGAACAAGTACACAATAACAATTCGTAATCCCCAGTAAAGGATTACGGTCTATTAAACTCACTCGAAATGATCATATTATCTTTCAACATACAAAACCAACACACATATTCCGAGAACACATATTCACGAAGTATACGAATTATCATTGAAAGACAACATTTATCGAGAACATACCGATCCCTTTTTACGTTCATTAAACATTGGATTTCGCATAAAATCATTTATCAAAAATTATGCCAACGAAACATGAAACGTATGGGCAAGATACTTGCCTCGATACCACGAGCACGGAACCACGAACGGACACGGCTCAACCGGGAAGCTTCGGAACGCCCAATGCTATCGAAACGGAAGCCGACGACGAATGGAAGGGTTCAAAGCGGTTTCTTCGCAAGAAACTCGACCCTAACATACGTAACCAGCCAAGGCTTACGTACGTAACAGGCCATGGCCAACTCACTGCCTAGAAATGCCGGCAGCATTACGTACGTAACCGGCCAAGGCTTACGTATGTAACTGGCCTTACGTACGTAACTGCCGATCACTACCGGCCGTAACTCGGCGATCCGGCAGGCCTGCATCGCCGGCCATGACTCGGCCGGGGCCAACTCCGACGGCCCGAACGACCCCGAAACCCGAACCTGAATATGAATCGAAGATACGGTTACGAAGTACTCGCAAAGACAAATTCGAGCACTAAGAGAACACATAATTTCGACCACCCGAAGGCTCGAAATTCGACAATGGAAGGTAATTACCCCAAACTTTGGGAAATTACGAAAACGGCCCAAAACGTCTGAAATACACGATACACGATCGAAACACCAAGCCAAAGCTCGCAACATGAATAATAACATTAAATGAACTTACGAGAAACTCGAAACAACAGTTTTGGACGAGATTCGCAAGAATCGAACTCAAGTGCGGAAAAACCGTTTAAGAACACGGAATTCAACAAAACGACACTGAAACGAACTCGGATGACAAAAAGTTCAGAATTAATCATTCTCGAAATGACGAAACGGTCATGAGAGAGTCATCAAAATGGACTCCCACCAAAAAAAAGAAAATCACCGAAATCCGAAATTGCGGGTATTACATTCTACCCTCCTTAAAAGAAGTTTCGTCCCGAAACTTAAAACAAGTAGGGAGAAGAAATATACCACCAGGAATATTTCAATGAGAAACACAAGAATGCGTAACTAACGCCCAATGGCGAAACGTTACAAACAACGCAAAGGAATATACGGTGTGAAAACACGCTCCATGACGACCAACACAACGCCACCGGTAGAAACATAGTAAAACCAACAAGTGACAAATGTCATCAAATAGACAATACAATCAAGTCAATTATCCGAACAATCACAAAACACTAAGCACCGTGCACAGTCGGGAAAACAAAAAATAAACACAAAACGATCCACTTCGAATAAAATAACTTAATTTCCGAGATTCGAAACAACCGGGTAAGGAAATAACATAACATACAACTGATAGACCACGCCCCTCATGGACTCCTCGGAGTCGGTCCTGATTTCAGTGCTCAAATCCGTGCCTGGGAAGGCTCGGTGACCAACTCGCAAAACTGAACCCGGTGTCCCTCAAGCCCGCACTTGTAATGCATTACTGGCGGAGAAGGACAATGTCCACGGACATGCCCTGCCACATTGCAGTTAAAACACCTCCTGGCATTACCAGGAGTCAAAGCATAAGACTTGGAACTCTTAGTCCCACGCAACGAGTGATAGAGCTTCACATCCGAAAGACTACGACGTTGCGAACTAGAAACACCAACTCCTGCACTGTCCACAAGGTCATCGGACTTCCTCTGCTTCTTCGACTCGGGCACACGCTCCGACGATAACGAAGCTAGTTCACGGGCCAAGGCTCGATCTTGGTAGTCCCTCAACGAAGTGCAAGTGAGTCCCGACATATACACGCGAATCTCTGGCTTCATTCGTTTGTCAAAATGAAAGATCCTCTCTTCCTCGGTTCTCACTCGATCTCACACATAACTGAGTTGTTTGCTATAGTCGATGATAGCCTGTGACACTGAAACATCTTGCGGTTCTGCCGAATAAAATTCGTGAATCCTCTGCTCTCTAATCAGTTTCGGACAGAACTCAACTTCCATAAATGCCTGGAACTCCGCCCACGTGACATCACGATCACGAGGCTTAATAGCCTCCCACCAATTAGCGGCATCTTTGTCAAGAAGGTACTGCGCAATAGGTACCTTCCGCTCTTCAGGACAATCGACAGCCTCAAATATCTTTCCCAACTGGAAAAGCCAACCATCCCAGCCCAACGCATCCGCAACACCGGCGAATCGGGGGGAATTCATACGAATTACCTCCCGAAGCCACTGATTTGCACCAGTGTTCTGAGTCACATCTGTAATGCGCTGAAATGCCTGAGTCAACTGAGTCATCTGTGTAGCTACCTGCTGTAAAATAGTAGCGACACCGGTACCGGCATCATCATCGGCAGCATGATCTCGACCACGCGTCTGATTGCCACGACCACGACCTCGGCCCCTCGGCATACTGAATAAGTAATTACTCAGCACCACATAAAAATCATAACACATACCACATATAACGATTTCCATCGTAAAGCAACATGCATACTAAAATCATAGCAACGACGCTATCGTTCAGCAATCTCAACGGCCTGAACGATAACCAGCACATAATCACAAAACATCATAGAACAATCACACATATACACGAACGTACCAACCCAAGCTTCAACAGCTCACACTCGTGTGTCAACACGCAAATCACCACGAGGCGATAAACAATAAATATCAGTTCACACCTCTCACAGAGGGCTAGTATAACAATTGTGTGGCAATGCCTCAACGTTCATGCCACCAACTCGATCGTACTCGGGAGATAACATCATAATGACAATGCGAACATCATACATACATTCTGAGACTGCAAACGGGAATTGATAGGTTTTAAAGAAAACGAAAACCACATTTTGAAAAATAATTTGGAAAACACCAGTTGATCTTGAGTATCACATTTTCAAAAACTTGTACAAACACCATTATCGAGACTTTGAAAAACATCTTGCATTTGATAAAACGAGGACACTCTCCTTTAAATTGAAACTTTTAGAAATATTCGACACTTGGGTCTAAGCAACTGCATTTCTAAAAATAATTGAAAATATCTCAAAATATTTTGGTCCTCAATTGGAATAATTTTGAAACATATTGCGGCACTAGAAGGCACCTTGAAAGTACCGCGAGAAAATAATTCATTTTAAAAGGTACGTCTCGAAATTTATTTTCTAAGATACTCAAGGTTTTCAAAAATCTATTAGGCTAGAATGCCTAGAAACTCACATGATCATTTATCAAACCGTCATAAAATATTCAAGGCCAAAATGTCAAAACTCGACTAAGGGAGTCGGTTTTATGAAGTAAAAATCAGTTTGCAAAATACTGAAAGTCATTTTGAAAGAACTCACGCAGCGGATAAAATACAGTGCGAAAATACATTAGCAGCGACACCGCTCCTCATATAGACGAAATATGAGAGTCACATAAACGCAATCATGAGACTAAAAATCTGCATAAAGATTCCGTCACTTAACACATAATCATACCAGTAACTCGCATAAGACGAGGCACAAACACAAAGAAGTGAGACTTACATTCACAGGTCGCACGAAGATGATGATCGCCCCATGATACTAATCACGACAAACCAACTCAGACGTCACGTCGCGACACGAATTAGTCAGACAAAATCCGATGAGACAAAACTCAACAGACACCACTGACCCGACAGCCTAGGTTTCCACAACCAAAACTCCGATACCATTTATGTAACACCCCCAATCCGTTCAGGGATATTACACGCCGTAGAACCTTTCCTCAAGGATCTACCAGGCTGGTAACAACAAACGAACAACTCGACGATGCCTTTAAGGCTACAATAACTCAGTAGACCGACTTGGTCTTTCAATAAGAACATACAACTCAATTACAATTTATGCCCTCGCAGGGGTCAAAATACAACAACTCCCGTACAACGGGGAAAAAATATACTGCAGCGGAAATAAAAATACAACTGAACCAATACAACAACGTACGGTTCCTCATGTGATTAGTATCGATCACCTTTCATCATCCTTCACACCGAACCTATGTTATGCTCCCAAAACCTGAATGCAAAAACAGACATCCACCCCCCGAATACTCGGGGGTTAGCAAAACTCCACTGTTTTGCTAGTGCAAGTATAAAATATGAAGACAAGCCATACATATCATACTCCAAGGGCTTAGAATTCATAAACATACTTCCCGAGGTAAATCACTTGTTCAAACTGTTCAAAATGAGAAAGGTGGGAATAAACCAAATATACATCTTACCAAACATTTTACGATCTCGGGAGTTTGTAAAAACATTTGGGATTAAAGAATTCTCAAGTCTTTCGAAAACGCTTGGGGACGCGGCCCAAAAATCATCTTTCCCAAAATACAATTCCGATAATAAAACACGGGTTCACAATCTAATTCACAAAACACGGGGTCCAAGACCCAAATCACGAAACATAGGGTCCACGACCCAAATCATAAATCACAGGGTCCACGACCCAAATCATCAAACACATATTCCCAAGGATTATTCGCGTCCCGTGCTAACAAGCCACGAACCTCAGATGCTCCCGCAGAACATACCCGAGTGAATAACCTAATGGGAAGCCATACCAAATCACATGTCACCGTAACAACAGTCACGTGACCACAAGCACAGATATATTCATAACCAAATCACAACCATAAGTTATCCTGGCATCGGGCTAACAAGCCACGAACCTTGGAGTCCTCGCAAGACATACCCGATGATAACCCCACCAGTTATCTCGGCATCGGGCTAACAAGCCACGAACCTCAGAGTCCCCGCAAGACATACCCGGATTGGATAACCCTACGGTCACGCCCGACCCATACTAGCAAGTATGGATCCCGGAGATTCAACAATCCTACCCGGAGGCACATCACATACATCAAGAACACAACAATAATCACTTATCAAGCCAAACAACATTAAGCATAACAACCTCCTTTCAAGGAGTAACAACTAATATCACACACATTACGTTCTTACCGAACAAGTACACAATAACAATTCGTAATCCCCGGTAAAGGATTATCAAGAAATCTAACCTTGATTCGGTAGATCGGAGGAGGTTATGGGATGATTGATTGATGTTAGAAAATCAAGAACTTCGTGGATTGAAAGAACAACATCATGGATCCATGATATACACACCTACAGCCGCGGAAGGGAAGAAAACGGGTGAGGAAAATGATGAAAAACCCGTCTGCAGGGCCTTAAATAGGCTGCCTACCGGCCGCCTTACGTACGTAACCGGCCATGGCTTACGTACGTAACAGGCCATGGCCGACTCATCGCTAGAAATGCCGGGCAGCTGCATACGCATTTAAACCGGCCAAGGCTTACGACGAATCGCCTTACGTACGTAATCGCGATCACTACCGGCCGTAACTCGGCGGCGGCACAGGCCTGCATCGCCGGCCATGACTCGGCCGGGGCCAACTCCAACGGCCCGAACGACCCCGAAACCCGAACCTGAATATGAATCGAAGATACGGTTACGAAGTACTCGCAAAGACAAATTCGAGCAATAAGAGAACACACGATTTCGACCACCCGAAGGCTCGAAATTCGTCAATGGAAGGTAATTACCCCAAACTTTGGGAAATTACAAAAACGGCCCAAAACGTCCGAAATACACGATACACAATCGAAACACCAAGCCAAAGCTCGCAACATGAATAATAACATTAAATGAACTTACAAGAAACTCGAAACAACAGTTTCGGACGAGATTCGCAAGAATCGAACTCAAGTGCGGAAAAACCGTTTAAGAACACGGAATTCAACAAAACGACACCGAAACGAACTCGGATGACAAAAAGTGCATAATTAATCATTCTCGAAATGGCGAAACGGTGATGAGCGAGTCGTCAAAACGGACTCCTGCCGAAAAAAAGAAAATCACCGAAATCCGAAATTGTGGGTATTACAGTAAATTACCAACACCATGGAATCATCATGTTATGGATTGTGATTGTAATCCGATTATCGTATTGTAAACTCGTTGGTAATTCCTTAATGAATTAATTAACGATTATTGAATCGGATAGGTTATCGAATACGTTAGGATTTCGGGAGATTTGTGCTTAGTCGTTCTATTCTAGAATTTCGAATTTGAGTCAGTAATGAAATTACGGTGGCTATAAGTCGTAGTCGTAACGTAGAAATGTTGTACTAGAACATTATTGTTTAACGAGATGATAAATTGTAAATCGGCGGACTGAGGAATTTAGTAATTCGCATTGTGGTTAAAACATGGAATTTTGGTTTTGACCTCATGAACGAACTAGGTTTAGAATCCTGACGGGACGGGTAAATTGTCGTTATTCGTTATTTTCACCATATGGTATTAATCGACGAATATGTAATAGGTTGAGCTCTCGGGTGTGGTCATTCGAGCCATTGTGTATCAAGGGAGTAACTCTCGTCGGAACTAAGGCAAGTGAAACTTGCTCGGACTATGTTACATTAAATTCTAAGATTTAATGCGTGTTCTATTTGTGAATGATGTTCGTTTTATTTACCCATGTCCGGAGTAATCCTGAGTAGATACGTCTGTGACCCTTGGCTGTGGCCTTGGGCGTTTATATGTTGATACATCTGTACAGAACTGTGTTAAGGGATAAAACCTGAATGGTTCCCACATCCGGAGTAATCCTGTGAAGATAATTTTGTGACCCTTGGTTGCGACCTTGGGAGTTGTGTGTTAATTGAAAGGGTGGTATTGGGTATGATGTGATCTAATGCCAAACAAAACATTGATACTGTATTGCAAGTTTATTTTATACCTTCGATGATTTTCCGTTCATATTGTCTGACCTAGGTCGACTGGCATGATTCGTCGTGTCAGGCAAATTTGTTGAATATGTGCAGGACATTCCCAAAGGTGTTGGTGCAATACTGGTCGGTATCGCCGTTTGGAGATAGAGTTATGAAACTCTTTCGCATTGCGGAATCGATTTAAATAAAGGTGCGGAAATTAAATCGACACAGGATTTATAGAGGTTCAGTCAAACGTGCCTACATCCTCTCTTAGGTATCTTTTTCCTTAGGCTAAAGATAAACCTCTGCACCTCTCTTCTATCGATCGAGGGATAACCATTACAAACTCGTCTTCTATCGGTCCGAGTAAACCGTTCAATCACTTGTCTTTTTGTCGGTCCAAGTTAAACCGTTTTCCTTTTCTATTGGACAAGGAATCAACCAATATAGCTTTCTATGGGTCCTAGATAAACCTCACGTAGATATCGATTGCGATTCTAAATGCCGGATCCTTGATCCTAATAATACCGAATCCAATCGTATCCTTTGTTTTTCCTCTCTTGTATGATTTTGTGTATAACACTTGATCATTAAACAATATAAGCTCAAATACAACAACTAGAATGATTACAATGATATCTCAAGTATGAATGCTTTTCTCAATGTTGTTGTGTTGTTTGATACCAAGTGGTTTGGTACTTATATCCATTTCCATCCAACTAGCCATTAGTCATTTTTGACTTGCTAGCGTGTGCTTGTAACGCCCCAAATTAGGCGGATATTACAGTGCCGTGGATCCCCGACTAGGACCCACCAGGCGAATGAAAACTGATGAATTAAATAATATAATTGTAGTACCGAACCACATTATATTACCAAATACTCCGATGAGGAGTTAAAATACAAAACACCAGGACAATACCGAATACTAGTATATTTTATTTGAAGATAAAATACACAACACTGATTGAAACGGAGTATCCAAATGAAAATCTGCAGTGGAAAAATAAATGACAACAACATGAATGACTGAAAAGACCGCACTACCAAAAATCAGACTTTAGCCGACGACTTAAAGTGGTCGGCTAAACCCCAAAGTCGTCGGCTAATCATGCCAGCCGTCGGCTAAAAAACCGTCGGCCGATATTCGTCGGCCAAGGTTTAGCCGACGACTTTAGTGCATGTAACACCCCAAACTAGGCGGATATTACAGTGTCGTGGACCCCCGACTGGGACCCACCAGGCGAATGAAAACGGATGAATTACACAGGGTAAATGTAGTACCGAACCACATTGCAACATCAATTACTCCGATTAGGAGTTTCATACAACACACCCAGGATAAAATAGAATACATGTGTATTTTATGTGACGATAAAATACACAACACTGAATGAAATGAGTATTCAAACGGAATGTCTGCAGCGGAATAAATAAAGGAAACATAAATGACTGAATAAATAATCAATGCATCGGGGCCCCCTTCTAGTATCATTGGGACTCCTCGCCGTCAACGTACTCACCTGTGCCTTTGCCTTGCCATGACACGAGAAACAAATATCCCCAAACGGGTCGATTATACGTAACAACAATCCTCGAGTTGAATAAACACAATCATATAAATATGTAGTATAAACCACAAGTTCGATTAAAATGAAGCGGTTAGATTATAACCCAAACTTGTTGAAAACATACGCAATCAAACATCTTTGTATGAATCAACTAACAAGACGGCTCAAAGGGTGGCTCCACACTACGCCCGGATGGAAATGTGTCCGTGCACAAGCCACCAACGAGTATCGATCAAATACCGCGTGGTCTTGTACCTAATCGATCTCACGAGCAATCGACTCGTGCACACCCAATGTGAGGCCAACAACCAACACACGACATAAATGTGCCCGACATGAAAATCCTACACATACCAACCGGCACGCCAGTATGACCCGGAATACCACGATATAACAAAAGTGACATCGGAAACGAATAATGACTCACCGAGATAAAATGATGGTGAAATGAGTGATAGCACGACAAAATGATTTAGAACCGTCGTTCCTTGTGACTGAAGCGATTAATTGACAATGACAAGTTTTAATACGGTTATCACAATGATGAATGAGTTACGATTATGAATGAACAACAACAAAAGGAAATGAATATCCTTATAACTGAGTAAGAATCAACTTACACAATACCGGTGACAATTATCCTTCCACGAACAACGTCCTAATTGAGATATCGGTCGCTCGAACAACCTTGAATTGTACAATATCCAACAACTCGTTCAATATACGAATCAAACACGAATATAACGAACTCAAGACGTCGATACGATTAAACCAAGTTCATTGGGGCATTATCTCGAACACTTTGAGGCCAACTACGATTGATTACAACTAAAGCTCAACAATACCAACCTCAAATCCCCAAGAAGTGTTTCAAATCAACAAAACATCTCCAAAACGATCAATAATCCGTTATGAATATCCAAAAACGTGATTATAACAACAATTAAACGAAAACCCCCAATATCAACTCGATAATCAAAGTGTTCTTGAATAATCCCTCAATAATCCAATGAATCCTTATACAAACTCATAATCATATACATATCCCTTCATATAACATGATTATAACGTCCAAAACATCATATCTCAACACAAAATCGAAATCCAAGGTGTTGAAGAAATTACCTCTTGAAGATCCAACCACTTCGATCCGATGAACACGAGTTAAAACGAGTATCCGAGCTATATGATTGAATGGAAATGAAGAAACTCAAGTACTCAAGTGTTTGATGAAGGAAGAATCCCTTTCCCAAGCTCTCTCTCGGACAAAAGGAAGAAGGAAGTGAAAATGAAGAAAATGAGGAAAAAGTGTCGGCTAAACCATATATCTGCCGGAAGTTACGGCCGTAACTCGCCCTCTTACGGCCGTAACTTTCCAAGTCAACGGCCTTACGGCCGTAATCGCCAACTCAGACGGCCAGAACTCGCTTCGTCCGAAAGCTCGCCGAAGACTTACGGCCGTAACCGTTTCGAGTTACGGCGTAACCCGCCTTCGTCAAGAACACCCGCCGACACTTTACGGCCGTATCGCACACCTTACGGCCGTAACTCGATGATACGGCCGTATCCGGCCGACCTTACGGCGTAACCCGCCACGTCAAAATGGCGGACAACCTTCTGCAGCAGACGGCCGTATCCGGCCAAGCCTTACGGCCGTACCTGCCTCGACTTACGGCCGTATGCCGCAACCCTTACGGCCGTAAGTCACCCTTGGTCGACAACACCCGAAATTTACGAACACCACTTACGGCCGTATCTCACCTTCCTTACGGCCGTAACTCACCTTCGGCCAAAATGCCTGGGCAACCTGCTGGACCACTTACGGCCGTGAATCGCCACTCTTACTACTGCCGCTGACTTACGGCCGTATCCCAGAACCTTACGGCCGTAACTCGATGCTGGCCAAGGTGAATCAATCCGATAATTCCGATTACTCGCTACGACTGATGAATGATCCGACATATCATACGAATGTGAAAGTGAACAAGTCTAACACGAGCCAAAGATGATACTCCCAGTACAAGGCTATCAAATCACAATGAAAATGATCATACTCCCGTCTCGATCTAAAAACGGAGATAAATGACGATCGGAAACTGATATACGATTACAACATGCCAACATTGAACGCAAATGAGTGATTCATGAATGATGAGTGATTTATTAATGAGTGAGAATTACTGAGTGACAATTACAGACTGATAATTACTGAATGAAAATGAATGAATTACAACCGGGTATTACATACTCCCCCCCTTAAAAAGAGTTTCGTCCCCGAAACTAAGGGTCAAACACTTCGGGATGACTCTCCCGCATACTCTCTTCGGTTTCCCAAGTGGCCTCTTCGACTCCGTGTCTGGACCACTGAATCTTGACCAAAGGGATCGTCTTGTTCCTCAACTGTTTGATTCGCCGCTCCAACACTCGTACAGGACGCTCCTCGTACGAATGATCATCTGCGATCTCGATTTCGTCAAACTGAAGTATGTGGCTCGGGTCGGCAACATACTTCCGCAACTGAGAGACGTGAAACACATTATGAATCCTGCTCAAAGCCGGAGGTAAAGCCAGTCGATAAGCTAACTCGCCTACTCGATCCAAAATTTCAAACGGTCCAATGAATCTCGGACTCAACTTCCCCCGTTTTCCAAAACGGAAAATACCTCGACTCGGGGATACCTTGACCAACACATGGTCACCCGTCTCGAACTCTAGTGGTCGACGACGATTATCCGCATACGATTTCTGTCGACTCTGAGCTGTCAACATACGACTCTTGATCAAAGCTACCTTCTCCCGGGCGGCTATAAGCATATCGGGCTCGGTGCCGATTGACTCTGACAAGTCATCCCAACACAAAGGAGAGCGACAACGACGACCGTACAAGGCCTCGTAAGGTGCCATCTTAATGGAAGCATGCCAGCTATTATTATATGTGAACTCGATCAATGGTAGTTGGGCTTCCCAATCGTCCTTCCAATCGAGGACGCATGCCCTCAACATGTCCTCTAATGTCTGAATAGTCCTCTCTGATTGTCCGTCGGACTGAGGATGAAAGGCGGTACTGAGATTGAGCTGAGTTCCCATAGCACGATGAACTGATTTCCAAAAATGAGACACAAATCGTCCGTCACGATCGGAAACGATACTCTTAGGAGTACCGTGCAGTCTCACTATCTCCTTGATGAACAATCGAGGCCTTCTCAGGACCCCACGTATCCTTGATCTCAAGGAAATGAGCTGATTTTGTTAAGCGGTCCACAATCACCCAGATCGCATTCATGCCACGACGACTAGTCGGCAAACTCGTGATGAAATCCATAGAAATGTCTTCCCACTTCCACTCGGGAATAGGAAGAGGTTTCAGCATACCCGCCGGCCGCTGATGTTCAATCTTAACTTGTTGACAGGTTAAGCATCTCGAAACAAATTCTGCGACTTCTCGCTTCATATTACTCCACCAGTAATTTTGTCTCAAGTCCTTGTACATCTTGCTGGACCCCGGATGAACAGAATAAGGGGTAGCATGAGCTTCCTTCAAAATCGAGTTTTTCAACTCGTCATTTGCCGGTACGCACAACCGATTCTTAAATCTCAAAAGTCCATCCTCGTGGACCACAAATCCAGGGGCTTTCCCCTGAGTCACATCCTCACAGATGCGCATCAATGAAGGGTCTGAACTCTGATTCTCTCGGATTGCCTCCTCGAGTGACGATGAAATCTCTAGCATACTAAGTTGTCCCTGAACTCGCTGAAGCCACAACTCGATCTCGGGTCTAAGAAATTCCTGCTGAAGCTCCTTCTGAACTGTTAGACGAGCAAGCATCTGCTCCTGAACGGACTTGCGACTCAAGGCATCGGCGACAACGTTCGCCTTGCCCGGATGGTAAAGGATCTCGATATCATAATCTTTGATTAATTCCAACCACCGTCTTTGTCGCATATTTAACTCCTTCTGAGTAAATATATACTTTAGACTCTTATGGTCGGTGAATATCTGACAGGTAACGCCATAAAGATAATGACGCCAAATCTTCAAAGCGAACACCACGGCTGCTAGTTCCAGGTCATGTGTCGGATAATTAACCTCGTATGGTCTCAATTGCCGTGAAGCATAGGCAATAACCTTTCCATTCTGCATGAGCACACATCCGAGACCCTGTCCGGACGCATCACTATAAACCACAAATCCCTCCGTCCCCTGCGGCAAGGAAAGTACAGGTGCTGACATTAACCGGCTCTTGAGTTCCTCAAAACTCCGCTGACACGCGTCGGACCACATGTATTTCTTATTCTTCCGCAAAAGGTTCGTCAAGGGTTGAGCGATTTTAGAAAATCCTTCCACAAATCGCCGATAATAACCCGCTAATCCGAGGAAACTTCGGATTTCCTTAACATTCTTCGGAGGTAACCAATCTCGGATAGCCTCCGTCTTCTGAGGGTCGACACGAACTCCGTCTGATGAAATTACATGTCCGAGAAAAGTCACTTCGGACATCCAGAACTCGCATTTGGAAAACTTTCCATAAAGTTGCTCTCGTCTCAACACGTCGAGAACCTGATGAAGATGAACCTCGTGCTCCTCTCGGTTACGAGAATAAATCAAAATGTCATCGATGAAGACAACAACAAACTGATCCAAAAAGTCGATGAAAACCCGATTCATTAACTCCATGAATACCGCAGGTGCATTAGTTAGCCCGAACGGCATAACTACGAACTCATAATGACCGTAGCGTGTTCGAAACGCCGTCCTCGCGATATCCGACTCTCGAATCCGTAACTGGTGATATCCAGATCTTAAGTCGATCTTGGAAAATACTGAAGCTCCCTGAAGTTGATCTAAGAGATCATCAATGCGGGGTAAAGGATACTTATTCTTGATCGTCACTCGATTCAATTCCAGAATCAATACACAACCGAACGAACCATCCTTCTTCTTGACAAACAGAATGGTGCTCCCCACGGGACGCACTTTCGGTCGGATATAACCCTTCTCGAACAACTCCTCAAGTTGGTTCTTTAATTCTGCATTTTGGTCGGGCCATCCTAAGACGGTGCCTTTGATATCGGAGACGCATCGTGCTCCAACTTAATCGTGAATTCCACATCTCTCTGTGGAGGCAAACCAGATAACTCGTGCGGAAAACGTCGGCATACTCCTCACTACCGAATATCCACAAGATTATCGATGACTTCTCGGTTTTGGTCATGAAGCACCAATAACCAACACATCCTCGATCGAGTAATCGCACCGCTTTCATCAAATTAATGACCTTACCCAACAGCCGATTACCTCCTGAAACACACATTCCACCCCATCGTCTCGAAATGATAGTGATCATACGCTACGGACACTAATGATGGCATCATGACGATCCATCCAATCAATACCCAAGATGACGTCGTCCCTCGGCAAATCTACTACGATTAGGTCCGCCGCCATACACGACCATGAAACCGAATCGACAATTACGAATCTCACGACACGATAATTCGTCTACCGTCAGTAGACCAATGACATAAGGCTCACAACTAGTAGCACTACCTGCATTTAGTCTACTCAAACATGACTTAAATGAATGAATGTGATGCACCAAGATCAAAAAGGGTACACACAGTCGGAATAGAATATCGAGTGTACCGAGATCATTCGGCCTCTGGATCATCGGTCTTTTTCATCTCGTAAATTCGGGCTTGCCGCCCCGAACCAGATGCTCCTGCCTCGATAGCTCTTGGCTCCGCCCTTGCTAGCTCTGCTGCCTTAAACGATGCCGACCGAGTGGCTCGATTCTCGCATCTTTGAATGTCCTGGGCCCGAGATGACGCCGGAGTGGGTTTAGAGTCCTTCGCAAAACGGGCCCGATGCCCAAGAATTCCACGCTTATGGCACGTGATACCGCTTGGACATTTGGTGCTGAAATGACCTGTTCTTCACAGTTGAAACAGTGACGGCCGAATCGCCGCCGAGACCGAGATCCGCGGGTTTAGATGCCGGGAGGTCGCCAGAAAAGTAGAGCCCGCACGTGGTTTCTTGAAAGTGGCACGACTCCGCCGATCGACATTACGGTTGTTAGACTTCTTGCCGCAGATGAAGGCCGCCGCTTAGCAATTTCCTTAGCGAAGCTCGTAAGTAAGAGCTTTCTCAATGAATTCGCCAACGTGGTACAATTATGATTAAGCGGTAAAGATACGAGGTTTCACCTCTTGCCGAAATACTTAATCTTATCCGCCTCGTATGAATGATAGATGAGGCGAACGGAAGAAGTTCCCGAAACTTCTCGGCAATGGCGAGAACATCCTCGTCGATGAGGGGTCGGGAGTGAGTAACTCGGCGCCTTGGCCTCTCCGAGTGGGGCCGGATAATACCTCTCCATCATGAGAGTTTTGAATCGATCCCAAGTACATGATCCTTCGGTGGGCTTCAACGACAACCACCAAGAATGAGCGCTCTTACCTGTGTAGTAAGCCGCAATGAAACTTTGTGTCCTTCCTGACACTCCACCATAGCAAACAACTTCTCGAAATGTTCGAGCCAATGAATAATATCTCCGGCTCGACGAGCCCTCGAAAGTCGGTGGCTCCCGCGAGAGATGTCGCCGATGATATTGCTCACATTCCTCTCTTGCCTCTGAGGTGGCGGCGGAGGAGCCTGTTGATTTTGAGTAGTGGAGTTATGCATCGTCTCCATCAGCTGTGCCATCTGGGTCATTTGGGCCATTATGCCCTGCATAAAAGCAAGTGGGTCCACCCGAACACCTTCTCGACCGGGCCGTGTCCTGGCACGACTCCCGATAGTGAATGATCACGCCTGTGTGAATGAGTGGCGCCGCTCGATGAATTGGCATTGTTCCTCGCATTCGCACGTGTGTTCACACGAGCTCTCGGGATTCGGCCCGCACCACGGCCTCGTCCTCCTCGTCCTCTGCCAGCTCTTTCCATACTGAAGTGGAAAGTTACATGATGATTATATCTCTCGCATGGATATCACATTATGACTATGACATGAGGTGATGAAAATGAGCATACTCTCTAACACAGTGATTACATGAACGATTAATCGAGGTGACATGATTTCTGATGAAATTATTGAAATGATTATCTTGAACAAGTTAACAAGATTAATTATATGATCTTCCAGATTAACAACCGAGTAATGAAATGAATTGAGTGATTAATGAGTTAAAATGACCGTCCTGGTTAAAATGAAAATGATGTTTGAGGATTGTTAACTGATAAATTATGAATGAATGAAAATTGCCAGAAATTATACCATGGCGATAGAAGTCTTACAGTTCTTTCGGTCTGATTGGCTTGGCATCTGCACAGGTCACACGTGACGCGAAAGTCCAATGATACTAGCCCGATGACGATGATTTCAAATGAGACATGACTCGGAAGGTAGTATTCAAAACCACGCTCTGATACCAACTCTGTAACACCCCAAACTAGGCGGATATTACAGTGCCGTGGACCCCCGACTGGGACCCACCAGGCGAATGAAAACGGATGAATTACACAGGGTAAATGTAGTACCGAACCACATTGCAACATCAATTACTCCGATTAGGAGTTTCATACAACACACCCAGGATAAAATAGAATACATGTGTATTTTATGTGACGATAAAATACACAACACTGAATGAAATGAGTATTCAAACGGAATGTCTCAGCTGAATAAATAAAGGAAACATAAATGATCGAATAAATAATCGAATGCATCGGGGCCCCCTTCTAGTATCATTGGGACTCCTCGCCGTCAACGTACTCACCCTGTGCCTTTGCCTTGCCATGACCTGAGAAACAAATATCCCCAAACGGGGTCAGTTATACAGAACAACAATCCTCCAGAGTTGAATAAACACAATCATATAAATATGTAGTATAAACCACAAGTTCGATTAAAATGAAGCGGTTAGATTATAACCCAAACTTGTTGAAAACATACGCAATCAAACATGCTGTATGAATCAACTAACAGTACGGCTCAAAGGGTGGCGCCACACTACGCCCGGGATGGAAATGTGTCCGTGCACAAGCCACCAACGAGTATCGATCAAATACCGCGTGGTCTTGTACCTAATCAGTCTCACGAGCAATCGACTCGTGTGCACACCCAATGTGAGGCCAACAACCAACACACGACATAAATGTGCCCGACTTGTAAATCCTACACATACCAACCGCACGCCAAGATGACCTTAATACCACGATATAACAAAAGTGACATCGAAACGAATAATGACTCACCGAGATAAAATGATGGTGAAATGAGTGATAGACGACAAAATGATTTAGAACCGCTGCTTGTGATCAAGCGATTAATTGACAATGACAAGTTTTAATACGGTTATCACAATGATGAATGAGTTACGATTATGAATGAACAACAACAAAAGGAAATGAATATCCTTATAATCGAGTAAGAATCAACTTACACAATACCGTGACAATTATCCTTCCACGAACAACGCCCTAATTGAGATATCGGTCGCCGAACAACCTTGAATTGTACAATATCCAACAACTCGTTCAATATACGAATCAAACACGAATATAACGAACTCAAGACGTCGATACGATTAAACCAAGTTCATTGGGGCATTATCTCGAACACTTTGAGGCCAACTACGATTGATTACAACTAAACCTCAACAATACCAACCTCAAATCCCCAAGAAGTGTTTCAAATCAACAAAACATCTCCAAAACGATCAATAATCCGTTATGAATATCCAAAAACGTGATTATAACAACAATTAAACGAAAACCCCAATATCAACTCGATAATCAAAGTGTTCTTGAATAATCCCTCAATAATCCAATGAATCCTTATACAAACTCATAATCATATACATATCCCTTCATATAACATGATTATAACGTCCAAAACATCATATCTCAACACAAAATCGAAATCCAAGGTGTTGAAGAAATTACCTCTTGAAGATCCAACCACTTCGATCCGATGAACACGAGTTAAAACGAGTATCCGAGCTATATGATTGAATGGAAATGAAGAAACTCAAGTACTCAAGTGTTTGATGAAGGAAGAATCCCTTTCCCAAGCTCTCTCTGACAAAAGGAAGAAGGAAGTGAAAATGAAGAAAATGAGGAAAAAGTGTCCCGCCAAACCATATATCGCCGGAAGTTACGGCCAGAACTCGCCCTCTTACGGCCGTAACTTTCCAAGTCAACGGCC
Source organism: Orobanche coerulescens (assembly GCA_033398695.1). Lineage (NCBI taxonomy): Eukaryota > Viridiplantae > Streptophyta > Magnoliopsida > Lamiales > Orobanchaceae > Orobanche > Orobanche coerulescens. The sequence goes on from CM065803.1 coordinate 54,251,826, forward strand.
TTACGGCCAGAATCGCCAACTCAGACGGCCAGACTGGCTTCGTCCAAAGCTCGCCGGCTGCACTTACGGCCATAACTGTTCTCGAAGTTACGGGCGTAACCCGCCTTCGTCAAGAACACCTCGCCGACCTTACGGCCAGATCGCACACCTTACGGCCGTAACTCGATGATACGGCCGTATCCGGCCGACCTTACGGGCGTAACCCGCCTACGTCAAAAATGGCGGACAACCTTCCTGCAGAGACGGCCGTATCCGGCCAAGCCTTACGGCCGACTGCCTCGACTTACGGCCGTATGCCGCAACCCTTACGGCCGTAAGTCACCCTTGGTCGACAACACCCGAAATTTACGAACACCACTTACGGCCGTATCTCACCTTCCTTACGGCCGTAACTCACCTTCGGCCAAAATGCCTGGGCAACCTCTTTGGACCACTTACGGCCAGAATCGCCACCTTACGGCTGCACTCCGACTTACGGCCGTATCCTAGAACCTTACGGCCGTAACTCGATGCCGCCAAGGTGAATCAATCCGATAATTCCGATTACTCGCTACGACTGATGAATGATCCGACATATCATACGAATGTGAAAGTGAACAAGTCTAACACGAGCCAAAGATGATACTCCCAGTACAAGGCTATCAAATCACAATGAAAATGATCATACTCCCGTCTCGATCTAAAAATGGAGATAAATGACGATCGGTAACTGATATACGATTACAACATGCCAACATTGAACGCAAATGAGTGATTCATGAATGATGAGTGATTTATTAATGAGTGAGAATTACTGAGTGACAATTACAGACTGATAATTACTGAATGAAAATGAATGAATTACAACCGGGTATTACAGTGCAGTCGTCGGCTAAAGTTCTACCATTAGCCGACGACCTTAACGAGACGGTCGGCTAAAACCATTTTTTTTAAAAAAATATATATAGTTTAGCCGACGACCGTATTATATGTCGTCGGCTAAAACCATTTTTAAAAAAAAAATTAAATTATTTTAGCCGACGATCGTCCAAGACGATCGTCGGCTAAAACCCTATTTTAAAAAAAAAAAATTATTTTAGCCGACGACCGTCTTACAGGTCGTCGGCTAAAACCCTATTTTTTAAAAAAAAAAAAAAAATACTTTAGCCGACGACCGTTTTATATGTCGTCGGCTAAAACCCTTTTTAAAAAAAAATAAATTACTTTAGCCGACGACCGTCTTATACGGTCGTCGGCTAAAACCCTTTTTTAAAAAAAAAAAAAATAAATTACTTTAGCCGACGACCGTCTTATATGTCGTCGGCTAAAACCCTTTTTTAAAAAAAAAATTAATTCAGATTTTGGGATCCCAAAACCTGTATTTTTTACACCTGCAATTTTTATACACCAGCTCTCATTATCAACAACAATCAACGCACAACATATTCAAGAACATTAATCTCATCAACATACTAGTAGCGTCAATAAAATCACTTACACAATTGTAACACAAATATAAATATACAAGAGTACTACAACAACACAACTAGAATCCACTGCTAAAATCATCTAAATGTCGAAATGTAGTAGTAGAAGGATTACCACCATCCCCTAGATCCTCGTCACGAGGCTGTGAAGATGGGGTCTGTCCGAAGAGAGAAGGCGGTGAAGCAGGTGCCTGCAGTCCAGCCTGAGTAATGGTCTGAGTCAGCGTCATCATATAGTCCATCATGGCCTGCTGCTGTCTCTGAAAACTCTCTAACCGCGACTCAGTCCTCTGCTCGCTCTCATGTAACCGCGTCTGAGTCCTCCTTTCATTCTCAGCCCGGAGCTCCCTCTCCGCCCTCAACTGCTCCTCGAGATAGGCAGTCCGTGCATCCCGTCCGCGAGGGCGCTGGAAGCCGGGGGTATCTTTCAATACATGGTGACCCTCGGCTCCCATCATCTTAGTGCGGTAACGACTACCTTTAGGAGGGTAGACGGTACCCCACACCCTAGCGCGAACATAAGTATCGGCCTGATGGATCTGTCCAATAGCAGAATCGAGGTCAGTCTCCGCTAAGTCCGGATACTGCTCCCGAGCAATCTCAGCAAGCATCCTCTGAGACTCCTCCCGCACACGCTCCTAAGTTAATATGAAAATAAATATTTGAATATCAATAAAAGTATGATACAAAGGCATTTATTTTATTACTAAAATAAAATAAAAAAAGACTTACATGCTCCTCGGTGTAACACCCCCAAAACCGTATGGGAATATTACACGCCGTAAACCCTTTCCGCAAGGATCTACCAGGCTAAACATCCATAAACAACCAAATACTTGCCCGTCCAGGGTCAAACAATATAACAATACAGACCGTCAAGGTCACTTACACATAAACACACAGACCGATGAGGTCACACAACTCTATCAACAGGACTGACTAACAACATTACCCACACAGGGGTCGAAATACAATACAGCGGAAGACTGAATCAACTCTAACAATACAACTAAACTCTACCAACTCTCAACTCTTGATTAGTGTCGCAGCTCGTCATCCCATTGTACCAATCTCGTGATCGCTCCCGAACTCGCATATACCCGGATGCGTATCAGACATCCACCCCGAATACTGGGGTTAGTAAAACTCCACTGCTTTACTAGTGCAAGTATCAAACCATACGAAATGTAACAAGCAATTAATAATCAAGTATCAAATATTCTGAGGTTTTCACAAGAGAAGATAAGCTATGAAGCATTCAAAATAAGATTATCATCTCGGGAATTTTTAGAATTTCAAAACCTTTCGAAAATCTTAGGTCTTAACTCAAATCTCAAAATTGTATTACAACAATTTACAAGTAAAAACATTTCCATAAATCTCATGGGCTCGGCCCAACATTCTTTTCTTAAAACTTTCTTACAAAAAGTTTGATTTACAAAACATGGTTCGCGACACCGTGATCCCCTGTCACGTGTCTCCGTAGGTTCAACAACCCGCACGGACTTAACCAATCACAACAATCACAACAATCAATCATGCTCATGACTCCGTGATCGCTTGCCACGAGTCTCCGTAGGTTCAACAACCCACACGGATTGAGCAAACACAACAATCACAACAAACAGTCCCGACCCCGTGAACCTGTGTCACGTGTCACCGTAGGTTCCGTCGAACCCGCACGGTTGGACGTACTGTGTCCTGATTCAATGGACCTGCGCCATGAATCATCGTAGGCCTCGTCAGACCCGCACGATTGGACCTCAGCACCACACACTAAGTTCCGATCCCATGGACCTGTGCCATGAATCCTCGTAGGCTCCGTCGAACCCGCACGAGTGAACTTAGCATTCCATCACATCACATTCGCATTACACACAACAATGAGCACAATTGATCAATCACCTTGGTCACCACAAAATCATACATTGCACGCACATAACACAACCTCAACACTCGCAACAACTATCATCAATCAACGACATTTAACCAACATAACACACATTCGGTACACAATACATTGCACAACCACGTGTACAACCATCTCATATGTACATCGCAATCCTGCACAAATGGCACAACGCCTAACACGTATACCAATATAACACTATTATCACAAAGCCTTCAAATTGCGGAAAACACAACCAACTCAAACAACATATTTACGAAGGCAAGCAAAGTCATTATACATCTCATACGTAATTACTAGTCGCAAGATACAAGTCGTATAATAAGATACTTGCCTTAATAACCGCAACCAAACGCTTCGAAGAACACGGTTCGATCGGGAAGCTCGAACCCCAAAGAAGGCAACGAACGGAAGGGTTCCGACTCGAGTTCTTCACAAGAATTCGTTCCTAAGTCACAACGATATCAATTCAATCACAATTCTACGAAAACGTATGGAACTTCCCAAGTTCTACCCATTGAAGCATTTTATCGGACACTTTGAAGGCGTAGTCCAATTTAATCGATTATTAAAAGAAATACTCAAATCCGTTCCACAAAACTCCAAGGGTATTGAATGATTACGAGTTTACAATCAAGTTTCATCAGCAATCTGAATCAAAACAAAGAAAATCGGCCAAAACACCAAGAAACCCCAAGAACATCCAAAAACCAAAAGTTTAGGTGTTCTTACCTTCGATCCGGGTGGAAGATGATGTTAATCCATGATTCCAACTTCCAAAACATGTTTATATAAGTTGATTATACTCAAAACCATCGATCTATGGTGAAAAATCGCGGAAGGAACGAAGAAAAGTGGAAAATGCCGGATATGACTCGGTCCAGGCCTTAAATAGCCGACCCTGGCCGGCAGGGACTCGACCGTGTCCTGCTAGACACGGTCGCGTCGCCCGATAGTGACCCGTCCGACAGCGACTCGGCATGACTCGACCGTGTCCTGGAACACGGTCGGGCGTGTCGGCAGTCGCTTCTGGCTTATCCGGAAGAGTTCGGCACGGGCCGTGTCGGACGACACGGTCGGGTCCTGAGGCAGAGACTCCGGCATTTCCGGACGAGTACGGCACGGGCCGTGTCGGACGACACGGCCGAGTTCGGCCGGCAGTGATCGGCCAATAACGAGCGGGTGAGCTAAAACGACCATAACTCTCTCGTCCGGACTCCGATTGACTCACCGTTTGAACCATTGGAAAGCTAACTCGATGCTCTATAATGTTGCAAAGATTAAGAATTTTTGGAGTTACCAAAAATTAATGGTGATCTAACAAAGTCGAACCCATACTTAGAAACGTCGTTTAGTAATCCTGAACTCAACAAAACGATACCGAAACCCGAACCTGAATACGAACCGAAGATACGGTTACGAAGTACTCACAAAGACGAATCTAAGAGCTAGTAGAACACACGATTCCGACCACCCGAAGGCTCGAAATTCGACAACGGAAGGTAATTACCCCAAACTTTGGGAAATTACGAAAATGGCCCAAATGCCCGAAAATCACCATACGACAACGAATAATCAAACCGAAGCTCACAACACGTATAACAACGTTAAATGAACTTACGAAAAACCCCAAACGACAGTTTCGAACGAGATTCGCAAGAACCGAACTCAAGCGCGGAAAAGTCGCTAAAAAGCACGGAACTCAACAAAGCAGCACCGAAACGAACTCGGATGACAAAAAGTGCAGAATTAATTATTCTCCGAATGACGAAACGGTCAAAAGCGAGTCGTCAAAACGGACTTCGGCCGAAAAAAAGAAATTTACCGAAATTCGAAAATTTGCAGATATTACATTCTACCTTCCTTAAAAGAAGTTTCGTCCCGAAACTTAAAACAAGTAGGGGGAAGAAATATTCCGCCAGGAAAAACTCAACAAGATACACAAGAATGCGTAACTAACGCCCAACGGCGAAATGTTACAAACAACGCAAAGGAATATACGGCGTGAAAACACGCTCCACGGCGACCAACACAACGTCGCCGTTAGGGATATAATAAAACCAACAAATGACAAGCGTTATCAAACGGATAATATAGCCAAGTCAATTATCCGACAATCGCAAAACACAACGAACGAAAATCAATATGATTGACCAACCCAACGGTACACCAATCAAAACGCGAGCCAACCGCTGAACAAATACGGAATCCCACCGCCCAAGGGTTGGAAGATCGAAAACGAGACTAATTTCCCGAACTTAAGGGAATTAGGAAGGAGCCTGAATGCTCAACGATCACGAAACGAGAACAAAACCGAACAAACAAACGATCGAACCACAACGATCGAGACAACAAAAATCGAACAATCATGTTCGAAACACGAAGGATAAGAAAATTCAAACAACAACTCCCAGGATGATCTGGTGAGAACAACAAGACGTGCATTCCCATAAGATCCACATGAAAGGGAATAGCGATTGAAAAGTCACAACGACAAATGAGTTATTCCAAAACAATACCACACTCGTTCGATCAACAAAAGCAAGGGGCAAGACAAGCTCAGAAATGTCAACGAACATAATGAGTCGACAGAGTCGAAAACACAAGAGTTCCAAATCCGATCCACTTTGAATAAAAGAATTAATAGAACCAGATGAGGTCACTCCCGAACAAGGTTCACAAGAATCGAACTGAACCCAAAAAGTCACATCGATAACCAGATCGACCCACAACAAGATCACAGTTCGTTCGAACGATGAAACCGAAATACAGAACAAGTTCATAAAGTATCAACGAACACGACGAGTCGATAGACCTGAGAAAGAGGAAATGCAGAAGTCAAAACGATACAGGCATTACATTCGACCTCTTATAAAAGAAATGTCGTTCCCGCAACTCACAATAACTGGAGTAAGGTGACAACACAAAAAGCAAACGACAGAAATATCTCCCATGGGCCTCTCAGATCCGATCCTCATATCTATACTGAAGTTCGCGCCCCGAAAGACTCGGAACCTAACTCGCAAAACTGGATCCTGTGTCTCTCGGGTCCACACTTGAAAAGCGTTACTGACGAGAAGGACAATTGGCACGTACATGCCCCCGGCACAATACGTTCGAAATGCCTCGGCTCGGCATATCGAAAATACAGATGCTAGATACAATGGAACATAACACCGCAAAACAACATACCGGAGATGCCAACTCAAAGATAATAAAGAATCATAACACATATCATATACAACGATTACCATCGTAAAGTAATACACACACAAACACTACAACAACGACAGATCGTTCGCGACATCAACGGCCCGACGATAATCAGCACATAATTACAAACATTATGAAACAATCACACATGTACACAAACGTACAAACCCAAGCTTCAACATCTCACACTCGTGCGACAACACGCAAATCGCCACGAGGCGATAAACAGTAAACACCGGTTCACACCTCTCACAGAGGGCTAGTACAGCAAATGCGTGGCAACGCCTCGACGTTCATGGCACCAATTCGATCATACTCGGGAGCAAACATCATAACGACAACGTGAACATCATACATACATACCCAGCCCTCAAACGGGAATGGATAGGTTTTTAAAAACGAAAACCTCCTTTTGAAAATAATTTTGGAAACACCGATTGATCTTGAGTATCACCCTTCAAAAAAGTACAATCGTGAAACATCGTTATCGAGACTTTGGAAAACTATTTCGCATTCGATAAAAATGAGGACACTTTCTTTTCGTGAAAAACTTTCGGAAATATTCGACCCTCGGGTCTAAGTAAAAGTGTTTATAAAACATTGAAAAATATCTCAAAACATTTTGGTCCTCGAGGTAGAAGAATTCGGAAACATATCGTGGCACCTTGGAAGTACCACGAAAACAATTCATTTTAAACGTACGTCTCGAAATTTATTTCTAGGATACTCAAGATTTTCAAAGATAATTCAATGGGCTAGAATGCCCAAAAATCTCGTAATTACACGGAACATTATAGCGTTGTGGGTCCTGCGCGGAACCCACCAGGATAAAAACTATTTACAAAAACGCCAAAAGGGCCGATGACGGTAATATTTCAAAAACTCACAAAAGCCATTTACAAAATACTAAATACCGTCATAAGAATTTCGCCAAAACGATCAAGGCCATAATGTCAAAACTCGGTTAAGGGAATCGATTTTTAAAATAAAACTCAGTCGCCGATACCTTTTCGAAATCCATCAAGGTTTACAACTTCCACACCATACCACACCACCCGGTGGTTCAAAGATAAAACAATAATGCGCCCAGTTCTATACACGTACTATATGCCACAAGTACTAAACACAATTATATTACACAATACTCTGTAAAGAAAATCATGCACCGCAATTAACTCGCTAAGATAAAATCGAGATACACAGGTACTTCGCATAAAAGGGGAGACTTACATCCACAGGTCGCACGGAGGTGACGGTCGCCCACGATACCAATCTCGTCCGACAACATAACCGACACGTTGTGACTACGCACAACTCAACTTGTCACCTGATGACTCAAACGACATGACAACACATTACTCGACAAATCACGACTAGACTCGACCCGACAACCTAGGTTTCCGCAACCTAAGCTCCGATACCATAAATGTAACACCCCCAAAACCGTATGGGAATATTACACGCCGTAAACCCTTTCCGCAAGGATCTACCAGGCTAAACGTCCATAAACAACCAAATACTTGCCCGTCCAGGGTCAAACAATATAACAATACAGACCGTCAAGGTCACTTACACATAAACACACAGACCGATGAGGTCACACAACTCTATCAACAGGACTGACTAACAACATTACCCACACAGGGGTCGAAATACAATACAGCGGAAGACTGAATCAACTCTAACAATACAACTAAACTCTACCAACTCTCAACTCTTGATTAGTATCGCAGCTCGTCATCCCATTGTACCAATCCTGTGACTGCTCCCCTGAACCTGCATATACCTGGATGCAGAACAGACATCCACCCCCCGAATACTCGGGGGTTAGTAAAACTCCACTGTTTTACTAGTGCAAGTATCAAACCATACGAAATGTAACAAGCAATTAATAATCAAGTATCAAATATTCCCGGGAGGTTTTCACAAGAGAATATAAGCTATGAAGCATTCGAAAATAAGATTATCATCTCGGGAATTTTTAGAATTTCAAAACCTTTCGAAAATCTTAGGGTCTTAACCCAAATCTCAAAATTGTATTACAACAATTTACAGTGCGAAAACATTTCCATAAATCTCATGGGCTCGGCCCAACATTCTTTTCTTAAAACTTTCTTACAAAAAGTTTGATTTACAAAACATGGTTCGCGACACCGTGATCCCCTGTCACGTGTCTCCGTAGGTTCAACAACCCGCACGGACTTAACCAATCACAACAATCAATCATGCTCATGACTCCGTGATCGCTTGCCACGAGTCTCCGTAGGTTCAACAACCCACACGGATTGAGCAAACACAACAATCACAACAAACAGTCCCGACCCCGTGAACCTGTGTCACGTGTCACCGTAGGTTCCGTCGAACCCGCACGGTTGGACGTACTGTGTCCTGATTCAATGGACCTATGCCATGAATCATCGTAGGCCTCGTCAGACCCGCACGATTGGACCTCAGCACCACACACTAAGTTCCGATCCCATGGACCTGTGCCATGAATCCTCGTAGGCCCCGTCGAACCCGCACGAGTGAACTTAGCGTTCCATCACATCACATTCGCATTACACACAACAATGAGCACAATTGATCAATCACCTTGGTCACCACAAAATCATACATTGCACGCACATAACACAACCTCAACACTCGCAACAACTATCATCAATCAACGACATTTAACCAACATAACACACATTCGGTACACAATACATTGCACAACCACGTGTACAACCATCTCATATGTACATCGCAATCCTGCACAAATGGCACAACGCCTAACACGTATACCAATATAACACTATTATCACAAAGCCTTCAAATTGCGGAAAACACAACCAACTCAAACAGAACATATTTACGAAGGCAAGCAAAGTCATTATACATCTCATACGTAATTACTAGTCGCAAGATACAAGTCGTATAATAAGATACTTGCCTTAATAACCGCAACCAAACGCTTCGAAGAACACGGTTCGATCGGGAAGCTCGAACCCCAAAGAAGGCAACGAACGGAAGGGTTCCGACTCGAGTTCTTCACAAGAATTCGTTCCTAAGTCACAACGATATCAATTCAATCACAATTCTACGAAAACGTATGGAACTTCCCAAGTTCTACCCATTGAAGCATTTTATCGGACACTTTGAAGGCGTAGTCCAATTTAATCGATTATTCAAAGAAATACTCAAATCCGTTCCACAAAACTCCAAGGGTATTGAATGATTACGAGTTTACAATCAAGTTTCATCAGCAATCTGAATCAAAACAAAGAAAATCGGCCAAAACACCAAGAAACCCCAAGAACATCCAAAAACCAAAAGTTTAGGTGTTCTTACCTTCGATCCGGGTGGAAGATGATGTTAATCCATGATTCCAACTTCCAAAACATGTTTATATAAGTTGATTATACTCAAAACCATCGATCTATGGTGAAAAATCGCGGAAGGAACGAAGAAAAGTGGAAAATGCCGGATATGACTCGGTCCAGGCCTTAAATAGCCGACCCTGGCCGGCAGGGACTCGACCGTGTCCTGCTAGACATGGTCGCGTCTCCCGATAGTGACCCGTCCGACAGCGACTCGGCATGACTCGACCGTGTCCTGGAACACGGCCGCGTGTCGGCAGCGCTCGCTTATCCGGAAGAGTTCGGCACGGGCCGTGTCGGACGACACGGCCGGGTCCTCGAGGCGAGACTCGCATTTCCGGACGAGTACGCACGGCCGTGTCGGACGACACGGCCGAGTTCGGCCGCGATGATCGCCAATAACGAGCGGGTGAGCTAAAACGACCATAACTCTCTCGTCCGGACTCCGATTGACTCACCGTTTGAACCATTGGAAAGCTAACTCGATGCTCTATAATGTTGCAAAGATTAAGAATTTTTGGAGTTACCAAAAATTAATGGTGATCTAACGAAGTCGAACCCATACTTAGGAACGTCGTTTAGTAATCCTGAACTCAACAAAACGATACCGAAACCCGAACCTGAATACGAACCGAAGATACGGTTACGAAGTACTCACAAAGACGAATCTAAGAGCTAGTAGAACACACGATTCCGACCACCCGAAGGCTCGAAATTCGACAACGGAAGGTAATTACCCCAAACTTTGGGAAATTACGAAAATGGCCCAAATGCCCGAAAATCACCATACGACAACGAATAATCAAACCGAAGCTCACAACACGTATAACAACGTTAAATGAACTTACGAAAAACCCCAAACGACAGTTTCGAACGAGATTCGCAAGAACCGAACTCAAGCGCGGAAAAGTCGCTAAAAAGCACGGAACTCAACAAAGCAGCACCGAAACGAACTCGGATGACAAAAAGTGCAGAATTAAATATTCTCCGAATGACGAAACGGTCAAAAGCGAGTCGTCAAAACGGACTTCGGCCGAAAAAAAGAAATTTACCGAAATTCGAAAATTTGCAGATATTACACTCGGGACGGTTCGGAAATGCTTTCTGAGTCACGTAGGCAAATGCATCCAACGAATCAGAAGAAATGGCCTCGTGCGCAACTCTGGCTAACGACCGGGAACCCAGACTGTGATGGTCAGTCAGACCAGCACGATTGGTCGTGTTGGTCAAGCTAGTCGCCTTCAAAAAAATATTATTTAGAATCGAGTTTATATTTAGAATTCCAAAAAAAATAAAAACTGAAATATTATTATTTTTTATTAAACACTAGCATTTTTTTTAATAAATAAAATACAATATTCAGATTTTTATTTTTTTTATGGAAAATAATATTCTAGTTTTTATTTTTATTAAAACAATTTATTTCCACTTTTAAATAAAAAAATTCCGATTTTTTAATATTAATAATATTCCAGAATTTTAAAAAAATACATGAAGTTCCGATTTTTTCTAATTTTAAAAAACCGGAACTTCAAGTATTTTTTATATTCTGAAACATTAATTTAAAAAAATGGAGTTTATATTTAGAATTCAAAAAAATAAAATCTGAAAGAGGAAGAATGAAATGAGTATATTTTAGTCATACCATGAACTCTGGGTCGCGAAAATGGGCGCGTAGCCACTTCCACTGTACTCCGGAACTTGAATTCTTCCGGGTAGCCTCTCAGTATCACCCAGTCATCGAACATGTGCATCTCATTTTTCCAAGATTTGTACCTACAACACACGTTGCACAACATATATCATTCGTAAGAAAAAAATTACGCAAACAATGTAGATACAAAATAAATTAAAATGACTTACTTGGTAGACTGCACCTCGTCACACCAAGTACGTAGTAGAGTCGGGAATGACAAACCACACCTATGAACAACATAAATACGCAATAATTTAAAAACATCACATATTGCATTTTCAAGAACTACGTGTTGATTGAAAAACACTTATTAAATATTTATTAACTTACCGACATAGCATTATTCAAAGCATCCTTCACGCACTGCGGCACGTCCCCCCAATCGGGCCACAAAACGGGGACTCTGTCCCGAATGACAAAGCCAACATTACGGCTATATGACGCCGCAGCGTCAGAAGACATCACCGGCCGGCCGTGTCTGTCTAGAGGAATCTCATAACGGCCATGCTTACTTACGTACGAGTCGAGCGCCAGACCCTTTGCTGGGCCACGAGTCTTCTTCTTTTTCTTCTCCTCCTCGACTACATTTTTCCCCTTCTCCTTCTCCCTCTCTATCTCCTCATACAGTTTCGTCTTCGAAACCCGACAACTCCGCCAAAACATGTTGTCTGGCCAAGACTCGTAGACGTATGCCTCGTCAGGGCTAATCAATCGAACGGGAACTCGGGCTCCCGACTCATCGACCTCTGGAATAGTCGGAACCATCGGAGGCATGAATAGAGTCGGCGGCGGACCGTGGGGCACCGCGGACGAGGAACTCCGTACATCTCCTGATGTGTGAGGGCTAGACGTGGGTCGGTGGATGGGAGGCATACGAGTCTCCGGCTGCGAGGGGGTCGGCCGTGGTGTCTGAAAGGATAAACGCCGCGCTAGTGCAGCGGGCTCATCTGTCGCCCTATTAAAATCGTCAGCGTTCATGCCGGTAGCTTCTAGTATCTGGCGGGCACGAACGCTCCGAGATATGTATAGTGTCTGGGATCCGCCTTACTAGAGGCTGCGGAACTCCCCCCCGAATCGGGAGTGGTCGACTTTGTCGACTTTTTCCCCAACGCTTTCTTTATTCTATCCATAATCTAAACAAATAAATCAAATTCACAACTCAACACAACAATAATTATCAATGCCATACCACGTTAATCTTTCGATTAACGCCGGCTATACAATCCCTTCCTCCTCAAACAAATTCATCAACTATTTCTAAACAAATTCATCAAATAATCTAAACAAATTCATCAACTAAACAATTCAAAACAACAGTAATTATCAATGCCATACCACGTTAATCTTTCGATTAACGCCGGCTATACAATCCCTTCCTCCTCAAACAAATTCATCAAATTCGCAACTCATTAAACATTTTATCTAATTTATCACATAATCTAAACAAATTCATCACAAATACAATAAATTCAACAAACAAAATAAAAAAAAAAGGACAAGGGTTACCGCGGCCGGGCTGGATGGCGACGGGCGGAGGGCGTCGGGCGGGCGGGCGGGCGGCAGGGCCAGTGTGTGGTGGCGGGCGACGGGGGCCAAGTCTTTGTCGGGCGGAGGGCAAGTGGAGGTGAGGCGGAGAAGTGTGGTGGAGGGTCATTTGGCCAGGCGGGGCTAGTTGACGGACGGCTAGGTGACCGGCGGTTGGGGCTGAGTGACGATCGGCGGGCGATTGGGGTTGGGGCTGGGTGACGCGGGCGAATGCCTAAGGGGGAAGAAGAAGGAAATAAGAAAAGGGAGGTACGAGAAACGTATAAAAGGTGGGGGTTTAGCCGACGACGAGATCTACGTCGTCGGCTAAAGTTTTAAAAAAAAAAATATAGTTTAGCCGACGACCGTCATATAGGTCGTCGGCTAAATCCGGAAGTGACCCGACCGTGTTAGACAACACGGTCGGGCAGGCAAACAGTTTCTTTTCAATTTCTGGGCGGGTGCGACACGGGTCGTGTTGATGGACACGGTCGGGGGTTTAGCCGACGACCATCTTATAAGTCGTCGGCTAAAGTTTTTTTTTTTTTTTTTAAAAAAAAATTAGTCGATCGTGTCAGCGGACACGGGCCGTGTCGAACCTGCCCAGAATGGGAAAACACACTGTATGAATGACCCGACCGTGTTGTCTAACACGGTCGGGCCATTGCTGGGGTTTAGCCGACGACCGTTTTATATGTCGTCGGCTAAAGTATATTTTTTTTTAAAAAAACTTTAGCCGACGACGTAGATCTTGTCGTCGGCTAAACCCCCAGTTTTTTTTTTAATACTATTATTGATATTATATTAATGTTATGATTATGATTATTATTATTACTATTTTTTTAATTATATTTAACAAATGAAAATATACATCTACTAAATTTATGGCTCATAGTTTGAGTCATCACTACAGTCTGTCTCATTATCTGAGTTGATATCCGGCATCATATGCCTCAAGTCGTCCACATTATCGTCATCGAATTTTCAAGTAATTCGTTTGTATCAACGTCAACGCATTCGCGAGCATCACCACGGAGTCGGACGACTCGTCCTTCAGAACATTATTCATTGTAATTGTCGTTGATGGTGGAATATTTCGCATTTGGCTCTTGATAAGCATCATCGTCATCGCACTGTTGTTTCTCCCGTGTAGCAAAGACTAAAAATATTCCTCGTTGTCACAACATTCACTACCTTCCATGTGCCTTTCTTCACCAAGTCGTCTAAATAATACACCGACTTTCTTGATGTAGCAAATACAAAAGGATCACTTTCATACCATGAAGTGGAAGTGTCAACAGATAACAGCCGTAGTCGTCTTGCATATCGGTTCCAAGACGGTGTCGTACCATCGACACTTAAACAAGTAAATTGTCATGCCTTCCCGTAAATTAGTTCTACCACTTCCAAAAGAACACCGTAATATCCACCATCTATCATAAGCCCAGAATTTTGACATCTTCTTTTTTGGTCTCTCCCAAGGCATACGAATGTGACACCGTTGACTTTGGCCATCGAATAAATTCTTGACATAACCGGCTTCATAGAAAGAAGCATAAGTTCACGCGACCAGTTAGGGTGTCCGTCATCTTGTATGTGTGTCATCTGTCGTAAATAAACTTTTGATGTAAAAAAATATCTTAAGTCCAAAATGCAATAGCAATTGAATGTATACGTACCCATTCTCCAAAATAGTCGGCAAAAGTGTCATTGTGGAATCTAGTGTCACCTCGCACCATATCGCATGACAAGTGGATGTCTTTCCGATCGAACTCGGACAATTGAGCAATATCCACCAATGTGCAATTCGTGACTCGTACGGGTCTAATTGTTTTCCTGGCAACCTCCCATAGACGTCAACCTCAGTGGATATGATATAAAGATTGAATTGTATTTTATCTGCTGGAATAGAGCGGGAAGGGGGATCGAAGTTGCCCAAATAAAACTTGATATGCGTAATACACTCCGACGCAAGGTAAGATTCTGCAATGCATCCTTCTGGTGCAGACTTATTGGCCACAGAGTCTTTGTAATCACCGAGTTGCCTTTCAACCGGGTACATCCACGTGTAGTGCACTGGACCAGTGACCAATAACTGCCTGGGAAGGTGGATCATGAGGTGAGGCATGAGGTCCAAAAAGTTTGGAGGAAATATTCGCTCAAACTTGCACAAGATATAGATGATTTCATCTTGCATTTTACGCAAATCAGATCTCTTGACTTCTCTCGTACATAGTTTCTGGAAAAATCTTGACAATGCAACACACGGCTCGACCACCTGTTTTGGTAAGTACGGTCGAATAAATACCGGAAATAGGCGTTGGAGTAGGATATGACAATCATGACTCTTCAAACCAGTTAACTTGTTCTCCCTGAAATTAACACATCTTCCTATATTTCCAGCATACCCGGCAGGATACCTAGCAGTCTTTATCCAGCAAAATATCTCAGTTCTCTGCTCGGCAGTGATGGTGTAAGCTGCCTTAGGCATTTTTTGTTTTCCCTTGACAGTTTTCAACCATAAATGTTTTCTTATGCTCATTTCTTCCAAACCTTTGCGTGCTTTTGGCCCGTCTTTGGTCTTTCCATCCCAACCTAAGGTTGTCCCAACCACACTTTCGCAAACATTCTTTTCAATGTGCATGACATCCAAGAAGTTCCTTATCGCAACTTGGACCAGTAAGGCAATTCCCGAATATACTTTTGTGCGACCAATACTTATACTGTCGGGCCTTTCAGGGGTTGCTGCAAGCACATCAGGATGGTTGCTAAGTGACCATAATCGTACTCATTAAGAATTGATAGTATTTCATCACCCATCACCGCCGTGGTGGCTCGCCCATTTCTACGGTGCCATCAAATCTGCGGCATCCATACGCCACTCATGTTCCCTGTCAAGCCATATCCGATGACGCATTCGGATAACTTTCCTCTGATGGTACCTAGCACAATCTGCATTCAAACACACCGACAACCTCTATATCCGCTAATAATGAGATCCGCATGCATTCCATATGCAGGAAAATCACTAATAGTGCCGATACACATGGCGTGCAAGTAGAATGTCTCGGACGAATAACTGTCGTACGTGGGATGACCTTGCTCCCACAACAATTTCAGCTCCTCTATCAAAGGTCTCATATACACATCGATACACTTTCCCGGATATCCCGGCCCCGGGACTAACAAGGTCAACATATTATACTCCTTCCGCATACACATCCACGGAGGAAGATTGTAAGGAATCACTACAACAGGCCATATGGTATATGAAAGACTCATGTTACCAAAAGGGTTGAAACCATCAGATGCAATCCCGAGCCTCACATTTCGGATATCTGAAGAAAAATTCGGATACTCTCTATCTATATGCTTCCACGCTTCTCCATCTGAAGGGTGTATCATAGTATCCCTGTCATTAGTGCGCGGCTCGGCATGCCATCTCATTGCTTTTGCCGTGTGAGGAGACATAAAAAGCCGTTCCAACTGTCCTTCAGTGGAAAATACCAAAGTACCTTCACCGGTTTCTCTTTTCCAGAAGGAGTGATCCTATATATCTCTGTATCACATACGGGACATCTCGTGAGGTCTTCATTAGGATGCCCCAGAATAGAACACAATCATACATGCAGACGTGGATCTTAATGTAGGAAAGACCAAGATCTTTCAAAATTCGTCTCATTTTTGAATATGTATTAGGAAGATGATGACCCTGTGGAAGCATATTACTCGTAAGCTCCAAGTAATCATCTACAGACTTGATGGATGATTTGTTTTCCACCTTTAATCTCATCGTTTCCATGACACAATCAAGAACAGTCATGTTACACCACAGGTATAGAGGGGTCTGTTGGAGTTGAATTAGCTTATTGTACCTGTCAAGCCCAGCAGTATTGCAAGGCAACGGTCTACGGGGTCGTGGGATTTGCTCAGTTGGTACAAACGTCTCGGAAAAACCAAACACATCATCAATCAACCTCCTCTTCGGATCGGTGAACCCGTCGTTACCACTAAATTGTCCGTGATCATACGGAATAACAGAATTCGGTGCTTCACCGTGGTATATCCAACATGTATATTTACTCCAAAAACCATTCTTCTTTAGGTGTTCCCAGACCTCATCAAATGGAAAACGAAACATATCACTGCGACATCTACATTTATTACATGGACAGTAGTGCAACGTATTACCACTGTCGTGCTCTTTTACAAATCTCATAAACTGCTTCATCCCATCCATTACACTTGGATCCCATTTTCGTAACCCAATCCAACTCTTATCCATTCTGAAAATGTATACATTTTCCAATATTAATCCAACTAACTAATATTGTTCAATTTATAAATGAAATCACAACAAACAATTAATCATAATGATTATCTTCATAAAACTTAATCGTTTTACATAAAAGCTATCGAATGTAACATGAATAATATAAAGTTTCGAAATCACAATAAAATACATACCTTAATCGAAATGGTGATTATAACAACCGATAGAAACCTTCGGCACTCCAGCTAGAACAACTCAAAGTAGCAACTAACAAGCTTTTTTCGGGAATAATTGAAAGAATCGGGAATAGAATTTTTTTCGGGAATAATTGAAAGATTGGGTTGCTGTTCCCTGAACTATAAATAATTTTCACTTGGAGGTTTAGCCGACGACCTAGATCTAGGTAGTCGGCTAAAGTATATTATTTTTTTTTTAAAAAAAGGGTTTAGCCGACGACCTAGATCTAGGTCGTCGGCTAAAGTATATTATTTTTTTTTAAAAAAGGGGTTTAGCCGATGACCTATATCTAGGTCGTCGGCTAAAGTAAATTAATTTTTTTTTAAAAAAAGGGTTTAGCCGACGACCGAGATCTAGGTCGTCGGCTAAACCCTTACAATATTAATTTTTTTCGGAAGGAGTTTAGTCGACGACCTAGATCTAGGTCGTCGGCTAAAGTAAATTAATTTTTTTTTAAAAGGGTTTAGCCGACGACCGAGATCTATGTCGTCGGCTAAACCCTTACAATATTATTTTTTCGGAAGGAGTTTAGTCGACGACCTAGATCTAGGTCGTCGGCTAAAGTAAATTTCTTTTTTTAAAAAGGGTTTAGCCGACGACCTAGATCTAGATCGTCGGCTAAACCATTACATTATTATTTTTTTTTCGGAAGGAGTTTAGCTGACGACCTAGATCTAGGTCGTCGGCTAAAGTATATTATTTTTTTTTTTCGGTCGGCTAAATGTTGTGACGGTCGTCGGCTAAATCTCTTTAATATAGCCGACGACTATTTCGAGCTTTAGCCGACGACCTGCACCGAGTCGTCGGCTAAAACCCTTTAGCCGACGGTATTTTGAGTCGTCGGCTAAAGTGCGAAGTTTAGCCGACGACACTTCATAGTCGTCGGCCGCTTTTTTTCGGGTCGTCGGCTAAAGTACTTTTTTTGGTAGTGCCGGGGGCCCCTTCTAGTATCACAGGGACTCCTCGTCGTCAACATGCTCTTCCCGTGACTTTGCCTTGCCGTGACGTGAAAAAAATATCCCCCAACGGGGTGAGTTACACAGAACAACAATCCTCAAGGATTGAAAATACACAATCATGATATATCTTTAGTTATGAATTAAGCTGAAGAGGAGTATCATAGTACGCCCGTAATATTCTGTGCAAGTGTACAAGACGAATGACCGGACACACCCGTCCTTGTACCTAATTAGTCACACGGAGATAAACGTTACCGTGTCCACAGTCCAATGTATCGGTGAACCCAATACATGACAATCGTGTGCTCGACTAAAAATTCCACACATCCGCACCCGGCCACGCAATATGAACCCAGAAGGTCATATGAACGAGAATGACCACAATGAATATCAATGAATAATAATTCGACAAGGTCAAGAATGACTCACCTAGATGAAAATAATAGTGACGTGATTGATAACGCAAAGAAATGATTGGAACCGTCGTTCCTCGTGAATGAAGTGATTATTCGACAATTACAAGTCTCAATACGGTTAATACAATGATGAATGAGTTATGATTATGAATGAACAACAACAAAAGGAATGGATATCCTTTTAACCGAGTAAGAATTAACTTACTCAACACCGGTGAACAGTGTCCTTCCACGAACAACGCCCTAAATGAAATGTCGGTCCCTCGAACAACCTTGAATAACATAATTACCAACAATCCGCTCAATATAAAAATCAAATACGATTATAACGAACTCAAAGCGTCAAAACGACTAAACCAAGTTCATTGGGGCATTATATCAAACACGTTGTGACCAAACTTCGATTGTTAACAACCAAACCTTAATTATACCAACATCGAATCCCCGAAAAGTGTTTCAATCCAACAAAACATCTTCAATACGATCAATAATCCAATATGAATATCCAAATTCATGATTACAACAACGATTAATCGAAAACCCCCAAATCCAACTCAATATTCAAAGTGTTCTTGGATAATCTTTCAATAATCTATTGAATAATCATACATATCCATAATCATGCGTACTTCACTACATACAACATGATTTTAACGTCCAAAACATCATATCTCAATACAAAATCGAAATCCAAGATGTTGAAGAAATTACCTCTTGAAGATCCAACCACTTCGATCCGATGAACACGAGTTAAATCGAGTATCCAAGCTTCCCAAACGAAAGAAGATGATGAAAATCTAACACTCAAGTGATTGATGATGAAGATTCTCTCCCACAAACCCTCTCTCTCGGACCAAGGTGAAGAAGTGTGGAAATGAGGAAGAAAAACCCGTCGGTCCACTTATATAGGTCTAAAGGACGCACGACCAATCCGCACGACCAAGTGTGCGTGCGTCCGGTCGTGTGTGAGTCCACTGCCGGCTGTTGTTCAAAGCGCACGAGCGCCGCGCACGAGCAGCAACTCGTGCGGCCTACTCGTGCGGCCCTGCTCGAACGCTGGGCCTCCTGACCAGTACAGCCTCAACACACGAGCATCACGCCGGAGCAGTTGCTCGTGCAGCCTGCTCGTGCGGCACTAACTCGACCACTGAGCCTCCTGCCCAAATCAGCCGCACACACGAGCGCCGCGCACGACCAGGTGCTCGTGCGGCCTGCTCATGCGGCAATGACTCGGCCACTGGGACTCCTGCCCCATCCAGCCGCACATACGAGCACCACGCACGACCAGGTGCTCGTGCGGCCTGCTCGTGCGGCCCTGCTCGACAAGCAGTTCTGCCCAAAACGATACACCGAGTAAAAAAATCACAGAATTCGAGAAGTACGGGGACAAAAGTACGAGTATGACAAATATTACGCCGAACGATGAACACAATTGAATGAGTATGAATGATGAGTGATTATTAATGAGTGAAAATTACTGACTGACAATTACTGACTGATGAATACTAAATAAAAATGACTGAATTACAACCGGGTATTACATACTCCCCCCCTTAAAAAGAGTTTCATCCCCGAAACTAAGGGTCAAACAACTCGGGATAATTCTCCCGCATACTATCTTCGGTTTCCCAAGTAGCCTCTTCGACTCCGTGTCTAGACCATTGGATCTTTACCAAAGGAATCGTCTTGTTCCTCAACTGTTTGATTCGCCGTTCCAATACTCGCATAGGACGCTCCTCGTATCAATGATCATCGGTGATCTCGATTTCGTCGAACTGAAGTATGTGGCTTGGGTCGGCAACATACTTCCGTAACTGATATACATGAAACACATTATGAATTCGGCTCAACGCCGGAGGTAAAGCCAATCGATAAGCCAACTCGCCTACTCGATCCAGAATCTCAAACGGTCCAATGAATCTCGGACTCAACTTTCCCCATTTTCCGAAATGGAAAATACCTCGATTCGGGGATACCTTGACCAAAACATGGTCACCTGTCTCGAACTCTAATTGTCGACGACGATTATCTGCATAAGATTTCTGTCGACACTGAGCGGTCAACAAATGACTCTTGATCAAAGCTACCTTCTCACGGGCGGCTATAAGCATATCGGGCTCGGTGCCGATTAACTCTGATAAGTCGTCCCAACACAAAGGAGATCGACAACGACGACCATACAAGGCCTCGTAAGGTGCCATCTTAATCGAAGCGTGCCAACTATTATTGTACGTGAACTCAATCAACGGTAGTTGGGCTTCCCAATCATCTTTCCAATCGAGAACACATGCCCTCAATATGTCCTCCAATGTCTGAATAGTCCTCTCTGATTGTCCGTCGGACTGAGGATGAAAAGCGGTACTGAGATTAAGCTGAGTTCCCATAGCACGATGAACTGAGTTCCAAAAATGAGACACGAATCGTCCGTCACGATCGGAAACGATACTTTTAGGAGTACCATGCAGTCTTACTATCTCTTTGATGAACAACTCGGCAAGCCTCTCGGGACCCCACGTATCCTTAATCTCAAGGAAATGAGCCGATTTAGTCAAACGGTCCATAATTACCGAGATTGTATTCATACCACGACGACTCGTCGGCAATCTCGTGATGAAATACATAGAAATGTCTTCCCACTTCCACTCTGGAATAGGGAGAGGTTTCAGCATCCCTGCCGGTCGTTGATGTTCAATCTTGACTTGCTGACAGGTTAAGCATCTCGAAACAAATTCTGCGACTTCTCGCTTCATATTACTCCAATAGTAATTTTGTTTCAAGTCCTTATACATCTTGCTAGACCCCGGATGAACGGAATATGGGGTGGCATGAGCTTCTCTCAAAATCGAGTTTTTCAACTCATCATTCGCTGGTACGCACAACCGATTCTTAAATCGCAAAAGTCCATCCTCGTGGACCACAAATCCAGGGGCTTTCCCCTGAGCCATATCCTCACGGATGCGCAACAATGATGGGTCTGAACCCTGATTCTCTCTGATTGACTCCTCCAGTGGCGATGAAATTTCTAACATGCAAAGTTGCCCTTGCACTCGCTGAAGCCAGACCTCGATCTCGGGTCTAAGGAATTCCTGCTGAAGCTCCTTCTGAACTGTTAAACGAGCAAGCATTTGCTCCTGAATGGACTTACGACTCAAGGCATCGGCAACCACGTTTGCCTTTCCCGGGTGGTACAGGATCTCAATATCATAATCTTTGATTAGTTCCAACCACCGTATCTGTCTCATATTTAACTCCTTCTGAGTAAATATATAGTTCAAACTCTTGTGATCCGTGAATATCTGACAGGTGACGCCATAAAGGTAATGACGCCAAATCTTCAATGCGAACACCACGGCTGCTAGCTCCAGGTCGTGGGTTGGATAATTAACCTCATAAGGTCTCAATTGTCGTGAATCATAAGCAATAATTTTCCCGTTCTGCATGAGTACACATCCGAGACCCTGTCCAGACGCATCACTATAAACCACAAATCCTTCCGTCCCTTGCGGCAAGGAAAGTACAGGTGCTGAAATTAACCGGCTCTTGAGTTCCTCAAAACTCCGTTGACACGCGTCGGACCACGTGTATTTATTATCCTTTCGCAAAAGGTTCGTCAAAGGTTGAGCAATTTTAGAAAATCCTTCCACAAACCGCCGATAATAACCGGCTAATCCGAGAAAGCTTCGGATTTCCTTAACATTCTTCGGAGGTAACCAATCTTGGATAGCCTCCGTCTTTTGAGGATCAACACGCACTCCATCTGATGAAATTACATGCCCGAGAAAGGTCACTTCGGACATCTAGAAATCACATTTGGAAAACTTTCCATAAAGTTGCTCTCGCCTCAACACGTCGAGCACCTGATGAAGGTGAAACTCGTGCTCCTCTCGGTCACGAGAATAAATCAAAATGTCATCGATGAAGACAACAACAAACTGATCCAAAAAGTCGATGAAAACCCGATTCATTAACTCCATGAATACCGCAGGTGCATTAGTTAACCCGGCATTAACACGAACTCATAATGACCATAACGTGTACGAAACGCTGTCCTTGCGATATCCGACTCTCGAATTCGCAACTGATGTTATCCAGATCTTAGGTCGATCTTTGGAAAATATTGAAGCTCCCTGAAGTTGATCTAAGAGATCATCAATACGGGGTAGAGGATACTTATTCTTGATCGTCACCCTGTTCAACTCTCGATAATCAATACACAAGCGAAATGAACCATCCTTCTTCTTGACAAACAACACTGGTGCTCCCCACGGGGACGCACTCGGTCGGATATAACCTTTCTCGAACAATTCCTCAAGTTGATTCTTCAACTCCTGCATTTCGGTCGGGGCCATCCGGTACGGTGCCTTCGATATTGGAGACGTACCAGGCTCCAACTCAATCGTGAATTCCACATCTCTCTGTGGAGGCAAACCAGGTAACTCGTCTAGAAAGACATCAGCATATTCCCTCACTACCGGAATATCCGTCAACATTATTGGTGATTTCTCGATTTTGGTCATATAGCACCAATAACCAATACACCTCTGATTGAGTAATTTCACTTCTTTCATCAAGTTGATGACTCTCCCGGAACAACTAGGATTACCTCCCTGAAAAACACATTCGACCCCATCGTCTGAAATGATAGTGACCATCCGCTTACGGACACTAATGACGGCATCGTGACGATCCATCCAATCAATACCCAAGATGACGTCGTCTTTTGGCAAATCTACCACAATAAGGTCTGCTAGCCATACACGGCCATGAAGCTGAATCGGACAATTCTGAATCTCACGATTCTCGATAATTCTTCTACCATCAGGTAGACCAATGACATAAGGCTAACAACTAGTAGCACTACCCAGACGTAGTCTACTCAAACATGACTCGGAAATGAATGAATGCGATGCACCAGTATCAAAAAGGGTACACACAGGTTGAGATAGAATATCGAGTGTACCTGAGATCATCTGGGCCTATGGATCGTCGGTCTTCTTCATCTCACAAATTCAGGGCTTGCTAGTCCCGGCACCGGACGCTCCCGTCTGATGGCTATAGGCTCCACCTTTATTCGATCATGTCATTTTAAACGATGCTGACTGAGTAGCTTGATTCTGAACGGCTGACTGCTTCGGGGCCTGAAATGCCGCCGGAGTATTTTTGGAATCTCTTCTGCAAAAACGGGCCTTATGCCCAGCAATTTCGCAGTTATGGCACGTGATAGTCTGCCTCGGGCACTTGGTGCTGACAATACCCGGTTCTCCACAATTGGAATAGGTGATGGTTGAGCTGGCCGCTCGGGACTGAGACTCCGCGGGTTTCGGTGTCATAGGAGGTCGTTCAGAAAAAGTAGAGCCCACATGAGGCTTCTTAAAAGTGGCCTGACTGTCGTCAGACTGATTACGGTTTTTAGACTTCTTGCCAGTAGATGAAGTTTGATTCTTAGCAATTTTCCTAGCGGTAAGCTCATACGTAAGAGCTTTCTCGATGAATTCGGCCAGAGTGGTGCAACGATGATTAAGCAACTGTAGTCTCATACGAGGTTTCAGCCTCTTGCTGAAATACTTAATCTTATCTGCCTCGGAGTGAATGATAGATGAGGCGAACGGAAGAAGTTCCTGAAATTTCTCGGCAGTGGTGAGAACATTCTCGTCTGCTGAGGAATCGGGAGTGAGTAGTTCTGACAGTTTGGCCTCTCTGAGTGGGGCCGGATAATACCTCTCCATCATGAGAGTCTTGAATTGATCCCAAGTACATGATCCATCGGTGGGCTTCAACGACAACCACCAAGAATGAGCGCTCTTACCCAGGTAGTAAGCCGCAACGGAAACTTTGTGTCCTTTGGGACACTCTACCATAGCAAATAACTTCTCGAAATATTCGAGCCAATGAACAATATCCGCCGGCTCAGATGAGCCCTCAAAAGTAGGTGGCCTTTGGCGAGAGATGTCGCCGATGATACTGCCCACACTCCTCTCTTGCCTCTGAGGTGGCGGCGGAGGAGCCTGTTGATTTTGATTAGCTGAGTTATGCATCGTCTCCATCAGTTGGGTCATCTGAGTCATTTGGGCCATCATGCCCTGCATAAAAGCGAGTGGGTCAATCCGAACACCTTCTGACTGAGCTATGTCCCGGGTACGACTCCCCGATAGTGAATGATCACACCCAAGTGAATGAGTGGCAGCGTCGCTGTTAGATGAGTTAGCATTATTCCTCGCGTTCGCACGTGTATTCATATGAGCTCTCGGGACTCGGTCCGCACCATGGCCTCGTCCTCCGCGTCTTCTGCCTGCTCTCTCCATACTGAAGTAGGAAAGTCACATGATGATTATATCTCTCGCATGATTATCACATTATGATTACGTCATGAAATGATGAACATGAGCATACGCGCTCTAGCATAGTGATTACATAAATGATTAGCTAAGGTGACAAGATTATCTGACGAAATTCTTGAAATGATTATTGAACTGGACAATGAAATAAACTGAGTGATTAATGAATTAACATGATCGACTGATCAAAATGAAAAATGATGCTTGAAGATTGTTAACTGATGAATTATGAATGAATGATTATTGCCAGAAATTATACCATGGCGTTAGAAATCTTACAGTTCTTGGTTTGATTGGCTCGGCATTTGCACAGGTCACACGTGACGCGAAAGTCCAATGATACTAGTCCGATGACGATGATTTCAAATGAGACATGACTTGAAAGGTAGTATTCAAAACCACGCTCCGATACCAACTCTGTAACACCCCAAATTAGGCGGATATTACAGTGTCGTGGATCTCCGAGTGGGACCCACCAGTCGAATGAAAACTGATGAATTAAATAATATAATTGTAGTACCGAACCACATTATATTACCAAATACTCCGATGATGAGTTTAAATACAAAACACCAGGACAAAACCGAACACTAGTATATTTTATATGAAGATAAAATACACAACACTGATTGAAACGGAGTATCCAAATGAAAATCTGCAGCGGAAAAATAAATGACAACAACATGAATTACTGAAAAGACCGGGGGCCCCTTCTAGAATCACTGGGACTCCTCGTCGTCAACATGCTCTTCCCGTGACTTTGCCTTGTCGTGACCTGAAAACAATATTCCCCAACGGGGTCAGTTACACAGAATAACAATCCTCAAGGGTTGAAAATACACAATCATGATATATCTTTAGTTATGAAATATCCTTAGTTATGAATTAAGCTGAAGAGAAGTATCATAGTACGCCCGTAATGTTCTGTGCAAGTGTACAAGACGAATGACCGGACACACCCGTCCTTGTACCTAATTAGTCTCACGGAGGTAAACGTTACCGTGTGCACAGTCCAATGTATCGGTGAACCCAATACATGACTATCGTGTGCTCGACTAAAAATTCCACACATCCCCACCCGGCCACGCAATATGAACCCAGAAGGTCATATGAACGAGAATGACCACAATGAATATCAATGAATAATAATTCTACAAGGTCAAGAATGACTCACCTAGATGAAAATAATAGTGAAATGATTGATAACTCAAAGAAATGATTGGAACCTTCGTTCCTCGTGAATGAAGTGATTATTCGACAATTACAAGTCTCAATACGGATAATACAATGATGAATGAGTTATGATTATGAATGAACAACAACAAAAGGAATGAATATCCTTTTAACCGAGTAAGAATTAACTTACTCAACACCGGTGAACAATGTCCTTCCACGAACAACGCCCTAAATGAAATGTCGGTCGCTCGAACAACCTTGAATAACACAATTACCAACAATCCGCTCAATATACAAATCAAACATGATTATAACGAACTCAAAGCGTCAAAACGACTAAACCAAGTTCATTGGGGCATTATATCAAACACGTTGTGACCAAACTTCAATTGTTAACAACCAAACCTTAATTATACCAACATCGAATCCCCAAAAAGTGTTTCAATCCAACAAAACATCTTCAATACGATCAATAATCCAATATGAATATCTAAATTCATGATTACAACAACGATTAATCGAAAACCCCCAAATCCAACTCAATATTCAAAGTGTTCTTGGATAATCCTTCAATAATCTATTGAATAATCATACATATCCGTAATCATGCGTACTTCACTATATACAACATGATTTTAACGTCCAAAACATCATATCTCAATACAAAATCGAAATCCAAGATGTTGAAGAAATTACCTCTTGAAGATCCAACCACTTCGATCCGATGAACACGAGTTAAATCGAGTATCCAAGCTTCCCAAACGAAAGGAGATGATGAAAATCTAACACTCAAGTGATTGATGATGAAGATTCTCTCCCACAAACCCTCTCTCTCGGACCAAGGTGAAGAAGTGTGAAAATGAGGAAGAAAAACCCGTCGGTCCACTTATATAGGTTCAAAGGACGCACGACCAATCTGCACGACCAAGTGTCCGTGCGTCCGGTCGTGCGTGAGTCCACTGCCGGCTGTTGTTCAAAGCGCACGAGCGCCGCGCACGAGTAGCAACTCGTGCGGCCTGCTCGTGCGGCCCTGCTCGAACGCTGGGCCTCCTGATCAGTACAGCCTCAACACACGAGCATCACGCCCGATCAGTTGCTCGTGTGGCCTGCTCGTGCGGCACTAACTCGGCCACTGAGCCTCCTGCCCAAATCAGCCCCACACCCGAGCGCCACGCACGACCAGGTGCTCGTGCAGCCTACTCGTGCGGCCCTGCTCGACAAGCAGTTCTGCCTAAAACGATGCACCGAGTACAAAAATCACAGAATTAGAGAAGTATGGGGATAAAAGTACGAGTATGACAAATATTGCGCCGAACGATGAACACAATTGAATGAGTATGAATGATGAGTGATTATTAATGAGTGAAAATTACTGACTGATGAATACTGAATAAAAATGACTGAATTACAACCGGGTATTACAGCGCTAGCCTTTCACCATAGCGTGCGTTATGTTCATTACGTACGTTATATATAACCAGTAGCGTAAGTTATCGACTTCCAGTTTTAGTCCAGTGGCTTTCATTTCTCTCTTTACGTACGTTGTCACTGCTTTTTACGTATGTTATCTTGTCCCATTAGTGTACGTTAATCCTTTCACGTAGCGTACGTTAATCCATATATCCGTTGCATGATTTTATCAAACTGACCGTTTGATTCTCTGACTTTGACCCTGACTTTCCCAAACGTTCATCTTTTTTGAATTCGTATTCAAACATCATTACGTACGTTAACACGTTTGTGTTACGTACGTTAGCCTCCTTCGATAGCATACGTTATGCTTCATTTGTAGCGTGCGCTATCTACATCAGGTAAGTCCTTCAGGTAGCTTCATAACTCGTCTGATCTGTAGGTAACTTCCATATTACGTACTTTATGCCTTTTATATTATGTACGCTAACATCCTTAGATTGCGTGCGCTATTCCTGGCAGATAGCGTGCACTAATCTTGATAATTCCAGCTTTTTACGTCTTCAACTTCTTGTTGTTGTTTTTTTTGTTTTAACAACTTAATCATCAAAACTCTATTAATGAATATTTGGAATAAAATATTCCAACAATCTCCCCTTTTTTAATGATTACAATACAACACCTTGAATTGGATAAAACCTGCAAAATAAAATATATATATATATATATATATATATTTGTACGAATCAAAGTTTTCGGCTTTGATCGCTTCGTTAGTTTCTCCCATCTTTTCTTTTTCTCCTTTTCGACTACTTCTTTTTATTTTTCAACTTCTTCGTTTTCTTTGTCGACTTTCTCCTTTTTATTTTTCTTTCTCCCCTTTTTTACTTTTATTTTTCTCCTCATTCTTCCATGACGTTTTTTATCCCATTCAACTCTTTTCTCCTCCTTTTTGTTATCAGCAAAAAAGTATAAATAAAGTACACCAATTTATAAAGTATAAAATATAAACTCTCCCTGAGCAAAATATTATAAATAAAGTACACCAATTTTTAATGTATAAATAAAGTACACCAAGCAAAAAAGTATAAATAAAGTATAAAATATGATATGATAAAATATGCATAAAAGGGTAAAACTCCCCCTGACAAAAATCTCCCCTTTGAAAAATATAAACTCTCCCTGAGCAAAATATTTAATGATAAAAATTGATTTTTGGGGATCCAACTGATAGTTGGTTTTTCTTTCGAGACATAGATGATATTCGGAATAAAAGTTCCTTTTGGAATCCAAATATTTTTGGTTTTTATCGTCCATCGTGAGCTTTTGCAACTCGTAAAATGATGCCCAATTTTTAAACATTTATCGCATCAGGGTATTTTGAAACTTAAGGATTCGTTTTTAGTATGCGGTTTGAATCCTAACCCCTGTTTATTCAGAATATATTTTTGAACACAAAGCATTTGTTCAAATTTTTCGTTTCCACATGAAAATTTCTTTGTCAAAATTTTAAGTTCATCTTGAACTTTTAAAATATCATTATTTAAAATATTTTCATTTTCAAGACATTGAGAATGATCGATCTCGATAATTTTCCCTTTTTCAAGAATTTTGAAAATTTCGGTTTCCAATAATTTATTTATAGACTGAAGGGATTTTATTTCACTTAAAGCATTTTGAAAATCAGTATGCAATAATTCGAATGCTTCAAATAATTCATCGTGAGAGGATGTACTTACTTGACTTTCGATATTACTATCGTCGAATGAACTTCGGGCCATGAGAGCGAGGTTATTTTGATTGAGAAAATCTTCGTCCTCATCTTCGTCACTCCATGTGGCAATTAAGACTTCCTTTTTAGGATTTGCTCGCAATTCTTCGCGAAGTGGCCTGGTTTGCCACAGACTCGACATTTGTTGTCGAATTTCTTCATTCCGCCCGAGATGTCTTTCTTTCTACGGTTTAATAAGTTCTGGAACTTATTAATATTCTTGGCATAATTTGCTGATTCTTCATCGCTTTCGTCCACCGGGATTTCTTCTTTATTTCTTGACATCTTAGCCTTCATGGCTATCGTTCTTTCCTTCGGCTTCGGCTTGGCATTCCGAGATTTTAGGTCAATATCGTAGTTTATAAGTGAACCAACGAGAGCACTAAAATCAAGATTGTTTAAATCTTTTGATTCCATTATTGCCGTCACCGTTCTGTCCCATTCTCGAGGTAGTGATCGGAGGATCTTCTTTACTTTCTCACTACTCGAAAGGGTCTTCCCATAATATGTTAATACATTTGTAATGACCAAGAATCAATCGAGCATGATTGTGATGGATTCTTCTTCTTTCATTTGGAATAGCTCGTAATCGTGAAGAAGCATGTTGATCTTCGTCTCCTTGACTTGAGACGTTCCTTCATGTGTGACTTCTAGCATCTTCCATATCTCTTTGGCACTTTCACACGAGGATATCCGGTTGTGTTCTTCCGTATTTAGTGCACAATATAATAATTGCGTAGCTTTGCAATTATAGTGATCATTTTTTCAATCGGAATCATCGTACTCTTCAAAACTTTTAAGCATACCATCGGATTTGGTGGAATTTTTGGACCAAGACATGTCACTTTCCAAAGCTCGGTGTCATAAGCTCGGATGAATATAGACATTTTCTTCTTCCAAGTCATGAAGTTAGATCCATCGAAGAATGGTGGTCGATTTAGAGCAAGACCTTTGACTGGAGTAAATTGAAGAGGCATCGGATCTTTTCTCCTCGGATGTTAAGCCGCTTTTCGGAGTACCGCTCTGATACTAATTGTTGGTGCAATATTGGTCGGTATCGCTATTTGGAGATAAAGTTATGAAACTCTTTCACGTTGCGGAAGCGATTTAAATAAAGGTGCGGAAATTAAATCAACACAGGATTTATAGAGGTTCATCCAAACGTGCCTAAATCCTCTCTTCGGTATCTTTTTCTTTAGGCTAAAAATAAACCTCTGCACCTCTCTTCTATCGGTCGAGGGATAACCGTTACAAACTCGTCTTCTATCGGTCCGAGTAAACAGTTCAATCACTTGTCTTTTTGTCGGTCCAAGTTAAACAGTTTTCCTTTTCTATTGGACAAGGAATC
Organism: Orobanche coerulescens; assembly: GCA_033398695.1. Lineage (NCBI taxonomy): Eukaryota > Viridiplantae > Streptophyta > Magnoliopsida > Lamiales > Orobanchaceae > Orobanche > Orobanche coerulescens. Next base: position 54,282,918 of record CM065803.1, read on the forward strand.
AACCAATCTAGCTTTCTATGGGTACTAGATAAACCTCACGTAGATATCGATTGCGATTCTAAATGCCGGATCCTTGATCCTAATAATATCGAATCCAATCGTATCCTTTGTTTTTCCTCTCTTGTATGATTTTGTGTATAACACTTAATCACTAAACAATATAAGCTCAAATACAACAACTAGAATGATTACAATGATATCTCAAGTATGAATGCTTTTCTCAATGTTGTTGTGTTGTTTGATACCAAGTGGTTTGGTACTTATAGCCATTTCCATCCAACTAGCCGTTAGTCACTTTTAACTTGCTAGCGTGCGCTAGCCTTTCACCATAGCGTGCGTTATGTTCATTACGTACGTTATATATAACCAGTAGCGTAAGTTATCGACTTCCAGTTTCAGTCCAGTGGCTTTCGTTTCTCTCTTTATGTACGTTGTCACTGCTTGTTACGTACGTTATATTGTTCCATTAGCGTACGTTAATCCTTTCGCGTAGCGTCCGTTAATCCATATATCCGTTGCATGATTTTGTCAAACTGACCGTTTGATTCTCTGACTTTGACCCTGACTTTCCCCAATGTTCATCTTGTTTGAATTCGTATTCAAACATCATTACGTACGTTAACACATTTGTGTTACGTACGTTAGCCTCCTTCGATTATGCTTCCTTTGTAGCATGCGCTATCTTCATCAGGTAAGTCCTTCAGGTAGCTTCGTAACTCGTCTGATCTGCAGGTAACTTCCATATTACGTACGTTATGCCTTGTATATTACGTACGTTAACATCCTTAGATTGCGTGCGCTATTCCTGGCAGATAGCGTGCGTTAATCTTGATAATTCCAGCTTTTTGCGTCTTCAACTTCTTGTTGTTTTCCTTTGTTTTAACAACTTAATCATCAAAACTTTATTAATGAATATTTGGAATAAAATATTCCAACAGAAGGTTCTGGTCAGGCTTAAGTGGTGTTTGGATGAAGCCCTGTTACTCTGTTTTCTTCTCTTTTATAATTCCAAATATTTCGAATTGATGTAATAACTGTGTGGTCGGACTTATTTCCTAAACTACTTGTTTCGGAATTTTTTTCATCATGAGATTACCTTCATAAATAAATCATTTTCGGATGAGTTTTTAAATCTTTAAAATTTGCATTGTGGGTCCTCACGGGGTTCACGGCACTGTAACGTTCCGGTGAGTTTTGGGGCGTTACACGTACGTAATATATATGAGATATCCGTCACTTCGATATTTTCAGAACTTCACTTTGTTTTTTTTCGTCCTTCAACCCCCCAAGATAGATTTTGGTTCTTCAAACTTGATCATGAGCTTGAGGGCATGGATTTGGAGCTCGAGATATGAAGATGTTGTTGATACTTGAGGTGTTTGATGGTGTTCATGTTCTTGAGGTATGTTGATCGACTCTACACCTTGACTTCGGATTCTTGATATTGTTATCATTGTTTGCTTCGTATGATAATGAATATGATAGTATTGTTGTGATTCTTGATGTGATGTGAAGTGTATGTTGAAGAAGATGATGATATGTATGTATTGATTGGATTATGAGTGGAATATGATACATTAGAGGTTAGATAACACATTGGACTATGTTATCTTGACGATTATGAACAAAGTGATGTTAATTGGATATGATTGTAGATTAATTCATGTTCTTGAGGAACTCTTGAATTATATGTCATAATATGATGAATATGTATAAGAGGTATTGGTGTTTTTTTTGGATATGAACAGGGAATATTCATATCTAGAACTAAGTTATGTGTTTTGGTATAATATTCATATAGGAATACGAATATGATTACGAGTTTGATGAGATTATTATTCATCTTTGAGTTCGGGAGTTCATACGTATTGAACAAGTGTTCAATTCGAATGATTGAATTATTTGACAGCCCTGAAATATGACTATCTATAATGTTGAACTATGGATGGTTCGGATTGATGATGATCATCGGTAATTGGTTTTAACTACGAATTTACAAGGAGGAACCTTGTTAATCTGTATTTAAGATTGAAGTTGGAATCGAGAATTTTAAGACCCTTGTTATTGGTTTGAATTGATTGTTGATATGATTATCAGATTTCGGCTTGTATTGTGGATATGAGTTCGTAATTGTTTGAGTTGTATTGTTCGGTTTTGTATATGACTAAAGTATTCTTGAACCGTTGAGTTTGTTGGTTGGGTATATCGGTTGTTGATTGTTATCGAACTTGTTGTTAATAGATTATTGCAATAGGTTGTGATGATTGATCGTTGATTATGACCGTTGTGTTGCGGTTGAGGTTGAAGAGTTCGCAAATTGCTTTTGGTCGGGGCTGAGGAGCTCGTAGACGAAGGCAATGGAATTGTGTAACGGCTTTGTCGTATCGGTATCGAGGCAAGTTTATACTTGTTCAGTTCATGATATTTAATAAATGGTTTTGATTTCATTTCCTTTATAATTTATATAGCAATGATATTATAAATGTAAATTGTTGGAAATTGTACTTTGGTTTGGATTAAATCATAATGTATATAATTTAAATGTGTTTGGTGAAGACGGAGATGTGAGTTATCTTTGGTCTGTGATATGGGACGTCGGATATTGAGAATAGTTATCGTGTCCATTGATGTCGGGATGGTGGTTTATTGATATTAATGGACTGTACCTCATTCGATATTATTCAAATAACAGTGTATTCTTTCAGGGATGTTAGTTCGTGGAAAGGACATTATCTTCGGCTTTGAGGTAATTTAAGTATTGTTCAGCTATGAGGATACTTATTCTGATGAATTTTTGTATATGTTGTATGTTAAGGTTTCGTATAATGAGATTCGTATTAACTGTTCGTCGAGGGATGTTGATCTCAGGGGCACTGTTTGGTATTGATGATCGTGTTGATCCTTCTTTGGGGGATGATGATCCGAGGATTGTTGTTTTGGATATTGTTGGTCGTGTCGATCTTTCATTATCGGTTTGTCGTTGTTCATTTCAGTGAGTCTTTTTTTATCCTCATTGGATTTGTTATTCTTTGAGTTTCGTTATCATGTTGTATCATGACATATCTGGAATCATATTTGCGTTCCGATTGGTCATTGTATAGGATTTTTAGTCAGGCACGTATGGCAATGTGTTGATATTTCCACATTGGACTGTGCACATGAGACGTAGTTCGTGAGGCTAATTAGATACATTGTCTTGCGTATATTCTGGATTTCATAAACGGGATGGACATGTGCACTGACATATTTCCAGATCTGGCGTACTGTGATGTCCGTCTTGAGCCATATTGATTGGTCGTTCATACTCCATGTATGATTGGGTATGTCTGACAGTTTGCGACTGGTTGTACATACACCCGAGGGGTATGTTCAACAGTCGGGGATATTTCTTTGAGATCCATTATATTTGATCTTGTTTGGAGTTTACCATGTTGATGGTATTCTCGGTCGTTGTTGACCCTTTGTTGATCGTGTTGGAGTTTATCCTGTTGATGGTATTCTCGATTATTGTTGATCCTTCATTGGTAATATTGGAGTTTATCATGTTGATGATATTCTTGGTTGTGGTTGGCCTTTGGTTGGTCGTATTGGAGTTTATCATGTCGATGATATTCTCGGTTGATTTATTAGTTGAACATTGTTATTGATCGTACGAGCATTCGGACTGTACGCTGATGTTTCGGGACTTATTATCATTGTTTTCTGGTAGTTGATCAATAGATATATTATGTGTTATTGGTTTTATCCAGATTGAGATTTGACTGTGCAATCCGACGGACATGATTTGGCATGGATGGATTATTCCACACTTATGAGTTATGATGCTGTTTTGAGAATTCTTGGTATTGTTTGAATACAGTACAGATGATTGTAGTTCAGTTCATTTCGTCATTTGAGAATGCGAAATATGGGTTATGGTAAGGATTGATTTGACATGGATTGCTATGGGTTGGTGATGTTATGACGGTAAGATTACGTTGGTAGTATTCTTACTATGTTATTACATTGGTATGTAATTATTTTTGATGATGTGATCATTATCATTGTTGAGTATTGTGGCTGACCCCGTCGTAGGCTTTATTTTTAGGTACTGGGAGATCGAGCTAGTAGCGGTCATGAAGGGATGAGCTTCCCAGGTGATACTGGATATGGCATGTATGTGGGAACCGAGTATTTTACTGTTCATTATATTCTGCTGCAAATGTATATTTTTAACTATGTTTATACCGACCGCGTGTGCATTTTAAAATGGCTTTCCGGTGTTTTACCAACTCGTGTATAACTTTAAAATGGCCTTTTTGGTATTTTGCAGACTCGGGTTTATTTCGTTAAACCTTTTTCCTTAAACTATCTTATCGGTACGTGTAAGTTGTGACTTAAGGTACGTTTTGAAACTGTCGAGATTTGGCATTTCGCCTTGTACTTTCAAACGGAATTTTATGAAGGTAATTTGAAAAATAGATTTTTAGAGACTATTTGAGTAATTGAAAGATATTACCGTCATCGGCCCTTTTGGCGTATTTGAAATGATTACGAAAATGATTTTAGCCTGGTGGGTTCCGGCGCGGGGACCACGCCGCTGTAATATTCCCGGATAGTTTTGGGGGTGTTACATTAGTTGGATAACCATAACAGGAAAACTTGTACAGATGCTATGCGTTAGCATCTTAAAATTGTAAATCCACATTGGAGACTCTATGATAAGCTTCTTTCTTTTTCTTATGTTTATTACCAGTTGATTTTAGCTCCAGGAACAACTTTCTTAACGTTATGAATTAGAGCTGGTTGTTACCATATACTCAATGATTCATTTCGGATTTTCAGTTTCTCCATAATACCAAGATATTGCGTTTATAACCTTCTGATAATTAGATATACCTATGCGTCGTCCTTGTGGTAATCTTAAATTATTTTCTGTAGAACAGATAAAAAGTAGTAATGGCACACATATAAACTCCAACGAAAAAAATAGGGCTCGAGAAAAATCTTGCGTGCCAGGTTTTAGGCGAGAAGTCACCTTACTAGTAAACAAGCATTAAGTGGCTTAAAGAACCATGTTTTAGGTGATATGGCATCTGCAATTATTATCTATAACACAGTAAATAACATACAAAGGAAAACATATAAACGCATAACTACCATGGTTACCATATACTGAATGATTTAAACCGGTTTCTCATTTTCCTCATAATACCAATATATTATGTTTATTACTGTATGGTAATTTGATATGCCTGTTATGCCTCCCTTGTTTACTACCATTAGGTAATATTAAATTTCATTTTTCTATTATAAGTAGTTATCTGTGCTTACCATATCATAAGCTTTCATTTTGGATTTGCATACAAAAATTAAAAAAAAAAACGACCCATAATCTTTCATTAATCAAAATTTGCATACAAAAATTGAAAAAAAATATCAAAACTCTGAAGGGAATGCATAGCGAGGACCAAACAAACAATACTCCAAACGCTAACGATTTCTCTCAGGACGCACGTGAATGGCATATGTAGTTCCCAAATACAACCGACCCTGATCCATGTTAATATGCTTCATAGAGTGACCGAATGCAAAATCGCTATTAAACAAAATTTGTTCCATTTAATCGTTCATGCCAGAAAAACTCGTCGATGACAACAATAACACATCAACAATCATAGAGTTTGCCATCTCCATGACAAATTCGGGCCAGTCAAATTTAACCATATCTATCATGTTAACCCATAATAAATCATAGGCTATCATCCCGCATGCATCAATAATCTATGTTCCTTCGGATATAATTATGATTTCCGTATCAGCCGAAGCATGGAATATTACGTCCATATTGAACTTCCTTAATGACTTACACTTCAGCAGTGATACGAAGGGGCTCCACGGGGAAGTGTGAAACACATATCGCTCCTCTCATAGTTGATCACATTAATTTGAGGAGCATCATCAAAAAGAAATTCCATTTCTTGATATGTTCTTGCGGAAATACTAAAAGATATGGACGATCGCTTAAAGGGCAAGGTGAAAGGATTATGTACACTTCTTTGTTGTGTGCATAAACCACTTAAATAGACCCTTTATTTAATATGTGTAAAAGGATATCTGCTTGGAATTTCTAACTACACTTATCAATTTAATTTCACCTCCAGATCTTCTAATCAAATTAATTGTGCATGAGGCTCTTAACAAGCCTTTTGAGGTCTCAGAGATAATACTGGCAATACAAATTATCAGTTGGTATTATCGATAACCGAAGTTGTCAGAATATTTACCCTTGTGTTACTTTTTCCACTACCTCATTTAATTTCTAATTGCACGTATCTATTCATATTCACCTCGACAGATGTCTTGTCCAATTAATTGGTGCATCGTTTCACAGCCTTTGAGGTTGCAGAAATAATAATGGTGACATAAATTATCAGTTGGTATTAACTAAAACCATATTTTAATTCAGAAGAGTCAGAATAATAGCCCATGGGTTACTTCTTCAACTGCTTCATTTAAATTATAACTGCACGTGTCTATTTATATTCACTTCCATAAATGTCATATCAAATTAATTGGGGATGTGCATCGTATTAATGTTTTTTGAGGTGGCAGGGACAATACCGTTAATATAAATTATCAGCTGGTATTTCTGAAAATCACATTCTATTTCAGAAGTCGTAGAATATTAGCGTTCTAAATACATACCATAAACCTATGTCCAACAAACTCAAATTTAAAGGTTACAATCCACGTATATACATAAAAGAATAGTCTTAATTACTACCCCCATCGCTAAAATGTCCAAAAAGGCCCACATCCACAAAAAGCGCCACATTTAAAAAGAAAAGCCCCATATTACACATCAATCATAAATAATTTTTGCCATCAACCACTGCAAAGAAATGGCTCCAGTACAACATTCTACTCCGACCAGAGGGGTGTGATAAGTATCAGTTTTATACACTTATCTGCGATTAGTATTGATATATTTCACCCAAAATTATGAGCTAGTCTACTCGTTTTTGCTTTGAATTAATTAATTTTTAATAATTTATTTTTATAGGATGAAGATGTAAATTTAGCCTTAATCGGATTGAATTACTGATTTACTCAAGAAATAACATGTTTATAAAATATTCTCTTTATTGAGTTTTTATGTATTCATGTTGTAGGGCTTTCCGAGACGAGTTCGACAATCTTTCCGGATTCAAAATCAGAGTTAAATATCAAAAGTTATCATCCGAAGAAGATTTGGGGAAAAAACGCAAAGTCTAAGAAATTCTGGGCTGAAAATGAAGTCTGAAACTCCATACGGGCGTGTACGGGCTGTTGTGCGGTGATTCATACGCCTCGATGGCGATCGGAATAATGGTCAAGAGCCAACCATAGAAGACAGATGCTGGGCACACACCTAGCAGTCGACACCCAAGGCGATCGTCTATTCGTATATGGCGATCGCCTATGATATCCGACCATAGACGATCGTCCCATGCCACGTATGAATCCAACACCCATCAAAGTCTTCGAAGACCGAAGACCCACGTGCAGATCCACAAAAGGCGCCGCGAGATAAGGCCTTTGACCCCATCCTGTCACCAACCTCACACCTACCGACAGGCCCCGCCGAAAGGTACAAAGTGGGTCCTCCCCTGACAGCGACTCAGGACGCGTGCGCACTCCTCATTGGCCCGCATATCTAGCTACCAGCTGCATCCTCGGACTTTAAGGAAACAGTCCCACGTGATGGGACGATCGCCCACATTATTCTAATATAGAATACGGCGGTCGCCCGCGATCGCCGGGGAAGACCTAACAACCTTTTCTACTATAAATAATGGGCCTCCAACAGTGGCCAGGGGACAGTGAAAAACGTACAGATAGAACGGTATTCTTACTTGACGAATACTTACACATACACAGTGATATTCATTTATCTATACAGAACACCAAAAAGCAAGAACACACAGAGCTTCATATCCAGTTCTTCCGGCAATCTTCATGCTCTACAGCTAAGATAACTAGAAGTCTTTACACTCATTGTAATAGATTCTAACATTGATATTTGTACTCCAAAGTATTCATATTAATAACATCTCGTGAGAGCATTAAAGCCCGGGACTAACAACTGCGGAAAATCTTGTGTTATTTACTTTCCCACGAAAGTGTTCTCGCATTTGTTTGTTACTCGACCATTCCAGCAATATCATCTCCGGATAATATTTTGGGTAACAACAATTGGCGCTAGAAGGAGGGCATCTAAATCTTCATTTTTATTCCTACCGTCTCGAAGAACACTCACTGTTCTCCGGGGCATATACTTAAAGAGACACTCACTGCTCTTCAAAGAAAACTTTCAGAAACATGACGTCTGCAACGACCTCCAAAAGACCCACCCTGTGATCTGCCGGACATCTCATTCCGGCCCAGACCGAATCCCAGCCTACGGCGGAAGGTGACCGCGACGACGCTAGACTCTCACTCCCGCCCCCGAGGGACGGTCCCAGCCTCTCACACGATCAGTTCCAGACCGCGGAATAGATTGAGGAGGCTATAGCCATCCTCAGGGAGCGACGGAGGGCATGCTGTTGGGATTCCGAAAATAAAACGAAAAACGCAGCGGAAAAAAATACGAATCCCAAACAGGATCGATCAAGTAACGTATATACAAAAAAAAAATACAAAGATAAAGATTCATACCCTTGAAGCCTTTGAAATAAATCTTCGTAAAGTGTAGACGATGATCACGATCCCGTCCCGAACACAAAATCCCTTCGTTCCAAGCACCGAAAATTCGAAGCCTCTACTTCACACGCGTCGGAAGTTGCCCGGAAAAATCTACAACACTCCGTTCTATGAAGAACACGGCTAGGAAGTGTTGTAGGAATTTTTTCTCTCTTAATTTTTCTTACTTCTTTTCACCTCAAAGATGAACAAAATGAAGAAGGAAAATTTTTCTCTCTCTCCTCACTTAAAATCACGTCAAGGGCTGTTTTGCAGGTTAGTATGTGTGTGTGTAGTTGTTATAATGTGTTGTTTTTATATTATCTCAAACATATAATACAAATCATATAATTGAGATAAAATGTCAACACATAATAACAAAAATACAACTAACACATACACATGCATGGAAATGATTCCATGTGATGTGGGGAGAGGGAGGGCGGCCCATGGTGGAAGTTTCCTAGAAAACGAGCCGAGTCACTCGGCTCGTGTATCGGACGTTCGTAAAACGACTCCGTTAAATACACTCCGTTTAATCACCAATGTATTTATATTAATTAATTAATCTAATTAATTAATAATATCAAATACAAATATATTTCTCTAAGAAATATAATTTATGAATTAAATTAATCACCCGGTAATTTAATTTTAATTCATAAGACCGCTATTTTGATTTATCTAATAAATCATAATTAGATATCCAATATCTAATATTTATAGAGAGATAATAAATTCATATTTATCCGTCAACGCTCCTGATGCGCGACTCCGTAGGTCCGTCTCAGCCGGTATTGGGAGGAACCAATGAGTGCGGGCAGCACTTAGCCAACCTAGCGGGCCGCACTGTAAACCCCGACTGAGAACGAATGAAGGGATCATTCCAGAACCATTATGTCGTGAATACTATATACGTATAGACCCTTTATCAGGTGTCCCGGTCAAGTCTTCGGGTCACGGTAAAGTCAAACCCTACTATTGACTAGACTCTATACATGTGTTAATGCAAATCAAGACCGACTGATTAATAGTGTATTTAATACGACTATATCAAAATGCTTTGGCCAAAGACTCATGATCTTATTTGCCATTAACCGTATAGGACATACGCCTGCTCACTAACAGGAGATAAAATCCTTTCTTGGCATACAGTAAAGACTGCTACCTGCCCGTATAGTCCGCACTTCGAGGTCGACTCAGCAATTAAGCAAATGAGTCTAACTACTCTAATGACAAACTAAACGTCACTGGCACATCTTCTACTGAATCCTCAATTCAAAGGTCCACATACACTATCACAACCTTTTGATTCGTCATCGACTCTTCGAGAGTGAATACCGTGTGACTGAATCGAGTATGAGTCGTGTTCGAGTATACTGGTCCCACCAATATACTTTATAACTATGCTATCAAGACGTGCACACGTCCTAGCATCAGTTATACAAGTCTTATTAAAACTTAATGCCCATTTAAGTTTATTGACTTGCGAACGATTTACGTAAATAAACTTTAAACACTTCCAGTGCATTTTCTCTTATCCCATAACGAGAATGGAATGTTCAGTTTATTTACATGGACTTCACTTTAATGTTTACCAAGTCAAGAATGCAATTGAAATACAATAAACAGTGAATGAATCGAATTGCCTTTTTATTATTTATTCCATAATTACAAGTACAATGTCCCTACTCTCTCATCCCCTGAGTGGCATTCGAGGGCATCTTCCTAACAATCTCCCACTTGCACTCAATGCCACACATCATGATATCCAATACCCATGTTTTTCAGATGTCTTTCTAAGACGGCCTGAGATAATGGCTTAGTCAGCGGGTCAGAGACATTGTCTTCTGAGTCTACTCTTTCCAATGAAACATATCCTTTTTCCACCATCTCTCGAACGATGTGGTACTTTCTCTCTATATGCTTGGTGTTGTGGTGAGCCCTAGGCTCCTTGGCTTGGGCGACAGCTCCATCATTATCACAGAATAGTGATATAGGCAACTCCGCGTTAGGCACCACTTGAAGTTCTTGTATAAACTTCTGCATCCAAAATGCTTCTTTGCTAGCACTGAGGCAGCTTGATACTCTGCTTGGCAGGTGGAATCTGCAGTAGCGGTTTGCTTGGAGCTTCTCCAAGATACTGCTCCTCCATTGAGAGTAAATAAATACCCAGATGTCGACTTAGAGTCGTCATTGTCTCCTTGAAAATCAGAATCGGTGAATCCAATCACCTTCAGTTCTCCACCACCATAAGTAAGAACTAAATCTCTAGTTCTTCTTAAGTACTTAAGAATGTTCTTTACGGCAGTCCAATGTTCCCTTCCCGGGTTTGCTTGAAATCGACTTACCATACTCACAGCGTAGGCTAAGTCTGGTCTCGTACACAACATAGCGTACATGAGGCTACCCACTGCCGAGGCATAGGGTACCTTACTCATCTCTCTCTTGTCTTCCTCACTTTGAGGACACATTTTCGTGGTGAGATGAATTTCATGTCGCATGGGAAGGAACCTCTTTTAGATTCATCCATCTTGAATCTTCTCAGGATTTTATCGATATAAAGGGCTTGGGAAAGTCCTATCATTCTTCACGGTCTATCTCTGTAAAGACGGATCCCTAGAATATAGGAAGCTTCTCCCAAGTCTTTCATGGAGAACGTTTTAGAAAGCCAAGCTTTCACAAAGGCCGAGCATTGCTATGTTATTTCCTATAAGTAGAATATCATCTACATATAGTACTAAGAACGCAATGTTGCTCCCACCGATCTTTTTGTAAACACACGGTTCCTCCTCATTTCGTTCGAAGTCAAAGTCCTTAACTGCTTCGTCAAATCGAAGGTTCCAACTCTGAGAAGCTTGCTTCAGACCATAAATGGCTCGTTGCAGCTTACATACTTTATGAATATTAGCTTTGGACACAAAACCTTTAGGCTGTTCCATATAGATTTCCTCCTCGAGGTATCCATTTAGAAAAGCCGTTTTGACATCCATTTGCCATATTTCATAATCATAATAGGCAGCAATGGCAAGCATCATGCGAATCGACTTTATCATAGCTACGGGCGAGAAGGTATCATGATAATCGATTCCTTCCCTTTGGGTATAACCCTTTGCCACAAGCCTGGCCTTATAGCATCAACCTTGCCATCCCCATCAGTCTTTCTCTTATAGATTCATTTATTTCCAATAGTCCTCATGCCAGTTGGAAGATCTACTAGAGTCCAGACCTGATTGGTATGCATCGAGTCTATCTCAGCTTCCATTGCTTCTTGCCATTTATCAGAGTCTACATCCACTATCGCCTGGTCATAGGTGACAGGGTCGTTTTAACTGCTATCAGGTGTGTCGTGGACACCCAGTTCCTCGACATGTGTATAGCCATACCTCTCAGGTAAGTGAGATACCCTATCAGACCTTCGAAGTGGAGGTTGTGTTACAATAGGTTCGGTTCTTGATCCCCGATCAGATGTCTCCTTAGGAGTTTCATTATGCTCTTCCAAAGAGATATTTCTACCCGAGCCACCTTCCTGAATGAATTCATCCTCAAGGAAGTGCGCTTGTAATGCCACAACAACTCTATGGTCTTCTGGCATGTAGAATAGATAACCCATCGAGTCCTCTGGGTATCCTATGAAACGTCCTTTTATGGACCTCGCTTCCAGTTTGTCCACCTTAGCCTTTTTGACATAGTCGGACATCCCCAAATCCTTATGTGATTAAGGCTTGGTTTCTTACCCTTCCACATCTCATGGAGTGATAGGAACAGATTTGGAAGGATATCTATTTAGGATATAGGCAATGTTAGTAAGGCATACCCCACGGGTAAATAGGTAAATCAGTGTAATTTAACATGGAGCGAACCATGTCCAACAAAGTCCGATTTCTCCTTTCTGAAACACCATTTAACTGTGGGGTTCCTGGAGGCGTGAATTGTGAAACTATTCCATGTTCCTTAAGGAACTCATCAAACTCAGTGCTCATATGTTCGCCACCTCGGTCTGACCGAAGTGCTTTGATATGACATCCAGTTTGTTTTTCAACTAGGGCCTTAAATTCTTTGAATTTAGCAAAGGCTTCAGATTTATGTTTCATTAAGTACACAATCCCATACCTAGTATGATCATCTGTGAACGTTATGAAATATTTATATCCGTCTCGGGCTACTTCTAAAGCACCACAAACATCGGTATGCACCAATCCAAGTTTATCGGCAGCCCTTTCAAAAGTCCCTGTGAAGGGGAACTTAGTCATTTTGCCTCTAAGGCAAGATTCACAAGTTGGATAGGGTTCTACACCCAATGGACTTAAAAGTCCATCTTTTCCATTTTCTGAACCTTGGTCTGACCAACATGACCAAGTCTAAGGTGCCATTTAAGAGCTTGATTAGTATCTTGCCTACCACGTTTCCTAGTTATAGTGTTCACTGCTGTTTTATTTTGCATGTTCAGATGATATAAACCATTCAACAATGTAGCTGTTCCAACCAATTTATTTCGAAAATAAATTTTACAACTGCCATTGCCAATGAAGAAACAAAATCCTTTCCGGTCCAAGACTGGAATGGATACAATGTTTTTATGCCCCTTGGGCAAAACAAGTACTTCATCTAATGTCAAAATAAAACCAGATTCTAAATCCAGAAGGATTGATCCAATATCGGTTGCCTCGACACTTTGTCCGCTTCCAACAGTGATCATTATTTCCTCACTTCAAGTTTTCTACTGCGTTCCAGATCCCGATTCATAGTACAAATGTGAGAAGTGGCACCGAATCCGTAATCCATGAAGCGTAATATACAGTAGCGGAACAATTAGTTTCAAAACAAAAAGTTCCGCACTGATGCGCCATTAATCTTGGGACAAGTCCTTCGCCAAGGGCCCACCACCGCATTTAAGGCATTTGTCCGTACGCTTTGGACCGCCTACCTTTTGAACCTTTCGGGCCTTGCCCTTTCCTTTGCACCCCTTTCTTGGGTTTGTACTGCTCGTAGGTCTTTTTCTTCTTGTTCTTGGACCTCTTAGGCCCATAAGAAATCACAAGAGCAGCCTCTCTCGGTTTAGTCTTCATGTTAGACTGCGCCGTCACCAGTTTATTCATTAGCCCAGCTAATGTGCATGTAATTTCATTACAGTTGAAATTCATTACAAACTGCGTGAAATAGTCGTAGAGATTGAAGGATGAGATCAATTTGAAGGGATAAATCCATATTAAAGTTGAGCACCTCGAGCCTCTCAATCATAGAGATCATCTTGAGGACGTGGTCTCCCACTTTCTCCCCTTCTTTCATCCTAGCACTGAACAACTGCTTTGATATTTCATATCTAGCAGTCCTACTGTGCTCTCCATAAAGTTCGGTCAAGTGTGCGAGAATCTGCCTAGCAGAAGTCATTTTCTCGTGCGCTCTCTGCAGCCCATTAGTATTTGAGCCCATCATTAAACCACGGACTTTCAAATCATCGTTGAACCATTTTTCATGGACGTCTTTGTCTTCCTGATTTCCACTAGTCCGGTTTGGAGTCGGTGGAATGTCCGCCTCCAAGACGTATCCCAGACCCCATACCGAGTACAATCATCGATTCCGCAACTACCAACAAAGTTAGGGCCTTAGGAGATTCTTTTCAAGTAGTATTGCAAGTGGGTTTTTAGCCATTTTAGAGAGATTCAATTTCGTTTTCGCAAAGATTTAGACAAGATTAAATTAGTGACTTGTTTAATTATGACCGAGTATAGAACTTAAGGGCTTGTATAATTCTTGTCTCGGCTCCCACTAATTTTATCTAATTATACACTCCCATGTTATAATCCGGAAATCATGGTTAGATCGACTTCTTAGTGGTGATCAAGTTCTTTACAAATTTTAACAGACGCAACCTATCGTGTTTCTTGCCAATTAATTTACGTAAGTGGTGTCTAACACCAACCCGTCTAACGGATGATTTGATCTTCTTTTACCCTTAGTCTTCATGCCCTCAACCTATCGGGTTTCTTGGCAATCCGGACTATCTAAGTTGTTGACCATCAACGCCTATCGGTTTGACTATTGAATCTCACCCGGCAACCTATCGTGTTTCTAGGGGCGAAATTTATCACCAACCGAAGGCATCTAATGCACTCAAGAATTTTTCAACCTCTACCAAATGTACTACCCCGATAACTCTAAGCATAGCACACCAAATGGGTATCAATTTTCTACGAGTTTGATGGAGGGTAGGAAACCTCGTAACCTTTTTCAAACTTAGTCTGTTTGTAGTCGGGAGAATTTCGCGATTAATGCTACACTTTGCACATTAATTCAATTATACGCGCGTTTGTTGGTTTGTCAATCATTCAAAATGAAAATGTAAAACAAGAACCTAGTTACTACCAACATATAGCTCATGGACCTTATTCCTAAGTACTGGGCCAAGCGAATGACCCAATAAAAAAACAGTCTTCGATTCTTCGTCTTATCGCTCGGTTGTCTTCGGTCTTCGTCATACCCAAAATAATAATTACATCATTGAAAAATTGCATCCTATACAAGTTTTTCTAGTAAATATAAATAGGCTCAAAACGGCCTTTACAACCCAATCGAATCGAACAAATCAAAAAACTAAGTCCACGAGCTATATCACCATCACATAAGGATTCCATATAACATGTAATGGCAACGAAATTAAACAATTAATCTTAATATAAATTAATCTAATTAATCCATAAATTAATCTATTCAATTTCTACTATATTAATCCAATTAATATAAGGTGGCATTAAAATTAAATAATCAATTAATATATTAATCCAATCAATATAAAATTAATCTATTCAATTTTAATGGTATTAATCCAATTAATACTAATAATCGTCATTTAAATTCATTCGAAGTAATCCGGCCAAAATAATATTTTCGTTTAATTTATTTCCCTCAACTAAAAAAAAAAATATTCCAAATATTAATTTAGTCAAATTAAAATCCAATTTAAATTTTGGGAAATAATTACAACAAAATATAAACTTAAAACGGAGTCCCGGATAATCCGGTTTTAGGCCCAGCCCGCGGCCCGATTCAAAATCGGCCAAAAACCCGAGTCGCTGGCCGAGCCATCGCCGGCAGATCGCCGATCATTCTCGGCGTGGCCGAGACATGGCGATTATGGCCGAGCATGCTTCGGCACTGGCAAATTTCAGGCTTTACCAGATTCTGCCGGCACCCGCTTTCTTTGTTTTTCGCCCGTTTCAAAACGTGATGCTACAACGAATAATTTAAAATCTACAATTATTCCAAACATGATTCTAAATCATAATCATCATCCAAAAGCATTCCAAATGCACAAATAATCGTATATACTAAACATTGACCTCGCTCGATACCACCGTTGGGATTCCGAAAATAAAACGAAAACGCGGCGGAAAAAATACGAATCCCAAACAGATCGATCAAGTAACGTATATACAAAAAAAAAATACAAAGATAAAGATTCATACCCTTGAAGCCTTTGAAATAAATCTTCGTAAAGTGTAGACGATGATCACGATCCCGTCCCGAACACGAAATCCCTTCGTTCCAAGCACCGAAAATTCGAAGCCTCTACTTCACACGCGTCGGAAGTTGCCCGGAAAAATCTACAACACTCCGTTCTATGAAGAACACGGCTAGGAAGTGTTGTAGGAATTTTTTCTCTCTTAATTTTTCTTACTTCTTTTCACCTCAAAGATGAACAAAATGAAGAAGGAAAATTTTTCTCTCTCTCCTCACTTAAAATCACGTCCAGGGCTGTTTTGCAGGTTAGTATGTGTGTGTGTGTAGTTGTTATAATGTGTTTTTTTATATTATCTCAAACATATAATACAAATCATATAATTGAGATAAAATGTCAACACATAATAACAAAAATACAACTAACACATACACATGCATGGAAATGATTCCATGTGATGTGGGGAGAGGGAGGGCGGCCCATGGTGGAAGTTTCCTAGAAAACGAGCCGAGTCACTCGGCTCGTGTACCGGACGTTCGTAAAACGACTCCGTTAAATACACTCCTTTTAATCACCAATGTATTTATATTAATTAATTAATCTAATTAATTAATAATATCAAATACAAATATATTTCTCTAAGAAATATAATTTATGAATTAAATTAATCACCCGGTAATTTAATTTTAATTCATAAGACCGCTATTTTGATTTATCTAATAAATCATAATTAGATATCCAATATCTAATATTTATAGAGAGATAATAAATTCACATTTATCCGTCAACGCTCCTGATGCGCGACTCGTAGGTCCGTCTCGGCCGGCATTGGGAGGAACTAATGAGTGCGGGCAAGACTTAGCCACTAGCGGGCCGCACCGTAAACCCCGATCGAGAACGAATGAAGGGATCATTCCGTAACCATTATGTCGTGAATACTATATACGTATAGACCCTTTATCAGGTGTCCCGGTCAAGTCTTCGGGTCACGGTAAAGTCAAACCCTACTATTGACTAGACTCTATACATGTGTTAATGCAAATCAAGACCGACCGATTAATAGTGTATTTAATACGACTATATCGTAATGCTTTGGCCAAAGACTCATGATCTTATTTGCCATTAACCGTATAGGACATACGCTGCTCACTAACAGGAGATAAAATCCTTTCTTGGCATACAAGAAAGATCGCTACCCGCCCGTATAGTCCGCACTTCGAGGTCGACTCAGCAATTAAGCAAATGAGTCTAACTACTCTAATGACAAACTAAACGTCACAGGCACATCTTCTACTGAATCCTCAAGACAAAGGTCCACATACACTATCACAACCTTTTGATACGTCATCGACTCTTCGAGAGTGAATACCGTGTGACTGAATCGAGTATGAGTCGTGTTCGAGTATACTGGTCCCACCAATATACTTTATAACTATGCTATCAAGACGTGCACACGTCCTAGCATCAGTTATACAAGTCTTATTAAAACTTAATGCCCATTTAAGTTTATTGACTTGCGAACGATTTACGTAAATAAACTTTAAACACTTCCAGTGCATTTTCTCTTATCCCATAACGAGAATGGAATGTTCAGTTTATTTACATGGACTTCACTTCAATGTTTACCAAGTCAAGAATGCAATTGAAATACAATAAACAGTGAATGAATCGAATTGCCTTTTTATTATTTATTCCATAATTACAAGTACAATGCCCCTACTCTCTCATCCCCTGAGTGGCATTCGAGGGCATATTCCTAACACATGCGACTCGCCCACCATTACTCCGTCAGCCATCCGCCGAGCAGGCAAGCGGAAGCTCAAGGGGATATATGTTGAGAAATCGACAGAAAGCCCCGAGCCGCAGGAAAAGGCTCTCGTAAGGCGGGACGACTACGTCTTCAGCCGCCTAGGGAGTGATCCCTCGTGGAGACACGGGCGTTCAGGCCCCAGCCGGGAGGCATCGGAGTCCGAATCCGTCACCAGGAGTTCGGCATATCCGACTCCCAGAAGACAAGCCAGCCAACGGGCCCCCGCTCGCCCAAGAACTGAGCCCGGTGACGGAGAGCTCATCATCTACCATGGGGCCAGGGGATCAGTAAATGATCGTCTTGGCTCACACTCCGTGAGCCAATCAGCGAGCAGTCAGGCTACGGCGATGGCCGCCATGCAGCGCCAGCTCGATGAAATGAAGGCGCTCCTAGAAACTGGGGCAGGCGCCAGGAGATCGATCGCGGGACCGAGTGAGCCACTCGCGGTCCAGATCGAGCTCGCCCCAGTTCAACCGAAGATCGCTCCCCCTCTAACACCTCTATATGAGGGGAGATCGGATCCTGAGACCCATTTGAGAAAATTCCGGATTTACATGACCGGATGTGGAGCATCGGACGCGACGAAATGTCGGATGTTCCCATTGACATTGGGCGACCTCGCCCACAGGTGGTACATCTCACTACCACCTCGCTTGATCAATTGTTTTGAGAAGCTGGCGAACGACTTTACATCCTGCTTCGCCGCCAAAGTTGCTCGGCCAAAAGGTCCCCACCGCATGATAAAAATCAGGCAGGGGAAGGACGAGCCCGATGAAGATTACATCGACCGGGTGGACGAAATAGTCCTCACCGGAGAGCCCATTAGCGAGGCTCGCTCTCTTCTCAGTCCTAGGGGGATTCTACGGCCACTCGCCCATGTTCAGGCACCTTACAAAGGACATCCCCCCGACCTATGCGATCTTCCGCGTTAGGGCCGTTGATTTCCTGGATAGACAGAGGATGCTCACCCTCCGCTTAGGCGAGGGATCTGCTGGAGAAGGGAAGGCGCCATCCCACATCCAGAAGAAGGCGGTATCCAAGCCCAGAAAGGCGGTCGCAAAGCCGCCTGGTGAATTCAAAGCCTTCGAGGATGTAGAGGTTCACCTCCTCCGCAACCTCAATCTATCTCCGGCCCACATCTTTAACGCCATCAAGGGGCGCGAGTGGCTCAACAAACCTAAGCCGATAAGGGACAACGGTCATCTAGACCGCAGCAAATTCTGTGTCTACCATAAAAGTCCCGGCCACTACACCAGCCAGTGCCGCGACCTCCTCAGACAACTCTGGCGACTGTTTGAGGAAGGCAAATTGGATAACTTGGTTACCAAGCCAGAGCCTCGAGCAGAGAGGACCGGAGGGTGCGAACGCCGACAGAACGATGGAATCCCTCCCAATCTGGTCGCAAGGATCGAGCAGAATGAGCCGGAGTACTCGGATGAATCGATTCCTCCGATCAACCCTGGCGGCCGGATCAATATGCTTCAGGCGGGAGGTGGAAACCTCAGAGGCCTTTCCTCGGTTTCCACTCTGTCGAACAGAAAGAGGAAGGCCGAATTAAGGGCGTTCGCCAGGGTCCATGTCGTGGTACCCCCAGAGCCGACCATCTCCAAAGACGTGCTCATCACTTTCTCCAACAAGGATAGGGAGGGAGTGCAGTGCCCCAAAGAGGATGCATTGGTAATCTCTGCATGTATCCTTGGGAAAATGGTCGATCACGTGCTGGTTGACAATGGGAGCTTTTGCAATATCATATTCAAATCCGCTCTTGACCAGCTCGGCAAACTGACCAAGTTTATCAAGCCATTTGACACCGTGCTCCAAGGGTTCGGCGACAGCACAGTCTAAGCCTATGGAAGGATCAAGCTCTCTGTCGAGCTAATATGTTACTACGATCCCAAGGTTAGGATTACTAGGAACCTAAATTTTGTAATCATAGATAGGCCCAACATCTATAATGGGTTCCTAGGTCGTCCATTTCTAGAAACCTTCGAGGCGGTTGCCTCCTCTTTCTTTTACTGTATCAAATTCCCCACTGCCGATGGGACGGTCGGTACTGTAAAAAGAGACCAATTAATGGCTAAGAAATGTTTGAATTACTCCTGTGTCGTAACTTCTTTCAATAATTCCCATGCTGTGTGTACCATTGAAACGATCGACAATCAACCGATGGAGATCGACGAGCCAAGCACCTCGTACCAGCCCGACTCAGAGGACGACATCTCACAACGATTGACGGACGACATCGAGCCAAGGATCGGTTTCGAGCCAAGCCTCGACATCGATCCAAGGATCGAGTCCGGAAATTGTTCCAAACGAGAGGTGACCATCCCCATTGAAGAGTTGGAAAGTATAACGATAGATCCGGCTCGCCCGGAGTGGGAAGTACAAATCGACACAAGCGTCGACCTCGAATTAAAGAATGATCTGATCAATTTACTACGTAAGAACATCGGAGTCTTTGCCTGGTCGCATCAAGATATGGTTGGCATAAGTCCTGAACACGCTTGCCACTATCTAAAGATCAACCCGTCAAGGAAGCCTGTTCACCAGAAATGTAGGAAATTAGGTCCTGAGAAGTACGCAGCGCTCGACATAGAAGTCAAAAAGCTACTCGACAACAAACTAATCGGAGTAGCTACAGACGAGCCACAATGGGTAGCCAACGCGGTGCTCGTCAAAAAGCCGAACAACTCCTGGAGGTTATGCATCGACTTCACCGACCTCAACGCGGCATGTCCAAAAGATCAGTTTCCGATGCCTCATATCGACCACTTGGTCGATAGCACTACAGGCTGCGAGATGATGTCGTTCATGGATGCCTTCGCCGGATACCATCAAATCCCAATGGCGGAGAAAGACATAAAACACACATCGTTCCACATGGAAAAAGACATATACTTTTGGATTCAAATGTCGTTCGGCTTGAAGAATGCAGGGGCGACCTACCAGCGACTAGTCAACGGGATGTTCGCTAATCAGATCGGCAAGACCATGGAGGTCTACATTGACGACATCGTGGTCAAAAGCCTCAAAAAGGAAGATCACCTCAATGACCTAGCCGAGACGTTCGCCATCCTCGAAAAGTTCAATATGAAGCTTAACCCCAAGAAATGCAACTTCGGGGTGAGCTCCGGAAAATTCCTGGGGCACATCGTGAGTCAGAGAGGGATCGAGGCAAACCCCACCAAGATCAAGGCGATCCTCGACATGCAGGAGCCCCGGAATGTCAAACAGGTGCAACGCCTCACTGGTTGTCTGGCTGCCCTCAACCGGTTCATATCTCGGCTCGGAGACAAAAACCAAACCATTCTTCACGACCATAAAGAACAAGAAGTTCACATGGACAAAGGAGAGTCAAATAGCGTTCGCCAAAATCAAGAAATATCTATCTAACCCTCAGATCTTGGCAAAGCCGATCCCCGGCAAAAAGCTATTCCTTTATCTGGCGGCCTCGGAGGTCGCACTGAGTGCTGTTTTAGTGCGAGCAGAGGGGCAAGCCCACATGCCGATCTATTTCGTTAGCCAAGCACTCCATGACGCGGAAACGCGATACACGCCTCTGGAGAAGATCGCCTACGCTCTAGTCATGAGTGTTCGCAAGCTAAGGGCCTACTTCTTCGAACATCAAGTGGAGGTCCTGACGACTCTCCCCTTAAGGCAAGTCCTGCACCGGCCCGACACTAACGGGCGACTCCTCAAGTGGTCACTGGAGGTCACCCAATACGGTATTACGTACGCTTCTCGCACGGCGATCAAAGGCCAAGCTCTGGTGGACTTCGTGGTGGAATTAACATTCCCACCCAGTCCAACCCAGATCGGTCGCCCCGCTTGGAAGTTGTACGTGGATGGCTCGGCAACCAACTCGCGAGCAGGGGCAGGGATTGTCCTCATCAGCCCCGACGGCCAAAGTTTCACAAATGCTGTACATTTCGGGTTCGGGCGACTAACAATGAGGCCGAATACGAAGCCTTGGTAGGCGGGCTCGATCTAGCCCTCGCCCTGGATGTTCGCCGTCTCCACATCTTCATGGACTCCCTCTTGGTCGTGAACCAAGTCAAGGGAGAATATGAGGCGCGCGGCGAACAAATGATCAAATACCAAGAACTAGTCGCTGAAATATGCACGAAGTTTGAGGAAATGCTAATCGAATAAGTCCCGAGAGAGCACAATTCTCAGGCCGACGCCCTATCCAAACTGGCATCATAAGATGGGGCGGCCGATTTCTCTAACATCCAAATCACGAAATCAGCAAAGTCGGCGATCGACAGAAACCTGGTTACCACAGTTGCCATTGCCGAGGAGAACTGGATGACTTCGTTCATTAAATACTTAAAGGACGGAACGGTCCCTGACGACCGTATCAAAGCTCGCCAGCTTCAACTCCGTGCATCCAGATACACCCTACTGGACGACCGAATTTACAAGCGAGCTTTCAGCCTTCCCCTCCTCAAGCTCGTTTTAGCCGAGATCCATGATGGGATCTGTGGGAACCATGCTGGTGGGCGAGCTCTCATCCACAAAACAACCAGGCAAGGTTTTTTCTGGCCTTCGCTTCAGAAAGATGCGATCGCCTATGCCAGATCGTGTCACAGGTGTCAAGTGATGGGCCCAAACATCAAACTCTCCCCCAAGTAGCTCACTTCTATCTACAGTCCATGGCCGTTCGCCCAATGGGGCATCGACCTCATCGGTCCCTTGCCAATGGCGCCAGGAGGATGTAAATTTGCCATTGTAGGGGTCGATTACTTCAAAAGATGGGCTGAGGCCGAGCCACTCAACAAGATCGGCCAAGAACAAGTAATTAAGTTCATATGGAAGAACATCATATGCCGATTCGGCTACCCCAGGCTATAATCTCCGATAACGGGAAGCAGTTCGACGGTTTGGAAGTCATGCAATTCTGCGAGAAGTGGGGAATCAAAAAGTTGTTCTCGGCCCCCTACCACCCTCAGACGAACGGGCATGTAGAGGTTGTAAACAAGATCCTCAAACATACAATCAAAGCACGACTCGAATCTAGACAAGGACGGTGGGCGAGCGAGCTTCCAGATGTTTTGTGGTCATATCAAACGACGACCCGAAACTCAACTGGTGAAACCCCATTCGCCCTTGCCTTCGGAACAAAAACAGTGATCCCTTCGGAGATCGCCGTCCTCAGCCACCGAACTGAACAAGAGATGACGATGGACAACAATGTGGGCCCGCGGATCGACTTGGACATGCTCGAAGAACGTCGACTGACCTCGGAAATGAAGAACACGATCCACAAAAGGAGATCTCAGAGGTTCTTCAATTCGAAGGTCAAGGAAACACGGTTCCAAGTAGGCGAACTAGTCCTCAAAAAAGTCCAGGCCCACATAGGAGTCTTTGGCCCGAATTGGGAAGGCCCCTTCAGGATATCTAAGTGGCTAACTAGGGGAACCTACGAACTTGAACACCCTGACGGCACTCCGGACCAATATCCCTGGAACGCCGTACATTTGAAGAAGTACTACCAGTGAAAACTCTGTATTCAGTTTCAGTTACCCAATGTACTAAGAGTATAATGAGATTTTCCTGTCCCATCTATATGATTCGCCTCGACGAAAACGAACAACTAAAAAGAGGACGGCTCGCTCGCTTTACAAGAGGTCATCGTCTAAACCTGACAGACCTATGCAAGCGATCGCCCCTCCAAGCGCAACGTATACCGTCGAGGGTCGTCATTCAACATGGCTATCCGAGGTAGAAAAAGTGCGGTCGTGGTCCTAGAAGTCGATGGAACCGACACCTTCGTCCATGCAAGGTTCCTTTGGGCTGCGATCGCTCGCCTTTCGTTTAAATACGAGGCGAGCGTAGCCGAAGGACCCTCCAATTAAATCCGTGGACACGCTCGCGCGCCCTCAAAAGTACATCATCTAACATGATATACCCGGACAAGGCGATGCATCCCTACCCCATCACAACGTATATTGTCGAGGGTCGCCATCTAACATGCCGACCCGAGGTAGAAGAGAGCTAACAAGCCGCGGACGTGGAGTCGAATAAACCGACGACGCCCCGTGCAAGGACTCCTCCAAACCAAGACCGCTCGCCTTTCGTTTGAATACAAGGCGGGCGCAGCCTAACGGAGGACCCTAACAATAAAGTGAGTCGCGGGATATACCTACGGATGGAATATCCCTCGCACATAAAGACACGGTCACAGAGGTTGGTCCATCGAACTCAGCGACTGTGCACAAAGTCGTCCTCCCTCAAAGAATCGGCAAAACTCAAGATAGCTCGTCCAACATACTATTTTCGTTCCCTTATTTACACTAAGTAAACAAAAACAAGGGGCAAAGTGGAGCTATTCCTGAAATGCGATTGGGAGGAAGGGAACATACACGATCGGCCTCGTTCAAGCACATACATGACGACCAGTTTTGCTCAAGAAATTTACAAGTAAGAATTTTCAAGTATACCAATACATTCGGATCCATTCAACATTCAAACAGTCAATCAGGCGAACAAGGCATCAAATGCAATTATATAAACACTTGTATAATTGCATATGCAAATATTCAAAAGAGACGATCATACATGTAAAGAATCAGATACGGAAAAGGAATATTTTATTCCATTCGAAAAATTAGTACATTTAAGCCCGAAGGCAATACAAGAGAAAAACAGAAAATTACAAGCGAAGGAAAACAAAATCACTCAGGCCGCCCCCAACTGGCCTTTGCCCCCAACAGGCGGATCGGTACGCGCTCCCTCATCGACTTCAGGATTAATAAGTTTATCCGGAGAAGGATACCAGCTCAGATCAATCCCTAAATCGGTGAGATCGAGGATCGGCAGGGAGAAGTCCGGATGCAAAGGATGCTCAAGTGCATAGGCTTTGAAGGTCTCCATCATAGGGCCGACCTCGAGCCCTACCTTCTTGGTGGCACGGACCGCGTCGGTGTAAGCCACATAGTAGGCGAACTCGCCGACATACCCCACATTAAGGTAGGGATCGGTCCCAATCGCCTTTAATTGATCCTTTAAACTGCATTCGTCTTGTCAGCATCCACAAGCTCGGCTACCTTGGCGGCCAGTTCTCCTTTCGCCTTCTCCAGCTCGCCGTTGAGCCGGTCCACTATCGCCCTCAGCCCAGCCGCCTCCTCCTGTGAGGCCGCGTGCAACCGACGAGCATCCGTCATCTGGTCGTGGAACCGATCGGCCACTTCCTTGGACCGGCCAAGCTCTTGCTTCATCCGGTCGCGGTCTTGTTTGGCCCGTTTGGCCGTCTCAATATGTTCCTTCTCCATGGCCATGATCCGGTTAGCGAACTCGGCATTCTGGCTCCGAGCGATCTTGAGATCTTGATGAAGGCGAGCATTAGAGGGTCGTCCCTCATAATCCTTAGCGGCTTGGGCAGCCATCATCGCCGCCTGGAGAGTCAGGGCGAGCGTCGCCTGCATGGCGTCTCCAGACCGCCGACGAGCAATCGCATCGAGGTCGGTCGTCCAGGCCTTAGGAAGAGAGTTGATGGCCCGGGAGACATAAGAAGGAACCTTGAGGGACTGGCGCAGAGACTTGCTCGCCAAGAAATCTAGCACCATCGGCGAGACGTCCGGATCGGCAAGACGGACCCTGCAACACAAATAGAAAGAAACAAAAGAGTTAGTATACATCCTACACAAATAGCCTAAATCAGAAAGATCAAACCAGTCTTACCTGTTGACCAACTTGGGGTCGCGGCCGAAAAGGGCTTGCCCCGAGGAGTTTCGGCCTCGACGATCGCCGCGGTCTTCAGGAAGGCAGCTGATGGTCCGGACCCCTCCGCCATCGGAACAGCAGATATAGGCGGTGCGGAAACCGGCGGCTCCAAAATGGATACCTCCGCGTCAGCAGTCGGCAGGGACTCCTCCGGCCTCCGCCTCTTGCGGTTGTGCTGGAGCTGTTCTTCCTCCCGAACTTCCGGCTCAACGACCGGCACCATAGTAGGTCTCACCGCAGGGACAGGACGGGACGTCGTTGCTGGGGCACGACCCGTATTCTTGCCCTGGTGAAGACGACCCAAAAGACCAGGATTCGACATGGATATCTCTCTCGGTGGCTCGTTATAATGGGGAAAATAGATTTCTGTCAAAAAAGAAATTCAGACAAGTTAGACATCTACTTCAATCAGACGATCGTCATACAGGAAAGAGGAAGTAAAAATTCATACCTGGAACCTTCAGGTGGCGAGGGTAGCGAAACAATCGAGCTCCCAACCGATGAAGTTCGTGGCTGACTGAGCGAACGTCGATGTAGGAGTCCGGCAGACTGCGAATTCTCTCCCAGACGATCAAGAAATCAAAGGGGAAATCGCCGATCGCTGGAACAAGGGATCCTGCAAAAAGGAAACCAAATTAGATCAGTTCAAGGTGTATCCAAATAAAGGGAGAGTTGAAACCCTTACTCAGATTCTTCTCTCGAAAATTTGTGGGGATATCCAACTCTTCCTCCGGCTTATCGCTCGAGGCCGACCTCCATGCGCTGCCGACCCAGCACCACTTTGCCAGGTCGCCCCGAACCTTGTTCGGCACCCCTAGGACCACCCTACCCATGCGACCGTGGATATGGTAGCCTCCGAACGATCCCTTCTGCGCGGTCAGCTTGAAAAGATAGTTCATTTCCAGCGTAGAAGGCAGACGAAACAACCGATAACTGCCAAACAATGTGAAGGTGCTGATAATCTGCAGCCAGGCGTTCGACGTCAACTGGAGCGGCGCCACATTCCAGGCGATCAGCAAATACGACACGGCGAACGGCAAGGGAAACCGCAATCCGGCCTCCAGGATCATTTCATTGACAGTGACCATACCCTCGGGAGGCTGATCGGCACGTTCATTATCCGAGGGCACGTGCAATGAAACATCAGAAGGAATGTGGAATTTCTCCCCCCAGCGAATCAAGTCTTTCTTGGTCGCCGAGCTCCGGATCTGTCCAAGGGTCCATAAGGAATGGTCCGCGGCCCGGAATGACGTCTGCTTCACGGGCTCATAGGGGTGGGCGGCAGAATACGCTTCGAAGTCAAACTCGGGACATAGTCCGGCAATACCCTCCATAAGCTTGGCGAAATCAAAATAGGCGGGGCCGAACACGCTGTTCTGCTCCCAATACAGCCGTACCACTTCATCCTCATCCACCGGCGAGTCCCTCCTGCTCCGCCACCGCCGCTGATCTTGCCACGTCGGCCTCATTGAAGAGCTCTTCAACCTCCACAGGTGTTATTCCCACACGGATGGCCTCAACGGCCGTTTCCATGTTGAGAATCGCTGGGGTTTCTTCCCGGTCAGGCGAAGCCGCGGCGGCGGAAGAGCTACCAACCTCGTATGTTTTAGATCCTCCTCCAGACATGTTCTTAAGAGTAAAGGGGGAGAGAAAATATTTGTTCTTACCTAGAAAGAAAGACGGTCGGCACAAGGAGCTTCAAAAAAAATCGGCAGAGTCTTCGTCTAAAAAGCAAAGGCGCATAAAGAGTTGAACTGAAATGGCCCTAGCCCTTTTTATAGGCTGGAGCAGGGGCCTTTGTGCAAACAGGCGAAATCCCAGGGGCTGGAGTGCAACCGTCGGGGGGTACACATTAAATGCAACCCTCGAAACCTGCATACGTGTCGTTTCGAGGGCACGCCAGACGACAAGTCTGACAAAACCGTTGGACTCCCCCAACGATAGCGCGACGCGTGTCCCTACAACATTTCAAGAGCCCACTTCCATTTCCCGCTATTTCCAACGCATAAGGAGATCGTCCGGATTCAAAATCAGATCGTCCAGGCGACGATCGTCTTTGTCATAAACAGACGAGCCAATCATCTAAACACAGGCGATCGCCAACAGCGCCACCTCACCCCATGTTTTCAACATCGGAGCGAGCTGGGGGGCAATTGTTGTGCGGCGATTCATACGCCTCGATGGCGATCGGCATAATGGTCAAGAGCCAACCATAGAAGACAGATGCTGGGCACACACCTAGCAGTCGACACCCGAGGCGATCGTCTATTGGTATCTGGCGATCGCCTATGATGTCCAACCAATGACGATCGTCCCGTGCCACGTATGAATCCAACACCCGTCAAAGTCTTCGAAGACCGAAGACCCACGTGCAGATCCATAAAAGGCGCCGCGAGATAAGGCCTTTGACCCCAGCCTGTCACCAACCTCACACCTACCGACAGGCCCGCCGAAAGGTACAAAGTGGGTCCTCCCCTGATAGCAACTCAGGACGCGTGCGCACTCCTCATTGTCCCGCATATCTGGCTGCCAGCTGCATCCTCAGACTTTAAGGAAATAGTCTCACGTGATGGGACGATCACCTACATTATTCTAATATAGAATACGGCGGTCACCCGCGATCACCGGGGAAGACCTAACAACCTTTTCTACTATAAATAATGGGCCTCCAACAGTGGCCAGGGAACAGTGAAAAACGTACAGAGAGAATAGTATTCTTACCTGACGAATACTTACACATACACATTGATATTCATTCATCTATACAGAACACCAAAAAGCAAGAACACACAGAGCTTCATATATGGTTCTTCCGGCAATCTTCACGCTCTACAGCTAAGATAACTATAAGTCTTTACACTCATTGTAATGGATTCTAACATTAATATTTGTACTCCAAAGTATTCATATTAATAACATCTCGCGAGAGCATTCAAGCCCGGGACTAACAACCCCGGCAAATCTTGTGTTATTTAATTTCCCACGGAAGTGTTCTCGCATTTGTTTGTTACTCGACCATTCCAGCAATATCATCTCCGGATAATATTTTGGGTAACAACACGGGCGTAACTCACTAAATGCAAATTTACGAAGCCATGTTACGGCCGTAACTCCTTAATGTTACGGCCGTAAGTCATCAATGTTACAGCCGTAACTCCTCAATGTTACGGCCGTAACTCTTGCCAGATTAATGATCATTGTCTAATTTTTTATACTTTTGGTCTATTATTGAGGGGATGGATGGCATTGATCCGATCTAATGTAATAATGCTGGAGTTTTGGAGCTATTAGATGACTTTAGGTGTATAAATAGACCCCTTAGATTCATCATTATTCATCTTTCATCTTATATTTTCTCACTTTGTAATACTTTTTCTTTTTGTGTGAAGAACACACTTGTGTTCTTGAGTGATTTGTGTAAGTTTGGTTTAACTTATGTTGTTGAGGGAGTTTATTGCTTCTTTCTCCTTTATCTACTAAGGGAGTTAGGATCAATTCTTTCCCTTTTTCAACTATTAATGACCACTAAAGCTTGTAATATGTTGAATAAACCCTTAATGGGCTAAGTTACTTAAGTTGGGATTATAAACAAGGTTAGTCATGTTATTTAAGTTTGTATAAAGATCTATTATGAATAACTTATTATTGTGTGTGATTTTCATTGTCTTACCAATCTTTATTTATTTGGCCAATAAATGACGATATTTATGGTCTTCATATGTTTCGAAAGAAAATATATTTGATTAGATCAAATGATCTTTACTCTATGTTGTTTTAGGGGATAGAAATGTACCTCTAGTGTAACACCCCGAGATATTCGGAATAATTACAGCGCCGTAAACCCTTTAAGTAAGGATTTACAAGGCTAAATAAAAGAAATGTAAATATAAGATATCAATACCACGGAAATTCAAGTTTACAAAACCGGTCCAACTGGTTCAACGAGTAATTAATACAACCATATCGAAATGATATTGATAAGACACGCATACTCGAGTACTGAAATCAAACCAAGAAAGACAAATCACCACCAACAACAAACATCACTGAACCCCTTTGTCGTCACATCGGTACTGTGGCTGTTTCTCTGCTCCTCGGCTACCTGAACATCAAAACAAATGTCCACCCCCGAAGGGGTTAGCAAAACGATGCTAGTACAAGTATCATTTAAACGAATCAAATATGCATCAACAATACATAACAAGATACACCACACGGAATTCCGCTACCGGAATCCGATAATGCGAATCCACAAGCTTCCATTAACACAGCAAGTGTATTCCAATGATCCAGCGCCCTCAGCATAGATCCCAAGATGATCCCGTCGGACCAACACGAGATGGAAATAACGCGTCCAATGATCCAGCGCCCTCAGCCTAGATCCCAAGATGATCCCGTCGGACCAACACAAGGTGGACATCCGATCCAGCGCCCTCAGCATAGATCGCACAACATACACAAACACAACCCATGCATACATATATGCCAAATCGCTATGTCCATCAACATGAACGTACAAACACTAGATAACGAATATCATGACAATTCAACGAAATAAATCTCATGTTCATCAACATGAATAAACCACACGCATGCTCAAAAATACCAATATTAACACATTACGATACTTGCCTCGAAGATGGCAAGAACGAAACACTTCAATGATCTCAACACACTCGAAGGCCACCTCCTTCGATCAATCGTAGCAAGCTCGAACCTTAACAAAAGAAATGATATAGAATTCATCTCAAGTCGAACGATTGCCTATCAATCCGGTCTACGACCAAAAGCTCTAAATATGCACCGCTGAACCACTTAGCGACGCTACGTACTCTACGTAACGTGCGCTAAACTCGCTGTTAGCGACGCTATCGTCTAAGTCTAGCGTACGCTAGCCATGGACTGACAGTTCTCTCTGATCAGCCGACTGACTCGACTGATAACATAACGTACGTTACGTACCAAACGTAGCGTGCGTTAACTTATTCCCGATAGCGCACGTTAACTTACGTATGTTAGCGTGCGCTAACCGCATGTGATTACACACGCGTAAAACTTGATCTAATGGTGATGAACTCATGAATTCTATGGTGATAATACATGTCATCCCCGTGCATATCATGCTCATAAGGTTTGTGAAAGTTCTATACGGATTAAACGACTACGAGATACAAGGTTACGTATAATCATCACAACACCTTAATTCATCTTTGATCTTCAAGGAATATCCTAAGTTCAATCCGTTATATGTCCCAAAACGTATGATTCCTTTATGTAAAGGCATAAGAACTTTGAAAATCTCCATATACTGGTTACAAATCGGTTTGAAGCTTCAGAATATGCTAGGAGTTCAAACACTAAGAGGTTCAATGGTTTATACGATGAATAAGTACCGAAACATCGAAAATATCCTTCTAACACATGATGTTCGACTACTTATGAATCTAACTGACTAGGTAAATCCCAAAACATGATCAAAAACATCCTTCAGAATACTACTAATATTGGTGAAGAATCACCTACCTCAAAGTAGTGAAGAACAAGGAGGAAATTCGAAGCAATCCAACGCCGAAGGCTTGAACACCAATCCCCAATGATCTACAATCTTCAACACGAGCTAGGATGCCGGCAAGAAGTGTTTAGGATGAAGAGAGTGACTTTCTAAGTTCAAGAATTCGGATGGGGGAGTGAAAAGTCTGAAAATATGAAAAAGGATGCTGTCCTATATATAGAAAATGGTTAATAGCGCGCGCTAGTCCATATTCATAGCGTGCGCTAACGGCTATTTGAAACGTTACTGATTTCACTGTACTCAGCTTTTAGCGTGCGCTATCCTCATATGAGTAGCGTGCGCTAATGCGTTGACTTGGCTTTTTCCAGGTTCATCCCGACACAATCCGACCAAGATCCCCGGCCTGATCTCACCTACCAACACGTCTCAATCATATTGTCCACGTATAGCGTGCGCTAAGGTTCCTTTAGCGTACGCTACACTTAGTCGATAGCGTGCGCTACATGTGCAGAATCACAATTTAAATCACATTCATGAAATCATGGGCTCAACAATACCGGATTATGAAATACGGAGAATAATACTCAGATCAAAATGCAATAATTACAATATCACAAGTTCCAAATACATAGCAGAAATCTCGGGTATTACATCCTTTCTCCCTAAAAAGAAGTTTCGTCCCGAAACTTAAGATGAAAACAACTCTGGATATCTAGTCTTCATACTGTCCTCCATTTCCCAAGTGGCCTCTTCAACTCCGTGCCGTGACCATTGTACTTTAACCAAGGGTATTGGTTTATTTCTTAATTGTTTGATCCGACTCTCAAGTATCTTGATTGGTCTCTCTTCGAAGGTGCCATCATTAGCTATCTCGATCTCACTAAACTCAATGATATGACTGGGATCTGGTACATACTTCCGCAATTGGGATACGTGAAACACATTGTGAACGTGACTCAGTGATGGCGGTAAGGCCAACCTGTATGCTAAATCTCCAACTCTCTCGAGGATCTCGAATGGTCCGATATATCTTGGACTTGGCTTGCCTTTCCTCCCAAAACGGAAAATTCCTCGTGTAGGAGACACCTTCAATAGTACGTGGTCCCCAATATCGAACTCTAGAGGGCGACGACGTACGTCTGCATAAGACTTCTGTCGACTCTGGCGCCAGCGCCTTTCTCGAATCAAAGCTATCTTCTCTTGAGTCTGAACTATCAATTCTGGTTCCGTCCCGATCAAGTCCGAGGAATCATCCCAACATAAGGGTGATCGGCATCTTCTCTCGTATAAAGCTTCAAATGGTGCCATCTTAATAGAAGCATGCCAACTATTGTTATAGGTGAATTCAATCAATGGCAAGTGAACTTCCCAATCAGTTGACCAATCCAACGCACAAGCTCTAAGCATGTCTTCTACTTGAATAGTCCTTTCGGATCGACCGTCCGTTTGGGGATGATAAGTGTGCTAAAGTTGAGCTCACCCCCCAAAGCCACGTGAATCGCTTTCGGATGTGCGACACGAAGCGACCATCTCGATCTGAAATAATGGTCTTCGGCGTCCCATGCAATCTGACTATCTCTGCAATAAATACTCGCGCCAATTTCTCGGGTCCCCAAGTATCTTTAATTCCTAGGAAATGAGCCGACTTGGTTAATCAATCAACTACAACCCAAATCATGTTCAGTCCCGTCTTGGTTCTTGGCATATTGGTGATGAAATCCATCGAGATATCCTCCCACTTCCATTCAGGGATCGGAAGCGGCTTTAACATTCCGGCAGGTCGCTGATGTTCAATATTAACCTGCTGACAAGTCAAACACTTCGAAACGTACTCTGCCACGTCCTTCTTAATATTCCCCCACCAGAAGTTTTGTTTAAGATCCTTATACATTTTACTGCTGCCCGGGTGAATAGAATAGGGCGCGCTGTGAGCTTCCTTCAGAATTGTCCGTCTCAATTCCTCATTATCGGGAATGCAAAGTCGACTCTGAAATCTCAGAACTCCATCATCTTGTATCACGAATCCTGGGGATTTTCCTTTCTTTACTTCGTCACTTAACCGAAGGATCAGAGAATCGTTCAACTGCTTAGATTTGATCTCCTCGACTAGTGATGAAGTCAGTTCCATCACATATAGTTGCCCTTGGATTCCTGGTGCCCATACTTCAATCTCTTCGCAAATCAGTTCCCGTTGAATGCTGGTTTGGGATGTAAGTGCTTCCAACACTCGAAGAGAAACAGGTTTACGGTTCAATGCATCGGCTACTACGTTTGCTTTACCCGGATGATAGAGAATCTCCAAGTCGTAATCCTTGATCAATTCCAGCCACCTTCTCTGCCTCATGTTTAATTCTTTCTGACTGAAAATGTACTTGAGGCTCTTAGGATCTGTAAAGATCTCACAATGAGTGTCGTACAAATAATGTCTCCAAATTTTCAATGCAAAGACTACAGCTGCTAGCTCCAGATCATGAGTCGGGTAATTAACCTCGTACGGTTTCAACTGCCGAGAAGCATAGGCAATCACCTTATCTTTTTGCATCAACACACATCCCAGACCCTGATTTGAAGCGTCGTTGTATACCATGAATCCATCAGTTCCATCTGGTAACGCTAATATAGGTGCTGTCGTCAGTCTCTTCTTAAGTTCATCAAAACTAGCCTGGCATTTCTCATCCCACGTGAACTTTTGAGTTTTCTGTAACAACTGAGTGAGCGGACGAGCAATTTTGGAAAATACTTCTACAAAACGACGATAATATCCAGTAAGTCCTAGGAAACTCCAGACTTCTTTCACGTTATTAGGAGCTTCCCATTCCAAGATTGCTTCGACTTTCTTCGGGTCCACCTGAACTCCGTCCGCTGATATCACATGCCCAAGGAAGGTTACTTCCTTAAGCCAGAACTCACATTTCGAAATCTTTGCATACAGCTGCTCCTTCCTCAAGGTGCTCAAAACTACACGCAAATGCTCGGCATGCTCCTCCGTGTCTTTCGAATAGATCAAGATGTCATCGATGAAGACGACCACGAATTTATCCAAGTATTCTAAGAATACCCGATTCATAAATTGCATAAATACCGCAGGAGCATTGGTAAGTCCAAATGGCATCACTACAAATTCATAATGCCCGTACCAGGATCTGAAAGCAGATTTCGGTATATCCGATTCCTTAATTCTCAACTGATGGTATCCTGATCGCAAGTCAATCTTCGAGAATACCCTTGCCCCTTGCAGTTGATCAAACAAGTCATCGATCCGAGGTATAGGATACTTATTCTTGATCGTCATCTTGTTGAGCTCCATGTAATCAATACACAGTCGGAGGGATCCGTCTTTCTTCCGGACAAAAAGAACGGGCGCTCCCCAAGGAGAAATGCTAGGTTGAATATAACCCTTCTGTAACAATTCCTCCAGTTGCTTCTTGAGTTCATACATCTCGGTTGGCGCCATGCGGTATGGTGCTCTGGAAATAGGAGCTGCTCCAGACTCTAATTCGATAGTGAACTCCACTTCTCTCTGCGGAGATAACCCAGGTAGTTCGTCAGGAAATACATCTGAGAACTCATTCACAACTGAAATAGACGAGAGCTCTACTCCTTCCTCTTTCCTCATGGCATAACACCAAAGTCCATGACATCCCTGCTTCAGTAATTTCACGGCTTTCATTGCTTTGATCAATATTCCCGAGCTTCCCGATCTCCATCCTCGGAATAAGTGTTCAGATCCGTCATCAGCAATGATAGAAATGACTCTCTCGGTAATTCAGAATAGCTCCATAACGGTTGAGCCAATCGTCTCCGAGAATTAAATCGTCACCGTAGATGTCAACTAGAATAAGATTCGATGGCCAATCTCTCCCTCCTATAGACACTGGAAAATCTCTAGCCTCTAGGGTTCCCACAATTCTCTCTCCACTCGGCAAACCCACAACATATGGTTCACAATCAAATAAGCACGAGATTTTTAAACGATTAACACAGTTCAATGATATGAAAGAATGTGTAGCTTCGGAATCGAATAAGACACTAACTGGTTGCAAAAGGATCTGAATCGTACCTGATGCAACAAAGACTGTTACGATCGTCGATTTCCTCATCTCGCATAAAGCGCGAGGAACGGACCCAAAGACTTGGATGTCTCTCTCTTCCCAATATTTTGTCTTTGAAATCCACTCTGCGTCTGGTTCACTTATCTCCTTTGGAACTGGCAATAGAGTGCGAGTACCAAAAGATCTAGTAGCAACTCCACAGAAAGCCGCACGGTGCCCTTCTTGCCCACAATCGTAACAAGTCACAGAAGATGCAGGGCAATCACGTCGAATATGCCCTGCTCGACCACAATTGTAGCATTTCTTTGATGCGTCCGAAACTACTGATGTAGTCCGGAACTTCTTTCTACCTCTAGAAGGATATGGAGGTTTCCTAGCCGAATAAAAAGAAGACTGGCCCTTGCGGGGCCCACCACTCTTGTTTTCTGAGAAGCTGTCGGTCACTTTCTGCTTCTTTGCCTCCACTGATTTCTCCACCGCCGCCTCTTTCATGTCGTAGGCCAGCGCTTTGTCTTGATACTGTCGCAACGTAGTACACTCGAATCCGGACATGTATTGCTGAATCTCCGGCTTCATTCGCATATCGTAATGAAAAATCTTTTCTGTCTCCGTTCTGACCAAGTGTCGGACACACGTCAGCTGATGATTAAAAGTTTTGATTATGTCTGTTACAGTTGCTTCCGAACTCTGTGGTGAGAAAAACTCTCGGATTTTTGCCTCTCTAATTGGACGAGGACAATATTGTGCTTCCATCATTAGTTTGAATTCCGTCCAATCCGCATTATGATCCTCGGGTCGAATAGCTTCCCACCAGTCAAAGGCCTCCCCAGTCAGAAAATACTGGGCAATGGGAACCTTCCGGTCCTCGGGACAGTTAATACCCGCGAATATTTTCTCTAACTCCTTTAGCCAATGATCCCAAGTAAGTGCCTCAGCAGATCCGTCAAACTTTGGCGGGTGCAATTTGACCACCTCAGCAAGCCATCTGTCTCCCCGGTTATCCTCGTGGTGCTGCTGTCCCATCGCTGTCTGC
Source organism: Orobanche coerulescens (assembly GCA_033398695.1). Lineage (NCBI taxonomy): Eukaryota > Viridiplantae > Streptophyta > Magnoliopsida > Lamiales > Orobanchaceae > Orobanche > Orobanche coerulescens. Next base: position 54,319,212 of record CM065803.1, read on the forward strand.
ATGCGATCAACTACCTGAGCGAACTGGTTTATTTGAGCCACCACCTGTTGAAGCACTCCGGCATGTTAGGATTTGCGTCGTCATTCGCCGATCCCTGCTGCCCTCCAGAATGGGAATCGGTTCTACTAGCCGATAATTCTGGGGTAGTTGCGGAATCCTCCTGTCTCATATTTCCACGTCCGCGTCCACGACCACGTCCGCGTCCACGACCTCCTCTCAACATACTGAAAACACAACTTCTCAATATCCAAGACAAAATTTTCAAAAATAAAGCCCGTCAATACTCACAAAACAGAATTAAGTAAAACGGTAGTACAAGAGATTAGGAGACTTACAACCACGGTCCACATGACGACTTTTGGCTGAACAGTGATGTTACGAACGACTCGTAAATCAATAACGTAAACAGACCCAACTTAAAACCCGACTGCCAAGATATCCATGAATCTTAGCTCCGATACCATATTCTGTAACACCCCGAGATATTCGGAATAATTACAGCGCCGTAAACCCTTTAAGTAAGGATTTACAAGGCTAAATAAAAGAAATGTAAATATAAGACATCAATACCACGGAAATTCAAGTTTACAAAACCGGTCCAACTCGTTCAACGAGTAATTAATACAACCATATCGAAATGATATTAATAAGACACGCGTACTCGAGTACTGAAATCAAACCAAGAAAGACAAATCACCACCAACAACAAACATCACTGAACCCCTTCGTCGTCACATCGCATCGTGGTCGCTTTCCCTGCTCCTTGGCTACCTGAACATCAAAACAAATGTCCACCCCCGAAGGGGTTAGCAAAACGATGCTAGTACAAGTATCATTTAAACGAATCAAATATGCATCAACAATACATAACAAGATACACCACACGGACTTCCGCTACCGGAATCCGATAATGCGAATCCACAAGATTCCATTAACACAGCAAGGGTATTCCAATGATCCAGCGCCCTCAGCATAGATCCCAAGATGATCCCGTCGGACCAACACGAAGTGGAAATAACCCGTCCAATGATCCAACGCCCTCAGCCTAGATCCCAAGATGATCCCGTCGGACCAACACAAGGTGGACATCCGATCCAGCGCCCTCAGCATAGATCGCACAACATACACAAACACAACCCATGCATACATATATGCCAAATCGCTATGTCCATCAACATGAACGTACAAACACTAGATAACGAATATCATGACAATTCAACGAAATAAATCTCATGTTCATCAACATGAATAAACCACACGCATGCTCAAAAATACCAATATTAACACATTACGATACTTGCCTCAAAGATGACAAGAACGAAACACTTCAATGATCTCAACACACTCGAAGGCCGCCTCCTTCGATCAATCGTAGCAAGCTCGAACCTTAACTCAAAAAATGATATAGAATTCATCTCAAGTCGAACGATTGCCTATCAACTGCCCACGGCCAAAAGCTCTAAATATGCACCGCTCGAACCACTTAGCGTACGCTACGTACTCTACGTAACGTGCGCTAAGCCTGCCTGTTAGCGTACGCTATCGTCTAAGTCTAGCGTACGCTAGCCATGGACTGACAATTCTCTCTGATCAGCCGACTGACTCGACTGATAACATAACGTACGTTACGTACCGAACGTAGCGTGCGTTAACTTATTCCCGATAGCGCACGTTAACTTACGTATGTTAGCGTGCGCTAACCGTGCATGGTAGATTACTACTGGCAGAAAACTTGATCTAATGGTGATGAACTCATGAATTCTATTGTGATAATACATGTCATCCCCGTGTATATCATGCTCATAAGGATTGTGAAAGTTCTATACGGATTAAACGACTACGAGATACAAGGTTACGTATAATCATCACAACACCATAATTCATCTTTGATCTTCAAGGAATATCCTAAGTTCAATCCGTTATATGTCCCAAAACGTATGATTCCTTTATGTAAAGGCATAAGAACTTTGAAAATCTCCATATACTGGTTACAAATCGGTTTGAAGCTTCAGAATATGCTAGGAGTTCAAACACTAAGAGGTTCAATGGTTTATACGATGAATAAGTACCGAAACATCGAAAATATCCTTCTAACACATGATGTTCGACTACTTATGAATCTAACTGACTAGGTAAATCCCAAAACCTGATCAAAAACGTCCTTCAGAATACTATTAATATTGGTGAAGAATCACCTACCTCAAAGTAGTGAAGAACAAGGAGGAAATTCGAAGCAATCCAACGCCGAAGGCTTGAACACCAATCCCCAATGATCTACAATCTTCAACACGAGCTAGGATGCCGGCAAGAAGTGTTTAGGATGAAGAGAGTGACTTTCTAAGTTCAAGAATTCGGATGGGGGAGTGAAAAGTCTGAAAATAAGAAAAAGGATGTTGTCCTATATATAGAAAATGGTTAATAGCGCGCGCTAGTCCATATTCATAGCGTGCGCTAACTGCTATTTGAAACGTTACTGATTTCACTGTACTCAGCTTTTAGCGTGCGCTATCCTCATATGAGTAGCGTGCGCTAACGCGTTGACTTGGCTTTTTCCCAAAAGCCGTCCAGGTTCATCCCGACACAATCCGACCAAGATCCCCGGCCTGATCTCACCTACCAACACGTCTCAATCATATTGACCACGTATAGCGTGCACTAAGGTTCCTTCACAGCTTGCGCTATGGATCCAAGTTAGCGTACGCTACACTTAGTCGATAGCATGCGCTACATGCGCAGAATCACAATTTAAATCACATTCATGAAATCATGCGCTCAACAATTCCGGATTATGAAATACGGAGAATAATACTCAGATCAAAATGCATGATTACAATATCACAAGTTCCAAATACATAGCAGAAATCTCGGGTATTACATCTAGACCTTAGATGATTCTTTGAGTTATTTTCATAAATCCTAATGCTATGTATTGAAGCCAATCAACATAGAAATATAGTGGATTGATTCAATATATAAGGGGCGTTTTATAGTTCGAAAGAGGAACCGTCTTTTTAAGAAAAATCGAATCTACACAACATAATAAGTAAATTCATCTTATGATCTCCTATACATCTTCTATAACTAATGATGAACTAAGTTTATAATCCCAACTATTTCATTTAATCTTTTATTAATCTATTATTAGTGCAATCTTTCATTTCCTTGAATATTAGAACTATTATTGCAATTTCTTTGTAATTGTCAAACCAAACTCTTAAATTGTGTGTTTCAGTCATATAAATCTATATAACAAATAGTTAAATAGTGTATAATTCAATATATAACCTAACTTCCTCGTGGGATAGATAAAACGGACTCAAAAAGTCCACTTACTACTTGATACGATATCGTGCACTTGCGATAGTTACACTAAAGACGTGTCAAGTTTTTGGCGCCATTGACGGGAAAGTATAAGTGTTATTTTTGAAATCTTACATTGTGAACTATTGTTATAGGATACAATTTCTCGACGTTGTAACTTAGTACTCAATTGTGTTTGTCCGGTCAAGTGGCGGATAACGGTACTCCGTGACTATTAAAGTCGGAATTTTCAGTTTCCCACAACAACTGATATTTGTCGATATTTTCTCCATTTATTTTCATTTTATTTTTTTTATCATGGAAGAAACTTTGTATAAAATTGAAAAAAGATTTCTCTTTCTGAACAAAAACGTCATTTTAAAAATTAATAAGACGAGACTTGAAAGGATGAGGTTGCTTATGAATAAAAGCATACCTTTTGACATAAGATTCATTATTGAAGCCAAAGTGAGAATAGCAGGTGAATTCACAGAAATACCTACTAGGTTTTTACCAGGGCTTGGAAAAAGTTCATATGCCAAGAAACGACGAGCAAAGATAATAGCCGTTTGCCATAAATGTGCTAGATGGAACTGTAATTTAAAATGTCGATCTTTAGGAATTCCATCTACAAACAGAGAAGATAAAATTCAGTTCATTAAGGATGGTCTGAATAAAGATAATTTAGATAATATCGAAATTTCTCTTGACACGCATCCTAGTGGACACGTACATTACGGAATTCGATGTTTGTGGAATAAATTCAAACCAGAATATGAACAACGTCTTGGGAATCTGACGTTAAAAGACCCTGTTTGCCAATTTATAAGAAAATTGGATGGGAAGCTTCTCCCTGACTCATAGAAGGCGTTTAGGCCGTTTCTGAACGTAAAATCAGAGGAAGATGTGAGCCACAATCACAACTACTGTACATACACGTGAGTATCTTTTATTTCTGTCGTAAGGTGAGATTTTCTGAATAAAAAAGGGGTGATACGCAAAAGTGCATTCATTATTCTATTGAGTAGTTGAAGCGCAATCAACGCAATCACAAACTTGTTAAACAATTTTACCTCATTTTTCTTCTATAAATAAACATTGTGCTTGTTTCTTTTATTCATCCCTCAAACTTGTACTTTTCTCTTATTCTCTCAAATAAATTTCTTTTCAAAAATGGAGTCATCATCTTCCACAAGAAAATTTAACACAGTCTGCATTTTTGGTAGAGCTAGTTATGGAAAGGAGGCATGCTTTACTGAAGCAGCCCACAACTTGGGTCGTACCTTAGGAGAAAAATGCATTCATGTAGTTTACGGAGGAGGAAGTCTAGGATTAATGGGACGCCACGTCGCCTATATGAAAGGAGTAAGAGTGTTGGGAATAATTCCAAAACCTCTCGAAAGTAAAATCACCGGCAACTATTGGTGATGAGTTTAGAGTCAGAATATGCAAGATCGCATAACTCACATGATAAATAATTCGCGCCTTTATCACCCTTCCTGGTTTTGGCACTCTTGAGGAACTTTTTCATATGGTTACCAGAGCCGACTAAATGTTCATCAAAACCAATAGTCGCTTAATGTCAATGGTTTCTTTGATGGTTTACTATCTTTCATCGACTACTCTGCTGAAAAAGGTTTTATTTCCGAACGTGCTAAACGAATCATAGTCGTTGCAACAATACCAGAAGAACTAATCAAAAAACTCATTGAATTTGTTCCTCAACCAGATCCAGCTCTAGCTAAAATTGCCTGGATGGAAGATTTTACCGTGAGAAAATGAAAAGTGGATTCATTCCTCTCCCTTTGATAACCCATGTCGGACCTCTTGTATTTTTACTTTCTGTTGTGTGTAAAAATCGTGCTAAATGATGGCAGCTTAAGGAGTTTCTTCGTGATCTTTTGACGCGCATCTATTCGCGATTTATGTTTTTTTTTTATATTGCTGTAATTTTTTGTTTGTTTTTAATAAAAGCATTGATGGCAGCGTAAGGCGACTCTTCGGACTTTCTTTAAGCGCTTCTTAAAAATTTTGTTATACTTCCGGGTATATTTTATTTTCTTTGTTGTTTTCCTCGTAGATTTTTGTTCTCTTGTAGATTCTAAAAGGCGTTAGCTCAAGCATCAAAACACGGAGTCTTCTGCTTTTCTCCATTGCCTTTTATTTTATTTTTTTTATTTTTTTTTAAACTGAGGACAGTTTTATTTTCAAGTTTGGGGGTGTTTTGGAACTTTTGTGTTTATTTTGTGTTTTTTTGAACTGTTATGTTTATTTTGTTTTGAATCGTATGATTGTGTTATTGGTGTGTAGTGTGTGGTGTATTTTGATTATTTTTATTTGGCTTTGATTTTTTTTTTTTGGTGCGTGTATTTATATATATATATATATGTGTGTGTGTGTGTGTGTGTTGTGAGATTTCTAGATCTGGCCATACCACCAATAAATTAGCTATATACAAGTTTCTAAAATCATTTTAACCGGTTAAAAAATTGTATATTCCAAAATTTTTTGAGCCTTAATCTCTCTTTCCAAGCCTTGTAGTTATCATATAAAATCGAGTCATTCGTTACCTTGAGAAAAGAAGAATCAGTCGGTTGATGAAAAATAGAACTGAAATTTACTTAATTTGTGGAGTTTTTAATTTTTCATGCTTAACTAATAAATGATTTTCTGCAAAAATTCTATTCCTAAAAAAGGGTTAAGGGAAAGTTATTGGTGAAAGGAGTTAGTCGAAAAAAAAAGGGGTAAGGTGTTGAGCAGCAACAACTGCCTAATTTTGGGGGTCCTAAAATATTGTGAAAAAAAAATTAAGGACTAACCATTGTTGGTGCGTAGCTGCCGTCTCACACGAAAAAAAAAAGTGTTGGTGAAAAGAGCTACACGTTAGCAAATAACGGTGTGAAAGCTATCACCTAAAAAAAATGGAAATTGTGTTGGTGAAAAGAGCTACACGTTAGCAAATAACGGTGTGAAAGCTATCACTAAAAGGGATATAGTTTATGAGCAGATTTGAATTAATTAGCAGCTGAATTTCAATTCACTCGATTTTGTGAACAATCACAATATTTGATGATGTCGATGAAATTCTTCTTCATATTGAGTCAAAAAATAAACGAGTGATCGAGAGCAACCATTAAAGGGAGTCGTGTGTATCACGAGTGGGAAAGAAATAATCAACCTTTTTGGGGGAAAACCTTGCATTTTTGGAATTACAAAATAAAACCGTGTTTTAACTTTAAAATCATTAGTAGATTTATTTTGAATCTTGATTCATTTCAATCTACTGTATAAAGCTGGTTGTTGTGTATTAATGGCATTTTGATCTCCTTTTCTCTTTTTATATGATTATTTTTCTTTATTTATGTGTGTATTATTATTTTTGTGTCTTATTTTTATTTTTATTTTTGGAGTGTGATTAATAAAGAGTCTTGCTCGGGACTAGCAAAAATTCAAGTTTGGGGGTGTGATAAGTGTCAGTTTTATACACTTATCTGTGATTAGTATTGATATATTCACCCAAAATTATGAGCTAGTCTACTCGTTTTTGCTTTGAATTAATTAATTTTTAATAATTTTATTTTTATAGGATGAAGATGTAAATTTAGCCTTAATCGGATTGAATTACTGATTTACTCAAGAAATAACATGTTTATAAAATATTCTCTTTATTGAGTTTTTATGTATTCATGTTGTAGGGCTTTCCGAGACGAGTTCGGCAATCTTTCCGGATTCAAAATCAGAGTTAAATATCAAAAGTTATCATCCGAAGAAGATTTGGGGTAAAAACGCAGAGTCTAAGAAATTCTGGGCTGAAAATGAAGTCTGAAACTCCATACGGGCGTGTACGGGCGCAACTCACTAAATGCAAATTTACGAAGCCATGTTACGGCCGTAACTCCTTAATGTTACGGCCATAAGTCATCAATGTTACGGCCGTAACTCCTCAATGTTACGGCCGTAACTCTTGCCAGATTAATGATCATTGTCTAATTTTTTATACTTTTGGTCTATTATTGAGGGGATGGATGGCATTGATCCGATCTAATGTAATAATGCTGGAGTTTTGGAGCTATTAGGTGACTTTAGGTGTATAAATAGACCCCTTAGATCCATCATTATTCATCTTTCATCTTATATTTTCTCACTTTGTAATACTTTTTCTTTTTGTGTGAAGAACACACTTGTGTTCTTGAGTGATTTGTGTAAGTGTGGTTTAACTTATGTTGTTGAGGGAGTTTATTGCTTCTTTCTCCTTTATCTACTAAGGGAGTTAGGATCAATTCTTTCCCTTTTTCAACTATTAATGACCACTAAATCTTGTAATATGTTGAATAAACCCTTAATGGGCTAAGTTACTTAAGTTGGGATTATAAACAAGGTTAGTCATGTTATTTAAGTTTGTATAAAGATCTATTATAAATTACTTATTATTGTGTGTGATTTTCATTGTCTTACCAATCTTTATTTATTTGGCCAATAAATGACGATATTTATGGTCTTCATATGTTTCGAAAGAAAATATGTTTGATTAGATCAAATGATCTTCACTCTAATTTGTTCTAGGGGATAGAAATATACCTCTAGACGTTAGATGATTCTTTGAGTTATTTTCATAAATCCTAATGCTATGTATTGAAGCCAATCAACATAGAAATATAGTGGATTGATTCAATATATAAGGGGCGTTTTATAGTTCGAAAGAGGAACCGTCTTTTTAAGGAAAATCGAATCTACACAACATAATAAGTAAATTCATCTTATGATCTCCTATACATCTTCTATAACTAATGATGAACTAAGTTTGTAATCTCAACTATTTCATTTAATCTTTTATTAATCTATTATTAGTGCAATCTTTCATTTCCTTGAATATTAGAACTATTATTGCAATTTCTTTGTAATTGTCAAACCAAACTCTTAAATTGTGTGTTTCAATCATATAAATATATATAACAAATAGTTAAATAGTGTATAATTCAATATATAACCTAACTTCCTCGTGGGATCGATAAACTGGGCTCAAAAAGTCCACTTACTACTTGATACGATATCGTACACTTGCGATAGTTACACTAAAGACGTGTCAAGGTGTGAACCTTTCAAGAATTTTTCCTCGCATCGAGGCACCAGACTTAATCGTCATCCCCACTCCTGTGATAAAATGCTCCATGAAGTGAAACATAAATGGGCCATAATAACCGTATTTAAACAAAATATTCAATATCTTAAGGCCAAAAATAATATATCAAAATCATTAACATGCATGTTAACCATATTATAATTAATTATCGCGTAATGAAATGGATGATGAACTTTCAAGTAAAATAACATTGATTTGCAAACTGAATGGATGTAGATAAATAATCGAGTTACTACAGTTCTGCATGACAAGTTATATTTATAACATTTGGATCATAATAATAACCGCATGGTAATAAAAAACTATTTGAAACATTCCTTCTCGTTTCTCTTAAACGCACAAAACAATAATATGTTATTATATTCATAATAACGTGTCCAGACAGAAATATAGTCAGATGCTATTAGATGCTATTAAATCGTACTTTATGTCAATTTATTAAACATATGACAAGTATTTAAATTACTCTTTATGAACTTATTGTCATTTACGTGGTGAGTTTCTGTTCTGCGCATTCACCCTCTCGGATATAATATTCGGATTTATTATTGTGTATTTCATTTGTATTCGAACCCTGTATTATTCGGATTGTGATCTCGATAATTGGAGTATGATATTTCTCACATTGGTATATTTGTACATAAGTATATCGTCATGCAAAATTTCTCATGCGAACTCGTGATAGCGCACGCTAAGAATGTAGCTTAACGCGCGCTATTGGCTACAACTAGCGCACGCTACGAATGTAGGATTTACGCGCGCTAGGCAGTCAATTATTGAGCTAGGCGGCTAGCACATGCGCCATCCGGGAGATGGGTCCGGATAAGATTCCCGCGGATGAACCTGGACAGATTTGGAGTCAACGCTTATTAGCGTGTGCTAAGAATGGTATGTAGCGTGCGCTAATCAGCTATTGTGCAGAAACTTTATTTAAAGGACAGCACTACATTTCTACCTATTCCCTTCATTTGTTCTTCATTCCTTGGAAGTCCAGAGAGCTTTTCCTACTCCTTAAGCACATACAAATCCGCCTTACTTGATCATTTAATATTAAAGAGTGCTTACACTTGATCATTGAAGAAGAAATCACTTTGAAGTGACACTCAAGCAACCGGAGCTGGATTCTACCTTTTTGGATCAGTGATTTCTTCATTAAAGGTATGTTAATTCTATCTCCAACTGTGGATTCATGTTATGAAAAATAAGATGATCATGCTAGCAAGATATTGAGTTCCATTGGTGAATTATTCAACTAACATCATGTTTAGAAGATTGGAATGTTTATGCTTATGATATTGTCGTTGGAACCTCGTGGTTGGAATCTTAGTACGTCAAATGATGAGAGGAACATTCTGAAGTTGATTATCTGTATGATTTATGTTGTCATATTGATCATAAAATTGGAGGTGATATCACTTTTGGTTATAAGGACTTAAGGAAAGAAATCATCATAGGAAGTATCCTTTCATATAAGTTGGAATTGTTAGTTCACCTTCAAGATAAAGTCTGAATGTAAATAATGATAATAGAATCTAGTGCACTAACCGGAGATCACCAAACTTCGCATGAGAATGATAATCGAGTTCGAATATAAGAGTTGTGATGATATTCTTTTCCTTGAAACCTCAAAGATGATTGAACCCATAAGATCATTCATAAGTTTATGAATATGACATGTAGACGGATATCACACGTTAATCACTGAGGAGTTCGTAAATTTCATCACTGTTAGAACTAGTCTGCTGCCCAACAGTGAACTGCCATGCACGCTTAGCGTGCGCTAAGCTTTGTGAATTAACGTACGCTAACGGGCTTATTTAGCGTACGCTACAATTGAAACTTAGCGTGCGTTAAGTCATCAGGCGAATCAGTCGGCTGATCAGTGAGGTACTGACCGTGCATGGTTAGCGTACGCTAGGCTGTGTGTAATTGCGTGCGCTAACGAGTTGCGTTTGTAACACCCCCAGATTTAACCGGAAATATTACAGCGTCGTGGGCCCCGAGATGGAACCCACAAGGCTAAAAGAAATTTTCGCAAACATTTACAAACGCCCAAGAGGCTAACGACAGTATTATCTATTAAAAATATTCAAAGATTTATAAAACTCATTTATCAAACCGTCGTAAAAACTCATTTGAAATCGCAAGGCCAAACTGCCGACATTCAAAAGTTTAGAAAACGATTTCCAAAGTAACCTCAGTTAGCAGATACCAAAAGAGCATTTCAAAATACTCACGCAGTGGAAAAAGACCAACCATACAGATATTCTAGCAGCGGAATACAAGAACCAATCAAGAAACTCAATGCACACAACATGTCCTAGCCAGTATCCTCCGGGAAGCTCATCTCTTCACGACCGCTACAAGCTCGATACTCCAAGAACCTAAAAAGAAATCCCACGACGGGGTCAGCCATAATATCCAACAATGATAACCGTCACATCACATTAATAATAACATACCAATGAGAATACAACATAAGAATACGACCAATGTAATCTTACCGCCATAACTTTGCTTACTCAAGTGATTCTCATCAGAGTAGTCATTATCACATTTCACATCCTGTACTCGATTTACCAATAAACTCGAACATAAAATAAGTACTGTACCTCAAACAATACTCAAGGTTCTCAAACTATCATACCCAACTCACGATACGGAAATATACCATTTCTGACCAATACGATCCATCGAATAACATCATCAAATCCCAAGACGATAACCGATCGTCCATCAAGACAAATACCAAAGGAAAATACGGAACATACCTCGAGATATGAAGTGCCACGACAATCATACCAGTCTAATCCGAGATCAGATCAATGCAATACGGACAAGGTCCTAACACAAGACCTACAAATGCATACTCATATGACCACGTCAATATGATCACAACAATAACAATCATGTATACTCAATGGAAATCCGACGATCCAGCGCCCTCAGCATAGATCTCTTTGTTGATCCTATCAGATCAACATAAGGTGGATAACTAACAATACACATGTGAACAACAACACATGATAAAAATCAATGATGCGAATTCACAAGATTCCATCAACACAATACTGGTAATCCAACGATCCAGCGCCCTCAGCATAGATCCCCATGATGATCCCGTCGAACCAACGCATGGTGGAAAACCTGTCCAATGATCCAGCGCCCTCAGCATAGATCCCCATGATGATCCCGTCGAACCAACGCATGGTGGACATTCGATCCAGCGCCCTCAGCATAGATCCTCATAATCCCATCGGATTATTTACACAACATAAACAACACAATATGCATACACATATGCAAATCAACACGTTCAACAACATGAAAGAAAATGTACGAGACCAAAATAAATAACACTAAACCATAATCAATATGGAATACTTGCCCCGAGTCCTTCGAGAGCAACCTCGATGTCCAATCATCACCGACGATTATCCTCAATGTTCGGCGATCCAAACGTACAATGAACTATAGATACTTATATCCTCGTCTTTACCATAATGTAACCTCGATACTCGAACATACCAATAACTGAGATAAAGCATATACATTATGATTTACCTCCCAGAATCGAAAGAACGATATGCGATCCGAATACCTGAGTTCACAATAATAATCATCGCTATATGCATTATAAACGAAATGAAATCGAAACCATTCATTAAATATTATAATCGAGCAAGTAATAACTTGCCTCGATACCGATACCACGAAGTCATTGCCGAACACATTGCCTTTGTCTACGAGCTCCTCTTCGATCAAAAGCAAAACAATGGACATACTCGAACACGACCGCAATATCCGGTTATAATCACCGATCAGCAATCTCAACCTATCGAAGAAATCAAATAACACATATCCGATAACAATCAACAACTGACAATACTAACCAATCGAACTCAACGGTTCAACACAACCTCGAATAAACACAGTCAGAACCAACCAAGTCAAACCATCACGAATTCATAATCAAAACACAAAAATACTGCACTGTCTGCCTACTTAGCGCACGTTAAACGCATAACGTAGCGTGCGCTAAGTTGTCCCGTTAGCGTGCGCTAGCCAGTAAGCTTAGCGTGCGCTAATGCTGTTCAGTAGCATGCATTCCAAACATCGACTCATATCTTGCGACTACGAATCAGAATGAAGGGAGACATAAATCTCCATATCTCTTGAAGATAAACGACACCATAACTATCACAAGGATCATATCAATGTCCATATATCAATTATAACATCAACAATCAAACCGACTCGATAACAAGGATCATATCATATTCAATCCGGAATTCAACCTCGTATCATGATTTAACTCCTCTAAATCTATCAATATAATTAACAAGATTCAGAAATCCATCTTAGATCGGGTTAAACGAATCACCATCCTTATAGTATGAAGAATCTTAACTAACATTCGAAACTCTTATCAAAATTCCATTGAATCTCATATAACATCATCATATGATTATCCAACATGCTCCTTACATGAAATCATCCAAGAAAAACGAACCATCATCAAGAGGATACGAAAATTACCTGGATTGGATGAACCAAGAATAAGAACACTAGACTCCATTCCAAGAATCATGAATAACTTGAAGAACGAGGCTTGAATCCATGCTCTCCATCTTAATCTTGTTAAAGATCATCATCTCTCAGTGTTTGGGACCTCAAACCTCTCTCTAAAAACTCTCTCTCTCGGTTACAAGGAAGGAATGGACGAAATGCTTCATAACACCCTTCTGTCCCTTTTTATAATATTCATTATTAGCGTGCGCTAACATCTCATGTTTAGCGTGCGCTACCGCCTTAGCGTGCGCTAACTGACTTTGTTAGCGTGCGCTATCGAAGCCCAGAGGCTACTGCCTTGCTTCGTAAACTAACTTACGTACGTAATGCCCATGCATTAACGTACGTAAAACATCCTGCTTAGCGTACGCAAGTCATTTATATTAGCGTGCACTATCCGAAGTTTACTTGCTACAGTATACACCTACCACGAAGATGCTCGTGACCCCACAAGCCGAAATCAACCAATAAAGCCAAGATTCCCTGTTGACCGATATATAGTTAGCGTGCGCTAATCAACATGCATTAGCGTGCGCTAACACTACATTACAACATCCGTTGACTTATCAGAACGTGCGCCGAAAGTGGCCTGGTCCACGCGTAGATTCCTTCTGAGCTGATCTGCACTAGCGTACGCTAACCTATGAACGTAGCGTGCGCTAATCCTGCACGATAGCGTGCGCTATGCATGAATATCAGCGTGCGCTAATAAGGCTATACTTAGCCATTTTTAGTTATCCTTGTCCAACATCTCGACATATCAAATACGAACATACGGCATATCAAATATACATTACTCAACACATTATATCCTCAAATACAATTGTCGACCAAATACGACAATTATACCAATACTGACATCTCAGTCCTTCATTTATTTTATCCTTACTGTACAGATTCCATGCTGTACAATATAACTCGGATAAAATAATATCAAACAACAGTAGTAGAAATTCCGGATATTACATTCTACATCCCTTAAAATAAGTTTCGTCCTCGAAACTTGCAATCTGTCATAGAAAACAAACATACATACTGTTCAACCCAAAATATCCCAAAACCATCACGACAACGATCAATCATCATCATTACCGAATATCCAAAAGAGCATACTTACAAATACGCAGGTCGACGATCTCCGGAGATACTAGCCGTTCTCCTGCGATCTCAATACGCTTACGATCACAATTCCCTGATTCTCAACAAAATATATCATCTTCGGATCAAACAATCTGCCCGAATCAAATCCTGTCTGCCTGATTACGTAATCAAGTCTCAATTCTGATAAAACGAATAATATCCGATGTATCTGTGAAACAACTGCTCAATACAATGGCAACAAATCCCGAAACATCGATAGACAATCTGAACGCTCAGATGATCACCAACAATGATCAACAATCAACCGAATTTATCATCGACATGATAAATTCCAATCTGACCAACCAGAGGTCAAAACACAATCGAGAATATCATCAACGTGATAAAATCCAATACGACCAATGAACGATCAACGGAAATCGAGAATACCTTCACACGGTAAACTCCAACACTATCAACACAGAACCACAAAAACAGATATACGAAAAAGCAAAATTCTCAAAACGACACACCGATCACATACAGTGGATCTCAATAAACATATCCGACTGGCGAACATACCCCTCGGCATATGAACAACCAATCACAAACTGACGAACATACCCAATCATACACGGAGTGGAAACGACCACTCACTATCTAAAACAACCAGTATGGGGTCACCATCCCCAAATCTACGCTTACAAGGAAATCATTCCAGAATCACTAAGGTAAAATCGCGCTACTACCATACCAATGGAATCACATAGCACATATGTTCCGGTTTCACAAAATCCAAAGTTCCAAGATTACATCGTGTGCGTGAATCTACAACACACAGCATATTCTCTTATCCGATAAATCAACCGATCATCCCTGGATAACCAAACTGTCATACTAAAGTTCGAATCTCTATTCATCGTTCCATACTGATGTCTCATCCAGTTCGTGAGTCATTCTCACAACTTCACCATGATATGCATTATGCACTAAATGCGTATGTATATCAATCACATTTTCAAAACCAGCATGAAATCATAAAGTCCCGTCAAGAATACAAATTTTCGAAAGTTCTTTCAAAAATTTCAAAACTAAAAACATAAATTTTGGTAAGACCACAAAATCAATTTTCGAAAAATTAACTTGGCTCGATGGTGCCAAGTATTTGATAACAGTTTCCTTCGAATCCACACGATTTCGAAGTTTTAAAATGAAAAGTATGCAAATGCTCGACTATATCCATACTCCTGTATACCAATTCGGTTCGTCACCAATATCCACTGATATTCCATCGGAAAACCACACGATCGAGTTCCAAAATCTCAATGTATAAATTCCGACTAAACTCCTTTTCCACACATGACTCATATCGTCAACCATTTACCCATCCTGGATCACCTCAAATATGATATGACAAAACATTGAAACAAATCAACAAATCAAACACGGCGAAAGACTTCCCGAGAAATTCCATTTGTACAAGTAAACCAAAGCCTCGAAAGGCGGAAATAACATAGGTAAACGATTGATAAAGTGTTTTACAAGTCTCGGGAGTTTTAAGGAAACAGAAAAGCCGTTTGAAACATTAGGGTCTCAGCCCGTAACTCGTTCCGCATTACAAGAAGTTTAAAAAGTAGAAAACCCTTTTTCGAACCCAAGTCCTGAGTTATAAAACCATTTCAAAATCAATTGGGTCTCGACCCAAAAATCATTTTCCGTAAAACATCCGTAAGACATTCATTTTGAAAAGTATCATTTTCAAATGATCAAAAGCAATTCATATATCTCAAAATGAATTAACATGCTACATGTTCTTCTCAACTATGCACAATATTTCTCCCAAATGCACAATTCCGTTCCAAAATCTAACCAACATACTGATTTCCAAAATCATAGTTTCTCAAGATCATCAATCCTGTCCCACTCTGACATCTCATACTGTAACGCATGATATCTGCTGAATCTCAAAGCATATCAACTATAGAACAGCAATAAATCTCAATGCAATTCAAAAATCCAAATACTTACAGATCGTGAAGCCGACGATTCCCCGTGATACTGGCAAATGTCTCGACTCAAGAAAATACTCGACACAGATATTTTCAAAACACACGTTTGCCAAATCGGTTCGACTCAAGAACACAATACATCTCATTCCAGAGAATCTCATTAACACCATTTGGAAAAGTTATAACAAGCCCAGTACGATACTGGCAAATCACATAACACATAAGCCTGAGTGAACAACAAAAATTCACGGCTCTAATATTTGTCAATCGACAACTCGAATGACGCGACAAAAACACGACCCAACTCGACCCAAATGCCTAGGTTTTCTCAACCTAAGCTCTGATACCATATTCTGTAACACCCCCAGATTTAACCGGAAATATTACAGCGCCGTGGGCCCCGAGATGGAACCCACAAGGCTAAAAGAAATTTTCGCAAACATTTACAAACGCCCAAAAGGCTAACGACAGTATTATCTATTAAAAATATTCAAAGATTTATAAAACTCATTTATCAAACCGTCGTAAAAACTCATTTGAAATCGCAAGGCCAAACTGCCGACATTCAAAAGTTTAGAAAACGATTTCCAAAGTAACCTCGGTTAGCGAGATACCAAAAGAGCATTTCAAAATACTCACGCAAAGGGAAAAGACCAACCATACAGATATTCTAGCGTGAATACAAGAACCAATCAAGAAACTCAATGCACACAACATGTCCTAGCGGTATCCTCAGGAAGCTCATCTCTTCACGACCGCTACAAGCTCGATACTCCAAGAACCTAAAAGAAATCCACGACGGTCGACCATAATATCCAACAATGATAACCGTCACATCACATTAATAATAACATACCAATGAGAATACAACATAAGAATACGACCAATGTAATCTTACCGCCATAACTTTGCTTACTCAAGTGATTCTCATCAGAGTAGTCATTATCACATTTCACATCCTGTACTCGATTTACCAATAAACTCGAACATAAAATAAGTACTGTACCTCAAACAATACTCAAGGTTCTCAAACTATCATACCCAACTCACGATATGGAAATATACCATTTCTGACCAATACGATCCATCGAATAACATCATCAAATCCCAAGACGATAACCGATCGTCCATCAAGACAAATACCAAAGGAAAATACGGAACATACGTCGAGATATGAAGTGCCACGACAATCATACCAGTCTAATCCGAGATCATATCAATGCAATACGGACAAGGTCCTAACACAAGACCTACAAATGCATACTCATATGACCACGTCAATATGATCACAACAATAACAATCATGTATACTCAATGGAAATCCGACGATCCAGCGCCCTCAGCATAGATCCCTTTGTTGATCCTATCAGATCAACATAAGGTGGATAACTAACAATACACATGTGAACAACAACACATGATAAAAATCAATGATGCGAATTCACAAGATTCCATCAACACAATACTAGTAATCCAACGATCCAGCGCCCTCAGCATAGATCCCCATGATGATCCCGTCGAACCAACGCATGGTGGAAAACCTGTCCAACGATCCAGCGTCTTCAGCATAGATCCCCATGATGATCCCGTCGAACCAACGCATGGTGGACATTCGATCCAGCGCCCTCAGCATAGATCCTCATAATCCCATCGGATTATTTACACAACATAAACAACACAATATGCATACACATATGCAAATCAACACGTTCAACAACATGAAAGAAAATGTACGAGACCAAAATAAATAACACTAAACCATAATCAATATGGAATACTTGCCCCGAGTCCTTCGGGAGCAACCTCGATGTCCAATCATCACCGACGATTATCCTCAATGTTCGGCGATCCAAACATACAATGAACTATAGATACTTATATCCTCGTCTTTACCATAATGTAACCTCGATACTCGAACATACCAATAACTGAGATAAAGCATATACATTATGATTTACCTCCCAGAATCGAAAGAACGATATGCGATCCGAATACCCAGAGTTCACAATAATAATCATCGCTATATGCATTATAAACGAAATGAAACTGAAACCATTCATTAAATATTATAACTGAGCAAGTAATAACTTGCCTCGATACCGATACCACGAAGCTGCTGCCGAACACATTGCCTTTGTCTACGAGCTCCTCAGCCCCGATCAAAAGCAATACAATGGACATACTCGAACACGACCGCAATATCCGGTTATAATCACCGATCAGCAATCTCAACCTATCGAAGAAATCAAATAACACATATCCGATAACAATCAACAACTGACAATACTAACCAATCGAACTCAACGGTTCAACACAACCTCGAATAAACACAATGTAACCAACCAAGTCAAACCATCACGAATTCATAATCAAAACACAAAAATACCGCCTTTGCGCCTACTTAGCGCACGTTAAACGCATAACGCGTGGCGTGCGCTAAGTTGTCTGTTAGCGTGCGCTAGCGGTAAGCTTAGCGTGCGCTAATCTGTTGATAGCATGCATTCCAAACATCGACTCATATCTTGCGACTACGAATCGAATGAAGGAGACATAAATCTCCATATCTCTTGAAGATAAACGACACCATAACTATCACAAGGATCATATCAATGTCCATATATCAATAATAACATCAACAATCAAACCGACTCGATAACAAGGATCATATCATATTCAATCCGGAATTCAACCTCGTATCATGATTTAACTCCTCTAAATCGATCAATATAATTAACAAGATTGAAATCCATCTTAGATCGGGTTAAACGAATCACCATCCTTATAGTATGAAGAATCTTAACTAACATCCGAAACTCTTATCAAAATTCCATTGAATCTCATATAACATCATCATATGATTATCCAACATGCTCCTTACATGAAATCATCCAAGAAAAACGAACCATCATCAAGAGGATACGAAAATTACGGATTGGATGAACCAAGAATAAGAACATTAGACTCCATTCCAAGAATCATGAATAACTTGAAGAACGAGGCTTGAATCCATGCTCTCCATCTTAATCTTGTTAAAGATCATCATCTCTCAGTGTTTGGGACCTCAAACCTCTCTCTAAAAACTCTCTCTCGGTTACAAGGAAGGAATGGACGAAATGCTTCATAACACCCTTCTGTCCCTTTTTATAATATTCATTATTAGCGTGCGCTAACATCTCATGTTTAGCGTGCGCTACCGCCTTAGCGTGCGCTAACTGACTTTGTTAGCGTGCGCTATCGAAGCCCAGAGGCTACTGCCTTGCTTCGTAAACTAACTTACGTACGTAATGCCCATGCATTAACGTACGTAAAACATCCTGCTTAGCGTACGCAAGTCATTTATATTAGCGTGCGCTATCCGAAGTTTACTTGCTACAGTATACACCTACCACGAAGATGCTCGTGACCCCACAAGCCGAAATCAACCAATAAAGCCAAGATTCCCTGTTGACCGATATATAGTTAGCGTGCGCTAATCAACATGTATTAGCGTGCGCTAACACTACATTACAACATCCGTTGACTTATCAGAACGTGCGCCGAAAGTGGCCTGGTCCACGCGTAGATTCCTTCTGAGCTGATCTGCACTAGCGTACGCTAACCTATGAACGTAGCGTGCGCTATGCATGAATATCAGCGTGCGCTAATAAGGCTATACTTAGCCATTTTTAGCTATCCTTGTCCAACATCTCGACATATCAAATACGAACATACGGCATATCAAATATACATTACTCAACACATTATATCCTCAAATACAATTGTCGACCAAATACGACAATTATACCAATACTGACATCTCAGTCCTTCATTTATTTTATCCTTACTGTACAGATTCCATGCTGTACAATATAACTCGGATAAAATAATATCAAACAACAGTAGTAGAAATTCCGGATATTACAGCGTTAACATACGCTACATAGGATGCGTAGCGTGTGTTAAGCAAACCAGACAGATTTCTTTTAAGAACTTCCGACCGTATTTTGGATTGTTAGATGTTCGTTCGACGTGAGATGAATTCTATATTATTTCTTTTGTTAAGGTTCGAGCTTGCTACGTGATTGATCGAAGGGGCGACCTTCGAGTATTTCGTTTTTCGTGGAAGTATTGTTCTTGTCTTCGAATCGAGGCAAGTACTCTAATTAGAATCGTTTATATTATGACAACTATATTGTGATTGTATTGTGTATTATGTGTTGTGATTAAATGTCTACCATGCGTTGATCCGATGGGAATCATCATGGGAATCTATAGCTGTGTGCGCTGGATCGTTGGAATGCCATCAGTATGTTGAGACTGTTATATGTGTTGTTGTTATTTCTCGTTGGAGAAACTTGTTATGATATAATTGTTGATTATATCACTGTTGTATGATTATTGTACTTATACTAGCATCGTTGTGCTAACCCCTTCGGGGTGAACATTTTGTTTATGTTCAGGATCCAGGAGAGCGGGGAAACAACCACTGGAGTTGCATGACGACGAGGGTGCAGAGTGATGTTCCGGCCGGGTTTATTTGTCTATTGTTTGTATCGTTTTTAATAAGTACTCGAGTACGTAGTAATTTATGATGATTTAGATTTGTTGATGTATTAATACTTTTCCGTTGAACATTCGTATTTTCAGTATTTGGTCAGAACTGTTGTATCTTAATTCCGTTATTTTCATCCGTTGGTACCTGTTAATGTCTTTTCAATTCTCCAACCTTGTAAATCCTTATGTAAAGGATTTACGGCGCTGTAACATTCCTGAATATATCGGGGGTGTTACAGAATATGGTATCGGAGCTAAGATTATGGATATCTTGGCCATTGGGTTAAAATAGGGGTCATATACGTCTTTTGAGGTAACCGGTCGTGAATGACATCACTGTACTGCCTATGTCTTCATGAGAACGGTGGTTGTAAGTTCCTAAACTCTATCTCGTTCTTTACATGTTGTATTTCATTAGACTTGAACATTCGAACGATATTGTTTCTTGTATATTGAGTATTTATGCTTACAGTATGTTGAGAGGCAGACGTGGACGTGGTTGCGGTCGCGGACGCGGACGCGGACGAAGGAATGCCGAAAGAGAAGCTCCGCCTTCTAATCAGGCCAGCCACAGTTCAGGCGAGCCACAGAGATCTATCAATAATGAACCGGAACCTGCTGTGCCCGAAATCCTTCCTCAGGTGGTGAACCAGATGCCTCAGTTCGCCCAGGTCGTGGACCGAATGCAGGTGGCGATGGGATTACAGCAGGTAGATAGACAGCAGGGGATTCCAGACATGGGAAATCGAGGTGACCGATGGTTGCAAGAGGTGGCAAAGATGCAACCACCCAAATTCGACGGCTTTTCTGAGACACCTACTTGGGACCATTGGTTGAAGGAATTGGAGAAAAATTTTGCCAGAATTAATTACCCAGACGACCGGAGAGCCTCTATAGCTTAGTACTTTCTGATAGGGGAAGCATCCGAGTGGTGTGAAGCCATCCGGCCTGCAGATCACGATGCTGATTGGACAGAATTTAAATTGATGATGGAAGCTCAATACTGCCCTCGTCCTGTGAGGGAAGCCAAAGTTCGGGAGTTTTTCTCCGCTCAGTCGTCAGACGAACCTGTATCCCAAACAATTAAGAAATTTAACCAGCAACTGGCATTTATTCGACATCTGGTCAGAACAGATGCAGAAATGATGATCCATTTTGATATGAGGATGAAACCAGAAATCCAGAGGTACATGTCCGGTTTTGAATGTACCACTCTCCGTCAATACCAGGATAAGGCGTTGGTGTACGAAATCAAGGAAGCAGCAATGGAGAAGTTTACGGAGTCCAAGAAGCATAAAGTCTCTGGTACTTTTATAGAGCACAAGAGCAGCGGGCCCCGTAAGGCCCAGTCATCTTTTCATTCTTTCAAGAAACCTCCGCACCCATCTAAGAGCGAAAAGAATTTCGGAACAATGTCAGCCACGACGGATACAGCTAGGAGGTGCTTTAACTGTGGCCGCCCAGGCCACCTTTGGCGTGATTGTTTGCGCACTCCAGTTACATGTTTTGATTGTGGACAGGAAGGGCACCGTGCGACGTTTTGCACGGATGCCACCAAGTTCAATGGAACCCGTACATTGCAGCCAGTTCAGAAGGAAGCTAGTATCCAACAGATGCAGCAAAGTGTTCAGATGCCTCAGAATTTTGGCCGCGGACGAGGCAGAGGACAATGGGACCGAAAGGGGACATTGAGTGCCGGATCTATTCCCCCACGTCTGTATGAGATGAGGAGGACGGACGATCAGGATGCTGCTATCGCATCAGATACTGTTCAGATCCTTTCCCAGCCAGTTAGAGTTTTATTCGATACAGGAGCTACGCGTTCATTTATAACCTCATCTTGTCTATATCGTTTGAATATTTCTGGTTTTCATTACTGTGAACCTTATGTTGTTGGTTTACCGAGTGGAGAGAGGATTGTTGGAAACTTAGAAACTAGAGATTTCCCGGTATCATTTGGAGGAAGAGAGTAGCTCTCAAATATGATTGTAATAGAAATGCAAGGAGACGGCCTGATACTCGGAGACGATTGGCTTAATCCATATGGAGCTATTGTAAACAACCGAAGGAGGAATATCTCGCTGATCGCTGACGATGGCTCTGAAATACTGTTTGAAGGATGGAAACTAGGAAGCTCAGGAAAGTTGATCAAGGCGATGAAAGCTGTCAAATTGTTGAAACAGGGCTGTACCGGATACTGGTGCTATGCAATGAAGAAAGAAGACGAAATTGTGGAACTTTCATCCATACATGTTGTGAACGAATTTCCAGATGTATTTCCTGACGAGTTACCTGGACTACCTCCACGACGGGATGTAGAATTCACCATTGAGCTGGAACCCGGAGCTACACCAATTTCTAAGGCGCCGTATCGTATGGCACCTATTGAGATGTATGAACTGAAAAAGCAACTGGAGGAATTACTAGACAAAGGCTATATCCAGCCAAGCGTTTCGCCTTGGGGAGCGCTAGTTCTTTTTGTCCGGAAGAAGGATGGATCGCTTCGACTATGTATTGACTATCGATAACTGAACAAGATGACGATTAAGAACACGTATCCGTTGCCACGGATTGATGATTTGTTTGACCAGTTACAAGGAGCAACAGTATTTTCTAAAATTGATCTGAGATCAGGATATCATCAGCTGAGGATTAAGGAATCTGATGTTCCGAAGTCAGCATTCAGAACTCGCTACGGATATTATGAGTTTGTAGTGATGTCGTTTGGTCTCACTAATGCACCTGCTGTATTCATGCAATTGATGAATCGAGTGTTCATCGAATATTTGGATAAATTTGTGGTCGTGTTCATTGATGACATTTTGGTGTATTCTAAGAGCCCGGAAGAGCATGCATAACATTTGCAGATTGTATTAGAACTTTTGAGAAGCGAGCAATTGTACGCCAAACTTTCTAAGTGTGAATTCTGGCTAAAGGAAGTAATGTTCCTCATCCATGTGGTATCAGCTGAAGGAGTCCGAGTAGATCCTCAGAAAATCGAAGCAGTTATGGATTGGAAGCCTCCAAAGAATGTGAAAGAAGTCCGGAGTTTCTTAGGACTTGCTGGATGTTATCGTCGATTCATGGAAGGGTTTTCTAAAATTTCCCGCCCACTTACTCGACTCCTGCAGAAAACTCAAAAATTTGATTGGAGTGAATCGTGTCAGAAAATCTTTGATGAATTGAAGAAGAGATTGACGACAGCACCGATTTTAACACTTCCACAGGAGACTTGAGGATTCATAGTTTACAGTGATGCTTCGAACCAAGGACTCGGATGCATATTGATGCAGAATGATAAGGTGATCGCTTATGCGTCACGACAGCTGAAACCTTATGAAGTGAATTACCCAATGCACGATTTAGAACTGGCAGCAGTAGTTTTTGCTTTGAAAATCTGGAGGCATTACCTGTACGGGACTCACTGTCAGATCTTTACGGATCACAAGAGTCTCAAATACATCTTCAGTCAGAAAGAGTTGAACATGCGGCAAAGAAGATGGTTAGAGCTGATTAATGACTACGACTTGGAGATTTTTTATCATCCAGGCAAAGCGAATGTAGTGGCAGATGCACTTAGCCGCAAGCCTGTTTCTATTCAGATGCTGGAGACTCTGACCTCCCAACTTAGCCTTCAACGAGAGATGATTCGAGAAGGAATTGAAGTATGGTTACAAAGAGTCCAAGGACAACTGTGCGTGATGGAAATAACTTCATCATTAATCGAAGAAATCAAATCTATGCAGACAGATAATCCTCTGATGATTTGGTTACGTGATGAAGTGATCAAGGGGAAGGCCCCCATATTCGTAATTCATGATGATGGAGTTTGAGATTTCAGAACCGAATCTGCGTTCCCGATGTCGATGTTCTGAAACAGACAATTATGAAGAAAGCTCACAGCTTGCCCTATTCTATCCACACGGGCACCAGTAAGATGTATAAGGACTTGAAGCAGAATTTCTGGTGGGGCAACATGAAGAAATATGTAGCGGACTATATTTCGAAATGCTTGACTTGTCAGCAGGTTAAGATCGAGCATCAAAAACCTACCGGAATGTTGAAGCCGCTCCCGATTCCTGAATGGAAGTGGGAGGACATATCGATGGACTTTATCACTAGTATGCCGAGAACCAAGACAGGAATGAACATGATTTGGGTGATAGTTGATCGTTTAACCAAATCAGCTCATTTTCTAGGCATTAAGGACACGTGGGGACCAGAGAGGTTGGCACGAGTATTTATTTCAGAAATAGTCGACTGCATGGTACGCCGAAGACCATTATCTCTGATTGAGACGACCATTTTGTGTCTCACTTTTGGAGAGCAGTTCATAAGGCCTTGGGGACCAAATTGAACTTCAGCACAGCTTATCACCCGCAGACAGACGGACAATCTGAGAGGACCATTCAAACGGTGGAATACATGCTACGGGTCTGTGCCTTAGATTGGTCAAACAATTGGGAAGTTCATCTACCGTTGATTGGATTTACCTACAACAATAGTTGGCATGCTTCCATTAAGATGGCACCATTTGAGGCATTATATGGGAGGAGATGCAGATCGCCCCTATGTTGGGATGATTCATCAGACTTGATTGGGATAGAACCAGAGTTGATTGTACAGACTCGAGAGAAGATAACCTTGATTGGTGAAAGGCTGTTGACTGCCCAGAGTCGACATAAATCTTACGCAGACATACACCGTCGCCCATTGGAGTTCAGTACTGGAGACCACATACTTTTAAAGGTTTCTCCTACTCGGGGAATCTTTCGTTTTGGAAGGAAGGGAAAGCTGAGTCCGAGATATATCAGACCATTCGAGATCCTTGAGAGAGTTGGAGAGTTGGCATACAGATTGGCATTGCCGCTGTCGTTGAGCCATGTTCATAACGTGTTCCACGTATCCCAGTTATGGAGATATATACCGGCTCCTAGTCATGTCATTGATTTCGGTGAGATCGAAGTCCCTCAGGATGGAACGTTTGAAGAAAGACCAGTCAAGATACTTGAGAGTCGAGTTAAGCAGTTGAGGAACAAACCAATCGTTTTGGTCAAAGTTCAATGGTCACGCCACAGAGTGGAAGAAGCCACCTGGGAAACGGAAGATAGCATGAAGTCCAGATATCCAGAGTTATTTTCGTTTTGAGTTTCGGGACGAAACTCCTTTTTAGTAGGAGAGTATGTAATATCCGGATTTATTATTGTGTATTTCATCTATATTCGAACCTTGTATTATTCGGATTGTGATCTCGATAATTGGAGTATGATATTTCTCACATTGGTATCTTTTTACATAAGTATATCGTCATGCAAAATTTCCCATGCGAACTCGTGATAGCGCACGCTAAGAATGTATCTTAACGCGTGCTATCGGCTACAACTAGCGCATGCTACGAATGTAGGATTTGCGTGCTCTAGGCAGTCAATTATTGAGCTAGGTGGCTAGCACATGATCCAGCCGGGACATGGGTCCGGATAAGATTCCCGCGGATGAACCTGGACAGATTTGCAGTCAACGCTTATTAGCGTGCGCTAAGAATGGTATGTAGCGTGCGCTAATCAGCTATTATGCAGAAACTTTATTTAAAGGACAACACTCCATTTCTACCTATTCACTTCATTTGTTCTTCGTTCCTTGGAAGTCCAGAGAGCTTTTCCTACTCCTTAAGCACATAAAAATCCGCCTTACTTGATCATTAAATATTAAAGAGTGCTTACACTTGATCATTGAAGAAGAACTCACTTTGAAGTGACACTCAAGCAACCGGAGCTGGATTCTACCTTTTTGGATCAGTGATTTCTTCATTAAAGGTATGTTAATTCTATCTCCAACTGTGGATTTGTGTTATGAAAAATAAGATGATCATGCTAGCAAGATATTGAGTTCCATTGGTGAATTATTCAACAAACATCATGTTTAGAATATTGGAATGTTTATGCTTATGATATTGTCGTTGGAACCTCGTGGTTGGAATCTTAGTACGTCAAATGATGAGAGGAACATTCTGAAGTTGATTATCTGTATGATTTATGTTGTCATGTTGATCATAAAATTGGAGGTGATATCACTTTTGGTTATAAGGACTTAAGGAAAGAAATCATCTTAGGAAGTATTCTTTCATATAAGTTGGAATTGTTAGTTCACCTCCAAGATGAAGTCTGAATGTAAATAATGATAATAGAATCTAGTGCACCAACCGGAGATCACCGAACTTCGCATGAGAATGATAATCGAGTTCGAATATAAGAATTGTGATGATATTCTTTTCGTTGAAACCTCAAAGATGATTGAACCCATAAGATCATTCATAAGTTTATGAATATGACATGTAGACGGATATCACACATTAATCACTGAGGAGTTCGTAAATTTCATCACCGTTAGAACTAGTCTGCTGCCCAACAGTGAACTGCCATGCATGCTTAGCGTGCGCTAAGCTTTGTGAATTAACGTACGCTAACGGGCTTATTTAGCGTACGCTACGATTGAAACTTAGCGTGCGTTAAGTCATCAGGCGAATCAGTCGGCTGATCAGTGAGGTACTGATCGTGCATGGTTAGCGTACGCTAGGCTATGTGTAATTGCGTGCGCTAACGAGTAGCCTTAACGTACGCTACATAGGATGCGTAGCGTGCGTTAAGCAAACCAGAAAGATTTCTTTTAAGAACCAGACATTGAATTCTATATTATTTCTTTTGTTAAGGTTCGAGCTTGCTACGTGATTGATCGAAGGGGCGACCTTCGAGTATTTCATTTTTCATGGAAGTATTGTTCTTGTCTTCGAATCGAGGCAAGTACTCTAATTAGAATCGTTTATATTATGACAGCTATATTGTGATTGTATTGTGTATTATGTGTTGTGATTAAATGTCTACCATGCGTTGATCCGACGGGAATCATCATGGGAATCTATAGCTGTGTGCGCTGGATCGTTGGACAGGTAGTTCCACCATGCGTTGGTCCGACGGGATCATCATGGGAATCTATATTGTCTTATTTGGATCGTTGGAATGCCATCAGTATGTTGAGACTGTTATATGTGTTGTTGTTATTTCTCGTTGGAGAAACTTGTTATGATATAATTGTTGATTATATCACTGTTGTATGATTATTGTACTTGTACTAGCATCGTTGTGCTAACCCCTTCGGGGGTGAACATTTTGTTTATGTTCAGTATCCAGGAGAGCGGGGAAACAACCACTGGAGTTGCATGACGACGAGAGTGCAGAGTGATGTTCCGGCCGGGTTTATTTGTCTGTTGTTTGTATCGTTTTTAATAAGTACTCGAGTACGTAGTAATTTATGATGATTTGGATTTGGTGATGTATTAATACTTTTCCGTTCAACATTCGTATTTTCAGTATTTGGTTAGAACTGTTGTATCTTAATTCCGTTATTTTCATCCGTTGGTACCTGTTAATGTCTTTTCAATTCTTCAGCCTTGTAAATCCTTATGTAAAGGATTTACGGCGCTGCAACATTCCTGAATACATCGGGGGTGTTACACCGGAAGCATAAAAATATCCATTTAATTTATGCGTGATGAGATAATTTCAGGTCTGTTCTTCGATGTGGCTTAGTGGAATGCAGTCTAGAAAAATTCTTTCTGTTGGGATTCGGTCCAGCATCCTGCCTGCATGGGTTTCAAAATGCGCGAGGCGCGGCTTGCAATTCGACCTGTGAGATCTTCACTAGAAAGTGGTTAAATGAATTGAATTGGACTACTCATACCAACAAGATGCATCTTCTTTTTTGGTGGCCATCTCATAGAAACTCCAAAGTTAAGCGTGCTTGGCCTGGAGTAGTTATGGGATGGGTGATCCCCTGGGAAGTTTCCCAGGTGCGCGTGAGTGAGGACAAAGCGCGCTAGAAAAGACTCGTGTTGGTACAGTGAGGATAGTCTTCAACATTCTCAGGGACCAACAATTGGTATCGGAGCGGGTCACGGGTATGGATTCCCTCGAAGTATCCTACAATGGAGGCTGCCAAAGTGTCGGAACTGAGAGGAGGGCATACAGCAAATGTTGCCAGTTGGCCGGAACTATGATGTTGGCGCGGTGGAGGTTGTCAGGTGCTGGAGGGCTATGTGATCAAATCTAGTATCTGGGGCGAGATCTTGGCAATGTGAAGTAAACGGAGCTGAAACAGATGCTGATGTCAAGTGTTGGAGGACTGTGTGAATGAATCCAGCCGCTAGAGGGCTGTGTGATCAAATCTAGTTCGCGGAGGTTTCCAGACTATGGGGCTGAGATGCTGGCAGGTACTGGGAGGGGGATTGTTGGGATTCGGTCCAGCATCCTGCCTGTATGGGTTTCAAAATGCGCGAGGCGCAGCTTGCAATTCGACCTGTGAGATCTGCACTCGAAAGTGGTTAAATGAATTGATTTGGACTACTCATACCAACAAGATGCATCTTCTTTTCTGGTAGCCATTTCATAGAAACTTCAAAGTTAAGCGTGCTTGGCCTGGAGTAGTTATGGGATGGGTGACCCCCTGTGAAGTTTCCCAGGTGCGCGTGAGTGAGGACAAAGCGCTAGAAAAGACTCGTGTTGGGATAGTGAGGATAGTCTTCATCATTCTCAGGGACCAACACTTTCCTTATTGTTGGACCCCACTACCTTCACACACACAGCTAAATACTCTTGACAGTGTTGGAGGTGAGTCGAATTTCCAAGACCAACAATTGCATCCATCCATCCCGAGATATGTTTTTTCTGTCTGAAACAAACATAGTTGAAAGCCAAAATAAAAAATACTAATAATCATAAAAATTGAAAACATAATAATATCTATGTCCGCATCATAGACTCTGCATTGTTCCTCCATTAGTCCACGTAATCCAGTTCAGGGTCCCTCATCCTAGACGGGTTCATATGCACAAATTCTCTTCTATCATTCTTGATGACTAGAAGGGTAAAGTGTCTACTATAACCATGATATAGTTCTCCTCGAAAAGATTTTCCATAAGCACTTGTCCAGAATCATGGCAATGTTGGCATCATAATACTCTCATCTTGTGAATTTCCCTGCTTCGCAAACTGCAACGCACAGAAATACTAAAAGCATTGCAAATAATGTGAATGTCACGACATTTAACCATGAACAGAAAAAATAATGAAAATTTTAAGTTTTAGTTACTTACCGACGCCTCAATCAGTACGATACCAATCCTCGCACGATGTCCATAATCCATGTCGGCCTCCATCATGGTAATATATTGCTTTACTACCTTAGTCCAAGTATGTCCGTTAAACTTCGTTCGACTATGAGGCCTTATGAGGTCAATTATCCAACCCACGACCTGGAGCTAGCGGCCGTGGTATTCGCATTGAAGATTTGGCGTCATTATCTTTATGGCGTCACCTGTCAGATTTTCACCGATCATAAGAGTTTAAAGTATATATTTACCCAGAAGGAGTTAAACATGCGACAGAGACGGTGGTTGGAACTGATTAAAGATTATGATATTGAGATACAATACCACCCAGGTAAGGCGAACGTCGTCGCCGACGCCTTGAGTCGTAACTCCGTTTAGGAGCAAATGCTTGCTTGTTTGACTGCTCAGAAGGAACTTCAACAAGAGTTCCTAAGGCCTGAGATCGAGGTATGGATACAGCAAGTCCAGGGGCAACTTTGCATGCTGGAGATTTCATCGCCACTGGAGGAGGCGATCAGAATGAAACAGGGTTCAGACCCATTTTTGTTGCGCATTCGAGAGGATGTGGATCAGGGGAAAGCCCTGGATTTGTGGTCCACGAGGATGGACTTTTGAGATTTAAGAACCTGTTATGCATTCCGGCAGATGACGAGTTGAAAAGCTCTGTTTTGAGAGAGGCTCATGCTACCCCTTATTCCATTCATCTGGGTCTAGCAAAATGTACAAAGACTTGAAACAAAATTATTGGTGGAGTAATACGAAGCGAGAAGTCGCGGAATTTGTTTCGAGATGATTGACCTGTCATCAAGTCAAGATAGAACATCAGCGACCGGCGGGTATGCTGAAACCACTTCCTATTCCAGAGTGGAAGTGGGAGGATATTTTAATGGACTTCATCACGAGTTTGCCCATGAGTCGTCGTGGCATGAATACAATTTGGGTAATCGTGGACCGTTTAACTAAGTCAGCTCATTTACTTGAGATCAAGGATACGTGGGATCCCGAGAGACTTGCCCAGTTGTTCATTAAAGAGATCGTGAGATTGCAAGGTACTCCTAAGAGAATAGTTTCTGATCATGACGGGTGATTCGTGTCACATTTTTGGAAAATTGTTCATCGTGCCATGGAAACTCAGCTAAATTTCAGCACGGATTTTCACCCTCAGTCTGACGGACAATCAGAGCGAACTATTCAGACGTTGGAGGACATGGGCATGTGTTCTCGATTGGAAAGATGATTGGGAAGCACAACTACCATTGATCGAGTTCATGTACGATAACAGTTGGCATGCTTCGATTAAGATGTCACCTTACGAGGTCTTATACATTCGTCGTTGTCGATCTCCCTTGTGTTGGGATGACTTATCAGAATCAATCGGCACCGAGCCCGATATGCTAGTAGCCGCCCGTGAGAAGGTAGCGTTGATCAGGAGTCATTTGTTGACCGCTCAGAGTCGACAAAAATCATATGCAGATAATCATCGTCGACTATTAGAGTTCGAGATAGGTGACCACGTTTTGGTCAAGGTATCCCCGAGTCGAGTACTTTCCATTTCGGGAACAGAGGAAAGTTGAGTCCGAGATTCATTGGACCATTTGAGATTTCGGATCGAGTAGACGTCTAGCTTATCGATTGGCTTTACCTCTGGATTTGAGCCGAGTTCATAATGTGTTTCATGTCTCTCAGTTGCGAAAGTATATTGCCGACCCGAGTCACATACTTCAGTTCGATGAAATCGAGATTGCGGATTTTATGTAACACCCCCAATCCACTCAGGGATATTACACGTCATATACCCTTTCCTCAAGGATCTACCAGGCTGGTAAACAACGTCGAACAACTCAACAATGCCTTCAAGGCTAAAATGACTCAGTAGACCGATTTGGTCTTTCAATAAAAACATACAACTCAATTACAATTCATACCCACGCAGGGGTCAAAATACAACAACTCCCGTACAACGGGAAAGAATACTGCAGCGGAAATAAAATACAACTAAACCAATGACATCATACGGATCCTCGTGTGATTAGTATCGTTCATCTTTTATCATCCTTCGTGCCGACCCTGTGCTATGCTCCAAAACCTGAATGCAAAAACAGACATCCACCCCCCGATTACTCGGGGGTTAGCAAAACTGTTTTGCTAGTGCAAGAATAAAGTGCAAAATACGAGTCATACAATACAAGTTCCAAGGACAATAATAACCAGGAATCCTCAAAGATTTAAACATAACGAAAATACCTCCCGAGGCAAGAGTTTAGGTAAAGCTTTCAAAAATCGAAAGATCACGAATCAAGGGAAACAATTTATAAAACGGTTTAAAATGCCATCGAGAGTTTTAATAGAAAACAATTTAGGATTACCGAATCCTTCTCTTTCAAAAATCAACAGGGGTCATAGCCCAAAGGTTTTGTTTTCGCAAATAGAAAATCGACAACAATTCACAGGGTTAAAACCCACGTCACGTGTCCTCGGCGGACATAAAATACACACGCACCCGTGAAGTTTCACTCGTGAATCCAGGGCAAAACCATTGGACTCCCTCCGTGGCCCCGTCGAACCCTCCCGAGGTGAGCAAACACATTCACAAAACATAAGCAACCGCACTCGTGAATCCAGGGCTATACCATTGGACTCCCTCCGTGATCCCGTCGGACCCTCCCGAGGTGAGCGAAATACATTCACAAAATATACACACGTAGCGGTGAAGTTTCACTCGTGAATCCAGGGCTATACCATTGGACTCCCTCCATGGCCCCGTCGAACCCTCCTGAGGTGAGCAAACACATTCACAAAACATAAGCAACCGCACTCGTGAATCCAGGGCTATACCATTGGACTCCCTCCGTGATCCCGTCGGACCCTCCCGAGGTGAGCGAAATAATCATGCACAAATTATCATATCACACCAAGGATACCCAAACAATTCACCCAGAGACATGAAATACTTAGCAACACACCACGTCAAACCATAGCGTACCGAAAAGAGATAATATGTGCATTTATATTATCAAAGCATAACAACGACAACAACAACAACAACAACAAGTGAATTCATAGGGTTCACTTAATCGTTCACGGAGCACAATATTCACAAAACACACGCGTTTTGAAAGCGAGCCTTTAACGAGGCTAAACCGAATCTTTTGAAAGTTCATTTCAAATAACCAAACAAACACATTTAGACGGTCACCAATCATCATATCCACGAAACAAGAAAAGTATGGACAAGGTACTTTCCTAGGAACCATGTTCGCAACAAGACGACGGATGAAATACGGTCGAATGGCCCCGAACTCCCGAACACTATCAAGAACGCGATAGCACCGAAATTACTATGGGATAACACCACACGAATAATCGATCACCAACGGAATTCAACATCGGAATCATCGAGCACCTATAATCCTCCGTAAGGAACAATAAAACATGATTACGATGAGAATCAAGGACGAAAACAACGGAAATCCTAACAAACTATCAAAAGGACTCATTCGAACATTTAATCGAACATTAAATGTTCGAGACCCTCCAAGAACAAAGAAATCACTCCTCGGGTTGAACGAATCAAAGATACGAGTATCCAATCCGTAGAACATGTTCAAAACAATGTTTATACAACAATTAATTGAACAATAACGGATTGGAAGCAAAATCAAAAGGAAAATCCCCAAAATCTTTAAAAACAAGGGTTCAAGCCAAAATACCTTGATTCGGACGAAGAACACGGATTGGATGATGATATAATCAACAAGAATATTCCAAAACGTCTTGGAATTGATTAGAATCGTCCAAGAACTCGATTTCCCGAGCCTCCTGTTAGTTGTATTTTTATACGCCTATTTATCATTCTTTTGTATTATTTTGAAGAGTGAAATTGTTTAAATGAGCCTTTAATGCCTTCATTTTGTATGTTTGTCAGGAAATTGAAGTCCGGAAGCTAAAACGAGGCGAAACGGGCGATAACGGCAAATTTTGGCTATGAGCCGCGGCACAAGGAAGCAGGGCCGCGGCACAGGAAGACACCCAGCCGAGCACAGAGTAAACTGTACTCTGTGCCGCGGCACAGCCCAGGTGAGCCGCGGCACAGAGGAAATAAATGACGCCCAGGCATCCAGCTAAAGGCGATGTGCCGCGGCACAGATTTAGTGCGCCGCGGCACACTAGGCGGTTTTTGTATGTCCGCGCGGATTTGGGCCGTTTCGAAGCCAGTTTTCGACCTACTCATACGGACGCGATTTGGAGGATGTGCTAAGCTATAAATAAGGGTTTAAGACCCTAATTAATGATCTTGGATCTTTTATCTTTTGGGATTTTAAGCGGGGAATTAGAGAGGAGTCGGCAGAAGAGGAGAGAAGCAGAAGACTTCAGGGGCAGAAGGCGGAAGCCGAAGAACGGAGGAATTCGAGCTTCATCTGCGTTTGATTTTAATGCTTTCATTCATTAATTCTGTATTTTCCTTTCTTAGTATGTCGGGCTAAAACTCTCATCTAGGATTTTGATGAAACCTACGTTTTGATGAATTTATTTGAGATTATCTAATTAATTACCTTTTTGTTGAGTTTTTCCCAATTGTGTTTAATGCTTTCAATTATCTGGCCAATAGTTGTATTGATTTAATCATTCAATTCGAATCGGGAGAGGAGAATTGGTGAGGAACTATCGGGAAGGACCGTTTTATTCTGTGAGATAGGGATATACTCATAGGAACTACGTGGCCTTTTGGAGATTTTGCGCTTTTTGCCTATTGACGAATTAATTCACCTAGGGATAGAGTGGGTTAGTCGTCTTTAGATAAATCTAGTGACCTCGGGAGAGGCGGTAGAATATATTAGCAATCTCCGCCTTCAATAAATTTGGGAAAATTAGTTATTACGGATAATCGAGAGTAAATTCGGATAAACCGAGGTGGATTCAGAATCCTAGACTTATTCATCATTTGATTTCCTTTTATTCTATCTATCGTTTTCTACTGTTTAGTCTTTTAATAATTCTTTTAGAAATTAATTGAAAACACAAATTCGATTGTTCGAATAAAATTAGAATACACAAAATCGGTAGTTAGTGATTCAGTCCTCGTGGGAACGATACTCACTCATCACTTTATTACTTGTAAACGATAACGTGCACTTGCGTGTAAGAAATATCGCAACAAGTTTTTGGCGCTGTTGCCGGGGATTGAAATTTATTAATATCGATTTCAGTATTTCTAGTCTTAGTTTGAACGTTTTTATTTTATTATTTTTGTATTTAATTTTGTTTATTTGTTTTTCCTTTCAGGATCGTTCGCTTAGTGCATGAGAAAACTCGGTAACGAAGGCCGGCTACCTTTGGATACCGAGCTCGAGCGCACTCTGAGAAGGAACAAGAAGGAGAAACGAGAATTACAGACGACGGTCAACATGGCCGAAAATATCGAAATCCAAGGAGGAGATAACCATGTGCGGCAAGTTCAACCGGAACTAGCTCTTCGAGACTATGCCATGCCGCAGATCAATGCTAATTTTTCGGGAATTCGGCGCCCCACTATCCAAGCAAATAATTTTGAGATCAAGCCTGCTATCATTCAGATGGTGCAGGCGAGCCAATTCTGTGGATTGTCGAATGACGACCCAAACGCTCATATCGCTTCGTTTCTTGAAATATGTGACACGTTCAAGAATAATGGTGTCACCGACGATGCTATCCGACTGAGGCTTTTCCCTTTCTCTTTGAGGGATAAAGCAAAATTTTGGCTGAATTCCTTGCCGCCGGGGTCGATCACAACATGGGCAGAGTTAGCGCAAGCCTTCCTTGCCAAATTCTTCCCACCTTCGAAGACGGCGAGATTGAGAAACGAGATCACCACTTTCGGTCAGCATGATATGGAGTCGCTCCACGAGGCATTGGAGTGATATAAAGATTTGTTACGGAGATGCCCACACCACGGCCTTCCAGACTGGCTGCAAATTCAGACGTTCTACAATGGTTTGAGTGCCTCTACCCGCACTCTCGTGGATGCGGCCGCCGGTGGGGCTCTGGTGGGAAAGACTATGGCCGAGGCACACTCACTTTTGGAAGCTATGGCCACAAATGCATATCAATGGCCATCGGAAAGATTGATGCCGAAGCGAGTTATGGAAGTTTCTAGCAATGATCCGATTTCCACATTGTCAGCTCAAGTCGCCGCCTTGACCCAACAGCTCCAAGCATTTTCTCACGCACCTTCCCCCGTTACCATAGAGACATGCAATTGGTGTAACGGATCCCACCCGAGCGCGGAGTGTCAAGTTGGAAATCCGTTCGAACAACATCCGATGGAGCAGGCTCAATTCGTGGGGAACGGAAATCGACAAAACAATTCTTACCCCAGCACTTATAATCAAGGGTGGCGAAATCAACAAAATTTTCCGTGGAGAAACGGGCAAGCTTTGAAACCTCCACAAGCTCACTTCGCGCAGCCCCCACAGCAGCCCCTTCAATCACCAAAGGTATCATTGGAAGATGCTCTTGCTCAATTGGCGGCTAACACGAGTCAATTCATGACCCGCACCGAGACGACCCTTCAAAATCATTCTACCTCCATCCGAAATCTAGAAACACAAATGGGGCAGATTGCTAATTTATTGTCTTCTCGGTCTCAAGGTGCATCGCCCAGCGCAGCCGAAGTGAAACCCAAGGAGAATGTGCAAGCGATCGAATTACGAAGTGGAAAGGAGTTGAAAGGGCAGCCTATTAATAATAAAGAGCAGCCAATCGAGCAGAACGAGAAGGAAAAGGATGAGGCGCCCAAGCCAAAGGAAGTATCAACTACTCAGCCCACTCCTCAAATTCCATTCCCACAGCGTTTCCAAAAGCAAAAACTGGACAAGCAGTTTTCAAAATTCCTCGACGTCTTCAAGAAATTGCACATAAACATTCCATTTGCCGACGCGTTGGAACAAATGCCGAGTTATGTTAAATTCATGAAAGAAGTCTTGTCAAACAAAAGAAAGCTTGAGGAATATGAGACGGTCGCTTTAACGGAGGAGTGCAGCGCTATTTTACAAAAGAAGCTCCGACCTAAATTGAGAGATCCGGGAAGTTTTACCATCCCTTGTATCATCGGAAATTCGTCTTTTGAAAGAGCCCTATGCGATCTCGGGGCCAGCATAAACCTTATGCCCCTTTCTATTTTTAAAAAGCTGGACATTGGGGAAGCCAAGCCGACGACGGTCTCCTTGCAATTAGCGGATCGATCCATCAAATATCCGAGGGGTGTGATAGAGGACGTTTTAGTCAAAGTTGATAAGTTCATCTTTCCGGCCGATTTCATCGTACTTGACATGGAAGAAGATAAAGATATCCCAATTATCTTGGGAAGACCATTTTTGGCAACCGGCCGAACTTTGATCGATGTGGAAAAGGGGAAGCTGACTCTACGTGTTCAAGAGGAGCAAGTAACATTCAATATCTTTCGATCCGTAAAATATCCAAGTGTCGCTGAAAATTGTTTCCAAGTTGACGTCATTGACTCGTGCGTGAGTAGAACTTTTCGAGAAAATTATCCACCCGATCCATTGGAATCCGTTTTGATTGGGGCTGTTTCCGAACTAAATGGAGAGCATGCAGCCTACGTACGACACATGGATGCTTCCCCGCCAATTTTTATTCGTAAACCATTCGAGGAGCTCGGAAGTTCACTAACTCGACCTACCCCATCGATCGAAAAACCTCCAAAGTTGGAACTCAAGAAGCTGCCGCCTCACTTAAAATATGCATTCCTGGGGCCCGACAACTCCCTTCCAGTTATTCTTTCGGCCACTCTAGCGGGAGATCAAGAGGCGAAATTATTAAGAGTTTTGAGGGAGTACAAATCTGCTCTTGGATGGTCTATTGCGGATATTAAGGGGATCAGGCCGTCAATTTGCATGCACAAGATTTTGATGGAGGAAGACTACAAACCATCCGTGGAGCATCAACGCCGGCTGAATCCTAACATGAAGGAGGTGGTAAAAGTCGAGGTTTTAAAACTCCTCGACGCAGGTATGATCTTTCCAATTTCTGATAGAAAGTGGGTAAGTCCGGTCCAAGTTGTGTCGAAAAAGGGTGGGATAACAGTTGTTCAAAACGATAATAATGAATTAATTCCCACAAGGATTGTCACGGGGTGGCGTATGTGCATAGATTATAGGAAATTAAATAAGGCCACTAGAAAAGATCATTTCCCCTTGCCTTTTATTGATCAGATGTTAGATAGATTAGCCGGACACGATTTCTATTGATTTCTCGATGGTTACTCGGGGTATAATCAGATTTACATAGCCCCCGAAGACCAAGAGAAAACAACGTTTACATGTCCTTATGGCATTTTCGCTTATAGGCGCATGCCTTTTGGATTGTGTAATGCGCCAGCTACTTTTCAACGGTGTATGATGGCTATTTTTCTGACATGGTAGAGCAGTGTATTGAGATTTTTATGGATGATTTTTCTGTTTTTGGAGATTCGTTTGACATTTGTTTGAAAAATTTGCAGAAAGTCTTGAGAAGATGCGAAGAGACAAATTTGGTCTTAAATTGGGAGAAATGTCATTTTATGGTGCAGGAGGGCATTGTGCTTGGCCATCGAATATCCTCACATGGAATTGAAGTCGACCGAGCGAAAATTGAAACAATTGAGAAGATGCCTCCGCCCACTTCGGTCAAGGGGATTAGAAGTTTTTTGGGACATGCCGGTTTCTATCGCCGATTTATTAAGGATTTTTCGAAGATCACGAAGTCGTTGTGCAATCTGCTCATGAAGGATGTCCCATTTACTTTTGACGAGTCTTGTAAAGAAAGTTTCGAATTGTTGAAGAAAGCTCTAAGCACGGCACCGGTGATAGTCGCTCCGGATTGGGACCTTCTGTTTGAGTTAATGTGTGATGCAAGCGATTTTGCCATTGGGGCTGTTTTGGGGCAGAGACGAGGGAAGGTGTTCCATGTCATATATTATGCGAGCCGAACACTTGATGACGCCCAAAGAAATTATGCCACAACGGAGAAGGAATTGTTGGCGGTGATCTTTGCATTTGATAAATTCCGGGCGTATCTACTGGGAACGAAAGTGATAGTGTGGACCGACCATTCAGCAATAAAATACCTTTTGGAGAAGAAGGATGCCAAACCAAGGTTGATTCGGTGGGTGCTACTCCTTCAAGAATTCAACTTGGAGATTCGGGACAAGAAAGGGACTGAAAATGTTATAGCCGATCACCTTTCACGACTAGAGAGCCCCCTCGAGAAGGAAGAAAGTCAGCCACAAATCATAGAAACTTTCCCCGACGAGCAGCTCTACAAGTTGGATTCAAAACACGCACCTTGGTATGCTGATCTAGTGAACTACTTGGCAAGTAGAACAATTCCGAACGACCTCTCACGCCATCAAAAGAAGAGGCTAATCTCGGATGCTAAGTATTATTTGTGGGACGGTCCTTTTCTTTTCAAGCGATGCCCCGATCAAATTATTCGTAGATGCATTCCGGATGAGGAAATCCACAGTGTGCTAAACCATTGCCATGCATCACCCTACGGTGGACATTTTAGTGGAAATAGAACAGCGGCGAAGGTCTTACAATCGGGGTTCTATTGGCCGTCCTTGTTCAAGGATGCTCACTCCTTTGT
Source organism: Orobanche coerulescens (assembly GCA_033398695.1). NCBI lineage: Eukaryota > Viridiplantae > Streptophyta > Magnoliopsida > Lamiales > Orobanchaceae > Orobanche > Orobanche coerulescens. The sequence continues at coordinate 54,358,630 of CM065803.1, forward strand.
GTCCACGTGTGATCGGTGTCAACGGACGGGAAACATCTCAAGACGACACGAAATGCCGCTGAACACCATACTCGAAGTTCAATTGTTCGATGTATGGGGGATCGACTTCATGGGTCCATTTCCTCCATCAAACAAGAATCTCTATATTTTGGTGGCAGTAGATTATGTCTCAAAATGGGTTGAAGCGGTGGCACTACCTACGAATGGGTCCAATGTCGTAATCAAGTTTATTAAACAACATATCTTCACACGCTTTGGGACTCCACGTGCTATTATCAGTGATGGTGGGTCACACTTCGACAACAAATTTCTTGATGCGGTTTTGAGAAAATACGGAGTCACTCATCGAGTTGCTACAGCATACCATCCTCAGACGAGCGGTCAAGTCGAGATATCAAATCGAGAGCTGAAATGGATCCTAGAAAAAACGGTCAGCTCGTCTCGAAAAGATTGGTTATTTAAACTCGATGATGCACTTTGGGCGTATCGGACTGCGTACAAAACACCTATCGGAATGTCACCCTACATATTGGTTTATGGGAAAGGTTGCCATTTACCCGTAGAGATGGAACATCGTGCTTACTGGGCGATAAAGAAACTAAACTTTGATTTGAAATCTGCTGGTGAAAAGCGTTGTTTGCAGCTGAACGAGTTGGAAGAAATTCGCCACAACGCATACGAAAATGCGAAACTTTATAAGGAGCGAACAAAGACTTGGCATGATATGCACATCACGCAGAGAGAATTTGCCCCGGGACAAGAGGTGTTGCTCTTTAATTCTCGCTTAAAGTTATTTCCCAGGAAATTGCGTTCACGATGGTCGGGACCGTTCACCGTAGTTCAAGTGTTTCCACATGGTGCGGTAGAAGTACAAAAAGATGACCGAAAATTCAAAGTTAATGGACAACGGTTGAAGGCATACTTGGGAAATCCAATAGACACGCAGAAAACGAGTGTCACCTTGTCCACCGCCGGATGAATGCGAGAAAAGTCCGGCTGAAGACAATAAACTTAGCGCTTCTCGGGAGGCAACCCGAGTATTAGTTGTAGATTCGTTATTGTTTTCCTGCATTTTTAGAATCCTTAATTGTCATCATTTTTCTTTGATCCGTCCATCCCTCTCGTATTAATGTTTTCATTTCAAATTTTTGTGCAGGAATGGCCCAGGAGGAGAAATTTAATGATGTGCCGCGGCACAAGAAAAGTGAGCCGCGGCACACACCAGTTGGAGGAAAAAGGCCAGACAAACTGTACTCTGTGCCGCGGCACAACATTACTGAGCCGCGGCACACCAAGTCTCTGAGCCGCGGCACACTATTACTGAGCCGCGGCACACCAAATGTTCAAATAAGTGCCCAGGAAATTGTATTTTGTGCCGCGGCACAGCTTAAGTGAGCCGCGGCACACTAACAAGATGAGCCGCGGCACGCGCAGACTGAGCCGCGGCACCCGGGGTATCATCAAAACGTCCCAGGCCTACTGTACTTTGGGCCGCGGCTCACTTTTATTGTGCCGCGGCCCCCGTCGCAAAATATGAACACCCAGGTAGGTCTCATACAGTCGATCGGCCTGCACAAGATACCTTTCTCCCTCCCTTCCTTCATTCCGTCGCACAATGAGGTCAGTAGATACCATTCTCTTTGTCTCCTTCTCAAATTCTTCAGGTAATTCTTGATTGCTTAATCATAAGTGATACTTGATTTGAAAAGAATTGAAGTTATATATTGCTAGTTGTTCTTCAATGTTGCTTCTAAAATGGAGTTGGAATATGGGGACTTTGATATTGTGATGGAATTGATATTTATGAACGAATTGGTGATGATAGTTGTCGTTATTCTGGGTTATTATCTGTATTATTATTTTTGGGATTTGGAGTTAACCATCAAAATTCTTGTTCTTCATTTTAACTTGTGCACACAAGGTGTTTGATAAATTGCAGCAATGGAAAATTGGCAAGCCAGGCATTTTCATATTATTTGAAATGAATCATGTTATCGAATTACATTATCCCCAGCCCTTACATCATGTTAAACTTGAGAGCTCGTACTTAACCTCCTTTTTGATGATGTAAGCTCATTTATTCACATTCCGCACGATGTAGTAAAGAAGCGTGCAAGCTCACCGGATGATGCCGGCACCACCTCGTGAGAAGGACCTGAGGGGAGTACTTGACCTTCTTACATTTATTTCATATCATATTTTATCCATTGAGGTCAATGTACGTCCTAAGTTTTGGGGGGGGGGGGGGATTTACTTTCTGTTGCTACATTCATTGCTGTACTATTTGTGTTGCACTTTTCATACTTTTCATTACTTTGCGTTAATTTTTTTTCGATAGCCTTGCTTGTCTTGATTTTTACTCTAGTCGTGAATTTTCGTGCTTCTATTTGTGTGATACTGATGTTACGACACAGTTTTTCTCTCTGAAGAAACGGTCGAGTTTTAGTCGCGTTGTAGTCAGTGATTTCTGTTTCTGCTTGGTATTCATTTAGGTCCGAAATTTTCTCGTGATTTTAGAGGTCTTGGCGGATAAGAGAGGATACATACTTGTTTTAAAATCACCGTCGATATGTTTGGGTACATTTTTCGATTAGTTAGTCGTCCAGATTACATTAGTCATGTTGGCACCTAGATTGAGTTTAGAATCGGTCAGTTTTTCCCAATAGTCGAGATAATATTTGTTCTATGATGGGAAGTCTAGTAACCGGGGGTATTCACGTGACCCGTCGTTTACTCTCGCGTAAAACGACGACCCTGACTAGTGATTTGGAAATTTCACATGTGCCAATAATAGGGAGCCTAGTAACCGGGGGTATTCGCGTGACCCGTTGTTTACTCTCGCGTAAATAGCGACCTTGATTCGGACATGCGGAAATTATATATTCGAGTTGTTTCTCCGCTGTAGAAGGGAACTTAGTAACTAGAAGCATCCATGTGCCCCATGAGTGTCTTTTACGTCAAACGGTTTCCCAATACATGAGAATGGAAAGTCCACCCTAGGATTATCCCGATGAAACATCCCAAGATCCGAACCTAGTGGTCAACTCGAATCAATTTCTTGAACATATATATATAAGGGAATACTGTCCGAGGATTATTTTTATGAAACTCGTGAAAATTTTGCCATTAGACTGTGGAACGGGACGAACTAGCTTGTTTATTTTAGCCTTTCATATTGACGGTCGATTTGAGTCACGTTTGTTAATCTTTGAGCTAGATTTTCTTCATGAACGTGTAATTAGGACTGAACTTGATTACTTTGTGGGATCAGTGTTCTGAGTGTAGCTCGCTATTACGACTATCGTATTATTCAAAGAGAATTCCAGGATAGTATTGATTAGGTTGAGCACGATGAGTTGCACGATGATTCACGACATTCTTTTATTGAAATTAATTCTTTTTGCTTGAGGACAAGCAAAGGCTTAAGTTTGGGGGTATTTGTTAGGTGTATTTTTATACGCCTATTTATCATTCTTTTGTATTATTGAAGAGTGAAATTGTTTAAATGAGCCTATAATGCCTTAATTTTGTATGTTTGTCAGGAAATTGAAGTCCGGAAGCTAAAACGAGGCGAAAAGGGCGATAACGGCAAATTTTGGCTATGAGCCGCGGCACAAGGAAGCAGGGCCGCGGCACAGGAAGACACCCAGCCGAGCACGAGTAAAGCGTACTGCGTGCGCGGCAGCCAACCAGGTGAGCCGCGGCACAGAGGAAATAAATGACGCCCAGGCATCCAGCTAAAGGCGATGTGCCGCGGCACAGATTTAGTGCGCCGCGGCACACTAGGCGGTTTTTGTATGTCCGCGCGGATTTGGGCCGTTTCGAAGCCAGTTTTCGACCTACTCATACGAACGCGATTTGGAGGATGTGCTAAGCTATAAATAAGGGTTTAAGACCCTAATTAATGATCTTGGATCTTTTATCTTTTGGGATTTTAAGCGGGGAATTAGAGAGGAGACGGCAGAAGAGGAGGGAAGCAGAAGACTTCAGGGGCAGAAGGCGGAAGCCGAAGAACGGAGGAATCCGAGCTTCATCTGCGTTTGATTTTAATGCTTTCATTCATTAATTCTGTATTTTCCTTTATTAGTATGTCGGGCTAAAACCCTCATCTAGGATTTTGATGAAACCTACGTTTTGATGAATTTATTTGAGATTATCTAATTAATTACCTTTTTATTGAGTTTTTCCCAATTGTGTTTAATGCTTTCAATTATCTGGCCAATAGTTGTATTGATTTAATCATTCAATTCGAATCGGGAGAGGAGAATTGGTGAGGAACTATCGGGAAGGACCGTTTTATTCTGTGAGATAGGGATATACTCATAGGAACTACGTGGCCTTTTGGAGATTTTGCGCTTTTTGCCTATTGACGAATTAATTCACCTAGGGATAGAGTGGGTTAGTCGTCTTTAGATAAATCTAGTGACCTCGGGAGAGGCGGTAGAATATATTAGCAATCTCCGCCTTCAATAAATTTGGGAAAATTAGTTATTACGGATAATCGAGAGTAAATTCGGATAAACCGAGGTGGATTCAGAATCCTAGATTTATTCATCATTTGATTTCCTTTTATTCTATCTATCGTTTTCTACTGTTTAGTCTTTTAATAATTCTTTTAGAAATTAATTGCAAACACAAATTCGATTGTTCGAATAAAATTAGAATACACAAAATCGGTAGTTAGTGATTCAGTCCTCGTGGGAACGATACTCACTCATCACTTTATTACTTGTAAACGATAACGTGCACTTGCGTGTAAGAAATATCGCAACACCTCCCGTCGCCAGCCGCCGAAAAAAGGAGAAAAACGAGTAAAAATGAAGGTCTGGCTGAGCCCAACCTATATATAGCCGGCAGGGTTATGGCCGTAACCGGCAGTGCCTTACGGCCGTAACCGGCATTCGTCCAAATCGCGGCGCACATCGATTGCTTACGGCCGTAATGGCAAGCGGGCTTTACGGCCGTAACTTCGGCACTTACGGCCGTGCCCGAGTCACTACGGCCGTCGCCGGCATTCGTCGAACAACTTGCACTGGCACCGTCTGGCCCATGGCAGCAGCCCTTACGGCCATAATCGGCATTCGTCCAGCCATGACTGCCGAGCACGTACGGCCGTAACCGGTACCTTACAGCCGTAACTCGGCCAGGCCAGGCCCTGCTCCGGCCATGACTCGGCCGTGGCCACTCCGACGGCCCGGACAACCCCGAAACCCGAACCTGAATAAAAACCGAAGATACAGTTACAAAGTACTCGCAAAGAAGAATCTAAGAGCTAAGAGAACACATGATTCCGACCACCCGAAGTGTCGGAATTCGACAACGGAAAGTAATTACCCCAAACTTTGGGAAATTACGAAAATGGCCCAAAACGTCCGAAATACACGATACACGATCGAAACATCGAGCCGAAGCTCGCAACATGAATAATAACATTAAATGAACTTACGAGAAACTCGAAACAACAGTTTCGGATGAGATTCGCAAGAACCGAACTCAAGTGCGGAAAAACCGCTCAAAAACACGGAACTCAATAAAACAATACCGAAACAAACTCGGATGATAAAAAGTGTAGAATTAATCATTCTCGGAATGACGAAACGGTCATGAGCGAGTCATCAAAACGGATTTCCGCCGAAAAAAAGAAATTACCAGAAATCGAAATTACGGGTATTACAGATCATACGTACGAGGAGCGTCCTGTACGAGTCTTAGAGTGGCGAATCAAACAATTGAGGAACAAGGCGATTCCTTTGGTTAAAATTCAGTGGTCGAGACATGGAGTCGAAGATGCTACTCGGGAAACCGAGGATAGTATGCGGCAGAGTTTTTAAGGTGGGAGTATGTAATACCCGGTTGTGAATTCGTTTATTACCATTCAGTAATTGTCACTAAGTAATTTTCACTCTTTAATAATCATTCATCATTCATGTCCATTCGTTTGTGTTCACCGTTCGGCGTACTTTGAGTCTTGTATCAATATCGTTCATTGTTCAACCCTGTTGAGAATCGAGACGAGAATATTATCATTATCATCGTTTTTGGTAGCCTGTGTGTGAGGTCTAGCGCACACTACGTACTCTTTATAGCGCACACTATTTGAGTACTGGTAGCGCATGCTATATGTCAACATTAGCGCACGCTACCAGTGTATTTGAGGCAGACAGTCCAGTAGGTACTGGAGTGAATTGGAGATTCGTAGCGCACGCTATGTGTAGGAGGTAGCGCACGCTAGCTGTATTAGTAGCGCATGCTAAGTCATCGTAGTAGCGCACACTAAGGCTCGAGTAGGCGTAGGACAGTAAGTTCTGGACTCCAATATTTTGGACACCAACTATCAGGTAGCGCGCGCAACACTCGATTAACGTATGCTAAGAGTAAGGCTTTAGCGCACGCTACAAAGTATATGTAGCGCACGCTCACGAGGCAGGCAGAGTTCACTGGACTACCCGGTGATCCCGCTAGCGCACGCTATCCTAAGTTTTTAGCGCGCACTAAGTTGGGCTTAGTATAAATAGGACATTTCATCCCCATTTCGTCGTTTTTCCTTTCCTCCTCCTTCCTTGGCCGATTTTGGGCGATTTTGGGCGATTTGTGAAGATATATTCGAGCTACTATCATCTATCAACATCTTCAATCTTCTAGTTCGGATTATTCAACATTTAATCCTCTCCACCACTCCGAATCAAGGTAAACTTTGTTTAACCCTAGAATTTCGGGATTTGGGGGTTTTCTTTCCGATCTCTTTGATTTATCTTGCTATTGTGTTAGAATATGTTGAGTATGGATTATCTACCTTGGATACATGTGTTCCTACGGATTTATTGGTTGTATTTTCCAGAATTGTTGAGTATTTCGGATGGTTGAGTGTGTTTCACCATCTAGAGGTTTTCTTACTGGAAAACATGTATGGTGGGTAGTATATTTTCGGGTGGATTCCAACTTATTTTCCTACCGATGGGTCATTGATAGTTGATTACGAACTTGTCTAGGTTCGGAGTTGTCGATTCCTTCGACCGTGGTACCTCGTCATTCGTACCATTTTCTCTCATTCCTGTCAAGTAAATTCTTGCTCAATTAACAGGATAATCATTCCTTTCGTTGTTGTTTATTCATACATATATTTCATTCATAATATATCATTCATGTTGAGACTTGTAATTATCAAACTAATCATTCAATTCACGAGGAACGATGGTTCCAATCATTTCATTGAGCTATCATTCACTACGTTATTATTTCACCTCAGTGAGTCATTCTTGACCCTTGTTGGATTTTATTACATCATTATTCATTATGGTCATTTTTGTTCTTGTGACCTTCCGGGATCTTATTGCGTGGCCGTGTGGTTATGTGTGGAACTTTTAATCGGGCACACGATGGTCATGTATTATGCGGGTAATCCGATACATGGACCGTGCACACGGTAACGTGCCTCCATGAGACTAATTAGGCACAAGAGCGTGTGTATATGCGGGTTTCCGGACACTCGGCGACTTGTGCACTTGCACGTCCCATTACGGGCGTACTATGATGCCCATCTTCAGCTTAATTTCATAACTAAGTCATGTAATCATTGTATTTGTTCAACTCTTGAGGATTGTTATTTTGTGTAACTGACCCCGTTGGGGATGTTGTTCTCAGGTCATGGCAAGCCAAAAGCACGGGAAGAGAATGTTGACAGCGAGGAGTTCCAGTGATACTAGTAGAGGGCCCCAGTCTTCCCAGTTATTCGTGTTTCTTTCATATGTATTTTCCGCTGCAGTTCCGTTTGGATTTTCATTTTCATTTGGTGTTGTATATTTCATCTCCATATGAAATTTATAAGTATTCTGTATTCCTGGGTGTATTGTACTTGAGACTCCTCATCGGAGTGATTGATAATATAATGTGGTGCGGTACTACAGTTATATTATTTAATTCATTGTATTTCATTCGCTTGGTGGGTCCCAGTTGGGGGTCCACGACACTGTGATAGCTGCCTAGTTTGGGGGTGTTACAGAGTTGGTATCGGAGCCGTGGTTTTGAATACTACTTATCCGAGTCATGTCTCATTGAAAATCATCGTTCATCAGACTAGTATCATTGGACCTTCGCGTCACGTGTGACCTATGCAAGCACCAAGCCCCTCAGACCAAAAGAACGGTATGATTTCTGATGCCATGGTGTAATTTCTGGCAATAAGAATCAGTTCATTCATTCATCAGTCAAAAATCCTCATTCATCATTTTTGATCTTGTCGATCATGTTAACTCATTAGTCACTCAGTCAATCTCATTGATCAGTTGTTGATATTGTGGATCGTATCATCAATCTTGTTAACTTGTTCAAGATGATCATTTTAGGAATTTCATCAGATAATCATGTCACTTCAGTTGATCTTTCATGCAATCTTATCATATTCCGGCATAATGTCGACGATCAATTTACTACATTATTAATGCGTTCATCATAATGCGATAGTCATGCGAGATCTATAATTATCGTGTGACTTTCCTACTTCAGTATGGATAGAGCTGTCAGAGGACGTAGGGGAAGAGGCCGCGGTGCGGGCCGAAACCCAGGACCTCATGTGAATACCCGCGCGAAGGCGAGGGATGTCATTAGTTCAACATGTAGCGATTCTGCCAACTCAGCTGACGATGCTACTCATTCACCGGGAGATAATCATTCACTGTTAGGGAGTCGTACCCGAGAAGCAGCCCAATAGGAAGATGTTCGGGTTGACCCATTCATATTTATGCAGGGCATGATGGCCCAGATGGCATGTCTGATGGAGACGATGTAGAATTCAACCACTCAGACTCAGCAGGCTCCTCCGCCGTCACCTCAGAGGCAAGAGAGGAGTGTGAGCAGTATAATCAGCGACATCTCTCGCCAGAGGCCCCCTACTTTTGAGGGCTCATCTGAGCCGGCGGATATTATTCATTGGCTTGAGCATTTCGAGAAGCTATTTGTTATGGTGGAGTGCCCCGAAGGGCACAAAGTTTCAGTCGCGGCTTACTATCTGGGTAAGAGCGCTCACTCATGGTGGCTATCTTTGAAACCCACCGACGGACCTTGCACTTGGGACCAGTTTAAGATCCTCATGTTGGAAAGGTATTATCCGGCCCCACTCAGGGAGGCCAACTTATCAGAATTACTCAGTCCCAACCCCTCAGCGGAAGAAAATGTTCTCACCATCGCCGAGAAGTTTCAGGAGCTACTTCCCTTTACCTCATCCATTATCCACTCCGAGGCAGATAAAATCAAGTACTTCAGTAAGAGGTTGAAACCTCATATGCGGATGCAATCGCTTAATCATCATTACGCCACCCTGGCCGAATTCATTGATAAAGCTCTTACTTATGAGCTTACCGCTAAGGAAATTGCTAAGCAACAAACTTCATCTACTGGCAAGAAATCGAAGAATCATAATCAGTCTGAAGGTAGTCGGGCAACCATCAAGAAGCCTCGCACGGGCTCTACTTTTTCTTAGCGACCTCCTACGGTGCCTAAACCTGTGGAATCTCAGTCCCGAGCGGCCAGTTCGGCCATCACCTGTTTCAATTGTGGAGAACATGGTCATTATAGCACCAAGTGTTCGAGACAGACTATCACATGCAACATCTGTGGGTTTGTCGGGCATAAGGCCCGTTTCTGCCGAAGAGATTCCAGATCCGCTCCGACAGCATCTCAAACCCCGAAGCAGTCGATTGTTCAGAATCAGGCCACTCAGTCCGCGTCGTTTAAGACGTCGGGAGCAAATAAAGGCGGAACCCATAGTTATCAGACAGGAGCATCCGGTGCAGGGACTGGCAAGCCCTGAATTTACGTGATGAATAGGACCGACGATCCGGAAGCCCGAATGATCTCAGGTACACTCGAAATTCTATCTCAACCTGTGTGTACCCTTTTTGATACTGGCGCATCACATTCATTCATTTCCGAGTCATGTTTGAGTTGACTACACCTGGATAGTGCTACTAGTTGCAAACCTTATGTCATTGGTCTACCAGACGGTAGAAGAATTATCGGGAATCGTGAAGTTAAGAACTGTCCGATTCAGCTTGAGGGCCGTGAATGGCTAGCAGACCTTATCATGGTAGACTTACCTAAAGACGACGTAATCTCGGGTATTGATTGGATGGATCGTCATGATGCCATCCTTAGCGTCCGTAAGCATATGGTCACTATCATTTCAGACGATGGAGTCGAGTGTGTATTTCAGAGGGGGTAACCCCAGCCGTTCTAGAAGAGTTATTAATATGATGATAGCAGTGAAATTACTCAATTAGGGGTGTTTCGGTTATTGGTGCTATATGTCCAAGACCGAGATATCATCAGTGACGTTGGTGGATATCCCTGTAGTGAGAGACTACACCGATGTATTTCCATACGAGTTACCTGGTTTGCCTCCACAGAGAGATGTTGAATTCACGATAGAGTTGGATCCTGGTACATCCCCAATATCGAAAGCACCGTATCGTATGGCCCCGACCGAAATGCAGGAACTGAAGAATCAACTGGAGGAATTGACCGAGAAAGGTTATATCCAATCGAGTGCATCCCCGTGAGGAGAACCAGTGTTATTTGTCAAGAAGAAAGATGTTTCATTTCGGTTGTGCATTGATTACCGGGAGTTGAACAGGGTGACGATCAAGAATAAGTATACCCTACCCCGCATCGATGATCTCTTAGATCAGCTCTAGGGAGCTTCAGTATTTTAAAAGATCGATTTAAGATCTGGGTATCATCAGTTGCGAATTCGAGAGTCGGATATCGCAAGAACGGCGTTTCGAACACGCTATTGGCACTACGAGTTCGTAGTGATGCCGTTTGGGTTAACTAATGCACCTATAGTATTCATGGAGTTAATGAACCCAGTTTTCATCGACTATTTAGATCAGTTCATGGTTGTTTTCATAGATGACATTTTGATTTATTCTCGTGACCAAGAGGAGCACGAACTTCACCTTCATCAGGTCCTCAACGTGTTGAGATGAGAGCAACTCTATGGGAAACATTCCAAATGCGAGTTCTGGATGTTCGAAGTGACATTTCTCCGACATGTGATTTCATCAGATGGGGTATGTGTCGGCCCTCAGAAGACAGAGGCTATCCGAGATTGGAAACCTCTGAAGAATGTTAAGGAAATCCGAAGCTTTCTCGGATTAGCAGGCTATTACCGGCGATTTGTGGAAGGGTTTTCTAAAATCGCTCAACCTATGATGAACCTTTTGTGGAAGGATAAGAAATACACGTGGTCTGACGCGTGTCAACAGAGTTTTCAGGAACTCAAGAGCCGTTTGACTTCAGTGCCTGTCATTTCTTTACCTCAAGGGACGGAAGGATTCATGGTTTATAGTGACGCGTCCAGACACGGTCTCAGATGCGTATTAATGCAGAACGGGAAGGTGATTGCTTATGCTTCGCGGCAACTGAGGCCTTATGAGATCAAGTATCCGAGCCATGACCTGGAGCTAGCGGCCGTGGTATTCGCATTGAAGATTTGGCATCATTATCTTTATGGAGTCAGCTGTCAGATTTTCACCTATCATAAGAGTTTAAAGTATATATTTACTCAGAAGGAGTTAAACATGCGATAGAGACGGTGGTTGGAACTGATTAAAGATTATGATATTGAGATACAATACCACCCAGGTAAGGCGAACGTCGTCGCCGATGCCTTGAGTCGTAAGTCCGTTCACGAGCAAATGCTTGCTCATTTGACTGCTCAGAAGGAACTTCAACAAGAGTTGCTAAGACCTAAGATCGAGGTATGGATACAGCAAGTGCAGGGGCAACTTTGCATGCTAGAGATTTCATCGCCACTGGAGGAGGCGATCAGAATTAAACAGGGTTTAGACCCATTTTTGTTGCGCCTTCGAGAGGATGTGGCTCAGGGGAAAGCCCCTAGATTTGTGGTCCACGACGATGGACTTTTGCTATTTAAGAACCGGTTATGCATTCCGGTGGATGACGAGTTGAAAAGCTCTGTTTTGAGAGAGGCTCATGCTACCCCTTATTCCATTCATCTGGGGTCTAGCAAAATGTACAAAGACTTGAAACAAAATTATTGGTGGAGTAATATGAAGCGAGAAGTCGCAGAATTTGTTTCGAGATGTTTAACATGTCAGCAAGTCAAGATAGAACATCAGCGGCTGACAGGTGTAATATCCTAGAATTTCGCTACGATTTTTCGCATTATTTTATCCAAGTTGTACTGTACATAGTGGGACCGACACAGTATGGGTGGATAATTTTGGGAACTATGACAGTCGTGCCAGTATATCTATCAAGATTATATTTAATTCTAGGATATTACATGCTTGATTTGTTTTTGGATGTCGGATATATTGTATCAGTATTTGTACAATTGCCATACTTGGTCGACAGTTGTATTTGAGGATATCGTGCATCAGATGTATCGTATGAGAATGTTATTAGAACGAGCATATGTATTCAGTATGTCGCGTGTACATGTTCAGTATATTGAGATGACAGACAGGAGCAAAATGGCTAAGTATGAAAGCCATTACGTACGGAGCTTACGTACGTAACTGAGCAAGATTAACGTACGTTAAGTTGTATACACAACGTACGTTAAGAAGGGAATCGGACAGGATCGAGCTGTGGTCGGCAGGTGGGCCCAGTGTCGGCAACTTTCGGTGCGAGCGAGTCAACTTAGAGCCTTACGTACATTAACGATGTATCATTATGTACGTTAAGAAGGTGTGTTACTGTAGCAAGTAAACGTACGTATTACGAACGTTACGTGGAATGTATTACGTACGTAAGTCTTTGAACGAAATGAGTCAGTGGCACCTGGACCATCATTACGTACGCTACCAAGGTCAGATAGCGTACGTAAGAGTGAGTTATGTACGTTAACCTTGGTGTGTTACGTACGTAACGAGTTAGAGGTTTATATAAGTGGACGCCCGTCATTTCATTTTCTTCAGAGTTTCATTTCGTTTTTCGACCTTCAACACCCAGAGATGGATTCTTCGTCCTTCTAAGTGGATTATGAGCTTAAGGACTTGGATTTGGAGATTGAGAAGAAGAGATATTGATGATTCTTCAAGTGTTTGATGGTGTTATTCATCTTCAAGAGGTATGTTGGATAATCCCTCTCTTCTATTTTGAATTTTGATGTTGTTGATGTCTTCCTCGTATAATGATGGTTACGGTGTTGTTGTTGTGATTCTTGAGGTTGTATGAACCGTATGTTAAGGAACGTGATGATATATACCTTGGATTATGAATTAAATGATGGTTTAGATGATAGAACCCATCGAATCACATCGTTTGTTGGCTACAAACATGATTATGGATTGATTCATATCCTTGAAGAACACTTGAATTATACATGTCATGATTTTATGGAATTGGGAATGATTACGGTTAATTTTGGCCTATGACTATTCATGATGATAATCGGTAATTTTATCCCAATGAATTTTCAAAGATGAGCCGTGTTAATCCGTAATTAAGATTGAAGTCGGAACCAAGAATGTTGAAGACATTGTTAGAATTATTGATTATCGAATTTCGGCTTGTATTCGTATTGTTAAGAGTTGATATGGTTTGGTTTCGTATGATCGAAATGTCGTTGAACCGTTGAGTTTGATTGGTTGGTTATATCGATTGTATTGATTGTTATCGAACGTATCGTTAATTGATTATTGCATTAAGTTGCGTTAAGTGATTGTTGGTAATTAATCGTTGTGCTGCGATTGGAATTGGAGGACGCATGAATCACCTTGGTCGGGGCTGTGGAGCTTGTAGATGAAGATGACAGGATTGGTCACAACTTCGTTATATCGGTATCGAGGCAAGTTATGATTGCTCAGTTCATAATGTTTAATAAATTATTTCGTTTTCATTTCATTTATGATTCATATAGCAATGGTATCATGGAATATGAATTGTCGGAATGATAGTATGTATATTATGCTTGGACTGAGATAAATCATAATGATGTCTAGTGGAAACGGAGACGTGAATTATATTTGGTCTGTTGTGTGAGAGATTAGATGTCAAGGTTAGTTATCATGCCGATATTGAACTCGAGATGGTGGTTTGGTATTAGTTATGGATTGTACTTCATTTTGGATTATTCGGATAACTGTGTATTCGTTCAGGGATGTTGGTCGTGGAAAGGTTAGCGTCTCCAGCTCGAGGTAAATTAATATTGCTAGATTATGATAATCATTCTGTTGCATTATTACATGTGTGTGTTGATATTTCATGTGGTGAGTGTGCACCATTGCTTGTTACGTTTTGTGATGTGCTCTTTCTTTGAGCTGTAATCTGTTGGACCGATGTGTTAGGGGATAAGACCTAAATGGCACCTATGTCCATAGTATTCCTGAGTAGATGCTTCCGTGACCCTTGGCTGCTGCCTTGGGAGTTTATGTGATATTGTCCGGAGTATTCCTGAGTAGATGCTTCCGTGACCATTGGATGCTGCCTTGGGAGTTTATGTGCTATTATCATATGCATTGTTGAGCATGCTGTGAATTGTTGTCTAACGGAATACGACATTGTGGTCGTGTCGGTCTTTCATGATCGAGTTATTGTTGCTCTCGTGGAAAGTCTTCTGATCCTTGTTGGATATGCGTTTCTTTGAGATTCGTTGTCATGTTGTTTCGTGACATATCTGGATTCAGATACATTCTGATCGTTCATGTGTAGGATTTTCAGGGCGGGCACGTGTAGCATATGTTGGTTTCGACCTTATATTGAACCGTGCGCACGAGATGTACTTCGTGAGACTGATTAGGTATGAGACCAGACGTGTATCTGATCAATACCGTGATTGGCTTGTATACGGACACATGTCTGGATCGGGCATATCGTGACGTCCATCTTGAGTCTTATTGATCGGTCGTTCACAGTCCATGTATAATCGGACCTGTTCAATAGTCTGGTTGTCTTTGGAATCCCGTATTTATGATTCATATATGGTTGACGATTTTATTTTCTCTTGTATCTGTCCCTGTTGACCCTTTTATGATCTCGTTTGGGGCTACCATACCGATGGTCAACTCATTTGTCATCGACCCTTTATTAATCTCGTTTGGAGTTCCCCCTATCATTGGTAATTTCGTTCGTTATTGATTCTTATTGATTCCGTTGGGAGTTGCCTTACCGTTGGTATTCTCAGTTGTTGGTCATTGATTAATTCCTGTTGGAGTTTACCGTGTCGTCGGTATCCTGGATTGTTGATCCCTTATTACTCTTGTTGGAGTTTACCGTGTCGCCGGTATTCTCGGCGATTGTTTCTTTATTAATCTTGTTGGAATTTACCGTGTCTTCGGTATTGTCGGTTATTGTCTCTCTATTGATCTCATTGGAGTTTACCGTGTTGTCGGTATTTTCGGTTATTGTCTCTCTATTGATCTTATTGGAGTTTACCATGTCGTCTATATTGTCGGTTATTGTCTCTCTATTGATCTTATTGGAGTTTACCGTGTCGTTGGTATTGTCGGTTGTTGACCCTTTATTGATCTTGTTGGAGTTTATCGTATCGTTGGTATTCTCGGTTACTGATCCTTTATTGATCTTGTTGGAGTTTACCGTATTGTTGGTATTCCCGGTTGTTGATCCTTCATTGATCTTGTTGGAGTTAGCACATCATGGTATTCTCGTTTGTGGTTGATCCTTTGTCGATCTTGTGTGGAGTTATCATGTCATTGATATTCCCGTTTTGATGCATTGATTGTTTATCATTATTGATTGTGTGAGCATTCATGCTTTGTATTGATATACGGGACTTGCCATTATCTCGGGACAGTTGGTTTACAGATGTGCCATGTGATATCGGTTTTATCAGGATTGAGATCCGATTGTGCGATCCAGCGGACAGAATCGGACTTGGCCAGATTATTCCATATTAGAGATATGTTTATGTTTGAGAATCTTGGTATCGTTTCGGATACAGTACAGATGGTTACTTTTGAATTCATTCGTCACTTAAGGACGTGAGATGTGGATTATGGTAATGATTGATTTGATATGGATTGTGATGGGTTGGTAAGGTTATGTCGGTAAGATTACATTGGAAATATTCTTACCTTGTAATTACATTGATATGTATTGTTTTTGTGATGTGATCGTTATCATTGTTGAGTATTATGGCTGACCCCGTCGTGGGCTTTATCTTTTAGGTACTCGGAGTTCGAGCTAGTAGCGGCTTTGAAGGGATGAGCTTTTCGGTGATACTGGCTATGGCGTGGTTATTGGGATTCGAGTGTTCGTCCTGGTTTTTATAATTCCGCTGCAAATGTATTTAATTGCGTTTCTATTCGCTGCTTGTGAAATTTTATAATGGCTTTCAGTAATTTTCCAACTCGTGTTTACTTTCTAAATGCCCTTTTGGCGTCTTTGCCTTGTACTTTCAAATGGTATTTTCCGACGGTAAGTGAGAACAACATTTTGAAAAATATTTGAGTATTTACAACATTACCGTCATTGGCCTTTTAGCATTTTTAAACGTTTGCGAAAATGATTTTTGCCTTGTGGGTTCCAATGTGGGCCCCACGACGCTGTAATATTCCCGGTCGGTTTTGGCGGTGTTACAGCGGGTATGCTGGAACCACTTCCTATTCCAGAGTGGAAGTGGGAGGATATTTCAATGGACTTCATCACGAGTTTGCCAATGAGTCGTCGTGGCATGAATACAATTTGGGTAATCATGGACCGTTTAACTAAGTCAGCTCATTTCCTTGAGATCAAGGATACGTGGGGTCCCGAGAGACTTTCCCAGTTGTTCATTAAAGAGATCGTGAGATTGCACGGTACTCCTAAGAGTATCGTTTCTGATCGTGACGGGCAATTCGTGTCACATTTTTGGAAATCCATTCATCGTGCCATGGGAACTCAACTAAATTTCACCACGACTTTTCACCCTCAGTCCGACGGACAATCGGAGCGAACTATTCAGACGTTGGAGACATGTTGAGGGCATTTGTTCTCGATTGGAAAGATGATTGGGAAGCCCAACTACCGTTGATCGAGTTCATGCACAATAACAGTTGGCATGCTTCGATTAAGATGGCACCTTACGAGGCCTTATACGGTCGTCATTGTCGATATCCCTTGTGTTGGGATGACTTATCAGAATCAATCGGTATCGAGCCCGATATGCTAGTATTCGCCCGCGAGAAGGTAGCGTTGATCAGGAGTCGTTTGTTGACCGCTCAAAGTCGACAAAAATCATATGCAGATAATCGTCGTCGACCATTAGAGTTCGAAACAGGTGACCACGTTTTGGTCAATGTATCCCTGAGTCGAGGTATTTTCCATTTCGGGAAGAGAGTAAAGTTGAGACCGAGATTCATTGGACCATTTGAGATTTTGGATCAAGTAGGCAGTCTGGCTTATCGATTGGCTTTACCTCCGGCTTTGAGCCGAGTTCATAATGTGTTCCACGTCTCTCAGTTGCGGAAGTATGTTTCCGACCCGAGTCACATACTTCAGTTCGATGAAATCGAGATCGCGGATGATCATACATATGAGGAGCGTCCTGTATGAGTCTTAGAGTGGCGAATCAAACAATTGAGGAACAAGGCGATTCCTTTGGTTAAAATTTTGTGGTCTAGACACGGAGTCGAAGAGGCTACTTGGGAAACCGAGGATAGTATGCGGGAGAGTTATCCCAAATTGCTTGACCCTAGTTTCGAGGACGGATCTCTTTTTAAGGGGGGAGTATGTAATACCTGGTTGTGAATTTATTTATTATCATTCAGTAATTGTCACTCAGTAATTTTCACTCTTTAATAATCATTCATCATTCATGTCCATTCGTTTGTGTTCACCGTTCGGCGTACTTTGAGTCTTGTATCAGTATCGTTCATCGTTCAACCCTGTTGAGAATCGAGACGAGAATATTATCATTATCATCATTTTTGGTAGCCTATGTGAGAGGTGTAGCGCACGCTACGTACTCTTTATAGCGCACGCTATTTGAGTACTGGTAGCGCATGCTATATGTCAACATTGGCGCACGCTACTAGTGTATTTGAGTGTTAGGCGTATTTTTATACGCTTATTTATCATTATTTAGTATTATTTTGGCGAGTAAAATTGCATAAATGAGCTTTTAATGTCTTATTCTTGTATGTTTGACAGGAGATTGTAGTCTGGAAGCTAAAACGAGGCAAAACGGGCGAAAACGGTGAATTTTGGCCGTGGGCCGTGGCACAAGGCAAGTGGGCCGCGGCACAGGAAGGCAACCAGCGGGCACCAGAGTAATCTGTACTCTGTGCCGCGGCACGATCAGTGAGCCGCGGCCCGAGAAGAAGTCACGCCTTGATTTTAACACAGACGCCATGTGCCGCGGCACAGATTAAGTGAGCCGCGGCACACAGGGCGGTTATGGTGTGCTCCGCGCGGATTTGGGCCGTTTTGAATCCAGTTCTCGACCTACTCACACGGACGCGATTTGGAGACTGTTGAGAGCTATAAATAAGGGTTTAAGACCCTAATTAATCATCTTGGAGGCTTGGGAAAAGGAGGATCACAGAAGACTATCACAGACGAGAGAAGCAGAAGACATCAAGGGTAGAGGGCGGAAGCCAGAAGAACGGAGGAATCCGAGCTCTTCATCTGCGTTTGATTTTCATGCTTTTATTTATTAATTCTGTATTTTCATTATTTAGCATGTCAGGCTAAAACCCTAATCTAGGATTTTGATGAAACCTATGTTTTGACGGGTTTGCTTGAGATTATCTATTTAATTCCCTTTTTGTTGAGTTTTTCCAATCGTGTTTAATGCTTTCAATTATCTGGCCAATAGTTGTATTGTTTTAATCATTCAATTCGAATCGGGAGAGGAGAGTTGGTGAGGAACTATTGGTGAGGACCGTTTTATCTTGTGAGATAGGAATATACTCATAGGAACTACGTGGCCTTTTGGAGATTTTATGCTTTTTGCCTATTGACGAATTAATTCACCTAGGGATAGAGTGCATTATTCGCCTTTAGAAAAATCTATTGACCTCGGGAGAGGCGGTAGAGTATATTAGCAATCTTCGCCTTCAATAAATTGGGAAAATCATTAACTTCAGATAATCGAGAGTAAATTCGGATAAACCAAAGTGGATTCAGAATCCTAGACTTATTCATCATTTGATTCTCTTTCTTCAAGCGACCGTTTATACTGTTTAGCCTTTTATTAATTCTTTTAGTAATTAATTGCAAACCTAAAGTTCGATTGTTCAAATAAAACTAGAATACATAAAAATCGGTAGTTAGTAATTCAGTCCTCGTGGAAACGATACTCACTCATCACTTTATTACTTGTATACGATAACGTGCACTTGCGTTTAAGAAATATCGCAACAAGTTTTTCGCGCCGTTGCCGGGGACTGAAATTTTTGCTAATATCGATTTCAGTATTTCTAGTCTTAGTTTGAACGTTTTTATTTACTTATTTTCGTGTATTTAATTTTATTTATTTATTTGTTTTTCCTTTCAGGATTTTTTTTTTCGGGTAGTGCATGAGAAAACTCGGTAACAAAGGCCTACTACCTTTGAATACCGAACTCGAGCGCACTCTTAGGAGAAAGAAGAAGGAGAAACGAGAGCTACCGACAACAGTCACTATGGCTGAAAATATCGAAATTCAAGGAGGAGATAACCATGTGCAGCAAGTTCAACCGGCACTGGCTCACCGAGATTATGCTATGCCGCAAATTAACGCAAACTTTTCGGGGATCCGGCGTCCAACAATCCAAGCCAACAATTTCGAAATCAAGCCTGCGATCATTCAGATGGTGCAGGCTAGCCAGTTTTGTGGATTGCCGAACGATGACCCCAACGCACATATTGCTTCTTTTCTCGAGATTTGTGACACGTTCAAGAACAATGGTGTCACCGACGATGCTATCCGATTACGGCTTTTCCCTTTCTCTTTGAGGGATAAAGCGAAATTTTGGCTGAATTCCTTACCGCCGGGATCGATCATGACATGGGCAGAGTTAGCACAAGCCTTCCTTGCTAAATTCTTCCCACCTTCAAAGACGGCGAGACTGAGAAATGAGATCACTACCTTTGGTCAGTATGATATGGAGTCGCTTCACGAGGCGTGGGAGCGATACAAAGATTTGTTACGGAGATGCCCACATCACGGCCTTCCGGATTGGCTCCAGATTCAGACGTTCTACAATGGTTTGAGTGCTTCCACACGCACTCTCGTGGATGCGGCCGCTGGTGGAGCTTTGATGGGAAAGACGATGGCTGAAGCACACTCGTTGTTGGAAGCTATGGCCGCTAATGCTTATCAATGGCCATCCGAAAGAGTAACTCCGAAGCGAGTCATGGAAATTTCAAATAATGATCCAATCTCTACATTGTCAGCCCAAGTCGCAGCATTAACGCAGCAGCTTCAAGCATTTTCGCATGCTCCTTCCCCCGTTACCATTGAATCGTGTAATTGGTGTAACGGATCTCACCCTAGCACGGAGTGCCAAGTCGGAAACCCGTTCGAGCAGCCCCAAATTGAACAAGCTCAGTTCGTAGGAAACGGAAACCGGCAAAATAATCCGTACTCCAACACGTATAATCTGGGATGGCGTAATCATCCAAACTTCTCATGGAGAAACGGACAGAACTCGAACCAGCCTTCGTTCGCTCAAAACCAATAGCAGCCTCCTCCTGCTCCAAAAGTTTCTCTTGAGGAAGCAATTGCGAAATTGGCAGCGAATACGAGTCAATTCATGACCTGTACAGAAGCGACATTGCAAAATCATTCCGCTTCCATTCGCAACTTGGAAGTCCAGCTGGGCCAGATTGCTAATGTGCTGACAGCCCGCCCGGAGGGAGCATTGCCAAGTACGACCGAGATAAATCCTAGAGAAAGTCTAAATGCGATCAGTTTGAGAAGCGGGAAGGAGGTGTAGGTCACAAGTCGTCCAGGAACAAGTCTAGAGGGTGGGGGTGAATGGACTTGTTGAAACTCTTAAACTCTTTTTTACGAAGAGTGAGTTTCTTCAGCTGATAGGTACACAAATGACTTGGAGTCGTTTGTTCTTTAATATATGCGGAAGTCAACTGATGACGAATAAAAAGCGACTAATGAAACACTTAACAATGAATGCAGCAGTTAAAGTTTGATGCAATAAAACAGTAAAGAACGCAGGCGATTATAGTGGTCTCAGAGGTGGGGTAATCCTCTACTAATCCACTTTTCTCCAAACCAGTTGGAGATGAATTCACTATAATTCTCAACCAGTGATAAATATTACAGTGATTCAAACAAAACTACAATAGCTTCCAACCAGTGGAAATTCGTGCCGTTGTACCACACTCGACTGCTTTGCACCTCTTGATCCTCGATCCTCGGATGCCTTTACAGTCTCTAACTTCAACCAGTGAAGTACCCCGAACTCAGTATTATAGACAAGAGTTTTTGTCTTCTCCAACTAAGAGCTTCTTTAAGTATGAACTTTTAGAATCGCTCTTTTCACGATGCCATAGATTGCTTTTTGATTGCTTGAATGCTTTGATCGCTTGAAAGTATGTTCGCACCGGTGATTTCTCAGTTTCAAATCTTCGGATATATATAGGTCACGATCTCTGAGCTTTTTCCTTGTAGCCATTGCAAATCTTTTGAACAAATCCGTCCGTTGGAGGGAGACTTCTTTGTTTAATCTTTCTGAACGTTGCAAGGCTGGATTCCCATTATTTTATTCTTTCTTCCGACCGTTGTGAAGACTCTGCATGTGATGCGCCGAATATTTTGATTATAAAATGATTAAAGTCTTCAAGGTGGGTCTGGATGATTTATTTTAAATCATATCTCTTGCGGGAATCTCTCCAATTTGTCTCTTCACGTTGCATGTGACTTTCCGTAATACTTGACTTTTCAACGCATGCTGACGTGGACTTTGGAGTACTTGGCTGACTTCGACTAGGCTGATGAGCAGTTAACTCCTCTGCAGTCTGGACCTCTCTGATGGACACTGTTTATGACTTGACTGATCAGGTGACTTGTCTGAGGTACCTTGGCTGCAGTCTGGTCAAACCTCTCTGAAAAATTATGTTGACCAGGACTACTCTGACTCGACTCGACTGATCCTCTCTGATGAACTTAGCTGTACTCAGTACTTAGCCGATTTTAGCCTAACTAACTTTTGGCTTACAGAAGATACTCATTTGGTTCTTCTTTACATTTTGCCAAGTTTTATACTTAACATATTTGGCCTATGGAAGATACTCATTTGATTCTTCCTTACATTTTTGCCAAGTAATAAACATTTGATTTTATATTAATGACATCATCAAAATCTAACAAGTATTCCTAACAAATTCCCCCTATTTTGATGATGGCAAAACCTTAAACAAGTAATCAAATGATCATCTGCACTTAGGTGCATGACACAAACTAAAATCATTCTTATTTTTGAGACAACTGGGAATTGTCATTCAAAAAGACTGTTATAAAAATTTCTGTCTTGATTACAAATACAAGTCTGAATATTACAAGAAAATTTTCAAGTACATAAATTTTTACAAAGTAAGTGAAAATTCATCTGCCTCTTCCTCTGCCTCTTCGAATAGGCTGTTTGGCAGGTCTGAAGGGTTTATCTCCAATTGGTCTTATCTTGACTGGAGCAAGGCCATACTTCCTCTTCACAACAAGAGCTGCAAAGTCTTGTTCTTGTTGGGATGAAAATCTATTCTCAAGACATAACTGCTTGATTTCTCTTTGAAGCTCTAGCTCATTAAGCTCATTGTCCAGACGGGTCGGCGCTTCCTCTGCTCTGAATGATGGAATTATAGGATAAGCATTTTGATCCTTAGCATGCTTCTTCAGAATAGCCCAGAGTTTTGGGTGAGCTGCTTCCATGAAATTGATGAAGATCTGCTGTGGGGAGAGATTATCATCCGGGAGTATTTCCCAGATGTAGTAGTCTCTGATGAATTTCTTCTTTGCAGTTCCCCACATGGGCATAGCTTCATATGGTATAAAATCCTCAACATACCACAACTCCTTTCCTTCCCATTCTAAAGTAGGCCCAAAACCTCCTATAGTCCTCCTTTTCTTGCCTTCAGGCTGGTCAGCCAGTTCATCTGGATCTGCTCCTCCCTTCCTCTTCAGACTTGAAGGTCCTTCAATTTGAAGAATATCTTGCTTCTTCTTTGTTCTTATCTCTGCCCTTATCTCACCTTGATTACTTCCTTCCCCCTGCATTTTCTCTTCCCCCTTTTTGCCAGCATCAACTAGGGTAGTTAATTGCTGCTCCATTCTGCTCATCCAATCAGACATGCCAAATGGCATTCTGTTGTTGGTTGGGGGAGGGGGCTGAGGAACTTCTCTCTGCAACAGAGTGTCGATCTTCGCATTGATTGATTGAAGGTCAGGAGTGACCTGAGAGGCCAGCAGCTCTCCAATTGTATCTTTGACTATCTGCCTGATCAGCTCAGTCACGGCAGGTGATATCTGAACTGATGGAGAGTTCTCTCCTGAGCCTTCTGCAAAAGAACCACTGGACTGCAGGCTTCTGTCTGCAGCAGGTACTCCAGGGGGGGTCTTCTCTGGGGTCCCTGACCTGGAGTCCTCAGCTAACTCCGCGTCTAGGCTGGTGTACCGGGCAGGTACCACAGTCCTATCTGCAGCCTCTTGTGTCTGCTCTGGTTCTGGCTCTTTTTCTTCTTCTTTCTCTTCCTCTTTCTCCTGATCCTCCTCCTTCTCTTCTTCCTCCTCATCCTTTTCTTTTTCATTTTCTTTTTCAGCTCCTGCATCTCCTCCATCATCATCATCATTATCATCATCATTGTTATCATCATCCTTCTCCTCTTTTTCTCCTTCATCATCATTCTCCTTTTTATCATCATCCTCCTTTTCTCCATCTTTTTCTTGTTCTACCTCTTCTTCTTCTTCTTCTTCTTCATCAGCCAACTCTTCTGTTTTCTCAATTTCTAACTGTTTTTCAACTTCTGTTCTTCTCCCTTCCTGCTCTTCTTCTTCTTCTTCTTCATCATCCAGAACAACAACTTCTTTATTTTCTTCTCCATCTACTTCCTCAATTCTAATTTCCTTTTCAACTTCCTCCTCCTCCTCTTCTCCAAAAGAACCATCAAAAATGCTAAACATTATGGAGTGGATGAATTGGTCCATGTTGGTTTTAAAGTGAGACATGAACCAATTATCCTGGAGGATCAACACTAGGTCTGATTCTTTGCAAAAGTGAATCAGAACCTCCTCTGTGGCTTGGGGATATTCCCAACCACTGTTTTCAATGTAAGTTTGAAGGTTTGTAAATGTCAGAGTTTTGAAAAACTTCCACTCTTCAAAAATATTGACAAAAGAGTGTTTTAATGCTTGTGGCTTAACAAGCTGTAGTTGTGCAATGGATAGGTTGAAAGTATTGTTTTCTAGCAGGTTAAAGGTATAATTGGCTTCAGGGATAGAAATTATTAGACCTGCTTCTTCTTCCTCGGAGATGTAGGCTGAGGGTGAGTCTGACCACAATCCGAGTCTCGTGGGTGCCTGGGGCAGGCTGGTCTTCCGGATGAGTTGGTGATCTGGCTGAGGGGCTGGCAAGATGTTCAGACTGCTCTTCCTCACTAAATTGCAGTTTCCTTGGCCTATTGGGAGAGGGTTCTGGTGACGACTGCAGAATAGAAGGTCCTTCAGGGGCTGGTCCCCTTCTCTTAAATCTGACTGCTATGGGAGTGTCGTCGGACTCGGTGTCTGACTCGACTGCAGTTGGTATGTCGGCTGCAGGTCGGTCCGACTCTCCTGATGAATAATGTTGACCAGGACTACTCTGACTCGACTCGACTGATCCTCTCTGATGAACTTAGCTGTACTCAGTACTTAGCCGATTTTAGCCTAACTAACTTTTGGCTTACAGAAGATACTCATTTGGTTCTTCTTTACATTTTGCCAAGTTTTATACTTAACATATTTGGCCTATGGAAGATACTCATTTGGTTCTTCCTTACATTTTAGCCAAGTAATAAACATTTGATTTTATATTAATGACATCATCAAAATCTAACAAGTATTCCTAACAGGAGGTGTGTGACCAGCCCGAGAGAAGTGAAAAGAGAAGTGAAATTGAGGAGAAGAAAAATTTAGCGACGGAGGAATCACAAGATTGGAGACCCTCGATATGTTTCCGGATAACCCGAAGGCATATGTGCCACCCGTCCCGTTTCCGCAGAGATTACAGCAGAAAAAGGCGGACAAGCAATTCTCTAAGTTCCTCGACGTGTTCAAGAAGCTTCATATTAACATTCCATTTGCCGACGCGTTGGAACAAATGCCAAGCTACGTTAAATTCATGAAAGAGATCTTGTCAAAGAAAAGAAAACTCGAGGAGTTTGAGACAGTCGCCTTGACGGAGGAGTGCAGCGCGGTTCTTCAGAAGAAGCTTCCACCAAAATTGAAAGATCCGGGAAGTTTCAACATACCGTGCACTATGGGGAATCTCTCCTTTAATAAGGCGTTGTGCGATCTCGGTGCTAGTATTAACCTCATGCCTCTGTCTATTTTCAAGAAGCTGGGAATTGGAGAAGCAAAGCCGACGACGGTCTCCTTGCAATTAGCGGATCGATCTATTAAGTATCCGAGGGGAGTGATTGAGGACGTGTTAGTAAAAGTGGATAAATTTATCTTTCCAGCGGATTTTATTGTTCTCGACATGGGGGAAGATCAAGATATCCCGATTATCTTGGGATGACCATTTTTAGCGATCGGGAGAACTCTTATAGATGTGGAAAAAGGGGAATTAACTCTGCGGGTTCAAGACGAGCATGTTACGTTCCAAGTGTTCAAATCCTTTTCATGTCCGGGAGGTGTTGATAAGAGCTCACAAAGTGAAAGTGTGGAGGCCGTTGCGAAAGAAAGACACCGGAAAAATCGTCGTTCGAAAAACTCAGATTCCGTTTCAGATGGTCCAACTTTTAAGAAAGATGTAGAACGAGTCGCATTTCTCAAGCATGTGAACATGCAATCATCGCCATCTGACCAGCCACAATCGGAAAAGTCTGCTGCTGTCATAAGTTCGTTCGTGAAAGAGGGAAATAAGCCGGAAGTCAAACGGACATCTAGTCATGAGAAAAACGGGTGTTTCCGAAAGTTGTTCTCGTCAAAACCTTTCCGCAAACAACATTGGGTGTCCGAACCGAAAATCGAATCATTAAGGACCGATGGTCAAAATTTTAAAACCCATATCAACGGTTCGATGAACGGTGCGGAGATCAAATGGAGTTTGCGAAAAGCGAACTGATTTTTTTTAATAGGTCCGACTGAAGACTATAAACTTAGCGCTTCTCGGGAGGCAACCCGAGTTCGTAGTTGTAGATTTTTGAGTTTCTGTATTTTTCTTGCATTCTTGAATTTTTATTTTTCATCATTTTGTGGTTTGATTTGCTTTTACCTCTCGCTCTTGACGTGTTCTTCTTAAAATTCTGTGCAGGAAAAGTCCCAGGGGAGAAATTTATGCCTGAGCCGCGGCACAAGGCTTGTGAGCCGCGGCACACACAAATCGAAAGGGAGAGCTAAACTTTCTGTACTCTGTGTCGCGGCACAACATTACTGAGCCGCGGCACACTTGAGCCCTGAGCCGCGGCACACGAAAGCTGAGCCGCGGCCCACGACAAAACATACGAGCTGGTAAAAAGGGACTGTACTCTGTGCCGCGGATCACTTGAGCTGTGCCGTGGCACACCTTGCGGAATTTGAACAGCCCAGGTAGTTTATAACTCTCATTCGGCCGACTACCCAGGTACGCTTCCATTCCCTTTCCTCTCCCTTGCGCGCGCGATCGGCCAACCTTCATCTCCCTTCTTCTTCTTGCAATTTTCTTGCACTTTTCACAATCCAAGCAAGGTAAGTCTAAATCTCTAATCTCAAATTGTTCTATGAATTTAAATGTGAAGTTGTGTTATGCATTTGATGGTTGAATATGTTTATTTCTTCTTTCAAAAGTTCTATGATTGTTAAGTGGAGGATATGATGTTTTTTTTGGTTGATTTTTCATGATTATTTGTGATTATGAATGAATGGAATATGACGTTTGTCATGACGAATGATTCGTGTTGTTGTTTTGGGGATTTTATCGAGCTATTATCTTGTTTATTCTTCAATTGAACTCATGCCTTTAAAGTGTTTGATGAAATGTCTGAATGAAAAATTTTCTTTGTTTGGACAATATTTTGAATCTTTGTGCAATGCATTCGATCTGGAATTACAGCAACCCCAGCCCTTACGTCTAGTTTAAACGTTAAAGCTAAATTTTATTTTTCTCTCACGGCTGCGCTAACTCGTCAAATTCTTGATTTACGGCTGGATATCCTTAGCCGAGTGATGATTATTCTCGTTATTGTTTGAGTAAGTAAACTCTGGTGTTTAACTTTTTTTTCAGGACTCGCTATGGCTAGGACTAAGAAGCTGAGCAAGAGGGCCAGGACTCAGTCGTCCCCCACTCGAGGGGAAACTTTTCGTAGTCGCGCCGAGTCGGAGGCGCACCAGTTTTCTAACCCGGAGATCCACAAAATCTTCAACGAGAAGATTCGGCCGCGACCTCTGATCCCGGAGAGGGGATTCACTCCAGCCCCCCAAGACGAGGAACTGCTTACCATGCCTTTTCTACGGAAGAGAGAGCGTTAACTGCATCTTGGATAAATACAGTCTGAAGGCCAAGAGCTTGCAGGCGCTCTTTGCGTGCAGCAGAGATAGGAGAGTCAGGCTGGGCGAAGTCTTCAGCACCGTTCAACCTCCTTACGTTCACGGATGGACGTGAAGTAGGTTGGATATCCTCAGGTTCGTTACCGTCCTCGGATTCCAAGGTTGCAGGGGCGGGAGTAGCTTCTTGTGGAATGGCGACAGTTGGTTCAGAAGCGTCCTGTGGCGAAGGTTCTTCGGCAGATGTGGATGCAGGAGGGACTGAGTCCTCCTGTTGCCTTGCAGGAATGGCTTCTTCGGTCGCTACAGGCTCGGGTGCCTGTTCCAAAATTTCTTGATTTTCTTCGACGGGAGGGACATAGTGCAGGAGTTCTATGCCAGCGCGTTATTGAAGCACATTCGGGCAGGCCAGATGTTGCAGCAGTCAGACACTCGGACTCAGGTCGATGTCCGAGGTATTACGGTGGATTATTCTGTAGCTGCTAATCGGAGGTTATTTGAGCTGCCGGTGGTAGATGAGACGGCTTATGACCGAGTTATGGATAGCCTCACGAAGGAGGCTCTGCTCGAGACTCTTACGCAGCCCGACTCCGACTGGGAGCGGCGCGCACCGGGTTCTTCCACTTTCCACTTTAAGAGCTCGCGCCTCAGTCGGCTCGGGCGTGCCAGGCTATATTTTATCTGCGCTCATATAGACCCCACATCTCATATCCGCACTGTTTCTCTCCCGAGCCCGGATATTATACGCTATCACCTCCGGGCTGCGATTCGATGTGGCTCCTCTTCTGGTCCGATCCATATTCCAGTGTATTCAGGGAGGGGCCAAGACGAGGTTGAAGCACCCCTCTCTTATCTGCGCTCTGTGCCGGCAGTCGGGGATAACGTGGTCGGATGACGAGCCGATGCTTGCTACCCAGGCCCCGATCGACCACCGCATCATCTTACATTTTGACCAGTGGGGAGGAGCGCCGGCGCACGCTCGGGGGCGAGGATTTTTACTTGATGAGGCCCACGAGGGGTCCCCCGAGCCTCTTCTGCTGACACAGGGGCAGGCACATGCCGGCCCGCCGCCCGACAGAGAGCGCTTGCAGGAGATGTTCGACGGGCTGAGGGAGGATATGAGGAGAGAGAGAGAGGATATGAGGAGAGAGAGAGAGAGGAGATGAGGAGAGAGAGAGAGAGTATGCTGGCTGCCATGAGAGAGGAGCAGCGGACGGAGAGGGAGAGCTTCATTGCTGCCGTCAGGGATGAGATGCGAGAGCAGGCCCGCCGGGCCAACCGGCGTGAGGCGAGGCGTCTGGCAGCGAGGGACGCCTACCACCAGGAGCACCTTGCCGCATGGACGGCCCACATTTTGCATCCGGATGGGCCATTTATTGCACCTGCTCGGCCAGCCACACCACCCTCCTCGCCGGACGACGCCGGCACCAGCTCGTGAGAGGACTGGAGGGGAGTACTTGACCTTTCACTTTTATTGCATATTATATTGTGTCCATTGAGGTCAATGTACGTCCTAAGTTTGGGGGGGTCTATTTCTGTTGCTACATTTACTGCTGTACTTATTTCGTTGCACTTTTTGTTATTTCTAGTTATCTTTTTGTCGATAGCCTTGCTTGTCATGATTTTACTCTTATTTGTGAATTTTTCGTGCTTCTATTTGTGTAATACTGATGTTACGACACTGTTTTTCTCTCTGAAGAAACGGTCGAGTTTTAGTCGGGTTGTAGTCAGTGATTTCTGTTTCTGCTAAGTCTTCATTTAGGTCCGAATTTTTTTTCGTGATTGTAGAGGTCTTGGCGGATAAGAGAGGATACGTACGTGTTTTAAAATCACCGTCGATACGTTTGGTTACATTGTTCGGTTAGCTAGTCGTCCAGTTACATAAGTCGTGTTGGCACTTAGATTGAGTTTAGAGTCGATCAGTTTTTCCCAAAAGTCGAGATATTTTTGTTCTATGATGGGAAGTCTAGTAACCGGGGGTATTCACGTGACCCGTTGTTTACTCTCGCGTAAAACGACGACCTTGATTAGACTAGTGATTTAGAAATTTTACATGTGCCGATGATAGGGAGCCTAGTAACCGGGGGTACTCGCGAGACCCGTTGTTTACTCTCGCGTAAAACAGCGACCTTGATTCGGACATGCGGGAATAGCTATTCGAGTTGTTTCTCCGCTGTGGAGGGGAACTTAGTAACTAGAAGCATCCATGTGCCCCATGAGTGTCTTTTGCGTCAAACGGTTTCCCAATACATGAGAATGGAATTTCCACCCTAGGATTGTCCCGATGAAACATCCCGAGATCCGAACCTAGGGGTCAACTCGAATCAATTTTTTTGAGCATATATATAAGGGAATACTGTCCGAGGGTTATTTTTGATAAAACTCGTGAAAATTTTGCCATTAGACTGTAGAACGGGGCGAACTAGCTTGTTTATTTTAACCTTTTATGTTGACGGTCGATTAGATTCACGTTTGTTAATCTTTGAGCTGGATTTTCTTCATAAACGAGTGATTAGGACTGAACTTGGTTACTTTGTGGAATCAGTGTTCTGAGTGTAGCTCGCTATTACGATACTCGTATTACTCAGAGAGAATTTCAGGATAGTGTTGATTAGGTTGAGCACTATGAGTTGCACGATTATTCACGATACTCTTTTGTTGAAATTAATTCTTTTTGCTTGAGGACAAGCAAAGGCTCAAGTTTGGGGGTATTTGTTAGGCGTATTTTTATACGCTTATTTATCATTATTTAGTATTAATTTGGCGAGTAAAATTGCATAAATGAGCTTTTAATGTCTTATTCTTGTATGTTTGACAGGAGATTGTAGTCTGGAAGCTAAAGAGAGGCAAAACGGGCGAAAACGACGAATTTTGGCCGTGGGCCGCGGCACAAGGCAAGTGGGCCGCACGGGAAAGGCAACCGGGCACGAGTAATCAGTACTGTGCCGCAAGATCCCAGTGAGCCGCGGCCCAGAAGAAAGTCACAGCCCAGTTTTTAACCTGGACGCCATGTGCCGCGGCACAGATTAAGTGAGCCGCGGCACACAGGGCGGTTATTGTGTGCTCCGCGCGGATTTGGGCCGTTTTGAAGCCAGTTCTCGACCTACTCACACGGACGCGATTTGGAGACTGTTGAGAGCTATAAATAAGGGTTTAAGACCCTATTTAATCATCTTGGAGGCTTGGGAAAAGGAGGATCACAGAAGACTATCACATACGAGAGAAGCAGAAGACATCAAGGGCAGAGGGCGGAAGCCAGAAGAACAGAGGAATCCGAGCTCTTCATCTGCGTTTGATTTTCATGCTTTTATTTATTAATTCTGTATTTTCATTATTTAGCATGTCAGGCTAAAACCCTAATCTAGGATTTTGATGAAACCTATGTTTTGACGGGTTTGCTTGAGATTATCTATTTAATTCCCTTTTTGTTGAGTTTTCCCAATCGTGTTTAATGCTTTCAATTATCTGGCCAATAGTTGTATTGTTTTAATCATTCAATTCGAATAGGGAGAGGAGAGTTGGTGAGGAACTATTGGTGAGGACCGTTTTATCTTGTGAGATAGGAATATACTCATAGGAACTACGTGGCCTTTTGGAGATTTTATGCTTTTTGCCTATTGACGAATTAATTCACCTAGGGATAGAGTGCATTATTCGCCTTTAGAAAAATCTATTGACCTCGGGAGAGGCGGTAGAGTATATTAGCAATATTCGCCTTCAATAAATTGGGAAAATCATTAACTTCAGATAATCGAGAGTAAATTCGGATAAACCAAGGTGGATTCAGAATCCTAGACTTATTCATCATTTGATTCTCTTTCTTGGCAATAGTTTATACTGTTTAGCCTTTTATTAATTCTTTTAGTAATTAATTGCAAACCTAAAGTTCGATTGTTCAAATAAAACTAGAATACATAAAAATCGGTAGTTAGTAATTCAGTCCTCGTGGGAACGATACTCACTCATCACTTTATTACTTGTATACGATAACG
The DNA here is from genome assembly GCA_033398695.1 of Orobanche coerulescens. Taxonomy (NCBI): domain Eukaryota; kingdom Viridiplantae; phylum Streptophyta; class Magnoliopsida; order Lamiales; family Orobanchaceae; genus Orobanche; species Orobanche coerulescens. Next base: position 54,390,244 of record CM065803.1, read on the forward strand.
TGCACTTGCGTTTAAGAAATATCGCAACATTGAGGCAGACAGTCCAGTAGGTACTGGACTGAATTGGAGATTCGTAGTGCATGCTATGTGTAGGAGATAGCCCACGCTAAGTCATCGTAGTAGCGCGCGCTAAGGCTCGAGCAGGCGGAGGACAGTAGGTTCTGGACTCCAATATTCTGGAAACCAACTATCAGGCAGCGCGCGCAACACTCGGTTAACGTACGCTAAGAGTAAGGCACTAGCGCACGCTACAAAGTATACGTAGCGCACACTAACGAGGCAAGTAGAGTTCACTGGACTACCCGGTGAACCCACTAGCTCACGCTATCCTAAGTTTTTAGCGCGCGCTATGCTAGGCTTGGTATAAATAGGACATTTCAGCCCCATTTCGTCATTTTTCCTTTCCTCCTCCGTCCTTGGCCGATTTCGGGTGATTTTGGGCGATTTGTGAAGGTCTCTTCGAGCGACTATCATTTATCAATATCTTCAAGCTTCTAGTTCGGATTATTCAACATTTAATCCTCTCCACCACTCTAAATCAAGGTAAAATTTGTTTAACCCTAGAATTTTGGGATTTGGGGGTTTTCTTTCCGATCTCTTCGAGTTAGCTTGCTATTGTGTTGGAATATGTTGAGTATAGATTACCTATCTTGGATACATATGTTCCTACGGATTTATTGGTGTATTTTCCAGAATTGTTGAGTATTTGGGATGGTTGAGTGTGATTCACCATCTAGAGGTTTTCTTACCGGAAAACATGTATCGTGGGTAGTATATTTTTGGGTGGATTCCAACTTATTTTACTACCGATGGGTTATTGATAGTTGATTACGAACTTGTCTAGGTTCGGAGTTGTCGATTCCTTCGACCGGGGTACCTCGTCGTTCATACCCTTTTCTCTCATTCCAAGCAAGTAAATTCTTGCTCAGTTAACAGGATAATCATTCCTTTCGTTGCTCCTCATTCATACATATATTTCATTCATAATATATCATTCATGTTGAGACTTATAATTATCAAACTAATCATTCAATTCACGTGGAACGACGGTTCCAATCATTTCATTGAGCTATCATTCACTACGTTATTATTTCACCTCGGTGAGTCATTCTTGACCCTTGTCGGATTTTATTTCATCATTATTCAATATGGTCATTTTTGTTCTTGTGGCCTTCCGAGATCTTATTGCGTGGCCGGGTGGTTATGTGTGGAATTTTTAGTCGGGCACACGATGGTCATGTATTATGCGGGTAATCCGATACATGGACCGTGCACATGGTAACGTGCCTCCGTGAGACTAATTAGGCACAAGTGCGTGTGTATATGCGGGTTTCCGGACACTCAGCGACGTGTGCACTTGCACGTCCCATTACGGGCGTACTATGATGCCCCTCTTCAGCTTAATTTCATAATTAAGTCATGTAATCATTGTATTTGTTCAACTCTTGAGGATTGTTGTTTTGTGTAACTGACCCCGTTGGGGATGTTGTTCTCAGGTCATGGCAAGGCAAAGGCACGGGAAGAGAACGTTGACTGTGAGGAGTTCCAGTGATACTAGTAAAGGGCCCCAGTCTTCCCAGTTATTCGTGTTTATTTCATATGTATTTTCCGCTGCAGTTCCGTTTGGATTTTCATTTTCATTTGGTGTTGTATATTTCATCTTCATATGAAATATATAAGTATTCTGTATTCCTGGGTGTATTGTACTTGAGACTCCTCATCGGAGTGATTGATAATATAATGTGGTGCAGATCTACAGCTTATATTATTTAATTCATCTTATTTCTTTCACCTGAGTGGAGTTGCCCATTGGGCCCTTGTGATAAGCCACAGTTCGGGGGTGTTACACCAAAATCTTTTTCTTCTAATCCTGCCAGTTGATGACCATCCAACTCAACAATCTTATCATCCTCAAACACTTCGCCACAAATAGGTGCCTTCCCACTTGCTGCTCCTTCATCGTTATGTCTACAGTCACCAACATCACCCACAAACTCAGCACCGACACCTGCATCATTATCGCTCACAGGTTTTTCAGTCAGTACCTCATCATCCCCAGTCTTTAGATCTTTTCCAGTCTCAATGGCAAAAAGATTATCACCGTCACAGCCATTTTTGTCACTTTCACACACATCATTGTTACTGACAACACAGTCATGATTTTCTCCTCTCTCGATAGTTCTTTGGTCTCTTTATTCTGAGGATAAATCAGTTTCTCCTCAAGTTCATGCATCTTAGAGTCCGAAACCATCAGGCTCATCAAAATTATTTCACGGATCTGAACCGTTCTCTCAAAATGCACCTTTAACAATCCATCAGCCTCTTCATTTTTCTGCCTTGGAACCTGTTAATTTTGATATAAATGGACCAGTAAACATATGGTTATAATGGCAACTACTTGATGTGTAAGACTTATCATTGAGTTACAAAAATGACCGATATCTTATACTCCTACAGTTGATGTAATTTTAGTATCTATTACATTAAATATCATGATACCAATAATAAACTAGGAGTAATTTATGTAATTAAATGGTCTCAACAATAAGTTAATAGGCTCCCTAATATTATAAATTTATTAGTTTCATAACTTTTTGGAATTTGTTAAAAACAAGTTGTACTTAGAATTTCATGTCGTATTTACCCATTCTATACATCTGTCGCTATCAACTGTTATATCCTTTGTTTCACTATCGATTCTTCCCTTATACTCCGGAGTCCACATGCCCTCACGTATCATGTCCTTCCAAAAAAAATCAAGCAAATACAAATGAACATGAATACCTAAAATCATTATTTGGGTATACAAATCAACATGAATACATAAAATCTTGTTTGAGTACTCGGTATAATTTACCTCAAGCATTTGTGTATTACTCTAAACAGTCATTTTCTTATCAAACATTTGGTATAGGTTCCATTGAACGAACCTCGACATGCCTCGGAGAGCTTTGTCCTTATGTTTTTTTCAGCTCCATGTTCTCAAGAACCTAATATTGTACAAGCAGAATACACCCACTGATTGTTTTTGGATTAGCTTTTTCATGCTTACATAGTCCTCTCATCAAAAAAAAAACAATCGACCCGACACAGTTGTATTTACCCAACTGTTCTACTCCAAACTGTGATACCCCGCAGTAGATAAACTGTGCGATTGATGTTTTGCAAACCATTGTACGAATACATTTATTATGTCGGACCTGAAATTTATACCATTTTTGTTGTTTAGTATGATGGTCCTGAATTCCCATATTGCGATATGTTATACATATATGTCAAATATCGCAATATGGAATGTTGGAATGGTCGTACTAAACAACAGAAATGGTATAAATTTCAGGTTCGACACAATAACTATATTTACACCGATTCACAAAACATGAAATCGGACAGTTTCTCTAATACGAGGTATCAAACTCTCCCCTTCTAAAAAGAAGTTTTGTCCCGAAACTTTAAGATGTAAACAACTCTAGATAGCGTGAACGCATACTATCTTCGGACAATTGGACCTTGAATAGTGGAATCTCTTTATTCGTCAATTGTTTTAGTCTCTGTTCCACAATCATCAAGGGCCATTCCGAATGTGGTGTCACTGGCCACCTCGATTTTCCCAAAGTCAATGATGTGACTGGGATCGAAAATATACTTTCGGAGCTGGGGAATATGGAATACATTATGCATATGAATAAGCGACGGCGGCAGTGCCAGACGATATGCTACATCACTAACTCTTTCTAAGATCTCGAAAGGTCTAATGTATCTCGGACTCAGCTTCCCCTTCTTCTGGAATCGTACAACTCCTCGGGTTGGTGACACCTTCAGCTAATACATGGTCTCCCACTTCAAACTCTAGTGGGCGTCGTCGAACATCGGCATACGATTTTTGTCGACTATGTGCGGTCAACAGTCTTGTCGAATCAACGAGATATTCTCTCTCATTTGCACCAGTAGATCCAATACGGAACCAGTCATTTGGATGACTCGTCCCAGCATAAGGGCGATCTATATCTTCTGCCATAAAGCGCTTCGAAAGGCCATATTAATGGAGCTGTGCCAGCTGTTATTATAGGTAAATATTGGGTTGGTACCGCCACTAGAAGGGGGGTTGAATAGTGTGGTGTATAGTATTAAACTCTTTTTGCATGCGGAAGCGATAGGTAAGTACATAATATAAATGACACAGAGATTTATAGAAGTGCGGCAACATGCATACATCCTTTCTCCTTTGTTATCTTTTTCTTTAAGTTCAAGATTAGAGGTGGCCATGGGCCGGGGCTGGACGGGCTGAGACTAGGGAGCCTAGGACCGGCCCATTTGTGGCGGGCTGGGCCAGGCTGGGCTTGGGCTCCGCGGCCGCGGCCCACTGCCCGCCCTCCCCCGGGCTATCATGGGCCGGTCTGGACCGGGCTGGATATTAAAAAAATTATTTTAAATTTAAAAATATGTTAACAGTAAAATAAAAATCAATTTGAAAAAATTTGTTTTGATTTTTTAAAATAAATTAGTTAATATTAATTAAAAAATCAAATCTAAAAAACAATTTTGATTTAAAAAAATTGTAAAAATTAGTAAAAAACTACTTCAATCTGTTTAAGAAAAGTCATTTTGAATTTTTAAGATATGTTAACATTAAATTAAATGGGGAGAAAAGGGGAAAAATTGGACTTGGACTTAATTTGTAAATATTAGATTATTTTTTGAAATTTAATCTAGTTATTAAAATTAAGTTGCCTACGTATCCTAAGGAATCAAAGTCCATGTAGTTCTTTTTACTGACCTATTTACTTACCTGGAACTTAAAGGTAGGATGATGTGCCCAATCATCGTGTTGGCCACTCGCTGAAGCTCCCGATTTGGATAAAGAATCCATCATCATACACGGATCATCATCCTCGTTGTGTTCATCTTCTTCTTCCGTCCATCCTTGTTGACGTCTTTTTTCTTGTTCCAAATCTTTTTTACAGACCAGAATCTTCACAATGTCGGGTGATAAAAAGGTATGTTTATTTGTTATAACTCTTCTATCTGCACTAAAAGTAGACTCTGAAGCAATTGTAGAGGCTAGAATGACAAGGAGATCCCTTACAATTCTAGCCAATATAGGATATTGTTCTTCACGTAATTTCCACCATTTTAAAATCTCAAAATCGGCATCAAGCTCATGCGAATTACATAAAATACTCATTTAAGATTTGCTAGAAGAAGTTGAAGAAATAGAGCTTGATAACGATTTTGGTTTTTTTGAAAACAATTGAAGATGTAAATTGATCAAATCTACTTTTATTTTTTGAAGTTGATTGAGAGGCTAGAACCTCCGGTTTATATTTTTTAATGTACAAATCAAGTAACAAAGCTAATATTTTGACGCACTCATTAACATTCTCCTCATTATCAAAAGAAGTATTACCTAATACATTATAATAATCAATATGATTACCGAGTGCTTCTTTTTTCACACCCGGGTCAAGAAGACATGCAACACCATATATGTAAGGAAATTGTGCCAAATATTCTAACCATTTTTCTTGCATTATAGAAATAATTTGAGATAAATATATATTGTTTTGGTGTTCACTTAAAGAACCAACAATTTTACAACATTCTAAAATAACCAAGTGCACGTTATGTTCATACACATAAGAAATTAATATGTAGAATTATTATAAGCACGTAGTATACTATGAACGATCGTAACAAGTTCCCAATGAGCCTCAGTTATGAGGTCTTGCTCAGCTAATATTTGGGATCAGAATTATATAATTGAGTAATAATTTCCTGATAAGGAATAGCATTATCAAGCAATTTAAAGTAGAATTCCAACGGGTAGGTGCATCAAGGCTCCATTTTTTTTGTTTAAATTATATTCCTTACGTAGATGTTTATAATATCTCCTAATATATCGTCTCAGTCTTAGCATTTAATTATTTTTCTTATCGAATTTAAAAGAGGTGAAATCATATTAATTCCTTTTTTTATCTGACAAATTCAAGATATGAGCACAACATCTAATATGCATAAAAATACCATTTGCAAATAAAGGCAATTCGTCCATATATATTCCATACATATATTATTCGCGGCCGTATTATCGAGAGAAAGAGACAGTATTTTATCGAATATATTAAATTCATTACAACATTCAATTATTCTATCTTTTAGATTATTAGCGGTATGTGATTCTTCTATAATATCAAAAGCAATAGTACATTTTTCTATCACATATTCAGTTTCAATCCAATGAACTGGAGAAGTCTAACAATCACTGATAAGACATATACAACCTTCAAATCTTTTAAAAAGTTGAATTAATATAATATTATTGTTGAATACGAGGTTTAAGAGTATTCCTTGGTATTCTTCTATATACCGATTGCATTAAAGTCCTAGTCATAATTTCTAAATTTTCACTCTCACCACAACTTAAAGGCAATTCATCAAGAGTAACATATTTAGCAAATTCGTCAATTAATTTTTGTTGATTGTAAATGTAATATCCGGATATTTTTTTAGTATTTTCATCTGTATTTGAACCTTGTAATATTCGAATTTGTGGTATCTATAATCGAAGTGTGATTTTCCCGTATTCGTATTCCGACAGTCATGGTCATATTAGAAAGAGTTTGTAATTCATGTATGCGGATACATCATAATGTACGTTAGCAGATTAGCTTAACGCACGTTATGAACTGCGGATAGCGTACGCTATGGACGAAGCATAGTGTACGTAACAGGCAGTCAGGCAAATAAGGTTGGTCAGCGTATGGACCATCTTGGGATGGGGACGGATAGATATATTCCCGCGTGATCCAGACAGCTTTTCGATAAAGCAAGTCAACGAGGCATAACGTACGTTAAAGGATCAAGATAGCGTACGCTACACAGAGCTTATTACGTACGTAAAAGGTAGTGGTTAACGTACGTTAAGGAGGTCAGGAAATGAGGCAGTAGCTACTACTAAACGTTAACATATGCTAAAGATCTTAGATATCGTACGTTAAAACGATAACGTACGTAAAGCGTTGAGGCTAACGTACGTAAAGATCTGAGTTTTATAAATATGACAGCACCCCTTTCATTTCTTACCTTCCTTCATTTCCTTTTGTCCGACCTCTGCCATCTCAAGAACGACTACAACGAATAGTACCCCTTATACAGCCTCTCTACGTGGTTTAGAAGATCGTGGACATCTCGGATTGGTGTCCAAGCCTACGGTGTCGAGTTCTACCGATCGTTTTCATCGTTATCCTTTGTTAAAGGTATGTTACGATCATCTCAGCTCATATCTCGTTTCAAGAAGTTTGTTCTGGACATTTTGATGATGTTATAAGGAATTATTAATCATGCTTGAACTAGATATCATGTTTTAGGAAGATTAGTTTGGTTATACTTGGATTGTTCTTCGTTGTTAAGAGAATTGTAATTGAACCTTGTTATGTAGAACCCTACGATGTAGTTTCTTAGATTGTGGTATGTTTTGGTCGAGTTGTATACCAATGTCATGTTAATATCATCACCTAGAATCGAAGTATTCAAGAAGATGAATTCTAGGAGTTTTCACCAAAATTATTTTGTATTTCGTAAGAGGTGTTTGAATTGATAAACTTCGTTATATTCTTGGTTAGAATGGATTGATTATGTTGAGGATAATCGAATTGAACCTAGAACACGGTTTTTTCATCGCTCTTCGAGAATCTGTTAGTATTTGTATGATCATACTCTTGTTATGAATCGTTGTTTAGCCGAACTACTTTGGAAGTTGTTAATAGGGTTGGAGTAGTAAGGTTGATGATATGCCTACCCTTGTTATCGTATAAGTCGATATCATTATCATCCACGTAGCATGATTTTGTAGAATCAATCTAGTGTTCGTCCGAGGATTTGATCGTGTAACCAACCATTCGTAAGATAGTGTGCTTCACCATAGTTGTGAACGATAAACGCTCGTGTGTTAGTTGTGTATCCATTAGCTGAACTCTTCGTTATCTTATTATTGTTTAAGATCCAGAGCTCACAAGGGTTGATCGAAGGGGTGACCTTCGAGTGTTTTGGCATTTGTCGAAGTACTTAAACCTTGTCATCATTATAAGCCAAGTACTTTAATTACGTTTTATGTATTGATATTATACATGTTGTCGTGCATATGTGTCGTTGTTATATGTCCACCTCGTGTTGGTCCAACAGGATCATCTTGGGATCTATGCTAGCGGGCGCTGGATCATTGGACAGGTTTTTCCACCTCGTGTTGGTCCGACGGGATCATCTTGGGATCTATGCAGTGAACGCTGGATCATCAGAATTACCATGTGTATGTTGTATCATGTCATGTTTATCATGTTGCGTATGGTATGGTGAGTCTTCTCGTGGTAGAGACTCGTTTTTATTGTTGTCATTGAGGATGTTGTTATTATTCCACGCGAGTTATTGGATATTCTGTTGTTGTATAATTATCGTACTTGTACTAGCATCATTGTGCTAACCCCTTCGGGGGTGTACATTTGTTTTATATTCAGGATACAGGAGGACGGGGAAGCAACCACTTGAGCCGCATGACGACGAGGGTACAGAGTGATGTTATGGCCGGAATGGTTTGATAGTTGCATTTTGTTTTTAAATAAGTACTCGAGTACGATGTTGTTTTATCGTCTTTGAAATTTGTATTCGGATATGGATAGATTTGTATGTTTTAGACTGGAGATGTAATAACTATTTCTATTGTTGGTATTTAATAAATGTTGTTTTTAAATCTTAGCCTTGTAAATACTTATATCGAGGATTTACGGTGCTGTAATAATACTGAATATCGCGGGGTGTTACAGAATATTGTATCAGAGCTAAGATTATGGATATCTTAGCCGTTGGGTTAAATTAGGGTTCATATGTGTCATTTTGAGTTAACCGGCTGCGTATAACATCACTGTACTGCCTACGTCTTTGTGCGAGCGGTGGTTGTAAGTTTCCTAAACTCTACCTTGTCCTTTACATGTTATACCTTTTTATAACTTGAAACGTTAGGACGATATTATTCCCGGTATATTTAGTATTTATGCTTACAGTATGTGAAGGGAGGACGTGGACGTTGTCGCGGTCGTGGACGCAAACGTAGGAATGCTGAGAGAGAAGCTTCACCGTCTGTCCCTGACTCACTGTCAAATCATGCTAGCTACAACTCAGGCGAGCAACAAGAATTTGTTAACAACGAACGAGAGCAGACGGTGGAGACCAATGCCAAACCTGCTGTTCCCGACATCCTTCGTCAGGTGGTCAACCAGATGACTCAATTTGCTCAGGTTGTGGACAGGATGCAAGTGGCGGTAGGATTGTAGCCAGGGGAAATACAACAAGGCACCCCAGACTTGGGAAATCGAGGAGACATATGGCTACAGGAGGTGGCGAAGATGCACCCGCCCAAATTCGATGGGTTTTCTGAGACGCCGACATGGGATCACTGGTTGAGAGAACTGGAGAAAGTATTTGCCAGGATTAACTGCCCAGATGACCGGAGAGCTCCCATTGCTCAGTACTTTCTAACAAGTGAAGCGTCCGAATGGTGGGAAGCCATCTAACCTGTTGATCATGATGCCGATTGGGGAGAGTTCAAACTTATGATGGAATCTCAGTGCTGCCCTCATCCGGTGAGAGAAGCTAAGGTTCAAGAATTTTTCTCCGCACAGCCTTTGGATGTGCCGGTGGCTCAGGCGATTAAGACATTTAATCAACAGCTGGCGTTTGTTCGACACCTGGTTAGAACCGATGCAAAAATGATGATTCACTTTTATATGAGAATGAAGCCGGAGATACAGAGGTACATGTCAGGTTTCGAATGCACCACTCTCCGCCAGTATCAAGACAAAGCTCTGGCGTATGAAATAAAAGAAGCAGCTATGGAAAAGTTCTCTGAGTCCAAGAAGCAGAAAGTCTCTGGTAGTTTCACAGAGCACAAGAGTAGTGGGCCCCGCAAAGCCCAATCATCCTTTCATTCATTCAAGAGGCCTCCGCATCCATCCAAGGGTGGGAAGAACTCCAGAGCAGTATCAGCCATGACAGATGCAGTCAGGAAGTGTTTTAATTGCGGTCGGTCAGGACACTATCGACGTGATTGCGCACTCCCCATCGTGACGTGCTATGATTGTGGACGAGAAGGACATCGTACGGTGCTCTGCGAAGAGGCTTCAAAATCATTTGGAGCTCGTAATTCGCAGCCAGTCTAGAAAGAGGCGAGCGTCTTCAGACACAACAGAGTGTTCAGTAGCCCCAGAATTTCGGCCGAGGTAGAGGCAGAGGACAATATTACCAAAAAGAAGCATCGAGTGCAGGCTACGCTCCTCCACGTCTTTATGAGATGAGAAGGGTAGATGATCAGAATGCAGCTGTCGCATCAGGTACCATTCAGATCCTTTCTCAGCCAGTTAGTGTTTTGTTCGATACAGGAGCTACACATTTGTTTATATCTTTGTCTTGTGTTAATCGCTTGAAGATTTATTGTTTCCATGAATGTGAGCCTTATGTTGTCAGTTTCCCGAGTGGGGAAAGAATTATGGGGAACTTAGAAACCAGAGAATTTCCTGTATCAATTGGATACAAAGAGTGGCCCTCAAATCTGATTATGATAGAGATACAAGGAGACGATATGATTCTCGGAGATAATTGGCTTAACCGATATGGAGCTATTGTAAACTACCGGAAGAGGAATATCTCGATGAGCCGAAGATGGTTCCGAATTATTATTCGAGGGACGGAGACCAGGAAGATCAGGAAAAATGATCAAAGCTATGAAGGCATTCAAACTGCTAAAACAGGGCTGTACTGGATACTGGTGTTACGCAATGAAGAAAGAAGACGGAAAAGTAGAGATGCAGAATTTACCATCGAGCTAGAACTAGGAGCTACACCAATTTCTAAGGCTCCGTATCGTATGGCACATACCGAGATGTATGAATTGAAGAAACAACTAGAAGAATTACCGGACAAATGTTATATTCCAAGTGTTTCGCCCTGGGATGCACCAGTTCTTTTTGTTCGAAAGAAAGATGGGTTGCTTCGATTGTGTATCGACTACCAGGAGCTGAACAAGATGACGATCAAGAAAGTACCCGTTGCCACAGATTGATGATTTGTTTGACCAGTTGCAAGGAGCGACAATGTTTTTCAAGATCGATTTGAGATCAGGATATCATCAGTTGAGGATTAAGGAATCCGATGTTCCAAAGTCAGCATTCAGAACTCGCTATGGACATTACGAGTTTGTGGTGATGCCTTTTGGTCTCACTAATGCACCTGCTGTGTTTATGCAATTAATGAATCGTGTGTTCATAGAGTATTTGGACAACTTCGTAGTTATGTTTATTGACGATATTCTGGTTTATTCCAAGAGCCCGGAAGAGCATGCGCAGCACTTACGGATCGTTTTGGACCTCTTGAGAAGCGAGCAATTGTATGCCAAACTTTCTAGGTGTGAATTCTGGTTTAATGAAGTGATGTTCCTCGGTCATGTGGTATCAGCGTAAGGAGTCCGAGTAGATCCCCAGAAAGTCGAGGCAATTTTGGATTGGAAGTCTCTTAAGAACGTGAAGGAAGTCAGAAGTTTCTTAGGACTTGCTGGGTATTATCGTCGGTTCTTGGAAGGGTTTTCCAAAATTTCCCGTCCACTTACTAGATTGCTGCAGAAAATCTAAAAGTTTGAATGGAACGATATGTGCCAGGCCAGTTTTAATGAATTGAAGAAGATTTTGATGACGGCACCAATTTTAGCACTACCACAAGGAACTGAATGATTCATAGTTTACAGTGACGCTTCGAACTAAGGTCTCGGCTGTGTACTAATGCAGAATGTGAAGGTGATTGCCTACGCTTCACGATAATTAAAGCCATATGAAGTAAATTATCCAACGCACAATTTGGAACTAGCAGTTATGGCTTTCGCCTTGAAGATATGGAGACATTATTTGTACGGGACTCACTGTCAGATATTCATAGATCATAAGAGCCTCAAATACATCTTCAGTCAGAAAGAGTTAAACATGCGGCAGAGGAGATGGCTGGAATTGATTAAAGAGTATGACTTGGAAATTCTTTACCACCCAGGCAAAGCGAACGTAGTGGCCGATGCACTAAGCCGCAAACCTGTGTCTATTCGAATGCTGGAGACTCTCACTTCCCAGTCCAGCATTCAACGAGAGTTGATTCGTGAAAGAATTGAAGTATGGTTGCAAGGAGTCTAAGGGCAATTGTGTGATGGAATTAACCTCATCATTAACCGAAGAAATGAAATCTAAACAATTAGATGACCTTATGATGATTCGGTTACGTGATGAAGTGAGCAAGGGTAAGGCCCCAGGATTTGTGATTCACGATGATGGAGTTTTGAGATTTCAGGGTCGACTTTGTGTTCCCGATATTGATGTTTTGAAGCAGACAATCATGAAGGAAGCTCACAGTATGCCCTATTCTATTCACCCGGGCACCAGTAAGATGTATAAGGATCTGAAGCAGAATTTTTGGTGGGGCAACATGAAGAAAGATGTGGCGGAATATTTAACTTGTCAGCAGGTTAAGATCGAACATCAACAACCCGCCGGAATGTTGAAGCCACTTCCGATTCCTGAATGGAAGTGGGAAGATATATCGATGGACTTTATCACTAATATGCGGAAGACCAGAACAGGGATGAACATGGTTTGGGTGATAGTTGATCGCCTAACCAAGTCAGCTCATTTTCTGGGCATTAAGGAAACTTGGGGACCAGAGAGGTTGGCACGAGTGTTTATTACGGAGATAGTCTGATTGCATGGTACACCGAAGACCATTATTTTTGACCGAGATGGTCGCTTCGTGTCACATTTTTGGAAAGTGGTTCATAGAGCCTTGGGAACCGAGCTGAACTTTAGCATAGCTTATCATCCTCAGACTGATGGACAGTCCGAGAGAACTATTCAAACAGTAGAAGACATGCTGAGAGCTTGTGCCCTATATTGGTTGACTGAGTGGGAAGTTCATCTACCGTTGATTGAGTTCACTTACAACAATAGTTGGCATGCTTTCATTAAGATGGAACCTTTCGAAGCATTATATGGGAGAAGATGCAGATCACCCCTATGTTGGGATGATTCGTCAGACTTGATCGGGACGGAACCGGAGTTGATAGTACAGACTCAAGAGAGGGTAGCTTTGATTCGTGAAAGGCTGTTGACTGCCCAGAGTCGGCATAAATCTTATGTAGACGTGCACCATCGCCCATTGGAGTTTGGTATTGGAGACCACGTATTTTTAAAGGCTTCTCCTACTCGGGGGATTTTTCATTTTGGGAAAAAGGAAAGTTGAGTCCGAGATATATCGAACCATTTGAGATTCTTGAAAGAGTTGGAGAATTGGCGTACAGGTTAGCCTTGCCGCTATCGCTGAGTCATGTTCATAATGTGTTTCATGTTTCACAATTACAAAAATACAAACCAGATCCCAGTCATGTCATCGATTTCGGTGAGATCGAAGTCGCTAGGGACGGAACGTTCGAAGAGAAACCAATCAAAATACTCGAGAGTCGAGTCAAACAATTGAGAAATAAACCAATCACCTTGGTTAAATTTCAATGGTCGCGACACGGAGTCGAAGAAACCGACAATACGAAGTCAAGATACCCATAATTATTTTCGTCTTAAGTTTCGGGATGAAACTCCTTTTTAGAGGGAGAGTATATCTGGATAATTCTTGAGTATTTTCATTTGTATTTGAACCTTGTAATATTCGACTTTGTGGTATTTATATTCGAAGTGTGATTTTCCCGTATTTGTATTCCGACAGTCATGGTCATATTAGGAAGAGTTTGTAATTCATGCATGCGGCTACGTCATAACGTAAGTGAGTAGATGAGCTTAACGTACGTTATGAACTGAGGATAGCATACGCTATGGACGAAGCATAGCGTACGTAACAGGCAGTCAGGCAGATAAGGTTGGTCGGTGTATGGGCCATCTTGGGATGGGGACGGATAGATAGATTCCCGTGTGATCCGAACAGCTTTTCAATAAAGCAAGTCAACGAGGCATAACGTACGTTAAAGGATCAAGATAGCATACGCTACACAGAGCTTATTACGTATGTAAAAGCTAGTAGTTAACGTACATTAAGGAGGTCAGGAAATGAGGCAGTAGCTACTGCAAGATGTTAACGTACGATAAGGATCTCAGATAGCGTACATTAAAATGATAACGTACGTAAAGCGTTGAGTCTAACGTACGTAAAGACCTGAGTTTTATAAATATGACAGCACCCCTTTCATTTCTTACCTTCCTTCCTTTCCTTTTGCCCAACCTCTGCCATCTCAAAAACTACTCCAACGAATAGTAACCCTTATATTAGCCTCTCTACCTGTTTTAGAAGATCGTAGACATCTCGGATTGGTGTTCAAGCCTACAGTGTCGAGTTCTACCGATCATTTTCATCGTTATCCTTCGTGAAAGGTATGTTATTATCATCTTTGCTCATATCTCGTTTCAAGAAGTTTGTTCTGGACATGTTGATGATGTTATAAGGAATTATTAATCATGCTTGAACTAGATATCATGTTTTAGGAAGATTGGCTTGGTTATACTTGGATTGTTCTTTGTTGTTAAGAGAATTGTGATCGAACTTTGGTATGTTGAACCATAGGACGTAGTTTCTGAGATTGTGGTATGTTTTGGTCGAGTTGTATACCAATGTCATGTTAATATCATCACCTAGAATCGAAGTGTTCAAGAAGATGAATTCTAGGAGTTTTCACCGAGATGATTTCGTATTTCGTAAGAGGTGTTTGAATTGATAAACTTCGTTATATTCTTGGTTAGAATGGATTGATTATGTTGAGGATAATCGAATTGAACCTAGAACACGGTTTTTTCATCTCCCTTCGAGAATTTGTGAGTATTCGTATGATCATACTCTTGTTATGAATCGTTGTTTAGCCGAACTACTTTGGAAGTTGTTAATAGAGTTGGAGTAGGAAGGTTAATGATATGCCTACCCTTGTTATCGTAGAAGTCGATATCATTATCATCCACGTAGCATGATTTTGTAGAATCGAACTAGTGTTCGTCCGATGATTTGATTATGTAACCAACCATATGTAAGATAGTGTGCTTGACCATAGTTGTGAACGATCGATGCTCGTGTGTTAGATGTGTATCCGTTAGTTGAACTCTTCGTTATCTTATTATTATTTAAGGTCCGAAGCTCGCAAGTGGTTGATCGAATGGGCAACCTTCGAGCGTTTTGGCGTTTGTCGAAGTATTTAAACCTTGTCGTCATTATAAGGTAAGTACTTTAATTACGTTTTATGTATTGATATTATACATGTTGTCGTGCATATGTGTTGTTGTTATATGTCCACCTCGTGTTGGTCCAATGGGATCATCTTGGGATCTATGCTAGCATGCGTTGGATCATTGGACAAGTTTTTCCACCTCGTGTTGGTCCGACGGGATCATCTTGGGATCTATGCAGTGAACGTTGGATCATCGGAATTATCATGTGTATGTTGTATCATGTCATGTTTATCATGTTGCGTATGGTATGGTGAGTCTTCTCTTGGTAGAGACTCGTTGTTATTGTTGTCATTGAGGATGTTTTTATTATTCCACGCGAGTTATTGGATATTCTGTTGTTGTATAATTATCGTACTTGTACTAGCATCGTTGTGCTAACTCCTTTGGGGGTGGACATTTGTCTTATGTTCAGGATACAGGAGGATGGGGAAACAACCACTTGAGCCGCATGACGACGAGGTTGCAGAGTGATGTTATGGCCGGAATGGTTTGTCAGTTGCATTTTGTTTTTAAATAAGTACTCGAGTACGCTGTTGTTTTGTCGTCTTTGAAATTTGTATTCAGATATGAATGGATTTGTATGTTTTAGACTGGAGATGTAATAACTATTTCTATGGTTGATATTTAATAAATGTTGTTTTTAAATTCTTAGCCTTGTAAATCCTTATATCGAGGATTTACGGCGCTGTAATAATCCTGAATATCTCGGGGTGTTACAGTAAACGAAAGGCGTACCTCCACCGGTCGCTTTTGAGAAATTGTCAGATAATTGAGATTGATCATACGAACGTTCTTGATCATGATTATCCTTAGTCATACCTTGATCATTTTCCAAGTGACGAGCTAGTTTTCCGGTTCCGGTACCAATCTTCCACGAAAAAGTAGCAGATTTCTTTTGATTTTTGCATACAAGACAAATCATTTTACAATGCGTTGGTAAGGTACCGAGAGTCCTCTAATAAAATTCACAAACCCATGATTTTTTATTCTTATTTGAAGCTTCAGCCGTAGGTTCGAATGGAGGTGGCATGGTAGTAGAGTTTTGAGATAGATTGTGAACTAATAACAATTTACAATAATAAGTACTAAATAAATAAACGCTAGTAAGCATAAAAATATAATACAAAGTAGAAATAGTAAACTTACCGAAATGTGAGTTGGTATCATTGTCGTCGGTTCCTTCACGATGAACGTTCCTTGATCCGTCCTCCATAGTAATTCTTTTAATTAAGGTAGATTTAGATTAATGCAATTGTACAAAGTTAATTAACAAAAAATAATAGTACAAGTTGTGAAAACTTGAGAATTGTGAAAATTTGAGAGTTGTGAACACTTGAGAATTAAGAAGAAGAGAGAATAGAGTTGTTGGTGTGGAAAAATGATTAAGAGAACGTGGGTATTTATAAGATGATTTTTCAAAAAAGTGAATTATGGCCGTTAGGCCCATCCCAGCCCAACCCAACCCAGTTGTCCGTTGGGCAACGATAAGTGCACTTAACAATCGGTTGGTGCCACATGGCATGGTCCCGGCCCAACGCCAATCAAATTTGAATGGTAGTTAGGATGGGCTTTGGGTGGGCTTAGGGTGGGCTGGGGTCGGGTTGCGGTTGGGCTGGGGGCCGGGCTGTGGGTGGGATGCAGCCCGGGCTACGGGTGGGCTGGGACTGGGCCGATCTGGGCTAAGGGGCGGGTAGGGCTGGGATGGACATGGGATGGAGAATTCGGGACCAGTACCGTACGGATATCTAGGTGGCTGGGATCGATCCTGGGCCGGGATGGCCCGCACGGCCCGTGGGTGTAGAAAACCCGGGCTGGGCCGAGTCGGTCCGGCCCACTGGACACCTCTACTCAAGATAAACCTTTCTGCCTTGTCTTCGATCGATCCGAGGTAAACCATTAGAATCTTGTTTTCATTCGGTCCAAGATAAACCGTTATAGTCTTGTCTTTTTGTCAGTCCAAGATAAACCATTTTTTCTTTTCTATCGGATAAGGAAACAACCTTTCTAATTTTCTATCAGTACTAGAAAAAACTCACTTGGATTTAGATTATGATTCTAATAATGCCGGATCCACGATCCTAATAACAATGAATCAATCTACAATTATTTCCTTCCTCTCGTGTATAGTTGAGTCAATCAAACACGCAAACTCTTATCAATTAAGCTCTATTACAACAACAATGAATATATAATAATCTCACATGAATATGAATTATACTTGGAGTTGTTGTATGTTGAATACCAAATGAAGTAGTATTTATATGCTCCAAAGCCCCACCTAGCCATTGCTTCCTGCTCCTTCATTGCGTATGTTATGCTCTCCCCTTAGCGTACGTTGGGCACTTTCGCGTACGTTAACCATGCCAGGTTACGTACGTTAGGATCTGTCCAGTATAGTCCAGTAGCTATCTTTCCTCCTTTGCGTATGTTATATCGTTGCGTACATTAAGTACAATGGGTATATGAATGTTGTACAAGTTGACCTTCTAGATTTCTCCAACGGACTGATATTTGAATTTGCATTTCAAACTTTCATAGCACACATTAAGCTCGATGTCTTACGTACATTAAGTTGTTTTGGTTGCGTGCATTAACCTTCTTCATTGCGTGCGTTAACATGCCTGAATGTCATCGTCCAATTTCTCCTGTTTTCATCATTAAGCACGTTAATCTATGTCTGTAGCGTACGTAACATCACCTTCTTTACTTTTCAGTGTAACTCGTGCGTCCTTCGAATGTTGATAAGTAATTTTTGTTTTTCTTTATTCATCAACACATCATTAAAATCCTTTAATATATTTGTGTGAAATAAAATTTTACAACAATCTCCCTCTTTATGATGATGACAAAACAATAATTCTTGATGGGATTTATACCTGCAAAAATATTTGTGAAACGAAAAAAAAAGTTCAAATCAAAGTTTTTGACTGTGTCTGTTCTTGTTAGTTTAGTTTGTTAGATTATTCTATTCCATATAAATCTTAAATTAGTTTTGATGATGAGTTGTTGACCAAACCAAAACAACAAAGAAAACAATAGAACGAACCAAAACAACGAAGGAGTCGAAGTCACTCGAATAAGTCAGAAAAGCAGAAGCAGATAACGCACGCTAAGGTGCAAGTCTAGCGCACGCTAAGAAAGTCACCTGATGTCTCATTTGATGCTTTAATGTATGTAACGAAGTCATAATGATGTACGTAACAATTGGAACTTAGCGTGCATAACATAGAATTAATAGCGTACGCAACGTAGTTTGAATATGAATTCAAACAAATGAACCGTTGAAAGATTCGGAGTCAAAGTCAAAAAGGATGCAATGGATACATGGTGGCGCATGCAATGACGTCACATTAGTGCACCCTACGAAGGTTCTTAACGTTCATAATAGTATGAGCTAACGTACGTAATCGTAGAGACAGAATATTATTGGACTGATCAGAATGAAGGCTAACGTACGTACCACTAAGGGTTAACGTACATAACAGATATGTACGCTATAGTTGAAGGATAACGTACGTAATGCAGGCAATGGAAGCTAATGGCTAGTTGAGAGAATTTGCCTATAAATACCAAGTCATTTGGTATCATTCAATACAACAAATACAAGCAAATCACATATTGATCAGATATCATTATATATATTATCGTTGTTGTATTTGTGCTTAATTGACAAGTGTTTGAGCGTTCATATACTAAACATATACGAGAGGAAAGATACGGATTTTAGATTGATTCAGTGTTATTAGGATCGTTGATCCGGCATTACTAGAATCATATTTAAATCCAAGTGAGGTTTGTCTAGTACCCATCGGAAGATAGATAGGTTGCTTCCTTGTCCGATAGAAAAGGAAAACGGTTTATCTTGGACCGACATAAAGACAAGAGTGTAATGGTTATCTCAGACTAGTAGAAGATGAGATTGTAACGGTATCCCTCAGACCGATAGAAGACGAGGTGTAGAGGTTGATCTTAAGCCTAGAGGAAAAGATACGGAGAGAGTACATAGGCAAGTTTAGCCGAACCTCTATAAATCTTGTGTCGTTTATCGTCCGCAATTTAAATACGCTTCCACAATGCAAAAGAGTTTGAAAACTCTACTCCGTGATATCATCCTCCATTCTAAGTGGGGTGCGAATTTACCATCAATTGGTATCGAAGCGGGTGTCCATAAAAATCGGCTTAACATCCGAGGAGATAAAACATCCAATGGCATTCCAATTTGCACTGGTCGAATGTCTTGCTTTAAATCGACCTCCATTCTTTGATGGATCGAATTTTATGACGTGGAAAAAGAAAATATCTATTTTCATCCGAGCCTACGACATCGATCTTTGGAAAGCTATTTGCCTAGGTCCAAAAATTCCTACAAAACCAGACGGCTCTCAAAAAGGCTTCAAAGATTATAATGATGAAGATTGGGAGAACGAACATTATAATCACAAGTCAAGGAGACGAAAATAAATATGCTCTTCCACGACTATGAGCTATTTATGATGAAAAGTTACGAGGCCATCACAAACATTCTCGACCGATTTTCGGTCATTACTAATGGACTAGCTTGTTCTGGGGAACCATTAACAAGTAGTGAAAAAGTAAAGAAAATCCTACGATCACTACCTGTTGAATGGGACGGGACAGTTACGGCTATAATGGAGTCTAGAGATCTCAACACTTTCTATTTTAGCGCCCTTGTCGGATCGCTAATAAACTACGAGATAGTTCTTAAATCTCGAAATGCCAACCAAAACCGAAGGAAAGATCTATAGCTTTGAAAGCCAAGATGTCGAAGAAAGAAGAAATCCCGGTAGACGAATATGATGAAGAATTGGCATATTATGCCAAGAATATAAATAAGTACCAAAACTTATTAAACCGGCAAAGAAAAGACATCAACTCGAGCGAGTCAATGAAATTCGAGAATAATTGTCGAAACTGTGGTAAACCAGGCCACTTTGCTACAAATTGCCGAGCCTCGACTTCCAAGAAGGAAGTTCTCATAGCTACCTGGAGTGACGAAGATGATGATGAATATAGTCAAAATAACCTCACACTCATGGCAAGGAGTTCATTCGACGAAAGTGACGTCGAAATCCAAGTAAGTACCTCATCTCACGATGAGTTATTTGAAGCATTCGAACTTTTACATACGGATTTTCAAAATGCTTTGATTGATAATAAATCCCTCAAATCGAAAATTAAAATTCTGTAAATTGAAATTTCCAGTATAAATGAAAAAGGGAAATTCATTGAAACCGATCATTCTCTATGTATTGAAAAAGAGAATAAATTGAAAGATGATCTTTTAAAAGTTCAAAATGAACTTAAAAATTTAACGAATAAATTTTCTTGCGGAAATGACAAATTTGAACATTTACTTTCCATTCAAAAATTTTCATTAAACAAACAGGGGTTAAGATTCAAACCGTGTAAAAAAACCATATCCATAAATTTTAAAATACCCCGATGTGATAACTGTTTCAAAATTGGGCATCACATTTTGAATTGCAAAAGCCCACGATGGACGATAAAAATTAAAAAAGTTTGGATTCCTAAAGGAACCACAATACCGATATCGTCAACGTTTCAAAAGAAAAACCAACTCTCGGTTGGATCCCCAAAAATCATAATTGATATTTCTTAATTGGTATTTAACTTAGAGGGAGTTACCATTATTTTTAAATGAGGAAATCTATTTTTCATGGGGTGTATTATCCGTTATTTGTCATATTTAATTATTCATTGATATTATTGTTATTATGCACTTTTTTATTATGACAAAAAGGGGGAGAGAATATGAGAATGGGAGAAAGAGTCATGGAAGAATGGAGAGAAAAAAAACAATATACCGATCAAGAAAGTGGGAGAAACGGCGAAGGGAAAGAAAGTCGAGAAAAATAAAAGAAGAAATTGAAAAAGAAAAATGAGAAGGGGTTGAAAAGGAGAAAAGAAAAGATGGGGAGAAGAAAACTAACGAAACTGACAAAGCCGAAAACTTTAATCTGTAATGTTTTATATTTTTGCAGGTATATAATCCCATCGAAGGTTGTTGTTTTGTCATCATCAAAAAGAGGGAGATTGTTGGAATATTCTATTCCATATAAATCATAAATTGGTTTTGATGATGAGTTGTCGATCAAACCAAAACAACAAAGGAAACAATAGAATGAACCAAAAGAACGAAGGAGTCGAAGTCACTCGAATAAGTCAAAACAGCAGAAGCAGATAACGCACGCTAAGGTGCAAGTCTAGCGCATGCTAAGAAAGTCACCTGATGTCTCACCTGATGCTTTAACGTACGTAATGAAGTAAGAATGACGTACGTAACAATTGGAACTTAGCGTGCGTAACATAGAGTTACTAGTGTACGAAATGAAGTTTGAATATGAATTCAAACAAATGAACCGTTGGAAGATTCGGAGTCAAAGTCAAAAAGGATGCAACGGATACATAGTGACGTACGCAATGACGTCACATTAGCGCACGCTACGAAGGTTCTTAATGTACGTAATAGTATGAGCTAACGTACGTAATCGTCGAGACAGAATGCTATTGGACTGATCAGAGTGAAGGATAACGTACGTAACACTAAGTGTTAACGTACGTAACTGGTCTAACGTACGCTATAGTTGAAGGATAACGTACGTAATGCAGGCAACAGAAGCTAACGGCTAGTTGAGAGAATTTGCCTATAAATACCAAGTCATTTGGTATCATTCAATACAACAAATACAAGCAAATCACATATTGATCAAATATCATTATATACATTATCGTTGTTGTATTTGTGCTTAATTGATAAGTGTTTGAGCATTCATATACTAAACATCCACGAGAGGAAAGATACTGATTGTAGATTGATTCAGTGTTATTAGGATCGTTCATACGGCATTATTAGAATCATATATAAATTCAAATGAGGTTTGTCTAGTACCCATCGAAAGCTAGATAGGTTGGTTCCTTATCCGATATAAAGGAAAAACGGTTTATCTCGGACCGACATAAAGACAAGAGTGTAACGGTTTATCTCGGACCAATAGAAGATGAGATTATAACAGTATCCCTCGGACCGATAGAAGAGGAGGTGTAGAGGTTGATCTTAAGCCTAGAGGAAAAGATACGGAGAGAGGACGTAGGCAAGTTTGGCCAAAAGTCTATAAATCTTGTGTCGTTTATCGTCCGCATTTTAAATACGCTTCCGCAATGCAAAAGAGTTTGAAAACTCTACTCCGTGATATCATCCACCATTCCAAGTGGGGTGCAAATTTACCAACAATTGGTATCGGATCGGGTGTCCATAAAAATCAGCTTAACATCCGAGGAGATAAAAAGATCCAATGGCATTCCAATTTGCACCGGTCGAAGGTCTTGCTTTAAATCGACCTTCATTCTTTGATGGATCGAATTTTATGACGTGGAAGAAGAAAATGTCTATTTTCATCCGAGCCTAAGACATCAATCTTTGGAAAGCTATTTACCTAGGTCCAAAAATTCCTACAAAACCGGACGGCTCTCAAAAAGGCTTCGAAGATTATAATGATGAAGATTGGAAGAACGACCATTATAATCACAAGTCAAGGAGACGAAAATAAATATGCTCCTCCACGACTACGAGCTATTTATGATGAAAAGTGACGAGTCCATCACAAACATGCTTGATCGATTTTCGGTCATTACTAATGGACTAGCTTGTTCTGGGGAACCATTAACAAGTAGTGAAAAAGTAAAGAAAATCCTACGATCACTATCTGTTGAATGGGACGGGACAGTTACGGCTATAATGGAGTCTAGAGATCTCAACACTTTATATTTTAGCGCCCTTGTCCGATCGCTAATAAACTACGAGATAGTTCTTAAATCTTGAAATGCCAACCAAAACCGAAGGAAAGATCGATAGCTTTGAAAGCCAAGATGTCAAAGAAAGAAGAAATCCCGGTGGACGAAGATGATGAAGAATTGGCATATTATGCCAAGAATATAAATAAGTACCAAAACTTATTAAACTGGCAAAGAAAAGACATCAACTCGAGCGAGTCAATGAAATTCGACAATAATTGTCGAAAATGTGGTAAACCAGGCCACTTTTCTACAAATTGCCGAGCCTCGACTTCCAAGAAGTAAGTTCTCATAGCTACCTGGAGTGACGAAGAGGATGATGATGAATATAGTCCAAATAACCTCGCACTCATCGCAAGGAGTTGGTTCGACGAAAGCAACGTCGAAATCCAAGTAAGTACCTTATCTCACGATGAATTATTTGAAGCATTCAAACTTTTATATACGGATTTTCAAAATGCTTTGATTGATAATAAATCCCTCAGATCGAAAATTAAAATGCTGGAAATTGAAATTTCCAGTATATGAAAAGGGGAAATTCATTGAAACCGATCATTCTTTATGTATTGAAAAAGAGATAAATTGAAAGATGATCTTTTAAAAGTTCAAAATGAACTTAAAAATTTAACGAATAAATTTTCTTGCGGAAATGACAAATTTGAACAATTACTTTCTGTTCAAAAAAATTCATTAAACAAATATGGGTTAGGATTCAAACCGTGTAATAAAACCGAATCCATAAATTTTAAAATACCCCGATATGATAAATGTTTAAAAATTGGGCATCACATTTCGAATTGCAAAAGGCCACGACGGACGATAAAAATTAAAAAGTTTGGAATCCTAAAGGAACCACAATACCTAATATCGTCAATGTTTCAAAAGAAAAACCAACTCTCGGTTGGATTCCCAAAAATCATGATTGATATTTTTTAATTGGTATTTAACTCAGGGGGAGTTACCATTATTTTTAAATGATGAAATCTATTTTTCATGGAGAGTATTATCCGTTATTTGTCATATTTAATTATTCATTGATATTATTGTTATTATGTACTTTTTTATTATGACAAAAAGGGGGAGAGAACATTAGAACGGGAAAAAGAGTCATGGAAGAATGACGAGAAAAAAATAATATACTGATCAAGAAAGGGGGAGAAACGGCGAAGGAAAAGAAAGTCGAGAAAAATAAAAGAAGAAATTGAAAAAGAAAAATGAGAAGGGGTTGAAAAGGAGAAAAGAAAAGATGGGGAGAAGAAAACTAATGAAACGGACAAAGCCGAAAACTTTGATCTGTAATGTTTTATATTTTGCAGGTATATAATCCCATCGAAGGTTGTTGTTTTGTCATCATCAAAAAGAGGGAGATTGTTGGAATATTCTATTCCATATAAATCATAAATTGGTTTTGATGATGAGTTGTCGACCAAATCAAAACAACAAAGGAAACAATAGAACGAACCAAAACAACGAAGGAGTCGAAGTCACTCGAATAAGTCAGAATAGCAGAAGCATATAACGCACGCTAAGGTGCAAGTGTAGCGCACGCTAAGAAAGTCACCTGATGTCTCACCTGATGCTTTAACGTGCGTAACGAAGTCAGAATTGTAACACCCCCAAGTTATTCAGGGTATATTACAGCGCCGTGAGCCCCGCCGTGGGATCCACAAGGCTAAACATACGCGGAACTATAAAACTTGACCGAGAAGGTCTACATACAATGGAAAGAAAGACGATACAAATGGTATTCAAAACCATAACCAATGAAACCATATACATCACTGCACAAATCAATACCTCGGAAACACAGGCCGGAACATCAAGGAAACTGAAATACAATACTCGAGTATTTAAAAATCCATTCCAGTACAACAACACTGAATGGAGGAATCCAAGAAAAAATAACCGGAGACAAGACACAGTATCACACTTGCCCATCATCTTCATGCCGACCCGGTACCCACCTGTCCGCTCTCCTGGAACCTGAAATACATGAAACGTATTTCCCCCATAAAGGGGTTAGCCGTCGAATAGCTAGTGCAAGTATAACAGTATGAAACACAATACTCCTCGACAATAAAGTAAATGTAACCGTCAATTCATCAATTCAAGACTAGTATTCCGGAATAACTAAAATCTCATAAGACGTATGTGAATGTCGTAGAAACGGTTCGTTCACCTCATACGCCGATACGTATGTGAATGCCGTAGAAACGGTTCGTTCACCTCATACGCCGATACATGTAGGAATGCCGTCAAAACGGTTCGTTCATTACATGCCAACAATATATCTATGAATGCCGTAAAAACGGTTCGTTCATGATATGCCATCAATATTTCTTACTTTCAAAGTCGAGAACGTACAATCATAAATGTATACTTGCCTTTGAGACATCGAGAAATCGAACGGAGGAAAGGTATGAGTTTGGTAGGTCCAAGAACGCGCTTGGCACCTAAACGATTCGCAAGGAATATGATAATTAATTATCCATACTCAAATTACACGAAGAGTCTCCCGAAACTCGTCTACGATTCAAGAAAATACACGGGTTAACAACTAAAGGTTGGGAAATCGCCCAAACTCCCACAAGTCCGAAAACGGTACAATCCAACCCGTAAAATCGTAAGAAAACACTCATACGGTATAGACATATCAAAATCTCAAGGTTCTCAAGCTTCAATCGGATAAAACGGACGAATCTACGAAAACCCCCAAAATCCAACACAAAATTCAAAGTGTTTTTGAATAATCTTTCAATAATCCGATGAATACTCAAACATGTCCATAATCACGCATATATCACTTCATACACCATGATTTTATCATCCAAAACGTCAATACCCACACAAAATCGAGAAGTCAAGATGTCGAAGAAATTACCTCTTGAATATCCAAGCTCTATGATCCGAGGAATACGCGCTAGATCGATTATCCGGGCTTCCCAACCGAATGAAAATTGTAGAAATACAACACACAAGTGATAGATGGTGAAAAGCTCTTCCCCTCAAACTCTCTCTCTCGCAGGTGGAAGAAGAAGATGGAGAAATGAGCTGCATCTCGCTCAAAAAGCACAAATAATGCAGTTGACCACATTGTGTGCCGCGGCTCAGCCC
The DNA here is from genome assembly GCA_033398695.1 of Orobanche coerulescens. Lineage (NCBI taxonomy): Eukaryota > Viridiplantae > Streptophyta > Magnoliopsida > Lamiales > Orobanchaceae > Orobanche > Orobanche coerulescens. Next base: position 54,416,487 of record CM065803.1, read on the forward strand.
AGGTGTGCCGCGGCACAGACCTAAAAATTGCTCCCAGGTTTCGGCAGTGTGCCGCGGCTCAACCCAGGTGTGCCGCGGCACCGGGTACAGTCGGTTTTGGCCGAATCTGGAAAATGAGAGTGACTTAGCTAATTCGACCATAACTCCCTCGTCTGGACTCCGATTGACTCACCGTTTGAACCATTGGAAAGCTAACTCGATGCTTTATAATATTGCAAAGATTCAGAATTTTTGGAGTTTCCAAAAATTAATGGTGATTTAACAAAGTCGAACTCATACGTGGAAAAGTCGCTAAAGAACACGGAATTCAACAGAACGATACCGAAACGAACTCGGATGACAAAAAGTGTAGAATTAATCATTCTCAGGATGACGAAACGGTCCCAAACAAGTCGTCAAAACGGACTTTCGCCAACAAAGAAAAATTACCGGAAATCGAATTTGCGGATATTACATTCTACCCTCTTTAAAAGAAGTTTCGTCCCGAAACTTAAAACAACTAGGGAGAAGCAATATCCCGCCAGGAAAACTCAACGAGATACACAAGAAATGCGTAACTTACGCCCAACGGCGAAACGTTACAAGTAACACAACAATACATTACCCGAAGGTAATCCAAGCCAACACTGAGGTAAATACGAATCACAATTTCTGAAGGCTCCAACAGAAATACCAATACATCGCAATGGCTTGAAAGCCCCTCAACATTTGTATATCACGATGGCCTGAAAGCCGAACAGTCCAAAGCTGTAAATCATCACAATACAGATCTCAAAGAAGCAAACCTGACTGTCGGACATACCCCTCGGCGTATGAACAACCAATCGCAAATCGTCGGACATATCCAATACGACATGGACTACGAACGACCAAATAATAAGGCTCAAGAGGGAACATCACAGTACGCCCGATCCGGAAATGTGTCCGTGCACATGTCCACCCCGTATACAGAATCCAGAATATACGTGTGACAATGTACCTAACGAGCCTCACGAACTACGTCTCGTGTGCACGGTCCAATGCGGAAACATCCACGCATGACCATCGTGTGCCCGGCTAAAAATCCTACACATAACCAATCGGCACGCAGATATGATTCCAGATATGCCACGATACAACATGACCGCGAAACTCAAAGGATAACATATCCAATACGAATCACGCGACTCACCAAGTGAACGATGACGCACGAATAATGAAAGATTGACACGACCAACAATATCCAACATAACCATCCTGGGATCAAAATCCCTAAGGGCTAATTAACACGAGCAACGATCACAACACAACAATTCGGAAAATCCTCAACCCTCAACGATCACAAAACTACCGAGTTCACAAGAATAATAGTGTGCTGCCTTGAGTCGGCTAACACGACAATAATAATTCAACGGATGGGAACTATCCTCGACAGTCCCAATTCAATACTTCGATTACCGTAGAATGGCCAATCGATAACAACGATACAACGGATGAGAATATTTTTGACAACGGATGGGAATTATCTTTGATAATCCCAATTCAATATATCGATTACCTTTAGAGCGGACAATCGATAACAATTATACAACGGATGTCTCGGCACCTTTAATCGGTTACCGATAACGAAGATGATAATCGAATACGTCAATGCCTTCAATCGGCCAAAATGACATCAATAGAAAAACACTGATATCAATAACGACGATTCACAAAAAATATCTTGATGGAACATCAATCAATAATAACAATCGATATGTCGATACCGCGAACCGGCTATCGACAAATATTACCAACAAGTATCGCAATGCCTTAAATCGGCCATTGACGAACAAAAATAATATTTGGCATAATTTGTCGACGGGTGTCGTATCAAACAATCCCCTGATATCAATACAATCATAAAGAGGCCAAGTCTCGAAATGATACACACATTCGTACACCTATACGATAACATTAATCTCATTGACCAGTACAAGTATAAAACTTGCCTCGATATCAATACAACGAACTATTACCAATTCAGTTGATTTCGTCTTACGAGTTCCTCAGTCCCGACCAAGGTAATCTATGAACTCTTCAACCTCGACCGCAACACAACAGTCATAATCCATGATCAAACATCATATCTTATTGTAAAACGAAGGATTAATAATCAATAGGTTCGATGACGACCAATATCAACACCACCAAACCACAAACTCAACCATTTCACCATATCTCGACTAATCACAGTCTGAACAATCCAACTCAGACACTTACAAATCCTGTCCACAATACGAGTCGAAATATGATGATCATATCAGCAACCAATTCGGACCAATAATAAGGGTCTAAATGTTATAGGTTCCAAACTCAATTCTTAAATACGAATTGACAAGGTTCCCTTCTCGTAAATCCGTAGTTAAAATTTTCCGATGATCATCGTTAATTCGAACCATCCAATTAGTTCAACATTATAGATAATCATATTCTAAGGTTATCAAACAATCCAATCATTCGATTTGAATATTTGCTCCATACGTATGGGCTTCCAAATTCAGAGATGAATAATAATTTCATCAAACTCGTAATCACAATCGTATTCCTATACGAATATTATTTCAAACACATAGTTTAGCTCTAGATATGAATATTTCATATTCATATTCAAAACATCAACACTTCTTAAAAATTTTCATCACCTCGTATAATTCAAGAGTTCTTCAAGAACATGAAATATCCGAAATCACGTTCAGAACAACATATCCGAGGTATATATCTCCATGTTACCATTTTCTTCATCATGTCATTCATACAACCTCAAGAATCGCAACAAAACCCTTATCATCATATGAAGAAGATCTCAATAATCATATCAACATCCGAAATATCTTATTACAATTCCAATAAATCTCGTATAACATTATCACATGATACCATAATTGTAACACCCTGCATCCTCACAGGAATATTATACGCCGTAAACCCTTCTCACAAGGATTTACCAGGCTAAGCACAATTTTCCACGTTATTTCAAAAATGCCAAAAAGACCGATGACGGTAATATTTTTCAAATATATATAAAAAAAATTATTTTCCAAATACCGTCATAAAAATACCGTCAAAACGATCAAGGCCAAAATGCCAAAAACTCAGTTTAGGGAATCGGTTTTACAAAATAAAATTTAGTTGGCAAAATACCAAAAGCAATTTCAAAATACTCACGCAGCGGATAAAAGTACAGTCCAATATATGCATTTACATTGAAATAAAAACGAACATCAAAATACACGATTCCCAACATACTCCCTCCCAAGTAGTAATCCTTAAAAAAAAAAACGAACCACTATCAAAGGGATACGAGGATTATCTTGTATGGACGAACCACGAAGAAGAATAATTTGAACTCCATTCCAAGAATCATCAAAAACTTCAAGAACAATACTTAAATCGGAGCTCTCCATCTTAATCTTGTTTGAGAGAATCATCTCTCAATGTTTAGGAACTTCAAGTACTTCCCAAGGTTCTCTCTATTGACTGAAGGAAGGAGAATGGACAAAATGCCTCTCAGCACTCGTCTATCCTCTCTATAAAACACATCACCAGTGCGTGCTAGACTTTACATTTAGCGTGCGCTATTCTTCGACTTTAACGCGCGCTAATCGTCGTTGACCCGACAACCTGTACCTTCCCAGAAGATGTCCGGGTCCTACACGCCGAAAGCAACCAATAAAGCCAAGATTCCCTGTTGATGATCTGAAATTAGCGTGCGTTAATCGCCGATAATAAGCGATGCAGGCCTACCTGTCGGCCACTTTACGGACCTTATCCAGAATACCTTACGTACGTTAGGGGTCCTCCTTAGCGTACGTAACTCAAACCTCTTAGCGTGCGCTAAGTATGCACCGTGGCGTACGCTAAGTATATATCTTAGCGCGCGCTAGGCATACCCTGTAGCGTGCGCTAACGTAGCTGTACTTAGCCATTTTTCCGCTATTCTCTACCAACATCTCGACATACCAAACGATCATACGGCACAATGAATACATACACGCATTCAACAACATTGTCATACGTTCACATCATCCTCGAGAACAATTATCCATCAACGACATCCAACATATAAACGAAAAAAAATATATCCGAAAAATCGGGGTATTACACTCTACCCCCCTTAAAAATAAGTTTCGTCCTCGAAACTTGCAATCACTCACACAAACAACATTTCAACGGAAATTCAAATTCACCAAGAATTATCGAATAATCTGAACAACATACTTACAAGTCTGTGAAGTTGAAGATCTCCCGTGATACTAGCATGTGACTTCTAAACAAAGTCTCGACACAATACCGATACACGCTAATATCGAAATTAGCAATTTGACAAAATCTCAAGGAATGGTTCACGTCCGTAACCACAGTCACGACTTCTTCTCCTTACATCCAACATTCTAAAGGGCACACACGTGCGGAAGTATAATCCAAATCGCACCTTTTCGAAGTGACCAATTCCAAAGAATACCAAGCTAAAAACGAAACGGTCAAGAAAATACAAGAAGAGTGAGAGGACTTACAAGTACCGGTCGCACTGTGATGATGGCAGAGTAGTGATACTGTGGGCAAATGACGACTCAATCGACCCAAAAGACCGACAGCCTAGGTATCCATAAACCTAAGCTCCGATACCATATTCTGTAACACCCCAAGTTATTCGGGGTATATTACGGCGCCGTGAGCCCCGCCGTGGGACCCACAAGGCTAAACATACGCGAACTATAAAACTTGACCGAGAAGGTCTACATACAATGGAAAGAAAGACGATACAAATGGTATTCAAAACCATAACCAATGAAACCATATACATCACCGCACAATCAATACCTCGGCAACACAGTAGGAACATCAAGGAAAGCGAAATATAATACTCGAGTATTTAAAAATCCATTCCAAGACAACAACACCGAATGGAGGAATCCAAGAAAAATAACAGGAGACAAGACACGATATCACACTTGCCCATCATCTTCATGCCGACCCGGTACCCACCTGTCCGCTCTCCTGGAACCTGAAATACATGAAACGTATTTCCCCCATAAAGGGGTTAGCCGTCGAATAGCTAGTGCAAGTATAACAGTATGAAACACAATACTCCTCGACAATAAAGTAAATGTAACCGTCAATTCATCAATTCAAGACTAGTATTCCGGAATAACTAAAATCTCATAAGACGTATGTGAATGCCGTAGAAACGGTTCGTTCACCTCATACGCCGATACGTATGTGAATGCCGTAGAAACGGTTCGTTCACCTCATACGCCGATACATGTAGGAATGCCGTCAAAACGGTTCGTTCATTACATGCCAACAATATATCTATGAATGCCGTAAAAACGGTTCGTTCATGATATGCCATCAATATTTCTTACTTTCAAAGTCGAGAACGTACAATCATAAATGTATACTTGCCTTTGAGACATCGAGAAATCGAACGGAGGAAAGGTATGAGTTTGGTAGGTCCAAGAACGCGCTTCCGGCACCTAAACGATTCGCAAGGAATATGATAATTAATTATCCATACTCAAATTACACGAAGAGTCTCCCGAAACTCGTCTACGATTCAAGAAAATACACGGGTTAACAACTAAAGGTTGGGAAATCGCCCAAACTCCCACAAGTCCGAAAACGGTACAATCCAACCCGTAAAATCGTAAGAAAACACTCATACGGTATAGACATATCAAAATCTCAAGGTTCTCAAGCTTCAATCGGATAAAACGGACGAATCTACGAAAACCCCCAAAATCCAACACAAAATTCAAAGTGTTTTTGAATAATCTTTCAATAATCCGATGAATACTCAAACATGTCCATAATCACGCATATATCACTTCATACACCATGATTTTATCATCCAAAACGTCAATACCCACACAAAATCGAGAAGTCAAGATGTCAAAGAAATTACCTCTTGAATATCCAAGCTCTATGATCCGAGGAATACGCGCTAGATCGATTATTCGGGCTTTCCAACCGAATGAAAATGGTAGAAATCCAACACACAAGTGATAGATGGTGAAAAGCTCTTCCCCTCAAACTCTCTCTCTCGCAGGTGGAAGAAGAAGATGGAGAAATGAGCTGCATCTCGCTCAAAAAGCACAAATAATGCAGTTGACCGCATTGTGTGCCGCGGCTCAGCCCAGGTGTGCCGCGGCATAGACCTAAAAATTGCTCCCAGGTTTCGGCAGTGTGCCGCGGCTCAGCCCAGGTGTGCCGTGGCACCGGGTACAGTCGGTTTTGGCCGAATCTGGAAAATGAGAGTGACTTAGCTAATTCGACCATAACTCCCTCGTCTGGACTCCGATTGACTCACCGTTTGAACCATTGGAAAGATAACTCGATTCTTTATAATATTGCAAAGATTCAGAATTTTTGGAGTTTCCAAAAATTAATGGTGATTTAACAAAGTCGAACTCATACGTGGAAAAGTCGCTAAAGAACACGGAATTCAACAGAACGATACCGAAACGAACTCGGATGACAAAAAGTGTAGAATTAATCATTCTCAGGATGACGAAACAGTCCCAAGCAAGTCGTCAAAACGGACTTTCGCCAACAAAGAAAAATTACCGGAAATCGAATTTACGGATATTACAAGAATAACGTATGTAACAATTGGAACTTAGCGTACGTAACATAGAGTTACTAGCGTACGCAATGTAGTGTGAATATGAATTCAAACAAATGGAACCATTGGAAGATTCATAGTCAAAGTAAAAAAGGATGCAACGGATACATGGTGACGCACGCAATGACGTCACATTAGCGCACGCTATGAAGGTTCTTAACGTACGTAATGGTATGAGCTAACGTATGTAATCGTAGAGACAGAATGCTACTGGACTGATTAGAATGAAGGCTAACGTACGTAACACTACGGGTTAACGTACGTAACAGGTCTAACGTAAGCTATAGTTGAAGGATAACGTACGTAATGCAGGTAGCAGAAGCTAACGGCTAGTTGAGAGAATTTGCTTATAAATACCAAGGCATTTGGTATCATTCAATACAACAACTACAAGCAAATTACATATTGATCAGATATCATTATATACCTTATCGTTGTTGTATTTGTGCTTAATTTATAAGTGTTTGAGTGTTCATACACTAAACATACACAAAAGAAAAGATACGGATTGTAGATTGATTCGGTGTTAGTAGGATCGTTGATCCGGCATTATTAGAATCATATTTAAATCCAAGTGAGGTTTGTCTAGTACTCGTCGAAAGCTAGATAGGTTGCTTCCTTGTCCGATAGAAAAGGAAAATGGTTTATCTTGGACCGACATAAATACAAGAGTGTAACAGTTTATCTCGGACAGATAGAAGACGAGATTGTAACGGTATCCCTCGGACGGATAGAAGACGAGGTGTAGAGGTTGATCTTAAACCTATAGAAAAATATACGGAGAGAGGACGTAGGCAAGTTTGGCCGAACCTCTATAAATCTTGTGTCGTTTATCTTCCGCAATTTAAATACGCTTCCGCAACGCAAAAGAGTTTGAAACCTCTACTCCGCGATATCATCCACCATTCCAAGTGGGGTGCCAATTCCCAACACAGTTCAGATCAAAGTTTTTGACTATGTCCGTTCTTGTCAGTTTAGTTTTCCCATCTTCAAATCATGATGTATAAATCTACATCTCTTCTCTCTTCTCCTACTTGTTCTCCCCCTTTTTTGTCATTAGCAAAAAATATAAAAATATATATATATGTGTAAGAATAATGAAACACATTTAAAAAAATGGGTATTCTCCCCCTAAATAATTTACTCCCCTAAAAATAATAACTCCATCTGAGTTTAATACCAAATAATAAATAATTAATTTTGAATTCTGGATATCCAACCGATTGTGAGTTGTTTCTGATTTGGCAAATATGATGCCTGATTTTCAAACATTTTTCACATTGGGGTATTTTAAAATTTAAAGATTCATTGGATCCATTTTTATCACATTGTTCGAATCCAATTACTTGTTTATTTATTGAAAATTTTTGAATAGAAATTAATTTTTCAAATTTTCATTTATACAGGAAAATTTATTCGTTAAATATTTAAGTTCATTTTGAAATTTTAATAAATCATTTTTTAATTTATTTTCTCTTTCTAAACAAAGAGAATGATCATTTTCGACTAATTTACCTTTTCTCGCATTTTAGAAATTTCATCTTCTAATAATTTATTTTTCCATTGAAGGGATTTGTTATCTTTCAACGAATTTTTAAAATCCGTATGTAATAATTCGAAAGCGTTAAAAATTTCATCCTCAGACGAAGTACTTACCTGGCTTACATCGTCGCTGTCGTCATAGAACTCCTTGCCATGAGTGCGAGATTATTTTGAATCTTTTCTTCTTCGTTGTCTTCGTCACTCCAGATGACTATATACACTTATTTCTTGGAAGTCGAGCTTTTGGCAAAGTGTCCAGGTTTCCCACAATTTCGACAATTATTGTCGAACTTTTATGACTAATTCCGGACTTGCGAGTTGATGTCTTTTCTTCTCCGGTTTAATAGGTTTTGATATTTAATGTTGTTTTGGCATTAAATGCCGATTCATCATCATCAACTGGGATTTCTCCTTTATTTCTTGACATCTTTTTAGCTTTCAAAGCTATAGCTTGCTCTTTGGGCTTCGTTTTGGCTTTTCGTGATTTTAACACGATCTCATAGTTTATTAGCGAACCGACAAGGGTGCTAAAATCTAACGTGTTTATATATTTCGACTCCACAATAGTCGTGACCCATCCATTCTATTCACGAGGTAGTGATCGTAATATTTTCTTCACTTTTTCACTACCCAATATTGGTTTCCTAAAACAAGCTAGTCCATTAGTGATGACTGAAAAATTGATCGAGCAGATTTGATATGGACTCGTTATCTTTCATCATAAATTACTCGTAGGCGTGGAGAGGCATATTTATTTTTGTCTCCTTGACTTGAGTTTTTCCTTCGTATGTTACCTCGAGCATTTTCAAAATTTCTTTGGCACTTTCACATGAGGAAGTACGATTATGTTCTTCTGGACTAAGACCACAATATAGCAATTTCGTTGCTTTACAATTGTAATGGTCACTTTTCCAATCTTCATCGTTAAATTCTTCGAAGCTCTTGAGTGAACCATCTGATTTTGTAGGGATTTCTGGACCAAGGCAAATTACCTTCCAAAGTTCAATATCGTAAGCTCAAATAAAGATTAACATCTTTTTCATCGATGTCATGAAATTCAATTCATCGAAAAATGGTGGTCGGTTTAAGGCAAGACCTTCTATTTGAGCAAAGTAAACACCATCGGATCTTTTTCTCCTTGGATGTTAAGCCGACTATTATAAGAGAACCTCTCCGATACCAATTGTTGGGTTGGTACCCCACTAGAAGAGAGGTTGAATAGTACAGTGTAGACTATTGAACTCTTTTTGCTTACGGAAGCGATAGATACGTGCGGAGTATAAATAACACAGAGATTTATAGAGGTTCAGAAACGTGTCTAGGTCCTCTCTCTTTTGTTATCTTTTTCTATAGGTTCAAGATAACCTTTTCGCCTTATCTTCAATCAGTCCAAGTTAAACCGTTACAAACTTGTCTTCAATCAGTCCAAGATAAACCGTTACAGTCTTGTATTTTTGTCTGTCCAAGATAAACCGTTTTTCCTTTTGTACCAGATAAGGAAACAAGCTTTCTAGCTTTCTATAGGTATTAGAAAAACCTAACTTGGATTTATATTGTGATTCTAATAATGCCGGATCCACGATCTGAATAACACTTAATCAAATCTACAACCATTTCTTCCCTCTCATGTCTGGTTGAGTGAATCAAACACTCAAACTCTTATCAATTAAGATCAATTCCAACAATAATGAATATATAATAATCTCATATGAATATGAATTATACTTAGAGTTGTTGTATGTTGAATACCAAATGAAGTGGTATTTATAGGCTCCAAAGCCTCAACTAGCCGTTGTTGTCTGCTCCTTCATAGCGTAAGCTATGCTCTCCCCTTAGCATATGTTAGGCACTTCTGTGTATGGTAACCATGCTAGGTTACGTTATGTTAGGATTTGTACAGTATAGTCCAGTAGTTATCTTTCCTCTTTTGCGTACGTTATATCTGTTAGGGATATGCCCTCGAATGCCACTCAGAGGATGAGAGAGTGAGAGCATATGTATTGTAATTATGAATATTTAACAAGGCAATAATTATTTCTATATTATTGTATATCACTGGCATTGTGATTTGGTATATAGAATAATAGTCCTTGCATTTGAGAGCAAACATTCTACTCCTTATGGAGATAAGGAGATAGGCACTGGAAGTGTTTAGAGCTTGAATGCTTAACTCGTTCGCAAGTCGATAAAACTTAACTGGGCAATAAGTTTAGACAAAGACTTGTATAACGTGTAATTTGACATGTAAAGTGCCGGTATTCACTAAGGGTTAGTGGGAGCACAAGTTATAGGTATACTAGTGAGATTAGTATACTCGAACATGACTCACCTCGATTCGGTCACATGGATATCACTCAGGGATTGTCAATGACTGGATCGAAAGGTTGTGATAGGTATACGTGGACCTTTGACTTGAGGTTTCAGTAGGAGATGTGCTTGTGACATTAAGTTAGTCATTAGAGTAGTTCGATCCAATCGCGGTGTGGGGTCAACCTCGAAATGCAACTTAGTGGGCAAGTAGCGATCTCATTGAATACCAAGATAGAATTCTTTCTCTGTAAGTGAGCAGTAAATGTCCTATGCGGTTAATGGCAAATGAGATTATAAGTCTTTGGCCAAAGCATTTAGAGCTAGTTGTATTTGATACACGAGAGCTCGATGATCTCGCCAGCATTAACAGAAAGCATAGAGTCAAGTTACGTAGGTTTGACTTTACCGTGACCCTAATACTTGACCGGACATATGATTGAAGGGTTTATACGTATACGGTATTCACGACATAATGGTTACGGAATGATCCCTTCATTCGTTCTCGATCGGGGTTTACTGATGCGGCCCGCTAAGTGGCTAAGTCCGCCCGCACTCATTAGTTCCTCCCAATGCCGGGCCGAGACGGACCTACGGAGTCGCGCATCAGGAGCGATGACGGATAAATGTGAATTTATTATCTCTCTATTAATATTAGATATTGGATATCTAATTATGATTTATTGGATAAATCAAATATCGGTCTTATGAATTTAAATTAAGTTACCGGGTAATTAATTTAATTAATAAATTATATTTCTTAGAGAAGTATATTTGTATTTGATATAATTAATTAATTAGATTGATTAATTAATATAAATACATTGATGATTAAAAGGAGTGTATTTAACGGAATCGTTTGACGAACGTCCGGTACACGAGCCGAGTGGCTCGGCTCGTTTTCTAGAAAACTTCCTTGTGGCCACCCACCCCTCATGGCATGGCATGATCTTGCATGTGTGTGGGAACTCACTTAGAGTTGAGATTCCCATATAATTGTGAATGATAGTTGTAAAGGATTATTTATTCCTTTATATATCATTACATTATATAAAATGGTGTGTGAAGTTGTCTTGATAAGAATACATCATTTTCATGCTAAAAAGCTGAGCTTCTCCAGCCGTGAGAGATAAGTGAGGGAGAAGAGAGATATTTTCTTTTTCTTGTTTTTCCACTTTGAGTTGAGAAAAAAAAATAAGAAAGAAATTAAGATATAAATTCCTATAGTAATTCCTAGCCGTGTTCTTGGAGAACGGATTGCTATTGAATTTTTCCGGGCAACTTTCGACGCGTGTGAAGTAGAGACATTCGGCATTTTCGGTGTTGGATCATTCAAACAAGCTACAACGAATTGGATTCGTGTTCGTGTCGGTAATCGGGAAAAGGTCTTGGGTTTTTCCTTCGAAGATTATATTATCAAAGGACTACGAGGGTAAGTATTCTTTGTTTTTCATCCTCGTTATTTATATTCGTTTATATGATGCTTGATCGGTCCGTTTTTGGGGTTTGGTTTTATCCGGTTGGACCGGTTTATTTTCCGCTGCGTAATTCGATTTTATCACCGAATCCCAACAGTGGTATCAGAGCAAGGTCTATGCAATCGTATATTTGATATTAGCATTTGGAATGCTTGATTTTTTTTTTTTGATTTAGAATCATAATCGTTTTAATTGTTGTTGTTTAATTGTTCATCTAAAAATTATTTTTCATGATTTTATGTTACAATATAAATCTATTTTTCTTTTCAAAAACTGATTTAATTGTGTTATATAAAAATTAGAAAAATATTATTTTTGGATTCGGGACGAAAGAAAATGAGCCGGAAAATTGGCGGACCGGCTATTTCTGAAATTTGGGTCATTGGTAGGATAAATTAAATTTGAGGGTCAATTTCTTTGGTGGTGGCTGGCCCTGTCGAACCACGGCTTGGCCCGCCTTGTGTTTTCCGACTCCGTTTTATATTTCGTTCGGTAAATTAATTTTCATAAATTAAATTGGATTTAATTTGACTAAAATATAATTATGGTAATTTATTTTAAGGGAATTAATTTAATGAAATATTTATTTTGTCCGGAGCAAATTAAAATTAACGGTTAAGTGAATTAATTGGATTAATTCTAATTGTTGGATTATTTTTTGTTCATTAGATCAATTTTAGATTAATCATTATTGCCATTTATTTTAATGTAATTGTTGCATTAATTTTGAATGGGGATGTAGTTCATGGACCTAGTTTTGAATCGTTTGTTTTGTTCGATTGGGTTGTAAAGGCCGTTTTGAGCCTATTTATTTTACTAGAAAATTTGTATAGGATGCAATTTTTCAAATGTAAACTTTATTGGTAATGACGAAGACCGGAGGAAAATCCTCTCGAGAAGACGAAGTTTCAAGACCGAAGACATGTAATTAGATTACGATGTTTTGTTCTAGGAACGGTCCATGAACTGCATGTTGTTAGTTTTAGGTTGTGTATGTTTTCATATTGTATGACAAACAAACAAACCGACAAACCGCGCTTATAAACGGATTAATGTGCAAAGTGTAACATATAATCGCGTTAATACTCCCACTTACAAACACTAAGTTATAAAGGTTACGAGGTTTCCTACCCTCCGTCAAACTCATGGAAAATTGAAATCTAAACCGGAATATTATTCTTCCGAGTATGTCGGGGTAATATTTTTGGGGAAAGTTGATAAATTCCTAGAGTGCATTAGATGCCTTTGGTTGTGACAAATCAAACCCCTATAAACCGTATGGGTTGCGGGTAAGATTCAATTGTCAGACTAATAGGAGTTGACGGTTTAAACTTAGATAGTTCAGCGAGCCATAGAAACCGAATGGGTTGAGGGCAAGTGAACTAGGGGTAAAAGAAGATCGAATCATCCATTAGATGGGTTGGTATTAGACACCACTTTATAAAGAATAATAGAATATAAACCGTATGGGTTGCCCTCTATTAAACTTTGTAAAGAAATCGATCACCACTATGAAGTCACCCAAGACTTCCGGATTTAACATGGGAGTGTGTAAATGCCGATAAAATAGTTGGAGCCGAGTTATGAATAAAGAAAGTCCTTAAATTCTTTACTCGGATCATAATTAAACAAACACTAACGAATCTCAAATTATTCTCTGCAGTTAACGAAACTCTCAATATGACAATGAACCCACTCGCTATACTACTTGAAAGGAACGTCTGGTAGTCCGAACTATGTGGAGCCGGAACTTGAGGATTGTCCTAACTATGGAAATCTTTGGGATATGTCTTGGAGGCGGACATCCCGGCTCTGCAAGAAGCCGAGCCAATCGGGAAGATGTCGATGCCCATGAGAAATGGGTAAAAGACGACATAAGAGTGCGAGGGTATATGTTAGGCTCAATGACCAATGAGCTTCAACGTGCCCATGAAAAGATGGCGTCTTCACGAGCCATCTTAGCGCACTGGCCGAGCTCTATGGAGAGCATAGCCGAACCGCTAGATATGAGATATCAAAGCAATTATTCGGCGCCGGGATGAAGGAAGGAGAGAGGGTTGGGGACCATGTCCTCAAGATGATCTCGATGATTGAGAGATTAGAAGCTCTTGATTTTCAGATGCATGCATCTCTCCAAATCGACCTTATCCTGCAGTCACTTCGACTCTTTTTCACAATTTGTCATGAACTTCAAGCTGCAATGAGATTGCATGTAACTTAGGTGGGCTAATGAACAACCGACGTTGCCAGTCTCGAGATGAAGACAAAGGGAAAGGAAGCTTCACTTGTGATTTCTTAAGGGACTTGGAAGTCCAAGAATAAGAAGAAAAAGAACAAGAAGATTAGGTCCAATAGCCAAGATCGAAAAGGGAAAGGGCAAGGCCCCAATGGTTCAAAAGAGCAAGGGGGCCAAGAAAATCGATGTATGCCTCAAGCTGCGGTGAGCTAGGCCACCGTGCAGGTACTGTCCAAAGCTTGACCGTAATGCGCCTTCGTACGGAACCACCGGTTTTAGAAACAAATTGTTCTCAGAATCGTATATTCTACTTCTTGGATACTTGATTAAGTGCGAGTTCTCACATTTGTACAATGAATCGGGATCTGGCAAGTAGGAAGCTGGATTCAGGAGAGGTGATGGTCACCGTCGGAAGTGGGCATAGTGTCGAGGCTTCTGATATCGGATCCCTTATGTTGGATTTAGAATCTGGTTTTATTCTTACTTTAGATGATGTACTTGTTTTGCCCAAGGGGCACAAGAATATTGTATCAATTCCGGTCATGGACCGAAATGGATTTCACTTCTTTATTGGAGATGGGTCCTGTCGTATTTATTTCAGAAATAAATTAGTTGGTACTGCTACATTATTAAATGGTTTATACCATCTAAATTTAAAGAATAAAACAACTGTGAACACTATAACTAGGAAGCGTGGTAGGGATGAAACGAACCAAGGACTTAAGTGGCATCTTAGACTTGGTCATATCGGTCAGACCAAGGTTCATAAAATGGAGAAAGATGGGCTTACGGGTCCATTGGGATCAGATCCCTATCCAACTTGTGAATCTTGCCTTCAAGGCAAAATGACTAAGTTACCCTTCGTAGGGACTTTTGAAAGAGCTGCTGAAAAACTTGGATTGATCCATACCGACATCTGTGGCCCTTTTGAAGTGGCACGAGACGGCTTTCAGTATTTCATTACATTCACTGATGACCATACCAGGTATGGATTCGTGTACTTAATGAAACATAAGTCCGAAGCTTTTGATAAATTCAAGGAATTTAAAGCCCTAGTTGAAAATCAAACAGGTAACCGTGTTAAGACTCTTCGTTCAGACCGGGGTGGTGAGTACATGAGTACCGAATTTGATGAGTTCTTAAAAGAACTAGGAATAGTGTCACAATTCACTCCTCCAACTACTCCACAATTAAATGGTGTATCAGAAAGAAGGAACCGAACCTTGTTGGACATGGTTCGCTCCATGCTTAACTAAACTGATCTACCGATTTATCTGTGGGGTTACGCGCTCCTTACTGCTGTGCATATCTCGAACAAATGTCCTTCCAAATCCGTTCCTAAAACTCCCCATGAGATGTGGAAAGATAGGAAACCAAGTCTTAATCACATTAAGGATTTGGGGATGCCCTGCTTATGTCAAGAAGACTAAAGTAGAGAAATTGGAAACTAAGTCTGTGAAATGTCGTTTCATAGGATATCGAGGGGATTCCATGGGATATCTATTCTACATGCACGAAGATCATAGGATCATTGTTGCTATACAAGCACACTTCCTGGAAGATCAGTTTATTCATGAAGGAGGGGCAGGTAGAAATATTTCTTTGGAAGAAATAAAAGAAACACCAAATGAGACACCTATGCAAGATATTAGAACCCAACCTTCTGAAATACAAACACAACCTCGCAAGTCTAGTAGAATTTCTCAATTACCTGAGAGGTATGGCTATCTGCATCAAGAGGAACTGGGTGTCCATCAGATGACAGAAAGTAGTCAAGAGAATGATCCTTCTACATACGACCAAGCGATGGTAGATGTTGACTCCACCAAGTGGCGAGAAGCTATGGAAGCTGAGATAGACTCAATGCATGCTAATCAGGTCTAGACTTTAGTAGATCGTCCTAAAGGCATAGTGCCTATTGGAAACAAATGGATCTATAAAAGAAAGACTGATGGAGATGGCAAGGTTGATACTTATAAGGCCAGGCTTGTGGCAAAGGGTTATTCCCAAAGAGAAGGAATCGATTACTTCGAGACCTTCTCGCCTGTAGCTATGATTAAGTCTATTCGCATGATGCTTGCCATAGCAGCCCACTTAGATTATGAAATATGGCAAATTGATGTGAAAACGACATTCTTAAATGGATTCCTTGAGGAGGAGATTTACATGGAACAGCCTAAGGAATTCATATCTCAAATCGATATTCATAAAGTATGCAAACTTCAGCGTTCCATTTATGGACTGAAGCAAGCTTAACGGAGTTGGAATCTTCGTTTTAACGAGACAGTCAAAGAGTTTGATTTTGTCTAAAACGAAGAGGAGCCCTGTATTTACAAGAAGGTTAGTGGGAGCAAAATTGCGTTCTTAATACTATATGTAGATGATATTCTACTTATAGGAAACGACGTAGGAATGCTCAGTTCTGTGAAAGCTTGGCTTTCTAAAGAGTTCTCAATGAAAGACTTGGGAGAAGCTACCTATATTCTGGGTATTCGTCTCTATCGGGATAGAGCGAAAAGAATGTTAGGTCTTCCCCAAGCCCTCTATATAGAAAAGATCCTAAAGCGATTTAGGATGGAAGATTCTAAAAGAGGGTTCATTCCTATGCAACATGGTGCAGAACTTTCCTTAGAGATGTGTCCTCAAAGTGAGGAAGACAGAAAGGAAATGTTATACTGCAGAGAGTAGACACAGCAAATAACGTTGCTGATCCGCTTACCAAGCCACTATCTCAAAAGGTCTTAGAGAGACATCTAGAGAGTATGGGTATTAGATACCATAGTTTGTGGCATTGAGTGCAAGTGGGAGATTGTTAGGGATATGCCCTCGAATGCCACTCAGAGGATGAGAGAGTGAGAGCATATGTATTGTAATTATGAATATTTAACAAGGCAATAATTATTTCTATATTATTGTATATCACTGGCATTGTGATTTGGTATATAGAATAATAGTCCTTGCATTTGAGAGCAAACATTCTACTCCTTATGGAGATAAGGAGATAGGCACTGGAAGTGTTTAGAGCTTGAATGCTTAACTCGTTCGCAAGTCGATAAAACTTAACTGGGCAATAAGTTTAGACAAAGACTTGTATAACCTGTAATTTGACATGTAAAGTGCCAGTATTCACTAAGGGTTAGTGGGAGCACACGTTATAGGTATACTAGTGAGATTAGTATACTCGAACATGACTCACCTCGATTCGGTCACATGAATATCACTCAGGGATTGTCAATGACTGGATCGAAAGGTTGTGATAGGTATACGTGGACCTTTGACTTGAGGTTTCAGTAGGAGATGTGCTTGTGACATTAAGTTAGTCATTAGAGTAGTTCGATCCAATCGCCGGTGTGTGGGGTCAACCTCGAAATGCAACTAAGTGGGCAAGTAGCAGTCTCTACTGAATACCAAGAAAGAATTCTTTCTCCTGTAAGTGAGCAGGTAAATGTCCTATGCGGTTAATGGCAAATGAGATTATAAGTCTTTGGCCAAAGCATTTAGAGCTAGTTGTATTTGATACACGAGAGCTCGATGATCTCAGTTTGCATTAACAGAAAGCATAGAGTCAAGTTCTGTAGGGTTTGACTTTACCGTGACCCTAATACTTGACCGGGACATATGATTGAAGGGTTTATACGTATACGGTATTCACGACATAATGGTTACGGAATGATCCCTTCATTCGTTCTCGGTCGGGGTTTTACGGTGCGGCCCGCTAAGTGGCTAAGTCTTGCCCGCATTCATTAGTTCCTCCCAATGCCGGCTGAGACGGACCTACGGAGTCGCGCATCAGGAGCGTTGACGGATAAATGTGAATTTATTATCTCTCTATTAATATTAGATATTGGATATCTAATTATGATTTATTGGATAAATCAAATATCGGTCTTATGAATTTAAATTAAGTTACCGGGTAATTAATTTAATTAATAAATTATATTTCTTAGAGAAGTATATTTGTATAAGATATAATTAATTAATTAGATTGATTAATTAATATAAATACATTGATGATTAAAAGGAGTGTATTTAACGGAGTCGTTTGTGACGTCCGACATACGAGCCGAGTGGCTCGGCTCGTTTTCTAGGAAACTTCCTTGTGGCCACCCACCCCTCATGGCATGGCATGATCTTGCATGTGTGTGGGAACTCACTTAGAGTTGAGATTCCCATATAATCGTGAATGATAGTTGTAAAGGATTATTTATTCCTTTATATATCATTACATTATATAAAATGGTGTGTGAAGTTGTCTTGATAAGAATACATCAGTTTCATGCTAAAAAGCTGAGCTTCTCCAGCCGTGAGAGATAAGTGAGGGAGAAGAGAGATATTTTCTTTTTCTTGTTTTTCCACTTTGAGTTGAGAAAAAAAATAAGAAAGAAATTAAGATATAAATTCCTATAGTAATTCCTAGCCATGTTCTTGGAGAACGGATTGCTATTGAATTTTTCCGGGTAACTTTCGACGCGTGTGAAGTAGAGACATTCGGCATTTTCGGTGTTGGATCATTCAAACAAGCTACAACGAATTGGATTCGTGTTCGTGTCGGTAATCGGGAAAAGGCTTGGGTTTTTCCTTCGAAGATTATATTATCAAAGGACTACGAGGGTAAGTATTCTTTGTTTTTCATCCTCGTTGTTTATATTCGTTTATATGATGCTTGATCGGTCCGTTTTTGGGGTTTGGTTTTATCCGGTTGGACCGGTTTATTTTCCGCTGCGTAATTCGATTTTATCACCGAATCCCAACAATATCTTCATGTTGCGTATGTTTAGTACAACAGGCATATGAACTTTGTACAGGTTGGCCTATTAGATTTCTCTAACGGACTGATATTTGAATTTGCATTTCAAACATTCATAGCGTACGCTAAGCTCAATGTCTTACGTACGTTGAGTTGTTTTCGTTGCGTGTGTTAACCTTCTTCATTGCATCCGTTAACATGCCTGAATGTCATCATCTAGTTTCTTCTGTTTTCATCATTACGTACGTTAATCTATGTCCATAGCATACGTTAACATCACCTTCTTTACTTTTCAGCCCAGCTCGTGCGTTTTTGACTATTGATAAGTAATTGTTGTTTTTCTTTGTTCATCAACACATCATCAAAATCCTTTAATATATTTTTGTGGAATAAAATTTTCCAACAGTAAATTCAATTTTGATAACTGAGTTTCCCAATCATCCTTCCAGCTTAAGGCACAAGCCCTCAACATATCTTCTAATGTCTGGATTATCCTCTCGGATTGCCCGTCAATTTGAGGGTGGTAAGATGTACTGAATCTCAACTCAGTACCCAGTACACAATGAATAGCTTGCCAAACACGATCAAATCGACCATCGCTGTCTGAAATTATACGCTTTGGGGTACCATGTAATCTTACTATTTCAGCGATAAACACTCGCGCTAAATGTTCGGGTCCCCACTTATCCTTGACTGCCAGAAAGTGTGCAGATTTTGTTAGCCGATCGATAATCACCCGGATCATAACATCCATGAACGAGTTCTCGGCATTCATACAATGAAATCCATAATGATATCTTCCCACTTCCATTCCAGGATAGGCAAAGGGTTCAACATCTTGCAACGAATTCCTTAACCTCCTTCTTCATGTCGGGCCACCAAAAGTTCTTCTTCATGACTTTGTATATTTTACTCGTACTCGGATGGATTGAATATGGCATAAATTGTGCCTCATTCAGGGTCGTCTATTTGAGATTGGCATCATTCGACATGCATAGTCTGCCTTGGAATAGCAGAACCCCATCTTCCTAGATCACAAAACCTGGGGCTTTCCATTTTGTAACATCATCCCGGATCTGGAACACTGCTGGATCTTCAAATGATTGACGAGGATATCATCAATTATTGATGAGGTGATCTTTAAGAAGTGTAACCATCCTTAATCTCTCTGAAGCCATCTTTAATTTCTAGCTCAACCAATTCCTGTTGAATCTTTGGTTGGGTCATAAGTAGTTATAATCTCTGTAGAATGACTGACTTGCGGCTCAACGCATTTGTGACCATGTTAGCTTTACCAGGGTGGTAAAGTATTTCGAGATCATAATCGTTAATTAACTCTAGCCATCTCTGCTAGCGCATGTTGAGTTCTTTTTGGGTAAAAATATACTTAAGCTCTTGTGGTCAGTATATATTTTGCAGGAAGAACTATACAGATAGTGCCTCCATATATTCAATGCGAATACAACTACCGCTAATTCTAGATTATGAGTGGGGTAGTTAGCTTCGTATAGCTTTAGCTAACGAGATGCATAAGCGATCACTCGATCATTCTGCATTAGCATGCACCCGAGACCTTATTTAGAAGCTACGCTGTATATAACAAAGTCGTCGGTTCCCTGAGGTAAGGCCAGAACTGGAGCTGCAGTTAGTAGCTTCTTCATCTCATCTAAACTCTTCTGACATGCATCGCTCCATTCGAACTTACGAGTCTTCTGCAGTAGTTGATTAAGGGGTAGCGTGGTTTTTGTGAAGCCTTCGACAAATATGCGATAGTAGGCGGCGAGGCCCAAGAAACTTCTGATTTCTTTGACACCCTTTGGTGGTTCCCAAGCTAACACTGCTTCGATCTTTTGGGGATCGACTCTGACACCTTCAGCTGAAATAACATGGTCGAGAATGGTAACTTCTTTCAACCAAAACTCACACTTGGAGAGTTTGGCATAAAGCTTCTCGACTCTCAGTATACTCAACATAATATGCAAATGCTCGGCATGCTTTGTGTCATGCTTCGAGTAAATCAGGATATCATCAATAAACACAACTACAAACTTATCGAGGTATTTGATAATGGTCTTGTTCATTAGCTGCATAAATACGGCCGGAGCATTGGTCAGGCCAAAAGGCATAACCATAAGCTCATAATGTTCGTACCTTGTCCTGAATACTGTTTTAGGGATGTCGAAATCCCGAATTCATAATTGATAATATCCTGATCTTAGGTCTATCTTTGATAATAAAATAGATCCCTGCAGTTGATCGAGTAGATTGTCAATCTGGGGTAACAAGTATCTGTTCTTGATAGCGAGTTTATTCAACTCACGATAATCAATACATTACCGCAACCGTACATCCTTCTTTGGACAAAAAGTACTGGTGCGCCCCATGGAGATGCGCCAGATCGAATGTACCCTTTGTCTAGTAGCTCGCCCAACTGTTTCTTTAATTCAAGCATTTTTGATGGTTCCATACGATAAGGTGCCTTCGACACTGGCGCTGCATTAGGTTCTAGCTCGATGGTGAACTCCACATCACGCTGTGGTGGTAGTCCCGACATGTTGTCCAGGAATACATCTGGAAACTTGTTCACGATTAGACTAGATGATAGCTGAATTCCTCCATCCTCACATTTTATTTCATAACACCGGTAGCCAATATATCCTTGCTTCAGCAGTTTCATCACGTTTAGGACCCGTATAACCTACCCTGAAGCACCCAGTTTTGCCCTTCAAAGACTTGTTCGGTCCCGTCACTTGCGATCATCAAAATAGTTTTCCTTTGGTAATCCATAAAGTTCTATGTCTGATACAGATAGGGCAATCGCAAATTTCTGGATCCCCCATAATCCTATTTCCCCTTGGAATTCCCACGATAATGGGTTCATACGAAGACATAACATCAAGGTTCATCGATGCACACATGATAAAGATACAAAAGAATGGGTGGCACCTGAGTCAAATAATACATCGACAGGATGAGAGAAAATATGAATAATGCATGTAGCTATTGAGGTGCCACGCTCGTATACTCATTTCATCTCGAAGATGTGACCAGGTGCTGATCTAGCGGTCAGTGCCCCTTGGCGATTCGTCTGTCCTCTCCCACAATGGACACTTGAAGTTGGACGACCCGTTGGTGGCTGCTGGCTGAAACTAGGTCCTTAGACAATTGGGACCGAGTCCTTGGCTTCAGTTCGCCTAGTAGCAGTTTTGCAATACATGGATCGATGTCCCTTACGTCCGCAGTGGTTGCTAGTGATTGGTGGGTGCAGGCAACTTGTATGGATGTGACCTGAATTGCTGCACTTATGACAAATAAATCTGCCCCTCACACTCTTGGAGCTTTCCACAGGACGAGACGCCCCTCTTGAAGATTGGTTGGATGAATGAGGTCTAGTGAACATATTTCTCTTATTTTCTGTAAAGCTAGCGACACCTCTAGATTCTTTTGTTTTGGTGGCTCCCTCAACCGCGACTGACGCATCTTCAAAAGTTAAGGTCTTACCCTGATATTGTCTTAGGGTGACACATTCAAAGATAGACATAAAGCGGCGAACCTCTGCGCTCATCCTCATGTCAAAATGTCAGATCTTGTCCTTTTCCTCCTTAACCTAGTCTTGGACAAACCAGTTGTTGGTTAAAAGTCCTGATGGCTTGTGACACTGGTACACTCTGAGGTGTCGCAAAGAACAAATCACGAATCCAAGCTTCCTGATGTGAGGCTGGACAATACTCAGCCTCCATAAGTTCCTTAAACTTGGTCCAGCCCACTTCTCAATCTCTAGGCTTGACAACTCGCCACCAATCCGAAGCTTCTTTGGTTAGGAGATATTGTCCAATAGCCACCTTGCAGTCCTCGAGGCAGTGAATGCCCTCAAACATCTTTTCCAATTCTACGAGCCAGTGGGTCTAGCTCATAGCATCTGTGGCCCCTTCAAATTTAGATGGGTTTATCTTCACAATTTCTTGGATCCACTTGTCAAAAGCTGGCAACGCCTATTGGGCCATATTGGTCGTCCGCCCCAGTTGTGCCTCCCCCATTCTGACCTTGATCTGACGACTGAGCCTCGCCAGATACGAATATAGATCCTTCTTTGGAAATAGCTAGTGTAGCCTCATCTCTAGTTGAACCACGACCGCCACCTCGACCTCGACCACGCCCATGAATAGCACGCCCACTCAACATACTGTTAACAGGATAATTATTAAGCATAATCCGATAACATATCGTATACGAAGTGAATCCCCTAATTCGACACAGTAATCAATTTCAAAAGAAGATAGAGATCAGGGAGGCTTACAGTGCAGGTGGCACGAGATAATGGCATCATAGTGATACTTCCCCACCAAAGCAACAACTACGACACGACATGACAAGACCCAATACCCAATAGCCTATGTATCTATAAACCTGACTCTAATACCACAATATGTCAGCACTCTGTCGATGCACACCCGACACCCAAAAAATTCTCATACCTTCACACACACACATGGTTAAACACACACATATACATGTTGTCACAAACACACACAGTGAGAAATAAACTCATGGTCACACATACACACACGCACACATACATCATGGCAGCACAACATACATACAACTTTTACACACAATTATACATCACGACAGCACACCTGCACAAACACACACACACACACAGCGAGAAATAAACACACACAACCACACACTCTACACACATAACATAGCTTTCACACACACATATCCTAACTAAATCACACATAAAAGTACTTACCAAAGTATAAAAGGGTTGCCCCTCGATCTCTCTCTACCTTTCTCCTTCTTCTTCTCTTTTCTTCTCCTTTTTTTTTCTCTACTCTTTTTTTTCTTTTTTTCTCCTTCCCGCGATTGGATTCCCAGGTGTGTCTGTGTGGGGGGGGAATGTCTTATGCCATGTTCTAAGGCGGTGGGTCTCAGGTATATATATACATGTATAATGTGTATATATATATATATACATGTATAGATATGTATAGGTATATGTATATATGTTTAGATATGTATATATATATATATATATCATAATTTAATCTTATTATTTTTCTATTTTACGTCCCGACAATTCGTCGTATACACACACACACACACTCACACACACACACACACACACACACACACACACATATATATATATATATATATATATATATATATAAACATATAAATATACATATACATATATATATATATATATATACACATATATATACAACATATATTTACATTATATATATATACACCTGACACCCACCGCCTTAGAACAGGGCTTAAGACATCCGCACACACACATACCTGGGAATCCAGCTGCGGGAAGTAGGAAAAAAAAAGAAGAAAAAAAGAGAAGATAAAGAAGAACAGAAGAAAAGAGGAGAAGAAGGACAAGGATAGAGAGGGAACGAAGGGCAGCCCTTTAATACTTTGGTAAGTCTTTTTTGTGTGTGATTTAGTTAGGATATGTCTGTGTGAAAGCTACCATGTGTGTGTGTTATATGTGTCGAGTGTGTATGGTTGTGTGTGTTGTAGGTCATAAGTACAAAAGGTAAAAATCTAGAGGGGGTGAATAGACTTTTAAAATCACTTTGCTGAATTAGCTGGTTTAAGAAACTTAGCTGTTATATATGCAGCTAGGTGAACTTAGCTGATCTTGCTGAAATCTCAGCGAGGTACAACTCAGAAGTCAGCAGAAAAATATTATGTAGAAGACTTAACTGACTTTTAATGCAATAGTTAAGATGGATGCAGTAGTTAAATATGATGCTTAAAACAGTAAACAACACAGTATTTATAGTGGTTTCAGAGGTAGGATAATCGCTATACTAGTCTACTTTTCTCCAATCCACTTGGAGATAAATTCACTATAATGTTTGATAGTGACAATCAAAGTTACTGCAGCTTTCAACGAGTGCAAACCCGTGGCCGCGGTAACTCCTTCCCTTATAGCAGTTGTGGCTTTCCACTTTCCAATTTCCAGATTTTTGGTTTCTTTTGGGATTCTATTTGTAGTTTATATTTTGAGTAATTCTTTCTGAAGTTTTCAAGTATTTGCAGTATGAATGCCATTTCTTCCTGAAGTTCCGTCACACATTACTGCTAATGTGTCACAGATTTTCTTGGAATTCTTACAGTTCTTGATTTTTACCACGGTGGCTTTATCAAGAGTTTGATATACAACATCTCTGGCCCAATTGTCAAGATTGGCTAGCTTACTTTCATTGGTTAGCTCTGATCTGGTTTTGGAAATCTGCTTTGGTTTCCCAATTGAGATTTCTTCAGCAGTGTTGCCCTTCATGTAGGTGATAGGACCTTCTTCAATAGTGTTCCACATGTCATCGTGTATAGATGATAGGTGTGCCTGCATTCTCATCTTCAAGAGATCATAATCATCAACAGAGAAAACATGGAGTTTAGAGTACATGTGTTCCATGTTAATATGAGAGTTTACACGTACGTATAGATCTGATTCTCTGACTACCAAGTATGTGGTCGACGAACCAACCGCTATGATACCACATGTAGCAAGTATGATAAGAGTCTAGAGGGGGATGAATAGACTTTTAAAATCACTTCGCGAAATTAGCTGGTTTAAGAAACTCAGCTGTTGTATATGCAGCTAGGTGAAATTAGCTGATCTTGCTGAAATCTCAGCGAGGTACAGCTCAGAAGTCAGTTGAAAAATATTATGCGGAAGACTTAGC
This sequence comes from Orobanche coerulescens, assembly GCA_033398695.1. Lineage (NCBI taxonomy): Eukaryota > Viridiplantae > Streptophyta > Magnoliopsida > Lamiales > Orobanchaceae > Orobanche > Orobanche coerulescens. The sequence continues at coordinate 54,442,159 of CM065803.1, forward strand.
TGATTTTTAATGCAACAGTTAAGATAGATGCAGCAGTTAAGTATGATGCTTAAAACAGTAAACAACACAGCACTTATAGTGGTTTCAGAGGTGGGGTAATCCTCCATTAGTCCACTTTTCTCCAATCCACTTGGAGATAAATTCACTACAATGTTTGATGGTTACGATGAATTTAGTTACTGCATCTTTCAACCAGTTAAAACCTGTGGCCGCGGTAACTCCTCCCCTTGGTTGCAAGTCACCTCCTGATTGAAAACCCGTGGATGCCTCACAACTCTCAAGTTGCTTATTACCTTCCAATCAAGAACCCGTGGATGTCGCACAACCTCAACTTTCGAGAACCTCGTTCAAGAAAGTACCCCTACTCAAATATTTAAGACAAAAGTGTTTGTTTCTCCAACTTTTAGGAAATTCTTAGGATTTGAATATTATGATCTTAGCTCTTCATGATGCTTGTAAAGTATATTGCTTTGGTTTTCTTTTGATCGCTTGTAAGTGTTAATCGTATCGTTCTTCTTCTCAAGAGTCCTTCAGATATTTATAATACTTTCTTTGAGCTCTTCATAGTCGTTGCATAATTTGAAACAAATTGGTCCGTTGGAGAGTGGACTTCTTTGTTTTTTTTTCACCTCTTTTGCATGGCTTGATTCTTTCTTCAAACATGACCATTTGAAGATATACATTTATCCATGCCATTTTTTTTATTTCTATAATAAGAAGTCTTCAGGGGTGCGAATCTCGAGGAATATTTTATTCCTCAACTTGCGGGAATCATTCAGTTTATCTCCTTGGATTTATTTACGTCTGCATGTTATTTTCCATGTTTGTTGACTTTTAAACATTTTCTGTGGACATAGCTGATTAATACTTGCTGAATTTTGTCCAAGTACTTTGACGTCCATACTTAGCTAATAATTTGTCTTGGCTAAACTCAGCTGACATTCTATCTTGACTAAACTCAATTGAAATTCTGTCTTGACTAAATTCAGCTGACATTATGACTTTATGATACTCAGCTGATATGCGATACTCATCTGATTTTCTGATTTGATGATACTCAGCTGATATGCGATACTCAGCTGATTTTCTGATTTGATGATACTCAGGTGAAAGGACTTAACCTGTTTGATCAATCCTTAGTCTAACTTTTAAAGGCCTATAGAAGATACTCATTTGATACTTCTTTACAATGTCAAGTGCTTAGAACATTACATTTGAATTAAACTTAGAATACAGGGATGGCATCGTCAAAATCCTAAATGTATTCCTAACATGCATGTTTATTTCTCGCTGTGTGTGTGTTTGTGCAGATGTGCTGCTGTGATGTGTGTGTGTGTGTGTGTGTGTGTAAAAGTTGTATTGTGTACTGCCATGATGTATATGTGCGTATGTATGTGTGATATGTAATACCCGTACTTTTATTGACTGTTTGACCTTGCCGTTTTTCTTATTTCGTCACTCTGTAAACTCTTGGTGATGCTGTCGATATTGTTATAGAGTTTCGTATCTTGTTTGGATCGCAATCGTGTTGTTTAGACCTTGCGGAAGTGTTCTGGGTCAGAGAAATAGCGCACGCTAGGCCTAGGCTAACGCACGCTAATTATCCTTGAGTAGCGCATGCTAGCTTTGAGCCGTAGCGCGCGCTAAGGGACCAGTCAGGTCAGAACCAATAACTCATTCTGATTTCTAGACTGGCAGTTAACGCGCGCTAGGAGTTCGTTAGCGCATGGCATTCGTGGTCAGTAGCGCGTGCTAACATCCGTCCGTAGCGCACGCTAACGGGCTGGGTCGGCAGAGGCAGTGGAGTTGTCAGGCTATCTGGACTATTAGGTAACGTACGCTAGGCTTCGGCTAGTGCACGCTATAAGAGCTGCGTAGCGCACGCTAAGACCCGAGCAGGGCAGAGGACAGTAGGTTCTGGACTCCAGTTTCTAGACACCACTTTTCGCTAGCGCACGCTAAAGATAGGTGATTAGCGTACGCTAACGGGGCCGGCAGAAGCCACTGGACTACCCGGTGACCTCGTTAGCGCACGCTAATAATGAAGGCATAGCGTGCGCTAGACTGGCGAGTATATATTGGACAGTTGACTTCCATTTCATCATTTTTCATCCTCTCACTCAATTTTCGACGGGAGAAGCTCGGGAGAGGCGATTTCGAACGGTTGGAGGCGATCCTTATTCAAACATCAACATCTTTGGTTGGAGAACAAAGATTTCACAACATCTAATCCATTCTAACGTCCAAATAAAGGTAAAAATCCTTAGAACCCTATTTTTAGAAATTTTGGGGTTTTTCCTAGATTCGTCCGATTTATCTGTTTTAAAGCTTGAGAACCTTGAGATTATGATGTATCTATCCCGTATACATGCTTTTCCTACGATTTTACAGATTGGTTTGTGCCATGTTCGGACTTGTGAGGTTTGGTTGATTTTCCAACCTCTAGTTGTTTACCCTTGTATTTTCGTGAATCGTAAATGGATTTCGGGAGTTTCTTCGTGAATTGTGAGTATGGATTATTGATTATAATATCCCTTACGAATCGTTTAGGTGTCGGAAGCGCATTCTTGGACCTACTGAACTCATACTCTTTTCCGTTCAATTTCTCTATGTCTCAAAGGCAAGTATATATTTATGATTATACGTTCTCGACTTTGAAAGTAAGATATATGAATGGTATGGTTGTTTATATCCACTCTGGGGTGGGCCGATAGGTCCCCTGAGGGTTTCGTAGCCTTTGGTGTGATTCCACGGATAATTTGGGTTAACCACTCTGGGGCGGGCCGACGGGTCCCCTGAGGGTTCCGTAGCCTCTGGTGCGGTTCCATGGTTGATCATGTATGCATTGTTGTGATGCTATGAGATTTATTTATTCCGGAATACTTTTATTGAATTGATGAATTGACGGTTACCTTTACTTTATTGTCAAGGAGTATTGTATTTCATACTTGATATACTTGTACTAGCTATTCGACGGCTAACCCCTTTATGGGGGAAATACTTTTTATGTATTTCAGGTTCCAGGAGAGCAGACAGGCAGGTATCGGGTCGGCATGAAGATGATGGGCAAGCGTGATACTGTGTCTTATCTCCGGTTATGTTTTGTGGTTCTCCATTCAGTGTTGTTGTACTGGAATGGTTTTCAGTCTTCCTTGATGTTCCGGTCTGTGATGCCGAGGTTTTGATTTTGTAGTGTGATGTATTTGGATACCTTGGATATCGTTTGAATACCCTCTGTATCGTCTTTCATTTCATTGTATTTGGACCTCCTCGGTCAAGTTTTATAGTTCCGCATATGATTAGCCTTGTGGGTCCCACGGTGGGGTTCACGCCACTGTAATATACCCTGAATAACTTGGGGGTGTTACAGAATATGGTATCAGAGCCTATGTCTATGGATACCTAGGCTGTCGGTCTTTTGGGTCGATTGAGTCGTTATTTATCCACAGTATCACTACTCTGCCATCATCACAATGCGACCGGTACTTGTAAGACCTCTTACTCTTCTGGTGTTTCCTTATTCGTTTTGCTTGTATTTTTTGGTATTCTTGAGAATTAGTCACTTTGATGACGTGTGATTGAATTGTACTTACATGCCTTGTGTGTTCTTCAGTATGTCAGCTGGTAGGGGCCGTGGATGAGGACGTGGCGCGGCCGTTTCCCTCAGTTCTGTTGCGGGGTCAACCAACCCCAGTTTATCGAACTCGGTGCATCCGGACACCGAAAGTCAGCACGACGATCGGTAGCGAGAGGCAGCGCGGACGTTGGAGTTGCGAATGTACTTCAACAATTGGCTAACCAGATGACCATTTTAGCCCAAACCGTTCAGCTGAATAATCCGAACCCGAACACGGATGCCTTGCTTCAGAATTTAATCCGTATGCACCCTCCACAGTTTGGCGGTGCCACAGACTCGTTAGGTTGGGAAGATTGGCTAGCGGAGTTGGAGAAAATTTTTGAAGCGGTTGATTGCCCCGAAGTGAGGAAAGTACCGATAGCTCAGTATTTCCTCACCAAGGAGGCCGCTACATGGTGGAAAGTCATCAACCCACAGGATCGTGTTGCCACGTGGGATGAATTTAGAGAGCTTTTGGAGGCCGAGTTTTGTCCTTGGACGGTGCGAGAGGGCCGAATTCGAGCCTTTTTCGAGGCTAAACTGTAGAATATTCCCGTTTCGCAAGCAATTGTAGAGTACAACCAACAATTGATCCACGTGAAGGATCAAGTGCGGAACGAGCGTGATAAGATCCATTATTTTGATATGCAGATGAATATGGACTTACGGTGGTACATGGCCGGATTTGCTTGCACCACACTGAAGGAATATCAGGACAGAGCTTTAGCCCATGATATGTTAAGCCCCGACAACGATACCACTGAAGAATCGAAGAAGCAGAAGATCACGGGAAATTTTTCTGGCTCTAAGAGTGGCAACTTCCAGAGGTCACAGACGACTAACCGTTCTGCCGGATAGTCGTCACATTCTGCTAAAGGAAAGAGGGGTTTCCGTTCTGCTCTGGGCACCATAAATCGCACGTTGACTTGCTATAATTGTGGTCGTCCAGGCCACGTTAATTTAGAATGCAATTTTCCGCCGTTGAAGTGTCACACTTGCGGACAGATGGGATATAGAGCAGCTTATTGTTCCGAACCAAATCAGACTTTCGACACTCAGGCTTCTGCCCCAGCACCACTTGACCAAGGCGTTAATCAGCGGTAATCTGTTGGTCAATCTTAGCAGAATTACGGCAGGGACCGGGGACGGGGTCAGAACGCTGGAGGGGAAAACTATAGCGTTGGTTCGGTACAACCACGGGTCTATGAGATGCGTCGAACATACGAACCCCACGCGGCGGTGGCTTCAGGTACCATTCATATTTTATCTCATCTAGTCCGTGTGCTTTTTGATACGGGTGCTACATATTCTTTTATTTCCTTGGAGTGTGTACGCCGTTTGAATATAACTTGTATGACTGCTTGCGATCCCTTCATTGTGAAACTACCTAGCGGGGATAGAATTGTGGGAAACCGTGAGATTAAAGATTTTCTGGTGATTATATCCGATATGGAATGGTTATCGAATCTGATTGTAGTTGATATGGTAGGCGAGGACGTGATCCTCGGCGAGGATTGGCTTGATAGTCACCAAGCGATTATGAATTATCGTACTAAGGTTATCACCATGATGACTAAAGACGGATCCGAGTACTCATTTTTGGGACGTAAGTCGGGCCAATCCAAGTTACTTATCATCGCCATGAAGGCCGTAAAACTTTTGAATAAAGGTTGTACGGGCTATTGGTGTTATGCCTTGGAAACGGAAGGGAACGAAGTCGATTTCTCTTCTATTCCAGTTGTTAATGAGTATCCCGATGTTTTTCCGGATGATCTCCCGGGATTACTGCCATATCAGGAGATAGAATTTTCTGTGGACTTAGAGCCAGATGCGGCTCCGATTTCTAAGGCACCTTATGCAAAACCCTAGAATTCGAATTCCAAATTTACGTCTAATTTCGAATTTTTCTCTAAACTTTGTAATGATTAATTTCAAACCCTAACTATATGTTATGTATTAAAATTAAAATTAAAATGTACTAACCCAAGTTTATACCTATAATAAATAATTTGAAACATCCGAATGATGATTGGTGTAGCGACCACTTTTCTAAAATACAATTCTTCTAATTTTAAGAAGAGTAAATAAAAATTTTGCAGCGGAAATACATTTTTAAAAAGACGAACTTAATAATCGCAAGTAATAATCCCAATTCACCATTAAATAAAAACATACTTCGACGTGAAATTTAAAGCAAATCGAACAATTTCTCGTAAGACATAGTTTGAGAAAATTAACATTAAATAAATAAACATCTGATCATGAATCTTGATCATCCCACACCCAAGCGCATGCCACATCGATCTCCTTAACCTGAAAGGGGGTAAATAATGGGGTGAGCTTTCAACTCGCTCAGTGTGGAGAGTACGCAATGTAACACCCCAAACTAGGCAGATATTACAGTGCCGTGAATCCCCGACTGGGACCCACCAGGCGAATGAAAATGATGAATTAAATAATATAATTGTAGTACCGAACCACATTATATTACCAAATACTCCGATGAGGAGTTTAAGTACAACACACCAGGACAATACCGAATACTAGTATATTTTATATGAAGATAAAATACACAACACTGAATGAAACGGAGTATCCAAATGAAAGTCTGCAGCGGAAATTAAAGGACAACAACATGAATAACTGAAAGATCGGGGGCCCCTACTAGTATCACTGGGACTCCTCGCCGTCAACATGCTATTCCCGTGCTTTTGCCTTGCCAAGACCTGAAAAACAAAATCCCCAGCCGGGGTCAGTTACACAGAACAACAATCCTCAAGGGTTGAAAATACACAATCATGATATATCTGAAGTTATGAAATATCCTTAGTTATGAATTACGCTGAAGAGGAGTATCATAGTACGCCCGTAGTGTTCTGTGCAAGTGTACAAGACGAATGACCGGACACACCCGTCCTTGTACCTAATTAGTCTCACGGAGGTAATCTGTTACCGTGTGCACAGTCCAATGTATCACTCCCAATACATGGCCATAACGTGCCCGACTAAAAATTCCACACATCCGCACCCGGCCACGCAATATGAACCCAGAAGGTCATATGAACGAGAATGACCATAATGAATGTCAATGAATAATAATCTGACAAAGTCAAGAATGACTCACCGAGATGAAAGTAATAATGAAACGATTGATAGTTCAATGAAATGATTGGAACCGCCGTTCCTCGTTAATGAAGTGATTATTCGACAATTACAAGTCTCAATATGATTAATACAATGATGAATGAATTATGATTATAAATGATCAACAACAAAAGGAATGAATATCCTTTTAACCGAGTAAGAATTAACTTACTCAACACCGGTGATAATTATCCTTCCACGAACAACGTCCTAATTGAGATATCGGTCGCTCGAACAACCTTGAATAAATACAATTACCAACAATCCGTTCAATACACGAATCAAACACGAATATAACGAACTCAAAACGTCGATACGAATAAACCAAGTTCATTGGGGCATTATATCGAACACTTTGTGGCCAACTTCGATTGTTTATAACAAAACTTCAAAAATACCAACATCAAATCCCCAAGAAGTGTTTCAAACCAACAAAACATCTCCAATACGATCAATAATCCATTATGAATATCCAAAATCGTGATTTCAACAACAATTAATCGAAAACCCCCAAATCCAACACAATATTCAAAGTGTTCTTGAATAATCCTTCAATAATCCGATGAATAATCAAATATGTCCATAATCATGCGGATATCACTTCATACAACATGATTTTAACACCCAAAACATCATATCTCAACACAAATCGACAATCCAAGAAGTTTGATGAAGATTACCTTTGAAGATCCAAGCACTATGATCCGAAGAAATACGCGATAGATCGATGATCCGAGCTTCACAACCGAATGAAAATGATGAAAATCCAATACTCAAGTGATAATTGATGAAGTTCCTCTCCCTCAAGTCTCTCTCTCGCGCAAGAAGGTGAAGGAATGAAGAAATGAGCTGAAACCCGCTCAAAAACACAATTATAAGGGTTGACTGCCCTGTGTGCCGCGGCCCAGCCAAAGTGTGCCGCGGCACAGGGCCAAAATTGTGCCCAGTGGTCGGCAGTGTGCCGCGGCCCTGCCGGCCTGTGCCGCGGCACTGACTCGGCAGTGTGCCACGGCCCTGCCGGCATGTGCCGCGGCACCCGGTACAGACGGTTTTGGCCAATCAAAGCAATACGAGTGTGCCGCGGCCCTTCCGGCATGTGCCGCGGCACTGACTCGGCAGTGTGCCGCGGCCCTGCCGGCATGTGCCGCGGCACCCGGTACAGGCTACTCGGCCAAAAATTGAAAAATGAGTGTCTGAGCTATTTCGACCATAACTCTCTCGTCCGGACTCCGATTGACTCACCGTTTGAACCATTGGAAAGCTAACTCGATGCTCTATAATATTGCAAAGATTCAGAATTTTTGGAGTTTCCAAAAATTAATGGTGATCTAACAAAGTCGAACTCATACGCGGAAAGTTGAAACAATGAACAATAACGATACACAACTCGATGTTATTCCGAACGGTGAACACGGATGAATGAACATGATTGATGAATGATTATTAATGAGTGAAAATCCACCGAGTGACAATCACCGAATGAAATTACTGAATGATAATGACTGAATTACAACCGGGTATTACATACACCCCCCCTTAAAAGAGTTTCGTCCCCGAAACTAAGGGTCAAACAAATCGGGATAACTCTCCCGCATAATGTCCTCGGTTTCCCAAGTAGTCTCTTCGACTCCGTGTCTAGACCACTAAATCTTGACCAAAGGAATCGACTTATTCCTCAACTGTTCGATTCGCCGCTCTAAGACTCGTATGGGACGCTCCTCATACGAATGATCATCAGCGATTTTGATTTCGTCGAACTGAAGTATGTGACTCGGGTCGGCAACATCCTTCCGCAACTGAGAGACGTGAAACACATTATGAATTCGGCTTAACGCTGGAGGTAAAGCCAATCGATAAGCTAACTCGCCTACTCGATCCAAAATCTCAAACGGTCCAATAAATCTCGGACTCAACTTTCCCCGCTTTCCGAAACGGAAAATACCTCGGCTCGGGGATACTTTGACCAAAACGTGGTCACCCGTCTCGAACTCTAGTGGTCGACGACGATTGTCTGCATAAGATTTACGCCGACTACGGCGATCAACAAACGACTCTTGATCAAAGCTACCTTCTCACGGGCGGCTATAAGCATATCGGGCTCGGTGCCGATTGATTCTGATAATTCGTCCCAACACAAGGGAGATTGACAACGACGACCGTACAAGGCCTCGTAAGGCGCCATCTTGATCGAAGCATGCCAACTATTATTATACGTGAACTCGATCAATGGTAGTTGAGCTTCCCAATCGTCTTTCCACTCGAGGACGCATGTGTAACACCCCCAAGTTATTCAGGGTATATTACAGCGCCGTGAACCCCGCCATGGGACCCACAAGGCTAAACATACGCGGAACTATGAAACTTGACCGAGAAGGACTACATACAATGGAAAGAAAGACACTACAAATGGTATTCAAAAACCATAACCAATGAAACCATATACACCACTACACAAATCAATACCTCGGCAAAGACAGTAGGAACATCAAAAAAGCGAAATACAATACTCGAGTATTTAAAATCCATTCCAGTACAACAACACTGAATGGAGGAAACCAAAAGAGATAACCGGAGACAAGACACAGTATCACACTTGCCCATCATCTTCATGCCGACCCGGTACCCGCCTGTCCGCTCTCCTGGAACCTGAAATACATGAAACGTATTTCCCCCATAAAGGGGTTAGCCGTCGAATAGCTAGTGCAAGTATAACAGTATGAAACACAATACTCCTCGACAATAAAGTAAATGTAACCGTCAATTCATCAATTTAAGACTAGTATTCCGGAATGACTAAAATCTCAAGACGTATGTGAATGCCGTAGAAACGGTTCGTTCATATCATACGCCGTTACATGTAGGAATGCCGTCAAAACGGTTCGTTCATTACATGCCAACATTATTTCATATGAATGCCGTAGAAACGGTTCGTTCATATCGACCATGGAATCGCACCAGAGGCTACGAAACCCTCAGAGGACCATCGGCCCGTCCCGGAGTGGCTATAAATAATCATACCATCAATATTTCATACTTTCAAAGTCGAGAATGCACATTCATAAATGTATACTTGCCTTTGAGACATCGAGAAATCGAACGGAGGAAAGGTATGAGTTTAGTAGGTCCAAGAACGCGCTTCCGGCACCTAAACGATTCGCAAGGAATATGACAATTAATTATCCATACTCAAATTACATGAAGAGACTCCCGAAAACTCGTCTACGATTCAAGAAAATATACGGGTGAACAACTAAAGGTTGGGAAATCGCCCAAACTCCCACAAGTCCGAAAACGGTACAATCCAACCCGTAAAATCATAGGAAAACACGCATACGGTATAGATATATCAAAATCTCAAGGTTCTCAAGCTTCAATCGGATAAAACGGACGAATCTACGAAAAACCCCAAAATCCAACACAAAATTCAAAGTGTTCTTGAATAATCTTTCAATAATCCGATGAATACTCAAACATGTCCATAATCACGCATATATCACTTCATACACCATGATTTATCATCCAAAACGTCAATACCCACACAAAATCGAGAAGTCAAGATGTCGAAGAAATTACCTCTTGAATATCCAAGCTCTATGATCCAAGGAATACGCGTTAGATCGACTATCCGGGCTTCCCAACCGTATGAAAGTGGTAAAAATCCAACACACAAGTGATTGATGATGATAAGCTTCTCCCCTCAAGTTCTCTCTCTCGCGGGTGGAAGAAGGGAATGGAGGAAATGGGCTGCAATCTCGCTTAAAAAGCCGAATTATGCAGTTGACCGCATTGTGTGCCGCGGCTCAGCCAGTGTCTTTGCGGCACAGGCCTAAAAATTGTTCCCAGGTTTCGGCAGTGTGCCGCGGCTCAGCCCAGGTGTGCCGCGGCACCGGGTATAGTCGGTTTTGGCCGAATCTGGAAAATGAGAGTGACTTAGCTATTTCGAGCATAACTCCCTCGTCTGGACTCCGATTGACTCACCGTTTGAACCATTGGAAAGCTAACTCGATGCTTTATAATATTGCATAGATTCAGAATTTTTGGAGTTTCCAAAAATTAATGGTGATTTAACAAAGTCGAACTCATACGTGGAAAAGTCGCTAAAGAACACGGAATTCAACAGAACGATACCGAAACGAACTCGGATGACAAAAAGTGTAGAATTAATCATTCTCAGGATGACGAAACGGTCCCAAGCAAGTCGTCAAAATAATCGAGAGTAAATTCGGATAAACCGAGGTGGATTCAGAATCCTAGACTTATTCATCATTTGATTCTCTTTATTCAAGCTATCGTTTTTACTGTTTAATCTTTTATTAATTCTTTTAGTAATTAATTGCAAAACCAAGGTTCGATTGTTCAAATAAAACTAGAATAAATAAAAATCGGTAGTTAGTGATTCAGTCCTCGTGGGAACGATACTCACTCATCACTTTATTACTTGTATACGATAACGTGCACTTGCGTTCAAGAATTATCGCAACAAGTTTTTGGCGCCGTTGCCGGGGACTGAAATTTTTGCTAATATCGATTTCAGTATTTCTAGTCTTAGTTTGAACGTTTTTATTTACTTATTTTCGTGTATTTAATTTTATTTATTTATTTGTTTTTCCTTTCAGGATCTTTTAGGGTAGTGCATGAGAAAACTCGGTGACAAAGGCCTACTACCATTGAATACCGAACTCGAGCGCACTCTTAGGAGAAAGAAGAAGGAGAAACGAGAGCTACCGACAACGGTCAACATGGCTGAAAATATTGAAATTCAAGGAGGAGATAACCATGTGCAGCAAGTTCAACCGGCACTAGCACTTAGAGATTATGCTATGCCGCAGATTAACGCAAACTTTTCGGGGATTCGGTGTCCAACAATCCAAGCCAACAATTTCGAGATCAAGCCTGCGATCATTCAGATGGTGCAGGCTAGCCAATTTTGTGGATTTCCGAATGATGACCCCAACGCACATATTGCTTCTTTTCTAGAGATTTGTGACACGTTCAAGAACAATGGTGTCACCGACGATGCTATCCGATTACGGCTTTTCCCTTTCTCTTTGAGGGATAAAGCGAAATTTTGGCTGAATTCCTTACCGCCGGGGTCGATCACAACATGGGCAGAGTTAGCGCAAGCCTTCCTTGCCAAATTCTTCCCACCTTCTAAGACGGCAAGACTGAGGAACCAGATCACTACTTTTGGTCAGTATGACATGGAATCGCTCCACGAGGCGTGGGAGCGATACAAAGATTTGTTACGGAGATGCCCACATCACGGCCTTCCAGACTGGCTTCAAATTCAGACGTTTTACAATGGATTGAGTGCCTCTACACGCACTCTCATGGATGCAGTTGCCGGTGGAGCTTTGATGGGAAAGACGATGGCTGAAGCACACTCGCTGTTGGAAGCTATGGCCGCTAATGCTTATCAATGGCCATCCGAACGAATAACGCCGAAGCGAGTTATGGAAATTTCGAGTAATGACCCGATATCTACATTGTCAGCTCAAGTCGCCGCCTTGACTCAGCAGCTTCAAGCATTTTCGCACTCTCCTTCCCCCGTTACCATTTAGTCTTGCAATTGGTGTAACGGATCTCACCCTAGCACGGAGTGTCAAGTCGGAAATCCGTTCGAGTAGCCCCAAATTGAACAAGCTCAGTTCGTAGGAAATGGAAACCGGCAAAATAATCCGTACTTCAACACGTATAATCCGGGGTGGCGTAATCATCCCAACTTCTCGTGGAGAAACGGACAGAACTCGAACCAGCCTCCGTTCACTCAAAACCAACAGCAGCCTCCTGCCGCTCCAAAAGTTTCTCTCGAGGAAGCAATTGCGAAATTGGCAGCGAATACGAGTCAATTCATGACCCGTACCGAAGCGACATTGCAGAATCATTCCGCTTCCATTCGCAACTTGGAAGTCCGGTGGGCAGTTGCTAACGTGTTGGCCCGCCGGGAGCATTGCCAAGTACGACCGAGACAAATCCTAGAGAAAGTCTAAATGCGATCAGTTTGAGAAGCGGGAAGGAGGTGTGTGACCAGCCCGAGAGGAGTGAAAAGAGAAGAGAAATTGAGGAGAAGAAAATTTTAGCGACGGAGGAATCACGAGATTGGAGACCCTCGATAACGTTTCCGGATAACCCGAAGGCATATGTGCCACCCGTCCCGTTTCCGCAGAGATTACAGCAGAAAAAGGCGGACAAGCAATTCTCTAAGTTCCTCGACGTGTTCAAGAAGCTTCATATTAACATTCCATTTGCCGACGCGTTGGAGAAAATACCGAGCTACATTAAATTCATGAAGGAGATCTTGTCAAAGAAAAGAAAACTCGAGGAGTTTGAGACAGTCGCCTTGACGGAGGAATGCAGCGCGATTCTTCAGAAGAAGCTTCCACCAAAATTGAAAGATCCGGGAAGTTTCAACATACCGTGCACCATGGGAAATCTCTCTTTTAATAAGGCATTGTGCAATCTAGGTGCTAGTATTAACCTCATGCCTCTGTCTATTTTCAAGAAGCTAGGAATTGGAGAAACAAAGCCGACGACGGTCTCCTTGCAATTAGCGGATCGATCTATTAAGTATCCGAGGGGAGTGATTGAGGATGTGTTAGTAAAAGTGGATAAATTTATCTTTCCAGCGGATTTTATTGTTCTCGACATGGAGGAAGATGAAGATATCCCGATTATCTTGGGACGACCATTTTTAGCGACCGGCAGAACTCTTATAGACGTGGAAAAAGGAGAATTAACTCTGCGGGTTCAAGACGAGCATGTTACGTTCCAAGTATTCAAATCCTTTTCATGGCCGGGAGGTGTTGATAAGAGCTCACAAAGTGAAAGTGTGGAGGCCGTTGCAAAAGAAAAACACCGAAAACACCGTCGGTCGAAAAATTCAGATTCCGTGTCAGATGGTCCAACTTTTAAGAAAGATGTAGAACGAGTAGCATTTCTCGAGCATGTGAACATGCAATCATCGCCATCTGACCAGCCACACTCGGAAAAGTCTGCTGCGGTCATAAAGTCATTTTTGAAAGAGGGAAATAAGCCGGAAATCAAACGGACATCTGGTCATGAGAAAAACGGGTGTTTCGGGAAGTTGTTCTCGTCAAAACCTTTCCGCAACCAATATTGGGTGTCCGAACCGAAAATCGAATCGTTAATGATCGATGGTCAAAATTTTAAAAATCATATTAACGGTTCGATGAACGGGGCGGAGATCAAATGGAGTTTGCGAAAAGCGAACTGATTTTTAATAGGTCCGGCTGAAGACTATAAACTTAGCGCTTCTTGGGAGGCAACCCGAGTTCGTAGTTGTAGATTTTTGCGTTTCTATATTTTTCTTGCATTCTTGCATTTTTATTTTTCATCATTTTGTGCTTTGATTTGCTTTTACCTCTCGCACTTGACGTGTTCTTCTTAAAATTCTGTGCAGGAAAAGTCCCAGGGGAGAAATTCATTACTGATCCGCGGCACAAGTATTGTGAGCCGCGGCACACACAAATCGAAAGGGAGAGCTAAACAAACTGTACTCTGTGCCGCGACACGATCTTACTGAGCCGCGGCACACCAGGTCACTGAGCCGCGACACACAATCACTGAGCCGCGGCACATTAGAGGTTCAAGAAATGCCCAGGAAACTGTACTCTGTGCCGCGGCACGAACCAAATGAGCCGCGGCACACAAACACGTTGAGCCGCGGCACACCTAAACTGAGCCGCGGCACCCGGCGGTGTTACAAAGAGTCCCAGGCCGACTGTACTTTGGGCCGCGGCTCACTTATGTTATGCCGCGGCCCCCGTCGCAATATAAAGATGCCCAGGTATAATTCATGCATTTGATCGGCCAGCACAAGTCTCTTCCTTCCTTCCTTCCTTCCTTCGCACAAAGAGGTCGGTCGATAGCCTTCTCTTATTCTTCTTCTCAAATTCTTCAGGTAAATCTCGATCTCTTAATCATAAGTGATACACGATTTGAAAAGTGAATTGACGTTATATGTTGCTAGTTGTTCTTTAATGTTTTCTCTATAATGGAGTTGGAATATGGGGAATTTGGTTTTTGATTGTGATGGAATTGGTAATTATGAACGAATTGTTGATGTTAGTTGTCGTTATTCATGGCTATATTCTGTGTTATTATTTTTGGGATTTAGAGTTAGCCATTAAAATTCTTGTTCTTCATTTTAACTTGTGCATACCAAGTGTTTGATAAATTGCAGCAATGAAAAATTGGTAAGCCAAGCATTTTCAAATTTTATGCAACGAATCATTTTATCGAATTACATTGTCCCCAACCCTTGCATCATGTTAAACTTGATAGCTTGTACTTAACTTCCTCTTTGATGATGCAAGCTCAATTATTCACGCTCCGCATGATGTAGTCGAGAAGCATGCAATCCTCGCCGGACGACGCCGGCACCAGTTCGTGAGCTTTTTGTAGGGGAGTACTTGACCTTCTTCTTCTTTTATTGCACATTATATTTTGTCCATTGAGGTCAATGTACGTCCTAAGTTTGGGGGGGGGGGGGTTTACTTTCTGTCGCTACATTTATTGTTGTACTTATTTCGTTGCACTTTTTGTTATTTCTAGTTATCTTTTTGTCGATAGCCTTGCTTGTCTTGATTTTACTCTATTCGTGAATTTTTCGTGCTTCTATTTGTGTAATACTGATGTTACGACACTGTTTTTCTCTCTGAAGAAACGGTCGAGTTTTAGTCGGGTTGTAGTCAGTGATTTCTGTTTCTGCTAAGTCTTCATTTTGGTCCAAAATTTTTTCTCGTGATTGTAGAGGTCTTGGCAGATAAGAGAGGATACATACGTGTTTTAAAATCACCGTCGATACGTTTGGTTACATTTTTCGGTTAGCTAGTCGTCCAGTTACATAAGTCGTGTTGGCACTTAGATTGAGTTTAGAGTCGGTCAGTTTTTCCCAAAAGTCGAGTTATTTTTGTTCTATGATGGGAAATCTAGTAACCGGGGGTATTCACGTGACCCGTTGTTTACTCTCGCATAAAACGACGACCCTGATTAGACTAGTGATTTAGAAATTTCACATGTGCCGATGATAGGGAGCCTAGTAACTGGGGGTATTCACGTGACCCGTTATTTACTCTCGCGTAAAACAGCGACCTTGATTCGGACATGCGGGAATTAGCTATTCGAGTTGTTTCTCCGCTGTGGAAGGGAACTTAGTAACTAGAAGCATCCATGTGCCCCATGAGTGTCTTTTACGTCAAACGGTTTCCCAATACATGAGAATGGAAGTTCCACCCTAGGATTATCCCGATGAAACATCCCGAGATCCGAACCTAGTGGTCAGCTCGAATCAATTTCTTGAGCATATATATATAAGGGAATACTGTCCGAGGATTATTTTTATGAAACTCGTGAAAATTTTGCCATTAAACTGTGGAACGGGGCAAATTTAGCTCGTTTATTTTAACCTTTCATATTGACGGTCGATTTTATTCACGTTTGTTAATCTTTGAGCTGGATTTTCTTCATGAACGAGTAATTAGGACTGAACTTGGTTACTTTGTAGAATCAGTGTTCTGAGTGTTGCTCGCTATTACGATACTCGTATTTTTCAGAGAGAATTTCAGGATAGTATTGATTAGGTTGAGCACTATGAGTCGCACGATTATTCACGACATTCTTTTGTTGAAATTAATTCTTTTTGCTTGAGGACAAGCAAAGGCTTAAGTTTGGGGGTATTTGTTAGGCGTATTTTTATACGCTTATTTATCATTATTTAGTATTATTTTGGCGAGTAAATTTGCATAAATGAGCTCTTAATGCCTTAATCTTGTATGTTTGTCAGGAGATTGGAGTCCGGAAGCTAAAACGAGGCGAAACGGGCGAAAACGGCGAATTTTGGCTGTGGGCCGCGGCACAAGGCAAGTGGGCCGCGGCACAGGAAGGCAACCAGCGGGCACAAAGTAGACTGTACTCTGTGCCGCGGCACAGTTCAGGTGAGCCGCGACTCAGAAGAAAATCACAGCGCCCAGGTTTTAACCTGGACGCCATGTGCCGCGGCACAGATTAAGTGAGCCGCGGCACACTAGGCGGTTTTGGTGTGCTCCGTGCGGATTTGGGCCGTTTTGAAGCCAGTTCTCGACCTACTCACACGGACGCGATTTGGAGACTGTGCAGAGCTATAAATAAGGGTTTAAGACCCTAATTAATCATCTTGGGAATCTTGGAATTTTGGAATCTTGGAGGCTTGGGAAAAGGAGAACACAGAAGATTATCAGGCGAGAGAAGCAGAAGAGATCAAGGGCAGAGGGAGGAAGCCAGAAGAACGGAGGAATCCGAGCTCTTCATCTGCGTTTTATTTTCATGCTTTTATTTATTAATTCTGTATTTTCACTATTTAGCATGTCGGGCTAAAACCCTAATCTAGGATTTTGATGAAACCTATGTTTTGACGGATTTGCTTGCGATTATCTATTTAATTCCCTTTTTGTTGAGTTTTCCCAATCGTGTTTAATGCTTTCAATTATCTGGCCAATAGTTGTATTGTTTTAATCATTCAATTCGAATCGGGAGAGGAGAGTTGGTGAGGAACTATTGGTGAGGACCGTTTTATTCTGTGAGATAGGAATATACTCATAGGAACTACGTGGCTTTTGGAGATTTTATGCTTTTTGCCTATTGACGAATTAATTCACCTAGGGATAGAGTGCGTTATTCGCCTTTAGAAAAATCTATTGACCTCGGGAGAGGCGGTAGAGTATATTAGCAATCTTCGCCTTCAATAAATTGGGAAAATCATTAACTTCAGATAATCGAGAGTAAATTCGGATAAACCGAGGTGGATTCAGAATCCTAGACTTATTCATCATTTGATTCTCTTTCTTCAAGCTATCGTTTTGACTGTTTAATCTTTTATTAATTCTTTTAGTAATTAATTGCAAAACCAAGGTTCGATTGTTCAAATAAAACTAGAATACATAAAAATCGGTAGTTAGTGATTCAGTCCTCGTGGGAACGATACTCACTCATCACTTTATTACTTGTATACGATAACGTGCACTTGCGTTCAAAAATTATCGCAACAACAGTCATGGTGATCGATGGAACCGACCTCGACGACTGTGTCTTGTGCGCGAGCGACATTCCGTCTGATGGTTAACTTGTCGCGACTCACTTGATTGTTAGGGTCCTCCGTAGGCTACGTTTTTCCTCGCAATGTAGCGATGGGGCGGACGGTCTCTGCCTGGATGAGTCCTTGCACGGGGCGCTGTCGGATAAATCGACTTTGCTACCGTGGCTTGTTAGCACTTTTTTGCCTAAGAGGGCATCGTTGTGACGGGGGAAGGACGCGTCGCATTGTCCAGGTCCACCATGTTGGATGATGGATCCGAGGACGGGCGAGCGTGTCCGCTGATATGTTTTGGAGGGTCCTTTGGCTACGCCCGCCTCGTATTTAAACGAAAGGGCGGGCGATCTCTGCCCAAAGGAACCTTGCATGGTCGGGCTATCGGTTCCATTGACCTCCAGAACCATGGCTGCACTTTTCTACCTCGGATCGCCATGTTAGATGACGATCCTCGACGATATATGTTGTGCTAGGGGGGCGATCGCTTGCATCGGTCCATCAGGTTAGATGACGACCTCTTGGAGGGCGAGCGAGTCGTCCTCTTTTTTATTTGTTTGTTTTGTCGAGGCGAATCATTTAGAGGGGATTGAGAAATCTCATTAAGCTCTTTATACACTGTGTAACTGAATATGGAGTTTTTATTGATAGTATTTCATCAAATGAACGGCGTTCCAGGGATATTGGTCCGGAGTGCCGTCTGGGTGTTGGAGCTCGTAGGCTCCTTTGGTCAGCCATTTAGATATCCTGAAGGCCCCCTCCCAATTCGGGCCAAATACTCCCGTGTGAGCCTGGACCTTTTTGAGGACTAGGTCGCCCACTTGGAATTGCCTTTCCTTGACCTTCGAATTGAAGAAATTTTTCAGATTTCCTTTTGTGGATTGCGTTCTTCATTTCCGAGGTCAGTCGTCATTCCTCGAGGATATCCAAGTCGATCCGTCGAGCTACATCATTGTGTAACACCCCCAATCCGCTCAGGGATATTACACGCCGTAGAACCTTTCCTTAAGGATCTACCAGGCTAGTAACAACATGAAACATCTCGACAATGCCTTTAAGGCTAAAATGACTCAGTAGACCGATTTGGCCTTTCAATAAAAACATACAACTCGATTACAACTCATGCCCACGCAGGGGTTAAAACACAACCACACCCGCACAACGGGAAAAATATAGCAGCGGAAAATAAAGTACAACTGAACCAATACACGATGTACGGTTCCTCATGTGATTAATATCGATCATCTTTCATCATCCTTCATGCCGACCCTGTGTTATGCTCCAAAACCTGAATGCAAAAACAGACATCCACCCCCCGAATACTCGGGGGTTAGCAAAACTCCACTGTTTTGCTAGTGCAAGAACAAAGTGCAAATACGAGCCATACAATTCACATTCCACGAATAACAATAACCAGGAATCCTCAAAGATCCAAACGAAACGAAAAGTACTTCCCGAGGCAAGAGTTTGAGAAAACCTTTCAAAATCGAAATATCATAAATCAATGGAAATAATTTATAAAACGGTTTAGAATGCCATCGAGAGTTTTAATAGAAAAACAATTTAGGATTATTAAATCCTACTTTCCAAAACCCAAAAGACGAAAGGGGTCACCGCACCAAAGGTTTACTTTCCGCGAAATGATATTTACCAAACCGTTGGGATTTTAGCCCCAAATCTCATCAACTCACAGTACACGAGAACGACAACAATGTTCGTCTTCCAACATCAGAATCCACAATTAAAGGATTTAACACAAACAACAAAATACTCTAGTGCCATCCTAGCCAAGTAGGCCAAACGAACAACTTACCTCTTACACACTTAGTCAATGCATGCAATCATGAAAACCGTTCAAAAGCACTCATTTCCGGAAATGCCATAAATAAGTCACATTTGTAGAATGCACCACAATTAACCGTCGATCCACGTCTCTGTGGACCCCTACCGAGACCCCGTCGGATCTAACCCGTAGTGGTTAAAAGCAAGCTCGTCGATCCACGTCTCTGTGGACCCCTACCGAGACCCCGTCGGATCTAACCCGTAGTGAGAATACACACACACACGTTACTCATGCAATACTAACATGCTAAGAATGTAAGTTCATAAAGAATACTCACTAGAGATGGCCATTAACTCGACACCATTATCAAACTCTTCAAAACACAATAACAAGATTAAATACGGAATACACGATTCCATAACTTTAAACAATAGGAGTATCATCATCACATCCTTCAACGTTCAAAATAATCAAATCATAATCAATTCCCAAAATACACCGTTCACAAAACACACACGCATTTTGAAAGAAAGCCTTTAACGAGGCCAAACCGAAATCTTTTGAAACTTCATTTCAAACAACCAAACAAACACACCAAGACGATCACCGATCATCATATCCACAAAATAAGAAATGTATGAGCAAGGTACTTGCCTCGAATAACCACAACGCGGAGAATCGGCCGAAGTAGGTTGGCACGAAACGACTACGAACTTGCCAACTCCACCGAACGACAATCCACAACAATGAACTACGAACGAAAACAATAACAACGAAAATGAATTCCAAAGTACGACCCAAAGCTGCTGAATTCAAAGAACAAATGACGAAAGTTCAAGGATTTCCCCCAAAACGGCCAAGAACACGATTCGTCCCGACAAAACACGAAAACGGAATTCCAAGTTGAAATATGGATATACAATCCATAGAATGTGTTTAACAACATCATTTAACCACAATCGATCCATCAAAAACGGATGAAAAACGAGATCGAGAACAAATCCCCCAAAAAGTCAATTCGAAGGAAATCAAGAAATATTCTTCGATTCGACGAAGAACAATGGATTAAATGATGTTAAACACAAGAATACTACCAAGATTAATCATACCCACATGAATTAATAAACAACACGGAACGAATCGGACAAAAATGCAAAAACCCCCAAATTCACGAAATTAGGGTTCTAAGGTAAGATTACCTTGATTCGCTGGATCAAAGGATGATAACGGATGATTGATTGATGTTATGAACTCAAGAACTTCGTGGATTTGTTGTCAAACAACATGGCTTCGCCACTCTCGAATCGCCAGCCGCGGATAGAAGAGGAAGGAAGTGAGAAATGAATGAAAATGTGACTGCTCTGTCACATTTATACTGGGCCGGAACTAGCGTGCGCTAGCCTTCCCGGACTAGCGTGCGCTATCGGCCGGTATCGGCCGAGTACCCTCGGCCAGGGCCCGCACGACCCGGCACCACCGACCAAACCTGCCGACTCCGCTAGCGTGCGCTATGGCGGAAGCTGCGCGCTAGCCAACTCCGTCGATAACCTGCGGACTAAAGTTCGCCTGTAACGACGCTAGTCGGCCGGCGGCGTCGCTACCTACCCGATTAGCGTGCGCTACGACCGGCGATGGCGTGCGCTACTCGCCGATCCCGACCGAGTCGAGAACCTCGTAACCCCACCGCCTGGACCGATGGCGTCGTTAGGCGGCCGATAGCGTGCGCTACACCTGCCGGTTAGCGCGCGCAGCCTTCCGGCCGTAGCGTGCGCTACGCCGGTTCCTGCCGCACCTGTCCGGCCGGTGCCCGCAATCGTCCGGCCAGTCCCGCAACCGTCCGGCCAGTGCTCGAACACCAGGGCTCGACGACTCGATTTCCGAAAACGCACGGAACGAACACGACGAAAAGTTCGCGGACGACATCAACGACCCGAAATGAAAACATAATGCAATAATTAATTATACGCGACCAAGAAACGGGTCGAGACAACAATTACAGATACGGATACCCGTAACTTTCAAGAAATTACAAAATGGCCCAAAACGCTCGGAAATCACGATACGTGATCGAATAACCAAACCGAAGTTCACAACACGGCTAACAAAGTTAAACGGACTTACGGGAAACTCGAAACAGCAGTTTCGAACGAGATTCGCAAGAATCGAACTCAAGTGCGGAAAAGTCGCTAAAAAGCACGGAACTCAACAAAACAACACCAAAACGAACTCGGATGACAAAAAGTGTATAATTAATCATTCTCAGAATGACGAAACGGTCATGAGCGAGTCGTCAAAACGGACTTCCGCCAAAAAAAAGAAATTACCGGAAATCGAAATTACGGGTATTACATTCTACCCTCCTTAAAAGAAGTTTCGTCCCGAAACTTAAAACAAGTAGGGAGAAGAAATATTCCGCCAGGAAAAACTCAACGAGATACATAAGAATGCGTAACTAACGCCCAACGGCGAAATGTTACAAACAACGCAAAGGAATATACGGCGTGAAAACACGCTCCACGACGACCAACACAACATCGCCGTTAGGGATATAATAAAACCAACAAATGACAAGCGTCATCAAACGGATAATATAGTCAAGTCAATTATCCGAACAATCACAAAACACAACGAACGAAAATCAATAAGATTGACCGACCTAACGGTACATCAATCAAAACGCGAGCCAATCGCTGAACAAATACGGAATTTCACCGCCCAAGGGTTGGAAGATCGAAAACGAGAATAATTTCCCAAACTTAAGGGAATTACGAAGGAGCCTGAACGCTCAACAATCATGGGGCGAGATCAATAAAAACCGAACAATCAAACGATCGAACCACAACGATCGAGACAACAAAAATCGGACAATCATGTTCGAATCACGAGGAACAATAAAATTCAAACAACAACTCTAAGGTTCAAATATCGACTCGAGACAATATATAATCCGGTGAAAACAACAGGATGTGCATTCACATAAGATCCACAGGAAAGGGAATAGCAATTAAAAAGTCACAACGACAAACGAGTTATTCCGAAACAATACCACACTCGTTCGATCAACAAAAGCAAGGGGCAGGACAAGCTCAGAAATGTCAACAAACATAAATGAGTCGACAGAGTCGAAAACACAAGAGTTCCAAATCCGATCCACTTCGAATAAAATAACTAATAGAACCAGATGATGTCACTCCCAAACAAGGTTCACAAGAATCGAACTGAACCCGAAAAAGTCACATCGATAACCAGATCGACCCACAACAAGATCACAGCTCGTTCGGACGATGAAACTGAAATACAGAACAAGTTCATAAAGTATCAACGAACATAAGCGAATCGATAGACTGGAGAAAGAGAAAATACAGAAGTCAAAATAGTACGGGTATTACCTCCGACCTCGTCCACGAAATTCACAAAAACAGGAGCAAGGTAACAAGACATTAAACAACCGACACATAACGGAACGATCACTGATGCACACGGTCATACCAAACCAAGCTCTAACAGCTCGCACATGCGCGATAACGCAGAAATCACCACGAGATGGCAATATTCAATACCAACATCCCACCTCTCACAGAGGGCTAACACAACAAATGTGTGGAAAACAACTCAACGCTCACGCCGCCAATTCGATCATACTCGGGAGCAAACATCAAAATGACAATGCGAACATCATACATACATACCCAGCCCTCAAACAGGAATGGATAGGTTTTAAAAACGAAAACCTCATTTTGAAAATAATTTAGAAGAACACCGGTTGATCTTGAGTATCGCCTTTCAAAAAGTACAAACGTGAAACATCGTTATCGAGACTTTGGAGAACCATTTCGCATTTGATAAAATGAGGACACTTTCTCTTAGTGAAAACTTTCAGAATATTCGACCCTCGGGTCTAAATAAAAGTGTTTCTAAAACATTGAAAATATCTCAAAGCATTTTGGTCCTCGAAGTAGAAAATTTTTGAAATATATTGTGGCACCTAGGATGTACCACAAGAAAATGACTCATTTGAAAAGTATGTCTCGAAATTTATTTTTCTAAGATACTCAAGGTTTTCAAAAATACAATAGGCCAGAATGCCCAAAACTCACACATATCGACGTTCACTAAAACAACTCCTAGTACACGCATCAAAACGTTTAAAATCAAGACAATACATGTCTTTAAACGGAAATAAACGATAAATACCACAGTCGAAAACCGCCTAGGATTCAGAACAAAACCACTGACCCCATTTGAGGCCTCTAAGGACCTTCCCGCCCTGGCTAGTGAACAAGTCGAACGCGTATAAGCACAAAGCTTCCACAATATAACTTGTAAAACGTGCAAATCGATTCGAAAATCATCAGCAACGGACAAAAACAACAATAAAAAGACATCACAAGCGATGACATTCCTCGTATAAATCAAATACGACAGCCGACTAAATACATATAGTGAAATCAAAATCCATAAGAGGATTCCGTCACTTAACAAATAGTCATAAAAATAGCTCGTGTCACACGAGACACAACACAAAGAAGGGATACTTACTTCCACAGGTCGCACGAAGATGATGATCGCCCCACGATACTAATCACGACCAACAAACTCAAACGACGCGTCGCGACACGACTCAGTCAGATAAAATCCGACGAAACAAGACTCAAACAACACGACTTGACCCGACAGCCTAGGTTTCCTCAACCTAAGCTCTGATACCATTTCTGTAACAACCCCAATCCGCTCAGGGATATTACACGCTGTAGAACCTTTCCTCAAGGATCTACCAGGCTAGTAACAACATGAAACATCTCGACAATGCCTTTAAGGCTAAAATGACTCAGTAGACCGATTTGGCCTTTCAATAAAAACATACAACTCGATTACAACTCATGCCCACGCAGGGGTTAAAACACAACCACACCCGCACAACGGGAAAAATATAGCAGCGGAAAATAAAGTACAACTGAACCAATACACGATGTACGGTTCCTCATGTGATTAGTATCGATCATCTTTCATCATCCTTCATGCCGACCCTGTGTTATGCTCCAAAACCTGAATGCAAAAACAGACATCCACCCCCCGAATACTCGGGGGTTAGCAAAACTCCACTGTTTTGCTGGTGCAAGAACAAAGTGCAAATACGAGCCATACAATTCACATTCCACGAATAACAATAACCAGGAATCCTCAAAGATCCAAACGAAACG
This sequence comes from Orobanche coerulescens, assembly GCA_033398695.1. Lineage (NCBI taxonomy): Eukaryota > Viridiplantae > Streptophyta > Magnoliopsida > Lamiales > Orobanchaceae > Orobanche > Orobanche coerulescens. The sequence goes on from CM065803.1 coordinate 54,466,986, forward strand.
AAAAGTACTTCCCGAGGCAAGAGTTTGAGAAAACCTTTCAAAATCGAAATATCATAAATCAATGGAAATGATTTATAAAACGGTTTAGAATGCCATCGAGAGTTTTAATAGAAAACAATTTAGGATTATTAAATCCTACTTTCCAAAACCCAAAAGACGAAAGGGGTCACCGCCCCAAAGGTTTACTTTCCGCGAAATGATATTTACCAAACCGTTGGGATTTTAGCCCCAAATCTCATCAACTCACAGTACACGAGAACGACAACAATGTTCGTCTTCCAACATCAGAATCCACAATTAAAGGATTTAACACAAACAACAAAATACTCTAGTGCCATCCTAGCCAAGTAGGCCAAACGAACAACTTACCTCTTATACACTTAGTCAATGCATGCAATCATGAAAACCGTTCAAAAGCACTCATTTCCGGAAATGCCATAAATAAGTCACATTTGTAAAATGCACCACAATTAACCGTCGATCCACGTCTCTGGGGACCCCTACCGAGACCCCGTCGGATCTAACCCGTAGTGGTTAAAAGCAAGCTCGTCGATCCACGTCTCTGTGGACCCCTACCGAGACCCCGTCGGATCTAACCCGTAGTGAGCATACACACACACGTTACTCATGCAATACTAACATGCTAAGAATGTAAGTTCATTAAGAATACTCACTAGAGATGGCCATTAACTCGACACCATTATCAAACTCTTCAAAACACAATAACAAGATTAAATACGGAATACACGATTCCATAACTTTAAACAATAGGAGTATCATCATCAAATCCTTCAACGTTCAAAATAATCAAATCATAATCAATTCCCAAAACACGCCGTTCACAAAACACACACGCATTTTGAAAGAAAGCCTTTAACGAGGCCAAACCGAAATCTTTTGAAACTTCATTTCAAACAACCAAACAAACACACCAAGATGATCATCGATCATCATATCCACAAAATAAGTAATGTATGAGCAAGGTACGTGCCTCGAATAACCATAACGCGGAGAATCGGCCGAAGTAGGTTGGCACGAACCGACTACGAACTCGCCGACTCCACCGAACGACAATCCACAGCAATGAACTACGAACGAAAACAATAACAACGAAAATGAATTCCAAAGTACGACCCAAAGCCGCTGAATTCAAAGAACAAATGACGAAAGTTCAAGGATTTCCCCCAAAACGGCCAAGAACACGATTCATCCCGACAAAACACGAAAACGGAATTCCAAGTTGAAATATAGATATACAATCCATAGAATGTGTCTAACAACATCATTTAACCACAATCGATCCATCAAAAATGGATGAAAAACGAGATCGAGAACAAATCCCCCAAAGAGTCAATTCGAAGGAAATCAAGAAATATTCTTCGATTCGACGAAGAACAATGGATTAAATGATGTTAAACAGAAGAATACTACCAAGATTAATCATACCTATCATGAATTAATCAACAACACGGAACGAATCGGACAAAAATGCAAAAAACCCCAAATTCACGAAATTAGGGTTCTAAGGTATGATTACCTTGATTCGCTGGATCAAAGGATGATAACGGATGATTGATTGATGTTATGAACTCAAGAACTTCGTGGGTTTGTTTTCAAACAACATGGCTTCGCCACTCTCGAATCGCCAGCCGCGGATAGAAGAGGAAGGAAGTGAGAAATGAATGAAAATGTGACTGCTCTGTCACATTTATACTGGGCCGGAACTAGCGTGCGCTAGCCTTCCCGGACTAGCGTGCGCTATCGGCCAAGTACCCTCGGCCAGGGCCCGCACGACCCGGCACCACCGACCCGGCACCACCGACCAAACCTGCCGACCTGACTCCCGCTAGCGTGCGCTACGGCCGGAAGCCTGCGCGCGCTAGCCAACCTGTCCAGTAACCTCTGGACTAAAAAGTTCGCCCAGGTAACGTACGCTAGTCGGCCGACAGCGTGCGCTACCCCTGCCGGTTAGTGTGTGCTACGACCGACAGTAGCGTGTGCTACCTGCCGATACTGACCGAGTCCAGAACCTCAGAACCCCACTGCCTGCACCCGGAGAAGCGTGCGTTAGGCTGAGCACAGGCGCTACACTGCCGGTTAGCGCAGCCTTTCCGTCCAGAAGGCGTGCGCAACCTTCCGGCCAGAAGCGTGCGCTTACGCCGGTTCTCGCGCACTGTCCGGCCGGTGCCCGCAATCGTCCGGCCATCCCGCAACCATCCGGCCAAGGTTTCGAACACTGTGGCTCGACGACTCGATTTCAAAACGCACGGAACGAACACGATTTAAAAGTTCGCGGACGACATCAACGACCCGAAATGAAAACATAATGCAATAATTAATTATACGCGACCAAGAAACGGGTCGAGACAACAATTACAGATACGGATACCCGTAACTTTCAAGAAATTACAAAATGGCCCAAAACGCCCGGAAATCACGATACGTGATCGAATAACCAAACCGAAGTTCACAACACGTCTAACAAAGTTAAACGGACTTACGGGAAACTCAAACAATAGCCAATGAGATTCGCAAGAATCGAACTCAAGTGTGGAAAAGTCGCTAAAAAGCACGGAACTCAACAAAACAACACCGAAACGAACTCGGATGACAAAAAGTGTAGAATTAATCATTCTCAGAATGACGAAACGGTCATGAGCAAGTCGTCAAAACGGACTTCCGCTGAAAAAAAGAAATTACCGGAAATCGAAATTACGGGTATTACACATTGTCCGTCTTCATTTGTTGTGAAGTTCGGTGGCTGAGAACGGCGATCTCCGAAGGGATCACTGCTTCTGTTCCGAAGGCAAGGGTGAATGGGGTTTCGCCGGTTGAATTTCGGGTCCTCGTTCAGTAGGACCACAAAACATCCGGGAGCTTGCTCGCCCATCGTCCTTGTTTGGATTCGAATCTTGCTTTGATCGTGTGTTTGAGAATTTTGTTTACAGCCTCTACTTGCCCGTTCGTCTGAGGGTGGTAAGGGGCTGAGAACAGCTTTTTAATTCCCCATTTCTCGTAGAATTGCATAACTTCCAAACCATCAAACTACTTTCTGTTGTCGGAGATGATAGCCTGAGGTAGACCGATCCGGCATATGATGTTCTTCAAAATGAACTTGATTACTTGTTCTTGGCCTATCTTATTGAGTGGCTCGGCCTCTGCCCATTTCGTGAAATAATCGACTCCCACGATGGCAAATATACATCCCCCTGGCGCCGTTGGCAAAGGACCGATGAGGTCGATGCCCCATTGGGCGAACGGCCATGGACTGTACATAGAAGTGAGCTGCTCGGGGGAGAGCTTGATGTTCGGGCCCATTACTTGACACCTGTGACAAGATCGGGTGTAGGCGATCGCGTCTTTTTGTAGGGTAGGCCAGAAAAAGCCTTGCCTGGTCGTCTTGTGGTTGAGAGCTCGCCCTCCAGCGTGATTTCCACATATCCCGTCATGGATTTCGGCTAAAACAAGTGGGCCTTCCTCTGGCGTAATGCATTTGAGGAGAGGAAGGCTGAAAGCTCGCTTGTAAAGCCGGTCGTCCAATAGGGTGTATCTGGTTGCTCGGAGCTGAAGCTGGTGAGCTTTGATCCAATCTGCGGGGACCGTTCCGTCCTTTAAGTATTTAATGAACGGAGTCATCCAGTTCTCTTCGGCGATGGAAACTGTGGTGACCAGGCTTCCGTCGATCGCCGATTTTGCTAACTTCATGATTTGGATGTTAGAAAAGTCTGCCGCCCCATCTGACGATACGAGTTTGGATAGGGCATCGGCCTGGGAGTTGTGCTCTCTCGGGACTTGTTCGATCAGTACTTCTTCAAACTTTGTGCACATTTCGGCGACCAATTCTTGATATTTGATCTGTTCGCTGCGCGCCTCATATTCCCCCTTGACTTGGTTCACGACCAAGAGGGAGTCCATGAAGATGTGGAGGCGACGAACGTCCATGGCGAGTGCTAGATCGAGCCCGGCTACCAAGGCTTCATACTCGACTTCATTGTTGGTCGCACGGAACCCGGAACGCACGTCATTTGTAAAACTTTGGCCGTAGGGGATGATGAGGACAATCCCTACCCCTGCTCGCGAGCTGGTTGCCGAGCCATCTACGTACAATTTCTAGGCAGGACGGCCGATCTGGGTCGGACTGGGCGGGAACGTTAATTCCACCACAAAATCCGCCAGAGCCTGGCCTTTGATCACTGTGCGAGGAGCGTACGTGACACCATATTGGGCGATCTCCAGTGACCACTTGAGGAGTCACCCATTGGTGTCTGGCCGGTGCAGAACTTGCCTTAGAGGGAGAGTCGTCAGAACCTCCACTGGGTGTTCGAAGAAATAAGCCCTCAGCTTGCGAACACTCATGACTAGTGCGTAGGCGAGCTACTCCAGAGGTGTGTAATGCGTTTCCGAGTTATGAAGCGCTTTACTGACGAAGTAGATCGTCAAGTGGGCTTGCCCCTCTGATCGCACTAATACAGCGCTCAGCACGACCTCTGAGGCTGCCAGTTAGAGGAATAGCTTTTCGCCGGGGATTGGTTTCGCCAAAATTTGGGTATTGGACAGATACTCCTTGATTTTGGCGAACGCCATTTGTCTTTTCTTCGTCCATGCAAATTTCTTATTCTTTATGGTGGCGAAGAATGGCTTGCTTTTGTCTCCGAGCCGAGAAATAAAACGGTTAAGGGCTGCTAGAAAACCCGTGAGGTGTTGCACCTGTTTGACATTCTGTGGCTCCTGCATGTCGGGAATCGCCTGGATCTTGGTGGGGTTCGCTTCGATCCCCCTTTGGCTCACGATGTGCCCCAGGAACTTTCCGGAGCTTACCCCGAAGTTGAATTTCTTGGGGTTCAGTTTCATGTTAAATTTCTCGAGGATGGCGAACGTCTCGGCAAGGTCTTTGAGGTGATTTTCCTTTTTGAGGCTCTTGACCACGATGTCGTCAATGTAAACCTCCATGGTCTTGCCGATCTGATCGGCGAATATCCCGTTGACTAGTCGTTGGTAGGTCGCCCCCGCGTTTTTCAGTCCGAACGGCCTTCGGACCCAAAAGTACACGTCTTTTTCCGTGTGGAATGATGTGTGTTTTACGTCTTTCTCCGCCATTGGGATCTGATGGTACCCGGCGAAGGTGTCCATAAACGACATCATTTCGCAACCTGCCGTGCTATCGACCAAGTGGTCAATATGAGGCATTGGAAAGTGGTCTTTCGAACATGCCGCGTTGAGGTCGGTGAAATCGATGCATAACCTCCATGAGTTGCTCGCCTTTTTGACGACCACTGCATTGGCTACCCACAGTGGCTCGTCGGTAGCTACTCCGATCAGTTTGTTGTCGAGTAGCTTTTTGACTTCTGCGTCGAGCACAGCGTACTTCTCAGCACCGAATTTCCTACGTTTCTGGTGAACAGGCTTCCTTGCCGGATCGATCTTTAGATAGTAGCAGGCGTGTTCAGGACTGATACCGATCATATCTTGATGCGACCAGGCAAAGATTCTGATGTTCTTACGTAGTAGACTGATAAGATCATCTTTTAACTCGGGACCGACGCTTGAGACGATATGCACTTCCCGCTCCGGGCAAGCCGGATCGATTGCTATACTTTCCAACTCTTCAATGGGGACGGTCGATTCTCGTTTGGAACGATTGTCGGACTCGATACTTGGATCAATGTTGAGGCTTGGCTCGAAACCGATCCTTGGCTCGATGTTGTTCGACAATTGATGCGAGATGCCGTCCTCTGAGTTAGGCTGGTATGACGTGCTTGGCTCGTTGATTTCCGTTGGTTGAATGTCGATCGCCTCAATGTTACAAATAGTACGGGAAACATTTAAAGGTGAAGTTACAACGCATGAGTAATTCAAACATTTCTTTGCCATTAGTTGGTCTCTTTTTACAGTACCGATCGTCCCATCGGTAGTGGGGAACTTGATACAGTAAAAGAAAGAAGAGGCGACCGCCTCAAAGGTTTCTAGAAAGGGGCGACCTAGGAACCCATTATAGATGTTGGGCCTATCTATGATTACAAAATTGAGGTTCCTAGTGATATTAACCTTGGGATCGTAATAGCATATTAGCTCGACAGAGAGCTTGATCCTTCCATAGGCTTGGACCGTGTTGTTGCCGAACCCTTGAAGCACGGTATCAAATGGCTTGATGAACTTGGTCAGGTTGCCGAGCTGGTCCAGAGTAGATTTGAATATGATGTTGCAAAAGCTCCCATTGTCAACCAGCACGCGGTCGACCATTTTCCCAAGGATACATGCAGAGATTACCAATGCATCCTCTTTGGGGCACTGCACTCCCTCCCTATCCTTGTTGGAGAAGGTGATGAGCACGTCTATGGAGATGGTCGGCTCTGGGGGCACCACAACATGGACTCTGGCGAACGCCCTCAGCTCGGCCTTCCGATTTCTATTTGATATGGTGGAAACCGGGGAAAGGCCTTCGAGGTTTCCACCTCCCGACTGAAGCATATTGATCCGGCCGCCGGGGTTGATCGGAGGGATCGACTCGTCTGATTACTCCGGCTCGTTTTGTTCGATCCTGGCGACCGGATTGGGAGGGATTCCGTCGTTCTGTCGGCGATCGCGCCCCCAGCCCTTTCTGCCTGGGGTTCTGGCTTGGTCACCAAATTGTCCAGCTTACCTTCCTCGAACAACCTCCAGAGTTGTCTGAGGAGGTCGCGGCATTGGCTGGTGTTGTGGCCGGGACTTTTGTGGTAAGCACAAAATTTACTGCGGTCCAGATGACCGTTGTCCCTCATCGGCTTCGGCTTGCTAAGCCATTCGCGTCCCTTGATGGCGTTGAAGATATGGGCCGGAGACAGATTGAGGTTGCGGAGGAGGTGAACTTCCACATCCTCGAAGGCCTTGAACTCACCGGGCGGCTTTGCGACCACCTTTCTGGGCTTGGCGACCGCCTTATTCGGGATGGAAGATGGCGCCTTCCCTTCTCCGGTAGATCCCTCGCCTAAGCGAAGGGTGAGCATCCTCTGCCTGGCCAGAAAGTCGGCAGCCTTGACGCGGAAAATCGCATAGGTCGGGGGGATGTCCTTCGTGAGGTGCCTAAACATGGGTGAATGGCCTTAGAATCCCCCAGGGACCGAGTAGAGGGCGAGCTCGTCGCTAATAGGCTCGCCAGTGAGGACAAATTCATCCACCCGGTCGATGTAGTCTTCGCCGGGCTCGTCCTTCCCCTGCCTGATCTTCATCATGCGGTGGGGGCCTTTTGGCCGAGCAACTTTGGCGGCAAAATACGACGCGAAGTCTTTCGCCATCTTCTCAAAACAGTTGATTGAGTGCGGTGGCAATGAGATGTACCACCTATAGGCAAGATCGCCCAATGTTTATGGGTATATTCGGCACTTCGTCGCGTCCGATGCCCCGCATCCGGTCATGTAGACCCGGAAGTTGCTCAAGTGGGTCTCAGGGTCTGATCTCCCCTCATATAAAGGTGTTTGAGGAGGAGCGATCTTCGGTTGTACGGGGGCAAGCTCGATCTGGACGCGAGCGGCTCATTCGGTCCGGCGATCGATCTCTTGGCGCCTGCCCCAGTTTCTATGAGCGTCTTCATTTCGTCGAGCTGGCGCTGCATTGCGGCCATCGCCGTAGCCTGACTGCTCTCGGTTTGGCTCTCGGAGCGGGAGCTGAAGCGATCATGTACCGATCTCCTGGCCCCGTGGTAGGTGACGAGGTCTCCGCCGCCGAGCTCAATTCTTGGGCGAGCGGGAGCCAGACGGCCGACCTGTCTTCTGGGCGTAGGGTACGGCGAACTCCTGGTGACAGATTCGGACTCCGATTTCTCTCAGCTGGGTCCTGAATGCCCGGGTCGCCATGAGGGATCACTCCCTAGGCGGCTGAAGACGAAATCGTCCCGCCTTACGAGCGCCTTTTCCTGCGGCTCGGGGCTTTCTGACAATTTATCGACGTATAGCCCCTTGAGCTTTCGCTTGCCCGCACAGCGTATGGCTGATGGAGTAATGATGGGCGAGTCGCATGCTCTCCGTCGCTCCCTTAGGATGGCCATGGCCTCCTCGATCTGTTCTGCGGTTTGGAATTTATCGAGTGAGAGGCTGGGTCCATCCCTCGGGGGCGGGAGTGAGAGTCTAGCGACGCCGCGGTCGCCTTCCGCCGCAGGTTGGGACTCGGATTGAGCCGGAATAAGGCGTTCGGCGGATCGGAGAGTGGCTCTCTTCGATGTCGTGGCAGACGTCATGATTCTGAAGGTTTTTCTTTGAAGAACAGTGAGTGTTTCTTCAAGTATATGATTCGGAGAATAGTGAGTGTTCTTCAATACGGTCGAGAAGAAAATGAAGGTAGAGGCCCCTTCCTCTAGCGCCAATTGTTGTTACCCAAAATATTATCTGGAGATGATATGCTGGAATGGACGAGTAACAAACAAAGTGCGAGAGCACGTCTGTGGGGAAGTAAATAACACAGGATTTGTCGGGGTTATTAGTCCCGGGCTTGAATGCTCTCACCAGATATTATTAATATGAATACTTGTGAGTACAAATATTAATGTTAGAGTACAATTACAATGAGTGTAAAGACCCTAGTTATCTTAGCTCTCGAGTGCTGAAGATTGCCGGAAGAACCAGAGTTGAAGCTCTGTGAGTTCTTGTTACAAAGATGAGGAGTTCTCTGTATTGTTTGCTGTGTGTAATCGTGTTAACGTTGTAACTGTCCCTTGCCAATGCTTGAGGCCTCCTATTTATAGGGGAAAAGGTTGCTGGGATGTCTCTGTCAACCGCGGGCGATCGCCGTTCCTGCATTTAAATAAGGCGGGCGATCGTCCCAGCACGTGGGACTGTTTCCTTAAAGTCCGCAGCTGCTGTTGGCAGCCAGATGCGCGAACCAATGAGGAGGCGACAGGTGCCTCTTCTCGCTGCCTTGGGAGGTCCCACCTAAGACCTTTCGGCGGGTCTGTCAGTAGGTGAGGTCGTCCTTATCACTGACAGCTGCTGATGGGCTGGAGTAGGGCCTGTTCTTGCGGCACCTTTTGCGGATCTGCATGTGGGCCTTCACCCGAGATTCGGTCTTCTCAGACTTTGACGGGTGTCGGATTCACACGTGGCATGGGACGGTCGTCCCCGGTCGGACATTAGAGGCGATCGCCAGATGCCAATAGACGATCACCTTGGACATCGACCGCTAGGCGCTTCCCAGCATTTGTCTTCTTTGGTTGGCTTCCGACCATTAGGCCGATCGCCATCGAGGCGTATAAATCGCCGCACAACAGAATGTATGGAATAAAATATTCCAACATTTTCTAAGTTGCATCGCTAAAAATCTTGGTAGGAAAAATCTATGGGATAAAATCCAAGTCAAGGAAAAAGGAGTGCAACACGAATTTCTTACAAGTATGCTTTGGGCATCTCGAAATCCTTCTTAGACTTATAAGAATATAATAGAAATTGGTCGTTACTCTTTATTTGTTTCCAGTTTCGTTTGTTTCCCTCGCTACATAAATTATTGAGAAATAAAGATAAAAAATATTAAGTGGATGCTATATAAATATGCTCGGTAGACTTGTGACACATGATATCTATAGGATTTGTGTCAAAAAATTGATAAGAGAAAATAGCATTCGTCAAGGATGAATTGAGCAAGGAATCTATGTATCATAATATCCGACATATTCTTGAGACACATCCTTGTGGATACCTTCATCATGAACATGGCTTTGTGGACTCAATTCAAAAATGAATGTTAGCACTCATTTTTACACATGTTTCGATAGAATTTCTCCGGATTTTAAGATCCTAAAATGTGTGGAATTGTGTTGTTTGTGCTTAAATTATATTTGTTGGACTCGATCACACTTGGGTATGTTTGGTTACTTTTACAGGTGTTTTAAGGCCATTATCAAGCATGAATAATGTCCCAACCCCAGATATATATCAAGAGATGCATAAACAAAATATCAAGCCGAAAAGGACTGAAAAAACGAGTATATATCAAGTGGATATGAGGAACACGAGCATGAGCAAAACTACTCGTGTACAATATAGAGTGCCGAAGACATTAGTGACACACGAGCAACTGCTCGTGCGTGTTGCTCGTGCGTCGTGCTCGTGCGTGGTACATTTGACACGGTCGGCGACTTGGTCGAGTTACATGTCCAGAAACTTTTGCATTTTCTAGAGCACTTGGACATGGGCCGTGTCATTTGACACGACCGGGTTACTTTTCGGTGCTAATCTCCATGATTGACGTTTCTAACACATTTTGGACGGGAAAAATCATACCCTTGGACATTTTTGGAGGCTTTTTAAGGGGACTTGGACCTGGAATGAACAAGGAGAGTCTTAAAGATTTGGTAAGGGAAGAAAAACACAAGATTGAGAAAGAAACTTACTAAAAGAAGGAGACTTAGAAGGAAGAAAAAGGAAGAACACATCAAGAACACTTGAAGGCTTAAACCGAGACCACTCAAGACACCATCCGAGTTTTATCTTCTTCCTATATTTTACTCATTTTGTTGTTTTATTTAGCATGAACATAATGAACATGATGATTATTAATATTTCTTAAAAGAAATATTACCAGAAATCGAAATTGCGGATATTACATACTACCCTCCTTAAAAGAAGTTTCGTCCCGAAACTTAAAACAAGTAGGGAGAAGAAATATCCCGCCAGGAAAATTCAACGAGATACACAAGAAATGCGTAACTTACGCCCAACGGTGAAACTTTACAAGCAACGCAAAGGAATATACGGCGTGAAAACATGCTCCACGACGACTAACACAACGCCACCGGTAGAGACATAATAAAACCAACAAGTGACAAACGTCATCAAACAGATAATACAATCAAGTCGATTATCCAAACTATCACAAAACACAAAGCACCTGTTACAAGGAACACGCACAGTCGAGAAAACAGAAAATAAACACAAAACGATCCACAAGGACAATCACAAACAATTCGGACTACGCCGAAATCCTCAAAAATCATACTAGGTATCTCTGTGCCCTTTCGGAGCAGAGACACAGCCTCGATCCCCAAATCTCTCAGCTACCGTCTCGCAATGCACGGCTCAGTGACCCACCTGGCCACACTCGAAACAACTAACTAACAATGAACGACAATTCTTCGCGGTACGAGATCAGGCAACAACAGTCAGACAACCCCGATCGAACAACAACGATCGAACAACAACGATCGAACAACAACGATCGAATAACAACGATCAAATAACAATGATCGGACAACAACGATCAAATAACAATGATGGAACAACAACGATCGAAAAACAATGATCGAACAACAACGATCGAAAAACAATGATCGAGCAACAACAATCAAATAACAATGATCGAACAACAACGATCAAAAAGCAATGATCGAGTAACAACGATCAAACAACAATGATCGAATAACAATGATCGAACAATGACTCCGAAGTTCACACTTCAACTCAAGACATCAAAAGAACTAGTAGAACCAAAAGATGTTACTTCCGAACAAGGTTCACAAGAATCGAACCGAACTCGGAAAAGTCACAGCGATAACCGGATCGAACCAAAACAAGATCACGGCTCGTTCGAACGATGAAACCGAAATACAGAACAAGTTCAGAAAGTATCAACGAACACGAGCGAGTCGACAGACCTGGGAAAGAGGAAATTCAGAAGTCCAAAAACAATACGATTATTACATTCGACCTCTTATAAAAGAAGGTCGTCCCCGCAACTCACAATAACGGAAACAAGGCAACAGCACAAAAGCAGCTGACGGAAACATTTCCCATGGGCTTCTTAGAGCTGATCCTGATATCTGTACTAAAGTTCGTGCCACGAAAGACTCGGAACCCAACTCGTAAAACTGGATCCTGTGTCTCTCGGGTTCACACTTGAAATGCGTTACTGACGAGAAGGACAATTGGTATGTGCATGCCCCCGGCACACCATGGTTGAAGCACCTCGGCTCGGCATAACGAATATACAAATGCTAGATACAATGGAACATAACATCACAAAACAACAAACCGGAGATGCCAACTTGGCATAACATATCAACACATACTAAAATCACAACAACCACGGCATCGTTCGACGATTACAACGGCCCGAACGATAACCAGCATATAATTACTAAACATCACGAAACAACTACGTATGTACACAATCATACAAACTCAAGTCCTAACCGCTCACACGGGTGCGATAGCATGCAAATCACCACGAAACGACAACATTAAAGATCAACATCACACCCCTCGCAGAGGGCTAACACAACAATGCGTGGCGAACGACTCAACGCTCAAACCACCAATTCAACCACAACTCGGGGTTAACACCCTAACGAATGTTCGAACATCATACATACATTTCCGGTCCGCAAACAGGAATGATAGGTTTTAAAAACGAAAACCACATTTTTGAAAACAATTTGGAAACACCGGTAGATCTTGAGTATCACCTTACAAAAAGTAGTACAAACACCATTATCGAGACTTTGAAAACCATCTTGCGTTTGAACAAAAATGAGGACACTTTTCTTTTAGTGAAAAACTTTCAGAAATATTCGACCCTCGGGTCTAAGCAAATCATTTCTAAATAATTGAAAATATCTCAAAATATTTTGGTCCTCAACTGGAATAATTTTGAAACATATTGCGGCACTGGAATGCACCATGAAAGTATCGCGAGAAAATAATTCATTTTAAAAGTACGTCTCGAAATTTATTTTCTAAGATACTCAAGTTTTTCGAAAATCTATTAGGCTAGAATGCCAAAAAACTCACATGTAACAACATTCACTTACATCCATCACAATACATGCATCAACTCGCTCAAAAACCAAGACAACACATGTCTTTTACCGGAAACAAACAGTCGAATATCATATTCAAAGGGACATAAATAACGACAACACTCCTCATATAAACGAAATATGAGAGTCAAATAAACGCATCACGAAACCAAAATTATGCATAGAGACTCCGTCACTTAACACATAATCATACAAGTAACTCGTGTCATACAAGGCACAACACAAAGAACGGAGACTTACATCAACAGGTCACACGAAGGTGATGATCGCCCCACGATACTAATCACGACCAACCAACTCAGACGACGCGTCGCGACATGACTCCGTCAGACAAAATCCGATGAGACAAAACTCAATAGACACAACTTGACCCAACAGCCTAGGTTTCCACAACCTAAATCTCTAATACCATTTATGTAACACCCCCAATCCGCTCTGGGATATTACACGCCGTAGAACCTTTCCTCAAGGTTCTACCAGGCTGGTAACAAAATCGAACAACTCAACAATGCCTTTAAGGCTAAAATGACTCAGTAGATCGATTTGGTCTTTCAATAAATACATACAACTCAATTACAATACATGCCTACGCAGGGGTCGAATACAACACACTCCCGTACAACGGGGAAGAATACTGCAGCGGAAATAAAATACAGCTAGACCAATACGACAATATACGGGTCCTCGTGTGATTAGTATCGTTCATCTTTCATCATCCTTCATGTCGACCCTGTGCTATGCTCCCCAAAACCTAAATGCAATACAGACATCCACCCCCCGAATACTCGGGGGTTAGCAAAACTCCACTGTTTTGCTAGTGCAAGTATAAAATACAAAAACAAGCCATACATATCATACTCCAAGGACATAGAAATCATAAACATACTTCCCGAGGTAAATCACTTGATCAAAATGGTTAAATCGAAAGATAGGGGTAAACCCGATATACATCTTGTAAAAACATTTTACGATGTCGGTAGTTTTGAAAACGTTTAGGGACACAGCCCAAAAGTCATTTTCCCAAAACACAATTATGATAAAAACACATGGGGTCTACGACCCAATTCACAAAACACGGGGTCCAAGACCCAAATCATAAACCACAGGGTCTACGACCCAAATCATCAAACACACATTCCTAAGAATTATTTGTGTCCCATGCTAACAAGCCACGAACCTCAGATGCTCCCACATAACATACCCGAGTGAATAACCAAATAGGAAACCATACCAAATCACATGTCACCGTAACAAGAGTCACGTGACCACAAGCACAGATACATTCATAACCAAATTACAACCATAAGTTATCCCGGCATCGCGCTAACAAGCCACGAACCTCAGAGTCCCCGCAAGACATACCCGATGGATAACCACACAAGTTATCCCCAGCATCGTGCTAACAAGCCACGAACCTTGGAGTCCCCGCAAGACATACCCGATGGATAACCCTACGGTCACGCCCGACCCATACTAACAAGTATGGATCCCGGAGATTCAACGATCCTACGCGGAGGCACATCACATAAAACAAGCACACAAAAATAATCAACTATAAAGCCAAGCAATATTAAGCATCACAACCTCCTTTTAAAGGAGTAATAACCAATATCACCCGTCACATCTTCACCGAACAAGCACACATAACGACATGTTATCCTCAGTGAATGATTACAGTTTATTACATTCACTAAATGTGATCATAAGTCTTTCAACAAACGAAGTTAACACCCATAGGCCAAAAACACACTTATTCACGAAGCATGTTGAAAGACAACATTTATCGAGAACATACCGATACTTTTTAACATTCATTAAACATCCGGATTTTACATAAAATCATTTACCAACAATTATACCTACAAAACATGAAATGTATGGGCAAGATACTTGCCTCGATACCACGAGCAATGGAACCACGAACGGACATGGTTGGTTAGCCCTCGAACTTCCAAAAACGACCAAGAATTCGACAACCTCACGAACTCTACGAAAATAACACCACACGAATCATCAATCACCAACGATATTCAACTCGAAAACCTCGAGCACCTATAATCCTCCAGGAGGAACAATAAAACATGATTACGACGATAATCAAGGCCAAAACAACGGAATCATAGCAAACTATCCAAGGGAACTCATTCGAATTTTTAATCGAACAATAAATGTTCAAGACCCTTCAAGAACAAAGAAATCGCCCTTCGAGTCGAACGAATCAAATATATGAGTATCCAATCCGTAGAACATGTTCAAAACAACGTTTATACAACAATTAATTGATCAAAAATGGATTGGAATCGAAATCAAAAGGAAAATCCCCAAAATCTTCCAAAACAAGGGTTCAAGCCAAAATACCTTGATTCGGACGAAGAACACGGATTAGATGATGATATAATCAACAAGAATCTTCCAAATCGCCTTGGAATCGATTAGAATCGGGCAATAACTCGATTTCCCGAGACTCTCGTCGCCAGCCGTCACAAAAACGAGGAAAGGAGGTAAAAAATGAAGTCTGGCCGAGCCAGGCCTATATATGGCCAGCAGGGTTACGGCCGTAACCGGCATTCATCAAAATCCGCCCAGCGCCTGCCGATCACTTACGGTCGTAACCTACAGGGCCTTACGGCCGTAACTCGGCACTTACGGCCGCATTCGCAGTCCTTACGGCCAGAATCGCATTCATCCGAACATCGCCTGCACACGACGGGCCAGAATCGACACTTACGGCCAGAATCGCATTCGCCCACCATGTCTCCGCCGAGCACGACGTCAGAATCGCACCTTACGGCCGTAACTCGGCCAGGCCAGGCCCTGCTCTAAGAAGTGCGGCCGTGACTCAGCTGTGGCCACTCCGACGGCCCGGACGACCCCATAACCCGAACCTGAATATGAATCGAAGATATGGTTACGATGTACTTGCAAAGACGAATCCAGGCGCTAAGAGAACACACGATTCCGACCACCCCAAGGCTCGAAATTCGACAACGGAAAGTAATTACCCCAAATTTGGGAAATTATGAAAACGGCCCAAAACGTCTGAAATACACGATACACGATCGAAACACCAAGACAAAGATCGCAACACGAATAATAACTTAAATGAACTTACGAGAAACTTGAAACAATAGTTTCAGATGAGATTCGCAAGAATCGAACTCAAGTGCGGAAAAGTTGCTTAAGAACACAGAACTCAACAAAACGATATCGAAACGAACTCGGATGACAAAAAGTGCAGAATTAATCATTCTCGAAATGACGAAACGGTCCTGAGCGAGTCGTCAAAATGGACTTCCGCCAAAAAATAAGATATTACCGAAAATCAAAATTGCGGATATTACACGAGGACTTATTTGAAGACCTCGAATATCAAGAACAAGGACATGTGACCTTTGGCGACAATCAAAAGGGAAAGATCAAAGGCATCGGAAAAGTCGGTAAGAAACCTTCTCCCTCTATCAACAAAGTATTATTTGTTGAAGGTTTGCATCACAATTTACTTAGCGTTTCTCAACTATGTGATGAAGGTTTTAAAATTCTCTTTGAGCAAACTCATTGCACGGCATTTAGAAATAATAAAATTGCATTCATCGGTTTGAGATGTGGAAACATTTATATTGTTGATCTTAATGATAAAAGCTCATTTAATGAAAAGTGCCTTATTACTTTGGATGATAATGCATATTTATGGCATCGTAAATTGGGGCATACATCTCTACCCATCATTTCTATTTTATCGAGACACGATCTTGTCCGTGGTTTAACCAAACTCAAATTTGATCGGAAGCATTTGTGTGAATCATGCATAAAAAGTAAACATACTCGAGAATCTTTCAAACCAAAATTTGAGGTTTCCACTAGCCGTATTCTTGAACTTGTGCATATGGATTTGATTGGACCATCTAGATATGTTAGTCTAAATGGTAAGCTTTATACTTTGGTCATTGTTGATGGTTATTCCCGTTTTACTTGGGTTAGATTTCTTGCTTATAAAGATGATACATTTTCCGAGTTTTCCAAATGGTGTCGTTTGGTGCAAAATGAGAATAGTCTCTCTATAATTTCTATCCGCACCGATCACAGAGGTGAGTTTGATTGCACTCCGTTTGAGCTTTTATGTGACAAATATGGTATTAATCACAATTTTTCGGCTCCTAGAACGCCTCAACAAAATGGGGTTGTTGAAAGGAAAAATCGATCTTTGGAGGAAATGTCAAGGACTATGCTTAACGAATATTCTCTTCCACAATATTTTTGGGCCGAAGCAATTTTTACGGCATGCTATGTGATTAACCGAGTTCATGTTCGTACAACTCACCTTAAAACTCCGTATGATATATGGAAGGGCAAAAAGCCAAATATATCTTATTTTCATCCTTTTGGTTGCAATGTGTTTATCCTAAATAATGGTAAGGATAACTTGGTGAAATTTGATGCTAAATCCGACTCCAGAATGTTTCTGGGTTATGCTACAAATAGCAAAGCATATCGTGTTTATAACATTAGAACAAATAAAGTTGAAGAATCCATTCATGTTAAATTCAACGATATGATCTCACCCCCGAGAAAGGTAGAATGTTTTGATGATGTAGGTATTTTTCCGGATTCTCATCCCTCAAACGAAATGGAGAAAATTTCGGAAATCCAAAAAAATACAATCGAGAGTCTACCAAAAGATTGGAGGCACATCAAAGACCATCCAAAAGATCCCGTGATTGGAAACATTGAAGACGGTGTTGAAACTCAAAAGAGAACCACCGAATATATGGCTCATTGTGCTTTCGTATCCGAAATAGTTCCCAAAAATATATCCGAGACTCTTGATGATGAAAGTTGGATGATGGCAATGCAAGAGGAGCTTGTACAATTCATGCACAATAACGTATGGAATGTAGTTCCCGCTCCTAAAGATAAAACAATTATCGGAACTAAATGGGTGCACAAAATCAAGTGTGACGAAGACGGTTACCCAATACGAAATAAATCTCATTTGGTCGCACAAGGGTATAATCACGAGGAAGTCCTTGATTACGAAGAAAGTTATGCTCCCGTGGCTCGACTCGAAGCCATCCGTTTGTTATGTGCATTTGCCGCTCACAAAAAGATCAAGCTATTTTAAATGGATGTGAAAAGTGCATTTTTGAATGGCTATATTCAAAAAGAAGTTTATGTCAAGCAACCTCCCGGCTTTGAAGATCACCAGTTTCCGGATCACGTCTACAAGCTCAACAAGGCACTCTACGGGTTGAAATAAGCACCTCGAACATGGTATGATCGTTTAAGTAAATTTTTAATTGCAAATGATTATAAAAGAGGTAAAGTCGATAATACCTTGTTTGTGAAAATATTGAATAATGATATACTTGTTTGCCAAATCTATGTTGATAACATTGTTTTTGGAGCTACTAACGAATCATTGTGCCAAGATTTCTCTAATCTTATGAAGGGAGAGTTCGAGATGAGTATGATGGGAGTATTAACATTCTTCCTCGGGCTTCAAATCAAGCAATGCGAAGATGGAATTTTTATTCATCAAACAAAGTACTCAAACGATCTCCTCAAGAAATTCAAAATGGAGAGTAGCAAAGTGATTTCAACGCCAATGTCTTCATCATTGAAATTAGAAAAAGATGAAAATGGCAAATCCGTAGATCAAAAATTATATCGAGGTATGATCGGATCTTTGCTATATTTAACTGCTTCTAGGCCAGACATAATATTTGCTACATGCTTATGTGCTCGATTCCAAGCTAATCCTAAGGAATCCCATGTAAATGCATTTTTCATTACCTGAATGGGACCATCGGACTAGGTCTATGGTATCCTTATTGCTTGGACTTTAATTTGATGGCATATAGTGACGCCGATTTCGGCGGATGCAAAATTAATAAAAAGAGTACTAGTGGTACATGTCATTTTATTGGCTCATGCTTAATATATTGGGGAAGTAAAAAGCAAACCAGTGTAGCGGCCAAATACGTTGCTGCGGGAAGTGCTTGTGCTCAGGTATTATGGATTAAAAATCAGCTCCGCGACTACGGCATTTATTTTGAAAATACCCCTATTTTATGTGATAATACTAGTGCAATTAATTTGAGTAAAAATCCCGTGTTGCATAGTAGAACTAAGCATATAGATATTACACATCATTTTTTACGTGATCATTTGCAAAAGAAAGATATTTGCTTAATTTTGTCGGGACGAAGGACCAACTTGCTGATATATTTACGAAACCTCTTCCCGGGGAATCATTTAACACTATTCGGTTGCAACTTGGTATGGGACATCTAGACAACTTTTGAAATTAGTTTTCTACTCGAGAAATCAATCTCCTAGAAACGTTCCATTCGCTAGCGCGCGCTAGCTTCATTCTTTTAACGCGCGCTAACTTCCCACTCCTGTACGATTTTGTCTTTGATAGTGTACGCTAATCCCTTATCACTTGCGTGCGCTAATTAAAATCTTCTTATTTCGATATATGCTACTGGACAGTCCAGTAAGCTACCTATATATTCATAACGTACGCTAATTCTACACTCTTTGCGTACGCTAATTAAATCGGTTCAGTTCCCTATATAAACTCTGAACAGCCTAGAAACTCTTTCACCATTTCATAATGCACGCAATCGCTCAGATCCCTTTTTCAGCAAGAACCCTAGCCAAAATCTGATCCATATAATCCCGATTTCTCTCTTCAGTTTCATCAAATCTTTCAATTCCTTTCATATTCATGTCGAGCAAGGGCAGAAAAGCTATGGAAAAGACTTACAAAAGCACAAAATGCACCCGCAAACCAGAATATGATGCATCCCGTTTCGTGCCATATACCACTTCCAAGGTCTTTTCTGAAATCCTTCCTCAGGAACAATTGACGGACTGCTACTACTTCAATTTTCACAGCCTGGAACGGGTGAATGTTGTTATTTCGGATTTTTTCTCTTCTATTGGAATTTCCCGTTTTGTTGAATGTAAGGAACCTGTCTTTCCCGAGTTAGTTCGCGAATTCTATGTGAATCTTCATATTGCTGAGAGTGAAGGATCCTCATCTTTAGTTTTAGGGAGTTTGATTGGAGGAACCGTAGTGAAAGTCTCTTCGGAGATTTTGACTCAATTATTTGGTTTGTCGTCCGATGGCTTTTCTTGTTCTGGAAAATCGATCGCTGAGGAATCTGGAGTTACCGAGATTGATGTCATGGAATTTTTGAGTTCGAAAGCTGTAATCGACATCACCGATGAGGCCTTTGAGAACAACGATTTCGGGATTTATTCGACTCCTTTTGGTCGCACTCACCAAGTGTATAATGCCCAAGGTCAACACGCAGCATAAGTTGGTCGGAATCAATAAACATGTGGTGTACCGAGTGCTAAATGATGACAGGATTGACTTTGCCGCGATTGTCACAAGCTGGATGAAAGTTAAGGGCGACCTCTTTCAGTCGAAGAATTACGCTTCACCGTTCCGCAAGGATGGAATGCCGTACGGCTCCATCCTAATGGCGATCTTCAAATTTCATCAAGTGGATTTATCAAAGGACAAAGCCGTTCCGTATCCATCGGCCATGAGATCTCGGATTACTCGCTCAAGGCCATGCACTATGTTCGAACGATCAACCGGGGCTGGATTCTCTTTCCATAGCTTCATGAAGACGATCAAGTGGAGAAAGGGACTCGTATGCCGACACCGGAAGAGCGAATTACTCGATGAGGGCCACACACCCTTCGAGAAATGCAAACAGGAGAATTTGTGAAGAAGCCCACTTCTAAGGGAAAGCGTCCGATGAGAGAGACACTTACCGAGGAAGAGGAGAGTGACCTCATTTCACGGATGCGCAGCATCGAGATTTCACAATTGGAGATCCGTGAAGATGTTCGTTCTCTTCGCTCCGAGGTTCAAGGAGTGCACGGGATGCTTGAAGATTTCATTCGCTTCACTCATCCATCGTTCCCGCTTCCACCTTCCTCATCCGAGCACGCACCTTAGTTTTAGGACATTGATTCTCGTTGTAGCGAACTTTTATTTCACATGTTTTTTATGTCTTGTGCTTTGGATATTTCTGTGTAATGCTTGAATTATTTTAAATAAAATGCGCATTCCCTTCGTTTGGTTTTCATGTACTTTGGCGTTTGTTAATTATGTGTTTCGTTTTGACGCATGGCATTTGGTTGGTATCTTGTTCTATATGCAACAACACAGGGGGAGTCCTTTTTGCTTATATCAAAAAGGGGGAGAAACACTCCAAACCAAAACCAGAACGTACTAACATATCGAACAAGTTACCTTGATTCGAAATTTTTTTTAAACGTTTTTGCAGGTATATATTAAATGTTTTGACATCATCAAAAAGGGGGAGATTGTTGACTCAAAGTATTTTGATGATGATTATAATCAAAACATTTAACAAAAACTATCTCATCGAGCTGTTACATTGAAGGATTCTGTTCCTAGCGCACGCTACAGACTGAATGGTAGCGCACGCTATCGAGGGAAAGTGACCTGCAGTCAGGTAAGTAATCTGCAGCCAAGTTGGAGTCACCTGATGGATAATGCACGCAAATCCTACAATATCAGCGCACGCTAAGTTGTCAATCTTAGCGCATGCTATCATCTATCTATAGCGCACGCTATCGCACTCAAGGCAGAGAGTCAGTAAGGTCTGGACAGAAAAAGGGAAATCATCTGCGCACGCTACGAAAGTATAATTACGTACGCTATTCAGAGGTCTTAGCGCACGTTACATGTCAGACCTTGCACACGTTACCGGAAATCATATTGGTAGTCCAGTAGGCTCTGGAATCAAATCAAGGAAGCAATTACGTATGCTAAACAAGCTAACGTACGTTATCTGGAAAAGTTATAGCGCACGCTACAATACATTTGTTAGCGCACGCTAAGCGTTCAAATTCCTATCATTAGTCAACTTATCCGTTGGAATGCAAACGTCAAAAAGGAGATCCGTAAAATCTGGAAAGCTATTATAAAATAATACTAGCGCACGCTAATGTATCAGTACTAGCGCACGCTGAGTACATTTTTATCCGTAGGAAAAGAGACGTTGGGGAGACAAACCGACAAGTTTCAACAGTCAAAAGTGAAGACCTGTTGACTGATGATAACGCACGCTACAGAAGACCGACTAGCACATGCTAGACGTGTATTATGACCGTTGGTACAGTTTAATGACCGTTCAGATCAGTCGAGTCAAAAATCGATAGCGCACGCTATGAAGGATTATTAGCACACGCTAATAATACATTTTTCAGTATATAAAGAAGGACTTGACACTATAAATACCCATAGGACTTGGGTATCTCACACACAACTTCAATCATTCAAGTATACAAGCATTCTTGAGCTCAGATTTCTATCTATTATTGCATTCTAAGTTGTGAGGAAAAAGATACAAAGAGTGATACATATTGTAATATTTAGTATACTTTGTGTTCTTTTTATTTGGTTGTGAGTGTTGCATCACTCATACAAGAGCATTAGAGAAACGAATTAAGAGTCACTAATCCGGTGTTATTAGGATCTTTGATCCGGCATTGTTAGGATTACACTCCAATATTCGTAAGTAAGGATTATCTAGTTCCGATAGAACACTAGATACACAAAGTTTATTTTGAGAGTGGTTGTGCTTGGACCAATAGAAGACAAGTGGTTGTAACGGTTGTTGTGCTCGGACCGATCGAAGACGAGACAAGTGTGTGGTTGTTTCTTTAGCCAATAGAAAAAGATGTCGGAGAGAGGACGTAGGCAAGTTGCCGAACCTCTTTAAATCTTTGAGTCTTTTACTTTCCACACATTTTTCCTTTATTCGCGAGAAAGTTCGATATTCCGCATTACCACTATTCAACCCCTCCTTCTAGTGGTGAATTTATCTCTTCAAATACTTGTCTATTCCGAAGAATAGTGTGGGTTCTTCCACTATCAACAAGGCAATCAATTTGCTATGAGACATCTACAATAAGGCATAAAACTCGATTATTCTTGTGATGAAAGACATAGCGAAAACTCATTAACTTCGAGTTTGGAGAAATTCGACCAAGTTAGGATCAAAGTTCAGCACAATCGCTGGAAATAATTTCCGTACAGCTTGACCTTTATTTGCTAAAACAGCAATAACTCCTTCGTTATGAAGTATATTGACGAACGGTCAGTTATCTAGAAACTAGACTTCCGTATCTTTCCGTCCATAGGTTGTTTACTTTCTGGATCATTGAACTAAGATCGTAGTGCTCGTTTCATGTTGCTATTTCGGAATTTCCCTGTTGTTGAGTGATAGAGCAAGGTTGAAGTCTTTTTCAAAGGCATTATTGTTGATACAATACTATGACAATGATATCCATGGGAGCGTTTAAACATTTTAAAATGCATCAGGCTATTCAATTTATATCTCGACTAATGATCCCTTCGGTAACTCCATCTTGATATACTTGCAGAGAAAGTAGGAATGTCGGTACAGCTAAGGCTGTTTAAAAACCACTGATTACGTTTGAACTTTCAAAGCATAAACAAATACCAAGAATGATGCGCCTAATCTTGACCAAAAGTTTTTGATAAAATCCACCAATGTATCAAATTAACCAAGCAATTCTTACTGAGCAATTATTTTGTAATAAACCAAACATGCTTTTGAAGGGAAAAAACAAAATTTATTTTTGCACAATCACAGCAATTAAAAGAATTTTATTCATCATGTCCAACTTTATTACATTAATAGAAAATCCCAAAGTAGTTCTCAAAAGAAAAATAGAAACAAGACAAAACATAACCAAAGCGTAAAAACTAGTCAAACTATAATGATCTAGTCAAAGTCAGCAACATCCAAATGCTGGTCTTTGTCCGCAATGGTGAGAGGAGGGATCTCAACATGTTCCACCTCCATATTCTCATTATCTTCCTCCATGTAATTTGACTCTTGGGTCAAGTACTGTTTATAGTGCTTGTAGTAGGCTTAGATGTTCTTTGGCGCCTTGCAATTGCGGTAGGTATGCTTCTTTGAACCGCAAGTATAGCAATTCTGGCCTTCTTTTGGAGTGGGTCCATTCCCGGCGGCAGGAGGTGGTCCACGTGATTGGGCTCCACTAGGACCCGTGGTCGAGCCACATTGCCTCTTCCATACATTGGAACGACTACCTCGTGTTTTCCGTCGCTTGCTTGAGTCATGCACCCGTGGTGCTTGTAAAAACTGAGCAACATTGCCTTTTTTATTTTGTCATGGTGCCTTCTTGTGGGTAGCCCGATTCACTTCCAGAATCGGCTTCGTACCAGTTGGACGTGTTGGTAAATTGGCACCCCACTTAGAATGGTGGAAGATATCGCGTAGTAGAGTTTCCAAACTCTTTTGCATTGCGGAAGCGTAATTAACTTGCAGAAAGTAAATGACACAATATTTATAGAGGTTCGGCCAAACGTGCCTACGTCCTCTCTCTGCATCTTTTTCTATAGGCTCAAGATCAACCTTTTACACCTTGTCTTCTATCGGTCTGAGGTAAACCTTTACAATCTTGTCTTCTATCGGTCTGAGATAAACTGTTACTCTCTTGTCTTTATGTCGGTCCAAGATAAACCATTTTTCTTTTCTATCAGACAAGGAAGCAACCTATCTAGCTTTCTATTAGTACTAGACAAACCTCGCTTATACTTAGACATGATTCTAATAATGCCGGATCAACGATTCTAAAAACACCGAATCAATGTACAATCTGTATCTTTCCTCTCGTGTATATTTTCGTGTATGAACACTCAAACACTTATCAATTAAGCACAAATACAACAACGATAGTGTATACAGTGATATCAAACGTATAGATGATTATCTCAGAGTTGTTGTTATGGATAATACCATATGCCTTGGTATTTATATGCAAATTCTTCCAACTATTACTGGCTGTCTTCATTAGCGTACGCTATTTCTCTTCTTTATCTATACAAAACCTTCTTACGTATGTTAATATGCATGGTTACGTACGTTAACTGCTTATTGCTTCAGTCTAGTAGCTTCTGCCTTTATCGTTAGCCTGCGCTAACTTTGTCCCTTAGCGTGCGCTATCTGGTCTTCACTTACAACGGTCTGATGCTTTAAAGTCTTCTGTCCAACGAACATAATTCAAACATAGCGTGCGCTAAGTATTCTTTGTAGCGTGCGTTATCTTGTTCAAATTTCACTTTTCAGATTCGTTGACCGACCACGTGATCTCCGTGTTGAAATACTTTACAAAGGATATATTTCTTCGTTAGCGTGCGTTAACATGTATATGTAGCATGCGCTAACTCAGTCAAGTAGCGTGCGTTCTTCTCTTCATGTAGCATGCTTAAATCCATCAGGTGAGACTTCAGGTTGCTTTCTTAGCGTGCGTTAACTTGATTTACTTCCATGCGTTATCTGCTTTATTGCCCAGCTTGTGCGTCTTCGACTTCTTCATTTTTTTGGTTCGTTCTATTGTTTTATTTATTGTTTTGATTTGATCGACAACACATCATCAAAACTTTTTTATAATTATATGGAATAGAATATTTCAACAGGACGTGCATTGCTATTGAGAATGATCTCATGGTGACTTTCTTTTTTCGCGAGGTGGGAGATAAGGTCACTAAAATTTTTAATTCTCCATTCCTCATAGGCAACGCGCAGCTGATGAACAATTACACTTGCTCCCACGGGAAACCTATTAAGAGTCTTCTCGATCAAGTCTTGATCAGACTTCTTGACACCACAAAAACCAAGATCAGTGGGAAGATCGAGGATGGCTTGATTATAGGCCTCCACATTCGCATAATCCAAAAACTGGATTTGCTCCCATTGAAGTTGCAATTTGGGGAAGCGCTGATCATGCCCATTATTAAAATGTTGTTCGAGTATATCCCATAGTTCTTTGGGGGTTTGCAAATTCATGTAACACTTTTTCAACAACGAATGTATATGTCTACACAAGTACATCAGTACATTAGCCTTGGTTTCCTTGCTCGGTTCTTGAGCGGTAGGCTCATTAGAGGAAAAGATGGTGGTAGTAAATATCTTGCCGATGAACGCCAAGCGAACGTCTGATACCCACCTATGGTACTCCTTACAAGCATGGTCAAGGATGTCGAACTCCGGGTAAACATTAGATCTTTGTGCCATCTATAAGATATAAACAAGAGGAAGTTAGTCTTGTTGGATTTCAGTGACAATGTAAACGATCACAACCGATACTTTTAAAAGCCTGTAAGATAACCATTACTCGATATAGTTCCCTTAGTTGTTGTTAGTAAAGTCGACAAAAATGACGATATAAAATAGCACCCAGATACGTGGTGTATGCAACAACCACAGGTATCGACTTTCAATAATTCCGTGACTCCCCTAGGACCGTCACACAGTTTTCTTCGACACGCAGAGATACCAATTTCTCTCGCGGTCTCATCTACCGCAAAGTAGCATGGGAGATAAAGAACCCAATAACCCATGTTCCCAAAAAAAAATTCCCAAAAAAAGAGAATTGAAATAGGGACAAGTTTAGATATTTACCTCAATTATAAAATTAGACACGTGATATGGAGGAATTGGTGGGGTGTTACGATCTACCGATTGGTACTCGATGCGACAACGTGAAACTAGGGGCGCAATTTTAGCGGTTTCATAAAATAAATTAAATCGATGTTCGGGTCTTTGGACCGAGACTTTGAAACGGGTCAGACCGGCTGGGCTAGATCGGATCGCGGCTTTCGGAAACGGCAGAACAAGGTCGATAACGGCTGGGTCGGCATGGACAGACTGTGGTGGCAGTGCTCGGCCGGCATCGAGCAAGGTCGATCACGACTGGGTCGGCATGGGCGGACTGGTCGCGGCTAGGCTGGATCGGCAGGCGCCGAATGGGATCTGGTTGACACGGGCTAGCTATGGTCGCGGCTACGCTGGATCGACAGGCGCCGAACGGGATCTGGTCGGCATGGGTGAGCTGTGGTCGCGGCTAGGCTGGATCGGCAGGCGCCGAACGAGATTTGGTCGGCACGGGCGAGCTGTAGTCGCGGCTAGGCTGGATCGGCAGGTGCCGAACGGGATCTGGTCAGCACGGGCGAGCTGTGGTCGCAGCTAGGCTGGATCAGCAGGCGCCGAATGGGATCTAGTCGGCACAGGCGAGCTGCGGTCGCGGCTAGGCTGGATCGGTGCGGCTGGTACCGATCAGGATCGATCACGGTTTATCGCGACAGAGTGCGATAGAGGTCTGGGCAGACTGGAAGCGGCTACATGCGGCAGGATGCGACAGTGGTCGACCTGTGTTGATCGGAGGTCCTGCAGGGGTCCGGCAGGGTGCGACATTGGTCGATCTGGGTCGATTGGAGGTCCAGCAGGGGTCCGGCAGGATGCAACAGTGGTCGATCTGGGTCGATTGGAGGTCCGGCAGGATGCGACAGTGGTCCGGCAGTGGTCGATCTAGAACCTTTCATCTATGTATCTTCCTATGACCAATATTAGGCTAGACACCAATAAGGGAAGGATATCCCGTAACACGCTTCTTTATTTCGGAATGTACTAAAACTTCTATTTTTACCATTATACATCTATTAACTAGGTAGTTCACCAAAAAAAAATCAATTAACTAGGTATAATTACTAATTAACATAAACTGCCGTTATCTTATATATATATATATATATATAGATTAAGTCCTCCTAATTAATGTGGAGTATTAAAGTTTAAATATCATTATACCAAATACATAATTTTAATATATAAGAGTTGAGTTAATAAATCTATTTTTAATTAATTTGCACATTCCTTTCAACTTCATTTCATATTATTCCCGGAGCAATTAATTTGCACATCTTTTCAACTTCATTTCATATTGTTACCGAAGCATTAATAAGACCCTTTCAACTTATAGAAACATTAATAAGATGCTTCTACATTCATCTATTTGTGCCTATATAAAAGTTCTACAAAGAAGCCATCGATGCGATGGGAGTACGAAATTCGTTGACGGAGGAATGTTGTATATATCATCTTACACCAACTATAAAACAATCCTTCACCGGTAAGCTACAAGACCCAATGCTCTCATGCGGTGATATGCCTCAAGTGAGTTATATGTGTACAATATCCATTGGTTTCATGTGAGGGTAAGAACCTTAACCATGTATTTTACATTATTAACATGTGAAATTGACAGAGAAATGTAACACTTTACGTCAAGGAACAATATGGCGCAACTTTTGAGGCCTAAACTAGAAGAAGGTTGCCTCACATGGATGAAGGTGTTCAAGGGACGAATGTTAAATAATCAGTAGGACCGTAGGAATGATGTACAAATGAAGACGTGAATTATATACTCCACAGACTTTTTATATAATAGCTTTCTTTTGTTTTTTTATTATTATTACTAAGTGAGTCTCTTTATTTACTTTGACCCAACCTGTTAAGTTATGCTACAATAATCGAGCTTTGTCGACTCCCCTATAGATGCGTTGGGATGTTGTAAGCGACATGACAACTAAAATGTTAAGATCGACACACGACCCTTTTTATTTGAGGATTAAATTTTAGCTTCTTATTTGAGGTCTACATTTTATGTTTTTATGTGAATTTTAACTTCTTATTTGAGGTCTACATTTTATGTTTTTATGTGATGGTAAAAATGTCAACTTTTTTAGCTAACTGGTGAAAAGTGTCGACTTTCTTGTAGTTGCACGATGGCATGGAAACAAAATTTGTAGACATGCATGACTGATTCTCATTTGATGGTAAAAAGGTCACTTTTAGTATTTACCAAAGGTAATTACTGTAATACCCACGATTTTCGTTCCGGTTATTTTGGATTTTTTTCGGATATTTCCCGGTTGTCGAGTCCCGGTATTATTTTCTCGACAACTGATTTTGGCGTTTAAGACCGTAGATGATGATTGGTTATCCGATGTTTTCATTTCGGATCGATGATGTTGTCCCCAAGTGTTTTGTCGTGTTCGTTCCGTGCGATTTCGGAAAATCGAATCGTCGAATCATGGTGGTCGGGCACTGGCCGGACGGTTGGGAACGCTGGCCGGACGGCTGCAGGCACTGGCCGGACGGGTACAGGCACTGGCCGGGTGGGTGCGGCAGGAACCGGCGTAGCGCACGCTACGGCCGGAAGGTAGCGCACGCTACGGCCAGGAAGCAGCGCACGCTACGGCCGGTTGGCTGCGCGCGCTAGTCGGCCGAGGCAGTGGGGACAGAAAGGTTCTGGACTGGGAGGATCGGCAGGTAGCGCACGCTACTGTCGGACACTGCGCACTCTACGGCCGGGAGGTAGCGCACGCTACGGCCGGAAGGCTGCGCACGCTACCTGGCCGAGCCAGGAAGTCTCTGGATTGTGGCCTGTGTAACACCCCCGATATATTCGGG
The DNA here is from genome assembly GCA_033398695.1 of Orobanche coerulescens. Classification (NCBI taxonomy): domain Eukaryota; kingdom Viridiplantae; phylum Streptophyta; class Magnoliopsida; order Lamiales; family Orobanchaceae; genus Orobanche; species Orobanche coerulescens. The sequence continues at coordinate 54,496,125 of CM065803.1, forward strand.
AATATTACAGCGCCGTAAATCCTTTACGTAAGGATTTACAAGGCTGAAGAATTGAACAAGTATAAAAAGGTACTAATAAATGGAAATAACGGAATTTCAGTACATCAGTTCTGACCCAATACAGGAATAATACAATTGTTCAACAGAACTCAATAATACATTACCAAATTCAAAACATCACAACCGACTTCGTACTCGAGTACTTATTGAAATAACGAATAAACAACAGATAAATAAACCCGGTCGGGACATCACTCTGCACCCTCGTCGTCATACTGTTCCAGTGGTTGTTTCCCTGCTCTCCTGGATCCTGAACACAAACAAAATGTTCACCCCCGAAGGGGTTAGCACAACGATGCTAGTACAAGTACCACAGCATATTATTCATATCTCACGGTGAATAATGATAATAACGTAAACAATAAAATACCAACGAGTCTTCTCCTACGAGAAACTCAAACATAACATACACAACTGATAATCACAACATGATATCAATACATACACATGGTAATTCCATCGATCCAGCGTTCACTGCCTAGAACCCACGATGATCCCGCTGACCAACCCGTGGTGGAAAACCCGTCCGATGATCCGTAGACGCTAGCATAGATCCCCCGATGATCCCGTCGGACCAACACGAGGTGGACACACAATAACGACATACATGCACGACAATATGTATAACAACAATACATAAAACAATTAAGGTACTTGCCTCGATTTGAAGACAATAATAACACTTCCACGGAAAAGAACACTCGACGATCGTCCTCTTCAATCAATCACGTAACTAGACCAAACCTTAACAAAAGAAATAGTACAGGATTTATCTCACGTCGTACAAATGTTAAACAATTCGATTAACGGTCACAAGTTCATAAACTGCAATCTGCCCGAATAGCTTAGCGCACGCTAAGTACTCTGTGTAGCGTGCGTTACGTCTGTCCAATAGCGCACGCAAACAACAAAGCCTAGCGCACGCTAACGAAGAATGGTCAGAACCTCACAGACAAGCCAAATGACTCGTCTTATGGTCGAGCGTTCGTTACGTACCAAGCGTATCGCACGATAACAACTTTTCGATAGCGATCGTTACATTGCATAGCATAGCGTGCGCTATCTATGCATGGCAGTTTACTGGTGAGCAGTAAACTGTTCTTGCCATGTTTGAAACAACGAAATCTTGCGTGATAATTCATGTTACTTCCATGAATACTATGTCTACACCCTCATGAATGATTATACGGATAGAGACAACTTCGGATTCAAGGATATGCATGCCAATATAAAACCATATTCTTTTCCGACTTCAAATCTTCATACGATAATACGAAAAACTAAATGGTTGATATCAACACCTCTATATGAGTCCATATTATCCTACTGAAGTTGATAAACGTCCTATATATACTAGATAAATCCTTCCATGATCAAACCTTTAGATTTATCTAACAATAAGGATGTTAACGTCTAGTCCAAGATTACTATGAAATCATCTATTAGATTCGGTTAACCAAAGATAGAAGCTTCTCTTCACATATCCAGTGTACTAAGATTCGAATCATGATGATTATAATCAAGGTATTCCAGGCTTATACAACTCATTATTCCAAACATGATATACTTGGATAATTCATCTATGAAAATCCATATCTTGTTAACATGATTATCCAAATCGTTAGAATCCAACTCTAAGTGCGGAGATAGATTGAACATACCTTAAAATGACGAAATCACTGAACCGTAAGGTAGAATCCAACTCCGGTTGGTTGTATGCCCTTCCAAGGTGCTATTCCACTTCCATGAATATTCCACGTGGTAACCAATGTATAAACATCAACAATATGTGTTCTAAGTGTATAAGAGTATTTCTACAACTCTCTGAACTCTCAAGATTGAGGAAAGTGCGAAAGAAATGCAAGCCAACACGGTTGATGTCCCATTTATAATTTCTGCATTATTGATAAGTTAGCGCACGCTACTAAGCATCCCTTAGCGTGCGCTAATAATGGTTGACTTCAGATTTTGTCCGGGTGCGTCAGCGGGAATCTTATCCGGACCCATGTCCCGCTGGCGCACGAGCCAGCTGCCCCGCTCAATAATTGAGTCCTTAGCGCACGTTACTACTACCTGTGTAGCGTACGCTAATAGTGGCCCGATAGCGCGCGTTAAGATACATTCTTAGCGTGCGCTATCACAAGGTTGTTTGAGCAATTATACATGTTTCTATACTTATGCATAATGATATTAATGCACTAAATATCACACTCCAATAATCAAAATCATCAATCCGAAATAATACATGGTTGAATACAGATGAAATACACTGTAATAAATCCGGATATTACATACTCTCCTACTAAAAAGGAGTTTCGTCCCGAAACTCAAGACGAAAACAACTCGGGATATCTAGACTTCATATCAGCTTCTGTTTCCCAAGTGGCTTCTTCCGTTCCATGACGTGACCACTGAACTTTGACCAAAACGATTGACTTGTTCCTCAGTTGCTTAACTCGACTCTCGAGTATCTTGGTAGTCTTTCTTCAAATGTCCCATCCTGTTCGACTTCGATCTCGCCGAAATCGATGATATGACTGGGATCTGATATATATCTCCGCAACTGGGATACGTGGAACACGTTATGAACATGACACAATGACGGCGGTAATGCTAATCTGTATGCCAACTCCCCAACTCTCTCGAGGATCTCAAATGGTCCGATATATCTTGGACTCAGCTTTCCTTTCCTACCGAAACGAAAGATTCCCCGGGTAGGAGAAACCTTCAAAAGTACGTGGTCTCGATCGAACTCCAATGGACGGCGGCGTACGTCCGCATAGGATTTCTGGCGACTGGGCGGTCGGCAGCCTTTCACGAATTAAGGCTATCTTCTCTCGAGTCTGCTCGATCAACTCTGGTTCTGTTCGATCAAGTCCGATGAATCGTCCCAAAGATAGGGGCGATCTGCATCTCCTTCCGTATAATGCCTCAAACGGTGCCATCTTAATGGAAGCATGCCAACTATTGTTATAAGTAAATTCAATCAACGGTAGATGAACTTCCCAATCGTTTGACCAATCTAAGGCACACGCCCTTAGCATGTCTTCCACCGTTTGTATAGTTCTCTGATTGTCCGTCGATTGCGGGTGATAAGCATCTTGAAGTTCAATTCGGTCCCCAAGGCCTTATGAACTGCCTTCCAAAAGTGAGACACAAAACGGCCGTCTCGATCAGAAACAATGGTCTTCGGCGTACCATGTAATCGAACTATCTCTGAAATAAAGACTCGTGCCAACCTCTCTGGTCCCCACGTATCCTTAATGCCTAGAAAATGAGCCGATTTGGTTAAACGATCAACTATCACCCAAATCATGTTCATTCCTGTCCTGGTTTTCGGCATATTAGTGATGAAGTCCATCGATATGTCCTCCCACTTCCATTCAGGAATCGGGAGCGGCTTCAACATTCCAGCAGGCCGTTGATGCTCAATCTTAACCTGCTGACAAGTCAAGCATTTCGAAACATAGTCCGCTACGTCTTTCTTCATGTTGCCCCACCAGAAGTTCTGCTTCAAGTCCTTATACATCTTACTGGTGCCCGGGTGGATAGAATAGGGCGAACCATGTGCTTCCTTCATAATCGTCTGTTTCAGAACATCAACATCGGGAACGCAGAGTCGGTTCTGAAATCTCAAAACTCTATCGTCATGAATTATGAATCCGGGGGCCTTTCCTTGGATCACTTCATCATGTAACCGAATCATCAGAGGATCATCTGCCTGTCTAGATTTGATTTCTTCGGTTAATGACGAAGTTATCTCCATCACGCACAGCTGTCCTTGGACTCTTTGTAACCAAACCTCAATTCCCTCACGAATCATCTCTCGTTGAAGGCTAAGTTGGGATGTCAGCGTCTCCAGCATCTGAATAGAGACAGGCTTGCGGCTAAGTGCATCGGCCACTACATTCGCTTTGCCTGGATGATATAAAATCTCCAAGTCATAGTCCTTAATCAGTTCCAACCATCTTCTTTGCCGCATGTTCAACTCTTTCTGACTGAATATGTACTTGAGACTCTTATGATCCGTAAGATCTGACAGTGAGTCCCGTACAGATAATGCCTCCAAATCTTCAAGGCAAAAACCACTGCCGCTAGTTCCAAATCATGTGTCGGGTAATTTACTTCATAAGGTTTCGGTTGTCGCGACGCATAAGCGATCACCTTATCGTTACGCATCAACACACACCCAAGTCCTTGGTTGAAGCATCACAGTAAACTATGAATCCCTCGGTTCCTGCGGAAGTGATAGAATCGGTGCCGTCGTCAATCTCTTCTTCAATTCATCAAAGCTAATCGACACAATTCATTCCACTCAAACTTTTGAGTTTTAAGGAGTCGAGTAAGTGGGCGGAGATTTTAGAAAACCCTTCCACGAATCGACGATAGTATCCGGCAAGTCCTAAGAAGCTTGGACCTCTTTCACGTTCTTTGGAGGCTTCCAATCCAATATTGCCTCGATCTTCGAGGATCCACTCGGACTCCTCTAGCGACACCACATGGCCGAGGAACATTACTTCTTTTAGCCAAAATTCACACTTAGATAGTTTGGCGTACAATTGCTCGTTTCTCAAAAGCTCCAATACAATCCGCAAATCTCGCGCATGTTCTTAGGACTCTTAGAATACACGAATGTCATCAATAAATACGACCACAAATTTATCCAAAATTCAATGAACACTCTGTTCATCAATTGCATAAATACAAAGAGTGCGTTAGTGAGACCAAACGGCATCACTACAAACTCATAATGCCCGTAGCGGGTTACGAGCGATTTGGAACATCGGACTCCTTAATCCTCGATTGATGGTATCCCGATCTCGGATCGATTTTAGAAAATACCGTTGCCCCTTGTAATCGGTCAAACAAATCATCAATCCGTGGCAACGGATACTTGTTCTTAATCGTCATCTTGTTCGGCTCTCGATAGTCAATACACAATCGGAGCGATCCATCCTTCTTTCGGACAAAAGAATCGGCGCTCCCGTGGTGAAACGCTGCTGAATATAGCCCTTGTCCAAGAACTCCTCCAGTGCTTCTTGATTCGTACATCTCAAGAGGTGCCATACGATACGGCGCCTTAGAAATTGGTGTCGCTACAGTTCCGTTCAATAGTAAATTCCACATCCCTTCGTGGAGGTAGTCCAGTAACTCGTCAGAAACACATCCGGAAATTCGTTCACAACAGAATGGATGAAAGTTCCACAATTTCTTCTTCTTTCTTCATTGCGTAGCACAGATCTTGATCTGACCTTGTTTCAACAATTTGTGACTTTCATCGCCTTGATCAACCTTCCCGAGCTTCCCGGTTTCCATCCCTCAAACAGAATCTCGGAACCATCGTCGCCGACCAAATGAGATATTCCTCCTTCGGTAATTTACAATTGCTCTGCACCGATTAAGCCAATCGTCTCCGAGTATCAGTCATCTCCTTGCATTTCTATCATGATCGATTTGAGAGCCACTCTCTGCCTCCAAATGATACAGGAAATTTCTAGTTTCTAAATTTCCGACAATCCTCTCTCCACTCGGTAAACCAACAACATAAGGTTCACAAGCATGAAAACCGGAAATATTCAAACGATTTACACAAGACAAAGATATGAAAGAATGTGTAGCTCTGTATCGAATAAAACGCTAGGCCGGGAAAGGATCTGGACAAGACGATGCGGCAAAGAAGATCACGATCGTCTGTCCTCCTCATCTCGCAGACGTGGGGAGCAGATCCGCACTCGATGTCCCCTTTCGGTCCCATTGTCCTCTGCCTCGCCGCCAAAATTCGAGGCATCCGAACACTTTGCGTCTGTGGAATACCGGCCTCTTTACGGGTATTTGTGGTGCACGGGCTCTAAAAGACTTTGCAGCCTCTTCACAAAACACCGCCCGATGTCCCTCTCGTCCACAATCAAAACAAATCACGGCAGGAAGGGGGCAATTCCGTCGATAGTGCCCCGTCTGGGCGCAGTTAAAGCATTTCCTGGTAACATCAGTAAGAGTTGATGTCGCCCCGAAGTTCTTTCCGCTCCTAGCTAGGTGCGGAGGTTTCCTGAAAGAGTGAAAGGACGACTGGGCCTTACGGGCCCCACTGTTCTTGTGCTCTGTGAAAGTACCAGAGACTTTCTGTTTCTTGGTTTCCACAAATTTCTCCATGGCTGCTTCCTTGATCTCATATGCCAACGCCTTATCCTGGTATTGGCGGAGTGTGGTACATTCAAATCCGGACATGTACCTCACGAACTTCAGTTTCATTCTCATATCGAAGTGAATCATCCTTTACGCATCATTGCGACCGGATGTCGAACAAATGCCAACTGTTGGTTAAACGTCTTGATCGCCTGGGATACTGGCACATCAGAAGGCTGAGCGGAGAAAAACTCCCGAACTTTGGCTTCCCTCACAGGACGAGGGCAATACTGAGCTTCCATCATTAATCTAAACTTTGTCCAATCGGCATCATGGTCTACAGGCCGGATGGCTTCCCACCATTCGGACGCTTCCTATCGAGAAAATATTGAGCGATAGAGGCTTTCCGGTCGTCAGGCGCTTGATTCCGGCAAAGATTTTCTCCAGCTCCTTTAACCAATGATCCCGGTGGGAGTCTCAAATACCATCGAATTTGGGTGGTTGCATCTTTGCCACTTCTTGCAGCCACGGTCACCTCGGTTTCCCATATCCGGGATCCCTTTGTCTCTCTCCTGCCGTAGTCCCACCGCCACTTGCATTCGATCCACGACTGGGCGAACCGAGTCATCTGGTTCACCACTTGACGAAGGATCTCTCGTACAGCAGATCTCGGTTCATTATTAATAGATTGCTGCGGCTCGTGAGCTATGATCGGCTCGGTTAGAAGGCGACGCCTCCTTTCGGCATTTCTTCGTCGCGTCCACGACCGTGACCACGTCCACGTCCGCCTCTCAACATACCGTAAGCATAAATACTCAATATACGTAAAACAACATCGTTCTAATATCCGAGTATAAAGAGATACTGATATGCAAAGAACGAGATAGAGTTTAGGAACTTACAACCACTGTCGCATGAAGACGTAGGCGGTGCGGTGATGTCATTCACGGCCGTTACCCCAAAAGACATAAATGACCCTATTTTAACCCAACGGCCAAGATATCCATAATCTTGGCTCGATACCATATTCTCGTAACACCCCGATATATTCGGGAATATTACTGTAAATCCTTTACGTAAGGATTTACAAGTGAAGAATTGAACAAGTATAAAAGGTACTAATAAATGGAAATAACGGAATTTCGGTACATCGATTCGACCCAATACAGGAATAATACAATTGTTCAACGAACTCAATAATACATTACCAAATTCAAAACATCACAACCGACTTCGTACTCGAGTACTTATTGAAATAACGAATAAACAACAGATAAATAAACCGGTCGGGACATCACTCTGCACCCCGTCGTCATCTTGTTCAGTGGTTGTTTCCTGCTCTCACGGATCCACGAACACAAACAAAATGTTCACCCCGAAGGGGTTAGCACAACGATGCTAGTACAAGTACCATGACATATTATTCATATCTCACGGTGAATAATGATAATAACGTAAACAATAAAATACCAACGAGTCTTCTCCTACGAGAAACTCAAACATAACATACACAATCGATAATCACAACATGATATCAATACATACACATGGTAATTCCATCGATCCAGCGTTCACGCCTAGAACCCACGATGATCCCGTCGGACCAACCGTGGTGGAAAAACCCGTCCGATGATCCGGTATGACGCTAGCATAGATCCCCGATGATCCCGTCGGACCAACACGAGGTGGACACACAATAACGACATACATGCACGACAATATGTATAACAACAATACATAAAACAATTAAGGTACTTGCCTCGATTTGAAGACAATAATAACACTTCCACGGAAAAGAACACTCGACGATCGTCCTCTTCAATCAATCACGTAACTAGACCAAACCTTAACAAAAGAAATAGTACAGGATTTATCTCACGTCGTACAAATGTTAAACAATTCGATTAACGGTCACAAGTTCATAAGCGCAATGCTGCGAATAGCTTAGCGCCGCGCTAAGTACTACGTAGCGTGCGTTACGTGCATCGATAGCGCACGCAAACAACAAAGCCTAGCGCACGCTAACGATGCATGGTCAGTACCTCACTGACCAGCCAATTGACTCGTCTGATGGTCTAGCGTACGTTACGTACCAAGCGTAGCGCACGCTAACAACTGTTCGATAGCGCACGTTACATTGCATAGCATAGCGTGCGCTATCTATGCATGGCAGTTTACTGGTGAGCAGTAAACTGTTCTTGCCATGTTTGAAACAACGAAATCTTGCGTGATAATTCATGTTACTTCCATGAATACTATGTCTACACCCTCATGAATGATTATACGGATAGAGACAACTTCGGATTCAAGGATATGCATGCCAATATAAAACCATATTCTTTTCCGACTTCAAATCTTCATACGATAATACGAAAAACTAAATGGTTGATATCAACACCTCTATATCAGTCCATATTATCCTACTGAAGTTGATAAACGTCCTATATATACTAGATAAATCCTTCCATGATCAAACCTTTAGATTTATCTAACAATAAGGATGTTAACGTCTAGTCCAAGATTACTATGAAATCATCTATTAGATTCGGTTAACCAAAGATAGAAGCTTCTCTTCACATATCCGATGTACTAAGATTCGAATCATGATGATTATAATCAAGGTATTCCAGCTTATACAACTCATTATTCCAAACATGATATACTTGGATAATTCATCTATGAAAATCCATATCTTGTTAACATGATTATCCAAATCGTTAGAATCCACTCTAAGTCCGGAGATAGATTGAACATACCTTAAAATGACGAAATCACTGAACCGTAAGGTAGAATCCAACTCCGGTTGGTTGTATGCCCTTCCAAGGTGCTATTCCACTTCCATGAATATTCCACGTGGTAACCAATGTATAAACATCAACAATATGTGTTCTAAGTGTATAAGAGTATTTTTACAACTCTGAACTCTCAAGATTGAGGAAAGTGCGAAAGAAATGCAAGCCAACACGGTTGATGTCCCATTTATAATTTGCATTATTGATAAGTTAGCGCACGCTACTAAGCATCCCTTAGCGTGCGCTAATAATGGTTGACTTGATTTTGTCCGGGTGCGTCGGCGGGAATCTTATCCGGACCCATGTCCCGTGGCGCACGAGCCATTGCCCATCAATAATTGAGTCCTTAGCGCACGTTACTACTACCTGTGTAGCGTACGCTAATAGTGGCCCGATAGCGCGCGTTAAGATACATTCTTAGCGTGCGCTATCACAAGGTTGTTTGAGCAATTATACATGTTTCTATACTTATGCATAATGATATTAATGCACTAAATATCACACTCCAATAATCAAAATCATCAATCCGAAATAATACATGGTTGAATACAGATGAAATACACTGTAATAAATCCGGATATTACAGCCTGGGCCGACAGCGCACGTGTTCAGCGCATGATAGTGGGCCCCGCCGAACATTCTCGACCATGACCGCCCGCTAGCGCACGCTAGCTCGGCAGTCTAGCGCACGCTAGGCTGCACCAGTATAAATATGACCGAGCAGTCCTGTTTGCACTGATTTTTCATTTCCTTCGTTTCGTGTACGTGGCTGGAGTCTTGGAGGTGACGAAGGCATGTTGTTATACAAGTAATCCACGAAGTTTGGGAGCTGATAACATCAATTAATCACTCCTTAACATCCTTCAATCCAGCGAATCAAGGTTCCTTGCGAAGAACTCGAGCCGGAACCCTTCCGTTCGCCGTTTTCCGATCGGTGGTGTTACCGTCGTTTCTGCCGGAGAGTTGTGGGCATTCGAGGTTTTCCGATTAAGCCACATTCGTCGGAGTGTACGGTATCAACTACCGAGGCAAGTATCTTGCCCATACACTTCGTATTTCGTAGACATAATAAATTGGTGATTGTCTATGTGGAAAATTGAATGTTATTTAACTTTCAAATAAATCAATATATATATAAGTATATATTCCCGATAAAGGTCTTCTTCAAATTAACTTGAGTGTTCAAGAACGAATGTGTCATTCTGAGAATGGGTATTAGTATTGTATGTTGTGCCCGGTTTTCGTGTGGTACTGTTAGATGACTGTCGTCACGATGATGTGTGATGTTGTATGATTTTCCGTTGGGTTTTTCACTCGGGGATGTCTCAAGGAGGCTCCGAGGTCCGTGGCTTACTAGCACGGGATGCGAATAACCCTTGGGAGGATGTCGATGTGAATATTTGGGGTCTTAGTCCCCGTGATTTGTGATTTTAAATTGTATTTGGAAATAACCTTGGGTTGTGTCCCAAAATGGGTTCCGGAAGGCTGTGAATTCTTTAAAATATTTTACTAGTTGTTTACCTCGTTTCATTCCTGCCTTTCATAGTTTGTAGATTATATTGTTAATCTTGCTTGTGTCCGATTACGGAGGCCATTCTGGTGAGTACTCTGAGTATATGGTTTATAGTCCTTTGCATGGGAAGTCGGATATTACCTCTGAGTGTGAGAGTTATATTCGTTCACTCCGAGAGGGCCTGACGGGGCCGAGGAGGGTTCCGCTTATGACGGTTCCACGAACATTTGGGTTAGCCACTCCGAGAGGGCCCGACAGGGTCGAGGAGGGATTCGCGTATTGTCGGATCCACGGTTAACCAGGAGTATTTTTAGCCTTGTGACTTGATGCATTTTTGTGATATGTCCGGAGTATCACGATGTTTTGACTTGCCATAATGCTTGGGATGTAATACATATTCATCAGAGGTGCTTGGACTAGAATGGCTTATGGATGATGTGTTGTGTGTAATTGGTCCACTGTTGTAAATTGATGTATGGCTATAGGTTTTGTGATTATTTTCCAATCAAAAACTCCCGGGATTCGGAGTTGTTTTCAAAGTGCTTACTTGTTCAATTCTACTTTCAAGACTTGAACTATTTTAACTAAATGAAACATCTCGGGAAGTCTTTCTAAATTAATCAAGTTATTGTATTCCAGCCCCTGCGCGGGTATGAATTTTGGGAAAGAATCATGTATGTAATGTTTTGTGTTGTGATAAAAGACCAAATCGGTCTAATGGTCCTTTACATAGCCATGTCGGCATGTGAAGTGATGCATTGTATTGTATTTAGCCTGGTAGATCCTCGCGGAGAGGGTCTGCGGCGCTGTAATATTCCCGAGTGGTTTGGGGGTGTTATAGAATATGGTATCAGAGCTTAGGTTGCGGAAACCTAGACAGTCGGGTCCAGTCAGGTATTGTCGTGTCTTGTCTTGTCAGATTGTGTTTGTCTAAGTCGTGTCGCGACGCGTCGTCTGTGATGTCGGCCGTGATTAGTATCGAGGTACAACCATCATCTTCGTGCGACCTGTGGATGTAAGTCTCCCTACTATATTGTGCCTTGTGATATACGAGCTTGTATGATTTTGTGTTATGATGTGGAGTTTAAAGGTGATTTGTGATTATGTGGCCTATGTTGTTTGGTCCTCGTATGATGCTAGGATAAAAGTGGTACCAACGTATATGTATATATACACACATCCTGATATAAGTCTTTTTTACAAGAATAATGGCCTTGGTGTGGTTACGCAAGGAAAAATTCATCAATGTGATATTTTAAAACTTTACATGTTTTGAGGAGTCACGTATATTTTGTTTTAAAATATCCTCCAAAGGGAGGAAAAAGTTTGATTTTCGTATTATGACCTCAAGGCCAAATTTTTTTTAAGAAGTCAAACTACCAATATTTTATTTTCATTTTGTATTATAAGTTTTCAAAACACGATTTTTGAACCCAAGTGAAGTTTACAAAATGTAGACAAGACGTGACTCTCGTTTTCAACTTATCGGTTTTATGGCTGTTAGTCGAGAAATATGTGATGATGTTCTTGTTGTTCGGGCAGTGTTGCCAGTTTTAGATTAAAACAGTGATGTGAATGCTAAGTCGCTCGGTATGAGTTAAGACAGCTCTCTTTATTAATAGACGAGATTTCGATTTTGGATGACAGTTGTCCTTTGATGGTTGCTCGCGAAGTGTTGTAAGCATGTGAATCGATGGCATTTAGATTCATATGCTGTCGTTGTTCATTTGTAACTATCGGTTTTAGTAATGTCGTATATATATTCGTAATCATGTGCTGAATTTGAGCTGTTAGCGCACGCTAAGTACAAGGCTAGCGCGCGCTAATGTGGCATGAGTAGCGCACGCTAATGTTGTTGTAACGCGCGCTAATGCAGCATGAATAGCGCACACTAAATAATTGTTGTAGCGTGCGTTAGTTAGCTGGGACAGAGGATGTGGAACCGCATTTTTGCCGTTAGGCCTAACTTTCTGATCGATCAAATGCAGGATTGTATTCTATGAGCGTTGTCTAGTGATGACAACCGTTTTGTGTGAACGTGTGTTGTGACCTTTCATTCGCACTCAGTGATAATTGATTTTGTTCGGTGAGTTGATAAATTATGTCTGCTGTGTGTGTGTGTTCGAAATGTTTTCCTAAAACTTTCATAAGTTTGTGCAAGTTGCGGAAATCAATTTTTGAAACTAATTTGACGTTGAGATTAAGTCGGCGGCGTTGTATGAACTTTGGAAATTGTTTGAAATTTGCGAGCCGGCCTAGGATTCTCAAATAAAACCTCGACGGTATTGAAAGAGTTGTTTTAAAATACTTTGAACATTTTGTAAAATGTTACCGTCGTTGAATTCTTGCGTAGTGTTGGGAGAATTTTCGGAAATGACTTTTAACGTACTATTGTATTTTCGAATAATTCGAGTATATGATTTTCAAAAATCTTTCACACAAATTTTTTTTTCAAAAACCAATACGATTTTTTATTTTCAAAAATATATAGTGAAAGATGAAAAAAAGCTCACTCGATGTAAAGTTCAAACTCGGATTTGGAAATGTTAGAGTATGTAAGAATGGTTTGATGATCTTGCATGGTGAACTTGTTGTTTGTTAACGGTGATGATGATGCGTAGAGGCATGACGATTTTGATAACGCCGGTTACACAGAAATATTATTTTGGCAAATGATTTCAAATGAAACGGTTAGAGTATGTTGTTTACAAGTTTTGATGAAACAACCCGAGGTACCAAAAGTACTTTTAAAGTTTATTTTGAATAGCATACAAATCCAAGGATTTTCAAAAGATTTTCTTTAAAAGGATACCTCGTGGATTTTCTTTCCGAGTTGTTATTGGTTACCTTATGTGATATGTCATGCTAAGTTGGTACTTTAGCATATTGTTTTCGCGAAGTGGTGCAATCGTATTGAGTGAGAATCCGCTTAGTATGCCGAGGGACGGACGCGACCGTGCGCGAGTCTGATTGGTTATGGAGATTAGATGCGGGACCAAGAGGATATGGCCGGGAAGGTTGATATTCAAGCACTTCATTTTCGTTGTTTAGGTTTCGGGGATGAAACCTCTTTTAAAGGTGATATGATGTAATACCCATATTTTTTTTCTCGCTTCCGTTTCGTTCGACCGTATTGACTCGATTTTGTTCGTTGATGCTTCTGACCTTGTGTTGTTCTCACCCCTTGTCATTCGAGCGAGTTCTGATATTGTTCCAAATTGATGTGTATATCATTGTGATCTTTCCAAGTTCGGATCGATTTCTTGTGAACCGTGTTCGGAATTAACACCTCGTGATTCCTACAAGTTTATTGATGTCTTGATTTGAGGTGTGAACTTCATAGTTGATCGTTGTTGTTTGATCATTGCTATTTGTTCGTCGTTGTACAATCATTATTGTTTGATCTCGTAGTCATGATTATTGAACATCTGGGCCATTTTGCGATTTCCATAAGTGTTGGGAAATCTTCTTCGTATTTGATCTTCCAAATTTGTGAGTTACTGGAATTTCATACCTTTCAGCGTTGGAATCGTGATTTGATTTTTGTATTGCTCGGCTTTATCAACCGCAACGATTCATGCTCGTTGTTTTTCGTAAGCATTCTTGCGTATTGAATCGGATCGTAGTGGCTTTATACTGCATGGAGTTCTGGTATGTTGTTGAGAGTCGCCTTGCTTTTGTTTTAAGTTTCGGGACGAAACTTATTTTTAGGGGGGTAGAATGTAATACCCACGATTTTCGTTCCGGTTATTTTGGATTTTTTTTCGGATATTTCCCGGTTGTCGAGTCCCGGTATTATTTTCTCGACAACTAATTTTGGCGTTTAAGACCATAGATGATGATTGGTTATCCGATGTTTTCATTTCGGATCGATGATGTTGTCCCCGAGTGTTTTGTCGTGTTCGTTCCGTGCGATTTCGAAAAATCGAGTCGTCGAATCATGGTGGTCGCACCTTGGGCCGACGGTTGGGGACGCGGCCGGACGGCTGCAGCCTTGGCCGGACGGAGTGCATGTGGCCGGGTGGGTGCGCGAGCGCGTAGCGCACGCTTCTGGCCGGAAGGTAGCGACGCCTTCGGCCGAGAAGCGGCGCACGCTACGGCCGGTTGGGCTGCGCGCGCTAGTCGGCCGAGCGATGGGGACGAAAGGTTACGGACTCGGAGGATCGCGAGTAGCGCACGCTCTTGTCGGACACTGCGCGCTACGGCCGGGAGGTAGCGCCCTTCTGGCGGAAAGGCTGCGCCACGCTTCTGGCCGAGCCAGGAAGTCTCTGGATTGTGGCCTGGGCCGACAGCGCACGTGTTCAGCGCATTATGGCGGGCCCGGCCGAACATTCTCGATCATGACCGCCCGCTAGCGCACGCTAGCTCGGCAGTCTAGCGCACGCTAGGCTGAACCAGTATAAATATGATCGAGCAGTCCTGTTTGCACTCATTTTTCATTTCCTTCGTTTCGTGTACGCGGCTGGAGTCTTGGAGGTGACGAAGGCATGTTGTTATACAAGTAATCCACGAAGTTTGGGAGCTGATAACATCGATTAATCACTCCTTAACATCCTTCAATCCAGCGAATCAAGGTTCCTTGCGAAGAACTCGAGCCGGAACCCTTCCGTTCGCCGTTTTCCGATCGGTGGTGTTACCGTCGTTTTCGCCGGAGAGTTGTGGGCATTCGAGGTTTTCCGGTTAAGCCACGTTCGTCGGAGTGTACGGTATCAACTACCGAGGCAAGTATCTTGCCCATACACTTCGTATTTCGTAGACATAATAAATTGGTGATTGTCTATGTGGAAAATTGAATGTTATTTAACTTTCAAAAGAATCAATATATATATAAGTATATATTCCCGATAAAGGTCTTCTTCAAATTAACTTGAGTGTTCAAGAACGAATGTGTCATTCTGAGAATGGGTATTAGTATTGTATGTTGTGCCCGGTTTTCATGTGGTACTGTTAGATGACTGTCGTCACGATGATGTGTGATGTTGTGTGATTTTTCGTTGGGTTTTTCACTCGGGGATGTCTCAAGGAGGCTTCGAGGTCCGTGGCTTACTAGCACGGGATGCGAATAACCCTTGGGAGGATGTCGATGTGAATATTTGGGGTCTTGGTCCCCGTGATTTGTGATTTGAAATTGTATTTGGAAATAACCTTGTGTTGTGTCCCAAAATGGGTTCCGGAAGGCTGTGAATTCTTTAAAATATTTTACTAGTTGTTTACCTCGTTTCATTCCTGCCTTTCATAGTTTGTAGATTATATTGTTAATCTTGCTTGTGTCCGATTACGGAGGCCATTCTGGTGAATACTCTGAGTATATGGTTTATAGTCCTTTGCATGGGAAGTCGGATATTACCTCTGAGTGTGAGAGTTATATTCGTTCACTCCGAGAGGGCCTGACGGGGCCGAGGAGGGTTCCGCTTATGACGGTTCCGCGAACATTTGGGTTAGCCACTCCGAGAGGGCCCGACGGGGTCGAGGAGGGATTCGCGTATTGTCGGATCCACGGTTAACCAGGAGTATTTTTAGCCTTGTGACTTGATGCATTTTTGTGATATGTCCGGAGTATCACGATGTTTTGACTTGCCATAATGCTTGGGATGTAATACATATTCATCAGAGGTGCTTGGACTAGAATGGCTTATGGATGATGTGTTGTGTGTAATTGGTCCACTGTTGTAAATTGATGTATAGGTTTTGTGATTATTTTCCAATCAAAAACTCCCGGGATTCGGAGTTGTTTTCAAAGTGCTTACTTGTTCAATTCTACTTTCAAGACTTGAACTATTTTAACTAAATGAAACATCTCGGGAAGTCTTTCTAAATTAATCAAGTTATTGTATTCCCAGAATATGATATGTATGGCTTGTATTTATATTTTATACTTGCACTAGCAAAACAGGGGAGTTTTGCTAACCCCCGAGTATTCGGGGGGTGGATGTATGTATTGCGTCCAGGTATTTGCAGGTTGCTGGGGAGCGAATCACAGGATCGATACGAAGGATGATGGAAGACGACGATACTAATCACATGAAGACCAATCGTTTAGTATGTTGAATAGTCTTGTTGGTTATTTCTCCCATGAATTGTTATCCCGATTTATGGGAGCGTTATTGTATTCCAGCCCCTGCGCGGGTATGAATTTTGGGAAAGAATCATGTATGTAATCTTGTGTGTTGTGATAAAAGACCAAATCGGTCTAATGGTCCTTTACATAGCCATGTCGGCATGTGAAGTGATGCATTGTATTGTATTTAGCCTGGTAGATCCTCGCGGAGAGGGTCTGCGGCGCTGTAATATTCCCGAGTGGTTTGGGGGTGTTACAATTACATATATAATTGCACCAAATATTAGTTAGCATGCTATTACATGTGGTATCTCACATAGAACATCACGCATAATAGAGCAAGTACAAATGTATAATATAGTGTGTTGTTTTATCATGATATCACATGAACGTTACATTTATGTTATGTTAAAACCTATTGAGAAAGTGAACACAAACAAATATCATTTCCTGAAAACTAATACTTATACATTTATACGATTATGATACAAGGGTTGAATCACATGAAATATTTGGAATGAAATGCTATATTTGGCTTTCATTAAAAAATTGTCATTACATTTACTTTGAAAACTTAATTACTTATTGTTTAAGTCGGTGTGTTCAAAAAATAATCCCATACATGAACTAATTAAATTTTTTTCTTTGATTTTAAAATATTAGACTTATCGATCTATTACTTATAATACAAATATACAAAGAATGTCATAAAACTCAAAATTATGGAATAAAGTGTGCATTTACTAAACGAAAACAAAGACACTACAACAAAAACAGGTTTGCACAACGTTTTTTTAACAACGTTTTTACAAAAAACGTTGTAACATATTAGTTGAGCACAACGTTTAAATAATAAACGTTGTAGTTTAGTTAATATAACAACGTTTACGCATAAAATGTTGTCATATTTGTTATTACAACGTTTACTATATAAACGTTGCATATGGCAACAACGGTTTCATTATAAACGTTGCATATTTGACAACGTTTAACATAAAACGTTGTAATATATATTAGGACAACGTTGAAAAGCGTTATGTCGTAGTTATACAACGTCGAAAAAATGTTGTAGTACAAATTAAGACAACATTTAAAATATGTTGTTAAAAATAATTATATTTATTTTTAAATTGATATCCCATTAAATTACCCTTCCGAAAATGGAAATGAGTGTTCGCTTATACACACATACCAATTACTCGATATTCAAGTCAATCGGGATAACGGAAGGAGCGAGACGGACCTATGAAATCTCGCTATTTTGCGGCACGTGATGCCTAAATTTTCGCGGATAGAAAATTCTATTTCCGTCCCATCCCACTTTTGAGTTAAAGATAAAAATTAATATAACAAAAAAATGAGCAACTCGTGTCTCATATATCCCACGTACCACACGGATTGTTCCGAACCCGCTTTTATACGAAATTAGAATATATCCCATCCCGTTCCATTTACATGGTGGGACGGGCCGTTTCGATTAGACCGTCATAAATTTACGACTCTATTCGACATTTCTCTATCTCCTCTCCAACTTACACGTACTCACAACAAAAACCTCCAAAATTGTTCTTAATTCTTGTACAAATGAAACACCAATATAAATATTATAACTATTAATTTCTATATTAGTTGGTTTTATAAAAAAACATGTTTTTTTCTTGATTTTAAGAAAAATTAATTTTTTCTTAAACTTGGGCGCCTAATATTTTCCTTCCCCGCCCTGCCTTTTCCCTTTTTCCCTCAGAACTCCTTTTCCCTCAAAATCCTTCTGCGGCTCTACTGCTACCCTGCCCTCAAACCCGCTCTCAAAACTCCTTTTCCCTCAAAATCCTTTCGCGGCTCTACTGCTACCCTGCCCTCAAACCCGCTCTCAAAACTCCTTTTCCCTCAAAATCCTTCCGCGGCTCTACTGCTACCCTGCCCTCAAACCCGCTCTATTTCCTCTATCGCCAAGGTCGCCGGACGGAGGTTAGCTTCTTCCTTCTATTAACGAGGTTAGCTTCAATTCAGTTTGTTTTAGGGTTTAATTTCAGTTTGGCCTAAATCTAAGGTTTTAATTTAAGGGTTTTAATTTGTAAGCCTAACTTACTTATAGTATATTATTGTTGTGTTTTAGTTTGTCTGTTCAAACTATTAATTTTTATAATATGAGGATAAGCAGATTATATTTTGGGTATGTAGTATGTCATGGCCCCTTGATTTGTTTTCACCTTCAAACTGTGCTAATATTATCAACTCTTGTAGTGTCCTCGGTGAACTCGTAATTCTTATTGGATGGATAAAGCTTGGTTGAATCTGCCAAGGTTTTCATTCTAAGCTCAAATAGTAGTTTGACACTTACATGTTGTTTTGCATCGGTATGTAACATCTATATTTTGTTTGTAGGCCAACTGCGGCATACAAAGATGGTGTAAGAAATTTTGTAGCATTAAGTATGAAAAGACTAGGGAATCCCTCTAAAATTCAATGTCCTTGTACTCGTTGTAGAAATATCAGTTACCAGACTAGTGATGATGTAGTAGCACACTTGGTCATGTTTGGGATGGACAAAACATACGACATTTGGATTTTTCATGGGGAAGAACGTCCTAGTACTTCGTCTAAAGTATCATGTGATCAAGATGACTACACAGATACATATCGAATGTTTGTAGACGCGCATGTTGATGAGGAAGAGATTCTGAATTATACTAAAGCAAAGGGAGATGAGGAGTTTTTGAAATTATTGGAAGAAGCGGAAACTCCATTATATCCAGTTGTAGTGAGTATACAAAGATGACAAATGATTGTGCTTTTTAAACATAAAGCTATCAACGGTATTTCTGACAAAGCCTTTACCGAGCTTCTCAAAATCTTGGGTGACATGTTGCCACAAAAGAATGAACTTCCTAGCTCCACATACGCCGCTAAAAAAATACTTAAGAACTTTGACTTGGGTTATGAGAAAATACACGCATGTATCAATGATTCTTTGTCTATTTAGAAAAGAGCTAGTAAATCTAGATAATTGCCCAAGATGTGGGAAATCCAGGTGGAAAATGGTAGGAAAAGGAGATGAGCGTAAAATTAAAAGGGGGTTCGGCTAAGGTCCTTAGATATTTTCCCATCATTCCTAGATTTAGAAGGATGTTCGGATCCGTAGAAAATTACGAGCGATTATTGTGGCATAGCAATCATCATAGTAATGATAACAAGATGCGACATCCAGTTGACTCGCCTCAGTGGCAATCAATTGATAGTAAATGGCCTTGTTTTGCATCTGAGCATCGAAATTTAAGACTTGGACTTGCTACAGATGGATTCAATCCTTATAGTAATCTAAGTTCTACACATAGTTGCTGGCCCGTGATGCTTGTTAATTACAACCTCCCCCCTTAGCTCTGCATGAAAAGAGAAAATCTAATGTTAACTTTGTTAATTCCTGGGCCAAAACAACCAGGAAATGATATTGATGTATATTTAAGGCCATTGATTGAAGATTTGAAAGAATTATGGATTAGTGGAGTTGAGGTGTACGATGCTCATACAAAGAGCATGTTTAATATGAGGGTCATTCTCATGTGGACGATTAATGATTTTCCGACTTATGGAAATCTAGGAGTGTAGAACTAAGGGTAAGACAGCATGTCCTATTTGTGGTGTTAATACTTGTTCAATATGGCTACCTCACAGTCACAAATGTGCGTATATGGGTCATCGACGGTTTCTTGTATCCGATCATCCTTACCGAAAAAAGAAGAGTTGGTTTGATGGAACCATTGAAAAGAGAGGGAATCCTCCTATATTGGTAGTTACGAAGTTTTAAGAGTTGTTAGTGAGATTGATAATGATTTCGGGAAAAGGGATGAAATGAGCAATGATGAACAAACGAGACAAGGAAGGGGAAAAGGTAAAGTACAGAAGAAGAAGAGGAAGAGGAGCAATGATGAAGAAACAGGACAAGGAAGGGGAAAAGGTAAAGGACAGGAGAAGAAGAAGAAGAAGAAGAGGAAGAGTAACAATAAAAGAAATAAAGTGAATGTGATTATGTGGAAGAAAAAAACAATTTTTTTTGAGTTGCCGTATTACGAGGTATAATAAATTTTTACCTTTAATAATATGCACAATATAATGATATAGTTAGTAGTTGATAAACTTATATAAATGTTTTTGTTTTCAGTATTTGTCCGTACGCCACTGTCTGGATTTGATGCATATTGAAAAGAATTGTGGTGAGAGTTTAGTTTGCACTTTGCTTGATATAAAAGGAAGATCAAAAGATGGTCATAACGCTCGTAAAGACTTGGAAACTATGGGAATTCGGACAGACTTGCACCCAAAGATTGATGAGAGTAATAAGATACTCCTTCCACCCGCTCAACATACTTTAACAAGTTCTGAGTTGGAGACATTTTATTGGAGATTAAGAAATTTAAAGGTTCCGGACGGGTATAGCTCAAATATTGCGAACTGTTTTTCAAAAAATGAAAAGATACTTGGACTCAAGTCCCATGATTACCATGTATTGATGCAACAGTTATTACCCGTCGCATTGAGAGGAATTTTACCAAAAGGGCCAAGAAATGCATTAATTCGTTTCTGCTCATTTTTCTACGATATTAGCCAAAGAGTGATCGACATAGAAAAAATTGAAGCTGCTGAAGAAGATATAATTGAGACATTGTGTATGCTTGAAAGATATTTTCCTCCTTCATTCTTTGATATTATGATTCACTTGACAATACATTTAGGACGCGAAACTCGTTTTTGTGGACCAAATCAATTCCATTGGATGTATCCATTTGAAAGGTATACAAATTCTATTAGTTAATTATCCAATACTATGTTTGAAAGATATTTACCCTTTTCACAATTTGCATTCAATCTTTTTAGATTTATGAAGACGTGCAAGGAATATGTTAGAAATCCTGCACGACCTGAAGGATGCATATGTGAAAACTATCTTGCCGAAGAGTCCATGAGATTTTGTAATGAGTACATTAAGAAAGGTCGTGCAATCGGTGAAACACAAAATCGTAATGAGGAGTATCAAAATGAAAAAACATTTGAAGGCCGATTTATTTCTAAAGGAGTTCATACTACATTGTCTGATGAAGACATGCAAAATGGTCATCGATATGTGTTGTTTAATACGGAAGAAGTGGAACCATACGAAGAGTAAGTTTAATTTAAAAAAAAAAACTGTCCAGCTTGCTTCTTAGGATTTTTTCTTTTAACTCTTTCTTTATTTTAGGATGCGTATGGAAGAGCTAAAAATGTTACATCCTGATCTATCTGATGAAGAAATTTTAAAGATGCATTCAGAAACTTTTTCTAATTGGTTTGCAGATAAGGTTTTTACATTTATTTTGACTTTATTAGGTTACATATTATAAATGCATATGTTATTTTGGGAAAATAAGTATTTTTAAATATATATATATATATATATATACAGGTTAAAGTCCAAATTGCCTCAGGTGAAGTTGAAGTTTCTCAAACAATTAAGTGGTTATCATATGGGCCTAGAAGGCAAGCACTCTCTTATTCTGGCTATATAATAAATGGTCGTCGATTTCGCACTAAGGACACCGAAAAGTCCACTCAGAATAGTGGTGTTTCACTTGAAGCAACTACTATACGCCAATCTGCATCAAATGACAAGGACCAATGTACTAGCAGCACAATAGGTCACTACGGAATCTTGCGTGACATTATTGTGCTAGACTATCTAGATTTTCAGATTCCTTTATTTAAGTGCGACTGGGCAAATATTAATCGTGGAGTTAAGGTTGAAGATGGATTTAGATTAGTCAACTTCGATCAATTTCAAGATCAATTTAAAGGAGATCCTTTTATATTAGCAACACAAGCCTCACAAGTGTTCTATTGGAGAGAAAGCAAATCATCTCATTGGCAAGTTGTTGTGAGACCACCACCAAGAGGTTATCATGATTTGGATATCTATGATAATAATGATGATGATGAGGAGGATGATGAATCGTCCTTTAACCCAGTAGATCTATCTGTGCTTGATAAAACCAATGATGACCAAGATAGTAGTTGTGCAAGAGTGGACGGTGATGGCAAATTGGTATATTTAATAAGTATTTATCTTATATTGAATATGTTATTTCATTGCATTCGAAGTGTATTTATTTATTACAATACTTGTATCAGCATATATATAAAATTATTTGATTGGGATTCCATTGATCTAACAGGTAGAGGTGGAAGAGGAAGAAGAAGAGGAGGAATAGGTTCTTGAGATAATTGGATATTAATTTGTCAACGTGATCACAATGGTTAATGGAATAGCACAGGTAAGACTTAGTGACATCATTGTGTTAAAAAATCTGACCTACTTTCATAATCTGCATTATAAATCAGATCTGTTTTGTTTTTCTGCTTATAAAGTTATTTTGGAAAAACTGTTGTTTTCATAACTGAATTGAAAGTACTACTATTTTGGAAAAGCTGCTCTGTTTTAAAAAGCGCCTGTTTTCATAAAAAATCTGCACTATTTTTATATGTTTGTGTTTTTAAATATTGTATTTACTAACTTTATACTTGATTAAAAATTGCAGAGTTCAAAAAAGGGGAATAAACGCTTAAGGAAGATACATTTAGCACCAATTTCGATTTCACAACAACAAGAAAGTGAAGCCATTCGTATTTCTGAAAGAGGATCAAACCCCTCTCCTGAGCAAAATTCTAATATGCAAAGGATGCATTCTCCTCGTGTTTCTAGTGAAGTGCCTAATGAAGTTCGTGATGAAGTTCCCGAAGAGCAGCCAGTAGAAGAATATGAAATTTTGAGAAAGAGAAAAAGGGGGCCAACAAAGCTGATAAAAGTAGGGTCAGATAAGGCAGATCGAGTAGAGGTGGAATTCAATGAAAGAGGACAACCTATCGGTTTGCACTCTGAGTGGTTATCTTCATTATTGGGTGCTTTGGCACGAGAACTTATCTGCGGTCTCTATTGATGATTGGAGGAAAGTTGGAAAAGAATTGAAGGACGATTTATGGACATATGTTAAGGTATTATTTTTATAGCTAATTGAGGTTTAAACGTTAAAATTAAGTCAAGTTTACATATTACTTTAATTGCGATGTTATGATTTATACAGAAAAGATTCAAGGTTGATGACTCGTACAAGAAGCTTTTTGTTCAAGTAATGGGCAATCGTTGGAGAGAGTGCAAATCAAGGCTGATAACATCTCTTAGAGATGCATCAAAATTGCCTAATAAGGAGGCAAAATTTGCAATACTCAAACCAGATAACATAAAATCTGCCGAAGAGTGGAACCGCTTTATAGAAAAAAAGCTATCTAATGAATTTAAGGTAAATTATGTTTTTTTATTTTTTTAAATTTCTATTTTTAAACGTATTTTAACATAAAAATGGTGTAGACGAGGAGTGAAAAGTATAAAGAGATTAGAGCAAAGAATCAAGCCCCACATACAATGAGTAGGAGGGGGTATGCTCGTCTAGAGGATGATATGGTAACTTACTATATACTGAATAATACATTAGTATATATATCTGACAACTTAACTTTGGCTGGCATACTGGAATTCTATAACAGGTATATACACAAAGTTCATTCTCAGACAACTTAACTTTGGCTGTTATATACCTGTTATAGTTTTGTGTATTTCAATCTTAATAGTGTTTAATCTTTTCAGAGAAAGGAGAATCCTGAAATGCCTATAAGGAGAGAAGATGTCTGGTGTAGGGCACACACTAAAAAGAATGGGCAAGTACCAACTACATTTATCTCCGATTGTATTGTAAGTGACATTTCAATCAAATCATACTTTAATTTATTATTGCGATTATTTATTATCTGATACTTGCTTGTTTATTAATTTTCAAGGGTAAAATACAAGAGTTCAATTCCTCTCAACTCTCTCCTTTGACATCATTATCAATCAATGAGGATGCACTCTCTCAAGTACTCGGACCCGAGCGACATGGAAGAGTTAGAGGGATGGGATTTGGTATTACCCCATCTAAAATAGGTGTCTACATGAATAGCACAAAAAAGGTCCAAGCACTTGAGAATCATGTTTCAGAATTGAAGGATGAAATTGGGCAGATAAAACAAGCAGAGAATGAAAAGATTAAACAACTAGAGAATGACATGGAGAAGATGAAACAACTTGTTCAGGCAAGTGTTATTATAGTCAGGCATATTGTTTTAATTAGTTATTTATAGCCTTTGCTTAAATTTTAACTTGTGTTTGTTCCTAGGGTTTGGCTTCAAAGGAGAATGCAAATTCAAACATGTCCTCTCAGCGTTTCCATAGTAATGGTTCAAAGGATAATGCGATTAGGAAGACACCCCCTCCTTTGTCAAATAATGGTAGCTCTAATGTTCGTGACTGCAATGGTTTGAACTCAAGAAAATCTCCTGCAAGTGTCAATGTTGAGCGTAAATGCAAACTACTGAATTGGCGAAAGTCGATTGTTGCAGAAGCTAAAATTGCATCCACAGATCCAAATGCTATGGTGCATGGTGTTCCCCTCGGAAATGATGATTGGAAGGTTTGGATTACGGCAGCTTTAGACCCTAGTGCTGATTTGTGGAGGCCTAACTCGGAAATGTCAGTCATCGCGAACGCAGTTGGGTCTACGGTGGCATGGCATAAAGATTTTGTATCTTTTGATTAAATCTGTGTTAACTACTTTTATTTTGGACTTTTTTGCTTCCTATGTTGGTTTATTGCTAGTAGACATTTAGAACTTGATAACTTTTTCCTTTATTATTTCATAAAATTGCTGGTTATAGATGCATGCATGACCTAGTTAACTAACCCCTTTTTAACTCCGCCAATGTAATTGCTATATATAGCATTTCATTGCCGGTCCCAAGCCCGGATAAAGGAGGAGGGAAAATTTTGCAACCACAAAGTTCATTCTCAGACAACTTAACTTTGGCTGGCATACTGGAATTCTATAAGACTGCATGCTTTTAGTCACAGCACTGTCAAGTAAGATTCATGATTATGTTGAGTCGTCAATGCACAACGCTTTTCAGTTATAAGTTGATATTAAATTATTCTTATATACCAAAGATGCTCAGATTCTTCACCTTTTATCTTGAGCATATTAGAATTAGGAATTGAGTCGTCACTCTCCCTTATCTTGCAGGTGAATGGTGTTGCACAGCTTCATAGTGACATCTTAAAGGCTGAGTTGTTTTCTGATTATGTCTCAGTATGGCCTACCAAATTTCAGAACAAGACCAATGGTATAACTCCCCGCCGGTGGCTCAAATTTTGCAACCCCGAGCTTAGTGGTATTATCACTAAATGGTTAAAAACTGATCAATGGGTTAATAACCTCGATCTATTGGTGAACCTACGGCAAGTACGTATTATAATATTCCCATTCAATTATCATATTTTAGGTGGTGTCTTTTTGTTGGATGCATTAACTATGTTTTCCCAAAGTTTGCTGACAATGCAGAACTACAAGCTGAGTGGGCAGCAGCTAAATTGGCAAGCAAACAACGGTTGGCAAAATATATGCTTCAGGTTACTGGTGTTAGCATTGACCCAAATTCACTTTTTGATATCCAAATCAAACACATCCATGAGTACAAAAGGAAGCTGATGAACATTTTGGGCACTGTTGATAGGTACAAGAAATTGAAGGTAAGACAAATTCTTCAGTTGATAGTCATTCTTGCTGTACATGTTTCAGCGAGATCATTCTAGTCACTGCAATTCTTTCCTATTTCCCTTAACAGTTGGTCGTTGCCTTATCATTAATATTGTGTATAATCTTTAAATAAGTTCCTTTCATATAGTTGGTGTATGGTAACTTAGTTGGTAACTTAGTATAATCACCGATGCAGGAGATGAGCCCAGAAGAACGTAAAAAGACAACACCTCGTACTATCATGGTTGGAGGAAAAGCTTTCGCAACTTATACAAATGCTAAAAGAATTGTTAAGCTCGTAAGTGACGTTGGGGTACATTGTGAACAACGATCCAGTCAATAGCTTTTAAAGGTAAAAATCAGGCTTCTTATGCTTACATCGATTTATGTCACTCTCTCTTATATGGAGAACACCTCATATAGTTAAACTAATGACAAAATGGACTTTGAAAGATTGAGTAATTCCATCATTGCTAGTGTAAAATATTGCCATATAGACCTTCTCTAAAAAGCCATTATCATTGTTTTCTTGAAAAGAAGAACACTCATTTCTTTTCCCCTCTTTTCCATCGGCTACAACAGCCCTTCTCTCACAGTCTTTCATACATAACACTCCATCTTCCTCACCAAGTCAAGAAAGGAAGGGAAAGAAACTCCATAGCCAAGCTTCCATTAAAGCTCTCGGCCATACCCTCTTTTTGCCCCGTCTTCCGGCGAAAATCAGCACCATTTCACTCCTCTCACTCTCCCCTACATCCTCAAGCCATTTTTGAAGAGATTCACTGGAAGGAACAAGGAGAAACTAGGGAGATTTGGGCTTAAAGTAAGAGTGAAGATTTAAGCTACAAGGGTGAGTTTCCTTCTCTTGTTTTCCATTTCTTTTTCTTGTTTTCCATGGCTCAAATGGAAGCCATGGCTAGGATGTGTTGAGAAGCATGTTAGTAAGTATTTTGAGTTGGTGGAAGGGATTTGGGATGAGCCTTGGGCCTTTGGCCGGGTTTTCATCGGAGTTATGTGAAAAATGTGCATATATGTTTTTGTGCTTGTGATTTGAACTCAAGCTCGTTTTTATGGGTTGAAACCTTGAGAAAACGTCTTATATTTGAAAAGCATGAAGAATATGTTATGTATATGTGAAAATATGCAAAGCATGGTGTGAAAATGAGTATGAAACTAGGTTTTGGTGAAGTGAGTGTTTTTCTCACTGTGGTTCCTTTTATACAAACGTTGTACCAAATAATATTGCAACATTTTAAAAACGTTGTGTTATATATGATCACAATGTTTTAGGCACACGTTGTACAATATTTATTCACAACGTTTGATATAAAAGTTGTTGAACAATAATAACCACGTTTATACAAACGTTGTTATAGATTTATTAACAACGATTACTACAACATTTGCAAAAACGTTGTATTATAATGAGACCTTTAACAACAGTGGATAACACAACGTTTTCTAAAACGTTGTAGAACGTCTACTGCAACGTTTTTTAAACGTTGTGGAAGATCATTTTTGTTGTAGTGAGAATAAAACTACTTTAGCTGAAACATCTATTTTATGAGAAACACATGAACAAGAAGAATTAAACACATGAACAAGAGGGTTTTGACACTAAAAATCAAGCCTAAACTACAATATTATATGTGCTTTTACGATGAAGTATTGACTGTCTAAAAATGTTGAGTTTTAGACATAGGTAAAAGTTCAATTTTGTATCAAAAAACAAAATCGGTGCATCGCACGGGTCCGAATGCCTCGTATAAGGTAGGAGTATAATTGTAAATATACAACTAAATAATATTTTTTAAAAATAATATTTATATACTTAAATATTGTGAAAGTTGAAGTTGTGACGATCTTTGTTAAAGTCAAGTTATATATTGTATAGAACAAAATACTTTTCTGTGAACTATCACGATATAGGACCTTTCTGGTTTTTGCCTAATTTAGACCGACTAGAGAAGGAAATGTCAAGCGTTGACTCCAACAGAATGCGGGGAAAATATACGGTATTTTATTTAAGAGGGGTGATAGGGCACCATACCTTCATACACACCTTGTGGTTTATGGATATTATACCGCATGTTTTACAGATAAAATATTCGTAATAATATTATACTAAAATTAATAGTAAAGCATGCGGTACAATACTCTTAAAGCACATATATGGTTGGGGGTGTGGTTCAGGTTGTTGCCCTATCATTTTTCTTTATTTAAATTTGACAATAATTTTGTGGTTTCAAATTTAATTAATTTTTTATATTTAAATTATTAAATTTGACTTTTATTTAAATAAATTCAAATCATATATTCGAGTAACACATTCGAGTCACATATCCGGTTAACAGAAAACGCACTCGACACATATTCGAGTCATCTAAATTACATTTGAGTCGTCTAAATTGCATTCCAGTCACTTATTCGAGTCATTTAAATTACACCTGTGTCACCTATATACATTTGGGTCACCTAGTTGAGTCATCTGAATTACATTCGAGTCACTTAAGATACATACTAGTCACCTATTTGAGTCACCTAAGTATATTTGGGTCACCTAATTACATCTTAATCACCTATTCGAATCACCTATTACATATGAGTCCTCTATTCGAGTCACCAAATTACATCTGAATCACCTAAAAAATAGGTGACTCGAATATAAATAGGTGACACAAATAAATTAATAAAGATTGACAATTTGGGTATTGAAAGAGTTATCCTTAAAGTTGAGGCAAACAAGAATATTTTTATATTCAAATGAATATATATCCATATTACAACCCGATTGTAATTAGTCTATGTTATTTTAGATTTAATTTTAGTATTTTTCAATTCCGCTCAATTCAGTTCGGTTCAGCTCGCTTAAGTTAGTGCATCAAATTATTATTATTGTTGATATTAATATTTCAATAATATCATATATAATTAATATTATGGTTGTATATGTTGTTATCTAGTATTAATAATTACTATTATTGATATTAGTATTATCAATAATACTTATATTTTTTTCTTATTATTAATTTAATTATTTTTATTATTGTTTAGTATTATTAGCGGTATGATTTTCGTTGTTATTGTAAACTATCTACTGTTATTTAATACTATTATTGCTATTACTATTATAAAACTATTGTTATTATTGATAATATTATACTTATTTTTTATAATTAATATACTATTGCTAATATTATTATTTTAATTATTATTAATTAAATTTAATTTTTAAATGATTTTAATTAAGAATTATTATTTTATTATTTCTATATTATTATTTTTTAAATTATTTTAAATGAACATTATTATAAATTGTTAATTAATATTACTTTCGAATGATCTTATTAAGAATTATTTTACATTATTATTATTATTATATTAGTATTACTTTTTAAAATGATTTTAATTAAGAATTATTGTACATTATTATTTTATTAACATTATTATTTCAAATTATTTTAATTGAAAATTATGATAAATCACAATTAATAATATTATTAATATTATTACTATCAATTTTATACTTTTCAACTTAGTTCAGTTGCATTCAATTCAGTTCAGCAAAATTCAGTTTAATTCAATTTATAAAAAATCAATTTAATTCACATCAATTTAATTCAATCCAATTTAGTTTAATGTAAAAGAACGGATGCCCCTTCAATCCAATTCAAACTATATATATTTCCTTCTCTTGGCTTATGTGTTTACTCTTTTATCAACTGTCGAAGACTTTTGTCCAATTAACCTTACCAATATACAGTTGGTATATTTTAATAATTATATATGTCAGAAAATCATCATCTAATGTTTCTGATGCGTTAATGTTGAAATAGTACAAATTTTCGTTTATGATAAACTCATCTTGAATGCTCACAATAAACTCATCTTGAATGCTCCCAATAAAATATGCAGGTATGGAACACCAAAGGGCTGCGATTTTTCACCCTCAAAGAATACGAATCACTTTTACCATATATGATTATTAATATAGAACAATAAAACAGTAAACATTAGTATACAACGGTACCTCATATTTAAGTCCTCATATTCTAGAGAATCCAAAGATACATCACGAGCACCTAAAGCTTCCAAGTTCAACATCATGGTATGGTTCTTTGCCATTACCCACCTCAAATGCTGACAACAACCAAAAAGCAACCTCGAAAATGCATAATCTTCACCTACCTGTTGCACAAACCACAAACGCATACAATCATGCAATTTAGAAGATCCAGAAACATTCATCAAGTTCTCTAACAACTCAAAATCTGCCATTATATATATATATATATATATATATATCAAACTACAAATGGTATTATAATTCACTATGGCAAAAGTGCCAAATAAATAGGCAAAAAAAAATTATGTAACTTATTCATATTAAAGGATTACATATGAAGAGACTATTTTAATTGTAACTTTTAATGTAAATAAACTAATTTAAATACAAAAGTTATGATAAACATCACAATGCAAATGCACCTTCTAATACACAAGGTGATTAAATTGAACTTTTAGATGATAATATAAATTACAAGATGGTTAAATTTTAGCTATGAAAACTTAGATACAATCGGTGCATCGCACGGGTTAGTAAAGCTTCATTTCATATAACTAATTACATAGACTAAAATAAAAGGACAATAACAATAAAAAAACATATAAACTTCTCTAAAAGGCATTTAAATTCCGCCATCTGCTCATTCAACCGTCTGCCCCAACATTACGTACAAAACACGTAGATATTCAACCAAAGACCGTGCATCGCACGGGTTGGATAATGCCTCGTATACTAAAAGATTAAGTCCTAAAATTTATTGTGGAGTGTTAATTACTTTAATTTTTATGTATTTTTATGTATAAAGTTAAATGATGGGAATGTGAAAGATGTTGTAATATCCGCGATTTCGATTTCCAATATTTTTTTTCTGGTGTAATTCCATCTTAGCAACTCTATTGTGACCATCTTAGCTTTCCAATGGTTCAAACGGTGAGTCAATCGGAGTCCGGACGAAGGAGTTATGGTCGAAATAGCTAAGGCTGTACCATGTGCCTTTTTGTGCTGGAGCGGGCTGTACCGGCCCCTTCTGGACGGGCCGCGGCACAAAGGCAGTGTACTGGGCAGTTTTTGGCCGTGGGCCGCGGTACACTCATCCTGTGCCGCGGCACACAGTACAGTTTTGCCTATATCAGCGTTTTCTTGTGGAATCATCCTCATTTCATCACTTTCCTTCTTCCTCTCCTCTTTGGGCGATTTGTGGGCGATATTTTGGGCGATTTAGCATCATCAAACTCAAATAATTTCATCTTCTTCAAGTTGTGGTGTGGATTAACAACATGTTTGTGGATTCTTCATCCTAATCAAGGTAATTTCTTGAAATCTCCTAAAATTTGATTTTTGGGAGTTTTGGTTTTGATTTCATTTTCTGTCCGAATTTGATGAATCGGTTGATATTTGTAAACATTATTAATCATGTTATATGGATTGTATATCCATATCTTCGATTCGTTCAACCCAATTGATGATTCTTAAGTTCTTGAGGAACTTTGAACATTTAGTGTTCGATTAAATGTCTCAAAGAGTTTCCTTCGATCGTTGTGTTGTTTTCGTTCGATATTGTGTTATTGAATGAATTATATTTCATTCAAGGTTGTTCGAGCGCTTATGTTTATCGTAGGACGCCGTTCGATGTTCGTGGAAGGATTTCATCGCCTTCGGTTGAGGCAAGTTTTATACTTGTACTAGTCAATGAGATTAATGTTATCATATATGTGTATGAATGTGTTGTATCATTCCGAGACTTAGTCTCTTCATGAATTCATTGATATTAAGAGATCGTTCGATACGATACCTTTCGGCAATTATGCCAAATGTTTTTATTGTTCGTTAATGGCCGGTTCAAGGCATTGTGATACTCGTTGTTAATGTTATTATCGATCACCGGTTCGCGGTATCGATGTATCGATCGTTGTTGTTGATATTAATGTCGATTTAAGACGTCGTTGTAATCATTGCTATTAATGTTGGAGTTTTGTCCTTGATGTTGTTTTGGCCGATTAAAGGCGTTGACGTATTCATTTATCTTCTTCGTTGTCGGTAACCGATTAAAGGTGCCGAGACATCCTTCGTATCATTGTTATCGATTGGCCGTTCTAAGGCAATCGAGGTGTTCAATCATTCATCATATCATTGTTATCGGTTGGCCGTTCTAATGCAATCGAGGTATTCACTCATTCATCGTGTCATTGTTATCGATTGGCCGTTCTCAGGCAAATCGAAGTGTTCAATCATTCATTGTATCATTGTTATCGATTGACCGTTTTAAGGCAATCGAGGTATTGAATCATCCGCTGCATCATTGTTATCGGTTGGCGATTCTAAGGCAATCGAGGTATTGAATTGGGGCTGTCGAGGATAGTTCCCATCCGTTGTGTCGTTGTTATCGATTGACCACTCTAAGGTAATCGAGGTATTGAATTGGGACTGTCGAGTACAATGCCCATCCGTGAGTCATCATTATCGTGTTGGCCGACTCAAGGTAGCACACTATCAAAATTGTGATACGGCCGTGCGGCCGGCCCTAATTGTGATACGGCTTCGTGCCATGGCTTCGGCCCTAATTGTGATACGGCTTCATGCCGTGGCTTCGGCCCTAATGGTGATACGGCTTCGTGTCGTGGCTTCGGCCCTAATTGTGATACGGCTTCGTGCCGTGGCTTCAGCCCTAATTGTGATACGGCTTCATGCCGTGGCTTCGGCCCTAATGGTGATACGGCTTCGTGCCGTGGCTTCAGCCCTAATTGTGATACGGCTTCATGCCGTGGCTTCGGCCCTAATTGTGATACGGCTTCGTGCCGTGGCTTCGGCCCTAATTGTGATACGCCTTCGTGCCGTGGCTTCGGCCCTAATCGATACAAATTGGTTTGGCTTCATGTGATTGTGATATTTGTGACTTGGCCGAGTGGCTTTCAAGCCTTTATTATTGTCTGGTAATTTCATTGGAGCCTTCGGGCATTGTGATTCATAATTAATTCGATTGGTTTGGTTCATGTCGTGTAATTCATTGTGGTACTCTATAATTATGATTCGCCGTTGGGCATTTACGTTCTAACCTGTCGAGCAGGTATTAATAGTATGCCGTGGGCATAGTATTTCACGAATGCTCGGTTCTTACATTGGTTTGTGAGCATCTCGTATTATTATTATTATCATTGTACCGTTTCATTACGCCTTTTGATGCATATCATGTTATACATGTATTTGATGTTCATTATCTGGATGGTGACCCGTAAGTGAACATGTTTTCATGTTTTAGGTGCTTGCGAGGAGAGTTGAGACACGGGGGCATGATGATGGCGACGAGGCATTCGAGCGATACTAGTTCGAGTTGTTCATGTTGGTCGATCGGTTGGAGTGTTCTTGATCACATCGGTCATTGTCATTATGTATTACCCGAGCAGATGCTCGTGGATGTTGTTGTATTTTATTTTTGGCCATGTAGGCCCATCGTTGTCGTTGAAATTCCTTATCGGAATATTGTGTCGGATATCATGGCAGGGACTATGATTTCCCCTTGTTGTTTAATTTAATGTATTTTAGTCATGTTCGCCTGGTGGATCTCCTGGCGTGGGGTCCACGGCACTGTAATAACCCAATAGGATTTGGGGATGTTACAGAAGTAGTCTCTTCATATCTACAAAAAAGAGCTATGTACATAATTATTGCTAAAAACTCTTCACACGCTCATGAGTTAGGTTAGTCTTTTCATGATTCTCATAAGTTACATGGAGCATTCAACTTATGAGAAAGTATAAATAGCATAAAGTGCTTCTTGGTCAGGGTTAACAGAACAGTCTATGAACTGATCAAATTTGATGATGTCGATCACACTAATGGACATGGTGATATGGATATGCAAGTTCTTTCAGTTTTTAATGATGCCAATAATTCTTCAAAGGTATGTTTGGTCAAGTCTAAACTCGAATGTTAGTTGTTGTCGCTTCATGTGTGGCATGCTCGGATCAAATATTTGTTTAAATGGTTTTCCTTATTTTTCTGTTATCAAATTTGCAAATTGTTGATGCTGATATGTAAATTGCTTACGGTCTGCAGGTGCTTTGGTTGCTGGTTGCGATACTCGGTGTACAGTTGAATCCAAAATATCAACTTTGCATTAGTAAAAAATTGTCAACGAGAAAGAAAAATGAAAAAGATATGTGAATTGCTTACGGTCTGCAGGTGATTTGGTCGTTGTTTGTTATGGTACATCAATACATCATGCCACATTAATCTCCGTAGCATTTGAACCTTTGTCCATTGCCTTCTCAATTCAAAGATTAATATATATACAACATACTCTGAAAGCTACATTAATCCATTCATATTTGCTATTACTTTTCTCAAGTAATATCTTATTTTTTTGTCCATATTGCATGGATGATTTTAGTGTCGGTTACAAGCATTTGATCTTTTCTTGATACTGTTGTAATTAAAATCTTAAGGATACCAGTTCATTCAGTTGTACTAAAATCATAAGTATGAATGGAATTCCATTTGTGACTCAAAGTTTTTAAAATTAATTTAAAGGTAATGTGTATTTTAATTTTTGTTTTTGTGTGTGTAGGTATATCCCACAAGGAATAGTACATTAAATATGATAAAGAGACGTAGGGCACGACGAGTTGGTCAAGAAGGTCGTTCAAGACGGGCTACAACGAAGATCATAGAAAGAAAGATTCGAACGTAGAAAAAACTGATCCCAGATGGGGACTCATCGGTTGGTTTGAAGGGATTGTTTAGAGATACTACTGAATATATATTGAGTTTACAAATGGGAATGAGACTCATAAATTCTTAGTGACTTTGATTGTTCATTGTATTGATTTATAAAATCACAATGAAGATATGTTGTTTGATAATATATGATGATCACATGATTTTCTGTAGTTAAACTAAAGAATCATTTTTTAGTTTGTGATATCAACTTTAGTGGTTTGATTTTATTTCAAGATTGATTCATGCCTATAATATTGATGGTTTTTATTTTTGAATGATTACAATTTCATTATTTACTTCTCTTTTATCTGTTATTGATCACATTATTGGTTTAATTGCATTCTTTAAATGATGTATGTCAATTTTCGCGATGTCTATAACATGTTAATCAAGTTGATGTTTTTTTAGCATAGGTTGTTTGTTTGTTAAGGTTAAATGGTGATGATTTGATTATTAAGTTATTTAGTTTAGTCCGTTTGTGTTCTTGAATCTTTAGTTTTTATAGAATTTGGAGCATTTTGATAGTTAATTAGTGTTACTTTCAAGATTTTGGTGAGGCCCAGTGCAAATAAGAAACCAAACACAATTTAAAAATTACCTACGGCCCAACGCAAGTAAGAACATAAACATAATTATAAACTTTGCTCAGACCCAATGCGAATAAAAGAAACCCAAAACACTAACGATTCACATTAGTAAAACAAATAAATACTTTTCTTACGGTTATCACCTTGAATAACGAATATAAAGGAAAAATTACATAATTTTTGCTCGAACCCATTTGTAAATTATAATAACAAATTAAAAAAGTTAAGTTTAAGACATAAGCAAGAGTTCAATATTTTATCGGAAAAAGAAACTGGTACAGCGCACGGGTCTGAATGCCTCGTACAATTAAGAATTGGGTATAAGCCTTAAACAAATAATATTCATATAAATTTATTTATTAAAAACTAGTTTTCACTATAAAATCAATTTAATCGGTATTTTTCAGTTTCAATTAAAAAATTTAATTTTTAGTCAGTAAAATTAGTAATTTCGGAGAAAAAATTATAATGTTAATTAATAAAAATATGTCCCGATCACAAAAACTCAGTTCCAAATAGTAATGATCAGTTTTAATCAGTATAAAAAAAATTATTTAGTAAAATTATGGGGTTTTGACCCAAAACCCAATTACTTTAGTTTTTGACCATATCCCAAATCTATTGTAAAATACCGAAATAGTCTCTAAGTAATATTTGACCTGGCGGTGCACTCCATCCAATCAACTGACACCTTGGGTACAGTATTTCTGAAAAGAGCCTTGTTAACCCAGACGTCTTTTCCCTCCATTTACTTCTCTCTATGCCACTAAGAGCAGAAATTTGAAATCCCTGAAGTTAGGCGGTGCGAGGCAGACGGTGAAGAAAGCTGTCTGACTTTTGGGTAATTTTTTCTTTCAACGTCAATGGAAAAGGTTACGTGCGCAACCATCTCAGCATGTAAGAGTGTTTCCGAGCCCTATTTTTGGTCGTCGGAGTTTATATGTTTTCCCTTTGTATTTTATATACTGTTTCAAAGATAATAATATTAGATGACCATATGGTAATTTCAGATTTGGGGTATTCTATCGTCTGTCGGTGAACAGAGAATGTTCATTACACAACCGTATCGACATGTAAGCTAGTTCCCAGCCCTATTTTGTTCGTTGAGGTTTATTTATGCCACATAATGCTTGTTTATTGGTAACAGAGCCCTATTTTTGTTCGTCGGAGTTTATATGTGTTCTGTTACTGTTTTTGATATGCTTTACATAAAATAATTTAAGGTTATCATATGGTAATTACGGATTGGCACATATATGAAAATCTGAAATTATCATATGATAATAAATAATCAATAGTTCTCGTTATCAAATTACCAGACAGTCACAAAATTATATAGTATATTGGATTAGCCAGACTATGGTAATTATGGTAATTATGGTAATTATGCTCAATTATATGTTATTTCTAATGACCATGTTGTAGAAGTCATTACCGTAAAGCGAAGCATTTGGGTAAGTAAAATTACCAGCTGGTAATACGAAAGTGCAATTTAACCAGTATACTAAAGTGCTTTAACAACGGGTTAAATTTATAACCGTTGGATAATAATATTGTAATGCGATGTATATCAGAAGGTATTAGAGATACCTACATGTAATATTAATTCCCACCTATTTTTTTGGAAAGCATATAAATGTAAATTATGTTATGTTTATTCTACTTATTTTAAATGACATGCGATGGTCTTGATGTAGTATTTTCTTCAGATTGTGAAGAATGGGAAGAAAAAGAAGTGCACCGCAGACTGAGGTAGCAGGAGATGATGCTACAAAAGTTCCTAAGAGACCACGCACAAGGACATAAGATGTGGCTCCACATAAAACAAGGTCCACAGAAGGGAAAAAAGAAAATTGAATTGTCAAAAACAAAATTTATTGCTCATCGGTCGGATGCGGCAAAGAAGAAAACCGTTAGTGAAAACCAGAAGCAAAAGGATGTTGTGAAACAAAGATGTAGTATTTCTCCGCTCCGACAGTTGGTGAAGGATATTCGCGTGTGGATTCTAGCTGCAAGTTGGGAAATTTTAAAAAAAACACCATTTGGAAATATGTTTATGTGTTTTAAGAATTCACTTGTGCCTTATCTTATTTCTAAGAAGAGTGATATGAGTTTTGAAATTATTATGAGGCATTTTATGGCTGATGAAAGCTATTTTCAATTTGGTGGGGAGGGCGGGTACATTGAGGAGGTTGATGTGGAAATGTTGCTCTACATTCGGGCTGGTTACCTGAGCAGTCTGATAGTAATAAATCCAATGAATGCTGCGGACGATGGGCATGGATCCCAAAAAATATGTTCCCTACGATCAAGAAACAAACAGGGCCAAATACCGAAAATATTAGAGAACGGTTGGAAGAGGAGCTGGAAAAGGAAGAAGTTAATGCCAGTAAAGTTGCGTCGTCGTTGTTGATATATTTGCTTGCAATATTTTTTTCTGCAAAAGTGATTTGAACATCAGTTGGGATCTTGTGAGGATCTGTTTATGTAACAACCCCGTCCAGGGCCAGGATTACGACAGAACCATGAATTCATTTGGGGAATTCACAAGGCAGAAACCTACAAATGCACTAATACAACGACCATCCAGGTCGCACAATAAAACCTGATAATTCATAAGGACCGACAAGGTCAATAAACAACACAATCTGATACTAAAGGACAACGCCATAACAAAACCATTTGACAATAGCTATTTCACATCCAGAATACAATACTTAATTCGAACTGAGCCCACATACGGGCATGACAAACCAACAACAACAACACAACGTACTCACGAATATACAGGTAAAATTTGAGACAACGGCGGATGTATGAATAACTGGGACATGAGGGGGCAATATCACTTGTGCTCTTCGTCTTTGTGCCATCTCTGCGCCTGCCCGCCCTGGAATCCTGTACCTAAATACACAAACAATATATCCACCCCCGAAGGAGTCAGCAGACAACCGATGCAAGTACATTGATAACATGAATATGTATACTGTGCAGAGAATGTGAACATAATAGTGGTACATTGATATCATGTTATTGTTTCGGAACAATACGTTAATCATCAAACAATAAAAACCACAGGATTATACCAGTATTACTCAACTTCATACCCCAGAACCCTCATCATGGCATTCCCCGGTTGGATAACCTGTCGAGTGATACACTGGCTCGGTATAACGTACCCCGAAGCCCTCGTCCGGGCAATCCCAGATTTTATTTGGCCCACATAGCTCGAACGACCACGTTCATTTTACAAAGTTACCAATTTTCAGTAAGTTTGTCAAATTATTGTTATTATTTTTCAACGACATCATGGTATAACGTAAAATGTAAGATAATACATAAAGCATGGTCAATGTACTTGCCTGGTATTCCAACAAACAGAGAGTTTGATTGACAAGAAAATTGAATGGGCGATTCACTAGAACTTTGACCTAGAATGAATAATATTATACAAGTATTGCGAGAGTTATCACTTAAAAATTAAATAAATATTAGAACTCTATTCTCAACTTTACTCTATTTAAGGGTAAAAATATAGCCACGAACATACCTCGGGCATTACAAGGGTATAAGAAGTTGTGTTTTGGATTAGGGGCCATTTGGAGGTTGTTTGACCCACTTTGGATAAAAAATCGGAAGGTTATACGCTTTTCTAAAAAAAATGAAAGTATTTGGATCAAAACATAATTTTAAAACCTTTTTAGAATTATAATTTTAAAACATAATTATAAGTGCTGTGTTGTTTACTATTTTAAGCATCATACTTAACTGCTGCATTCATCTTAACCGTTGCATTAAAGTCAGCTAAGTCTTCCCCATAATATTTTTCAACTGACTTCTGAGCTGTACCTCGCTAAGATTTTAGCAAGATCAACTAAGTTCACCTAGCTACATATACAACAGCTGAGTTTCTTAAACCAGCTAATTTAGCGAAGTTATTTTAAAAGTCTATTTATCCCCCTCTAGACTCATATCATACTTGTGATCTACATGTGGTATCATAGCGGTTGGTTCGTCGACCTCATACTTGGTAGTCAGAGAATCAGATCCATACGTACGTGTAAACTCTCATATTAACATGCAACACATGCACTCTAAATGTAACACCCCCAATCCACTCAGGGATATTACACGCCGTAGACCCTCTCCTCGAGGATCTACCAGGCTGGTAACAATATTTAACATCTCGACAATGCCTTCAAGGCTACAATGACTCAGTAGACCGATTTGGTCTTTCCACAAATACATACAACTCAAATACAACTCATGCCCACGCAGGGGACAAAATACAACTACACCCGTACAACGGGAACAATACAGCAGCGGAAAATAAAGTACAACTGAACCAACACACGATGTACGGTTCCTCATGTGATTAGTATCGATCATCTTTCATCATCCTTCGTGCCGACCCTGTGTTATGCTCCAAAACCTGAATGCAAAAACAGACATCCACCCCCCGAATACTCGGGGGTTAGCAAAACTCCACTGTTTTGCTAGTGCAAATACAAAGTGCAAATACGAGCCATACAATTCACATTCCACGAATAACAATAACCGAGGATCCTCAAAGATCCAAACGAAACGAAAAGTACTTCCCGAGGCAAGGGTTTGAGAAAACATTTCAGAAACGAAATATCATAAATCAATGGGAATAATTTATAAAACGGTTTAGAATGCCATCGAGAGTTTTAATAGAAAACAATTTAGGATTATCAAATCCTACTTTTCGAAAACCAAAAGACAAAAGGGGTCACCGCCCCAAAGGTTTACTTTACGGAAAATGACATTAACCAAATCGTTGGGATTTTAGCCCCAAATCCGTAAAAGCGACTTTTATAAACCATTGGGATTTTAGCCCCAAATCTCATCAACTCACGACACGAGAACGTCAACAAGGTTCGTCTTCCAACGTCAAAATCCACAAATAAATGATTTAAAACAAACAACAAAATACTCTAGAGCCATCCTAGCCAAGTAGGCCAAACGAACAACTTACCTCTTACACATTTAGTCAATGCATGCAAATGAAAACCGTTCAAAAGTACTCATTTCCGAAATGCCAATATCAAATCACATTTGCAAAAATGCACCACAATTAACCGTCGATCCACACCTCCGTGGACCCCTACCGAGACCCCGTCGGATCTAACCCGTAGTGGTTAAAAGCAAAGCTCGTCGATCCACACCTCCGTGGACCCCTACCGAGACCCCGTCGGATCTAACCCGTAGTGAGCATACACACACACACGTTACTCATGCAATACTAACATGCTAAGAATGTAAGTTCATTAAGAATACTCACTAGAGATGGCCATTAACTCGACACCATTATCAAACTCTTCAAAAATAAATAACAAGATTAAATACGGAATACACGATTCCATAACTTAAACAATAGGAGTACCATCATAAAATCCTTCAACGTTCAAAATAATCAAATCATAATCAATTCTCAAAACACCGTCACAAATCACACTCGTTTTGAAAGAAAGCCTTTAACGAGGCCAGAAATCCTTTGAAACTTCATTTCAAATAACCAAACAAACGCATCAAGACGACCACCGATCATCATATCCATAAAACGAGAAAAGTATGGGCAAGGTACTTGCCTCGAATAAGAACAACGCGGAGAATCGACCGAAGTAGGTTGGCCCGAACCGACTACGAACCCGCCGACTCCACCGAACGCCAACTCACGTTCATAAACTACGAAGGACAAATAATAACAATGAAATGAATTCCATAACAGGACTCAAAGCCGTTGAATTCAAAGAACGAATGACGAAAGTTCACGGATTTCCCCAAGCGGCCAAGAACACGATTCGTTCCGTCAAAACCCGAAAACGGAATTCCAAGTTGAAATATGGATATACAATCCATAGAATATGTTTAGCAACATCATTTAACCATAATCGATCCATCGAAAACGGATGAAAAACGAGATCGGGGACAAATCCCCCAAAAAGTCAATTCGAAGGAAATCAAGAAATATACTTCGATTCGACGAAGAACAATGGATTAAATGATGTTAAACACAATAATACTATCAAGATTAATCATACCCATCATGAATTAATCAACAACACGGAACGAATCGGACGAAAATGCAAAAATCCCCAAATTCACGAAATTAGGGTTCTAAGGAAGATTACCTTGATTCGCTGGATCAAAGGTTGATAAAGGACGATCGATTGATGTTATGAACCCAAGGACTTCATGGATTTGTTGTTAAACAACATGGCTTCGTCGCCCATGAATCGCCACTCGCGGATGGAGAAGGAAGGAAATGAAAAACGAAGTGAAATGTGACTGCTCAGCCATATTTATACTGGGCCGGCCTAGCGTGCGCTAGCCTTCCGGACTAGCGTGCGCTATCGGCGGTATCGGCCGAGTACCTCGGCCAGGGCCCACAACACCCGGCATCACCGACCAACCTGCCGACCGAACTGCCGACCCAACTCCCGCTAGCGTGCGCTACGGCCGGATGCTGCGCTGGCCTGCGGCTATCCGGTAGCCACTGGTGAATGCCGGACAGTAACGTCGCTAGCCGGCCGGCGGCGTGCGCTACGCTGCCGACTAGCGCGCTACGCTCGGCGTAAGCGTGCGCTACTGCCGATCTGGCCGAGTCCGAACCTCGAAACCCAGCTGCCCGGGCGATAGCGTCGCTGAGCCACCGGCGGCGTGCGCTACACTGCCGGTTAGCGCGCGCAGCCTTCCGGCCGTGGCGTGCGCTACGCGGTTCTGCCGCACCCATCCGGCCGGTGCCCGCAATCGTCCGGCGATCCCGCCACCGTCGGCGATCCGCCACCGCCGGGCTCGGCGACCCGATTTCAAAGCAGGCGGAGCGAACACGGCGAAAAGTTCGCGAACAAGATAAGCGACTCGAAATGAAAGCGTAATACCATAA
Organism: Orobanche coerulescens; assembly: GCA_033398695.1. Classification (NCBI taxonomy): domain Eukaryota; kingdom Viridiplantae; phylum Streptophyta; class Magnoliopsida; order Lamiales; family Orobanchaceae; genus Orobanche; species Orobanche coerulescens. The sequence continues at coordinate 54,538,600 of CM065803.1, forward strand.
TTAGTCATACGCGACCAAGAAACGGGTCGAGACAACAATTACAGATACGGATACGTAACTTTCAAGAAATTACAAAATGGCCCAAAACGCGGAAATCACGATACGTGATCGAATAACCAAACCGAAGTTCACAACACGTCCAACAAAGTTAAACGGACTTGCGGGAAACTCGAAACAACGATTTGGACGAGATTCGCAAGAATCGAACTCAAGTGCGGAAAAGTCGCGAAAAAACACGGAACTCAACAAAACGACACCGAAACGAACTCGGATGTCAAAAAGTGTAGAATTAATCATTCTCAGAATGACGAAACGGCCATGAGCGAGTCGTCAAAACAGACTTCCGCCGAAAAAAAAGAAATTACCGGAAATCGAAAATTGCGGATATTACACTAAACTCCCTGTTTTCTCTGTTGATGATTATGATCTTTTGAAGATGAGAATGCAGGCACACCTATCATCTATACACGACGACATGTGGAACACTATTGAAGAAGGTCCTATCACCTACATGAAGGGCAACACTGCTGAAGAAATCTCAATTGGGAAACCAAAGCAGATTCCCAAAACCAGATCAGAGCTAACCAATGAAAGGAAGCTATTCAGTCTTGACAATCGGGCTAGAGATGTTGTATATCAAACTCTTGATAAAGCCACCGCGGTAAAAATCAAGAACTGCAAGAATTCCAAGAAAATATGTGACACATTAGCAGTAATGTGTGAGGGAACTTAAGGAAGAAATGACATTCATACTGCAAAGAGTTGGAAACTTCAGAAAGAATTACTCAAAATATAAACTACTAATAGAATCCCAAAATAAGCCAAAAATCTGGAAATTGGAAAGTGGAAAGCCACAACTGCTATAAGGGAAGGAGTTACCGCGGCCGCGAGTTTTCACTCGTTGAAAGCTGCAGTAACTTTAATTGTAACCATCAAACATTATAGTGAATTTATCTCCAAGTGGATTGGAGAAAAGTAGACTAGTAGAGGATTATCCTACCTCTAAAACCACTATAAGTGCTGTGTTGTTTACTGTTTTAAGCATCATATTTAACTGATCCATCCATCTTAACTTTTGCATTAAAAGTCAGTTAAGTCTTCTACATAATATTTTTCAGCTGACTTCTGAGTTGTACCTCGCTGAGATTTCAGCAAGATCAACTAAGTTCACCTAACTACATATATAACAGCTAAGTTTCTTAAACCAGCTAATTCAGCAAAGTGATTTTAAAAGTCTATTCACCCCTCTAGATTTTTACCTTTTGTACTTGTGACCTACAACACACACAACCATACAGACTCGACACACACAACACACACACATGGTAGCTTTCACACAGACATAATCTAACTAAATCACACACAAAAAAGACTTACCAAAGTATTAAAGGGTTGCCCCACGTTCCCTCTCTATCCTCGTCCTTCTTCTTTTCTTTTCTTCTCTTCTACTTTCTCTTCTCTTTTTTTCCTACTTCCCGCAGCTGGGTTCCCAGGTATGTGTGTGTGCGGATGTCTTAAGCCCTGTTCTAAGGCGGTGGGTGTCAGGTGTATATATATATATATAATGTAAATATATGTTGTATATATGTATGTATATATATAGGTATATGTATGTATGTATATATATATATATAGTGGCGCGTTCTATGCAGTACCAATATTAGATGCAGTACTTTACAATACTAATTTATGCATGAGTTTTGTACTAATTATGCATGAAATATATGCATTTCGTGCATCAAAATTTCAATGCATTAAAATATGCAATATATGCATCAAAATATCGATGCATTAAAATATTAGATTATATGCATCAAATATATTGCATATTTTAATCCATTGAAATTTTGATGCACGAAATTCATATATTTCATGCATAATTAGTACAAAACTAATGCATAAATTAGTACTGTAAAGTACTGCATCTAATATTGGTACTGCATAGAACTCGCCCATATATATATATATAGTGTAACTTTATTTTCAGAACCCTGTTAAGTGCGAGAACTGCGAGAACCATTTTTTGTACTCCTAATAATACATAATGTACATCATATCAATGCATACAACCCCTACTGATCATAACCCCTACTTTATAGTAGGGGTTACATATAGGGGTGTATTTCGAACCGAACGAACCGAACGGTGACTTTAACGAACGTTCGTTCGTTAAGGATTCGGTTCGTTCGGTTCGTGTTCGTGTTCGGTAAAATTGCAAACCACTTGTTCGTGTTCGGTTCGTTAAAATTTCACATATTTCGTGTTCGTTCGTTAGCGTTCGATTGTTCGTTCGTTTTGATCGTTCGTTTGTTCGTTTGTGTTCTAAAAAAAGAAAAAAAAACTAAAGTACAAGCAATAATAATTAATAAAATAAAAAGAGAAGATAGATTTAGAAATTGAGGATTTTGGAATGGTAGGTTTTATTTTGTATATATATTTATTAATTATTATAAAAATTATTAATTATATTTATTAATTAGTGTAAAATTATTAATAAATATATAAAAAAAACTTTGTTCGCGAACTGTTCGTGAACTAACGAACATATATTATTTTGTTCGTGTTCGGTTCGTGTATGTAACGAACATGTTCGCGAACTGTTCGAATTTGACCGAACCGAACACGGACTGAACGTTGACCGAACATTTTCGTGAAATTTTCACGAACGTTCAGTTCGAAATACACCCCTAGTTACATATATAGTAGGGGTTATCATCAGTAGGGGCTATTAGAGCAGGGGTTATCATCAGTAAGGGTTATCTCCCGTAATAAAAATTGTATTTTACTATAATACCCTTTTAAATTAATAATATTTTTTAATATTTAAAAAAATCTCATTGGTTTAGAGGAGTTCTCGCAGTTCTCGCACTTAAGAGAGTTCTGAAAATAAAGCTCCCATATATATATATATATATATATATATACTATATATACTTATCTATATAATTTATTGTTATTATTGTTTCTACTTTTCGTCCGACAATTCGTCGAAAAGGCAGTGATATAAAATATGGTGTGTAATATATATATATATATATATATATGTGTGTGTGTGTATTGTCGGGACCTAAAATAGAAAAATAATAACAATAAATTATGATATATATATATATATCTCTAAACATATATATTGCATATATATATTACATATAAATTATGATAAGTATAAGTATATATATATATTACATATATATATATATATATTTCTACTCATCTACAGCCGTTATATCACTAATATCAATAGCCTACAAAAATTTCTAGATTTCACAAGATAATTAGTTTTCATATGATCTCTTTCCTAGATATATATATATATATATATATATATATAAAACATATACCTATACATATCTATACATATATGTTTAGATATGTGTATATATATATATACACATATCTAAACATATATACATATACCTATACAGGGATCGACTATGGTGGAAACACCCTTAATGTGAAATCTAGAAACCAATTGCATTATTATGTAATTTCATTGCATATTTGTTATTATTTGTTGCATCAACTTGGTCGCTAGTATATACAACAAATAATGCAATAAAAAAAATACATAAATGCATATAATTCTACTCATCTACAGCCGTTAGATCACTAATATCAATGGCCTACAAAAGTTTCTAGATTTCACAAGGTAATTAGTTTTCATATGATCTATTTCCTACCAATACATATCTATACATATATATATATATATATATATATATATATATATATACACGTTATACATGTATATATATACCTGAGACACACCGCCTTAGAACAGGGCATAAGACATTCCCCCCACACACACCTGGGAATCCAATCGCGGGAAGGAGAAAAAAAGAAAAAAAAGAGCAGAGAAAAAAAAAGGAGAAGAAAAGAGAAGAAGAAGGAGAAAGGTAGAGAGAGATCGAGGGGCAACCCTTTTATACTTTGGTAAGTACTTTTATGTGTGATTTAGTTAGGATATGTGTGTGTGAAAGCTACGTTGTGTGTGTTGTGTGTGTAGAGTGTGTGGTTGTGTGTGTGTTTATTTCTCACTATGTGTGTTTGTGTGTGTTTGTGCAGGTGTGCTGCTGTGATGTATATGTGTGGGTAAAAGTTGTATGTGTGTTGTGCTGTCGTGATGTATGTGTGCGTGTGTGTATGTGTGACCATGTGTTTATTTCTCACTGGCTTTTTTTTTTAAATCAAGCCCCCTCAGGGGAAATTATATAACGACTATTTCTCCCTGTTTGTGTATGTGAAAACATGTATATGTGTGTGTTTAACCATTTGTGTGTGTGAAGGTATGAGAATTTTATGGGTGTCGGGTATGCGTCGACGGAGTGCCGACAGACTGTGGTATTAGAGTTAGGTTTATAGATACATAGGCTGTTGGGTATTGGGTCTTGTCATGTCGTGTCGTAGTTGTTGCTCTGGTCGGGAAGTATCACTATGATGCCATTATCTCGTGCCACCTGTGCTGTAAGCCCCCCTGATCTGTATCTTCTTTTGAAATTGATTACTATGTTGAATTAGGGGATTCACTTTGTATACGATATCTTATCGGACTGTGCTTATTAATTCTCCTGTTAACAGTATGTTGAGTGGGCGTGCTATTCATGGGCGTGGTCGAGGTCGAGGTGGCGGTCGTGGTTCAGCCAGAGATGAGGCTACACTAGCTGTTTCTAAAGAAGGATCTATATCCGTATCTGGTGAGGCTCAGTCGTCAGATCAAGGTCAGAATGGGGAGGGCGCAGCTGGGGCGGACGTTCCTAACATACTCTAGCAAGTAGCACAACAGATGCAGACGACCAATATGGCTCAATAGGCGTTGCCAACTTTTGACAAGTGGATCCAAGAAATTGTGAAGATAAACCCGTCTAAATTTGAAGGGGCCAAAGACGATATGAGCTGGACCCACTGGCTCGTAAGGTTGGAAAAGATGTTTGAGGGCACTAACTGCCTCGAGGATTGCAAGGTGGCCATTGCACAATATCTCCTAACCAAAGATGCTTCGGATCGGTGGCGAGTTGTCAAGCCTAGAGATTGGGAAGTGAGCTGGACCAAGTTTAAGGAACTTATGGAGGCTGAGTATTGTCCACCCTCACATCGGGAAGCTTGGATTCATGAATTTTTCTTTGCGACACCTCAGAGTGTACCAGTCTCACAAGCCATCGGGACTTTTAACCAACAACTGGTTTGTCCAAGACCAGGTTAAGGAGGAAAAGGACAAGATCCGACATTTTGACATAAGCATGAGTGCTGAGGTTCGCCGATTTATGTCTGGCTTTGAATGTGTCACCCTAAGATAATATCAGGGTAAGACCTTAGCTTTTGAATATACGTCAGTCGCGGTTGAGGGAGCTACCAAAACTAAAGAATCTAGAGGTGTCAGTAGCTTTACAGAAAAGAAGAGAAATATGTTCACTAGACCTCAGTCATCCTACCAATCTTCAAGAGGGTCGTCTCGTCTTGTGGAAAGCTCCAAGAGTGTGAGGGGCAGAGTTATTTGTCATAAGTGCAGCAATTCAGGTCACATCCATACAAGTTGCCTGCACCCACCAATCACTAGCAAAGACTGCGGGAGTAAGGGACATCGAGCCATGTATTGCAAAGCTGCTACTAGGCGAACTGAAGCCCAGGATTCAGTCCCAATTGTCCAAGGACCTAGTGTCAGCTAGCAGCCACCAACGGGTCATCCAACTTCAAGTGTCCATTGTGGGAGAGGACAGACGAATCGCCAAGGGGCACTAACCGCTAGATCAGCACATGGTCGCATCTCCGAGATGAAACGAGTATACGAGCGTGGCACCTCAACAGCTACATGCATTATTCATATTTTCTCTCATCCTGTCGTTGTATTATTTGACTCAGGTGCCACCCATTCTTTTGTATCTTTTTCATGTGTGCGTCGATTGAACCTTGATGTTATGTCTTCGTATGAGCCTTTTATCATGGGAATGCCAAGGGGAAATAGCATTATGGGGGATCCAGAAATTTGCGATTGCCCTACCTGTATCAGGGACCGTGATTGGTTCTCGAACCTAATTGTCATTGATATGCATGGCGAGGACTTGATTCTCATTTAAGATTGGTTAGACAGACATAGAGCTGTTATGGATTACCAAAGGAAAACTATTTTGATGATCGCAAGTGACAGGACCGAACACGTCTTTGAAAGGCAAAATTGGGTACTTCAGGGTAGGTTATACGTTTCCTGAAAGTGATGAAACTGCTGAAGCAAGGCTATATTAGCTACTGGTGTTATGAAATAAATTGTGAGGATGGAGGAATTCAGCTATCGTCTAGTCTAATCGTGAACAAGTTTCCAGATATATTCATGGATGACCTATCGGGACTACCACCACAGCGTGATGTGAAGTTCACCATCGAGCTAGAAACTAATGCAGCGCCAGTGTCGAAGGCACCTTATCGTATGGAACCATCTGAAATGCTCGAATTAAAGAAACAGTTGGGCGAGCTACTAGACAAAGGGTACATTCGATCTAGCGCATCTCCATGGGGCGCACCAGTACTTTTTGTCCGAAGAAGGATGTACGGTTGCGGTTATGTATTGATTATCGTGAGTTAAAACTCGCTATCAAGAACAAATACTTGTTACCCCAGATCGACGATCTACTCGATCAGTTGCAAGGAGCTACTTATAATATCCGCGATTTCGATTTCCAATAATTTTTTTTTCTGGTGTAATTCCATCTTAGAAACTCTATTGTGACCATTTCCTCATTCCGAGAATGATTAATTCTACACTTTTTGTCATCCGAGTTCGTCTCGGTGTCGTTCTGTTGAATTCCGTGTTCTTAAGCGACTTTTTCACGTATGAGTTCGACTTTGTAAAATCACCATTAATTCTTGGAAACTCCAAAAATTCTGAATCTTTTCAATATTATATAGAATCAAGTTAGATTTCCAATGGTTCAAACGGTGAGTCAATCGGAGTCCGGACGAAGGAGTTATGGTCGAAATAGCTAAGGCTGCACCATGTGCCTTTTGGTGCTGGAGCGGGCTGTACTGCGGGCCGCGGCCCCTTCTGGTCGGGCCGCGGCACAAAGCCAATGTGCTGGGCAGTTTTTGGATGTGGGCCGCGGCACACTCATCCTGTGCCGCGGCACACAGTACAGGTTTGCCTATATCAGCGTTTTCTTGTGGAATCATCCTCATTTCATCACTCTCCTTCTTCCTCTCCTCCTTGGGCGATTTGTGGGCGATATTTTGGGCGATTTAGCATCATCAAACTCAAATAATTTCATCTTCTTCTAGTTGTGGTGTGGATTAACAACATGTTTGTGGATTCTTCATCCTAATCAAGGTAATTTCTTGAAATCTCCTAAAATTTTATTTTTGGGAGTTTTGGCTTTGATTTCATTTTCGTCCGAATTTGATGAATCGTTTGATGTTTGTAAACATTATTAATCATGTTCTATGGATTGTATATCCATATCTTCGATTCGTTCAACCCGATTGATGATTCTTAAGTTCTTGAGGAACTTTGAATATTTAGTGTTCGATTAAATATCTCAAAGAGTTTCCTTCGATCGTTGTGTTGTTTTCGTTCGATATTGTGTTATTGAATGAATTGTATTTCATTCAAGGTTGTTCGAGCGCTTATATTTATCGGAGGACGCCGTTCGTTGTTCGTGGATGGATTTCATCGCCTTCGGTTGAGGCAAGTTTTATACTTGTACTAGTCAATGAGATTAATGTTATCATATATGTGTATGAATGTGTTGTATCATTCCGAGACTTAGTCTCTTCATGAATTCATTGATATTAAGAGATCGTTCGATACGATACCTTTCGGCAATTATGCCAAATGTTTTTATTGTTCGTTAATGGCCGGTTCAAGACATTGTGATACTCGTTGTTAATGTTATTATCGATCACCGGTTCGCGGTATCGATGTATCGATCGTTGTTGTTGATATTAATGTCGATTTAAGACGTCGTTGTAATCATTGCTATTAATGTTGGAGTTTTGTCCTTGATGTTGTTTTGGCAGATTAAAGGCGTTGACATATTCATTTCTCTTCTTCGTTGTCGGTAACCGATTAAAGGTGCCGAGACATCCTTCGTATCATTGTTATCGATTGGCCGTTCTAAGGCAATCGAGGTGTTCAATCATTCATCATATCATTGTTATCGGTTGGCCGTTCTAAGGCAATTGAGGTATTCACTCATTCATTGTGTTATTGTTATCGATTGGCCGTTCTCAGGCAAATCGAAGTGTTCAATCATTCATTGTATCATTGTTATCGATTGACTGTTTTAAGGCAATCGAGGTATTGAATCATCCGCTGCATCATTGTTATCGGTTGGCCATTCTAAGGCAATCGAGGTATTGAATTGGGGCTGTCGAGGATAGTTCCCATCCGTTGTGTCGTTGTTATCGATTGACCACTCTAAGGTAATCGAGGTATTGAATTGGGACTGTCGAGTACAATGCCCATCCGTGAGTCATCATTATCGTGTTGGCCAACTCAAGGTAGCACACTATCATAATTGTGATACGGCTTCGTGCCGTGGCTTCGGCCCTAACTGTGATACGGCTTCGTGCCGTGGCTTCGGCCCTAATTGTGATATGGCTTCGTGCCGTGGCTTCGGCCCTAACTGTGATACGACTTCGTGCCGTAGCTTCGGCCCTAATTGTGATACGGCTTCGTGTCGTGGCTTCGGCCCTAATGGTGATACGGCTTTGTGCCGTGGCTTCGGCCCTAATCAATAACAGCTGCGGGTTGTTTGGCTTCATGTGATTGTGATATTTGACAGCTTCGACTGAGTGGCTTTCAAGCCTTTATTATTGTCCTGGTAATTTCATTGGAGCCTTCGGGCATTGTGATTCATAATTAATTCAGTTCTGGTTTGGTTCATGTCGTGTAATTCATTGTGGTACTCTATAATTATGATTCGCCGTTGGGCATTTACGTTCTAACCTGTCGAACAGGTATTAATAGTATGCCGTGGGCATAGTATTTCATGAATGCTCGGTTCTTACCTTGGTTTGTGAGCATCTCGTATTATTATTATTATCATTGTACCGTTTCATTCTGCCTTTGGATGCATATCATGTCATACGTGTATTTGATGTTCATTATCTGGATGACTGATCCCGTGGGGGCGGAACATGTTTTCATGTTTTAGGTGCTTGCGAGGAGAGAGTTGAGACACAGGGGCATGATGATGGCGACGAGGCATTCGAGCGATACTAGTCCGAGTTGTTCATGTTGGTCAGTAAGTTAGAGTGTTCTCCAGTTTGTCAGTCATTGTCGTTATGTTTTACCCGAGCAGATGCTCGTGGATGTTGTTGTATTTTATTTTTGGCCATGTAGGCCCATCGTTGTCGTTGAAATTCCTTATCGGAATATTGTGTCGGATATCATGGTAAGGACTATGATTTTCCCTTGTTGTTTAATTTAATGTATTTTAGTCATGTTCGCCTGGTGGATCTCCTGGCGTGGGGTCCACGGCACTGTAATAACCCAATAGGATTTGGGGGTGTTACAGAATATGGTATCAGAGATTTGGGTTGTGAGATACCCTGATATGTGAGTTATGTGGCTCTACCGATGCGGTAGTAGTGGGACTGTCAGGTTATGACAATCTGGACAGTCGGGTTTTGTGAGTCGTAATATTAGTACGGCTGCATGAGTCATTCATTCATCGAGTCGTCGTCAGTTGAGACTAGTATCGCGAGACTTCGAAGCTTCGTATGACCTGTGTAAGGACTCGATTCTCTTTATGTTCATACATTCATCATGTCATTAATTATTCATGCTTTGTTGAAACCTATATGTGATATTAGTGTTATGATTGATTCATGACTAATTGGTTTGGAGCACGTGTGACTTGTGTAAGCGTTAAGGATCAACTCATTCATCAGTTAATAATCCTCAATCATCATTTTGATCTCATCACTCAGTTAATTCATTCATCACTCAGTCAATATCATTACTCAGATAATTCATTCATCACTCAGTTAATTCATTCATCTCTCAGTTAATCCATTCATCACTCAGTCAATATCATTACTCAAATAATTCATTCATCACTTAGTTAATTCATTCATCACTCAGTTAATTCATTCATCACCCAGTCAATATCCTTACTTAAATAATTCATTCATCACTTAGTTAATTCATTCATCACTCAGTTAATTCATTCATCACTCAGTCAATATCATTACTCAAGGTAATTCATTCATCACTCAGTTAATTCATTCATCACTCAGTCAATATCATTCATCACTCAGTTAATTCAATCATCACTCAGTTAATTCATTCATCACTCAGTTAATTCATTCATCACTCAGTTAATATCATTCATCACTCAGTTAATTCACTCAGTTAATTCAATCATCACTCAGTTAATTCATTCATCACTCAGTTAATTCATTCATCACTGATTCAATCTCATTGCTCAGTTAATTCATTCACCACTCAGTCAATCTCATTGTTCAGTTAATTCATTCATCACTCAGTCAATCTCATTGTTCAGTTAATTCATTCATCACTCAGTCAACCTCATTGTTCAGTTAATTCATCCATCACTCAGTCAATCTCATTGTTCAGTTAATTATTTCATCACTCAGTCAATCTCATTGCTCAGTTAATTCATTCATCACTGATTCAATATCATTGCTCAGTTAATTCATTCATCACTCAGTCAATCTCATTGCTCAGTTAATTCATTAATCATCCAGCCCAACTCACGGTTCAGTTGTTGATCTTATGGATCGAATTTTCAACCTTGTTAACTTGTTCAAGGTAATCATTTCAGGAATTTCATCAGGTAATCATGTTACCTCATTTGATCTTTCATGCGATCTTATCATATTCCGGCGTCATGTGGACGATCATTTTACCGCATTATTAGTGCATTCATTATGTTAAAGTATGTATGCTCATTATCATCATTCCGTAACGTAATCATAATGCGATCTTACTACAACCCGTGCATCATACAAGGGGTCCTACCAATCTTCGAGAGCCAGTGGTAAGGACATTCATAACCGGTTTTGAACAAGTTAATTCTTGCTCGGTAATAGTACAATCATTCATTTCATTTGTCGTTCATTCATTCATATAATTCATTCATCATATATCAATCACGTTGAGACTTATAATTATCAAACTAATCATTCACTTCACGGGGGACAATGGTTCCAATCATTTCATTTGAGTTATCAATCATTGCGTTATTAGTTCACCTCAGTGAGTCATTCTTGATCCTTGTCGGATTTCTAATCATTTATCATTCATCATAGTCACTCTCGTTTTTGGTAACCTTTCGTGGTCATATTAAGCGGTGAGTTCAGATTTGAGTCTTCGTTGAATCGTTGGGATCGAGGAGATCGATGATATGGAGGATATCGATGTTGGGTACATTTGAAATGTAGCCTTGTCTTTCGGATGACTGTATAACTCAATCCGTAATAATGTATCGTGGTTGTGGATCATTTATTGTTGATCTATTTTATAATGATCGTATTTGAGAATCTTGAGATTTTGAGATCGTTTGATGCATTCCTTTTGGTATTGTACTGAGATTTCGTGATAATCTGGGTGATTGTTTATTGTGATTCGAGACGTCAAGTCATGGGGACTTGGGCGTGCGACAAATATGGTTCCGAGGACTATATGTACATTGCTGTTCTTCTTTGGAGGTGAATCAGTGTTTGTATGGGCATCCGATGCCGATGAGAAGCGAGATTTCAGTTCTGGTGTATCTCATTGAGTTTTTCTGGCGGGATATTGCTTCTCCCAACTTGTTTTAAGTTTCGGGACGAAACTTCTTTTAAGGGGGGTAGTATGTAATATCCGCGATTTCGATTTCCAATAATTTTTTTTTCTGGTGTAATTCCATCTTAGAAACTCTATTGTGACCGTTTCCTCATTACGAGAATGATTAATACTACACTTTTTGTCATCCGAGTTCGTCTCGGTGTCGTTCTGTTGAATTCCGTGTTCTTAAGCGACTTTTCCACGTATGAGTTCGAATTTGTAAAATCACCATTAATTATTGGAAACTCCAAAAATTCTGAATCTTTTTAATATTATAGATAATCAACTTAGCTTTCCAATGGTTCAAACGGTGAGTGAATCGGAGTCAGGACGAAGGAGTTATGGTCGAAATAGCTAAGGCTGCACCATGTGCCTTTTTGCGCTGGAGCGGGCTGTACTGCGGGCCGCGGCCCCTTCTGGCCGGGCCGCGGCACAAAGCCAATGTGCTGGGCAGTTTTGGACGTGGGCCGCGGCACACTCATCCTGTGCCGCGGCACACAGTACAGGTTTGCCTATATCAGCGTTTTCTTGTGGAATCATCCTCATTTCATCACTCTCCTTCTTCCTCTCCTCCTTGGGCGATTTGTGGGCGATATTTTGGGCGATTTAGCATCATCAAACTCAAATAATTTCATCTTCTTCAAGTTGTGGTGTGGATTAACAACATGTTTGTGGATTCTTCATCCTAATCAAGGTAATTTCTTGAAATCTCCTAAAATTTTATTTTTGGGAGTTTTGGCTTTGATTTCATTTTCCGTCCGAATTTGATGAATCGGTTGATGTTTGTAAACATTATTAATCATGTTCTATGGATTGTATATCCATATCTTCGATTCGTTCAACCCGATTGATGATTCTTAAGTTCTTGAGGAACTTTGAACATTTAGTGTTCGATTAAATGTCTCAAAGAGTTTCCTTCGATCGTTGTGTTGTTTTCGTTCGATATTGTGTTATTGAATGAATTGTATTTCATTCAAGGTTGTTCGAGCGCTTATATTTATCGGAGGACGCCGTTCGTTTTTCGTGGATGGATTTCATCGCCTTCGGTTGAGGCAAGTTTTATACTTGTACTAGTCAATGAGATTAATGTTATCATATATGTGTATGAATGTGTTGTATCATCCCGAGACTTAGTCTCTTCATGAATTCATTGATATTAAGAGATCGTTCGATACGATACCTTTCGGCAATTATGCCAAATGTTTTTATTGTTCGTTAATGGCCGGTTCAAGGCATTGTGATACTCGTTGTTAATGTTATTATCGATCACCGGTTCGCGGTATCGATGGATCGATTGTTGTTGTTGATATTAATGTCGATTTAAGACGTCGTTGTAATCATTGCTATTATTGTTGGAGTTTTGTCCTTGATGTTGTTTTGGCCGATTAAAGGCGTTGACGTATTCATTTCTCTTCTTCGTTGTCGGTAACCGATTAAAGGTGCCGAGACATCCTTCGTATCATTGTTATCGATTGGCCGTTCTAAGGCAATCGAGGTGTTCAATCATTCATCATATCATTGTTATCGGTTGGCCGTTCTAAGGCAATCGAGGTATTCACTCATTCATCGTGTCATTGTTATCGATTGGCCGTTCTCAGGCAAATCGAAGTGTTCAATCATTCATTGTATCATTGTTATCGATTGACTGTTTTAAGGCAATCGAGGTATTGAATCTTCCGCTGCATCATTGTTATCGGTTGGCCATTCTAAGGCAATCGAGGTATTGAATTGGGGCTGTCGAGGATAGTTCCCATCCGTTGTGTCGTTGTTATCGATTGACCACTCTAAGGTAATCGAGGTATTGAATTGGGACTGTCGAGTACAATGCCCATCCGTGAGTCATCATTATCGTGTTGGCCGACTCAAGGTAGCACACTATCATAATTGTGATACGGCTTCGTGCCGTGGCTTTGGCCCTAACTGTGATACGGCTTCGTGCCATGGCTTCGGCCCTAATTGTGATACGGCTTCGTGCCGTGGCTTCGGCCCTAACTGTGATACGGCTTCGTGCCGTGGCTTCGGCCCTAATTGTGATACGGCTTCGTGCCGTGGCTTCGTCCCTAATGGTGATACGGCTTCGTGCCGTGGTTTCGGCCCTAATCAATAACAGCTGCAGACTGTTTGGCTTCATGTGATTGTGATATTTGACAGCTTCGACTGAGTGGCTTTCAAGCCTTTATTATTGTCCTGTAATTTCATTGGAGCCTTCGGGCATTGTGATTCATAATTAATTCAGTTCTGGTTTAGTTCATGTCGTGTTATGCATTGTGGTACTCTATAATTATGATTCGCCGTTGGGCATTTACGTTCTAACCTGTCGAACAGGTATTAATAGTATGCCGTGGGCATAGTATTTCATGAATGCTCGGTTCTTACCTTGGTTTGTGAGCATCTCGTATTATTATTATTATCATTGTACCGTTTCATTCTGCCTTTGGATGCATATCATGTCATACGTGTATTTGATGTTCATTATCTGGATGACTGACCCCGTGGGGGCGGAACATGTTTTCATGTTTTAGGTGCTTGCGAGGATAGAGTTGAGACACATGGGCATGATGATGGCGACGAGGCATTCGAGCGATACTAGTCCGAGTTGTTCATGTTGGTCAGTCAGTTAGAGTGTTCTCCAGTTTGTCAGTCATTGTCGTTATGTTTTACCCGAGCAGATGCTCGTGGATGTTGTTGTATTTTATTTTTGTCCATGTAGGCCCATCGTTGTCGTTGAAATTCCTTATCGGAATATTGTGTCGGATATCATGGTAGGGACTATGATTTTCCCTTGTTGTTTAATTTAATGTATTTTAGTCATGTTCGCTTGGTGGTTCTCCTGGCGTGGGGTCCACGGCACTGTAATAACCCAATAGGATTTGGGGGTGTTACACTACTGTATTATTAAAGATAGACCCGAGATCAGGATATTATCAATTAGGAATTAGGGATTCCGACATCCCTAAAACAGCATTCAGGACAAGGTACGAACATTATGAGCTTATGGTTATGCCTTTTGGCCTGGATAATGCTTCGGCCATATTTATGCAGCGAATGAACAAGACCATTATCAAATACCTCGACAAGTTTGTATTTGTGTTTATTGATGATATCCTGATCTACTCGAAGCATGACACAGAGCATGCCGAGCATTTGCGTATTATGTTGAGTATCCTGGGAGCCGAGAAGCTTTATGCCAAACTCTCCAAATGTGAGTTTTGGTTGAAAGAAGTTACCATTCTCGACCATGTTATTTCAGCTGAAGGTGTCAGAGTCGATCTCCAAAAGATCGACGTAGTGTTAGCTTGGGAACCACCAAAGAGTGTCAAAGAAATCAGAAGTTTCTTGGGCCCCGCCGCCTACTATCGCATATTTGTCGAAGGCTTCACAAAAACCACGCTACCCCTTAATCAACTACTGCAGAAGACTCGTAAGTTTGAATGGAGCGATGCATGTCAGAAGAGTTTTGATGAGATGAAGAAGCGACTAACTGCAGCTCCAGTTCTGGCCTTACCTCAGGGAACCGACGGCTTTGTTATATACAGCGATGCTTCTATGCAAAGACTCGAGTGCATGCTAATGCAGAACGATTGAGTGATCGCTTATGCATCTCGTCAACTAAAGCCTACCGAAACTAACTACCCCACTCATAATCTAGAATTAGCGGTAGTTGTATTCGCATTGAATATATGGTGGCACTATCTGTATAGTTCTTCCTGCAAAATATATACCGATCACAAGAGCTTAAGTATATTTTTACCCAAAAAGAACTCAACATGCCCCAGTAGAGCTTAAGTATATTATGATCTCGAAATACTTTACCACCCTGGTAAAGCTAACATGGTCACAGATGCATTGAGCCGCAAGTCAGTCATTTTACAGAGATTATAACTACTTACGACCTAACCAAAGATTCAAAAGGAATTGGTTGAGCTAGAAATTAAAGATGGCTTCAGAGAGCTTAAGGATGGTTACACTTCTTAAAGATCACCTCCTCAGTAATTGATGATATCCTCTTCAAATAGTTTGAAGATCCAGCAATGGTCCAGATCCGGGATGATGTTACAAAATGGAAAGCCCCAGGTTTTGTGATCCAGGAAGATGGGGTTCTGCTATTCCTAGGCAGACTATGCATGCCGGATGATGCCAATCTCAAACAGACGACCCTGAATGAAGCACAATTTACGCCATATTCAATCCATCCGGGTTCGAGTAAAATATACAAAGACTTGAAGAAGAACTTTTGGTGGCCCAACACGAAGAAGGAGGTTAAAGAGTTCGTTGCAAGATGTTTAACTTGCCAGCAATCCAAAATTGAACATCAGAGACCTGCTGGGATGTTGAACCCTATGCCTATCCTGGAATGGAAGTGGGAAGATATCATTATAGATTTCATTGTAAGAATGCCGAGAACTCATTCATGGATGAACATGATCGATCGGCTACAAAATCTGCACACTTTCTGGAAGCCAAGGATAAGTGGGGACCCGAACGTTTAGCGCGAGTGTTTATCGCTGAAATAGTAAGATTACATGGTACCCCAAAGAGTATAATTTCATACAACGATGGTCAATTTGATCACGTTTGGCAAGCCGTTCATCGTGTACTAGGTACTGAGTTGAGATTCAATACATCTTACCACCCTCAGATTGACGGGCAATCCGAGAGGACAATCCAGATATTAGAAGATATGTTGAGGGCTTGTGCCTTAAGCTGGAAGGATGATTGGGAAACTCACTTATCAAAAATTGAATTTACTATTGGAAAATTTTATTCCACAAAAATATATTAAAGGATTTTGATGATGTGTTGATGAAAAAAGAAAAACAACAATTACTTATCAATAGTAAAAAATGCACGAGCTGAACTGAAAAGTAAACAAGGTGATGGTAACATACGCTACGGACATAGAATAATGTACGTAATGATGAAAACCGAAGAAACTAGACGATGACATTCAGGCATGTTAACGCACGCAATAAAGAAGGTTAACACACGCAATGAAAACAACTCAACGTACGTAAGACATTGAGCTTAGCGTACGCTATGAAAGTTTGAAATGCAAATTCAAATATCAGTCCGTTGGAGAAATCTAATAGGCCAACCTGTACAAAGTTCATATGCCTGTTGTACTAAACATACGCAACATGAAGATATAACGTACGCAAAAGAGGAAAGATAACTACTGGACTATACTAGATAGACCCTAACATAACGTAACCTAGCATGGTTAACATACACAAAAGTGCCTAACATATGCTAAGGGGAGACCATAGCTTACGCTATGAACGAGCAGACAACAACGGCTAGTTGAGGCTTTGGAGCCTATAAATACCACTTTATTTGGTATTCAACATACAACAACTCTAAGTATAATTCATATTCATATGAGATTATTATATATTCATTATTGTTGTAATTGATCTTAATTGATAAGAGTTTGAGTGTTTGATTCACTCAACCAGACATGAGAGGAAAGAAAGGGTTGTAGATTTGATTCAGTGTTATTCGGATCGTGGATCCGATATTATTAGAATCATAATCTAAATCCAAGTTAGGTTTTTCTAATACCGATAGAAATCTAGAAAGGTTGTTTCCTTATCTGGTACAAAAGGAAAAACGATTTATCTTGGACAGACAAAAATCCAAGACTGTAACGGTTTATCTTGGACTGATTGAAGATAAGTTTGTAACGGTTTACCTTGGACCGATTGAAGACAAGGCAGAAAGGTTATCTTGAACCTATAGAAAAAGATAACAAAAGAGAGAGGACCTAGGCACGTTTTTGAACCTCTATAAATCTCTGTGTTATTTATATTCCGCACGTATCTATCGCTTCCGCAAGTGAAAAGAGTTCAGTACTCTACACCGCACTATTCAACCTCCCTTCTAGTGGGGTACCAACCCAATAATTGATATCGGAGAGGTTATCTTATAGTAGTCGGCTTAACATCCAAGGAGAAAAAGATCCGATGGCGTTTACTTTGCTCAAATAGAAGGTCTTGCCTTAAACCGACCACCATTTTTCGACGAATTGAATTTCATGACATGGATGAAAAAGATGTCAATCTTTATTTGAGCTTACGATATCGAACTTTGGAAGGTAATTTTCCTTGGTCCAGAAATCCCTACAAAATCAGATGGTTCACTCAAGAGCTTCGAAGAATTTAACGTTGAAGATTGGAAAAGTGACCATTACAATTGTAAAGCAACGAAATTGCTATATTGTGGTCTTAGTCCAGAAGAACATAATCGTACTTCCTCATGTGAAAGTGCCAAAGAAATTTGGTAAATGCTCGAGGAAACATACAAAGGAAAAACTCAAGTTAAGGAGACAAAAATAAATATGCCTCTCCACGACTACGAGTAATTTATGATGAAAGATAACGAGTCCATATCAAATATGCTCGATCAATTTTCGGTCATCACTAATGGACTAGCTTGTTTTAGGAAACCAATATTGGGTAGTGAAAAAGTGAAGAAAATATTACGATCACTACCTCGTGAATGGAATGGATGGGTCACGACTTTTGTGTAGTTGAAAGATATAAACACGTTATATTTTAGCGCCCTTGTCAATTCGCTAATAAACTATAAGATCGTGTTAAAATGACGAAAAGCCAAACCGACGCCCAAAGAGAAAGCTATAGCTTTGGAAGCTAAAAAGATGTCAAGAAATAAAGGAGAAATCCCAGTTGATGATGATGAAGAATCGGCATTTAATGCCAAGACAACAATAAATATCAAAACCTATTAAATCGGAGAAGAAAAGACATCAGCTCGAAAGTCCGAAATGAGTCATAAAAGTTCGACAATAATTGTCGAAATTATGGGAAACCTAGCCACTTTGCCACCAGCTCGGCTTCCAAGAAATAAGTGTATATATCCACCTGGAGTGATGAAGATGACGAAGAAGAAAGGATTCAAAATAATCTCGCCATCATGGCAAGGAGTTCGTATGACGACAGCGAAGATGTAAGCTAGGTAAGTACTTGATCTGAGGATGATCTTTTTAACACTTTCGAATTATTGTAACACCCCAAATCTAATAAGGGACATTACACGCCGTAGAACCTTCATAAGGTCTACCAGAGGCTAACACATGACACATAATCCACAAAGAAATCCCATAGGACACATTAATAATAGTAAAATAGGGCCGTGGTCTTGGCCAAAATATTTTAATCAAACATCATAAAGCATAAGTTAACACAAGTTCACTGCTCACGCAAGGGACTTTAACCATATGTGTAAAACAACCAGTCTAACTCCAACACCCAAGTAAATACAATAACAAAACATTTAACATAGACTCGAGCCTCATCATCATACCGGGCCATCCTTTGCATGCATTTCCTGTGCCAGCTCCTCATCTCGACTGATACCTGAAATGCATAAAACGCATTTCCCTCATTTAAGGGGTTAGCATTCGAATAGCTAGTGCAAGTACACAATTACACTACATTATATGCAAATACGATTCAACACAGTCATCTCATTTAGAAAACATTTGAAAATTATATTCCGGAATATTCTATTGACATCAAACAATAAATCATCTCATATCAATATAACAACCATCCACACTTGGTAACCCGTGGTCGTACCCCTTAATATCGACCCCTAGATGCCCCGTCGAATGCTCCAGGTGGGAAACCACTTCCGCGGATGTACCCCTTAGTATCGGCCCCCAGACGCCCCGTCGAATGCTCTGGGTGGAAGAGCAACAACTCACACACACAATATCATAATTCATCATTCATATCACAACTGTAACACACATAACGAAATGTAATACATGTACTTGCCTTGAATAAAACAACGTGAAGGAAATGGCGAAAGGAAAGGTTTCGGTCCGAATAATCTTCACAAATTCACTCCTATCACAATAACGATATACAAACAATCTCAATATTGCGGAAACGTAAGAATTCATCTCAGTTCTACCCGTTCGGACATTTCATCGGATAATGGGTATATGATTGTTTTACAAGTTGACCTTCTAGATTTCTCCAACGGACTGATATTTGAATTTGCATTTCAAACTTCCATAGCGTACGTTAAGCTCAATGTCTTACGTACATTAAGTTGTTTTGGTTGCGTGCATTAACCTTCTTCATTGCGTGCGTTAACATGCCTGAATGTCATCATCTAGTTTCTCCCGTTTTCATCATTAAGCACGTTAATCTATGTCCGTAGCGTACGTAACATCACCTTCTTTACTTTTCAGTCCAACTCGTGCGTCTTCGAATGTTGATAAGTAATTTTTGTTTTTCTTTGTTCATCAATACATCATCAAAATCCTTTAATATATATGTGTGAAATAAAATTTTTCAACAATCTCCCTCTTTTTGATGATGACAAAACAATAATTCTATAACACCCCCAATCCGCTCAGGGATATTACACGCCGTAGAACCTTTCCTCAAGGTTCTACCAGGCTGGTAACAAAACCGAACAACTCAACGACGCCTTTAAGGCTAAAATGACTCAGTAGACCGATTTGGTCTTTTAATAAATACATACAACTCAAACTCATTACATGCCCACACAGGGGTCGAATACAACACACTCCCGTACTACGGGAAAGAAAACTGCAGCGGAAATAAAATACAACTAAACCAATGACATCATACGGATCCTCGTGTGATTAGTATCGTTCATCTTTCATCATCCTTCGTGCCGACCCTGTGTTATGCTCCCAAACCTGAATGCAAAAACATATATCCATCCCCCGAATACTCGGGGGTTAGCAATACACCACTGTTTTGCTAGTGCAAGAACAAAGTGCAAATACGAGCCATACAATTCACATTCCACGAATAACAATAACCAGGAATCCTCAAAGATCCAAACGTAACAAAAAGTACTTCCCGAGGCAAGAGTTTGGGTAAAACATTCCAAAACCGAAAGACCACAAATCAAGGGAAACAATTTATAAAACGGTTTAAAATGCCATCGAGAGTTTTAATATAAAATAATTTAGGATTACCGAATCCTTATCTTTCCAAAATCAATAGGGGTCACAGCCCAAAGGTTTGTTTTCACAATTGAAACCAACAACAATACACAAGGTTAGAACCCACATCACGCATTCTCAACAGACATAAAATACACACGCACCCGTGAAGTTTCACTCGTGAATCCAGGGCAAAACCATTGGACTCCCTCCGTGGCCCCGTCGAACCCTTCCGAGGTGAGCAAACACATTCACAAAACATAAGAAACCGCACTCGTGAATCCAGGGCTATACCATTGGACTCCCTCCGTGATCCCATCGGACCCTCCCGAGGTGAGCGAAATACAATCACAAAATATACACACGTAGCGGTGAAGTTTCACTCGTGAATCCAGGGCTATACCATTGGACTCCCTCCGTGGCCCCGTCGAACCCTCCCGAAGTCAGCAAACACATTCACAAAACATGTACTCGCATCGCCTAGGACCGGGACGAAGCCACAAATCCCACTCGAGGCCCCGTCGGACCCTCCCGAGCTGGCTAGCGAAATACTCAAGCACCACACGACACCTAGGACCGGGACGAAGCCACGAATCCCACTCGAGGCCCCATCGGACCCTCCCGAGCTGGCCGCGAAATAATCAAGCACAAGTAACATATCACACCAAGGATATCCAAACAATTCGCCAAGAGGCATCAAACTCTTAGCAAAACACCACGTCAAACCATAACGCACCGAAAAGAGATAATATATGTACACACGCATTATCAAGCGCAACATCAACACCAAACATATCCATAAGATTCACATACTCGTTCACGAAACACACCAATCACAAAACACACACGGTTTTGAAAGAGGGCCTTTAACGAGGCTACCCGAATCTTTTGAAAACTCATTTCAAACAAACAAACAAACATACCAAGACGATCACCAATCATCATATCCACAAAACAAGAAATGTATGGACAAGGTACTTGCCTCGAATAAGAACAATGCGGAGAATCGACCGAAGTAGGTTGGCACGAACCGACTACGAACCCGCCGACTCCACCGAACGCCAACTCGCGATAATAAACTACGAAGGACAATAACAACAATGAAAATGAATTCCATAGCGCGACTCAAAGCCGTTGAATTCAAAGAACGAATGACGAAAGTTTAAGTGTTTTCCCCAAAACGGCCAAGAACACGATTCGTCCCGTCAAAACACGAAAACGGAATTTCAAACCGAAATATGGATATACAATCCATAGGATATGTTTAAAAACATCATTTAACAACAATCGATCCATCAAAAATGGATGGAAAACGAGATCGAGAACAAATCCCCCAAAAAGTCGATTCGAAGGAAATCAAGAAGTATACTTCGATTCGACGAAGAACAATGGATTAAATGATGTTAAACACAAGAATACAACCAAGATTAATCATACCCATCATGAATTAATCAACAATACGGAATGAATCGGACAAAAACGCAAAAACCCCAAAATTCAAGAAACTAGGGTTCTAGGAAGAGATTACCTTGTTTCGCTTGATCAAAGGATGATATAGGATGATCAATCAATGATATGAACTCAAGAACTTGTGGATTTATTGTTTGACAACATGTCTCCATGCCCAAGAAGTCTCCAGCCGCGGAAGAGGAAGAACGAAGTGAGAAAATGGTGAAGAAAACGTATGCCCGGCCATATATCGCCTGGCCGACGCACGAGCAGCACGAAGGCCGGCCGCGGCGCTCGTCGCGGCGCGCCATCGCCGCCCAACCGCCGACGCACGAGCACCGCACGAGCACTTGCTCGTGCGTGTGCCGTGGCCGCACGAGCACTGTGTCGTTCGCGGCTCAGGCGCTGGCGCGTGCCCTCGCGCGCGTGGCCGCCAAAGGTTTAGCCGCCAAGACTCGACGACTCGAATTCTCGAAAACGCACGAAACGAACACGACGAAATGCTCTCGGACAACAACATCGATCCGAAAAGAAATACCATGCAACAATTAATCGCACGCGACTATGAAAAGGGTCAAAACGACAAATACGAATGAGGATACCCACAACTTTGGGTAAATTACAAAATGGCCCAAAACGCCCGAAAATCACGATACGTGATCGAATAACCAAACCGAAGTTCACAACACGTCTAAAAAAGTTAAACGGACTTATAGGAAACTCGAAACAGCAGTTTCGAACGAGATTCGCAAGAATCGAACTCAAGTGCGGAAAAGTCGCCAAAAAGCACGGAACTCAACAAAACGACACCAAAACGAACTCGGATGACAAAAAGTGCATAATTAATCATTCTCGAAATGACGAAACGGTCATGAGCGAGTCGTCAAAACGGACTTTCACCGAAAAAAAAAAGAAATACCGAAAATCGAAATTACGGGTATTACACACTACCCTCCTTAAAAGAAGTTTCGTCCCGAAACTTAAAACAAGTAGGGAGAAGCAATATCCCGCCAAGAAAACTCAACGAGATACACAAGAAACACGTAACTTACGCCCCTCGGCGAAACATTACAAGCAACGCAAAGGAATATACGGCGTGAAAACACGCTCCACGACGACTAACACAACGCCACCGGTAGAGACATAATAAAATCAACAAGTGACAAGCGTCATCAAACATATAGTACAATCAAGTCGATTATCCGAACAATCACAAAACACAACGAATGAAAATCAATACGATTGACCAACCCAACGGTTCATCAATCAAAACGCGAGCCAAACGCTGAACAAATACGGAATTCCACCGCCCAAGGGTTGGAAGATCGAAACGAGTCTAATTTCCCGAACTTAAGGGAATTACGACGGAGTCTGAACGTTCAACAATCACGAGACGAGATCAACAAAAACCGAACAATCAAACGATCGAATCACAACGGTCGAGACAACAAAAATTGAACAATTATGTTCGAATCACGAAGAATAATAAAATTCAAACAACTCCAAGGTTCACAAGAATCGAACCGAACTCGGAAAAGTCACAGCGATAACCAGATCGACTTAAAACAAGATCACAGCTCGTCCGAACGATGAAACCGAAATACAGAACAAGTTCAAAAAGTATCAACGAACACGAGCGAGTCGATAGAATTGAGAAAGAGAAAATGCAAAAGCCAAAAATAATACGGGTATTATATTCGACCTCTTCTAAAAGAACTGTCGTCCCCGAAACTCACAACAACGAAATCAAGGTGACGACACAACAAGCAACCGACAGAAACATCCTTCGAAGGCCTCTCAAAGCCGATTCTGATAACTGTGCTGAAGCGCGAACTCCGAAAGTCTCGGTAGCCAATTCGCAAAACTGTTCGGTGTCCCTCGAGTCCACACTTGAAATGTGTTACCGATGAGAAGGACAGTTTGTACGTGCATGCCCCCGGCACACCACGGTTGAAACACCTCAGCTCGGCATACCGAATATACAAATGCTAGATACAATGGAACATAACATCACAAAACAACAAACCGGGGATGCCAACTCAGCACAACAAAGAATCGTAAATATACAACGATTACCATCGTAAAGTAATACACACACAAACACTACAGCAACGACGGTATCGTTCGGCGACCTTAACGGCCCGAACAATAACCAGCACATAATTACAAACATCATGAAACAATCACAGATGTACACAATCATATAAACCCAAGCTCTAACAGCTCACACAGGTGCGATAACACGCAAGCCACCATGAAATGACAACATTAAAGATCGTCATCACACCTCCCACAAAGGGCTAACAAAACATATGCATGTCGAACGACTCAACGTTCACACCACCAATTCAATCACAATTCGGAGTTAACACCGTAACGAAAGTTCAAAAACCATACATGCATTTCCGGTCCGCAAACAGAAATGATAGGTTTTAAAAACGAAAACCACCTTTTGAAAATAGTTTGGAAACACCAGTTGATCTTGAGTATCATTTTACAAAAAGTTGAACAAACATCATTTTCGAGACTTTGAAAATCATCTTGCGTTTGAACAAAAACGAGGACACCTTTCTTTTAGTGAAAAACTTTCAGAAATATTCGACCCTCGGGTCTAAGTAAAAGTATTTACAAAACATTGAAAATATCTCAAAACATTTTGGGTCCTCGAGGTAGAAGAATTTTGAAACATATTGTGGCACCTTGGATGTACCACGAGAAAATAATACATTTTAAAAGTACGTCTCGAAATTTATTTCCTAAGATATTCAAGGTTTTCAAGGATAATTCAATGGGCTAGAATGCCCAAAAATTTCAGGTAATTACACGGAACATTATAACGCCGTGGGCCCCACGCCAGAACCCACCAGGCTAAAAACCATTTACAAAAACGCCAAAAAGGCCGATGACGGTAATATTTCAAAAACTTACAAAAGCCATTTACAAAATACTAAATACCGTCATAGGAATTTCGCCAAAACGATCAAGGCCATAATGCCAAAAACTCGGTTAAGGGAATCGGTTTTCGAAATAAAACTCAGTCGGTAAAATACCGAAAGCCATTACAAAAGAACTCACGCAGCGGATAAAAGAAATACAGTCAAACATGCACAATCCAGCAACACTACTCCTCATATGAACGAAATATGAGAGTCAAATAACCACATATCACGAAATCAAAATCCATAAAAGGATTCCATCACTTAACGAATAATCATACAAGTAACTCGCATCAGACGAGGCACAAACACAAAGAAGAGAGACTTACATCCACGGGTCGCACGAAGATGATATCGCCCACGATACTAATCACGACCAACAAACTCAGACGACGCGTCGCGACACGACTCAGTCAGACAAAATCCGACGAGACAAAACTCAACAGACACCACTAAACCCGACAGCCTAGGTTTCCACAACCTAAGCTCCGATACTATTTATGTAACACCCCCAATCCGCTCAGGGATATTACACGCAGTAGAACCTTTCCTCAAGGTCCTACCAGGCTGGTAACAAAACCGAACAACTCAACGACGCCTTTAAGGCTAAAATGACTCAGTAGACCGATTTGGTCTTTCAATAAATACATACAACTCAAACTCATTACATGCCCACGCAGGGGTCGAATACAACACACTCCCGTACTACGGAAAAGAAAACTGCAGCAGAAATAAAATACAACTAAACTAATGACATCATACGGATCCTCGTGTGATTAGTATCGTTCATTTTTCATCATCCTTTGTGCCGACCCTGTGTTATGCTCCCAAACCTGAATGCAAAAGCAGACATCCACCCCCCGAATACTCGGCGGTTACCAAAACTCCACTGTTTTGCTAGTGCAAGAACAAAGTGCAAATACGAGCCATACAATTCACATTCCACGAATAACAATAACCAGGAATCCTCATAGATCCAAACGTAACAAAAAGTACTTCCCGAAGCAAGAGTTTGGGTAAAACATTCCAAAACCGAAAGACCACAAATCAAGGGAAACAATTTATAAAACGGTTTAAAATGCCATCGAGAGTTTTAATATAAAACAATTTAGGATTACTGAATCCTAATATTTCCAAAATCAATAGGGGTCACAACCCAAAGGTTTGTTTTCACAATTGAAACCAACAACAATACACAAGGTTAAAACCCACGTCACGCGTCCTCAACAGACATAAAATACACACGCACCCGTGAAGTTTCACTCGTGAATCCAGGGCAAAACCATTGGACTCCCTCCGTGGCCCCGTCGAACCCTCCCGAGGTGAGCAAACACATTCACAAAACATAAGAAACCGCACTCGTGAATCCAGGGCTATACCATTGGACTCCCTCCGTGATCCCATCGGACCCTCCCGAGGTGAGCGAAATACAATCACAAAATATACACACGTAGCGGTGAAGTTTCACTCGTGAATCCAGGGCTATACCATTGGACTCCCTCCGTGGCCCCGTCGAACCCTCCCGAGGTGAGCAAACACATTCACAAAACATGTACTCGCATCGTTTAGGACCGGGACGAAGCCACAAATCCCACTCGAGGCCCCGTCGGACCCTCCCGAGCTGGCTAGCGAAATACTCAAGCACCACACGTCACCTAGGACCGGGACGAAGCCACGAATCCCACTCGAGGCCCTATCGGACCCTCCCGAGCTGGCCGCGAAATAATCAAGCACAAGTAACATATCACACCAAGGATATCCAAACAATTCGCCAAGAGGCATCAAACACTTAGCAAAACACCATGTCAAACCATAACGCACCGAAAAGAGATAATATATGTACACACGCATTATCAAGCGCAACATCAACACCAAATATATCCATAAGATTCACATACTCGTTCACGAAACACACCAATCACAAAACACACACGGTTTTGAAAGAGGGCCTTTAACGAGGCTACCCGGATATTTTGAAAACTCATTTCAAACAAACAAACAAACATACCAAGACGATCAAAAATCATCATATCCACAAAACAAGAAATGTATGGACAAGGTACTTTCCTCGAATAAGAACAACACGGAGAATCGACCGAAGTAGGTTGGCACGAACCGACTACGAACCCGCCGACTCCACCGAACGCCAACTCGCGATAATAAACTACGAAGGACAATAAAAACAATGAAAATGAATTCCATAGCATGACTCAAAGCCGTTGAATTCAAAGAACGAATGACGAAAGTTCAAGTGTTTTCCCCAAAATGGCCAAGAACACGATTCGTCCCGTCAAAACACGAAAACGGAATTTCAAACCGAAATATGGATATACTGTAATACCCGGTTGTAATTCAGTCATTATCATTCAGTAATTTCATTCGGTGATTGTCACTCAGTGGATTTTCACTCATTTATAATCATTCACCAATCATGTTCATTCACCCGTGTTCACCGTTCGGAAAAACTTCGAGTTGTGTATCGTTATTGTCCATTGTTTCAACTTTCCGCATATGAGTTCGACTTTGTTAGATCACCATCAACTTTTGGTAACTCCAAAAATTATGAATCTTTGCAATATTATAGAGCATCGAGTTAGCTTTCCAATGGTTCAAACGGTGAGTCAATCGGAGTCCGGACGAGAGAGTTATGGTCTTTTTAGCTCACCCGCTCATTGTTCAGTTATTGGCCGATCACTGCCGACCGAACTCGGCCGTGTCGTCCGACACGGCCGTGCTGTACTCGTCCGGAAATGCCGAAGTATCTGCCATAGGAATCGACCGTGTCGTCTGGCACGGCCGAGTCGAACTCTTCCGGATAAGCCAGAACCGACTGCCCAGACGCTCGACCGTGTTCCGGGACACGGTCGAGTCAATGCCGAGTCACTGTCGGCAGGTCACTATCGGTAGGCCCCTTCGCGTCGCGACCGTGTCAAGCAGGACACGGTCGAGTCCTCGCCGCCGCGATTGCGCGCCGCGTGCCGATCGGCACGGGCCGTGTCCGACAGGGCAGTCAACCCCTATATTTTCGTTTTTTTTAGCATTTCAACTCATTCCTTCCATTTCTTCCACCTTCATACGAGAGAGAGAGGCTTGAGGGAGAGAATTCTCTTCACCTATCACTTGAGTGTGGTTTTTAATCATTTTCATTCGGTTGTGAAGCTCGGATCATCGATCTATCGCGTGTTCTTCGGATCGAAGTGGTTGGATCTTCTAGAGGTAATTTCTTCAACATCTTGGATTTCGATTTTGTGTTGAGATATGATGTTTTGGACGTTATAATCATGTTATATGAAGGGATATGTATATGATTATGAGTTTGTATAAGGATTCATTGGATTATTGAGGGATTATTCAAGAACACTTTGAATATCGAGTTGGATTTGGGGATTTTCGACTAATTGTTGTTATAATCACGTTTTTGGATATTCATAACGGATTATTGATCGTATTGGAGATGTTTTGTTGGTTTGAAACACTTCTTGGGGATTTGAGGTTGGTATTGTTGAGGTTTAGTTGTAATCAATCGAAGTTGGCCTCAAAGTGTTCGATATAATGCCCCAATGAACTTGGTTTAATCGTATCGACGTTTTGAGTTCATTATATTCGTGTTTAATTCGTATATTGATCGGATTGTTGGTAATTGTATTGAATTAGGTTGTTCGTGCGACCGACACTTCATTTAGGACATTTGTTCGTGGAAGGACTTTCTTCATCGGTATTGTGTAAGTTAATTCTTACTCGGTTAAAAGGACATTCATTCCTTTTGTTGTTGATCATTCATAATCATAACTCATTCATCATTGTATTAATCATATTGAGACTTGTAATTGTCGAATATCCACTTCATTAACGAGGAATGGCGGTTCCAATCATTCCATTGAATCTATCAATCACTTCATTATTACTTTCATCTCGGTAAGTCATTCTTGACGTTGTCAGATTATTATTATTCATTGATATTCATTATGGTCATTCTCGTTCATATGACCTTCTGGGTTCATATTGCGTGGCCGGGTGCGGATGTGTGGAATTTTTAGTCAGGCACATGATGGCCATGTATTGGGAGTGATACATTGGGTGTGCACGGTAACGATTACCTCCGTGAGACTAATTAGGTACAAGGGCGGGTGTGTCGGTCATCCGTCTTGTACACTTGCCTGAGAACACTATGGGCGTACTATGATACTCTTCTTCAGCGTAATTCATAACTAAGGATATTTCATAACTTGATTAAATCATGTTTGTGTATTTTCAACCCTTGAGGATTGTTGTTACATTTAACCGGCCCATTTGGGATTTTGTTTTTCAGGTCATGGCAAGGCAAACGCACGGGAATAGCATGTTGATGTCTAGGAGTCCTAGTGATACTAGTAGGGGGCCCCGATCTTTCAGTTATTCATGTTATTGTCCTTTATTTTCCGCTGCAGACTTTCATTTGGATACTCCGTTTCATTCAGTGTTGTGTATTTTATCTTCATATAAAATACACTAGTAATCGGTATTGTCCTGGTGTGTTGTAACTAAACTCCTCATCGGAGTAATTATTGTTGTAATGTGGTTCGGTACTACATTTATCCTGTGTAATTCATTCATTTTCATTTGCCTGGTGGGTCCCAGTTGGGGATCTACAGCACTGTAATATCCGCCTAGTTTGGGGTGTTACAGAGTTGGTATCGGAGAGTGGTTTTGAATACTACCTTCCGAGTCATGTCTCATTTGAAATCATCGTCATCAGACTAGTATCATTGGACTTTCGCGTCACGTGTGACCTGTGCAAATGCCGAGCCAATCGAATAGGAAGAAGCGTAAGATTTCTAACGCCATGGTATAATTTCTGGCAATAGTCATTCATTCATCATTCATCAATTAACAATCCTCAAACATCATCATTCATTGTGATCAGGACGATCATATTAACTCATTAATCACTTATTTCATTACTCAGTTAATGATCAGGACGATCATATTAACTCATTAATCACTTAATTCATTTCATTACTCAGTTAATGATCAGGACGATCATATTAACTCATTAATCACTTAATTCATTTCATTACTCAGTTAATGATCAGGACGATCATATTAACTCATTAATCACTTAATTCATTTCATTACTCAGTTAATGATCAGGACGATCATATTAACTCATTAATCACTCAATTCATTTCATTACTCAGTTTTCGATCTGGATGATCATATTACCAATCTTATTAAGTTATTCAAGATAATCATTTCAAGAATTTCATCAGATAATCATGTCACTTCAGTAAATCATTCATATAATCACTAAGTTAGAGCATGTATACTCATTTTCATCATCTCATGACATAATCATAACGTGATAATCATGCGGGAAATATAATCATTATGCGACCTTCCTACTTCGGTATGGGGAGAGGCTGTCGAGGATGCACGGGGAGAGGCGCGGTGCGGGCAAAACCGGAAATAATCACTCATTGTCGGGAAATCGTGCCTGGGACTCGCTCGATCGGGAGATGTTCGGGTTGATCCACTCACTTTTATGCGAGGCCATGATGACCCATGTGCGGTTGCTCAATCATCATTGCGCCACTCGGCCGGATTAATCGAGCGAACTCTCCGTATGAGGCATTTGCTAAGGAAAGTGCTGAACAACAACCTTCATCTGTCAGCAAGAAATCAACGAAGCGTAATCAACCCGAAGGCGGTCAGTCAACCTTCAAGAAGCCTCGTGTGAGTCCTATCATTTCTGAGCGACCTCCTACGGCGCATAATCGTGCGGGATCTCAGTCCCGAGCGGCCAGTTCGGCCATCACCTGTTTCAATTGTGGAACGCCGGGTCATTTCAGCACTGAGTGTCTGAAACCGTCTATCACATGCTATAATTGTGGGGATTTTGGGCATAAGGCCCGTTTTTGCCGAAAGGACTCCAAGTCGGCTCCGGCGGCATCTCAGGCCCCGAAGCAACCAGTGTTTCAGAATCAGACTGCTTTGTCAACGTCGTTTAAGACAATGGAAGCAAATAGAGTTGGATCTCGTATTTATCAGACGGGAGCGTCCGGTTCGGGGGCCGGCAAATCCCAGATTCATGTGATGAGGAGGATCGACGATCCGGTGGCCCGAATGATTTCAGGTATACTCGTAATTTTATTTCAACCTGTGTGTACCTTTTGATGCTGGTACACCGCATTCATTCATTTTCGAATCATGCTTGAGTAGACTTATTTCGGGATAGTCCTATTGCTTGTGGACCTCATACCATCGGTCTACCTGACGATGGAAGAATTTTCGGAATCATACCGAAGTAAGCTTAATAACCGCGATTGGTTGGTGGACCTAATCGTGGTGAATTTATCTTAGGACGATGTAATTTTCGGTATTAGTTGGTTTAACCGTCTTGATACTATCCTCAGTGTTTGTTAGCGTTTGGTCGCTATCTTTCCGTCGTTGGTTGTCGAATGTGTGCTTCAGGGAAGTAATCCCCGTTGTTCGGTAGAATTATTATTATGGCGGGCGAAGAAATTCCGCAATCGAGCTATTCAATCATTCATTGCACCATTTTCATCGATTGGCCTTTCTAAGGCAACCGAGTCATTCAATCATTCATTGTATCATTTTCATCGATTGACCTTCCTAAGGCAATCGAGTTATTCAATCCTTCATTGCATCATTTTCATCGATTGGCCTTTCTAAGGCAATCGAGCTATTCAATCATTCATTGTATCATTTTCATCGATTGACCTTCCTGAGGCAATCGAGTTATTCAATCCTTCATTGCATCATTTTCATCGATTGGCCTTTCTAAGGCAATCGAGCTATTCAATCATTCATTGTATCATTTTCATCGATTGACCTTCCTAAGGCAATCGAGTTATTCAATCCTTCATTGCATCATTTTCATCGATTGGCCTTTCTAAGGCAATCGAGCTATTCAATCATTCATTGTATCATTTTCATCGATTGGCCATTCTAAGGCAATCGAGTTATTCAAACATTCATTGTACCATTTTCATCGATTGGCCTTTCTAAGGCAATCGAGATGTTCAATCATTCATTGTGTCACTTTTTATCGATTGACCATTCTAGGGCAATCGAAATGTTCAATCATTTGTGGTATTATTGTCATCGATTGACGATGTATTTCCAGACGAGTTATCTGGTTGCCTTCACATAGAGTAGTGGAATTCAGGAGTGAGTTGGAACCGGTACGTCCCCTTTATCGAAGGCACCGTATCGGATGGCCCCGACCAGAATGCAGGAGTTGAAGATTCAACTTGAGGAATAGTTCGAGGAAGGTTATCTTCGACCGATTGCGTCCCCGAGAGGAGCACCAGTGTGATCTGTCAAGGAGAAGGATGGATCGTCTCGTGTGTGTATTAATTATCAAGAGTTGAACAGGGTGATGATCAAGATTAGTACCCCTTACCCCGTATTGATGATCTTTTAGATCAACTTCAGGGAGCTTCAGTATTTTCCAAGATCGACTTAAGATCTGGATATCACCAGTTGCAGATTCGAGAGTCGGATATCGCGAGGACGGCGTTTCGAACACGCTATGGTCATTATGAGTTCGTAGCTATGCCGTTCGGGCTAACTAATGCACCTGCGGTATTCATGGAGTTAATGAATCGGGTTTTCATCGACTTTTTAGATCAGTTTGTTGTTGTCTTCACCGATGACATTTTGATTTATTCTCGTAGCCGAGAGGAACACGAGGTTCATTTTCATCAGATTCTCGACGTGTTGAGACGAGAGCAACTTTATGGAAAGTTTTCTTAATGTGAGTTCTGGATGTCCGAAGTGACTTTTCTCGGATATGTAATTTCATCAGACGGAGTTCGTATCGACCCTCAGAAGACGGAGGCTATTCGAGATTGGTTACCTCCGAAGAATGTTAAGGAAATCCGAAGCTTTCTCGGATTAGCTGGTTGTTATCGGCGAATTGTGGAAGGGTTTTCTAAAATCGCTCAATCAATGATGAACCTTTTGCGAAAGGGTAAGTAATACACGTGGTCCGACGTGTGTCAGTGGAGTTTTGAGGAACTCAAGAACCGGTTAATTTCAGCACCTGTCTTTTCCTTGCCAGAAGGGACGGAAGGATTCGTGGTTTTTAGTAACGCGTCCGGACACGGTCTCGGATGTGTATTAATGCAGGATGGGAAGGTTATTGCCTATGCTTTACGGCAATTGCGACCTTACGAGGTTAATTATCCGACCCACGACCTGGAGCTAGCAGCCGTGGTTTTCGCGTTGGGAATTTGGCGTCATTACCTTTATGGCGTCACCTGTCAGTTATTCACCAATCATAAGAGTTTGAAGTATATATTTACTCAGAAGGAGTTAAACATGCGACAGAGGCGGTGGTGGGAACTAATCGAAGATTATGATATCGAGATCCTGTGCCACCCGGGTAAGGCGAACGTGGTTGCCGATGCCTCGAGTCGTCGTGACATGAATACGATCTGGGTGATCGAGGACCGCTTAACTAAGTCATCTCATTTCCTTGGGATTAAGGATACATGGGGTCCCGAGAGACTTACCCAGCTAGTGAGATTGCACGGTACTCCTAAGAGTATCGTTTCTGATCGTGACGGGTGATTCGTGTCTCATTTTGGAAATCAGTTCATCGTGCTTTGGGAACTCAGCTTAATATCATTACCGTTTTTTTTTATCCTCAGTCCGACGGACAATCAGAGAGGACTTTTCAGACATTGGAGGACATATTGAGGGCATGCGTCCTCGATTAGTAGACGATTGGGAAGCCCAATTACTGTTGTTTGAGTCCACTTACAGTTTAGTTGGCATGTTGCGATGAAGATAGCACCTTAGGAGGCCTGGTACGGTCGTCGTTGTCGATCTCCCTTGTGTTGGGACGACCCATCAGAGTCAATCGGCACCGAGCCCGATATACTTATAGCCGCCCGGGAGAAGGTAGCTTTGATCAGGAGTCGTCTGTTGACTGCTCAGAGTCGACAGAAATTTTATGCAGATAATCGTCGACCACTAGAGTTCGAGATGGGTGACCACGTTTTGGTCAAGGTATCCCCGAGTCGAGGTATCTTCCGTTTCGGAAAACGGGGGAAATTGAGTCCGAGATTCATTGGATCGTTTGAGATTCTGGATCGAATAGGCGAGTTAGCTTACCGTTTGGCTTTACCTCTGGCGTTGAGCCAAATTCATAATGTAGTGCACGTCTCGCAATTGCGGAAGTATGTTGCCGATCCGGGTCACATACTTCAGTTCGACGAAATCGAGATCGCAGATGATCATTGTATGAGGAGCGTCCCATACGAGTGTTCGAGCGGCAAATCAAACAGTTGAGGAATAAGGCGATTCCTTTGGTCAAGATTCAGTGGTCTAGACACGGAGTCGAAGAGGCTACTTGGGAAACCGAGGATAGTATGCGGGAGAGTTATCCCGAGTTGTTTAACCCTTAGTTTCGGGGACGAAACTCTTTTAAGGGGGGGTGTATGTAATACCCGGTTGTAATTCAGTCATTATCATTCAGTAATTTCATTCGGTGATTGTCACTCAGTGGATTTTCACTCATTTATAATCATTCATCAATCATGTTCATTCACCCGTGTTTACCGTTCGGAAAAACTTCGAGTTGTGTATCGTTATTGTCCATTGTTTCAACTTTCCGCATATGAGTTCGACTTTGTTAGATCACCATTAACTTTTGGTAACTGAAGGCTCCAATAGAAATACCAATACGTCGCTATGGCTTGAAAGCCCCTCAACCGAAGCTGTATATCACGATGGCCTGAAAGCCGAACAGTCCAAAGCTGTAAATCATCACAATACAGATCTCAAAGAAGCAAACCTGACTGTCGGACATACCCCTCGGCGTATGAACAACCAATCGCAAATCGTCGGACATATCCAATACAACATGGACTACGAACGACCAAACAATAAGGCTCAAGAGGGAACATCATCAATAACAACAATCGATACGTCGATGCCGCGAACCGGCTATCAACAACAATATCTCAAAGGAACATCAATCAACAATAACAATCGATATGTCGATACCGCGAACCGGCTATCGACAAATATATTACCAACAAGTATCGCAATGCCTTAAATCGGCCATTTACGAACAACAATAATATTTGGCATAATTTGCCGAAGGGTATCGTATCAAACAATCCCCTGATATCAACAAAATCATAAAGAGGCCGAGTCTCGAAATGATATGCACATTCGTACACCTACACGATAACATTAATCTCATTAATTAGTACAAGTATAAAACTTGCCTCGATATCAATACAACGAACTGTTACCAATTCAGTTGATTTCGTCTTACGAGTTCCTCAGTTCCGACCAAGGTAATCTACGAACTCTTCAACATCAACCGCAACTCAACAGTCATAATCCATGATCACACATCATGTCTTATTGTAAAACGAAGGATTAATAATCAACAGGTTCGATGACGACCAATATCAACACCACCAAACCACAAACTCAACCGTTTCACCATATCTCGACTAATCACAGTCTGAACAATCCAACTCAGACACTTACAAATCCTGTCCACAATACGAGTCGAAATATGATGATCATATCAGCAACCAATTCGGACCAATAATAAGGGTCTAAATTTTCCAAACTCAATTCTTAAATACGAATTGACAAGGTTCCCTTCTAGTAAATCCATCGTTAAAATTTACTTATGACCGTCATCAATTCGAATCATCCGACTGGTTCAAAACAATAGATAATCATATTAAAAAGGTTATCAAACAATCCAATCATTCGATTTGAATATTTTCTCCATACGTATGGGCTTCCAATTTCAGAGATGAATAATAGTCTCATCAAACTCATAATCACATTCGTATTCCTATACGAATATTATTTCCAACACATAGTTTAGCTCTAGATATGAATATTCTATATTCATTTTCAAAACATCAACACTTCTTAAAAATTTTCATCACCTCGTATAATTCAAGAGTTATTCAAGAACATGAAATATCCGAAATCACGTTCAGAACAACATATCTGAGGTATATATCTCCATGTTACCATTTTCTTCATCATGTCATTCATACAACCTCAAGAATCGCAACAAAACCCTTATCATCATATGAAGAAGATCTCAATAATCATATCAACATCCGAAATCTCTTATTACAATTCCAATAAATCTCGTATAACATTATCACATGATACCATAATTGTAACACCCCAGATCCTCCTGGGAATATTACACGCTGTAAACCCTTCTCACAAGGATTTACCAGGCTAAGCACAATTTTCCACGTTATTTCAAAAATGTCAAAAAGACCGATGACGGTGATATTTTTCAAATACTAAAAAAAATCATTTTCCAAATACCGTCAAAACGATCAAGGTTAAAATTCCAAAAACTCAGTTTAGGGAATCGGTTTTACAAAAAAAAAATTCAGTTGGCAAAATACCAAAATCCATTTCAAAAATACTCATGCAGCGGATAAAAGTACAGTCTAATTTATGCATTTACATTGAAATAAGACGAACATCAAAACACACGATTCCCAACATACTCCCTCCCAAGTAGTAATCCTTAAAGAAAAAAATGAACCACTATCAAAGGGATACGAGGATTACTTTGTATGGACTAACCACGAAGAAGAATAATTTGAACTCCATTCCAAGAATCATCAAAAACTTCAAGTACAATACTTAAATCCGAGCTCTCCATCTTAATCTTGTTTAAGAGAATCATCTCTCAATGTTTAGGAACTTCAAGTACTTCCCAAGGTTCTCTCTATTGACTGACGGAAGGAGAATGGACAAAATGCCTCTCAGCACTCGTCTATCCCCTCTATAAAACACATCACTAGCGCGCGCTAGACCTTATATTTAGCGTGCGCTATAGAACTAGCGTACGCTATCCTTCCTTGATAGCGTGCGCTATCGGGAAGTCCAGAAGCTACTGCATTGCTTCGAAATTCATCTAACGTACGTAATGCCCATGCATTAACGTACGCAATTAGGCGTTGACTTGCTACAGTATCGTGCCCCCACATGCCGAAAGCATCCGCGATTATCGGGATTCCTTTGACCGATATGGAATTAGCGTGCGCTAATCATACGGTTTTAGCGTGCGCTAGCTCTACACGACAAGCACTCGTTGACCTTATCTGGACACGCGTCGAACATGGCCGGGTCCACCCACCGAAAGCTAAGATTTCATTATTGGTGATCTGATGTTAGCGTGCGCTAACCAACATACGTTAGCGTGCGCTAACTGAATATAAAAATCAACTTGGGCCTACCTGTCGGCCACCTTCCGAAACTAACCCAGCAAGTCGTTACGTACGTTAGGGGTCCTCCTTAGCGTACGTAACCGAACCTCTTAGCGTGCGCTAAGTATGCACCGTAGCGTACGCTAAGTATATATCTTAGCGCGCGCTAGGCATACCTTGTAGCGTGCGCTAACGTAGCTGTACTTAGCCATTTTCCGCTATTCTCTACCGACATCTCGACATACCAAACGATCATACGGCACAATGAATACATATACGCATTCAGCAACATTGTCATACGTTCACATCATCCTCAAGCACAATTATCCATCAACGACATCCAACAAATAAACGAAAAAAAATATATCCAAAAAATCAGGGTATTACACTCTACCCCCCTTAAAAATAAGTTTCGACCTCGAAACTTGCAATCACTCGCACAACCACATTTCAACGGGAATTCAAATTCACCAAGAATTATCGAATAATCCGAACAACATACTTACAAGTCTGTGAAGTCGAAGATCTCCCGTGATACTAGCATGCGACTCCTAAAAAAAGTCTCAACATATTACCGATACACACTATTATCGCAATTAGCAACTTAACAAAATCTCAAGGAAGAGTTCACGTCTGTGACCACGGCCACGATTCTTCCTACTTTCAGCCAACATTCTGAAGGGCACATACGTGCGTAAGTATAATCCAAATCGCACATTCTCGAAGTGACCAAATCCCAAGAATACCAAGCTATAAACGAAATGATTAAGAAAAATACAAGAAGAGTGAGAGGACTTACAAGTACCGGTCGCACTGTGATGATGGCAGAGTAGTGATACTGTGGGCAAATGCCGACTCAATCGACCGAAAAGACCGACAGCCTAGGTATCCATAAACCTAAGCTCTCCGATACCATATTCTGTAACACCCCCAAGTTATTCAGGGTATATTACAGCGCCGTGAACCCCGCCGTGGGACCCACAAGGCTAAACATACGCGGAACTATGAAACTTGACCGATAAGGTCTACATACAATGGAAAGAAAGACACTACAAATGGTATTCAAAAACCATAACCAATGAAACCATATACACCACTACACAAATCAATACCTCGGCAACACAGGTCGGAACATCAAAGAAACTGAAATACAATACTCGAGTATTTAAAATCCATTCCAGTACAACAACACTGAATGGAGGAAACCAAAAGAGATAACCGGAGACAAGACACAGTATCACACTTGCCCATCATCTTCATGCCGACCCGGTACCCGCCTGTCCGCTCTCCTGGAACCTGAAATACATGAAACGTATTTCCCCCATAAAGGGGTTAGCCGTCGAATAGCTAGTGCAAGTATAACAGTATGAAACACAATACTCCTCGACAATAAAGTAAATGTAACCGTCAATTCATCAATTTAAGACTAGTATTCCGGAATGACTAAAATCTCAAGACGTATGTGAATGCCGTAGAAACGGTTCGTTCATATCATACGCCGTTACATGTAGGAATGCCGTCAAAACGGTTCGTTCATTACATGCCAACATTATTTCATATGAATGCCATAGAAACGGTTCGTTCATATCAACCATGGAATCGCACCAGAGGCTACGAAACCCTCAGAGGACCATCGGCCCGTCCCGGAGTGGCTAGAAATAATCATACCATCAATATTTCATACTTTCAAAGTCGAGAATGCACATTCATAAATGTATACTTGCCTTTGAGACATCGAGAAATCGAACGGAGGAAAGGTATGAGTTTGGTAGGTCCAAGAACGCGCTTCCGGCACCTAAACGATTCGCAAGGAATATGACAATTAATTATCCATACTCAAATTACATGAAGAGACTCCCGAAAACTCGTCTACGATTCAAGAAAATATACGGGTGAACAACTAAAGGTTGGGAAATCGCCCAAACTCCCACAAGTCCGAAAACGGTACAATCCAACCCGTAAAATCGTAGGAAAACACGCATACGGTATAGATATATCAAAATCTCAAGGTTCTCAAGCTTCAATCGGATAAAACGGACGAATCTACGAAAACCCCCAAAATCCAACACAAAATTCAAAGTGTTCTTGAATAATCTTTCAATAATCCGATGAATACTCAAACATGTCCATTATCACGCATATATCACTTCATACACCATGATTTATCATCCAAAACGTCAATACCCACACAAAATCGAGAAGTCAAGATGTCGAAGAAATTACCTCTTGAATATCCAAGCTCTATGATCCAAGGAATACGCGTTAGATCGACTATCCGGGCTTCCCAACCGAATGAAAGTGGTAAAAATCCAACACACAAGTGATTGATGATGATAAGCTTCTCCCCTCAAGTTCTCTCTCTCGCGGGTGGAAGAAGGGAATGGAGGAAATGGGCTGCAATCTCGCTTAAAAAGCCGAATTATGCAGTTGACCGCATTGTGTGCCGCGGCTCAGCCCAGGTGTGCTGCGGCACAGGCCTAAAAATTGTTCCCAGGTTTCGGCAGTGTGCCGCGGCTCAGCCCAGGTGTGCCGCGGCACCGGGTACAGTCGGTTTTGGCCGAATCTGGAAAATGAGAGTGACTTAGCTATTTCGAGCATAACTCCCTCGTCTGGACTCCGATTGACTCACCGTTTGAACCATTGGAAAGCTAACTCGATGCTTTATAATATTGCAAAGATTCAGAATTTTTAGAGTTTCCAAAAATTAATGGTGATTTAACAAAGTCGACCTCATACGTGGAAAAGTCGCTAAAGAACACGGAATTCAACAGAACGATACCGAAACGAACTCGGATGACAAAAAGTGTAGAATTAATCATTCTCAGGATGATGAAACGGTCCCAAGCAAGTCGTCAAAATGGACTTTCGCCAACAAATAAAAATTACCGGAAATCGAATTTGCGGATATTACAGCATGCCCTCAACATGTCCTCTAATGTCTGAATAGTTCTCTCGGATTGTCCGTCGGACTGAGGATGAAAGGCAGTACTGCGAATAAGCTGAGTTCCCATAGCACGATGAACTGATTTCCAAAAATGAGACACAAATCGTCCGTCACGATCGGAAACGATACTTTTAGGAGTACCGTGCAGTCTCACTATCTCTTTGATGAACAGCTGGGCAAGTCTCTCGGGACCCCAAGTATCCTTAATCTCAAGGAAATGAGCTGATTTAGTTAAGCGGTCCACGATCACTCAGATCGTATTCAGGCCACGACGACTCGTCGGCAACTCGTGATGAAATCCACAGAAATGTCTTTCCACTTCCATTCTGGAATAGGAAGAGGTTTCAGCATACCCGCGGGTCGCTGATGTTCTATCTTGACTTGCTGACAGGTTAAGCATCTCGAAACAAATTTTGCGACTTCTCGCTTCATATTACTCCACCAGAAATTTTGTTTCAAGTCCTTGTACATCTTGCTAGACCCCGGATGAACAGAATAAGGGGTAGCATGAGCTTCTCTCAAAATCGAGTTTTTCAACTCATCATTCGCCGGTACGCACAACCGATTCTTAAATCTCAAAAGTCCATCCTCGCAGACCACGAATCCAGGGGCTTTCCCCTGAGCTACGTCCTCACGGATGCGCAACAATGCTGGTTCTGAACCCTGATTCTCCCTGATTTCCTCCTCAAGTGATGATGAAATCTCTAACATACAAAGATGTCCCTGAATTCGCTGAAGCCAGACCTCGATCTCGGGTCTAAGGAATTCCTGTTGAAGCTCTTTCTGAACTGTTAGACGAGCAAGCATCTGCTCCTGAACGGACTTACGACTCAAGGCATCGGCGACAACGTTCGCCTTGCCCGGGTGGTAAAGGATCTCGATGTCATAATCTTTGATTAGTTCTAACCACCGCCTCTGTCGCATATTTAACTCCTTCTGAGTAAATATATACTTTAAACTCTTGTGATCTGTGAAAATATGACAGGTGACGCCATAAAGGTAATGACGCCATATTTTTAAAAGCGAACACCACGGCTGCTAGCTCCAGATCGTGGGTCGGATAATTAATATCGGAAGGTCTCAATTGCCGTGAAGCATAGGCAATAACCTTCCCATTCTGCATGAGTACACATCCGAGACCTTGTCCGGACGCATCACTATAAACCACAAATCCTTCCGTTCCTTGCGGCAAGGAAAGTCCAGGTGCTGACATTAAACGGCTCTTGAGTTCCTCAAAACTCCATTGACACGCGTCGGACCACGTGTATTTCTTATCCTTTCGCAAAAGGTTCGTCAAAGGTTGAGCAATTTTGGAAAATCCTTCCACAAACCGCCGATAATAACCGGCTAATCTGAGAAAGCTTCGGATTTCCTTAACATTCTTCGGAGGTAACCAATCCTGGATAGCCTCCGTCTTCTGAGGATCAAAACGCACTCCATCTGATGAAATTACATGCCCGAGAAAAGTCACTTCGGACATCCAGAACTCACATTTGGAAAACTTTTCATAAAGTTGCTCTCGTCTTAACACGTCAAGAACGTGATGAAGATGAACCTCGTGTTCCTCTCGGTTACGAGAATAAATCAAAATGTCATCGATGATGACAACAACAAACTGATCCAAAAAGTCTATGAAAACCCGATTCATTAACTCCATGAATACCGCAGGTGCATTAGTTAGCCCGAACGGCATAACTACGAACTCATAATGACCATAGCGTGTACGAAACGCTGTCCTTGTGATATCCTACTCTCAAATTCGCAACTGATGATATCCAGATCTTAAGTCGATCTTGGAAAAAAAAATATACTGAAGTTCCCTGAAGTTGATCTAAAAGATCATCAATACGGGGTAGGGATACTTATTCTTGATTGCCACTCTATTCAACTCCCGATAATCAATACACAAACGAAATGAACCATCCTTCTTCTTGACAAACAACACTGGTGCTCCCCACGGAGACGCACTCGGTCAGATATAACCTTTCTCGAACAACTCCTCAAGTTGATTCTTCAACTCCTGCATTTCGGTCGGGGCCATCCGGTACGGTGCCTTCGATATCGGGGACGTACCGGGCTCCAACTCAATCGTGAATTCCACATCTCTCTGTGGAGGCAAACCAAGTAACTCGTCTGGGAGTGCATCGTTAAGCGATAATGATAGTACCACGAATGGTTGAACACCTCGATTGCCTGAGAATGGCCAATCGACGACAACGATACAATGAATGATTGAACACCTCGATTGCCTTAGAACGGTCAATCGATGAAAATGATACAATGAATGATTGAACACTTCGATTGCCTTAGAACGGTCAATCGATGAAAATGATACAATGAATGATTGAACACTTCGATTGCCTTAGAACGGTCAATCGATGAAAATGATACAATGAATTATGGAACATGTCGATTGAGTAATTTCACTGCTTCCATCATATTAATGATTCTTCCGGAACAACGGGGACCACCCCCCTGAAGCACACATTCGACTCCAACGACTGAAATGATAGTGACCAAACGTTTACGAACACTGAGAATGGTATCATGACGATCCATTTAATTAACACCCAATATTACATCGTCCTTAGGTAAGTCCTCCACGATTTGGTCCATCAACCAATCGCGGTCATTTAGATTTAATTCGGTATGATTTCCGAAAATCCTTCCATCGTCAGATAGACCGATGATATGAGGTCCACAAGCAATAGGACTATCCGAATTAAGCCCATTCAAACATGATTCGAAAGTGAAAGAATGTGGTGCACCTGTATCAAAAGGTACACACAGGTTGAAATAAAATTACGAGTATACCTGAGGTAATTCGGGCCACCGGATCGTCGATCCTTCTCATCACATAAATCTGGGACTTGCCGGCCCCCGAACCGGACGCTCCCGTCTGATAAATATGAGCCCCAACTCTATTTGCTTCCATTGTCTTAAACGACGTTGACAAAGCGATCGATTACAAACACCGATTGCTTGGGCACGAGATGCCGCGGGCCGACTTGGAGTCCTTTCGGCAAAAACGGGCCTTATGCCCAAAATCCCCACAATTATGGCACGTGATAGACGGTTTCAAACACTTAGTGCTGAAATGACCCGGCGCTCCACAGTTGAAACAGGTGATGGCCGAACTGGCCGCTCGGGACTGAGATCCCGCACGATTATGCGCCGTAGGAGGTCGCTCAGAAACATTAGGGCCCACACGAGGCTTCTTGAAGGTTGACTGACTGCTTTCGGACTGATTACGCTTCGTTGACTTCTTGCTGACAGATGAAGGTTGTTGTTCAGCAATTTCCTTAGCAGCAGGCTCATATGGGAGAGTTCTCTCGATTAATCCGGCCAGAGTGGCGCAATGATGATTGAGCAATTGTACATGGGTCATCATGGCCTGCATAAAAGTGAGTGGATCAACCCGAACATCTTCTGATCGAGCCTAGTCCTGGGTACGATTTCCCGACAGCGAATGGTTATTTCCCGGGTTTCGGACCGCACCGCGGCCTCTCCCCGTGCATCCCCTGACAGCTCTCCCCATACTGAAGTAGGAAGGTCGCATAATGATTATATTTCCCGCATGATTATCACGTTATGATTATGTCATGAGATGATGACAATGAGTATACATGCTCTAACTTAGTGATTATATGAATGATTTACTGAAGTGACATGATTATATGATGAAATTCTTGAAATTATTATCTTCAATAACTTAACAAGATTAATAATATGAGAATCCAGATCGACAACTGAGTAATGAAATGAATTGAGTAATTAATGAATTAACATGATCGTCCTGATCATTAACTGAGTAATGAAATGAATTAAGTGATTAATGAGTTAACATGATCGTCCTGATTACAATGAATGATAATGTCTGAGGATTGTTATTTAATGAATGATGAATGAATGATTATTGCCAGAAATTATACCATGGCGTTAGAAATCTTACAGTTCTTGGTCAGATTGGCTCGGCATTTGCACAGGTCACACGCGACGCGAAGGCCCAATGATACTAGTCCGATGACGATGATTTCAAATGAGACATGACTCGGAAGGTAGTATTCAAAACCACTCTCCGATACCAACTCTGTAACACCCCAAACTAGGCGGATATTACAGTGCCGTGAATCCCCGACTGGGACCCACCAGGTAATGAAAATGATGAATTAAATAATATAATTGTAGTACCGAACCACATTATATTACCAAATACTCCGATGAGGAGTTTAAGTACAACACACCAGGACAATACCGAATACTAGTATATTTTATATGAAGATAAAATACACAACACTGAATGAAACGGAGTATCCAAATGAAAGTCTGCAGCGGAAATTAAAGGACAACAACATGAATAACTGAAAGATCGGGGCCCCCTACTAGTATCACTGGGACTCCTCGCCGTCAACATGCTATTCCCGTGCTTTTGCCTTGCCAAGACCTGAAAAACAAAATCCCCAGCCGGGGTCAGTTACACAGAACAACAATCCTCAAGGGTTGAAAATACACAATCATGATATATCTGAAGTTATGAAATATCCTTAGTTATGAATTACGCTGAAGAGGAGTATCATAGTACGCCCGTAGTGTTCTGTGCAAGTGTACAAGACGAATGACCGGACACACCAGTCCTTGTACTTAATTAGTCTCACGGAGGTAATCTGTTACCGTGTGCACAGTCCAATGTATCACTC
Organism: Orobanche coerulescens; assembly: GCA_033398695.1. Taxonomy (NCBI): domain Eukaryota; kingdom Viridiplantae; phylum Streptophyta; class Magnoliopsida; order Lamiales; family Orobanchaceae; genus Orobanche; species Orobanche coerulescens. The sequence goes on from CM065803.1 coordinate 54,583,579, forward strand.
CCAATACATGGCCATAACGTGCCCGACTAAAAATTCCACACATCCGCACCCGGCCACGCAATATGAACCCAGAAGGTCATATGAACGAGAATCACCATAATGAATGTCAATGAATAATAATCTGACAAAGTCAAGAATGACTCACCGAGATGAAAGTAATAATGAAGCGATTGATAGTTCAATGAAATGATTGGAACCGCCGTTCCTCGTTAATGAAGTGATTATTCGACAATTACAAGTCTCAATATGATTAATACAATGATGAATGAATTATGATTATAAATGATCAACAACAAAAGGAATGAATATCCTTTTAACCGAGTAAGAATTAACTTACTCAACACCGGTGATAATTATCCTTCCACGAACAACGTCCTAATTGAGATATCGGTCGCTCGAACAACCTTGAATAAATACAATTACCAACAATCCGTTCAATACAGGAATCAAACACGAATATAACGAACTCAAAACGTCGATACGAATAAACCAAGTTCATTGGGGCATTATATCGAACACTTTGTGGCCAACTTCGATTGTTTATAACCAAACTTCAAAAATATCAACATCAAATCCCCAAGAAGTGTTTCAAACCAACAAAACATCTCCAATACGATCAATAATCCATTATGAATATCCAAAATCGTGATTTCAACAACAATTAATCGAAAACCCCCAAATCCAACACAATATTTAAAGTGTTCTAGAATAATCCTTCAATAATCCGATGAATAATCAAATATGTCCATAATCATGCGGATATCACTTCATAAAACATGATTTTAACACCCAAAACATCATATCTCAACACAAATCGACAATCCAAGAAGTTTGATGAAGATTACCTTTGAAGATCCAAGCACTATGATCCGAAGAAATACGCGATAGATCGATGATCCGAGCTTCACAACCGAATGAAAATGATGAAAATCCAATACTCAAGTGATAATTGATGAAGTTCCTCTCCCTCAAGTCTCTCTCTCGCGCAAGAAGGTGAAGGAATGAAGAAATGAGCTGAAACCCGCTCAAAAACACAATTATAAGGGTTGACTGCCCTGTGTGCCGCGGCACACTTCGGCTGGTGCCGCGGCACCCGGTACAGACGGTTTTGGCCGATCAAAGCAATACGAGTGTGCCGCAGCCCTTCCGGCATGTGCCGCGGCACTGACTCGGCAGTGTGTCGCGGCCCTGCCGGCATGTGCCGCGGCACCCGGTACAGGCTACTCGGCCAAAAACTGAAAAATGAGTGTCTGAGCTATTTCGACCATAACTCTCTCGTCCGGACTCCGATTGACTCACCGTTTGAACCATTGGAAAGCTAACTCGATGCTCTATAATATTGCAAAGATTCAGAATTTTTGGAGTTTCCAAAAATTAATGGTGATCTAACAAAGTCGAACTCATACGCGGAAAGTTGAAACAATGAACAATAACGATACACAACTCGAAGTTATTCCGAACGGTGAACACGGATGAATGAACATGATTGATGAATGATTATTAATGAGTGAAAATCCACCGAGTGACAATCACCGAATGAAATTACTGAATGATAATGACTGAATTACAACCGGGTATTACACGCAATATGTCTACGTTAATTACTAAATATATTAGCAAGTATAAGCAATATGACTGATAAATTCTGAAGCCCGTCGGCTAGCCTGAAGGCTTTATGCATAATTAAGTGCTTCTGACTGATTTGCACATTTAAGTGCTTCTGACTGATTGCACATTTAAGTGCTTCTGACTGGTTGCACATTTAAGTGCTTCTGACTGATTGCACATTTAAGTGCTTCTGACTGATTTCACGTGCACATACGAGACAATATATAAAGCAATTAAAATAAACAAGAGCGTAATAAATCCCCACACCTGGATAAAATGCAGTTCTTGAACTTGAATGTGATGAGATGCTTGACTCGACAATTCTAGGCTCGTAATTTCTTGTTATTATCTACAGATAATAATAGTTTATTATTAATATAAAACTATAATTGAAAATAATCTACAAGACATAATTTAAATTGAATACTAATATTATTAGAGAAATTACGTATTTAATGGCTCGAATAAATAAGGCTTAATTTTAATTATTAAAAAGCTGGTTGAAGTAAAATTGAAGGAATTAAATATTTAAGGACTGAAGTTGAAGGAGTTATAAGGCTGACTGGGGTTAATTCGAGATTCTGAAAAGTTTGTTGGGGTCAATTAGGAAGGACTGAAAACTGAAGGGAAATAATTACAATTTAACCAAAAGTGAGGAATATATATATAAAAAAAAAGAATCCTCCTCCTCACTAAAGTCGGCCGCCTCCCTCATCTCTCCGTTCCTCTCAACCTTTCTCTCTCTCCCCCGTCGACTCTCTCACTCTCTCAAATTCAATCAGTTCTCTCTTCCTAAAACACAGCCTCCCTCTGATATTTTCTGTCGCTGGGAACCAGTTGAAATCGATGGAGGCTAAGCTCAAATTCGGAGCAGCGGCCACGCTCAATATGATTAAGAATCCGATTCGGGGTTTCTAACAAAAGAACTTCAGATTCGACTCTCGGCGGAAGAAATGAGCCGTGGTCTACAAGTCGCGGAGATGGTGGCTGGATTTGTCGGAGCCGAAGAAGAAGATAGAAAACTTCACAGGTAGGTTTCAATGAGTTCTGATTTTGAAATGAAAATTATACTTTGGTTTTGGTTTGGGATTTGAGGCTTGCCCAGACGTGCCGTAAACTGGGTGGCGATGACCCGACGGGAAGGGGAAGAAAATTGGCAGTGACAACATGCTCGCGGTTGAGGTCTGAAAAGAAGACGAACTTCAGTGTGTGTAAAACTGTTCGGGTCAGAGGAATAAAATTGACGTGGGTGGAGGCCGAGGATATTTCTCCGACAACTGGTCACGGAGGAACAGTCGAGATTGTCGTAGGATTTGAGAAAAGAAATTTTAATTTATAGGAGTGTACGAAAGAGAAATACCTGTTGTGCTCCGGCATAGAAATCTGAAGTGTGATATTTGTGAAATGTGTTTTGCTCGGTTGTTGCGGTAATTATGGTGTGTTGAGGAAAAGAATGGATGTGAATTGTCATGGATTGTGATTTATAGTTATTAGTCTAGGATTTAACTGCTCATTCCATGATGATAAAACTCCCCCATTATGCCCACTACCTCCATTAAGGAGGTTAATGAAGGTGTAGAAAATTCCCCCATGTTTTGATCGTATGTGAGTGGGAGAGAATGTTGGGCTTGGCATTTGGGCTGGGGTATTGGGTTAGATAATAAAATAGGAATTGGGCTGGATATTATAATGGGTATGGCTTAGGTCGGCCCAAAGTGAAGGGATTAAATTAATTAAAAGGATTTGTGAAATTTTATGGGCAATCGCTTAAAATTTGACTCGGGCCTAGAAATGACGACATGAAACACGATAAAATAAAATGAGAAATGACACGACATGAATCACATGACTTGACATTAATTATAATGGCACAAATGAAATTGCATGATCATGAAATAAAATGAATTAAACGATAAATTATTCGGGCATTATTTTAATAAGATTGAATATGTTTTCTATAATTCACAATAAATGTATATGTGAAATCGGGGCGTTACAACCTACCCCCCTTTAACAAATTTTCGTCCTCGAAAATTAAGTTACATACCTTGAAAAATGAATGTTGGATACTTAGAACGGATCTCCTCTTCACGTTCCCAAGTTGCCTCATTTGGTCCGTGACGACTCCATTGAACTTTCACCAATTTAATCTCTTTGTTTCGTAACTGGTGTACCCTTCGCTCCAAAATAGCTGTAGGTACCTCCTCATAAGTCAGGTTCTTGGCTATATGCAACTCTTTGAAATTGCATATGTGACCAAGATCATGTATGTACTTTCTCAGCATGGAGACGTGAAAGACATTGTGCACTCCCGATAACTCTAACGGCAATGCCAAACTATAAGCAAGATCACCAACGCGACAAAAGGTCCGATATAACGAGGCTGTAGCTTTCCCTTTTTACCGAATCGTATTACTTCTGATTTCGGCTATCTTCTCTACAGTCTGCTCGATCAATTCTGGACCCAAAATCTTTCCTTCTCCAACCTCGCTCCAATAAAGAGGCGATCGACATTTCCTTCCGTAGAGAGCCTCGTACGAGGTCATTTGTATAGTTGCTTGGTAACTCTTGTTATAAGCAAACTCTACTAACGGCAAAATATTCTCCCAATTCTCACCAGTATCAAGAACACACGCCCTCAACAAATCTTCAAGTGTCTTGATAGTCCGCTCGGATTGACCATCGGTTTGCGGATGATATGCAGTACTGAAATTTAACATAGTGCCCAAAGCACTCTGAAGACTCTTCCAAAATTTGGACGTAAATTGCGGATCTCTATCCGATACGATCGACACTGGAACACCATGTAGCCTCAAAATCTCCCGAATATAAATCCGTGCATATTGTTCCATACTATAAGTCATCCTCACAGGTAGAAAGTGAGATGACTTCATCAAGAGATCTACTATCACCCAGATAGCATCGTTCTTCCTCACTGTTTGTGGCAGACCAACCACGAAATCCATTGTGATATGCTCCCATTTCCATTCTGGAATTTCCAACGGTTGAAGTAAACCTCCTGGCCGTTGGTGTTCTGCCTTCACCTGCTGACATATCATACACCTCTCTACAAATACACCAATGTCCCGTTTCATTCCTCTCCACCAAAAGAACTTCTTCAGGTCGTGGTACATCTTTGTACCTCCCGGATGAGCAGAGTATGGTGCATTATGAGCTTCTTCAAGGATTTGCCTCCTAAGGGATGTGTCCTTAGGAACACAAAACCTCCCATCGTAAGTCAAAACGTCGTCTGCGGTAATGACAAATTTCTCAATACTCCCATCTTGTGCTCGATCTTTCATCTTACATAAGAACTTATCACATGGTTGAGCCTCCTTAATCTTATCCCTCAAGTTTGGTTGCAAGACCAAAGATGATAAGATTGTTTTTGAACGTTTTGAAGACTCAACTACCTCAATACTCAACTGGGAGAACTCCTTTATCAAACTCTCCTGATCGGTCAAGCAAGCTAACTCGCCTCTAGTCTTCCGACTCAAGGCATCAGCTACTACATTCGCCTTACCCGGATGGTAATGGATGGTACAATCATAGTCCTTCACCAATTCTAACCATCTCCTTTGTCTCATGTTAAGATCCTTCTGTGTGAAAAGATACTTCAAACTTTTATGGTCCGTGTATATCTCACACTTCCCTCCGTAGAGATAGTGACGCCAAATCTTCAGCGCATGTACTACAGCATCCAACTCCAGATCATGTGTTGGATAGTTCAACTCATGTGGTTTAAGCTGTCTCGATGCATAGGCTACTACTTTACCATGTTGCATCGGAACACAACCCAACCCCTACTTTGAGGCATCGCTATAAATAACAAAGTCTTCCGTCGGATCAGGAATCGTTAATACTGGTGCCGAGGTTAGTCTCCTTTTCAACTCTTGAAAACTTTCCTCGCACTTGTCGTTCCATTCAAACCTCACGCCTTTCCTTGTTAACTGGGTCATAGGAGTGGCGATTTTCGAAAATCCTTCGATAAATCTCCTATAATAGCCAGCTAGGCCCAGAAAGCTGCGGACTTCGCTCGCATTCTTGGGTATTCCCCAACTACTCACTGCTACAACTTTATCGGGATCAACCTCAATTCCTTTTGAAGTCACCACATGTCCAAGGAATCCAACTCTGTTTAACCAAAACTCACATTTCTTGAATTTAGCATACAACTTCTCCTTGCGAAGTGTCTCCAATGTAATCCTCAAATGTTCTTGGTGTGGTTCCTTGTCCTTAGAATACACCAAGATGTCATCTATAAAGACGATCAGGAACTTATCCAAGTAAGGTTGGAACACCCTGTTCATAAAATCCATAAAGTCTGCCGGTGCGTTACTCGGACCAAATGGCATTACTACAAATTCAAAATGTCCATAACGGGTTCTGAAAGCCGTCTTGGGAATGTCACACTCCCTAATCTTCAGTTGGTGGTACCCCGACCGCAAATCGATCTTCGAAAAGGTTCCGGCTCCCCTCAACTGATCGAATAGATCCTCGATTCTCGGTAGTGGGTACTTGTTCTTCACCGTGAGTCGATTCAGCTCTCTGTAATCTATACACATCCGAAGTGACCCATCCTTCTTTCTTACAAACAGTACTGGTGCACCCCAGGGTGACACGCTAGGACGAACAATCCGAGCTCCAGTAGCTCTTGAATCTGGACCTTCAATTCTTGAAGTTCCTTTGGAGCCATTCTATATGGCGCTTTGGATGTAGGGGCCGCCCCAGGGACCAAATCAATACTAAACTCCACTTGTCGGTCGGGTGGGACTCCCGGAAAATCTTCTGGAAACACATCCAGAAACTCTCGTACTATAGGTACGTCTATAGGGGACACCTCATTAGTACTAGTGTCGACCAAACTTACCAAGTAACCCTGACATTTCTCCTTTCTTAGACCTCTTAGTGCTTTCATGGCTGTGATTACTCTTGGTACTGTCCTACTCTTAGTACCATAAAAGGTGATCGACTCGCCTTTGGAACACCTCAATGTTACCTTCTTCTCACGGCATCTTATATCGGCATCATGTCTATCGAGCCACTCCATACCAAGGATCACGTCAAAATTCATCGAGTTAATCAAATACAGGCTAGCGTCAAGTTCTCTTCCTCGTTCGAGATTCCAAAACTCTCTCTCTATTTTCTCTCGGTAATGCTGTGGGTAATACTGTTCCATCACTATTTCCTTGAATCGATCCCAAGTCAATGCAGCACGCTCGGCCGCCGGCCTCAAACGCCAATAGCTTATCCACCAGCGTCCAGCATCCTCCACCATTTGATATTGGCCACAAAGAATTCTTTGCGCATCAGTACACCCAATGAGCTCAAAGGTGCGCTCGAGCGGCATGAACCATTCGTTAACATATGCTAGTCCTTCTCGACCACTGAATGATGGTGGTGTGAAACGTCGGAACTGTTGCACAACTTGTGCCTGAGTAGAAGCTGGAACGTTATTGTTGTGGTTATTCTGACCTCCATTATCACCACCACCAGCACCAAGGTTGGCATTCTCACCACGAGATTATCTCCACCTCGGTTAGTTGGGCGTCCACGTCTACGAGTTGCCATTATCCTAAGGCATATCATACTCAACGATCCTTCAGTACTTACCCAACGAGAGGGAGAAATAAAATGGAGCGTTACACTGCATCTATAGGTTGAGCACCAGAGATTTCTAGCAATGATGACTTTCGCATGTCACACATATACTTATGAATTTATTAGAAAATGATTTCATGCCCAAATACTTTATCATAAAATTCTTATGTAGAAAATAGACTGAAAATGCATCTATAATGCATGAATCATGGTTGATCTGGTAAACTGCATTTATCACATCATGAATAATAATAACTTAATGTACCTTGGAGTCGACGTGGAGCGGCAGAGGTGGATGATCACAATTGCTAAAAATATTGACTACTTGCGAAAATGAAATTTTACTTTAGAAAAAGAAACCATTTTAACGAGTCTACAGAACCGTAGACCCGTTCCGATACCACTTATGTAGCGACCACTTTTCTAAAATACAATCTTCTAATTTTAAGAAGAGTAAATAAAAATTTTGCAGCGGAAATACATTTTTAAAAAGACGAACTTAATAATCGCAAGTAATAATACCAAGTCACCATTAAATAAAAACATACTTAGACGTGAAATTTAAAGCAAATCGAACAATTGCTCGTAAAACTTAGTTTGAGAAAATTAACATTAAATAAATAAACATCTGATCATGATGCTTGATCATCCCACACACAAGCGCATGCCACATCGATCTCCTTAACCTGAAAGGGGGTAAATAATGGGGTGGGCTTTCAACTCGCTCAGTGTGGAGAGTACGCAATATGTCTACGTTAATTACTAAATATATTAGCAAGTATAAACAACATGACTGATAAATTCTGAAGCCCGTCGGCTAGCCCGAAGGCTTTATGCACAATTAAGTGCTTCTGACTGATTTGTACATTTAAGTGCTTCTGACTGATTGCACATTTAAGTGCTTCTGACTAGTTGCACATTTAAGTGCTTCTGACTGATTGCACATTTAAGTGCTTCTGACTGATTTCACGTGCACATACGAGACAATATATAAAGCAATTAAAATAAACAAAAGCGTAATAAATCCCCACACTGGATAAAATGCAGTTCTTGAACTTGAATGTGATGAGATGCTTGACTCGACAATTCTAGGCCCGTAAATTCTTGTTATTATCTACAGATAATAATAGTTTATTATTAATATAATACTATAATTGAAAATAATCTACAAGACATAATTTAAATTGAATACTAATATTATTAGAGAAATTACGTATTTAATGGCTCGAATAAATAAGGCTTAATTTTAATTATTAAAAAGCTGCTTGAAGTAAAATTGAAGGAATTAAATATTTAAGGACTGAAGTTGAAGGAGTTATAAGACTGACTGGGGTTAATTCGAGATTCTGAAAAGTTTGTTGGGGTCAATTAGGAAGGACTGAAAACTGAAGGGAAATAATTACAATTTAACCAAAAGTGAGGAATATATATATAAAAAAAAAAATCCTCCTCCTCACTAAAGTCGGACGCCTCCCTCATATCTCCGTTCCTATAGACCTTTCTCTCTCTCCCCCGTCGACTCTCTCACTCTCTCAAATTCAATCAGTTCTCTCTTCCTAAAACACAGCCTCCCTCTGATATTTTCTGTCGCTGGGAACCAGTTGAAATCGATGGAGGCTAAGCTCAAATTCGGAGCAGCGGCCACGCTCAATATGATTCAAGAATCCGATTCGGGGTTTCTAACAAAAGAACTTCAGATTCGACTCTCGGCGGAAGAAATGAGCCGTGGTCTACAAGTCGCGGAGATGGTGGCTGGATCTGTCGGAGCCGAAGAAGAAGATAGAAAACTTCACAGGTAGGTTTCCATGAGTTCTGGTTTTGAAATGAAAATTATACTTTGGTTTTGGTTTGGGATTTGAGGCTTGCCCAGACGTGCCGTAAAACTGGGTGGCGATGACCCGATGGGGAGGGGAAGAAAATTGGCAGTGACTACATGCTCGCGGTTGAGGTCTGAAAAGAAGACGAACTTCAGTGTGTGTAAAACTGTTCGGGTCAGAGGAATAAAATTGACGTGGGTGGAGGCCGAGGAGATTTCTCCGACAACTGGTCACGGAGGAACAGTCGAGATTGTCGTAGGATTTGAGAAAAGAAATTTTAATTTATAGGAGTGTACGAAAGAGAAATACCTGTTGTGCTCCGACATAGAAATCTGGAGTGTGATATTTGTGAAATGTGTTTTGCTCGGTTGCTGCGGTAATTATGGTGTGTTGAGGAAAAGAATGGATATGAATTGTCATGGATTGTGATTTATAGTTTTTAGTCTAGGATTTAACTGCTCATTCCATGATGATAAAACTCCCCCATTATGCCCACTACCTCCATTAAGGAGGTTAATGAAGGTGTAGAAAATTCCCCCATGTTTTGATCGTGTGTGAGTGGGAGAGAATGTTGGGCTTGGCATTTGGGCTGGGGTATTGGGTTAGATAATAAAATAGGAATTGGGCTGGATATTATAATGGGTATGGCTTAGGTCGGCCCAAAGTGAAGGGATTAAATTAATTAAAAGGATTTGTGAAATTTTATGGGCAATCGCTTAAAATTTGACTCGGGCCTAGAAATGACGACATGAAACACGATGAAATAAAATGAGAAATGACACGACATGAATCACATGACTTGACATTAATTATAATGGCACAAATGAAATTGCATGATCATGAAATAAAATGAATTAAACGATAAATTATTCGGGCATTAATTTAATAAGATTGAATATGTTTTCTATAATTCACAATAAATGTATATATGAAATCGGGGCGTTACAATTGGAATCCCACTGATCTGGGCTAATTATCACATACCACAACCAAACCCAATTATGGGCTTTCAATACCTTCCATTTTAACCCCCTCCGCCCTAAAACTCTAGTATATATAACGCGACTTCTTTCTTGCCTCTCCCCTATTCATTCATACGAAGCATAACACACACAAGCTGCTGTTGTTTTTCTCTATCAAGTCCAAGCGTTCAGGGCTTTATTGCTATGTTCGTGATCCTTAAAAAGGTATTGATGTGGTGATCTTAATTCGTGGGGTTTCTTCATGTTCTTTTCTTGTTTCGGTTCATCAAGGTATCACCAATTGCCCTCATTTTCTGTCTCAATTCGACTCACCTATAATGTTAATCTGAATCTATAAAACACTAAAACCCTAATCTGTTGAATATAATATGCTTACTGAATCTAAATATAAAACCCTAAGTAATTAATGAGGGATGTTTAGGGTTTTAATTGGGGAATTGTGTTGTTTCTGTTTCACTGTTAGCTGTCCAGAATATGAGTCGTTTTGAAAGGGGTCCATTTTAATGATACCAATGTGTTTTTGGGTGATTCTTGAATCTAAAATCAAGTTCTGGAAAAGTACTTTCTTAATATGTAAGCCTTGTAATTTTTAGACGTCGGGAGAATGTCTTTTCTGATTTTACAAGTTCAAGTGTCAAATCTGTCAATTAGTAACACTACTACAAAACTAGCCTTTAACAGCGCCCTTTTAACAGCTGTTGTTCGAAAACCGCTGTTAAAATGACGCGGTGGCATACTTGTAAATAGTGTGCAATAAATTAACAGCGGTTATTTAAATAACCGATGTTAAAATAGAAACTTAACAGCGGTTTTATAACAACCGATGTTAAACTTATCCCGAAAAATTTAAAAAAAATGAACTTGCAATTTAACATCGGTTTTTAAGGAAAACCGATGTTAAATAAGTGACAATTAACAGCGGTTTAAACGATAACCACTGTTAATTTTTTTCTAAAAAAAAAACTATATTTAACAGCGGTTTTAGGTGATAACCGCTGTTAAATAAACATCATCAACGGTTGAAAAAACATTGTTTGCTATAGATTTAACAGCGGTTGTTGCTTAACAACCGCTGTTGTTTGATCATTAAAAAACAGTTCACGGTTTTATTTTTCTTTCCTCCGCCTCTCTCTACCCTCTAAACACTGGCATCAGTAGCTTCGGTTGTTGAATCTCGTGCAAGTTAGGTTGTGGCTGCAAGCTGGGAGACGGGACTAGCCCGGTGACGGGAGAAAGACAACCAGGGTATCTGATTCCTCCTTTGGCACACCTGAGTACGCATTTTTGTGTTCTCTTTCTTAATTAACAGAAAAAAAAAAAATCTTCACTCTGATATATCGAGTTTTTTTTATAAGGGTTGATGTGAGACTTGGTATTTTATAGTTTTTTTTTAAGAGAAAATAATACTAAAAAGAAGATGAGGATCGTGAAGACGATCGATTCTTCCAAGTGCTCAAGCTTATCTGGATTCTTGGTTGTTGAAGCTTATCCCAAAAGGTATTCTTCCAAGATCCCATCTGATTTGGTCCTTTTCTTGGGCCTTGGCTTCATAGATTGGTAACACATATATGAATATTCTTGGGCCTGTGTTTGAAGGGTTCATTGAGATTATTGGGTTAGGTTTTTTTTTCTATTTTAGTTTAGTTTAGGGATTGAGATCTTAGTTCTTGTTATAATGATCTCGTAGGGGAAAGAAAAAGGAAATTTGGTATATCGATTTAGGATTTGGCTGATTCTGTGTCTACTGTGGGAAAATTACTCGTACAAAAAATGAATAAGTTTAGGGCTTTGATGGAGTTGGGGGTTTGCAGCTGGGATTGACTTAATGTCTGTGGTTGTTGGAGTGAAATTATTTAAAAGGTTTATTATCTATTGAAAAAAATGGGATTGTCAATGGAAAACCACCATCCTTCAACCATTTTGTCCATGGATTCAATGGACATATGGGATACAAGTTATACTTGTGTGGACATATGGTGTATAGTTATTTAGAGCACACTATGAACATTCTTAAGCTTTACTAATTTGTCTACCTTTTATGTAGGCTTGTGTACTTATTTGCTTGAGGTGCCTCAAAGTTAGAATTTCACAATCTCTTTGCTCCTTGTGATTTACAGGAAATTTAATACCTCAAATGGTTACTTTTTTTGAACAATAGGGTGATAAGAGGTCTCCTGGTATCATCCCGTTGGCTGTGAAAGAAGCTTTCAGTATTATTCAAGAGGTATCTAAAGTGTCATGGCCTCACTACTAGAAAAAATGCCTATAGTGACGCTCAAAAGCGTCACAATATGTAGTCTATTGTGACGCTTTTGGTATAGTGACGCTTTTCAAAAGCGTCACCTGATTTGGCGTTTCAATAGCCCATTATTGTGACACTTTCAAGGCGTCACAACAGATATCTATTGTGACACTTTTTTATATATTGTGACACTTTTTTTGCATCAAATCATTTAGCTTTAGTGACGCTCTTTTCACATTCTGGTGACACTTTATGGCGTCACAATAGTATGTTATGGTGACACTTTATGGCGTCGTAACAGTATGCTATGGTGACATTTTCTGGCGTCGCAATAGTATACTATGGCGACACTTTCTGGCATCGCAATAGTATTGCTATGGCGATACTTTCTGGCATCGCAATAGTATGCTATGGTGACATTTTCTGGAGTCATATGGTGACACTTTTTGGCGACACAATAGTATATAAGAATAGCAAAATATGAAACGAAGATGTTTAGTAGTATATACAAGAAAAACAATTTTAAGTCAATTTTAAGTCACAATTGAATCTTGCTTTCCAATTTGTTACATATTTCTTTGAATAATTCTAGAACAGAGCAAAATACAAGTATTGCATATTAGTAGGAAAAGGGCGACTATACCATTTTTTTCTGTCATAAATAAATACAAGCACGATAAGATTCAAAATAGAAAGGCAAGCTAATTAGGAAAGCCCTTACGCCTTTTCCCCATCATCTAAGAGAAGTCCAAGAATCAAGTCCCTCAACGTCTCGTAGCATTCAGTTATTGCAAAATACATGAAATCATCATTCTTAATTTTCTTGAAGAGATCAGCATCCTCCTCCTCCTTGAAGTCTTTAGCCATGTCCAATGCTATTGGAATCTAATGTCGATAATAAGATAATGAGTCCAAGATGTGAAACACATTAAAAGCCCAAAGAATCGCAAACTATACCCATTTTTACCTTACTAGCGAGCAAGAAAGGAGGCCCTGGACCACCGATACATCACTTGACGAACATGGCACAAGAAGCGATTTCTCTCCTGGAAAAATCCGTTTAAATTACACTGTGACCCTAATCTAATCTAAGCTGTGACAACAACCTTCATTTTTCCGATGATTTTTCAATCATTTGAACTAAGCTGATTAAAGCATACTATCACTTCTCAGAGAAAACATTACCAACCTATGGCTTATCAAATCTTCATCTCTCATGGATAATATAAATTCATTCCACATCTGAGAAAACTTTGCGATGTTTCTTCTTTCCACTGTGTCATCCTGCCATAGCAATTAGAAATCAGACAATATAATAGTTCTGGTCAATTAGAAATAGTTCTGGTCAATTACTCTTCAATTGCACTACCAATATAATATTTCTGACTTAGTACAATTGTGAGAAACAACAATATAAGTAGCATCCACTTGTTAAACCAATCTAGCATGTCATAAACCTTCTTCAATTAGCATAGGAACAAACTATGAAACTATAAAATAGCACATACAGGTATCATGTCATACAAAAAAGACTATTCGGCTGAGTTAAAATGAATCCGGAATAAAATTGTTACCCCTCCTTTAGATGAACTAAGTGAAATAAGAGGTATCAGTATAAGCAAAACCACGACAGCCACATCCTATTAGAGAGATTACAAAAATGGTCCTAACAGAAAGTAATCTTTAATGACACATAACAATGATAGCGCCAAATTAGGGGGGAGGGAAGACATGCAGTACCCAAGTGCACAGATACCTGGAAGAGTAATACGGAAAATGTAGCTCGCCAATGGCGTAATGTACTCTCACCATGTTCTGCCAATACCTATAAAACCCCAGATAGATTATATTAAGCTGCTCTGGTGCTAAAAACAGTACTCTGGCAAGTTATTAGTAAATTATAAAACATTAAGGAAAATAGACGAACCCATAAGACACAAAGTTCAAAATGAAGAACCAAAAGAAAAAATAGGGTAATCACTTCCTCAACAAACTACACAAGAATCATTAATTTGTACGAAGGACAACGGCGGTTGAAGATAATGCAAGGCCATTGCCTATGACAATTGCGGCGGGACCAAAGCCCAAGTGACATAATAAGCAAGCAAGCCAATGACAACAGCTGTCACAAAGACCTGCAATTAACATGCAATTAAAAGTTAGGTTTACCCAAAAAAAAAGGAAGAAGAAAAAGAAGAAGCAATCTCTTTCTGATATCATGCACTTGATAGCAGCTTCCAGTCACCTGAGCAGAGCCCAAACCAAAAACATACTTCTTCATGGAACTTAGTCTTTCAACAGAGAGCTATAGTACAAGAATAAATTAAAGGTCACCTATCAGTCCTCATATAGCTGTAAGGTGGAGATCAAATGGTTTTTTCTAAGTCCAAATTGAAAATTTATCAGCTCTACCTCAAGGCCAATATTAAATAGCAAGAAAACAACTCGAATTCAGCAATAGTCTTAGTTCCATGTACATTGCGAATAATAGAGAGATCAAAAGGTCCAATTAAAATTCCAGCAGCCAAATATCCAAGAACAGGACTGCCTACAATTGCAACACAAAGAAAATAACTTATTTCATGGTATATACAAAATTTAAAGACACACAGAGATACTTCGACACAAATGTATACCACCAAAATAGCACAAATGGGACCAAAACAATAACAAATTACTGTGAAATATGCTCCACCTTTTTATGAATACTAGATAATATGCACCAAAGAATGCGAACTGTAATCGGAACCAAGTTTTACATATGAATCAACTGGTTATATGAAGATTGAGCTACTTGCAGCCTGAGGAAACCCTTTTCCTTTCCAATAAACCCTCAAGTTTTTAGGGGCAAACACACTCAAGTTCCACTTACCTCCAGGTAGTTTTTGGAAAATAGGCACAAATATGACACCTGCAAGCAGTAACCACAACATGTCTAATAGGGGCGAAGGTCGACCTTCTAACGCCTAGGCGGCCGCCTAGGCCAATTTTTAGAACAGTGAAACTAAATCAGATTTTAGACAAATATGTCTTACACTGAAATTCGTATTTCAGGTCCTGAAATGTGGAGATGAAACTAAAAAGAGTTTTTTCATTCACCCAGCCATCACATTAAAGATTCATATATAAATATATCAAACAATCTGAAGAAGCTCAAAAGACAGAATACGAGTTTTGGTAGTAACTTCATCATTGCCCTCCTTCATACCCATCCGCGAACACATTATTTAATAAATCAATTTGTATTTAGAAATAGAATGTATAGAAAAAACCGGAGATACAAACCTTACAGAGAGTGTGTAAAACAAGTAAAGCATCACATTGTTCAACAGTCATAGACTCCGGAGCCAGACCTCTGAAAGAGATTAGTAATTTTACGGCAGAAGATAGGTATAAATTAAAAGTAAGCAAATTGAGATCCTTTAAGTGAACTTTCTCAGAAGATGAAGATAAAGATACTCCAAATTTTGATCCTTACAATCCCCTGTATGATTTTGTATCAGACTTCGGGAATCAAACAATTGAGTTTATAAGTTGTTCTCCCAACTACACAAAATCTCATTTTTAGTACTACGGATATACCTTGTGATATTTGCTCCATCGTCTAGATCCACAGCCTTCTTAAGAATGGCCTCCAAACCCTATCACAAAAGGGTTTTAGCCCAAACAACAGGTATCTCAAAAAGTGAACCTTGCAGAATCTAAGAGATGGCAGTAATGCGTATGATAAAAGAGTGCAAGACACAATTGAAAATCGCTAGAACATATAGGCACTACAAATACCTTTCAAGATAACTTGAAAATTGTCTTGCTGTTCTATCACAGATTACCTAAGTTCTATTCTATTCCTTATTCAACTCAACTTAATTCATAAATGAAATGCATCGATAAGGTGGCAATACCCATATCTCGATCCGACTTGAACTTCATAGTAATCAGAAGATGCATTTACGCAAAACCCATCTCTTAAGAACACTTAACACAGATGGACATTTAACTTGTCGAAAGACAAGTTTGATTCCAATCCACTCATTTATCTTTCTACATTTCCAATGTTATGTATTTGAGCAATTCCATTCAGTAAGCAAATTCAATCATTCTCCCCCATGCATTTTCAGTTCCGTAGTATAATTATTTACGAAAAAGCAGTCAACGAAAACAAGAACTTACTAGGAGTTGAGTTCTATAAGGATATACCTGACAAAGATTAACGTCGGAAGCCCAAGTAACCCTTTTTGATTTCTGCGATCCTCCCATTTTAACAAATCAATTAAACTTTGATTCGATTCCAATATATATATATATATAGGTGTATGTATGTATGTATATATATTGAATATTCGACCGGTTTCAAGCAATCAAATCGCCGACGTACAGCAACGCGAAAATGTCTACATAGGAAAAACCTAATTGCCGTGTAAATGGAAGTATCAACGTACCTTCATATCCGTGCCACCAGCAAGATTCTGAAATCCTTCCTCCTCGTGGGCGTGACCGAGTTCAAAGACAAATGAAGATACGCGCGGAAATTAGAGGCCTACCGAAGAAGAAACGATTCTTGATATGGACCGATTTTTTCAGAGGTAATGGAGCGGAGATAGAGATGAGAGATTTGAGAGGTAATGGAGATGGAGGCAGCAGATAGGTTTTGATACACGATTAAGAGCGGTGAAATGGAAAAGAAATTTATGTTTAGCGTCACAAAATATGATTATAAAATTAATAAGACATTAAAGTGTCATTATAGGTACATATAGCAATACTTGTTTAAAAGTGTCATAAAAAAAGTGTCACTATAAGAATATTTTTCTAGTAGTGCCTATATTTTATCTTGGAAGTATTAGTTTCAAAAAATACATTGTTAATTATATGTCATATGTCTCTGCTGCAGACTCCAAGTCGGGAATTTCTCCTTCGTGTCTCTTATCTGGAAATCTACAATGAGGTCTGACCCATACATCCTCTAGTTTTTCTTATTGGTGAATATAGTTTCTTATGCTGAAATCTGCTATCAGGCACAAGTGCTTGTCAAGAAGAAAACCTTAATTAAATAGATTGGACTTGTAGCAGATATCAAATGTAACTGAAGTATCCAAGTGCAAAGCCACCCATAGTTAACAATCATATTAATGCATGGTTTTTCATGGTCTCACTTTGGCAGTACACATGGTCACCATTGTAAACTTTTTATGCGTGTGAATCCTCTAGTTTCCCCCTCTTCCGTCTTTCCGCACCATTCCAACTTAATTTGTTATAAAACAACATGCCAATCAGGTTCCTTGCTGCTCCACTCCTCTCAACCATCTCCTGTGTTTGAGTTTTGTGGGGTCCATTTCAAGAGCGTTGCTTTTTCCCTTTAGGTAGATAGGTACCCTGAGTGATGCTAGGTGCCTTTCTTTTTATTTTATATAAGAAAGTTCATATACATTACCCGCAAAATTTTCGCAATATTTTTTACCGTGTTAAAAATAATAATGGTTTATTTATAGAAAATGCATATGGTTGGAGAATTGAACAATAAAATGAACTTAAGCTCTTATTAATGTTGTAAATCAACAACTTGAAGTGTCTTTATTATAAAACATATGAAGAAGAAGGAAAAAATCCCCACACAAATGCTGAAGAAACTCAGCTGCCCATATTTTTAAAGATCATTTTACATGATATTGTCACTGTGCTAGGAACTTTAAAAAATTTATACATAGAAAATTATAATTTATACAAATAGTACATTATTACTTAAGATGATTTCCATGATTTGCAGTCTGAAGACTCCAAGACATTACTTATCCTATAAATAGTATGGACTAAGTCTTAGTTGTCGTACATGTTTTTGGTAGAAGATTAAAATAACACTAAATGTGGCGGGTTCTAACTAAAGGAATTGCAAATTGAATTTCACTATGTGTACAACAGAAAAGAAGAAAAATGGATCGAAGTTAGATGAATGCAAGTCGTAACAGTGATGAGTATGATAATGGAATCGAACAATTTCTTGAGTTCGCCCGACAAAATCGCCCGGAACCCGATGAAAGATATTTTTGCCCTTGTGTCAAGTGTATGAATGGGAGACGACATGAAGCTGACATAATTCGTGAACATCTTATTTGTGAGGGAATAAATACGAACTATACGATTTGGATATGGCATGGCGAACTAGTAGACATTCCAACTGAAGACACACACGTAGATATAGATGGTGATCAATTTGAATCTATTTTCTACTTGTTTAATTATTACATACTACTAACAGAAACTTGGTCATTTAATTTGATAATTAATTTGGCAGTATTAATGTGGGATGATGTGCTGACAACATACTTAATGTTTTCATTTCATAATACATTATTACTTCTTTTAAACAGTGTCGTGACCGCGTATAAGGTGATGAGGGGTATGCATAGAAGTGGATCCAAACAGACGATTACTTGGATATATCCCAAAGTAAGTAATACATTCAATCATATATATACATATATATTAGCTATATAAGTATATATTATTATATATTATATATTATATAATTGAGCAACATATTCTTTTTAGTGTAATAAACAAAACGGAGGTTGGGAGTGTGGGTATTACGTCATGCACTGCACTGGATGTTGACTATTGTCCGAGCTCGTATTATCGATGGATGGATGGAGGTGATAAACTTTTATTTCAGTTTATTAAATTATTTAAATTAATTTCAGTTTTTTAAATTATTTCAGTTTAAAAGTGATTCGTTTAAGTTGATGAGTTTGTTAATTTATATATATGTTTATATGTACAGATGTTTGATGATGTTGCGGCACTTACTATAGAGAGTATTCGTGCAATTCGAATCAAATGGGCAAAACAATTTTTGGAGGTTAGGGACCATTTATGTGCATAGACCTTTGACATTTAATTTTGTAAGAATACCATTGTTGTACCTGAAGATTCAGTTTCTTTTCTGGTTCATGGTTGTAGGGAAATTTACTTACCCGTGAAATTTTCTAGATATCCTTTTGCCCCCAAATTGGTGTTTTGTGCAGGGGTATTCTTAGGACCTGAATCAGTTGTTCTGCATTACCTTTTTTTTTCTGAATGGGGTGCTTCAAGAATTTGGTAATTTATGTGCGAAGCCACAATCTGTGATTGATATGTTCTCATTAAATCCTTAAAGGGCAGTTGCTTTTTGATTGATATGTTCTCATTGATTGATATTTTCTGGGCATTGTATTCTTTGTTGTCTTCTTCTTCTTCTTTTTCTCCTTTTACTTGTGCTTGATTTTGCTTGTTGTTGTTTGTTGCCGCTGTACTTGAATTGTTTTGTACTTTTTTTTGTATTGGATAGAATGTTATTGTATTTGATGGTTGGATAAAAGTTGTTTAGTTGTATTGGTGAATGGATGAAATAAAGTTGTGTTGTTGAGGTTTTATTTGATGTTTTGTGGTTGGATGCTGTTTTATGTGTATGTGTAGCAGGTTGGAAATAAGAAAAAACAAACCTGGTGTTTAAAAAAAAAAATTAACAGCGGTTCTTAGGAGAAACCACTGTTAATTTTGCAGTGTAAATTTAACAGCGGTTTCTACGGGAACCGCTGTTAAATTGGACATTTAACAGTTCCGTAGAAACATTGTTAAATTAACAATGATTTCTTCATGGAACCGATGTTAAATGTCCAGTTTAACAACAGTTCCCGTAGAAACCGCTGTTAATTTAACATCGGTTCCATGAAGAAACCGCTGTTAAATTGGACATTTAACAGCGGTTCCAGTAAAAACCGCTGTTAAATTTACACTGCAAAATTAACAACGGTTTTCACGAACAATTGTTAAATTAATAAAGACACCTTTAACGGTTCCGAACCGTTAATGTGGCTCCAGAACCGCTGTTAAAAGCCCAGTTTTGTAGTAGTGTAATCCGAATTTCAACCTTGGTTTATGATTTTTGTTTTGAAATCAATAAGGAATCATTAACTCAAATTGGACAGGGCTAAAATATAAGGGGACCCGCCGAGAAGGGGTAACACGTTTATTGGAATCCATAGCTGAATTCGTTTGGCCTCTGTGATTTTTGGTGGAAGTTTTAGAGTAGCAAAATATGGTCTCTTAATTCCTTACTTTTTGAATCTCAGATCTGTCACCGAATCTGGACTAGTTTTGATAAGAATTTTTTGTTCTATAGTTATACTTCCTGGAAATTCTACAAAAATTACACAAAGTAGAGAATATATGTACCTACATGTGGTAATTTTGCTAAGGCTCCCGGAGGTGCACAAGTATACTTTAAAAATCCGGAAATGTGATACATGTTTTGATACTAAAACCTGAGTAATCGAGTCTGAAATTCAGTTGATGTTTTTTATTTTCAATTTCAAATCATAAAGAGTTAAGAGCTCTCCTTTTTCAGGAGTAATATTTAGTTATGTTGGACTTTCTGAAATTTTTGTATATTTTTCTGAAGTGCATAAATGGGCTAACCAAATGCAAACTTTCTGCATGTATGTGTAGTTAATTTTCTAGGTATGTTTGTATAAACGATTTTTAAAAGGATGGTTGCACTTAATAATAAAATTTGGGAAAATTCGTGTAAGTTCATAAGACATATAAATGCCTGGGTAAATTATTATAGCTTCTTAATCAGAGTGTGAGTATTACTTTAAAATTCGTAAACTGGAGTTTGAATCATACTAAAATGAGTAACCTAATTTCAATTTGACTTAAAGTAATACTTGGTATTTAATTCGTATAGGTTCCGTGAAGTGGGAGTGATCCATCTCGTGTGACCTTTGTTTTCCTGTTTGTTTGCTTTGCCTAAGGTACAGATATTCTGACCTTATCCCTTAAGGTTTCTCATGATTCGTTCACAACGGTTTGATATTAGTTTTGATTATGATGCCTTTGATCTGAGCCTTCTTATTATGGCTTTCTTAGTTGATCTATGCCTTTGCTATGCTCCCTTAGATTTTTAAACCTTTGATTATGAACATTTGATATGAACCTTTGATATGAACTTTGATATGATATGACATTTGAACCCTTCAGTTTGATACCCGAGCCAAGTTCGTTTCCTAGCCATGAAGGTAACATGGCCGTGTCATTGATGCACCAATGGCACGACTCTAGTGTGGTTGAGTGATGTTCCACACCGTCCCATTTTGTTATGATATGTGCACTTTATATTTGTTATGGCTAATATGATTGTTCGGGGGCGTATGGATGCATCCTAGGTTCGATTTGTATTTGATGGATATGATATGATATGTTCGGTGACTGCTGCATGGGTGCGATCCATGTCTTTCACATGTTCGGGAGTTAGCTACTCCATGGTTACTATGATATTTGATTTGACTTATGTTCGGGCTCGTGGTAGATTACTAACCTCTCCTTATTTTTGATATCCTTTTGTTTATACCTTATGCTTTGCCCAATGCACCATATTATTCCTTGTTCCTTATCTTTTGTTTCGTTTTTATATATCTGTTCACTAAGCTTTTTAAGCTCAGGCGCATTTCTTTTTCTGCGGCAGGTTTTAGGTTGGAAGCTGGGTTTGAGTGGAGAGTGCATAGGAGCTTAGTGGACTACCCTGACGATTAGAAGCCCATTTGCATCTTGATTAGACTTGGATTGGATTTAGTTTGGATTGTATTACATATTGTATAAAGTTAGCATTTCATTTGTTTCCTTAGAATACCTTTGTAATTATTATGTTTATAAGTCTTCCGCTTGCGTTGTATGTTCTGATTTGGCACCATAATGTGATACTTCTACCCTTGTCGGGTTGGGGTGTTACAATTATGGTATCGGAGCCCAGGCTGCGACTTGTAGTACATAAGTTATGACCTGTGGAAACTTGGACCCTTAGGTTTGCACTTTAGGAGCTTATGGAATAACCTTGGAAGGATTTGCTTTAGGTTCTCCCCTTAAGAACTTTATTATGACCGGTGAGGATTGGTTAGATTATATGATAAGAAGTTGGTTAGTCATCTTACTTCCGCATCACTCTGATTTATGCCTCTGCTTTAGTTAAGCCGTTATAAGATCATTCATTCCGGAAATTAGAAGATTTATCAGGATACGCAACATAAGTTTAGAATGCCTTGAGATTCTGTAGTATCATTTCCTGAGAATTTTCACTTTCTTTTGAACTTCAGTTCTTGATTCGTTTGTCACTCGTTTAAATGCCCTTCGTCTGTTCAGAGAATTCGCGTATGTTTCAATTCGATGTGTTCGACACACTCTGTGGTTTTTCTTGATTTTGATAAGCACATTAAGATTCCTTCTTCGTTATTGATCTTGCCCTATCTTTTGTATCTCTATGAGAAATCATATGATTATCCATCCCGAATATCCATATTGTTCAATGCGATTCGAAGATGTTTGAGGAGAAGTTCGTTCTGCTAATCTATTTGTTTTGAATTGTTCGATTTGATATTATTCTGGATACGAATTTGTTGACTAAGCATTGTGAGGCTATCAACTGTCATATTATTTTTTTCATCTTTGGAGATTTGAGAGAACTCGAAATTTCATAACGTTTTCCCCACCTGATAATCGATTATGATCACCTTTGTTTTGAAAACTCGTACGTTAATCCCTCGTGGTTGTGAAGATACTTAGTTTGATGAAACTCGCCTCGAGAGTTCTTCGGTTGTTTGAAACTGTTCGCAGCGTATTCCTTAACGAACTACCAAGATTTCCATCTAAATGTGAAATTGTTTTGATCTGATTATGAGGATCTGTTCAGTCACGACTCAGGAAAGAATGTGATTACAATAAAGGCATGTGTATATGAGGCAAGTATTTTGACGCCTGGCCAACGTGATAATAGTTACATCATATAACTTGAACTTAGTGTGGTCATAGGATATTTTGAGAAGAGCTGGAGGTCAGTAAGTTGGTTGATCTGGAAACCTTATCCGTATAAGAATGACGCTTTGCCCAATTCTGAAAACTCCATTGTGAATGACATCAGTGGAAGGGAAAGGATTGAAGAGCCAACTTCTAGGAAGTTGTTTCACCAGTACAAGTTTCTGGTACAAGTGTGTATCTTTGATGTGCTTTTATTTTGTTTGTAGAGAAGAATGATAGTAGCATGAAGTTGAGGAAGCTGAATCGTATCATGTTTTGTGTGAAGGAGCGAGATGTTCCTAGAATTTCTTTTCGTATTCGTTATGACCTCTATGAGTATAAGAGATGCCAATTGTATTGGCTACTGCTCCGACTATTCCTATGGAGTTGATAAATCGTGTCTTTTATGAATATTTGGACAAATTGTCATTGTATGACATTTTGGGTGTATTCAGAGCCGAAAGAGAAACACGAGGATCATCTTTGTATTCTGTGTTAACATTTCTACGTTATAAGAAGCTCTATGTGATGTTTTCGAAGAGTAACTTTTGTGGGAAGAAGAACGAGAAGAGAATTCGGAACAGCTGGAAAGAGATTTGTTTCTACTTCAGAAGGAGACCTAGCTATGTTCTTATGTAACATGGAATGATTCTAGTTAAGCATCTATACATCTAAGAACCGTGGGAGGTGAACGATCTGACGCATAAATTGTGGCAGACATAGAGAAGCTCAGGATCAAGATGGTAGAAGATCAGCTATGTTAAAAGATGGAAGGAAGCAGTTTTAATTGAAGCACACAGTTCTATTAACTCTATCTATCTCAGTTGTACTAATATGTATAGAGTCTTGAAGCGGGAGCTGGACGGGATGGTATGAAGACGGTGGTGACTACATCAGTGATTTTCACGCACATGAGGAAGAACAACGTGAATTGAGTTGCAGTGGAGCATTGACTGGGATGGCTTGCTTGGAAGGTCGGCAGAGATTTCTTTCGGCATAAAATCATTCAAGCTACATAACGCACCTGCAGTAAACATGAAGGAAATTGCATTTTGCAGCATATTTTCAGAAGAGGTACAAAAGCCTATGGAGATTTGATTCGGGATGTTAGTACGACTTCTCATTTTCAGATGAATGGACAGACAGAATAACTATTTGAACTTGGAAGAGGTGCTGAGCGGGAAATTTGACAAGTGTTTAGTTAGTTGTGGTTGCTCACTAAGGAAGATGGCATGCAAGTGACAAGATGTTTTTCTAGGAGTTTGTATGAATGGAGATGTGGGATACCTTTTAGTTGGAATAAGGACAGAGAGTTACTTAATGAAGGTTCGGAATCGACTTCAGCAACTAATGGATTAGTTATTATTGTGAAAGAAGAATTTGGAATCTAGACCAGGAGTTGTGTGTCCGTATGATTTCCCCGTACAGCAGTGCTGGACGTTTTAGCATCTAAGGAGTTTTCGTTCGCGATATGTTAGCCTTTAGGTTCGTTATTATTCGTACAATTATCCTACCAATTCCATTATGCCTTCCAATGTGTTTCGATACTCCGATACGTGCCTAGTGATCGTTAGTACGAATGGGTTACCCATCTCTTCTAAGTAAACTCTTGATATGTTTGATGAGTCGATTTGTGCTCCTTCGACTTTGGCAAATTCTTTTGTTCATTCAGAATTCGGTTAGTACTATCTCTGTGTTTGTCTCGTGGGATTATGTGTTTCATGTATCTCCTTGTGAGATTTCAACCATCATCTGTCATCTGTCATCTGCTACGCATTTGTTTCGCATTCGTTGGATCAGATTTGTTACGATTTGTGTTCTGTGGAGAGCCTGGGGCTATCCAAGTTGTCGGGATCGAGTCATGAGAAACTATTCCATTTGTGAAGATTCTGCTGGAAGAACCTCTCCGAGCGTGAGGCTATTTATCGTCATTCCTTTTTAATTGCTACTTCTCCGTCTAACTTTTGCGACTTCAATTTTTGGGGACGAAAATTTTCTTTTAGAGGGGAAGAGTTGTAAAACCCTAGAATTCGAATTCCAAATTTATGTCTAATTTCGAATTTTTCTCTAAACTTTGTAATGATTTATTTTAAACCCTAACTATATGTTATGTATTAAAATTAAAATTAAAATGTACTAACCCAAGTTTATACCTATAATAAATAATTTGCAACATCCGAATGATGATTGGAATCCCACTAATCTGGGCTAATTATCACACACCACAACCAAACCCAATTATGGGCTTTCAATACCTTCCATTTTAACCCCCTCCGCCCTAAAACTCTAGTATATATAACGCGACTTCTTTCTTGCCTCTCCCCTATTCATTCATACGAAGCATAACACACACAAGTTGTTGTTGTTTTTCTCTATCAAGTACAAGCGTTCAAGAGCTTTATTGCTATGTTCATGATCCTTAAAAAGGTGTTGATGTGGTGATCTTAATTCGTGTGGTTTCTTCACGTTCTTTTCTTGTTTCGGTTCATCAAGGTATCGCCAATCGCCCTCCTTTTCTGTCCCAATTCGACTCACCTATAATGTTAATCTGAATCTATAAAACACTAAAACCCTAATCTGTTGTATATAATATGCTTACTGAATCTAAATATAAAACCCTAAGTAATTAATGAGGGACGTTTAGGGTTTTAATTGGGGAATTGAGTTGTTTCTATCTCACTGTTTGGTGTCCAGAATATGGGTCGTTTTGAAAGGGGTCCATTTTAATGATATCAATGTATTTCTGGGTGATTCTTGAATCTAAAATCAAGTCTGGAAAAGTACTTTCTTAATATGTAAGCCTTTTAATTTTTAGAGTCAGAAGAATGTCTTTTCTGATTTTACAAGTTCAAGTGTCAAATCTGTCAATTAGTAATCCGAATTTCATCCTTGGTTTATGATTTTTGTTTTGAAATCATTAAGGAATCATTAACTAAAATTAGACAGGTCTTAAATATAAGATGTGTTTGGCCTCTGTGATTTTTGGTGGAATTTTTAGAGTAGCACAACATGGTCTCTTAATTGCTTACTTTTTGAATCTCAGATCTGTCACCGAATCTGGACTAGTTTTGATAAGAAGTTTTGTTCTATAGTTATACTACCTGGAAATTCTACAAAAATTACAAAAAGTAGAACACATATGTACCT
Organism: Orobanche coerulescens; assembly: GCA_033398695.1. Taxonomy (NCBI): domain Eukaryota; kingdom Viridiplantae; phylum Streptophyta; class Magnoliopsida; order Lamiales; family Orobanchaceae; genus Orobanche; species Orobanche coerulescens. Next base: position 54,609,798 of record CM065803.1, read on the forward strand.
ACATGAGGTAATTTTTCTAAGGCTCCAGGAGTTGCACAAGTATACTTAAAAAATCCGTAAATGTGATACATGTTTTGATACTAAAAGCTGAGTAATCGAGTCTGAAATTCAGTTGATGTTTTTGATTTTTCATTTTCAAATCATAAAGAGTTAAGAGCTTTCCTTTTTCAGGAGTAATATGTAAGTTATGTGGGACTTTCTGAAATTTTTGTATATTTTTCTGAAGTGCATAAATTGGCTAACCAAATGCAAACTTTCTGCACGTATGTGCAGTTAATTTTCTGGGTATGTTTGTATAAACGATTTTTAAAAGGATGGTTGAACTTAATAATAAAATCCAGGAAAATTCGTGTAAGTTCATAAGACATATAAATGCCTGGGTAAATTATTATAGATTCTTAATCAGAGTCTAAGTATTACTTTAAAATTCGTAAAGTGGAGTTTAAATCATACTAAAATGAGTAATCTAATTTCAATTTGACTTAAAGTAATACTTGGTATTTAATTCGTATAGGTTCCGTGAAGCGGGAGTGATCCATCTCGTGTGACCTTTCTTTTCCTGTTTGTTTGCGTTGCCTAAGGTACAGATATTCTGACCTTATCCCTTAAGGTTTCTCATGATTCGTTCACAACGGTTTGATATTAGTTTTGATTATGATGCCTTTGATCTGAGCCTTCTTATTATGGTTTTCTTAGTTGATCTATGCCTTTGTTATGCTCCCTTAGATTTGTAAACCTTTGATTATGAAAATTTGATATGAACTTTTGATATGAACTTTGATATGATATGACATTTGAACCCTTCAGTTTGATACCCGAGCCAAGTTCGTTTCCTAGCCATGAAGGTAACATGGCCGTGTCATTGATGCACCAATGGCACGACTCTAGTGTGGTTGAGTGATGTTCCACACCGTCCCATTTTGTTATGATATGTGCACTTTATATTTGTTATAGCCAATACGATTGTTCGGGGACGTATGGATGCATCCTAGGTTCGATTTGTATTTGATGGATATGATATGATATGTTCGGTGATTGATGCATGGGTGCGATCCATGTCTTTCACATGTTCGGGAGTTAGCTACTCCATGGTTACTATGATATTTGATTTGACTTATGTTCGGGCTCGTGGTAGATTACTGACCTATCCTTATTTTTGATATCCTTTTGTTTATACCTTATGCTTTGCCCAATGCACCAAATTATTCCTTGTTCCTTATCTTTTGTTTCATTTTTATATATCTGTTCACTAAGCTTTTTAAGCTCAGCCGCCATTTTTTTTTTCTGCGGCAGGTTTTAGGTTGGAAGGTGGGTTTGAGTGGAGAGTGCATAGGATCTTAGTGGACTACCCTGACGATTAGAAGCCCATTTGCATCTTGATTAGACTTGGAGTGGATTTAGTTTGGATTGCATTACATATTGTATAAAGTTAGCATTTCATTTATTTCCTTAGAATACCTTTGTAATTATTATGTTTATAAGTCTTCCGCTTGCGTTGTATGTTCTGATTTGGCACCATAATGTGATACTTCTACCCTTGTCGCGTTGGGTTGTTACACCTTGTCGAATGGCACCTTACGAGATGCAAGAATTAAAGAATTAGTTGGGAGAACTTATCGAAAGAGGGTACATCAGACCGAGCGCTTCGCCTTGGGGCGTGCCTGTTCTGTTTGTGACAAAGAAGGATGGTTCACTACGTTTGTGTTAGGCGTATTTTTATGCGCTTTTATATCATTATTTTATGTCCATCTTGAGCCTAATTCAGCATAAATGAGCTTTTAAAGCACTATTCTTATATGTTTTGCAGGAAATCGGAGTCCAGAAGACAAAACGATGAAAAACGGGCGAAAACAGCAGTTTTTGGTCATGAGCCGCGACACAAACCAAGTGAGCCGCGACACGCGAAGACAACCAGCAAGCGCTGAGCACACTGTACTGTGAGCCGCGGCACAGCCTAAGTGAGCCGCGGCCTAGGAGGAAAAATGTGCCCAGGTATGGGCGCTGGGCGTTAAGGGGCCGCGGCACAGATTAAGTGAGCCGCGGCCCACCGGGCGATTTTGCTGAATACTCCGCGTTTCTGGGCCGTTTTGGAGCCTGTTCTCGACCTAATCACATGGACGCGTTTTGGAGGCTGAGAACTGATATAAATAAGCATTGAAGGGCTGAAGAAAAGGGAGGAACTCAGAGGTGGATCGATAGCTAGGGCGAAGAACACAAGGAGGAGATTTGTGGCCGACGACAAGACCACGGATTCCCTACGGTTTTTCTTAGTTTTTCTGCATCTTAGTTTTTAGATCTAGTCGAGTAGGATTGTGATTGTAGCCGATTTCATGACGGTTTGATTATTTATTATTATTTCGATTTACTCATTATTCTATTGAATTGGATTCTTCTTACTGTTCTTAATGCTTTTTAATTGTCTGGCCAACAGTTAATTTGTTTTGAATGTCTTTATGGATTCGGGAGATGAAATTTAGGCATAGTTCTTGTGAGACGAATCATAATTTTCGTGAGATAGGGATATACTCATGGAATTGTGAAGCCTTTTTATTGTGGGAATTCTTGAACTGTTTTAGCTATTAATTATCTAATTCGAATAGGGATATATCGAGTTAATAATTCGTAGTATTTTCTATCGATCTTGGGAAAGGCTTTAGAACAATTTAGGAATTCCTGGCTTACAATCAATTGAATAAAAGTGAACTGAATTGAATAAATATCATTCCTGATTGTTTGAGGTGAAAACCATAATCCTGCACCCGTATTAGTATTATTATTATTAGTAGTAATATTAATTATTTTCGACAATTAGTTTAGATATAAATTCCATATAATTGTTCTTCAAATAAAATTGTGAGTTGACTATATTTTGGTACTTAGTGAAATCAGTCCTCGAGGGAACGATACTTTACTTATCACTTTATTACTTGTTGACACCGTGCACTTGCGGCATATTGTGAGGGATTTTCCCACAACAAGTTTTTGGCGCCGTTGTCGGGGACTTGATTTTTCGCTAATATCAATACCAAGCGACTCTGATTTTAATTTGAAGTTTTTCTTGTTTGTCTCTATATTTTTATTTTCTCCATTATGTTTTCCTTTGAGTATCGTGGCCCTTGGCATTTCATAAATTTCGATGTTCTTAATAATTTGCCAAATAGGGTCAGTCAGCCCCCTCCCCCAAAACAAAAGACCATGCTTGAACAATGTGTAGACGTTCTCAAAAACCCTGATAGTACCCTTTTTGAGCGAGAATGTGCAAGTCGAGGTCTTGAGATTCACTATGGTTATTTTCCAGCTCATATATTTAGTAGTGAAGTTGAGGGGGAGGTTGAGAATAAAGACATACTAAGTTTTAGGGTCGATCCCCCAGCACCCGATAATTACATAAAGTGTGATGAGCCTGTAGAAGAAGTTACCATTGATGATGTTTCCAAAGAAATTTCATTAAATTGTCATCAAACTTCGACTAATAAGGTGAATACTTTTGTGCCAAAAATTTTATTAACGGTGCCGCGCATAATCTTTTCTAAATCCATAATGGGAGAGATTAACCCTATTACTTTTGATTTTGTCAAGGCTGATTCTTTGAGTTCTAATGAGGTTGTTCATGATAAGTCTTTATTATTTACCCATTCGAACTCTGCTTATTTTTTCATGCCTTATCATTATTATATTCTTCCATCATTTTTTGGTTGTCATCAAAATTATTCTTACTCATTATTTGTGGCAACCGGGCATGAACAAAAGCCTCTCTTATGGAATAAGAGGCTTATAGACTGCAAGAAGGGGGCATTTGGCAATCTCCATAGAAAGAAGCCACGTTAAACTCTTTTTGCCACGTCGTGCTCAAGACGTAAAATAGAGCGCTTGATGGGAGGCAACCCATCATTTTTACTTGCTTTCTAGTTAGTTGTTTTTATTTGATTTTTAGTTATTAATTTTTTCTTTGTTTTGTTATTTCTTTTGGATTCGTATTCTTGTTGGCCCTTATCTCTCTAATATTTTAATCCCAAATGAGTTATTATTCTTCATATTCTAGTTTTTCTTGATTTAATGTATATTGTTATTTCATGACTAGAGACTAAGTTTGGGGGTCCCTCGTGATGATGAGCGTTATTTGAAGGATGGATTGACCGACATTTCCACTCAGACATGTGTTGGCTTTCAAGAAGACATTTGGAATAAGTTTCACTTTTCCTTATCTCTTTAATTTTCAAATGAGTTTTATTGCTGATGATTTTATGTGTAGTGGAATAGATTGAAGCATGCATTATTTACATAATTTTTCTTGGTTATAAATTGTGATTTCATCATTGCTTTATTGTCCTCGCATGCTGTTGATGGTTTTTGCTAAAAACATGAAATTTTCATGCTTCCATATGTAAAACTGATGTTACGATACTGATGTCTCTTGGAAGAAACAGTTGAATTTTGGTCGAGTTGCAGTCAGCGATTTCTGTTTCTGTTGAGTATTCATTTAGGTCCGAAATTTTATCGTTTTTGTAGAAATCTTAGCAGATAAGAAAGGAGACATACGTGTTTTTAAAAATCGCCGCCTATACGTTTGGTTACATTTTTCGGTTAGCTAGTCGTCCAGTAACATAAATCTCGTGGGCACTTAAATTGAGTTTAGAGTCGGACAGTTTTTCCCAAATAGTTGAGATATTATTTGTCCTATGATGGGAAGTCTAGTAACCGGGGGTATTCGCGTGACCCGTTGTTTACTCTCGCGTAAAACGACGACCCTGAATAGATTAATAATTTAAAAATATCGCATTACCGATGATGGGAAGCCTAGTAACCGGGGGTATTCACGTGACCCGTTGTTTACTCTCGCGTAAAACAGCAACCTTGACATGCGGGAATTGATATTCGAGTTTTTTCTCCGGTGTAGAGGGGGGCTTAGTAACTAGGAGCATCCATGTGCCCCATGAGTGTCTTTTACGTCAAACGGTTCCCCGATACATGAGAATGGAAATCCACCATAGGATCATCCCGAGAGCCGAAACCTAGTGGTTAACTCGAATCATATTATTGATCATACATAAGGGAATGCTGTCCTAGGAGTAATTTTGATAATGAAACTCTTGAATTTTGCCACTAGACTGTGGGACTGGGCGAATTGCCTTGTTTATTTTAACCCTTCATATTTGCGGTCGGTTAAATTCACGCTTGTTAATCTTTGAGCTTGATTTTCTTCATGAACGATTGATTAGGACTGAGATTGGTTACTTAGTGGAATCAGTGTCCTGGATATGACTCGTTATTACGATACTTGTACTATTCTTTGAGATTTTTAGGGTAGTATTGATTAAGTTGAGCACTATGGACTTGCATGATTATTCACGATACATTTTGTTTGGAATTGATTATTTTTGCTTGAGGACAAGCAAAGGCTCAAGTTTGGGGGTACTTGTTAGGCGTATTTTTATGCGCTTTTATATCATTATTTTATGTCCATCTTGAGCCTAATTCAGCATAAATGAGCTTTTAAAGCACTATTCTTATATGTTTTGCAGGAAATCGGAGTCCGGAAGCCAAAACGATGAAAAACGGGCGAAAACAGCAGTTTTTGGTCATGAGCCGCGGCACAAACCAAGTGAGCCGCGGCACGCGAAGACAACCAGCGAGCGTTGAGCACACTGTACTGTGAGCCGCGGCACAGCCTAAGTGAGCCGCGGCCCAGGAGGAAAAATGCGCCTGTATGGCGCTGGCGATGGGCCGCGGCACAGATTAAGTGAGCCGCGGCCCACCGGGCGATTTTGCTGAATACTCCGCGTTTCTGGGCCGTTTTGGAGCCTGTTCTCGACCTAATCACACGGATGCATTTTGGAGGCTGAGAACTGATATAAATAAGCATTGAAGGGCTGAAGAAAAGGGAGGAACTCAGAGGTGGATCGATAGCTAGGACGAAGAACACAAGGAGGAGATTTGTGGCCGACGACAAGACCACTGATTCCCTACGGTTTTTCTTAGTTTTTCTGCATCTTAGTTTTTAGATCTACTCGAGTAGGATTGTGATTGTAGCCGATTTCATGACGGTTTGATTATTTATTATTATTTCGATTTACTCGTTATTCTATTGAATTGGATTCTTCTTACTGTTCTTAATGCTTTTTAATTGTCTGGCCAACAGTTAATTTGTTTTGAATGTCTTTATGGATTCGGGAGATGAAATTTAGGCATAGTTCTTGTGAGACGAATCATAATTTTCGTGAGATAGGGATATACTCATGGAATTGTGAAGCTTTTTTATTGTGGGAATTCTTGAACTGTTTTAGCTATTAATTATCTAAGTCGAATAGGGATATATCGAGTTAATAATTCGTAGTATTTTCTATCGACCTTGGGAAAGGCTTTAGAATAATTTAGGAATTTCTGGCTTACAATCAATTGAATAAAAGTGAACTGAATTGAATAAATATCATTCCTGATTGTTTGAGGTGAAAACCATAATCCTACACCCATATTAGTATTATTATTATTATTAGTAATATTAATTATTTTCGACAATTAGTTTAGATATAAATTCCATATAATTGTTCTTCAAATAAAATTGTGAGTTGACTATATTTTGGTACTTAGTGAAATCAGTCCTCGAGGGAACGATACTTTACTTATCACTTTATTACTTGTTGACACCGTGCACTTGCGGCATATTGTGAGGGATTTTCCCACAACAGTTTGTGCATCGACTACCGTGAGCTGAACAAAGTAACCATCAAGAACATGTACCCTTTGCCTCGTATAGATGATTTATTTGATCAGTTGCAGGGGGCTGCGGTTTTCTCGAAAATCGATTTAAGATCGGGGTATTATCAACTTAGGGTGAGAGAGTCCGACGTTCCGAAGACGGCATTTCGGACGAGATATGGGCATTATGAATTTGTAGTTATGCCTTTAATGAATAAGATTTTCATCGAGTATCTCGACAGGTGTGTAGTCGTCTTTATTGACGACATTTTGATCTATTTCGAGATAAAGAGGAACATGCCCGACACTTGCGTTTGGTACTAGATATTTTGAGAACCGAGCACCTCTATGCAAAATTCTCAAAATGTGAGTTCTAGTTGGAAGAAGTTATGTTTCTCGGCCATGTGATTTCGGCCGAAGGGGTTCGTGTAGACCCGCAGAAGATTCTGGCAGTGCTAGATTGGGCACCGCCTAAAAATATTAAGGAAGTTCGTAGCTTTTTTGGGCCTTACTAGGTATTGCCGTCAGTTTGTCGAGGGGTTCTCGAAACTCGCTCGGCCACTTACGAAATTACTCCAGAAAACGGAAAAGTTTGTTTGGACGACGGAGAGAAAACAGAGCTTCGATGAGCTGAAGAGACGTTTGACTTCAGCGCCGATTTTAGCTTTACCGCATGGTAGTGAGGGCTTTGCGGTTTATAGTGATGCTTTGGGTCAAGGTCTTGGCTGTGCGCTTATGCAGCATGATAAGACGATAGCTTTTGCGTCACGACAATTAAAGCCGTATGAGATGAATTATCCTACTCATGATTTGGAGTTGTCCGCAATTGTCTTCGCACTCAAGATTTGGCGGCATTACTTGTATGGTTCTCCGTGTCGGCTTTATACCGATCACAAGAGCCTGAAGTATATTTTCAGTCAGAAAGAGCTGAATATGAGACAGAAACATTGGTTAGAGTTGATAAAGGATTACGATTTGGAAATTCTTTACCACCTTGGAAAAGCCAATGTCGTGGCGGATGCTTTGAGCTGCAAATCGGCATCTCTTCAAATGCTCTAGGTTCTTACATCTCAGACGAAGATTCGTCAGGATTTAATCGAGCAAGGGATAGAAGTTTGGCTTCAATGAGTACAAGGACAGTTGTGTACTCTCGAAATTACTTCGTCCTTGGTTGATGACATCAAAGGGAAATAGTGGAGTGACCCGATGATCTCTCAACTGAAGGAAGATGTAATTAAAGGAAAAGCTCCTGGATTTATGGTTCACGAGGATAGTATTCTGAGACTTCAGGGCAGGCTTTGTGTTCCGAATGATCTAGAGTTGAGGCAGAGAATTCTCCGAGAAGCACATGTTATGCCTTACTCAATCCACCCCGGAACGAGTAAGATGTATAGACTTGAAACGAAATTTTTGGTAGAAAAACATGAAGAAGGATGTCACGGAATTTGTATTTCGGTGCTTGACGTGTCAACAAGTCAAGATCTAACATCAATGACCAGCGGGGTTGTTGAAGCCGCTTCCCATTCCCGAGTAGAAGTGGGAAGATATCTCTATGGATTTCATCACTAGCATGCCGAGAACTAGGGCCGGAATGAATATGATTTGGGTAATCGTCGATCGGTTGACCAAGTCTGCATACTTTTTAGGTATTAAGGATACTTGGGGACCGGATAGATTGGCTCGAACTTTTATAGCCGAGAACGTAAGATTGCACGGTGCCCCCAAGACCATTGTTTCTAATCGAGACGGTCGTTTCGTGTCGCATTTTTGGTAGGCCGTTCATCAGGCTTTGGGTACTGAGTTGAGATTAAGCACTTCCTTTCATCCTCAGTCGGACAGTCAGACAGAGAGGACGATTCAGACGTTGGAAGATATGTTACGAGCTTGTGCCTTAGACTGGAGTAATGATTGGGAACTTCACTTGCCGTTGATCGAGTTTGCCTATAATAATAGTTGGCATGCGTCGATCAAAATGGCACCATTCGAGGCACTTTATGGTGGGCGATGTAGGTCGCCATTATGTTGGGACGAGGCTTCGGAGCTAATTGGAATGGAACCGGATATGTTGATGGAGACTAAGGAAAAGATTTCTATTATCCGGGATCGATTGCTGAATGCCCAGAGCCATCAGAAATCTTATGCTGATACTCGTCGTTGACCCTTGGAGTTCAAAGTGGGGGATCATGTCTTACTCAAGGTGTCGCCGACCAGAGGGGTTTTCCGTTTCGGGAAAAGGGGAAACTTAGTCCGAGGTATATCGGGCCTTTCGAGATCTTGGACAGGGTTGGAGATTTAGCTTATCGCTTGGCGTTGCCTCCAGCTTTGAGTCACGTCCATAGTGTTTTTCATGTGTCTCAGTTGAGAAAGTACGTGCCGGATCCGAGCCATGTTATCGACTATAGTGAGATTGACGTAGCCGAGGATACTACCTTTCCGGAGAGACCCATTAAGATCCTTGAGCGTCGCGAGAAACAACTTCGGCATAAGACCATTCCACTGGTTAAAGTGCAATGGTCGAGACATGGAGTCGAGGAGGCGACTTGGGAAACGGAAGAGAAGATGCGGTCGGAGTACCCCGAGCTTTTTATTTCTTAAGTTTCAGGACGAAACTTCTTTTTAGAGAGGGAGAATGTAATACCCGTACTTTTATTGACTGTTTGACCTTGCCGTTTTTATTATTTCGTCGCTCTGTAAACTCTTGGTGATGTTGTCGATATTGTTATAGAGTTCCGTATCTTGTTTGGATCGCAATCGTGTTGTTTAGACCTTGCCGAAGTGTTCTGGGTCAGAGAAATAGCGCACGCTAGGCCTAGGCTAACGCACGCTAATTATCCTTGAGTATCGAACGCTAGATTTGAGCCGTAGCACGCGCTAAGGGACCAGTCAGGTCAGAACCAGTAATTCATTCTAATTTCTGGACTGGCAGTTAACGCGCGCTAGGAGTTCGTTAGCGCACGCTGTAATATCCGCAATTTGGATTTCCGGTAATTTTAGTTTTTTGGCGGAAGTCCATCTTAGCGACTCTATTGTTACCGTTTCGTCATTCCGAGAATGATTAATTCTACACTTTTTTGTCATCCGAGTTCGTCTCGGTGTCGTTCTGTTGAGTTCCGTGTTCTTAAGCGACTTTTCCACGTATGAGTTCGACTTTGTAAAATCACCATTTATTTTTGGAAACTCCAAAAATTCTGAATCTGTTCAATATTATAGAGCATGAAGTTAGCTTTCCAATGGTTCAAACGGTGAGTTAATCGGAGTCCGGACGAGGGAGTTATGGTCGAAATAGCTAAGACACACACATGTTGCAAGTTTGGCCGACCCGCCTATACCGGGGGCCGCGGCTCCTGCCGGCAGGGCCGCGGCATGCTCGGCCGGGCCTCGGCACAATGCCGAGCACTGTGGGCAGATTTTGGCCCTGTGCCGCGGCACACTCGGCCGGGCCACGGCACACAGTGCAGGCTGCACTATAATTGCGTTTTTTGAGAGGAACAAGCTCATTTTTCATCCTACATCCAAGAGAGAGGGTTTGTGGGTGAAATTTTCTTCATCAATCACTTGAATACTCGATTCTTCATCATTTTCGTTCGGTTGTGAAGCCCGGATCGTAGATCTAACGCGTGTTCATCGAATCAAAGTGGTTGGATCTTCAAAGGTAATATTCTCAAACCTCTTGGATTTCGATTTGTGTTGATATATGATGATTTGGACGTTATAATCATGTTGTATGAAGAGATATACATATGATTATGAGTATGCATGAATATTCATCGGATTATTGAAAGGTTATTCAAGAACACTTTGAATATTGAGTTAGATTTGGGGTTTTTCGATTAATTGTTGTTGAAATCACGAATTTGGATATTCATATTGGATTATTGATCGTATTGAAGATGTTTTGTTGGTTTGAAACACTTCTTGGGGATTTGATATTGGTATTATTGAGGTTTGGTTGTAAACAATCGAAGTTTGGCCACAACGTGTTCGATATAATGCCCCAATGAACTTGGTTTAGTCGTATCGACGTTTTGAGTTAGTTATACTCGTGTTTGATTTGTGTGTTGAACCGGATTATTGGTAATTGTGTTATTCAAGGTTGTTCGAGCGACCGACATCTCATTTTGGACGTTGTTCATGGAAGGACATTCTTCATCGGCATTGTGTAAGTTAATTCTTACTCGGTTAAAAGGATATTCATTCCTTTCGTTGTTGTTCATTCATAATTATAGTTCATTCATAATGTATTAACCGTATTGAGACTTGTAATTGTCAATTTATCACTTCAGTCACAAGGAACGACTGTTCCAATCATTTCATTGAGCTATCATTCATTTCACTGTCATTTCATCTCGGTGAGTCATTATTGATTTCGATGTCACTTTTGTTATCTCGTGGCATTCCGGGTTATACTGGCTTGCCGGTTGGTATGTGTAGGATTTTCATGTCGGGCACATATTAAGTCGTGTGTTGGTTGTTGGCCTCACATTGGACTGTGCACACGAGAAGATCACTTCGTGAGACTGATTAGGTACAAGACCACATGTGTATTCGATCGATACTCGATGGTGGCTTGTGCAAGGACACATTTCCATCCCGGGCGTAGAGTGGCGCCACCCTTTGAGCCGTACCGTTAGTTGATTCATACAGCATGTTTGATTGCATATGTTTTCAACAGGATTTGAGTTATAATCTGACCGATTCACTTTTGATCGCATGTGTTCGACGGTTTGAAATTTTTGATCGAACTTGTGGTTTATACAGCATATATGATTGTGTTTATTCAACTCTTTAGGATTGTTGTTCTGTGTAACTGACCCCGTTGGGGGATTTTGTTTTCAGGTCATGGCAAGGCAAAAGCACGGGAATAGAACGTTGGCGGCGAGAAGTCCCAGTGATACTAGTAGGGGGCCCCAATCCTTTCAGTCATTCATATTGTTGTCATTTATTTTCCGCTGCAGATTTCCATTTGGATACTCCGTTTCGTTCAGTGTTGTGTATTTTATCTTCATATAAAATATACATGTATTCGGTATTTTCTTGGGTGTGTTATAATGAAACTCCTCATCGGAGTAATTAATGATGTAATGTGGTTCGGTACTACATTTACCCTGTGTATTTCTTTCATTTTCACTACCCTGGTGGGTCCCAGTCGGGGGTCCACGGCACTGTAATATCCGTCTAGTTTGGGGTGTTACATAGTTGGTATCGGAGCGTGGTTTTGAATACTACCTTCTGAGTCATGTCTCGTTTGAAATCATCGTCATCAGACTAGTATCATTGGACTTTCGCGTCACGTGTGACCTGTGCAAATGCCGAGCCCATCAGACCGAAATAACTGTAAGACTTCTAACGCCATGGTATAATTTCTGGCAATAATCATTCATTCATAATTCACTAGTTAACAATCCTCAAACATCATTTTCATTTTAATCGTGTTGATCATGTTAACTCATTAATCACTCAATTCATTTCATTACTCAGTTGTTAATCTTGAAGATCATATCATTAATCTTGATAACTTGTTCAAGATAATCATTTCAAGAATATCATCAGATAATCATGTCACCTCAGTTAATCATTCATATAATCACTGTGTTAGAGCGCGTATGCTCATTTTCATCATTTCATGACGTAAATCATAATGCGGTACTCATACGAGATCTATGATTATCATGCGACCTTCCTACTTCAGTATGGAGAGAGCTATCAGGGGATGTACGGGGAGAGGCCGCGGTGCAGGCCGAAACCCGGGGAATAATCGCTCACTGTCGGGAAACCGTAACCAGGACTCCGCTCGATCGGAAGATGTTCAGGTTGATCCACTCACTTTTATGCAGGTCATGATGACCCATATGCAATTACTCAATCATCATTGCGCCACTCTGGCTGAATTAATCGAGAGAAGCCTCCCGTGTGAGCCTGCTGTTAAGGAAATTGCTGAGCAACAACCTTCATCTGTCAGCAAGAAATCAATGAAGCGTTTTCAGTTTGAAGGCGGTCAGTCTACCTTCAAGAAGCCTCGTGCGGACCATAACATTTCTGAGCGACCTCCTACGGCGCATAATCGTGCGGGATCTCAGTCCCGAGCGGCCAGTTCGGCCATCACCTGTTTCAACTGTGGAGCGTCGGGTCATTACAGCACTAAGTGTCTGAAACCGTCTATCACGTGCCATAATTGTGGGATTTTTGGGCATAAGGCCCGTTTTTGCCGAAGGGACCCCAAGCCGACTCCGGCAGCATCTCAGGCCCCGAAGCAATCAGTGATTCAGAATCAGACTGCTCTGTCAGCGTCGTTTAAGACGACGGAAGCGAATAAAGGCGGAGCTCATATTTATCAGACGGGAGAGTCCGGTTCGGGGGCCGGCAAGTCCCGGATTCACGAGATGAAGAGGACCGACGATCCGGAGGCCTGAACGATTTCAGGTATACTCGTAATTTTAGCTCAACCTGTATATACCCTTTTGATACTGGTGCACCGCATTCATTCATTTCCGAATCATGTTTGAATAGACTTAACTTGGATAGTCCTATTAATTGTGGGCCTTATATCATTGGTCTACCTGGCGGTAAAAGAATTTTCGAAAATCATGAGGTTAAGAACTGACCGAATTAAGCTTAATGACCACGAGTGGTTGGTGGACCTAATCGTGGTGGATTTATCTAAGGATGATGTAATATTGGGTATTAGTGGGATGGATCGCCATGACACCATTCTCAATGTTCGTAAGCGTATGGTCCCTATCATTTCCGTCGTTGGAGTCGAGTGTATATTTCAGGGAGGTGATCCCCGTTGTTCCGGAAGAGTCATTAACATGATGAAAGCAGTAAATTACTCAACCAGGGATGTTCAATCATTCATTATATATCATTGTCATCGATTGACCATTCTAAGGCGATCGAGATGTTCCATCATTCCTTATATCATTGTCATCGATTGCCATTCTAAGGCGATCGAGATGTTCCATCATTCCTTATATCATTGTCGTCGATTGGCCATTCTAAGGCAATCGAGGTGTTCAATCATTCATTGTATCATTGTCATCGATTGGACGTTCTAAGGCAGTCGAGGTGTTCAATCATTCAATGTATCATTTTCATCGATTGGCCGTTCTAAAGCAATCGAGGTGTTCAACCATTTGTGGTATCATTGTTATCGTTTGATGATGTACTCCCAGACGAGCTACCTGTTTTACCTCCACCGAGGGATATGGAATTCACGATAGAGTTGGAGCCTAGTACGTCCCCATTATCGAAGGCACCGTACCGGATGGCCCCGACCGAAATGCAGGAATTGAAGAATCAATTAGAGGATTTGACCAAGAAGGGTTATATCCGACCGAGTGCGTCCCCGTGGGGAGCACCAGTGTTGTTTGTCAAGAAGGAGGATGTTTCGTTTCGTGTGTGTATTAATTATCGGGAGTTGAATAGGGTGACGATCAAGAATAAGTATCCTCTATCCCGTATTGATGATCTCTTAGATCAACTTCAGGGAGCTTCAGTATTTTCCAATATCGACTTAAGATCTGGATATCACCAGTTGCGCATTCGATAGTCGGATATCACGAGGGCGGCGTTTCAAACACGCTATGGCCATTATGAGTTCGTGGAGTTAATTAATGCACTAATGCACCTGCGGTATTCTTGGAGTTAATGAATCGGGTCTTCATCGACTTTTTGGATCAGTTCGTGGTTGTCTTTATTGATGACATTTTAATTTATTCTCGTGACCGGGAGGAGCACGAGTTTCACCTTCATCAGGTACTCGACGTGTTGAGACGAGAGCAACTTTTTGGGAAGTTTCCCAAATGTGAGTTCTGGATGTCCGAAGTGACGTTTCTCGGGCATGTAATTTCATCAGACGGAGTTCGTGTCGACCCTCAGAAGACGGAGGCTATCCGGGATTGGCAACCTCCGAAGAATGTTAAGGAAATCTGAAGTTTCCTCGGATTATCTGGTTATTATCGGTGGTTTGTGGAAGGATTTTCTAAAATCGCTCAACCCATGACGAACCTTTTTCGGAAGGATAAGAAATACACGTGGTCCGACATGTGTCAACAGAGTTTTGAGTAACTCAAGAGCCGGTTAATTTCAGCACCTGTCCTTTCTTTACCACAAGGGATTGAAGGATTTGTGGTTTATAGTGATGCGTTCAGACAGGGTCTCGGATGTGTACTCATGCAGAACGGGAAAGTTATTGCTTATGCTTCACGACAATTGAGACCTTACGAGGTTAATTATCCGACCCACGACCTGGAGCTAGCAGCCGTGGTATTCGCATTGAAGATTTGGCGTCATTATCTTTATGGCGTTACCTGTCAGATATTCACCGATCATAGGAGTTTAAAATATATATTTACTCAGAAGGAGTTAAATATGCGGCAGAGACGGTGGTTAGAACTGATCGATGATTATGATATCAAGATACTTTACCACCCGGGCAAGGCAAACGTTGTCGCCGACGCCTTGAGTCGTAAGTCCGTTCAGGAGCAGTTGCTTGCTCGATTAACAGTTCAGGAGGAACTTCAACAGGAATTTCTGAGACCCGAGATCGAGGTCTGGTTACAGCGAGTACAAGGGCAACTTCTTACGTTGGAGATTTCATCGCCACTTGAGGAGGCGATCAGGGAGAATCAGGGTTCAGACCCATTTTTGTTACGCATTCGAGAGGATGTGACTCAGGGGAAAGCCCCCGGGTTTGTGGTCCACGAGGATGGACTTTTGCGTTTTAAGAATCGGTTGTGCGTACCGGCGAATGACGAGTTGAAAAACTCGATTTTGAGAGAAGCTCATGCTACCCCTTACTCCATTCATCCGGGGTCTAGCAAGATGTACCAAGACTTGAAACAAAATTACTGGTGGAGTAATATGAAGCGAGAAGTCGTGGATTTTGTTTCGAGATGTTTGACCTGTCAGCAAGTCAAGATAGAACATCAGCGACCGACGGGTATGCTGAAATCGCTCCCGATGCTGGAGTGGAAGTGGGATGACATTTAAATGGACTTCATCACGAGTTTTCCGACGAGTCATCGTGGCATGAATACAATCTGGGTAATTATGGATCGCCTAACTAAATCAGCTCATTTCCTTGAGATTTACGATACGTGGGGTCCCGAGAGACTTGCCCAGTTGTTTATCAAAGAGATAGTGAGATTACACGGTACTCCTAAAAGTATCGTTTCCGATCGTGATGGACGATTCGTGTCTCATTTTTTGAAATCAGTTCATCGTGCTATGGGAACTCAGCTTAATCTCAGTACAGCTTTTCATCCTCAGTCCGACGGACAATCAGAGAGGACTATTCAGACTTTGGAGGACATGTTGAGGGCATGTGTTCTCGATTGGAAAGACGATTGGGAAGCCCAACTACCATTGATCAAGTTCACGTATAATAATAGTTGGCATGCTTCGATTAAGCTGGCACCTTACGAGGCCTTGTACGGTCGTCGTTGTCGATCTCCTTTGTGTTGGGATGACTTATCAGAATCAATCGGCACTGAGCCCGATATACTTATAGCCGCCCGTGAGAAGGTAGCTTTGATCAAGAGTTGTTTGTTGACCGCTCAGAGTCGACCGAAATCTTATGCAGACAATCGTCGCCGACCATTAGAGTTCGAGACAGGTGACCACGTGTTGGTCAAGGTATCCCCGAGTCGAGGTATCTTCCGTTTCGGGAAGCGGGGAAAGTTGAGTCCGAGATTCATTGGACCGTTTGAGATTTTGGATCGAGTAGGCGAGCTAGCTTATTGATTGGCCTTACCTCCGGCGTTGAGCCGAATTCATAATGTGTTTCACGTCTCTCAGTTAAGGAAGTATGTTGCCGACCCGAGTCACATACTTTAGTTCGACAAAATCGAGATTGCAGATGATCATTCGTATGAGGAGCATCCCATACGAGTCTTAGAGCGGCGAATCAAACAGTTGAGTAATAAGGCGATTCCTTTGGTAAAATTCAGTGGTCCAGACACGGAGTCGAAGAGGCTACTTGGAAAATAGAGGATAGTATGCGTAAGAGTTATTCCGATTTGTTTCACCCTTAGTTTCGAGGACGAAACTATTTTTAAGGGGGGGAGTATGTAATATCCGCAATTTGGATTTCTGGTAATTTTATTTTTTTGGCGGAAGTCCATCTTAGAGAGTCTAATGTTACCGTTTCGTCATTACAAGAATGATTAATTCTACACTTTTTGTCATCCGAGTTCATCTCGGTGTCGTTCTGTTGAGTTCCGTGTTCTTAAGCGACTTTTCCACGTATGAGTTCGACTTTGTAAAATCGCCATTTATTTTTGGAAACTCCAAAAATTCTGAATTTGTTAAATGTTATAGAGCATGAAGTTAGCTTTCCAATAGTTCAAATGGTGAGTCAATCGGATTCCGGACGATGGAGTAATTGTCGAAATAGCTAAGACAGACACATGTTGCAAGTTTGGCCGACCCGCCTGTACCGGGGGCCGCGGCTCCTGCCGGCAAGGCCGCGGCACACTTCCGAGTCACTACCGCGGCACCCTCGGCCGGGCCGCGGCACACTACCGAGCACTGTGGGCAGATTTTGGCCCTGTGCCGCGGCACACTCGGCCGTCATGCACACAGCAAGTGTGCCGCACTATAATTGCGTTTTTTGAGAGGAACAAGCTCATTTTTCATCCTACATCCGAGAGAGAGGGTTTGTGGGTGAAATTTTCTTCATCAATCACTTGAATACTCGATTCTTCATAATTTTCATTTGGTTGTGAAGCTCGGATCGTCGATCTAACGCGTGTTCATCGAATCAAAGTGGTTGGATCTTCAAAGGTAATATTCTCAAACCTCTTGGATTTTGATTTGTGTTGAGATATGATGTTTTGGATGTTATAATCATGTTGTATGAAGAGATATACATATGATTATGAGTATGTATGCATATTCATCAGATTATTGAAAGGTTATTCAAGAACACTTTGAATATTGAGTTGGATTTGGGGTTTTTCGATTAATTGTTGTTGAAATCACGAATTTGGATATTCATATTGGATTATTGATCGTATTGAAGATATTTTGTTGGTTTGAAACACTTCTTGGGGATTTAATATTGGTATTATTGAGGTTTGGTTGTAAATAATCGAAGTTTGGCCACAACGTGTTCGATATAATGCCCCAATGAACTTGGTTTAGTCGTATCGACGTTTTGAGTTAGTTACACTCGTGTTTGATTCGTGTGTTGAACCGAATTATTGGTAATTGTATTATTCAAGGTTGTTCGAGCGACCGACATCTCATTTAGGACGTTGTTCGTGGAAGGACATTCTTCATCGGCGTTGTGTAAGTTAATTCTTACTCGGTTAAAAGGATATTCATTCCTTTCGTTGTTGTTCATTCATAATTATAGTTTATTCATAATGTATTAACCGTATTGAGACTTGTAATTGTCAATTTATCACTTCAGTCACAAGGAATGACTGTCCCAGTCATTTCATTGAGCTATCATTCATTTCACTGTCATTTCATCTCGGTGAGTCATTATTGATTTCGATATCACTTTTGTTATCTCGTGGCATTCCGGGTCATACTGGCGTGCCGGTTGGTATGTGTAGGATTTTCATGTCGGGCACATATTAAGTCGTGTGTTGGTTGTTGGCCTCACATTGGACTGTGCACACAAGAAGATCACTTCGTGAGACTGATTAGGTACAAGACCACACGGGTATTCGATCGATACTCGATGGTGGCTTGTGCACGGACACATTTCCATCCCGGGCGTAGTGTGGCGCCACCCTTTGAGCCGTACCGTTAGTTGATTCATACAGCATGTTTGATTGCGTATGTTTTCAATAGGATTTGAGTTATAATCTGACCGATTCACTTTTGATCGCATGTGTTCGACGGTTTGAGATTTTTGATCGAACTTGTGGTTTATACAGCATATATGATTGTGTTTATTCAACTCCTGAGGATTGTTGTTCTGTGTAACGGACCCCGTTGGGGGATTTTGTTTTCAGGTCATGGCAAGGCAAAAGCACGGGAATAGAACGTTGGCGGCGAGAAGTCCCAGTGATACTAGTAGGGGGCCCCAATCCTTTCAGTCATTCATATTGTTGTCATTTATTTTCCGCTACAGATTTCCATTTGGATACTCCGTTTCGTTCAGTATTGTGTATTTTATCTTCATATAAAATATACATGTATTCGGTATTTTCTTGGGTGTGTTATAATGAAACTCCTCATCGGAGTAATTAATGATGTAATGTGGTTCGGTACTACATTTACCCTGTGTATTTCATTCATTTTCACTCGCCTGGTGGGTCCCAGTCGGGGGTCCACGGCACTGTAATATCCGCCTAGTTTGGGGTGTTACACACGCCATTCGTTGTCAGTAGCGTGTGCTAACATCCGTCTGTAGCGCACGCTAACGGGATGGGTCGGCAGAGGCAGTGGAGTTGTCAGGCTGTCTGGACTATCAGGTAACGTACGCTAGGCTTCGGCTAGCGCACGCTATAAGAGCTGCGTAGCGCACGCTAAGCTATAGCGGTAGCGTACGCAAAGACCCGAGCGGGGCAGAGGACAGTAGGTTCTGGACTCCAGTTTCTGGACACCACTTTTGGCTAGCGCACGCTAAAGATAGGTGATTAACGTACGCTAACGGGGCCAGCAGAAGTCACTGGACTACCCGGTGACCTCGCTAGCGCACGCTAATAATTGAGGCATAGCGTGCGCTAGACTGGGTGAGTATATATTAGACAGTTGACTTCCATTTCATCATTTTTCATCCTCTCACTCAATTTTCAACGGGAGAAGCTCGGGAGAGGCAATTTCGAACATTTGGATGCGATCCTTCTTCAAACATCAACATCTTTGGTTGGAGAACACAGATTTCACAACATCAAATCCATTCTAACGTCCAAATCAAGGTAAAAATCCTTAGAACCCTATTTTTGGAAATTTTGGGGTTTTTCCTAGATTTGTCCAATTTGTCCGTTTTGAAGCTTGAGAACCTTGAGATTATGATGTATCTATCCCGTTTACATGCTTTTCCTATGATTTTACGGATTGGTTTGTGCCGTGTTCGGACTTGTGAGGGTTTGGGTGATTTTCCAACCTCTAGTTGTTTATCTTTGTATTTTCGTGAATCGTAAACGGGTTTCGGGAGTTTCTTCGTGAATTGTGAGTATGGATTATTGATTATCATATCCCTTACGAATCGTTTAGGTGCCGGAAGCGCGTTCTTGGACCTACCGAACTCATACTCTTTTCCGTTCAATTTCTCGATGTCTCAAAGGCAAGTATATATTTATGATTATACGTTCTCGACTTTGAAAGTAAGATATATGAATGGTATGGTTGTTTATATCCACTCTGGGGCGGGCCGACAGGTCCCCTGAGGGTTTCGTAACCTTTGGTGCGATTCCACGGATAATTTGAGTTAACCACTCTGGGGCGGGCCGACGGGTCCCCTGAGGGTTCCGTAGCCTCTGGTGCGGTTCCATGGTTGATCATGTATGCATTGTTGTGATGCTATGAGATTTAGTTATTCCGGAATACTAGTCTTGAATTGATGAATTGACGGTTACCTTTACTTTATTGTCGAGGAGTATTGTATTTCATACTTTATATACTTGTACTAGCTATTCGATGGCTAACCCCTTTATGGGGGAAATACTTTTTATGTATTTCAGGTTCCAGGAGAGCAGACAGGCAGGTATCGGGTCGCAATGAAGATGATGGGCAAGCGTGATACTGTGTCTTATCTCCGGTTATGTTTTATGTTTCTCCATTCAGTGTTGTTGTACCGGATTGGTTATTGAATACTCGAGTGTTGCTTGTTTTCAGTCTTCCTTGATGTTCCGGTCTGTGATGCCGAGGTTTTGATTTTGTACTGTGATGTATTTGGATACCTTGGATATCGTTTGAATACCCTTTGTATCGTCTTTCATTTCATTGTATTTGGAACTCCTCGGTCAAGTTTTATAGTTCCGCATATGATTAGCCTTGTGGGTCCCATGGTGGGGTTCACGGCGATGTAATATACCCTGAATAACTTGGGGGTGTTACATGATCGTGTATTTATTTCTCGCTCTGTTTGTGTAACAGCATGTATATCTGTGTTTTTAGCCATGTGTGTGTGTGAAGGTATGAGAATTTTGTAGGTGCCGGGTATGCGTCGACGGAGTGCCGACTTGAGAGTCGATGCATTTTCATGTGTAAAAATGATCTTGGTCGATGATAAAAAAGCTTGGTGAGGTTACGGTGGTGGGGGAGGTTAAAACGAGGATTAGGTGGCCATAGAAAGTTTTGGGGTGCAAAACATAATTTTTTGAAAGTTAAGGCTATGCTTTTGGGAATTAGAAATAAATTTGGACTTGATTGAAGTTTTTTAAATCTCCAATTTGACCCTAAAACTATATTTTTTGGTACTTTATAATTTGAACCCAAATGAAGTTTTTAATTATTCTAGATTGACTCCCTACACTTCTAAAAAGGTTTTAAAATTATGTTTTGATCCAAATACTTTTATTTTTTTTAGAAAAGCTAATAACCTTCCGGTTTTTTATCCAAAGTGGGTCAAACAACCTCCAAATGGCCCCTAATCCAAAACACAACTTCTTATACCTTTATAATGCCCGAGGTATGTTCGTGGCTATATTTTTACCCTTAAATCGAGTAAAGTTGAGAATAGAGTTCTAATATTTATTTAATTTGTAAGTGATAACTCTCGCAATAATTGTATAATATTATTCATTCTAGGTCGAAGGTCTGGTGAATCGCCCATTCAATTGTCTTGTCAATCAAACTCTCTGTTTGTTGGAATACCAGGCAAGTACATTGATCATTCTTTATGTATTATCTTACATTTGACGTTATACTATGATGTCGTTGAAAAATAATAACAATGATTTGACAAACTTACTGAAAAGTGGTAACTTTGTAAAATGAACGTGGTCGTTCGAGTATGTGGGCCGAGTAAAACTTGGGATTACCCTGACGAAGGCTTCGGGGTACGTTTTACTGACCCAGCGTATCACTCGGCGGGTTATCCAACCGGGGAGTGCCCTGATGAGGGTTCTGGGGTATGAAGTTGAGTAATACTGGTATAATGCTGTGGTTTTTATTGTTTGATGATTAACTTATTATTCCGGAACAATAACATGATATCAGTGTACCACTATTATGTTTACATTCTCTGCACAGTATACATATTCATGTTATCAATGTACTTGCACCGGTTATCTGCTGACTCCTTCGGGGGTGGATATATTGTTTGTGTATTTAGGTACAGGATTCCAGGGCGGGCAGGCGCAGAGAGGGCACAAAGACGAAGAGCACAAGTGATATCGCCCCCTCATGTCCCAGTTATTCATACATCCGCCATTGTCTCGAATTTTACCTGTATATTCATGAGTACGTTGTGTTGTTGTTGTTGGTTTGTCATGCCCGTATGTGGGCTCAGTTCGAATTAAGTATTGAATTCTGGATGCGAAATAGCTATTGTAGAATGGTTTTGTTATGGCATTATCCTTCAGTATCGGATTGTGTTGTTTATTGACCTTGCTGGTCCTTATGAATTATCGGGTTTTATTATGCGACCTGGATGGTCGTTGTATTATTGCATTTGTAGGTTTCTGCCTTGTGAATTCCCCAAATGAATTAACGGCTCTGTAGTAATCCTGGCCCTGGACGGGGTTGTTACACAAATAGATCCTCACAAGATCCCAATTGATGTTCAAATCACTTTTGCAGAAAAAAATATTGCAAGCAAATACATCAACAACGACGTCGCAACTTTACTGGCATTAACTTCTTCCTTTTCCAGCTCCTCTTCCAACTGTTCTCTAATATTTTCAGTATTTGGCCCTGTTTGTTTCTTGATCGTAGGGAACATCTTTTTTGGGGATCCAAGCTCATCATCCGCAGCATTCATTGGATTTATTACTATCAGACTGCCCATGTAACCAGCCTGAATGTGGAACAACATTTCCACATCAACCTCCTCAATGTACCGGCGCTCCCCACCAAATTGGAAATAGCTTTCATCAGCCATATATTTCAAAATTCACATCACTCTTCTTAGAAATAAGATCAGGCATAAGTGAATTCTTAAAACATATAAACATATTTCCAAATGGTGTTTTTTTAAAAATTTCCCAACTTGCAGCTAGAATCCACACGCGAATATCCTCCACCAAATGTCGGAGCGGAGAAATACTACATCTTTGTTTCACAGCATCCTTTTGCTTCTGGTTTTCACTAACGGTTTTCTTCTTTGCCGCATCCGACTGATGAGCAATAAATTTTGTTTTAGACAATTCAATTTTCTTTTTCCCTTCTCCGTGGACCTTGTTTTATGTGGAGCCACATCTTATGTCCTTGTGCGTGGTCTCTTACGAACTTTTGTACCGTCGTCTGCTGTTACCTCAGTCTGCGGTGCACTTCTTTTTCTTCCCATTCTTCACAATCTCAAGAAAATACTACATCAAAACCATCGCACGTCATTTAAAATAAGTAGAATAAACATAACATAATTTACAATTTATATGCTTTCCAAAAAAATAGGTGCGAATTAATATTACATGTAGGTATCTCTAATACCTTCTGATATACATCACATTACAATATTATTATCCAACGGTTATAAATTTAACCCGCTGTGAAGCACTTTAGTATACTAGTTAAATTGCACTTCCGTATTACCGGCTGGTAATTTTACTTACCCAAATGCTTCGCTTTACGGTAATGACTTCTACAATATGGTCATTAGAAATAACATATAATTGAGCATAATTACCATACTTACCATAGCTTGCTAATCCAATATACTATATAATTTTGTGACTGTCTGGTTATTTGATAAGGAGAACTACTGATTATTTATTATCATATGGTTAGATTTTCATATACGTGCCAATCCGTAATTACCATATGATAACCTTAAATTATTTTCTATAAAGCATATCAAAAACAGTAACAGAACACATATAAACTCCGACGAACAAAAAAAGGGCTCTGTTACCAATAAACAAGCATTATGTGGCAGAAATAAACCTCAACGAACAAAATAGGGCTGGGAACTAACTTACATGTCGATACGGTTGTGTAATGAACATTCTCTGTTCACCGACAGACGATAGAACACCCCAAATCTGAAGTTACCATATAGTCATCTGATATTATTATCTTCGAAACAGTAAATAAAATACAAAAGGAAAATATATAAACTCCGACGACCAAAAATAGGGCTCGGAAACACTCTTACATGCCGATATGGTTGCGCACGTAACCTTTTCTGTTGACGTTGAAACAAAAAATTACCCAAAAGTCAGACAGCTTTCTTCACCGTCTGCCTCGCACCGCCTAACTTCAGAGATTTCAAATTTCTGCTCTTAGTGTCATAGAGAGAAGTAAATGGAGGGAAAAGACGTCTGGGGTTAACAAGGCTTTTTTCAGAAATATTGTACCCGAGGCATCAGTTGATTGGATGGAGTGCACCGCCAGGTCAAATATTACTTAGAGACCATTTCGGTATTTTACAATAGATTTTGGATACGGTCAAAAACTAAAGTAATTAGATTTTGGGTCAGTTTTGTTTTATCTTTGTAGTTTTGGGTCAAAACCCCATAATTTTTCTAAATAAGTTTGTTTTTGACTGATTAAAACTGATAATTACT
This sequence comes from Orobanche coerulescens, assembly GCA_033398695.1. Taxonomy (NCBI): domain Eukaryota; kingdom Viridiplantae; phylum Streptophyta; class Magnoliopsida; order Lamiales; family Orobanchaceae; genus Orobanche; species Orobanche coerulescens. The sequence continues at coordinate 54,634,124 of CM065803.1, forward strand.
ATTTGGAACTGAGTTTTTGTGATCGGAACATATTTCTATTAATTAACATTATAATTTATTCTGAAATTACTAATTTTACTGACTAAAATTAAATTTTATTAATTGAAACTGAACAATACCGATTAAATTGATTTTATAGTGAAAACTAGTTTTTTAATAAATAAATTATATGAATATTATTTGTTTAAGGCTTATACCCAATTCTTAATTGTATTACAGTCGGCTTTTTTTTTTTTCCTCTTAGGCAAATTCAAGTGTATAAATGGCGAACAAGTTGGTTGAAATTGATTTTAAATTCCTCTTCTCAAATTCTATATTTTCTATCCAAATGTAATGTTGCAGAACTTGAAGGGGCATCCGTTCTTTTACATTAAACTAAACTGGATTGAATTAAATTGAAGTGAATTAAATTAAATTTTTCTAAATTGAATTAAACTGAATTTTGTTGAATTGAACTGAATGCAACTGAACTGAGCTAAAAAGTATAAAACTGATAGTAATAATATTAATAATATTACTATTAATTATGATTTATAGTAATTTTCAATTAAAATAATTTGAAATAATAATGTTAATAAAATAATAGTGTACAATAATTCTTAATTAAAATCATTTTAAAAAGTCATACTAATATAATAATAATAATAATAATAATACTGTAAAATAATTCTTAATAAAATCATTCGAAAGTAATATTAATTAACAATGTATAATAATGTTCATTTAAAATAATTTAAAAAATAATAATACAGTAATAATAAAAATAATAATTCTTAATTACAATCATTTAAAAAATAAATTTAATATAATAATAATAATTAAAATAATAATATTAGCAATAGTATATAAATTATAAAAAAATAAGTATAGTATTATCAATAATAACAATAGTTTTATAATAGTAATAGTAATAATATATTAAATAACAGTAGTTAGATTACAATAACTGTTAGGAATACTTGTTAGATTTTGATGATGTCATTAATATAATTCAAATACTTATTACTTGGCAAAAATGTAAGGAAGAACTAAATGAGTATCTTCCGTATGCCAAACTATGTTGAGTTTAATACTTGGCAAAATGTAAAGAAGAACCAAATGAGTATCTTCTATAGGCCAAAATAAGTTAGGCTCAAATCGGCTAAGTACAAATGTACAGCTGAGTCCATCAGAGAGGTACAGCCGAGTCAAGTCAGAGGAGTTCTGGTCAACAAAATTAATCAGAGATGTTTGACCAGACTGCAGTCAAGTGACCTCAGATAAGCCATCTGATCAGGCGAGTCCCAAACAGTGACCATCAGATAAGTCCAGACTGCAGTGAAGATGACTGTTCTTCAGCCTACTTGAGATCAGCCAAGTACTCCAAGTCCACGTCAGCATGCGTTGAATAGTCAAATATTACGGAAAGTCACATGCAGCGTGAAGAGACAAATTGGAGAGATTCCCGCAAAGGATATGAATTAAATAATTCATCCAGGCCTACCACTGAAGACTTTAATCTTACTATATTCAAAAGATTCGGCGCCTCACATGCAAAGTCTTCACAACGGTCGAAAGATGGATTAAATTATGGGAATCCAGCCTTGCAATGTTCAGAAAGAAAACAATGAAGTCTACCTCTCCAACGGACGGATTTGTTGAAAAGATTTGCAACGGCTATGAAGGAAAAGCTCAGAGTTCGTGACCTATATATATCCGAAGATTTGAAGCTGAGCATAACTACACACACAACATCGGTGCAAACAAACTTTCAGAGCAATCAAAGCATTCAAAGCAATCTAAAAGCGAACTATAGCATCGTGAAAAGAGCAGTTCTCAAAAGTTCATACTTGAAGAAGCTCTTAGTTGGAGAAGACAAAAACTCGTGTCTTTAATCCTGAGTTCGAGGTACTTCACTGGTTGAAGTTTGAGACTGTAAAGGCATCCAAGGATCGCGGATCAAGAGGTGCAAGGCAGTCAAGAGTGTTGCAACGGCAAGGATTTCCACTGGTTGGAAGATGTTGTAATTTGGTTGAATCACTGTAATCTTTATCACTGGTTGACAATTATAGTGAATTCATCTCCAACTGGTTTGGAGAAAAGTGGATTAGTAGAGGATTACCCCACCTCTGAGACCACTATAACTGCCTGCGTATTTTACTATTTTATAGCATCATACCTTAACTGCTGCATTCATTGTTAAGTGTTTCATTAGTTGTTTTGTATTCGTCATCAGCTCACTTCCGCACATATTGAGAACAAACGACTCTAAGTTATTTGCATATCTATCAGCTGAAGAAACTTACTCTTTGTGAAAAAGAGTTTAAGAGTTTCAATAAGTCTATTCACCCCCCCCCTCTATACTTATTCCTGGACGACTTGTGACCTACAAGTGGTATCGGAGACAGGTTGGTTCATTTATTTCACGAACCAGATCTATATCAGAGATATATTTTTACTCTCACTATACAATGGAATACATGCATTCTAGACTACCTGTGTTTTCAGTTGACGAGTATGATCTTTGGAAGATAATGATGCAGGCACACCTATCTTCAATTCATGATGACATGTGGTGGTCCATTCACCTTCTAGAAGGACAACACTCCAGAGGAGATCGCAGCAGGGAAGCCAGAGAAGATCCCAAATAAGAGGACAGAGCTGACTTCCGAAGAAAAAAAGTTGGCCAACCTTGAAAACCGAGCCAGAGACGTGCTATATCAAACTCTGGACAAATCCACCATGGTCAAGATCAAAAACTGCAAAAATGCCAAGGAAATCTGGGACACATTAGCCTTAATGTGTGAGGGAACGGAGCTGATCGAAGAAAACAAGTTGTCAATTGCCACTCAAAAGTTTGACAACATCAAAATGAAGAATGGAGAATCAATAGACCAAGTGGACACAAGGTTCACTGAGATCACCAATGAGATCAACTCCCTCGGTAAATCTTATAGCAACAGGGAAATGGCGTTGAAGGTACTAAGATCTCTCAATCCTGAATGGAGCATGAAGGCAGTGGCCATGAGAGAATCCAAGGATCTTAATAAGATAAAGATCCAAGAGCTGTTCTCCGATCTGAAGGGTTATGAGTTCGAGCTCCCAAGCTCATCATCAACCGAGCTTGCAGAGAAGGGAATAGCCTTTGCAGCCGAGTCCCCCGCCAAGAGCTTATCTGATGTAAAGCCTCCAAATCCATTAGATTTTGAGGAAGAGATGGCGTTTATAATGTAGAGATTCAGCAACTTCTGGAAGATCTACTCCAAATACAAGAAGAATTAAAAGGAGAATCCCAGAAGAAACCAGAAAGCCAGAAGCTGGAAGATGGAGTGCTACAACTGTCATAAGACAGGACACATCCAAATCGACTGTCCTGATCTTAAGAAGGACGAGAGCAAGAAAGAGGTGAGCAGAAAAGAAGATAGAAGGAAGGCCCTCATCGGAGAAGATCAAGAGCGAGTAGAATCAAGCAGCGGATTCTTCTCTGATGATGATGAAGAGTATGATTGTCTGATGGCCAACCTAGCTGATGAAGAGGTAACATCAAAACCCTCTGGTTCAAATAATAGTTCAGCCATGTCACAAGATATGGATTTGCACGAATCTGTAAATCATCTACTTAAAGATTTTGAGACACTAAAATCTGCACACCTATCTGTATCAGCCGAGAAGACTCAACTGCAAGATGAGAATAGGCAGCTGAAAAATGATTTTGAAAAACTCAGCCTAGATCTGAATAAAGTAAAATCTGATTTTGAAAACCAGGCTGCAGTTAACTTGACAAACCAGGCTGATGTCACTACAGGTGAGATAAATCGACTAACTGTTTTAATTAGAGAAAAAACAGCTGCACTTGCTCATGTGAAGGCCGAATTTACTAAATTGACCCAGGTAAATAAGACTCAGGCGCAGGAAATAACCTCCCTGAAGACGTCTCTAACTCTGGACGATTTGTGTACCAATAAGAGGCCACTATATTCTAGATCAGGCCTTGGATATGATCCTCACACTCCCTCTAGTTCTAAAACCACTTTCATCAAGGGAGAAACAATTGTCTCGACTGCTGAGCCTATATACAGACCGATATTTAAAAACAGGCAACAACCCAGTCACAAGTCTAGGCTGCAGCCAGGGTTCACAAGGCAGCCACCTAGACAAGCGACTAGGCATTGGCCAAGGCAGAAGCAGCAGCCCAGACAACATGCCCACTATTATCAACAACTCCCCAAAAACAGATTTCAAAGTGGGAGGGGCAGATGGAAACCTCAAGGTTATCCTAATTTCCAAAATGAACAAGTGTGGAGACCTCAGAGATTTAATAAATGGTCTCAGCCAAGGTTTAGAAATGGACCACACTATCAATATTTTGAGGAATATCCGGTATACAATCCCAACAGAAGATACAGACCTAGACCTTACACACCTTACAAGGGTTATAATAATAACAACTTTCACAATCCAATGAGAAATCAATTCTCCAGGAAACCAGCTAACCCTAAAGGACCCACACAGATCTGGGTACCTAAATCTCTGCTTGTATGATTGCAGAAAAGGTGGAAGGACTACTACCACATCTCCACAAATTCAAACTCTGGAGGTGAAGAATGGTTTGTAGATTCTGGATGCTCGAGGCACATGACCGGGAACAAGAAGATGCTGACTAAATACACCAAAGAAAGAGGTCCAGATGTAACCTTTGGAGATAGCTCTAGAGGACAAACAAAGGGCTTTGGAGAGCTGCACCGAGGAAATATAGTTATATCCAAAGTTCACTATGTTAAAGGTCTCAAGTATAATCTCCTGAGCATAAGCTAGTTTTGCGATGAGAAGAATCTAGTAGTCTTCACCATTTGGAAATGTATGGTGACAGACATTCTATCTGGAGAAGTGAAGCTACAAGGATTCAGAAGGAGAGATGTCTATATGATAGATTGGAACACAGGAACTCCCAACACCTGTTTTCTATCTAAGACAATAACTGAGAATGGATGGTTGTGGCACAAAAGATTATGTCACCTAAACTTCAAAGCCATCAACAAGATTAGTTCTCAGAAGCTGGTCAGAGGACTTCTAGAGGAAGCATTCGGGAAGGAAGCTATTTGTGATGCATGTCAGAAAGGAAAGCAGACAAGAGCATCATTCAAGCCAGTCCAGCCTACAACCCTCACCACAAGGATCTTAGATCTACTACACGTGGATCTATTTGGTCCTATCAAGCCGAGGACTCTGAGTGGAAGAAAACATGCACTAGTAGTAGTGGATGATTATTCAAGGTTCACTTGGATTATCTTCCTGTACAAGAAGAGTGATGTAATACCCGTAATTTCGATTTCCGGTAATTTCTTTTTTTCGGCGGAAGTCCATTTTGACAACTCGCTCATGACCGTTTCGTCATTCTGAGAATGATTAATTCTACACTTTTTGACATTCGAGTTCGTTCCGGTGTTGTTTTGTTGAGTTCCGTGCTTTTTAGCGACTTTTCCGCACTTGAGTTCGATTCTTGCGAATCTCATTCGAAACTGCTGTTTCGAGTTTCCCGTAAGTCCGTTTAACTTTGTTAGACGTGTTATAAACTTCGGTTTGGTTATTCGATCACGTATCGTGATTTTCGGGCGTTTTGGGCCATTTTCATAATTTCCCAAAGTTTAGGGTAATTACTTTCCATTGTCGAATTCCGAGCCTTCGGATGGTCGGAATCATGTGTTCTCTTAGTGCTCGAATTCGTCTTTGCGAGTATTTCGTAACCGTATCTTCGATTCGTATTCAGGTTCGGGTTTCGAGGTCGTCGGCCGTCGAGTTGGCCCGGCCGAGTCATGGCCGGCAACCCGGGCCCAGCAGATCGCCGAGTTACGGCCGATAGTGCTCGGCAGTCTTCTGGCCGAGCAGGCCGTACCGTGGGCCACGGCACATGCCGGCAGGGCCGCGGCACACTCTGTTGCATTTTTCGGCCAAACCGTATGTACCTTGTGCCGCGGCACATGTCGGCCGGGCCGCGGCACACTGCCGATCACTGGGCGCAGTTTTGGCCTTGTGCCGCGGCACACTCCTGGCCGCATGCACACCGTGCTCTATTTAAGGTCCTGCAATGCTTTTTTCGCCATTTTTCTCCTCCTTCTCCTTCTCTTCCGCTACCGAGGTATGCTCATCATGGAGCCATGTTGTTTAACAACAAATCCTCGAAGTTATTGAGGTTATATCATCAATCAATCATCCTATATCGTCCTTTGATCCAGCGAATCAAGGTAATCTTCCTTAGAACCCTAATTTCGTGAATTTGGGGGTTTTTGCATTTTTGTCCGATTCGTTCCGTGTTGTTGATTAATTCATGATGGGTATGATTAATCTTGGTAGTATTCTTGTGTTTAACATCATTTAATCCATTGTTCTTCGTCGAATCGAAGTATATTTATTAATTTCCTTCGAATTGACTTTTTGGGGGATTTGTTCTCGATCTCGTTTTTCATCCGTTTTTGATGGATCGATTGTGGTTAAATGATGTTGTTAAACATATTCTATGGATTGTATATCCATATTTCAACTTGGAATTCCGTTTTCGTGTTTTGACGGGACGAATCGTGTTCTTGGCTGTTTTGGGGAAAATCCTTGAATTTTCGTCATTCGTTCCTTGAATTCAGCGGCGTTGGGTCATACTTTGGAATTCATTTTCGTTATTATATTTTCCCTTCGTAGTTTATTATCGCGAGTTGGCGTTCGGTGGAGTCGGTGAGTTCGTAGTCGGTTCGTGCCAACCTACTTCGGTGGATTCTCCGCGTTATTCTTATTCGAGGCAAGTACCTTGCTCATACATTTCTTATTTTGTGGATATGATGATCGGTGATCATCTTGGTGTGTTTGTTTGGTTGTTTGAAATGAAGTTTCAAAAGATTTCGGTTTGGCCTCGTTAAAGGCTCTCTTTCAAAACGCGTGTGTGTTTTGTGAACGGTGTGTTTGGGAATTGATTATGATTGATTATTTTGAACGTTGAAGGCTTTGATGATATTCCAATTGTTTAAAGTTATGGAATTGTGTATTCCGTGTTTAATCTTGTTATTGTGTTTTGGAGAGTTTGATAATGATGTCGGATAAATGGCCATCTCTAGTAAGTATTCTTGATGAACTTACATTCTTAGCATATTAGTATTGCATGAGTAACGTGTGTGTGTATGCTCACTACGGGTTAGATCCGACGGGGTCTCGATAGGGCTCCACGAAGCTGTGGGACCGCGAGCTTGCTTTTAACCACTACGGGTTAGATCCGACGGGGTCTCGGTAGGGATCCACGAAGCTATGGGTCCGCGGTTAATTGTGGTGCATTTTGCAAATGTGATTTGATATTGGCATTTCTGGAAATGAGTGCTTTGGAACTAGGTTTTCATGATTGCATGCACCGACTAAGTGTGTAAGAGGTAAGTGTTCGTTTGGCTCACTTGGCTAGGATGGCACTAGAGTATTTTGTTGTTTGTTTTAAATCCTTTATTTGTGGATTTTGATGTTGGGAGACGAACCTTGTGGTCGTTCTTGTGTACTGTGAGTTGATGAGATTTGGGGCTAAAATCCCAATGGTTTTGTAAAAGTCATTTTACGGATTTGGGGCTAAAATCCCAACGGTTTGGTAAAGGTCATTTTTCGGAAAGTAAACCTTTGGGGCGGTGACCCCTTTCGTATTTTGGGTTTTGAAAAGTAGGATTTGATAATCCTAAATCGTTTTCTATTAAAACTCCCGATGGTATTTCAAATCATTTTATAAATTGTTTCCCTTGATATTTTGATCTTGAAATTTTGGGAAGTCTTTACTCAAACTCTCGCCTCGGGAAGTGTTCATCTTGTTGTATTTGAATCTTTGAGGATTCCGAATTATTATCGTTCGTGGAATGTGAATTGTATGACTCGTATTTTTGCACTTGTACTTGCACTTGCAAAACAGTCCCTCGAGTATTCGGGGGGTGGATGTCTATTTTTGCATTCAGGTTTTGGAGCATAACACAGGGTCGGCACGAAGGATGATGAAAGATGATCGATACTAATCACATGAGGAACCGTACATTGTTTATTGGTTCGGTTGTACTTTATTTTCCGCTGCTATATTTTTCCCGTTGTACGGGTGTGGTTGTGTTTTGACCCCTGCGTGGGCATGAGTTGTATTTGAGTTGTATGTATTTATTGAGAGACCAAATCGGTCTACTGAGTCATTTTAGCCTTAAAGGCATGGTTGAGTTGTTATATGTTGTTACCAGCCTGGTAGATCCTTGAGGAAAGGTTCTACGGCGTGTAATATCCCTGAGCGGATTGGGGGTGTTACATAAATGGTATCGGAGCTTAGGTTGAGAAAACCTAGGCTGTCGGGTCAAGTCGTGTTGTTTGAGTCTTGTTTCGTCGGATTTTGTTTGACTGAGTCGTGTCGCGACGCGTCGTTTGAGTTTGTTGGTCGTGATTAGTATCGTGGGGCGATCATCATCTTCGTGCGACCTGTGGAAGTAAGTCTCCCTTCTTTGTGTTGTGCCTCATGTGACACGAGCTATTTTTATGATTATTTGTTAAGTGGTGGAATCCTTATGTGGATTTTGATTTCACGATATGTATTTAGTCGACTCTCGTATTTGAATTATACGAGGAGTGTCGTCGCTTGTGATGTATTTTTATTGTTGTTTTTGTCCGTTGCTGATGATTTTCGAATCGATTTGCACGTTTTACAAGTTCTCTTGTGGAAGCTTTGTGCTTATACGCGTTCGACTTGTTCCCTAGCCAGTGCGGGAGGGTCCTTAGAGGCCTTGAATAGGGTCAGTGGTTTTGTTCTGAATGTGGTATTTTATCATTTATTTCCGTTTAAAGACATGTATTGTCTTGATTTTAAATGTTTTGATGCGTGTACTAGGAGTTGTTTTAGTGAACGTCGATATGTGTGAGTTTTGGGCGTTCTGGCCTATTGGATTTTTGAAAACCTTGAGTATCTTAGAAAATAAATTTCGAGATATACTTTTCAAATGAGTTATTTTCTTGTGGTACATCCAAGGTGCCACAATATATTTCAAAAAAATTCTACCTCGAGGACCAAAATGCTTTGAGATATTTTCAATGTTTTAGAAACACTTTTATTTAGACCCGAGGGTCGAATATTTTGAAAGTTTTCACTAATAGAAAGTGTCCTCATTTTTATCAAATGCGAAATGGTTCTCCAAAGTCTCGATAACGATGTTTCACGTTTGTATTTTTTTTATTGAAAGGTGATACTCAAGATCAACCGGTATTCTTCTAAATTATTTTCAAAATGAGGTTTTCATTTTTTTTTAAAACCTATCCATTCCCGTTTGAGGGCTGGGTATGTATGTATGATGTTCGCATTGTCATTTTGATGTTTGCTCCCGAGTGTGATCGAATTGGCGGTGTGAGCGTTGAGTCGTTTTCCACACATTTGTTGTGTTAGCCTCTGTGAGATGCTGGTATTGAATATTGTCGTCTCGTAGTGATTTCTGCATTGTCGCGCATGTGCGAGCTGTTAGAGCTTGGTTTGGTATGACCGTGTGCATCGGTGATGGTTCCGTTATGTGTCGGTTGTTTAATGTCTTGTTACCATGCTCCCGTTTTTGTGAATTTCGTGGACGAGGTCGGAGGTAATACCCGTACCGTTTTGACTTCTGTATTTTCTCTTTCTCCTTTCTTGCAACTCGTTCGTGTTCGTTGATACTTTCTGAACTTGTTCTGTATTTCGATTTCATCGTCTGAACGAACTGTGATCTTGTTGTGGGTCGATCTGGTTATCGCTGTGACTTTTTCGAGTTCGGTTCGATTCTTGTGAACCTTGTTCGGGAGTGACATCATCTGGTTCTACTAGTGCTTTTATTCGAAGTGGATCGGATTTTGAACTTCTGTATTTTCGACTCTGTCGACTCATTATGTTCGTTGACATTTCTGAGCTTATCCTGCCCCTTACTTTTGTTGATCGAACGAGTGTGGTATTGTTTCGGAATAACTCGTTTGTCGTTGTGACTTTTCAATCGCTATTCCCTTTCCTGTGGATCTTATGGGAATGCATGTCTTGTAGTTCTCACCAGATCATCCTCGGAGTTGTTGTTTGAGTTATATTATCCTTCGTGTTTTGGACATGATTGTTCGATTTTTGTTGTCTCGATCGTTTGTTTGTTCGGTTTTTGTTCTCGTTTTGTGATTGTTGAGCGTTCAGGCTCCTTCCTAATTTCCTTATGTTCGGGAAATTAGTCTCGTTTTCGATATTCCAACCCTTGGGCGGTGGAATTCCGTATTTGTTCAGCGATTGGCTCGCGTGTTGATTATCTGTTTGATGACGCTTGTCACTTGTTGGTTTTATTGTGTCTCTAACGGCGACGTTGTGTTGGTCGTCGTGGAACATGTTTTCACGCCGTATATTCCTTTGCGTTGCTTGTAACGTTTCGCCGATGGGCGTAAGTTACGCGATTCTTGTGTATCTCGTTGAGTTTTCCTGGCAGGATATTTCTTCTCCCTACTTGTTTTAAGTTTCGGGACGAAACTTCTTTTAAGGAGGGTAGAATGTAATACCCGTAATTTCGATTTCCGGTAATTTCTTTTTTTCGGCGGAAGTCCATTTTGACGACTCGCTCATGACCTATTCGTCATTCTGAGAATGATTAATTCTACACTTTTTGACATCCGAGTTCGTTCCGGTGTCGTTTTGTTGAGTTCCGTGCTTTTTAGCGACTTTTCCGCACTTGAGTTCGATTCTTGCGAATCTCGTTCGAAACTGCTGTTTCGAGTTTCCCGTAAGTCCGTTTAACTTTGTTAGACGTGTTATGAACTTCGGTTTGGTTATTCGATCACGTATCGTGATTTTCGGGCATTTTGGGCCATTTTCGTAATTTCCCAAAGTTTAGGGTAATTACTTTCCGTTGTCGAATTCCGAGCCTTCGGATGGTCGGAATCGTGTGTTCTCTTAGTGCTCGAATTCGTCTTTGCGAGTATTTCGTAACCGTATCTTCGATTCGTATTCAGGTTCGGGTTTCGAGGTCGTTCGGGCCTGAGTTAGCCCCGCCGAGTGGCCGGCAACACTGGGCCAGCGTGATCGCCGAGTTACGGCGGTAGTGCTCGGCATCTTACGGCCGAGCAGTGTCGCACGTGGGCCGCGCACATGCCGGCAGGCCGCGCACACACTGTTGCATTTTTCGGCCAAACTGCTCAGACCTTGTGCCGCGGCACATGTCGGCCGGCCGCGACACCGCGATCATCAGGCGCGATTTGGCCTGTGCCGCGCACACTCCCGGGGCTGCACACCGTGCGGCACTTATTTAAGGTCCTGCAGTCGTTTTTTGGCCATTTTTCTCCTCCTTCTCCTTCTCTTCTGCGGCTGAGGGTATGCTCATCATGGAGCCATGTTGTTTAACAACAAATCCTCGAAGTTATTGAGGTTATATCATCAATCAATCATCCTATATCGTCCTTTGATCCAGCGAATCAAGGTAATCTTCCTTAGAACCCTAATTTCGTAAATTTGGGGGTTTTTGCATTTTTGTCCGATTCGTTCCGTGTTGTTGATTAATTCATGATGGGTATGATTAATCTTGGTAGTATTCTTGTGTTTAACATCATTTAATCCATTGTTCTTCGTCGAATCGAAGTATATTTCTTGATTTCCTTCGAATTGACTTTTTGGGGGATTTGTTCTCGATCTCGTTTTTCATCCGTTTTTGATGGATCGATTGTGGTTAAATGATGTTTTTAAACATATTCTATGGATTGTATATCCATATTTCAACTTGGAATTCCGTTTTCGTGTTTTGACGGGACGAATCGTGTTCTTGGCTGTTTTGGGGAAAATCCTTGAATTTTCGTCATTCGTTCCTTGAATTCAGCGGCGCTGGGTCATACTTTGGAATTCATTTTCGTTGTTATATTTTCCCTTCGTAGTTTATTATCTCGAGTTGGCGTTCGGTGGAGTCGGTGAGTTCGTAGTCGGTTCGTGCCAACCTACTTCGGTCGATTCTCCGCGTTATTCTTATTCGAGGCAAGTACCTTGCTCATACATTTCTTATTTTGTGGATATGATGATCGGTGATCGTCTTGGTGTGTTTGTTTGGTTGTTTGAAATGAAGTTTCAAAAGATTTCAGTTTGGCCTCGTTAAAGGCTCTCTTTCAAAACGCGTGTGTGTTTTGTGAACGGTGTGTTTGGGAATTGATTATGATTGATTATTTTGAATGTTGAAGGCTTTGATGATATTCCTATTGTTTAAAGTTATGGAATTGTGTATTCCGTGTTTAATCTTGTTATTGTGTTTTGGAGAGTTTGATAATGTTGTCGGATAAATGGCCATCTCTAGTAAGTATTCTTGATGAACTTACATTCTTAGCATATTAGTATTGCATGAGTAACGTGTGTGTGTGTATGCTCACTATGGGTTAGATCCGATGGGGTCTAGGTAGGGCTCCACGAAGCTGTGGGACCGCGAGCTTGCTTTTAACCACTACGGGTTAGATCCGACGGGGTCTCGGTAGGGATCCACGAAACTGTGGGTCCGCGGTCAATTATGGTGCATTTTGCAAATGTGATTTGATATTGGCATTTCCGGAAATGAGTGCTTTGGAACTAGGTTTTCATGATTGCATGCACCGACTAAGTGTGTAAGAGGTAAGTGTTCGTTTGGCTTACTTGGCTAGGATGGCACTAGAGTATTTTGTTGTTTGTTTTAAATCCTTTATTTGTGGATTTTGATGTTGGGAGACGAACCTTGTGGTCGTTCTTGTGTACTGTGAGTTGATGAGATTTGGGGCTAAAATCCCAATGGTTTTGTAAAAGTCATTTTACGGATTTGGGGCTAAAATCCCAACGGTTTGGTAAAGGTCATTTTTCGGAAAGTAAACCTTTGGGGCGGTGACCCCTTTCGTATTTTGGGTTTTGAAAAGTAGGATTTGATAATCCTAAATCGTTTTCTATTAAAACTCCCGATGGTATTTCAAATCATTTTATAAATTGTTTCCCTTGATATTTTGATCTTGAAATTTTGGGAAGTCTTTACTCAAACTCTCGCCTCGGGAAGTGTTCATCTTGTTGTATTTGAATCTTTGAGGATTCCGAATTATTATCGTTCGTGGAATGTGAATTGTATGACTCGTATTTTTGCACTTGTACTTGCACTAGCAAAACAGTGGAATTTTCCTAACCCCCGAGTATTCGGGGGGTGGATGTCTATTTTTGCATTCAGGTTTTGGAGCATAACACAGGGTCGGCACGAAGGATAATGAAAGATGATCGATACTAATCACATGAGGAACCGTACATTGTTTATTGGTTCGGTTGTACTTTATTTTCCGCTGCTATATTTTTCCTGTTGTACGGGTGTGGTTGTGTTTTGACCCCTGCGTGGGCATGAGTTGTATTTGAGTTGTATGTATTTACTGAAAGACCAAATCGGTCTACTGAGTCATTTTAGCCTTAAAGGCATGGTTCAGTTGTTATATGTTGTTACCACCCTGGTAGATCCTTGAGGAAAGGTTCTACGGCGTGTAATATCCCTGAGCGGATTGGGGGTGTTACAAGTGAAACCTTGACCAAGCTAGCTGAGCTGCTGAGAAGGATTCAGAATGAGAAATCCCTCTCAATCATCAAGATCAGATCATATAGAGGAGGTGAATTTCTCAACAAGGCGATCAGTGATTACAGCGATCAGAATGGAATCCAGCATGAGCTCTCTGCAGCCAGGACCCCCTAGTAGAATGGTGTTGCTGAAAGAAGAAACAGAACCCTTAAGGAAGCAGCCAGGTCCATGATTGCAGAAGCAGACCTGCCCAAGAGGTTCTGGGCTGAAGCTGTCAACACATATTGCCATACTCAGAATAGGAGTATGATAGTAGGGAGACATGGCAAAACTCCCTATGAGGTTTGGAATAATAGAAATCCTACTGTTGCTTACTTTCATATTTTTGGTTGTAAGTTTTTCATCCACAACAACAGTAAAACACAACTAAATGCCTTCGATGCTAAAACTGATGATGGTCTCTTTATGGGATACTCACAAAGAAGCAAGGCATATAGAGTCTTTAACAAAAGAACCTTAGTTGTGGAGGAAACACCTCATGTTGTATTTGACGAATCTACTGTTGAGTACAGAAAGCAAGTTGAGCTAATTGAGAATAAGCTCAAATCAGCAACCCTCGATGAAGTCATTGTACATGACATAGGAATGGTGGACTCACCTGCAGATCAGCCCGATGACCCGACTGTAGCTGCTGAAGACCCAACTGCAGATCAGACAGGATCACCAAACCTACCTGATCCAGTTTCCGCTGATGAAGACCCATCTGTAGCTGATAAAGACTCATCTGCAAATCAGTTCCAACCCGCAGATGACAAGACGGTAGCTTACCCAGTTGCAGACCAAGGAGACCATATCCAGGCTGATGCAGACAGAGAGGAAATTCACTAGAGCAATCCTACAGGGGGAACAGACCCTGAAGAAGATGATATTCCCAAGTGGCTGAAAGACCATCCAATCCAGCAAATTATTGGGAAGCTGACTGATGGAGTTAAGACAAGACAGTCTACCCTACCCGCAGGAATGGCAATGTTCTCTTGCTTCATGTCATAGATAGAACCCAAGACAACAGAATAAGCTTTGGAGGACTATTCTTGGATAAATGCCATGCAAGAAGAACATGAGCAGATGGAAAGGAACAATGTTTGGGTACTAACAGACAGACCAGATCATAAGAAGGTTATTGGCACCAAATGGGTGTACAAAAACAAGAGCGACGAAGATGGAGCTGTTGTTAGGAATAATGCCAGACTTGTTGCTAAAGGTTATGCACAGTGTGAAGGAATAGATTTTGATGAAACCTATGCACCTGTTGCAAGACTAGAAGCCATCAGACTATTCCTCGCATATGCTGCGTTTAAGGATTTTGAAGTCTACCAGATGGATGTAAAGAGCGCATTTCTAAATGGCATCCTAGAAGAAGAAGTCTATGTGGAGCAGCCCCCAGGATTTGTCAAAGGAGACAAAGTCTACAAGCTGTTGAAAGCTCTATATGGACTTAAGCAAGCACCAAGAGCTTAGTATGAAACCCTATCTCTATTTCTTGAGAAAAACGGTTTCTGCAAAGGAAAGGTGGACAAGACCTTATTCAGAGTGGAGCACGAAGGCCACATATTAATAGTTCAGATATATGTGGATGACATTATATTTGGCTCAACCAACCCAGAGCTATGTGAGAAATTCTCAAACCTCATGCAAGGAGAGTTTGAGATGAGTATGATGGGAAAGCTTAACTTCTTTCTTTGATTACAAGTTAAGCCGATGGAAAATGGAATTTTCATCAACCAAGCCAAATATACTAGAGATCTAATCAAAAGATTTGGAATGGAATCCGCCAAGCCAGCAAGAATTCCTATGAGCACAAGTACTCACCTAGATGCAGATGAGGGAGGCATATCAGTGGATTCAACCCACTATAGAGGACTCATTGGATCATTGTTATACCTCACTGCAAGCAGACCAGACATATCTTATGCCGTAGGAGTTTGTGCGCGATTTCAATCCAAGCCTAAGCAGTCGCACCAAGATGCAGCCAAGAGAATAATTAAATACCTTAAGTCTACATTCAATGTTGGACTATGGTATCCAAAGGACGATAACTTCGAGCTGTCAGGATATTCAGATGCAGATTTCACAGGATGCAAAATTAATAGGAAAAGCACTAGTGGAACGTGCCAATTCCTAGGAACCAGACTGATATCCTGGTTTAGCAAGAAGCAGGTTTCTAACTCTTTCTCCACCACAGAGTCAGAATACCTAGCTGCATGTAGTTGTTGTGCCCAGATCTTGTGGATCAGACAACAGCTGAGGGACTACAATATCATTGCCAATGAAGTCCCTATCTGGTGTGACAACAACAGTGCTATTGCAATAACCAACAATCCGGTTTTGCATTCAAGGACCAAGCATATTGATGTTAAGCATCACTTCATTAGAGATCACGTGCTTAACAAGAGAGTCAGAGTTGAAAGAGTCAGCACAGACTATCAAATTGCTGATATCTTTACCAATCCCTTGCCAGAAGAAAGGTTTTTGGAGCTGAGCAGAGAACTTGGTTTACTAGATTGGGAATCTAGTACAAAAGAAAAAGCCAACTGAAGCAGATCAGAGGAAGGACGGGCCTAGCTGATTATAGGAATCAAACCCTACCTGATGCAGACAAGAAGACGAAGGACAGATAAAGAAACCTAGCTGATCAAATCTCAGGCGAGAAGTCAAAGGAGTCAACTCACCTGATGAAGAGCAGTCAACAGTCAACGGTCAACCAGCTAAGTTTTTCTAATCCTGGCCGACTTCTGAATATTAAATTACTATCTACTATATATATGAAAATATCATATTAATTTTGGATCACAAGTGGCACAATACTATATGCTTTAAAAACACGTGGCAATCACAGGTTAAATCGAAATCCACTATGACCAATTAAAATCCAACCGTCCAATTTTAAACTCAAAACCTGGACCACCGATTAAAATTTGAATTTTAAAAGGAATCTCAAAAGGCGGACCACCGATTCAAAATAAAAGATTATTTAATTCCAACGTTATTTACTTTCTTTTTATGGACGGAAAAACCCATCACTTTACCTTTACCAGTCTTTCAAAACCCTAATTTACAGAGCAGAAAAATCCTTTGAACTCTAAATACACTAAGAAATCTTCTATATTTGCAGAAATGGAAGCTTACTTTGAAGGCGTAAACATGAAAGCTGTCAAGGACCAGATCATCTTTTCTCTGGTCGTTCATTTTGAAGGGCTCTTGGAATCACATCTGGAAAACAACGACTTGCTCTTCCTTATCCACTCAATGAAGCTGAATGGGATCTATCCATTTTTCGATATCAGTCCCAAACACCTGTACAAGGAGGACGTAATCGCATTTTACCGTGAAGCCCATGTGATTGAAGTAGGAATTAGGAGCACCGTTGGTGGAGTACAAATTGACATATCGCCAGAGACGATTCAAAAAGTTTTTGGAATGAAGAATCGTGGCATAGCGGTCGAGGCCCTCAAGCAGAAAGCAGCCGATACTGGGCTGAAGATTAAGGCGGTTGACCAGTCGGAGAAAATAAAGCTCACCGCAAAGAGGAGCAAAATTAAAAAGATGTATCGGTATGTGTTGGACATCACCAACAAAATCGTTATGGGTATGGCCGGGAGTTACGACCAATTGTCATCGGCTAAATTCATGGTGTTGGGAGCACTAATTCAGGACGATCCGATTGATTGGTCAGACTACATTTTCAGAAAATTGGTTCGTGAGGTCAACAAGGCCGAATGGCTTGTTTAAGAGAAGAGGCTCAGATCCAACCTGGCGTTTGGAACGCAGCAAAGTTGGATCCTTGAGAAGCTGGGTGTGGCGAAGGGAAGTACTGACCCCTTCCACATCAACAAGAGACTTGGTCACCTAGATCAAGAAACTTTGAGGAATCTAGTAAGCAATAGAAGAGCAGCTCGGATGCTAAAAGAGTTGTCTGATTCACAGCCCTACAAACACCCTTCATCAGACGAGTCGGACCAGCCTGCAGACGGCAACCAACCTGCAGCCAAGTCGGATTCGGAGTCAGACAAGACGCCCATTGCTGTTCGTTTCAAGCGAAGGGGACCAGCCCCGGGTTAGCCAGCCATCATTCATTCGTCACCAGAACCCTCTCCTAAAAGGCCTAGGCGATTGCAGTTCAGCCAAGAGGAGCAGCAAGAACAGTTTCCCAGTCCTGCAGCCAGGTCGCCTATCCACCTGGAGGACCAGCCTGCTCCGGGCAGCCTGGAGACCCAGATCGTTCCTCTCCTCACTCCAGCATTCATTTCCGAAGAAGAGGAAGCAGGTTTAATAATTTCCATCCATGAGGCAAATTATACTTTTTACCTGTTGGACAACAATATTTTCAATTTATCCCTAGAGCAACTTCAGTTAGTAAAACCGCAAGCTCTAAAACATTCTTTTATCCATATTTTTGAAGAATGGAAAACCTTTAAATCACTTTATTTCACTGAACTTGAAGCCTATGTTGAAACCAATGGTTGGGGATATCCCCAAGCCACAAAAGATGTGCTGACACATTTTTGCAAAGGGTCAGACACAATTTTGATTCTTCAGGAAAATTGGTTCATGTCCAATTTCAAAACCAACATGGACCAATTTATCCACTCCATTATGTATAGTATTTTTGACGGTTCCTTTGGGAAAGAAGAAGAAGAGGAGGAAGAAGAAAAGGAGATAAGAATTAAAGAAGTAGAAGAAGAAATTATTGTGATTGATGATGAAGAAGAAAAACAGGAAGAAAAGGAAGAAGAAAATATTTTAGTTGAAAAAGAAACTGGAGAAGAAGAAGTTGAAAAAACGGTGGAATTAGTAGATGAAGAAGAAGAAGGAGAAGAAGTTGAACAGGAGGATGGAGAATAAAAGGAAGATGATGAAAAAGATGATAAAAAGGATGATGATGATGATAATGATGATGATGATGATGATGATAAGGATGATGGAGGAGAAAAGGAGACTGAGAAAGAGAAAGAGAATGTTGAAGAGAAAGAAACGAAGGAAGAAGGAGAGAAGAAGTCAGAAAAGGAAGAAGAAGAAAAAGAAAAAGAGTAAGAAAAAGAGCCAGAAAAGGAGGCTGCAGATAGGGCTGGGGCGCCTGCCCGGTATACCAGCCTAGATCCAGACCTGGCTGAAGATTCCAGATCGGGGACCCCTGAACAGACCCCATCTGGAATGCCTGCTGCAGACAGGAGTCTGCCGTCAGGTGGGTCGTTTGCACGCCTACCTGCAGGAGTAGAAGGCTCAGGCGAGTACTCTCCACCAACATCACAGATTTCACCTGCGATGACCGAGCTGATCAGACAAATTGTCAAGGACACCATTGGAGAGCTGCTTGCTTCTCAGATCACCCCTGATCTCCAATCCATCAATGCAAAAATCGATAATTTGCTGCAGCGGGACATCCCTCAACCACCTCCTCCTACAAACAACAGAATGCCTTTTGGCATGTCTGACTGGATGCATCGAATGGAGCAGCAGTTGACCACCTTGGTTGATGCTGGCAAAAAGGGGGAAGAAAGGATTCAGGGGGAAGGCAGCAAACAAGGAGAAATAAGGGAAGTTCAAGAGATGAGAACTAAGAAGAGGCAGGATGTCCAGTTGATCACTGCTGGGACATCATCAGCCAAGAGGAAGGGAGAAGCTACAGTATCAGAACAGGCTGATGATCAGCCTGCAGGCAAAAGAAGGAGGATCAGAGGATGATTCGAGCCTACTCTAGAATGGTAAGGCAAAGAGTTATGGTATGTTGAAGAGTTTGTACCTACCGAAGCTTTAATCATGTGGGGATCTGCAAGGAAAAGGTTCATCAGAGATTACTATATCTGGGAAATACTCCAGGATAGTAGTTGCTCCCCACAACAGATTTTCATCAATTTCATGGAAGAAGCATATCCACAACTCTGGGCCATCCTTCTAAAACATGCAGAGGCATGCAATGCATATCCCATGATCCCTCCTTTCAGGGCCAAAGAACCTCCCACTTTAGAGAATAATGATCTGAATGAATTATCTCTCCAAAGGAAGATAAAGAAACTGTGTTGAAAACAAGTTCTCCTCTCAAGAAGAGCAAGATTTTGCAGCCCTTGTTGTAAGAAGAAAGTATGGTCTTGTTCCTGTTAAAATAAGACCAATTGGAGCTAAACCATTCAGACCTGCCAAGCAGCCTATCTGAAGAGGCAGAGGCAGAGGCAGAGGCAGATGATTTATATTCATTTTTGTACTTGTAAAATTTTCTGTAAATGTTTTTAGACATGTATTTGTAATCAATTCAGAAATTTTATAACAGTCTTTTGAATGACAATTCCCAGTTTTCTCAAGACTAGACTGATTTTAGTTTGTGTCTTGCACTCAAGTGTAGACTTGTTCATTTGAATATTTGCTTAAGTTTTGCCATCATCAAAATAGGGGGAATTTGTTAGGAATACTTGTTAGATTTTGATGATGTCATTAATACAATTCAAATGCTTATTCCTTGGCAAAAATGTAAGGAAGAACCAAATGAGTATCGTTCGTAGGCCAAACTATGTTGAGTTTAATACTTGGCAAAATATAAAGAAGAACCAAATGAGTATCTTCTATAGGCCAAAATAAGTTAGGCTCAAATCGGCTAAGTACAAATGTACAGCTGAGTCCATCAGAGAGGTACGGCCGAGTCAAGTCAGAGGAGTTCTGGTTAACAAAATTAATCAGAGATGTTTGACCAGACTGCAGTCAAGTGACCTAAGACAAGCCATCCGATCAGGCGAGTCCCAAACAGTGACCATCAGATAAGTCCAGACTGCAGTGAAGATGACTGTTCTTCAGCCTACTTGAGATCAGCCAAGTACTCCAAGTCCACGTCAGCATGCGTTGAATAGTCAAATATTACGGAAAGTCACATGCAGCGTGAAGAGACAAATTGGAGAGATTCCCGCAAAGGATATGAATTAAATAATTCATCCAGGCCTACCACTGAAGACTTTAATCTTACTATATTCAAAAGATTCGGCGCCTCACATGCAAAGTATTCACAACAGTCGAAAGATGGATTAAATTATGGGAATCCAGGCTTGCAACGTTCAGAAAGAAAACAATGAAGTCTACCTCTCCAATGGACGGATTTGTTGAAAATATTTGCAACGGCTATGAAGGAAAAGCTCAGAGTTCGTGACCTATATATATCCGAAGATTTGAAGCTGAGCATAACTACACACACAACATCGGTGCGAATAAACTTTCAGAGCAATCAAAGCATTCAAAGCAATCTAAAAGCGAACTATAGCATCATGAAAAGAGCAGTTCTCAAAAGTTCATACTTGAAGAAGCTCTTAGTTGGAGAAGACAAAAACTCGTGTCTTTAATCCTGAGTTCGGGGTACTTCACTGGTTGAAGTTCGAGACTGTAAAGTCATCCAAGGATCGCGGATCAAGAGGTGCAAGGCAGTCAAGAGTGTTGCAACGGCAAGGATTTCCACTGGTTGGAAGCTGTTGTAATTTGGTTGAATCACTGTAATCTTTATCACTGGTTGACAATTATAGTGAATTCATCTCCATCTGGTTTGGAGAAAAGTGGATTAGTAGAGGATTACCCCACATCTGAGACCACTATAACTGCCTGCGTATTTTACTGTTTTATAGCATCATACCTTAACTGCTGCATTCATTGTTAAGTGTTTCATTAGTTGTTTTGTATTCGTCATCAGCTGACTTCCGCACATATTGAGAACAAACGACTCTAAGTCATTTGCATATCTATCAGCTGAAGAAACTTACTCTTTGTGAAAAAGAGTTTAAGAGTTTCAATAAGTCTATTCACCCCCCCTCTAGACTTATTCCTGGACGACTTGTGACCTACAATAACAACAAAAATCATACCGCTAATAATACCAATACAAACAATAATAAAAATAATTAAATAAATAATAAGAAAAAATATAAGTATTATTGATAATACTAATATCAATAATAGTAATTATTAATACTAGATAACAACATATACACCCATAATATTAATTATATATGATATTATTGAAATATTAATATCAACAATAATAATAGTTTGATGCATCGACTTGAAGCGAACTGAACTGAACTGAATTTTGCTGAATTGAGCGAAATTGAAAATTACTGAAATTAAGTCTAAAATAACATAGCCTAATAATCGGGTTGTAATATGGATATATATTCATTTGAATATAAGAATATTCTTGTTTGCCTCAAGTTTAACGATAACTCTTTCAATACTCAAATTGTCGGTTATAACCTTTACTAATTTATTTGTGTCACCTATTTATATTCGAGTCACCTATTTTTTAGGTGATTCGGATGTAATTTGGTGACTCGAATAGAGGACTCATATGTAATTTGGTGATTCGAATAGGTGATTAAGATGTAATTAGGTGACATAAATATACTTAGGTGACTCAAATAGGTGACTAGCATGTATCTTAAGTGACTCGAATGTAATTCAGATGACTCAACTAGGTGACCCGAATGTATATAGGTGACACGGGTGTAATTTAAATGACTCGAATAGGTGACTGGAATGCAATTTAGACGACTCAAATGTAATTTAGATGACTCGAATATGTGTCGAGTGTGTTTTCTGTTAATCGGATATGTGAGTCGAATGTGTTACTCGAATATGTGATTTGAATGTATTCAAATAAAAGTCAAATTTAATAATTTAAATATAAATAAATAATTAAATTTGAAATCAAAAAATTATTGTCAAATTTAAATAAAATACCGTATATTTTCCCCCATATTCTATTGGAGTCAACGCTTGACATTTCCTTCTCTAGTCGGTCCAAATTAGGCAAAAACCAGAAAGGTTCTCATATCGTGATAGTTCAAAGAAAAGTATTTTGTTCTATACAATATGAAAGTTGACTTTAACAAGATCGTCATAACTTAACTTTCACAATATTTAAGTATATAAATATTATTTTTAAAAAATAATATTTAGTTGTATATTTACAATTATACTCCTACCTTATATAACGGCAGTTTATGTTAATTAGTATACCTAGTTGATAGATTTTTTTTTTGGTGAAATACCTAGTTAATAGATGTATAATGGTAAAAATAGGAGTTTTAGTACATTCCGAAATAAAGAAGCGTGTTACGGGATATCCTTTCATTATTGGTGTCTAGCCTAATACTGGTCATAGGAAGATACATAGATGGAAGATTCTAGATCCTTCTAGAGGCAGTATGATCCTACTAGATATCTTACTTTATCTAGAAATCTTAATAGATTCTAGAAGTTCTAGATCCTTCTAGAGGTAGTGCCTATATAAAGGCCTCCTCTATCAGTGTTATGAATACAATCGATTGACTCATATTTACAGCTTTCTTACTTTCTCCAGAAACACGTTATCAGCACGTACCTCTAAGAAATTTTCACAAATCCCGAAAAAAAAATCGGCCCTTAACCCTAGCCGGACCACTGCCGGACCACCGCCGGACCACTGTCGCATTCTGCGGGACCTCCGATCGACCCAGATCGACCACTGTCGCATCCTGCCGGACCCTTGCTGGACCTCCGATCGACCCAGATCGACCACTGTCGCACCCTGCCGGACCCCTGCAGGACCTCCGATCGACACGGATCGACCACTGTCCCATCCTGCCGCATGCCGCCGTTTCCAGTCCGCCCAGACCTCTGCCGCACTCTGTCACGATCAACCGTGATCGATCTTGATCGGTACCAGCCGCACCGATCCAGCCTAGCTGCGACCACAGCTCGCCCATGGCGACCAGATCCCGTTCGGCGCCTGCTGATAAGTGTCAGTTTTGTACACTTATCCATGGTTTGTATCGATAAAATTCACCCATAATTGAGCTAGTCTACTCATTTTTTGCTTTTAATTAATTAGTTTTAATAATTTTATTTTTATCGGATGATGATTGGATTAAATAACTGATTTACTCAAGAAATAACATGTTTATTAAATATTCTCTTTGTTGAATTTTGATATATTCATGTTGTAGGGCTTTCCGAGACGAATTCGGCAGTCTTTCCGGATTCAAAATCAGAGTTATATATCAAAAGTTATCATCCGAAGAAGATTTGGGGCAAAAACGCAAAGTCCGAGAAATGCAGGTGAAAACATAACTATCAAAGCTTCCTTTGAGCAAATTTACTAAGACTTTTTACGGCCGTAACTACAGAATTTTACGGCCTTAAGTCACCCTTGTTATGGCCGTAACTCCCAGAATGTTACGGCCGTAACTCTTGATTGGTGTGATGATTTGTCTAATTTTTATACTTTTGTGTATTATTGAGGGGATGGTGGCATTGATCCGATCTAATGTAATAATCTTTGGAGTTTTGGAGCTATTAGATGACTTTAGGTGTATAAATAGACCCCTTAGATCCTTCATCATTCATCATTCATCATATAATTTTCCATTTTTTGTAAACTTTTCTTTTTGTGTGAAGAACACACTTGTGTTCTTGAGTGATTTTTGTAAGTGTGGTATAGCATATGTTGTTCAGAGAGTTTATTGCTTCTATCTCCTTTATCTACTAAGGGAGTTAGGATCAATTCTTTCTCTTGATTCAACTAATAATGACCACACAAGCTTGTAATATGTATAATAAACCCTTCATGGGCTAAGTAACCTTTAGTTGGGATTATAAACAAGGTTAGTCATGTTATTTATGTTTGTATAAAAGATCTATTGTGAATTACTTATTATTGTGTGTGATTTTCATTGTTTTAACAATCTTTATTTATTTGGCCAATAAATGAAGATATTTATGGTCTTTATATGTTTCGAAAGAAAATATGTTTGATTAGATCAAATGATCTTCACTCTAAGTTGTTCTAGGGGATAGAAATATACCTCTAGTCCTTAAATGATTCTTTGATTTATTTTCATAAATCCTAATGCTATGTATTAAAGCCAATCAACATAGAAATATAGTGGATTGATTCAATATGTAAGGGGCGTTTTATAGTTCGAAAGAGAAACCGTCTTTTTAAGGAAAATCGAATCTACACAACATAATAAGTAAATTCATCTTATGATCTCCTATACATCTTCTATAACTAATGACGAACTAAGTTTGTAATCCCAACTATTTCATTTTATCGTTAATCAATCTATTATTATTGCAATATTTTTATTTCCTTAAAATATTAGAACTATAATTGCATTTTCTTTGCAATCATTAAACCAAACTTTTTAAATTGTGTGTTTCACTCATATTAGTATCTATAAAAATATACTAATAGTGTATAATTCAAATTATAACCAAACTTCCTTGTGGGATCGATAAACCGGACTCAAAAAGTCCACTTTACTACTTGATACGATATCGTGCACTTGCGATAGTTACACTAACATCATGTCAAGTTTTTGGCGCCGTTGCCGGGTAAGTATAAGTTATATTTGAAATCTTGCATTGTAAACTATTTTATAGGTACAAATTTCTCGACATTGTAACTTAGTACTCAATTGTGTTTATCCGGTCAAGTGGCGGATAACGGTACTCCGTGACTATTAAAGTCGGATTTTTTAGTTTCCCACAACAACTGATATTTGTAGATATTTTCTTCAATAATTTTCATTGTCTTTTTATTTATTTATTTTTTTATCATGGAAGAAACTTTGTATAAAATCGAAAAAAGATTTCCCTTTCTGAGCAAAAACGCAATTTTAAAAATTTACAAGACAAGGCTTGAAAGGATGAGGTTGCTTATGAATAAAAGCATACCTTTTGACATAAGATTCATAATTGAAGCCAAAGTAAGAATAGAGGGTGAATTCACAGAAACACCGAGTAGATTTTTACCAGGGCATGGAAAAAGTTCATATATGAAGAAACGACGAGCAAAGATGATAGCCGTTTGTTATAAATGTGCTAGATGGAACTGTAATTTAAAATGTCGATCTTTAGGAATTCCATATACAAACAGAGAAGATAAAATTCAATTCATTAAGGATGGACTGAATAAAGAGAATTTAGATGATATCGAGATTTCTCTTGACACGCATCCTAGTGGACTCGTACATTACGGAATTCGATGTTTGTGGAGTAAATTCAAACCAGAATATGAACAACGTCTTGGGAATCTGACGTTAAAAGACCCTATTTGCCAATTTGTAAGAAAATTGGATGGGAAGCTTCTCCCCGACTCATAGAAGGCGTTTAGGCCGTTTCTGAACGTAAAATCAGAGGAAGATGTGAGCCACAATCACAACTACTGTACATACGCGTAAGTATATTTTATTTTTGTCGTGTGGTGATATTTTCTTAATAAAAAAATGTGATACGCGATAAATGCTTTCATTATTCTATTGAGTAGTTGAAGCACCATCAAACGCAATCACAAACTTGTTAAACAATTTTTACCTTCTTTTTCTTCTATAAATAAACATTGTGCTTGTTTCTTTCATTCATCCCTCAAACTTGCATTTTTCTCTGTTTCTCTCTAAATAATTTCTTTTCAAAAATGGAGTCATCATCTTCAACAAAAAAATTTAGCACAGTCTGCATTTTTGGTGGAGCTAGTTCTGGAAAAGAGGCATGCTTTCAAGCGACCCACAACTTGGGTCGTACCTTAGGAGAAAAATGCATTCATGTAGTCTACGGAGGAGGAAGTCTAGGATTAATGGGACGAGTGCCGTCGCCTATATGGAAGGAGTAAGAGTGTTGGGAATAATCCCAAAACCTCATTGAAAGTAAAATCACCGTCAACTATTGGAGATGAGTTTAGATCTTTAAATATGCAAGATCGCATAACTCACATGATAAATAATTCGCGAATTTATCACCCTTCCGGTGGTTTTGGCACCCTTGAGGAACTTTTTCATGTGGTTACGAGGCCAGGCTAAATGTTCATCAAAACCAATAGGTTGCCTAATGTCAATGGTTTCTTTGATGGTTTACTATCTTTCATCGACTACTCTGTGAAAAGGGTTTTATTTCGGCGAGCTAAGCGAATCATAGTCGTTGCAACAACACGAGAAGAACTAATCAAAAACTCAATGAATTTGTTCCTCAACCAGATCCGGCTCTAGCTAAAATTGTCTGGATGGAAGATTTTACCGTGAGAAAACGAAAAGTGGATTCATTCCTCTCCCTTTGATATCCCATGTCGGACCTCTTTTATTTTTACTTTCTGTCGTGTGTAATAATCGTGGTAAATGGTGGCAGCTTAAGGAGTTTCTTCTTGATCTCTTGACGTGCATCTATTCGCGATTTATGTATTGTTATTTTATTACTGTAATTTTTATTGTGTGTTTTTTTTTATAAAAGCATTGATGGCAGCGTAAGGCGACTCTTCGGACTTTCTTGATGCGCATCTTAAAAATTGTGTTATACTTACGAGTATATTTTATTTTCTTTTGTTGTGTGCCTCGTATATTTATTCTCTTACAGATTCTAAAAGGCGTTAGCTCAAACATCAACTTTCTTAACAGGGAGTATTCTGCTTTTCTGCATTGCGTTTTATTTTATTTTTTTTAAAAACTGAGGACAGTTTTATTTTCAAGTTTGGGGGTGGTTTGTTTTAATATTTTGGTGTGTTTTGATTGATTTGGTTATTTGCCTTAATTTTTTATATATATATATATATATATATATATATATATAGTATTTTGATTTATGAGATTTCTAGATCTGGCCATAACACCAATAAAATAGCTATATACAAGCTTCTAAAATCGTTTTAACCGGTAAAAAAATTGTATATTCCAAAATTTTTTGAGCCTTAATCTCTCTTTCCAAGCCTTGTAATTATCATATAAAATCGAGTCATTCGTTACCTTGAGAAAAGAAGAATCAATCGGTTGATGAAAAATAGAACTGAAATTTACTTAATTTGTGGAGTTTTTGATTTTTCATGCTTAAAATAAGAAATGATTTTCTGCAAAAATTCTATTCCCTAAAAAAAGGAGTCATTGGTGAAAAGAGTTACACGTTAGCAAACAACAGTATGAAAGCTATCACCTAAAAAAATGACGAAAAGGAGAAGTGTTGAGCAGCAACAGCTGCCTAATTTTGGGGGTCTTAAATTTTGCGAAAAATAAAGGACTAACCATTGTTGGTGCGTAGCTGCCGTCTCAGAAAAATTGGTGAAAAGAGCTACACGTTAGCAAATAACGGTGTGAAAGCAATCACCTTTTAAAAAAATGAGATAGAAATTGTGTTAGTGAAAAGAGCTACACGTTAGCAAATAACGGTGTGAAAGCTATCACTAAAAGGGATGTAGTTTATGAGCAGATTTGAATTAATTAGCGGCTGAATTTCAATACACTCAATTTCGTGAATAATCACAATATTTGATGACGCCAATGAAATTCTTCTTCATATTGGGTCGAAAAATAAATGAGTGATCGAGAGCAACCATTAAAGGGAGTCGTGTGTATCACGAGTGGGAAAGAAATAATCAACCTTTTGGGGGGAAACCTTACATTTTGGAATTACAATACTAAAACCGTGTTTTAACTTCAAAATCATTTGTAGATTTATTTTGAATCTTGATTCATTTATATCTACTGTATAAAGCTGGTTGTTGTGTATTAATGGCATTTTGATCTCCTTTTCTTTTTTTTTTATATTTTAATTTATGTGTGTATTAATTTTTCTTATTTTTATTTTTGGAGCATGAATAATAAAGAGTCTTGCTCGGGACTAGCAAGAATTCAAGTTTGGGGGTGTAATAAGTGTCAGTTTTGTTCACTTATCCATGGTTTGTATCGATACAATTCACCCATAATTGAGCTAGTCTACTCGTTTTTTGCTTTTAATTAATTAGTTTTAATAATTTTATTTTTATCGGATGATTATCGGATTAAATAACTGATTTACTCAAGAAATAACATGTTTATTAAATATTCTCTTTGTTGAATTTTGATATATTCATGTTGTAGGGCTTTCCGAGACGAATTCGGCAGTCTTTCCGGATTCAAAATCAGAGTTATATATCAAAAGTTATCATCAGAAGAAGATTTGGGGCAAAAACGCAAAGTCCGAGAAATTGCGGTGAAAACGTAACTATCAAAGCATCCGGTGAATAAATTTACGAAGCCAAATTCTGGTAGTAACTACGAGAATGTTACGGCCGTAAGTCACCTAGTTACTGGCCGTAACTCACAGATGTTACGGCCGTAACTCTTGACAAATTGTGATGATTTGTCTAATTTTTTATACTTTTGTGTATTATTGAGGGGATGGCTGGCATTGATCCGATCTAATGTAATAATGCTGGAGTTTTGGAGCTATTAGATGACTTTAGGTGTATAAATAGACCCCTTAGATCCTTCATCATTCATCATTCATCATATAATTTTCCATTTTTTGTAAACTTTTCTTTTTGTGTGAAGAACACACTTGTGTTCTTGAGTGATTTTTGTAAGTGTGGTATAGCATATGTTGTTCAGAGAGTTTATTGCTTCTATCTCCTTTATCTACTAAGGGAGTTATGATCAATTCTTTCTCTTGATTCAACTAATAATGACCACACAAGCTTGTAATATGTATAATAAACCCTTCATGGGCTAAGTAACCTTTAGTTGGGATTATAAACAAGGTTAGTCATGTTATTTATGTTTGTATAAAAGATCTATTGTGAATTACTTATTATTGTTTGTGATTTTCATTGTTTTAACAATCTTTATTTATTTGGCCAATAAATGAAGATATTTATGGTCTTCATATGTTTCGAAAGAAAATATGTTTGATTAGATCAAATGATCTTCACTCTAAGTTGTTCTAGGGGATAGAAATATACCTCTAGTCCTTAGATGATTATTTGAGTTATTTTCATAAATCCTAATGCTATGTATTGAAGCCAATCAACATAGAAATATAGTGGATTGATTTAATATGTAAGAGGCGTTTTATAGTTCGAAAGAGAAACCCACTTTTTAAGGAAAATCGAATCTACACAACATAATAAGTAAATTCATCTTATGATCTCCTATACATCTTCTATAACTAATGACGAACTAAGTTTGTAATCCCAACTATTTCATTTTATCGTTAATCAATCTATTATTATTGCAATATTTTTATTTCCTTAAAATATTAGAACTATAATTGCATTTTCTTTGCAATCATTAAACCAAACTTTTTAAATTGTGTGTTTCACTCATATTAGTATCTATAAAAATAGACTAATAGTGTATAATTCAAATTATAACCAAACTTCCTTGTGGGATCGATAAACCGGACTCAAAAAGTCCACTTTACTACTTGATACGATATCGTGCACTTGCGATAGTTACACTAACATCGTGTCACCTGCCGATCCAGCCTATCCACGACCATAGCTCGCCCGTGCTGACCAGATCCCGTTCGGCGCCTGCCGATCCAGCCTAGCCGCGACTACAGCTCGCCAGTGCCGACCAGATCCCGTTCGGCGCCTGCCGATCCAGCCTAGCTGTGACCACAGCTCGCCCGTGCTGACCAGATCTCGTTCGGCGCCTGCAGATCCAGCCTAGCCGCGACCACAGCTCGCCCGTGCCAACCAGATCCCGTTCAGCGCCTGCCGATCTAGCCTAGCCGCGACCACAGTCCGCGCATGTCGTGTGATATCCAGATAATTATTGATTATTTTCATCTGTATTTGAACCTTGTAATATTCGACTTTGTGGTATCTATAATCGAAGTATGATTTTTTCCGTATCCGTATTCCAATTAGTCATGATCATGTTAGGAAAAATTTGCAAATTCATGCATGAAGCTACATCATAACGTACGCTCGCAAATGAGCTTAACGTACATTCTGAACTAAGGATAGCGTACGCTATGGACGAAACATAGCGTACGTTACGTACAGTCAGGCAGATAAGGTTGGTCGGAACATGGGCCATCTGGGGGCGGGGGCAAGGATAAGATTCCCCGCATGGCCCGGACAGCTTTTTGAAAAAGCAAGTCAACAAGGTTTAGCGTACGCTAAAGGACTAAGATAGCGTACGCTAATCAGAGCTTATTACGTACGTAAAGGGTAAGGGTTAACGTACGTTAAGAAGGTCAGAAATGAGGCAGTAGCTACTGTCGGACGATAACACACGCTAAATATTTCAGATAGCGTACGTTAAGGCCATAACGTATGTAATATCGTGAGGCTAACGTACGTAAAGATCTGAGTTTTGTAAATAGGACATTACCCCATTTCACTTCCTACCCTTTGCTCTTCTCGTTTCCTTCACGTTTTGAGAGCTTAACCAACCTATAAATTCATATATCATCCACTTCGATCGGTTTTGGAAAGCATTAACATTTTGGATTGGTGTTCAAGCTTTCGGGGTTGAGTTCTACCGATCGTTTTCATCGTTATTCTTCGTGAAAGGTATGTTGATACTAAACACAACCTTGAATTCGGTTTCTTTAGTATGTTACTGAGATTATTACATTTCAAGGATGTCGTAGCAATCGAATATCATGGCTTAGGAAGAGTGGTTTGATTATACTTGGAGTGTTCTTCATTGTTAAGAGAATTGTGAAATGAACCTTGGCATGTTGAACCCTAGGACGTAGTTTCTGAGATTGTGGTACGTTTTGGTCGAGTTGTATATAATGCCATGTTAATATCATCACCTAGAATCAAAGTATTCAAAGAAGATGAATTCTAGGAGTTTCACCAAGAACATTTCGTATTTCGTAAGAGGTGATTGAATTGATAAACTTTGATATATTCTTGGTTAGAATGGATTGATTATGTTGAGGATAATCGAATTGAACCTAGAACACGGTTGTTTCATCTTCCTTCGAGAATTTGTTAGTATTTGTATGATCATACCTTTGATACGAGATGTATGAATGACCGAACCATGAATGAAGATTGAAGTATAGAATTATATTGGTTTGATGAATATCTTTGAAATCGTAGAACCAACATTGTACGAAAATGTGTTCGTAAGTATAACGTACGTTAAGTGTCATGCATTACGTACGTTATAGCTGTTGGGATTCGGTGCCTAAAACAAAGGCCCAGCGGAAGCGGTAAAACGAAAATTAATTCGATCCGAATCCCTACGAGGATCGATCGAGCTACGTATATACGAATATATAAACGAAAAGCAAGAGTCGTAAGAAACTAACCCTCGAAGTCCGTTGATTAAATGGTAACCTTCTCTTGAGCTATTCCCCAAGCTCTTGAACGATCCAACGCCGAAAGCACCGCGTCTCTACTTGCCACGCGCCGGAAAAACAAACGGAATGACAACACCTTGCTATCCTCCGAGGATACGGCTAGAGCTAGGTGATGAAGCTTGCAATATGAGATTATCACACTCTAAGTGTATAACTCACAACTCTCAATTAATCTCTTGAAATTTCTCAAAGAAAAACCAAGAAGAAATGAAGAACAAGAAGAAGACTTAAGAAATGAACTCAAAAATTCTTTTCTCTCTCTCTCTATTCATCAACCGTGAGAAATGAATGAATCATTTGAGAGATGATGTCTTCTACTTTTATTCTATTTCCACCCAAGATAACAACTCATCCCACTACAACACCTGCCCCACAAGTCTTAATCATCCATTAAAGAATGGAACAAGAAACAAAAGGAAGTAAGGTGGAAATTAAGGGGGCGGCTACCATGCAGAAACGGATGAGTTCGGTTCGTTTCGGACTCCCGTGAGTCCAAACAGATAAACTACGATTCCGTTCCGATGTATTTGTATCGATTAACTAATCCAATTAATTAAACATATCAAATACAAAATAACATAATTAATTTCTCCAAGAAATAATTATATTCATGAATTAAATTAATCACCCAGTGATATATTTAATCCATTAAGCCGTAAATCAATTTATCCGATAAATCAATTTAAACATCCAATGTCCCAAATTAGATATCCAATATCTAATATTCATAATGAGAGAATTAGCTTAATTCATTCCGTCGTCAATCCTAATGCGCGACTCGGTAGGTCCGTCTCAGTCAGCAATGGGAGGAACCAAAGAGTAGTAGCACCACCTAGCCAGCCTGGTGGCCTACACTGTACTCGATCGAGAACGAATGATTGGGATCATTCAAGAACCATTCTGTCGTGAATACCGGTATACGTATAAACCCTTCTTTCAAATGTCCCGATCAAGTTATAGGGTCACGGTCGGTCAAACCCTATCATGCTTGACGCTATGCATGCGTTAATGCAAATCGAGATCATCGAGTCATCGTGTATCTAATACAACTAGCTCCAATGCTTTGGCCAAAGACTTATGATCTCATCGCAATAACCGCATAGGACATATAACCCGTTCACTAACGGGAGAAAGAATTCTATCTTGGTATTCGGTAGGACTGCTACTTGCCGTCAAGATGCACGTCGAGGTTGACCCCGCCTTAGGTTTACGGTCGAACTACTCTAATGAAAATATTGACGTCACAAGCACATCCCTACTAAATCCTCAAGTCGAAGGTTCACGAATACCTATCACAACCTTTCGATTCCGTCATTGACTGTCCCGGAGTGAAATCCGTGTGACGAATCGAGAGTGAGTCGGTTCGAGTATGCTAATCTAATTAGCATACCTATAACGTGTGCTCCCACTAACCATTAGTGTTCGACAGGCACTCTCCATGTCAAAGAACACGTCATACAAGTCTTTACATAAACTTAACGCCTACCAAGTTTCATCGACTTGCGAACGATTAAGTATTTGAGCTATAAACCTTTCCAGTGCCGACCCCCTTATCCAATAAGGAGTAGAACGTTTTGCTCTCAAATACACGGACTAGTTTCTATATGTTTATTTACGAGTTAGGAATGCCAGTAACTACCAGTAAATAAAGAAACATTCATTTGCCTTATATAAATGGTTTACATAATTACAAGTACAATGCCCTCACTCAACAACCTCTGAGTGGCATTCGAGGGCATACTCCTAACAATCTCCCACTTGCACTCAATGCCACACACTATGGTATCTAATACCCATGTTCTCCAGATGACGCTCCAAGCTAGTCTGAGATAGTGGCTTGGTCAGTGGATCGGCGACGTTGTCGGCCGAGTCTACTCTATGCAGCACAATGTATCCCTTGCGAACAAATTCTCTTACGAGATGATACTTCCTCTCAATATGTTTGGTGCTGTTGTGAAACCTCGGCTCCTTGGCCTGTGCTACATCTCCGTCGTTGTCGCAGTACAGCGGAACAGGCAGCTCAGCACATGGTATCATTTGAAGTTCTCCTAGAAACTTCTTAATCCAGAACCCTTCCTTGGAAGCCTCCGAGGCTGCTTGATACTCAGCCTGACAGGTGGAATCATCAGTCGCGCTTTGCTTGGCACTACGCCAAGATACTGCTCCTCCATTAAGAGTAAATATGTAGCCAGAAGTGGACATCGAGTCGTCCTTCAGTCCTTGGAAGTCCGAATCAGTGAATACCACCACATCCAATTCTCCACCGCCATACATCAGAACCATATCTCTAGTCCTTCTTAAGTACTTGAGAACGTTCTTTACGGCAGTCCAATGTTCCCTACCTGGGTTTGCCTGAAACCTACTCACCACGCTTACAGCATGCGCGATGTCAGGTCTTGTACACAACATAGCATACATAAGGCTACCCACGGCCGAAGCATATGGTATATTACTCATTTCCTTTCGTTGTTCCTCACTTTGAGGACACATCTTCAAGGTGAGTTTTATTCCATGTTGCATCGGTAGGAAACCTCTTTTAGAATCATCCATCTTAAATCGCTTTAAGATCTTATCTATATAGAGGGCTTGGTAAAGGCCTATTGTTCTCTTCGCTCTATCCCGGTAGAGCCGAATACCAAGAATATAGGTTGCTTCTCCCAAGTCTTTCATGTAGAAATTACTCGAAAGCCAAGCTTTCACAGAACTAAGCATTCCCACATCATTTCCTATTAGTAGAATGTCATCTACATATAGTACTAAGAATGCGATCTTGCTCCCACTAACCCTCTTGTATACACAAGGCTCCTCTTCATTTTGCACGAAATCAAACTCTTTGATTGCCTCGTCAAAACGAAGGTTCCAACTACGCGACGCTTGCTTCAGTCCATAAATGGAACGCTGAAGCTTGCACACTTTCTGAATATCGACTTCAGACACAAAGCCTTTAGGCTGCTCCATATAGATTTCCTCCTCGAGGAATCCATTAAGGAAAGCCGTCTTTACGTCCATTTGCCATATCTCATAATCGTGGTAGGCAGCTATAGCAAGCATCATGCGAATAGACTTGATCATGGCTACGGGCGAGAAGGTATCGTGGTAATCGATCCCTTCCTTCTGGGTATAACCCTTTGCCACAAGCCTGGCCTTATAGGCGTCAACCTTGCCATCACCATCAGTCTTTCTCTTGTAGATCCACTTGTTCCCAATAGGCACTATGCCCTTGGGGCGGTCTACTAGAGTCCAGACCTGATTGACATGCATCGAGTCTATCTCAGCTTCCATAGCTTCACGCCATTTCACGGAGTCTACATCCACCATCGCTTGGTCATAGGTTGTTGGGTCGGTCTCTTGGCTATCACTTGGAACCTCATGGAGACCCAGCTCCTCCAAGTGCACAAGCCCATACCTCTCAGGTAAATGAGACACCCTACTAGACCTACGAGGTGGTTGTAGTTGTGTTTCAGAAAGTTCGGTTCCAGTTTCTTGCAGTGTCTCGAGGAGTTTCATTGTATTCTTCTAAAGAAATACTTCTACCGCTCCGCCTTCTGAATGAACTCATCTTCCGGGAAGTGTGCTTGTAAAGCAACAATGATCCTTCGATCTTCGGGCATGTAGAATAGATATCCCATCGTCCTGCACGGAATCCAATGAAACGTCCCTTCACAGACCTAGCTTCCAACTTTTCCACCTTAGTCTTCTTGACATAAGCGGGACATCCC
This sequence comes from Orobanche coerulescens, assembly GCA_033398695.1. Classification (NCBI taxonomy): domain Eukaryota; kingdom Viridiplantae; phylum Streptophyta; class Magnoliopsida; order Lamiales; family Orobanchaceae; genus Orobanche; species Orobanche coerulescens. The sequence goes on from CM065803.1 coordinate 54,669,471, forward strand.
CAAATCCTAATATGATTAAGACTTGGTTTCCTTCCTTCCCACATCTCATGTGGAGTTTTAGGAACGGATTTAGAAGGACATCTGTTCAAGATATACGCGGCGATCAGTGCATACCCCACAGGTAAATCGGCAAGTCAAGATAGCTCAAGATGGAACGGACCATGTTCAACAGGGTCCGGTTCCTTCTTTCTGACACACCATTTAACTGAGGAGTACCTGGAGGTGTTAGTTGTGAAACTATTCCATGTTCTTTAAGAAACTCGTCAAACTCCGTACTCATATACTCGCCACCTCGGTCCGACCGAAGTGCTTTGATATGATTACCAGTTTGTTTCTCGACTAGGGCCTTGAATTCCTGGAATTTCTCAAAGGCCTCGGATTTATGTTTCATTAAGTATACATAACCATACCTAGTATGATCATCTGTAAACGTAATGAAATATTGATATCCGTCACGTGCTGCTTCCAAAGCACCACATACATCGGTATGGATTAATCCCAGTTTATCAGCGGCTCTTTGAAATGTCCCTGTGAAGGGGGACTTAGTCATTTTGCCTTTAAGGCAAGATTCACAAGTGGGAAAGGGATCCGATCCCAATGGACCCATAAGTCCATCTTTTTCCATCTTGTAAACCTTGGTCTGACCAACATGACCAAGTCTAAGATGCCATTTCAAAACTTGATTGGTTTCATCCCTACCGCGTTTTCTAGTTATAGTATTCACAACTACTTTGTTGCTGAGATTTAGATGATACAATCCATTCAACAATGTAGCAGTACCCACTAGTTTATTTCTAAAATAAATTTTGCAGGAACCATCACCAATGAAAAATGAAAAGCCTTTTCGGTCCATGACCGGAATGGATACAATGTTTTTGTGCCCCTTGGGCAAAACAAGTACATCTTCTAAAGTCAAAACAAAGCCGGATTCTAAACCCAAAAGAAGTGATCCTATGTCGGTCGCCTCGACACTATGTCCGCTTCGACCGTGATCATAACTTCTCCACTCCAAGCTTCCTACTTTGTTCCAGATCCCGATTCACGGTACAAATATGAGAACTAGCACGAGAATCAAGTATCCAGAAGTAGAAAATACAAGAGCGAACAATTTGTTTCCAAAACTAAAAGTTACAGACGAAGTGCCATGAAGAATCGGACAGTCTCTAGCCCGGTGGCCCGACTCACCGCACTTGAGACAAGCATCCTTCTTCTTCTTGTTCTTTGGAACCATCGGGGCCTTGCCCTTTCCCTTAAGGTCCTTAGCTTGTGGTCCAAATCCGCTTCTTGGTCTTTTTCTTCTTATTCTTAGACTTAGAAGTCCGAAGAAATCACAAGTGCGAGACTCCTTCATCCGCGGGGTCTTCATCCGAGGCGAGCGGTCACCGGCTTGTTCATTAGCCCGGCTAAGTTACATGCAATCTCATTGCGGTTGAAGTTCATAACAAGCGTGAGAAGGAATCGGGGAGAAGGCGTAGGATAAGGTCGGTTTGGAGAGAAGTATCCATTTTAAAATCAAGAGCCTCCAATCTCTCGATCATGGATATCATTTTGAGGACGTGTTCCCAACCTTCTCACCTTCCTTCATCCTTGCACCGAACAGTTGCTTGGATATCTCATATCTAGCGATTCACTTGTGCTCACCATAAAGCTCGGTTAAGTGAGATAGAATCGCCAGCGAAGTCATTTTCTCATGAGCTCTCTGAAGCTCATTAGACATGGAAGCCATCATATAAGCACGGACTTTCACGTCATCCTTAACCCACTTTTCGTGGTTTTCAATCTCTTCTGATTGGCTCGGGTCCGCACAGAGGCGCCGGAATGTCCGTCTCCAAGACGTATCCCGGTGCCTCTATACCGAGGACAATCATCGATTGCGGAGCCAATCCACAAAGTTAGGTCCCATTAAGGTGTTCTTTTCGAGTAGAATTGCGAGTGGATTCATTGTCATATTGAGATTTGTCTGCATTAAGTATAACAGATTAATTAGTGACTTGTTATATTATGTTCTGAGTATAGAATTAAGGTCTTTTCTATTCTTGTTACCCAGCTCCCACTATTTTTATCGGAATAACACACTCCCATGTGAAATCCGGAAGTATCGTCGCTCTACTTCATAGTGGTGATCGAGTTCTTTATAAATCTTAATAGAGGGCAACCGAACAGGTTTCTAGTCTATTAATTTTCATAAAGTGGTGTCCAACACCAACCCATCTAATGGATGATTCGATCTTCTTTTTCCCCTTGTTCAATCCCCTCAACCTATACGGTTTCTATGGTTCGTGAACAAGTTAAGTTTATACCATCGACGCAAATCAGTTTCACAATTGAATCTTATCCGGCAACCTATCAGGTTTCTAGGGATAAAATTTGCTCCAACCGAAGGCATCCAATGCGCTCCCGGTAATTTATCCGTCCTCCCCGAACGACTACCCCGATAACTCGGAAGCATAGCACATCCGGTTTGGATTTCAATTTCCCGAAAACTCGATGGAGGGAAGGAAAACCTTGAAACCTTATAAACTTAATTATTTGTTGTGGGAGAATTATCGCGATTAATGTTACACTTTGCACATTAATTCATTTAAGCGCGTTTGTGGCATTCATACAATATGAAACAACCATTCACAACCTAGTTGCTACCAACATGTGGTTCATGGACCGTTCCTAGAAAACAAAAACGCCGTAATCTAATTACAAGTCTTCGTCTTGAATCTTCGTCTTCTCAAAATGGATCTTCCTCCGGTCTTCGTCATTACATATAAATTTTACATTGAAAATTGCATCCTAGTTACAAACATTTCTAGTAAAATAAATAGGCTCAAAACGGCCTTTACAACCCAATCGAATAAAACGAACGATTCAAATCTAAGTCCACGAACCACATCCCCATTCAAAAAGCATTCATCCAATAAATACTATATAAATGGAAAGAGTAGAGATACATTGATCCAATCAACAATTCGAACCGATCCAATCGATTCACACAATCGGTAATATGATAACGTTCAAAATAATTCGGTCGACCATAAATATTCCAATTAATCAAATTTCCCTTATAAAATGAAATAACATAAATCATTTTAATCATATTAAATCCAATTTAACATGCGGGAGATTAATTTTCAAGAATACACGAAAAAATCGAGCCGGGGCGAAATTGGCCTGCCATGGCCGAGTCACTGCCGTGACATCTGCAGAAATGCTCGACATGGCCGATCACGATCGGCGGTGCCGGCACGGCCGTGTCTCGACACGGTCGGAGTGCACTGGCGATGGCTTTGGGATCGCCGACACGGCCCGTGTCACGGACACGGCCGTGTCACGGACACGGCCGTGTCACCGGTTTCTGGCCAGTCACCACGGCGACAATCGCCCTTTGTCCGAAAAATCGTCCGACGACGATTCGGAGCTCGATTTTCGACCGGATATCCAATATCAATATTTTTCAACATTCATATCTTCAATATAAATCATATTTCCAAGAAATTAAGATTTATATTTAGACATAAACTTACGAAAAATATAACTACAACGAACGTAAAAATATATACCACGATTATGACTAAAATGATTCCAAATCATTCACCATCTAATCAAGCATTCCAAATGCTAATATCGTATATACGATCGCAAGACCTACGCTCCGATACAACTTTTGGGATTCGGTGCCTAAAACGAAGGCCCAATGTAAAGCGAAAATTAATTCGATCCGAATCCCTACGAGGATCGATCGAGCTACGTATATACGAATATATAAACGAAAAGCAAGAGTCGTAAGAAACTAACCCTCGAAGTCCGTTGATTAAATGGTAACCTTCTCTTGAGCTATTCCCCAAGCTCTTGAACGATCCAACGCCGAAAGCACCGCGTCTCTACTTGCCACGCGCCGGAAAAACGAACGGAATGACAACACCTTGCTATCCTCTGAGGATACGGCTAGAGCTAGGTGATGAAGCTTGCAATATGAGATTATCACACTCTAAGTGTATAACTCACAACTCTCAATTAATCTCTTGAAATTTCTCAAAGAAAAACCAAGAAGAAATGAAGAACAAGAAGAAGACTTAAGAAATGAACTCAAAAATTCTTTTCTCTCTCTCTCTATTCATCAACCGTGAGAAATGAATGAATCATTTGAGAGATGATGTCTTCTACTTTTATTCTATTTCCACCCAAGATAACAACTCATCCCACTACAACACTTGCCCCACAAGTCTTAATCATCCATTAAAGAATGGAACAAGAAACAAAAGGAAGCAAGGTGGAAATTAAGGGGGCGTCTACCATGCAGAAACGGATGAGTTCGGTTCGTTTCGGACTCCCGTGAGTCCAAACAGATAAACTACGATTCCGTTCCGATGTATTTGTATCGATTAACTAATCCAATTAATTAAACATATCAAATACAAAATAACATAATTAATTTCTCCAAGAAATAAGTATATTCATGAATTAAATTAATCACCCAGTGATATATTTAATCCATTAAGCCGTAAATCAATTTATCCGATAAATCGATTTAAACATCCAATGTCCCAAATTAGATATCCAATATCTAATATTCATAATGAGAGAATTAGCTTAATTCATTCCGTCGTCAATCCTAATGCGCGACTCGGTAGGTCCGTCTCAGTCAGCAATGGGAGGAACCAAAGAGTAGTAGCACCACCTAGCCAGCTTGGTAGCCTACACTGTACCCCGACTGAGAACGAATGATTGGGATCATTCAAGAACCATTCTGTCGTGAATACCAGTATACGTATAAACCCTTCTTTCAAATGTCCCGATCAAGTTATAGGGTCACGGTCAGTCAAACCCTATCTGTACTTGACGCTATGCATGCGTTAATGCAAATCGAGATCATCGAGCTGTCGTGTATCTAATACAACTAGCTCCAATGCTTTGGCCAAAGACTTATGATCTCATCTACCAATAACCGCATAGGACATATAACCCGTTCACTAACAGGAGAAAGAATTCTATCTTGGTATTCAGTAGGACCTGCTACTTGCCCGTCAAGATGCACGTCGAGGTTGACCCCCGCCTTCCGGTTTACAGGGTCGAACTACTCTAATGAAAATCTTGACGTCACAAGCACATCCCTACTAAATCCTCAAGTCGAAGGTTCACGAATACCTATCACAACCTTTCAATTCCGTCATTGACTGTCCCGGAGTGAAATCCGTGTGACGAATCGAGAGTGAGTCGGTTCGAGTATGCTAATCTAATTAGCATACCTATAACGTGTGCTCCCACTAACCATTAGTGTTCGACAGGCACTCTCCATGTCAAAGAACACGTCATACAAGTCTTTACATAAACTTAACGCCCAGTCAAGTTTCATCGACTTGCGAACGATTAAGTATTTGAGCTATAAACCTTTCCAGTGCCGACCCCCTTATCCAATAAGGAGTAGAACGTTTTGCTCTCAAATACACGGACTAGTTTCTATATGTTTATTTACGAGTTAGGAATGCCAGTAACTACCAGTAAATAAAGAAACATTCATTTGCCTTATATAAATGGTTTACATAATTACAAGTACAATGCCCTCACTCAACAACCTCTGAGTGGCATTCGAGGGCATACTCCTAACAATAGCATCAGGTGAGACAGTCGTCTGATCAGAGAACTTTGTCAAATACAATCTTAGTGTACGTTAGGCATAGGAGCTTACGTACGTTAAGGCACAGACTTAACGTACGTTACGTTGGGTATGTAACGTCCGTTATAAAGAGAATCGGACAGGATCCGAAGTCTCGGCAATGTTCGGCCATAGTTTAGGATGTTAGATGCTCGTACGTTAGTTATATGACGTAAGATGAACTCTATATTATTTTTTTTGTTTAAGGTCCGAGATTTGCAACGTGATGGATCGAAGGGGCGACCTTCGAGTGTATTGACATCCGTCGAAGTATTATCCTTGTCGTCAATTTAAGGCAAGTACCTTAATTATATTTATTCGTATTGATATCGGTTATGTTGTTGTTGAATTGTGCATATGTGTTGTGATTGTTTGTCCACCATGCGTTGGTCCGTCGGGATCATCATGGGAATCTATAGCTGTGTGCGCTGGATCGTTGGAATACCACGAGTAAGTTGAGATTGACATGATATGTTGTACATTGTTACTATTTCTCGTTGGAGAGACTTGTCATGATTATTGTTGATATTCTTGACGTTATTATTCAGGGATTGTTGAATAAATTATTGTTGTATAATTATCGTACTTGTACTAGCATCGTTGTGCTAACCCCTTCGGCGGTGAACATTTGTTTTATGTTCAGGATCCAGGAGAGCGGGAAAACAACCACTAGAGCTGCATGACGATGACGGTGCAGAGTGATGTTACGGTCAGATTATTTTGTTGTATGTTTGTGTTGTTTTAATAAAGTACTCGAGTACATTGTCGCTTATGACGTTGGATTTGGTCATGTATTAATGTTCACCATTTGACGTTTGTCTTTCAGTATTGTTTTCAGACTCTTATTGTATTTTACTTCCGCTTCCTTTGCTTGTTGGTATTTGTTATTGTCATTTCATTTCCTCAGCCTTGTAAATTCTTACGTAAAGAATTTACGGCGTTGTAATATTCCTGAATATATCGGGGGTGTTACATAATGTGGTATCGGAGCCAGGTTTATGGATATCTTGGCCGTTGGGTTAAATAGGGGTCTTATATGTCTTTTGAGGTAACCGGCCGCGCATAAAATCATTGTACTACCTACGTCTTCGTGCGAGCGGTGGTTGTCAGTTTCCTAAACTCTATCTTGTTCTTTACATGTTGTACCTTTTTTTATATACTTTATATATTGAGTATTTATGCTTACAGTATGTTGAGGGGAGGACGTGGACGTGGTCGTGGTCGTGGATGCGGACGTAGGAATGCTGAGAGAGAAGCTTCACCTTCTATTCCTGATTCGCTGTCAAATCAGGCTAACTCCATTTCTGGCGATCAGCAGGAGTCCGTTAATAATGAACGAGAACAGACAGTGGAGACAAATGCCAATCCTGCCGTTCCCGGCATCCTTCGTCAAGTGGTCAACCAGATGACTCAATTTGCTCAAGTGGTGGATATGATGCAAGTGGCGGTAGGATTGAAGCCAGGGGAAAGACAGCAAGGCATCCCAGACTTGGGAAATCGAGGAGACAGATGGCTACAGGAGGTGGCGAAGATGCACCCGCCGAAATTCGATGGATTTTCTGAGACACCGACATGGGATCACTGGTTGAGAGAGATGGAGAAAGTATTCGCAGGGATTAACTGCCCAGACGACCGGAGAGCTCCCATTGCCCACTACTTACTGACGGGAGAACCATCCGAATAGTGGGAAGCCATCTGACCTGTTGATCATGATGCCGGTTAGGAAGAGTTCAAACTTATGATGGAAGCACAGTACTGCCCTCGTCCGGTGAGAGAAGCTAAAGTTCGGGGATTTTTCTCTGCGCAACCGTCAAATTTGCCGGTGGCTCAGGCAATTAAGATGCTTAATCAGCAGCTGGCGTTTGTTCGACACCTAGTCAGAACCGATGAAGAAATGATGATTCACTTTGATATGAGAATGAAGCCAGAAATACAGAGGTACATGTCAGGTTTTGAATGCACCACTCTCCGCCAGTACCAAGACAAAGCCCTGGCGTATGAAATGAAAGAAGCAGCTATGGAAAAGTTCTCGGAGTCCAAGAAGCAGAAAGTCTCTGGTAGTTTCACAGAGCACAAGAGTAGTGGGCCCAGCAATGTAACACCCCCAAGATATTCGAGGTGTATTACAGCGCCGTGGACCCCTACATGGGACCCACCAGGCTAACACAAGAAAAACACCACTCGACTAACCGTCTCGGTTAGCAAGGAAACAATTGTTAACAATAAGAACATAAAACAACACGTCCGGTACAACCGGCATAATAAACATCAACCGACAATTACAGTAACTCCAACGAAGACCAATCACAATCCGAAAGGAAAAGCCTAAGTACTCGCGAGTACATCTATAAGTTTACAATTTGGAAAACATCCACATCAAAAGAGACAGTAGAAAATAACAAGACTCAATTGCACATATCAACAACCTTGGCCGACATCCTCGTACCATCCCAGTAAGCTCAAATGCGGATGAACATAACCTGAAATCCATAACAAGAATTTCCCCGACAACGGGTCCCCAAAGGGGTTAGCAATTACGCTAGTACAAGTATTCAAGGCAAACCAATCGCTTACACATTTCATAGTACATGCACCAATATCATTTCAAAAGCCAAAACCAGACATGTCTTTTCCGGAAACAAACAGTCAAACAATTTGCCTTGGGAACAGAGTAATATCATAGATTCCCGCCCGAGGCCTCTAAGGACCCTCCCGCGCTGGCCATATTATAAAACAAAACACGCACATGCATCGCCTTGGGAACAGAGTAATATCATAGATTCCCGCCCGAGGCCTCTAAGGACCCTCCCGCGCTGGCTAGCTAAGCAAACTCATGAATCCAGGACTCAACCCTTTGGATTCCCTCCTTGATCCCGTCGGACGAACACGAGGTGAGCAAATCACACACAAAATACACTACCATTCCACGTTAAGCATAAAGGTTTCCAAATATACTTGCCTTGAATTATTGACGACGCAACGAACGGAAAGGAAAGTCACCGACGAACGCTAGGAACCAACGAGACCGAACCTAACGATTCGAAGAATACAATCACAACCATTTCTAAATGAATACGGAATTGGAATACACCCGAAAACCCGCCTACGATTCATGTATATTCGTATATAAACAACAACGAGGGCGGACCACAACCAAACCCTCTCGATTCCATAAAAACCACGAAATATACCATGAATCCGTAGGGAAACTAAGAATACCAACAAGATTAATCATATTCATCATGAATTAATCAACAAAACGGAACGAATCGGACAAAAACGCGAAAACCCCCAAATCTACCCAAAAGTAGGGTTCTAAAGATCTAACCTTGATTCGCTCGATCGAAGGATGTTATAGGATGATTGATCGGTGATATAAACTCAGAAACTTCATGGATTTGTTGTCAAACAACATGGCTCGAAGATCTCCAAGTCTCCAGCCATGGAAGAGAAGGAGAGGAAATGAAAAACGAGATGAAATGTGACTGCTCAGCCACATTTATACTGGGCCGGACTAGCGCGCGCTAGGCTGCCGAGCTAAGGCGTCTTCTCGGCCCAGCCGCGATCCGAGTATACGGACTAGACGCTCGGCCAGTAGCGTCGCGACCTTCCGGCCAGTGGCGTGCGCTACCCGGCCGTAGCGTCTGCGGCGTCCGGCGATGGCGTGCGCTACCTGCCGATCCTGACCGATTCCAGAACCCCCAGGTCTCCACTGTCCAGACCCGCTAGCGTGCGTTAGGCCAGCCGATAGCGTGCGCTACACCTGCCGGTTAGCGCGCGCAGCCTTCCGGCCGTAGCGTACGCTACGCCGGTTCCTGCAGCACCCGTCCGGCCGGTGCCCGCAATCGGCCGGCCAGTCACGCAACCGTCCGGCCAGTACCCGACACCAGGGCTCGACGACCCGATTTCCGAAAACGTACGGAACGAACACGACGAAAAGTTCGCGGACAACATCAACGGCCCAAAATGAAAACATAATACCATAATTAATCATACGCGACCAAGAAACGGGTCTAGACAACAATTAAAGATACGGATACCCGTAACTTTTAAGAAATTACAAAATGGCCCAAAACGCCCGGAAATCATGATACGTGATCGAATAACCAAACCGAAGTTCACAACACGTCTAACAAAGTTAAACAGACTTGCGGGAAACTCGAAACAACATTTTCGGATGAGATTCGCAAGAATCGGACTCAAGTGCGGAAAAGTCGCTAAAAAGCACGGAACTCAAGAAAACAACACCGAAACGAACTCGGATGACAAAAAGTGTAGAATTAATCATTCTCATAATGACGAAACGGTCATGAGCGAGTCGTCAAAACGAACTCCGGCCGAAAAAAGAAATTTACCGAAAATCGAAAATTGCGGATATTACATTCTACCCTCCTTAAAAGAAGTTTCGTCCCGAAACTTAAAATAAGTAGGGAGAAGCAATATCCCCTGCCAGGAAAACTCAACGAGATACGCAAGAAACGCTTAACTAACGCCCAACGGCGAAACGTTACAAACGAGGCAACGGAATATACGGTGTGAAAACACGCTCCACGACGACCAACACAACGTCGCCGTTAGGGATATAATAAAACCAACAAATGACAAGCGTCATCAAACGGATAATACAATCAAGTCAATTATCCGAACAATCACAAAACACAACGAACGAAAATCAATACGATTGACCAACCCAATGGTTCATCAACCAAAACGCGAGTCAACGCTGAACAAATACGGAATTCCACCGCCCAAGGGTTGGAAGATCGAAAACGAGACTAATTTCCCGAACTTAAGGGAATTACGAAGGAGCCTGAATGCTCAACAATCACGAAACGAGAACAAAAACCGAACAAACAAACGATTGAGACAACAAAAATCGAACAATCATGTCTGAAACACGTAGGATAATAAAATTCAAACAACAACTCCCAGGATGACCTAGTGAGAACAGCAAGACGTGCATTCCCATAATATCCACAGGAAAGGGAATAGCGATTGAAAAGCCACAACGACAGACGAGTTATTCCGAAACAATACCACCCTCGTTCGATCAACAAAAGCAAGGGATAGGGAAAGTTCAGAAATGTTAACGAGCATAAACGAGTTGATAGAGCAAAAAATACAGAAGTTCAAAATCCGATCCACTTTGAATAAAGGAACTATTAGAACCAAAAGATGTTACTTCCGAACAAGGTTCACAATAGTCGAACCGAATTCGGAAAAGTCACAGCGATAACCAGATCGACTCAAAACCAGATTACAGCTCGTTCGAACGATGAAACCAAGGTATAGAACAAGTTCAGAAGGTATCAATGAACACGAGCGAATCGATATACTGGAGAAAGAGAAGATATAGAAGTCAAAATAGTACGGGTATTACCTTTGACCTCGCTCCCGAAACTCACAACAACGGAACCAAGGTAACAATACAACAAGTAACCGACACAACGCGGAACAATCACCGATGCACACAATCATACCAACCCGATCTCTAACAGCTCGCATATATGCGATAACGCATAAACCGTTACGAGGCAACAACATCCAATACCAATATCACACCCCTCACAGAGGCTACCACGACAACTGTGTGGCGAACGACTCAACGCTCACACCACCAATTCAACAACAACTCAGGGGTTAACACCCTAACGAGAGTACGAACATCACACATATATTCCCGGACCACAAATAGGAATGATAGGTTTTGAAAACGAAAACCACCTTTTGAAAATAATTTGCAAGCACCAGTTGATCTTGAGTATCATATATCAAAAAGTAGTACAAACATCGTCATCGAGACTTTAAAAAAAATCATCTTGCGTTTGATAAAAAAGGAGACACCTTTCTTTAAATTAAAACTTTTCAGCAATATTCGACCTTCGGGTCTAAGCGAATGCATTTCTAAATCATTAGAAATATCTCAAAATATTTTGATCCTCAAACTAGAATAATTTTGAAACATAGCATGGCGCTAGTAGGCATCTTGAGAACACTGTGAGAAAATAATTCATTTTAAAAGTACGTCTCGAGGTTTATTTTCTAAGATACCCAAGGTTTTTCGAAGTCTGATAGGCCAAATGCCCAAAATTCGCACGTATCAACATTCACTTAAACACATCATATCACACGCATCAAATCGCTCAAAATCACGACAGTGATATACAATCCTTAGGATATGTTTAACAACATTGTTAAAACAACAATCGGTTTATCAAAACCGGATGGAAAACGACATCAAGAACAAAACTCCAAAAAAAATCAACTCTAGGAATTCAAGAAAAATACCTAGATTCGGCGAAGAACAATGGATTAGATGATGTTAAAAATCATCTAGGATACTCCAAAACACCTTTGGATGGAAGAAAAATCAGCCCAGATGTGAACCCTAGTCGCTACATCTCAAACTCATGGAGGAAGAAGAAGAAATGAAGAAAAATGCAACTTCTAGACTGGTGTCCAGTATTTATACTTGACACAATTAGCGTGCGCTAATCATTAAGGTTAGCGTGCGCTATCACGGCACCAAACAAAACTCCTGACCAAAAATACACTGTTAGCGTGCGCTAACCCCAAGTGTTAGCGTGCGCTAACGAGAACTTCAGACCCAGTCCAATAGCTCCTGGACTGCCCTGAACTACCAGGTAGCGTGCGCTATTCTCCCCTCAGCGTGCTACCAACGCACTCTCGCACGCGCTAGCCGCAAAGCGTAGCGTGCGCTAACGACCCACAGAGACAACAATAGAATATATCAGAAAAATTACATGCCGCAAACCTTTCTCACAAGGATTTACCAGGCTAAAGCACAATTTCCCATGTCATTTCGAAAATGCTAAAAAGACCAATGACGGTAATATTTTCCAAAACTCACAAACTCATTTGTCAAACCGTCATAAAATTTTCAAGGCCAAAATGCCAAAACTTGATTTAGGGAATCGGTTTTACAAAATACAACTCAGTTTGCAGAACGCCGAAAGCCATTTTGAAAGAACTCACGTAGCGGATAAAATGCGGTATGAAAATACATCAGCAGTGACGACACTCCTCGTATAAACCAAATACGAGAGTCTAATAAACACATATCGTGAAATCAAAATCCACAGAAGGATTCCATCATTTAACGACTAATCATAAAAATAACTCGTGTCACACGAGGCACAACACAAGGAAGGGAGTTTTACATCCATAGGTCGCACGTAAGTGACGACCGCCCCTCGATACTAATCACGACCAATGATCTCAAACGACGCGTCGCGATGCGACTAAGTCAGACAAAATCCCACGAGACAAAACTCAACAAACACAACTTGACTCAACATCCTAGGTTTCCCCAGGCTAATCTGATTTTAAAATCGTATACTCTAGTTATTCGAAAAGAAAACCGATAAGTTAAAAATCGTTTTCAAGACCCTTTCAAACACGACAAGGGCTTAACAGTGGTAGCATTTTATAAAATGTCCTAAACACTATTAAACACGACTTTTAAATATCGACACAAGGTTTTATTTGAAAATACAAGGCTGGATCGCCCAAATTCATGTCACTTTTCAAAAACTCACAATACGATCAAGTCTAAGAAATTTTCAAGCATGCATGCCACATGTATTATTATTAATAGAAACACATTGGTTGTAAATAACAATAATTAGCTAAGTACCATCAATTCCCGAACACACGCATATATGGCATTCAAAAATCACCAGTTCAACAAGCGCAACTCGGAAATACTAATTCCAAGCATATGTCAAACTATCTCTTCAAGTTTAACAGCGTAACCAAAGATCACCGATTTGGACATATGTCGAAACCAGCTATGTGAGTTTCTCAACAAACTCTGCCATCGATACCTTTCCCGGAACATATCAATGTTCAAAACATTCACATCACACTGCACCCCTCGGTGTCCAAACCATCAGTACGTTCGGCTCAACATACATTTAGTATATCGCAATTACCAAACACAGATTCCATCATACAACAAAAGACTAGAGGGTCAAGCCCTCTCACAGTATACCACGGATCAAATCTCGGATCTTTCGATCACCAACGATCCCACCAACGCTAGGAAGTTTAGCGATGGAAGGCTCGCAAGACGACAAACGGTCAAGCCCAGAACGGCGCACATACTCCAGAGAGATAAAGGACTGCGCAATACTAGAATCAAAAGTACACGAACCGGATGGATAAAAAAAAACAACTCGACGATAAGTACGAGAGAGGCAATCACAGTTCAAGAAGTGGAATTTCAATACGAGAAAACAAGAGAATCGAGTAAGGAAAACTTACGAGCACTGGATGTACTGAGATGCCGGCAGCGGTGTGACAATGTGTAAAATAAAACACAACTAGACCCAAATAACCAACAAGCCTAGGTATCCATAAACCTAGAGCTCCGATACCATTTTCTGTAACACCCCCGAGATATTCGAGGTGTATTACAGCGCCGTGGACCCCTACATGGGACCCACCAGGCTAACACAAGAAAAACACCACTCGACTAACCGTCTCGGTTAGCAAGGAAACAATTGTTAACAATAAGAACATAAAACAACACGTCCGGTACAACCGGCATAATAAACATCAACCGACAATTACATTAACTCCAACGAAGACCAATCACAATCCGAAAGGAAAAGCCTAAGTACTCGCGAGTACATCTATAAGTTTACAATTTGGAAAACATCCACATCAAAAGAGACAGTAGAAAATAACAAGACTCAATTGCACATATCAACAACCTTGGCCGACATCCTCGTACCATCCCAGCGCAGCTCTGCAGTGAACATAACCTGAAATCCATAACAAGAATTTCCCCGACAACGGGTCCCCAAAGGGGTTAGCAATTACGCTAGTACAAGTATTCAAGGCAAACCAATCGCTTACACATTTCATAGTACATGCACCAATATCATTTCAAAAGCCAAAACCAGACATGTCTTTTCCTGAAACAAACAGTCAAACAATTTGCCTTGGGAACAGAGTAATATCATAGATTCCCGCCCGAGGCCTCTAAGGACCCTCCCGCGCTGGCCATATTATAAAACAAAACACGCACATGCATCGCCTTGGGAACAGAGTAATATCATAGATTCCCGCCCGAGGCCTCTAAGGACCCTCCCGCGCTGGCTAGCTAAACAAACTCATGAATCCAGGACTCAACCCTTTGGATTCCCTCCTTGATCCCGTCGGACCAACACAAGGTGAGCAAATCACACACAAAATACACTACCATTCCACGTTAAGCATAAAGATTTCCAAAAATACTTGCCTTGAATTATTGACGACGCAACGAACGGAAAGGAAAGTCACCGACGAACGCTAGGAACCAACGAGACCGAACCTAACGATTCGAAGAATACAATCACAACCATTTCTAAATGAATACGGAATTGGAATACACCCGAAAACCCGCCTACGATTCATGTATATTCGTATATAAACAACAACGAGGGCGGACCACAACCAAACCCTCTCGATTCCGTAAAAACCACGAAATATACCATGAATCCGTAGGGAAACTAAGAATACCAACAAGATTAATCATATTCATCATGAATTAATCAACAAAACGGAACGAATCGGACAAAAACGCGAAAACCCCCAAATCTACCCAAAAGTAGGGTTCTAAAGATCTAACCTTGATTCGCTGGATCGAAGGATGTTATAGGATGATTGATCGGTGATATAAACTCATAAACTTCATGGATTTGTTGTCAAACAACATGGCTCGAAGATCTCCAAGTCTCCAGCCGCGGAAGAGAAGGAGAGGAAATGAAAAACGAGATGAAATGTGACTGCTCAGCCACATTTATACTGGGCCGGACTAGCGCGCGCAAGGCTGCCGAGCTAGCGTGCGCTATCGGCCCAGGCCGCGATCCAGTAGCCTTCTGGACCAGCGTCCGACAGGTAGCGTGCGCTACCTGCCGATCCTGACCGATTCCAGAACCCCCAGGTCTCCACTGTCCCGGACCGCTGGCGTCGTTAGGCGGCCGATAGCGTCGCTACACTGCCGGTTAGCGCGCGCGGCCTTCCGGCCGTGGCGTCGCTCGCCGGTTCTGCCGCACCCGTCCGGCGGTGCCACAATCGGCCGGCCCGGTCAAGCCGTCCGGCGATGCAGAACACGAGGGCTCGGCGACCCGATTTAAGCGTGCGGGCGAACACGACGAAAAGTTCGCGGACAACATCAATGGCCCGAAATGAAAACATAATACCATAATTAATCATACGCGACCAAGAAACGGATCTAGACAACAATTACAGATACGGATACCCGTAACTTTTAAGAAATTACAAAATGGCCCAAAACGCCCGGAAATCACAATACGTGATCGAATAACCAAACCGAAGTTCACAACACGTCTAACAAAGTTAAACAGACTTGCGGGAAACTCGAAACAACAGTTTCGGACGAGATTCGCAAGAATCGGACTCAAGTGCGGAAAAGTCGCTAAAAAGCACGGAACTCAAGAAAACAACACCGAAACGAACTCGGATGACAAAAAGTGTAGAATTAATCATTCTCATAATGACGAAACGGTCATGTGCGAGTCATCAAAACGGACTCCGGCCAAAAAAAGAAATTTTCCGAAAATCGAAAATTGCGGATATTACAAGCAAGGCCCAGTCATCCTTTCATTCGTTTAAGAGGCCCCCGCACCCATCCAAAGGCGGAAAGAACTTCATATCAGTATCAACATCGACAGATGTCATCAAGAGCTATTTTAATTGTGGTCGCCCAGGACACTTTTGGCGTGATTATTTCCGTTCTACAGTGACATGTTATAATTGCAGACTGGAAGGGATGCCACTAAGATAATTAGAGCTTGTATTTTGCATCCGACTCATAAGGAGGCAAGTGTTCCGCAGACGCACCAGAGTGTCCAGCTACCCCAGAGTTTTGGTCGAGGACGAGGCAGAGGACAGTTCGACCGAAAGGGAGCATCGAGTGCCGGATCTATTCCCCCACGCCTTTACGAGATGAGGAGGGCAGACGATCAGGATGCCGCTATTGCATCAGGTACCGTTCAGATCCTTTGACAACTAGTTAGTGTTTTGTTCGATACAGGGGCTACACATTCATTTATATCACTGTCTTGTGTTAATCGTTTGAATATTTCTTGTTTTCATAAATGTGAGCCTTATGTTGTGGGTTTACCGAGTGGAGAGAGAATTGTGGGGAAGTTAGAAACTAGAGATTTTTCTATATCAATTGGAGGAAGAGAGTGACCCTCAAATATGATTGTGATAGAGATGCAAGGAGACGATATGATTCTCGGAGACGACTGGCTTAATCGATATGGAGCTATTGTGAACTATCAGAAGAGGAATATCTCGATGATAGCCGAAGATGGTTTCGAATTATTATTTGAAGGATGGAGGCCAGGAAGTTCAGGAAAAATGATCAAAGCTATGAAAGCCATCAAACTGCTAAAACAGGGCTATACTGGATACTGGTGTTACGCAATGAAGAAAGAAGACGGAAAAGTAGACCTTTCATCCATTCCAGTTGTGAGTGAATTTCCAGACGTGTTCCCTGATGAATTACCTGGACTACCTCCACGACGTGATGTAGAGTTTACCATCGAGCTAGAACCAGGAGCTACACCGATTTTTAAGGCGCCGTATCGTATGGCACCTACCGAAATGTATGAATTGAAGAAGCAACTAGAAGAGTTACTGGACAAGGCTATATTCAGCCATGGGTTTCACCCTGGGGTGCACCAGTTCTTTTTGTCCGAAAGAAAGATGGATCGCTTCGATTGTGTATTGACTATCGGGAGCTGAACAAGATGACGATCAAGAACAAGTACCCGTTGCCACGGATCGATGATTTGTTTGACTAGTTACAAGGAGCGACAATATTTTCCAAGATCAATTTGAGATCGGGATATCATCAGTTGAGGATTAAGGAATCTGATGTTCCGAAGTCAGCATTCAGAACTCGCTACGAACATTATGAGTTTGTAGTGATGCCGTTTGGTCTCACTAATGTGCCTACTGTGTTTATGAAATTAATGAATCGAGTGTTCATAGAGTATTTGGACAAATTCGTATTTGTGTTTATTGATGATATTCTGGTTTATTCCAAGAGCCCGGAAGAGCATGCGCAGCACTTACGGATCGTTTTGGACCTCTTGAGAAGCGAACAAGTATATGCCAAACTTTCTAAGTGTGAATTCTGGCTAAAGGAAGTGATGTTCATCGGTCATGTGGTATCAGCGGAAGGAGTTTGAGTAGATCCCCAGAAAGTCGAGGCAATTTTGGATTGGAAGTCTTTTAAGAACGTGAATGAAGTGAGGAGTTTCTTAGGACTTGCTGGGTATTCTCGTCGGTTCGTGGAAGGGTTTTCCAAAATTACCCGTCCACTTACTCGATTGCTACAAAAACCCCAAAAGTTTGAATGGAACGATATGTGTCAGGCCAGTTTTGATGAATTGAAGAAGAGATTGACGACGACACCAATTTTAGCACTACCACAAGGAACTGAAGGGTTCATAGTTTACAGTGACGCTTCAAACCAAGGTCTCGGGTGTGTATTGATGCAGAATGAGAAGGTGATCGCCTACGCTTCACGGCAGGTTAAACCATATGAAGTAAATTATCCAACTCATTATTTGGAGCTGGCAGCTATTGTTTTCGCCTTGAAGATATGGAGACATTATTTGTATGGGATTCACTGTCAGATCTTCACACATCATAAGAGTCTCAAATACATCTTTAGTCAGAAAGAGTTAAACATGCGGCATAGGAGATGGCGGGAATTGATTAAAGACTGTGATTTGGAGATTCTTTACCACCCAGGCAAAGCAAATGTAGTGGTCGATGCACTGAGCCGAAAACGCATTTCTATTTGAATTCTGGAGACTCTCACCTCCCAGTCTAGCATTCAATGAGAGTTGATTCGTGAAGGAATTGAATTATAGTTGCAAGGAGTCTAAGGACAACTGTGTGTGATCGAATTAACTTCGTCGTTAATTGAAGAAATCAAATCTAAGCAATTAGACGACCCTCTGATGATTCGATTACGTGATAGAGTGAGCAAGGGTAAGGCCCCAGGATTTCTGATTCATGATGATGGAGTTTTGAGATTCCAGAGTCGACTTTGTGTTCCCGATGTTAATGTTTTGAAGCAGACAATCATGCAGGAAGCTCATAGTACGCCCTATTCTATTCACCCGGGCACCAGTAAGATGTATAAGGATTTGAAGCAAAATTTTTGGTGGGGCAATATGAATAAAGATGTGGTGGAATATGTCTCGAAGTATTTAACTTGTCATCAGGTTAAGATCGAACATCAACGACCCACTGGAATGTTGAAGCCACTTCCGATTCCTGAATGAAAGTGGGAAGATATATCGATGGATTTTATCACTAATATGCCGAAGACCAGAACAGGGAAGAACATGATTTGGGTGATAATAGACCGCCTAACCAAGTCGGCTCATTTTTTGGGCATCAAAGATACTTGGGGGCCAGAGAGGTTGGCACGAGTGTTTATTGCGGAGATAGTCTGATTGCATGGTACGCCGAAGACCATTATTTCTGACCCAGACAGTCGCTTCGTGTCACATTTTTGGAAAGCGGTTCATAGAGCCTTGGGAACCGAGCTGAACTTTAGCACATCTTATCATTCTCAGACTGATGGACAGTCCGAGAGGACTATTCAAACCGTGGAAGACATGCTGAGAGCTTGTGCCCTAGATTGGTCGACTGAGTGGGAAGTTCATCTACCGTTGATTGAATTAACTTACAACAATAGTTGGCATGTTTCCATTAAGATGGAACCTTTTGAAGCATTATATGGGAGGAGATGTAGATCACCCCTGTATTGGGATAATTCATCAGACTTGATTGGGACAGAACCGGAGTTGATAATACAGACTCAAGAGAAGTAGCCTTGATTCGTGAAAGGCTGTTGACTGCCCAGAGTCGGCAGAAATCTTATGCAGACGTGCTCCGTCGCCCGTTGGAATTTGGAATTGGGGACCACACGCTTTTAAAGGTTTCTCCTACTCGGGGAATTTTTTGTTTTAGGAGGAAAGGAAAGCTGAGTCCGAGATATATCGGACCATTCGAGATTTTTGAGAGAGTTGGGGGGTTGGCATACAGGTTTGCCTTACCGCCGTCACTGAGTCATGTTCATAATGTGTTTCACGTGTTTCAATTACGGAAATACATCACAGATCCCAGTCATGTAATTGATTTCAGCGAGATCGAAGTCGCTAAGGATGGCACGTTCGAAGAGAAACCAATCAAGATACTCGAGAGTCGAGTCAAACAATAGAGGAATAAACCAATCATTTTGGTTAAAGTTCAATGGTTGCGACACGGAGTTGAAAAAGCCACTTGGGAGACAGAGAACAGCATGAAGTCTAGTTACCCGGAACTATTTTCGTCTTAAGTTTCGGGACGAAACTCCTTTTTAGAGGGAGAGTATGTAATATCCGGATAATTATTGAGTATTTTCATCTGTATTTGAACATTGTAATATTCGACTGTGTGGTATCTATAATCGAAGTATGATTTTTCCTGTATTCGTATTCCAACCAGTCATGATCATGTTAGGAAGAATTTACAAATTCATGCATGCAGCTACGTCATAACGTACGCTAGCAGATGAGCTTAGTACGTTAAGAACTAAGGATAGCGTACGCTATAGACGAAGCATAACGTACGTAACGTATAGTCAGGCAGATAAGGTTGGTTGGCACATGGGCCATCTTGGGGCGGGGACAAGGATAAGATTCCCCGCATGGCCCGGATAGCTTTTTGAGAAAGCAAGTCAACAAGGTTTAGCGTACGCTAAAGGACTAAGATAGCGTACGCTAAACAGGGCTTATTACGTACGTAAAGGGTAAGGGTTAACGTACGTTAAGAAGGTCAGAAATGAGGCAGTAGCTACTGTCAGACGATAACGCATGCTAAATATTTCAGAGAGAGTACGTTAAGGCCATAACATACGTAATATCGTGAGGCTAACGTACGTAAAGATCTGAGTTTTAGAAATAGGATATTACCCCATTTCACTTCCTACCCTTTGCTCTTCTCGTTTCCTTCACATTTTGAGAGCTTACCCAGCCTATAACTTCATATATCATCCACTTCGATCGGTTTTGGAGAGCATTAACATTTTGGATTAGTGTTCAAGCTTCCGGAGTTGAGTTCTACCAATCGTTTTGATCGTTATTCTTCGTGAAAGGTATGTTGATACTAAACACAACTTGAATTCGGTTTCTTGAGTATGTTACTAAGATTATTACGTTTCAAGGATGTCGTAGTAATCGAATATCATGTCTTATGAAGATTGGTTTGACTATACTTGGAGTGTTCTTTATTGTTAAGAGAATTGTGAAATGAACCTTGGCATGTTGAACCCTAGGATGTAGTTTTTGAGATTGTGGTACGTTTTGGTCGAGTTGTATACAATGCCATGTTAATATCATCAACTAAAATCAAAGTGTTCAAAGAAGATGAATTCTAGGAATTTCACCAAGAACTTTTCGTATTTCGTAAGAGGTGTTTGAATTGATAAACTTCGATATATTCTTGGTTAGAATGGATTGATTATGTTGAGGATAATCGAATTGATCCTAGAACGTGGTTGTTTCATCTTCCTTCGAGAATTTGTTAGTATTCGTATGATCATACCTTTGATACGAGTTGTATGAATGACCGAACTATGAATGAATATTGAAGTATAGAATTACATTGGTTTGATAAATATCCTTGAAATCATAGAACCAACATTGTACCAAAATGTGTTCGTAAGTATAACGTACGTTAAGTGTCATGCATTACGTACGTTATAGCATAAGATGAGACAGTCGTCTGATCAGAGAACTTTGTCAAATACAAGCTTAGTGTATGCTAGGCATATGAGCTTACGTACATCAAGGCACGGACTTAATGTACGTTACATTGGGTATATAACATCCGTTATGAAGAGAATCGGACAGGATCCGAAGTGTCGGAAATGTTCGGCCATAGTTTAGGATGTTAGATGTTCGTACGTTAGTTATATGACGTAAGATGAACTCTATATTATTTCTTTTGTTTAAGGTCCGAGCTTTGCAAAGTGATTGATCGAAGGGGTGACCTTCGAGTGTATTGACATCCGTCGAAGTATTATCCATTTCGTCAATTTAAGGCAAGTAACTTAATTATATTTATTCGTATTGATGTCGGTTATGTTGTTGTTGTATTGTGCATATGTGTTGTGATTGTTTGTCCACCATGCGTTGGTCCGACGGGATCATCATGGGAATCTATAGCTGTGTGCGCTGGATCGTTGGACAGGTATTTCCACCATGCGTTAGTCCGATGGGATCATCATGGGAATCTATAGCTGTGTATGCTGGATCATTGGAATACCACGAGTATGTTGAGATTGACATGATATGTTGTACATTGTTACTGTTTCTCGTTGGAGAGACTTGTCATGATTATTGTTGATATTGTTGACGTTATTATTCAGGGATTGTTGAATAAATCATTGTTGTATAATTATCGTACTTGTAATAGCATCGTTGTGCTAACCCCTTCGGGGGTGAATATTTGTTTTATGTTTAGGATCTAGAAGAGCGGGAAAACAACCACTAGAGCTGCATGACGACGAGGGTGTAGAGTGATGTTACAGTCGGATTATTTTGTTGTATGTTTGTGTCGTTTTAATAAAGTACTCGAGTACATTGTCACTTGTGACATTGGATTTGGTCATGTATTAATGTTCACCATTTGACATTTGTCTTTCGGTATTGTTTTCAGACTCTTGTTGTATTTTATTTCCGCTGCCGTTGCTTGTTGGTATTTGTTATTGTCATTTCATTTCCTCAGCCTTGTAAATTCTTACGTAAAGAATTTACGGCGCTGTAATATTCCTGAATATATCGGGGGTGTTACATGCCGACCCAGCTGTGATCGACCATGCTCGACGCTGGCCGAGCACTGCCACCACAGTCTGTCCGTGCCGACCCAGCCGTGATCGACCTTGTTTTGCCACTGCCGAAAGCCACGACCCGATCCTGCCTAACCGGTCTGACCCGTTTCAAAGTCTCAGTCCAAAGACCCGAACATTGATTTAATTTATTTTAT
Source organism: Orobanche coerulescens (assembly GCA_033398695.1). Classification (NCBI taxonomy): domain Eukaryota; kingdom Viridiplantae; phylum Streptophyta; class Magnoliopsida; order Lamiales; family Orobanchaceae; genus Orobanche; species Orobanche coerulescens. The sequence continues at coordinate 54,692,206 of CM065803.1, forward strand.
GAAACTGCCAAAATTGCGCCCCCAGTTTCACGTCGTCGCATCGAGTACCAATCGGTAGATCGAAGCACACCACCAATTCCTCCATATCACATGCCTAATCTTATAATCGAGGTAATTATCTAAAGTTGTCCCTATTTCAATTTTTTGGGAAAAAAATTATGGGAACATGGGTTATTGGGTTCTTTATCTCACATGCTACTTTGCGGTAGATGACACTGCGAGAGAAGTCAGTATCTATGCATGTCGAAGAAAACTGTGTGACGGTCCTGGGGGAGTCACGGAATTATTGAAAGTCGATACCTGTGGTTGTTGCATACACCATGTATCTGGGTGCTATTTGATATCGCCATTTTTGTCGACTTTACTAACAACAATTAAGGGAAGTATATCGAGTAATGGTTATGTTACATGCTTTTAAAAGCATCGATTGTGACCGCTTGCGTTGTCACTGAAAATCCAACAAGACTAACTTCCTCTTGTTTATATCTTGTAGATGGCACAAAGCTCTAATGTTCACCCAGAGTTCGACATCCTTGACCATGCTTGTAAGGAGTACCACAGACACATACATCCGTTGTTGAAAAAGTGTTACATGAATTTGCAAACCCCCAAAGAACTATGGGATACACTCGAACAACATTTTAATAATGTGCATGATCAGCGCTTCCCCGAATTGCAACTTCAGTGGGAGTGAATCCAGTTTTTGGATTATGCGAATGTGGAGGCCTATAATCAAGCCATCCTCGATCTTCGCACTGATCTTGGTTTTTGTGGTGTCAAGAAGTCTGATCAAGACTTGATCGAGAAGACTCTTAACAAGTTTCCCGTAGAAGCAAGTTTAATTGCTCATTAGTTGCGCGTTGCCTATGAGGAAGGGAGAATTAAAATTTTTAGTGACCTTATCTCCCACCTCGCGAAAAAAGAAAGGCACCATGAGATCATTCTCAATAGCAATGCGCGTCCTGTTTGAATATTCTATTCCATATAATTATAAAAAGGTTTTGATGATATGTTGTTGATCAAATCAAAACAATAAAGAAAACAATAGAACGAACCAAAACAATGAAGGAGTCGAAGACGCACAAGCTGGGCAATAAAACAGATAGCGCATGCAAGTAAATCAAGTTAACACACGCTAACAAAGCAACCTGAAGTCTCACCTTATGTATTAAAGCACGCTACATGAAGAGAAGAACGTACGCTACATGACTGAGTTAGCGCACGCTACATATACATGTTAACGCACGCTAACGAAATATATCCTCTGTAAAATATTTCGACGCGGAGATCACGCGGTCAGTTAACGAATCTGAAAAGTGAAGTTTGAACAAGATAGCGGATGTGCTGCAAAGAATTCTTAGCGCACGCTATGTTTGAATTATGTCAGTTGGACAGAAGACTTTAAAGCATCAGACCGTTGTAAGTGAAGACCAGATAGCGCACGCTAAGGGACAAAGTTAGCGCAAGCTAATGATAAAGGCAGAAGCTACTGGACTGAAGCAATAAGCAGTTAACATACGTAACCATGCAGATTAACGTACGTAAGAATGTTTAACACAGGTTAAAGAAGAGAAATACCGCACGCTAATGAAGACAACCAGTAACGGCTAGTTGGGAGAATTTGCGTATAAATACAAAGGCATATGGTATTATTCATAACAACAACTCTGAGATAATCTTCTATACGTTTGATATCATTGTATACACTATAGTTGTTGTATTTGTGCGTAATTTATAAGTGTTTAAGTGTTCATACACGAAAACATACACGAGAGGAAAGATACGAATTGTAGATTGATTCGGTGTTATTAGGATCGTTGATCTGGCATTATTAGAATCATATCTAAATCCAGATGAGGTTTGTCTAGTACCAATAGAAAGGTAGATAGGATGCTTCCTTGTTCACTAGAAAAGGAAAACGATTTATCTTGGACCTACATAAAGACAAGAGTGTAACGGTTTATCTCGGACCGATAGAAGATGAGATTTTAACGGTTTACCTCGGACCGATAGAAGACAAGGCGAAAAAGGTTGATCTTGAGCCTATAGAAAAAGATACAGAGAGAGGACGTATGCATGTTTGGCCGAACCTCTATAGATCTTGTGTTATTTACTTTCTGCAAGCTAATTACGCTTCCGCAATGTAAAAGAGTTTGAAAACTCTACTCCACGATATCTTCCACCATTCTAAGTGGGGTGCCAATTTACCAACAATTGGTATCGGAGCGGTTTTTCTTGAAAGCGGCTTAACATCCAAGGAGATAAGAATATCCAATGGCGTTTCAATTTGCACCGGTCGAAGGTCTTGCATTAAATCGTCCTCCATTAATGGATTGAATTTTATGACGTAGAAAAAGAAAATGTCTATTTTCATCGGAGCCTATGATATCGAGCTTTGGAAAGTAAAGTGACGAGTCCATCACGAATATGTTCGACCGATTTTCGGTCATTACTAATGAATTAGCTTGTTTTGAGAAACCATTAATAAGTAGTGAAAAAGTAAAGAAAATCCTACGATCACTACCTGTTGAATGGGACGGAACGGTTACGACGATTATGGAATCAAAATATTTAAATAATCTTGATTTTAGTGCCCTCGTTGGTTCACTAATAAATTACGAGATAGTTCTTAAATCTCGGAACGCCAAGCCGAAACCGAAGGAAAGATCCATAGCTTTGAAAGCTAATATGGCAAAGAAAGAAGAAATCCTGGTGGACGAAGATGATGAAGAATTGGCAAATTATGCCAAGAACATAAATAAGTTTCAAAACTTATTAAACCGGCGAAGAAAAGACATCAACTCAAGCGAGTCAAAGAAATTCGACAATAACTGTCGAAAATGTGGTAAACCAGGCCACTTTGCTAAAACTGTCGAGCCTAAAATCCTAAGAAAGAAGTGCTCATAGCTACATGGAGTGATGAAGAGGATGATGGTGAATATATTCAAGATAACCTCGCACTCATGGCAAGGAGTTCATTCAATGAAAGCGACGTCGAAAGCCAAGTTAGTACCTCGTCTCACGACGAATTATTTGAAGCATTCAAACTTTTACATACCGATTTTCAAAATGCTTTAATTGACAATAAATCCCTGAAAGAGAAAAATAAATTATTGGAAATCGAAATTTCTAATTAAATGAAAAAGGGAAATTTGTTGAAATCGATCATTCTACATGTCTTGAAAATGAAAATAAATTAAAGGATTGTATTTTAAAAGTTCAAAATGAACTTAAAAATTTAACAAATAAATTTTCTTGCGGAAATAACAAATTTGAACAAATGCTTTTCGTTCAAAAATTTTTATTAAATAAACAGGGCTTAGGATTCAAACCGAATAATAAAATCGAATCCTTAAATTTTAAAATATCCTGATGTGAGAAATTTTTAAAACCTGGGCATCATATTTCGATTTGCAAAATCCCAAGACGGACGATCAAAATTAAAAAAGTTTGGATTCCAAAATGAACCATTATACCGATTATCATCTATGTTTCAAAAGAAAAATCAACTCTTGGTTGGATTCCCCAAAATCAAAATTAATATATTTCCATCAATTGGTATTTTGATAATTTATATTTTTAACAATTGGTATTTAACTCAGGGGGAGTTACTATTTTTAAAAATAGGGAAATCTATTTTTCAGGGGGAGTTTTACCCGATTAATCGTCATATTTAATGCATCAATTTTTTTAATTTACTATGAAATTTTTTATTATGACAAAAAGGGGGAGAGAAAGTCGAGAAAAATGATGGGAGAAGGAGAATACGAGTCATGAAAGAATAACGAGAAAAATAAAAACAATACCCGATCATGAAAGGGGGAGAAAAGACGAAGGAGAAGAAAATCGAGAAAACGAAGAAGAAAGTTGAAAAAGAGAATAATATGAAGAAGTCGAAAAGAAGAAAAGAAAAATGGGGAGATGAAAACTAACGAAATGGACAAAGTCGAAAACTTTGATCTATAATTATTTTTAATTTTGCAGGTATAAAATCCCATTAAAAGGTTGTTTTTTTGTCATCATCAAAAAGGGGGAGATTGTGTAACATCCCCAAAATCTTGGGTAGCTACAGCACCGTGCATCTCTCGTGGGACCCACCTGTAACACCCCCAATCCGTTTAGGGACATTACATGCCGTAGATCCTTCCCGCGAGGATCTACCAGGCAAGAAACCACAAAACAAAACCACACGTGTTTAATTTGACGAAAACATAAAACCGTAGACCCATTAGGTCTCTTAAAATACAACATAGCAGTACAACTGATAAACCAAAATACAACTCGATCACAATTTACACAACATGTCCATCCTCTTAAGGATGACAAAGGACTAGAAATAAATACTCGGACCGACAGATCACTGACGAACAACCGACTACAACTGTGACTAGTATCGCTGCTTTACATCATCCTCCATGCCGATTCTGTGGTTGCTCTCTCTCAAATTGGAATACCTGAAAAACACAACATAATCCCCAAACGAGGGGTTAGCGATGGAAATCGCTAGCAAGTAACCAAGCTATACAATTATACATCAAGAATACAACCGTTATGAAAATAACCTTTCGACAAGGTAGTAACACGATCCCCGAGTCTAGTCTTTTCAAAATCATTTGCTTTAAAATAGATCATGTGAATTACACCAGAAATCACTTTAAGAGATTATTTAGAGACTTCGGGGGTCTCAGTGTAAAATCATGAAATATGAATATTTTTCCTTTCCAAAAAGGTTTTCTTTCAAAATCATATAAATGATTTTATTCTCAACCCAAACCTCAAAGACCAAAACCATATCCACCAATATAACCGGGATACAAGATTCAAACATTCACATTTCAGAGATATCAAATCAACAGTCAAATCATCTCCCTGTCCCCGAAGGTTCCACCCGGATTAGCTCATCGAAAACAACTCAAACACACCCATAAGTTATCTTGACATCATACTCGCAAGTAACGATTCTCGGAGCCCTCTCCAGACCTACCCGATTCGATAACTTTATGGTCACCTCGTAACGTCTGGCCATACTCGCAAGTAACGCGCCTCCGTAGGCCTCGACGAAACCCTACCCGGATAACATCATTCAAACACGCCCATAAGTTATCATGACATCGCACTCACAAGTGACGATTCTCGGAGCCCTCTCCAGACCTACCCGAATTGATAACCTTATGGTCACAACGTAACGTCTGGCCGTACTCGCAAGTAACGCGCCGCCGGAGGCCTCGACGGACCCTACCCGGATAACATCTCAATTCACTAAGATACACAACAACAAAAGTACAATATTCACCACAATCCGCAAACACGTAACACATAAGTTAACGCATCATAGTTTCAACAAGGGCACAACATTCACAGCACACCATCATTCAGGAAAAAGGCTAACGAGCGAATAATACAAGTATTACGCAATTCCACAATTCCTCGGGTAACTACTCATTTATAGTATCCGTTTTAAGCACAAAAAAAACATGAAATGGTTGTTATCATTCTTCAAGAAACTCAAGTTTACGTTCGTAATTACTTTTATAAAATCACATCTTCATTTAAAAGTAAGTTACGGTTAAATATACCGTCACTAACAAGTCCACGTTAAATTCACGACACATCACATTCTCAAAGTATAAAGAATATAGAAGAGATACTCGCCTCAAGTCCAAAGCACACGAAGCAACGGGAAAGCTCGACCGGAAACCCCTGAATCCTCCAACTAGGGTGAAAACACAAGAACAACATAATTACTACGAAGTCGATGGCAATGAGGATGGAAAATATGTGAAATTCCCAACAAGAATTCGTAGAAACAAAAGATCGAACACTTGGGGTTCAATACTTCCCCAAGAACATCAAGAACATCACTCGAACCCAGATACGACAAGAGACACGAATCAAATCATAGGGAGAGAATCAATACAACCGATTGATGATATATGACAACACAATTCATGAAGAACAACCCGAATCTTGAAGATTCATGAAATATAAATGAAGGGTTTACAAGATGATTACCTCGAATCGAAGACGAAGAACACGGATTGATGATGTTAATGAACAGCAAGAACTCAAGGAAGATGTAAACTTGGAGTTACAAGACTCCAAAATCGCCCTCCGATCGCCACAAGCCGCCACAGCCGCGGAGGAAAGAAGGAAGGATGAAAAATGACGAACACGGTCAACCCCTGGGTATATAAACCTGCGCCAGCATTACGTACGTTATACACGAAGGATAACGTATGTTATCGGCATTACGTACATAAGGCATGAAATATTACGTACGTAATTGATGGCTAGAACCTCCTGTCCGAAAAAACGAAGACCATTACGTACGTTATGGCAAGGACTTAACGTACGTAATGCGCACAGTTAATGCACGTTAGGACCAACACATAGCGTGCGCTATCGACGGCCAGAACTAACTGTTTGAACTGGGAAGACCCTTACGTACGTAATGATAAGGGCTTAACGTACGTAAGGCATATGATGATAACGTTCGTTATGCTTATAGCATAGCGTACGTAAGTCACTTAGCATTTCCAGAACTGCTAAGTTCAGCTCGTCGAGTACGAGCGCGACGAAACCGCGAAACGACAACAAAAACACAATACGAGGACATGCATACGAAGAGTGCACAACGAAGAACTCAATAATTAAAAGAAAATACAATTCCGACTACCCGAAGGTTCGGAATACGACAACAAAAGTAATTACCCCCAAACTTTGGGAAATTACGAGACGGCTCAAAACGTCCGCAAATCACAATATGACATCAAACAACCAAACCGAAGCTCACGACACACATAACAAAGCTCAACGGACTTATAGAAAACACGAAACCGTAGTTTCGTTCCACCATCACACGAAATGAACCAAATAGCGGAAAAAGTCGCTCAAAATATGGATTCGGGTAAAACAACCCCGGAACAAACTCGGATGACCAAACACGCAGAACAAAACATTATCAAAATGTCAAAACACTCGCAAGCGAGTTCTGGAAACCAGAAAAATGCCAAAAACAAAAAATTACCGAAAGAGAATATCACGAGTATTACATTCTACCCCTCTAAAAAGAAGTTTCGTCCCAAAACTTAAAAAAAAGGGTGAAGCCACAAACAACAAAACACGAACGACAAAATCTTAGCGGTCCCGACGATTCGATCCCGATACCAATGCCGAAGCACGATTTTGGGAAACTTCATGGAATATTTCACAATACTGAACTCTGTGGCCCTCAAGTCCACAGTTATAACAAGTCATCGGTTGCGAAGGACAATTAGCTTGCACATGACCCACAACGTTGCAATTGAAACACCTCCCAGTCTGACTAGGAGTCAAAGAAGACGGCTTGGAACTCTTGGTTCCACCGAATGAAGAAAATAAAGGTTTCACCGAAGGACTACGCGAAACTCGACGAGAAGAAGTTTCGACTCCCACAATATCCGAAAAATATCCAGACGTCCTCTGCCTTTTCGGATCATGCAAAGGCCTAATAGATAACGATGCCATCTCGTACGCCATGGCTCGATTCTTATACTCTCTCAAAGTAGCACAAGTGAAACCTGACATGTACTGTCGAATCTCTGGCTTCATCCGCATATCGAAATGACGTATTTTGTCTTCCTCGGTCCTCACCTGCCCCTTCACGTAAGCAAGTTGTCGACTATAATCGATAATAGTCTGCGACACGGGTACATCTTGCGGCTCGGCTAGATAAAAATCTCGGATCCTCTGCTCTCGTATCGGCTCCGGATAAAACTCTGCTTCCATCAACTTCTTGAACTCCTCCCAAGTAATAGCATGATCCTGAGGCTCAACGGCCTCCCACCAATTAGCAGCGTCACTATCGAGAAGGAACTGAGCGATAGGAATCCTCCGTTGCTCTGGACAACCAACCGCCTTGAAAATCTTTTCCAATTGGAAAAGCCAACCGTCCCAGCCCAAAGTATCACCTACGCCCGCAAAACGGGGAGGACGCATACGTACCACTTCTCTAAGCCACTGAGTCGACCCGACGTTCTCAGTCACGGTAGTGTTACGCTGAACCGCCTGGGTCAAATGAGTCATCTGGTCTGCCACCTGCTGAAGTATAGTAGCAACACCAATACCAACGCCATAACCGACAGCATAATCCTGATCGCGCGTCTGATTGCCACGGCCCCGACCTCTGGCCCTAGACATACTAAATTGAACAACTTTTCGTTAAAACGATACATAACAACACATAACATCAATCACAAAACAAGGTCCATACAAGACACACTGCGAAGCACATAAATATTCTTGCTAACAAGAGTTACCATAGATTGTTCACACAATAAACTCATATCTGATAGTTCTCATAGATTCGGAAATGAATATTTCCGACAACAACATTTATCAAGTCATCACACATTAGAACCAAGCATATGGGTAAACCACTCGAAACATTCAACACATGCCCAAGGCATTAAGCGTAGCTATCACCGCATATACGACATTATCATTCAAGTTTCGAACCATTCTCAACTGTTACCATCGTTTTTGAAACAAAACCAAACTCTCATAAAATAGTCATAAACTCCTACACTAAAGTTGACAAAACTTATTGATTTTCCAATAATCAAGAACATCCCAATTCAGTTGAACTTTTGAAAATCTCAAGTCAAAACTGAGTTAAAACATTAAATTTTCCGAAATTTATTAAAGTTCAAACTTTCTAACAAGGCACGGAAAAACAGTTTAATGACCACAACTCGAGCATCATCAACACGGGTAATGATATTAGTCAGCACACGTTTCTTTCAAATATAATTGTCAAACGTACATATTAAAAAAATGGAATTTACTTCTCAAGCAACAAAAATGCTTGTAATTATCGCTTCTTCGTGAAACGGATCAAGGATTTCTTATTTTGAAAATTTTGAAAAAGTGTGAAAAATATTTTAGAAGACTTGTCGTTCCTCGTAAAGCAGAAAGAACGCAGTCTAGAAAAAAAAATTGAAATCATTAACATCCCGTTCCGTTTCGAAGCGAAACTTTCGAATCTTAGCAAAAAATTTCCAAAATCCTTTCGATCATAATCAAAATGACGGTAATATTTTACAATGTCCAGAAGACTTTAAAACGCCTACTTCAGATACCGTCTGAAGGTGTCATTTGAAAATACAAGACTAACTCGTCAAGGTTTAACCGTTTTCAAAATCCATGCAAAATTGTTGATCAACCGCACCATCGAAATATTTTCAAAAATCGGTTCTTTACAAACATACTCAGGCTCATAATTGTAATTAAGAAAACCGTCTTCAAACCTACACGCAGCGGACATAATTACAACTATCCAAAAATAATCGAACTTGAAACCACATGCCCACTCGGCAACAAGATCACAAATTCAATCAAACATAATTCGCGAACACTAAGTTCAAACATATGTCAAAACTACCCATCTGAGTTCCTCACGAACTCTACCGTCGATACATTCTCTGGAACACGTCAAGATTCACAGTTTTCACATCGTATTGCACCAATCGGTGTTCAACCATCAATACATTCAGCTCAATATACACACGATATACCACAAGTATCAAACACGGACTTCACTTTACATCACTACACAAACAAAATTACGAACCACAATCATCGCACATACAGGAAATCATGAAATACCAATACCTCGCATTAAAGAAGAGACTTACGTCCATAGGCCGCACGGAGATGATGGCTGCACCACGATACTAATCACAACGAATCACAATTGAGCACAACGGACCACAATGATCACGCTTGTTCACAATTGCTCACCCTGGTGACACGACAAGACACAACTCCGACAAGACCTAACTGCCTAGGTTTTCGCAAACCTAAGCTCCGATACCATTTATGTAACACCCCCAATCCATTTAGGAATATTACACGCCGTAGATCCTTCCCGCGAGGATCTACCAGGCAAGAAACCACAAAACAAACCCACACGTGGTCAATTCGACCAAAACATAAAACCGAAGACCGATTAGGTCTCTCAAAATACAACATAGCAGTACAACTGATAAACCAAAATACAACTCGATCACAATTTACACAACATGTCCATGTCACGCCCCCACACCGGGGTTGGACGAGAACGCGATAGCTAACGTAATTAAATAACATTTATGATAATAGAATTACAGTAGAGCATTCAAATGCCAGATCTTAGCCCGGTGAACTAAGTCTGGTTATTCGATGAAATAAACATTCATGAGTACAGCGGAATAGTTACATAAAGTTCAAAGAGTACAGCAGAGATCAGAATACTTTATTGATACAATAATAAAAAGGAGCATTTATTTCAACATTCTAATACTTATGTATCGACAATTCTTCAACGACGATCTTCACTGGTCATCAGCATTCGTCTCGTCATCTTCTTGGGTCTCCTCATCTAGTGGGGTTTTAGAAAAACAATACAAATTGGGGTGAGAATAATAGATTCTCAGTGAGTTGGGTTGAGTATATTTTCTGAAATTATACGTATGTAATTATTTTGAAATATATACTATTTTACTCCCACCTTTGAAAATTTATCATTTATGGATGGTATAAGTTTCAAAATATAATGCAATGAATTAAGTTATGAGTGAACAGTCAATCTCCGTAGATTGCTGTTAAGTATGACAATATGTGGCGTCGAGCGCCTAGTGAGTATTTAGCTTCAGGAGGTCGTCTATATGACTAAGTCCCTCGGCCTCCTTATAACATCTTAGACCGTTATCAGTGTTTGGCCTTTGACTATCGCCACGACCTTTGGTTTAATGACCGTAGCCTTGGGCGTTTGTCGGACCGTCACTATAACTTTGGCCTTTGACCTTATCGCTCACGCTTGGTGACGTGCTTCCTTATCTCTTATCTGGGCTCGGAATGTCCTTAATTGTGGGTTAGTGCCCGGATCATACCATAATCGCGATTATACCCTAAGTCTACGACCTAGTCACCTCCGGAACACTCCGTCCATTGGCTTCAAGGGAATAGGAAACGATGGTAGCCTTGTTCATGAACCGCAGCCGTGCTGCTCGATCTAAGACATGGTCTAACCATCCCTGACACAAATTTGGGACTCTAGAGGTGGCCCCTACAACTCAAGAGGTGGCCCCCAGATTTTAGGTCGGCTCTCGGTTTCGTATGGGCTCAAGAGGTGGCCCCCGTCTGCCGACATGGCACTTTGCCCCGATAGGATTAGAGGTGGATCTGTCTGTGGCACTTTGTTTGTATGGCACTTAGTTCCCGGTTAGATGTGAGTATACGTTAGTCACATTGCGGTGAATGCACATGATATGGTCAGAGTCATATATCCAATACTTAGCGTAAATTGATTATACGATTGCGATGTGGAGTTTATTCGTGGCACGAGTTTTTATGAGTTTATAGTTCCGTTATAGACATATCTTTAGAATGTAATTGTGATTATTGATTCCAGACTTGATAAATTCAAATCTTTGATTTTTGGTTTAAATTTTCCCAATCTACGGTTACGCCCATAATTCTTGCGAAACGGATTATTATGCCATGAGGTTTGGTTTTCGTCACGAATGGTGACGAAACTTATGGGATAGTTCATGTTGAACTTGGAACTTCTGTGTTTGAGTGAACTTCCCAAACTTTTCAGTTTCTGACTGATTTTTCTAAAATTTTCAGTTTTGCCCCAAAACTATTTAAAATATCGTTTTGACCCCAAAACCCAAACTTTGCTCCTATTGTTATAGGGTTTTTCGGATATAATATTTATCCTTTGATAATTAACATTCTGGTCCATAGACCTGAAAATTTATTTTATAATTCCATTTTTATTGAAATTTACTAATTGACCCCAATTTTACCAATTATTGCATTTTAGCCCCAAATCTTGAATCGACTCCCGCTCTCTACGAAATTTTAAGGTCAGAATATTTATTTCTATATAAGTTATATCTTCAGTCCAGAAGGTGAACTTTTTACTTTGGTTCCAAATTTTTGAGGAATTTATCATTTGACCCCCTTATTTTGTCTTAATTTACACTTTTGGTCCGTAGACACCGGAAATGGATTCCGATTACTACGAAATTTTTAGGACAGAGGCTAAACGTGTTAGTATGTCCACTTTGATGTTACATACTGAAATATACGGATTTTATTTAGTAGTTTCACCATTTTGATGGATTTACACAATCTTCGTGTTTTGCCGATTTTAACCTGTTGACTTAGAAAATGATTTACGTTTCTTATAAAATTTTAAGCTTAGGTTATTAACAAGTGAATATATTGTATTTTCTGACCTTAAGTCAGATTACATCTTTTTTTGTAATAATTTTTATAATTTTCTTTATCTTCACTTAATTCTTGTTTTGTGTCCGTTTTGATCATCCCATTTTTGCTAGGCCACAAATTAAACATCCAACTTCGCATGCATGATCATATAACACAAATATACCTCTCCAAACAAAATTTCCAGAATATAAAGGAAGACAAAATCATACTTAATTGATAAGAAGTTTTGGGACATTTCACTTAAATCATCAAAATTGGCTAATTTCGCATGCAACAAGCTATAAACCATTATGCATGCTATTAGTATGAGAAAAATGGACTATATGAACTTCATGGAAGGAACATGCATATTTGTTTAAGATAAATTGCATATTAAAGTGAGAAGAATAGTTTTAGCCACCTTAGTTCTTGAAGTGGTGAAGAGATCTAAGTCTTTGAACTAGTTGCACCAACCTTTTCTTTGCCTCTTCTCTTTTTATTTTGACCAATGTATACCACACCATGGATGATGAAGATGTGGGTTAAGTTAGTGTATATATATATATATATGTTGGCCACTAAGTATACTGGATACAGCTTGGGAAGTAGTTTAAACAACAAGCTGTACTGATTTTAAATCTGAGTGCGTAGCGGATAAAAAACTCGAATAGCAATTCCCGCATGTCAAGGTTGCTGTTATACGCGAGGGTAAACGACGGGTCACGTGAATACCCCCGGTTACTAGGCTTCCCATCATCGGTAATGCGATATTTCTAAATTATTAATCTATTCTGGGTCGTCGTTTTACGCGAGAGTAAACAACGGGTCACGTGAATAGCCCCGGTTACTAGATTTCCCATCATAGAACAACTAATATCTCGACTTTTTGGAAAAACTGTCCGACTCTAAACTCAATCCAAGTGCTAACATGACTCATATTACTGGACGACTAGCTACGCGAAAAGCTTAACCAAATGTATAAACAGTGACTTGAAAACACGTATGTCTCCTTTCTTATCTGCTAAAATTTCTACAAAAACGATAAAATTTCGGACCTAATTGAATACTCAACAGAAGCAGAAATCGCTGACTGCAACTCGACCAAAAGTCAACCTTTTCTTCCAAGAGACATCAGTATCGTAACATCAGTTTTACACACGGAAGCAAGAAAAATTCACGATTTTGAACAAAACCATCAACAGCATGCAAGGACAATAAAGCAATTGCAATTTATACCAAAGAAAAATCCAGAAAGTTATCGCATGCTTCCATTTATTCCACTACACCTAACATCATCAATAATACAACTCATGTGAAAATAAAAGAGATAAGGAAAAGTGAAACTTATTCCAAATGTCTTCTTGAAAGCCAGCACATGTCTGAGTGGAATCGACTGTCAATTCATACTTCAAATAATGCTCAACATCACGAGGGACCCCCAAACTTAGTTTCTAGTCATGAGATAACAATAGACATTAAATCAAGAAAGACTAGAATATGAAGAATAATAACTCATTGGGGTTATATAAAAATATTAGAGAAATAAGGGCCAACAAGAATACACGAATCCAAACGAACAAACAAAAACAAAGAAAAAAAATTAATAACAAAAAATCAAATAAAAACAACTAACTAGAAAGCAAGTAAAAATAATGGGTTGCCTCCCATCAAGCGCTCTATTTTACCTCTTGAGCACGACGTGGCAAAAAGAGTTTAACGTGGCTTTTTTCTAGGGAGATTGCCAAATGCCCCCTTCTTGCAATCTATAAGCCTCTTATTCCATAGGGGAGTCTTTGCCTCATGCCCGGTTGCCACAAATAATGAGTAAGAATAATTATGAAGACAACCAAAAAATGATGGAAGAATATAATAATGATAAGGCATGAAAAATAAGCAGAGTTCGAATGGATAAATAATAAAGACTTATCACGAACAACCTCATTAGAACTCAAAGAATCAACCTCAACAAAATCAAAAGTAATGGGGTCAATCTCTCCCATTATGGATTTAGGAAAAATTATGCGTGGCACCGTTAATAAAATTTTAGGCACAAAATTGTTCACTTTATTCGTCGAAGTTTGATGACAATTTAACGAAATTTCTTTGGAAACATCATCAATGGTAACTTCTTCTACAAGCTCATCACACTTTATGTAATTATCAGGTGCTGGGGGATCGACCCTAAAACTTAGCATGTCATTCTTCTCAACCTCCCCCTCAACTTCACTACTAAATATATGAGCTGGAAAATAACCATAGTGAATCTCAAGACCACGACGTGCACATTCTCGCTCAAGAAGGGACTATCAGGCTTATTGAGAGCGTCTACACATTGTTCAAGCATGGTCTTTTGTTTCGGGAGAGGGGGCTGACTGACCCTATTTGGCAGATTATTAAGAACATCGAAATTTATGAAATGCCAAGGGTCACGATAATCAAAGGAAAACATAATGAAAAATAAAAATAACAATATAGAGGCTAAAGAAAAAAAACTTCAAATTAAAATTAGAGTCGCTTGGTATTGATATTAGCGAAAAATTAGTCCCCGGCAACGGCGCCAAAAACTTGTTGTGAGGAAATCCCTCACACTATGCCGCAAGTGCACGGTGTCAACAAGTAATAAAGTGATAAGTAAAGTATCGTTCCCTCGAGGACTGATTTCACTAAGTACCAAAATATAGTCAACTCACAATTTTATTTGAAGAACAATTATATGGAATTTATACCTACTAAATGCCGAAAATAAATAATAGTACTAATAATAATAATAATACTAATACGGGTGTAGGATTATGATTTTCACCTCCAACAATCAGGAATGATATTTATTCAATTCAATTCACTTTCATTCAATTGATTGTAAGCCAGAAATTCCTAAATTATTCTAAAGCCTTTCCCAAGGTCGATAGAAAATACTACGAATTATTAACTCGATATATCCCTATTCGAATTAGATAATTAATAGCTAAAACAGTTCAAGAATTCCCACAATAAAGGCTTCACAATTCCATGAGTATATCCCTATCTCAAGAAAATTATGATTCGTCTCACAAGAACTATGCCTAAATTTCATCTCCCGAATCCATAAAGACATTCGAAACAAATTAACTATTGGCCAGACAATTAAAAAGCATTAAGAACAGTAAGCAGAATCCAATTCAATAGAATAACGAGTAAATCGAAATAATAATAAATAATCAAACCGTCATGAAATCGGCTACAATCAAAATCCTACACGAATAGATCTAAAAACTAAGATGCAGAAAAACTAAGAAAAACCGTAGGGAATCCGTGGTCTTGTCGTCGCCCACAAATCTCCTCATGGTGTTCTTCGCCCAAGCTATTGATCTTCCTCCTTAGATGATGATTCCCCCTTTTTCTTCAGCCCTTCAATGTTTATTTATAGTCGTCATCACCCTCCAAAACGCGTCCGTGTGATTAGGTCGAGAACAGGCTCCAAAACGGCCCAAAAATCGCGCGGAGCACACCAAAACCGCCCCGTGGGCCGCGGCTCACTTAATCTGTGCCGCGGCTCACGGTGCACATATTAAAACCTGGGCGCGACAATTTCCTTCTGGGCCGCGGCTCACTTAGGCTGTGCCGCGGCTCAGAGTACAGTTTGCTCGGGGGCTCGCTGGTCGTCTTCGTGTGCCGCGGCTCACTTGGTTTGTGCCGCGGCTCATGACCAAGAACTGCTGTTTTCACCCGTTTTTCATCGTTTCGGCTTCCGGACTCCGATTTCCTGCAAAACATAAAAGAATAATGCATTAAAAGCTCATTTATGCTGATTTAGGCTCAAGATGGATATAAAATAATGCCATAAAAGCGCATAAAAATGCGCCTAACATCCAGATTTAGCGGGATTTGAAGATCTGTTGAATGACAGTATTTAAATACTTCTTATTCAAGGAGACTTGACTTTTGAAGATTCCTTCTTTGTCCTGTTGAGAGTTGTATGGAAGATCACTGTATTGGTGATTCGAGACAGTTTCCATACTTGGCCTTCATAAGACTTCTTTGCTGTACTGAAAGGTTCCACTATATGTTGGATTCGAGATAGGCTTTCGATACAGGTTGAAGCTTCAACTCTATGATACAGTTTCCTTACTGTATTGAGGATTGGCATAAATGTCAAAACCTCTTATCAACATCATTCGATACAGGGATTGATTATCTCGGCTGTTTCGATACAGGGTTTATGTTTTCCCAACAATTTCCCCCTTTTTGACAATTTGCCAAGACTTTAAAAACTTTCAAGTCTTCTTGATGATGCCAAAACCTTCTTTATGAAATAATCTTCTTTGATGACTTCTGGCAGATTTCTTGGTCTTCTGTCAAATGGTTTGTCTTTCAGCAACTTAGTCTAATTTATGAACTGCTCGCAGGCGAGTTAGATACAGCTAAGAATTTTTACAACTTAAGCTTATGATTGGCGCGCAAGCACAATCTTACAATGTATTCTAAGCATACAACTGGAAATATGAACTGTTCGTAGACAAGTTCGTACAACTTAATTTTCAAACAAGTTTCTATACTTGTGATTGTTATCTCAACAATTTAAGTTATGTAGTCATACATCAACACAGTAGATTACGAGTTGTAATCTTTCAAGACAAACAAATATTTTTTATTGATATTCCAGCAATTAGAGTACATGGTTTGCTGTTTCGAAAGGAAAATTACAAACAAAACTAATATACTAAGAATTTCAGCTCCTATAGTCCGCTTGTCTCCATGGCTTTTTTCCTGGATCATTCTCGGTTCCACGCCACCAGTTCTATAGGGAATCGTTGCCTCGATCTTGGTATATAGCTCTACTTTCATAGGATCTGTCAAAGGCAAGAATCCAGTCTTCTGGATGGGTGATCCGATCTCCTATTCTGTGCTTGGATTTCATATCTAGCTGGAGAGGGAGTTTTCCTTCTTCTAACATCTTCGTGAATTTGTCTGCAGTCTCCGCTAATGTCTTATAGCTTTTGAAGATGGCGGATTCCCTGATGTGTTTAACAAAGTATCTCATCAGTTTATTCTTCCTCCATTGCTTCACCTCATCGGCAGTTGGATGGCGGTTGGTCGGCAGACGAATTTCAGAAGGTCTTTGGATTAAGTTTTGCCACGGGACATTTGGATCATGAAATTCAGGTCGGGAGACTGAAATCTTAAAACTCTTAGAGGGAGGGGCTAGCTTGTTCAATTCAGCGGTAATGCTGTCTTGAGCAGCATTAAATTCCCTTTCGTGCTGTAACCTTATTCTCCTAGCAGCTTCTCTTGCTTCTTCCCCCTTTTTGGCCTCATCAAGACGTCCTAGGATCTCCAGTGCGGCATCATGTTTCGTCTCAATGTTAGTCATTCTTTCTACAAGGGTGGAAAGCACCTGCGACATGTCCTTGATACTTTTGTCGTGGGCTCGAAGATGAGAAGTGGTTTCGATCATAGCAGCTGCGGTCTTGGCCTCAGCAATTCGTGTTTTAGATGCTTCTTCTCTCAGGAGTTGCTCTTGTTTCTCTTGCATGATCTTCAGTGCTTGCTTGAATACTTCTGGCAATACAGTGAAGGCTTGTACTACGCGAGAAACTTCATGCTGTAATGTAGTCATCTCTTTGACTGCAGAAGTGTGCATCCAATTAAGAGCTTTTTTGACTGAGTACAGGGCATTAACTGCATCCTGTATGAAGACAGTTTGAAGACCAAGAGCACGTAGGCGCTCTTTCCTAGCAGCAGTGCTTGGAGAATCCGGTTTGGCAAAATCTTCGGATCCATTCAACCTTATCAGATTCACGGTAGGGCATGAATTGAGTTGGACATCCTCAGGTACATTACCGTCCTCGGATTCCACGGTTGATGGGGAGGGAGCAGCATTTTCTGGTTCGGCGGCAGGGGGTGCTGTGTCCTCCTGTTGCGAAGGTTCGTCGGTAGACATGGATATAGGAGGGACTGATTCCTCCTGTTGTCTCTCAGTGACAACTTCTTCTTGAGCGGCGGCAGGCTCGGGTGCCTGTTCCAAAACCTTTTCTTCTTCCTCGACTTGAGGGACTGATTCCTTGTCGTCAGGAATGTTCTCTTGCTGTGGCGAAGGGGGCTCACTTCGATTTGATGGCCCTTCGTCATCCTTGGGTTGAGAGGCATCTCTGTCTTGAGCCTCTTCACGACTCTTTCTCAGACCAGCTTGTAAAGCATCGTCATCGTCGTCTGAGTCATCATCATCTTTTGGATTTTGGGGAGAGTCCTCAGACTTATCTTTTCCTTTTCTCCTTGGGTCATATTTTTGCAATAAATGGCTTTCAATCAATTCCTTGCAGTAGAGATTGTCCCATTGGATCAGGGCTGCAACCTCTGTTGAGTCCGTCACTTCCAATACAAATCTCTCTTCATGGCTCCATTCGCTCCAGTTGTATAATGTGTCATACGGAGCTAGCCTGTAGCTTTTCCATTTAAGGAATCTTTCATACGCATGATCAATCTGCACATAGAGAAGGGTTTTGTTGATAATGGTGTCTGGGGAGGGACTGCGTACAACTTATGAATCCGCTGTAGCGAGGGATTCCTCTACAGGTGTGGGATCCTGTAGGGAAGTGGGATTCCTTATAGGGGATGGTGCCCCGAAGGAAGATTGATCCTGTACGGGTGTGGAATCCCGTATAGGAGAAGTAGCGTTTGGCTCCGTAGGGGCAGCCGACTCGCTAGAGTCTTCTACGTTGGTAGATGTCCGATCATCCGTCTTAGCCGCTAAGGGCTCGGGATCTACTGTCGATACAGTAGCGGGCACCTCTTCCACAGGGGTTGGGCCCTGGGGTAGTTCTTCAGTGGGTTGCGCCATGGAGGATACTTCCTCGAAGGTTCTGGTGGTTTTAGCTTTAGAAAGCCTCCTTAGCTTCCTTTTTGGCTTCTCACCAGCAATGGGTGTCTTGCTGTGAGATCTTTTCCTCTTCCTTGAAGACTCCACATCCTGGGACTTCAAAGACACATCCCTTGGGTCTTCAGATACTGGCATACTTTTGATTTTAGGGTGGTTGCAGACCACAGTGCTCTGGTTATACGCTGTAGGCTTGACGCCTTCCAAGTATATCCGGGAGCTATTTTTCTTCGCATCAGCGGATTGCGAAAGTCCGCATTTCGTCAAAATATGGTTTAGAATTAAACCAAATGACTTCTTCTGGGTGGCAGGCTTGCATACTTCCTCCTGCAAGCGCTTCAAGATTATCTGGCACCAGTTGACCTTTTGACAGGTCAAAATTGCAATCATCATCCTAAATCTCAGATTAGTACACATTTCGAATGCACCAGTTCGATTCTCGATGATCCTGCAGCAAAAATCATGTAAATACACAAATGGCAAGAAAAAATTCTTCTTGTGACATGTGGTTTGAACCATGTAAACAACAGTTGAGCCAGTGAACAGACCATAATACTTAGTTATCAGCTCTTGAGACCCAAACGTCTCAAGTTGATCCATGGTCAGGCCATCAGCAGGTAGCCTGTAAATATTCTGGAGAAGATCTCGATCGATACAGATCTCCACTCCTTGAATGGTAGCAGTAATGTCAGCAACGTGACCTCCTTGGGCCAGCGACAAAAAGCTAACGGTGGCGTTGAGGTAAAATTCCTCAACCAGGTGAACATCGTACTACTCAGCGGTTTGACTTCCAAGGCGGTAAAGACCTTGTTGACGGAGACGAGTGATGATGAACTCCATGGGTTCAACATGATTTGTTTCAGAGAGAATACGCTTGATGACAACAGATCTTGAGAAGATCCGTCCATCGATGATGTTTGCGGTTTTCTTGAGTGCGGGAGAAGATGTCTGACCAGCCATTGATGATTTTTCAAGAAAATGTGAAAGAGAATACACGAACTTTGCAGTAAAACGCAGAGAACTATGTAGGCTGTATTTGCTTGAGAACTCTTAATTTTTGCAGAAAGCGTAAAGAGTCTCTAATGGCAGTATTAGTCATTTTATAGTGGGCGGCGAAGTAGGGTTTTGCAGAGTACGAATGGTCAGATTTTAAGGGATGGGAACCGGTTTTTGAAATCAACGGTCAAGATGGACTGAGTGTAACTGGTACACTTATCCAATAAAATGTTAAAATATGAGTGGGTCCCACTACTGACATTTGTGTCACCCTAAATGCCTGAAACGGCAGTTTTAAAACATTAAACAATTTGAAACCATCGCGGCTTTTGAGATTCAGTTGTCCAGATGTCGTGTAAGGCATTTAATGTAAATGACGTTTGACATAAAAACAGGGCACTTGGACAAAAATCATTTTTTTTTAAAATGAAATTAATATAATATAATATTCACTGAATCGAAATCCTATAGTATGTGCTATATCCGTGACGATACAGCGTTCCCCCTTAAAAGGTACATATAGGTTTTAAATTCCATACAGCAACTTTTGGATTAATGCTGTATTCATGGGTCATACTGTATTCTCCCTTAATTATTGCACACGTCAGCTTTAGGGTGATTCATATGTCTTTGTTCACTACAGTGCTGTATTGACGGTTCTGAGTGTACAGATAATTAATGTTGGATACTGTATTCTTGGGTCTTACAGCATTCCCCCTCAATTGTTGAGTAACAACAGTAAATTACTTACAGGGAGTCGGGATGTAGCATTCCCAATTCTTGTCTGAGCATGTTGAATCTGGCTGTGTCGAGCGGCTTGGTGAAGATGTCGGCCAACTGAATGTCTGTATGAACCTTTTCGAGGCGAACATCCTTGTTTTAGACATGATTCCTTATAAAATGATGCTTCATGTTGATATGCTTAGTGCGCGAGTGCAGGACAGGATTGTGCGTTATTGCAATTGCACTCGTGCTATCACACATGATTGGAGTCTCTCTGGCTTCAATTCCATAATCTGACAAGCTATTCTTTGCATCCAAAGATCTGCATACGGAACTACCAATGACATAGTATTCTGATTCAGCCGTGGAAAGAGAGTTAGCCAATTGCTTCTTACTGAACCAAGAAACGAGTCTAGGTCCAAGAAAGTGACAAGTTCCACTTGTACTCTTCCTATCTAGCTTGCAGCCTCCGAGATCCGAGTCGCTGTATTCAACTAAATCGAATCCGCCTTCCTTAGGATACCAAAGTCCTACATCGACTGTTCCTTTAATGTACTTCAGGATTCGTTTAGCTGTTTTGAAGTGTGATTCCTTAGGTGCTACTTGATACCTCGCACACACTCCAACAGCAAACTGGATATCGGGTCTGCTAGCCGTTAGGTACATGAGCGAACCAATGAGCTTCCTGTAGAGTGATTGGTCAAATGGCTTTCCGGCTTCATCAGCATTAATTTGCACGGAAGTGCTCATGGGGGTTGACGATGATTTGGAAGTGTTCATTCCAAATTTGTTGAGAATCTCCTTGTTGTATTTTTCCTGGTTGATGAAAATACCTGTAGGCAACTGCTTTACCTGCAAACCTAGGAAATAACTAAGTTCCCCCATCATACTCATTTCAAATTTACTTTGCATGAGATGAGAGAAACTTTGACACAAAGCAAGGTTAGTTGAACCAAAAATTATATCATCTACATAGATTTGCACCATTAGAAGGTCATCACCTTCCTGTATTTTGAACAATGTCTTGTCCACAGCACCTTTCTCAAATCCATTGACGATTAGATACTGGGACAAGGTCTCATACCAGGCTCTAGGGGCTTGTTTAAGTCCATACAGTGCTTTCCTTAGCCTGTATACTAGGTCGATGCCGTCTGTGTTGGCAAACCCTGGTGGTTGTTCAACATAAACTTCTTCAGCAAGGTCTCCATTTAGGAATGTACTCTTGACGTCCATTTGGTATACAATAAAGCTCTTATGGGTGGCAAAGGCTAAGAATATCCTAATGGATTCTAGTTTGGCTACAGGGGCGAAGGTTTCATCATAGTCTATGCCTTCTTCCTGGCTATAGCCTTGTGCGACTAGCCTTGATTTTTACCTTATAATAAGTCCATTTCGATCCTTTTTGTTTCGAAATACCCATTTGGTTCCTATAACCGATTCATGTGTAGGTCTGGGTACAAGATACCATACATTGTTTCTTTCGAAATCGTTAAGCTCTTCTTCCATAGATGTTATCTAATGAGAATTATTAAGAGCGTCTATGGTCGAAACAGGTTGGGACTGGGCTAAGGATACAGCGATAGTGCACATATTGAGTCTTCTAAGCTAGGATTGAGATTTCCATTTAGGGAACGGTGATATCTCAGTATCTAGTTCTTCTTGTGCACAAACTACATTTCCTTGTGTACTTTGTATTCTTCTACGAGTAGAAACACCAGCATTTATGTTTCCAATTATTAGCTCTTGCGGGTGATCTCTCAACCATCTTCGGTCGGGTTCTAATTCAGGGTCCCGTACTGTATCGAGAGTTTCTGTAGATACAGCTTCAGCTTGTACAGCGTCGGCTTCATCCACGTCGTTTCTTACAGCTGCGGGGTTGATTTCTAGATCAAGGAAAGGTTCTATGGGAGTTGGAGGATCCAAGATAGAGAGATGTTGGATGTTCTGAGTAATATCATCTACTCCTGTAGGGTCATGGTGAGGTTCGTCGAACACTACATGAACTGATTCCTCGATCGTCAGCTTCCTTTTATTAAAGATCCTGTAAGCTTTGCTGACGGAGGAGTATCCTACAAATATTCCTTCATCTGATTTCTCATCAAAGGTTCTAAGTTGATCCTTCCCATTATTCAACACATAACACCTGCATCCAAAAATGTGGAAATATGAAACTAACGGGGTTTTGTTGTTCCATACCTCATATGCTGTTTTGTTGTGGTGCTTGTTGACGATACAACGGTTTTGAGTGTAGCATGCTGTATTGGTTGATTCACCCCAGAAACGCTGTGGCAATTTGCTTGCGGCGATCATTGTCCTTGTTGCTTCTCTCAACGTCCTATTCTTTCGCTCGGCAACACCATTTTGTTGAGGTGTACGGGAAGCTGAGTATTCGTGTTGTATCCCATTTTCCGAACAGTATTGCTCTATAAAGTGGTTAGTAAATTCTGTACCTCTGTCGGAACGAATGGACACGATACTCAATGCCTTTTCATTTCGCAACTTTCTCAGGAGCTCAGGCAACTTTGATGTTGTTTCCTTCTTCTTGCTTAGGAAAATTGTCCAAGCATACCTGGAGTAATCATCAACAACAACAAGACAGTATTTCTTACCACCCAAACTTACTGGGTCTACAGGACCATAGAGATCCATATGTAGCATTTCCAACACTCTTTGGGTTGAAAGGTAGGATTTGCTCTTCAGGGTTGACTTGATTTGGTTGCCTTTCTGACACGGTCCGCAGACGCTGTCTTTCTTGAATGACACATTTGGCAATCCTCTAACCATTCCCTATCCTGAGAGCTTGTTAATCGTCTTGAAGTTGACTTGAGACATCCTCTTGTGCCATAACCAGCTAAGATCTGCAGTGCCTTTGGCAACAAAGCATGGAATTGAGGAGCTCATAGGCTTCCAGTCAGCAATATACATGTTACCTGATCTGCTTCCTGTAAGCACAACTTCTTTGGTCTGGATGTTCTTGACTCTACAACGATCTATATAGAATTTCACCAAGAACTGTTTATCACAGAACTGGCTAATGCTAAGTAGATTGTACTGTAAGCCTTCAACATATGCAACATAGGTGACTTTGAATTTTCCGACAAGTAGGTTTCCTTTCCCTCTTGTTCTTCCTTTAGATTTATCACCGAAATGAACTTTTGGACCGCGACCTTCTACAAAATCTGATAGCTTGCTTCTATCTCCGGTCATGTGCCGAGAGCATCCATTATCGAAGTACCAGGTATCCTCCTCTAGGATGTCCTGTAGCAAAGAAATTAAGTAGATTTAGGTCCCCTTTGATTTTTGGGTCCATGATTGTTAGTTCCTCTAGGTACCCAAGTTTTCCTGGCAGCAATTGGTTTACTGTAGGTTACACTCGGTACAGTGTTGCGATATCTACGTGGGGCATATCCGTAGTGGCTATAACCATGATAATTATTATGCATGTAAAATTCAGGGTTATTATTATTAATCCAGTACGAGTGCCGTCTTGGAGGTGGAGCCATTTTCCTTGGCCTAACAGCTTGCCTTCTGGGTCTCCAGTTGGATTCCCAACGCTGTTGTTGATACTGAGCGGACACCTGCTGTCTCGAGGAATAACGGGGCTCCTGTATCCAATACCTCGGCGTGCTGTACTGATAGTACTGCCGTGCGGGCCTTTGGTATTTGGATACAGTCTTCCTTCTGGACGGCTGTTGGCGCTGTTGATATGCTCGGGGAGCATGCTGTTGAGTGCGCCTTTCAGGTCTGAATGGCTGGTGATTCCGCTGTCTGGAATAGGATTGCGGGGGTGGAATAGCAGCCTTTCTTTGTCATTTGTCTGTGAGTTCCTTCACGGGACTCGAAGTTTCTTTCGAAACAGGAATGTGTTCCACACTCTTGACGAACACTGTACTAGTTTTCCCTTTGTTTGAACATGAGTTGTATCCTAAGCCACTTTTATCATGAGCATGTTGCCCAGTGCTCAGAATTTCTTCCATTCTTTTGGACGATTTCTCGAACGATTTCATAGTTGTCTCAAGTTTAATTTCTCATTTTTCGAGAGTTGTGACTTTGGCTTGAAGTAGAACCAAATCATTTGTCTTGCTCTCGTTGTGAGTTTTAATCTCACTTAGTTCATGAGCAAGTTGATGATTGCTCTCCATGAGTTTTTCAAAATCGACTTTGCTGGTTTCACAGTCAAGAGACATATTTTCATAATTTATCTTCAGCAAGTCATTTTCATCTTTCAGCTCTAGGTTAGACAGTTGGAGCTGTATATTCTCATTTTTCAATGTCTCATGGGCCTTTTGAATGTTTTTATACTCATTCATCATGTTTTCAAAAGTATGAGATGCATTTGACGGAATAGCTGAGGTTGAGCTTACCTCATCATCACTATCTTCACCTTTCGGAATGTCTTTGGCCATAAAACACATATATGCTTTATCATCGAACTCATCGTCAGATGAATCACTTTATGTGACCACCTGAAGACATTCTTCTGATTTGGATGGTGTGGGGGAGGCTTCTGATTCTCCAATCAGGGCCTTGAGCTTGTTTTTCCAAGCACGTCTTCTTTCATCTCTCTCTTGTTGCTCGGCCTCCGGCAACCTTTGAACATTGGGATGAGGACATTTATTTGCATAATGCCCTGGTTTCCTGCAATTATAGCACAGGTTAGCATCACCGGATGAAGTTCGGTACTTACCTTGTGGACAGGTTTGGGCTTTGTAGGAGTCTTTCAGCATCGCTTGATGAACTTTTTGAATTTGTGCATGAGAAGCGCCATTTCATCTTGAGACAGGATGTCGTCGTCACTGTCAGCATTCTTGTGACTAGGCTTCGACGAGCTGGGCATGCTATGTCGACGATTCGATACAGCGGCTAGTGCTGTGACCTTTAAAGGAGATTCTTTAGCTTTCTCTCTTCTGTCAATATCATACTCAAAAGCTTTGAGGTCAGAGAAGAGATCAAAAGTAGATATTTCATTAAGATTGCAAGATACACGCATAGTTGTGGTCTTAATGTCCCATCGGGCAGGAAGAGATCTGAAATTTTTTAAATTTTTCTCCTTTTGGGTATAAATTTTGCCCAAAGCTTCAAGTTCACCAACAATACCAGTGAATCTGAGGTCAAGTTCCTCAAGTGTCTCACTTGGTTTCATTTCAAAAGATTCAAATTGCTGAGTCAGTTTTGAAATTTTGTTTTCTTTTGAGAGCTCAGTTCCCTCACAAATCATCTTGAGTTTATCCCAGATTTCCTTGGCTGATTTACAGCTCTTTACCTTCGAGAACGTGCCTTTGTCAAGAGTGACAAATAACGCGTTCTTAGCCATATTGTCGAGGTTGGCTCGCTTTCTTTCATCTGTGGTCTATTGCTCGCGTTTCTTCTCGAGTATCTCAGCGTGGGCTTGGCCTTCAATCCTTGCGCCCGTGTTTACCTTCATGATCTTGATAGGGCCATACTGTATCACAAAAATCATCTCTTCATGCATTGCTGCAAGATGAGCCTCCATCCTAATTCTCCAATCATCAAATTTGTTAATAGAGAACATAGGCACTTTGTTGATCATTGATGTATCTATGTGAAAGTAAAGAAATGAAAGAGACTGTTTTAAAGAGTAAGTGATTTTGGATCTGATTCGGTTAAAAATACGACTGATTCTTTTTAGAATCAACCGCTCCGATACCACTTGTTGGCCACTAAGTATAGTGGATACAGCTTGGGAAGTAGTTTAAACAACAAGCTATACTGATTTTAAATCTGAGTGCGTAGCGGAAGTCTTAGATACAGTAAGTTGCTGTGGATACAGCAACTCGATGTGCAGTGTATACTTAAATAATCACAGTAATTAAAACAAGTAAGGCAGAAGGTAAATAACACAATATTTAAAGTGGTTCGAAGTAAACCCCTCTACGTCCACTGGTCCTCCACACAGGAGTAAAAAGTTTATTATAATTACTACGTACACAACTACGTAATTATAACAACACACAATCAATATATCGTTCACACAGATTGATATAAAGATCTTAGCTTCAACCGTTCACACAGATTGGTTTGAGCTAATGCTTTGACTTGCTTCTTCACATACAGTTCTGAAGCTTCGTCTTCTTCGATGCAATTCCTTCACACACAGTTCTGGAGAAGCAACGATTACTCAGTCCACACAGGGCTGATCTGGGTTTGTTCAAAGTATAGAACAGGGGATGAACAACAGCTTTGAATTTATGAGCTTCTGGCTGATGAAGTGTTGTTCAAGATGATGAGCACTGTATATCTCTTAGATCTAAGTTGCAGTAAGCTTTGGAGATACGTTTTGCTCTGATAATAACTTTGATAGATTTGATAATTTCAGTCAATTGGGTGAATTCGGTAACTGATCTTCAATGCCTTGATGAGATATTGTTAGGCGTATTTTTATGCGCTTATTTATCATTATTTCATATCCATTTTGAGCCTAAATCTGCATAAATGAGCTTTTAATGCACTATTCTTATATGTTTTGCAGGAAATTGGAGTCCGGAAGCTCGAACGACGAAAAACGGGCGAAAACGGCAATTTTTGGCCAGGGGCCGCGGCACAAGGAGAGTGAGCCGCGGCACACGCAGGCGACCAGCAAGCGCCGAACCCACTGTACCGTGAGCCGCGGCACAGCGTAAGTGAGCCGCGGCCCAAGACGAAAAATAAGCGCCCAGGTATAGGTGCTGAGCAGTAGGGGCCGCGGCACAGATTAAGTGAGCCGCGGCCCACGAGGCGGTTTTGAGGTGTTGGTCGCGATTCTGGGCCATTTTTGGAGCTGTTCCCAACCTAATTCCCGGACGCGTTTTGGAGGCTGATGATAGTTATAAATAGGGGTTTAAGGGCTGAAGACATCCATCCATCAAATCGGGGGAAGACATCGCGGGATCGAAGAACACAAGAGGAGGAGATTTGTGGGCGACGACAAGACAACGGATCCCTTACGGTTTTTCTTAATTTTTCCGCATCTTAGTTTCTAGATCTATTCGAGTAGGATTGTGATTGTAGCCGATTACATGACGGTTTGATTTACTTATTATTATTTCAATTCATTCGTTATTCTATTGAATTGGATTCTTCTTACTATTCTTAATGCTTTTTAATTGTCTGGCCAACAGTTGAATTGTTTTGAATGTCTTTATGGATTCGGGAGATGAAATTTAGGCATAGTTCTTGTGAGAATAATCATGATTTTCGTGAGATAGGGATATACTCATGGGAATTGTGAAGCCTGTTTATTGTGAGAATTCTTGAACTGTTTTAGCTATTAATTATCTAATTCGAATAGGGATATATCGAGTTAATAATTCGTAGTATTTTCTATCGACCTTGGGAAAGGCTTTAGAATAATTTAGGAATTCCTGGCTTACAATAAATTGAATAAAAGTGAATTGAATTGAATAAAAATCATTCCTGATTGTTTGAGGTGAAAATCATAATCCTACCCCCTTATTATTATTATTATTATTATTATTATTACTATTACTATTTTCTATTTATTTTTCTGCAATTAGTTTAGATATAAATTCTATATAATTGTTCTTCAAATAAAATTACGAGTCGACTATATTTTGGTACTTAGTGAAATCAGTCCTCGAGGGAACGATATCTTACTCATCACTTTATTACTTGTTGACACCGTGCACTTGCGGCATAGTGTGAGGGATTTCCTCACAACAAGTTTTTGGCGCCGTTGCTGGGGATTGATTTTTCGCTAATATCAATACCAAGCGACTCTAATTTTAATTTGAAGTTTTTTTCTTTAGTCTCTATATTTCTATTTTTTCATTATGTTTTCCTTTGATTATCATGACCCTTGGCATTTCATAAATTTCGATAATCTTAATAATTTGCCTAATAGGGTCAGTCAGCCCCCTCCCCCGAAACAAAAGACCATGCTTGAACAATGTTTAGACGCTCTCAAAAATCCTGATAGTACCCCTCTTGAGCGAGAATGTGCAAGTCGTGGTCTTGAGATTCACTATGGTTATTTTCCAGCTTATATAGTTAGTAGTGAAGTTGAGGGGGAGGTTGAAAAGAAGGACATGCTGAGTTTTAGGGTCGATCCCCAAGCACCTGATAATTACATAAAGTGTGATGAGCCTGTAGAAGAAGTTACCATTGATGATGTTTCCAAAGAAATTTCATTAAATTGTCATCAAACTTCGACTAATAAGGTGAACACTTTTGTGCCTAAAATTTTATTAACGGTGCCGCGCATAATTTTTCCTAAATCCATAATGGGAGAGATTGATTCCATTACTCTTGATTTTGTTGAAGCTGATTCTTTGAATTCTAATGAGGTTGATCATGATAAGTCTTTATTATTTACCCATTCGAACTCTGCTTATTTTTTCGTGCCTTACAATTATTATATTCTTCCATCATTTTTTGGTTGTCCGCATAATTATTCTTACTCATTATTTTTGGCAACCGGGCATGAACCAAAGCCTCCCTTGTGGAATAAGAGGCTTATAGATTGTAAGAAGAGGGTATTTGGCAATCTCCCTAGAAAGAAGCCACGTTAAATTTTTTTGCCACGTCATGCTCAAGACGTAAAATAGAGCGCTTGATGGAAGGCAACCCATCATTTTTACTTGCTCTCTAGTTAGTTGTTTTTATTTGATTATTCGTTAAATTTTTTTCTTTGTTTTGCTATTTCGTTTGGATTCGTGTATTCTTGTGGGCCTTATGTCTCTAATATTTTTTAAACCCCAATGAGTTATTATTCTTCATATTCTAGTCTTTCTTGACTTAATGGCTTTAGTTATTTCATGACGAGAGACTAAGTTTGGGGGTTCCTGGTGATGTTGGGCATTACTTGAAGTATGACAAACGATTCCACTCAGACATGTGCTGGCATTCAAGAAGACATTTGGAATAAGATTCTCTTTTTCTTATCTCTTTTATTTTCACATGAGTTTTATTGTTGATGATTTTAGGTGTAGTGGAATAGATTGAAGCATGCGTTATTTTCTTAATTTTCTTGGTTATAAATTGCGATTTCATCAGTGCTTTACTTTTCGTGAATTTTTCGTGCTTCCGTTTGTAAAACTGATGTTACGATACTGATTTCTCTTGGAAGAAGTGGTTGAGTTTTAGTCGAGTTGCAGTCAGCGATATCTGTTTCTGTTAAGCATTCATTTATATCCGAAATTTTATCATTTTTGTAGAAATCTTAGCAGATAAGAAAGGAGACATACGTGTTTTCAAATCGCCGTCTATACATTTGGTTAAACTTTTCACGTAGCTAGTCGTCCAGTAATATGAGTATTGTTGGCACTTAGATTGAGTTTAGAGTCGGACAGTTTTTCTCAAAAAGTCGAGAATTTATATATGTTCTATGATGGGAAGTTTAGTAACCGGGGGTATTCGCGTGACCCGTTGTTTACTCTCGCGTAAAACGACAACCCTGAATAGACTAATGATTTAGAAATATCGCATTACCGATGATGGGAAGCCTAGTAACCGGGGGTATTCATGTGACTCGTAGTTTACTCTCGCGTAAAACGGCAACCTTGACATGCGGGACTTGCTATTCGAGTTTTTTCTCCGCTGTAGAGGGGGACTTAGTAACTAGAAGCATCCATGTGCCCCATGAGTGTCTTTTACGTCAAACGGTTCCCCAATACATGAGAATGGAAGTCCACCCTAGGATTATCCCGATGATATCCCGAGATCCGAACCTAGTGGTTAACTCGAATCTCTATTATGATCATACATAAGGGAATGCTGTCCGAGGTTTATTTTTGACAATGAAACTCCTGAATTTATGCCATTAGACTGTGGGACTGGGCGACTTGGCTTGTTTATTCTAACCCTTCGTATTAGCGGTTGGTTAAATTCACGCTTGTTAATCTTTGAGCTTGATTTTCTTCATGAACGGTTGGTTAGGACTGAAAATGATTACTTCTTGGAATCAGTGTCCGTGGATGTGACTCACTATTACGACACTCGTATTATTCTTTGAGATTTTCAGGGTAGTATTGATTAAGTTGAGCACTCTGGATTTGCACGATTATTCACGATACTTTTTCGTTTGAAATTAATTTTTGCTTGAGGACAAGCAAAGGCTCAAGTTTGGGGGTATTTGTTAGGCGTATTTTTATGCGCTTATTTATCATTATTTCATATCCATTTTGAGCCTAAATCTGCATAAATGAGCTTTTAATGGACTATTCTTATATATTTTGCAGGAAATTGGAGTCCGGAAGCTCGAACGATGAAAAACGGGCGAAAACGGCAATTTATGGCCAGGGGCCGCGGCACAAGGAGAGTGAGCCGCGGCACACGCAGGCGACCAGCAAGCGCCGAACCCACTGTACCGTGAGCCGCGGCACAGCGTAAGTGAGCCGCGGCCCAGGATGAAAAATAAGCGCCCAGATATAGGCGCTGAGTAGTAGGGTCCGCGGCACAGATTAAGTGAGCCGCGGCCCACGAGGCGGTTTTGAGGTGTTGGCCGCGATTCTGGGCCGTTTTTGGAGCTGTTCCCAACCTAATTCCCGGACGCGTTTTGGAGGCTGATGATAGTTATAAATAGGGGTTTAAGGGCTGAAGACATCCATCCATCAAATTGGGGGAAGACATCGTGGGATCGAAGAACACAAGAGGAGGAGATTTGTGGGCGACGACAAGACCACGGATCCCTTACGGTTTTTCTTAATTTTTCCGCATCTTAGTTTCTAGATATATTCGAGTAGGATTGTGATTGTATCCGATTACATGATGGCTTGATTTATTTATTATTATTTCAATTCATTCGTTATTATATTGAATTGGATTCTTCTTACTGTTCTTAATGCTTTTTAATTGTCTGGCCAACAGTTGAATTGTTTTGAATGTCTTTATGGATTCGGGAGGTGAAATTTAAGCATAGTTTTTGTGAGAATAATCATGATTTTCGTGAGATAGGGATATACTCATGGGAATTGTGAAGCCTGTTTATTGTGGGAATTCTTGAACTGTTTTAGCTATTAATTATCTAATTCGAATAGGGATATATCGAGTTAATAATTCGTAGTATTTTCTATCGACCTTGGGAAAGGCTTTAGAATAATTTAGGAATTCCTGGCTTACAATCAATTGAATAAAAGTGAATTGAATTGAATAAAAATCATTCCTGATTGTTTGAGGTGAAAATCATAATCCTACCCCCTTATTATTATTATTATTATTATTATTATTATTATTATTATTATTATTTTTATTATTACTATTACTATTTTCTATTTATTTTTCTGCAATTAGTTTAGATATAAATTCTATATAATTGTTCTTCAAATAAAATTACGAGTCGACTATATTTTGATACTTAGTGAAATCAGTCCTCGAGGGAACGATATCTTACTCATCACTTTATTACTTGTTGACACCGTGCACTTGCGGCATAGTGTGAGGGATTTCCTCACAACAGATATATATAGTCTTCTGGAAAATATATCCGTTGAGATGTATCCGTTGAGCAAGATTCCATTCCAACGGGATGAAAAGTATGATCCGGATTTAGCGGGATTTGAAGATCTGTTGACTGACAGTATTTAAATACTTTATCCTTGAGTATTTAAATACTTCTTATTCAATGGGACTTGACTTTTGAAGATTCCTTCTTTGTCCTGTTGAGAGCTGTATGGAAGATCACTGTATTGGTGATTCGAGACAGTTTCCATACTTGGTCTTCATAAGACTTCTTTGCTGTACTGAAAGGTTCCACTATATGCTGGATTTGAGACAGGCTTTCGATACAGGTTGATGCTTCAACTCTACGATACAGTTTCCTTACTGTATTGAGGATTGGCATAAATGTCAAAACCTCTTATCAACATCATTCGATACAGGGATTGATTATCCCGGCTGTTTCGATACAGGGTTTATGTTTTCCCAACAATATATATATATATATATATATATATATTGAAGTTACATATAGATAGTGAAATTACCTCCTTAAGTTGAACCTTTCTTCTTCTCTTCTTTTCTTCTTCTTCTCTTCTCCTCCTCTTTTTTTTTCTTCTTGATTTCGGCCTCCTCTCCCTTACTCTCTCAAATTTTCAGATTTTGTTTGTGTAAGGGTGAAAGGAATGAGGGTGTTTGATTTTTAAAAGGGTTTAATGGGGTTGGGAGGTGGAATACTTGGGAAGAGAAATTGTAAGACATTGAGTCTTGCATGGGGGGCAAGGATTCCCCTCCCCCCAAGTGTTTCGTGGCCGTGCTTATGTGTGTGTGTGTGTGTGTGTGTGTTATTATATATATATATATATTGTATTTTAGGTGTATATAGATATAGGTATTAAGTATGTGTTAAATGAAGTGGCTAGTGATTAAATTGGGCTTTAAATTGTGATTCCATGCCTTAGGGGTTTTATTTAGTTTGGGCTTGAGTCTTATGGTGTGTTTATGTGTATATGTGTTGATACACATGGCCCATTAGGAATTTTATGTTCCCACTTCAAATTTTAATTAATTTGATTATTTGGTTCATAAAATAATTTACTAATAAATGAGTAAAACAAATGAAACTAGATGTAGATTAAAACAATTGTTATTGGAGTACATCATGATTTAACAATTATACATGTAGTAAACTATCGAGTTTTAGGGGATTTTACATCCTCCCCTCCTTAAAATAATTTGGTCCCCAAATTCCTACTCAAATAATTCGGGATACGATTTCTTCATTTCTTCCTCAGCTTCCTTAGCGTCTCCAGCACCAACCTTAGGTGGGTTTCATGCTCCTGATCTGACTTGGAATAAACGAGTATGTCGTTAATAAATATCACTACGAATTGATCCAAATATGGTCGGAATACGCGGTGCATTAAATCCATAAATGCAGCTGGTGCGTTGGTCAATCGGAAAGGCATTACCACAAATTCATAATGACCATACCTAGTTTGAAAGGCAGTCTTTGGTATGTCATTCTCTTCGATCCTCAATTGATGGTATCCCTGCTGAAGATCAAACTTGGAGTAAATTGTCGCTCCTTGTAGTTGGTCGAATAGTTCATCGATCCTAGGAAGTGGATACTTGTTCTTAACTGTAATGTTGTTAAGTTCTCGGTAATCAATGCACAATCTTAGCGTGCCATCTTTCTTCTTTACGAATAGCACTGGTGCTCCCCAAGGGGATATGCTTGGCCGGATAAATCCAACCTCTAGCAATTTCTGCAACTGAACCTTCAGTTCTTGCAGTTCCAGTAGGGCCATTCGATATGGCGTTCTAGCCACAAGTGCCTTCCCTGGAAAGATATCTATGTTAAATTCAACTTCCCTATCTGGAAGCAGAGAAGTGAGTTCCGTGGGGAAAATATCGGGGTATTCTGATATTACTGGTATTGCTTCAATCTCCATTTTGCTCTTAGGTTTGTTCATGACAAAAGCTAGATATCCCGTTGCTCCCTTTGAAATGGCCTTTCTTGCCTTCGTAGCTGATATAATTGGGTTCGAGTTAATTCTAGCACTCCCGTGTAGTTCAACTACAGGGTGTTCGGGTTTGCAGAATCGAACTATCTTAGAATGGCAATCGAGTTGTGCATATCTCTTAGATAGCCAATCCATACCAAGTATGAGGTCATACTCAAGTATGGGAAGAAGTATTAGGTTAGCAGGGAAGCATTGATCCTCAATTACAACTTCACAATTCCTAAATACCGAATCTGTTTCCTGGCTTGCACCCATAGGTGTGGACACCTATAAGCTTACAGGCAGTGATTCCATACATACATTCAGTTTTTGTGCGTAATGGGGTGCAATAAAAGAATGTGATGATCCTGGATCTAATAATGCATGCGCAGAGTGGTTTGACACAAGAAATGTACCTTCCACCACGTCTGTCGCATTAGGAGCTTCTTGTCCAGCTAAGGAAAAAACTCTCGCTGGTGCTTTCCCCTTGCCCTTGTGATCATCCTTCTTGGCCACATTTTCCTGTTGATTGTTGTCTGGTGTCTCCCACTTCGGGCATTCTCTAGTCTGATGTTGATTATCTCCACAGCGCAGGCACCTCCCTTGTTTCTTCCAGCAGTCCTCGGGTTTATGCCCCATCTTATTACAGTGCGGACAGGGCGGTAGATTGTTCACAGGCCTCTTTTCGGTGTTCTGGCCAGAAGTCTTGCGTTGGAATTTCTGGGGTGGTCTGGATGATAGGTTTGGTGCGGTTCTCTTAAACTTCCTAGCGGTGCGCTCCTTCGCCTGTCCCAGATGTGTCATCCCACTTTCGATTTGGGTTGCAGCTTCGACTGCTTCCGCTATAGTCGTTACTCTCACTGGCAGCAGACTCTGTTGTAGAGAAAACCTCAATCCTTGGGTAAACTTGTACAGCTTATCCTCCTCTGTGCTTATTAGTCCTGGTGCGAACTTGGAGAGTCGGTTGAACTGCGACTCATACTGAGCTACAGTTGATCCTTGCTTCAGATGATAAAATTCATCTCGACGAGCCTCTCTAGCTGCTGCTGAGACGTACTGGGTCCGAAAATCAGTTAAGAAATTGACCCAAGTTCTGGCACGATCCTCTCTTATCCAGCGGGCATTAACGATCTTCCACCAATCATGCGCTGCAGCCTCGAGTCGAAACGTAGCCAACGTTATGCGTTGATCATCGGTGTACTGGGATGCATTGAATATTCTCTCCATCCTTTCTACACATAATTCTGCCTTGATGTCATCTGGTTCTCCGTCAAATGTTGGCGGACTGAAACGTGAGAATCTTTCCAGGGTACGATCATGAGTTTCATTATGGTTCCCGTTGTTAGCAATCTGTTGTTATAGGAAGTTCGTCAGTTGAGTGAGGGCTTGGGCCATGGCATCATTCCCAATTCTTCCCCGTATAGGAGAGCGTGAGCGATCATCGCGTTGATGCTGCTCTTTACGATTCATGCGAGGGCGTGATTTTATGAAGATGTTTTTGAGGAATTAGTAACCTATGAAATGCTAACGGTTTTAAGAGTTCATCACGGTTCACATGTGGATGCCCGCATATTCGGTCAGCCCTCTATTATAAGTTAGGGGAATGTGTGACGATTAGCAATTTTATGTGGAGTTATCAGTAATTTATGTTGTCATGTAGATTTAAGCGTATGATTGAGTGCTAATTATTCGCGAATAATGAAATTGATATAAGGATAGAAAACATAGTTGATTTCAGTCACGCTTGGTTTATCTACCAAAACATACATTTCAAGTTTCATAGCACTGAGGCCGTAACCTTAAAAGTACATGACACCAAACAAGTTTAATTAACACTCTCAATTATAGAACCCTTTAATTATCTCCTGAATCCATACTTGCGTCTTCCTCTGGCTCTTCTTTCGGGTCCTCCTCCTGATCTTCCTCCGGATCTTCGTCGTATTCGCGGAACAGAGCGTCGTCAGTTCGTGGTGCTCGTGATGAGGTTCCGATCTCAATGTTGGAGTTAGGAATAAGGTTGATCACGGCTCCTAACTTGGATTTCACCAAAGCTTGGAACTTTTCATGCTCGTGCCTTTCATATAGGATTTGTTCTTCCAGCATTTGTATCCTGTGGGATTGAAGAAACTTCTGGCTGCGGAGCTCGGCGATTGTTTGGATGTCTACTAATGATTGGGTTTCCAGTTGATGCGCTCTCTCTTCCAGCTCCTCGTACTCTTGCCTTTTCTTCTCCAATAACTGAAACAGCTCGTCCCTCAGATTACGATACGCCGTTACATCTTCAAAAATGTGCGCAATCACGGAACTCAAGTTCTGGGTCTCCCTCTTCCTTGAATCGCCCAAAACAGCTGCGTTTAGAATGGGTCTAGAGACACCCTCAATTTGACTAAGGGCCTGTCGAAGCTGATCTTCAGTAATTGTCGTCGGCGGGGTAGGCGTATCTTCGTTTCCCTGGGTCACAATCTTCTTGTCTGAGGGGTCCATCTAATTAATAAAATGAAACTAAGTGAGTATCTCGCAAAATCTAATATCCAATATAAGGCTCTAGTAAGCATGACTAATCATTAAGGCAATGAACTTAATGATCCAACAAATATGCTTATACGATACTAGTGACCAAGAATAATAATACTCCATTTTTAAGAAGACAATGAAGTTTAGTGGAGTTTAAAGGAACTTCATCAATTTCGAATGAATAGTGATATGACTTTGAGAAATGGATAAGTGAAATAAACTATATTCGTTTCAAGAGTTCAACAGAAGGATTGATTCAGTTGGGGAAATGCCGTGAATACTTAATCAAGTACCTTGGCCAATGACTTAGGAATTTTGAATTTTGACTATGCATATTCCAAGTGAATTGCGACAAGCAGAAAGAGGTTTTTAATGGAAGTTGACTCGGGAAATCTACTTTAGGTCTCAATTTTATGGTTCACTTCATCCTAGGTGGAATTCCCATCTAAGTCCGAAGAATTTTATCTTGGAAAAGCTCGATGTAAGTGTCCTTCTTAAAATCGAGCTCTGATACCACATCTGTCACGCCCCCACACCGGGGTTGGACGAGAACGCGACAGCTAACGTAATTAAATAACGTTTGTGATAATAGAATTACAGTAGAGCATTCAAATGCCAGATCTTATCCCGGTGAACTAAGTCTGGTTATTCGATGAAATAAACATTTATGAGTACAGCGGAATAGTTACATAAAGTTCAAAGAGCATAGCGGAGATCAGAATACTTTATTGATACAAGAATAAAAAGGAGCATTTATTTCAACATTCTAATACTTATGTCTCGACAGTTCTTCAACGACGATCTTCACTGGTCATCAGCATTCGTCTCGTCATCTTCTTGGTTCTCCTCATATAGTGGGGTTTTAGAAAAACAATACAAATTGGGGTGAGAATAATAGATTCTCAGTGAGTTGGGTTGAGTATATTTTCTGAAATTATACGTATGTAATTAGTTTGAAATATATACTATTTTACTCCCACCTTTGAAAATTTATCATTTATGGATGGTATAAGTTTCAAAATATAATGCAATGAATTAAGTTATGAGTGAACAGTCAATCTCCGTAGATTGCTGTTAAGTATGACAATATGTGGCGTCTAGCGCCTAGTGAGTATTTAGCTTCAGGAGGTCGTCTATATGACTAAGTCCCTCGGCCTCCTTATAACATCTTAGACCGTTATCAGTGTTTGGCCTTTGACTATCGCCACGACCTTTGGTTTAATGACCGTAGCCTTGGGCGTTTGTCGGACCGTCACTATAACTTTGGCCTTTGAGCTTATCGCTCTCACGCTTGGTGACCTGCTTCCTTATATCTTATCTGGGCTCGGCATGTCCTTAATTGTGGGTCAGTGCCCGGATCATACCATAACCGCGATTATACCCTAAGTCTACGACCCAGTCACCTCCGGAACACTCCGTCCATTGACTTCAAGGGAATAGGAAACGACGGTAGCCTTGTTCATGAACCGCAGCCGTGCTGCTCGATCCAAGACATGGTCTAACCGTCCCTGACACTAATTTGGGACTCTAGAGGTGGCCCCTACAACTCAAGAGGTGGCCCCCAGATTTCAGGTCGGCTCTCGGTTTCGTATGGGCTCAAGAGGGGGCCCCCGTCTGCCGACGTGGCACTTTGCTCCGATAGGATTAGAGGCGGATCTGTCTGTGGCACTTTGTTTGTATGGCACTTAGTTCCCGGTTAGATGTGAGTATAGGTTAGTCACATTACGGTGAATGCACATGATATGATCAGAGTCATATATCCAATACTTAGCGTAAATTGATTATAGGATTGCGATTTGGAATTTATTTGTGGCACGAGTTTTTATGAGTTTATGGTTCCGTTATAGACATATCTTTGGAATGTAATTGTGATTATTGATTCCAGACTTGATAAATTCCAATCTTTGATTTTTGGTTTAAATTTTCCCAATTTACGGTTACGCCCATAATTCTTGCGAAACGGATTGTTATGCCATGAGGTTTGGTTTTCGTCACGGATGGTGACGAAACTTATGGTAGAGTTCATGTTGAACTTGGAACTTCTGTGTTTGAGTGAACTTCCCAAAATTTTCAGTTTCTGACTGATTTTTCTAAAATTTTCAGTCGTTTTGACCCCAAAACCCAAAATTTGCTCCTATTGTTATAAGGTTTTTCGGATATAATATTTATCCTTTGATAATTAACATTCTGGTCCATAGACCTGAAAATTTATTTTATAATTCCATTTTTATTGAAATTTACTAATTGACCCCAATTTTACCAATTATTGCATTTTAGCCCCAAATCTTGAATCGACTCCCGCTCTCTACGAAATTTTAAGGTAAGAATATTTATTTCTATATAAGTTATATCTTAAGTCCAGAAGGTGAACTTTTTACTTTGGTTCTAAATTTTTGAGGAATTTATCATTTGACCCCTTATTTTGTCTTAATTTACACTTTTGGTCCGTAGACACCGGAAATGGATTCCGATTACTACGAAATTTTTAGGACAGAGGCTAAATGTGTTATTATGTACAATTTGATGTTTCAAACTGAAATATACGGATTTTATTTAGTAGTTTCACCATTTTGATGGATTTGCACAATCTTCGTGTTTTGCCGATTTTAACCCGTTGACTTAGAAAATGATTTACGTTTCTTATAAAATTTTAAGGGTAGGTTATTAACAAGTGAATATATTGTATTTTCTGACCTTAAGTCATATTACATCTTTTTTTGTAACAATTTTCATAATTTTCTTTATCTTCACTTAATTCTTGTTTTGTGTCCGTTTTGATCATCCCATTTTTGCTAGGCCACAAATTAAACATCCAACTTCACATGCATGATCATATAACACAAATATACCTCTCCAAACAAAATTTCCAGAATATAAAGGAATTCAAAATCATACTTAATTGATAACAAGTTTTGGGACATTTCACTTAAATCGTCAAAATTGGCTAATTTTGCATGCAACAAGCTATAAACCATTATGCATGCTATTAGTATGAGAAAAGTGGACTATATGAACTTCATGGAAGGAACATGCATCTTTGTTTAAGATAAATTGCATATTAAAGTGATAAGAGTAGTTCTACCCACCTTAGTTCTTGAAGTGGTGAAGAGATCTAAGTCTTTGAACTAGTTGCACCAACCTTTTCTTTGCCTCTCTTCTTTTTATTTTGACCAATGTATACCACACCATGGATGATGAAGATGTGGGTTAAGTTAGTGTATGTAAGATATATATATATATATATATATATATATATATATATTGAAGTTACATATGGATAGTGAAATTACCTCCTTAAGTTGAACCTTTCTTCTTCTCTTCTTTTCTTTTTCTTCTCTTCTCCTCCTCTTTTTTTTTTCTTCTTGATTTCGGCCTCCTCTCCCTTACTCTCTCAAATTTTCAGATTTTGTTTGTGTAAGGGTGAAAGGAATGAGGGTGTTTGATTTTTAAAAGGGTTTAATGGGGTTGGGAGGTGGAATACTTGGGAAGAGAAATTGTAAGACATTGAGTCTTGTATGGGGGACAAGGATTCCCCTCCCCCCAAGTGTTTCTTGGCCGTGCTTATGTGTGTGTGTGTGTGTTATTATATATATTTTTTTTGTATTTTAGGTGTATATAGATATATGTATTAAGTATGTGTTAAATGAAGTGGCTAGTGATTAAATTGGGCTTTAAATTTTGATTCCAAACCTTAGGGATTTTATTTAGTTTGGGCTTGAGTCTTATGGTGTGTTTATGTGTATATGTGTTGATACACATGGCCCATTAGGAATTTTATGTTCCCACTTCAAATTTTAATTAATTTGATTATTTGGTTCATAAAATAATTTACGAATAAATGAGTAAAACAAATGAAACTAGATGTAGATTAAAACAATTGTTATTAGAGTACATCAAGATTTAACAATTATACATGTAGTAAACTATCGAGTTTTAGGGGGTTTTACAGTCCATCCTCTTAAGGATGACAAAGTACTAGAAATAAATACTCGGACCGACAGATCACTGACGGACAACCGACTACAACTGTGACTAGTATCGCTGCTTTACATCATCCTCCATGCCGATCCTGTGGTTGATCTCTCTCAAATCGGAATACCTGAAAAACATAACGTAATCCCCTAACGAGGGGTTAGCGATGGAAATCGCTAGAAAGTAACTAAGCTTTACAATTATACATCAAGAATACAACCGTTATGAAAATGACCTTTCGACAAGGTAGTAACACGATCCCCGAGTCTAGTCCTTTCAAAATCATTTGCTTTAAAATGGATCTTGTGAATTACTCCAGAAATCACTTTAAGAGATTATTTAGGGACTTCGGGGGTCTCAGTGTAAAATCATGAAATATGAATATTTTTCCTTTCAAAAAAGGTTTTCCTTCAA
Organism: Orobanche coerulescens; assembly: GCA_033398695.1. Lineage (NCBI taxonomy): Eukaryota > Viridiplantae > Streptophyta > Magnoliopsida > Lamiales > Orobanchaceae > Orobanche > Orobanche coerulescens. Next base: position 54,733,312 of record CM065803.1, read on the forward strand.
AATCATATAAATGATTTTATTCTCAACCCAAACCTCAAAGACCAAAACCATATCCACCAATATAACCGGGATCCAAGATTCAAACATTCACATTTCAGAGATATCAAATCAAAGTCAAATCATCTCCGTGGCCCCGAAGGTCCCACCCGGATTAGCTCATCGAAAACAACTAAAACATACCCATAAGTTATCTTGACATCGTACTCGCAAGTAACGATTCTCGGATCCCTCTCCAGACCTACCCGATTAGATAACTTTATGGTCAACTCGTAACGTCTGGCCGTACTCGCAAGTAACGCACCTCCGGAGCCCTCGACGGAACCCTACCCAGATAACATCATTCAAACACACCCATAAGTTATCATGACATCGCACTCGCAAGTGACGATTCTCGGAGCCCTCTCCAGACCTACCCGAATTGATAACCTTATGTTCACAACATAACGACTGGCCGTACTCGCAAGTAACGCGCCGCCGGAGGCCTCGACAGGACCCTACCCGGATAACATCTCAATTCACTAAGATACACAACAACAAAGGTACAATATTCACCACAATCCGCAAACACGTAACACATAAGTTAACACATCATAGTTTCAACAAGGGCACAACATTCACAGCACACCATCATTCAGGAAAAAGGCTAACGAGCGAATAATACAAGTATTACGCAATTCCACAATTCCTCGGGTAACTACTCATTTCTAGTATCCGTTTTAAGCACAAAAAAACATAAAATGGTTGTTATCATTCTTCATGATACTCAAGTTTACGTTCGTAATTACTTTCATAAAATCACATCTTCATTTAAAAGTAAGTTACGGTTAAATATACCGTCACTAACAAGTCCACGTTAAATTCACGACACATCACATTCTCAAAGTATAAAGATTATAGATGAGATACTCGCCTCAAGTCCAAAGCACGCGAAGCAATGGGAAAGCTCGACCGGAAACGCTCGAATCCTCCAACTATGGTGAAAACACAAGAACAACATAATTACTACGAAGTCGATCGCAAGGAGGATGGAAAATATGTGAAATTCCCAACAAGAATTCGTAGAAACAAAAGATCGAACACTTGGGGTTCAATACTTCCCCAAGAACATCAAGAACATCACTCGAACCCGGATACGACAAGAGACACGAATCAAATCATAGGGAGAGAATCAATACAACCAATTGATGATATATGACAACACGATTCATGAAGAACAACCCGAATCTTGAAGATTCACGAAATATAAAGGAAGGGTTTACAAGATGATTACCTCGAATCGAAGACGAAGAACACAGATTGATGATGTTAATGAACAGCAAGAACTCAAGGAAGATGTAACCTTGGAGTTACAAGATTCCAAAATCGCCCTCCAATCGCTACAAGTCCCCACAGCCGCGGAGGAAGGAAGGAAGGATGAAAAATGACGAACACGGTCAACCTCTGGGTATATAAACCCGCGCCAGCATTACGTACGTTATACACGAAGGATAACATATGTTATCGGTATTACGTATATAAGGCACGAAATATTACATACGTAATCGATGGCCAAAACCTCCTGTCCGAAAAAACGAAGACCATTACGTACGTTATGGCAAGGACTTAACATACGTAATGCGCACAGTTAAAGCACGTTAGGACCAACACATAGCGTGCGCTATTGACGACCAGAACTAACTGTTTGAACTGGGAAGACCCTTACGTACGTAATGAGAAGGGCTTAACATACGTAAGGGACATGATGATAACGTACGTTATGCTTATAGCATAGCGTACGTAAGTCACATAGCAGTTCCAGAACTGCTAAGTTCAGCTCGTCGAGTACGAGCGCGACGAAACTGCGAAACGACAACAACACAAGACAAGGACATGCATACGAAAAGTGCACCACGACGAACTCAAGCGTTAAGAGAAAATACGATTCCGACTACTCGAAGGTTCGAAATACGGCAACAGAAGTAATTACCCCCAAACTTTGGGAAATTATGAAACGGCCCAAAACGTCCGCAAATCAAAATATGATATCACACAACCAAACCGAAGCTCACAGCACACATAACAAAGCTCAACGGACTTATAGGAAACACGAAACCATAGTATCGAACCAACATCACACGAAATGAACCAAATAGCGGAAAAAGTCGCTCAAAACACGAATTCGGGTAAAATAGCCCCGGAACAAACTCGGATGACCAAACACGCAGAACAAAACATTATCAAAATGTCAAAACGCTCGCAAGCGAGTTCTGGACACCAGAAAAATGCCAAAAACAAAAAATTACCTAAAGAGAAAATCACGGGTATTACACCACCAAGCTAGGTTACTCGTCTTACTTCACAAGAACTTTTGGTAAAAATAACAATATTGGAATTGATAATAAATTTTCATCATACGACAGGAAAGTCGAAGTACACACGATTTTAAAATTTAATACATGCTCTTTATTTCCAAAATAAATGCCAAGGAAAATTTAACTCTATCAAGTCGCCGTTGTCAAGCATGCCCCGTCCCTTCGCATTCCCAAGCCTGTATTTCTAAAGTTCCTGCAACTGGCAAGTATAATAATACCAGCCCATAGCAGGGTCAGTCATAACACATCACAACAATATGCTCATATGCACGAATTTTGCAGTTCCAAAAGTATCAGCTCACAACACATATCACAAATACATACAATAACACATAAGCACCTATCCCCAATATCTGGATAGTGCAATTTCTACAACCCCCAATATTCGGGTGCACACCCCCAATATACGGGTGCAGAACGAACGTTCGTTATAAATTTCTCTTTGTTCCCACTGGAACGGCATAACTTTGCATCTCTTCACATTCGTCACATAATACACAGATTCACAGCATCACAACTGGCACAACATAATCAATACACAATGAACACATAAAATTGCAATAATGCTAGGGCCGAGCAAGTTGAACGAACTTGCCTTGTGAGTCGTCGATAAGGTGATTCCAAATAAATCTCGAGAGTCCGGTCGTCCGCTTCTGGGAAAGGTTTCGACCTCCTAATAATAATATGCTATTAGCATTTTGTTAAGGCGTCTCAATTTAATTTAACGGCTCACACTTTATTTTATCTTTTACCAAATTTCAACAAAATCATCGTCTAAAAATTGAGTGTCTTGGTAAATATCTCTTAGACATCATCCTTGAGTATTTGAAAAATATTTTCAACGATTTATAACATAAACATTACTTATACGGTTTTAAATCAAATGATAATTCTTTTAATTTATTTAACAAAGTAACATTGAGAATAATTTCAATTTATTAACCTCAAATATTCACAAAGATAATACTTAATAACTTGAGTTGAAATAAAAAACCATTTCCTCCATTTCAAATATTCCATAGAATAATTTATATAAGAACATAAATTCATTTATTCCAGTTTAATTATTTTATATTTGCATTTATAAAAAATGATACTTAAAATTGCCGTAAAAAATCTAAGTATGTCATATAGGCGGATACTTAGTTCGATTGTTCATATGGTCTATTAAATTATTTAAGTTTAATTAACACGGAAACAGGGTCGGAAATCTTATCATTTCCAAAAATTAAAACAAAAATAACTTAATGTAGATAAATATGTTAAGAGAAAAACGCACGAAACGGAATCGAAGAATGATTTACGGATCAAAAGTTATTCGCGACTTAAGTTACGTTTCTACACCTAAAATCAGCCTTGACTCGTCCAAAATAACTCATTTTACAGGTCTAAATGATGTCTAATCTGATATTTAAAAATTTAAGATCTCAGTCATGTATTTTATCTACAAAATGCACGAATAAGATATCAAAACCTACTTAAGAATTGGTAGATAATCGAACTCAAAGATAGCACCTCGATTTGGAATTTCAGTAATTCACTGGGATTTTAATCGGATAGGTTCCAGTCAGTCTGTCGGGAAAGCTGGTCTAACTCGCCTGAAAACGACCCCGTATCGTCGGCAAAATGGACTCCGATCGGAAATATAAAGACGTATATTTATAAATAATGAGTGTCTGTATATAGTTACGTAAGTTGTGAGTATAAAAATTAATTGGGAAAAGGATGTATTTATAGGACACAAAACAAGTGCCAAGTCAACTACGCGGATGACATCAGCCTTGACCCGGCGCCCTATGTCACGCTGCCCTGGCCTTGCCACATGCGTGGTCCCTACCGAGTCACTATCGGCAGCCCTGGCCGAGCCACGTGCCCTACCGAGTCACTATCGGCATCCCTGGCCGAGCCACGTGTGTAGGTCCCACACGGAAGCTTCCTGACGTCTGCCGACCACTGACGCACGCAGTGACGCACGGTGCTCGGCAGTTGGCAGTCTCCACTAAATCAATCATAACTTTTTTGTTCGAACTCCAATTGACTCGCTGTTTGAACCATTGGAAAGCTAACTAAATTCGCTACGACAGTGTTATTTTTCAGAATTTTTGAACTTCTCAGAAATCCGTGGTGATTTTCCAAAGTTGATACTTGTCCACGATACTTCCCAAAAAATATCCAAATATATGTTACAAAATTTATTATGTAATAATACCATAATAATTCATTTAAATCAATATGTAGCTTTTATAAATAATTTCACTAATTATTGGCATATAATAGTATTTACTTTATAATTTATATAATGTAAAATACTAGGATTTTACATACTCTCCCTCTAAAAATAAGTTTCGTCCTAAAACTTGGAAGGAGGTTATCATCATTAAGTCATTCTCGAGTATATTTCCCAATCTTCGCTGAAAAATCCTTTCGGAGAATACGACGTTGCGCACCGCCAGGTTCTATCGTGGATTTTCCGATGATTAATGGATAATGCTATTCGATTCCTTTAAAATATCAAGTACAACATCAATAGGGAGCTCATCAATCATCACATAAATAGCAAAGACATCAAGTATAACATTGATAGCAGTAAGTACACCAAGCATATTATCACATTGCGTCATTCGCGGAGCTCATCTATTATCACATAAATAGCAAAGATAGCAGTAAATAACGAAGCATATTATCATACTGCGTCTTTAAAAATTATCTCATCCATGCTTAAAATTGTAACAATTTGAGTATTAAATACTCTCCCTCTAAAAATTAAGTTTCGACCCGAAACTTATGTTTGGAACAACTCGGGGTACCAGTTACGCATTGCTTCTTTAGTTTCCCAAGTGGCTTCTTCATTTTCATGGTGTGACCACTGGACTTTAACTAGGAGAATAGATTTATTTCTTAATTTCTTTATGCGATAATCTAAGATAGCAACTAGTATCTCCTCGAAAGTAGTATCCTTTGAAATGTCCAAAATTTCGTGATTTAGCTTGTGACTGGGATTGTGAACATAACGCCTCAATTGCGATATGTGAAAGTCATTATGGACTCCTTATAGAGATGATGGTAGAGCTAAGCGATAAGCTAAGTCTCCAACGCATTCAACAATATCAAAAGGTCTGATGAAACGTGGGCTTAACTTGCCTCTGAAGAATTCCATCCAGCAATGATGATCGCAGGTTCATGGTGCACAGTTGTCCTTGTTCTTCTCGAATCCAGACCTCAATGTTCTTCTTCATTAGCTCGTGTTGCAGCTCCACTTGTGATGTCAATCTATATAGTATGTCTTCCAGGTGGTATTTCCGCTAAGAGCGTCAGCTACCACATTTGCCTTCCCTGGGTGGTATTGTATATCCACGTCATAATCATTGATGAGTTCCAGCCACCTTCTCTGCCTCGTGTTTTGTAACACCCCCAAACCACTCGGGAATATTATAGCACCGCATACCCTCTCCATGAGGATCTACCAGGCTAAATACAAAAATAATACATCACATTACATGCCGACATGGCTACATAATGAACCATTAGACCGATTTGGTCTTTTATCACAATATACACAACAAACATACATAACTCTTCCTCGAAACTCATACCCACGCAGGGGCTAGAATACATCAAGGCTCCCATATAACGGGAAAATAACAGAGCGGAGAGATAACCAACAAGACTCTATCAAATACTCAACGATTGGTCTTAATGTGATTAGTATCGTCGTCTTCCATCACCCTTCGTACCGATCCTGTGATTCACTCCCCAGCGACCTGCAAGTACCTGGACGCATTACAGACATCCACCCCCCGAATACTCAGGGGTTAGCAAAACTCCACTGTTTTGTTAGTGCAAGTATACAATACGAATACAAGTCATACTTAACATACTCCAAGAACATAATAATCGTGAACATGCTTCCCGAGATAAATCATTTGATCAAGACAGTTCAAATCATAAAAGGTGGGAAATAATCCCAAAGTACATCTTACAAAACATTTACGATCTCGGGAGTTTTGAAAACATTTGGGATTTAAGAATTCTCAAGTCTTTCGAAAACACTTAGGGACACGGCCCAAAGACTATTTTCCAAAATACAATTCCGATAACAAAACACGGGGTCCACGACCCAAATCACGAAACATGGTGTCCACGACCCAAATCACGAAAAACGGGATCCACGACCCAAATCATCCATAACAACATATTTCCAAGGATTATTCGCGTCCCGTGCTAACAAGCCACGAAACTCAGATGCTCCCGCAGAACATACCCGAGTGAATAACCCAATGGGAAACCATACCGAATCACATGTCACCATGACAACAGTCACGTAACCATAACCATACATACGTTCATAGTTATCCCGGCATCGCACTAGCAAGCTACGAACCTCAGAGCCTCCGCGAGACATACCTGATTGGACAACCCATGACACGTACATCATACAACCAAACCACAACCATAAGTTATCCCGGCATCGCGCTAACAAGCTACGAACCTCGGAGTCCCCGCAAGACATACCCTGATTGGATAACCCCACAAATTATCCCGGCATCGGGCTAGCAAGCCACGAACCTCAGAGTCCCTGCAAGACATACCCGATTGGACAACCCTACGGTCACGCCCGATCCGTACTAGCAAGGACGGATCCCAGAGATTCAACAATCTTAGCCGGAGGCACATCACTTACAACAATCACGCACAACAACAAGCCAATACCAATACCGAACAACACTGAGCACCACAACCTCCTTACAAAGGAGTAACAACTGATATCACACAACGTCACATATTCACCGAACAAGCACACATATCAATGCACAATCATTGGCAAATGATTACGGTCTACTATATTCACTCAGCGTGATTATAACATCTTCCAACATACGAAACTAACACACATATTCCGAAAACACATTTATTCACGAAGCATTCAAGTTATCTTTTGAAAAACAACATTTATCAAGAACATACCGATCCTTTTTAAAGTTCATTAAACATTCGTATTGCGCATAAAATCATTCACCAACAATTACACCTACGAAACATGAAACGTATGGGCAAGATACTTGCCTCGATACCACGAGTAATGGAACAACAAACGGACACGGTCGGGTAGCCCTCGAACTCCCAAGAATGACCAAGAACTCGAAAACTCCACGAAAACTACGAAAATAATATCACCACGAATCAATAACGCTAAACGGAAACCGGAATCAACCCGAAAAACAACAAGAATCCGAGGATTTCTTCAAGGAAATCGGAAATCAAGTTCCGGGTGGTAAAAATCGATAAACAAGTTACAAAATCCAAAGATCATGACCAATACAACGATAATACCATGAACAATTCATCAATCTCGGACAAAATCAATGAATCACGAAGAAACCCCCGAAAAAATAAACAACTAGGGTTCTACGGAAGAAATACCTCGATCCGGCGAAGAACAAGGATTTGATGTTGATCTAATCGACAAAGGCCTTCCAAAAAGCCTTTGAAATGAGTAGAATCGGCCAAGAACGTCACTCCCTATCGCACCCGTCCGAGAGCCGCCACAAAAGAAGAAAAACACAAGAAATGAGGTCTGGCCTGTCGTCAGGCCTATATATGGCCGATAGTGTTACGACCATAACCGGTAGCCCCTTACGGCCGTAACTCGGTCAACTCCCTTTATGTACGTAACGACCGCTGCCTTGCGTACATAACGAGTACGCCTTACGGCCGTACTTGACGCGGCCTTACGGTTGTAACCAGGTCCTCAGGGGTACTGCCCGAAATCTGTCGACGCATTACGGCCGTAACCGGCCAATGCCTTGCGGCCATAATGAAGCATTACAGCCGTACCCTTACGACCGTAACTGAGTCCTCCCAGGCCAGGATGTGCGGGAGTCTTACGGCCGTAATCGACCAGGCCTTACGGCCGTAACTCGACTCAGCCAACACCCGACCGTCCGGCTCGAGACTCGACGACGACTCGATCACTCAAATGCACCGACTAAGATCCAAAACGATAACGAGCAGGCTACGAAACTCAACGTAATACAATACGAGCACATGATTCCAAAGACGTGAACGGCAACAAATTGCTTGACTGAAGAAAAATTTGTCGAAACTGGAACGAAGATCTCGGATATTACATGTTTAACTCCTTCTGCGTGAAGATGCACTTGAGACTTTTGTGATCCATGAAGATTTGGAAAGTGGCACCACATTAGTAGTTTCTCCAAATCTTCAAAGCATGGATCTCAGCAGCAAGTTCCATGTCATGAGTGGGGTAGTTGACTTCGTAAGGTTTCAATGGGCATGACGCATATGCGATGACCTTACCGTGTTACATCAGAATGCAACCCAGTCCTTGTTTAGAAGCATCGCTATAGATGATGAAGCCGCCCATCCCTTAAGGAAGCATTAACACTGGAGCACTCGTCAGTCGCCACTTGAGTTCGTCGAAGCTCTTTTGACATGCCTTGGTCCACTCGTACTTGGTAGTCTTACCGATAAGTTTGGTTAGAGATTGCTAATGCATAAAGGCATACCTTATGATGTTCGATTCATAATTGAAGCCAAGGTAAGAATAGCAGGTGAATTCATAGAAGCACCTACTAAATTCTTATCAGGGATTGGAAAAAGTTAATATTTGAAGAGAAAAAAACGACGAGCGAAGAAAATGGAAGTTTGTTATAAGTGCGCTCGTTGGGATTTTTATTCGAAATATCGATCTCTAGGAATTCCTCACAAACATAGAAGATAAAATCCAGTTCATTAGGGATGGTCTGAATAAGGAATCATTCGATAATGTTCTAATGACTCTTGAAACGCAGTCTAGTGGATATGTGCAACATGAAATTCTATGTTTGAAAGAGAAATTCAGATTTGAATATGAACAACATCTCGAGAATTTGATGGTAAAAGACACTGTTTGCCAATTTATAAGAAAATTAGATGGAATCTTATCCCGACTCATAGAAGGCGTTGAAGTCATTTCTGTACGTAAAATCAGTGGAAAATATGAGTCACAATCGCAACTACTGTTCATCCACATCAGCGTTTATTTTTTTAATTTTGTCATTTGCTTTAAAGTTTTTCTTTTTAAATAAAAAAAATAGTGACATGCAATAAATGTATTCAATATTCTACCGAATATGTGAAGCGCAATTAACACGTTTACTTTTTCGCTAAATAGTTAAAATTACTATTATTGTTTTCAAAAATCCCCCTAATAAGTTAATTTAAATAATATTTCACCCTCGGTTTATACTTCTATAATTATCTCTTTCTTCGTCACTTTACACCTCAAATATTTCTAGCAAACACAAAAGAAAGAAAAAGAGATGGAAACAACCTCTGATCGTAAATTCTCAAGTATCTGTGTTTTCTGTGGATCTAATCCCGGAAAAAGTGGTGAAACCATCACTACAGCATATAATCTTGGTAAAATATTAGCTGAAAGGAATATTAAGTTGATCTATGGAGGAGGAAGTTGTGGGTTGATGGGGTACGTAGCAAAAGGTGCTTATGAAGCAAGCGGTCAAGTTCAAGGTATCATTCCTAGTGCTCTTACTGTACCTGCTGGAAAAACAATAGGAGATGAATTACAGGTGTCCAACCTAACTGGAAGGATGAATCTCATGCTTGACAAGTCTGATGCTTTCATTGCTTTACCGGGAGGGTTTGGAACACTTGAGGAAATTTCTCACATGGTGTCTTGGTCCCAGCTGAACATCCATCAAAAACCAATAGGTTTGTTGGATATTAATGGATTCTATTATGGATTGTTAAATTTTATCGGCCATGCAGTGGAACAACATTTTATTACACCATCTGCATGCGGTATTCTGATATCAGCTTCAAAAGCTGAAGACTTATTAGATATATTGAAAGCATATGTTCCTGAGCCTGATCCTGTAGTAGCTCGAATTGAGTGGTCAAAGGGAAAGAAACACAAGCTGAATATTGACCTGAACCTCTCAAATACATTATCCCTTGTCGTTTTACTAGTTTTTTACTGGGTTGTGTTCTATTTTAGTTGATCGCTTTTGGATTGTTGTGATATCATGTGATATCTTTAAGTATTATTTTTATTTTTATTTTTGATGGCAGAGTCAGGAGGCTCCTCGGACTCAATTGAAGCGCATCTAGGTTGTGTCTTATACTTAATAGTATATGATTTTATTTCAACTTATGTTCTCAAAATAATTTCAGACAACATGAAAAAGTACTTCAAAACTTAACACTTACTTGTTCAGGGTATGCGAAGTCGGTGGATGCTTGACGCGCTTGGAATGATTGGAGTGTAGTCGAAAAGATATTTCTTCAAAAATATTATTCTTGAAAATGTGTATAGTTGCCTCTCTTTTTGACTTGAAAAATTCGGTCTTTGAAATATTTTTTTTTAAAAAGTGTGTAGTTCGATTAACCTTGCGCTCTGATACCATCTACTGTAACATCCCCAAAATCTTGGGTAGCTATAGCGCCGTGGATCCCTCGTGGGACCCTCCAAGCTAGGTCATTCGTCTTACCTCACAAGAACTTTTGGTAAAAATAACAATATTGAAATTGATAATAAATTTTCATCATACGAACAGGAAAGTCGAAGTACACACGATTTTAAAATTTAATACATGCTCTTTATTTCCAAAATAAATGCCAAGGAAAATTTAACTCTATCAAGTCGTCGTTGTCAAGCATGCCCCGTCTCTTCGCATTCCCAAGCCTGTACTTCCGAAGTTCCTGTAACTGGCAAGTATAACAATACCAGAACATACTCGGGTCAGTCATAACACATCACAACAATATGCTCATATGTACGAATTTTATAGTTCCAAAAGTATCATCTCACAACACATATCACAAATACATACAATAACACATAAGCACCTATCCCCAATATCCGGATAGTGCAATTTCTACCACCCCCAATATCTGGGTGCACACCCCCAATATCCGGGTGCGGAACGAACGTTCGTTATAAATTTCTCTTTGTTCCCACTGGAACGGCATAACTTTGCATCTCTTCACATTCATCACATAATACACAGATTCAAAGCATCACAATTGGCACAACATAATCAATACACAATGAACACATAAAATTGTAATAATGCTAGGGCCGAGCAAGTTGAACGAACTTGCCTTGTGATGTAATATCCGCAATTTGGATTTCCAGTAATTTTATTTTTTGGTGGAAGTCCATCTTAGCGACTCTATTTTTACCGTTTCGTCATTCCGGGAATGATTAATTCTACACTTTTTGTCATCCGAGTTCGTCTCGGTGTCGTTCTGTTGAGTTCCGTGTTCTTAAGCGACTTTTCCACGTATGAGTTCGACTTCGTAAAATCACCATTAATTTTTGGAAACTCCAAAAATTCTGAATCTTTTTAATATTATAGAGTATCAAGTTATCTTTCCAATGGTTCAAACGGTGAGTCAATCGGAGTCCGGACGAGGGAGTTATGGTCGAAATAGCTAAGACACACACATGTTGCAGTTTTGGCCGATCCGCCTGTACCGGGGGCCGCGGCACACTGCCGAGCACTGGAGGCAGATTTTGGCCCTGTGCCGTGGCACACTCGGCCGAGCCGCGGCACACAGTGCAAACTGCACTATAATTTCGTTTTTTGAGAAGAAAAACTCATTTCTTCATCCTACTTCCGAGAGAGAGGGTTTGTGGGAGAAATTTTCATCATCAATCACTTGAATACTCGAATTTTCATCATTTTCATTCGGTTGTGAAGCTCGTATCGTCGATCTAACGTGTGTTCATCGAATCAAAGTGTTTCGATCTTCAAAGGCAATATTCTCAAGCCTCTTGGATTTCGATTTGTGTTGAGATATGATGTTTTGGACGTTATAATCATGTTATATGAAGATATATACATATGATTATGAGTATGTATGAATATTCATCGGATTATTGAAAGGTTATTCAAGAACACTTTGAATATTGAGTTGGATTTGGGGATTTTCGATAAATTGTTGTTGAAATCACGATTTTGGATATTCATATTGGATTATTGATCATATTGAAGATGTTTTGTTGGTTTGAAACACTTATTAGGGATTTGATATTGGTATTAATGAGGTTTGGTTGTAAACAATCGAATATTGGCCACAACGTGTTCGATATAATGCCCCAATGAACTTGGTTTAGTCATATCGACGTTTTGAGTTAGTTATACTCGTGTTTGATTCGTGTGTTGAACCGGATTATTGGTAATTGTGTTATTCAAGGTTGTTCGAGCGACCGACATCTCATTTAGGACGTTGTTCGTGGAAGGACATTCTTCATCAGCGTTGTGTAAGTTAATTCTTACTCGGTTAAAAGGATATTCATTCCTTTCGTTGTTGTTCATTCATAATTATAGTTCATTCATAATGTATTAACCGTATTGAGACTTGTAATTGTCAATTAATCACTTCAGTCATAAGGAACGACGGTTCCAATCATTTCATTGAGCTATCATTCATTTCACTGTCATTTCATCTCGGTGAGTCATTATTGATTTCGATGTCACTTTTGTTATCTCGTGGCATTCCGGGTCATACTGGCGTGCCGGTTGGTATGTGTAGGATTTTCATGTCTGGCACATATTAAGTCGTGTGTTGGTTGTTGGCCTCACATTGGACTATGCACACGAGAAGATCACTTCGTGAGACTGATTAGGTACAAGACCACACGTGTATTCGATCGATACTCGATGGTGGCTTGTGCACAGACACATTTCCATCCCGGGCATAGTGTGGCGCCACCCTTTGATCCGTACCATTAGTTGATTCATACAGCATGTTTGATTGCGTATGTTTTCAACAGGATTGGGTTATAATCTGACCGATTCACTTTTGATCGCATGTGTTCGATGTTTTGAGACTTTGATTGAACTTGTGGTTTATACAGCATATATGATTATGTTTATTCAACTCTTGAGGATTGTTGTTCTGTGTAACTGACCCCGTTGGGGGATTTTGTTTTAAGGTCATGACAAGGCAAAAGCACGGGAATATAACGTTGAAGGCGAGGAGTCCCAGTGATACTAGTAGGGGGCCCCAATTCTTTCAGTCATTCATGTTGTTGTCATTTATTTTCCGCTGCATATTTCCATTTGGATACTCCGTTTCGTTCAGTGTTGTGTATTTTATCTTCATATAAAATATACATGTTTCCGTTATTATCTTGGGTGTGTTATAATGAAACTCCTCATCGGAGTAGTTTATGATATAATGTGGTTCGGAACTACATTTACCCTGTGTATTTCATTCATTTTCACTCACCTGGTGGGTCCCAGTCGGGGGTCCACGGCACTGTAATATCCGCCTAGTTTGGGGTGTTACAGAGTTGGTATCGGAGTGTGGTTTTGAGTACTACCTTACGAGTCATGTCTCATTTGAAATCATCGTCATCGTACTAGTATCATTGGACTTTCGCTTCACATGTGACCTGTGCAAATGCCGAGCCCATCAGACTGAAAGAACTGTAAGACTTCTAACGCCATAGTATAATTTCTGGCAATAATCATTCATTCATAATTCATCAGTTAACAATATTCAAACATCATTTTCATTTTGATCATGTTGATCACGTTAACTCAATAATCACTCAATTCATTTCATTACTCAGTTGTTGATCTTGAAGATCATATCATTAATCTTGTTAACTTGTTCAAGATAATCATTTCAAGAATATCATCAGATAATCATGTCACCTCAATTAATCATTCATGTAATCACTGTGTTAGAGTGCGTATGCTCATTTTCATCATTTCATGACGTAAATTATAGTGTGGTACTCATACGAAATCTATGATTATCATGCGACCTTCCTACTTCAGTATGGAGAGAGCTATCAGGGGATGCACGGGGAGAGGCCGCGGTGCAGGCCGAAACCTGGGGAATAAGCTCCCACTGTCGGGAAACCGTACCCAGGAATCCGCTCGATCAGAAGATGTTCGGGTTAATCCACTCACTTTTATGCAGGTCATGATGATCCATATGCAATTGCTTAATCATCATTGTGCCACTCTGGCCGATTTAATTGAGAGAACTCTTCCGTGTGAGCCTTCTGCTAAGGAAATTGCTGAGCAACAGCCTTCATCTGTCAGCAAGAAATCAACAAAGCGTAATCAGTACGAAGGCGGTCAGTCAACCTCCAAGAAGCCTCGTGTGGGCCCTAACGTTTCTGAGCGACCTCCTACGGCGCATAATCTTGCGGGATCTCAGTCCCGAGCGGCCAGTTCAGCCATCACCTGTTTCAACTGTGAAGAACAGTGTCATTTCAGCACTAAGTGTCTGAAACCGTCTATCACGTGCCATAATTGTGGAATTGTTGGGCATAAGGCCCGTTTTTGCCGAAGGGACTCCAAGCCGACTCCGGTAGCATCTCAGGCCCCGAAGCAATCAGCGATTCAGAATCAGACTGCTCTGTCAGCGTCATTTAAGACGACGAAAACGAATAAAGGTGGAGCTCATATTTATCAGACGGGAATGTCCGGTTCGGGGGCCGGCAAGTCCCGTATTCACGAGATGAAGAGGACTGACGATCCGGAGGCCCGAACGATCTCAAGTATACTCGTAATTTTATCTAAACCTGTGTGTACCCTTTTTGATACCGGTGCACCGCATTCATTCATTTCCGAATCATGTTTGAGTAGACTTCACTTAGACAGTCCTTATAATTGTGGACCTTATATCATTGGTCTACCTGACGGTAGAAGAATTTCCGGAAATCATGAGGTTAAGAACTGTCCGAATTAAGCTTAATGACCACGAGTGGTTGGTGGACCTAATCGTGGTGGATTTACCTAAGGACGATGTAATATTGGGTATTAGTGGGATGGATCGTCATGACACCATGCTCAATGTTCGTAAGCGTATGGTCCCTATCATTTCCGTCGTTGGAGTCGAGTGTGTATTTCAGGGAGGTGATCCTCGTTGTTCCGAAAGAATCATTAATATGATGAAAGCAGTAAATTACTCAACTAGGGATGTTTAATCATTCATTATATATCATTATCATCGATTGACCATTCTAAGGCAGTCGAGGTGTTCAATCATTCATTGTATAATTTCCATCGATTGGCCGTTCTAAGGCAATCGAGGTGTTCAACCATTCGTGGTATCATTGTTATCGTTTGACGATGTACTCCCAGACGAGCTACCTGTTTTACCTCCACCGAGGGATATAGAATTCACGATAGAGTTGGAGCCTGGTACATCTCCATTATCGAGGGCACCGTATCGGATGCCCCCGACCAAAGTGCAGAAACTAAAGAATCAATTAGAGGGTTTGACCGAGAAGGGTTATATCTGACCGAGTGCGTCCCCGTGGGGAGCACAGTGTTGTTTGTCAAGAATAAGGATGTTTCGTTTCGTGTGTGTATTAATTATCGGGAGTTGAATAGGGTGACGATCAAGAATAAGTATACTCTACCCCGTATTGATGATCTCTTAGATCAACTTCAGGGAGCTTCAGTATTTTCCAAGATCGACTTAAGATCTGGATATTACCAGTTGCACATTCGAGAGTCGGATATCGCGAGGGCGGCGTTTCAAACACGCTATGGCCATTATGAGTTTGTGGAGTTAATTAATGCACTAATGCACCTGTGGTATTCATGGAGTTAATGAATCGGGTCTTCATCGACTTTTTGGATCAGTTCGTGGTTGTCTTTATTGATGACATTTTAATTTATTCTCGTGACCGAGAGGAGCACGAGCTTCACCTTCATCAGGTTCTCGACGTGTTGAGACGAGAGAAACTTTATGGAAAGTTTTCCATATGTGAGTTCTGGATGTCCGAAGCGACGTTTCTAGGGCATGTAATTTCATCAGACGGAGTGCGTGTTGATCCTCAGAAGACGGAGGCTATCCGAGATTGGCTACCTCCGAAGAATGTTAAGGAAATCCGAAGCTTTCTCGGATTAGCCGGTTATTATCGGCGGTTTTTGGAAGGATTTTCTAAGATCGCTCAACCAATGACAAACCTTTTGCGAAAGGATAAGAAATACACGTGGTCTGACGCGTGTCGGCAGAGTTTTGAGGAACTTAAGAGCTGGTTGATTTCAGCACCTGTCCTTTCTTTACCGCAAGGGACGGAAGGATTTGTGGTTTAGGGTGATGCGTCCGGACAGGGTCTCGGATGTGTACTCATGCAGAATGGGAAGGTTATTGCCTATGCTTCACGGCAATTGAGACCTTACGAGGTTAATTATCCGACCCACGACCTGGAGCTAGCAGCCGTGGTGTTCGCATTGAAGATTTGGCATCATTATCTTTATGGCGTTACCTGTCAGATATTCACCGATCATAAGAGTTTAAAGTATATATTTACTCAGAAGGAGTTAAATATGCGGCAGAGACGGTGGTTGGAACTGATCAAAGATTATGATATCGAGATACTTTACAACCCGGGCAAGGCAAATGTTGTCGCCGACGCCTTGAGTCGTAAGTCCGTTCAGGAGCAGATGCTTGCTCGATTAATAGTTCAGAAGGAACTTCAACAGGAATTTCTGAGACCCGAGATCAAGGTCTGGTTACAGCGAGTACAAGGGCAACTTTGTACGTTGGAGATTTCATCGCTACTTGAGGAGGCGATCAGGGAGAATCAAGGTTCGAACCCATTTTTGTTACGCATTCAAGAGGATGTGACTCAGGGGAAAGCCCCCGGGTTTGTGGTCCACGAGGATGGACTTTTGCGTTTTAAGAATCGGTTGTGCGTACCGGCGAATGACGAGTTGAAAAACTCGATTTTGAGAGAAGCTCATGCTACCCCTTATTCCGTTCATCCGGGGTCTAGCAAGATGTATAAAGACTTGAAACAAAATTACTGGTGGAGTAATATGAAGCGGGAAGTCGCAGAATTTGTTTCGAGATGTTTGACCTGTCAGCAAGTCAAGATAGAACATCAGCGACCGGCGGGTATGCTGAAACCTCTCCCTATTCCAGAATGGAAGTGGGAAGATATTTCAATGGACTTCATCACGAGTTTTCCGACGAGTCATCGTGGCATGAATACAATCTGGGTAATTGTGGATCGCCTAGCTAAATCAGCTCATTTCCTTGAGATTAAGGATACGTGGGGTCCCGAGAGACTTGCCCAGTTGTTTATCAAACAGATAGTGAGATTGCACGGTACTCCTAAAAGTATCGTTTCCGATCGTGACGGACGATTCGTGTCTTATTTTGGGAAATCAGTTCATCGTGCTATGGGAACTCAGCTTAATCTCAGTACAGCTTTTCATCCTCAGACGGACAATCGGAGAGGACTATACAGAGTTTGGAGGACATGTTGAGGGCATGTGTTCTCGATTGGAAAGATGATTGGGAAGCCCAACTACCGTTGATCGAGTTCACGTACAATAATAGTTGGCATGCTTCGATTAAGATGGCACCTTACGAGGCCTTGTACGGTCGTCGTTGTCGATCTCCTTTGTGTTGGGATGACTTATCAGAATCAATCGGCACCGAGCCCGATATGCTTATAGCCGCCTGTGAGAAGGTATCTTTGATCAGGAGTCGTTTGTTGACCGCTCAGAGTCGACATAAATCATATGCAGATCATCGTCGTCGACCATTAGAGTTCGAGACAGGTGACCATGTTTTGGTCAAGGTATCCCCGAGTCGTGGTGTCTTCCATTTTGGGAAGAGGGGAAAGTTGAGTCCGAGATTCATTGGACCGTTTGAGATTTTGTATCGAGTAGATGAGCTAGCTTATCGATTAGCCCTACCTCTGGCGTTGAGCCGAATTCACTATGTGTTTCACGTATCTCAGTTGCGGAAGTATATTGCCGACCCTAGCCACATACTTTAGTTTGATGAAATCGAGATAAGATGATCATACGTATGAGGAGCATCCCGTACGAATCTTATTACGGCGAATCAAACAGTTGAGGAACAAGATGATCCCTTGGTTAAATTCAGTAGTCGAGTCACGAAGTCGAAGAGGCTACTTGGGAAATCGAGGATAGTATGCGGAAGAGTTATTTCGATTTGTTTCACCCTTAGTTTCGAGGACGAAACTATTTTTAAGGGGGGAGTATGTAATACCTGTTTGTAAATTCATTCATTTTTCATTCAGTAATTGTCACTCAGTGGATTTTCACTCATTAATAATCATTCATCATTCATGTTAATTCATTCGTGTTCACCGTTCGGACTAATGTTGAGTCGTGTATTGATATCATTCATTGTTTCAACCTTGCTTGAGAATCGAGATGAGAATATTATCTTGATCGTTATAATTACTTCATTAATCGATGTTGATATTGGAGTTCATGCCATTTCAAATTTCCTTCTTGTTCGAATCATGCTATTGTTGGGTACATTTGCGGTTCTTGTGTATCTCGTTGAGTTTTTCTAGCGGGATATTGCTTCTCCCTACTTGTTTTAAGTTTCGGGACGAAACTTCTTTTAAGGAGGGTAGTATGTAATATCCGCAATTTGAATTTTCGGTAATTTTATTTTTATGGCAGAAGTCCATCTTAGCGACTCTATTGTTACCGTTTCGTCATTCCGAGAATGATTAATTCTACACTTTTTGTCATCCGAGTTCGTCTCGGTGTTGTTCTGTTGAGTTCCGTGTTCTTAAGCGACTTTTCCACGTATGAGTTCGACTTTGTAAAATCACCATTAATTTTTGGAAACTCCAAAAATTCTGAATCTTTTTAATATTATAGAGCATCAAGTTATCTTTCCAATGGTTCAAACGGTGAGTCAATCGGAGTCCGGACGAGGGAGTTATGGTCGAAATAGCTAAGACACACACATGTTGCAGTTTTGGCCGATCCGCCTGTACCGGGGGCCGCGGCTCCTGCCGGAAGGGCCGCGGCACACTGCCGAGCACTGGAGGCAGATTTTGGCCTTGTGCCGCGGCACACTCGGCCGAGCCGCGGCACACAGTGCAGACTGCACTATAATTTCGTTTTTTGAGAAGAAAAACTCATTTCTTCATCCTACTTCCGAGAGAGAGGGTTTGTGGGAGAAATTTTCATCATCGATCACTTGAATACTCGATTTTTCATCATTTGCATTCCCTTGTGAAGCTCGGATCATCGATCTAACGTGTGTTCATCGAATCAAAGTGTTTGGATCTTCAAAGGTAATATTCTCAAGCCTCTTGGATTTCGATTTGTGTTGAGATATGATGTTTTGGACATTATAATCATGTTATATGAAGAGATATACATATGATTATGAGTATGTATGAATATTCATCGGATTATTGAAAGGTTATTCAAAAACACTTTGAATATTGTGTTGGATTTGGGGATTTTCGATAAATTGTTGTTGAAATCACGATTTTGGATATTCATATTGGATTATTGATCGTATTGAAGATGTTTTGTTGGTTTGAAACACTTCTTGGGGATTTGATATTGGTATTAATGAGGTTTGGTTGTAAACAATCGAAGATTGGCCACAACGTGTTCGATATAATGCCCCAATGAACTTGGTTTAGTCGTATCGACGTTTTGAGTTAGTTACACTCGTGTTTGATTCATGTGTTGAACCGGATTATTGGTAATTGTGTTATTCAAGGTTGTTCGAGCGACCGACATCTCATTTAGGACGTTGTTCGTGGAAGGACATTCTTCATCGGCGTTGTGTAAGTTAATTCTTACTCGGTTAAAAGGATATTCATTCCTTTCGTTGTTGTTCATTCATAATTATAGTTCATTCATAATGTATTAACCGTATTGAGACTTGTAATTGTCAATTAATCACTTGATCACAAGGAGCAGCGGTTCCAATCATTTCATTGAGCTATCATTCATTTCACTGTCATTTCATCTCGGTGAGTCATTATTGATTTCGATGTCACTTTTGTTATCTCGTGGCATTCCGGGTCATACTGGCGTGCCGGTTGGTATGTGTAGGATTTTCATGTCGAGCACATATTAAGTCGTGTGTTGGTTGTTGGCCTCACATTGGACTGTGTACATGAGAAGATCACTTCGTGAGACTGATTAGGTACAAGACCACACGTGTATTCGATCGATACTCGATGGTGGCTTGTGCACGGACACATTTCCATCCCGGGCGTAGTGTGGCGCCACCCTTTGAGTCGTACCGTTAGTTGATTCATACAGCATGTTTGATTGTGTATATTTTCAACAGGATTGGGTTATAATCTGACCGATTCACTTTTGATCGCATGTGTTCTACGTTTTGAGACTTTGATTGAAGTTGTGGTTTATACAGCATATATGATTATGTTTATTCAACTCTTGAGGATTGTTGTTATGTGTAACTGACCCCGTTGGGGGATTTTGTTTTCAGGTCATGGCAAGGCAAAAGCACGGGAATATAACGTTGACGGCGAGGAGTCCCAGTGATACTGGTAGGGGGCCCCAATCCTTTCAGTCATTCATGTTGTTGTCATTTATTTTCCGCTGCAGATTTCCATTTGGATACTCCGTTTCGTTCAGTGTTGTATATTTTATCTTCATATAAAATATACATGTTTCCGTTATTATATTGGGTGTGTTATAATGAAACTCCTCATCGGAGTAGTTGATGATATAATGTGGTTCGGTACTACATTTACCCTGTGTATTTCATTCATTTCCACTCGTCTGGTGGGTCCCAGTCGGGGGTCCACGGCACTGTAATATCCGCCTAGTTTGGGGTGTTACATGTGAGTCGTCGATAAGGTGATTCCAAATAAATTTCGAGAGTCCGGTCGTCCGCTTCTGGCCAATGTTTCGACCTCCTAATAATAATATGCTATTATCATTTTGTTAAGACGTCTCAATTTAATTTAACGGCTCACCCTTTATTTTATTTTTTACCAAATTTCAACAAAATCATCGTCTAAAATTGAGTGTCTTGGTAAATAGCTCTTAGACATCATCCTTGAATATTTGAAAAATATTTTCAATGATTTATAACATAAACATTACTTATACGGTTTTAAATCAAATGATAATTCTTTTAATTTATTTAACAAAGTAACATTAAGAATAATTTCAATTTATTAACCTCAAATATTCACAACGGTAATACTTAATAACTTGAGTTGAAATAAAAATCCATTTCCTCCATTTCAAATATTCCTTAGAATAATTTATATAAGAACATAAATTCATTTATTCCGGTTTAATTATTTTATATTTGCATTCATCAAAAATCTAAGTATGTCATATATGTGGATACTGAGTTCGATTGTTCATATGGTCTACTAAATTATTTAAGTTTAATTAACATGGAATCGGGGTCGGAAACTTTATCATTTCCAAAAATTAAAACAAAAATAACTAAATGTAGATAAATACGTCAAGAGAAAAACGCACGAAACGGAATTGAAGAATGATTTACGGATCAAAAGTTATTCGCGACTTAAGTTACGTTTCTACACCTAAAATCAGCCTTGACTCGTCCAAAATGACTCATTTTACATGTCTAAATGATGTCTAATCTGATATTTAAAAATTTAAGATCTCAGTCATGTATTTTATCTACAAAATGCACGAATAAGATATCAAAACCTACTTAAGAATTTGTAGATAATCGAACTCAAAGATAGCACCTCGATCTGGAATTTCAGTAATTCACTGGGGATTTTAATCGGACAGGTTCTAGTCAGTCTGTCGGGAAAGCTGGTCTGACTCGCCTGAAAACGACCCCGTATCATCGGAAAAACGGGCTCCGATCGGAAATATAAAGACGTATATTTATAAATAATGAGTGTCTGTATATAGTTACATAAGGTGTGAGTATAAAAATTAATTGGGAAAAGGCTGTATTTATAGGACACAAAACAGGTGCCCATTCAACTACGCAGATGACATCAGCCTTGACCCGGCCGCCCTACGTCACGCTGCCCTGGCCTTGCCACGTGCGTGGGCCCTGTCGAGTCACTATCGGTAGCCCTGGCCGAGCCACATGCGTGGGCCCTACTGAGTCACTATCGGTAGCCCTGGCCGAGCCACGTGCGTAGGTCCTGCACGGAAGCTTCCTGACGCCTGCCGACCGCTGACGCACGCAGTGACTCACGGTGCTCGGCATTTAGCAGTCTCCACTAAATCGATCATAACTTTTTCGTTCGGAATCCGATTGACTCGCCGTTTGAATCATTGGAAAGCGAACTAAATTCTCTACAACACTGTTATTTTTCAAAATTTTTGAACTTCTCAGAAATCCGTGGTGATTTTTCAAAGTTTATACTTGTCCACGATACTTCCCAGAAAATATCCAAATATATGTTTCAAAATTTATTATGTAATAATAACATAATAATTCATTTAAATCAATATGTAGCTTTTATATATAATTTCACTAATCGTTGGCATATAATATTATTTACTTTATAATTTATATAATGTAAAATACTGGGATTTTATAGATTGTTGGAATATTCTATTCCATATAATTATAAAAAGGTTTTGATGATGTGTTGTCATTCAAACCAAAACAACAAAGGAAACAATAGAACGAACAAAAACAATGAAGGAGTCGAAGACGCATAAGCTGGGCAATAAAGCAGATAGCACACGCAAGTAAATCAAGTCAACCCATGCTAAGAAAGCCACATGAAGACTCACCTGATGGATTAACGCATGCTACATGAAGAGAAGAATGCACGCTACATGACTGACTTAGCGCACGCTACATATACATGTTAATGCATGCTAATGAAGGAATATATCCATTGTAAAGTATTTCAACACAGAGATCACGCAGTCAGTCAATGAATCTAAAAAGTGAAATTTGAACAAGATAGCGCACGCTACAAAGAATACTTGGCGCATGCTAGGTTTGAATTATGTCCGTTGGACAGGAGACTTTAAAGCATCAGACCGTTGTAAGTGAAGACCAGATAGCGCACGATAAGGGACAAAGTTAGCGCACGCTAACGATAAAGGCAGAAGCTACTGGACTGAAGCAATAAGCAGTTAACGTATGTAACCATGCATATTAACATAGGTAAGAAGGTTTAGGGCACGCTAAAAAAGAGAAATAGCGCACGCTAATGAAGACAAACAGTAACGGCTAGTTGGGAGAATTTGCCTATAAATACCAAGGCATATGGTATTATCCATACAACAACTCTGAGATAATCATCTATACGTTTGATATCATTGTATACACTATCTTTGTTGTATTTGTGCTTAATTGATAAGTGTTTGAGTGTTCATACACGAAAACATACACGAGAGGAAAGATACAGATTGTAGATTGATTCGGTATTTTTAGGATCGTTGATCTGGCATTATTAGAATCATGTCTAAATCTAAGTGAGGTTTGTCTAGTACTAATAAAAATCTAGATAGGTTGCTTCCTTATTCGATAGAAAATGAAAACAGTTTATCTTGGACCGACATAAAGACAAGAGTGTAACGGTTTATCTCGGACCGATAGAAGACAAGATTGTAACGGTTTACCTCGGACCGATAGAAGACAAGGTGGAAAAGGTTGATCTTGATCCTATACAAAAAGATATAGAGAGAGGACGTAGGCATGTTTGGCCGAACCTCTATAAATCTTGTGTCATTTACTTTCTGCAAGTTAATTGCGCTTCCGCAACGCAAAAGAGTTTGGAAACTCTACTCCGCGATATCTTCCACCATTCTAAGTGGGGTGCCAATTTACCGACACGTCCAGCTGGTAGAAGCCGATTCTGGAAGTGAATCGGGCTACCCACAAGAAGGCACCATGACAAAATAGAAAAGGCAATGTTGCTCAGTTTTTACAAGCACCACAGGTGCATGACTCGAGCAAGCGAGGGAAAAGACGAGGTCCACGTTCCAGTGTGTGGAAGAGGCAAGGTGGCTCAACCACGGGTCCTAGTGGAGCCCAACCACGTGGACCACCTCCTGCCGCCGGGAATGGACCCACTCCAAAAGAAGGCCAGAATTGCTATACTTGCGGTTCAAAGAAACATACTTACCACAATTGCAAGGCGCCAAAGAACATCCAAGCCTACTACAAGCACTATAAATAGTACTTGACTCAAGAGTCGAATTACATGAAGGAAGATATTGATAATATGGAGGTGAACCATATTGAGATCCCTCCTCTCACCATTGCAGAAAAAGACCAGCATTTGGATGTTGCTGACTTTGACTAGATCATTATAGTTTGACTAGTTTTTACGCTTTGGTTATGTTTTGTCTTGTTTCTAGTTTTCTTTTGAGAACTATTTTGGGAGTTTCTATGAATGTAACAAAGTTGGCCATGATGAATAAAATTCTTTTAATTGCTGTGACTGTGCAAAAATGAATTTTATTTTTTCCCTTCAAAAGCATGTTTGGTTTGTTACAAAACAATTGCTCAGTAAGAATTACTTGGTTAGTTTGATACATTAGTGGATTTTATCAAAAACTTTTGGTCACGACTAGGCGCATCATTCTTGGTATTTTTTTATGCTTTGAAAGTTCAAACGGAATCAGTGGTTTTTAAACAGCCTTAGCTGTACCGACATTCCTACTTTCTCTGCAAGTCTACCAAGTTGGAGTTACCGAAAGGATCATTAGTCGAGATATAAATTGAACACCCTAATGCATTTTAAAATGTTTAAACGCTCCTATTGCTATCGTTGTCATGGTATTGTATCAACAATAATGCCTTTGAAAAAGGCTTCAACCTTGCTCTACCACTCAACAACAGGGAAATTCCAAAATATCAACATGAAACGAGCACTACGATCTTAGTTCAATGATCCATAAAGTGAACAACATATGCGCGGAAAGAGACGGAAGTCTAGTTTCCAGAACAACTAACCGTTCGTCATTATACTTCTTAACAAAGGAGTTATTGTTGTTTGAGTGAATAAAGGTCAAACTGTACGGAAATTATTTCCAGCGATTGTGCTGAACTTTGATCCTAACCAACTTGGTCGAATTTCCCCAAACTCGAAGTTGTCTTTCATCACAAGACTAACCGAGTTTTATGTCTTATTGTAGATGTCTCATATCGAAATTGAGTGCCTTGCTGATAGTGGAACAACCCACACTATTCTTCGGAATAGACAATTATTTAAAGATATTGTGCCATATATATCCTTAGCGACAACAATGATTGGTTCCTCCCAAGTAATTCAAGAGAGGGGACCTGCTAATTTCTTGCTACCCAATGGTACGCATATTAATATCACAAACGCTCTCTATGCCCCAAGAGCAAACCGAACCTTGCTAAGTTTTAGAGACATCCGTGCCAACGGTTATCAACTTCATACACACTATGAGGATGGGATAGAAGTTTTGTGTGTTACTCTAGCAGAATGCGGAAGGCGCCATGTTCTCGAGAAACTTATGAGTCTAAATAGTGGTTTATACCAAACTACAATAAGGGTTATTGAGGCCTACGTTGTGAGTCACGAACTTTCTGATTCCGAAGCATACAAACTATGGCATGACCGATTCGGTCACCCTGGACGCGATATGATGATTGACATTTTGAAAAACTCACACGGTCATCCGTTTTTCAAGTCTAGAAAATGATTGGAAGCACCACTCGATATCGGGATTTATATGAGTGAGTCTGATACCATATCACCGGGATTGAAGATCGCACGTCCTGATGAGATTGACGGTGCATCTTCCGTAAATCCCGAGGATTCCGTGGAAATTTCGAATGCCCATAAATCGTTTTGTTAAGCCTGTTCACTAGCAAAGTTGATACCTTCTCCATCCTTTGCTAAACGCTCAACACAAAATATTCACTTCTTACAAAGAATTCAAGGGGACATTTGTGGACCTATTCAACCAGAGTGCGGACCATTCAGATAGTTTATGGTTCTGGTTGATGCATCGACGCGATGGTCACACGTCGCTCTGCTATCTACAAGAAATGCTGCAATTGCTAAACTCCTAGCATAAATTATCAAGCTACGGACTAACTACCCCGACTTTCCAATCTTGTCATTAAGATTAGACAATGCTCGTGAGTTTACGTCAAAGTCCTTTGACGACTATTAGATGTCAATTGGGATTGAAGTTGAACATCCCATCCCCCATGTGTAATATCCGCATTTTTCTTTTCCCGGTATTTTCATTTATCAGTGTATTTCTCATTTGTAGCGACCCTCGTGTATCTCTAAGTGTATTTCTTCCGTCATCTATTGATCTGATTCTCGTAATTGATATGCGGAACTGCCGTTTTGGGATTGTCGTGGATCCATTCCATGATATTATGCGTTTTGAGGTATTCCGTTTGATGTTTCGGTCATATTCCGGTGTTTTGGATCGTTATATTCCGTACCTAGCGCGCGCTAATTTTTCTGCATAACGCACGCTAGAGGTTCCTTAGTAGCGCACGCTACGTTTGATTCATAGCGCGCGCTAGTGAGCTAGCCCTGGGAGTGGCAGTTCTGTTTCCAGCCCTCTGGATTAGCGAATTAGCGCACGCTAATGTCGGGGGACAAGCGCACGCTAAGGTGTTCAGTAGCGTGCGCTAGCGTGACTGTCCAGTACTGGACAGTTTGCTACTGGACTCGGTCAGGTATGCTTTTAGCGCATGCTACGTTTGGCCGATAGCGCGCGCTAGCGGGGTCAGGTGAGTACTGGGCAGATTAACATCTGGACTCGGCTGATGTCCAGGTAGCGCACGCTATGGCCAATAGTGTGTGCTACCGAGAGGCTATTAGCGCACGCTACATTTCGGGTACCGCACGCTAATGGCCCAATAATCTGGTTACTGGACTGGGGATGTTAACTTCTGGACTGAAGTTATGTCTTGTTAGCGCACGCTAACTTCAGAGGGTTAGCGCGCGCTAACACTCCCTGGCTATATAAACCAGGGAGTTGACCCAGAACAGTCTACTTTCCTTTTTTTTTCTTCCTCCGTGAGCTGGGCGACTCGGGTGATTTGGGCGATTGGCGTGGGGCAATTTTCATCATTTATCCAAGATCTTGAGTCTCTAAACACCAGATTATCATCATTTAATCATCTTCTACATCTTGAATCAAGGTAAATCTCTTAGAACCCTACTTTTGGAAAATTTGGGGGTTTTAGGAATTTCGTCCGATTCGTTCGATTTTGTTGGTTAATCCATGATGAATATGATTAATTTTGTTGATATCATTAGTTTTCCTACGGATCCATTGTATATTTTCATGGTTTTGCGAAATCGAGAGGGTTCGGTTGTGGTCCGCCCTCGTTGCTATTTTTATACGAATATACATGAATCGTAGGTGGGTTTTTGGGTTTATTCCATTTCCGTATTTGTTTAGAGATGGTTGTGATTGTGTTCTTCGAATCGTTAGGTTCGGTTCCATTGGTTCCTAGCGTTCGTCGGTGATTTTCCTTCCGTTTGTGTCGTCATCAATTACTCAAGGCAAGTATCTTTGGAAACCTTTATGCTTAACGTGAAATGGTAATGTATATTGTGTGTGCTTTACTCACCCCGGGATGGGGCCTCGGGGGAATCTATGGCTTCATCCTGGATTCATGAGTTTGTTTTGCGGCCAGCCCGGGAGGGTCCTTAGAGGCCTCGGGTGGGATTTGTGGCTTCGTCCCGGTCCTAGGTGACGTGTGTGCTTGGTTTGTTTTATGAATATGGCCAGCCCGGGAGGGTCCTTAGAGGCCTCGGGTGGGATTCGTGGCTTCTTCCCGGTCCTAGGCAAATTTTTTGATTGTTTGTTTCCGGAAAAGACATGTCTGGTTTTAGTTTTCTAAATGATTTTGGTGCATGTACTATGAAATGTGTAAGCGATTGGTTTGCCTTGATTACTTGTACTAGCGTAATTGTTAACCCCTCTGGGGACCCATCGTGGGGAAATTCTTGTTATGGATTTCAGGTTATGATCATCCGGACGAGCAAGCACTGGGACAATACGAGGATGCTGGCCAGGGTCGTTGACAGGTGCATTGAGTCCTTTTATTTCCGTTGATTCCCTTCGATTGGGTTGTTGTCTACTTTTGAAACTTATAGATTGTACTCATGAGTACTTAGGCTTTTCTCTTCGGATTATGTTTTGTATTCTTGGAAGTTATTTATGTTTGCCATTGTTGATTATTCCGCCGGTTGAACCGGGCGTGTTATTTGATTTATAACTGGATAATGTGTGTTTCTACTATGGTAAGTTGTGTCTAGCCTGGTGGGTCCCATATAGGGGTCCACGACACTGTAATCCACCTCGAATATCTCGGGGGTGTTACACCATGTTCATTCGCAGAATGTCCTTGCAGAGGCTATGATTAAGCGGTTACAGTTTATCGCGCGAGCATTGATACTACGCACCAACTTGCCTAATTCTGCCTGGGGTTTTGCATGCAGCTATACTTATTCGCTTTCGACCTACTGCCAATTAACCGTTTAGTGTGTACCAGTTGGTAACTGGATATGAGCCTGATATTTCACACTTACGCATTTTTGGTTGTGCAGTTTATGAGCCAATTACGCCTCCACAGCGTAATAAAATGGATCCGCAAAGACGATTAGGTATATACATTAGCTATGAATCGCCTAAAATTATCTGCTATTTGGAACCTTTGACAAGAGGTGTTTACTCTAAGATTTGCAGACTGTCACTTTGATGAGACAAACTTCCCATCGTTAAGGGGAGAGATAAATCAAACGATTCTGTTTGAATGCCAGAAAATTATCTGGTGTGCTCTATCTTTGCATCATCAAGATCTCCACACGGCTCAATCCGAGCTGGAAGTGCAACGTATTCTCAATCTTCATAAAGTTGCGGAATCGATGCCCGGCAGCTTTACTGATACTGCAAAAATGACAAGATCTATCATTTCAGCTGCGAATGTTCCTGCAAAGTTCAGCCTCCCAAAGGAATGATGCCCCTGACGTCGACCTTAGTGGTGGGACGGCTGCTTTGGCTGCTCTTATCCCTGCTCGAAGGAGGGGGAGGCATGTGGGTAGAAAGGATATCGAACCTTGAAAGAGAAGAGGAACAAAGGCATAAAATCCTCTCATTATCGACACAGTGACTCCATTACACGATATTCTCTCTGACTACGGATATATCCTCGAGTCAACAATGGAACGGTCGACGGACGCATCAGAAACTTTGTTAATGTCAGAGAATAAAGAAATCTCGATGCAATATACGAGTGAATATGTATTATTGGACAGGTCGTCCACGCTAGTCGATGATGCTTTTGCCTATTCTGTCCTCAAGAAATTATTGAAGACGACAATGCTAAGCCGCGTTCGGTTGCTGAATGTCACCGACGAGCCGATTGGCCGAAATGGAAAGATGTAATGCAAGCCGAACTAGACTCAATGGATAAACGAGGTATTTGGCCGTATCGAGCCATTACCCGTGGACGTTCAACCAGTTAGACATAAGTGGTTCTTTGTTCATAAACTAAATGATAAGAATGCGGTCATGCATTACAAAGCGAGACTAGTTGCCCAAGGCTTCTCACAGCACCCTGGCTGTCACGTCCCGGGACCCCTCCGCCGTAGCATGATATTGTCCGCTCTGGGCACTCTCCTCTGAGCCGGCCCTCACGGTTTTGTTTCTGGGAGCCCAGCAAGCAGCTTCCCAGGGGGTCACCCATCCTGAGATTGCTCTCGCCTCGAGCACGCTTAACTTCGGAGTTCTCATCACCCCGAAGCCACTGGGCTCCCAAAAGGCCTCATGTTATTGGAGTTCCGCATGCACATATAAGGCACTTCACCCGCTCTCTGCTAGTCGGTGTGGGATATCACAATCCGCCCCTCCTCAAAGGACCCGACGTCCTCGTCGGCACACTCGCACGACACGGCAGAGTGGCTCTGATACCAAATTGTCACATCCCGAGACCCCTCCGCCGTAGCATGATATTGTCCGCTCTGGGCGCTCTCCTCTGAGCCGGCCCTCACGGTTTTGTTTCTGGGAGCCCAGCAAGCAGCTTCCCAGGGGGTCACCCATCCTGAGATTGCTCTCGCCTCGAGCACGCTTAACTTCGGAGTTCTCATCACCCCGAAGCCACTGGGCTCCCAAAAGGCCTCATGCTATTGGAGTTCCGCATGCACATATAAGGCACTTCGCCCGCTCTCTGCTAGTCGGTGTGGGATATCACACTGACATTGATTACGAGGAGACATATTCTCCCATTATGGATATCATCACTTTCGGCTATTTAATCAGTTTGGTAATGTCCGAAAAATTGAATATGCAGCTTATGGATGTGGTTACAGCGTATCTTTATGGGGATCTAGATACGGATATTTATATGAAAGTCCCCAAAGGGATTTCGTTGCCCAAACAAGTAACTCTGAGCCACGGAGCGCTTACGCTGTAAAATTTTGTCATTCACTGTATGGGTTAAAGCAATCCGGAAATATGTGGTACAACCGCCTACGTGAATACTTGATTGGGAAGGGATACAAGAACAGTGATATTTGTACATGCATTTTCATGAAAAGAACATATACAGGATTCGTGATTGTAGCCATCTATGTAGATGACATGAATGTTATCGGTACCATTGATGAGGTCGATGAAACGGACCACTACCTTAAATCCGAATTCGAGATGAAGGTCCTGGGGAGGACTTGATCCTGCTTGGGCTTAGAGCTAGAACATCGAGATGACGGTTTTCATCAATCTGCCTATGTCCATAAGATGCTCAGGCGATTTAGCATGGACAAGGCACATCCTCTTGCTACTCCTATGGTTGGTCGAAGTCTGGAAATGGGCAAGAATCCGTTTCCTCCTAAAGAGGAGGATGAAGAGGTCCTTGGAGCAGAAACATCGTACCTTAGTGCAATCAGTGCGTTGTTGTATCTGGCTTAATGTACTCGCCCAGACATCGCATTCTCTATAAATCTGTTAGTGAGATTCAGCTCCGCTCCCACGATAAGGCATTAGAATGGAGTAAAACACACCTTTCGATACTTGAAAGGCTCCAGTGATCTTGGATTGTTCTCTCCCCTATGCAAGAGAGAGCGGTATTCCGAAAGGAATTGTTGAGGTTAAGACGATGCATACCGACCATCGATCTTGCTCTGATATTGCAGCTAAGCATGACAGCTTGACTACCAGAAGTGCAAATACAAGCAAGCCTACCCCCTATACAGAGAATCCTAACTATATGTTAGTTGGATTTGCTAATGCCGGTTATCTCTCTGACCCGCATAAAGGACGTTCCCAACCTGGTTATGTGTTTACCATTGGGAATATGGCGATATCTTGGCGATATACCAAGCAGACCCTGGTTGCTACTTTCTCGAACCATACAGAGATAATTGCATTGCAAGAATCCGTAAGGGAGTACATTTGGCTTTGGTTAGTTAGAGACCATATACGAGGAACTTGTGGATTAGAATCTACTACAGCAACCCCTACTTGCATCTTTGAGGATAATGCGGCATGCATTGAGCAGATGAAGTTAGGTTTCATTAGTGAGTTCCAATGAGAATATCGCAGACCTAAGTCTCTGCCAAAATATACATTTGAGAAACGTGTGAGGAGCATCAGCATGCGTCGATTATCCGAGCTCAACTAGTGATAGCTCATTGGAATGAACTGTTGTGTATACTTCAGGGGGAGTGTACTTCACATGATTCTAGCATTTGTAGTTGGTGCGTTGTGCTCTTTTTCCTCACCAAGTCTTTGTTCTTCCCACGGGGTTTTTTTTACTGGGAAAGGTTTTTAACCGAGGCAACATCGTATGCACCATGATAGTATTAGTGCTCGACACAGAGGGAGTATTCCAGGATATCATCCCCTTATTGGTGTCTTGCCTAATACTGGTCATGAGAAGATACATAGATGGAAGGTTCTAGATCCTTCTAGAGGTATTAGGATCCTATTAGATGTCTTACATTATTTAGGATTCCTATGTATGGAAGAACTCTCATTGTAATGCCTATATAAAGGCCCCCTCTATCAGTGTTATGAATACAATTGATTGACTCATATTTACAGCTTTCTTACTTTCTCCTGAAACAAAGCGAATATTATAATCTGGAATGAATATAAAAGGAAATTATTTTCCATTTCTTTAACAAAACATTTATCCAAATAAATAAAGTCTGGAATGAAAAAAAAATCCATTTCTTTAACATAACATTTATCCAAATAAATAAAGGCTAAAATTTGTGTGAAATGGTCTTACTAAATATATTCCAAAGTGTAGAGTAAAATTTAGTTTTTGTTAATGTAAATAAACATGTGTGTGCCTTAGGGGGTGTATTTAGTTAAGATTTTATTGGAATTTGTTAGATTTTAGAGTTTGATGGATTTTATAGATTTTATTGTAATTCAATAGACTATCATAAATTCTCTTTGATTTCAATGGACTTATATCTCTTAGAATTCTATAGATTTTCATGGATTTTTATGGACTTTTATGAATTTCTAATGATTTTATTTTTCTCAAAAGATAGTAACCATAGGAAATTCATTTATTGGCGTTCTATCTTAATAGATTGTTGTTCTATATGCAATCTTCAATAAATAGTTATGTATAATAGATTTTTTAATTAAAAATAAATAGCTATGCAAATAGAAATTTTACAACAATTTGATATAATTTAACGTAAAAAACTATCTCATATTAAAAACACTAAAACATATATCAAGTTATTAAAGTAATGAGTAGATATAAAATATTTAATTATAAATTGAATTTTTTTTTACAAGTTTTTGTAAATAATTAATTTTTTTTATAAAAAAGTAGAAGAATAAAAGATTAAAATATTATAAGGATTTCTTTACTCTTCCGGGATATTCGTCCCTTGTCTGTGTCTTGCCTAATACTGATTGTAGTAGGATACATAGATGAAAGGTTCTAGATCCTTCTAGAGGTAGAAGGATCCCATTAGTTGTCTTACCTTGATTAAAAATCCTATGTATGGAATGACTCTCGTTGTAAAGCCTATATAGAGGCACCTCTATAAGTGTTATGAATACAATTTATTCATCTTTACTACTTTCTTATTGTAATACCCCGATTTTTTGGATATATTTTTCGTTTATATATTGGATATCGTGGATGGTTAATTATGCTCGAGGACGTTGTGAATGTTTGATAATGTTATTGAATTGAGTATATGTATTGAATTGATTTTGCCGTATGTTCGTATTCGGTGTGTCGTGACATTGGACAGGAATAGCTGAAATTGGCTAAGTATAGAATACTTAGCGTACGTTAATGTTGAAGACTTACGTATGCTAAATAACAAGAGTTACGTACGTTATGGCTGAGACATTACGTACGTAACATGGGAATCAGACGATTGAGTCATGGTCGGTAGGTGGGACCCTGTGTCGGCAACTTTCGGCGGAGGATGTTGACAGGTGAGTCAACGTACGTGTTACGTACGTTATACAGGACGTGTTACGTACGTAACACGACCATTGTACTGTAGCAAGTCAACTGGTATATTACGTACGTTATATGGTATGGGTTACGTACGTAATGGACTTTACGGAATGAGACAGTGAGTTTGTTACGTACGCTATGGATTTTGGATTACGTACGTTAAAGTTGTTACGTACGTTAAGCAAGGACACTTACGTACGTAATAAGGGGTGCAGTTTATATATTGAAGTGTTGTCTTTCATTCCTCTTACGAACCTTTGAGGTATTGCTCTCCAAAACTCGTCCCTCTGCACTTCTAAGAGTGTTCTAAACACTTCTAACTTGATTGTGAGCTTGGAATCATGGAATTAGAGCTTGGTTATGGAACTATTGTTGATTCTTGAAGTGATTTCTTGTGTTATCCATATTCTATGAGGTATGTTGGATATTTCTCCTTTTCATTTCGGAATTTTGAGGTTATAGTTGATGAATGATTCGTATGAAGATGATTATGATGTTGTTATTGCGATTCTTGAGGATATATGAGGTTTATGTTGAAGGAAGATGATGATATGCTTTGAATATGTTGATTATGATTATGGAATCATAGAGTTCTTGATGTTCTTGAGGCCATATGATGACTATGATGATTTGATAATTCGTTTAACCGATTTAAGATGGTATTCTAAATCATAGTGATGATAGTGGTTGATTTAGATGAGATGAATCTTGATATAAGGTCGAATTCCGGATTGAATATGTTATGATCATTGTTACCAAGTTGGTTCAATTATTGATATGATTATTGTTCTAGGTTGATTAACCAATAGGTATAACCACTACGCCGCGGTGAAAAGCCGCAGATTCCGTCCAGTCGGGGCTGAAGAGCTCGTAGACGAGGGCGATGAGTTCGGTGTTGGTTTTGTCGTGTTGGTATCCAGGCAAGTGTCTACTTGTTCGGTTGTAATGTTTTGATGAGTCATTCCATTTACATTTCATAAGTATTTTATGTTGTATTGCATATTGACGAATGTTCAGTGATGTTCTAAAAGGATTAGAATGCACAGTTGATGATTGTTGAGATACTTGGACAATCTTGGGAAGATTGTAGTATTAGGATATTGTTGATGTCATTTTGGATATTCTTGGTCTGTGGTATGCATTCCGGAAGGAAGTCCGGATAGAGGTATGTTTTATGGTAATCGTACATAGAGGATTATGTACGAGAAAGTATTCGGTACTGAAGTATTATACGGTATTGTTGTGATACTGGGATTTTTATGGTATTATCGTGATATTGGGATTTTGACGAGAATCGTTGAATTACCGATCGTTGAGGTTATTATTCTCATGATGCATGGCATGTAAATATTTATGTTTATGTACTTGCGGTTATTTGTAGGGCATTATTGCTGACCCCATTGTGGGACTTGTTTTTCAGGTATTGAGGACTTTGATGGTAGCGGTCGTGAGGCGAGGATTCCAGACGATACTGGCTAGGGCATATTGTTGGGGAGTCGTGTATTTTGTTTGTGTATATCATTATTGATGTATATGTATCTTGGACTATGTTTTTATCCGCTGTGTGAGTTCTTTCAAATGGCTTCCGACTTTATGCCAACTGAGTTTCATTTCGAAAACCGATTCCCTTAACTCAGTTTTTAGCCTTGATCGTTTTGACGGTAGTTGGTGTTTTCAAATGATTTTGTGAGTTTTGATATAAAATACTATCGTCATCGGCCTTCTTGTCGTTCTTGCAATTGGTTTTTAGCCTGGTGGGTTCCGGCCCGGGGCCCACGGCGTGTAATATTCCCGGTTGGTTTTGGGGGTGTTACAAATATGGTATCGGAGCCCATGGTTTTATGATAACCGGGCATGTGTGTTATGTGGCTCTACCAGTGTGGTAGTAGCGTGATTTTTGTGTATCTGGATTTCTGGCTATTTCGAACTGTGTTGTTTTGGTTCGGTGTGATTTTTGAGTACTGTCGTGGTGATGTGTGGGTTTGGGGATTGTGGGTGTTTCCGAGACCGACGAGGCAGGGAGTGAACGCCGGTGCCGTGGTCATGTGCAATGTGCGGCTCCAATCGGGAAGTGAACGCCGGTGCGAGGCACGTGCAATGTGCGGCTTTCGATGTGGAGTGGAACGTCGGTGATACGTGCATGTGACAAGGAGCGTGATGAGTCGATTCTTGATCGACCCATTCTGTTCTATCTAGTCGTGTTTTTGTTTGCTTCTTAGTATTTTTGTTCTCTTTTATGCGTGGTATATTGTGTTTTTAATTTATAGGTATCCAAGCGAAGATTGTGGTGAAATATGCGTTTTCATAGCTGATATTGGAGTTTATGACGATCAAAAGCTAAAACGGGGCCTAAAACGACGAAAGATTTAAGCAGTATCGGTCAAATCTCCTAAAATCCAGAATCTCCACTCCGAATTGAGATGTATTCTCCTTTGATATAAATTCCTCGTGAAATTAGCTTCGAAACGGTATATCATATGCTAAAATCCGAGGTGTATTGATATAAGAACGAAGGATCAAGCCGAAGAAGACCAAAAACCAGAACAGAAGAACTCAACTAGGCTGCACCAGGCAACTCGACTCGGCTGCAACAGGCAACTCGGCCGTTCCATGGGACACGGCCGGGTCTCATTCCAGCGAGAATTGCATTTTCCGGATGAGAACAACTCCACCGTGCCTTTTGGGACACGGCCGAGTCACGATCGGCCAATTTGCACTTTCTGGCGTAGTACAACACGACCGTGTCATGGGACACGGCCGAGCATCAGTACAGAACCTTTTCCTTTATCCAGCGTAGTGCGACACGGCCGTGTCCCAGGACACGGGACGTGTCACTTTTCGGTTCATGTCACTTTCCTTGACATTTTTGCACAACTTTAATCCTTATTCTTCATCTTTTGCCTATAAAACAAAGTGTAGAGACCCTAGATGAGATACACTTATCTTGTGGAAGATATTCTTGGGTGAAAAACACAAGATTGAGGGAGAAAACACCAAAAAGTGAGGATTGAGTGAGATTATTTCATCATCTTCCTTGTATGTTCTTGGAGTGAAAAATACTTTTGTGAAATATATTAATTCCTTGTATCATTTTGTTGGGAGTTCTTGAAAGAAGATCATCAAACTTTCATCGGGAATTCGATTTCGGCATTTACAAGGGAAGTTTTTACCATGTTTTGTTCTTCAATTTCCATTATTGTTGTTGAATTAATCATGTGTGGCTAAACACTTCATATGGGTTTTTAGATATATCCACACACATGTTATCGATTGTTAGTTTCTTTTGATTTTCCGGGTAAAAGTTTGGGATTGTTCCTCTTGTTCGTTCTTCGTATAAGAACTTTTGAATTAGATCATCAAACCTTTTTCATTGTTGTTATTATTATTCTAATCGAGGGTTTTTGTCGGTGTTCGCCATCAAACGACCCGAAAGAAACGATTGTGAATGTTCTCGAGCTTTTTCGCGCGATCTTTTAACGATTTACCTCATCAAAAGTAGTTAGTTAATTGATTGTTTAGTTAGGGATTCATCCCCATCAAAAGAGTATCCCTTATTTTCGTTGAGAACAATCGTGATTTTTAGAATAACCGCCATCAAACGGATTTCTTTTAATCGTGAGCAATTGATAATTCCAAACCTTATTTATTTGAGTATCGGAACTAATAATTGATTACGTGTGTGTCGGTGAATCTAAATTCCCATATCAATCTCATTATTGTTATCTCTCATTTATCCGGCGATCAAACTGGTGTTGTAATCACTTAGTTTAATTTAAATTTATGCGTTAGTATTATAATCCAATCGAACCTATGATGTATTTTAATTTATTTTACTTTTGTTCATTTAACTATTTGCCGAACAATATCGAACTTTAAACCGTTTCCAATTCCTCGAGAGATCGACCTCGGAGTTACTTGCCGCTTCCTACAAAAGCGATTCGTACACTTGCGAGTATTTAATTTGAACCATCAAGTTTTTGACGCCGTTGCCGGGGAGTTGGCGTTTAATTTTTGATCTTGTTTTAATAATAGTTGAATTGTTTTTCTTGATCATTTCTCCGTTTTCATTATTTTCGATAAAAGTCTAAAATTTGCTCTTACTTCCTTTGTTTATGCTTGGTAGGAGATCGTTGGGCAACCCGATTCTTCCGCCCATAGACGAAGTTCAAAGGATTAGAGCACCAAAAATAATGGCCACACCATCAATGGCAAACGACGAGGTGAATCCGGACCTTGAAGAGCGACTTTTGATCCAAGAATAAAACACTCGTCAACCGAGAGTTGAGAATGTTGCACAAAATATAGATGAGGAAGAAATTCGTCAACCAAGGTTTCCAAGATATGATAATGTTGGGCGCAATCAAGGGATACCCGAAGCTCAACAAGGGAGATACTTTTATCCGAGACAACCACCCGTCGGAATGCAATATGGAGCGAATTATTATCCCGGACCTCAATATGGGATGGAAGCAAACTATAACATGCCGCAACGACCTCCGGTGGAACATCTTATGAGGGACTATGCAAAGCCCATAGTGAACACCGCCATTTCATGCATCCAATTAGCACCGGTCGCAAGGAACTACCACATAAGCGGATTTTACATCGAGCAATTGCCCTCATTTCACGGATTAGCATGAGAGGATCCGTTATCATTCATCCGAGATTTCTATGTGGCGATTGACAACTACCCATTAAATGGGTTGAGCGAGGATCAACTACGGATGAAGTGCTTCCCTTATACACTCAAGGATGGGGCGAAACAATGGTTGATGACTTTGACGCCCGGCTCACGAAGAACATGGGATGAAGTTTACGATAAATTCATTACCAAGTACTTCTCCCATTCAAAGACTACGCAATTGAGAACTCAAATCTCAACTTTCGGACAACAAGACGGAGAGGCATTTCACGAAGCATGGGATCGATTCAAAATGCTACTTATTCAATGCCCACACCATCACTATCCGCTTCAACTACTTAATCAATTCTTCTATGACGGATTGACTCAATATTGCCAAGGAGCGGTAGATAATGCAGCCGGTGGTTCGTTTTGGGGTTTGATAGAGAGGCAAGCGTATGATGTGTATGAAACATTGGGAGCAAATTCTCAACAAAAAAGTGTACGTGTTCGTAGGGGAGCCGTGCACCAAGTAAGCGAGAAGGACGAGATGCAGTCTAAAATCGATGAGTTGACAAATTAACTAAGACAACTCAAGACTCAAAATAAATCTTCTAGCTCACGAGTTTGCGAGATTTGCGGAGCACCAGGACATGATGCCAATTAATGCCCTCATACTTTTCCGGGAGAACAAACCGAACAAGTTAATTGGGCTATGGGACAAAGCACGGGAAGGCCCGAATGGGAAGAGAGGAGAAATAATTATGGCGGAAACGCAAGAAATGCACCTCTCCCAAATACTTATCATCCTGGGCTAAGAAACCATCCGAATTTCTCATGGAGAAACAACAACCCGATGCCATACGACACAAACGTTCAGGCTCAATACAACGGAGGAAACCGAGCCTAACAACCAACGCGAAGTGAACCACCTCCACAACAAAGGAACTCTCTTGAGGAGAGTATAGCGGCATTCATTAAGGAGAGCAAGGAAAACCGAGAGGAGAACAATAAAAGGTTCGAATCTTTAGAAGCTTCGATGAAGAAAATGGAGATCCAAATTGGGCAACTTGCTACCGAGGCACGTAGACAAGAAAGGGGTAAACTACCGAGTCAACCCGAGCAAGCTCAAGCCATTACCACTCTCCGAAGTGGTAAAGTGATTAATAGAGAAGTCAATTCCGAAGTAAAAGAAAGAGGGGATGAGAAATAAGATGAGTCGGGAAATCAAGAGGAGAAAATAGACGAAGCAACTTCAACTTCCAAGCTTCACAAAATCCGCTCAACCATATAAGCCACCAATTCCTTTTCCGAGCCGGCTTAGAAAGGCAAAGCAAGATGAGCAATTTTCCAAAATCTACGACATGCTTTCAAAGGTTCATGTCAACTTACCTCTTTTGGATGTTGTGAAGAACATTCCCGCTTATACAAAATTTTTCAAAGAGTTGACCTCGAACAAAAGAAGATACAATGGGAACGAGAAAGTGGTGCTTTACGAGGTAGAAGCAAGGGGTCAAAAGAAAGGCGATCCCGGAAATTTTATGATCGACATTACTATGGGAGACAAGAGAGTTGCTCGTGGGATGCTAGATTTGGGGGCAAGTGTGAATCTCATGCCATACTCGACCTATTTGAGGCTTGGACTCGGGGGAATCAAACCGACAAGAATTACTCTTCAAATGGCGGATAGGTCAGTGAAATACCCCAAGGGAGTCATTGAAGACCTATTAGTGCAAGTGGACAAGTTGGTGATTCCGGCCGATTTTGTTATCTTGGAGATGAGCGATTTCGGGACAAGCGAAAATGAAGGGACAATACTTCTAGGACGGCCATTCATGCGTACAACAAAAACAATCGTCGATGTTGATGAAGGAAAGGTCACCATGACCGTCTTGGGCGAAACCGTGGAAATCAACGTGTTCGGTTCATCTCCTATCCCTTCTCATATTTATGCTTCTCATGCTGTGAATTTTGTTGATTGCATTGATTCTTTGGTTGATGATACATATTTTCATGATGATGTAGGTGACACGTTACATGATGCTATAACCGTTGAGCATGATATGGGGCTTAATAATCTAGAAATTGAAGAATATGTTGCATTGTTAGATAATTCCGAAATAATTGATGAAGTTGACGGTTTTAAGATACCATTGGAATTAAAATTAGAGGAGCCCGTTGAAATCACCCCACCCCAACTTGAATTGAAAGAACTTTCGGCACATCTTAAGTATGTTTTCTTAGGCAAAAGTGACACTTACCCTGTAATTGTCTCTTCCGAACTAACTCCCTTGCAAGAAAACAAATTAATAGAAGTTCTAACTAAGTTAAAGGAAGCGATTGGGTGGAGTATTTCCGATATCAAGGGAATAAGTCCTGTTAGGTGCATGCATAAAATAATTCTTGAGGAAAATGTTAAACCGGTTAGGCAACCTCAAAGGCGTTTGAATCCGAACATGCAGGAAGTTCTGAAAAAAGAAGTTTTGAAATTGCTAGATGTCGGAGTCATCTACCCGATATCCGACAGTAAGTGGGTGAGATGTGCATGTAGTGCCTAAGAAATATGGAATAACGGTGGTTCGTAATGATAAAAATGAATTGGTGCCCGCTAGAACGGTAACCGGTTGGAGGATGTGCATTGATTACCGGAAATTAAATAACGTAACAAAAATGGGTCATTTTCCTCTTCCTTTCATTGATCAAATGTTGGAACGTTTAGCTGGGCATGATTATTATTGTTTTCTAGATGGTCTTTCAGGTTTCTATCAAATTCCTATTGCTCCGGAGGATCAAGAGAAGACCACTTTCACTTGCCCTTTTGGCACTTTTGCCTTTAGGAGGATGCCGTTTGGTCTTTGCAATGCTCCCGCTACTTTTCAAAGGTGCATGCTATCCATGTTCTCCGACTTGTTAGAAAAATCCATCGAGGTATTCATGGACGACTTTTCTGTGTTTGGAACCACTTTCGATGATTGTTTAAATAATTTGACTATTGTGCTAGAATGATGTATTGAGTGTAATCTTACACTTAGTTGGGAAAAGAGTCATTTTATGGTAAAACAAGGTCTTGTTCTAGGTCATGTGGTTTCCAATAAAGGAATGGAGGTTGATAAGGCTAAAGTCGATTTAATTGTTAAATTACCTCCGCCTTCATGTGTCAAAGAGGTTCGAAGCTTTTTAGGGCATGCCGGGTTTTATAGGCGTTTTATTAAAGATTTTTCGAAAATTGCCCGCCCTTTGAGTAACCTTTTGTGCAAAGATGCTAAATTTGATTTTACCGAGGAGTGTTTAGTCGGTTTCAACGCTTTGAAAGAAAAGTTAACTTCCACACCTATTGTTGTCGCTCCCGATTGGTCTCTCCCGTTTGAAATTATGTGCGATGCGTCTGACTTTGCTATAGGTGCCGTTTTGGGGCAAAGAGTGAATAAATTTTTCCACGTGATTTACTATGCGAGCAAAACGCTCGATGAAGCTCAGGCTAATTACACCACCACCGAAAAAGAATTTTTAGACGTTGTGTTTTCTTTAGACAAATTTCGATCCTACTTGGTTGGCTCAAAAGTGATTGTGCATACGGATCACGCCGCATTGAAATATTTATTAAAAAATCCGATGCAAAACCAAGATTAATTCGGTGGGTTCTTCTGCTGCAAGAATTTGATTTGGAATTTAAAGATAAAAAGGGGTCGGAAAACGTAGTGGCCGACCATCTATCTAGGCTAACCGAGGGAGATAATTTTAAGCTTGATAATCATTTGCCAATTGTTGAAACTTTCCCGATGAGCAATTATTCGATGTAACAAGGACACCTTGGTATCTTGATATTGTCAATTACATTGTTAGTGGTGTTTTGCGGCCCGACTTAACCTATCAAGGGAAGAAGAGGTTTGTTTCCATGTGCAGCATTACTTTTGGGACGAGCCCTACTTATTCAGTTGGGGCACGATCGGATATTCCGACGTTGTGTCCGGAGGAAGAGCACGAGAGCATATTGTTATTTTGCCATGAGTTGCACTGTGGGGGACATTTTAGCGCAAAGAAAACGGCTCACAAGGTCCTTCAATCGGGATTCTACTGGCCAACATTATTTAAGGATGCCTATTTCCATTGCAAGAGTTGCGATCGTTGTCAACGAATGGGGAATATAAGCAAAAGGAATGAGATGTCGTTGACAAATAATCTTGTTGTGGAACTTTTCGATGTTTGGGGAGTGGATTTTATGGGTCCTTTTCCAATTTCCCATGGTTTTGAGTATATTCTAGTTGTTGTAGACTACGTCTCTAAGTGGGTGGAAGCAATTCCAACCCGAACTAACGATGCTAACGTGGTTTGCAATTTTTTAGGGATGTGATTTTCTGCAGATTCGGGACGCCTAGAGCTGTAATCAGCGACAGAGGCACGCATTTTTGCAATAAACAACTTGCCGGC
The DNA here is from genome assembly GCA_033398695.1 of Orobanche coerulescens. NCBI lineage: Eukaryota > Viridiplantae > Streptophyta > Magnoliopsida > Lamiales > Orobanchaceae > Orobanche > Orobanche coerulescens. Next base: position 54,775,912 of record CM065803.1, read on the forward strand.
TTGCTTAAGAAGTACAATGTGATGCATAAGGTCGCAACGGCACACCATCCACAAACTTCCGGGCAAGTAGAAGTAAACAATCGGCAAATAAAGGCAGTGCTCGAAAAGACGGTGAAACCGACAAGAAAATACTGGGCATTGAAGTTGAATGACGCTTTATGGGCATACCGCACGGCCTACATGTAATACCCTTACTTTTATTGACTGTTTGACCTTGCTGTTCTCCTTATTTTGTCGCTCTGTAAACGCATGGAGACGTTGTTGATATTATTATTAAGTTTCGTGCCTTGTTTAGGTCACGATCGTATTGTTTAGACCTTGTGGAAGTGTTCTGGGCCAGAGGAATAGCGCACGCTAGGCCTAGGCTAACGCACGCTAATTCAACTTGATTAGCGCACGCTAGCTTTGAGCCGTAGCGCGCGCTAAGAGACTGGCCAGTCGATCCAGAACTCGATCGCTTCTCTCGGATCGGGCGGATTAACGCACGCTAGGAGTTCGTTAGCGCGCGCTATTCGTGGTTAGTAGCGCACGCTAACATCCGTCCGTAGCGCACGCTAATGGCCGGGTCGGCAGAGGCAGTGAGGTTGTCGCTTCGACTATCGTAGCGCACGCTAGCCTGCCAGCGACGCTAAAATCACATGAGCGCACGCTAAGGCATAATGGTAGCGCACGCTAATGGTCTGGTCAGTAGAAGCAGTGAGGTTTCAGACTTTTTGGACTAACGGGTAGCGCACGCTAGGAAGCGGCTAGCGTACGCTATATGTGTTGCGTAACGCACGTTAGTGCTCAGTGTTAACGCACGCTAACGGACCGAGGCAGTAAGCTGAGATTTTGGCAGGACAGCAGTTAGCGCACGCAAGGGATGTTTCGTAACGCACGCTAACGTCTTATGGCAGTGGCCACTGGACTACCAGGTGACCCGTTAGCGCACGCTAACATTGAGGCGTAGCGTGCGCTAGACTGGGACAGTATATAAGGGGACAGTCAACCCCTGCACTCGTCATTTCACATCATTTCCACTTTTTCCGATCGGGAGAGCTCGGGAGAGGCGATTTGGGGCTTTTTGAGGCAGTCCTCCATCAGATATTGTCATCTTGGGTTGGATAACAAGGATTATTCAACATCTAATCCATCCTATCGCATTTAATCAAGGTAAAAATCCTTAGAACCTTACCTTTTGGGAATTTTGGGGTTTTTCGTAGATTCGTCCGATTTACCCGCTTTGAAGCTTGAGAACCTTGAGATTATGATGTATCTATCCCGTATGCATGCTTTTCCTATGATTTTACGGATTGGATTATGCCGTTTTTGGACTTGTAAGGGTTTGGACGATTTTCCAACCTCTAGTTGATTATCCATGTATTTCCATAAATCGTAGACGGTTTCGGGAGTTTCTTCGTGTAATTTGAATATGGATAATTGATTATCATATTCCTTGCGAATCGTTTAGGTGCCGGAAGCGCGTTCTTGGACCTACCGAACTCATACCTTTTTTCCATTCGTTTTCTCGATGTCTCAAAGGCAAGTATATATTTACGATTGTACGTTCTCGACTTTGAAAGTAAGAAATATTGATGGTATGATATGAACGAAACGTTTCTACGGCATTCATAGATATATTGATGGCATGATATGAACGAACCGTTTCTACGGCATTCATATGAATTGATGACATGATATGAACGAACCGTTTCTACGGCATTCATACATGTATTGACGGATGATATGAACGAACCGTTTCTACGGCATTCATACACGTCTTGATGTGACGCTATGAGATTTAGTTATTCCGGAATACTAGTCTTGAATTGATGAATTGACGGTTACATTTACCTTATTGTCGAGAAGTATTGTGTTTCATACTTGATATATTTGCACTAGCTATTCGACGGCTAACCCCTTTATGGGGGAAATACCTTTTATGTATTTCAGGTTCCAGGAGAGCGGACAGGCAGGTATCGGGTCGGCATGAAGATGGTGGGCAAGAGTGATACTGTGTATTTCCTCCGGTTATGTTTTGAGTTTTCCATTCAGTGTTGTTATACTGGAATGGTTATTGAATACTCGAGTATTGTTTCCCATTTTCTTGATGTTCCGGCCTGTGTTTGCCGAGGTATTGATTCGTGTTGTGATGTCTTTGCGTACATTGGTTATGTTTTGAATACCCCTTTGTATTGATCTTCCTTCCATTGTATGTAGACCTTATCGGTCAAAATTTATGGTTCCGCGTATGTTTAGCCTTGTGGGTGTAATACCCGTACTTTTATTGACTGTTTGACTTTGTCATCCTCCTTATTTTATCGCTCTGTAAATGCTTGGAGATGTTGTTGATATTGTTATTGAGTTTCGTATCTCGTTTGGTTCTTGATCATGTCGTTTAGACCTTGCGGAAATGTTCTGGGCCAGAAATATAACGCACGCTAGGCCTAGGCTAACGCACGCTAATTCTGCTTGATTAGCGCACGCTAGCTTTGAGCCGTAGCGCGCGCTAAGAGGATCAGTCAGGTCAGAACCAGTATTTCGAACTGCTCTCTGGACTGGCGGATTAACGCACGCTAGGAGTTGTTAGCGCGCGCTATTCGTGGTTAGTAGCGCACGCTAACATCCGTCCGTAGCGCACGCTCCGGCTAGTCGCCAGAGGCGTGAGGTTGCCGTGTTTTCGAATATCAGGTAGCGTACGCTAGGCTTCGGCTAGCGCACGCTAAAGCTATTGCATAACGCACGCTAAATCATAGCGCTAGCGCACGCTAAGTTTGAGCAGGGCAGAGACAGTAAGTTCTGGACTCCAGTACTGAATGCCACATTTTGGACTAGCGCACGCTAGAGGCAGACAATTAGCGCACGCTAACGGAGCCGGCAGAAGCCACTGGACTATCCGGTGACTTCGCTAGCGCACGCTAATGAAGGATGCGTAGCGTGCGCTAGACTGGGCAGGTATAAATATGACAGTTGACTTTATTTTCGTCATTTCTCACCTTCTTCACTCCTTTTCGACGGGAATCACTCGGGAGAGGCGATCTTAGGCGATTGGAAGCGATCTTCCTTCTAACAACAATATATTTGGTTGGAGAACAAGGATTTATCAACATCTAATTCCTCCTAACGTCCGAATCAAGGTAAAAATCCTTAGAACCCTACTTTTTGGGAATTTTGGGGTTTTTCGTAGATTCGTCCGATTTATCCGTTTGGAAGCTTGAGAACCTTGAGATTATGATGTATCTATACCGTATGCATGCTTTTCCTACGATTTTATGGTTGGATTGTGCCGTTTTCGGACTTGTGAAGATTTTGGACGATTTTCCAACCTCTAGTTGATTATCCGTATATCTTTTTGAATCGTAGACGGGTTTCGGGGGTTTCTTCGTGTAATTTGAATATGGATAATTGATTATCATATTCCTTGCGAATCGTTTAGGTGCCGGAAGCGCGTTCTTGGACCTACCGATCTCATACCCCTTTTCCGTTCGTTTTTCTCGATGTCTCAAAGGCAAGTATACATTTATGATTGTACGTTCTCGACTTTGAAAGTAAGAGATATTGATGGCATATCATGAACGAACCGTTTTTACGGCATTCATAGATATATTGTTGGCATGTAATGAACGAACCGTTTTGACGGCATTCCTACATGTATCGGCGTATGAGGTGAACGAACCGTTTCTACGGCATTCACATACGTAACGGCGTATGAGGTGAACGAAGCGTTTCTACGGCATTCACATACGCCTTATGAGATTTTAGTTATTCCGGAATACTAGTCTTGAATTGATAAATTGATGGTTACATTTACTTTATTGTCGAGGAGTATTGTGTTTCATATTGATATACTTGCACTAGCTATTCGACGGCTAACCCCTTTATGGGGGAAATACGTTTCATGTATTTCAGGTTCCAGGAGGACGGACAGGCAGGTATCGGGTCGGCATGAAGATGGTGGGCAAGTGTGATACTGTGTCTTTCTTCCAGTTATGTTTGGAGTTTCCCACTCAGTGTTGTTGTACTGGATTAGTAATTGAATACTCGAGTATTGTTTTCCCTTTTCTTTGATGTTCCGGCCTGTGTTTGCCGAAGTATGGATTCGAGTTGTGATGTTCGTGAATACATTGGTTATGTTTTGAATACCTTTGTATTGTTTTTCATTCCATTGTGTGTAGACCTTATCGGTCGAAATTATGGATCTGCGTATGATTAGCCTTGTGGGTCCCACGGCGGGGCTTACGGCGCTGTAATGTCCCTGAATAACTTGGGGGTGTTACAGAATATGGTATCAGAGCTTAGGTCTATGGATACCTAGGATGTCGGTCTTTTGGGTCGATCGAGTCGTTAATTGTCCGCAGTATCACTACTCTGCCATCATCGCAGCGCGACCGGTACTTGTAAGACCTCTCACTCTTCTGGTGTTTCCTTATTCGTTTTGCTTTTTTTTTCGGTATTCTTGAGAATCGAACACTTTGATGACGCGTGATTGAATTGTGCTTACGTGACTTGTGTGTTCTTCAGTATGTCAGCTGGTAGGGGCCGTGGCCGTGGTCGTGGCCGTGGACGTGGAAGAGGTCGTGGCGCGGCCGTTTCCATCAGTTCAGTTGCGGGGTCGACCAACCCCAGTTTGTCGAACTCGGTGCATCCCGACACCGAGAGTCAGCACGACCAGTCAGACGGTCAGGGGAACAATGCGGACGTTGGAGTGGCGAATGCACTTCAACAATTGGCTACTCAAATGACTATTTTGGCCCAAACTGTTCAGCTGAATAACCCGAACCCAAACACGGATGCCTTGCTTCAGAATGTAATCCGTATGCACCCTCCACAGTTTGGCGGTTCCACGGACCCGTTAGGCTGGGAAGACTGGCTAGCGGAATTAGAGAAGATTTTCGAGGCGGTTGATTGCCCCGAGGTGAGGAAAGTACCAATTGCTCAGTATTTCCTCACTAAGGAGGCCGCTACTTGGTGGAAGGTCATCAAGCCACAGGATCGTATTGCCTCGTGGGATGAATTTAAGGAGCTCTTGGAGGCCGAGTTTTGTCCTTGGCCGGTACGGGAGAGCCGAATCCGAGCCTTCTTCGAGGCTAAACCACAAGATATTCCCGTTTCGCAGGCGATCGTGGAATATAACCAACAATTGATCCATGTGAAGGATCAAGTGCGTAACGAGCGTGATAAGATCCGTTATTTTGATATGTGGATGAATTTGGATTTACGGCGGTACATGGCCGGGTTTTCTTGTACCACACTAAAAGAGTATCAAGACAGAGCTTTGGCCCATGATATGTTGAGCCCCGACAATGATACCGTTGAAGAACCGAAGAAACAGAAAGTCGGGGGAAATTTTTCTGGCTCTAAGGGTGGCAACTTTCAGAAGTCACAGACGACTAACCGTTTTGCCGGACAGTCGTCACGTTCTAATAAAGGGAAGAGGGGTTACCGCCCCACTCCGGGTACCTCAAATCGCACAGTGACTTGCTATAATTGTGGTCGTCCAGGCCACTTTAGTTCGGAATGCTACTTTCCACCATTAAAGTGTCACACGTGTGGTCAGATGGGACATAGAGCGGTTTATTGTTCCGAGCCGAACCAGACTTTGGACACTCGGGCTTCTGCCCCAACACCTCTTGATCAAGGTATTAATCAGCGACAATCTTTTGGTCAACCTCGGCAATTTTGGCGGGGCGGGGTCGGAATCGGGAGGGAAACTCTAGCGTCGGTTCGGTGCAACCACGAGTTTATGAGATGCGTCGAGCAGACGAACCCGACGCGGCGGTGGCTTCAGGTACCATTCACATCCTATCTCATCCAGTCCGTGTACTTTTTGATTCGGGTGCTACACATTCTTTTATTTCTTTGGAGTGTGTACGCCGTTTGAATATAACTTGTCTGACTACTTGCGATCCCTTCATCGTGAGACTGCCTAGCGGGGATAGAATTGTGGGGAACCGGGAAATTAGAGATTTTCCGGTGATTATATCCGGTATGGATTGGTTATCGAATTTAATTGTAATTGATATGGAAGGCGAGGACGTGATCCTCGGCGAGGATTGGCTTGATAGTCATCAAGCGATTATGAACTACCGTACTAAGGTCATCACCATGATGACTAAAGACGGATCTGAGTACTCATTTTTGGGGCGTAAGTCGGGACTATCCAAGTTACTTATCAGTGCCATGAAGGCCGTAAAACTTTTGAATAAAGGTTGTACGGGCTATTGGTGTTATGCCTTGAAAACGGAAGGAAATGAAATCGATTTCTCTTCGATTCCGGTTGTTAGTGAGTACCCCGATGTTTTACCGAATGACCTCCCGGGATTACCGCCAGATCGAGAGATAGAGTTTACCGTGGACTTGGAGCCAGATGCGGCTCCGATTTCTAAAGCACCTTACCGGATGGCACCTTCCGAGATGCAAGAATTGAAGAATCAATTGGGAGAACTTCTGGAAAAAGGGTACATCAGACCGAGCGCTTCGCCTTGGAGCGCGCCTGTTCTTTTTGTGAGGAAGAAGGATGGTTCACTACGTTTGTGCATTGACTACCGTGAGCTGAACAAAGTAACCATCAAGAACAAGTATCCTTTGCCTCGTATAGACGATTTATTTGATCAATTGCAAGGGGCTGCAGTTTTCTCGAAAATTGATTTAAGATCCGGGTATTATCAACTCAGGGTGAGGGAGTCAGACGTTCCGAAGACGGCATTTCAGACGAGATATGGGCATTATGAATTTGTAGTTATGCCTTTTGGGTTGACTAATGCACCGACAGTTTCCATGCAGTTAATGAATAAGATATTCATCGAGTACCTCGACAGATGCGTAGTCGTCTTTATTGACGACATCTTGATCTACTCTCGAGATAAGGAGGAACATGCCCGACACCTGCGTTTGATATTAGACATTTTGAGAACGGAGCACCTCTATGCAAAATTCTCGAAATGTGAATTTTGGTTGGAAGAAGTTATGTTTCTCGGCCATGTGATTTCGGCCGAAGGGGTTCGTGTAGACCCGCAGAAGATCGAGGCAGTGCTAGATTGGGCACCGCCTAAAAATGTTAAGGAGGTTCGTAGCTTTTTGGGCCTTGCTGGGTATTACCGTCGGTTTGTCGAGGGGTTCTCGAAAATCGCTCGACCGCTTACGAAATTACTCCAGAATACCGAAAAGTTTGTATGGACGGATGAGAGACAGCAGAGCTTCGATGAACTAAAGAGACGATTGACTTCAGCGCCGATTCTAACTTTACCACATGGTAGCGAAGGCTTTGCGGTTCTGATGGCGCTTGGTCAAGGCCTGGGTTGTGTCCTTATGCAGCATGATAAGACAATAGCTTTTGCGTCACGACAACTAAAGCCTTATGAGATGAATTATCCTACTCACGATTTAGAGTTTGCCGCGATTGTCTTCGCACTCAAGATTTGGCGACATTATTTGTATGGTTCACCGTGCCGGATTTATACCGATCACAAGAGCCTGAAATATATTTTCAGTCAGAAGGAGCTGAATATGAGACAGAGGCGTTGGTTAGAGTTGATAAAGGATTATGATTTGGAAATTCTTTACCACCCCGGAAAAGCTAATGTCGTTGCGGATGCTTTGAGCCACAAATCGGCATCTCTTCAAATGCTCGAGGTTCTTACACCTCAGACGAAAATTCGTCAGGACTTAATTGAGCAAGGGATAGAAGTTTGGCTTCAACGAGTATAGGGACAGCTGTGTACTCTCGAAATTACTTCGTCTTTAGTTGATGACATCAAAGGGAAGCAGTGGAGTGACCCGATGATTTCTCAACTGAAGGAAGATGTAATTAAAGGAAAAGCTCCTGGCTTTATGGTACACGAGGATAGTATTCTGAGATTTCAGGGCAGGCTTTGTGTTCCGAACGATTTAGAGTTGAGACATAGAATTCTTCGAGAAGCGCATGCTACGCCTTACTCAATCCACCCCGGAACGAGTAAGATGTACAAAGATTTGAAGCGTAATTTTTGGAGGAATAACATGAAGAAGGATGTTACGGAGTTTGTACTTCGGTGCTTGACGTGTCAACAAGTCAAGATCGAACATCAACGACCAGCGGGGTTGTTGAAACCGCTTCCCATTCCCGAGTGGAAGTGGGAAGACATTTCTATGGATTTCATCACTGGTATGCCGAGAACTCGGGCCGGAATGAATATGATTTGGGTAGTTGTCGATAGGTTGACGAAGTCTGCACACTTTTTGGGTATTAAGGATGCTTGGGGACTAGATAGACTGGCTCGAACCTTTATTGCTGAGATCGTGAGGTTACACGGAACCCCCAAGACCATTGTTTCTGATCGAGACGGCCGTTTCGTATCGCATTTTTGGCAGGCCGTTCATCAGGCTTTGGGCACTGAGTTGAGATTGAGCACTTCCTTTCATCCTCAGTCGGACGGTCAGACAGAGAGGACGATTCAGACGTTGGAAGATATGTTGCGGGCTTGTGCCTTAGACTGGAGTAATGATTGGGAGCTTCATTTGCCGTTGATCGAGTTTGCTTACAATAATAGTTGGCACGCATCGATCAAAATGGCACCCTTCGAGGCACTTTACGGTAGACGATGTAGGACTCCATTGTGTTGGGACGAGGCTTCCGAGCTAGTTGGAACGGAACCGGATATGTTAATGGAGACTAAGGAAAAGATTTCTATTATCCAGGACCGATTGCTGGCTGCCCAGAGTCGTCAGAAATCTTATGCTGATACTCGTCGTCGACCCTTGGAGTTCGAAGTGGGGGATCATGTCTTACTCAAGGTGTCGCCGACCCGTGGAGTTTTCCGCTTCGGGAAAAAGGGGAAACTTAGTCCGAGGTATATCGGACCTTTCGAGATTTTGGACAGAGTTGGAGATTTAGCTTATCGCTTGGCGTTGCCTCCAGCTTTGAGTCACGTCCATAGTGTTTTTCATGTGTCTCAGTTGAGAAAGTACGTACCGGATCCGAGCCACATTATCGACTACAGTGAGATTGACGTAGCCGAGGATATTACTTTTCCAGAGAGACCCGTGAAGATCCTTGAGCGTCGCGAGAAACAGCTCCGGCATAAGACCATTCCACTGGTTAAAGTGCAATGGTCAAGACATGGAGTCGAGGAGGCAACTTGGGAGACAGAAGAGAAGATGCGGGTGGAATACCCCGAACTATTTATTTCTTAAGTTTCGGGACGAAACTTCTTTTTAGAGGGGGAGAATGTAATACCCGTACTTTTATTGACTGTTTGACTTTGTCATCCTCCTTATTTTGTCGCTCTGTAAATGCTTGGAGATGTTGTTGATATTGTTATTGAGTTTCGTATCTCGTTTGGTTCTTGATCATGTCGTTTAGACCTTGCGGAAATGTTCTGGGCCAGAAATATAACGCACGCTAGGCCTAGGCTAACGCACGCTAATTCTGCTTGATTAGCGCACGCTAGCTTTGAGCCGTAGCGCGCGCTAAGAGGATCAGTCAGGTCAGAACCAGTATTTCGAACTGCTCTCTGGACTGGCGGATTAACGCACGCTAGGAGTTGTTAGCGCGCGCTATTCGTGGTTAGTAGCGCACGCTAACATCCGTCCGTAGCGCACGCTACCGGGCTGGTCAGCAGAGGCAGTGAGGTTGCCAGGTTTTCTGGAATATCAGGTAGCGTACGCTAGGCTTCGGCTAGCGCACGCTAAAGCTATTGCATAACGCACGCTAAATCATAGCGCTAGCGCACGCTAAGTTTGAGCAGGGCAGAGACAGTAAGTTCTGGACTCCAGTACTGAATGCCACATTTTGGACTAGCGCACGCTAGAGGCAGACGATTAGCGCACGCTAACGGAGCCGGCAGAAGCCACTGGACTATCCGGTGACTTCGCTAGCGCACGCTAATGAAGGATGCGTAGCGTGCGCTAGACTGGGCAGGTATAAATATGACAGTTGACTTTATTTTCGTCATTTCTCACCTTCTTCACTCCTTTTCGACGGGAATCACTCGGGAGAGGCGATCTTAGGCGATTGGAAGCGATCTTCCTTCTAACAACAATATATTTGGTTGGAGAACAAGGATTTATCAACATCTAATTCCTCCTAACGTCCGAATCAAGGTAAAAATCCTTAGAACCCTACTTTTTGGGAATTTTGGGGTTTTTCGTAGATTCGTCCGATTTATCCGTTTGGAAGCTTGAGAACCTTGAGATTATGATGTATCTATACCGTATGCAGCTTTTCCTACGATTTTATGGTTGGATTGTGCCGTTTTCGGACTTGTGAAGATTTTGGACGATTTTCCAACCTCTAGTTGATTATCCGTATATCTTTTTGAATCGTAGACGGGTTTCGGGGGTTTCTTCGTGTAATTTGAATATGGATAATTGATTATCATATTCCTTGCGAATCGTTTAGGTGCCGGAAGCGCGTTCTTGGACCTACCGATCTCATACCCCTTTTTCCGTTTGTTTTTCTCGATGTCTCAAAGGCAAGTATACATTTATGATTGTACGTTCTCGACTTTGAAAGTAAGAGATATTGATGGCATATCATGAACGAACCGTTTTTACGGCATTCATAGATATATTGTTGGCATGTAATGAACGAACCGTTTTGACGGCATTCCTACATGTATCGGCGTATGAGGTGAACGAACCGTTTCTACGGCATTCATATACGTAACGGCATATGAGGTGAACGAACCGTTTCTACGGCATTCACATACGCCTTATGAGATTTTAGTTATTCCGGAATACTAGTCTTGAATTGATAAATTGATGGTTACATTTACTTTATTGTCGAGGAGTATTGTGTTTCATATTGATATACTTGCACTAGCTATTCGACGGCTAACCCCTTTATGGGGGAAATACGTTTCATGTATTTCAGGTTCCAGGAGGACGGACAGGCAGGTATCGGGTCGGCATGAAGATGGTGGGCAAGTGTGATACTGTGTCTTTCTTCCAGTTATGTTTGGAGTTTCCCACTCAGTGTTGTTGTACTAGATTAGTAATTGAATACTCGAGTATTGTTTTCCCTTTTCTTTGATGTTCCGGCCTGTGTTTGCCGAAGTATGGATTCGAGTTGTGATGTTCGTGAATACATTGGTTATGTTTTGAATACCTTTGTATTGTTTTTCATTCCATTGTGTGTAGACCTTATCGGTCGAAATTATGGATCTGCGTATGATTAGCCTTGTGGGTCCCACGGCGGGGCTTACGGCGCTGTAATGTCCCTGAATAACTTGGGGGTGTTACAGTGGGTCCCACGGCGGGACTTACGGCGCTGTAATATCCCTGAATAACTTGGGGGTCTTACAGAATATGGTATCGGAGCTTAGGTCTATGGATACCTAGGCTGTCGGTCTTTTGGGTCGATCGAGTCGTCATTTGTCCGCAGTATCACTACTCTGCCATCATCACAGTGCGACCGGTACTTGTAAGACCTCTTACTCTTCTGGTGTTTCCTTATTCGTTTTGCTTCGTTTTATTGGTATTCATGAGAATCGGTCACTTTGATGACGTGTAATTGAACTGTGCTTACGTGACTTGTGTGTTCTTCAGTATGTCAGCTGGTAGGGGTCGTGGCCGTGGTCGTGGCCGTGGGCGTGGAAGAGGTCGTGGCGCGGCCGTTTCCATAAGTTCTGTTGCGGGGTCAACCAACCCCAGCTTGTCAAACTCGGTGCATCCCGACACCGAAAGTCAGCACGACCAGTCGAATGGCCAGGGGAACAACGCAGACGTTGGAGTTGCGAATGTACTTCAACAATTGGCTACCCACATGACCATTTTAGCCCAAACAGTTCAGCTGAATAATCCGAACCCGAACACGGATGCCTTGCTTCAGAATGTAATTCGTATGCACCCTCCGCAATTTGGCGGTGCCACAGACCCGTTAGGATGGGAAGACTGGCTAGCGGAATTGGAAAAGATTTTCGAGGCGGTTGATTGCCCCGAAGTGAGGAAAGTACCGATTGCTCAGTATTTCCTCACCAAGGAGGCCGCTACCTGGTGGAAGGTTATTAAGCCACATGATCGCATTGCCACGTGGGAGGAATTTAAGGAGCTTTTGGAGGCCGAGTTTTGTCCTTGGCCGGTGCGAGAGAGCCGAATCCGAGCCTTTTTCGAGGCTAAACCGCAGAACATTCCTGTTTCGCAAGCGATTGTAGAGTACAACCAACAACTGATCCACGTGAAGGATCAAGTACGGAACGAGCGTGATAAGATCCGTTATTTTGATATGCGAATGAATTTGGACTTACGACGGTACATGGCCGGATTTGCTTGTACCACACTGAAGGAGTATCAGGACAGGGCTTTAGCCCATGATATGTTAAGCCCCGACAACGATACCGTTGAAGAACCGAAGAAGCAGAAAGTCGCGGGGAATTTTTCTGGCTCTAAGGGTGGCAACTTTCAGAGGTCACAGACGACTAACCGATATGCCGGACAGTCGTCACGTTCTAATAAAGGAAAGAGGGGTTACCGTCCTACTCCGGGCACCACAAATCGCACGGTGACTTGCTATAATTGTGGCCGTCCAGGCCACGTCAGTTTGGAATGCAACTTTCCACCATTGAAGTGTCACACGTGCGGACAGATGGGACATAGGGCGGCTTATTGCTTCGAACCGAATCAGACTTTGGACACTCGGGCTTCTGCCCCAACACCACTTGATCAAAGTATGAATCAACGACAATCTTTTGGTCAACCTCAGCAGAATTTCGGCAGGGGCCGGGGACGGGGTCAGAACGCTGGAGGGGGAAACTCTAGCGTCGGTTCGGTACAACCACGGGTTTATGAGATGCGCCGAACAGACGAACCCGACGCGGCGGTAGCTTCAGGTACCATTCATATTTTATCTCATCCAGTCCGTGTACTTTTCGATACGGGTGCTACGCATTCTTTTATTTCTTCGGAGTGTGTATGCCGTTTGAATATAACTTGTCTGACTGTTTGCGATCCCTTCATCGTGAAACTACCTAGCGGGGATAGAATTGTGGGAAACCGAGAGATTAGAGATTTTCCGGTGAGTATATCCGGTATGGAATGGTTATCGAATCTGATTGTAGTTGATATAGAAGGCGAGGATGTGATCCTCGGCGAGGATTGGCTTGATAATCATCAAGCGATTATGAACTACCGTACCAAGGTTATCACCATGATGACTAAAGACGGATCCGAGTACTCATTTTTGGGGCGTAATTCGGGACTATCCAAGTTACTTATCAGTGCCATGAAGACCGTAAAACTTTTGAATAAAGGTTGTACGGGATATTGGTGTTATGCCTTGAAAACGGAAGGAAACGAAATCGATTTCTCTTCGATTCCGGTTGTTAGTGAGTACACCGATGTTTTTCCGGATGACCTCCCGGGATTACCGCCAGATCGAGAGATAGAATTTGCAGTGGACTTAGAGCCAGATGCGGCTCCGATCTCTAAAGCACCTTATCGGATGGCACCTTCCGAGATGCAAGAATTGAAGAATCAGTTGGGAGAACTTCTGGAAAGAGGGTACATCAGACCAAGCGCTTCGCCTTGGGGCGCGCCTGTTCTTTTCGTGAGGAAGAAGGATGGTTCACTACGTTTGTGCATCGACCACCGTGAGCTGAACAAAGTAACCATCAAGAAAAAATATCCTTTGCCTCGTATAGACGATTTATTTGACCAACTGCAAGGGGCTACGGTTTTCTCGAAGATTGATTTAAGATCCGGGTATTATCAACTCAGGGTGAGGGAGTCCGATGTTCCGAAGACGGCATTTCGGACGAGATACGGGCATTATGAATTTGTAGTTATGCCTTTTGGGTTGACTAATGCACCGGCAGTATTCATGCAGTTAATGAATAAGATATTCATCGAGTACCTCGACAGGTGTGTAGTCGTCTTTATTGATGACATCTTGATCTATTCTCGAGATAAGGAGGAACATGCCCGACACTTGCGTTTGGTTTTAGATATTTTGAGAACCGAGCATCTCTATGCAAAATTCTCGAAATGCGAATTTTGGTTGGAAGAAGTTATGTTTCTCGGCCATGTGATTTCGGCCGAAGGGGTTCGTGTAGACCCGCAGAAGATTGAGGCGGTGCTAGATTGGGCACCGCCTAAAAATGTTAAGGAAGTTCGTAGCTTTTTGGGCCTTGCTGGGTATTACCGTCGGTTTGTCGAGGGGTTCTCGAAACTCGCTCGGCCGCTTACGAAATTACTCCAGAAGACCGAAAAGTTTGTTTGGACGAATGAAAGACAACAGAGCTTCGATGAACTGAAGAGGCGTTTGACTTCAGCACTGATTTTAACTTTGCCACATGGTACTGAGGGCTTTGCAGTTTATAGTGACGCTTCGGGTCAAGGTTTGGGCTGTGTACTTATGCAACATGATAAGACGATAGCTTTTGCGTCACGACAATTAAAGCCTTATGAGATGAATTATCCTACTCACGATTTGGAATTGGCCGCAATTGTCTTCGCACTCAAGATTTGGCGGCATTATTTGTATGGTTCTCCGTGTCGGATTTATACCGATCACAAGAGCCTGAAATATATTTTCAGTCAGAAGGAGCTGAATATGAGACAGAGACGTTGGTTAGAGTTGATAAAGGATTATGATTTGGAAATTCTTTACCACCCCGGAAAAGCTAATGTCGTTGCGGATGCTTTGAGCCGCAAATCGACATCTCTTCAAATGCTCGAGGTTCTTACATCTCAGGCGAAAATTCGTCAGGATTTAATTGAGCAAGGGATAGAAGTTTGGCTTCAGCGAGTACAGGGACAGTTGTGTACTCTCGAAATTACTTCGTCCTTGATTGATGATATTAAAGGGAAGCAGTGGAGTGACCCGATGATTTCTCAACTGAAGGGAGATGTAATTAAAGGAAAAGCTCCTGGCTTTATACGTCACGAGGATAGTATTCTGATATTTCAGGGCAGGCTTTGTGTTCCGAACGATTTAGAGTTGAGGCAGAGAATTCTCCGAGAAGCTCATGCTACGCCTTACTCAATCCACCCTGGGACGAGTAAGATGTACAAAGATTTGAAGCGTAATTTTTGGTGGAATAATATGAAGAAGGATGTTACGGAGTTTGTACTTCGGTGCTTGACGTGTCAACAAGTCAAGATCGAACATCAAAGACCATCGGGGTTGTTGAAACCGCTTCCCATTCCCGAGTGGAAGTGGGAAGACATCTCTATGGATTTCATCACTGGCATGCCGAGGACTCGAGCTGGAATGAATATGATTTCGGTAATTGTCGATCGGTTGACCAAGTCAGCACACTTCTTGGGTATTAAGGATACTTGGGGACCAGATAGACTGGCTCGAACCTTTATTGCTGAGATCGTGAGGTTACATGGAACCCCCAAGACCATTGTTTCTGATCGAGACGGCCGTTTCGTATCGCATTTTTGGCAGGCCGTTCATCAGGCTTTGGGCACTGAGTTGAGATTGAGCACTTCCTTTCATCCTCAGTCGGACGGTCAGACAGAGAGGACGATTCAGACGTTGGAAGATATGTTGCGGGCTTGTGCCTTAGACTGGAGTAGTGATTGGGAGCTTCATTTGCCATTGATCGAGTTTGCTTACAATAATAGTTGGCATGCGTCGATCAAAATGGCACCCTTCGAGGCACTTTATGGTAGACGATGTAGGTCTCCATTGTGTTGGGACGAGGCTTCCGAGCTAGTTGGAACGGAACCGTATATGTTGATGGAGACTAAGGAAAAGATTTCTATTATCCGGGACCGATTGCTGACTGCCCAGAGTCGTCAGAAATCTTATGCTGATACTCATCGTCGACCCTTGGAGTTTTAAGTGGGGGATCATGTATTACTCAAGGTGTTGCCGACCAGAGGAGTCTTCCGCTTCGGGAAAAAGGCGAAACTTAGTCCGAGGTATATCAGACCCTTCGAGATTTTGGACCGAGTTGGAGATTTAGCTTATCGCTTGGCATTGCCTCCAGCTTTGAGTCACGTCCACAGTGTTTTTCATGTGTCTCAGTTGAGGAAGTACGTACCAGATCCGAGCCACATTATCGACTACAGCGAGATTGACGTAGCCGAGGATGTTACCTTTCCGGAGAAACCCGTGAAGATCCTTGAGCGTCGTGAGAAACAACTTCGGCATAAGACCATTCCACTGGTTAAAGTGCAATGGTCGAGACATGGAGTCGAGGAGGCAACTTGGGAGACGGAAGAGAAGATGCGGGTGGAATACCCCGAACTATTTATTTCTTAAGTTTCGGGACGAAACTTGTTTTTAGAGGGGTAGAATGTAATACCCGTACTTTTATTGACTGTTTGACCTTGCCGTTCTCCTTATTTTGTCGCTCTGTAAACGCATGGAGCCGTTGTTGATATTATTATTAAGTTTCGTGCCTTGTTTAGGTCACGATCGTATTGTTTAGACCTTGCGGAAGTGTTCTGGGCCAAAGGAATAGCGCACGCTAGGCCTAGGCTAACGCACGCTAATTCAACTTGATTAGCGCACGCTAGCTTTGAGCCGTAGCGCGCGCTAAGAGACCAGTCAGGTCAGATCCAGTAACTCAGACTGCTCTCTGGACTCGCGGATTAACGCACGCTAGGAGTTCGTTAGCGCGCGCTATTCGTGGTTAGTAGCGCACGCTAACATCCGTCCGTAGCGCACGCTAATGGCCGGGTCGGCAGAGGCAGTGAGGTTGTCAGGTTTCTGGACTATCAGGTAGCGCACGCTAGGCTTTGGCTAGCGCACGCTAAAATCGCATGAGCGCACGCTAAGGCATAATGGTAGCGCACGCTAATGGTCTGGTCAGTAGAAGCAGTGAGGTTTCAGACTTTCTGGACTAACGGGTAGCGCACGCTAGGCAGCGGCTAGCGTACGCTATATGTGTTGCGTAACGCACGCTAGTGCTCAGTGTTAACGCACGCTAGCGGACCGAGGCAGTAAGCTGAGATTTTGGCAGGACAGCAGTTAGCGCACGCAAGGGATGTTTCGTAACGCGCGCTAACGTCTTATGGCAGTAGCCACTGGACTACCAGGTGACCCGTTAGCGCACGCTAACATTGAGGCGTAGCGTGCGCTAGACTGGGACAGTATATAAGGGGACAGTCAACCCCTGCACTCGTCATTTCACATCATTTCCACTTTTTCCGATCGGGAGAGCTCGGGAGAGGCGACTTGGGGATTTTTGAGGCAGTCCTCCATCAGATATTGTCATCTTGGGTTGGATAACAAGGATTATTCAACATCTAATCCATCCTATCGTACGAATCAAGGTAAAAATCCTTAGAACCCTACCTATTGGGAATTTTGGGATTTTTCGTAGATTCGTCCGATTTACCCGCTTTGAAGCTTGAGAACCTTGAGATTATGATGTATCTATCCCGTATGCATGCTTTTCCTATGATTTTACGGATTGGATTATGCCGTTTTTGGACTTGTGAGGGTTTGGACGATTTTCCAACCTCTAGTTGATTATCCATGTATTTCCATAAATCGTAGACGGGTTTCGGGAGTTTCTTCGTGTAATTTGAATATGGATAATTGATTATCATATTCATTGCGAATCGTTTAGGTGCCGGAAGCGCGTTCTTGGACCTACCGAACTCATACCTTTTTTCCATTCGTTTTCTCGATGTCTCAAAGGCAAGTATATATTTATGATTGTACGTTCTCAACTTTGAAAGTAAGAAATATTGATGGTATGATATGAACGAACCGTTTCTACGGCATTCATAGATATATTGATGGCATGATATGAACGAACCGTTTCTACGGCATTCATATATGAATTGATGACATGATATGAACGAACCGTTTCTACGGCATTCATACATGTATTGACGGATGATATGAACGAACTGTTTCTACGGCATTCATACACGTCTTGATGTGACGCTATGAGATTTAGTTATTCCGGAATACTAGTCTTGAATTGATGAATTGACGGTTACATTTACCTTATTGTCGAGAAGTATTGTGTTTCATACTTGATATATTTGCACTAGCTATTCGATGGCTAACCCCTTTATGGGGGAAATACCTTTTATGTATTTCAGATTCCAGGAGAGCGGACAGGCAGGTATCGGGTCGGCATGAAGATGGTGGGCAAGAGTGATACTGTGTATTTCCTCCGGTTATGTTTTGAGTTTTCCATTCAGTGTTGTTGTACTGGAATGGTTATTGAATACTCGAGTATTGTTTCCCATTTTCTTGATGTTCCGGCCTGTGTTTGCTGAGGTATTGATTCGTGTTGTGATGTCTTTGCGTACATTGGTTATGTTTTGAATACCCCTTTGTATTGATCTTCCTTCCATTGTATGTAGACCTTATCGGTCAAAATTTATGGTTCCGCATATGTTTAGCCTTGTGGGTCCCACGGCGGGACTTACGGCGCTGTAATATCCCTGAATAACTTGGGGGTGTTACACTACAAAACTCCAATTAGAATGAGCCCGTATCGCCTAGTATTTGGGAAAGATGTCACCTACCCGTTGAGTTGGAACACAAAGCATATTGGGCAATCAAAGCGCTCAATTTAGATCAAGAAAGGGCGGGCGAGGAACGACTTTTACATTTAAATGAGCTCGATGAGATGCGATATGAGGCGTACGAAAACGCTAAACTCTACAAAGAACGGACGAAACAGTATCATGATAAGCGTATCGTTCGTAAATCTCTCGAACCCGGGATGGATGTTCTTTTACATAACTCCCGTCTTAAGCTCATGCCCGGAAAATTGGTATCGCGATGGGGCGGACCGTTCAAAGTCATTAAAGTATGGTCGCACGGAGCGGTAGAACTTCTTGATCTGCGGAAGAACAAGCACTTTAAGGTAAACGGGCATAGAGTGAAGCCGTATTTCGGACGAATCGAAGAAATCAATGCGTTTGAGTGCATAGAGGTGCACGACGTTGAAGCTTGAGCAAAACGGGAAGAAGTCGAGCTAATGACAATAAAAAAGCACTACTTGGGAGGCAACCCAACGTTTTAGTTAGATTTTTTGTCTTCTGTTTTTCGCATTTATTTTCCTTATTTGTTTTTATTCGATTCGAAACTGACCGGTTCAACTGTGGGTGTTAAAATTGCAAGAAACGAGTGCGTTTTCAGAAACTAAAAATCTGGGCAGGTAGGACACGGTCGAGTTACCTTTGGCACGTCCGCGTCTCAAAACAGGGGGTTTTGGGCTTATTTTGAATAGAGGGACACGGCCGAGTGTCAGGACACGGCCGAGTCTAAGGACAGTCAGAACTTGGTTTTCTAGAACAGCATGACACGGCCGTGTCACAGGACACGGCCGGGCCTCAGTACAGTGAATTTTGATTTTCCATGATAGTATGACTCGACCGTGTCATAGGACACGGCCGAGTCGGCCGACAGTAAGTTTTGGGTTATTACGAACAGCACGACACGACCGTGTCATATTCAACACGGCCGTGTCCATCGGTCAGGTATAAAAGGAAGCACGGCCGATTCCCCATTTTTATCTTCTCCAAATTTTATTTTTCTTCCTCCCTGCGAAACCTGCGAACCCTAGCATCTATATTTCCGATTTTTCTCTTCGTTTTTAAAGAAATTTTGTGCAAAATCGAGGGGAGATACAAGAATCTACTACGTAATCATCATTTTTCAACAAATTTCTCTCTTCAAAGGAGCAAATCGGACGAATTGGGACCGGGGTTTAATTTTTTTTTCTCTCTTCAATATCTCCGAAATCAAGGTATGTTTCTCATGTTTTTGATGATTATTTTTGGTTATGGACATGCTTTGAATTGATAGTCCTTAATTATTTAGGGTTCTTGAATAAATTGAAGGTGATGAAATTTGGGGATTTTCGATAATTCTTCATGCATTGATGATTAAATTTCTCGATTGAAAATTCTTGTAATTAAGAGATGTTTTCCATGATGAAGATGATGAATTTAAACGATAGATTTTGCTTGGGAGTTGTTTTGATCGATAATGTTTATATTGGGGAAATTTTATTGCTTGCTATAAGTTTGGGGGAGGAATATGTTCTCAAGTCCTTGGATAATGATAGATTAAATTTTTGCAGAAAATGGCACGAGGAAGAGGACGAGGAAATTCACAACGCGGAAGGGGTAGGAATAGCGGGGAACAAGTGCAGCCGGCAAGAATAGCTATTCAAAGGGCTGTGGAAACCCTGGAATCTTATGGAATCAATCTACCTGAAACGCAATATGAAAGGTGGGAAATGCTGGGGCAGAAAAAAATGCTCCCTACGAGATGGTCCGATGACGAATGCATGAACGCAATGGGGATAAGGGAAGATGTGATGAAATTCCTTGAAAGAGTGCATTGGGCGTGGATGATGACTCAACAATGGCCGACTTATAGGTGTCTGACGATGGAGTTTCTCAGCACTCTAACTGTAAGAAGAGATCCGGTGACTCGAGAACCGACCGAAATGACATTCTGGATCAATAACAATGAAGAGACACTGACTATCGTCCAGTTGGAGGAAATTTATCATGCAAGACACGACGACCATTACCCGATAAATCGGTTCGCTTGTGAAACCTACTAGAGGTCCATGGTAGAATACCCGGGTAGTGAGGCGCGATATTATATTGCAAGATCGGCTAAAGGATCGAACATTCGCAATCCCGTACTCAGATACTTACACAAGGTGATTTCGAATACCATATATGGCCGAAAGGAAACTGGGCCCATTTCACTACAGGAGTTATATATCCTGACTCACATGCTCGACAACTCGATTCCGGCAACCGGGGCTATGGTAGCGGAACATTTTGAGGATGTCGCGACAAAGCCTAAGGGGGAGATATGGATAGGGGGTTTGATTACCCCTATCGCACTACACTTCGGTATTTCCTTAGCCCAGAGGACCCCCCTTCCTGGAAATAAGCTTCTCTCGATCTCCGTGATGAAGGTGATGAACATGCTGGACTATGAACGGCGCACAATCTTTATGCAGACCGACAACGACCACTTCCTTCTCCCGAATCCGCCTTTGACAACCATAAATAATATTCGGGATATGGGAAATCTGCAAATGGCCACGGAAGCTCACCGACGAGCAAGGATAGCAGCCGGATTGGCTTCCCCGGGTCACAGCCCTCTCGACCGAAATGTTCGACCGCGGCGCATTATGGATGAGGATAGAGCCGAGAGGATGGAAGAGGAGGAGGCTTATGAAAGAGGCCCAGATGACGAGGAAGAAGAAGAGAGCGAAGAAGAAGAGGAAGAAATCACGAGAGATCGGCCCGAGACGTCAAGGCGGGCCGAAATTGGACGTGCCCCCTCACGCCCAACATTAAGGGAGGAGTTTGAGGCGTACCAAGAGGAGGCGAGACGGGAGCGACGCGAGATATTGTCTCTTGTGAGACAAATGCACGAGTGGCACGTCCAGCAAGGCCACTTTCCCCCGCCCCACCAATAAACCGGTTGTAAGTATTTCTTGACCAATGAAATTCTTTTGTTTAAATACTATACCCCCTTCGTTCGTATATTCTTTAATTCAAGTTTGGGGGGATTGGTCAAGAAATACTTCATTACTCTTGTTTTTTATTTGTTTTCGGATACTATTTTGCTTGTTTGCTTATTTTTGGTGTGTTTTGAACATTTTGCACTTATTTGTGGCGTGTTTTTAATTGGTGTGTTTTGAGCATTTTGCGCTTATTTGTGGTGTATTTTTACTTGGTGTGTTTTTATTTTGCAAACTTGAAGAAAACTTTGAAGTTTGAACTTTTGGGAATGCCTCGGGATTTATTTCGTTGTTTTGATATACAAACCAAGGATAATGTGTTGAGGAAAAATTGTTGATAATCGAAACGGGTGTGAAATTGAATAAGTGGTTTTAATATCTTGGAGGTATGAGCAAACCTACTTGTGAGCTATTGAGCCTTCGTGCATTTTCTAAAATGCAAGTTTCATTGTCGAGTGTTTCATTCTTGATTTAAAACTCTAGAACTTGTCTTGGTATCTTGTTTAAAACCACTGGTGTGTGTGCAAATTGAGTGAAAATGATTTTTGGCGCCTTTGATCCTAACCCTTCGATTTTGGCCAACCCAACATTTGATCATTCCTTAAATAAACCCAATTGAGGTCATTATCTATTTCATTTTTGCAAACCACATATCGAGCTTTCCATTACTATAATCCTTTGATCCATACTTGAGCGATTAGAAAATATTTTTTCACCAGGATACTAAGATTGTGGTGACATTGGGTGGTATACATATTGTTGGGAGTGTTGAATTGGTGAAAATAATTACTCCGCTATTTTTGGGAACTTAGTAACCGGGTGTATTCATGTGACCCATGTTTATATTCGCGTAAAACGGATCCCTTAGATATGATATGCTTGGAAGCAGATGTGTATGTTTTGATCCTAGTAACCGGGTGTATTCATGTGACCCATTGTTTACATTCGCGTAAAACGGATCCGAAAACAACCCAAGCCAAAAAAAAAAAATCGGAGCAATAAGGAAGGGTTTGACGCTGCGTTCGATAGTGCTTGTTAGTGATTCATAATTAAGGGGATGAAAGAAGGAAACTTCAAAAAACTTGAGCTTCTAAAGCGATTATGGTGATATAGTTCTAAAATTGCTCAAGAAAAGTCACTTTAGCCATATTTTCCCACCTCGACCCAAGCCTACATTACGAGTAAAGCCCTTTTTGATTCACGAAAATAGTGCATGCACAAAATAGTGGTAGAGATGAAGACGATTGGCAAGCCTATGGGGTTCCTTATTTCATTGAATGAGTTCCGAGCATTTACTTACCCCTATCACTTTGAGAGTGAGTGAATACACTTGACCGGTGAGGTTTATATTTCCAAGTATTGACTATGATGTTAAGGAAGCACCCCGGAAGTTTGAAAACTTTGTAGAACTCGACTTATTTTACTTGTGAGTATTGATGAAATTTTCGAAGAGGTCCTTTGTGGTATTTTGACAGTTGAGTTCCCCTTTGTGAGTGATTATTTTAAAATGCATTGCTCGGGACGATCAAAGTTCAAGTTTGGGGGGGTTTGATGAGTCGATTCTTGATCGACCCATTCTGTTCTATCTAGTCGTGTTTTTATTTGCTTCTTAGTATTTTTGTTCTCTTTTATGCGTGGTATATTGTGTTTTTAATTTATAGGTATCCAAGCGAAGATTGTGGTGAAATATGCGCTTTCATAGCTGATATTGGAGTTTATGACGATCAAAAGCTAAAACGGGGCCTAAAACGACGAAAGATTTAAGCAGTATCGGTCAAATCTCCTAAAATCCAGAATCTCCACTCCGAATTGAGATGTATTCTCCTTTGATATAAATTCCTCGTGAAATTAGCTTCGAAACGGTATATCATATGCTAAAATCCGAGGTGTATTGATACAAGAACGAAGGATCAAGCCGAAGAAGACCAAAAACCGGAACAGAAGAACTCAACTAGGCTGCACCAGGCAACTCGACTCGGCTGCAACAGGCAACTCGGCCGTGCCATGGGACACGGCCGGGTCTCATTCCAGCGAGAATTGCATTTTCCGGATGAGAACAACTCGACCGTGCCTTTTGGGACACGGCCGAGTCACGATCGGCCAATTTGCACTTTCTGGCGCAGTACAACACGGCCATGTCATGGGACACGGCCGAGACTCAGTACAGAACCTTTTCCTTTATCCAGCGTAGTGCGACACGGCCGTGTCCCAGGACACAGGCCGTGTCACTTTTCGGTTCATGTCACTTTCCTTGACATTTTTGCACAACTTTAAGCCTTATTCTTCATCTTTTGGCTATAAAATAAAGTGTAGAGACCCTAGGTGAGATACACTTATCTTGTGGAAGATATTCTTGGGTGAAAAACACAAGATTGAGGGAGAAAACACCAAAAAGTGAGGATTGAGTGAGATTATTTCATCATCTTCCTTGTATGTTCTTGGAGTGAAAAATACTTTTGTGAGATATATTAATTCCTTGTATCATTTTGTTGGGAGTTCTTGAAAGAAGATCATCAAACTTTCATCGGGAATTCGATTTCGGCATTTACAAGGGAAGTTTTTACCATGTTTTGTTCTTCAATTTCCATTATTGTTGTTGAATAAATCATGTGTGGCTAAACACTTCATATGGGTTTTTAGATATATCCACACACATGTTATCGATTGTTAGTTTCTTTTGATTTTCCGGGTAAAAGTTTGGGATTGTTCCTCTTGTTCGTTCTTCGTATAAGAACTTTTGAATTAGATCATCAAACCTTTTTCATTGTTGTTATTATTATTCTAATCGAGGGTTTTTGTCGGTGTTCGCCATCAAACGACCCGAAAGAAACGATTGTGAATGTTCTCGAGCTTTTTCGCGCGATCTTTTAACGATTTACCTCATCAAAAGTAGTCAGTTAATTGATTGTTTAGTTATGGATTCATCCCCATCAAAAGAGTATCCCTTATTTTCGTTGAGAACAATCGTGATTTTTAGAATAACCGCCATCAAACGGATTTCTTTTAATCGTGAGCAATCGATAATTCCAAACCTTATTTATTTGAGTATCGGAACTAATAATTGATTACGTGTGTGTCGGTGAATCTAAATTCCCATATCAATCTCATTATTGTTATATCTCATTTATCCGACAATCAAATTGGTGTTGTAATCACTTAGTTTAATTTAAATTTTATGCGTTAGTATTGTAATCCAATCGAACCTATGATGTATTTTAATTTATTTTACTTTTGTTCATTCAACTATTTGCCGAAAAATATCGAACTTTAAACCGTTTCCAATTCCTCGAGAGATCGACCTCAGAGTTACTTGCCGCTTCCTACAAAAGCGATTCGTACACTTGCGAGTATTTAATTTGAACCATCAAGTTTTTGGCGCCGTTGCCGTGGAGTTGGCGTTTAATTTTTGATCTTGTTTTAATAATAGTTGAATTGTGTTTCTTGATCATTTCTCTGTTTTCATTATTTTCGATAAAAGTCTAAAATTTGCTCTTACTTCCTTTGTTTATGCTTGGTAGGAGATCGTTGGGCAACCCGATTCTTCCGCCCATAGACGAAGTTCAAAGGATTAGAGCACCAAAAATAATGGCCACAACATCAATGGCAAACGATGAGGTGAATCCGGACCTTGAAGAGCGACTTTTGATCCAAGAAGAAAACACTCGTCAACCGAGAGTTGAGAATGTTGCACAAAATATAGATGAGGAAGAAATTCGTCAACCAAGGTTTCCGAGATATGATAATGTTGGGCGCAATCAAGGGATACCCGAAGCTCAACAAGGGAGATACTTTTATCCGAGATAACCACCAGTCGGAATGCAATATGGAGCGAATTATTATCCCGGACCTCAATATGGGATGGAAGCAAACTATACCATGCCGCAACAACCTCCGGTGGAACATCTTATGAGGGACTATGCAAAGCCCGTAGTGAACACCGCCATTTCATGCATCCAATTAGCACCGGCCGCAAGGAACTACCACATAAGCGGATTTCACATCGAGCAATTGCCCTCATTTCACGGATTAGCACGAGAGGATCCGTTATCATTCATCCGAGATTTCTATGTGGCGATTGAAAACTTCCCATTAAATGGGTTGAGCGAGGATCAACTACGGATGAAGTGCTTCCCTTATACACTCAAGGATGGGGCGAAACAATGGTTGATGACTTTGACGCCCGGCTCACTAAGAACATGGGATGAAGTTTACGATAAATTCATTACCAAGTACTTCTCCCATTCAAAGACTACGCAATTGAGAACTCAAATCTCAACTTTCGGACAACAAGACGGAGAGGCATTTCACGAAGCATGGGATCGATTCAAAATGCTACTTATTCAATGCCCACACCATCACTATCTGCTTCAACTACTTAATCAATTCTTCTATGACGGATTGACTCAATATTGCCAAGGAGCGGTAGATAATGCAGCCAGTGGTTCATTTTGGGGTTTGACGGAGAGGCAAGCGTATGATGTGTATGAAACATTGGGAGCAAATTCTCAACAAAAAAGTGAACATGTTCGTAGGGGAGCCGTGCACCAAGTAAGCGAGAAGGACGAGATGCAGTCTAAAATCTATGAGTTGACAAATTAACTAAGACAACTCAAGACTCAAAATAAATCTTCTAGCTCACGAGTTTGCGAGATTTGTGGAGCACCCGGACATGATGCCAATTCATGCCCTCATACTTTTCCGGGAGAACAAACCGAACAAGTTAATTGGGCTATGGGACAAAGCACGGGAAGGCCCGAATGGGAAGAGAGGAGAAATAATTATGGCAGAAATGCAAGAAATGCACCTCTCCCAAATACTTATCATCCTGGGCTAAGAAACCATCCGAATTTCTCATGGAGAAACAACAACCCGATGCCATACGACACAAACGTTCAAGCTCAATACAACGGAGGAAACCGAGCCCAACAACCAACGCGAAGTGAACCACCTCCACAACAAAGGAACTCTCTTGAGGAGAGTATAGCGGCATTCATTAAGGAGAGCAAGGAAAACCGAGAGGAGAACAATAAAAGGTTCGAATCTTTAGAAGCTTCGATGAAGAAAATGGAGATCCAAATTGGGCAACTTGCTACCGAGGCACGTAGACAAGAAAGGGGTAAACTACCGAGTCAACCCGAGCAAGCTCAAGCCATTACCACTCTCCGAAGTGGTAAAGTGATTAATAGAGCAGTCAATTCCGAAGTAAAAGAAAGAGGGGATGAGAAAGAAGATGAGTCGAGAAATCAAGAGGAGAAAATAGACGAAGCAACTTCAACTTCCAATCTTCACAAATCCGCTCAACCATATAAGCCACCAATTCCTTTTCCGAGCCGGCTTAGAAAAGCAAAGCAAGATGAGCAATTTTCCGAAATATACGACATGCTTTCAAAGGTTCATGTCAACTTACCTCTTTTGGATGTTGTGAAGAACATTCCCGCTTATACAAAATTTTTCAAAGAGTTGACCTCGAACAAAAGAAGATACAATGGGAACGAGAAAGTGGTGCTTTACGAGGTAGAAGCAATGGGTTAAAAGAAAGGCGATCCCGGAAGTTTTATGATCGACATTACTATGGGAGACAAGAGAGTTGCTCGTGGGATGCTAGATTTGGGGGCAAGTGTGAATCTCATGCCATACTCGACCTATTTGAGGCTTGGACTCGGGGGAATCAAACCGACAAGAATTACTCTTCAAATGGCGGATAGGTCGGTGAAATACCCCAAGGGAGTCATTGAAGACCTATTAGTGCAAGTGGACAAGTTGGTGATTCCGGCCGATTTTGTTATCTTGGAGATGAGCGATTTCGGGACAAGCGAAAATGAAGGGACAATACTTCTAGGACGGCCATTCATGCGTACAACAAAAACAATCGTCGATGTTGATGAAGGAAAGGTCACCATGACCGTCTTGGGCGAAACCGTGGAAATCAACGTGTTCGGTTCATCTCCTATCCCTTCTCATATTTATGCTTCTCATGATGTGAATTTTGTTGATTGCATTGATTCTTTGGTTGATGATACATATTTTCATGATGATGTAGGTGACACGTTACATGATGCTCTAACCGTTGAGCATGATATGGGGCTTAATAATCTAGAAATTGAAGAATATGTTGCATTGTTAGATAATTCCGAAATAATTGATGAAGTTGACGGTTTTAAGATACCATTGGAATTAAAATTAGAGGAGCCCGTTGAAATCACCCCACCCCAACTTGAATTGAAAGAACTTCTGGCACATCTTAAATATGTTTTCTTAGGCAAAAGTGACACTTACCCTATAATTGTCTCTTCCGAACTAACTCCCTTGCAAGAAAACAAATTAATAGAAGTGTTAACTAAGTTAAAGGAAGTGATTGGGTGGAGTATTTCCGATATCAAGGGAATAAGTCCTGTTAGGTGCATGCATAAAATAATTCTTGAGGAAAATGTTAAACCGGTTAGGCAACCTCAAAGGCGTTTGAATCCGAACATGCAGGAAGTTGTGAAAAAAGAAGTTTTGAAATTGCTAGATGTCGTAGTCATCTACCCGATATCCGACAGTAAGTGGGTGAGCCCTGTCCATGTAGTGCCTAAGAAATCTGGAATAACGGTGGTTCATAATGATAAAAATGAATTGGTGCCTGCTAGAACGGTAACCGGTTGGAGGATGTGCATTGATTACCGAAAATTAAATGTCGTAACAAAAAAGGGTCATTTTCCTCTTCCTTTCATTGATCAAATGTTGGAACGTTTAGCTGGGCATGATTATTACTGTTTTCTAGATGGTCTTTCAGGTTTCTATCAAATTCCCATTGCTCCGGAGGATCAAGAGAAGACCACTTTCACTTGCCCTTTTGGCACATTTGCCTTTAGGAGGATGCCGTTTGGTCTTTGCAATGCTCCCGCTACTTTTCAAAGGTGCATGCTATCCATATTCTCCGACTTGTTAGAAAAATCCATCGAGGTATTCATGGACGACTTTTCTGTGTTTGGAACCACTTTCGATGATTGTTTAAATAATTTGACTATTGTGCTAGAACGATGTATTGAGTGTAATCTTACACTTAGTTGGGAAAAGAGTCATTTTATGGTAAAACATGGTCTTGTTCTAGGTCATGTGGTTTCCAATAAAGGAATGGAGGTTGATAAGGCTAAAGTCGATTTAATTGTTAAATTACCTCCGCCTTCATGTGTCAAAGAGGTTCGAAGCTTTTTAGGGCATGCCGGGTTTTATAGGCGTTTTATTAAAGATATTTCGAAAATTGCCCGCCCTTTGAGTAACCTTTTGTGCAAAGATGCTAAATTTGATTTTACCGAGGAGTGTTTAGTCGGTTTCAATGCTTTGAAAGAAAAGTTAACTTCCACACCTATTGTTGTCGCTCCCGATTGGTCTCTCCCGTTTGAAATTATGTGCGACGCGTTTGACTTTGCTATAGGTGCCGTTTTGGGGCAAAGAGTGAATAAATTTTTCCACGTGATTTACTATGCGAGCAAAACGCTCGATGAAGCTCAGGCTAATTACACCACCACCGAAAAAGAATTTTTAGCCGTTGTGTTTTCTTTAGACAAATTTCGATCCTACTTGGTTGGCTCAAAAGTGATTGTGCATACGGATCACGCCGCATTGAAATATTTATTAAAAAAATCCGATGCAAAACCAAGATTAATTCGGTGGGTTCTTCTGCTGCAAGAATTTGATTTGGAATTTAAAGATAAAAAGGGGTCGGAAAACGTAGTGGCCGACCATCTATCTAGGCTAACCGAGGGAGATAATTTTAAGCTTGATAATCATTTGCCAATTGTTGAAACTTTCCCCGATGAGCAATTATTCGATGTAACAAGGACACCTTGGTATGCTGATATTGTCAATTACATTGTTAGTGGTGTTTTGCAGCCCGACTTAACCTATCAAGGGAAGAAGAGGTTTGTTTCCATGTGCAGGCATTACTTTTGGGACGAGCCCTACTTATTCAGGTTGGGGCCTGATCAGATATTCCGACGTTGTGTCCCGGAGGAAGAGCACGAGAGCATATTGTTATTTTGCCATGAGTTGCACTGTGGGGGACATTTTAGCGCAAAGAAAACGGCTCACAAGGTCCTTCAATCGGGATTCTACTGGCCAACATTATTTAAGGATGCCTATTTCCATTGCAAGAGTTGCGATCGTTGTCAACGAATGGGGAATATAAGCAAAAGGAATGAGATGCCGTTGACAAACAATCTTGTTGTGGAACTTTTCGATGTTTGGGGAGTGGATTTTATGGGTCCTTTTCCAATTTCCCATGGTTTTGAGTATATTCTAGTTGTTGTAGACTACGTCTCTAAGTGGGTGGAAGCAATTCCAACCCGAACTAACGATGCTAACGTGGTTTGCAATTTTTTTAGGGATGTGATTTTCTGCAGATTCGGGACGCCTAGAGCTGTAATCAGCGACAGAGGCATGCATTTTTGCAATAAACAACTTGCCGGCTTGCTTGAGAAGTACAATGTGATGCATAAGGTCGCAACGGCATACCATCCACAAACTTCCGGGCAAGTAGAAGTAAGCAATCGGCAAATAAAGGCAGTGCTCGAAAAGACGGTGAAACCAACAAGAAAAGACTGGGCATTGAAGTTGAATGACGCTTTATGGGCATACCGCACGGCCTACAAAACTCCAATTGGAATGAGCCCGTATCGCCTAGTATTTGGGAAAGCATGTCACCTAGCCGTTGAGTTGGAACACAAAGCGTATTGGGCAATCAAAGCGCTCAATTTAGATCAAGAAAAGGCGGGCGAGGAACGACTTTTACATTTAAATGAGCTCGATGAGATGCGATATGAGGCGTACGAAAACGCTAAACTCTACAAAGAACGGACAAAACGGTATCATGATAAGCGTATCGTTCGTAAATCTCTCGAACCCGGGATGGATGTTCTTTTACATAACTCCCGTCTTAAGCTCATGCCCGAAAAATTGGTATCGCGATGGGGCGGACCGTTCAAAGTCGTTAAAGTATGGCAGCACGGAGCGGTAGAACTTCTTGATCCGCGGAAGAACGAGCACTTTAAGGTAAACGGGCATAGAGTGAAGCCGTATTTCGGACGAATCGAAGAAATCAATGCGTTTGAGTGCATAGAGGTGCACAACATTGAAGCTTGAGCAAAACGGGAAGAAGTCGAGCTAATGACTATAAAAAAGCGCTACTTGGGAGGCAACCCAACGTTTTAGTTAGATTTTTTGTCTTCTGTTTTTCGCATTTATTTTCCTTATTTGTTTTTATTCGATTTGAAACTGACCGGTTCAACTGTGGGTGTTAAAATTGCAGGAAACGAGTGCATTTTCAGAAACTAAAAATCTGGGCAGGTAGGACACGGCCGAGTTACCTTTGGCATGTCCGCGTCTCAAAACAGGAGGTTTTGGGCTTATTTTGAATAGAGGGACACGGCCGAGTGTCAGGACACGGCCGAGTCTAAGGACAGTCAGAACTTGGTTTTCTAGAACAGCATGACACGACCGTGTCACAGGACACGGCCGGGCCTCAGTACAGTGAATTTTGATTTTCCATGATAGTATGACTCGACCGTGTCATAGGACACGGCCGAGTCGGCCGACAGTAAGTTTTGGGTTATTACGAACAGCACGACACGACCGTGTCATATTCAGCACGGCCGTGTCAGTCGGTCAGGTATAAAAGGAAGCACGGCCGATTCCCCATTTTTATCTTCTCCAAATTTTATTTTTCTTCCTCCCTGCGAAACCTGCGAACCCTAGCATCTATATTTCCGATTTTTCTCTTCGTTTTTAAAGAAATTTTGTGCAAAATCGAGGGGAGATACAAGAATCTACTACGTAATCATCATTTTTCAACAAACTTCTCTCTTCAAAGGAGCAAATCGGACGAATCAGGACCGGGGTTTAATTTTTTTTTCTCTCTTCAATATCTCCGAAATCAAGGTATGTTTCTCATGTTTTTGATGATTATTTTTGGTTATGGACATGCTTTGAATTGATAGTCCTTAATTATTTAGGGTTCTTGAATAAATTGAAGGTGATGAAATTTGGGGATTTTCGATAATTCTTCATGCATTGATGATTAAATTTCTCGATTGAAAATTCTTGTAATTAAGAGATGTTTTCCATGATGAAGATGATGAATTTAAACGATAGATTTTGCTTGGGAGTTGTTTTGATCGATAATGTTTATATTGGGGAAATTTTATTGCTTGCTATAAGTTTGGGGGAGGAATATGTTCTCAAGTCCTTGGATAATGATAGATTAAATTTTTGCAGAAAATGGCACGAGGAAGAGGACGAGGAAATTCACAACGCGGAAGGGGTAGGAATAGCGGGGAACAAGTGCAGCCGGCAAGAATAGCTATTCAAAGGGCTGTGGAAACCCTGGAATCTTATGGAATCAATCTACCTGAAACGCAATATGAAAGGTGGGAAATGCTGGGGCAGAAAAAAATGCTCCCTACGAGATGGTCCGATGACGAATGCATGAACGCAATGGGGATAAGGGAAGATGTGATGAAATTCCTTGAAAGAGTGCATTGGGCGTGGATGATGACTCAACAATGGCCGACTTATAGGTGTCTGACGATGGAGTTTCTCAGCACTCTAACTGTAAGAAGAGATCCGGTGACTCGAGAACCGACCGAAATGACATTCCGGATCAATAACAACGAAGAGACAGTGACTATCGTCCAGTTGGAGGAAATTTATCATGCGAGACACGACGGCCATTACCCGATAAATCGGTTCGCTTGTGAAACCTACTGGAGGTCCATGGTAGAATACCCGGGTAGTGAGGCGCGATATTATATTGCAAGATCGGCTAAAGGATCGAACATTCGCAATCCCGTACTCAGATACTTACACAAGGTGATTGCGAATACCATATATGGCCGAAAGAAAACCGGGCCCATTTCACTGCAGGAGTTATATATCCTGACTCACATGCTCGACAACTCGATTCCGGCAACCGGGGCTATGGTAGCGGAACATTTTGAGGATGTCGCGACAAAGCCTAAGGGGTAGATATGGATAGGGGGTTTGATTACCCCTATCGCACTACACTTCGGTATTTCCTTAGCCCAGAGGACCCCCCTTCCTGG
Source organism: Orobanche coerulescens (assembly GCA_033398695.1). Lineage (NCBI taxonomy): Eukaryota > Viridiplantae > Streptophyta > Magnoliopsida > Lamiales > Orobanchaceae > Orobanche > Orobanche coerulescens. The sequence continues at coordinate 54,808,373 of CM065803.1, forward strand.
AAATAAGCTTCTCTCGATCTCCGTGATGAAGGTGATGAACATGCTGGACTATGAACGGCGCACAATCTTCATGCAGACCGACAACGACCACTTCCTTCTCCCGAATCCGCCTTTGACAACCATAAATAATATTCGGGATATGGGAAATCTGCAAATGGCCACGGAAGCACACCGACGAGCAAGGATAGCAGCTGGATTGGCTCCCCCGGGTCACAGCCCTCTCGACCTAAATGTTCGACCGCGGCGCATTATGGAGGAGGATAGAGCCGAGAGGATGGAAGAGGAGGAGGCTTATGAAATAGGCCCGGATGACGAGGAAGAAGAAGAGAGCGAAGAAGAAGAGGAAGAAATCACGAGAGATCGGCCCGAGACGTTAAGGCGGGCCGAAATTGGACGTGCCCCCTCACGCCCAACATTAAGGGAGGAGTTTTAGGCCTACCGGGAGGAGGCGAGACGGGAGCGACGCGAGATATTGTCTCTTGTGAGACAAATGCACGAGTGGCACGTCCAGCAAGGCCACTTTCCCCCGCCCCACCAATAAACCGGTTGTAAGTATTTCTTGACCAATGAAATTCTTTTGTTTAAATATTATACCCCCTTCGTTCGTATATTCTTTAATTCAAGTTTGGGGGGGATTGGTCAAGAAATACTTCATTACTCTTGTTTTTTATTTGTTTTCGGATACTATTTTGCTTGTTTGCTTATTTTTGGTGTGTTTTGAACATTTTGCACTTATTTGTGGCGTGTTTTTAATTGGTGTGTTTTGAGCATTTTGCGCTTATTTGTGGTGTGTTTTTACTTGGTGTGTTTTTATTTTGCAAACTTGAAGAAAACTTGGAAGTTTGAACTTTTGGGAATGCCTCGGGATTTATTTCGTTGTTTTGATATACAAACCAAGGATAATGTGTTGAGGAAAAATTGTTGATAATCGAAACGGGTGTGAAATTGAATAAGTGGTTTTAATATCTTGGAGGTATGAGCAAACCTACTTGTGAGCTATTGAGCCTTCGTGCATTTTCTAAAATGCAAGTTTCATTGTCGAGTGTTTCATTCTTGATTTAAAACTCTAGAACTTGCCTTGGTATCTTGTTTAAAACCACTGGTGTGTGTGCAAATTGAGTGAAAATTATTTTTGGCGCCTTTGATCCTAACCCTTCGATTTTGGCCAACCCAACATTTGATCATTCCTTAAATAAACCCAATTGAGGTCAGTATATATCTATTTCATTTTTGCAAACCACATATCGAGCTTTCCATTACTATAATCCTTCGATCCATACTTGAGCGATTAGAAAATATTTTTTCACCAGGATACTAAAATTGTGGTGACATTGGGTGGTATACATATTGTTGGGATTGTTGAATTGGTGAAAATAATTACTCCGCTATTTTTGGGAACTTAGTAACCGGGTGTATTCATGTGACCCATGTTTATATTCGCGTAAAACGGATCCCTTAGATATGAGTATGCTTGGAAGCAGTTGTGTATGTTTTGATCCTAGTAACCGGGTGTATTCATGTGACCCATCGTTTACATTCGCGTAAAACGGATCCGAAAACAACCCAAGCCAAAAAAAAAATCGAAGCAATAAGGAAGGGTTTGACGCTGCGTTCGATAGTGCTTGTTAGTGATTCATAATTAAGGGGATGAAAGTAGGAAACTTCAAAAAACTTGAGCTTCTAAAGCGATTATGGTGATATAGTTCTAAAATTGCTCAAGAAAAGTCACTTTATCCATATTTATCCCACCTCGACCCAAGCCTACATTACAAGCCGAGTAAAGCCCTTTTTGATTCACGAAAATAGTGCATGCACAAAACAGTGGTAGAGATGAAGACGATTGGCAAGCCTATGGGGTTTCTTATTTCATTGAATGAGTTCCGAGCGTTTACTTACCCCTATCACTTTGAGAGTGAGTGAATACACTTGACCGGTGAGGTTTATATTGCCAAGTATTGACTATGATGTTAAGGAAGCACCCCGGAGGTTTGAAAACTTTGTAGAACTCGACTTATTTTACTTGTGAGTATTGATGAAATTTTCGAAGAGGTCCTTTGTGGTATTTTGACAGTTGAGTTCCCCTTTGTGAGTGATTATTTTAAAATGCATTGCTCGGGACGATCAAAGTTCAAGTTTGGGGGGGTTTGATGAGTCGATTCTTGATCGACCCATTCTGTTCTATCTAGTCGTGTTTTTGTTTGCTTCTTAGTATTTTTGTTCTCTTTTATGCGTGGTATATTGTGTTTTTAATTTATAGGTATCCAAGTGAAGATTGTGGTGAAATATGCGCTTTCATAGCTGATATTGGAGTTTATGACGATCAAAAGCTAAAACGGGGCCTAAAACGACGAAAGATTTAAGCAGTATCGGTCAAATCTCCTAAAACCCAGAATCTCCACTCCGAATTGAGATGTATTCTCCTTTGATATAAATTCCTCGTGAAATTAGCTTCGAAACGTTATATCATATGCTAAAATCCGAGGTGTATTGATACAAGAACGAAGGATCAAGCCGAAGAAGACCAAAAACCGGAACAGAAGAACTCAACTAGGCTGCACCAGGCAACTCGACTCGGCTGCAACAGGCAACTCGGCCGTGCCATGGGACACGGTCGGGTCTCATTCCAGCGAGAATTGCATTTTCCGGATGAGAACAACTCGACCGTGCCTTTTGGGACACGGCCGAGTCACGATCGGCCAATTTGCACTTTCTGGCGCAGTACAACACGGTCGTGTCATGGGACATGGCCGAGCCTCAGTACATAACCTTTTCCTTTATCCAGCGTAGTGCGACACGGCCGTGTCCCAGGACACAGGCCGTGTCACTTTTCGGTTCATGTCACTTTCCTTGACATTTTTGCACAACTTTAAGCCTTATTCTTCATCTTTTGGCTATAAAATAAAGTGTAGAGACCCTAGGTGAGATACACTTATCTTGTGGAAGATATTCTTGGGTGAAAAACACAAGATTGAGGGAGAAAACACCAAAAAGTGAGGATTGAGTGAGATTATTTCATCATCTTCCTTGTATGTTCTTGGAGTGAAAAATACTTTTGTGAGATATATTAATTCCTTGTATCATTTTGTTGGGAGTTCTTGAAAGAAGATCATCAAACTTTCATCGGGAATTCGATTTCGGCATTTACAAGGGAAGTTTTTACCATGTTTTGTTCTTCAATTTCCATTATTGTTGTTGAATTAATCATGTGTGGCTAAACACTTCATATGGGTTTTTAGATATATCCACACACATGTTATCGATTGTTAGTTTCTTTTGATTTTCCGGGTAAAAGTTTGGGATTGTTCCTCTTGTTCGTTCTTCGTATAAGAACTTTTGAATTAGATCATCAAACCTTTTTCATTGTTGTTATTATTATTCTAATCGAGGGTTTTTGTCGGTGTTCGCCATCAAACGACCCGAAAGAAACGATTGTGAATGTTCTCGAGCTTTTTCGCGCGATCTTTTAACGATTTACCTCATCAAAAGTAGTCAGTTAATTGATTGTTTAGTTAGGGATTCATCCCCATCAAAAGAGTATCCCTTATTTTTGTTGAGAACAATCGTGATTTTTAGAATAACCGCCATCAAACGGATTTCTTTTAATCGTGAGCAATCGATAATTCCAAACCTTATTTATTTGAGTATCGGAACTAATAATTGATTACGTGTGTGTCGGTGAATCTAAATTCCCATATCAATCTCATTATTGTTATCTCTCATTTATCCGACGATCAAATTGGTGTTGTAATCACTTAGTTTAATTTAAATTTTATGCGTTAGTATTATAATCCAATCGAACCTATGATGTATTTTAATTTATTTTACTTTTGTTTATTCAACTATTTGCCGAACAATATCGAACTTTAAACCGTTTCCAATTCCTCGAGAGATCGACCTCGGAGTTACTTGCCGTTTCCTACAAAAGCGATTCGTACACTTGCGAGTATTTAATTTGAACCATCAGAGAGGCTCATGCGCTTTAGGTGAGGAGACACAGCGTCACAGATCCCACAAAACTCGACAGTGCTCTAAACTTGTTGCGGTCTTGGCGGAGACCAATCGTTTTCAAATTGTGATTATTCCTGTTTTGGCATTCTTGTTGTGTCGAGATTTTTGAAATGGTGTCATATGCTAGTATCACGGGAGATCTTCGTCTTCACTGACCTGTAAGTATGTTGTTTGGATTATTCGATAATTCTTGGTTATCTTGGTGATTTTGGATTTTCCATTGAAATGTTGTTTGTGCGAGTGATTGCAAGTTTCGAGGACGAAACTTATTTTAAGGGGGTAGAGTGTAATACCCCGATTTTTCGGATATATTATTCGTTTATATATTGGATATCGTGGATGGTTAATTATGCTCGAGGACGTTGTGAACGTTTGATAATGTTATTGAATTGAGTATATGTATTGAATTGATTTTGCCGTATGTTCGTATTCGGTATGTCGTGACATTGGACAGGAATTGTTGAAATTGGCTAAGTATAGAATACTTAGCGTACGTTAATGTTGAAGACTTATGTACGCTAAATAACAAGAGTTACGTACGTTATGGCTGAGACATTACGTACGTAACATGGGAATCAGACGATTGAGTCATGGTCGGCAGGTGGGGCCATGTGTCGGCAACTTTCGGCGGAGGATGTTGACAGGTGAGTCAACGTACATGTTACGTACGTTATACAGGACGTGTTACGTACGTAACACGACCATTGTACTGTAGCAAGTCAACTGGTATATTACGTACGTTATATGGTATGGGTTACGTACGTAATCGACTTTACGGAATGAGACAGTGAGTTTGTTACGTACGCTATGGATTTTGGATTACGTACGTTAAAGTTGTTACGTACGTTAAGCAAGGACACTTACGTACGTAATAAGGGATGCAGTTTATATATTGAAGTGTTGTCTTTCATTCCTCTCACGAACCTTTGAGGTATTGCTCTCCAAAACTCGTCCCTCTGCACTTCTAAGAGTGTTCTAAACACTTCTAACTTGATTGTGAGCTTGGAATCATGGAATTAGAGCTTGGTTATGGAACTATTGTTGATTCTTGAAGTGATTTCTTGTGTTATCCATATTCTATGAGGTATGTTGGATATTTCTCCTTTTCATTTCGGAATTTTGAGGTTATAGTTGATGAATGATTCGTATGAAGATGATTATGATGTTGTTATTGCGATTCTTGAGGATATATGAGGTTTATGTTGAAGGAATATGATGATATGCTTTGAATATGTTGATTATGATTATGGAATCATAGAGTTCTTGATGTTCTTGAGGCCATATGATGACTATGATGATTTGATAATTTGTTTAACCGATTTAAGGTGGTATTCTAAATCATAGTGATGATAGTGGTTGATTTAGATGAGATGAATCTTGATATGACGTTGAATTCCGGATTGAATATGTTATGATCATTGTTACCAAGTTGGTTCGATTATTGATATGATTATTGTTCTAGGTTGATTAACCAATAGGTATAACCGCTACGCCGTGGTTAAAAGCCGCAGATTCCGTCCAGTCGGGGCTGAAGAGCTCGTAGACGAGGGCGATGAGTTCGGTGTTGGTTTTGTCGTGTTGGTATCCAGGCAAGTGTTTACTTGTTCGGTTGTAATGTTTTAATGAGTAATTCCATTTACATTTCATAAGTATTTTATGTTGTATTGCATATTGACGAATGTTCAGTGATGTTCTAAAAGGATTAGAATGCACAGTTGATGATTGTTGAGATACTTGGACAATCTTGGGAAGATTGTAGTATTCGGATATTGTTGATGTCATTTTGGATATTCTTGGTCTGTGGTATGCATTCCGTAAGGAAGTCTGGATAGAGGTATGTTTTATGGTAATCGTACATAGAGGATTATGTACGAGAAAGTATTCGGTATTGAGGTATTATATGGTATTATTGTGATACTGGGATTTTTATGGTATTATCGTGATATTGGGATTTTGACGAGAATCGTTGAATTACCGGAAGTGGTAAGGTTATCGTTGAGGTTATTATTCTCATGATGCATGGCATGTGAATATTTATGTTTATGTACTTGCGGTTATTTGTCGGGCATTATTGCTGACCCCGTTGTGGGACTTGTTTTTCAGGTATTGAGGACTTTCATGGTAGCGGTCGTGAGGCGAGGATTCCGGACGATACTGGCTAGGGCATATTGTTGGGGAATCATATATTTTGTTTGTGTATATCATTATTGATGTATATGTATCTTGGACTATGTTTTTATCCGCTGTGTGAGTTCTTTCAAATGGCTTCCGGCTTTATGCCAACTGAGTTTTATTTCGAAAATCGATTCCCTTAACTGAGTTTTTGGCCTTGATCGTTTTGATGGTAGTTGGTGTTTTCAAATGATTTTGTGAGTTTTGATATAAAATACTACCGTCATCGGCCTTCTTGTCTTTCTTGTAATTGGTTTTTAGCCTGGTGGGTTCCGGCCCGGGGCCCACGGCGTGTAATATTCCAGGTTGGTTTTGGGGGTGTTACACTTATATTCTCCTAAAATATTTACATTATTCTTATAGTAAATATAATAAAAATGAAAAAGATAAAGAAGAAAAAAGTTATGAGAAATGATAGTGTTGGTAGTGGCAGTGGTGGTGGCGGCAGGGTGATAGCAGAAATGGTGTTGGTGGTGGGACGGGATGATGGCAATGGTGGTGAGGAGGCGGTGGTGGCGGAGGCGGTGACGTGGTGGTGGTGGAGGCGGTTGCGGCAGTAGTGGTGAGTGGTTGTGACAAATAAAAACCCATCAAAATCTTAGGGGTGTACAAAAGATTTTAAAAGACAAATTATGTTTGTACTTTTTGCTTAAAGATGGGTACCTAGATGATTCCATTAAAATCCTTAAAATCCAAAATAAATTTGAATACCTCATTATTTTGTAAGATTTATAAAATTTTCATTTAATACCTCATAACTTTATAAATGGACTTTTAAAAACTCCATAAAATTCTATACTGAATACCACAAATTTTAATTGACTTTTAAAAGTCTCAATTAAATACACCCAAAATGTTCTAAATCCATCAAATTCTATAAAGTCTTTGAAACTCATTCCAAGTCTAAATTGAATTAGTCTATAAGTTAATGGGCTTCTCCTAGTAACTGTAGGACTAGGCCTGTTAGAATGTCCCAGAATATGTAATTTCTCCCTATTTAAAGTGACCCCGTCAATGAGAATAAACACATCTTCTGCCCTAATTCTTGTCTTGTTTGCTTTTACTTCAACCAGTGTTCTAAAAATCGGCCTGGGCGGCCGCCTACGCGGCGCCTAGGCGCTAGGCGGCCCCCGGGTGCTCCGATTATGCCCTGGGCGTTTGTCCTGGGCATTCGGGTGATTAATCGGCCGCCTAGGCGGGCTGGGCGGGCGCCTAGGGTGTAACACCCCAATTCACAAATGGGACATTACACGCCGTAGAACCCCCGTGAGGTCTACCAGGCTAACTCATGACACGTAAACCACAATGATAACCCAAAAGATGCACCCAAAAAGTAAATAAGGCCGTGGCCTCGGCCAAAACATTTTAACGGAGTACATGAAACATAAGTTAAATACCAATTTATTGCCCATGCAGGGGACTTAAACCATGTTTAAAAAAAATAAACAGTCTAACTCCAGTACTCAACAGAGGCAATGACAAAACAGAAAAATACAGACTCGAGCCACATCATCATGCCAACTCATCCTTTGCATGCGCATCCCGTGCCAGCTCCTCAGCTCGACCAATACCTGAAATGCATAAGACGCATTTCCCCCATTTAAGGGGTTAGCATTCGAATAGCTAGTGCAAGTACACAATTACACAACATTATATACATACACGATTCAATGCAAACAAATCGTTAGGAAAAATCATTTTTAAACTCAATATTCCGGAATATCACATTAATCACCAAAACCGTATATCAACAAGTTTTCCACATCACAATTATCCACGCTTGGTAACTCGCGACCGTACCCATTAGTATCGGCCCCCAGAGGTCCCGTCGGACCGTCCCCAGGTGAGAAACCACTTCCGCGGCCGTACCCATTAGTATCGGCCCCGCAGGTCCCGTCGAACCGTCCCCAGGTGGAAGAACATCAACGCACGCACCCAAGTCCACTTCCGTGGCCGTACCCATTAGTATCGGCCCCCAGAGGCCACATGCCATCCCCAGGTGGAAGAGGAACAATCACATTCGTTCAATAATACCATTTACATCATTCGTATCAAAATCATACGCACATAACGGAATGTAATACATGTACTTGCCTGGAATAAGACGAAATGAAGGAAACGACGAAGGAATAGGTTTCGGTCCGAAAAATCCTCCCAAATCCGTTCCTAACACAATAACGGTATACAACAAGTCTCAAAAATGCGGAAAGGTAAGAATAAATCCTAATTCTACCCGATGGAACAATTCGTCGGTCATTACGAAGTCCAAGACGGTTATAATCTAACAATGGAGAAACTACGAGATTAAATTCGTTAAACTATAATGGAACAAGGTATTCCCGACTACACAATCGAAATCTAACAATTCGTCAAGGCTAAATCGGATTACGGAAAGAATTGTGCCAAAAATCCCGAAATCCTCAAAAACTAGGGTTAAACGAAGTATACCTCGATTCAGACGGAGAATGATGATGATTAATCTTCCTTGGAACGCAATAATCAGCCCTCAGAGGGTTTCTACGGATTGCACCAGACAAATCGCTCCAAATCGCTCAAAGAAAACTCACGTCGCGAGAAAGAAAGAAAATAAACGAAATGGGGCGACTGAGGATAAGTCAGGAATTAAAAGGCCTGACAGCGCGTTACGTACGTTAACGCAAGCTGTTAACGTACGTTATGAGGGTTACGTACGTAACCCAACACTGGTTAACGTACGTAACAAACAGCCTGCACTAAAATGTGAAGGCCATAACGTACGTTATGGATCATGCATAACGTACGTTATGCATGCAGCAGATTCGCTCGAACAATCACATTCAAAGACAAATGATACAACGGAACACGACACAAGGATAGAATTACAGGTGTAATTACGAGGTGTTCATAACAACGAAGCTGGGTGTTGAAAGAAAATGCACTTCTAACTACCGAGGAATCCACAATACGACAAGGAGGGTAAAGGCACCCTAAACTCTTAAGAAATTACAAAATGGCCCAAACATCCGAAAATTCACGATACAACGTCGGATTAACAATCCGAAACTCACAACATGCTCTACTCAACCATACGAACTCATGGAAATAGGAAAATGACGAAATCGAACGAGTTTAACGAGAATCGAATACACATGCGATAAAATATAACTCAAGATTAAATTACGTAAAAACATCATCGAGACTCGTCCCAACGGAGAAACTCCAAGAACAAAATAGATTCAGAATTCCAAAACGGTGCCAAGCGAGTTGTCCGAAACGAATATACACCAAAAATAGAAATTACTAAAAATAAAAAGTACGGATATTACATTCTCTCCCCCTAAAAATAAGTTTCGTGCCGAAACTTACAACGCGAATAACTCGGGGTATCTCGACCTCATACTCTCTTCCGTCTCCCACGTGGCTTCCTCGGATCCATGCCTCGACCACTGCACTTTAACCAAAGGAATGGTTTTGTGCCTGAGTTGCTTCACCCGACGTTCTAAGATCTGAATCGGCCTCTCCTCGAAGGTAATGTCGGGCCCCAACTCGATCTCTCCAAAGTCAATAATATGGCTAGGGTCCGGTACGTACTTCCTAAGCTGGGAGACATGAAATACGTTATGCACGCGGCTCAGGGACGGCGGCAAGCCTAACCGATATGCAAGCTCTCCGACTCTCTCTAGGATCTCGAACGGCCCAATAAATCTCGGACTAAGTTTACCCTTCCGACCGAAGCGGTAAACTCCCCGTGTCGGCGACACCTTAAGCAACACATGGTCCCCCACCTCAAACTCCAACGGCCGGCGATGTGTATCGGCATAAGACTTCTGTCGGCTTTGGGCCGTCACCAACCTATCGCGAATGAGAGCAATCTTCTCCCTCGTCTCAACTACTATATCGGGCTCGGTACCAATCAGCTCGGACGCATCGTCCCAACACAATGGCGATTTGCACCTCCTCCCATACAATGTCTCGAATGGTGCCATTTTGATCGAGGCGTGCCAACTATTGTTGTACGTGAACTCGATCAATGGTAAGTGCGACTCCCAATCATCTTTCCAATCTAAGGCACAGGCTCTCAACATATCCTCCAGTGTCTGTATCGTCCGCTCTGACTGTCCGTCTGTCTGAGGGTGGTAGGATGTACTAAGTCTCAACTCGGTCCCCAAAGCTCTATGAACGGCCTGCCAAAAATGTGATATGAACCGGCCATCACGATCCGAAACAATACTCTTAGGGGTCCCATGCAACCTCACTATCTCCGCAATAAACACTCGCGCTAGTCTCTCTGGACCCCAAGTGTCCTTAACACTCAGAAAATGAGCTGATTTGGTTAGTCGATCGACAACGACCCATATCATGTTCATTCCAGTCCGAGTCTTAGGCATACCGGTAATGAAATCCATAGAAATATCCTCCCATTTCCACTCCGGGATAGGAAGTGGTCGTAAAAGCCCCGCGGGTCGCTGATGCTCGATCTTAACTCCGCCGAGTCAAACACCTCGACACAAACTCGCTAACGTCTATCTTCAAATTACTCCACCGTAGTTACTCCTCACATCTTTGTACATTTTACTCGTCCGGGATGTATGGAGTAGGTGTGGTATGAGCTTCACTCAAGATCTTCTCGTCTCACTCAACAACATTTGGTACACATAGTCCGCCGCAAATCTCAAAACTCCATCATCGTGAACCACAAATCCAGGGGCTTTCCCTTCCTCACATCCTCCCTCAATCTGGACCAAAACGGATCGTCATCTTGCTTTCGCCTTGATATCATCGATCAAGGACGAAGTGATCTCTAACGCACATAATCGACCTGAACTCTACGAACCCAAACCTCGATATTCGACAAATAAGATCTCGCTGGATCCTACTCGTGGTGTAAGTACCTCTAACATCCGTAACGCCATCGGCTTCCGGCTCAACGCATCGGCCACTACGTTAGCCTTACCCGGATGGTAAAGTATCTCGAGGTCGTAATCTTTAATTAGCTCCAACCACCTACGCTGTCTCATATTCAACTCTTTCTGACTGAAGATATACTTCAAGCTCTTGTGATCCATAAAAATCTTACACGACGAACCATAGAGATAATGCCTCCAGATCTTTAAGGCGAAAACGACCGCAGCTAATTCCAAATCGTGCGTGGGGTAATTCACCTCATAAGGTTTCAATCAAGGGACGCATACGCAATGACCCTATCTCTCTGCATCAAAACACATCCGAGACCGAGGCCCGAAGCATCACTATATACCACGAAATCTTCGTTCCCCTGAGGCAACGCTAACACGGGTGCGGTAGTTAGTCGTCTCTTCAACTCGTCAAAACTACTATGTCTGTCTGCGGTCCACTCGAATTTCTGAGTCTTCTGGAGCAACTGAGTGAGTGGTCTAGAGATCTTAGAAAACCCCTCAACAAATCTACGGTAATAGCCGGCGAGACCCAGAAAACTCCTCACCTCCTTCACATTCTTAGGCGGCTCCCAAGCCATCACCGCCTCTATCTTCTGCGGATCTACCCGAACTCCCTCTGCTGAAATCACATACCCGAGGAACATCACTTCCTCGAGCCAAAACTCACACTTAGAGAACTTCGCATACAACTACTCAGCTCTCAAAATGTCTAATACAATCCGGAGATGTAAGGCATGCTCCTCCCGACTCTGTGAATAGATAAGAATGTCATCGATAAAGACGACTACGAATTTGTCCAGATACTCAATAAAAACTTTGTTCATCAACTGCGTGAACACTGCTGGGGCATTGGTTAGCCCGAAAGGCATAACCACAAACTCGTAATGGCCATATCTCGTCCGAAAGGCAGCTTTCGGTATATCGCTGTCCCGAATCCTCAACTGGTAGTATCCCGATCGCAAGTCAATCTTCGAAAAGACTGTCGCCCCCTGAAGCTGATCAAACAAGTCGTCAATCCGGGGCAAAGGGTATTTATTTTTGATGGTCAACTTGTTTAATTCTCGGTAATTGATGCATAAACGAAGCGATCCATCCTTCTTCTTAACAAAAAGTACAGGCGCACCCCAAGGCGATGCGCTTGGTCGAATATACCCTTTATCTAACAACTCTCCCAACTGATTCTTCAACACTAGCATCTCCGACGGTGCCATACGGTACGGTGCTCGAGAAATAGGGGCTGCATTCGGCTCAAGATCAATAGGAAATTCCACCTCTCGATGTGGTGGTAATCCCGGCAAGTCATCCGGAAATACATCGGGATACTCGCTAACAACTGGAATCGACGATATGTCAACCCCACCATCTTCCGCTTGTAGAGCGAAACACCAGTAGCCGACACAACCCTGGTTCAGAAGTTTCATCGCCTTCAAGGCGCTAATCACACTCCCCGATCTACCCGGCCATACCGACGAGAGTATGCTCGGTGCCGTCCTCGGCAACTATCGAGATGGTACGAGTCCGATAGTTCATGATAGCACCGTGACGATCCAACCAATCGTCCCCGAGGATCAAATCCTCACCCTTAAGGTCTATAACAATGAGATTCGAGGGCCAATCCCGGCTCCCGATCCTCACTGGGCAATCCCTAACTTCCCGGTCCCCAACCATACGATCCCCGCTGGGCGTACCCACTACAAACGGCTCACACTCAAACAAGCAGTCAAAGCCAATACGACTCACACAATCCGAAGCAATAAAGGAATGGGTCGCACCCGAATCAAAAAGCACTGAAACTGGATGAGAAAGGATCTGAGTGGTACCTGACGCCACCGGAATGTCTGCCTCCTCTGTGCGCCTCATCTGATACAATCGGGGATGGACTGAACCCGAACTCGACGCTGTACGGCGATCCGGCTGACCCTGACCCCTACCACGGCCCGAACTCTGCGGAACATGAGTAGCTGGAGTGCTGTGATCCCTCTGATCGGCGGTAGTAGTCGGAACTCTAGCGGCCCTGGTGGCCCTCTCACAATGAGCTGCCCGATGCCCGGTCTGTCCGCAAGTAAAGCAAGCAACTAACGGAAATGGGCAATCCTTCATAACGTGCTCGGGCTGACTGCAATTAAAACAAACTCTCCCGCCAGGTGCCACAGACTGGACCGGACGGTTACCCTGAGATCCACCGGCCTGATGAAACGGCCTCTTCCCAGGTGTAGGAGCAGAACGAGACCTCGAAAACTGACCACCTTTACCGGCCGAGAACCCGCCATTAGTCATCTGCTTCTTAGCTTCCGAAACCGGCTCTGATTCCGGGACAGCCATCTCGATCGCCAGAGCGCGATCCTGGTATTCCTTCAAAGTGGCACACATGAGCAGTGCTATACTCTGCCTGATATGCGGCTTCATGCGCATATTGAAGTAACGGATTTTATCAGCCTCCGTCCTTACCTGATCTTTCACGAAACCCAACTGCTGATTGTAAGAGATAATGGCCTGGGAAATCGGCACATCCTGGGGTGTGGCAGTGAACAACTCCACAATTCTGCGTTCTTTGACTGGCGGCGGACAATATTCTGCTTCCATAGAAGCCCTGAACTCATCCCAAGTGGCCCGACGGTCTCTGGGCGCAACGGCCTCCCACCATTCCGCAGCTTCCTTATCCAGAAGGTACTGGGCAATATGTACCCTCCTGTCTTCAGGACAAGCTACGGCATCGAAGGTCCTGGACAACTTAAAGAGCCAATTCTCCCAACCGAGGGAGTCAGAAGATCCGAAGAAACGAGGAGGGTGCATCTTAGTCACCGTCTGAAGCCACTTACTAGCTTCCTCTTCAGGTGTCGGGGGCGGATTCTGGCGTCCACCCTGAGCTATTTGAGCAAGCTGGGCTACTAACTGCTGAAGTACAGCAGTAGCACCGGCGTCGGCATTATTACCCGACGGCACTGAGTGAGAGGCTGAGTCTGCAGAGGACTGAGAAAGTGAGCCCTCTTCATTATCAGCACCCCGACCACGGCCTCGGCCGCGTCCCCTAGCTGGTCTACCACGACCTCTCAACATACTGAAGAAAATACGAAAGGAACAAGATCAGAAAGATTCACAATCTACAAGGTTGGTATCATAATTCTCAATTCCGAACAACGCAAGAAAACGAATACAAAAATATAAGAGTTCGAGGAGACTTACAGCCACGGGTCGCATGAAAAGACGGTAGCACGATGATATTAGGCTCAACGACTGACTCTAACAACACAACTGACAGACCCAAAATTAACCAACAGCCTAGGCATTCAAAAACCTAGGCTCCGATACCATAAATGTAACACCCCAATTCACAAATAGGACATTACACGCCGTAGAACCCCCGTGAGGTCTACCAGGCTAACTCATGACACGTAAACCACAATGATAACCCAAAAGATGCACCCAAAAAGTAAATAAGGTCGTGGCCTCGGCCAAAACATTTTAACGGAGTACATGAAACATAAGTTAAATACCAATTTATTGCCCGCGCAGGGGACTTAAACCATGTTTAAAAAAAAATAAACAGTCTAACTCCAGTACTCAACATATGCAATGACAAAACAGAAAAATACAGACTCGAGCCACATCATCATGCCAACCCATCCTTTGTATGCGCATCCCGTGCCAGCTCCTCAGCTCGACCAATACCTGAAATGCATAAGACGCATTTCCCCCATTTAAGGGGTTAGCATTCGAATAGCTAGTGCAAGTACACAATTACACAACATTATATACATACACGATTCAATGCAAACAAATCGTTAGGAAAAATCATTTTTAAACTCAATATTCCGGAATATCACATTAATCACCAAAACCGTATATCAACAAGTTTTCCACATCACAATTATCCACGCTTGGTATCTCGCGACCGTACCCATTAGTATCGGCCCCCAGAGGTCCCGTCGGACCGTCCCCAGGTAAGAAACCACTTCCGCGGCCGTACCCATTAGTATCGGCCCCCATAGGTCCCGTCGAACTGTCCCCAGGTGGAAGAACATCAACGCACGCACCCAAGTCCACTTCTGTGGCCGTACCCATTAGTATCGGCCCCCAGAGGCCACATGCCATCCCCAGGTGGAAGAGGAACAATCACATTCGTTCAATAATAGCATTTACATCATTCACATCAAAATCATACGCACATAACGGAATGTAATACATGTACTTGCCTGGAATAAGACGAAACGAAGGAAACGACGAAGGAATAGGTTTCGGTCCGAACAATCCTCCCAAATCCGTTCCTAACACAATAACGGTATACAACAAGTCTCAAAAATGCGGAAAGGTAAGAATAAATCCTAATTCTACCCGATGGAACAATTCGTCGGTCATTACGAAGTCCAAGACGGTTATAATCTAACAATGGAGAAACTACGAGATTAAATTCGTTAAACTATAATGGAACAAGGGATTCCCGACTACACAATCGAAATCGAACAATTCGTCAAGGCTAAATCGGATTACGGAAAGAATTGTGCCAAAAATCCCGAAATCCCCAAAAACTAGGGTTAAACGAAGTATACCTCGATTCAGGCGGAGAATGATGATGATTAATCTTCCTTGGAACGCAATAATCAGACCTCAGAGGGTTTCTACGGATTGCACCGGACAAATCACTCCAAATCGCTCAAAGAAAACTCACGTCGCGAGAAAGAAAGAAAAGAAACGAAATGGGGCGACTGAGGATAAGTCAGGAATTAAAAGGCCTGACAGCGCGTTACGTACGTTAACGCAAGATGTTAACGTACGTTATGAGGGTTACGTACGTAACCCAACACTGGTTAACGTACGTAACAAACAGCCTGCACTAAAATGCGAAGGCCATAACGTACGTTATGGATCATGCATAACGTACGTTATGCATGCAGCAGTTCCGAGTTCTGAACAATCACATTCAGCACAGTCAATACAACGACGGAACACGACACAAGGATAGAATTACAGGTGTAATTACGAGGTGTTCATAACAACGAAGCTGAGTGTTGAAAGAAAATGCACTTCTAACTACTGAGGAATCCACAATACGACAAGGAGGGTAAAGGCACCCTAAACTCTTAAGAAATTACAAAATGGCCCAAACATCCAAAAATTCACGATACAACGTCGGATTAACAATCCGAAACTCACAACATGCTCTACTCAACCATACGAACTCATGGAAATAGGAAAATGACGAAATCGAACGAGTTTAACGAGAATCGAATACACATGCGATAAAATATAACTCAAGATTAAATTACGTAAAAACATCATCGAGACTCGTCCCAACGGAGAAACTCCAAGAACAAAATAGATTCAGAATTCCAAAACAGTGCCAAGCGAGTTGTCCGCTGTGTGAGTTCTTTCAAATGGCTTCCGGCTTTATGCCAACTGAGTTTTATTTCGAAAATCGATTCCCTTAACTGAGTTTTTGGCCTTGATCGTTTTGACGGTAGTTGGTGTTTTCAAATGATTTTGTGAGTTTTGATATAAAATACTACCGTCATCGGCCTTCTTGTCGTTCTTGTAATTGGTTTTTAGCCTGGTGGGTTCCGGCCCGGGGCCCACGGCGTGTAATATTCCCGGTTGGTTTTGGGGGTGTTACACTTATATTCTCCTAAAATATTTACATTATTCTTATAGTAAATATAATAAAAATGAAAAAGATAAAGAAGAAAAAAGTTATGAGAAATGATAGTGTTGGTAGTGGCAGTGGTGGTGGCGGCAGGGTGATAGCAGAAATGGTGTTGGTGGTGGGACGGGATGATGGCAATGGTGGTGTGGAGACGGTGGTGGCGGAGGCGGTGACGTGGTGGTGGTGGAGGCGGTTGCGGCAGTAGTGGTGGGTGGTTGTGACAAATAAAAACCCATCAAAATCTTAGGGGTGTACAAAAGATTTTAAAAGACAAATTATGTTTGTACTTTTTGCTTAAAGATGGGTACCTAGATGATTCCATTAAAATCCTTAAAATCCAAAATAAATTTGAATACCTCATTATTTTGTAAGATTTATAAAAGTTTTCATTTAATACCTCATGACTTTATAAATGGACTTTTAAAAACTCCATAAAATTCTATACTGAATACCACAAATTTTAATTGACTTTTAAAAGTCTCAATTAAATACACCCAAAATGTTCTAAATCCATCAAATTCTATAGTCTTTGAAACTCAGTCCAAGTCTCAATTGAATTAGTCTATAAGTTAATGGGCTTCTCCTAGTAACTGTAGGACTAGGAATGTTAGAATGTCCCAGAATATGTAATTTCTCCCTATTTAAAGTGACCCCGTCAATGAGAATAAACACATCTTCTGCCCTAATTCTTGTCTTGTTTGCTTTTACTTCAACCAGTGTTCTAAAAATCGGCCTGGGCGGCCGCATACGCGGCGCCTAGGCGCTAGGCGGCCCCCGGGTGCTCCGATTATGCCGTGGGCGTTTGTCCTGGGCGTTCTGGTGATTAATCGTCCGCCTAGGCGGGCTGGGCGGGCGCCTAGGGTGTAACACCCCAATTCACAAATGGGACATTACACGCCGTAGAACCCCCGTGAGGTCTACCAGGCTAACTCATGACACGTAAACCACAATGATAACCCAATAGATGCACCCAAAAAGTAAATAAGGCCGTGGCCTCGGCCAAAACATTTTAACGGAGTACATGAAACATAAGTTAAATACCAATTTATTGCCCATGCAGGGGACTTAAACCATGTTTAAAAAAAATAAACAGTCTAACTCCAGTACTCAACAGATGCAATGACAAAACAGAAAAATACAGACTCGAGCCACATCATCATGCCAACTCATCCTTTGCATGCGCATCTCGTGCCAGCTCCTCAGCTCGACCAATACCTGAAATGCATAAGACGCATTTCCCCCATTTAAGGGGTTAGCATTCGAATAGTTAGTGCAAGTACACAATTACACAACATTATATACATACACGATTCAATGCAAACAAATCGTTAGGAAAAATCATTTTTAAACTCAATATTCCGGAATATCACATTAATCACCAAAACCGTATATCAACAAGTTTTCCACATCACAATTATCCACGCTTGGTAACTCGCGACCGTACCCATTAGTATCGGCCCCCAGAGGTCCCGTCGGACCGTCCCCAGGTGAGAAACCACTTCCGCGGTCGTACCCATTAGAATCGGCCCCGAGAGGTCCCGTCGAACCGTCCCCATGTGGAAGAACATCAACGCACGCACCCAAGTCCACTTCCGTGGCCGTACCCATTAGTATCGGCCCCCAGAGGCCACATGCCATCCCCAGGTGGAAGAGGAACAATCACATTCGTTCAATAATACCATTTACATCATTCGCATCAAAATCATACGCACATAACGGAATGTAATACATGTACTTGCCTGGAATAAGACGAAATGAAGGAAACGACGAAGGAATAGGTTTCGGTCCGAACAATCCTCCCAAATCCGTTCCTAACACAATAACGGTATACAACAAGTCTCAAAAATGCGGAAAGGTAAGAATAAATCCTAATTCTACCCGATGGAACAATTCGTCGGTCATTACGAAGTCCAAGACGGTTATAATCTAACAATGGAGAAACTATGAGATTAAATTCGTTAAACTATAATGGAACAAGGGATTCCCGACTACACAATCGAAATCTAACAATTCGTCAAGGCTAAATCGGATTACGGAAAGAATTGTGCCAAAAATCCTGTCCCCAAAAACTAGGGTTAAACGAAGTATACCTCGATTCAGACGGAGAATGATGATGATTAATCTTCCTTGGAACGCAATAATCAGCCCTCAGAGGGTTTCTACGGATTGCACCGGACAAATCGCTCCAAATCGCTCAAAGAAAACTCACGTCGCGAGAAAGAAAGAAAAGAAACGAAATGGGGCGACTGAGGATAAGTCAGGAATTAAAAGGCCTGACAGCGCGTTACGTACGTTAACGCAAGCTGTTAACGTACGTTATGAGGGTTACGTACGTAACCCAACACTGGTTAACGTACGTAACAAATAGCCTGCACTAAAATGCGAAGGCCATAACGTACGTTATGGATCATGCATAACGTACGTTATGCATGCAGCAGTTCCCAGTTCTGAACAATCACATTCAGCACAGTCGATACAACGACGGAACACGACACAAGGATAGAATTATAGGTGTAATTACGAGGTGTTCATAACAACGAAGCTGAGTGTTGAACGAAAATGCACTTCTAACTACCGAGGAATGCACAATACAACAAGGAGGGTAAAGGCACCCTAAACTCTTAAGAAATTACAAAATGGCCCAAACATCCGAAAATTCACGATACAACGTCGGATTAACAATCCGAAACTCACAACATGCTCTACTCAACCATACGAACTCATGGAAATAGGAAAATGACGAAATCGAATGAGTTTAACGAGAATCGAATACACATGCGATAAAATATAACTCAAGATTAAATTACGTAAAAACATCATCGAGACTCGTCCCAACGGAGAAACTCCAAGAACAAAATAGATTCAGAATTCCAAAACGGTGCCAAGCGAGTTGTCCGAAACGAATATACACCAAAAATAGAAATTACTAAAAATAAAAAGTACGGATATTACATTCTCTCCCCCTAAAAATAAGTTTCGTGCCGAAACTTACAACGCGAATAACTCGGGGTATCTCGACCTCATACTCTCTTCCGTCTCCCACGTGGCTTCCTCGGATCCATGCCTCGACCACTGCACTTTAACCAAAGGAATGGTTTTGTGCTTGAGTTGCTTCACCCGACGTTCTAAGATCTGAATCGGCCTCTCCTCGAAGGTAATGTCGGGTCCCAACTCGATCTCTCCAAAGTCAATAATATGGCTAGGGTCCGGTACGTACTTCCTAAGCTGGGAGGCATGAAATACGTTATGCACGCGGCTCAGGGACGGCGGCAAGCCTAACTGATATGCAAGCTCTCCGACTCTCTCTAGGATCTCGAACGGCCCAATAAATCTCGGACTAAGTTTACCCTTCCGACCGAAGCGGTAAACTCCCCGTGTCGGCGACACCTTAAGCAACACATGGTCACCCACCTCAAACTCCAACGGCCGGCGACGTGTATCGGCATAAGACTTCTGTCGGCTTTGGGCCGTCACCAACCTATCGCGAATGAGAGCAATCTTCTCCCTCGTCTCAACTACTATATTGGGCTCGGTACCAATCAGCTCGGACGCATCGTCCCAACACAATGGCGATCTGCACCTCCTCCCATACAATGCCTCGAATGGTGCCATTTTGATCGAGGCGTGCCAACTATTGTTGTACGTGAACTCGATCAATGGTAAGTGCGACTCCCAATCATCTTTCCAATCTAAGGCACAGGCTCTCAACATATCCTCCAGTGTCTGTATCGTCCGCTCTGACTGTCCGTCTGTCTGAGGGTGGTAGGATGTACTAAGTCTCAACTCGGTCCCCAAAGCTCTATGAACGGCCTGCCAAAAATGTGATATGAACCGGCCATCACGATCCGAAACAATACTCTTAGGGGTCCCATGCAACCTCACTATTTCCGCAATAAACACTCGCGCTAGTCTCTCTGGCCCCCAAGTGTCCTTAACACTCAGAAAATGAACTGATTTGGTTAGTCGATACAACGACGGAACACGACACAAGGATAGAATTACAGGTGTAATTACGATTTGTTCATAACAACGAAGCTGGGTGTTGAAAGAAAATGCACTTCTAACTACCGACTAATCCACAATACGACAAGGAGGGTAAAGGCACCCTAAACTCTTAAGAAATTACAAAATGGCCCAAACATCCGAAAATTCACGATACAACGTCGGATTAACAATCCGAAACTCACAACATGCTCTACTCAACCATACGAACTCATGGAAATAGGAAAATGACGAAATCGAACGAGTTTAACGAGAATCGAATACACATGTGATAAAATATAACTCAAGATTAAATTACGTAAAAACATCATCGAGACTCGTCCCAACGGAGAAACTCCAAGAACAAAATAGATTCAGAATTCCAAACGGTGCCAAGCGAGTTGTCCGCTGTGTGAGTTCTTTCAAATGGCTTCCGGCTTTATGCCAACTGAGTTTTATTTCGAAAATCGATTCCCTTAACTGAGTTTTTGGCCTTGATCGTTTTGACGGTAGTTGGTGTTTTCAAATGATTTTGTGAGTTTTGATATAAAATACTACCGTCATCGGCCTTCTTGTCGTTCTTGTAATTGGTTTTTAGCCTGGTGGGTTCCGGCCCGGGGCCCACGGCGTGTAATATTCCCGATTGGTTTTGGGGGTGTTACACTTATATTCTCCTAAAATATTTACATTATTCTTATAGTAAATATAATAAAAATGAAAAAGATAAAGAATAAAAAAGTTATGAGAAATGATAGTGTTGGTAGTGGCAGTGGTGGTGGCGGCAGGGTGATAGCAGAAATGGTGTTGGTGGTGGGACGGGATGATGGCAATGGTGGTGTGGAGGCGGTGGTGGCGGAGGCGGTGACGTGGTGGTGGTGGAGGCGGTTGCGGCAGTAGTGGTGGGTGGTTGTGACAAATAAAAACCCATCAAAATCTTAGGGGTGTACAAAAGATTTTAAAAAACAAATTATGTTTGTACTTTTTGCTTAAAGATGGGTACCTAGATGATTCCATTAAAATCCTTAAAATCCAAAATAAATTTGAATACCTCATTATTTTGTAAGATTTATAAAAGTTTTCATTTAATACCTCATGACTTTATAAATGGACTTTTAAAAACTCCATAAAATTCTATACTGAATACCACAAATTTTAATTGACTTTTAAAAGTCTCAATTAAATACACCCAAAATGTTCTAAATCCATCAAATTCTATAAAGTCTTTGAAACTCATTCCAAGTCTCAATTGAATTAGTCTATAAGTTAATGGGCTTCTCCTAGTAACTGTAGGACTAGGCCTGTTAGAATGTCCCAGAATATGTAATTTCTCCCTATTTAAAGTGACCCCGTCAATGAGAATAAACACATCTTCTGCCCTAATTCTTGTCTTGTTTGCTTTTACTTCAACCAGTGTTCTAAAAATCGGCCTGGGCGGCCGCCTACACGGCGCCTAGGCGCTAGGCGGCACCCGGGTGCTCCGATTATGCCCTGGGCGTTTGTCCTGGGCGTTCGGGTGATTAATCGGCCGCCTAGGCGGGCTGGGCGGGCGCCTAGGGTGGCAAGCTGGGCGGGCGCCTAGGCGGGTAAACATTTATTTTTATTTTTTTTATATTAGCGGTACTATAAATTCCTGAATTGAGATACTATGGGCTATGTTATGCTTATGTCAATGTTTAATTATTTAATATATGATCGATTATATGTTTGTTTAAATATTTAAATATTAGATGTTTTTTATTCTTTACATATATATAATTTTTTATATATAAAAATAATTATTATAATAATAATAAATAAATCCGCCTAATCTGATTAATCCCCGATTAATCCTCTGGGCGCTAGGCGTTAGCAATCCGAACGCCTAGCGCCTAGCGTTTTTAGAACCTTGACTTCAACATGTTATCAGTACGTACTCTACCAATAGAGCAAGAAAAATTCGTCCAAAATTCTGAAAATCCGAGAAAAAAAATGAAACTTGATTTTTTTCTGCAAACCCTAGTCATCGCCATCGGTCGCCGGTTCTGATGCGACCAGACTCCTGTTTCGACGTGACCAGACTCCTGCTCCGACACGACTAGACCCCGGTTCCGACGCGACCAGACCCGCCACCCGCCACGCCACTCACGATTCAAACCAGATGAGCCGCCTTCTGCAAACCCCGCCACCGGCCATATAAACCCAGATCCATCCGCCGTCGCACCACCCGATCCATACAGATCCATCCCAGCTTTCTTCACCGTGTGCCTCGCACCGCCTAACTTTATGGATTTCAAATTTCTACTCTTAGTGGCATAGAAAAAAGTAAGTGTAGGGGAAAAGACGTCGGGGTTAACACTACTTTTTTCAAAAAAACACCGTATCCAAGGCGTCAGTTGATGGGATGGAGTGCACTGCGAGGCCAAATATTACTTAGGGACCATTTCGGTATTTTACAACAGATTTGGGTTATGTGTCAAAAACTTAAAGTAATCGAGTTTTGTGTGAGTTTTGTTATATCTTTGTAGTTTGGGTCAGAACCCCATAATTTTATTAGATAAAATTGATTTTGATTTATTAAAATTGATAATTAAAATATTTTTATTAATTAACATTATAATTTATTATATGAAGTTATTGATTTTTACTGATTAAAATTAAATTTTATTAATTGAAATTGAAAAACACCGATTAAAATCGATTTTTCTAATGAAAACTAGTTTTTACTAATAAATTTATATTAATATTATTTGTTTAAGGCTTATATCCAATTCTTTAATTAGATTGCAATCGACCTTCTTTCCTCTTAGACAAATTCAAGCCAATTTCAATTTGTTTATCCGCCGCAGACTGCATAAATGGCGGACTAGTTCTTATATTTTCTATCCAAATGCAATGTTGCAGAACCTGTGGCATGTGTTCTTTTTGGATTCAACTAAATTCTAAATCAATTTAACATATGTCAACAAATTGGAAGTCTATATTTCATGTCATTCCAATAAAAATTATTTATTACACACATCATCCTTTTTTCCAACTCATTTTTAATGCTAAATTTAATACTTTTTCCAAATATAACTCATCTTTCTTATATTTTCTATCAAACTGCAATGTTGCAGAATTTTAAGGGGTTCTATCTTTTATAATACCAAACCATAAAAGTAACAAGTTATATATCCTCATTCATAAGAGTATAAGTTTTTGATACCAAAAGACATTAATACCCTTAAATCTATCACTAAAAGGTAAAAAAAGGAAAGTCAACATCAACACTTTTTTGGAGGATATTTTAGTCTTTTTAAGCAAAATGGTATCAATAACTTACACTCTTATGAATGAGGATATATAACTTATCAATTTTATGGTTTGGTATTAAAAAATTGATTCTCACAATTTTAAGGGGCATCTGTTCATTTGAATTAAACTAAACCGAGTGGAATTAAATTGAATTAAACTAAATTAAATTTTATTGAACTAAAATAAACTGAATTGAACTGGATGCTGAACTGAACTGAATGCAACTGAACTGAGCTGAAAAGTATTGGATTGATACTAATAATATCAATAACAATATTATTAATATTACTAACAATAATAATTAGGATTTATAATATTTTTTAGTTAAGATCATTTGAAATAATAATATTAATATAATAATAATGTAAATTATTTTTAATTAAAATCATTTTAAAAAGTAATATTAATATTATTATGACAATAATAATAATGGAAAATGATACTTAATTACGATCATTCAAAAGTGATAATAATAATAGGGATCTCTCTTTTTTAGTACCAAAGCATAAAAATAACAAGTTATATATCCCCATTCATAAAACTATAAGTTTTTGATACCAAAATGTGTTAAAAGACTTTATTACCCTTAAAGTCTACCAATAAAAGAAAAAAAAAACTAAGAAAGAAAAAGGAAGATTATTAAAACGAAACAACAATAAAAAAACGGTCCCACAACTCAATATTTTCCTTTGCCAAAAAACTCTCCTCCTCTCTGCAAAAAAACTCTCCCGTCGTGAAACCCTTCGCCGGCCAGAAAATGTCGATCTCCGACTACCACAGAGAATCTGAAGACGCCAGAAGTTCCGCTAGTGACACTCCATCTGAAGAGCAATTCGTCAATGAGCCGCCGGTTAGTGTATTTTCATTCACACACGATCGTGCCACGACGGTTGTTCATCTTCCCACGATCGTCGAAGAAGATGAGACCATCGTGTACACGATGGTCTTTCGTGGGCACGATGGTTACACACGACGGTCGCCGCCGATCGTGTGTCGCCGTGGTGCTAGAAGAGCAAAAGCTCCCGCTTGCACACGATCGCAGCACACGATCGTTCGCCGTGTGAACCGTCGTGTGGCACACGATGGTCTTCACACGACGGGCATCGATCGTGTGCATGCGATCGTGTGCAAGGCAGAATTTTTTTTTCGTTCTCTTAAGCATTTTATCATATTCTTATGAGTTGTATGTCCATATTGCAGACTGGTTGCGTATGGAAGAGACCTACATTGCGTTTTGTTACACGTCAAGTGAATCTTTATATACGGGAAGGCGGTATTTAAAGAGATCATTGAGACATTAAGAAGTATGGGCCGCAATTCCGCTGTTGCTGATCGAGCTATTGAGAGCTTGACCGAGGGGGTCCTGGGGCGCTTGATTAAAGTTAGGAGGAATGGGAGTTCAAATACTGCCCTACATCACTTGATTGCTCGTCAATTGGAGGGTGATCAAATCCCCCCGGATGAGTCGTGGTTCCAGGTTTGCGGGAGGACCATTCGTTTTACGGCCCGTGATTTTGCCTTGATCACGGGACTCCATTTTGAAAACTCTACCTTCCATCCTCAGGACGACCATCTCCTTCCGTCTGACGGTATTTTCCACAGAATACTCCATGGCAAAAATATTAAGGTTAGTGTTCTGCGGAAGAGGTTCAATGCTCGAGATTTTGGTAGAGACATAAGAGATTATGTCAAGGTTGCCAATTTGCTTATATACTACTACTTTATCCTATGCCGTGACGACATGATGGTCGAGACATGGGCATGGGCATTAGTGGAGGATTTCGAGCAGTGGGATATGTTTCCTTGGGGTTCTTATGCCTTTGGGGTTTTATCTTACTACATAGGCAACGTTGCCATGAAGGAGGGACAAGAGCACAAGGACTATCACTTCTATGGTCCTGTTTGGGCTTTAAAAATATGTTCGTATGAGATGATTCCTGCATTGGGAGCATTGTGTGGTATTCGAGATAAAACTGTCCAAGTCCCCCGGTGTTTGATGTGGACTACGAGGAAGATGTTTTGTGACTTCACTCATTTCTTCGACGATAAGGTACATAAATTTGTAAACGTATTTTCTCCTAACTTCACTCATCTCTTCAACATTATGTGATTGCCCATCTAATGGTATGCTTTAATGACTATTGTTGCAGCACAAAGTACTTCCCTCTTTACCGCATCTGGAGGAGGATGAGGCTGAGTACTACTACCTGAGCTTTGAGAATGGCTCGCCATATGACGTTAAGTTCATTAAGCCTGTAAGAATAGCTGTGAGGAATAAGGAGGATGAGCCTGCGCCGATCCCGAGGAAGAAAGTTATGGATAGGTTGAAGAAGGCTGCTGGAAAATTAATTACATATGAGTCGGCACATAAAGTGTCGAAGCGACGCCGGCAGAGTACCCCACCAGTAGATGGTGCAGAGACATCGGACCGGGAGAGGCAGCCAGAGAGGGTGTGTTGTGTCCACGGACTTCCTTGTCCGGACCACACCTGTGACACGAGCAGGGATGAGTACTTCGATCGCCGTTTGAAGGCGATCTTGTACGACACCCGAGTCCGGATTTATTGCTCGAGTTTCTCCTCGGTGCTTTCTCGGGATCGTGGATTTCTTCGAACCTATGCATAGACGTTCTAGGAGCCCAGACACTACTCACTGGGGAGCCATGATAGGCCTCGTCATTCTCGCATCATTAGCAGGCGCCACGGAGGATTCCCGACCTCCACGTCACTCGCCTCCGCGCAAAGACACAGTCACCATTCTCATCTTCACTTAGTCATCATTCTCGGCGTCGGCCGAGTCACCATTCTCGGCACACCGAGTCACCATTCTCGGCATCCGCCTACCCACCATTCCGAGGTCCAAGACAATCACCATTCTCGATTCATCATTCGTTGAGCGAACTCGGCGGCCCCTTGATTACAAGCATCGGTATGAGCCATTTGAGGCGCCGTTTCAAGAAGATGGGACGATGTTCGACCGGTTTCGTGACGAGCATCATTACGGTGCGATGTTTCAAGTGAGGGTGGTGGTCCCGAGCAAGAACCTCCATTTCGCATCGAGCCTGGCTTTTGAAATCGAGCATTGATGCATGACTCTCGATCGTTATAGTTGTGAGAGGGATGCCGAGGGTGACGAAGATGGTGAGAGTGCCGAACGCAAAGATTTGGGTGAGCGTAGTCTTCCACCGCGAGTGAGTCGACCATCCGCCGCTCTTCGGGAGCCTTTTGTGGTTGCGCCTCCCGGAGATAGCGAGGCTCAAGAAGTTGTACCTACAGCTTTAGGAGGAGCACCCACGTGATGCTATTGTCCGGTGTTTGAGATCGGGCATGCTCTCACCTGTGCGTTATTTGACCGGATAGAGTCTAGCCGTGAAGACTTTGATGCCGAGGTGATCGGCTGTTCGGTGCTTGCGCCTCGAGCGAGGCTTCGAAGGGGAGTCCGTAGTCTTGGTGTCGGTAGAGTTGTCACTGTACTTGCCGGCTCCCTATTTTACGTAAGTTCTATAACCTACTCACTTGTATATCATTGGTTTGATATCGATTTTTTTTAATTTTGTGGTTTGGCTTTTTGTAGTTAGTTTTGGCCAACGAGTTTGCAAGACTCCATCCGGATGATCCACTTGGTATCAAGGTGACGGGGAAGCCGGTTTACAAGGAGTGGAAAATTCCTAAATGCATCGAGGACTACATGACAGGTCTTGATACACCACATGCGGTTCCATGGTTAAATTGCAACGAAGTAAGTTTGAAATTTATATTTATAAATAATTGACGATTTGTTGCCTTTTGAAATTTATATTTATAAATGATTCGCTATGTTTGATGTAATGATCTTATATGATTACATATTTTGTTTGAACAGATCATTGCCATTTGTTGCCTCGACCAAAGCCACTGGGTGACTATCAAGATTGACATCATAGCATGGACCGTGGAGTTGTACCATTCCTTGTCACACCACCACGAAGATGGTCGATACCGATTCAACCAACTGCGACCGATTATGCGTCTGATGCCTCGTGTGCTAGCTCAATCCGGGTATTGGATGAACAACCAATCGAAAACGAAGTATGACACGGAGATGAGTTTCAAAATTATGCCACGAGAGCTACTTCATACAAAACGACAATCACAGTTGTGGCCCCTTCGCGTGCATGTACTTGGATCGACTGCCTCTCGCAAACCCAGGAGCAAGGCACCAAATCAAGGAACATAATGAAAAATATATTAAGAAATATCGATATGGTTTAGCTGCTAAAATCTTTATGTTGTCTTTAGACATGTAGAATGGTTTATGGTGTGTTGTTAAATATTTATGTTGTATTTAGACAGTTTGGCAATATGAATGTGTCGTTAAATCTTAATGTGTTGGCTCTGTTACACACGATGGATGCACACGATCGTGGCCATCGTGGTGTTACGATCGTGTGCAACCTACCCACGGTCATGGGTTGATCCGCCGTGTGCGCATTTATGGTCGGGCATGACCGTGTGCACACGCATCGCGTGAGTACCATCGTGGCACGGCCGCACACGATCGTGTTCCATCGTGCACACTACCGACACGACCGTGTACACTATCGTGTGCATATGAACTTTTGGTATTTTTGCAAATTTGAACTATTGTGTTATCTAGAATGATGTTTTGTGATTCAAACATCGCTTGTTCAAACATTAATTACTATATAGCTTCTTATACAAACTCCTATTTGTCATTTCGTTGTAATTCATTAGTATATGAGGTAATTCATCCAGATGATTGAACTTATCCGTACGTACTAATACACTGAGAACAATTGGACGACACATGATATGCAATATATTATGTTAATTCAATCAATAACTTTTTATATAAGTGTATCATTAACAAATAATTGTTAATATATAAGTAACAACACCTAAATTGACGAGTAATTTGAGAAATTGGTGAAAATTCTTGATGTTCTTGTGCACACGATCGTGTGTTCCATCGTGCACACGGCTGGACACGACCGTGTACACAATCGTGTGCATATGACTTTTGGTATTTTTGCAAATTTGAACTATTGTGTTATCTAGAATGATGTTTTGTGATTCAAACATCGCTTGTTCAAACATTAATTACTATATAGCTTCTTATACAAACTCCTATTTGTCATTTCGTTGTAATTCATTAGTATATAAGGTAATTCATCCAGATGATTAAACTTATCCGTACGTACTAATACACTGAGAACAATTGGACGACACATGATATGCAATATATTATGTTAATTCAATCAATAACTTTTTAGATAAGTGTATCATTAACAAATAATTGTTAATATATAAGTAACAACACCTAAATTGACGAGTAATTTGAGAAATTGGTGAAAATTCTTGATGTTCTTGTGCACACGATCGTGTGTTCCATCGTGGACACGACCGTGTACACGATCGTGTGCATATGAACTTTTGGTATTTTTGCAAATTTGAACTATTGTGTTATCTAGAATGATGTTTTGTGATTCAAACATCGCTTGTTCAAACATTAATTACTATATAGCTTCTTATACAAACTCCTATTTGTCATTTCGTTGTAATTCATTAGTATATGAGGTAATTCATCCAGATGATTGAACTTATCCGTACGTACTAATACACTGAGAACAATTGGACGACACATGATATGCAATATATTATGTTAATTCAATCAATAACTTTTTAGATAAGTGTATCATTAACAAATAATTGTTAATATATAAGTAACAACACCTAAATTGACGAGTAATTTGAGAAATTGGTGAAAATTCTTGATGTTCTTGTGCACACGATCGTGTGTTCCATCGTGGACACGACCGTGTACACGATCGTGTGCATACGTGGATACAGCGCCAATTTGACACCTGGTTGCCAACGTGTCACACGATTGGAACACGCGATCGCGGCGATCGTGTACACGATCGTGTTTACTTCAAAGGCCCTTTATTATAAAATCCCATCGTGGGTCGGTCCCCCCCCCCCCCCCTTTATTATAAAATCCCATCGTGGGTCGGTCTCCCCCCCCCTTTTTCACTTCAAACCCTAATCAATTAACATCAGTTAAAATTCATTAAAATCAAATACGCGAAATGAGCGGCCGATTACGAGAAACCGATTTAGGAGGAAGCGAAGCACCACCACCAAAAAGAAGAAGGAGGATACCTACTCCCAACCCACCATACAGAACTAGGCCGAGAGGAAGATACTCAATGCTCAGAGTAAGTTTTTTGATTTTGTTGTATGTGTAGTGACTATCATTGCAAATTAATGTGTTCCATGAAACATGGCCTATTTAAAAACACTGCGAGCACTCCAGTCATACTAGATGGTGATGATGATAATGATTTGGAGATTTCTGAGAATAAAAGCAAAAAAGTTATTTTGGAAGAGGAAGTTCATGAAGACGGTGATACAAGACTAAAGATACAGCAGCAGATTGGGGAAAAGGGATCCAATTGATTGTTTTTTTTATGTTATTATTAGATATTTTTGTGTGATGGTGATTAAATTTTGTTTTGTAAAGTTATATGCTTTGGAACTGTAAACTATTGCTCTTTGATGTGAGCTACTTTGTTATGGTTAATGTTTGGCTCCATAATCACCTTTATTTGCTTTACATAACTGAACACTTAAATTTCAATTCAAAGGTAAAGAAAATAGACACAAAATTATGCATTTCAACTAATAATCAGAATACTGAATCAATACATGGTCCATCGAGGATCAAAATATCAGCACATGATTGTTGCTAGTAAGTCACAAAATATAAAAATACATAAGCAATTTAAGTTTCACGGTATGGACATCCCCTTATGTCATGGTCATCATTACGGCAAATGCTACACCTCTTTTTCTGTCGGCGCCTTTGCCTCGTTTGTTCAACGATTTCTTGAGTTTCTTCAGGGATATTCAAATCCACACCACCTATGGGAATGAATGCTTTGCAAGATTTTCTATTGTGGCCGGTTCCTTTACACCTACCGCACACCTGAGGCCGTCCACCTGCGGGCAAATTTTCAACAATGACCGTGCGCGACTCATCCTTGGTCGGCCGGCTTGTCGCATTCTCTGGAGGTACGCAAACGATAGATGAGATCTCCGGTGGGACATTCCACTCATCAGGATGTGGGATGGGACTAATATGCTCCTTATAAGTCTCTCTAAGGCCTTGTTGCTTGAAATAACGACTAACAAAATCATACACAAACAAACCATTGCCATCGCGCCTGTTACAATAAGCAATTATGTCAAGGATGTTGTATAGGATAATGTATTTTTTATATTGATGAGGTGATAAATCCAGACCATCCCTGTTTTGCAAACGATGGCAAAACACGATCGCGCCGATCGTGTGTTACGATCACGGTGATCGTGGGGTTACGATCGTGCCCATTGGGTTACGATCGTGCCCATCGTGTGTCCCATCGTAGGTTACGATAAGGGCGATCGTGGGTTTAGGTCATGGCGACCGTGGGGTTACGATCGTGCCCATCATTGGTTATGATCGTGCCCATCGTGGGTTACGATCGTGCCCACCGTTGGTTACGATCGTGACCATCGTGGGTTACGATCGTGCCCATCGTGGGTTACGATCGTGCCCATCATGGGTTTCGATCGTGACCATCGTGAGTTACGATCGTGCCCATCGTGGGTAACGATCGTGCCCATCGTGGGTAACGATCGTGCACACAACAGCATAGACATGTACCTTATAGCGGCAACGGCATGACGACATGGAATCTGATCCAAATCAAACTCACGACAACAACATGTCCATGTTCAAAGGTCGACCTCATAAGAAACTTTGTTTTCTTCGACTTTATAAACAAGTGGGGTGGTAGCTCGAACGGTAAGAGTCAGACTGGCTTGCACAGAGTTAGAAAGCTTTTCAAAAGTGTGCATTGTCAACTCATGGTCTCTTGACGTAGCTTCTCCCCGCTTCTCATCAAACCAATTCTCTAAAATTAGGCGAAATATCTCAAGTAACGAGCAAACAGTAAACGCCTAGCCCACAACATACGATTATTAAAGCATTCAACAAAGATTGGATGTCAAGAAGTTATAGCGTCGTGCGGACACTTCGACCTAGCCCACCTCTGGCCCGATTTGAACGGCGCATGTGCGCCCATTCGAGCTTTCGATATGTAGTTTCGAAAAGTAGTTTTCAAAAACTTCTTCTCGATGCGTGTAGGCGTGATTCTAAAGAGTCCTATAGCATGCGCACCATAGGAGGTCGATTTTTGCAAGATGGTGATAGCAAAACCAGTGGAATACATTCGGATAGACGGCTCGAACAAAGATTCGAATGCTCTTATGTTGGTCACTCACAATCAGTAAATCTTCCGTCGGATTGTAGCATCTCGCAGTTATACGAGAAAATAAGTCCATGACTCGTCGTTCTCTATCGGACCGAGACCAACAAAGAAGAGGAAAAACTTGCTCGTTCGGCCAAATGTGACGGCCGCAAATAGAGTTCCTTTATTCCTTCCCTTTAGGTGGGTCCCATCAACTATAATCACCGGTCGAAGGCACGTATCAAATGCCCTAATACTGTCCGAGTGCAACGAACATGTGGCGAAACACTCCCTCACGAGTCGTCCGCAAATCATAAATTGTCCCCGGATTACGCTGCTTTTAACAAATACAGATAAGATGGGAGCCTACGATACGACTCATCGAAGCCGCCATATGTATTCTCTATCGCTATATTCCTCGTCCGAGAGCAAAATCGTATAGCATGTCAATGCCGTACTCTACACATCTCTGCAATCATTTCATTTGGCCTCAAAGTGACCCCTCACCGGTCAATCTTTTAGCAAAATAATGGGCGGCAACCTCGAGTGACCGATCGTGCGGCAAAGACGGTTCAAATCGGGTAACATTTGTGCTCCAATGTCAACTTAGTAATTCTCCAAATAGTTGCACCCTCAATAGCACACAACCTAAACTGACAATTTCTTCGCCCACTCTTACAGACAAACACTATACGTTTATCGGCGGAACGATCAGTGATACACTGTAGCATGTTTTCCAAATGATACATTCCTACAGTTATCCTCAACTCTGTCTTCGAACGAAAGGTGGACCCCACCTCTAGCTGATCGGTAACCGGTGGAGGCTGCTCGACCCAACCCAAAGTCCCGGCACTACCGGGGTCCGGAAATGGAATGATCCAGTTACGCATTGATTGTAGATGCTCATGCTCGCTCGCAGATTGATGGTCGGATGAGAAGTTCCGACGACTCATAATCCTATCCATTTGGGCCGGTTGGCGAACCCAAGCAAGAAATTCCGCAGATAGTGACTCAAGCAAGTCTTTACAACAATCTTCATCTTCGGATGTATGCACCTCTTCATCTTCCTCATCTTCCTCGTCTTCCTCATCTTCCTCGTATTGATACTCTTTGGAAGGCATGTCATAATTTATGTTGCCGGGCTCTACTCTCGAGCTGCTACATCCCATATTAACCTCGGGAGTGGAGGAGCTGCTGTTCTCAACATAGACCTCAGGATCCTCCTTGTATTCTACTAGTAATCGAAGTATCTCGGTATCGCCCGTAATAGGACTTTTACTTTGTTTCCTTTGGCCATGTGTGTCAAGTACCATAATTTGTAATCGGACTCATTTGGACCACCCAAACCCTCTCGATAACCCCCACGAGGTTTGCACGACTAACTTTGCTCGTGTCGATATAGACAAAAAGGAGTCCCCGTCTACATATGTCGATCGCTCCCAATGACCACCGTGATGTATCAAAATACGCCGCCACGACATCCGATTACAAAAAGATGAATAACTATTCGTAAAAATGAGCGAACAATATTATAAAATCGTCTGCCTTGGACACGACCGATGCACACGGCCGTATACTACCGTGTGCGGTGATCGTGTGCAAGTTTCTCGCCCATGAACACGATCGCCGCACACGATTTTAGACGATCGTGTTAAACGATCGTGGTACACGTTAGTGTTGCGCACGATGTTAAGGTCGCTATGCGACGATCGTTGCACACGATCGTTGCACACCGCGGCTTCCTATCGTGTGCGCGATCGTGTCCGTAAGAACAGATCTGGAATTTTTTTCATCGCTCAAATAATGATGCATACCTTCTTTATGAACTCGAAGACGACAAATGAAGTCCTATTTCAACGTCAACTTTTATTTTGAACAATCTTGTGATTTCTATAAGATTTTTGAGAGACCCTTTGTCAAAAATAAAATGATTGTGTTGTTTTGATGTATATGTTTGTAGTTAAATTTTGGTTCTTGGACATTAATATCGATCGGAGGAGGAAAGTAAAAAAGAAAAAAGAGAAGAAAAGTAGTTTAAATTAAATAAATAAAAAAAAGAGAGAAGTCAACAATACAACAAAAGAGAGGACATTTTAGTCTTTTTAATCAAAATGGTACCAAAAACTTATAGTTTTATGAATGAGGATATAGAACTTATCAATTTTATGCTTTGATATTAAAAAATTGATTCCCACATAATAATATAATAATAATGTATAATAATTTTCAGTTAAAATCATTTAAAAAAATAATATTAATGTAGTAATAATAAAAACAATAATCCTTAATAAAAATCATCTAAAAATAAATTTAATATAATATAATTAAAATAATAATTTTAGCAATAGTATATTAATAATAAAAATATATAATATTATCAATAATAATAATACTTTAATAATAGTAATAGTAACAATAGTATTAAATAACAGTAGTTAGATTACAATAAAAACGAAACTCATACTGCTAATAATACTAATACAAACAATAATAAAAATAATAATTTATAATAAGAAAAAATATAAGTAATATTGATAATAATAATATCAATAATAGTAATTATTAATATTACATAACAATATATACAACAATAATATTAAT
Organism: Orobanche coerulescens; assembly: GCA_033398695.1. Taxonomy (NCBI): domain Eukaryota; kingdom Viridiplantae; phylum Streptophyta; class Magnoliopsida; order Lamiales; family Orobanchaceae; genus Orobanche; species Orobanche coerulescens. The sequence continues at coordinate 54,843,233 of CM065803.1, forward strand.
TAGAATATAATATTATTGCAATATTAATATTAATAATAATAATAATAATAATTTGATGAACTAAATTGAAGCGAACTGAATTTTCTGAACTACAAATTTCCCATGAAAGTATTATTTTTTGAATTTTTTAACTAGTATAGCAGATTCACGTCAGTATAGTAGATCCATGTCAGCGTGTAAAAAATAAAATTTCCCCTTAAAGTTTATTTTTTTAACGGAAAACTGAAAGACTTAACGGAATATTAACGGAATGACTAAAACAGTAAATATGTGTAACGTTAGTGCCTACGATAAATAAAGGGAAAATGAATTTTGTTGTCACTCAACTATTAGCTCTTTTAGAAACGTATCACTCAACTAAAAGTTTATATATTGTAGGCACTAACGTTACACATGTTTACCATTTTAGTCATTCCGGTAAGTATATTTGTTGTTTTAAAATATTATATATTATATTATATTATATTATATTATATTATATATTGATTAACTATATTTTTAAAATATATTTAATAGAAGAAAAGTTATTTTTCAACTTGCATAGTTTCGTTTCAATTTTTATACAAACTTCTCCCTATTAATTATAATTTTAATTTTTTTGAAATGTGGGGCATTCACTCGCGAAAATTATAATTTTTTATGTTTTATGCTCTAAAAATAAAAAAAATAATTTTCAATTGTTAAATTTAAAATTTGCTGTTCTAAGGAAAAAAATATTTTTAATGGTTAAATTTAAAAATTATAATAATTAAATTTAAAAATTATAAATATTTTTAATTAATATAACAAGGCTATATTGGTCTCCCTTTAAATTAAAAACTGATAATAAAACATATAATTATAATGAAACATATTTATAAAATGACCCATTAATTTGTGATATATATTATACAAATTCCCTTTTTATTTAGTTTTTTTTTCTGAAATATATTAAAAACAAAATTTTCCATGAAAGTATTATTTTTCTGAAATTTTTAACTAGTATAGCAGATCCATGTCAGCATAGTAGATCCACGACGTGTATAAAACAAAATTTCCCCTCAAAATTTATTTTGTTAACGGAAACTGAAAGAAATAACGAAATGGTAACGGAATGACTAAAATGGTAAACATGTGTAACTTTAGTGCCTAAGATAAATAAATTTTTAGTTGAGTGGTAGGTGTCTAAAAGAGTTAATAGTTGAGTGACAAAAAAACTCATTTCCCATAAATAAACTTTTAGTTGAGTGGTGGGTTTCTAAAAGATGTAATAGTTGAGTGACAAAAATACTCATTTTTCCTTTTAAAAAAATAATATTTAGGGGCCGTTTGTTTGGCTCTTAATGTAACCATTAAGAGTCTACCACTGAATCGCTCAGAGGACACGGCTGTTTGGCAAATATTTTTTGACCTCTTAATGGTTACAAAAAGATCTGAACCATTAAGCATCCATACCCTCTCTCAACCATTTAGAGGCAAATAATTTCCAGATTTACTCCTCCTCTTAAATTAAAAATTATTATTCATAATTATTATTATTATTTTTTAAATGAATTTAAATAAAAAATATTATATATGATTATTATTATAATTTTCTAAATGAATTAAATTAAAAAATATTATACATAATTATTATTATTTTAAATGAATTAAATTAAAAAAATATTATACATAATTATTATTATTATTTTAAATGAATTAAATTTAAAAATATTATACATAATGTTAATAATTATTATTATTAGCATTATTATTTTAAATGAATTAAATAAAAATATTATACATAATAATAATTATTATTATTTTAAATGAATTAAATTTAAAAATATTATACATAATTATTTATAAAAATTATAGTTTTTATTTATAAAAATGAGAGGTTTTGGTACGCAATAGGGGGAAAAATGGGATTTTTAATCGCTACTTTTATACAGAAGGGTAAAATGGTAATTTGTTACCATTCAGAGTTACCATTCAGAACAATTACCAAACAACCAAATTTCATTCTGCACTCAACAATACAGAGCCTTTCAACCATTCTGGCCTCTGAACCATTCTGCACTATATCATTCAGCAAATGTCAAACAACCCCTTAGTCGTATATTTTCAATTATACTCCTACCATAAATTGCGGCAGTTTATGTTAATTAGTAATTATACCTAGTTAATAGATGTATAATGGTAAAAATAAAAGTTATAAATAATTCCGAAAAAAGAAGAGAGTACTATAATTTGGAAATTTTTTGTTTTAGTTTTTTTTTTTTAATTTTGGATATTTAGTTATTCTATATTTCTCTAGCTTCTTAGGGTCCTTTTTAGAATTTTTGTTAGTTTTAGTTAGGGTTTAGCTTTTGTTAAAGATTTTCCAAATAAATAAAGGCTTGTTTGAGGAGAAAGTAAAAGACAGCAAATCAATTCATTCATAACACTGATAGAGGGGCCTTTATATAGGCATTACAATGAGAGTCCTTCCATACATAGGATTCCTAGATAAGGTAAGACATCTAATAGGATCCTACTACCTCTAGAAGGATCTAGAACCTTCCATTTATGTATCTACAATCAGTATTAGGTAAGACACATCACGGGAATAATAATTCCCGGAACACTCCCCCTGTGTCGAGCACTAATACAACAATGGTGCAGAAGATGTTGCCTTCGTAAAAACCTATTCCAAGCCAAAGCAAAACCCCATGGGAAAAATAAAGGCTTGATGAGGAAAAGATTGCAACGCACCAACATAACATGTCATGTATACTCCCCCTGATGTATACATAATGACTCCCCCTGATGAGTACCTCAAATCATAGGAGTCAGATGCCAAGTTGCCCTCACAACTATACCAAGGAAAAACCCAGTGGGAAAAATACCTCTTGGTCTAAGTTGAACAGAAGTACAACGCATCATTGTCTGGATGTTCTCATAGGTCGCCTCGTTAAAAACCTTACCAAGTGAAAACCCAATGGGAAAAAAACAAACCTTGGTTTAAGGACAAAAAGAGCGCGACACATCCAAAGTGCAGAGTCACTAAAGACTTATCAAGTTTTCCAAAGTCTTGACCTCTATGCACCAAATCAGTCATAACTTCTTCGATTCAATAGGTATCAACGAAACTGTAAGAACTTATGAAAACTAGACACCCATAGCTTTTCATTCACATACAGTACGTAACCTAGATCGACCTGAGCAGATCACAAAGCTCTATCGAAGTTGACTCAGCAAATTACCGGACATATCCCGTCCTACTTTGCAACAATAGTCATATGTCACTCAACATGATGGATGTGATCAAATGGTTGGTTTCCTTGGAAAGTAGACACAAACCTTTCCAATGGCACCAATTTCACCATTTTCCATCAAGTGAGCGCCTGTAGGTCATATGGGAGATAGACCAACACATTCAGGCGATTCGGGTATCGATTTTCAAGTGTCCTTTTATCGAGATAGAGTGAGCTTCAAGCTTCTTGTCAATCACAGACATTGCGTGAGCGCATCCTAGGCCATCATCACAGTGGCTTTACCGGATTATTACGAATGAGTACATCGAGTCAAACATGAGTACATAATACCGTACTTTTCTCTTAAGATGTATCATCACTTAAGTGAGCCAAGTCTTATGATGACTTCGACTAGTCATTGGGAATCATATAGGCATTACTTTATCGTCTCTTAGGAAACCGTCCTTTAGATTGCCTTAAACCGATTGATGAATACGCATCATCAAGTGTCCCAAGATCCTTTCATTCTTAACTTTGGGTTTAGCGGAATCTCTTAGTCTCACAAGAGTACAAAGACTATAAACCCTTAGTTTTACACGCAAAATCTTCATATCTCTTCCAAATCAAGTATATACTTAGTATGCGTTCGACAATCACTTGTCGACGCGCTCCGTGGTCGAGCCACTTGATTTGAGTCCGATCCACCACGAGATCCTTTTTATCACTTAACTTAGTTCCCACTAAGATAAGATTTAACCACAAGCCGCACGCGCTTTTGGGAAACTATCTAATGAAAAGATAGTGGATGCTATAACATCCATTACGATAGCACAACTAAGTTTCGTGTCATCGTAGTCGATTCGATGCGTTCATGAGAAACCTCGCCATGAGGTGAGTTTAACTCTTTCTCTCACTCGCTTTAACAAAGTATACGGATAGGTCTTATCTTTGGAGTGTCGGTACCACTTCAACAAAGGGCTATCACTTTGTCCATACTGGAGTCGCATATGTTTCCATTTTAGGCCAAGGCTACAACGTTGTAGATTTTCAACGAAGTATGGTTCGATTAAACTCACATTCCACGTCCTCATGAACCGGCTTTATTCATAGAGTACTCTTTATGGATTGGCATTCATTGAGGCGTCCCCCAATGATGACTATAATCCAGAATCACATGAGACGGATGAGTTCATTTGATCATATGATCAAGTTTTCATGTACCAAACTCGCATACATTCTTAGCGAGAGTATTTATCGAACCAAGTGGCATCCCAATACTCGATGAGATCCGCGGCCTAGTAACACCATCTGCCACAATTTGTGGTGTTACCATATCACCATTTATAGGTGACGAACGTCCATAACCGGACACAATCCTTGCAAACATGTTTGCAGCATGTATTTAATCTCGTCACTTTAGGGAACTTGGTGAGGCACAGTAGGGACAAACTACGACAATTCCAAGTCGTTCTACTCGAACATGATCGTTCGCATCTCCCCCTAACGACGGGAAGACTGGCTCATCAAAGTGACTTACGAGATCGTCTGCCAAGGTACATTTTAAGCGGACTATGAGTGAAAGCGCATGTCATATTCATCATTTATAACCCGTCATAATGCGTTGTAGTGACGCACTTTTGGCACATGAACATGTGGATGATAAAGGTTTTCAGTTGTTAACACAATCCAGTTAACAAAATGCATATGGTTACACTTGTAACTAAGCATTTGAATGATGATAGGTATAGATGAATATGACATGTTGACCTATGCTACATAGCCGTAGCTACTGGTCTTGAGAATTCAACAAAACCGCCACCATGCACCACCGGGATCGAACATAAAGAATCGATTGAACCGATGATAGGCCGTTGGTTTTATCGAACCTCTAATGCTTTCTTGAAGAGTTCACTCCCTTCACCAGCCCCAAACACCTCAAAATTTCGTGAGAATGTATAAACGGGTGTTTAGGATTCCAAAACCATCAACCTTGTGGTCAGAAATCGGTCAAAATGACATCGAACTAGTTGATAGGACGGCTGGTGGTATGTGAAAACTTCATTTAAGTGGTTCACCTCCTTCCAAGTCTCCAAATGGCACCAAAATTTGTGAGAAGGTAGCCTTGGCTGTTAGGAAGTATTTGTTAAAATTTCACTTTAAGACTTGGTCTAAAAAGTGGGTGAACCGACCTTTACAATGACTGGTCCGCAAGTTGGACAACCATAACTCAGGTTTCATCAACTTATCAATCATTGTCAAAGGAACAACATAACATATAAATGTTATCACTTGAGTACAACCATTTGTGAACACCATCATAGCATCATAAGCCACTCAGGCTAATACTTATGATCATGTATGTATAAGGACTCGGTGAAAGGGGAGGACTCAGCACCATGCTTATGCGAGTCGCTACATTATTCTCTTTAGCATAGGAGGGTGTCATCTCCTAATCGTGCAAAAGAATAGGCTTAAATCAATGAACATGGCTAAGGAGGATCATTGGGGGGGTCTTTGGCGTCACACATGCTTATGAAAGCAAGACGCGGATGACATAAATATCATCATTGGTCATGAGCCCTGCTCACGACTCCACCAACGTACTTTGGTGTCTTTGATCCAACTAGTTTCTTTGTTCAAAGAAAATGATGTCCATGACAATACCGTGGTATATGGATCATCAAATTGTCCAAATTCCGGACTATTAAAGCCTAAATGTGTCAATGTCCCAATACATCTTCTGGTTACACAAACCGATGCAAGCCAGACCATATTGACTCATGAATATTTTTCCTTTCACATATCCAATACAAGTGATGCATAAGATTTTATTCTCACAAATCATAATGAGATGCTATGAGTGATACACTTTGGCATATGTATCATCGAGTCATAACATGGTTCAATTGTTACGGAACATATGTGACTAGAAAACGCCATTCGGCATTCAACAACTTGAGAATTTACCACTCATTTATTGTGATGACCTAGTCATCATAGTCACAATGGATTTATAAACCGAAATCCAAAAATATCGTGTTCCTTGAAAATAGCTTAATACGCACTCAATTTCGCTTGCAAAATTTTACAAACATGAGCATAGCGAACACTCTAACAACATAGAGATTTTATACTTGATATGATCAAAATGATCTATCATATTGAGTGCATAACATGGCAAGGTTATATGCCTAAGGGGAAAAATTATGACGCAAGCATGGTGTAACACTACCATGCACACGCTCGACCTTCTTATAAGGGTGTGTATTTTGGGCTCCCCAAGGAAACTGTTTTTCAACATTTGAAAGATGATAGTTTAGCGTACAACGCATACCAAAAACTACATCATCTATGGCAAATTCGGCCAAAAAGAGGTTGAAAAATATGTGTCATATGACCACTTGCAAATTCAAGATGGGAACCAAGTTGGTTGAGACAAAAGTTAGCACAATCGCTGGGAATAAAATTCCGCGCAGCTTGACCTTTGTTCACTAAAACAGCGATAACTCCCTTGTTAGGAAGGCTATGGATGAACGGTCAGATGTTCTGAAAACTAGACTTCCGTATCTTTCTATCCATATATTGTGCACCACACGGATCATTAAACTCAGATCACAGTGCATGTTTTAATTGGCTGTTTAGTATTTCCCAAGTTTAGTGAGAAAACAAGGTTGAGACCATATCCAATGGCATAAGTGTTGATGCAAAACCATGACAATGACATCCATAGGTGCGTTTAAACGCATCAGGGTGTTCGATTTCTTATCTCGACTAATGATCCTTTCGGTAACTCCAACTTGGTAGACTTGCAGAGAAAGTAGGAATGCTGCATACCTAAGGCTGTTTAAAAACCACTGATTCCATTTGAACTTTCAAAGCATAAACAAATACCAAGAAGGATGCGCCTAGTCATGATCAAACGTGTAGACAAAATCCACCAAAGTGCATCAATCGACCAAGTATTTTAATTCTCAATTTGCAAGCATACGTCATAATAGTCATGTTATATGGATGCAACGCGGTGCATCATAATTAAGCATTTTGAACCATGAGACATAATGAATATACCATAACCAACTCGTCTTGATCATCCAATGAATCGACTAAACATAGTCAAATGTATAAGGCACATGCCTTTACAAATACTCGGAAAAGTATTCGGACCTATAGTCATACGAACTATAATCGAGGTCAACGAATTCATGTATTTACCGCAATATGCCATTGCTTTACATGTTAAAATTCATAAGAATTACTCGTACATTCTTTCATATATCATGTTGCAAGGAGACGGTGCATGTCTATACCCACATGCAATATTTTATTTTAATAAGATGAAAGATGGAGTTTTCCAAGTATGGGATTGGGTCAAGACCAAGTGGTGGTCGCTCAATTCAACGTGACAATTCCGTCACAAATCGATTTAACCACGACATATCCGTCGCAATCGATGTTTGTCCCATTTGTATGTCACAAATCCGTGACTAATCATGAACGAGTCATAACTTTACCGTTACCGACAATGTTCATTTTTTTTTTCAATTGTTGGTTTAAAATCGACAAAACGGCGATATCAAATCGCACCCAAAACGTGGTGTATGCAACAACCACAAATATCGACTTTCAACAATTATCCGTGACTCCCCCAGGACCGTCACACAGTTTACTTCGACATCCGAGAGTGATACCACCTCTCATTGTCTCATCCACCGCAAAGTAGCGTGGGAGATAAAGAACCCAAATACCCAATTCCCCAAAAAAAAAAAATTCCCAAAAAGAGAGGAATTGAAAAACGGGAACTTAATAAAATCTTACGGGTACTTGGTTCCATATATGCTTTGATCCTTGAACGGGAGATTCTCTCCATATGAGCAACATATTTCCGTGGGTACTCCGTTCTATATTTACTTTGATCCTTGAACGGGATAAATATGGCTTTTTCTCCATAGCGTGCACATCATCATGAGCGACGTATTTTCCTATATACACGTAAAACATAAACATGTAAGATTCATAAGTGTACAAATTAATGAACAAATGAATCATTGAGTAGGAAAAAAAATGGAGAGTTGAGAAACGCCCGGATAGGGCTACTGGGCTCAATAATTCGGCCGAAAAAGGACTCGAGCGCGGCGATGCAGCAGCTCGGTATTGGATGAGGTCGGATCTCCAAATTTCTTCGTAAAAATCTGCTTCTGTTCGGCAGTAGATTCAGTAACCAATATTACACATAATCCGATCTCCACCGTTGAATATACAGATATTTGTGTTGGGAAGTTGCTGCCAAAATTTCACACCGATCCGACGGTTAAAGAAACGGGAAACGTGATTTTCGTACGACTGCGCTGTGCAGAAAATTCACGCGCGGAAATTCTCGTCTCTCGGCTTTTTTTTTTCGATTTTGATAGGTTTTGTCTCGATTGCACTAGGTTTTCAAGCATTAAATATCGAGTGCATAAAACCGTTTGGACGATCCGGCGGTGCTTCGATCAGATCGGGTCGGCAACCGGGTCAGGTACAAACCGGGACGGGCCAAACACGGACTTGGTTGCAGTCGGACCTGGAAGATAAGCTGGCCGGGATCTGGGGAAGACGACCGGTGTAGATTTGGATTGGACTGCTGTGCACGGCGGATCGCGGTTGGAATTTAGGCCGATCGGGGCTGGATGACTGGACGAGAAGCTCCTGGGAAGATCGAAAAAAAAACCGAGCAGGGGGCGATGATCTGGACGGGCGACGATCTGCGCTTGAGCGGCGGGCGAAAAACCGAGCAGGGGGCGGGGGCGAGTTGCGCAGGGGAAGAACGACGGGAGTCGGAGGAGTAGGATCTGGTGGTGCAGACGGTTGCGGGCGATGACGTCTGGTTCGGATCTGGTGTAGGTGGGCGATGGTGTCACTGCGGCGGAGATGGGAATTAGGGTTTCGATTTTTTTTTTTTTTTTGAATTTACGAATTTGGACGAATTTTTCTACTCGGTTGAGATACTACGTGCGATAACGTGTTTGAGGAGAAAGTAAAGGCAATGAAATCAATTCATTCATAACACCGATAGAGGCGCTTTATATAGGCATTCTGATGAGAGTCGCCATACATGTAGGATTAGATAAGGTAAGACATCTAATAGGATCCTACTACCTCTAGAAGGATCTAGAACCTTCCATTTATGTATCTACAATCAGTATTAGGTAAGACACATCACGGGAATAATAATTCCCGGAACAAGGCTAAAATTTAGTTTTTTTGTTATATTTTTCAGTTTCAAGAGCTTTTTTAAGTCTGTTTTAGTTCTTTTAGTTTATCTTAGCTTTTTTAAATTCTAATTTATTAGTTTCTTGGCTTTAAATTACTTTTTTTAGTTTAATTAGTTTTAGTATATTTTTTCAATTTTTGAATTTGTAATTATTTCAGAGTTCTCTTATCTTTTCAGAGAGAGTATATATATGTAAATGTAGCATTATCTAGCTCCAAAGTTGGCCTACTGAATCTCGCAGGTTTCAAAACGAAAAGGATCGTTTATTTTTAAAATGTCTATTTTATTTTGTATTCATATAAAATAAATTTACGACATAATGCGTTAAATACATTAAAATTTAGTATACATAGTATTTCACAATCATTAATTACGAGAGTCAGGATTAATTACATTTCTGTAGAATCAAACAACCAGGAAATATAACATCAGACAGGAGGAACGAGCAAGATTTCTGGAAGTTCGGGTATTTTCGATAGCTTTTTGCGTAAGTTATTTACGGTGTTTTCTTTTCTCGATCTTGTTGTTATTGTGTATTCCAAATACTTAAAGAATATTTATTACCGAGTATTTGACGATTGGTCTATACCCCTAGTTTGTATTAGGGACGAATCATTTATTGTGTATTGGTGATAGTGGATTTAAGCGAGCGATTAAAGTGGTTTTTACTCTCGTCTTGAGGGGTTTTCCACGCTAAAATATTGTGTCTCGTGTTTATTGTTTTTCGGATATCATTTGTATTATATTATCGAGTTGTAATTGATTTGCTCTACTTGTCGGTAACCACAAAGTTACAATTGAAGAGTGAGAAGTTGTCAAACGAGATTCCGCATTATTCGTTGTGACGCGATGTTAGTCGTGTTTTTCCCAACATAGCTTTTGCTAAAGATTTTCCAAATAAATAAAGGCTAAAATTTGTGTGAAACTGTCTTACAAAATATCTTTCGGGATGTAGTCTAAAATTTATTTATTTTTTTGTGTTAAAAATTGTTGAAGTATATCACTTCTCATAATGCGTAACAAGATAATGTATTATAATATGTGAATGACTATTATGCCCCTGATGTAATTATGTAATTACGATTGTGCCATCTGAAGTTTTCCTATAAATAGGACTTCAGTTATTAATGAAATATATACTTCAGAATCGTTCTCTCTATTCTCTATCTAAATCCTCTATATAATATTTCAGTTTTATAACACGTTATCGGCACGAATGTTCTAATCCTTAGTAAAGAGTTTCCAAGATAGAGAAACACCAGTTTTAATTACTCTCCCTCCCTTCCGATTTCTCACGCCACACACACGGCTCAGACGCAGCAGGCAAACAGTGCAGTAGAGAGTGATTGGCGAAAGCGAAAAAAAAATAAAGGTCCACCTCCGGTTCCCTGTGAATTTAAAATGAAAGTTCCGGTGTAGGTCTCGATGTGCGCGAGCAACGACAAGAATAGAAATAAATTTCGAAGTTCAGACAGGGAAAGAAAAAAAGAAAGGCGGTGAATCGAGGAAGAAAGAAAAAAAAAAGGTGTGATGAAGGCGGTGGAGGAAATGAAGAACCGATGAGGAAGAAAAAAAAAAAAGAAAGAACATGAGAAGATAAGAAGCCAAAGAAAATAAATAAAATATAAAATATATAATATTCTTTTAATTCATTAAATTATTAATTTGATTTTTCTTGCGTATAAGATACATATGATATCGGAATTAATTTTTCTTGATACCACCGTGACCCATTTCACGAGAGCTTCAATTTGACACTAATATTGATATGTTGATTATAATTCTTTTAATATCTGTTATTATTAAAATGTACAAATTAATACCTTGATTCCTTCCAAAATATTGAAAGGACTTGTGGATATATGTCATTGTAGTGTGGAAATTTATAAAGTGGTATATGTAATATTACGGGACGACCAAGCGGCACTAATGCCGACAACTGGGGTCAATGATGACTTTCAATGATCCAACCTAATAACACATGATTATACTTTGAGAAAATGGTTGGACGAACCTGCTCCAGAAGAAGCAGTTAAATATTTACTAATCTAATTCCTGACTTTATTATAATTATCTCCAAGTGGTGGTTGAAACCATCTATTTGTTGAGCTTACATTATGTAAATATTACTGTACCTCCTATGTGACAAATTTAATTATCACAAGATGGATGGCGATGCCTCCTATATGATAAATGTAATTGTCACAAGACGGATGGTTTTACATATTTACTATACCTCCTATGTGACAAGTTTAATTATCACAAGATGGATGGCGATGCCTCCTATATGATAAATGTAATTGTCACAAGACGGATGGTTTTACATATTTACTATACCTCCTATGTGACAAGTTTAATTTTCACAAGATGGATGGCGATGCCTCCTATATGATAAATGTAATTGTCACAAGACGGATGGTTTTACATATTTACTATACCTCATGTGTGATGAGTTCAATTATCACAAGATGGATGGTTTTACATGTACGCAATTTATATATTATATATCACCATCGTGGTTGGTTATACCATATGAATGGTTCATAAATACTGCTCCCGAAGAAGTAGTTGATAAATATAAATCCTACTCTGGAGAAGTAGGTGATCGATTATCTAAATCTTGCTCTCGAAGAAGCAGTTGATAAATATAAATCCTACTCTGGAGAAGTAGGTGATCGATTATCTAAATCCTGCTCTCGAAGAAGGAGTTGATAAATATAAATCCTACTATGGAGAAGTAGGTGATTGATTATCTAAATCCCGTTCTCGAAGAAGTAGTTGATAAATATAAATCCTACTCTAGAGAAGTAGTTGATCGATTATCTAAATCCCGCTCTCGAAGAAGCAGTTGATAAATATAAATCCTACTCTAGAGAAGTAGTTGATCGGTTATCTAAATCCTACTCTCGAAGAAGCATTTGATAAAAATAAATCCTACTCTGAAGAAGTAGTTGATCAATGATTCAAATCATGCTCTCGAAGAAGAAGCAGTTGATGGAAATAATATCCGATCTCCATGATTATTAAACACGAACGGAGAAAATTGAGCAAGTGATACCAGAAGCTATCACCGATTAATTAAAGAAAATCCCATGCAATTACACCGCATGGTGGGATCATCTGACAAGTGATATGAAAAACTATCACCGGAAAATAATTGCTCAATAAATCTCATATTGATTATATCACATGGTGGGATCATTGAAATCATATTAATATCACAATAGAGAAGCATATATATGAGAATAATATATTTGCATAGAGGCAAAAAGATGATCTTATTATTGCTGGAAGAAGCATAAAACAGTCGAAGTGGAAAATATTGAAACTAGCCAAAAAGGAAATGAACACTCGACAATATGCGAAAAGGAAAATATATATGAAAACCATAAGAAGGGGTGCGTCTCGAGAGTATAAAACTCCGTAACTCTGCCGCCCCCCTGGCATTAGGGTTCATAATGAAAGATCTAAAGAATCTAAACTTCTTTTTCGTTTGGCACCAATAGTCTGTGGCTGATGAGCTTTGACTTCCAAATTCTTAACTGTAATATATGCTTGAAACTTTATAAGTAGATCAACAAATATGTCGGCACATATAAGAATATCTCTTGATGGCTGATAGATAAACTTGTGATCTACGCCTTGATCCAGAAGGGCAAGCAAATCGTTGAAGAAATTATTAATATTCACAAACTTATAGGTTTGGTATGGAAGTCCCGCTCAGCCCATGACGTGATATTGAATATCTCATTGAGTGTGCCATAGCCACCTGGAAGTACAATAAAGGCATCGCTATTATTCACCATATACACATATGGTGTGGGAAAGTGTAAGACACTTGTTACTCTTATTTTCTCATTTTTTGCAGCCTCTAAAAGGTAACCTAAAAATCTATGGTTACTCCCACCATACAATATATCGATTTTGTAAATTCTTTTACGAATTGATACGACATATCTATATGCTGGATATGACCTATCAATTTGGATCCACCTAAAATACATATGTTTTAATTGGATGATATCTGTACGAGGATTCTAACAACTCCATCTCTCTACACTATATTTTCAAAGTACTTTTATGAGATATACAATTCCTGATTTGTGGATCCCAAATTTAAAGAACAAACTTCTTACTAGAAGACAAATGACTTCACTATTTTCATTGAAAAATGAGGAGCAGATAAGTCACTGCTTTTATTATTTTCTTTTTGACAAAATTGCAGAAGAAAACGAAAGATATGATATTATATTTTTCAATGAAAATTACGTTATCTATCGGTAACTAAGAAATTTAAATATTGGGGAACAATATTCATCAACTTGCATTTTTTGCAATTTACCTTATACGGCTTTGACAGAACAGACTTACAAAATGGATCTTTTGAGACTAATTTTTCATGACTATAGCGTTCGAGTTCATCCTTAAATTGTGTCCACAAAGCCAATAGTTCACGATGAAAGTATCCACTGGGATGTGTATCAAGAATCTGTTGGATATCGTGATCCACAGATTCCTTACTCAATCCATCCCTGATAAATGCGATTTTATCTTCTCGATTTTTGGATACAAACTTCGTTTCTTTGCAAAGTTACTCCTACCTGTACATGGCATGTATTTAAATGAATTTGAAAATTCGTCAGATAATCGAACTTGTGCTTCGATCAACCATCGAATATCTTCGGGGATGCCATTCCTCATTAGCACCCTTAATCTTTCGAGTCGAGCTCGACAAATTCTTTTTATGATATTCACTGGAAGAGATGGGTAATATTTGCGAAGACTAGAAAGCATTGCATCCATTATGATAATCAAACCCTCGATATGGGTGATTGTGAATACAATGATAATCTATTGGAATTACGCGTATGAGGTTTGACTCCGCATTTGAATAATTCATATCCCGAAGCATATGAAATACGGTTCTATATTTGAATAATGAACATAATATGACATGTGGGAGCGGCGACCATGTTGATAGTGATGTGCAATAATGGCACCGAAAGATGATGTGATATGTCGGTAAAATATCTATATGGTGATATAGACACATCATGTCTTCAAATATTTGTTCTCGATTAGTATCACTACTAGCCAATATTGGGAATGAATTCCTAATAAATTTGGAATATATTAAGGGGGAGTATGGGCCCACTTCCTTTCTATGTGAACTACTAGATATTATGGATCCACTAGATAGTCACATATGTATATGACTCGTAATCGGAAATTTACGAGATGATTTGCTCATGGTTGGAGCATATATTCCATATCAGATTAAGCTAGTAATATATCCCAAATAAACTTGACTAGATCCCAGAAAGGATCAAGATATGCGCATACAAGTGGGATATTAATTGGCATACTATTCGAAGTCCTCCTGCCAATAACGAGAACATAATATACAAACCCCCATGACTGAAGATGAATACTGAGGTACTGGTATATGAGTTTGATGCTCGAGAAATCTCTTAGTATGAGGGGGAGTATTAGTAGTTGGAAATATGTGAAATGCATCACACTATATCCTCACAACTATATAAACTTGAAGTTCAAAGATGCATGATAAATTATTAATCTTTGGTACCAACTACAACTGCTTTGATAAACACATAATAATTTCCCGAATATAAATCAAAGTAAATGATAAAAGGAGGCATATACTTTTGAAGTATATAGACATAACTATAAAGGAAGATAATGAGATATCTCGGCAAGTTATGTTGCTAAGGGAATAAATGTTGAAATTGTCGACACAATACAGCGCTATGAATGAAATGAGGATATTGCAATCTATGATTGTGAAATATGGATATTGGAATGAGGATATTGAAATTCATCAAAATTGAAATATATGCCCTTATAACAAAATGAAACATATGGGCTTAGTGAAAGTGACTCCTGAAGAGATTTTGAAAGTATTATCAGTGCGTGCAATCACCCAAAATAAGGCGTTGTGAAAGGAAATTATATGCTGTACTCTTTTCCTTGACTGAGGTTTTATCCCACTGGGTTTTCCTAGCAAGGTTTTTAACGAGGCAGCTTAATCACAGCTAATATGGAATCTCCAAAGAGATTTGAAACGTACTGCAAAGAATATGAGTGCAGGATTACAAATTGCACTGAATATGATACTCGTACTAATCTTTGGAGGATTATTGAAATGTCTGGGACATATTTATAAAATATGTGTTGCACTCTTTTTCCCTTGACTGAGGTTTTATCCCATTGGGTTTTCCTAGCAAGGTTTTTAACGAGGCAACTTGAATGGCGTATTAGTATGAATACTGTACTCTTTTCCCTTTATTAGGATTTTTCCATTGGGTTTTTCCTAATAAGGTTTTAACGAGGCATATTCATGGCATAATGAGGAAAATTTTAAAGATCAAGATTATTCCTCAAAGATTTAAAAACATAAGGGGTAGTTGTACTCTTTTTCCTTCGATCAAGTTTTTTTTCCCACTGGGTTTTCTTGACAAGGTTTTAATGATGCAACACGTGGATACCCCAACAACGAATAATATACATGACAGATTCACTCAGTTTTGTCCCATGCGGTTTTACTGAGACGGCACAAGAATACTCATACAAGAACTATCAAGATAAGGGGGAGCAAATTTACGAGATTACAGATTGCTGAAGTTTTATCTAACAGAGGTTTCCTACCAACGTTATATGATGCAACGTGATATGATTGTCACACGCTTCGATACAAAAAGTTTGAGAGTTTTTCTCCCATTGGGTTTTTCTTCAAACTAGTTCGGCAGATATTTATGTAAATAGTCATTCAAGGGGGAGTGTTAAGAATTGTTGAAGTATATCACTTCTCGTAATGCGTAACAAGATAATGTATTATAATATGTGAATGACTATTATGCCCCTGATGTAATTATGTAATTACGATTGTACCATCTGAAGTTTTCCTATAAATAAGACTTCAGTTATTAATGAAATATATACTTCAGAATCATTCTCTCTATTCTCTATCTAAATCCTCTCTATAATATATCAGTTTTATAACATTTTGGATATTTTTCAGTTTCAAGAGCTTTTTATGTCTATTTTAGTCCTTTTAGTTAAATTCTAATTTATTAGTTTTTTTGGCTCTAAATTAGTTTTTTTTTAATTTAATTAGTTTTAGTATATTTTTTCAATTTTTTAATTTGTTATTATTTCAAAGTTTCAGAGAGAGTATATATGTAAATGTAGCATTATCTAGCTCGAAAGTTGGCCTACTGAATCTCGCAGGTTTCAAAATGAAAAGGATCGTTTGTTTTTAAAATGTCTATTTTATTTTGTATTCATATAAAATAAATTTACGACATAATGAGTTAAATACATGAAAATTCAGTATACATAGTATTTCACAATCATTAATTACGAGAGTCAGGATTAATTACACACGTGTAGAATCAAACAACCAAGAAATTATAACATCACCCAGGAGATAGAACGAACAAGATTTTATTATTTTATACTACTTATTTCCGTAGAAAAGTACGTAGGAAGTGACAACCAGGAACTTCATTATATATATATTGGACAAAGCCAGATACATATATTATTATTACATACTTACTAATTAACTATCTAGCTAACAGTAGCAGTAATAATAATTTATTATTTTTTGAAAATCACGTACGAGACGAGACACAGCCTCAGCATTTTTTTTTGTTGAAGTAGCAAAAGCAGGCCATTCCAAGGCCATGTCTATGGCAAGCTCCAGTGTAAGCGGACTCCTCATTCTTGCATTGTTTCTTGCAGTGTCTGCTGATCCCGCAGAATCCCGTCCATGTCTGGCTCATCTTCTGGCAAAGTTGAGCTTCCGCCACTTGCATTTCTGCATTGAGAAATATCACAATTACGTACGTACATAGTAAAACAGGTCTTTAATTTGTTACAAGTTAAAAGAGGGAAAATTAAGGAAAGAATACAAAGAAAAAATTACATTTAAACTTCAGTGAGCAGTGAGCCCAAAAACAAACTCGACATGTCTATCAATAAACGAACAACAAAAACTTAACAGTGTTTTGGTCATTTATCATGACAGGCCGTGGTTTAATTTATATGACATTGCTAAATCTGTGCAACGTCGAAAGTGTTAGAGAGAGAGAGAGAGAGAGAGAGAGAGAGAGAGAGAGAGAGAGAGAGAGAGAGCATGCAAATAATTACAAACCACTTACCAAAAGATGCTATGAGAAGAAAGCAGAACAAGAGAGCAAATAACTTGGTTGAGTTAACTTGAAGTTTAGCCATTTTTGCTTTAGTTTTTTTTCCAACTAAACCACTTATAGAGTTATTTATGATTCAATATTTGGTGAGATCACGGAGGTGGTATTTATAGGTGGAACATGAAAGAAGCAATATCCACGAAAGTCACATTGGAAAATCATTTAAAATATTGTTGAAAATTCACCCGATAAGTCAGCATCTATTAATACCACAATTACACAAAAACAAAATACAAATATCACTCTTACAAATCCAAACCTAGTTTAATAATAAAACTCTCAAACCTACTTTTTCGGATCTAATATGTTTCCTGTTAGATCATCAATTCTTTTATACTTTATATTTCAACAAATATTTTTTTCTTATCTATATTATACTTATATGTTTTCTAATATATTTATAATAATATTTTACTAAAAAATTTAGTCTTCTGATTAATTAGTTTTTCTGTATATATCCATTACAAGTTAAGTAAAAGGAACATAACTTTTTATTAGGAATGAATATAAAAGGTAATTTTAGTTTATGTACATTTAACAAATTTTTTAATGATATTCAAAATATATTTTATTAAAATAATCAAAATGAATATGGAATAAATAAAACAAAAATAATGAGAGTAAAAAATATTACAATCAGCAAAACATAAAATAAGAAAACAAAAACAAAAGCAAAACAAAATTAAAGAAAACGAACAAAAAGTAAGAAAAAAAAGAAAATTATAATCATAATTCGTATTTATCAAGAACATACAAAATTACGACTACAATCATCATAGCTCGAATTCAAGATGTCAGATCCACACACACACACATATATATATATATATATATTCTTAAACATGTTCATAATCACCAAAATGAACATATTATATGCATAATATAATTGTAATTGATATTAAAGTTCAATAAACATACCTTCAAGATGATTTCTTGAATGATCAAACCAGATAAAATTATTGTCTTTCGTGTTCTTGTTGTGTAATTCCTGAGTGTGTTGTAAATGGTGTGTTGAAGTGTTAGATGATGATATATTCTGCACAAAAATACGTAAGACTTTCGCCGACGACAAGCCATCGGCTAAAGTATGGTAGTAGTCGGCTAAACTCTCGTAGTCGTCGGCTAAACTACAAAACTTTAGCCGACGACTAGCAGGACTTTAGCCGACGACCAAAAGCAAAGTCGTCGGCTAAAGTAATTTAGCCGACAACAATGCGGCCGTCGATTAAACTCTCGAACTTTAGCCGGCCGGCCGTCGGCCGTTCTCCGGCTAGTCGTCGACTAAAGTGGTAATTTTGGTAGTGAGCTGGTTCGCGTGCCAACTGCCTCACGCGGGTACCGGATGCGTCTGATACAGGCACCCAAAAGGAGCCTCCTGGATTTCGATTATAAAATTAATGATGTGTTTGGAATGAATAAAATACATCGTATTATTTATTTATTTAATTATTTTCTTAGTATTTGCAAAAAGTTAAAGACGACAATATTTTTTGGTAGGCCTATGACATATAGGTTCCGCTATAGAAAAATAAAGGAATCAAAATCGAATAGCTGTAAAAAGTATCAGTTCGGTTTTACTGGGTTTTTTGTTGAAACTGCGCTGGAAATGACCCAAAATAAAATAAGCGGCTCTTAGGTTCCGTGAGATCTGGAAAAAAATATTTATAAGACAGTTCAAGGATATTTGGAAATTAATGGTGGTGAAATTATATTGATATAACAAAAAAATGCTCAAAGGGAAGCATATGCCACAAACATATATCCATTGGAATACTGTATTTGCATAAAAGAAAAATAATCTTATCATTACTTTGGAAGAAGCACAAAAAAATCGAAGTGGAAAATATTGAAACTAGCCAAAAAAGACAATAAACACTCGATAATATGAAACGCAAAAAGAAAATATATGTAAAACTCATAAAGAAGGAGTGCGTCTCAAGAGTATAAAACTCCATAACTCTGCCACTCCCAATTGACATCAGGGTGTATAACGAAAGATCTAGAGGATCTAGTTTCTTTTCTCGCTTGACATCAATTGCCTGAGAGCGATGAGCTTTGAATTTCAAATTCTAAACTGAATATGTGCTTGATATTTTATAAGCATATCAGCAACTGTGTTGGCACATATAAGAATTTCCCTCGCTGAATGACAGATAAACTTATGATTTATTCCTTGATCTAGAAAAATGAGCAAGCCATTAAAGAAATTAGCGATATTCAACAAACTTATAGGTTTGGTATGGAAGTTCCGCTCAGCCCATAACGTGATATTAAATATCTCATTTAGTGTGTCACAGCCACCTCGAAGAACAATAAAGGCATCACTATTGTTCATTATATACATCATGCAGTCATGTGTAGATTATGTTTGAAGCATCCATCTAGTTGAACCTGTAGTATTGATCTAGCTGCGCGAAAAGATATGACGTTCGTTACTCTTATCCCCCAATTTTGTGCAGCCGTTGAAAGATTACTCATAAGTTTATGGTTAGTCTCTCACTACAGTATATTGATATTTTGTTTTCCTAATTCTCTTACTAATTGACATGTCATATCTATATGTTGGATATGACTTATCAGTTTGGATCCACCTAGAACACATATAGTTTTGATCAGACGAGAAAAGGATTTACCTCGATCTGAGGATTCTGAAAATTCCATCTCTCTCCAATTGGACTTCTTAGACGACGAGGAAGATATATTTTTATGATATGTGGATCCTTATTTAAAGAAATTTTTTTGCTAGGGGACAAAAGATTTAACTAGTGATTTTTGACAAATAGCCAAAAGGAAAATAACGGATAAGATATTATATTTTAAAATGTCATCTATCTGTCGGCAGCTGGAAATTTTGAGTTTGAAACCTAATGTTTATAAAATAATGCATCATTTTGTCATTTACCTTATGTCAGAGTTGGCAACACAGACTTACAGACAAGATCTTTTAATATCAATTTCTCATGCCTATAGCATTCTCGTTTATTGTTCGCTGTATTTTTAAACAATCTGCAAGTGTACAGAGTAAATGTAGAAAGCGGCGAGCAAGATCGTATTTCACAGAATATAATTATTCGTATTGTGTTGAGTACTAGATTATAGTGATTCCAATTTTATCTAGATGATCGATAGAGTGGATGAATGGTTAACTTGGTAAAATAATGACAATTAATTTGATAAAAGTATCCTAATTAAAGAGAATTGTAAGAGTCCGAAATATAGATTCCAAGGCTAGGTTCCGTTGATTACTAAGTTTAGTCGGGATTGATTCCAAAAAATTCTAAGTGTGTTTCCAAAATGATAATCACAACAATATTCTAAAGTCCCTCTCGAGATGCATTAAAACGTAGATTAAACAACCTATAATAACGTCTCTGTTTACTATAAATTATCTAACTCCAAATGTTCATAAGATTAAATATCATCATAGGCTTATCACCGATTTCTCAATCTCGTAATTTACTACGTCAAATACTCGAAACCTATTAATGCCCTCTTCTCTCGAATTATGAGCAATTAACTTTAACATGTAAAAATATTGATCAAGTGTCCTAACATGAATTAAAACCAAGTATTTGATAAAGAAATCACACTAGATATATATAATCATCAATCCCTCAAAACCATAGCAAATCAACGTACTCACATGCCCGGAATCTAACAAGTTTAGTCGGATATGGTAATGAAAGAAAGATTAATAATCATCATGTTCATTATGTTCATGCTAAATAAAACAACAAAATGAGTAAAATATAGGAAGAAGATAAAACTCGGATGGTGTCTTGAGTGGTCTCGGTTTAAGCCTTCAAGTGTTCTTGATGTGTTCTTCCTTTTTCTTCCTTCAAAGTCTCCTTCTTTTGGTAAGTTTCTTTCTCAATTTTGTGTTTTGATTTCCTCACCAACTCTCTAAGACTCTTCTTGTTCATTCCAGGTCCAAGTCCCCTTAAAAAGCCTCCAAAAATGTCCAAGGGTGTGATTTTTCCCATCCAAAACGTGTTAGAAACGTCAATCATGGAGATTAGCACCGAAAAGTGACTCGGTCGTGTCAAATGACACGGGCCATGTCCAAGTGCTCTAGAAAATGCAAAAGTTTCTAGACATGTAACTCGACCGAGTCACCGACCGTGTCAAATGTACCACGCACGAGCAACACGCACGAGCAGTTGCTCATGTGTCACTGATGTCTTCGGAACTCTATATTGCGCACGAGCACAATGCACGAGCAGTTTTTCTCATGCTCGTGCGCCTCGTATCCACTTGATATATACTCGTTTTTTCAGTCTTTTTCGGCTAGATATTTTTTTCATGCATCTCTTGATATATATCGGGGGTTGGGACTTCATTCATGCTTGATAATGGCCTTAAAACACCTGTAAAAGTAACCAAATATACCTAAGCGTGATCGAGTCCAACAAACACAATTTAAGCACAAACAACACAATTTCACACATTTTAGGATCTTAAAATCCGGAAAAACTCTATCGAAACATGTGTAAAAATGAGTGATAACAAAATCCCCCAAACTTAAATGTTGATCGTCCCAAGAAATGCACTTTAAACAAACCACTTTTAAGGGAACTGATAAGTGTCAGTTTTGTACACTTATCCTTGGTTTGTATCGATAAAATTCACCCATAATTGAGCTAGTCTACTCGTGTTTTGCTTTTAATTAATTAGTTTTTTTATTTTATTTTTATCGGATGATGATCAGATTAAATAACTGATTTACTCAAGATATAACATGTTTATTAAATATTATCTTTGTTCAATTTTGATATATTCATGTTGTAGGGCTTTTCGAGACGAATTCGGCAGTCTTTTCGGATTCAAAATCAGAGTTATATATCAAAAGTTATCATCTGAAGAAGATCTGGGGCAAAAACGCAAAGTCTGAGAAATTCTGGGCTGGAAACGTAACTATCAAAGCATCCAGTGAGCAAATTTACGAAGCCAAGTTACGGCCGTAACATTCAGGAGTTACGGCCGTAAGTCATCCTTGTTACAGCCGTAACTCCTGAATGTTACGGCCGTAACTCTTGACAGATTGTTATGATTTGTCTAAATTTTTATACTTTTTGTGTATTATTGAGAGGATGGCTGGCATTGATCTGATCTAAGGTAATAATGCTGGAGTTTTGGAGCTATTAGATGACTTTAGGTGTATAAATAGACCCCTTATATCCTTCATCATTCATCATTCATCTTATAATTTTCCATTTTTTGTAAACTTTTCTTTTTGTGTGAAGAACACACTTGTGTTCTTGAGTGATATTTGTAAGTGTGGTATAACATATGTTGTTCAGAGAGTTTATTGCTTCTATCTCCTTTATCTACTAAGGGAGTTACAATCAATTCTTTCTCTTGATTCAACTAATAATGACCACCAAAACTTGTAATATGTATAATAAACCCTTCATGGGCTAAGTAACCTTTAGTTGGGATTATAAACAAGGTTAGTCATGTTATTTATGTTTGTATAAAAGATCTATTGTGAATTACTTATTATTGTGTGTGATTTTCATTGTTTTAACAATCTTTATTTATTTGGCCAATAAATGACGATATTTATGGTCTTCATATGTTTTGAAAGAAAATATGTTTGATTAGATCAAATGATCTTCACTCTAAGTTGTTCTAGGGGATAGAAATATACCTCTAGTCCTTAGATGATTCTTTGAGTTATTTTCATAAATCCTAATGCTATGTATTGAAGCCAATCAACATAGAAATATAGTGGATTGATTCTATATGTAAGGGCGTTTATAGTTCGAAGAGAAACCGTCTTTTTAAGGAAAATCGAATCTACACAACATAATAAGTAAATTCATCTTATGATCTCCTATACATCTTTTATAACTAATGACGAACTAAGTTTGTAATCCCAACTATTTCATTTTATCGTTAATCAATCTATTATTATTACTATATTTTTATTTCCTTATAAGTTTAGAACTATTATTGCATTATCTTTGCAATTATTAAACCAAACTTTTTAATTGTGTGTTTCACTCATCTTAGTATCTATAAAAATAGACTAATAGTGTATAATTCAAATTATAACCAAATTTCCTTGTGGGATCGATAAACCGGACTCAAAAAGTCCACTTTATTACTTGATACGATATCGTGCACTTGCGATAGTTACACTAAAAACGTGTCAAGTTTTTGTCGCCGTTGCCGGGGAAGTATAAGTTATATTTGAAATCTTACATTGTAAACTATTTTTATAGGTACAACTTTCTCGACATTGTAACTTAGTACTCAATTGTGTTTGTCCGGTCAAGTGGCGGATAACGGTACTCCGTGACTATTAAAGTCGGATTTTCAGTTTCCCACAACAACTGATATTTGTAAATATTTCCTCCATTTATTTTCATTTTTATTTTTTTATTTTTATGGAAGAAACTTTGTTTAAAATCGAAAAAAGATTTCTCTTTCTAAGCAAAAATGTCATTTTAAAGATTTATAAGACAAGACTTGAAAGGATGAGGTTGCTTATGAATAAAAGCATACCTTTTGACATAAGATTCATAATTGAAGCCAAAGTAAGAATAGAGGGTGAATTCACAGAAACACCGACTAGATTTTTACCAGGGCTAGGAAAAAGTTCATATGCGAAGAAACGACGAGCAAAGATGATAGCCGTTTGTTATAAATATGCTAGATGGAACTGTAATTTAAAATGTCGATCTTTAGGAATTCCATCTACAAACAGAGAAGATAAAATTCAGTTCATTAAGGATGGTCTGAATAAGGAGAATTTAGATGATATCGAAATTTCTCTTGACACGCATCCTAGTGGACTCGTACATTACGGAATTCGATGTTTGTGGAATAAATTCCAACCAGAATATGAACAACGTCTTGGGAATCTGACGTTAAAAGACCCTGTTTGCCAATTTGTAAGAAAATTGGATGGGAAGCTTCTCCCCGACTCATAGAAGGCGTTTAGGCCGTTTCTAAACATAAAATCAGAGGAAGATGTGGACCACAATCACAACTACTGTACATACTGTAATACCCCGATTTTTCGGATATATTTTTCGTTTATATGTTGGATATCGTTGATGGATAATTGTGCTTGAGGATGTCGTGAACGTATGATAATGTTATTGAAGTGCGTATATGTATTCATTGTGCCGTATGATCGTTTGGTATGTCGAGATGTTGGTCGAGGATAGCTGAATATGGCTAAGCACAGCCACGATAGCGCACGCTACGAGGCACGAGTAGCGCACGCTACGTTGTGTAGTTAGCGTACGCTAATAGGTTCGAATTATGTACGCTGAGGAGGGTCCTTAACGTACGTAAGACTTTCTGGGAAAGATTCGGAAGGCGGCCAACATGTAGGCCCGGGTTGATGTTTATCGGCATTTAGCGCACGCTACTAAGGATGGTTAGCGCACGCTAATATCAGATCGTCCGACAAGGAATCTTGGCTTTCGGCGAGTGGACCCGGCCACTTGCGACGCGTGTCCAGATAAGGTCAACGAGTGTTTGTCATGTAGGGCTAGCGCACGCTAAACCCTAGGATTAGCGCATGCTAATTCCAGATCGGGCAGAGGGAATCTTATCCTTGTCAGATGCTGTCGGCATGTGGGGGCACGAGTGGTAGGTGAACACTGTAGCAAGTCAACTTCGGATAGCGCACGCTAAGAGCAAGGACTTGCGTACGCTAGACATGATGTTTTACGTACGTTAATGCATGGGCATTACGTACGTAAGCTAGTTTACGAAGCAAGGCAGTAGCCTCTGGGCTGCGATAGCGCACGCTAACAAAGTCAGTTAGCGCACGCTAAGGCTGTTGCGCACGCTAAACATAAGGTTTAGCGCACGCTAATAATGAATATTATAAAAGGGGACAGACGGGTGCTGAGAGGCATTTCGTCCATTTTTTCTTCCTTCAGTCGGGAGAGAGAGAGTTGGGATGTATTTGAGGTTCCCAAACACTGTATAATGATAATCTTTAACAACATTAGATTGAGAGCTTAGATTCAAGCCTTGTTCTTCAAGTTGTTCATGATTCTTTGGATGGAGTTCTAGTGTTCTTCTTTTTGGTTCGTCTAAACCAGGTAATCTTCGTATTCCTTTGTTAATGGTTCGTTTTTCTTGGATGATTACATGTGAAGAACATATTGGGTAATCATATAACGATGTTATATGGGATTTTATGGATTTTGATAAGAGCTTCGAATGTTTCTTCATATTATTAAAGATGATGATTCGTTTAAACCGTTTTGAGATGGATTTCTGGATCATAATACGAGACTGAATTCCAAATTGTGCATGTTATGATCTTTGTTACCGAGTTGGTCCGATTATTGACATGATTATTGTTCTAGGGTGATTAATCTATAGGTATAACCGTTGTGCTTCGTTGGAAGACCGTAGATTCGTTCCAGTCGGGGCTGAAGAGCTCGTAGACGAGGGCGATGAGTTCGGTGTTGGTTTTGTCGTGTTGGTATCCGTGTGTTTACTTGTTCGGTTGTAATGTTTGATGAGTAATTCCATTTACATTTCATAAGTATTTTATGTTGTATTGCATATTGACGAATGTTCAGTGATGTTCTAAAAGGATTAGAATGCACAGTTGATGATTGTTGAGATACTTGGACAATCTTGGGAAGATTGTAGTATTCGGATATTGTTGATGTCATTTTGGATATTCTTGGTCTGTGGTATGCATTCCGAAAGGAAGTCCGGATAGAGGTATGTTTTATGGTAATCGTACATAGAGGATTATATACGAGAAAGTATTCGGTATTGAGGTATTATACGGTATTGTTGTGATACTGGGATTTTTATGGTATTATCGTGATATTGGGATTTTGACGAGAATCGTTGGATTACCGGAAGTGGTAAGGTTATCGTTGAGGTTATTATTCTCATGATGCATGGCATGTGAATATTTATGTTTATGTACTTGCGGTTATTTGTCGAGCATTATTGCTGACCCCGTTGTGGGACTTGTTTTTCAGGTATTGAGGACTTTGATGGTAGCGGTCGTGAGGCGAGGATTCCGGACGATACTGGCTATGGCATATTGTTGGGGAATCGTGTATTTTGTTTGTGTATATCTTTATTGATGTATATGTTAATTGGACTGTACTTTTATCCGCTGCGTGAGTATTTTTGAAATGGCTTTCGGCTTTTTACCAACTGAGTTTGATTTCGAAAACCGATTCCCTTAATTGAGTTTTTGGCCTTGTTTGTCTTGACGGTAGTTGGTGTTTTCAAATGATTTTGTGAGTTTTGTAAAATACTACCGTCATCGGCCTTTTTGGGCGTTTTTGTAAATGGTTTTTAGCCTGGTGGGTTCCGGCGCGGGGCCCACGGCGTGTAATATTCCCGGTTGATTTTGGGGGTGTTACAAATATGGTATCAGAGCCCAAGGTTTTGTGATAACCGGGCATGTGTGTTATGTGGCTCTACCAGTGTGGTAGTTGCGTGATTTTTGTGTAGCTGGATTTTGGCTATTTTGGATTGTGTTGTTTTGGTACTGTGTGATTTTTGAGTACTGTCGTGGTGATGTGTGGGTTTGGGGATTGTTGGTGTTCCCGAGACCGACGAGGCAGGGAGTGAACGCCGGTGCCGTGGTCATGTTCAATGTGCGGCTCCAATCGGGAAGTGAACGTCGGTGCGAGGCATGTGCAATGTGCGGCTTTCGATGTGGATTGGAACGCCGGTGATACGTACATGTGACAAGGAGCGGCTCATGCGCTTTAGGTGAGGAGACATAACGTCACAGATCCCACAAAACTCGACAGTGCTCTAAACTTGTTGTGGTCTTGGCGGAGACCAATCGTTTTCAAATTGTGATTATTCCTGTTTTGGCATTCTTGTTGTGTCGAGATTTTTGAAATGGTGTCATATGCTAGTATCACGGGAGATCTTCGTCTTCACTGACCTGTAAGTATGTTGTTCGGATTATTTGATAATTCTTGGTTATCTTGGTGATTTTGGATTTTCTATTGAATTGTTGTTTGTGCGAGTGACTGCAAGTTTCGAGGACGAAACTTATTTTTAAGGGGGGTAGAGTGTAATACCCTGATTTTTCGGATATATTTTTCGTTTATATGTTGGATATCGTTGATGGATAATTGTGCTTGAGGATGTCGTGAACGTATGATAATGTTATTGAAGTGCGTATATGTATTCATTGTGCCGTATGATCGTTTGGTATGTCGAGATGTTGGTCGAGGATAGCTGAATATGGCTAAGCACAGCCACGATAGCGCACGCTACGAGGCACGAGTAGCGCACGCTACGTTGTGTAGTTAGCGTACGCTAATAGGTTCGAATTATGTACGCTGAGGAGGGTCCTTAACGTACGTAAGACTTTCTGGGAAAGATTCGGAAGGCGGCCAACATGTAGGCCCGGGTTGATGTTTATCAGCATTTAGCGCACGCTACTAAGGATGGTTAGCGCACGCTAATATCAGATCGTCCGACAAGGAATCTTGGCTTTCGGCGAGTGGACCCGGCCACTTGCGACGCGTGTCCAAATAAGGTCAACGAGTGTTTGTCATGTAGGGCTAGCGCACGCTAAACCCTAGGATTAGCGCACGCTAATTCCAGATCGGGCAGAGGGAATCTTATCCTTGTCAGATGCTGTCGGCATGTGGGGGCACGAGTGGTAGGTGAACACTGTAGCAAGTCAACTTCGGATAGCGCACGCTAAGAGCAAGGACTTGCGTACGCTAGACATGATGTTTTACGTACGTTAATGCATGGGCATTACGTACGTAAGCTAGTTTACGAAGCAAGGCGTAGCCTGCGAGTGCGATAGCGCACGCTAACAAAGTCGATTAGCGCACGCTAAAACATTGCGCACGCTAAACATAAGGTTTAGCGCACGCTAATAATGAATATTATAAAGGAGACAGAGACGGGTGCTGAGAGGCATTTCGTCCATTTTTTCTTCCTTCAGTCGGGAGAGAGAGAGTTGGGATGTATTTGAGGTTCCCAAACACTGTATAATGATAATCTTTAACAACATTAGATTGAGAGCTTAGATTCAAGCCTTGTTCTTCAAGTTGTTCATGATTCTTTGGATGGAGTTCTAGTGTTCTTCTTTTTGGTTCGTCTAAACCGGGTAATCTTCGTATTCCTTTGTTAATGGTTCGTTTTTCTTGGATGATTACATGTGAAGAACATGTTGGGTAATCATATAACGATGTTATATGGGATTTTATGGATTTTGATAAGAGCTTCGAATGTTTCTTCATATTATTAAAGATGATGATTCGTTTAAACCATTTTGAGATGGATTTCTGGATCATAATACGAGACTGAATTCCAGATTGTGCATGTTATGATCTTTGTTACCGAGTTGGTCTGATTATTGACATGATTATTGTTCTAGGGTGATTAATCTATAGGTATAACCGTTGTGCTTCGTTGGAAGACCGTAGATTCGTTCCAGTCGGGTCTGAAGAGCTCGTAGACGAGGGCGATGAGTTCGGTGTTGGTTTTGTCGTGTTGGTATCCAGGCAAGTGTTTACTTGTTCGGTTGTAATGTTTGATGAGTAATTCCATTTACATTTCATAAGTATTTTATGTTGTATTGCATATTGACGAATGTTCAGTGATGTTCTAAAAGGATTGATGATTGTTGAGATACTTGGACAATCTTGGGAAGATTTTAGTATTCGGATATTGTTGATGTCATTTTGGATATTCTTGGTCTATGGTATGCATTCCGAAAGGAAGTCCGGATAGAGGTATGTTTTATGGTAATCGTACATAGAGGATTATGTACGAGAAAGTATTCGGTATTGAGGTATTATACGGTATTGTTGTGATACTGGGATTTTTATGGTATTATCGTGATATTGGGATTTTGACGAGAATCGTTGGATTACCGGAAGTGGTAAGGTTATCGTTGAGGTTATTATTCTCATGATGCATGGCATGTGAATATTTATGTTTATGTACTTGCGGTTATTTGTCGAGCATTATTGCTGACTGCCAGGGACTTGTTTTTCAGGTATTGAGGACTTTGATGGTAGCGGTCGTGAGGCGAGGATTCCGGACGATACTGGCTATGGCATATTGTTGGGGAATCGTGTATTTTGTTTGTGTATATCTTTATTGATGTATATGTTAATTGGACTGTACTTTTATCCGCTGCGTGAGTATTTTTGAAATGGCTTTCGGCTTTTTGCCAACTGAGTTTGATTTCGAAAACCGATTCCCTTAATTGAGTTTTTGGCCTTGTTTGTCTTGACGGTAGTTGGTGTTTTCAAATGATTTTGTGAGTTTTGGAAAATACTACCGTCATCGGCCTTTTTGGGCGTTTTTGTAAATGGTTTTTAGCCTGGTGGGTTCCGGCGCGGGGCCCACGGCGTGTAATATTCCCGGTTGATTTTGGGGGTGTTACACATACGCGTAAGTATCTTTTATTTTTGTCGTGTGGTGAGATTTTCTGAATAAAAAAATGTGATAAGCGATAAATGCTTTCATTATTCTATTGAGTAGTTGAAGCGCAATCAACGCAATCACAAACTTGTTAAACAATTTTTACCTTCTTTTTCTTCTATAAATAAACTTTGTGCTTGTTTCTTTCATTCATCCCTCAAACTTGCACTTTTCTCTGTTTCTCTCTAAAAAAAAAATTTCTTTTCAAAAATGGAGTCATCATCTTCAACAAAAAAATTTAGCACAGTCTGCATTTTTGGTGGAGCTAGTTATGGAAAAGAGGCATGCTTTGTCAAGCGACCCACAACTTGGGTCGTACCTTAAGAGAAAAATGCATTCATGTAGTTTACGGAGGAGGAAGTCTAGGATTAATGGGACGAGCCGTCCTATATGGAAGGAGTAAGAGTGTTGGGAATAATCCCAAAACCTCTGGCTGAAAGTAAAATCACCGGGTCAACTATTGGAGATGAGTTTAGATCTGTAAATATGCAAGATCGTATAACTCACATGATAAATAATTCTGGCACCTTTATCACCCTTCCCGGTGGTTTTGGCACCCTTGAGGAACTTTTTCATGTGGTTACCAGAGCCCAGCTAAATGTTCATCAAAAACCAATAGGTGTGCTTAATGTCAATGGTTTCTTTGATGGTTTACTGTCTTTCATCGACTACTCTGCTGAAAAGGGTTTTATTTCCGAGCGTGCTAAACGAATCATAGTCGTTGCAACAACACCAGATGAACTAATCAAAAAACTCAATGAATTTGTTCCTCAACCAGATCCAGCTCTAGCTAAAATTGTCTGGATGGAAGATTTTACTGTGAGAAAACGAAAAGTGGATTCATTCCTCTCCCTTCGATAAACCCATATCGGACCTCTTGTATTTTTAATTTCTGTCGTGTGTAATAATCGTGTTAAATGGTGGCAGCTTAAGGAGTTCTTCTTGATCTCTTGACGCGCATCTATTCGCGATTTATGTATTGTTATTTTTTTTACTGTAATTTTTATTGTGTGTTTTTTTATAAAAGCATTGATGGCAGCGTAAGGCGACTCTTCGGACTTTCTTGATGCGCATCTTAAAAATTGTGTTATACTTCCGAGTATATTTTATTTTCTTCTGTTGTGTGTCTCGTATATTTATTCTCTTGCAGATTCTAAAAGGCGTTAGCTCAAACATCAACTTTCTTAACAGGGAGTATTCTGCTTTTCTGCATTGCTTTTTATTTTATTTTATTTTTAAAAACTGACGACAGTTTTATTTTCAAGTTTGGGGGTGGTTTGTTTTATTATTTTGGTGTGTTTTGATTACTTTGCGGTTATTTACCTTAATTTTTTTTAATATATATATATATATAGTATTTTGATTTGTGAGATTTCTAGATCTGGCCATAACACCAATAAATTAGCTATATACAAGCTTCTAAATCGTTTTAACCGGTAAAAAATTTTTTTATATTCCAAAATTTTTGAGCCTTAATCTCTCTTTCCAAGCCTTGTAATTATCATATAAAATCGAGTTATTCGTTACCTTGAGAAAAGAAGAATCAATTGGTTGATGAAAAATAAAACTGAAATTTACTTAATTTGTGGAGTTTTTTTATTTTTCATGCTTAACTAAAAAATGATTTTCTGCAAAAATTCTATTCCCTAAAAAAAAAAGGAGTCATTGGTGAAAATAACTACACGTTAGCAAATAACGGTGTGAAAGCTATCACCTAAAAAAATGACGAAAAGGAGAAGTGTTGAGCAGCAACAGCTGCCTAATTTTGGGGGTCTTAAATTTTGCGAAAAATAAAGGACTAACCATTGTTGGTGCGTAGCTGCCGTCTCAGAAAAATTGGTGAAAAGAGCTACACGTTAGCAAATAACGGTGTGAAAGCTATTACCTTTTAAAAAAAAATGAGATAGAAATTGTGTTAGTGAAAAGAGCTACACGTTAGCAAATAACGGTGTGAAAGCTATCACTAAAAGGGATGTAGTTTATGAGCAGATTTGAATTAATTAGCGGCTGAATTTCAATACACTCAATTTCGTGAATAATCACAATATTTGATGACGCCAATAAAATTCTTCTTCATATTGAGTCGAAAAATAAACGAGTGATCGAGAGCAACCATTAAAGGGAGTCGTGTGTATCACGAGTGGGAAAGAAATAATCAACCTATTGGGGGGAAACCTTACATTTTGGAATTACAATACTAAAACCGTGTTTTAACTTCAAAATCATTTGTAGATTTATTTTGAATCTTGATTCATTTATATCTACTGTATAAGCTGGTTGTTGTGTATTAATGGCATTTTGATCTCCTTTTCTCTTTTTATATTTTAATTTATGTGTGTATTAATTTTCTTATTTTTGTTTTATTTTTATTTTTATTTTTGGAGTGTGATTAATAAAGAGTCTTGCTCGGGACTAGCAAGAATTCAAGTTTGGGGGTGTGATAAGTGTCTGTTTTGTACACTTATCCTTGGTTTGTATCGATAAAATTCACCCATAATTGAGCTAGTCTACTCGTTTTTTGCTTTTAATTAATTAGTTTTTTTTATTTTATTTTTATCGGATGATGATCGGATTAAATAACTGATTTACTCAAGAAATAACATATTTATTAAACATTCTCTTTGTTGAATTTTGATATATTCATGTTGTAGGGCTTTCCGAGACGAATTCGGCAGTCTTTCCGGATTCAAAATCAGAGTTATATATCAAAAGTTATCATCCGAAGAAGATCTGGGGCAAAAACGCAAAGTCTGAGAAATTCTGGGCTGAAAACGTAACTATCAAAGCATCCAGTGAGAAAATTTACGAAGCCAAGTTACGGCCATAACATTCAGGAGTTATGGCCGTAAGTCATCCTTGTTACGGCCGTAACTCCTGAATGTTACGGCCGTAACTCTTGACAGATTGTTATGATTTGTCTAATTTTTTATACTTTTTGTGTATTATTGAGAGGATGGCTGGCATTGATCCGATCTAATGTAATAATGCTGGAGTTTTGGAGCTATTAGATGACTTTAGGTGTATAAATAGACCCCTTAGATCCTTCATCATTCATCATTCATCATTCATCTTACAATTTTCCATTTTTTGTAAACTTTTCTTTTTGTGTGAAGAACACACTTGTGTTCTTGAGTGATATTTGTAAGTGTGGTATAGCATATGTTGTTCAGAGAGTTTATTGCTTCTATCTCCTTTATCTACTAAGGGAGTTAGGATCAATTCTTTCTCTTGATTCAACTAATAATGACCACCAAAGCTTGTAATATGTATAATAAACCCTTCATGGGCTAAGTAACCTTTAGTTGGGATTATAAACAAGGTTAGTCATGTTATTTATGTTTGTATAAAAGATCTATTGTGAATTACTTATTATTGTGTGTGATTTTCATTGTTTGAACAATCTTTATTTATTTGGCCAATAAATGACGATATTTATGGTCTTCATATGTTTCGAAAGAAAATATGTTTGATTAGATCAAATGATCTTCACTCTAAGTTGTTCTAGGGGATAGAAATATACCTCTAGTCCTTAGATGATTCTTTGAGTTATTTTCATAAATCCTAATGCTATGAATTGAAGCCAATCAACATAGAAATATAGTGGATTGAATCAATATATAAGGGGCGTTTTATAGTTCGAAAGAGAAACCGTCTTTTAAGGAAAATCGAATCTACACAACATAATAAGTAAATTCATCTTATGATCTCCTATACATCTTTTATAACTAATGGCGAACTAAGTTTGTAATCCCAACTATTTCATTTTATCGTTAATCAATCTATTATTATTACTATCTTTTTATTTCCTTATAAGTTTAGAACTATTATTGCATTATCTTTGCAATTATTAAACCAAACTTTTTAATTGTGTGTTTCACTCATCTTAGTATCTATAAAAATAGACTAATAGTGCATAATTCAAATTATAACCAAACTTCCTTGTGGGATCGATAAACCGGACTCAAAAAGTCCACTTTACTACTTGATACGATATCGTGCACTTGCGATAGTTACACTAAAAATGTGTCAGGAACTCATTCCTCAACACACATCAAAGGATCATTTTGAAAATTTCTCAATACGCCGCAAGTGATACATAAGTCGAGTTCTTTAAAGTTTTCAAATCTCCGGGGTGCTTCCTTAACATCATAGCCAATACTCGAAGAATATAAACCTCACCGGTCAAGTGTATTCACTCACTCTCAAAGTGTATAAAGGGATATGTGTACGCTCAAAACTCATTCAATGAAATAATAATCCCATAAGCTTGTCAATCGTCTATGTAACACCCCCAGATTTAATCGGAAATATTACAGCGCCGTGGGCCCCGAGATGGAACCCACAAGGCTAAAAGAATTTTCACAAAATATTTACAAATGCCCAGAGGCCAACGACGGTACTATCTTTAAAAATGCGCAAAGACTTACAAAATCCATTTATCAAAAACTGTTATAAAAACTCATTTGAAATCGCAAGGCCAAACGGCCGACACTCAAAAGTTTAGAAAACGATTTCCAAAGTAATCTCGATACAGAATCGAAAGAGCATTTCAAAATACTCACGCAATGAAAAAGACCAACCATAAAGATACTCTAGCAAATGAATACAAGATCCAATCAAGAAACTCAATGCACGTAACATGTCTTAGCCAAGATCCTCAGGAAGCTCATCTCTTCACGACCGCTACAAGCTCGATACTCCAAGAACCTAAAAAGAAATCCCACGACGGGGTCAGCCATAATATCCAACAATGATAACCGTCACATCACATTAATAATAACATACCAATGAGAATACAACATAAGAATACGACCAACATAATCTTATCGCCATAACTTTGCTTACTCAAGTAATTCTCATCAGACTAACCGTTATCACATTTCATATCTCGTACTCGAACATAATATCTGTATTGCACCTCAAACAATACTCAAGATTCTCAAACTATCATAACCAACTCACGATACGAAAATATGCCATTTCTGACCAATACGATCCATCGAATAATATCATCAAATCCCAAAATGATAACCGATTGTCCATCACAAGACGAATACCAAAGGAAAATACGGAACATACCTCGAGATATAAAGTGCCACGACAATCATATCAGTCTAATCCGAGATCAGATCAATGCAATACGGACACGGTCCTAACACAAGACCTACAAATGCATACTCATATGACCACGTCAATATGATCACAACAATAACAATCATGTATACTCAATGGAAATCCGACGATCCAGCGCCCTCAGCATAGATCCCTTTGTTGATCCTATCAGATCAGCATAAGGTGGATAACCAACAATACACATATGAACAACAACACATGATAAAATCAATGATGCGAATTCACAAGATTCCATCAACACAATACTGGTAATCCAATGATCCAGCGCCCTCAGCATAGATCCCCATGATGATCCCGTCGAATCAACGCATGGTGGAAAACCTGTCCAACGATCCAGCGCCCTCAGCATAGATCCCCATGATGATCCCGTCGAACCAACGCATGGTGGACATTCGATCCAGCGCCCTCAGCATAGATCCTCATAATCCCATCGAATTATTTACACAACATAAACAACACAATATGCATACACATATGCAAATCAACACGTTCATCAACATGAACAACATAACATGCATGACAACATGACAATTTACTAGGACAACTCCATGTTCAACAACATGAAAGAAAATGTACGAGACCAAAATAAATAACACTAAACCATAATCAATATGGAATACTTGCCCCGAGTCCTTCGGGAGCAACCTCGATGTCCAATCATCACCGACGATTATCCGCAACGCTCGACGATCCAAACGTATCATGAACCATAAATACTCGAATCCTCGTCTTTATCATAATGTATCCTCGATACCCAAATATACCAATAACCGAAATAAATCACATACATTATGATTTAACTCCCAGAATCGGAATGACAACATATAATCATTGCTATATGCATTATAAACGAAATGAAACTGAAACCATTCATTAAACATTATAACTGAGCAAGTAATAACTTGCCTCGATACCGATACGATGATGATGAAGCCGCTACCAGTCACAATGCCTTCGTCTACGAGCTCCTCGGCCCCGACCGAAGCAATTCACGAACATACTCGAACATGACCGCAACATACGGTTATACTCACCGATCAATAATCTCCACCTATTGAAATAATCGATTAACACATATCCGATAACAATTAAAAACCGACACGACCAACCAAATCATTTCAACAATTCAACGATATCTACAATACAAACTACAACTCGGTGATCACAATCAATCAATACAACCGATCAATAAACCCAACGGTTCCACAACTATCCTGATTAACCACAAGTCCGAATAATCCAATTCAAACAATTACGAATTCACAACCACAATGCGATTGCGGATACGAGCGTAAAGGAAATCATATTCGACGAACAATCATAATCTTTCCGGATTCCAAATTGATATCATGATTCGTATTTCATTAAGAACATACGAATTCTACCACTACAACCAACGAATATTCCATCTTCATATATAAAAATACCGATAATTCAATATACGATCGTCTTGCTATGTTAAATTCATCAAAAGTTCCTCAAGAACACTAAGGGATTCGAACTCATGTTCATAACCATTAAAACAACATAATTCGATATCCTTTAACATGAAGATAATCTTCCAATTCGTAATCCAAGTCATGAATCATCGTATTCATCAGTATACACTCTACATAACCTCAAGGATTGTAGCAACAACTCCCTAATTATCATCATACGGATCAAATACGGATAATAATACCAAGAACATCAAGAACTCTATGATTTCATAATCATAATCAACATATTCAAGGTATAAACCATCATTTCACCATCTTCCTTCAACATATAATTCATATAATCCTCAAGAATCGAAACAACAACATCTTAGTCCTCTTCATACGAATCATTTACAGATAACAATACCAAAATCCGAAATCAAAGTGAAGAATTCAACAACATACCTCAAGAACATGAATAACCCAATCAAACCCTTCAAGAATCATTGATATCCTCATAACCAAGCTTCTAATCCATGCCTCCAAGCTCACAATCGACTTAAAAGTGTTTAGAACATACGTAGAAGTGAAGAAGGACGGAAAAACGAAGTGAAATGATCAGGAGAAATGAAAGACGAACTTTCATTTTATAAACTGCATCGATCTTTACGTACGTTAACCACCAGCATTAACATACGTAATGCACTTAGCGTACGCTAACCGTCCTTAATAGCGTACGTAATCTCATTTCCAAAACTAACTGACCTATTTCGTCCAATTGATTACGTACGTAACATTTCCTTCATTACGTACGTAATATGTACGTTAACTTGCTACAGTAAAACTCTATTTAACGTACGTTATACACTTCTCGTAGCGTACGTAATGGCCGGGGTTGACTCGCCTGTCCACATCTGCCGCCGACATCGGGTCCCACCTGCCGACCATGACTCGGTCCTGTCCGATTCCCTCGTTACGTACGTAATGCTTTAGCCATAACGTACGTAACACAACCAATTTAGCGTACGTAAGTCTTCAACATTAGCGTACGCTAAGTATTCTATACTTAGCTAATTTTAACTGTTACCACCTGTCTCGACATACAGAATACGAACATACGGCATGCTGAATATGTATACTGAATCCAATAACATTCTTATACGATATACCCTATATCGGAAGTACGATAACCTGATACACGATATCCTCAATGCAACTGTCGACCAGACACGACAATTATACCGATACTGACATCTCAATCCTTTATTTATTTTATCCATACTGTACAGATTCCACGCTGTACAATATAACTCGGATAAAATAATATCAAACAACAGTAGTAAAAATTCCGGTTATTACATACTACACCACTTAAAATAAGTTTCGGCCTCGAAACTTGCAATCCGTCATAAAAACAAACAAACATACGGTTCAACCAAAATATCCCAAAACCATCGTGACAACGATCAATCATCATCATTCTGAATAACCAAAACTGTATACTTACAAATGCGCGAAGTCGACGATCTCCTGAGATACTAGCAAGTGACTCACTGTATAGCCTCAATACGCTTACAATCACAATTCCATGAGTCTCAACAAAATTATATCATCGTCATCTATCCGTGACAAATCCTGTTTGCCTGATCGCATGATCAAGTTCCAATTTCGATAAGACAAATAATATCCGATATATCTGTGAAACAACTGTCCAAAATAATGACAACCAATCTCGAAACATCGACACAAAATTCGAACACTTATACGATCATCAACAATGATCAACCAACAAATTAACTGAGAATACCATCGACATGATAAATTCCAATACGACCAATCCAATGGTTAAAACATAACTGAGAATATCATCAACATGATAAACTCCAATATGACCAACCAGAGGTCAAAGCACAATCGAGTATATCATCAACATGATAAACTCTAATATGACCAACCAGAGGTCAAAACACAATCGAGAATATCATCAACATGATAAACTCTAATATGACCAACCAGGGGTCAAAACACAATTGAGAATATCATCATCATGATAAACTCTAATATTAACAACGAAGGAGCGATAATAATCAGGAATACCCTCACACGGTAAATTCCAACACAATACACACAGAACCACAGAGACATATATACGGACGAATAAAGTTCTCAAAACGACACACCAGTCACATACCGTGGATCTCAATAAACATACTCGACTGGTGAGCATACTCCTCGGCATACGAACAACCAATCAAGTCGACGAAAATAACCAATCATACCTGGAGTAGAAACGACCGCTCAACATCTAAAACAACCAACATGGGGTCACCATCCCCAAATCTACAAAAGAAATCATTCAAAATCATTATGGTAAAGTCACAATATTACCATACCAATGGAATCACATAGCACATATATCCCGGTTTCACAAAATCCAAAGTTCCAAAATTATATTATGTGCATGATTTTACAACACACGACATATTTCTCTTATCCGATAAATCAATCGATCATCATTGCATAACCAAACGACCATACCAAGATTCAGATCCCTATTCCTCGTTCCGCATTGATATATTATCCAGTTCGTGAGTCACACTCACAACTTCACCGTGATATGTAATATACATTAAATGCGTATGGTTATTAATCACATTTTCAAAACCAGTTTGAAATCATATGGTCTTGTCAAAAGACAAATTTTCGAGAATTCTTTCAAAATTTTCACAACTCAAAACATAAATTTTTGGTAAGACTGCAAAATCAATTTTCGAACCAACCGGCTCACTCGTGTCAAGTTCTCGATAAAAATTCTTTTCGAATACACACGATTAAATAAAATGGAATTTATGCAAATGCTTGTTCATATCCATACTCCTGTATACCACTTCGGCTTGTCGCCAAATCCATTGACATTCCAACGGAAACCACACGATCGAGTTCCAAAACCTCAATATATAGACTCCGATAAAACTCCTTTTCCATGTATGACTCGCAACGTCAACCATTTACCCATCATGGATCACCTCAAATATGATATGACAAAATGTTGAAACAAATCAACAAATCAAACACGATGAAAGACTTCCCGAGAAGTTCCATTTGAACAAGTAAACCAAAGCCTCGAAAGGCGGAAATAACATAGGTAAACAATTGGTAAAGTATTTTACAAATCTCGGGAGTTTTAGAAAACAGGAAAGTCTTTTGAAACATTAGGGTCTCAGCCCGTATCTCATTCCACATTACAAGAAGTTTAAAAAGTAGAAAACTCTTTTCGGAGTCCAAGTCCTGGGTTATAAAACTATTTCGAAATCGATTGGGTCTCAGCCCAAAAATCATTTTCCGTAAAACATACATAAAACATATATTTTGAAAAGTATCATTTTCAAATGCTCAAAAGCAGTTCATATATCACAAAATGAACTAACATGACTACATGTTCTTCTCAACAATCCATAGTCCTTCTCCCGAATACACAATTCCGTTCCAAAACTCAACCGATATATTATTTCCAAAAATCATGGCGTCTCAAGATCATCAATCCTGTCCCAACTCTGTCATCTCATACTGTGAAGCATAATATCTTCCTGAATCTCACAACATATCAACTTAGAACGGCAATAAATCTCAATGAAATTCAAAAATCCAATTACTTACAGATCGTGAAGCCGATGATTCCCCGTGATACTGGCACATGTCTCGACTCTAGAAAATACTCGACACGGATATTTTCAAAACACACGTTTTGCCAAGTCAGTTCGACTCAAGAACACGATACATCTCATTCCAGAGAATCTTGTTAACACCATTTGGAAAAGTTATAACAAGCCCAGTACGATACTGGCAAATCTGATAACGCACAAGCCTGAGTGAACAATAAAGACTCACGGCTCTAATATTTGTCAATCGACAACTCGAATGACGCAACAAAAACACGACCCAACACGACCCAAATGCCTAGGTTTTCTCAACCTAAGCTCCGATACCATATTCTGTAACACCCCCAGATTTAACCGGAAATATTACAGCGCCGTGGGCCCCGAGATGGAACCCACAAGGCTAAAAGAATTTTCACAAAACATTTACAAATGCCCCAGAGGCCAACGACGGTACTATCTTTAAAAAGGCGCAAAG
Source organism: Orobanche coerulescens (assembly GCA_033398695.1). Classification (NCBI taxonomy): domain Eukaryota; kingdom Viridiplantae; phylum Streptophyta; class Magnoliopsida; order Lamiales; family Orobanchaceae; genus Orobanche; species Orobanche coerulescens. The sequence goes on from CM065803.1 coordinate 54,884,013, forward strand.
ACTTACAAAATCCATTTATCAAAAGCTGTTATAAAAACTCATTTGAAATCGCAAGGCCAAACGGCCGACACTCAAAAGTTTAGAAAACGATTTCCAAAGTAATCTCGATTACAGAATCGAAAGAGCATTTCAAAATACTCACGCAGCGGAAAAAGACCAACCATAAAGATACTCTAGCAGCGGAATACAAGATCCAATCAAGAAACTCAATGCACAGAACATGTCCTAGCCAGTATCCTCCGGGAAGCTCATCTCTTCACGACCGCTACAAGCTCGATACTCCAAGAACCTAAAAAGAAATTCCACGACGGGGTCAGCCATAATATCCAACAATGATAACCGTCACATCACATTAATAATAACATACCAATGAGAATACAACATAAGAATACGACCAACGTAATCTTACCGCCATAACTTTGCTTACTCAAGTAATTCTCATCAGACTAACTGTTATCACATTTCATATCTCGTACTCGATTAACCAATAAACTCGAACATAATATCTGTATTGCACCTCAAACAATACTCAAGATTCTCAAACTATCATAACCAACTCACGATATGAAAATATGCCATTTCTGACCAATACGATCCATCGAATAATATCATCAAATCCCAAAATGATAACCGATTGTCCATCACAAGACGAATACCAAAGGAAAATACGGAACATACCTCGAGATATAAAGTGCCACGACAATCATATCAGTCTAATCCGAGATCAGATCAATGCAATACGGACACGGTCCTAACACAAGACCTACAAATGCATACTCATATGACCACGTCAATATGATCACAACAATAACAATCATGTATACTCAATGGAAATCCGATGATCCAGCGCCCTCAGCATAGATCCCTTTGTTGATCCTATCAGATCATCATAAGGTGGATAACCAACAATACACATATGAACAACAACACATGATAAAATCAATGATGCGAATTCACAAGATTCCATCAACACAATACTGGTAATCCAACGATCCAGCGCCCTCAGCATAGATCCCCATGATGATCCCGTCGAATCAACGCATGGTGGAAAACACGTCCAACGATCCAGCTTCTCAAAGATAGATCCCCATGATGATCCCGTCGAACCAACGCATGGTGGACATTCGATCCAGCGCCCTCAGCATAGATCCTCATAATCCCATCGGATTATTTACACAACATAAACAACACAATATGCATACACATATGCAAATCAACACGTTCATCAACATGAACAACATAACATGCATGACAACATGACAATTTACTAGGACGACTCCATGTTCAACAACATGAAAGAAAATGTACGAGACCAAAATAAATAACACTAAACCATAATTAATATGGAATACTTGCCCCGAGTCCTTCGGGAGCAACCTCGATGTCCAATCATCACCGACGATTATCCGCAACGCTCGACGATCCAAACGTATCATGAACCATAAATACTTGAATCCTCGTCTTTATCACAATGTATCCTCGATACCCAAATATGCCAATAACCGAAATAAATCACATACATTATGATTTAACTCCCAGAATCGGAATGACAACATATAATCATTGCTATATGCATTATAAACGAAATGAAACTGAAACCATTCATTAAACATTATAACTGAGCAAGTAATAACTTGCCTCGACACCGATACGATGATGATGAAGCCGCTACCAGTCACAATGCCTTCGTCTACGAGCTCCTCGGCCCCGACCGAAACAATTCACGAACATACTCGAACATGACCGCAACATACGGTTATACTCACCGATCAATAATCTCAACCTATTGAAATAATCGATTAACACATATCCGATAACAATTAAAAACCGACACGACCAACCAAATCATCTCAACAATTCAACGATATCTACAATACAAACTACAACTCGGTGATCACAATCAATCAATACAACCGATCAATAAACCCAATGGTTCCACAACTATCCTGATTAACCACAAGTCCGAATAATCCAATTCAAACAATTACGAATTCACAACCACAATGCGATTACGGATACGAGCGTAAAGGAAATCATATTCGACGAACAATCATAATCTTTCCGGATTCCAAATTGATATCATGATTCGTATTTCATTAAGAACATACGAATTCTACCACTACAACCAACGAATATACCATCTTCATATATAAAAATACCGATAATTCAATATACGATCGTCTTGCTATGTTAAATTCATCAAAAGTTCCTCAAGAACACTAAGGGATTCGAACTCATGTTCATAACCATTAAAACAACATAATTCGATATCCTTTAACATGAAGATAATCTTCCAATTCGTAATCCAAGTCATGAATCATCGTATTCATCAGTATACACTCTACATAACCTCAAGGATTGTAGCAACAACTCCCTAATTATCATCATACGGATCAAATACGGATAATAATACCAAGAACATCAAGAACTCTATGATTTCATAATCATAATCAACATATTCAAGGTATAAACCATCATTTCACCATCTTCCTTCAACATATAATTCATATAATCCTCAAGAATCGAAACAACAATATCTTAGTCCTCTTCATACGAATCATTTATAGATAACAATACCAAAATCCGAAATCAAAGTGAAGAATTCAACAACATACCTCAAGAACATGAATAACCCAATCAAACCCTTCAAGAATCATTGATATCCTCATAACCAAGCTTCTAATCCATGCCTCTAAGTTCACAATCGACTTAAAAGTGTTTAGAACATACGTAGAAGTGATGAAGGATGGAAAAACGAAGTGAAATGATCAGGAGAAATGAAAGACGAACTTTCATTTTATAAACTGCATCGATCTTTACGTACGTTAACCACCAGCATTAACGTACGTAATGCACTTAGCGTACGCTAACCGTCCTTAATAGCGTATGTAATCTCATTTCCAAAACTAACTGACCTATTTCGTCCAATTGATTACGTACGTAACATTTCCTTCATTACGTACGTAATATGTACGTTGACTTGATACAGTAAAACTCTATTTAACGTACGTTATACACTTCTCGTAGCGTACGTAATGGCCGGGGTTGACTCGCCTGTCCACATCTGCCGCCGACATCGGGTCCCACCTGCCGACCATGACTCGGTCCTGTCCGATTCCCTCGTTACGTATGTAATGCTTTAGCCATAACGTACGTAACACAACCAATTTAGCGTACGTAAGTCTTCAACATTAGCGTACGCTAAGTATTCTATACTTAGCCAATTTTAACTGTTACCACCTGTCTCGACATACAGAATACGAACATACGGCATACTGAATACGTATACTGAATCCAATAACATTCTTATACGATATACCTTATATCGGAAGTACGATAACCTGATACACGATATCCTCAATGCAACTGTCGACCAGACACGACAATTATACCGATACTGACATCTCAATCCTTTATTTATTTTATCCATACTGTACAGATTCCACGATGTACAATATAACTCGGATAAAATAATATCAAACAACAATAGTAAAAATTCCGGTTATTACAGTCTATATCTCCACCGCTATTTGTGTATGCAACTTTTGTGAATCAAAAAGGACTTTATTGGTTGTAATGAAGGCTTTTTTGGACGGGGTAGGATAAGTATGGCTAAAGTGACTTCACTAATTTTCACATACACTTGTTTTGATGCCCAAAGACTCTCACACACATTGTCTAGTCAATAATAGCATATTAATGTTAAAATATGCAAGACTTCATGCATAATCGTATAAAAATGTGACAGCGTGACATGAAACTGCTAGTATTTGAATAATATGATTCATGCATTACTTGTTATCAAGTATTATTTTGACATTTCATGATTCACCTTATTTGATAGTTAATTTAACGGCATTTAAGTGGCTAAGCATTTGAACATAACCCCAAGTTCAAGTGGTAAACCTATAAGCAGTAAATAATATCAGTGACGCGTCTATCGGTTGGTCTCAGGATTTTAGTCGGCGGGTATGCTGAGTCAATTTGGATTGATGATTCAAGTAAATAACCCTTTCTTATTCCAGTAACATGTGTCAAGCATCTTGATACTTGTGAATACATTATTCAATTTGTCAAGCATCATTATTCCAATGATGAAATTCAGGGTCTCAATGATAACCTTTGTTAAGTCATTCAATTTGTGAGTACATTATTCGTCCCAAATGCGGTCGGGTAGAATGGAATTTGTCCTTTAATTCATTGTCCAATAATGTAATATTTCTAAGTGAGTACTCAGACTCTTATTTCTAGGGTTAATTATATAAAATTTCATAAAGATAATAACAAACTCATTTTCTACCACTTTCGAATGTATTCACAAAAGTAGCTGAGTTTAAACAATAAAAATACATATTAAACTTTATCAAAAACCTTGGACCATACATCCATACCCTAAACTATCAATACCTGCTAAGAACCGGTTTAAAACATCCAAGAACCGGATTATAACAACTTCAACCGGTCCATTCTTCTAAACCTGACTTCTGGAGGCCATTGAGGGGTATTTTAGTACTTTCACCCTTATAAATCGACTCTTCCACTTAGATGAGGGAGGAAACGGACTCTAAACTCTTCTAGACACTCTGAAATCGATCCATAAGCTCCACAGTACGAAACTCCATCAAAAAATCGAGGAGAAATCATAAAAAAACATCAACACCTCAATTCAGTTGACAATCAAGGTGAGTTATCTTTGTTTTACTCTCGTTCTTTCTATATTTTTTGTGTGATATGAAGTTTTGAGAGCTGGTTTAGGTGCTTATATACGTTCTAATGATGTTAAGAACTCATACATGGCCTAAACTTGTGTTTATTGTGGATTTATAGGGCATAAAACTCACCAAGACAATAAAAGAATCAATTCTGTCACCTTTTGAAAATATGTGTGGATAATATTGAATTAGTGTGCTTCAGGGGAATAGGTTGATATATACATGTTCTTAAGTATATTAGGTATGTTAGATCAAGAATTTATGCAAATCCAACTTATAATCAAGTGGATATAGACTGGACAAATTCAGTTATTTCAAGATCTTGATAATCTCCCCTAAACCATTGTATTGTTATAGAATCCTAGAGTTGTGGCCTATAAGAGTTAATCTAACACTATGAATAGAAAATAATAGGCTTCATAATGAATTTGGAGTGCAAAAATGATAGAGTATTACGCTCGTATATAACGAAATGTGCATATAAAATTTGTAGAATACCAATTATGTGAAATCGGTAAAACCATTCGGATATACAGTGAGGTAAACCTTGTGTATACCATATAGATTCTTTAAAAGCACTCCTTGAAGCAGGCTCTGAAAACATATCATCACAAATACCTCTTATTGGTATAAAAGCAAAGGTATCACCTGAACAAGGCAAGTAGTAACTGATTTTAAAACTATATCACAAGAGCATTGTCTGAAATATGTGTTAATGATTGTTGTTTTGGATATTGATCGTACCTTGTGTATATATGGATAATATATTGCTCTATTTTTATTGTGTGACGTGTCCCATAGATCATTTATACATGTGGTATTATCATGATGCATATGATCATAGCATAGCATTGGAGGTTGTTGTCGCATGCATTGATCATAGTACAGGCGTTCTAAAGGTGATCAGAACAAACTGTTTTGGTTATGTGCATTGCGGGCTACTGGTAAGGGGTGTTTTGTGGCGGAGTCTAGGACACGTCGTAGTGATCCATGTGTTATGACTGGACACTTTGTGTGATGTTTTGCGGTGGAGTCTGGGACACACCGTGGTGATTCATGTGTATGATTGGGCACCTTATTATCCATGATCCTGGTGGAGTCTGGGACATGCCAGGCTGACCCATGTGTTATGATTGGGCAGTTTGTTCTGGCTATGGTTGGACATGCACACTTTTGGCTCCAGCCAGGAACTCGAGATGTACATAGCAGCGCGCTATAAAAGAGTTTTCGAAAGTTAAAGAAAAATGAAACTGCAATTCATAAACTCATTCATAAATGCATTCATGCATTGTGTGCCACTACTTAGTGAGCTTTCGCTCATTTAGTTGAATTCTTGTGATACAGGTAATAATTCGGGGTATCAGGCATAGGTTGATGTCCGAGATGCTTCTCAACGCCAACGAGCCATTGTATATAAACATCAGACCTGTGGAGTGTTCTGTGTGTGTTAAGTCTAAGTGTGCTTATAAACCTATACAACCGATGTTTTCTTTTGGTTGTAATAATAGTCGGCTGATGTGTAAAAGTAACTTTTGGTGTGTAAAAGGAGTTTCCTCTTAAAGGTTTTAAGTTTTTCGCTGTGCTGTAATATATAATAAGGATATCCTTAATATCCGGTATATGATAGACAAATATAGGGGGTGTGACAGATTTGGTATCGGAGCAAAGGTTTAAAGCATTTCTGAAGACCGTTCATATACAACAATCACTTGGCGGAGAGGAGCAACCCACAGTTAATGGTTTCATTTATATATTTTTTTACTTGCTATTTGCATGTTTATGTTAATATTGGCTAATAAAAGATCCTTGTGTGATAAGTGAAGGCTATTAAAATATTATGGAAGAGAATAGAACACAAGGTAGTGCTGAATGAGCGAGGGATAACTGTATCGACCGACTGACGGATCTTGTGGAAAGGCTTATAGAACGGTATGTTAGACATGAAGCCGAGGCTCGTCGTTCTCCACCTCCTCGAAATGATGCCATTGATCTGGTTAGTGAGAGGTTCCAGAAACTAAAACCTCCCATATTTGAAGGTGGGCTCGATACGAGCGTCTCTGAGAATTGGCTCCGAACTATGGAAAGGATGTTCAGCTACGGCAGAATCCCTGATGAGGCCAAGGTTTCATGTGCGGTGTTTTACCTCCGTAATGATGCTAGTTACTGGTGGGACACCATGATGGGTATATATGATGTTCCTAGACTGACATGGGAGGAATTTAAAGAGCTTTTCAAGGATAAATACCTTACGAAAGCTGCACGAGCGGCAAAACGGAAGGAATTTTCAAACTTGAAGCAAGGTGACATGTCAGTTGATGAATATGTCAGAAAATTTGAGGAGCTATCAAGGTATGCGCCACACATGGTAAGCACGGATGAGCTAAAGGCCGAGCAATTCATCGAGGGTCTGAAACCAGAGATATATAGAGATGTGCAAGTCGGGGAAACTGGAGGCTCAAAATATATGGCAGCGGTTCAGTGAGCTCTAAATGCAGAAATGGTTCAAAGGAAAATCATGGAGGAACGAAAGGAGAAAGAGGCTAAAGAAAAGTAGAACCAGCCGAATTATCAGAAGGGCCAAGGCAAGTGGCAGCACTCAAACAAGGGTAACAAGAGGCAAGACCAGTTCTACAAAGGTAATGGCCAGAAATGGTTTAAGGACAACAACGGAGGACAACCATCCACTGGAGGTAAACAAAAGCCAAAATGTGCAAAATGTGGAAGATATCACTTTGGCGTCTGCATGGAAGGACCCGTAGCCTGCTACAAATGTGCAAAAGATGGGTCATTTTGAGAAGGAGTGTACCTATAATGACTCCGAGCAGAAGAAAGTATAAGGAAGAGTATTTGCGATCACGCAGGCAGAGGATGATGCCAACCCTGCAGTCATCTCAGGTAACATACTAATTCGTGGTATTCCTGCATATGCATTGTTAGATCCAGGAGTAACACATTCATTTGCATCGACCAAGTATGTGAGAAGGTTGGGCATACCACTGGAAGAGTCTGGTGGGCAGTTTAATGTGTCTACCCCTTCAGGAGAACTCTTGACCTCGGACAAAGTTCTCCGATCCTGTAGTGTAGTAATCATTAACTGGGAACTGGATGCTGATCTCATTGTGCTCAACATGTCAGATTATGAAGTGATCCTAGGGATGGGTTGGTTATCCAAGCATCATGCTACCATGGATTGTAAAAAGAAGATTGTTACATTCCAACCACCAAATGAAGAGGAGTTTGTGTTTGTTGGGAGTAGCAGAAAATTGAGAACGAGAATAATTTCAGCAATGATGGCACGAAAATTAATTAGAAATGGATGTGTCGGTTATTTAGCCAGTGTGGTGGACATACAGAAGGAGCAAATCCACAAACCCGAAGATGTACCTGTGGTACAGGAATTTATAGAAGTATTCTGAGAGGATTTACCAGGGCTACCTCCAGACAGAGAAATTGAATTCAACATTGAGATGATTCCAGGAGTAGCCCCAATATCGAAAACACCGTACAGAATGGCTCCTATAGAATTGAAAGAATTAAAAATTCAGTTGCAGGAACTGCTTGATAAAGGATTCATACGACCCAGTTTTTCACCATAGGGAGCCCCAGTACTCTTCATCAAGAAGAAGGATGGTACCATGAGACTCTGTATCGATTATAGAGAATTGAATAGGGTGACCATCAAGAACAAATATCCCTTACCAAGAATTGATGATGTATTTGACCAGCTTCAGGGAGCTGCAATATTTTCAAAGATTGATTTAAGGTCGGGTTACCTGTAACACCCCCAATCCGCTCAGGGATATTACACGCCGTAGACCGTCTCCTCGAGGATCTACCAGGCTGATAACTAAAATCAAACATCGAAACATCGCATTTAAGGCTAAAATGACTCAGTAGACCGATTTGGTCTTTCAATAATAACATACAACTCAATTCCAAACACATACCCACGCAGGGGTCAAAATACAATAACCTCCCGTACAACGGGGAAAAAGGTACTGCAGCGGAAAAGAAAATACAACTAGACCAATACGACATCAACGGATCCTCGTGTGATTAGTGTCGTTCATCTTTCATCATCCTTCGTGCCGACCCTGTGCTATGCTCCAAAACCTGAATGCAAAAATAGACATCCACCCCCCGAATACTCGGGGGTTAGCAAAACTCCACTGTTTTGCTAGTGCAAATACAAAGTGCAAATACGAGCCATACAATTCACATTTCACGAATAACAATAACCAGGAATCCTCAAAAATCCAAACGTAACGAAAAGTACCTCCCGAGGCATGAGTTTGGTAAACATTTCTCAAAACCGAAAGATCACAACTAAAAGGGAAACCATTTATAAAACAGTTTTAAAGATGCCATCGAGAGTTTTAATAGAAAACAATTTGCAAGAAAGCCACTCAATCAACACAAACGAGTCTTCACGAATATTTCCACGGGATTCTCGATCCAAAACCAAATAATATCGACACGAGATCAAACATCTCAACATCACACGGGGTTCTCGACCCAAATCCAGATAATATCAACACGAGATCAATCATCTCAACATTCCACAGGGTTCTTGACCCAATACACAGAATTGCACCACAATACAATCAAAGGTACAATCTCTCATTCGACATATCCTGCTCAAGACCCCCGATTAATTAACCCTCGGAGATTTCGTCAAACCTCCTTGGTTAATTAACCCTGATACCAACGCTTTAAAAACAAGTTGAAGCAAGCTTTCAAAAACACGAATCGCGGTCTATATCAAGACAAACATTTAAAAGTGAGTTGAAAGAATTTGAGATACGAGCATCGTTCGCAGAACGGGTCTTAGCTATCACTCAAATACCCGTAACCAATAAGCCTGCCAGGCGCCTCCCTTGCGCACCTGTGTACCGGCGTTCACTTCCATCATGTTGGCCGCTCATTGAACATGTCACCGCACCGGCGTCACTCCCGCAAGAGCCGCCCCTTGCGCGCGCATTAGGTAACACCGGCGTTCACCACCCATATGGAGCCGCACATTGCAGCATACACCAGGCCGGAGTGCACGCCCCACCCTAAGAGGTTCCCGGATACGACGTTTCTCACAACAAGTATCCACATTATCACAAACATCAAGCACACAGTCAATCGTTGTAACAATTATCAAATCAATACACCAATTCACATAATTTATCCGCCAGTCCACGACCACACGAATAAATAACAACACGCACGTCAACCATAACACGACAGAAAGAAACAATATACGTACCCACGCATTATCAAGCGCAACATCAACACTAAACATATCCAAGGGATTCACGTAGTCACTTACAACCCACACAATTTACAAAACACACGCGTTCTGAAAGTGAGCCTTTAACGAGGCTAGCCGAGTCTTTTGAAAACTCATTTCAAACAAATAAACAAACACACCAAGATGATCACCAATTATCATATCCATAAAATAAGAAAAGTATGGGCAAGGTACTTGCCTCAAATAACCACAACGCGGAGAATCGGCCGAAGTAGGTTGGCACGAACCGACTACGAACTCGCCGACTCCACCGAACGACAATCCGCAACAATGAACTACGAACGAAAACAATAACAACGAAAATGAATTCCAAAGTACGACCCAAAGCCGCTGAATTCAAAGAACAAATGACGAAGGTTCAAGGATTTCCCCCAAAACGGCCAAGAACACGATTCGTCCCGACAAAACACGAAAATAGAATTCCGAGTTGAAATATGGATATACAATCCATAGAATGTGTTTAACAACATCATTTAACCACAATCGGTCCATCAAAAACGGATGAAAAACGAGATCGAGAACAAATCCCCCAAAAAGTCAATTCGAAGGAAATCAAGAAATAGACTTCGATTCGACGAAGAACAATGGATTAAATGATGTTAAACACAAGAATACTACCAAGATTAATCATACCCATCATGAATTAATCAACAACACGGAACGAATCGATTTAAAAATGTAAAAACCCCTAAATTCACGAAATTAGGTTCTAAGGAAGATTACCCGATCTATTGGATCAAAGGATGATAACGGATGATTGATTGATGTTATGAACTCAAGAACTTCATGGATTTGTTGACAAACATCATGGCTTGAAGATCTCCAAGTCTCCAGCCGCGGAAGAGAAGGAGAGGAAATGAAAAACGAGATGAAATGTGACTGCCACCACATTTATATCGGCCGGACTAGCGCGCGCTAGTCGCCGAGCTAGCGCGGCGCTATCGCCTGTGCCGCGATCCAGGCCTTCTCGACTAGATCGCCGCCAGTAGCGGCGCAGCCTTTCCGGCCAGAAGGCGCTACTCGCCGGCCAGAAGGCGGCGCTACTCGCCGGCCGTAGCGTGGCGCCGGCGGTAGCGTGACGCAGCTGGCCCGACAAGAGCGTGCGCTACCCGCCGAGCCTCGACCGATTCCGTAACCCCCAAGACTCCACCGTCTGCACTCCGGAGAAGGCAAGGCGTTAGGCTACCGATAAGGTGGCGCTTACACTGCCGGCTAAGCGCGCTGCAGCCTCTTCCGGCCAGAAGCGTGCGCTACGCCGGTTCGCCGCACTGTCCGGCCGGTGCCCGCAATCGTCCGGCTGGGCCCCGCAACCGTCCGGCCAAGATGCGACCACTGTGGCTCGACGACCCGATTTCCTAAACGCATTTTAACGAACACGACGAAAAGTTCGCGGACAACATCAACGACCGAAATGAAAACATAATACCGTAATTAATCATACGCGACCAAGAAACGGCCGAGACAACAATTACGTATAAGGATACCCGTAACTTTTAAGAAATTACAAAATGGCCCAAACGCCTAAATCACGATACGTGATCGAATAACCAAACCGGGTTCACAACACGCCTAACAAAGTTAAACGGACTTACAGAAACTCAAACAATTAGCCAACGAGATTCGCAAGAATCGAACTCAAGTGCGGAAAAGTCGCTAAAAAGCACGGAACTCAACAAAACGACACCGAAACGAACTCGGATGTCAAAAAGTGTAGAATTAATCATTCTCAGAACGACGAAACGGTCATGAGCGAGTCGTCAAAACGGACTCCGACCGAAAAAAGAAATTTACCAAAAATCAAAAATTGCGGATATTACATTCTACCCTCCTTAAAAGAAGTTTCGTCCCGAAACTTAAAACAAGTAGGGAGAAGCAATATCCTGCCAGGAAAACTCAACGAGATACACAAGAAACGCGTAACTAACGCCCAACGGCGAAACGTTACAAACAACGCAACGGAATATACGGTGTGAAAACACGCTCCACGACGACAAACACAATGTCGCCATTAGGGATATAATAGAACCAACAAGTGACAAGCGTCATCAAATGGATAATACAATCAAGTCAATTATCCGAACAATCACAAAACACAACAAACGAAAATCAATACGATTGACCAACCCAACGGTACATCAATCAAAACGCGAGCCAATCGTTGAACAAATACGGAATTCCAACGCCCAAGGGTTGGAAGATCGAAAACGAGACTAATTTCCTGAACTTAAGGGAATTAGGAAGGAGCCTGAATGCTCAATAATCACGAAACGAGAACAAAAAACCGAACAAACAAACGATCGAGACAACAAAAATCGAACAATTATGTCCGAAACACGAAGGATAATATAATTCAAACAACAACTCCCAGGATGATCTGGTGAGAACTACAAGACATGCATTCCCATAAGGTCCACAGGAAAGGGAATAGCGATTGAAAAGTCACAACGACAAACGAGTTATTTCGAAACGATACCACCCTCGTTCGATCAACAAAAGCAAGAGATAGGGAAAGTTCAGAAAATGTTAACGAGCATAAACGAGTCGACAGAGTCGAAAATATAGGAGTTCCAAATCCGATCCACTTCGAATAAAAGAACTAATAGAACCAGATGATGCCACTCCCGAACAAGGTTCACAAGAATCGAACCGAACCTGAAAAAAGTCATAGCGATAGCCAGATCGACCCACAACAAGGTCGCAGCTCGTTCGGACAATGAAACCGAAATACAGAACAAGTTCATAAAGTATCAACGAACATGAGCGAATCGATAGACTGGAGAAAGAGAAAATACAGAAGTCAAAATAGTACGGGTATTACCTCCGACCTCGTCCACGAATTTCACCAAAAATGGGAGCAAGGTAACAAGACATTAAACAACCGACACATAACGGAACCATCACCGATACACACGGTCATACCAAACCAAGCTCTAACAGCTCGCACATGCGCGACAACGCAGAAATCACCACGAGTCGACAACATTCAACACCAACATCCCGCCTCTCACAGGGGGCTAACACAACAATTGTGTGGAAAATGACTCAACGCTCACACCGCCAATCCGATCATACTCGGGAGCAAACATCAAAATGACAATGCGAACATCATACATACATACCCAACCCTCAAACGGGAATGGATAGATTTTTTTTTTTTTAAAAAAAAAAAAACGAAAACCTCATTTTGAAAATAATTTAGAAGAACACCGGTTGATCTTGAGTATCACCTTCCAAAAAGTACAAACATGAAACATCGTTATCGAGACTTTGAAAACTATCATGCGTTTGGTAAAAATGAGGACATCTTCTTTTAGCGAAAGACTTTCAGAAGTATTCGACCCTCGGGTCTAAGTATAAGTGTTTCTAAACATCGAAAATATCTCAAAGCATTTTGGTCCTCGAAGTAAAAAAATTTTTGAAATATATATTGTGGCACCTAGGATGTACCACAAGAAAATAACTCATTTGAAAAGTATGTCTCGAAATTTATTTTTCTAAGATACTCAAGGTTTTCAAAAATCCAATAGGCCAGAATGCCCAAAACTCACGCATACCGACGTTCACTAAAACAACTCCTAGTACACGCATCAAAACGTTTAAAATCAAGACAATACATGTCTTTAAACGGAATAAACAATAAAATACCACAGTCGAAGACCGCCTAGGATTCAGAACAAAACCACTGACCCCATTTGAGGCCTCTAAGGACCCTCCCGCCCTGGCTAGTGAACAAGTCGAACGCGTATAAGCACAAAGCTTCCACAATAGAACTTGTAAAACGTGCAAAACGATTCGAAAATCATCAGCAACGGACAAAAACAATAATAAAAAGACATCACAAGCGATGACACTCCTCGTATAAATCAAATACGAGAGTCGACTAAATACATATCGTGAAATAAAAATCCACAGAAGGATTTCACCACTTAACAAATAATCATAAAAATAGCTCGTGTCACACGAGGCACAACACAAAGAAGGGAGACTTACTTCTACAGGTCGCACGAAGATGATGATCGCCCCACGATACTAATCACGACCAACAAACTCAGACGACGCGTCGCGACACTACTCCGTCAGACAAAATCCGACGAGACACAACTCAACAGACACCACTGACCCGACAGCCTAGGTTTCCACAACCTAAGCTCTGATACCATAAATGTAACACCCCCAATCCGCTCAGGGATATTACACGCCGTAGGCCCTCTCCTCGAGGATCTACCAGGCTGATAACTAAAATCAAACATCGAAACATCGCCTTTAAGGCTAAAATGACTCAGTAGACCGATTTGGTCTTTCAATAATAACATACAACTCAATTCCAAACACGTACCCACGCAGGGGTCAAAATACAATAACCTCCCGTACAACGGGGAAAAAGATACTGCAGCGGAAAAGAAAATACAACTAGACCAATACGACATCAACGGATCCTCGTGTGATTAGTATCGTTCATCTTTCATCGTCCTTCGTGCCGACCCTGTGCTATGCTCCAAAACCTGAATGCAAAAATAGACATCCACCCCCCGAATACTCGGGGGTTAGCAAAACTCCACTGTTTTGCTAGTGCAAATACAAAGTGCAAATACGAGCCATACAATTCACATTTCACGAATAACAATAACCAGGAATCCTCAAAAATCCAAACGTAACGAAAAGTACCTCCCGAGGCATGAGTTTGGTAAACATTTCTCAAAACCGAAAGATCACAACTAAAAGGGAAACCATTTATAAAACAGTTTTAAAGATGCCATCGAGAGTTTTAATAGAAAACAATTTGCAAGAAAGCCACTCAATCAACACAAACGAGTCTTCACGAATATTTCCACGGGATTCTCGATCCAAAACCAAATAATATCGACACGAGATCAAACATCTCAACATCACACGGGGTTCTCGACCCAAATCCAGATAATATCAACACGAGATCAATCATCTCAACATTCCACAGGGTCCTTGACCCAATACACAGAATTGCACCACAATACAATCAAAGGTACAATCTCTCATTCGACATATCCTGCTCAAGAACCCCGACACTAACCCTGAGATTTCACAAACCTCCTTGGTTAATTAACCCTAATACCAACACTTTAAAAAAAAGTTGAAGCAAGCTTTCAAAAACACGAATCGCGGTCTATATCAAGACAAACATTTAAAAGTGAGTTGAAAGAATTTGAGATACGAGCATCGTTCGGTAACGGGGTCTTAGCTATCATTCAAATACCCGTAACCAATAAGCCTGCCAGGCGCCTCCCTTGCGCACCTGTGTACCGGCGTTCACTTCCATCATGTTGGCCGCTCATTGAACATGTCACCGCACCGGCGTCACTCCCGCAAGAGCCGCCTGCGCGCGCATTAGTTAACACCGGCGTTCACCACCTATACGGAGCCGCACATTGCAAAGATACACTGTGCCGGAGTGCACGCCCGCCTCGTAGGTTCCCTGACACGACGTTTCTCACAACAAGTATCCACATTATCACAAACATCAAGCACAAACCAATCGTTGTAACAATTATCAAATCAATACACCAATTCACATAATTTATCCGCCAGTCCACGACCACACGAATAAATAACAACACGCACGTCAACCATAACACGACAGAAAGAAACAATATACGTACCCACGCATTATCAAGCGCAACATCAACACTAAACATATCCAAGGGATTCACGTAGTCACTTACAACCCACACAATTTACAAAACACACGCGTTTTGAAAGTGAGCCTTTAACGAGGCTAGCCGAGTCTTTTGAAAACTCATTTCAAACAAATAAACAAACACACCAAGATGATCACCAATTATCATATCCATAAAATAAGAAAAGCATGGGCAAGGTACTTGCCTCGAATAACCACAACGCGGAGAATCAGCCGAAGTAGGTTGGCACGAACCGACTACGAACTCGCCGACTCCACCGAACGACAATCCGCAACAATGAACTACGAACGAAAACAATAACAACTAAAATGAATTCCAAAGTACGACCCAAAGCCGCTGAATTCAAAGAACAAATGACGAAGGTTCAAGGATTTCTCCCAAAACGGCCAAGAACACGATTCGTCCCGACAAAACACGAAAATAGAATTCCGAGTTGAAATATGGATATACAATCCATAGAATGTGTTTAACAACATCATTTAACCACAATCGGTCCATCAAAAACGGATGAAAAACGAGATCGAGAACAAATCCCCCAAAAAGTCAATTCGAAGGAAATCAAGAAATATACTTCGATTCGACGAAGAACAATGGATTAAATGATGTTAAACACAAGAATACTACCAAGATTAATCATACCCATCATGAATTAATCAACAACACGGAACGAATCGGACGAAAATGTAAAAACCCCTAAATTCACGAAATTAGGGTTCTAAGGAAGATTACCTTGATTCGCTGGATCAAAGGATGATAACGGATGATTGATTGATGTTATGAACTCAAGAACTTCATGGATTTATTGACAAACATCATGGCTTGAAGATCTCCAAGTCTACAGCCGCGGAAGAGAAGGAGAGGAAATGAAAAACGAGATGAAATGTGACTGCTCAGCCACATTTATACTGGGCCGGACTAGCGCGCGCTAGGCTGCCGAGCTAGCGTGCGCTATCGGCCTGTGCCGCGATCCGGGCCTTCTGACTAGACTGCTCGGCCAGTAGCGGCGCAGCCTTTCCGGCCAGAAGGCGTGCGCTACTCGCCGGCCAGAAGGCACGCAGCTGGCCCGACAGCTGGCGTGCGCTACCCGCCGAGCCTCGACCGATTCGTAACCCCTGTGACTCCACCGTCTGCACTCCGATAAGCGTCGCAAAGCCGCCTGATAGCGTGCGCTACACCTGACGGTTAGCGCGCGCAGCCTTCCGGCCGTAGCGTGCGCTATGCCGGTTCCTGCCGCACCTGTCCGGCCGGTGCCCGCAATCGTCCGGCCAGTCCCGCAACCGTCCGGCCAGTACCCGACCACCAGGGCTCGACGACCCGATTTCCGGAAACGAACACGACGAAAACTTCGCGGACAACATCAACGACCCGAAATGAAAACATAATACCGTAATTAATCATACGCGACCAAGAAACGGGCCGAGACAACAATTACAGATACGGATACCCGTAACTTTTAAGAAATTATAAAATGGCCCAAAACGCCCGGAAATCACGATACGTGATCAAATAACCAAACCGAAGTTCACAACACGTCTAACAAAGTTAAACGGACTTACAGGAAACTCGAAACAGCAGTTTCGAACGAGATTCGCAAGAATCGAACTCAAGTGCGGAAAAGTCGCTAAAAAGCACGGAACTCAACAAAACGACACCGAAACAAACTCGGATGTTAAAAAGTGTAGAATTAATCATTCTCAGAACGACGAAACGGTCATGAGAGAGTCGTCAAAACGGACTCCGACCGAAAAAAGAAATTTACCAAAAATCGAAAATTGCGGATATTACATTACCATCAATTAAATATCAAAGAAGATGACATACCAAAGACGGCATTTCGAACCAGGTATGGACACTATGAATTTATGGTGATGCCTTTTGGTTTAACTAATGCCCCTGCTGCTTTCATGGATTTAATGAATCGAGTCTTTAGAGAGTACTTGATAAGTTTGTTATTGTCTTTATTGATGACATCCTTATCTACTCTCGATCATTTGATCAATACAAGAAACATTTGAGAACAGTGTTGGGTATCCTAAATGATAAATGGCTATATGCTAAGTTTAAGAAATGCGACTTCTGGAGGGGACAAGTGGCATTCCTTGGGCATGAGTGTCGAAGGAAGGAATTTCAGTTGACCTAGGGAAAGTGGAGTCCGTGAGTAAGTGGACCAGACCGAAGAGTGTTCATGAGGTACGCAGTTTTTTGGGGTTAGCAGGTTATTATAGACGATTCGTTGAAGGATTCTCCAAGATAGCCTCACTGCTTACTCAACTGACGAGAAAGAACGTTAAGTTTCAGTGGTCTGATGCATGTGAAAAGAGATTTGAAGAACTGAAACAGAGGTTAACATCTGCACCAATCCTTTTGATTCCAACAACTACAGGAAGATTTGTTATTTATAGTGATGCGTCAAAGTCAAGATTGGGAGTTGTGCTTATGCAAGATGGAAGAGTAATTGCTTATGCTTCACGGCATCTGGAGGATTATGAGAAAAACTATCCAACTCTTGATCTTGAATTGGCAGCCGTAGTATTTGCCTTGAAAATGTGGCGACATTACCTCTATGGAGAAAGATGTGAAATCTACATGGATCATAAGAGCTTAAAGTATTATTTCACACAGAAGGAACTCAATATGCGGCAAAGGCGATGGCTGGAATTGGTTAAGGATTATGATTGCATAATAAACTATCATCCAGGTAAGGCAAATGTTGTTGCAGATGCTTCAAGTAGAAGGTCTAATGCTAGCGTATCGGCAATAATAGTGACCCAAAAACCATTATTATGAGAGTTGGAAAAGTGGAGATTGCAGATTGTGTAAGAAGGGCATGTCAAAAAACTGTTTTCAATGACGCTGCAACCTACCATACTTGAGACCATTAAACAGGATCAACTTACGGATCCCTATCTGTCTCATTTGAAGGAAGAAGTTGAGACAGGCAAATCCAAGGATTTCGGAATTACACCAAATGGAGTTATCAACTTCAAGGGGCGGCTATGTGTACCGGATAATAGTAGTCTACAGAAGGAGATACTCTCAGAAGCTCCCAACGCTCCATATATAGTACATTCTGGAACCACCAAGATGTACAAGGACCTAAAGATGCACTATTGGTGGCCTGGGATGAAGAACGATGTGGTTAAATTTGTGGCTCAGTGCCTAACTTGTCAACAAGTAAAGGCAGAACATCAAAGACCCGCAGGGACATTACAATCACTGGATGTTCCTAAATGGAAATGGGAAGTCATCAATGGACTTTGTAGTTGGACTTCCAAGAACCAGAGAAGGTCACGATGCCATATGGGTTATAGTTGATCGCCTTACAAAATCATCTCACTTTCTTCCGGTACATACTACGTATTCCATGGATAAGTTGGCAGATCTAAACATTAGAGAAATTATAAGATTGCATGGCGTGCCTTTATCAATTGTATCAGACAGAGATCGCCATTCTACTTCATCACTCTGGGAGAGCTTACATAAAGCTCTGGGAAGAAAGTTGGCGATCAGTACAACGTTTCACCCACAAACTGATGGTCAGTCTGAGAGAACAATCCAGACTCTGGGGACATATTAAGGGCGTGCGTATTGGATTTCCAAGGGTCGTGGAATACCTACCTGCCTTTGATAGAGTTTGCGTATAATAACAGCTTCCACTCTACTATTGGCATGGTGCCTTACGAAGCTCTTTAGGGCAGAAAGTGCAGATCACCGATTCATTGGGATGAGCTGGGTGAGAGGAAGTTTCTTGGACCAGAATTGGTGCAGAAAACCAAAGAACCATCGAGAAAATTAGAAAAAGAATGCTTACGGCTGTAGTCGGCGTAAGAGCTACGCGGACAACCGACGACGAATGCTTGAGTTTGATGTCGGGGACAAAGTATTTCTCAAGGTGGCACCAATGAAGGGCGTCATGAGATTCAGAAAGAAAGGGAAATTAAATCCAAGATACATAGTCCCGTTTTAGGTACGGGAAAGAATTGGAGAAGTGGCATACAGGTTAGCACTTCCGCCATCACTAACAAATGTTCACGATGTCTTTCACATTTCGATGTTGAAGAGGTATGTCTCGAATCCAATACATATATTGAGCTATGAGCAATTACCGTTAAGTGAGGATTTGAATTATGAAGAGACACCGGTTAAGATCTTAGATAGTAAGCAAACATAATTGAGGAACAAAAAGATGTCGTTTGTTAAGGTGTTGTGGAAGAATCACTCAGTTGAAGAAGCCACGTGGGAAAAGGAAGATGAAATGAGGCATAAATACCCGGCTCTATTCGGTAAGTAAATTTCGAGGACGAAATTTTTATGAGGGAAGATTGTGATGCCCAAAGACTCTTACACACAAGGTCTAGTCAATAATAGCATATTAATCTTAAAACATGCAAGACTTCATGCTTAATCGTATAAAAATGTGACCGTGTGACATGAAACTAGTAGTATTTGAATAATATGATTCATGCATTACTTGTTATCAAGTATTATTTTGACATTTCGTGATTCACCTTATTTGATAGTTAATTTAACGGCATTGAAGTGGCTAAGCATTTGAACATAACCCCAAGTTCAAGTGGTAAGCCTATAAGCAGTAAATAATATCAATGATGTAACACCCCCAAGTTATTCAGGGTATATTACAGCGCCGTGAGCCCCGCCGTGGGACCCACAAGGCTAAACATACGCGGAACTATAAACTTGACCGATAAGGTCTACATACAATAGAATGAAAGACGATACAAATGGTATTCAAAACCATAACCAGTGAAACCATATACATCACTGCACAAATCAATACCTCGGCAACACAGGCCGGAACATCAAGGAAACTGAAATACAATACTCGAGTATTAAAAATCCATTCCAGTACAACAACACTGAATTGAGGAATCCAAGAAAATAACCGGAGACAAGACACATTATCACACTTGCCCATCATCTTCATGCCGACCCGGTACCCGTCTGTCCGCTCTCTTGGAACCTGAAATACATGAAACGTATTTCCCCCATAAAGGGGTTAGCCGTCGAATAGCTAGTGCAAGTATATCAATATGAAACACAATACTCCTCGACAATAAAGTAATGTAATCCGTCAATTCATCAATAACCGTCAATTCATCAATTAAGACTAGTATTCCGGAATAACTAAAATCTCATGACGTATGTGAATGCCGTAAAAACGGTTCGTTCATATCATACGCCGTTACATGTAGGAATGCCGTCAAAACGGTTCGTTCATTACATGCCAACATTATTTCATATGAATGCCGTAGAAACGGTTCGTTCATATCAACCATGGAAT
Source organism: Orobanche coerulescens (assembly GCA_033398695.1). Taxonomy (NCBI): domain Eukaryota; kingdom Viridiplantae; phylum Streptophyta; class Magnoliopsida; order Lamiales; family Orobanchaceae; genus Orobanche; species Orobanche coerulescens. The sequence goes on from CM065803.1 coordinate 54,904,998, forward strand.
CGCACTGCAGGCTACGAAACCTCGTAGGACCATAGGCTGGCCCCGGAGTGGCTAGAAATAATCATACCATCAATATTTCATACTTTCAAAGTCGAACGCATAATCATAAATGTATACTTGCCTTAATAAACGTTACCGAAAATCCCAAGGACACGGTTCGACCGAAGCTTGAACCACGAAGAAGACAACGAACGGAAGGGTTCCGACTTGAGTTCTTCACAAGGATGTCGTCCCTAAGTCATATCAATGATAAATCAACAATCGTACGATGAATAATAATCGTACAACGCACAAACCCCCTCTTAGACCTTTGTCTGACACCTTCAAGGCGCCGACTAATGACTCAACCAAAATGACGAATCAATACAATCCAACCGCGAACAACGATGGAAATGATAGAATACACCTAAATAATCATCAATCCATCACTAATCTAAATTACTACGGATTAAAAGGATGAAGTCAAACAAAATCCCCAATTTCCAACATAAAATTCGAAGTGTTCTTGAATAATCTTTCAATAATCCGATGAATACTTAAACATGTCCATAATCATGCGTATATCACTTCATACCCCATGATTTTAACACCCAAAACACCATTACCCAATACAAAATCGAAATCCAAGATATTGAAGAAATTACCTCTTGAAGATCCAAGCACTATGATTCGAAGAATACTCGATAGATCGATGATCCGAGCTTAAAAATCGAAAATAGATGAAGGAAGTCACACACTCAAGTGATAGATGGAGAAACCTCCCTCTCTCAAGCCTTTCCTCTCGTGTGATGGTGAAGAAATGAGAAATATCGGTTGAAACGCGCAGAAAAACGCAGATATAGGGCTGACTGACGTGTGTGCCGCGGCTCAAGATAGGTGTGCCGCGGCACGCACTCCAAAATTTGCTCCTGTGGCTCGGGCAAAGGTGCCGCGGCTCAGCCTGTGTGCCGCGGCACCGGTACAGGCGGTTTTGGCCAAATCTGGAAAATGAGAGTGACCTAGCTATTTCGACCATAACTCCCTCTTCTGGACTCCGATTGGCTCACCGTTTGAACCATTGGAAAGCTAACTCGATGCTTTATAATATTGCCAAGATTCAGAATTTTTGGAGTTTCCAAGAATTTATGATGATTTAACAAAGTCGAACTCATACGTGGAAAAGTCGCTAAAGAACACGGAATTCAACAGAACGATACCGAAATGAACTCGGATGACAAAAAGTGTAGAATTAATCATTCTCAGGATGACGAAACGGTCCCAAGTAAGTCGTCAAAATAGACTTCCGCCAAAAATAGAAAATTTCCGGGAATCAAAATTACGGGTATTACAAATGACGTGTCTATCGGTTGGTCTCGGGGTTTTAGTCGGGGGGTATGCTGAGCTAATTTGGATTGATGATTCAAGTAAATAACCCTTTCTTATTCCGATAACACGTGTCAAGCATCTTGATACTTGTGAATACCATCAATGATGAAATTCAGGGTCTCAATGATAACCTTTGTTAAGTCATTCGATTTGTAAGTGCCTTATCCCAAATGCGGTTGGGTAGAATGGAATTTGTCCTTTAGTTCATTGTCCAATAATGTCATATTTTTAAGTGAGTACTCGTACTCTTATTTCTAGGTTTAATTATATAAAATTTCATAAAGATAACAATAAGCTCATTTTCTACCACTTTCGAATGTATTCGCAAAAGTAGCTTAGCTTAAACAATAAAAATACATATTAAACTTTATCAAAAACCTTGGACCATAAATCCATACCCTAAACATGATCAATCCCTACTAAGAAGCGCTTTAAAACATCCAATAACCGGATTATAACAACTTCAACCGGTCCATTCTTCTAAACCTGACTTCTGGAGGCCATTGAGGGGTATTTTTGTACTTTCACCCTTATAAACCGACTCTTCCACTTAGATAAGGGAGGAAACGGACTCTAAACTCTTCTAGACACTCTGAACTCGATCCATAAGCTCCACACTTCGAAAGTCCATCAAAAAATCGAGGCACAATCATAAAAAAAACATCAACACCTCAATTCAGTTGACAATCAAGGTGAGTTATCTTTGTTGTACTCTTGTTCTTGCTATATTTCTTGTGTGATATGAAGTTGTGAGAGCTGGTTTAGGTGCTTATATACGTTCTAATGATGTTAAGAACTCATATATGTCCTAAACTTGTGTTTAATGTGGATTTATAGGGCTTAAAACTCACTAAGACAACAAAAGAATCAATTCTGTCACCTTTTGAAAATATGTGTGGATAGTATTGAATTAGTGTGATTCAGGGGCACAAGTTGCTATATACATGTTCTTAAGTATACTAGGTATGTTATATCATGAATTTATGCAAATCCGACTTATAATCAAGTGGATATACGGTGGACAAATTCAGTTATTTCAAGATCTTGATAATCTCCCCTAAACCATTGTATTGTTATAGAATCCGAGAGTTGTGGCCTATAAGAGTTGATCTAAAACTATGAACAGAAAATAATAGGCTTCATAATAAATTAGGAGTAAAAATGATAAGAGTATTATGCTCGTATATAACGAAATGCGCACATAAAATTTGTAGAATACCAATTATGTGAAATCGGTAAAACCCATCGGATACACAGTTAGTTAAAGCTTGTGTATACCATATAGATTCTTTAAAGGCACTCCTCGAAACAGTATCTGAAGACATATCATCACAACTACCTCTTATTGGTATAAAAGCAAAGGTATCACCTGAACAAGGTAAGTAGTAACTGATTTTAAAACTGTATCACAAGAGCATTGTCTGAAATACGTGTTAATGATTGTTGTTTTGGATATTGCTTGTACCTTATGTATATGTGGATAACATATTGCTCTATTTTTATTGTGTGACGTGTCCCATAGAGCATTTATACATGTGGTATTATCATGATGCATATGATCATAGCATAGCATTGGAGGTTGATGTCGCATGCATTGATCATAGTACGGGTGTTCTAAAGGTGATTAGAACAAACTGTTTTGGTTATGTGCATCGCGGGCTACTGGTGAAGGGATGTTTTGTGGCGGATTCTAGGACACGTCGTAGTGATACATGTGTTATGATTGGACACTTTGTGTGATGTTTTGCGGTGGAGTCTGGGACACACCGTGGTGACTCATGTGTATGATTGGGCATCTTATTAGCCATGATCCTGGTGGAGTCTGGGACACGCCAGGCTGACCCATGTGTTATGATTGGGCAGTTTGTTCTGGCTATGGTTGGACATGCACACTTTTGGCCTGGGTCAGGAACTCGAGATGTACATAGAAGCGCGCTAAAGAGTTTTCGAAAGTTAAAGGAAAATGAAACTGCATTTCATAAACTCATTCATAAATGTATCCATGCATTGTGTGTCACTACTTACTGAGCTTTCGTTCATTTAGTTGAATTCTTGTGATACAGGTAATAATTCAGGGTATCAGGCATAGGTTGATGTGGGATGCTTCTCTACGCCAACGAGTCGTTGTATATGAACATAACATGTGGAGTGTTCTTTGTGTGTGTTAAGTCTAGGTTTGCTTATAAACCTATACAGCCGATGTTTTCTTTTGGTTGTAATATAATAGTCGGATGATGTGTAAAAGTAACTTTTGGTGTGTAAAAGGAGTTTCCTCTTAAAGGTTTTAAGTTTTCCACTGTGTTGTAATATATAATAAGGATATTTTTAATATCCGGTATCTGATAGACAAATCTAGGGGGTGTGACACTTGTAGTTTCGAATAAGATACCAAGGCAAGTTCTAGAGTCTTAAAACATGAATGATACACTCAACAATGAAACTTGCATTTTTTTTATGCACGAAGGCTCAAAAAGCTCACAAATTAAGATTTGTTCATACCTCCAAGATATTAAACTATTTATTCAATTTCACACCCTTTTGATTATCTACAATTTTTCCTCTTCAAACATCCTCAACTTGTATATCAAAATAACAAAATAAATCCCGAGACATCCAATACAAGAGTTCATTCTTCCGAGTTTTTATCAAAAGTAAATTACTCTAATAAAAAAAATAATGCAAAACTACCAACTAACAAACTCAAACTAAATTCAACTATATTCAAGCAAAAATTAAAAGAAAATGCAAGTATTTTCTTGACCCAAAATCTCTCCCCCAAAATTAAACATGATTATCTATGCAATATGCGTGAAATAGAGAATTATGGGTAAAAATACGTACAACCCCTCTCTAGGAGGGTGGTGGCTGATCTGATCGGGCTGGAAAGTGCCCTTGGGAGATGTGCCACTCATACATCGTCCTCCTCATCATCATCATGTCCTAGTCCCGTCATGTCGTCTCTGCTCGGAATGTATGGAACTCGTTCTCCAACACCGTCATCCTCTCGACCAAGATGGGGTCATCACCTCCCCGTCTGGCAGTCTCGGCATATGATCCATTATCTCTACGACGGCGTCGGGAACCCTATCTAGACGACTCGGCTTGCTCGGCCGATTCACGACCAGTCTCTCTCCTCTCAAACTCTTCTTCTTCTTCCTCTCTCTCGTCTCTAGGTCCTCTTCTAACTGGAGGCCACAACACATTTTCTAGCACCATGATCTCCTCGTGGCCCTCGGTAGCCAATGCCCAATTTTCTGGCCGACTCAACTCGGTAAGCGTGGTGTTCGGTAATGGGAAATATACTCTCGGTTCGCCTTCTAGCTGAGGTGCCTCGATCAACCAAATTTGATTTTCTTTGATTCTGATCATTTTCATTGAAATCAAGGCAGTTTTACTAAGCATCTTCGAACCGAAAATGGGGATAAGGCTGGATATATCGACGCCAAAGTGGATAGCAAAAGTAGTAATCATCCCTCCAATGCAAATAGCTCCTGCCTTGGCCAAAGCCACCTTCCTAGAGTGCTCTATAAATAATCGACCAACTTGCATGCCCTGTCGTGCCGAGGCTGCCCAAATGACTCCCAGCTCGCGCGCCCCGACCACTCCGGTTTCGCCAACCGTGAAAATAGTGCTAGCAAGCACCTTTGAAAGATATCTGAAGACCGGACTGCGTATGAAGGATGCCTTTGCTGATCTAGCCTCGTATGTGCGAGCTTCATTGGTAATATGCCTCCAAAAGTTCGCCTACGAGTATCCCTCGTAGGCGGTGTAAGCTCTCCCCATTTCTATCCCAAAAATCTGCTCGATTTGTGCGGGCGTCAAAGACCTCTAACGGCCACCTAATTGATAGGTGATGGCAGTGGCTGCGATCGCTGAAGTCCCCTCGATGTCAAGTGTGCTGAGGAACTCCAATGTAAGGCTATGAAACGTACCCCAACGCCTCTTCATAAACTCCGTCCATCCCAGATTCTCGAACAAATGCCAAATGTCATCATGGACACCGAATGCTTGTGTGCACTCGCCATCGGAGTACCGGGTCGGCATTACTTTTCTGGTGGCTAATTGTGTGAACCGATTTTTAGCCGACGCAGTTCGTAGATTCAGCCCCAGACCCTTAGCGGTCACAAGTCGTCCCTCATTGCTCCTTGCCTTCCTAGACCCAGCTGTAGACATGTTGCCGAAAGAGAAAATCTGTGGATTCCCAAAAAAAATTCATGAGATTGTTTCAAAACAATAAAGGTCAAGAATTTTGTTAGAAAATAAACTCAACAACCATTTAGAACAACCATATATCATCACCAAACGAGAATCAATCAATAATCCATTCCAGTTTCATAAGAAAATACTCGTATGCAAGGTGTTTGACAAAAGTCCTCAACCAAAATTCATACCCAATGAACCAATTCACGATATATTCTATCCCAAGAATAACATCAACATACCCATCAATTACATCAATTCATATGACTAATTTCAACCAATCAACGAAATAAAAAAATAATCCCAAAGTTAGAATCCCAATTAAAAGATAAGAAGAATTCTTAATTGAAAGTTGAAATCGATCGGTGAATATGCCTAGATCCTTGCGTGATTGATGTTTCTCAAATCAATTTGAAGTTTAATCCGGTAAAAAAAATTGGTGGGAAGATTTTCACTCGGGAGAGAAAGGGTTTCGTTTTTTTTTTGAAGTATGAGTTATTAATCCCGACTGTTCTGTTTAATAAAACTCAGCGACGCACGAGCAGGATGCACGAGCAATTGCTCGTGCGCGAGGTCGTGCGCGACCTCTCTGATCTGTTCTGTCCTAATACGCACGAGCAAGCCACACGAGCAGAAGCTCATGCTTTTTGGTCGTGCGTCCCTGGTGCTACCTTATGCATTTAAAGCGCACGAGCTCATGGTCGTGCGTGCTGCTCGTGCAGATTTCTCCAAATCAAGCAAAATAAAAAAAATGAAAAAAAAAACACACTCAAGAAAATAAATAGTACTAAAATGCTAAAAAAATTCTAATAAAATCTTAATGTTGAAAGAAAAACCGTTGGGTTGCCTCCCAATTAGCGCTAAGTTTAACGTATTCAGCCAGACGCCTGTTTTATTTTATCTCAGATCATTCGACGAGCTCTTACAATCTGGCTTACATGCAATTTTATCAAGAGGTTCTCCCTTAGTCAGTCCATCAAATCGAGGGGTCATAAAAAATCTGACATCTTCACCATGCGTCCTTATCGTCAATTCTCCTCGGTCCACATCAATTAATGCTCGAGTAGTGGCTAATAATGGACGTCCAAGTATTACTAGACCATTTTGCTTCCTGTCATCATCAAGCACTATGAAGTCAACGTGGAAGGTGAACTTATCGATCTTTAAAAGTACATCTTTTACAATTCCCTTCGGGTAAGCCAAAGATCGATTTATGAATTGTAAGTTCACTGGAGATGGCCCTAATTCTCCTAATCCAAGTGTCCTGAAAATTGATAAAGACAATATATTAACACTCGAACCATGATCACAAAATACATCATTTAATAAACAACCCGAAATAGAGCAAGAAATTGAAAAACTCCCTAGATCCTTAAGCTTTTTCGGTAGGCGCTCCAATTTTTTTTCTTTGAAGCCATGGCTTGCACGATATGCTCAATATCGGACCGATCCTTCACCTCATTAATGGAAATTATCAAATCAATTTTATTAGACAACACGGTTGCATCTTCGTCTTCATTCTCCAATTCTGGTAGCTCTTCATTCATGGTGCACGAAAAAATAGCATTGCATTGTGCTTTTGGATTTTCCTCGGTGTTGCTTGGAAATTGGCCCTTTTGATGTTGGCTTCCTACGATCTTAGCCAAATGAACGATTTGCGTTTCTAGGTTTTTCATTTGAGCTCCAACGGTAGTTGCTAATTGAGTCACATGATTTTCAATCCGATCAAGCTTTTCTTCATCTCGGGTAAACCGACTCTTTGTTTCCATCATGAAAGTAGCCAAAACATTATCTAATTATAATTTGGCTTGGACTCTTCTATCACCTCACCATTCGACACTTTAAATCCCGTCGGTGGTTGCAACACATTTCTCGAATTCCCGTAGCTAAAATTCTCGTGATTCCTATTTGAAGGATGATAAAACCCCGGATAAGGATTATTTCGATAGTTATTGAAATTATGGTTATTGATGTAATGAGCTTCCTCCAACGAGTCCGGTGGTGGTACACTTCCTTTTGGAGTTATTTTTTCATTTGCACTCTTCGTCAGAACTCCCAAATAGTTGGTCAAAATCGACATTTGTGCAGTTAAAGCCTTTATGGGATCCGAGTCTGAAACTTCAGCCACTCTACGAACATTAGTCCTCTCAGTAGGCCATTGATAGATATTCATGTCCATCTCCTCGATTAATTCATATGCTTCCTCTGCGCTTTTGGCTAGTAGTGCTCCTCCGGCCGAAGCATCAACAAGATTTCTCATTTCTCCGGCCAACCCATTGTAAAAGAAACACATTTGTTGGTCTTCCGGAAAACCATGACGAGGACATCATCTTAACAAATCCTTGAAGTGTTCCCACAGCTCATATAATATCTCTGAATCCATTTGTCGGAATTGCATTATTTCGCTCTTCAATCTCATTGTCTTGTTGGGCGGGAAGAATTTGAAAAAAAAAAACTTTTCACCCAACTCGTCCCATGTACTTATGCTCCCCGAAGCAAGAGTTCCAAGCCAACTACGAGCCTTCTCTCTCAAGGAGAACGGAAATAGCTTCAATCTTATTACATTGTTTGGCACCCCACTCTTTTTGATGGTATCACAAATTTGAATAAAGTGGAATAAAAGGGCGTGCGGGTCTTCTGTGGCGAATCCCCCAAACTGATTTTGTTGAACCATCGATATTAATGAAGGCTTCAATTCAAAATTGAGGGCGTTGATAGGAATATGAGAAATTCCCCCGAAATTTTGGTCAAGCTTCGGCCGAAATCCATCCCGAATGGATTGAATTTGAATCGCGGCCGTCACCGTACGCCCATTGTTCGATTGTGGGCTATTGTATTATCATTGCCCATGTCGGCAATCATGTCTCCCGCTCTTTCCATTTCGCCGATAGATCCCTTCGTAATTTCCGGCAAAGAACACTTGTTCTTCGAGCAAATGCCTCTACTTCTGGAATAAAGTTTTCCAAAGGTTCTCGAGAGGAGCGGGTGTTCATGTACGTCCTGCAACACGACCAAAAACAATACGAAAGTCACAAAATAAAACAAAATATAAAAAAATTTCTTTAAAGTAAGACCGGAAACACTTATCGTAATATCAAAACTAATAAAAATAAATTTGTCCCCGGCAACGGCGCCAAAAATTTGTTCGCTATTTTCTTAAACAATCCGCAACTGTACGGAATAAATGTAGAAAGCGACGATCAAGGTCGTATTCCATAGAGACTAATTACTCGTATTGTGTTGAGTACTAGATTATAGTGATTCCGATTTTATCTAGACGATCGATAGAGTGGATGAATGGTTAACTTGGTAAAATAATGACAATTAATTTGATAAAAGTATCTGAATTAAAGAGAATTGTAAGAGTTTGAAATACAGATTCCATGGCTAGGTTTCCGTTGATTACTAAGTTTAGTCGGGATTGATTCCAAAAAGTTCTAAGTGTGTTTCCAAAATGATAATCACAACAATATTCTAAAGTCCCTCTCGAGATGCATTAAAACATAGATTAAACAACCTATAATAACGTCTCCATTTACTATAAATTATCTAACTCCAAATGTTCATAAGATTAAATATTATCATAGCTTATCACCGATTTCTCAATTTCGTAATTTACTACGTCAAATACTCAAAACCTATTAATGCCCTCTTCTCTCGAATTATGAGCAATTAACTTTAACATATAAAAACATTGATCAAGTATCCTAACATGAATTAAAACCAAGTATTTGATAAAGAAATCACACTAGATATATATAATCATCAATCCCTCAAAACCATAGCAAATCAACATACTCCCATACCCGGAATCTAACAAGTTTAGACGGACATGGTAATGAAAGAAAGATTAATAATCATTATGTTCATTATGTTCATGCTAAATAAAACAACAAAATGAGTAAAATATAGGAAGAAGATAAAACTTGGATGGTGTCTTGAGTGGTCTCAGTTTAAGCCTTCAAGTGTTCTTAATGTGTTCTTCCTTTTTCTTCCTTCAAAGTCTCCTTCTTTTAGTAAGTTTCTTTCTCAATCTTATTTTTTTCTTCCCTTACCAACTCTCTAAGACTCTCCTTGTCCATTCCAGGTCCAAGTCCCCTTAAAAAGCCTCCAAAAATGTCCAAGGGTATGATTTTTCCCGTCCAAAACGTGTTAGAAACGTCAATCATGAAGATTAGCACCTAAAAGTACCCGGTCGTGTCAAATGACACGGCCCGTGTCCAAGTGCTCTAGAAAATACAAAAGTTTCTGGACGTGTAACTCGACCGAGTCGCCGACCGTGTCAAATGTACCACGCACGAGCAACACGCACGAGCAGTTGCTCGTGTGTCACTGATGTCTTCGGCACTCTATATTGCGTACGAGCAGTTTTGCTCATGCTCGTGCGCCTCATATCCACTTGATATATACTCGTTTTTTCAGTCTTTTTCGGCTTGATATTTTATTTATGCATCTCTTGATATATATCGGGGGTTGGGACTTCATTCATGCTTGATAATGGCCTTAAAACACCTGTAAAAGTAACCAAACGTACCCAAGCGTGATCGAGTCCAACAAACACAATTTAAGCACAAACAACACAATTCCACATATTTTAGGATCTTAAAATCCGGAAAAACTCTATCGAAACATTTGTAAAAATGAGTGCTAACATTCATCTTTGAATTGAGTCCACAAAGCCATGTTCATGATGAAGGTATCCACAAGGATGTGTCTCAAGAATCTGTCGGATATTATGATACATAGATTCCTTGCTCAATTCATCCTTGACGAATGCTATTTTATCTTCTCAGTTATTTGACACAAATCTTATAGATATCGTGTGTCACAAGTCTACCGAGCATATTTACAGCATCCACTTAATATCTTTTATCTTTATTTCTCAATAATTTATGTAGCGAGGGAAACAAACGAAACTAGAAATAAATAAAGAGTAACGACCAATTTCTATTACATTCTTATAAGTCTAAGAAGGATTTCGAGATGCCCAAAGCATACTTGTAAGAAATTCGCGTTGCACTATTTTTTCCTTGACTTGAATTTTATCCCATAGAGTTTTCCTACCAAGATTTTTAGCGATGCAACTTAGAAAATGTTGGAATATTTTATTTCATATATTCATTAATAGAGTTTTGATGATTAAGTTGATAAACAAAACAAAACAACAAAGAGGCGAAGCAAAACAACAAAGAAGACGAAGAGTAAAAAGTTGGACAGAAGTAAAGTTAACATACGTAAAACAAGAAGGTTAACGTACGTAACTAGGCGATCTTAACGTACGTAATGGTATCATGCTAACGTATGTAATGAAGGTTTTCAGAGTTCAAACCAGATGAACGTTGGAAGAGTCAAAGTCAGAAAAGCGGCAACGGGCATATGACGTCAGCAATGACGTATTCTTAACGTACGTAATAGGAGAAGTAATAATGTACGTAATGATCAAGACAGAGGCTTCTGGACTAATCTGCATACATGAAAACGTACGTAACATTTGTAAGTTAACGTACGTAAATAATCTAGCGTACGTAAAAGGGAAGCAATAACGTATGTAATGAAGAGTCAGGGAGCTAACTGCTAGTTGAGGCTTTGGAGCCTATAAATACCACTTCCTATGGTATTGAAGATACAACAACGCAAAGCATTCGATATATTGATCAGAGATTATTATACACATTCTTGTTGTTGTAATTGTGCTTATATTGATAGTTTGAGTGTTTATACATTCAACACATACACGAGAGAAAAAAGAAAAGATACGATTGGATTCGGTGTTATTAGGATCAAGAATCCGACATTGTTAGAATCACAATCGATATCTAAGTGAGGTTTATCTAGTACCCATAGAAAGCTAGAGTGGTTGATTCCTTGTCCAATAGAAAAGGAAAACAGTTTAACTTGGACCGACACAAAGACAAGTACAAGCGGTAATATCTCGACCGATAGAAGAGAGATTGTACGGTTTAGCTTGGACCGATAGAAGACAAGTTTGTAACGGTTATCCCTCGGCCGATAGAAGAGAGGTGCAGAGGTTGATCTTCATCCTATTGAAAAAGATACCGAGAGAGGACGTAGGCTTCGTTAATAGCCGAACCTCTATAAATCCTTGTGTCGATTTATTTTCTGCACTATACTTAAATCGCTTCCGCAATGCAAAAGAGTTTCACAACTCTATATCCAAACGGCGATACCGACCAATAGTGCGCCAACAGAAAACATATTACATGAATAATGTACTATTTTTCTTTTATTATAATTTTTCCCACTCGATTTTTTTTCCTATCAAGGTTTTGAAAAGGTATATCATGACTTAATGAGGACATGAAAAAGACCAATGTTATTCCTGAAGGCTTGAAGTCATGAGGAGTAGATGTATTCTTTTTCCTTCGATCAAGTTTTTGCCACATAATTTTCTTGACAAGGTTTTAATGAGGCAACACATAGATACTCCTATAAAAAATAATCTACATACGAATAGAGGCATGCCATTAAGTTCACTCAGTTTTTGACCCAAGAGGTTTTACTGAGACGACATATAACAAGAATGATACATATGAGAGGGAGTAGATTTATGATCACAAATTGCTCATATTTTATCTCATAGAATTTTCCTAACAACAATATGATACAAAATCATATGATTGTTACAAGCTCCACTACACGTGGAAGTTTCCGTCTCACCGGGTTCTCTTCATAATAGTTGATGATGCATTGCAATAGTCATTCAATTGGATGTGTTAAGAATATGGCACGCCATACAAAAAGATGCCTCATGTATTACGATGAGATTAAATTAATATTATCTTGTATTGCTGATGTAATATATTTGTAATTACGATTGTGTCATCTGAAATTTTTCTATAAATAGGACATCAGTTATTAATAAAAAAACGGTCTTAGAATTCCTTTACTCTAAATTCTCTCAATTATGTGTGCAGTTTTATAATATATACGTTCTAGCATATAGCCTGTTGAATTTTGATTGAAAATTTAATTTTGACGGAGAATTATCTATGATAGTAATTTATAAGTAGAAACTTAAAATGTAACTGAACACTTGGCTAAGATTCTTCAATCATACATAATCATCCACCGCGGAAGAATACGTAGATGAACCGAAATGATAAGTCAGTGATCATGCATCCGAACCTATTTATAATTTATATAAGCATACTTGTCTGAAATTCGATTAAAATATGGGTTTACTATTCATTTATATCCAAACGCATAGTAGTACCCGAAGAGATGAGGCTAGGGTTCAATCACCTAGACCAAACTTAGAAATTATATACTCGTACTCATCCCAAATCGATTAAAAAGTGACTTTACGACCATTCTCATCCGAAACTAGTATAGTTATATACGCTAATTACCCAAGCCGTCCCGGCCAGCTCGGTTCCCTGGTGTAGTCCGCCAGCTACAGTCTTTCTCTGTGTGAGTCAACTCCCCTCGTAGCCTTGCTAGCTTGCTTTCTTAAAACCACTAGCCCTCTCGGTCTAGTTCTAATAGCGGGGAAAACTCAACAGAGTTAAATTTATGAAATTTAAATAATTAAATATAATTTGTCACAACAATTAGTTATTCATCTAAAAAAATAGTGAACATGACAAGGAAAGCATTATGAATAAATAGTATAAATGTCAAAATTTTAAAAATTAGAATCATAAATATAAAATTTATACAATCCACAGAATTATTTATGATTTTTATATATGACCTGTTCCAAATCCAAATAAAGAGTGATTTTACTATCCATTCTCGTACAAACTCGTATATTTATATCCGCTAATCACCTAAGTTCGTTTAAATATATAAAACATCTAAATAACCAAGTATAAGTTGTTATAATAATGATTATTCGTCTTAATAAATACTCGAACATTACAAAATTAACATTATGAATAAATAGTACAAATGATAAAAAGATTAACAATCTGATTGCAAATTTTGAAATCATACAATTTATGAGACTCGTTTAGGATTTATATATATGTACTCGTTCCAAATCCGAGTAAGAAAATAATTTTACTACTCGATCTCTTTTCAAACTCTTATAGTAAAACTCGCTAACATTCCGAACTCATTTAAATATATAAAGTATCTAAATAATCAAATATAGGTTGTATATTAATTGATTGTCACTTATCAATTTATATAAAATCCCGAACATTACAAAGTAAAGATCAATAATAAATAATAAAAATGAAGAAATATTAAAAATTAATTTTTATGTATAAATTTGGATGGAGTTATCCCAAGGCGTGAAGAATGGGTGAAATAAGGAGCAAATTTGTAATTGACCAATTAATAATTGGTCAAATTCAATATTAAAAAATATTTATTTGTCCAACTTAATAATTTTTAAATTTAAATTGTTACGACTAACTTAAAAAAATGAAAAATCAAACTCGTTCAACTTGCTAGACGACAATAAAGTTGGCAATATGAATATTCTCAATAAAATAACAACTTAATAATTGACCAAATTATATTTTTAATAAAATAAAATTATTAATTTAGCCAACTCAGTAATTAGCCAAATTAAATTGACAGTGCAAATAATTGTAAATTATTTTAATTAACTTACTAATTATTTTTAATTTTTTATTTTCGTCATGCGTTGTTAAATTATATCAATTATATATGTAGAATAATTAAACCAAACCAAACCAAACATACCCAGTATATCCCGCTCAGAGCAGGGTCTGGGGAGGGTAAGATGTACGCAGACCATGCCCCTACTTATTACGGTAGGGAGGCTGTTTCCGTGAAGACCCCCAGCTTAATGCACAGCAGAATCTTGCGTGATAAATACAAAGGAAAACATATGATTTGCAAAAGCTCGAGACCATACCTGAGCCCATGGCTTGATCCACATGGGACTTACCTAAGCGGAATTTGGCTACTTCACTCCCGATGAACGCTGCTCTAACAAAAGAGAGGTTGGCTCTGCGCACAGCTCCCTGTCAAAAATACACCACACGCAAAGACAATAGGATAAAATATACAATAAAAGTAAAAATGCAATGCTCTAGGTCAAAGCTAACCGAGACAACCCAACCCTGAGGCTCTCAACTACAGCACCGCTCCCTACAAAAGAATCCACAACTCTGATCTGGCGCCTCCAAGCGCACCTATCAACAGTCATGGTCTCGGAAAGGTTTAAGGCCTTCAAATCTAATCTCAGTTGCTCCTCCCACGTCCTCATCGGTCTGCCTCTCCTCCTCTACCCGACAACTAATAAACTCTCGATCCTCCTCACCGGAGCAGATGCCTGCCTCCTGCGGACGTGGCCAAACCATCGCAATCTCCCTTCCCTAACTTTCGCTGAAATGGGCGCCACTTCCAGCGCGTTCCTGAAAACCCCGTTCGCAATTCTATCTAACATTGTGCGACCATACGACCAATATAACATTCTCATTTCAGCCACTTCCAACTTGCTCTCAAGCGACTTCTTCATCGCCCAACATTCGGAGCCATACAACATTGCAGGTCGGATTGCCGCTCGATAGAATTTACCCTTCAACTTTAGAGGGACTTTCTTGTCGCACAGGACCCCTGTCGCTGCTCTCCACCTTAGCCACCCCGCCTTGATGCGATGGGTGACATCATCTTCACACTCACCTTCCTTCTGAATGATCGAACCCAAATACTTGAACTTATCCGTACGGGGTAGGATCTGATCCGCAATCATTACCTCAACATCTTCCTCGTTGGCCTCACCACTAAAGTTACACCAGAGATACTCGGTCTTAGACCGGCTCACACGCAAGCCCTGGGATTCTAACTTAGCCCTTCAAAGCTCCAACTTCGAGTTCACCTCCCTCCTCGACTCCGCCACTAACACAATGTCGCCAGCAAAAAGCATGCACCACGGGATGCCATCTTGAATCCCTCGCGAAATGACGTCAAGGATTAGAGCGAAGAGAAGAGGGCTTAGCGCCGACCCCTGGTGTAGCCCTATCTCAACCGGAAAATACTGGGTGACACCAACTGGGGTCCTAACGCACGTCCTAGCTTGGGAGTACATGTCTTGGATCGCCCTAACGAACGGCAACGACACCCTCCTCTCTACTAGGCTCCTCCAAATAACATCGCGCGGAATGCTATCATAAGCCTTCTCTAGATCTATGAACACCATATGGAGGTCCTTACGCCGCTCTCTAAACTTCTCCATAGGGCGTCTGACGAGATGAATGGCCTCAGTCGTGGACCTCCCCGGTATGAAGCCAAATTGGTTCTCTGAGATCTCAACTTCTCTTCTAACCCTGCATTCCACCACTCTTTCCCAAAGTTTCATAGTATGACTGAGGAGTTTAATACCCCTATAGTTACTACAACTCTGAGCATCGCCTTTCTTCTTGAAAAAAGGCACG
Source organism: Orobanche coerulescens (assembly GCA_033398695.1). Lineage (NCBI taxonomy): Eukaryota > Viridiplantae > Streptophyta > Magnoliopsida > Lamiales > Orobanchaceae > Orobanche > Orobanche coerulescens. The sequence goes on from CM065803.1 coordinate 54,920,936, forward strand.
ACAATACTATGCTTCCACTCTGTCGGCATCTTAGAGCCTCTGAGGAGGATGTTGAACAGCTCTGCTAGCCACTGAACTCCGACTTACCCCAGACAAAGCCACACCTCAATAGGGATCTGATCCGGGCCTACAGCCTTAGCTCTACCCATTTTCATTAGGGCACCCTTTACTTCCTCCTTGCTGATGCTCTCACAGGAACTAAACGAACGAGCAGAAGATAGACTAACTCCTTGCACCACCGAGTCACTACCTCTAGCCTCATTGAAAAGTTCGAAAAAATACCTATTCCACCGCTCCTTAATAGCCACATCGTTCACTAACACTTGGCCCAAATCATCCTTAATAAACTTAACGGGACCCAGGTCGCGCCGCCCTCTTTCCCTAGCTTTCGCTAGTTTAAAATAGCATTCGCTCCTTCTTTGAATCGGTAAAATATTTTCTTTTTTATTTCGATATATCTAAATTAAACTTTCATATTCATAACCAAATACCTATGTAAGTTTAATTATATAAGATCCTCTTTGCTAATAGAAAGTGAACTTCTCTCAAATTATTAAAAGTCAATAAATTGGCTAAATTAAAATTCTCAATCAATGTATAATTATTTGTTTGGAAAACTTATTAATTGGCCAAATTATATTTTCAATAAAAATAAAATTATTTACATATCAAATTTAATAATTGGCCAAATTAAATTGGTGGTGCAAAATACATGTAACACCCCCAGATTTAACCGGAAATATTACAGCGCCGTGGGCCCCGAGATGGAACCCACAAGGCTAAAAGAAATTTTCGCAAACATTTACAAATACCCAAGAGGCCAACGACGGTACTATCTTTAAAAAATTACAAAGACTTATAAAATCCATTTATCAAAAACCGTCGTACAAACTCATTTGAAATCACAAGGCCAAACGGCCGACACTCAAAAGTTTAGAAAACGATTTCCAAAGTAACCTCAGTTACCAGATACCAAAAGAGCATTTTAAAATACTCACGCAGCGGAAAAAAGACCAATCAAAAAAACTCAAAGCACAAGACACGTCCTAGCCAGTATCCTCCGGGAAGCTCATCTCTTCACGACCGCTACAAGCTCGATACTCCAAAAACCTAAAAAGAAATCCCACGACGGGGTCAGCCATAATATCCAACAATGATAACCGTCACATCACATTAATAATTACATACCAATGAGAATACAACATAAGAATACGACCAACGTAATCTTACCGCCATAACTTTGCTTACTCAAGTAATTCTCATCAGAATAACCATTATCACAGTTTCACATCTCGTACTCGGTTAATCAATAAACTCGAACATAATATCTGTACAGTACCTCAAACAATACTCAAGATTCTCAAACTATCATCACCAACTCACGATACGGAAATCTACCATTTCTGACCAATACGATCCATCGAATAACATCATCAAATCCCAAAACAATAACCGATTGTCCATCAAAGATAAATACCAAAGGAAATACGGAACATACCTCGAGATATGAAGTGCCACAACAATCATATCAGTCTAATCCGAGATCAGATCAATGCAATACGGACACGGTCCTAAAACCAGATTTACAAATGCATACTCATATGACAACGTCAATATGATCACAACAATAACAATGATGTATACTCAATGGAAATCCGACGATCCAGCGCCCTCAGCATAGATCCCCTTGATGATCCTATCAGATCATCATAAGGTGGATAACCAACAATAAACATGTGAACAACAACACATGATATAATCAATGATGCGAATTCACAAGATTCCATCAATACAATACTGGTAATCCAACGATCCAGCGCCCTCAGCATAGATCCCCATGATGATCCCGTCGAACCAACGCATGGTGGAAAACCTGTCCAACGATCCAGCGCCCTCAGCATAGATCCTCATGATGATCTCGTCGAACCAACGCATGATGGACATTCGATCCAGCGCCCTCAGCATAGATCCTCATAATCCCATCGGATTATTTACACAATATAAACAACACAATATGCATACACATATGCAAATCAACACGTTCATCAACATGAACAACATAACATGCACGACAACATGACAATTTACTAGGACGACCTCATGTTCAACAACATGAAAGAAAATCTGCGAGACCAAAATAAATAACATTAAACCATAATCAATATGGAATACTTGCCCCGAGTCCTTCGGGAGCAACCTCGATGTCCAATCATCACCGACGATTATCCTCAATGCTCGGCGATCCAAACGTACAATGAACTATAGATACTCATATCCTCGTCTTTACCACAATGTAACCTCGATACTCGAACATACCAATAACTGAGATAAAGCATATACATTATGATTTACCTCCCAGAATCGAAAGAACGATATGCGATCCGAATACCCAGAGTTCACAATAATAATCATCGCTATATGCATTATAAACGAAATGAAACTGAAACCATTCATTAAATATTATAACTGAGCAAGTAATAACTTGCCTCGATACCGATACGATGATGATGAAGCCGCTACCAGTCACAATGCCTTCGTCTACGAGCTCTTCGGCCCCGACCGAAGCAATTCACGAACATACTGTAACACCCCCAAGATATTCGAGGAGAATTACAGCGCCGTGGACCCCTACATGGGACCCACCAGGCTAACCCAAGAAAACACCACTCGACTAACCGCCTCGGTTAGCAAGGAAACAATTGTTAACAATAAGAACATAAAACAACACGTCCGGTACAACCGGCATAAATAACATCAACCGACGAATACAGTAACTCCAACGAAGACTAATCACAATCTGAAAGGTAAAGACTAAGTACTCGCGAGTACAATCTATAAGTTTACAATTTGGAAAACATCCACATCAAAAGAGACAGTAAGAAATAACAAGACTCGATTGCACATGTCAACAACCTTGGCCGACATCCTCGTACCATCCCAGTAGCCCGCTCTGGCTGAACATAACCTGAAATCCATAACAAGAATTTCCCCGACAACGGGTCCCCAGAGGGGTTAGCAATTACGCTAGTACAAGTAATCAAGGCAAACCAATCGCTTACACATTTCATAGTACATGCACCAATATCATTACGAAAACCAAAACAAGACATGTCTTTTCCGGAAAATAAACAGTCAAACAATTAGCCTTGAGAACAGGGCGGCAGCATACATTCTCACTCGGGGCCTCACATGGACCCTAACGAGTTGGCTACAATTACAGAAAAAACAAAACCACGCACACGCTAAGCCGTGAGAACAGGGCGGCAGCATACATTCTCACTCGAGGCCTTGCAAGGACCCTAACGAGTTGGCTAGCGGTACGAAACTCGTGAAATCCAGGGCGGCAGCATAGATTTCCCTCCTTGACCCCGTCGGGCCAACACGAGGTGAGTTACACACAAATAACATACATCACCATTTCATGTTAAGCTTAAAGGTTTCCAAAAATACTTGCCTTGAATATTGACGACGCCACGAACGGAAAGGAAAGTCACCGACGAACGCTAGGAACCAACGAGACCGAACCTAACGATTCGAATAGCACAATCACAACCACTTCTAAACGATTACGGAAATGGAATACACCCGGAAACCCGCCTACGATTCATGTATATTCGCACAAAAAATAACAACGAGGGCGGACCACAACCAAACCCTCTCGATTCCGTAAAAATCACGAAATATACCATGAATCCGTAGGGAAACTAAGAATACCAACAAGAATAATCATATTCATCATGAATCCATCAACGAAACGGAAAGAATCGGACAAAACCCCAAAATCCCCAATTATCCAAAAAGGTAGGGTTTCAAGAGATATTACCTTGAGTGATTCAAGTATTAAGATCCGTAGAACACGCGTTAGATTGATTGTCCTAAGCTTCACAACCGAAGAAGAATGATGAAAATCAACCCTCCAAATGATAATGATGAGAAGCTCTCCTCCTCTCTTACTCTCTCTCTCGCGTCTAAGGAAAAAGAAGAAGGAAATGAGTCGCTCACGCTCAAAACGACACATTTATAGTGTAACACGCAGAACCTATCGGCCAGCCTATCGGCCGATAGGCCCAACCGATACCCCTACGGAATGCCGGCAGAGAGTCTATCGACCCCTATCGGCCGAAAGGCTCTGGAAGTGCTCGGCCAAAATCGAAACGACCATAACTCTCTCGTCCGACTCGATTGACTCACCGTTTGAACCATTGGAAAGCTAACTCGATGTTCTATAATATTGCAAGATTTATAATTTTTGGAGTTACCAAAAATTAATGGTGATCTAACAAAGACGAACTCATACTTAGAAAAGTCGTTTAGTAATCCCGAATTCAACAAAACGACACCGAAACCCGAACTCGAATACGAACCGAAGATACGGTTACGAAGTACTCACAAAGACGAATCTAAGAGCTAGTAGGACACACAATTCCGACCACCCGAAGGCTCGAAATTCGACAACGGAAGGTAATTACCCCAAACTTTGGGAAATTACGAAAATGGCCCAAATGCCCGAAAATCACCATACGTCAACGAATAATCAAACCGAAGTTCACGACACGTCTAACAAAGTTAAACGGACTTGCGGAAACTCAAACAAGAGTTTCGGACGAGATTCGCAAGAATCGAACTCAAGTGCGGAAAAGTCGCTAAAAGCACAACTCAACAAAACAACACCGAAACGAACTCGGATGACAAAAGTGCAGAATTAATCATTCTCGGAATGACGAACGGTCATGAGCGAGCCGTCAAAACGGACTCCGGCCGAAAAGAAATTCACCAAAAATCGAAAATTGCGGATATTACATTCTACCCTCCTTAAAAGAAGTTTCGTCCGAAACTTAAAATAAGTAGGAGAAGCAATATCCCTTGCCAGAAAACTCGACGAGATACACAAAACCGAAACTCGCGCCCGACGGCGAAACACCGCAAGGAACGCAAAGAGACATACGGCGAGAAAATACGCTCTAGGGCGACTAACGCAACGTCACACCGTAGAGACATAATAAAATCAACGAGTGACAAGCGTCATCAAATAGACAATACAATCGAGTCGATTATCCGAACAATCACAAAACTCAACGAACGAAAATCAATATGATTGACCAACCCAACGGTTCACCAATCAAATGCGAGCCAAACGTCAATAAATACGAATTCCACCGCCCAAGGGTTGGAAGATCGAAACGAGACTAATTTCCCAAACTTAAGGAAATTACGAAGGAGCCTGAACGCTCAACAATCACGAAACGAGAACAAAAACCGAACAAACAAACGATTGAGACAACAAAAATCGAACAATCATGTCCGAAACACGTAGGATAATAAAATTCAAACCACAACTCCCAGGATGACTGGTGAGAACAAGAAGACGTGCATTCCCACAATATCCACAGGAAAGGGAATAGCGATTGAAAAGCCACAACGACGAACGAGTTATTCCAAAACAATACCACCCTCGTCCGATTAACAAAAGCAAGGGATATGGAAAGTTCAGAAATGTTAACGAGCATAAACGAGTTGACAGAGTCGAAAATACAGAAGTTCCAAATCCGATCCACTTCGAATAAAAGAACTAGTAGGACCAAAAGATGTTACTTCCGAACAAGGTTCACAAGAATCGAACCGAACTCGGAAAAGTCACACCGATAACCAGATCGACCCAAAACAAGATCACAGCTCGTTCGAATGATGAACCCGAAATACAAAACAAGTTCAGACAGTATCAACGAACACGAGCGAATCGATAGACTGGAGAAAGAGAAAATATAGAAGTCAAAATAGTACGGCTATTACCTTTGACCTCGCCCCCGAAACTCACCACAACGGAACCAAGGTAACAATACAACAAGCAACCGACACAATGTGGAACAATCACCGATGCACACAATCATACCAACCCGATCTCTAACAGCTCGCATATATGCGATAACGCATAAACCGCTACGAGGCGACAACCTCCAATACCAATCTCACACCCCTCGCAGAGGCTACCACGACAACTGTGTGGCGAACGACTCAACGCTCACACCACCAATTCAACAACAGCTCGGGGGTTAATACCCTAACGAGAGCACGGACATCACACATATATTCCCGGACCACAAATAGGAATGATAGGTTTTGAAAACGAAAACCATCTTTTGAAAATAACTTGCAAGCACCAGTTGATCTTGAGTATCATATATCAAAAAAAATAGTACAAACGTCGTCATCGAGACTTAAAAAAAAAATCATCTTGCGTTTGAAAAAAAAAGAAATGAAGACACCTTTCGTTAAATTAAAACTTTTCAGCTGTTTTCGACCTTCGGGTCTAAGCGAATGCGTTTCTAAATCATTAGAAATATCTCAAAATATTTTGATCCTCAAAGTAGGATAATTTTGAAACATAGCGTGGCACTAGTAGGCATCTTGAGAGCACTGTGAGAAAATAATTCATTTTAAAAGTACGTCTCGAGGTTTATTTTCTAAGATACTCAAGGTTTTTCAGAAGTACAATAGGCCAAAATGCCCAAAATCCGCACGTATCAACATTCACTTAAACACATCATATCACACGCATTAAATCGCTCAAAATTACGACAATGATATACAATCCTCAGGATATGTTTAACAACATCGTTAAAACAACAATCAGTTTATCAAAACTGGATGGAAAACGATATCAAGAACAAAACTCCCGACCAAAAAAAAATACACTGTTAGCGTGCGCTAACCCAAAGTGTTAGCGTGCGCTAACGAGAACTTCAGACCCAGTCCAGAGCTCTGGATCGCCCGAACTACTGTGTAGCGTGCGCTATCCTCCCTTAGCGTGCTACCAACGCACTCTTGCGCGCGCTAGCCGCAAAGCGTAGCGTGCGCTAATGACCAACGAGACAACAACAGAACATATCGAGAAAGATTACATGCCGTAAACCTTTCTCACACAGTTTACTGTGCTAAGCACAATTTCCCACGTCATTTCAAAAATGCTAAAAAGACCAATGACGGTAATATTTTCCAAAACTCACAAAAATCATTTGTCAAACCATCATGAAATATTCAAGGCCAAAATGCCAAAACTTGATTCAAGGAATCGGTTTCTGAAATAAAACTCGGTTGCAAAATACCGAAAGCCGTTTGAAAGAACTCACGCAATGGATAAAATACGATGCGAAAATACATCAAGAAGGATTGACACTCCTCGTATAAACCAAATACGAGAGTCTAATAAACACATATCGTGAAATCAAAATCCACGTAAGGATTCCATCATTTAACGACTAATCATACAAATAACTCGTGTCACACGAGGCACAACACAAGGAAGGGAGTTTAACATCCATAGGTCGCACGTAAGTGACGACCACCTCGATACTAATCACGACCAATGATCTCAAACGACGGCGTCGCGATGCGACTAAGTCGACAAAATCCGTTAAGACAAAACTCGACAAACACAACATGATTCGGACTAGGTTTCCCAGGCTAATCGATTTTAAAATCGTATACTCTAGTCATTCGAAAATAAAACCGGTAAGTTAAAAATCATTTTCAAGACCCTTTTAAACACGACAAGGGCTTAACAATGGTAGCATTTTATAAAATGTCCTAAAACACTTTTAAACATGACCTTTAAATACGACACAAGGTTTTATTTGAAAATACAAGGCCGCTCGCCCAAATTCATGTCACTTTCAAAACCCACAATACGATCAAGTCTAAGAAATTTTCAAGCATGCACGCCACATGTATTATTATTAATAGAAACACATTGGTTGTAAATAATAATAATTAGCCAAGTACCAACAATTCTGGACACACTCATATACGACATTCAAAAATCACCGATTCAAAAGCGCAACTCGGAAATACTAATTCCAAGCATATGTCAAACTATCTCTCCAAGTTTAACAGCGTAACTAAAGATCACCGATTTGGACATATGTCGAAACCAAATACGTGAGTTTCTCAACTCATCGGTACATTCGGCTCAACATACATTTAGTATATCGCAATTACCAAACACAGATTCCATCACACAAAGAAAAGACTAGAGAGTCAAGCCCTCTCACAATATACCACGGAGCAAAACTCGGATCTTTCGATCACCAACGATCCCACCAACGCTAGGAAGTTTAGCGATGGAAAGCTCGCAAAACGACAAACGGTCAAGCCCAGAACGGCGCACATACTCCAGAGAGACAAAGGACTGCGCAATACTAGAATCAAAAGTACACGAACCGGATGGATCGAAAACAACTCGACAATAAGTACGAGAGAGGCAATCACAGTTCAAGAAGTGGAATTTCAATACGAGAAAACAAGAGAAACGAGTAAGGAAAACTTACGAGCACTGGATGTACTGAGATGCCGGCAGCGGTGTGACAATGTGCAAAACAGAACACAACTAGACCCAAATAACCAACAAGCCTAGGTATCCATAAACCTAGAGCTCCGATACCATTTTCTGTAACACCCCCAAGATATTCGAGGAGAATTACAGCGCCGTGGACCCCTACATGGGACCCACCAGGCTAACCCAAGAAAACACCACTCGACTAACCGCCTCGGTTAGCAAGGAAACAATTGTTAACAATAAGAACATAAAACAACACGTCCGGTACAACCGGCATAAATAACATCAACCGACGAATACAGTAACTCCAACGAAGACTAATCACAATCTGAAAGGTAAAGCCTAAGTACTCGCGAGTACAATCTATAAGTTTACAATTTGGAAAACATCCACATCAAAAGAGACAGTAAGAAATAACAAGACTCGATTGCACATGTCAACAACCTTGGCCGACATCCTCGTACCATCCTGCCGCTCGTGCCCTGGTGAACATAACCTGAAATCCATAACAAGAATTTCCCCGACAACGGGTCCCCAGAGGGGTTAGCAATTACGCTAGTACAAGTAATCAAGGCAAACCAATCGCTTACACATTTCATAGTACATGCACCAATATCATTTCGAAAACCAAAACAAGACATGTCTTTTCCGGAAAATAAACAGTCAAACAATTAGCCTTGAGAACAGGGCGGCAGCATACATTCTCACTCGGGGCCTCACAGGGACCCTAACGAGTTGGCTACAATTACAGAAAAAACAAAACCACGCACACGCTAAGCCGTGAGAACAGGGCGGCAGCATACATTCTCACTCGAGGCCTTGCAAGGACCCTAACGAGTTGGCTAGCGGTACGAAACTCGTGAAATCCAGGGCGGCAGCATAGATTTCCCTCCTTGACCCCGTCGGGCCAACACGAGGTGAGTTACACACAAATAACATACATCACCATTTCATGTTAAGCTTAAAGGTTTCCAAAAATACTTGTCTTGAATATTGACGACGCCACGAACGGAAAGGAAAGTCACCGACGAACGCTAGGAACCAACGAGACCGAACCTAACGATTCGAATAGCACAATCACAACCACTTCTAAACGATTACGGAAATGGAATACACCCGGAAACCCGCCTACGATTCATGTATATTCACACAAAAAATAACAACGAGGGCGGACCACAACCAAACCCTCTCGATTCCGTAAAAATCACGAAATATACCATGAATCCGTAGGGAAACTAAGAATACCAACAAGAATAATCATATTCATCATGAATCCATCAACGAAACGGAAAGAATCGGACAAAACCCCAAAATCCCCAATTATCCAAAAAGGTAGGGTTTCAAGAGATATTACCTTGAGTGATTCAAGTATTAAGATCCGTAGAACACGCGTTAGATTGATTGTCCGGGCTTCACAACCGAAGAAGAATGATGAAAATCAACCCTCCAAATGATAATGATGAGAAGCTCTCCTCCTCTCTTACTCTCTCTCGCGTCTAAGGAAAAAAGAAGAAGGAAAATGAGCTGCTCACGCTCAAAACGACACATTTATAGTGTAACACAGCAGAACCTATCGGCCAGCCTATCGGCCGATAGGCCCAACCGATACCCCTACGGAATGCCGGCAGTAGAGTCTATCGACCCCCCCTATCGGCCTAAAGGCTCCTGGAAGTGCTCGGCCAAAAACTGAAACGACCATAACTCTCTCGTCCGGACTCCGATTGACTCACCGTTTGAACCATTGGAAAGCTAACTCGATGTTCTATAATATTGCAAAGATTTATAATTTTTGGAGTTACCAAAAATTAATGGTGATCTAACAAAGACGAACTCATACTTAGAAAAGTCGTTTAGTAATCCTGAATTCAACAAAACGACACCGAAACCCGAACCTGAATACGAACCGAAGATACGGTTACGAAGTACTCACAAAGACGAATCTAAGAGCTAGTAGGACACACAATTCCGACCACCCGAAGGCTCGAAATTCGACAACGGAAGGTAATTACCCCAAACTTTGGGAAATTACGAAAATGGCCCAAATGCCCGAAAATCACCATACGTCAACGAATAATCAAACCGAAGTTCACGACACGTCTAACAAAGTTAAACGGACTTGCGGGAAACTCGAAACAGTAGTTTCGGACGAGATTCGCAAGAATCGAACTCAAGTGCGGAAAAGTCGCTAAAAAGCACAGAACTCAACAAAACAACACCGAAACGAACTCGGATGACAAAAAGTGCAGAATTAATCATTCTCAGAATGACGAAACGGTCATGAGCGAGCCGTCAAAACGGACTCCGGCCGAAAAAAGAAATTCACCAAAAATCGAAAATTGCGGATATTACACATACTCGAACATGACCGCAACACACGGTTATAATCACCGATAAATAAACTTGACCTAGTACAATAATCGATTAAACAACAATCCAATAATAATCAACAACCGCTAAAACCACTTCACAAACCCAACGGCTCAACAATATCTCAGTTAACCACAAGTCTGATCAAACCAACTAAAACGATCACGAATTCATAACCGAAACAGAATATATTACCCTGCCTGTTGACTTAGCGCACGTTAATCTTTTACCGTAGCGTGCGCTAAGTTGTTCCCGATAGCGTGCGCTAGCCAGTAGGCTTAGCGTGCGCTAATACCGTGCAGTTACATGCATTTCGGATACCGATCAACATCTGGCGATTATCAAAAACTCTAAGTGATTCTGAATCATGTTCATAGCTATCAAACAACGAAATCCAATATCCTTTAACCTATAGGTAATCATCCGACTTTTAATTCAAGTCATATATTCATATTTCATCTCTCTTAATATCAACAACCTAAACACCAAGAACTCATAATCATGCCATGTTCACAATCATATGAAGGAACCAACAATAACAACATCACAGATCCGAATTGAAGGAAGACATTATCCAACATATCTCTTTGAAGATAACAACACATTCGAAACCATCCAATTCATATCAATATCTTCATATCGACAATAACATTATCATAATCCGGTAATCCAACTCATAATCATACTTATGAACTTGTTTATATGATAATCATCAGCTCAAGAACATCATATACAATCCAAAACGAAATCTCAAAGTGAAGAGTAATTACCTTTTTGAAGGAATGGATTGACTTCCAAGATTGAATTTATTTCCAAGAATCACCAATGATTTCAAGCTTCAAATGTTGTTATGGATGATTAACTCCACCTTAATCCAGTGTTTGGAACCTCAAATATATCCCAACTCTCTCTCTCTCGGCTGAAAGAAGAAAGAATGACGAAATGCTTCTCAGCACCCTTCTGTCCCCTTTTATAATATTCATTATTAGCGTGCGCTAACATCTCATGTTTAGCGTGCGCTACCGCCTTAGCGTGCGCTAACTGACTTTGTTAGCGTGCGCTATCGAAGCCCAGAGGCTACTGCCTCGCTTCGTAAACTAGCTTACGTATGCCTATGCATTAACGTACGTAAAACATCCTGCTTAGCGTACGCAAGTCATTTACCTTAGCGTGCGCTATCCGAAGTTGACTTGCTACAGTACACCTACCACGAAGATGCTCGTGACCCCACAAGCCGAAATCAACCAATAAAGCCAAGATTCCCTGTTGACCGATATATAGTTAGCGTGCGCTAATCAACATGCATTAGCGTGCGCTAACACTACATTACAACATCCGTTGACTTATCAGAACGTGCGCCGAAAGTGGCCTGGTCCACGCGTAGATTCCTTCCGATCGGACTGTATTAGCGTGCGTTATCTTATATCCGTAGCGTGCGCTAATCCTGCACGATAGCGTGCGCTACTCATGATTATTAGCGTGCGCTAATAATGTTACACTTAGCCATTTTCAGCTATTCTTGTCCAACGTCTCGATATACCAAAAACGAACATAAGACACACTGAACACAAACACTGAATCCAATAATATTCTTATACGATATACTCTATATCGAAAGTACGATAACCTGATACACGATATCCTCAAATGCAACTGTCGACCAGATACGACAATTATACCGATACTGACATTTCAGTCCTTCATTTATTTTATCCCTACTGTACAGATTCCATGCTGTACTATATAACTCGGATAAAATAATATCAAACAACATTAGTAGAAATTCCGGATATTACATTCTACACCCCTTAAAATAAGTTTCGTCCTCGAAACTTGCAATCCATCATAAAACAAACAAACATACCGTTAAACCCAAGATATCCCAAAACCATCACGACAATGATCAATCATCATCACTATAGAATAACCAAACGAGCATACTTACAAATACGCAGGTCGCCGATCTCCTGAGATACTAGCAAGCGATCTCACTGTACAGTCTCAATACGCTTACGATCACAATTCCTTGAGTCTCAACAAAATATATCATCTTCGGATGAAGCAATCTGCCCGAATCAAATTCTGTCTGCCTGATTACATAATCAAGTCCCAATTCCGATAAGACGAATAATACACAATACATCTGCAAAACAACTGCCCAAAACAACAACACGAATCCCGAAACATCAACACAAAATCCGAACGCTCAGATGATCACCAACAATGATCAACAATCAACCGAATTTATCATCGACATGATAAATTCCAATATGACCAACCAGAGGTCAAAACACAATCGAGAATATCATCAACGTGATAAACTCCAATATTACCAATGAACGATCAACGAATCGAGAATACCTTCACACGGTAAACTCCAACACGATCAACACAGAACCACAGAAACAGATATACGAAAAAGCAAAATTTTCAAAACGACACACCGATCACATACAGTGGATCTCAATAAACATATCTGACTGGCGAACATACCCCTCGGCATGTTGACAACCAATCACAAACTGACGAACATACCCAATCATACACGGAGTGGAAACGACCACTTAATATCCAAAACAACCAGTATGGGGTCACCATCCCCAAATCTACGCTTACAAGGAAATCATTCCAGAATCACTATGGTAAAATCGCGCTACTACCATACCAATGGAATCACATAGCACATATGTTCCGGTTTCACAGAATCCCAAGTTTCCAAAAATTTACATCTGTACCGATTCTACAAAACGCAGTATAATTCTCTTGACTGATCAATCCATTGATCACCCATGGATAGCCAATCTACCATACTAAACTTCGAATCTCTTTTCCTTGTACCATCGATATGATATGCCCGATGCACTAAATGCGTATGTACATCAATCACATTTTCAAAACCAGTTTGAAATCATATATTCTTGTCACGAAGACAATTTTCGAAAGTTCTTTCTAGAGTTTGAAAACTCAAAACATAAATTTTCGTAAGACCACGAAATCAATTTTAAAAATTAAATTGGCTCGCTGGTGCCAAGTTCTCGATCAAAATTCTTTTCGAATAGACACGATTAAATAAAATGGAATTTATGCAAATGCTTGTGTATATCCATACTCCTGTATACCATTTCGGCTCGTCACCAATATCCACTGATATTCCATCAGAAAACCACACGATAGAGTTCCAAAATCTCAAATATAACTCCGACTAAAAACTCCTTTCCACATATGACTCGCAACTTCAGTCATTAACCCATCCTGGATCACTTTAAATATGATATGACAAAATATTGAAACGAATCAATACAGCGAAAGACTTCCCGAGAAATTCCATTTGAACAAGTAAACCAAAGCCTCGAAAGGCGGAAATAACATAGGTAAACGATTGGTAAAGAGTTTTACAAATCTCGAGAGTTTTAAGAAAACAGAAAAGCCTTTTGAAACATTAGGGTCTCAGCCCGTATCTCGTTCCGCATTACAAGAAGTTTAAAAAGTAGGAAACTCTTTTCGGACCCCAAGTCCTGAGTTACAAAACTATTTCAAAATCGATTGGGTCTCGGCCCAAAATCATTTTCCGTAAAACATCCGTAAGACATTCATTTTGAAAAGTATCATTTTCAAATGCTCAAAAGCAGTTCATATATATCACAAAATGAACTAACATGACTACCTGTTCTTCTCGACAATCCATAGTCCTTCTCCCGAATACACAATTCCGTTCCAAAACTTAACCGACATATTGATTTCCAAAACAATAACTTCTCAAGATCATCAATCCTGTCCCAAATCTGTCACCTTATACCGTAACGCATGATATCTGCTGAATCTCAAAACGTATCAACTTAGAACGGAAATAAATCTCAATGAAATTCAAAAATCCAAATACTTACAGATCGTGAAGCCGACGATTCCCCGTGATACTGGCACATGTCTCAACTAAAGAAAATACTCGACATGGATATTTTCAAAACACACGTTTGCAAACTCAGTTCGACTCAAGAACACAATACATCTCATTCCAGAGAATCTCGTTAACACCATTTGGAAAAGTTATAACAAGCCCAGTACGATACTGGCAAATCCGATAACGCACAAGCCTGAGTGAACAACAAAGACTCACGGCTCTAGTATTTGTCAATCGACAACTCGAATGACGCAACAAAAACACGACTCAACTCGACCCAAATACCTAGGTTTTCTCAACCTAAGCTCCGATACCATATTCTGTAACACCCCCAGATTTAACCGGAAATATTACAGCGCCGTGGGCCCCGAGATGGAACCCACAAGGCTAAAAGAAATTTTCGCAAACATTTATAAATACCCAAGAGGCCAACGACGGTACTATCTTTAAAAAATTACAAAGACTTATAAAATCCATTTATCAAAAACCGTCGTACAAACTCATTTGAAATCACAAGGCCAAACGGCCGACACTCAAAAGTTTAGAAAACGATTTCCAAAGTAACCTCA
Source organism: Orobanche coerulescens (assembly GCA_033398695.1). Taxonomy (NCBI): domain Eukaryota; kingdom Viridiplantae; phylum Streptophyta; class Magnoliopsida; order Lamiales; family Orobanchaceae; genus Orobanche; species Orobanche coerulescens. Next base: position 54,936,102 of record CM065803.1, read on the forward strand.
GTTACCAGATACCAAAAGAGCATTTTAAAATACTCACGCAGCGGAAAAAAGACCAATCAAAAAAACTCAAAGCACAAGACACGTCCTAGCCAGTATCCTCCGGGAAGCTCATCTCTTCACGACCGCTACAAGCTCGATACTCCAAAAACCTAAAAAGAAATCCCACGACGGGGTCAGCCATAATATCCAACAATGATAATCGTCACATCACATTAATAATTACATACCAATGAGAATACAACATAAGAATACGACCAACGTAATCTTGCCGCCATAACTTTGCTTACTCAAGTAATTCTCATCAGAATAACCATTATCACAGTTTCACATCTCGTACTAGGTTAATCAATAAACTCGAACATAATATCTGTACTGTACCTCAAACAATACTCAAGATTCTCAAACTATCATCACCAACTCACGATACGGAAATCTACCATTTCTGACCAATACGATCCATCGAATAACATCATCAAATCCCAAAACAATAACCGATTGTCCATCAAAGACAAATACCAAAGGAAATACGGAACATACCTCGAGATATGAAGTGCCACGACAATCATATCAGTCTAATCCGAGATCAGATCAATGCAATACAGACACGGTCCTAAAACCAGACCTACAAATGCATACTCATATGACAACGTCAATATGATCACAACAATAACAATGATGTATACTCAATGGAAATCCGACGATCCAGCGCCCTCAGCATAGATCCCCTTGATGATCCTATCAGATCATCATAAGGTGGATAACCAACAATACACATGTGAACAACAACACATGATATAATCAATGATGCGAATTCACAAGATTCCATCAATACAATACTGGTAATCCAACGATCCAAAGACCTCAAAGATAGATCCCCATGATGATCCCGTCGAACCAACGCATGGTGGAAAACTCCGTCCAACGATCCAGCCCTCAAAGATAGATCCTCATGATGATCCCGTCGAACCAACGCATGATGGACATTCGATCCAGGCGCCAAAGATAGATCCTCATAATCCCATCGGATTATTTACACAATATAAACAACACAATATGCATACACATATGCAAATCAACACGTTCATCAACATGAACAACATAACATGCACGACAACATGACAATTTACTAGGACGACCTCATGTTCAACAACATGAAAGAAAATGTGCGAGACCAAAATAAATAACATTAAACCATAATCAATATGGAATACTTGCCCCGAGTCCTTCGGGAGCAACCTCGTTGTCCAATCATCACCGACGATTATCCTCAATGCTCGGCGATCCAAACGTACAATGAACTATAGATACTCATATCCTCGTCTTTACCACAATGTAACCTCGATACTCGAACATACCAATAATTGAGATAAAGCATATACATTATGATTTACCTCCCAGAATCGAAAGAACGATATGCGATCCGAATACCCAGAGTTCACAATAATAATCATCGATATATGCATTATAAACGAAATGAAACTGAAACCATTCATTAAATATTATAACTGAGCAAGTAATAACTTGCCTCGATACCGATACGATGATGATGAAGCCGCTACCAGTCACAATGCCTTCGTCTACGAGCTCTTCGGCCCCGACCGAAGCAATTCACGAACATACTCGAACATGACCGCAACACACGGTTATAATCACCGATAAATAAACTTGACCTAGTACAATAATCGATTAAACAACAATCCAATAATAATCAACAACCGCTAAAACCACTTCACAAACCCAACGGCTCAACAATATCTCAGTTAACCACAAGTCTGATCAAACCAACTAAAACGATCACGAATTCATAACCGAAACAGAATATATTACCCTGCCTGTTGACTTAGCGCACGTTAATCTTTTACCGTAGCGTGCGCTAAGTTGTTCTCGATAGCGTGCGCTAGCCAGTAGGCTTAGCGTGCGCTAATAACGTGCAGTTACATGCATTTCGGATACCGATCAACATCTGGCGATTATCAAAAACTCTAAGTGATTCTGAATCATGTTCATAGCTATCAAACAACGAAATCCAATATCCTTTAACCTATAGGTAATCATCTGACTTTTAATTCAAGTCATATATTCATATTTCATCTCTCTTAATATCAACAACCTAAACACCAAGAACTCATAATCATGCCATGTTCACAATCATATGAAGGAACCAACAATAACAACATCACAGATCCGAATTGAAGGAAGACATTATCCAACATATCTCTTTGAAGATAACAACACATTCGAAACCATCCAATTCATATCAATATCTTCATATCAACAATAACATTATCATAATCCGGTAATCCAACTCATAATCATACTTATGAACTTGTTTATATGATAATCATCAGCTCAAGAACATCATATACAATCCAAAACGAAATCTCAAAGTGAAGAGTAATTACCTTTTTGAAGGAATGGATTGACTTCCAAGATTGAATTTATTTCCAAGAATCACCAATGATTTCAAGCTTCAAATGTTGTTATGGATGATTAACTCCACCTTAATCCAGTGTTTGGAACCTCAAATATATCCCAACTCTCTCTCTCTCGGCTGAAAGAAGAAAGAATGACGAAATGCTTCTCAGCACCCTTCTGTCCCCTTTTATAATATTCATTATTAGCGTGCGCTAACATCTCATGTTTAGCGTGCGCTACCGCCTTAGCGTGCGCTAACTGACTTTGTTAGCGTGCGCTATCAGCCTGCAGGCTACCGCCGTCAGAACTAGCTTACGTACGTAATGCCTATGCATTAACGTACGTAAAATATCCTGCTTAGCGTACGCAAGTCATTTACCTTAGCGTGCGCTATCCGAAGTTGACTTGCTACAGTACACCTACCACGAAGATGCTCGTGACCCCACAAGCCGAAATCAACCAATAAAGCCAAGATTCCCTGTTGACCGATATATAGTTAGCGTGCGCTAATCAACATGCATTAGCGTGCGCTAACACTACATTACAACATCCGTTGACTTATCAGAACGTGCGCCGAAAGTGGCCTGGTCCACGCGTAGATTCCTTCCGATCGGACTGTATTAGCGTGCGTTATCTTATATCCGTAGCGTGCGCTAATCCTGCACGATAGCGTGCGCTACTCATGATTATTAGCGTGCGCTAATAATGTTACACTTAGCCATTTTCAGCTATTCTTGTCCAACGTCTCGATATACCAAAAACGAACATAAGACACACTGAACACAAACACTGAATCCAATAATATTCTTATACGATATACTCTATATCGAAAGTACGATAACCTGATACACGATATCCTCAAATGCAACTGTCGACCAGATACGACAATTATACCGATACTGACATTTCAGTCCTTCATTTATTTTATCCCTACTGTACAGATTCCATGCTGTACAATATAACTCGGATAAAATAATATCAAACAACAGTAGTAGAAATTCCGGATATTACAATACAGTGGTAAAATACACGTTGATTCTAAACATTTATTTAGTTCTCCAACTGGTGGAATCTCATTCTAAACTAATGTGGGATAGAGGATTTTAAATAAATAAGAATAAGAAAAATAGAAAATGCCATCTAGGAAAGAGTTTTCATCTGGATACTTAAATAATATTTTTGTTTTGTAAATATGGTTAACAGTGAATTTATTTATTTTCGTAAACTTATTAATTATTTTTCATTTTATTTATTTTCATCATGTGTTAAATTAAATAAATTATACTCTCCCTCCCTTAAGTATTGGCACATGGGTGAGTCGCACGAGTTTTAATAAAGGGTATTTTGAGTGGAGAAAGAGAAAGGGTAAAGTCATTTTACTAAAAACAGAGTGTGTCTATTCTTCATGGACGGACGAAAATAATAAAAAGTACATATATTTAAGGGACGGAGGGAGTATATGTTGAATAATTAAGTATATAATTATTTTTTATAGTATATCTAAATTAAAATTTCATAGTGAGAATTAAACAAATAATATGAATTTAATTACATAAATCTTGTGTGCTAATAGAAAATTAAATTTGCTCAAATTGTTAGATGCAAATAAATTACCAACTTAAAATTCTCAAGAAAAATTAAAGTATTTTTTGAACCAACTTAATAATGGACGGAGTTATATTTTTTATTAAAAATAAAATTATTTATTTAGTCAACTTAATAATTGGATAAATTAATTTTTTAGAACATATTTGCTTTGCTTCTACCATTTTTTTACTATAAATTACTGCTGGAAAAACAGGATAAAAGAAGTGCAGAATTATCGAAAGTGTTAAATTTCATTGAACAGGTGCCAGAAATTTATTGATACTTCCTGTTCCTCTTGTTATACATTCTAGCTTTGTTTGGTAAGTAATGTGACGTACTTGAGCTTTTTCTTCCAATTCTCGTTAAATGGTAATTATTTTCTTGTTTGATGCCTCTTTACATCCAAGTTTGATCATTCATTCCTGATGGTAGCTTCAGATCTGCTTACTCATCTTGCATCTGATTAATTTGTTTTGAATTGTTTTTCCTGATGGTATCGCTTTGCTTGCTCTTGCGGCAATTAAATCAAGATCTTTCCTTTATGTGAATTGATATCGCTGTTCGTCGATTATCGATTTGACGCATTAGTGGCATGATTTATTTGAGATCATGTTTGTCGATCGTCCTAAACTGCTAACAGATAGGAAAGAAAGATTCTTACCACTTAACTTTGACGCTGCTTCAAGGCAACTGATGAAGTTCCCCGTTAAGGGCTGAGGGTGAAAGCGTAATGAAATTCATCCTATAATCGAAATATCTATATCAGAAGGAAGCACCGATAAGAGTGAGCAGGGAAGAGCTGGAATGTCGGTCTTTAGCTAGAGATGCGCCTTTCTTCTATTCTTTGATTATCAATCCTTCTTTCTTCTTTGTTTATGCCCTCAGCAAGCATAAAAGTAAAGGCAGGAAGGCGTAGGAATAGCATTTAAAGGGAAGAGAGACCGAAGCTAGGCTAACTTCATCGCTCTGCTCAAGGTGCGGATTACGGTTTCCCAACGCTATCCGCCCATGCAAGAGCGGCAGTGCTTTGTAGTCAAGAGGCGCAGATCCATGCTATTTCCTTGTTTAAGTTTAAGCAAGAGTCTATTTTGTTTTCCTCAGGTTAGCGAAGTTCCATATTATCTAAACCTTATAGGGTTCTACCATGACGAAGAAATGCATTCTAAAAAAGAAAGAGATAGGTCCGTGCGTGCGGCAGATACGAAAGTACGCTTCCTCTTCTTTTCTTAGTCTTAGGAGAACTGGATTGCACCAAAAGAAGATGACCGATTTCTTTGCTCGGCGAGAGGGCTAGTCTCAATCGAGTAGGGCGTCTAAACTTTCATTTGGAAGCGATCGAAGACGATTTCCATATTGTCGAATCGTCTTCTTTACCCTTCTATGAATAAAGACTATGTGAACATCTCACTATCTCTCTGTTATTCCGGAGAAGAGCAGGTGTTTGCGCTTATTACGAGGATTTCTCAGAGAAAGAAAGATAGACTATTAAGTGCTACTTCACTCGAATGCTTTGATTAGCTCGGTATGCTAAGAAAGATGTTGTTCATAATGAAGTCTCGGAGTAAGGAGCAACAAACAAAGCATTGCAAGATCAGGAAAGGAAGAAGAGTTAACAATGAGAACTCAGATTAGCTAAATCCAATCCTTACAGGAATAGTTAGCGACATAAATACCCTATTCTAATATATATAGGAATGCCAATAAATAAGGAATTCAAGAATGGGTGGGGTAGTTCATAAAAGGTAGCTCAGTGGGATAACAAATAGGCATAAGCTAAGAAGAAGAAGAATAGGAAGAAAAGGTAAGCAACCACCTTAATAGAGAATAGGCTTACACTAAGTACTCCCACCTATGGCTGGGGAAGAAGTAGGAGAAAGCTAATACCATTTCATAACTGAAATCCTGGAAGAAGGGAGCTTGACTGTACGGATTGTTCTTTTTTTTTTCATTTTGGATTTCAGTAAAGAAGTATAAAACCCAGTAACATTTTTATGGAATGATCTGACAACACCTCAATCCTTGTGTGTGCAATGACATATTATTTTTAGATTTTTTTAGAAATATTACTGTTGACGAATGAGCAAAATTGGAAAAATCGAGAGCGAAATTGGAACTTTTTTGTTAGTTTTGACAGAATAAGTTTCTGAATTATAACGATATATTAAGTGAAAGTATGAATCTATTCCGCTATGTTTCAGACAGCGATTAGCCTCATGAATATATTAAGTTTATTTTTTTGCAGGACTTTGGTATGAGTTTGGAACGATTTTACCGGGGTACTCTTTCTATTATTTATTTACATGTAGTTTGAGAATAGTTTGTAAATTTTGATTACCTTTCTTTGATTTCACGTTTTCGGCATGTGAGAGTACATTTCTTAATGTGTTTCTTTCACGTGTCTCTACTTAAATTTGGTGCATAATATGTTATCTGATGAGAACTTTGGAGCTACTTTTATTTTATTATTTATTTATTTTACCTTATTCTTACTGCAGGATGATGAAGATGATGTATTAGGGTAACAAGAACTGATGAAGTTTCGAGAAACATGCATGGATAGGACGTTGAAATTGAAGATGAAGAAACAAATAAATGTTCTTTTAGAGATTATGTTTATTTAGGAAGAGATATATTATATGATTGGATTTTTGGGTTAATTTTTTTTGTTTTGAACACAATATAGTGTGTTTCAATTGATGAATACTACTTTGTGGCTCATTTTTTACGATGACAGTTGAATATCAATAATATCATTCTATTTTACCTTTTTTTCTTGCTTTTGTAAGTTTTAATGTTATTATCAATATATAAGACACGTATAGAAATGATACTATAAAGTTGGTTAATAAAAAAATGTGTCACCCAATATCTAATAGAGTGTTACATATGCTGACGTAAAATGATACATAATATATAATAAAGTGTTACTATAGTTCAAAAGATGAAGTAAAAAATAATACTAAAGAGTAAAAAGTGATACATAAAAAATTATTAGTAGCACTATGAATATGCTACATTAGTTTGAAGAAAGTGTTACATTAGAGAATTTTTAGTAGCACTTAAAAAAGTGATACATTAGTATTGGAAAGTGCTACCTAAGAGAATAGGTAGCACGAGCAGATGTTTCACTTATAAAAATGTTACCTATTACCTAAATCAACACTTTTAGGCCTTTAAGTAACACTTTTGGGGTGTTACATTAGGTCAATTATGCACTAGTGGATAAATTAAATTGCTGATGCACATTAGCTTTAAGTATTATTTAGAGTGGTGTATTCAATTCAGATTTTGGTGGATTAATAATAATCCATGGATTTTTAAAGATTTTGGCGGATTAGAAATAATGCATGGATTAAAAATAATCATCGTAGAATTTTATAAAGTTGATGGAGAGTCTTTCGGATTTACAAATGGATTTTTAGAAATCCTTCAAAATCTCATTGATTTTGGTGAGATTTCAAAACTTACAAAAAACACTAACAAATCCATCAAATCCACCATTTTAATAAATCCAAAAAAATCCATGGATTTTTGAATACCCTCAGATTTTAATGGATTGTTTTAAATCCATATTGAATACACTAAGATTTTAAATGACATTTTGAAATCCTAATTGAATACATCAAGATTTTAAATGACATTCTGAAATCCAAATTGAATACCTCAAGATTTTAATGGATTCAAAACAATCCAAATTGAATACCTTAGGATTTCTAAAATCCAAAAAAATCCCACAAAATCCGAATTGAATACACCTCTCTTAGTTTTTGGTAGAATCTCATTCAAACTCAAAGTGGATAGAAGATTTTGAATAAATAAAAATAAAAAAAATAGAAAGTACCATGTTTGAAATAGAGTTAGGCCACATTTTTATTGCTTAACTTTAAAAATAATCAAGTTTTCGACGAACTTTTAATTTTGGTTGTAGTGAGAATTAAATACCCGATGTAGGTTTAATTATAATAATCTTGTGTACTAGTAAAAAGTCAGATTTGCTCAAATTGTTAGACGCTAATAAATGAGCATTCCCAGCACAAATAAAATTTATTCTTTTAGCAAACGTACTCTCATTTATTTGAAGAAAGCACTTCCAGATTAGAGAAAGTAGTTCCAAACCAAGAGTAATGATTAGACGAATTATATTTTATATTAAAAACGAGGCATTATCCAACCCGTGCGATGCACGGTCTTTGGTTGAATATCTACGTATTTTGTATGTAATATTGGGGCAGATGGTTGAATGAGCAGATGGCGGAATTTAAATGCCTTCTAGAGAAGTTTATATATTTTTTTTATTGTTATTATCTTTTTATTTTATTCTATGTAATTAGTTATATGAAATGGAGCTTTACTAACCCGTGTGTTGCTCTGGGGTTGTTTTTGGTTTATTCAACCCGTGCGATGCACCGATTGTATCTAAGTTTTCATAGCTAAAATTTAACCATCTTGTAATTTATACTATCATTTAAAAGTTCAATTTAATCACCTTGTGTATTAGAAGGTGCATTTGCATTGTGATGTTTATCATAACTTTTATATTTAAATTAGTTTATTCACATTAAAAGTTACAATTAAAATAGTCTCTTCATATGTAATCCTTTAATATGAATAAGTTACATAAATTTTTTTTGCCTACTTATTTAGCACTTTTGGCATAGCAAATTATAAAACCATTTGTAGTTTGATATATATATATATATATATATATATATATATTCCAATGGCAGATTTTGAGTTGTTAGATAACTTGATGAATGTTTCTGGATCTTCTAAATTGCATGATTGTATGCGAAAATTTGTACTATTTCAACATTAACGCATCAGAAACATTAGATGATGATTTTCTGACATATATAATTATTAACATATACCAACTGTATATTGGTAAGGTTAATTGGACAAAGTCTTCGACAGTTAATAAACAAAGTAAACACATAAGCCAAGAGAAGGAAATATATATAGTTTCAGAAATTTTTGCAGTTAGTTTGGCATTATTTATTTTGATCAATATAGAATCTTGAGGTGAAAATAATGTGAAAGAAAATATTTTCAGAATAAATTGATAAATATTAAGGGGATAACCTTTACTTTGTGCACAAACCCCCTTCCACATTAAATTAAGGGGGATAAGTTTTAAGTAGTATAGATAGATGTTGGTATTAGCTGTATGCAAATCCTGAAACGTCGTCGTATGGGATTTTCATGTTTGAAACGAAGTCGTCTTTCCTGCTCCCACATTGCCTCAAGCTCGCAGCTTTTCGTCCAACGGATATAAAAAAGTGGAAAATTTAATATTGAAAAAGGAGAGAGAGAGGGGGGAGGGAGAGAGGGGAAAAGTGAAACTTTTCTTTTATTACCGAAACAAAAGAAAAGTGAACCACTGTTGTGAATTTCTTTTCCTTTCAGATTCCACTCCACCGCTTTGATCCACGCGCTGCTGCTCAGTTCCCGATTCTTGGCTTCTGGTTTATTTAATTAAGCTTTATATATAATATTTTTTTTACCCCCCTTGCACATTAGATTAAGGGTTATATATAATATTTTTTTACCCCTCTTGCACATTAAATTAAGGGGGTAAGCTTTATATATAATAGATAATTATTTTTATTTAGCCAACTCAATAATTAATTAAATTAATTGATGATATAAAATAATTATATAATGATAAAATTAATACTAAGGGTCTGTTTGGTTGGGCTTAAAAGGCTGGATATCAATATGTATCCATATGTTTAAGGTGTTTGGTTATCTTTTAAATGGCCCTGAAAAAAGATAAGGCCCGTTTCTCTTTTTACGGGCCCATATGATAATTCATTGGAGGGAGCAGGTGTGATACCAATGCCATATCTTGCCTTATAGAGAGTATTTTATTATCATTCGAAATGTCAAAAATACCCCTCAGCCCTAAAAGAGAAGCATTCCTCATTCTAACAAATAGCAGCGCCGCCCCCTTTTTTTCTTCTGTTGTTCTCTCCATTTCCCTGAACGATGTGAAGTCTGTTTGTACTCTTTGATTTTTTTCTTAATTGTATTTTGTAAAAGTTAAAGAAATTTAAAAAGAAAAAAAAAGTGTTTAGTAGCCTTTGACATATAATCTTAATTCAAATATAGGTTAGACTTTGACATAAAAGTTAGACTTACTGAAATTTTTAAAAAATAAAAATTAGTATTTTTAAAATTCTAATTACTATATTTAAAAATCTAAATCTAGTTAATATATTTCAAAAAAATAATTATTCTTTAAAAACATAAAAACAAAAGGTAAAATAGTGAAAAAATATTATAATTATGAACAAAAATATTTTTCAAGGAAATCATGAAATGTATTATTGGCCATAAAGTACGAAAAATAAAAATATACAATAAATTAAAATAACCATCAACATAAAACCTGAAAAACAACTAAAACATCAAAAATTATGGACACAAGTTCTAAAATGTGAAATTATAAAAAAAAAAAAAGAATAAAAATAGACATAAAGATTGAAGTATAATCCTAAAAAATATGAAATAGTAGGGATACAAGCCCCAAAATATAAAATAGTTGGAATAAAAATACAAACCGTAAAATTTTAAAATAATAGGTAAAGTAAGTCATAACATATGAAATAATACGAAAATAACTCATGAATATGAAATAAACTCTAAATTAATCATACAATTTACAAGCATCTCATCGTAAAATAACAGGACGAAAAAAAAATCTGAAACATAATTATGTTTGTTATACTCTCTTCGTCCCTGAAAATTATGGCCTTGCTACCATATCGGTTATATAAGATAGAATTCCGGACGCAATGGATTAAAATTTTGAATTTTAAAAATATTTCTGTATATCTAATTACCAAAAAGTATAACATATATTAGTTTTAGGTTACTAAATTAAAATTTAATCTTGGGCCGCCTTTTTTTTATTATAATTCAATTAGGATCATCTATATTGATCCATAATGCATTGATTATTTGAACTTCATGATCAACCGTATGAACTAATTCGAATGAACTCTAGTTAGATCGAGTTGTTTTATCACTGCACTCCAGGGCTCGACAATGATTGAATGATACATGCTCCACAAAAGCTCATCTTCAGGTCAAGTTTGTGTCAATTCATCATATTCAAATCTCGTGGATTATCGTCATCAATATCATAACACGAGGCTATTTGAAGTAGATCGGCGAGCCTATTAGCAGAGTGCTCGAGCTCGACTTGTTCGTGAGACCGAAGAACTCGTGCTCGACTAAAGTTTGAATTTGACTGTGTTCAATTAAGCTTTGACTGCTAGCTGCTCCGTTGTTTGCAACTTTAGGAGCCTGTTCGGCAAAAGTATCTTTTATAGTAGCTATTAGCTGTCGCAATAGCTGGTAACTGTTGTACTAGATCTTGAATAAATTGTAACTGCTTATCATGTTTGAAAGGGGGTTTTTGAATCGACTTTACATCAGGGTTTTTGAATCGTAACCCTGCCCTAATCGTAACACTGACTTTACATCAGGGTTTACATCAGTGCCTGGATTCATGTTGAAGAATTCTTGATAGTTTTTGAATCCCCCAATCAACTTTATATCAGGGTTTTTGAATCGTTAGTTATTGAATTTTTTTTTTGAAAGGGTTACATCTTTTTTTAATCCATCTATTCTGTATCTTTTTTCTTGTATTGTGATTGATTAATTGATCTCTTTATATGCTTATCATTATTTGTTTAGTTATTCAACTTTGAGAAAGCTGATTTAATCCTTTGTTGCAGTAAAAATGGTTTAATCCTGTACTCCACTGATTTAAAATGGTTTGATACTGTATTCCACTGATTTAATCCTTTTTTTTTAATTTGTACTGCTTGTTGCAATCAGACTAATTGATTGTTCCGGATAAATTTGCAAATTGAGGAGGGTTTTACTTTTTGCTTCGATTTAAAGTGAGTGAAAGTGTGTGTTTGTGTGTACGACTTTGTTATTGTTTTTAAATTTCAAACCTGGTGAAGATGAAAGTGTGTGTTCATGTGTGTACATATATAAGGGCCAAGAACACAAGTATTCAAGGGCAAAGATAGATAGATGAAGAAAGTTAAGGACAATAAGGTAAATTGACTTTTTAATATGGGTGATTACAGATTTAACACAAGTGAATCAAATGCCATATTATATATTATGGATGTTCAATAGGAACTTGTGCATATCCAAATCAAATGACATAATATTTATCATAAAATAACTCATCCATACTTAATAAATACCTATATATAATACTAATGTTTACCGACTTCAAACCAGACGGACCCTAAATGTATGTATTATAATGAGTCTTCAAATAAAGGAATGGAGTGCCATTTATTTTCTTTTTCCAGGGAGGTCTAATAAGAACGTGAATGGTTGACTATAATGCTGGACCTGTTGGGTGCTACAGATTTTGACTAATCCGATAAGGATTTGTTGTCACCAGTTGGGGCTGTTGGATGCTGAAGATTATTTCTTCTTGTCCTATTTAGTATTATTCTCACACTACCTATAAATAAAAAATTATTATATATAAAATATATTATCATGTGGGATATGGTTTGATTAGTCCTCAAACAAATTCTCAGAACATAAATTGTTTGCAACTTTTGTTAATATATATTACAAGAATTAATGATCAAATTTGTTAAATATAATTTTTCTACATTTCCATCTACTTTAGAACTTGGGTGGTTTTTATATTAAATGGATCTATTTCGTAATGAATATTTCATACTAAATATCACTACTATACATACATCTAGGTCATAAAATACTAGCTTTTCTGTTCCATATGAAGGATGTACTTTCAATCATAATTTTGTAACAATAGAGTAATTTATCTGTAAAATACATCTTAATATCTCAGTAAAATTTATATAATATTGTTTACATTAAAGTTTTTATTAAATTACAATATTATTGATTGAGAAAATTATAAACTAAATTAAAATATATGATTTTAGATGATTTGTACCTTCACTAAATACTTAAAATTGAAAATATTGTACTTTAATCAATGTACCTTATTTAAGTAGAACGGAGTGGGTAACGTAATTATAACGTACACGTCTAATTTGAGTGTAGGCAAATATAAAATTGCTCAAATTTACTTAATGTTTGACTATAAAATTGTGTTGCCTCAAACGAGATTGAGTTGGAGAAAAATAATCAATTTTGAAGATACACACACATATATATATATATGGTGGGTAAAATGAAAATAAGTTTTTGAATAGAAAATAAGAATAAATCTAAATTACTAATCTTTATATGATTTACGGTCCAGATTAGTGTATGAATGAATATATGCATTTTAAGCATTAAATTGTTAAGACATTAAAATTATGCATTACGAGGCTTTGTACAACCCGTGCGATGCATGAATTATATCTTATTGTTAACTATGGATTGTTTTAATTGCGTAATATAAATATGAATGATATGTAAATATACATGATTCATCTAGCTACACACTCATTTTTGGTTTCTTAATTTTTAAAATGATAAACTTGCACACACAAAAATAATAGATACAATCAGTCTTACATAACTACAATAATATTACACTTGTCCATAGCGGGTTTCACAACCATTTATTTATCTCCATATGAAAATTACACAAATACTGCTAGATAAAGACCATGGACTTGTTAGCTTTCTTTATTCAAACTGTTATAAACTTGAGAGAAAAAGAGAGAAATTGGAAGAGAAGAAGAATAATGTGCGTATTCTTATGAGGGCCAAAAGCCTTTATTTATAGGTACACATCTAGGGTTTCAGGGGTATAAAGGTCATTCATTAATAAATACATTAATTACAACACTCCCCCTTGAATGACCTTTAATTCATGCTGCCTCATTAAAATCTTGTCGGGAAAACCCAGTGGGAAAAAACTCGATCGAAGGAAAAAGAGTACAACTACTCCCCCTGAAATCGATTACATAAGATCTTTGAGTTGACGCATTCCGATCTTGTGTACTAGTCTTCTGAATGTTGATGTCGGCAACACCTTTGTGAATAAGTTCGCCGACTAATCACTTAAGTGAATATTTGATGTATCTACCTTTGAGATACAAGTGACATCGTCTTCATACAATATTTCTTCTTGAATATTTTTTTTTTTTTTTTGATAACTAGGTGATCCCAGCTTAGCCGGACTAATCCTAGTCCCTCAATGAACCCACTCCTAACCCATTGAGAGAAGTAAATCGCGAGTCGCTCGAGCAATTCCAGGGTTCCCAATGCCTTTTCTGTACACTTCTGCGCACAAGGAGAAACCCTTAACTGATTAACAGCGCCTCAGGTTCCCAACACAGTTCTCGGGAGAACAGCCACTGATTGGTCAGCACCTCCGGGTTCCCAGCAAGGAAATACTCCCACACTGCCGCTTGACGCGAGATTAAACATTGATTAGCGGTTGCTTGAGCTATCCCCGGGGAGCTAGAGGATCATAAAAATAAAAACTTCCTCTTTCACCTCCTTTGGTGGGGTTAGAACCCAAGACCTCTCCAAAGGAGTGTCTTGGGAGTAGGCGTCCTACCACTGGACCACCCACCCTTCCCCAACTTCTTGAATATTATGATGTTCATACCTCATCAACTCCTTCGGAAAAACTCTGTGGGAAAAAACCGATAGAGAAAAAGAGTACATAGTATAAATTTGCTCATGTGTTGCATTCGTTGCCTCGTTAAAAACCTTAACTAAGAAAACCCGGTGGGAAAAAACTTAGAAAGGGAAAAAGAGTACAACCATTTGGTCTTCAGGACCTTTTGACCTTCAGGGTCGACATAATCTTCAAACTGATTTAAAAGTTATCACTTCTCCCCCTCAAGATAACAATCTTGCACTCCAATACTATGAATATAATTTTCAGACATGGAGAGATTTAGTGAATAAATATGCTAGATTATCATTATTGCTCTTCTGAAGCTCATGTGGAAATAAATTTCATCTTACTTGCCCAAACATTATATGCAACACATAAATGGAGAATATTTATCATCATAATAAATAGGCAGTTTGAGAACAAATATGAGATCATAATCCCTAATAGCCACCAATATCGAATCTCGATCTCTTTCATGTAATAAACCAATATGGTTAACACCATTCCACATTCTCCTTCTTGGAGAAATATTAAATTTTGCTAGCATGTTAACTTCAAATTGTATATCAGGCCTGATAATGTGATGCTTTAATAGCATACAACTACGGAACTTCTGGTCCTCTTATATCTTTGTTATTTTCTTGAGATCTATATGAGTCGGTATCCACTTCAATTGGTAAGACAACCTTTAGGTAGCTAAATGGATAAAAAATTTCCATCATATATGTTCGATCTACAAGTCGAGACAATACTAATACTTAGTTTTATCTAAGTTTTTCATTTTGAACTTGTCTTTAGACATGAGTTCAAATAATTCACATATATCCTCTTCAAGAGGAATTCACTTAGTCGGTTGATCCACCAGGCTATTTCAAAATGTGTAAATATTTATAAAAATAGTACATGTTGCGAATTTCATGTTCCTATTACTTTAGGAACCTCAAGTCCGTCAGGGACTTTCATATAGATATTCGCGTCCAATGACCCATAGAAAAATGTGGTGATGGCGTCACTAATTGAATATCTATATTCATAATAATTGTCATATGTATATTAAATAATAAAATATATTTTTCCAATGGGATAATATGTTTCGGGTATGCGCTTAAACCCTTGATATGCTAATCTCGCTTATCTTTCACCACTTTATTTTATTTTGCGAGTTAAGCTCTGTCTCAATTGCTTATATTTTATTTAGTGCTTCAGGCACTCCACTAGCAATTGTTGAGACACAAAGTGTTGTCGACAACTATCATTCTTATAAACAATTCTCCCATATTCACAAAGTCCATGACAACTTCAATAGAATCAAATATTCAACATTTCCCATAACATTTGATTTGGTCGTTCCATAATCCCAATACTGTAATTATTTAGTGTACGTGCAAATTAGGGTATTGAGATTATCGTCTTCGAAACGATCCTCTTCAGGAGGTTTTTTGAAGTGATGTTATAGTTTAATCTATTTGTATTCCACAGATTTTATCATTAATACCAATAAAGAATACGTCTCTCACGCTTCTGGCGTCGAGGAGTATCAACAAATATATTTCGTTCACATTCGACTAATTCTTTATGGTACATATACAACTGGTATATGAGATTTCATTACTTCTTTGGCAATCAATAACTTGTTGAACTTCGAGTTCATAGTGCGTAAATTTAAATATCCAACCCAACGAGAATTTTCCGACTTTCTCTTATTTATATTTCATATCTCCTTCTAATGTCGGAGATAGTTGGAATTGGATTATAAGATCAATCCTCTTCAGGAGGTGCACTAATAACAGAGGCGGTGACCCAGATATTGTGCCTTTGATATGGATACCTAAATTTGAAATCATCGCAACATGATCATTGGATAAAATAATATATCGCTTATAATTAATTCGATACTTAGAAGATAATAGTGCATAATCTCCGATCCTGTAGGAAGGAATTTAGTAGTTCTTCAGGAACTGTCAATAAATTTAGCACTACATTTTTTTTTCATACGAAAAGTATCATTCTAAAGATATCATGCATATTTGCACTTTGATGAGACAATAAATCCTGACCACTATATAATCCCAAGAACTTGGCATTCTATTCACAAAAAGAAGAAATAAGATAAGCCAAGAATTTGAATGATACAAATATCTTCAGGATATCTGACCCTTTTTTCACTAATTATATAGCAACGATCAATTCAAATCATACTTCAGGTATGACATCATATCTTATATTGATAAAACCTCACAATATATCATAAGAGATAATAAAATATTAAATTACACAATATATAAGATTAGATATTGACATATAATCTTAAGATTATCATTTTCGTGTCCTTGTCATTAACAGTTGATATATCAACTCCACGAGATAAAATTTCTAAATAATTATCCCCTACAAGGATAAACTCTAAATTTTATCTACTTCGGGAGATAAAATTTAAGCCATGTAATATTGAAGTTTTTAATTTAATATTATTCACTTTCGAGAACAACTTGATAGAAATATTCGACCACTCACTAATCTTGCTATCATTGGAGCACAGTCGGATTATGATTGTAGTATATCATATCTTGTACAATCTCGATATAGGATATTCTCAAATCATATTAATATTTTTTATTTGAGATATAAGTTATATTTTCCTTCAGGGATAATATCATGCTACATCAAGAGCATAATGATTTAATTATGCTATTATATTTATAAGTAACAAATCAATATTCTTCGGGAATATTGTATCATCACATAATTCATGTACAAATAAGAATTATTCGTTGAGAATAGTAATATTCTTCAAGAATATTACAACTAATTGTGCTACTTCGGGAGCAATAATTTTAAGATTCATAATTGAATATACAAAGGGAAAAAAATAGTACGATAATTAATCAAGACTCAAAATAACTAAACTAAAATAGTTGCTTCTTCAAGAGCACTTACAATATTTTTCAGGAATATTATTTTGTATTTTCATTAGGAATTGCACAAATTATTAGATCTCATAGTGTTCTTCATGAACACATCATATTCAACTAAAATATGACGAGATAACGTTGTCCTTTTTCAAGAACTACAACAAATCTTTTATCTTAATAATCTTCTGGATTATTAAGTATTGTTGAATCGTGTTTCTTCTGGAAACAAAGAGGAATATGATAATAAATTTTGAAGTCATCATATATATTATTTATATATGATGCACACAAAAAATAATAAATTTTATAACTAAATATAATATATTTTTCCTCAAAATCATCATATGCAAGAAAGTTTTTGAAGGAGTAAATAGAATTAATACCGTTCACCAATGTAAAAACAGACTATTTCTGCTCGGATTTTTTTATGCAATACATTTTAAAATCCGATCTCCACCGTTTAATTTGTAGATCTGTTTGTCAGGAAGATACTGTAAAAATTTCATGCTGATCCGACGGTTAACAAAGCGGGAATCGCAATTTTAGCGCGGTCTCGCAGTGCAGAAAAACTGCTCGCGATTTTGCCGGACTGTTTTTTTTTTTTTTTGGATTTCAAAAATAGGAGAGAAATTTTTTTTACACGTAGAGTATCGTGCTGATAACGTGTTATAAACTCGAGAGAAAAAGAGAGAAATTGGAAGAGAAGAAGAATAATGTGCGTATTCTTATGAGGGCCAAAAGCCTTTATTTATAGGTACACATCTAGGGTTTAGGGGTATAAATATCATTCATTAATAAATACATTAATTACAACACAAACAAAATTATTAGAGATAAATTCTTATATTAGATATCAATTATTAGTAACAAAAAGAAAAAGGAAACGGTTGAGCTCTCAAATCTCGGCCCATAACCACTTTTAATACTCTCGCCTCTCACCAGTTGATCACTCACGACACCCTAAAATAATATGAAAGAACATAAATGAGGGAGTAATAAATATGGAATTAACATAAAGAAAAGAGGAAACAGTTAGAGATTTTAATGGGGCAATAACCATGACCCGTATTAATCTCTTCATCATCAAGTTAAAGGCGGCCATCTTTTTTTTGCCGCATCGAAACAGCGGCTTTTGCATTCGAACGCCGTATAATGTCTTATATAAGAAAGATGAATGAATGACAAACATCCTATAAGTTTTAAATGGAATAATATTATCAACTTTGCCAAATATTTTTTTTTTCAGAACGTGATTGTATTCATTAACATTTTTTTTTTTGTTTAGAAAAAAGTTAGGAAACTAGGCTTCAATTCCATAAAACTTTGGCATACTATGAAAGAAGGCAACTTAATAATACTAACCAAAAAAATACGGAGTAATACTAACCAAAAAGTGATAACATAACAACCATAGTAACGTCTTATTTTTCTATACATAAGTTTCACATTTTTTTCTATATATAAGTAACATCTCATTTTTCTATAATAATAGTAAAGTAACGTCTCATTTTTCTATGACATAACCAAATAGTTAAATGTATATTAACTGATTTCTCATTTTTCTATACATAAGTTTCACATTTTACTTTATATAAAACCACGTGAGTACGTGACCATTCAACGAATCACAAAAGAGGAGTCTTTGTCTTCATCTTCATAGTAACGTCTCCTTTTCTTTTTTTCCTTTCAATCCACTGTAATTTTTTCCGGCAAGTGAGCCAAGGAGAGATAAATGCGCTACAAATGCGCCACAAACTGAGATCTTTAAATATTTCATTTCGGATCAAATGTAAGTAAAGATCTATGATAGCGTTTTGTTGAACTGAATTCTGAGATCGCTTTCCTTGTTTTCATTTCTTATTTGTTTGTGAGTTGGGTAGAGATTGAGAGGGTTTTGGTATGATTTGATTTGTTGGATGTGGTTCGAGTACTTCAATTGTATTTATACTTGTAAACTCGACCTTTGGACATCTTCATCATCAATGCGGAATGGTTTTAATTGGTGTGTTTAATTTCTGCATTCATAGCCTCTTTGGTTCGTATTCTTTGAGGTTTAAATTTTGCAATCTTTGTGTCTTCCGTAACCTCTCTTTGAAAGCATGGAGATGGCTTGAAACATATGTAATTGATATACTTTTGGTGTTGCTTAAACTACCTTGTACCGTACTACCATTTGTGCACAATACTCATGCGCATTAAATTAAGGGATTTAACTTTTATATAGTATAGATATGCATAAAAATATTAAAATACTAAAACAATGCATTACATCCGTAACTTTTCACGAGGATAAGTCCAAGAGGTGCTAGCGCAGTGGTAAACACCGACCTTTTCCAGTGACAAGGTTCAAATCTGTTATTATTTTGGCCCAATCAGCCCAAATATATATCTCACCTATACCACTACCGAGCCGGCCCAGCCCATAGGTAGCCATTTTTAATAGGAGTCGTCCGATCAAGATGTATTAAGATGCATCTAATCTGGACCGTCCATCTTATCCTATTAATACTACCTAATCCTAACCTCTCCCTCATTCTTACCGCCTCCATTCACTCTTCTCACCCCTTCTCTCCCGTGAGTTCTCCCTTCTCGGTCAACTACCACCGATTCTCCCTACCTTCCCTCCCCCGTGAGCTTTTTGAATATAACAATGGAATTCCGTGACCGATTCCATCCTTGTGGGTATAAAAAGCTCCGCTGGGGACTGGAGTTAACACACCGAGAGCAAAACTGATTTGTGCCTTGAGAATCTGAGTGAAATCTTGTGATATCTTTGTTGTGATATCTGTGAGTGAGATCGGGAACGGTTTCTGAGGTTTCTAGGTTATAGCGAAGGTGCTACCGGGCTGTGTGCCGTCCGGCGGTGGTTCGGCGTTCATCCTCTGTGGAAATGAACTTTCTTGGTGTCAATTGCAAAGGGTTTCGGAAGATCTGAGCCTACACATCACGTTCCAAAAAGGGGGGTTTTCGATCTTAATTATCTCCGTTTATATTGCTATTCTTGGTGATTTTGTGCAATATTATATATATATATATATATATATATATATTCGGTATTATTCCATATATATTATATATATATTTGTTATATATATATATATATTCTGTATTTTTTGTTGCTTTAATTGCTTGGTGTATTTCCGATCGTTATTATCGTTATCACTGCTAACTGAATCGGATCTTTGTGGTTTGCAGATTTATTCTGGACGATTAGTACTCCTTTTTGTCAGCTTGTCTTTCGGGTTTATTGCAATAATTATATTGGTTATAATTATAGGTTCATTTAGTTGGCCTGTAATCCTTAAACCCTATCCCGTAGAATGTAAACTGTAACACCCCCAGATCGAACCGGGAATATTACACGCCGCAGACCCTCTCCGCGAGGATCCACCAGGCTAGGCATCAAAACAACACATTACATTACATACCGACGAATCAAAATAACGAACCAATACACCGATTTGGTCTTTCGACACTGACTTACAAATAACAATACATAAACTTACCCAGACTCATACCCACGCAAGGGTAAAATAATTACCATCACAAACAATAAGACAGCGGAAAAGACAATACAATGGACTCTGACTAACTGAACCCAAAACTGGCCTTCGTGTGATTAGTATCATTCGTCTTTCATCATCCCTCGTACCGATCCTGTGTCTTGCTCCCGAAAACTTGCATGTACCTGGACACAATACAGACATCCACCCCCCGATTACTCGGGGGTTAGCAAAACTCCACTGTTTCGCTAGTGCAAGTATAAAGTGCAAAAACGAGCCATACACAACACATTCCGAGAATACAACGAAAGACTTCCCGAGGTATATTTAGTTAAAATTAGTTCAAGTCTTGAAAGTAGAAACGAAGTAAGTAAGCACTTTGAAAACACTTCCAAATCTCGGGAGTTTTGAAAACATTTGAAATTGAAAAGTTCTTAATTCCTCGAAAGTCATTTAGGGTCACAGCCCCAAAGTTCTTTTTCCAAAATGCAAATCCGTTAACAAAACGCGGGGTCCACGACCCAACCATTGCGGTCACAAAACACAGGGTCCACGACCCGATCATCCACTTCAATTCACTTACAAGGACACATTACACATAACACATTATTCCTATTCCATTCTAGCCAAGCACCAAGACCTGATATATAATGTATCTCGACCCCGAGCGCAAAGCATTGTGATACTCCGGACATATCACAATTAATCAACAAAACATCAACATCAATATCACAGCAACCACACTTGGTAACCCGTGGCCGTACCCATTAGTATCGGCCCCCAGAGGCCCCGTCGGACCGTCCCCAGGTGGGAAACCACTTCCGCGGCCGTACCCATTAGTATCGGCCCCCAGAGGTCCCGTCGAACCGTCCCCAGGTGGAAGAACATCAACACACGCACCCAAGTCCACTTCCGTGGCCGTACCCATTAGTATCGGCCCCCAGAGGCCACATGCCATCCCCAGGTGGAAGAGTAACAACTCACAGATTACAAAATCACGACTCTCAAAGGCCAAACACACAAAATATATATAGTCGAGGTACCTTGCTAGAATGGCCAAATTATCCAACACGTGCTCACGACCCAGAACTATATCAATTCACAAGGGAGCACAAGATCTCAACAGCACCGAACGACACAACCAATATCACCAAAAGCTCACATATTCATCCATAACCACACATAATTTGACAAGAGGATTACACGTTACATTTACCGACGCCATAATCATACATAATGACATCACACGAAAGTAAGGTGATCCTATACTCGAAACTAGCACACATAATCAACTAAGCATATTAATTCCCGACCCACACGGGTCACCTTTACGAAAACCATGATGGTAAATATACCGATTCTTTTGAAAAATGATTATAAATATTTATTTAGCACATATCGACACTTAGCAACCATTATATCCACAAAACACGTAATGTATGGGCAAGATACTTGCCTCGATAATCGATACCGGACACTCCTACAATCACGGCTCAGTAGGGACACCTCGAACACCTACGATTCCCCGGCGAAGGAAAAGAATACACCCACGATCGAGAAGCTTGAAGAAAACGACGAACGGAAGGGTTCCGACTCGAGTTCTTCACAAGAATTCGACCCTAACAACATATAATCAATAAATCATCGATCATACGAGGAAGAATAATCGTAGAACGCCCGAAAACCCCTCTATGACATTTTACCGGACACCTTCAAGGCGTCGATTAAGAACTCGACCAAAACAACGAATCGATACGATCCAACCATGGAATAACAAGGGAAAAGATGTAATACATCTTAATAATCATCAATCCATCATAATACCATGTTAAATCGGATTAAACGGACGAAAACAACCAAAACACCCAAATTCCCCAAAACTAGATTTCTAGGAAATCTGACCTGATTCGGTAGATCGGAGGATGTTATAGGATGGATGATTGATGATATGAACTCCAAGACTTCATGGATTTAATGTCCAACAACATCTCTCCATGATTAACCAAGCTCCAGTCGCGGAAGGGAAGAAAACGAGTGAGAAATGGCTGAAGAAAAACGTCTGCTGGACTTAAATAGGCCGACTGCCGGCCGGGTTACGTACGTAACCGGCCATGGCTTACGTACGTAACCGGCCATGGCGAACTCCTTGCTGAAATGCGGAAGCGTTACGTGCGTTACGGACAGGGCCTTACGTCGTAACCGGCCTTACGACGTATCGCCGATCACTACCGTCGTTACTCGGCGGGCGCTGGCCCGACATGCCCGGCCATGACTCGGCCGGGACCAACTCCGACGGCCCGAACGATCCCGAACCCGAACCTGAGTACGAATCGAAGATACGGTTACGAAGTACTCGCAAAGACGAATCCGAGCACTAAAAGAACACACGATTCCGACCACCCAAAGGCTCGGAATTCGACAACGGAAGTAATTACCCAAAACTTTGTGAAATTACGAAAATGGCCCAAAATGTCCGAAAATCACGATACGCGATCGAAACACCAAACCAAAGCTCGCAACATGAATAATAACATTAAATGAACTTACGAGAAACTCGAAACAACTGTTTCGGACGAGATTCGCAAGAATCGAACTCAAGTGCGGAAAAGTCGCTAAAAAGCTCGGAACTCAACAAAACGATACCGAAACGAACTCGGATGACAAAAAGTGCAGAATTAATCATTCTCGAAATGACGAAACGATCATGAGCGAGTCGTCAAAACGGACTCCGGCCGAAAAAGAAATTTACCGAAAATCGAAATTTGCGGATATTACATTCTACCCTCCTTAAAAGAAGTTTCGTCCCGAAACTTAAAACAAGTAGGGAGAATCAATATCCCGCCAAGAAAACTCAACGAGATACGCAAGGAAACGCGTAACTTACGCCCATCGGCGAAACGTTACAAGCAACGCAAAGGAATATACGGCGTGAAAACACGCTCCACGACGACCAACACAACGTCGCCGTTAGGGATATAACAAAACCAACAAGTGACAAGCGTCATCAAATGGATAATACAATCAAGTCAATTATCCGAACAATCACAAAACACAACGGATGAAAATCAATACGATTGACCAACCCAACGGTACATCAATCAAAACGCGAGCCAATCGCTGAACAAATACGGAATTCCACCGCCCAAGGGTTGGAAGATCGAAAACGAGACTAATTTTCCGAACTTGGAAAGGTCACAACGATATATAGATCAATTTGGGACAATATCAGAACTCGCTCGAATGACAAAGGTGAGAAACAACACCAGGTCAGAAGCATCGACGAACACAGTCGAGTCGATACGGTTGGGCCGAAAGCAGAAGAGAAAGAAAGAAAAATGTGGGTATTACATCATATCACCTTTAAAAGAGGTTTCGTCCGAAACCTAAACAACGAGAACGAAGTCTTTGGAATAGCAACCTTCCCGACCATATCCTCTTGGTCCACATCCGATCTTCATGGCCATTAGTATCGTGGTCACGACTGTATCCTCTGCCCATCGGCATACTAAGCGGATTCCCACTCAATACGATTGCACAACTTCGCAAAATATTAAACTAAAGTACCAACTCAGCACGACATATCACATAAGGTAACCAATAACAACTCGAAAAGAAAATCCACGAGGTATCCTTTTAAAGGAAATCTTTTAAAAATCCTTGGATTTGTATGGTATTTAAAATAAACTTTAAAAGTACTTTTGGTACCTCGGGTTGTTTCATCAAAACTTGTAAACAACATACTTTAACCGTCTCATTTGAAATCATTTGAAGTCATCATGCCTCTACGTATCATCATCACCGTTAACAACTAACAAGTTAACCATGCAAGATCATCAAATCATTCTTACATACTCTAACATTTCCAAATCCGAGTTTGAACTTTACATCGAGTGAGATTTTTCATCTTTCACTATATATTTTTTTTTTTAAAAATCGCATTGGTTTTTGAAATAAAATATTTTTATGGTGTGAAAGATTTTTGAAAATCATTCACTCGAATTATTTGAAAATACAACAATACGTTAAAAATCATTTTCGAAAATTCTCCCAACACTTCACAAACATCAACGACGGTAATATTTTACAAAATATCTACATGTACTTTAAAACAACTCTTTCAAATACCATCGAGGTTTTATTTGAGAATCCAAGGCCGGCTTGCCAATTCCAAATAATTTTCAAAGTATACACGGAGCCGCCGATTAATCGAACCGTCAAAACTTTGTGAAGTTTCCAGGAAAGTGTTTTTGAACACACACAGCAGACATAATTTATCAATTCATCAAACACAATCAAATATCACCTAGCAATACGAAAAGTCTTAACACACATTCACGCACAACAGTTGTTATCGCTAGACACCACGTAGAGAATACAACTACAGGTGATTGGCCGTAAAAGTTAGACCTAACGGCTATAATGCGGTTCCATAGCCTCTGCCCAGGTTGATTAGCGCGCGTTACAACAAAGATTAACGTGCGCTAAACACGCCACGTTAGCGCGCGTTAGGCTCGTATTAAGCCTGTGCTAACTGCTCTAATCACCAACACGATTGCAAACATATATGAGGTAATACTAGACTCGAAGGTTACAAATAAGCAACAACATACGAGTCTAAATGTCATCGATTCACATAATTATAACATCTCACAAGCAACCATCAAAAGAAAATCATCCTACAAAAACGAAAATTTTACTTCTCAATAAAGAGGACTATCTCAACACATACATACCGATGGACTCAACATTCACGTTACTATTTTAATCATAAAGCGCTGCACCTTTGCTCAACAACGAGAGCATCATCAATACGCATCTTCGACCAACATTCATGAAACCGAAAAGTTACAAACGAGAGTCACGTCTTGAGTATATTTTGAAGACCTTATTTGAGTTAAAAACTCGAGTTTTGAAAACTTATAGTATGAGATGAGAATGAAATATCGGTAGTTTATAGTCTAAAAATTTTCGACCTTGAGGTCATCATACAAAAATCAAAATTTTTCCTCCCTTGGAGAACATTTTAAAAATTTACGTGGCTCCCCGGAAGCCTTCGAAACTAAAAATTCCAAGGTTGTTGCTCTTAAAAGAAAAACAGTTCATACAAGGATACATTTGGCCATATCATTCTTCATTCTAGCACAAAACAGGAATTAACAAATATATGTCACTTACTCACGATGCACCTTCAAATACTACTACATAACACAGAATCATACAGGCTCGTATAGCTCGTGGTACAACATGTAGTAGGGAGACTTACATCCACAGATCGCACGAAGATGATGGCTGCACCTTGATACTAATCACGACCGACATCCTGCATTTACGCGTCGCGACACGACTCAGTCAGACAAAATCTGACATTACAAGACTCAACAACACACAACTCGACCCGACAGCCTAGGTTTCCTCAACCTAAGCTCTGATACCATAAATGTAACACCCCCAGATCGAACCGGGAATATTACACGCCGCAGACCCTCTCCGCGAGGATCCACCAGGCTAGGCATCAAAACAACACATTACATTACATACCGACGAATCAAAATAACGAACCAATACACCGATTTGTTCTTTCGACACTGACTTACAAATAACAATACATAAACTCACCCAGACTCATACCCACGCAAGGGTAAAATAATTACCATCACAAACAACAAGACAGCGGAAAAGACAATACAATGGACTCTGACTAACTGAACCCAAAACTGGCCTTCGTGTGATTAGTATCATTCGTCTTTCATCATCCCTCGTACCGATCCTGTGTCTTGCTCCCGAAAACTTGCATGTACCTGGACACAATACAGACATCCACCCCCGACATTGGGGTTAGCAAAACTCCACTGTTTCGCTAGTGCAAGTATAAAGTGCAAAACGAGCCATACACAACACATTCCGAGAATACAACGAAAGACTTCGAGGTATATTTAGTTAAAAATAGTTCAAGTCTTGAAAGTAGAAACGAAGTAAGTAAGCACTTTGAAAACACTTCCAAATCTCGGAGTTTTGAAAACATTTGAAATTGAAAAGTTCTTAATTCCTCGAAAGTCATTTAGGGTCACACCCAAAGTTCTTTTTCCAAAATGCAAATCCGTTAACAAAACGCGGGTCCACGACCCAACCATTGCGGTCACAAAACACAGTGGTCCACGACCCGATCATCCACTTCAATTCACTTACAAGGACACATTACACATAACACATTATTCCTATGCCATTCTAGCCAAGCACCAAGACACGATATATAATGTATCTCGACCCCGAGCGTAAAGCATTGTGATACTCGGACATATCACAATTAATCAACAAAACATCAACATCAATATCACAGCAACCACACTTGGTAACCCGTGGCCGTACCCATTAGTATCGGCCCCGCAGGCCCATCGGACCGTCCCTGTGGGAAACCACTTCCGCGGCCGTACCCATTAGTATCGGCCCCCAGAGGTCCCGTCGAACCGTCCCCAGGTGGAAGAACATCAACACACGCACCCAAGTCCACTTCCGTGGCCGTACCCATTAGTATCGGCCCCCAGAGGCCACATGCCATCCCCAGGTGGAAGAGTAACAACTCACATATTACAAAATCACGACTCTCAAAGGCCAAACACACAAAATATATATAGTCGAGGTACCTTGCTAGAATGGCCAAATTATCCAACACGTGCTCACGACCCAGAACTATATCAATTCACAAGGGAGCACAAGATCTCAACAGCACCGAACGACACAACCAATATCACCAAAAGCTCACATATTCATCCATAACCACGGGACTCCAAGCACATAATTTGACAAGAGGATTACACGTTACATTTACCGACGCCATAATCATACATAATGACATCACACAAAAGTAAGGTGATCCTATACTCGAAACTAGCACACATAATCAACTAAGCATATTAATTCCCGACCCACACGGGTCACCTTTACGAAACCATGATGGTAAATATACCGATTCTTTTGAAAAATGATTATAAATATTTATTTAGCACATATCGACACTTAGCAACCATTATATCCACAAAACACGTAATGTATGGGCAAGATACTTGCCTCGATAATCGATACCGGACACTCCTTCAATCACGGCTCAGTCGGGACACCTCGAACACCTACGATTCCCCGGCGAAGGAAAAGAATACACCCACGATCGAGAAGCTTGAAGAAAACGACGAACGGAAGGGTTCCGACTCGAGTTCTTCACAAGAATTCGACCCTAACAACATATAATCAATAAATCATCGATCGTACGAGGAAGAATAATCGTAGAACGCCCGAAAACCCCTCTATGACATTTTACCGGACACCTTCAAGGCGTCGATCAAGAACTCGACCAAAACAACGAATCGATACGATCCAACCATGGAATAACAAGGGAAAAGATGTAATACATCTTAATAATCATCAATCCATCATAATACCATGTTAAATCGGATTAAACGGACGAAAACAACCAAAACACCCAAATTCCCCAAAACTAGATTTCTAGGAAATCGACTGGTCGGTAGATCGGAGGATGTTATAGGATGGATGATTGATGATATGAACTCCAAGACTTCATGGATTTAATGTCCAACAACATCTCTCCATGATTAACCAAGCTCCGGCCGCGGAAGGGAAGAAAACGAGTGAGAAATGGTCAAGAAAACGTCTGCGGCCTTAAATAGATCATTGCCGGTACGTTACGACGAATCGCCATGGCTTACGACGAATCGGCCATGGCGAACTCATCACCGGAAATGCCGGAAGCGTTACGCACGTTACGGCCAGGGCCTTACGTGCGAATCGGCCTTACG
This sequence comes from Orobanche coerulescens, assembly GCA_033398695.1. NCBI lineage: Eukaryota > Viridiplantae > Streptophyta > Magnoliopsida > Lamiales > Orobanchaceae > Orobanche > Orobanche coerulescens. The sequence goes on from CM065803.1 coordinate 54,964,927, forward strand.
ACGTAATCGCCGATCACTACCGTGCGTTACTCGGCTGGCGGCTGGCCCCAGCATGCCCGGCCATGACTCGGCCGGGACCAACTCCGACGGCCCGAACGACCCCGAAACCCGAACCTGAGTACGAATCGAAGATACGGTTACGAAGTACTCGCAAAGACGAATCCGAGCACTAAGCGAACACACGATTCCGACCACCCAAAGGCTCGGAATTCGACAACGGAAGTAATTACCCAAAACTTTGGGAAATTACGAAAATGGCCCAAAATGTCCGAAAATCACGATACGCGATCGAAACACCAAACCAAAGCTCGCAACATGAATAATAACATTAAATGAACCTACGAGAAACTCGAAACAACAGTTTCGGACGAGATTCGCAAGAATCGAACTCAAGTGCGGAAAAGTCGCTAAAAAGCTCGGAACTCAACAAAACGATACCGAAACGAACTCGGATGACAAAAAGTGCAGAATTAATCATTCTCGAAATGACGAAACGGTCATGAGCGAGTCGTCAAAATGGACTCCGGCCGAAAAAGAAATTTACCGAAAATCGAAATTTGCGGATATTACATTGGCCCAAAATGTCCGAAAATCACGATACGCGATCGAAACACCAAACCAAAGCTCGCAACATGAATAATAACATTAAATGAACTTACGAGAAACTCGAAACAACAGTTTCGGACGAGATTCGCAAGAATCGAACTCAAGTGCAGAAAAGTCGCTAAAAAGCTCGGAACTCAACAAAACGATACCGAAACGAACTCGGATGACAAAAAGTGCAGAATTAATCATTCTCGAAATGACGAAACGGTCATGAGAGAGTCGTCAAAACGGACTCCGGCCGAAAAAGAAATTTACCGAAAATCGAAATTTGCGGATATTACATTCTACCCTCCTTAAAAGAAGTTTCGTCCCGAAACTTAAAACAAGTAGGGAGAAGCAATATCCCGCCAGGAAAACTCAACGAGATACGCAAGGAAACGCGTAACTTACGCCCATCGGCGAAACGTTACAAGCAACGCAAAGGAATATACGGCGTGAAAACACGCTCCACGACGACCAACACAACGTCGCCGTTAGGGATATAACAAAACCAACAAGTGACAAGCGTCATCAAATGGATAATACAATCAAGTCAATTATCCGAACAATCACAAAACACAACGGACGAAAATCAATACGATTGACCAACCCAACGGTACATCAATCAAAACGCGAGCCAATCGCTGAACAAATACGGAATTCCACCGCCCAAGGGTTGGAAGATCGAAAACGAGACTAATTTTCAGAACTTGGAAAGGTCACAACGATATATAGATCAATTTGGGACAATATCAGAACTCGCTCGAATGACAAAGGTGAGAAACAACACCAGGTCAGAAGCATCGACGGACACAGTCGAGTCGATACGGTTGGACGAAACAGAAGAGAAAGAAAGAAAAATGTGGGTATTACATAAACTGTAATTGTTATATTCGTTTAATCCCCTTTTATTATCGATCCTGTCTTTAGCCATAATTATACAACCCGATACCCAACAGTGGTATCGGAGCCCGTTTTGTCGGGTGTCGGTCCTGTGGCATCTTGGTGATACGGAATAACCCATCCGGGTTTTCCGCTCTGGTATTTTGGCTAAACTCCACTCTTTTACTGTTTTTGTGGATACCGCTTGCCGCGGTTGGTTATTGTGCATTTTTACAATATGTGTGATTAACTTGGGCACATTGCTTATTCTGATTTCCTGTGTGTATTTTCTGCACTCAGTTTATATCGTTTAGGAGTTTTATTGATGTTTGTGGGTTGAGTGCTGTAGGTTTTTCAACTCCTTACGTATAAACCCTCCTGCCTGGACCGCTTAGCGTCCTTGGATCTTGTAGGGGCTTGGGGTTGTAATCTACAGACTCGGTTGTGCTAATTTTAACTCCCTTTGTGTGAGTGGTGTGTGCTTCTTGTTGTTGTGCCTTTTACTCTTTTGTGGTTAAACTTTGTGTTCTTCAAAATCGGCTCGTATTCTACATTTTACTTGGCCCCGTTTGATGGGAAATCGTATTTTCAAATTTGGCAGCAAAAATTGAAAGGTATTTTAATACAACAAAAGGTGTTTAAAGCCATTGATCTAACTTTTGCTGCTGATACTTCGGCCGATAAAAAGACTGAATTGGATGAGTTTGCTTACTCGTCTATTATCTTGAACTTGTCTGATTCTGTGATAAGAAAAGTTGGTAAACAAAATTCGACTAAGGAACTTTGGGAAAAGTTGAAAGAATTATATGTTGAAACCTCTTTGCCAAATAAGCTATTTTTGCTTGAAAAATTCTTCTGTTTTAAACTTGATTTGAATAAAAGTCTTGATGAAAATCTTGATGTGTTTACTGTAACACCCCAATTCACAACTGGGACATTACACGCCGTAGAACCCTCGTGAGGTCTACCAGGCTAACACATGACATATGAACCACAATGTAATCCCGAATGATGCACTCAAAAGTAGATAAGGTCGTGGCCTCGGCCAAAACATTTTTAACGTAATACATGAACAGAGGTTAAATACCAATACATTGCCCACGCAGGGGACTTAAACCAAGTTTCAAAATAGACAGTCTAACTTCAATACTCGACAATGCAATGACAAAACATAAACATGCAGACTCGAGCCACATCATCAAGCCAGCCCATCCTTTGCATGCATGTCCCGTGCTTGCTCCTCAGCCCTCCCGGTACCTGAAATGCATAAGACACATTTCCCCCATTTAAGGGGTTAGCATTCGAATAGCTAGTGCAAGTACACAATTACACAACATTATATACATACTTGATTCAACGCAAACAAATCATTAGGAAAAATCATTTCAAAAATCAATATTCCGGAATATCACAATTACACCAAATCAATATATTATCAAGCTTTCCACATCACAATTATCCACGTTTGGTAACTCGCGACCGTACCCATTAGTATCGCCCCCGCAGGTCCCGCGGACCGTCCCCTGTGAGAAACCACTTCCGCGGCCGTACCCATTAGTATCGGCCCCCGAGGTCCCGTCGAACCGTCCCTGTGGAAGAACATCAACGCACGCACCCAAGTCCACTTCCGTGGCCGTACCCATTAGTATCGGCCCCCAGAGGCCCCATGCCATCCCCAGGTGGAAGAGTAACCAACACAATCGTTCAATAAACCAGTTTACATCATTCGCATCAACACCGTACACACATAATGAAATATAATACATGTACTTGCCTTGGATAATACAACGCGAAGGAAACGACGAAGGAATAGGTTACGGTCCGAACAATCCTCTCAAATCCGACCCTAACACAATAATGATATACAACCAATATCAACATCATGAATACGAAGAAATTCATCCTAGTTCTACCCGTTGGGACAATTCATCGGACACCACGAGCGCATAAGGAAATGAAATCGGTCAACGGTGTAATAACGGGATTTCATCCCAACCAATAACAAGAAAACCAAGGGTCACGAGTATACTATCCAAATCTAACAACAACATCGGTTAAATCGGATTAAAATACATGATCATCACCAAACCCTCCCCAAAATCAAACTAGGGTTAAAGGAGTTCTTACCTCTAGAAGATTCAAGCCCTATAATCCGAAGAACACGTGCTAGATCCACAATCCGAGCTACACGATCGAAAGAAGATGAAGAAAAACACACAATCAAATGGTAGATGGAGAAAAATCCCCCTCTCAACCCTCTCTCTCTCGCGTACGGTGGAAGGAAGGAAGAAATGAACTGCATCCGCTGAAAAGAAACGCTGATATAGCGCTGACCGCATTGTGTGCCGCGGCTCAGCTAAACTGTGCCGCGGCACAGGGCCAAAAATTGCGCCCAGTGATCGGCTGACCGCTCGTTGTGCCGCGGCTCATTCGAAGTGTGCCGCGGCCCAGACTCGGCATGTGCCGCGGCCCTGCCGGACTATGCCGCGGCACGCGCATCTGAGGGTTTTGGCCGTAAGTGCCACACGGGTGCCGCGGCCGGACAAGTGTTCCGCGGCGATTTCGGCTGTGTGCCGCGGCACACTGATCTGCTCGCTCGGCCAAGAATCGGGTAATGTGTGTGCCGCGGCGCACAATCCTTGTGCCGCGGCCCACACTCCCCCCCCTCGGGTCCCAAAATGACGAAAAATGATCCGGAAAAAGAATAAAAGCAATAGGAATCGATATTTGGGCAACAATAACACGAAATGGAAGTACGGAACCCCAAAACGACCTGAGGTACACAACCAAAGTCGAACAAGGAACAAATTCCCTAACCTTCTAGGAAATTACAAAAACAGCCCAAACATCCGAAAATCACGATACAACGTCGGATTAACAATCCGAAACTCACAACATGCTCTACTCAATCATACGAACTCATGGAAGTAAGAAAATGACGAAATCGAACGAGTTTAACGAGAATCGAATACACATGAGACAAAATATAACACAAGATGAAATTACGTAAAAACATCATCGAAACCCGTCTAAGCGGAGAAATTCCAAGAACAAAAATAAGTTCAGAATTCCAAAACATTGCCAAGCGAGTTGTCCGAAACGAATATACACCAAAAATAGAAATTACTAAAAATAGAAAACGCGGATATTACATTCTCTCTCCCTAAAAATAAGTTTCGTCCCGAAACTTACAACGCGAATAACTCGGGGTATCTCGACCTCATACTCTCTTCCGTCTCCCACGTGGCTTCATCGGATCCATGCCTCGACCACTGCACTTTAACCAAAGGAATGGTCTTGTGCCTGAGTTGCTTCACCCGACGTTCTAAGATCTGAATCGGCCTCTCCTCGAAGGTAATGTCGGGCCCCAACTCGATCTCTCCAAAGTCAATAATATGGATAGGGTCCGGTACGTACTTCCTAAGCTGGGAAACATGAAATACGTTATGCACGTGGCTCAGGGACGGCGGCAAGCCTAACCGATATGCAAGCTCTCCGACTCTCTCCAGGATCTCGAACGGCCCAATAAATCTCGGACTAAGTTTACCCTTCCGACCGAAGCGGTAAACTCCCCGTGTCGGCGACACCTTAAGCAACACATGGTCTCCCACCTCAAACTCCAATGGCCGGCGACGGGTATCGGCATAAGACTTCTGCCGACTCTGGACCGTCAACAATCTATCGCGAATCAGGCCAATCTTCTCTCTCGTCTCAACTATCATGTCGGGCTCGGTACCAACCAGCTCGGACGCATCGTTCCAACACAACGGCGATCTACACCTTCTCCCATATAATGCCTCAAATGGTGCCATTTTAATCGAGGCGTGCCAACTATTGTTCTACTTGAACTCGATTAACGGCAAGTGCGACTCCCAATCATCCTTCCAATCTAAGGCACATGCTCTCGACATATCCTCTAATGTCTGGATCGTCCGCTCTGACTGTCCGTCAGTCTGAGGGTGGTAAGACGTACTGAGTCTCAACTCAGTCCCCAAAGCTCGATGAACGGCCTGCCAAAAATGTGATATGAACCGGCCATCACGATCCGAAACAATACTCTTAGGGGTCCCATGTAATCTCACGATCTCCGCAATAAACACTCGTGCAAGCCTCTCTGGCCCCCAAGTGTCCTTAATACTCAGAAAATGAGCTGATTTGGTTAGTCGATCGACAACGACCCAAATCATGTTCATTCCAGTCCGAGTCTTAGGCATACCGGTAATGAAATCCATAGAAATATCCTCCCATTTCCACTCCGGGATAGGAAGTGGTCGCAAAAGCCCCGCGGGTCGCTGATGCTCGATCTTAACCTGCTGACAGGTCAAACACCTCGACACAAACTCGCTAACGTCTGTCTTCAAATTACTCCACCAGTAGTTACTCCTCACATCTTTGTACATTTTACTCGTACCAGGATGTATGGAGTAAGGTGTGGTATGAGCTTCACTCAAGATCTTCTGTCTCAGCTCAACAACATTTGGTACACATAGTCTGCCGCGAAATCTCAAAACTCCATCATCGTGAACCACAAATCCAGGGGCTTTCCCCTTCCTCACATCCTCCCTCAACTGGACCAAGAACGGATCGTCATACTGCTTCGCCTTGATATCATCAGTCAAGGACGAAGTGATCTCTAACGCACATAACTGACCCTGAACTTTCTGAACCCAAACCTCGATATTCTGACAAATAAGATCTCGCTGGATCCTACTCTGTGGTGTAAGTACCTCTAACATCTGTAACGCCATCGGCTTCCGGCTCAACGCATCAGCCACTACGTTAGCCTTACCCGGATGGTAAAGTATCTCGAGGTCGTAATCTTTAATTAGCTCCAACCACCTACGCTGTCTCATATTCAACTCTTTCTGACTGAAGATATATTTCAAGCTCTTGTGATCCGTAAAAATCTTACACGACGAACCATAGAGATAATGCCTCCAGATCTTTAAGGCGAAAACGACCGCAGCTAATTCCAAATCGTGCGTGGGGTAATTCACCTCATAAGGTTTCAACTGGCGGGACGCATACGCAATGACCCTATCTCTCTGCATCAAAACACATCCGAGCCCGAGGCCCGAAGCATCACTATATACCACGAAATCTTCGTTCCCCTGAGGCAACGCTAACACGGGTGCGGTAGTTAGTCGTCTCTTCAACTCGTCAAAACTACTCTGTCTGTCTGCGGTCCACTCGAATTTCTGGGTTTTCTGAAGTAACTGAGTGAGTGGTCTAGCGATCTTAGAAAACCCCTCGACAAATCTACGGTAATAGCCCGCAAGCCCCAGAAAACTCCTCACCTCCTTCACATTCTTAGGCGGCTCCCAAGCCAACACTGCCTCTATCTTCTGCGGATCTACCCGGACTCCTTCTGCTGAAATCACATGCCCGAGGAACATCACCTCCTTGAGCCAAAACTCACACTTAGAGAACTTCGCATACAACTGCTCCGCTCTCAAGATGTCTAATACAATCCGGAGATGTAAGGCGTGCTCCTCCCGACTCCGTGAATAGATAAGAATGTCATCGATAAAGACGACTACGAATTTGTCCAGATACTCAATAAAAACTTTGTTCATCAACTGCATGAACACTGCTGGGGTATTGGTTAGCCCGAAAGGCATAACCACAAACTCGTAATGGCCATATCTCGTCCGAAAGGCAGCTTTCGGTATATCGCTGTCCCGAATCCTCAACTGGTAGTAGCCCGATCGAAGTCAATCTTCGAAAAGACTGTCGCCCCCTGAAGCTGGTCAAACAAGTCGTCAATCCGGGGCAAAGGGTATTTATTTTTGATGGTCAACTTGTTTAATTCTCGATAATCGATGCATAAACGAAGCGATCCATCCTTCTTCTTAACAAAAAGTACAGGCGCACCCCAAGGCGATGCGCTCGGTCGAATATACCCTTTATCTAACAACTCTCCCAACTGATTCTTCAATTCTAGCATCTCCGACGGTGCCATACGGTACGGTGCTCGAGAAATAGGGGCCGCATTCGGCTCAAGATCAATAGGAAAATCCACCTCTCGATGTGGTGGTAATCCCGGCAAGTCATCCGGAAATACATCGGGATACTCGCTAACAACTGGAATCGACGATATGTCAACCCCACCATCTTCCGCCTGCAGAGCGAAACACCAGTAGCCGACACAACCCTGGTTCAGAAGTTTCATCGCCTTCAAGGTGCTAATCACACTCCCCGATCTACCCGGCTTACAGGCGACGAGAGTATGCTCGGTGCCGTCCTCGGAAACTATCGAGATGGTACGAGTCCGATAGTTCATGATAGCACCGTGACGATCCAACCAATCGTCCCCGAGGATCAAATCCTCACCCTTAAGGTCTATAACAATGAGATTCGAGGGCCAATCCCGACTCTCGATCCTCACTGGGCAATCCCTAACTTCCCGGTCCCCAACCATACGATCCCCGCTGGGCGTACCCACTACAAACGGCTCACACTCAAACAAGCACTCAAAGCTAATACGACTCACACAATCCGAAGCAATAAAGGAATGGGTCGCACCCGAATCAAAAAGCACTGAAACTGGATGAGAAAGGATCTGTGTGGTACCTGACGCCACCGGAACGTCTGCCTCCTCTGTGCGCCTCATCTGATACAATCGGGGATGGACTGAACCCGAACTCGACGCTGCGCGGCGATCCGGCTGACTCCGACCTCTACCACGACTCGAACCCTGCGGAACATGAGTAGCTGGAGTGCTGTGATCCCTCTGATCGGCAGTGGTAGTTGGAACTCTAGCGGCCCTGGTGGCCCTTTCACAATGAGCTGCCCGATGCCCGGTCTGTCTGCAAGTAAAGCAAGCAACTAACGGAAATGGGCAATCCTTCACAACGTGCTCGGGCTGACTGCAATTAAAACAAACTCTCCCGCCAGGTGCAACAGACTGGACTGAACGGTTACCCTGAGATCCACCGGCCTGATGAAACGGCCTCTTCCCAGGTGTAGGAGCAGAACGAGACCTCGAAAACTGACCACCTTTTCTGGCCGAGAACCCGCCAGTAGTCTTCTGCTTCTTAGATTCCAAAACCGACTCTGATTCCGGGACAGCCATCTCGATCGCCAGAGCGCGATCCTGGTATTCCTTCAAAGTGGCACACATGAGCGGCGCCATACTCTGTCTAATATGCGGCTTCATGCGCATATTGAAGTAACAGATCTTATCAGCCTCCGTTCTCACTTGATCTCTCACGAAACCCAACTGCTGATTGTAAGAAATGATGGCCTGAGAAATAGGCACATCCTGAGGTGTAGCGGTGAAGAACTCCACAATTCTGCGCTCCTTGACTGGCGGCGGACAATATTCTGCTTCCATAGCAGCCCTGAACTCATCCCAAGAGGCCCGACGGTCTCTGGGTGCAACGGCCTCCCACCATTCCGCAGCTTCCTTATCCAGGAGGTACTGGGCAATATGTACCCTCCTGTCTTCAGGACAAGCTACGGCATCAAAGGTCCTGGACAACTGAAAGAGCCAATTCGCATCTTAGTCACCGTCTGAAGCCACTTACTAGCTTCCTCTTCAGGTGTCGGGGGCGGATTCTGGCGTCCACCCTGAGCTATCTGAGCAAGCTGGGCTACTAACTGCTGAAGCACGGCAGTAGCCCCGGCGTCGGCATTATTACCCGACGGCACCGAGTGAGAGGCTGAGTCCGCAGAGGACTGAGAAAGCGAGCCCTCTTCATTATCAGCACCCCGACCACGGCCCCGGCCGCGTCCCCTAGCTGGTATACCACGACGACCTCTCAACATACTAGAGGAAGAATGAAAAGGACAAAATCAGAAAGATTCACAATCGACAAAGTTGGTATCACAATTCACAATCCCGAACAACGCAAGAAAACGAATTATAGGAATATAAGAGTTCGAGGAGACTTACAGCCACGGGTCGCACGAAAAGACAGTAGCATGATGATATTAGGCTCAACGACTGACTCTAAATGACGCCACTAAAAGACCCAAAATTAACCGACAGCCTAGGTATTCAAAACCTAAGCTCCGATACCATAAATGTAACACCCCAATTCACAACTGGGACATTACACGCCGTAGAACCCTCGTGAGGTCTACCAGGCTAACACATGACATATGAACCACAATGTAATCCCGAATCATGCACTCAAAAGTAGATAAGGCCGTGGCCTCGGCCAAAACATTTTTAACGTAATACATGAACAGAGGTTAAATACCAATACATTGCCCACGCAGGGGACTTAAACCAAGTTTCAAAATAGACAGTCTAACTTCAATACTCGACAATGCAATGACAAAACATAAACATGCAGACTCGAGCCACATCATCAAGCCAGCCCATCCTTTGCATGCATGTCCCGTGCTTGCTCCTCAGCCCTCCCGGTACCTGAAATGCATAAGACGCATTTCCCCCATTTAAGGGGTTAGCATTCGAATAGCTAGTGCAAGTACACAATTACACAACATTATATACATGCTTGATTCAACGCAAACAAATCATTAGGAAAAATCATTTCAAAAATCAATATTCCGGAATATCACAATTACACCAAATCAATATATTAACAAGCTTTCCACATCACAATTATCCACGTTTGGTAACTCGCGACCGTACCCATTAGTATCGGCCCCCAGAGGTCCCGTCGGACCGTCCGCATGTGAGAAACCACTTCCGCGGCCGTACCCATTAGTATCGGCCCCCAGAGGTCCCGTCGAACCGTCCCCAGGTGGAAGAACATCAACGCACGCACCCAAGTCCACTTCCGTGGCCGTACCCATTAGTATCGGCCCCCAGAGGCCCCATGCCATCCCCAGGTGGAAGAGTAACCAACACAATCGTTCAATAAACCAGTTTACATCATTCACATCAACACCGTACACACATAATGAAATATAATACATGTACTTGCCTTGGATAATACGACGCGAAGGAAACGACGAAGGAATAGGTTACGGTCCGAACAATCCTCTCAAATCCGACCCTAACACAATAATGATATACAACCAATCTCAACATCATGAATACGAAGAAATTCATCCTAGTTCTACCCGTTGGGACAATTCATCGGACACCACGAGCGCATAAGGAAATGAAATCGGTCAACGGTGTAATAACGGGATTTCATCCCAACCAATAACAAGAAAACCAAGGGTCACGAGTATACTATCAAAATCTAACAAAAACATCGGTTAAATCGGATTAAAATACAAGATCATCACCAAACCCTCCCGAAAATCAAACTAGGGTTAAAGGAGTTCTTACCTCTAGAAGATTCAAGCCCTATAATCCGAAGAACACGTGCTAGATCCACAATCCGAGCTACACGATCGAAAGAAGATGAAGAAAAACACACAATCAAATGGTAGATGGAGAAAAATCCCCCTCTCAACCCTCTCTCTCGCGTACGGTGGAAGGAAGGAAGAAATGAACTGCATCCGCTGAAAAGAAACGCTGATATAGCGCTGACCGCATTGTGTGCGCGCTCGGCTAAAGCGTGCGGCCACGTGGCCAAAAATTACGCCATGATGGTGGCCGATCGTTGTGCCGCGGCTCATTCGAAGTGTGCCGCGGCCTGCATCGGTATGTGCCGCTTCTCGCGGACCGCGCGGCACGCTGATAGAGGTTTTGGCGGTAAGTACCACACGGTGTGCCGCGGCCGGACAAGTGTGCCGCGCCTTGACTGGCGTGGTGCCGCGGCACACTGCATCTGCTCGGCTTGGCCACAAGCGGGTAATGTGTGTGCCGCGCGCACAATCCTTGTGCCGCCGCCCACACCCCGGGTCCCAAAATGACGAAAAATGATCCGGAAAAAGAATAATAGCAATAGGAATCGATATTTGGGCAACAATAACACGAAATGGAAGTACGGAACCCCAAAACGACCTGAGGTACACAACCAAAGTCGAACAAGGAACAAATTCCCTAAACTTCTAGGAAATTACAAAAACGGCCCAAACATCCGAAAATCACGATACAACGTCGGATTAACAATCCGAAACTCACAACATGCTCTACTCAATCATACGAACTCATGGAAGTAAGAAAATGACGAAATCGAACGAGTTTAACGAGAATCGAATACACATGAGACAAAATATAACACAAGATGAAATTACGTAAAAACATCATCGAAACCCGTCTAAGCGGAGAAATTCCAAGAACAAAAATAAGTTCAGAATTCCAAAACAGTGCCAAGCGAGTTGTCCGAAACGAATATACACCAAAAATAGAAATTACTAAAAATAGAAAACGCGGATATTACATTTACCAAGTTAGTTCAAGATATTAAAAATTCCGGTGATAAACATATTGATGATTACTCTGCTATTGTACTTTTAAATGATATTCCAGAGTCTTATGGTGTTGTTAAATCTGCTATTAAGTATGGTAGAGATAACATATCTTTAGATATTGTTGTGTCCGGTCTAAAGAGTAAGGAATTAGACTTAAAAAACAGTGCGAGTAATAATTTGAATTTCGAATCAGTTTCGATGGTTAGGAATGAAAGTTTCTATGACTATTTCACTAAGAAGGATGGTCAAAATTCTACTTTTCGACAGTACTCAAGGAACTGCCATAGTTGTGGAAAAAGGGTCATATTGCTAGTAATTGTCCTAAGAGGAACAAAAAGGATAAAATCAAACTGATGATAAATCAAACCTGGTTGCATCTGATATCAATTTTAGTGATGTGTATTAGTTGACCTTTGTGGTTTTTCAGTCCTTAGTGGGTTGTGGACGTCTTTGAGATTTTGTCTGATTCATGTGTCTGTGACTTATGTGAATTATTTGTGGTTCTAATCCTTTGTGGATGTAGGTAGTATAATCTCTGTGATTATTTTTCCTTGGACTTTGTGTTCTGTGTTATTTCTATGCTGCCTGTGGTGTTGTGGTTCGGTCGACCAACCATTTGTGTTTTGCAGCTTTCATGTGTTGGCAGTTTTGTGTAAACCTCCGCTCCCCTTTCAGGTGGAGCAACATGCTTAGTGCTTTGCGTTTGAGGTGGAGTGGTGTCCCCTCAAATCTGTGTTGCTTATATCGTTCATTTCCCTTAATGCGTTTGTGCTTTTGGAAATATTTTGGTATCTATGTGCTTTGTGCAATTTTAGCTTTCTTTGTGTTATTGCTAAAATATTTATTGTGATAACTGTGTGTTTGAGTACGGATGAGTACTTTGTGTCTAGCCATTGAAAATTTAAATCCTGTTTGAAAAGACTGAATTTCGATTCAGTCGAATAAATTTTTGAACTTTGTGATTTTAGGGGATCTCTTTGTGAGTTAGTCTTCTTTGTGACTGATTTACCTTATTTACCGTGTGTAAGTGCAGGTAACCCCAGAGCTAGGTGATGATGAGTTTTCTCCGAAACCCGAAAATATAATTTGACTGGTTGGACCAAAAGGTGGAGAAATGTTATTATTTTGGCCCAATCAGCCCAAATATATATCTCACCTATACCACTACCGAGCCGGCCCAACCCATAGGCAGCCCTTTTTAATAGGAGACGTCCGATCAAGATGTATTAAGATGCATCTAATCTGGACCGTCTATCTTATCCTATTAATACTACCTAACCCTAATCATCTCCCTCATTCTCACCGCCTCCATTCACTCTTCTCACCCCTTCTCTCCCGTGAGTTATCCCTTCTCGTTCAACTACCACCGAGTCTCCCTACCTCCCCTCCCCCGTGAACTTTTTGAATACAACAATGGAATCCCGTGATCGATTCCATCCTTGTGGGTATAAAAATCTCCGCTGGGGACTGGAGTTAATTCGCCGCGAGCAAAACCGATTTGTGCCTTGAGAATCTGAGTGAAATCTTGTGATATCTTTGTTGTGATATCTATGAGTGAGATGGGGAACGATTTCTGAGGTTTCTGGGTTATAGCGAAGGTGCTACCGGGCTATGTGCCGGCCGACGGTGGTTCGGCGTTCATCATCTGTGGAAACGAACTTTCTTGGTGTCAATTGCAAAGGGTTTCGGAAGATCTGAGCCTACATATCACGTTCCAAAAAGGGGTTTTTTCGATCTTAATTTATTTCCGTTTATATTGCTGTTCTTGGTGATTTTGTGCAATATATTATACATATATATATATATATTTGTTATATACATATATTTTCGGTATTATTCCACATATATATATATATATTCTGCATTTTGTTGCTTTAATTGCTTGTTGTATTTCCGATCGTTATTATCGTTATCACTGCTAACTGAATCGGATCTTTGTGGTTTGCAGATTTGTTCTTGATGATTAGTACTCTTTTCGTCAGCTTGTCTTTCGGGTTTATTGCAATAATTATATTGGTTATAATTATAGGTTCATTTAGTTGGCCTGTAATCTAAACGCTATCCCGTAAAATATAAACTGTAATTGTTATATTCGTTTAATCCGCTTGTATTATCGATCTCGTCTTTAGCCATAATTATACAACCCGATGCCCCAACAGAATCCCGCCACCCTCTGAAGAAAAAAAAAAAGAAAAAACTTTTTCATAAGGATAAGTCTCGCTTACTATTTAATTAGCATCTACGAATCAATTTATTATGTTTCTTAACTTAAATTATACTTCGCCAGAACCATCTCACATATGTATGAATTAAACACTAGGTATATTTATATTTTTCATCCATTAAATCTTATTGGACGAATAACTTTGATTAAAATGTAATAAATATGGTATTAGTTAATCTGATTCAATAACTTAACAAATTGCCTCCATTTATAATACAATAATTTAATTATTTCTTATCCATATTTTAGGAAAACAAAAATATCAGATGAATAGTTTCTTCGTGATATATGATTAAAATAGCCTATTGTACACTTGTAAATTATAATGAAAAATATAGCAGTCTAAAATATGTATACTAGTAATGTAACTTCATCTAGTGCATCAATCTGCACCGTTCATGCACGCCACGTGTAGTGCATCCGACAGGGGATGCACTATATGGAGGTGTACCATGAACGGTACCCAATAGTCATGAAACCTCATGTGGCTATATTAGTTAATCTGATTCAATAACTTAACAAATTGCCTCCACTTATAATACAATAATTTAATTATTTCTTATCCATATTTTAGGAAAACAAAAATATCAGATGAATAGTTTCTTCGTGATCTATGATTAAAATAGCCTATTGTACACTTGTAAATTATAATGAAAAATATAGCAGTCTAAAATATGTATACTAATCTAGTAATCTGTCAAAAAAAAAATATGTGTACTAGTAATGTAATAAATCTAAAATATTAATATGCTAAAAATACAAGAGGAATGTAAAAGTATAAAAAGTCCAAGCTTGACTTTGGTGTTGGATCTGATGAGAACGTGAAGGGGTGACCTTAATGTTGAATCTGTTGGGTGATAAAGATTGGCTAGGTGGGTTTATACCCCCATCAACTTAGGATGGACACTCTGCCTGAGTAACTTTTGACTAATTTTTGGACATCATGCCTTTTGACTTTACTTGTGTAGACATTTTTTTCTTATTTTTTTCTTGATCAAGTTTTATAAATTTATATTATATGAGAGTTATATTATATGTTAATAGAATCTGTTCAGTTCGTTGTTTAAAAAACATTTGACTGTAATATGGAGTTTAAGAAATTAAAATATCAAATCATGTATAAAAGGTTTTTATCTGTTGCACAAAAGATAATATCAGTTTACTAAATTATTTTTCTATAATACTAAATGAGAAATTCTAGGGTTCACCATTCCTTTATTTGGTTAACATACACTATCTTAAGGTGTACTTAATTATAACCTTTATATTAATAGTAAATTTATCATAAATGATTGTACTACATCTTAATCACATATATTATAATTGTAGTACATTATATTTATATATATATATATATATATATTTGGATAAATTTGTTTTACACCAAAAACATTCAAAAATTTTGAAATCACACAAATATTGTGGATAGCCTTAATAATTATGAAATCAAAAGATTTTTATTTTTGAATTTTAAATAAAAGATCTGATTTTTAATATTATTATTCAAGATAATTTTTCTTAAAAAATAAAAGTTCTGATTTTTTTTCGGATTTTTTAAATTTTGCGGAATTTTCCAGAATTTTCAGAATTTTTTTTTTATTTTTTTTCAGATTTTTTAGATTTTTCGGAATTTTTCAAATTTTTTAGATTTTCCAGAATTCCATAGTGGAATATAGAAAAATTCATAAATAAAAAATTACCGAATTGGAAAAAATAAAAAAAATTATTTAGGTGTGAAATTTATTTTTTAATATAAAAAATAAAAGGTTAGATACGTAATTTCAATTCTAAAAGTACTCTAACAAAATACTTGTACTAGATTTACAATAAACATATGGCTAAGATTTAGTACTATTGATTTCATTATATTTACAATTAATCTAACGGTGAGAATTAAGTACATTTTAACTTGATGTATATTCACCAAGTACATTATTGGTGGACCGCAGAACTACCCTACTAAATATTTCTTACTCTACTACATCTTTTCCATCCAAATAAATAACTAGTGTAAGAAAACTTGCCACTCAAAACCTTTTAAGACCATTTGTATATGACAAATAAATACAGTAGCAATTTAGTAATTGAAACTTGGAAAAATATTGCCATATTGCCTTCACTTATAGTTTAGTAACTGAAACTTATAGCAATTTAGCAATTTAGTAACTTCTAGTTTCGAAAATAAATGCACTTTTCTAAATATAAAATAATTTAGTAAATTGATATTGTCTTGGTGCAACAAATACAAACCTTTTATACATGATTTGATATTTTAATTTCTTAAACCCCACATTACAGCCAAAAGTTTTTTAAACAACGACCTGAACAGATTCTATTAACATATAATATAACTCTCATATAATATAAATTTATAAAACTTGATCATGAAAAAAATAAGAAAAAAATGTCTATACAAATAAAGTCAAAAAACACCATCTAAAAAAGGAGATCATGATCCAAAAAATTGATGAAAAGTTACTCAAGAGTATAAACCACGTGACCCTAAAGATTACATCTAATTCGATAAGGATTTGATGTCACCAGTTGGGGCTGTTGGATGCTGAAGAGTGTTTCTTGTCCCATTTTGTATTATTCATATATACCTCTTAAGTTATAAAAAAATATTTAATATAAAAATATATCATCACGAGGGATCAGCTTGAATTAGTCCTCGAACAAATTGTCAGAATATAAATTTAAATTTTACTAATATTAATGATCAAATATATTAAATAATTGTTAAATTGAATACATGTGTGTGCCCTGCAATTTATGAGCTTTTCTTGTTAGATTATGATCAAAGTTGATTTATTTTATCTCTCCATATATATAGTGATATCATTAATGAGAACAACACAACTTTTGCCCTGCCTTTCGGTCTACTTTTACATTCTCTACAATACGTTATCAGCACGTAGTCCATCAAAAGAGCATGAAAAAATCGTCCAAAAATTCTGAAATTTCGAAGAGAGAAATATTCGCGACTGGAAAACCCTAATTTCTAACACGTTGCTCTCCGATCCAGATCTGCAACCCTGCTCCGATTGAAGCCCACCGTTATCACCGACCGGAATCCTACTTATGCTCTGCGCAATCTAAGAACACCTGTAGCCCATCGCATCTAATATGATAATTCCAATGAAACTGTTATCCAATCAGGGAGTCCTCTCTGACGCACTAAACACCAGAAGCTTCAACCTTTAAAACGGCTTGGGTCGTATAATGGAGATCCGCTAACCAAAGGGTTAATCCAACTCGTTCTCTTATTTACAAATATGGATAATCCAACTCGTTCGAAATTCGACATCTCGGACTCAGAAGGACTTGAGTGCCATAGATTATGATGTTGAGACGTTCTTTTTCGCTAGAGACTATAGTCCCAGACTTTCTGTTCATACAGACGATGAACTATTTAAAAAGGTGAAAGCAAGCGCGCTAATATTTGTAGGCAAAATCTCCACCCCAACTTATGGTAGGAATATATTTCGTTGAAATCCCAACGAACTGTGGGATGACCTTAAGGATCATTTCAAGAATATTTTTTTCGAGTTGGTCGTGCAGCGGGATGGAACCCCTTTGCTTTATTATAACGAGTTAACAAATTCAATAAATATATGCTCCGCCTTGGGCTCATCTTATTTTTCTATGGAAAGAAACGAACGAAGACGACATGATCCAGAACAAACTTTCCAATTTTCTTAAACAATTATACTAGTGAATCAGTATAGGCTGGATTACCATAATGTGAGTCCTGTTAGCAAAGCAAATTCTCACGGCTAGCAATGAGAAAATAAAATGTGGAAAGAACCCCGACGAAAAAGGGGACTGGATGCGCAAATCCCAAACCACATAGAACAAGCTCGCATGGTGGAAAGGTATGTGGTAGTCATAGACGTGGTTGGGGTCATGGAAGCTCTTCCAATATAGCGAGAAAGGACGATACTACTAGCCCCCAAGAAATGAGTTGGCTCTTAATGTGAGATATTTTACAGCCAGTTAGAAGAGATATTCAGATTGCGATGAATAGGAGACTCACTATATAGAGCAAGACGATCATGACATGACTCCCAAATGTCACTTTCATATTTACCAATGGCAGTATTGCCCCATACGTGCCAAAGTCATTAGACCTCTAGTCTATGCACATCGCTCTGTCCAAGAGGCCTCTCACTCTATGACTAATTTTATCGATAGATGTTTTAATATTTTTTATAATAATCTGATGCATTTTGGTTTCGAACAAGATAGTGTCATTGCTTACTTATATAAGTGATTGACTTTACTCAAAAAAACCGAACATTGTTCCTGTGCTTATGGTTTAGAGTATGTGTTGTTGTGATTCTTGAGGTTATATGAATTGTATATTGAAGGACACAATGATATATGCCTTGGATTGTGAATTAGATGATGGTTTAGATGTTAGAACACATCGGATTACGCCGTTTTGTTGGATACAAACATGATTATGGATTAATTCATGTTCTTGAAGAACTCTTGAGTTATATATGTCGTGATTTTACAGAATTTGGAAGGATTACGGTTAATTTTGGTATATGATTGTTCGTGATAATAAATGGTAATTGGTTTTCTATGAGTTTACGAATATGAACAAGAAGGAACCTTTTTATTACTCATGTTCTCATTTGATGAATGAATCGAGGAACACTTGAATGATATGCCGATGGTAATGGCATATAACATATCAGTGACTGATGAATGGATCATCACACTTCATCCAAGGACGCAGCACCACCATGTTCTTGATGCCTAACGACACTATTTTACAATCACCGACACTCTATATGCATTGAGGGTGTCTAACTCGAACCTTACAAATCTTCAAGGATGTACATATCAACAAATTTCATGTTGAAACCCATGGGAGAATGGAATAGAGTATCTCAATATCACCACTAATGAATGCGGACAAAAGCGCATCTTAGAGAAACTTACGAGTCAATTGCGTGGAATATACGCTAACCAAAGGGTTATCAATAGACCTTGTTGAAAAATCATCAGGAAGAATGGGTATATGACATGATCATCAGGAGGAATGGGTTCACCACAAACCTACCTATTCATAGAATGGGTTCACAGTGATACCCATAGTAAGAGGTTAAGCTTTGCTTTTAATGATTCTTATGACAATAATGTAAGGTTGAGTGGAATAAAATATGGGTTTACTCGACACTGGAAAGAATAACCTATGTTGGAGAGAAGAAGGGCCATTCTAATGGGGAATTGCAATCACAATTCTTCATAATCTTCCGCAGAACCAGGACAGTGTCTATGGCCAAAACGGACACAATAATGAGAACATAACAAATGAAGGAAGGCCTTGTGATGATATATCATTGCTTACATAATCAGTTGGATAGTTTAAAGCCACCAAGTCACTTTGTCTAGATAGTAAGGTAAATATATCTTTTCAAGGGAAGGTTCAAAAAGCATACTCTACCTATTCTATGCAATTTATAACCACAATAACTATCACCAAGTCAAACTCCATGTCTGATGTGTGTTGTTGGATCATCAATCTCATTTATGTGGGGATTGTTGGAAAATAGACTTACAAGGGCTGTTTAAAGTCCGATTTGAGGCGTGATTTTGAGTGGGTTCGACGATGAGTTAACATCGAAATTTGGTTGGAATATGTAGTGCTCCACAAGAGCTTTCCAAAACATGCAAAATACTCAAAATATAGGAGGTATTAATGAGTATTAATGCTCCAAATTGACCTTATTGGGTTGGAAAAGAGATTGACGTGTATATAAGTCTCTATGCACAAACACTAGTTCACCAACAACTAGTGGAGACGTGAATGGATATGTGACTGGGCGGTCCTCATGCGTGCACACACACACGCCATCGTTCGTCCGGCTCGGCTCATCTCATCTTGTCTTGGCTCGGCTCAGTTCAGTTCGGCCCAAGCCGGTTCGGGTGGATGGATGATTTGGTCAAAATGTCTCGGTGTCTCGAATTTATCTTTTTAGTGGAATTTATTTAGCAAATTTATTTGCCAACCACCTCATTAGTTAAATCCAAAATTTTCGGATTGGGATAAGTGCTAAACTAATTGATAATTATCGAAATTAATGTTCGGATAAGTACTAAAATTAATTTATAATAATCGAATTAATATTAGGATAAGTATTATCATACCAATCCTAATCTATTTGGGAGCTCCTCCAGCACACTTTTGTCTCTCGTTCTCTCCTATAAAATCAGACATGAGGGGTCCGATTTTTCACTGCTCCTACTTCGAGTTCCTCTTCTCTAGTATCAATTTTTTTTTGTTTCTTGTACGGTGATGGTATATGTTTATTCTAGTTCGCTGATGGTGTAGTGATCATTATATTAGTACATCGAGGTCTTATTTTATCCTGAGAGGCAGACGTGATATACATTGCTGAGGGTGAATTTTCTTTAAGGAGACAGATCTTCGAGATAGCTTGCTGTATGATGGCAAATATTCGAGATAGCTTGCTGTATGTTGACTAGAAGACTTGATGTATGATGGCAGTGCGGAATTTGATGTATGTTGGCACTTATCAAAACAAGGTACATGATTGTTTATCCCAACAGCCCCCACCAATCAGCAGCGTCCTCGGTGAGAAAGTACTGGGTGATTGGGACCTTGCGATTCTCAGGACAGTTAGTGACAACAAAGATCTTGGACATCTCTTTGATCCACCCCTCCCAACCAATCAGGTCTGAAGCCCCAGAAACTGAGAAAGATGCATCTTGGTGACATCCTAAAGCCAACGATCCACTCCGGTCCGAGCAGTACGAGCCAGATCTGGGTTTTGAACCGCCTGGGCTATCGCAGCCATTTGGTTCACCATTTGTTGCATCATAGCTGCAACACCAATGTCGGCGCCACCTTGAGTAGCAGTATGGTCCTAACGACCATCATTACTACCGGCTCCAGAAGTGTGTGACGTGGCCGCCCCACTGGCTGCCCCACGTCCCCGGCCGTGTCCACGACCACGACCTCTACCTCGACCTCTCGCAGCATCCATACTGGAGATAAAAGGTAGCAAAAGCAACTCGATGATAAGTACGGGAGAAAAACAATCACAGTTCAAGAAGCGGAAATACGATACGAGAAAACAAAAGAATCGGGTAAGGAAAACTTATGAACACTGGAAGTACTGAGATGATGGCAGCGTGATGACGATGTGCAAAATAAAACACAACTGGACCCAATTAATCGACAAGCCTAGGTATCCATAAACCCAGAGCTCAGATCCTATTTTCTGTAACACCCCCAAGATATTCAGGGTACATTATAGCGTCGTGGACCCCTATACGGGACCCACCATGCTAAATAATAAATACGATCGTCTAACCATCTCAGTTAGCGAGAAAGCACACATCACCAAGACGAAAAATAAATAAAACGCCCGGTACAACCGGTAAACCAGACATCACTAAAAATCATAACTAACATTTAGTAATACAACCCATTTTCCAAATCAAAATGCCTAAGTACTCGCGAGTACGGTCTATTAGTTTACAAGTTGAAAACAAACGTTTAAAATAGGCAACTAAAATAAAGGACTCGTTTGCACACGTCAACAATCCTGGCCAGCATCTCCAGTGCCCGCTCGGTCGGCTGAACGCAACCTGAAATTCATAACACGAATTTCCCCAAACGGGTCCCCACAGGGGTTAGCAATTATGCTAGTACAAGTAATCAAGACAAACCATTCGCTTACACATCTCATAACACATGTATCAAATCGTTTCAAAATAAAAAATCAAGACATGTCTTTTCCTGGAAAACAAACAATCAATAATCACAATTGAAAAATCTCCTAGCACCGGGGCTAAACCACTGGTCCCATCCAAGGCCTCTGTAGACCCTCCCGGACTGGCCATAGTTAAAAAAATCACGCACATGACTCACCTAGGACCGGAGCTAAACCACTGGTCCTATCCGAGGCCTCTATGGACCCTCCCGGACTGGCTATCCAAACAAGCTCGTGAATCAGGAGCGAAATCATAGATTCCTCCGAGGCCCCGTCGGACCCTCCCGGAGTGAGCAAATCACACACATATACATTACCATTTCATGTTAAGCATAAGGGTTTCACAAGAATATTTGCCTTGAGAAAATGACGACGAATTCAACGGAACAATCAACCACGCTCGCTAGGAACCGACAACCACGAGCCTAACGATCCGAAGAATACAATCACAACCAATTTTACACGAGTACAAAAACAAAATACACCCGAAAGCCCACCTACGATTCATGTAAATTCGTACAAAAACAACGAGGGCGGGTCGTAACCGAACCCTCTCGATTTCACGAATACCACAAAATTTACCACGAACTCGTAGGAAAAACATGAATACCACTAAAACTAATTATATACATCATGGATTAGTCAACAACACGGAACAAATCGAACATTAAATTGAAAACCCCCAAATTTCCCCAAAATAGGGTTCTAAGAGATTACCTCGGATTGGAGACGAAGAACACAAGTATATGTTGTTAATCGACACCAGAAATTCAAGGAAGATGATAACTTGAAGTTACAAGACTTTGAATCACCTGGAAATCGCCCAAAAATGGAGAAGGAGAAGATATGGATGGAAATGACCGAACTTGGTCAACTTACGGGTACTTATACCCGCAGCGTATTACGTACGTTAGCATGTCATGGTTAACGTACGTTAATATGTTAACGTACGTAACACCATGCCCGTAGCGTACGTAATCGACCAGTACAGCTTACTGCCCGAAGCCCCGAAGTATGTAACGTACGTAATCGGATTGGCTTAACGTAAGTATGATGCCGATCTAACGTACGTAACAACATACTAGTAGCGTACGTAAGGGGTCGGCAAAGCCCTATGCCCGATTTCCTGAGCACCAAGACGCACATAACCACAATGAAGTTACGTACGCTAAGCATAACACATAACGTATGTTAAGCATCAAACATAACGTACGTTATGTCCTCCCAGAACAGGACTGACAAGCTGCTTTAAGCAGGCAAGAAGTAAACCGGAAATCAAAACGCCACGATTAACAAAACATGAAGATACGAACACATAGAGTTCGAGACGACGGATATAAGTGTTAAAAGAAAACATATTTCCGACTACCCGAAGGTTCGGAAAACAACAACAAACGTAATTACCCATAACTTTGGGAAATTACAAAACGGCCCAAAACATCCGAAATACACGATACACGATCGAAACTCCGAGCAAAGGCTCCCAACATGCATAATAACATAAGATGGATTTACGACCACCCCGAAATGGCGGTTCCGAACCATGATTTCGAGAATCGAGCCAAATAGCGACGAGAATGACATTAAATGCGGAATTGAGTAAAACAAGTCCGAAACAAGCTCGGATGACAAAAAGTCCAGTATTAAATATTCTTGAAATAATAATACGGTTACAAGTGAGTCACTAAAAATGAAAAATACACTAAAATGAAAAATACCGAAAAAAGGAAAAAAAATCCGAATATTACACTTTGGATAGAAACAATTCAGCCGATCTGTTGAAGGGTCAAAGGGTCAATTTTTATGTTCTCTTTATAATGACAACTCCTTGTCCAAGGACCTTTATTTATACTAACTAAACTCTAGAATTAAAACTCTAGTATTTGCTTAGTTATCTGTCAACTTATTAAATAACGATATACATAATATCTTATATTATATATTATTTATTATTTAATTCTCTAAATAAATATAATATCCAATATTATATTTATCTTTCCCAGTTTATATAATTAAATAATATAATATATAATCTCCTATATTATATATTACTCATTATTTAGTAATAAATATAATATCTATTAATTATTATTGCTTGTATTTAATTGTCATATGTGTGACACAAAAGGCTTATATTATGTTGGCAATCATTCAATGCCGTATTAAATGATAAATCATAAGCGGTCTCTAGCAAGACATTATGACTACCGAAATAATATAAGTTTATAGTCCATTAAACCATTTAACGTGTCAAATCTTTTGTCGTGCGATATCATATTTGAACTAAGTTATAGAAACGGTCACACTTATTATATTCAAATGCTTTCTCGATCTTAAGTAGACTGATTCAATCAAATGACTCTTCATTTGAGCATGACCATGTATTTTCTCAGTCCTACTTATCGAGGGGTTCATCAGATATCTCCCTCCCTAAAGAGATGGACAAATCCCCAATCTTGATTATTCATTTCCCTCTACATGACTCCTACTAATCCCGATAGCTAACCTTCATGATCACCATATTTCAGATGACGTTGGATTATGTCAAGGCATAACAGTTATCATGTTGGACTCTATGATAATCTCAAGTTCAAGGATTTATTGATATACTATTATATTGAGATTTACTTATGACATTTCCATGCAGTGATCTTAATACCGATCTGTCCAATATTGCGTTCTCCAACCAATACCCAAAAGTTTGGTCCGTACCATACGCATAATCATCTGATGATTATCAGTCAAACTTATACTAGCATATTAATCACCTGACTCTCCACTCCACATGATTGGACCAGGTACATATGGATAATATTATTATTCGTGAATAACTATTATTCGATTATTATAATATTAGAACATGCACACATTATAATAATCAACGAGAAATAGATGATATCTAATAACTTTATTTAAATATGATAATTACAGATCTAGGCACATCGAATGTCCTAGGGCACTATTCCCAACACATATTTATATTCATAGTTACAATACAATGCTCTCTCATCCTCTTAGTGGCATACGAGGGCGTATTCCTAATAATAACGACCTATGTGATTTGAAATTTGGTCAAACTAGAGGTAGAAATAAATATTTCATTACTTTTATGAATAATAGTACTAAATATTGCTATTTATAAGAAGGAAAGATGAAGTTATAGAGAAAATCATTCTTTTTAAAACAGAAGTTGAGAATCAATTGAACGCAAAGATAAAAACGATAAGGAGTGATTGTGGAGGTGAATATGTTGAACAATTTGGTGATATTATTCCCAACATGGCATTATTCATGAGGTCACTACTCCATATGCACCACTATCTAATGGAGTGTCGGAACATAAGAATCACACTCTGAAAGAATTGATGAATGTGATGCTGCTAAACTCAGGGCTATCACAAAATATATGGGCGGAAGCCATCTTATCGGTTAACTATATTTTAAACAAGATAATTCGTAAGAAGATAAAACTCCTTATGAATTTTGGAAGGGAGTCGAACTTTCTTATTGGTCACAATATACTATTGTACAGCTTAGAAGAGGGGTTGAATAAGATGTACTCTTTTCCAAAGTTTAGGTTTGCATAGCGGAAGTCTTAAACTTAGTTGCTGTAAGTACATCAACTGGGTAATCTCCTGTAGCTTGGTGCTTACAGGGTTTTCGAGATAAGTATACCAAAATCACAGGCAGTAGGAATACAACAAGGACAGTAAGTAAAGACGCACAGTTTCATGTGGTTCGAGGTAATCCCCTCTACGTCCACAGGTCCTCCACACAAGAATTAGAAGTTTATTAAAATCAAGGCATACACAACTGTATGATTTTAACCAAACTCATCGTTGTATCGGTCACACAGATTGATACAGCCGGCTGTAGCTTGAGCCATTCACACAGATTAGCTTTGGGATTCTTCGACTCACTTCTTCTACCATAGATTGAAGCTTCATCCTGAACTCTATTCTTCCCACACAAGATGAAATAGCTTGACTTATTCCACACAGGGCTAAGGATCTCAACAGTAGGTTTATGAAGTATGTTGAACTGCAACTGTAGGCTTGGTAAGCTTTGCTGTAGATGTGTTGTTCTTTGTTGAGGACTTGGATATTTCTTCACTCAAGATGTACGGTGTATGCTTTAAGAAATATATTGCTCTTTAGATGATAATCTCAATGTCCAGTCTAGCAGATGTTCAGTTTTCAGTAGTTAGCACTGTTCTCTTGCTTGGGCTATTTATAACCTTGGAAATAGATCCATTATAAATGTAGCCGTTGGCTGGTTGGTGAGATTTAGAAAACTCTGATTGGCGGCTTCAGAATGTTTGAATTAAAGGATTTTTGCATTTAATGCTTTAGATATTCTCTTTGATCCGCATTAAATGCTCTTCTGTCTGTAGTCTCCCTGGCCGAATTAAATGTTGTCCTGTCAGAATTAAATGTTACTTTGATACTTTATGAATAAAGAAAGTTTATTTCACAATAGCTTAAAGTTCCTTCTAAGTCCTGTTGGTTTTTTGTTTTACTTTTCCTAAGTAAAACACCTACAAAATTGTTTGATGTAGCCGACGTCTCCTTTTGCTCTATTCTGAAGGCTTAGCTGTAGGATTTGTCTTCTTGAGGTGCTGTATGATTTTGCACTGTAGGAACATGATGTATGGTGCACTTACCAAAACACAGGGTATTATTTATTTCAATAATTTCCCCCCTTTTGATAATGCCAAAACCCTTAAAAAGATGAGGTTGTCTTCAAGTCTTCTGTCGATGATCTGATTTTTGAGACTTAGACTAAAATTTGAACTGCTCGCAGGCAAGTTCTAAAATTATAAATCCTACAAGACCAAGTGTATTTCAACTTAAATTATGAGTGACTCATAGTCGCAATCTTATAATAAGTAGTCTTACTTGAATACAACTTAATCTATGAACTGTTCGCATACAAGTTCTTACAGCTTGAGACTTAGCAAGGTTTATACTTAAAAACAAATTAAATATGAATCGTAATGAAAGAAGTAATTGAAGATCACGAGCTATAATATTTTGAGGTAAAATAAGATTTTTCATTGATAATCTGGATTGGGATGTTGTTCAGAATTGAAATAATATATCGAAGAGCATACATGAAAGAGAATAAATACAATTATCACAAGTTATCCCATATAATGCTGATGCTTCCAAGACTTCCAAGAGGGGTCATGCTCGATTCCTTGCATCAATTGACTAAGGAGTCTCTGCCTGGGTCCCTATAGATGATTCTTCCTTCCTAGGAGACATCATAGGTGAGAATCTAATCTTCTGGGTGAGTTAACCGATCACCCTTCAGATGTTCTGACTTCAGTTTAATTTGTAAGGGAAGCTTTCCTTCTGGGAGGAGCCTTGGGAACTCCTTTGTAGCATCCTCCAGTCTTGAAATGGTTGAACATGGCAGATTCCCTAATGAGAGTACAAAATTATCTCAACAGTTCATTATTATTCCATGCCTTCAACTCTTAAGTTGATGGCTGCTTGTCCGTAGCACTGTATTTTTCACAGAAAATTGGGATCCTGGAACTCGGGATGAGAACCCGTTACCCTGTATCCTCTTGATCCTTGATCTAGCACCGGTCGTGTAATGCCTAGATAATTATGGTGTATTTTGTCTGCTTTCGAACTTGTAACATTTGATTATGTGGTATTATTAATCGACATGTGGTTTCCCGTATTCATATTCCTACGTTTTTTAGTTTTCAACACACTCATGCATGCATGCATCTGCACGTCTTAACGTACGCTAGACATTAAGCATAACGTACGCTACATGTGGTATATAACATACGTTAGAGTTGTGGCATGACGTACGTAAGCATTAGTCAAGGGCAGATCGGATAAGGTCGGGGTGTGGGGGACAGAGGGAGATTTCATCTACTGCCCCGCGTGAACCTGGACGGCTTTTCAATAAAGCAGGTCAACGAGGCTTAACATACATTAGACATGGGTGTTAGCGTCCGCTATGTACATGGTTTTACGTCAGTAAAGGCCTTGTATAACGTACATAATAGAATCCAGAATTTGAGGCATTGAATTCTGCCAGACGCTAACGTACGCTAAAGTTTGAGGATAGCGTACGCTAAGGCCATAACGTACGCAAGGATTTGCCCTTAACGTACGTAACGCGTTAAAATCTATTTATATACCTCAACCTCCATCTCATTTCCTCCTCACTCTTTGGTCGATTTTTGTAACCTGAGAACACCCCAGCACCATAAATCCCTCTTATCATTATCTCAGCTTGAATTGGAGGATCGTAGACCCTTGAGGATTGGTGTTCAAGCTTTCGGTGTTGAGTTTCACCAAGTATTCGTTGTTCTTCTTTATATTGAGGTATGTTGATCCTTCAACAACTTGATTTCATGTTCTTGAGGATTTTTTGAACCTGTTTCTGAGATTTCAAAGTTCGTTATTATTATGAGGATTCAAACATCATGTTTTTAGAAGAATGGAACCCGGTTATACCTTGCTTCTCCTTCGTTGTTAAGAGTATTAATCGAACCTTGATGGATAAAACCCTAGGATGTAGTGTCCTGAGATTGTTATGAATTATGAGCATGATTCTAGTGAGGTTCTGAGATTACTAAGATGTTCCACCGATGATAATTCGTGTTTTGATAAAGGTGTTTGATTTGACAATATTCCTTATGTTCATGCTTGAAATAAATCGGCTATGTCGATAGAATCAAACCCGGATCACCATAGTATCGTTCCCTTGCGAAGTACACTTGGTATGCTTGTATCTTGAATCGCACTTTTGATATGAATCGTAAGAGCCGAACCATATATGAATTGGGAGTCGAAATCAATATTGAAGTTAGATTGTGATGACTTGTATATCCATGAATCCGTAGACATCGACATTTCACCTCTAATATGGTCATTCGACTCATATGAAGTATATCATTATTTCCGGCTTAGCTTTCATCGAGTAGACTAACCATGAACCTGTAACACCCCCAGATTTAACCGGAAATATTACAGCGCCGTGGGCTCCGAGATGGAACCCACAAGGCTAAAGGAAATTTTCGCAAACATTTACAAATGCTTAAGAGGCCAACGACGGTACTATCTTTAAAAATTCACAAAGACATATAAAATCCATTTATCAAAAACCATCGTAAAAACTCATTTGAAATTGCAAGGCCAAACAGCCGACACTCAAAAGTTTAGAAAACGATTTCCAAAGTAACCTCAGTTACTAGATACCAAAAGAGCGTCTCAAAATACTCACGCAGCGGAAAAAGACCAACCAAAAAGATACTCTAGCAGCGGAATACAAGAACCAATCAAGAAACTCAATGCACAGAACATGTCCTAGCCAGTATCCTCCGGGAAGCTCATTTCTTCACGACCGCTACATAGCTCGATACTCCAAGAACCTAAAAAGAAATCCCATGACGGGGTCAGCCATAATATCCAACAATGATAACCGTCACATTACATTAATAATTACATACCAATGAGAATACAACATAAGAATACGACCAACGTACTCTTACCGCCATAACTTTACTTACTCAAGTAATTCTCATCAGAATAACCATTATCACATTTCACATCCTGTACTCGATTAACCAATAAACTCGAACATAATATCTGTATTGTACCTCAAACAATACTCAAGATTCTTAAACTGTCATAACCAACTCACGATATGGAAATATACCAGTTCTGACCAATACGATCCCTCAAATAACATCATCAAATCCCAAGACGATAACCGATTGTCCATCAAAGACAAATACCAAAAGAAATATAGAACATACCTCGAGATACGAAATAACATTACCATCACGTCGCCTAATCCGTGATCGATCAACACAACATACGGACATGGTCCTAACACAAGACCTACAAATGCATACTCATATGACAACGTCAATATGATCACAACAATAACGACAATGTATACTTATGGCAAACCCATAATATACATATGCACAACAACAATACATGGCAATCCGATGATCCAGCGTTCACTGCCTAGATCCCCGATGATCGTCGGACCAACCCGAGGTGGAAAACCCGTCCGATGATCCAGCGCACGCTAGCATAGATCCCCCGATGATCCCGTCGGACCAACACGAGGTGGACATATGACAACAATGCACAACTGCACAAAACAACAGTACACAATACACGACAACAACAATGCACAAATGCATGACAACAACGATACACGAATGTATCATGACATGATCGACACAAATGATAAAAATGATTAGAGTACTTGCCCCGAGTCCTTCGAGAACGATCTCAATGTCTAAACCATCACGAACCATTATTCTGAATATTCACCGATCCAAAACATCACGGACGGTAGATAATTCACGTTTTCGTCAATACCATGATGTATCCTCGATAACAAGTATACCAACGACAATTGTAAATCATATACATTATGATTTAAATTCCCAAAACTCGAATACAACCTATAATCCCAAATCTCCTGTGATTACGTTTTATAAACATTGCTATACGAATTATAAACGAATGAAACTGAAACCATTCATTAAATATTATAAACTGAGCAAGTAATAACTTGCCTCGATACCGATACGATGATGAAGCCACTACCAGTCACAATGCCTTTGTCTACGAGCTCCTCGGCCCCGACCGAAGCAATTCAAGAACATACTCGAACACGGACGCAGCATCCGGTTATAATCACCGATCAATAATCTCAACCTATCGAAGTAATCAAATAATACATATCCGATAACAATTAACAACCGACACGACCAACCAAATCATCTCAACTATTCAACGATATCTACAATACAAACTACAACTCGATGATCATAATCAATCAATACAACCGATCAATAAACCCAACGGTTCCACAACTATCCTGATTAACCACAAGTCCGAATAATCCAATTCAAACAATTACGAATTCACAACCACAATGCGATTACGGATACGAGCGTAAAGGAAATCATATTCGACGAACAATCCCAATCTTTTCGAATTCCAAATTGATATCATGGTTCGTATTTCATTAAGAACATACGAATTCTACCACTACAACCAACGAATATTCCATCTTCATATATAAAAATACCGATAATTCAATATAAGATCGTTTTGCTATGTTAAATTCATCAAAAGTTCCTCAAGAACACTAAGGGATTCTAACTCATGTTCATAACCATTAAAACAACATAATTCGATATCCTTTAACATGAAGATAATCTTCCAATTCGTAATCCAAGTCATGAATCATCGTATTCATCAGTATACACTCTACATAACCTCAAGGATTGTAGCAACAACTCCCTAATTATCATCATACGGATTAAATACGGATAATAATACCAAGAACATCAAGAACTCTATGATTTCATAATCATAATCAACATATTCAAGGTATAAACCGTCATAACACCATCTTCCTTCAACATATAGTTCATGTAGCCTCAATAATCGTAACAACAGCATCCCAATCAACTTCATACGAATCATATACTGATAACAATACCAAAATCCGAAATCGAAGTGAAGAATTCAACAACATACCTCAAGAACATGAATAACCCAATCAAACCCTTCAAGAATCATCCATAATTCCATATCCAAGCCCAAATCCAAGTCCTCAAGCTCAAAATCGACTTAGGAAGGCCAACATCTCTCTCTCTCTCAAAGTTTGAAGACGAAAAACGAAAAGAAACGTCGAAGGAAATGAAATACGGGCATCCACTTATAAAACATTTCTGTTCGTTACGTACGTAACACACCAAGGTTAACGTACGTAACACGCATTACGTACGTTAGCCATCCTTGATAGCGTACGTAATGCTAATCCCAAAACTAAGTGTCCTGTTTTGTTAACATGCTTACGTACGTAATGTTTCCTTCATAACGTACGTAACATGTACGTTGACTTGTTACAGTAAAACCTTATATTACGTACGTAATACATCCTGTATAACGTACGTAATACGTAGTTGACTCGCCTATCAACATCCTTCCGCCGAAAGCTGCCGACACAGGGTCCCACCTGCCGACCATGACTCGATCTTGTCCGATGCCCTCGTTACGTACGTAATACCTTAGCCTTAACGTACGTAACCGTGCCAATCTTACGTACGTTAGCTCACCTTGTTAACGTACGTAATAATTTCATACTTAGCCAATTTTAATCAAGTACGCTGTCTCGACATACCGAAAACACATACAAACATACTGAATACATATACTGGATCCAATAACATTCTTATACGATATACCCTATATCGAAAGTACGATAATTTGATACACGATATCCTCAAATGCAACTGTCGACCAGATACGACAATTATACCGATACTGACATCTCAGTCCTTTATTTATTTTATCCATCATGCATGATTCCACTGCATAATATAACTTTGATAAAATAATATCAAACAACAATAGTATAAATTCCGGATATTACATTCTACACTACTTAAAATAAGTTTCGGCCTCGAAACTTGCAATCCGTCATAAAAACAAACAAACATACGGTTCAACCAAAATATCCCAAAACCATCACGACAACGATCAATCATCATCATTCTGAATAGCCAAAACCGCATACTTACAAATACGCAGGTCGACGATCTCCGGAGATACTAGCAAGCGATCTCACTGTATAGCCTCAATACGCTTACAATCACAATTCCATGAGTCTCAACAAAATTATATCATCGTCAGATGAAATAATCTATCCGTGACAAATCCTGTTTGCCTGATCGCATGATCAAGTTCCAATTTCGATAAGACAAATAATATACAATACATCTGTAAAACAACTGCCCAAAACAACGACGCGAATCCCGAAACGTCAATCACAAAATCCGAACGCTCAGATGATCACCAACAATGATCAACCAATAAATCAACCGAGTTTATCATCAACATGATAAATTCCCATATGACCAACCAGAGGTCAAAACACAATCGAGAATATCATCAACATGATAAACTCCAATATGACCAACCAGAGGTCAACGACAATCGAGAATACCTTCAAACGGTAAGCTCCAACACGATCAATACAGAACCACATAAACAGATATACGAAAAAACAAAATTCTCAAAACGACACACCAATCACATACAGTGATTCTCAACGAAACACAACCGACTGGTGAACATACCCATCGGCATACGAACAACCAATCACAAACCGACGAACATATCCAATCATACAGGGAGTGGGAACGACCACTCAATATCCAAAACAACCAACATGGGGTCGTCATCCCCAAATCTACACTTACAACGAAATCCTTCAAAGATCACTATGGTAAGATTGCGCTACTACCGTACCAATGGAATCACATAGCACATATGTTCCGGTTTCACAAAATCCCAAGTTTCCAAAATAATATTATGTGCATGAATCTACAACACGCAACATATTTCTCTTATCCGAATAATTCAACCGATCATCCCTGGATCACCAAACTACTATACTGAAGTTCGAATCTCTTTTCCTCGTACCATACTGATGTCTTATCCAGTTCGTGAGTTACACTCAGAACTTCACCATGATATGCATCAGGCACTCAATGCGTATGTATATCGATCATATTTTCAAAACCAGTTTGAAATCATATATTCTTGTCACGAAGACAATTTTCGAAAGTTCTTTCAAGAGTTTGAAAACTCAAAACATAAATTTTCGTAAGACCACAAAATCAATTTTCGAACCAACCGGCTCGCTCGTGTCAAGTTCTCGATAAAAATTCTTTTTGAATACATACGATTAAATAAAATGGAATTTATGCAAATGTCTGACCATATCCATACTCCTGTATACCAATTCGGCTCGTCACCAAATTCACTGATATTCCATCCGAAAATCGCACGATGAAATTCCAAAATATATAGACTCTGATAAAAACTCCTTCACATACTACTCGCAACGTCAATCCTTAATCCATCCTGGATCACCTCAAATATGATATGACAAAACATTGAAACAATCAACAAATCGAACACAACGAAAGACTTCCCAAGAAGTTCCATTTGAACAAGTAAACCAAAGCCTCGAAAGGCGGAAATAACATAGGTAAACGATTTGGTAAAGTGTTTTACAAATCTCGGGAGTTTTAGAAAACAAGAAAAAGCCTTTTGAAACATTAGGGTCTCAGCCCGTATCTCGTTCCACATTAGAAGAAGTTTAAAAAGTAGAAAACTCTTTTCGGACTCCAAGTCCTGAGTTACAAAACTATTTCAAAATCTATTGGGTCTCGGCCCAAAAATCATTTTCCGTAAAACATCCGTAAAACATTCATTTTGAAAAACATCATTTTCAAATGCTCAAAAGCAGTTCATATATCTCAAAATGAATTAACATGCTACATGTTCTTCTCAACCATGCACAATATTTCTCCGAAATGCACAATTCCGTTCCAAAACTTAACCGACATAATGATTTCCAACATCATAGTTTCTCAAATCCCCAATCCTGTCCCAATTCTGTCATCTCATACTGTAACGCATGATATCTGCTGAATCTCAAAACATATCAACTTAGAACAGCAATAAATCTCAATGAAATTCAAAAATCCAAATACTTACAGATCGTGAAGCCGACGATTCTCCGTGATACTGGCACATGTCTCGACTCAAGGAAATACTCGACACAGATATTTTCAAAACACACATTTTGTAAACTCGGCTCAACTCGAGAACACAACACGACTCTATCCGAAGAAACATGTTAACACCATTTGGAAAAGTTTACAACAACCCCAGTACTACACTGGTAAATCACATCACGCACAAGCCTGAGCGAACAACAAAAACTCACGGCTCTAATATTTGTCAATCGACAACTCGAATGACGCAACAAAAACACGACCCAACTCGACCCAAATGCCTAGGTTTTCTCAACCTAAGCTCCGATACCATATTCTGTAACACCCCCAGATTTAACCGGAAATATTACAGCGCCGTGGGCTCCGAGATGGAACCCACAAGGCTAAAGGAAATTTTCGCAAACATTTACAAATGCTTAAGAGGCCAATGACGGTACTATCTTTAAAAATTCACAAAGACATATAAAATCCATTTATCAAAAACCATCGTAAAAACTCATTTGAAATTGCAAGGCCAAACAGCCGACACTCAAAAGTTTAGAAAACGATTTCCAAAGTAACCTCAGTTACTAGATACCAAAAGAGCGTCTCAAAATACTCACGCAGCGGAAAAAAACCAACCAAAAAGATACTCTAGCAGCGGAATACAAGAACCAATCAAGAAACTCAATGCACAGAACATGTCCTAGCCAGTATCCTCCGGGAAGCTCATTTCTTCACGACCGCTACATAGCTCGATACTCCAAGAACCTAAAAAGAAATCCCACGACGGGGTCAGCCATAATATCCAACAATGATAACCGTCACATTACATTAATAATTACATACCAATGAGAATACAACATAAGAATACGACCAACGTACTCTTACCGCCATAACTTTACTTACTCAAGTAATTCTCATCAGAATAACCATTATCACATTTCACATCCTGTACTCGATTAACCAATAAACTCGAACATAATATCTGTATTGTACCTCAAACAATACTCAAGATTCTTAAACTGTCATAACCAACTCACGATATGGAAATATACCAGTTCTGACCAATACGATCCCTCAAATAACATCATCAAATCCCAAGACGATAACCGATTGTCCATCAAAGACAAATACCAAAAGAAATATAGAACATACCTCGAGATACGAAATACCATTACCATCACGTCAGTCTAATCCGTGATCAGATCAACACAACATACGGACATGGTCCTAACACAAGACCTACAAATGCATACTCATATGACAACGTCAATATGATCACAACAATAACGACAATGTATACTTATGGCAAACCCATAATATACATATGCACAACAACAATACATGGCAATCCGATGATCCAGCGTTCACTGCCTAGATCCCCCGATGATCCCGTCAGACCAACCCGAGGTGGAAAACCCGTCCGATGATCCAGCGCACGCTAGCATAGATCCCCCGATGATCCCGTCGGACCAACACGAGGTGGACATATGACAACAATGCACAAATGCACAAAACAACAGTACACAATACACGACAACAACAATGCACAAATGCATGACAACAACGATACATGAATGTATCATGACATGATCGACACAAATGATAAAAATGATTAGAGTACTTGCCCCGAGTCCTTCGAGAACGATCTCAATGTCTAAACCATCACGAACCATTATTCTGAATATTCACCGATCCAAAACATCACGGACGGTAGATAATTCACGTTTTCGTCAATACCATGATGTATCCTCGATAACAAGTATACCAACGACAATTGTAAATCATTTACATTATGATTTAAATTCCCAAAACTCGAATACAACCTATAATCCCAAATCTCCTGTGATTACGTTTTATAAACATTGCTATATGAATTATAAACGAATGAAACTGAAACCATTCATTAAATATTATAAACTGAGCAAGTAATAACTTGCCTCGATACCGATACGATGATGAAGCCACTACCAGTCACAATGCCTTTGTCTACGAGCTCCTCGGCCCCGACCGAAGCAATTCAAGAACATACTCGAACACGGCCGCAGCATCCGGTTATAATCACCGATCAATAATCTCAACCTATCGAAGTAATCAAATAACACATATCCGATAACAATTAACAACCGACACGACCAACCAAATCATCTCAACTATTCAACGATATCTACAATACAAACTACAACTCGATGATCATAATCAATCAATACAACCGATCAATAAACCCAACGGTTCCACAACTATCCTGATTAACCACAAGTCCGAATAATCCAATTCAAACAATTACGAATTCACAACCACAATGCGATTACGGATACGAGCGTAAAGGAAATCATATTCGACGAACAATCCCAATCTTTTCGAATTCCAAATTGATATCATGGTTCGTATTTCATTAAGAACATACGAATTCTACCACTACAACCAACGAATATTCCATCTTCATATATAAAAATACCGATAATTCAATATAAGATCGTTTTGCTATGTTAAATTCATCAAAAGTTCCTCAAGAACACTAAGGGATTCTAACTCATGTTCATAACCATTAAAACAACATAATTCGATATCCTTTAACATGAAGATAATCTTCCAATTCGTAATCCAAGTCATGAATCCTCGTATTCATCGATACACTCTACATAACCTCAAGGATTGTAGCAACAACTCCCTAATTATCATCATACGGATCAAATACGGATAATAATACCAAGAACATCAAGAACTCTATGATTTCATAATCATAATCAACATATTCAAGGTATAAACCGTCATAACACCATCTTCCTTCAACATATAGTTCATGTAGCCTCAATAATCGTAACAACAGCATCCCAATCAACTTCATACGAATCATATACTGATAACAATACCAAAATCCGAAATCGAAGTGAAGAATTCAACAACATACCTCAAGAACATGAATAACCCAATCAAACCCTTCAAGAATCATCCATAATTCCATATCCAAGCCCAAATCCAAGTCCTCAAGCTCAAAATCGACTTAGGAAGGCCAACATCTCTCTCTCAAAGTTTGAAGACGAAAAACGAAAAGAAACGTCGAAGGAAATGAAAGACGGGCATCCACTTATAAAACATTTCTGTTCGTTACGTACATAACACACCAAGGTTAACGTACGTAACACGCATTACGTACGTTAGCCATCCTTGATAGCGTACGTAATGTTAATCCCAAAACTAACTGTCCTGTTTTGTTAACATGCTTACGTACGTAATGTTTCCTTCATAACGTACGTAACATGTACGTTGACTTGCTACAGTAAAACCTTATATTACGTACGTAATACATCCTGTATAACGTACGTAATACGTAGTTGACTCGCCTGTCAACATCCTTCCGCCGAAAGATGCCGACACAGGGTCCCACCTGCCGACCATGACTCGATCTTGTCCGATGCCCTCGTTACATACGTAATACCTTAGCCTTAACGTACGTAACCGTGCCAATCTTACGTACGTTAGCTCACCTTGTTAACGTACGTAATAATTTCATACTTAGCCAATTTCAATCAAGCTTTGTCTCGACATACCGAAAACACATACAAACATACTGAATACATATACTGGATCCAATAACATTCTTATACGATATACCCTATATCGAAAGTACGATAATCTGATACACGATATCCTCAAATGCAACTGTCGACCAGATACGACAATTATACCGATACTGACATCTCAGTCCTTTATTTATTTTATCCATACTGTACAGATTCCACGCTGTACAATATAACTTTGATAAAATAATATCAAACAACAATAGTAGAAATTCCGGATATTACAGAACCGGCCTTACGTTAATGTTAACTCGATTATGACTTAGGACGTTCAATGCTCATACGTTAGTTTCGAGTAGTATGTTGAATTCCTTGTTATTTCTTTTGAACAAGGTCCGAGCCTTGCAAGGTGATCGATCGAGGGGCGGCGACCTTCGGATTTGTTGACAGTCGTTGGAGTATTTAATTGTTGCCATCTTTAAGTCAAGTATCGTAATTAGACTATTAGTTTAATGTTGATGATTTTGATCATGCATATTGTTATTCATGTTGTTGAACATGGAATCATTCAAGTTGAATTGTCATGATGTTTCATATGTTGTTCATGTTGATAGACATATCGATTTGCATATGTGTATGCATGGTTGTACTGTATATGTGGTATTGATCCGAAGGGATCGTGTGATCTATGCTGAGGGCGCTGGATCAGTTGTGTAATATCCGCAATTTCGATTTTCGGTAATTTTCTTTTTTTGGCGTAAGTACATCTTAGAAACTCTATTGTGACCGTTTCGTCATTCCGAGAATGATTAATTCTATACTTTTTGTCATCCGAGTTCGTTTCGGTGTCGTTTAATTGAGTTCCGTGTTCTTAAGCGACTTTTTCAAGTATGAGTTCAACATTGTAAAATCATCATAAATTCTTAGAAACTCCAAATATTTTGAATCTTTCCAGTATTATAGAGCATCAAGTTAGCTTTCGAATGGTTCAAACGGTGAGTCAATCGTAGTCCGGACGAAGGAGTTATGCTCGAAATAGTTAAAACTGCACCGTGTGCCTTTTGATGCTGGAGCGGACTGTACCGCGGCCCGCGGCCCCTGCTGGCCGGGCCGCGGCACTAAGCCAGTGCTGGGCAGTTTTTTTTGGCCGTGGGCCGCGGCACACTAAGTCCGTGCCGCGGCACATAGTGCAGATTAGCCTATTCCTACGGATTTTGTGAGGATCAAGCTCATTTCATCATTTTTCGTTTTTCTTCTCCTCCTTGGGCGATTTGTGGGCGGTTTATCTTAGGGGAATTCATCTTATTCAAGTTCTTGGTGTGAATTAACAACATCAAATCCTTGTTTTTCGTCGGATCGAGGTAATTTCTTGAAACCTCCTAGGGTTGACTTTCGGGATTTCTTTCCAATCTTCGTTGTTCGTCCGATTTTGATAAATCGGTTGATGTTATTGAACGTTATTAATCATGTTCTATGGATAGTATATCCGTATTTTGAGTTTGTTCAACTCGATTGGTGATTTGAGTGTTCTTGGGAATTATCAAACATTGAGTGTTCGATTAAATGTCCCAATGAGTTTCCCTTCGATAGTTTGTCGGGATTTTCATTGTTATTGGCCTTAATTCTCGTTGTGATCGTATCTTCGTTGTGTTTGCCGGAGGATTATAGGTATACAAGGATTCTGGTCGAGCTCCCCCATTGTTTCGCGCGCTTTGTACTTGAGGCGAGTATCTCGTCTATAATCTTTATACTTTGAGAATGTGGCGTGTCGTGAATTTAACGTGGACTTGATAGTGATCGAACGTTTAATCGTAACTTACTTTAAATGAACAATGTGATTCAATGAAAGTAAATACGAATGAAAATTGAAATTCTTGTAGAATGATAACCACCATTTCATGGAATTGTGAAATGTTTGTATTGTTCACTTTTAAGAATGTTTACTAAATGATGGTGTGACGTGAATGTTATACCCTGTGAAAGTGTTGGTTGCATTAACTTATGATTTTACGTGTGTGTAATTGTGGTGAATGTTATACCCTTGTTATTGCAAAATCGGTGAATTGAGATATTGACCGGGTAGGGACCCGTGAGGCCTCCGGTGGCGCGTACTTGCGAGTACGGCTAGTTGCTATGATTTGACCATAAGGTTATCGAATCGGGTAGGTCTGGAGAGGGCTCCGAGAATCGTCACTTGCGAGTGCGATGTCGCGATAACTTGTGGGCGTGTTTGAAT
Source organism: Orobanche coerulescens (assembly GCA_033398695.1). Lineage (NCBI taxonomy): Eukaryota > Viridiplantae > Streptophyta > Magnoliopsida > Lamiales > Orobanchaceae > Orobanche > Orobanche coerulescens. The sequence goes on from CM065803.1 coordinate 55,004,990, forward strand.
GATGTTTACCGGGTAGGGACCCATGAGGCCTCCGGCTGCGCGTACTTGCGAGTACGGCCAACTTATATGATTTGACCATAAGTTTATCTAATCGGGTAGGTCCAGAGAGGGCTCCGAGAATCTTACTTGCGAGTAAGATGTCAAGATAACTTATGGGTGGATTGAGTTTGTTTTTTATAACTAATCCGGGTTGGGTCCCATCGAGGCCCCAGAGGTGATTTGAGTATTTGACTGGATATCTCTAAACTGTGAATGAATGAATCTTGGATTCCAGTTATATTGGTGATTGTGGTTCCGCCTTTGAGGCTCATTTGTGAATTGAACCATCTGTTTGATTTTTATAGAAAACCCTTTTGAAAAGGAGAATTACAAATCTTTTCATGATTTTACACTGAGACCCCTGATGTCCTCATTTATTCTTTCAAATGTGTTTTGAAGTTATATTTATGATCCTCCTTGATGGGAACTATTTTCGAAAAGACTTTAGACTCGGGGATCGTGTTACTACCTTGTTGAAAGGTTATTTTCATAACGGTTGTATTCTTGATGTATAACTTTATAGCTTGGTTACTTGCTAGCGATTCCATCGCTAACCCCTCGTTGGGGATTTTATTATTTATTCCAGGTGTTCTGACTGGAGAGTGAGCAACCACAGGATCGACTCGAAGGATGATGTAAAACAGCGATACTAGTCACAGTTGTAGTCGGTTGTCCGTCAGTGATCTATTGGTCTGAGTTTTCCTTGTCATCCCCGATGGGATGGACATTTTATGTATTATGAGATCGAGTTGTATTTTGATTTATCAGATGTACGGATATGTTGTGTTTTGAGAGACCTAATCGGTCTACGGTATTATGTTTTGGTCGAATTGACTGCATGTGGGTTTTGTTTTGTAGTTTCTTGCCTGGTAGATCCTTGCGGAAAGGAGTCTACGGCGTGTAATATCCCTGAGTGGATTGGGGGTGTTACAAGTTGTCCACCTCGTGTTGGTCCGACGGGATCATCTTGGGATCTATGCTGAGGGCGCTGGATCGTTGGATGAGTTTTCCACCTCATGTTGGTCCGACGGGATCATCTTGGAATCTATACTGAGGGCGCTGGATCATTGGATTACCCTATGTTGTGTTGATGGAATCATGTAGATTCGCATCATTGGATTCCGGTAGAGGAAGTCCGCGTTTATATTTTGCTATGCATCATTGTTGCATATCTGATTTTGTATATTATGATACTTGTACTAGCATCGTTTTGCTAACCCCTATAGGGGTGGACATTTGTTTTGATGTTCAGGTAGCCAAAGAGGGAGGAAGAAACCACAGTACCAACATGATGACGAGGGGGATCAGTGATGTTATCCATTGTATTGTTCTGTTGTTCTGCTTCGGTTTTTAGTACTCGAGTATGTGTGTCTCTTTTGATGATTTGTGAAGTCTGTAATAAATGGATTGTTTTTGGATGATTAGACCGGTCGTTAAATTACTTAACTATTAATAATTATTTCGTGTTGTTCAGCGTTTGTTTTAATTTAGCCTTGTAAATTCTTATAATAAGGGTTTACGGCGCTGTAATTATTCCGAATATCTCGGGGTGTTACATAATATGGTATCAGACCTAAGATTCATGGATATCTTGGCAGTTGGATTTAGTTGGGTCTGTTTATGTTGTTTAATTTATCGGTCGCATATAACATCACTGTACAGCCAGCATTGTCGTGAGGACCGTGGTTGTAAGTTTCCTAATCTCATATACTACCATTTTAATTATTTCGTGTTTTGTGGATATTGATGAATTTTAGTAGGTTTTGCTCTCAGTATTGAGTATTTGTGTTTACAGTATGTTGAGAGGAGGTCGTGGACGCAGACGTGGTAATGCGAGACAGGAAGATTCATCGTCTATCCCGGATTTGTCGGCTAATGGGTATATGAATGTTGTACAAGTTGACCTTCTAGATTTCTCCAACGGATTGATATTTGAATTTGCCTTTCAAACTTCCATAGCGCACGCTAAGGTGCAAGTCTAGCGCACGCTAAGAAAGTCACCGGATGTCTCACCTGATGCTTTAACGTACGTAATGAAGTCAGAATAACGTACGTAACAATTGGAACTTAGTGTACGTAACATAGAGTTACTAGCGTACGCAATGTAGTTTGAATATGAATTCAAACAAATGAACCATTGGAAGATTCAGAGTCAAAGTAAAAAAGGATACAACGGTTACATGGTGACGCACGGAATGACGTCACATTAGCGCACGCTACAAAGGTTCTTAGCGTACGTAATAGTATGAGCTAACGTATGTAATCATAGAGATAGAATGCAATTGGACTGATCAGAATGAAGGCTAACGTACGTAACACTAAGGGTTAATGTACGTAACATGTCTAATGTACGCTATAGTTGAAGGATAACGTACATAATGGAGGCAACAGAAGCTAACGGCTAGTTGAGAGAATTTGCCTATAAATACCAAGTCATTTGGTATCAATCAATACAACAAATACAAGCAAATCACATATTGATTAGATATCATTATATACATTATCGTTGTTGTATTTGTGCTTAATTGATAAGTGTTTGAGTGTTCATATACTAAACATACACGAGCGGAAAGATACAGATTGTAGATTGATTCAGTGTTATTAGGATCGTTGATCCAGCATTATTAGAATCATATATAAATTCAAGTGAGGTTTGTCTTGTACCCATCGAAAGCTAGATAGGTTGCTTCCTTGTCCGATAGAAAAGAAAAATGGTTTATCTTGGACCGACATAAAGACAAGAGTTTAACGGTTTATCTGGGACCAATAGAAGATGAGATTGTAACGGTATCCCTCAGACCGATAGAAGACGATGTGCAGAGGTTGATCTTAAGCCTATAGAAAAAGATACGGAGATAGAATGTAGGCAAGTTTGGCCGAACCTCTATAAATCTTGTGTCGTTTATCGTCCGCAATTTAAATACGCTTCCGCAACGCAAAAGAGTTTGAAAACTCTACTCCGCTATATCATCCACCATTCCAAGTGGGGTGCGTATTTACCAAAAATTGGTATCGGAGCGGGTGTCCATAAAAATCGGCTTAACATCCGAGGAGATAAAAAGATCCAATGTCATTAAAATTTGCAGCGGTCGAAGGTCTTGCTTTAAATCGACCTCCATTCTTTGATGGATCGAATTTTATGACGTGGAAAAAGAAAATGTCTATTTTCATCCGAGCATACGACATTGAGCTTTGGAAAGCTATTTGCCTAGGTCCAAAAATTCCTACAAAACCGGATGACTCTCAAAAAGGCTTCGAATATTATAATGATGAAGATTGGAAGAACAACCATTATAATCACAAGTCAAGGAGACGAAAATAAATATGCTCCTACACGACTACGAGCTATTTATGATGAAAAGTGATGATTCCATCACAAATATGCTCGACCGATTTTCGGTCATTACTAATGGACTAGCTTGTTCTGGGGAACCATTAACAAGTAGTGAAAAAGTAAAGAAAATCCTTCGATCACTACCTATTGAATGGGATGGGACAGTTACGGCTATAATCGAGTCTAGAGATCTCAACACTTTCTATTTTAGTGCCCTAGTCGGATCGCTAATAAACTACGAGATAGTTCTTAAATCTCGAAATGCCAAACCAAAACTGAAGGAAAGATCGATAGCTTTCAAAGCCAAGATATCAAAGAAAGAAGAAATACCGGTGGACGAAGATGGTGAAGAATTGGCATATTATGCCAAGAATATAAATAAGTACCAAAACTTATTAAACCGGCGAAGAAAAGACATCAACTCGAGCGAGTCAATGAAATTCGACAATAATTGTCGAAACTGTGGTAAACCAGGCCACTTTGCTACAAATTGCCGAGCCTCGACTTCCAAGAAGGAAGTTCTCATAGCTACCTGGAGTGACGAAGAGGATGATGATGAATATAGTCAAAATAACCTCGCACTCATGGCAAGGAGTTCATTCGACGAAAGCGACATCGAAATGCAAGTAAGTACCTGATCTCACGATGAATTATTTGAAGTATTCGAACTTCTACATACGGAATTTCAAAATGCTTCGATTGATAATAAATCCCTCAAATCGAAAATTTAAATACTGAAAATTGAAATTTCCAAAATAAATGAAAAAGGGAAATTCATTGAAACCGATCATTCTCTGTGTATCGAAAAAGAGAATAAATTAAAAGATGATCTTTTAAAAGTTCAAAATAACTTAAAAATTTAACGAATAAATTTCTTGCGGAAATGACAAATTTGAATAATTACTTTCCGTTCAAAATATTTCATTAAACAAACAGGGGTTAGGATTCAAACTGTGTAATAAAACCGAATCCATAAATTTTAAAATACCCAGATGTGATAATGTTTAAAAATTGGCATTACATTTCGAATTGCAAAAGCCCACGACGGACGATAAAAATTAAAAAAGTTTGGATTCCAAAAGAAACCACAATACCGAATATCGTCAATGTTTTAAAAGAAAAACTAACTCTCGGTTGGATCCTCAAAAATCATAATTGATATTTTTAATTGGTATTTAACTTCGGGGGAGTTACCATTATTTCTAAATGAGGAAATCTATTTTTAATAGGGAGTATTATCCGTTATTTGTCATTGATATTATTGTTATTATGCACTTTTTGATTATGACAAAAAGGGGGAGATAATATGAGAATGGGAGAAAGAGTCATGGAAGAATGACGAGAAAAAAAATAATATACCGATCGAGAAAGGGGGAGAAATGGCGAAGAAAAAGAAAGTCGAGAAAAACAAAAGAAGAAATTGAAAAAGAAAAATGAGAAGGAGTTGAAAAGGAGAAAAGAAAAGATGGGGAGAAGAAAACTAACGGAACGGACAAAGCCGAAAACTTTGATCTGTAATGTTTTATATTTTTGCAGGTATATAATCCCATTGAAGGTTGTTGTTTTGCCATCATAAAAAGAGGGGAGATTGTTGGAATATTCTATTCCATATAAATCATAAATTGGTTTTGATAATGAGTTGTCGACCAAACCAAAACAACAAAGGAAACAATAGAACGAACCAAAACAACGAAGGAGTCGAAGTCACTCGAATAAGTCATAAAAGCAGAAGCAGGTAATGCACGCTAAGGTGCAAGTCTAGCGCACACTAAGAAAGTCACCTGATGTCTCACCTGATGCTTTAACGTACGTAACGAAGTCAGAATAACGTATGTAACAATTGGAACTTAGCGTACGTAACATAGAGTTACTAGCGTATGCAATATAGTTTGAATATGAATTCAAACAAATGAACCATTGGAAGATTTGGAGTCAAAGTCAAAAAGGATCTAACGGATACATAGTGACGCACGCAATGACATCACATTAGCGCACGCTACGAAGGTTCTTAACGTACGTAATAGTATGAGCTAATGTACGTAATCGTAGAGACAGAATGCTACTGGAGTGATCAGAATGATGGCTAACGTACGTAACACTAAGGGTTAACGTACGCTATAGTTGAAGGATAACGTACGTAATGTAGGCATCATAAGCTAACGGCTAGTTGAGAGAATTTGCTTATAAATACCAAGGCATTTGGTATCATTCAATACAACAACTACAAGCAAATCACATATTGATCAGATATCATTATATACATTATCGTTGTTGTATTTGTGCTTAATTTATAAGTGTTTGAGTGTTCATACACTAAACATACACAAGAGAAAAGATACGGATTGTAGATTGATTCGGTGTTATTAGGATCGTTGATCAGGCATTATTAGAATCATATTTAAATCCAAGTGAGGTTTGTCTAGTACTCGTCGAAAGCTAGATAGGTTGCTTCCTTGTCCGATAGAAAAGGAAAATGGTTTATCTTAGACCGACATAAAGCCAAGAGTGTGGTTTATCTCGGACTGATAGAAAACGAGATTTTAATGGTATCCCTCAGATGGATAGAAGACGAGGTGTAGAGGTTGATATTAAGTATATAGAAAAAGATGCGGAAAGAGGACGTAGGAAAGTTTGGCCGAACCTCTATAAATCTTGTGTCGTTTATCTTCCGCAATTTAAATATGCTTCCACAACACAAAAGAGTTTGAAACCTATACTCCGCGACATCATCCACCAATCCAAGTGGGGTGCCAATTCCCAATATAGTTCAGATCAAAGTTTTTTACCATGTCCATTCTTGTTAGTTTAGTTTTCCCATCTTCAAATCATGATGTATAAATCTACATCTATTCTCTCTTCTCGTACTTGTTCTCCCCCTTTTTTGTCATTAGCAAAAAGTATAAAAATATATATGGTTAAGAATAATGAAACACATTTAAAAAAATGGGTATTCTCCCCCTAAATAATTTATTCCCCCTAAAATTAATAACTCCCTCTCAGTTTAATACCAAATAATAAATAATTAATTTTGAATTTTGGATATCCAACCGACTGCGAGTTGTTTCTGATTTGGCAAATATGATGCCCGATTTTCAAACATTTTTCACATTGGGGTATTTTAAAATTTAAAGATTCATTGGATTCATTTTTATCACATTGTTCGAATCCAATTACTTGTTTATTTAATGAAAATTTCTAAATAGAAATTAATTTTTTAAATTTTCATTTCCACAGGAAAATTTATTCGTTAAATATTTAAGTTCATTTTGAAATTTTAATAAATCATTTTTTAATTTATTTTCTCTTTCTAAACAAAGAGAATGATCATTTTCGACTAATTTTACCGTTTCTCCATTTTAGAAATTTAATCTTCCAATAATTTATTTTTCAATTGAAGGAATTTATTATCTTTCAACGAATTTGTAAAATCCGTATTTAATCTGTAATATCCGCACTTTCTATTTTTAGTAATTTCTATTTTTAGTGTATTTTCATTTCGGACGACTCGCTTGTTATTGTTTTGCAATTCTGAAACTATTTTGTTCTATATCCATGACCATCCGGAAGAGTTTCGGAGTTTTCTTGATGAGATTTTACTTATTGTATAACTTTTCCGCATTGAGGCTCGATTCTCGTAAATCTCGTTCTATATTGACGTTTCATTACTTCTTCAAGTTCATTCAATGATTCTGGATATGTTACAACTTTCTGAGTTGTCGTTCAAGTCTCGAGTTTAGATTTTCGAATGTTTGGGTCATTTTTGTAAATTCTTATTATCTTGGGCGTTGATGCTAAAATTTATTTATTCCGGCCTTCGGATGATCGGAGGCTTGTGATGGTTTTTACGTTTATCTCGTCTATAAAGATCTTCATATATCTATGGCTTCATTCCTCGTACTTTCATTCCGGTTGATGTCTTTTCTTTGCCGGTTTAATAAGTTTTGGTACTCATTTATATTCGTGGCATAATATGCCAATTCTTCACCATCTTCGTCCACCAGTATTTCTTCTTTCTTTGTTATCTTGGCTTTGAAAGCTATCGATCTTTCCTTCAGTTTTGGTTTGGCATTTCGAGATTTAAGAACTATCTCGTAGTTTATTAGCGATCCGACTAGGGCACTAAAATAGAAAGTGTTGAGATCTCTAGACTCGATTATAGCCGTAACTGTCCCATCCCATTCAATAGGTAGTGATCGAAGGATTTTCTTTACTTTTTCACTACTTGTTAATGGTTCCCCAGAACAAGCTAGTCCATTAGTAATGACCGAAAATCGGTCGAGCATATTTGTGATGGAATCATCACTTTTCATCATAAATAGCTCGTAGTCGTGTAGGAGCATATTTATTTTCGTCTCCTTGACTTGTGATTATAATGGTTGTTCTTCCAATCTTCATCATTATAATATTCGAAGCCTTTTTGAGAGCTGTCCGGTTTTGTAGGAATTTTTGGACCTAGGCAAATAGCTTTCCAAAGCTCAATGTCGTATGCTCGGATGAAAATAGACATTTTCTTTTTCCACGTCATAAAATTCGATCCATCAAAGAATGGAGGTCGATTTAAAGCAAGACCTTCGACCGCTGCAAATTTTAATGACATTGGATCTTTTTATCTCCTCGGATGTTAAGCCGATTTTTATGGACACCCGCTCCGATACCAATTTTTGGTAAATACGCACCCCACTTGGAATGGTGGATGATATAGCGGAGTAGAGTTTTCAAACTCTTTTGCGTTGCGGAAGCGTATTTAAATTGCGGACGATAAACGACACAAGATTTATAGAGGTTCGGCCAAACTTGCCTACATTCTCTCTCCGTATCTTTTTCTATAGACTTAAGATCAACCTCTACACCTCGTCTTCTATCGGTCTGAGGGATACCGTTACAATCTCATCTTCTATTGGTCCCGGATAAACCGTTAAACTCTTGTCTTTATGTCGGTCCAAGATAAACCATTTTTCTTTTCTATCGGACAAGGAAGCAACCTATCTAGCTTTCGATGGGTACAAGACAAACCTCACTTGAATTTATATATGATTCTAATAATGCTGGATCAACGATCCTAATAACACTAAATCAATCTACAATCTGTATCTTTCCGCTCGTGTATGTTTAGTATATGAACACTCAAACACTTATCAATTAAGTACAAATACAACAATGATAATGTATATAATGATATCTGATCAATATGTGGTTTGCTTGTATTTATTGTATTGAATGATACCAAATGACTTGGTATTTATAGGCAAATTCTCTCAACTAGACGTTAGCTTCTGTTGCCTCCATTATGTACGTTATCCTTCAACTATAGCGTACATTAGACCTGTTACGTACGTTAACCCTTAGTGTTATGTACGTTAGCCTTCATTCTGATCAGTCCAATTGCATTCTGTCGCTACGATTACATACGTTAGCTCATACTATTACGTATGCTAAGAACCTTTGTAGCGTGCGCTAATGTGACGTCATTGCGTGCATCACCATGCATTTGTTGTATCCTTTTTGACTTTGACTCCGAATCTTCCAATGGTTCATTTGTTTGAATTTATATTCAAACTACATTGCGTACGCTAGTAACTCTATCTTCGTACGCTAAGTTCCAATTGTTACGTACGTTATTCTGACTTCGTTACGTACGTTAAAGCATCAGGTGAGACATTCGTTGACTTTCTTAGCGTGCGCTAGACTTGCACCTTAGCGTGCGTTATCTGCTTATGCTTTTCTAACTTATTCGAGTGACTTCGACTCCTTCGTTGTTTTGGTTCGTTCTATTGTTTTCTTTGTTGTTTTGGTTTGGTCGACAACTCATCATCAAAACCAATTTATGATTTATATGGAATAGAATAATCCAACAAACTAAACTAACAAGAACGGATACAGTGGAAAACTTTAATTTGAACTTTTTTTTCATTTCACATGTATTTTTGCAGGTATAAATCACATCAAGAATTTGTAATACCCGTAATTTCGATTTCCGGTAGTTTCTTTTTTTTTCGGTGAAAGTCCGTTTTGACGACTCGCTCATGAGCGTTTCGTCATTCCGAGAATGATTAATTCTGCACTTTTTGTCATCCGAGTTCGTTTCGGTGTCGTTTTGTTGAGTTCCGTGCTTTTTGGCGACTTTTCCGCACTTGAGTTTGATTCTTGCGAATCTCGTTCGAAACTGCTGTTTCGTGTTTCCCGTAAGTCCATTTAACTTTGTTAGACGTGTTGTGAACTTCGGTTTGGTTATTCGATCACGTATCGTGATTTTCGGGCGTTTTGGGCCATTTTGTAATTTACTCAAAGTTGTGGGTATCCTCATTCGTATTTGTCATTTTGACCCTTTTCATAGTCGCGTGCGATTAATTGTTGCATGGTATTTCTTTTTGGATCGATGTTGTTGTCCGAGATCATTTCGTCGTGTTCGTTTCGTGCGTTTTCGGGAATTCGAGTCGTCGAGTCTTGGCGGCTAAACCTGGCCGCCACGTCTGGCAGTGCACGCCAGCGCGCACGCAGCGTGGAGCACGAGCCGCGCGCGACCGGTGCTCGTGCGGCCTCGGCGCACACGCACGAGCAAGTGCTCGTGCGGTGCTCGTGCGTCGGTAGTTGGCCGACAGTGGCGCGCCGCGACCAGCGCCGCGACGGCCGCTCGTGCGTGCTCGTGCGTCGGCCGGGCGATATATGGCCGGGCAGATGTTTTCTTCACAATTTTCTCACTTCGTTCTTCCTCTTCCGCGGCTGGAGACTTCTTGGGCATGGATACATGTTGTCAAACAACAAATCCACAAGTTCTTGAGTTCATATCATTGATTGATCATCCTATATCATCCTTTGATCCAGCGAATCAAGGTAATCTCTTCCTAGAACCCTAGTTTCTTGAATTTTGGGGTTTTTGCGTTTTTGTCCAATTCATTCCGTATTGTTGATTAATTCATGATGGGTATGATTAATCTTGGTAGTATTCTTATGTTTAACATCATTTAATCCATTGTTCTTCGTCGAATCGAAGTATACTTCTTGATTTCCTTCGAATCGACTTTTTGGGGGATTTGTTCTCGATCTCGTTTTCCATCCGTTTTTTATGGATCGATTGTTGTTAAATGATGTTGTTAAACATATCCTATGGATTGTATATGTATCACCCCAAACTAGGAGGATATTACAGTGCCGTAGATCCCCAACTGGGACCCACCAGGCAAATGAAAATGAATGAATTACACAGGATAAATGTAGTACCGAACCACATTACAACAATAATTACTCCGATGAGGAGTTTAGTTACAACACACCAGGACAATACCGAATACTAGTGTATTTTATATGAAGATAAAATACACAACACTGAATGAAACGGAGTATCCAAATGAAAGTCTGCAGCGGAAAATAAAGGACAATAACATGAATAACTGAAAGATCGGGGCCCCCTACTAGTATCACTAGGACTCCTCGACATCAACATGCTATTCCCGTGCGTTTGCCTTGCCATGACACGAAAAACAAAATCCCGGCCGGGGTCGATTAAACAGAACAACAATCCTCAAGGGTTGAAAATACACAAACATGATTTAATCAAGTTATGAAATATACTTAGTTATGAATTACGCTGAAGAAGAGTATCATAGTACGCCCGTAGTGTTCTGTGCAAGTGTACAAGACGGATGACCGGACACACCCGTCCTTGTACCTAATTAGTCTCACGGAGGTAATCGTTACCGTGTGCACAGTCCAATGTATCACTCCCAATACATGGCCATCATGTGCCCGACTAAAAATTCCACACATCCGCACCCGGCCACGCAATATGAACCCAGAAGGTCATATGAACGAGAATGACCATAATGAATATCAATGAATAATAATAATCTGACAACGTCAAGAATGACTTACCGAGATGAAAGTAATAATGAAGTGATTGATAGATTCAATGGAATGATTGGAACCGCCATTCCTCGTTAATGAAGTGATTATTCGACAATTACAAGTCTCAATATGATTTATACAATGATGAATGAGTTATGATTATGAATGATCAACAACAAAAGGAATGAATGTCCTTTTAACCGAGTAAGAATTAACTTACACAATACCGATGAAGAAAGTCCTTCCACGAACAAATGTCCTAAATGAAGTGTCGGTCGCACGAACAACCTTAATTCAATACAATTACCAACAATCCGATCAATATACGAATTAAACACGAATATAACGAACTCAAAACGTCGATACGATTAAACCAAGTTCATTGGGGCATTATATCGAACACTTTGAGGCCAACTTCGATTGATTACAACTAAACCTCAACAATACCAACCTCAAATCCCCAAGAAGTGTTTCAAACCAACAAAACATCTCCAATACGATCAATAATCCGTTATGAATATCCAAAAACGTGATTATAACAACAATTAGTCGAAAATCCCCAAATCCAACTCGATATTCAAAGTGTTCTTGAATAATCCCTCAATAATCCAATGAATCCTTATACAAACTCATAATCATATACATATCCCTTCATATAACATGATTATAACGTCCAAAACATCATATCTCAACACAAAATCGAAATCCAAGATGTTGAAGAAATTACCTCTAGAAGATCCAACCACTTCGATCCGAAGAACACGCAATAGATCGATGATCCGAGCTTCACAACCGAATGAAAATGATTAAAAACCACACTCAAGTGATAGGTGAAGAGAATTCTCTCCCTCAAGCCTCTCTCTCTCGTATGAAGGTGGAAGAGATGGAAGGAATGAGTTGAAATGCTAAAAAAATGAAAATATAGGGGTTGACTGCCCTGTCGGACACGGCCCGTGCCAATCGGCACGGCCGCGGCACGCAACTGGCCGGCAGGGACTCGACCGTGTCCTGCTTGACACGGTCGCGGCACGAAGGGGCCTACCGATAGTGACTTGCCGACAGTGACTCGGCATTGACTCGACCGTGTCCCGGAACACGGTCGGGCGTCTGGGCAGTCGGTTATGGCTTATCCGGAAGAGTTCGACTCGGCCGTGCCAGACGACACGGTCGAGTCCTGTGGCAGAGACTTCGGCATTTCTGGTTGGTTTGTTGTTTTATTTCGTGAATGATCAAAGAGATCAAAAGGGTCAAGAGCAGAGGCAAAGCCAATGGGGTGGCAGACGGGTGCTGGGCCTCCCTCAACTGATCCAACCGTCAGATCCAGTTCTATGAAACTGAAAAATTACAAGGGAAAACAAAATGAAAGCGGTCCGACTCAGGCCGCCCCCGCCTGGCCTTCATCACGAGCTGCTGGATCGGCGTGCGCTTCCTCGCCGGATTTCGGATGGACGAGTTTATCCGGCGATGGATACCAACTCAGGTCGATTCCTAGGTCGGAGAGGTCAAGGATCGGCACAAATAAGGCCGGTTGCAGGGGATGCTCAAGCACGTAGGCTTTGAAGTTATCAATCAGAGGGCCGACCTCGAGCCCCCCCTTCTTGGCAGCGCGAATGGCGTCAGCGTAAGCCATGTAATAGGCAAACTTGCCGACATACTCCACGTTGAGGAAGGGATCGGCCTCGGTGGCCTCCAACTTCTCCTTCATCCCCGCGATTGTTTTATCCGCATCCTGGAGCTCGGCAACCTTGGCGGCCAGCTCCCCCTTCGAGACTCCAACACGCCATTTAACCGGTCTACCACCGCCTTTAGCCCGGTCGTCTCCTCCTGCGAGGCTGCATGCAACCGATGGGCCTCCGTCATCTGATCGCGCATCCGGCCGGTCGCCGCCCGGGCCCGGTCGAGTTCCTGCCTCATCCGTTCGAGATCCTGCTTAGCCCGCTTGGCCGTCTCAGCATACTCCTTCTCCATTGCCGCGATCCTGTCGGCAAACTCGGCATTCCGGTTCCGAGCAGCCTTGAGGTCCGAATGGAGGCGAGCAGTAGAGGGCCGCCACTCATAATCCTTCACAGCTTGAGCAGCCATCGTCGCAGCTTGGAGGTTCAGGGCAAGAGTCGCCTGCATTGCGTCTCCGGACCGCCGGCACGCGATCGCATCCAGGTCGGTCGTCCAAGCCTTCAGCATGGAGGAGATATCCCGAGAGACGTAGTGAGGGACGTCGCTAGGCTCGCGGGGAGACCTGCTAGCGAGGAAGTCCAACATCATCGGCGAGCAGTTCGAGTCATCAAGACGGACCCTGAACCAAGAACAAAGGAGTTAGTATGTCCTATACGCAAGTGACTTAACTCAACAGATCAACCAAACTTACCTTTCGACCTTCTCGGGGTCGCGGCCGAAAAAAGGCTTGCCCCGCGGGGTCTGGGCGTCAGCGGTCACCATGGCCTGTAGGAAGGCCGATGAGGGCGTAGGCCCCTCCGCCATTGGAACAGCATAAATTGGAGGCGCGGCGACCGGCGGCACCACTGCAGACGCCTCAGCAGCAATAGTTGGCAAGGGCTCCTCCGGCCTCCGCCTCTTGCGGTTGCGTTGAAGCTTCTCCTCTTCCCGAGCCTCCAGCTCAACGACGATCGGCCCCATGAGAGGTCTCGCCTCAGGGATAGGACGGGTCATCATCACAGGGGCACGGCTCGCCTTCTTCCCTTGGTGGAGACGATTCATAAGACCATGGTTCGACATAGCAATTTCTCTCAGTGGCTCGGAGTAGGGGGGAAGTAGATCTCTGTCAAAGAAGATAATCAACTAGGTTATACGTCTTCTTCAGTCAAAGGCATTTGTCAAGCAAAAAGGAGATCGCAAACATTTGTACCTGGAACCTTTAAGTGGTGGGGAAAGCGAAACAACCGAGCGCCCAACCAATGAGCTTCGTTGTTGATCATGCGAGCGTCGATGTAACTGTCCGGAAGACCGCAGATTCGCTCCCAGACGATTGAAAAGTCAAATGGAAGGTCACCGGCCGCTGGAACAAGGGAGCCTGCAAAAACAAAACCAAATTAGATCAGTTCAAGGTCTATCCGAACAAAGGGAGAGTTAAAACCCTTACTCGGATTCCTTTCCCGAAAGCCGGTGGGGATATCCAACTCATCCTCGGGTTTATCGCTCGTCGCCGACTTCCACGCTCCGCCGACCCAACACCATTTTGTTAGGTCGCCCCAGACCTTGTTCGGCACCCCAAGGACCACCCGGCCCATGCGACCCTGAATGTGGTAGCCGCCAATTGAACCCTTCTGCGCCGTCAGCTTAAAGAGGTAGTTCATTTCCAGCGCAGAAGAAAGACGGAACAACCAGTGACCGCCAAAAAGAGTCAAGTGCTGACGATCTGCAACCAGGCATTCGCCGTCAATTGGAGCGGTTCCACATTCCAGGCGGTCAACAGATATGACACAGCGAACGACAATGGGAACCGCAATCCAGATACCATGATCAACTCGTTAACGGCGACCATACCCTCGGGAGGTTGGTCGGCGTGCTCGTTCTCGGCGGGCACATACAGTGAAACATTGGAGGGGACATGGAACTCCGCCCTCCAACGACTCACGTCCTTCTTAGTCTCCGAACTCTTGATCTGGCCGAGGGTCCACGGGGAGCGGTCCGCGGCCCGAAATGACGTCCGCTTTACGGGTTCATAAGGATGGGCGACCGAGTATGCGTGAAAATCAAACTGAGGACGTGGTCCGGCCAGCCTCTCCATAAGCTCGGCAAATTCCAGAAAGGCCCGGCCGAACACACTGTTCTGCTCCCAGTACACTCTCACTGCCTCATCCTCGTCGGCCGGCAAGCGCTTCTGCTCTGCCGGCGCCGACCTCACCGCGTCCGTTTCGTTGAAGAGTTCTTCAACCTCCACGGGTTCAATCCCAGCGCAAATGGCCTCGACAGCCGTCTCCACATGAAAATCCGCGGAGGTTTCATCCCGGGCAGTCAAAGTCGCGGCGGCGGAAGTGCTACCCGCCTCATACACGGTGGATCCTCCTCCAGACATGTTCAAAGAGAAAAGGGGGAGAGAAGTTTTTTTGTTCTTACCTAGAGACTGAGTCGAACGTCGATCGGCGCACAAAGCTTCAAGAAATTTCAACTATATCTTATTCTCACGCAAAAGCACATAAAGATCTAACCCCAGTAGCCCTAGCCCCTTTTATAGGCGAGAGCAGGAACTTCTGTGCAAATAAGCGGAATCTCGAGGGCTGAAGTGCAACCGTCGGATAAGTCGCATTTAATGCTGCCCTCGAAATCCGCGTACGCATTGTTTCGAGGGCACGCCAGACAACAAGTCTTACAAAACCGTCGGACTCCCCCAACGGGAGCGCGACACGTGCCCCAGTGACGTTTCAAAGCCCGCCTCCACTTCCCGCTCTTTCCAGCATCCAGGGGAATCGTCTAAATTCGAAATCAGTTCGTCTGGGAGACGATCGTCCACTTCATAAGTAGATGAGTCGCTCGTCTAAAACAAGCGATCGCCAGCAGAGCCACCTCACCCCACATCTTCAACATCGGAGCGAGTTGGGGGGCAATTGTTGTGCGGAGATTTATACGCCTCGAAGGCGATCGGCATAATGGTCGGAAGCCAACCAAAGAAGACAGATACTGGGCAAGCGCCTAGCGGTCGACGTCCAAGGCGATCGTCTATTGGCATCTGGAGATTGCCTCTAATGTCCGACCGGGGACGACCGTCCCATGCCACATGTGAATCCGACACCCATCAAAGTCTGCGAAGATCGAATCTCGGGTGAAGGCCCACGTGCAGATCCACAAAAGGCGCCGCAAGAACAGGCCCTACTCCAGCCCATCAGCAACTATCAATGATAAGGACGGCCTCACCTACCGACAGACCCGCCGAAAGGTCCTAGGTGGGACCTCCCAAGGCATCCATAAGAGGCACCTGTCGCCTCCTCATTGGTTCGCGCATCTGGCTGCCAGCAGCAGCTGCGGACTTTAAGGAAATAGTCCCACGTGCTGGGATGATCGCCCGCCTTATTTAAATGCAGGAACGGCGATCGCCCGCGGTTGACAGAGACATCCAAGCAACCTTTTCCCCTTATAAATAGGAGGCCTCAAGCATTGGCAAGGGACAGTTACAACGTTAACACGATTACACACAGCAAACAATATAGAGAACTCCTCATCTTTGTAACAAGAACTCACAGAGCTTCAACTCTGGTTCTTCCGGCAATCTACAGCACTCGAGAGCTAAGATAACTAGGGTCTTTACACTCATTGTAATTTTACTCTAACATTAATATTTGTACTCACAAGTATTCATATTAATAATATCTCGCGAGAACATTCAAGCCCGGGACTAACAAACCCGGCAAATCTTATGTTATTTACTTCCCACGGATGTGCTCTCGCACTTTGTTTGTTACTCGTCCATTCCAGCATATCATCTCCGGATAATATTTTGGGTAACAACACATTCTTAATAGAGTTTTGATGATTAAGTACATAAACAAAACAAAAACAACAAAGAGGCGAAGCAAAACAACGAAGAAGACGAAGAGTAAAAAGCTGGACAGAAGTAAAGTTAACGTACGTAAAACAAGAAGGTTAACGTACGTAACTAGGCGATCTTAACGTACGTAATGGTATCATGCTAACATAAGTAATGAATGTTTTCAGAGTTCAAACCAGATGAACGTTGGAAGAGTCAAAGTCAGAAAAGCAGCAACGGGCATATGACGTCAGCAATGACGTATTCTTAACGTACGTAATAGGAGAAGTAATAATGTATGTAATGATCAAGACAGAGGCTTCTAGACTAATCTGCATACATGATAACGTACGTAACATTTGGAAGTTAACGTACGTAAATAATCTAGTGTACGTAAAAGGGAAACAATAACGTACGTAATGAAGAGTCAGGGAGCTAACGGCTAGTTGAGGCTTTGGAGCCTATAAATACCACTTCCTATGGTATTGAAGATACAACAACTCAAAGCATTCGATATATTGATCAGAGATTATTATACACATTCTTGTTGTTGTAATTGTGCTTATATTGATAGTTTGAGTGTTTATACATTCAAGACATACACGAGAGGAAAAAGAAAAGATACGATTGGATTCGGTGTTATTAGGATCAAGGATCCGACATTGTTAGAATCACAATCGATATCTAAGTGATGTTTATCTAGTACCCATAGAAAGCTAGAGTGGTTGATTCCTTGTCCAATAGAAAAGTAAAATGGTTTAACTTGGACCGACACAAAGATAAGTACAAGCGGTAATATCTCGACCGATAGAAGAGAGATTGTATGGTTTAACTTGGACCGATAGAAGACAAATTTGTAACGGTTATCCCTCGACCGATAGAAGAGAGGTACATAGGTTGATCTTCATCCTATTGAAAAATATACCGAGAGAGGACGTAGGCTTCGTTAATAGCCGAACCTCTATAAATCCTTGTGTCGATTTATTTTCTGCACTTTACTTAAATCGCGTCCGCAACGCAAAAGAGTTTCACAACTCTATATCTAGACAGGATACCGACTAATAGTACGCCAACAGAAAACATATTACATGAATAATGTACTATTTTTCTTTCATTATAATTTTTCCCACTCGATTTTTTTCCTAATAAGGTTTTGAAAAGGCATATCATGACTTAATGAGGACATGAAAAAGACCAATGTTATTCCTGAAGGCTTGAAGTTAGAAGGAGTAGATGTATTCTTTTTCCTTCGATGAAGTTTTTTCCACATAATTTTTGTTGGCCATTAAGTATACTGGATACAGCGAGGAAAGTGTTTTGAACAACAAGTTGTACGGTGTTTAAATCCGAGTGCGTAGCGGAAGTCTTAAATACAGTAAGTTGCTGTGGATACAACAACTCGATGTGCAGTGTATACTTAAATAATCACAATTAAATAAATAATAAAAGCAGAGGGTAAATAAAACAGTATTTAAAGTGGTTCGAGGTAAACCCCTCTACGTCCACTGGTCCTCCACACAGGAGTAAAAAGTTTCTTATATTTACTGCGTACACAACTACGTAATTAGAACAACACTTAATCAATATATTGTTCACACGGATTGATATAAAGATCTTAGCTTTCAACCGTTCACACAGATTGGTTTGAGCTAACACTTTGACTGGCTTCTTCACACACAGTTCTGAAGCTTCGTCTTCTTCAATGCAAGTCCTTCACACACAGTTCGGGAGTAGCAAAGATTCCTCAGTCCACACAGGGCTGATATAAGTTTGTTCAAAGATAGAACAGGGTTGAACAACAGCTATGACTTTCTGGGCTACAAGCTGATGACGTGTTGTTCAAAGTTTGAGCAATGTATATCTCTTATATCTGAATAGCAGAAAGCTTGGGGAGATATATTTTTCTCTGAATATTTCTTGTAAGCTTGATTGTTTGTAAGTCGTTCTTTCGTGTAGTTCAGTCGTTCAGTGGTTAATGATCTTCAAACTCTAGAGATATATATAGCTTTCTAAAATATATTCGTTTGAAATATATCCATTGAGCAAGATTCTACGACAACTGATATTTGACTGAGATCCGGATATTGCGGGATTTTGAAGATCTTATGACTTACAGTATTTAAATACTTTATCCTTTAGTATTTAAATACTTCTTTATCAACGGGACTTGACTTCTAGCGAATACTGAAGATTCCTTCTTGTCCTGTTGAGAGCTGTATGGAAGGTATCACTGTATTGATGTTCGAGACAGTTTCCATACTTTGGCTTTGTGGGACTCTTTGCTGTATGATCAATATATTGTATTGTTGGGACCGCGAGAAGTCTTCGATACAGGTTTGATACTTGATCAGCTTTTTCGATACAGCTAGAGGCGGTATTCAGGATTTGGCATATTGTCAAAACATTCTGACAATACGATCAATACAGGGCAGCATCAGTACATGGATTTGTTATCCCAACAATTTCCCCCTTTTTGATAATTTGCCAAGTCCTTTCGAGTCTTCCTTTTTGAATCCATATGATGTTTATCCAAACATCCTTGATGATGCCAAAACTTTGGCACTTAGCGGTTTGAAGTAGGGCAGACTTCTTGGTCTTCTTTCGAATGTTCTGGCCTTCGGTATTTGGCTTTAACACTAAGAACTGCTCGCAGGCAAGTTCAGCTTTTATCAAAATAAAGTTACATTGAAAACTTATGATTGGCGCGCAGGCACAATCTTACATTGTTTTCTAGATGCATACAACTTAAACTATGAACTGTTCGCTGACAAGTTCTTACATCTTGTGTATGAGATAGATTTCATAATATGAATACAGTAAGAATAAATAAAGTGACTGTAAACAAAAATGAACACAGTAGATTACGAGTTGTAATCCTTCAAGACAGGCAAAAATTTTATTGATACTGAAATAGAGTACAAAGATTGCTGTTTTGAAAGTAAAATTACAATCGAATAATACACTAAGGTATTCAGCTCCTAAAGTCAAAGTGTCTCCATGGTCGCTTGGGAGGGTCATTCTTGGTGTTTCGCCACCAGTTCTGGTGAGCGTCCTTGTCTCGATTCTGATAAATTGCACGTCCTTCATAAGATTTATCAAAGACTAGGATCCAGTCTTCTGGATGGGTCACCAAGTCACCTTTTCGATGCTTTGACTTCATCTGCTGTTGTAGCGGGAGTGATCCGTCTTCCAGCTTCATCTTGAATTCATCGGCGGCTTCCTGTACCGTTCTGCATCTATTGAATAAAGCGGATTCCCTGATAAGTACAACGAAGTATCTTAACAGTTCATTTCTCCTCCAGTCTTTGATCTCTGCAGCGGTCGGTTGACGGTCTGCCGGAAGGTTCAAAGAGTGTGGCTTTCGGACTAGGCTTTTCCAAGGATACTTAGGATCCTGGAATTCTGGTATATCTCCCTGTATCCTCACCTTTGGTGTTGATATACAGGCTATATCAGCAGTGATGGAGTCTTCAAATGGAGCTAACAACTCTTTTTCTTGCTCCAACCTCATTCTCCTGGCGGCTTCCCGTGCTTCTTCCCCCTTTTTGGCATCATCAAGGTATGATACCTTTTCATCAAGACGTTCCAGGATCTCCAGAGCGGTATCCTATTTCATCTCCATATTTGATATTCTCTTAACAAGGGAGGAGAGCACCTGCGACATATCCTTAATGTTCTTGCATGAGTTGGGAACCGGATTCGATTAGAGCAGATGCAGTCTTGGCCTCAGATACGCGTAGTTTCGATTGCTCTTCTCTCAGGATCGTTTCTTGCTTCTCTTGCAGATTGCTCAGGGCTTGCTTAAAGATTTCTGGCAAGACAGTGAAGGCTTCGACTACTCGAGAGACTTCATGCGTTAATCCAGTCATTTCTTCAACAGCAGATGTGTGAAGCCAATCCAGAGCATTTTCTACTGAGTGTAGAGCATTGACTGCATCTTGAATAAATACAGTTTGGAGGCCAAGAGCACATAATCGCTCTTTTCTTGTTTTAGTGCGGGGAGAATCTGGCTGGGCAAAGTCTTCTACTCCATTTAACCTCCTCAAATTCACGTCAGGGCGTGAAGTGAGTTGGACATCCTCAGGTATAGTACCGTCGTTGGATTCCAAGGCGGTTGATGGGGCAGGAGCAGCTGTTTCGGTTTCGGCGGCAGGAGGTGCGACATCCTTCTGTTTCGAAGAGGTTTCAGTAGACATGGATACATGAGGGACCAAATCCTCCTGGTGTCTCTCAGCGTCCGCCTGTTCCAGCAGAGGGACTGATTCCTCTTGCTGGAAGGTGCGTGATTCTTCTTCTTCGGCGGCGACGGCAGGCTTGGGTGCCTGTTGCAAAACATTTTTTTCTTCCTCAACATGAGGGACTGAATCCTCATTGTCAGGAACATTGTATTACTGTGGCGAAGGGGACGATTGATGGGTGGATGTCCATTCATCCTTCTTGGCTTGGGCTTCCTCTCGACTCATCCGCAAACCAGCTTGGAGTGCGTCGTCATCATCGTCAGAATCAGGATCAGATTTTAGACTGTCGGGAGCTTCCATTGACAAAGCTTTTCCTTTCCTATTGGTCTCATCCTTATCAAGCAGATTACTCTCAATTAGCTCTTTGACGAATAAGTTGTCACATTAGATCAGGACAGTAATTTCTTGGGTGTCCGTCACTTCCAAAATGATCTTCTCTTCGTTACACCACTCACTCCAGTTGTAAAAGGTTTCGTACGGAGCAAGTCTAAAATTCTTCCATTGGAGAAATCGCTCGAATGACTGCTCAATCTGCACAGAAAGCAGAGTCTTGGAAATTATTGTGTTACGGGAGGGACTCCGTACAGCGTCTGGGTTTGCTGTAGGAAGGGGTTCCTCTACAGGTGTGGGATCCTGTATTGAAAAGGTATTCCTTAGAGGGGATGGTACCCCGAAGGAAGGTGGATCCTGAACGGGTGTGGAATCCCTCATAGGAGAGGTAGCTGTTGGCTCCAAACAGGCAGCCGACTCGCCAGAGTCTTTTGAGTTGGCAGATGTCCTTATATCCGTCATAGCCGCCAAAGGCTCGGGATCTACTGTCGATACAGTATCGGGCATCTCTTCCACAGGGGTTGGGCCCTAGGGTAGTTGATCAGTGGGTTGCACCACGATAGGAGCATCCTCGGAGGGTTCTGTAGATTTAGCTTTCGTGAGCCTCCTTAGCTTCCTTTTCGGTTTGTTAGCAGCAACTGGTGTCTTGCTGTGACATCTTTTTCTTTTCTTTGAAGATTCGACACTTTGGGACTTCGAAGAAACATCTCTCGGATCGGCAGACAAGGGCATTCTTTGGACGAATGGTCGGTTGGCGATCAGGGTGCTCTAGTTAAAGGCCGAAGGCTTGACACCTCCTAAATAGATCCGGTAACTTATTTTCTTCACCTCTGCGGATTGTGGAAGTCCGCACTTCGTCAAAATGTGGTTTAGAAACAAAACAAACGATTTCTTTTGCGACGCAGTGTTGTTGCCCAAAATATTTATCCGAAGATTAAATACTGCTGGAAGACGGACAACAAACAACAATTTGCGGGAGCACTTCCGAGAGAAGATAAATAATACAAGATTTGCCGGGTTTGTTAGGCCCAGGCTTGAATGCTCTCGCGAGATGTTATTAATACAAATATTCATGGATACAAGTATTAATGTGAGAAATCTAAATACAATGAGTGTAAAAAGACTCTGTTAATCCGGCTCTTGAGCGAAGCTCGGTGTTCTTCATCCCTGCCGATCGTCTGCTGTGTGAGAGAGGCCGGGAGAAGTAAGTACCGAAAGATAGCCGTTGCCAAGAGTTGGAGAATAGCCAAGTGTATGTATTCTGCTTCTGTATTGTGTGTGAAATGCGAGAATGCCAGAGAGATTTTCCAAGTGCAGGGAGCCTTGTATATATAGGGGCAGCCGAGTCTTGTCTTCTGGTGGGCGATCGCCTTCCGGCCATTATAATAATGGGGCGATCGCACGGGCTGTCGGGCTAAAGTCCAAAGGCTGTCGGGCTAAAGTCCAAAGCAGTGGCTGGCGCCAGCTGGATGGTCCAATGAGGAGCCAGCACGCGTCCGGAGTCACTGTCACCTGTGGTCCTACTGACAACTTTCGGCGGCTTGTCGGCTGGTGGAAAGATTCTGCCAGGCTGTGGTCAATGATCCGTGATATGCGGATCTTGTCTCGGTTTTTGCACGTGGTGTCTGTCCAGAGGTTTGACCTTTGCCAACTGGATGGCCATCGGCATGATGCGGTCGTGCTTAGCTGGTCACTGAGGGTCGGCATCGGTCGGTCACCAAGGGTCGGTCGGCAGGTGACGAGAGACGATCGTCCGCTAGTAGGTCGCCAGGAGTCGGTCGCCAAGTGCCGAGAGACGATCGTATATGATGTCGATCGCTCGGCACCGGGACTTGTCCTGGGACCTTCGGTTGGCCGTTTTAACTTGCCCGCTGGGCTAAGGCTAGGCCGCCTGGTCGCTGGTCGGCTCAGCTCTCTGGCCGTGGGCTAGGTCGCCCGATCTCCGAGGCGATCGCCGGTCGGAGAGTATAATTCTCGACACAACAATTGCCCCCCAGCTTGCTCCTATGTTGAAGACATGGGGCGAGGTGGTTCTTGCTGGCGATCGTGTAAGATGAGGACGGGCGATCTTGCTGAGCTGACTTAGGATTCGGACTTGGGCTATCATAGTCGATTGGCTAGCTATCTTTCGGTCTTGTACCTGCAAAAAACAACATTGGCCGATTCCCCTCGGAAACTTGATGGTTTCGCTTGTTTGAGGAATCGTGCACAGTCGCGGAATTCGATGGACCGACTCCATGACCGTTCTTGGTGCGCGAAGACATTGAGTGTCTCGTGACTCACTTTATTATGAGGGTCCTCCGTTAGGCTGCGCCTCGCCTCGTATTTAAACGAAGGGCGTGCGGTCTCGGTCTAGAGGAGTCCTTGCGCGGGGCAGCGTCGGATGAATCAACTCCACGCCCGCGGCTTTGTTAGCTCTGCTTCCACCTCGGCCCGCCATGGAGATGGCCGACCTTGACGGTGTACGTTGAGACGGGGATTGTGGCACGTGTCGCATTGTCCGGGTTGATCATTTTAGATGGTGAACCTTGAGGGCGGGCGATCGTGTCCACTGATTAAAGTTGGAGGGCCCTCTGACTACGCCGGCCTCGTATTTAAACGAAGGGCGGGCTATCTCGGCCGAAAGGGACCTTGCATGGCCGAAGCAGCCGGTTCCATCGACTACCAGGACCATGGCTTTATGATGTGCGGTGGAGGCGATCTTATGCCTTAGTCCGTCATGTTAGATGCTGGACTGTAGATGGCGATCGTGTCCTCCGGGTTGCTTATGATGTAGCGTGGTGATGGCGATCGGGCTGGAAGACTGGAGATCGTCGCTCGGCTGCCGATCGCTTTACTCGTAGGTTGGTATCGGCGATCGGGCGGGAGATCGTCGTTCGGGCGCCGATCGCGCTGCTCACAGGCTAAGAAGAAACCTTTGCCTGGCCAGAAAGTCTGCGGCTCTAGCCCGGAAGGCTGCGTAGGTCATGGGTTGGCTCTTCGTGAGATGCCTGAACATAGGCGAAAAGCCCTGAAAACCCCCTAGGACCGCGTAGAGGGCGGTCTCATCGCTTACGGGCTCGCCGTTGAGGATGATCACGTCTACCCGGTCGATGTAGTCCGAGTCGGACTCTTCTTCTCCCTGCTTGATTTGCATCATGCGAAGGGGACCTTCTGGCCGGACGACCCTGGTGGCGAAGTACTCCGTGAAGACGTGCGCCAGTTCGTTGAAGGAGCCAATGGACCGAGGTGGCAATAAGGTGTACCACCGGTGGGCGAGGTCGTCCAGCGTCAGAGGGAACATTCGGCACCTGGTCGCGTCTGATGCCCCACACCCGGTCATGTAGATGTTGAACTTGTTCAGGTGTGTTTGGGGGTCCGACCGCCTCTCGTACAAGGGTGTTTGAGGAGGAGCGATCTTGTGCTGCACAGGGGCGAGCTCGATGTCGATCGCGAGCGGCTCGCTTGGCTCGGCGATCGTCTTCTTGGCGCCTGCCCTGGATTGCAGGAGCGCCTTCACGTCGTCGAGCTAACGTTGTAATGCGGCAATCGCCGTGGCTCGGCCGCTCGTTGATCGGCTTTGGGAGCGGGAGCCGAGGCGATCGTGTACCGATCTCCGGACTCCGCTGCTGCCGACCTCTGCTATTTGGCGAGGGGGAGCCAGACGGCTAGGCTGCCTTCTGGGAGTCGGGTAGGCCGAGCTCCTGGTGACGGACTCAAACTCCGTCGTCTCGTAGCTGGGGCCGGACTGCCCCGGTCGCCAGGTCGGGTCACTGCCCAGGCGATCGAAGACAGAGGTGCCCCGGATGGCGAGCGCCTCTTCTTGCGGACGAGAGCCTCATGGCGATCGCTCGGCCAGTAATGCCTTGAGTTTCCGCTTGGACTTCCGGCGGACGGCCGAGGGGGTGATAGCCGGAGGCGCGTTGAGAGCACTCCGTCGCTCCTGAAGGGCGGCTATGGCCTCTTCGATCTGTTCGTTGGTTTGGAACTGATCGAGCGAGAGGCTTGGGCCGCCGTCCCGGGACGGGATCAAGCGTCTCTGACCGCTGCGGCTACCTTCCACCATCGGCTGTGGCTCGGACTGGGATGGAACGAGGTGTCTGGTCGGCTGGCCGGCGGCTTTCTTTGACGCGGAGGCGGAAGACATGATTTCTGACAGATTTCTTTGAAGTGCAGTGAGTGTCACTTCAAGTATATGCCCCGAGAACAGTGAGTGTTCTTCGGAACGGTAAGATTGAAAATTTGAGGGTTAGATGCCCTTCCTCTAGCGCCAATTGTTGTTGCCCAAAATATTTATCCGAAGATTAAATACTGCTGGAAGACGGACAACAAACAACAATTTGCGGGAGCACTTCCGAGAGAAGATAAATAATACAAGATTTGCCGGGTTTGTTAGGCCCGGGCTTGAATGCTCTCGCGAGATGTTATTAATACAAATATTCGTGGATACAAGTAGTAATGTGAGAAATCTAAATACAATGAGTGTAAAAAGACTCTGTTAATCCGGCTCTTGAGCGAAGCTCGGTGTTCTTCGTCCCTGCCGATCGTCTGTTGTGTGAGAGAGGCCGGGAGAAGTAAGTACCGAAAGATAGCCGTTGCCAAGAGTTGGAGAATAGCCAAGTGTATGTATTCTGCTTCTGTATTGTGTGTGAAATGTGAGAATGCCAGAGAGATTTTCCAAGTGCAGGGAGCCTTGTATATATAGGGGCAGCCGAGTCTTGTCTTCTGGTGGGCGATCGCCTTCCGGCCATTATAATAATGGGGCGATTGCACGGGCTGTCGGGCTAAAGTCCAAAGGCTGTCGGGCTAAAGTCCAAAGCAGTGGCTGGTGCCAGCTGGATGGTCCAATGAGGAGCCAGCACGCGTTCGGAGTCACTGTCACCTGTGGTCCTACTAACAACTTTCGGCAGCTTGTCGGCTGGTGGAAAGATTCTGCCAGGCTGTGGTCAATGATCCGTGATATGCGGATCTTGTCTCGGTTTTTGCACGTGGTGTCTGTCCAGAGGTTTGACCTTTGCCGACTGGATAGCCATCGGCATGATGCGGTCGTGCTTAGCTGGTCACTGAGGGTCGGCATCGGTCGGTCACCAAGGGTCGGTCGGCAGGTGACGAGAGATGATCGTCCGCTAGTAGGTCGCCAGGAGTCGGTCGCCAAGTGCCGAGAGACGATCGTATATGATGTCGATCGCTCGGCACCGGGACTTGTCCTGGGACCTTCGGTTGGCCATTTTAACTTGCCCGCTGGGCTAAGGCTAGGCCGCCTGGTCGCTGGTCGGCAGTTCTGTCTCGGCTGCTCGGCAGTGGCTAGGTCGCCCGATCTCCGAGGCGATCGCCGGTCGGAGAGTATAATTCTCGACACAACACGCAGGTTTTGACACCTCTTCCTGCAGACGCTTCAGAATAATCTGACACCAATTGACCTTTTCACATGTCATAATTGCTACCATCATCCTAAACCTAAGATTTGTGCACAACTCAAAGGCACCTGTGCGATTCTCGATGATACGGCAGCAAAAGTCATGCAAGTACACAAATGGCAAACAGAAATTTTTCTTGTGACAGGTAGTGTGAACAGATTCCACCGAAGCGGGTCTGGTGAATAGGCCATAGTACTCGGTCAACAGCTCTTGAGACCCAAAAGTCTCAAGGTCTTCCATAGTCAGGCCATCAGCGGGCAGCCTGAAGATGTTCTGGAGAAGTTCTTAGTCGATGCGGATCTCCACTCCATGGAGAACGGCGGTGATGTCAGCGACGTGGCCTCCCTGGGCCAGCGACAGAAAGCGGACGGCAGCGTTGAGGTAGAAGTCCTCAACCAAATGTACGTCGTATTTCTCGGCGGTGTGGCTCCCAAGGCGGTAAAGGCCTTGCTGACGAATTTTAGTGATGACGAACTCCATGGATTCGACGTCATCCCATTCAGCATGAATTCGCTCGATGACGACATATCTGGAGAAGATCCATCCATCAATGATGTTCGAGGCTTTCTTCAGAGAGGTGGAAGATGTCTGAGTGGACGCCATTGATGAATCTCAAGAAAATATGAAAAAGATTCAAGAAGAATATGCAGTAAACACAGAAAAACTTGTAGGCTGAATTGCTTGAGTGCTCTTAAAAATATGCAGAAGGCGTAAAGAGTCTCAAATGGCATTTGCAGTCCTTTTATAGTAGGCGGCGAAGAATGGTTTTCAGAGAATGAATGGTCAGATTTAAGGGATGGGAACCGGTGTTTGAAATGAACGGTCACGATCGACTGAGTGTAACTGGTACACTTATCCATTGAATTTTAAAATAGGAGTGGGTCCCACTTCTGACATTTGTTGTTACCCTCAATGCCTGAAACGACGGTATTACATATTAAACAATTTGAAAACATTGCGGCTTTTGAGATTTTGATTGTCCAGATGTCGTGTAAAGCATTTAATGTAAACGACGTTTGATATGAAAACAGGGCACGTGGACAAAAATTATTTTTAAAATGAATATTATAATATATAATGAATAGAAATCCCATAATATGTGTTGTATCTACGACGATACAACGTTCCCCCTTAAAAGGTACATATAGGTTTCAATTCCATACAGCAACTTTTGGATTAATGCTGTATTCATGGGTCATACTGTATTCCCCCTTAATTATTGCACACGTCAGCTGTAGGATGATTCATATTGCTTTGTTCCCTACAGTGCTGTATTGAAGGTTCTGTGTGTACAGATAATTAATGGTGGACACTGTATTCTTGGGTCTTACAGCATTCCCCCTCAACTGTTGAGTAAAAACAGTAAATACTTATAGGGAGTCAGGGTGTAGCAATCCCAATTCTTGTCGAAGCATGTTGAATCTTGCTGTATCGAGAGGCTTGGTGAAGATGTCAGCCAACTGAATATCTGTATGAACCTTTTCTAGCCGAACATCCTTGTTCTCGACATGATTCCTTATGAAATGATGCTTCATGTTGATATGCTTAGTGCGCGAGTGTAATACAGGATTGTGCGTTATTGCAATTGCACTCGTGCTATCGCACATGATTGGCATTTCCTTGGCTTCAATCCCATAATCTGACAAATGTTGCTGCATCCAAAGGATCTGCATACAGCAACTACCAGCAGCATAGTATTCTGATTCACCCGTGGAAAGTGAGTTTGCCAATTGCTTCTTACTGAACCAAGAGACAAGTCTAGGTCCAAGAAAGTGACAAGTTCCACTTGTACTCTTCCTATCTAGCTTGCAGCCTCCGAGATCCGAGTCGCTGTATCCAACTAAATCGAATCCGCCTTCTTTAGGATACCACAGTCCTATATCGACTGTTCCTTTAATATACTTCAGGATTCGTTTAGCTATATTGAAGTGTGATTCTTTGGGTGCTACTTGATATCTCGCACACACTCCTACAGCAAACTGGATATTGGGCCTGCTAGCCGTTAGGTACATGAAAGAGCCAATAAGCTTCCTGTAGAGTGATTGGTGAACCGGCTTTCCGGCTTCATCAGTACTAATTTTCACGGAAGTGCTCATGGGAGTTGACGATGATTTGGAAGTGTTCATTCCAAATTTGTTGAGAAGCTCCTTGCTGTATTTTTCCTGGTTGATGAAAATCCTGTAGGCAACTTCTTTACCTGCAAACCTAGGAAATAACTAAGTTCTCCCATCATACTCATTTCAAATTTACTTTGCATGAGATGAGAGAACCTTTGACATAAAGCAAGGTTAGTTGAACCAAATATAATGTCATCTACATAGATTTGAACCATTAGAAGGTCATCGCCTTCCTGTATTTTGAACAAGGTTTTATCCACATCACCTTTCTCAAATCCATTATCAGTTAGATACTGGGACAGGGTCTCATACCATGCTCTAGGGGCTTGCTTAAGTCCATACAGTGCTTTCCTCAGCCTGTATACTAGATCGATGCCGTCTGTGTTGGCAAATCCTGGTGGTTGTTCAACAAAAACTTCTTCGGCAAGGTCTCCATTTAGGAATGCACTTTTGACGTCCATTTGGTATACAATGAAGCTCTTATGGGTAGCAAATGCTAAGAATATCCTAATGGCTTCTAGGCTGGCTACAGGGGAAAACGTTTCATCGTAGTCTATGCCTTCTTCCTGTCTATAGCCTTGTGCGACTAGCCTTGATTTATTCCTTATAATTAGTCCATTTCGATCTTTCTTGTTTCTAAATACCCATTTGGTTCCAATAACCGATTGATGCGTAGGTCTGGGTACAAGATACCATACATTGTTTCTTTCGAAACCGTTAAGCTCTTCTTCCATAGATGTTATCCAATGAGAATTATTAAGAGCTTCTATGGTAGAAACAGGTTCGGACTGGGCTAAGAATACAGCAATAGTGCACATATTGAGTCTTCTAAGCTCGGATTGAGATTTCCATCCAGGGAATGGTGATATCTCAGTATCTAGTTCTTCTTATGCACACAGTACATTTCCTTGTGTACTCTGTATTCTCCTACGGGTAGAAACACCAGTATTAATGTTTCCGATGATTAGCTTTTTCGGGTGATCTCTCAACCATCTTCGGTCGGGTTCCAATTCGGGGTCCCGTACTGTATCTTGAGTTGTTGTAGTTTCAGATTCAGCTTGTGCAGCATCGGCTTCATCTACGTCGATTCTTACAGCTGCGGGGTTGATTTCTAGGTCAACAACAGGTTCTATTGGAGTTGGTGGATCTAAGATGGAAAGTTGTTGGATGTTCTGAGTAATAGCTTCTACTCCTGTAGGATCATGGTGAGGTTCGTCGAACACTACATGAACTGATTCCTCGATCGTCACCTTCCTTTTATTAAAGATCCTGTAAGCTTTGCTGACGGAGGAATATCCTACACATATTCCTTCATCAGAATTCTCATCAAAGGTTCTAAGTTGATCCTTCCCATTATTCAACACATAGCACCTGCATCCAAAAATGTGAAAATACAAAACTAACGGAGTTTTGTTGTTCCATACCTCGTATGCTGTTTTGTTGTGGTGTTTGTTGACGATACAGCGGTTTTGAGTGTAGCATGCTGTATTGGTTGCTTCACCCCAGAAACGCTGTGGCAACTTGCTTGCGGCAATCATTGTCCTTGTTGCTTCTTTCAACGTCCTATTCTTTCGCTCGGTAACACCATTTTGTTGAGGTGTACGGGCAGCTGAGTATTCATGCTGTATCCCATTCTCCGAACAGTACTGCTTTGTAAATTCTGTACCTTTGTCGGAACGAATGGACACGATACTCAATCCCTTTTCATTTTGAAGCTTTCTCAGGAGCTCGAGCAGCTTTGATGTTGTTTCCTTCTTCTTGCTTAGGAAAATTGTCCAAGCATACCTGGAGTAATCATCATCAACAACAACAAGACAGTATTTCTTACCTCCCAAACTTATCGGGTCTACAGGACCATAGAGATCCATGTGTAGCATCTCCAACACTCTGTGGGTTGAAAGGTAGGATTTGCTCTTCAGGGTGGATTTGATTTGCTTGCCTTTTTGACATGGTCCACATACACTATCTTTTTGGAATGATACATTCGGCAATCCTCTAACCAGTTCCTGTCTTGAGAGCTTGTTGATCGTCTTGAAGTTGACGTGTGACATCCTCTTGTGCCATAGCCAGCTTAGATCTGCAGTGCCTTTGGCAACTAAACAAGGAATAGTGGAGCTCGTAGGCATCCAGTCAGTAATATACATATTACCTGATCTGCTTCCTGTGAGCACAACTTCTTTGGTCAGGATGTCCTTGACTTTACAGTGATCTATATAGAATTTCACCGAGAACTGTTTGTCACAGAACTGGCTAATACTAAGTAGATTGTACTGTAAGCCTTCAACATGAGCTACATCAGTGACTTTGAATTTTCCGACAAGAAGGTTTCCTTTTCCTCTTGTTCTTCCTTTAGATTTATCACCGAAGCGCACTTTTGGACCGCGACCTTCTACGAAATCTGATAGCTTTCTTCTATCTCCTGTCATGTGCCAGGAGCATCCGCTGTCGAAGTACCATATGTCCTTCTCCAAAATGTCCTGTAGCACATAAATTATGTAGATTTAGGTCCCCTTTGATTGTTGGGTCCGTGAATGTTAGTGCCTTTAGGTACCCAAACTTTCCTGACAGTAATTGGTTTACTGTAGATAACATTTGGTACAGATTTGCGGTATCTACGTGGGGCATGTACGTAGTCACTGTATCTATGATAATCATTATGCATGTAAAAATCAGGGTTATTATTATTAATCCAGTACATATGCCGTCTCGGAGGTGGAGCCATTTTCTTTGGCCTTACAGCTTGCCTTCTAGGTCTCCAGTTGGATTCCCATAGCTGTTGTTGATACTGTGCGGACACTTGCTGGCTCGATGGATAATGAGGCTCCTGTATCCAATACCTAGGCGTGCTATATTGATAGTACTGCCGTGCGGGCCTTTGGTAATTGGATACTGCCTTCTTTCTGAACGGCTGTTGGCGCTATTGATATGCTCGGGGAGCATGCTGTTGCGTGCGCCTTATATGTTGGAATGGCTTATGATTCCGCTGTCTTGAATAGGATTGCGGGGGCGAAATGGCAGCCTTTGCTTTTCGCGGTGCAGCAGGTTCCTTCACAGGACTAGGAGTATCTTCCGATACAGGAATGTGTTCCACACTCTTGACGAACACAGTACTAGTTTTCCCTTTGTTGGAAAATGAGTTGTATCCTAAGCCACTTTTATCGTGAGCATGTTGCCCAGTGCTTAGAATTTCTTCCATTCTTTTAGATGATTTCTCGAAAGATTTCAGAATGGTCTCAAGTTCGCTTTCTCGTTTCTCGAGAGTATTAAATTTAGCTTGAAGTAGACCAAAATCATTTGTCTTGCTTCCATTTTGAGACTTAGTCTCACTTAGTTCATGATCAAGTTGATGATTGCTCTCCACGAGTTTTTCATGCTCGACCTTGCTGTTTTCACAATCAATAGACATATTTTCATAATTTATCTTTAGCAAATCGTTTTCTTCTTTCAGCTCTATGTTGGAAAGTTGAAGCTGAATGTTTTCATTTTCCAAAGTCTCGTGGGCTTTTTGAATATTTTAAAATTCATTCATCATTTTTTCGAAAGTATGCGATGCATTTACTGGAATAGCTGAGGTTGAGCTTACCTCATCATCGCTATCTTCTTCTTCCGGAATGTCCTTTGCCATAAAGCACATATATGCCTTATCTTCGAATTCATCGTCAGATGAGTCACTTTCAGTGACCACCTGAAGACATTCTTCGGATTTGGATGGTGTAGGAGAGGCTTCTGATTCTTCTATCAGTGCCTTGCTTGTTTTTCCAAGCACGTCTTCGTTCATCCCTCTCTTGTTGCTCGGCTTCCGGCAACCTTTGAACTTTGGGATGAGGACATTTATTTGCATAATGTCCTGGTTTCCTGCAATTATAGCATAGGTTAGCGTCACCAGAGGAAGTTTCAGTACTTACCTTGTGAACAGGCTTGGGCCTGTAGGGAGTCTTTCCAGACTGTTTGATGAACTTTTTGAATTTGTGCATGAGGAGCGCCATTTCATCTTGTGATAGGATATCGTCATCACTGTCAGCATTTTTGTAATTTGGCTTTGATGGGTTGGGCATGCTCTGTCGATGGTTAGATACAGCGGCTAAGGCTGTAGTCCTAGCTGGAGATTCTTCAGCTTTCTCTCTCCTGTCTATATCATACTCGAAAGCTTTGAGGTCAGAAAAGAGATCAAAGGTAGATATTTCACTAAGGTTACACGACACACGCATAGTTGTGGTCTTAATGTCCCATCGGGCAGGGAGAGATCTGAAAATCTTTAAGTTTTTCTCCCTTTGAGTATAAATTTTGCCCAAAGCTTCAAGTTCACCAACAATTCCAGTGAATCTGAGGTCAAGTTCCTCAAGTGTTTCAGTTGGTTTCATTTCGAAATATTCAAATTACTGAGTTAGTTTTGAAATTTTATTTTCTGTGGAGAGCTCAGTTCCCTCACAAATCAACTTGAGTTTATCCCAGATATCCTTGGCTGTTTTACAGCTCTTCACCTTCGAAAATGTGCCTTTGTCAAGGGTGACAAACAATGCATTCTTCGCAACATTGTCGAGGTTGGCGCGCTTTCTTTCATCTGTGGTCCATTGTTCGCGCTCCTTCTCGAGCATCTCAGCATGGGCTTGGCCTTCAATCCTTGCGGCTATGTTTACCTTCATGATCTTAATGGGGCCATCCTGTATAACAAAAATCATTTCTTCGTGCATTGCTGCAAGATGAGCCTCCATCCTGATTATCCAATCATCAAATTCATTAATAGAGAACATAGATGTATCCATATGAGAATGTAGGAATGAAAAAGACTGTTTTATAAAATAAGTGAATACTGGATCTGATTCGGTTAAAAATACGACTGATTCTTTTTAGAATCAACCGCTCCGATACCACTTGTTGGCCACTAAGTATACTGGATACAGCTTGGAAAGTGTTTTGAACAACAAGCTGTACGGTTTTTAAATCTGAGTGCGTAGCGGAAGTCTTAAATACAGTAAGTTGTTGTGGATACAGCAACTCGATGTGCAGTGTATACTTAAATAATCACAATTAAATAAACAATAAAAGCAGAAGGTAAATAACACAGTATTTAAAGTGGTTCGAGGTAAACCCCTCTACGTCCACTGGTCCTCCACACATGAGTAAAAAGTTTATTATAATTACTGCGTACACAACTACATAATTAGAACAACACTTAATCAATATATCGTTCACACAGATTGATATAAAGATCTTAGCTTTCAACCGTTCACACAGATTGGTTTGAGCTAACATTTTGACTGGCTTCTTCACACATAGTTCTGAAGCTTCGTGTTCTTCAATGCAAGTCCTTCACACACAGTTCGGGAGTAGCAAAGATTCCTCAGTCCACACAGGGCTGATATATGTTTGTTCAAAGATAGAACAGGGTTGAACAACAGCTATGACTTTCTGGGCTATAAGCTGATGATGTGTTGTTCAAAGTTTTAGCACTGTATATCTCTTATATCTGAATAGCAGAAAGCTTGGGGAGATATGTTTTGCTCTGAATATTTCTGGTAAGCTTGATTGAGAAACGGGAGAGGAAAAAAATTTCTTGCTCAGTTGGGGACTACGTCTGATAACGTGTTTCAGGAGAAAGTAAAAAGACTGTAAATAGAGTCAATCAATTGTATTCATAACACTAATAAAAAACCAAACCAGTCATACCCAGTATATCCCACTCAGAGCAGGGTCTGGGGAGGGTAAGATGTACGGAGACCATGCCCCTACTTATTACGGTAGGGAGGCTGTTTACGTGAAGACCCCCAGCATAGTGCACAGCAGAATCTTGTGTGATAAATACAAAGGAAAACATATGATTCGAAAAAGCTCGATACCATACCTGAGCCCATGGCTTAATCCACATGGGACTTACCTAAGCCGAATTTGGCTACTTCACTCCCGATGAACGCTGCTCTAACAGAAGAGAGGTTGACTCTGCGCACAGCTCCCTGTCAAAAATACACCACATGCAAAGACAATAGGATAAAATATATAATAAAAGTAAAAAATGCAATGCTCTAGGTCAAAGCTAACCGAGACAACCCAACCCTAAGGCTCTCAACTACAGCACCGCTCCCTACAAAAGAATCCACAACTCTGATATGGCGCCTCCAAGCGCACCTATCAACAGTCATGGTCTCGAAAAGATTCATGGCTTTCAAATCTAATCTCAGCTGATCCTCCCCCGTCCTCCTCGGTCTGCCTCTCCTCCTCTCCCCGACAACCAATAAACTCTCGACCCTCCTCACCGGAGCAGATGCCTGCCTCCTGCGGACGTAGCCAAACCATCTCAATCTCCCTTCCCTAACTTTCACTAAAATGGGTGTCACTTCCAGCGCGTTCCTGAAAACCCCGTTCGCGATTCTATCTGACATTGTGCGATCACACTGATAGAGGGGCTTTTATATAGGCATTACAATGAGAGTCCTTCCATACATAGGATTCCTAGATAAGGTAAGACATCTAATAGGATCCTACTACCTCTAGAAGGATCTAGAACCTTCCATCTATATATCTACAACCAGTATTAGGTAAGACACATCACGGGAATAATAATTCCCGGAACAATTTTTGATTTATTACATTACTAGTATACATATTTTTCTTTTTTAACAGATTAGTATACATATTTTGGACTGCTATATTTTTCATTATAATTTACAAGTGTACAATAGGCTATTTTAATCATAGATCACGAAGAAACTATTCATCTGATATTTTTTTTTTCCTAAAATATGGATAAGAAATAATTAAATTATTGTATTATAAGTGGCGCCCATTTCAGCGAAAGTTAGGGAAGGGAGATTGAGATGGTTTGGTCACGTCCGCAAGAGGCAGGCATCTGCTCCGGTGAGGAGGGTCGAGAGTTTAGTAGTTGTCGGGGAGAGGAGGAGAGGCAGACCGAGGAGGACGTGGGAGGAGCAGCTGAGATTAGATTTGAAGGCCTTAAACCTTTCTGAGACCATGACTGTTGATAGGTGCGCTTGGAGGCGCCAGATCAGAGTTGTGGATTCTTTAGTTGGGAGTGGTGCTGTAGTTGAGAGCCTCAGGGTTGGGTTGTCTCGGTTAGCTTTGACCTAGAGCATTGTATTTTTTTCATTTATTGTATATTTTATCCTATTGCCTTTTGCGTGTGGTGTATTTTTGACAGGGAGCTGTGCGTGGAGTCAACCTCTCTTCTGTTTGAGCAGCGTTCATCGGGAGTGAAGTAGCCAAATTCCTCTTAGGTTAGTCCCATGTGGATTAAGCCATGGGCTCAGGTATTGGTATTGAGTTTTTTCGTATCATATGCTTCCCTTTGTATTTTTCACTCAATATGTTGTTGTGCACTAAGCTGAGGGTCTTCACGAAAACAGCCTCCCTACCGTAATAGGTAGGGGCATGGTCTGCGTACATCTTACCCTCTCCAGACCCTGCTCTGAGCGGGATATACTGAGTATGTTTGGTTTGGTTTGGTTTATTATAAGTGGAGGCAATTTGTTAAGTTATTGAATCAGATTAACTAATAACATATTTATTACATTTTAATCAAAGTTATTCGTCCAATAAGATTTAATGGATGAAAAATATACCTAGTGTTTACATCACGATGAAGGTCACTATTAATTCATACATATGTGAGATGGTTCTGGCGAAATATAATTTAAGTTAAGAAACATAATAAATTTGATTCATAGATGCTAATTAAATAGTAAGCAAGATTTATCCTTATGAAAAAGTTTTTTCTTTTTTTTTTCTTCAGAGGGTGGAGGAATTCTGTTGGGTATCAGGTTGTATAATTATGGCTAAAGACATGATCGATGATACAAGCAGATTAAACGAATATAACAATTACAGTTTATATTCTACGGGATAGGGTTTAAGGATTACAGGCGAACTAAATGAACCTATAATTATAACCAATATAATTATTACAATAAACCCGAAAGACAAGTTGACGAAAAGGAGTACTAATTTCTGTAAAAATTTCACACCGATCCGACGGTTAACGAATCGGGAAAAATGATTTTGGTACAATTGCGCTGTGCAGAAAAATTTACGCGTGGAAATTCTCGTCTCTCGTTTTTTTTTGAATTTGATAGGTTTTGTCTCGATTGCACTAGGTTTTCAAACAGTAAATATCACGTGCATAAAACCGTTTGGACGATCCGGTGGTGCTTCAATCAGATCGGATCGCAAAGATTAGGCAACAATGTACCGGACGAAAAACGGATCGGCCGAAAGGGTCGCCGCGAACCAGGTCGGGTTGGCAACCGGGTCGGGTTGGGTCCATAAACAGCGGGCATAACCTGGTCCACATACAGCGTTAACCCAGGAGCAGGCGGCACCACTGGTGGAGGGCGAGCGGCGGCTAGGTGTGCAGCGCCAGGAACGGCACCAGAACCGATGGCGAAGGCACGAGCGACGGTGGCAGGAGAGAGGACAACGACCATCGCGTGAGATAGCGTTCCATAGCCAGAGCGCGCTGGTGTGCTTTCGATACAGATTCCGCAAAAACATGTTCAAGGCATCCTAAAAATTAACGCATAAGCCCCAAATAAATCTTGAAATCAATTGATCCTTGGATTCATTCAAATCGATTCCCGACAGTAATTGATAAAAATCCTCTGGGTAGCGGCGACGGCGGTGGTAGGGGTTGGCAGGAAAAAAATCCAATTTTCCACTTTTTTTTCGGGATTTTCTGAAAAGAAACGGGAGAGGAAAAAAATTTCTTGCTCAGTTGGGGACTACGTCTGATAACGTGTTTCAGGGGAAAGTAAAAAGACTATAAATAGAGTCAATCAATTATATTCACAACACTAATAGAAAAACCAAACCAAACCAAACCAAACCAGTCATACCCAGTATATCCCGCTCAGAGCAGGGTCTGGGGAGGGTAAGATGTACGCAGACTATGCCCCTACTTATTACGGTAGGGAGGCTGTTTACGTGAAGACCCCCAGCATACTGCACAGCAGAATTTTGTGTGATAAATACAAATAAAAACATATGATTCGAAAAAGCTCGATACCATACCTGAGCCCATGGCTTAATCCACATGGGACTTACCTAAGCCGAATTTGGCTACTTCACTCCCGATGAACGCTGCTCTAACAGAAGAGAGGTTGACTCTGCGCACAGCTCCCTGTCAAAAATACACCACATGCAAAGACAATAGGATAAAATATTTAATAAAAGTAAAAAATGCAATGCTCTAGGTCAAAGCTAACCGAGACAACCCAACCCTGAGGCTCTCAACTACAGCACCGCTCCCTACAAAAGAATCCACAACTCTGATATGGCGCCTCCAAGCGCACCTATCACCAGTCATGGTCTCGAAAAGGTTTATGGCCTTCAAATCTAATCTCAGCTGATCCTCCCACGTCCTCCTCGGTCTGCCTCTCCTCCTCTCCCCGAAAACCAATAAACTCTCGACCCTCCTCACCGGAGCAGATGCCTGCCTCCTGCGGACGTACCCAAACCATCTCAATCTCCCTTCCCTAACTTTCACTAAAATGGGTGCCACTTCCAGCGCGTTCCTGAAAACCCCGTTCGCGATTCTATCTGACATTGTGTGATCACACTGATAGAGGAGCCTTTATATAGGCATTACAATGAGAGTCCTTCCATACATAGGATTCCTAGATAAGGTAAGACATCTAATAGGATCCTACTACCTCTAGAAGGATCTAGAACCTTCCATCTATATATCTACAACCAGTATTAGGTAAGACACATCACGGGAATAATAATTCCCGGAACAATTTTTGATTTATTACATTACTAGTATACACATTTTTCTTTTTTAACAGATTAGTATACATATTTTAGACTGCTATATTTTTCATTATAATTTACAAGTTTACAATAGGCTATTTTAATCATAGATCACGAAGAAACTATTCATCTGATATTTTTGTTTTCCTAAAATATGGATAAGAAATAATTAAATTATTGTATTATAAGTGGCGCCCATTTCAGCGAAAGTTAGGGAAGGGATATTGAGATGGTTTGGTCACGTCCGCAGGAGGCAGGCATCTGCTCCGGTGAGGAGGGTCGAGAGTTTAGTAGTTGTCGGGGAGAGGAGGAGAGGCAGACCGAAGAGGACGTGTGAGGAGCAACTGAGATTAGATTTGAAGGCCTTAAACCTTTCCGAGACCATGACTGTTGAGAGGTGCGCTTGTGTAATACCCGGTTGTAATTCGATCATTATCATTCAGTAATTTCATTCGGTATATTCACTATGTAATTTTTCACTTGTTAATAGTCATTCATCCGTGTTCACCGTTCGGAATAACTTCGAGTTGTGTATCGATATTGTTCATTTTTTTCAACCTTACTCGGGAATCGAGACAAGAGTATTATCTTGATCGTGGTAATCAATTCATTAGTCGTTGTTGATGTTGGAGTTCATGTCATTTCTAATCTCCTCATTGTTCAAATTGTGTTTGGTTGGGCGAACCCTTGCAATCATTGCTTGGAACCACCGTTTTGGGGTTTCCGTACTTCCATTTCATGTTATTGTTTCCCAAATATTGATTCCTATTGCTTTTATTCTCTTCCCGGATCATTTTTCATCATTTTAGGACCCAGGGGGGTGTGGGCCGCGGCACAAGGAGTGTGCGCCGCGGCACACACATACTGCTAATTTGGCCGAGCAGCCTGTACCGTGGGCCGCGGCACATGCCGGAAGGGCCGCGGCACACTGCCGAGTCACTGCCGTGGCACACTCGTCCGGGTCGCGGCACACTCATGTTGCAACTTATCGGCCAACCAGTCTGTACCGTGTGCCGCGGCACATGCCGACGGGGCCGCGGCACACTGCCGAGTCACTGCCGCGGCACACTTGTCCGGGCCGCGGCACACTGCCGATCACTGGGGGCAGATTTGGCCCTGTGCCGCGGCACACTTCGGCTAGGCTGCGGCACACAGAGCAGTCAGCGCTATAATTGCGTTTTTTTGCGAGTTCAGCTCATTTTTTTCCATTACTTCACTTTGGTCCGAGAGAGAGGGTTTGTGGGAGAGCATCTTCATCATCAATCACTTGAGTATTCATCTTTCATCATTTTCATTCGGTTGTGGAGCTCGGATTATCGATCTAACGCGATTTCATCGGATTAAAGTACTTGGATCTTCAAAGGTAATTTCTCCAACATCTTGGATTTCGATTTTGTTTTGAGATATGATGTTTTGGATGTTAAGATCATGTTGTATGAAGTGAAATACACATGATTATGGATATGTTTGATTATTCATTGGATTATTGAAGAATTATTCAAGAACACTTTGAATATTGAGTTGGATTTGGGGGTTTTCGATTAATCGTTGTTGTAATCACGAATTTGATTATTCATATTGGATTATTGATCGTATTGAAGATGTTTTGTTGGTTGGAAACACTTCTTGGGGATTTGATGTTGGTATTATTGAGGTTGATTATAAACAATCGAAGTTTGGCCACAAAGTGTTCGATATAATGCCCCAAGGAACTTGGTTTAATCGTATCGACGTTTTGAGTTCGTTATATTCGTGTTTGATTCGTATATTGAACGGATTGTTGGTAATTGTATTATTCAAGGTTGTTCGAGCGGCCGATAATTTCATTAAGGACGTTGATCGTGTAAGTACCTTCTCACCTTCGGTTTGAGGCAAGTTTTATACTTGTACTAGTC
Organism: Orobanche coerulescens; assembly: GCA_033398695.1. Classification (NCBI taxonomy): domain Eukaryota; kingdom Viridiplantae; phylum Streptophyta; class Magnoliopsida; order Lamiales; family Orobanchaceae; genus Orobanche; species Orobanche coerulescens. The sequence continues at coordinate 55,045,419 of CM065803.1, forward strand.
AATGAGATTAATGTCATCATATATGTGTATGAATGTGTTGTATCATTCCGAGACTTAGTCTCTTCATGAATTCATTGATATTAAGAGATCGTTTGATACGAACCTTTCGGCAACTATGCCAAATGTTTATTATTGTCCGTTAATGGCCGGTTCAAGGCATTGTGATACTCGTTGTTAATGTCATTGTCGATAGCCGGTTCGCGGTATCGATGTATCGATTGTTGTTAATATTGATGTCAATCTAAGACATTGTTCAAATCATTGTTATTCCTGTTGGGGTTGTCATTAAAACTGTATTGGCCGATTAAAGGCATTGGCATATTCATTTCTCATCTTCGTCGTCGGTCACCGATTAAAGGTGCCGAGGCATTCTTCGTATCATTGTCATCGATTGGCCATTCTCAGGCAAATCGAAATGTTCAATCATTCACCATATCATTGTTATCGATTGACCGTTCTAAGGCAATCGAGGTATTCAATCATTCATCGTATCATTCGTAGCGATTGGCCATTCTAAGCCAATCGAAGCGCTCAATCATTCATGGAATCATCCGCTGCATCATTGTAATCGGTTGGCCATTCTAAGGCAATCTAGGTGTTGAATTGGGACTATCGAGGGCGGTGCCTATCCGTGTGTTACTGTCACCGTGTTGGCCGACTCAAGGCAGCACACTATCATTCATTGTGATACGGCTTCGTGTCGTGGCTTCGGCCCTAATTGTGATACGGCTTCGTGCCGTGGCTTCGGCCCTAATGGTGATACGGCTTCGTGTCGTGGCTTCGGCCCTAATGGTGATACGGCTTCGTGCCGTGGCTTCGGCCCTAATTGTGATACGGCTTCGGCCCTAATTGTGATACGGCTTCGTGTCGTGGCTTCGGCCCTAATGGTGATACGGCTTCGTGCCGTGGCTTCGGCCCTAATCAATAACAGCTGCGGGCTGTTTTGGCTTCATGTGATTGTGATAACTTGACAGCTTCGGCTGAGTGGCTTTCAAGCCTTTATTATTGTCCTGGTAATTTCATTGGAGCCTTTGGGCATTGTGATTCATAATTCACTCAGTCCTGGTTTGGTTCATGTCGTGTAATTCATTGTGGTATTCTGTGATTTTGATTCGCCGTTGGGCACTTATGTTCTAACCTTGGTTTGTAAGCATCTCGTATTATTATTATCATTGTACCGTTTCATTCTGCCTTTGGATGCATATCATGTTATACATGTATTTGATGTTCATTATCTGGATGACTGACCCCGTGGGGGCGGAACATGTTTTCATGTTTTAGGTACTTGCGGGGAGAGAGTTGAGACACAGGGGCATGACGATGGCGACGAGGCATTCGAGCGATACTAGTCCGAGTTGTTCATTGTCGGTCAGTCAGTTGGAGTGTACTCTAGTCTTGTCAGTTGTTGTCGTGTTGTATTACCCGAACAGATGTTCGTGGATGTTGTTGTATTTCATTTTTGGCCATGTAGGCCACTTTTGTCGTTGAAATTCCTTATCGGAATATTGTGTCGGATGTCATGGTAGGGACTATGATTTTCCCTTATTGTTTAATTTATTGTATTTTAGTCATGTTCGCCTGGTGGATCTCCTGGCGTGGGGTCCACGGCGCTGTAATAACCCAATAGGATTTTGGGGGTGTTACAAAAGATGGTATCGGAGCTTTTGGGTTGTGAGATACCCTGATATGTGAGTTATGTGGCTCTACCGATGCGGTAGTAGTGGGACTGTCAGGTTATGACAATCTGGACAGTCGGGTTTTGTGAGTCGTAAAATTAGTACGACTGCACGAGTCATTCATTCATCGAGTCGTCGTCAGTTGGGACTAGTATCGTGAGACCCCGAAGCTTCGTGTGACCTGTGTAAGGACTCGATTCTCTTTATGTTCATACATTCATCATGTCATTAATTGTTCATGTTTGTTGAAACATATATGTGATATTAGTGTTATGATTGATTGATGACTAATTGTTTTGAAGCACGTGTGACTTGTGTAAGCATTAAGGATCAACTCATTCATCAGTTAATAATCCTCAATCATCATTTTGATCTCATCACTCAGTCAAATTCATTCATCACTCAGTTAATTCATTCATCACTCAATCAATATCATTTATCACTCAGTTAATTCATTCATCACTCAGTCAATTCCTTCATCACTTAGTCAATCTCATTGTTCATATTAATTCATTAATCACTCAGTCAATCTCATTGTTCAGTCAATTTATTCATCACTCAGTCAATTTCATTAATCAGTCAATTCAATCATCACTCAGTTAATCTCATCGCTCAGTTGATTCATTCATCACTCAGTCAATCTCATCGCTCAGTTAATTCATTATCACTCAGTCAAACTCATTGTTCAATTAATTCATTAACCATCCAGTCCATCTCACGGTTCAGTTGTTGATCTTGTGAATCAAATTTTCAACCTTGTTAACTTGTTCAAGGTAATCAGTTCAGGAATTTCATCAGATAGTCTTGTCACCTCACTTGACCTTTCATGCGATCTTATCGTATTCCGGCGTCATGTCGACGATCGTTTTATTGCATTATTAATGCATTCATTGTGTTAGAGCGTGTATGCTCATTGATATCATTCCGTCTCATAATCATAATTCGATATTCATGCGGGATCTATAATTATCATGTGGCTTTCCTGCTCCAGTATGGATAGAGCTGTCTGAGGACGCAGGGGAGGAGGCCGCGGTACGGACCAGAGACCGGGATCTCGTATGAACGCCCGCGCGGATGCGAGGGTTAGCATGTGTTCATCAGATAGATATGCTGCTCATTCACTTTCATATAATCATTCACCGTCAGGGAGTCGTACCCGAGAAGCAGCGCACTCGGAAGGTGTTCGGGTTGACCCATTCATATTTATGCAGGGCATGATGGCCCAGATGACTCATATGACGCGGATAGTGGAGACCATGCAGACCTCGATGGTTCGTGGTCCACCGCAACAGGGATTCCAGGTTCCGTTTCATGGACAGACTGGAGTAGTGAATCAGATTGTTGGCGATATCTCTCGTCAGAGGCCGCCTACTTTTGAGGGTTCGTCGGAACCAGCTGATATTGTTCATTGGCTTGAGCATTTTGATAAACTCTTCGACATGGTTCAGTGTCCGGAAGAGAGTAAAGTGGCAGTAGCGGCTTATTACTTGATTAAGGGTGCTTATTCGTGGTGGCTTTCTGTGAAACCCACCGATCGCGATTGTGGTTGGAGTGAGTTCAAGACCCTCATGTTAGAGAGGTATTATCCGGCTCCATTTCGTGAAGCCAAGTTGTCAGAGGTTTTGAACCCCGAATCCGCTATGACGAGGGTGTTATTGTCATTCTTGAGAAGTTTCGTGACTACTTGATTTGCTTCCGATTATCCGTACTGAGGCGGATAAGATCAAATATTTTAGCAAGAGGCTAAATCCGCAGTTGAGGATCCAGTTGTTCAATCACAATTGTAGTTCACTTAGCGAATTCATCGGGAAGGCTCTTGGAGTAGAGCTTTTGATCAAGGAGATTACTCAGAAGCATCCTTTAGTTTCTTCAGGTGAGAGGACTAGAATGCCGTCTCGTTCAGAGGGACATCGGGCTCCGACGTCCAAGGGGTCGTTTTCTAGTCGTCTTCGTGCTGGGATAGCATCTTCCTCTCAGGCGACGAGTTCGACTGTTGTTTGCTTTAACTGTGATTCAGTAGGTCACGTTAGTACCCGGTGTACGGTACCAGCTATTGTTTGTTTTCTGTGTGGGAGGCAGGGACACCGGCATAAATACTGCAGGAGTTCTAGTGCCAGTAAATCTCAAAAGAACTCAAGGGCTTCGAGAGACTTCGTTACTCCATCCCGTGCATCATCCAAGGGACCCGATCAGGCCCCGAGGGCCAGAGGTAAGGACATTCATCACCGGTTTGAACAAGTTAATTCTTGTTCGTTAATGGGATAATCATTCATTTCATTGTCGTTCATTCATTCATATAATCCATTCATTATATATATCAATCATGTTGGGACTCATAATTATCGATTAATCATTCAATTCACGAGGAACGACGGTTCCAATCACTTCATGGAGCTATCACTCATTAATTTATTAATTTACCTCGGTGATTCATTCTTAATCCTTGTGGGATTTCGATTCATTATCATTCATTGTGATCATTTTGTTCTTGTGACCTACCGGGATCATATTGTGCGGTGAGTTCAGATTTGGGTCTACCTTAAATCGTTGAGATAGAGGAGATCGATGATATGGAAGGATATCGATATGGGGTACATTTGAGATGTAACCTTGTTTTTGGATGACTGTGTAAATCTATCCGTATTAATGTATCGTGACTGTGGATCATTTATTGTTGATCTATTTTATTATGATCATATTCGAGAATCTTGAGATTTGGATCATTTATTGAGAATTCGTCCCTTTGGCGTTGTACTCAAGACTTCGTGATGATTTGGAAAATCGTTCACTGTGATCCGAGATGTCAAGTCTTGGGGACTTGGGCGTGCGATTGATTTGGTCCCAAGAACTATTTGGACATTATTGTTTTCGGATCATGATGGATAGTTCATATCCCGAGTTGTTTACCCTTAGTTTCGAGGATGAAACTCTTTTTAGGGGGGGATATGTAATACCCGGTTGTAATTCGATCATTATCATTCAGTAATTTCATTCGGTATTTGTCACTATGTAATTTTTCACTTGTTAATAGTCATTCATCCGTGTTCACCGTTCGGAATAACTTCGAGTTGTGTATCGATATTGTTCATTTTTTCCAACCTTACTCGGGAATCGAGACAAGAGTATTATCTTGATCGTGGTAATCGATTCATTAGTCGTTGTTGACGTTGGAGTTCATGTCATTTCTAATCTCCTCATTGTTCAAATTGTATTTGGTTGGGCGAACCCTTGCAATCATTGCTTGGAACCACCGTTTTGGGGTTTCCGTACTTCCATTTCGTGTTATTGTTTCCCAAATATTGATTCCTATTGCTTTTATTCTCTTCCCGGATCATTTTTCATCATTTTAGGACCCAAGGGGGGTGTGGGCCGCGGCACAAGGAGTGTGCGCCGCGGCACACACATACTGCTAATTTGGCCGAGCAGTCTGTACCGTGGGCCGCGGCACATGCCGGAAGGGCCGCGGCACATGCCGGCAGGGCCGCGGCACACTTCCGAGTCACTGCTGCGGCACACTCGTCCGGGCCGCGGCACACTCATGTTGCAACTTATCGGCCAACCAGTCTGTACCGTGTGCCGCGACACATGCCGACGGGGCCGCGGCACACTGCCGAGTCACTGCCGCGGCACACTCGTCAGGGCCGCGGCACGCTGCCGATCACTGGGGGCATTTTTTGCCCTGTGCCGCGGAACACTTCGGCTGGGCCGCGGCACACAGAGCAGTCAGCGCTATAATTGCGTTTTTTCTGCGAGTTCAGCTCATTTTTTTCCCATTTCTTCACTTTGGTCCGAGAGAGAGGGTTTGTGGGAGAGCATCTTCATCATCAATCACTTGAGTATTCATCTTTCATCATTTTCATTCGGTTATGGAGCTCGGATTGTCGATCTAACGCGATTTCATCGGATTAAACTACTTAGATCTTCAAAGGTAATTTCTCCAACATCTTGGATTTCGATTTTGTTTTGAGATATGATGTTTTGGATGTTAAGATCATGTTGTATGAAGTGAAATACACATGATTATGGATATGTTTGATTATTCATTGGATTATTGAAGAATTATTCAAGAACACTTTGAATATTGAGTTGGATTTGGGGGTTTTCGATTAATCGTTGTTGTAATCACGAATTTGATTATTCATATTGGATTATTGATCGTATTGAAGATGTTTTGTTGGTTGGAAACACTTCTTGGGGATTTGATGTTGGTATTATTGAGGTTGATTATAAACAATCGAAGTTTGGCCACAAAGTGTTCGATATAATGCCCCAACGAACTTGGTTTAATCGTATCGACGTTTTGAGTTCATTATATTCGTGTTTGATTTGTATATTGAATGGATTGTTGGTAATTGTATTATTCAATGTTGTTCGAGATGCCGATAATTTCATTAAGGACGTTGATCGTGGAAGTACCTTCTCACCTTCGGTTTGAGGCAAGTTTTATACTTGTACTAGTCAATGAGATTAATGTCATCATATATGTGTATGAATGTGTTGTATCATTCCGAGACTTAGTCTCTTCATGAATTCATTGATATTAAGAGATCGTTTGATACGATAACTTTCGGCAACTATGCCAAATGTTTATTATTGTCCGTTAATGGCCGGTTCAAGGCATTGTGATACTCGTTGTTAATGTCATTGTCGATAGCCGGTTCGCGATATCGATGTATCGATTGTTGTTAATATTGATGTCAATCTAAGACATCGTTCAAATCATTGTTATTCCTGTTGGGGTTGTCATTAAAACTGTATTGGCCGATTAAAGGCATTGGCATATTCATTTCTCATCTTCGTCGTCGGTCACCGATTAAAGGTGCCGAGGCATTCTTCGTATCATTGTCATCGATTGGCCATTCTCAGGCAAATCGAAATGTTCAATCATTCACCATATCATTGTTATCGATTGACCGTTCTAAGGTAATCGAGGTATTCAATCATTCATCGTATCATTCGTAGCGATTGGCCATTCTAAGCCAATCGAAGCGCTCAATCATTCATGGAATCATCCGCTGCATCATTGTAATCGGTTGGCCATCCTAAGGCAATCGAGGTGTTGAATTGGGACTATCAAGGACGGTGCCTATCCGTGTGTTACTGTCACCGTGTTGGCCGACTCAAGGCAGCACACTATCATTCATTGTGATACGGCTTCGTTCCGTGGCTTCGGCCCTAATTGTGATACGGCTTCGTGCCGTGGCTTCGGCCCTAATGGTAATACGGCTTCGTGCCGTGGCTTCGGCCCTAATGGTGATACGGCTTCGTGCCGTGGCTTCGGACCTAATTGTGATACAGCTTCGTGCCGTGGCTTCGTCCCTAATTGTGATACGGCTTCGTGTCGTGGCTTCGGCCCTAATGGTGATACGGCTTCGTGCCGTGGCTTCGGCCCTAATCAATAACAGCTGCGGGCTGTTTTGGCTTCATGTGATTGTGATAACTTGACAGCTTCGGCTGAGTGGCTTTCAAGCCTTTATTTTTGTCCTGGTAATTTCATTGGAGCCTTCGGGCATTGTGATTCATAATTAATTCAGTCCTGGTTTGGTTCATGTCGTGTAATTCATTGTGGTATTCTGTGATTTTGATTCGCCGTTGGGCACTTATGTTCTAACCTATCGAACAGGTATTAATAGTATGCCGTGGGCATAGTATTTTATGAATGCTTGGTTCTTACCTTGGTTTGTGAGCATCTCGTATTATTATTATCATTGTACCGTTTCATTCTGCCTTTGGATGCATATCATGTTATACATGCATTTGATGTTCATTATCTGGATGACTGACCCCGTGGGGGCGGAACATGTTTTCATATTTTAGGTACTTGCGAGGAGAGAGTTGAGACACAGGGGCATGACGATGGCGACGAGGCATTCGAGCGATACTAGTCCGAGTTGTTCATTGTCGGTCAGTCAGTTGGAGTGTACTCCAGTCTTGTCAGTTGTTGTCGTGTTGTATTACCCGAACAGATGTTCGTGGATGTTGTTGTATTTCATTTTTGGCCATGTAGGCCACTTTTGTCGTTGAAATTCCTTATCGGAATATTGTGTCGGATGTCATGGTAGGGACTATGATTTTCCCTTATTGTTTAATTTATTGTATTTTAGTCATGTTCGCCTGGTGGATCTCCTGGCGTGGGGTCCACGGCGCTGTAATAACCCAATATGATTTTGGGGGTGTTACAACTTGGAGGCGCCAGATCAGAGTTGTGGATTCTTTAGTTGGGAGTGGTGTTGTAGTTGAGAGCCTCAGGGTTGGGTTGTCTCGGTTAGCTTTGACCTAGAGCATTGTATTTTTTCATTTATTGTATATTTTATCCTATTGCCTTTTGCATGTGGTGTATTTTTGACAGGGAGCTGCGGAGTCAACCTCTCTTCTGTTTGAGCAGCGTTCATCGGGACTGAAGTAGCCAAATTCCTCTTAGGTTAGTCCCATGTGGATTAAGCCATGGGTTCAGGTATTGGTATTGAGTTTTTTCGTATCATATGCTTCCCTTTGTATTTTTCACTCAATATGTTGTTGTGCACTAAGCTGAGGGTATTCACGGAAACAGCCTCCCTACCGTAATAGGTAGGGGCATGGTCTGCGTACATCTTACCCTCCACAGACCCTGCTCTGAGCGGGATATACTGGGTATGTTTGGTTTGGTTTGGGTTAGTATAAGTGGAGGCAATTTGTTAAGTTATTGAATCAGATTAACTAATAACATATTTATTACATTTTAATCAAAGTTATTCGTCCAATAAGATTTAATGGATGAAAAATATACCTAGTGTTTACATCACGATGAAGGTCACTATTAATTCATATATATGTGAGATGGTTCTGGCGAAATATAATTTAAGTTAAGAAACATAATAAATTTGATTCATAGATGCTAATTAAATAGTAAGCAAGATTTATCCTTATGAAAAAGTTTTTTCTTTTTTTTTTCTTCAGAGGGTGGAGGGATTCTGTTGGGTATCAGGTTGTATAATTATGGCTAAAGACAGGATCGATGATACAAGCAGATTAAACGAATATAACAATTACAGTTTATATTCTACGGGATAGGGTTTAAGGATTACAGGCCAACTAAATGAACCTATAATTATAACCAATATAATTATTATAATAAACCCGAAAGACAAGCTGACGAAAAGGAGTACTAATCATCCAGAACAAATCTGCAAACCACAAAGATCCGATTCAGTTAGTAGTGATAACGATAATAACGATCGGAAATACACCAAGCAATTAAAGCAACAAAAATTCAGAATATATATATATAACAAATATATATAATATATATATATATATATGGAATAATACCGAAAATATATGTATATAACAAATATATATGTATAATATATTGCACAAAATCACCAAGAACAACAATTCAAACAGAGATAAATTAAGATCGAAAAAACCCCTTTTTGGAACGTGATGTGTAGGCTCAGATCTTCCGAAACCCTTTGCAATTGACACCAAGAAAGTTCATTTCTACAGAGGATGAATGCTGAACCACCGCCGGCCGGCACATAGCCCGGTAGCACCTTTGCTATAACCCAGAAACCTCAGAAACTGTTCCCGATCTCACTCATAGATATCACAACAAAGATATCAGAAGATTTCACTCAGATTCTCAAGGCACAAATCGGTTTTGCTCTCGGTGTATTAACTCCAGTCCCTAGCGGAGATTTTTATACCCACAAGGATGGAATCGGTCACGGGATTCCATTGTTATATTCAAAAAGCTCACGTGGGAGGGGAGGTATGGAGAATCGGTGGTAGTTTGTTGGAACATTTTGTTCCATACATGCTTAATAGTGTTTTGATGATTAAAGTTGATACACAAAACAAAACAACAAAGAGACGAAGCAAAGCATCGAAGGAAAACGAAGTGCCAAAAGCTAGAAACTGCAAGCTTAACGTATGTAACATAAGCTATATAACGTACGTAATGTAAGCAACTTAGCGTACCTAAGAGATGATGGTTAGCGTACGTAAAGATGTGTTTCGGTGTTCAAACTAGATGAATATTGGGAAGAGTCAAAGTCAAAAAGGCGACAATGGATATATGATGTCAGCAATGACGTAGACTTAACGTACGTAAAGGGTTGTTGATAACGTACGTAAGGAAAGAGACAGATGCTACTGGACTGAAACTGGACTAAGCTAACATACGTAACACTGATGGAATAACATACGTAACACGGGCTAGCGTACGTCATATGAAGGATATAGCGTACGTAATGAAGGCACATGGAGCTAACGGCTAGTTGAGGCTTTGGAGCCTATAAATACCACATCCTTGGTATTCATCCACACAACAACTTCAAGCAAAATATTCACTGATCAAATATTCATATTGATATTCTTGTTGTTGTAATATTGAGCTTATATTGTTAGTTTGAGTGTTTATACATTCAACATATACACGAGAGGAAAAAGAAAAGATACGATTGGATTTGGTGTTATTAGGATCAAGGATCTGGCATTATTAGAATCACAATCGATATCTTCGTGAGGCTTATCTAGTACCCATAGAAAGCTAGAGCGGTTGATTCCTTGTCCGATAGAAAAGAGAAATGGTTTAACTTGGACCGACACAAAGACAAGTATGAGTGGTTTATCACGGACCAATAGAAGACATGATTGCAATGGTTATCCCTCGACCGATAGAAGAGAGGTGCAGAGGTTTTTATCTTGAACCTATAGAAAAAGATACCGAGAGAGGACGTAGGCTCGTTTATAGCCGAACCTCTATAAATCCATGCATCATTTAATTTTCCGCAATTTAATTTACGCTTCCGCACAATGGCGCATATTTCGATATTGCTCCAATAATTGGTATCGTAGCAGTACCTCCAATACACGGCTTAACATCCGAGGAGTCGATCCAAATGGCGTTTCAATTTTCTCCAGTCGAAGGCCTTGCTCTTAACCGACCACCATTTTTTGATGGCACAAATTTCATGACATGGAAGAAAAAGATATCGATCTTCATTCGTGCCTATGATATAGAAATTTGAAAGATCATTTATCTTGGCCCGAAAGTTCCAATCAAATCCGACGGATCTCTCAAGAGTTTCGAAGAATATAATGACGAGTATTGGAAGAACGACCATCTAAATTGTAAGGCTACTCAACTCTTATATTGTGCCCTAAATCCGGAAGAGGTCAATCGAATCTCATCGTGTGAAAGTACTAAAGAGATATGGAAAATTCTTGAAATCACACACGAAGGGACAACTCAAGTCAAGGAGACGAAGATCAATCTGCTTCTCCATGACTACGAGTTATTCATGATGAAAGGTGACGAGTCCATCACCAACATGCTCGACCAATTTTCGGTCATCACAAATGGACTAGATTCATTCGGTAAACCATTATCTAGTAGTGAAAAAGTCAAGAAAATTTTACGATCACTACCTAGCAAATGGGACGGCACCGTGACTACGATCATGGAATCTAAAGATCTCAATACGCTTGATTTTAGCGCACTTGTTGGTTCGCTAATTAATTATGAGATGGTTTTAAAATCACCAAGTGTCAAGCCAAAGCCGAAGGAACGATGAATAGCCATGAAGGCTAAGATGTCAAAGAGAGAAGAAATTCCGGTGGATGATAGCGACGAAGAATCGGCATATTATGCCAAGAATATTAATAAGTTCCAACACTTATTAAACCGGAGAAAGAAGGACATCCAAACGAGCGAATCTAAGAAATTCGACAATAATTGTCGACTATGTGGTAAACCAGGCAACTTTGCCAAAAATTGCCGAGCTAAACCAAAGAAGGAGGTTCTCGTTGCAACATGGAGCGATGACGATGAAGATAATGACTTCATCAATCAAAATAATCTCGCTCTCATGGCCCAAAGTTTATTCGATGATAGCAACGTCGAAAGCCAAGTAAGTAATTCTTACGACGAACTTTTTGAAGTATTTGAATTATTGCATACGGATTATCAAAATGCTTTATCGGAAATGAATCCCTTCAATTTAAAAATAAATCATTGGAAATTGAATATTCCAAAATTTTTGAAAAGGGAAAATTTGTCGAGATCGATCATTCAAAGTGTGTCGAGAATGAAAATATTTTAAAGGATGATCTTGTTAAAATGCAAACCGAGCTCAAAAATTTAACGAAGAAATTTTCTCTCGGAAACGAGAAATTTGAAAATATGCTCTCGGTGCAAAAGTTCACTTTTAATAAATAAGGGTTGGGATTCACATCTCGTTCTAAAAATGAATCCTTAAATTTAAAAATACCCCGTTGCGAAAAATATTTGAAAATCGGGCATCACATTTCTAACTGTAAAAGCCCACGCCGGACGATTAAAATTAAAAAGATTTGGGTTCCTAAAGGAACAAATATTTCAAATATCATCTATATTTCAAATGAAAAACCAACTCTCGGTTGAATCCCCAAAAATTGATTTTTTATCAAAATATTTTACTTAGGGGGAGTAATAATTTTTTTCAAGGGAGATAATATTTTCAGGGGGAGTTTACACCCTATTCTTGCATATAATTATATTCATCATTTGGTATCATGTATATTTTATATTTTGGTATCATTATACTTATTTTTTTATTACACTTTTTGGTGAAAACAAAAAGGGGGAGAAATGAGAATGGGATTAACCCTGAAAGGGGAGAAAAATCGAAATCAAAGAAAAGTCAAAAAGTTGAAATTGAAAAAAAAAAATAAAAGTTGAAAGGAGAAAAGGAGAAGAAAAGTCGAAAAGATGAAGTTGAAAAGAAAAATGAGGAGACGTCGAAAAGATGATGAGAATTTGAAAATTCGAAAAGAAAAGGAAAAGTAAAGAATGAGTCGAAAAAGAAATGAGAGAAAAAACTAACGAAACAGACAAAGTCGAAAACTTTGGTCTGTACACATATACATATATTTGTATTTTCGCAGATAAATCCCATTGACGGAGGGTTGTTTTGTAATCATCAAAAAGTTGGAGATTGATGGAACATTTGTTCCCTACATGCTTAATAGTGTTTTGATGATTAAGTTGATACACAGAACAAAACAACAAAGAGACGAAGCAAAGCATCGAAGGAAAACGAAGTGCAAAAAGCTGGAGACTGCAAGCTTAACGTACGTAACATAAGCTATATAACGTATGTAATGTAAGCAACTTAGCGTATGTAAGAGATGATGGTTAGCGTACGTAAAGATGTGTTTCGGTGTTCAAACCAGATGAACGTTGGGAAGAGTCAAAGTCAAAAAGGCGGCAACGAATATATGACGTCAGCAATGACGTAGACTTAACGTAAGTAAAGGGTTGTTGATAACGTACGTAAGGAAAGAGACAGATGCTACTGGACTGAAACTGGACTAAGCTAACGTATGTAACACTGACGGAATAACGTACGTAACACGGGCTAGCGTATGTAATATGAAGGATATAGCATACGTAATGAAGGTACAGGGAGCTAATGGCTAGTTGAGGCTTTGGAGCCTATAAATACGACATCCTTGGTATTCATCTACACAACAACTTCAAGCAAAACATTCATTGATCAGATATTCAAATTGATATTCTTGTTGTTGTAATATTGAGCTTATATTGTTAGTTTGAGTGTTTATACATTCAACATATACACGAGAGGAAAAAGAAAAGATACGATTAGATTTGGTGTTATTAGGATCAAGGATCCGGCATTATTAGAATCGGAATCGATATCTTCGTGAGGCTTATCTAGTACCCATAGAAAGCTAGAGCGGTTGATTCCTTGTTCGATAGAAAAGGAAAATGGTTTAACTTGGACCGACACAAAGACAAGTACGAGTGGTTTATCACGGACCAATAGAAGACATGATTGTAACGGTTATCCCTCGACCGATAGAGGAGAGGTGCAGAGGTTTTTATCTTGAGCCTATAGAAAAAGATACCGAGAGAGGACGTATGCTCGTTTATAGCCAAACCTCTATAAATCCGTGCGTCATTTAATTTCCCACAATTTAATTTACGCTTCCGCACAACAGCGCATATTCCGATCTTGCTCCAACATAGTTGACCGAGAAGGGATAACTCACGGGAGAGAAGGGGTGAGTAGAGTGAATGGAGGCGGTGAGAATGAGGGAGAGGATTAGGGTTAGGTAGTATTAATAGGATAAGATGGACGGTCCAGATTAGATGCATCTTAATACATCTTGATCGGACGGCTCCTATTAAAAAGGGCTGCCTATGGGTTGGGCCGGCTCGGTAGTGGTATATGTGAGATATATATTTGGGCTGATTGGGCCAAAATAATAATATTTCTCCACCTTTTGGTCCAACCAGTCAAATTGCATTTTCGGGTTTCGGAGAACACTCATCATCGCCTAGCTCCGGGGTTACCTGCACTTACACACAGTAAATAAGGTAAAGCAATCACAAAGAAAACTAACTCACAAAGAGATCCCCTAAAATCACAAAGTTCAAAAATTTATTCGACTGAATCGAAATTTAGTCTTTTCAAACAGGATTTAAATTTTCAATGGGCAGACAAAGTACCATCCGTACTCAAACACACAGTTATCACAACGAATATTTTAGCAATAACACAAAGAAAGCTAAAATTACACAAAGCACATAGATACCAAAATAATTCCAAAAGCACAAACGCATTAAGGGAAATGAATGATATAAGTAACACATATTTGAGGGGACACCACTCCACCTCAAACGCAAAGCACTAAGCATGCTGCTCCACCTGAAAGAGGAGCGGAGGTTTACACAAAACCGCCAACACATGAAAGCTGCAAAACACAAATGGTTGGTCGACCGAACCACAACACCGCAGGCAGCATAGAAATAACACAGAACACAAAGTTCAAGGAAAAATATTTACAGAGATTATACTACCTACATCCACAAAGGATTAGAACCACAAATAGTTCACATAAGTCACACAGACACATGAATCAGACAAAATCTCAAAGACGTTCACAGCCCACTAAGGACTGAAAAACCACAAAGGTCAACTAATACACATCACTAAGATTGATATCAGACGCAACCAGGTTTGCCTTGTCATCAGTTTGATTTTTACCCTTTTTGTTCCTCTTAGGACAATTACTAGCAATATGACCCTTTTTCCACAACTATAGCAATTCCTTGAGTACTGTCGAAAAGTAGAATTTTGACCATCCTTCTTAGTGAAATAGTCATAGCAACTTTCACTCCTAACCATCGAAACTGATTCGAAATTCAAATTATTTCTCGCATTGTTTTTTAAGTCTAATTACTTATTCTTTAGACCGGACACAATAATATCTAAAGATATGTTATCTCTACCATACTTAATAGCAGATTTAACATCACCATAAGACTCTGGAATAGCATTTAAAAGTAAAATAGCAGAGTAATCATCAATATGTTTATCACCAGAATTTTTAATATCTTGAACTAACTTGGTAAACACATCAAGATTTTCATCAAGACTTTTATTCAAATCATGTTTAAAACAGAAGAATTTTTCAAGCAAAAATAGCTTATTTGGCAAAGAGGTTTCGACATATAATTCTTCCAACTTTTCTCAAAGTTCCTTAGCCGAATTTTGTTTACCAACTTTTCTTATCACATAATCAGACAAGTTCAAGATAATAGACGAGTAAGCAAACTCATCCAATTCAGCCTTTTTATCGGCCGAAGTATCAACAACAAAAGTTAGATCAATGGCTTTAAACACCTTTTGTTGTATTAAAATACCTTTCAATTTTTGCTGCCAAATTTGAAAATCCGATTTTCCATCAAACGGGGCCAAGTAAAATGTAGAATACGAGCCCATTTTAAAAAACACAAAGTTTAACCACAAAATAGTAAAAGGCACAACAACAAGAAGCACACAACACTCACACAAAGGGAGTTAAAATTAGCACAACCGAGTCTGTAGATTACAACCCCAAGCCCCTACAAGATCCAAGGACGCTAAGCGGTCCAAGCAGGAGGGTTTATACGCAAGGAGTTGAAAAACGTACAGCACTCAACCCACAAACAACAATAAAACTTCTAAACGATATAAACCGAGTGCAGAAAATACACGCAGGAAATCAGAATAAGCAATGTGCCCAAGTTAATCACACAGATTGTAAAAATGCACAATAACCAACCGCGGCAAGCGGTATCCACGAAAACAGTAAAAGAGTGGAGTTTAGCCAAAATACCAGAGCGGAAAACCCGGATGGGTTATTCCGTATCACCAAGATGCCACAGGACCCGACACCCGACAAAACGGGCTTCGATACCACTATTGGGTATCGAGTTGTATAATTATGGCTAAAGACAGGATCGATAATACAAGCGGATTAAACGAATATAACAATTACAGTTTATATTCTACGGGACAGGGCTTAAGGATTACAGACCAACTAAATGAACCTATAATTATAACCAATATAATTATTGCAATAAACACGAAAGACAAGCTGACAAAAAGGAGTACTAATCGTCCAGAACAAATCTGCAAACCACAAAGATCCGATTCAGTTAGCAGTGATAACGATAATAACGATCGGAAATACACCAAGCAATTAAAGCAACAAAAATGCAGAATATATATATATATATATAACAAATATATATATAATATATATGTGGAATAATACCGAAAATATATATATAAAAAAAATATATATATGTATAATATATTGCACAAAATCACCAAGAACAGCAATGTAAACGGAGATAAATTAAGATCGAAAAAACCCCTTTTTGGAACGTGATGTGTAGGCTCAGATCTTCCGAAACCCTTTGCAATTGACACCAAGAAAGTTCGTTTCCACAGTGGATGAACGCCGAACCACCGCCGGCCGGCACACAGCCCGGTAGCACCTTCGCTATAACCCAGAAACCTCAGAAACCGTTCCCGATCTCACTCACAGATATCACAACAAAGATATCACAAGATTTCACTCAGATTCTCAAGGCACAAATCGGTTTTGCTCTCGGTGTATTAACTCCAGTCCCCAGCGGAGCTTTTTATACCCACAAGGATGGAATCGGTCACGGGATTCCATTGTTATATTCAAAAAGCTCACGAAGGAGGGGAGGTAGGGAGAATCGGTGGTAGTTGACCGAGAAGAGAGAACTCACGGGAGAGAAGGGGTGAGAAGAGTGAATGGAGGCGGTGAGAATGGAGGAGAGGTTAGGGTTTGGTAGTATTAATAGGATAAGATGGACGGTCCAGATTAGATGCATCTTAATACATCTTGATCGGACGACTCCTACTAAAAAGGGCTGCCTATGGGCTGGGCCGGCTCGGTAGTGGTATAGGTGAGATATATATTTAGGCTGATTGGGCCAAAATAATAACAGATTCGAACCTTGTCACTGGAAAAGGCCGGTGTTTACCACTGCACTAGCACCTCTTGGACTTATCCTCGTGAAAAGTTACGGATGTAATGCATTGTTTTAGTATTTTAATATTTTTATGAATATAATGCATAATTTTAATGTCTTAACAATTTAATGCTTAAAATGCATATATTCATTCATACACTAATCTGAACCGTAAATCATACAAAGATTGGTAATTTAGATTTATTCTTATTTTCTATTCAAAAAATTATTTTCATTTATCCACCATATATATATATATATTCAAAATTGATTATTTTTCTCCAACTCAATCTCGTTAATTTTATAGTCAAACATTAAGTAAATTTGAGCAATTTTATATTCGCCTACACTCAAATTATACGTGTATGTTATAATTATGTTACCCACTCCGTTCTACTTAAATAAGGTACATTGATTAAAGTACAATATTTTCAATTTTAAGTATTTAGTGAAGGTACAAATCATCTAAAATCATATATTTTAATTTAGTTTATAATTTTCTCAATCAACTAATATTGTAATTTAATAAAAACTTTAATGTAAACAATATTATATAAATTTTACTGAGATATTAAGATGTATTTTAAAGATAAATTACTCTATTGTTACAAAATTATGATTGAAAGTACATCCTTCATATGGAACAGAAAAGCTAGTATTTTATGACCTAGATGTATGTATAGTAGAGATATTTAGTATGAAATATTCATTACGAAATAGATCCATTTAATATAAAAACCACCCAAGTTCTAAAGTAGATGGAAATGTAGAAAAATTAAATTTAACAAATTTGATCATTAATTCTTGTAATATATATTAACAAAAGTTGCAAATAATTTATGTTCTGAGAATTTGTTTGAGGACTAATCAAACCATATCCCACATGATAATATATTTTATATATAATAATTTCTTATTTATAGGTAGTGTGAGAATAATACTAAATAGGACAAGAAGAAACAATCTTCAGCATCCAACAGCCCCAACTGGTGACAACAAATCCTTATCGGATTAGTCAAAATCTGTAGCACCCAACAGGTCCAGCATTAAAGTCAACCATTCACGTTCTTATTAGACTCTCCCTGGAAAAAGAAAATAAATGGCACTCCATTCCTTTATTTGAAGACTCATTATAATACATACAGTTAGTATTAATTTTATCATTATATAATTATTTTATATCATCAATTAATTTAATTAATGATTGAGTTGGCTAAATAAAAATAATTATTTTTAATATAATATATAATTCGTCTAATCATTACTCTTGGTTTGGAACTACTTTCTCTAATCTGGAAGTGCTTTCTTCAAATAAATGAGAGTACGTTTGCTAAAAGAATGAATTTTATTTTTGCTGGGAATTTCAGTTCAGCTAATTTATCAGCGTCTAACAATTTGAGCAAATTTGGTTTTTTACTAGTACACAAAAAAACCAAACCAAACCAAACATACCCAGTATATCCCGCTCAGAGCAGGGTCTGGGGAGGGTAAGATGTACGCAGACCATGCCCCTACTTATTACGGTAGGGAGACTGTTTCCGTGAAGACTCAAATTTAGTGCGCAAGAAAGAATCTTGTGTGATAAATATAAAGGAAAACATATGCTTCGAAAAAGCTCGAGACCATACCTGAGCCCATGGCTTGATCCACATGGGACTTACCTAAGCGGAATTTGGCTACTTCACTCCCGATGAACGTTGCTCTAACAAAAGAGAGGTTGGCTCTGCGCACAGCTCCCTGTCAAAAATACACCACACGCAAAGACAATAGGATAAAATATACAATAAAAGTAAAAATGCAATGCTCTAGGTCAAAGCTAACCGAGACAACCTAACCCTGAGACTCTCAACTACACCACCGCTCCCTACAAAAGAATCCACAACTCTGATCTGGCGCCTCCAAGCGCACCTATCAACAGTCATGGTCTCGGAAAGGTTTAAGGCCTTCAAATCTAATCTCAGTTGCTCCTCCCACGTCCTCCTCGGTCTGCCTCTCCACCTCTCCCCGACAACCATTAAACTCTCGACCCTCCTCACCGGAGCAGATGCCTGCTTCCTGCGGACGTGGCCAAACCATCTCAATCTCCCTTCCCTAACTTTCGCTGAAATGGGCGCCACTTCAGTAGCGTTCTGAAAACCCGTTCGCAATTCTATCTAACATTGTGCGACCACACGACCAACGTAACATTCTCATTTCAGCCACTTCCAACTTGCTCTCAAGCGACTTCTTCATCGCCCAACATTCGGAGCCATACAACATTGCAGGTCGGATTGCCGCTCTATAGAATTTACCCTTCAACTTTAGAGGAACTTTCTTGTCGCACAGGACCCCTGTCGCTGCTCTCCACATTAGCCACCCCGCCTTGATGCGATGCGTGACATCATCTTCACACTCACCTTCCTTCTGAATGATCGAACCTAAAATCAGGTATTTAATTCTCACTACTGCCAAAATCAAAAGTTCGTCGAAAATTTAATTATTTTTAAAGTTAAGCAATAAAAATGTCGCCTAACTCTATTTCAAACATGGTACTTTCTATTTTTTTAATTTTATTTATTCAAAATCTTCTATCCAGTTTGATTTTGAATGAGATTCTACCAAAAACTAAATAATACTTAAAGCTAATGTGCATCAGCAATTTAATTTATCCAATTATTAAGTTGACTAAATAAATAATTTTATTTTTAATAAAAAATATAACTCCGTCCATTATTAAGTTGGTTAAAAAAATACTTTAATTTTTCTTGAGAATTTTAATTTGGTAATTTATTTGCGTCTAACAATTTGAGCAAATTTATTTTCTATTAGCACACAAGATTTATGTAATTAAATTCATATTATTGTTTAATTCTCACTATGAAATTTTAATTTAGATATACTATAAAAAAATAATTATATACTTAATAATTCAACATATACGCCCTCCGTCCCTTAAGTATATGTACTTTTTACTATTTTCGTCCGTCCATGAAGAATAGGCACACTCCATTTTTAGTAAAATGACTTTATATTTTCTCTCTCCACTCAAAACACCCTTTATTAAAACCCGTGCGACTCACTCATGTGCCAATACTTAAGGGAGGGAGAGTATAATTTATTTAATTTAACACATGATGAAAATAAATAAAATGAAAAATAATTAATAAGTTTACGAAAATAAATAAATTCACTGTTAACCATATTTACAAAACAAAAATATTATTTAAGTATCCAGATCACCACATGAAAACTCTTTCCTACATGGCATTTTCTATTTTTCTTATTCTTATTTATTTAAAATCCTCTACACGACATAACATTACACCGCTGCATTCATCCCTCCCCGTCAATCTAACAGTAGTATTGTATTTTAGCTGTCTGTGTTGCAGGTTTCCCAGCCGGATTTTCAAGTTGCCCGAAATCTTCCCGTGCTGCTCCCAGGCGCCGCCAGCCTCTTCCCGTGCCGTGACCGTTTCGGTGTTTTGCAGGGTGTTGTTCAGGAGTCGTCCGGTTGCCAGCTTCCGCGGCTTCTCCTCCCTCGTTTCCAAGGCGTGTCGAAGTCTGGTATCATTGTACTTTTCTGTTAAATTTCATTTTCGTCAGCCATATATCAACTACTTACTGTGAATTGTATGCGGTTTGCTTGCTTTTAAATTGTCTTTCTCATTCTCATCATATTTTCATTTTTGGCTTCACTACTACATTTTATTTTCGTTGTGCGTTTGTGTTGGTCGATGTCGCGCTCTTTGCGGGTTGGTAGTTGGAATTTGGGTACCTTGACGGGTAAGCTTTTGGAGCTTGTGGATGTTTTGGGTAAGAGAAGGGTTGATGTGGCTTGTATTCAGGAGACTAGGTGGAAGGGAGCGCAGTCCAGGGAGGCGAACGGTTTTAAATTGTGGTATTCAGGCCTTGCTAACTCGAGTAATGGTGTGGGTATTCTTTTGTCTAAGAAGCTTAAGGATAACGTTGTGGAAGTGAAGAGGTGTAATGATAGGATTATGTCCATTAGAGTGGTGGTTGGAGATAGGGTGGTTAACATGGTTTGTGCGTATGCCCCTCATGTTGGTTTGGGTGTGCCTGTTAAGGAAGCTTTTTGGGCCTGTTTAGATGAATTAGTCGGGTGTATTCCGGACGATCAATTTATTATTTTGGGGGGCGATTTCAATGGGCACATTGGTGAGGGGGTGGATGGTTACCATAGTGCGCATGGGGGTTTCGGATTTGGAGTTAGGAATGCAGGAGGTTCCGCTCTGTTGGAGTTTGCCACTGCGCATGAGTTGGTAATTGCTAACTCTGTCTTTCAGAAGAGAGCTGAGCACCTCGTCACCTTCAGTAGTGGAGGGCACAACACGCAAATTGACTACCTTCTTTTGCGCAGTCGTGATGCTAGGGCGTGCGTGGATTGAAAGGTGTTCCGGAGCGAGGCATGTGCTTCTCAACACCGGCTGCTGGCTATGGATTTATCCATGGGAGGTCGTGTTGTTAGCAGGGCTAGAGTAGCTAGACCTAGGATTCTCTGGAAGGATCTGAAAGGTGAGAAGGCGACAGAATTCATGGAGTCTCTGACCCGCGAAGGAGGTTTTTTGCGAGGGGGCGACACTAACCTTATGTGGTCCAGCATGGCCAATGCTATTAGGAGTGTGGGTGAGAAGGTGGTAGGGGTTTCTTTGGGCAGGTCTAGTGGACCTAGGGAGGCATGGTGGTGGAATGAGGAGGTCCAAAAGAAGGTCAAGGCTAAACAAGTACTTTTTAAGGAGCTTTTGTCGGTTAGTGCTGGGGAGGAGAGATTCTTGAAGATTGTAGCGTACAAGGTGGCGAAAAGAGAGGCTAAGAAGGCAGTGGCTAAGGCTAAAGGTGAGGCATACGATGAGATGTACAAGCGCCTAGACACCAAATAAGGAACGAATACTATTTTTAAACTAACGAAAGCTAGGGAAAGATGGCGGTGCGACCTGGGTCCCATTAAGTTTATTAAGGATGATTTGGGCCAAGTGTTAGTGAACGATGTGGCTATTAAAGAGAGGTGGAATAGGTATTTTTTTGAAATTTTCAATGAGGCTAGGGGTAGTGACTCGGTGGTGCAGGGAGTTAGTCTATCTTCTGCTCGTTCGTTTAGTTCTTGTGAGAGCATCAGCAAGGAGGAAGTTAAGGGTGCCCTAATGAAAATGGGTAGAGCTAAGGTTGTAGGCCCGGATCAGATCCCTATTGAGGTGTGGCTTTGTCTGGGGGAAGTCGGAGTTCAGTGGCTAGCAGAGCTGTTCAACATCCTCCTCAGAGGTTGTGAGATGCCGACGGAATGGAGGCATAGTATTGTCGTGCCGTTTTTCAAGAACAAAGGCGATGCCCAGAGTTGTAGTAACTATAGGGGTATTAAACTCCTCAGTCATACTATGAAACTTTGGGAAAGAGTGGTGGAATGCAGGGTTAGAAGAGAAGTTGAGATCTCAGAGAACCAATTTGGCTTCATGCCGGGGAGGTCCACGACTGAGGCCATTCATCACGTCAGACGACTTATGGAGAAGTTTAGAGAGCGGCGTAAGGACCTCCATATGGTGTTCATTGATCTTGAGAAGGCTTATGTTAGCATCCCACGCGATGTTATTTGGAGGAGCCTAGTAGAGAGGAGGGTGTCGTTGCCGTTCGTTAGGGCGATCCAAGACATGTATTCCCAAGCTAGGACTTGTGTTAGGACCCTAGTTGGTGACACCCAGTATTTCCCGGTTGAGATAGGGCTACACCAGGGGTCGGCGCTAAGCCCTCTTCTCTTCGCTCTAATCCTTGACGTTATTTCGCGGGGGATACAGGATGGCATCCCGTGGTGCATGCTTTTTGCTGACGACATTGTGTTAGTGGCGGAGTCGAGAAGGGAGGTGAACTCGAAGTTGGAGCTATGGAGGTCTAAGTTAGAATCCCAGGGCTTGCGTGTGAGCCGGTCTAAGACCGAGTATCTCTGGTGTAACTTTAGTGGTGAGACCAACGAGGAAGATGTAGAGGTAATGATTGCAGATCAGATCGTACCCCATACGGATAAGTTCAAATATTTGGGTTCGATCATTCAGAAGGAAGGTGAGTGTGAAGATGATGTCACTCATCGTATCAAGTCGGGGTGGCTAAGGTGGAGAGCAGCGACAGGGGTCCTGTGCGGCAAGAAAGTCCCTCTAAAGTTGAAGGGTAAATTCTATAGAGCGGCAATCCGACCTGCAATGTTGTATGGCTCCGAATGTTGGGCAATGAAGAAGTCGCTTGAGAAAAAGCTGGAAGCGGCTGAAATGAGAATGTTACGTTGGTCGTGTGGTCGCACAATGTTGGATAGAATCTCTAACGGGGTTTTCAGGAACGCGCTAGGAGTGGCGCCCATTTCAGCAAAAGTTAGGGAAGGGAGATTGAGATGGTTTGGCCACGTCCGCAGGAGGCAGGCATCTGCTCCGGTGAGGAGGGTCGAGAGTTTATTGGTTGTCGGGGAGAGGAGGAGAGGCAGACCGAGGAGGACGTGGGAGGAGCAGCTGAGATTAGATTTGAAGGCCCTAAACCTTTCCGAGACCATCACTGTTGATAGGTGCGCTTGGAGGCGCCAGATCAGAGTTGTGGATTCTTTTGTAGGGAACGGTGTTGTAGTTTAGAGCCTCAGGGTTGGGTTGTCTCGGTTAACTCTGACCTAGAGCATTGCATTTTTCTTTTTACTTTTATTGTATATTTTATCCTGTTGCCTTTTGTGTGTGGTGTATTTTTGACAGGGAGCTGTGCGCTGAGTCTACCTCTCTTCTGTTGGAGCAGCGTTCATCGTGAGTGCAGTTGCCAAAGTCCACTTAGGTAAATCTCATGTGAATTAAGTCATGGGCTCAGGTATGGTTTTGAGCTTTTTCGCATCATATGCTTCTTTGTATATATCACTCAATACTTTGTTGTGCACTATGCTGTGGGTCTTCACAGAAACAGCCTCCCTACCGTAAAAAGTAGGGGCATGGTCTGCGTACATCTTACCCTCCCCAGACCCTGCTCTGAGCGGGATATACTGGGTATGTTTGGTTTGGTTTGGTTTTTTATTCTTATTTATCTAAAATCCTCTACTCTATCCCACATTAGTTTAGAATGAGATTCCACCAGTTGGAGAACTAAATAAATGTTTAGAATCAACGTGTATTTTACCACTGTATTTTGCACCACCAATTTAATTTGGCCAATTATTAAATTTGAGGCTAAAATGTTCCTGGAATCCCTTAACTTAATTTCAGATAACGATTTAGTCCTTTATCTTTTTTTTGTCCCAACTAAATCCTTTATCTTTCTAATTTTAAGCAAATTTAGCCTTTTCCGTTGGTCTCCGTTAACTGTTGTCCAGATGGTACATTAAGTTCTTTACGTGGCTATAAACATACCTGCGTGGAGAACAAAGTCAAATTCCTAACCTATGTGTCCTTTTCCTAACCTATGTGTCCATTTCCTAACCTCCATTTCCTAATTTTACCTGAATTTATATATATGTATTTTTTTTCAAGAAAATAATTTATTTCGAAAAAATATTATTTTGCCAAAAAATATTTTTTCCTCCAGAAAATATTTTTTTAATTTTTTCGAAAAAATATTTTTTTTATTTTTTCCCAGAAAATAAATTTTTTTCGAAATTAAATTATTTTCTGGAAAAAAATATTATTTTTTCGAAAAAAAAATTATTTTCTGGAAAAAAAAATAAAAAAATATTTTTTCGAAAAAATTAAAAAAATATTTTCTCGAGGAAATAATATTTTTTGGCAAAATAATATTTTTTTCGAAATAAAATTATTTTTTTTATATATATATATAAATTCAGGTAAAATTAGGAAATGGAGGTTAGGAAATGAACACATAGGTTAGGAAATTAACACATAGGTTAGGAATTTGACTTTGTTCTCAACGCAGGTATGTTTATAGCCACATATGCAACTTAACAGCCACCTGGACAATAGTTAACGGAGACCAACGGAAAAGGCTAAATTTGCTTAAAATTGGAAAGATAAAGGACTTAATTTGGACAAAAAAAAGATAAAGGACTAAATCGTTATCTGAAATTAAGTTAAGGGACCCCAGGAGCATTTTAACCTAAATTTGATATGTAAATAATTTTATTTTTATTGAAAAATATAATTTGGCCAATTAGTAAATTGTCCAAACAAATAATTATACATTTATTGAGAATTTTAATTTAGCCAATTTATTGACTTTTAATAATTTGAGAGAAGTTCACTTTCTATTAGCAAAGAGGATCTTATATAATTAAACTTACATAGTGTATTTGGTTATGAATATGAAAGTTTAATTTAGATATATCGAAATAAAAAAGAAAGTATTTTACCGATTCAATTATTCTACATATATAATTGATATAATTTAACAACGCATGACGAAAAAAATTAAGAATAACTAGTAAGTTAATTAAAGTAATATACAATTATTTGCACTGTCAATTTAATTTGGCTAATTATTGAGTTGACTAAATTAATAATTTTATTTTATTGAAAATATAATTTGATCAATTATTAAGTTGTTATTTTATTGAGAATATTCATATTGCCAATTTTATTGACGTCTACCAAGTTGAACGAGTTTGATTTTTCATTTTTTTAAGTTAGTCGTAACAATTTAAATTTAAAAATTATTAAGTTGGACAAATAAATATTTTTTAATATTGAATTTGACCAATTATTAATTGGTCAATTACAAATTTGCTCCTTATTTCACCCATTCTTCACGCCTTGGGATAACTCCATCCAAATTTATACATAAAAATTAATTTTTTAATATTTCTTCATTTCTATTATTTATTATTGATCTTTACTTTGTAATGTTCGGGATTTTATATAAATTGATAAGTGACAATCAATTAATGTACAATCTATATTTGATTATTTAGATCCTTTTTATATTGAAATGAGTTCGGAAAGTTAGCGAGTTTTACTATAAGAGTTTGAAAAGAGATCGAGTAGTAAAATTATTTTCTTACTCGGATTTGGAACGAGTACATATATATAAATCCTAAGCGAGTCTCATAAATTGTATGATTTCAAAATTTGCAATCAGATTGTTAATCTTTTTATCATTTGTACTATTTATTCATAATGTTAATTTTGTATTAAGACGAATAATCATTATTATAACAACTTATACTTGGTTATTTAGATGTTTTATATATTTAAACTAATTTAGGTGATTAGCGGATATAAATATACGAGTTTGTACGAGAATGGATAGTAAAATCACTTTTTATTTGGATTTGGAACAGGTCATATATAAAAATCATAAATAATTCTGTGGATTGTATAAATTTTATATTTATGATTCTAATTTTTAAATTTTTGACATTTATACTATTTATTCATAATGCTTTCCTTGTCATGTTCACTATTTTTTGAGATGAATAACTAATTGTTGTGACAAATTATATTTAATTATTTAAATTTCATAAATTTAACTCTATTGAGGTTTCTCCGCTATTAGAACTAGACCGAGAGGGCTAGTTGTTTTAAGAAAGCAAGCTAGCAAGGCTACGAGGGGAGTTGACTCACACAGAGAAAGACTGGAGCTGGCGGACTACACCAGGGAACCGAGGTGGCCGGGACGGCTTGGGTAATTAGCGTATATAACTATACTGGTTTCGGATGAGAATGGTCGTAAAGTCACTTTTTAATCGATTTGGGACGAGTACGAGTATATAATTTCTAAGTTTGGTCTAGATGATTGAACCCTAGCCTCATCGCTTCGGGTATTACTATGCGTTTGGATATAAACGAATAGTAAACCCATATTTTAATTGAATTTCAGACAAGTATGCTTATATAAATTATAAATAGGTTCAGATGCATGATCACTGACTTATCATTTCGGTTCATCTACGTGTTCTTCCGCGGTGGATGATTATGTATGATTGAAGAATCTTAGCCAAGTGTTCAGTTACATTTTAAGTTTCTACTTATAAATTACATCATAGATAATTCTCCGTCAAAATTAAATTTTCAATCAAAATTCAACAGGCTATATGCTAGAACGTTTATATTATAAAACTGCACACAGAATTGAGAGAATTTAGAGTGAAGGAATTCTGAGACCGTTTTTTATTAATAACTGAAGTCCTTTATAGAAAAATTTCAGATGGCACAATCGTAATTACATATATATTACATCAGCAATACAAGATAATATTAATTTAATCTCATCGTAATACATGAGGCATCTTTTCGTATGGCGTGCCATATTCTTAACACATCCAATTGAATGACTATTGAAATGCACCATCAACTATTATGAAGAGAACCCGGTGAGACGGAAACTTCCATGTGTAGTGGAGCTTGTAACAATCATATGATTTTGTATCATATTGTTGTTAGGAAAATTCTATGAGATAAAATATGAGCAATTTGTGATCATAAATCTACTCCCTCTCATATGTATCATTCTAGTTATATGTCGTCTCAGTAAAACCTCTTGGGTCAAAAACTGAGTGAACTTAACGGTATGCCTCTATTCATATGTAGATTATTTTTTTATAGGAGTATCTATGTGTTGCCTCATTAAAACATTATCAAGAAAATTGTTGGGATAACAAATCCCTGTATCGATGCTGCCCTGTATTGATTGTATTGTCAGAATGTTTTGACAATATGTCAAATCCTGAATACCGCCTCTAGCTGTATCGAAAAAGCTAATCAAGTATCAAACCTGTATCGAAGACTTCTCGCAGTCCCAACAATACAATATATTGATCATACAGCAAAGAGTCCCGCAAAGCCAAAGTATGGAAACTGTCTCGAACATCAATATAGTGATACCGTCCATACAGCTCTCAACAGGACAAGAAGGAATCTTCAGTATTCACTAGAAGTCAAGTCCCGTTGATAAAGAAGTATTTAAATACTAAAGGATAAAGTATTTAAATACTGTAAGTCAGAAGATCTTCAAAATCCCGCAATATCCGAATCTCAGTCAAATATCAGTTGTCCTGAAAAAAAAGTGGAAAATCGGATTTTTTTCCTGCCAAACCCTACCACCGCCGTCGCCGCTGCCCAGAGGATTTTTATCAATTACTGTCGCGAATCGATTTGAATGAATCCAAGGATCAATTTATTTCAAGATTTATTTGGGGCTTATGCGTTAATTTTTAGGATGCCTTGAACATGTTTTTGCAGAATCTGTATCGAAAGCACACCAGCGCGCTCTGGCTGTGGAACGCTATCTCACGCGATGGTCGTTGTCCTCTCTCCTGCCACCGTCGCTCGTGCCTTCGCCGTCGGTTCTGGTGCCGTTCCTGGCGCTGCACACCTAGCCGCCGCTCGCCCTCCACCAGTGGTGCCGCCTGCTCCTGGGTTAACGCTGTATGTGGACCAGGTTATGCCCGCTGTTTATGGACGCAACCCGACCCGGTTGCCAACCCGACCTGGTTGCTGACCCGACCCGCTCGACAGTCCCGTTTTCGTCCAGCCGACTGTTGCCTAAAGCTGCGATCCGATCTGATTGAAGCACCACCGGATCGTCCAAACGGTTTTATGCACGTGATATTTACTGTTTGAAAACCTAGTGCAATCGATACAAAACCTATCAAATTCAAAAAAAAGGAGAGACGAGAATTTCCACACGTAAATTTTCTGCACAGCGCAGTTGTACCAAAATCATTTTTCCCGATTCGTTAACCGTCGGATCGGTGTGAAATTTTTACAGAAACTTTTGTAACACAAATATCTATATATTCAACGGTGGAGATCAGATTCCGAGTAGTATTGCATACTGAATCTGCTGCCAAACAGAAGCAGATTTTTATAAGGAAATTTAGAGATCCGACTTTATCCAATACCGAGTGGCTGCACCGTGGCGCTCGAGTCCTTTTTCGGCCGATTATCGAGCCCAGTAGCCCTCTCAGGCGTTTCTCAACTCTCCATATTTTTCTACTTAATGATTCATTTGTTCATTGATTTGTACACTTATGAATCTTACCATGTTTATATTTTACGTGCATATAGGAAAATACGTTGCTCATGATGATGTGCAAAATATGGAGAGAAGCCATATTTATCCCGTTCAAGGATCAAAGTAAATATAGAACGGAGTACCCACGGAAATTTGTTGCTCATATGGAGAGAAGCCAAATTTATTATCCCGTTCAAGGATCAAAGTAAATATAGAACGGAGTACCCACGGAAATATATTGCTCATATGGAGAGAAGCCAAATTTATTATCCCGTTCAAGGATCAAAGCAAATATGGAACCAAGTACCCGTAAGATTTTATTAAAGTTCCCGTTCTTCAATTCATCTCTTTTGGGAATTTTTTTTTGGGGAATTGGGTATTTGGGTTCTTTATCTCCCACGCTACTTTGCGGTGGATGAGACTATAAGAGGTGGTATCACTATCGCATGTCGAAGTAAACTGTGTGACGGTCCTGGGGGAGTCACGGATAATTGTTGAAAGTCGATATTTGTGGTTGCATACACCACGTTTTGGGTGCGATTTGACATCGCCGTTTTGTCGATTTTAAACCAACAATTGAATAAAATGAACACTGTCGATAACGGTAAAGTTATGACTTGTTCATGATTAGTCACGAATTTGTGACGTACAAATGGGACAAACATCGATTGCGACGGATATGTCGTGGTTAAAATCGATTTGTGACGAATTTATAATGTTGAATTGAGTGACCACCACGTTGGTCTTGACCCAATCCCATACTTGGAAAATTCCATCTTTCATCCTATTAAAATAAAATATTGCATGTGGGTGTAGTCATGCACCGTCTCCTTGCAATATTATATTTGAAAGAATGTACGAGTAATTCTCATGAATTTTAACATGTAAAGCAATGGCATATTGGGTTAAGTACATGAATTCGTTGACCTCGATTATAGTTCGTGTGACTATAGGTCCGAATACTTTTCCAAGTATTTGTAAAGGCATGTGTCTTATACATTTGACTATGTTTAGTCGATCATACTGATGGTCAAGACGAGTTGGTTATGGCATATTCATTACGTCTCATGGTTTAAAATGCTTAATATTGATGCACCGCGTTGCACCCATATAACATGGCTATTATGACGTATACATGCAAATTGAGAATTAAAATTCTTGGTTGATTTGATGCACTTTGGTGGATTTTGTCTACACTTTTGATTCATAACTAGACGCATCCTCCTTGTATTTGTTTATGCTTTGAAAGTTCAAACGGAATCAGTGGCTTTTAAACAGCCTTAGCTGTACCGACATTCTTACTTTCTCTGCAAGTCTACCAAGTTGGAGTTACCGAAAGGATCATCAGTCGAGATAAGAAATCGAACACCCTGCTGCGTTTAAACGCACCTATGGCTATCATTGCCATGTTTTTGCATCAACACTTATGCCATTGGATATGGCCTCAACCTTGTTGTCTCACTAAACTTGGAAAATACTAAAGCAACCAATAAAAACATGAATGTGATCTGGGTTTAATGATCCATGTGGTGCACAACATATGGATAGAAATATACGAAAGTCTAGTTTCCAAAAAATCTGACCGTTCGCTCATAGCCTTCCTAACAAGGGAGTTATCGCTGTTTTAGTGAATAAAGGTCAAGCAGCGCGGAAATTTATTTCCAGCGATTGTGCTAACTTTTGTTCCAACCAACTTGGTTCACATCTTGAATTTGCAAGAGGTCTTATGACATATGTTTTTCAACCACCTTTTGGCCTAATTTGCCATAGATGATGCAGTTTTTTGTATGCGCTGTACGCTAAAATATCATCTTTCAAATTTTGAAAAATAGTTTCCTTGGGGAAGCCCAAAATACGCACCCTTATAAGAAGGTCGAGCGTGTGCATGATAGTTTTACACCATGCTTGTGTCGTAACTTTTCCCCTTTTGGCATATAACCTTGCCATGTTATGCACTCAATATGATAGATCATTTTGATCGTATCTGGTATAAAATCTCTATGTTGTTAGAGTATTCGCTAGGCTCATGTTTGTAAAAATTTGCAAGCGAAATTGAGTGCGTATTAAGCTATTTTCAAGGAACACGATATTTTTGGATTTCGGTTTATAAATCCATTGTGACTATGATGACTAGGTTATCACAATCAATGAGTGGTATAATGCTCAAGTTGTTGAACGCCGAATGGTGTTTTCTAGTCACATATGTTTTCGATGAAACATATGCCAAAGTGTATCACTCATAGCATCTCATTGTGATTTGTGAGAAAGAAAATCTTATGCATCACTTGTATTGGATATGTGAAAGGAAAAATATTCATGAGTCAATATGATCCGGCTTGCATCGATTTTTATAACCATAAGATATATTGGGACATTGACACATTTAGGCTTTAATAGTCCGGAGTTTGGACGGTTTGATGATCCATATACCACGATGTTGCCATGGACATTATTTTTTCTTTGAACAAAGCAGCTAGATGGATCAAAGACATCAAAGTACGTTGGTGGAGTCGTGAGTAGGGCTCATGACCGATGATGATATTTATGACATCCGCGTCTTGCTTTCATAAGCATGTGTGACGCCAAAGACCCCCCGATGATCCTTCTTAGCCATGTTCATTGATTAAAGACTATTCTTTGGCACGATTAGGAGATGACACCCTCCTATGCTAAATAGAATAATGTAGCGACTCGCATAAGCATGGTGTTGAGTCCTCCCTTTCCACCGAGTCCTTATACATACATGATCATAAGTATTAGCCTGGGTGGCTTATGATGCTATGATGGTGTTCACAAATGGCGTACTCAAGTAATAACATTATATGTTATGTGGTTCCTTTGACAATGATTGATAAGTTGATGAAACCTTAGTTTATGGTTGTCCAACTTGCGGACCAGTCATTGTAAAGGTCGGTTCACCCACTTTTAGACCAAGTCTTAAAGTGAAATTTTAACGAGTCCTTCCTCACATACAAGGCTACCTTCTCACAAATTATGGTGCCACTTGGAGACTTGGAAGGAGGTGAACAACTTAAATGAAGTTTTCACATACCACCAGCCATCTGAACGACCAGTTCGATGTCATTTCGACCGATTTTTGACCACAAGGTTGACGGTTTTGGAATCCTAAACACCCGTTTATACATGCTCATGAAATTTTGAGGTGTTTGGGGCTGGTGAAGGGATTAAACTCTTCAAGAAAGCACTAGAGGTTCGATAAAACAAACAGCCTATCATAGGTTCAATTGTTTCTTTATGTTCGATCCCGGTGGTGCATTGTGGCAGTTTTGTTGGATTCTCAAGACCAATAGCTACAGTTATGTAGCATCGGTCAATATGTCATATTCACCTATACGTATCATCATTCAAATGTTTAGTTACGAGTGTAACAGTATGCATTTTGTTAACTGGATTGTGTTAACAATGAAAACCTTTACCGTCCACATGTTCATGTGCCAAAGTGAGTCACCACAACACATTAGGACGGGTTATAAATGATGAATATGACATGCGCTTTCACTCATAGTACGTTTAAAATATACCTTGGCAGGCGATCTCGTAAGTGACTTTGATGAGCCAGTCTTCCTGTCGTTAGGGGGAGATCCGAACGATCATGTTTGAGTAGAACGACTTGGAATTGTCGTAGTTTGTCCCTACCGTGCCTCACCAAGTTCCCTAAAGTGACGAGATTAAATACATGCTGCAAACATGTATGCAAGGATTGTGTCCGGTCATGGATGTTCGTCACCTATGAATGGTGATATGGTAACACCACAAATTGTGGTAGACGGTGTTACTAGGCCGCGGATCTCATCGAGTATTGGGATGCCGCTTGGTTCGATAAATACTCTCGCTAAGAATGTATGCGAGTTTGGTACATGAAACTTGATCATCTGATCAAATGAACTCATCCGTCTCATGTGATTCTGGATTATTGTCATTATTGGGGGACGTCTCAATGAATGCCAATCCATAAAGAGTACTCTATGAATAAAGCCGGTACATGAGGACGTGGAATGTGAGTTTAATCGAACCATACTTCGTTGAAAATCTACAATGTTGTAGCCTTGGCCTAAAATGGAAACATATGCGACTCGAGTATAAACAAAGTGATAGCCCTTTGTTGAAGTGGTACCGACACTCCAAAGATAAGATCTATCCGTATACTTTGTTAAAGCGAGTGAGAGAAGGAGTTAAACTCACCTCATGGCGCGAGGTTTCTACTACGCCATAAGTGCTCATATGCAATGCTTCCTATTGTTGCATTATGCCTTGTTTACTGTTGCCTTAGGCCAGAAATTGATATATCCAACACTTTGTGGGTGTTGCATCTGATCGTGTGGAATTTGACCTCTAATCTAACACTTTTCCTTTCTAATGCAACAGAGGGAAAGTATTGCATTATCTACATAGTGCAACACAAAACAAAATATATGCAACAGAAAACAGTGTTGGCTTAGAGGAGAATACAGTTCAGAAAAGTGGTGCCCACAACCGACGACACATCAGCAGTGGGTCCCACTTCATCCACGTCAGCAGTGGGTCGCAATTTCATCCACGTCAACATGGGGTCCCACTTTCATCCACATCAGCAATGAACCCTTTTGCCATGTCAGCAATGGGTCCACGTCAGTAGTGGGCTCTTTTGCCACGTCAGTAGTGGATTCCACCAGACATAATGCAACACTTACATTCTTATATCCAACAGTAACATGGTTATTATATGCAACACTAATTTGAAAATATGCAACACTACCGAAGATAAATGCAACAACAACTGAAATATAAATGCAACAATTTAAATAAAAGATTCGTAATAACCATTCCATACATACATCATTCCATACAAATAAAATACCGTCCAAAATTCACACCCTGCCATTCAGTACCAAATACAACATCCCAACAAACAGTCGGTACTAAATACCAACATCCCAACAGTTGCAAAATACCAACTCCAACTACTATCCAACAACTCTTATACTAACAATTCGACACGCAACACCATAACTAGTGTCTAATTTAAGACCAAATTTCTGTGCAGGGTTTCCGACCGCTTCCTTAACTTCCTCTCGTCTTCCAATTCTTCCTTAACTACCATAACTACCATAACTTGCAGGCTTCATATCATGATTGCTCGTCTCAGCCTTGCGATTATGCTGCATTAGTGATGCAGCTATATGCCGCCTTAAACTACTACAACTTCTTAGCTGGCATTACAAATAAAAACAAAAAAAAATTAACTCAGGGAAAAGAAAAAAGAACTTGGCACTTCTCGATGGACATTAAAGATGAACCGGAAACAGATATTCGAAAATACAAAATAGAACATTTATTGTTGGGACACAACTCATTTATATTGTGAGACCGCTCGAGTTTTCGATCACAGAGGTAAAACTCGACCAAAATTGCACCAATACGAGGAGAACTCCGAACAAAAAAATATGTTGTAATTAAAGATGATAATCACCTGTGGGCAAATTGTACAGATGAAAACCAAACTACATCGATATATCAAAAATCAATTCTTTCAAAATAATCCACATATTTTAATCCCAGAAGGAACATAACATACCTGGAGTCGCAGGTTTGACAAATATAACAAAGAAACTGGCCTGAATAGAAGAACCTCGACCACACCGGACTCACCAAACACCTACAGAAAACAATTCCTACTAAGTAACATACACCACATATTTTAATCCCAGAAGGAACATACACCACATATTTTAATCCCAGAAGGAACATACCTGGAGTCGCAGGTTTGACAAATATAACAAAGAAACTGACCTGAATAGAAGAACCTCGACCACACCGGACTCGCCAAACACCTACAGAAAACAATTCCTACTAAGTAACCAAAACTACTACTAATGACAAATAAAGAAAAGGAAACCAGAAAAAAGGGATACCTGAATAAGAAAACACATTGCAATCACCCAACACCTATACAAAACAACACTTAATAAATAAGGATACAAGTACAAAGAATAAACAACCACCTAAATGCCAATTATATAACAACAACTAGAAATTTTTTTTAAGTACCAACAATACCTCTAAATTACAATTACCATAATAAAATCAGTACACTGCACTCACAAAACACCTACCAAAAACAATTGTTAGCAGATAATAAAAATTACTAATAATAACAGCAAAATACAAGAAAAGGGTTTTACAACTCTCCTTATATTTACCTAACATGCTTTCCAACTTTTGTTATCTCCTCAAAAGATTACAACACCAAATTAATGCAAAACATATGTCATATACAAACCTGGAGGATGTATGTTGTGTTTTTTTAAAAAAAAGGATGAAGAAGGACACATCTGATACACTGAACAAATTCCCTACAACTGCCATAACTCGCATGATATAGACCACGAAAAATATGAAGGTGAACCACAATGAAAAGCATACCTGTCCCGAGGGCGCATAATTTCCATACTGCACGACAGATATAAAACTGACTTCCAATAACTCCTCCATAGTTCCATAACCACATGATAATTATAAACAATACTGTATGAACAATAAGAAACAAAGTCTAGAGAGAGGGAGGGAGAGAGAAATTAAATTGAATTAGATCTAAACAAGAAAAAAAAAGGTGTAAATGTAAATATGTAACACCCCAAACTAGGCAGATATTACAGTGCCGTGGACCCCCGACTGGGACCCACCAGGCGAGTGAAAATGAATGAAATACACAGGGTAAATGTAGTACCGAACCACATTACATCATTAATTACTCCGATGAGGAGTTTTATTACAACACACCCAAGGAAATGACCGAATACAAGTATATTTTATATGGAGATAAAATATACAACACTGAATGAACTCAGAATCTAAACGGAAATCTGCAGCGGAAATGAAATAAGGAAACACGGTGAATGACAGGACTGGGTCCCCCTATTAGTATCACTGGGACTCCTCGCCGTCAACATGCTATTCCCGTGCTTTTGCCTTGCCATGACCTGAAAACAAAATCCCCAAACGGGGTCAGTTACAAAGAACAACAATCCTCAAGAGTTGAATATACACAATCCTGTCGAAACATACCCAATCAAACATGCTATATAAATCAACTAACAGTATGGCTCAAAGGAATGGTGCCACACTACGTCCGGGATGGAAATGTGTCCGTGCACAAGCCAGCAACAAGTATCGATCGAATACACGTGTGGTCTTGTACCTAATCAGTCTCACGAAGCCATCAACTCGTGTGCACAGTCCAATGTGAGGCCAACAACCAACACACGACTTAAATGTGCCCGACATGAAAATCCTACATATACCAACCGGCACGCCAGTATGACCCGGAATGCCACAATATAACAAAAGTGACATCGAAAATGAATAATGACTCACCAAGATGAAATGATGGTGAAATGAATGACAGCTCAATGAAATGATTGGAACTGTCGTTCCTCGTGAATGAAGTAATTAAGTGACAATTACAAGTTTTGAAACGGTTAGTACCTTATGAATGAACAATAACGAAAGGAATGAATATCCTTTTAACTGAGTAAGAATTAACTTACTCAACACCGGTGACAATTATCCTTCCACGAACAACGTCCTAATTGAGATATCGGTCGCTCGAACAACCTTGAATAAAACAATTACCAACAATTAGTTCAATATACGAATCAAACACGAATATAACGAACTCAAAACGTCGATACGATTAAACCAAATTCATTGGGGCATTATATCGAACACTTTGTGGCCAAACTTCGATTGTTTATAACCAAACCTCAATAATACCAACATCAAATCCCCAAGAAGTGTTTCAAACCAACAAAACATCTTCAATACGATCAATAATCCAATATGAATATTCAAACTCGTGATTACAACAATGATTAATCGAAAACCCCCAAATCCAACTCAATATTCAAAGTGTTCTTGAATAATTCTTCAATAATCCAATGAATAATCAAACATATCCATAATCATGTGTATATTACTTCATACAACATGATCTTAACATCCAAAACATCATATCTCAAAACAAAATCGAAATCCAAGATGTTGGAGAAATTACCTTTGAATATCCAAGTACTTTAATCCGATGAAATCGCGTTAGATCGACAATCCGAGCTTCACAACCGAATGAAATGATGAAAAATGAATCCTCAAGTGATTGATGATGAAGATATTCCCCCTCAAGCCCTCTCTCTCGGATAGGTTGAAGAAAATGGGAAAAAAATGAGTTGAATCTCACAAAAATCGCAATTATAGTGCGGCGCGCTGTGTGACGCGGCCGGCAGTGTGCCGAGCAGGCCAAATCGCCCCGGTGATCGGCAGCGTGCCGCAGCCCGGACGAATGTGCCACGGCAGTGACTCGGCAGTTTGCCGCGGCCCCCGGTACAGGCTGCTCGGCCAAAACTGGAAAATGAGTGCGACTATGCTATTTCGACCATAACTCCCTCGTCCCGACTCCAATTGACTCACCGTTTGAACCATTGGAAAGCTAACTTGATGCTCTATAACATTGAAAATATTCAGAATTTTTGGAGTTTTCAAAAATTAATGGTGATTTAACAAAGTCGAACTCATACGTGGAAAAGTCGCTTAAGAACACGGAACTCGACAGAACGACACCGAGACGAACTCGGATGACAAAAAGTGTAGAATTAATCATTCTCGGAATGACGAAACGGTAACTATAGAGTCGCTAAAATGGACTTATGCCAAAAAAATAAAATTCCCAGAAATCCAAATTGCGATGTTACATACTACCCTCCTTAAAAGAAGTTTCGTCCCGAAACTTAAACCAAGTAGGGAGAAGCAATATCCCGCTAGAAAAACTCAACGAGATACACAAGAACCGCAAATGTACCCAACAATAGCATGATTCGAATAAGAAGGAAATTTGAAATGGCATGAACTCCAATATCAACATCGATTAATGAAGTAATTATAACGATCAAGATAATATTCTCATCTCGATTCTCAAGCAAGGTTGAAACAAAGAACGATATCAATACACGACTCAACATTAGTCCGAACGGTGAACACGAATGAATTAACATGAATGATGAATGATTATTAATGAGTGAAAATCCACTGAGTGACAATTACTGAATGAAAAATGAATGAATTTACAAGCGGGTATTACATACACCCCCCTTAAAAGAGTTTTGTCCCCGAAACTAAGGGTCAAACAACTCGGGATAACTCTTCCGCATACTATCCTCGGCTTCCCAATCGAGGACGCATGCCCTCAACATGTCCTCCAATGTCTGAATAGTCCTCTCTGATTGTCCGTCGGACTGAGGATGAAAAGCTGTACTGAGATTAAGCTGAGTTCCCATAGTACGATGAACTGATTTCCAAAAATGAGACACCAACCGTCCGTCACGATCGGAAACGATACTTTGAGGAGTACCATGCAGTCTCACTATCTCTTTGATGAACAGCTGGGCAAGTCTCTCGGGACCCTACGTATCCTTAAACTCAAGGAAATGAGCTGATTTAGTTAAGCGGTCCACAATCACCCAGATCGTATTTATGCCACGACGACTCGTCGGCAAACTCGTGATGAAATCCATAGAAATGTCTTCCCACTTCCATTCTGGAATAGGGAGAGGTTTCAGCATACCCGCCGGTCGCTGATGTTCAATCTTGACTTGTTGACAGGTTAAGCATATTGAAACAAATTCCGCGACTTCTCGCTTCATATTACTCCACTAGTAATTTTGTTTCAAGTCCTTGTACATCTTGCTAGACCCCGAATGAACAGAATAAGGGGTAGCATGAGCTTCTCTCAAAATCGAGTTTTTCAACTCGTCATTCGCCGGTACGCACAACCGATTCTTAAATCTCAAAAGTCCATCCTCGTGGACTACGAATCCAGGGCTTTCCCCTGAGCCACATCCTCACGGATGCGCAACAAGGATGGGTCTGAACCCTGATTCTCTCTGATTGCCTCCCCAAGTGGCGATGGAATCTCTAACATGCAAAGTTGTCCTTGTACTCGCTGAAGCCAGACCTCGATCTCGGGTCTAAGGAATTCCTGCTGAAGCTCCTTCTGAACTGTTAAACGAGCAAGCATCTGCTCCTGAACGGACTTACGACTCAAGGCGTCGGCGACAACGTTCGCCTTGCCCGGGTGGTAAAAGATCTCGATATCATAATCTTTGATTAGTTCCAACCACCGTCTCTGTCGCATATTTAACTCCTTCTGAGTAAATATATACTTTAAACTTTTATGATCGGTGAATATCTGACAAGTAACGCCATAAAGGTAATGACGCCAGATTTTCAAAGCGAACACCACGGCTGCTAGCTCCAGGTTGTGGGTCGGATAATTAACCTCGTAAGGTCTCAATTGCCGTGAAGCATAGGCAATAACCTTCTCATTCTGCATGAGTACACATCCGAGACCCTGCCCGGACGCATCATTATAAACCACAAATCCTTCCGTCCCTTGTGGCAAGGAAAGTACAGGTGCTGAAATTAACCAGCTCTTGAGTTCCTCAAAACTCCGCTGACACGCGTCGGACCACGTGTATTACTTATCCTTTCGCAAAAGGATCGTCATTGATTGAGCAATTTTAGAAAATCCTTCCACAAACCGCTGATAATAACCGGCTAATCCGAGAAAGCTTCGGATTTCCTTAACATTCTTCGGAGGTAACCAATCTTGGATAGCCTCCGTCTTCTGAGGATCAACACGCAGTCCATCTGATGAAATTACATGCCCGAGAAAAGTCACTTCGGACATCCAGAACTCACATTTGGAAAACTTTCCATAAAGTTGCTCTCGTCTTAACACGTCGAGAACCTGATGAAGATGAACCTCGTGTTCCTCTCGATCACAAGAATAAATCAAAATGTCATCGATGAAGACAACAACAAACTGATCCAAAAAGTCGATGAAATCCCGATTCATTGATTCCATGAATACCGCAGATGCATTAGATAACTCAAACGGCATTACCACGAACTCATAATGACCATAGCGTGTTTGAAACGCCGCCCTCGCGATATCCAACTCTCGAATGCGCAACTGGTGATATCCAGATTTTAAGTCGATCTTGGAAAATACTGAAGCTCCCTGAAGTTGATCTAAGAGATGATCAATATGGGGTAAGGGATACTTATTCTTGATCGTCACCCTGTTCAACTCCCGATAATCAATACACAAGCGAAACGAACCATCCTTCTTTTTGACAAACAACACTGGTGCTCCCCACGGGGACGCACTCGGTCGAATATAACCCTTCTCGAACAACTCCTCAAATTGGTTCTTTAATTCCTGCATTACGGTCGGGGCCATCCGGTACGGTGCCTTCGATATCGGGGATGTACCGGGCTCCAACTCAATCGCGAATTCCACATCTCTCTGTGGAGGTAAAATAGGTAGCTCGTCTGGGAGTACATCGTCAAATGATAACAATGATACTACGAATGGTTGAACAACTCGATTGCTTTAGAATGGTCAATCGATGACAATGATATAATGAATGATTGAATATCTCGATTGCCTAAGAACGGCCAATCGGTGACAATGAGGTAATGAATGATTGAATTTCTCGATTGCCTATGAACGGCCAATCGATGACAATGATACAATGAATGATTGAACACCTCGATTGCCTAAGAACGGCCAATCGATGAAAATGATACAATGAATGATTGAACACCTCGATTGCCTAAGAACGGCCAATCGATGAAAATGATACAATGAATGATTGAACACCTCGATTGCCTAAGAACGGCCAATCGATGAAAATGATACAATGAATGATTGAACACCCCGATTGCCTAATTACACTGTCTCCATCATATAAATAATTCATCTGGAACAACGGGGATTACCTCCCTGAAATACACACTCGGCTCCAATGACTGAAATGATAGTGACCAAACGCTTATGATCACTGAGGATGGTATCATGACGATCCATCTAATTAACACCTAATATTACATCGTCCTTAGGTAAGTCCACCACGATTAGGTCCACCAACCAATCGCGGTCATTAAGCTTAATTCGGTATGATTTCCGAAAATTCTTCCATCACCAGGTAGACCGATGGTATGAGGTCCACAAGCAATAGGACTATCCAAATTAAGTCTATTCAAACATGATTCGAAAATGAATGAATGCGGTGCACCAGTATCAAAAGGTACACACAGGTTGAAATAAAATTATGAGTATACCTGAGATCATTCGGGCCACCGAATCGTCAATCCTCTTCATCACATGAATCCGGGACTTGCCGGCCCCCGAACCGGACGCTCCCGTCTGATAAATATGGGCTCCGACTTTATTTGCTTCCATCGTCTTAAACAGCCCGTGAGTAGTCGATTCGAATCGCCGATTGCTTCGGGGCACGAGATGCCGCCGGAGCCGACTTGGAGTCCTTTCGGCAAAAACGGGCCTTATTCCCAAAAATCCCACAATGATGGCACGTGATAGACGGTTTGAGACACTTAGTCTTGTAATGACCAGCGCTCCACGGTTGAAACAGTGATGGCGAGCGCTCGGGGCCGAGATCCCGCACGATTATGCACCATAGGAGGTCGCTCGAAATGATAGGGCCCGCACGAGGCTTCTTGAAGGTTGGTGACCGCCTTGATTGATTACGCTTCATTGATTTCTTGCCGACAGATGAAGGTTGTTGCTCGGCAATTTCCTTAGCGGCAGGCTCATACGGGAGAGTTCTCTCGATTAATTCGGCCAGAGTGGCGCAATGATGATTGAGCAATTGCATATGGGTCATCATGACCTGCATAAAAGTGAGTGGATCAACCCGAACATCTTCTGATCGAGCCGAGTCTTGGGTACGATTTCCCGACAGCGAGTGATTATTTCCCGGGTTTCGGCCCGCACCGCGGCCTCTCCCCGTACATCCCCTGACAGCTCTCTCCATACTGAAGTAGGAAGGTCGCATGATAATCATAGATCTCGTATGAGTACCGCATTATGATTTACGTCATGAAATGATGAAAATGAGCATACGCGCTCTAACACAGTGATTATATGAATGATTAACTGAGGTGACATGATTATCTGATGATATTCTTGAAATGATTATCTTGAACAAGTTAACAAGATTAATGATATGATCTTCCAGATCAACAACTGAGTAATGAAATGAATTGAGTGATTAATGAGTTAACATGATCG
This sequence comes from Orobanche coerulescens, assembly GCA_033398695.1. Classification (NCBI taxonomy): domain Eukaryota; kingdom Viridiplantae; phylum Streptophyta; class Magnoliopsida; order Lamiales; family Orobanchaceae; genus Orobanche; species Orobanche coerulescens. Next base: position 55,087,474 of record CM065803.1, read on the forward strand.
TCCTGATCATCAACTGAGTAATGAAATGAATTGAGTGATTAATGAGTTAACATGATCGTCCTGATCATCAACTGAGTAATGAAATGAATTGAGTGATTAATGATTTAATATGATCAACATGATTAAAATGAAAATGATGTTTGAGGGTTGTTAACTAGTGAATTATGAATGAATGATTATTGCCAGAAATTATACCATGGCGTTAGAAGTCTTACAGTTCTTTCGGTCTGATTGGCTCGGCATTTGCACAGGTCACACGTGACACGAAAGTCCAATGATACTAGTCTGATGACGATGATTTCAAATGAGACATGACTCGGAAGGTAGTATTCAAAACCACTCTCCGATACCAACTCTGTAAGAATTAACTTACTCAACACCAGTGACAATTATCCTTCCACGAACAACGTCCTAATTGAGATATCGGTCGCTCGAACAACCTTGAATAATAAAATTACCAACAATTCGTTCAATATACGAATCAAACACGAATATAACGAACTCAAAACGTCGATACGATTAAACCAAATTCATTGGGGCATTATATCGAACACTTTGTGGCCAAACTTCGATTGTTTATAACCAAACCTCAATAATACCAACATCAAATCCCCAAGAAGTGTTTCAAACCAACAAAACATCTTCAATACGATCAATAATCCAATATGAATATTCAAATTCGTGATTACAACAACGATTAATCGAAAACCCCCAAATCCAACTCAATATTCAAAGTGTTCTCGAATAATTCTTCAATAATCCAATGAATAATCAAACATATCCATAATCATGTGTATATCACTTCATACAACATGATCTTAACATCCAAAACATCATATCTCAAAACAAAATCGAAATCCAAGATGTTGGAGAAATTACCTTTGAAGATCCAAGTACTTTAATCCGATGAAATTGTGTTAGATCGACAATCCGAGCTTAACAACCGAATGAAAATGATGAAAAACGAATACTCAAGTGATTGATGATGAAGATCTTCCCCCTCAAGCCCTCTCTCTCGGATAGGTTGAAGAAAATGGGAAAAAAATGAGTTGAATCTCACAAAAATCGCAATTATAGTGCAGACTGCACTATGTGCCGCGGCCCGGCCGAAGTGTGCCGCGACACAGGGCCAAACCCCCGGTGATCGGGCGTCGCTGCCTGCATTTAATGTGCTGCGCGGTGTGCCGCAGCCACTCGGCATGAGCCGCGGCCCCGTGACAGCCGCCAAAACTGGAAAATGAGTGCGACAAAGCTATTTCGACCATAACTCCCTTGTCCGGACTCCGATTGACTCACCGTTTGAACCATTGGAAAGCTAACTTGATGCTCTATAATATTGAGAAGATTCAGAATTTTTGGAGTTTTCAAAAATTAATGGTGATTTAACAAAGTCGAACTCATACGTGGAAAAGTCGCTTAAGAACACGGAACTCGACAGACCGACACCGAGACGAACTCGGATGACAAAAAGTGTAGAATTAATAATTCTCGGAATGACGAAACGGTAATAATAGAGTCTCTAAAATGGACTTCCGCCAAAAAAATAAAATTCCCGGAAATCCAAATTGCGGATGTTACAAAATAGACCAATTTCGACCACATCAATCTCTTAAACTAGGGTTTTTGCTCAACAGATGGATGGTCATTTTGCTATAGGACACATTTTATGTATTATATCTGTAATATCCGCATTTTTCTTTCCCCTTGTATTTTCTTTTTCGGTGTATTTCTCGGTCGTAGTGACCCTCATGTACCTTACAGTGTATCTTTCCAAGTCATCTATTGATCTGATTCTCGTTATTGTTGTGCGGAACCGCTGTTTCGGGGTTGCCGTGGATCCATTCTATGTTTTGATGCGTCTTGAGATGTTCCGTTTGATGTTTCGTTTATATTCCGGTGTTTTGGACCGTTTATATTTCGTACCGAGCGCACGCTATCTTTTCTGCATAGCGCACGCTAGATGTCCCTTAGTAGCGCACGCTACGATCGCTTAAGCCGCGCTAGAGAGCAAGCCACGGGAGTGGCGATCTTATTTCGCCTTACGGATGGCGTATTAGCGTACGCTACGTAGACTAGCGCACGCTAATGTCGGGAGGCTAGCGCACGCTGAGATACCCGGTAGCGTGCGCTAGCGTGAGTGTCGATCGGGCGGTTCTTCTTGAACTCGGTCAGTGCCGGGTAGCGCACGCTAACGGGTCGTGAGTAGTGGGCGCTTAACTTTTGGACTCGGTGATGTCCAGTAGCCCACGCTATTGGTCGATAGCGCGCTACCGAGAGGTTATTAGCGCACGCCTTCGTTTGAGTAGCGCACGCTAAGATCGAGAAGTCGCTCTTTGGATGGGGACGCTAACTGGATGGCCTGTAGTTTTGTCCCATTAGCGCACGCTAACCTTGAGGATTAGCGCGCGCTAACACTCCCTGGCTATATAAACCAGGGAGTTGACCCAGATGAACGTATTACGTTCATTTCTTCTCCTCCCCGCGGCTTAGAGCTCCTTTGGCGATTTTGGGCGATTCTTGGCGATTTCTTCTTCCAATCATCTCATCCAACATCTTCCTTGAGTTCTTGGTGTATTATAACAACATCAACACGAATCTTTCATCCTAATCCAAGGTAAAATCTCTTAGAACCCTACTTTTAGATAAATTGGGGGTTTTGGGATTTTCGTCCGATTCGTTCCGTTTTGTTGGTGGATTCATGATGTATATGGTTAATCTTGTCGATATCATTAGTCTTCCTACGGATTCATGGTATATTTTCATGGTTTTGCGAAATCGAGAGGGTTTGGTTGTGGTCCGCCCTCGTTGCTATTTTTCTACGAATATACATGAATCGTAGGCGGATTTGCGGGTGTATTCCATTTCCGTATTCGTCTAGAGTTGGTTGTGATTATGTTCTTCGAATCGTTAGGTTCGGTTCCGTTGATTTCTAGCATTCGTCGGTGATTATCCTTTCCGTTCGTTGCGTCATCAATTATTCAAGGCAAGTAATTCTTGGAAACCTTTATGCTTAACGTGAAATGGTAATGTATATTGTGTGAGCTTTACTCACCTCGGGAGGGTCCGACGGGGCCTCGAGGGAATCTATGGCTTCGTCCTGGATTCATGAGTTTGATTCGCTAGCCAGCTCGGGAGGGTCCTTAGAGGCCTCGAGTGGGATTCGTGGCTTCGTCCGGTCTGAGTGACGTGTGGTGCTTGATTTGTTTTATGAATGTGTCCAGCTCGGGAGGGTCCTTAGAGGCCTCGAGTGGGATTCGTGGCTTCGTCCCGGTCCTAGGCAAATTAATTATGACTGTTTGTTTCCGGAAAAGACATGTCTGGTTTTGTTTTTTGAAATGATATTGGTGCATGTACTATGAAATGTGTAAGCGATTGGTTTGCCTTGATTACTTGTACTAGCGTAATTGCTAACCCCTTTGGGGACCCGTCTTGGGGAAATTCTTGTTATGAATTTCAGGTTATGATTATCCGGACGAGCGAGCACCGAGACAGTACGAGGATGTTGGCCAGGGTCGTTGACATGTGCATTTGGGTCTTCTTATTTCTTTTGTTCATTTCGATATGGTTGTTTCCACAGTTATAAACTTATAGATTGTACTCTCGAGTACTTAGGCTTTTCATTTCAAACTCTGTATTGTATTACTTTAAATTGTTATATTATCGGATGATGCTTATTTCACCGGTTGCTCCGGGCGTATCTTTATATGTCATATTATTTAAATGTGTGTCCTCGCTAACCGAAATGGTTAGTCGAGTGGTGTTTTTCTTGTTGTAGCCTGGTGGGTCCCATGTAGGGGTCCACGACGCTGTAATATACTCCGAATATCTCGGGGTGTTACAGAAAATGGTATCGGAGCCCTAGGTTTATGGATACCTAGGCTTGTCGGTTATTTGGGTCTAGTCGTGTTTTGTTTTGCACATTGTCACACCGCTGCCAGCATCTCGGTACTTCCAGTGTTCGTAAGTTTCCTTACTCGATTCTTTACTTTCTCGTACTGTATTCCGTTTCTTGAACTGTGGTTATTCTCCCTCTTTTGCTCATCATTGTATTTGCTTTTTCCTCCCTTACTCATCCTCGATATACGTATGTTATCTCTTAACACCAGTATGGATGCCGGAGGAAACCGTGGGCGTGGTCGTGGACGTGGCCGAGGACGTGGGGCAGCCGGTGGGGCGGCCACGTCGCATTCTTCGGGAGCCGGCAGTACCGGCGACCGTCACAGTCATGCTTCTTCTCAGGAGCGCGCCGATCTTGGTATTGCGGCCGTTATGCAGCAAATGGTAAACCAAATGGCGGCGATAGCTCAAGTGGTTCAAAACCCCGATGAGGCCCATGCTAATCGGGGTAGAGCGGATCGCTGGCTTCAGGATGTCATCAAGATGCATCCTCCTCAGTTCTCGGGAGCTTCGGACCCGACCGGCTGGGAGGGATGGATCAAGGAGATATCTAAATTCTTCGTTGCCACCAACTGTCCCGAGTATCGTAAGGTCCCTATTGCCCAGTACTTTCTCACTGGGGATGCTACGGATTGGTGGGAGGTCGTTGGGCCCAAAGACCATGTTGCTTCGTGGGCCGAATTTCAGGAATTGATGGAGACCGAATATTGTCCGTGGCCGGTCTGACAAGCTCGAGTGCATGCTTTCTATGATGCTCAGCCATGGGATATTCTCGTATCCCAGGCTATTGCCGATTTTAACAAGGAGTTGGGCTATGTAAAGACCCAAGTTGTCGAAGAGAGCGACAAAATTTTCTATTTTTCCAGGAGGATGAAACTGTCCATTCGGGACTATATGTCTGGGATCGTCTGTACTACTTTGAAGGATTATCAGAGTCGAGCTCTTGCTTATTATATGTCGGTGACGGCTAGTGCGGCGGTCCGAGAGAGTAAGAAACAGAAATCCGCTGGGGATTTCTCGGGTTACAAGGGTGGAAGTCAGCAGAAATCTCAACCTGCAAACATTTCTACGGGTGGTTCGGCTCGTTTCTCTGGGAGTTTCCGAAGTGCCGAACCTTCGTCCGGGACCCCAGATGCTTTAAGCTGGCAAGCTGTGCCACGTGAACCGGGATTGTCCTCGTCCACCTTTGACTTGTCATACTTGTGGTCAGTCAGGCCACAAGGCTTCTTTTTGCGAGAAGCTCAGACAGTTTCGCGGCGCCCGTTCTTCTCACCCAGCACCTATGGAGCCGAGTGTGAACCAGGGCTCATTTGCTCCGCCGCCACCGCCGAGTGCCGGCTGAGGTAGGGGTCGGGGTCAGCCCGCTAGAGGAGGAGCTTCTAGTGTCGGCTCTGCCCAACCGCGTATCTACGAGATGAGGAGGGCCGATGATCCAGCAGCTACTGTGGCGACAGGTACCGTTCATATCCATTCCCATCCTATCAATGTGCTTTTTGATTTGGGTGCTACGCATTCATTCATTTCTCTAGAGTGTGTACGCCGTTTGAGTCTCGACTGCATGTCACCTTGCGAGCCTTTCATCGTTAAACTTCCTAGCGATGATAGAATTGTCGTTGATCGAGAAGTCCGGGACTGTTCTGTGTTTATTTGTGAGAGGGCTTGGCTCTCTAATCTTATTGTCGTGGGTATCGAGGGTGAGGATTTAATTCTCGGGGATGATTGGCTCGAGCGGCATGGTGCAATCATGAACTACCGCACGAGGATCATTACCATGCTAGCCGAGGACGGCACTGAACATTCTTTCGCGGGGCGAAAGAGAAACCAGAAGCTCGTTATTAACGCCTTGAAGGCGATGAGACTCCTGCGGAAAGGGTGTACTGGTTATTGATGTTATGCCTTGAAGGCGGAGGATGGTGGAGTCGAGCTTTCGTCGATTCCAGTTGTTAGTGAGTTTCCTGATGTGTTTCCTGACGAGTTGCCGGGATTGCCACCGAATCGTGAGGTTGAGTTTGCTATAGAGTTAGAGCCGGGCGCGGCTCCGATTTCGAAGGCACCGTATCGCATGGCACCTTCAGAGATGGCCGAGTTGAAGAAGCAGTTGAGTGAGCTTCTTGAGTCGGGGTATATTCGGCCGAGCGCCTCGCCTTGAGGCGCACCAGTCCTGTTTGTGCGAAAGAAGGATGGCTCACTACGTTTGTGTATCGACTATCGCGAACTAAACAAAGTGACCATCAAGAACAAGTATCCTTTGCCGAGGATTGATGACTTGTTCGATCAGTTGCAGGGAGCTGCGGTATTCTCTAAGATTGATTTGAGATCGGGGTACTACCAGCTCCGGGTGAGAGAGTTCGATGTGCCGAAAATAGCTTTTCGGACAAGATACGGACATTATGAGTTCGTAGTTATGCCTTTCGGGTTAACCAATGCGCCGGCGGTGTTCATGCAATTTATGAACAAAGTCTTTATCGAGTATTTGGATAAGTGTGTCGTCGTCATTGACGATATTCTTATTTATTCGAGGAACGAGGAAGAGCATGCCCATCATTTTCGGATAGTGTTAGACATTTTGAGGACCGAGCAACTCTATGCGAAGTTCTCGAAATGTGAGTTCTGCCTGAGGGAAGTGATGTTTTTGGGTCACGTGATTTCTGCCGAGGGAGTTCGTGTGGATCCGCAGAAAATTGAGGCAGTGTTGGATTGGGCACCGCCCACGAATGTGAAGGAGGTCTGTAATTTCTTGGGTTTGGCCGGCTACTACCGTAGGTTCGTTGAGAGTTTCTCAAAACTAGCTCGGCCACTTACACAGTTGCTCCAGAAATCCGAGAAGTTTGTCTGGAATGACGAAAGACAGTCGAGTTTTGAGGAGCTGAAGAAGCATTTGACCTCAGCCCCGGTTTTGGCGTTGCCATGTGGCAACGAGGGTTTTGCCGTTTACAGTGATGCTTCGGGTCAGGATCTTGGGTGCGTATTGATGCAGCATGGCAAAACCATCGCATATGCATCGAGACAGTTGAGGTCGTATGAGTTTAACTACCCTACTCATGATTTGGAGTTAGCGGCAGTTGTTTTTGCGCTCAAGATTTGGCGTCACTACCTTTTCGGCTCTACATGTCAGATTTTTACCGATCATAAAAGTCTGAAATACATATTTACTCAGCGGGAGTTGAATATGAGGCAGAGGAGGTGGTTAGAGCTGATTAAGGATTATGACCTCGAAATCCTTTATCATCCGGGAAAGGCGAACATCGTGGCCGACGCCTTGAGTCGGAAACCGATTGCGTTGCGAACGCTTGAGGTCCTTACGTCCCAGTCTGAGCTTCGGCGGGCTTTGATCGAGTTAGATGTTGAGGTTTTGTTGCCTGGAGTTGTCGGGCAACTTTGTGCTTTAGAGATTTCATCGTCTTTGATCGATGAAATTAAGCTGCAGCAATTAGAGGATCCGATGATTACTCAAATCCGAGAGAACGTTCTTAAGGGAAAGTCTCCTGGGTTTGTGATTCATGAGGATGGTGTTTTGTGATTCCAGATTCGGCTCTGTGTACCGAACGACTTAGAGTTGAGACAGAGCATTCTGCGCGAGGCCCATGCTACACCTTACCCCGTTCATCCTGGTTCGAGTAAGATGTACAAGGACCTGAGGAGGAATTTCTGGTGGAATGATATGAAGGAAGAGGTCGCGCAGTTTGTAGCGAGATGTTTGACTTGTCAGCAGGTCAAAATCGAGCATCAGCCATTTGAGTTATTGCAGTCACTTCCCGTTCCAGAATGGAAATGGGAAGATATATCGATGGATTTCGTTACGAGTTTGCCGAGATCAAGGTCGGGCATGAATATGGTTTGGGTGATTGTTGATCGTCTGACCAAATCGGCACATTTTCTAGGCATCAAGGACACTTGGGGCCCGGAGAAGTTAGCACATGTGTTTATCGCGCAGATTGTGAGGCTTCACGGTACTCCGAAGTCTATTGTTTCGGATCGTGATGGCCGTTTTGTATCGCACTTTTGGCAGGCGGTGCATAAGGCGTTGGGTACTTGTTTGCATTTGAGTACCTCTTTTCATCCTCAGTCAGATGGACAGTCGGAACGCACTATCCAGACATTCGAGGATATGTTGCGTGCTTGTGCTCTCGATTGGAGTAGTGACTGGGAGGAGCATTTGCCATTAATCGAATTCACGTACAACAATAGTTGGCATGCGTCGATTAGGATGGCACCGTATGAGGCACTCTACGGGCGGCGTTGTCGATCGCCGATTTGTTGGAATGAGGCGTCTGATTTGGTCGGGACCGAACCGGATGTCGTTTTAGAGAAGAGGCGGAAGATAGAATTAATTCGAGAACGGATGTTGACTGCCCAGAGTCGACAGAAGTCATATGCCGATGTCCGTCGTCGACCTTTAAAATTCGAGGTGGGAGACCACGTTTTGCTGAAGGTGTTGCTGACGAGAGGAGTTTTCCATTTCGGGAAGAAGGGGAAGTTGAGTCCGAGATTTATTGGACCATTCGAGATTCTCGAGCGAGTCGGTGGGTTAGCATACCGTTTGGCGTTACCCCCGGCCTTGAGTCATGTTCATAGCGTTTTTCATGTTTCCCAGCTGAGGAAATATGTCCCAGATCCTAGTCACGTCATCGATTATGGTGAGATTGACGTCGCCGAGGATATTACTTTTGAGGAGCGTCCTTTGAAGATTTTAGAGCATCGGGAGAAACGACTGAGGCATAAGACCATCCCTTTGGTCAAGGTGCAGTGGTCGAGACACGGTGTCGAGGAGGCAACTTGGGAAACCGAGGATAGCATGCGTGCTAGATACCCCGAGTTGTTTGTCTCTTAAGTTTCAGGACGAAACTTGTTTTAAGAGGGGTAGAATGTAATATCCGCATTTTTATTTCCCCTTGTATTTTCTTTTTCGGTGTATTTCTCGGTCGTAGTGACCCTCATGTACCTTACAGTGTATCTTTCCCGTCATCTATTGATCTGATTCTCGTTATTGTTGTGCGGAACCGCTGTTTCGGGGTTGCCGTGGATCCATTCTATGTTTTGATGCGTCTTGAGATGTTCCGTTTGATGTTTCGTTTATATTCCGGTGTTTTGGACCGTTTATATTTCGTACCTAGCGCACGCTATCTTTTCTGCATAGCGCACGCTAGATGTCCCTTAGTAGCGCACGCTACGACTGCTTCGTAGCGCGCGCTAGAGAGCAAGCCCTGGGAGTGGCGGTCTTATTTCCGGTATACGGGTGGCGTATTAGCGTACGCTACGTAGACTAGCGCACGCTAATGTCGGGAGGCTAGCGCACGCTGAGATACCCGGTAGCGTGCGCTAGCGTGAGTGTCCAGTACTGGACAGTTTACTGCTGAACTCGGTCAGGTGCCAGGTAGCGCACGCTAACGGGTCAGGTGAGTAGTGGGCAGTTAACTTTTGGACTCGGCTGATGTCCAGGTAGCCCACGCTATTGGTCGATAGCGCGCGCTACCGAGAGGTTATTAGCGCACGCTACGTTTCGAGTAGCGCACGCTAACGGTCAGAAGTCAGCTCGGATCGGGACGCTAGCTTGGATGGCTTTGTAGTTTTGTCCCATTAGCGCACGCTAACCTTGAGGATTAGCGCGCGCTAACACTCCCTGGCTATATAAACCAGGGAGTTGACCCAGATGAACGTATTACGTTCATTTCTTCTCCTCCCCGCGGCTTAGAGCTCCTTTGGCGATTTTGGGCGATTCTTGGCGATTTCTTCTTCCAATCATCTCATCCAACATCTTCCTTGAGTTCTTGGTGTATTATAACAACATCAACACGAATCTTTCATCCTAATCCAAGGTAAAATCTCTTAGAACCCTACTTTTAGATAAATTGGGGGTTTTGGGATTTTCGTCCGATTCGTTCCGTTTTGTTGGTGGATTCATGATGTATATGGTTAATCTTGTCGATATCATTAGTCTTCCTACGGATTCATGGTATATTTTCATGGTTTTGCGAAATCGAGAGGGTTTGGTTGTGGTCCGCCCTCGTTGCTATTTTTCTACGAATATACATGAATCGTAGGCGGGTTTGCGGGTGTATTCCATTTCCGTATTCGTCTAGAGTTGGTTGTGATTATGTTCTTCGAATCGTTAGGTTCGGTTCCGTTGATTTCTAGCATTCGTCGGTGATTATCCTTTCCGTTCGTTGCGTCATCAATTATTCAAGGCAAGTAATTCTTGGAAACCTTTATGCTTAACGTGAAATGGTAATGTATATTGTGTGAGCTTTACTCACCTCGGGAGGGTCCGACGGGGCCTCGAGGGAATCTATGGCTTCGTCCTGGATTCATGAGTTTGATTCGCTAGCCAGCTCGGGAGGGTCCTTAGAGGCCTCGAGTGGGATTCGTGGCTTCGTCCCGGTCCTAGGTGACGTGTGGTGCTTGATTTGTTTTATGAATGTGGCCAGCTCGGGAGGGTCCTTAGAGGCCTCGAGTGGGATTCGTGGCTTCGTCCTGGTCCTAGGCAAATTAATTGTGACTGTTTGTTTCCGGAAAAGAATGTCTGGTTTTGGTTTTTGAAATGATATTGGTGCATGTACTATGAAATGTGTAAGCGATTGATTTGCCTTGATTACTTGTACTAGCGTAATTGCTAACCCCTTTGGGGACCCGTCTTGGGGAAATTCTTGTTATGAATTTCAGGTTATGATTATCCGGACGAGCGAGCAACGGGACAGTACGAGGATGTTGGCCAGGGTCGTTGACATGTGCATTTGGGTCTTCTTATTTCTTTCGTTCATTTCGATATGGTTGTTTCCACAGTTATAAACTTATAGATTGTACTCGTGAGTACTTAGGCTTTTCATTTCAAACTCTGTATTGTATTACTTTAAATTGTTACATCGTCGGATGATGCTTATTTCGCCGGTTGCTCCGGGCGTATCTTTATATGTCATATTATTTAAATTTGTGTCCTCGCTAACCGAAATGGTTAGTCGAGTGGTGTTTTTCTTGTTGTAGCCTGGTGGGTCCCATGTAGGGGTCCACGGCGCTGTAATATACTCCGAATATCTCGGGGTGTTACAATATCATTTCTCAACTGCTAGTGCTTAGTAGTTTCGTATTGCAGATGGTTATTAGCATGAAAATGTCATCTCTAATACACAGTTACTAGATGATGAATGTGGCGGAGAATAAGCTAATATTTGAAATCATCGACTGGAATACTATAATTTCCGATTCTTACAAAATTGACATATCACCACCTAACTAAAAAATTGACACACGTGAATTAAGCATTCTAAAAATAGAAACAACAAAAGAATAAAGGGTTATTAGGTCAAGACACCATACTTGAGAGCCTGAAGAGGTTTCATAGGAAATACAGCAAGCGAATCCTCCAAATTATGTAAATCATTGAACTCATCCTAAGAAAATTAAAAACAAGCGTATCAGGGGACATAAAAAAGAGAGATAAAGGAAATGAAGATCTATAAAGTAAGGAAGAGAAACTAGGGGGGAAACAGGAGAGAAATACAGCTCAAAGTGTAACTCATACCTCCAATTGAGATGCAGATTTAGAATTATCAGCTTTCTCAGAGTATGACTCCTGTGCGTCCATGTGTTTCCCACTCATACTTGAATCCTCTGAATTTGACATAAAATCGTCTTGAATCTACAAGCAGCAGAAGACCTTATAAAATCTGATACTAGTGCAGCCTGGTTCTTCAGATCCTCCAAATTGAAATTCCAGGCACTGACTCATCGGATGTACTCTAGCTGCACATAGCAACAGCTCCAGATAAGGACTGTCTAAAGTCTTAAAATATGTGCACACTAATGCTAGAGAGAAAATTGTGATTTTATTTACAAAAAGCTTATAAATATTATTCAGTCTTTTTCAGTTCTAAGGGGCAACGATGATATTAGTAGCAACACCCAGAAAGATCAAATGCATAAAAGATCTAATGTCAACATATAACAAAACCAACCACAAATGAAACTACATCTGAATATATGATAAACAGTGAAGTTCCCACCCGACATTCATTAATTACATTACCAGAAAAAAAAATGTGCTTCCAAATATGCACTGCGTAGATGCATATTTCTTTAAAATGAATGTAAGCTTAGAGATCAAAGACATAATTGAATTCCAACCTGTTGATGGACGGCGGCGAGTTGATGAGACATGCGACAGTGACTGGAATACTCACTTAGCAGGGCGGTGGACGGCGGCGAGTTGAGGAGGCGCGCGACGGCGACTCTGCAAGGGATATGAATGGCAACCGTGAACCGAGTGTGAATTAGCTCTGCCAGGTAAGGTCAAGGTGGCGATTGTGTGAATCAGGCAAGCAGCGACGAAGATGAATGACGATTGACTATGGCGTGAGGGAGAGAAAGTTAGGGAGATGAACTGTTCAAGGTCAAATTTGTGGGTTGCGGCCGATGGAAAGAGGAGAAACAAAAAATAGGGTAAGTAATTAATACTCCTCCATCCCACAAAACTGTGTTCATTTTGACTTTGATCGGTCTCACCAATTACACATTTGACCATTAATAATTTTAATTATATATTAATAAAAATTATAAAAAAATAATATTCGGAAAATATACATTACGACAAATCAAATAAGTACTTACATTACTATAAATTTTTTTATATATTGGTTGTAATTCATGGTCAAAGTTTATGAATGTTGACCAATAAAAGTCAAAATGAGCACAGTTTTGTGGGATGGATGGAGTATAAATAAATTTCAGTTTTTAAGACTGGCCCCGTTAGGCCCGCAGGTTAAAAGGGCTGTGATATTTTGACCCTAACCATGTTTTTTAGCGGGTTAAACGGACTGATCCGGCGGGACCAGGCCCGATTAACATCTCTAATGTCCAGTTTTAGATGGGGATTAGCATCTTCCAATCTTTTCAAGACCCATGTTTTCAATGTCCAGTTTCAGATCGAGATTTGGCCACCTCAGCGTGCCGTTGCCCAAATATTTTGATGAAAAATATATTTTTATTTTTCAATTTTTTATAATATTAATATAAATAAATTTAAATTTATATTTCTTATTATATTTTAAAGAGTTGAATGTAAAAATTTAATTTATATTTTAATTTTAGATTAAATTTTTCAAAATAAAAATATATATATATTCATATAATATATTTGATTTATTATAATTTTAAGGAATCATTTTCTGTTAATATTGTTTAAATTTATTAATTTAATCCAAAAAAAAATTAAGTAAAAAACTATATGTGCTCTTATAAAAAATTCCGTTATAAAATGATTAAACAAAAAAATAATTTATTTTGTTTTAGTGTAAAAAAATTAAATTTGATGATATTTTTTTAAAAATATTTAAAATGTTTTTCGGAATTATTAAGATGATTTAGTCTATTGCAACGCTTTAAGTTCACGTATAATCCAACACTTTAGGTTGGTATTGCATTAACGTCTTTTGCAACAGTGCATTAAGGTCTAATGCAACACTAATTGAGTAGTATTGCAAAAGACAAAAGATCAGAGGGCTATTGCAATACTTTTCCTTGCAACACTGGAGATCTGCGTTGCATATGAGCACTTATGGCGTAGTGTCATGAACGCACTGTAATCGACTACGATTACACGAAACTTAGTTGTGCTATCGTAATGGATGATATAGCATCCACTATCTTTTCAGTTAGATAGTTTCACAAAACTGACGTGCAGCTTGTGGTTAAATCTTATCTTAGTGGGGAACTAAGTTAAGTGATGAAAGGATCTCGTGGTGGATCAAACTCAAATCAAGTGGCTCCTGACCACGGAGCGCGTCGGGAACGCATACTAAGTATAAACTTGATTTGGAAGAGATGTGAAGCTTTTGCTTGTAAAACTAAAGGTTTATAGTGATGTACTCTTGTGAGACTAAGAGATTCCGCTAAATCCAAAGTTAAGAATGAAAGGATCTTGGGGACACTTGGTGATGCGTATTCATCAATCGGTTTAAGGCAATCTAAGGGACGGTTTCCCTAAGAGACGATAAAGTAATGCCTATATGATTCCCAATGACTAGTCGAAGTCATAATAAGACTTGGCTCACTTAAGTGATGATGCAGTCTTAAGAGAAAAGTACGGTATTATGTACTCATGTTTGACTCGATGTACTCATTCGTAATAATCCGGTAAAGCCACTGTGATGATAGCCTAGGATGCACTCATGCAATGTCTAGGATTGACAAGAAGCTTGAAGCTCGCTCTAACTCGATAAAAGGACACTGGAATATCGATACCCGAATTTGCCCTGAATGTATTGGTTTATCCCCCATATGACCTACAGGGTAGCTCACTTGCTGGAAAATGGTGAAATTGGTACTATTGGAAAGGTTTGTGTCTACTTTCCAAAGAAACCAACCATTTGATCACATCCATCAGGTTGAGTGACATATGACTATTGTTGCAAAGTAGGACAGGATATGTCCGGTAATTTGCTGAGTCAACTTCGATAGAGCTTTGTGATCTGCTCAGGTCGATAGTTTACGTAATGTATGTGGATGAAAAGCTATGGGTATCTAGTTTTCATAAGTTCTTAGTTTCGTTGATACCTATTGAATCGAAGAAGTTATGACTGATTTAGTGCATGGAGATCAAGACTTTAGAAAACTTGATTTTCGGATAAGTCTTTAGCGACTCTGCACTTTGGATGTGTCGCGCTCTTTTTGTCCTTAGACCAAGGTTTGTTTTTTCCCATTGGGTTTTCACTTGGTAAGGTTTTTAACGAGGCGACCTATGAGAACATCCATACAAATAATGCGTTGTACTTCTATTCAAGTTAGACCAAAAGGTATTTTTCCCACTGGGTTTTTCCTTGGTATAGTTGTGAGGGCAACTTGGCATCTGACTCCTATGATTTGAGCTACTCATCAGGGGGAGTAATTATGTATACATCAAGGGGAGTATACATGACATGTTATGTTGCTGCGTTGCAATCTTTTCCTCATGAAGCCGTTATTTTTCCCATAGGGTTTTGCTTTGGCTTGGAATAGGTTTTTACGAAGGCAACATCTTCTGCACCATTGTTGTATTAGTGCTCGACACAGGGGGAGTGTTCCGGGAATTATTATTCCCGTGATGTGTCTTACCTAATACTGGTTTTAGATACATAGATGGAACGTTCTAGATCCTTCTAGAGGTAGTAGGATCCTATTAGATGTCTTACCTATAATACCCGATTGTAATTCATTTATTATCATTCAGTAATTGTCACTATCGGATTATTCACTCATTAATAATCATTCATCATTCATGATTCATTCAATTGTATTCTTCGTTGGCATATTTTAGCCGTGTATCAGTTACCGATCGTCATTCATCTCCGTTTGAGAATCGAGATGAGAGTAATGTCTTAATCATCGTGATTGGTAGTCTTGTGTTGTAAGTATCATCTATCGTACGTTATTGGACTTAATTATATTCATACAAGTATGGTATGTCGGATCATTCAGTGATGTGTGTCGAGTAGACGGATTTGTCATTTCATTGGCGTCCAACAGCGAGTTACGGCCATAACATGCTTGCATTACGGCCGTAACATACGTTCATTGTATTCAGGACAGTTCAGACGAAGAGGACTTACGGCCGTAAGGGTTGCGGCATACGGCCGTAAGTTGAGGCAGGTACGGCCGTAAGGCTTGGCCGGTTATGGCCGTACGATTCGAGCAGGGTGTTCCGGTCAGTTTCGACGAAGGCTTCATACGCCCGTAAGTTTTGCCGAGTACGGCCGTATCAATCGAGTTATGCCCGTAAGGCATGTGCGGTTACGTCCGTATGCCTATCGGCAGATTTTTTGACGAGGTCGAGTTACGCCCATACGAGTTGGCTGTTTACGGCCGTAAGTCCGTTGACCTGGGGATATTACGACCGTAAGTAGGCCGAGTTACGGTCGTAACAATGGCAGTACTTAAGTGCCTGGACGGGTTTTTGAGCTCATTTTTCTCATTTCTTCACTTGAGTTCCGAGAGAGAAGTTCTTGGGAGAGATTTCCTTCATCATATCACTTGGGTACGATTTTTCTTAGCATATATCTTGGATTGGGAAGCTTGGATAGTCGATTTAACACGAATTCACCGGATCAAAGTGTTTGGATCTTCAAAGGTAAATTTTTCAACATCTTGAATTTCGATTTTGTGTTGAGATATGATATTTTGGATGTTACAATCATGTTGTATGAAGAGATATACATATGATTATGAAATTGTATGAATATTCATTGGATTATTGAAGGATTATTCTAGAACCCTTTGAATATTAATTTGGATTTGGGGGTTTTTGATTAGGGGTTATTGAAATCTCGATTTGGGTATTCATATTGGATTCTTGATTGTGTTGGAGATGATTTTGTTGGATTGTATCACTCCTTGGAAGTTTGGTATCGATAAAATTGAGGATTGGTTGTAAGCAATCGAAGATTGGTTACAACGTGTTTGTTTTAATGCCCCAATGAATTTTGGTTTTGTCGTATCGACGTTTTGATCAGTTGTGATCATGTTTGATTCGTTTTTTAAGCAGATTGTTGGTAATTGTGTTATTCAAGATTGTTCAAGCGACCGATATCTCATTTTAGGATGTTTGTTCGAGGAAGGACATTCTTCACCGGTGTTGAGTAAGTTAATTCTAACTCGGTTAACAGGATATTCATTCCTTTCGTTGTTGGTCATTCATATCCATAATTCATTCATGGTATATTATTCATGTTGAGAATTGTAATTATCAAACTAGTCTTTCATTTCATGAGGAACGACGGTTCCAATCAATTCCGTGAGTTATCATTCATTTCATCATTTATTCATCTCGGTGAGTCATTCTTGACCCTTGTCGAATTATTATTCATTGATATTCATTATGGTCATTTTCGTTCATGTGACCCTACGGGTTCATATTGCGTGGCTGGGTGGGGATGTGTGGAATTTTTAGTCGGGCACGCGATGGTCATGTGATCGGGTTCACCGACACAATGGACTGTGCACACGGTAATGTACCTCTGTGAGACTAATTAGGTACAAGGGCAGGTGTGTCCGGACACTCGTCTTGTGCACTTGCACATACCATTACGGGCGTACTATGATGCCCCTCTTCCGCTTAACTTTATAACTACAATATGTAATTATGGTGATTGTTCAACTCTTGAGGATTGTTGTTCTGTGTAACTGAACCCGTTGGGGGATGTTGTTTTTAGGTCATGGCAAGGCTAAAGCACGGGAAGAGAACGTTGACGGCGAGGAGTCCCAGTGATACTAGTAGGGGGCCCCAGTCCTTTCAGTCATTCACGTTTTTCTTCATTTTATTTCCGCTGCAGATTTCCATTGGATACTCATTTTCATTCAGTGTTGTATATTTTATCTTCATATAAAATATACACGTATTCTGCATTATCTTGAGTTTGTTGTACTTGAAACTCCTCATCGGAGTAATTGATGACATAATGTGGTTCGGTACTACAATTATATTATTTAAGTCATTAATTTTCATTCGCCTGGCGGGTCCCAGTTGGGGGTCCACGGTATTGTAATAGTCGCCTAGTTTGGGGTGTTACAGAGTTGGTATCGGAGCGTGGTTTTGAATACTACCTTCCGAGTCATGTATCATTGAAATCATCGTTCACCAGACTAGTATCATTGGACTTTTGTGTCACGTGTGACCTGTGCAAGAGCCAAGCCCCTCAGACCAAAGAACAGTAAGATTTCTGATGCCATGGTATAATTTCTGGCAATAAGAATCACTCATTCATCATTCAACAGTCAACAATCCTTAATCATCATTTTCATTTTTGATCATGTCGATCATGTTAACTCATTAATCACTCAGTTCATTTCATTGCTCAGTTGTTGATCTTGAGGATCGTATCATTAATCTTGTTAACTTGTTCAAGATAATCATTTCAAAAATTTCATCAGATAATCATGTCACTCAGTTGATCATTCGTGTAATCATTGTATTAGACGCTCATTATTATCATTTCATGACGTAATCATAATGTGATATTCATGCGAGAACTATAATTATCATGTGACTTTCCTACGTCAGTATGGAGAGAGTTGTCAGGGGATGCAGGGGGAGAGGCCGCGGTGCGGGCCGAAACCCAGGAGCCCGTGTGAATACACGTGCGAACGCGAGGGATAATGCTAATTCAACCCACGGCGACGCTGCCACTCAGTCACCCGAATATAATAACTCACTGTTAGGGAGTCGTACTCGGGACACAGCTCAATCAGAAGGTGTTCGGGTTGGGTTGATCCACTCATTTTTATGCAGGGCATGATGGCCCATATGCAATTGCTTAATCATCATTGCGCCACTCTGGCCGATTTAATCGAGGAAGCTCTTACTTATGAGCTTACTGCGAAGGAAGTTGCCAAGCATCAACCTTCATCTTCTGACAAGAAATCAAAGAAGCGTAATCAATCTGAAGGCGGTCAGTCAACCTTCAAGAAGCCTCATGCGGGCCCTACTTTTTCCGAGCAACCTCCTTTGGCGCCAAAACCTGCGGAGTCTCAGTCTTGGACGTCCAGGTCGGCCATCACCAGTTTCAACTGTGGAGCGGTGGGTCATTACAGCACTAAGTGTTTGAGGCAATCTATCACGTGTTATAACTGTGGGGTTGCCGGGCATAAGGCCCGTTTCTGCCGAAGAGATTCCAGACCTACTCCGGCGTTATCTCAGGCCCTGAAGCAGTCAGCTTTTCATAATCAGGCCACTCAGTCTGTGTTGTTTAATACGACAGGAGCAAATAAAGGTGGAGCCAAAAGCTATCATATGGGAGCGTTCTGTTCGGGGGTCGGCAAGCCCCGAATTTATGAGATGAAGAAGACCGACGATCCGAAGGCCTGGATGATATCAGGTACACTCGAAATTCTACTCAACCTGTGTGTACCCTTTTTGATACTGGTGCATCGCATTCATTCATTTTCGAGTCATGCTTGAGTAGACTTCATCTGGGTAGTGCTACTAGTTGTGAACCTTATATCATTGGTCTACCTGACGGTAGAAGAATTATCGGAGATCGTGAGATTAAGAATTGTCCGATTCAGCTTAATGGCCATGTTTTATTGGCAAACCTGATCTTGGTAGAGTTACCGAGAGATGATGTTATATTGGGTATTGATTAGATGGATCGTCATGATGCCATCCTTAGTGTCCGTAAACGCATTGTCACTATCATTTCAGACAATGGAGTTGAATGTGTATTTCACGGAGGAAAACCCAACTGTTTCGGAAGAGTTATTAATATGATGAAAGTAGTGAGATTATCCAGTCAGGGGTGTGTTGGTTATTGGTGCTATATGGCCAAGACCGAGAAATCATCAGTAATGTTGACGGATATTCCTGTAGTGAGATAATATGCCGATGTTTTTCTAGACGAGTTACATGGTTTGCCTCCACAGAGAGATGTGGAATTCACGATTGAGTTGGAGCATGGTACGTCTAAAATATCGAAGGCACCGTATCAGATGGCCCCGACCGAAATGCAGAAGTTGAAGAATCAACTGGAGGAATTGTCCGAAAAAGGTTATATTCGACCGAATGCGTCCCCGTGGGGAGCACCAGTGTTATTTATCAAGAAGAAGGACGGTTCATTTCATTTGTGTATCGATTATAAGGAGTTGAACAGGGTGACGATCAAGAATAAATATCTTCTACCCCATATCGATGATCTCTTAGATCAACTTCAGGGAGCTTCAGTATTTTCCAAGATCGATTTATGATTTGGGTATCATCAGTTGCGAAAACGACGTTTCGAAAACGCTACGGTCATTATGAGTTTGTGGTAGTGCCGTTTGGGTTAACTAATGCACCTGCGGTGTTCATGGAGTTAATGAATTGGGTTTTCATCGACTATTTGGATCAGTTTGTGGTTGTCTTCATTGATGACATTTTGATTTATTCTCGTGACCGAGAGGAGCACGAGGTTCACCTTTATCAGGTTCTCAACGTGTTGATACGAGAGCAACTCTATGGAAAGTTTTCCATGTGTGAGTTCTGGATGTCCGAGGTGACGTTTCTCGGACATGTAATTTCATCAGACGGTGTACGTGTCGACCCTCAGAAGACGGAGGTGATCCGAGATTGGCAACCTCCGAAGAATGTTAAGGAAATCCAAAGCTTTCTCGGATTAGCAGGCTATTACCGGTGATTTGTGGAAGGATTTTCTAAAATCGCTCAACCTTTGATTAACCTTTTGCGAAAGGATAAGAAATACACGTGGTCCGACGCGTGTTAGCAGAGTTTTGACAAACTCAAGAGCCGTTTAATTTCAGCACCTGTCCTTTCCTTACCGCAAGGGACGAAAGGATTCGTGGTTTATAGTGACGCATCCGGACACGGTCTCGGATGTGTACTAATGCAGAATGGGAAGATTATTGCCAATACTTCACGACAACTGAGACCTTACGAGGTCAACAATCCGACCCACGACCTAGAGCTAGCGGCCGTGGTATTCGCGTTGAAGATTTGGCGTTATTATCTTTATGGCGTCACTTGTCAGATTTTCACCGAGTATAAGAGTTTGAAGTATATATTTACTCAAAAGGAGTTAAATATGCGTCAGAGACGGTTGTTAGAACTAATTAAGGAGTATGATATTGAGATTCAATACCACCCGGGTAAGGCGAACGTGGTCGCCGATGCCTTGAGTCGTAAATCCGTTCAGGAGCACATGCTTGCTCATTTAACAGTTCAGAGGGAACTTCAACAGGAATTTCCGAGACCCAAGATTGAGGTCTGGTTAGACCAAGTGCAAGGGCAACTTTGCATGTTAGAGATTTTATCGCCACTCGAGGAGGCGATCAGAGTGAATCAGGGTTCAGACCCATCTTTGTTGCACATTCGAGATGATGTGGCTCAGGGGAAAGCCACTGGATTTGTGGTCCACGAAAATGGACTTTTGCGATTTAAGAATCGGTTATGCGTACCGGCGATTGACGAGTTGAAAAACTCGATTTTGAGAGAAGCTCATGCTACCCATTATTCCATTCATCTGGGGTCTAGCAAGATATACAAAGACTTGAAACAAAATTACTGGTGGAGTAATATGAAGCGAGAAGTCGCGAAATTTGTTTCGAGATGTCTAACCTGTCAGCAAGTCAAGATAGAACATCAGCGACTGGCGGGTATGCTGAAACCTCTCCCTATTCCAGAGTGGAAGTAGGAAGATATTTCTATGGACTTCATCACGAGTTTGCCGACGAGTCGTCGTGGCATGAATACAATTTGGGTAGTTGTGGACCGCTTAACTAAGTCAGCTCATTTCCTTGAGATCAAGGATACATGGGGTCCCGAGAGACTTGCCCAGTTGATCATCAAAGAGATAGTGAGACTGCACGATACTCCTAAGAGTATCGTTTCTGATCGTGACGGGCGATTCGTATCACATTTTTGGAAATCAGTTCATCGTGCTATCGGAACTCCGCTTAATTTCAGAATATCTTTTCATCCTCAGTTCAACGGACAATCAGAGAGGACTATTCAGACATTGGAGGACATGTTGAGGGCATGCGTCCTCGATTGGAAAGATGATTCAGAAGCCCAACTACTGTTGATCGAGTTCACGTACAATAACAGTTAGCATACTTCGATTAATATGGCACCTTACGAGGCCTTGTACGGTCGTCGTTGTCGATCTCCCTTGTGTCAGGACGACTTACCAGAATCAATTGGCACTGAGCCCGATATGCTTATAGCCGCCCGCGAGAAGGTAGCTTTGATCAGGAGTCATTTGTTGACCGCTCAGAGTCGATAGAAATCATATGCAGATAATCGTCGCCGACCATTAGAGTTCGAGACAGGTGACCACATTTTGGTCAAGGTATCCCCGAGTCGAGGTATCTTCCATTTCGGAAAGCGGGGAAAGTTGAGTCCGAGATTCATTGGACCGTTTGAGATTTTGGATCGAGTAGGCAGTCTGGCTTATCAATTGGCTTTACCTCTGGCATTGAGCCGAATTCATAATGTGTTTCACATTTCTTAGTTGCGGAAGTATATTGCCGACCCGAGTCACATACTTTAGTTCGACGAAATCTAGATCGCGGATGATCATTCGTATGAGGAGCGTCCTATACGAGTTTTAGAGCGGCGAATCAAACAGTTGAGGAACAAGACGATTCGTTTGGTCAAGATTCAGTGGTCTAGACACGGAGTCGAAGAGGCTACTTGGGAAACCGAGGATAGTATGCGGGAGAGTTATCCTGAGTTGTTTGACCCTTAGTTTCGAGGACGAAACTCCTTTTAAGGGGGGGGGGGGAGGAATACCCGGTTGTAATTCATTTATTATCATTCAGTAATTGTCACTGTCGGATTATTCACTCATTAATAATCATTCATCATTCATGATTCATTAAATTGTATTCTTCGTTGGCATATTTTAGCCGTGTATCAGTTACCGATCGCCATTCATTTCCGTTTGAGAATCGAGACGAGAGTATTGTCATAATCATCGTGATTGGTAGTTTAGGGTTGGAAGTATCATCTATCGTACGTTATTGGACTTAATTATATTCATACAAGTATGGTATGTCGGATCATTCAGCGATGTGTGTCGAGGAGACGGATTTGTCGTTTTGTTGGTGTCCAGCAGCGAGTTACGGCGATAACATGCTTGCATTACGGTCGTAACATATGTTCGTTGTTTTCAGGACAGTTCGGACGAAGAGGACTTACGGCCATAAGGGTTGCGGCATACGGTCGTAAGTTGAGGCAGGTACGGCCGTAAGGCTTGGCCGGTTACGGCCGTATGATTCGAACAGGGTGTTCCGGTTAGTTTCGACGAAGGCTTCATATGCCCGTAAGTTTTTCCGAGTACGATCGTATCAGTCGAGTTATGCCCGTAAGGCATGTGCGGTTACGGCCGTATGTCTGTCGGCAGATTTTTCGATGAGGTCGAGTTACGCCCATACGAGTTGGCTGGTTACGGCCGTAAGGCCGTTGACCTGGGGATGTTACGGACGTAAGTAGGCCGAGTTACGGCCGTAACAATGGCAGTACTTAAGTGCCTGGACGGGTTTTTGAGCTCATTTTTCTCATTTCTTCACTTGAGTTCCGATAGAGAAGTTCTTGGGAGAGATTTTCTTCATCACATCACTTGGGTAAGAGTGTTCTTAGCATATATCTTGGATTGGTAAGCTTGGATAGTCGATTTAACACGAATTCACCGGATCAAAGTGTTTGGATCTTCAAAAGTAAATTCTTCAACATCTTGAATTTTGATTTTGAGTTGAGATATGATGTTTTGGATGTTACAATCATGTTGTATGAAGAGATATACATATTATTATGATATTGTATGAATATTCATTGGATTATTGAAGGATTATTCTAGAACACTTTGAATATTGATTTGGATTTGGGGGTTTTTGATTAGAGGTTGTTGAAATCTCGATTTGGGTATTCATATTGGATTATTGGTTGTGTTGGAGATGTTTAGTTGGATTGTATCACTCCTTGGAAGTTTGGTATCGATAAAATTGAAGATTGGTTGTAAGCAATCGAAGATTGGTTACAACGTGTTTGTTTTAATGCCCCCATGAAATTTGGTTTTGTCGTATCGACGTTTTGAGTCGGTTGTGATTATGTTTGATTCGTTTATTAAGCGGATTATTGGTAATTGTGTTATTCAAGGTTGTTCGAGCGACCGACATCTCATTTTAGGACGTTTGTTCGAGGAAGGACATTCTTCACTGGTGTTGAGTTAGTTAATTCTTACTTAGTTAAACGGATATTCATTCCTTTCGTTGTTGTTCATTCATATCCATAATTCATTCATGGTGTATTTTTCATGTTGAGAATTGTAATTATCAAACTAGTCTTTCATTTCATGAGGAACGACGGTTCCAATCAATTCCGTGAGTTATCATTCACTTCATCATTTATTCATCTCGGTGAGTCATTCTTGACCCTTGTCGAATTATTATTCATTGATATTCATTATGGTCATTTTCGTTCATGTGACCCTCCGGGTTCATATTGCGTGGCCGGGTGGGGATGTGTGGAATTTTTAGTCGGGCACGCGATGGTCATGTGATCGGGTTCACCAACATAATGGGCTGTGCACACGGTAATGTACCTCCGTGAGACTAACTAGGTACAAGGGCGGGTGTCTCCGGACACTCGTCTTGTGCATTTGCACATACCATTACGGGCATACTATGATGCCCCTCTTCCGCTTAACTTTATAACTACAATATGTAATTATGGTGATTGTTCAACTCTTGAGGATTGTTGTTCTGTGTAACTGACCCCGTTGGGGATGTTGTTTTCAGGTCATGGCAAGGCTAAAACAAGGAAAAAGAACGTTGACGGCGAGTTGTCCCAGTGATACTAGTAGGGGGCCCCAGTCCTTTCAGTCATTCACGTTTTTCTTCATTTTATTTCCGCTGCAGATTTTCATTGGATACTCATTTCCATTCAGTGTTGTATATTTTATCTTCATATAAAATATACATGTATTCTGTATTATCTTGGGTGTGTTGTACTTGAAACTCTCCATCGGAGTAATTGATGATATAATGTGGTCCGGTACTACAATTATATTATTTAAGTCATTTATTTTCATTCGCCTGGTGAGTCCCAGTCGGGGGCCCACGGCACTGTAATAGTCGCCTAGTTTGGGGTGTTACATTACCTTATCTAGGAATCCTATATATGGAAGGACTCTCATTGTAATGCCTATATAAAGGCCCCTCTATCAGTATTATGAATACAATTGATTGACTCTATTTACAGTCTTTTTACTTTCTCCTGAAACAAAAATATTAATATGCTAAAAATGAAAGAGGAATGTAAAAGTATAAAAAGTCCAAGCTTGACTTTGGTGTTGGATCTGATGAGAACGTGAAGGGGTGACCTTAATGTTGAATATGTTGGGTGATAAAGATTAGATCTAATTCGATAAGGATTTGATGTCACCAGTTGGGGCTGTTATGCTGAAGAGTGTTTCTTGTCCCATTTTGTATTATTCATATATACCTCTTAAGTTATAAAAAAAATATTTAGTATAAAAATATATCATCACGAGGGATCAGCTTGAATTAGGCCCTGTTCTTTTGGACTTATTTTGATTTTTGATTCGATTCGATTCGATTCGATTGATTCGATTCCATTCGATTTATTTGATTCGATTCGATTCGATTCGAGTCCATTCGATTCGATTCGATTCGATTCGGTCTTCTTCTTCTTATTATTATTAATCTTAATTATTATTATTGTTATTATTACTAATAATATTACTATTATCGTTGTTGTTGTTAATTACTATTATTATTATTATTTACCATTATTATTATTATTATTATTATTATTTACCTTTAATATATATTTGATTCGATTCGATTCGATTCGATTCGATTCGATTCCATTCGATTCGATTGATTGATTCGAATCCATTCGATTCGATTCGATTGATTCGATTGATTCATTCAGTCCAAAAGAACAGAGCCTTAGTCCTCGAACAAATTGTCAGAATATAAATTTAAATTTTACTAATATTAATGATCAAATATATTAAATAATTTTTAAATTGAATATGCATGTGTGTACCCTAGTCTGCAAGTTATGAGCTTTCCTTATTAGATTAGGACCAAGGTTGATTTATTTTATCTCTCCCTATATATAGTGATATTATTAATGAGAACAACACAACTTTTGCCCTGCCTTTCAGTCTACTTTTACATTCTCTACAATACGTTATCAGCACGTAGTCCATCAAAAGAGCATGAAAAAATCGTCCAAAAATTCTGAAATTTCGAAGAGAAAAATATTCGCGACTGGAAAACCCTAACTTCTACCACGTTGATCTCCAATCCAGATCTGCAAACCAGATCTGCATCCCTGCTCCGATTGAAGCCCGCCGTTATCACCGGCCGGAATCCTACATATGCTCTGCGCAATTTAAGAACACCTGTAGCTCATCGTATCTAATATGATAATTCCAATGAAACTGTCATCCAATCAGGGAGTCCTCTCTGACGCACTAAACACCAGAAGCTTCAACCTTTAAAATGGCTTCGGTCGTATATTGCAGATCCGCTAACCAAAGGGTTAATCCAACTCGTTCTCTTATTTATGAATATGGATAATCCAACTCGTTCGAAATTCGATATCTCGGACTCAGAAGGACTTGAGTGCCATAGATTATGATTTTGAGACGTTCTTTTTCGCTAGAGACTATAGTCCCACACTTTCTGTTCATACAGACGATGAACCATTTAAAAAGGTGAAAGCAAGCGCGCTAATGTTTGTAGGCGAAATCTCCACCCCAATTTATGGTAGGAAAATATTTTGTTGAAATCCCAACGAACTGTGGGATGACCTTAAGGATCATTTCAAGAATATTTTTTCGAGTTGGTCGTGCAGCGGGATGGAATCCCCTTGCTTTATTACAACGAGTTAACAAATTCAATAAATATATGCTCCGTCTTAGACTCGTCTTATTTTTCTATGGATCGAAACGAATCGAAGATGATATGATCCAGAACAAACTTTCCAATTTTCTTAAGCAATTATACTAGTGAATCAGTATAGGCTGGATTACGATAATGTGAGTCCTGTTAGCAAAGCAAATTCTCACGGCTAGCAATGAAAAAATAAAATGTGGAAAGAACCCCGACGAAAAAGGGGACTGGATGCGCAAATTCCAAACCACATAGAACGAGCTCGCATGGTGTAAAGGTATGTGGTAGTCCTAGACGTGGTTGGGGTCATGGAAGCTCTTCCAATATTGCGAGAAAAGACGATACTCCTGGCCCCCAAGAAATGAGTTGGCTCTTAATGTGAGATATTTTACAGCCAGTTAGAAGAGATATTCAGATTGCGATGAATAGAAGACTCACTATATAGAGCAAGACGATCATGACATGACCCCCAAATGTCACTTTCATATTTACCAATGACAGTATTGCCCCATACGTGCCAAAGTCATTAGACCTCTAGTCTATGCACATTGCTCTCTCCAAGAGGCCTCCCACTCTATGACTAATTTTTTCGATAGATGTTTTAATATTTTTAATAATAATCTGATGCATTTTGGTTTCGAACAAGATAGTGTCGTTGCTTACTTAAATAAGTGATTGACTTTACTCAAAAAAACCGAACATTGTTCTTGTGCTTATGGTTTAGAGTTTTTATTACTCGTGTTCTCGTTTGATGAATGAATCGAGGAATACTTGAATGATATGCTGATGGTAATGGCATATAACATATTAGTGACTATGATGAATTGATCATCACACTTCATCCAAGGATGCGGCACCACCATGTTCTTGATGCCTAACGACACTATTTTACAGTTACCGACACTCTATATGCATTGAGGGTGTCTAACTCGAACCTTACAAAGCTTCAAGGATGTACGTATCAACAAATTTCATGTTGAAACCCATGGGCTAATGGAATAGAGTATCTCAATATCACCACTAATGAATGCGGACGAAAGCACATCTTAGAGAAACTTACGAGTCAATTGCATGGAATATACGCTAACCAAAGGGTTATCAATAGACCTTGTTGAAATATCATCAGGAAGAATAGGTATATGACATGATCATCAAGAGGAATGGGTTCACCACAAACCTACCTATTCATAGAATGGGTTCATTGTGATACCCATAGTAAGAGGTTAAGCTTTGCTTTTAATGATTCTTATGACAATAATGTAAGGTCGAGTGGAATAAAATATGGGTTTACTCAACATTGGAAAGAATCACCTATGTTGGAGAGAAGAAGGGCCATTCTTATGGAGAATTGCAATCACAATTCTTTATAATCTTCCGCAGAACCAGGACGGTGTCCATGGCCAAAACGGACACAATAATGAGAACATAACAAATGAAGGAAGGCCCTGTGATGGATATATCATTGCTTACATAATCAGTTGGATAGTTTAAAGACACCAAGTCACATTGTCTAGACAGTAAGGTAAATATATCTTTTCAAGGGAAGGTTCAAAAAGCATACTCTACATATCCTATGCAATTTATAACCACAATAACTATCACCAAGTCAAACTCCATGTCTGATGTGTGTTGTTGGATCATCAATCTCATTCATGTGGGTATTGTTGGGAAATAGACTTACAAGGGCTGTTTAAAGTCCGATTTGAGGCGTGATTTTGAGTGGGTTCGACGATGACTTAACATCGAAATTTGGTTGGAATATGTAGCGCTCCACAAGATCTTTCCAAAACATGCAAAAATACTCAAAATATAGGAGGTATTAATGAGTATTAATGCTTCAAATTGACCTTATTGGGTTGGAAAAGAGATTGACGTGCATATAAGTCTCTATGCACAAACACTAGTTCACCAACAACTAGTGGAGACGTGAATGGATATGTGACTGGGCGGTCCTCGCGCGCGCACACACATACACGCCGTCGTTCGTCTGGATCGGATCATCTCGTCTCGTCTCGGCTCAGTTCAGTTTGGTCCGAGCCGGTTCGGGTGGAAGGGTGATTTGGGCGAAATGTCTCGGCGTCTCGAAGTTATCTTTTTAGTGGAATTTTATTTAGCAAATTTATTTGCCAACCGCCTCATTAGTTAAATCCAAAATTTTTGGATTGGGATAAGTGCTAAACTAATTGATAATTATCGAAATTAATGTTCGGATAAGTACTGAAATTAATTTATAATAATCGAATTAATATTAGGATAAGTATTAACATACCAATCCTAATCTATTTGGGAGTTCCTCCAACACACTTTTGTCTCTCGTTCTCTCCTATAAAATCAGACATGAGGGGTCTGATTTTTCACTGCTTCTGCTTCGAGTTCCTCTTCTCTAGTATCAATTTTTTTGTTTCTTGTACAGTGATGGTATATGTTTATTCTAGTTCGCTGAGGGTGTAGTGATCATTATATTAGTGCATCGAGGTCTTATTTTGTAACACCCCCAATCCGCTCAGGGATATACACGCCGTAGAACCTTCCTTCAAGGTTCTACCATGCTGGTAACAAAATCGAACAACTCAACAATGCCTTTAAGGCTAAAATGACTCAGTAGACCGATTTGGTCTTTCAATAAGTACATACAACTCAATTACAAAACGTGCCCACGCAGGGGTCGAATACAACACACTTCCGTACAACAGGGAAAATATACTGCAGCGGATATAAAATACAACTGAACCAATACAGCAATGTACGGGTCCTCATGTGATTAGTATCAATCATCTTTCATCATCCTTCGTGCCGACCCTGTGTTATGCTCCCAAAACCTGAATGCAAAAACAGACATCCACCCCCCGAATACTTGGGGGTTAGCAAAACTCCACTGTTTTGCTAGTGAAAGTACAAGTGCAAAAATACGAGCCATACAATACAAGTTCCAAGGACAAAAATAACCAGGAATCCTTAAAGATTTAAACATAACGAAAATACTTCCCGAGGCGAGAGTTTAGGTAAAGTTTTCCAAAATCGAAAGATCCCAAGTCAAGGGAAACAATATATAAAGTGATTTAAAATGCCATCGGGAGTTTTGATAGAAACAACTCAGGATTTTCGAATCCTTCTCTTTCCAAAATCAACAGGGGTCACAGCCCAAATGTTTCATTTTCACAAATAAATCCAACAACAATTCACAGGACCAGAGCCCGCATCAAGTGTCCTCAACGGACATAAAATCAACACAACATAATCACGCACATGCATCGCCTAGGACCGGGACGAAGCCACAAATCCCACTCGAGGCCTCTAAGGACCCTCCCGAGCTGGCTAGGTAAACAAATCACAACATCTCACGGTTGGATCAATCACTTGTTGTATCCTGGCCACATGATCACATGCCATGCGCCACCGTAGATTATCTTTGGCGCTCACGGTTGGATCAATCACTTGTTGCATCCTGACCACATGATCGCATGCCATGTGTCACCGTAGTTTTTCTTAGGCTCTCACGGTTGGATCAATCGCTTGTTGCATCCTGGCCACATGATCACATGCCATGTGCCACCGTAGGCCCCGCCCACATCCACACAATAACACACATAGCACAATGCAACAAAGATATCCAAACAATTCACCCAGAGCTATCAAACACTAAGCAAAACACCACGTCAAACCACAATGCACCGAAATGAAGCCATATACGTACACACGCATTAAGCATAACATCAATACCAAACATGTCCAAAGGATTCACGTAGTCGCTTACAACCCACACAATGCATGACGCAATGGTCAAATCACAACGTACCGATATGAGATAATATATACATGTATATTATCAAAACACAATGACAACACCAAGTGTATTCATAGCAATTCACATAACCATCCACAAACACAACGTCCACAAAATACACACGTTTTGAAAGAAGGTCTTTAACAAGGCTAACCGAATCTTTGAAAGTGAAATTCAAACGATCAAATAAACACAAGTAGACGATCGCTAATTATCATATCCACAAAACAAGAATTGTATGGACAAGGTACTTGCCTCGAATAACCACAACACGGAGAATCGACCGAAGTAGATTGGCACGGACCGACTACGAGCTCGCCGACTCCACCGAACGCCAACTCGCGATAATAAACTAAGAATGTAATACCCGGTTGTAATTCAGTCATTGTCATTCAGTAATTTCATTCGGTGATTGTCACTAAGTGGATTTTCACTCAATTATAATCATTCATCAATCATGTTCATTCACCGTGTTCACCGTTCGGAAAAACTTCGAGTTGTGTATCGTTATTGTTCATTGTTTCAACTTTCCTCATTTGAGTTCGACTTTGTTAGATCACCATTAATTTTTGGTAACTCCAAAAATTCTAAATCTTTGCAATATTATAGAGAATCGAGTTAGCTTTCCAATGGTTCAAACGGTGAGTCAATCGGAGTCCGGACGAGAGAGTTATGGTCGTTTTAGCTCAACCGCTCATTGGCCGATCACTGCCGAACGAACTCGGCCGTGTCGTCCGACACGGCCCGTGCCGTACTCGTCCGGAAAGTGCCGGTGTCGCCTCAGGACCCGACCGTGTCGCCGGCACGGCCGAAGTCGCACCCTTCCGGATAAGCGAACCGATCGCCCGACGCCCGACCGTGTCGCCCGGCACGGCCGAGTCATGCCAGTCGCCTCGGCCGGTCACTGTCGGGAGGCCCTCCGCGCCGCGACCGTGTCGAGCAGGACACGGTCGAGTCACTGTCGAGTCACCGCGAGTCATCAAGCCGCCAATGTCGGCCGGTATGCGACACGACCGTGCCGATCGGCACGGCCGTGTCCGGCAGCGACAACTCCTATAAATTCATTTTTCAGCATTTCAGCCCATTTTTCTTCCTTTTCTTCACCTTCAACCGAGAGATAAGGCTTGAGGGACGGTTTTTCCTTCACAAATCATTTGGGTGTTTGATTTTTTCATCTCCTTTCGATCGTGAAGCGGATAATCAATCTAACGCGTGTTCTTGGATTAAAGCACTTGGATCATCAAGAGGTAATTCCTTCAACACTTTGGACTTCGATTTTGTGTTGAAATAGGATGTTTTGGACGTTATAATCATGATATATGAAGGGATATGTATATGATTATGAGTTTGTATAAGGATTCATTGGATTATTGAGGGTTTATTCAAGAACACTTTGAATATCGAGTTGGAATTGGGAATTTTCGACTAATTGTTGTTATAATCACATTTTTGGATATTCATAACGGATTATTGATCGTATTGGAGATGTTTTGTTGGTTTGAAACACTTCTTGGGGATTTTGATATTGGGATATCGAGGTTTGATTGTAAACAATCGGAGTTTGGACGCAACGTGTTTGTTTCAATACCTCAATGGACTTAGTTTTATCGTATCGACGTTTTGAGTTCGTTATATTCGTGTTTGATTCGTATATTGATCGGATTGTCGGTAATTGTATTGAATTAAGGTTGTTCGTGCGACCGACACTTCATTTAGGACATTTGTTCGTGGAAGGACTTTCTTCATCGGTATTCTGTAAGTTAATTCTTACTCGGTTAAAAGGATATTCATACCTTTCGTTGTTGATCATTCATAATCATAACTCATTCATCATTGTATTAATCATATTAAAACTTGTTATTGTCAATTAATCACTTCAGTCATAAGAGCAGCGGTTCCAATCTTTTCGTTGAGCTATCATTCATTTCATTATTACTCTCATCTCGGTGAGTCATTCTTGGCCTTCTCTAATTATTATTCATTGATATTCATTATGGTCATTCTCGTTCATGTGACCTTCTCGGGTTCATATTGCGTGGCGGGTGTGTACGTGTGGAATTTTTAGTCGGGCACACGATGGTTATTGTATTGGGTTCACTGATACATTAGACCGTGCACACGGGTCATATTGTCTCGTGAGACTAATTAGGTACACGGACGGGTGTTGTACACTTGCACGTAACATTACGGGCGTACTATGATACTCCTCTTCGTAATTCATAACTAAGAATGTTTCTTAACTTCGGTTAAATCATGATTGTGTATTTTTCAACCCTTGAGGATTGTTGTTCTTTGTAATCGACCCCGTTTGGGGATTTTGTTTTTCAGGTCATGGCAAGGCAAACGCACGGGAATAGCATGTTGATGTCGAGGAGTCCTAGTGATACTAGTAGGGGCCCCGATCTTTGATTATTCATGTTATTGTCCTTTATTTTCCGCTGCAAACTTTCATTTGAATACTCGGTTCATTCGGTGTTGTGTATTTTATCTTCATATAAAATACACTAGTATTGATATTATCTGGTGTGTTGTAACTAAACTCCTCATCGGAGTAATTATTGTTGTAATGTAGTTCGGTACTACATTTATCTTGTGTAATTCATTCATTTTCATTTGCTGGTGGGTCCCAGGTTGGGGATCTACTTGACCGTAATATCCGCCTAGTTTGGGGTGTTACGAGTTGGTATCGGAGCGTGGTTTTGAATACTACCTTCCGAGTCATGTCTCATTTGAAATCATCGTCATCGAGACTAGTATCATTGGACTTTCGCGTCACGTGTGACTGTGCAAATGCCGAGCCAATCGAATAGGAAGAAGCGTAAGATTTCTAACGCCATGGTATAATTTCGGCAATAGTCATTCATTCATCATTCATCAATTAACAATCCTCAAACATCATCATTCATTGTGATTAGAACGATCATGTTAACTCATTAATCACTTAATTCATTTCATTACTCGATTAATAATCGGGACGATCATGTTAACTCATTAATTACT
The DNA here is from genome assembly GCA_033398695.1 of Orobanche coerulescens. Taxonomy (NCBI): domain Eukaryota; kingdom Viridiplantae; phylum Streptophyta; class Magnoliopsida; order Lamiales; family Orobanchaceae; genus Orobanche; species Orobanche coerulescens. The sequence goes on from CM065803.1 coordinate 55,120,535, forward strand.
CAATTCATTTCATTATCCGATTGTCAACTGATGATCATATTATCAATCTTGTTAAGTTATTCAAGATAATCATTTCAAGAATTTCATCAGATAATCATGTAACTTCAGTAAATCATTCATATAATCACTAAGTTAGAGCATGTATACTCATTTTCATCATCTCATGACATAATCATAACGTGCTAATCATGCGGGAAATATAATCATTATGCGACCTTCCTACTCCAGTATGGAGAGAACTGTCAAGGGATGCATGGGGAGAGGCCGCGGTGCGAACCGAAACCCGAGAAATAATCACTCGCTGCCGGGAAATCGTGCCCAGGACTCGGCTCGATCAGAAGATGTTCGGGTTGATCCACTCACTTTTATGCAGGCCATGATGACCCATGTGCAGTTGCTCAATCATCATTGCGCCACTCTGACCGGATTAATCGAGAGAACTCTCCGTCTGAGCAGTGCTAAGGAAATTGCCGGCAAAGAACTCGCATATGTCAACAGGAAATTAACGAAGCGTAATCAACCCAAAGGCGGTCAGTCAACCTTCAAGAAGCCTCGTGTGAGCCCTATCGTTTCTGAGCGACCTTCTACGGCGCATAATCGTGCGGGATCTCATTCCCGAGCGGCCAGTTCGGTCATCACCTGTTTCAATTGTGGAACGCCGGGTCATTTCAGCCGAGTGTCCGAAACCGTCTATCACGTGCTATAATTGTGGGAATTTTGGGCATAAGGCCCGTTTTTGCGAAAGGACTCCAAGTCGGCTCGGCATCTCGAGCCCGAAGCAACCGGCGTTCGATCAGGCGCCTTGTCTTCGTCGTTTATGTCAATGGAATCATATAGAGTTGGTTGTCGTATTTTTCAGACGGGAGCGTACGGTTCGGGGACCGGCAAGTCCCTGATTCCTATGATGAGGAGGATCGACGATCCGGTGGTCCGAACGATTTGGTATACTCGTAATTTTATTTCAACTTGTGTGTACCTTTTGATCTTTGGTACACCGCATTCATTCATTTTCGAATCATGCTTGAATAGACTTATTTCGGTATAGTCCTACTTAATGACCGCGATTGGTTGATGGATCTAATCGTGGTGAATTTATCTTAGGGCGATGTAATTTTCGGTATTAGTTGGTTTGATCGTCTCGATACTATCCTCGGTGTTTGTTAGCGTTTAGTCGCTATCTTTCCGTCGTTGGTTGTCGAATGTGTGCTTCAGGAAGTAATCCCGTTGTTCGGTAGAATTTTTATTATGGCGGAAGCGAAGAAATTCCGCAATCGAACTATTCAATCATTCATTATATCATTTTCATCGATTGGCCTTTCTAAGGCAATCGAGTTATTCAGTCATTCCTTATATCATTTCCATCGATTGGCTTTTCTAAGACAATCGAGTCATTCAATCATTCATTGTATCATTTTCATCGATTGGCCTTTCTAAGGCAATCGAGTTATTCAATCATTCATTGTATTATTTTCGTCGATTGTCCTTTCAAAGGCAATCGAGTTATTCAAACATTCATTGTATCATCTTCATCGATTGGCCTTTCTAAGGCAATCGAGTTGTTCAATCATTATTGGTATCTCTTTTTATCAATTGACCATTCTAGGGCAATCGAAATGTTCAATCATTCGTGGTATCATTGTCATCGATTGACGATGTATTTCGAGCGAGTTATCTAGTTGCCTTCACATAGAGTAAGGGAATTCGGGAGTGAGTTGGAGCCGTGCGTCCCCTTTATTGAAGGCACCGTATCGGACGACCCGACTGGAATGCGGGAGTTGAAGATTGAACTTGAGGAATAGTTCGAGGAAGGTCATCTCAGACCTATTGCGTCCCCGTGAGGAGCACCAGTGTGAACTGACAAGGAGAAGCATGGCACGTCTCGAGAGTGTATTAATTACCAAGAGTTGAGCAGGCGATGATCAAGAGTAGTATCCTTTACTTCGTATTGATGATCTTTTAGATCAACTTCAGGAGTTTCGTATTTTCCAAGATCGACTTAAGATCCGGATATCACCGATTCGGATTCGAGAGTCGGATATCGCGAGGACAGCGTTTCATACACGCTATGGTCATTATGAGCTCGTAGTTATGCCGTTCGGGCTAACTATTGCACCTGTGGTATTCATGGAGTTAATGAATCGGGTTTTCATCGACTTTTTAGATCAGTTGTTGTTGTCTTCATCGACGACATTTTGATTTATTCTCTTAGCCGAGAGGAACACGAGGTTCATCTTCTTCAGGCTCTCGACGTGTTGAGACGCGAGCAATTTTATGGAAGTTTTCTTAATGTGAGTTCTGGATGTCCGAAGTGACCTTTCTCGGGCATGTAATTTCGTCTGACAGAGTTCGTGTCGACCCTCAGAAGTCGGAGACTATCCGAGATTGGCAACCTCCGAAAGATATTAAGTAAATCCGATGTTTCCTCGGATTAGCTGGTTAATTATCCAACCCACGGCCGGAGCTAGTAACCGTGGTTTTCGCGTTGGAATTTTGGCGTCGTTACCTTTATGGAATCACTTGTCAGATCTTCACCAATCACAAGAGTTGAACTATATATTTACTCACAAGGAGTTAAATATGCGACAGGGACGGTGGTTGGAACTAATCAAAAATTTTGATATCGAGATCCTTTACCACCCGGGCAAGGCGAACGTTGTCGCCGACGCCTTGAGTCGTAAGTCCGTTCAGGAGCAGATGCATGCTCGTTTACTTGATTCGAAGGAGCTTCAACAGAATTCCTTAGACCCGAGATCGAGGTCCGGCTTCAGCGAGTTCGAGACTGACTTTGTATGTTAGAGATTTCATCATCTCGAGGATGCAATCGGGGAGAATCGGGGTTCGGACCCGGCATTGTTGCGCATTCGTGAAGATGTGGCTCGGGAAAGCCCTGGATTCGTGGTCCACGAGGATGGACTTTTGAGGTTTAAGAACCGGTTGTGCGTGCTGCGAATGACGAGTTGAAAAATTCTATTTTGAGAGAAGCTCATGCTACCCCTTATTCTGTTCATCCGGGTCCAAGAAGATTTACAAGGACTTGAAACAAAATTACCGGTGGAGTAATATGAAGCGAGAAGTCGCGAGAATTTGTTTCGAGATGCTTAACTGTCAACAAGTCAAGATGGAACCTCGGCGACCGGCGAGTATGTCGATACCGCTCCTATTAGGAATGGAAGTGGGAAGACATTTCTATGGATTTCATCACGAGTTTGCCGACGAGTCGCCGTGGCATGAATGCGATCTCGGTGATTGTGGACCGCTCAACTAAATCAGCTCATTTCCTTGAGATCAAGGATACGTGGGGTCCCGAGAGACTGGATCGATTGTTCATCAAGGAGATAGTGAGACCGCACGGTACTCCTAAGAGTATCGTTTCCGATCGTGACGGACGAATTGTTTCCCATTTTTGGAAATCGGTTCATCGTGCTATGGGAACTCGGCTTAATCTCGATCGCCTTTCATCCTCGGTCAGACGGACAATCGAGAGGACTATTCGGACATTAGAGGACATGTTGAGGGCATGCGTCCTCGATTAGTACGATGGGGAAGCCCAATTCTTGTTGTTTAAGTCCACGTACGTATAGTTGGCATGCCTCCATTAAGATGGCACCTTACGAGGCCTTGTGCGGTCGTCTTTGTCGATCTCCTTTGTGTTAGGATGACTTGTTAGAATCAATCGGCACCGAGCCCGATATGCTTATAGCCGTCCGGGAGAAGGTAGCTTTGATCAAGAGTCGTATGTTGACATTTCGAGTCGGCGAAATCGTATGCGGATAATCGTCGCCGACCACTAGAGTTCAAACGGGTGACCATGTTTTGGTCAAGATATCCCCTAGTCGAGGTATTTTTCCGTTTCGGAAAACGGGGGAAGTTGAGCCCAAGATTCATTGGACCGTTTGAAATTTTGGATCGAGTAGGCGAGTTAGCTTATCGATTGGCGTTACCTCCGGCTTTGAGCAGGATTCATAACGTGTTTCACGTCTCTCAGTAACGGAAGTATGTTGCTGACCCGAGTCACATACTTCAGTTCGACGAAATCGGGATCGCATATGATCATTCGTACGAGGAGCGTCCTGTACGAGTGTTAGAGCGGCGAATCAAACAGTTGAGGAACAAGACGATCCCTTTAGTCAAGATTCAGTGGTCTAGACACGGAGTCGAAGAGGCCACTGGGGAAACCGAGGAGAATATGCGGGAGAGTTATCCCGAGTTGTTTGACCCTTAGTTTCGGGGACGAAACTCTTTTTAAGGGGGGGAGTATGTAATACCCGGTTGTAATTCAGTCATTGTCATTCAGTAATTTCATTCGGTGATTGTCACTCAGTGGATTTTCACTCAATTATAATCATTCATCAATCATGTTCATTCACCGTGTTCACCGTTCGGAAAAACTTCGAGTTGTGTATCGTTATTGTTCATTGTTTCAACTTTCCTCATTTGAGTTCGACTTTGTTAGATCACCATTAATTTTTGGTAACTCCAAAAATTCTAAATCTTTGCAATATTATAGAGCATCGAGTTAGCTTTCCAATGGTTCAAACGGTGAGTCAATCGGAGTCCGGACGAGAGAGTTATGGTCGTTTTAGCTCAACCGCTCATTGGCCGATCACTGCCGAACGAACTCGGCCGTGTCGTCCGACACGGCCCGTGCCGTACTCGTCCGGAAAGTGCCGAAGTGTCTGCCTCAGGACCCGACCGTGTCGTGCAGCACGGCGAGTCGCACCCTTCCGGATAAGCGAACCGATCGCCCGGCCACGCGGCCAGTCGCACGGCGCGTCGAGTCATGCCAGTCGGTCGGCGGGTCAGCTGTCGGGAGGCCCTCGCGCCGACCGTGTCGGCGAGGACGGTCGAGTCAGCTGTCGAGTCAGCTGTCGAGTCACTGCTGGCCAATCGGCCAGGTATGCGACACGACCGTGCCGATCGGCGCAGGCCGTGTCCGGCAGCGATCAACTCCTATAAATTCATTTTTTCAGCATTTCAGCCCATTTTTCTTCCTTTTCTTCACCTTCAACCGAGAGATAAGGCTTGAGGAGGGTTTTCCTTCACAAATCATTTGGGTGTTTGATTTTTTCATCTCCTTTCGATCGTGAAGCTTAGGATAATCAATCTAACGCGTGTTCTTCGGATTAAAGCACTTGGATCATCAAGAGGTAATTCCTTCAACACTTTGGACTTCGATTTTGTGTTGAAATAGGATGTTTTGGACGTTATAATCATGATATATGAAGGGATATGTATATGATTATGAGTTTGTATAAGGATTCATTGGATTATTGAGGGTTTATTCAAGAACACTTTGAATATCGAGTTGGAATTGGGAATTTTCGACTAATTGTTGTTATAATCACATTTTTGGATATTCATAACGGATTATTGATCGTATTGGAGATGTTTTGTTGGTTTGAAACACTTCTTGGGGATTTTGATATTGGGATATCGAGGTTTGATTGTAAACAATCGGAGTTTGGCTACAAAGTGTTTGTTTCAATTCCTCAATGGACTTAGTTTTATCGTATCGACGTTTTGTTTTCGTTATTTTAGTGTTTGATTCGTATTTTGATCGGATTGTCGGTTATTGTATTGAATTAAGGTTGTTCGTGCGGTGACACTTCATTTAGGACATTTGTTCGTGGAAGGACTTTCTTCATCGGTATTACGTAAGTTAATTCTTACTCGATTAAAAGGATATTCATACCTTTCGTTGTTGATCATTCATAATCATAACTCATTCATCATTGTATTAATCATATTAAAACTTGTTATTGTCAATTAATCACTTGATCATAAGGAGCAGCGGTTCCAATCTTTTCGTTGAGCTATCATTCATTTCATTATTACTCTCATCTCGGTGAGTCATTCTTGGCCTTCTCTAATTATTATTCATTGATATTCATTATGGTCATTCTCGTTCATGTGACCTTCAGGTTCATATTGCGTGGCGGGTGTGTACGTGTGGAATTTTTAGTCGGGCACACGATGGTTATTGTATTGGGTTCACTGATACATTAGGCCGTGCACACGGGTCATATTGTCTCGTGAGACTAATTAGGTACACGGACGGGTGTTGTACACTTGCACAGAACATTACGGGCGTACTATGATACTCCTCTTCAGCGTAATTCATAACTAAGAATGTTTCTTAACTTGATTAAATCATGATTGTGTATTTTTCAACCCTTGAGGATTGTTGTTCTTTATCGACCCGTTTGGGGATTTTGTTTTTCAGGTCATGGCAAGGCAAACGCAGAATAGCATGTTGATGTCGAGGAGTCCTAGTGATACTAGTAGGGGCCCCGATCTTTGATTATTCATGTTATTGTCCTTTATTTTCATTGCAAACTTTCATTTGAATACTCGGTTCATTCGGTGTTGTGTATTTTATCTTCATATAAAATACACTAGTATTGTATTATCTGGTGTGTTGTAACTAAACTCCTCATCGGAGTAATTATTGTTGTAATGTAGTTCGGTACTACATTTATCTTGTGTAATTCATTCATTTTCATTTGCCTGGTGGGTCCCAGTTGGGGATCTACGGCACTGTAATATCCGCCTAGTTTGGGGTGTTACAAAGAAGGACAATAACAACAATGAAAATGAATTCCATAGCACGACTTAAAGCCGTTGAATTCAAAGAACGAATGACGACAGTTCAAGTGTTTCCCCCAAAACGGCCAAGAACACGATTCGTCCCGTCAAAACACGAAAACGGAATTCCAAATCGAAATATAGATATACAATCCATAGAATATGTTTAACAACATCACTTAACAACAATCGATCCATCAAAAAGGGATGGAAAACGAGATCAAGAACAAATCCCCATCCAAACACAATACAACAATAGTCGTACAATACATATAATACAACAGTAAAAATGAAAAACTACAGCTGAATATTACATACTCCCCCCTTAAAAAGAGTTTTGTCCTCAAAACTAAGGAGTAATCAACTCAGGATATCTCTCCCGCATGCTATGCTTGGTCTGCATGTAGCCTCCTCGAATCCGTGTCTCGACCACTGAATCTTCAGTAGGGGAATTGTCTTATTTCTCAACTGTTTGATCTGTAATACCCGAGATTCTAATGTGTATTTTGAACATTGTGACATTGTATACGTTGTATTTGATCTGAGTATTATCCAGAGTATTTCATGATCTGGTGTTGTTGAACGTATGATTTCATGAATGTGTTCAAAATTTGTAATTTTTGCACTAGTAGCGCACGCTAACCACAAGGCATAGCGTACGCTAATTTAGTTTCGTAGCGCACGCTGTGTATGAACCTTAGCGCGCGCTATACGTAGTCAACTTGATTATGACAGGGTGGTAGGTAAGATCAGCCGCGAATCTTGGTCGGGACATGTTGGGATGTATCTGGACGGCTTTTGGAAAAGTCGAGTCAACGGTACTTAGCGCACGCTAATGTTATGAGGCTAGCGCACGCTAAGTCTAGTACAGTGAGGTCAGTGAACCTTCGTTCAGTCATTAACGCACGCTAAAAATAGTTGTTAGCGTACGCTAATCGTTGATTTTAGCGTACGTAAGGCTGTTTAGCGTACGCTATGCCGAGACACGTAAGAGACAGTAGACTAATAGCCCGTTAGCGCACGCTAATTTGAAGGAGTAGCGCACGCTAATAACCCTTTTCTATAAATAGGACAGCACCCATCTTCATTTTTCAGTTTTCACCACTTTGCATACTCGATTTTTGAGGCTTTGAGATTTATTTGCTCCATCCAAATCCTACATACCAGCCTCCTAACATCACCATTGATGACAAAGGGGCTTTGAGGATTGGTGTTCTAGCTTTTGGGCATAGAGTTCATCAAGTTATTCCAACTTATCCTTCCGTTTAAGGTATGTTACGATTCACCAAGCTAGAATTTATGTTCTTAGCTATGCTTTGAGATTGTTTCGGAAATCATTGGACTAGTTAAAGATCTTTTGAGTCCAGCACCATATTTTTGAAGATTAGAAATCGATTATACCTTGTTTTTCCCTCGTTGTTAAGAATGTTGATCGAGCCTTGATGGATAAAAACCTTAGGATGTAGTATCCTTACCTCGTTGGAATCATGAGCATGATTTTAGTTAGATTCTATGAATTCCTTTGATGTTCCACCGATGAAATTCATGTTTGCTAGGGGTATTTGTTTTGACAATATTCTTCATGTTCTTGAGGATGATGAATCAGCCATGTCATTGAACTCAACCCGGATCACCGTAGTATCGTTTTCCTTGTGTAATACTTGGGCATGCTTGCCATCTTGAGTAACATTTGTGGTAAAATCATAATAGCTGAACATATGAGAATTTTGAATTGAATCCCATATTTAAACCCGAAATCTTTAATATCTTGTAAATCCTTGAACTCATAAACATCAGCACTTCACCTCCGAAATGATCGTTCAACTCTCTAGAAGTGTATTATCATTTCCGGTTCAGCTCTCATCTAGTATACTAACCACGAACCGGCCTTACGTCACTATTTTACGATTCTAATAAAAGTTATTCGGTGATCGTACGTTAGTATCGAGTAGTATGTTAAGTTCCTTGTATCTCTTTTTGAACAAGGTTCGAGCCTTGCATAGGGGTCGATCGAGGGGCGGTGTCCTACGGACGCGTGACATTCATTGGAGTATTTTATTCTTGCCATTTTCGAGGCAAGTATCATATATTGAGTTTGGTTTATATTGGAACTTTGATCATGCATACGGTTTTGTTTATGTTATCGAGTATGAGGTTATTTTCTTTGATTTGTTGTAGTATTCGTTATTAATTGTTCGTGTTGATGAACATATTGAACTGCATATGTGTATGCATGATTGCATGGTTTATATTGTAAATGATCCGATGGGGGTCATGAGGATCTATGCTGAGGGCACTGGATCGAATGTCCACCATGCGTTGGTCCGACGGGATCATCATGTGGATCTATGCTGAGGGCGCTAGATCGTTGGACGGGTTTTCCACCATGCGTTGGTCCGACGGGATCATCATGGGGATCTATACTGAGGGCGCTGGATCGTTGGATTACCCTGTATTGTGTTGATGGAATTGTGAGGATTCGCATCGTTGGATTCCGGTGACGGAAGTCCATTTCGTATGTTTTATGATGCATTGTTGACTTATGTATTATGATACTTGTACTAGCATCGTTTTGCTAACCCCTTCGGGGGTGGACATTTGTTTTGATGTTCAGGTAGCCGAGGAGCGGGGAAGCAACCACAGTACCGATACGGTGATGAAGTGGCTCAGTGATATGTTTCATGTTGTCTTGTTTTCCGGTTATTTTCAGTACTCGAGTACGTTATGTTGTTGATATTTTGGGGACATTTTGTAATAATGAACTTATTTGAATTGTCGAACGGGTTTGAATTTCCTTTTATTAATGACACTTTAGTATTATTTCCGTATTTCTCAAATTAGCCTTGTAAATTCTTATACAAAGGATTTACGGCGCTGTAATTATCTCGAACATATCGGGGCGTTACAGAATATGGTATAAGAGCTAAGATTCATGGATATCTTGGCAGTCGGGTTAGTTGGGTCTATTTACGTTATTTGATTTATGGGTCGTTTGTAACATCACTGCTGAGCCAGCATCGTCATGTGGACCGTGGTTGTAAGTCTCCTAATCTCAGATACTACCGTTTTATTTAATTCCTGTTTTGTGAATATTGACGGACTTTCTTTTAGAAAAGTTTGCCCTGGATATTGAGTATTTGTGTTTACAATATGTTAAGGGGAGATCATGGACGCGGACGTGGTCGTGGACGCGGACGTGGTAATGCGAGACAGGAGGATTCGGCGTCTACCCCAGAATTATCGGCTAGTCGAACCGATTCCCATTCTGGAGGACAGCAGGGATCAGCAAATAATAACGCAAATCCTAATATGCCGGCAGTGCTTCAACATGTGGTTGCTCAGATAAACCAGTTTGATCAGGTAGTTGACCGCATGAAGACGGCGATGGGACAGCAACACAACGAGGATAATCGAGGAGACAAATGGCTTACAGAGGTGGTCAAATTGCACCCTCCAAAATTTGACGGTTCTGCTGAGACACTTACTTGGGATCACTGGCTGAAGGAGTTAGAGAAGATCTTTGCAGGGATTAACTGTCCCGATGATAGAAAGGTTTCGATCGCCCAGTATCTCCTGACTGGGGAGGCTTTCGACTGGTGGGAGGCCATTCGACCTGAGGATCATAATGCTGACTCGACGAAATTCAAATTAATAATGGAAGTGTAATATTGTCCTCGCCCAGTTAGAGAGGCCCGAGTCCGGGAGTTTTTCTCACCACAAAATTTAGAGGCATCTGTGACAGACGTGATTAAGACTTTTAATCACCAGCTGACTTATGTGCGCCACTTGGTCAGGACCGAGGCGGAGAGGATTTTTCATTTTGACATGCGGATGAATCCGGAGATTCATCAATATATGTCCGGATTTGAGTGTACCACTTTGCGACAGTATCAGGATAAAGCACTGGCCTACGATATGAAAGAGGCGGCGGTAGAGAAATCAACGGAAGTAAAGAAACAGAAGGTGTCTGGCAACTTCACGGAGAACAAGAGAGGTGGGCCCCGCAAGGGCCAGTCCTCATTTCATTCATCCAAGAGGCCTCCATAATCTTCTCGAGGTGGAAAGAAGTTTCGGGCAGCACCAATCGTTTCAGACGCAGGGAGGAAATGTTATAACTGTGGCAAAACAGGGCATGTTCGACGTGATTATTTCGCACCTGCTATGACCTGTTTCGAGTGTGTACAAGACGGACATCGCGCAACGTTTTGTGGAAATGCGACTCGATCTTTTGGTACTCGCACTCCTGCACCGGTTTCGAAGGATACAAGTGTAAACCAGACGCAACAGAGTGGTTTCCAGCAGCAGAATGTTGGGAAAAGAGAGCCATCCAGCGCTGGGTCCGTTCCTCCGCGTATTTAAGAGATGAAAAAGTCAGACGATCAGAACACGGCTGTTGCATCAGGTACGATTCAGATCCTTTTGCAATCAGTTAGTGTCTTATTGGATTCAGGAGCTACGCATTCTTTGATATCTTTGAACTGTGTTAATCATTTGAAAATCTCGTGCTTGTATGATTGTGAACCTTATGTTGTGGGATTACCGAGCGGAGAGAGACTTGTGGGAACTCTAGAAACTAGAGATTTTCCAGTGACTATAGGAGGGAGAGATTGGCCATCAAATCTTATTGTAGTCGACATCCATGGTGACGATTTAATTCTCGGAGATGATTGGCTCAACCGTTATGGAGCTATTTTGAATTACCGAAAGAGAGTCATTTCTATCATTGCTGATGATGGATCTGAACATTTATTTAAGGGATGGAGACCGAGAAGCTCAGGAAAACTGATCAAAGCCATGAAAGCAGTTAAATTGCTAAAGCAGGGTGGTTACGGATTTTGGTGTTATGCCATGAAGAAAGAAGAAGGAGTCAAGCTCGCCTCTATTCCAGTGGTAAACGAATTCTCAGACGTATTCCCTGACGAACTACCCGGTTTACCTCCGCGGAGAGAAGTAGAGTTTAATATCGAATTGGAGCCTGGAGCTGCACCTATTTCTAGAGCACCATACCGTATGGCGCCAACCGAGATGTATGAACTAAAGAAACAGCTTGAGGAATTATTGCAGAAGGGTTACATTCAACCTAGCGTCTCTCCTTGGGGAGCACCCATTCTTTATGTCCAGAAGAAAGATGGATCGCTTCGATTATGTATTGATTACAGGGAGCTAAACAAGATGACGATCAAGAACAAGTATCATATACCTCGGATCGACGATTTGTTTGATCAACTGCAAGGGGAAAGGGTATTCTCGAAGATTGACTTGCGATCAGGATACCATCAGTTTAGAATTAAGGAATCGGACATACCGAAATCTGCTTTCAGATCCCGGTACGGGCATTATGAATTCGTGGTGATGCCATTTGGACTTACCAATGCTCCTGCGGTATTTATGCAATTGATGAATCGGGTATTCTTAGAATACTTGGATAAATTTGTGGTAGTCTTCATCGATGACATCTTGATCTATTCGAAAGACACAGAGGAGCATGCTGAGCATTTGCGTATTGTTTTGAGCGCCTTGAGGAATGAACAGCTTTATGCGAAACTTTCTAAATGCGAGTTCTGGCTTAGGGAAGTAACCTTCCTTGGGCATGTGATATCAGCACGGAGTTCAGGTGGACCCGAAGAAAGCCAAAGCAATCTTGGAATGGGACTACTATAAAAACAGCATTTAACAGCGGTTCTGGAGCCCTTTTAACAGCGGTTCTGGAACCGCTGTTAAATGTCCCACTGTTAAATTTAACAGTGGTTGTCTAAGAACCGCTGTTAAATGTTTAACAGCGGTTGTTGAACCCGCCCGCCACCCGCACATAATATGTATAAATGTGCATTTCCGCTACTCACGGGATTTGAACCTGTGACCTCAATGAGATGGAGGTGGGTATCAAACCAGTGAGCCAAAGTCATTTGTTGTTCTAATATTGATTTATATTATATAAGTGTACAATAAACCATATATATGTATATAAATATATATATATATATATATATATATAAAATATATATATATATATATATTATATGTATATGTTTGTTAATATTTTCAGAATTATTTTCAAAATATATTAATATTTAACAAAATATTTTAATATATAATGTAATATAATTTTTAATATTAATATATAACAAAATATATTAATATTCAATATTTTCCACATTTGATATAATATAATTCATAAAATAATATGTATATATTATAATTTTTAATATATAATGTAATATATTTTTAATATTAATATATAACAAAATATATTAATATTCAATATATTCCACATTTGATATAATATAATTCATAAAATAATATGTATATGTATTATTATTTTTAATATATAATGTAATATAATTTTTAATATTAATATATAACAAAATATATTAATATTCAATATATTGCACATTTAATATAATATAATTCATAAAATAATATGTATGTATTATAATTTTTAATATATAATGTAATATAATTTTTAATATTAATATATAACAAAATATATTAAGATTCAATATATTCCACATTTGATATAATATAATTCATAAAATAATATGTATATATTATAATTTTTAATATATAATGTAATATAATTTTTAATATTAATATATAACAAAATATATTAATATTCAATATATTCCACATTTGATGTAATATCATTCATAAAATAATATGTATGTATTATAATTTTTAATATATAATGTAATATAATTTTTAATATTAATATATAACAAAATATATTAATATTCAATATATTTCACATTTAATATAATATAATTCATAAAATAATATGTATGTATTATAATTTTTAATATATAATGTAATATAATGTTTAATATTAATATATAACAAAATATATTAATATTCAATATATTCCACATTTGATATAATATAATTCATAAAATAATATGTATATATTATACTTTTTAATATATAATGTAATATAATTTTTAATATTAATATATAACAAAATATATTAATATTCAATATATTCCACATTTGATATAATATAATTCATAAAATAATATGTATGTATTATAATTTTTAATATATAATGTAATATAATTTTTATTATTAATATATAACAAAATATCTTAATATTCAATATATTGCACATTTAACAGGGTTCTAGAAAGAACCATTTGTTAAAATCTAAGTTTAACAATGGTTCTAAGAGAAGCTGGCATTAAATCTGCAATTAACAGTTTCCTATAACCATTAAAGTCTAATTGCAATGTTCATCTGGAATCATTTGTTAAATGCAGATTCCGCTGAAACCATTTATTAAATTGTTATCCATCGTTTCATTTTAAACGGTTTTTAGAACCATTTGTTAAAATGCCGATTAAATCTTGTTTTTGTAGTAGTGGAATCTCCTAATAACGTGAAAGAAGTCTGAAGTTTCTTAGGACTTGCTGGATATTATCGCCGTTTTGTAGAAGGATTTTCCAAAATTGCTCGTCCGCTTACTCAATTGTTGCAGAAGACTCAGAAATTCGTGTGGAATGAGAAATGCCAAACTAGCTTTGATGAACTTAAGAAGAGACTGACGACAGCACCTATACTAGCGTTACCAGATGGAAACGAGGGATTCATGGTGTACAACGACGCTTCAAATCAGGGTCTGGGATGTGTGTTGATGCAGAAGGATAGGGTGATTACCTATGCCTCTCGACAGTTGAAACCGTACAAAGTAAATTACCCGACTCATGATCTGGAGTTAGCAGCTGTGGTCTTTGCTTTGAAAATTTGGCGACATTATTTATACGGCACTCATTGTCAGATCTTTACAGATCATAAGAGCCTCAAGTATATTTTCAGTCAGAAGGAATTAAACATGAGGCAGAGAAGGTGGCTGGAATTGATCAAGGATTATGATTTGGAAATCCTCTATCATCCAGGCAAAGCAAACGTGGTAGCTGATGCACTGAGCCGTAAACCTATTTCTCTTCGAGTGTTGGAAGCGCTCACGGCCCAAACCAGCATTCAACGAGAACTGATCCGTGAAGGTATTGAAGTATGGTCACGAGGAGTCCAAGGGCAACTATACGTGATGGAACTAACTTCGTCATTAGTCGAGGAAATCAAATCTAAGCAGCCGAATGATTCGCTAATTCTGCGGTTATGTGACGAAGTAAAGAAAGGTAAGGCCCCAGGATTCATGATTCAAGACGATGGAATTCTGAGATTTCAGAATCGACTTTGCATTCCCAATGATGATGTCTTGAGACAGACAATTCTGAAGGAAGCTCACAGCGTGCCCTATTCTATTCACCCGGGCACCAGTAAGATGTACAAGGATCTAAAACAAAATTTCTGGTGGGGAAATATGAAGAAGGACGTAGCAGAATAAGTTTCGAGGTGTTTAACCTGTCAGCAGGTTAAGATTGAACATCAGCGACCTGCCAGAATGTTGAAGCCACTTCCAATCCCTGAGTGGAAGTGGGAGGACAAATCGATGGACTTCCTCACCAGTATGCCAAGGACCAAGACGGGAATGAACATGATTTGGGTTATAGTTGATCGACTAACCAAGTCGGCTCATTTCCTGGGTATTTGTTGCGATATTTCCTACACGCAAGTGC
Source organism: Orobanche coerulescens (assembly GCA_033398695.1). Taxonomy (NCBI): domain Eukaryota; kingdom Viridiplantae; phylum Streptophyta; class Magnoliopsida; order Lamiales; family Orobanchaceae; genus Orobanche; species Orobanche coerulescens. Next base: position 55,135,690 of record CM065803.1, read on the forward strand.
ACGTCATCGTTTACAAGTAATAAAGTGATAAGTAGAGTATCGTTCCCACGAGGATTGAATCTCTAACTACCGACGTTTTCGTATTCCAATTTTATTTGAACAATCGAAGTTGGGTTCTTGGATCAATAACTAAAAGAATTAATAAAAGACTAAACAGAAAACGATAGCTTGAATAAAAGGAATCAAATGATAAATAAGTCTAGAGTTCTGAATCCACCTTAATTTATCCGAATTTAATCTTGATTATCCGTAATAAATAATTTTCCCAATTTATTGAAGGCGGAGATTGCTAATATATTCTACCGCCTCTCCCGAGGTCAATAGATTTATCTAACGGCGACTAACGCACTCTATCCCTAGGTGAATTATCTCGTCGCTAGGCAGAAAGCATGAAATCTCCTAAAGGCCACGTAGTTCCTATGAGTATATTCCTATATCACAGAATAAAACGGTCCTCACCAATAGTTCCTCACCAAATCTCCTCTCCCGATTCGAAGTGAATGATTAAATCAATACAACTATTGGCGGATAATTGCAAGCATTAAACATAATTGGGAAAACTCAATAAAAAGGTAATAAATTGGATAATCTCAATCAATTCGTCAAAACAAAGGTTTCATCAAAACCTAGATTAGGGCTTCACTGACATACTAAAAGCGAAAATACAGAATAAATAAACGAAAGCATAAAATTAAACGCGAGATGAAGCTCGGATTCCTCCGTTCTTGACTCCATATCCGCCCTTGAATTCTTACGCTTTCCTCCTCTTCTCTGTCTCCAAGCTTAAGCTCTCCTAGGTTTAGATTCAATGATTCCCGATAATTAAATTAGGGTCTTCAACCCTATTTATAGCTCAGCACTTCCATAAATCGCGTCCGTATTAGTTGGTCGCGGCTTCAAACGGCCCAAAATCCGCGCAGACGTACCAAACCCGCTAAGTGTGCCGCGGCTCACTAGACTTGTGCCGCGGCACATCGCCAAAAGATGAATACCTGGGCGTAATTAAATACTTCTTTGCAGCGGCTCACCATGGCTGTTCCGCGGCACGCAGTCTGACTTACTCGCCCTTCGGATGGTGTCTTCTGCCGCGGTTGATTCCTTGTGCCGCGGCTCGAGTCGATTTTGCCGTCTTCGCCCGTTTTGCCTCGTTTTAGCTTCCGGACTTCAATTTCCTGTCAATCATACAAAATTAAGGCATTAAAAGCTCATTTAGATGATTTCACTCACCAAAACACTACAAAATAATGATAAATAAGCGTATAAAAATACGCCTAACAAATACCCCCAAACTTAAGCCTTTGCTTGTCCTCAAGCAAAAAGAATTAAAGTCAATAAAAGAATGTCGTGAATCATCGTGCAACTCATAGTGTTCAACCTAATCAATACTATCCTGCCATTTTCTCTAAATAATACGAGTGTCATAAAAGCGCACTTTTCGGAATAATGATTCCGCAAAGTAATCAAGTTCATCCTAATCATTCGTTCATGAAGAAAATTTCACTCAAAGATTAACAAAACATGAGTCAAATCGACCGTCAATATGAAAGGCTAACACGGCCCAAACTAGTTCGTCCGTTCGAGTTGAAAGGCACAAATTTTCACGAGTCTCATAACAAATAAATCTCGGACGGTATTCCCTTATATAAATATTCTCAAGAATTTGATTCGAGTCGACCACTAGGTTAGGATCTCGGGATGTTTCATCGGGATAATCCTAGGGTGGAACTTCCATTCTCATGTATTAGGAAACCGTTTGACGTAAAAGACACTCATGGGGCACATGGATGCTTCTAGTTACTAAGTTCCGTCTACAGCGGAGAAACAACTCGAATACATAATTTCCACATGTCCGAATCAAGGTTGCCGTTTTACGCGAGAGTAGACAGCGGGTCACGCGAATACCCCCGGTTACTAGGCTCCCTATCATTTGCACATGTGAAATATCTAAATTACTAGTCTAATCGGGGTCGTCGTTTTACGCGAGAGTAGACAACGGGTCACGCGAATACCCCCGGTTACTAGACTTCCCTTCATAGAACACATTATCTCGACTTTTAGGGAAAAACTGACCGACTCTAAACTTCATCTAAGTGCCAACACGACTAAAGGAACAGTACGACTCACTATCCGGAAAATGTAGCCAAACGTATTGAAGGGGATTTAAAAACAAGTATGTATCGTCTCTTATCTGCCAAGACCTCTACAATCACGAAAAATTTCGGACCTAATTGAATACTAAGCAGAACAGAAATAACTGACTACAACTCGACTAGAACTCGCCCGCTTCTTCAGAGAGAAAGACAGTGTCGTAACATCAGTATCACACAAAATAGAAGCACGAAAATTCACGAATAAAGAAAAACTACGGCAAGCAAGGCTATCTAAAAAAATTTCCGCAAAGAAAAGAAAAGTGCAACAAAATATAATGTACAGCAAGAAAATAGAGTACAACAATGAATGTAGACTGAACGTAAATCCCCCCCAAACTTAGGACGTACATTGACCTCAATGGACAAAAAATGGAATGCAAGAAAAGTAAAAGGTCAAGTACTCCCCTCCAGTCTGCTCAGGAGCTGGTGCCGGCATCGTCTGGTGAGGAGGGTGGTGTGGCTGGCCGGGCGGGCGCAATAAATGGCCCGTCGGGATGCATGATGTGGGCTGTCCATGCGGCGAGGTGCTCCTGATGATAAGCATCCCTCGCAGCAAGACGCCTCTCCGCTCGTCGGCTGGCCCGGCGGGCCTGCTCTCTTATCTCGGCTCTGGCGGCAGCAACAACACTCTCCCGCGCCGCCCGCTGCTCCTCCCTCATGGCAGCCATCAAGCTCTCTCTCTCTCTCCTCAGCTCCTCTCTATGCTCTTCTCTCTGTCTCCTCAAATCCTCCCGCAGCCCATCAAATAGCTCCTCCAACCTCGCTCTGTCGGTCTGCGGGCCGGCCTCTCCGTGCGTCAACAAAAGCGGCTCGGGGGATCCCTCGTGAGCCTCCTCGAGCAAAAATCCTCGCCCCCGAGCGTGTGCCGGCGCTCCGCCCCACTGGTCAAAGTGCGATATGATGCGGTGGTCGATCGGGGCCTGTGGGGCAAGCATCGGCTCGTCGACTGACCATGTCAGCCCCGACTGCCGGCATAAAGCGCAGATGAGGGAGGGGTGCTTCAACCCCGTCTTGGCCCCCCCTGGATACTCTGGAAGATAGATCGGACCAGAATGGGGGCCACATCGAAACGCAGCCCGGAGGTGATAGCAAAAAGTATCCGGGCGCGGGAGAGAAAAATTGTACGGATCTGGGAGGTGGGGTCAATGCGTGCGCAAATAAAGTAAAGCCAGGCTCGCCCGAGCCGGCTGAGGCGCGAGCTCCTGAAGTGAAAAGTGGATGAGCTCTGTGCTCGCTCCCGATCGATGCCGTGTCTGCAATCGTCTCAACGAGGCCTCCTTAGTGAGGCCGGTCATCACGCGGTCATAGTGTCTCGTCAACCGGAAACCCAAAAAGCCTCCGAATAGCAGTCGGGGAGAAATCAACTGTGACCCCTCGGACGTCGACTGAGTCCGAGACTCTAAAGATGGCAACGTATGCCTGCCGGATATGTTTCACAGAGCGCTGGCGTAAAACTCTGGACGATCGAGATGACCGCGCTCGGGAGGTCTCAGAATCGCCCATCCCATCTCGTCGATCATGGTGAGCAACTCCCCATCCCGAGGAGCCGGAGTAAAACCTCTCTCGGGAATAAGTGGTCGCGGACGGATCTTTTCGTTGAATATCTTGTGAATTTCGGGTCCGAAAATTGGTGCCCCTCCGCCTCGGCCCGACCCCGAGAGGTCTCCTCGCGTAGGGGATGACTCGGTCCTAGCACGCTTGGTCAACTTCTTCGTGCGCGCCATGATCGACACGAGAAGTACAACACGAGGGTTTATTTACGCAAAAATAATAACAATGATCTATGCGCGGCTAAGGATATCAAACCGAAATTCCGAATTTAAGACACTAGCGCATACGAGAGAAAAAGATGAATTTGGACTTAAACATCTAAAGCTGGATGTAAGGGTTGGGCTTGTAAATTGAAAACGTATCGTTGCGAAACTTCAAAACAATTGCTTTTTCAAAGAAAACTTTTCATTTGGGCAATTTATCGGACACCTTGAGGGCGCACGCTTACTTGAAGAATAAACATAGTTCTAGCTCGATTCAACCCCCAAAAACAGAAATACAATTCAATCAGCAACAACTTAACACATTCAACTCATTTATGTTCCAATTTAATCAAGAAAATTCGATGAAACTACCCTGTTATACTCTAACAATCACAAAACTATTTGAAGGAAAATAAACATGTTCCAATCATTCAAAGCATAAACACTTCCATATATCAACCATAAGCAAATAAGAATTCAAGATTCAGACGTACCTTTTTGAAGATTTCAAGAAAAATCGCAGGAAAAAAATTGAAGAATCGCTTCGGCCGGTTCGCGCTGGGGAGGGAAGGCAAGGGAATAGGAAAGCTTACCTGGAAATGCCGGCCCAATGCTCGTTATATGCTACCTGGCCTTTCAAATTCCGCACAGTGCGCCGCGGCTCACAATAACTGTGCCGCGGCACAAGGTACAGTCCCTTTTACCTGTGTCACGTTTTGTCGTGTGCCGCGGCACAGATTTCGTGTGCCGCGGCTCATTGCTCAAGTGTGCCGCGGCTCATTTATGCCGTGCCGCGGCACAAATCATCGGTTTTGCCTCCCCTGCGATCGATGTGTGCCGCGGCTCACGAATCGTGCGCGGCTCATACTCGCTTTCTTCCACAGGACTTTCCTGCATGAATTTTTAAAAGAAGACGTTAAAAACGAGAGGAAGAAGCAAATAGAAGCACAAAAATGATGAAAAATAAGAATCACGAATACAAGAAAAATAAAGAAATGCAAAATTCTACAACTACGAGCTCGGGTTGCCTCCCGAGAAGCGCTAAGTTTATAGTCTTCAGCCGGACCTATTGAACAACGTTAGTTCGCTTTTCGCAAACTCCATTTGGCTTCCGCCCCGTTCATCGAACCGTTTGTATTTTGGTAAAAATTATGACCATTGGTCATCAGCAGTTCGACTTTCGGTTCAGTCATCAAATGTAGTTTGCGGAAAGGTTTCGACTTGAATAACTTTCCGAAACCCCCGGTTTCTCCATGACTAATTGTCCGCTTGGCTCTCAGCTCACTCTCCTCCTTCGCCAACGAACTCACGACTGCAGCAGATTTTTCCTCATGCTCGAGGAATGCCACTCGCTCAACATCCTTCTTAAAACTTGGGCCATTCAACACAAAATCTGAATTTTTCCACCGACGATGTTTTCGGTGCTTTCCTCTTTCAACAACATCCACACTTTCAATTTGAGACTCTTTATCAGCACTTAGGGACATGGGAACGATTTGAACACTTGAAAAGTAACTTGCTCGCCTTGGACCCTCGAGTTAACTCCCCTTTTCCACGCCTATAAGGAGTGCGGCCCGTCGCTAGAAATCGTCCTCCCAAGATGATCGGAATATTTTCATCTTCCTCCATGTCTAGTACGATGAAATCGGCCGGAAAGATGAACTTATCGACTTTAACTAAAACATCCTCGATCACTCCCCTCGGATACTTTATCGATCGATCCGCCAATTGTAATGAGACTGTGGTTGGCTTGGCTTCCCCAATATTCAACTTTTGAAAAATCGACAGAGGCATGAGGTTGATACTTGCACCAAGATCGCATAGTGCGTTATTAAATGAAAGATTCCCCATGGTGCAAGGTATGTTGAAGCTTCCCGGATCTTTCAATTTAGGTGGGAGCTTCTTTTGAAGGATTGCACTACACTCCTCTGTCAAAGTGACCGTTTCAAACTCCTCAAGCTTTCTCTTCTTCGATAATATCTCTTTCATAAACTTGACATAACTCGGCATCTGTTCCAATGCGTCGGCGAACGGAATATTTATGTGAAGCTTTTTGAACACATCAAGGAACTTGGAAAATTGTTTGTCCGCCCTCCTTTCCGTAGTCTGCGGAAGCGGAGCAGGGGACACATGTCTTCAAGTCATCCGGCTTCAAATCCTTCGACTCCTCTGGCTTTAAATCCATCTCTTCCCCAATCACCTTCTTCTCTTTACCCCACTTGGGCTGATCCAGCACCTCTTTCCCGCTTCTCAAGCTAACTGCATTTAGACTCTCTCTAGGATTAGTCTCTGTTGTACTCGGCAATGCTCCCTCCGGACGAGCTGTCAACACATTAGCGATTTGGCCCAGCTGGACCTCCAAATTCCGAATGGAAGCAGAATGATTTTGTAGTGTAGCTTCCGTCCGAGTCATAAATTGACTCGTATTTGCCGCCAATTTTGCAAGCGCTTCCTCGAGAGACACTTTGGGAGCGGAAGGGGGCTGCTGTTGATTCTGGGCGAAAGGGGGCTGGTGTGCGTTCTGTCCGTTTCTCCATGAAAAGTTGGGATGATTACGCCACCCCGGATTATAAGTATTGGAGTACGGGTTATTCGGTCGATTCCCATTTCCTACAAATTGAGCCTGCTCCATCTGATTTTGCTCGAACGGATTTCCAAATTGACACTCCGCGCTCGGGTGTGATCCGTTACACCAATTACATGTCTCTATGGTAACGGGGGCTGGTGCATGCGAAAATGTCTGGAGCTGTTGTGTCAAAGCGGCGACTTGAGCTGACAAGGTGGAGATCGGGTCATTGCTTGAAACTTCCATTACTCTTTTCGGTGTCAATCTTTCTGCTGGCCATTGGTATGCGTTTTCAGCCATATCTTCCAAAAGCACGTGAGCCTCGGCCATAGATTTTCCCATGAATGTTCCACCGGAGGCCGCATCCACAAGAGTGCGTGTAGAAGCACTCAAACCACCATAAAACGTATGCAGCTGAAGCCAATCAGGAATGCCGTGATGAGGGCATCTTCGAAGCAATTCTTTATATCGCTCCCACGCCTCGTGGAGCGATTCCATATCGTCCTGGGCAAAAGTGGTTATTTCATTTCTCAACCTCGCCGTCTTAGCCGGTGGAAAAAATTTTGCAAGGAAGGCTTGCACTAACCTCTCCCATGTTGTAATCGACCCGTGGTAGGGAATTTAACCAAAACTTTGCTTTATCCCTCAAAGAAAAAGGGAAAAGCCTCAATCGGATGGCATCGTCGGTGACGCCATTAGTCTTAAATGTGTCGCATATCTCAAGGAATGAAGCAATGTGGGCATTCGGGTCGTCCTTGGCGATCACGAGAATGGGCTCGCCTGCACCATCTGAATAATGGCGGGCTTGATCTCAAAGTTATTAGCTTGGATGGTGGGACGCCGAATTCCCGAAAAATTTGCGTTGACTTGCGGCATGGCATAATCCCGAAGAGCTAGTTCCGGTTGAACTTGCCGCACTTGGTTGTCTCCTCCTTGGATTTCAATATTCTCGGCCATGTTGACCGTAAATGCCTCTCTTTTCTCCTTTTTGTTCCTTCTTAGAGTGCGCTCGAGCTCGGTGTCCAAAGGTAGTAGGCCTTCGTTACCGAGTCTTCTCATGCACTAACGAAAGGTCCTGAAAGGAAAAAACGAATAAACAAAATTAAATACGCAAAAAAATAAAAATAAAACGTTCAAATTAAGACTGGAAATACTTAAATCGATATTAGAAAAAATTCAATCCCCGGCAACGGCGCCAAAAACTTGTTGCGATATTTCCTACACACAAGTGCACGTCATCGTTTACAAGTAATAAAGTGATAAGTAGAGTATCGTTCCCACGAGGATTGAATCTCTAACTACCGACGTTTTCGTATTCCAATTTTATTTGAACAATCGAAGTTGGGTTCTTGGATCAATAACTAAAAGAATTAATAAAAGACTAAACAGAAAACGATAGCTTGAATAAAAGGAATCAAATGATAAATAAGTCTAGAGTTCTGAATCCACCTTAATTTATCCGAATTTAATCTTGATTATCCGTAATAAATAATTTTCCCAATTTATTGAAGGCGGAGATTGCTAATATATTCTACCGCCTCTCCCGAGGTCAATAGATTTATCTAACGGCGACTAACGCACTCTATCCCTAGGTGAATTATCTCGTCGCTAGGCAAAACGCATGAAATCTCCTAAAGGCCACGTAGTTCCTATGAGTATATTCCTATCTCACAGAATAAAACGGTCCTCACCAATAGTTCCTCACCAAATCTCCTCTCCCGATTCGAAGTGAATGATTAAATCAATACAACTATTGGCCAGATAATTGCAAGCATTAAACATAATTGGGAAAACTCAATAAAAAGGTAATAAATTGGATAATCTCAATCAATTCGTCAAAACAAAGGTTTCATCAAAACCCTAGATTAGGGCTTCAGCCTGACATACTAAAAACTGAAAATACAGAATAAATAAACGAAAGCATAAAATTCAAATGCAGATGAAGCTCGGATTCCTCCGTTCTTGACTCCCGCCTGCCCTTGAATTCTTCCGCTCCTCCTCTTCTCTGTCTCCAAGCTTAAGCTCTCCTAGGTTTAGATTCAATGATTCCCGATAATTAAATTAGGGTCTTCACCCTATTTATAGCTCAGCACTTCCATAAATCGCGTCCGTATTAGTTGGTGGCGGCTTCAAACTTCAAAATCCGCGCAGACGTATAAAACCCGCTAAGTGTGCCGCGGCTCACTAGACTTGTGCCGCGGCACATCGCCAAAAGTTGAATACAGGCGTAATTAAATTCTTCGTGCGCGGCTCACAGTGTCAGCGGCTGGCAATCTGCTTACTCTGCCCTTCGGATGGTGTCTTCCTGTGCCGCGGTTCAGATTCCTTGTGCCGCGGCTCAGAGTCTAGTTTTGCCGTCTTCGCCCGTTTTGCCTCGTTTTAGCTTCCGGACTTCAATTTCCTGTCAATCATACAAAATTAAGGCATTAAAAGCTCATTTAGATGATTTCACTCACCAAAACACTACAAAATAATGATAAATAAGCGTATAAAAATACGCCTAACAGTATTAAAGACACTTGGGGACCTGAAAGATTAGCACGAGTGTTTATTACATAGATAGTCCGATTGCATGGAACGCCAAAGACCATTATTTCGGATCGAGATGGTCATTTCGTGTCGCACTTTTGGAAGGCAGTTCACAGGGCTTTGGGAACCGAGCTGAAATTTAGCACGGCTTATTATCCTCAGACGGACGGCCAGTCCGAAAGAACTATACAGACAGTAGAGGACATGCTTAGAGCTTGTGCCTTAGACTGGTCAACCGACTGGGAGGTTCATTTGCCCTTGCTTGAATTCACCTACAACAATAGTTGGCATGCTTCCATTAAGATGGCACCGTTTGAAGCGTTGTACGGAAGAAGATGTAGATCGCCCCTGTGTTGGGAGGATTATTCTGACTTGATTGGGACGGAACCAGAGTTGATAGTTCAGACTCAAGAGAAGGTAGCTCTAATTCGGGAACGACTGTTGACTGCCCAGAGTCGACAGAAGTCTTATGCAGGTGTGTGCCGTCGCCCGTTGGAGTTTTAGATTGGGGATCATGTACTATTGAAGGTTTCTCCTACCCGGGGAATTTTCCGTTTTGGGAGGAAAGGAAAGCTTAGTCCGAGATATATCGGGCCATTCGAGATCCTTGAAAGAGTTGGGGAATTAGCATACAGGTTGGCTTTACCACCATCACTGAGTCACATTCATAGTGTATTCCATGTATCCCAGTTACGGAAATATATACCAGATCCCAGTCATATCATTGATTTTGGCGAAATCGAGATAGCTAATGACGGCACCTTCGAAGAGAGACCAATCAGAATACTTGAGAGTAGGATCAAACAATTGAGGAATAAACCAATATCCTTGGTTAAAGTGCAATGGTCACAACATGGAGTCGAGGAGGCCACTTGGGAAACGGAGGATGGTATGAAGACTAGATATCCGGAGTTATTCTCATCTTAAGTTTCGGGACGAAACTTCTTTTTAGGGAGAGAGGATGTAATACCCGAGATTCTAATGTGTATTTTGAACATTGTGACATTGTATACGTTGTATTTGATCTGAGTATTATCCAGAGTATTTCATGATCCGGTGTTGTTGAACGTATGATTTCATGTATGTGTTCAAAATTTGTAATTTTTTCACTAGTAGCGCACGCTAACCACAAGGCGTAGCGTACGCTAATTTGGTTTCGTAGCGCACGCTGTGTATGAACCTTAGCGCGCGCTATACGTAGTCAACTTGATTATGACAGGGTGGTAGGTGAGATCAACCGCGGATCTTGGTCGGGACATGTCGGGATGTATCTGGACGGCTTTTTGAAAAGTCGAGTCAACGGTACTTAGCGCACGCTAATGTTATGAGGCTAGCGCATGCTAAGTCTAGTACAGTGAGGTCAGTGAACCTGCGTTCAGTCGTTAGGGCACGCTAAAAATAGTTGTTAGCGTATGCTAATCGTTGATTTTAGCGCACGTAAGGCTGTTTAGCGTACGCTATGCCGAGACACGTAAGAGACAGTAGACTAATAGCCCGTTAGTGCACGCTAATTTGAAGGAGTAGCGCGCGCTAATAACCTTTTTCTATAAATAGGACAGCACCCATCTTCATTTTTCAGTTTTCACCACTTTGCATACTCGATTTTTGAGACTTTAAGATTTATTTCCTCCATCCAAATCCTGCGTACCAGCCTCCTAAAATCACCATTGAAGACAAAGGGGCTTTGAGGATTGGTGTTCTAGCTTTTGGGCATAGAGTTCATCAAGTTATTCCAACTTATCCTTCCGTTTAAGGTATGTTACGATTCACCAAGCTAGAATTTATGTTCTTAGCTATGCTTTGAGCATGCTTCGGAAATCATTGGACTAGTTAAAGATCTTTTGAGTCCAGCACCATATTTTTGAAGATTAGAAACCGATTATACCTTGTTTTTCCCTCGTTGTTAAGAATGTTGATCGAGCCTTGATGGATAAAAACCTTAGGATGTAGTATCCTTACCTCGTTGGAATCATGAGCATGATTTTATTAGATTCTATGAATTCCTTTGATGTTCCACCGATGAAATTCATGTTTGCTAGGGGTATTTGTTTTGACAATATTCTTCATGTTCTTGAGGATGATGAATCGGCCATGTCATTGAACTCAACCCGGATCACCGTAGTATCGTTTTCCTTGCGTAATACTTGGGCATGATTGCCATCTTGAGTAACATTTGTGGTAAAATCATAATGCCGAACATATGAGAATTTGGAATTAAATCCCATATTCAAACCCGAAATCTTTAATATCTTGTAAATCATTGAACTCATAAACATCGGCACTTCACCTCTGAAATGATCGTTCAACTCTCTTGAAGTGTATTATCATTTCAGGTTCATCTCTCATCTAGTATACTAACCGCGAACCGGCCTTACGTCACTATTTTACGATTCTAATAAAAGTTATTCGGTGATCGTACGTTAGTATCGAGTAGTATGTTAAGTTCCTTGTATCTCTTTTTGAACAAGGTCCGAGCCTTGCATAGGGGTCGATCGAGGGGCGGTGGCCTACGAACGCGTGACATTCGTTGGAGTATTTTATTCTTGCCATTTTCGAGGCAAGTATCATATATTGAGTTTGGTTTATATTGGAACTTTGATCATGCATACGGTTTTGTTTATGTTGTCGAGTATGAGGTTATTTTCTTTGATTTGTTGTAGTATTCGTTATTAATTGTTCGTGTTGATGAACATATTGAACTGCATATGTGTATGCATGATTGCATGGTTTATATTGTAAATGATCCGAGGGGGGTCATGAGGATCTATGCTGAGGGCGCTGGATCGAATGTCCACCATGCGTTGGTCCGACGGGATCATCATGTGGATCTATGCTGAGGGCGCTGGATCGTTGGACGGGTTTTCCAACATGCCTTGGTCCGACGGGATCATCATGGGGATCTATACTGAGGGCGCTGGATCATTGGATTACCCTGTATTGTGTTGATGAAATCGTGAGGATTCGCATTGTTGGATTCCGGTGACGGAAATCCGTTTCGTATGTTTTATGATGCATTGTTGACTTATGTATTATGATACTTGTACTAGCATCATTTTGCTAACCTCTTCGGGGGTGGACATTTGTTTTGATGTTCAGGTAGCCGAGGAGCGGGGAAGCAACCACAGTACCGATACGACGATAATGTGGCTCAGTGATATGGATCATGTTGTCTTGTTTTCCGGTTATTTTCAGTACTCGAGTACGTTTATGTTGATGTTTTGGGGACATTTTGTAATAATGAACTTATTTGAATTGTCGAACGGGTTTGAATTTCCTTTTATTAATGACACTTTAGTATTATTTCCGTATTTCTCAAGTTAGCCTTGTAAATTCTTATACAAAGGATTTACGGCGCTGTAATTATCTCGAACTTAGCGGGGTGTTACATGATCCTCCTCTCAAGTATTCATATAGGACAACTCCTCGTATGAATGATCATCAGCTATCTCAATTTCTTCGAATTGAAGTATGTGACCAGGATCAATAATATACTTCCTCAACTGGGAAACATGAAATACGTTGTGAAGTTGACTTAAATCCAGTGGCAAAGCTAAATAGTAGGCCAGGTCGCTTACTCATTCCAAAATCTCAAACGGTCCGATATACCTCGGACTCATCTTGCCTCTAAATCGAAAACACCTCGGGTAGGAGATACTTTAACTAGTACATGGTTGTCAATCTCGAACTCAAGCGGTCATCGATAGTTCTCTACGTATGCTTTTGCTGGCTCTAAGTCGTTAACAATGACTCCTAATCAAAGTGATCTTCTCACGAGCTACTAACAACATATCAGGTTCCATACCCACAGACGCAGACAAGTCGTCCCAACATAACCTGCAATGATGGCCATACAGTACCTCGTAAGGTGCCATTTTAATCGATGCATGCCAACTATTATGGTAGGTGAACTCCACCAAAGGTAGATTGGCTTCCCAATCATCTTTCCAATCGAGAGAACAAGCTCTCAACATATCCTCCAGAGTTTGGATAGTCCACTCAGACTGGCCATCGCTCTGTGGATGAAATGCCGTACTGAAGTTCAACTGCGTACCCATCGAAGGATGAACCGCCTTCTAGAAATGTGACACAAACCGTCCATCACGATTCGATACTGTAACACCCATACTTTCTATTTTTTTACAGTTTCTATTTTGGCGTATGTCTATTTTTAGCAGCTCGCTTGTAACCGGTTTGACGTTTTGAAACTATTTTGTTCTTGGTGTTTTTCCAATTGGACAAGTTTTGGAGGTGTTTTTACGTAATTCACTTTATGTTATGATTTTCGTCGCATGTACGTTCGATTTTCATAAAACTCGTTCGAATATATTGTTTCTTTGTTCCTATAAGTCCGTAAGGTAGAATTATTCATGTTGTGAGCTTCGGTTCAGAATTTTGATGGCGTATCGTGATTTTCGGACGTTTGGGCCATTTTGTAATTTGCTAAAAGTTTAGGGAAATTACTTCAGTTTTCGTATTCCGAGCCTACGGGTGGTCGGAAACGTGTTTTCTTTTAGCACTTAGATCCGTCATCGCGAATACTTCGAATATGTGTCTTTTTGGACTCCATCTTTTGTTGCGTTTCAGTTTCATGCTTTCTTGGACAGTGGGCTGCAGTCAGCAGTACCGAACTGCGGCCTGAATAACGTGTTAGGATTCGGTGCCTAAAACGAAGGCCCAGCGGAAGTGGTAAAACGAAAATTAATTCGATCTGAATCCCTACAAGGATCGATCGAGCTACGTATATACGAATATCAAAACGAATAACAAGAGATATAGAAACTCACCCTTGTAGTCCGTTGATTAGATGGATAACCTTCTCTTGAGCTATTCCCCAAGCTTTGCTTGATCTCTACGAATCTATTCCGCTTCAAGCCCTTGAACGATCCAACGCTGAAAGCACCGCGTCTCTACTTGACACGCGCCGGAAAAACAAACGGAATGACAACACCTTGCTATCCTCCGAGGATACGGCTAGAGCTAGGTGATGAAGCTTTTTATTATTACACTCTAAGTGTATAATCTCTCTCTCTCAATATATCTTGAATTTTCTCCAAGAAAACTCAAGAACAAAAATGAAGAAGATGAAGAAGAAGAATTGAATGATATGAAAATGAATTCAATGTTCTCTCTCTCCAACTAATACAACTCACGTATGCATTGTCAAAAAATGTAGGTGAGATGAAGTCTTTTTCCTTTTATTCAATACTTCTTCACATGTCACAACTCATCAAATGAGAATCAACCCCACCTCCACAATTATCATCCATTAAAGAATGGAGACAAGAGTCCAAAAGGAAGGTGGCTAGAAATGGGGGGGCGGCGCATGGAGAAACGGATGACTTCGGTTCGTTTCGGACTCCCAAGAGTCCAAACAGATAAACTCCAATTCCGTCCCGATGTATTTGTATAGTTTAATTAATCCAATTAATTTCATCATATCAAATACATTATACCATAATTAATTTCTCCAAGAAATAATTATATCCATGAATTAAATTAATCACCCAGTGATATATTTAATTCATTAGGCCGTAAATTAATTTATCCAATAAATCGATTTAGACATCTAATGTCCCAAATTTAGATATCCAATATCTAATACACATAATGAGAGAATTAGCTTGATTCATTCCGTCGTCAATCCTAATGTGCGACTCGGTAGGTCCGTCTCAGTCAGCAATGGGAGGAACCAAAGAGTAGTAGCACCACCTAGCCAGCCTGGCAGCCTACACTGTACCCCAACTGAGAACGAATGATTTTGAGATCTGTAAAATGGACATGAAACTAGACTTCAGTGTCTTTCCAGTGGTATAAGATACACTCTCTAGTTCTTACTGAGAATTATCATAATGCTAATTCTTTCCAGCCTTGATGCACATTATGTTATGATTATGTTAAGTGTTTGATGTTGGTTTTCGAACCAAAGAATGGTTAATGGAATCGAGTATCGGTTACCGTTGTTAGTATCTTTATATGTTATATGGTCAGTTAGGTTCTCTAAGAGAATCATAGCTTTTATTATTAAACTTAAGTCGAATGCAAAACTCTAAAGTCCAAACATGTAGATCGAGTCCGTTGTCCGTTAGACTTTGTTAAGATCGATCGACCGCTAAACTTAGCTGTTTCCGATGAAAGGTGGAGCAGCAGACTGAAGCATAAGGAAGAGCCGAGAATCATTTTGCTTGCGTTTATTACTTGTCCAGGTGGTCTTTCTATACGAAAATGATTTGAGCTTTGCTCAATTTTGATGAAATGTTTTACAAGCAAATTATGATTTCAAATGATTATGATGTATAAAAACTTTTATGTGGATTCTTATGAACCTATCACTGTTGGCTTCCCAACCTATGAAATGATCTGATCCTGAGCTAGACAAAGGTTGCTGGCAAGGATTAGTGTACACAGTACTCGGGATTGTGAGCTCTCTTCGGAGTGGCCGATCTCGGGGAGTAACGTTCGCGGGATGTGGCCACCTTCCCCGGTGTGTTACTGCTAATTTATGGATATGGTGAATCTGATGATATATGCTATGAAATGAAATGATTTAGTAAACATGGTCTTTTTCTTAAAACCCCCGTGTGTTTCTGCTTATATGCATGATGACAAATACGAAAACATGTTTTATGTTTTGGCAATATGTTCACGGAGTACGTTGTACTCAGCCCTGTATATGTTTTAAAAATGTGCAGGTTGAGCAAGGGATGTGAAGGAGGGTGTTGAGTGGAATTCTTTTGTTTATGATCAATGTTAAGCCCCGGTTACATATCTTGATATATGTAACCAACCATGTTTTTTCCGCTGCAAACACTCTTTATGATTTTACTTTCTAAGTTATGTTTATTGTAATATGCTATGAAGTCTTTTTCTAAACTTCAAGGCTAATATTGTAATATCCGGATTTATTACAGTGTATTTCATCAGTATTCAACCATGTATTATTTCGGATTGGTGATTTTGATTATTGGAATACGATATTTAGTGCATTGATATCATTATGCATAAGTATAGAAACATGCAAAATTGCTCAAGAAACCTTGTGATAGCGCACGCTAAGAATGTATCTTAACGCGCGCTATCGGGCCATTATTAGCGCACGCTATGAAGGTAGGGGTTGCGTGCGCTAAGAACTCAATTATTGAGCGGGACAACTAACACATGCGCCAGCCGGGACATGGGTCCGGATAAGATTCCCGCTGACGCATCCGGACAAATTCTGAAGTCAACCATTATTAGCGCACGCTAATGGATGCTTAGTAGCGTGCGCTAACTTGTCAATAATGCAGAATATTATAAATGGGACAGCAACCGCTTTGGCTTTCATTTCCTTCGTCTATACTTCACCTTTGAGAGTCCAGAGAGCAAGTATATCCCTTCTAAACACTTAGAACATATATTAGTGATCATTGAATGATTGAGTATCACTTGTGAGTGATCATTGAAGAGAAGTAACACCTTGGAGTGGCACATAACCAAACGAAGTCGGATTATACCTCGTGGTTCAGTGATTTCGGCATTCTAAGGTATGTTCAACCTATCACCAGTCTTAGATTTGGTTTTCCAATGGATACGATGATCATATTATCGAGGTATTGAATTTCATTAGTGAATTATTCAACAACATCATGTCTAGAAGATTGGAATGTCTACAAATACGATATTATTGTTGGAACCTTGAAGTTGGGACCCTAGTACTTCAAATTATGAGAGAAATATTCTGAGGTTAACAATCCGTATGATTTATGTTATCTATGTGATCATGATTTAGAAGAGATGTTATAAGAACTTAAAGGAAGAATCATCTTAGGAAATATTCTTTCGTATAAGTCGGAATTGTTAGTTCACCTCAAGATGAAGTCTGAATATGTATAATGATAGTAGAATCTAATACATCAACCGGAGATCACCAACTTCGCATGAGAATTGAAATCAAGATGGATTATGGTGTCATGATGAATATACGTATATTTGCATCTTGAAGTTGATATTATCCTGGAGATCATTCATAAAGGTTATGAACATAACATGAAGACAGATAACAAACACCAAATCACTGAAGAAATCGCTTACTTCATCATTATTTGTGTAAATCTGCTGCCCTCCAGTGAACTGCCATGCATTATTAGCGTGCGCTAATATACGAGATTTAACGTGCGCTATCGAGTACGTTTAGCGTACGCAACGTTTTGGACTTAGCGTGCGTTAAATCATCAGCCGAGTCAGTCGGCTGATCAGTGAGGCACTGACAACGCCGGGTTAGCGTACGCTAGACAATGTGTACTGCGTACGCTAACGAGTAGCATTAACGTACGCTACATATGATTCGTAGCGTGCGTTAATCTGTCCAGACAGATTGCGTATTAAGGACTTCCTACCGTAATTATTGAATTGTTAGACGTTCGTACGGCGCGAAATGAATTCTGTACTATTTCTTTTGTTAAGGTCCGAGCTTAACACGTGATTGATCGAAGGGGACGACCTTCGAGTATTTTGATATTCGTGGAAGTTTATTCTTGTCAACGAACCGAGGCAAGTACTCTAAATTAGAATTGTTTATATTATGACAATTATGATGTGATTGTATCGTGTAAATATATGTCCACCATGTGTTGATCCGACGGGAATCATCATGGGAATCTATAGCTGTGTGCGCTGGATCGTTGGACAGGTAGTTCCACCATGTGTTGGTCCGACGGGATCATCATGGGAATCTATAGCTGTGTGCGCTGGATCGTTGGAATACCATCAGTATGTTGGAACTGTTATGTTATGATATGTGTTGTGGATATTCTCGTTGGAGAAACTTGTTATGATATAATTGTTGATTATATCACTGTTGTATGATTATTGTACTTGTACTAGCATCGTTGTGCTAACCCCTTCGGGGGTGAACATTTGTGTATGTTCAGGATCCAGAAGAGCGGGGAAACAACCACTGGAAATGTATGACGACGAGGGTGCAAAGTGATGTTCTGGCCGGGTTTACTATCTGTTATTTGTTGGTTATTTCAATAAGTACTCGAGTACGTCGTCCGTTATAATGATTTGGATTTTGGTGATGTAATAATAACTCTTCATTGGATATTCCTATTTCGTTTTGAACCAGACGGTTGTATTTTACTTCAGTAATTTCATAGAGCGGTATCTGTTATTGTCTTTTCTTTTAATCAGCCTTGTAAATTCTTATGTAAAGGATTTACGGCGTTGTAATATTCCCGAATATATTGGGGGTGTTACAGAATATGGTATCAGAGCTAAGATTATGGATATCTTGGCCGTTGGGTTAAAATAGGGGTCATTTATGTCTTTTGAGGTAACCGGCCGTGAATGACATCACTGCACTGCCTACGTCTTCATGCTAACGGTGGTTGTAAGTTCCTAAACTCTATCTCGTTCTTTTCATGTTGTGTCTCTTTACACTTGAATATTAGAACGATGTTGTTTCCTGTATATTGAGTATTTATGCTTACAGTATGCTGAGAGGCGGACGTGTACGCGGTCGCGGTCGTGGGCCAGGACGCGAAATGCCGAAAGGAAGCGTCGCCTTCCAATCGGGCGATCATAGCTCGGGCGAGCCGCAACAATCTATTAATAACGAACTGCACCTGTACTGCAAATCCTTCGTCAAGTGGTGAACCAGATGACTCTGGCCGCCTGTGTCGGACCGAATGCAAGTGGCGGTGGGACTACGGCAGGGAGAGAGACAAAGAAGGAATCCAGGACATGGGAAACCGAGGTGACCGGTGGCTACAAGAGGTGGCGAAGATGCAACCACCCAAATTCGACGGTATTTCGAGACTCCCACAGGGATCATTGGTTGAAAGAACTGGAGAAAATCTTTGCGGAATCAAGCGCCTGCACGACGGAGAGCCTCTATCGCTCAATATTTTCTCGATAGGGAAGCGTCCGAATGGTGGGAAGCCATCCTACTGTAGACCATGATGCCGATTGGGCGGAATTTAAAATGATGATGGAAGCTCGATTGCCCTCGTCCCGTGAGGGAAGCCAAAATTCGAGAATTTTTCTCTCGACCATCGATGAACCCGTATCCCAGACGATTAAGATGTTTAACCAAAGATTAGCATTTGTTCGACATCCGGTCGTAGGATGCGGAGATGATGATTCATTTCGAAATGAGGATGAAACCAGAAATCCAGAGGTACATGTCCGGTTTTGAATGTACCACTCTCCGCCAATACCAAGATAAGGCGTTGGCGTACGAAATAAAAGAAGCAGCAATGGAGAAGTTTATGGAGTCGAAGAAATAGAAAGTCTCTGGTACCTTTACAGAGCACAAGAGCAGTGGGCCCCGCAAGGCCCAGTCTTCTTTTTCTTTCAAGAAACCTCCGCACCCAGCTAAGAGCGGAAAGAATTACGGAACAATGTCAACCACGACAGATACAGCTAGGAAGTGCTTTAACTGTGGTCGCCCAGGCCACCTTTGGCGTGATTGTTTGCGCACTCCAGTTACATGTTTTGAGTGCGGACAGGAAGGGCACCGTGCGACGTTTTGTAAGGACGCCACTAAGTACAATGGAACCCGCTCATCACAACCAGCCGTAAGGAAGCCAAGGTCCAATGACGCAAAGAAAGTGTTCGATGCCTGCAATTTTGGCGCGGGCGAGGCAAAGGACAATGGGACCGAAAGGGGACATCGAGTGCGGATCTGTTCCCACGTTTGTATGAGATGAGGAGGACAGATGATCGTGATGTCATTGCCGCATCGTGTCGGCCCAAATCTTTTCCCGGCCGATTAGCGTTTTGTTCGATACAGAGCTACACATTCTTTCATATCTTTGTCTTGTGTAAATCGTTTGAATATTTCCGGTTTTTATACTTGTGAACCTTATGTTGTTGGTTTACCGAGTGGAGAGAGAATTGTCGGAAATTTAGAAACTAGAAATTTCCTGTATCATTTGGGGGCAGAGAGTGGCTCTCAAATCGATCGTGATAGAAATGCAAGGAGATGACACGATACTCGGAGACGATTGGCTTAATCGGTATGGAGCAATTGTAGACTACCGAAGGAGGAATATTTCACCGATCGCTGATGATGGCTCAAGCACTGCTCAAGGATGGAAACCGAAGCTCGGAAAATTGATCAAAGCGATGAAAGTCACGGATTGTTGAAACAGTGCACGGATATTGGTGTTATGCACTGAAGAAAGAAGACGAAATTGTGGAGCTTTCGTCCATTCCTGTGGTGAACGAATTTCCAGATGTATTTCCTGACGAGTTACCTGGACTACCTCCACGAAGGGATGTGGAATTTACTATTGAGCTGGAACCCGGAGCTACACCGATTTCCAAGGCGCCGTATCGCATGGCACCTACTGAGATGTACGAACTGAAGAAGCAGCTGGAGGAGTTACTGGACAAGGGTTATATTCAGCCAAGCGTTTCACCCTGGGGAGCGCCAGTTCTTTTTATCCGAAAGAAGGATGGATCGCTCCGACTGTGTATTGACTATCGAGAGTTGAACAAGATGACGATTAAGAACAAATATCCGTTACCACGGATTGATGATCTGTTTGACCAGTTGCAAGGGGCAACGGTATTTTCTAAGATTGATCTGAGATCAGGATACCATCAACTGAGGATTAAGGAGTCTGATGTTCCGAAATCAGCGTTCAGAACTCGCTACGGGCATTATGAGTTTGTGGTGATGCCGTTTGGTCTCACTAACGCACCTGCTGTATTTATGCAATTGATGAACCGTGTGTTCATTGAATTTTTGTATAAATTTGTGGTCGTGTTTATTGACGACATTCTGATATATTCTAAGAGTCCTGAAGAACATGCGCAGCATTTACGGATTGTATTGGAGCTTTTGAGAGACGAGCAATTGTACGCCAAACTTTCTAAGTGTGAATTCTGGCTAAAGGAAGTAATGTTCCTCGGCCATGTAGTGTCAGCTAAAGGAGTCCGAGTAGATCCTCAGAAGATCGAAGCAATATTGGATTGGAAGCCTCCAAAGAACGTGAAAGAGGTCCGAAGCTTCTTAGGACTTGCTGGATACTATCGTCGATTCGTGGAAGGGTTTTCTAAAATCTCCCGCCCACTTACTCGACTCCTGCAGAAAACTCAGAAGTTTGAGTGGAATGAATTATGTCAGATTAGCTTTGATGAATTGAAGAAGAGATTGACGACGGCACCGATTCTATCACTTCCACAGGGAACTGAAGGATTCATAATTTACAGTGATGCTTCGAACCAAGGACTTGGATGCGTGTTGATGCAGAATGATAAGGTGATCGCTTATGCGTCGCGACAACTGAAACCTTATGAAGTGAATTACCCGACACATGATTTAGAGCTAGCAGCAGTGATTTTTGCCTTGAAGATCTGGAGGCATTATCTGTACGGGACTCACTGTCAGATCTTTACGGATCATAAGAGTCTCAAGTACATATTTAGTCAGAAAGAGTTGAACATGCGGCAAAGAAGATGGTTGGAGCTGATTAAGGACTATGACTTGGAGATTTTATATCATCCAGGCAAAGCGAATGTAGTGGCCGATGCACTTAGCCGCAAGCCTGTCTCTATTCAGATGCTGGAGACGCTGACATCCCAACTTAGCCTTCAACGAGAGATGATTCGTGAAGGGATTGAAGTGAGGTTACAAAGAGTCCAAGGACAGCTGTGCGTGATGGAGATAATTTCGTCATTAACCGAAGAAATCAAATCTAGACAGGCAGATGATCCTCTGATGATTCGGTTACACGATGAAGTGATCAAAGGAAAGGTCCCCGGATTCATAATTCATGACGATGGAGTTTTGAGATTTCAGAACCGACTCTGTGTTCCCAATGTTGATGTTCTGAAATAGACAATTATGAAGGAAGCTCATAGTTCGCCCTATTCTATCCACCCAGGCACCAGTAAAATGTATAAGGACTTGAAGCAGAATTTCTGGTGGGGCAACATGAAGAAAGACGTAGCGGACTATGTTTCGAAATGCTTGACTTGTCAGCAGGTTAAGATCGAGCATCAACGGCCTGCCGGAATGTTGAAGCCGCTCCCGATTCCTGAATGGAAGTGGGAGGACATATCGATGGACTTTATCACTAATATGCCGAAAACCAGGACAGGAATGAACATGATTTGGGTGATAGTTGATCGCTTAACCAAATCGGCTCATTTTCTAGGCATTAAGGATACGTGGGGACCAGAGAGGCTAGCTCGAGTCTTTATTTCGGAGATAGTTCGATTGCATGGTACGCCGAAGACCATTGTTTCTGATCGAGACGGCCGTTTTGTGTCTCACTTTTGGAAAGCAGTTCATAAGGCCTTGGGGACCGAATTGAACTTCAGTACAGCTTACCACCCGCAGACTGACGGGCAATCTGAAAGAACTATACAAACGGTGGAAGACATGCTAAGGGCCTGTGCCTTAGATTTGTCAAACGATTGGGAAATTCATCTACCGTTGATTGAATTTACCTAGAACAATAGTTGGCATGCTTCTATTAAAATGGCACCGTTTGAGGCATTATACGGAAGGAGATGCAGATCGCCCCTATGCTGGGACGATTCATCGGACTTAATCGGAACAGAACCAGAGTTGATCGAGCAGACTCGAGAGAAGATAGCCTTAATTCGTGAAAGGCTGCTGACTGCCCAGAGTCGCCAGAAATCCTATGCGGACGTACGTCGTCGCCCATTGGAGTTCAATATTGGGGACCATGTACTTTTGAAGGTTTCTCCTACTCGGGGAATCTTTCGTTTCGGAAGGAAAGGAAAGCTGAGTCCGAGATATATCGGACCATTTGAGATCCTCGAGAGAGTTGGGGAGTTGGCATACAGATTAGCATTGCCGCCGTCATTGTGCCATGTTCATAACGTGTTCCACGTATCCCAGTTACGGAGGTATATACCAGATCCCAGTCATATTATTGATTTCGACGAGATCGAAGTCGAGCAGGATGGGACATTTGAAGAAAGACCAGTCAAGATACTCGAGAGTCGAGTCAAGCAACTGAGGAACAAGTCAATCGTTTTGGTCAAAGTTCAGTGGTCACGTCACGGAATGGAAGAAGCTACTTGGGAAACAGAAGCTGATATGAAGTCTAGATATCCCGAGTTATTTTCGTCTTGAGTTTCGGGACGAAACTCCTTTTTAGTAGGAGAGTATGTAATATCCGGATTTATTACAGTGTATTTCATCTGTATTCAACCATGTATTATTTCGGATTGGTGATTTTGATTATTGGAATATGATATTTAGTGCATTGATATCATTATGCATAAGTATAGAAACATGCAAAATTGCTCAAGAAACCTTGTGATAGCGCACGCTAAGAATGTATCTTAACGCGCGCTATCGGGCCATTATTAGCGCACGCTATGAAGGTAGGGGTTGCGTGCGCTAAGAACTCAATTATTGAGCGGGACAGCTAACACATGCGCCAGCCGGGACATGGGTCCGGATAAGATTCCCGCTGACGCATCCGGACAAATTCTGAAGTCAACCATTATTAGCGCACGCTAATGGATGCTTAGTAGCATGCGCTAACTTGTCAATAATGCAGAATATTATAAATGGGACAGCAACCGCTTTGGCTTTCATTTCCTTCGTCTATACTTCACCTTTGAGAGTCCAGAGAGCAAGTATATCCCTTCTAAACACTTAGAACATATATTAGTGATCATTGAATGATTGAGTATCACTTGTGAGTGATCATTGAAGAGAAGTAACACCTTGGAGTGGCACATAACCAAACGGAGTCGGATTATACCTCGTGGTTCAGTGATTTCGGCATTCTAAGGTATGTTCAACCTATCACCAGTCTTAGATTTGGTTTTCCAATGGATACGATGATCATATTATCGAGGTATTGAATTTCATTAGTGAATTATTCAACAACATCATGTCTAGAAGATTGGAATGTCTACAAATACGATATTATTGTTGGAACCTTGAAGTTGGGACCCTAGTACTTCAAATTATGAGAGAAATATTCTGAGGTTAACAATCCGTATGATTTATGTTATCTATGTGATCATGATTTAGAAGAGATGTTATAAGAACTTAAAGGAAGAATCATCTTAGGAAATATTCTTTCGTATAAGTCGGAATTGTTAGTTCACCTCAAGATGAAGTCTGAATATGTATAATGATAGTAGAATCTAATACATCAACCGGAGATCACCAACTTCGCATGAGAATTGAAATCAAGATGGATTATGGTGTCATGATGAATATACGTATATTTGCATCTTGAAGTTGATATTATCCTGGAGATCATTCATAAAGGTTATGAACATAACATGAAGACAGATAACAAACACCAAATCACTGAAGAAATCGCTTACTTCATCATTATTTGTGTAAATCTGCTGCCCTCCAGTGAACTGCCATGCATTATTAGCGTGCGCTAATATACGAGATTTAACGTGCGCTATCGAGTACGTTTAGCGTACGCAACGTTTTGGACTTAGCGTCGTTAAATCATCGGCCGAGTCGATCGGTGATCGAGGCATCGACAACGCCGGGTTAGCGACGCTAGACAATGTGCTGCGACGCTAACGAGTAGCATTAACGCACGCTACATATGATTCGTAGCGTGCGTTAACTGGCCCGCAGTGCGTATTAAGGACTTCCTACCGTAATTATTGAATTGTTAGACGTTCGTACGGCGCGAAATGAATTCTGTACTATTTCTTTTGTTAAGGTCCGAGCTTAACACGTGATTGATCGAAGGGGACGACCTTCGAGTATTTTGATATTCGTGGAAGTTTATTCTTGTCAACGAACCGAGGCAAGTACTCTAAATTAGAATTGTTTATATTATGACAATTATGATGTGATTGTATCGTGTAAATATATGTCCACCATGTGTTGATCCGACGGGAATCATCATGGGAATCTATAGTTGTGTGCGCTGGATCGTTGGACAGGTAGTTCCACCATGTGTTGGTCCGACGGGATCATCATGGGAATCTATAGTCATGTGTCTGGATCGTTGGAATACCATCGGTATGTTGGGCTGTTATGTTATGATATGTGTTGTGGATATTCTCGTTGGAGAAACTTGTTATGATATAATTGTTGATTATATCACTGTTGTATGATTATTGTACTTGTACTAGCATCGTTGTGCTAACCCCTTCGGGGGTGAACATTTGTGTATGTTCAGGATCCAGAAGAGCGGGGAAACAACCACTGGAAATGTATGACGACGAGGGTGCAAAGTGATGTTCTGGCCGGGTTTACTATCTGTTATTTGTTGGTTATTTCAATAAGTACTCGAGTACGTCGTCCGTTATAATGATTTGGATTTTGGTGATGTAATAATAACTCTTCATTGGATATTCCTATTTCGTTTTGAACCAGACGGTTGTATTTTACTTCAGTAATTTCATAGAGCGGTATCTGTTATTGTCTTTTCTTTTAATCAGCCTTGTAAATTCTTATGTAAAGGATTTACGGCGCTGTAATATTCCCGAATATATTGGGGGTGTTACAAATATTATAACTATGTATCCTACTTTGGATTCTAAGTCATCCCCCCGTGATTGACTCCTCTTCACGATGCCTTGATAGGTTGTGCATGGAAATTCACCCTTATTTCTTATGAAACGTATGTCTCCCCCTTTCTTCCCCGCTTCTTAATTCCTACCCCGGGTCATGCCCTGACTGAGCCATCCTTAGGGATAAGGGGCCGTGATAGAATGGTATCAGAGCGGTTCGTTCGCTCTGAGTCTATATTCTTTCAAGCAAAGTTTAGTTTGATTCCCTAAACTGATTTAAGAATCAATTGTCAACTCAACACCCCGTCACGTCATGCTCAACTGAAGAGTAAGGTAAAAGATTTGTCTTTATGATTCAAACTTCTTTTGCCATGAAAATTTATCTCTTTATGAGCTTTTATGAATTGTTTTGAATGAACATATATGGAATGGTATATGTATGACGAAGCATGTACTATATGAATTTTTATTTTACGATTTACGCATGAATTGTTGCTGATGAAGAAACATGAAAGACGAGAACCTAGAAACTTCCTTAGTGTCTTCTATTTCGTGAACGAGAACTTATGCGCCTTAAGTATTCCAGCACGTGTATGAATATGAAGGACGAACAATGACGATGTAATAACAAGGATCGACGATGCAGTGACGTCTCCAACGAGTATCACTTACGTATGAGTTATACGAGTATGGTTATTTATATCGGGATGTCTATTTATGGCAGAACCCGAATAACTTTCATAACATACCCCGTCAGGGAGTATATTATTATTTTTATGTTAGGTGTTTCTCAGGGTCCAGAGTTCGAGTCGAGAACTTGGGACGAGATTTATATCCTTCCTCTGAGAACCCTTTAGTAGAGTTGTTCTATTATATCGAGACCTTGATGTATTATACGTATACCTTCTTCATAGGATGGCGACCACGAAGATGACGCCGCGTAAGTCAACAAGGAGAAGGCGCACACCATGCGACCTTGTGGAGGCTTTCCGCAACATGTATCGAAGCACAGGTGCCACCGTGGGCCAGTGCGTGGCAGACCTCGAGGCGACATGGCGCTTAGCTGCTCCTCATGGTGTCTCAGACTACGAGGGCATTCAGCGCCTTATTGACCTCCTTCCGATTGAGTGGAGGGAGTGGGCTGCTGCAGTCTCCTGGCACTATATCTTTTTGCGTGAGCCCACTTTAGTACCATCCAGAGATTTCGTGGCCTTTGCTATCCGCATCACCACTCAGTACCTCCAGCACCGTGCACCTCCCCCTAGAGCTTGTGTGTTTCGACCTTATGCTAGGGGAGCTTTGCCGGAGAGCCTAGCTACACCTCTACCGATCCAGGTGCTTCTTTTTGCACCGCCTCATGCTCAGGATGGGTTAGACATGGAGGCAGAGACATCAGCACCTAGCCGCAGGGACATGAGGACCGATTCTTTCATTCTCAGGAGGATGTCTTCGCCACTTCGACCTATGCCAGTCATCGATCCAGTCCACCCACGACCGATCACAGACGATGCTCGTCTTTTTCTCCCGAAGAAGCGCAGAGTCACTAAAGACCCTGTTGCAGTCTCTCCAGCTTTAGACGAGGATTCAGAAGAAGATTCGGACGAGGCTCCGGAGGAGTTCTCCGAGGAGGACAGCTCGACCGCCGAGTCGAGGGCGACTTGAGATAGCTCAAGATGGTGCTAGCCATTTATTTTGTATTTTGTATGCGGAACGTCACTACTTTTGCTTATATGTGTCGTTATGATGTCTAGCACTTTCTTATATAATAGACGACAATGCTATTTGTTAGAGCATCCCGTATATTAGTATATGTGTAGGCATGTAGCCTTGATCAGCTTATATAATAATAGTCAGTAAGACCTCGTTGAAGGCAGTTATACTATTATGATGCATATGATATATTGATATATATATTTTGACCCTTCATGGGCTTTTCTTCTCATGAGTATGATGTTGTTATTTCTGATCTCTTCTCGACCATTCCACGAGAGTTATCGATGAGTATGTGTCTATGTGTTATGATTATGTAGTCGCGAACTCCTTCCTATGATCCAGTATGGCGATAATTACGGGCCAATGAGAATGAACTAATGATGATTATGTGCACCACAGAATGCCACCCAGAAGAGAAAGAAGGAGAGGAGGACATGAACGCGCCCCTACACCACATCCTCCTCCACCCCAACGGGCTATTGAAGAGCTTTTCCTCAAGCATAATCCCCCTACTTTCAATAGGTCAGGAAACCAGAGCGATGTTGAGCTTTGGGTTAGAGCTATGGAACGAATTTTTAACTTCCTAAGGTGTACCAACCAAGAGCGTCTTTCTTGTGTGCTCTTCCAACTCACTGGATCTGCAGACTTCTGGTGGGTAGCGCGCAGGAAGATCCTGACGGCTGAGCAACTGGAAAACTACTCTTGGGAGGAATTCAAGGAGTCACTGTATGACAAGTATGTTCCAAAAACCTTCAAGGTCAAGAAGGAAGCTGAGTTCTATAATCTGAAGCAAAGAAGGATGTCAGTGACCGAGTATGATAGAATGTTTTGTGAGTTATCAACTTATGCTCCAGACCAAGTTGATATGGATGAGAAAATGGCAGGAAAATTTAGATCAGGACTGAGACATGAGATAGGCATGTCCCTAGCTAGCCTTGGAAGGCTGAGCTACACTGAATCGCTGACAGAGCTCTGGATATTGAGGCAGCAATGCCAGAAGAGAAGCGAGCATCCACAGTTACACCACCACCCACTCAGACAAATTCCCACGAATATAAGGGGAAGCGTAAGTGGGAAGGACGAAACAATGGTGGCAATGGGAACAACCAGGCTAACAGGAAGCCGTGGCAGCGAAATATATCTCATGGACAGCCTCAGGCTCAAGGAGGCAACAATCAGGGATGACAGATGGTTCCTACTCAGGGAGGAAATAATCAGGGGCGAGTTGCAAACTCCGTATGTCCCAAGTGTAACAAGCAGCATAATGGTGCCTGTCTGTTGGGCACTGGAAGTTGTTACACGTGTGGTCAGAAAGGCCATATTATGAGGAATTGTCCTAAGCAGCAGCACGGAGAGAGACCAAACCACCAGGGTCAACCCCAGCCACTGAGGGCAATACAAGGACAGCCGCAACTGCCGCCACCACCGAAACAGCAGAATCAGAATGCTAGGTCGTATGCCATCAATCAGAAGCAAACCGAGAAGGATAAGGGTAACTTGGCAGGTATGGGCAAACTTCTTAACCTACCTGTAATTGTTTTGTTTGATACTGGAGCATCGCATTCATTTATTGCTAGAGCATGTGTGGATAATCTTAGTATTTTACCATAACGTGCTAGTCATGTCATGAGAGTATCTTCACCACAAGGAGGAATTTCATCTACCACGCATGTTTGTTCTAATCTGGAATTAGAACTAGGGAATCTTAAAGTGGTAACTAATAATCTGAATGTTATGACGATGTGGGATGTTGATGTAATCTTAGGAATGGATTGGTTAGCTAAGAATTATACCACCATTCTTTGTTATGAGAGGAAAATTTCCTTCAGACCACCGGGAAAGGATCCCACAGACTTTCACGGCATAAGAATGGGTAGAGGATCACCCGTTATCTCTACTCTCCAAGCCAAGAAGATGATGAGAAAGAAGGATTGTCAGGCTTTCCTTGTTTACCTTAATGGAGAAGCTGGAGAAGAGCAGGCGATAGGTGATGTGCCAATTGTGCGAGAATTCGAGGATGTATTCCCAGAAGTGTTACTGGGTTTACCACCAGATCGACAAGTGGATTTCAACATCGACCTGGAGCCAGGGTCAGCCCCAGTGTAGAAAGCACCATATAGGATGGAACCGAAGGAACTGCAAGAACTCAAGATCCAACTGCAAGAGCTATTGGATTTAGGTTTCATTAGACCGAGTGTTTCTCCATGGGGAGCACCTGTCCTTTTTGTGAAAAAAGAAGGATGGTACACTGAGAATGTGTATAGATTACAGGGAGCTGAACAAGCTCACACTCAAGAACAAGTATCCTCTGCCAAGGATAGATGACTTGCTTGACCAACTCAAGGGAACAACTGTGTTTTCTAAGATAGACCTTAGGTCTGGGTATCATCAGTTGAAGATTCGACCAGAGGATATACCCAAGACAGCTTTCCGAACAAGATATGGACACTATGAGTTTATAGTCATGCCTTTTGGATTAACTAATGCCCCCGCAGTATTCATGGATCTTATGAAGAGTTTTTCACCTGTACTTGGATAAGTTTGTATTGGTGTTCATAGACGATATTCTCATCTACTCTAGAAATGAGAAAGAGCATGAAGAACATCTCAGGGTAGTGTTGGAAACACTAAGAACGGAGAAACTCTTTGCCAAATTCAGTAAGTGCGAGTTTTGGTTGAAAGAAGTGATGTTTCTTAGGCACATTGTGTCAGCATATGGTATTAAGGTGGACCCATCTAAAGTGGAAGCAGTACGTGATTGGAAGTCACCAACCAACCCTAATGACATTAGGAGTTTCTTGGGTCTAGCTAGGTACTACCGAAGGTTCATCGAAGGATTTTTCAAGATTGCTAGACCAATGACACAGCTATTGCATAAAGGAATTAAGTATTTATGGATGGATGAATGTGACGAGAGTTTTCAGGAACTCAAGAAAAGATTGACTACTGTGCCAGTTTTAGCAGTACCAGAAGCGAACAAGGAGTATGTGGTTTACACAGATGCTTCTAAGAATGGGATAGGTTGTGTATTGATGCAAGATGGAAAAGTGATAGCTTACACATCAAGACAACTTAGGCCGCATGAGGTGAATTATCCCACGCATGATTTGGAACTAGCTGCAGTTGTGCACTCATTGAAGATATGGAGGCATCACCTTTATGGGGTAAGATGTGAAATTTTCATTGACCACAAGTTTAAAGTACTTTTTCGAGCAGAAGGACTTGAACATGAGACAGAGAAGATGGCTCGAATTGGTAAAGGATTATGGTTATGGTATTAACTATCACTCCGGCAAGGCTAATGTGGTAGAAGATGCCTTGAGTCGTAAGACTCAATTGTAATTAGGATACCTACTTACCACGGAAGGGGATCTAATCCAAGATTTTGAAGGAATGAGTTTAGAGGTGGTTCATCCACCAGAACTGATAATGGGTCATGTCGCGACGTTAGTGACGACACCAGATCTGAGAGGATGAATAGTGAATGAGCAGAGGAGAGATGAAGCATTCGAGAAACTACGTATGGCAATTAGATCCGATAACCCAGGAAGTTACCGCGAAGCGGCTCATAACGCAAATTTGTTTGAAGAGAGAATATGTGTCCCACATGATGAGGAATTAAGGAATGAGATTATGAGTGCGGCTCATGATACTCCCTATACCGCTCACACCGAGAGTACCAAGATGTACCAAGACCTGAAGAGAAAATTCTGGTGGGACGGTATGAAACGGGATGTAGCTTCATTCTGGTGTTTGGCTTGTCAGCAAGTGAAAGCACTACACCAACGACCATATGGAAAGCTACAGCCATTGACCATTCCAGAATGGAAGTGGGAAGGAATAGCTATGGATTTTGTGACTAGTTTGCCGAGGACCAAACGAGGAAACACTGCTATATGGGTTATAGTAGACAGACTCACAAAATCAGCTCATTTTTTGCCTATCCTAATCACTTACGGATCTGAGAAGTTGGCACAGTTATATGTCCGTAAAATTGTACGTTTGCATGGAGTGCCGATATCAATCACGTCAGATCGAGATCTAAAATTTACCTCTAGATTTTGGATGAGTCCACAGAAGGAATTGGGTACACATCTGAACTTTAGTACCACTTTCCACCCGATGGACAATCGGAAAGGACGATTCAAACACTAGAAGACATGTTAAGAACTGTAGTGTTAGATCAAGGTGCGAATTGGGAGCATGTTTTGCTGTTAATCGAATTTGCTTACAACAACAGTCATCAGGCAACGATAGGTATGGCGCCTTATGAAGCCTTATACGGCAGACAATACAGGTCACCACTTTATTGGGATGAAGTGGGTGAGAGAAATATTTTAGAGCCAAACACAGTCAGCAAGATGATCGAGATTATCCGCAAGATATGACAGAGAATACAAGAGGCCCAGACTCGACAGAAGTCATACGCCGATACACGCCGAACTGAATTGCATTTCGAGAGAGGGATAAGGTTTTCCTCAAGGTTTCCCCTTCTAAGGGATTAATCAGGTTTGGCGTTAAAGGCAAGCTTAGGCCACATTTTATAGGGCCATATGAGATTCTTGAGAGGATGTTTTCCATGTTTCTCAGTTGAGAAAGTATGTATTTGATCCCAAGCATGTGATTCATCAGAGTGACATAGTTCTTAGTCACGATACGAGTTATGTAGAAAGGCCTGAAGCTATTTTAGACCATAAGGTTCAAGAACTAAGGAATAAGTCGATTCCTTTGGTGAAAGTATTATGGAGTCACCACGGTCAGGAAGAAGCTATGTGGGAACTCGAAAGCAAGATGGGAGAAATACCCAGAAATTTTTGATAAGGTATGTAAATTTCGGGACAAAATTTCTTGTTAGAGGGGTAGGATGTAATGCCCCGGTCTTTTATATGCATGAATTATTATGACCTCAAGTGCAACATTAGGGTTTTGCATTCACAAATAATAAAATTCTGACTAATGGAATAAGTTTAGAACTATTTACATGTTTTAAATTCAGAAATCGGATGTTCGGTTATTTGGTTGGGTTTACCTTCCAAATTTGATTTTTATGTTTCGATAGATAGAATCGTGATTCCATCGACTTTTATATACATCACTTTTACGTTACGAGTACGATTTTCAAAAGTTTACTTTTTGAATTTTCGGGTATATTTTATGTCGAGTCGTTTTCTCGGATAATTCACGTTCCGTAAATCGCGAAACTTTTCTCCGACTTTAAACTGTAAGTGCGATACTATAATTTAAGTATATGACATATATTCAATACTCAGGTAATTTTATCTGTGGAGGAGCGAAACGTAGAATATTATTCAACCGCTTTATCGATGACGTCTAGGGTTAACCTAGTATATAAAGGGACATCACCTCCCTTTCATTTTTCCTCCTCACTTCATATTCTTCCTCTCTTCATTTCTCACTTCAGCCGCCCCTCCCCCTTCACCATTGAAGAACACCATTGTTATTCATTAAGAACTCAAGTTACAAGCTTATTTTGTGTGCCAAACTTGAATCCATGTTCATATTCAAGTAAGTTACCACATTCTCTTCATTTCTACCCAAGTAAAAATAGGTTTTGGATCACTTTAAAATTTGTAAAATATATGAAGAGTTTAGGTTTAATGTTATAATGTTTTGTATGTTGTCTCTAAGTTGATTTTAAGGTTCTTGAAAGTGTTTAGAACAAGTTGTAATCATGTCTTGACCCGGTTCACGTGGCCTGGCTTGCCACAGTTAAAGCATCTGGGGTCCCGGACGAAGGTTCCGGCGGCACTTCGGAAACTCCATTAATATCAAGTATCATCAAGCATCAATTGTTTCCAACATCAAACAACACACTTAACATACACTCATGTTGATAATCAAAGTCTTGGTCCTAATATACAAATGACCTAAACATGACTTTAAAATCCTCAATACATAACATGTTCCTTAACCACATCAAATATTACCAACACATCTTCCAACTTCATAAATCTAACTTCATGCTCTTGTTTTCAAATGAATTTTCAAAAATATTTTATAAAAATCTAACAAAAACATATCATGTACTCATTTCATACCTCATCACAATTATCAAGTCACTTTTGAACATACAACAACATATCAAGAACTAACCATGTTTCTTCCTTACTTTCAAAATACCAAACATTTTATAAAAATCCCATAAATTCATCATAGCATCATATCATCATATAGAAACATATTGTGTAAGAAAATCATAATAAAAACAACACATGATTGGGTTATAAAACCCTAAAAGTATCTGGTTAACCATTTGCTGCATAACTGCCGCAATACCAAGATCGGCGCGCTACTGAGAAGAAGCATGACTGTGACGGTCACCGGTACTGCTGGCTCCCGAATAGTGCGATGTGGCCGCCCCACCGGCTGCCCCACGTCCTCGTCCGCGTCACTACGTCCACGACCACAACCACGGTTTCCTCCGCCATCCATACTGGTGTTAAGAGGTAACAGAGGTATATCGATGATGAGTAAGGGAGGAAAAAGCAACTACGATTCAAGAAGTGAAGATACAATGCAAGAAACAAAAAAGCCGAATAAGAAAACTTACGAGCACTGGAAGTACCGAGATGCTGGCAGCGGCGTGACAATATGCAAAACAAAACACGACTAGACCCAAATAACCAACAAGCCTAGGTATCCATAAACCTAGTGCTCCGATACCATTTTCTGTAACACCCCCGAGATATTCAGAGTATATTACAACGTCGTGGACCCCTACATGGGACCCACCAGGCTACAACAAGAAAACTCCACTCGACTAACCATCTCGGTTGGCGAGGACACACATTTTAATAATACAACAAATAAAAATACGCCCGAAGCAACCGGAGAATTAAACACCAACCAACAATATAGAAATATCGGGTAATACAAACGGAGTTCGAAATGGAAAACCTAAGTACTCGCGAGTACAATCTATAAGTTTATAAATGTGAAGACAACCATATCGAAGTAGGCAAAAGAAATAAGATGATCCAAATGCATATGTCAACGGCCCTGGCCAACATCCTCGTACTGTCCCAGTGCTCGCTCGTTCGGATGATCATAACCTGAAATCCATAACAAGAATTTCCCCACAACGGGTCCCCAAAGGGGTTAGCAATTACGTTAGCACAAGTAATCAAGGCAAACCAATCGCTTACACATTTCATAGTACATTCACCAATATCATTTCAAAAACCAAAACCTGACATGTCTTTTCCGGAAACAAACAGTCACAATTAATTTTCCTAAGACCGGGACGAAGCCACGAATCCCACTCGAGGCCTCTAAGGACCCTCCCGAGCTGGCCACATTCATAAAACAAATCTAGCACCACACGTCACCTAGGACCGGGATGAAGCCACGAATCCCACTCGAGGCCTCTAAGGACCCTCCCGAGCTGGCTAGCGAAACAAACTCATGAATCCAGGATGAAGCCATAGATTCCCTCCGTGATCCCGTCGGACCCTCCCGAGGTGAGCAAATCACACACAATATACATTACCATTTCACGTTAAGCATAAAGGTTTCCAAAAATACTTGCCTTGAATAATTGACGACACAACGAACGGAAGGAAAAACACCGACGAACGCTAGGAACCAACGGTACCGAACCTAACGATTCCAAGAATACAATCACAACCAACTCTAGACGAATACAGAAATGGAATACACCTGAAAACCCGCCTACGATTCATGTATATTCGTATAAAAATAACAACGAGGGCATACCACAACCAAACCCTCCCAATTTCGCAAAGCTATGAAAATATACCATGAATCCGTAAGAAAACTAATGATATCAACAAGATTAATCATATTCATCATGAATCCACCAACATAACGGAACGAATCGGAAGAAAATCCCAAAACCCCCAATTTATCCAAAAGTAGGGTTCTAAGAGATTTACCTTGGATTAGGATGAAAGATTCGTGCTGATGTTGTTATAATACACCAAGAACTCAAGAAAGATGTTGGATGAGATGATTGGAGGAAGAAATCGCCAAGAAAATCGCCCGGAATCGCATTAGCCGCGGAGAAGAGGAAGAAATGAGAAATTGTGTTCATCTCGGTCAACTCCCTGGTTTATATAGCCAGGGAGTGTTAGCGCGCGCTAATCCTCAAGGTTAGCGTGCGCTAACGGGATAAAACTACAGGCCATACAGTTAGCGTCCCAGTCCAGTAGGCAGATTTCTGGCCGTTAGCGTGCGCTACTCGAAACATAGCGTGCGATAATAATCTCTCGGTAGCGCGCGCTATCGACCAATAGCGTGCGCTACCTGGACATCAGCCGAGTCTAGAAGCAACTGTCCAGTACACTCCTGATCCGGTTAGCGCGCGCTAATCCTCTAAACGTAGCGTGCGCTAAAGTGTATCGGTAGCGCGCACTATCTACCAATAACGTGCGCTACCTGGGCAACATATTGATTCCATTAGTAAACTGTCCAGTACTGGACACTCACGCTAGCGCACGCTAGTGGGCAACTCAGCGTGCGCTAGCCCCCGACATTAGCGCACGCTAGACTATGTAGCGTACGCTAATCCGCCAGTCCAGAGGGCTGGAATCAGCACTGCCACTCCCAGGGCTTGCTCTCTAGCGCGCGCTACGAAGCAGCCGTAGCGTGCGCTACTAAGGGCCCCTCAGCGTGCGCTATGCAGCAAACATAGCGTGCGCTAGGTACGAAACATAATCGGTCCAAAACACTGGAATATGAACGAAACATCAAACGGAACATCTCAAAACGCGTCATAACATAGAATGGATCCACGACAACCCCGAAACGGTGGTTCCGCAAGGAAGAGCCGAGAATCATTTTGCTTGCGTTTATTACTTGTCCAGGTGGGCTTTCTATACGAAAATGATTTGAGCTTTGCTCAATTTTGATGAAATGTTTTACAGGCAAATTATGATTTCAAATGATTATGATGCATAAAAACTTTTATGTGGATTCTTATGAACCTATCACTGTTGGCTTGCCAACCTATGAAATGATCAGATCCTGAGCTAGACAAAGGTTGCTGGCCAGGGTTAGTGTACACAGTACTCGGGATTGTGAGCTCTCTTCGGAGTGACCGATCTCGGGGAGTAACGTTCGCGGGAGGTGGCCACCTTCCCCGGCGTAAATTATGGATATGGTGAATCTGATGATATATAGTATAAAATGAAATAATTTAGTAAATATGGGCTTTTTCTTAAAACCCCCGTGTGTTACTGCTTATATGCATGATGAAAAATAAGAAAGCATGTTTTATGTTTTGGCAATATGTTCATGGAGTACGTTGTACTCAGCCCTGTATATGTTTTAAAAATGTGCAGGTTGAGCAAGGGATGTGACAGAGGGTGTTGAATGGAAGTCTTTTGTTTACGATCAATGTTAAGCCCCAGTTACATATCTTCATATATGTAACCAACCATGTTTTTTCCGCTGCAAACACTCTTTATGATTTTACTTTCTAAGTTATGTTGATTGTAATATGCTATGAAGCCTTTTTCTAAACTTCAAGGCTAATATTATAACTATGTATCCTACTTTGGATTCTAAGTCATCCACCCGGGATTGACTCCTCTTCATGATGCCTTGATAGGTTGTGCATGGAAATTCACCCCTATTTCTTATGAAATGTATGTCTCCCCCCCCTCCCCCTTCTTCCCCGCTTCTTAATTCCTACCCCGGGCCATGCCCTAGCTGAGCCGTCCTTAGGGATAAGGGGCCGTGACAATTAATTTTAAAATATTTATGATATTATAATGTTATCTTTTAAGTTTTAATCTTTTCTTATAGGTAAAATATATCAAATTCACTTTTGTAAATAAACAAATTTCAGCACACACATATATATATATATATATATAATATTTATACTCCTTTGGTTATCCCTGATAAATCCCTAATTCCCTATCCCAAACAAACCCCTCCCCGGCCCTCCCTCGCTTCCCTTTTTTCTCGCCGCATAGCTTTGTCTTCTTCGGATTCTTCGGTCTCTTATGATTTATCGTCGCTTGTTTTACTCTACACAATTTTATTTGTTTACATGATCTAGGGGTTCATTTCACGCACAAAATTAAAGTCATGGAACCAAGAGCTGATCATAATATGTACTATGATAACAGAAAAAAAAGCTATAGATAGTGTACGACAGAAAATTACTGAAGAAATATGGGAGTCAATGCAGAATAATCCCGAGGTGATGGAGCAAATTTATGGACGAGAAGAAGACAAAGAATTAACCGATTATGAAGACTAGTTAATGTTCAATAGTTCTATTATCAAAACATGTATTACAAAATATGATCATTTCAACAATGACATGTATTATTGTGGTTATTATTATTAGTATTATTGTTGTCATCTATTAAAAAATATGTACTTTGGACAATGACAAATATTATTGATATTTAGCAATATGAAAAAAGGAATTGGCAATATAATATTTAGCAATATTAACATAATAATAATAATGATATTAATATTAATAGTAAAACCAATAGTAATAATATAAATAATAATTATTATCTTTTTTATCAGAATAATAATAATAATTATCATTGTTTTATTACCAGAGAAATAACTTAGGAACTGAACTGAACTGAACTAAACTGAACTGATCGGAACTGAACTGAACTGAAAATAAGCTGGGGAGAACAGGCCCTTAATCTATCTCTCCCCGCACAAATCCAAGGTAATTGGCTAGAACCCTAATCTTTGTAATTTTTGGGGTTTTTTCGGGATTTGTCCAATACTACGAATCGTCCATTAATGTTGTAATATTCTATTGTGATTAATGTTTATGGGTGTTTCCCAATTCGTTTCCGTCAAGATTCAACCCGTGTGTGGTTGTGAAGTGTAGTTGGGGTTGTGGGTGTTTTCCACTCAATTATTGGTGTCGTTCAGGACTGATTCATGTTGACCTTATATCTAGGAATGGACGTTGTCACTCCGGCTCATTCCTAGTCATCGTAGATCTTCCATTTCGACCATAATGTCTCAAAGGCAAGTACTTTACATTTGTTTACATATTCTAGCATGATTTATGGCTTTGCGTGTATGTGTGGATGCGAATGCGTATGTTCACCCAAGGACTGGTCTGACGGGGCCTCTAGGGATGCCTGTGCCGTGTGTGTGCGTATCATGAAATGGGGTTAACCACTCAGAGATGGTCCGACAGGGCCTCGGCAGGGTGCGGTGGCCGTGAGTCTCGTACCAACGGTTAACCTTTGAAATGTTTTGTTGGAGAACTATGTTTTGTGCATGCGCACCTTAATATTCTGGAATATCAATGTTTAGAAAAATATTTGGTGCATATATCATGTGTATAGAATGGTAGTTCAAATGGTATTGTACTTGCACTAGTAGTTGGCGCTAACCCCTTAAATGGGGAAAATACTTTTGTATTTCAGGCACAGGTCCAAGGGACGAGCGAGAATGTGGTCAGTATGAGGATGATGGGCAAGAGTGACACCATTCAATTAGACGAATGAGTCATGTTCTGTCGTTTGAGTTTTATTAATTGTATCATTTGTTAGTACTCGAGTACGTTCTTCATTTTATTTGTATCTTTTTTGGACACAGTTTGGGAAGGCGTTTGATTGTTGAGTTAATGTTGTTTGGGACAGTCTGTTTATTATCCTTTGTCTTTATTAAGTAACAGTGTATTTATTGCGTAGTATTTGTCAAAATGTGTGTTAGCCCTGTGGACTCAAAGGGGCGGGTCCACGGCACTGTAATATGCCCTAAACGTCTTGGGTGTGTTATAGAAAATGGTGTCGGAACCCAAGGTTTTATGGGTTCCTAGGCTATCGGTTATTTGGGTCTAGTCGAGTGTCGTTTCTGAACGCTATCACTGCTATGCCATCATCTTAGTACGCCGGTGCTCGTAAGTTTTTCCTAACTTGACTCTTTGCATTATCCTGTGTTGTTCTTAGTATCATGATGTGTTTTGCATTTGAACTGTACTCACTGGTTACTTCTTCAGAGTGCCTGTTGGTAGAGTATGCGGACGCGGTCGCTGACGTAGTTGGGTCTCCTGTCTGATCTGCAGTTGGGTCTCCTGTCTGATCTGCAGATGGCTCTTTAGTTGAGTCCATCATTCAAGTGTCATTGATGATAATTTCTTCCAGGGAGGCGGATTTGAGCTTTTTCTCAATTGATTCCACTTGTTTCCTGTACTCAATAGTAGATTCATCAAACACAACATGGGGTGTTTTTTCCACGACTAATGTTCTTTTATTAAGTACTCTGTATGCCTTGCTTATTTGTGAATATCCCATAAAGAGACTATCATTAGTTTTAGCATCAAAGGCATTCAGTTAGGTTTTACCATTGTTGTGGATGAAACACTTACAACCAAAGATATGAAAATATGCAACAGTTGGTGTTCTGCCATTTCAAACCTCATAGGGAGTTTTGCCATGTCTCCCCTCATACTCCTATTCTAAGTATGGCATGTTGTGTTGACAGCTTCAGCCCAAAACCTCTTGGGCAGGTCAGCTTCTGTAATCATTGACCTGGATGCTTCCTTCAGGGTTCTGTTTCTTCTTTCAGCCACACCATTTTGCTGTGGTGTTCTTGTAGCTGAGACTTCATGCTGAATTCCATTCTGATCACTGTATTTAGTGATTGCCTTGTGGAGAAATTCTCTAACTCTGTCTGATCTGATCTTTATGATTGAGAGGGATTTCTATTTCTGAATTTTCCTCAGCAGTTCAGGTAGCTTTGTTAATGTTTCACTCTTTTATAGAGAAAAACAACCCATGTATATCTGGAGTAGTCATCTACTACTACTAGAGCATGCTTACTTCCACTCGATGTCCTTGGCTTTATGGGGCCAAATAGATCCATATGAAGTAGATCCAAAACTCTGATGGTGAGAGTGGTATGCTGAACTGGTTTGAAAGTTTCTCTGGTTTGCTTTCCCTTCTGACATGCATCACAGAGGGCTTCTTTATTGAATACTTCTTCTAGAAGTCCTCTGACTAACTTTTGAGAGCGGATTTTGTTGATGGCTTTGAAATTCAGGTGACATAATCTTTTGTGCCATATCCATCCATTCTCAGCAATTGTTTCTGATAGAAGACAAGTGTTTGGAGTGCCTGTAATCCAGTCTATCATGTAAATATCTCTCCATCTGAATCCTTATAGTTTCACTTCTCCAGATAAGATATCAATCACCATGCATTTCCAAATAGTGAAAACTACTAAGTTCTTTTCATCTCAAAGTTGTGATGCTCAACAGGTTGTATTTGATCCCTTTGACACACTGTACTTTTGATATGATTATGTTTCCTCTGTGCAGCTCTCCATATCCTTTTGTTTGGCCTCGAGAACTATCTCTAAAGGTGGACCTTTTTCTTTGATGTAATTTGTCAGAACCTTCTTATTCCCTGTCATGTGCCTTGAGCATCCTGAATCCACAAACCATTCTTCACCTCTTATTGTTGAACTTGAGGTAAAATAATGGTAGTCCTTCCACCTTTTCTGCAATCAGACAAGCAGAGATTTAGGTACCCAAATTTGAGTGGGTCCTTTGGGGTTAGTGGGCTTCCTGTAAAATTGATTTCTCCTGGCGTTTTGAAAATGTTGGTTATTCCTATGGGGTGCATATTGTCTAGGTTTATATCCTTGATTAGGATTGTATACTAGATATGCCTCATAATGCTTGTGGTGTGGGCCATTTCCAAATCTTGGCTGAGACCATTTATTAAAATTTTGGGGTCTCCACACCTGTTCATTTTGAAAGTTTGGATAACCTTGAGGTTTCATTTACCTCTCCCATTTTGAAATCTGTTTTTGGGGAGTCTTTGGTAATAAGTAGAATTGTGTTTTGACTGCTGCTTCTGCCTTGGCCATTGCCTAGTCTCCTATCTAGGTGGTTGCCTTGTAAACCTTGGCTGCTGCCTAAACTTTTGACTGAGCTGCTGCCTATTTTGAAATACATGTTTGTTTATAGGCTCAGCAGTCTGGACATAAGTTTCTCCCTTGATTAATGTGGTTTTGAACTAGAGGGAGTGTTGGGGTCATATCCAAGGCCCGATTTTAAATAAAGTGGCCTCTCATTTATACACAATTCATCTAAGGTTATAGATGCTTTCAGAGATGTTATCTCTTTATCTTGTGCACTGTTTAGCTGTTTCAACTTAGAGAGCTCAGTTTTGATATGAGCAGGTACAGCTGACTTTTCACTGTTTAAAATAGTCAACTTATGAACCTCAGCTGTGGTATTTTCAACTGAGTTTTTCAAAGTATTTCAGATTGTTTTTCAAACTCGGCTATGATGTTTTTAAACTTCGCTGACTCATGGCTGAGTTTGTCAAAATCATTTTTCAGCTGGACTTTCTCATTCTTCAGCTGTGCATTCTCAGTTGTAACAGAAAGGTGGGCTGGTTTTAAGGTTTCAAATTCTTTTAACAACTGATTTACAGACTTGTGGAGATCCATTTCTTC
The DNA here is from genome assembly GCA_033398695.1 of Orobanche coerulescens. Taxonomy (NCBI): domain Eukaryota; kingdom Viridiplantae; phylum Streptophyta; class Magnoliopsida; order Lamiales; family Orobanchaceae; genus Orobanche; species Orobanche coerulescens. The sequence goes on from CM065803.1 coordinate 55,177,320, forward strand.
AGACATGTCAGAGCTGAAACCTTATGTAGTTTGAGGTTTAGATGTTACCTCTTCATCAGCCAAATTAGCCATCAAGCAGTTGTAGTCATCATCATCATCTGAAAAGAATCCACTGCTTGATTCAACTCTTTTTTTATCTTCACCAATGATATCTTTCCTTTTATCATCCTTTCTGCCCATGTCCTTCTTGCTTTCATCCTTCTTGAGTTCAGGGCAGTCAAACTGGATATGTCCCGTTTTGTGATAGTTGTAGCACTCTACTTTCCAGTTTCCAGCTTTTTGGTTTCTCTTGGGGTTCTCTTTGAAGTTCTTCTTGTACTTTGAATAATATTTCCAGAAGTTGTTGAACCTCTGCATGATAAATGCCATCTCTTCTTCAAAACTTAGAGGGCTGGGGGGACTAACTTTGTAATACCCGGTTGTAATTCATTCATTATCATTCAGTAATTATCAGTCAGTAATTGTCACTCAGTAATTTTCACTCATTAATAATCACTCATTATTCATGATTCATTCATTTGTGTTCATCGTTGGCATTTTGTAACCGTGCATCAGTTACCGATCGTCATTCATCTCCGTTTGTGGATCAAGACGAGAGTATCATCATTATCATCGTAAATGGTAGTCTTGATGGAAGTATCATCTATCATGTGTTATTGGACCTATTTACAATCATACAAGTATTGTACGTCGGATCATTCACCGTTTGTAATGAGTAGATGGAGTTGTCGGATTTTTGTCACTTCCAGCAGCAAGTTATGGCCGTAACTATTCAGGAATTATGGCCGTAACATGTATTCGTTGGCTCAAGGTGATTTTGGACGAAGGTGAGTTACGGCCTCAAGGATTGTCGGATACGGCCGTAACAGGCGTTCGTTGATTTTAGGCCAGTTTGGACGAATGGGACTTACGGCCGTAAGGGTTGCGGCATACGGCCGTAAGATGAGGCTGGTACGGCCGTAAGGCTTGGCCGGTTACGACCGTACGATGCAGGCAGGGTGCCCTGGCAGTTTTGACGAAGGCTTCATACGCCCGTAAGTTTGGCCAGTTATGGCCGTATCGGGCGAGTAACGCCCGTAAGGCGTGCGGGTACGGCCGTATGGCTGTCGGTAGGTGTTTTGGACGAGAGCGAGTTACGCCCGTAAGACGGGTGCGGGTACGGCCGTATGGATGTCGGGAGTTTCTGGATGAAGCCGAGTTACGGCAGTACGAGATGGCTGGTTACGGCCGTAAGGCCGTTGACCTGGAATGTTACGGCCGTAAGTAGGCTGAGTTACGGCCGTAACGTTCGGCAGTTTATAAGGACCTGGACGGGTTTTTGAGGTCATTTTCTTATTTCTTCAACTTCTATCCGAGAGAGAGCTTGAGGGGAGTTTTTTCATCATCAATCATTTGGGTGTTCGATTTTCATCATTTTCATTCGATTGTGAAGCTTGGATAGTCGATCTAACGTGTGTTCATCGGATCAAAGTATTTGGATCTTCAAAGGTAATATTCTTCAAACATCTTGGATTTTGATTTTGTGTTGAGATATGATGTTTTGGACGTTATAATCATGTTGTATGAAGAGATATACGTATGATTACGAGTGTGTATGAATATTCATTGGATTATCGAAAGGTTATTCAAGAACACTTTGAATATTGAGTTGGATTTGGGGGTTTTCGATTAGTTGTTGTTGAAATCACGAATTTGGATATTCATATTGGATTTTTGATTGTATTGAAGATGTTTTGTCGGTTTGAAACACTCCTTGGGGATTTGATATTGGTATAATTGAGGATTGATTGTAAACAATCGAAGTTTGGTCACAACGTGTTTGATATAATGCCCCAATGAACTTGGTTTAGTTGTATCGACGTTTTGAGTTAGTTATCATCGTGTTTGATTCGTATGTTGAACGGATTGTTGGTAATTGTGTTATTCAAGGTTGTTCGAGCGACCGACATCTCATTTAGGACGTTTGTTCGTGTAAGGACATTTATCACCGGTGTTGTGTAAGTTAATTCTTACTCGGTTAAAAGGATATTCATTCCTTTTGTTGTTGTTCATTCATAATCATAACTCATTCATAATGTATTAACCGTATTGAGACTTGTAATTGTCGAATAATCACTTCATTCACGAGGAACGATGGTTCCAATCATTTCATTGAGCTATCATTCACTTCACTATTATTTTCATCTCGGTGAGTCATTCTTGATTTTGTCGGATTATTATTCATTGATATTCATTATGGTCATTCTCATTCATATGACCTTCTGAGTTCATATTGCATGGCCGTGTGTGGATGTGTGAAATTTTTAGTCGAGCACACGATAGTCATGTGTTGGGTTCACCAATACATTGGACTGTGCACACGGTAACGCTTACCTCCGTGAGACTAATTAGGTACAAGGACTGGTGTGTCCGGGCACTCGTCTTGTACACTTGCACAGAACATTACGGGCGTACTATGATGCTCCTCTTCAGCTTAAATTCATAACTAAGGACATTTCATAATTGAGATATATCATGATTGTGTATATTCAACCCTTGAGGATTGTTGTTCTGTGTAACTGACACCGTTGGGGGATATTGTTTTCAGGTCATGGCAAGGCAAAAGCACGGGAATAAAACGTTGACGGCGAGGAGTCCCAGTGATACTAGTAGGGGTCCCCAATCCTTTCATTCATTCATGTTGTCGTCATTTATTTTCCGCTGCAGATTTCCATTTGGATACTCCGTTTCATTCAGTGTTGTGTATTTTATCTTCATATAAAATATACATGTATTCGGTATTATCTTGGATGTGTTGAAATGAAACTCCTCATCGGAGTAATTGCTGATATAATGTGGTTCGGTACTACAATTATATTATTTAATTTATTAATTTTCATTCGCCTAGTGGGTCCCAGTCGGGGGTCCACGGCACTGTAATATCCGCCTAGTTTGGGGTGTTACAGAGTTGGTATCGGAGCGTGGTTTTGAATACTACCTTCTGAGTCATGTCTCATTTGGAATCATCGTCATCAAACTAGTATCATTGGACGTTCGCGTCACGTGTGACCTGTGCAAATGCCGAGCCCATCAGACCGAAAGAACTGTAAGACTTCTAACGCCATGGTATAATTTCTGGCAATAATCATTCATTCATAATTCATTAGTTAACAATCCTCAAACATCATTTTCATTTTGATCATGTTGATCATGTTAACTCATTAATCACTCAGTTCATTTCATTACTCAGTTGTTGATCTTGAAGATCATATCAATAATCTTGTTAACTTGTTCAAGATAATCATTTCAAGAATATCATTAGATAATCATGTCACCGCAGTTAATCATTCATGTAATCACTGTGTTAGAGCACGTACGCTCATTTTCATCATTTCATGACGTAAATCATAATGCGGTACTCATACGAGATCTATGATTATCATGCGACCTTCCTACTTCAGTATGGAGAGAGCTGTCAGGGGACGCACGGGGAGAGGCCTCGGTGCGGGCCGAAACCCTGGAAATAATCACTCACTGTTGGGAAATCGTACCCAGGACTCAACTCGATCGAAAGATGTTCGGGTTGATCCACTCACTTTTATACAGGTCATGATGACCCATATGCAATTGCTTAATCATCATTGCGCCACTCTGGTCGAATTAATAGAGAGAACTCTCCCGTCTGAGCCTGCTGCTAAGGAAATTGCTGAGCAACAACCTTCATCTGTCAGCAAGAAATCAACGAAGCGTAATCAGTCCGAAGGCGGTCATTCAACCTTCAAGAAGCCTCGTGCGAGTCCTAACTTTTCTGAGCGATCTCCTACGGTTCCTAATCCTGCGGTATCTCAGTCCCGAGCGGCCAGATCAGCCATCACCTATTTCAACTGTGGAGCGCCGGGTCATTACAGCATTAAGTGTCTGAAACTGTCTATCACATGCCATAATTGTGGGATTGTTGGGCATAAGGCCCGTTTTTGCCGAAGGGACTCCAAGCCGACTCTGGTGGCATCTCGTGCCCAAGCAATCCGATTCAATCGATCGAGTGCATAGCGTCGTTTAAGACGACGGAAGCGAATAAAGGCGGAGGTTGTATTTTTCAGACAGAAGCGTCCGGTTCGGGGGGCGGTAAGTCCCAGATTCACTCGATGAAGAGGACCGACGATCCGGAGGCCCGAATGATCTCAGGTATACTCGTAATTCTCTCTCAACCTGTGTGAACCCTTTTTGATACTGGTGCATCGCATTCATTCATTTCCGAATCATATTTGTATAGACTTCACTTGGATAGTCCTATTAAATTGTGGACCTTATATCATTGGTCTACTTGTCGGTAGAAGAATTCTCGGAAATCATAAGGTGAAGAACTGACCGAATTAAGCTTAATGACCGCGATTGGTTGGTGGACCAAATCGTGGTGGATTTACCTTAGGACGATGTAATATTGGGTATTAGTTGGATGGATCGTCATGCTGCCATCCTTAGTGTTCGTAAGCGTACGGTCACTATCATTTCAGTCGTTGGAGCCGAGTGTGTATTTCAGGGAGGTAATCCCCGTTGTTCCAGAAGAATCATTAATAATATGAAAGCAATGAAATTACTCAATCACAGATGTTCAATCATTCATTGTATCATTGTCATCGATTGGCCGTTCTAAGGCAATCGAGGCGTTCAATCATTCATTGTATCATTGTCATCGATTGGCCGTTCTAAGGCAATCGAGGTGTTCAATCATTCATTGTATCATTGTCATCGATTGGCCGTTCTAAGGAAATCGAGGTGTTCAATCATTCATTGTATCATTGTCATCGATTGGCCGTTCTAAGGCAATCGAGGTGTTCAATCATTCATTGTATCATTGTCATCGATTGGCCGTTCTAAGGCAATCGAGGTGTTCAATCATTCATTGTATCATTGTCATCGATAGACCGTTCTAAGGCAATCGAGGTGTTTAACCATTCGTGGTATCATTGTTATCGATTGACGATGTACTCCCAGACGAGCTACCTGGTTTACCTCCACCGAGGGATGTAGAATTCACGATAGAGTTGGAGCCTGGTACGTCCCCATTATCGAAGGCACCATATCGGATGGCCCCGACCGAAATGCAGGAGTTGAAGAATCAACTGGAGGATTTGTTCGAGAAAGGTTATACTCGACCGAGTGCATCCCCGTGGGGAGCACCAGTGTTATTTTTGTCAAGAAGAAGGATGGTTCGTTTCGTTCGAGTATTGATTATCGGGAGTTGAATAGGGTGACGATCAAGAATAAGTATCCTCTACCCCGTATTTATGATCTCTTAGATCAACTTTAGGGAGCTTCAGTATTTTTCCAAGATCGACTTAAGATCTGGATATTATCAGTTGCGAATTCGAGAGTCGGTTATCGCGATGGCGGTATTTCGAACACGCTATGGTCATTATGAGTTCGTAGAGTTAATTAATGCACTAATGCACCTGCGGTATTCATGGAGTTAATGAGTCGGGTTTTCATCGACTTTTTGGATCAGTTTGTGGTTGTCTTCATTGATGACATTTTGATTTATTCTCGTGACCGAGAGGAGCACGAGGTTCACCTTCACCAGGTTCTTGACGTGTTGAGACGGGAGCAACTCTATGGAAAGTTTTCCAAGTGTGAGTTATGGATGTCCGAAGTGTCGTTTCTCGGGCATGTAATTTCATTAGACGGTGTACATGTTTATCTTCAGAATACGGAGGCTATCCGAGATTGGTTACCTCCGAAGAATGTTAAGGAAATCCGAAGCTTTCTCGGATTAGCCGGTTATTATCGGCGGTTTGTGGAAGGATTTTCTAAAATCGCTCAACCAATGACGAACCTTTTGCGAAAGGATAAGAATACACGTGTTCCGACACGTGTCGGTGGAGTTTTGAGGAATTCAAGATCCGGTTAATTTCAGCACCTGTCCTTTCCTTGCCACAAGGGATGGACGGATTCGTGGTTTATAGTGACGCGTCCTGACACGGTCTCGGATGTGTATTAATGCAGAATGGGAAGGTTATTGCCTATGCCTCACGACAATTGAGACCTTACGAGGTTAATTATCCGACCCACGACCTGGAGCTAGCAGCCGTGGTTTTCGCATTGAAGATTTGGCGTCAATACCTTTATGGCGTCACCTATCAGATATTCACCAATCATAAGAGTTTGAAGTATATATTTACTCAGAAGGAGTTAAATATGCGATAGAGGCGGTGGTTGGAACTAATCAAAGATTATGATATTGAGATCCTGTACCACCCGGGCAAGGCGAACGTTGTCGCCGATGCCTTGAGTCGTAAGTCCATTCAGGAGCAAATGCTTGCTCGTTTAACAGTTCAGAAAGAACTTCAACAGGAATTTCTTAGACCCGAGATCGAGGTCTGGCTTCAGCAAGTGCAAGGGCAACTTTGCATGTTAGAGATTTCATCGCCACTTGAGGAGACAATCAGAGTGAATCGGGGTTCAGACCCATCATTGTTACGCATCCGAGAGGATGTGGTTCAGGGGAAAGCCCCTGGATTTGTGGTCCACGAGGATGTACTTTTGCAATTTAAGAATCGGTTATGCATACCGGCGAATGACGAGTTGAAAAACTCGATTTTGAGAGAAGCTCATGCTACCCCTTACTCCATTCATCCGGGGTCGAGCAAGATGTACAAGGACTTGAAACAAAATTACTGGTGGAGTAATATGAAGCGAGAAGTCGCAGAATTTGTTTCGAGATGTTTAACCTGTCAGTAAGTCAAGATAGAACATCAGCGACCGGCAGGTATACTGAAACCGCTCCCTATTCCAGAGTGGAAGTGGGAAGATATTTCTATGGACTTCATCATGAGTTTGCCGACGAGTCGTCGTGGCATGAATACAATTTGGGTAGTTGTGGACCGTTTAACTAAGTCATCTCATTTTCTTGAGATTAAGGATACGTGGGGTCCCGAGAGACTTGCCCAGTTGTTCATCAAAGAGATAGTGAGATTGCATGGTACTCCTAAGAGTATTGTTTACGATCGTGACGGACGTTTCGTGTCACATTTTTGGAAATCAGTTCATCGTGCTATGAGAACTCAGCTTAATCTCAGCACAACTTTTCATCCTCAGTCCCACGAACAATCAGAGAGGACTATTCAGACTTTGGAGGACATGTTGAGGGCATGTGTTCTCGATTGGAAAGATGATTGGGAAGCCCAACTACCGTTGATTGAGTTCACACACAATAATAGTTGGCATGCTTCGATTAATATGGCACCTTACGAGGCCTTGTACGGTCCGTCATTGTCGATCTCCTTTGTGTTGGGACGACTTATCAGAATCAATCGGCACTGAGCCCGACATGCTTATAGCCTCCCGTGAGAAGGTAGCTTTGATCAGGAGCCGTTTGTTGACAGCTCAGAGTCGACAGAAATCATATGCAGATAATCGTCATCGACCACTAGAGTTCGAGACAGGTGACCACGTGTTGGTCAAGGTATCCTCGAGTCGAGGTATTTTCCGTTTTGGAAAATAGAGGAAGTTGAGTCCGAGATTCATTGGACCGTTTGAGATTTTGGATCGAGTAGGCGAGTTAGCTTATCGATTGGCTTTACCTCCGGCGTTGAGCCGAATTCATAATGTATTTCACATCTCTCAGTTGCGGAAGTATGTTGCCGATCCGAGTCACATACTTCAGTTCGACGAAATCGAGATCGCGGATGATCATTCGTATGAGGACCGTCCTATACGATTTTTAGAGCGGCGAATCAACAGTTGAGGAACAAGACGATTCCTTTGGTCAAGATTCAGTGGTCTAGGCACGGAATCGAAGAGGCTACTTGGGAAATCGAGCATAGTATGTGGGAAAGTTATCCCGAGTTGTTTGACCCTTAGTTTCGAGGACGAAACTCTTTTTAAGGGGGGAGTATGTAATACCCGGTTGTAATTCATTCATTATCATTCAGTAATTATTAGTCAGTAATTGTCACTCAGTAATTTTAACTCATTAATAATCACTCATCATTCATGATTCATTCATTTGTGTTCATCGTTGGCATTTTGTAACCGTGCATCAGTTACCGATCGTCATTCATCTCCATTTGTGGATCAAGACGAGAGTATCATCATTATCATCGTAAATGGTAGTCTTGATGGAAGTATCATCTATCGCGTGTTATTGGACCTATTTACAATCATACATGTATTGTACGTCGGATCATTCACCGTTTGTAACGAGTAGACGGAGTTGTCGGATTTTTGTCACTTCCAAATGAAGTTACGGCCAGAATTATTCAAGAATTACTACATAACAGCGCTCGTTGATTTCGTGCCGCCGGACGAATGGGACTTACGGACGTAAGGGTTGCGGCATACGGCCATAAGATAAGGCTGGTACGGCCGTAAGGCTTGGCCGGTTACGGCCGTACGATGCAGGCAGGGTGCCCTGGCAGTTTTGACGAAGGCTTCATATGCCCATAAGTTTGGCTGGGTACGGCCGTATCGGGCGAGTTACGCCCGTAAGGCGTGCGGGTACGGCTGTATGGCTGTCGGCAGGTGTTTTGGACGAGAGCGAGTTACGCCCGTAAGACGGGTGCGGGTACGGCCGTATGGCTGTCGGCAGTTTCTGGACGAAGCAAAGTTACGGCCGTACGAGATGGCTGGTTACGGCCGTAAGGCCGTTGACCTGGGATGTTACGACCGTAAGTAGGCCGAGTTACGGCCGTAACGTTCGGCAGTTTATAAGGACCTGGACGGGTTTTTGAGGTCATTTTCTTATTTCTTCAACTTCTATCCGAGAGAGAGAGCTTGAGGGCAGATTTTTCATCATCAATCATTTGGGTGTTCGATTTTCATCATTTTCATTCGATTGTAAAGCTTGGATAGTCGATCTAACGCGTGTTCATCGGATCAAAGTATTTGGATCTTCAAAGGTAATATTCTTCAAACATCTTGGATTTCGATTTTGTGTTGAGATATGATGTTTTGGACGTTATAATCAAGTTGTATGAAGACATATACGTATGATTACGAGTGTGTATGAATATTCATTGGATTATTGAAAGGTTATTCAAGAACACTTTGAATATTGAGTTGGATTTGGGGGTTTTGGATTAGTTGTTGTTGAAATCATGAATTCAGATATTCATATTGGATTTTTGATTGTATTGAAGATGTTTTGTCGGTTTGAAACACTCCTTGGGGATTTGATATTGGTATAATTGAGGATTGATTGTAAACAATCGAAGTTTGGTCACAATGTGTTTGATATAATGCCCCAATGAACTTGGTTTAGTCGTATCGACGTTTTGAGTTAGTTATCATCGTGTTTGATTCGTATGTTGAACGGATTGTTGGTACTTGTGTTATTCAAGGTTGTTCGAGCGACCGACATCTTATTTAGGACGTTTGTTCGTGGAAGGACATTTGTCACCGGTGTTGTGTAAGTTAATTCTTACTCGGTTAAAAGGATATTAATTCCTTTTGTTGTTTTTAATTCATAATCATAACTCATTCATAATGTATTAACTGTATTGAGACTTGTAATTGTCGAATAATCACTTCATTCACGAGGAACGACGGTTCCAATCATTTCATTGAGCTATCATTCACTTCACTATTATTTTCATCTCGGTGAGTCATTCTTGATTTTGTCGGATTATTATTCATTGATATTCATTATGGTCATTCTCGTTCATATGACCTTCTGGGTTCATATTGCGTGGCCGGGTGCGGATGTGTGGAATTTTTAGTCGAGCACACGATAGTTATGTGTTGGGTACATTGGACTGTGCACACGGTAACGCTTACCTCTGTGACACTAATTAGGTACAAGGACTGGTGTGTCTGGGCACTCGTCTTGTACACTTGCACGGAACATTACGGGCGTACTATGATGCTCCTCTTCAGCTTAAATTCATAACTAAGGACATTTCATAATTGAGATATATCATGATTGTGTATATTCATCCCTTGAGGATTGTTGTTCTGTGTAACTGACCCCGTTAGGGGATATTGTTTTCAGGTCATGGCAAGGCAAAAGCACAGGAATAGAACGTTGACGGCGAGGAGTCCCAGTGATACTATTAGGGGCCCCAATCCTTTCAGTCATTCATGTTGTCGTCATTTATTTTCCGCTGCAGATTTCCATTTGGATACTCCGTTTCATTCAGTTTTGTGTATTTTATCTTCATATAAAATATACATGTATTCGGTATTATCTTGGGTTTGTTGAAATGAAACTCCTCATCGGAGTAATTGATGATATAATGTGGTTTGGTACTACAATTATATTATTTAATTCATTAATTTTCATTCGCCTGGTGGGTCCCAATCGGGGGTCCACAGCACTGTAATATCCGCCTAGTTTGGGGTGTTACAAACTTGAACTTGACTCTTTGCAGGTGATTCTGCTACAAAAGCTACTCCTTTCTTAGCGGGCTCACTAGTTGATGAGAAGGGCAACTCAAACTCAAATGTTTTGAGGTCTGAGAAAATTTCTTGGATCTTTATTTTATTAAGATCTTTAGATTCCCTCATAACAACGACCTTCATGCTCCAATCAGGTGTGAGAGATTTTAGAACCTTTCGAGCCATCTCTCGATTGCGATATGTATTTCCAAGAGAATTTATTTCATTTATGATCTCTGTGAATCTTCCATCCACTTGATCAATGGTTTCTCCACTCTTCATCTTGAAGTTGTCAAACTTCTGAGTAGCAATTGACAACTTGTTCTCCTTTATCAGCTCGGTTCCTTCACACATTACAGCTAATGTGTCCCGGCATTCTTGAAGTTTTTGATTTTAACCATGGTTGCTTTGTCAAGGGTCTGATATAATACATCTCTGGCCCGGTTGTCAAGATTGGCCAGCTTACTTTCTTCAGGTGACATTTCAGTTCTCTACTTGGGAATCTTCTCTGGCTTCAAGCTGCAATTTCTTCTGGTGTGTTGTCCTTCAGGAAGATGAATGGTCTATCCTCTATTATACACCACATGTCATCATGAATGGATGACAGATAAGCCTGCATTCTAATTTTCCAGATGTCATATGCATCGACAGAAAATACAGGTAATCTAGAGTGCATGTGTTGCATGTGTTCCATTATAATGAGAGATTAAGATAGATATACTCAAGTTATGGATCTGGTTCTGTAAAAACCAACCTCTCTGATACCACTTGTAGGTCACAACTCGTCAGGAATAAGTCTAGGGGGTGAATAGACTTATTAAACTCTTTTCCTGAATCTCAGGTGGGTAACTCAACTGATATAATATGCAGCTAACAAACCTTAGCTGCAAATGAGTAATGTGGAAGCAAACTGATGATAGTGCAGGTGACTTATTTCGACTGCATGTGACTTATGTCAACTGTAAAAATAAGTTATGCGGAAGATAGTTGACTGCTAAATGGAACAGTAAAAATGAATGCAGCAGATAAGTATGATGAATGCAGTAAAACACACAAGAACTTATAGTAGTTTCAGAGGTCGGTTAATCCTCTACTAGTCCACTTCTCTCCAAACCAGTTGGAGATAAATTCACTATAACTATCAACCAGTGAGAAATGTTACAGAGAGTTCTATAGTTACAACAGCTTCCAACCAGTGGAAACCCGTGGCCGTTGCAACTCCCTTGGCTGCCTTGCACCTCTTGGTTGAAAACCCGTGGATGCTCAACAACTCGCAAGATTTCTATCACCTTCTAATCAAAAACCCGTGGATGAGTTTACAACCTCTTTACTTTAAAAAACCTCGTTCAAGTATTGCTTTGATAGCTTTGTTTGCTTTGATCGCTTGTATGTATTGTTCGCATCGTACTTTGCTCAAATCTGTCTTCAGATATTTATAGTATGAATCTTGAGCTTCTTTATAGCCGTTGCATCTCTTGTAATAAATCCGTCCGTTGGAGAGTAGACTTCTTTGTCTATTCGTTCATCTCTTTGCACGACTTGTCTCTTTCTTCAAATCTGTCCGTTTGAAGAATCTTCCATTGCGCCGCTTTTCTGGATTACTATATTTGGAAAATCTTCTGGGCGCCAATCTGTAGGAATAAATTATTCCTAGAACTGAAGTTCTTTTTGACCGAATCTTGCCTGATAACTTGTCTGATGCTATCTCATCTATGGTCAACCTTAGCTGATGTTTTGTGTTGACCATACCTTCTCTGATTATAAGTCATCGGCGGTCAAACTTCTCTAATATACTCTGTTGACCAGAACTCGCCTGATATGTCGCCTTATTATATCTCGTCTGTGGTCAACCTTCTCTGATCTGTTGAGTTGACCAAAACTAGGCTGAAGTAATCTCGCCTGATGATTACTTGTCTGAAACTCGGCCGCTACAGTGTTTTAGTCAAACCTTTCTATTATTATAGTTGACCAAAAATCGACTGATAATGAACTCGCGTGAAGACTTATCTGATATTTTGGCAGTTCCATACTTAGTCGATTTTCTACTGATTAAATCTTAAACCTATTCAATATCTTTATAGAAGAAACTCATTTGGTTCTTCTTTACAATGCCAAGTACTTAGTGCATACATTTGAATCAATCAAGAATACAGGAATGACATCATCAAAATCTAACAAGTATTCCTAACATAAAACTGACCACGATGTGCAACAACTCCACATGTAAGGCATGAAACAAACGGCCTTTGATATTTGGAGCTGATGTGACCCTGCTCTCCACAGTTAAAGCACACAATGGCCGAACTAGCTGCTCGGGATTGCGATCCCACTGATTGCGAAAGAGAAAATCCAATTTGGGGATTCTTGAACGTTCATTGACTACCATCAGGTTGGTTGTGGTCCGTTGATCTCTTATTAGCAAACACTAGCTGTTTCTTAGAAATCACTTTCGCAGTAATCTCATGCTCGAGAGCTTTCTTAATAAGCTCGAGTAAAGTAACTGCATTCTCATCAAGGTTTCAACCTATTAAGAAAGTATTTAATCTTATCAGCCTCTATTTGAACAATCGATGAGGCAAACGGGAAAATACCTTAAAAATTCTCGTCAATAGATAACACATCATCATCATCGGATGGGTCTGGATTCAGCAACTTTGATAGTTCAGCCTCACGAAATGGAGCCGGGTAATAACATTCCAACATGAGATTTTTGAATTCTTTCCAGTTGCACAAGCCATCAGTCAGTTTCACAAAAAGCCATCATTGATGCCCTTACTAAGGTAGTAAGCCGCCAGAAGAACCCTCAAAAGTCAGTGGTCACTAACAAGAGATGTTATGAACAATCCGACTTACAATCGCACTGTGCAGAGGAGGCAGTGGTTGGGGTCCTCACTACTGGCCAGTAGTAGCAGCATTATGCATAGTTTCCATTTACTGACGTATTTAGGTCATCTGGGCCATCATGCCCTGCATAAGTACATAAGGGTCAACGTGCGCACCCTCATTTACACGTTGGTGTCAACTAGGCACTCCTTGGACTAATGTTCGGTGTAGTGCGAATGGTCTCCACTAGGTGAATCATTACCCGCCAAACTTTATTCCACATTCAAACGCGTGTTGGCTCGTGGCTTCGGTATTCAGACCCTTCCGCGGCCTCGGACCCATATACCACGACCTCTCATGTTTCTTTCTGTACTAAAAGAATCATACAATAATTATAAGAACAAATTATACACACTTTTACGGCCAATCACAAAATTACGCTATGTTAATAGCAACAATGAGCCTACACGCTCATAAGTAATTCGTCAAGAATTAATTGCACTACTAGTGCTATACAAAATATCATATCGGCACAAGGTCAAAACAAAATCAATCAAATAATAAAATACACATTTTTCTCTAAATATCAATAAGATAAACTTCAGCCACAAACCACTCGGAATATCCAGATCAACAAAAGGAACAATTCCGCAAATAAACATCTTGCCAGTATTTAAATCATGGCACAAAAATCACATACTGTATTTGGCTCGCAGGGCTTGGCACTTGCACAAGTCACATGTGACGTGAAGGTTTCTTGATACCAGTTCGTTCAATAATGACTCGTCAGGATAAACAACTCTCTATTACCATCTTCTGTAACACCCCGAAAATGGCGGCTATTACAGTCCCGTGGATCCCACACTGGGACCCACCAGGCGATACGAATACACAAATCAACCGTAATACAATTGTAGTACTGAATCAAAAAATATTAACCATCACTCCGACAAGGAGTTTATACATCATACGACTATAATCGCCATGAAACACGGGACTCAAATACAAGTGTAAACCATATGAAGATGGAGTGTACCCTAATAATACAACTGGAAATAACAACTAAAGCAAAAATGAAAATACACAGTTTACTCATAACTAGAGAAAAGAAGGCTTGGGGCCACCAAATTAGTATCCTTCAAACCCTTCGCCGTCACAATGCTCTTCCCATGCCTTGGCATTCCCTCAACCTAAAATACAAACAACAAGTATTTCGCCCAAACCACAGGTCAGATATACATGATAATAAGTCTCATGATGTAATATAAATCACATGCATTAGATCCCAATGAAACAAACTCCGCAATCGAACATACCACTAGGGCGTATGAAACAAACCAATCGCAAATCGTTGGGCATACACAATCACATATGGTGTATGAACGATGAATAAATATGGATGAAGATGGAAATCATATTAAGCCCGATCTGTAAGTATGTTCATGCACATGTCCACCCTGTATACGGAGTCTAGAATATATGTGGGACAACGTACCTAATTAGTCTCACGAACTAGTCGTCTCGTATGTACAATCCAATGTGGAAATATCAACACATGACCTTATGTGCCCGACTAAAAATCCTACACATAAGCAATCCGTACGCAGATACGATTCCATAAATGTCACGATGCAACATGACAATGAAACTCAATTAATCACATATCCAACACGGATCAAGGAACTCACTGAAGTGACGACAACGATCAATGACACCTACGATATCAAAGGTAGTGAACTTGGGAGTACAATCCCACAATGAAATGATCGACATGATAAAAAACAACACCTTACTATGAATCATAGATTCATAAAGCTTTACACATACATGAAACGTATAATATTCACAAGCACTTATCATTATAACCAAGCAAGATAACTTGGTTCAATTCCGGAGACAAAAAATAGCCTCTCCACAAATGAAAGGCGTCCTTCAACAAACAACACTCACTCGAGAAGAAACCTTGAATGAGATAAAATTCATTCAATCACACAATCCCGCAATATCGATATCGATTTTATGGAAATCGACATCCATAATTCAACACGGATAGTTCCAATTATTCCAACGAATATCAACGTCCTGATTTAGGAACTTCAACACCCTCAATTCATCAATATAATCAGATTAACATCTTCATAATGTTTTTCAACATTCATGATCATCTATATGACAAGGGTTGTCAAGAACAAGTTCAAATAATAACCCTATTATGACAATATCTTCATTAATTACTATAATATTCTCAAGGACATTACCAATACTTAAATATGATGTCTTAAACAATCATCAATCATTAATTTATCAAGAATTCCAGATTTAACATCAAGTTTAACTTAACTATATCAAAACTATAATAGTTATCTCCTAATTCCTCATTATCTTCCTTTATAATAATTCAACCTCAAGAACACTCAAGCTATAAGTAATAATGCCCGATTTTAATCAAGCAAGCTGAGTATAATTCTTCCAAAATATGATTATAACTTCTAAGTATCCCTAAATATTAAGGACATACTCATCTTCAAGTCATAATCGTCATGTTCTTCATCATGTGTTCATAAATTCAATAATCATATTATACTCTATCAATCCAACACCATATGAAACAATTATCAGCAATATTATCATCTCGGATTTAACACAAGATTATGACCTATTGAAGATGAAGAACCCCCAAAACTTCAAGAATACACTCCAATATTCAAACCTCCAAGCTCCAATCCAAGATATGAAGCTCCAAGATGAGATGGAAGAGGATTATAATCACTTAGGAGGGCAGGAGGATGATTTCTAGAGAGAAAACCCAAAGATGGTTCATGCAAAAATAAAAGACAAGACATGTAGCACCCTATTTTAGGTAAATAATTCTTCTAATTAAAAAAAGAATAAATAAATTTGCAGCGGAAATACATTTGCAAAACAAAAAACTTAATAATCGCAATCGAGTCATCATTAAACAAAACATACTTTGATGTGCAGGCCACATTGATCTCCTCAACCTGAAAGGGTTATATAATGGGATGAGCTTTCAACTCGCTCAGTGTGGAGGGTACGCAATATGTATAAGTTGATTTCTAAATAACTTAGCAAGTATAAACAACATGACTGATAAATTCTGAAGCCCGTCGGCTAGCCTGAAGGCTTTATGCACAATTAAGTGCTTCTGACTGATTTGCACATTTAAGTGATTCTGACTGATTTGCACAATTAAGTGCTTCTGATTGATTTGAACAATTAAGTGCTTCTGACTGATCTGCACAATTAAGTGCTTCTGACTGATTTGCACATTCAAGTGCTTCTGACTGAATTGCACATTTAAGTGCTTCTGACTGATTTCGCGTGCACATACAAGATAATATAAAAAGCAATTAAAATAAACAAAAGCGTAGTAATTTCCCCAGACCTGGATAAAATACAAAACTTGAACTTGAGTGTGATGAATATGCCTGACTCTAAAATCATAGGCCCGTAAATCCTTGTTAATTTCTATATATAATAATAATTTATTATTATAATTTATCATTATATAATAACTGAAAATAAAACGCTAGGCATAAATTAAAATTGATTATTAATATTAACTGAAAAGTCAATATTTTAAGACTTGGTCAAATTAGGCTGGATTGTAATTGCTGAAAATCCGATTGGAGTAAAACTGAAAGAACTAAACATCCAAGGACTGAAATTGAAGAAGTTATAAATAGGCTGGGATTAAATTATTAGGTTATGGGAATTGGGGGCTCAATTGAATTACTCTAAAAAGAGATGGGTAAAAAAACCCTTGCCCTAAATAATCGGCCGCATAACTCCACTCTTCCCTGCCTCTCCTCACTGCCGCTTTCTCATCCCTCTTTGTGTTCCCCATCCCTCTCTCTCAACTCGGCCTCTCGATATTTCGCAAAAATTCACACACTCACAACACACACACACACACACACATATATATATATATATATATATATATATATACACACACACACACAGAGAGAGAGAGAGAGAGAGAGATACACACCCTACACCGCTCAGACCACAACGGACAAAAAGAAGGGAAAGGGAACGGCGGGTCGCAGCCGGATTAGGGCTTGTGTCCTCCAATAACCGGCAATGGTGTAGGACTGATGAAGGGCTTTAGACTTGGGGCTGGCTCGTGGTTATGGTTTGAGTGAATCTGGGTTAGCGGGTGATGGTTTCTGGTTCAGAACTGGGGTGGCGGATTTGTGATGGTGGGGAAATAATTGGTGATAATGATAGGATTGTTGTGGAGTCCGATTCGAATTTGCAGCAACATGCTCGGCTGGGAAGAAGGTAAGCCCTTTTGTTTTTCTGGGTTTGAATTTTTTTTTATGGACATGGTTTCATATCGGGTTTAGCTATTTGGATTAGAGGGTTCGAAGGTGGTTTACCACTGACTCAAACCTGATGAACGGAAGAGTTGGTATATGTAGGTTGGTGTTTGTGATGGACGGTAAAAACAAAGGCTTGAGCAGGGATATTTGTTTCATGATCGTATGGCTACTCAATACTGAACTTTATGATTATACAAGGAATATGAAAAACGTAAAATTAGATGGAAAATTGAGTTTTGCTAGTATACCTTTTGCTGGAGAAGATGAAAAGTTGCAGAACGTGAGAATTGCACAAGGGTTGAGGGAAGGATGGAACGATCGGCTGAAAACAAAGAGGTATTTCTGTGGGTATTCTAAAATTGTGCGGAGTATATTATGTTGTATTTATACGGTAGATATTAGTTTTAGGGTAAAAGTTATGGTCTTAGGTTTAGAAGTCTCAATTGGACTAGTAAGAGAATTTGGGCCACATGTAAAATACAATATATCTTAAACTAATATTGATTGGGCATAATAAAAAGAAAGTGATCCAAAATAATTTGGTTAAACTAAATAATAATATTATTATTAATAATAATAATAATTATAAATAATATTATTATTTGGATTATGACCGTTAGAGTAGTGGTTGGGGAGAAGGTGATTAACGTGATTTGTGCGTATGCCCAGCAAGTCGGTTTGGGCGAGCTTGAGTAGGAAGCTTTTTGGGTATGTTTGGATGATTTGGTCGGGAGTATACCTAACGATCAATTTATAGTTTTGGGCGGCGATTTCAATGGGCACATTGGTGAGAGGGTGGATGGTTACCATAGTGTGCATGGGGGTTTCGGCTTCGGGATTAGGAATGAAGGAGGTTCTGCGCTATTGGAGTTTGCTTATGCACATGAGTTGGTTATCTAAACTCTGTTTTCCAGAAGAGGGTTGAGTACCTCATCACCTTCAGCAGTGGGGGGTTCAACACTCAAATTGACTACCTACTTATGCGTAGACGTGACATTAGGTATTGCGTGGATTGTAAGGTGTTCCCCAGTGAGGCTTGTGCTTCGCAGCACCGATTGTTGGCTATGGATTTATCCATGGGGAGTCGAGTTGTTAACAGGGCAAGAGAGGCTAGACTGAGGATTATTTGGAAGAATTTAAAGGGTGAGAAAACATCGGTATCCAGGGAGTCCCTGATCAGTGAATGAGGTTTTTTGAGGGGGTGTGATGCTAATCTAATGTGGACCAGCATGGCAAACGCAATTAGGAAAGCAGGGGAGAAGGTGGTGGGGGTATCATCGGGAAAGTTCAGCAGCCTGAATGAGGCTTGGCGGTGGAATGTGGAGGTGCACAAGAGAGTTAAGGCTAAACAAGTGCTCTTCCAAGAGCTAATGTCGGTTAGTGTTGATGAGGAGAGAAACAGGAAGAAAGAAGCTTACAAGGTAGCGAGAAGACACTACCAATGTTTATACTTTAGCCGACACAATAAAGTCGTCGGCTAAAGTCCAATGTTGTTGGCTAAAGCTGCCAGTTGTCGGCTAAAAGTCTGTCGGCCGAGGTCGGTCGGCTAAAGTTTAGCCGACGACAAATACAAAAGGCCATCAGCTAAAGTTGAACTTTAGCCGACGATGGAAAAGTTGTCGGATAAAATATTTAGGTTTTAGCCGACTAAAGTATGCAGGTTTAGCCGACAACATCTCGGCCGTCGGCTAAAGTATGTAGGTTTTAGCCGGCGAGAGTGTCATCGGCTAAAGTGTTTTTTTATTTTTTTTTAATTCAAATTTTAGCCGACAGTTTACGCAACTGCCGTCGGCTAAAGTATATTTAAAAAAAATATTCAGATCTTAGTATCCCAAACCTATTCAGATAACCTGTCATTCCAAATGCACATAACAATCAACATACATCAATATACGAAAAGAATAATTTATACACGAGCAATTTAAAAATCACACCATATCAACATGTCATGTAGCAACATCAACAAAATCACTATAAACACCAACGTTAACGAACACAATTCTAAATAAAACCCTCAAAGATCCGTTAAATGAACTACTACAATGAAAACTAAAATTCCAAAAGATCCATCAAATTCTTAAAGATAGAAGAAGGATTACTACCGTCTTGCATGTCGTCGTCCCGAGGTTGTGAAGAAGAGGGAGGTGTTTATGAATTTAATAATTGAGGTGGTGCTGGTACTGGAATTCCCGACTGAGACACGGTCTGACTCAATGATATCATATACTGCATCATGGCTTGTTGTACCTTCCTTTGTTCCTCTTGGAATTTCTGGAACTGGTCTTGAGATTTCCTTTGCTCCTCAGCTCAGAGCTCCCTCCCGATCATCAGTTGCTCCTCCAGATAGGCCTTTTGAGTGTCGACCCTTTGATTGCACTGAAACCCTATAGTATTCTTCAATAATTGGTTGCCTTCAGCTCCCATCATCGACGTCCGGTAATGACTCCCTTTAAGAAGGTAAATGTTAGGTCACACCCTTGCCCTAATGTAGGGATCAGTCTGATCAATCTCTCGGCGTGCTAACTCGAGGCCAGTCTCGTCCAAATCCGGATGCTCCTCCCTCGCTATCTCAGTCAACAACCTCTCAGACTCCTCAGTCACTCTCTCCTAATTAAGTGGGAAAAAAATTAGCCGAATATTAATAAAGTTCAAATGTAAAGACGGATAGCAGTATTATAATGGTTAGGATACATTTACAACTTACAAGTTTATCTGGATAGTTCAGATATGCCTTATGAGTCACGTAGACAAAGGCATTCGTCACATTTTCATCAGAAATGGCCTAGTGCAAAACTCTCGCTAACGACCGCGAACCTAAGTTGTGGTTCTCCGTCAAACTCTTACGGTTAGCAGTGTTGGTTGAACTGCTCGCCTACACATAGAAATATATAATTTTCATTTAACAAGGAACAAATTTACCACAAGTAAATTTCATATACGTTACATATCTTTAAACAACAATAACATTACGGCAATATTTAGAGCTCGATTACACACAATATAGTTCGGATCGCTAAAATGTGCGCATAGCCACCTCTACTCGTACTCCCTATACTTGAACTCCTCGGGAGTAGTCTCGCGGGAATTACCGCAAGCTGACCAAAACATATGTAGCTCATTTTTCCAAGATTTGTACCTTTATCAAACATTTATAATCAAATATTAGTCAAATATATTTGTAAAGTATTTTGTTAAATTTTATGTATTTATTTACTGTGATTTTGTGTTATTGTATTATTCTTATTCATAATGTTATTTGTTTATTATGTTATTCATAAATAATTTGTTCTGTGTACAGTTATTATTATGCACTTGAATTTTATATTACATATTATTTTATATTAATAAATAAATTATTAAAACATTTGACAAACACATATTTTTAACAATAACTAAAATGATGCAAAAAAATTTCGAGTAATTACTCAACTACGTATCGTGAAAATTACTCAACTACGAGTAATTACCAAACCTAGAATTATCATATAATATATTACTAAATTTTTTCCGAATTAAAATACACAAAGTAGCTTTCGGAATTGAGATAAACTTACCGACATAGCATTGTTCAATGCATCATTCACACATTATGGCACATCCTTCCACTCAACCCACAATACCGGAACTCTATTGCGTATGACAAGCCCAACATCACGACAATATGTTGTACATGCATCCGAAACCAAAATGGGTCGTCGATACTTTTCATCTACTGCTATCTTGTTACGGAAATTTTTTGAAACATATGTGTCAAGTGCTAGACCCTTCGATGGGCCACGGGTCTTCTTCTTCTTTTTGGATTCGTCTTCGGTACGACCCTCCTTATTCTCAATCTCCGCAAGCGCCGCATACAACTTCGTCTTAGATATCCTACATGTCCACCAAATCATTTTCTCAGGTCACGCCTGGAACATATACGCCTCTATTGGGTTAACCAAGCTATATGGCCAGCGGACTCCTTTCTCATCGACTCCTGGAATCGACGGTACCATAGGGGGCATAAATAGAGTCGAAGGCGGACCGGAATGATATGCTCGGTGTAGCTCGGCTCCCAGATGTAGTAGGAGGGGAGGGAATGCAGTGTATAAGAGGCATACGAGGTTGAGTCGTCTCGACAGTAGTGGGGGTCGCCCGAGATCTGGGAGTCTGATACGATAAGCGCCTCGTAATAGTATGTGCGTCATCCACCGAATACAAGTTTCCATCCTTAAACTTCAGTCCACTATTCTCTACTAGCCCGCGTATGCGGCTACTACTCTGATCCAAATATTTACCCACATGATCCACACGATCGGAAGCCGCAGAACTATCCCCCGACTCCGGAGTCTTCGATTTTTTCTTACCACACGCTAGTCTCTTAATTTTATCCATTTAACCTGTACAAATTCAGAAACAGAAATCAATTATTTTATAAATAAACCCTTAATAGAAACCGTAGGGATTAAGAAAATCAGTAAAACATCATAAACCCTAAAGAGATAATGATTAACCCTAAACATCATAAAACATCATAAACCCTAAACAGATAATGATTAACCCTAAACATCATAAACCCTAAACATCATAAACCCTATAATCAGTAAAACATCATTAACCTGTAAATGTATGTTAATCTATAGTAAGTTCAGATAATGATTTGTCTTGTAAATAATGCTTCAACTATCGAGTTTATGGTAAATCCCCAAAAAGTTTCTTCAATATGGATAAATATTCCATTACTTGATAATTCTTTCAAGAATCCACCTTATTCAATTATACATTTAAACCTCAATTCCTGTCACGTCTTCCTGGCTACAGCTAATATTAAATGCTTCCACTGAGACGAAAATGAGTTATAAAAACTTTGACAATCTACACAACTAAAGTATGAAAAACAGCCCAGATAACCAAAATATTACATGAATTCAAAGTAGTAGCAGCTCCAATAACCAAAACCAGCAAATAAAAACATCTGAGAAAATAAAAAAAAAAAACAGAAATCAAAACGAAAAAATGAAAAAAATAACAGAAATCAAAACTGAAAAAAAAAACAGAAATCAAATTCCAGAAATAAAAAAAACTTACCTACGACGGACGACGGAAGGCGGCAGAGGAATATCTGCGGTGGATGGTCGGGACGAGGGTTCCAGATGGACGGGACGAGGCGGAAAGACGAGGTGAACAGACGGCGGGAGGAAATTTTAGGGAAACCGACGGAGGGAACGAGGGTTCCTGGGGAAGAAAGGGAAAAACATAACTCCGACACGTTTCTTTTTTTCATATAATAAGGGGTAATTTGGCCGACGACAATGGGCGTCGTCGGCTAAACGATTAAGGACTTTAGCCGACTACCACCGTCGGCTAAAATAAAAAACGGAGCCAGCACGACTCGATCGGGTTACATGTCCAGAAACTTTTCGGAAATTTAGAACACTTCGAAACGGGTTGTGTCACTTTAGCCGACGGCTGTCGTCGGCTAAACTAAATCCCAAAAAAAAAAAACATGACCCAGTGGCAGCCGGGGTTCGAACCCGAGCCATTCGTACATGTGATATGACATTTTGCCACTGAGTCATGTTTATCATTCGTACATTTAAACACAGCTTTTTTATTTATACATATACTGATATTTTATATGCTTTGAATTTAAATAATATATTTATAAATATATAATGATTATATATTTGTATAATTTATAGAGTTTTTATATAATAATATTTATATATTTATACAGTTTTTATATAATAATATAGATATATTTAATACAAAATTAAGATATATATATTTAATAATATTTTTTTCCAAACTTTAGCCGACGACGGTCATCGGCTATACCCTGGACTTTAGCCGACGACAGTCGTCGGCTATGCTTAATCCCAAAAAAAAAAAACATGACCCAGTGGCTGCCGGGGTTCGAACCCGGGCCATTTATATAAGTGATATGGCATTTTGCCACTGGGTCATATTTATCATTCGAACATTTTAATCCAGTTTTTATATTTATACATGTCTTTTATATAATAATATTTTACATATTTGAATATAATTATAAATATATGTATATATATAATATGATTATATATCTTTATATTTATATAGTTTTTATATAATAATATTTTATATATTTAGACATGTTTTTATATTATAATATTTTATATAATTAGACATATTTTATATAATAATATTTTATATATATATATTTGAATTTAATTATAAATATATCTTATAAATATTTAGACATGATTATATATCTGTATATTAATTTATACAGTTTTTATATAATAATATTTTATAAATTTATACTTGTTTTTATATACTATTAATAGTTTATATATTTATACTTGTTTTATTTATTATATATATATATAATAGTTTATATTTGAGAAAATCATCAATGGAACACTGAATATAATAAAATAAAATAAAAATCAGGTAATAATATCACTTTTTCGATTCATTCAAGCGGCACACAACAATGAATATTTAAGGAACTTTTACAAATGATATGTCCTTCTAAGGTTCGTAGTCAGAATCACTACTTGAGTCTTTCTCTGTGTCGGAGTTGCTAACTGGCAGCATATGTCTGAACTCCTCCTCATCATCTTCATTAGAGTCTGCATATAATTCATATGTACCCACATCTATAAACCTACGTTCTTCACCATGTGGCCGAACCACTCGACCTTCTACAATATTATTCAGAAGTATTGTGGAGGATGGTGGAATATTAGTTGTATCCAGCTCTTGATATGCCTCATTGTCATCCTTATCGACTGCTTGTCCAGGTGTAGCCGCACTATTTATATTTCTCGTAGCCACATGATTTACGATCTTCAATGCTCCATTTTTTTACCAAGTCATCGAGGTAGTAAACTGGTTTAGCAGATGTTGCAAAAATAAAAGGATCACCTTCATACCAACTTGTAGAAGTATCAACAGATAATAGTCCATAATTATCCTCCCTTTCGATTTGAGGATTTGTATCAAACCACCTACACTTGAACAAGTAAACTTTCAAGCCTTCTCCATAAATTAGTTCCACTACTTCGAGAAGAACACCGTAATATCCACCGTTAACCATAACCCCAGAATTTTGACACCTCCTTCCTTGATCTCTGTTGATACATACAAATGTCACACTGTTGGCCACTAAGTATACAAAATACAGCTTGGAAAGTGTTTAAGCAACAAGCTGTACGATTTTCAAATAGGAGTGCGTAGCGGAATTCTTGAAACAGTAAGTTGCTGTAAATACAATAACTAGGCTTTATCTCCTGTTAGCTTGGTGCGTACAGGGTTTTGTAGTGTATACTTATAAAAATCATAGTTTATGAAAATAGTAACGGCGGAAGATAAATAACACAGTATTTAAAGTGGTTCGAGGTAAACCCCTCTACGTCCACTGGTCCTCCACACAGGAGTAAAAATGTTTATTATAATCACTACGTACACAACTACGTGTCTATAATCAAACCTATCCTTGTATCGTTCACATAGAAAGAAACAAAGACTGTCGCTTTCAACCGTTCACACATATTGGTTAAAGCTTCCTCTTGACTTGCTTCTTCACACACAGTTCTGAAGCTTCGTCTCTTCAATGCAGATCCGTCACACACAGTTCAGGAAAAGCAAGGCCTTCTCAGTCCACACAGGGCTGATGGGTTTGTTCAATGAAAGAACGTTTGTTGAACAACAACATGACTTTCTTGAGCTTGAGCTGATGATGTGTTGTTCAAGGTTGAGCACGTGTATATTTCTTCTCTCAGAATAGGCAGTATGCTTGAAGAAATATATTTGCTCAGATATATTCATATAAGTACTTCTTGGTAACTTGTTGTTCTTCTTGGGTAACTGATCTTCAAACTCTTGGGGATATATATAGCCTTCTGAATAGATCCGTTGAGAAAGATCCGTTGGGCAAAAGTCCGTTACAACTGGATGGTTGACTTGTATAGACCAAGATCCGGATTTTGCGTTGTTTGAAGATCTCTGTCGGTTTTAGTATTTAAATACTTTATCCTTTCAGTATTTAAATACTTCATTATCAAACGGGACTTGACTTTAGCGAATACCAAAGATTCCTTTTCAAACGGTCTTCAGTCCTGTTTCGATAGGTATTGAAGATCTCAATACTTTACAGCTTGAATGCTATATCCATTTATGTTGTAGGCTATATTGGAGTAGTCACTGTATGGAATGTTGCTGTATGGAGAGACAGCTTCCATACTTGGCGTTTTTAGACTATGTTGCTGTATGATGGCAACGCGAAGGCTTGTATGAAGATACTTCATACTTTCACTGTATGCTGGCATTATGAGAAGTCTTTGATACAGGATTGAAAACTTCGATCATCTTTCGATACAGCTGCTTGTTGTATGCTGGGCATTTATCATCTTGTTGTATGCTAGCTTGCTGTATGTTGCTTGCTGTTTTGTAATTATCAAAACAACATTGTTTTTCCCAACAATTTCCCCATTTTTAATAATTTCCAAAACTTCTTAATGATGCCAAAACTTTGATGCCAAAACCTCTTTGAAACGTCTTTAATGGGAGACTATCTTCTTGGTCTTCTGTCGAATGTTCTGACCTTCGGCACTATAAGAAAGAAATGTGAACTGCTCGCAGGCAAGTTCTAAAATGATAGTATCTGACAGGGAAGTGTATCACAACTTAAACTTATGATTGGCGCGCAGGCACAATCTTATAGTGTGATATAGTTGAGTACAACTGAACATATGAACTTTGTTCACAGACAAGTTCTTACAGCTTCATACTTAAACTTGTTTGATTGCAGAAATAAAAATTGAGTTGAGTTTAAATTCGCGTCGTTTGAGATAGTGAAGTCCAGATGTCATGCAAAGCGTTTAAATAATAAAAAAATATTTGAATATTAAAACAGGACATGTGGACTTAAAACTGTTTGCAGTACACAACAGAATAAAACTTATCAAGTATAATTGATATCCTATAGTGTAAGTACTGTATCTGCGAATAATACAGCGTTCCCCCTTAAAAGGTACATAAAGGATTCAATTCTTACATTAATGTTCGGATTAACACTGTATTCTTGGGTCGTACTGTATTCCCCCTTAATTAATGCACACATCAGCTGTAGGAAGGTTTCATGCCTTCTCTGTCCTACAGGGCTGTCTGACTGTTCTGAGTGTACAATTAATTAATGGTGAATACTGTATTCTTGGGTCTTACTGCATTCCCCCTCAATTAATGAGTAAAAGCATAAGAACTTACAGGGAGTCTGGCTGTAGCATTCCCAATTCATGTCGAAGCATAGAAATCAAGTAACTTTGGGTCCTGGTGTGATAGTGCCTTTCGGTACCCAAATTTTCCGAACAACAATTGGTTTGCTGTAGTTACTTTTGGTCCATTTTTGCGATATATATGTGGGGCAAGCACGTAGCTGCAGTAATCATGAGTATTATGCATGTAAAATAGAGAGTTATAGTTATTATTCCAGTACGATTGTCGTCTAGGAGGTGGAGCCATTTTAATAGATCTTACAGCTTGCCTCCTGGGTCTCTAGTTGGATTCCCAAAGCTGTTGTTGATACTGCACTGCAACCTGTTTTCTTGATGGATAATGGGGCTCCTATATCCATTATCTAGGCACGCTGTACTGAAAGTACTGCTGGGCGGGCCTTTGATATCTGGATACAGCCTTCTTTCTGAACGGTTGTTGGCGCTGTTGATATGCTCGGGGAGCATGCTGTTGGTTACGCCTTGCAGGTCTGAGTGGCTGAGGATTCCGCTGTCTGTGATATGACTGTGGTGGCGGAATGGCAGCCTTTGCTATGCGCAGTGCAATTGGTGCCTTCGCAGGACTCGGGATTTCTTCCGGTACGGGAATGGGTTCCTCACTCCTGACTAATACCATACTAGATTTTCCTTTATTGGAGAACGAGTTGTACCCTAAGCCACGTTTATCATGAGCATGTTGCCCAATGCTTAGGGCTTAGGATCTCTTCTATCCTATTAGAGGATTTCTCGAAGGAATTCAAGATTGTCTCTAATTCTCCTTCACATATCTCGAGAGATTTTACTTTGTATTCGAGTAGAGCCAAATCATTTGTCTTGCTTTCAAGATGAGACTTGGTCTCATTTAGATCGTGAGCAAGTTGATGATTGCTCTCCATGAGTTTTTCTAAATTGACTTTGTTGTTTTCGCAGTCGACAGACTTATTTTTGTAATTATCCTTCAACAAGTCGTTTTCTTCCTTCAGCTCTAAGTTAGAAATTTCAAGTTGTATGTTTTCTCTTTTTAATGTCTCATGGGCCTTTTGAATGTTATTAAATTCATTCAACATATTTTCAAAGGTATGAGATGTATTTACAGGAATAGTTGAGGTAGAGCTTACCTCATCATCATCGTCATCTTCATTTTCCTCGTTAACTTTGGCCATAGAGCACATGTAGGCTCTATCCTCTAGCTCATCATCAGACGAGTCACTGTCAGTGACCACCTGAAGACACTCAATCTTTGTTGATGCAGGTGAAGCTTTTCATTCTCCAATGAAAGCCTTGAGTTTGTTCTTCATCCTGTTTCTCCATTCATCAAACTCGTTAATAGGAAACATAGGCCCTATTCTTTTGGACTTATTTTGATTTTGATTCGATTGATTCGATTCCAGTCCATTCGATTGATTGATTGATTCGAGTCCATTCGATTCGATTGATTCGAGTCCATTCATTTCTTCGATTCAGTTCTTCTTCTTCTTATTATTATTATTATTAATTTTAATTATATTATTGTTATTATTACTAATAATATTACTATTATCGTTGTTGTTGTTGATTACTATTATTATTATTATTATTATTTACCATTATTATTATTATTATTATTTACCCTTAAATATATTTGATTCATTTGATTCGAGTCCATTCGATTCGATTCGATTCGATTCAGATCCATTCAGTTTAGTTCGATTCGATTCGATTCAATTTAGTTCAGTTAAGTTCAGTTCTGTTCAGATTCATTCAGTTCAAAAGAACAGAGCCATAGATACCTTGTTTATTAATGAGGTATCCATATGTGAGGAAATAGGAAAGATATATTGTTTTCGAAGAAAATAAGTGATTTAGGATCTGATTCGGTTAAAAATACGACTGATTATTTTTAGAATCAACCACTCCGATACCACTTTTTGGCCACTAAGTATACAGAATACAGCTTGGAAAGTGTTTAAGCAACAAGCTGTACGATTTTCAAATAGGAGTGCGTAGCGGAAGTCTTTAAACAGTAAGTTGCTGTAAATACAGCAACTAGGCCTTATCTCCTGTTAGCTTGGTGCGTACAGGGTTTTGCAGTGTATACTTAGAAAAATTACAGTTTATAAAAACAGTAATGGCGGAAGATAAATGACACAATATTTGAAGTGGTTCGAGTTAAACTCCTCTACGTCCACTATTCCTCCACACAGGAGTAAAAACGTTTATTATAAACACTACATACACAACTACGTGTCTTTAATCAAACCTATCCTTGTATCGTTCACACAGAAAGATACAAAGACTGTCGCTTTCAAACGTTGACACATATTGGTTAAAGCTTCCTCTTGACTTGGTTCTTCACATACAGTTCCGAAGCTTCGTCTCTTCAATGCA
This sequence comes from Orobanche coerulescens, assembly GCA_033398695.1. NCBI lineage: Eukaryota > Viridiplantae > Streptophyta > Magnoliopsida > Lamiales > Orobanchaceae > Orobanche > Orobanche coerulescens. The sequence continues at coordinate 55,206,445 of CM065803.1, forward strand.
GATCTGTCACACACATTTCAGGAAAAGCAAGGCCTTCTCAGTCCACACAGGGCTGATGGGTTTGTTCAATGAAAGAACGTTTGTTGAACAACCGCTTGACTATCTTGAGCTTGAGCTGCTGATGTGTTGTTCAAGGTTGAGCAAGTGTATATTTCTTCTCTCAGAATAGGCAGTATGCTTGAAGAAATATGTTTGCTCAGATATATTCGTATAAGTACTTCTTGGTAACTTGTTGTTCTTCTTGGGTAACTGATCTTCCAACTCTTGGGGATATATATAGCCTTCTGAATAGATCCGTTGAGAAAGATCCATTGGGCAAAAGTCCGTTACAATTGGATGGTTGACTTGTATAGACCAAGATCCGGATTTTGCATTGTTTGAAGATCTCTGTCGGTTTTAGTATTTAAATACTTTATCCTTTCAGTATTTAAATACTTCTTTATCAAATGGGACTTGACTTTAGCGAATACCGAATATTCCTTTTCAAACGGTCTTCAGTCCTGTTTCGATAGGTATTGAAGATCTCAATACTTTACAGCTTGAATGCTGTATCCATTTATGCTGTAGGCTATATTGGAGTAGTCGCTGTATGGAATGTTGCTGTATGGAGAGACAACTTCCATACTTGGCGTTTTTAGATTCTGTTGCTGTATGATGGCAACGCGAAGGCTTGTATGAAGATACTTTATACTTCGCTGTATGCTGGCATCATGAGAAGTCTTCGATACAGGATTGACAACTTCGATCGTCTTTCGATACAGCTTCTTGCTGTATGCTAGGCATTTATCATCTTGCTGTATGCTAGCTTGTTGTATGATGCTTGCTGTTTGGTAATTATCAAAACAACATTGTTTTTCCCAACACACACCATTTACCTTTACCATTGAATAAACTCTAGGTATAACATGCTTCATTGAAAGAAGCATCAACTCACGTGACCACATCGGGTGGCCATCACTTTGTATGTGCATCATCTGGATATTAATTAAGGTGAATGTCATAATTAAGTAAATTATGCAAGTAAATTAAGTAAACTATAATTAAACACTTACCCATTGTCCAAAATAATCAGCAAATATTTCATTGTGGAATCTAATGTCTCCATGCACAGCATCACATGAATGGTGAATGTATTTCCAATACTGAACTTCTGGACAGTTAAGAAATATCCACCAATATGCAATTCCTAGCTCGTAAGGTTGTAAACGACTTTCAGGTAATCTTCCTTGAACTTCAACTTCGTTGGTGATGATGGAGAGACTAAATTACACTTAAATGGTTGAGATAGGCTCAGGTATGGGATCTACCGTGCCTAAATAGAACATGGTATATGTTACACACTCCCATACACGATATGCTTCGGCTATACATCCTTGTGGTGTAGACTTATTAGTCACAGAGTCTTTGTACTCACCAGGTTACCTTTCTATTGGAAACATTCATATGTAGTGGACCGGGCCTGTTAGTAAAAGTTGGTGAGGGAGATGGATCATGAGGTGATGCATGAGATCAAAAAAATTTGGCGGGAAGATCCTCACAAATTTGCATAAGATATAAATGATCTACGTTTGCATGAGCCGGAGATCTGACTTCCTTACTTCCCTAGTGCATAACTTTTGAAAGAACCTGGATAACGATACACAAGGCTTGACCACCTGTTTGGACAAGTATGGTCGAATAAACACAGGAAATAAATGTTGTAAGAGGATTTGACAATCATGGCTCTTCAGTCCCATTAACTTGTTCTCCTTGAAGTTAACACACCTCCCTATATTTCCAGCATATCCCGTGGGATACCTTGGAGCCTTCATCCATGAAAAAATCTCAGGCTTTTACTCAGGGGTGACGGTGTAAGCAGCTTTCGGCATTTTGTGTTTCCCCTTCCCTTCCTTCAACCATAAATTTTTTCAAATGTTCATTTCTTTTAAACTAATGTCTTTAGCCTTCCCTTCCCAACATAACAATGTACCGACAACACTTTCACAAACATTTTTTTCTATGTGCATCACATCTAGGTAGTTCCTAATCGACAACTTACTTCAATAAGGTAGATCCCAAAAAAATACTTTTGTGGGACCAGTACTTATACATGTCAGGTCTTTCAGGAGTTGTCGCTACTATATCAGGATGGTTTCTCAACTGCCCAAAATCATACTCATTCAGCACAGCCAAAATTTCCTCACCAGTCCACTCCCGTGGTGGATCACCAACCTATTCAGTCCCATCAAATGCTGCAGCATCCGTACGGCAGACATGCGTCCGCTCAAGCCATATACGGTGAGGAATTCTGATAACCTTCCGACAATGTTACCTTGCGCAGTCTGCATTCAAGCACACTGGACATCCTCTATATCCACTTATAACAGATCCGGAAAGCATCCCGTACATAGGAAAATCATTGTGGTACCGGTACACATAACACGTAAGTAGAACATCTCATGTGAGTAACTTCCGTACGTCGGATGACCTTGCTCCCACAACAACTTCAGCTCCTCTATCAAAGGTCTCAAATAAACATCAATACACTTTCGTGGATACCCAGGGCCAGGTACTTAAAGATTCAACATATTATACTCCTTCTTCATGCATATACATGGAGGAAGGTTGTAAGGAGCTATTACCACCGGCCATGTACTATACGAAAGACTCATGTTGCCAAAAAAGTTGAATCCATCAGATGCAAGTCCGAGTCTTACATTTCGGACATCTGATGCAAATCCTGGAAACTCCCTATCTATATGCTTCCAAGCCTCTCCATCAGAAGGGTGTATCATAGTATCCTCGTCAGTCACGCGAGGCTCAGCGTGCCATCTCATTGCCTTGGCTGTGTGAGGAGACATGAAAAGCCTCTCCAGTCTATCCTTCATAGAGAAATACCAAAGAACCTTCATAGCTTTCTCTTTACCAGACGGAGTGAACTTATACCTCTTTGTGTCACATACCAGACATCTCTTTAGGTCTTCATTAGGCTTTCCCCAAAATAAAGCACAATTATATATGCATACGTGGATCTTGATGTACGATAGCCCAAGACCATTTAGGATATATCTCATTTTACTGTGATTACTAGGAAGGTGATGACCTTCTGGGAGCATTTTCTCTGTATGTTCCAAATTATCATCCACAGCTTTAATCGAGGTTTTGTTCTCCACCTTGACTCTCATAGTCTCTATGACACTATCAAGAACCATCATGTGACACCCAGGATAAAGAAGAGTCTGTTGGATCTGGATTAGCTTGTTGTATCTATAAACAGAAATTGTGTTAACGGGTATCAATGTAGGCGTTTGGATGACTGGTTGATCAGCTATATGGTATTCTTGACCTTCAGCCGATACGTTCTTTCATAATAACCAAACATGTCGTCAATCAACCTTGTTGTGGGGTCATTGGATGAGCTGCCACTGTACTATCCGTGATCATGGGGGATAATTGAATTCGATCTTTCACCATGGTAAATTCTGTTAGGAATATGCCCTCAAATGCCACTCAGAGGATGAAAGAGTGAGAGCAATGGTATTGTAATTATGCATATTATATTTAATAAGGCAATTATTATTTCTATATTATTGTATATCACTGGCATTGTGATTTGGTATATATAATAATAGTCCTTGCATTTGAGAGCGAACATTCTACTCCTTATGGAGATAAGGAGATAGGCACTAGAAGTGTTTAGAGCTCGAATGCTTAACTAGTTCGCAAGTCGATAAAACTTAACTGGGCAGTAAGTTTAGACAAGACTTGTATAACGTGTACTTTGACATGTAAAGTGTCTGTCTTCACTAACAGTTAGTGGGAGCACACGTTATAGTTATGCTAATGGGATTAGTATACTCGAACACGACTCAACTCGATTCGGTCACATGGAAATCACTCAGGGATTGTCAATGATTGAATCGAAAGATTGTGATAGGTATACGTGGACCTTTGACTTGAGGTTTCAGTAGGAGATGTGCTTGTGACATTAAGTTAGTCATTAGAGTAGCTCGATCCAATCGCCGGTTGGTGTGGTCAACCTCGAAATGCAACTTAGTGGGCAAGTAGAAGTCTCTACTGAATACCAAGATAGGATTCTTTCTCCTGTTAGTGAGCAGGTAAATGTCCTATGCGGTTAATGGCAAATAAGATCATAAGTCTTTGGCCAAAGCATTCAGAGCTAGTTATATTTGATACACGAGAGCTCGATGATCTCGGTTTGCATTAACAGAAAGCATAGAGTCAAGTTATAGTAGGGTTTGACTTTACCGTGACCCTAATACTTGACCGGGACATATGATTGAAGGGTTTATACGTATACGGTATTCACGACATAGTGATTTTGGAATGATCCTATCATTCGTTCTCAATTAGGTTACGGTGTGGGCCACGAGACTGTCTAAGTGGTGCTAACACTCATTGGATCCTCCCAATGCTAACTAAGACGAACCTACAAAGTCGCGGCACAGGAATTGACGACTGATTATATTTAGCTTATTCTCTTTTGGTTAATATTAGACATTGGATGTCTAATTTAATTTATTGGATAAAATAAATCGGTCTCGTGAGTTAAATAAATTATTGGGTAATTAATTTATTCATATAGTTTCTTAGAGAAATTATTTTTAATATAATTAATTAATTGGATTAATTAATTTTATTAATATTGAAACGTACCAAGGTTTGTCTATCGAAATAGATACACGATGGTTCGTTTCATGGACCGAAACGAACCAACTACTTTTTCTCCTCCCTTGGCCGCCCCCCACTCACCTCACATGGTGTATTATCATCTTATTTGACTTGATGGTTTATTTATTTGTTGTGGGGACTTTAATTATACATGGTGTATAATTAATACCTTTTGTTTATTGGCATGATGTGTGGTGTGATGTGTTTTTATGTTATAAAAACAACACCATCTTCATTCCACCAAAGGAGGCTTAGCCGTGAGTTTTGAGGAAAAAGGGAGGTTATTTTTTAAGTTTATACATTTTGAGTTCTAAGTGTATTTTGAGAGAAAATAATTTTTATAAAATACTTAGAGTATTTATAAAAATATATATAAGTTAATTCTATCAATTTCTAGCCGTATACTTAGAGTATAAATTGATAGAAATATTTTCCGGTCATCTTTCCGACGCGTGATACGTAGAGGCATGGTATTTTCGGTACTCGGGTATTTCCAGAAGCTCGATCGGTTGGACTCGTGTTCGTGCTCGAAATCAAGAAGATATTATCAAAGGTCTACGAGGGTATGATTTCTTTATTATCTTCGTCTATTTATATTCGTTTATACGATGCTTGATCGATCCGTTTTGGGATTTGGTTTTTATCCGGTTTGACCGGTTTATTTTCCGCTGCGTTACTCGTTTTTATCACCGATTCCCAACAGTGGTATCGGAGCGAGGTCTATGCAATCGTATATTCGATATTTGCATTTGCAATGTTTGGTTATTTTTTATGATTTAGAATCATAATCGTTTTAATTGTTGATGTTTAATTGTTCACCTAAAAATTATTTTTCATGATTTTATGTTACAATATAAATCTATTTTTCTTTTGAAAAACTGATTTAATTGTGTAATATAAAAATTAAAAAAAAATATTATTTTTGGATTTGGGACGAAAAAATGAGCCGGAAAATTGGACCCGTGACTCGGAATTTCTTGGTCAAATTTAAATAATGGGCTCATTGGTCATTGGTCATTGGTCATTGGTCAATGGCAGCCCTATCAAAGCCGCAGGCTTGGCCCGGGCCTTGTGTTTTCCGACTCCGTTTTTATATTTCGTTCGGTAAATTAGTTTTACGCAAATTAAATTGGATTTAATTTGACTAAAATATAATTATGGTAATTTTATTTTAAGGGAATTAATTTAATGAAATATTTATTTTGTCCGGAGCAAATTAAAATTAACGGTTAAGTGAATTAATTGGATTAATTCTTATTGTTGGATTAATTTTTGTTGATTAGATCAATTTTAAATTAATCATTATTGCCATTTATTTTAAGGTAATTGCTGCATTAATTTTGAATGGGGATGTAGTTCATGGACCTAGTTTTGAATCGTTTGTTTTGTTCGATTGGGTTGTAAAGGCCGTTTTGAGCCTGTTTATTTTACTAGAAATTTGTATAGGATGCAATTTTTCAAATGTAAAATTTATATGTAATGACGAAGACCGGAGGAAGATCCGCTCGAGAAGACGAAGATTCAAGACCGGAGACATGTAATTAGATTACGATGTTTTTGTTCTAAGAACGGTCCGTGAACTGCATGTTGTTAGTTTTAGGTTGTGTATGTTTTCATATTGTATGAAAAATAAACAAACCGACAAACTGCGCTTATAAACGGATTAATGTGCAAAGTGTAACATATAATCGCGTTAATACTCCCACTTACAAATACTAAGTTATAAAGGTTACGAGGTTTCCTACCCTCCATCAAACTCATGGAAATTGAAATCTAAACCGGAATATTATTCTTCCGAGTATGTCGGGGTAATATTTTTGGGGAAAGTTGATAAATTCCTCGAGTGCATTAGATGTCTTTGGTTGTGACAAATCAAACCCTATAAACCTTATGGGTTGCCGGATAAGATTCAATTGTCAGACTAATTGGAGTTGACGGTTTAAACTTAGATAGTTCAGCGAGCCATAGAAACCGAATGGGTTGGGGGCAAGTGAACTAGGGGTAAAAGAAGATCGAATCATCCATTAGATGGGTTGGTGTTAGACACCACTTTATAAAGAATAATAGAATAGAAACCGTATGGATTGCCTTCTATTAAACTTTGTAAAGAAATCGATCACCACTATGAAGTCACCCAAGACTTCTGAATTTAACATGGGAGTATGTAAATGCCGATAAAATAGTGGGAGCCGAGTTATGAATAAAGAAAGTCCTTAAATTCTTTTCTTGGATCATAATTAAACAATCACTAACGAATCTCAAATTATTCTCTACAGTTAACAAAACTCTCAATATGACAATGAACCCACTCGCTATGCTACTTGAAAAGAACGTCCTGACTGGTCCGAACTATGTGAACTGGCTTCGGAACTTGAGGATTGTCCTGACTATGGAAATGCTGGGATACATCTTGGAGGCGGACATCCCAGCGGCTCCTGCAAGAACACGAGCCAATCAGGAAGATGTCGATGCCCATGAGAAATGGGTAAAAGACGACATAAGAGTGCGAGGGTACATGTTAGGCTCAATGACCAATGATCTTCAACGTGCCCATGAAAAGATGACGTCTTTACGAGCCATCTTAGCGCACCTGGCTGAGCTCTATGGAGAGCATAGCCGAACTGCTAGATATGAGATATTGAAGCAATTATTCGGCGCCAGGATGAAGGAAGGAGAGAGGGTTGGGGACCATTTCCTCAAGATGATCTCGATGATTGAGAGATTGGAAGCTCTTGATTTTCAGATGCATGCATCTCTCCAAACTGACCTTATCCTGCAGTCACTTCCTGACTCCTTTTCACAATTTGTCATGAACTTCAACTGCAATGAGATTACATGTAACTTAGCTGGGTTAATGAACAAACTAACGATTGCCCAGTCTCATATGAAGACAAAGGGAAAGGAAGCTGCACTTGTGATTTCTTCTGGGACTTGGAAGTCCAAGAATAAGAAGAAAAAAGAACAAGAAGCAGTTAGGTCCAATAGCCAAGATCGACAAGGGAAAGGGCAAGGCCCCAATGGTTCAAAAGAGCAAGGGGGCCAAGAAAACGGATGTATGCCTCAACTGCGGTGAGCTAGGCTACTGGAAGTGTAACACCCCCAATCCGCTCAGGGATATTACACGCCGTAGAACCTTTCCTCAAGGTTCTACCAGGCTGGTAACAAAACCGAACAACTCAACAATGCCTTTAAGGCTAAAATGACTCAGTAGACCGATTTGGTCTTTCAATAAATACATACAACTCAATTACAATACATGCCCACGCAGGGGTCGAATACAACACACTCCCGTACAACGGGGAAAGAATACTGCAGCGGAAAATAAAGTACAACTGAACCAATAAACAATGTACGGTTCCTCATGTGACTAGTAACGATCATCTTTCATCATACTTCGTGCCGACCATGTGTTATGCTCCAAAACCTGAATGCAAAAATAGACATCCACCCCCCGAATACTCGGGGGTTAGCAAAACTCCACTGTTTTGCTAGTGCAAGAACAAAGTGCAAATACGAGCCATATAATTCACATTCCACGAATAACAATAACCAGGAATCCTCAAAAATCCAAAAGTAACGAAAAGTACTTCCCGAGGCATGAGTTTGGGTAAAACATTTCAAAACCGAAAGATCACAAATCAAGGGAAAACAAATTATAAAACGGTTTAAAATGCCATCGAGAGTTTTAATAGAAAACAATTTAGGATTATCAAATCCTTCTCTTTCCAAAAATCAATAGGGTCACAGCCCAAAGGTTTTGTTTTCGCAAATAGAAAACCGACAACAACTCACAGGGCCAGAGCCCAACATCACGTGTCCTCGACGGACATAAAATCAATACCAACTCGTGAAGTTTTTACTCGTGAATCCCGGACTCAACCCATTGGAATTCCCGTCGTGGCCCCGTCGAACCAACCCACGGTGAGTAAAATACAATCACCAAACTTACACATATGCATCGCCTTGGGAACAGGGTAATACCATTGATCCCGCCCGAGGCCTCGAAAGACCCTCCCGCGCTGGCTAGCTAAACAAATCACATACATGCATCGCCTTGGGATCAGGGTAATACCATTGATCCTGCCCGAGGCCTCGAAGGACCCTCCCGCGCTGGCTAGCAAAACAAATCACATACATGCATCGCCTTGGGATCAGGGTAATACCATTGATCCCGCCCGAGGCCTCGAAGGACCCTCCCGTGCTGGCTAGCAAAACAAATCACATACATGCATCGCCTTAGGATCAGGGTAATACCATTGATCCCGCCCGAGGCCTCGAAGGACCCTCCCGCGCTGGCTAGCAAAACAGATCATGCGCAAATAACATATCACACCAAAGACGTCCAACAAATTCACCCAGAGGCAACAAATTCTACCCTCCTTAAAAGAAGTTTCGTCCCGAAACTTAAAACAAGTATGGAGGAGCAATATCCCCTGCCAGGAAAACTCGACGAGATACGCAAAAACCAAAAACTCGTGCCCGACAGCGAAATGCTGCAAGAAACGCAAAGAGACATACGGCGTGAAAACACACTCCACGGCGACCAACACAACGTCGCCGTTAGGAATATAATAAAACCAACAAATGACAAGCGTCATCAAACGGATAATATAGTCAAGTCAATTATCCGAACAGTCACAAGACACACGAACGAAAATCAATACGATTGACCAACCCAACAGTTCATCAATCAAAACGCGAGCCAAACGCTGAACAAATACGGAATTCCACCGCCTAAGGGTTGGAAGATCGAAAACGAGACTAATTTCCCGAACTTAAGGGAATTACAAAGGAACCTGAACGCTCAACAATCACAAAACGAGAACAAAAACCGAACAAACAAACGATCGAGACAACAAAAATCGAACAATCATGTCCGAAACACGAAGGATAATAAAATTCAAACAACAACTCCCAGGATGATCTGGTGAGAACAACAAGACATGCATTCCCATAAGATCCACAGGAAAGGGAATAGCGATTGAAAAGTCACAGCGACAAACGAGTTATTCCGAAACAATACCACCCTCGTTCGATCAACAAAAGCAAGGGATAGGGAAAGTTCAGAAAATGTTAACGAACATAAACGAGTCGACAGAGTCGAAAACACAAGAGTTCCAAATCCGATCCACTTCGAATAAAAGAACTAATAGAACCAGATGATGTTACTCCCGAACAAGGTTCACAAGAATCGAATCGAACTCGAAAAAGTCACAGCGATAACCAGATCGACCCACAACAAGATCACAGTTCGTTCGGACGATGAAACCGAAATACAGAACAAGTTCATAAAGTATCAACGAACATGAGGGAATCGATGGACTGGAGAAAGAGAAAATACAGAAGTCAAAATAGTACGGGTATTACCCCCGACCTCATCCACGAAATTCACAAAAACAGGAGCAAGGTAACAAGACATTAAACAACCGACACATAACGGAACGATCACCGATGCACACGGCCATACCAAACCAAGCTCTAACAGCTCGCACATGCGCGACAACGCAGAAATCACCACGAGGCGACAATATTCAATACCAACATCCCACCTCTCACAGAGGGCTAACACAACAAATGTGTGGAAAACGACTCAACGCTCACACCGCCAATTCGGTCATACTCGGGAGCAAACATCAAAATGACAACGCGAACATCATACATACATACCCAGCCCTCAAACGGGAATGGATAGGATTTAAAAACGAAAACCTCATTTTGAAAATAATTTAGAAGAACACCGGTTGATCTTGAGTATCATCTTTTCAAAAAAGTACAAACATGAAACATCGTTATCGAGACTTTAGAGAACCATTTCGCATTTGATAAAAATGAGGACACTTTCTCTTAGTAAAAACTTTCAGAATATTCGACCCTCAGGTCTAAATAAAAGTGTTTCTAAAACATTGAAAATATCTCAAAACATTTTGGTCCTCGAGGTAGAAGAATTTGGAAACATATTGTGGCACCTTGGATGTACCATGAGAAAATAATTCATTTTAAAAGTACGTCTCGAAATTTATTTTCTGAGATACTCAAGGTTTTCAAAGATATTTCAATGGGCTAGAATGCCCAAAAATTTCAGGTAATTACACAATGTTCCGGGAAATCCTTCCCGTATTGGTGTCTTACCTAATACTAGTTGTAGGGGGATAAGAGTTATGGAAGGTTCTGGATTCTTCCATAAGTAGTTGGATCCTGTTAGATGTCTTACCTTAACTAGGAATCCTATGTATGGAAAGACTCTCTTTGTAATGCCTATATAAAGGCCCCTCTATTCATTGTTATCAATACAATTGATTTGCTGTCTTTTTCTTTCTCCTCAAACACGTTATCAGCACGTAGCTCGAACGAAAAAAAAAAAAGAAGAAGAAATCGGCCGAGCACCACAGCCCCAGCTGCGCTGCCTCGCGCCTGCCGCCTCACTCAGCCGCCCGCTGCCAGCCGCTGCGCCACCCGCCGAGCACCGCTGCCACTTGCATCGCCGCCGGACCGCCTCCGCCAGATCCGTCGAGCCGCCAAGACAACCGCCGCCCAGAGCCGCCGGACCGCCGCCGCCGCCTCCGCCGCCGGACCGCCGCCGCCCAAAGCCGCCCAGCACAGTCGCCGCCCAGAGCCGCCGGACCGCCGCCGCTTCCACCGCCGGACCTCTGCCGCCTCGCGCCGGACCGCCGCGCCCGCCGGACCTCTGCGCCAGAATCGCCCAAAGCCGCCCAGCCTGCGCCCGAGCCGCGGACCGCCGCCTCGCCGCCGAAACCGCCGCCGCGTGACCGCCCGCCAGCTCGATCCGGCCTAGTCCGACCCGGTTCCGACTCTCGGACCAAAACCCGAACATCAACTTATCTTCGGAAGCCGCCAAAATTGCGCCTCCGGTTTCACGTCGTCGCATCGAGTACCAACCGGTAGATCGAAGCACACCACAGATTCAGCACGTGCCTAATTTTATAATCGAGGTAATTATCTGACTCGTCCCTATTTCAATTCTCTCCTTTGGGAATTTTTCTTTTGGGGACACGGGTTTTGGGTTCTTAATCTCCCACGCTACTTTGCGGTGGATGAGACCGCGAGAGAAGTCGGTATCTCTGCGTGTCGAAGAAAAGTGTGTGACAGTCCTGGGGGAGTCACGGAATTGTTGAAAAGTCGATACTTGTGGTTGTTGCATACACCACGTATCTGGGTGCGATCTGATATCGCCGTTTTTTGTCGACTTTACTAAACAACAATTAAGGGAAGTAAATCGAGTAACGGTTATGTTACACGCTTTTAAAAGCATCGATTGTGACCGTTTACATTGTCACTGAAAATCCAACAAGACTAACTTCCTCTTGTTTATATCTTGTAGATGGCACAAAGCTCTAATGTTCATCCGGAGTTCGACATCCTTGACCATGCTGGTAAGGAGTACCATAGGTGGGTCTCAGACGTTCGCTTGGCGTTCGTCGGTAAGAGATTTACCACCACCATCTTTCCCTCTAACGAGCCTACCGCTCAAGAACCGAGCGAGGAAACCAAGGCTAATGCACTGATGTATTTGCGTAGACATATACATCCGTTGTTGAAAAAGTGTTATATGAACTTGCAAACTCCCAAAGAACTATGGGATACACTCGAAAAACGATTTAATAATGTGCATGATCAGCGCTTCCCCGAATTGCAACTTCAGTGGGAGCAAATCCGATTTTTGGATTATGCGAATGTGGAAGCCTATAATCAAGCTATCCTCGATCTTCGCGCTGATCTTGGTTTTTGTGGTGTCAAGAAGTCTGATCAAGATTTGATCGAGAAGACTCTTAACACGTTTCCCGTGGGAGCAAGTGTAATTGCTCATCAGCTGCGCGTTGCCTATGAGGAAGGGAGAATTAAGAACTTTAGTGACCTTATCTCCCACCTCGCGAAAAAGAAAGGCACCATGAGATTATTCTCAATAGCAATGTGCGCCAAATGCACGAAGCCGATTCAGTGAATCAAAGCTACCCAGAAAGCACCACGACAAAATAGAAAAGGCAACGCTACTCGGTTTTGCAAGCACCACGGATGCATGACTCGAGCAAGCGAGGAAAAGACGAGGTCGCTGTTCCAACGTGTGGAAGAGGCAAGGTGGCTCGGCCACGGGACCTAGTGGAACCCAACCACGTGGGTCGCCTCCGCCGGAATGGAACCACTCGAAAGGAAGGCCGAAATTGCTATACTTGCGGATCGAAGAAGCATACTTACCGCAATTGCAAAGCGCCAAAGAACATCCAAGCTTACTACAAGCACTATAAACAATATTTGACTCAAGAGTCGAATTACATGGAAGAAGATAATGAGAATACGGAGGTGAACCATATTGAGATCAGTGATCGAGATCCCTCCTCTCACCATTGCGGACAAAGACCAACATATGGATGTTGCCGACTTTGACTAGTTTTACGCTTTGGTTATGTTTTGTCTTGTTTCTAGTTTCCGAGAACTACTTTGGATTTTCATGAATGTAATAAAGTTGGCCATGATGAATAAAATTCTTTTAATTGTTGTGATTGTGCAAAGACGAATTTTATTTTTTCCCTTCGAAAGCATGTTTGGTTTATCACAAAATAATTGCTAGCAATGAATTGCTTGGTTAAAAATTTGATACATTGGTAGGATTTCATCAAAACTATTGATCAAGACTAGGCGCATCCTCCTTGGTATTTGTTTATGCTTTGAGAGTTCAAACGGAATCAGTGGTTTTTAAACAGCCTTAGCTGTACCGACATTCCTACTTTCTCTGCAAGTCTACCAAGTTGGAGTTACCGAAATGATCATTAGTAGAGATAAAAATCGAAAACCAAGATGCATTTTAAAGTATTTAAACGCTCCTATAGCCATATTTCCATAGTATTGTATCAACAATAATGCCTTTGAAAAAAGGCTTCAACCTTGATCTATCACTCAACAATAGGGAAATACCAAAATAGCAAATTGAAACGAGCACTGAGATCTGAGTTTAATGATACAGAAAGTGCACGACCTATGGACAGAAAGATTCGGAAGTCTAGTTTCCAAAACAACTGACCGTTCGTCCATAGCCTTCTTAACGAAGAAGTTATTGCTGTTTTAGTGAACAAAGGTCAAGCTGCGCGGAAATTATTTCCACCGATTGTGCTAACTTTGATCCTAACCAACTTGGTCGAATTTCCCCAAACTCGATGTTAATGAGTTTTAGCTATGTCTCTAATCATAAGACTAATCGAGTTTCATGTCTTATTGTAGATGTCTCGTGGCGAAATTGAGTGCCTTGCTGATAGTGGAACAACCCACACTATTCTTCGGAATAGGCAATTATTCAAGGATATTGTGCCATACATATCTCAGTGACAACAATGATTGGTTCCTCCCAAGTAATTCAAGGGAGGGGACCTGCTCATTTCTTGCTACCTAACGGTACGCATATTAATGTCACAAATGCTCTCTATGCCCCAAGAGCAAACCGAACCTTGCTAAGTTTTAGGGACATCCGTGCCAACGGTTATCACCTTGATACACATTGTGAGAATGGAACAGAATTTTTGTGTGTTACTCTGGCAGAATGCGGAAGACGCCGCGTTCTCGAGAAACTTATGAGTCTAAGTAGTGGTTTATACCAGACTACAATAAGGGTTATTGAATCCTATGCTGTGAGTCACGCACTGTGTGATTCCGAAGCATACCAACTATGGCATGACCGACTCGGTCACCCTGGACGCGACATGATGATTCGATTTTTGAAAAACTCACATGGTAATCCGTTTTTCAAGTCGAGAAAACTATTGGAAGCACCACTCGATATCGGCTTTGATGTGTGTGTGCTTGATTCCGTATCCCCGGGACTAAAGATTGCATACGATAAGGTTGACGGTGCATCTCTCGTAAATCCCGAGGCTTCCGTGGCAATTTCTAATGCCCATAAATCGTTTTGTAAAGCATGTTCACTAGCAAAGTTGATACCCTCTCCGTCCTTTACTAAAGACTCAACACAAAATATTAGCTTCTTACAAAGAATTCAAGGGGACATATGTGGACCTATTCAACCAGAGTGCGGACCATTCAGATATTTTATGGTTCTGGTTGATCCATCGACGCGATGGTCACACGTCGCTCTGCTATCCACGAGAAACGCTGCATTTGCTAAACTCCTAGCACAAATCATCAAGTTACGGGCTAACCACCCCGACTTCCCAATCTCGTCATTAAGATTGGACAATGCTGGAGAGTTTACGTCAAAGTCTTTTGACGACTATTGCATGTCGATTGGGATTGATGTTGAACATCCCGTCCCCCACGTTCATTCGCAGAATAGCCTTGCCGAGGCTATGATTAAGCGGTTACAGCTTATGGCCCGAGCATTGGTATTGCGCACCAACTTGCCGACTTCTGCCTGGGGTTATGCAATTTTGCATGCGGCTATACTTATTCGCTTTCGACCCACTGCCAATCAACCGTTTAGTGCGTACCAGTTGGTAACTGGATATGAGCCTGATATTTCACACTTACGCAATTTTGGTTGTGCGGTATATGTGCCAATTACGCCTCTACAGCGTACTAAAATGGGTTCGCAAAGACGATTAGGTATATATGTTGGCTATGAATCGCCTAAAAATATCCGCTATTTGGAACCTTTGACAGGAGATCTGTTTACTGCAAGATTTGCAGTTTGTCACTTTGATGAGACAAACTTCCCGTCGTTAGGGGGAGAGAGGAATCGAACGATTCCAGTTGAACGCCAGGAAATTATGCAGTGTGCTCCTCCTTGCCTCATCAAGATCCCCGCATGCCTCAATCCGAGCTAGAAGTGCAGCGTATTCTCGATCTTGAAAGTTGCGGATTCGATGCCCGGCGGCTTTGCGTCTTTGCGAAAGTGACAAGATCTACCATTCCCGTGCGAATGTTCCTGCAAGGTTAGAAGTCCCAGTTATAGGGCAAGGTTCAGCCGCCCAAAGGAATGATGCCACCGGCGTCAACCTTAGTGGTGGGACGGCTGCTTCGGCTGCTCTTATCCCTGCTCGAAAGAGGGGGAGGACAGTGGGTAGAAAGGATACCGAACCTCGAAAGAAAAGAGGAACGGAGGCACAAAATCCTCTCATCATCGACACAGTGACTCCATCACACGAGATTATCTCTGACTACGGATATGTCCTCGAATCAACAATGGAACAATCGACGAACGCGTCGGAAATTTTGTTGATGTCAGAAAATAAAGAAATCTCGATGCAATGTACGAGTGAATACGTACTATTGGACAGGTCGTCCACGCTAGTCGACGATGCTTTTGCCTACTCCGTCGCTCAAGAAATTATTGAAGACGACGACGCTGAGCTGCGCTCGGTTGCTGAGTGTCAACAACGAGCCGATTGGCCGAAATGGAAAGATGCAATGCAGGCTGAACTAGACTCAATGGCTAAACGTGAGGTATTTGGCCGTAACGAGCCAATACCCGTGGGCGTTAAACCAGTTGGACATAAATGGGTCTTTGTTCGTAAACGCAATGATAAGGATGAGGTCTTGCATTACAAAGCGAGACTAGTTGCCCAAGGCTTCTCGCAGCGCCCTGGTATTGACTACGAGGAGACGTATTCTCCCGTTATGGACATCATCACTTTCTGCTACTTAGTCAGTTTGGTAGTGTCCGAAAAACTGAACATGCAGCTTATGGATGTGGTTACAGCGTATCTTTATGGGGATCTAGATACGGATATCTATATGAAAGTCCCCGAAGGGATTTCATGGCCCAAATCAAGTAGCTCTAAACCACGGAGCGCGTCTGTTGTGAAATTGCGTCGTTCAGCGTATGGGTTGAAGCAATCCGGAAGGATGTGGTACAACCGCCTAAGTGAATACTTGGTTGGGAAGGGATACAAGAACGGTGACATCCGTCCATGCATATTCGTGAAAAGAGCAGATCTGGATTCGTGATTGTAGCCGTCTATGTAGATGACATGAATGTCATAGGTACCATAGATGAGTTCAATGAAAAGGCACTATACCTTAAATCCGAATTCGAGATGAAAGATCCGGGGAGGACTCGATTCTGCTTGGGCTTAGAGCTAGAACATCGAGATGATGGCATACTCATTCATCGTCTGCCTATGTCCACAAAATGCTCGGGCGATTTAGCATGGACAAGGCACATCCTCTTGCTACCCCCATGATTGGTCGAAGTCTGGAAATGAACAAGGATCCGTTTCGTCCTAAAGAGGAGGATGAAGAGGTCCTTGGAGCATAAACACCGTACCTTAGCGCAATCGGTGCGTTGTTGTATCTGGCTCAATGTACTCGTCCAGACATCGCATTCTCTGTGAATCTGTTAGCGAGATTTAGCTCCGCTCCCACGATAAGGCATTGGAATGGAGTAAAACACATCTTTCGATACTTGAAAGGCTCCAGTGACCTTGGATTGTTCTTTCCCTACGCAAAAGAGAGCGATATTCCGAAAGGAATTGTTGAGGTTAAGACGATGCATACCGACCGTCGATCTTCCTCTGATATTGCATCTAAGCATGGTAGCTTGACTACCAGAAGTGCTAAAGCGAGCAAGCTTACCCGTTATGCAGAGAATCTTAACGACACGTTAGTTGGATTTGTTGATGCCGGTTATCTCTCTAACCTGCATAAAGGACGTTCCCAAACTGGTTATGTGTTCACCATTGGGAATACGGCGATATCTTGGCGATCTACCAAGCAGACCCTGGTTGCTACTTCCTCGAACCATGCAGAGATAATTGCATTGCACGAACCCGTAAGGGAGTGCATTTGGCTACGGTCAGTCATAGACCATATACGAGGAACGTGTGGATTAGATCCCACTACAGCAACCCCTACTTGTATCTTTGAGGACAATGCGGCATGCATTGAGCAAATGAAGTTAGGTTTCATAAAGGGTGACAATACCAAGCATATTGCGCCGAAGTTCTTTTATAATCAGCAGCAGCAGAAATTGCTGAATATCGAAGTGAAACAAGTGAGTTCCGATGAGAATATCGCAGACTTGTTCACTAAGTCTCTGCCGAAATCTACATTTGAGAAACATGTGAGAAGCATCGGCATGTGTCGATTATCCGAGCTCAACTAAAGATAGCTCGATGGAATGAGCTGTCATGTATACCTCAGGGGGAGTATACTTCACATGATTCTGACATTTGTAGTTGGTGCGTTGCGCTCTTTTTCCTCATCAAAGTCTTTGTTTTTCCCACGGGGTTTTATTTGACTTGGAAAGGTTTTTTACCGAGGCAACACCGTGTGCACCATGTTAGTATTAGCGTTCGACACAGGGGGAGTGTTCCGGGAAATCCTTCCCGTATTGGTGTCTTACCTAATACTAGTTGTAGGGGGATAAGAGTTATGGAAGGTTCTGGATTCTTCCATAAGTAGTTGGATCCTGTTAGATGTCTTACCTTAACTAGGAATCCTATGTATGGAAAGACTCTCTTTGTAATGCCTATATAAAGACCCCTCTATTCATTGTTATCAATACAATTGATTTGCTGTCTTTTACTTTCTCCTCAAACACACAAAACATTATAGCGCCATGGGTCCCGCGCCGGAACTCACCAGGCTAAAAACCATTTACAACGTCAAAAAGGCCGATGACGGTAATATTTCAAAAACTTACAAAAGCAATTTACAAAATACTAAATACCGTCATAAGAATTTCGCCAAAGCGATCAAGGCCATAATGCCAAAACTCGGTTAAAGGAATCAGTTTTCGAAATAAAACTCAGTCGGTAAAATACCGAAAGCCATTACAAAAGAACTCACGCAGCGGATAAAAGAAATAAAGTCAAACGTGCACAATCCAGCAACACTAGTCCTCATATGAACGAAATATGAGGGTCAAATAACCACATATCAAGAAATCAAAATCCATAAGAGGATTTCGTCATTTAACAAATAAATCATAAAAATAGCTCGTGTCACACGAGGCACAACACAAAGAAGGGAGACTTACATCCACAGGTCGCACGAAGATGATGATCGCACCACGATACTAATCACGACCAACAAACTCAGACGACGCGTCGCGACACGACTCAGTCAGACAAAATCCGACGAGACAAAACTCAATAGACACCACTGACCCGACAGCCTAGGTTTCCATAACCTAAGCTCTGATACCATTTATGTAACACCACCAATCCGCTCAGGGATATTACACACCGTAGAACCTTTCCTCAAGGTTCTACCAGGCTGGTAACAAAACCGAACAACTCAACAATGCCTTTAAGGCTAAAATGACTCAGTAGACCGATTTGGTCTTTCAATAAATACATACAACTCAATTACAATACATGCCCACATAGGGGTCGAATACAACACACTCCCGTACAACGGGGAAAGAATACTGCAGCGGAAAATAAAGTACAACTGAACCAATAAACAATGTACGGTTCCTCATGTGATTAGTATCGATCATCTTTCATCATCCTTCGTGCCGACCCTGTGTTATGCTCCAAAACCTGAATGCAAAAATAGACATCCACCCCCCGAATACTTGAGGGTTAGCAAAACTCCACTGTTTTGGTAGTGCAAGAACAAAGTGCAAATACGAGCCATACAATTCACATTCCACGAATAACAATAACCAGGAATCCTCAAAAATCCAAAAGTAACGAAAAGTACTTCCCGAGGCATGAGTTTGGGTAAAACATTTCAAAACCGAAAGATCACAAATCAAGGGAAAACAATTTATAAAACGGTTTAAAATGCCATCGAGAGTTTTAATAGAAAACAATTTAGGATTATCAAATCCTTCTCTTTCCAAAAATCAATAGGGTCACAGCCCAAAGGTTTTGTTTTCGCAAATAGAAAACCGACAACAATTCACAGAGCCAGAGCCCAACATCACGTGTCCTCGATGGACATAAAATCAATACCAACTCGTGAAGTTTTTACTCGTGAATCCTGGACTCATCCCATTGGAATTCCCGTCATGGCCCCGTCGAACCAACCCACGGTGAGTAAAATACAATCACCAAACTTACACATATGCATCGCCTTGGGAACAGGGTAATACCATTGATCCCGCCCGAGGCCTCGAAGGACCCTCCCGCGCTGGCTAGCTAAACAAATCACATACATGCATCGCCTTGGGATCAGGGTAATACCATTGATCCCGCCCGAGGCCTCGAAGGACCCTCCCGCGCTGGCTAGCAAAACAAATCACATACATGCATCGCCTTGGGATCAGGGTAATACCATTGATCCCGCCCGAGGCCTCGAAGGACCCTCCCGCGCTGGCTAGCAAAACAAATCACATACATGCATCGCCTTGGGATCAGGGTAATACCATTGATCCCGCCCGAGGCCTCGAAGGACCCTCCCGCGCTGGCTAGCAAAACAGATCATGCGCAAATAACATATCACACCAAAGACGTCCAACAAATTCACCCAGAGGCATCAAACACTTAGCAAAACACCACGTCAAACCATAACGCACCGAAAAGAGATAATATACGTACACACGCATTATCAAGCGCAACATCAATCACCAAACATATCCGAAGAATTCACGTAGTCACTTACAACCCACACAATTTACAAAACACACGCGTTTTGAAAGTGAGCCTTTAACGAGGCTAGCCGAATCTTTTGAAAACTCATTTCAAATAACCAAACAAACACATTTAGACGGTCACCAATCATCATATCCACGAAACAAGAAAAATATGGACAAGGTACTTGCCTCGAACAACCACAACGCGAAGAATTGATCGAAGTAGGTTGGCACGAACCGACTACGAACCCGCCGACTCCACCGAACGCCAACTCGCGATAGTAAACTACAAAGGATAATAACAACAATGAAAATGAATTCCATAGCACGACTCAAAGCCGTTGAATTCAAAGAATGAATGACGAAAGTTCAAGTGTTTCCCCCAAAATGGCCAAGAACATGATTGGTCCCGACAAAACACGAAAATGGAATTCCAAGTTGAAATATGGATATACAATCCATAGAATATGTTTAACAACATCATTTAACCGCAATCGATCCATCAAAAATGGATGGAAAACGAGATCGAGAACAAATCCCCCAAAAAGTCGATTCGAATGAAATCAAGAATTATACTTCGATTCGACGAAGAACGATGGATTAAATGATGTTAAACACAAGAATACTACCAAGATTAATCATACACAACATGAATTAATCAACAATACGGAACGAATCGGACAAAAATGCAAAAACCCCAAAATTTCTCAAAATAGGGTTCTAGGAAATCTCACCTTGATTCGCTGGATCAAAGGATGATAACGGATGATTGATCAATGATATAACCTCAAGAACTTCATGGATTTGTTGTTAAACAACATGGCTTCGTCACCTCCGAATCGCCAGCCGCGGACAGAGAAGGAAGGGAGTGAAAATGAATGAAAACGCGACTGGGCCGGACTAACGTGCGCTAGGCTGTCGAGCTAGCGTACGCTATCGGCCGTGCCGCGATCCGAGACATCGCCGCCGGTAGCGCGCAGCCTCTTCGGCCATAGCGCACTACTCGCCGGTGAAGCGCACGCGATGTCCGTGGTAGCGTGCGCTACCTGCCGATCCACTGAGTCCAGTACCCCCACTGCCTTACTGCCTCGGCCCGCTAACGCGCGCAGACAACCGACCGTAGCGTGCGCTACCTCCCGGCCGTAGCGTGCGCTACCTTCCGGCCGTAGCGTGCGCTACGCCGGTTCATGCCGCACCCGTCCGGCCGGTGCCCGAAATCATCCAGCCAGAACCCGCAACCGTCCGGCCAGTCCCGCAACCGTCCGGACAGTGCCCGACCACCAGGGCTCGACGACTCCATTTCCAAAAACGTACGGAACGAACACGACGAAAAGTTC
Source organism: Orobanche coerulescens (assembly GCA_033398695.1). Lineage (NCBI taxonomy): Eukaryota > Viridiplantae > Streptophyta > Magnoliopsida > Lamiales > Orobanchaceae > Orobanche > Orobanche coerulescens. Next base: position 55,227,940 of record CM065803.1, read on the forward strand.
GCGGGCAACATCAACGGCCCGAAATGAAAACATAATACAATAATTAATCATACGCGACCAAGAAAAGGGTCGAGACAACAGATACAGATACGGATACCCGTAACTTTTAAGAAATTACAAAATGGCCCAAAACGCCCGGAAATCACGATACGTGATCGAATAACCAAACCGAAGTTCACAACACGTCTATCAAAGTTAAACGGACTTACAGGAAACTCGAAACAGCAGTTTCGAACGAGATTCGCAAGAATCGAACTCAAGTGCGGAAAAGTCGGCAAAAAGCACGGAACTCAACAAAACGACACCGAAACGAACTCGGATGACAAAAAGTGCAGAATTAATCATTCCCAGAATGACGAAACAGTCATGAGCGAGTTGTCAAAATGGACTCCGGCTGAAAAAGAAATTTACCAAAAATCGAAAATTGCGGATATTACAGGAAGAGGTACTGTCCAAAGCTTGACTGTAATGCGCCTTCAGGTACGGAACTACTGGTTTTAGAAACAAATTGTTCTGTAACTATATATTCTACTTCTTGGGTACTTGATTCCGGTGCGAGTTCTCATATTTGTACAATGAATCAGGATCTGGAACAAAGTAGGAAGCTGGATTCAAGGGAGGTGATGGTCACCGTCGGAAATGGGCATAGTGTCGAGGCTTCTGATATAGGATCCCTTATGTTGGATTTACAATATGGTTTTATTCTTACTTTAGAAGATGTACTTGTTTTACCCAAGGGGCACAAGAGTATTGTATCAATTCCGGTCATGGACCGAAAGGGATTTCACTTCTTTATTGGAGATGGGTCGTGTCGTATTTATTTCAGAAATAAATTGGTTGGTACTGCTACATTATTAAATGGTTTATACCATTTAAATCTAAAGAATAAAACAACAGTGAACACTATAACTAGGAAGCGTGGTAGGGATGAAACGAACCAAGCACTTAAGTGGCATCTTAGACTTGGTCATATTGGTCAGACCAAGGTTCATAAAATGGAGAAAGATGGGCTTACGGGTCCATTGGGATCATATCCCTATCCAACTTGTGAATCTTGCCTTCAAGGCAAAATGACTAAGTTACCCTTCGCAGGGACTTTTGAAGGAGCTGCTGAAAAACTTGGATTGATCCATACCGATGTCTGTGGCCCTTTTGAAGTGGCACGGGATGGCTTTCAGTATTTCATTACATTCACTGATGACCATACCAGGTATGGATTCATATACTTAATGAAACATAAGTCTGAAGCTTTTGATAAATTCAAGGAATTTAAAGCCCTAGTTGAAAATCAAACAGGTAACCGTGTTAAGACTCTTCGGTCAGACCGAGGTGGTGAGTACATGAGTACCGAAATTGATGAGTTCTTAAAGAACTAGGAATAGTGTCACAATTCACTCCTCGACCTACTCCACAATTAAATGGTGTATCAGAAAGAAGGAACCGAACCTTGTTAGACATGGTTCGCTCCATGCTTAACTATACCGATCTACCAATTTATCTGTGGGGTTACGCGCTCCTTACTGCTGTGCATATCTTGAACAGATGTCCTTCCAAATCCATTCCTAAGACTCCACATGAGATGTGGAGAGGTAGGAAACCATGTCTTAATCACATTAGGATTTGGGGATGCCCTGCTTATGTCAAGAAGACTAAAGTAGAGAAATTGGAAACTAGGTCTGTGAAAGGTTGTTTCATAGGATATCCAGGGGATTCCATAGGATATCTATTCTACATGCACGAAGATCATAGGATCATCATTACTATACAAGCACACTTCCTAGAAGATCAGTTTATTCAGGAAGGAGGGGCAGGTAGAAATATTTCTTTGGAAGAAATAAAAGAAACACCAAATGAGACACCTATGCAAGATATTAGAACCCAACCTTCTGAAATACAAACACAACCTCGCAAGTCTAGTAGAATTTCTCAATTACCTGAGAGGTATGGCTATCTGCATCAAGAGGAACTGGGTGTCCATGAGATGATAGAAAGTAGTCAAGAGAATGATCCTTCTACATACGACCAAGCGATGGTAGATGTTGACTCCACCAAGTGGCAAGAAGCTATGGAAGCTGAGATAGACTCAATGCATGCTAATCAGGTCTGGACTTTAGTAGATCGTCCTAAAGGCATAGTGCCTATTGGAAACAAATGGATCTATAAAAGAAAGACTAATGGAGATGGCAAGGTTGATACCTATAAGGCCAGGATTGTGGCAAAGGGTTATTCTCAAAGAGTAGGAATCGATTACTTCGAGACCTTCTCGCCTGTAGCAATGATTAAGTCTATTCGCATGATGCTTGCCATAGCAGCCCACTTAGATTATGAAATATGGCAAATGGATGTGAAAACGGCATTCCTAAATGGATTCCTCGAGGAGGAGATTTACATGGAACAGCCTAAGGGATTCATATCTCAAACCAATATTCATAAAGTATGCAAACTTCAGCATGCCATTTATGGACTGAAGCAAGCTTCACGGAGTGGTAATCTTCGTTTTAATGAGACAGTCAAAGAGTTTGATTTTGTCCAAAATGAAGAGGAGCCCGGTATTTACAAGAAGGTTAGTGGGAGCAAAATTGCGTTCTTAATACTATATGTAGATGACATTCTACTTATAGAAAACGACGTAGGAATGCTCAGTTCTGTGAAAGCCTGGCTTTCTAAAGAGTTCTCAATGAAAGACTTGGGAGAAGCTACCTATATTCTGGGTATTCGTCTCTACCGGGATAGAGCGAAAAGAATGTTAGGTCTTTCCCAAGCCCTCTACATAGAAAAGATCCTGAAGCGATTTAGGATGGAAGATTTTAAAAGAGGGTTTCTACCTATGCAACATGGTGCAAAACTTTCCTTAGAGATGTGTCCTCAAAGTGAGGAAGATAGAAAGGAAATGAGCAAGGTACCTTATGCTTCGGCAGTAGGTAGCCTTATGTATGCAATGATTTGCACTAGACCGGACATTGCCTATGCTGTGAGCGTAGTAAGTCGGTTTCACCAAATCGAGGCAGAACATTGATCGTCAGAAAGAACATTCTTAAGTACCTAAGGAGGACTAAAGACTTGGTTCTTACATACGGCGGTGGAGAAATTAGAGTGATGGGCTATACAGACTCATATTTTTCGGGGGACATGGATGCTCAGATGTCCACATCAGGGTATATCTTCACTCTGAATGGTGGGGCAATTTCTTGGAGAAGTGCCAAGAAAAGTTCGACTGCTATCTCTACATGTCAAGCCGAATATCCGGCAGCCACGGAGGCTGCTAAAGAAGCTTTTTGGATTAAGAAGTTCACTGAGGAACTTCAAGTGGTTCCTAATGCGGAGAAGCCCGTGACGCTGTTTTGTGACAACGATGGAGCTGTTGCACAGGATAAGGAGCCTAGGGCTCACCACAATACCAAACATATTGCGAGAAAATATCATTTTGTTAGAGAAATGGTTCGAGATGGGAATGTTATACTGTAGAGAGAAGACACAGCAAATAACGTTGCTGATCCGCTTACCAAGCCACTATCTCAGAAGGTCTTAGAGAGACATCTGGAGAGTATGGGTATTAGATACCATAGTTTGTGGCATTGAGTGCAAGTGGGAGATTGTTAGGAATATGCCCTCAAATGCCACTCAGAGGATGAGAGAGTGAGAGCAATGGTATTGTAATTATGCATATTATATTTAATAAGGCAGTTATTATTTCTATATTATTGTATATCACTGGCATTGTGATTTGGTATATATAATAATAGTCCTTGCATTTGAGAGCGAACATTCTACTCCTTATGGAGATAAGGAGATAGGCACTAGAAGTGTTTGGAGCTCGAATGCTTAACTAGTTCGCAAGTCGATAAAACTTAATTGGGCAGTAAGTTTAGACAAGACTTGTATAACGTGTACTTTGACATGTAAAGTGCCTGTCTTCACTAACAGTTAGTGGGAGCACACGTTATAGGTATGCTAATGGGATTAGTATACTCGAACACGACTCAACTCGATTCGGTCACATGGAAATCACTCAGGGATTGTCAATGATTGAATCGAAAGATTGTGACAGGTATACGTGGACCTTTGACTTGAGGTTTCAGTAGGAGATGTGCTTGTGACATTAAGTTAGTCATCAGAGTAGTTCGATCCAATCGCCGGTTGGTGTGATCAACCTCGAAATGCAACTTAGTGGGCAAGTAGCAGTCTCTACTAAATACCAAGATAGGATTCTTTCTCCTGTTAGTGAGCAGGTAAATGTCCTATGCGGTTAATGGCAAATAAGATCATAAGTCTTTGGCCAAAGCATTCAGAGCTAGTTGTATTTGATACACGAGAGCTCGATGATCTCGGCTTGCATTAACAGAAAGCATACAGTCAAGTTACAATAGGGTTTGACTTTACCGTGACCCTAATACTTGACCGGGACATATGATTGAAGGGTTTATACGTATACGGTATTCACGACATAATGATTTTGGAATGATCCTATCATTCGTTCTCAGTTAGGTTACGGTGTGGGCCACGAGACTGGCTAAGTGGTGCTAACACTCATTGGATCCTCCCAATGCTAACTAAGATGAACCTACAGAGTCGCGGCATAGGAATTGACGACGGATTATATTTAGCTTATTCTCTTTTGGTTAATATTGGACATTGGATGTCTAATTTAATTTATTGGATAAATTAAATCGGTCTCGTGAATTAAATAAATTACAGGGTAATTAATTTATTCATATAGTTTCTTAGAGAAATTATTTTTAATATAATTAATTAATTGGATTAATTAATTTTATTAATATTGAAACGTACCAAGGTTTGTCTATCAGATTAGATACACGATGGTTTGTTTCACGAACCGAAACGAACCAACTACTTTTTCTCCTCCCTTGGCCGCCCCCCACTCACCTCACATGGTGTATTATCATCTTATTTGACTTGATGATTATTTATTTGTTGTGGGGACTTTAATTATACATGGTGTATAATTAATACTTTTTGTTTATTGGCATGATGTGTGGTGTGATTTGTTTTTATGTTATAAAAACAACACCATCTTCATTCCACCAAATGAGGCTTAGCCGTGAGTTTTGAGGAAAAAGGGAGGTTATTTTCTAAGTTTATACATTTTGAGTTCTAAGTGTATTTTGAGAGAAATCAATTTTTATAAAATACTTAGAGTATTTATAAAAATATATATAAGCTAATTCTATCAATTTCTAGCCGTATACTTAGGGTATAAATTGATAGAAATATTTTCCGGTCATCTTTCCGACGCGTGATACGTAGAGGCACGGTATTTTTGGTGCTCGGGAATTTCCAGAAGCTCGATCGGTTGGACTCGTGTTCGTGCTCGAAATCAAGAAGATATTATCAAAGGTCTACGAGGGTATGATTTCTTTATTATCTTCGTCTATTTATATTCGTTTATACGATGCTTGATCGATCCGTTTTGGGATTTGGTTTTTATCCGGTTTGACCGGTTTATTTTCCGCTGCGTTACTCGTTTTTATCACCGATTCCCAACAAATTCAACATGTGTATTTATCCCCAAATCCATTTTTTTTCAAAGGCTCCCATACGACATCAACTGTAAAATGGTACATATCGCTGCGACATTTACATTTATTGCATGGACAGTAATGAATCATACTATCACTATCACGCTCCTTTCACAAATCGAATAAACCCTCACATTCCATCTATGACCCTTGGATCCCATTTTTGCAGACCAGTCCAACTTTTATCCATCCTATAACAAAAATAACAATAATATTACACATCGTATTTATCAAGAACATACAAAAATTACGACTACAATCATCATACCTCGAATTCAAGATGTCAAACCCATATAGATGTCACACCAAGAAATATTCGAGAAAATGAAATGATTCTTAAACATGTTCATAATCACGCAAATAGATATACTATATGCATAATATAATTATAACTGACATTAAAATTCAATAAACATACCTTCAATATGATTTCTTGAATGATCAAACCAGAGAAAATTATTGTTTTTCATTTTCTTGTTTTGTAATTTTTGAATGTGTTGTAATTGGTTTCTTGAAGTGTTAAATGCTGATATATTATGCACAAAAAATATGTAAGACTTTATCCGACGACATGTCGTCGGCTAAAGTATACTAGCCGTCATCTAAACATATTTAGCCGATAGAAGGTCGTTGGCTAAAGTCTCGTAGTCGTCGGCTAGACTACAGAACTTTAGCTGACGACTAACATGACTTTAGCCGACGACCAAAAGCAAAGTCGTCGGCCAAACATCTTTAGCCGACAACTCAACCGTCGTCGGCTAAACCTTCGGCCTTTAGACGACGACTTCCGGTGGCCATCGGCCGTTCTCCGACTAGTCGTCGGCTAAAGTATTATTTTTGGTAGTGAGAGAGGCTAAAAAGGAAGTGGTAAATTCTAATGGTGAGGCGTACGAGGAGATGTACAAATGCCTAGACACAAAGGAAGGGTAGAATGCTATCTTTAAACAAGCAAAATCCCGGGAGAGGGGGCGGCGTGAACTAGGTTCCATTAGGTATATTAAGGATGATTTGGGCCAAGTGTTAGTGAACGATGATGCCATAAAGGAGAGGTGGGGTAGGTATTTCTATAAGTTATTCAATGAGGATGGGGGAGCGGAATCGAAGTGGAGCAAGGAGAAGGGCAATCTTCTGCACGAGATTCTGGCTCTTGTGAACATATCAGTAAGAAGGAAGTCAAGGGAGCCCTACAGAAGATGGGAAAAGGTAAGGTTGTAGGCCTGGATCAGATTCCTATTGAGGTGTGGCAGTGTCTGGGGGAGGATGTAGTCCACTGGCTAGCAGATCTGTTCAACATCATTCTCAGAGATGCTAAGATGCCAGCGGAGTGGAGGCGTAGTATAGTGGTGCCTTTTTTTAAGAACAAAGGTGATGCTCAGAGTTGTAGTAACTATCGGGGTATTAAACTACTAAGTCATACTATGAAACTTTGGGAGAGAGTAATCGAGTGTAGGTAGATAACAGAAGCAGAAGTCTCTCAAAGCCAATTTAGTTTTATGCCTGGGAGGTCGACGACCGAGGCCATTCATCTAATCAGATGCCTTATGGAGAAATATAGAGAGCGTCTCAAGGACCTCCATATGGTGTTCATAGATTTAGAAAAGGCATACAATAGTGTACCGCGTAAAGTCATTTGGAGGAGCCTAGTAGAGAGAAGGGTGTCCACGTTGTACATTAGAGCGATACAAGACACGTACTCCCAAGCTAGGACTTGCGTTAGGTCCCCAGTGGGCGACACCCATTGTTTCCCTGTAGAAATAGGGCTGCACCAGGGGTCGGCTATGAGCCCTCTTCTTTTTGCTGTGATTTTAGATGTCATTTCGCAGGTGATCCAAGATAGCGTCCCATGGTGCATGCTTTTTCTGTTGACATTGTGCTAGTGTCTGAGTCGAGGGGGGATGTGAACACGAAGTTGGAGAAATGGAGATCGACATTGGAATATCAAGGGTTGCGTGTGAGTAGGTCTAAGACTGAATATCTCTAGTGCAACTTCAGTGGTGATACCAACAAAGAAGGGGTGGAGGTTATGATTGAAGATTAGAGCATACCCTGAACGGATATTACAAGTATTTGGGCTCTATCATCTAGAAGGAAGGAGAGTCAACGATGATGTTACCCATCGTATCAAGGCTGGGTGGCTAAGGTGGAGAGCAGCGTCAGGGGTGATGTGCGTCAAGAAAGTCCCTTTAAAGTTCAAGGGTAAATTCTGTAGAGTGGCCATCAGACCTGCGATGTTGTATGGTTCTGAATGTTGGGCTATGAAGAAGGTGCTTGAGCGCAAATTGGAAGCGGCTGAAATGAGAATGTTGCGTTGGTCGTGTGGTCTCACTATGTTGGATAGAATCCCGAATGAGGTTTTTAGGGATGATCCAGAAGTCGCGCCCATATCAGTGAAAGTTAGGGAGGGGATATTGAGATGGTTTGGCCACGTTTGTATGAGGCTTGCTTCAGCTCCGGTGAGAAGGGTCGAGAGTTTATCGGTAGAAGGGGTTATGAGGAGAGGCCAACCGAGAAGGACGTGGGAGTAGCAGTTGAGGTAGATTTGAATGCCTTAAACCTAGACGAGGCCATGACCATTGATAGGAGTTCTTGAAGATGCCGGATCAGAGTTATGGATTCTCGTTTAGGGAGTACCGCAGTAGTAGAGGTTCTCAGGGTTGGGTTCTCTCGATTAGTTTTGACATTGAGCATTACATTTATATTTTAATTTTCTATTGTCCTTTACTTGTGGTTTAGTTTTGGCAGGGGATCTTGCACAGAATCAACCTCTTCTCACGTAGAATAGAGTGCATCAAGAGTGCAGTAATCGAAATCCTCTCAGGTAAGTCCCATGTGGATAGAGCCATAGGTCAGGTATTATTTTGAACTTTTTCAAATCATATGAATCTCTTTGTAAATATCACTCACTATTTTGTCGTGCACTAAGCCGAGGGTCTTCACAGAAATAGCCTCCCTACTCTAAAAGTAGGGACATGGTCTGCGTACATCTTACCCTCCCCAGACCCTGCTCCGAGCGAGATATACTGGGTATGTTTGGTTTGGTTTGGTTTGGTTTGGTTTGGTTTATTTGGCTTGTAAAATCTTTTGGGTAATGATTAGTATCGCTTAAAATTTGACTCGGGCCTAGAAATGACGAGGTGAAACATAATAAATAAAATGTGAGATGAAACGACATGAATCATATGACTTGACATGAATTATAATGACATAAATAAATTTGCATGATCATGAAAATAAAATGAATTAAATGATAAATTATTCGGGCATTAATTTAATAAAATTGAACATATTTTCTATCATTCACAATAAATGTATATGTGAAAGCGGGGCGTTACAACCTACCCCCCCTTTACCAAATTTTCGTCCTCGAAAATTAAGTTACGTACCTTGAAAAATAAATGTTGAATAATTAGAACGGATCTCCTCTTCACATTCCCAAGTTGCCTCATTTGGTCCATGACGACTCCATTGAACTTTCACCAGTTTAACCTCTTTGTTTCTTAATCGATGTACCTTACGCTCCAAAACAGCTGTAGGTACTCCTCATAAGTCTGGTTCTTGGCTATATGCAACTCTTCGAAATTACATATGTGACTAGGATTATGTATGTATTTTCTCAGCATGGGGATGTGAAAGACATTTTGCACTCCCGATAATTCCAACGGCAATGCCTAACTATAAGAAAGATCACCAATACGACCAAAAATCTCAAATGGTTCGATATAACGAGGCTGTAGCTTTCCCTTTTTACCGAATAGTATCACTCCTTTCATAGGCGCTACCTTCATGTTTGGCCACAAAGTATATAGTGAATAGCTTTGAAGGTAAAAATACAATAAGCTGTATGATTTTCAAAGTTAATTGCATAGCGGAAGTCTGTTAGTGAGTTGCTGTAAATACAGCAACTGGGTGTTCTCCCGTTTGCTTGATGCGTGCAGGGTTTTCACAATGTATACTTATAAATCACAAAAAACATTAAGGACAGAAAGTAAATAACACACAGAATTAAGTGGTTCGAGGTAAACCCCTCTACGTCCACTGGTCCTCCACACATGAGTAAAGAGTTTATTAAATCACAACGTACACAACTACGTGACTTTAACTAAACCTGTCTCTGTATTGTTCACACAGATTGATACAGGGATTGTATCTTTGGCCGTTCACACAAATTGTCTTCAAGCTCTTTCGACTCGCTTTTTCTCAAATAGATCAAAGCTTTATCTTTAATGTTATTCTTCCCGCATATGTAGGAATACGCAAGGAACTTAGTCCACATAGGGCTTAGGTGATCTCAACGGTAAAAGGTGGTACAATGATTCCAAACAGCAGCTATATCTTTTATGAGCATTCGCTGTATGTTGTGCTATTTGTGTTGAGGACTTAGTATATTTCTTCGCTTGAATACTGCTGTATGCTCACGAAATATACTGCTCTTACCAGCTAGATTGTGAGAGAAATCTGTCAGATATATGCACGAGAATGAATAACACTTGTGTGCAATGTCCTCTTGCTTGGGGCTATTTATAACCTTAGAAATAGATCCGTTATAAATGTAGTCGTTGGCTGGTTGGTGAGATGTTGTCGTCTCTGATTCGCGGCTGCTGAATGTTTGAATTTAAAGCAGGTCACATTTTATGCTTCAGAAATTCTTTTTGACTTTGCATTAAATGCTCTTCAGAGCGTTCAGACTTGTCTCTTTCCAGCCGCATTAAATGATGTCCTATCAGCAATAAATGCTATTGTCCTAATCTGATTGTTGTATCTAACGTACTATTACTTCTGCTGTATGATGTGAGCTTAGTAGGATGGACTCTGTAGAAGATCTCTTGCTGTATGGGCGGGCTGTATGGAGTTTCCTAACAGCTTCCATACTTAGCGACATTCCGACTTCTTTAAGACTTCTTTGCTGTATGTTGGCGATTATCAAAACAGGAATATTTATCCTAACAATTTTCTCCTTTTCGATAATGCCAAAACTTACTCTAGATACCTTCTTCTAGATATAGAGAGTCTGTCTTCAAATATTCTGTTCGATTGATCTGATCTTCATTACTTAGTCTAGAAATTTGAACTGCTCACAGACAAGTACTAAAATGACAATACTACGTGACTAAGTGTATCACAACTGATCTTATGATTGGCGTGTAGTGACTGGGAGGAGCATCTGGCCTTGATTGAGTTTACGTATAATAATAGTTGGCACGCGTCGATTAAGATGGCACCGTATGAGGCACTTTATGGCCGACATTGCCGATCACCGATATGTTGGGATGAGCCGTTCGATCTAGTTGGCACCAAGCCGGACCTTGTGTTGGAGACGAGGGAGAAAGTTGAGTTGATTAGAAAGAGGATGTTGGCAGCTCAGAGTCGACAAAAGTCTTATGCGGATGTTAGGCGTCGACCTTTGGAGTTTGAGGTTGGAGATCATGTTCTGTTGAGAGTGTCTCCGTCGAAGGGAGTTTTTCATTTTGGGAAAAAGGGGAAGCTCAGCCCGAGGTATATTGGACCTTTTGAGATATTGGAGAGAGTTGGAGAGTTAGCGTACCATTTGGCATTACCTCCGTCGTTGAGTCATGTACATAGTGTGTTTCAAGTCTCCCAGTTGAGGAAGTATGTTCCGGACCCGTCCCACATTATTGATTTCGGAGACATGGAGATCGAGAAGGATGTTACGTTTGAGGAGAGGCCCATCAGAATTTTAGAGCGTCGAGTCAAACAGTTAAGGCACAAAACCATTCCTTTGGTTAAACTGCAATGGTCGAGGCATGGAGTAGAAGAAGCGACGTGGGAGTTAGAGGAGGATATGCATTCGAGGTACCCCGAGATTTTGGATTCTTAAGTTTCGGGACTGTTGTGTCGAGATTTATTCACCTCGACAGGCGATCGACTGCAAGGCCGAGCGACCGAGTCCGCAACCAATCAAGCTATGGCAAACTCGCCTAAATGAAGGTACCAGACCACCTTCAGGTATCTAGCGATCGACTCTCAAGGCGATCGCCCTTTGGCACCTAGCAATCGACTCTGGTGCCCGGCTTACGACGACCGTGCCGTACCTCGAACAGAGACCATCGTCCGTCAAAGTCCACGAAGACTGGATCTCAAAGCCAGCGCCCATGTGCAGATCCACAAAAGGCGCCGCAAAACATGGATCATTGACCACCAACAGCTGTCTCTGACAAGGACGGCTTCACCTACCGACAGACCCGCCGAAAGGTACAAGGTGGGACCGCCCGTGACTGCGACTCAGACGCATGCAGGCTTCTCATTGGACCGCACAGCTGGCTGCCAGCAACTCCTGCGGACTTGAAGGCAACCAGCCCATGTGCTGAAGTCGATCGCCCGCTTATTATAATACAGCAAAGGCGATCGCCCGGCATCTCCCAGTGCTATAAATAGAGAACCTCCATCTACTGGAAAAGGGTTCACGCATTCTCCATTGAGTTACGAATTCATACACGGAAATACACACAAACATACATTCAGGCTCTTGGCTTCCTTTCCCGAATCTATCTCAGGATTTCTCTCTCAGCACCTCTCAACCAGAAGACGGTCGGCAGAGAAAAGAAGTCTCCACAGTGTAAATTCGAAGGGAATCACAAGCCCAGGAGCTCAAACCTTCAACAGCTACACACCGTGAGAGACTGTCGATTTCTCACGGTTGTCACAACTCATCAACGTTGTTACAAGAACTCACAGAGCATCAAATATGGTTCTTCCGGCAATCTACACGCTCACTAGCTAAGATAACTAGAATCGTTACACTCATTGTAATAGTGTTCTAACATTAATAATTAATAACATCTCGCGAGAGCATTCAAGCCCGGGACTAACAACCCCGGCAAATCTTGTGTTATTTACTTTTCCCACGGAAGTGTTCTCGCATTTGTTTGCTATCCATCCAATCCAGCAATATCTATCTCCGGATAATATTTTGGGTAGCAACAATTGGCGCTAGAAGGAGGGCAATCAAAACCTTCATTTCTTATTCCTACCGTCCCGAAGAACACTCACTGTTCTCGGGGCATATACTTGAAGTGACACTCACTGCGCTTCAAAGAAAGCCTTCAGAATCATGACGTCCGCCTCTACATCGAAGAGAGCCACTCTCCGAACCGCCGGACACCATATCCCGGCTCAATCCGAGCCCCAGCCGACGGCAGAGGGAAGTCGCGGCAACGCGAGACTTTCGATCCCACACCTGAGGGGTGGCCCCAGCCTCTCACTCGACCAGTTCCAAACCGCGGAACAGATCGAGGAGGCTATGGCCATCCTAAAGGAGCGACGGAGAGCATGCGCGTCGCCCACGCTAACTCCCTCGGCCATCCGCCGCGTGGGCAAACGGAAATTCAAGGGGCTACTAGGCGAGCGATCGTCAAAAAGCCCCGATTCGCGAGGAAAGGCTCTCGTCAAGCCGGACGGTTCCGTATTCAGTCGCTTGGGAAGCGACCCATCATGGCGACCGGGGCATTCTGGCCCCAACCACGAGACGACGAAATCCGAGTTCGTCACCAGGAGTTCGGCATACCCAACTCCTAGCCAAACACAAGTCTACCGTTTGGCTCCCACTCCGAACGCCAGTGGATCACTACTTGATCGCCTCGGCTCCCGTTCCGAATGCCTAGCCGCGAGCAGCCAGGCCACGACGATGGCCGCTATGAAATGCCAGCTCGACGAGATGAAAGCACTCTTGGACACTGGGGCAAGCACCAGCAGAAAGATCATCGGACCGACCGAACCACTCGCGGTCCACATCGATCTCGCCCCCGTGCAACCAAGGATCGCTCCTCCCAAAACACCTCTATATGAAGGGAGATCGGATCCCTAAACCCACCTAAGTAAATTTTGGATTTACATGACCGGGTGTGGGGCATCGGATGCAACTAAATGCCAAATCTTCCCGTTAACATTGGGCGAGCTGGCCCATAGGTGGTACATCTCACTACCACCCCGATCGATCATCTCCTTTGAGAAACTGGCGAATGACTCCACGTCATACTTCGCCGCCAAGGTCGCCAGACCCGAAGGCCCCCACCGCATGATGAAAATCAGACAGGGGGAAGACGAATCTGACGCGGATTACATCGACTGAGTAGACAAAATCGTCCTCACCGGCGAACCCATCAGCGACGAGCTCGCTCTCTACTCCGTCCTGGGGGGATTCTACGGTCACTCACCCATGTTTAGACATCTCAAAAAAGACATCCCCCCGACCTACGCGATCTTCCGCGCTAAGGCTGCCAACTTTCTGGCCAGGCAAAGGCTACTCACCCTCCGCCTAGGCGAGGAAACGCCACCTCCTGTCAGAAAGACGGCGATCGCCAAAACCAAAAAGAAGGTCGCCAAGCCATCCGGCAACCACAAGGCCAACGAGGATGTGGAAGCCCATCTCCTCCACACGTTCAACCGAACTCCGGCCCACATTTTACACGCCATCAAGGGGCGCGAACCGCTAAACAAGCCAAAGCCGATTAGGGACCACGGTCATCTGGACCACAATCAATATTGTGCCTACCACAAGAGTCCCGGCCACAACACCAACCAATGCCGCGACCTCCTCAGACAACTCTGGAGATTATTCGAAGCAGGTAAGTTGGACAGCTTATTGGCTTAGCCGGAGCCCCACCAATCTACCAATACGATCACCCGAGTCGAACGCGAATAGGCCGGAAAGCTCATACGAGCCGACCCCTCGATCAACCTCGGCGACCGTATCTACATGCTTCAATCAAGAGAAGGGAACTTCGGACGACTCTCCCCGTTTTCCCGCCTCATCAAACCAAATGCTACTGCCTGAGCTAACGCTTCAATAAAGAGGATGACTCGCTCGCCCTCCAAAGTTCGTCATCAAAATGATGGACCTAGGCAGCGATCGCCTCCCCTGGCAAAACGTATACCGTCAAGGATCGCCATCTGACATGATGGTCCGAGGTAGAAGAGTTCCGCCATGGTCGCGAAAATCGATTAAACCGACGATCCGTCCATGCAAGATTCCTTTGGGCTCCGATCGCTCGCCCTTCATTTAAATACGAGGCAGGCATAGCCGAAGGTCTCTCCAAATCAAATCATAGGATTACTCGCTCGCTCTCTAAAGTTTTTCATCTACATGAAGAACCTAGGCAGGCGATCTCCTCTCCTTACACAACGTATACCGTCGAGGATCGTCATCTGACTTGATGTTCCGAGGTACAAGAGTGTCGACATAGTCATGGAGGATGATGGAACCGTTCTGTGTGCCCGTGCAAGGTCCCTTTAGGCCAAGATCGCCCGCTCTTCGTTTAAATACGAGGTCGGCGTAGTCTGAGGCCCCTCCAAAACTAATCTGTGGACACGTTCGCCCGCCCTCGGAGGTCCATCACTTAACGTGGTGGGTCCTCTCGGACAATGCGATGCGTCCCTAACCCCGTCTCAACGTACACCGTCGAGGGTCGCCATCTTCATGGCGGGCCGAGGTGGAAGCATAGCTAACAAGCCGCGGACGTGGAGTTGATTAATCCGACGACGCCCCGCGCAAGGAATCTTCCAGACCAAGACCGCACGCCCTTCGTTTAAATACGAGGCGAGGCGAAGCCTTCGGAGGACCCTACTAATTAAGTGAGTCACGAGAACTTAGCCATCAGACGGAATGTCGCTCGTGCGCAAGACATAATCGTGGAGATCGGTCCATCGTACTCCGTGATCGTGCACGGTTCCTCAATACCGAGATGGACGGCCTTCCTCGAGGATTCGAAAAACTTGAAGACCGCTCACTCAACGATTTATTTTCGTCCCCTTACTTCCACTAAGCGAAGAAAAACAAGGGGGAAGAGTACGGAGATATACATGACGATTGTCCCTATTCAACAACATACGGAGATCGGCATTATTCGGACGTTTGTTTAGCGATCGAATTTGTTGTAAAAGTTATCTATATGAGTTTATCAATTCATTCGGAATACACTCGCAACAATCTCTCCTCACACGTCTATACAAAGTCATACAAAGACTCGAAAAGCAACCATTCAAGTAAAAATAGGAGAATCAAAACATTCATTGCATTACTTGGAGTATATACAAGATCGCCCGAAGGCCTAAGTGCTACAAAAAGAAAGCTACAAAATTACAAAGGCAAAGAGCTGAAATAATAAACGAAGAGCCTCAGGCCCCTGCCTGGCCTTCGCCTCCAACCTCCGACTCGGCCCGCGACCCTTCGCCGGTTTCCGGAGCAGCCTCCCCATCCTCCGGAGCATCGGGATGAACAAGATTCGCCGGAGTCGGATACCAGCTCAAATCCACACCGAAGTCCGCGAGATCCAAGATCGGCACGGAGAAGTCAAGATGAAGGGGGTGCTCCAACGCATACGCCTTGTAATTTTCAGCTAGAGGGCCGACCTCCAGTCCTCCTTTCTTAGCAACTCGGAGCGAGTCAGCGAACGCCATATAATAGGCGAACTCACTGACAAACTCCACATTAAGGAAGGGATTGGCACTGGTCGCCTCCTGCTTCCCTTTCAACTCGGCAAACGCCTGTTGCGCATCCCAGAGCTCGGCCTCCCTTGCAGCCATCTCTCCCCTCGACGCTGCCAGCTCGCTATTCAGACGAGCGACGGTCACCTTAAGTTGATCGGCCTCTTTCTCAGCGACCAATTGTAACCGTCGGGCATCTGTCATTTGGTCCCAAAATCGGTCGACCATCGCCCGGGCTTCCTCGGCATCCTTCCTCGCCAGCTCAAGTTCATGACTCGCCCGCTTAGCCGCATCCAGGGAGTCCTTCTCCATTGCCACAATCCTGTCGGCGAACTCGGCGTTCTCTTTCCGAGCCGCCTCAAGATCCGCCTGCAGGCGAGTAGTGGAAGGACGCCCCCCAAACTCCTGCACAGCCTGGGCGGCCATGGTCGCCGCCTGGAGAGAAAGGACGAAAGCTGCCTGTATTGAACTACCAGATCGCTGGCGAGCGATCACATATAAGTCCGTCGTCCAGGCCTTCGGCAAAGCGGAAACGGACCGGTTGACGTATAACGGGATATCACAGGATTGGCAAGGAGATCGACTCGCTAAGAAATCCCGCACCATCGGCGGACAAGATGGATCAGTGCTACGGATCCTGCATCAAGCAACAGAAATTAGCACATCTCCCACGCAAATGACAAGTTTCAACCCAACAGACAAAGCTTACCTCTCGGCTCTTTCAGGGTCGCGGCCAAAATAGGGCTTCCCACGAGGGGTCTCGGCCTCAGCGATCGCCATCTCTCGCAGAAAAGCCGCAGAGGGCGGCTCGTTCACTAGGGGGACAGCGGTGATCGGAGGCGCGGCGATCGGCACCTTACCTGCCGGGGCAGAAACTGGAGTTTCTACCAACCTCTGCCGTTTACAGTTCGCCCGGAGCCCCTCCTCCCGTGGTTCCTCCTCCTCCATGGTCGGCTCCGCGACGGGCCTCATCTCCGGAATGATAGGTAGCGCCATCGGAGGAACCTGTGTTGATTTTTTCTGATGAAGATGGCCCAAAACTCCAGGGTTTGACATAGCTATCTCTGGTGGGGGCTCCAAAAAGCGAGGAAAGCGAACCTCTACAATGAGGACAATCAAACTACGATCATACATACTCCTCCAACACTAAACGATCGCCCAACAAAAGGAGATCGTAAGAATTCGTACCTGATACCGAGAGATGTCTCGGGAAACGGAATAGCCGAGCCGACAGCCAACGACTCTCCTTGTTGATCCGGCTAGCGTCCAAGTCGTCGTCCGGCAAACTCCGTATCTGCTCCCAAACGACCAGGAAATCAAAAGGCAGCTCCTCGATTGCCGGAATGTGGAAACCTGCAAAAACGAAATCAAATTAGATCAGTTCAGAACATGTCCGAACAAAGGGAGAGTCTGAACCCTTACCGGGATTCCTCTCCCGAAAGCCAGTGGGAATGTTCAGCTCGCCAGTGGGGTTGTCGCTTGCTGAGGCTTTCCAGGCACCGGCGACCCAGAACCACTTCGCCAAATCGCCCCGCACCTTGTTCAGGACTCCAAGGATCACTCGACCGGATCGGCCTTGTATATGATAGTCTCCGACCGACCCTTTCTGAGCCGTCAGCTTGAACAGGTGGTTCATCTCCGACGGCGAAGGGAGGCGGTACAGTCGGTGACCGCCGAACAAGGTGAGAGTGCAAATAATCTGGAGCCAAGCATTCGGCGTCAGCTGGAGCGGCACCAAGTTCCAAGCAGCCAGCAGATGGGAGACGGAGAACGACAAAGGAAACCGCAGTCCAGCCTCCATAATTGCTTCGTTCACAGCAACCATCCCCTCCGGAGGCTGATCGGCTCTCTCATTCTCAGCCGGCACAAAGAGATCCACATCTGAAGGGATATGGAACCTCGTCCTCCAGATGGCCAGGTCTTTCCTGGACGCCGAGCTCCTTATCTGACCGAGGGACCACAGAGATCGCTGAGCAGCCCGAAATAGTGATCGCTTGGGAGGTTGATAAGGATGAGTAATCGAATACTCCCGGTAATCGAATCGAGGAGACGGACCAGCCAACCTCTCCATAATCTCAGCAAAGGCCACATAGGCTTGGCCGAAAGCACTATGCTGCTCCCAGTAGGCCCTCACCGCCAGATCTCTCTCCATTTGCGAGCGTCTATGTTCAACTGCCGCCTCCCTAGCGACGTCGGCCTCATTAAATAGCGCCTCGACTTCTGCGGGATCGATACCGGCGTGGATAGCTTCTGCGGCAGTCTCCAGATGGAAATCTGCGGAGGATCCTCCCCGGACGTTAGAAGTCCCAGCGGCGGAGGAGGTGCCCATTCCCGACGAATAAGATGTTCCAGACATTCTCGAATTCAAGATGAGGAGAAGAGGAATATGTTCTTACCAAGGATGAAATCGATTGACGATCGGCAGTCGGATCTTCAGAAAAATCTTCAGCAGTATTATCCTTCTTTCTCCGATAAAAGCGCGTAAAAGTGAACACAACAACCCAGTGCGTTTTTATAGGAGGTGGCAGGGACTCGTGTGCAATTAAGAAGAATCTCAGGGGTCGGAGCGCAACCGTTAAAATTAATGCTCCCTTGAAACCCGCATACGCGTCTTTTCAAGGACGCGTCAGACAAGGAGTCATAAATGACCGTCGGTCTCCCCCAACAGGAACCCGACACGTGCCCCAGGGACTTTTCCGCATCCGCTGCCATTTCCCGCTCATTTCAGTGACCTACCAAGTCGTCCAAATTCAGAATAAATCAGCTCAAAGACGATCGCTAGTTCAGTAAAATACAGAGTCACTCGTCAAAATTCAGCGATCGCCAGCAGAGCCACCTCACCCCAAGTTTCCAACATAGGAGCGAGCTGGGGGGCAATTGTTGTGTCGAGATTTAATCACCTCGATAGGCGATCGACTGCAAGGCCAAGCGACCGAGTCCGCAACCAATCAAGCTATGGCGAACTCGCCTAAATGAAGGTACCAGACCACCTTCAGGTATCTAGCAATCGACTCCCAAGGCGATCGCCCTTTGGCACCTAGCAATCGACTCTGGTGCCCGGCTTAGGACGACCGTGTCGTACCTCGAATAGAGACCATCGTCCGTCAAAGTCCACGAAGACTGGATCTCAAAGCCAGCGCCCATGTGCAGATCCACAAAAGGCGCCGCAAAACATGGATCATTGACCACCAACAGCTGTCTCTGACAAGGACGGCTTCACCTACCGACAGACCCGCCGAAAGGTACAAGGTGGGACCGCCCGTGACTGCGACTCAGACGCATGCAGGCTTCTCATTGGACCGCACAGCTGGCTACCAGCAACTCCTGCGGACTTGAAGGGAACCAGCCCATGTGCTGAAGACGATCGCCCGCTTATTATAATACAGCAAAGGCGATCGCCCGGCATCTCCCGGTGCTATAAGTAGAGAACCTCCATCTACTGAAAAAGGGTTCACGCATTCTTCATTGAGTTCCGAATTCATACACGGAAATAAACACAAACATACATACTTTCAGGCTCTTGGCTTCATTTCCCGAATCTATCTCAGGATTTCTCTCTCAGCACCTCTCAACCAGAAGACGGTCGGCAGAGAAAAGAAGTCTCCACAGTGTAGATTCGAAGGGAATCACAAGCCCATGAGCTCAAACCTTCAACAGCTACACACCGTGAGAGACTGTCGATTTCTTACGGTTGTCACAGCTCATCAACGTTGTTACAAGAACTCACAGAGCATCAAATCTGGTTCTTCCGGCAATCTACACGCTCACTAGATAAGATAACTAGAATCGTTACACTCATTGTAATAGTGTTCTAACATTAATACTTGTATCCCAGAATATTCATATTAATAACATCTCGCGAGAGCATTCAAGCCCGGGACTAACAAACCCGACAAATCTTGTGTTATTTACTTTTCCCACGGAAGTGTTCTCGCATTTGTTTGCTATCCATCCATTCTAGCAATATCTATCTCCGGATAATATTTTGGGTAGCAACAGGGACGAAACTTCTTTTTATAGGGGGAGAATGTAATATCCGTAACTTTTATTCTTAGCAGCTTCCATTTTTGGTGTATGTCTATTTTTATCGACTCGCTTGTAACCGTTTCGACATTTTGAATCTACTTTATTCTTGGAGTTTTTCCATCTGGACGAGTTTTGGTGATGTTTTTACGTGATTCCATTTTATGATATGTTTTGTCGTTTGTGCTTTCGATTCTCGTAAAACTCGTTCATTTTCATTGTTTCTTGGTTTGCACAAGTTCGTATGGTTGATTTGGTCGTATTGAGACTTTCGGTTTGTTAATCTGACGTCGTATCGTGATTTTCGGGCACTTGGGCCATTTTTGTAATTTCCTATAAGTTTAGGGAATTCCTTATTCGTTGTCGTATTTCGGATTCCCTGGTAGGCGAAATGTTGTTTCCTTATAATGGTTAGACTCATCATCGAATATTCTTCGTAGCTGTATTTTCGGTTCGATAGCAGGTCCGAGTTTCGGAGTTGTCCGGAACGGTTCGGACAGCAGCTGCTAGCATGCTGTCCAACAGGGTGTTACGGCCGTAACACCCCATTCGTTACGGCCGTAACACCCCATTCGTTACGGCCGTAATATTAGCCTTGTTACGGCCGTAATGTAAAATTTGTTACGGCCGTAACGGCCTGCTGTTTTAAGTACAGCGGGCAGAATCAAAACACCTCATTTTCTATCTATTCTCTCGTTTTCTTCTTCGGGCGATGCAGAGGGCGTTTCCCTTCAGCTTCTATCCGAGAATTCTTCGTATTCCACCACCGTAGGCTCGTGATATCATATTAGCATCAACGTAATCATCCTCCATCGTCCGATTTCAAGGTATTTCCTTCAGGAACCCTAAACTTGTCTAATTTGGGGGGTTTTCGGGTTTATTGTGATTAATTCCGAATTGTCCATATATGTTGTATTATTCCTCATCGATTGTTGTTATTTGGTGAATCCCAATCCATTTTATCAAGTTAAATCCGTGAATATCGATTCGGGGAGGTTTTGCGTAAACCCTCGATCGTATCGATTGGTCGTTCATTGCCGTAGCTTGTAATCGGGGTTATAGGTGTATTCTATTCGATTATTATTGTCCGTTAGGACTGAGTTATGTTGATCCTTGATTTAGGAATCGTCGTTTTCCATTCGGATCATTCGTAGCCGTTATTCATTCTCAATTCTTCGAAGATGTCTCAAAGGCAAGTACTTTACATTTGTTTATGCGTCCTAGTATTTGAATTATGGCCTTTCGTGGTTGTGTGCATGTATATATGTATGTTCACCTAGGGATGGTCCTACGGGGCCTCTAGGGATACGTTGCCGTGAGTTTCGTATCGCGAACTATGGTTAACCACCCAGGGATGTCCGACGGGGCTCTGCGGGGTACGGTGGACGTGAGTCTCGTACCGAGGTTAACTTTGAAATGTTTTGTTGGAGAAATGTGTTTTGTGCTTGTGCACCGTAAAATATTCCGGAATATAAATGATTTCTAAAATGATTTTTGGCGCATATTTTCATCTGATTAGAATGGTAGTTCAAATGGATTGTACTTGCACTAGCAGTTGTCGCTAACCCCTTAAATGGGGGAAATACTTTTTGTATTTCAGGTACAGGTCTTGGAGACAAGCGAGCATACGAGCCGTATGAGGATGATGGGCAAGCATGATACTGTTCAGCGGTAGTCTATTGGTGTTCTGTTTTTGAATTTATTTACTATGTCATGGATTTAAGTACTCGAGTACTTCTTTGTTGAATTTTATTGATATTGTGTACCCGTTTTGGGGATTGACGTCAGATTGCATTATTGGATTTCAGTCTTTTATTTTAAAAGTCGTGGATTGAGAATTTGTCTGCTTATTGATGATGTATGTCGTTGTTGTTTGTCGGGTCGGTTTATTAGCCTGGTGGATTCCAAAGTGTGGGGTCCACGGCGCTGTAATATGCCATGAACGTCTTGGGGGTGTTACAGTTTGTCAGATGTCCCCTGACCCTGTTGTGATTGAAGCTTTGCCATCTCTCCTTCCCAGGACTCTTCGCTGCTGATCCGTAGACCTGCTTGTCGGGCATCATGTTGTCGTTCGAGTCAGTGTCGAAGTGGTGACTGGACTGTGACTTTCCTTTGAGTCTAGCCTTCTTTTTTTCCGTGTAGTAGTCATAGATGAGCTCACTGCAAAAGTGATCCTCCCATCGGATCGGGACTTTGACATTTTGGGTGTCCGTAATTCCTCATCCTTCCAATCGGCCCAGTGGTACAGGGTGTCGTAGGGATGACGCTGTAGGACTTCCAGCTCTTGAAGCGTTCGTAAGCTTCATTGATTTGAACCTGGAGGATAGTATTATTGATAATGTGACTAGGGGAGGGACTTCGTACATGGGTGCGTACCCTGTTAGGAGTAGCGGCTTTCGGCTCCAAAGGGGCAGCCGATTCACCGGAACCTTCCAACTTGGCAAATAGTTGGTCATCCTGTTGGAACATTTTGTTCCATACATAAATTAAAAGTGTTTTGATGATTAATGTTGATAAGCAAAACAAAACAACGAAGAGACGAAGCATGCATCGAAGAAAACGAAGTGCAAAAAGCTGGAAAAATACAAAGCTAACGTACGTAATATGTGATCATTAACGTACGTAATGTAAGCAGCTTAACGTACGTAATGGTTGAGAGATAACATACGTAATGTAGTTCAAACCAAGTGAACGTTGGAGAAGTCAAAGTCAGCAAAGCATACAACGGATATATGACGCCGCGAAGGACGTAGTGATAACGCATTTAACGGCGAACCGATAACGCACGTAATCAAAATGACGAAACTCCGGACTGCTTTTGTGAAGATGCTAACGCACGTAACCAGCAGGTTAACGACGAAACGATGCTTACGTACGTGATGGGAAGTATATAGCGTACGTAATGAAGGTCCTGGCAGCTAACGTCTAGTTTGATCATGAAGCCTATAAATACCATGTCTATGATATTGATTGAGTACAACAACTTCAAGCATACTACACATTCATCTGAGATTCATATTGATATTATTGCTGTTGTAATATTTAGCTTACATTGAGTGATTGTGTGTTTATACACAAAATCATACACGAGTGGTAAAAGAAAAGATACGATTGGATTCGGTGTTATTAGGATCAAGGATCCGGCATTATTAGAATCGCAATCGCTATCGAGTGAGGTTTATCTAGTACCCATAGAAAGCTAGAGAGGTTGATTCCTTGTCCTACGAAAAGGAAAACGGTTTAACTTGGACCGACGCAAAGACAAGTACGAGTGGTTTATCACGGACCAATAGAAGACGTGATTGTAAACGGTTATACCTCGACCGATAGAAGAAAGGCGTAGAGGTTGCTATCTTTAACCTATTGAAAAAGATAAAGAGAGGACGTAGGCTCGTTTATAGCCGAACCTCTATAAATCCTTGTGTGCTCTTTATTTCCTCACTTATATTTATGCTTCCGCAAACGGCGCAAATATCCGACCCCGTACCCAACAATTGGTATCGGAGCGGTACTCCAATACACGGCTTAACATCCGAGGAGAAAAAGATCCAATGGCGTTTCAATTTGCTCCAGTCGAAGGCCTTGCTCTCAACCGACCACCATTCTTCGATGGCTCAAATTATTTGACATGGAAGAAAAAGATGTCGATCTTTATTCGTGCCTATGATATAGAGATTTGGAAGATTATTTGCCTTGGCCCAAAAGTTCCTATCAAATCCGACGGTACGCTCAAATCTTTCGAAGAATACGACGATGCCGATTGGAAAAATGACCATCTAAATTGTAAGGCTACTCAACTCTTATTTTTTGCCTTAAATCCAGAAGAGGTCAATCGAATCTCATCGTGTGAGAGTGCGAAAGAAATATGGAAAATTCTTGAAATCACACACGAAGGGACAACTCAAGTCAAGGAGACGAAGATCAATATGCTTCTTCATGACTACGAGTTATTCATGATGAAAGGTGACGAGTCCATCACCAATATGCTCGACCGATTCTCGGTCATCACAAATGGACTTGTGTCATTCGGAAAACCATTATCTAGTAGTGAAAAAGTTAAGAAAATTTTACGATCACTACCTAGCGAATGGGACGGCACCGTGACCGCAATTATGGAATCTAAAGATCTCAACACGCTCGATTTTAGCGCCCTCGTTGGTTCACTAATCAATTATGAGATCGTATTAAAATCACGAAGTGTCAAGCCGAAACCGAAGGAACGATCATTAGCCATGAAGGCTAAGATATCGAGAAAGAAAGAAGAAACCCCGGTGGAGGAAAGCGACGAAGAAGCGGCATATTATGCCAAGAATATTAATAAATTCCAAAATTTATTAAACCGGAGGAAGAAGGATATCTCGAGCGAAACGAAGAAGTTCGACAACTCTTGTCGACAATGTGGAAAACCAGGCCACTTCGCTAAGCATTGTCGTGCCAAACCCAAGAAGGAGGTTCTCGTGGCTACTTGGAGCGATGAAGATGAAGACGATGATTTCATCAATCAAAATAATCTCGCTCTCATGGCCCAGAGTTCGTTCGACGACAGCGACGTCGAAAGCGAGGTTAGTACATCCTCCCGTGATGAACTTTTTGATGCATTTGAATTACTTCATACGGATTTTCAAAATGCATTATCGGAAATCAAATCCCTTAAATCTAAAAGTAAATCTTTGAAAATTGAAAATTCCAAAATTATTGAGAAGGGAAAATTTGTTGAAATCGATCATTCAAAGTGTATTGAAAATGAAAATATTTTGAAGAATGATCTCGCTAAAATCCAAACCGAGCTTAAATCTTTAACAAAGAAATTCTCATGCGGAAACGAGAAATTTGAACAAATGCTTGGTGTTCAAAAGTTTACTTTGAATAAAGAGGGGTTAGGATTCAAACCACGTTCAAAAAATGAATCCGTTAATTTTAAAATACCCCATTGCGAAAAGTGTTTAAAAATCGGGCATCATATTTCAAGTTGCAAAAGCCCTCGCCGGACGATAAAAATTAAGAAAATTTGGGTTCCTAAAGGAACAAATATTTCAAATATTGTTTATGTCTCGAAACAAAAACCAACTATAGGTTGGATCCCCAAAAATTGATTTTTGTATTTTACTCAGGGGGAGTATATTTTTTTTAAGGGGAGATACTATTCTCAGGGGGAGTTTTTACCCTTTATGCAAATATTCATAAATTGTATTATGCATATTTTATATTTTGGTATTATGTATTTCAATTGATATTTTATCCACTTTTTGATGAAAACAAAAAGGGGGAGAGAATGGAGAAGGAGAAAAAGAAGTCGAAAATGGGATTAACACTAAAAGGGGGAGAAAATCGAAAAATAAAAAGGAGAAGTCGAAAATGATAGAAAAAGAAAAATGCGGAGACGTCGAAAAAAAACGATGAAAATTTGAAAAGGAGAAAAGAAAAGAAGGAGTCGAAAAAGAAATGGGAGAAGAAACTAACGAAACGGACAAAGTCGAAAACTTTGGTCTATACACATATACATATATTTGTATTTCTGCAGGTAAATCCCATTGACGAAGTGTTGTTTTGTAATCATCAAAAAGGGGGAGATTGTTGGAACATTTTGTTCCATACATAAATTAAAAGTGTTTTGATGATTAATGTTGATAAGCAAAACAAAACAACGAAGAGACGAAGCATGCATCGAAGAAAACGAAGTGCAAAAAGCTGGAAAAATACAAAGCTAACGTACGTAATATGTGATCATTAATGTACGTAATGTAAGCAGCTTAACGTACGTAATGGTTGAGAGATAACGTACGTAATGTAGTTCAAACCAAGTGAACGTTGGAGAAGTCAAAGTCAGCAAAGCATACAACGGATATATGACGTCAGCAGTGACGTAGTGATAACGTACGTAACGAAGGAAATGATAACGTACGTAATCAAAATGACGAAACTCTCTGGACTGTTTTGTGAAGATGCTAACGTACGTAACCAGGCAGGGTTAACGTACGTAAACGATGCTTACGTACGTAATGGGAAGTATATAGCGTACGTA
The DNA here is from genome assembly GCA_033398695.1 of Orobanche coerulescens. Lineage (NCBI taxonomy): Eukaryota > Viridiplantae > Streptophyta > Magnoliopsida > Lamiales > Orobanchaceae > Orobanche > Orobanche coerulescens. Next base: position 55,253,962 of record CM065803.1, read on the forward strand.
ATGAAGGTCCTGGCAGCTAACGGCTAGTTTGATCATGAAGCCTATAAATACCATGTCTATGGTATTGATTGAGTACAACAACTTCAAGCATACTACACATTCATCTGAGATTCATATTGATATTATTGTTGTTGTAATATTGAGCTTACATTGAGTGATTGTGTGTTTATACACAAAATCATACACGAGTGGTAAAAGAAAAGATACGATTGGATTCAGTGTTATTAGGATCAAGGATCCGGCATTATTAGAATCGCAATCGCTATCGAGTGAGGTTTATCTAGTACCCATAGAAAGCTAGAGAGGTTGATTCCTTGTCCTACGAAAAGGAAAACGGTTTAACTTGGACCGACGCAAAGACAAGTACGAGTGGTTTATCACGGACCAATAGAAGACGTGATTGTAAACGGTTATACCTCGACCGATAGAAGAGAGGCGTAGAGGTTGCTATCTTTAACCTATTGAAAAAGATAAAGAGAGGACGTAGGCTCGTTTATAGCCGAACCTCTATAAATCCTTGTGTGCTCTTTATTTCCTCACTTATATTTACGCTTCCGCAAACGGCGCAAATATCCGACCCCGTACCGAACACATCCGTCATAGCTGCCAAAGGCTCAGGATCTGCTATATTAGTAGCAACTGTTTCTTCCAAATGGGTTGCGTCCAGTGGGGTTGATGCAGCGACAGGAACATAAGGAACATCTACAGTGACTGCTGCAGTCACTGTAGGCTCAGCCTTAGAAAACATTTTGGCCTTCTTTCTCTTCTTATCGATAGCTTGAGGCGAACGGCTATCGGGAGGGCTTCTCTTCCTCTTCTTCTCCTTGCTCGATATCCTCAAAGTGACGTCCCTCGAGTCACTTGAAATGGGCATGCTTTGAGGATGGGGCCTCTTAGCAGTGGAGATTTGTTGAACACGGTAGGTTTGATCCCACCAATATACTTCCCACTGCCAATATTCTTGGAATCTGCAGTCTGCTTCACTCCGCAACAGGTGAGAATGTAATTCATGATGAGGCTAAAAGATTTCTTGGCAGATTCAGGCTTAGCAGCCTCTTCCTAAATTCTTTTCAGCACAATCTGACACCAGCTCACCTTTTCTCTAGACATGATAGCCGCCATCATTCTGAAGCGCAAGTTAGTGCACATCTTAAATGCTCCGGTCCGGTTCTCAACAACCCAGCAACAGAAGTCGTGCAGATAAACATACGGTAGGATAAAGTTTTTCTTGTGGTAAGAGGGGTGGACATTTTTAGCCATTGCATCGCCAGTGAACAAGCTTCCAGTATGCTGCCAGAAGGCTTTCCGACCCGAAGGTCTCCAACTCCTCCATCTTCAAGCCATCAGACGGCAGTCAGTAGATATCCTCCAAAAGCTCTCTGTTCAGAGAGATCTCAATCCCTTGAACCGTCGCAATGATGTCAGAAATCTCACATTCTCGCATGTGAGATGAGTATTTGAAAGAGGCGTCCAAGTAGAACTCTTAAATGATCTGCTCATCGTACCAATAAGCATGGTGGCTAGCAAGGCGGTACAACCCTTGCTGTTTCACCCTGGAAACAACCACTTCCATCCCTATGTTGTCTTCTCCTTCAAGATCAATTCTTTCCAACACTACGGATCTGGCGAATATACGCCCATCAATGATAGTTTCCTTCTTCATTGAAAGGGAAGATGTCTGTGAAGTCGACATTTTGCAGAAGAATATGTGAAGTAACAGAGAATTACACAGAAAAATGCAGAAAATTGCAAAAAGTATGTATACTATTTGCTTAAGACTCGTTTAATTTGCTGAAAGCGTAAAGAGTCTAAGGGAGCAAAATACAGTCCTATTATAGGGTGCAGGGAAGATTAGGGTTATACAGTGAACAGTCTGATTTAAGGGATGAGAACTGTCATTTAAAGAACGTACAGGATGGATTCAGAGTAACTTGTACGTCGAATCCACCAGTTTTGAAATGATAACTGGTCCCACTCTGGATAGTTCGTCTTCTCTTATTGCACAAACTGGCGGTTTGAAATTTTAAAATCACGGTATTTGAGGCAATAAATCCAGGTGTTTTTAAAACCATTAAATGATAAGATGTTTGAAATTTAGACAGGGCACGTGGACCTAAAATATTATTTATACGAATAGAATAGTATTATAATATAAATTGATATTTTACAATGTATGTGCTGTATCCGCAAAAATACAGCGTTCTCCCTTAAAAGGTACATACAGGATTCAATTCTTACAATAATTTTTGGATCAATACTGTATTCATGGGTCGTACTGTATTTCCCCTTAATTAGTGCACACGTCAGCTGTAGGAAGGTTTTAGGCCTTCTTTTTCCTACAGTAGGATTTGGCTTGTTTTGAGTGCAGTTAATTAAAGTGGATACTATATTCTTGGGTCTTACAGCATTCTCCTCAATTGATGAGTACAAATGTAAAAACTTACAGGGAGTCAGGTTGTAGCATTCCCAATTCTTGGCGAAGCATGCAGAATTTGGTTGTGCTAAGAGGTTTTCTTAAGATGTCGGCCAACTGAATATCGGTATGAATCTTCTCGATCCGAACAGCCTTATTCTCAACATGATTCCTGATGAAGTGATACTTCATATCAATATGCTTAGTTCGCGAGTGCAATACATTGTTGTGCGTTATTGCAATTGCACTCGTGCTATCGCAGAGGTTAATCGACGTGGAGCGGCAGAGGTGGATGATCATAATTGCTAAAAAAACTTGACTACTTGCAAAAATGAAATTTTTGTTTAGAAAAAGAAACCATTTTAACGAGTCTGCAGAACCGTAAACCCGCTCCGATACCACTTATGTAGAACCCTATTCTAGGAAAATAATTCTTCTAATTTTTTAAAAAAAAAAAAGAATAAATAAATTTGCAATGGAAATATATTTTCAAAACAAACAAACTTAATAATCGCAAGTAACATTATCGAGTCATCGTTAAACAAAAACATACTTTAATGTGAAATTAAAATAATTCGAACACTTGTTCATAAAGCATAGCTCAAGATAAATAACAGTAAATAAATAAACAACTTTTAGTGAATCTTGATCATCCCAATAGATCATATGAAAACTAATTACCTTGTGAAATCTAGAAACTTTTGTAAGCCATTGATATTAGTAATCTAACGGCTGCAGATGAGTAGAATTATATGTATTTATGTATTTTTTTTGCATTATTTGTTGCATATACTAGCGACCAGCTTGATGCAACAAATAATAACAAATATGCAATAAAATTACTTAATAATGCAATTGGGTTCTAGATTTCACCATTAAGGGTGTTTCCACCATAGTTAATCCTTATATATATATATATATATATATATATATATAAAAGGGAAAATGGCAATTTTCTCATTTAAAAAGGAAAGGCTCCTGCGCCCTCGGCTCAGCCAAAAAAGGTAAGCGCCTGACCCGAAAGATGCCCACAATCGTCAGGGAATGGGCGAACCGGACCCTAGCCCTAACCTAAGCCTTGACTTTGAAACGGAGCCTCCTTCACGGTTGTTTGCGACAGAATACCACCCACAGAAGAGTTAGCCTCCAGTGACAAATCCGATTCGTTCAAAGAGTCATCAAAATCCCAATAGGGACTGTAGAAAAAAAAAGGCAGGGACTGGGATTCGGTATTGAATCAATCCATAACTTCGTATTTCTACCAATGGAGAATTACTTATAATTTTAAGATTATATTTGCACTAATGGAAACCATAAACTTTAACCACAATCTAGATTGATTTACTTATTTTTTTAAATAGTAAATGGATACGCAGGCGGTTTCTCACTGGGTGACCTTGAAGTCGAGAATTTCATATATGGTGGAGATCCTATCTCCTTCTAGAATAGGTGGTAATCAAAGTCATTCTTTGTAGCGTTGGAGAGGTGAAAACCTTGATGGGCGAGACAAGCTACCTCTAGATAGGAGCCGCTTTTCCTTCTGCCCAGCTCCTCGAAAACAACGTTCGGGATTCTCAAATCTGGGAGAGTTCAAGTATTTTGAGAAGCTAGGCCAGCCCATGCCTTATTTTGAAGCATGATTGTTTGGCTTCGTCCACTCAAAAGGAAGGGTTTCACAGGGGTGATCGAAGTCCATCGATGGGAAACAAACAAAACAAATAAGAGTCAATAATCCAAGTATTCACTGTGAATACTTGGATATCATCCACCCCACCACACCACACACCACATGGAGTCAAGGTAAGAAGCTAAGAGGTAAGAGAGGGGGTGGCCCACAGTAGGTTGGTGAAAAATGAGCCAAGCTACTCAGTTTGTGTACCGGACGTTCGCGTGTCTAGTCCGTTAAGTACACTTCATTTTATCTAAAATATTGTTATACTTAATTAATTAATCTAATTAATTAATTTTATTAAATACAAAATAATAATATATTTTCAAGAAATAATTAGTTATGAATTAAATTAATCACTCGATAATTAATTTCAATTCACAAGACAGCTATGATTTATCAAATTAGATATCCAATATCCAATATTAATGAATAGATAATAAGCACAAGTCCTTCTTAGTCGACAATGGGAGGAACCAAGGAGTACAGGTAGTACTTAGCCAGTCTAGTGCTCCGCACCGTAACCCAACTAAGAACGAATGATCGGATCATTCTAGAACTATTATGTCGTGAATACTGTATACATACAAACCCTTCAATCATATATCCCAGTCAAGTATTAGGGTCACGGTAAAGTCATACCCTACTATAACTTGACACTATACATTTGTTAATGCAAAGCTAGATCACCGAGATCTCGTGTATCAAATACAACTAGCTCTAAGTACTTTGTCCAAAGACTTACGATCTCATTTTCCAATAACCTAATACGACATTTACCTGCTCACTTACAAGAGAAAGAATCCTATCTTGGTATTCAGTAGATACTGCTACTTGCCCACTAAGTTGCATTTTGAGATTGACCCCACTAACCGGTGATTGGATCGAACTACTCTAATGACTAACTTAATGTCACAAGCACATCTCCCATTGAAATCTCAGGTCAAATATCCATGTATACCTATCACAATCTTTCGATTCAGTCATTAACAATCCCTGAGTGATATCCATGTGACCGAATCGAGGTGATTCATGTTCGAGTATACTAATCCCATTAGCATAACTATAATGTGTGCTCCCACCAACCATTAGTGAAGACAGGCGCTTTACATGTCAAAGTACACATTATACAAGTCTTGTCGAAACTTAGTACCCAGTTAAGTTTTATCGACTTGCGAACCAATTAAGCATTCGAGCCCTAAACACTTCCAGTGCTTATCTGCTTATCTCCATAAGGAGTGGAATTTTTGCTCTCAAATGCAAGGACTATTGTTTTATATACCAAATCATAATGCATGTGATATACAATTATATAGAAATGATATATGCCTTATTTCATATAATATTCATAATTACAATACAATGCTCTCACTCTCTCATGCTATGAGTGGCATTTGAGGGCATATTTATAACAATGAAATGGCCTTGCTCATGCACAAATTTCAGAAATTCGTTAAGAAATCCGGAAAGGCTCCCTAGAGGCCTAAACCTTCCAATAAGGTAAGTTCTAAATTGCCATCATTCGGAGATTCAAATCTTTGCGATAACTGCGGGAAACCAGGACAATATGAAAATAGATATCCTCATCCTAAAGTACAGAAGCTGCCTGAAGCTGAGCAACAAGAGAAGGATGAGAAAAGGTATGTATGGAGATATAATCTAAAGGCACTGATCATCAGCTATCAAAACAGAGGAATGCCTACAGACGATTACCGACAGTGACTCCTTCGATGATGAAATCGAAGATAAAGCCTACATGTGGTTTATGGCAAAGGAAGAAGATGATGATGTAGTGAGGATGAGGTAAGCTCAAAATCAGTTAACCCGATTAATGCATCACATACCTTTGAAAACATGATGAATGAATTTAGGACCATTCGAGAAGCCCATGAGATGCTTAGATAAGAAAACCTACATCTATCTTTTTCAAATTTAGAGCTGAAGGATGAAAACAATATGCTGAAAAATAATTATGAAAGTATATCTTTGGATTGCGAAAACAGCAAGATTATTCATGAAAAACTCATGGAAAGCAATCATCAACTTGCAACTGAACTAAATGAGGTAAAAACTCATAATCAATGCAAGACAAATGATTATGCTTTACTAGAGGCTAAGATGCAACTTCTCGAGAAAAGAGAAGGAGAACTCAAGACCATCCTCAAATCTTTTGAGAAATCATCGAGGAGGATGGAAAACATCCTAGGCACTGGACAACATGTCCATGAAAAACATGGCTTGGGATACGACTCGTTCTCCAACAGAGCAAAACTAGTATGATGTTTGTCAATGGAGTGGAACCCATTCTTGAAACCAAAGAAGCCCCTAAGGTTGCTCTTGTAAAGGCTACAACTGCCCCTTCTCATAAACCAAAGGATGCCATTCTGCCACCAAGCTCATATCATAAGTAGTGGAAAATACAGTCCCACTGACCTGTAAGACGCAATACTGAATATCAATAGTATGCTCCTTGACCGTACCAACAGCAGGCTAAAAGGAAGTCCGTACCCAAGTATCATCAACAACATGCACCTCATTACTACCAACAGTACAATGCTCCTAGATACGGGGCACATGAATCCAAGTATCTATCCCGTAAGCAAGCTGCAATGTAGTTCTACCAACAGCAGCTTTGGGAATCCAACTGGAAACCTAGAAGGTAGGCAAAAAGGCAGAAAAATATGGTTCCTCCTCCTAGACAACAATCGTACTGTAGCCAGAACTCTAAATTTCACATGCATAATAACAATATTTACAGCGATTACGTGCCTTCCCCATGTAAATCTCACAATAGAAGACCAAATGCAACCTACAACAAACGCATTGCTGTCAGACAAATATGGGTACTTAAAGGCACTAATAACCCAGGACCCAAAAATCAAAGGTGACCTAAATCTACTTAATCTTCTGATTATATGATATCAAGGATAAAGACAACTGGTACTCCGATAGCGGATGCTCTTGCCACATGATAGAAGATATCACCGAGCTAACAGATTATGTAGAAGGTCGTGGTCCAAAGGTGTGATTCAGTGCCAAATCAAAAGGAAGAACAAAAGGGAAAGGAACCTTACTTGTAGGAAATTGCAAGGTCACCGATGTAGCCTACGTAGAAGGACTATAGAATAATCTTCTTAGCATTAGCCAGTTCTGTGACAAACAATTCTTGGTCAAATTCTATGTAGATCATTGTAGGGTGAATGACATAAGGACTAAACAAATTGTCCTTATAGGAAGCCGGTTAGGTAACATGTATATTGCTGACTGGGTCCTGGAAGGCAAGTAAGTCAAGACATCTCTGAAGAGCAAATCATATCTTCCAACCAACAGGGTCCTGGACTTGCTACATATGGATCTTTATGGTCCGGTAGACTCTGTTAGCCTGGGAGGTAAGAAATAGTGTGTTTTCATTGTTAATGATTTTTGCAGGTACTCTTAGACCATCTTCCTGAGAAATAAGAAAGAGACAACTACAAAGCTGCTGGAACACCTGAAAAAGCTTTGTTAGGATAGACATTCCGGTTTTGATAATTGCCAACATACAGTAAAGAAGATTGTAATTGTTGGGATAAACATTCCTCAAGGAAACTGTTAGAACTCATCATACAACCCCAACATACATCAAAGAGATCTTTCGACAGTCTATCCTACAGAGCCATCCTCATACAGCAAAAGACATAATATGTTAGATACAGCATACAGACTGAAGGTGTTTTACTTAAGAAAAGTAAAACACCAACAGGACTAAATATACAAATGCTTTATACCGTTGTCAGATAAACATTGTTTATTCATAAAGTATTCACGGTTAAAGAAGAATCATTTATGCTGATAGGACAACATTTAATGCAGCTGGAGAGAGACAACTCTGAACAGTATGAAGAGCATTTAATGCGAAGACAGAAAGCATGTCTGAAGCATTAAATGCGATCTGCTTTAATTCAAACTTTCAGCAGCAGCCAATCAAGAGTCAGACGTCAACATCTCACTAACTAGCAATGGCTTCATTTATAATGGATACATTTCTAAGGTTATAAATACCCCTAAGCCAGAGGACTTATAGACACACTAAGAACACATATCGCAAAAGCCCTAACAGATCACTCTGACATTCTCGCGATTACAACATAGTATATTTCGTGAGCATACAGCAAGTATTCAAGCGAAGAAATATACAATGCAAATAGCACAACAAACAGCGATTGTTCATCAAAGATATAGCTATTGTTTGAGATTTGTTCTACCTTTGCGTTGAGATTACCATTAGCCCTGTGTGGACTAAGGATCTGTGCATAATACGATCTACGCGTAATCCGACCTGTGTGGGAAGAATAGCATTGAAGACAAAGCTTCGATCTGTGTGATAAGAAGCAAGTCGATAAAGAGCTCAAGCCAATCTGTGTGAATGACCCAAAGTTGTAGTCCATGTATCAATCTATGTAAACAATACAGAGATAGGTTTAGTTATAGTCACGTAGTTATGTACGCAGTGATTATAATAAACGTTTTACTCCTGTGTGGAGGACCAGTGGACGTAGAGGGGTTTACCTCGAACCACTTTAAACTGTGTGTCATTTACCTTCTGTCTTTATTGTTTTCATTGCTTTATGATTTATCAAGTATACTACTAAAACCCTATACGCACCAAGCAAACACGAGAACACAATTGATGTATTTACAGCAACTCACACCAAAACTTCCGCTACACAAACTAACTTCGAAAATCGTAAAGCTTACTGTGCTTCTATATTCTAAGCTGTCACTTATAGACTTAGTGGCCAACAAGTGGTATCAGAGCGGTTGATTCTAAAAAGAACCAGTCGGTTTTTAACTGAGTCAGATCACAAATCACTAGTTTTTAAAAATATATCACATTTTCGATCACAAGCGTGCGAACCACGACAATGTTGCTAAGAATGCGCTGTTTGTCACTCTCGACAAAGGCACATTCTCGAAGGTAAAGAGCTGTAAGACAGCTAAGGAAATCTAGGAGAAACTTAAGCTGATTTTCGAGGGCACTGAGCTCTCAAAATAAAATAAAATTCCAAACTTACTCAGCAACTTGAATCCCTTGAAATGAAATCTTCCAATGCGCTTGAGGAGCTTGACCTCAGATTCACTGGTATTGTCGATGAACTTGAAGTATTGGGCAAAGTCTATACACAAAAGGAGAAACATTTGAAAATCTTTAGGTCACTCCTGCCCGATGGGACATTAAGACTACAGCCATGCGTGTATACCGTAATTTTAATGATATTTCTACTTTCTTGGAACTTAGCTCATTTGGTACGCTTCGATATGCTGCTCACTTTCTTTGAAATTAAAGACGTATCCGAGGTCCCAAAAGCCTGCCATGCACTTTCACCTGCAAGCCGGGTTCAATGCATGGTACAACTTTGTAACCCCACCTTACTAGCGGTGAAATAGACATGTCTGTGAAGATGCGCAAGTTCGACTTCACCAATACTTCCTCAACTTTCAAAGTCTTGCCAGGGCTAAGTGGTGGGCGGGAAGATAGGACAGGTTTAGAAGAAAAGTATTAGGAAACAAAGCGTTCGGCTCTCGCGGCGTTTCTTGGGTCTTTCCTTGTGAATTCAATCGGCCTGAGGAGCAGTTCGGAGTTCGAATGCAGAAGAATCTATTGAGTATGACATTGATAGGAGAGAAATGTAATACCCGGTTGTAAATTCATTAATTATCATTCAGTAATTGTCACTCAGTAAATTTTCACTCATTAATAATCATTTATAATTCAAGTTCATTCATTTGTATTCATTGTTGGCGTATTTTAAGCCGTGTATCAGTTACCGATCATTATTCAACTCCGTTTGAGAATCGAGACGAGAGTATTATCATAATTATCGTGATTGGTAGTCTTGTGTTGGAAGTATCATCTATTGCATGTTATTGGATTTAATTACATTCATACACGTATGGTATGTCAGATCATTCATCAATTGTAGCGAAAAGATGCAGTTGTCGGATTTTGTCATTTCCAGCAGTGAGTTACGACCGTAACTGATCATGCATTACGGCCGTAACATGCATTCGTGGAATTGGTGTCTTTCTGGATGAAGACAACTTATGGCCGTAGCCGTAAGCAGGAAGGTACGGCCGTATGTTTGGAGACTACGGCCGTAGCATGTATTTGTTTGTGCAGGAAGGTGTTGTCAACAAAGACAACTTACGGTCGTATGTTCGGCAAGATACGGCCGTAAGTGTTTTTACGGCCGTAAGGTAGCTTTGGTTATGGCCGTAACCCAGTCAGTGCAGGCATTATTGTTTTTCCGACGAATCATTATTACGGCCGTATGAAATGGATATTACGGCCGTAAGGCCGTTGACTTAGGAAGTTACGACCGTAAGGTGGCAGAGTTACGGCCGTAACTCTGCGCAGTATTTAAAGGCTTGAACGAGATTTTTGTGCTCATTCCACCACTTCTTCATTTTGGTTCCGAGAGAGAGTTTTGTGGGAGAGATTTCTCATCATCAAACAATTGTGTGTTCGAGTTTAATCATCTTTATCCATTTGTGAAGCTTGGGAAGTCGATTAACACTAGTTTTGACGGATCGAAGAGGTTGGATCTTCAAAGGTAATTTTCTCCAAACATTAGATTTCGATTCTATGATGGAATATGATGTTTTGGATGTTATAATCATGATATATGAAGAGGTATACATATGACTATGAGTTTGTATGATTATTCATTGGATTATTGAAGGATTATTTGAAGAACACTTTTGAATGTTGATTTGGATTTGGGGGTTTCGATTAGATGTTGTTGAAATCTCATATTGGGTATTCATATTGGATTATTGATTGTGTTGGAGTTGTTTTGTTGGATTGTAGCACTCCTTGGAGGTTTGGTATCGATATAATTGAGGATTGGTTGTAAACAATCGAAGATTGGTTACAACGTGTTTGTTATAATGCCCCAATGAATTTAGTTTTGTGGTATCGACGTTTTGATTTGGTTGTGATCATGTTTGATTCGTTTATTAAGCATATTGTTGGTAATTGTGTTATTCAATGTTGTTCGAGCGACCGACATCCCATTTTAGGACATTTGTTCGAGGAAGGACATTCTTCACCGGTGTTGAGTTAATTCTTACTCGGTTAAAAGGATACTCATTCCTTTCGTTATTGTTCATTCATAAGCATTATTCATTCATAGTGTACTAATCATGTTGAGACTTATAATTATCCAACTAATCATTCAATTCACGAGGAACAACGGTTCCAATCATTTCAGTGAGCCATCATTAATTTCATTATTATTTCATCTCAGTGAGTCATTCTTGACCCTTGTCGGATTGTTATTCATTAATATTCATCATGTTCACTCTTGTTCATGTGACCTTCTAGGTTCGTATTGCGTGGCCAGGTGGTTATGTGTGGAATTTTTAGTCGGGCACGCGATAGTCATGTGGCGAGTTCACCGACACAATGGACTGTGCACACGGTAACGTGCCTCCGTGAGACTAATTAGGTACAAGTGCGGGTGTGTCAGGACACTCGTCTTGTGCACTTGCACGTCCCATTACGGGCGTACTATGATGGCCTCTTCAGCTTTATTTCATAATTAAGATAGGGCGTACTATGATGGCCCTCTTCAGCTTTATTTCATAATTAAGATATATCATGATTGTGTTTATTCAACTCTTGAGGATTGTTGTTCTTTGTAACTGAACCCGTTGGGGATATTGTTTTCAGGCCATGGCAAGGCAAAGGCACGGGAAGAGAACGTTGACGGTGAGGAGTCCCAGTGATACTAGTAGGGGGGCAGTCCTTTTCAATCATTCATGTTTCTTCATTTTTATTTCTGCTACAGATTTCCGTTTGGATATTCATTCTATTCAGTGTTGTATATTTTATCTTCATATAAAATGTACATGTATTCTGTATTTCCTGGGTGTGTTGTACTTGAAACTCCTCATCTGAGTAATTGATGATATAATGTGGTTCGGTACTACAATTCATTAATTTTCATTCGCCTGGTGGGTCCCATTTGGGGGTCCACGGCACTATAATATCCGCCGAATTTGGGGTGTTACAGAGTTGGTAACGGAGCGTGCTTTTGAATACTACCTTCCGAGTCATGTATCATTTGAAATCATTGTTCAACAGACTAGTATCATTGGACTTTCGCGTCACGTGTGACCTGTGCAAGCGCCAAGCCCCTCAGACCGAAAGAACTGTAAGATTTCTGAAGCCATGGTATAATTTCTGGCAATAAGAATCACTCATTCATCATTCATCCGTCAACAATCCTCAATCATCATTTTCATTTTTGATCATGTCGATCATGTTAACTCATTAATCACTCATTTTATATCATTACTCAATTGTTGATCTTGTGGATCGTATCATTAATCTTGTTAACTTGTTCAAGATAATCATTTCAAGAATTTCATCAGATAATCATGTCACCTCAATTGATCCTTCATGTAATCACGGTGTTGTAGCGCGTATGCCCATTATTATCATTTCATAACGTAATCATAATGTGATATTCATCCGAGATCTATAATCATCATGTGACATTCCTATGTCAGTATGGAGAGAGCTGTCAGAGGACGCGGGGGAAGAGGCCGCGGTACGGGCCCAAACCCGGGAGCCCTTGTGAATACACGCGTGAACGCGAGGAATATTGCTAATTCAACCTCCAGAGACGCTGCCACTCATTCACCCGGAAATAATCAATCACTGCCAGGAAGTCGTACCCGGGACATAGCTCAGTCGGATGGTGTTCGGGTTGATTCACTCTCTTTTATGCAGGGCATGATGGCCCAAATGCAATTGCTTAATCATCATTGCGCCACTATGGCCGATTTAATAGAGAAAGCTCTTGCTTATGAGCTTACTGCGAACGAAATTGCTAAACATCAACCTTCACCTCCTAGAAAGAAATCAAAGAATCGTAATCAGTCCGAAGGCGGTCAGATAACCTTCAAGAAACCCCGTATGGGCCCTACTTTTTCCGAGCGACCTCCTATGGTGCTGAAACCTGCGGAGTCCTAGTCCCGAGCGGCTAGTTCGTCCATCACCTGTTTCAACTGTGGAGGTCAGGGTCATTTCAGCACTAGGTGTTCGACGCCGTCTATCACGTGTTATAACTGTGGAGTTTCCAGGCATAAGGCTCGTTTCTGCCGAAGAGACTCCAAGCCTACTCCGGTGACATCTCAGGCCCTGAAGCAGTCAGCGGTTCAGAATCAGGCCACTCAGTTCGCGTCGTTCAAGACGACAGGAGAAAATAAAGGCGGAACCCACAACTATCAGATAGGAGCATCCGATACAGAGACTAGCAAGCCCCGAATTTATGAGATGAAGAGAGACGACGATCCGGAGGCCCGAATGATCTCAGGTACACTCGAAATTTTATATCAATATGTGTGTACCCCTTTTGATACTGATGCATCGCATTCATTCATTTCCGAGTCATGCTTGGGTAGACTTCATCTGGATAGTGCTACTAGTTGTGAACCTTATATCATTGGACTACCTGATGGTATAAGAATTACTGGAGATCGTGAGATTAAGAATTGTCCGATTCAGCTTCATGGTCGTGATTGGTTGGCAGACCTCATCGTGGTAGATTTACCTGGAGATGATGTTATTTTGGGTATTGATTGGATGGATCGTCATGATGCCATCCTCAGTGTTCGTAAGTGTATGGTCACTATTATTTCAGACGATAGAGTCGAGTATGTATTTCAGGGGAGTAATCCCAGCTATTCTGGAAGGGTTATCAATATGATGAAAGCAGTGAAATTACTCAATCAGGGGTGTGTTGGTTATTGGTGCTATATGACCATGACCGAGAAATCATCAGTGACATTGGCGGATATCCCAGTAGTGAGAGAATACGCCGATGTTGTTTCAGACGAGTTACCTGGTTTGCCTCCACACAGAGATGTGGAATTCACGATAGAGTTGGAGCTGTAATATCCGCATTTTCTTTTCCCGGTATTTTCATTTTTTTCAGTGTATTTCTCATTTGTAGCGACCCTCGTGTATCTTTCAGTGTATTCCTTCCGTCATCTTTTGACCTGATTCTCGTAATTGTTATGCGGAACCGCCGTTTCGGGGTTGCCGTAGGACCATTCTATGTTATTATGCGTTTTGAGATGTTCCGTTTGATGTTTCGTTCATATTCCGGTGTTTTGGACCGTTTATATTTCATACCTAGCGCGCGCTATCTTTTCTGCATAGCGCACGCTAGAGGTCCCTTAGTAGCGCACGCTACGTCTGCTTCGTAGCGCGCGCTAGCGAGCTAAAATTGGGACTGGTAGTGCTGATTCCAGCCCTATGGACTGGCAGAATAGCGTACGCTACGTAGTCTAGCGCACGCTAATGTCGGGGGCTAGCGCACGCTAAGTTGCCCGGTAGCGTGCGCTAGAGTGACTGTCCAGTACTGGACAGTTTGCTACTGGACTCGATCAGGTGCCCAGGTAGCGCACGCTATGGTCGATAGCGTGCGCTACCGATACACTTTTAGAGCACGCTACGTTTGGTCGATAGCGCGCGCTAACTGGATCAGGTGTGTACTGGCAGTTCACTTCTGGACTCGGCTAATGTCCAAGTAGCGCATGCTATGGCCGATAGCGCGCGCTACCGAGACACTATTAGCACACGCTACGTTTCGAGTAGCGCACGCTAATGGCCAGAAATCTGGCTACTGGACTGGGACTTTTGTCCCGTTAGCGCACGCTAACTTTTGAGGATAGCGCGCGCTAACACTCCCTAGCTATATAAACCAGGGAGTTGACCCAGATGAACATATTACGTTCATTTCTTCTCCTCCCCGCGACTTAGAGCTCCTTTGGCGATTTTGGGCGATTTCTTGGCGATTTCTTCTTCCAATCATCTCAACCATCAACTTCCTTGAGTTCTTGGTGTATAATAACATCAACACGAATCTTTCATCCTAATCCAAGGTAAAACCTCTTAGAACCCTACTTTTGGATAAATTGGGGGTTTTGGGATTTTCGTCCGATTCGTTCCGTTTTGTTGGTTAATCCATGATGAATATGATTAATCTTGTTGATATCATTAGTTTTCCTACGGATTCATGGTATATTTTCATGGTTTTGCGAAATCGGGAGGGTTTGGTTGTGGTCCGCCCTCGTTGTTATTTTTATACGAATATACATGAATCGTAGGCGGGTTTTCGGGTGTATTCCAATTCCGTATTCGTCTAGAGTTGGTTGTGATTATGTTCTTCGAATCGTTAGGTTTGGTTCCGTCGGTTCCTAGCGTTCGTCGGTGATTTTCCTTTCCGTTCGTTGCGTCATCAATTATTCAAGGCAAGTATTTTTGGAAACCTTTATACTTAACGTGAAATGGTAATGTATATTGTGTGTGATTTGCTCACCTCGGGATGGTCCGACGGGATCATGGAGGGAGTCCAAAGGGTTGAGTCCTGGATTCATGAGTTTGTTTATCTAGCCAGCTCGGGAGGGTCCTTAGAGGCCTCGAGTGGGATTTGTGGCTTCGTCCTTATCCTAGGCGATGCACGTGCGTGATTTGTTTTATGATATGGCCAGCTCGGGAGGGTCCTTAGAGGCCTCGAGTGGGATTTGTGGCTTTGTCCCTGTCCTAGGCAAATGTGATTGACTGTTTGTTTCCGGAAAAGACATGTCTGGTTTTGGTTTTGAAATGGATTTGGTGCATTGTACTATGAAACGTGTAAGTGATTGGTTTGCCTTGATTACTTGTACTAGCGTAATTGCTAACCCCTTTGGGGACCTGTTTTGGGGAAATTCTTGTTATGGATTTCAGGTTATGTTCTTACGGACGAGCGGGCGCTGGGACAATACGAGGATGTTGGCCAGGGTCGTTGACATGTGCATTTGGGTTTTCTTATTTCTTTTGTTTACTTCGATATGGTTGTTTCCCACATTTATAAACTTATAGATTGTACTCGCGAGTACTTAGGTTTTTATTTTCGAACTCCGTTTTGTATTACCTTAAATTGCTACATTGTCGGTTGATGCTTATTTCGCCGGTTGCTCCGGGCGTATTTTTATATGTTGTATTATTTAAATGTGTGTCCTCGCTAACCGAGATGGTTAGTCGAGTGGTGTTTTCTTGTTGTAGCCTGGTGAGTCCCATGTAGGGGTCCACGGCGCTGTAATATACTCCGAATATCTCGGGGGTGTTACAGAAAATGGTATCGGAGCTCTAGGTTTATGGATACCTAGGCTTGTCGGTTATTTGGGTCTAGTTGTATTTTGTTTTGCACATTGTCACACCGCTGCCGACATCTTAGTATTTCCAGTCTTTGTAAGTTTTCCTTACACGATTGTTTACTTTCTCGTACCGTATTTCCGTTTCTTGAACTGTGGTTATCCTCCCTCTTTTACTTATCATCAGGTTACTTTGGCCACCTCTTATCACCAGCATGGATGCTGGAAGGGTCCGTGGTCGTGGTCGTGGCCGTGGATGCGGTCGGGGACGTGGGGCAGTCGGTGGGGCGGCCACGTCGCATTCTTCGGGAGCCGGCAGTACCGGTGACCGTCACAGTCATGCTTCTTCTCAGGAGCGCACCGACCTTGGTATTGCGGCCGTTATGCAGCAAATGGTAAACCAAATGGCGGCTATAGCTCAGGTGGTTCAGAACCCCGATCAGGCCCATGCTAATCGGGACGGAGCAGACCGTTGGCTCCAAGATGTCATCAAGATGCACCCTCCTCAGTTTTCGGGAGCATCAGACCCGATCGGCTGGGAGGGGTGGATCAAGGAGATATCTAAGGTCTTCGTTGCCACCAACTGTACCGAGGACCGTAAGGTCCCTATTGCCCAGTACTTTCTCACCGGGGACGCTACGGATTGGTGGGAGGCCGTTGGGCCCAAAGATCATGTTGCTTCGTGGGCCGAATTTCAGGAGTTGATGGAGACTGAATATTGCCTGTGGCCAGTTATACAGGCTCGAGTCCATGCTTTCTACGATGCTCAACCTCGGGATATTCCCGTATCCCAAGCTATTGCCGATTTTAACAAGGAGTTGGGCTATGTGAAGACCCAAGTTGTCGATGAGAGCGACAAAATTTTCCATTTTTCCAGGAGGATGAAACTGTCCATTCGGGACTATATGTCTGGGCTCGTCTGCACTACATTGAAGGATTATCAGAGTAGGGCTCTTGTTTACGATATGTCGGTGACGGCTAGTGATGTGGCTCGTGAGAGCAAGAAGCAGAAGTCAGTCGGAAATTTTTCTGGTCCCAAGGGTGGAGGCCAGCAGAAATCTCAAGCTACGAATATTTCTACGGGCGGTTCGGCTCGTTTCTCTGGGAGTTTTCGGGGTGCCACCGGAACCTCCGTTCGTGAACCCACATGCTTTAACTGTGGTCAGCCGGGTCATAGGAACCGGCAGTGTCCTCGTCCGAAGTTTACTTGTCATACTTGTGGTCAGTCGGGCCACAAGGCCCTCTTTTGTGATCAGGTCAGACAGATTCGCGAGTCCTATGATTCTTTTCCAGCACTTAGAGAGCCGAGTGTGAACCAGGGCTCGTTTTCTCCGCAACCTCCGCCGAGTATTGGTCGAGGTAGAGGTCGGGGTCAGCCCGCTGGAGGAGGAGCATCCAGTGTCGGCTCTGCCCAGCCGCGTATCTATGAGATGAGAAGGGCCGATGATCCAGCAGCCACTGTGGCGATAGGTACCGTTCATATCCATTCTCGTCCTGTTAGTGTGCTTTTCGATTCTAGTGCTACACATTCGTTCATATCGCTGGAGTGTGTACGCCGTTGAGTCTCGACTGTTTGTCGCCTTGCGAGTGTTTCATCGTTAAACTTCCTAGAGGTGATAGGATCGTTGGCGATCGAGAGGTTCGAGACTGTTCTGTGTTTATTTGTGAGAGGGATTGGCTCTCTAATCTTATTGTTGTGAGTATCGAGGGTGAGGATTTGATCCTTGGGGATGATTGGCTCGAGCGGCATGGCGCAATCATGAACTACCGCAAGAGAATCATCACTATGTTAGCTGAGGACGACACTGAGCACTCTTTCGCGGGGCGAAAGAGAGGAAACCAGAAGTTCGTTCTTAACGCCTTAAAGGCGATGAGGCTCCTGCGAAAGGGGTGTACTGGTTATTGGTGCTACGCCTTGAAGGCGGAGGATGGTGGAGTCGAGTTTTCGTCGATTCCAGTCGTTAGTGAATTTCCTGATGTATTTCCTGACGAGTTACCGGGATTGCCACTGGACCGTGAGGTCGAGTTTGCTATAGAGTTAGAGCCGGGCGCGGCTCCGATTTCGAAGGCGCCGTATCGCATGTCACCTTCAGAGATATCAGAGTTGAAGAAGAAGTTGAGTGAGCTTATTGAGTCGGGGTATGTTCGACCGAGCGCCTCGCCTTGGGGCGCACCGGTCCTGTTTGTGCGGAAGAAGGATGGTTCACTACGTTTGTGTATCGACTATCACAAACTAAACAAGGTGACCATCAAGAACAAGTATCCTTTGCCGAGAATTGATGACTTGTTCGATCAGTTGCAGGGAGCTGCGGTATTCTCGAAGATTGATTTGAGATCGGGGTACTATCAGCTCCGGGTGAGGGAGTCCGATGTGCCGAAAACAGCTTTCCGGACGAGATACGGACATTATGAGTTTGTAGTTATGCCTTTCGGGTTAACTAATGCGCCGGCGGCGTTCATGCAGTTGATGAACAAAGTCTATATCGAGTATTTGGATAAGTGTGTCGTCGTCTTCATTGACAATATTCTTATTTATTCGAGGAACGAGGAAGAGCATGCCCATCATTTGCAGGTAGTGTTAGACATTTTGAGGACCGAGCAACTCTATGCGAAGTTCTCGAAATGTGAATTCTGGCTGAAAGAAGTGATGTTTTTAGGTCACGTGATTTCAGCCGAGGGGGTTCGAGTGGATCCGCAGAAGATTGAGGCAGTGTTAGATTGGGCACCGCCCAAGAATGGGAAGGATATCAATAGTTTCTTGAGTCTGGCCGGCTACTACCGTAGGTTCGTCGAGGGTTTCTCGAAACTGGATCGACCACTTACACAGTTGCTCCAGAAATCCGAGAAGTTCGTCTGGAATGACGAGAGGCAGTCGAGTTTTGAGGAGCTGAAGAGGCGTTTCAGCCCCGATTTTGGCGTTGCTGTGTGGCAACGGGGGCTTTACTGTTTATAGTGATGCTTCGGGTCAGGGTCTTGGGTGCGTATTGATGCAGCACGGCAATACCATCGCATATGCGTCGAGACAGTTGAGGTTGTATGAGCTTAACTACCCTACTCATGATTTGGAGTTAGCGGCAGTCGTTTTTGCGCTCAAGATTTGGCGTTACTATCTTTTCGGATCTGCATGTCAGATTTTTACCGATCATAAAAGTCTGAAATACATATTTACTCAGCGGGAGTTGAATATGAGGCAGAGGAGGTGGTTAGAGCTGATTAAGGATTATGACCTCGAAATACTTTATCATCCGGGCAAGGCGAACGTCGTGGCCGACGCCTTGAGTCGGAAACCGGTTGCGTTGCGAACGCTTGAGATCCTTACGTCTCAGTCTGAGCTTCGGCGGGTTTTGATCGAGTTAGATGTTGAGGTTTTGTTGCCTGGAGCTGTCGGGCAACTTTTTGCTTTAGAGATTTCGTCGTCTTTGATCGATGAGATTAAGCTGAAGCAGTTAGAGGATCCGATGATTACTCAAATCCGAGAGAACGTTCTTAAGGGATAGTCTCCTGGGTTTGTGATTCACGAGGATGGTGTTTTGAGATTCCAGAGTCGGCTTTGTGTACCGAACGACTCAGAGTTGAGACAGAGCATTTTGCGTGAGGCCCATGCTACACCTTACTCCGTTCATCCTGGTTCGAGTAAGATGTACAAGGACCTGAGAAGGAATTTCTGGTGGAATGATATGAAGGAGGAGGTCGTGCAATTTGTAGCGAGATGTTTGACTTGTCAGCAGGTCAAAATCGAGCATCAGCGACCGGCCGGGTTATTGCAGTCACTTCCCGTTCCGAAATGGAAATGGGAAGATATATCGATGGATTTCATTACGAATTTGCCGAGATCGAGGTCGGGCATGAATATGGTCTGGGTGATTGTTGATCGTCTGACCAAGTCGGCACATTTTCTGGGCATCAAGGACACTTGGGGCCCAGAGAAGTTGGCTCGTGTGTTTATCGCGCAGACTGTGAGGATTCACGGTACTCCGAAGTCTATTGTTTCGGATCGTGATGGCCGTTTTGTATCACACTTTTGGCAGGCGGTGCATAAGGCGTTGGGTACCCATTTGCGTTTGAGTACCTCTTTTCATCCTCAGTCAGATGGACAGTCAGAACGTATTATCCAGACGTTCGAGGATATGTTGCGTGCTTGTGCTCTCGATTGGAGCAGTGACTGGGAGGAGCATTTGCCATTGATCGAATTCACGTACAACAATAGTTGGCACGCGTCGATTCAGATGGCACCGTATGAGGCACTTTATGGGAGGCGTTGTCGATCACTGATTTGTTGGAATGAGGCGTCCGATTTAGTCGGGACGGAGCCGGATATCGCTTTAGAGACGAGGCGGAAGATAGAATTAATTCGGGAACGGATGTTGACTGCCCAGAGTCGACAGAAGTCATATGACGATGTCCGTCGTCGACCTTTGGAATTCGAGGTGGGAGACCACGTTTTGCTAAAGTTGTCGCCGACGAGAGGAGTTTTCCGTTTCGGGAAAAAAGGGAAGTTGAGTCCGAGATTTATTGGGCCCTTCGAGATTCTCGAGCGAGTCGGTGGGTTGGCATACCGTTTGGCGTTACCCCCGGACTTGAGTCACGTTCATAGCGTTTTTCATGTTTCCCAGCTGAGGAAATATGTACCGGATCATAGTCACGTCATCGATTATGGTGAGATTGATGTCGCCGAGGATATTACTTTTGAGGAGCGTCCCTTGAAGATTTTGGAGCATCGTGAGAAGCGACTGAGGCATAAGACCATCTCTTTGGTCAAGGTGCAGTGGTCGAGACACGGTGTCGAGGAGGCAACTTGGGAAACCGAGGATAGCATGCGCGCTAGGTACCCCGAGTTGTTTGTTTCTTAAGTTTCGGGGCGAAACTTATTTTTAGAGGGGTAGAATGTAATATCCGCATTTTCTTTTCCCGGTATTTTCATTTTTTTCAGTGTATTTATCATTTGTAGCGACCCTCGTGTATCTTTCAGTGTATTCCTCCCGTCATCTTTTGACCTGATTCTCGTAATTGTTATGTGGAACCGCCATTTTGGGGTTGCCGTGGGACCATTCTATGTTATTATGCATTTTGAGATGTTCCGTTTGATGTTTCGTTCATATTCCGGTGTTTTGGACCGTTTATATTTCGTACCTAGAGCGCGCTATCTTTTATGCATAGCGCACGCTAGAGGTCCCTTAGTAGCGCACGCTACGTCCCTTAGTTCTTGGTGTATAATAACAACATCAACACGAATCTTTCATCCTAATCCAAGGTAAAACCTCTTAGAACCCTACTTTTGGATAAATTGGGGTTATTGGGATTTTTTTCCGATTCGTTCCGTTTTGTTGGTTAATCCATGATGAATATGATTAATCTTGTTGATATCATTAGTTTTCCTATGGATTCATGGTATATTTTCATGGTTTTACGAAATCGGGAGGGTTTGGTTGTGGTCCGCCCTCGTTATTTTTATACGAATATACATGAATCGTAGGCGGGTTTTCAGGTGTATTCCAATTCCGTATTTGTCTAGAGTTGGTTGTGATTATGTTCTTCGAATCGTTAGGTTTGGTTCCGTCGGTTCCTAGCGTTCGTCGGTGATTTTCCTTTCTGTTCGTTGCGTCATCAATTATTCAAGGCAAGTATTTTTGGAAACCTTTATGCTTAACGTGAAATTGTAATGTATATTGTGAGTGATTTGCTCACCTCGGGATGGTCCGACGGGATCACGGAGGGAGTCCAAA
This sequence comes from Orobanche coerulescens, assembly GCA_033398695.1. Lineage (NCBI taxonomy): Eukaryota > Viridiplantae > Streptophyta > Magnoliopsida > Lamiales > Orobanchaceae > Orobanche > Orobanche coerulescens. Next base: position 55,275,956 of record CM065803.1, read on the forward strand.
GGGTTGAGTCCTGGATTCATGAGTTTGTTTAGCTAGCCAGCTTGGGAGGGTCCTTAGAGGCCTCGAGTGGGATTTGGCTTCGTCCCTATCCTAGGCGATGCACATGCGTGATTTGTTTTATGATATGGCTAGCTTGGGAGGGTCCTTAGAGGCCTCGAGTGGGATTTGTGGCTTCGTCCCAGTCCTAAGCAAATGTGATTGACTATTTGTTTCCGGAAAAGACATGTCTGGTTTTGGTTTTGAAATTGATTTGGTGCATTGTACTATGAAACGTGTAAGCGATTGGATTGCCTTGATTACTTGTACTAGCGTAATTGCTAACCCCTTTGGGGACCCGTTTTGGGGAAATTCTTGTTATAGATTTCAGGTTATGTTCTTCCGGACGAGCGGGCGCTGGGACAGTACGAGGATGTTGGCCAGGGTCGTTGACATGTGCATTTGGGTCTTCTTATTTCTTTTGTTTACTTCGATATGGTTGTTTCCCACATTTATAAACTTATAGATTGTACTCGCGAGTACTTAGGTTTTCCTTTTCGAACTCCGTTTTGTATTACCTTAAATTTCTACATTGTCGGTTGATGCTTATTTCGCCGGTTGCTCCGGGCATATTTTTATATGTTGTATTATTTAAATGTGTGTCCTCGTTAACCAAGATGGTTAGTCGAGTGGTGTTTTCTTGTTGTAGCCTGGTGGGTCCCATGTAGGGGTCGACGGCGCTGTAATATACTCTGAATATCTCAGGGGTGTTACAGGAGCCTGGTACGTCCCCATTATCAAAGGCACCGTATCGGATGGCCCCGACCAAAATGCAGGAATTGAAGAATCAACTGGAGGAATTGACCGAGAAAGGTTATATTCGACCGAGTGCGTCCCCGTGGGGAGCACCAGTGTTAATTGTCAAGAAGAAGGATGGTTCATTTCGCTAATGTATTGATTATCGAGAGTTGAACAGGGTGACGATCAAGAATAAATATCCCCTACCCCGTATTGATGACCTCTTAGATCAACTTCAGGGAGCTTCAGTATTTTCCAAGATCGATTTAAGATATGGGTATCACTAGTTGCAAATTCGAGAGTCGGATATCGCAAGGATGGCGTTTCGAACACGCTATGGGCACTAGAAGTTTGTAGTGATGCCGTTTGGTTTAACTAATGCACCTGTGGTATTCATGGAATTAATAAATCGAGTTTTCATCGACTATTTGGACCAGCTCGTGGTTGTTTTCATAGATGATATTTTGATTTATTCTCGTGACCGAGAGGAGCACGAGGTTCACCTTCATCAGGTTCTCAACGTGTTGAGACGAGAGCAACTCTATGGAAAATTTTCCAAATGTGAGTTCTGGATGTCCGAGGTGATATTTCTCGGACATGTGATTTCATCAGACGGAGTACGTGTCGACCCTCAGAAGACGGAGGCTATCCGAGATTGGCAACCTCCAAAGAATGTTAAGAAAATTCGAAGCTTTCTTAGATTAGCAGGCTATTACCGACAATTTGTGGAAGGATTTTCTAAATTCGCTCGACCTATGACGAACCTTTTATGGAAGGATTTGTGGTTTATAGTGACGCGTCCGGACACAGTATCGGATGTGTACTAATGCAGAACGGGAAAGTGATTGCCTATGCTTCGCGGCAGCTGAGACCGTCAATTATCCGACCCACGACCTGGAGCTAGCAGCCGTGGTATTTGCGTTGAAGATTTGGCGTCATTATCTTTATGGCGTCACCTGTCAGATTTTCACCGATCATAAGAGTTTGAAGTATATATTTTACTCAGAAGGAGATAAATATGCGTCAGAGATGGTGGTTGGAACTAATCAAGGATTTTGATAATCAGATAGTTTACCACCCGGGCAAGGCAAACGTTGTCGCCGACGCCTTGAGTCGTAAGTCCGTTCAGGAGCAAATGCTTGCTCGTTTGACAGTTCAGAATGAGCTTCAACAGGAATTCCTAAGACCCGAGATCGAGGTCTGGTTACAGCGAGTGTAAGGGCAACTTTACATGCTAGAGATTTCGTCGCCACTTGAGGAGGCGATCAGAGAGAATCAGGGTTCAGACCCGTTTTTGTTGCGCATTCGAGAGGATGTGGCTCAGGAGAAAGCCCCTGGATTTGTGGTCTACGAGGATGGACTTTTGCGATTTAAGAACCGGTTATGCGTGCCGACGAATGACGAGTTGAAAAACTCGATTTTGAGAGAAGCTCATGCTACCCCTTATTCCATTCACCCGGGGTCTAGCAAGATATACAAAGACTTGAAACAAAATTACTGGTGGAGTAATATGAAGCGAGAAGTCGCATAATTTTTTTCGAGATGTTTAACCTATCAGCAAGTCAAGATAGAACATCAGCGACCGGCGGGTATGTTGAAACCTCTCCCTATTCCAGAGTGGAAGTAGGAAGATATTTTTATGGACTTCATCACGAGTTTGCTGACAAGTCGTTGTGGCATGAATATAATTTGTGGGTAATTGTGGACCGCTTAACTAAGTCAGCTCATTTCCTTAAGATTAAGGATATGTGGGGTCCCGAGAGACTTGCGCAGTTGTTCATCAAAGAGATAGTGAGATTGTACGGTACTCCTAAGAGTATCGTTTATGATCATGACGAACGATTCGTGTCGCATTTTTGGAAATCAGTTCATCGTGCCATGGGAACTCAGCTTAATCTCAGCACAACTTTTCATCCTCAGTCCGACGGACAATCAGAGCGAACTATTCAGACGTTGTAAGACATATTGAGGACATGTGTTCTCGATTGGAAAGACAAATGGGAAGCCCAACTACCGTTGATTGAGTTCACGTACAATAACAGTTGGCATGCTTCGATTAAGATGGCACCTTACGAGGCCTTATATGGTCGCCGTTGTCGATCTCTCTTATGTTGGGATGACTTATCGGAATCAATCGGCACCGAGCCCGATATGCTTATAACCGCCTGCGAAATGGTAGCTTTGATCAGGAGTCGTTTGTTGACCGCTCAGAGTCGACAAAAATCTTATGCAGATAATCGTCTTCGACCATTAGAGTTCGAGGCAGGTGATCAGGTTTTGGTCAAGGTATCCCCGAGTCGAGGTATCTTCCGTTTCAGGAAGCGGGGAAAGTTGAGTCTGAGATTCATTGGACCATTTGAGATTTTGGATCGAGTAGGCAGTCTAGCTTATCGATTGGCCTTACCTCCGGCGTTGAGCTGAATACATAATGTGTTTCACGTCTCTCAGCTAAGGAAGTATGTTGCCGAACCGAGTCACATACTTTAATTCGATGAAATCGAGATCGCGGATGATCATTCGTATGAGGAGCGTCCTGTACGAGTCTTAGAGAGGCGTATCAAACGGTTGAGGAACAAGACGATTCCTTTGGTTAAGATTCTGTGGTCTAGACACGGAGTCGAAGAGGCTACTTGGGAAACCGAGGATAGTATGCGGGAGAGTTATCCCGAATTGTTCGACCCTTAGTTTCGAGGACGAAACTCTTTTTAAGGGGGGAGTATGTAATACCCGGTTGTAAATTCATTTATTATCATTCAGTAATTGTCACTCAGTAAATTTTCACTCATTAATAATCATTCATCATTCAAGTTCATTCATTTATATTCATCGTTGGTGTATTTTAAGCCGTGTATCAGTTACCGATCGTTATTCAACTCCGTTTGAGAATCGAGATGAGATTATTATCATAATTATCGTGATTGGTAGTCTTGTGTTGGAAGTATCATCTATTGCATGTTATTGGATTTAATTACATTCATACACATATGGTATGTCGGATCATTCATCAATTGTAGCGAAAAGACGGAGTTGTCGGATTTTGTCATTTCCAGCAGTTAGTTACGGCCGTAACTGATCATGCATTATGGCCGTAACATGCATTCGTGGAATTGGTGTCTTTCTGGACGAATACAACTTACGGCCGTAAGTCATGCTAGTTACGGCCGTAAGCAGGAAGGTACGGCCGTATGTTTGGAGACTACGGCCGTAGGATGCATTCGTTTGTGCGGGAAGGTGTTGTCAACAAAGACAACTTACGGTAGTAAGTTCGGCAGGATACAGCCGTAAGTGTTGTTACGGCCGTAACCCGGTCAGTGCAGGCATTATTGTTTTTCTGACGAATAATTGTTACGGCCGTATGAAATGGATATTACGGTCGTAAGGCCGTTGACTTGGGAAGTTACGGCCGTAAGGTGGCAGAGTTACGGCCGTAATTCTGCGCAGTATTTAAAGGCTTGAACGGGATTTTTGTGCTCATTTCACCACTTCTTCATTTTGGTTCCGAGAGAGAGTTCTGTGGGAGAGAGTTTTGTGGGAGAGATTTCTCATCATCAAACAATTGTGTGTTCGAGTTTAATCATCTTCATCCATTTGTGATGCTTGGGAAGTCGATTAACACTAGTTTTGATGGATCGAAGAGGTTGGATCTTCAAAGGTAATTTTCTCCAAACCTTAGATTTCGATTCTATGATGGAATATGATATTTTGGATGTTATAATCATGATATATGAAGAGGTATACATATGATTATGAGTTTGTCGGAATATTCATTGGATTATTGAAGGATTATTTGAAGAACACTTTGAATGTTGATTTGGATTTGCGGGTTTCGATTAGATGTTGAAATCTCGAATTGGGTATTCATATTAGATTATTGATTGTGTTGGAGTTGTTTTGTTGGATTGAATCACTCCTTAGAGGTTTGGTATCGATATAATTGAGGATTGGTTGTAAACAATCGAAGATTGGTTACAACGTATTTGTTATAATGCCCCAATGAATTTGGTTTTGTCGTATCGACATTTTGAGTTGGTTGTGATCATGTTTGATTCGTTTATTAAGCAGATTGTTGGTAATTGTGTTATTCAAGGTTGTTCGAGTGACCGACATCCCACTTTAGGACGTTTGTTCGAGGAAGGACATTCTTCACCGGTGTTGAGTTAATTCTTACTCGGTTAAAAGGATACTCATTCCTTTCGTTGTTGTTCATTCATAATCATAATTCATTCATAGTGTACTAATCATGTTGAGACTTGTAATTATCAAACTAATCATTCAAGTCACGAGGAACGACGGTTCCAATCATTTTAGTGAGCTATCATTCATTTCATTATTATTTCATCTCGGTGAGTCATTCTTGACCCTTGTCGGATTGTTATTCATTAATATTCATCATGGTCACTCTTGTTCATGTGATCTTCTGGGTTCATATTGCGTGGCCGGGTGGTTATGTGTGGAATTTTTAGTCGGGCACGCGATAGTCATGTGGCGGGTTCACCGACATAATTGACTGTGCACACGGTAACGTACCTCCGTAAGACTAATTAGGTACAAGTGCGGGTGTGTCAGAAGCCTGATCGGTGCATCAGAAGCCTCGCCAGCATCCAACAAAACCGAGGAGTGCCTTCAGGCAGTCACTGACAGTGACTCGTCCATGATGAGATCGAAGATAAAATATATATATGTGATTTATGGCCAAAGAAATACAGGACGATGAGGATAGCGATGATGAAGTAAGCTCAAATTCAGTTAATCCCACAAATGCATCGCATACTTTCGAAAACATGATGAATGAATTAAAAAATATTCAAAAGGCCCATGAGACTTTAAAACGGGAAAACATACAGCTCCAAATTTGTAACTTAGAGCTAAAAGATGAAAATAACTTGCTAAAAAATAATTGCGAAAACAGCAATGTCACATTTGAAAAACTCATGGAGAGTAATCATCAACTTGCCCACTGTTGGAATATTCGATTCCACATAATCATAAATTGGTTTTGATGATGAGTTGTTAATGATGCTAATGATGAGTTGATGATGTTACCAATCAACGAAAACAACAATGGATCAAATCAAAACAACAAAGAAGTCGAAGACGCTCGAAACGGTCAGAAAAGCAAAGCAGTTAAAATTAACTAAGCTAACATACATAATGATCTAGGACTAACATACGTAAAGTTATATTTAATGTACGTAAGACGACAGCTTAACGTACGCAATGAGATTTGAATATGAATTCAAATATTGAAACCGTTGAACGGACAGATGACGTCATGGAGTAGGTCAGCATGTAACGGATACATCAAAGATAACGTGCGTAATACATATAATGATAACATACGTAAAGAAGGCCACAAAAGCATTTGGACTGATTTACATGGAGCATAACGTACATAACGAAGAAATGTTAATGTACATAATACAGCTAATGTACGTAATGTTACACAGATAACGTACGTAATACATGATGTAGAGGCTAACGACTAGTTGAGGTTTTGGAGCCTATAAATACCACTTCTAATGGTATTCAACATACAAAAACTCCAAGCAAAGTCTATACACTTCAAATATTTTTATATTCATCTTTGTTGTTGTATTTGTGCTTAATTGATAAGTGTTTGAGTGTTCATACACGAAGACATACACGAGAGAAAAGATACGGATTGTAGATTAATTCGGTGTTATTAGGATCGTTGATCCGGCATTATTAGAATCATATCTAAATCCAAGAAAGGTTTGTCTAGTACCAATAGAAAGCTAGATAGGTTGCTTACTTGTCTGATAGAAAAGGAAAACGGTTTATCTTGGACCGACATAAATACAAGAGTGTAACGGCTTATCTCGGACCGATAGAAGATAAGGCGGAAAAGGTTGATCTTGAGCCTATAGAACAGAGAGAAAACGTAGGCACGTTTCGCCAAACCTCTATAAATCTTGTGTAATTTACTTTCCGCAACGCAAAAGAGTTTGAAAACTCTACTCCGCGATATTATCCACCATTCCAAGTGGGGTGCTAATTTGCCAACAATTGGTATCAAAGCAGATTCTCTTGAAAGCGGCTTAATATCCGAGGAGAAGAAGATCCTATGGCATTTCGATTTGCCCTGGTCGAAGGTCTTGCCTTAAATCGACCTCCATTTTTCTATGGATCGAATTTTATGATGTGGAAGAAGAAAATGTCTATTGTCATTCGAGCCTACGACATCGAGCTTTGGAAAGTTATTTGCCTAGGTCTGAAAATTCCTAGAAAACCAGATGGCTCTCTAGAAAGCTTTGAAGATTATAATGATGAATATTGGAAGAACGATCTTTATAATTGCAAAGCAACACAATTATTATATTGTGCTTTAAATCCCTAAGAACAACCGGATATCATCATGTGATAGTGCCAAAGATATTTGGAAGATGCTTGAGGTAACTCATGAAGGAACATCACAAGTCAAGGAGATGAAGATCAATATGCTCCTCCACGACTACGAGCTATTTATGATGAAACGTGACAAGTCTATAACGAACATGCTTGACCGATTTTCGATCATTACAAATCGACTAGCTTGTTTTGGGAAACCATTAACAAGTAGTGAAAAAGTCAAGAAAATCCTACGATCACTACCTGTTGAATGGGACAGGACAGCTACGGCTATAATGGAATCGAATGATCTCAATAATCTTGTATTTAGCGCCCTCGTCGGATCGCTAATAAACTACGAGATAGTTCTTAAATCTCGAAATGCCAAACTAAAACCGAAAGAAAGAACCATAGCGATGAAAGCTAAGATGTTGAAGAAAGAAGAAATCCCGGTAAATGAAGATGATGAAGAATCGGCATATTATGCCAAGAATATAAATAAGTTCAAAACTTATTGAACCGGAGAAGAAAAGACATCAAGACGAGCGAATCAAAGAAATTTGACAATAACTGTCGAAACTGTGGTAAACAAGGCCACTTTGCAAAAAATTGTCGAGGCACGACTCCCAAGAAGGAAGTTCTCGTAGCAACTTGGAGTGACGAAGAGGATGACGATGAATATACTCAAAATAACTTCGCACTCATGGCAAGGAGTTCATTAGATGAAAGCGACATCAAAATCCAGGTTAATACCTCGTCTCACGACAAATTATTTGAAGCATTCGAACTTTTACATACCGATTTTCAAAATGCTTTAATTGACAATAAATCCCTGAAAGCGAAAATAAATGATTGGAAGTCGAAATTTCCAAAATAAATCAAAAAGAGGGAACCCTACTTGTAGGAAAGTTCAAAGTCACCGACATAGCATATCTTCAAGGCCTACAGTACAATCTACTTAGTATCAGCCAGTTCTGTGACAAACAGTTCTCGGTGAAATTCTATATAGACCACTGTAGAGTGCTTGACATCAAGACCAAAGAAGTTGTTCCCACAGCAGGTCAGGTAATATGTATATTGCTGACTGGAAGCCTACGAGCTCCACAATTCCTTGTTTTGTTGCCAAAGGCACTGCAGATCAAAGCTGGCTATTGCACAAGAGATTGTCTCACATCTGTAAGGATTATGCCCTCTAATGCCACTCATAGGATGATAGAGTGAGAGCATTGTATTATTATTATGAATATTATATTAGTTAAAGGCATTTATTATTTCTATATTATTGTATATCACAGGCATTATGATTTGGTATATAAAATAATAGTCCTTGCATTTAAGAGCAAACATTCCACTCCTTATGGAGATAAGGAGATAGCACTTGAAGTGTGAATGCTTAACAGGTTCGCAAGTTGATAAAACTTAACTGAGCAGTAAGTTTAGACAAGACTTGTATAACGTGTACTTTGACATGTAGAGTGCTTGTTTTCACTAAAGGTTAGTGGGAGCACAAGTTATAGGTATGCTAATGGGCACTACGCCATAAGTGCTCATATGCAATGCTTCCTATTATTGCATTATGTCCCATTTTCTGTTGCCTTAGGCCAGAAATTGATATATCCAACACTTTGTGGGTGTTGCATCTGATCGCGTGGCATTTGACCTCTCATCCAACATTTTTCCTTTCTAATGCAACAGAGGGAAAGTATTGCATTATCTACATAGTTCAACACAAAACAAAATAAATGCAACAGAAAACAGTGTTGGCTTAGAGGAGAATACAGTTCAGAAAAATGGGGCCTACAATTAACGACACATCAGCAGTGGGCCCTTTGGCCACGTCAGCAGTGTGTCCCACTTCATCCACGTCAGCAGTGGGTCCCACTTTTATCCACGTCAGCAATGGACCCTTTTGCCATGTCAGTAATGGGTCCCACGTCAGTAGTGGGCTCTTTTGCCACGTCAGTAGTGGGTTCCACCAAACATGATGCAACACTTCCATTCTTATATCCAACAGTAACATGGTTATTATATGCAACACTAATTTGAAAATATGCAACACTACTGAAGATAAATGTAACAATAACTGAAAGGTAAATGCAATATTTTAAATAAAAATTTCGTAATAACCATTTCGTACGTACATCATTTCATACAAAAAAAACACCATCCAAAATTCACACCATTCCATTCAGTACCAAATACCAACATCCCAACAAACAGTCGACGCAAAATACCAACTCCAACTACTATCCAACAAGTCATATACTAACAATTAGACACGCAACTCCATAACTAGAGTCTAGTTTAAGACCAAATTACCAAGTCTAATTCTAGAGTACCAAGTGACCAAAGTTCTAAATACTAGACATAATTAAATATATCTATTTCTACGTATAAGTGCCACCTTGTGCAATCCGATGTTTATACCACTTTATAAGATTTTAGTTGTTCAGGGAGCTAGTACTGCCTTCGTCCAGTTGCTAAGAACAAGGAACGGTGAAGATCAAGCTGTGCAAGTTTACTTGGATCCCGAGTTAGTGTGGCTGATAAAACCATCTTCACGAGCCTTGGGTGAGGCCTACCCTTAAACCCTCTCTCAACACCACTGCTACAAGTATGTCCACTGAGCTTCTTAGCTCCTGGCTGAAATCTTCAAAGTCATAAAAAATGCTGGCATCCAATTTGGGTTTCTCATCTCATCAGTAATAGAAGATTGGCCAACTGCCAAACCTACTGACAAGCCTACTGCAGGGGCCAAAACAGTAAACACTTCCTTGACCTGAAAATGACAAAAAAGCTAAGTAACGTCCAGAACTTTTTAAAGGCGAAAATAAAATCACTAGTGAAATGTACATAAACGGCATGCTTTAAGCTGTTTGCCAATTATTAATATTAACTCAACAAACCAATATTTGATACAACTATATCTTTCTACAGTCCCTAAATAGAATAGGCGATACATAACAAATTCAGCAGCCAATATTAGTTGATGGCACAATTAAAATAGGTGATGGAATTTACTTGCTACAATTCACAAAATATCAATATTGTAGTCCATAAAAGGCTAGCAGCCTGTAATATTTAAACATATCAATATTCAATAAATAACATAATACTATATCAGTACGTAACATATTAATTATAACATATTAATTATATCTGTAACTAACTATCAACAATCAACGAATAAGTCCTGCAAATATAATAAGTCCTGCAAATAATGTTGTACAGTACTGCTCTGTATCTTATATATAGCTCACCCTACTAATCATCATAAGCCTTTGCCTTTACGTGTGAGGAGATTAATAATATTATACCCAGTACGGCAGCGACGATCTTCTCTACACCGCCGCCACTGATCTTGGACGTAGATGTACAAGAAACCTTCAAATCAGAGAGAAGGTGATATTGGAAAATCGACGACAACCTGGTCTTAAAAAAAACAGATGCTCAGTTTTTTGCCGAGGGTCTGGATGGCAGCAGGAGTGTGGGCCATGAAGGAGAAGGGTTGGTGGCAGGAGACAATCCATATGTGCAATTCCACATTACTCTGAGAAATATAAAGAGGAGATATTGGTCGCAGGTTTGACAAATATAACAAATATATTAGCCTAATCCTCACAACATCCATCCACTTTAAGGATAGAAGATCCGTTCACTTAAAGAATTTTAAAAACCAAAAATAAAAAATCATAAGATAAAATCATATCCACAGCATTACCTGCTAAATTTCGAACTTTCATCATGGTGAGCTTCAGGTCCGGGCTTCGACACCCCTTCAGGGATATAAGCTTCATAAATGGAATTTGCATATGCGTTTCCCCCGACTTTGATCATTGAGTTAATTTCACCATTTGATACCGACAAAACCTGCAGAGTGTAGATGATGATTAATTGGTTAAAAATATAACAAAATAAAATAAATTCAAATGGCAGAAAAATTTGAAGGAGCCTTCAGATGGGCATTGACATATTCTAGAGGCACAAAAAGGTCGTTAAGAGAATCAACTTCTAGATATGTGTGCCAAGGATTCTGTGGACACCACATCACATTAAGCATATAAACACTTCGATATTCGCTATGAAGACGAATATTAGTAATTAAACCAAGAAAAATATCTTCGATCTGAAATATAAGTTCATGTTCTAGTTCAAGACACATGGAAGTCAATAAACGATTGTTCTGCAGGTTGTCATGGCAATCCAACATTGATAATCTACACAAGAAGATAAGACCAACAACAACAGAAACAACTTGAAGAACTTAAACCCATTTTGGGTCTAGAGAACCACAATCTGCACAGACACGCTTGTCACGTTGAGCCAAAAGATCTTTTAATCTTCTTTCACCTGTACAGGTTTTCAGGGGTGACAGTTAAAAGGGAAAACTTCATAGAAACAGACACATCACTTGTATAATTATGTGAAGCATAAAATCTGTACTTAAACCATGAAAGAGAATAACTTATTCCAAAATAAACGAATCATATACTGTAGATGGTCTTCCTAGAGCAGATGTATGGTGGGTCATGGCTTTATTTGCACAATGTGGTATAATTCAACCAAACCAGTCTCTAATTACTATAAGTCAAACCTGCACAATTACATGCTCCCATGTTCCTAGGTTTGAAAAATAGCAGACTTCTCTCTAAATATGACCAAACCTGTAAAGTAGCATTTGCGATTAATTTAACAACTAAATTACGCAAGACTCTGCAAAGTCCTCGTAATGACCTTTGATATACCCATGCCAATGATGCAATCTTGCAAATACGAAGGATATGTTTGTAAATATAAAGAAATCTACAAAGGAAACCCAAAAAGTTCAAACAGAAATTATAAAAAGCTCATCAAAGACGAAGTTGGACAACAAAATAGAGGCAGCCCAAACCTAAAAGACGAACAAAGAGGACAAACCTGATCGATTGAGAAAAATAAAGGTCCAAAATGGAAGAAATTCAGGGTTTGTCCAGGTTATGGATTAAGAAAAAACTAATGCTATTACCTGAGTTTTAAACGCAGTTTGCTTGAAGGAAAAACGGATTTCGATGCTCAATAGTCTCTTGAATAAATTCTCCGAGATAAGAACAGTCCTTCTGCCTTCGATCTATGAGACTGCCCTAAAAGAAGCATGATGTGTCACGATGAGACAAATCGGGCCACGAACGGACGCCAGGCAAAAAGGTGAAATGAAAAAATGGAAGAAAAGTGAAACCCTAGAACTAGAGGCAACAGGTAGGAGGAGCAGGCACAAGAGGATGGAGGCACGTATCTGAAGAAGGTGATACATGTCGCTCAGAAAAAAGAACAAAAAGAACATGTTTTCAGCCGAGAGGGTATTCCATTAGCAAACACGTTTTCAACCATTTGACCCTTCACACTTTTAGAGTAGTATATATATATAAGTAGGAAAATGCATTATTATTTTTCAATTTTTTATAATATTAATATAAATAAATTTTAATTTACATTTCATATTATATTTTAAAGAGTTGACAGCATAAATTCAATAATTTATTTTACGTAATTATCTTGAATATATTAACCTATTCTTTTAAATTATAATTTTAAAATAAAAATAAATGTATTCATATAATAATTTATTTATTATGATTTTAAGAAAATTTTTCATTTTTAATATTTTTAAATTTTATTAATTTTAATCAGAAATTTTTTTAAGTAAAAAACTATATCTGCTCTTATAAAAACTCCGTTATAAAATTACTAAAAAAATTTAAATAATTTATTTTGTTTTAGTGTAAAATATAAATTTGACGATATTTTTTTTGAAAATATTTAAATTATTTTTCGTAATTATGAAGATGATTTAGTCTATTGCAACGCTTTTAAGTTCATGTATAATCCAACACTTTAGGTTGGTGTTGCATTAATGTCTTTTGCAACAGTGCATTCAGGTCTAGTGCAACACTAATCAAGTAGTATGGCAAAAGACCAAAGATCAGAGGGCTATTGCAATACTTTTCCTTGCAACACTGGAAATATGCATTGCATATGAGCACTTATGGCGTAGTGGGTACTAGAATACTCGAACACGACTCACCTCGATTCGGTCACATGGATATCACTCTGGGATTGTCAATGACTGAATCGAAAGATTGTGATAGGTATATGTGGACCTTCAAATTGAGGTTTCAGTAGGAGATGTACTTGTAACATTAAGTTTGCCATTAGAGTAGTTCGATCCAATCGCCAGTTGGTGGGGTCAACCTCGAAATGCAACTTAGTGGGCAAGTAGCAGTCTCTACTGAATACCAAGATATAATTCTTTCTCCTGTAAGTGAGCAGGTAAATGTCCTATGCGGTTAATAACAAATGAGATCATAAGTATTTGGCCAAAGCAATTAGAGCTAGTTGTATTTGATACACAAGAGCTCGGTGATCTCGGTTTGCATTAAACAAGTGCATAGAGTCAAGTTATAATACGGTTTACTTTACCGTGACCCTTATACTTGATCGGGACATATGATTGAAGGGATTATACATATACGGTATTCAAGACATAATGGTTTCGGAATGCTCCGATCATTCGTTCTTAGTTGGGTTACGATATGGAGCACTAGACTAGCTAAGTATTACCCGTACTCCTTGGTTCCTCCCATTGCCAACTAAGACGGAGTTACGGAGTCGTGTACAAGGATATTTGATGGATAAATATGTATTTACTATCTCTTCATTAATATTGGATATTAGATATCTAATTTGATTTATTTGATAAATCATGCGGTCTAGTGATTTAAATTAATTACCCGGTGATTAATTTAATTCATAAATAATTATTTCTTGGAAATATATTATTATAATTTTGTATTTGATATCAAGATATGGTTTATCTTTAAAATCTTATCACATCATGTTATAAAACATGACAAAAGGACACACCTCATGTGAGACATTATTAGGAACCACTTCAGCCGTGAGAAAACTTATTCTCTTTCATTTCTTGTTCATCTTAGAGAGAAAGAAAAGGAAGAAGAGAAGAGAAGAAAAATATTGTGTCGATTCCTAGCCGTGTTCTTTGAGAATGAATTGACATACTATTTTTCCGATCAATATCCGACGCATAATAACATAGAGACATTTGGTATTTTTGGTGTTGGATCATTCAACAAGCTACAACGAATTGGATTCGTGTTCATGTCGGTAACCGGAGAAAGCTTGTTCGGGGTTTTCCTTCGAAGATTATATTATCAAAGGACTACGAGGGTAAGTATTCTTTGATCCTCATCCTTGTTATTTATATTCGTTTATATGATGCTTGTACAATCCGTTTTGGGGTTTGATTTTATCCGATTACACCGATTTTATTTTCGCTGCGTATCTCGTTTTTATTCACTGAATTTCCAACAGTGGTATCGGAGCGGTCTTGCGATCGTATATAAGATATTTAGCATTTGGAATGCTTGTTTGGATGTTCTTATGATTTAGAATCATAATCGTTTTAATCGTTGATTTTCAATTGTTCGTCTAAAAATTAATTTTTCATAATTTTAAGTTACAATGTAAATCTATTTTTCTTTTGAAAAACTGATTTAAATGTGTATAAAAATTAGAAAAATATTATTTTTGGATTCAGGACGAAAAGACGAGCCGGAAAAACTAGCTTCCGTGGGCTGTCAGGACTGCCCGGCAGCAAGCTGGGCTAGGCTACTGGGCTGCTGGGCTGGGCGGCTGGGCTGGGCAGCCCCCTGCCGGGCCGCGGGCTTGGCCCGGGCCTTGTGTTTTCCGACTCTGTTTTTATATTTCGTTTGGTAAATTATTTTCCCACAAATTAAATTGGATTTAATTTGACTAAAATATAATTATGATAATCTTATTTTTTAAGGGAATTAATTTAATAAAATAATTATTTTGTCTGGAATAAATTAAAATTAACTGTTATGTGAATTAATTGGATTAATTCTAATAGTTGGGTTAATTTTTGATGATTAGATCATTAATCATTTTTTTCCATTTATTTTAATGTGATTGTTGCATTATTTTGAATGGGGATGTAATTCATGGACCTAGTTTTGAATCGTTTGTTTTGTTCGATTGGGTTGTAAAGGCCGTTTTGACCCTATTTATTTTACTAGAAAATTTGTATACGATGCAATTTTTCAAATGTAAAATTTATATGTAATGACGAAGACCGGAGGAAGATCCGCTCAAGAAGACGAAGATTCAAGACCGAAGACATGTAATTAGATTAGAATGATTTTGTCTTATGAACGGTCCATGAACTGCATGTTGTTAGTTTTAGGTTGTGCATGTTTTCATATTGTAGACAAACAAACAAACCGACAAACCGCGCTTATAAATGGATTAATGTGCAAAGTGTAACATATAATCGCGTTAATACTCCCACTTATAAACACTAAGTTATAAAGGTTACGAGGTTTCCTACCCTTCGTAAAACTCATGGAAAATTGAAATCTAAACCGGACTATTATTCTTCCGAGTATGTCGAGGTAATATTTTTGGGGAAGGTTGATAAATTCCTAGAGTTCATTAGATGCCTTTGGTTGTGGCAAATAGAACCCCTAGAAACCGTATGGGTTGTCGGGTAAGATTCAATTGTCAGACTAATAGGAGTTGACGGTTTAAACCTAGATAGTTCAGCGAGCCATAGAAACGAATGGGTTCACGGCAAGTGAACTAGGGGTAAAAGAAGATCTAAACATCCATTAGATGGGTTGGTATTAGAAACCACTTTATAAGGAATGATAGAATAGAAACCGTATGGGTTGCCCTCTACATTAAACTTTGTAAAGAACTCGATCACCACTAAGAAGTCAAACGTGACTTCCAGATTTTACATGGGAGTGTGCAAATGCCGATAAAATAGTGGGAGCCGAGTTATGAATAAAGAAAGTCCTTAAATTCTTTACTTGGATCATAATTAAACAATCACCAACAAATCTTAAATTATTCTCTGCAGTTAACAAAATCTCTCAATATGGCAATGAACCCACTCGATATACTAGTTGAAAAGAACATCCTGACTGATCCGAACTATGTAGACTGGCTTCGGAACTTGAGGATTGTCCTCACTATGGAAACGCTTGGATACGTCTTGGAGGCAGACATCCCAGCGGCTCCTGCAAGAACTCGAGCCAATTAAGAAGAAGTCGATGCCCATGAGAAATGGGTGAAAGACGACGTTAGAGTCCGTGGGTACATGCTAGGCTCAATGACTAATGAGCTTCAACGTGCCCATGAAAAGATGACTTCTTCGAGAGCCATATTAGCGCATCTGGCTGAGCTCTATGGAGAGCACAGTCGAACTGCTAGATATGAGATATCAAAGCAATTATTCGGTGCCAGGATGAAGGAAGGAGAGAGGGTTGGGGACCATGTCCTCAAGATGATTGAGAGATTGAGAGATTGGAAGCACTTGATTTTCAGATGCATGCATCTCTCCAAACTGACCTTATCCTGCAGTTACTTCCTGACTCCTTTTCCCAATTTGTCATGAACTTCAACTGCAATGAGGTTGCATGTAACTTAGCTGGGCTAATGAACAAACTGATGACTGTCCAGTCTCAGATGAAGACAAAGGGAAAGGAAGATGCACTTGTGATTTCATCTGGGACTTGGAAGTCCAAGAATAAGAAGAAAAAGAACAAAAAGCAGTTAGGTCCAATAGACAAGATCGATAAGGGAAAGGGCAAGGCCCTAATAGTTCAATAGAGCAAGGGGGCCAAGAAAACGAATGTATGCCTCAACTGCAGTGAGCTAGGCCACTGGAAGAGGTACTGTCCAATGCTTGACCGTAATGCGCCTTCAGGTACGGAACTACTGGTTTTGGAAACAAATTGTTTTGTAACTGTATATTCTACTTCTTGGATACTTGATTCTGATGCGAGTTCTCACATTTGTACAATGAATCAGGATCTGAAACGAAGTAGGAAGATGGATTCAGGGGAGGTGATGGTCACCGTTGGAAGTGGACATAGTGTCGAGGCTTCTAATATTGGATCCTTTATGTTGAATTCAGAATCTGGTTTCACTACACCATATATGGTCTTTACCAACACATGGGACAGGTGTTGCCACGTCAAATGTTGCCTTATATGGCTAAATTTAGAATAAATTCGATATAAGGCAACACTCTAATTTCATGTTGCAATTGATATCAAATATGTTACCTTAAATATAATTAGACCTTCAATGCCAACACTTATGTGGGTGTTGCTGTAGATAGGGCTGGAAAAATATGCCGAAAATACCGTATACCATACTTATCGTATCGAAAAAATACCGAAAATACCGAGTTTTCAGTATACCGTAATTTTCGGTACGGTATGATACCGTACCGTTTAATTTCGGCACGGCAAAGGTATGTAATATGTGATACTGCCGGTACACCGTTGATGTACCGAACTTCCGTTGTACCGAATTTTTCGGTATATACCGGTATCTCAGTATATTGACATAGCAATATGTATTGATTTTTCGGTATATACCGAAATGCCGGTATATTTTGAATTTTTTATTGCATATTAATAATTTTATAGGTTATAAATATATTAAGTGTACACTTATTAAAAATACAAAATAGAATTTAAAACTTAGAATTGGAATTTAGAACCAAGTGCTCAACCCTAATTCCAGATTTCAGTTTCCGCCTCTCCAACCCGTCGCAAACCCAAACCAGTAGCTGCGGGATGTCTTCACCGATCCAGACTCCGGCGCGCCGCTCTTGAGTCTCCTCGCGTCGCCTCGCAATTCATCTCGTCGATATCTCCTCGCGCTGCCTATTTTGTTCTGACTTCCGCTTGCCGTGTCCGAAGTCCAAATCTCCAGTGTCGACGAGCAGCGGCGTGACCACCGAGCTCTCTCTGTTGTCGTCTTTGTCAATCCGCTGTGCGCTGCCCAAATTCTTAGGTCTCTCATCTCTCCATCTCAAGGTTTTTTATTTAGTGTTAGTATGTAATAAACAATTTTGGAAAACCAAGACATCTGTTTTAAAAGCTGCCTCAAGTGTTGTGTGTCTCAGATCTTACTCGGGTATATTTTTGGTTTTGGGATAATACGCACTACTGTGTTAATCATCTTATCGCAACAACTCTTTACTGAAGAAGAATACGCAGACTGTTAATATCGTTTGCTCAAGCATCCCTTATTAAAATCGTAAATTATAAGTACCATAAGCACTTCAATTCAGTATCTCTTGAATTGCATTGCGTGCTCTTTCTCTAACTACTTTTGCTAAAGGGTTGATCTTTCTAGCTATTGCAATCTTTATGCGATTAAGCCACGTAAGAAGCTAGGAAAAGGAATATTAAACTGATTTTAGTCTTGAATTCTCTAGTAATTTTGTAGAAGGCATAATATGGATTTTACTATATAAATTTGCTCCATCCCAACATTCCTATAATTGCAACTCTTATTGTAGTATGTATATTTCCATGTCATCTGTTTCTCCTTTACTACCTAGCGGATGCAATAGGAGCATTACTGCAGGAGCATTACTGCAGTTAGCAAAGTTTAGGACAAGGCTTATATGTACATGTACTATGTGAAATATATGTAAATTCATTTTAAAATGCAAATTTCAGGTATCCTAATTGTTATGCTTACCTTGCTTCTTAACTCAATAAGAAAGATTCATTGTAGTGTAAGTATATTGGATCCTTAGACTATGAGTTCTATTGGGGATTCATTCCCCATGGCTTTGTAATGACATGCTTATTGACACTTCTATGTACAAATCAACATTTCCTTTCCTCATTTTTTTTTCTCTAGTCTGATTTGATTAACACTGTTTACCCTCTAGAAAAAGTGCAAAGAAATAAAAGTTTGCACAATTGTTCATATGGCTCCCTTTCTTTACCAACTTTAACTGATGTTAGTGACTAATTTTCCGTATCTGTTACCATAAGTCATCTTTTATTAGACTATAATTTAATTTAAATATTAACATCAATTGTCAGCCTTGTTTATTATTATATCTAGAATATATTAACTTTAAAACCTATTTTTTTTGGTTTATAATTACCTAGTTCCACCTCCTAACAAGTAAACAAGGCATGATTTTTGATTGTTAGTAACTGGGCTTGTCAAAGATGTCCTTTCCAGGTGACAAACAGATGTTTATTTGTTCTGGGTTCAAAATGGAGTGTGATAATAAGTGTGGCACCTTTACTGGTACTATCCTGACTTCTGCTATTCTCCTGCGAAGTCCAAGTGGTGCAGCTATGGTAGCTGATGATCTTAAGGTTAGTGAATATTTGCGTTGTTTTTAATCTGCATACTGATGTTCTATGATTAAAAAGAGCTCATCGCTTTTCCTTCATTTTCTTCTTGCATATATTGATGGATGTTTGATTCTCCTGACTCCCTTATGAATGTCAATTTTAACATACTCATACTCTTGCAGATTGATGTGTACACGGCAGGTGGTACATTCTTTAAAGGCGAACTTTTAGCTGTTGACTTCCACTACAACATTGCTATAATTGAGATAAACTCAGATGCACATCTATCAACTTCTACTGTTAGGCTTATTGATAATTTTGTGCTTTTAGATCCTGGTAACCGTGGTTGTATTAAAGATTTGAAATTATCCCGGTCTGTTGGACGTCAAGATTCAGCACCATCTTTGAATCGGTTTTCTCTTTATCCCGGTATGGATGTATTAGCCTTAGGGTGGTGGCAATGGCTGGCGGTATCACCAACGGCATGGCCATACCGCCGGTGAACACCGCCGCCACCTCGGCGGTATGGCCAGCGGTATGGTTTCGGAGGTATCAAATGCTTCGGAGGTATCTTGCAGGTATGGCTTTAAAATCTGAAAGTTAGCACTAGAATACAAAAAAAAAAAAAAAATAGACTTGGTCCTTTGTTGACCGTTTGGCAGCAAGGAAAAAAAAAATTCCCTTATAAATACTAAAGTGTTTCTTCAAACACATATCATCAAACACATATATTATGCGAGATTTCGCTATTGCAAAAAAACGTGCGTACGCGGAGAAATATGGATGGCCCACGGATTTTTAGATATAATTATGTATTTGTTTTTAAAGAATAATGTAATTTTCTTTCAATTATGTTTTTTTTTAGGTATTATGTAATTTTCTTTTAGTTATTAATGAAATATTTATGTTTTTATTAAATTGTTTAATATAATTTATGAAGAAAAAAAAAAGTTGGGAGGTATGAAAAAGGCATGGTTGCCACTAAAAAGGGGTTGGGAGGTATGAAAAAAGTATGGATGAGGTGGAATGAGGTGGAATGATATTATTGGTGGATTTGGGAGGTATGGATGATTTCGGAAGCATGACTGCCACCATCCTTAGGGCGCTATTTTGCGGATTCCTATGATATTATGGCCGCACCTGGTGTATTAGTACTCATCAAGGCTCGATGGACTTCTGATTCTTTGATTTTAGCCATAGACATCCAATCTTACTTTAGAGTTGTGTGCCTTTGTGATGCAGTGTTTCTTTGTTTATCATCCAACGATAGTGATTGCAACTTTGACTGTAAAGAGCTTCTCACTGCAAGTTGCCAAATGAAGAAGGTGATCTCTCTTTTTAGTATCCGACTCAACTAGGTTGTTACACACATCAATGCCTTTTTTTTGCTCTCTTTCCATATACACGTGTAAATATAATTGGACATTATGCATACTTTCATTGCCCCAATGCAATTATATATTACTATATTTACAATTTTCATTCTATAGGTGCACTATTGCAGCATAGTCGTATTTGTTAGACTTTTAACTAACATCAGTTGTCACCAGAATGGTATGTGGACCTCTTATCAATTGTCTTGGAGAAGTTATTGGAATTAACTTCTACTATGCCTCATACACTCCATTTCTTCCAGTCAACATAGATACCAATGTTATAGGGATCTAAAGAAACAATGGTAATGCGAGAACTTAATGTTCTTTTTGTACGTAATATTATTGGCTTTAAATTAACTAGTAAAATGCATTGTTTCCAGTTGAATTCCACGTCCTTGGATTGGATTAAGTGTCATTGATCTTCATGCCGGAAGTTTGCATGAGCTGGAAATATTAAACCAAAAGTTCCCGCATGTTGTCAGAGGGGCTATAATAAAATAGGTTTATTCTGCTATATGATCTTAGTATATGTTCGTACAATTGATTTGATCATCAGTGCATAACACTAGCATGTCTTCAGACTTGTACTTTTTTAAGTTTTAAAAGTTCTTCTTTTATTAGTCTATGTTGTCTGGACACAGTTATGTGCCTTAATTAGTGTCATACTTGGCCATTTTATGGAATATTTTTGGATAGCAGGACCATAGAGAGGTATAGAGTCATGACTGCATCAGAATGTCAAGTATCTGACATGGGTACCTGTAATGAAATAAAACGCCAACATATCCCTTAGTGGACTTGGAAACGTACAAGTAGGAGAAAGTTTACACAATATGAAGAATGATGTTTTTTTTTTTGCCGGTAGTTTTTGCCTATATTAGTGTATTGTCTCTTACTCAAATTTTTACGTAAATGTAAATCTTAACATTTTAAGTCACATATATATAATCCTATATATATTTATGCAAGGTGATTGAGAGACCACCCCTGAGGACCCGAACCCCACTGCACTAATATCAGATGCTCAGGTTTATGTTGAAATGTGCAAAAGAGATGTAGATCGTGGGTATAAGTTACCTACTAAAATTGTAAGTATTGCTTCAATGGTTGTTTGTTAATTTAAATGGTTCGATCATGTTGCGTATTTTATTTACTTGCTTCACATGTTCTAATTATAGTCGAATATTAAGAAAATTTTGGAAGACGGAGGAAATTCATGGTGGCAATGAACACAACTCCTCATATCTAGTAGGGAGGCTTACTCGGAAGAGGGAATAAAAGGGGAAATCTGCAGCACCACTGTATCCAGTTCTTCAGATCAGTAATTGGCAGATTTAACAGCAAAAATCCGTGAACAACTTGCACATGAGATGGAGGAAAAAGCTGACAAAAAGGTTCGAGAGAATGTCAAGTTTATGATGACTAAAATAGCTAAAAAGAATCCAGAATGAAAGGTTGATATTGATGAGCTAAGTGTTGAGCCATCAATCGACGGTTCAACTGGCAATGTTTCCACTTGATGTGGAGTGCTAGTATTTATCTATTTTTTTGAACTGCAAGATGGTACTTAATTATGATGGCGGTTAGGACATATGGTACTTTAGCTCAGTAGATTTGACATGTTGGTATATGTCCAACTATGACTTTCTTTGGTATGTATTTTGGTATGTATGCAAAGTAAAAAAGTTGTATTGTTCCTTTTGGCATATTTTTTATTTGATCCAAAGATTTTTTAAGTTTTAGATGTTACTTTGGATTATGATTATGAATTAAGATAACTTGCAGAATGTTGCCAATACATTAAAGTGTTTGTCTAATATATGTTGCAGGAAAATTGAAATAGTGTTGCTAAAATATAAAAAATATTTACGAAACAAATGTTGCAATAATATGAAATGGTGTTGCTAATATATGAAAAGTGTTTAATAAATAAATGTTGCATCAACGGAAAAGGATGTTGCTAAAATTTTGAAAGTGTTAATAAACAAAATGTTGCAATAAAGATGAAAAGATGTTGCCTTAACCAATGTTGTCGTAGGAAAAAATGATGTTGCAATAGGGTCTATTGCAACATTACCATTGGTGTTGCTGTAGACCAGAAAGTATTGTCATAGATGGCTAAGGCAACATATATATCGATGTTGCCGTATATTGACAAATTGGCTTACCCACCTATGGCTACGCGAGTATATCCAACACCATTAAATTTGGGAAAAGTGTAGCCTTAAACCAATTTTGGGTTTATAGCAATATAATTTTTGATTTTTTACACTTTTTTCACGTGTTGGCAAAGACCATATATGGTGTAGTGTTTTATTCTTACTTTAGATGATGTACTTGTTTTGTCCAAGGGGCACAAGAATATTGTATCAATTCCGGTCATGGACCGAAAGGTATTTCACTTTTTTATTGGAGATGGGTCCTGTCGTATTTATTTGAGAAATAAATTGGTTGGTACTGCTACATTATTAAATGGTTTATACTATTTGCATCTAAAGAATAAAACAACTGTGAACATTATAACTAGGAAGCGTGGTATGGATGAAACAAACCAAGCACTTAACTGGCATCTTAGACTTGGTCATATTGGTCAGACTAAGGTTCATAAAATGGAGAAAGATGGGATTACGGATCCACTGGGATCAGATCCCTATCCAACTTGTGAATCTTGCCTTCAAGGCAAAATGAATAAGTTACCCTTCGCATGGACTTTTGAAAGAGCTGCTGAAAAACTTGAATTGATCCATACCGACGTTTGTGGCCCTTTTGAAGTGGCATGAGATGGCTTTCAGTATTTCATTACATTCACTGATGACCATACTAGGTATGGGTTCGTGTACTTAATGAAACATAAGTCTGAAGCTTTTGATAAATTCAAGGAATTTAAACTCCTAGTTGAAAATCAAACAGGTAACCATATTAAGACTCTTCGGTCAGACTGAGGTGGTGCGTACATGAGTACCTAGTTTGATGAGTTCTTAAAAGAACTAGTAATAGTGTCACAATTCACTCCTCCAGCTACTCCACAATTAAATGGTGTATCAGAAAGAAGTAACCGAATCTTGTTGTACATGGTTCGCTCCATGCTTAACTATACTGATCTACCGATTTATCTATGGGGACACTCTCTCCTTACTGCTACGCATATCTTGAACAGATGTCCTTCCAAATCTATTCCTAAGACTCCACATGAGATGTGGAGAGGTAGGAAACCAAGTCTTAATCCCATTAGGATTTGGGGATGCCCTGCTTATGTCAAGAAGACTAAATTAGAGAAATTGGAAGCTAGGTCTGTGAAAGGTTGTTTCATAGGATATCCAGGGTATTCCATGGGATATATATTCTACATGCACGAAGATCATAAGATAATAATTGCTATACAAGCACGCTTCCTGGAAGATCAGTTTATTCAGGAAGGAGGCGCAGGTAGAAATATTTCTTTGGAAGAAATAAGAGATACACCAAATGAGACACCTGTGCAAGATATTAGAACTGAACCTTCTGAAATACAAACACAACCTCACAAGTCTAGTATAATTTCTCAATTACCTGAGAGGTATCGATATCTACATCAAGAGGAACTAGGTGTACATGAGATGACAGAAAGTAGTCAAGAGAATGATCATTCTACATACGATCAAGCGATGGTAGATGTTGACTCTACCAAGTGGCAAGAAGCTATGGAAGCTCACATAGACTCGATGCATGTTAATCAGGTCTGGACTTTAGCAAATCGTCCTAAAGGCATAGTGCCTATTGGAAATAAATGGATCTATAAAAGAAAGACTGATGGAGATGGCAAGGTTGATACCTATAAAGCCAGGCTTGTGGCAAAGGGTTATTCCCAAAGAGAAAAAATCGATTACTTTGAGACCTTCTCACCTGTAGCTATGATTAAGTCTATTCGCATGATACTTGACATAGCAGCCCACTTAGATTATGAAATATGGCAAATGGATGTGAAAACAGCATTCCTAAATGGATTCCTCGAGGAGGAGATTTACATGGAACAGTCTAAGAGATTCATATCTCAAACCAATATTCATAAAGTATGCAATCTTCAGCGTGCCATTTATGGACTGAAGCAAGCTTCTCGAAGTTGGAATATTCATTTTAACGAGACATTCGAAGAGTTTGGTTTTGTCCAAAATGAAGAGGAGCCCTGTATTTACAAGAAGGTTAGTGGGATCAAAATTGCGTTCTTAATACTATATGTAGATTACATCCAACTTGTAGGAAACGACGTAGGAATGCTCAGTTCTTTGAAAGCGTAGCTTTCCAAAGAGTTCTCAATGAAAGACTTGGGAGAGGCAACCTATATTCTGGGTATTCGCCTCTACCAGGATAGATCGAAAAGAATGTTAGGTCTTTCCCAAGCCCTCTATATAGAAAAGATCCTAAAGCGATTTAGGATGGAAGATTCTAATAGAGGGTTCCTTCCTATGCAACATGGTGCAAAATTTCCTTAGAGATGTGTCCTCAAAGTGAGGAAGACATAAAGGAAATAAGTAAGGTGCCCTATGCTTCGACAGTAGGTAGCCTCATGTACGCTATGATTTGCACTAGACCGGACATTGCCTATGCTGTCAGCATAGTAAGTGGGTTTCAGTCAAATCCAGGGCAGGAACATTGGACTGCTGGTTCGCAAGTCGATAAAACTTAACTGGTTCGCAAGTCGATAAAACTTAACTGGGTAGTAAGTTTAGACAAGACTTGTATAATGTGTACTTTGACATGTAGAGTGCCTGTCTTCACTAAGGGTTAGACCACACGTTATAAGTATGCTAATGGGATCAGAATACTCGAACACGACTCACCTCGATTCGGTCACATGGATATCACTCTGGGATTGTCAATGACTGAATCGAAAAATTTTGATAGGTATACATGGACCATTGACATGAGGTTTCAGTAGGAGATGTGCCTGTGACATTAAGTTAGTCATTAGAGTAGTTCAATTCAATCGCCAATTGGTGGGGTCAACCTCGAAATGCAACTTAGTGGGCAAGTAGCAGTCTCTACTGAATACCAAGATATAATTCTTTCTCCTGTAAGTGAGCAGGTAAATATCCTATGCGGTTAATGGCAAATGAGATCATAAGTCTTTGGCCAAAGCAGTTAGAGCTAGTTGTATTTGATAAACAATAGCTCGGTGATTGAATGGTTTATATGTATACGGTATTCACGACATAATGGTTTTGGAATGATCCGATCATTCGTTCTTAGTTGGGTTACGATATGGAGCACTAGACTCGCTAAGTGTTACCCGTAATCCTTGGTTCCTCCCAGTGCCAACTAAGACGGACCTACGGAGTTGCGCACAAGGATATTTGATGGATAAATATGTATTACTATCTCTTCATTAATATTGGATATTAGATAACTAATTTGATTTATTTGATAAATAATGCGGTCTAGTTAATTGAAATTAATTACCGGATGATTAATATGATTCATAAATAATTATTTCTTAGAAATATATTATTATAATTTTGTATTTGATAAAATTAATTAATTAGATTAATTAATTAAGTATAAATACATTTGGGATAAAACAAAGTGTATTTAACGGACTAGACACGCGAACGTACGGTACACGAACCTAGTGGCTCGGCTCGTTTTTCTCACCGAAAATCAAGTGGGCCGCCCCCTCATCTCCTCCCACCCTGCATGATGTTTCATTTCTTTGTCTTGATTAGGTGTGGGGTGTCTTGGACTTGTTTTTTAATATGAAGACATAAGATATCAAGATATGGCTTATCTTGAAAATATTATCATATCATGTTATAAAATGACAAAAGGACACACCTCATGTGAGACATTATTAGGAACCACTTCAGCCGTGAGAATTTTGGAGGAGAGAAGAAAACTTATTCTCTTTCATTTCTTGTTCATCTTAGAGAAAAAGAAAAGGAATAAGGGAAGAGAAAAAAAATAATGTGTCGATTCCTAGCCGTGTTCTTTGAGAATGAATTGACATACTATTTTTTCGGTCAGTATCTGACACGTAATAACGTAGAGACATTCATTATTTTCGGTGTTGGATCATTCAACAAGCTACAATGAATTGGATTCGTGTTCGTGTTGGTATCCGGAGAAAGCTTGTTCAGGTTTTTCCTTCGAAGATTATATAATCAAAGGACTACGAGGGTAAATATTCTTTGATTCTCATCCTCGTTATTTATATTCGTTTATACGATGCTTGTACGAACAAGTCAAACAAGTCAGAAAGGCAAACAAGTCAAAACCACCCTGAAAAGCAAATAATACATGTCCACCCACAAGGTTCTGAATATGCTACACATGGACCTCTACGGCCCTGTAGACCCTGTAAGTTTGGGAGGTAAGAAATATTGTCTCGTTATTGTTGACGATTACTCCAGGTATTCTTGGACAATTTTTCTAAGAAAGAAGAAAGAAACTACAATAAAGTTGCCAGAGCACCTGAAAAAGCTTCAGAATGAGAAAGGATTGTGTATCGTGTCCATTCGTTCCGACAGAGGTACTGAATTCACAAATCGCTTTATAGAGCAATACTGTTCGGACAATGGAATACAGCACGAATACTCAGTAGCCCGGACTCCTCAACAAAATGATGTTCCCGAGCAAAAAATAGGATGCTCAAGGAAGCCACAAGAACCATGATTGCCGCAAGCAAGTTGTCGCGGCAGTTCTGGGGTGAAGCAACAAATACAACGTGCTACACACAAAACTGTTGTATCATCAACAAACATCACAACAAAACTGCCTATGAGGTATGGAATAATAAAACTCCATTAGTGTCTTATTTTCACATATTTGGATGCCGGTGTTATGTTTTGAATAATGGAAAAGATCAACTCAAGACTTTTGACGAGAAGTCAGATGAAGGGATATTTGTAGGATACTCCTCTGTCAGCAAAGCTTTCAGGATCTTTTAGGAATATGTCCATGTAGTGTTCGATGAACCTCATTTCGACCCTATAGGAGTAGAAGGCTTGACCCAGAATATACTAACACTTTCCATTGGTGACCCTAAGACTCCAATAGAACAGGTCATAGACTTAGAAATGAATCTCGCAGCTGTAAGAACAGAAGTAGTCGAAGCTGATGTTGTACAAGCTGAAGCTGAAGCTACAACACCTCAAGATATAGCAAGGGATTCCGAACTAGAACCTGACAAGAGATGGTTGAAAGATCTCCCCGCAGTTGTAAGAACAGAAGTAGTCGAAGCCGATGCCGTACAAGTTGAAGCTGAAGCTACAACACCTCAAGATACAGCACGGGATGCCGAACTAGAACCTGACAGGAGATGGTTTAATGTTCACCCATAGGAGTTGATTATAGGTGATTTTAATGCTGGTGTATCTACCCGAAGAAGAATACAAAGTACACAAGGAAATGTACTGTGTATGCAATAAGAATCCGAATCTGAGAAATCTCCATTTCGTGTATGGAAACCTCAAGGTGAACTTAGGAGACTAGCTATGTGCACCCTAGCTGTATTCCTAGCTCAATCTGAGCCTGTTTCTACCAATGAAGCCTTGAATAATTCTCACTGGATCACTTCTATGGAAGAAGAGCTTAACAGTTTCGAAAGAAACAATCTATGGTATTTAGTACCCAGGCCAGAACATCAAGATGTAATTGGAACCAAATGGGTATTTAGAAACAAGAAGGATGAAAATGGACTTGTTATCAGGAACAAATCCCCTCTAGTCCCACAAGACTACAGACAGGAAGAAGGCATAAACTATGATGAGATATTTTCCCCTGTTGCCAGACTAGAAGCCTTCAGGATAGCTTTGGCTGCGCATAAAAGTTTAATAGTATATCAAATGGACGTTAAGAGCACATTCCTTAATGGAGACCTCCCCGAAGAAGTCTATGTTGAACAACCACCAGGGTTTATCAACACAGAAGGCGGAGACCTTGTATACATACTACGAAAAGCTCTGTATAGACTTAAGCAAGCACCTAGAGCATAGACGAAACCTTGTCCCTGTACCTTAACAATAATGGATTTGTGAAAGGCGCTGTGGACAAAACCCTATTTAAAATACAGGAAGGAGATGACCTGTAAATGGTGCAAATATATGTCGATGATATTATATTTGGTTCTACTAACCTTGCTTTATGTCAAAGGTTCTCTCATTTCATGCAAAGTAAATTTGAAATGAGTATGATGGGGGAACTTAGTTATTTCCTAGGATTGCAGGTAAAGCAGTTGCCTACATGAATCTTTACCAACCAGGAGAAGTACAGTAAGGAGATACTCAATAAATTTGGGATGAACAACTCTAAATCCTCATCAACCCCCATGAGAACTTCCGTGCAAATTAGTGTTGACGAAGCTAGAAAGTCGGTTGATCAATCACTCTATAGGAAGCTTATTTGCTCACTCCTGTACCTAACGGCTAGCAGGCCCGATATCCAGTTTGTTGTAGGAGTGTGTGCTCGGTATCAGGTAGCACCTAAGGAGTCACACTTCACGATAGCCAAATGAATCCTTAAGTACGTGAAAGGAATAGTTGATGTAGGATTGTGGTATCCTAAGGAAGGAGGATTCTATTTGGTTGGATATAGCGACTCGGATCTCGGAGGCTGTAAGTTGGATAGGAAGAGTACAAGTGGTACTTGTCGGTTTCTTGGACCAAGAATTGTGTCATGGTTCAGTAAGAAACAATTGGCAAACTCGTTTTCTAAATCTAGGTTGGAATATTATGCCGCTGGAAGTTGCTGTATGCAGATTCTCTGGATGCAACAGCAATTATCAGATTATGGAATCAGTGCAAGAGAGACGCCAATCATGTGCGATAGCACGAGTGCAATTTCAATAATGCATAATCCTGTATTGAACTCGCGTACTAAGCATATTGATATGAAGCATCACTTCATCAGGAATCATGTTGAGAATAAGGATGTTCGGATTGAAAAAATTCATACAGCATTCAGTTGGCCGACATCTTTACAAAACCTCTCAGCACAACCAGATTCTGCATGCTTCGTCAAGAATTGGGAATGCTACAGCTGAATCCCTGTAAGTTTTTATGCTTTTACTAATCAATTAAGGGGGAATGATGTAAGACCCAAGAATACAGTATCCACACTAATTAACTGTACAGTCAGAATCAGTCAGACAGTACTGTAGGACAAAGAAGGCATGAAACCTACCTACAGCTGGCGTGTGCATTAATGAAGGGGGAATACAGTACGACCCATGAATATAGTATTACTCCAGATATTGATGTAAGAATTGAATCCTGTATGTACCTTTTAAGGGGGAACGTTGTATTATCACGGATACAGCACATACACTGTAGGATGTCAATTAATATTATATTATAACTGTTCGTACATCTAAAACATTTTTAAGTCCACGTGCCATGTTTATAGTTCAGAAGTTTTATTCTTTAAATGCCTTAAAGACATCTGGACATCAATACCTCAAATGACGTGATTTTAATAATTTCAAAAGTGCCGTTTCGTGCAATAAGGGGAGACGAACTGTCTAAAGTGGGACCGATTATCATTTCAAAAACAGATGGATAAGACATACTAGTTACTCTGAGTCCATCCTGTGCGTTCATTTTAAAAAGACGGTTCCCATCCCTTAAATCTAATCGTTGTCTGTATGTAACCCTAATCTTCCCTGCACACTATAAAAGGACTGTATCTTGCTCCCTTAGACTCTTTACTCTTTCTGCAATGAAATAAGTCTCAAGCAAAAACGTCCTACATTCTTCTCTGTACTTTCTGCATTTTCTACGATAATCTTCAGTTTTTCCTCAAAACTTTTGTCTGCATCTATGTCGACTTTCCAGACTTCTTCTCTGTTCATGAAGAAAAAGGAGACAATCATCGACGGGTGTATCTTCTCCAGGTCAGTTATCATGGATAGAATCACTCTGGAAGGTGAAGACTTTTCTGGAATGGAAGTGGCCATTTCCCATGTGAAACGACAAGGGCTGTACCGCCTTGCAAGTCGTCATGCTGATGTGTATGATGAACAAATCGTGGAAGAGTTCTACCTAGATGCATCTATTATCTACGCGTCTGTAAAGAAAGGAGGTGATGTGTCTGAAATCTCTGCTAATGTTCAAGGGATTCTGGTCACTGTGAACAAAGAGTTGCTAGAAAATCTGTATAGGTTACCATCCGATGGCCTGAGAATGGAAGACCTCGAGAATTTCAGGTTGGACGATTTGCAGACGGCCTACTAGAGGCTGTTTATCGTAGAGACAGATGCCCAGGATGTTCATTCGTCCTGCCACAAAAACAACTTCTGCCTACCGTATGTCTATATGTATGACTTTTGCTGGGGGGTTGTTGAAAATCGGACTTGAGCATTCGAAATGTGCACAAATCTTCGCTTCCGGATGATGGTCGCTATCATGTCAGGCAAAAAGGTCAAGTGGTGCCAGATTCTATTAAAAAGGATACAGGAGGAGGCTGCCAAGCCCGAGTCCGGTAACAAATATTCGGCCTCATCCTCAACGACATCCTTACCAGCTGCGGAGCCAAGCAATCCGCACAGGACAATAAGATTGGCCCCGGGAAGTTCATTGGAGGAATGACTTCCACTGTGTTCAAGAAATCGCATTTGACTGCAAAAAGGCCGAACCCAAAATTCATGCCTATCTCGAGTGACCCGAGGGATGTTACTGTGAGGGTCGCGAGCGTCGAAAAGCCAAGGAAAAGGACTACCTTGGACAGTCGAGCACCCTATGTTATCGAGAAGAAGAAGAAAAAGGCTAAGAAGTTTTCCAAGTCCGAGGCTACAGTGAGTACATCAGTCACTGTAGATGTTCCTACTGTTCCAATCGCTGAAACTATCCCGCATGGCGTAACCCCTATAGAAGAAACAATTGTTGCATAATCTGCAGATCCCGAGCCTGTGGCATCAATGATGGATGAATAATTGTTTTCCAAGTTGGAGGGCTCAGGAGAGTCGGCCTCCCCTTTGGATCCAAGAGCCGCAACTCCTACTAGGGTGCCATCCCCTGTACAGGATCCCTCTCCCCACAGGGTACCATCCCCTGTTCGGGACCCCTCTCTAAAACAGGCTCCCATACCTGTTGAGGATCCCATCCGTGCTGTAGACCCTATTATTGTATGGAGTCCCTCCCTAACAGATATAATTAACAATACTCTTCTCCTTTTACAAATAGATCAAGCGTTTGAACGCTTCAAAATCTGGAAGTCTTACAGTGTTTCCCCATATGACACTCTGTACAATTGGGCCGAATGGAAGGAAGAAGTAGTATTTGTTCTGGAGGTCACGGACACCAAGACTGTCGAGCACTTGATCTGCTGGGAGGATCACTTTTGCCATGAGCTTATTTCAGACTTTTACAAGGCAAAAGAAAAGGCGAGACTCAAAGGGAAATCGTAGTCCGCTGACAATGCTCCCTCACCAAGCCACCACTCTGACCCTGACTCAGATGCTGACGATGATGCCTTACAGGCGGGTCTGCGAATAAGCCGTGAAGAGGCAAGGGAACGAGAGATGGCTACTCACCAAAGTCAACAGGGTCAGGGGACATCTAACCGTAATCAGTCCCCTCCCCCGCAATAGGAAGCTGCTAATGACCAACAGCAGGAGGAATCAGTCCCTCCTGTTACCGCTGAAGAGCAAGCATCCCCTGAACAGGCAGCCTAGCCTATCCCTCAAGAAGCTGAGAGTCGGCAGGAGGATTCAGTCCCTCATGTACTTCCGATTATAGAATAACAAGCCGAACAAGAGAAATCAGTAACTCCTATCCCCGAGACTGAACAAGCCGCACAATCTTTCGAAGCACCTGCTCCCGAAGCACCTACTGTCGAATAGCCCACTCAAGATGCCCCTGTATATCCTATCTCTGCTGACTCAGAATCAGATTTCGATGATGTATACTTGCCTGACAACAGACCACAACGCGCTCGTCATAATGTGGTTCTCCGTCAACTCAATGAGCTTGAGGATTATAAAATAGTGCACCCTGGCTCCCCGCACACTGAAGCCCACATCGAGTAACTCCATGCAATCGGCCAACAGACCGTGTTCCTACATGATGCCATAAAGGCACTGTATGACGTCGGTAAAGAACTTGATTGGATGCAAGAAACTACCTAGGATAAGCTCTCCGATCTGAAGACTACAATCACCATTATCGATGATGCGTTCCGCCCAATGCCTAATGCGTTCTGGCAAGCGCTCAATCATCTCAAGCATCATCAAGAGAGAGTCCTACGACAAGGACAAGAAAATCTTCGAATTTCGGAGGCTAAGACAGTTGCTGCCAGAGACCCTATCTAGACTAACAGGCTATGATCAGAAAATAGATCACATAACTCTGGTGCTCGGTACTCTAATTGACAAAATCACTAATCTGGAGACCAAATAGGATGCAACTATGAAGATCCTATAGGAAATTAACACTAAGGTCACATATCTTGATGATGCCAAAAATAGAGAAGAAGCCAGAGAGGCAGGCAGGCATTGTAGGTTGGAGAGACAAAAAGAGATCGATGCTGCTCTTGAAGAAAGTGTCACTGCTGCGATAGGCCATCTATCCGCGCCTACAAAAGGGTATAGGGTATCTGGTTCTCGACCAGAGTTCCAAGATCCCAACATCCCCTGGAAGAACAACGTGCGAAAGACTACCGAGTTATTGCTACCCACAGATCGATAGCCTTCAGCTGATGAACTAAAGAACTGGAAGAGAAACCAACTGATGAGATACTTCTGTACACTTATCTGGGAATCTCCCCTGTTCAAAAAATTCAAAATGTTGCAGGATGCCGTGAATGAGTTCTCGAGGCTGTTAGCAGATGGAAAGCTCATATTATAAATGCGTATGAAGTCAGGGCATCAAAAAGGTGATCGGATCACTCACCCTGAAGACTGGATACTTGCCTATGATCAATCTCTTGAAGGAACAAGCATATATCAGGATCGAGGTAATGACTCGTTAGTTAATTGGTGGAAGGGAACCGAACATGATCCTAGCAAAAGACCTTGGAGGCAGTCACAGTATAGGAGTTAACCTGTCTGCATTTTCGTGATATTTTGTTTTTCTTCCATAGGCTTATCTTCGCAATATGTATTTTGTGTTTCTTTCAAGCATTGTGATTTTCCTAATTATTATCAATATAATTAATTTCTCTTGAAAGATTACAGCTCGTACTCTAAGCTTACTGTTTTACTATTTACTTACGAAGCTGTTGCAATATTCGAACAAGTACAGAACTTGTTAAGTCTTAAGCTGTAAGAACTTGTCTGCGAACAGTTCATAGGTTAAGTTGTATTCAAACTGGATCACACTGTAATATTGTGCCTATGCGCCAATCATAAGTTTAACTTGTAATACACATCCATGTAAGTTTCTTTATTTTAGAACTTGCCTGCGAGCATTTCACTTTCTAGACTAAGAATTGAAGATCAGATCTTTCGAACAGAAGACTCGAAGACTGCCTCTCTGTATCCCGATGAAATCATCTAGAGAAGGATTTTTGCATTATCAAAAAGGGGGATATTATTGGGATAAACATTCTTGTTTTGATAATTGCCAACATACAGCAACGAAGATCGTAATTGATGGGATAAACATTCCACATGGAAGCTGTTAGAACTCGTCATACAGCCCCAACATACAGCAAAGAGATCTTCCAACAGTCTAGCCTACAGAGCCATCCTCATACAGCAAAAGACGTAATATGATGCATACAGCATACAGGCTGAAGGTGTTTTACTTGGGAAAAGTAGAACACGTCCAACAGGACTGAATATAAAAAGGCTTTAAACCATTGTGAGATAAACATTGTTTATTCATAAAGTATTCCCGGTTAAAGCAGCATTTATTGCTGATAAGACAGCATTTAATGCACCTGGAGAGAGACAACCTTGAACGATCTGAAGAACATTAAATACGGAGACAGAAAGCATGTCTGAAGCATTAAATACGATCTGCTTTAATTCAAACATTCAGCAGCCGCCAATCAAGAGTCAAACATCAACATCTCACCAACCAGCAACTGCTTCATTTATAACGAATACATTTCCAAGGTTATAAATCCCCCCAAGCTAGAGGACTTATAGACACACGAAGAACACATATCGCAAAAGCTATGATAGATCACCTATTGAAGCGAAGAGATATACAAGTCCTCAACGCAAACAGCACAGCATACAGTGGGTGTTCATAAAAGATACAGCTGTTGTTCAAGATTTGTTCTACCTTTCTGTTGAGATTACCATTAGCCCTGTGTGGACTAAGGATCTGTGCGTATTCCGAACTGTGTGCGAAGAATAGCATTGAAGACAAACCTTCGATCCGTGTGAGAAGAAGCAAGTTGATAAAGAGCTCAAGCCAATCTGTGTGAACGGCCCAAAGCTGCATCCCCTGTATCGATCTGTGTGAACGATACAGAGGTAGGTTTAGTTATAGTCACGTAGTTGTGTACGCAGTGATTATAATAATCGTTTTACTCCTGTGTGGAGGACCAGTGGACGTAGATGGGTTTACCTCGAACCACTTTAAACTATGTGTAATTTACCTTTTATTTTTACTGTTTTCATTGCTTTGTGATTTATCAAGTATACTGCTAAAACATTGCACACACCAAGCAAACAGGTGAACACCTAGTTGTTGTATTTACAACAACTCACACCAAACTTCTGCTATGCAAACTAACTTCGAAAATCATACGGCTTACTGTGCTTCTATATTCTAAGCTGTCATTTGTATACTTAGTGGCCAACAAGCTTCAAAATGAGAAACAACTCAGTATTGTATCCATTCGCTCTGATAGAGGCACATAATTCACAAATCTCTTTATAGAGCAGTACTGTGTGGACAATGGCATACATCATGAATACTCAGCAGCCGACACCACTCAACAAAATGGTGTTGCCGAGCGAAACAACAGGACTCTGAAGGAAGCAACAAGAAATATGTTAGCTGCAAGCAAGTTGCCATAGCGCTTCTGTGGAGAAGCAACAAATACAACATGCTATAGACAAAACTGATGTATCATTAACAAGCACCACAACAAAATAACATATGAGGTATGGAATAATAAAACTCTAATGGTTGCGTATTTTCATATTTTTGTATGTAGGTATTATGTTCTTAACAATTGGATGGATCAACTTAAGACCTTTGATGAAAAATTAGATGAAGGTGTTTTTATTGGATACTCCTCTATCAGCAAGGCATCTAGGATATTCAACAAAAGGAAACTGACTATAGAGGAGTCAGTCCATGAAGCCTTCGATGAACCCCCTTGTGACTATACAGGAATAGAAGACCTAACCCAAGGCATTCAGACGCTATCCATTGAGGAAATGCCACAAACTAAAGCAGAACATGTTGTAGGTCTAGATATTAATCTTGCTGCTATAAGAACATAAGAAGTAGTCGAAGCTAATGTTGTAGAAGCTGAAGCTGAAATTACAGCTCATCAGGACACGGCAAGGGATGTTGAACTATAACCCGGTAGGAGGTGGTTAAGAGATCACCCTCAGGAGTTAATAATTGGTGATATTGATGCTGGTGTGTCCACCAGGAGAAAAATACATATTACACAAGGAACTGTACTCTGTGCACAATAAGATATAGAATCCAGTTCTAAAAAGTCTTCATTCCCTGTATGGAAATGCCAAGCTGAAGTTTGGAGACTTGCCATGTGCATCTAGCTGTATTCTTACACAATCTGAACCAATTTCGACCAATGAGGCTCTTAATAATTCTCACTGAATCACTTCTATGGAAAAATAACTCAAAGGTTTTGAAAGAAATAATGTTTGGTATCTAGTCCCTAGACCAACCATCAAGCTGCCACAGGAACCAGATGGGTACCTTGAAACAAAAAGGACAAAAATGGCCTTATCATAAGGAACAAATCCAGATTAGTTTCCCTAGGCTACATACAGGAATAAGGAATAGATTATGTTGAAACATTTGTCCCAGTAGCCGGACTAGAAGCCGTTAGGATATTTCTAGATTTTGCGGCTCATAAAAATTTATTGTGTATCAAATGAATGTAAAGAGCGCATTTATAAATGGAGACCTAGCCAAAGAAGTACATATTGAACTACCACCAAGCTTTGCCAACAACAGAAGGAGGAGATCTTGTGTACGGGGATACACAAGCATCCAGGGCATGGTCTGAAACCCTATCATTGTACCTTATCAATAATGGATTTGAGAAAGGTGCCGTTGACAAAATCCTATTCAAAATCAAGAAGGTGATGAACTTCTTATGGTGTAAATATATGTCTATGATATTATTTTTGGTTCAATTATCCTTGATCTGTGTCAAAAGTTCTCTCATCTCATGCAAAGTAAATTTTAAATGAGTATGATGGAAGAACTTAGCTATTTCTTAGGATTGCAGGTTAAACAACTTCCTACAGGAATATTCATCAACTAGGAGAAATACAACAAGAAGCTGCTCAACAAGTTTGGGATAACACTTCAAAGTCCTCATCCACCCCATGAGCACTTCCACACAAGTGCTGACCAAGCTGGAAAGCCATTTGATCAATCACTATACAGGAAGCTTATAGGATCACTCATGTACCTAATATCCAGTGGGCTCGATATCCAATTTGTTGTATGAATGTGTGCTTGGTATCAGGTAGTACCTAAAGAGTCACTCTTCACCACAGCCAAACGAATTCTTAAGTACGTTAAAGGAACAATCAATGTAGGATTTTGGTATCATAAGGAAGGAAGATTTGATTTGGTGGGCTACAGCGACTCGGATCTTGGAGGCTATAAGTTTGGTAGGAAGAGTATGAGTGGAACTTGCCACATTCTTGGACCAAGACTTGTGTCATGGTTCAGTAAGAAACAATTGTTCAACTCGCTTTCTACAGCTGAGTCAGAATATTATGCTGCTGGGAGATGCTGTATGCAGATCATGTGGATGCAACAACAGCTACAAGACTATGGCATTCAGGCAAGAGAAACTCCAATCATGTGCGACAGTATGACTGCAATCGCAATCACACATAATCTTGTATTGCAGTCTAGGACCAAGCACATTGATATGAAGCATCACTTCATTAGGAATCATGTGGAGAATAAAGATGTCCGGATCGAGAAAATTCATATAGACATTTAGTTAGCCGACATCCTTACAAAGCCTCTTCACACAACAACGTTCTGTATGCTCCGCATGAATTGGGAATGCTACATCTCGACTAAAACTCCCTGTAAGCTTTAAATTTCACTCATAAAATGAGGGAGAATGTTGTAAGACCCATGAATACAGTGTCCACTTTAATTAAGCATACACTCAGAACTACGAGTTATATCCTTACTGTAGGAAAAAGGTATAATTAACCTTCCTACAGATTAGTCATAAATTGATGTAATATAGCATTAGTCATAAATTGTTGTAAGAATTGAATCTTGTATGTACCTTTTAAAGGGGAATGATGTACTTTTGATAATACAGCACAAACACTGTAGGATTTCAATTAATATAAGCGTATCAAATTTCATACACTTAAATCTTTTTCAAAACAGACTTTAGTCCACATGGAACATCTGAATTTAAATGATTTATCTTTCAATACTGAATCTCCATCTGGACTATAATAACTTAAATCCCATGATTCTAAAATTAAAACTGCCTAAACATGCAATAGTGGAAGCTGAAATGTGTCAGTGGTGCGACCAGGCATTAATTTTGAAAACTGATGGACTAGATGTACCAGTTACATCTGAATTAATCATGTTCGTTTATTCAAATACGGTTCTCATCCCTTAAATCTGACCGTTCACTTTGTTAGGAATATGCCCTCGAATGCCACTCAGAGGATGTTGAGTGAGGGAATTATACTTGTTATTATGTAAAACATTATCATAAGGCAATTGTTTGTTTCTTTATTTACTGGCAGTTACTGACATTCCTGACTCGTAAATATATATATAGATACTAGTTCGTGTATTTGAGAGCAAAACATTCCACTCCTTAATGGATAAGGGGATCGACACTGGAAAGGTTTATAGCTCAAATACTTAATCGTTCGCAAGTCGGTGAAACTTAATTGGCGTTAAGTTTATGTGAAGACTTGTATAACATGTTTTTTGATGTGGAGAGTGCATGTCGAACACTAATGGTTAGTGGGAGCACAGTTATAGGTATGCTAATGGGATTAGTATACTCGAACCGACTCACCCTCGATTCGTCACATGGATTTCACTCTGGACAGTCAATGACGGACTTAAAGGTTGTGATAGCTATTCGTGAACCTTCGAATTTAGGATTTGGTTAGGATATGCTTGTGACGTTAAGATTTTCATTAGAGTAGTTCGACCCAGAAAACCAGAAGGTGGGGGTCAACCTCGACGTGCGTCTTGACGGGAAAGTACCAGGTCCTACTCAA
This sequence comes from Orobanche coerulescens, assembly GCA_033398695.1. NCBI lineage: Eukaryota > Viridiplantae > Streptophyta > Magnoliopsida > Lamiales > Orobanchaceae > Orobanche > Orobanche coerulescens. The sequence continues at coordinate 55,315,015 of CM065803.1, forward strand.
TACCAAGATAGAATTATTTCTCCTGTTAGTGAATGGGTTATATGTCTTATGCGGTTGTTGGCAGATGAGATCATAAGTCTTTAGCCAAAGCATTGGAGTTTGGATACATGAGAGCTCGATGATCTCGATTTGAATTAACTCATGCATAGCGTCAAGTATAGATAGGGTTTGACTGACCGTGAGCCTATAACTTGATCAGGACATTTGAAAGAAGGGTTTATATGTATACTTATATTCACGACAGAATGATTCTTGAATGATCCCAATCATTCGTTCTCAGTTGGGGTACAGTGTAGGCCGCCAGGCTGGCTAGGTGGTACTACAACTCTTTGGTTCCTCCCATTGCTAACTGAGATGGACCTACCAAGTCGCGCAATAGGATTGACGACGGAATGAATCGAGCTTATTCACTCTTGTTAAATATTAGACATTGGATGTCTAATTAATTTTGGGACATTGGATGTCTACATTAATTTATTGGATAAATTAAGGCCTAATGAATTAAATAAATTACTGGGTGATTAATTTAATTCACAGATATAATTATTTCTTGTAGAAATTAATTATATTATACTGTATTTGATATGATTAATGATTTGTATGAATTAATTGATATAAATACATCGGAACGGAATTGGAGTTTATCTGTTTAGACTCACGGGAGTCCGAAACGAATCGAACTCATCTGATTCCTTCTAGATGGCCGCCACCCTTCCACTCACCTTCCCCTTGGTCTTTGTCTCCATTTTAATAATGAAAGACCAACGACTTAAGAGATATGATATCTCTTATAATATGGAAAAGGTGATTTGATTGGTTGGGGATGAAGAATAAAATGAAGACCAACTCTTGATTCTTCACCACCAAACCTCACGGTTTTTGCAAGAGTAAAGGAGATAGAAACTTTTCTCCAAGACTTCATCTTCTTCATTGTTGTTCTTCAGTTTTTCTTGGAGAAAAATTGGGAGATAATTAAGAGATTGTGAGTTATACACTTAGAGGGTTATAATCACATAGAAAGCTTCCATCACTCGATTCTAGCCGTAACCTTGGAGGTTAATTTGGTGATCGTCGTTCCGTTTGGTTCTCCGGCGCATGGAAAGTAGAGACGCGGTGCTTTTGGCGTTGGATCATTCAAGAGCTTGGAGCAGATTGGATCCGTGGATAGCATTTAAAGCTTGGGGAATCATCTTCAAGACGTACACCATTTAATCAATAGACTACGAGGGTATGTTTCTCGTATCTTCTTATGCTTCATTATATATTCGTATATACGTAGCTTGATCGATCCTCGTAGGGATTCGGATCGAATTATTTTTCGTTTTACCGATTCCGCTGGGCCTTCATTTTAGGCACCGAATCCCAACAGTGGTATCGGAGCATAGGTCTTGCGATCGTATATATGATATTTGCATTTAGAATGCTTGATTGGATGGTGAATGATTTGGAATCATTTATAGTCGTAGTCGTGGTGTATGTTTTTCGTTCGTTGTAGTTTTATTTTTCGTAAATTTATATCTAAATATAAATCTTTAATTTTTGGGAAATGTGATTTATATTGAAGACATGAAAGTCGGAAAATATTGATATTGGATATCCGGTCGAAAATCTAGCCCTGAATCGTCGTTGGACGATTTTTCGGACGGGGGCATGAATCTGCCCGGGTGACCCGACCGTGCCAGGCAGGCCAGTCTCGGAGACTACCGGGGTAACCCGACCGCGCCATTCGGCACGGTCCGTGTCCGGCAGGCAGTTTCGTCCCAGCAATTTTTCATGTATTTCAGAAAATTAATCTCCCGCATGTTAAATTGGATTTAATATGATTAAAATGATTTATGGTATTTCATTTTAAAAGGGAAATTTGATTAATTGGAATACTTGTGGATGACCGAATTAGTTTGAATGTTTTCATATTACCGGTTGTGTGAATTGATTGGATCAATTCTATTTATTGATTGGATCAATATATATATATATATATATATATTTATACGCTATATCCATTTATTTAGTATTTATTGGATGAATGCTTTTGAATGGGGATGTGGTTCATGGACTTATTAGAATTATTTGTTTCTAAGATGCAATTTTTCAATGTAAAATTTATATGTAATGACGAAGACCGGAGGAAGATCCGTTCGAGAAGACGAAGATTCAAGACCGAAGACTTGTAATTATATTACGGAGTTTTGATTCTAAGAACGGTCTATGAACTACATGTTGGTAGAAACTAAGTTATGAATGTTTATTCATATGGTATGAATGCACAAACGCGCTTAAATGAATTAATGTGCAAAGTGTAACATTAATCGCGAAAATTCTCCCACGACAAATTATTAAGTTTAAAAGGTTTCAAGGTTTTCCTTCCCTCCATCGAGCTTTGGAAAAATTGAAATCCAAACTGGATGTGCTATGCTTCCGAGTTATCGGGTAGTCGTTCGGGGAGGATGGATAAATTACCGGGAGCACATTGGATGCCTTCGGTTGGAGCAAATTTTATCCCTAGAAACCTGATAGGTTGCCGGATAAGATTTAATTGTGAAATTGATTTGCGTCGATGGTATAAACTTAACTTGTTAATGAACTATAGAAACCGTATAGGTTGAGGGGAGTGAACAAGGGGAAAAATAAGATCGAATCATCCATTAGATGGGTTGGTGTTAGACACCACTTTATGAAAATAGACTAGAAACCTGTTCGGTTGCCCTCTATTAAAATTTATAAAGAACTCGATCACTACTATGAAGTAGAGCGATCGATACTTTCGGATTTCACATGGGAGTGTGTCATTCCGATAAAAATAGTGGGAACTGGGTTAAAGAATAGAAAAGACCTTAATTTTGTACTCAGATCATAATTGAACGAGTCACTAATTAATATGTCGTACTTAATGCACTCATAACTCTCAATATGATAATGAACCCACTCACAATTCTACTCGAAAAGAAAACCTTGATCGGACCTAACTTTGTGGATTGGCTCCACAATCTGATGATAGTACTCAATATAGAGGCACTGGGATACGTCTTGGAGACGGACGTTCCGGCGCCTCCAGTGCAGACAAGAGCCAATCAGGAAGAGATTGAAAACCACGAAAAGTGGGTTAAGGATGACGTGCAAGTCCGTGCTTATATGATGGCTTCCATGTCTAATGAGCTTCATAGAGCTCATGAGAAAATGACTTTTGCTAGGCAGATTTGATCTCACTTAACCGAACTTTAATGTGAGCACAATCGAACTACTAGATATGAGATATCCAAGCAACTGTTCGGTGCAAGGATTAAGGAAGGTGAGAAGGTTGGGGACCACATCCTCAAAATGATATCTATGATCGAGAGATTGGAGGCTCTTGATTTTAAGATAGATACTTCTCTTCAGACCGACCTTATCCTACAGTCTATCCTGGATTCCTTCTCACAGTTTATTATGAATTTCAACTGCAATGAGATTGCGTGCAACTTAGCAGGGTTGATGAATAAACTGGTGACCGCTCAGTCTCAGATGAAGACTCCGCGGATGAAGGATTCTGCCCTTGTGATTTCTTCTGGACCTCGGAGGTCTAAGAATAAGAAGAAAAAGACCAAGAAGCGGACGGGACCACAAGTCAAGGACATTAAGGGTAAGGGCAAGGCCCCATTGGTTCCCAAAAGCAAGAAGAAGGACACATGTCTCAAATGTAGTGAGCTGGACCACTGGGCTAGAGACTGTCCGATTCTTCATGGCGCTTCATGTATATAACTTTTAGTTTTGGAAACAAATTGTTCTGCTACTGTATTTTCTACTTCTTGGATACTGGATTCTGGTGCTAGTTCTCATATTTATACCGTGAATCAGGATCTCGAACAAAGTAGGAAGCTTGGATCTGGGGAAGTGATGATTACTGTCGGAAGCGGGCATAGTGTCGAGGAAACTGACATAGGATCACTTCTTTTGGGTTTAGAATCCGGCTTTGTTTTAACTTTAGAAGATGTACTTGTTTTGCCCAAGGGGCATAAGAACATTGTCCATTCCGGTCATGGATCGGAAAGGCTTTTCATTTTTCATTGGTGATGATTCCTGCAAAATTTATTTAAGAAATAAACTCGTGGGCACTGCTACATTGTTAAATGGATTGTATCATCTAAACCTTAGTAACAAAGTCATTGTGAATACTATGACTAGGATGCGTGGTAGGGATGAAATTAATCAAGTTTTGAAATAGCATCTTAGACTTGGTCATGTTGGTCAGATCCTAGGGTCGTCCATTACTTACGTCATTATCGAAAGACCCGAAAGTCACCAAGGTTTACGAAATGGAAAAAGATGGACTTATGGGTCCATTGGGATCGGATCCCTTTCCTACTTGTGAATCTTGCCTTAAAGGCAAAATGACTAAGTCCCCATTCACAAGGACTTTTGAAAGAGCCGCTAATAAACTAGGATTAATCCATACTGACGTATGTGGTGCTTTGAAAGCAGCACATGACGGATATCAATATTTCATTATGTTTACAGATGATCATACTAGGTATGGTTATGTATACTTAATGAAACATAAATCCGAGGCCTTTGAGAAATTTCAGGAATTTAAGGCCCTAGTCGAAAAACAAAATGGTAATCATATCAAAGCACTTCGGTCGGACCGAGGTGGCAAGTATATGAGTGCGGAGTTTGACGAGTTCCTAAAGGAACATGGAATAGTATCACAACTAACACCTCCAGGTACTCCTCAGTTAAATGGTGTGTCAGAAAGAAGGAACCGGACCTTGTTGAACATGGTCCGTTCTATGCTAGGCTATACTAACTTACCAATTTACCTGTGGGGGTATGCACTCCTGACTACTGCATATATCTTGAACAGATTTCCTTCCAAATTTGTTCCTAAAACTCCACATGAGATGTGGGAGGGCTGCAAATCAAGTCTTATTCACATTAGGATTTGGGGATGTCTCGTCTATGTCAAGAAGACTAAGGTGGAAAAGTTGGAAGCGAGGTCCGTGAAGGGACGTTTCATTGGATTCCTAGCTGGGATGATGGGTAATCTATTCTACATGCCCAAAGATCGAAAGATCATTGTTGCTTTACAAGCACACTTCCTAGAAGATGAGTTCATTCAGGAAGGCGGAGTAGGTGGAAGTATATCTTTGGAAGAATACAATGAAACCCCTCAGGAGACACCTGTACAAGAAGTTGGAACCAAACCTTCTGAAACACAAGTACAACCACCTTGTAGGTCTAGTAGGGTGTCTCATTTAGCTGAGAGGTATGGCCTTGTACACTTAGAGGAGCTAAGTCTCCATGAGGTTCCAAGTGATGGCCAAGAGACCGACCCAACGACCTATGACCAAGCGATGGTCTATGTAGACTCCGCGAAATGGCGTGAAGCTATGAAAGCTGAGATAGACTCGGTGCATGTCAATCAAGTCTGGACTCTAGTAGACCGCCCCAAGGGCATAGTGCCTATTGGGAACAAGTGGATCTATAAGACAAAGACTGATGGTGATGGCAAGGTTGACGCCTATAAGGTCAGACTTGTGGCAAAGGGTTATACCCAGAAGGAAGGGATCGATTACCACGATACCTTTTTGCCCGTAGCTATGATCAAGTCTATTCGCATGATGCTTGCTAGAGTTGCCTACCACGATTATGAGATATGGCAAATGGACGTAAAGACGGCTTTCCTTAATAGATTCCTCGAGGAGGAAATCTATATGGAGCATCCTAAAGGATTTGTGTCCGAGGTCGATATTCAGAAAGTGTGCAAGCTTCAGTGTTCCATTTATGGACTTAAGCAAGCTTCGCGTAGTTGGAACCTTCGTTTTGACGAAGCAGTCAAAGAGTTTGGCTTCGTGCAAAATGAAGAGGAGCCTTGTGAATACAAGAGGGTTAGTGGGAACAAGATCACATTTATAGTACTATGTGTAGATGACATTCTACTAATAGGAAATGATGTGGGAATGCTCAGTTCTGTGAAAGCTTGGCTTTCGAGTAATTTCTCCATGAAAGACTTAGGAGAAGCTACCTATATTCTTGGTATTCGGCTCTATCGGGATAGAGCGAAGAGAACGATAGGTCTTTACGAAGCCCTCTATATAGATAAAATCTTAAAGCGATTTAAGATTAATGTAGCTAAAAGAGGGTTCTTACCGATGCGACATGAAATAAAACTCTCCTTGAAGATGTGTCCTCAAAGTCAGGAACAACGAAAGGAAATGAGTAATATACCATATGCTTCGTCCGTGGGTAGACTTATGTATGCTATGTTGTGTACGAGACCTGACATTGCGCATGCTGTGAGCGTGGTAAGTAGGTTTTAGGCAAACCCTGGTAGGGAACATTGGACTACCGTAAAGAATGTTCTCAAGTACTTGAGAAGGACTAGAGATATGGTTCTGATGTACGGCGGTGGAGAACTGAATGTGGTGGATTCACTAATTCGGACTTCCAAGGACAGAAAGACGATTCAATGTATACTTCTGGCTACATATTTACTCTTAATGGAGGAGCAGTATCTTGGCGTAGCCAAGCAAAGCACGACTGCTGATTCCACCTGAAGACTGAGTATCAAGCAGCCTCGGAGGCTTCTAAGGAAGGGTTCTGTATTAAGAAGTTTCTGGGAGAACTTCAATTGATACCATGTGCTGATCTGCCTGTTCCGCTGTACTGCGACAACGACGGAGCTGTAGCGCAGGCCAAGGAGCCGAGATTTCACAACAGTACCAAACACATTGAGAGGAAGTATCATCTCGTAAGAGAATTTGTTCGCAAGGGATACATTGTGCTGCATAGAGTAGACTCAGCCGACAACGTCGCTAATCCACTAACCAAGCCACTTTCTCAGACTAGCTTGGAGCGTCATTGGGAGAACATGGGTATTAGATACCATAGTGTGTGGCACTGAGTGCAAGTGGGAGATTGTTAGGAGTATGCCCTCGAATGCCACTCAGAGGATGTTGAGTGAGGGCATTGTACTTGTTATTATGTAAATCATTATCATAAGGCAATTGTTTGTTTCTTTATTTACTGGCAACTACTGGCATTTCTGACTCGTATATATATATATATATATATATATATATATATATATATATATATATATATATAAACTAGTCCGTGTATTTGAGAGCAAAACATTCCACTCCTTATTAGATAAGAGGATCGGCACTGGAAAGGTTTATAGCTCAAATAGTTAATCGTTCGCAAGTCGATGAAACTTGACCGGCCGTTAAGTTATGTGAATACTTGTATGACATGTTCTTTAACGTGGAGAGTGTCTTTCGAACACTAACGGTTAGTGGGAGCACACATTATAGGTATGCTAATTGGATTAGTATACTCGAACCGACTCACCCTCGATTCGTCACACGGATTTCACTCCAGGACAGTCAATGATGGAATTGAAAGGTTGTGATCGGTATTCGTGAAACTTCGACTTTAGGATTTGGTAGGGATGTGCTTGTGACGTTGAGATTTTCATTAGAGTAGTTCGACCCAGAAAACCATAAGGTGGGGGTCAACCTCGACGTGCGTCGTGACAGGTAAGTAGTAGGTCCTACTGAATACCAAGATAGAATTCTTTTTCCTGTTAGTGAACGGGTTATATGTCTTATGCGGTTATTGGGATATGAGATCATAAGTCTTTGGCCAAAGCATTGGAGCTAGTTGTATTGGATACACGAGAGCTCGATGATGTCGATTTGCATTAACTCATGCATAGCGTCAAGTACAGATAGGGTTTGACTGACCGTGACCCTATTGTTAGGAGTATGCCCTCGAATGCCACTCAGAGGTTGTTGAGTGAGGGCATTGTACTTGTAATTATGTAAACCATTTATATAAGGCAAATGATTGTTTCTTTATTTACTGGTAGTTACTGGCATTCCTAACTCGTAAATAAACATATAGAAACTAGTCCGTGTATTTGAGAGCAAAACGTTCCACCTCTTATTGGATAAGGGGTCGCACCGGAAAGGTTTATAGCTCAAATACTTAATCGTCATAAGTCGATGAAACTTGGGGCGTTAAGTTTATGTAAAGACTTGTATGACGTGTTCTTTGACATGGAGAGTGCCTGTCGAACACTAATAGTTAGTGGGAGCACACGTTATAGGTATGCTAATTAGATTAGTATACTCGAACCGACTCACCCTCGATTCGTCACATGGATTTCACTCGGATACCAATGACGGAATCGAAAGGTTGTGATAGGTATTCGTGAACCTTCGACTTGAGGATTTAGTAGGGATGTGCTTGTGACGTCAAGATTTTCATTAGAGTAGTTCGACCACGTAAACCGGAAGGCGGGGTCAACCTCGACGTGCATCTTGACGGGCAAGTAGCAGTCCTATCAATACCAAGATAGAATTCTTTCTCCCGTTAGTGAGCGGGTTATATGTCCTATGCGGTTATTGGCGAGATGAGATCATAAGTCTTTGGCCAAAGCATTGGAGCCGGTTGTATTAGATACACGGCTCGATGATCTCGATTTGCATTAACGCATGCATAGCGTCAAGCATGATAGGGTTTGACCGACCGTGACCCTAAAACTTGATCGGGACATTTGAAAGAAGGGTTTATACGCCATTGGTATTCACGAGAATGGTTCTTGAATGATCCCAATCATTCGTTCTCGGGGGTACAAGCAGTGTAGCCGCCAGGTGGCTAGGTGGTGCTACTACTCTTTGGTTCCTCCCATTCTTGATCGAGACGGACCTACCGAGTCGCGCATTAGGATTGACGACGGAATGAATCGAGCTTAATCTCTCATTATAAATATTAGATATTGGATATCTAATTTGGGACATTGGATGTCTAAATCGATTTATTGGATAAATTGATTTACGCCTAATGGATTAAATAAATTCTTGGGTGATTAATATAATTCGTGAATATAATTATTTCTTGGAGAAATTAATTATATTATTATGTATTTAATGTGATTAATTGATTGGATTAATTAATCGACACAAATACATAGGAACGGAATAGGAGTTTATCTGTTTGGACTCACGGTAGTCCGAAACGAATCGAACTCATCCGATTCCTTCTAGATGGCCACCCCATCACCTACTCCCTTACTTTGTCTTGGTCTACACTTTCAAGGATGGTGGACTAGTGACCAATCAAGGGGACAAATATCACACCTTGGTGATATTGTCTAAAGTAGGAGATCATGGGGAGTTGAATAAGAATATAAGTGGAGACAAACTCTCACTTGCAAGAGCTTAATTCCAGCCGTGAGCTTTGAAGAAGTGAGAGAGAAAATTATTTTCTTAGTCTTCATCTTCATCTTCTTCTTCACTTTTATTCTTGAGTTTTCTTGGAGAAAATTCAAGATACATTAAGAGAGATATATTATACACTTAGAGTGTAATAACAAAAGCTTCACCACTTGATTCTAGCCGTAACCTTAGAGGTTAATCAAGTGTTGTTGTTCCGGTCGTTTTTCCGGCGCGTGGCAAGTAGAGACGCGGTGTTTTCGGCGTTGGATCGTTCAAGGGCTTGGAGCGGATTGAACTCGTAGAGATCAAACTAAAGCTTGGGGAATAGCTCAAGAGAAGGTTTCCATTTAATCAACGGACTTCGAGGGTTAGTTTCTTACGACTCTTGCTTTTTGTTTATATATTCGTATATACGTAGCTCGATCGATTCTCGTAGGGATTCGGATCGAATTAATTTTCGTTTTACCGCTTCCGCTGGGCCCCGTTTTAGGCACGAATCCCAACAGTGGTATCGGAGCGTAGGTCTTGCGATCGTATATACGATATTGGCATTTGGAATGCTCGATTAAATGGTGAATGATTTGGAATCATTTTAGTCATAATCGTGGTATATGTTTTTCGTTCGTAATAATTGTATTTTTCGTAAGTTTATGTCTAAATATAAATCTTAAATTTCGGGAAATATGATTTATATTGAAGATATGAAAGTCGGAAAATATTGATATGGATATCCGGTCGAAAATCTAGCCCGAATCGTCGTCGGACGACTTTTTGGACAAAAAGGGTAATTTGGCCGAGTGACTCGACCGTGTCTGGGTGACAGTGGTCCGGTCGTGTGGTGGTGAAAGCTTGCACAGAGACCCGGCCGTGTCGAGACACGGGCGTGTCCGCCGAAGTGACTCGGCCGTGTCTGGGTGACACGGTCGTGTCAGATCTGCCAAGTCACTGCCAGGCGACCCGACCGTGTCCTGGGTGACTCGGTCGTGTCCTGGCCGGCATCTTCCGAGCGTGACTCGGCCAAGCCAGGCGTGACTGCCGGTAGGCTGCCGAGGGTGACTCGGTCATGCTGGCCCGTTTTCACCCCGGCTCGATTTTTCCGTGTAATCTTAAAAATTAATCTCCCGCATGTTAAATTGGATTTAATATGATTAAAATGATTTATGGTATTTCATTTTATAAGGAAAATTTGATTAATTGGAATATTTATGTTCGACCGAATTATTTTGAACGTTATTATATTACCGATTGTGTGAATCGATTGGATCGGTTCGTATTGTTGATTGGATCAATGTATCTCTACGCTTTCCATTTATATAGTATTTATTGAATGAATGCTTTTGAATGGGGATGTGGTTCGTGGACTTAGTTTTGAATCGTTCGTTTTATTCGATTGGGTTGTAAAGGCCGTTTTGAGCCTATTTATTTTACTAGAAAAATTTGTATCTAGGATGCAATTTTCAATGTAAAATTTATATGTAATGACGAAGACCGGAGGAAGATCCATTTCGAGAAGACGAAGATTCAAGACGAAGACTTGTAATTAGATTACGGAGTTTTTGTTTTCTAGGAACGGTCCATGAACCACATGTTGGTAGCAACTAGGTTGTGATTGGTTGTTTCATATTGTATGAATGCCACAAACGCGCTTAAACGATTAATGTGCAAAGTGTAACGTTAATCGCGATAATTCTCCCACAACAAATAATTAAGTTTATAAGGTTTCAAGGTTTTCCTTCCCTCCATCGAGTTTTCGGGAAATTGAAATCCAAACCGGATGTGCTATGCTTCCGAGTTATCGGGGTAGTCGTTCGGGGAGGACGGACAAATTACCGGGAGCGCATTGGATGCCTTCGGTTGGAGCAAATTTTATCCCTAGAAACCTGATAGGTTGCATTTTAAGATTCAATTGTGAAACTGATTTGCGTCGATGGTATAAACTTAACTTGTTCACGAACCATAGAAACCGTATAGGTTGAGGGGAGTGAACAAGGGGAAAAAGAAGATCGAATCATCCATTAGATGGGTTGGTGTTGGACACCACTTTATGAAAATTAATAGACTAGAAACACATTCGGTTGCCCTCTATTAAGATTTATAAAGAACTCGATCACCACTATGAAGTAGAGCGACGATACTTAGGATTTCACATGGGAGTGTGTTATTCCGATAAAAATAGTGGGAGCCGGGTAACAAGAATAGAAAGGACCTTAATTCTATACTGATCATAATATAACAAGTCACTAATTAATGTTATACTTAATGCGGACATAACTCAATATGACAATGAATCCACTCGCAATTCTACTCGAAAAGAACACCTTAATGGGACCTAACTTTGTGGATTGGCTCGCATCCGATGATTGTCCTCGGTATAGAGGCACTGGGATACGTCTTGGAGACGGACATTCCGGCGCCTCCTATGCGGACTCGAGCCAATCAGAAGAGATTGAAAACCACGAAAAGTGGGTTAAGGATGACGTGAAAGTCCGTGCTTATATGATGGCTTCCATGTCTAATGAGCTTCAGAGAGCTCATGAGAAAATGACTTCGCTAGGCGATTCTATCTCACTTAACCGAGCTTTATGGTGAGCACAGTGAATCGCTAGATATGAGATATCCAAGCAACTGTTCGGTGCAAGGATGAAGGAAGGTGAGAAGGTTGGGGAACACGTCCTCAAAATGATATCCATGATCGAGAGATTGGAGGCTCTTGATTTTAAAATGGATACTTCTCGCCAAACCGACCTTATCCTACGATCTCTCCGATTCCTTCTCACGGTTTGTTATGAACTTCAACTGCAATGAGATTGCATGTAATTTAGTGGGCTAATGAACAAACTTGTGACCGCTCAGTCTCAAATGAAGACTCCGCGGATGAAGGAGTCTGCTCTTGTGATTTCTTACGGACCTCGGAGGTCTAAGAATAAGAAGAAAAGACCAAGAAGCAGTGGACCACAAGCTAAGGACCTTAAGGGTAAGGGCAAGGCCCCAATGGTTCAAGAACAAGAAGAAAAGGATACTTGTCTCAAGTGCGGTGGTGGGCCACCGGGCTAGAGACTGTCCGATTCTTCATGGCACTTGGTCTGCAGAACTTTTAGTTTTGGAAACAAATTGTTCTCGCTATCGTATTTTCTACTTCTGAATCTTGGATTCTCGGTGCTAGTTCTCATATTTGTACCGTGAATCGGGATCTGGAACAAAGTAGGAAGCTTGGAGCTGGAGAAGTTATGATCACAGTCGGAAGCGGGCATAGTGTCGAGGCGACCGACATAGGATCACTTCTTTTGGGTTTAGAATCCGGCTTTGTTTTGACTTTAGAAGATGTACTTGTTTTGCCCAAGGGGCACAAAACATTGTATCCATTAGGTCATGGACCGAAAAGGCTTTTCATTTTTCATTGGTGATGGTTCTGCAAAATTTATTTTAGAAATAAACTAGTGGGTACTGCTACATTGTTGAATGGATTGTATCATCTAAATCTCAGCAACAAAGTAGTTGTGAATACTATGACTAGAAAACGTGGTAGGGATGAAACCAGTCAAGTTTTGAAATGGCATCTTAGACTTGGTCATGTTGGTCAGACCAAGGTTTACAAGATGGAAAAGATGGACTTATGGGTCCATTGGGATCGGATCCATTTCCTACTTGTGAATCTTGCCTTAAAGGCAAAATGACTAAGTCCCCTTCACAGGACTTTTGAAAGAGCCGCCGATAAATCGGGATTAATCCATACCGACGTATGTGGTGCTTTAGAAGCGACGTGACGGATATCAATATTTCATTACGTTTGAGATGATCATACTAGGTATGGTTATGTATACTTAATGAAACATAAATCCGAGGCCTTTGAGAAATTCCAGGAATTCAAGGCCCTAGTCGAGAAACAAACTGGTAATCATATCAAAGCACTTCGGTCGGACCGAGGTGGCGAGTATATGAGTACGGAGTTTGACGAGTTCCTTAAGGAACATGGAATAGTTTCACAACTAACACCTCCAGGTACTCCTCAGTTAAATGGTGTGTCAGAAAGAAGGAACCGGACCCTGTTGAACATGGTCCGTTCCATGCTGGGCTATACTGACTTGCCGATTTACCTGTGGGGGTATGCACTCCTGACTGCCGCGTATATCTTGAATAGATGTCCTTCCAAATCCGTTCCTAAAATTCCACATGAGATGTGGGAGGGAAGGAAACCAAGTCTTAATCATATTAGGATTTGGGGATGTCCCGCCTATGTCAAGAAGACTAAGGTGGAAAAGTTGGAAGCTAGGTCTGCGAAGGGACGTTTCATTGGATTCCCGTCTGGGACGATGGGATATCTATTCTACATGCCCGAAGATCGAAGGATCATTGTTGCTTTACAAGCACACTTCCTGAAAGATGAGTTCATTCAGGAAGGCGGAGCAGGTAGAAGTATTTCTTTAGAAGAATACAATGAAACTCCTCGAGAGACACCTGTGCAAGAAACTGGAACCGAACTTTCTGAAACACAAGTACAACCACCTCGTAGGTCTAGTAGGGTGTCTCATTTACCTGAGAGGTATGGGCTTGTGCACTTGGAGGAGTTGGGTCTCCATGAGGTTCCAAGTGATAGCCAAGAGACCGACCCGACGACCTATGACCAAGCGATGGTGGATGTAGACTCCGCGAAATGGCGTGAAGCTATGGAAGCTGAGATAGACTCGATGCATGTCAATCAGTGTCGGACTCTAGTAGACCGCCCCAAGGGCATAGTGCCTATTGGGAACAAGTGGATCTACAAGAGAAAGACTGATGGTGATGGCAAGGTTGACGCCTATAAGGCCAGGCTAGTGGCAAAGGTTTATACCCAGAAGGAAGGAATCGATTACCACGATACCTTCTCGCCCGTAGCCATGATCAAGTCTATTCGCATGATGCTTGCTATAGTTGCTACCACGATTATGAGATATGGAAAATGGACGTAAAGACGGCTTTCCTTAATGGATTCCTCGAGGAGGAAATCTATATGGAGCAGCCTAAAGGCTTTGTATCCGAAGTCGATATTCGAAAGTGTGCAAGCTTCATCGTTCCATTTATGGATGAAGCAAGCGTCGCGTAGTTGGAATCTTCGTTTTGACGAGGCACAAAGAGTTTGACTTCGTGCAAAATGAAGAGGAACCTTGTGTATACAAGAGGGTTAGTGGGAGCAAGATCGCATTCTTAGTACTATATGTAGATGACATTCTACTAATAGGAAATGATGTGGGAATGCTCGGTTACGTGAAAGCTTGGCTTTGAGTAATTTCTCCATGAAAGACTTGGGAGAAGCTACCTATATTCTTGGTATTCGACTCTCTGGGATAGAGCGAAGAGAACAATAGGTCTTTCCCAAGCCCTCTATATAGATAAAATCTTAAAGCGATTTAAGATGGATGATTCTAAAAGAGGGTTCCTACCGATGCGACATGGAATAAAACTCACCTTGAAGATGTGTCCTCAAAATGAGGAACAACGAAAGGAAATGAGTAATATACCATATGCTTCGGCCGTGGGTAGCCTTATGTATGCTATGTTGTGTACAAGACACGACATTGCGCATCCGTAAGCGTGGTGAGTAGGTTTCGAGCAAACCCGGGTAGGGAACATTGACCGCCAGAAAGAACGTTCTCAAGTACTTGAGAAGGACTAGAGATATGGTTACGATGTATGGTGGTGGAGAATTGGATGTGGTGGGATTCACCGATTCGGACTTCCAAGGACCGAAGGACGACTCGATGTCCACTCGGCTACATATTTACTCTTAATGGAGGAGCGGTATCTTGGCGTAGTGCCAAGCAAAGCGCGACCGCCGATTCCACTGTCAGCCGAGTATCAAGCAGCCTCGAGGCTTCCAAGGAAGGGTTCGGATTAAGAAGTTTCAGGAGAACTTCAAGTGATACCATGTCCGAGTCACTGTTCCGCTATCTGCGACAACGACGGAGCCGTAGCGCGAGCCAAGGAGCCGAGGTTTCACAACAAAGACCAAACATATTGAGAGGAAGTATCATCTCGTAAGAGAATTTGTTCGCAAGGGATACATTGTCCGCATAGAGTAGACTCGGCCGACAACGTCGCCGATCCACCGACAAGCCACTATCTCGAGACTAGCTTGGAGCGTCATCCGGAGAACATGGGTATTAGATACCATAGTGTGTGGCATTGAGTGCAAGTGGGAGATTGTTAGGAGTATGCCCTCGAATGCCACTCGGAGGTTGTTGAGTGAGGGCATTGTACTTGTAATTATGTAAACCATTTATATAAGGCAATGATTGTTTCTTTATTCTTGGTAGTTACTGGCATTCCTAACTCGTAAATAAACATATAGAAACTAGTCCGTGTATTTGAGAGCAAAACGTTCCACTCCTTATTGGATAAGGGGTCGCACTGGAAAGGTTTATAGCTCAAATACTTAATCGTTCGCAAGTCGATGAAACTTGATCGGGCGTTAAGTTTATGTAAAGACTTGTATGACGTGTTCTTTGACATGGAGAGTGCCTGCCGAACACTAATAGTTAGTGGGAGCACACATTATAGGTATGCTAATTAGATTAGTATACTCGAACCGACTCACCCTCGATTCGTCACATGGATTTCACTCGGGACGATCAATGACGGAATTGAAAGGTTGTGATAGGTATTCGTGAACCTTCGACTTGAGGATTTAGTAGGGATGTGCTTGTGATGTCAAGATTTTCATTAGAGTAGTTCGACCACGTAAACCGGAAGGCGGGGTCAACCTCGACGTGCATCTTGACGGCAAGTAGCAGTGTCCTCGAATACCAAGATAGAATTCTTTCTCCCGTTAGTGAGCGGGTTATATGTCCTATGCGGTTATTGGCGAGATGAGATCATAAGTCTTTGGCCAAAGCATTGGAGCCATT
Source organism: Orobanche coerulescens (assembly GCA_033398695.1). Lineage (NCBI taxonomy): Eukaryota > Viridiplantae > Streptophyta > Magnoliopsida > Lamiales > Orobanchaceae > Orobanche > Orobanche coerulescens. The sequence continues at coordinate 55,331,096 of CM065803.1, forward strand.
GTATTAGATACACGGCATTTCGATGATCTCGATTTGCATTAACGCATGCATAGCGTCAAATCTGAGATAGGGTTTGACCGACCGTGACCCTAAAACTTGATCGGGACATTTGAAAGAAGGGTTTATACGCCATCGGTATTCACGAGAATGGTTCTTGAATGATCCCAATCATTCGTTCTCGGTGGGAGTACAGTGTAGCCGCCAGTGGCTAGGTGGTGCTACTACTCTTTGGTTCCTCCCATTGTTGACTGAGACGGACCTACCGAGTCGCGCATTAGGATTGACGACGGAATGAATCGAGCTTAATCTCTCATTATAAATATTAGATATTGGATATCTAATTTGGGACATTGGATGTCTAAATCGATTTATTGGATAAATTGATTTACGGCCTAATGGATTAAATAAATTCCTGGGTGATTAATTTAATTCGTGAATATAATTATTTCTTGGAGAAATTAATTATATTATTATGTATTTAATGTGATTAATTGATTGGATTAATTAATCGACACAAATACATCGGAACGGAATAGGAGTTTATCTGTTTGGACTCACGGGAGTCCGAAACGAATCGAACTCATCCGATTCCTTCTAGATGGCCACCCCATCACCTACTCCCTTACTTTGTCTTGGTCTACACTTTCAAGGATGGTGGACTAGTGACCAATCAAGGGGACAAATATCACACCTTGGTGATATTGTCTAAAGTAGGAGATCATGGGGAGTTGAATAAGAATATAAGTGGAGACAAACTCTCACTTGCAAGAGCTTAATTCCAGCCGTGAGCTTTGAAGAAGTGAGAGAGAAAATTATTTTCTTAGTCTTCATCTTCATCTTCTTCTTCACTTTTATTCTTGAGTTTTCTTGGAGAAAATTCAAGATACATTAAGAGAGATATATTATACACTTAGAGTGTAATAACAAAAGCTTCACCACTTGATTCTAGCCGTAACCTTAGAGGTTAATCAAGTGTTGTTGTTATTCCGCGTTTTCCGGCGCGTGGCAAGTAGAGACGCGGTGTTTTCGGCGTTGGATCGTTCAAGGGCTTGGAGCGGATTGAACTCGTAGAGATCAAACTAAAGCTTGGGGAATAGCTCAAGAGAAGGTTTCCATTTAATCAACGGACTTCGAGGGTTAGTTTCTTACGACTCTTGCTTTTTGTTTATATATTCGTATATACGTAGCTCGATCGATTCTCGTAGGGATTCGGATCGAATTAATTTTCGTTTTACCGCTTCCGCTGGGCCTTCGTTTTAGGCACCGAATCCCAACACCTATAACTTGATCGAGACATTTGAAAGAAGGGTTTATACGTATACTGGTATTCACGACATAATGGTTCTTGAATGATCCCAATCATTCGTTCTTAGTTGGGGTACAGTGTAGGCTGCCAGGCTGGCTAGGTGGTGCTACAACTCTTTGGTTCCTCCCATTGCTAACTGAGACGGACCTACCGAGTTGCGCAATAGGATTGACGACGGAATGAATCGAGCTTATTCTCTCTTGAAAAATATTGGACATTGGATGTCTAATTAATTTTGGGACATTGGATGTCTAAATTAATTTATTGGATAAATTAATTTACGGCCTAATGAATTAAATAAATTACTGGGTGATTATTTTAATTCACATATATAATTATTTCAGGTATAAATTAATTATATTATATTGTATTTGATATGATTAATTAATTGGATTAATTAATTGATATAAATACATCGGAACGGAATTGGAGTTTATCTGTTTGGACTCACGGGAGTCCGAAATGAACCAAACTCGTTCGATTCCTTCTAGATGGATTCCCCCTTCCACTCACCTTCCCCTTGGTCTTTGTCTCCATTTTAATAATGGAAGACCAAAGGCTTAAGAGATATGGTATCTCTTATAATATGGAAAAGGTGATTTGATTGGTTGTGGATGAAGAATAAAATGAAGACCAACTTTTGATTCTTCACCACCAAACCTCACAGTTTTTGCAAGAGAAAAGGAGAGAGAAACTTTCTCCAAGTATTCATCTTCTTCATTGTTGTTCTTGAGTTTTTCTTTGAGAAAAATTGGGAGATAATTGAGAGATTGTGAGTTATACACTTAGAGTGTTATAATGACATAGAAAGCTTCCATCACTCGATTCTAGCTGTAACCTTGGAGGTTAATTTGGTGATCATTGTTCCATTCATTTCTCTGGCGTGTGGAAAGTAGAGACGTGGTGCTTTCGGCGTTGGATTATTTAAGAGCTTGGAGCAGATTGGATTCGTGGATAGCATTTAAAGCTTGGGGAATCATCTTCAAGACATACACCATTTAATCAACGGACTACGAGGGTATGTTTCTCGTATCTTCTTATGCTTCGTTTTATATTCGTATATACGTAGCTTGATCGATCCTCGTAGGTATTATGATCGAATTAATTTTCATTTTACTGCTTCCGCTGGGCCTTCATTTTAGGCACCGAATCCCAACACACTGTAACCTCGCCTTCCTGCACACTATAAAAGGGCCAGTATGATGATCCACAAAATCTGTATGCTTTCTGCATATTAAACGAACCTACAGCATACAACTTATATATTTAAAATCTTTCTATCTTCTCTATCTACTGAAAAATGTCTTCTTCATAAACTTCATCACTTTCTCAGAAGAAGAAGGACGCCATTATTGACGGACGAATATTTGCTCGCTCTGTTCTTCAAGAGCGTATAATCTCTAAGGATGAAGATATGACTGTAATACCCGAGATTTCTGTTATGTAATTGGAACTTGTGATATTGTAATGATTGTACTTTTGCCTGAGTATTTTTCTCCGTATTTCATAATCCGATGTCGTCGAGCATATAATTTCGTGTATGTGATTTCATAGGATGAAATTCTGTGCATGTAGCGCACGCTACAGGCTAAGGGTAGCGTACGCTAACATGGTTTTATAGCGCACGCTACCGAGTGTAAGTAGCGCACGCTACGCGTGGTCAAATTGATTGAGACGCGCGGTAGGTGAGATCTGGCCGGGGGACCCTTGTCGGATCCTGTCGAATGTATCTGGACGGCTTTCGGGAAAAGCCGAGTCAACGCCTTAGCGCACGCTAGAGGTCTATGCGTAGCGCACGCTAAGTGCCGAGTACAGTATAGACTGTGAGCCGTTAGCGCACGCTACGGACAGTGTATAGCGCGCGCTAATAGCTATTTATTATTAATAGGACAGCATCCTATTCGGGAATTCAGTCCTTTCTTCCCCCATAACCCGAACTCTTGCACTTGAAACATAACTCCATTCGTCTTAAACACTCCATATCAACCTTCTAGTTCGAGATTGAAGATCTTATATCATTGGAGATTGGTGTTCAAACCTTGGGTGTTGGATTGCTTCATTTTCATCCGTGTTCTTCACTACTTTGAGGTAGGTGATTCTTCACCAATGATTAGTAATGTTCATGAGGAAGTTTGAATCATGTTTGGATAGCTAGTATCTCGTTTTTATCGGTCATCACATGTTAGAAGGATACTTTTGACGTATCGGTACTAGATGTCGAATGAACCTTTGAACCATCTTATTATAAGGACTCCTAAGCATGTTTAAATCGATTTATGATCAAGTAATCGGATATTACCCAGTTGATACGTTGTATACGTTGGAATCATGTGTTTTGGAACATAAGACGATGGAATTTAGATTATTTCTTGAAGATCGTAGAGGAATTGTGATATCGAGATAACTATCCGTATATTTGTATCTCATGATCATAGAAATCCTCCAGAAACCTTATTAGCATGATATGCCCGAGGATAACTTGTAATATCACCATAGGGTTCATGAGTTCTTCATCATTCAACCCAGTTTTCGGTTCGTAGTATTCTGCCATGCAAGATTAGCGCACGCTAACATGTGTGAGTTAACGTGCGCTATCGAGGTTCGGTTTTCGCAACGCGACGTAGCGTGCGTTATGAGGCGGCCGATCGCCGGTTGTGGCTAGCGCACGCTAGTCTTATACAATAGCGTACACTAACAGTTCAGCTTAGCGCACGTTACGTATAGTACGTAGCGCGCGCTAAGCAATCCAGGCAGCTTGTTTAGTTTGAGCTTTTCGGCCGTAGGTCGAATTGTTAGGCCATTGTTCGACTCGAGATGATTTGTATATCGTTCCTTTTGTTAAGGTTCGAGCTTGTTACGTTGATCGGAGGCGGCCTTCGAGTGCGTCGAGAGCATTGAAGTATATCATTCTTGCCATCTTCGAGGCAAGTATCGTGATATGTTAATATCGGTATTTTTGGAATATACGTATGATTATGCATGTTGTTGAACATGATATTTACTTCGTTGATTTGTCATGATATTCGTTGTATATTGTTTATATGTTCATGTTGATGAACATAATGATTTGGCATATGTGTATGCATGAGTTGTGTTGTATACGTTGTACGATCTATGCCGAGGGCGCTGGATCGGATGTCCACCTCGTGTTGGTCCGACGGGATCATCTTGGGATCTAGCCGAGGGCGCTGGATCATTGGACGGGTTATTTCCACCTCGTGTTGGTCCGACGGGATCATCTTGGGATCTATCCGAGGGCGCTGGATCATTGGAATACCCATCTTTGTGTAATGGAATCTTGTAGATTCGCATTGTCGGGTTCCTAGCGGAAGCCCGTGTGATATGTCTTGTTGTGTATTGTTGATGCATATTGAATTGTTTAAATACGATACTTGTACTAGCATTGTTTTGCTAACCCCTTCGGGGTGGACATTTGTTTTGATGTTCGGGTAGCTAAGGAGCAGGGGAAAAACACAAGATCGACGTGATGACGAAGGGGTTGATGATGTTTATTGTTATTGGAGATTTGTTGTCTTGGTTTGGTTTCTGTACTCGAGTACGTGTGTCCTTTGATATTAATTCGATATGGTTGTATTAATTATCCGTTGAACCAGTTGTACGTTTTCATAAACTCGAATTTTCGCAAGTATTGACGTCTTATATTCACTTTCCTTTTTAATTAGCCTTGTAAATCCTTATTTAAAGGGTTTACGGCGCTGTAATTATCCCGAATATCTCGGGGTGTTACAGAATATGGTATCGGAGCTAAGATTTATGGATATCTTGGCAGTCGGGTTTTATTTGGAGTGCATTTACGTTATTTGATTTACGGGTCGTTTGTAACATCAGCATTCGCGAAGTCGTCATGTGGACCGTGGTTGTAAGTCTCTTAATCTCTTATACTACCGTTTTACTTAAATCTTGTTTTGTGAGTATTGACGGACTTTATTTGAAAATTTTTGTTACGTATATTGAGAAATTTCGTTTACGGTATGTTGAGAGGAGGTCGTGGACGCGGGCCGGTCGTGGACGCGACGTGGTAACATGAGACATGAGGATTCCGCAACTACCCCGAAATATCGGCTAGTCGAACCGATTCCCATTACGGAGGCGGCAAGGATCGGCGAATGATGACGCAAATCCGAACATGCGGGAGTGCTTCAACAGTGGTGGCGCAGATAAACCAGTTCGCCAGTCGTTGATCGCATGCGAGGCGATGGGGCGGCACCATGAGGATAGCAGGGAGACAGATGGCTTCTTGAGGTGGTTAAATTGCACCCGCCAAAATTTGTGGATCTGTGAGGCACTTACTTGGGATCACGGCTCAAGGAGTTGGAGAAGATATTCGCGGGTCTTAAGCGTCCCGAGGACCGGAAGGTTCCCATTGCCCAGTATTTTACATTTGGGAGGCCTTTGGCCCGGTGGGAGGCTATTCGACCCGAGAACCATAATGCGGATTGGGAATTCAAACAAATGATGGAAGCATGGTATTGTCCTCGTCAGGTTAGAGAGGCGAAGATCCGAGAGTTTTCTCACCACAGAGTTCGGAGGCATCTCATGTGGATGTAATTAAAACTTTTAATCATCGGTGACTTGTGTGCGACACTTGGTCGAACGGAGGCGAAAAGATTTTTCATTTTGATATGCGGATGAAGCGGAGATTCAGCAGTACATGTCCGGATTCGAGTGTACTACGTTGCGACAGTACCAAGACAAAGCGCTGGCCTACGACATGAAAGAGGCAGCGGTGGAGAAATCAGTAGAGGCAAAGAAACAGAAGGTGTCGGGAAACTTCACGGAGACTAAGAATAGCGGGCCCCGCGGGTCGGTCCTCTTTTCACTCATCCAGAGACCTCCGCATCCTAGTCGAGGAGGAAAGAAGTTCGGACAGCATCGGTAGTTTCGGACGCATCAAAGAAATGCTACAATTGTGGTCGGCAGGGCATATTCGACGAGATTGCCCCGCATCTTCTGTGACTTGTTACGATTGTGGGCAAGAAGGGCACCGTGCGGCCTTGTGGAGCCGCTACTAGATCTGGCAACCGCACTCCGGCCGGTTCCTAAGGAGATGAGTGTGAACCAGACAGAGTGGATTTTGCAGCAGACTGGGAAGAGAGAGACATCGATCCGGGTCCGTTCCTCCGCGCTGTACGAAATGAGGAGATCGGCGACGAACACTGCTGTTGCATCAGTGCGATTCAGATCCTTTTGCAACGATTAGTGTCTTGTTCGATTCGGGAGCTACGCATTCTTTTATATCTTTGAACTGTGTTAATCGTTTGAACATCTCGTGCTTGTATAATTGTGAACCTTATGTTGTGGGATTACCGAGCGGAGAGAAAATTGTGGGAACACTAGAAGCTAGGGATTTCCCAGTATCTATAGAAGGGAGAGATTGGCCATCGAATCTTATTGTAGTTGACATATGCGGTGACGATTTAATTCTCGGAGATGATTGGCTCAACCGTTATGGAGCTGTGTTGAATTACCGAGAGAGAGTCATTTCCATCATTGCTGATGACGGATCTGAACACTTATTCCGAGGATGGAGACCGGGAAGCTCGGGGAAATTGATCAAGGCAATGAAAGCTGTGAAATTACTGAAGCAGGGATGTCACGGACTTTGGTGCTATGCCATGAGGAAAGAGGAAGAGATAGAGCTCTCGTCTATTTCAGTTGTGAATGAGTTCTCAGATGTATTTCCTGACGAGCTACCCGGGTTACCCCGCAAAGAGAAGTGGAATTCACCATCGAATTAGAACACGGAGCAACCCCTATTTCAGGGCACCATACCGCATGGCGCCAACCGAGATGTATGAACTCAAGAAGCAATCGGAGGAATTGTTACGGAAGGGCTATATTCAACCGAGCGTTTCCCCTTGGGAGCGCCCATTCTTTTGTCCTAAGAAAGACGGATCCCTCCGATTGTGTATTGATTACAGGGAGCTTAACAAGATGACGATCAAGAATAAGTATCCTATACCGGATCGACGACTTGTTTGATCAACCGCAAGGGGCGAGGTATTCTCGAAGATTGACTTGCGATCGGGATACCACCAATTGAGAATTAAGGAATCGGATATACCGAAATCGCTTTGAGATCCGATGCGGGCATTATGAATTTGTGGTGATGCCATTCGGACTTACCAATGCTCCTGCGGTATTCATGCAATTGATGAATCGGGTATTCTTGGAATACTTGGATAAATTTGTGGTCGTTTTCATTGACGACATTTTGATATATTCGAGAGACGCAGAGGAGCATGCTGATCATTTATGTGTGGTTTTGAGCATCTTGAGAAAGGAACAGCTATATGCGAAATTTGCTAAATGCGAGTTCTGGCTTAAGGAAGTAACCTTCCTTGGGCATGTGATATCTGCCGATGGAGTTCAGGTGGACCCGAAGAAAGTCGAAGCAATCTTGGAATGGGAAGCTCCTAAGAACGTGAAGGAAGTCCGAAGCTTCTTAGGACTAGCGGGATATTATCGCCGCTTTGTAGAGGGATTTTCCAAAATTGCTCGTCCGCTCACTCAGCTGTTACAGAAAACTCAAAGGTTCGCGTGGAATGAGAAGTGCCAGGCTGGTTTTGACGAACTTAAGAAGAGACTGACGACAGCACCTATATTAGCGCTGCCAAAAGGAACTGACGGATTTATGGTATACAGCGACGCTTCAAATCAGGGTTTGGGTTGTGTGTTGATGCAAAAGGATAAAGTAATTGCTTATGCTTCTCGGCAGTTGAAACCGTACGAAGTTAATTATCCGACTCATGATCTGGAGCTAGCAGCTGTGGTTTTTGCTTTGAAAATTTGGCGACATTATCTGTACGGCACTCATTGTCAAATCTTTACGGATCATAAGAGCCTCAAATATATTTTCAGTCAGAAGGAATTAAACATGAGGCAGAGAAGGTGGCTGGAATTGATCAAGGATTACGACTTAGAGATTCTCTATCATCCGGGAAAGCAAATGTAGTAGCCGATGCTTTGAGCCGTAAACTGTTTCTCTTCGAGTGTTGGAAGCTCTTACGCCCCAAACCGGTATTCAACGGAACCGATCCGCGAAGGATTGAAGTATGGGCACCAGGAATCGAGGCGACTTTATGTGATGGAACTAACTTCATCACTAGTCGAGAAGATCAAGTCAGCAGTTGGACGATTCCCGATCCTTCGATTATGTGATGAAGTAAAGAAAGGAAAAGCCCGAGGATTCGTGATACAAGATGATGGAGTTCGAGATTTCAAAGTCGACTTTGCGTTCCCGATGATGATGATTTGAGACGAACTATTCGAAAGAAGCTCATAGCGCGCCCTATTCTATTCACCCAGGCGTGTAAGATGTATAAGGATCTTAAACAAAACTTGGTGGGGAAATATGAAGAAGGGCGTGGCAGTACGTTTCGAAGTGTTTGACTTGTCAGCAGGTTAAGATTGAACATCAGCGACCTGCCGGGATGTTAAAGCCGCTTCCGATCCCTGAATGGAAGTGGGAGGACATTTCGATGGATTTCATCACAAGTATGCCGAGGACTAGAGCAGGAATGAACATGATTTGGGTCGTAGTTGATCGACTAACCAAGTCGGCTCATTTCCTAGGAATCAAGGATACATGGGGACCCGAGAGATTGGCACGAGTGTTTGTTGCGGAGATAGTCAGATTGCATGGGACGCCGAAGACCATTATTTCGGATCGAGATGGTCGTTTCGTGTCGCACTACGGAAAGCGATTCACAAGGCTTTGGGGAAGGCTCAACTTTAGCATGACTTATCATCCCCAAGCAGACGGTCGGTCAGAAAGGACTATTCAAGCTGTAGAAGACATGCTTAGAGCTTGTGCGTTGGATTGGTGTTGATTGGGAAGTTCACTTGCCCTTGATATAATTCTCTAACAATAACAGTTGGCACTCTTCTATCAAGATGGCACCATTTGAAGCTTTATGCGGGAGGAGATGCCGATCGCCTGTGTTGGGATGATTCTTCGGATCGATCGGACGGAACCGGAATTGATTATTCAGACTCAAGAGAAAATATCTTTGATTCGAGAGAGTATATTGACTGCACAAAGTCGACTGAAGTATTATGCCGATGTAAGTCGTCGTCCTCTAGAGTTCGACGTTGGGGATCATGTGATATTGAAGGTGTCTCCTACACGAGGGATTTTCCGTTTTGGGAGGAGAGGCAAGCTTAGTCCGAGATATATCGGACCATTTGAGATCCTAGATAAGGTTGGGGATTTAGCGTACGGAGTTGGCCTTACCGCCATCGCCGAGTCATGTTCACAATGTGTTTCACGTATCCCAAGCTGCGGAAGTATGTACGGACCCGATCACGTCATTGATTTAGACGAGATCGAGATAGCTAATGATGGCACCTTGAAGAGAGACCTATCAAGATACTTGAGAGCCGGATCAAACAATTGAGGAATAAACCAATACATTTGGTTAAAGTACAATAGTCACGACATGGAGTCGAAGAGGCCACTTGGGAAACGGAGGACGGTATGAAGTCTAAATATCCGGAGTTGTTTTCATCCTAAGTTTGGGACGAAACTTATTTTTAGGAGGAAGGATGTAATACCCGAGATTTGTTATGTAATTGGAACTTGTGATATTGTAATGATTGTACTTTTGCACAGTATTTTCTCCGTATTTCATAATCCGATGTCGTCGAGCATATAATTTCGTGTATGTGATTTCATAGGATGAAATTACATGCATGTAGCGCACGCTACGAGGCTAAGGGTAGCGTACGCTAACATGGTTTTATAGCGCACGCTACCGAGTGTAAGTAGCGCACGCTACGCGCGGTCAAATTGATTGAGACGCGGTAGGTGAGATCGGCCGGGGACCCTTGTCGGATCCTGTCGAATGTATCTGGACGGCTTTCGGGAAAAGCCGAGTCAACGCCTTAGCGCACGCTAGAGGTCTACGCGTAGCGCACGCTAAGTGCCGAGTACAGTATAGACTGTGAGCCGTTAGCGCACGCTACGGACAGTGTATAGCGCGCGCTAATAGCTATTTATTATTAATAGGACAGCATCCTATTCGGGAATTCAGTCCTTTCTTCCCCCATAACCCGAACTCTTGCACTTGAAACATAACTCCATTCGTCTTAAACACTCCATATCAACCTCCTAGTTCGAGATTGAAGATCTTATATCATTGGAGATTGGTGTTCAAACCTTGGGTGTTGGATTGCTTCATTTTCATCCGTGTTCTTCACTACTTTGAGGTAGGTGATTCTTCACCAATGATTAGTAATGTTCATGAGGAAGTTTGAATCATGTTTGGATAGCTAGTATCTCGTTTTTATCGGTCATCACATGTTAGAAGGATACTTTTGACGTATCGGTACTAGATGTCGAATGAACCTTTGAACCATCTTATTATAAGGACTCTAAGCATGTTTAAATCGATTTATGATCAAGTAATCGGATATTACCGGTTGATACGTTGTATACGTTGGAATCATGTGTTTTGGAACATAAGACGATGGAATTTAGATTATTTCTTGAAGATCGTAGAGGAATTGTGATATCGAGATAACTATCCGTATATTTGTATCTCATGATCATAGAAATCCTCCGAAACCTTATTAGCATGATATGCCCGAGGATAACTTGTAATATCACCATAGGGTTCATGAGTTCTTCATCATTCAACCCGATTTTCGGTTCGTAGTATTACGCCATGCAAGATTAGCGCACGCTAACATGTGTGAGTTAACGTGCGCTATCGAGGTTCGGTTTTCGCCGCAACGTCGTAGCATACGTTATGAGGCGGCCAGTCGATCGCGATTTGTGGCTAGCGCCGCTAGTCTTATACAATAGCGTACGCTAATTGACTTAGCGCCGCGTTACGTATAGTACGTAGCGCGCTAAGCAATCCAGCGACTTGTTTAGTTTGAGCTTTTCGGCCGTAGGTCAATTGTTAAACCATTGTTCGACTCGAGATGATTTGTATATCGTTCCTTTTGTTAAGGTTCGAGCTTGTTACGTTGATCGGAGGGCGGCCTTCGAGTGCGTCGAGCATTGAAGTATATCATTCTTGCCATCTTGAGGCAAGTATCGTGATATGTTAATATCGGTATTTTTGGAATATACATATGATTATGCATGTTGTTGAACATGATATTTACTTCGTTGATTTGTCATGATATTCGTTGTATATTGTTTATATGTTCATGTTGATGAACATAATGATTTGGCATATGTGTATGCATGAGTTGTGTTTGTATACGTTGTACGATCTATCCGAGGCGCTGGATCGGATGTCCACCTCGTGTTGGTCCGACGGGATCATCTTGGGATCTAGCCGAGGCGCTGGATCATTGGACGGGTTATTTCCACCTCGTGTTGGTCCGCGGGATCATCTTGGGATCTATCTTTGAGCGCTGGATCATTGGAATACCCATCTTTGTGTAATGGAATCTTGTAGATTCGCATTGTCGGGTTCCGTAGCGGAAGCCCGTGTGATATGTCTTGTTGTGTATTGTTGATGCATATTCGAATTGTTTAAATACGATACTTGTACTAGCATTGTTTTGCTAACCCCTTCGGGAGTGGACATTTGTTTTGATGTTCGGTAGCTAGGAGCGGGGAAACAACGATGCAAGACGTGATGACGAAGGGGTTCAGTGATGTTTATTGTTATTGGAGATTTGTTGTCTTGGTTTGGTTTCTGTACTCGAGTACGTGTGTCCTTTGATATTAATTCGATATGGTTGTATTAATTATCCGTTGAACCAGTTGTACGTTTTCATAAACTCGAATTTTCGCAAGTATTGACGTCTTATATTCACTTTCCTTTTTAATTAGCCTTGTAAATCCTTATTTAAAGGGTTTACGGCGCTGTAATTATCCCGAATATCTCGGGGTGTTACAATGACTATGATGAACCTTGTCATTTCCCATGTCAAGCAAACCGGTCTGTATAAACTGGGTAGTCTTCACCCAGAAAACTACGATGTACAGATCGTGGAGGAATTCTTTATGGATGCTGAATTTCATTATGCATCTGAAAACAAAGGCTCTGCCTTTACTGCTATTGTCAGCACTGTGCGGGAGAAGGAGATCTCTATCAATAGGGAACTCCTTGAGAACCTGTATGTAATACCCGGTTGTAAATTCATTAATTGTCATTCAGTATATTTTCATTCAGTAATTTTCACTCAGTATTGGTCATTCATCAATCATATTTATTTGATGTATTCACCGTTCGGAGTAATTTGTATCGTGTATCAGTTATTATTCGTCATTCAACCTGCTTGGAGAATCGGGCCGAGAATATCATCTTTGTCATATTTGTAGTGGGCTGTGTGTGAGGAGTAGCGCACGCTACGTACTCTCTTTAGCGCGCGCTAATTGAGTACGGGTAGCGCGCGCTACCTCTCAGCATTAGCGCACGCTAGTGTGGTTCAGGCAGACAGTCCAGAAGGCACTGGACTAGATTAGTGAGATTCATAACGCACGTTACGATTGGAGAATAACATACGTTAATGGTGTTTGTAGCGCATGCTATCGAAATCCACCAGTGTGCGCTAGCGTATTGGAACAGACAGTCCAGTGGGTACTGGACTGAGATGGGAGATAATTAATGCACGCTAGGTGTGGTTGTAGCGTACGCTAGTTGTATTGATAGCACATTCTAGGTCATCAGTGTAGCGCACGCTAAGGCTCAATCAGACCAGAGGACAGTAGGTTCTGGACTCCAGTTTCTGGACATCAACCATCAGGTAGCGCGCGCTAACACAAGGTTAGCGCATGCTACCAAGGTACGTAGCGCACGCTAACGCACTAGTATAAAAATGACTTTAGGTAACACCCTGCATGTAACACTTTTGATAATTGAAAATTGGAGAGTGCATAGGTAACAGCTAGGTAACACTTTTTTATTAGGTAACACTCAAGGTAACATTTTTAAAATAGATAACACTTTTAGGTAACACATTTTTGTGTTACTTAGTTTAGGTAACACTCACGGTAACACTTTCAAAACAGGTAACACTTTCGGGTAATACTTTTTTGTGTTACTTAGTTTAGGTATCACTCCAAGTAACACTTTAAAAATAGGTAACACTTCAGGTAACACTTTTTGTGTGTTACATAATTTAAGTAACACTTATGTAACACTTGGAGAATATGTATAATTATTTGAAGTTATATTATCACGTTTTTTTTGCGTTGCAATAATATTATTGTTAACTACACATTAAAAATATATAACAATGAGGATATATATATATATATATATTAAAATTCGATTTATCTTAGGTATCACTAAATGTAACAGATTAGAAATATAAAACGTTTAAAATATAATACAATGCCTCCTAGTATTTTACGGTTGATGATTAATTTATATAATGCGAAGCCTTGTAACAGGTAGATGGCTTGTTCAAATCGCAGTGTCTTTGTAATTCCTATTGATTGACGCGGGTTTGATTCTTCTAAGCTACATTATTTTTTAAAAATATATGCACACACTTAAGTGTCAACAATATAATCTAAAATGACCAGTTTAGCCCTGAGCTCATATACTTCACCTACACAGTAGGGGTAAAGATGTAAATTTAATAGCTAAAGATGTAAATTTAATATATTTGTAGCCGTATATAATAAGGCTACATCTTTCGTCGCCCGACTCCTGCTTCACGTCGCCTTTTCTCTGCTTCGCTGCAAAGGGTGCAGCCTCACTACTACAAAAACTAGCAAAGAGATCCAATATAAAAGAACCGTTGATAAAGATAACGGGTCTCTTTAATATAAGACACCTAATCTATACTTCTATTAAAAGAGAGTTGTGACACATGTCACTTTGTAAGTTTTTTGATTTTTTATTTTAAAATAAAATTTATATATAGAGATGTATTCTTAAATTTCCAAAAAAAATATTCTAGATATGTATTGTGGGAGTTTTATTCCATAACTTACACTCATCTACCAATAAAAAAAATCCTTCTTTATTTTGTTAGCTTAAAATTTTAAATGTTTATAATTTTTTAAATCAAGTTTAGTTTTAATGAAAAATATATCAAATTAATTTTTATTTCACAATTTTCAACTAGACATCCATATGAATATAATAAATTTGATGGATTTACAATAATGACCGATTGCACAAAAAAATTATATTAAAAAAAATATGAATATTTATTTTCGGTAAAATTAATTGATGCAAAATAAAAATATATTAACTCATTTATTGCTTACATAAAAAATAAATTATGATATTTATTTAATTATAATAACTAAAAATAATAAAGCATACCCTGCACACACGCACACATATATTAAGATTTAATAACATATTACTTTCGTCCCCAAAATTTGTTTCTACATTTTTTTCGGTATGTCCAGGAAATTTGTTCATATAATGGACACTAATTGACTTAACACTCTGCTAATGTGGTACTCTTTCTTGAATTATATTACACCCCATAACACACTCAATAATTCTTTTATTAATATTACGTTAATATGATACTCATGTCGAAAATCATCAAAAATAAATTTAGAGATCGAAAAATTATTTTCTAATAAGAGAATATCTTATGCGGTGCATCGCACCGGAGAACATCTAGTATTATAAACAACTGGTCTCTAATATGTCAAATGGGCCCGCTATTTTTTGTGAGAGACTTTAGAGACCATTAATTCGGGTTAACGGGTCTCTAATATGTAATAAATAAGAGACCAGTTATTTTTGTTGACGGGTCTCTAATGTGTAATAAATAAGAGACCAGTTATTTTTGTTTAACCCAAATCGGTCTCTTCCTTTCTTCTTCAGATTAGGGTAAATACACCGAAGCCCCAGCTATTCTTCTAGATCTCGTCCTCTCTAATTTCTCCATCTCTCTCTCTAGAACTCTCCGCCCCATATGTGCTCACTCTTACATGCTATCATTGGAATAGGAAAAGAAAACGGCAGGGAGAATAAAGAAAAGAGAGAAGAATCAGGGGTAGAACGAGATTTGAAAAGAGGGAGCTCGGCTCGGACAAGAGGAGAAGAACAGAGAGGAGATGAAGGAGAAGCAAATGAGTTCGATTAAGTGAAGAAGGAGAAGAATTTGCAGTCAAGGTATATATTATCTACCCATTTAGTTAGGATTTTCGAATTTTGGGGTAGAACAAATTAGGTAACTTGGAAGACTTTTGATGATGGAGTCTTGATAGTTTTTAGGAGTTGGCTAAATCTAAGAATGTGGGTGACTATGAGATTCTATAGTTGTTGTGTGGCTGCTGCAAGCCTGATTAAGAGGGACAAAACTGACTCTGTGAAGGCTCGATCACAACTGCTTGATTATATGTCTAAAAGGCGAAGACAATTATTGTTGAAACCTTAGTGTTCTTGATGATATGTGCATACTTTGAATCTGAAATTTATTAGGATAGTTAGACCAACATTTTTGATCAAAATCTTGATATTAAAGGCTTAATATATTTGGTTTTATGCTTAGTATTTCTTTGTGAGAAGTGTGAAATGGATTGGTGAAGTTTTGGATACAACAATACTAACATTTTCGTGCGTCTTCAGCATGCTGCCAGATTGGATAGCCTGTGTTCAAACGGCAATAACTCTTTGCTCGTTTAATATATTTGAGAACCGTAAAATTTGCTGAAAACTAGACACCTGTAAGTTTCTAGAGACATATGAAACGGACCCTGATTCATTCTATATTGAAACAGATTATTGTTTGAAGTTGAAGGTGCTACAGGATAATTTATAAAATAAATGTATAGACAGAAAAAAGAGCTTTTATTGAAATTATGTCACAAATTCCGGTGTATATATTTGCCTTTTGTTCCTTAGAATAAAACTAATAATGATAGCATGTAAAAATGAGCATATATGGGTTGCATAGATTTATTTAGAAGATGGGGCGATAAGACAGCAGCCACCACCATGGAAATATCTTGGATAAATAAAACTGATTGGGATATATTCGTGAAAAACTGCACTTGTAACGAGTTCAAGGTAGGATTGTTCTAGGTTCAGAATAACATGAATTTTTCATCAATTAGGCAATTGCATGTACTAACTTTGTTTTAAAAAACCTGTAGTTGTTGAGTGAAAAGAATCGTGAGAGGGCAAAGAAAAAGACTTCAAAATATCGAGGAGGCATACTTGGATATCAATATTTTGAGGAACGTATTGTAAGCATTTTTACTTTCAGATGTTCTCACGTGTCTTATATTATTTTTATGTTCCTCTGTTTTATGAATAAGATGATGGGTTATGATATATATATATATATATGAAAATTAGTATGAAAATTATTTTTTCATACGACAAATTTGTTATAGGACCAAGGTTATGAGAGGGGTATTGGATTACGGCAACTCTCTTACTGGAATTTCATCTTGATTTTTTTCTTAAGTTTTGTATGACTTTCAATTAAAGGATGAATGAGTTCACATTAATTTTCTACTGGTATGTTTACAATTTACATATTCCTTTCTTCATTTTTTACTTTATAAGCATGCAAGAATTAGAGTAAATATAGATTATTAATTTATCTCATCTTTAGAATTGATAGTGGGTTTTTTTCCCAACAAAACCCTGTGCTTGAACTATGATCTCACGGCCTAGTTAGTGATGCTCTGTTTACCTGAGCTAACCCACCTTGTCATACTATTGTTACATTTGGAGTAGTATTAAAATATTTTGATATGTATTCGAGAGTGTAAATTTTGATTTTCTCTAATTCATGAACACTTGAAGTCTAAATTTAATACTCTTCTTCAGGTACTTGGTGTTTCTTGTCAATTTGCCTAAACTAATTGTTTCTGCTAAACATATAAGCTTTTGATGTTATGATAGGTCTTGCTGATTGTTTTTTCATCTCTTATGGAGCCTTTGCTAATAGAGTAGAAAAACTAGAGTTGCTTGACCTACACCAAGTGATAAATAGGTCAATTGCTGGTATACGACTCTTTACTTTTGCTGTTAATTTGCAATTTTTTCTGCCAGGCTCTTAGCTCTTCTATTTGTTGTTTGAAAACTTGTGGAATCCCTTTCTATTAAGGTCGGTTTTCATGTGACCTCACTTTCATTGGTTTGCCTTGCGTATCAACTATCAATTATGATCTCTTGGATTTGAGTAGGTCTCATGTGCACCAGGTGCACAGTGTAACTCAAATGCATACTTCAGTTATAAGGACGTCGGTACTGTTTATTACAAAATTTTAGTTAGAATCTTTCAACAAATTTTTATTTATGTTAAGAAAAAATATGTACTATTTAGAGTAAAGTCTGATGATGCTTAAATTTGTCACGAGAACTCCGTGGTTAGGTTATTCCAAAGACTATTGTAACTGATAGGTATGTTCTTTATGTTGGTGTTGTGCTTTTAGGTTCATTAAAAAAAAAAGTGAAAAGTTGTTTCCATGCTCAGGTATAATAGCAAGTTGTTTTAACTCTCTCTGGATCTTATCATGACAGTTGAAAATTTGTGTTGTTCAAGTGGACCTGAAGGACCTTAACAGAGCTGAAAAGTCAAACCTCTGAAGAAGATTCAAGAAGATGCAGTGGGGGGAATTCTTGTAAAAGCAGCAAAGCAAGTTATGAAAAGAACATGGAAAGTGATCCTTTCTAAATTTTGATAGTACAAATTAAACTTTCCTTGAGATATTATCCGTCTTCCTCAAGGTTTTCATTTCTACTCTAAATCATTTGCTCAGTACCTTAAAATATGAACATCACATTTCTTTACAGTATAAGGACTGCTTAATACATAATTTAACAAATAAATTCTACCTTATGAATAAATGTATATATCTTATTGCAGTATTCAATAATGTCGTTCTTGCATTTGCAAACTTTTTTGAGATACATATATATATATATATATATATATATATATATATTACGACTACCATCGTTTGTTAATTATTTATGAATAAAGTCAGATCCACATTTTCGGGCAGGGCGCGAAGACGACGACTTGATTTATGGTAGGGCGCGGAGACGATCCCATCTGTAATTAATGTTTCATGTTATCATCGTATTAGAGCATCTGTTTTGGATTTGGTTTTGATTTGAGCTGTTTTTTTCCTCTTATGGATGGAAGTGCTATGCGCCGATTTGTTTGGGGCTGGAGGAATTCTATATTCGGAGATTGTATCTATGAAGCAGACTCTTCGTACAT
Source organism: Orobanche coerulescens (assembly GCA_033398695.1). Lineage (NCBI taxonomy): Eukaryota > Viridiplantae > Streptophyta > Magnoliopsida > Lamiales > Orobanchaceae > Orobanche > Orobanche coerulescens. The sequence goes on from CM065803.1 coordinate 55,349,550, forward strand.
GGCTTCTGAAACTAAGAAAGGTCAGTTTCAGATACTAAAGTAGATGGTGCAATTGTCCAGTAAAAAAAATTAATTAAAAATGTATACGTATTATGGAATCAATACCCCTCTTTAATCCAATATGAAAATTATGTTTTCATACTATCTCAAAAGTAACATCTTCATTGGGAAATTTTTGGAGGTAATGATGACTTTTATTTTCAGCATTTAATATTAGATGTGGGAATAGCAATCTCACGAAATCTTAGTTCTTCGTTGTACCAGGTCAGTACGAGTTCAGGTTGAGCATTTTGGTGCAAGAATGATAAACACTGAACCTTTTTTTGTTTGAAATCTACTTATATGAGCGGCTTCCAATATCAGATATCTTTCATGTCTGTTTTTGGTTTTTGTATTTTGTCATATATTTCCCCACTAATGTAGGTATTCCTGATCTAACATTTTAGTTTTTTTTTCTTGAGTATACTTTTGTTACCATTTTGAAATACCCCATCAATTTTGATTTCAGGATCGCTCACAGTTGCTTGCTTTCTATCTATGATTCAATCTCGGCTGCTCTTTCTTCGCTGCGCTGTGCAAGGTAAGGACTGAAATGATCCTTATTCAAATTTTCCTTTACTCAATAGGGGTTCTGCAATGTCCATTTTCCTAACTCGGTGTGGTTGCTGACTAAATGTTTTTTAACATTGTAGGATGGCTCCAGAGGTTATGGAGCAAGTGCATGGTTACGACTTTAAGTCTGTACATGCACACTTTCTAGTTTTTTTTGGGTACAAGACTAGATAGGTCACGAAGTTTATTAAATTTCTCCATTTTTCTCAGAGCGGATATTTGGTCATTTGGGATATAACTGCATTGGAGCTTGCTCATGTCCATGCTCCTTTCTCAAAGTATCCGCCAATGAAGGTCCACTAATAATCCTAAGTTGTTTTACTTTGATCTGAAATGGACCCTTATTATTAAGCTCCAATTATTTTTATATTGGTAGGTGTTGCTTATGAGCCTGCAAAATGCACCCCCTGGACTTGACTATGAGCGACATAACAAGTTCTCAAAGGTATGCCACTAATAAGCTGAAATATATTAGTTTTACGATCATGTTATTAATCATATATTTGTTTTTCTTTCTTAGTCGTTTAAGCATATGATTGCTAGCTGTTTGTTTAAGGATCCTTCAAAACGACCTACTGCCAAAAAACTACTCAACGTTCTTTCTTTAAGCAAGCCAGATCGAACGGTTATATAGCAAGAAAGTTGTTGGATGGGCTGCCTGCTCTTGTGAATGCATATGCATAGAGGCCGACCCCGTTCAAGAAAGCATGTGGAAGTTCAAGACAACCACAACAATGGCATCATTAATATCAACAACGAATTGAAGATATATGGGAGCTATTTTTATACAAGTTACAAATTAGACAACAATTAGGTTATTGTTTTTTTAGTTATTGGATATGTGTTTGACATATTATGATCTATGTTTTATTGTTATTGGATTATTTATTTGAGTTTTATTAATATATTTTCTCGTTATTTATATATGAAAAAATGGTTTCTTCTAGTTTTCATATTATTGATAAATATTAATCAGAATAATAATAATAATAATAATACAAATAATACTAATAATGATAATAATAATAATAGCAAGTGTTACTTAATAATGAATAAGGTGTTACCTAAGCTAGCACCCATATAATCGAAAGTGTTCCTTAAGGTATTTAAAGTGTTACTTAAAAAATGGATACATCTAAAAGTGTTACAAAAGTGTTACAATAGTGTTCCTTAAAGAATCTGAAAGTGTTACCAAGGTGTTACCTAAGAAATTTCTAAAGTGTTAGTAAGGTGTTCCTTAAGATGACTTTGGGGAACACATTTTAAAGTGTTACCATAATTGATCAAAAGTGTTACCTAAGAGCATAGGGAACACGGACAGATGTAACACCCAAAATGTGTTACCTATGGTCTATAGGAACACTTTAGGCTCTTTAGGGAACACTTTATGGGTGTTACCTAAAGGCATTTTTCTACTAGTGACGGTGCAGACAGCGGGTATTGGACTACTCGGTAAACCCGCTAGTGCACGCTAAGCACAGGAGCTAGCGCGCGCTAAGCTGGGTTTACTATATAAAGGACAGTTCAGTCCGGTTTTCGTCATTTTCACATCTCACTTCGTTTTTGGGCGTTATTGGGCGAGTTTGGACGAATTGTGAAGATCTTTTCGAGCTGCAGTCACCTATCATCATCTTCAAGCTTTTAGTATGGATTAGTCGTCATTTCATCCTCTCCACTACATCAAATCAAGGTAAACATTTCTTGAATCTAGAATTTCGGGATTTGAGTGTTTTCCTTCCGATCTCTTCATGTTAGCTTGCTATTATGTTGTAATATGTTAGATATGGATTATCTACCTTGGATACATGTATTCCTGTTGATTTATTGGTGTATATTTCGGATTTGATGAATATTTGGGGAATTATTCAAGAACCCTTGATGTTTGACTTTAGTTATTTTGGGGGTTTTCGATTAATGTTGTCGTAACCTTGAGTTGTGGTTTCCTATTAAATTATTGATATCATTGAAGGTGTTTTGTTGGATTGTATTACTCATTTGGTGGTTGGTTTCGATATAATTTGGGTTGGTCGTAACCAATGGAAGTATTTTTACAACGTATTCGTTAGAATGTCCCAATGAGTTTGGTTATTATTGTATCGACCTTTGAGTTGGTCGTGATTCATGCTTGATACATATATTAAGCGTTTGTTGGTAATTATGTTATTCAAAGTTGTTCGAGCGACCGGTGTTCTCCTTTAGGACGTTGTTCGGGGGAGGACATTTCATCACCGGTATTGAGTAAGTTAATTCTTACTCGGTTAAAAGGATATTCATTCCTTTCGTTGATGTTTATTCATATTCATAATTCATTCATGATATATTATTCATGTCGAGATTTGTATTATCAAACTAATCATTTATTTCATGAGGAACGACGGTTCGAATCATTTCAGTGAGCTATCATTCATTTCATTAATATTTCATCTCGGTGAGTCATTCTTGACCCTTGTCGATTTGTTATTCATTGATATTCATCGTGGTCACTTTTGTTCTTGTGACCTTCTGGGTTCAAATTGCGTGGCCGAGTGGTTGTGTGTGGAATTTTTAGTCGGGCACATGATAGTCATGTGATACGGGTTCACCGACACAATGGACTATGCACACGGTAACCTGCCTCCGTGAGACAAATTAGGTACAAGGACGGGTGTGTCCAGACACTCATCTTGTGCACTTGAACGTCCCATTACGGGCGTACTATTATGCCCCTCTTCATCTTGATTTCATGACTAATATATTTAATGATTGTGCTTGATTAACTCTTGATGATTGTTGTTCTGTGTAACTGAACCCGTTGGGGATATTGTTTTTAGGTCATGGCAAGGCAAAAGCACGGGAAGAGAACGTTGATGGCGAGGAGTCCCAGTGATACTAGTAAGGGGGCCCAGTCTCTTTATTTATTCATGTCTTCTTGTTGTGTAATTTCTGCTGCAGTCCAATTGGATTTCATTTCATTCAGTGTTGTATATTTTATCTTCATATGAAATATACATGTATTCTATATTTCCTGGGTGTGTTGCACTTGAAACTCCCCGCCGGAGTAATCGGTATTATAATATGGTTCGGTACTATATTTATATTATTTAATTCACTAATTTTCATTCGCCTGGTGGGTTCCAGTCAAGGGTCCACGGCACTGTAATATCCGCCTAGTTTGGGGTGTTACACTGTACAAGTTGCCCTCCAATGGTCTGACTCTGGAGGAGCTGGAAACTTTTGGCTCTGAAAATTTGTTCATAGCCTGCTGGAATCTCTTCACCAGCAACTCCATACCATCTCAAGTCCATCTGTCATGCCACAAGAGGAACTTCACTCTCCCCTACTATTATCTTCATGATTTCTGTTGTAGGGTAGTGGAAAACCACACCGGAGCCTTTGAGATATATACCAGTCTGAGATTTGATGGTCGCAATGTATGGAGAGAAGGTCAATTGGTGCCAAGTGATCATGAAATACCTATAGGAGGAGGCTTTCAAGTCAGATTCAGCACGGAAGTCCTTCGGCCTGATTCTGAACTACTTATTGACTTTATGTGGCATACAACAATCATCTGCTGCCAAGAAGATTAATGCTGGATTGTTAGGTGGTTCCAAGCCCACCGTATTCAACAAAGCAACTCTTATTTCCGACAGGCTCAACCCCTTCTCGTTATCAACATCGAGTGATCCAAGAGATGTTACCGATCACTCCTCGAAGACCAAGGCTGCTGAGAGCAAGAAGAAGCCCGTCAGTAGAAAGAGATACATTCCCAACAACAACTCTCCTACAACTGTCGAGAATAAGAAGAATAATAAGTTGAAGACAAAGAAGTCTTCAAAGTCATAAGTTGTTCTTATAGCACCCCATGTGAATACAACGGTCGTTGAGGTAGTACCGCTTACTGCACACTCTATCGCAGTAGCTGACCCATAGAATGCAACTCCATAGAAGAAACACTGGATTCTCCCACGGAAGTTTCTGAGCCTATTATGGCTATGACGGATGACCAGTTATTTGTTAAGTTGGAAGGTATTGCTAAATCGGCTGTCCCTTCAGAGCCGATAGACACCACTCCTAACAGGCCCTCTACATCTGTAAGGAGTCACTACTACAAAAACAAGCAAAGAGATCCAGACTAAAAGACCCGTTGATAAAGATAACGGGTCTCTTTAATATAAGAGACCTGATATTATAAACAACAGGTCTCTTATATGTCAAATGGGCCCACCATTTTTTTGTGAGGACTTAAGAGACCCGTTGTTTTTAGTGACGGATCTCTAATGTATAAGAAAGAAGAGACCCGTTGCTTTTGTTGACGGGTCTCTAAAGTGTAAAAACTTAAGAGACCTGTTGTTTAACCCAACCGGTCTCTTCTTTTATTCTTCAGATTAGGGCACTAAGTACTCTCTAATCTCTCCATCTCTCCATCTCTCTCCCGTCTGTAATCGATCCCTTGGCGGCGGTTTTCTCCCGTCTGTAATCGATCCCACCCATCTCAATTTCTTTTATCTCAATACTCATCACCGTGGTTTCTTCCAGTGGCGGCAAGAAAACCATTCTTGAAAACCCAAAGGAGTTGCGAAGGGTACTTTTTTATGGTTATTTGGAAGATCTGGTGATTTGTTTTGATTATATGCTTACCGGGTGTTGCTTTTGAATGGGGAAAATGATGAATTGCTCGGATTTGGGCCTTTAGGGTTTGTTTTGTTTGTGATTTCCGAGATTTATTTGTGATGAAACTTATTAATTTATTTTCATATTATTACTTTATTTTCGTGTGGATCTTCTCCATTCTGGCGGAAACTTTTACGGTATTTTGTGTTTCTTTTTTATTTATTTCTAAAATAAATTCCTAAACTTTAGAGACCCCGGATTTTTCTTTGTTAGATCTTAGTTAATTTCCATGAAAGCTGTTTTTTTAAAAAAAAATTTATGGGATTATATCATCTTGCAGAAGCGATGCTATGAGAAGTAAATTAGAGGCGGCTCGGCATAGGAAGTCGATTCTTGCTGCTGAAGTTCGGTATGCGATTCGAGTCCTTTGCCCTATTTCATCAATTTCTACTTACTTCATGTGCAAAATGTTGGTTCATAACCATTCTTCAAAACCCTTCTTCATTACCGTAGGTTCGTGATTTCTTCATCCTTGCACTGTGATTACCGTAGGTTCGTGATTTCTTCATCTTCAAAAACCCTTCTTCAAAAACTACTCCGACGCCTTATCTTCTTGATCGTTCAAAACAAACATTGTGTCTCCGTTTCTTCTTGAATGCGTACAGATCATCTTCTTGGTTTTCCTTCGATAATCTTCTCTTCTACCTCGCCTTCAAATCTCGCAATATATTTCAAGCGCTGTCTCACCTTTTCTTGAGTCAAAACTCGAATGTTTTCTTATGACTTTCCGTTGGTTGGTTTTTGATAATGTGTCAAAATTGGTTGAAAAATTATGCCTTTCGGGTTTTATGTGTTTTGATTTCATTGGTAATCTGCACAAAATAGTAAAAGCATCATACATTCCACACTAGGCGTCAAATTCATTGAATTTTGTGTTTCTTCTATTGTCGCTTTTGTCGTTTATATTCGATTCTACATTTCTACCGGTTTTGATTTTGTTACATGATTAAATTTTTGAATTGTAAGGTTTTGATTCGACTATGATGATTGAATTGATTGATAAATTCGTTGGCCTTGATTTGATTGAAATTTGAAATGCCGGGTTCTTCATTCTTACGTGTATTTGGATTTTTGAAAAGTTTTTGTGCTTTGTTCACTATTAAAAAGATGAGATTCTAGGAGAATTGTACGCAATTTGACTTTGATTGACACTCCCCAATCAATTAAAGAAATAAAAAAGTGAGAGGATAGTGACTTACTTGATGTTGTTTTCTTTGGTATCAAGTTTGATTCAGACATAATAATCAACTGGTACATAATTTCTGTGCTTCTAACAAATAAACAAACACCACATAAATATACTCTGTTAAGACAAGAAACAGTGTAAATTTCTCTTGGTTATTTGTATATTGAATTCTCAACTCTGTGCTTAAGCTTTAACTATGTGGATTAGCTCTCTGTTCTTGCAAAGAGTTTTTTTTTTTTGAGAAGATATTGCATGAATGTAAAGGAATTTACCATTTTACAATGTTAACAATTTAGTGAAGGTTTTCATTTTCTTTCATTCTTTACTTCCAGAATGTGCCACCTGCTCTAAAAGTACTTTAATTTTTTGTTATCGGGGTTTTTGAATTCTAACGCTGAACTTTTGTGAAGTTTATTTGTTTTAACCATAATCATTAATATGGCCTTTTTTTCACCATTCATCTCGAAGAATCGCCAATGACCCATACGTATATAAACCATGATACTAAACTAATTTGAATATGTAGGAACTGCCATATCACTTCTATTTTGATTATCATGTAAAAGCAGTTATTTAGCTAAGGTATTTATTGAGGTCTGTCAGATTAGCATGGTAGAAGATTGAAACTTGTTTTGTTTGGATTAATACTTAATTTTATTTTTGGCTTAGCTTTTACGGCGTACAAGGGATCTCGCCTATTTTAAGGTCGATTATGATCCGGAGTTTGGTTTGGCTATCCGAAGGTCGAAGTTTATTTTCCTATTTTTATGTCACCACGTAATCTCATTTGTTGGTTTGTTGACAAAACTATTCTCTCCGTGGTGGTTTGAATTACTAAAAGAAAAAGTGATTGTCTTTTTTAAACATATTATTATTGATGTGAAAGTGATGAATGGAATAATCGAAATGAAGAATTTTTCATGGCATTAACGTTCTTCAATTTTGATGTTTTAGTAATGAGTTGTTCTTGAATGATAACCTTTCTGATGGAAGGAGAGAGGATGAACATTACTTTCACATCTAGCTGATTGTATGGTGCATGAATGATCGGTTGCTTCACTTGTTCTCCCAGTTCTAATGCAGGCTGAAGCGTAACGATAGAAGAAAACATGCACATGCAAATATAGCTATTCGCTAAGAAGAAAAGAGAATAAAAAAGAATCCAAGAATTGGGTGGAAGCAACCACAGGTATATTTGGATTCTAAAACTCGTTCATATCTATATATACAATCATGGTTGTTACGTGGGTAAGTCAAGTCGGACGGAGACTCCGGCAAGTCGAGTCGTGACTAGTCGAGACTAATCGACGACTAGTCGACAAGCTATAAAATATATATATATATATTTATATTTATATATATATATATATATTTATATATATATATGTGTGTGTGTGTGTGTGCTCTCAACTGTCAACTGTACGCTGTGTGTGTGTGTGTGTGTGTGTGTGTGTATATATATATATTGTGTACGTGTTTTTTTTTTCTAATTTCTGTGTGGTTTTTTTTTTTTTAATTTCTGCACTAGTCCGGCGACTGAGTCGCCTAGTCGACCCAGTCCAGTCGAGCCCCAGTAGCTCGAAAGACTCCCAAAAGCAAGTCAGGTTTCCACATCGGCCTCTCATTTCGATTGCTCGACTAGTTGCGACTAGTCGAGCGACGTGACAACCATGTATACAATGCTTATGTATTTCATTAATGCAATAACATAAGTGTTGAATGGTTTGTATTTTCTTAATTCTGTATGTTTTAGTGTCCTTGTCAACCTCAAAACAACAAGTTCTATGGATACTATGTGTGCCGTTATATGCTCGAGATTTTAGAAAAAAGAGTATTATGGATCTCTGACCAGGTATCATTTTTATACCGCACACCGTGTAAATTTCTTGATTGATGTGAATGAGTGATTATTGGAATGGGATTCTGGGTAAATTTCATGATTGGTGTGAATGAGTTTTGTGTAAATTCTGTGTAAAGTCTGTATAACAGACCTGATTCACAGACCTGATTCTGTGTCGACGAACCTGAGTGTTGTAAATGTCTGTTCTATTGTCATTTAGTAAAAGTTTCTGAACAGAAAGTTTCTGTTACTTTACTGTTTGGGTTTGGTAGTTTCTGTTTCTTTTTTTATTTTACTTTCTGTTCTGTTGTCATTCATTTTATTTCTGTTGTGTTGTTCAGTTTTCTTGTCTCTTTGAAATTGAAAAGTTTCATTGTAAATGTCTGTTCTATTGTCATTTATTTTTTTAGTTTCATTACTTTCTTGTTTGGGTTTGGTAGTTTCTCATTTTTTTAGTTTACATTACTTTTCTAGTTCTATTTTTTTAGTTTCGTCATTCGATTTTCATGTTCTCTTTGAAATTGTCCTTTGTTACTTTCTTGTTTGGGTTTGGTAGTTTTTGGAAAAAAAAATCCGGCCAATTTGGATGTGTTATAATTTCTTGTGTGAGTCCACTTACGGCCAAAAAGATTTCCGACCAATTCCCTGCTATTCCGAGCTTATCTTCATAGATAACTATTTTTATTTTTGTAACCATTTGTTCTATACCTGTTAGGGCTAGTATCCATGTTAGTGTTGTCATTTGCATTGTAGATAAGGTTATACATATATTGTTCAACTTGTTTTTGGATCAGTAGATTATAATCCCTACATACATTTAATGCAAACAAATCATGTTTCTTCACAGTCCTTTTACAAACATTGATTTTCCTTTTCCCAACTAGAACATTGTTTATAAATGTAGTCCAAATATAATCCCTACAGACATTTTTCATTTTGGTGCATTTATTCCATGCAGAGGTTATTGTGGTGTTGAGTAGTAGGTATTATTTTGCATCGTTAGTTGTTTTAGCGATATTATTTCGTTAACATGATTATTGATTATTATCTTACAGTTTTTTGCTGTAGAAACTTACTCATCGGAAGAAGTTGATGAGGTTAGAGATATTTGGGCTCAATATTTACTCAAGCAAGAGAATGAAGCGGACGAAGAAAACAAAGATGATGGTATGCAAGTTACTCAATGAATTTTAGTCCCAATTATTCTGAATGATTAGACTTCGGGGTATTATTTTTTCGTTTTTCCATTTGGATATTGCAATAGATGTAATGGTATTATGTTTTTGGAGATTGCAATAGATTTAAAGATATCATTATAGTGTTTGTGTTGTTTTATGTTTTTGGGAACGAGTAGGTTTATGATGTTTTTATGTAATGGTGAGTGTTGTTTTGTGTTTTATTTTTTTGGTACGAGCAGGATTATTATGTTTTTTTTTTTAAATATGATAAAGAGACCTGTTAAACTTGAAATCGGGTCTCTCAGAATATTAGAAAAAATCAAAGAGACCCGTTATGTATAAAAACCGGCCTCTCAGGTTTAAAAAAAAAATATTAAAAAAATCAAAGAGACCCGTTAGGTGTAAAATGGGCTCTCTTAGGTTAGATAAAAAAAATATTAAAAAAATCAAAGAGACCCGTTAGGTGTAAAATGGGCTCTCTTAGGTTAGACAAAAAAAAATATTAAAAAAATCAAAGAGACCCGTTAGGTGTAAAATGGGCTCTCTTAGGTTAGATAAAAAAAATATTAAAAAAATCAAAGAGACCCGTTAGGTATAAAATGGGCTCTCTTAGGTTAGACAAAAAAAATATTAAAAAAATCAAAGAGACCCGTTAGGTGTGAAATGGGCTCTCTTAGGCTAGACAAAAAAAATATTAAAAAAATCAAAGAGACCTCATATCTCAGATAACAGGTCTCTTACCGGTTTAAATTAGTTTCCTCCCACTTGCATAAGAGACCTGATTTCTTAGATATCAGGTCTCTTATATCTCAAAATCAGACCCCCATGAGGCGGTCTCTTTAACAAAGAGACCGCTGAGATAGAGACCCGTCCAGAGGCGGTCTCTTAGGCTTATTTGGACGGGTCTCTTTGCCTATTTTTGTAGTAGTGAGTCCCTCTCCCAACAGAGTATCCCACCATGTCAGGGATCTCTCCTCAATAGGCTCCCATACCTGTAGAGGATCCCAACTAGACATCGAAACCCTCTAGTGTTTGGAGTCCATCCTCCACCAACATTATAAATCAGTCAATACTCCAGGTCCAAATTGATAAAGCATATGTACGATTCAAAGTATAGAAAGCATATAGGGCAGACCCATACGACACTCTGTATAACTAAACGGGCTGGAAGGAGGAATAACTATTCGTCCTAGAGGTCACGGACACCCAGAATGTCGAGGTCCTAATCAGATGGGATGATCCCTTTTTCCATGAGTTGATCACAACATATTATGTGGCAAAGGAAAATACCCGACTGAAAGGGATGAAACAGTCTGACAACAGGACTTAGAGCTCAATCCATCATTCAGATCCCCACTCAGATCGCCAGTCTAGTAGACTCGATGAAAGATCTTAAAGACAAGCAGGCTGAATCAAAGGATATTCTTCGAGATATTCATGGTAGAGTTTGATAATACCAAAAAGGGCGAAGAGACCCGTGAGGCGGGAAGCAGATGGAGGATGGAGAAAGAAGAGGAGATGGAAACTATACTGGATGGCAGTATTGCTGCAGCAATCGGAAGACTGGCCCGACCTATAACACCCCGAGATATTTGGAATAATTACAGCGCCGTAAACCCTTAATATAAGAATTTACAAGGCTAAATTAAAAGAAATGCTGAACAACATGAAATAATTATTAATCGTTAAGTAATTTAACGATCGTTCCCATCGTCCCAAAACAATCCATTTATTACAGACTTCACAAATTATCAAAAGAGACACACATACTCGAGTACTAAAAACTGAATCAGAACAACATAACAATACAATGGATAACATCACTGAGCCCCCTCGTCATCATGTCGGTACTGTGGTTGCTTCCCCGCTCCTCGGCTACCTGAACATCAAAACAAATGTCCACCCCCATAGGGGTTAGCAAAGCGATGCTAGTACAAGTATCATAATATACAAAATCAGATATGCAACAATGATGCATAGCAAAATACAAACGCGGACTTCCTCTACCGGAATCCAACGATTCCAATCCATATGATTCCATAAACACAACACAGGGTAATCTAATGATCCAGCGCCCTCAGTATAGATTCCAAGATGATCCCGTCGGACCAACACGAGGTGGAAAACCCATCCAACGATCCAGCGCCCTCAGCATAGATCCCAAGATGATACCGTCGGACCAACACGAGGTGGACCTGATCCAGCGCCCTCAGCATAGATCACACGATCCCTTCGGATCAATACCACATATACAGTATAACCATGCATACACATATATAAATCGATATGTCCATCAACATGAACAACATATGAAACATCATGACAATTCAACTTGAATGATCCCATGTTCAACAACATGAATAACAATATGCATGATCAAAATTATCAACATTAAACCAATCGTCTAATTACGATACTTTCATTAAAGATGACAAGAATTAAATACTCCAATGACTGTCAACAAGTCTGAAGGTCGCCGCCCCTCGATCGATCACCTTCCAAGGCTCGGACCTTGTTAAAAAGAAATAACAAGGAATTCAACATACTACTCGAGTTAACATTAACGTAAGGCTGGTTCATGGTTAGTCTACTCGGTGAAAGCTAAGGCGGAAATAATGATATACTTCATATGAGTCGAATGACCATATCAAAAGTGAGATTCAAGATATAAGCATACCAACTCTAATTCGCAATGGAACGATACTACGGTGATCCGGGTTTGATTCTATCAACATAGCCGATTCATTTCAAACATGAACATAAAGAATATTGTCAAATAAAACACATCTATCAAAACACGAATTATCATCGGTGGAACATCTTGGTAATCTCATAACCACACTAGAATCCTGCTCATAATTCATAACAATCTCAGGACACTACATCCTAGGGTTTTATCCGTAAAGGTTCGATTAATACTCTTAACAACGAAGGAGAAGCGAGGTATAACCGGGTTCCATTCTTCTAAAAACATGGTGTTTGACTCCTCATGATAATAACGAACTTGGAAATCTCAGAAACAGGTTCAAAACATCCTCAAGAACATGAAATCAAGTTGGTGAAGGATCAACATACCTCAATATAAAGAAGAACAACGAATACTTGGTGAAACTCATCACCGGAAGCTTGAACACCAATCCTCAAGGGTCTACGATCCTCCAATTCGAGCTGAGATGATGATAAGATATATTTATGGTATTGGGGAGTTCTCAGGTTACGAAAATCGGCTAAAGAGTGAGGAGGAAATGAAATGGAGGTTGAGGTCTATAAATAGATTTTAACGCGTTACGTACGTTAATGGCAAAGCCTTACGTACGTTTTGTCCTTAGCGTACGCTGTCCTCAAACTTTAGTGTACGTTAGCATCACTCATTGCCTCAAATTCTGGCTTCTATTACGTATGTTATAAAGGCCTTTACATACGTAAAACCATGTACATAGCGCATGCTAACACCCATGTCTAACGTACGTTAAGCCTCGTTGACCTGCTTTATTGAAAAGCCGTCCAGGTTCACGTGGGGCAGTCGACGAAATCTCCATCTGGCCCTCACACGGCGACCTTATCCGATCTGCCCTTGACTGAAGCTTACGTACGTTACGCTACAACTCTAACGTACATTATATATCACACATAGCGTACGTTATGCTTAACGTCTAGTGTATGTTAAGATGTCCAGATGAATGCATGCGAGTGTGTTGGAAACTCAAAAACATTGGAATACGAATACGGGAAACCACACTTCGATTAATAATGCCACATAGTCAAATGTTACAAGTTCGAAAACGGACAAAATACACCGTAATTATGTGGGCATTACATACTACCCCTCTAAGAAGAAGTTTCGTCCTGAAACTTAAGACGAAAACAATTCTGGGTATCTCAACTTCATACTATCTTCAGTCTCCCAAGTTGCTTCTTCGACTCCATGTCGAGACCATTGAACTTTAACTAAGGAGATAGGTTTATTCCTCAATTATTTGACCCGACTCTCGAGTACCTTGATTGGCTTCTCTTCGAATGTGCCATCATTAGCCACTTCAATCTCGCCAAAATCGATAATATGACTGGGATCTGGTACATATTTCCGTAATTGGGATACGTGGAACACATTATGAACGTGACTCAGCGATGGCGATAAGGCCAACCTGTACGCCAACTCCCCAACTCTTTCGAGGATCTCGAATGGTCCGATATATTTCGGACTCACCTTTCCTTTCCTCCCAAAATGAAAGATTCCCCTAGTAGGAGAATCCTTTAGGAGCACGTGGTCCCCAATTTCAAACTCTAACGGGCGACGGCGCACGTCTACATAAGACTTCTGTCGACACTACTACAAAACAAACATTTAACATCGGTTTTTTTGGGCATTTAACATCGGTTTTGGAACCGATGTTAAATGTCGCGATGTTAAAATTAACATCGGTTTCTAATAACCGATGTTAAACTTCGATTTTAACATCGGTTGTTATAACAACCGATGTTAATTTTAATATCGTGATATTTAACATCGGTTCTGGGACAACCGATGTTAAATTTCGCGATTTTAAAATTTTATCGGACCGCGGCTAACCCAGCTAGCCCAACCCAACCCCAACCCAGACACTCGCCCAACCACCCGCACCAGCCATCCGCACCAATCCCCACCAACCTACAACAAATACCATTAAATTTCGTTGTTGGTGGGTTTCGAACTCACCACCTTTTGCTTATGGAAGTGTGATATTACCACTCCGCCATATGAACTTCTTGTATATTTTTTGCAATGTGTTATATTTATATACTATATACATTTATAAATTTATATAAATATAAGATAATTTAATATATATATATATATATTAACAAATCAAAAATTAAATTTTTAAAAAAAATCTAGAATATTAATATTAAAAGTCGGATATTTTTATTTAAAGCTCGAAAATAAAAAATATTAATTTAAAAATATGGATCTGATTTATAATTAATATTTAATCTGTTTTTTTTATTTTTAGATTTTTTGTAAAAATATAAAATAGTTTTTTATGAAAAGTAAAAAAATTACAAAAACAAAAACTAGCAGGTTTTTAAAAATATATATAATAATTCAGTTTTTATTTATTTATGGAAAATAATATTCGACTTTTTTTTCAAAACTTTAAATAAAAACATCCGATTTTTATTTTCTATTTTCGAACTTTAAATAAAAAAATCCGCTTTTTATTTTTATTTTATTGATGTTTATTTTTATTTTCGAACTTTAAATAAAAATTTCCAATTTTTCCCTTTAATTTTTGAACAATAAATATAAACATCCAATTTTTAATATTACTATTCCGTTTTTTTTTAAAAAAAAAATAAAGTTTCGATTTTTTTAAAAAAAGTTCCAAATTATTAACATTGTTTAACATCGGTTTTTTTAAAAAACCGATGTTAATTTGTAATTTAACATCGGTTTTAGTATAACCGATGTTAAATTTTTTAAAAAAATCTGGAACTTTTTTTAAAAAAATCGAAACTTTATTTAAAAATTAACATCGGTTTTTCTAAACCGATATGAAATGGATTAATTTAACATCGGTTTTTTTAAAAACCGATGTTAATTGTTAATTTAACATCGGTTTTTATCAGAACCGATGTTAATTTGTTTTAAAATTTTCAATTATGCCACCGCGTCTTTTTTAACATCGGTTTTTACAAAACCGATGTTAAACGAGCGATGTTGAATGTCTTTTTTGTAGTAGTGCGACTCTGGGCAGTCAACAGCCTTTCACGGATCAAAGCTACCTTCTCTTGAGTCTGAACTATCAATTCTGGTTCTGTCCCGATCAAGTCAGACGAATCGTCTCAACACTGGGGTGACCTGCATCTTCTTCCGTACAATGCTTCAAACGGTGCCATCTTAATGGAAGCATGCCAAATATTGTTGTAGGTGAATTCAATCAACGGCAAATGAACCTCCCAATCAGTCGACTCTAAGGCACAAGCTCTTAGCATATCTTCTACTGTCTGAATAGTCCTTTCGGACTATCCGTCTGTTTGAGGATGATAAGTTGTGCTAAAGTTCAACTCGGTTCCCAAGGCTTTATGAACTGCCTTCCAAAAGTGTGACACAAAACGACCATCCCGATCCGAAATAATGATCTTCGGCGTACCATGCAATCGGACTATTTCCTCAATAAACACCCGTGCCAACTTCTCTGGTCTCCATGTATCCTTAATACCCACAAAATGAACCGACTTAGTTAGACGATCAACTTTCACCCAAATCATATTCATCCTCGTTCTGGTCCTTGGCATATTGGTGATAAAATCCATCGATATATCCTCCCACTTCCATTCAGGAATCGGAAGTGGCTTCAACATTTCGGCAGGTCGCTAATGTTCAATCTTAACTTTTTGACAAGTTAAACACTTCAATACATATTCCGCTACGTCTCTCTTTATATTTCCCCACCAGAAATTTTGCTTTAGATCCTTATACATCTTACTGGTGCCCGGATGAATAAAATAGGGCGCACTGTGAGCTTCCTTCATGATCGTCTATTTCAAAGCATTGTCATCGGGGATGCAAAGTCGACTCTGGAACCTCAGAGCTCCATCATCATATATTACAAATCTTGGGGCCTTCCCTTTATCCACTTCATCCTGTAACCGAATAATCATCGAATCATCCAACTGCTTAGATTTGATTTCCTCGATTAATGACGAAGTTAATTCCATTACACAGAGTTGCCCTTGGACTCCTTGCGACCACACTTCAATTCCTTCGCGAATAAATTCTCGTTGAATGCTGGACTGGGATGTAAGGGCTTCCAACATTCGAATAGAAGCAGGTTTGCAGCTCAGTGCATCAGCTACCACGTTCGCTTTGCCTCGATGATAAAGAATTTCCAAGTCATAATCTTTGATCAATTCCAGCCATCTCCTCTGTCTCATGTTTAATTCATTCTGACTGAAAATATACTTGAGACTCTTGTGATATGTGAAGATCTGAAAATGGGTGCCGTACAAATAATGTCGCTAAATCTTCAGGGCAAAGACAACGACTGCTAACTCTAAATCATGTGTCGGGTAGTTAACCTCATACAGTTTCAACTGTCTAGAGGCATAGGCAATCACCTTATCCTTCTGCATCAACACGCAACCCAGACCCTGATTTGAAGCATCGCTGTAAACCATGAACCCATCAGTTCCATCTGGTAGTGCTAATATCGGCCCTGTTGTCAGTCTTCTCTTAAGTTCATCAAAACTAGTCTGACATTTCTCGTCCCACACGAATTTCTGAGCCTTCTGTAACAGCTGAGTAAGCAGATGAGCCATTTTGAAAAATCCTTCCACAAAACGGCGATAATACCCAGCAAGTCCTAAGAAACTTCGGACCTCCTTCACGTTCTTAGGAGATTCCCACTCCAAGATTGCCTCAACTTTCTTCGGGTCTACTTGTACTCAATCGGTTGATATCATGTGCCCAAGGAACATTACTTCCTTCAGCCAAAACTCGCATTTGGAAATTTTCGCATAAAGTTGCTCATCTCTCAAAGTATTCAAAATAATTTGCAAATGTTCTGCATGTTCTTCCGGATCCTTCGAATAGATTAAGATGTTGTCGATGACAATGACCACGAATTTATCCAAGTATTCTAAGAATACCCAGTTCATCAATTGCATAAATACAGCCGGAGCATTAGTAAGACCAAATGGCATCACCACAAACTCATAGTGTCCGTACCGGGATCTGAAAGCGGATTTCGGTATATCAGATTACTTAATCCTCAACTGATGGTATCCCGATCTCAAGTCAATCTTCGAGAATACTGTCCCCCCTACAGTTGATCAAATAAATCATTGATCTAAGGCAATGGGTATTTATACTTGATCGTCATCTTGTTAAGCTCCCTGTAATCAATGCACAATCAGAAGGATCCGTCTTTCTTCCGAATAAAAAGGACGGGCGCACCCCACGGAGAAACACTAGGTTGAATGTAACCCTTCTGCAACAATTCCTCAAGCTGTTTCTTTAACTCATACATTTCGATTGGCGCCATACGGTATGGTGCTCTGGACATAGGTGTGGCCCCTGGTTCCAATTCGATATTAAACTCTACAGCTCTACGTGGAGGTAATCCAGGTAGTTCGTCAGGGAATACATCTAAGAATTCGTTCACCACTGGAATAGATGAGATCTCTATTCCTTCTTCCTTCTTCATGCCATAACACTAAAACCCGGTGCAACCCTGTTTCAGCAATTTAATCGCTTTCATGGCTTTGATCACTTTCCCTGAGCTTCGTGGTCTCCATCCTCTGAATAAGTGTTCATATCCGTTATCAGCAATAATCGAGATAACTCTCTTCTGATAATTCAAAATAGCCCTATAATGATTGAGCCAATTGTCTCCAAGAATTAAATCATCACCATGGATGTCGATCACAATAAGATTTGACGGCCAATCTCTCCCTCCTATAGACACGGGGAAATTCCTAGCTTCTAGATTTCCCACAATTCTCTCACCACTCGGCAGACTCACAACATAAGGTTCACAATCATGCAAACACGAGATTTTCAAACGATTAACACAGTTCAATGATATGAAAGAATGTGTAGCTCCTGAATCTAATAAGACACTAACTGGTTGCAATAGAATCTGAATCGTACCTGATAAAATAGTAGTGTTCTGATCATCTGAACTCCTTATCTCATAAGGGCACGGAGGAACGGACCCAGCACTGGATGCTTCTCTTTTTCCAAAATTTTGCTGTTGTAGGCCACTCTGCTGTGTCGGGTTCACACTCGTCTCTTTCAGAACTTGTGCTGAAGTGTGAGCCCCAAACAATCTAGTCACATTTCCGCAAAAATTCATTCGATGTCCTTCTTGCCCACATTCAAAACAGGTCACAGAATGAGCGGAGCAATCACATCGAACATGTCCTGGGCGTCCACAGTTATAACACTTTTTTGCTGCAACGGTAACTGTTGATGCCGTATTGAACTTCTTTCCTCCTCGAGGAGGATACAGAGGTCTCTTGGATGAATAGAATGAGGACCGGCCCTTGTGGGGCCCACTACTCTTGTTCTCAGTGAAGTTTCCAGACACTTTCTGCTTCTTTGCTTCCGCAAATTTCTCCATTGCTGTCTCTTTCATTTCGTAAGCCAGGGCATTGTCCTGATACTGTCGGAGAGTAGTACATTCAAACCCCGACAAAAATTGTTGTATCTCCGGCTTCATTCACATGTCGAAGTGAAAAAACTTCTCTGCCTTGGTTCAGACCAGATATCGTACAAAGGTCAGTTGGTGATTAAAAGTCTTAATCATATCGGTCACAGATGCCCCCAGATTCTGCGGCGAGAAAAACTCTCGGACTCTAACCTCTCTAACTTGACGAGGACAATATTGTGCTTCCATCATTAATTTGAATTCAGTCCAGTCAGCATTATGATCCTCAGGTCGAATGGCTTCCCACCAGTCGAAAGCTTCCCCAATCAGAAAATACTGAACGATCGAAACCTTTCGGCCATCGGGACAGTTAATTCCCGCAAATATTTTCTCCAGTTCCTTCAGTCAGTGGTCCCATGAAGGCATCTCTGAAGAACCTTCAAACTTCGGTGGGTGTAGTTTGACCACTTCTGAAAGCCACCTGTCTCCCTGGTTGTCTTCGTTACGCTGTTGACCCATCGTCGCTTGCATGCGGTCAACCACCTGAGTAAATAGGGTCATTTGAGTGACCACTTTTTGAAGCACTCCCGGCATGTTAGGATTTGCGTCTTCCTCCACAGTTCGTGCTCAGTCATTATTTACCGATTCCTGTTGTCCGTCAGAACGAGAATCAGCTCGATTAGCCGAAAAATCTAGGATAGACGATGAATTTTCCTGTCTCGAATCACCACGTCCACGTACACGACCGCGTCCGCGTCCACGACCTCCTCTCAACATACTGTAAACACAAATACTCAATACTGAGAGCAAAACCTACTAAAATTCATCAATATCCACAAAACACGAAATAATTAAAATGGTAGTATATGAGATTAGGAAATTTACAACCACGGTCCACACGACAACGCTGGCTGTACAGTGATGTTATAAGCGACTGATAAATTAAACAACATAAACAGACCCAACTAAACCCAACTGCCAAGATATCCATGAATCTTACCTCCAATACCAAATTCTGTAACACCCCGAGATATTCGGAATAATTACAGCGCCGCAAACCCTTAATATAAGAATTTACAAGGCTAAATTAAAAGAAATGTTGAACAACATGAAATAATTATTAATAGTTAAGTAATTTAATGGCCGGTCTAATCATCCCAAAACAATCCATTTATTACAGACTTCACAAATCATCAAAAGAGACACGCGTACTCGAGTACTAAAAACCGAAGCAGAACAACAGAACAATACAATAGATAACATCACTGATCCCCCTTGTCATCATGTCAGTACTGTGGTTGCTTCCCCGCTCCTCGGCTACCTAAACATCAAAACAAATGTCCACCCCTGTAGGGGTTAGCAAAACGATGCTAGTACAAGTATCAAAATATACAAAATCAGATATGCAACAACGATGCATAGCAAAATACAAACGCGGACTTCCTCTACCGGAATCGAACGATGCCAATATACATGATTCCATCAACACAACACAGGGTAATCCAATGATCCAGCACCCTCAGTATAGATTCCAAGATGATCCCGTCGGACCAACACGAGGTGGAAAACCCGTCCAACGATCCAGCGCCCTTAGCATAGATCCCAAGATGATCCCGTCGGACCAACACGGGGTGGACAACTGATCCAGCGCCCTCAGAATAGATCACGCGATCCCTTCGGATCAATACAACATATACAGTACAACCAAGCATACACATATGCAAATCGATATGTCCATCAACATGAACAATATATGAAACATCATGACAATTCAACTTGAATGATTCTATGTTCAACAACATGAATAACAATATGCATGATCAAAATCATCAACATTAAACCAATAGTCTAATTACGATACTTGCCTTAAAGATGGCAAGAATTAAATACTCCAACGACTGTCAACATGTCCGAAGGTCGCCGCCCCTCGATCGATCACCTTGCAAGGCTCGGACCTTGTTCAAAAGAAATAACAAGGAATTCAACATACTACTCAAAACTAACGTATGAGCACCGAACGTCCAAAGTTATAATCGAGTTAACATTAACATAAGGCCGGTTCAAGGTTAGTCTACTCGATGAAAGCTAAACCAGAAATAATGATATACTTCATATGAGTCGAATGACCATATTGGAGGTGAAATGTCGATGTCTACGGATTCATGGATATAAAAGTCATCACAATCTAACTTCAATATTTATTTCGACTCCGAATTCATATATAGTTCGGCTCTTACGATTCATATCAAAAGTGCGATTCAAGATACAAATATACCAAGTGTACTTCGCAAGGGAATGATACTACGGTGATCCGGGTTTGATTCTATCGACATAGCCGATTTATCTCAAGCATGAACATAAGGAATATTGTCAAATCAAACACCTCTATCAAAACACGAATTATCATCGGTGGAACATCTTAGTAATCTCATAACCTCACTAGAATCATGCTCATAATTCATAACAATCTCAGGACACTACATCCTAGGGTTTTATCCGTCAAGGTTCGATTAATACTCTTAACAACGAAGGAGAAGCAAGGTATAACCAGGTTCCATTCTTCTAAAAACATGGTGTTTGACTCCTCATAATAATAACGAACTTAGAAATCTCATAAACATGTTCAAAACATCCTCAAGAACATGAAATCAAGTTGGTGAAGGATCAACATACCTCAATATAAATAAGAACAACGAATACTTGGTGAAACTCAACACCGGAAGCTTGAACACCAATCCTCAAGGGTCTACGATCCTCCAATTCAAGCTGAGATGATGATAAAAGGGATTTATGGTGCTGGGAGTTCTCACGTTACGAAAATCGACCAAAGAGTGAGGAGAAACTGAGATGGAGGTTGAGGTTTATAAATAGATTTTAATACGTTAAGGGCAAATCCTTACGTACGTTATGGCCTTAGCGTACGCTATCCTCAAACTATAGCGTACGTTAGCGTCTGGCAGAAGTCACTGCCTCAAATTCTGGCTTCTATTACGTACGTTATACAAGGCCTTTACGTACGTAAAACCATGTACATAGTGCACGCTATGAACCATGTCTAACGTATGTTAAGCCTCGTTGACCTGCGTTATTGAAAAGCCGTCCAGGTTCACGCGGGGCAGTCGACGAAATCTCCCTCTAGCCCCCACACGCCGACCTTATCCGATCTGCCCTTGACTGAAGCTTACGTACATTACGCTACAACTCTAACGTACGTTATATACCACACGTAGCGTACATTATGCTTAATGTCTAGCGTACGTCAAGACGTGCAGATGCATGCATGCAAGAGTGTATTGAGAACTCAAAAACATAGGAATATGAATACGGGAAACCACACTTCGATTAATAATACCACATAATCAAATGTTCCAAGTTCGAAAGCAGACAAAATACACCATAATTATATGGGCATTACACGACCGGTGCTAGATCAAGGAGAAAGTGGATACAGGGTAACGGGTTCTCATCGCGAGTTCCAGGATCCCAATTTTCTGTGAAAAAATACAGTGTTACAGACAAGCAGCCATCAGCTTAAGAGTTGAAGGCATGGAAGAATAATGAACTGTTGAGATAATTTTCTTCTCTCATCAGGGAATCTGCCATGTTCAACCATTTCAAGACTGGAGGATGCTACAAAGGAGTTCCCAAGGCTCCTCCCAGAAGGAAAGCTTCCCTTACAAATTAAACTGAAGTCAGATCTGAAGGGTAATCGGTTAACTCACACAGAAGATTGGATTCTCACCTATGATGTCTCCTAGGAAGGAAGAATCATCTATCGGGACCGAGGCAAATACTCCTTGGTCAATTGATGCAAGGAATAGAGCATGACCCCTCTTGGAAGTCTTGGAAGCATCAGCATTATATGGGATAGCTTGTGATAGTTGTATTTATTCTCTTTCATGTATGCTCTTCGATATATTATTTCAATTCTGAACAACACCCTAATCCAGATTATCAATGAAAAATCTTATTTTACCTCAAAATATTATAGCTCGTGATCTTCAATTACTGCTTTCATTATGATTCATATTTAATTTATTTTAAGTATAAAACCTTGCTAAGTCTCAAGCTGTAAAAACTTGTCTGCGAACAGTTCATAGATTAAGTTGTATTCGAGTAAGACTACTTTTTGTAAGATTGCGACTATGAGTCAATCATAATTTTAGTTGAAATACACTTGGTCTTGTAGGATTTATAATTTTAGAACTTGCCTGCGAGCAGCTCAAATTTTAGTCTAAGTCTCAAAGATCAAATCATCCGACAGTAGACTTGAAGACAAACTCGTCTTTTTAAGGGTTTTGGCATTATCAAAAGGTGGGAAATTATTGAGATAAATAATACCTTGTGTTTTGGTAAGTGCGCCATACATCATGTCCCTACAGCGCAAAATCATACATCACCCCAAGGAGACAAATCCTATAGCTAAGTCTTCAGAATATAGCAAAAGGAGACGTCGGCTACATCAAACAATTTTGTAGGTGTTTTACTTGGGAAAAGTAAAACAAAAAACCAACAGGACTTAGAAGGAACTTTAAGCTATTGTGAAATAAACTTTCTTTATTTATAAAGTATCAAAGTAACATCTAATGCTGACAGGACAACATTTAGTTCGGCCAGGGAGACTACAGACAGAAGAGCATTTAATGCGGATCAAAGAGAATATCTGAAGCATTAAATGCAAAACACCTTTAATTCAAACATTCTGAAGTCGCCAATCAGAGTTTTCTAAATCTCACCAACCGGCCAACGGCTACATTTATAATGGATCTATTTCCAAGGTTATAAATAGCCCAAGCAAGAGAACAGTGCTAACTACTGAAAACTGAAGAAATATATTTCTTCACATTGAGATTATCATCTAAAGAGCAATATATTTCTTAAAGCATACACCGTATATATTGAGTGAAGAAATATCCAAGTCCTCAACAAGGAACAACACATCTACAGCAAAGCTTACCAAGCCTACAGTTGCAGTTCAACATACTTCATAAACCTAATGTTGAGATCCTTAGCCCTGTGTGGAGTAAGTCAAGCTATTCCATCCTGTGTGGGAAGAATAGAGTTCAGGACGAAACTTCAATCTATGGTACAAGAAGTGAGTCGAAGAATCCCAAAGCTAATCTATGTGAATGGCTCAAGCTACAGCTGGCTGTATCAATCTATGTGACCGACACAATGATGAGTTTGGTTAAAATCATACAGTTGTGTATGCCTTGATTTTGATAAAATTCTTACTCTTGTGTGGAGGACCTGTGGACGTAGAGGGGATTACCTCGAACCACATGATACTATGCGTCTTTACTTACTGTCCTTGCTGTATTCCTACTGCCTGTGATTTTGGTATACTTATCTCGAAAACCATGTAAGCACCAAGCTACAGGAGATTACCCACTTGATGTACTAAGTTTAAGACTTCCGCTATGCAAACCTAAACTTTGGAAAAGAGTACATCTTATCCAACCCCTCTTCTAAGCTGTATAATAGTATATTGTGACCAATAGGAAAGTTCGACTCCCTTCCAAAATTCATAAGGAGTTTTATCTTCTTACGAATTATCTTGTTTAAAATATAGTTAACCGATAAGATGGCTTCCGCCATATATTTTGTGATAGCCCTGAGTTTAGCAGCATCACATTCATCAATTCTTTCAGAGTGCAATTCTTATGCTCCGACACTCCATTAGATGGTGGTGCATATGGGGTAGTGACCTCATGAATAATGCCATGTTGGGAATAATATCACCAAATTGTTCAACATATTCACCTCCACAATCACTCCTAATCGTTTTTATCTTTGCGTTCAATTGATTCTCAACTTCTGTTTTATAAAGAATGAATTTCTCTATAGCTTCATATTTCCTTCTAAGCAAATGCAATATTTAGTACTATTATTCACAAAAGTAATGAAATATTTATTTCTACCTCTAGTTTGACCGAATTTTAAATCACATAGGTCATTATTATTAGGAATACGCCCTCGTATGCCATTAAGAGGATAAGAGAGCATTGTATTGTAACTATGAACATAAATATGTGTTGGGAATAGTGCCCTAGGACATTCGATGTGCCTAGATCTGTAATTGTCATATTTAAATGAAGTTATTTGATATCATCTATTTCTCATTGATTATTATAATGTGTGCATGTTCTAATATTATAATAATTGAATAATAGTTATTCACGAATAATAATATTACCCATATGTACCTGGTCCAATCACATAGAGTGGAGAGTCAGGTAATTAATATGCTAGTATAAGTTTGAATGGTAATCATCGTATGATTATGCGTATGGTACGGACCAAACTTTTGGGTATTGGTTGGAGAACGCAATACTGGACAGATCGGTATTAAGATCACTGCATGGAAATGTCATAAATAAATCTCAATATAATAATATGTCAATTAATCCTTGAACCTGAGATTATCATAGAGTCCAACATGATAACTGCTTTGCCTTGACGGAATCCAATGTCATTTGAAACATGGTGATCATAAAGGTTAGTTATCGGGATTAGTAGGAGTCATGTAGAGAGAAATGAATAATCAAGATTGGGGATTTGTCCATCTCTTTAGGGAGGGAGATATCTGATGAACCCCTCGATAAGTAGGACTGAGAAAAATACATGGTCATGCTCAAATGAAGAGACATTTGATTCAATCAGTCTATTTAAGATCGAGAAAGCATTTGAATATAATAAGTGTGACCGTTTCCATGACTTAGTTCAAATATGATATCGCGCGACAAAAGATTTGACACGTTAAATGGTTTAATGGGCTATAAACTTATATTATTTGGGTAGTCATAATGTCTTGCTAGAGACCACTTATGATTTATCATTTAATACGGCATTAAATGATTGCCAACATAATATAATCCTTTTGTGTAACACATATGACAATTAAATACAAGCAATAATAATTAATAGATATTATATTTATTACTAAATAATGAGTAATATATAATCTAGGATATTATATATTATATTATTTAATTGTATAAACTGGGAAAGATAAATATAATATTAGATATTATATTTATTTAGAGAATTAAATAATAAGTAACATATAATATAAGATATTATGTATATCGTATTATTTAATAAGTTGATGGGTAAATAAGTAAATACTAGAGTTTTAATTCTAGAGTTTAGTTAGTATAAATAAAGGGCCTTGGACAGGGAGTTGTCATTATAAAGAGAACATAAAAATCGACCCTTTGCCCCTTCAACCGATCGGCCAAATTATTTCTGTCCAAAGTGTAATATCCGGATTTTTTTTTCCTTTTTCCGGTATTTTTCATTTTGGTGTATTTTTTATTTTTGGTGACTCACTTGTAACCGTATTATTATTTCAAGAATATTTAATACTGGACTTTTTGTAATCCGAGCTTGTTTCGGGCTTGTTTTACTCAATTCCGCATTTAATGTCATTTTCGTCGCTATTTGGCTCGATTCTCGAAATCATGGTTCAGAATCGCCATTTCGGGGTTGCCGTAAATCCATCCTATGTTATTATGCGTGTTTTGAGCCTTTGCTCGGCGTTTCGATCGTGTATCGTGTATTTCGGATGTTTTGGGCCGTTTTGTAATTTTCGAAAGTTATGGGTAATTACGTTTGTTGTTGTTTTCCGAACCTTCGGGTAGTCGGAAATATGTTTCTTTTAGAACTTAGATCCGTCATCTCGAACTCTATGTGTTCGTATCTTCATGTTTTGTTAATCGTGGCGTTTGGATTTCCGGTTCACTTCTTGCCTGCTTAAAGCAGCTTGTCAGTCCTGTTCTGGGAGGACATAACGTACATTACGTGTGATGCTTAACATACGTTATGTGTTATGCTTAGCGTAACTTCATTGTGGTTATGTACGTCTTGGTTCTCAGAAAATCGGACAGAGGGCTTTGCCGACCCCTTACGTATGCTACGAGTATGTTGTTACGTACGTTAGATCGGCATCATACCTACGTTAAGCCAGTCCGATTACGTACGTTACATACTTCGGAGATTCGGGCAGTAAGATGTACTGGTCGATTACGTATGCTACGGACATGGTGTTACGTACGTTAACATATTAACGTACGTTAACCATGACATGCTAACGTACGTAATACGCTGCGGTATAAGTACCCGTAAGTTGACCAAGTTCGGTCATTTCCATACATATCTTCGCCTTCTCCGTTTTTGGGCAATTTCCTGGTGATTCGAAGTCTTGTAACTTCAAGTTATTATCTTTCTTGAATTCCTGGTGTCGATTAACAAGATCTACTTGTGTTTTTCGTCTCCAATCCGAGGTAATCTCTTAGAACCCTATTTTGGGGAAATTTGGGGGATTTCTATTTAATGTTCGATTTGTTCCGTGTTTTTTACTGATCCATGATGTATATAATTAGTCTTAGTGGTATTCATGTTTTCCCTACGAGTTCGTGGTAAATTTTGTGGTATTCGTGAAATCGAGAGGGTTCGGTTACAACCCGCCCTCGTTGTTTTTGTACGAATTTACATGAATCGTAGGTAGGTTTTCGGGTGTATTCTAATTTTGTACTCGTGTAAAATTCGTTGTGATTGTATTCTTCGGATCGTTAGGCTCGTGGTTGTCGGTTCCTAGCGAGCGTGGTTGATTGTTCCGTTGAATTCGTCATCATTTTCTCAAGGCAAGTATTCTTGTGAAACCCTTATGCTTAACATGAAATGGTAATATATATGTGTGTGATTTGCTGACTCCGGTAAGGTCCGACGGGACCTCGGAGGAATCTATGATTTCGCTCTTGATTCACGAGCTTGTTTGGATAGCCAGTCCGGGAGGGTCCATAGAGACCTCGGATGGGACCAGTGGTTTAGCTCCGGTCCTAGGCGAGTCATGTGCGTGATTTTTTTAACTATGGCCAGTCCGGGAGGGTCCATAGAGGCCTCGGATGGGACCAGTGGTTTAGCCTCGGTCCTAGGAGATTTTTCAATTGTGATTATTGATTGTTTGTTTTCCGGGAAAAGACATGTCTTGATTTTTTATTTTGAAACGATTTGATGCATGTGTTATGAGATGTGTAAGCGAATGGTTTGCCTTGATTACTTGTACTGGCGTAATTGCTAACCCCTGTGGGGACCCGTTTGGGGAAATTCGTGTTATGAATTTCACGTTGCGTTCAGCCGGTCGAGCGGGCACTGGAGATGCTGGCCAGGGTTGTTGAAGTGTGCAAACGAGTCCTTTATTTTAGTTGCTTATTTTAAATGTTTGTTTTCAACTTGTGAATTGATAGACCGTACTCGCGAGTACTTAGGCACTTTGATTTGGAAAATGGGTTGTATTACTAAATGTTAGTTATGATTTTTGGTGATGTCTAGTTTACCGGTTGTACCGGGCGTTTTATTTATTTTTCGTCTTGGTGATGTGTGCTTTCTCACTAACTAAGATGGTTAGACGAGCGTATTTATTATTTAGCCTAGTGGGTCCCGTATAGGGGTCCACGGCGCTGTAATGTACCCTGAATATCTTGGGGGTATTACAGAAAATAGTATCAGAGCTCTGGCTTTATGGATACCTAGGCTTGTCGGTTAATTGGGTCTAGTTGTGTTTTATTTTGCACAACATCATCAAGCTGCCATCATCTCGATACTTCCAGTGTTCATAAGTTTTCCTTACCCGATTCTTTTGTTTTCTCGTATCGTAATTCCGCTTCTTGAACTGTGATTGTTTTTCTCCCATACTTATCATCGAGTTGCTTTTGCTACCTTTTATATCCAGTATGGATGCTGGGAGAGGTCGAGGTAGAGGTCGTGGTCGTGGATGCGGCCGGGGACGTGGGGCAGCCAATGGGGCGGCCACGTCACATACTTCTGGAGCCGGTAGTAATGATGGTCGTCAGGACCATACTACTACTCAAGGTGGCGCCGACATTGGTGTTGCAGCTATGATGCAACAAATGGTGAACCAAATGGTTGCGATAGCCCAGGCGGTTCAAAACCCGGATCTGGCTCGTACTGCTTGGACCGGAGCAGATCGTTGGCTTCAGGATGTCACCAAGATGCATCCTTGTCAGTTTCTGGGGCTTCAGACCTGATTGCTTGGGAGGGGTGGATCAAAGAGATGTCCAAGATCTTTGTTGTCACTAACTGTCCTGAGGATCGCAAGGTCCCAATCGCCCAGTATTTTCTCACTGAGGACGCTGCTGATTGGTGAGAGGCTGTTGGGATAAACAATCATGTACCTTGTTTTGATAAGTGCCAACATACATCAAATTCCGCACTGCTATCATACAGCAAGTCTTCTAGTCAACATACAGCAAGCTATCTCGAATATTTGCCATCATACAGCAAGCTATCTTGAAGATCTGTCTCCTTAAAGTAAATTCACCCTCAGCAATGTGTATCGCGTCTGTCTCCCAGGATAAAATATGTAATACCCGCAATTTCGGATTTCGGTGATTTTCTTTTTTCGGCGGGAGTCCGTTTTGATAACTTTCTCATGACCTTTTCATCATTCTGAGAATGATTAATTCTGCACTTTTTGTCATCCGAGTTCGTTTCGGTGTTGTTTTGTTGAGTTCCGTGTTTCTTAACGACTTTTCCGCACTCGAGTTCGATTCTTGTGAATCTCGTTCGAACCTACTGTTTCGAGTTTCCGTAAGTCCGTTTAAATTTGTTAGACATGTTGTGAACTTCAGTTTGGTTATTCGATCACGTATCTTGATTTTCGGGTGTTTTGGGCCATTTTGTAATTTACCCAAAGTTGTGGGTATCCGCATTCGTATTTGTTGTTTTGACCCTTTTCATGGTCGCGTGTGATTAATTGTTGCATGGTATTTCATTTCGGGTCGATGATGTTGCCCATGAGCGTTTTGTCGTGTTCGCTCCGTTCGATTTCGGATAATCGAGTCGTCGAGTCCTGGTGGTCGGGCACTGGCCGGACAGTTGCGGGTCCTGGCCAGACGGTTGCGGGCACTGACCGTGTAATACCCTCGCCTTTAATATTGTATTTCATGATTTAAGTTAAGTATTTTGCACCATATCTGTGATGTGTAGCATGTACCGACGAATTATGTTAAGTTGGATTCATGGTCATTCATACTATATTAGTTGATGGGTGATATTGCGAAAATTCCATTTATGCTCGTTATAGTACTTAACGTACGTTAACATGTATTCTTAACGTACGCTATGAAGGCCGCCTTACGTACGTAACACCGATACGTTAACGTACGTAATGCGGAAGATTCCCAAAGAATCCGCCTTTGGCGGTGGGGTCGAGCAAGGGTAATGGTCGGGAGTCGATCGCGACAGCAAGTCAACGGCCACTACGTGCGTAATAGCCGCTTGGTTACGACGTTTAACGAATCGCGTGTTTTTAGGCGGTAAGTTTGATGAAATTGGTTACGTGCGTAATGATCATAAGATTACGTACGTAAAGGCTATAACGCACGTTAACCACGTTCGTTAACGTCGTAGTGTCGATTGATTATAAATGTAGGACTTGCCATTCATTTCCTACTCGACCTTTTTCAATCTCCCGACTAAGGAACGATTCCCTTCCCTTCCAACTTCGTTTCTAAGCCTTTCTAACTTGTGTTGGAGCCTCAACACTTGATTGGTGACTTGGAGAAGCTAGAGATTGAAGGATATTCTTTGAAGTGTTGGTGTTGTTCTTCATTTTAAGGTTGGTCTTTCTTTAACTCATATCAATTCCATGTTTCTGATGATGTTAGTAGATAAATACTTCACATAATGATAGTTTAGATTAGTGTAAACATGATAAGTTAATTGAATCATACTCAAATAAAGTGAAGATTAATTTTGAAGGTATTAGTATTGCTTCTTGAGGTAAATAACTTCATAATATGATTGTGTTGATAATGATATACATAAAACCTGAGGTATAGCATGATAATCGGAAGTTGATTTTAGTCTCTACACTAGGAACATGTTAGAGATGATGTCCTTAATGATTAAAAGTGAGAAATATTAAGATTGTCTTGAACATTCTATTGATCCTTAAAGGTTGCTTGAAACCATGATTTTGGCCTTTAAAACCTTTGTGATGGAATTGTTGGAAAGATGATGTTAACCCTTTGAAGATGATCTTTGTTAGATGGATGAAATTACTTCAAAAATCTCCAGTATCCAATGGTATAACTAGGCATTTAATAAATTCTTCAAAGTAAAACAATGAATGTTGATAGGAGGAAGTTGTAATCTCCGTGCGTTGAATTTATCGATTTCACCAAAGAGTGTTAATCACTACATTAATAGGTTAATAATGTTCTTAAGAGAGTTGTGATGAATATGACGATACAAATACGGTAGATGAATAGCGAATTCCATTTCATTAATCCGTGCATGTCTAGAGGAGTAAATTAAGATAATGTTCTTAACTCACTAAAAACTTGAACTTACGTTTCATATAATAATCAAGTTTTGAATGAAATCGTCGGTAAATAATGAAGAATGTAATTAAACACAACTTATATCGTAATTGGAAGTGTCGATGATTTGAAACGATATCCTCACGATATTACATTGATGATAAACTGGACATCAAGAATTTGACATCAAGATTAGAATATGTAATGAACATGATAAACATGCGATGATTTGTAATAAGAACATTAAAATGGTCAATAGGATAATCTATTTATTCAAAGTGAATTTACGAATATTGTTCATGCGATAATACCATTATCATACGAATGTGTTGTTGAATGGATTATATTTCATTCAAGGTTGCTTGTTCACGTGAATATTGTTAGACGAGGATACCGTTCGTTTGACCATTCAAAGAAGGATTATTCGTCTACGGAATTAAGGCAAGTTATCTTGCTTGGTTATAGTGATGGTTGAATTCTTGTGATTATTATGCAGTTCGTGTGTATGAAATGTTACGATAATCTATGATTCGTGATATGGTGATACCCTTGATCGTATTGTCATGGTGTTGGGGAGGATACCCCCGTACTTACCGTCCTTATTACCGTTAGTTCTTTTGAGCTTTGTTGACACTTCGGTGAGTTGTTCGATTCCCACGTAAAAGTGTCAGTCGTAGAGTGTCGTTGTCAGCATGTATCGTGACATCTCTGGAGTCATATCTCGCGCCCGATTGGTTATGTGTAGGATTTTTAGCCGGGCACTTGATGATCATGCGTGGATGTTTTCCGCATTTAGATCGTGCACACGAGACGTAGTTCGTGAGGCTAATTAGGTACATCGTCCCACGTATATTCTGGATTCCGTATACGGGGTGGACATGTGCAAGGACACATTTCCGGATCGGGCGTACTGTGACGTCCGTCTTGAGCCATAGTATGTGGTCGTTCGTATACTTGATTATGTTTCGACAGTTGGGACTGATTGTTTATACGCCTTCGGGGTATATTCAGTAGTCGGTGGATTTCTTTGAAATCAGTATATATATGAATTGTATAATGCCGTGAGAATTATTATCATGTATAGCTGACCCTGTGGTTTGGGGCGAAATACTTGTATTTCAGGGCGAGGAAAGGGCAAGGCACAGGAGGAGCACAATGGCGACGGAGGATTATGATGTATGCTATTTCGGGGGCCCCGAGTCTTTTGGTTGTTCGGTTATGTTTTAAGCGTGACTTTCATTTTATTTTTGTGTCGGATGAATGTACTAAAACTTGTTAGGTACTGCCCATCGTCATATGGTCTGTACCGTGTTTGGATCCTGTGTATGTTTGCTTGTATTTAAAAATATGAATAACTCATACTCCACACCGGGGTTTTGATAAATATCGTGGTACGGTGCCACGTTGTCGGATTTTAAGTGTATTTTGTGATATTGCCTGGTGGGTCCCAGGAGGGATCCACGGCACTGTAATGGCCACTGTTTTTGGGCTGTTACAGAAGATGGTATCAGAGAAGCGTGTGTTTTTATTTTGAGTCATTGTAGGATCGAAATAGCATCAAGAAAACTTCGTGCCATGTGTAACCTGTGCAAGCGCCTGACCCGTCGAATACGGTATGTTCTCATGAACCATAATTTGATTTCTGGCATGATATTGACGATGTATTGGTCTCCTTACTTATCTTGGCATCTTGCTACCATAAGGCAAAATTCATCTATTGAAGAGAACCTAAATTAATTATGTGATTGGAATTGTTTCGACTTAATGTTGATATGATATTGAGTGTGTAACACTTGTAGTGCCAGTGACTCTTTACAACTGCTTTGTTGGATAGGAAATTCCCTGTTGCTATTAACTTAGCATGAATTGTGATTGATAAATCAAACTATACTTGTGACTTGATTCTTTCAGTATGGAAAGGAACCTTAGGGGCCGTGGCAGAGGGGGACGAGGCCGCGGAAGAGGCCGAATTCCGATACCACGAGCTAACAGACGCGCGAATGTGGAACAGAGTTCCGCAGGCAGTGATTCGCCTTCTCGGGACCAATCACACCACACCGGAGAAAATGCACGTGCCGATCCTTACACCGTGATGCAGGGCATGATGGCCCAAATGACCCAAATGGGTCGACTGATGGAAACTATGCAAAGGAATACTACTGGTCAACAGCAGGGACAACAGCCTCCGCCCCTGGTACCTGGCGGGATCGTGAGCCGGATTATTAGCGACATATCACGTCAGCGACCTCCGACTTTTGAAGGCTCATCTGAGCCTGCCGACGTTGTACACTGGATAGAACATTTCGAGAAACTGTTCGAGACGGTGGAGTGCCCAGAGGAAAATCGAGTTGCTGTGGCAGCCTACTACCTTAGTAAGAGTGCCCATACTTGGTGGCTTTCTGTGAGGCCTGCCGAAGGCGCGAGTACTTGGGAGGAATTTAAGACTCTTATGCTAGATCGTTACTATCCTGCACCCCTCCGTGAAGCCAAACTGTCCGAATTATTAGACCCCGACCCATCGGAAGACGAAGATGTGTTAGCAATTGCTGAAAAATTCCAAGCACTTCTCCCTTTGCTACGTCGGTTGTCCGTTCGAAGCCGATAAAATCAAATATTTCCTCAAGAGGCTTAAACCCCGAATGAGGATGCAATTACTCAATCACCAGCATTTACGACCTTACCGGAGTTTATTGAGAAGGCTTTGGAGTATGAACTTACTGCGAAGGAAATTTCTAAGAGACAACCTCGCTTTCCAACAAGAGATCCAGAACTGCACTCCAAGGAGACAAAGAACCGGGGTATTCAAGAAACCCCACTGTACCAAATCCTTCCGAGCGGCCACCTATGGCACCAAAACCGGCAGAACGCACTCTCGCAATCAGCTCACTGCCGTGTGTTATAACCGTGGGGACCAGGCATATCAGCTCCAAGTGTCCGGCCGGCCGTTGCTGTCACACTTGCGGGAAGAACGGTCATCGCGCTCGCTATTGCCGGGTGGACTCGGCGTGCCCAAAGCATCTCTTGCTCGATGCCTTCTTGTTTAGAACGTGCTCCTCCATCCGCTTCTTACCAGACTAAGGGCGAACAAAGGGATAGGCCGTGGAAACCAAGTTGGTACACTGCTTCCGGGGTTGCAAAACCCGAGTTTACGAGATGAAGAAAGCCGATGATCCGAAGCCGCATGATTGCGGTACTCTCGAGATCCACTCTCGGCCCGTTTGTGTTCTTTTTGATACCGGTGCTTCACACTCCTTTTTGTCTAGTTCTTGCTTGAGTCGTTTGCATTTGAATCGTGTTATCAATTGTGAACCTTATGTAATTGGTCTACCCGATGGTAGAAGAATTATTGGGAGTCGTGAAGTACTGAATCGTCTGATTAGCATGAACAACCGTGAGTGGTTGTCGACTTGATTGTGGTGGATTTACCTAAAGATGATGTAATCTTGGGTATTGATGGATGGATCGTCACGATGCCGTCCTTAGCGTCCGTAGCGAATGGTGACCGTCACATCGGATGATGGCGTCGAGTGTATTTTTGGGGTGATAATCCCAATCATTCAGGGAGAGTCATCCGCTATGAAGGCTATGAGATTACTAAACCAGGATGCATTGGTTATTGGTGTTACATGACTAAGACAGTGACCGGCTACCAAATTGATTGATATTCCAGTAGTTCGAGATTATCCAGATGTATTTCGGACGAGCTTCCAGAATACCCCCACAATGAGAGGTGGAATTCACCATTGAGTTGGAGCCGAGGACGTCCCCGCTTTGAAAGCACCATACCGTATGGCCCCGATCGAGATGCAGAATTAAAAAGACAACTCAAAGAATTAATCGAGAAAGGGTACGTTCGACCAGTGCATCCCCTTGGGGAGCGCCGGTGTTATTAAACGAAAGAAGGACGGATCGTCGCGTTTGTATTGATTACCGGGAGCTGAACAAGGTAACAATTAAGAACAAGTATCCTTTACCTCGCATCGATGACCTATTGGATCAGCTCCAGGGAGCCGCTGTATTTTCCAAGATCGACTTGAGGTCGGGGTACCACCAATTGCGGATTCGAGAGTCTGACGTCCCGAAGACAGCTTTTCGCACTCGCTATGGGCATTATGAGTTCGTTGTCATGCCATTCAGACTGACTAATGCACCTGCAGTATTCATGGAATTGATGAATCGGGTTTTTATTAATTATCTGGATCGTTTTGTAGTCGTTTTTATTGACGATATCTTGGTCTACTCTCGTGATCATGAGGAGCATGAGCGTCATCTCCGCCAGGTTCTCGATGCGTTAAGGCGAGAACAACTCTATGGAAAATTTTCCAAGTGTGAATTCTGGATGTCTGAAGTTATTTTTCTGGGTCATGTGATATCAGCAGAGGGAGTAAGAGTAGACCCACAAAAGACGGAAGCTATCCGAGACTGGCTACCCCCGAAGAACGTGAAGGAAGTTCGTAGTTTTCTGGGTCTAGCAGGCTATTACAGACGATTCGTGGAAGGATTTTCCAAAATTGCTCAACCGATGACTAATCTGTTGAGAAAAGATAAGAAGTACTTGTGGTCGGAAGCATGTCAAAGTTTTGATGAACTCAAAGGTCGATTAATTTCAGCACTGCTTTGGTACTACCTAGAGGGACGGAAGGATTCGCGGTATACGGCGATGCATCGAGGCAGGCCTTGGCCGCGTATTAATGCGGACGGAAAGTGATCGCCTATGCGTCAGACGATTGCGTCTTACGAGGTCAACTACCCGACTCATGACTTGGAGTTAGCGGCCGTAGTGTTTGCTTTAAAAATCGGCGCCACTATCTCGTATGGAGTTACCCGCGATTTTTACGACCACAAGAGCACGAAGTATATTTTTACCCAGAAGGAGTTGAATATGAGGCAAAGGAGGTGGTTAGAGCTAATCAAAGACTATGATATCGAGATCCTTTATCATCCAGGCAAGGCAAACGTGGTTGCCGATGCCTTGAGCCGCAAGACGGTGCAGGAGCAGATACTAGCTCGTTTGACCGCCAGAGGGAGTTCTGATTAGAGTTCATGAGACCAGAGATTGAGGTCCGGATACAACGCATCTGGGGACAGTGTGCATGCTTGAGATTTCACCATCCATTGATGAGACGATCGGGGCGAAACAGATGTCGGACTCATTCTTATCCAGAATTCGAGGAGAAATCGATCAGGGGAAGGCCCCTGGATTTGTGGTTCACGAGGATGGACTGTTACGCTTTAAAAATCGAGTGTGTGTACCAGCAGACGAAGAGTTGAGGAATACTATTCGAAGGAGGCTCATGCTACCCGTATTCCATACACCCGGATCAAACAAAATGTATAAGGATTTGAAGCCGTATTATTGGTGGGGTAATATGAAACGGGAGGTTGCCGAGTTCGTTTGAAATGTCGACTGTCGCCAGGTCAAGATTGAGCATCAACGACCGGTGGCATGATGAGACCGCTTCCTATTCCCGAGTGGAAGTGGGAAGACATATCGATGGACTTTATTACTAGTTTGCGACGAGCCGTCGAGGCATGAATACGATTTGGGTGGTTGTGGATCGATTGACTAAATCAGCCCACTTCTTGGAGATCAAGGATACTTGGGGCCCCGAGAGATTGGCCCAATTATTCATCAAAGAGATTGTGAGACGCATGGCACCCCTAAGAGTATTGTATCAGATCGGGACGGACGGTTCGTGTCGCACTACGGAAGGCGGTTCATCGTGCTATGGGTACACGGTTGAACTTCAAGATCTGCTTTTCATCCTCAGACCGACGGTCGATCTGAGAGGACAATTCAAACTCTAGAGGATATGTTGAGGGCATGTGCTCTCGATTGGAAGCTTGATTTGGGAAGCCCAATGCCGTTGGTAGAATTCACATACAATAACGGTGGCACGCCTCGATCATGATGGCACCTTATGAGGCACTATATGGTCGTCGTTGTAGGTCCCCATTGTCTGGGACGAATTATCTGAATCTATTGGTACGGAACCCGATATGTTATTGGCGGCCCGCGAGAAGATTTCCGATCAAGAGCCGTCTATTAATGACCCAAAGCCGCGAAATCATATGCGAGATAATCGTCGACGACCACTCGAGTTTGAAGTTGGTGACCATGTCTTGGTCAAAGTATCTCCTACTAGAGGTGTTTTTCGATTCGGGAAGAGAGGCAAATTGAGCCCAAGGTATATTGGTCCGTTTGAGATCCCGGAACGAGTAGGCGACCTAGCCTATCGTTTAGCATTACCACCACTTTGAGTCGGATTCACAACGTATTCCATGTATCTCAGTTAAGGAAGTATGTTGCTGATCCAAGTCACGTTATTCAATTCGACGAGGTCGAAATAGCCGACGACCATTCGTATGAGGAGCGGCCTGTGCAGATACTCGAAAGGAGAATTAAACAGCTGAGGAACAAGACGATTCCCTTATTAAAAATTCAGTGGTCAAGACACGGAGTCGAGGAAGCTACGTGGGAGATCAAGATAGCATGCGAGAGAGATACCCCGAACTGTTTACCCCTTAGTTTCGGGGACGAAACTCCTTTTTAAGGGGGGGAGTATGTAATACCCTCGCCTTTAATATTGTATTTCATGATTTAAGTTAAGTATTTTGCACCATATCTGTGATGTGTAGCATGTACCGACGAATTATGTTAAGTTGGATTCATGGTCATTCATACTATATTAGTTGATGGGTGATATTGCGAAAATTCCATTTATGCTCGTTATAGTACTTAACGTACGTTAACATGTATTCTTAACGTACGCTATGAAGGCCGCCTTACGTACGTAACACCGATACGTTAACGTACGTAATGCGGAAGATTCCCCAGCAATCCGCCTTTCGGCGGGTGGGGTCGAGCAAGGGTAGCTGGTCGGGAGTCGATCGCGACAGCCAAGTCAACGGCCACTACGTACGTAATAGCCGCTTGGTTACGTACGTAACGAACTGCGTGTTTTTAGGCAGTAAGTTTGATGAAATTGGTTACGTACGTAATGATCATAAGATTACGTACGTAAAGGCTATAACGTACGTTAACCACGTTCGTTAACGTACGTAGTGTCCAGTTCAGATTATAAATGTAGGACTTGCCATTCATTTCCTACTCGACCTTTTTCAATCTCCCGACTAAGGAACGATTCCCTTCCCTTCCAACTTCGTTTCTAAGCCTTTCTAACTTGTGTTGGAGCCTCAACACTTGATTGGTGACTTGGAGAAGCTAGAGATTGAAGGATATTCTTTGAAGTGTTGGTGTTGTTCTTCATTTTAAGGTTGGTCTTTCTTTAACTCATATCAATTCCATGTTTCTGATGATGTTAGTAGATAACTACTTCACATAATGATAGTTTAGATTAGTGTAAACATGATAAGTTAATTGAATCATACTCAAATCAAGTGAAGATTAATTTTGAAGGTATTAGTATTGCTTCTTGAGGTAAATAACTTCATAATATGATTGTGTTGATAATGATATACATAAAACCTGAGGTATAGCATGATAATCGGAAGTTGATTTTAGTCTCTACACTAGGAACATGTTAGAGATGATGTCCTTAATGATTAAAAGTGAGAAATATTAAGATTGTCTTGAACATTCTATTGATCCTTAAAGGTTTCTTGAAACCATGATTTTGGCCTTTAAAACCTTTGTGATGGAATTGTTGGAAAGATGATGTTAACCCTTTGAAGATGATCTTTGTTAGATGGATGAAATTACTTCAAAAATCTCCAGTATCCAATGGTATAACTAGGCATTTAATAAATTCTTCAAAGTAAAACAATGAATGTTGATAGGAGGAAGTTGTAATCTCCGTGCGTTCGAATTTATCGATTTCACCAAAGAGTGTTAATCACTACATTAATAGGTTAATAATGTTCTTAAGAGAGTTGTGATGAATATGACGATACAAATACGGTAGATGAATAGCCGAATTCCATTTCATTAATCCGTGCATGTCTAGAGGAGTAAATTAAGATAATGTTCTTAACTCACTAAAAACTTGAACTTACGTTTCATATAATAATCAAGTTTTGAATGAAATCGTCGGTAAATAATGAAGAATGTAATTAAACACAACTTATATCGTAATTGGAAGTGTCGATGATTTGAAACGATATCCTCACGATATTACATTGATGATAAACTGGACATCAAGAATTTGACATCAAGATTAGAATATGTAATGAACATGATAAACATGCGATGATTTGTAATAAGAACATTAAAATGGTCAATAGGATAATCTATTTATTCAAAGTGAATTTACGAATATTGTTCATGCGATAATACCATTATCATACGAATGTGTTGTTGAATGGATTATATTTCATTCAAGGTTGCTTGTTCACGTGAATATTGTTAGACGAGGATACCGTTCGTTTGACCATTCAAAGAAGGATTATTCGTCTACGGAATTAAGGCAAGTTATCTTGCTTGGTTATAGTGATGGTTGAATTCTTGTGATTATTATGCAGTTCGTGTGTATGAAATGTTCTGATAATCTATGATTCGTGATATGGTGATACCCTTGATCGTATTGTCATGGTGTTGGGGATGATACCCCCGGAATTACCGTCCTTATTACCGTTAGTTCTTTTGAGCTTTGTTGACACTTCGGTGAGTTGTTCGATTCCCTCGTAAAAGTGTAATTCGTTGGGTTTCGTTGTCATGTTGTATCGTGACATCTCTGGAGTCATATCTGCGCGCCGATTGGTTATGTGTAGGATTTTTAGCCGGGCACTTGATGATCATGCGTGGATGTTTTCCGCATTTAGATCGTGCACACGAGACGTAGTTCGTGAGGCTAATTAGGTACATCGTCCCACGTATATTCTGGATTCCGTATACGGGGTGGACATGTGCACGGACACATTTCCGGATCGGGCGTACTGTGACGTCCGTCTTGAGCCATAGTATGTGGTCGTTCGTATACTTGATTATGTTTCGACAGTTGGGACTGATTGTTTATACGCCTTGGGGTATATTCGTAGTCGGTGGATTTCACTGAAATCAGTATATATATGAATTGTATAATGCCGTGAGAATTATTATCATGTATAGCTGACCCTGTGGTTTGGGGCGAAATACTTGTATTTCTGGGCGAGGAAAGGGCAAGGCACAGGAGGAGCACAATGGCGACGGAGGATTCTGATGTATGCTATTTCGGGGGCCCCGAGTCTTTTGGTTGTTCGGTTATGTTTTAAGCGTGACTTTCGTTTTATTTTTGTGTCGGATGAATGTACTAAAACTTGTTAGGTACTGCCCATCGTCATATGGTCTGTACCGTGTTTGGATCCTGTGTATGTTTGCTTGTATTTAAAAATATGAATAACTCATACTCCACACCGGGGTTTTGATAAATATCGTGGTACGGTGCCACGTTGTCGGATTTTAAGTGTATTTTGTGATATTGCCTGGTGGGTCCCAGGAGGGATCCACGGCACTGTAACGGCCACTGTTTTTGGGCTGTTACAGTCCGGATGGGTGCGGCAGGAACCGGCGTAGCGCACGCTACGTCCGGAAGGTAGCGCGCGCTACTGCCGCAAGGTAGCGCACGCTACGTCCGGAAGGTAGCGCGCGCTACTGCCGGAAGGTAGCGCACGCTACGGCCGGTTGGCAGCGCGCGCTAGTTGGCCGAGGCAGTAGGGAGGTGGGGTACTGGAATCGGGTGGATCGGCAGGTAGCGCACGCTACTGTCGGGCACTGCGCACGCTAGCTCGGAAGCCTAGCGCACGCTAGGCTGCACCAGTATAAATGTGACAAAGCAGTCCAGTTTCGGTCATTTTTCCCATTTCTATCTTTCTCTTCCGCGGCTGGAGCCTTGGGGATCTTGAAGCCATGTTGTTGAACAACAAATCCACGAAGTTCTTGAGTTCATATCATTGATTGATCATCCTATATCACCCTTTGATCCAGCGAATCAAGGTGAGAATTCCTAGAACCCTATTTTGAGAAATTTTGGGGTTTTTGCATTTTTGGCCGATTCGTTCCGTATCGTTGATTAATCTATGATGGGTATGATTAATCTTAGTAGTATTCTTGTGTTTAACATCATTTAATCCATTGTTCTTCGTGGAATCGAAGTATATTTCTTGATTTCCTTCGAATCGACTTTTTGGGGGATTTGTTCTTGATCTCGTTTTCCATCCATTTTTGATGGATCGATTGTTGTTAAATGATGTTGTTAAACATATTATATGGATTGTATATCCATATTTCGATTTGGAATTCCGTTTTCGTGTTTTGACGGGACGAATCGTGTTGTTGGCCGTTTTGGGGGAAACACTTGAACTTTCGTCATTCGTTCTTTGAATTCAACGGATTTAAGTCGTGCTATGGAATTCATTTTCATTGTTGTTATTGTCCTTCATAGTTTATTATCGCGAGTTGGCGTTCGGTGGAGTCGGCGAGCTCGTAGTCGGTCCGTGCCAACCTACTTCGGTCGATTCTCCGTGTTGTGGTTATTCGAGGCAAGTACCTTGTCCATACTATTCTTGTTTTGTGGATATGATAATTAGCGATCGTCTACTTGTGTTTATTTGATCGTTTGAATTTCACTTTCAAAGATTCGGTTAGCCTTGTTAAAGGCCTTCTTTCAAAACGCGTGTGTTTTGTGGACGTTGTGTTCGTGGATGGTTACGTGAATTGCTATGAATACACTTGGTGTTGTCATTGTGTTTTGATAATATACATGTATATATTATCTCATATCGGTACGTTGTGATTTGACCATTGCGTCATGCATTGTGTGGGTTGTAAGCGACTACGTGAATCCTTTGGATATGTTTGGTGTTGATGTTATGCTTGATAATGCGTGTGTACGTATATGGCTTCATTTCGGTGCGTTGTGGATTGACGTGGTGTTTTGCTTAGTGTTTGATGCCTCTGGGTGAATTGTTTGGATATATTTGTTGCATTGTGCTATGTGTGTTATTGTGTGGATG
Source organism: Orobanche coerulescens (assembly GCA_033398695.1). Classification (NCBI taxonomy): domain Eukaryota; kingdom Viridiplantae; phylum Streptophyta; class Magnoliopsida; order Lamiales; family Orobanchaceae; genus Orobanche; species Orobanche coerulescens. Next base: position 55,391,444 of record CM065803.1, read on the forward strand.
TGGGCGGGGCCTACGGTGGCACATGACATGTGATCATGTGGCCAGGATGCAACAAGCGATTGATCCAACCGTGAGATCCTAAGAAAAACTACGGTGACACATGGCATGCGATCATGTGGTCAGGATGCAACAAGTGATTGATACAACCGTGAGCGCCAAAGATACTCTACGGTGGCACATGGCATGTGATCATGTGGCCAGGATACAACAAGTGATTGATCCAACCGTGAGATATTGTGATTTGTTTAGCTAGCCAGCTCGGGAGGGTCCTTAGAGGCCTCGAGTGGGATTTGTGGCTTCGTCCCGGTCCTAGGCGATGCATGTGTGTGATTATGTTGTGTTGATTTTATGTCCGTTGAGGACACTTGATGCGGGCTCTGGCCCGGTGAATTGTTGTTGGATTTATTTGTGAAAATGAAACCTTTGGGTTGTGACCCCTGTTGATTTTGTAAAGAGAAGGATTCGAAAATCCTGAGTTGTTTCTATCAAAACTCCCGATGGCATTTTAAATCACTTTATATATTGTTTCCCTTGACTTGGGATCTTTCGATTTTGGAAAGCTTTACCTAAACTCTCGCCTCGGGAAGTATTTTCGTTATGTTTAAATCTTTAAGGATTCCTGGTTATTTTTGTCATTGGAACTTGTATTGTATGGCTCGTATTTTTGCACTTGTACTTTCACTAGCAAAACAGTGGAGTTTTGCTAACCCCCGAGTATTCGGGGGGTGGATGTCTGTTTTTGCATTCAGGTTTTGGGAGCATAACACAAGGTCGGCACGAAGGATGATGAAAGATGATCGATACTAATCACATGAGGACCTGTACATTGCTGTATTGGTTCAGTTGTATTTTATTTCCACTGCAGTATATTTTCCCCGTTGTACGGGAGTGTGTTGTATTCGACCCCTGCGTGGGCACGTTTTGTAATTGAGTTGTATGTACTTATTGAAAGACCAAATCGGTCTACTGAGTCATTTTAGCCTTAAAGGCAATGTTGAGTTGTTCGATTTTGTTACCAGCCTGGTAGAACCTTGAGGGAAGGTTCTACGGCGTGTAATATCCCTGAGCGGATTGGGGGTGTTACAGAAATGGTATCGAAGCTTTAGGTTGTGGAAACCTAGGCTGTCGGGTCAAGTGGTGTCTGTTGAGTTTTGTCTCGTCAGATTTTGTCTGACTGAGTCGTGTCGCGACGCGTCATCTGAGTTTGTTGGTCGTGATTAGTATCGTGGGGCGATCATCACCTTCGTGCGACCCATGGCCGTGAGTCTCCCTTCTTTGTATTGTGCCTCATGTGACACGAGCTATTTGTTTGATTATTTGTTAAGTGAAGGAACCTTCATGTAGATTCTTGGTTTCGTGATGCGTTCGTGTGATTCTCATATTTCGTTTACATGAGGAGTGTTGTCATTATTTATGTCCTTTTGACTGTGATATTTGACTGTTTATTTTCCTGGTAAAAGACATGTATTGTCTTGATTTTGTACGATTTGATGTGTATATTATAATATGTTTAAACGGATATTGTTACATGAGCATTTTTGGGCATTCTAGCCCATTGAATTATTTTTGAAAATCTTAAGTATCTTAGAAAATTAATTTCGAGACGTACTTTTAAAATGAATCGTTTTCTCGTGGTACTTCCAAGGTGCCACAATATGTTTCAAAATTCTTCTACCTCAAGGACCAAAATATTTTGAGATATTTTTAATTATTTTTAGAAAAGCAGTTGCTTAGACCCGAGGGTTGAATATTTCTGAAAGTTTCGATTTAAAGTAAAGTGTCCTCGTTTTATTAAACGCAAGATGGTTTTTGTTTTTTAAACCTATCACTTCCTACTTGTGGTCGGAAAAGGTGTGTATGATGTTAGTATTGTCGTTAGGGTGTTAACCCTCCGAATTGTGATTGAATTGGTGGTGTGAGCATAGAGTCGTTCGCCACGCATTTGTTGTACTAGCCCTCTGTGAGAGGTACGATGTGGTATTTAATGTTTGTCGCCTTGTGGTGAATTGCGTGTTGCCGTACATGTGCGAGCTGTTAGGGCTTGGGTTTGTACGTTTGTGTACATGTGTGATTGTTCATGATGTTTGGTAATTATGTGCTGGTTATCGTTCGGGTCGTTGAGATCGCCGAACGGTGCCGTCGTTGCTGTGATGTTTGTATGTGTGTTATGATATTCTATTGTGCTGAGTGGTTGTTTATTCAGTATGCCGAGGGGCGGAGGTCGTGGTCGTGGCGACCGGATGCGTGATCATGATCATGTTGTCGGTGATAGTATTGGTATTGGTGTTGCTACTATTTTGCAGCAGGCAGCCACTCAGATGAGTCAGTTGACTCAGGCAGTTCAGCGTGTTACAGATGTGACCCAGAACACTGGTGCAAATCAGTGTCTTCGAGAAGTGGTTTGTATGAATCCCCTTCGTTTCACTGGTGCTGCAGATGCATTAGGTTGGGATGGTTGGCTTTTCCAGTTGGAAAAGATATTCGAGGTAGTTGATTGTCCAGAAGAACATAAGGTACCGGCCGCTCAGTATCTTCTCGAGAAAGATGCTGGTAGTTGGTGGGAGGCTGTTAAGCCTCGAGATCGTGTTGTTACGTGGGCAGAGTTCCAGAGATTCATGAGAGATGAGTTTTGTCCGGAGCCGATCATAAATCAGAGGATTAATGAATTCTTTTCGGCGAAACCGCAAGATGTACCGCTATCTCAAGTTATTATTGATTTTAGCAAACAGCTCAGCTATGTGCAGGATCAAGTAAGGACGGAGGACGATAAGATATGTCATTTTAGTAGACGGATGAAGCCGGAGATTCTTCAATACATGGCAGGTCTCACTTGTACTTCCTTGAGAGATTATCAGAATCGGGCATTAGCCTATGAGCTATCCAGATTATCGACTCAGAATATGTCTAACTCCAAGAAACAGAAAACCGTTGGGAACTTTTGAGGAAATCAGGGGAGTGGGCCCCCTGAGGCTGGGACTTCGTATCGTCATCCCAAGAGGGTTCGTCGATTGCGTGGTTAGAGGAGTAGTACCCCTGCAGTGAGTAACGTGAGCAGCTCGAAGACGTGTTATAACTGTAGTCGAGCGGGCCATACCGCGAAGAACTGTCGTTCGCCATTAGTCAGCTGTTTCGAGTGTGGCCAGGTGGGTCACCGAGCCGTGCATTGTGAGACGGTAGCTGAGAGATTTGGGGATCGAGGTGGCGTCTCTACTCCGAAAGGACACGGATATGCCTAGTGTGGTTTTGAGGATTTCGGCGTAGTCCGAATTGTTTGCGATTGTTCCTTATGAATCGTTTTGTGTTTATTTTCTGCTTTCTCGACTGTGCGTGTTTCCTTGTAATAGGTGCTTTGTGTTTCATGATTTTTCGGATAATTGACTTGATTGTATTATCTGTTTGATGACGCTTGTCACTTGTTGGTTTTATTATGTCTCTATCGGTGGCGTTGTGTTGGTCGTCTTGGAGCGTGTGTGCACACCGTATATTCCTTTGCGTTGTTTGTAATGTTTCGCCGTTGGGCGTTAGTTACGCATTCTTGTGTATCTCATTGAAACATTCCTGGTGGTATATTTCTTCTCCCTACTTGTTTTAAGTTTCGGGACAAAACTTCTTTTAAGGAGGGTAGAATGTAATACCCGCAATTTCGGATTTTGGTGATTTTCTTTTTTTGGCGGGAGTCCGTTTTGATGAATCGCTCATGACCGTTTCATCATTCTGAGAATGATTAATTCTGCACTTTTTGTCATCCGAGTTCGTTTCAGTGTTGTTTTGTTGAGTTCCGTGTTTCTTAACGACTTTTCCGCACTCGAGTTCGATTCTTGTGAATCTCGTTCGAAACTACTATTTCAAGTTTCCGTAAGTCCGTTTAACTTTGGTAGAAGTGTTGTGAACTTCGGTTTGGTTATTCGATCACGTATCGTGATTTTTGGGCGTTTTGGGCCATTTTCTAATTTACCCAAAGTTGTGGGTATCCGCATTCGTATTTGTTGTTTTGACCCTTTTCATGGTAGCGTGTGATTAATTGTTGCATGGTATTTCATTTCGGGTCGATGATGTTGCCCACGAGCGTTTTGCCGTGTTCGTTCCGTGCGATTTCGGATAATCGAGTCGTCGAGTCCTGGTGGTCGGGCACTGGCCGGACGGTTGTGGGTCCTGGTCGGACGGTTGAGGGTCCTGGCCGGACGGTTGCGGGCACTGACCGGACGGGTGCGGCAGGAACCGGCGTAGCGCACGCTACATCCGGAAGGTAGCACGCGCTACTGCCGGAAGGTAGCGCACGCTACGGCCGGTTGGCTGCGCGCGCTAGTCGGCCGAGGCAGTAGGGCAGTGGGGTACTGGACTCGGGTGGATCGGCAGGTAGCGCACGCTACTGTCGGGCACTGCGCACACTACGACCGGCAGGTAGCGCGCGTTACGGCTGGAAGGCTGCGCACGCTACGACCGGCAGGTAGCGCGCGTTACGGCCGGAAGGCTGCGCACGCTACCTGGCCGAGACAGTAGGACAGTGAGGTTCTGTATTGCGGCCCGGGCCGATAGCGCACGCTAGCTCGGCAGTCTAGCGCACGCTAGGCTGCACCATTATAAATGCGACATAGCAGTCCAGTTTCGATCATTTTTCCCATTTCTATCTTTCTCTTCCGCGGCTGGAGCCTTGGGGATGTTGAAGCCATGTTGTTGAACAGCAAATCCACGAAGTTCTTGAGTTCATATCATTGACTGATCATCCTATATCACCCTTTGATCCAGCGAATCAAGGTGAGAATTCTTAGAACCCTATTTTGCGAAATTTTGGGTTTTTTGCGTTTTTGGCCGATTCGTTCCGTATCGTTGATTAATACATGATGGGTATGATTAATATTAGTAGTACCATGTTTATTATGTCGAGATATTTTTGAATCAAACTATTTGTGTTTGACATTTGTATGTTTTGACTGTTAGACGTTGCGTGGTAAGTTGTGTTTTTGGTTAAGTACATCAGATATAGCATACGCAATGATAAGCACCTAGCATACGCTATCACGACCAGTGTTACGTACGTTAAGCTTGATAGACTACGTACGTAACTGAGGATATCAGAACTTTCGGAATGTAGGGCCGTGCATGGCCGCCCATAGCTGGAACTTTTGGCTTGATTCGGATAGCCAAGCCAGCTGTCATTACGTACGAAATGTTGTTGTGTTAGCATACGTAATGATGGTGAGCTAACGTACGTCATTTTTATCAATGTATGCAAGGCAATGTACAAAGTGAGGCAATAGCCTCTGGGGGAGATTTACATACATAACACGAAGGTGTTAACATACGTAAAGGTTGTTAACATACGTTAACCTTTTCAAGTAGCGTACGTCAGAGAAAGTGCAGATTAGAAAGACATATCTTGTCTTTCATTCTTGCACGAACCAACTCTGAGTTTTGTCTCTAGAAATCATCCTCTTGCCCTCATGAGTGATTATAATCCACTTCCATCTTATCTTGGAGCTTCATATCTTGGATTGGAGCTTGGAGGTTTGAAGATTGGAGTGTATTCTTGAAGTTCTGGGGTTGTTCTTCATCTTCAATAGGTATGTTGTCTAATCTTGTGTTAAATCTGAGATGATGATCATATTGTTGATGATTACTGCATATGGTGTTGAATTGATAGAGTATAATATGTTTATTATTGAATTTATGAACACATGATAAAGAACATGATGATTAGGACTTAAAGATGAGTATGTTCTTAATGTTTAGGGCTACTTGGAAGTTATAGTCATATCTTGGAAGAATTATACTCAGTTTGCTTGATTGATTAATAAAATTGGGGATGATTACTTATAAAGGAAGCTAATGATGAATTAGGAGATAACTATCATAGTCTTGATGTAGTTGAGTTAAACTTGATGTTAAATCCAGAATTCTTGATGAATTAGTGATCGATGATTATTTATGATATCATGTTAATATTGGTAATGTTCTTGATAATATTATAATAATTAGTGAAGATATTGCCATAATAGGATGCTTATTTGAACTTGTTCTTGACAACCCTTGTAAAATAGATGATCATGAATATTGAAGAACATTATGAACATGTTAATCTGATTATAAATATGAATTCAGGGAATTGAAGTTCATAAATTAGGACGGTGATATTCATTGCAATAGTTCAATTTCCATGAATTTGATATCTATATTGTGGGATTATGTTATTGAATGAATTGTAATTCATTCAAGGTTGCTTGCTCGAGTGAGTGTTGTCTGTCGAATGACGTCGTTCGTTCGTTCATTCTAGGAGATGCTCTTTGTTGGGAAAAACATTCCTGTTTTGATAATTGCCAACATACAGCAAAGTAGTCTCAAAGGAGTCAGAATTCTGTTAAGTATGGAAGCTGTTAGAACTGTCCATATAGTCCTTCCCTACAGCAGAAAAAATATCTTCTACAGTCCATCCTACAGAGTCCTCATCATACAGTAAAGAGACTTAAAGTGTTGGATACAGCATACAGGCTGAAGATGTTTTACTTAGGAAAAGTAAAACATATCCAATCGGATTGATCAAAAGAAGCTTTAAACCGTTGTGAGATAAATATTGGTTATTCATAAAGTATTAAAGGTTAAAGCATCATTTATGCTTATAGGACAACATTTAATGCAGTCGGAGAGAGACAAGTATGAACGCTCTGAAGAGCATTTAATGCAAAGACAAAAAGGATGTCTGAAGCATTAAATGTGATCTGCTTTAATTCAAACATTCAGCAGCCACCAATTAAGAGACAGACGTCAACATCTCACCAACAAATAACGGCTACATTTATATCGGATACAATTCCAAGGTTATAAATAGCCCCAAGCAAGAGGACTTCAGATTCACATTGTTCATTGTCTAGAAAGCTCTGACAGATTACTCTAACATTCTAGCGATTAAAAAGAAGTATATTTCATGAGCATACAACAATATTCAAGTGAAGAAATATACTAAGTCCTCAACGCAAACAGCACAGCATACAGTGATCGTTCATCAAGATAAAGCTGTTGTTTGAGATTTGCTCTACCCTTATCGTTGAGATTATCATTAGCCCTGTGTGGACTAATGATCCTTGCGTATTCCGACCTGTGTGGGAAGAATAACATTGAAGACGAATCGTCGATCTGTGTGAGAATAAGCGAGTCGAAAGAGCTCAAGCCAATCGGTGAGAATGGCCCAAAGCTACAGTCCCTGTATCAATCTGTGTGAAAGATACAGAGACAGGTTTAGTTAAAGTCACGTAGTTGTGTACGTAATGATTTTAATAAACTTTTTACTCCTGTGTGGAGGACCAGTGAACGTAGAGAGGTTTACCTCGAACCACTTTAAACTGTGTGTTATTTACTTTCTGTCTTTACTATTTTCAGTCTACTGTGATTTATCTAGTATAGACTGTTAAACCCTATACGCATCAAGCAAACCTGAGAACATCTAGTTGCTGTATTTACAACAACTTACACAACATACTTCCGCTACGCAAATTAACTTCAAAAAATGTACAACTTATTGTACCCTTACTTCCTAAGTTGTTTATTTTAACCTTAGTGGCCAACAAGTGGTATCGGATCAGTTGATTCTAAAAAGAATTAGTCGATATTTAACTGAGTCAGATCCACAAATCACTAGCCTTTAAAAACCGTATCATATTTTTCGTCATCTTCCCTATTTCTTAAATGGATACCTCTATGATAAACAAGGTCCCTATGTTCTGTATTAATGAGTTTGATGACTAGAGCCATGCACAAGGAGATGATCTTCGTCATTCCAGGAGGTCCAATAAATATAATGAAGGTTGATTCTGCCGCAAGGATAGAAGGACAACCTCACACTGAAATGCTTGAGAAGGAGCGTGAGCAGTGGACAGCTGATGATCGCAAGCGTGCGAATCTCGATAATGTAGATAAGAATGTGTTGTTTGTCACTCTCGACAAAGGCATATTCTCAAAGGTAAAGAGCTGTAAGATAGCTAAGAAAATTTGGGACAAACTCAAGCTTATTTTTGAGGGTACTAAGCTTTCCAAAGAAAATAAAATTTCCAAACTTACTCAGCAATTTGAATCTTTTGAAATGAAATCTTCCAAAATGCTTGAGGAGCTTGACCTCAGATTCACTGGCATTGTCGGTGAACTTGAAGCATTGGGTAAAGTATATACCCAAAAGGAGGAAAATTTAAAAATATTTAGATCGCTCCCTGCCCGATGGGACATTGAAACTACATCTATGCGTGCATCCTCTAATCTTAATGATATTTCTACCTTTGACCTCTTCTCTGACATCAAAGCCTTCGAGTACGATATTGACAGGAGAGAAAAGACCAAACAGTCACCTGCCAAGACTACAACACTAGCCGTTGTATGTGACAGGAGATACAGCTCTGCACCCAGCACATCTAAATCCACACACAAGACTGCAGACAGCGATAATGACATCCTGTCACAAGATGAAATGGCCCTGCTTATGCACAATTTCAAAAAGTTCATCAAACAGTCTGGAAAAACTCCATACAGGCCTAAGCCTTAACACAAGGTAATAACACAAGGTAAGTTCTGAATCTCCATCCTCTGGAAATTCTAACCTATGATATAACTATAGGAAACCCGGACATTATGCAAATAAGTGTCCACATCCGAAAGTTCAAACGTTGCCATGAGCTGAGCAACAAGAAAAAGACGAAAGAAAGTGCATCTGGAAAAACAAGCTCAAGGATCTGATTGGTGAATCAGAAGCCCCACCAGCATTGAACAATACCGGGGAGTGCCTTCAGGCTATCACTGACAGTGACTCCTCCGACGATGAGATTAAAAATATAGCATATATGTGCTTTATGGCCAAAGAAATACAAGACGATGAGGATAGCAATGATGAAGTAAGCTCAAATTCAACTACTCCTGTAAATGCATCACATACCTTCGAAAACATGTTGAATAAATTCAAAAACATTCAAAAGTCCCATGAGACTTTAAAACGAGAAAACATACAGCTCAAAACTTCAAACTTAGAGCTAAAAGTTTAAAATGACTTGCTGAAAAACAACTATGAAAATATGTCTATCGATTGCGAAAACAACAAGGCCGTACTTGAAAAACTCATGGAAAACAACCATTAACTTGCCCACGATCTAAATGAGACTAAGTCACATAATAAGAGCAGGACAAATGATTTTGTTTTAATGGAAGCCAAAGTAAAAACTCTCGAAAAACGAGAAGGAGAATTAGAGACCATCCTGAAATCTTTCGAGAAATCATCTAAACGGATGGAAGAGATTCTAAGAACTAGGCAACATGCCCTTGATAAAAGTGGCTTAGGGTATAACCCATTCTCCTATAAGGGAAAGTCTAGTATGGTATTCGTCAGGGGTGTGGATCCATTCATGTACCTGAAAAAATTCCAAGTCCTGCAAAGGTTACAGCTGCCCCTCATACAGAGAAGGCTGCGATTCCGCCACCAAGATCATATCAAAGACAACGGAAACTTCAGCCACCCATACCTGTAAGGCATATTCAATAGCATGCTCCCCGAGCATATCAAAAGCGCCAGCAGCCATCTAGATAGAAGTCTGTATGCAAATATCAAAGGAAAACACCGTAGTACGACCAACAGTACAGTGGGCCTACATATTGGATACAAGAGTCCCATTACCCATCAAAGAAGCAGGTCGGCGCACAGTATCAACAACAGCTCTGGGAATCCAACTGGAGACCCAGAAGACAAGCTGTAAGGCCTAAGAAAATGGCTCCACCTCCTAGACGACAATCATACTGGAACTATAACCATAAATTTCACATGCATGATTATCAAGGTTACAGCGACTACGTACCTGTCCCACGTAGACACCGCAAAAATGGACCAAAATTAACCTCCAGCAAACCTATTGCTGTCAGGCAAACTTGGGTACCAAAAGGCACTAACGTACATGGACCCAACAATCAAAGGGGATCTAAAGCTACTTAATCTCTTTCCTCACAGGATATCAAAGAGAAGGACATCTGGTACTTCGACAACGGATGTTCTCGGCACATGACAGGAGATGTAAGCAAATTGTCAGATTATGTAGAAGGTCGTGGTCCAAAAGTGCGCTCCGGTGATAAGTCCAAAGGAAGAACAAGAGGGAACGGAACCCTGCTTATAGGAAAGTTCAAAGTCACTAACATAACCTATATTGAAGTCCTACAGTACAATCTACTTAGTATTATCTAGTTCTGTGACAAACAATTCTAGATGAAATTCTATATAGACCACTATAGAGTGAAGGACATCAAGACCAAGGAAATCGTCCTCACAGGACGCAGGTCAGGTAACATGTATATTGCTGACTGGAAGCCTACGAGCTCCACTGTTCCTTGTTTTGTTGCCAAAGGCACTGCAGATCAAAGCTGGATATGGCATAAGAGGATGTCACACATTAACTTGAGGATGATTAACAAACCAGCCAGACAGGTAACGTTTAGAGGTTTGCCCGATGTGTCATTCCATAAAGACAGCGTTTGCGGACCCTGTCAGAAAGGCAAACAAGTCAAAACTACCCTGAAAAGGAAATCATATCTATCCACCCACAGGGTTCTGGACATACTACATATGGATCTCTATGCTCCTGTAGACCCTGTAAGCTTGGGAGGTAAGAAATACTGTCTCATTATTGTTGATGATTTTTCCAGGTATGTTTGGACAATATTTCTCAGCAAGAAGAAAGAAACCACAACAAAGTTGCCTGAGCACCTGAGAAAGCTTCAGAATGAGAAAGGGTTGAGTATCATGTCCATTCATTCCGACAGAGGTACTGAATTCAAAAATTGCTTTATAGAGCAATATTGTTCGGATAATGGAATACACACGAATTCTCAGCAGCCCGGACTTCTCAGCAAAATGGTGTTTCCGAGCGAAATAATAGAACACTCAAAGAAGCAACAAGAACCATGATTGCAGCAAGCAAGTTGCCGGAATGGTTCTGGGGCGAAGCAACCAATACAACGTGTTATACACAAAACCACTGTATCATCAGCAAGCATCACAACAAAACAGCCTATGAGGTATGGAATAATAAAACTCCATTGGTTGCATACTTTCATATCTTTGCATGCAGGTGTTATGTTCTGAATAATGGGAAAGATAAACTCAAGACCTTTGATGATATTTGTAGGACACTCTTGTGTCAGCAAAGCTTTCAGAATCTATAACAAAAGGAAGCTGACAATAGAGGAATATGTCCATGTAGTGTTCGATGAACCTCATTTTGATCCAACAGGAGTAGAATACTTAATCTAGAATATTCAAACATTCTCCATTGATGACCCTCAAACTCTTATAGAGCCTTTTGTATACTTAGAGATTAATCCCGCAGCTGTAAATCAGAAGTAGTCGAAGCCGATGCTGTACAAGCTGAAGCTTAAACTACAGCACCACAAGATACAGTACAGAATGCCGAACTAGAACCTGATAGAAGATGGTTGAGAGATCACCCACAAGAATTAATTATAGAGGATATTGATGCTGGTGTATCGACTCAAAGAAGAATACAGAGTATACAAGGAAATGTACTGTGTGCGCAAGAAGAGACCGATTCTGAGAAATCTCCATTTCTTGTATGGAAATATCAAGCTGAACTTAGAAGACTAGCTATGTGCACCCTAGATGTATTCTTAGCTCAATCCGAACTTGTTTCAACCAATGAATCTTTGAAAAATTCTCACTGGATAACTTCTATGGAAGAGAAGCTTAATGGTTTAGAAAGAAACAATGTATTGTAACACCCCCAGATCGAACCGGGAATATTACACGCCGCAGACCCTCTCCGTGAGGATCCACCAGGCTAGACATCAAAACAACACATTACATTACATACCGACGAATCAAAATAACGAACCAATAGACCGATTTGGTCTGTCGTCACTGACTTACAAATCAAAATACATAAATTCATCCAGACTCATACCCATGTAAGGGTAAAATACTCGCAACAATGAACAATAAGACAGCGGAAAAGACAATACAATGGACTCCGACTAATTGAACCCAAAACTGGCCGTCGTGTGATTAGTATCATTCGTCTTTCATCATCCCTCGTACCGATCCTGTGTCTTGCTCCCGAAAACCTGCATGTACCTGGACACAATACAGATATCCACCCCCCGATTACTCGGGGGTTAGCAAAACTCCACTGTTTCGCTAGTGCAAGTATAAAGTGCAAATACGAGCCATACACAACACATTCCGAGAATACAACGAAAGACTTCCCGAGATATATTTAGTTAAAAATAGTTCAAGTCTTGAAAGTAGAAACGATGTAAGTAAGCACTTTGAAAACACTTCCAAATCTCGGGAGTTTTGAAAACATTTGAAATTGAAAAGTTCTTAATTCCTCGAAAGTCATTTAGGGTCACAGCCCCAAAGTTCTTTTTCCAAAATGAAAATCCGTTAACAAAACGCGGGGTCCACGACCCTACCATTACGGTCACAAAACACAGGGTCCACGACCCGATCATCCACTTCAAGTCACTTACGAGGACACATTACACATAACACATTATTCCTATGCCATTCTAGCCAAGCACCAAGACCTAATATATAATGTATCTCGACCCCGAGCGCAAAGCATTGTGATACTCCGGACATATCACAATTAATCAACAAAACATCAATATCAATATCACAGCAACCACACTTGGTAACCCGTGGCCGTACCCATTAGTATCGGCCCCCAGAGGCCCCGTCGGACCGTCCCCAGGTGGGAAACCACTTCCGCGGCCGTACCCATTAGTATCGGCCCCCAGAGGTCCCGTCGAACCGTCCCTAGGTGGAAGAACATCAACACACGCACCCAAGTCCACTTCTGTGGCCGTACCCATTAGTATCGGCCCCCAGAGTCCACATGACATCCCCAGGTGGAAGAGTAACAACTCACAGATTACAAAACCAACAACTCTCAAAGGTCAAACACACAAAATATGTATAGTCGAGGTACCTTGCTAGAATGGCCAAATTATCCAACACGTGCTCACGACCCAGAACTATATCAATTCACAAGGGAGCACAAGATCTCAACAGCACCGAACGACACAACCAATATCACCAAAAACTCACATATTCATCCATAACCACGGGACTCCAAGCACATAATTTGACAAGAGAATTACACGTTACATTTACCGACGCCATAATCATACATAATGACATCACACGAAAGTAAGGTGATCCTATACTCGAAACTAGCACACATAATCAACTAAGCATATTAATTCCCGACCCACACGGGTCACCTATACGAAAACCATGATGGTAAATATACCGATTCTTTTGAAAAACGGTTATAAATATTTATTTAGCACATATCGACACTTAGCAACCATTATATCCACAAAACACGTAATGTATGGGCAAGATACTTGCCTCGATAATCGATACCGGACACTCCTACAATCACGGCTCAGTCGGGACACCTCGAACACCTACGATTCCCCGGCGAAGGAAAAGAATACACCCACGATCGAGAAGCTTGAAGAAACGACGAACGGAAGGGTTCCGACTCGAGTTCTTCACAAGAATTCGACCCTAACAACATATAATCAATAAATCATCGATCATACGAGGAAGAATAATCGTAGAACGCCCGAAAACCCCTCTATGACATTCTACCGGACACCTTCAAGGCGTCGATCAAGAACTCGACTAAATCGACGAATCGATACGATCCAACCATGGAATAATAAAGGAAATGATATAATATATCTAAATTATCATCAATCCATCATAACCCTAAGTTAAATCGGATTAATCGGACGAAAACAACCAAAATACCCAAATTCCCCAAAACTAGATTTCTAGGAAATCGACGGATCGGTAGATCGGAGGATGTTATAGGATGGATGATTGATGATATGAACTCCAAGACTTCATGGATTGAAAGAACAACATCATGGCTCCATGATATATACACCCACACAGACGGAAGAAAAGGAATGAGGAATCGGGTGAAAAATACGCCGCTGTGCCTTAAATAGGCCGATTGCCGGGCCGGTTACGTACGTAATCGCCATGGCTTACGACGAATCGGCCATGGCCGAACTCACCGCTGAAATGCCAAACGTTACGCACGTTACGGCCAGGGCCTTACGACGAATCGCCTTACGACGTAATCGCCGATCACTACCGCACGCGTTACTCGGCCAGTGGCCGGCTGCTCCAAAGATGCCGGCCATGACTCGGCCGGGACCAACTCCGTCGGCCCGAACGACCCCGAAACCCGAACCTGAGTACAAATCGAAGATACGGTTACGAAGTACTCGCAAAGACGAATCCGAGCACTAAGATAACACACGATTCCGACCACCCGAAGGCTCGGAATTCGACAACGGAAGTAATTACCCAAAACTTTGGGAAATTACGAAAATGGCCCAAAACGTCCGAAAATCACGATACGCGATCGAAACACCAAACCAAAGCTCGTAACATGAATAATAACATTAAATGAAATTACGAGAAACTCGAAACAACAGTTTCGGACGAGATTCGCAAGAATCGAACTCAAGTGCGGAAAAGTCGCTAAAAAGCTCGGAACTCAACAAAACGATACCGAAACGAACTCGGATGACAAAAAGTGCAGAATTAATCATTCTCGAAATGACGAAACGGTCATGACCGAGTCGTCAAAATGGACTCCGGCTGAAAAAGAAATTTACCGAAAAATCGAAAATTGCGGATATTACATTCTACCCTCCTTAAAAGAAGTTTCGTCCCGAAACTTAAAACAAGTAGGGAGAAGCAATATCCCGCCAGGAAAACTCAACGAGATACGCAAGGAAACGCGTAACTTATGCCCATCGGCGAAACGTTACAAGCAACGTAAAGGAATATACGGCGTGAAAACACGCTCCACGACGACCAACACAACGTCGCCGTTAGGGATATAATAAAACCAACAAGTGACAAGCGTCATTAACTGGATAATACAATCAAGTCAATTATCCGAACAAACACAAAACACAACGGACGAAAATCAGTACGATTGACCAACCGAACGGTACATCAATCAAAACGCGAGCCAATCGCTGAACAAATACGGAATTCCACCGCCCAAGGGTTGGAAGATCGAAAACGAGACTAATTTTCCGAACTTGAAAAGGTCACAACGATATATAGATCAATTTGGGACAATATCAGAACTCGCTCGAATGACAAAGATGAGAAACAACACCAGGTCAGAAGCATCAACGAACACAGTCGAGTCGATACGGTTGGACGAAACAGAAGAGAAAGAAAGAAAAATGCGGGTATTACATCATATCACCTTTAAAAGAGGTTTCGTCCCGAAACCTAAACAACGAGAACGAAGTGCTGGAATAGCAACCTTCCCGACCATATCCTCTTGGTCCACATCCGATCTTCATGGCCATTAGTATCGTGGTCACGACTGCGTCCTCTGCCCATCGGTATACTAAGCGGATGTTGTTGCCCAAAATATCTATCCGAAGATTAAATACTGCTGGAAGACGGACAACAAACAACAATTTGCGGGAGCACTTCCGAGAGAAGATAAATAAAACAAGATTTGCCGGGTTTGTTAGGCCCGGGCTTGAATGCTCTCGCGAGATGTTATTAATACAAATATTCGTGGATACAAGTATTAATGTGAGAAATCTAGATACAATGAGTGTAAAAAGACTCTGTTAATCCGGCTCTTGAGCGAAGCTCGGTGTTCTTCGTCCCTGCCGATCGTCTGCTGTGTGAGAGAGGCCGAGAGAAGAAGGACCGAATGATAGCTGTTGCCAAGAGTTGGAGATAGCCAAGTGCTGGGTGTTTTGCTTCTGTATTGCGTGAAATCCGAAGGAAGTTCAAGAAGAATCCAAGTGCAGGGAGCCTTGTATTTATAGTGGCAGCCGAGTCTTGTCCTTAGGCGGGCGATCGCCTTCCGGCCATTATAATAATAGGGCGATCGCCTGGGCTGTCGGGCTAAAGTCCAAAGCAGTGGCTGGCGCCAGCTGGGTGGTCCAATGAGGAGCCAGCACATGTCCAGAGTCACTGTCACCCGTGGTCCTACTGACAACTTTCGGCGGAATCACTGTCACATGCGGCCCTACTCACAGCTTTCGGCGGCTTGTCTGCTGGTGGAAAGATTCTGCCAGGCTGTGGTCAATGATCCGAGATTCGCGGATCTTTTCTCGGCTCTAGCACGTGGTGTCTGTCCAGAGGTTTGACCTTTGCCGACTGGATGACCATCGGCTCCGATCGACATGAGGCGGTCGTGCTTAGCTGGTCACTGAGGGTCGGCATCGGTCGGTCACCAAGGGTCGATCGGCAGATGCCGAGAGATGGTCGTCTGCTTGTCGGTCGCCAGGAGTCGGTCGCCGAGTACCGAGTGACGATCGTATTTGATGTCGATCGCTCGGCACCGGGACTTGTCCTGGGACCTTCGGTTGGCCGATTTTGCTCGTCCGTTGGGTTAAGGCCAGGCCGCCTGGTCGCCGGGCTCAGCTTCGCTGTCGCCTGGGCAGCTGACTTGCCGCCCGATCTCCGAGGCGATCGCCGGTCGGAGAGTGTTAATTCTTGACACAACAATTGCCCCCCAGCTTGCTCCTATGTTGAAGACATGGGGCGAGGTGGTTCTTGCTGGCGATCGTGTAAGATGAGGACGGGCGATCTTTCTGAGCTGACTTAGGATTCGGACTTGGGCTATCATGGTCGATTGGCTAGCTATCTTTCAGTCTTGTACCTGCAAAAACAACATTGGCCGATCCCCCTCGGAAACTTGGTGGTTTCGCTTGTTAGAGGAACCGTGCACAGTCGCGGAGTTCGATGGACCGACTCCATGACCGTGTCTTGATGCGCGAAGACATTGAGTGTCTCGTGACTCACTTTATTATGAGGGTCCTCTGTTAGGCTGCGCCTCGCCTCGTATTTAAACGAAGGGCGTGCGGTCTCGGTCTAGAGGAGTCCTTGCGCGGGGCAGCGTCAGATGAATCAACTCCACGCCCGCGGCTTTGTTAGCTCTGCTTCCACCTCGGCCCGCCATGGAGATGGCCGACCTCGACGGTGTACGTTGAGACGGGGGTTGTGGCATGTGTCGCATTATCCGGGTAGATCATCTTTAGATGGTGAACCTTGAGGGTGGGCGACCGTGTCCACTGATTAATGTTGGAGAGCCCTTAGACTACGCCGGCCTCGTATTTAAACGAAGGGCGGGCGATCTCGGCCGAAAGGGACCTTGCATGGCCGAAGCAGCCGGTTCCATCGACTACCAGGACCATGGCTTTATGATGTGCGGTGGAGGCGATCGCGAGCCTTAGTCCCTCATGATGGACTGTAGGCGGTGAACGAGTCCTCCGGCTCTGCTGGATAGTAGCGACCGGGCTGGGAGACTGGAGGTCGTCGCTCGGGCGCCGATCGCTCTACTCCAAGGCTAAGAAGAAGCCTTTGCCTGGCCAGGAAATCTGCGGCTCTAGCCCGGAAGGCTGCGTAGGTCGTCGGTTGGGTCTTCGTGAGATGCCTGAACATAGGCGAAAAACCCTGAAATCCTCCTAGGACCGCGTAGAGGGCGGTCTCATCGCTTACGGGCTCGCCGTTGAGGATGATCACGTCTACCCGGTCGATGTAGTCCGAGTCGGACTCTTCTTCTCCCTGCTTGATTTGCATCATGCGAAGGCGACCTTCTGGCCGGACGACTCTGGTGGCGAAGTATTCCGTGAAGACGTGCGCCAGCTCGTTAAAGGAGCCAATGGACCGAGGTGGCAATGAGGTGTACCACCGGTGGGCGAGGTCGTCCAGTGTCAGGGGGAACATTCGGCACCTGGTCGCGTCTGATGCCCCACACCCAGTCATGTAGATGTTGAACTTCCTCAGGTGCACATGGGGGTCCGATCGCCCCTCGTACAAGGGTGTTTGCGGGGGAGCGATCTTGTGCTGCACGGGGGCGAGCTCGATGTCGATCGCGAGCGGCTCGCTCGGCTCGGCGATCGTCTTCATGGCGCCTGCCCTGGATTCCAGGAGCGCCTTCATCTCGTCGAGTTGACGTTGCAATGCGGCAATCGCCGTGGCTCGGTTGCTCACGGATCGGCTTTGGGAGCGGGAGCCGAGGCGATCGTGTACCGATCTCCGGACTCCGCTGTTGCCGACCTCGGCAATTTGGCGAGGGGGAGCCAGACGGCTGGGCTGCCTTCTGGGAGCCGGGTAGGCCGAGCTCCTGGTGACGGACTCAAACTCCGTCGTCTCGTAGCTGGGGCCGGACTGCCCCGGTCGCTAGGTCGGGTCACTGCCCAGGCGATCGAAGACAGAGGTGCCCCGGCTGGCGAGCGCCTCTTCTTTCGGACGAGAGCCTCCTGGCGATCGCTCGGCCAGTAACGCCTTGAGCTTCCGCTTGGACTTCCGACGGGAGGCCGAGGGGGTGATAGCAGGAGGCGCGTCGAGAGCAATCCGTCGCTCCTGTAGGACGGCCATGACCTCGTCGATCTGTTCCTTAGTTCGGAGCTGATCGAGCGAGAGGCTCGGGCCGCCGTCCAGGGACGGGATCGAGCGTCTCTGACCGCGGCGGATGCCTTCCACCATCGGCTGCGGCTCGGATTGGGACGGAACGGGGGGTCTGGCCGGCTGGTCAGCGGCTTTCTTCGACGCGGAGGCGGAAGACATGATTTCTGAAAGATTTCTTTGAAGTGCAGTGAGTGTCACTTCAAGTATCTGCCCCGAGAACAGTGAGTGTTCTTCGGGACGGTAGGTATAAAAATTTGAGGGTTGGATCCCCTTCCTCTAGCGCCAATTGTTGTTGCCCAAAATATCTATCCGAAGATTAAATACTGCTGGAAGACGGACAACAAACAACAATTTGCGGGAGCACTTCCGAGAGAAGATAAATAAAACAAGATTTGCCGGGTTTGTTAGGCCCGGGCTTGAATGCTCTCGCGAGATGTTATTAATACAAATATTCGTGGATACAAGTATTAATGTGAGAAATCTAGATACAATGAGTGTAAAAAGACTCTGTTAATCCGGCTCTTGAGCGAAGCTCGGTGTTCTTCGTCCCTGCCGATCGTCTGCTGTGTGAGAGAGGCCGAGAGAAGAAGGACCGAATGATAGCTGTTGCCAAGAGTTGGAGATAGCCAAGTGCTGGGTGTTTTGCTTATGTATTGCGTGAAATCCGAAGGAAGTTCAAGAAGAATCCAAGTGCAGGGAGCCTTGTATTTATAGTGGCAGCCGAGTCTTGTCCTTAGGCAGGCGATCGCCTTCCGGCCATTATAATAATAGGGCGATCGCCCGGGCTGTCGGGCTAAAGTCTAAAGCAGTGGCTGGCGCCAGCTGGGTGGTCCAATGAGGAGCCAGCACATGTCCAGAGTCACTGTCACCCGTGGTCCTACTGACAACTTTCGGCGGAATCACTGTCACATGCGGCCCTACTGACAGCTTTCGGCGGCTTGTCTGCTGGTGGAAAGATTCTGCCAGGCTGTGGTCAATGATCCGAGATTCGCGGATCTTGTCTCGGCTCTTGCACGTGGTGTCTGTCCAGAGGTTTGACCTTTGCCGACTGGATGGCCATCGGCTCCGATCGACATGAGGCGGTCGTGCTTAGCTGGTCACTGAGGGTCGGCATCGGTCGGTCACCAAGGGTCGATCGGCAGATGCCGAGAGATGGTCGTCTGCTTGTCGGTCGCCAGGAGTCGGTCGCCGAGTACCGAGTGACGATCGTATTTGATGTCGATCGCTCGGCACCGGGACTTGTCCTAGGACCTTCGGTTGGCCGATTTTGCTCGTCCGCTGGGTTAAGGCCACCCGCTCGGTCGCCGGTCAGCTCGCCTCGCCGGGCAGTGACTCGGTCGCCCGATCTCCGAGGCGATCGCCGGTCGGAGAGTGTTAATTCTTGACACAACAGCGGATTCCCACTCAATACGATTGCACAACTTCGCAAAATATTATACTAAGGTACCAACTCACCACGACATATCACATAAGGTAACCAATAACAACTCGAAAAGAAAATCCACGAGGTATCCTTTTAAAGGAAATCTTTTGAAAATCCTTGGATTTGTATATCTATTTAAAATAAACTTTAAAAGTACTTTTGGTACCTCGGGTTGTTTCATCAAAACATGCAAACAACATACTTTAACCGTCTCATTTGAAATCATTTGAAGTCATCATGCCTCTACGTATCATCATCACCGTTAACAACTAACAAGTTAACCATGCAAGATCATCAAATCATTCTTACATACTCTAACATTTCCAAATCCGAGTTTGAACTTTACATCGAGTGAGATTTTTCATCTTTCACTATATATTTTTGAAAATAAAAATCGCATTGGTTTTTGAAATAAAATATTTTTATGGTGTGAAAGATTTTTGAAAATCATTCACTCGAATTATTTGAAAATACAACAATACGTTAAAAATCATTTTCGAAAATTCTCCCAACACTTCACAAACATCAACGACGGTAATATTTTACAAAATGTTCAAGGTACTTTAAAACAACTCTTTCAAATACCGTCGAGGTTTTATTTGAGAATCCTAGGCCGGCTCGCAAATTTCAAACAATTTCCAAAGTTCATACGAAGCCGCCGGCTAATCGCACTTGCACAAACTTATGAAAGTTTTAGAAAAGCGTGTTCGAATACACTCGCAGCAGACATAATTTATCAATTCATCAAACACAATCAAATATCACCTAGCAATACGAAAAATCTTAACACACATTCACGCACAACAGTTGTTATCACTAGACACCACATAGAGAATACAACTACAGGTGATTGGCTGCAAAAGTTAGACCTAACGGCTATAATGCGGTTCCATAGCCTCTGCCTGCATCGACTAACGCTCGCTACAACACATATTTAGCGTGCGCTACCCATGCTGCATTAGCGCGCGCTAGCCTTACACTTAGCGTGCGCTAACGGTTCTATTTTAGCAACATGATTGCGAACATATATACGACATTACTGGAATCGAAGGTCATAATTAAACAACAACAATATTCGAATCTCAAAGCCATCGATTCACATAATTACAACACATCATGAGCAACCATCAAAAGGCAATTGTCATTCAAAACCAAAAAGTTAAAAGCAAGGGTCACGTCTTGAGTATATTTTGTAGAACTCATTTGAGTTCAAAACTCGTGTTTTGAAAACTTATAGTACACAGTGGAAAAGAATTATCAATAATTCGAGTTTTCGGAACTTACAGCCTTGTGGTCAACATACGAAAATCAACTTTTTCCTCCCTTGGAGGGCATATTAAAAATTTTACGTGACTCCCCGAAAGGATTCGAAAACTTAAAATTCCAAGGTTTATACTCTTGCAAGAAAAATGATTTATACAAAGATACATTCAGCAATATCATTCTACATTTTAGCGCAAGACGGGAATCAACAAATATATGTCACTTACTCACGATGCACATTCAAATATTAACTACATAACATAAAATCACACAGGCTCGTATAGCTCGTGATACAACCTGTAGTAGGGAGACTTACATCCACAGATCGCACGAAGATGATGGCTGCACCCTGATACTAATCACGACCGACATTCCAAACGACGCGTCGCGACACGACATCAGTCAGACTCAATCTGACAAGACAAGACCCAACAATACACGACTGGACCCGACAGCCTAGGTTTCCACAACCTAAGCTCTGATACCATAAATGTAACACCCCCAGATCGAACCGGGAATATTACACGCCGCAGACCCTCTCTGTGAGGATCCACCAGGCTAGACATCAAAACAACACATTACATTACATACCGACGAATCAAAATAACGAACCAATAGACCGATTTGGTGCATTGCCACCGACTTACAAATCAAAATACATAAACTCATCCAGACTCATACCCATGTAAGGGTAAAATACTCGCAACAATGAACAATAAGACAGCGTAAAAGACAATACAATGGACTCCGACTAACTGAACCCAAAACTGGCCTTCGTGTGATTAGTATCATTCGTCTTTCATCATCCCTCGTACCGATCCTGTGTCTTGCTCCCGAAAACCTGCATGTACCTGGACACAATACAGATATCCACCCCCGATTACTGGGGTTAGCAAAACTCCACTGTTTCGCTAGTGCAAGTATAAAGTGCAAATACGAGCCATACACAACACATTCCGAGAATACAACGAAAGACTTCCCGAGATATATTTAGTTAAAAATAGTTCAAGTCTTGAAAGTAGAAACGATGTAAGTAAGCACTTTGAAAACACTTCCAAATCTCGGGAGTTTTGAAAACATTTGAAATTGAAAAGTTCTTAATTCCTCGAAAGTCATTTAGGGTCACAGCCCCAAAGTTCTTTTTCCAAAATGCAAATCCGTTAACAAAACGCGGGGTCCACGACCCTACCATTACGGTCACAAAACACAGGGTCCACGACCCGATCATCCACTTCAAGTCACTTACGAGGACACATTACACATAACACATTATTCCTATGCCATTCTAGCCAAGCACCAAGACCTAATATATAATGTATCTCGACCCCGAGCGCAAAGCATTGTGATACTCCGGACATATCACAATTAATCAACAAAACATCAACATCAATATCACAGCAACCACACTTGGTAACCCGTGGCCGTACCCATTAGTATCGCCCCCCAGAGGCCCCGTCGGACCGTCCCCAGGTGCGAAACCACTTCCGCGGCCGTACCCATTAGTATCGGCCCCCAGAGGTCCCGTCGAACCGTCCCCAGGTGGAAGAACATCAACACACGCACCCAAGTCCACTTCCGTGGCCGTACCCATTAGTATCGGCCCCCAGAGGCCACATGCCATCCCCAGGTGGAAGAGTAATAACTCACAGATTACAAAACCAACAACTCTCAAAGGTCAAACACACAAAATATGTATAGTCGAGGTACCTTGCTAGAATGGCCAAATTATCCAACACGTGCTCACGACCCAGAACTATATCAATTCACAAGGGAGCACAAGATCTCAACAGCACCGAACGACACAACCAATATCACCAAAAACTCACATATTCATCCATAACCACGGGACTCCAAGCACATAATTTGACAAGAGAATTACACGTTACATTTACCGACGCCATAATCATACATAATGACATCACACGAAAGTAAGGTGATCCTATACTCGAAACTAGCACACATAATCAACTAAGCATATTAATTCCCGACCCACACGGGTCACCTATACGAAAACCATGATGGTAAATATACCGATTCTTTTGAAAAACGGTTATAAATATTTATTTAGCACATATCGACACTTAGCAACCATTATATCCACAAAACACGTAATGTATGGGCAAGATACTTGCCTCGATAATCGATACCGGACACTCCTACAATCACGGCTCAGTCGGGACACCTCGAACACCTACGATTCCCGGGCGAAGGAAAAGAATACACCCACGATCGAGAAGCTTGAAGAAAACGACGAACGGAAGGGTTCCGACTCGAGTTCTTCACAAGAATTCGACCCTAACAACATATAATCAATAAATCATCGATCATACGAGGAAGAATAATCGTAGAACGCCCGAAAACCCCTCTATGACATTCTACCGGACACCTTCAAGGCGTCGATCAAGAACTCGACCAAATCGACGAATCGATACGATCCAACATAACCCTAAGTTAAATCGGATTAATCGGACGAAAACAACCAAAATACCCAAATTCCCCAAAACTAGATTTGTAGGAAATCTGACCTGATTCGGTAGATCGGAGGATGTTATAGGATGGATGATTGATGATATGAACTCCAAGACTTCATGGATTAAAAGAACAACATCATGGCTCCATGATATATACACCCACAGCCGCGTACGGGAAGAAAAGGAATGAGGAACTGGGTGAAAAATACGCCGGAGCCTTAAATAGCCGATCACGGCCGGGTTACGACGTAATCGCCATGGCTTACGACGTAATCGCCTTACGACGAATCGCCGATCACTACCGTACGTTACTCGGCCAGGGCCGGCCTGGCTCCAGCATGCCCGGCCATGACTCGGCCGGGACCAACTCCGACGGCCCGAACGACCCCGAAACCCGAACCTGAGTATGAATCGAAGATACGGTTACGAAGTACTCGCAAAGACGAATCCGAGCACTAAGAGAACACACGATTCCGACCACCCGAAGGCTCGGAATTCGACAACGGAAGTAATTACCCAAAACTTTGGGAAATTACGAAAATGGCCCAAAACGTCCGAAAATCACGATACGCGATCGAAACACCAAAACAAAGCTCGTAACATGAATAATAACATTAAATGAAATTACGAGAAACTCGAAACAACAGTTTCGGACGAGATTCGCAAGAATCGAACTCAAGTGCGGAAAAGTCGCTAAAAAGCTCGGAACTCAACAAAACGATACCGAAACGAACTCGGATGACAAAAAGTGCAGAATTAATCATTCTTGAAATGACGAAACGGTCATGAGCGAGTCGTCAAAACGGACTCCGGCTGAAAAAGAAATTTACCGAAAAATCGAAAATTGCGGATATTACATGTATGGTATCTAGTACCCAGGCCAGAACATCAAGCCGTAATTAGAACCAAATGGGCATTTAGAAACAAGAAGGATGAGAATGGACTTGCATTGAGTCGGTCGTCTGTTTATGATATCACTGGGTTGCTGCTACCTCGTGCGACCTGCGCTATAAGTTCCTCTGATCCCCAAATATTTTTTTAAATTATTTTAGTCCTGAACATATGGATCTTAAGTCCTTCTTGTCAGCCGTATTCTGTTGGGGCTGTGTTCATTGGCTTCTGATCTTATCAGAACCCTGCGGGAAGCCAGAGTAAACGATTTGTATTTCTTCGAACTGTGTCCATTATTTTTCCTTCATGTATATGTTTGTGTAACCTGAGCCTACGGGCATATGGAGATGGTAAGTCTCTCGATTATAAGTCCCTCTTAGTTGTGCGGTGATTGTGTGGTGCTGATTCGATCAACCTTGGCCGATGGGCTAGAACATGGTGGTGGTATTAGGGTTTTGTGATGTACAATGCGTGTATGGTCCGGGTGAAAATAGTTATACAGCGTATTTCGGAAAATTGGGAATGTGATCGATTCCTATATTCTTTTAAGAATGAGATTTTTAAGTATCAATTTTAACCGCTGCGGGAGTATGTTTAAAGTGGGGTTTGAAACTCTTTCAAATGGAGAAAACCTATGATGTAATATCGTTATATCAAACGAGTATGTGTTCGGTGGAAAATATTTTCTTTTCGATTAAAGAAGTAGTATAAGAAGAAGGATCTTCATTTTATCTAAGTTCCAAGTAATTTTTGGAAACATTTCGGATTATAGACGCCTTCGAAAATCTTAAGAGTATAAATTATTTTGTGTATTATTTAAAAATAATTTCAAGATCTACGTGTAAAATAAAGCCTCCTCTTCGAATAAGAGTGAAGTAACTACAAGTTTTGGCGAAACATAGCTTGCCCTCTTATTTTCAAAAGAAATGTTTTCATAAAGTGCTGGTACCACAGTCGTAAGTTGTGGGATCATGTGTCGTGTTTGGACACGCGTTTGGTTGCGATTCAGATCGTTGCGTGTTTGTTGTCTTAGTGAGGGTATGGTTGTGATGGTGAATTTTGGTTAGTATAGGTATGGCGCGCGCTATTGTGCAGAATTGGTGAACGCTACCTTGTGGATAGCGCACGCTAATCTGTCCGGCATATAAACCGGACAGCAATCGTGATTTATCATTTCCACTCTTTTCCTTTTCTCCGTGGGTGACACCACAGTGTGAATCGAAGGCGACTAGGGTCCGTGATCTTGGCCGATTTTGTTCAGTTTAAAGGTGTTTTGGACTATAACATTATCTAATCTATTGCTCCTCATCGGATCGAGGCAATTCCTTGATCTTTCTTGAGCTAACCATTTTGAAGATTTTGTTCTTGATCTCATTTTCAACCCAATTTTGATGAATCAATTGATGTTAAATGTTGTTGTTGGTCATGTCATATGAATGGTATATCCACAACCCCGACTTGTTCAACTAGGTTGACGATTCTAAAGATTCTGAGGAACCGTGAACAATTAATGTGCGATCAAATGTCCGTAAACTAGCGGTGAACAAAGCAAACAATCAAGGGTGTCCCGTACCCCAGATGATGGCAGGTGATACTTTCATAATACGTCAGAATTGTTGATGCTTCCGACAATTATGGCTTTGATTCTCTTTATCTTCTTGCTCGCCATATCTAACTTGGTAGTTCTACGTTTCGAGGACAAAACCCCATTTGAGGAGGGAGAGTATAATAATCGGGATTCTTGCGCTTGTACAATGTAGGGCTGTGGACCTTTATGTTTGACCCTATTGTCGCACTGCAAAATTGCGAGTTCGGTGGTATTGCGATGATGGGCTTAATGTCTGAGCCTATCGTAATTGTGGTTTCCGTCATGTATTGGTTTCAAGATCTCGTTGTGTAACCCCATTGTCGTTGAATATTGAACTAGATTTCCTTGGTAACTTATAATCCCACCCGAGCAAACTATATCTAATCGTGTTGTGCTTTGCTTTGATTTCAACCTGTGCCGTTAACTGAGTCGCGTCACTACCGATAATTCTCGTGCTGTTAGTAGTCATTTTGCATTCGTCAGAATGATCATATATTTGGTCATTCGACCTTATAAAGTTGCTTGTTATATTATTACCTTATTTTCATTGTTCTATATTTCGGGGATAAATTTCTTTCAATTAAAGCGGATCGTAATACCCGAATTTTTGACTTCTGTATGTTTCCATCCTATCAACTCACTTATGCTCGTCGATACCTACTGAATGTGTTATGTTCTTCGGTCTTTGCCGTTCGAACGAGTGGTGACATTGTTTCGCATTAGTCCATTTACAGTTGTGACTTTTCCCAAGTGTGGTACAGCCCTTGTGAGTCCTATGCAAAGTGAATGTCTTGTAATTATTACCAACCCACATAATGTCTTGAGTTGAGGCGTGAACTTAGAGGTTGTTTGATTATCGTCGTCCAATCATTCGATCATTGTGGTTCGACTGTTGTTGCTCGATCTCGCATCATGATTCTCGAGCGTCCGATTTTCTTAAGATTCGGGTACTCGTCCCAGCAAGTTATCTTCCAAACCTTTGAGGTTGTCGAAATTATATGCTTGTTCAGGGTTAAGCTCGCATTTTGATTATTGTACTGTGTAGGTTATCAACCGTAGTTATTCATGATCATTGCACTTCGTAAACATTCTTGCGTATTGAATCGGACCGTAGCGACTCTGTATGACATGGAGTTTGTGCCGTTACTGGCAGCAGATAACGTGTGTCATCTAAAATTTGCCTTTCCCTTGAGTGTTTTATGTCCTAAGTTTTGAGACGAAACTTATTTCAAAAGAAGTGAGATGTAATAATTTTATTTTCCCGTTATTCCCTTCTCGTTTGATTTATTTTTTTATTTCCTTCGGTTCGCTAGTCTTGATGATCAACATATGATAGTCATCGTGTCTTGACATCAAGTGGGAGTACCGAGAGTCCATGAGTGCTTCTTTTGGCTTGACCAATATTTTGGTCGTATTCGTACCATGGATTAACTCGATCCTTATCAGCTATCCTTGCGAGCCTATCGCTAAGATTTTATTATTAATATTATCATTGTTATGGCAGCAAGAGATATTTAGCACTGGATGATGGCGCCGCCATAATAGTGGCTACTAGAAACAACTGTAGCACCGCTAGGGCCGCCGACTTAAGATCGATTTGATATGTATATAAGGCCCTGAGAGGTATTCCCATAGTGAACTTAAGGCGCTAACCGAGAGGGAGCAGTTGAGTGATCTTATATGTATGGATCCTACTAAGCATACCCGTTGTTTAAAGCATATCAACTATCTAGAGGCCGTAGCTCAATTTCATCGAGACGCAAGTCAGACTGCGCAGGAAGCAGCTACACGAGAACGTGAGCATGCTGTGCAATTAGAAGCTTAGTTGGCTACAGTACGGCGTACTCTTAGAGAGAGGGAGGCCCAGTACACCCAGGCGAGAAAAGCCCTCCAGGATCAGATCCAGCAAGAAAGGGAAATGATACGAGCCAACGCTGAGGAAATCCTTGCTATCCTCCTAGCGGCCCCAATTCCGGTTGCAGAGATCGAAGAGGATCCCGAAGAAGATCCCTAAGAGGACTCGGAAGAAGAGGTCGAAGACAACTCTGTCGTTGTTAACCATGAGCTATGCTTGATGGGGCATGCTGTGTACCGATGTTTTCTTATAAATACGTACTGGTGTAATGTTTGCGATTTAAGGAATAAAATTTTGTATGGATATGATTGGTGACTCGGACATATATTTCAACGACCCTCTTCCGTTTCAAGTTTCTAGGACGAAACTTCTTGTTAGGGAGGAAGGGTGTGATACCCTGTAGTAAATAAACCGGGTGATTTTATATTCTGGGAACCGTCGAATATTTCGGTCATCGTGTCGGAGTTGAGAATTATGTCGCTCGTGTTGTTTAGAGCGACGAACTTGAATTTTGTAATTGCGGAGTGGTACTATATATTTTATATATATTATTTTGTATGTCACCTCCGTGTCAACATTCATCGGGATGAGATAGAGATAATAATCCTAACAATTATAATGATATATATGATATACATACTCTTTAATGTATATATATATATACATATTAAAGAGTATGTATATCATATATATGCATGCTGTGTGTGTATACTATATATATACTATAGCCGCCTCGGTTAAATGATAAGAACGGATTGTCGTGAACATCCCAGAAGTCAGAAAGAAACAAAAAAGAAAAGAGAAGAGAAAGAAAGAGAAGAGTAGGAAGCTCGAGAAGAAAAAGTCTGAGGAGTTTCGTTTCTAGAAGAAAATTTCTTCAGTAAAACTTCACAATCTATATATCGATTTGTTCGTATTGACGAGTAGATTGTGAATATGTATTTAGATTTTCAATCTGATGTCGGATTTATCCGGACGGGGCAAAAAATGGTATTGCCGTCGACTTGCCCGTACGGACTCTCCGGTGGTCGGAACTTTGCAAACTTTATATCGTTGCGAAGCTTTCATCGCAAGGGACTCGTTTTTGTCCCTATTACGATGTTTCATAGCTGTTTGGTGGGTGGGTGTGTGTGCGACGTGCGTGTATGTGTGTGTTACTGTGTGTGTTATGCTTGTGTCGTGTGTGTGTGTGTGTGTGCAGGTGTGTGGGTGTTTGTGTGTGTTGATGTATGTGTGTGTTGGTGTGTGTGTTTGTATGCGAGTGTGTGTTTGTATGCGGGTGTGTGTGTTGTGTGTGGGTTTGTGTATTCAAGTTCGGGCCCTGACGACTAGGGATGTCGACGTGTTTTTACATGTAAAAATACCGTTAGGTGATGGTAAAGAAACTTCCGGTAAGGTTACGAGAGACGGGAGGCGTGAAAACGACTATTAGATAGTCATATAAAGTTTTGGGGTGGAAAATATAAATTTTGGAAGCCTAGGGCTATGCCATTTGGGAATTTGAAATAAAGTTGGACTTGATTGAAGTTTTCTAAATCTTCAATTTGACCCAATACTTTAATATTTTTCTTTAAAATTGTATAACCTTCTGGGTTTTAATCCAAAATGGGTCAAACGAATTTCAAATGGCTCCTAATTCGAAACACAACATTCTTACACCCCAATAACGTGCAGAGTGTGTCCGTAATTATGTCTCACCCAGACTCGGCTAAATTAGAACGTAGAGTTCTAATGGTTGTATAAATCTTAACCCGTTAATCATATAATATAATTCATTTTAGGTTGAAGGTTTGGATAATCGCTCAGTCCGTTTTCCTCGTCAGTCGAACTTTTTTCCATTCGCTGGAATGTCAGGCAAGTACTTTGATTACGTTTGATGTACTTCGTGTGAATGAATATTTGAAAAATGTGTTCTCTGTGAAATGTGGGAATATCAGAAAATGTGGTTTTAGAAAGTGGTGATTTCTGTGGTTTGTGACGTGTGTAATCAGCGGAAGTGTGAAATTGCGAATATTCAGTATCATTTTGTATTGACATGAAATAATGTCATAAACATGCGTTGCGGAGCGGAAAATAATGAATATGTGAAAAATATGGTTGCTGTGAAAAGTTGTAATTTCAGAAAATGTGTTTCAGAAGTGATAATTTCAGGAAGTGATAATTTCTGTGGTTTGTGACATGTGTGATCAGCGGAAATGTGAATTAGCAGATATTCAGTATCATTGCGCATTGACATGAAATAATATGTCATAAACATGCATTGCTGAAAGCGGAAAAATCCAAGTAAGAGACTTGGGTTGGCTAAAGTGCCAAGCGGAATGGGCCCGTGTGCGTGAGTCATGGCATGCATGGGAATTGCATTGCATTGCATATACAATAATGATGATTATGGTATTGTATTCCAGAATATATATGATGGCACTGTGATGTGGTTGTTTATTCACTTATGGTACATATTCATGAATCGTTGTACTTGCACCGGCTGTTTGCTGACCCCTTCTGGGGTGAATATACTTGTTGTGTATTCAGATGCAGGTCTTAGTGGCGAAACTGCGCAGGAAGGACACGAGTATGATATCTTGTACTATTTTGATTATGGGGTCGTCCTGTTGTGAACCGAGTCGTGTTTTGCCTTGTGCTAGCGTGAGTACTGTCGGGTAAATATGGTTTGTTTATGGTTCAGTCATTTTGATGATGTTATTGTGGCAGTTGGAGCCTCACAGAACAATGTATTGTTGAGTGTCGTAATGTTAGTGGTTTGAAGTTGAGTACGGTCAATGCATGTGTGGATTTATATTGGTCTCAGCCTGGTAGGTTCTCCAAAAAGAATCTATGACACTGTAATATCTCTGTAAATCATGGGGGCGTTACAGATTCTGTATGCTTCATCAAGAATTAGGAATGCTGCAGCCTGACGCCCTGTAAGTTTTTACGCTTTTACTCATCAATAATTACATGTACACTCAGAACCACTCAGATAGTACTGTAGGGCAAAGAAGGCATGAAACCTTTCCTACAACTGACGTGTACATTAATTAAAGGGAAATATAGTACGACCCATGAATACAGTATGTGTCCAAATATTGGTGTAAGAGTTGAATCCTGTATGTACCTTTTAAGAGGGAATGTTGTATTGATTCGCGGATACAGCACATACACTGTAGGATGTCAATTAATATTATGTTACTCTTTATTCATTCAAAAAACGTCTTTAAGTCCACGTGCCCTGTTTATATTTCAAACGTTTTATCCTTAAATGCTTTAAAGACACCTGGACTTCATTATCTCAAATACCGCGGTTTTAATAATTTCAAACCGCTGTTTCGTGCAATAATGGAAGCCGAACTGCCAAAAGTGGGAACGGTCATCATTTCAAAAACAGATGGATAAGATGTACAAGTTACTCTCAATCCACCCTGTACGTTCGTTTTAGAAAGACAATTCCCATCCCTTAAATCTGACCGTTCACTATATGAAACCCTAATCTTCCCTGCACCCTATAAAAAGACTGTATTTTGCTCCCTTAGACTATTTATGCTTTCTGCAATTTTAAACGAGTCTCAAGCAAAATAGTCTACATATTATCTGTATTTTCTGCAATTTTCTGCGACATTTCCTAATTTTCTTCAAAACCTTTTTCTAAAAAATGTCTACTTCCTAAACATCCTCCCTCTCCATGAAGAATAGAGAAACAATCATCGACGGACGCATCTTTGCCAGGTCCGTGGTTATGGAAAGAATAAATCTCGAAGAAGAAGACTTCATTGGGATGGAACTGGTTGTTTCAAGGGTGAAACAGCAAGGGCTGTACTGCCTTGCCAGTCGTCAGTCTTATACGATGATCACATTATTGAGGAATTCTATTTGGATGCTTCGTTCAAATACTCATCTCAGAGAAAATGAGGAGAAATTTCTGAGATACCTGCAACCGTTCAAGGGATTCAGGTCTCTCTGAACAAAGAATTATTGGAAAAACTTTACAGGCTATCGTCCGATGGCCTGAGAATGGAAGAGCTAGAGACCTTCGGGCCGGAGAAGTTGTTGACAGCCTACTGGACGTTGTTCACCGGAGATGAGAATGCACAAAATGTTCATCCCCTATGCCACAATAAGAACTTCTGCCTACCTTACGTCTACCTTCATAACTTCTTTGCCAGAGGTGTTGAGAACCGGACATAAGCTTTTGAGATGTGCACTAACCTTCGCTTCTGAATGATGGTAGCCATCATGTCTGGAGAAAAGGTTAACTGGTGCCAGATTTTGTTGAATAGGATTCAGGAGGACGCTGCCATACCTAAGACTGCAAAGAAATCATATAGCCTCATTCTGAACTACATCCTCACAACCTGCAGAGTTAAGCAATCTGCCGATGCTAAGAATATTATCCCCGGTAAATTCATTGGCGCAATAAAGGCCACTGTATTCAACAAGTTACCCATCATTGCTAAGAGGCTGCATCCTAAAGAATTGCCCATCTCAAGTGACCCAAGGGACGTCAGTAGGCGGATCCCGAGCGAGGAGCCGAAAAGAAAAAGAAGTGTCTCTGACAGCCGCTCACCTCATGCTGTCGAGAAGAAGAAGAAGAAGAAGAAGAAGAAGAAGAAGAAGAAGAAGAAGAAGAAGAAGAAGAAGAAGGAGGAGGCCAAGAAGTCGTCCAAGGCTGAGCCTACAGTACCTGCAACGATTACCGTAGATGCCGCCTTTGCTCCTGTCGCTGAATCTATCCCACAGGGCACAACCCCTATGGAAGAAACAGTTACTATGAAATCAGCAGATCCCGAGCCTGTGGCGGCTATGATGGATGAACAACTGTTTGCCAAGCTGGAGGGCTCTGGCGAGTCGGATGCCCCTACGGAACCAAAAGCCGCTACTTCTGACAGGGTACCCATCTTTGTACAGGATCCCTCTCCCCACAAGGTACCATCCCCTGTTCAGGATCCCTCTCCAAAACAAGCTCCCGTACCTATTGAGGTGTAACACCCCCAAGACGTTCAGGGCATATTATAGCGCCGTGGACCCCACACTGTGGAATCCACCAGGCTAACATACCAACAAGACATTCGACAACGACAAACTATCATTAATAAAACGACAATTCAAATAAAAGACTACAAACCGACAATTTAAAATCTGACATCAAATCCATTTCCCAAAATGGGAACACAACATTAACAATTTCAAACAGGAAGTACTCGAGTACTTAAACCAATTTTATAATACATAAATCCCAAAATCAGACATCAATAGTAACCGACAGACATAACATCGAAAATCAAATACTGGAAAATATCATGCTTGCCCATCATCCTCATACGGCCCGAGTGCTCGTTTGTCCCCACGATCAATACCTGAAATACAAAAAGTATTTCCCCCATTTAAGGGCTTAGCGACAACTGCTAGTACAAGTACAATCCATTTGAACTACATTCTAATCAGATGAATAATGCGCCAAAAATCATTTTTGAAAACGTTTTATATTCCGGAATATTTACAATCACAAAACACATTATCTCCAACAAATCACAATTCAAAGTTAACCGTTGGTACGAGACTCACGGCCACCGTACCCCGCAGAGCCCCGTCGGACATCCCTGGGTGGCTAACCACAGTTCGCGATACGCACACTCACGGCAATACGTATCCCTAGAGGCCCCGTCGGACCATCCCTAGGTGAACATACACATAACCATCCACAACAACCACGATGCAGCCAAAATTCAAATACTAGAACATGTAAACAAATGTAAAGTACTTGCCTTTGAGACATTCTTGAAGAAACGGAAGTGAAACACGACTACGAACGGTCCGGGTGGCAAATGACGGTTCCTAAACGAAGGATCAACACAGTTCAGTCCCAACGGATAACAACACTCTAGTGTAATACACCCATAACCCCGGTTACATAATACGACAATAGACGTTCAATCAATACGGGTGAGGGTTTACGCAAAATCTCCCCGTATTGATAATTCGCGGATTAAAATCAAGGAAACTGGATATGGAATCATTCAATAATCACAGTCGGTGAAGAATATCGTAATATAGATGAACAATTCGGAACTAAACCCTAAAATCCCGAAATCCCCCAAATTCGTCAAAATTAGGGTTCCTGAGGAATTACCTTAAATTCGGCTGATGAAAGGTGATTATGTTGATTATGATATGGTGGCTCGATTCTACCGTGATGGAATATGGATAGAACTCCGAAAAGAACTGGTGGAAATCGTCTCTGAGGTCGCACGTCGAAGAAACGAAGAGAAAAGAAATAAAACTGCTTTCAAATCGCTACTGGGCTTATATAATGTGAAGTTAGCGCACGCTAATCGCCATATGTAGCGTGCGCTAACGGGGCGCGACAGTCCGATGGCTATCGCCACCATTCGTTAGCGTACGCTAACAATAAGGGTTAGCGACGCTAATCGCTTCTTGATAGCGCACGCAAGGCAACAGGTAGCGTGGCGCTACCTATACAGCAGATTCAAGATCGGGCCGATGTCATATCGCCAGAGAAGTCAGCCGCCGAGGGTACGATACACGATACGCACGACGAGACCAAAATCCAGGAACATGAACGCGAAGCATACAAGACGACGGAGTTAAGCGCTGAAAGAAAAATACAATTCCGACCACCGAAGGGTCCGTAATGCGACAACGAAAACGAGATTCCCTAAACTATTAGGAAATTACAAAAATGGCCCAAGTGCCCGAAAATCACGAAACGACGTCGGATTTACAAACCGAAAGTCTCCACATGACCAACTCAACCATACGAACTTGTACAGACCAAGAAACAACGAAAACGAACGAGTTTTACAAGAATCGAACGTTCATACGGCAAAACATGTCATAAAATGAAATTACGTGAAAACATCATCAAAACTCGTCCAAATGGAAAAACTCCAAGAACAAAATAGATTCAAAATGTCGAAACGGTTACAAGCGAGTCGATAAAAATAGACATACACCAAAAATGGAAACGGCTAAAAACGGAAAAATTACGGATATTACATTCTCCCCCTCTAAAATAAAGTTTCGTCCCGAAACTTAAGAATCAAAAAGCTCGGGGTGCCTCGAACGCATATCCTCCTCTAACTCCCAAGTCGCTTCTTCTACTCCGTGTCTCGACCATTGCACCTTAACCAAAGGAATGGTTTTGTGCCTTAACTGTTTGTCTCGACGCTCCAAAATCTTAACGGGCCTCTCCTCGAACGTAACATCCTTCTAGATCTCCACGTCTCCGAAATCAATAATGTGGGACGGGTCCGGAACATACTTCCTCAGCTGGGAGACGTGAAATACGCTATGAACATGACTCAACGACGGAGGCAAAGCTAAACGGTATGCCAACTCGCCGACTCTCTCCAATATCTCGAAGGGCCCAATATATCTCGGACTGAGCTTCCCCTTTTTCCCAAAACGGAAAACTCCCTTCTTCGGGGATACTCTCAACAGAACATGATCTCCCACTTCAAACTCTAAGGGTCTACGCCTAACATCCGCATAAGACTTTTGTCGACTCTGAGCAGCCAACATCCTCTTTCTAATCAATTCAACTTTCTCCCTCGTCTCCAACACAAGGTCCGGCTCGGTGCCAACCAAGTCGGACGGCTCATCCCAACATATCGGTGATCGGCAACGTCGGCCATAAAGTGCCTCATACGGTGCCATCTTAATCGACGCGTGCCAGCTATTATTATAAGTAAACTCAATCAAGGCCAAATGATCCTCCCAGTCATTACTCCAATCTAACGCACACGCACGCAACAAATCCTCGAACGTCTGAATAGTACGTTGGGCCATATCGATGCAGGGATGGAGCAAGTGCTCAAACGCAATCTGTGTCCCCAATGCCTTATGTACACTTTGCCAAAATGCGATACAAATCGGCCATCTCTGTCTGAAATAATGGTCCTCGGCGTACCATGAAGCCTCACTATCTGAGCGATAAAAATACGAGCCAACTTTTCTGGACCCCAAGTATCCTTGATGCCCAGAAAATGTGCCGACTTAGTCAGTCGGTCTACAATCACCCATACCATATTCATACCAGTCTTCGTCCTCGGTAAACTTGTGACAAAATCCATAGAGATGTCCTCCCACTTCCATTCCGGAACGGGAAGTGGTTTCAATAATCCGGCTAGCCGCTGATGCTCAATCTTGACTTGCTGACAAGTCAAACACTTAGCTACAAACTGAACTACCTCCTTCTTCATATCGTTCCACCAGAAATTCTTCCTCAGATCTTTATACATTTTACTCGACCCCGGGTGGACTGAGTAAGGTGACGCATGAGCCTCTCGCATGATATTCTGTCTCAATTCCGAGTCGTTCGGAACGCACAACCGACCTCGGAATCTCAACACACCGTCCTCATGAATAACGAATCCCGGGGCTTTCCCCTTCCCTACACTCTCTCGAAGCTGAATAAACATCGGGTCCTCTAACTGTCCCGACTTAATGTCCTCGACCAGAGATGAAGAAATCTCAAGAGTACGCAACTGCCCGGAACTCTCTGGCAGTACAACCTCAATGCTCAACCTCATAAACTCTCGTTGAAGTCCCGACTGGGCCGTAAGCAACTCAAGCGCTCGAAGCGATACCGATTTCCGGCTCAAGGCATCTGCTACCACATTAGCCTTGCCCGGATGATAAAGGATCTCGAGATCGTAATCCTTAATTAATTCCAACCATCTCCTCTGTCTCATATTGAGCTCCTTCTGGGTGAAAATGTACTTTAGGCTCTTGTGATCGGTGAAAATTTGACACGACGAGCCATACAAGTAATGACGCCAGATCTTCAACGCAAATACGACTGCGGCCAACTCAAGATCGTGCGTAGGGTAATTCAATTCATACGGTTTCAACTGAAGGGAAGCATAGGCAATCGTCCTCCCGTGCTGCATAAGTACGCATCCGAGCCCTTGGCCCGAAGCATCACTATAAACGGAGAAACCATCATTACCACTCGGTAAAGCCAAAACGGGAGCGGTCGTCAACCGCTTCTTCAACTCCTCAAAACTATTCTGCCTCTCATCGGTCCACACAAACTTCTCGACACGTAACAAGCGAGTCGGCGGTCGAGCGAGTTTAGAGAACCCCTCGAAGAATCTACGATAATACCGGCTAATCCCGAAAGCTGCGGACCTCTTTCACGTTCTTGGCGGCGCCCAATCCAACACCGCCTCTACCTTATGTGGGTCCACACGAACACCCTCGGCCGAGATCACATGACCGAGAAACATAACCTCCGTAACCAAAACTCGCACTTTGAGAACTTCGCAAAAGATCTTGAGTTCTCAAAATATCTAACACAATATGCAAATGACGGGCGTGCTCCTCCTCGCTCCTCGAGTAAATCAGGATGTCGTCGATAAAAACGACTACACACTTATCGAGGTATTCGATAAAGACTTTGTTCATAAGCTGCATGAACACGGCTGGTGCGTTGGTTAGCCCAAAAGGCATAACCACAAACTCGTAGTGACCGTATCTCGTCCGAAAGGCCGTCTTCGGAATGTCGGTATCCTTCACTCGGAGCTGATAATACCCCGATCTCAAATCAATCTTCGAAAACACGGTCGCCCCTTGCAACTGATCAAACAAGTCATCAATCCTCGGGAGTGGATACTTGTTTTTGATGGTCACTTTGTTCAACTCTCGGTAGTCGATACACAAACGAAGTGACCCATCCTTCTTCTTTACAAATAGGACCGGTGGGCCCAAGGCGAAGCACTCGGTCGAATATACCCCATGTCTAGCAACTCTCCCAATTGTTTCTTCAACTCAAGCATCTCGGCAGGCGCCATATGGTATGGCGTCTTAGAGATAGGTGCTGCACCCGGCTCTAAATCGACGGTAAACTCAACCTCTCGGCCCGGCGGCAAACCCGGCAACTCA
The DNA here is from genome assembly GCA_033398695.1 of Orobanche coerulescens. Classification (NCBI taxonomy): domain Eukaryota; kingdom Viridiplantae; phylum Streptophyta; class Magnoliopsida; order Lamiales; family Orobanchaceae; genus Orobanche; species Orobanche coerulescens. The sequence continues at coordinate 55,429,289 of CM065803.1, forward strand.
TCTGGAAAAATGTCAGGATACTCACATACTACCGGAATAGACGAGAGCTCGACTCCCCCTTCTTCCGACCTCAAAGCGTAACACCAATAGCCCGTGCAACCTCCCCGAAGAAGTCTCACCGCCCTCAAAGCGCTGATCAGTAATCTCTGGCTACCCCGCTTACGCACCACAAAAGAATGCTCGGTACCATCAGAGGCTAACATCGAAACAGTCCTCGTTCTATAATTCATGATTGCCCCATGACGGTCCAGCCAATCCTCACCCAGAATCAAATCCTCATCTCTAATATCTACCGCAATTAGATTAGAAGGCCAATCCCTCCCCGCGATACTCACAGAAAAATCTCTAATCTCACGATCCCCCACGATGCAATCCCCGCTAGGAAGTTTAACAACAAAAGGCTCACAAGCAACAAGGCAATCAACATGCAGACGACGCACACAATCCATAGATATAAAAGAATGCGTAGCACCAGAATCGAACAATACGGAAACAGGATGATCAAGGATGTGGACGGTACCTGTAGCCACCGTCGCGTCGGGATCTCCGGCTCGCCTCATCTCATACACACGGGCGGAGCGGACCCGCACTAGAAGCTCCCCCTCTAGAAGGCTGACCACGACCTCGACCTCTACCAAAACTCTGCTGCGGCTGAGGAACTGTCGGTGCCTGGTTCACACTCGGCTCTCCCGCGGCTGGGGCTGATATTTGAGTAACTGGAGCCCGAGCTGCATCCGTACAAAACTTAGCACGATGACCCATGCGACCACAAGTAAGACACTGAATCGGAGGCCTATCACACTCACTCATCATGTGGCCCGGACGACTGCAGTTGAAGCACGTAGGACCACGAACGGAACCAGCAGGAGCAGACCTAGAACCGTTCCCTCGACCAATCGGCGGCCCGACTCGAAGACTCGCGAACCCAGGCGAGCCTTCGGATACCCTCTGACTTGCCTCCCGAAATCGGCCGGAGGTCTTCTCTTCTTTCCTTCATGCCATTTACGCCATGAAACGACATCTCGTAAGCCATCGCTTTATTCTGATATTCTTTCAAAGTCGTGCACCCCAGACCAGACATGTAGTGGCGCACCCTCGGCTTCATCCGCATATCAAAATGGCGGATCTTATCTAGCTCATCTCGGACTTGGTTTCTCACATAGTGCAGCTGTTGATTGTAGTCCTTGATAGCTTGAGAAATAGGAACATCTTGAGGCTTAGCCTCAAAGAAGGCTCGGATCCTCCCCTCTTTCACGGGCCACGGACAGAATTCGTCTTCCATCAGATCTTGGAACTCTGCCCACGTAGCTGCCCGGTCACGCGGTTTCACCGCTTGCCACCATGTCGCTGCCTCCTTGGCGAGGAAGTACTGAGCAATGGGTACCTTCCTCTCCTCAGGACAATTAGCAGCCTCAAACACTTTCTCCATCTCGAATAACCAATTCTCCCAACCAGAAGGGTCGGAAGCACCATCAAACTGCGGAGGACGCATACGAATCACGTCCTGAAGTAGCTTATCATTACCGGATCCAGTAGGCGGAATCGGGTTGGCATTAGCATGGCCGACCAGAATGGCCTGAGTCAATAGCATCATCTGGTTCGCTACTTGCTGCAATATGTTGGCCACTCCAACATTCTCATGAGCATTACCGGAGCTAGCAGACTGGTCCTGCTGACCTCCGGAACTAGGGGGAACACTGTTCGACAAGGAAGGCATCGCCGAATCAGTTCCCGAGTGATCGGACATGGCCGCCCCACCGGCTGCGCCACGTCCCCTACCGCGTCCGCGACCGCGTCCGCGTCCTCTACCAGCAGGAATTCTGAAGAAGTAACGGGTAAGTACAATTCAAACGCAAAACGCAACAAGATACTAAGACAGGAACAGAACAGCGAAACGAATCAAGTTAGGAAAACTTACGAGCACCGGCGTACTGAGATGATGGCATAGCAGTGATACTGTCCCAAAAACAACACTTAACTAGACCCAAATAACCGACAGCCTAGGTATCCATAAACCTAAGCTCTGATACCATATTCTGTAACACCCCCAAGACGTTCAGGGCATATTACAGCGCCGTGGACCCCACACTGTGAAATCCACCAGGCTAACATACCAACAAGACATTCGACAACGACAAACTATCATTAATAAAACGACAATTCAAATAAAAGACTACAAACCGACAATTTAAAATCTGACATCAAATCCATTTCCCAAAACGGGAACACAACATTAACAATTTCAAACAGGAAGTACTCGAGTACTTAAACCAATTTTATAATACATAAATCCCAAAATCAGACATCAATAGTAACCGACAGACATAACATCGAAAATCAAATACTGGACAATATCATGCTTGCCCATCATCCTCATACGGCCCGAGTGCTCGTTTGTCCCCACGATCAATACCTGAAATACAAAAAGTATTTCCCCCATTTAAGGGGTTAGCGACAACTGCTAGTGCAAGTACAATCCATTTGAACTACATTCTAATCAGATGAATAATGCGCCAAAAATCATTTTTGAAAATGTTTTATATTCCGGAATATTTACAATCACAAAACACATTATCTCCAACAAATCACAATTCAAAGTTAACCGTTGGTACGAGACTCACGGCCACCGTACCCCGCAGAGCCCCGTCGGACATCCCTGGGTGGCTTACCACAGTTCGCGATACGCACACTCACGGCAATACGTATTCCTAGAGGCCCCGTCGGACCATCCCTAGGTGAACATACACATAACCATCCACAACAACCACGATGCAGCCAAAATTCAAACACTAGAACATGTAAACAAATGTAAAGTACTTGCCTTTGAGACATTCTTGAAGAAACGGAAGTGAAACACGACTACGAACGGTCCGGGTGGCAAACGACGGTTCCTAAACGAAGGATCAACACAGTTCAGTCCCAACGGACAACAATACTCTAGTGTAATACACCCATAACCCCGGTTACTTAATACGACAATAGACGTTCAATCAATACGGGTGAGGGTTTACGCAAAATCTCCCCGTATTGATAATTCGCGGATTAAAATCAAGGAAACTGGATATGGAATCATTCAATAATCACAGTCGGTGAAGAATATCGTAATATAGATGAACAATTCGGAACTAAACCCTAAAATCCCGAAATCCCCCAAATTCGTCAAAATTAGGGTTCCTGAGGAATTACCTTAAATTCGGCTGATGAAAGGTGATTATGTTGATTATGATATGGTGGCTCGATTCTACCGTGATGGAATCTGGATAGAACTCCGAAAAGAACTGGTGGAAATCGTCTCTGAGGTCGCACGTCGAAGAAACGAAGAGAAAAGAAATAAAACTGCTGCTCTGAAACTGCCCGATGGGCTTATATAATGTGAAGTTAGCGCACGCTAACTGCCATATGTAGCGTGCGCTAACGGGGCCGCGACAGTCCAGTGGCTACTGCCACCATTCGTTAGCGTACGCTAACAATAAGGGTTAGCGACGCTAATCGCTCTTGATAGCGCACGCAAGGCAACAGGGGTAGCGTCGCTACCTATACTGGCGATTGATCTGGCGATGTCATATCAGCAGTAAGCTGCTGTCGAGGGTACGATACACGATACGCACGACGAGACCAAAATCCAGGAACATGAATGCGAAGCATACAAGACGACGGAGTTAAGCGCTGAAAGAAAAATACAATTCCGACCACCGAAGGGTCCGTAATGCGACAACGAAAACGAGATTCCCTAAACTATTAGGAAATTACAAAAATGGCCCAAGTGCCCGAAAATCACGAAACGACGTCGGATTTACAAACCGAAAGTCTCCACATGACCAACTCAACCATACGAACTTGTACAGACCAAGAAACAAGGAAAACGAACGAGTTTTACAAGAATCGAACGTTCATACGGCAAAACATATCATAAAATGAAATTACGTGAAAACATCATCAAAACTCGTCCAAATGGAAAAACTCCAAGAACAAAATAGATTCAAAATGTCGAAACGGTTACAAGCGAGTCGATAAAAATAGACATACACCAAAAATGGAAACGGCTAAAAACGGAAAAATTACGGATATTACATGAGGATCCCAACCGCATGGTAGACCCAACTACTGTACGGAGTCCCTCCCCATTCGAAATCATCAATAATACTCTCATTCAAGTACAAGTCGAACAAGCGTTCGAATGCTTCAAAGTATGGAAGTCATACAGGGTCGCCCCATAGGATACCCTATACAACTAGGTCGACTAGAAGGATGAGGAATTATTTGCTCTGGAGGTCATGGAGACCCAGAATGTCGAATTATTGATCCGCTGGGAGGATCACTTTTGCCAGGAACTCATCTCTGACTACTTCAAGGAAAAATAAAAGGCTAGACTGAAAGGAAAGTCACCGTCCGGCGATAAAACTCCATCCAACAGCCACCACTCGGACCCTGACTCGGACGCCAATGACAGAGGATCAGCCGTGAAGAGGCTAGGGAATGAGAAATGTCCAATCACCAAAGTCTACAGGGTCAGGGGACATCTGATAAACAACAGTCCCCTCCCCCAGAACGAGAAGCTACCAAAGATCAACAGGAGGAATTAGTGCCTCCTGTCACCGCTGAAGAGCAAGCAGCTTCTGAACAGGAAGCCCAGCCTGTACCGCTACCCGAAGAAGCTGCCCGCGCCATCCGCCAAGAGGATTCAGTCCCTCTTCTGGATCAGGCGGAAGCTGAGAGTCGGCAGGAGGACTCAATCCCTCATGTACTTCCGACTACTGACGTTCAAACCGAACAGGAGGAATCAGTCCCCCTGTCACCGAGACTAAATTTGTTGCACCATCTTCCGAAGCTCCTGCTCCCAAAGCTCCCGCTTCTGATGCCCCTGATTCCGAAGTGCCTGCTCAAGATGCTCCTGCATCTTCCATATCTAGAAACTCCAAATCTGATTCCGATGATGGTTTTCTTACCGGAAGACAGACCACAACGCCCTCATCATCATGTGGTTCTTCTTTAACTTGAAGAGCCCGAGTATTCCAAGATCGCGCACCAAAGCCCGCATCGAGCAACTCCAAGCAGTCGGCCGACAGACACTGTTCCTACAAGATGTCGTAAAGGCACTGTATGACATCGGGAAAGAACTCGAGTGGAAGAGAGAAACTGTAACACCCCCGATATATTCAGGAATATTACAACGTCGTAAATCCTTTACATAAGGATTTACAAGGCTGAAGAAATGAAAAGACAATAACAGATACCAACGTATGAAAGTAACTGAAATAAAATACAACAGTTCTGACCATTACTAAAAATACAAATGTCCAAAGGAAAAGTATTAATACATCACCAAATCCAAATCATCACAAACGACGACGTACTCGAGTACTTATTAAAACGATACAAACAACAGACAAATAAATTCGGCCGGAACATCACTCTGCACCCTCGTCGTCATGCAACTCCGGTGGTTGTTTCCCCGCTCTCCTGGATCCTGAACATAAACAAATGTTCACCCCCGAAGTGGATAGCACAACGATGCTAGTACAAGTACCACAACATATTATTCAACATCTCACGAAGAATAATAATAACATAAATGACAAAAGAACCAATGAGTCTTCTCTTGCGAGAAACTCAACAAAAACATACACACATGATAATCACAACATGATATCACAACATACACATGGTAATTCTGATGATCCAGCGCACGCTAGCATAGATCCCCCGATGATCCCGTCGGACCAACACGAGGTGGACATACAATGACATACATGTACAACAATATGTATAACATCAATACATAAAACAATTAAGGTACTTGCCTCGATTCGAAGACAAGAATAATACTCCCACGAATAACAAAGCGTTCGAAGGTTACTCCCTTCGATCAATCACGTTGCTAAGCTCAAACCTTAACAAAAGAAATAATATAGAATTCATCTCCCGTCGCACGAATGTTAACAATCTAATTTATAATCGGAAGTTCATAAATCGTAATCTGCCTAGCTTGCTTAACGCACGCTATGTATCCTATGTAGCGTACGTTAAGGCTACTTGTTAGCGCACGCAATAATACGAAATCTAGCCTACGCTAACCATGCACTGTCAGTACCTCACTGATCAGTCGATTGACTCATCTGATGATATAACGCACGTTACGTTCCAAGCGTAGCGTACGTTAACTTATGCTTGATAGCGCACATTAACTATAAAGATTAGCGCACGCTAAACATGTATGATAGTTCTGTAATATCCGGAATTTCTACTACTGTTGTTTGATATTATTTTATCTGAGTTATATTGTACAGCGTGGAATCTGTACAGTAGGGATAAAATAAATAAAGGACTGAGATGTCAGTATCGGTATAATTGTCGTATCTGGTCGACAGTTGCATTTGAGGATATCGTGTATCAGGTTATCGTACTTTCGATATAGAGTATATCGTATAAGAATATTATTGGATTCAGTGTTTGTGTTCAGTGTATCTTATGTTCGTTTTTGGTATGTCGAGACGTTGGACAAGAATAGCTGAAAATGGCTAAGTGTAACATTATTAGCGCACGCTAATAATCATGAGTAGCGCACGCTATCGTGCAGGTTTAGCGCACGCTATGGATATAAGATAACGCACGCTAATGCAGTCCGATCGGAAGGAATCTACGCGTGGACCAGGCCACTTTCGGCGCACGTTCTGATAAGTCAACGAATGTTGTAATGTAGTGTTAGCGCACGCTAATTCATGTTGATTAGCGCACGCTAACTGTATATCGGTCAACAGGAAATCTTGGCTTTATTGGTTGCTTTCGGCATGTGGGGTCACGAGCATCTTCGTGGTAGGTGTAGACTGTAGCAAGTCAACTGGTATTAGCGCACGCTAAATGTAAGGACTTGCGTACGCTAGACAGTGTAAGTTACGTACGCTAATGCATGGCATTACGTACGTAAGCACATGTCTGGCTTGACGGTAGCCTGCAGGATGCGATAGCGCACGCTAACAAAGTCGATTAGCGCACGTTAAAGTACATTGCGCACGCTAAACATAAGGTTTAGCGCACGCTAGTAATATACTTTATAAAAAGGGACAGAAGGGTGTTATGAAGCATTTCGTCCATTCCTTCCTTGCAACCGAGAGAGAGAGTTTTTAGAGAGAAGTTTGAGGTCCCAAACACTGAGAGATGATAATCTTTAACAAAGATTAATCTGAGGAACATGGATTAAAGTCTTGTTCTTGAAATTATTGATGATTCTTGGAATGAAGTTGATTGTTCTCCTTCATGGTTCGTCTATACAAGGTAATAGTTCTTCACTTTTGGATTTCGTTTGGATTGATTATTAATGTTCTTGAGTTGATGATAATCATATATTCGAGTTGATGAGCATGATAACGAGTTGGATTATCGTACTAAGTTAGTGTGTTATCAATATATGAGTATTGATATGTTTCGTATGGTTTTGGAAGGAATTCAAGAGATATGTTGATGTAATTCCCTTCTTCAATTCGGATTTTTGATGTTTTGTCGTTGGTTACTTCGTATGGTGACGATTATGGTGGTGCTATTGTGATTCTTGAAGTTATATGAATTGTATGTCGAAGAACATGATGAATAAGGATTTTTAGATGTTAGAACACATCGGATTTTGTCATTTTATGGATCATGAACGTGAATTCGGATAATTCGTGTTCTTGAAGAACTATTGAATTATATATGTCATGATTGTTATGAATAAGAACTGGAAATTGGAAAGGTTACGGATGACTTTGGAATATGATTATTCATGATAATAACCGATAAATTGTTCTATGAAGTTACCAAATATGAACAAGAAGGAATCTTGTTGATTCGTGTTTAAAGATAAAAGTTGGAATCGAATATGTTATGAAATACTTTATATCGAGATGAGTTGATCATTGATATGATGGAAGTGTTAAGACGATGCCTGGAATGCATGCCACTGCACAGCATTAGCGCACGCTAAGCTTACTAGCTAGCGCACGCTAACGGGAGCAATTTAGCGCACGCTACGTTATGCGTTTAACGTGCGCTAAATAGGCAGTCAGTGCAGTATTTTCGTGTTTTGATTATGAATTCGTGATGGATTGATTTGGTTTGTTCTGACTGCGTTTATTCGAGGTTTTTGTTGAACCGTTGAGTTCGATTGGTTAGTTTTGTCGGTTGTTGATTGTTATCGGATATGTGTTATTTTATTACTTCGATAGGTTGAGATTATTGATCGGTGATTATAACCGGATGTTGCAGTCGTGTTCGAGTATGTCCATTGTATTGCTTTTGATCGGGGCTGAGGAGCTCGTAGACAAAGGCAATGTGTTCAGAGCAGCTTCGTGGTATCGGTATCGAGGCAAGTTATTACTTGCTCAGTTATAATGTTTAATGAATGATTTCAGTTTCATTTCGTTTATAATGCATATAACGATGATTATTATTGTGAACTCTGGGTATTTGGATTGGATATCGTTCTTCCGATTCTGGGAGTTAAATCATAATGTACATGATTTATTTCGGTTATTGGTATATTTGGGTATCGAGGATACATTGTGATAAAGATGAGGATTCGAGTATTTGTGGTTCATGATATGTTTGGATCGTCGAGCTTTGTGGATCGTCGATGATGATTGGACATCGAGGTTGCTCCCGAAGGACTCGGGGCAAGTATTCCATATTGATTATGGTTTAGTGTTATTTATTTTGGTCTCTTACATTTTCTTTCATGTTGTTGAACATGGAGTCGTCCTAGTAAATTGTCATGTTGTCGTGCATGTTATGTTGTTCATGTTGATGAACGTGTTGATTTGCATATGTGTATGCATATTGTGTTGTTTATGTTGTGTAAATAATCCAATGGGATTATGAGGATCTATGCTGAGGGCGCTGGATCGAATGTCCACCATGCGTTGGTTCGACGGGATCATCATGGGGATCTATGCTGAGGGCGCTGGATCGTGGGACAGGTTTTCCACCATGTGTTGGTTCGATGGGATCATCATGGGAATCTATGCTGAGGGCGCTGGATCGTTGGATTACCAGTATTGTGTTGATGAAATCTTGTGAATTTGCATCATTGATTTTATCATGTGTTGTTATTGACATGTGTATTGTTGGTTATCCACCTTATGATGATCTGATAGGATCATCAAGGGGATCTATGCTGAGGGCGCTGGATCGTCGGATTTCCATTGAGTATACATCATTGTTATTGTTGTGAGCATATTGACGTGGTCATATGAGTATGCATTTGTAGGTCTTGTATTAGGACCGTGTCCGTATTGCATTGATCTGATCTCGGATTAGACTGATATGATTGTCGTGGCACATCATATCTCGAGGTATGTTCCGTATTTCCTTGGTATTTGTCTTTGATGGACAATCAGTTATCGTCTTAGGATTTGATGATGTTATTCGATGGATCGTATTGGTCAGAAATGGTATATTTCCGTATCGTGAGTTGATGATGATAGTTTGAGAATCTTGAGTATTGTTTGAGGTACAATACAGATATTATGTTCGAGTTTATTGGTTAATCGATTCCGAGATGCGAACTGTGATAATGATTATTCTGATGAGAATTACTCGAGTAAGTAAAGTTATGACGGTAAGATTACGTTGGTCGTATTCTTATGTTGTATTCTCATTGGTATGTAATTACTAATGTATTGTGACGGTTATCATTGTTGGATATTATGGCTGACCCCGTCGTGGGATTTATTTTTAGGTTCTTGGAGTATCGAACTTGTAGCGGTCGTGAAGAGATGAGCTTCCCGGAGGATACTGGCTAGGACGTGTTTTGTGATTTGAGTTTCTTGATTGGTTCTTGTATTCCGCTGCTAGAGTATCTTTATGGTTGGTCTTTTTCCGCTGCGTGAGTATTTTGAAGTGCTCTTTCGGTATCTGGTAACTGAGATTACTTTGGAAATCGTTTTCTAAACTTTTGTGTGTCGGCTGTTTGGCCTTGCGATTTCAAATGAGTTTTTAGGACGGTTTTTGTTAAATGGATTTTATAAACCTTTGTGCATTTTTAAAGATAGTACCGTTGTTGGCCTCTTGGGCATTTGTAAATGTTTGCAAAAAAATCTTTTAGCCTTGTGGGTTCCATCTCGGGGCCCACGGCGCTGTAATATTTCCGGTTAAATCTGGGGTGTTAAAGAATATGGTATCGGAGCTTAGGTTGAGAAAACCTACGCATTTGGGTCGAGTTGGGTCGTGTTTTGGTCGCGTCATTTGAGTTGTCGATTGACTAATACTAGAGCCGTGAGTTTTTTTGTTGTTCACTCGGGCTTGTGCGTTATGTGATTTACCAGCGTGGTGCTGGGTTTGTTGTAAACTTTTCCAAATGGTGTTAACGAGATTCTCTGGAATGAGATATATTGTGTTCTTGAGTCAAACTGATTTGGCAAAACGTGTGTTTTGAAAATATCTGTATCGAGTATTTCCTTGAGTCGAGACATGTGCCAGTATCTAGGGGAATCGTCGGCTTCACGATCTGTAAGTATTTGGATTTTTGAATTTCATTGAGATTTATTGCCGTTCTAAGTTGATATGTTTTGAGATTCAGCAGATATCATGCGTTACAGTATGAGATGTCAGAATTGGGACAGGATTGATGATTTGGGAAACTATGATTTTGGAAATCAATATGTCGGTTAAGTTTTGGAACAGAATTGTGCATTTGGGAGAAATATTGTGCATGGTTGAGAAAGAACATGTAGTCATTTAGTTCATTTTGTGATACATGAAACTGCTTTTGAGCATTTGAAAATGATACTTTTCAAAATGAATATTTCACGGATGTGAAAATGATTTTTGGGCCGAGACCCAATCGATTTTGAAATAGATTTGTAACTCAGGACTTGGAGTCCGAAAAGAGTTTTCTACTTTTTAAACTTCTTGTAATGCGGAACAAGATACGGGCTGAGACCCTAATGTTTCAAAGGAAAGCTTTTCTGTTTTCTAAAACTCCCGAGATTTGTAAAACTCTTTATCAATCGTTTATTTATTTTGTTCCTAGCTTTTGAGGTTTTGGTTTGCTTGTTCAAATGAAACTTCTCGGGTAGTCTTTCGCTGTATTTGATTTGTCGATTATTCAATGTTTTGTCATAGCATATTTGAGGTGATCTAGGATGGATTAATAATTGACGTTGCGAGTCATATGTGAGGAAAAATGAGTTTTAACGGAATTTATATATTGAGATTTTGGAACTCTATCGTGTGGTTTTCCCGATGGATTATCGGTGGATATTGGTGACAAGCTGAACTGATATATAGGAGTATGGATATGGTCAAGTATTTGCATAAATCCCATTTTATTTAATCGTGTGTATTTGAAAAGAATTTTTATCGAGAACTTGACACGAGCGAGCTGGTGGGTTCGAAAATTTATTTCGTGGTCTTACCAAAATTTATGTTTTGAGTTTTGAAAAATTTGGAAGAACTTTTGAAAATTTGTCTTCTTGACGAGGCTGTATGATTTCAAACTGGTTTTGAAAGTATGATTGATATACATACGCATTTGGTGCATAGTACATAACATGGTGAAGTTGTGAGTGTGACTCACGAACTGGTTATGACATTCCTATGGTACGATGAATAGAGATCCGAACTTTGGTATGGTAGTAGCTCGACTTTACCATAGTGATCTTCGAATGATTTCTTTGTAAGTGCAGATTTGGGGTTGTTGACCTCATGCTGGTTGTTTTGAGTATCGATTGGTCGTTCCCACTCCATGTATAATTTGTATATGTTCGACGGGTTATGATTGGTTGTTCGTACGCCGAGGGGTATGCTCACCAGTCGGGTATGTTTATTGAGATACACTGTATGTGATTGGTGTGTCATCTTGAGAATGTTATTCTTTCGTATATTTGTTTCTGTGGTTCTGTGTTGATCGTGTTGGAGTTTATCACGTTGATGATATTCTCGATTGTGTTTTGACCTCTGGTTGGTCATATTGGAATTTATCATGTCGATGATAAATTCGGTTGATTGTTGATCATTGTTGGTGATCATCTGAGCGTTCGGATTTTGTGTCAATGTTTTGGGATTCGTATCGTTGTTTTGGGCAGTTGTTTCGCAGATGTATTGTATATTATTCGTCTTATCGGAATTGAGACCTGATTATGTAATCAGGCAGACAGAATTTGATTTGGGCAGATTGCTTCATCCGAAGATGATATATTTTGTTGAGACTCAAGGAATTGTGATTGTAAAGTGTATTGAGACTTTACAGTGAGGTCACTAGCTAGTATCTCAGGAGATCCTCGACTTTGCGCATTGGTAAGTATGCTGTGGTGGTTATTCTATAGTGATGATCATTGTCGTGATGGTTTTGGGATATTTTGGGTTGAACGGTATGTTTGTTTGTTTTATGACGGATTGCAAGTTTTGAGGACGAAACTTATTTTAAGTGGTGTAGAATGTAATATCCGGAATTTCTACTACTGTTGTTTGATATTATTTTATCCGAGTTATATTGTACAGCGTGGAATGCATGCAGTAGGGATAAAATAAATAAAGGACTGAGATGTCAGTATCGGTATAATTGTCGTATCTGGTCGACAGTTGCATTTGAGGATATCGTGTATCAGGTTATCGTACTTTCGATATAGAGTATATCGTATAAGAATATTATTGGATTCAGTGTTTGTGTTCAGTGTGTCTTATGTTCGTTTTTGGTATGTCGAGACGTTGGACAAGAATAGCTGAAAATGGCTAAGTGTAACATTATTAGCGCACGCTAATAATCATGAGTAGTGCACGCTATCGTGCAGGTTTAGCGCACGCTACGGATATAAGATAACGCACGCTAATGCAGTCCGATCGGAAGGAATCTACGCGTGGACCAGGCCACTTTCGGCGCACGTTCTGATAAGTCAACGGATGTTGTAATGTAGTGTTAGCGCACGCTAATGCATGTTGATTAGCGCACGCTAACTGTATATCGGTCAACAGGAAATCTTGGCTTTATTGGTTGCTTTCGGCATGTGGGGTCACGAGCATCTTCGTGGTAGGTGTAGACTGTAGCAAGTCAACTGGTATTAGCGCACGCTAAATGTAAGGACTTGCATACGCTAGACAGTGTAAGTTATGTACGCTAATGCATGGCATTACGTACGTAAGCACATGTACGAAGCCAGACAGTAGCCTCTGGACTGCGATAGCGCACGCTAACAAAGTCAGTTAGCGCACGCTAAGGCTGTTGCGCACGCTAAACATAAGGTTTAGCGCACGCTAGTAATATACTTTATAAAAAGGAACAGAAGGGTGTTATGAAGCATTTCGTCCATTCCTTCCTTGCAACCGAGAGAGAGAGTTTTTAGAGAGAAGTTTGAGGTCCCAAACACTGAGAGATGATAATCTTTAACAAAGATTAATCTGAGGAACATGGATTAAAGTCTTGTTCTTGAAATTATTGATGATTCTTGGAATGGAGTTGATTGTTCTCCTTCATGGTTCGTCTATACAAGGTAATAGTTCTTCACTTTTGGATTTCGTTTGGATTGATTATTAATGTTCTTGAGTTGATGATAATCATATATTCGAGTTGATGAGCATGATAACGAGTTGGATTACCGTACTAAGTTAGTGTGTTATCAATATATGAGTATTGATATGTTTCGTATGGTTTTGGAAGGAATTCAAGAGATATGTTGATGTAATTCCCTTCTTCAATTCGGATTTTTGATGTTTTGTCGTTGGTTACTTCGTATGGTGACGATTATGGTGGTGCTAATGTGATTCTTGAAGTTATATGAATTGTATGTCGAAGAACATGATGAATAAGGATTTTTAGATGTTAGAACACATCGGATTTTGTCATTTTATGGATCATGAACGTGAATTCGGATAATTCGTGTTCTTGAAGAACTATTGAATTATATATGTCATGATTGTTATGAATAAGAACTGGAAATTGGAAAGGTTATGGATGACTTTGGAATATGATTATTCATGATAATAACTGGTAAATTGTTCTATGAAGTTACCAAATATGAACAAGAAGGAATCTTGTTGATTCGTGTTTAAAGATAAAAGTTTGAATCGAATATGTTATGAAATCCTTAATATCGAGATGAGTTTATCATTGATATGATGGAAGTGTTAAGACGATGCCTGGAATGCATGCCACTGGACAGCATTAGCGCACGCTAAGCTTACTAGCTAGCGCACGCTAACGGGAGCAATTTAGCGCACGCTACGTTATGCGTTTAACGTGCGCTAAATAGGCAGTCAGTGAAGTATTTTCGTGTTTTGATTATGAATTCGTGATGGTTTGATTTGGTTTGTTCTGACTGCGTTTATTCGAGGTTTTTGTTGAACCGTTGAGTTCGATTGGTTAGTTTTGTCGGTTGTTGATTGTTATCGGATATGTGTTATTTGATTACTTCGATAGGTTGAGATTATTGATCGGTGATTATAACCGGATGTTGCAGTTGTGTTTGAGTATGTCCATTGTATTGCTTTTGATCGGGGCTGAGGAGCTCGTAGACAAAGGCAATGTGTTCGGAGCAGCTTCGTGGTATCGGTATCGAGGCAAGTTATTACTTGCTCAGTTATAATGTTTAATGAATGATTTCAGTTTCATTTCGTTTATAATGCATATAACGATGATTATTATTGTGAACTCTGGGTATTTGGATTGGATATCGTTCTTCCGATTCTGGGAGTTAAATCATAATGTACATGATTTATTTCGGTTATTGGTATATTTGGGTATCGAGGATACATTGTGATAAAGATGAGGATTCGAGTATTTGTGGTTCATGATATGTTTGGATCGTCGATCGTTGTGGATAATCGTCGATGATGATTGGACATCAAGGTTGCTCCCGAAGGACTCGGGGCAAGTATTCCATATTGATTATGGTTTAGTGTTATTTATTTTGGTCTCTTACATTTTCTTTCATGTTGTTGAACATGGAGTCGTCCTAGTAAATTGTCATGTTGTCGTGCATGTTATGTTGTTCATGTTGATGAAAGTGTTGATTTGCATATGTGTATGCATATTGTGTTGTTTATGTTGTGTAAATAATCCGATGGGATTATAAGGATCTATGCTGAGGGCGCTGGATCGAATGTCCACCATGCGTTGGTTCGACGGGATCATCATGGGGATCTATGCTGAGGGCGCTGGATCGTTGGACAGGTTTTCCACCATGCGTTGGTTCGACGGGATCATCATGGGGATCTATCTTTGAGAAGCTGGATCGTTTGATTACCAGTATTGTGTTGATGAAATCTTGTGAATTTGCATCATTGATTTTATCATGTGTTGTTATTCACATGTGTATTGTTGGTTATCCACCTTATGATGATCTGATAGGATCATCAAGGGGATCTATCTTGAGAAGTATTTGGATCGTCGGATTTCCATTGAGTATACATCATTGTTATTGTTGTGAGCATATTGACGTGGTCATATGAGTATGCATTTGTAGGTCTTGTATTAGGACCGTGTCCGTATTGCATTGATCGATCTCGGATTAGTGATATGATTGTCGTGGCACATCATATCTCGAGGTGTGTTCCTTATTTCCGTGGTATTTGTCTTTGATGGACAATCAGTTATCGTCGTGGGAGTTGATGATGTTATTCGATGGATCGTATTGGTCAGAAATGGTATATTTCCGTATCGTGAGTTGATGATGATAGTTTGAGAATCTTGAGTATTGTTTGAGGTACAATACGGATATTATGTTCGAGTTTATTGGTTAATCGATTAGAGATGCGAATGTGATAATGATTATTAATGAGAATTACTCGAGTAAGTAAAGTTATGACGGTAAGATTACGTTGGTCGTATTCTTATGTTGTATTCTCATTGGTATGTAATTACTAATGTATTGTGACGGTTATCATTGTTGGATATTATGGCTGACCCTGTCGTGGGATTTCTTTTTAGGTTCTTGGAGTATCGAGCTTGTAGCGGTCGTGAAGAGATGAGCTTCCCGGAGGATACTGGCTAGGACGTGTTTTGTGCTTTGAGTTTCTTGATTGGTTCTTGTATTCCGCTGTTAGAGTATCTTTATGGTTGGTCTTTTTCCGCTGCGTGAGTATTTTGAAGTGCTCTTTCGGTGTCGTAGCGAGATTACTTTGGAAATCGTTTTCTAAACTTTTGTGTGTCGGCTGTTTGGCCTTGCGATTTCAAATGAGTTTTTACGACGGTTTTTGTTAAATGGATTTGATAAACCTTTGTGCATTTTTAAAGATAGTACCGTTGTTGGCCTCTTGGGCATTTGTAAATGTTTGCGAAAAATTCTTTTAGCCTTGTGGGTTCCATCTCGGGGCCCACGGCACTGTAATATTTCCGGTTAAATCTGGGGGTGTTACAAGTTCTTCCATGGGCAGTCAACTGTTCTAACTGTGATGAAACTTACGAAATACTCAGTGTTTAATATACGTTATCTCCATGCATATTACGTTCATCTTATTACAAATGATCTCACAGATTCAAACATCTTCGAGATACAAGGATACGTATAATCATCACAACACCATATTCCATCTTGATTACAATTCTCATGTGATGTTTGGTATTCTTAAGGTCGATGCACTAGATTCCAATATCATCATTACATCCCGATTTAACCATGAAGATGAACTAACAATTCCAACTTATAAGAAAGGATGCAAATCCTCGATGATTCTTTCCTAAGTCTATTAAACAAAAGTGATAACAACTTTACGTCTACGACCAATATGGTAACGTCATAAATACGGATAATCAATCTAAGAATATTTCTCTCAGCATTCGACTTGGTAAGATGCTAATCATGATGTTTCCAACGATGATATCTTAAGTATAAACATTCCAACTTATAAACATGATGTTGTTTGGATAATTCATCAATGGAACTCGATATCTTGATATCATAATCCTCATATCCTTATTAACATGAATCCAAGGTAGGATATAGTATTAACATACCTTAAGATGAAGAAAACACTGAAACAATAGGTAGACTTCAACCCCGGTTGCTTGTGTGTCACTCCAAAGTGAGTTTCTTCTTCAATGATCAAGTGTAAGTACTCTCCAATCTTCAATGATCATGTAAGAAGGGTTTATATGTGTTTAAGAAGTAGGGAAGGCTCTCTGGACTTTCCAAGATATGAAGTACGAGTGATAGAATCGTAAACCAAATGAAATGGGGTGTTGTCACTTATATAAAGTTTCTGTATGATAGTTGTTTAGCGCACGCTATCGTGCTGTCCTTAGCGCACGCTAATTAGCGTTGACTCCAAAACTGCCCAGGTTCATCCGAGTGAATCTTATCCGGACCCATGTCTGGCCGGCGCATGTGCTAGCCGCCTAGCTCAATAATTGACTGCCTAACGCACGCAATTCCTCATTCGTAGCGTACGCTAGTTTTAGTCGATAACGTACGTTAAGATGAATTCTTAGCGTACGTTATCACGTGTTCGCATGAGAAAATTTACATGTTGTTATACTCATGTACAAAGATACAAATATAGGAAATATCATACTCCATTTAATGAGATCACAATTCCGAATAATACAGGGTTCAATAACAGATGAAATACACAAAAATAAATCCGGATATTACATACTCTCCTACTAAAAAGGAGTTTCGTCCCGAAACTCAAGGCGAAAATAACTCTGGATATCTGGACTTCATGCTATCGTCCGTTTCCCAAGTGGCTTCTTCCACTCCGTGGCGTGACCACTCAACTTTGACCAAAGCGATTGGTTTGTTCCTCAACTGCTTAACTCGACTATCGAGTATCCTGACCGGTCTCCCTCCAAACGTTCCATCTTAAGCGACTTTGATCTCGCCTAAATCAATGACATGACTAGGATCCGGTATATATCTCCGTAAGTGGGATACGTGGAAAATGTTATGAACATGGCTTAATGACAGCGGTAATACCAATCTGTATGCCAACTCTCCAACTCTCTCAAGGATCTCGAATGGTCCGATACATCTCGGACTCAGCTTTCCTTTTCTCCCAAAATGAAAGATTCCCCAAGTAGGAGAAACTTTTAAAAGCACGTGATCTCCAATACTGAACTCTAATGGACGACGGCGTACATCTGCATAAGATTTCTGTCTACTCTGGGCAGTCAACAGCCTTTCGCGAATCAAAGATATCTTCTCTCGAGTTGGCACGATCAACTATGGTTCTGTTCCGATCAAATCTGATGAATCGTCCCAACATAGGGGCGATCTGCATCTTCTCCCGTAAAATGCCTCAAGTAGTGCCATCTTAATAGAAGCATGCCAACTATTATTGTAGGTAAATTCAATCAACGGTAGATGAACTTCCCAGTCAGTTGACCAATCTAAGGCACAAGCCCTTAGCATATCTTCCACTGTTTGAATAGTCCTCTCGGATTGTCCATCTGTCTGCGGGTGATAAGCTGTGCTGAAGTTCAATTCGATCCCCAAGGCTTTATGAACTGCTTTCCAAAAATGAGACACAAAACGACCGTCTCGGTCAGAAATAATGGTTTTCGGCGTACCATGCAATCGGACTATCTCTGAAATAAATACTCGTGCCAACCTCTCTGGTCCCCACGTGTGCTTAATGCCTAGAAAATGAGCTGATCTGGTTAAATGATCAACTATCACCCAAATCATGTTCAGTCCTGTCTTGGTTCTCGGCATACTGGTGATAAAGTCCATTGATATGTGCTCTCACTTCCATTCAGGAATCGGGAGCGGCTTCAGCCTTCCAGTAGGTCGTTGATGCTCGATCTTAACCTGCTAGCAAGTCAAACATTTCGAAACATAATCCGCTACATCTTTATTCATGTTGCCCCACAAAAAGTTCTGCTTCAAGTCCTTATACATCTTACTGGTGCCCGGGTGGATAGAATAGGGCGTGCTGTGAGCTTCCTTCATAATCGTCTGTTTCAGAACATCGACATCGGGAATGCAACGTCGGTTCTGAAATCTCAAAACTCCATCATCATGAATTACGAATTCGGGGGCCTTTCCCTTGATCACTTCATCACGTAACTGAATCATCAGAGGATCATCTACTTGCTTAGATTTGATTTCTTCGGTTAACGATGATGTTATTTCCATCACGCACAGTTGTCCTTGGACTCTTTGCAACCATACTTCAATTCCTTCTCGAATCATCTCTTGTTGAATGCTGAGCTGGGAGGTCAGAGTCTCCAGCATCTGAATAGAAACAGGCTTGCGGCTAAGTGCATCGGCCACTACATTTGCTTCGCCTGGATGATAAAGAATATCCAAGTCATAGTCCTTAATAAGTTCCAGCCATCTTCTTTGCCGCATGTTCAACTCTTTCTGACTGAAGATGTATTTGAGAATCTTGTGATCCGTAAAGATCTGACAGTGAGTCCTATGCAGGTAATGTCTCCAGATTTTCAAAGCAAAAACTACTGCTGCTAGCTCCAAATCATGCGTTGGGTAATTCACTTCATAAGGTTTCAGCTGTCGTGACGCATAAGCGATCACCTTATCATTCTACGCATCCGAGTCCTTGGTTCGAAGCATCACTGTAAACTATAAATCCTCAAGTTCCCTGTGGGAGTGCTAAAATCGGTGCCATCGTCAATCTCTTCTTCAATTCATCAAAGCTATTCTGGCACAACTCATTCTACTCAAACTTTTGAGTTTTCTGCAGTAGTCGAGTAAGTGGGCGGCTTATTTTGGAAAACCCTTCCACGAACCGAGGATAATATCCAGCAAGTCCTAAGAAACTTTGGACTTCTTTCACGTTCTTTGGAGGCTTCCAATCCATAACTGCTTCGATCTTCTGAGGATCTACTCGGACTCCTTTAGCTGATATCACATAGCCGAGGACCTTTAGCCAGAATTCATACTTGGAAAGTTTGGCGTACAATTGATCATTTATCAACAGGTCTAACACAATCCGTAAATGTTGCGCATGCGCTTCCGGGCTCTTAGAATACACCAGAATGTCATCAATGAACACAACCACAAATTTATCCAAATACTCGATAAACACTCGGTTCATCAATTGCATGAATACAGTAGGTGCGTTAGTGAGACCAAACGGCATCACTACAAACTCATAGTGTCCGTAGCAAGTTGTGAACGCTGATTTCGGAACATCCGATTCCTTAATCCTCAGCTGATGATATCCTGATCTCAGATCGATTTTAGAAAACATTGTTGCTCCTTGTAACTGGTCAAACAAATCATCAATCCGCGGCAACGGATACTTGTTCTTAATCGTCATCTTGTTCAGCTCTCGATAGTCAATACACAGTCGAAGCGATCCATCCTTCTTCCGGACAAAAAGAACTGGTGCTCCCCAGGGCGAAACGTTTGGCTGGATATAGCCTTTGTCCAGTAACTCCTCCAGTTGCTTTTTCAGTTCGTACATCTCAGTATGTGCCATACGATACGGCGCCTTAGAAATTGGTATAGCTCCGGGTTCCAGCTTGATGGTGAATTCTACATCCCGTCGTGGAGGTAGTCCAGGTAACTCGTCAGGAAATACATCCGGAAATTCGTTCACAACAGGAATGGATGAAAGTTCTACAATTTCGTCTTCTTTCTTCATTGCATAGCACCGATCCGATGACACTGTTTCAACAATTTGACAGCTTTCATCGCCTTGATCATCTTTCCTGAGCTTCCTGGTTTCCATCCTTCAAACAGTATTTCGGAACCATCGTCAGAGATCAGCGAGATATTCCTCTTTCGGTAGTTTACAATAGCTCCATATCGAATAAGCCAATCATCTCCGAGTATCAGGTCGTCTCCTTGCATTTCTATCACAATCAGATTTGAGAGCCACTCTCTGCCTCCAAATGATATAGGGAAATATCTAGTTTCTAAGTTTCCAACAATCCTCTCTCCGCTCGGTAAACCCACAACATAAGATTCACAATTATGAAAACCAGAAATATTCAAACGATTTACACAAGACAAGGATATAAATGAATGCGTAGCTCTCAGACGAAAAAACGCTAATCGGCCGGGAAAGGATCTCAACAAGACTGATGCGACAAAGAAGATCCTGATCGTCTGTTCTCCTCATCTCGTATAGACGTGGGGGAACAGATCCAGCACTCGATGTACCCTTTCGGTCCCACTGTCCTCTGCCTCGTCCGTGGCCAAAATTCTGAGGCATCTAAACACTTTGCTGCGTCTGCTGGATACTGGCTTCCTTCTGAACTGACTGTGGTGTACGGGCTCTAAAATACATTGCAGCTTCTTCACAGAACACCGCACGATGTCCCTCTCGACCACAATCAAAACAAGTCACGGCAGGTAGGGGGCAATTCCGTCGATAGTGCCCTGTCTGGGCACAGTTAAAGTATTTCCTGGTGACATCCGTCGTGGTTGATGCTGCTCCGAAGTTCTTTCCGCTCTTAGATGGGTGCGGAGGTTTCTTGAAAGAATGAAAGGATGACTGGGCCTTGCGGGGCCCATTACTCTTGTGCTCCGTGAAACTACCGGAGACTTTCTGCTTCTTGGACTCTGCCAACTTCTCCATTGCTACTTCCTTGATTTTATACGCCAATGCTTTATCCTGATATTGACGGAGAGTGGTACATTCAAAACCGGACCTATATCTCTGGATTTCTGGTTTCATTCTCATATCAAAATGGATCATCATTTCTGCATCTGTTCTGACCAGATGTCGAACAAATGCCAGCTGTTGGTTAAAGGTCTTAATTGCCTGAGATACTGGCACATCTGAAGGCTGAGTGGAGAAAAACTCCCAAACTTTGGCTTCCCTCACAGGACGAGGGCAGTACTTAGCTTCCATCATCAATTTAAATTTTGTCCAGTTCGCATCATGATCTGCAGGTCGGATGGCTTCCCACCACTCGGATGCTTCCCCTATCAGAAAGTACTGAGCAATAGAGGCTCTCCGGTCGTCTGGGCAATTAATCCCGGCAAAACTTTTCTCCAATTCCTTTAACCAATGATCCCAGGTGGGAGTCTCAGAAATATCGTCGAATTTAGGTGGTTGCATCTTCGCCACCTCTTGCAGCCATCAGTCACCTCGATTTCCCATGTCTGGGATACCCTGATGTCGATCTCTCTGTTGTAACCCTACTGCCACCTGCATTCGGTCCACGACCTGGGCGAACTGAGTCATCTGGTTCACCACCTGATGAAGGATTTCGGGCACAGCAGGTTCCGGTTCATTATTAATAGATCTCTGTGGCTCGCCTGAGTTGTGGCTGGCCTGATTAGAAGGCGAAGCTTCTCTTTCGGCATTCCTTCGTCCGCGTCCACGACCACGTCCACGTCCACCTCTCAACATACTGTAAGCATAAATACTCAATATACAGGAAACAATATCATTCTAATGTTCAAGTATAAAGAGATACAACATGTAAAGGACGAGATAGAGTTTAAGAACTTACAACCACCGCTCGCATGAAGACGCAGGCAGTACAGTGATGTTATTCGCGGCTGGTTACCTCAAAAGACATATATGACCCCTATTTTAACCCAATGGCCAAGATATCCATAATCTTAGCTCCGATACCATATTATGTAACATCCCCGATATATTCAGGAATATTACAGCGTCATAAATCCTTTACATAAGGATTTACAAGGCTGAAGAAATTGAAAGACAATAACAGATATCAACGTATGAAAGTAACTGAAATAAAATACAACAGTTCTGACCAATACTGAAAATACAAATGTCCAAAGGAAAAGTATTAATACATCACCAAATCCAAATCATCACAAACGACGACGTACTCGAGTACTTATTAAAACGATACAAACAACAGACAAATAAACTCGGCCGGAACATCACTCTACACCCTCGTCGTCATGCAACTCCAGTGGTTGTTTCCCCGCTCTCCTGGATCCTGAACATAAACAAATGTTCACCCCCGAAGGGGTTAGCACAACGATGCTAGTACAAGTACCACAACATATTATTCAACAGCTCACGAAGAATAATAATAACATAAATGACAAAAGAACCAATGAGTCTTCTCTTGCGAGAAACTCAACAATAACATACACACATGATAATCACAACATGATATCACAACATACACATGGTAATTCCGATGATCCAGCGTTCACTGCCTACACCCCCCGATGATTCCGTCAAACTAACTCGAGATGGAAAAACCCGTCCGATGATCCATCGCACGCTAGCATAGATCCCCCGATGATCCCGTCGGACCAACACGAGGTGGACATACAACAATGACATACATGTACAACATATGTATAACATCAATACATAAAACAATTAAGGTACTTGCCTCGATTCGAAGACAAGAATAATACTCCCACGAATAACAAAGCGTTCGAAGGTTGCTCCCTTCGATCAATCACGTTGCTAAGCTCAAACCTTAACAAAAGAAATAATATAGAATTCATCTCCCATCGCACGAATGGTAACAATCTAATTTATAATCGGAAGTACATAAATCGTAATCTGCCTGGCTTGCTTAACGCACGCTACGTATCCTATGTAGCGTACGTTAAGGCTATTTGTTAGCGCACGTAATAATACGAAGTCTAGCGTATGCTAACCATGCACTGTCAGTACCTCACTAATCAGTCGATTGACTCGTCTGATGATATAACGCATGTTACGTTCCAAGCATAGCGTACGTTAACTTATGTTCGATAGCGCACATTAACTATAAAGCTTAGCGCACGCTAAACATGTATGACAGTTCTTCCCTCGGCAGTCGACTGTTCTAACTGTGATGAAACTTACGAAATCCTCAGTGTTTAACATACGTTATCTCCATGCATATTACGTTCATCTTATTACAAATGATCTCACGGATTCAAACATCTTCGAGATACAAGGATACGTATAATCATCACAACACCATATTCCATCTTGATTATAATTCTCATGCGAAGTTTGGTGTTCTTAAGGTCGATGCACTAGATTCCAATATCATCATTACATCCCGATTTAACCATGAAGATGAACTAACAATTCCAACTTATAAGAAAGGATGCAAATCCTCTATGATTTTTTCCTAAGTCCATTAAATAAAAGTGATAACAACTTTACGTCTACGACCAATATGGTAACGTCATCAATACGGATAATCAATCTCAGAATATTTCTCTCATCATTCGACGTGGTAAGTGTTGGGTACAAGATCGGATATTGTGCCGTGTTGCGGAAGCGTAAATATCAAGTGCGGAAATTTAAAGCACACAAGGATTTATAGAGGTTCGGCTATAAACGTGCCTACGTCCTCTCTCGGTATCTTTTTCAATAGGCTAAAGAAAAACCTCTTCTCCTCTCTTCTATCGGTTGAGGTATAACCGTTACAATCACGTCTTCTATTGGTCCGTGATAAACCACTCGTACTTGTCTTTGCGTCCGTCCAAGTTAAACCGTTTTCCTTTTCTATCGGACAGGGAATCAACCGCTCTAGATTTCTATGGGTACTAGATAAACCTCACTTAGATATCGATTGTGATTCTAATAATGCCGGATCCTTGATCCTATTAACACCGAATCTAATTGTATCTTTTCTTTTACCACTCGTGTATGTTTTCGTTAATTCTCACTCAAACACTTACAATTAAGCTCAATATCAACAACAAGAATATGTATAATAATATCACAAGTATAGACTATTTGCTCAAGGTTGTTGTACTCAAACAATACCATAGGGATGGTATTTATAGGCTCCATCATCAAACTAGCTGTTAGCGGCCAGACTGCTCATTACGTACGCTATCATCTCCTTATTACGTACGCAAGCCTCGTTACGTATGTTAACCACCACGGGTTACGTACGTAAGCCTGTTCCAGTTTCAGTCCAGGGAGTTTCATCATTTGAGTTACATACGCTAGCATAGACTTCGTTACGTACGTTAACATTACATCACTGATGATGTCATATATCCGTTGCATGCTTTTCTGACTTTGACTCCTCCAACGTTCACTTGTTTGAGCTGTGTTACGTATGTTATTCATCTTCCATTACGTACGTAAGCTTCCTCATATTACGTACGCTAACATTGTGTTGTTACGTACGTTAGCTTTGGTTTTCTCCAGCATTTTGCACTTCGTTTCCCTTCGATGCTTGCTTCGCTTCTTCGTTGTTTTGTTTTGTTTATCGCCATTAATCATCAAAACACTTTTAAGTTATGTATGGAACAAAATGTTCCAACAATCTCCCCCTTTTTGATGATTACAAAACAAAACTTCGTCAATGGGATTTACCTGCAAAAATACAAATATATGTATATGTGTACAGACCAAAGTTTTCGACTTTGTCCGTTTCTTTAGTTCTTCTCCTATTTATTTTTCGACTCCTTCTTTCTTTTCTCCTTTTCTTTTCTCATTTTCAATTTTTCATCGTCTTTTCGACGTCTGCTCATTTTTCTTTTCCTTCATTTTTGACTTCTCCTTATTTTTGTTCAACTCCTTCGTTTTTCCAATTCTTTTTGTATGCTATCGATTTTCTTCGATTTTTCTCCCCCTTTCACGGTTAATCACATTTTCGACTTATTTCTTCATTCTCCTATCTCTCCCCCTTTTTGTATTCATCAAAAAATGCAATAAAATACCAATAAAAAATTCAAGAAATAATGAAATATGCAAAAATAAATATACGGGTATTAACTCCCCCTGAAAATATTATCCGATTTAAAAAAAAATTACTCCCCCTGAGTAAAATACCAAAAATCAAGGTTTGGGGATTCAACCTATAGTTGGTTTTTGTTTAGAAACGTATACGATATTTAAAACGATTGTTCCTTTAGGAACCCAAATTTTCTTAATTTTTATCGTCCGTCTCGGGCTTTTGCAACTTGAAATATGATGCCCGATTTTTAAACACTTTTCGCAATGGGGTATCTTGAAATTAACGGATTCGGTTTTCAAACGAGTTTTGAATCCTAACCCCTCTTTATTCAAAGTAAATTTTTGAACACCAAGCATTTGTTCAAATTTCTCGTTTCCGCGCGAGAATTTCTTTGTCAAAGATTGATGCTCGGTTTGGATTTTAGTGAGATCATTCTTCAAAATATTTTCATTTTCAATACACTTTGAATGATCAATTTCAACAAATTTTCCCTTTTCGATAATTTTGGAATTTTCAATTTCCAAAGATTTAATTTTAGACTTAAGGGATTTGGTTTCCGATAATGCATTTTGAAAATCCGTGTGCAATAATTCAAATGCATCAAAAAGTTCATCACGGGAGGATGTACTTACTTGGCTTTCGACGTCGCTATCGTCGAACGAACTCCGGGCCATGAGAGCGAGATTATTTTGTTCAATAAAATCGTCGTCTTCGTTTTCATCGCTCCATGTTGCCACGAGGACCTCCTTTTTGGGTTTAGCACGGCAATGCTTAGAGAAGTGGCCTAGTTTTCCACATAGTCTACAAGAGTTATCGAACTTCTTAGATTCGCTCGAGATATCCTTCTTCCTCCGGTTTAGTAAGGTTTGGAATTTCTTAATATTTTTGGCATAGTATGCCATTTCTTCGTCGCTTTCCTCCACCGGAATTTCTTCTTTCTTCCTCGACATCTTAGCCTTCATGGCTAATGATCGTTCCTTCGGCTTTGGCTTGACAATTCGTGATTTTAACACGATCTCATAATTAATTAGCGAACCAACGAGGGCACTAAAATCGAGTGTATTGAGACCTTTGGATTCCATAATCGCGGTCACGGTGCCGTCCCATTCGCTAGGTAGTGATCGTAAAATTTTCTTAACTTTTTCACTACTAGATAATGGTTTTTCGAACGAAGCAAGTCCATTGGTGATGACCGAAAATCGGTCGAGCATATTGGTGATGGACTCGTCACCCTTCATCATGAATAACTCATAGTCATGGAGAAGCATATTGATCTTCGTCTCCTTGACTTGAGTTGTCCCTTCGTGTGTGATTTCAAGAATTTTCCATATTTCTTTCGCACTTTCACACGACGAGATTCGATTGACCTCTTTGGGATTTAAGGCACAAAATAAAAGTTGGGTGGCCTTACAATTTAGATGGTCATTTTTCCAATCGGCATCGTCGTATTCTTCAAAAGATTTGAGCATACCGTCGGATTTTGTTGTGCGGCGATTAATATGCCTCGATGGCGATCGGTATAATGATATGAGAGCCAACCATATAAGGCATACTCTGGGAAAATACCCAGCAGTCGGCAACTAGAGACGATCGTCTCGTGCCACGTATGAATCCAACATCCGTCAAAGTCGTCGAAGACCGAATCTTGGACGGTGGCCCACGTGCAGATCCACAAAAGGCGTCGGCAGATAAGACCTTTGACCCAGCCTGTCACCTACCTCACCTACCGACAGGTCCGCCGAAAGATACAAAGTGGGTCCTCCCCGGACAGCGACTCAGGACGCGTGCAGGCTTCCCATTGGCTCACACAGCTGGCCGCCAGCAGCAGCCCCAGACTTTAAGGGAACAGCCCCATGTGACGGGACGATCGGCCATCTTATTATAATATAGAAAATGGCGGTCGCCCACGATCGCCGGAGAGGCCCCAGCAACCTTGTCTCCTATAAATAGGAGGCTCATTACACGGCAGCAGGCATGAAAAACATCAGAAGAATGATCATCATTGTGAATACAGTGAAAGATACACAGAGAGAGAGATACATTCTCATACACTGAACATCAATAGCAAGAACTCACAGAGCTTCATATCTGGTTCTTCCGGCAATCTACACGCTCTACAGCTTAGATAACTAGAAGTCTTTACACTCATTGTAATAGATTCTAACATTAATATTTGTACTCAACAGTATATTTATTAATAACATCTCGCGATAGCATTCAAGCCCGGGATTAACAACCCCGGCAAATCTTGTGTTATTTATTTTCTCACAGAAGTGTTCTCGCATTTGTTTGTTACTCGATCATTCCAGCAATACTATCTCCGGATAATATTTTGGGTAACAACAATTGGCGCTAGAGGAAGGACATCTAAACCTTCATTTTTTATTCCTACCATCTCGAAGAACACTCACTGTTCTCCGGACATATACTTGAAGAAACACTCACTGTTCTTCAATAGAAAAGCCTTCAGAAATATGACATCTGCCACGACTTCCAAGAGAGCCACCCTGCGATCTGCCGAAAATCTCATTCTGGCCCAGACCGAATCCCAGTCTACGGCGGAAGGTGACCGCGGCGACGCCAGGCTCTCACTCCCGCCCCCGAGGGACGGTCCTAGACTCTCACTCGATCAGTTCCAGACCGCGGAACAGATTGAGGAGGCTATAGCCATCCTCAGGGAGCGATGGAGGGCGTGCGACTCGCCCACCATCACTCCGTCAGCCATCCGCCGGGCAGGCAAGCGGAAGCTCAAGGGGATATATGTTGAGAAATCGACGGAAAGCCCCGAGCCGCAGGAGAAAGCTCTCGTAAGGCGGGATGATTCCATCTTCAGCCGCCTAGGGAGCGATCCCTCATGGCGACCCGGGCACTCGGGCCCCAACCGGGAGACATCGGAGTCCGAATCCGTTACCAGGAGTTCGGCATATCCGACTCCTAGAAGACAAGCCGGTTAGTGGACCCAATGTGCTCGCTGGCAGAGAACTCATCGTCCACCATGGGGCCAGGGGATCTGTGCACGATCGCCTTGGCTCGCGCTCCAGGAGCCAATCGGCCAGCAGTCAGGCGACGGCGATGGCCGCCATGCAGCGCCATCTCGACGAGATGAAGGCACTCCTGGAAACTGGGGCAGGCGCCAGGAGATCGATCGCTGGACCAAGTGAGCCACTCGCGGTCCAGATCGAATTAGCCCCAGTTCAACCAAAGATCGCTCCCCCTCAAACACCTCTATATGAGGGAAGATCGGATCCTGAGACCCATTTGAGCAAATTCCGGATTTACATGACCGGATGCGGAGCATCAGATGCGACGAAGTGTCGGATGTTCCCATTAACTCTAGGCGACCTCGCCCACAGGTGGTACATCTCACTACCACCTCGCTCAATCAATTGCTTTGAGAAGCTGGCGAACGACTTCACATCGTACTTCGCCGCCAAAGTCGCTCGCCCAGAAGGCCCCCACCGCATGATGAAAATCAGGCAGGGGAAGGACGAGTCAGACGAAGATTATATCGACCGGGTAGACGAGATAGTCCTCACCGGCGAGCCCATTTGTGACGAGCTCACTCTCTACTCAGTCCTGGGGGGGATTCTGCGGCCACTCACCCATGTTCAGGCACCTCACTAAGGACATCCCCCCGACCTACTCGGTCTTCCACGTCAGAGCCGCCGATTTCCTGGCCAGGTAAAAGATGTTCTCCCTCGGCTTAGGCGAGGGATCCTCCGGAGAAGGAAAGGCGCTAACTCACATCCATAAGAAGGCGGTCACCAAGCCCAGAAAGGCAGTCGCAAAACCGCCTGGTGAGTTCAAAGCCTTCGAGGATGTGGAGGTTCACCTCCTCCACAACCTCAACTTATCTCCGGCCCACATCTTTAACGCCATCAAGGGGCGCGAGTGGCTTAACAAGCCAAAGCCGATAAGGGACCACGGTCATCTAGACCGCAGCAAGTTCTGTGCCTACCACAAGAGTCCCGACCACAACACCAGCCAATGCCGCGACCTCCTCAGACAACTCTGGCGACTGTTTGAGAAAGGCAAATTGGACAACTTGGTCACCAAGCCAGAACCACGGACAGGGCGCGAGCGCCGACAGAACGATGGGATCCCTCCCAATCCGGTCGCCAGGATCGAACAAAATGAGCCGGAGTATTCCGACGAATCAATTCCTCCGATCAACCCTGGCGGTCGGATCAATATGCTCCAGGCTGGAGGTGGAAACCTCGGGGGCCTTTCCCCGGTTTCCACCATGTCAAACAGGAAGCGCAAGGCCGAACTGAGGGCATTCGCCGGGATCCATGTCGTGGTCCCACCAAAGCCGACCATCTCTAAAGACGCGCCCATCACTTTCTCCAACAAGGATAGGGAGGGAGTGCAGTGCCCCAAAGAGGATGCATTAGTGATCTCTGCATGCATCCTTGGGAAAATGGTCGATCGCGTGATGGTCGACAACGGGAGCTTCTGCAATATAATATTCAAATCCGCTCTTACCAGCTCGGCAAATTGACCAAGTTCATCAAGCCATTCGACACCGTGCTTCAAGGGTTCGGCGACAGCAGGATCAAGCTCTCTGTCGAGCTAATATACTTTTACGATCCCAAGGTTAGGATTACTAGGAACCTAAATTTTGTAATCATAGATAGGCCCAGCATCTATAATGGGTTCCTAGGTCGTCCATTTCTAGAGACCTTTGAGGCGGTCGCCTCATCTTTCTTTTACTGTATCAAATTCCCCACTGCCGATGGGACGGTCGGTACTATAAAAGGAGATCAGCTAATGGCAAAGAAATGCTTGAATTACTCCTATTTCGTAACTTCTTTCGATACTTCCAATGCTATGTGTAACATTGAAACGATCGACAATCAACCCATGGATATCGACGAACCAAGCACATCGTACCAACCCGACTCAGAGGACGGCATCTCACAACGATTAACGGACGACATCGAGACAAGGATCGGTTTCAAGCCAAGCCTCGACATCGATACCAGGATCGAGTACGGAAATAGTTCCAAACGAGAAGCGATCGTCCCCGTTGAAGAGTTGGAACGTATAACGATAGATCTGGCTCGCCCGGAGTGGGAAGTACAGATCGGCGCAAGCATCAATCGCGAATTAAAAGAGAAACTGATCAATTTACTACGTAAGAACATCGGAGTCTTTGCCTGGTCGCATCAAGATATGGTTGGCATAAGTCCTGAACACGCTTGCCACTATCTAAAGATCGACCCGGCAAGGAAACCTGTTCACCAGAAACGTAGGAAATTCGGTCCTGAGAAGTATGCAGCGCTCGACATAGAGGTCAAAAAGCTACTCAACAACAAACTGATCGGAGTAGCTACAGACGAACCACAATGGGTTGCCAATGCGGTGCTCATCAAAAAGCCAAACGGCTCGTGGAGGTTATGCATCGACTTCACCGACCTCAACGCGGCATGTCCAAAAGATCACTTTCCAATGCCTCATATTGATCACTTGGTCGATAGTACAGCAGGGTGCGAAATGATGTCGTTCATGGATGCCTTCGCCAGATACCATCAAATCCCAATGGCGGAGAAAGACATAAAGCACACATCTTTCCACACGGAAAAAGACATATACTTTTGGGTCCGAATGCCGTTCGGCTTGAAGAATGCGGGGGCAACCTACCAGCGTCTAGTCAACGGAATGTTCGCCAATCAGATCGGCAAGACCATGGAGGTCTACATTGACAACATCGTGGTCAAAAGCCTCCAGAAGGAAGACCACCTCAATGACCTCGCCGAGACGTTCGCTATGCTCGAGAAGTTCAACATGAAATTGAACCCCAAAAAATGCAACTTCGGGGTGGGCTCCGGAAAATTCCTGGGGCACATCGTGAGCCAAAGGGGGATCGAGGCGACCCCCACCAAGATTCAGGCGATCCTCGACATGCAGGAGCCACGGAACGTCAAGCAGGTGCAACGCCTCACAGGTTGTCTAGCTGCCCTCAACCATTTCATATCTCGGCTCGACGATAAAAGTAAGCCTTTCTTCGCGACCATAAAGAACAAGAAGTTCGCATGGACGAAGGAGTGTCAAGTAGTGTTCGCCAAAATCAAGGAATATCTATCTAACCCCCAGATCCTGGCAAAGCCGATCCCCGGTGAGAAATTATTCCTTTACCTAGCGGCCTTGGAGGTCGCATTGAGTGCCGTTTTGGTGCGAGCGGAGGGACAAGTCCACTTGCCGATCTACTACGTTAGTCAAGCGCTCCATGACGCAGAAACACGTTATACACCTCCGGAGAAGATCGCCTACGCTCTTGTCATGAGTGTTCGTAAGCTAAGGGCTTACTTCTTCGAACATCAAGTAGAGGTTCTGACAATCCCTCTAAGGCAAGTTCTACACCGACCGGACACCAACGGGCGACTCCTCAAGTGGTCACTGGAGATCGCCCAATACGGTATCACATACGCTCCTCGCACGGCGATCAAAGACCAGGCTCTAGAAGACTTCGTGGTGGAATAAACATTCCCTCACAGTCTAACCCAGGTCGGTCGCCCTGCCTGGAAGCTGTACGTGGATGGCTCGGCGACCAATTCACGAGCAGGGGCAGGGATTGTCCTCATTAGCCCCGACGGACAAAGTTTCACAAATGCCGTGCATTTTGGATTTCGTGCGACCAACAATGAAGCTGAATACGAAGCCTTGGTAGGCGGGCTCGATCTAGCCCTCGCCCTAGATGCTCGTCGCCTCCATATCTTCATGGACTCCCTCTTGGTCGTGAACCAAGTCAAGGGAGAATATGAGGCACGCGGCGAACAGATGGTCAAATACCAAGAATTGGTCGCTGAAATGTGCACGAAATTTGAGGAAGTGCTAATCGAACAAGTCCCGAGAGAGCACAACTCCCAGGCCGACGCCCTATCCAAGCTAACGTCGTCAGATAGGGCAGCCGATTTCTCTAATATCCAAATTACAAAATCAGTAAGGCCGGCGATCGACAGAAACCTAGTTACCACAGTTGCCGTTGCCGAGGAGAACTGGATGACTCCGTTCATCAAATACTTAAAGGACGAAACGATGCCTGACGACCGTATCAAACCTCGCCAACTCCAGCTCCGTGCGACCAGATACACCCTATTGGACGACCGGCTTTACAAGCGGACTTTCAGCCTTCCCCCTCCTCAAGTGTATTACACCGGAGGAAGGTCGGCTCGTTTTAGCCGAGATCCATGACGGGATCTGCGGAAACCATGCTGGCGGGTGAGCTCTCATCCATAAAACGACCAGGCAAGGTTTTTTCTGGCCGTCTCTTCAGAAGGATGCGATCGCCTATGCCAGATCGTGTCATAGGTGTCAAGTAATGGGACCAAACATCAAACTCTCCCCCGAGCAGCTCACTTCAATGTACAGCCCGTGGCCTTTCGCCCCATGGGGCATCGACCTTATAGGTCCCTTGCCGACGGCGCCAGGGGGCTGTAAGTTTGCCATCGTAGGGGTCGACTACTTCACCAAATGGGTTGAGGCCGAACCGCTCAACAAGATCGGCCAAGAGCAGGTAATCAAGTTCATCTGGAAAAACATCATATGCCGATTCGGACTGCCCCAGGCCATCATCTCCGACAACATAAAGCAGTTCGACGGTCTAGAAGTCATGCAATTCTATGAGAAGTGGGGAATCAAGAAGTTATTCTCGGCTCCCTACCACCCTCAGACGAACGGGCAAGTAGAAGCTGTAAACAAAATCCTCAAACACACGATTAAAGCACGACTCGAATCCAGGCAAGAACGATGGGCGAGCGAGCTCCCAGACGTTTTGTCGTCTTATCGAACGACGACCCAAAATTCAATCGGCGAAACTCCATTCGCCCTCGCCTTCGGAACAGAAGCGGTGATCCCCTTAGAGATCGCCGTCCTCAGCCATCGAACTGAACAAGAGATGACGACAGACAATGATGTGGCCCGGCGGATCGACCTTGACATTCTCGAAGAACGGCGACTGACCTCAGAAATGAAGAACACAATCCACAAAAGGAGATCCGAGAAGTTTTTCAATTTGAAGGTTGAGGAAAGACGTTTTCAAGTGGGCGATCTCGTCCTCAAAAAGATCCAGACCCACACAGGTGTCTTTGGTCCGAACTGGGAAGGCCCCTTCAGGATATCTAAATGGCTAACTAAGGGAGCCTACGAACTTGAACACCCTGACGGTACTCCAGACCAATATCCCTGGAACGCTGTACATCTGAAGAAATACTACCAGTGAAAACTTTGTATTCAGTTTCAACTACCCAATGTACAAAGAATATTATGAGATTTTTTCTATACCATCTATTCAAGCGATCGCCCCACCAGGCACGTCGTATACCATCGAGGATCGTCGTTCAACATGGCGATCCAAGGTAGAAACAGTGCAGCCATGGTCATGGAAGTCAATAGAACCGACATCTTCGCCCATGCAAGGTTTCTTTGGGCTGCGACCGCTCGCCCTTCGTTTAGATACGAGGCGGGCGTAGCCGAAGGACCCTCCAAACTAATCTATGGACACGTTCGCACGCCCTCAAGGTACATCGTCTAACATGATATACCCGGACAAGGCGGCGCGTCCCTACCCCTTCACAATGTATACCTTCGAGGGTCGCCATCAAACATGCCGACCCGGGGTAGAAAAGTGCTAACAAAGCTGCGGACGTGGAGTCGAACAAACCGACGACGCCCTGTGCAAGGACTCCTCCAGACCCAGACCGCCCACCTTTCGTTTAAATACAAGGCGGGCGCAGCCTAACGGAGGACCCTCACAATAAAGTGAGTCGCGGGAATATCCCTCGCACACAAAGACACGGTTGTGGAGCTCGGTCCATCGAACTCCGCGACCGTGCATGGTTCCTCAAAATCGGCAGAACTAAAGATAGCTCACCAGATATACTATTTTTGTTCCCTTACTTACAATAAGTAAACAAAAACAAGGGGGCAAAGGAGGGGAGCTAATCCTAAATGCGATCGGAAAGAAGGAACCGTACCCGTTTGGCTTCGTTCAAACACACGCAGGACGATCGGAATTGTTCAACAATATTTACAAGTAAGAATTTCCAAACATGTCAATACATTCAACATTCAAACAATCGGTCAGGCGAACAAGACATCGGAAGCAATCATACACACACTTGTAAAAATTCGCATGCAAACATTCAAAGGCGATCGTACATAAAAAGAAACAGGTGCGAAAAAAAGGAGTATTTTATTCATGACAAAGAGTTTGTACGATACAAAGACCGAAGGCAATACAAGGAAAAAGCAAAAAGTTACAAGCAAAGGAAGACAAAGAAATCATTCAGGGTCCCTCCGGCTGGTCTTCGCCCCCAGGTGGAAGATCGGCACGCGCTTCCCCATCGGCCTCAGGATAAATGAGTTTATCCGGAAAAGGATACCAACTCAAGTCGATCCCCAAGTCGATGAGGTCAAGGATCGGCAGGAAAAACTCCGGATTCAAAGGGTGCTCGAGTGCATAGGCCTTGAAGCTCTCCATCATAGGACCGATCTCGATCCCTACCTTTTTGGCGGCTCGGACAGTGTCGGCGTAGGCAACATAATAGGCGAACTCGCCGACAAGCGCCACATTGAGGTAGGGATCGGTTTCGATCGCCTTTAGCTGCCCCCTCAACTCCGTGGTCGTCTTATCAGCTTCATATAGCTCGACCACCTTGGCGGCCATTTCTCCCTTAGCTTTCTCAAGCTCTCCCTTTGCCTTCTCCAGCTCGCTGTTGAGCCGATCCACTGTCGCCTTCAGCCCGGTCGCCTCCTCCTGCGAGGCCACGTGCATCCGACGAGCTTCCTTCTCCTGGTCGCGGAACCAGTCGGCCACTTCCTTGGAATGGCTCAGCTCCTGCTTCATCCGGTCGATGTCCTGCTTAGCTCGTTTGGCCGTCTCTAAGTACTACTTCTCCATAGCCTGGATCCGGTTGGCAAAGTCGACGTTTTTGTTCCGAGCAGCCTCGAGATCTTTGTGAAGGCGAGTGTTAGAGGGTCGCCCCTCGTAATCCTTGGCAGCTTGGACGGCCATCGTCGCCGTCTGGAGAGCCAGGGCAATCGTCGCCTGCATGGCATCTCCAGATCGCCGACGAGCGATCGCATCGAGATCGGTCGTCCAAGCCTTAGGCAGAGAGGCGATGGCCTAGGAGACATAGGTAGGGACATCAAGGGACTTCTGAGGAGACTTGCTCGCTAGGAAGTCCAGCACCATCGGCGAGACGTCCGGATCCGCAAGACGGACCCTGCAGCACAAACAAAAAGAAAACAAAGGAGTTAGTATATGCCTTACACAAATTTCCTAACTCGGAAAGATCCAACCAATCTCACCTGTTGACCAACTCGGGGTCGCGGCCAAAATAGGGCTTGCCCCGAGACGTTTCTGCTTCGGCAATTGCCGCAGCCTTCAAAAAGCCGGCCGAGGGCCTGGAGCCAGACCCCTCCACCATCGGAACAGCGGAGAGAGGTGGAGCGGCAAGCGACGGCTCCAAGATGAATACGTCCGCCTCGACAGTCGGCAGGGACGCCTCCGGCCACCGCCTCTTGCGGTGGCGCTGGAGTTGTTCCTCCTCCTGAATTTCCGGCTCAGCGACCGGCACCACAGCGGGCCTCAACACAGGAACGAGGCGAGACGTCGTCGCAGCAACGCGACCTGTCTTCTTATCCTGGTGAAGATGACCGATTAGACCAGGGTTGGACATGGCGATCTCCTGCGGTGGCTCGGCGTAGCGGGGAAAACGAATCTCTGCCAAAGAAGAAACTCAAACAAGTTAGACACCTACTTAGATATTGCGACCTCTTTGAGACAATCGTCACACAGGAAAGAGTAAATAAAAAGTCATACCAGGGGCCTTCAAGTGGCGAGGGTAGCGGAACAGTCTATGTAGCTCCCAACCGGTGAAGTTCGTGGCTGACTGAGTGAACGTCTATGTAGGAATCCGGCAATGCGCGAATCCGCTCCCAGACGATCAAGAAATCGAATGGGAGATCGCCGATCGCTGGAACAGGGAATCCTGCAAAAAGAGAAACAAATTAGATCAGTTCAAGGAGTATCCAAATAAAGGGAGAGTTAAAACCCTTACTCGGATTCCTCTCCCGG
Source organism: Orobanche coerulescens (assembly GCA_033398695.1). NCBI lineage: Eukaryota > Viridiplantae > Streptophyta > Magnoliopsida > Lamiales > Orobanchaceae > Orobanche > Orobanche coerulescens. Next base: position 55,465,882 of record CM065803.1, read on the forward strand.
AAATTGGTAGGGATATCCAATTCTTCCTCTGGCATATCGCTCGAGGCCGACCTCCAAGCACCGCCGACCCAGCACCACTTTGCTAGGTCGCCCCGAGCCTTGTTCGGAACCCCAAGGACCACCCTACCCAGGCAACCTTGGATATGATAGCTGCCGATCGATCCCTTCTGCACAGTCAGCTTAAAAAGATAGTTCATCTCCAGCGCAGAAGGCAAACGAAATAGCCTGTGACCGCCGAACAACGTCAATGTACTGATGATCTGCAGCCAGGCGTTCGACGTCAACTGGAGAGGCGCCAAATTCCAGGCTTCCAGCAGATACGAGACGGCGAACGGCAAGGGAAACCGCAGTCCAGCCGCCAGGGTCATTTCATTAATGGCGACCATACCCTCGGGAGGCTGGTCGGCATGTTCATTCTCGGAGGGCACGTGCAGTGAAACATCAGAAGGAATATGATATTTGGCCCTCCAGCGGCTCAAGTCTTTCTGGGTCGCCGAACTCCGGATCCGACCAAGGGTCCACTGAGACGGGTCGGCGGCCCGAAACACCGTCCGCTTCACATGTTCGTAGGGATGAGCGGCGGAGGAAGCTTCGAAATCAAATTCTGGGCAGGGCCCGGCAATCCCCTCCATAAGCTTAGCGAAAGCCATATAGGCGTGGCCGAATACGCTGTCCTTTTTCCAAGACAACCGCACCAGTTCGTCTTCATCCACCGGCGAACCCCCTTGCTCTGCCGTCGCCGCAGATCTCGCCATTTCGGCCTCGTTGAAGAGCTCCTCAAGTTTTGCGGGTGCAATCCCCACACGAATAGCCTCAACGGCCATTTCCATATGCAGTCCCATGGGAATTTCCTCCCGGTCCGGCGGAGCCGCAGCGGCGGAGGTGCTTCCGGTCTCGAAGGTCTTAGATCCTCCAGACATGTTATAAAAAGTAAAGGGGGAGAGAAGATGTATGTTCTTACCTAAAAGGAAGGACGGTCGGCACAAAGATCGTCGGAAAAATTCTGCAGAGTCTCAGCTAAGAAAACAAGGATGTGTGAAGAGGAGAAATGAAGTAGCTCTAACCCCTTTTATAGGCGGGAGCAGGGGTCTCTATGCAAATAGGCGAAACCCCGAGGGCTGGAGTGCAACCGTCGGAGGGGGACACATTAAATGCAGCCCTCGAATCCCGCGTATGCGTCTTTTCGAGGGCACGCCAGGCGACAAGTCTGACGAACCGTCGGACTCCCCCAATAACAGCACGACGCGTGTCCTTGCAACATTTCAAGAGCCAACCTTCATTTCCTGCTGGTTCCAGCGCAAAAGGAGATCGTCCAAATTTGAAATCAGATCGTCTGATCGTCTAAACACTTGCGATCGCCAATAGTGCCACCTCACCCCGTGTTTTCAACATCGAAGCGAGCTGTGGGGCAATTGTTGTGCGGCGATTAATACGCCTCGATGGCGATCGGTATAATGATCTGAGAGCCAACCATAGAAGGCATACACTGGGCAAACACCCAGCAGTCGGCACCCACGGCGATCGTCTTTTGGTATCTGGCAATCGTCTTTTGGTATCTGGCGATCGTTTATGATGTCCAACCAGAGACGGTCGTCTCGTGCCACGTATGAATCTAACAACCGTCAAAGTCGTCGAAGACCGAATCTTGGACGGTGGCCCAGGTGCAGATCCACAAAAGGCGCCGGCAGATAAGACCTTTGACCCCAGCCTGTCACCTACCTCACCTACCGACAGGGCCGCCGAAAGGTACAAAGTGGGTCCTCCTCGGATAGCGACTCAGGACGCGTGCAGGCTTCCCATTGGCTCACACAGCTGGCCGCCAGCAGCAGCCCCAGACTTTAAGGGAACAGCCCCATGTGACGGGACGACCGGCCATCTTATTATAATATATAAAACGGCAGTCGCCCGCGATCGCCGGAGAGGCCCCAGCAACCTTGTCTCCTATAAATAGGAGGCTCATTACACGGCAGCAGGCATGAAAAACATCAGAAGAATGATCATCATTGTGAATACAGTGAAAGATACACAGAGAGAGAGATACATTCTCATACACTGAACATCAATAGCAAGAACTCACAGAGCTTCATATATGGTTCTTCCGGCAATCTACACGCTCTACAGCTTAGATAACTAGAAGTCTTTACACTCATTGTAATAGATTCTAACATTAATATTTGTACTCAACAGTATATTTATTAATAACATCTCGCGAGAGCATTCAAGCCCGGGATTAACAACCCCGGCAAATCTTGTGTTATTTATTTTCTCACGGAAGTGTTCTCGCATTTGTTTGTTACTCGATCATTCCAGCAATACTATCTCCGGATAATATTTTGGGTAACAACAGATTTGATAGGAACTTTTGGGCCGAGACAAATAATCTTCCAAATCTCTTTATCATAGGCACGAATAAAGATTGCCATCTTTTTCTTCCATGTCAAATAATTTGAGCCATCGAAGAATGGTGGTCGGTTGAGAGCAAGGCCTTCGACAGGAGCAAATTGAAACGCCATTGGATCTTTTCTCCTCGGATGTTAAGCCATGTATTGGAGTATTACTCCGATACTAATTGTTGGGTACAAGATCGGATATTGTGCCGTGTTGCGGAAGCGTAAATATCAAGTGCGGAAATTTAAAGCACACAAGGATTTATAGAGGTTCGGCTATAAACGAGCCTACGTCCTCTCTCGGTATCTTTTTCAATAGGCTAAAGAAAAACCTCTTCTCCTCTCTTCTATCGGTTGAGGTATAACCGTTACAATCACGTCTTCTATTGGTCCGTGATAAACCACTCGTACTTGTCTTTGCGTCGGTCCAAGTTAAACCGTTTTCCTTTTCTATCGGACAAGGAATCAATCGCTCTAGCTTTCTATGGGTACTAGATAAACCTCACTTAGATATCGATTGTGATTCTAATAATGTCGGATCCTTGATCCTAATAACACTGGATCCAATCGTATCTTTTCTTTTACCACTCGTGTATGTTTTCGTGAATTCTCACTCAAACACTTACAATTAAGCTCAATATCAACAACAAGAATATGTATAATTATATCACAAGTATAGACTATTTGCTCAAGGTTGTTGTACTCAAACAATACCATAGGGATGGTATTTATAGGCTCCATTATCAAACTAGCCGTTAGCTGCCAGACTGCTCATTATGTACGCTATCATCTCCTTATTACGTACGCAAGCCTCGTTACGTACGTTAACCACCACGGGTTACGTACGTAAGCCTCTTCCAGTTTCAGTCCAGGGAGTTTTGTCATTTGAGTTACGTACGCTAGCATAGACTTCGTTACGTACGTTAACATTACATCACTGATGATGTCATATATTCGTTGCATGCTTTTCTGACTTTGACTCCTCCAACGTTCACTTGTTTGAACTGTGTTACGTACGTTATTCATCTTCCTTTACATACGTAAGCTTCCTCTTATTACGTACGCTAACATTGTGTTGTTACGTACGTTAGCTTTGGTTTTCTCCAGCATTTTGCACTTCGTTTCCCTGCGATGCTTGCTTCGCTTCTTCGTTGTTTTGTTTTGTTTATCGCCATTAATCATCAAAACACTTTTAATTTATGTATGGAACAAAATGTTCCAACAGTAAGATGCTAGTCATGATGTTTCCAATGATGATATCTTAAGTATAAACATTCCAACTTATAAACATGATGTTGTTTGGATAATTCATCAATGGAACTCAATATCTTGATAGCATAATCCTCATATCCTTATTAACACGAATCCAAGGTAGGAGATAGTATTAACATACCTTAAGATGAAGAAAACACTGAAACAATAGGTAGACTTCAACCCCGGTTGCTTGTGTGTCACTCCAAAGCGAGTTTCTTCTTCAATGATCAAGTGTAAGTACTCTCCAATCTTCAATGATCATGTAAGAAGGGTTTATATGTGTTTAAGAAGTAGGGAAGCCTCTCTCGACTTTCCAAGATATGAAGAACGAGTGATAGAATCGTAAACCAAATGAAATGGGGTGTTGTCCCTTATATAAAGTTTCTGTATGATAGCTGTTTAGCGCACGCTATCGTGCTGTCCTTAGCGCACGCTAATTAGCGTTGACTCCAAAACTGTCCAGGTTCATCCGAGGGAATCTTATCTGGACCCATATCTGGCCGGCGCATGTGCTAGCCGCCTAGCTCAATAATTGACTGCCTAACGCACGCAATTCCTCATTCGTAGCGTACGCTAGTTTTAGCCGATAACGTACGTTAAGCTGCATTCTTAGCGTATGTTATCACGTGTTCGCATGAGAAAATTTACATGTTATTATACTCATGTACAAGGATACAAATATAGGAAATATCATACTCCAATTATTGAAATCACAATTCCGAATAATACAGGGTTCAATGAAATACACAAAAATAAATCTGGATATTACAGAAACTGCCCAGGATGAGCTCCCCAAATTAAAATTTGCAATTAACGATGTTGAGGACGCGTTCCGCCTCATGCCTAATGCATTGTGGCAATCGCTAAATCAACTCAAGCAACATCAGGAGAAAATCCTTCGGCAAGAACAAGAAAAGCGCTAAATCAGTGATTCTCCTAGTGGAAACCGTTTGCACCACACCGAACATCACTAGGGGGCGCACGTCCACCCTTATGTACTTATGCAGGGCATGATGGCCCAGATGACCCAAATGGGTCAACGGATGGAAACTATGCGCAACAGTGCTACTATTGGCCAGCAGCGGGGACCCTAGCCACCACCTCCTATGCACGGTGCGATCGTAAGTCATATTGTTAGTGACATCTCTCGTTAGCGACCTCCGGCTTTTGAGGGCTCTTCTGAGCATGCTGATATTGTTCACTGGATCGATCATTTTGAGAATTTATTCGCGATGGTCGATTATCCCGATGAGAATCGAGGTTCTGTGGGGGATTACTACCTTAGTAAGGGCGCCATTCATGGTGCTTTTTGGTAAATCGGCTGATGGCTTGTGCAATTGGGAAAAATTTAAAAATTTCATATTGGATCGTTATCACCCGGCTCCACTTAGTGAGGCTAAACTATCAGAGCTGCTGAATCCAGACCCATCCGATGATGATGACGTGTTATCTAGTACCGAGAAGTTTCAAGGGCTTCTCCCATTTGCCTCATCGATTGTTTCAACAAAGGCTGATAACATCAAATACTTCCTTAAGAGATTGAAACCTAGGATGAGAATGCCGTTACTTAATCATCACTGCACGACTTTACCCAAGCTTATTGAGAAAGCTCTCGAGCATGAGCTTACTGCGAAAGAAATTTCTAAAAAGCAGTTGCAGTCTGCTAATAAGAGATCAAGGAACAAGAACCAACCTAATGGTAGTCGGGGCATGTTCAAGAAGCCCCAAACCGTATCGACTGTTTCTGAGCGGCCCACCTTTGGCGCCTAAAATAGCGGGATCGCAATCCCGAGCAGCCAGTTCGGCCATTGTGTGCTTTAACTATGGAGAGCAGGGCATCAACTCCAAATGTCCAAGGCCGGCTGTTTCATGCCTTACCTACGGAGTTGCTGGATATCATGCTCGTTTTTGAAGAAGTGGATCGGTACATACTCCGATGGCCTCATATGCTCCAGTTCAGTATATAGTCCAGGACCGTGCACCTCCGTCTGCTTCCCACCAGACTATAGGGGCGAACAGAGGAGTAGGTCGTGGAGGTCAAGCTGGTACATCTGGTATGGGGACTACAAATCCCAGAGTTTATGAGAGGAAGAAAACCATATGGATCATTGAACAAATATAATGTAAATAAAATCAACGATAATCATTTAAAATACAACAATCTAGTACATAACAAATATAATCAAAATAAAAAATTAATTATGTCTAAGTTTTAGTTCTGATTCCATATGGATCATCATATAAAATTACATTGAACAAAAAGAGGTAGAACTTTGTAACAAAATATATTGAAAAATCTAACACAATGTAATTGAAAAAATAATTATGTTAAGTCCCTTGCGGAAGGGGTACCCATAAAAAAAGTTAACTTAATGGGGAAAGGTCGGTGGTCACGCCTACTCCCAAGACACTCCTTGGGTTATGCCTTTGCTCTAACCCCAAGGAGATGAAAGGAAGTTTTTCTTTATGATCCTCTACTCTCCTAGAAATGAGCGACCGCTAATCAATGTTTAATCTCGCGTCGGCAGCGTGGGAATATTTTCACTGGGAACCGGAGGTCTTGATTAATCGGTGGTTGTTCTCCAGAATCAAAGGCTTTAACCCTATGCTATTGCATCGATTAGAGAACTTTCCTCGCGCAGTGTACAAAACATTGGGAACCTTAATCGCTCGAGCGACTCGCGATTTACTTCTCTCGATGGGTTAGGAGTGGTTTATCGATTTGATTAGTGACATCCATGTTTGACACCAGTTATCAAAAAAAAAAAAAAAAAAAAGTTAACTTTAATATAAAGGACGACACCGGAAAAATTATTTTCGTAATTTATTAGTCCAATAAGAAAACAGTGTCTAGGCTGTTGTAGCAAAAAGGATTGGTCAACCAAGCTTTTCCAGGTAATGTATTTGTCCACTTTTGGGAGCAGCCATTTTTAATACTTGCATGGCTGTCTTCGTCAATAAGTTGGCGTTTTAGAATGGGTGAAAATTTGGTTGGGTCCATGGTATACCCTATATGGTGTATTTTTTGCCGGATGCATTACACGTGGTGTGTATGGATGGTGCAGATCGATGTTTCATTTAGTACATTAATCTGCACCGTCCATATACGCCACGTATAGTGCATCCGGTAGGGAATGCACTATATAGGGGTATGCCATGAATGGTACTGTAAAAATTTTGCTTTTAAAAAGGTACCGCAGTGGAACATGGTTACATGGGTGAGTGCGCTTCATTATTGTCAGTATTAATTGACAAACCAATTTGCTTATGTTTCTGCGGATTGAACTTGTCTAGAGCTAACTAGTCTAGAGCAAGTACTTCATACTTCCTAGGACCATAAGAGTGGTTCTTTGAAGTGTATTTGGAACGGTTAACTCGTGATTACCTAATGGGTACAACAATGATGTAGAAAAAATAATTACCAGTCAGATCGAACCAGACTTTATTTTTGTGGTTTCATATCTTTCAGGCTATGTCGTCTCACTTGGTGTTGATATTATTGCATGGAACAATAGCGCTTGGGTTCGTAACTAGCGCCGTTTGCGTATGTTGAGAATTTTGGCTAGAATGAAAGAAAAGACTTGAAGTGTTTGTCCCACATCGGTTGAAGAATGGAAGGTGAAGGGGACTTCAAGCCCAGTGGCGGATCCAGAATTATGAGGCCACGGGGGCAAAGTGCAAAATTTTGAAATTTTTTATAAAATATTAGAAAGATAAAAATCGTAGTTTCATTCATAAACAGTAACAAAATCAATAATAAAAGTCAATTGCCACATATTCAAGCTATTGTTCGACCACGAGTCAAATAATTTTTTAATAATTCATTCGCTCTCCAATATAGTTGCAGTCGTTTTGATATATATTTTATATTTTTGTTTATTTTTTCATGCTCAACTATTCAAGATGAGATAGAAAAATTCCAAGTAAATGTGCAATTTTTGTACTTTCGAGTTGGATTTATTACGGTGCTTAAAATTTATGCGAAATTTCGAGGAGAAGTTTTTTAGGAAAAACAAGACTCTTGGTAAAATTATTTCTTCCTATATGAAACGAAAGAAGGTAGCAGACTAACCAAAAAAAATAAAAGTATTAATTCTTTTTAGTATAATTTGTTTAAAAAAAATTCCTTTTTTTTTTGTCTTTAAGGGGTCAGTTGACCCCTTTTGCCCCAAGGTGGATCCGCCGGTGTTCAAGCCTATAAAAGGGAGTCCAAGGCTTTGATTTTAATGCACCCCATAAAATACACATTAAGTATTTTATTCTTTCTTTCTTGGTCTCTTGTTTTAGAGAGTAGAAAGATGTGATGTAAATCTTTGAGAGTATGGGTGTAATTGGGGGGTTGGCTTGAGAGATTAGTCTATGTGATTGTAACAATTTGTCATATAGTGGAGTTTTCTCTCTGGAGGCCCGTGGTTTTTCTCCGATTTTGGAGTTTACACGTAAATTATTGTGTTGTGGATTATTATTATTTTTTCATGTTATTTCTCGGTTATTTCTGCTCATCCTTAGTGGATGAATGTGGGATCTGATTTTTTTTCCCAACAAGTGGTATCGGAGCCCGGGTTGGGTCTCTTGAAATTCTGAGTATGCTCTGTGGTCGCAGCGATGTCTGACCTTCCACATCAAAAAAGATTTCTTGAGCGATGTTCGGGGGTCTCATTTGGAGGCGGTTGTTCATCAGGCTAGGGTGGTTCAAGCAGGTGGAGAAATTTGATGGAATGATCAAGTTTGGCTTATGACAAGTATAAGTCAAGGATGTGTTGGTACAATCCGGGTTACACAAGGCTATGAAGGTGAACTGCCAAGGTGGAGGTGGAGTTAATCTGGCAAATAACTCCTAATCCGGGCTAACATTGTGACAGTGATGATTTTCTCTGATGAGAAAATGTATGTCTTTTTGGCATATGAGTTGTCATGAAAAAGGATGTGATGGTGTTAGCTGGTCCACAAATTGCACACAGGGCATTCGCTTGGCATAGATGCGGGGTGTGTGGTGGATGTTATGTCGATGGCTGGAGGACTTCCATGGGAGCCAAGAGATGGGAGTAGCACCATAAATTTTCAGCAAGTTTATCGACATGTGCCGAGGTGAAATTCTTAGAAGGGATCTTTCTAAGTGGTGATACTCTTTTATGGTGGAGTATGATAGTTCTCTGTTTTTGAGAATTATGATTGTTGGTTCAGACAATGGTTGCCGGTGTCGCAGAGAAGATTTTCTTTTATTTAGCCAAGGTGGAGTTTGTTGGGAATTTTGGCTAGAATGAAAGAAAAGACTTGAAGTGTTTGTCCCACATCGGTTGAAGAATGGAGGGTGAAGGGGACTTGAAGCCTATAAAAGGGAGTCCACGACTTTGATTTTAATGCACCCCATAAAATACACATTAAGTATTTTATTCTTTCTCTCTTGGTCTCTTGTTTTAGAGAGTAGAAAGATGTGAGTTAAATATTTGAGAGTGTGTGTGTAATTGGGGGGTTGGCTTGAGAGATTACTCTATGTGATTGTAACAATTTATCATATAGTGGAGTTTTCTCTCTGGAGGCCCGTGGTTTTTCTCCGGTTTTGGAGTTTCCACGTATATTCTTGTGTTATTTATTTTTCTCTATTTTCGTTCTTTGGGAGGGTTGTTGGGGATCTTTGAGGCCGTTTTCCCAACAGCGTAAATGCTAGGTCGTTTATATATCTTCGTTGTATTGTCGCTTTTTCGAAGGATTCTGGCTTCTTTGGAATTTGTTTAGTTTTGTCGTTCGAGACCATTATGTGCCTTGTATGATATCGCTCTCATGTGAATCAGTAACACTTAGATCAAGCGCTTTGCAACTATTTTTTTTGATAACTCAGTTTCTAAACTTACATCTAACTATATTTGAGGGTAACAGCTCCGTTTTTACATTACTGCCACTAAGTTAAATCGAGGGATGTGCACGAACTCACCAGTGTTTTGTTGGGTTCTGCTGACGTACAACCAGATCCTCCCAGGTAAAGAGAACATGAAGTCCTCCCCCCGAATCGAACCCACACGAATTATATTCAGTATGAGATCCTGTCAAATGGTTAATGAGAGCATATTGTTGTTACCCAAAATATTATCCGGAGATAGTATTGCTGGAATGATCGAGTAACAAACAAATGCGAGAACACTTCCGTGAGAAGATAAATAACACAAGATTTGCCGGGGTTGTTAATCCCGGGCTTGAATGCTCTCGCGAGATGTTATTAATAAATATACTGTCGAGTACAAATATTAATGTTAGAATCTATTACAAGGAGTGTAAAGACTTCTAGTTATCTAGGCTTTAGAGCGCGTAGATTGCCGGAAGAACCAGATAGATGAATCTGTGAGTTCTTGCTTGGGATATATGATGAATATGTATGAATGTCACTATGAATGTATAAGTGGTTGCCAAAAGAGTCTTTGATTCTCTCTTTTGTGTGTATTTTGCACTGAATTCGTAGTCAAATTCCCGTTTTTGGCCACAGCAGTGAGTCCTCTATTTATAGGGGACAAGGTAGTTGGGATCCCTCAGGCGATCGCGGGCGACCGCCGTTTCCTATATTAAAATAAGACGGCCGATCGTCCCGTCACATGGGTCTGTTCCCTTGAGGTCCGAGGTAGCAGCTGGAGGCCAGCTGGGCGAACCAATGGGAAGCCAGCACGCGTTGAGAGTCGCTGTCCGGGGAGGGCCCACTCTGTACCTTTCGGCGGCCTTGTCGGTAGGTGTGGTAGGTGACAGGCTGGGGTCAATGATCCTATCTGTCGGTATCCTTTGAAGATCCGCGGGTGGGCCACCGTCCAAGATTCGGTCTTCGACGACTTTGACGGATGCCGGATCCATACGTGGCATGAGACGATCGCCTCTGGTCCGCTCATTAAAGACGATCGTCAGATATCAAAAGACGATCGTTGGGTACCAAAAGACGATCGCCGGGTACCAAAAGACGATCGCCGGGTACCAAAAGACGATCGTCGTATTGTGTCGAACTCTAGTCGTTTGTCCAGAGTATGTCTTTCACGTTTGGCTTCTCTGATCGTGATGCCGATCGCCTATCCGAGGCGCATCAATCGCCGCACAACAATTGCCCCCCAGCTCGCCTCGATGTTGAAAACACGGGGTGAGGTGGCACTGTTGCCGATCGCCAATGTTTAAACGATCAGCCGATCTGAATTCAAATATGGACGATCCTCTTTCGCGTCGGGAGCAGCGGGAAAAGAAGGCGGGCTTTCTAAAGTGGTAGGGACACGCGTCGCCCCGCTGTTGGGGGAATCTGACGGTTTTGTCGGACTTGTCGGCTGGCATGCCCTCGAAAAGACGCGTCTGCGGGATTCGAGGGCGGCATTTAATGCGTCCCCACGTGACGGTTGCGATCCAGCCCCCGAGGTTTCTCCTATTTGCATTTAGGCCCTCGTCTCTACCTATAAAAAGGGCAGGGCTCCTTCTTCTTCACTTTTTACGCGTCCTTGCTTCCTTAGCCGAATTTCTGCAAAAATTTCCGGAGCTCCTTGTGACGATCTCCCTCTTTTCTCTAGGTAAGAACAAATTAACCTTCTCCCCCTCTTTACTTTCTAATATGTCGGGAGGATCAAAAGCATTCGAGACCGGAAGTTCTTCTGCTGCCGCCGCGTCGCCTGAACGGGAGGAGGTTCCCGTTGGAGTGGATATGGAGACGGCCGCCGAAGCTATTCGAGCGGGGATTGCACCCGCAGAACTCGAAGAGCTTTTCAACGAGGCCGAAGTGGCGAGGACGGCGGTGACGGCGGAGCAGGGGGGCTCGCCGGTGGATGAGGATGATTTGGTGCGGGTGGCCTGGGAACGAGAGAGTAGATTCGGCCCCGCCTACATGGATTTTGCTCAGATGATGGAAGCGATCGCCGGACCCTGTCCGGAATTCGATTTCGAAGCCTACACCGCCGCTCACCCTTACGAACATGTGAATCGGACGGTCTTTCAGGCCGCCGTCCCGTCTCTGTGGTCTCTCGGAAAAATCCGGAGTACGGCGACCAAGAAAGACCTGAGCCGTTGGAGGGCTAAATATCATATCCCCTCCGACGTTTCCTTGCACGTGCCCTCGGAGAATGAGCGTGCCGACCAACCGCCAAAGGATATGGTTGCCGTCAACGAGATGATCATGGAGGCGGGTCTGCGATTCCCGTTGCCATTCGCCGTCTCCTACCTGCTGATCGCCTGGAATTTGGCGCCTCTTCAACTGACGCCGAACGCATGGCTACAGATCATCTGCACGTTGACCCTGTTCGGCGGTCATCGGTTGTTTCGCCTCCTGACTGCGCTGGAGATGAATTATTTGTTTAAACTGGCCGCGCAAAAAGGGTCGATCGGCGGCCATCATATCCAAGGCCGGATCGGGAGAGTGGTCCTCGGCGTGCCGAGTAAGACCAGGGGCGACCTGGCTAAATGGTGTTTGGTCGGCGGGGCGTGGCGATCGGCATCGAGCGACAGGCCGAATGAGGAGTTCGAAATCCCCACCACTTTCCGGGAGAGGAATCCGAGTAAGGATTTTAACTCTCCCCTTGATTGAGCTTGTCTTGGACTGATCTAATTTTGTTGTCTTTTTGCAGGACCTCTTGTTCCAGCGATCGGCGACCTTCCATTCGATTTCTTGATCGTTTGGGAGCGGATCCGCGCTTTGCCGAACTCCTTTATTGACGTTCGATCGCTTGGTACCGAAGATCATCGGCTGGGGGCTCGATTGTTCTGCTATCCCCGTCACTTGAAAGTTCCAGGTATGAGTTTAAGTGGTGCTTCTTTGCTTGACGATCGTGTCCAGGAGGTCGTTTTGTTTTGTCTGACTTGTTTGTATCTCTCTTTTGACAGAGGTTTATTTTCCCCGAATTGCCGAACCACCTCCAGAGATCGCCATGTCAAACCCGGGACTCATCGGTCGCCTTCACTTGGGCAAGAAGACTGGTCGCGTTCCCGCGACTACGTCTCGCCCTGCTCCGGTGACGAGGCCTGCTGAGGTGCCGATCGCTGAACCGGAAGTTCACGATGAGGAACAGCTTCAGCGCCGCAAGAGGCGGAGGTCGGAGGAGTCCCCGTCGATTTCTGAGGCGGATGTATCAATTCTTGAGCCTCCGGTCGCTGCGGCTCCTATCTCTGCCATCCCGATGATGGAGCGATCAGGCTCCAAGCCCACGGTCTCCGGCCCCCGGTCATCTGGCAGCTCGGCGAAGAAGGTGGCGATCGCCGATGCGGAAACCTCCCGGGGCAAGCCTTATTTCGGACGCGATCCCGAGCTGGTCAATAGGTAAGAAAAGATCAAAATTTTCTGAGTTAGGCATTCTGAGCATGGTATGGGCTAACTCCTTGGTTTCCTTGGTTTGCGCTGCAGGGTTCGTCTCTCCGACCCGGACGTTGCTCCCATGGTGCTGGATTTTCTGTCGAGCAAGGCTCCGCAATGCCTTCTCGAAGTCCCTGCTTACGTTCGCCAGGCTATCACCTCTCTGCCCAAGGCTTGGACGACCGATCTTGATGCGATCGCTCGTTGGCGATCTGGAGATGCCATGCAGGCGACCGTTGCCCTGGCTCTTCAGACGGCGACGATGGCCGTCCAAGCCGCTAGGGATTTTGAGGGGCGACCCTCCACTGCTCATCTCCATCGCAACCTCGAGGCCGCCCGGAACAGAAATATCGAGGACGCCAGCCGGATCCGGTCTATGGAGAAGGAGTATGAGGAGACGGCCAAAAGGGCTAAGCAGGACGTGGATCGATTGAAGCAGGAGCTGAGCCGTTCTAAGGAGGCTGCCGATGGGTCCCGTGATAAGGAGAAGGAAACCCGCCAGAAACTCGTGGCTTCGCAGGAGGAGGAGGCCGGGCTGAAGGTGAAGGTGGATCAGCTTAGCGGCGAGCTGGAGGCGGCGAAGAAGGAGCTGGAGAAGGCCAGGGGCGAGAATGCCGCCAAGGTGGTCGAGCTGGCGGAGTCCGAGAAGATGGCCGTGGATTTGAAGGGGCAGCTGGAGGCGATCGAGGCCGATCCCTACCTCAACGTCGCGCTCGTCGGCGAGTACGCTTATCAGTTGGCCTATGCTGATGCTGTTCGAGCCGCTAAGAAGGCAGGGGTCGAGATCGGTCCCTTGATGGAGAACTTCAAATCCTATGTCCTCGAGCATCCTCTGCATCCAGAATTCTCCTTGCCGATCCTTGACTTTTCCGACTTCGGGATCGACTTGAGTTGGTACACCGGTAAACTCATTCATCCCGAGGCCGATGGGGGAGCTCAAGCCGATCCGCAACCCGAGGGCGATGGCCAGCCGGCGGGGCCTTGAGAGGCATTTTTGTTTTCCTCTGACATTTGTACTTTTTGTAATGCCTTCGGGCTTCGTTATGTATGAAACTTGTGTTATGAATAAAATGCTCCTTTTTTCATACTGTCTCTTCACATGCGATCGCCTTTGAATGCTTACGTGCGATTTTTATAAGTACGTGTATGATTGCTTTCGACGTTTTATTCATCCGACCGATCGTCTGAGTGTTGAAAGCATTGATATATTTTGAATCGGGATCCTTACTTGTAGTTTTTGTCGAAAGACTCCGATCGTCCTGCGTGTGTTTGAGCGAAGCCGATCGTGTTTGGGATTAGCTCGACCCATATCTGCCCCCTTGTTTTTGTTTATATATTGTAAGTAAGGAAACAAAAACTAGTTTGACGGGCGAGCTATCTTCGTTTTGCCGATTCCGAAGAATCAAGTACGGTTGGGGTGTTCGATGGACCGACCTCCCCAATCGTGTCTTTGTGTGCGAGGAATATTGTGTATCCCGCGACTCACTTTTTGTGAGGGTCCTCCGTTAGGCTACGCCTGCCTTGTTTTAAAACGAAAGGCGGGCGATCTTGGTCCGGAGGAGTCCTTGCGCGGGGCGTCGTCGGCTTATTCAACTCCACGTCCGCGGCTTGTCAGCTCTACTTCCACCTCGGCCCGCCATGAAGATGGCGACCCTCGACGGTGTACGTTGAGACGGGGGCAGTGGCACGTCGCATTATCCGGGTACATCAAGTTAGATGATGTACCTTGAGGACGTGCGATCGTGCCTACTGATTGTTTTGGAGGGTCCTTCGGCTACGCCGGCCTCGTATTTAAACGAAGGGCGGGCAATCTCAGCCCAAATGAACCTTGCATGGGCGAAGCTGTCGGTTCCATCGACCTCCAGGACCATGGCTGAAGTAATATCACCTAGGATCGTCGTGATCAGCGATCGTCGGCGGTATGCGACATGTCTGGTGGGCCGATCGCAAGAATAGATGGGATAGGAAAAAATCTCATTATATACTTTGTACATCATTGAAATTGAATACAAAATTATCACTGGTAGTATTTTTTCAGATGCACGGCGTTCCAGGGATATTGATCCGGAGTACCGTCACGATGTTCCAGTTCGTAGGCTCCTTTAGTTAGCCATCTGGATACTCTGAAAGGTCCCTCCCAGTTCGGACCGAAAACGCCTGTGTGAGTTTGGATCTTCTTAAGGACGAGATCGCCCACTTGAAACCTTCTTTCTTTGACCTTTGAATTGAAGAACTTCTCGGCTCTCCTTTTGTGGATTGTGTTCTTCATTTCTGAGGTCAGCCGTCGTTCTTCGAGCATCTCTAGGTCGATTCGTCGGGCTATATCGTTATCGGTCGTCATCTCCTGTTCGGTTCGATGGCTGAGGACGGCGATCTCTGAAGGAATTACCGCTTCTGTTCCGAAGGCAAGGGCGAATGGGGTTTCCCCGGTTGAATTGCGGTTCGTCGTTCGGTAGGACCACAAAACGTCTGGGAGCTCGCTCGCCCATCGTCCTTGCCTGGATTCGAGTCGCGTTTTAATCGTGTGTTTGAGGATCTTATTCACTGCTTCTACCTGCCCGTTCGTCTGAGGGTGATAGGGCGCTGAGAATAACCTCTTGATTCCCCACTTTTCACAGAATTGCATGACTTCTAAGCCGTCGAACTGTTTCCCGTTGTCGGAGATGATGGCCTGGGTCAGACCGAATCGGCATACGACGTTTTTCCATATAAACTTGATCACTTGCTCTTGGACGATCTTGTTGAGCGGTTCGGCCTCAGCCCATTTGGTGAAATAATCGACCCCTACGATGGCGAACTTACAGCCCCCTGGAGCCGTCGGCAAGGGACCTATAAGGTCGATGCCCCATTGCGCAAATGGCCAAGGGCTATATATGGAGGTGAGCTGTTCGGGTGATAGTTTTATGTTGGGGCCCATTATCTGACATCTATGACACGATCTGGCATAGGCGATCGCATCTTTCCGAAGTGATGGCCAGAAAAATCCTTGTCTGGTTGTCTTATGGATGAGGGCTCGCCCGCCCGCATGGTTTCCACAAATCTCGTCATGGATCTCAGCTAACACGAGCCGACCTTCCTCCGGTGTAATACACTTGAGGAGGGGAAGGCTGAAGGCTCGCTTGTAAAGCCGATCGTCCAATAGGGTATATCTGGTCGCACGAAGCTGGAGTTGGCGAGCTTTAACACAGTCGTCAGGGACCGTTCCGTCCTTTAAGTATTTGATGAATGGGGTCATCCAATTCTCCTCGGCGATGGCGACCGTGGTAACTAGATTTCTGTCGATCGCCGGCCTTGCTGACTTTGTGATTTGGATGTTGGAGAAATCGGCTGCCCCATCCGATGATGCTAGCTTGGAAAGAGCATCGGCCTGGGAGTTGTGCTCTCTCGGGACTTGTTCGATTAGTACTTCTTCAAATTTTGTGCACATTTCAGCGACCAGCTCTTGGTATTTGACCATCTATTCGCCGCGTGCCTCATATTCTCCCTAGACTTGGTTTACGACCAAAAGGGAGTCCATGAAGATATGGAGGCGACGAACATCCAGGGCGAGGGCTAGATCAAGCCCGCCTACCAAGGCTTCGTATTCAGCTTCATTGTTGGTCGCACGAAAACCGAAACGCACAGCATTTGTGAAACTCTGACCATCGGGGCTGATGAGGACAATCCCTGCCCCTGCTCTTGAATTGGTCGCTGAGCCATCCACATATAACTTCCAGGCAGGTCTGCCGACCTGGGTTGGACTGTGAGGGAAAGTTAATTCCACCACGAAGTCCGCCAGAGCTTGACCCTTGATCGCCGTGCGAGGAGCGTAGGTGATACCGTATTGGGCGATCTCCAGCGACCACTTGAGGAGTCGCCCGTTGGTGTCCGGTCGGTGCAGGACTTGTCTTAGAGGTAGAGTTGTTAGGACTTCCACTTGGTGATCGAAGAAGTAAGCCCTCAGCTTACGTACACTCATGACAAGGGCGTAGGCGATCTTCTCCAATGGTGTATAACGTGTCTCAGCGTCGTGGAGCGCCTGGCTAACATAGTAGATCGGCAAGTGGGCTTGTCCCTCTGCTCGCACCAGAACGGCACTCAGTGCGACCTCCGAGGCTGCAAGGTAAAGGAATAATTTTTCACCGGGGATCGGCTTTGCCAGGATCTGGGGGTTAGATAGATATTCCTTTATCTTGGCGAACGCCATCTGGCTTTCCTTCGTCCATGCGAACTTCTTGTTCTTGATGGTTGCGAAGAAAGGCTTACTTTTATCGCCGAGCCGTGATATGAAACGGTTGAGGGCGGCCAGACAACCTGTGAGGCGTTGCACCTGCTTGATGTTTCGCGGTTCCTGCATGTCAAGGATCGCCTGTATTTTGGTGGGGTTCGCCTCGATCCCCCTTTGGCTCACTATGTGCCCCAGGAACTTCCCGGAGCCCACTCCGAAATTGCATTTCTTGGGGTTCAGCTTCATGTTAAACTTCTCAAGGATGGCGAACGTCTCGGCGAGATCGTTGAGGTGATCTTCCTTCTTGAGGCTTTTGACTACGATATCGTCAATGTAGACTTCCATGGTCTTGCCGATCTGATCGGCGAACATTCTGTTGACTAATCGCTGGTAGGTCGCCCCTGCATTTTTCAAGCCGAACGGCATTCGGACCCAAAAGTATATGTCTTTTTCCGTGTGGAAAGACGTGTGTTTTATGTCTTCCTATGCCATTGGGATTTGATGATACCCGGCGAAAGCATCCATAAACGACATCATTTCGCAACCTGCCGTACTATCGACCAAGTGATCAATATGAGGCATCGGGAAGTGATCTTTTGGACACGCCGCGTTGAGGTCGGTGAAGTCAATGCATAATCTCCAGGAGCCAGTTGGCTTTTTGACGAGCACCGCGTTGGCGACCCACTGTGGTTCGTCTGTGGCTACTCCGATCAATTTGTTGTTGAGTAACTTCTGGACTTCTATATCGAGCGCCGCGTATTTCTCGGGGCCGAACTTCCTACGCTTCTGGTGAACAGGCTTCATTGCTCGGTCGATCTTCAGATAATGGCAAGCATGTTCGGGACTTATGCCAACCATATCTTGATGCGACCAGGCAAAGACTCTGATGTTCCTACGTAACAAGTTGATCAGATCCCCTTTCAATCCGTGGTCGATGCTTGCGCCGATCTGTACTTCCCGTTCTGGATGATCCGGATCCATCGTAATGCTTTCCAATTCTTCGACAGGGACGGTCGCCTCTCGTTTAGTGCGATCTCCGGACTCGGTCCTTGGATCGATGTCGAGACTTGGCTCGAAGCCGATCCTTGGCTCGATGTCGTCCGTCAATTGATGAGAGATGGCGTCCCCTAAGTCGGGTTGGTACGATGTGTTTGGATCGTCGATCTCCATGGGTTGATCGTCGATCTCCATGGGTTGATCGTCGATCGCTTCAATGTTACATATAGTATGGGAAGTATGGAAGGAAGTAACAACATAGGAGTAATTCAAACATCTTTTTGCCATTAGCTGATCTCCTTTTACAGTACCGACCATCCCATCGGCAGTGGGGAATTTGATACAGTAAAAGAAAGATGAGGCGACCGCCTCAAAGGTTTCCAAAAAGGGGCGACCTAGGAACCCATTATAGATGCTGGGTCTATCTATGATTACAAAGCTTAGGTTCCTAGTAATCCTAACCTTGGGATCATAAAAGAAAACTAGCTCGACGGAGAGCTTGATCCTCCCGTAGGCTTGGACCGTGTTGTCGCCGAATCCTTGGAGCACGGTGTCGAAAGGCTTGATGAATTTGATTAAGTTGCCGAGTTGGTCTAGGTCGGATTTGAATATGATGTTGCAGAAACTCCCATTGTCGACCAGCACACGATCGACCGTCTTTCCAAGGATACAAGCCGAGATCACCAGTGCATCCTCTTTGGGACATTGCACCCCTTCCCTGTCCTTGTTGGAAAAGGTGATGAGCGCGTCTTTAGAGATGGTCGGCTCCGGAGGTACCACAACATGGACTTCGGCGAATGCCCTTAGCTCGGCTTTTCGCTTTCTGTTTGACAGGGTGGAAACCGGGGAAAGGCCCCCAAGGCTTCCACCCCCTGCTTGAAGCATGTTGACCCGACCGCCAGGGTTAATCGGAGG
This sequence comes from Orobanche coerulescens, assembly GCA_033398695.1. Taxonomy (NCBI): domain Eukaryota; kingdom Viridiplantae; phylum Streptophyta; class Magnoliopsida; order Lamiales; family Orobanchaceae; genus Orobanche; species Orobanche coerulescens. Next base: position 55,484,936 of record CM065803.1, read on the forward strand.
GATCGACTCATCAGAGTATTCCGGCTCATGCTCGATTCTGGCGATCGGGTTGGGAGGAATTCTTTCGTTTGGCCGGCGCTCACGCCCTCCGGCTCTTTCCATCCTGGGTTCTGGCTTGGTGATCAAATTGTCCAGTTTGCCTTCCTCAAACAGTCGCCAGAGCTGTCTGAGGAGGTCGCGGCATTGGCTGGTGTTGTGGCCGGGACTCTTATGATAGGCGCAGAATTTGCTACGGTCTAGATGACCGTGGTCCCTTATCGGCTTTGGCTTGGAGAGCCACTCGCGACCTTTGATTGCGTTGAAGATGTGGGCTGGAGATAAGTTGAGGTTGTGGAGAAGGTGGACCTCCACATCCTCGAAGGCTTTGAACTCACCAGGCAGCTTTGCAACCGCCTTTCTGGGCTTGGCGACCGCCTTCTTCTGGACATGGGAAGGTGTCTTTCCTTCTCCGGAGGGTTCCTCGCCCAAACGGAGGGAGAGCATCCTCTGCCTGGCCAGAAAATCGGCGGCTTTGCCCCGGAAGACCGAGTAGGTCGGGGGGATATCCTTTGTGAGGTGTCTGAACATGGGCGAACGTCCGTGGAATCCGCTCATGACTGAGTTGAGAGCGAGCTCGTCGCTGATGGGCTCGCCGGTGAGGACTATCTCGTCTACCGGGTCGATGTAATCTTCGTCCGACTCGTCCTTCCCCTGCTTGATTTTCATCATGTGGTGGGGGCCTTCAGGGCGAGCGACTTTTGCGGCGAAGTACGACGTGAAGTCGCTCGCCAGCTTCTCAAAGCTATTTATTGAGCGAGGTGGTAGTGAGATGTACCACCTGTGAGCGAGGTCGCCCAAAGTTAACGGGAACATCCGACACTTCGTCGCTTCTGATGCTCTGCATCCGGTCATGTAGATCCGGAATTTGCTCAAGTGGGTTTCCGGATCCGATCTCCCCTCGTATAGAGGTGTTTGTGGGGGATTGATCGTTGGTTGGACTGGGGCGAGCTCGATCTGAGTCGTGAGTGGTTCGCTTGATCCAATGATCGATCTCCTGGCGCTTGCCCCATTTTCCATGAGCGCCTTCATCTTGTCGAGCTGGCGTTGTATGGCGGCTATCGCCGTCGCCTGACTGCTCGCCGATTGACTCTCAGAGCGCGAACCAAGACGATCGTGTACTGATCCCCTAGCCCCGTGGTGAATGACGAGCTCCCTGCCAGTGGGTTCCTTCCTTGGTCGAGCACGGGCTCGCTGACCGATTTGTCTCCTGGGAGTCGGATATGCCGAACTCCTGGTAAAGGATTCGGATTCCGATGTCTCCCGGCTGGGGCCTGAGTGCCCGGGTCGCCATGAGGGATCGCTCCGAGGCGGCTGAAGACGGAATCGTCCCGCCTTACGAGAGCCTTCTCCTGCGGCTCGGGGCTTTCTGTTGATTTCTCAACATAGATCCCCTTGAGCTTCCGTTTGCTTGCCCGGCGGTTAGCTGATGGAGTGATGGTGGGCGAATCGCGGGCCCTCTGCCGTTCCCTGAGGATGGCAATAGCCTCCTCAATCTGTTCCGATGTCTGGAACTGATCGAGTGAGAGGCTAGAACCGTCCCTCGGGGGCGGGAGTGAGAGCCTAGCGTCGCCACGGTCGCCTTCCGCCGTGGGCTGGGATTCGGTCCGGGCCGAATGAGATTTCCGGAAGATTTGAGGGTGGCTCTCTTGGAGGTCGTCGCAGATGTCATTTTCTGAAGGTTTTTTCTATTGAAGAACAGTGAGTGTTTCTTCAAGTATGTGTCCGGAGAACAGTGAGTGTTCTTCGAGACGGTAGGAATAAAAACGAAGGTTCTGCCCTCCTTCTAGCGCCAATTGTTGTTACCCAAAATATTATCCGGAGATAGTATTGCTGGAATGATCGAGTAACAAACAAATGCGAGAACACTTCCGTGAGAAGATAAATAACACAAGATTTGTCGGGGTTGTTAATCCCGGGCTTGAATGCTCTCGCGAGATGTTATTAATAAATATACTGTCGAGTACAAATATTAATGTTAGAATCTATTACAAGGAGTGTAAAGACTTCTAGTTATCTAGGCTTTAGAGCGCGTAGATTGCCGGAAGAACCAGATAGATGAATATGTGAGTTCTTGCTTGGGATATATGGTGAATATGTATGAATGTCACTATGAATGTATAAGTGGTTGCCAAAAGAGTCTTTGATTCTCTCTTTTGTGTGTATTTTGCACTGAATTCGTAGTCAAATTCCCGTTTTTGGCCACAGCAGTGAGTCCTCTATTTATAGGGGACAAGGTAGTTGGGATCCCTCAGGCGATCGCGGGCGACCGCCGTTTTCTATATTAAAATAAGACGGCCGATCGTCCCGTCATATGGGCCTGTTCCCTTGAGGTCCGAGGTAGCAGCTGGAGGCCAGCTGGGCGAACCAATGGGAAGCCAGCACGCGTTGCGAGTCGCTGTCCGGGGAGGGCCCACTCTGTACCTTTCGGCGGCCTTGTCAGTAGGTGTGGTAGGTGACAGGCTGGGGTCAATGATACTATCTGTCGGTATCCTTTGAAGATCCGCGGGTGGGCCACCGTCCAAGATTCGGTCTTCGACGACTTTGACGGATGCCGGATCCATACGTGGCATGAGACGATCGCCTCTGGTCGCTCATTAAAGACGATCGTCAGATATCAAAAGACGATCGCTGGGTACCAAAAGACGATCGCCGGGTACCAAAAGACGATCGCCGGGTACCAAAAGACGATCGCCGTATTGTGTCGAACTCTAGTCGTTTGTCCAGAGTATGTCTTTCACGTTTGGCTTCTCTGATCGTGATGCCGATCGCCTATCCGAGGCGCATCAATCGCCGCACAACACATATATACCCCGGGAAAAATTTTAAGGTGAAGGCAAGAGGGATAGAACCCCTAACCTCCACCTCGCATGAGTTTTTACACTCATGTGGTGGCCAACTCGGCTACTTTTTATGTTTTCATCTATAGTTGTCATTTGGAGGCATTCCAAAGCTGCTTGACTTTCTCTCTGTCCAACCAAGAGTTGCGGCCGTGATGACCTTCCGATTACGGCAATAAGTCATCATTTGTTATAACACAGTAATAACTATGTTTTCTTAGTTTTGCCTTGCATTGCCAATTTGTAGGACCATCACCTTTTGTCACTTAGGTCTATATAGCCGTGGTAAATTCGCGGTAGCAAAATCAACACGGACACTACTACAGAACAGGTCTTTAACAACGATTTTGGAACTCTTTTTTAAAGCAGTTTCAAAACCGTTGTTAAAGGTACTGATGTTAAGTTTAACATCGGTTACAAACAACCGCTGTTAAGGTCACCATTAACAACGGTTCTAAACAATCGCTGTTAAATTTGTTAGATTTCAAATTTAACAGCGGTTCCGGACGATCGCTGTTAAAGTTGCTAGGATAAAAAAATTACACCCACCAACATTAACCCGCCCCACGCGCCTCGCTCAGCGAACCCGCCCACAACTTACAGCCCGCCCCGCCCGCTTCCTCGAATAAACTTTATTTCTGCTGCTCGCGAGATTCGAACTCGTGACCTTCACAAGGTGAATGTGATATCAAATCATTCTGCCAAATCAATTTCTGATACTTTTGTTGCTTTGTTTTTTATATATACAATAATTCATATATTAACATTTCTAGAAAAATTATATATACATATATATAAATTATAATTTTGTATTATATAATAAATTCAATGACTTTGGTAATTAAAATTTTATAATGTATGTTAATAACTAAGAAATTATATTTTCTATATATTAACAATATAATTTACTAAAAATTATATTACTTTATATATTAAAAATTATAATATATACATTTACGAACTCTAATGTATTTAAAGAATTACATTATATATATTAAAAATAATATTGTATGTATATATTATATAATAATATTGATCATGCTAAAAACTAAAATTTTATAATGTATATTAAAAATTATAATAATACATATAATCTTAGGAATCATAATGTATTTGTAGAATTATATTATATATACTAAAAAATAATATATTATATTATTATATATTACTAATATTATGTAATAAAAATTATATTCGTACATAATGTATTTGTAGAATTATATTATATATATTAAAAAATTATATAATATGTATCATATATATATATAATATATATATAGTGGCGCGTTCTATGCAGTACCAATATTAGATGCAGTACTTTACAGTACTAATTTATGCATGAGTTTTGTACTAATTATGAATGAAATATATGCATTTCGTGCATCAAAATTCAATGCATTAAAATATGCAATATATGCATCAAAATATCGATGCATTAAAATATTAAATTATATGCATCAAATATATTGTATATTTTAATGCATTGAAATTTTGATGCACGAAATGCATATATTTCATGCATAATTAGTACAAAACTCATGCATAAATTAGTACTGTAAAAGATCGCATCTAATATTGGTCTTAGAACGTCCCTATATATATATATAAATATATATATATATATATATATATATATATATATATATATTCGAAAATCGCAAGATAAAAGAAAGAAGGAAAAACACAAAAATATTGTTATTGTACAATTTAACATCAGTTCTTTTACAACCGCTGTTAAATGGAACTTTAACATCGGTTCTTATAGAACCGCTGTTAAATGAGAATTTTCACATTGGTGCTTTTTGAACTGCTGTTAATTCGGAAATTTAACATCGGTTCTTTTAGAACCACTGTTGTTAGGAATTTGAACATCGGTTTTTCATGGAACCGTTGTTAAAATATTCTGAAAATTACGATTTGTACCACCGCATTATTTTAACATCGATTTTCTAGAACTGATATTAAAATGACGATATTAAAGGCCTATTTTCTAGTAGTGTAAAGTAACCCCAGACTATACACCTTAAGCAAATTCACAAAAAAAGTAAAATATACAAAAAAAAAAAATCTTAACTGTCACCTGAAGTCTACCGGCCGCCGGTGCGAAGGCCGGCAGGCGGCCGCACCCCATTGAGAAAAAATGGCTGGGTGTCGGAGGTTTTCCGATAGTCCCGCCAGAAAGCAGATTGGCAAGCCAGCGCTAGAAAAGAAAATTGGTCGTTGCTTGCGGCCCGGCTGAAAAATAAGACAGCATACCCGCCAAAAAAAAACGAATGGCCGTTGAATGCCTGTTGGCGCGGTCCCATCAGAAAATAGGTCGACAGGCCGCAAAAAGAATATAAAAAAAATTTGGTCAGCCGTCGGAGGTAGACTGCCAGTAGGTTGGGCGAATAATAAAAATAAATTCTGGCCAGCCGGAGGTGTACCGGCTCCCCAAGGCCGGTAGGAATTGGCTGGCCGCCGCAGGAAAACCGGCCGACATGTTGGCCGTGCAAACAAAAAAAAAAAGAAAAAGAAAAAACTGAATGGTCAGCGCGCAACAACCCGTCAAAAAAGCCCGTCAGGAACAGATTTTTTTAGGATTAGTTCAATGTTTTAATAGTGCTTTTGAAAATGTATTATTATGTACGGCTGATATTTTTAAGTTTAACACAAGGGGAATGAAAGGGTACAATGGTTTTTTCAGGTGGAGGCGGCAACCAAAAACACCACTACCCTTTATATTACTGTAAGCTACATTAAGATAGTGTAATAAAATATTCCGCAACATTTTTCCATTAGAAAAATTATATTCAAACCATTATTGAACCAAAACTAAAGGTTTTTTTTTCACATTTTTACATGCTATAGTTAAGCTGCCTACTAGCAAACCATACAAGGAAAACTTGTATTCAAACTGAAAACTCCAGTTATACGAGAAATTAAAGCATTATTGAACCAAAACCGAGAAAATAACTAGAAACTTACACGACATCAATAGCTTCCTGATCTCTTCCTTTAAGTTGCCTTCGGAAATATGGAAATATCATTTATATGGAGAAATAGAAGCTTACCTACAATATTCTCTTCACAAGTCTCCAATTACAACTTCGGATTATGCAGCTGCCTACATGTCCTGAAAGACCAGTCATTCGGGTAGCGAGGCAACTCACTGAGCGAAGAATATAAACAAGACATCTTAAATAAACTTAACAAAACCTATCAGGGTTAGTAAGGTCGTGGGATTCAAAGCTGTCACCATCTGAATTCGCATACATAAAGGCAGTGAAACGTTGTTTGAGGTTTTCTATGGTTTTATTCTCCATGGTCCGTTGGATTTCTTTCCCCTCTATGTCGGTCCTCATGGCACAGCCAAGGACATGATTAGTGAGATTCAAAGATCCACCAACAGGTACATGCGCACCTTCTTGCCTCAAGCACTAACTATATATATGATGCTGGCGATTTTGGTTGGGCTATCTTGTCGAAGGATCTGTTTCCCACAGCTCAAACATGCATAATTAGAATAAGCTCGCTGCTCGGAAGATCGGACCAGTGGAGGTGGTTGATCACATCAATCCTAATGCTTATCTGTTTGGCTTCGGTCCAGCATCCTGCCTACACGGGCTTAAAAATGCGCGAGGCCCGGCTTGCGATTCGGCCTGTGATATCTGCACTAGAAAGTGGTTAAATAAATTGATTTGGACTAGTCATACCAACAAGATGCATCTTCTTTTCTAGTGGCCATCTCATAAAAACTCCAAAGTTAATCGTGCTTGGCCTGGAGTAGTTATGGGATGGGTGGCCTCCTGGGAAGTTTCTCAGGTGCTAGTGAGTGAGGACAAAACACGCTAGAAAAGACTCGTGTTGGTACAGTGAGGACAGTCTTCATCATTCTGGGGACCAACAATTGGTATCAGAGCAGGTCACGGGCGCGGATTCTCTCGGAGTATCCTACAGTGGAGGCTGCCAGAGTGTTGGAACTAAGAGGCGGGCATGCAGCAGAAGTTGCCACTTAGTCGGAACTGAGATGCTGGCGCAGTGAAGGTTCTCAGGTGCTGGAGGGCTATACGATCAAATCTAGTATGCTAGAACTGATATACTGGCACAGTGGAAGTAAACAGAGCTGGAAGTGATGTTGATGTCAAGTGTTGGAGGACTGTGTGAATGAATCCAGCCACTAGAGGGATGTGTGATCAAATCTAGTTCATGGAGGTTTCTAAACTCTCGGGATGAGATGCTGGCAGGTACTGGGAGGGGATTGTGTAACACCCCCGATATATTCAGGAATATTACAGCGCCGTAAATCCTTAACATAAGGATTTACAAGGCTGAAGAAATGAAAAGACAATAACAGATACCAACGTATGAAAGTAACTGAAATAAAATACAACAGTTCTGACCAATACTGAAAATACAAATGTCCAAAGGAAAAGTATTAATACATCACCAAATCCAAATTATCACAAACGACGACGTACTCGAGTACTTATTAAAACGATACAAACAACAGACAAATAAACCCGACCGGAATATCACTCTACACCCTCGTCGTCATGCAACTCCAGTGGTTGTTTCCCCGCTCTCTTGGATCCTGAATATAAGCAAATATTCACCCCCAAAGGGGTTAGCACAACGATGCTGGTACAAGTACCACAACATATTATTCAACATCTCACGAAGAATAATAATAACATAAATGACAAAAGAACCAATGAGTCTTCTCCTGAGAGAAACTCAATAATATCATACACACATGATAATCACAACATGATATCACAACATACACATGGTAATTCCGATGATCCAGCGTTCACTGCCTAAACCCCCTGATGATTCCGTCAAACCAACCCGAGGTGGAAAAACCCGTCCAATAATCCAGCGCACGCTAGCATAGATCCCCCGATGATCCCGTCGGACCAACACGAGGTGAACATACAACAGCGACATACATGTACAACAATATGTATAACATCAATACATAAAACAATTAAGGTACTTAACTCGATTCGAAGACAAGAATAATACTCCCACGAATAACAAAACGTTCGAAGGTCGCTCCCTTCGATCAATCGCGTTGCTAAGCTCAAACCTTAACAAAAGAAATAATATAGAATTCATCTCACGTCGTACGAATGTCTAACAATCCAAATTACGGTCGAAAGTTCATAAAATGTAATCTGCCTGACTTGCTTAACGTACGTTACGTACCTTTGGTAGCGTACGTTAAGCCTACTAGTTAGCGCACGTAAGCTACGAAGTCTAGTGTACGCTAACTATGCATTGCCAGTCCTTCACTGATCAGTCGACTGACTCGTCTGATGGTATAACGTACGTTACGTACCAAACGTAGCGTACGTTAACTATGCCCGATAGCGTACGTTAACTACATAGCTTAGCGTCTGGCCCGAGCATGCATGGCGATTTCTTCATCGGGCATTTAACGTTTCTAACTGTGATGAAGCTTACAAAATCCTCAGTGATTAATGTACGTTATCTCCATACATATCATGTTCATACGATTATGAATGATCTTACGGATTCACACATCTTTGAATTTAAGGAAATGAATATCATCACGACACTTATATTCAATCTCGATTATCATTCTTATGTGAAGTTCGGTGATCTCAGGCTGATGCACTAGATTCCATTATCATCATTACATTCACACTACATTTAAAGAACTAATAAATCCAACTTATAAGAAAGGATACAACCTTCGATGATTCTTTCTTAAGTCCATTTAACAAAAGTGATATCAACTCCAAGTCTACGATTAATATGGCAACGTTATTCAATACGGATAATTAATCTCAAAATATTACTCTCATCATTGACGTAATAGGATTCCAACTATGATGTTTCAACAACAATATCTTAAGCATAATCATTCCAACTTCTAAACATGATGTTATTTGAATAATTCATCAATGGAACTCAATATCTTCATAACATACTCATTATATCCTTAAGAACACGAATTCAATGTTAGAGATAGTATTAACATACCTTAAGATGAAGATAACACTGAGACAATAGGTAGACTTCAACTCCGGTTGCTTGTGTGACAATCCAAGATGAGTCCCTACTTCAAGGATCAAGTATGAGTAATCTCCAATCTTCAATGATCAAGTTGAGATGGTTTAAATGTGTTTAAGAAGGAGGGGAGGCTCTCTGGACTTCCAAGAAACGAAGGACAAGTGAAGAAAACGTAAACAAAATAAAATGGGGTGTTGTCCCTTTTATAATGTTTCTGTACGATAGCTGTTTAGCGCACGCTACCACAATGTTCTTAGCGCACGCTAACGAGCGTTGACTCTAAAACTGTCCAGGTTCATCCGCAGGAATCTTATCTGGACCCATGTCCGGCTGGCGCATGTGACAGCTGCCTAGCTCAATTATTGGTTGGTTAACGCACGCTACGCTACATTCGTAGCGAACACTAACTTCGACAGATAACGTACGTTAAGATATACTTGTTAACGTACGTTATCACGTATTTGCATGGAAAAATTTACATGTTGCCATACTCATGTACAAGGATACAAATACGAGAAATATCATACTTATATTATCGATATCACAATTCCGAATAATACAAGGTTCAAATACAAATGAAATACTCAATAATAAATCCGGATATTACATACTCTCCTACTAAAAATGAGTTTCGTCCCAAAACTCAAAACGTAAATAACTCTGGATATCTGGACTTCATGCTATCTTCCGTTTCCCAAGTGGCTTCTTCCACTCCGTGACGTGACCACTGAACTTTGACCAAAGCGATTGGTTTGTTCCTCAACTGCTTAAATCGACTCTCGAGTATCCTGATCGGTCTCTCTTCAAACGTGCCATCCTGTGCTACTTCGATCTCGCCGAAATCAATGACATGACTAGGATCTCGTATATACCTCCGTAACTGGGATACGTGGAACACGTTATGAATATGGCGCAATGACGGCGGCAATTCCAATTTGTATGCCAACTCTCCAACTCTTTCAAGAATCTCGAACGGTCTGATATATCTCGGACTCAACTTCCCCTTTCTTCCGAAACGAAAGATTCCCCGAGTAGGAGAAACTTTTAAAAGAACGTGATCTCCAGTACTGAACTCCAATGGGCGACGGCGTACGTCTGCGTAAGATTTCTGTCGACTCTGGGCGGTCAACAGCCTTTCGCGAATCAAGGCTATCTTCTCTCGTGTCTACATGATCAATTCCGGTTCCGACCCGATCAACTCTGATGAATCGTCCCAACATAAGTCGATCTGCATCTCCTCCCATATAATGCCTCAAACGGTGCCATCTTAATAGAAGCATACTATTGTTGTAGGTAAATTCAATTAACGGTAGATGAACTTCCCAGTCAGTTGACCAATATAAGGCACATGCCCTTAGCATATCTTCCACTGTTTGAATAGTCTTCTCGGATTGTCCATCTGTCTGCGGGTGATAATTTGTGCTGAAGTTCAATTCGGTCCCCAAGGCTTTATGAAATGCTTTCTAAAAATGCGATACAAAGCGACCGTCTCGGTCAGAAATAATAGTCTTCGGCGTGCCATGCAATCGGACTATCTCTGTAATAAACACTCGTGCCAACTTCTCAGGTCCCCACATATCCTTAATGCCTAGAAAGTGAGCCGATTTGGTTAGACGATCAGCTATCACCCAAATCATGTTCATTCTTGTCTTGGTTCTCGGCATATTAGTGATAAAGTCCATCGATATGTCCTCCCATTTCCATTCAGGAATTGGGAGCAGCTTCAGCATTCCGGCAGGTCATTGATGCTCGATCTTAACCTGCTGACAAGTCAAACATTTCGAAACATAATCCGCTACATCTTTCTTCATGTTGCCCCACCAAAAGTTCTGCTTCAAGTCCTTATACATCTTACTGGTGCCCGGGTGGATAGAATAGGGCGTGTTGTGTGTTGTGTCAAGAATTACACTCTTCGACCGGCGATCGCCTCGGAGATCGGGCGACCTAGCCGCTTAGAAGCGGCGAGCGAAGCTGAGCCGGCGACCAGGCGACCAAGCCTTAGCCCAGCAGTCAAGAGGTATCGGCCAACCAAAGGTCCCAGGATAAGTCCCGGTGCCGAGCAATCGACATCTAATACGATCGTCACTCGGTACTCGGCGACCGACTCCTGGCAACCGAGAGGCGGATGATCATCTCTCGGCATCTGCCGACCGACCCTTGGTGACCGACCAATGCCGACCCTCAGTGACCAGCTATAGACGACCGCATCATGCCGATGGCCTTCCAGTCGGCAAGACCGAGCCTCAGGACAGAGCCCACGTGCAGAGCCGAGACAAGATCCGCATATCGCGGATCATTGACCACAGCCTGGCAGAATCTTTCCACCAGCCGACAAGCCGCCGAAAGTTGTCAGTAGGGCCGCATGTGACAGAGATTCCGGACGCGTGCTGGCTCCTCATTGGACCGCCCAGCTGGCTGCCGGCTGTAGACTTGGACTTTAGGCAGACTGCCAGCATCCACCTTGTACTTTAGCCCGACAGCCCGGGTGATCGCCCCATTATAATATTGGCCGGCAGACGATCGCCCCATTATTATAATGGCCGGAAGGCGATCGCCCACCTGAAGACAAGACTCGGCTGCCCCTATATATACAAGGCTCCCTGCACTTGGAAAAGGGCTCTGGCATTCTCGCATTTCATACGCAATACAGAAGCAAAATATACAGCACTTGGCTATCTCCAACTCTTGGCAACAGCTATCATTCGGTACTTCTTCTCTCGGCCTCTCTCATCAAGAAGACGATCGGCAGGGACGAAGAACACCGAGCTTCGCTCAAGAGCCGGATAGTCTTTTTACACTCATTGTATCTAGATTTCTCACATTAATACTTGTATCCACGAATATTTGTATTAATACCATCTCGCGAGAGCATTCAAGCCCGGGCCTAACAAACCCGGCAAATCTTGTTTTATTTATCTTCTCTCGGAAGTGCTCCCGCAATTGTTGTTTGTTGTCCGTCTTCCAGCAGTATTAATCTTCGGATAAATATTTTGGGCAACAACACTGTGAGCTTCCTTCATAATCGTCTGTTCAGAACATCGACATCGGGAACGCAAAGTCGGTTCTAAAATCTCAAAACTCCATCATTATGAATTATAAATCCTGGGGCTTTTCCTTTGTTTACTTCATCGTGCAACCGAATCATCAGAAAATCATCCAATTGCTTAGATTTGATTTCTTCGGTTAGCGATGAAGTTATTTCCATCGCGCACAGGTGTCCCTGGACTCTTTGCAACCATACTTCAATTCCCTATCGAATCAATTCCCATTGAATGCTGAGCTGGGAGGTCAGAGTCTCCAGCATCTGAATAGAAACAGGTTTGCGGCTAAGTACATCGTCCACTACATTTGCTTTGCCTCGATGATAAAGAATCTCCAAGTCATAGTCCTTAATAAGTTCCAGCCATCTTCTTTGCCGCATGTTCAACTCTTTCTGACTGAAGATGTATTTGAGACTCTTGTGATCCGTAAAGATCTGACAGTGAGTCCCGTACACGTAATGTCTCCAGATTTTCAAAGCAAAAACTACTGCTGTCAGCTCCAAATCATGTGTTGGGTAATTCACTTCATAAGGTTTCAGCTGCCGTGACGCATAAGCGATCATCTTATCATTCTACATCAATACGCATCCGAGTCCTTGGTTCGAAGCATCACTGTAAACTATAAGTCCTCCAGTTCCCTGTGGGAGTGCTAAAATTGGTGCCGTCATCAATCTCTTCTTCAATTCATCAAAGCTATTCTGGCATAACTCCTTCCACTCAAACTTTTGAGTTTTCTGCAGTATTCGAGTAAGTGGGTGGGTAATTTTGGAAAACCCTTCCACAAACCGACGATAATATCCAGCAAGTCCTAAGAAACTCCGGACTTATTTCATGTTCTTTGGAGGCTTCCAATCCATAAATGCTTCGATCTTCTAAGGATCTACTCGGACTCCTTCAGCTGATATCATATGGCCGAGGAACATTACTTCCTTTAGCCAGAATTCATACTTAGAAAGTTTGGCGTACAATTGATCATTTCTCAACAGGTCTAACACAATTCGTAAATGCTGCGCATGCTCTTCCGGGCTCTTAGAATACTCCAGAATGTCATCAATGAACACAACCACAAATTTTTCCAAATACTCGATGAACACTCGGTTCATCAATTGCATGAATACAGCAGGTGCGTTAGTGAGACCAAACGGCATCACTACAAACTCATAGTGTCCGTAGCGAGTTCTGAACGCTGATTTCGGAACATCAGATTCCTTAATCCTCAGCTGATGATATCTTGATCTCAGATCGATTTTAGAAAACACTGTTGCTCCTTGTAACAGGTCAAACAAATCATCAATCTGTGGCAACGGATACTTGTTCTTAATCGTCATCTTGTTCAGCTCTCGATAGTCAATACACAGTCAAATCGATCCATCCTTCTTCCGGACAAAAAGAACTGGTGCTCCCCAGGGCGAAATGCTTGGCTGGATATAGCCTTTGTCCACTAACTCCTCCAGTTGCTTTTTCAGTTCGTACATCTTAGTATGTGCCATACGATACGGCGCCTTAGAAATTGGTGTAGCTCCGGGTTCCAGCTCGATGGTGAATTCTACATCCCGTCATGGAGGTAGTCCAGGTAACTCGTCAGGAAATACATCCGGAAATTCGTTCACAACATGAATGGATAAAAGTTCCACAATTTCGTCTTCTTTCTTCATTGCATAGCACGAGTATCCGGTACAGCCCTGTTTCAACAATTTGACAGCTTTCATCGCCTTGATCATCTTTCGTGAGCTTCCTGGTTTCCATCCTTCAAACAGTATTTCGGAACCATCGTCTGCGATCAGCGAGATATTCCTCTTTCGGTAGTTTACAATAGCTCCATATCGAATAAGCCAATCATCTCCGAGTATCAGGTCGTCTCCTTGCATTTATATCGCAATCAGATTTGAGAGCCACTCTCTGCCTCCAAATGATACAGGGAAATCTCTAGTTTCTAAGTTTCCAACAATCCTCTCTCCACTCGGTAAACCCACAACATAAGGTTCACAATCATGAAAACCAGAAATATTCAAACGATTTATACAAGACAAGGATATAAATGAATGCGTAGCTCCTGTATCGAATAAAATGCTAACTGGCTGGGAAAGGATCTCGAGCGATGCACGATGCGGCTGACATCCGATCGTCTGTTCTCCTCATCTCGCATGAGACGTGGGCAGATCCGGCACTCGATGTACCCTTTCGGTCCCACTGCCCTGCCTCGTCCGCGGCCAAAATTCCGAGGCATCTGAACATTCTTTGCGTTTGTTGAATCTCTTCCTTCGAATCGGCATTTGTGGTGTACGGGCTCTAAAAGACTTTGCAGCCTCTTCACAAAACACCGCATGATGTCCTTCTCGACCACAATCAAAACAAGACAAGGCAGGTAGGGGCAATTAAAATCGATAGTGCCACTGTGCCTGAGTTAAAGCATTTCCTGGTGACATCCGTCGTGGTTGATGCTGCTCCGAAGTTCTTTCCGCTCTTAGATGGGTGTGAAGGTTTCTTGAAAGAATGAAAGGATGACTGGGCCTTGCGGGGCCCACTACTTTTGTGCTCCGTGAAACTACCGGAGACTTTCTGCTTCTTGGACTCTGCCAACTTCTCCGTTGCTGCTTCCTTGATTTCATACGCCAACGCTTTATCCTGGTATTGACGGAGAGTGGTACATTTAAAACCGAACATGTACCTCTGGATTTCTGGTTTCATTCTCATATCAAAATGGATCATCATTTCTGCATCTGTTCTGACCAGATGTCGAACAAATGCCAGCTGATGGTTAAACATCTTAATTGCCTGAGATACAGGCACATCTGAAGGCTGAGCGGAGAAAAAATCCCGAGCCTTGGCTTCCCTCACAGGACGAGGGCAATACTGAGCTTCCATCATCAATTTAAATTCTGTCCAATCAGCATCAAGGTCTACAGGCCGGATGGCTTCTCACCATTGGGACGCTTCTCCTATCAGAAAGTACTGAGCAATAGAGGCTCTCCGGTCGTTAGCATAATTAATCCCGGAAAAAATTTTCTCTAGTTCCTTCAACCAATGATCCCAGGTGGCAATCTCAGAAATACTGTCGAACTTAGGTGGTTGCATCTTCGCCACCTCTTGCAGCCATCGATCACCTTGATTTCCCATGTTTGGGATACCTTGCTGTCGATCTCCCTGCTGTAATCCCACCGCCACCTGCATCCGGTCCACAACCTGGGCAAACTGAGTCATCTGGTTCACCACCTGACGAAGGATTTCGGGCACAACAGGCTCCGGTTCATTATTAATAGATCTTTGTGGCTTTCCCGAGTTGTGGCTGGCCTGATTAGAGGGCGAAGCTTCTCTTTCAGCATTCCTTCTTCCGCATCCGCGACCGCGACCACGTCCACGTCCACCTCTCAACATACTATAAGCATAAATACTCAATATACAGGAAACAATATCATTCAAATGTTCAAGTATAAAGAGATACAACATGTAAAGGACGAGATAGAGTTTAGGAGCTTACAACCACTGCTAGCATGAAGACGTAGGCAGTACAATGATGTTATTCGCGGTCGGTTATTTCAAAAGACATATATGACCCCTATTTTAACTCAATGGCCAAGATATCCATAATCTTAGCTCCGATACCATATTCAGTAACACCCCCGATATATTCAGGAATATTACAGCGTCGTAAATCCTTTACATAAGTATTTACAAGGCTGAAGAAATGAAAAGACAATAACAGATATCAACGTATGAAAGTAAGTGAAATAGAATACAACAGTTCTGACCAATATTGAAACTACAAATGTCCAAAGGAAAAGTATTAATACATCACCAAATCCAAATCATCACAAACGATGATGTACTCGAGTACTTATTAAAATGATACAAACAACAGACAAATAAACCCGGCTGGAACATCACTCTGCACCCTCATCGTCATGTAACTCCAGTGGTTGTTTCCCCACTCTCCTGCATCCTGAACATAAGCAAATGTTCACCCCAGAAGGGGTTAGCACAACGATGATAGTACAAGTACCACAACATATTATTCAACATCTCCCGAAGAATAATAATAACATAAATGACAAAAGAATCAATGAGTCTTCTCCTGCGAGAAACTCAATAATAACATACACACATGATAATCACAACATGATATCACAACATACACATGGTAATTCCGATGATCCAGCGTTCACTGCCTAGACCCCCCGATGATTCCGTCAAATCAACCCGAGGTGGAAAAACGCGTCCGATAATCCAGCGCATGCTAACATAGATCCCCCGATGATCCCGTCGGACCAACACGAGGTGGACATACAACAACGACATACATGTACAACAATATGTATAACATCAATACATAAAACAATTAAGGTACTTGCCACGATTAGAAGACAAGAATAATACTCCCACGAATAACAAAACGTTCGAAGTTCGCTCCCTTCGATCAATCACGTTGCTAAGCTCAAACCTTAACAAAATAAATAATATAGAATTCATCTCACGTCGTATGAATGTCTAATAATCCAAATTACGGTCGAAAGTTCATAAAACGTAATCTGCCTGACTTGTTTAATGTACGTTACGTACCTTTGGTAGCGCATTAAGCCTACTAGTTAGCGCATGTAAGCTACGAAGTCTAGCGTACGCTAACTATGCATTGTCAGTCCTTCACTGATCAGTCGACTGACTCGTCTGATGGTATAACGTATGTAACGTACCAAACGTAGCGTACGTTAACTTTGCCCGATAGCGTACGTTAACTACATAGCTTAGTGTACGCTAAGCATGCATGGCAGTTTCTCACTGGGCAGACGACTGTTCTAACTGTGATGAAGCTCACGAAATCCTCAGTGATTAACGTACGTTATCTCCATACATATCATGTTCATACGATTATGAATGATCTTACGGATTCACACATCTTTGAATTTAAGGAAATGAATATCATCACGACACTTATATTCAATCTCGATTATCATTCTCATGTGAAGTTCGGTGATCTCAGGCTGATGCACTAGATTCCATTATCATCATTACATTCAGACTACATCTAAAGAACTAATAAATCCAACTTGTAAGAAAGGATACAACCTTCGATGATTATTTCTTAAGTCCGTTTAACAAAAGTGATATCAACTCCAAGTCTACGATTAATATGGCAACGTTATTCAATACGGATAATTAATCTCAGAATATTACTCTCATCATTGACGTAATAGGATTCCAACTATGATGTTTCAACAACGATATCTTAAGCATAATCATTCCAACTTCTAAACATGATGTTGTTTGAATAATTCATCAATGGAACTCAATATCTTGATAGCATACTCATCATATCCTTAAGAACACGAATTCAACATTGGAGATAGTATTAACATATCTTAAGATTAAGAAAACACTGAGACAATAGGTAGACTTCAACTCCGGTTGCTTGTGTGACAATCCAAGATGAGTCCCTACTTCAAGGATCAAGTATGAGTAATCTCCAATCTTCAATGATCAAGTTGAGATGGTTTAAATGTGTTTAAGAAGGAGGGGAGGCTCTCTGGACTTCCAAGAAACGAAGGACAAGTGAAGAAAACGTAAACAAAATAAAATGGGGTACGTTAGCTGTTTAGCGCATGCTACCACAATGTCCTTAGCGCACGCTAACGAGCGTTGACTCCAAAACTGTCCAGGTTCATCCGCGGGAATCATATCCGGACCCATGTCCGGCTGGCGCATGTGACAGCCGCCTAGCTCCATTATTAGCTGGTTAACGCACGCTACGCTACATTCGTAGCATACGCTAACTCCGAGAGATAACGTACGTTAAGCTATCCTTGTTAACGTACGTTATCACGTATTTGCATGGGAAAATTTACATGTTGCCATACTCATGTACAAGGATACAAATACGAGAAATATCATACTTCAATTATCGATATCACTATTCCGAATAATACAGGGTTCAAATACAGATGAAATACTCAATAATAAATCCGGATATTACAGATTATTGGGCTTCGGTCCAGCATCCTGCCTGTATGGGCTTAAAAATGCGTGAGGCGCTACTTGCGATTCGTCTTGTGAGATCTGCACTAGAAAGTGGTTAAATGAATTGATTTGGACTACTCATACCAACAAGATGCATCTTCTTTTCTGGTGGCCATCTCATAGGAACTCCAAAGTTAAGCGTGTTTGGCCTGGAGTAGTTATGGGATGAGTAGTCCAAAAAACAATGATTGTCTAAAGTTTTCCCCACTTGAATATAAAAGTTTTCCCCATCAAAAACCCTGATCTTAATGAAAACAATACCTCACGAATTTACTCAAGGAAATAGAAACCGAAGCACTATTCCCTAAAGTTCCCTATTCTAATCCTTATTAAGATTGTCTAGTAGCAAGCAACAATCAGGAACTCAGGATCAAGATCGTCCAGTAGCAAACAACAATTAGAAACTCAGGATCGATATTGGAAAGCACCCTATTCAGGATGACTGGAGGTACTTTCAATCACCTTAAGTTTAATCCTATGTCGTGATCTTCATGGCCAGTCCTGAGTTTTCGGATGCCCTGGGCGAGGCGATAGAAAAATTCCCCTCTTAAGCGAACAACACACTATTTTTTAGAAATTTATAACCTCGGCAAGTTACGCCACTCATCCTCACGCCAATTCTTCATTAGTAAATAAAATGTTACGGTATAAGATATAAACTTCGAATTACAATTTCAAAATACAACACTTAAAACGATGTTGTCGCTTGTATCTTGAGAAAAAACCATCGATTATCTCATCATAATCAATATTCGCTAAAATAATATCACCATATCATGAAAAACAAATATCATAAGCAACCGTAAATGAAAATAAATCTTATAAATTCTAATACTATATAATTAATAACATAATCATCACATACTATAAGATATTAATATGTAATGTAATATACTAATACAATTGAGTTTGCTACATCTTTAATCCATATTACACATGGGAATAATGGTGAATTCATATATTCTACGAGTACTTTGCAAAGAATGATTTTTAGTACAAGTAAAGAAGCAAACAACTCAAGAATCAGACAAGTGAAATTTTGGAAAAAAAGTAAAAGTACAAACAAATACGTTTGATTACAACAACCTTTAAAAAAACTTTATTTCTATTGGTTACATGTTAACCCCCTTACCCACGTGGGTAATCCTACACAACACCTTAAATAAATATTATTTTTTATTTTGTCATTCTATTTTCTCAATGTATCATCTTCTTCCTTCACCATTATATCTTTTTCCTCCACTCTTATCAGAAAAAAAATCTGAGATCTACTCTTTTATATTTTGTTTCTACCCAATATACATGAACCTAAAATTTGATGCCCCCAAAAGTTTGTTGCCCTAGGCTGTCGCCCACCTCGCCCGGTACCGGGCCTGGCCCTGGTCTTATGTCAGTGCACACGTCATTCTGTGTCTGAAAGTCTTCACAATGGTCATGTTCCTTCGATAGCGTGCATTATGCTCCAACTGTAGCGTGCGCTATCTTCATCAGGTGACTTTCTCTTCAGGTAAGTTTGTAGCTCATCTGACCTGCAGATAGCTTTCTTAGCGTGCGCTAGTGTTTCCTGCTAGCGTGTTATACATCAGGTAAGTTCAGGTCAGGTGACTTCTTCTTGTCTGAACAGGTAACTTTCATCAGGTAGCTTTCCTCCTTGACTGATCAGGTAGCTTTCCTTCTTGACTGATCAGGTGACATTTGCCCAGCTTACATGTCCTTGTTGTTTTGTTTTGCTTCCTTGTTGTTTTTCTTTGTTTAACAATTAATCATCAAAATTCGATTAATGAATATTTGGAATAAAATATTCCAACAATCTCCCCCTTTTTGATGATTACAAAACAACAACTTGAATTGGATAAAACCTGCAAAATAATATATATATATATATATATATATATATATATATATATATATATACGAATCAAAGTTTTCAGCTTTGATCGTTTCGTTAGTTTCTTCTCCCATCTTTTCTTTCTGTCCTTTTCAACTACTTCTTATCATTTCTCAACTTCGTCTTTTCATTCTCAACTTCTTCGTTTCTTTTCGATTTTTCTCCTCCTTATAGCGTACTTCTTTTTATTCCATTCAACTATTCTCTCCCTTTTTTTGTTATCAACAAAAAGTGTATATAAATGATAATAGAATAACCTAATGATACCTATGCATAAGGGTAAACTCCCCCTGATAAATTCTCCAGTTAAAATATAAATTCCCCCTGAGTAAAATATTTATTGAAGAAAATTGATTTTTGAGGATCCAACCGAAAGTCGGTCATTTTTCATTTATGTAGACGATGTTCGGAATAGTGGTTCCTTTAGAAATCCAAATCTTTTTAATTTTAATCGTCCGCCGTGGGCTTTTACAATTTAAAATATGATGCCCAATTTTTAAACATTTGTCACAACGGGGTATTTTCAAATTTAAGGATTCATTTTTAAAATTTGGTTTGAATCCAAACCCCTGTTTGTTAACGAATATTTTTGAACACAAAGCATTTCTTCAAACTTGTCATTTCCGCACGAAAATTTCTTTGTCAAAACTTTAAGTTCGTCTTGAACTTTCAAAAGATCATTCTTTAAATTATTTTCAATATCAATACACTTTGAATGATCGGCCTCGACAATTTTCCCTTTTTTAAGAATTTTGGAAATTTCGATTTCCAATAATTTATTTTTATATTGAAGGGATTTAATTTCACTTAAAGCATTTTGAAAATCAGTATGGAATAATTCGAATGCTTCAAATAATTCGTCTTGAGACGATGTACTAACCTGGCTTTCGACGTCGCTATCGTCGAATGAACTTCTAGCCATGAGTGCAAGATTATTTTGATTGATGAAATCTCCGTCCTCGTCTTCGTCACTCCACGTGGCAATTAGAACTTCATTCTTTTGATTTGCTCGGCAATTCTTCGCGAAGTGGCCTGTTTTACCACAGATTCGACAGTTATTGTCGAATTTCTTAGATTCGCCCGTCGTGATGTCTTTCTTTCTCCGGTTTAATAAGTTTTGAAACTGATTAATATTCTTGGCATAATATGCCGATTCTTCGTCACTTTCATCCACCGGTATTTCTTATTTTCTTGACACACCTTAATTTTAATGAACTGAGCGGACTATAATTAGAAGCGGCAGTACTCTAAAAGATAGATAATATGATATAAAGAAATATATGAATCTTTTTACCATACTATCTATATCTTAGTCTATAAAGTATCTTAACTTTTAAAGCTATCGATTTTCCTTCGGCTTTGGCTTAGCATTTCAAGATTTTAGAACAATCGCATAATTAATCAGCGATCCGACAAGGGTGATAAAATCAAGATTATTGAGATATTTAGATTCCCTGATCGCCATTATCGTGCCGTCCCATTCCCGATGTAGTGATTGTAGGATCTTCTTTACTTTTTCACTACTCGGAAATAGTTTTCCATAAAAAGCTAATCCATTTATAATGACCGAAAGTCGGTCGAGCATGATTGTAATGGATTCGTCGTCTTTCATTTGGAATAGCTCGTAGTCATGGAGAAGCATGTTAATCTTCGTCTCCTTGACTTGATTTGTGCCTTCGTGTATGACTTCTAGCATCTTCATATTTATTTGGCACTATCACACGATGAGATCTGGTTGTGTTCTTCCAGATTTAGAGCACAATATAATAATAATTGCGTAGCTTTGCAATTATAGTGATCATTTTTCCAATCGGAACCATCGTACTCTTCAAAACTTTTGAGCGTACTGTCGGATTTTATTGGAATTTTCAGACAAAGACAGATCACTTTCCACAATTCGATATCATAAGCTCGAATGAATATCGACATCTTCTTCTTTCAAATCATGAAGTTTGATCCATCGAAGAATAGTGGTCGGTTTAGAGCAAGACCTTCGACCGGGGCAAGTGGAAACGCCATTTGGATCCTCTTCTCCTCGTATGTTAAGCCGCTTCTAGGAGGTACCGCTTCGATACCAATTGTTATACGCGCTATTGTGCGGAAGCGTATTTAAAGGTGCGGTAAATAGATCGACACAAGATTTATAGAGGTTCGGCCAAATGTGTCTACGCCCTCTCTCCAGTATCTTTTTCTATGGTCTAAAGATCAACCTATGCACCTCTCTTCTACCGGTCGAGGGATTACCGTTACAATTCTCGTCTTCTATCGGTCCGAGATTAACCGCAGCTCACTTGTCATTTTCTTAGTCCAAGTTAAACCATTTTCCTTTTCTATTGGACAAGGAATCAACCTATCTAGCTTTCTATGGGTATTAGACAAACCTCACTCGGATATAGATTGCGATTCTAAAAATGCTGGATCCTTGATCCTAATAACACCGAATCGAATCTTATCCTTTCTTTTACCTCTCGTGTATGAGTTTTTGTGTATCACACTCAAACTCTTTGTAATATCCGCAATTTCGGATTTCCGGTAATTTTCTTTTCTCGGCGGAGGTCCGTTTAGACGACTCGCTTGGGACCTTCTCGTCATTCTGAGAATTATTAATTCTACACTTTTTGTCATCCGAGTTCGTTTCGGTATTGTTTTGTTGAGTTCCGTGTTTATTAACGACTTTTTCCGCACTCGAGTTCGATTCTCGTGAATCTCATTCGAAATTACTGTTTCGAGTTTCTCGTAAGTCCGTTTAACTTTGTTAGACGTGTTGTGAACTTAGGTTTGGTTATTCGATCACGTATCGTGATTTTCGGACGTTTTGGGCCATTTTCGTAATTTCCCAAAGTTTAGGATAATTACCTTCCGTTGTCGAATTTCGAGCCTTTGGGTGGTCAGAATCATGTGTTCTACTATCTCTTAGATTCGTCTTTGCGAGTACTTCGTGACCGTATCTTCGATTCGTATTCAGGTTCGGGTTTCGATGTCATTTTCGTGAGTTCAGTATTATTAAACGACTTTTCCACGTATGAGTTCGACTTTGTTAGATCACCATTAATTTTTGGGAATTCCAAAAATTCTGAATCTTTCCAATATTATAAAGCATCGAATTAGCTTTCCAATGGTTCAAACGGTGAGTCAATCGGAGTCCGTACGAGGGAGTTATGGTCGAAATAGCTAAGTCACTCACATGTTCCAGTTTTGGCCGAGCAGCGTGCCGGAAGGGCTGCGGCACACTTGGCCGAGCCGCGGCACATACACATTTCAATCTTCAGCTGACCTGTCTGTACCGCGTGCCGCGGCACCTGCCGGCCGGGCCGCGGCACACTGCCGAGTCACTGCCGGCAGGTTTGGCCCTATGCCGCGGCACACTTCGGCTGGGCCGCGGCACACTGTGTTAGCCTATTTAAGGCCCAGCAGTCGTTTTTTTCGCCATTTTTCTCCTTCTTCTCCTTCTCTTCCGCGGATGGGGTTGTTCCTATCATGGAGAGATGTTATTGGTCAATAAATCCATGAAGTCTTGGAGTTCATATCATCAATCATCCATCTTATAACATCATTTGATCGAGCGAATCAGGTCAGATTTTCTAGAAATCTAATTTTGGGGATTTTGGGTATTTTGTTCGATTTCGTCCGTTTAATCCGATTTAACTTAGGATTGTGATGGATTGATGATTATTTAGATGTATTGTATCATTTCCCTTGTTATCCCATGGTTGGATCGTTTCGATTCGTTGTTTTGGTCGAGTTCTTGACCGATGCCTTGAAGGTGTCCGGTAAAATGTCATAGAGGGATTTTCGGGCGTTCTACGATTATTCTTCCGCGTATGATCGATGATTTATTGATTTTATGTTGTTAGGGTCTAATTCTTGTGAAGAACTCGAGTCGGAACCCTTCCGTTCATTGTCTTCTTCGGGGTCCGAGCTTCCCGGTCGAACCGTGTTCTTCGGACTGTTTGGTAGCGGTTATTAAGGCAAGTATCTTACTATACGACTTGTATCTTGCGACTAGTAATTACGTATGAGATGTGTGATGATTTTACTTGCCTTCGTAATTATGTTCCGTTTGAGTTGGTTGGGTTTTCCGTAATTTGAAGGCTGTGCGATAATATTGTTATATTAGTATACGTGTTAGGCGTTGTGCCATTTGTGCAGGATTGCGCCGTACATATGGGATGGTTGTACACTTGGTTGTGCAATGCATTGTGTACCGAACGTGTGTTATGTTGGATATGTGTCGTTGATTGACGATAGTTGTTGCGAGTGTTGAGATTGTGTTATGTGCGGGTGATGTACGATTTTGTGGTGATCAATGTGATTGATCAATTTTGCTCATTGTTGTATGTAATGTGAATGTGAATATGAATATGTGTGTGACCGCTAAGTTCACTCGTGTTGGTTCGACGGGACCTACGAGGATTCGTGGCAGTGGACTACGGGGTCAGAACTTAGTGAGTGCGAGGTCCAATCGTCGTCTTTGACGAGGCCTACGATAACGCATGGCGGTGGACCATGAGTTTCGGACACGACGTCCAACCGGGTGAGCTCGGCGGGGCTTACGGTGACACGTGGCGGTGGACTACGGTGTCGGGGCGTGTATGTGATTGTTGAGATTGATATAGTCCGTGCGGGTTGTTAAGCCTACGGAGACACGTGACAGTGGATCACGGTGTCGGAATTGGTTATGTCTAGTTAATAGTCCGTGCGGGTTGTTGAACCTACGGAGACACGTGACAGTGGATCACGGTGTCGGAATTGATTATGTTTGTTTAATTGTGCGTGGTGTAGTCCGTGCGGGTTGTTGAACCTACGGAGACACGTGACAGTGGATCACGGTGTCATGAGCATGATTATTTTCAAATCAAAGTTTTGAAAAGAAGGTTTTAAGAAAGGAATGTTGGGCCTTGCCCCACGAGATTTATGAAATGTTTTCGTACTGTAAATTGTTGAAATACAATTTGAGATTTGGGTTAAGACCCTAAGATTTTCGAAAGGTTTTGAAATTCTAAAAAAAATCCCGAGATGATAATCTTATTTTCGAATGCTTCATAGCTTATCTTTCCTCGTGAAAACCTCCCGGGGATATTTGTTACTTGATTATTATATTTGATTCACGATTATTAATTGCTTGTTACATTTCGTATGATTTGATACTTGCACTAGTAAAACAGTGGAGTTTTACTAACCCCCGAATGTCGGGGGTGGATGTCTGTTTTGCGTCCAGGTACATGCAGATTCAGGGGAGCAGTCACAGGGTTGGCACAAGAGGATGACGAGCTGCGATACTAATCATGAGTCGAGAGTTGTTCTGATTTTTGTTGTGTAGTCATAGTTGATTTCAGTCTTCCGCTGTATTGTATTTCGACCCCTGTGTGGGTAATGTCGTTTAAGTAAGTTTTGTTGATTGGGTTGTGTGACCTCATCGGTCTGTGTATTCACGTGTAAGTGACCATAACGGTCTGTATTATTATATTGTTTGACCCTGGCCGGGCAAGCATTTGGTTGTTTATGGATGTTTAGCCTGGTAGATCCTTGAGGAAAGGGTCTACGGCGTGTAATATTCCCATACGGTTTTTGGGGTGTTACATTTATGGTATCGGAGCTTAGGTTGCAGAAACCTAGGATGTCGGGTCGAGTCGAGTCGTGATTTGTCGAGTAATGTGTTGTCTTGTCGTTCGAGTCGTCAGGTGACAAGTTGAGTTGTGTGTAGTCACAACGCATTGGATATGTTGTCGGATGAGATTAGTATCGTGGGCGACCGTCATCTCCGTGCGGCCTGTGGACGTAAGTCTCCTCTTTTATGCATAATATGTGTGTTCATGATTTCAATTATGTGTGATATTTTTAGTGCATAATTTTGTTTACGCGGTGTTGTGCAATGAAGTTGTATTCAACACTTGGATACGCCGTATGTGTATAGAACTGGATGTATTGATGTTTGGGCCTTGAACCACCATGTGGGTTGGTATGGTGTGAAAGTTGTGAACCTTGATGGGTTTTACGGTAAAGTTTGTGAGAAACCCCGATGAATGATTTTGCTGTGTGTTTAAACTTGATACCACGAGATGCATTTGATTGAATTGGCGACCCTGGTTGCCATTTGAGTATGTGGTTTTAAATTTGACTGTTTTTGGAAGGTTGTAATTTTTGTCCGCTATGGGTAATTTTGAGAGTGTTTTCTGAAGGACTTTACAGTTTGAGAATTTTTGTAATAATCGATTTTTGGAAATATTTTGGTGGTGCGGTCAAACCACGGTTTATATGGATTTTTAAAATTTGTTAAACTTTGACAAATGGGTCGTGTATTTTCAAATGACACAATCAGACGGTACTTGAAAAATATGTTTTGAAGTACTTCGGACAGTGTAAAATATTACCGTCGTTTTGGTTATGAACTAAAGGATTTTGGGAAAATTTTTATTTTGCAGAACGATTTTTGGTTTTCGGAATTTCGAACTTCATATGTCCACATGTTGGGGCAAGTGGTTGTGATAAGTTTGTGGTGTTGTTGTGCTCGCCGGAGAATGTTTCAGTGTTTTCTAAATATTGAGATACATGGTTTTGATTGGACGATCGGGGTATTAAAAGTGTTTTCAAGAATTTCATTTCACCAAATTTTTCAAACTTGAGAATTTTAAAATTTTATCATTTGAATAATACCCAGGAAATATTTTATTTTGCTGCGAGTGTTTGATCTCTACGATACGTGTGTGGTTTTGACTGTGTTTGATTTGGTAAAATCCAAACACCTCTATCGATGTGACTATGTGGATTATTTTTTAATGAAGTTCTTAAATTACAGTGTTAGTTCGTGCACTTGTGTGATGACTTGGAGTTGATGCTTTATCGTGCTGCTATTATCGTCATATGTTGACATTGTGACGTTTGTTTGGTTGCGTTATTCTGTTTGGTCATCCGTTCAGTATGCCGAGAGGTCGTGGCCGAGGACGTGGTCGTGATCAGGAGCGTGGGAGGGCGACTCCCTCCTTGCCGAGTACCGATCAGCTCAGTACAGATCAGGGACATTCGAATAGCGTTAATGTTGACGTTGGCGCCGCCACCATCCTTCGTCAGGTGGTTGACCAGTTAGTGCAGATGAATCAGGCCGTACGTCGGGATGAGAACCCGAATAGGGATAACGGAACTAGTAAGTGGTTACGAGATGTGATGAAGATGCAGCCGCCCCGTTTTGTGGGTTCGTCTGACTTGTTAGGATGGGAAAACTGGCTCTTCCAGTTGGACAGAATATTTGATGTTGTAGCTTGTCCGGATGATAGGAGGGTACCCATTGCTCGATGCACCTTTCGACAAAGAAGGCTGCGGTGGCACGTTGTAGTGCTGCAGATCGTACGCCTACATGGGCTGAGTTTAAGGCGCCATGGAGGCGAGTATTGCCGTTGCACTGTTCGTGAGCGGAATCGTTGAGTTTTTCTCGGCTACGCCCCGGGATGTGTCAATATCCCGGGCGATAGTCGATTATAATCGGCTTGATTGGCTTATGTTCGGGATCAAGTGAGAAGTGAAGCGGACAAGGTCCGATACTTCAATATGCGCATGAAACCCCATATCCGGGAGAGTATGGCTCCGCTTATGTGTACCACCCTGAAAGAATATCAGGACCGAGCTTTAGCCATTGAGATGGCTGTTTCTGTGTCGGAATCTAGTTCAGAGAGTAAGAGACAGCAGACCTCGAGAAATTTTTCAAGAGGCCAGAGAAGTGGGATCCGTGAACCTGTTGCTTCGCATTTTCCTTCTGGAAGCACTCCTCGTTCGGTTGACCAGTCTAAGAACCTTACTCCAGAGGCGAGTAAGACGATCGGTGTGAAGACCTGCTTTAACTGCAGTCGTGTAGGCCATGCGAGACAGAATTGTCGTTCGCCACCGGTTAATTGTTTTAAGTGCGGCCAACTGGGGCACCAAGTGGTACATTGTGAGACCGTTGCCAAGATGTTCGGGAATCGGGTTTTCGTTCCTACTCGGGGAGGGCCCGGCGGTGTCCAGTGACGTAGTTGTGTATCGTACTTTGTGCTGTAATTCGTGTAGAGATTGATATTTGTTGCGTGAACTTTTTGGTTTTGTTTGTATTCTACCATGATGTTTTATTTTAAGTTTCGGGACGAAACTTCTTTTTAATAGGATAGAATGTAATGTCCGGTATTCTCGTTTTCTGTTATCTTGAATTGTTTGTGTCTTGACGTCGGACATTTTCTTGTCGACGAGAATCGGAGTGGATTCTATCATAATACTATATTTGTTTCTACCACATAGTCGTTGTGGTCGGGTGCGACTTGTTGTCGCGTGCGTTTCTTTGATTAAATGTGTGCATGTGATGCATCGTTTGTAATATCCGCAATTTCGATTTTTCGGTAATTTTATTTTTTTTGGCGGAAGTCTGTTTTGACGACTCGCTCATGACCGTATCGTCATTCTGAGAATGATTAATTCTGCACTTTTTGTCATCCGAGTTCGTTTCGGTATCGTTTTGTTGAGATCCGTGTTCTTAAGCGGCTTTTCCGCACTTGAGTTCGATTCTTGCGAACCTCGTCCGAAACTGTCGTTTCGAGTTTCTCGTAAGTTCATTTAATGTTATTATTCATGTTGTGAGCTTTGGCTTGGTGTTTCGATCGTGTATCGTGCATTTCGGACGTTTTGGGCCATTTTCGTAATTTCCCAAAGTTTGGGGTAATTACTTTCCGTTGTCGAATTTCGAGCCTTCGGGTGGTCGGAATCGTGTATTCTCTTAAGGCTTGGATTCGTCTTTGCGAGTACGTCGTAACCATATCTTCGATTCGTATTCGTGTTCGGGTTTGGGGTCGTCGGGCGTCGGAGTGGCCACGGCCGGGCCGGCCGGGCCGAGTTACGGCCGTAAGGTGCGATTCTGGCGTCGTGCTTTCGGCGAGCATGGCACAGCGAATGCGATTCGGCCGTAAGGGCGAGATTCTGGCCGTCTGGGTGCGGCGACTTCTGACGAATGCGATTCTGGCCGTAAGGACTGCCGATTCTGGCCGTAAGTGCCGAGTTGCGGCCGTAAGGCCCTGTCGGTTCTGCCGTAAGCGGTCATTTGGCCCAGGCGAGTTTGACGAATGCGATTACGGCCGTAAGGCCTGCCGATTCTGGCCGTAACACATCGGCCATATATAGCGATGTGGCCCAGACTTCATTTTTATCACATTTCTTCACTCGGAGTGCGGTGTGGCAGGAAAATCGGAAAGTGGAGTTTTGGTCGATTCCACTCGATTTCTAAGCGTTTTGAGGATCCTTATCGATTATATCATCATCAAATCATTGTTCTTCGTCGGATCGAGGTAATTTCTTGAAATCTCCTAGGATTGGATTTTGAGATTTGTTCTTGATTTTCGATTCGTCCGATTTTGATGAATCGGTTGATGTTAGTAAACATTATTAATCATGTTCTATGGATTGTATATCCATATTTTCGATTCGTTCAACCCGATTGATGATTTTAGGCTCTTGAGAAACTTTGAACATTTAGTGTTCGATTAAATGCCTCAAAGAGTTTCTTTCGGTCGTTATGTTGTTTTCGATTGATATTGTGTTATTGAATGAATTGTATTTCATTCAAGGTGGTTCGAGTACTTGTGTTTATCGGAGGACGCCGTTCGTTGTTCGTTGAAGGATTTCATCGCCTTCGGTTGAGGCAAGTTTTATACTTGTACTAGTCAATGAGATTAATGTTATCATTTATGTGTATGAATGTGTTGTATCATTCCGAGACTTAGTCTCTTCATGAATTCATTGATATCAAGAGATCGTTCGATACGATACCTTTCGGCAATTTTGCCAAATGTTTATTGTTGTTCGTTAACGGCCGATTCAAGGCATTGTGATACTCATTATTAATGTCATTGTCGATAGCCGGTTCGCGGTATCGATGTATCGATTGTTGTTAATATAGATGTCAATTAAAGACATCGTTGAGATCATTGTTATTCCTGTTTGGATTGTCATTATAACTGTACTGGCCGTTTAAAGGCATTGGCTTATTCCTCTCTCGCCTTCGTCGTCGGTAACCGAGGCAAGGTGCCGAGGCATCCTTCATATCATTGTTATCGAATTGCCGTTCTCGGTAAATCGAAATGTTTAATCATTCACTAAATCATTGTTATCGATTGACCTTTCTAAGGCAATCTAGGTATTCACTCATTCATCGTATCATTGTTATCGATTGGCCATTCTCGTGCAAATCGAAATGTTCAAATCATTCTTTGCATCATTGTTATCGATTGACCTTTCTAAGGCAATCGAGGTATTCACTCATTCATCGTGTCATTGTTATCGATTGGCGTTCTCGTGCAAATCAAGTGTTCAATCATTTATGGTATCATTGTTGTCGATTGACCGTTTTAGGCAATCGAGGTATTGAATCATCCACGCATCATTGTTGTCGGTTGGCGTTTAAGGCAATCGAGGTGTTAATTTGGGATGCCAAAGATGGTGTCTATCCGTGCGTTACTATCATCGTGTTGGCCGACTCAAGGCAAGACACTATCCCTAATTGTGATACGGGTGGATGCCGTGGCCGCCCTAATTGTGATACGGTGGATCTGGTGGCCCGACCTAATTGTGATACGGTGGATGCCGTGGCCCGGCCCTCATTGTGATACGGCTTCGTGCCGTGGCCCACTAATTGTGATACGGTGGATGCCGTGGCCCGGCCCTCATTGTGATACGGCTTCGTGCGTGGCCAGCCCTCATTGATACGACTTAATTGCTTTGAATTCAGTGTTTGTGATATTTGTTAATTTCATTTGAACGGCTTTCGGGCCTTTTGTAATGTCTTGGTATTTTCATTGGAGCCTTTGGGCATTATGATTCATATTAAATTGATTCTGGTTTGGTTCATGTCGTTTAATTCATTGTGGTATTCGTGATTATGATTCGCCGTTGGGCACTTATGTTCTAACTGTCGGCGGTATTAATAGTATGCCATGGGCATAGTGTTTCACGAATGCTCGGTTCTTACATTGGTTTGTGAGCATCTCATATTGTTATCATTGTACCGTTTCATTCTGCCTTTGGATGCATATCATGTTATACATGTATTTGATATTCATTATCTGGATGGTGACCCGTGGGGGCGGAACATGTTTTCATGTTTTAGGTGCTTGCGAGGAGAGAGTTGAGACACGGGGGCATGATGATGGCGGCGAGGCATTCGAGCGATACTAGTCCGAGTTGTTCATCGTTGGTCGATCGGTTGGAGTGTACTCCAGTCTTGTCAGTTGTTGTCGTGTTGTATTACCCGAACAGATGTTCGTGGAGGTTGTTGTATTTCATGTTGGCCCTGTAGGCCACTTTTGTCGTTGAAATTCCCGATCGGAATAGTGTGTTGGATATCATGGTAGGGCCTATCAGTGTCCCTAGTTGTTTCAGTTAACGTATTTTAGTCATGTTACTTTGGTGGATCTCTGGCGTGGGGTCCAACCTTTGTAATAACCCAAAAGGATTTGGGGGTGTTACAGAAATGGTATCAGAGCGTTGGGTTGTGAAATACCCTGAGATGTGAGTTATGTGGTCCTACCGACGCGGTAGTAGTGGGATTGTCAGGTTATGACAATCTAGTCAGTCAGGTTTTGTGAGTCGTAATATTAGTGCGACTGCACGAGTCATTCATTCATCGAGTCGTCGTCAGTGAAGACTAGTATCGCGAGACCTCGAAGCTTCGTATGACCTGTGTAAGGACTCGATTCTCTTTGTGTTCATACATCCATCATGTCATTAATCGTTCATGCTTTGCTGAAACATATATGTGATATTATTGTTATGATTGATTCATGACTAATTGTTTTGGAGCACGTGTGACCTGTATAAGTGCTAAGGATCAACTCATTCACCAGTTAATAATCCTCAATCATCATTTTGATCTTGTCGACCAAGTTAATTCATTCATCACTCAGTTACTTCATTCATCACTCAGTCAATATCATTCATCACTCAGTTAATTCGTTCATCACTCAGTCACTATCATTACTCAGATAATATCATTCATCACTCAGTTAATTCGTTCATCACTCAGTCACTATCATTACTCAGATAATATCATTCATCACTCAGTTAATTCGTTCATCACTCAGTCACTATCATTACTCAGATAATATCATTCATCACTCAGTTAATTCGTTCATCACTCAGTCACTATCATTACTCAGATAATAGCATTCATCACTCAGTTAATTCGTCATCACTCAGTTAATTCCTTCATCACTTAGTCAATCTCATTGTTCATATTAATTCATTAATCACTCAGTCAATCTCATTGTTCCGTCAATTCATTCATTACTCAGTCAATCTCACTGCTCAGTTAATTCATTCATCACTCAGTTAATCTCATTGTTCAGTTAATTCATTCATCACTCAGTCAATCTCATCGTTCAGTTAATTCATTCATCACTCGATCAATCTCATCGTTCGGTTAATTCATTCATCACTCACCAATCTCATCGTTCGATTAATTCATTCATCACTCGGTCAATCTCATCATTCGATTAATTCATTCATCACTCGATCAATCTCATCGTTCGATTAATTCATTCATCACTCGGTCAATCTCATCGTTCGAGAATTCATTCATCACTCAGTCAATCTCATCGTTCGGTTAATTCATTCATCACTCGATCAATCTCATCATTGATTAATTCATTCATCACCCAATCAATCTCATCGTTCGATTAATTCATTCATCACTCGATCAATCTCATTGTTGATTAATTTCACTCGATCAATCTCATTGCTCAGTTAATTCATTCATCACTCGATCTATCTAATTGTTCAGTTAATTCATTAATCATCCAGTCCATCTCACGGTTCAATTGTTGATCTTGTGGATCGAATTTTCAACCTTGTTAACTTGTTCAAGGTAATCATTTCAGGAATTTCATCAGATAATCATGTTACCTCACTTGATCTTTCATGCGATCTTATCATATTCTGGCGTCATGTCGACGATCATTTCATTGCAT
Source organism: Orobanche coerulescens (assembly GCA_033398695.1). Taxonomy (NCBI): domain Eukaryota; kingdom Viridiplantae; phylum Streptophyta; class Magnoliopsida; order Lamiales; family Orobanchaceae; genus Orobanche; species Orobanche coerulescens. Next base: position 55,517,745 of record CM065803.1, read on the forward strand.
TATTAATGCATTCATTGTGTTAGAGCGTGTATGCTCATTCTTATCATTCCGTCTCATAATCATAATGCGATCTTCATACGAGATCTGTAATTGTCACGTGACTTTCCTGCCTCGGAATGGAAAGAGCTGTTAGAAGGACATCGGACTCCGACGTCCAAGAGATTGTTTTCTAGTCGTCTTCGTGCTGGGAGAGCATCTTCATCTCAGACGATGAGTTCGACTGTTGTTTGCTTTAACTGTGATCATCACCGGTTTTGAGCAAGTTAATTCTTGCTCGGTAAGAGGATAATCATTCATTTCATCGTCGTTCATTCATTCATATAATTCACTCATCATATATTAAACACGTTGAGATTTATAATTATCAAACTAATCATTCAATTCACGGGAAACTATGTTTCCAATCATTTCATTTGAGCTATCACTCATTACGTTATCATTTCACCCCGGTGAGTCATTTTTGATCCTTGTTAGATTTCGATTCATTATCATTCATTGTGATCATTCTTGTTCGTGTGTATCTCGTTGATTTTTCATGGCGGGATATTGCTTCTCCCTACTTGTTTTAAGTTTCGGGACGAAACTTCTTTTAAGGGGGGTAGTATGTAATATCCGCAATTTCGATTTTTCGGTAATTTTATTTTTTTTTGGCGGAAGTCTGTTTTGACGACTCGCTCATGACCGTATCGTCATTCTGAGAATGATTAATTCTGCACTTTTTGTCATCCGAGTTCGTTTCGGTATCGTTTTGTTGAGATCCGTGTTCTTAAGCGGCTTTTCCGCACTTGAGTTCGATTCTTGCGAACCTCGTCCGAAACTGTCGTTTCGAGTTTCTCGTAAGTTCATTTAATGTTATTATTCATGTTGTGAGCTTTGTCTTGGTGTTTCGATCGTGTATCGTGCATTTCGGACGTTTTGGGCCATTTTCGTAATTTCCTAAAGTTTGGGGTAATTACTTTCCGTTGTCGAATTTCGAGCCTTCGGGTGGTCGGAATCGTGTATTCTCTTAAGGGTTGGATTCGTCTTTGCGAGTACGTCGTAACCATATCTTCGATTCGTATTCAGGTTCGGGTTTCGGGGTCGTCGGCCGTGAGTGGCCCACGAGGCCGAGCCGGGCTCGGCCGAGTTACGGCCGTAGGTGCGATTCTGGCCGTACGTGCTCGGCGAGGCATGGCACAGCGAATGCGATTCGGCCGTAAGGGCCGATAGTTACGGCCGTGCGGGTGCCAGGCGGCTTCACGACGAATGCGGTTACGGCCGTAGTGACTGCCGATTACGGCCGTAAGTGCGGAAGTTACGCCGTAAGGCCCCGGTTACGGCCAGCGGTCGGCCGGGCGAGTTTGACGAATGCCGGTTACGGCCGTAAGGCCTGCCGGTTACGGTAACTCGCCGGGCCATATATAGGCGATGGCCTGGACTTCATTTTTATCACATTTCTTCACTCGGGTGCGGTGGCGACGGGGAAAATCGGGAAGTGGAGTTTTGGTCGATTCCACTCGATTTCTAAGCGTTTTGAGGATCCTTATCGATTATATCATCATCAAATCATTGTTCTTCGTCGGATCGAGGTAATTTCTTGAAATCTCCTAGGATTGGATTTTTCGAGATTTGTTCTTGATTTTCGATTCTGGTCCGATTTTGATGAATCGGTTGATGTTAGTAAACATTATTAATCATGTTCTATGGATTGTATATCCATATTTTCGATTCGTTCAACCCGATTGATGATTTTTAGGCTCTTGAGAAACTTTGAACATTTAGTGTTCGATTAAATGCCTCAAAGAGTTTCTTTCGGTCGTTATGTTGTTTTCGATTGATATTGTGTTATTGAATGAATTGTATTTCATTCAAGGTGGTTCGAGTACTTGTGTTTATCGGAGGATGCCGTTCGTTGTTCGTTGAAGGATTTCATCGCCTTCGGTTGAGGCAAGTTTTATACTTGTACTAGTCAATGAGATTAATGTTATCATTTATGTGTATGAATGTGTTGTATCATTCCGAGACTTAGTCTCTTCATGAATTCATTGATATCAAGAGATCGTTCGATACGATACCTTTCGGCAATTTTGCCAAATGTTTATTGTTGTTCGTTAACGGCCGATTCAAGGCATTGTGATACTCATTATTAATGTCATTGTCGATAGCCGGTTCGCGGTATCGATGTATCGATTGTTGTTAATATAGATGTCAATTAAAGACATCGTTGAGATCATTGTTATTCCTGTTTGGATTGTCATTAAAAGCATGCAGCCGATTAAAGGCATTGGCTTATTCATCTCTCGGATTCTTCTTAGGTATCCGATTAAAGGTGCCGAGGCATCCTTCATATCATTGTTATCGAATTGCCGTTCTCAGGTAAATCGAAATGTTTAATCATTCACTAAATCATTGTTATCGATTGACCTTTCTAAGGCAATCTAGGTATTCACTCATTCATCGTATCATTGTTATCGATTGGCCATTCTCAGGCAAATCGAAATGTTCAATCATTCACTGCATCATTGTTATCGATTGACCTTTCTAAGGCAATCGAGGTATTCACTCATTCATCGTGTCATTGTTATCGATTGGCCGTTCTCAGGCAAATCGAAGTGTTCAATCATTTATGGTATCATTGTTGTCGATTGACCGTTTTAGGCAATCGAGGTATTGAATCATCCGCTGCATCATTGTTGTCGGTTGGCCGTTTTAAGGCAATCGAGGTGTTAATTTGGGACTGTCAAAGATGGTGTCTATCCGTGCGTTACTATCATCGTGTTGGCCGACTCAAGGCAGCACACTATCCCTAATTGTGATACGGCTGGATGCCGTGGCTTCGGCCCTAATTGTGATACGGCTGGATGCCGTGGCTTCGGCCCTAATTGTGATACGGCTGGATGCCGTGGCTTCGGCCCTCATTGTGATACGGCTTCGTGTCGTGGCTTCGGCCCTAATTGTGATACGGCTGGATGCCGTGGCTTCGGCCCTCATTGTGATACGGCTTCGTGCCGTGGCTTCGGCCCTCATTGATACGACTTAAATTTTGCTTTGAATTCAGTGTTTGTGATATTTGTTAATTTCATTGACGGCTTTCAGGCCTTTTGTAATGTCTTGGTATTTTCATTGGAGCCTTTGGGCATTATGATTCATATTAAATTCAGTTCTGGTTTGGTTCATGTCGTTTAATTCATTGTGGTATTCTGTGATTATGATTCGCCGTTGGGCACTTATGTTCTAACCTGTCGAAAGGTATTAATAGTATGCCGTGGGCATAGTGAATCATTAAAGCTCGGTTCTTACATAGGTTATTGAGCATCTCGTATTGTTATCATTGTAACGTTTCATTATGCCTTTGGATGCATATCATGTTATACATGTATTTGATATTAATTATCTGGATGATCGACCGTGGCGGAACATGTTTTCATGTTTTAGGTGCTTGCGAGGAGAGAGTTGAGACACGAGGGCATGATGATGGCGGCGAGGCATTCGAGCGATACTAGTCCGAGTTGTTCATCGTTGGTCGGTACTGGAGTGTACTCAGTCTTGTCGATTGTTGTCGTGTTGTATTACCGACGGATGTTCGTGGATGTTGTTGTATTTCATTTTGGCCATGTAGGCCACTTTTGTCGTTGAAATTCCCTATCGGAATATTGTGTTGGATATCATGGTAGGGACTATGATTTTCCCTTGTTGTTTAATTTAACGTATTTTAGTCATGTTCGCCTGGTGGATCTCCTGGCGTGGGGTCCACGGCACTGTAATAACCCAAAAGGATTTGGGGGTGTTACATCGTTAATTACTCGTTATTGTTTTGAATCATTGCCGGTGACGTTGTTATGGTCGTCGTGGGGCGTGTTTTCACGCTGTATGTTCTTTCGCGTTGCTTGTAACGTTTCGCCGTTGGGCGCGATTTTTTTTCAGTTCTTGTGTATCTCGTTGAGTTTTCCTGGCAGGATATTGCTTCTCCCTACTTGATTTAAGTTTCGGGACGAAACTTCTTTTAAGGAGGGTAGAATATAATATCCGCAATTTCGGATTTCCGGTAATTTTCTTTTTTCGGCGGAGGTCCGTTTAGACGACTCGCTTGGGACCGTATCGTCATTCTGAGAATGATTAATTCTACACTTTTTGTCATCCGAGTTTGTTTCGGTATTGTTTTGTTGAGTTCCGTGTTTATTAACGACTTTTTCCGCACTCGAGTTCGATTCTCGTGAATCTCGTTCGAAATTACTATTTTGAGTTTCCCGTAAGTCCGTTTAACTTTGTTAGACGTGTTGTGAACTTCGGTTTGGTTATTCGATCACGTATCGTGATTTTCGGACGTTTTGGGCCATTTTCGTAATTTCCCAAAGTTTGGGGTAATTACCTTCCGTTGTCGAATTTCGAGCCTTCGGGTGGTCGGAATCGTGTGTTCTACTAGCTCTTAGATTCGTCTTTGCGAGTACTTCGTGACCGTATCTTCGATTCGTATTCAGGTTCGGGTTTCGATGTCATTTTCGTGAGTTCAGTATTATTAAACGACTTTTCCACGTATGAGTTCGACTTTGTTAGATCACCATTAATTTTTGGGAACTCCAAAAATTCTGAATCTTTGCAATATTATAAAGCATCGAATTAGCTTTCCAATGGTTCAAACGGTGAGTCAATCGGAGTCCGGACGAGGGAGTTATGGTCGAAATAGCTAAGTCACTCACATGTTCCAGTTTTGGCCGAGCAGCCTGCCGGAAGGGCCGCGTCACACTTGGCCTGTAATACCCGTAATTTCGATTTCCGGTAATTTCTTTTTTTCGGAGAAAGTCCATTTTGACGACTCGCTCATGACCGTTTCGTCATTTCGAGAATGATTAATTCTGCACTTTTTGTCATCCGAGTTCGTTTCGGTATCGTTTTGCTGAGTTCCGAGCTTTTTAAACGCTTTTCCGCACTTGAGTTCGATTCTTGCGAATCTCGTCCGAAACTGTTCTTTCGAGTTTCTCGTAAGTTCATTTAATGTTATTATTCTTGTTGCAAGCTTTGGTTTGGTGCTTCGATCGCGTATCGTGATTTTCGGACGCTTTGGGCCATTTTCGTAATTTCCCAAAGTTTTGGGTAATTACTTCCGTTGTCGAATTCCGAGCCTTCGGGTGGTCGGAATTGTGTGTTCTCTTAGCTCTTAGATTCGTCTTTGTGAGTACGTCGTAACCGTATCATCGATTCGTATTCAGGTTCGGGTTTCGGGGTCGTTCGGGCCGTCGGAGTTGGCCCCGGCCGACATGGCCGGGCAATCTGGGCCCAGGCAGTCTTGGCCGAGTCACGGCCGGTAGTGCTCGGCAGACCTCGGCCGAGTCACGGCCGGTAGTGCTCGCGGCTCTGGCCGAGCAGCCGTCTGTGTGCCGCGGCACATCTTTGCGGGCCGCGGCACACTCTGTGGCATTTTTCGGCCAAAGCCAGATCGGTGCCGCGGCACACGCCCGGTGAGCCGCGGCACACCGCCGACCACCGGGAGCCATTTTTGGGCTGTGCCGCGGCACCTGTGCGGCACTTATTTAAGGCCCAGTGACGTTTTTTCGCCATTTTTCTCCTTCTTCTACTTCTCTTCCGCGGCTGGGGTTGTTCCTATCATGGAGAGATGTTGTTGGTCAATAAATCCATGAAGTCTTGGAGTTCATATCATCAATCATCCATCCTATAACATCCTTTGATCGAGCGAATCAGGGACGAATTCTTGAGAAGAACTCGAGTCGGAACCCTTCCGTTCATTGTCTTCTTCGGGGTCCGAGCTTCCCGGTCGAACCGTGTTCTTCGGAGCGTTTGGTAGCGGTTATTAAGGCAAGTATCTTATTATACGACTTGTATCTTGCGACTAGTAATTACGTATGATATGTATGACGATTTTGCTTGCCTCCGTAAATATGTTCCGTTTGAGTTGGTTGTGTTTTCCGAAATTTGAAGGCTTTGTGATAATAGTGATATATTGGTATACGTGTTAGGCGTTGTGCCATTTGTGCAGGATTGTGATGTACATATGAGATGGTTGTACACGTGGTTGTTCAATGTATTGTGTACCGAATGTGTGTTATGTTGGTTAAGAGTCGTTGTGATGATCATGATATTTGTGTTGTTTTGGTTTACATACTTGATTGTACATTTCAGTGTAATGTGGAATGGCTTGACATTAAATGATTATGAATTGTGTCGTGTCGATGTGTGTGTGTTCCAGGTAGGGTCTGACGAGGCCTCTGGAGTTCGGTACATGATGTGTACGAACAAAGTGTGATCCGGTAGAGTGCAGCGAGGCCTGCGGAGTCCGGTACATGGCGTGTACGGACAAGGTGTGTGATCCGGGTAGGGTCAGCGAGGCCTGCGGAGTTCGGTACATGATGTGTACGACGATGTTGTGGCCGGGTAGGGTCCGTTGAGGCCTCGGAGTTCGGTACATGATGTGTACGAACAGGTGTGTGGTCGGGTAAGGTCCGTCGAGGCCTCGGAGTTCAAGACATGATGTGTACGAACAATGATCGTGTAGCGTTGATTGTTAGGGTAACATTTTAAATATGGATCTCGGACTCATAATGATATATTATTTAGTATGCTTTGAACGAGAATCGGGCTAAGGCCCTAATGTTTACGAAAAGGTTTTGTAAATTGGGACTCGAGGTCCAAAAGAATTTCGCTTTAAAAATCCCAGATGATGTGTTCCTTTTCAAATATCTCTTACTCGAGTTCGAAATTCTAAATCTTTTATGGAAAATTTTGATATTTGTTTTATGTATTATATTAGTAGTTGATTTTTTCTTGTTACATTTCTTATTGTTTGATACTTGCACTAGTAAAACGGTGGAGTTTTACTAACCCCGAGTATTCGGGGTGGATGTCCTGCTCAAGGCCCGGTACATGCGGTGGGGAGCAACACAGGATTAGCACAAGGGGATGACGAGCTGCGATACTAATCAAGAGTTGAGAGTTGGTAGAGTTTAGTTGTATTGTTAGAGTTGATTCAGTCTTCCGCTGTATTGTATTTCGACCCCTGTGTGGGTAATGTTGTTAGTCAGTCCTGTTGATAGAGTTGTGTGACCTCATCGGTCTGTGTGTTTATGTGTAAGTAACCTTAACGGTCTGTATTATTATATTGTTTGACCCTGGCCGGGCAAGCATTTGGTTGTTTATGGACGTTTAGCCTGGTAGATCCTTGTGGAAAGGGTTTACGGCGTGTAATATTCCCATACGGTTTTGGGGGTGTTACATGGCCGAGCCGCGGCACACACACATTTCAATCTTCGGCCGACCCGTCTGTACCGCGTGCTGCGGCACATGCCGGCAGGGCCGCGGCACACTACCGAGTCACTGCCGGCAGATTTGGCCCTATGCCGCGGCACACTTCGGTTGGGCCACGGCACACTGTGTCAGCCTATTTAAGGCCCAACAGTCGTTTTTTTTCGCCATTTTTCTCCTTCTTCTCCTTCTCTTCCGCAGCTGGGGTTGTTCCTATCATGGAGAGATGTTGTTGGTCAATAAATCCATGACGTCTTGGAGTTCATATCATCAATCATCCATCCTATAACATCCTTTGATCGAGCGAATCAGGTCAGATTTTCTAGAAATCTAATTTTCAGGATTTTGGGTATTTTGTTCGATTTCGTCCGTTTAATCCGATTTAACTTAGGATTGTGATGGATTGATGATTATTTAGATGTATTGTATCATTTCCCTTGTTATCCCATGGTTGGATCGTATCGATTCGTTGTTTTGGTCGAGTTCTTGACCGACGCCTTGAAGGTGTCCGGTAAAATGTCATAGAGGGGTTTTCGGGCGTTCTACGATTATTCTTCCTCGTATAATCGATGATTTATTGATTTTATGTTGTTAGGGTCGAATTCTTGTGAAGAACTCGAGTCGGAACCCTTCCGTTCATTGTCTTCTTCGGGGTCCGAGCTTCCCGGTCGAACCGTGTTCTTCGGAGCGTTTGGTAGCGGTTATTAAGGCAAGTATCTTACTATACGACTTGTAATTTGCGACTAGTAATTACGTATGAGATGTGTGATGATTTTGCTTGCCTTTGTAATTATGTTCCGTTTGAGTTGGTTGGGTTTTCCGTAATTTGAAGGTTGTGCGATAATATTGTTATATTAGTATACATTTTAGGCGTTGGGCCATTTGTGCAGGATTGCGCCGTACATATGGGATGGTTGTACACTTGGTTGTGCAATGTATTGTGTATCGAACGTGTGTTATGTTGGATATGTGTCGTTGATTGACGATAGTTGTTGCGAGTGTTGAGATTGTGTTATGTGCGGGTGATGTACGATTTTGTGGTGATCAATGTGATTGATCAATTTTGCTCATTGTTGTATGTAATGTGAATGTGAATATGAATATGTGTGTGACCGCTAAGTTCACTCATGTTGGTTCGATGGGACCTAAGAGGATTCGTGGCAGTGGACTACGGGGTCAGAACTTAGTGAGGTACTGAGGTCCAATCGTGCTGGTCTGACGAGGCCTACGATAATGCATGGCAGTGGACCATGAGTTTCGGACACAGTACGTCCAACCGGGTGAGCTCGATGGGGCTTACGGTGACACGTGGCAGTGGACTACGGTGTCAGGACTGTGTATGTGATTGTTGAGATTGATATAGTCCGTGCGGGTTGTTAAGCCTACGGAGACACGTGACAGTGGATCACGGTGTCGGAATTGGTTATGTCTGGTTAATAGTCCGTGTGGGTTGTTGAGCCTACGGAGACACGTGACAGTGGATGTGTCGGAATTGATTATGTTTGTTTAATTGTGCGTGGTGTAGTCCGTGCGGGTTGTTGAACCTACGGAGATACGTGACAGTGGATCACGGTGTCATGAGCATGATTATTTTCAAATCAAAGTTTTGAAAAGAAGGTTTTAAGAAAGGAATGTTGGGCCTTGCCCCACGAGATTTATGAAATGTTTTCGTACTGTAAATTGTTGAAATACAATTTGAGATTTGGGTTAAGACCCTAAGATTTTCGAAAGGTTTTGAAATTCTAAAAAAATTCCCGAGATGATAATCTTATTTTCGAATGCTTAATAGCTTATCTTTCCTCATGAAAACCTCCCGGGGATATTTGTTACTTGATTATTATATTTGATTCACGATTATTAATTGCTTGTTACATTTCGTATGATTTGATACTTGCACTAGTAAAACAGTGGAGTTTTACTAACCCCCGAGTAATCGGGGGGTGGATGTCTGTTTTGCGTCCAGGTACATGCAGATTCAGGGGAGCAGTCACAGGGTTGGCACAAGAGGATGACGAGCTGCGATACTAATCATGAGTCGAGAGTTGTTCTGATTTTTGTTGTGTAGTCAGAGTTGATTTCAGTCTTCCGCTGTATTGTATTTCGACCCCTGTGTGGGTAATGTCGTTTAAGTAAGTTTTGTTGATTGGGTTGTGTGACCTCATCGGTTTGTGTATTCACGTGTAAGTGACCATAACGGTCTGTATTATTATATTGTTTGACCCTGGCCGGGCAAGCATTTGGTTGTTTATGGATGTTTAGCCTGGTAGATCCTTGAGGAAAGGGTCTACGGCGTGTAATATTCCCATACGGTTTTGGGGGTGTTACACTCTTGACAATATAAGCTCAAGTACAACAACTAGAATGATTACAGTGATATCTCAAGTATAAATGATTTGCTCAAGGTTTTTGTGTGGTTTAATACCAAATGGTTTGGTATTTATGGCCATTTTCCTTCAACTACCCGTTACCGCTAGCCTTACTTAGCGTGCGCTAATATTCTGACTTAGCGTGCTCTATATCCTATTGCGTACGTTAATATGTGCTGATTGCGTACCTTATCTGCTTGTGACTTTAGTCCAGTGGCTACTGCCTCTATTAGTTAGCGTGCGCTAACATCTCCATGTAGCGTGCGCTAATATTACGTCATTGCTTGCGGTATATATCCGTTTGTAGCTTTTGACTTCTGACTTTCCACCGAATCTTCCAACGTTCATATGTTTGAATTCAAATGCTCTTTAGCATGCGCTAAAGATCATTCATAGCGTGCGCTATGTCTTATGTCAGTGCATACGTCATTCTGTGTCTGAAAGTCTTCACAACGGTCATGTTCCTTCGATAGCGTGCGTTATGCTTCAATTGTAGCCTGTGATATCTTCATCAGGTGACTTTGTCTTCAGGTAACTTTGTAGCTCATCTGACCTGCAGATAGCTTTCTTAGCGTGCGCTAGTGTTTCCTGCTAGCGTGCGTTAGACATCAGGTAAGTTCAGGTCAGGTGACTTCTTCTTGTGTGAACAGGTGACTTTCATCAGGTAGCTTTCCTCCTTGACTGATCAGGTAGCTTTCCTTCTTGACTGATCAGGTGACATTTGCCCAGCTTACATGTCCTTGTTGTTTTGTTTTGCTTCCTTGTTGTTTTTCTTTGTTTAACAATTAATCATCAAAACTCGATTAATGAATATTTGGAATAAAATATTCCAACACGCGCTTCAAGAAAATCTCGACGCCAGGATGAAGAGCCTCCTGATGGGGGAGCCGACTTCATTCATACCCATTCTCCACTTAGCCTTTAAATAGCCAATCCATGTCCTACCGAGCATCACTTATGAACCATGAGCCTGATAGGGATCATTTAAATGAAGAGAAGGGAATAGATATTGGAGGAGGATGTAATTAGGGGCGAAGTGAATAGGATTCCCCCCATCCGATTTTCTGATCGGGTACGCTCACAACTTCATGACCGTATGCGGATACCATTGTTATGAAATTATTGGGGTGGAGTATTGGATTTACACCGTTATCCAGTAAACTGCAGGGGTTGTGGAAATCGAGAGGCCATTGTCATGTTATGGATCTGGAAAACTGTTACTTTCTAGTGAAATTTAAAGAAGAGAAGGATTACGCGAGAGATTTAACAGGGAGACCTTGGGTGATTTATGGGCACTATCTAACGGTTCAACCATGGTCGCCTGCCTTTTCGACTCTTGATGACCACCCACATGAAGTAGTGGTTTGGATTCGTCTCCTGGGGTTGCCGGAGGACCTGTATGAAAAGAGTGCAATCAGGGAAGTCGGGGAAACTATAGGCCTGATCATCAAGTTTGATTACCATACGGACAATGGGATGAGAGGGAGATTTGCTCGAATGCGGTTTGGATTGACCTTCGCTCCAAGATTCGATCCAAGATAATGATAGATTTTGGGCTATTGATCTAGATCGGACGATGAATAGTTTAAATGTATCTAGGTGGTGGATTATGGCATATGAAAACTCTGGATTGCTTTGCATAATTTTGATATTGTCATGGTGAGCAACAATTTGGTGGAATTTATAATAGTTGTCGTAAAATAAGATAATTAAATCGATCATCATCGTCAAAATTTACATAATTCAATAGGTGTACTCTTACAAAACAATGTCATAGTATTTAATTTTGTATCAAATTAATTTTGAAATTCAAAAATATTAAAATTCTCGAAATACCGTTATAATATTAAATGTTATTTTTAAAATATCACCCTTCTTTAATTAAATTATAAAATATCAAATTGAATAAATACAATAAAAATGTATTATTAAATCCCAATCATACAACCTAAAGTACTCAAATCCTTAACCATGACACCAACATAACTTCATCGTTTCTTCTCCTACTAACTTCACCATCATCGACCCTTCTTCACAGTAACTAACTTCTTCATCATCGATCTTTCTCCTGTCACATCTTTTGTTCACAAACCTTGTATATTAATATTCTTCAGATGTTCACCTTCTATAATTTTCCACCCTAAGTCATTACCAATCGCCGCACCTGCTATTTAGGGGTTCCAAGAATGGTGAGAAAGCTGGTGATAGGAGACTCGCTGAGTCGGTCAATTTACAGTAAAGCACGAGCATCACACTATTCGGTTTTGTTGTTCCATCCGGGAAGCTCAGGCGTGAATCTACTGTTCCATTCTCATCAAGCACGTGATATATTTTGAACCATCGTTCCTAGCCAAGAAAATTAGTGGAAGAGGAGTGTGATTTTGTTCACCCTACTTAAAAGAGGTTGAACTTATCTCCATATTTGGAGGGTAATTTCGAGATATAAAAATTAATTTTTTTAATTTTTATTTTTTCTATGTTATTCTATTTGTCGAAATCTTTAATATGAGTATAATTTTTATATCTAATTCATTATTTTTAAAATAAATTTATTTTCATAAATAAAAAATTAATTTCTCACTCAAAATAAAATTATTGTCAAAAGTATAAAATTAGATATAAAAATTATACTCATATTAAAAATCTCGACAAATAGAATAACATAGAAGAAATAAAAATTAAAAAAATTAATTTTTATATCTCAAAATTACCCTCCAATTATGGAGGGTAAGTTCACCCTCTTTTTAGGAGGTGAACAAAATCATACTCGCTGAAGAGTAGTCCGGAAGATACAGCAAAAAAAAAAAAGATAAATGTGTCGGAACTAAAACGCAGCGGAAGTGAAGTTAGAATAAATTTAATAATACGTTTTACGCATCCACGAGCACAAAAATCTATTTAAACATGCTAATTTAGGATTAATAAGATTCAAATTTTATTTAATATTTATTAAACAATATAATATTATTGGTAAATTAATATCCTAATCTAGATCAAAAGATGATATGATATTATCTTTGAAGTGTAGTGGTTATTCTTTTGATCTCTTCCTCAAAATCTTCTAGAGTATATCTTCACCTTAATCCGAACATTGTGTGGGTATAGAATTACTGGATCTTGCTTGAATTTCGATCGGCTGAAATCTTTCACAAGAGACTCTCGATTTTTCTTTCTTATTTCTAGTAATATTTGATTACTCTTAGAAAATTGATGTGTTATCTAAATCGTAGAATCAAAGACACCTGTTAAGATCTACAATTAAACACAAGATTAAAATCGAAATCTCCATTACACAATTAATCAATCGAACGAACCCCATTTGTTGTGTCCTATTTATAGGCTTTAGGCTACTCTAGAGATCTTAAGGAGGATTAGGGTTAAGACTCATAGTATAACCCAACCTTCCATATTGGGCCCTTCTTAACATGGTTGAGTTTACAAATATAATTCAATCCACTAAAGAATTAACATTGTACTACAAATCCCAATTACGAAATCGGATTCTTTATTTAAATATATTATTTCTCATATTTGAGATATCGAATGTCAATTAATTAATTTAAGCTGCTGACAGCGGTAATTAATTAATTACTTATCTAAGAGTAGTACCATTGGAACATTATTATTATGTCATAATTAAATTTACCTGTGGGGTTTAATATAATAATCATTATCGATCTCCTCAAAGATACATCATCAATCCGCACGAGTCAAGCCACGATTTCTATTTATAATATTAATTGTCATATAAATAACATTATTGACCAAGATATAAAGCATATTGAGCCAAGCACTGTGACTTTCACCCATGGTAAATCAAAGCAATAATTATTATAAATACACAATTAAATATTATATACTAGAATTAAGAAATAATAATTATCCAAAATTTACGTTCCTCTTACAGTCAATACAGAAGACACTATCTCACTGTGATTCAGTTCAACGTATGTAAATACGCTAATGTATGCTAATAGTCAAGACCAACTAATTTCAAGCATACACTACAATCTTGCACAAAATTTGTCTAATAATTATATAAGTTGTGACTATTATAGGAACCGATATTGTGATTTTCTGTGTGACATCAATACATCACATTATCAATATAAAATAAATAGACAACATATTTGCATAATTATAACGTGAATTAATATGCAAAACATGCGATAAAATATAATTAATATTCTCATAGATAGAGAGAAATAAGGTAGCAGAAATATAAAGTGTGTTTTTACCGTATGCAATCCTAACAAAATGAACACTGAAGATAGCGAAAACAATATTGTACGTGAGCATCAACAACAACAACAACAACAACAACATTACTCCAATGCCTCAATGGCTCCCGCAAAAAGCGGGGTAAGGGGGGATCGGATGTACGCAGCCTTACCCCTGTCTTAACGCAGAGAGGCTGTTTCCGGATGATCCAAAATGAAAATTGCATCGAGAATTGCATGGAATGACTAGTACTTCATGAGAAAAAGAAGTGCAGCCAGTTTAGTGAGTCATTTTGTTTTATTCCATTATAATCAAGAACCATTGTACGTGAGCATAGTTAACTTAATTTCCACGGCGGGAGATTGTGTTACTTGGAGATAGTTAATTGCACATGAAGGATGTCTAGAAATATAGATTGCTTAAGCCTAATGGACTCGATCACAAATTCTGTCTTGAAGAAAGTGAACAAGGGCCTGATTTGTAGTGCTTGTAAAATGTTAGTTTTGAGTTTGGTATCGGATCATGCCTTACTTCATTTCCTTAGCTTTATCCTCCAACCGTTCCATTTCAGATGCCTAGTTTCAGTCGCTGATAAACTATATAGTCTTACTTGTTAAGTATGCGGGAGAATGGCAACTTTGGTCCAAAATTATGGCTGGAGTGAGACGTTGAGTTCCGCGTTTGTTTCATATGTGACTTTTAGTCCACAACTTTCAAAAATTAGCAAAAATGGTCCGAAATTATAATTTTGTGGACTAAATCTGCTTAGCTGACAGATCTTAGCTTAGGTGGCCAAAATTCAGACTTGGTTAATCCACCTAGTCTCCAACTCAATCGTGTGTCATGTGTGACGTCATTAAAAGAACAAAACAAAAATGAAACAAAAAAATCCTACCTCTCACATTTTTGCAGCCTGCGATTCAAGTTGGCGGCGAATTCAAATATATTACTAGTATCATCACTTTCTGCTTCAACCATCTCACCTTCCACATACAAATGAAACTCCCCGTCTTTGCAATGTTCCTTATATGCTTTTTTCAGGGCTTTGTTGGAACCAATAAACATCCAACTATCAGCCTTATCAACATGTATCTTTCTCACTTCCTTTACACTTACTTCATCACATAATCCATTCACCCACTGCATTGTCAGTTCTTTAAGTTGGACAAAATTCCATTTCCTTACTGTCCCCCATTCATATGTAGGAACACCCTCAAGTTGATTTAAGAAATTTCCACCAAAATGTAGGGACAAGGTAAAACAGTTTTTTACCCAGTCTTTGATATAAAAAATGACAAAGGAATCAGTAAAATACGTTGTAGATATATTTCATATATATAATAAAAGAACTCAGAAAGATACACTGCGAATCATATAAAAATACACACAAGGACAAAAGCGTAGACAAAGGGAATCAAAGCAGAGTAATAAAATTGAATCTACTACTATCCAAGCCAAGTCGACATATGTCAAATAGCTAAATAATATAAACACTTACTATGTTGCAGCGACAGCAAGTGAAGGAGATGGTCGGGACGCTCACGAATATGTGACGTCATTTTTCGGGAGGATGAGATATCCAGAGCTTTTTTTGTTAAGTGCAATTTGTGGGTTTGAATGTGTAATCTGCTATAAAAAATCATAAATATATTAGAAAATTATGCTATACCTATACGAATCAGGAGTTTCCAACAACCGGGTTTAGATTGGGTGGAGGATGGGTAGTGATAATTAAATTCTCTCCTTGTTGGAGTAGATTTGATATGTGCCTCCAATCTGAATTTATATGTTTAATTAACAAATCCCCTGAGCCACCATGCTACCTCGTCATCGGGTCGCCATCAGACCCGAATTCGCCGTCAACTTGAATCGCAGGCCGCAAGAATGTGAGAGGTAGGGTTTTTTGTTTCATTTTTTATTTTGTTCTTTTAATGACGTCACACATAACGCACGGTTGAGTTGGAGACTAGGTGGATTGACCACGTCTAAATTTTGGCCACCTAAGCTAAAATTTGCGAGCTAAGCAGATTTAGTCCATAAAATTATAATTTCGGACCATCTTTGCGAATTTTTGAAAGTTGTGGACTAAAAGTCACATATGGAACAAACGCGGGACTCAACGCCTCACTCCTGCCATACCCATAAGTGTAACACCCCCAAGACGATCAGGGCATATTACAGCACCGTGAATCCCACACTTTGGAATCCACCAGGCTAACGTACCAACACGACATTCGACAAAAGACAAACATCACCAACATACACACGATTCCATGATTCAAGACATTCAAAACAGAAGACTGAACTCGACAATACCATTCAATATCCAATCTTTCCCAAAATGGGTACACGACAATATTAAATACAGGAAGGAAGTACTCGAGTACTTAAGCAAATGAAATGATAAATAAATTTAAAAGACATCACTGAACAGAATCATGCTTGCCCATCATCTTCGTACGGCCCGCATGCTCGTTCGCCTCCATGACCTGAACCTGAAATACAAAAGTATTTTCCTCATTTAAGGGGTTAGCGATAGCTGCTAGTGCAAGTACAATCTATTTGAACTACCATTCTAATCAGATGAAATATGCACCAAAAATCATTTTAGAAATTATTTATATTCCGGAATATTAGGTGCACAAGCACAAAACACATTTCTCCAACAAAACATTTCAAGGTTAACCGTTGGTACGAGACTCACGACCACCGTACCCCGCAGAGGCCCCGTCGGACCATCCCTGGGTGGTTAACCCTAGTTTACGATACGCACACACACGTCAATACGTATCCCAGAGGCCCTGTCAGACCGTCCCTGGGTGAACATACACATATACATCCACAACAACCACGGAAAGCCATAATCCAAATACTAGAATATGCAAACAAATGTAAAGTACTTGCCTTTGAGACATCTTCGACGAAACGAGGATGAACAACGACTACGAACGTCCCGAAGGAAACACGACCGATCCTAAACGAAGGATTATCACAACTTAGTCCTATACGGTAACAATAATCGAATGGAATACTCCCACAACCCCGATTACAAGCTATAACAACCTACGTACGATCGATACAGGTGAGGGTTTTCACAAAATCTCCCCGGAACAACAACTCACGGATTAAACATGACGAAAATGGATTGGGAATCACGCAATAACAATAATCGATAAGAAATATCACAACATCACCGAACAATTCGAGTTCAAACTAGACAAATCCCGAAAAAACCCCAAAATGGATAAAAGTAGGGTTCTAAGAGATTTACCTTGGATTAGGATGAAGGATTCAAGTAGAAGTCGATAATCTACGACAAGAACTCGAGGTGGATGATCTTTCCAAGTTTGAAGGTGCTCAAATCGTCCAAAAATCGCCCCTTGATTCGCCCAAATCGTGAGGAAGAAGAAGAAGGGAGAGGAAATGAAATCCTCTCCCAGAAACCCACTGATATACAGCAGACTGGCCCACGTGTCGCGGCTGAAAGCAGTTTTTTTACTAGGGCCGCGGCCCGTACTATTGTGTGCCGCGGCACACAGTGCAACCGGCCCAGGTAAAAATATTGCTAAGGCCGTGCCGCGGAGCACAGTCCCCTGTGCCGTGGCACACCCTGTTCGAGCCCAAAAATGATGGAAAACGACCCCCAAACATGATATAATCGACCGATGCATTGTAATATCCGCAATTTCGATTTCGGGTAATTTTCTTTTTTTTTGGCGGAAGTACATCTTAGTGACTTTATTGTGACCGTTTCGTCATTCCAAGAATGACTAATTCTACACCTTTTGTCATCCGAGTTCGTTTCGGTGTCGTTTTGTTGAGTTCAGTGTTATTAAACGACTTTTCCAAGTATGAGTTCGACTTTGTAAAATTACCATCAATTCTTGGAAATTCCAAAAATTCTGAATCTTTTCAGTATTATAGAGCATCAAGTTAGCTTTCCAATGGTTCAAACGGTGAGTCAATCGGAGTCCGGACGAAGGAGTTATGGTCGAAATAGCTAAGACTACACCGTGTGCCTTTTTATGCTGGAGCGGGCTGTACCGCGGGCCGCGGCCCCTGCTGGCCGGGCCGCAGCACTAAGCCAGTGCTGGGTAGTTTTTTTTTTGGCCGTGGGCCGCGGCACACTTGTCCCGTGCCGCGGCACACAGTGCAGATCAGCCTATTTCTGCGGATTTTGTGAGATGAATGCTCATTTCATCTCTTCCTTCATTCCTCCTCCTCTTGGGCGATCTTGTGGGCAATTTTTGGGCGTTTTTGCATCATCAATTCCATAGAACTTCATATTCTTCAAGTTCTTGGTGTGGATTAACAACCCCAACAATTGTTCTTCATCCTTAATCCAAGGTAAATTCTTGAAACCCTACTTTTGGGTGAATAGGGGGTTTTTGTTCGTTTTGTCCGATTTAACCGTAATAACTTAGATTTGTGATGTATTGATGATTATTTAGATGTATTATATCATTTACCTTGTTATTCCATGGTTGGATTGTATAGATTCGTCATTTTGGTCGAGTTTTTAATCGACGCCTTGAAGGTGTCCGATAAAAGGTCTTAGAGGGGGATTCGGGCATTACGCGATTATTATTCATCGTATGATTGTTGATTTATAGTTGATATGACTTAGGGACGAAATCCTTGTGAGGAATCGAGTCGGAACCCTCCCGTTCGTTGTCTTCTTCGGGGTTCGAGCTTCCCAGTCGAACCGTGTTCTTCGGAGTGTTCGGTGGCGGTTATTAAGGCAAGTATTTTACTATACGAATTGTGTCTTGTGAATAGGGACGTCGTATTATGGTTGTGATACATTGGTTTGCTTCGTGTATATGCTTCGTATGAATTGAATTTTTATGAACGATTGACGGTAACGATGATACCTTCACTTAGTCAACATCTTGCAATTGTGTTGGATGTGCAAATCATCTAAGTTTGTGTCGGGCATGGTTGGACATTGTTGAGTTGTTGTGATGATTATGATGTGTGTGTTGTCTTGGTTTACATACTTGATTATGCACCTCGGTATAATGTGGAATGGCTTGACATTTGATGATTATGAATTGTGTCGTGTCGATGTGTGTGTGTTCCAGGTAGGGTCTGACGAGGCCTCTGGAGTTCGGTACATGATGTGTACGAACAAAGTGTGTGATCCAAGTAGGGTCTGACGAGGCCTCTGGAGTCTGGTACATAACGTGTACGGACAAGGTGTGTGATCCAGGTAGGGTCTGACGAGGCCTCTGGAGTTCGGTACATGATGTGTACGAACGATGTTTGTGGCCGGGTAGGGTCCGTCGAGGCCTCCGGAGTTCGGTACATGATGTGTACGAACAGTGTTTGCGGTCCGGGTAAGGTCCGTCGAGGCCTCCGGAGCTCGGTACATGATGTGTACGGACAATGATCGTGTTATAGTGCTTGTTTGGGTAACATTTTAAATATGGGTCTCGGACTCATAATGATATCTTATCTAGTGTGTTTTGAATCGAGAATCGGGCCAATGCCCTAATGTTTTTCGAAAAGGTTTTGTAAATTGGGACTCGAGGTCCAAAAGAATTTCTGCTTTAAAAATCCCCGAGATGATGTGTTCCTTTTCAAATATCTCTTGCTTGAGTTCGAAATTCTAAAGCTTCTCGGGAACATTTTAATAATAGATTTCCGTATTAAATTTGTAGTTGCTATTTACTTGTTGCATTTCGTATCGTACTATACTTGCACTAGTAAAACAGTGGAGTTTTACTAACCCCCGAGTAATCGGGGGTGGATGTCTGTTTTGTGTCCAGGTGCTTGTAGGTTCAGAGGAGCAGTCACAGGATTGGCACAGGAAGTGATGAGCTACGATACTAATCAAGAGTTGAGAGTTGGTAGAGTTTGGTTATATTGTCAGAGTTGATTTCAGTCTTCCGTTGTATTGTGTTTCGACCCCTGTGTGGGTAATGTTGTATAAGTCAGTTTTGTTTATTGAGTTGTGTGACCTCATCGGTCTGTGTATTCACGTGTAAGTGACCTTAACGGTCTGTATTATTTTATTGTTTGACCCTGGCCGTGCAAGCATTTGGTCGTTTTGTAAGGTATAGCCTGGTAGATCCTCGTGAAAAGAGGTCTACGGCGTGTAATATTCCCATACGGTTTTGGGGGTGTTACATTTATGGTATCAGAGCTTAGGTTGCGGAAACCTAGGCTGTCGAGTGTTAAACAACGGTTTGTGTGGATTTTGAAATCGGTTGAATTGTGACAAGTTGGTCATGTATTTTCAAATAGCACCATCAATCAGTATTTGGAAAATGTGTTTTAAAATACTTCGGACATTGCAAAATAATACGTCATTTTTATTACGATCGAAAGGATTTTTGGAAAATTTCTGTTTTGCAAAACGACTCTAATTTTCGGAATTTAAATGTTGTGTTTGAGTGTTGTGACGGCATAGTCTAATTTAATTGTATTGTTCTATGACGTTATCCTGGACATGATAGCTTATCTATGGTAATGATTAGTGTGCTGGCAGATATTAATAAGGTCATTTTGCTGACTCCTTATTCTTTGGTTCTGGATTATAATGGAATAAAACAAAATGACTCACTAAACTGGCTGCACTTCTTTTTCTCATGAAGTACTAGTCATTCCATTCAATTCTCGATGCAATTTTCATTTTGGATCATGAAACAAACCTCTGTGTTAAGACAGGGTAAGGTCACAGACATCCGATCCCCCCTTACCCCGCTTTTTGCGGGAGCCGTTGAGGCATTGGGGTAATGTAGTTGTTGTTGTTGTTGCTGACATCGGTTATAGAGTGGACTTGATATTTCAACGTATTGTTGTGCAAGTGATTTCAAATCAGAGCAGTTTTGATAATGGGTCCATGGCTTTGGTTAAACGACCGAGGTATTATAAGTGTTTCCAAAAATTTCATTTCACCAAATTCTTTTTTTTCAAACTTGAGAATTTTAAAATTTCATCATTTGAATAATACCCCGAAAACATTTTATTTTTGTTAGTGTTTGATCCCTGCGATATGTGTGTGGTTTTGACCGTGTTTGATTTGGTAAAATCCAAACATCTCTGTTGATGTGACTGTGTGAATTATTTTTTAATGAAGTTCTAAAATTACAGTGTTAGTTCGTGCACTTGTGTGATGACTTGGAGTTGATGTTTTAATGTGCTGCTATTTATTGTCTTATCTTGATGTTGTGATGTTTGTTTGGATGTGTTATTCTGATTGGTCGTCTGTCCAGTATGCCGAGAGGTCGAGGCCGAGGACGTGGTCGTAGTCGTGGTCGTGATCAGCAGCAATCATCCAGAGGTAATGTTGACATTGGCGCCGCCACCATCCTTCGTCAGGTGACTGACCAGTTGGCGCATATGAATCAGACCGTGCACCGAGACGGGATTCCGGATGAAGATAACGGAGCTAGTAAGTGGTTACGAGATGTGATGAGAATGCACCCGCCCCGTTTTGTAGGTTCTTCGGACTCGTTAGGCTGGGAGAACTGGCTCTTCCATGGGATGTAACATTTGATGTTGTAGCTTGCCCCGATGAGAGAAGAGTGCCTATTGCTCAATACCTACTCGACAGGGAAGCTGCAGACTGGTGGGAGGCCGTAGCGCCTAGTGATCGTACCGCTACTTGAACTGAATTCAAAACTGCCATGGAGGCCGAGTATTGTCCGCCGCCTGTTAAAGAGCGTAGGATTGTTGAGTTTTTCTCGGCTACGCCCCGAGACGTATCGATATCCCAGGCAATAGTCGATTATAATCGATAGTTGTGTTATGTACGGGATCAGGTGAAAAGTGAGGCAGATAAGGTTCGTTATTTCAATATGCATATGAAACCTCAGGTTCGGCAGTGTATGGCCCCTTTTATGTGTACAACGCTGAAGGACTATCAAGATCGAGCCTTAGCATTTGAAATAACTATGATGTCTACAGAGTCTGTATCGGTAGCGAAGAAGCATAAGATTTCTCATGACGCATCAAGAAGTGAGAGAATTGGGATTCCTAAACCTCGACCCTCGTATCAGTTGAGTATGGGACCTTCTCGTTTAGCTAGAGAATCTAAAAGACCAGAGCCGGTGTCTTTGAGTTCTGGTAATGCTCCTAGGTGTTTCAACTGTAACGTTCTGGGCCATGAACGCGCGCATTGTAATAAACCGCCGGTGACTTGTTATAATTGTGGACGCGAGGGGCATCGAGTTCAGTACTGCGAGATTGTTGCCAAGATGATAGGGGACCGGAGTCCCGTTCCTACTTCTGGAGGACCCAGTGGTGTCCAGTGATTTAGTTGTGTGTCGTACTTTGTGCTGTAATTCGTGTAGAGATTGATATTTGTTGCATGAACTTTTTGGTTTTGTTTGTATTCTACCCTGATGTTTTATTTTAAGTTTCGGGACGAAACTTATTTTTAGTGGGATAGAATGTAATATCCGGTATTATCGTTTTCCGTTATCTTAAATTGTGTGTTTTGACGTCGGATATTTTCTTGTTGATGAGAATCGGAGTGATTTCTATCGTGATACTCTATTTGTTTCTATCGCATAGCCGTTTTAGTCGGGTGCGACTAGTTTTCGTGTGTGTTTCTTTGATAAAATGTGTGCATGTGATGTGGTATGTGATGTGTCATTATTTTCTCGTTAATGTTTTGAATCATAGCCGGTGGCGTTGTGTTGGTCGTCGTGGAACGTGCTTTCATGCCGTATGTTCCTTTGTGTTGCTTGTAACGTTTCGCCGTTATGTGTAAGTTACGCGTTTCTTGTGTATCTCGTTGAGTTTTCCTGGCGGGATATTGCTTCTCTCTACTTGTTTTAAGTTTCGGGACGAAACTTCTTTTAAGGAGGGTAGTATGTAATATCCGCGATTTCATTTTCTTTTTTTTGGCGGAAGTACATATTAGCGACTATTGTGACCGTTTCGTCATTCCGAGAATGACTAATTCTACACTTTTTGTTATCCGAGTTCGTTTCGGTGTTGTTTTGTTGAGTTCAGTGTTATTAAACGACTTTTCCAAGTATGAGTTCGACTTTGTAAAATTACCATCAATTCTTGGAAATTCCAAAAATTCTGAATCTTTTCAGTATTATAGAGCATCAAGTTAGATTTCCAATGGTTCAAACGGTGAGTCAATCGGAGTCCGGACGAAGGAGTTATGGTCGAAATAGCTAAGACTGCACCGTGTGCCTTTTTATGCTGGAGCGGTCAGATCATGGCCGCGCCCTCTGGCCGCCGGCGTGCACTAAGCCGCCGGGCGCTTTTTTTTGCCGTGGCACACAGTGCAGATCAGCCTATTTCTGCGGATTTTGTGAGATGAATGCTCATTTCATCTCTTCCTTCATTCCTCCTCCTCTTGGGCGATCTTGTGGGCGATTTTTGGGCGTTTTTGTATCATCAATCCCAGAGAACTTCATATTCTTCAAGTTCTTGGTGTGGATTAACAACCCCAACAATTGTTCTTCATCCTTAATCCAAGGTAAATTCTTGAAACCCTACTTTTGGGTGAATTGGGGGTTTTTGTTCGTTTTGTCCGATTTAACCGTAATAACTTAGATTTGTGATGTATTGATAATTATTTAGATGTATTATATCATTTACCTTGTTATTCCATGGTTGGATTGTATAGATTCGTCATTTTGGTCGAGTTCTTAATGGACGCCTTGAAGGTGTCCGATAAAAGGTCTTAGAGGGGGGTTCGGGCATTACGCGATTATTATTCATCGTACGATTGTTGATTTATAGTTGATATGACTTAGGGACAAAATCATTGTGAGGAATCGAGTCGGAACCCTCTCGTTCGTTGTCTTCTTCGGGGTTCGAGCTTCCCAGTCGAACCGTGTTCTTCGGAGTGTTCGGTGGCAGTTATTAAGGCAAGTATTTTACTATACGAATTGTGTCTTGTGAATAGGGACGTCGTATTATGGTTGTGATACATTGGTTTGCTTTCGTGTATATGCTTCGTATGAATTGAATTTTTATGAACGATTGACGGTAACGATGATACCTTCACTTAGTCAACAGCTTGGAATTGTGTTGGATGTGCAAATCATCTAAGTTTGTGCCGGGCGTGGTTGGACATTTTTGAGTTGTTGTGATGATTATGATGTGTGTGTTGTCTTGGTTTACATACTTGATTATGCACCTCGGTATAATGTGGAATGGCTTGACATTTGATGATTATGAATTGTGTCGTGTCGATGTGTGTGTGTTCCAGGTAGGGTCTGACGAGGCCTCTGGAGTTCGGTACATGATGTGTACGAACAAAGTGTGTGATCCAGGTAGGGTCTGACGAGGCCTCTGGAGTCCGGTACATGACGTGTACGGACAAGGTGTGTGATCCAGGTAGGGTCTAACGAGGCCTCTGGAGTTCGGTACATGATGTGTACGAATGATGTTTGTGGCCGGGTAGGATCCGTCGAGGCCTCCGGAGTTCGGTACATGATGTGTACGAACAGTGTGTGCGGTCCGGGTAAGGTCCGTCGAGGCCTCCGGAGCTCGGTACATGATGTGTACGGACAATGATCGTGTTATAGTGCTTGTTTGGGTAACATTTTAAATATGGGTCTCGGACTCATAATGATATCTTATCTAGTGTGTTTTGAATCGAGAATCGGGCCAAGGCCCTAATGTTTTTCGAAAAGGTTTTGTAAATTGGGACTCGAGGTCCAAAAGAATTTCTGCTTTAAAAATCCCCGAGATGATGTGTTCCTTTTCAAATATCTCTTGCTTGAGTTCGAAATTCTAAAGCTTCTCGGGAACATTTTAATAATAGATTTCTGTATTAAATTTGTAGTTACTATTTACTTGTTGCATTTCGTATCGTACTATACTTGCACTAGTAAAACAGTGGAGTTTTACTAACCCCGAGTAATCGGGGGGTGGATGTCTGTTTTGTGTCCAGGTGCTTGTAGGTTCAGAGGAGCAGTCACAGGATTGGCACGAGAAGTGATGAGCTACGATACTAATCAAGAGTTGAGAGTTGGTAGAGTTTGGTTATATTGTCAGAGTTGATTTCAGTCTTCCGTTGTATTGTGTTTCGACCCCTGTGTGGGTAATGTTGTATAAGTCAGTTTTGTTGATTGAGTTGTGTGACCTCATCGCTCTGTGTATTCACGTGTAAGTGACCTTAACGGTCTGTATTATTTTATTGTTTGACCATGGCCGGGCAAGCATTTGGTCGTTTTATAAGGTATAGCCTGGTAGATCCTCGTGAAAAGGGGTCTACGGCGTGTAATATTCCCATACGGTTTTAGGGGTGTTACATGCATAATCTCAACCATTTAAAGGCCTAAAAGAACTATCATGAACCCTCGTATTATGACTACACATCAAACACGGTCGGTCCAAATACGACGTAACATCAAATGATCCGAAAAGAGAACAAACGTAATGGAAACCCAAAACTTTGGAATATAACGGAATGACCCAACACGATACTCGATCGAAACACCAATAAAAGTACAGAACATCCATAATAACATGAGTTGGATTTTCGGGAACCCCAAACGACGGTTCCAAACAATGATTACGAGAATTCAGCCCAACGATGACAAAAGTGACATCCAACACAGAAATGAGTAAAACAAATTCGAAACAAGCTCGGATGATGAGAAGTTAAGTGTTACATAATCTCAAAATACTCATACGAAAACGAAGAATCAACAAAATCGAGCGAGTTTTATGAGAATTAAATGTATATACGACGAAACACAACATAAGACGAGATCACGTAAAAACACATCTGAAACTCCACCAAATGGAAAAACTCCAAGAACAAAGTAGATTCAAAATGTCGAAACGGTTACAAGCGAGTCAATAAAATAAACATACACCAAAAATGGAAACTGCTAAAAATGGAAAGGTACGGATATTACAATAAGTTTGGACCAAACTTGCCATTCTCCCTTAAGTATGCTGCAATCACTTTCAAAGTCTCAAAGTAAATTGCAAACTAGTCCTAGATACTAATCTTTATATATATGAAAAGAATATAGTGAGGGAGAATTCCCGCCTAAATGTAGTTGGCTATTAGATGATTTTAATTGGTGCAAACAATATGGTGATTTGTTTACAAAAACGGTGCATTACCAATAACTGACAGCACCAGCAAACTGCCGCTTTACTACTTTATAGATAAAATTGTCGTCAAAATTACACATCATCCCCAACAGCAGGTTAAAAAATGTAGTGGGTGTATTGGCAGTTTACCAGAAAACTGCCCCTTTTGAACTGTCGGTTTAGTGGGTTGGCTGCACATTCTCCACTACTTCAGTAATTGAATATCAAACTGCACATACCCGACATATAATATTGGAAAAAAGTATAAAAGGATACTCCTAAAAAGGAATATACATCAACCCCATTCCACTTTCCCTATAGTATCAGATAAGATACGTCCACTACAAAAAAAATAGTTTTTACCGACGCCAAACGCCGTTGGTAAAACAGAAAATGGCGTCGGTAAAAAATTTACCGACGCCATTACTGACGGGAATCCGCCGTTGGAAAAACGCTCGACCGTAATTTTCGATGTGGGATAGTGTAAAAAATTTACCGACGCCATTTCGGCGTCGGTAAACGGCGTCGTTAATTAAAAAAATAAAAAAAATAAAAATAAAAATAAAATTTACCAACGCCAAGATGGCGTCGGTAAAGGCGTCGGTAAATGGCGTCGTTAATTGTGAAAAAAGAAAAAAAGATAATAATAAAAATTTTCCAACGCCGAAGTGGCGTCGGTAAACGGCGTCATTAATTGTGAAAAAAAAAAGAAAAAAAATAAGTATGCGAAGCGGTCGGCGGCAATGGCGTCGGTAAATCAATTAAATAACGGGCATCAGTAATGGCGTCGGTAAATTATAAGTTAACAATGACGGGTACGGGTGTCGGTAAATGGCGTCGGTAAAAACTGTTTTTTTTTTGTAGTGGTCTTCCCTTTAAATATTAACAAAAGACGGACAGAATGCCGATTTGGAGCAACATCAGGGATCTGAAACCAAGAAATTTTGGTTGGAACATGAGATTGCGTCTGGTCAGATCACACGATGTACTTGATTTTGCTGGAAAAGACATAAAAACAGTCGAATGTGTATTCCACGATGAAACAGTAAGATTATTCTATTATTGTAATCACATTTACATATTATTTATGTCTTACTTCTATTTGCTGCAACACGATTTAATTTCTATCTATTTACAGGGAGACAATCCATGCTCAAATAAAAAAACCATGGGTTTCGAAGCACAAGCCATGCTGCAGGAAGGAAAATTATACAGAATGTCCAAATTTTTGGTTGCCTTAAATGACATGACATATCCGACAACTGATGCACCATTCATGATTAACATTTGTGGATCAACTCTCATATATGAAGATCCGAAAGAAGATTTCCAAAATTTAAGATTTGTGCTTAAAAGCTTTGCAGATTTCGAGACAAACACGAACATCGTCACAGGAAAACTTTACGGTACTACCCAAGTTCGAAATTTCGGTCTCTAAGAATATTTTTCTACATTTTATTATTGATTATTTTCGAAACTAATGTATATATCATCAGACTGGTCGTTAACTTTTCCGAACCGAAGGAGTTTACTAATAAGAACGGTCGTCGATCTAAGTTTTCTGACATAATTCTGGAGGACACCGAGTATGTATTAATTTTAGTGTTAAACTATAATTTGCAATACTAGAATTCATTTTACTAACCCTCTACTTATCCAATGTAGGTCACGCAGACTTTGCCATATCCTATGGGTGACTCAGGTGGATCAAATGCAGTCATATATAGAACAAAATGGAAGGGAGATGGGCATTTGCCTGATACAACTATGAAAAACTAAGATGTTCAACGAAAAGTACACTACTGCAGATCAATGGCGTGTGACGCAAATGTTCATTAACGAAGACTGGGAGATTTTCTCGAGCTTCAAAACAAGGTATTGATATGTGTACAACATATAAACTCTCCATTGTCTTTTAATTATGATTAAAATTAACAAGCTGGCTGAGGATAACAAAACCAATATCGAATGCATTGTTTCTGCATCCATTGGTGGTCCAATGGATATTGCTGAGGAATGCCATCTTTTCAGAGCTATTGAAGAGATTTTCGAGGATAAATGGGTAAAAAAGTTAATTTTTCGAGGATAAAGGGGTAAAAAAGTTAAACATTTTCAACTTTGAAAGACATTTTTGACAATTACTTTACGAATTTTGTAGAATAAAAGGTGGGGCTCTTATTGGATATGTGCTACTATCAAATCCATTGGCATGTACGGGAGGAAAAATAAATGGTATTTCACAAAATGCGACACATGCAAAAAGGGAGTGCATGATTAGATCCTGGGTACTACTGTCTTGAGTGCGACAAAAAAGCTTGTGCGACAACAAAAAGGTCAACTATTTACGTACTACAACATCTAACACTAACTCTGTACTGAAGTACTTTTTTTTTCCAGATATAGACTATTTATGAAAGTGTCAGATTCCACTGCAAGTGCAGAGTTCATAGTGTGGGACAAGCAATGTGCTGAAGTGATTGGTAGAACAGTTTCTGAGTTGATGGAAGATCTGATTAAAAACATAAACAATGATATTCACCAATTCATTTAACCAAATCTCTATCTATACTTAAGTTGTTTGTTTATTGTTACACAGGACGACTAACTAGACGATATTCCCGAGCAGATCAAATATTTACTTCTCAACAGAAAAATGCTATTGAAAATTCAGATAAAGCCAGACGAGAACTATAATTATACATAATCTTTTGGAGTTAGGAACCTCATCACCAATAGTGCCAGAGTATCAGAATACGCTGGTTTTTTCAGTAGAAACAAACAAGAATCGGATGTTTACACTATCGGTGAAAGTGAAGTCAAAAGCAATTCACATAAGAGTGTAATAACTTAAAACTAGAAAATAAAAATATCATACTGATTATCTAATGTTGCTAAATTTTTTAAATAAATCAATCCAGGAAATTGTTTCGGACGAGGAAGTCAGCCCTCCTAAGAAGGCCAAAGGCAAAGAGAAAGCTGATGAAGGCATTGATTGTAAGACCATTCGTAAACTTTATGATGAAATGTCTGCCACGCGGCCAAGGAGAAAGGCAAAGGGCATTGTAATTAAGGAAGAGAAGACGGACAGTCCTTGATCGAGTTCCCGGATTTTTTATGTTGCTCATATTTATTTAAAATATTTCAGTTGAATTTTTTAGACGATGTTTTCATGCATTTTATTCTCAGACTTTCACTTCGTTTATTTTATTTCAATTAAATTACTTTATAATAAGTTGAGCGGGCAATGTAAGATCTACAGCTTTTTCTTAGGTATTCCTAAAACATTACTATATCGATTAAAAACATCTCGATCTCCTAACTATCATTTGAATCTAACCAACTCAAAAAACAAATAAATGTCAGTTCAACCAAATTAAAATGGACCATTTAAGTTGAGTTTGGGCCCAAAAAAAAAATTATCCTTTTTTTTATTTTCGTTTATATTACAGACAAATCTAAGGAAATTACTTAAGTAATTAATTACAACCATATCGAACTAAATAACAATATTACTTACATTTCACACAACCAAAGGTAACATATAAATAAAAATCTAATTACAACAATAACTTAAGATCGGCAAAATATTATATTCATGAAAGGGACGAAAATCATTTGAAGGATAATCTTATAATTTGGGCCCAAACTATCATGAACTAATTAAGTGAACTCATACATTAACCATTTAGCAAATAACTCATAAATCAAATAGAATTAATGTATTATAGTTAAAAATGGTAAGTATATAGTTGTTAAGAATATCGTCTATTCTGAACTGTTGATTAAAAATGTTTTAATTAGTATGGTAGTTAGATAATTAATAATTTTTAAAAAAAAATTATACCCGTTGATAAAATATTATACTCGGCAGTTTTATAAAACCATTTTATTACAATAATATATTCTAATTTGAAATATGTTCATATAAAATTATTTTAATTTATTTTAATTGGTATGGGAGCGAGGCAATTAAAATTCATAAAATATTTTTATACTATTAGAAAAAAAAATATACACAACAACGATTCCTAATTAGTGTAAAAATAGTATGAATAAAAAATATAATTTCAGCAGTTTAAAAAAAGCAATATTGTTTTAACTGCCAAAAGTACCCAATCCGATTATAATATTAATATAGATAATAATGGGCAGTTAATTTAACGAAAGTGCTGTCAAGATAATGGGCAGTTTCAATAACTACCGATTTTCAACTATAAAGCAGACCATATATATAAAGATAAAGATAAAGATGTGCAGGATATCATTTCTCAAATAAGATTTACAGTAAGTTTTCTCAAATTAAATTTGAAACTTTTTCTCTTATTCAAACTATTTCTTTTTTTTTTTGCTAGAAAAGTTGTGTTTTTATGAAGAAATCAGGGTTCGACAGATAACTCCGACGCATTCAGAAGCATGAAAAATATAACTAAATCGACAACCATCAAAGGCAAACGACAAAAGCCGGAAGAAAAATTTCCAGGTACGACAATCATTAAAAAAAGCTGAGTTTTAAAATCATTATTATATATATATAGATATATAGATATACTTAGTCATACCTTAAGATGTAAGAGTATTTTTTTTCTGCAGTAGAATTTCATCATGAAACTCATCCAAGGTGATTATCTGCCAAAAAAAATTACAACATAAGTTACTGAATAATTAACACATATTAAGATATAAATTTGCAAATTGCATCTAAAAATGATATGTTAACTTCTCTGTCATCTTCCATACAAGATGCTTCCAGCAATATTTGCTGCCAATTCAATTCAAATTTCAGTTCCAGACATGATCAACTGAGAATCCAGGAAACACAGAAATGAATGGAAACAACATAATTAGTTGTAATACCACTTGAAGTTTAATGCAGGACTCAAGAGTACATTAGTTGATAATATTCAACTAAGAGTACATTAGTTAATAATTAGGGTTTTATTATAAGTTGGGCTTTTTAATTCAGGTTGAAATGAATTATCAATGGCCTTTATTGCTCAAGGATTTTAAAATAAGAGCTTCATCAAAGTTAAGATTATATACGATGTGGTCCTTTAAACCAATCACTTCTAAAACAAGGAACGAGCCAAACACTCCGAATAAACACATAAAATTAAATGCAAATCTATAGCTCTGCTAGGCAACAGCCCCTATGGTGGATTGGAGTTTAAAATTTAAACTGTAGATAGAAAAAGAAAACCATACTTCCAAGCTGAAAGACAAGATTAAATTGATAACAGTTACCAAAACCAAAAGGTTATGCTCATGTGCAAGCTCCTTTGACAAGAATCCAGCCATAAGCATCAAGGCATTTCCTATATATATAGCGCAGAATGCAACAAGGTTAAGGTACTACTCTAGCACACATGAGCCGCATTTTTCACTTTTTGTTGGTCTTTAAATGCAAATTCTAATTATACTTGGTTAAATAAAAACAAGTATTTTGTAAATGGGCTAATGTGGCTCATATTTAATAAACAATACAGATAAATTATGAACAATACAGAATTGTTTATTAAAAATTATATTGAGTTTTTTAACGTGAGTTCTTTGATTAAAACTATGAGAATGTACTCTATCGGTGATAAAAGAAGTTGGAATATACATTTACAGTGCATCACATAATTTTTAATAAAATCCTCCCAAACAATTCGGTATTATGAACAATCCCGAGTGAAAAATCACATATTTAATAAACAATACAGATCAAATATTATAGAATAAAATTTTCAATACTTTCCTTAAAGAAATATTAATTTGTAAAAATCTTATAACGTACAAAATAAATAAAAAAATTAAAGACTAAATATATTGTACGGCATATATCGAGCTGAATGTTGGCAAAATATTTAGAGGTGGAGAGACGGGTATCGATTTACCTGAGATCGGATGACCATCGGCCAATAAGCTACAAGTCTTTTCCACTGAATTCAGATCTGTAATGAAGATCTATTAAATTAGTAAAAAATATAAAATAAGGTTTTTCTCGGGTCCAAACTGATAATAAAAAAGAAAATCATAAAAAAAGGAACCAAATATTATTACATCGAAATGATATTTCTTTAGATCCAATGATATTTTTTTTAGAATCCAAAAAAACCGTGAGAAAAAAAATCTGGGTTAAATGAAAAAATATAATAAAAATCTTTAATTTAATTATCAGCAGACTTAAACTCTAAATAAATTTTTTACATCAAAATAAAAAAATCAACTAAATAATAAAAATAAATATGTCACACGAAATAGATCGAGCTCGATAATAGAAAAAATATTAAAGGGGGAAAGAGAGGGGCGACGGTGACGGGACGGAAGTGGTGCGGCTTCTTTACTCCGCCGGTGGCCAGATCGGATTTTATCTTTTGTCAGCTGGTTGCGCGGTGCCTTGCCGGCGATGGATTTGCGAGCGGTTTGCTTCGTGCGGATCATTTATAGGGTTTTTTTATTGTTTAATTTGGGAGGATTTCTCAAAGATGAATATTTGGGGGTGATTGCGGTGAGATTACAGAAGGAAATGGAGGTCGGTGGGAGTGAAGTGTTGGAGAAGTGAAGCGGCTCACGACAATCTCCCTTTTGTTTCGGATACAACAATGCTACATGCACAACCAATTTACACAACCAAAGTTTACAACACATCATCTCACCATACATTTATCACTAAATTCATTATTTATTCCACCACCTACCCAACCACCCACATCATCAATGGTTCAAAACAAACACAACCGTTACAACGGTTGTGATTGTATCATTTTTCTTTCGGATATGGCAGTCTCTAAATACACTCCACTTACCCTCTATATACACTCCACCTATAAAGATAACCCTACACCCCTTATTTAATTGATGGCCAAACAAAATTTTCAGTAATAATAGGCGCTGGGATTGTAACCCCTTCCAGATGATGGGAATCTGGGACTGAAAAGGGCCGAATAATACAGTTAGTAATAATAATATAATATAGAGGTGTTCAAAAATATTCGATATCCGATCCGAAATATCCAAAAATTCGAAGTTTCGGATATCCGAAAATTCGGATATCCGAAGTTCGAATATCGGATAATACTATTCAGAAAAATCGGATATTCGGATATCTGAAATATCCGAAAAATCTTAAAAATTTTATTTTTTTATATTTTAAATAATAGAAGGTATTCGGATATTTGGATATCCGATATCCATATCCAGTTTTTTTTCGTATATCCGATATCCGAATCCGGATATTTTTTTCGAATATAAAGATATCCAAATATAATTCATATTTTTTCTGGATATACGGATATCGAATATCAAAATCTACTATCCGAATTTTTGGATATCCGGTTTTGAACACCCCTAATATAATAATTAAATAATAAAGTTAGTGAAATGATTATATTATTATTATTATTAAAGTTAGTGAAATGATGTAACTATTTATTATTATTAATAAAGTTAGTGTAGAGTTAGGGTTGTAAACTAGGAGCTTTTTGTTTGACCATAGTACTTTTAAAATTTATTTAACAAAACATAATACTTTCAAATTTATTTAACAAAACATAGTACTTTTACATAAATCAAGTATTTTACAAAAACAAACAAACTAAATGCAAAGTACAAAGATATTACAAACAACAATACAAAGGAAACTAAATGCAAAGTACAAAGATATTACAAACAAAAATAAAATCTATGCCACATGACCCATCAGGTGCATTCCTAGCAAAGTACCAGCAATACCAACTGGACCCATGGCCTTTAAACCAAAACAGCCCAATATGGAAATACAACAGAGATAAAAACCAAACATACAGCTGCAGCCATGTTTTGAGCCACTGAACCAAATACCCATGACATAAATGGTGCTGACCCACTATCCCAAACACCCATATAACTGCAAACCCGTTGTCCCAAACACCCATATAACTGCAGACTCGTTGTCCCAAACACTTATACTGCAGACCCACTGACCAAACACCCAAGCATAGACACTAAACTGGACTTGCAGACTCAGTTTGCAGACACATTTTGCAAACACTAAAAAATTGAAAGTTATCATATTACCGACACATTTTGCAGACTCGAAGCATAATATCCCAAATTGAACTCCAACAGAAGCACATATATTTGTGTAGAAAGGAAATCAAATATTCATTAAGAAACAACTTCCACTAAACAAAACCAAATGAACAAAACATGTATAGTTCTCACCAGTGCATCAAGTATTTGAACAAAATATCGATAACAAACCAACATGTAGTGTCAGATTAAAATAAAAACGACAATAAAGGTCGGTTACTAAGACAAATAAATGACCACTTTTTTGTGGTTTAATCACGGCTCCAGGGGTCTTTTTCTAGGCCTAGAAGGACATGTTTTCTCGTTAATGACCGGTTTGCTTACAAATCCCGCAAAGGCTAGCTTTTCTTCCTTCTTTAATGTCCATTCCATTTGAAGCCTTGTTGAACGAGGACGACCTCTTCCTTTTCGTTTAAGATCGAACTTGGGAGCAATGTGATAGATGATTGCGCAATATGCTTCATGAGGAGTGGGAAAACTCGATGCCCAAGTAGCCGAATACTCTACAATTGAGTAATATCTTTGAACATATTGTGAACTCTTCAAAGAAAGAAATGCGCATCCACTTAATACATGGGAGCATGGATACTTGTTAATCTCCCATTTACCACATGTGCAAGTTTGTTTCTCCAAATTAGCAACTTGTACATTTTTTCCTTTTGAGTCGTCACCTCAAAAATACCTTTCTCCTATCAATGATCTCATGGTATGTGCACTAGCCTTTGTCATTGAAGCAGCCAATATTGCAGCAACATGTGGAGTATACAAATTTCCGTTAGCTTGAGCGACACGTCCTAAAGAACGTCTCACATTAAAATAGTGCACCACTCTATAGAATGTTAGTTGATTACATGCCGTTATAGGTAAGTAACGAGCACCCTTGGGCACACTATTAAAAATCTCTGACATATTTGTTGTAAGCATACCGTAACGCTTACCACCATCATGTGCCAACGTCCATTTGGACAAGGGATGTCCTTCAAGCCACTCACGAGCTTTTGGATTTAGGTTCCCAATTTCTTCCATAATTGAGTTGAACTTTCGAACTTGATTCTGACTCCCGGCACGATAAGCTAACAATTTTAAATTTGGGTTTCGAAACTTATCATTAGTATGTGGTGTTTCACAGGTTCCATTGTCAACACTAATATCCTAATCATCTCTGGTTCCATCGCCATCGGAATCTTCATCATTTGTTTCAAATCCACTGCTCATTTCATTATTCACAACAGCAATATGAGAGATCGTGTTGAAATCCTCATTCTCAGTCATTTTTTACACAACATTAGTAGGAAAAAGACGTTGATACTTTCTTTTGATATATCATTTGGCAATGAAGCGTCATTTTCTATCAAACTTGATTCTTCAGGTCTGCAAGTAGTGTAACAAACAAGTCTTACATAAGCAAATCAACTAACTAAAGTTATAAGTAAACTCTGTAATAAGTAACAAAGAATATACCTGTAACAATCCTCATACACGACATTAGTAGGTGAAAACTCTTCGGTCCTTTCTTTCGAGATCTCACGAGGCAATGAAGCATCCTTTTCTGTTAAACTTGTCCGCAGAGTTCTGCAAGGAGTGAAATAAACAAAATCCATATAAGAAAACTACCACACACTTAACTTGGAACTAAAAGCTAAAGTAAGTAATGGAACATAAACATGTGTGCTATCTTGGTGTGGCGTTGTGTTTCAACCTCTAAGTATAAATCAACGGTACTTAGTTCCAGATAAACATTAACTACTTGAAACATGATCTCGATATCATCATCGTCCGTGATTGGGAGAGGAATGTATTTCATCATTTTTCCAAAACCAGAAGGATATCTACATATGACTTTGATACCATTTTTTTGTTTATCAATAGATGTAGCAACATGGAGTTGGTTGATAAGTTCGTTGAACTTTATTCCAGGTTGAACCTTGATTGCTTTGCTCGGCGGCTTGTTATAGCATACACCTTCTGGTCCATCACAAATATTGCCACCCCAATAACATAACAGTATAACACACTTCGTCGTCATAGTCACAAAAGTCGAGAACCTATTAAAAGAAACATATTGAATCTTAATCAACAAAAACTATAAAAGCCTTATATCTGCATCTATCCATGTTTCATGAGATTAATTAAACAAAGAAGTAACAAAAATTGAAAAAAGTGAACAGATAAATACTTCTTCAATTTCCATAAATTTGATGTTCCTAAAGCATATATCACAAATACGTAACTGGTTTACTGAAACTCAAAGAAAACAATTAATAATTAGGGTAAAGGCAAGCGATCATACCAGAACACAGTGGGAGATCGAAAAATAATGACGAAGCTGTTGGTGACTATATTGAGGGGCGGCCGATCACGATGAGGAGTAGATACCGATCATATTGAGAAGGGTGACTTTTGGTTTTTTCCCCTCTTTTTTCTTTAGTTGTATGCGTCATATGTGGGAGTTTTTTGGTGTGCTTTTAGTTTGTTTGTTTTTGTAAAATAATTGGTTTATGTAGAAGTACTATGTCTTGTTAAATAAATTTGAAAGTACTATGTTTTGTTAAATAAATTTTAAAACTACAATGGTCAAACAAAAAACTCATAAACTAGGGTGTTAATAAAGTTAGTGTAGGGTTAGAGTGGTAGACTAGGGTGTATATAACAACACCCTTCGGATATTCAGTTTTTTTTTTTAAAAAAATAATCCCACCGAGTGAGAGAAGGAAATGGATTTGTGAAGAGTTGGAAACTGAAGCGGCGCACGGGAACACACCTTTTTATATTGGATATTTAGGGTTTTTTTATTTTTGTATTTAATAATCCCACCGACAAGAATTTAATTTTCGGCGTCTTTTCTTCGCTTTGAAGTATCCTTCAGCATTGGTAGCAAACGAAGGAAGTTTTATTTGATTAGTACTCTCAACAGTGAGATAGAATTTTTTGCACGAAAAAATTTAATACACGTTTTTCAAATTAATACACTTTTTTTTTCAAATTGTAATTAATACTCGCAACAGTGAGATAGAATTTTTTTTGGTTACAAATGAAAATATCTCATTTTTTTTCTCCATGTACCAAGTACAGTTTCCACTGCAATTATTAATCATGATGGCTATCCAAGTAGCTACGTTGCAAGTGGAAGTACTCCTCAATTTTTTGGTATAAGGATTTAGTTTTTATATATCAATTTATTAATTATCTATATATCAGTGATACTATTAAATTGATTTCTTACCAAACAATTTTATGTAGCGACTGGAGCTGTTAATGAGGATGGTGTTGCAAGTACCAATATTACGAGTGGAAGTGTTAATATTTGTTCTGGCATGCCATTTGCAATAATAGATAAAATATCATATTTTATATAGTTGTTTTCTTTTATTTGTCTATTGCTATGGTAAAATAATATATTTGATTGTTTTTCTATTGTAGATCGTGATGACAATATAGATCTTACAAGTAAAAGAAAAAAATATGTGAGCAGATATTTTAATCGAGCTATAAATAGTAATGGATCATCAAAGCATGTTGGTATGATTAAATATTTTTAATTAATCCGTTCAGTTATTACATTTTTCACTATTCATAAATATTTATTTATATGTATTTATTATTATTTTCTACATTCAGAATATTGGGACATTGGCGATCCGTCACATAATTGCAGATATTGTGGTGCTTTGTTCTGGTGTGGGGAAAGATTATCTACCTCCTCAAAGATAAATCCCGTATATTCTCGATGTTGTGGTAGGGATGGAAAAATACAACTCCCCAAATTGAACAACCCTCCTCAAACATTGCAACAACTATTACATGGAGACAATGATAAGAGCAAACATTTTCGTGATAATATTCGATCATACAATAGCATGTTCTCATTTACATCAATTGGAGCAAAAATAGATACGAGTATTAATCAGGGCAAATCACCTCCGATCATTAAGATGCAAAGGCAAAATTATCACTTAATGGGCAGTCTACTGCCCATAGATGGTGAGGCATCAAAGTTTGCTCAGCTTTACATCTATGATACTGAAAACGAGGTGACAAACAGAATAAATGCTGTTAGGTAGTTTATATTTTTAATATTTTAAGTTATGTTATTCAATATATGTGATGCGATAAAATTACTTCTTTCGACTAATTTTTTTATTTTTATTTTAAATATGTAGGAAAAATCATGACTCTAATGATCTCCATTCGGAAATAGTTCATGAGCTGAAGATTATGTTGGATGAGAACAATGTGTTGGTCAAGTCGTTTAGGATGGCGAATGAGAGAGTGTTGGATGATAGAAGTTCAGACATTAAGCTGAAATTGATTGGGAAGCGAGGTATGGATGGAAGAACATATAATTTACTATCAGTGTCTGAAGTTGCTGCACTAATTGTGGGAGATTTTGATCGAGTTGATGGGGATAGAGATATTTTGGTAGAGACACGATCGGGAAAGCTGGACCGCATCAACGAGTTGAATGCAGCGTATCTTGCATTGCCATATCCTCTTCTTTTTCCGTACGGTGAGGATGGTTACCGATAGGATATAGAATTTGCCGAAGGTAAGGCCTGCGAAGGGGGGAGGAAAAATATTAGCCAGGGGGAATTTTTCGCCTATTGTATGCATGACAGGGATGATGAGGCAACTACGTTATTGCACTCTAGGAAATTATTCCAACAATTTTTGGTTGATGCATTTACAACTGTTGAGTCAGCAAGAACAAGGTGGGTCCGTCAGAATCAATCGCAACTGAGGGCGTAAATGTACGAAGGTCTTCAAGATGCATATATACGTGGTGAAACAGATGCTTCTGCACAAGAAAAA
The DNA here is from genome assembly GCA_033398695.1 of Orobanche coerulescens. Lineage (NCBI taxonomy): Eukaryota > Viridiplantae > Streptophyta > Magnoliopsida > Lamiales > Orobanchaceae > Orobanche > Orobanche coerulescens. The sequence goes on from CM065803.1 coordinate 55,556,456, forward strand.
CGAATCATATTGCCCTCTTCATTTATTGGCGGGCCTAGAAACATGATACAAAATTATCAAGATGCCATGGCTATATGCAGATGGGCTAGATACCATGATTTATTCATCACATTCACCTGCAACTCGAAATGGCCTGAGATCACTAGATTTTTAGAGAAAAGAAAGTTGAAACCAGAAGACCATCCTGACATAGTGTGTCGGGTATTTAAAACGAAGTTGGATGAGTTGATGAATGATATTCAGAAGAAACACATATTCGGTGAAGTAAAGGCAGGTAATCATGCGATTCATTTTTTTTAAATACCATGCTATTGATGTAAAATTTGATAAAATTTTTAATAGTCGATTTTAACTATATTATGTTTTGCAAATTTCAGTTGTGTACACCGTTGAGTTTCAAAAACGTGGGTTGCCACATGCGCATATATTGGTATTTTTGTGTAAGAAAGATGGATTTGCAACGGTGACGACGATCGACGATGCTATCTCTGCAGAGATACCCGATCAAAATAGTGAACCTGAGTACCACGCTTCTGTTATCGACTACATGATTCATGGCCCATGCGGAGCGGCTAATAAGTTTGCTCCATGTATGTTTGATGGAAAATGTACAAAGTATTTCCCTAAGAATTATATTGAAGAGACTACCATTGATGAGGAAGGATAACCAACATATAGACGAAGAGATGATGGACGGTTTGTTCTGAAGAATGGTGTGCCGCTTGACAACAGATACGTTATACCGCACAATCGTTATCTACTACTCAAGTATGGAGCCCATTTGAACGTCGAGTGGTGCAATCAGTCAAGAGACATAAAGTATCTTTTTAAATACATAAACAAAGGAAATGATCACGTGACCGCAACATTTTACAAAAGCTCGCCAAATGTTAATTCTGTAGAAGATATCGACGAGGTCAACCAGTACTACGACTGCAGATATGTTTCTTCATGTGAGGCAGCATGGAGACTTCTTGGATTTGAGCTTCACTATAGGGATCCACCTGTTGAGCACTTCAGCTTTCATCTTCCTGACGAACAAAATGTTGTTTTTAGCGATCAAGATGAAATATCCAATGTGCTAGAAAAACCTACTGTGAACCAAAGCCCATTTCTAGCTTGGTTCGAGGCCAATGATAGGTATCCTTGGGCAAACAATCTTACCTATGAGGAATTTTCGCAGCATTTTGTTTGGATTCAAAAAGACCGGATATGGAAGCCAAGAAGAAGGAAAAGAACAGTTATTGGACGTGTGATTTTTGTTCCTCCAGGTTGTGGAGATATGTACTATTTGAGGCTCATGATTAACATTGTCCGTGGTGCGAAATGCTACAAGGATTTGATGAAAGTCAATGATATCCAGTATGATACCCTGCGTGATGCATGTTATGCATTAGGTTTGTTGACCGACGATAAAGAATATATTGATGCATCGTAGAGTCAAGTCAGTTTGCCTCTGCGCATTCGATGCGGCTATTATTTGCCACATTGCTTTCATCGAATTATATTAGCCGACCTGAACATGTTTGGGAACTGTGTTGGGTGTACTTATCCGAGGATGTTCTAAACAAACAACGCAAATTGGCCCGCCAAAGAGGTATGTTGAATCTATTTTGTTTGTTTTACTTTCCAATTCAATATATTTCTTTAAATTTTTCATTCTTAGTGAAAAAAATATTGTTTCCACATCAAGAATATTGATTTTTATCTCAGATTTACGTCTGACCGAAGAAGATATTAAAAATTACGCGTTGGTAGAGGTCGAGAAGCTTTTGCAGGCTGGTGGAAAAAGTTTGAAAGATTTTTATCGCATGTCAATACCAGGCAGCCGTTACTTCAATGGATCACGTAATATATTTGTACTCGACGAGCTAAGATATGATCCAATAGCTCTCTCATTAGAGCATGAAAACCTACTACAAAGCATGAATGTCGACCAACGTCGTGTTTATGATGTGATCATGTCTTCAATTAATGATAACAAAGGAGGTTTCTTCATATATGGCTATGGTGGCACTGGAAAGACCTTTGTGTGGAGGACACTACCATCATGTTTGAGGTCGCAAGGAAAAATAGTTTTAAATGTGGAATCAAGCGGTATTGCTTCTCTTTTACTACCTGGTGGAAGAACAGCTCATTCAAGATTTTCCATTCCATTCGAGATTAACGGAGAATCGACATGTAATATAAAATTTAGAAGTCACCTCGTTGAATTGTTAATGAAAACAAAACTTATCATATGGGATGAGGCACCAATGATGCACAGACACTGTTTTGAGGCCGTGGACATTTCCTTGAATGACATAATGAAGAATATTGATCCAGCTAATCAGAAAAACCTTTCGGAGGTAAAATCGTTGTGTTTGGTGGTGATTTTCGTCAAATATTGCCCGTAATTCCAAAAGCTCGAAGACCTGAAATTGTTGGTGCTGCCATCAATTCATCTCCGCTTTGGAAACACTGTAAGGTTCTACGACTGACCAAGAATATGAGGCTCCAAAATACATCATCAGTACAGGAAATGGAAGAGTTACAATGCTTTTCCGAATGGATTGCCAACATTGGTGATGGTACTATTGGGGAACATGACGAAGAAGGAATTACCATTGACATTCCTCATGATTTTTTGATACAAGACTTTGAGGATCCTATCCCAGCAATTGTTGAGAGCAGATATCCATCCTCTGGCATTTACACTGAAGATTCGTCTTACTTTAAAGAAAGGGCGATTTTAGCGCCTACACTTGACGTCGTTGATGAAGTGAATCAATATATGAACGCACAATTAGCTGGAGATGGACGCTTATATTTAAGTTCGGATGAACCATGTCATTCAAATAATACTACTGATGTCATAAATGCACTTCACACAACTAAATTTTTAAATGAAATCAGATCTTCAGGGGTTCCAAACCATGAACTTAATTTGAAAGTAGGTACCCCGGTGATGTTGCTACAACATGTTGACCATTCAATTGGACTGTGTAATGGTACAAGAATGGTCAACACAAAGCTTGGGAACCATGTCATTGAAGCTGAAATTTTAACAGGAAGTAACACAGGACATCGAGCATTAATTCCTAGAATGTCGTTGACACCTTCTGATCCCAGGCTACCAGTCAAATTCACAAGAAGGCAATATCCATTGATTGTGTCATTTGCGATGACCATAAATAAGAGTCAAGGTCAATCTTTAACTCACGTTGGACTATTTCTGAGGAAACCAGTTTTTTGTCACGGTAAACTATATGTGGCTTTGTCAAGGGTTACTCATCCAAAGGGTCTCAAGATCTTGATATGCGATAAAGAGAACAACAAATCTACCACAACAAGAAATGTAGTCTATATGGAGGTCTTCCGCAATTTGTAAAAATCGTTATTTTCCTTTATCTCGGACAATATTAAATATATCGCATTGTGTTATATTGATCTTAATGTTTTTTCTCTTCATTATTTAAACTCTATCAGTGTGCAAATATCCCAACTATTTACAGAATTTAAATTAGAGCCCATGCATCGTGTTGTTGCCCAAAATATTTATCCGAAGATTAATACTGCTGGAAGACGGACAACAAACAACAATTGCGGGAGCACTTCCGAGAGAAGATTAATAATACAAGATTTGCCGGGTTTGTTAGGCCCGGGCTTGAATGCTCTCGCGAGATGTTATTAATACAAATATTCGTGGATACAAGTATTAATGAGAGAAATCTAAATACAATGAGTGTAAAAAGACTCTGTTAATCCGGCTCTTGAGCGAAGCTTGGTGTTCTTCGTCCCGCCGATAATCTGCTCGAGGAGAAAAGGCCGGGAGAAGTAAGACCGAAAGAAAGCTGTTGCCAAGAGTTGGATGTTAGCCAAGTGCTTAATGTTTGCTTCTGTATAGTGTGCTTGAATCGCAGTATTGCTCAAGGAAGCTGAAGCCTTTTTTGTGGTAAAGGTTCGATCCAGAAGAGTTTCGGTCCCTGGACAAGTGCTGGGAGCCTTGTTTATATAGGGGCAGCCGGGTCCTGTCCTGTAGTGGCCGATCGCCTGCCGGCCATTATAATAATGTGCCGATCTCTGGTGTCGGGCTAAAGTCCAAATAAGATCTTGTCGGGCTAAAGTCAAAGTCGAGGAAGAGGCTGCCACAGTGGGCGGTCCAATAAGGAGCCATCACGTGTCCGGAGTCGATCCAACATGTGGCCCTACCGATAAGCTTCGGCTGTCTTTACGGGTGGAGGGAATCTGTCAGGCTTTGGTCAATGGCCCGAGATTCGCGGATCTTGTCTCGGCCTTTGCACATGGTGCGATCTTGAGGCTCGGCCTTCGCCGACTGGATGTCCATCGGTGGTGATCGACATGAGCGGTCGTCCCTGGCCGATCATCCGAGGTCGTCATCGGCCGGTGGATGGAGGTCGCCAATGGTCGGTCACCAAGGGTCGATCGGCGATGCCGATAGAGGGTCGCCGGATGTCGGTCGCCAGAGTCGGCCGCCGAGTACCGAGAGACGATCGTATCCGAGGTCGATCGCTCGGCACCGGACTTGTCCTCGGACCTTGATTGTGATCTAGCAGCATGTCCGCTGGTTAAGGCTCGGTCGCCAGTTCTTTGGTCGCGATCTTGCCTTGGTCGCTCAGCGATAAGTCGGTCGCTCGGCCTCGGAGGCGATCGCCGGTCGGAAGGTGTTAAAACTTGACACAACAATTGCCCCAGACTTGCTCTATGTTGAAGACATGGGGCGAGGTGGTTCTTGCCTGATCATGTACGGATGAGGACGGGCGATCCGAGCCGACTGGGACTCGGACTTGGGCTATCATGGTCGATTGGCTTAGCTATCTTTCGGTCTCGTACTGCAAAAAACAACATTGGCGATCCCCCATGGAAACTTGGTGGTTTCGCTTGCTTGAGGAATCGTGCACGGTCGCGGAGATCGATGGACCGACCCATGACCGTGTCTTGGTGCACAAAGACAATGAGTGCCTCGTGACTCACTTTATTATGAGGGTCCTCTGTTAGCCGCCTCGCCTTGTATTTAAACGAAAGGCATGCGGTCTCGGTCTAGAGGAGTCCTTGCGCGAGCGGCGTCGGATGAATCAACTCCACGCCCGCGGCTTGTTAGCTCTGCTTCCACCTCGGCCGGCCATGGAGATGGCCGACCTCGGCGGTGTGCGTTGAGGCGGGGTTGTGGCATGTGTCCACCGATTAATGTTGGAGGGCCCTCGACTACGCCGGCCTCGTATTTAAACGAAGGCGGGCGATCTCGGCGAAAGGACCTTGCATGACCAAAGCGGCCGGTTCCATCGATGCCGGGGCCATGGATTTATGATGTGTGGTGGAGGCGATCTTATGCCTTAGTCCGTCATGTTATATCTTTGGATGTAGATGGCGATCGTGTCCAGGGTTCTTGATGATGTTGCGATTCGGCGGAAGGCGGCGATCGTCGCTCGGCGGCGATCGCTTTATTCGTAGGTCGAAATTGGCGATCGGGCGGCGGCTAGTCACTCATGTTAGAATGGATGTAGGCGGGGATCGAGTCCTCGGCTCTGTGGGTAGTAGCGATCGGGTGGGAGGCGGAGGTCGTCGCGGAGTGCCGATCGTTCTACTCTAGGCCAAGAAGAAGCCTTTGCACGGACAGAAATCTGCGGCTCCGGCCGGAAGGCTGCGTAGGTCATCGGTAGGGTCTTCGTGAGATGCCCGAACATAGGCGAAGCCACGAAAACCTCCTAGGACGCGTAGAGGCGGTCTCATCGCTACGGGCTCGCCGTTGAGGATGATCACGTCAACCCGGTCGATGTAGTCCGAGTCGGACTCTGTTCTCCTTGCACGATCCGCCACATGCGATGGGGACCTTCGGCCGAGCGGCCTGGTGGCGAAGTATTACGTGAAGACGTGCGCCGGCTCGTTAAAGGAGCCAATGGACCGAGGTGGCAATGAGGTGTACCACCGGTGGCGAGGTCGTCTAGCGTCGGAGGAACATTCGGCACCGGTCGCGTCCGATGCCCCACACCCGGTCATGTAGATGTTGAACTTGTGCGAGTGTGCTTGGGGGTCCGATCGCCCCGGTACACGGGTGTCGAGGAGGAGCGATCTTGTCTTTGTCTGCGGGCGAGCTCGATGTCGATCGCGAGCGGCTCGCTCGGCGCGGCGTTCGTCTTGGTGGCGCTGCACGGATTGCGGGAAGCGCCTTCATGTCGTCGATCAGCGTTGCATTGCGGCGGCCGCCGCTCGCTTGCGGATCGGCTTTGGGAGCGGGGCCGAGGCGATCGTGTGCGATCTCGGACCCGCTGCCGACCACGGGAATTTGGCGAGCAGAGCCAGCGGGCTGGATCGCCTTGTGGGAGCCGGGTAGGCCGAGCTCACGGTGACGGACACCAACTCCGTCGTCTCGTAGGCCGGGCGGGTGCCCGTCGCTGAGTCGGAGTCGGCGCCTGTGCGATCGAGACAGGCGTGCCCGGCTGCGAGCGCCTCTTCTTGCGGGCGAGAGCCTCTGGCGCTTGCTCGGCCGGTAGTGCCTTGAGCTTCCGCTTGATCTTCGGCGGGAGACAAGCGGGCGGCGAGAGGCGCGTCGAGAGCACTCCATCGTTCTGAAGGCGGCTATGGCCTCTTCGATCTGTTCATTGGTTCGGGGCCCGATCGAGCGAGAGGCTCGGGCCGCCGTCCGGGCGGATCGGCGTCTCGATCGCGGCGGCGCCTTCCACCATCAGTGCGGCTCGGGCCCAGGGCCAGGCGAAGTGCAGCCGGTCGGCTTTCTTCGACGCGGAGGCTAAGACATGTTTCGAAGGATTTCTTTTGAAGTGCGGTGATTGTCACTTCAAATATCCGCCCGAGAACAGTGAGTGTTCTTCGGACGGTAGGTGTAAAAATCGAGGTTGGATTACCCTCCTTCTAGCGCCAATTGTTGTTGCCCAAAATATTTATCCGAAGATTAATCTGCTGGAAGACGGACAACAAACAACAATTGCGGGAGCACTTCCGAGAGAAGATAATTAATACAAGATTTGCGGGTTTGTTAGGCCGGGCTTGAATGCTCTCGCGAGATGTTATTAATACAAATATTCGTGGATACAAGTATTAATGAGAGAAATCTAAATACAATGAGTGTAAAAGACTCGTTAATCCGGCTCTTGAGCGAAGCTTGGTGTTCTTCGTCCCGCCGATAATGCTGCTCGAGGAGAAAAGTAGGAGAAGTAAGACCGAAAGAAAGCCGTTGCCAAGAGTTGGATGTTAGCCAAGTGCTTGATGTTTGCTCTGTATTGCGTATGTATTGCAAGAATGTCGGAGAGTGCGAGAGAGAGTTTACAAATGCGGGGGCTTCGTTTATATAGAGCGGCGGGTCTGTCTGTAGTGGCGATCGCTGCCGGCCATTATAATAATGTGCCGATCTCACGGGTCATCGGGCTAAAGTCCAAATAAGATCTTGTTTGTCGGGCTAAAGTCGAAAGAAGAGGCCGCCACGGTGGCGGTCGATAAGGAGCCATCACGTGTCCGGAGTCAGTCAACATGTGGCCCTACTGACAAGCTTTCGGCGGCCTGTCGGCTGGTGGAGGGAATCTGTCAGGCTTTGGTCAATGGCCCGAGATTCGCGGATCTTGTCTCGGCCCTTGCACGTGGTGCCAGTCTTGAGGCTCGGCCTTCGCCGACTGGGTGTCCATCGGTGGTGATCGACATGAGCGGTCGTCCCTGACTGATCATCCGAGGTCGTCATCGGCCAGTGGATGGAGGTCGCCAATGGTCGGTCACCAAGGGTCGATCGGCAGATGCCGATAGAGGGTCGCCAGATGTCGGTCGCCGAGACGATCGTATCTGAGGTCGATCGCTCGGCCCGAGACTTGTCCTGGGACCTTCGGTTGGCCAGTCTAGCATGTCCGCTGGGTTGAGGCTCGGTCGCCTGGTCGCAGCTCGGCAGACTTGTCTTGGTCGCTCGGCAGTAAGTCGGTCGCTCGGCCTCGGAGGCGATCGCCGGTCGGAAGGTGTTAAATCTTGACACAACACTTGGGATACGGGAATATCCAGTGGTTGAGCATCGTAGAAAGCATGCACTCGAGCCTGTCTGACCGGCCACGGACAATATTCGGTCTCCATCAATTCTTGAAATTCGGCCCATGAAGCAACATGATCTTTGGGACCAACGGCCTCCCACCAATCCGTAGCATCTCCCGTGAGAAAGTATTGAGCAATAGGGACCTTACGGTCCTCGGGGCAGTTGGTAGCAGTGAAGACCTTGGATATCTCCTTGATCCACCCTTCCCAGCCGATCGGGTCCGAAGCTCCCGAAAACTGAGGAGGATGCATCTTGATGACATCCTGAAGCCGGCCGATCCGCTCGCCCCGATTAGCATGGGCTGATCGGGGTTACGGACCACTGAGCTATAGCCGCCATCCGGTTAACCATTTGCCTTTGCATAACCGCAATACCAAGATCGGCGCGCTCCTGAGAAGAAGCATGACTGTGGCGGTCGCCGGTACTGCCGGCTCCCGAAGAATGCGACGTGGCCGCCCCACCGGCTGCCCCACGTCCTCGGCCGCATCCACGACCACGACCACAGTTTCCTCCGGCATCCATACTGATGTTAAGAGATAAAAGAAGTATATTGATGATGAGTAAGGGAGGAAAAGCAACTACGATTCAAGAGTGGAAATACAATGCAAGAAACAAAAGAGCCGAATAAGAAAACTTACGAGCACTGGAAGTACTGGGATGCTGGCAGCGGTGTGACAATGTGCAAAACAAAACACGGCTAGACCCAAATAACCAACAAGCCTAGGTATCCATAAACCTAGATCTCTGATACCATTTCTGTAACACCCCCGAGATATTCAGAGTATATTACAGCGCCGTGGATCCCTACATGGGACCCACCAGGCTATAAACAAGAAAACTCCGCTCGACTAACCATCTCGGTTAGCGAGGACACACATTTAAATGATATGACATAAAAAGATACACACGGAGCAACCGGCGAATAAGTATCAACCGACAGTGTAACAAAATTAAAATAATACAATACGGAGTTTGAAATGAAAAGCCTAAGTACTCGCGAGTACCATTTATAAGTTTCAGAAGTGGACAACAACCATATCGAAATAGACAAGAGACATAAGAAGACCCAAATGCACATGTCAACGACCCTGGCCAACATCCTCGTACTGTCCCGGTGCTCGCTCGTCCGGATAATCATAACCTGAAACCCATAACAAGAATTTCCCCAAAACGGGTCCCCAAAGGGGTTAGCAATTACGCTAGTACACGTAATCAAGGCAAACCAATCGCTTACACATCTCATAGTACATGCACCAATATCATTTTCAAAAGCCAAAACCAGACATGTCTTTTCCGGAAATAAACAGTCAAACAATTTGCCTTGGGAACAGAGTCATATCATAAATTCCCGCACGAGGCCTCTAAGGACCCTCCCGCACTGGCTATATTATAAAGCAAAACACGCACATGCATCGCCTTGGGAACAGAGTGATATCATTAATTCCCGCACGAGGCCTCTAAGGACCCTCCCGCACTGGCTAGCTAAACAAACTCATGAATCCGGGACGAAAACCTTTGGATTCCCTCCTTGATCCCGTCGGACCAACACGAGGTGAGCAAATCACACACAAAATGCATTACCATTCCACGTTAAGCATAAAGGTTTCCAAAAATACTTGCCTTGAATAATAGATGACGCAATGGACGGGAAGGATAGTCACCGACGAACACTAGGAATCAACGGAACCGAACCTAACGATTCGAAGAACATAATTACAACCAATTCTAGACGAATACGGAAATGGAATACACCCGAAAACCCGCCTACGATTCATGTATATTCGAATAAAAATAATAACGAGGGCGGACCACAACCAAACCCTCTCGATTCCACAAAACTATGAAAATATACCATGAATCCGTAGGGAAACCAACAAAACCGACGAGATTAATCATGTACATCATGAGTTAATCTAACATACGGAACGAATCGGACAAAATATGAAAACCCCTTCAATTTACCCAAAACAAGGTTTTTAGGAGTTTACCTAGAAAGAGGATGAAGAACACGATTTGAGGTTGATAATATATTCCAAAAACTCGAAGATGATGATAGCTCGGAGTTACAAAGCTTCAAATCGCCGGAAATGCCAAGAAGATCGCCTAGGAGCCGGATGGGGAGAAGAAGGAGTGGAAATGGCCGAAATCGGTCAACCCCTGGGTTTATAAACCCAGGCCTCGTTACGTACGTTAGCCACCACATGCTAACGTACGTAAGCCGTATTACGTACATAAGCCATAAGGGCCTTACGTACGTAATCAAAAAGGCAGAATTGCCTGAACTGATATCCACTAGGGCGTTACGTACGTAACCGAGATGGGTGTTACGTACGTAACCAAAAAGGCAGAATTGCGTGAACTGAATTTCACTAGGACGTTACGTACGTAACCAAAAGGGTGTTACGTACGTAACATTCCTTTCTGTGGAGTACAGGCCAGGAATGAAAGAGGGAGGTACCGAAAAAGAATCGAAATACAACGGTGAACAATACACGGTGGTACGGACGTAAGGGGGCTGAAACGACAAACTTAAGTGCCGAAGGAAAACATATTCCCGACTACTCAAAGGTTCAGAAAAACAACATCAAACGTAAATTTCCCAAAAGTTGAAAAATTTACAAAACGGTCCAAACACCCGAAAAGTACGATACATGGTCGAAACACCAACGAAAGCTCACAACGCCCACAATAACCTGAGATCGATCTTCGGTAACCCCGAAACGGCGGTCCCGAACGACGATTAAGATAACACACCAAAAAGCGACGAAAACACATGAAACACCGACTCGAGTAAAACGAGTCCGAAACAAGCTCGAACGACAAACGTTCAATATTAAATATCCTCAAAATGTCAATACGGTTACAAGCGAGTTGCTAAACAAAAATGCACCAAAATGAGAATAATAAGAGAAGGGAAAAATGCGGATATTACATTCTTAGCGTAGGCTATCGCTCAGTGCCAGCTTACTGTCTCATTCTGTACTCGCTTACGTACGTTACACCCTCGAGTTACGTACGTAAGCAACACCCATTAGCGTACGCTAGTTACATACCTTAGCGTACGTTAACACATGTTGACTTCAAAATTGTCCAGGTTCATCCGCGGGAATCTTTCCGAGCCCACCACCAGCCCTCCCATGTGCTCGCCAGCCTGCTCAATTATTGACTTCCTTACGTACTCTATACCTCGTAGCGTATGCTATATATAGCTCATAATGTACGTTACCCTTACCTTTTAGCGTACGTTACGACGTAGTTGCATGCGAAGGATTAAGAGTTGATATTATCATGCATGTGGATACGAATACGGAAACGATCATGCCTCGATTGTAGATAGCACAAATTTGAGTAATACAGGGTTCAAATACGAACGAAAATACATTATCCGGGTATTACATAGACAAACCTCACTCGGATATAGATTGCGATTCTAACAATGTCGGATCCTTGATCCTAATAACACTGAATTGAATCTTATCCTTTCTTTTACCTCTCGTGTATGAGTTTTTGAGTATCACACTCAAACTCTTGACAATATAAGCTCAAGTAAAACAACTAGAATGATTACAATTATATCTCAAGTATGGATGATTTGCTCAAGGTTGTTGTGTGGTTTGATACCAAATGGTTTGGTATTTATAGCCATTTTCCTTCAACTAGCCATTACTGCCAGCCTTACTTAGCGTGCGCTAATATTCTGACTTAGCGTGCTCTATCTCCTGTTGCATACGTTAATATGTGCTGATTGCGTACGTTATCTGCTTGTGACTTCAGTCCAGTGGCTACTGCCTCTATCAGTTAGCGTGCGCTAACATCTCCCTATAACGTGCGCTAATATTACGTCATTGCTTGCGTCATATATCCGTTTGTTACTTTTGACTTCTGACTTTCCACCGAATCTTCCAACGTTCATATGTTTGAATTCAAATGCTCTTTAGCATGCGCTAACGATCATTCATAGCGTGCGCTATGTCTTATGCATGGCCGGTCCTGAGTTTTCGGATGCCCTGGGCGAGGCGATAGAAAAATGCCCCTCTTAAGCGAACAACACACTATTTTGTAGAAATTTATAACCTCGGCAAGTTACGCCGCTCATCCTCATGCCAATTCTTCATTAGTAAATAAAATGTTACAGTATAAGATATAAACTTCGAATTACAATTTCAAAATACAACACTTAAAACGATGTTGTCGCTTGTATCTTGAGAATAAAACCATCGATTATCTCATCATAATCAACATTCGCTAAAATAATATCACCATATCATGAAAAACAAATATCATAAGCAACCGTAAATGAAAATAAATCTTATGAATTCTAACACTATAAAATTAATAACATAATCATCACATAGTATAAGATATTAATATGTAATGTAATAAACTAATATGATTGAGTTTGCTACATCTTTAATCCATATTACACATGAGAATAATGGTGAATTCATATATTCTACGAGTACTTTGCAAAGAATGATTTTTTGTACAAGTAAAGAAGCAAACAACTCAAGAATCAGACAAGTGAAATTTTGGAAAAAAAGTAAAAGTAGAAACAAATACGTTTGATTACAATAACCTTTAAAAAACTTTATTTCTATTGGTTACATGTTAACCCCCTTACCCACGTGGGTAATCCTACACAACACCTTAAATAAATATTATTTTTTATTTCGTCTTTCTATTTCCTCAATGTATTATCTTCTTCCTTCACCATTATATCTTTTTCCTCCACTCTTATCAGAAAAAAATTTGAGATCTACTCTTTCATATTTTGTTTCTACCCAATATACATGAACCTAAAATTTCATGCCCGCAAACGTTTGTTGCCCTGGGCTGTCGCCCACCTCGCCCGGTACCAGGCCCGGCCCTGGTGATCTTCATGATTTTCAAAGATCTTAGGGATTAAGGGATTTAACAAAGCAAACGTATCTAGGCCTGTGGACGAGTAACAGCAGGCTGCTGCTTAATTATATTTATCCCTAGTTTTATTTCTATATCGATTCCATATTATGCTACTAATATTTGACTAGTAATACCCGCTGTGCGATGTGTTGTTGCCCAAGATATTTATCCGAAGATTAATACTGCTGGAAGACGGACAACAAACAACAATTGCGGGAGCACTTCCGAGAGAAGATTAATAATACAAGATTTGCCGGGTTTGTTAGGCCCGGGCTTGAATGCTCTCGCGAGATGTTATTAATACAAATATTCGTGGATACAAGTATTAATGAGAGAAATCTAAATACAATGAGTGTAAAAAGACTCTGTTAATCCGGCTCTTGAGCGAAGCTTGGTGTTCTTCGTCCCGCCGATAATCTGCTCGAGGAGAAAAGGCCGGGAGAAGTAAGACCGAAAGAAAGTCTGCCAAGAGTTGGATGTTAGCCAAGTGCTTAATGTTTGCTCAGATATAGTGTGCTTGAATCGCAGATTGCTCAAGGAAGTCAAGCCTTTTTGTGGTAAAGGTTCGATCCAAGAGTTTCGGTCCTCGGACAAGTGCCGGGAGCCTTGTTTATATAAAGGCAATGGTCCTGTCTGTAGTGGCCGATCGCACGGCCATTATAATAATGTGCCGATCTCACGGGTCGGGCTAAAGTCCAAATAAGATCCGGTTGTCGGGCTAAAGTCCAAGGAAGAGGCTGGGACAGCGTGGGCGGTCCAATCAGGAGCCATCACGTGTCCGGAGTCAGTCAACATGTGGCCCTACCGACAAGCTTTCGGCGGCCTGTCGGCTGGTGGAGGGAATATGTCAGGCTTTGGTCAATGGCCCGAGATTCGCGGATCTTGTCTCGGCCTTTGCACATGGTGCCAGTCTTGAGGCTCGGCCTTCGCCGACTGGATGTCCATCGGTGGTGATCGACATGAGCGGTCGTCCCTGGCTGATCATCCGAGGTCGTCATCGGCCAGTGGATGGAGGTCGCCAATGGTCGGTCACCAAGGGTCGATCGGCAGATGCCGATAGAGGGTCGCCAGATGTCGGTCGCCAGGAGTCGGTCGCCGAGTACCGAGAGACGATCGTATCTGAGGTCGATCGCTCGGCACCGGGACTTGTCCTGGGACCTTCGGTTGGCCAGTCTAGCATGTCCGCTGGGTTAAGGCTCGGTCGCCAGGTTGCTGGTCGGCAGTCTTACCTTGGTCGCTCGGCAGTAAGTCGGTCGCTCGGCCTCGGAGGCGATCGCCGGTCGGAAGGTGTTAAAACTTGATTCAACAATTGCCCCCCAGCTTGCTCCTATGTTGAAGACATGGGGCGAGGTGGTTCTTGCCGGTGATCATGTACGGATGAGGACGGGCGATCTGAGCTGACTTGGGACTCGGACTTGGGCTATCATGGTCGATTGGCTTAGCTATCTTTCGGTCTCGTACCTGCAAAAAACAACATTGGTCGATCCCCCATGGAAACTTGGTGGTTTCGCTTGCTTGAGGAATCGTGCACAGTCGCGGAGATCGATGGACCGACCCCATGGCCGTGTCTTGGTGCACAAAGACAATGAGTGCCTCGTGACTCACTTTATTATGAGGGTCCTCTGTTAGGCTGCGCCTCGCCTTGTATTTAAACGAAAGGCGTGCGGTCTCGGTCTAGAGGAGTCCTTGCGCAGGGCAGCGTCGGATGAATCAACTCCACGCCCGCGGCTTGTTAGCTCTGCTTCCACCTCGGCCAGCCATGGAGATGGCCGACCTCGACGGTGTACGTTGAGACGGGGTTGTGGCATGTGTCCACTGATTAATGTTGGAGGGCCCTCTGACTACGCCGGCCTCGTATTTAAACGAAGGGCGGGCGATCTCGGCCGAAAGGGACCTTGCATGACCGAAGCAGCCGGTTCCATCGACTGCCAGGGCCATGGATTTATGATGTGTGGTGGAGGCGATCTTATGCCTTAGTCCGTCATGTTATATGCTGGAATGTAGATGGCGATCGTGTCCACCGGGTTGCTGATGATGTTGCGATCCGGAAGATCGCGATCGTCGCCGCGGCGCCGATCGCTTTATTCGTAGGTCGAAATTGGCGATCGGGCGGCGGCTAGTCACTCATGTTAGAATGGATCAGGGCGGATCGAGTCCTCCGGCTCGCTGGTAGTAGCGATCGGCCGAGATCGGGAGGTCGTCGCGCGGGTGCCGATCGTTCTACTCCTAGGCCAAGAAGAAGCCTTTGCCTGGACAGGAAATCTGCGGCTCTGGCCCGGAAGGCTGCGTAGGTCGTCGGTAGGGTCTTCGTGAGATGCCTGAACATAGGCGAGAAGCCCTGAAAACCTCCTAGGACCGCGTAGAGGGCGGTCTCATCGCTTACGGGCTCGCCGTTGAGGATGATCACGTCAACCCGGTCGATGTAGTCCGAGTCGGACTCCTGTTCTCCTTGCCTGATCCGCCACATGCGATGGGGACCTTCTGGCCGAGCGGCCCTGGTGGCGAAGTATTCTGTGAAGACGTGCGCCAGCTCGTTAAAGGAGCCAATGGACCGAGGTGGCAATGAGGTGTACCACCGGTGGGCGAGGTCGTCTAGCGTCAGAGGGAACATTCGGCACCGGGTCGCGTCCGATGCCCCACACCCGGTCATGTAGATGTTGAACTTGTGTGTGTGCTGGGGTCCGATCGCCCGGTACACGGGTGTCCGAGGAGGAGCGATCTTGTCTTTATCGGGCGAGCTCGATGTCGATCGCGAGCGGCTCGCCGGGCGCGGCGATCGTCTTGGTGGCGCTGCACCGGATTGCGAGCGCCTTCATGTCGTCGATCCGACGTTGCATTGCGACCGCCGCGCTCGGCCGCTATGGATCGGCTTTGGGAGCGGGGCCGAGGCGGTCGTACCCGATCTCCGACCCATTGCCGCGACCACGGAATTTGGCGAGCAGGAGCCAGCGGTGGATCGCCTTGTGGGAGCCGGGTAGGCCGAGCTCGTGACGGACACCAACTCCGCTGCCTCGTAGCCGGGCCGGATCGCCCGGCCGCTGAGTCGGGTCGCCGCCCGTGCGATCGAAGACAGACGTGCCCCTGCCGCGAGCGCCTCTTCTTGCGGGCGAGCCTCTGGCGCTTGCTCGGCCAGAGTGCCTTGAGCTTCCGCTTGATCTTCGGCGGAGACCGAGGGCGGCGGCAGAGGCGCGTCGAGAGCACTCCGTCGTTCTGAAGGGCGGCTATGGCCTCTTCGACCGTTCATTGGTTCGAACCGATCGAGCGAGAGGCTCGGGCCGCCGCCCCGGACGGGATCGAGCGTCTCGATCGCGGCGGCCGCCTTCCACCATCGGGCCAGCTCGGGACCAGGGAAGTGCAGCCGGCCAGTGGCGGCTTTCTTCGACGCGGAGGCGGAAGACATGTTTTCTGAAGGATTTCTTTTGAAGTGCAGTGAGTGTCACTTCAAATATCTGCCCCGAGAACAGTGAGTGTTCTTCGGGACGGTAGGTGTAAAAAATCGAGGGTTGGATTACCCTCCTTCTAGCGCCAATTGTTGTTGCCCAAAATATTTATCCGAAGATTAATACTGCTGGAAGACGGACAACAAACAACAATTGCGGGAGCACTTCCGAGAGAAGATTAATAATACAAGATTTGCCGGGTTTGTTAGGCCCGGGCTTGAATGCTCTCGCGAGATGTTATTAATACAAATATTCGTGGATACAAGTATTAATGAGAGAAATCTAAATACAATGAGTGTAAAAAGACTCTGTTAATCCGGCTCTTGAGCGAAGCTTGGTGTTCTTCGTCCCGCCGATAATCTGCTCGAGGAGAAAAGGCCGGGAGAAGTAAGACCGAAAGAAAGCTGTTGCCAAGAGTTGGATGTTAGCCAAGTGCTTAATGTTTGCTTCTGTATAGTGTGCTTGAATCGCAGTATTGCTCAAGGAAGCTGAAGCCTTTTTTGTGGTAAAGGTTCGATCCAGAAGAGTTTCGGTCCCTGGACAAGTGCTGGGAGCCTTGTTTATATAGGGGCAGCCGGGTCCTGTCCTGTAGTGGCCGATCGCCTGCCGGCCATTATAATAATGTGCCGATCTCCTGGGCTGTCGGGCTAAAGTCCAAATAAGATGCTGGCTGTCGGGCTAAAGTCCAAGGAAGAGGCTGCCACAGCTGGGCGGTCCAATAAGGAGCCATCACGTGTCCGGAGTCAGTCAACATGTGGCCCTACCGACAAGCTTTCGGCGGCCTGTCGGCTGGTGGAGGGAATATGTCAGGCTTTGGTCAATGGCCCGAGATTCGCGGATCTTGTCTCGGCCTTTGCACATGGTGCCAGTCTTGAGGCTCGGCCTTCGCCGACTGGATGTCCATCGGTGGTGATCGACATGAGCGGTCGTCCCTGGCTGATCATCCGAGGTCGTCATCGGCCAGTGGATGGAGGTCGCCAATGGTCGGTCACCAAGGGTCGATCGGCAGATGCCGATAGAGGGTCGCCAGATGTCGGTCGCCAGGAGTCGGTCGCCGAGTACCGAGAGACGATCGTATCTGAGGTCGATCGCTCGGCACCGGGACTTGTCCTGGGACCTTGATTGCTGATCCTAGCATGTCCGCTGGGTTAAGGCTCGGTCGCCAGGTTGCTGGTCGGCAGTCTTGCCTTGGTCGCTCGGCAGTAAGTCGGTCGCTCGGCCTCGGAGGCGATCGCCGGTCGGAAGGTGTTAAAACTTGACACAAGACCAAGCTATTGCCGATTTTAACAAGGAGTTGGGTTATGTGAAGACCCAAGTTGTCGAAGAGAGCGACAAAATTTTCCATTTTTCCAGGAGGATGAAACTGTCCATTCGGGACTATATGTCTGGGCTCGTCTGTACTACCTTGAAGGATTATCAGAGTTGAGCTCTCGCTTATGATATGTCAGTAACGTCTAGCGATTTGGCTCGTGAGAGCAAGAAGCAGAAGTCGGTCGGAAATTTTTCTGGTCCCAAGAGTGGAGGCCAGCAGAAATCTCAGGCTGCAAATATTTCTACGGGCGGTTCGGCTCGTTTCTCTGGGAGCTTTCGGGGTGCCGCCGGAACCTCCGCTCGTGAACCCACATGTTTTAACTGTGGTGTGCAGGGCTATAAGAGCCGGCAGTGTTCTCGTCCGAAGTTTACTTGTCATACTTGTGGACAGTTGGGCCACAAGGCCCCCTTTTGTGAACAGATCAGACAGCTTCGCAGCGCCCGTTCTTCTCAACCAGCACCTATGGAGCCGAGTGTGTGTAATGCCCGAATAAATGGTGTATTTACCTTGTACTCAACCTTGTATTATTTCGACTTCGTGATGTTATAAATCGTAGATTGGTTTCCCGTATTTGTGCCCTTATGTTTTTATATCTCTAAGCATTGCATGCATGATTTTTGCACGTACTAACGTACGTTAACAGACGTTCATAACGTACGCTAAGGATTCAGTGTTACGTACGTTATCTGATGTCCTTAACGTACGTAAGCTAAGTCAACTTGGGTTCGGATAAGGGTCGGCTTGTGGGGGCCGAAGAGAGGGCCGGGGAAGATTCGTGTGATTCCCGCATGAACCTGGACATAGGCGTTACGTACGCTATGGTACATGTGTTACGTACGCTATAGACATGAGTATTACGTACGTAAAACCCGCGTGACTACGTACGTAAAGGAATGGCGAAATCACCCGTGGAACTCGTCGCGATTACGTGCGTTAAGGCTAGGTATAACGACGTTGCTTGTTACGTACGTAAGGGGTTATTGCATAACGTACGTAATATTTAGAAATCTATTTATAGAACATGACCCTCACTTCATTTCCCACTTTTGCCTTGGCCGATTTTTGCGTTCTTGAGACTATCCTTCACCTCATATCCCTCATATCATCAATTGCCTCCGAATTTGGGAAGCTTAGGCCGGGTGAGTTGGTGATCAAGCTTCCGGTGAAGAGTTTATTGAAGATCTTCTTATTCTTTCATCTCTTAAGGTATGTTACGATTCACCAAGCTAGAGTTTACATTCTTAAACTATACTTTGAGCTTGTTTTGGAAATATTTGGACTAGATAATGATCATTGAGTCCAAAGACCATGTTTTGTAGTTTAGAACCCGATTATACCTTATCTTTCTTTCATTACGAAGAGTCTTGATTTAGCCTCGGTGGATGAAACCTTAACTTGTAGCATCCTTAATTCATGGGAGTAATAAGCATGATTTGATTATACTCTCCGATTCCTTTTTATGTTTCCATTGGAGAAATTCATATATGTTAGAAGAAATTGTTATGACAATGTCCTCCATGTTCTTGAGGTAATACATATATGTATCGACTAGGTCCTTGAACTTAAACCGAATCACCGTAGTGTCGTTTTCCTTGCGAAATATTTAAGCATGCTTGTCGTCTTGAGTAATATTGGGGGTCGAATCATCTTGGCCGATCATATGGGGATTTGACATTCATTTTCTTATTTAACACAAAACCCTCAACACCTTGTGAAACAATGAACTTTTAAACAACGGTACTTCATTTTCGAAACGATCGTTCAGCCCTTATAGAGTACCTTATCGTTCTCGGTTTAGTTCTTACTTAGTGTTCTAACCATGAACCAACCTAGTGTCACTACTTTACGATCTTAATATTAGTATTCGGTGAGCGTATGTTAGTGCCGAGTGATATGTTAAGTTCCTTGTATCTCTTTTTGAACAAGGTGCGAGCCTTGCATAGGGGTCGATCGTGGGGCGGTGACATACGGACGCGTGACGTTTGTCGGAGTATTACATTCTTGCCATTTCCGAGGCAAGTATCATATGTCGAGTTCGATTTATATTGAAACGTTGATCATGCTTGTGGTTTTATTCATATTGTTGAATATGTGATGTATTTCTGAAATTCTCGTGATATTCGTTGTTAATCGTTCGTATTGATGAACGTATGGAAGTGCATATGTGTATGCACAGTTGATTGATTTATGGTTTAAATGATCCGAGGGGATCATGAGGATCTATGCTGAGGGCGCTGGATCGAATGTCCACCATGCGTTGGTCCGACGGGATCATCATGGGGATCTATGCTGAGGGCGCTGGATCGTTGGACGGGTTTTCCACCATGTGTTGGTCCGACGGGATCATCATGGGGATCTATACCAAGGGCGCTGGATCGCTGGATTACCCTGTATTATGTTGATGGAATCGTGAGGATTCGCATCGTTGGATTCCGATGACGGAAGTCCGTTTTGCTTGTTTATGATGGATTGACGATTATGAATTATGATACTTGTACTAGCATTGTTTTGCTAACCCCTTCGGGGGTGGACATTGTTTTGATGTTCAGGTAGCCGAGGAGCGGGAAGGCAACCATGCATCGGCAGACGATGAAATGGCTCAGTGATGTGGTTGAAGTTATTGTTATTATGATGTGTTTCCTTGGTCTACTTAGTACTCGAGTACGTCTGATTTAATAAGTGTCATATTCGATATGGTTGTAAAAGTTTAACTCTTTGGATCAGTTGAATAAGTTCTATGTTTGAAATTCAGTTGTACAGTTGGATTATATTCATTTTTCTTTTAATCAGCCTGGTAAATCCTTACTTAAAGGGTTTACGGCGCTGTAATTATTCCGAATATCTCGGGGTGTTACAGTGTGAACCAGGGCTCATTTGCCCCGCCACCTCCACCGAGTGCCGGCTGAGGTAGGGGTCGAGGTCAGCCCACTAGGGGAGGAGCTTCCAGTGTCGGCTCTGCCCAGCCGCATATCTATGAGATGAGGAGGGCCGATGATCCAGCAGCTGCTGTGGCGACAGGTACCGTTCATATCCATTCTCATCCTGTCAGTGTGCTTTTCGATTCTGGTGCTACACATTCGTTCATATCGCTGGGTTGTGTGCGCCGTTTGAGTCTCGACTGTTTGTCGCCTTGCGAGTCTTTCATCGTTAAACTTCCTAGCGGTGATAGGATCGTTGGCGATCGAGAGGTCCGAGACTGTTCTGTGTTTATTTGTGAGAGAGCTTGGCTCTCTAATCTTATTGTTGTTGATATTGAGGGTGAGGATTTGATTCTCGGGGATGATTGGATCGAGCGGCATGGTGCGATCATGAACTACCGCACGAGGATCATTACCATGTTAGCCGAGGATGGCACCGAGCACTCCTTCGCGGGGCGAAGGAGGGGAAATCAGAAATTTGTTATTAATGCCTTGAAGGCGATGAGTCTCCTGCGAAAGGGGTGTACTGGTTATTGGTGCTATGCCTTGAAGGCGGAGGATGGTGGAGTCGAACTTTCGTCGATTCCAGTCGTTAATGAGTTTCCTGATGTGTTTCCTGACGAGTTACCGGGATTGCCACCGGATTGTGAGGTCGAGTTTGCCATAGAGTTAGAGTCGGGCGCGGCTCCTGTTTCGAAGGCGCCGTATCGCATGGCACCTTCAGAGTTGTCAGAGTTGAAGAAGCAGTTGAGTGAGCTTCTTGAGTCGGGGTATGTTCAACCGAGCGCCTCGCCTTGGGGCGCACCGGTCCTGTTTGTGCGGAAGAAGGATGGTTCACTACGTTTGTGTATCGATTATCGCGAACTAAACAAGGTGACCATCAAGAACAGGTATCCTTTGCCGAGAATTGATGACTTGTTCGATCAATTGCAGGGGGCTGCGGTATTCTCGAAGATTGATTTGAAATCGGGGTACTATCAGCTCCGGGTGAGGGAGTCCGACGTGCCAAAAACAGCTTTTCGGACGAGATACGGACATTATGAGTTTGTAGTTATGCCTTTCGGGTTAACTAATGCGCCGGCGGTGTTCATGCAGTTGATGAACAAAGTTTTTATCGAGTATTTGGATATGTGTGTCGTCGTCTTCATTGACGATATTCTTATCTATTCGAGGAACGAGGAAGAGCATGCCCATCATTTGCGGGTAGTGTTAGACATTTTGAGGACCGAGCAACTCTATGCAAAGTTCTCGAAATGTGAATTATGGCTGAAAGAAGTGATGTTTTTGGGTCATGTGATTTCAGCCGAGGGTGTTCGTGTGGATCCGCAGAAAATTGAGGCAGTGTTGGATTGGGCATCGCCCACAAACGTGAAGGAGGTCCGTAGTTTCTTGGGTTTGGCTGGCTACTACCGCAGGTTCGTCGAGGGTTTCTCAAAACTAGCTCGACCACTTACACAGTTGCTCCATAAATCCGAGAAGTTCGTCTGGACCGATGAGAGGCAGTCGAGTTTCGAGGAGCTGAAGAAGCGTTTGACTTCAGCCCCGGTTTTGGCGTTGCCATGTGGCAACGAGGGTTTCGCCGTTTATAGCGATGCTTCGGGTCAGGGTCTTGGATGCGTATTGATGCAGCACGGCAAGACCATTGCCTATGCGTCGAGACAGTTGAGACCGTATGAGTTTAACTACCCTACTCACGATTTGGAGTTAGCGGCGGTTGTCTTTGCACTCAAGATTTGGCGTCACTATCTTTTCGGCTCTGCATGTCAGATTTTTACCGATCATAAAAGTCTGAAATACATATTTACTCAGCGGGAGTTGAATATGAGGCAGAGGAGGTGGTTAGAGCTGATTAAGGATTACGACCTCGAAATCCTTTATCATCCGGGCAAGGCGAACGTCGTGGCCGACGCCTTGAGTCGGAAACCGATTGCGTTGCGAACGCTTGAGGTCCTTACGCCTCAGTCTGAGCTTCGGCGGGCTTTGATCGGGTTAGATGTTGAGGTTTTGTTGCTGGAGTGTCGGGCAACTTTGTGCTTTAGAGATTTCGTCGTCTTTGATCGATGAAATTAAGTCAAGCAATTAGAGGATCCGATGATTACTCAAATCCGAGAGAACATTCTTAAAGGAAAGTCTCTGGATTTGTGATTCACGAGGATGGTGTTTTGAGATTTCGGAGTCGGCTTTGTGTGCCGAACGATCCAGAGTTGCGACAGAGTATTTTGCGTGAGGCCCATTCCACACCCTATTCCGTTCATCCTGGTTCGAGTAAGATGTACAAGGACCTGAGGAGGAACTTCTGGTGGAATGATATGAAGGAGGAGGTCGCACAGTTTGTGGCGAGATGTTTGACTTGCCAGCAGGTCAAAATCGAGCATCAGCGACCGGCTGGGTTATTGCAGTCACTTCCCATTCCAGAATGGAAATGGGAAGATATATCGATGGATTTTGTTACGAGTTTGCCGAGATCGAGGTCGGGCATGAATATGGTATGGGTAGTTGTTGATCGTCTGACCAAGTCGGCACATTTTCTGGGCATCAAGGACACTTGGGGCCCGGAGAAGTTGGCTCGTGTGTTTATCGCGCAGATTGTGAGGCTTCACGGTACTCCGAAGTCTATTGTTTCGGATCGTGATGGCCGTTTTGTATCGCACTTTTGGCAGGCGGTGCATAAGGCGTTAGGTACCCGTTTGCATTTGAGTACCTCTTTTCATCCCCAGTCAGATGGACAGTCGGAACGCACTATCTAGACATTCGAGGACATGTTGCGTGCTTGTGCCCTTGATTGGAGTAGCGACTGGGAGGAGCATTTACCATTGATCGAATTCACGTACAACAATAGTTGGCACGCGTCGATTCGGATGGCACCGTATGAGGCACTTTATGGGCGATGATGTCGATCGCCGATTTGTTGGAATGAGGCGTCCGATTTGGTCGGGACCGAACCGGATGTCGTTTTAGAGACGAGACGGAAGATAGAATTAATTCGAGAACGGATGTTGACTGCCCAGAGTCGACAGAAGTCATATGCCGATGTCCGTCGTCGACCTTTAGAATTCGAGGTGGGAGACCACGTTTTGCTGAAGGTGTCACCGACGAGAGGAGTTTTCCGTTTCGGGAAGAAGGGGAAGTTGAGTCCGAGATTTATTGGACCCTTCGAGATTCTCGAGCGAGTCGGTGGGTTAGCATACCGTTTGGCGTTACCCCCGGCCCTGAGTCATGTTCATAGCGTTTTTCATGTTTCCCAGCTGAGGAAATATGTCCCGGATCCTAGTCACATCATCGACTATGGGGAGATTGACGTTGCCGAGGATATTACTTTTGAGGAGCGTCCTTTGAAGATTTTAGAGCATCGGGAGAAACGACTGAGGCATAAGACCATCCCTTTGGTCAAGGTGCAGTGGTCGAGACACGGTGTCGAGGAGGCAACTTGGGAAACCGAGGATAGCATGCGTGCTAAGTATCCCGAGTTGTTCATTTCTTAAGTTTCGGGACGAAACTTGTTTTTAGAGGGGTAGAATGTAATATCCGCATTTTTCCCTTCTCTTATTATTCTCATTTTGGTGCATTTTCGTTTAGCAACTCGCTTGTAACCGTATTGACATTTTTAGGATATTTAATATTGAACGTTTGTCGTTCGAGCTTGTTTCGGACTCGTTTTACTCGAGTCGGTGTTTCATGTGTTTTCGTCGCTTTTTGGTGTGTTATCTTAATCGTCGTTCGGAACCGCCGTTTCGGGGTTACCGAAGATCGATCTCAGGTTATTGTGGGCGTTGTGAGCTTTCGTTGGTGTTTCGACCATGTATCGTACTTTTCGGGTGTTTGGACCGTTTTGTAAATTTTCCAACTTTTGGGAAATTTACGTTTGATGTTGTTTTTTTGAACCTTTGAGTAGTCGGGAATATATTTTCCTTCGGCACTTAAGTTCGTCGTTTCAGCCCCCTTACGTCCGTACCACCGTGTATTGTTCACCGTTGTATTTCGATTCTTTTTCGGTACCTCCCTCTTTCATTCCTGGCCTGTACTCCACAGAAAGGAATGTTACGTACGTAACACCCTTTTGGTTACGTACGTAACGTCCTAGTGAAATTCAGTTCACGCAATTCTGCCTTTTTGGTTACGTACGTAACACCCATCTCGCTACGTGCACGTAACGCCTAGTGATATCGCCAAAGCGATTACGCTTTTTGATTATGTACGTAAGGCCCTTATGGCTTACGTACGTAATACGGCTTACGTACGTTAGCATGTGGTGGCTAACGTACGTAACGAGGCCTGGGTTTATAAACCCAGGGGTTGACCGATTTCGGCCATTTCCACTCCTTCTTCTCCCCATCCGGCTCCTAGGCGATCTTCTTGTCATTTCCGGCGATTTGAAGCTTTGTAACTCCGAGCTATCATCATCTTCGAGTTTTTGGAATATATTATCAACCTCAAATCGTGTTCTTCATCCTCTTTCTAGGTAAACTCCTAAAAACCTTGTTTTGGGTAAATTGAAGGGGTTTTCATATTTTGTCCGATTCGTTCCGTATGTTAGATTAACTCATGATGTACATGATTAATCTCGTCGGTTTTGTTGGTTTCCCTACGGATTCATGGTATATTTTTATAGTTTTGTGGAATCGAGAGGGTTTGGTTGTGGTCCGCCCTCGTTATTATTTTTATTCGAATATACATGAATCGTAGGCGGGTTTTCGGGTGTATTCCATTTCCGTATTCGTCTAGAATTGGTTGTAATTATGTTCTTCGAATCGTTAGGTTCGGTTCCGTTGATTCCTAGTGTTCGTCGGTGACTATCCTTCCCGTCCGTTGCGTCATCTATTATTCAAGGCAAGTATTTTTGGAAACCTTTATGCTTAACGTGGAATGGTAATGCATTTTGTGTGTGATTTGCTCACCTCGTGTTGGTCCGACGGGATCAAGGAGGGAATCCAAAGGTTTTCGTCCCGGATTCATGAGTTTGTTTAGCTAGCCAGTGCGGGAGGGTCCTTAGAGGCCTCGTGCGGGAATTAATGATATGACTCTGTTCCCAAGGCGATGCATGTGCGTGTTTTGCTTTATAATATAGCCAGTGCGGGAGGGTCCTTAGAGGCCTCGTGCGGGAATTTATGATATGACTCTGTTCCCAAGGCAAATTGTTTGACTGTTTATTTCCGAAAAAGACATGTCTGGTTTTGGCTTTTGAAAATGATATTGGTGCATGTATTATGAGATGTGTAAGCGATTGGTTTGCCTTGATTACTTGTACTAGCGTAATTGCTAACCCCTTTGGGGACCCGTTTTGGGGAAATTCTTGTTATGGGTTTCAAGTTATGATTATCCGGACGAGCGAGCACCGGGACAGTACGAGGATGTTGGCCAGGGTCGTTGACATGTGCATTTGGGTCTTCTTATGTCTCTTGTCTATTTCGATATGGTTGTTTTCCACTTCTGAAACTTATAAATGGTACTCGCGAGTACTTAGGCTTTTCATTTCAAACTCCGTATTGTATTATTTTAATATTGTTACACTGTCGGTTGATACTTATTCACCGGTTGCTCCGGGTGTATCTTTTTATGTCATATCATTTAAATGTGTGTCCTCGCTAACCGAGATGGTTAGTCGAGCGGAGTTTTCTTGTTTATAGCCTGGTGGGTCCCATGTAGGGGTCCACGGCGCTGTAATATACTCTGAATATCTCGGGGGTGTTACAAAGAACGAATAGTAGCGTGCGTTAAATCGACAATGTACGTAAAGCTTTAAGGCTAACGTACGTAAAGCTCAAGACATTATATATATGGACAACACCCCACTCCATTTCACTTCGTCCCTTTTACTTGTACTTCCTTTCCCTTCATTTCTAGAGAGCCTCCAGCCATCTAAAACACCTATAGAGTACATATACTCGATCATGGAGTAAAGAATCACCTTAGATTGGCACTCAAGCAATCAGAGTTGGATTCTACCTATTGTGTCGGTGTTTCCTTCATATTAAGGTATGTTAATGTTACTCCAACCTTGAATTCGTGTTCTTAAAGATGTTATGAGCATACTACCGGGATTATTAAGATCCATAGATGACTTTTAACTGAACATCATGTTTTTAGAAGTTGAAATGTTCATGCTTTAGAGTTCGAATCTTGTTATGATGAACAAGGGAAGTTTTCTGAGATTAATAAACCCATATTGAATGGTGTTTCCATAATGATCGTAGACTTAATATTGATATCGCTTTTTATAGACGGACTTGAGAGAAGGATCATTGTAGGTTTTATTATATCTTGTAAAAGTGGATTGTTAACCGATCTTCAAAGATGATAGTTTGAATGTAATGATGATATTGATAACAACCTCAGATTTTTCTGAACTACCTTTGAAGATTTATAATCGAGATTGGAGTAAGTTTTATGATGGCATGTTTAACCTAGAAATTCGAAGACATCAACACCATAGGATCATTCATATTCGCATGAGAATTATATGTGTGAGTATAACGTACGTTAAGCACTATGTATTACGTACGTTATACCCTCAGGCAAGTCAGTCGACTGACCTAAGAAGAACTGTCAAATTGCAAGCATAGCGTGCGCTAGGCTTCATAGCTTACGTACGCTAACGTACGTTACGTAGGTGTGTAACGTATGTTATGAAGGGTACATGTAGGATTCGATCGTCTTTCGATGTTTTCCTCGTGTGATTGGTTGTTTACTTAATGATAGGATATTAGGGACGAATTCCCTACGATAATCTAGTGTCGAGCCTTTCCGATCATCGTTTTCATTGGAGTTCTGGATTGTTCCAATCAATCGTATTTCCGGAGTATTCGCGAGAGATCACCAAGGCAAGTACCTTGATATACGAATCATAACTACGTGAATCATTGTTGCCGAAGTGTGTAAATTATCTCTATGAATATAGATATATTTATATATTTATATGTTAAATATATGTATGTGGATATGTGTATATATATATATATATATTTATACATACATATGTCGGTGAATGTCGAGTGAATATTATCGATGCTAATTGACGTACTCAACTTGGATTTATGTACGAACTATATTTATAGAAGTAATATGGTAAAGTTTGTGTGTTCGATTGAGTTACGTGTATGCGTAGCATTGGTTGGTTTTGCCAAAGGCGTATTGTGTTGAGTCTTGATTGATAGAGTGCGTGTTGTTATTTATTTGGTCATGGACTGATGAATAAATTGTCTAGATTGGTGGATTGATTTGATAATTGTTGCAACGACTGACTCTGTGCTTGATATTTGTAACAACATGAATACTTGTTATGAGAGACGTCATATCCGGGTGCCTCTGAGGGCGGGGCGTGTACTCCGGCCTGGTGTATGCTGCAATGAGCGGCTCCATATGATTGGTGTACATCGGTGTTACTTAATGCGCGAGCAAGGGGCGGCTCCTGTGGGAGTGAAACGCCGGCGCGGTGACATGTGCAATGGGCGGCCAATATAGTGGAGTGAACGCCGGTACACAGGTGTGCAAGGGAGGCGCCTGACAGGCATTGGTAACGGATATTCGAGTGACAGCTAAGAACCCATACCAAATGATTTTCGAAATTCAAGTTTATTTCAACTCACTTTAAAATATTGGTCTTGATATAGACCGCGGTTCGTGTTTTTGGAAAGTTTGTTTCAACTTGTTCTAAACGTTGGTATCAGGGTTAATTAACCAAGGATATTTGACTAGATTTCCGAGGGTTAATTAATCAAGGGTCTTGAACAGGATTTGTCGATTGAGAGATTGTGTCTTTGATTAATATTGTGATGATATTCTGTGAGATGGGTCGAGAACCCCGTGAAATGTTGAAATGGTTGATCTCGTGATGATATTATTTGGATTGGGTCGAGGATCCCGTGAGATGTCGTAATGATTCACTTGTGACAGTGTTTTATAAATTGGGTCGAGGACCCCGAATGACGTTGAATTGATTTTCTTGTAAGATTGTTTTCCACATGCTGGGTTGAGGACCCGTGGACTCTTGAAGTTATTTTCTAAAAGTATTCCCATTCGATTTGCAAAACCCCAAGATAGTTCGAGTCAACATTAATTTTTTCAAAACTATCTTATTAAAATATTTTTCTTTTAAAAAGGGGATTTTCAAACTAGATCTTCTGACTCATTGGGCTCGTTTGAAGTTTTATTGGTGCTATGTTCTATAATCGAAATTGATGGTATGAATATATTTCCCTTGTGTAAATGAATACTCTTCTGTACTGGTTGTGTGATTGTGTGGAACATGTTAAGGCTTCGCGGCCATTGAGTTTCCGTGTTGATATTTTTCGTATATCTTGTATGTTATGTACTTGCACTAGCAAAATTCCAGTTTGCTAACCCCCGAGTTTTCGGGGGGTGGGTGCCTGTTATTGCGCTCAGGTTTTGCAGCTCGGGAGCAGTCATAGGATTGGCTTGGAAGGATATGGAGAACAATGATGCTAATCACACAGGAGTCAGAGTCTTTTCTTTTGTTTCATCTTAGTCGGTATTCTCTCTTTTGGTCGAGTATTCACCCTTGTATGGGTGTAGTTTTCATTCATTAAATCAAGTTGTCATTTCTTTCCGCATTCATGTTCATTATTGTCGTTGAGTTGTAAATTACGTTGGTTTTCTAAATTATTTTATGACCTTGTCGGTCTTTCTTGTAAATACTTGACCTCGGTCGGTCAATCATTCAGTAGCCTTTTGAAGTTTAGCCTAGGGATGGCAAAAAAAACCACGGGTTCGGGTACCCGCGGGTTTTTACCCGAATGGGTCCAATTCCTTGTGAGAAGGGTCTACGGCATGTGACATTCCCGGTCGAAGTCTGGGGGTGTTACAGATATGGTATCGGAGCTTAGGTTCGCGAAAAACCTAGGCCATTGGGTCAAGTCTGTAACACCCCCAAAACCATATGGGAATATTACACGCCGTAGACCCTTTCCACAAGGATCTACCAGGCTAAACATCCATAAACAACCAAATGCTTGCCCAGCCAGGGTCAAACGATAAAATGATACAGACCGATATGGTCACTTACACGTGAATACACAGACCGAAGAGGTCACACAACCCAATCGACAAAACTGACTTAAATAACATTACCCACACAGGGATCGAAATACAATACAGCGGAAGACTGAAATCAACTCTGACAACACAACAAAAATCAAAACAACTCTCGACTCATGATTAGTATCGCAGCTCGTCATCCTCTTGTGCCAATCCAGAATCGCTCCCCGAATTTGCATGTACCTGGACGCAAAACAGACATCCACCCCCCGATTACTCGGGAGTTAGTAAAACTCCACTGTTTTACTAGTGCAAGTATCAAATCATACGAAATGTAACAAGCAAATAATAATCGTGAATCCAATATAAAAATCAAGTATCAAAATATTCCCGGGAGGTTTTCACAAGGGAAAATTAACTATGAAGCATTCGAAAATAAGATTATCATCTCGGGAATTTTTTTTGATTTTCAAAACCTTTAAGACCTCAAGTACCGATTCACAAAACCTTTCGAAAAACTTTAGGGCCTTAACCCAAATCTTGTTTCATAACTCAGCAGTTTACAATACGAGAAACATTTATTCAAGCTTAGGACTCGGTCCAACATTCATTTTCATAAAACTTTTCCTTTCAAAACTTTGATTTGAAAATAATCATGCTCATGACACCGTGATCCACTGTCACGTGTCTCCGTAGGTTCAACAACCCGCACGGACTACACCACGCACAATTAAACAAACATAATCAATTCTGACACCGTGATCCACTGTCACGTGTCTCCGTAGGTTCAACAACCCGCACGGACTATTAACCAGACAAAACCAATTATGACACCGTGATCCACTGTCACGTGTCTCCGTAGGCTTAACAACCCGCACGGACTATATCAATTACAACAATCACACACACTGTCCTGACACCGTAGTCCACTGCCACGTGTCACCGTAAGCCCCGTCGAGCTCACCCGGTTGGACGTACTGTGTCCGAAACTCATGGTCCACTGCCATGCGTTATCGTAGGCCTCGTCAGACCAACACGATTGGACCTCAGTACCTCACTAAGTTCTGACCCCGTAGTCCACTGCCACGAATCCTCGTAGGTCCCATCGAACCAACACGAGTGAACTTAGCGGTCACCCACATATTCATATTCACATTCACATTACATACAACAATGAGCACAATTAATCAATCACATTGATCACCACAAAATCGTACATCCCACGCACATAACACAATCTCAACACTCGCAACAACTATCGTCAATCAACGACACATAACCAACATCACACACGTTCGGTACACAATACATTGCACAACCAAGTGTACAACCATCCCATATGTACGTCTCAATCCTGCACAAATGGCACAACGCCTAACACGTATACTAATATAACACTATTATCGCAAAGCCTTCAAATTACGAAAAACACAACCAACTCAAACGGAACATAAGTACGAAGGCAAGCAAAATCATCATACATCTCATACGTAATTACAAATCGCAAGATACAAGTCGTATAATAAGATACTTGCCTTAATAACTGCTACCAAACGCTCCGAAGAACACGGTTCGACCGGGAAGCTCGTACCCCAAAGAAGACAACGAACGGAAGGGTTCCGACTCGAGTTATTGACAATAATTCGACCCTAACAACATATAATCAATAAATCATCGATCATACGAGGAAGAATAATCGTAGAACGCCCGAAAACCCCTCTATGATATTTTGCCGGACACCTTCAAGGCGTCGATCAAGAACTCGACCAAAACAACGAATCGATACGATCCAACCATGGAATAACAAGGTAAATGATACAATACATCTAAATAATCATCAATACATCACAATCCTAAGTTAAATCGGATTAAACGGACGAAATCGAACAAAATACCCAAAATCCCCAAAATTAGATTTCTAGAAAATATGACCTGATTCGCTCGATCAAAGGATGTTATAGGACGGATTATTGATGATATGAACCTCAAAACTTCATGGATTTATTGTATAACAACATGCCTCCATGATTGATCAAGCTTCAGCCGCGGAATGGAAGAAAACGAGTGAGAAAAAATGAGTGAAACCCGACTGCTCTGCCATATTTATACTGCTGCCGGACACGACGCGACAAGCAGCCCACACCCGGGTGTCTCGGCCGTGTCTCGGCAGTCTGCCAGTCTGGCCGACCAGCGCGAGACACGGCGCTCGGCGGCGCCGTTTCGAGGCCGTTTCGCCCGAGTCGGGCCGGCGGCCTCCGAGCACAAAATGAAGAATCACAACGACGATCCGAACGACCCCGAAACCCGAACCTGAATACGAACCGAAGATACTGTTACGAAGTACTCGCAAAGACAAATCTAAGAGCTAATAGAACACATGATTCCGACCACCCGAAGGCTCAAAATTCGACAACCGAAGGTAATTACCCCAAACTTTGGGAAATTACGAAAATGGCCCAAAACGTCCGAAAATCACGATACGTGATCGAATAACCAAACCGAAGTTCACAACACGTCTAACAAAGTTAAACGGACTTACGGGAAACTCGAAACAGTAATTTTGAACGAGATTCACGAGAATCGAACTCGAGTGAGGAAAAGTCGTTAATAAACACGGAACTCAACAAAACAATACCGAAACGAACTCGGATGACAAAAAGTGCAGAATTAATCATTCCCAGAATGACGAGACGGTCCCAAGCGAGTCATCAAAACGGACCTCCGCCGAAAAAAAGAAAATTACCGGAAATCCGAAATTGCGGATATTACATTCTACCCTCCTTAAAAGAAGTTTCGTCCCGAAACTTAAATCAAGTAGGGAGAAGCAATATCCAGGAAAACTCAACGAGATACACAAGAACCGAAAAAAATCGCGCCCAATGGCGAAACGTTACAAGCAATACGAAAGAATATACAGCGTGAAAACACGCCCCACGACGACCATAGCAACGCCACCGGCAATGATTCAAAACAATAACGATCAATTAACGACGCATCACATACCACATCATATGCACACATTTAATCAAATAAACGTACGCGACAACAAGTCGCACCCGACTAAAACGGCTATGTGATAGAAACAAATAGAGTATTACGATAGAAATCATTCCGATTCTCATCAACAAGAAAATGTCCGACGTGAAAACACAAATAATTCAAGATAACGGAAAACGAGAATACCGGATATTACATTCTATCCTATTAAAATTAAGTTTCGTCCCGAAACTTAAAATAAAACATCATGATAGAATACAAACAAAACCAAAAAGTTCACGCAACAAATATCAATTTCTACGAATTACGGCTGAAAGTACGATACACTACATCACTGGACACCACCGGGCCCTCCCCGAGTAGGAACGAAAACCCGATTCCCGAACATCTTGGCAACGGTCTCACAATGCACCGCTTGGTGCCCCAGTTGGCCGCACTTAAAACAATTAACCGGTGGCGAACGACAATTCTGTCTCGCATGGCCTACACGACTGCAGTTAAAGCAGGTCTTCACACCGATCGTCTTACTCGCCTCTGGAGTAAGGTTCTTAGACTGGTCAACTGAACGAGGAGTGCTCCCAGAAGGAAAATGCGTAGCAACAGGCTCATGGATGTCACTTCTCTGGCCTCTTGAAAAATTTCTCGAGGTATTCTGTCTCTTACTCTCTGAACTAGATCCCGACACAGAAACAGCCATCTCAATGGCTAAAGCGGGTCCTGATATTCTTTCAGGGTGGTACACATAAGCGGAGCCATACTCTCACGGATATGGGGTTTCATGCGCATATTAAAATATCGGACCTTGTCCGCTTCACTTCTCACTTGATCCCGAACATAAGCCAACTGTCGATTATAATCGACTATCGCCTGGGATATTGACACATCCTGGGGCGTAGCCGAGAAAAACTCAACGATTCTGCGTTCACGACGAGGCAGGCAATACTGCGCCTCCATGGCGATCTTAAACTCAGCCCATGAAGGTGTACGATCTGCAGCACTACGGCGTGCCACGATCTGCGACTTCTTTGTCGGCAGTCTTGAGCAATGGGTACCCTCCTATCATACGGACAAGCTACAACATCAAATATTATGTCCAACTGGAAGATCCAGTTTTCCCAACCTAACAAGTCAGACGAACCCACAAAACGGGGGGCGGCTGCATCTTCATCACATCTCGCAACCACTTACTAGTTCCGTTATCCTTATTTGGGTTCTCGACGTACGACCTGATTCATCTGCACTAACTGGTCAACCACCTGATGAAGGATGGTGGCGGCGCCAACGTCAACATTAACGCTAGTCGAATGTCCCTGATCTGTACTGAGCTGATTGGTACTCGGCAAGGAGGGAGTCGCCCTCTCCTGCTGATTACGACCACCACCACGACCACGGCCACAGCCTCGACCTCGACCCCTTAGCATACTGAATGGAGAACCAATCAGAATAACAAGATAAAACAAACCTCACATAATCGGCATAAGCCCACAATCAGCAGCACAATGCAATATTCACACGTTCACATTGACAAAGATGTACGACCTATACCTCAGCATACACGGTTAAAACATTAAGCATACCATTGTGGTCCAACACCGATAATATTCTAAAAAAAACATGTTTATCGAGGTATTTGTTCGAATGATAACATTAAAAAAAATTCGCAAGTTTGAAAGATTTTGCTGGGGTGAAATTTTGAAAACACTTTGTTTAATACCTCGGTAATTGGAGTGGGGAATGATACCTAACAATGTATCCCGCCACTTGGGCATACAACCCAGATTTTCTGAAGAGAATAATAATATAGCAACTCACTGCACGACTTAACCTCAATACATAAACACATAACGTTCTAATTTACGGAAGCCAAAGTTGTTTTGCAAAACAGAAATTTTTCAAAATCCTTTAGTTCATAACCAAAACGACGGTAATATTTTACAATGTCCGAAGTATTTCAAAACACATTTTTCAAATACCGTCTGATTGTGTCATTTGAAAATACACGGCCCATTTGTCAAAATTTAACAAATTTTAAAAATCCATATAAACCATGGTTTGACCGCACCACCAAAATATTTTCCAAAAATCGATTTCTACAAAATTCTCAAACTGTAAAGTCCTTCAGGAAACATTCTCAAACTTACCCATAGCGGACAAAAATTACAACATTCCAAAAATAGACGAATTTAAAACCACATACTCAAATGGCAACCAGGGTCGCCAATTCAATTAAATGCATCTCGTGGTATCAAGTTTAAACACACAGCAAAATAATTCATCGGAGTTTCTCACAAACTCTACCGTCGGTACCTTTTCGAAACCCATCAAGGTTTACAACTTTCACAACATACCACCCCACCCGGTGGTTCAAAGATAAAACAATAATGTGCCCAGTTCTATACACATACTATGTGCCACAAGTATTAAACACAACTATATTACACAATACTGTGTAAATAAAATTATGCACCGCAATTAACTC
Organism: Orobanche coerulescens; assembly: GCA_033398695.1. Taxonomy (NCBI): domain Eukaryota; kingdom Viridiplantae; phylum Streptophyta; class Magnoliopsida; order Lamiales; family Orobanchaceae; genus Orobanche; species Orobanche coerulescens. The sequence continues at coordinate 55,591,518 of CM065803.1, forward strand.
ACTAAGATAAAATCGAGATACACAAGTATTACGCATAAAGGAGGAGACTTACATCCACAGGTCGCACGGAGGTGACGGTCGCCCACGATACTAATCTCGTCCGACAACATAACCGACACGTTGTGCCTACGCACAACTCAACTTGTCACCTGACGACTCGAACCACAAGACAACACATTACTCGACAATTCACGACTTGACTCGACCCGACAGCCTAGGTTTCCACAACCTAGGCTTCGATACCATAAATGTAACACCCCCAAAATCATATGGGAATATTACACGCCGTAGACCCTTTCCACAAGGATCTACCAGGCTAAACATCCATAAACAACCAAATGCTTGCCCAGCCAGGGTCAAACGATAAAATGATACAGACCGATATGGTCACTTACACGTGAATACATAGACCGAAGAGGTCACACAACCCAATCGACAAAACTGACTTAAATAACATTACCCACACAGGGATCGAAATACAATACAGCGGAAGACTGAAATCAACTCTGACAACACAACAAAAATCAAAACAACTCTTGACTCATGATTAGTATCGCAGCTCGTCATCCTCTTGTGCTAATCCTGTAACTGCTCCCCTGAATTTGCATGTACCTGGACGCAAAACAGACATCCACCCCCCGATTACTCGGGGGTTAGTAAAACTCCACTGTTTTACTAGTGCAAGTATTAAATGATACGAAATGTAACAAGCAAATAATAATCTTGAATCAAATATAATAATCAAGTATCAAAATATTCCCGGGAGGTTTTCACAAGGGAAGATAAACTATGAAGCATTCGAAAATAATATTATCATCTCGGGAATTTTTTTTGATTTTCAAAACCTTTAAGACCTCAAGTCCCGATTCACAAAACCTTTCGAAAAACTTTAGGGCCTTAACCCAAATCTTGTTTCATAACTCAGCAGTTTACAATATGGGAAACATTTATTCAAGCTTAGGACTCGGTCCAACATTCATTTTCATAAAACTTTTCCTTTCAAAACTTTGATTTGAAAATAATCATGCTCATGACACCGTGATCCACTGTCACGTGTCTCCGTAGGTTCAACAACCCGCACGGACTACATCACGCACAATTAAACAAACATAATCAATTCTGACACCGTGATCCACTGTCACGTGTCTCCGTAGGTTCAACAACCCGCACGGACTATTAACCAGACATAACCAATTCTGACACCGTGATCCACTGTCACGTGTCTCCGTAGGCTTAACAACCCGCACAGACTATATCAATTACAACAATCACACACACTGTCCTGACACCGTAGTCCACTGCCACGTGTCACCGTAAGCCCCGTCGAGCTCACCCGGTTGGACGTCGCGTATGCGAAACTCATGGTCCACTGCCATGCGTTATCGTAGGCCTCGTCAGACCAGCACGATTGGACCTCAGTACCTCACTAAGTTCTGATCCCGTAGTCCACTGCCACGAATCCTCGTAGGTCCCGTCGAACCAACACGAGTGAACTTAGCGGTCACCCGCATATTCATATTCACATTCACATTACATACAACAATGAGCACAATTAATCAATCACATTGATCACCACAAAATCGTACATCCCACGCACATAACACAATCTCAACACTCGCAACAACTATCGTCAATCAACGACACATAACCAACATAACACACGTTCGGTACACAATACATTGCACAACCAAGTGTACAACCATCCCATATGTACGTCGCAATCCTGCACAAATGGCATAACGCCTAACACGTATACTAATATAACACTATTATCGCAAAGCCTTCAAATTACGGAAAACACAACCAACTCAAACGCAACATAAGTACGAAGGCAAGCAAAATCATCATACATCTCATACGTAATTACTAATCGCAAGATACAAGTCGTATAATAAGATACTTGCCTTAATAACTGCTACCAAACGCTCCGAAGAACGCGGTTCGACCGGGAAGCTCGTACCCCAAATAAGACAACGAACGGAAGGGTTCCGACTCGAGTTCTTGACAAGAATTCGACCCTAACAACATATAATAAATAAATCATCGATCATATGAGGAAGAATAATCGTAGAACGCCCGAAAACCCATCTATGACATTTTACCGGACACCTTCAAGGCGTCGATCAAGAACTCGACCAAAACAACGAATCGATACGATCCAACCATGGAATAACAAGGTAAATGATACAATACATATAAATAATCATCAATACATCACAATCCTAAGTTAAATCGGATTAAACGGACGAAATCGAACAAAATACCCAAAATCCCCAAAATTAGATTTCTAGAAAATATGACCTGATTCGCTCGATCAAAGGATGTTATAGGACGGATTATTGATGATATGAACCTCAAAACTTCATGGATTTATTGTATAACAACATGCCTCCATGATTGATCAAGCTTCAGCCGCGGAATGGAAGAAAATGAGTGAGAAAAAATGAGTGAAACCCGACTGCTCTGCCATATTTATACTGCTGCCGGACACGGCGCGACAAGCAGCCCACACCGGCCTGGGTGTCTCGGCCGTGTCTCGGCAGTTGCCGTCTGGTCGACCGCGCAGACACGGCGCTCGCGGCGCCGTTTCGAGCCGTTTCGCCGATTCGGGCCGGCGGCCTCCACGCACAAAATGAAGAATCACAACGACGATCCGAGCGACCGAAACCCGAACTGAATACGGGCAGAGATCATTACGAAGTACTCACAAAGACGAATCTAAGAGCTAATAGAACACATGATTCCGACCACCCGAAGGCTCGAAATTCGACAACCGAAGGTAATTACGAAAATGGCCCAAAACGTCCGAAAATCACGATACGTGATCGAATAACCAAACCGAAGTTCACAACACGTCTAACAAAGTTAAACGGACTTACGGGAAACTCGAAACAGTAATTTTGAACGAGATTCACGAGAATCGAACTCGAGTGCGGAAAAGTCGTTAATAAACATGGAACTCAACAAAAAATACCGAAACGAACTCGGATGACAAAAAGTGCAGAATTAATTATTCCCAGAATGACGAGACGGTCCCAAGCGAGTCGTCAAAACGGACCTCCGCCGAAAAAAAGAAAATTACCGGAAATCCGAAATTGCGGATATTACAAAGTCCATGTCTTGGGTAAGTCGCGCACGTCAGAGTTGTGATTAGTATCGTGATTCCAACATCATCTTCGACCAATCCGTTATGGTAAGCCTCCCGAATCGTAAGTCCCCTTGTATACGTATTTGATTATATTGGGTTAATGTATTTAATGTGACTAAGGGTTAGAACTTGTTGGTGATTATATTGTTTTAGAATATTACTTGCATATACGATCCGAGTGAGAATGGTTACGTTGTATGCTTTGGAAGTCGAACATATTTATCGGTTTCTGCATTTCTGTAGAATAAACCTTTTAGTGTTAATCCGCTGCGTGAGTATTTTGAAATGACTTTTGGTATCTTGCAAACTGAATTGTTACTTCATAAAACCAATTCCCTAAACCGAGTTTTGGCATTTGGGTCTTGCACGTTTGGACGGTATTTGATATTTTACAAATGATTTTGTGAGTTTTGGAAAATACTACCGTCACCGGCCTTTTGGCGTATTTTGAAATGATTTTGTAAACGGTTTTTAACTTGGTGGGTTCCGGCGCGGAATCCACAGCGTGTAATATTCCTGGGTCGAATCACGAACATTTTAAAGCGGTGTTTTGAAATTTTCCTAACATTGTAAAACCCATGATTTAATGTAGTTATGTCAAGAGGTCACGTATATTGGTGAAAAATCCTTTCGATTAAACATTTCGATAGAAGAGGAAAGATTTTCAATTTGTAGTATTAAAAACTTAACACCTTTGAAATATTTCAAATTAGTTACAATTCGATTTTTTATTTTCTTGTACACATAAATAATTTTTAGAGTCATTGTATAAACATCCTCTTCCAAAATAAAGGACAGTATTTACAAGTTTTGAGCGCAACGTGACTCGGCCTCTGTTTCAAAATTATTTTTCATATGCATAATGATCGTCCTAGTCAAAGGACTGGAAATTGACTTCAGAAATTTCGTGCTTTACGATATTACCGTTATTCTAAGGATGCTAATCAAATCTCGTATCGATAATTGTGGTATACCGTACAACCGACTATTTGATAACGCTAAACGGTACTATTTGCATTAGCATGACGAGCCTTGGCGGACGTAGACGCAATAATGGAAGTGGAAGCGGTGAGGTGGTTCGTACGACAACGATTCATGTTATGGTGAAGGAGTATCAAGATCAAACGATATCCTATGAAACATCCTCAGTGACCGAGCCAACGAACAGAGAGAAGAGACCAAGGACATCTGGAAAATTTTTGGGCGGTGAAGAGACTAAGATTCCCAAACCCCCACGTCGTTCGAACGCGTCGTTTTCGCGGTCGGGAGTAAGCGCTGGGAATCCCAAGCCAGCATCAATGACTCTCGGTAAGAAGAGAGTGTGTTTCAACTGCAACCATCCGGGACATATTCGTGTAAACTGTCCCTGCCCACTCTTGACTTGTTACCGGTGCGGGTGTGAAGGCCATCGAGAGAAATATTGTGAGATAATTTTCGAGTTGGCAAAGAATGATACCCTGTTGGTGAACAGAGCAAGTGGCCGGAGAATGTCCCAAAACCTTATGTCTCCTGCTGAAGAGCCTAACATAGGCGAATGAAGATTTTGTACTATGTCCTAGTCGTTGCTGGTTCCAACAATCGTGACTTTGATCATTTTTCATTTCATTGCCTTTCGTTTCCAAGTCCTGTTGTGTAACACCCCCAATATTTTCAGGAATATTACAGTGCCGTAAATCCTTTACATAAGAATTTACAAGGCTAAAGAAATAAAAAGAAAATAACGGATACCAACGCATGAAAGAAATTGAAATAAAATACAAACAGTTCTGGCCAATACTGATAATACAAATATCCAAAGGAAGAGTATTAAAACATCACCAAATCCAAATCATCACAAACAACGACGTACTCGAGTACTTATTAAAACAACACAATCAACAGATGAATAAACCTGGCCGGAACATCACTCTGCACCCTCATCGTCATGCAGCTCCAGTAGTTGTTTCACTGCTCTCCTGGATCCTGAACACAAACAAATGTTCACCCCCGAAGGGGTTAGCACAATGATGCTAGTACAAGTACCACAACATAATATTCAACATCTCACGAAGAATAATAATAACATGAATGACAAATACCAACGAGTCTCCTCCTACGAGGAACTCATAAATAACATACACGAATGATAATCACAACATGATATCACAACATACACATGGTAATTCCGATGATCCAGCGTTCACTGCCTAGAACCCACGATGATCCCGTCAGACCAACCCGTGGTGGAAAAACCCGTCCGATGATCCAGCGCACGCTAGCATAGATCCCCCGATGATCCCGTCGGACCAATACGAGGTGGACATACAACAACGACATATATACACAACAATATGTATAACATCAATACATAGAACAATTAAAGTACTTGCATCAATTCGATGACAAGAATAATACTCCCACGAATATCAAAACGCTCGAAGGTCGCTCCCTTCGATAAATCACGTCGCTAAGCTCGAACCTTAATAAAAGAAATAATATAGAATTCATCTCAAGTCGTACGAACACCTAACAATCCAAATTACGATCGGAAGTTCATAAACGTAACCTGTCTGCCCTGCTTAACGTACGTTACGTACCCTTGGTAGCGTACGTTAAGCCTACTCGTTAGCGTACGTAAGCTACAAGGTCTAACGTACGCTAACCATGTTTCGACAGTCCCTCTCTGATCAGTCGACTTGACTCGTCTGATGATATAACATACGTTACGTACCAACCATATCGTACGTTAACCTTGCCCGTTAGCATACGTAAGCTTCCGAGAATAGCGTATGCTAAACAAGCATCCGACAGTCTCACTGAACAGTCGACTGTCCTGGTTTATGATGAAGTGTACGAAATCTTCAGTGATTAACGTACGTTACTCTTCTACATATCATGCTCATACATTTATGAATGATCTTACGGATTCAAACATCTTCGAATTAAAGGATACATATATCCTCATGGTGATCATACCCTAATCTTGATTACAATTACTCAAGCATAATTCGGAAGGCCTATGGTTGATATCAATATCTTTATATCATTCGAACTATCATCTTGAAGATTTACTTACCAATCCACCTTTACAAGATATGGCAAATCCTTCCATGAAGAACTTCCTAGGTTCGTCTAATAACAATGATGTTAAAACCAAGTCCGTGATTACTACGAAGACATCTTCCACATTTGGATTACCAATCTCAGAAACTTCCTTTACTTGTTCATCGTAACAAGATTCAAATTATGATGTTCTTAATCAAAGTACTTAAAGCATAATCATCTCAATTTTCTAAACATGATGTTGGTCGAATAAATCATCTCTGGAACTTAATATCTTGATAGCATGATCATCATATCCTTAAGAACGCGAATCCAAGGTTGGAGATAGTATAACATACCTTAAGATGAAGAAAACACCGATACAATAGGTAGAATCCAACTCCGGTTGCTTGTGTGCCAATCCAAGATACTTCTTGATAAGTGTCAGTTTTGTACACTTATCCATGGTTTGTATCGATAAAATTCACCCATAATTGAGCTAGTCTACTCATTTTTTGCTTTTAATTTATTAGTTTTAATAATTTTATTTTTATCGGATGATGATCGGATTAAATAACTGAATTACTCAAGAAACAACATGTTTAATAAATATTTTATTTATTGAATTTTGATATATTCATGTTGTAGGGCTTTCCGAGACGAATTCGGCAGTCTTTCCGGATTCAAAATCAGAGTTATATATCAAAAGTTATCATCCGAAGAAGATCTGGGGCAAAAACGCAAAGTCTGAGGAATTCTGGGCTAAAAACGTAACTATCAAAGCTTCAAATGAGCAAATTTACGAAGCCACGTTACGGCCGTAACATTCAGGGGTTACGGCCGTAAGTCACCCTAGTTACGACCGTAACTCCTGAATGTTACGGCCGTAACTCTTGACAGATTGCTATGATTTGTCTAATTTTTTATACTTTTTGTGTATTATTGAGGGGATGGCTGGCATTGATCCGATATAATGTAATAATGCTGGAGTTTTGGAGCTATTAGATGACTTTAGGTGTATAAATAGACCCCTTAGTGTTGGGATTCGGTGCCTAAAACGAAGGCCCAGCGGAAGCGGTAAAACGAAAATTAATTCGATCCGAATCCCTACGAGGATCGATCGAGCTACGTATATACGAATATCAAAAACGAAATACAAGAGATACGAGAAACATACCCTCGTAGTCCGTTGATTAAATGGATAACCTTCTCTTGAGCTATTCCCCAAGCTCTTGAACGATCCAACGCCGAAAACACCGCGTCTCTACTTGCCACGCGCCGGAAAAACAACCGGAACGACGATCACCTTGCTATCCTCCGAGGATACGGCTAGAGCTAAGTGATGAAGCTATATATGTAAAGATTATTACACTCTAAGTGTTTTAATCTTACTCTCTCTCTATATGATTTTCTCCCAATTTTTCTCCAAGAAAATTAAGAAGAAATGAATGAAGAAGAACACCAAAATTTTCTCTTTCCTCTCTCTAATTTGATCCGCCGTGAGATTACGAAATGAGGAGAGGTAAGATGCTTTTATTTTGGTCTTCAAAATTTATTCACATGATTAAGTCACCCACCATATCTCCTTTTCCCTTAATATAAGAGATATGAAATCTCAAATGTCAAAAGTCTTCCAACAAGAAAACAAGACTATGATCAAGGTAGGAAATTAAGGTGGGGCCGGCCTCTAGAAGAAATCGGACGAGTTCGGTTCGTTTGGACTCGAGAGTCCAAACAGATAAACTCCGATTCCGTTAGATGTATTTATATCGATTAATTAATCCAATCAATTAATCACATTAAATACATAATAACATAATTAATTTCTCCAAGAAATAATTATATTTATGAATTAAATCAATCACCCAAGAATTTATTTAATTCATTAGGCCGTAAATTAATTTATCCAATAAATTAATTTAGACATCCAATGTCCCAAAATCAATTAGACATCCAATGTCCAATAAATTAGATATCCAATATCTAATATTTATAATGAGAGATTAAGCTCGATTCATTCCGTCGTCAATCCTAATGCGCGACTCGGTAGGTCCGTCTCGATCGGCAATGGGAGGAACCAAAGAGTAGTAGCACCACCTAGCCACTGGTGGCCTACACTGCACTGCGGCGAGAACGAATGATTGGGATCATTCAAGAACCATTCTGTCGTGAATACCGATGGCGTATAAACCCTTCTTTCAAATGTCCCGATCAAGTTATAGGGTCACGGTCGGTCAAACCCCATCTGCTTGACGCTATGCATGCGTTAATGCAAACCGAGATCATCGAGTGCCGTGTATCTAATACAACTAGCTCCAATGCTTTGGCCAAAGACTTATGATCTCATCGCGCCAATAACCGCATAGGACATATAACCCACTCACTTACGGGAGAAAGAATTCTATCTTGGTATTGATGCTTTGCTACTTGCCGTCAGATGCACGTCGAGTTGACCCCGCCTTAGGTTTACGAGGTCGAACTACTCTAATGAAAATCTTGACGTCACAAGCACATCCCTACTAAATCCTCAAGTCGAAGGTTCACGAATACCTATCACAACCTTTCGATTCCGTCATTGTGATCCGGAGTGAAATCCATGTGACGAATCGAGGGTGAGTCGGTTCGAGTATACTAATCCAATTAGCATACCTATAACGTGTGCTCCCACTAACCATTAGTGTTCGACGGGCACTCTCCATGTCAAAGAACACGTCATACAAGTCTTCACATAAACTTAACGCCTAGTCAAGTTTCATCGACTTGCGACGATTAAGTATTTGAGCTATAACCTTTCGGTGCGACCCCTTATCCAATAAGGAGTGGAACGCGTTTTGCTCTCAAATACATGGACTAGTTTCTATATGTTTATTTACGAGTTAGGAATGCCATTAACTACCGGTAAATAAAGAAACATTCATTTGCCTTATATAAATGGTTTACATAATTACAAGTACAATGCCCTCACTCAACAACCTCCGAGTGGCATTCGAGGGCATACTCCTAACAATCTCCCACTTGCACTCAATGCCACACACTATGGTATCTAATACCCATGTTCTCCAGATGACGCTCCAAGCTAGTCTGAGAAAGTGGCTTGGTCAGTGGATCGGCGACGTTGTCGGCCGAGTCTACTCTGTGCTGCACAATGTATCCCTTGCGACCAAATTCTCTTACGAGATGATACTTTCTCTCAATATGTTTGGTCTTTGTTGTGAAACCTCGGCTCCTTTGCTGTCTTTGACTCGTCGTTGTCGTGATGACAGTGAGCAGGGCTCGGCACATGGTATCATTTGAAGTTCTCCTAGAAACTTCTTAATCCAGAACCCTTCCTTGGAAGCCTCCGAGGCCGCTTGATACTCGGCTGACAGTGGAATCGGCGATCGCGCTTTGCTTGGCACTACGCCAAGACACTGCTCCTCCATTAAGAGTAAATATGTAGCCAGAAGTGGACATAGAGTCGTCCTTCAGTCCTTGGAAGTCCGAATCAGTGAATCCCACCACATCCAAATCTCCACCGCCATACATAAGAACCATATCTCTAGTTCTTCTCAAGTACTTGAGAACGTTCTTTCTGAGATCAATGTTCCCTACAGGTTTGCACGAAACCTACTCACCACGCTTACAGCATGCGCGATGTCAGGTCTTGTACACAACATAGCATACATAAGGCTACCCACGGCCGAAGCATATGGTATATTACTCATTTCCTTTCGTTGTTCCTCACTTTGAGGACACATCTTCAAGGTGAGTTTTATTCCATGTTGCATCGGTAGGAACCCTCTTTTAGAATCATCCATCTTAAATCGCTTTAAGATCTTATCTATATAGAGGGCTTGGGAAAGGCCTATTGTTCTCTTCGCTCTATCCCGGTAGAGTCGAATACCAAGAATATAGGTTGCTTCTCCCAAGTCTTTCATGGAGAAATTACTCGAAAGCCAAGCTTTCACAGAACTGAGCATTCCCACATCATTTCCTATTAGTAGAATGTCATCTACATATAGTACTAAGAATGCGATCTTGCTCCCTCTAACCTTCTTGTATACACAAGGTTCCTCTTCAATTTGCACGAATTCAAACTCTTTGACCGCCTCGTCAAAACGAAGGTTCCAACTACGCGACGCTTGCTTGATCCATAAATGGAGCAGCTGAAGCTTGCACACTTTACGAATATCGACTTCGGACACAAAGCCTTTAGGTGCTCCATATAGATTTCCTCCTCGAGGAATCCATTAAGGAAAGCCGTCTTTACATCCATTTGCCATATTTCATAATCGTGGTAGCGGCTATAGCAAGCATCATGCGAATAGACTTGATCATGGCTACGGGCGAGAAGGTATCGTGGTAATCGATCCCTTCCTTTTGGGTATAACCCTTTGCCACAAGCTGGCCTTATAGGCGTCAACCTTGCCATCACCATCGGTCTTTCTCTTGTAGATCCACTTGTTCCCAATAGGCACTATGCCCTTGGGGCGGTCTACTAGAGTCCGGACACGATTGACATGCATCGAGTCTATCTCGGCTTCCATAGCTTCACGCCATTTCGCGAGTCTACATCCACCATCGCTTGGTCATAGGTCGTCGGGTCGGTCTCTTGGCTATCACTTGGAACCTCATGGAGACCCAGTTCCTCCAAGTGCACAAGCCCATACCTCTCAGGTAAATGAGACACCCTACTAGACCTACGAGGTGGTTGTACTTGTGTTTCAGAAAGTTCGGTTCCAGTTTCTTGCACAGGTGTCTCTCGAGGTGTTTCATTGTATTCTTCTAAAGAAATACTTCTACCTGCTCCGCCTTCCTGAATGAACTCATCTTCCAGGAAGTGTGCTTGTAAAGCAACAATGATCCTTCGATCTTCGGGCATGTAGAATAGATATCCCATCGTCCCAGACGGGAATCCAATGAAACGTCCCTTCGCAGACCTAGCTTCCAACTTTTCCACCTTAGTCTTCTTGACATAAGCGGGACATCCCCAAATCCTAATATGATTAAGACTTGGTTTCCTTCCTTCCCACATCTCATGTGGAGTTTTAGGAATGGATTTGGAAGGACATCTGTTCAAGATATACGCGGCAGTCAGGAGTGCATACCCCACGGGTAAATCGGCAAGTCGGTATAGCCCAACATGGAACGGACCATGTTCAACAGGGTCCGGTTCCTTCTTCGACACACCATTTAACCGAGGAGTACTGGAGGTGTTAGTTGTGAAACTATTCCATGTTCCTTAAGGAACTCGTCAAACTCCGTACTCATATATTCGCCACCTCGGTCCGACCAAGTGCTTTGATATGATTACCGGTTTGTTTCGACTAGGGCCTTGAATTCTGGAATTTCTCAAAGGCCTCGGATTTATGTTTCATTAAGTATACATAACCATACCTAGTATGATCATCAGTAAACGTAATGAAATATTGATATCCGTCACGTCTTGCTTCCAAAGCACCACAAGCGTCGGTATGGATTAATCCCGATTTATCGGCTCTTTCAAAAGTCCTGTGAAGGGGACTTAGTCATTTTGCCTTTAAGGCAAGATTCACAAGTAGGAAATGGATCCGATCCCAATGGACCCATAAGTCCATCTTTTTCCATCTTGTAAACCTTGGTCTGACCAACATGACCAAGTCTTAGATGCCATTTCAAAACTTGATTGGTTTCATCCCTACCACGTTTTCTAGTCATAGTATTCACAACTACTTTGTTCTTTGAGATTTAGATGATACAATCCATTCAACAATGTAGCGGTACCCACTAGTTTATTTCTAAAATAAATTTTGCAGGAACCATCACCAATGAAAAATGAAAAGCCTTTTCGGTCCATGACCGGAATGGATACAATGTTTTTGTGCCCCTTGGGCAAAACAAGTACATCTTCTAAAGTCAAAACAAAACCGGATTCTAAACCCAAAAGAAGTGATCCTATGTCGGTCGCCTCGACACTATGCCCGCTTCCGAGTGTGATCATAACTTCTCCACTCAAGCTTCCTACTTTGTTCCGATCCCGATTCACGGTACAAATATGAGAACTAGCACGAGAATCCGATTATCCGGGAAGTAGAAAATACGGTGGCGAGAACAATTTGTTTCCAAAACTAAAAGTTACATGCACGAAGTGCCATGAAGAATCGGACAGTCTCTAGCCCGGTGGCCCGGCTCACCGCACTTGAGACAAGCATCCTTCTTCTTCTTGTTCTTGAACCATCGGGGCCTTGCCCTTACCCTTAAGGTCCTTAGCTTGTGGTCCGGTTGCTTCTTGGTCCTTTTCTTCTTGTTCTTAGACCTCCGAGGTCCGAGAAGAAATCACAAGAGCGAGACTCCTTCATCCGCGAGTCTTCATCGAGGCGAGCGGTCACAAGTTTGTTCATTAGCCCGGCTAAGTTACATGCAATCTCATTGCGGTTGAAGTTCATAACAAGCGTGAGAAGGAATCGGGGAGAGGTAGGATAAGGTCGGTTTGAGAGAAGTATCCATTTTAAAATCAAGAGCCTCCAATCTCTCGATCATGGATATCATTTTGAGGACGTGTTCCCCAACCTTCTCACCTTCCTTCATCCTTGCACCGAACAGTTGCTTGGATATCTCATATCTAGCGATTCTGCTTGTGCTCACCATAAAGCTCGGTTAAGTGAGACAGAATGCACTAGCGAAGTCATTTTCTCATGAGCTCTCTGAAGCTCATTAGACATGGAAGCCATCATATAAGCACGGACTTTCACGTCATCCTTAACCCACTTTTCGTGGTTTTCAATCTCTTCCCGATTGGCTCGGTCCGCACAGAGGCGCCGAATGTCCGTCTCCAAGACGTATCCCAGTGCCTCTATACCGAGGACAATCATCGATTGAGCCAATCCACAAAGTTAGGTCCCATTAAGGTGTTCTTTTCGAGTAGAATTGCGAGTGGATTCATTGTCATATTGAGATTTATGCATTAAGTATAGCAGTTAATTAGTGACTCGTTCAATTATGTTCGAGTGTAGAATTAAGGTCTTTTCTATTCTTGTTACCCGGCTCCCACTAATTTTATCGGAATAACACACTCCCATGTGAAATCCTAAGTATCGTCGCTCTACTTCATAGTGGTGATCGAGTTCTTTATAAATCTTAATAGAGGGCAACCGAACAGGTTTCTAGTCTATTAATTTTCATAAAGTGGTGTCCAACACCAACCCATCTAATGGATGATTCGATCTTCTTTTTTCCCTTGTTCACTCCCCTCAACCTATTCGGTTTCTATGGTTCGTGAACAAGTTAAGTTTATACCATCGACGCAATCGGTTTCACAATTGAATCTTATCCGCAACCTATCGGGTTTCTAGGGATAAAATTTGCTCCAACCGAAGGCATCCAATGCGCTCCGTAATTTATCCGTCCTCCCGAACGACTACCCGATAACTCGGAAGCATAGCACATCCGGGTTTGGATTTCAATTTCAAAACTCGATGGAGGGAAGGAAAAACTTTGAAACCTTATAAACTTAATTATTTATTGTGGGAGAATTTTCGCGATTTACGTTGCACTTTGCACATTAATCATATTAGCGCGTTTGTGGCATTCATACAATATGAAACAACCATTCACAACCTAGTTGCTACCAACATGTGGTTCATGGACCGTTCCTAGAAAACAAAAACTTCGTAATCTAATTACAAGTCTTCGTCTTGAATCTTCGTCTTCTCGAAATGGATCTTCCTCTGGTCTTCGTCATTACATATAAATTTTACATTGAAAATTGCATCCTAGATACAAACATTTCTAGTAAAATAAATAGGCTCAAAACGGCCTTTACAACCCAATCGAATAAAACGAACGATTCAAATCTAAGTCCACGAACCACATCCCCATTCAAAAGCATTCATCCAAAATACTAAATAAATGGAAAGCGTAGAGATACATTGATCCAATCAACAATACGAACCGATCCAATCGATTCACACAATCGGTAATATAATAACGTTCAAAATAATTCGGTCGACCATAAATATTCCAATTAATCAAATTTCCCTTATAAAATGAAATACCATAAATCATTTTAATCATATTAAATCCAATTTAACATGCGGGAGATTAATTTTCAAGAATACACGGAAAAATCGAGCCGGGCGAAAATGGCTCGCCATGGCCGAAGTCATCACGGTGACCTTCCGCCGATCGCTGGCATGGCCGAGTCACGCCGGCAGCCTACGGCCAGGCACGGCCCGTGTCTCGACACGGTCGAGTGCCGCAGCGTGGCACTGAAGGTCGCCGACACGGCCCGTGTCACGGACACGGCCGAGTCACCCCGGCGACTTCACGCCTTTGTCCAAAAGTCGTCCGACGACGATTCGAGCTCGATTTTCACCGGATATCGATATCAATATTTTTCAACATTCATATCTTCAATATAAATCATATTTACAAGAAATTAAGATTTATATTTAGACATAAACTTACGAAAAATATAACTACAACGAACGTAAAAATATATACCACGATTATGACTAAAATGATTCCAAATCATTCACCATCTAATCAAGCATTCCAAATGCCAATATCGTATATACGATCGCAAGACCTACGCTCCGATACCACTGTTGGGATTCGGTGCCTAAAACGAAGGCCCGGAAGCGGTAAAGCGAAAATTAATTCGATCCAATCCCTACGAGGATCGATCGAGCTACGATATACGAATATCAAAAACGAAATACAAGAGATACGAAACATACCCTCGTAGTCCGTTGATTAAATGGATAACCTTCTCTTGAGCTATTCCCAAGCTCTTGAACGATCCAACGCCAAAACACCGCGTCTCTACTTGCCACGCGGAAAAACAACCGAACGACGATCACCTTGCTATCCTCCGAGGATACGGCTAGAGCTAAGTGATGAAGCTATATATGTAAAGATTATTACACTCTAAGTGTTTTAATCTTACTCTCTCTCTATATGATTTTCTCCCAATTTTTCTCCAAGAAAAATTAAGAAGAAATGAATGAAGAAGAACACCAAAATTTTCTCTTTCCTCTCTCTAATTTGATGCTGCCGTGAGATTCTGAAATGAGGAGAGGTAAGATGCTTTTATTTTGGTCTTCAAAATTTATTCACATGATTAAGTCACCCACCATATCTCCTTTTCCCTTAATATAAGAGATATGAAATCTCAAATGTCAAAAGTCTTCCAACAAGAAAACAAGACTATGATCAAGGTAGGAAATTAAGGTGGGGCCGGCCTCTAGAAGAAATCGGACGAGTTCGGTTCGTTTCGGACTCGAGAGTCCAAACAGATAAACTCCGATTCCGCTCCGATGTATTTATATCGATTAATTAATCCAATCAATTAATCACATTAAATACATAATAACATAATTAATTTCTCCAAGAAATAATTATATTTATGAATTAAATCAATCACCCAGTAATTTATTTAATTCATTAGGCCGTAAATTAATTTATCCAATAAATTAATTTAGACATCCAATGTCCCAAAATCAATTAGACATCCAATATCCAATAAATTAGATATCCAATATCTAATATTTATAATGAGAGATTAAGCTCGATTCATTCCGTCGTCAATCCTAATGCGCGACTCGGTAGGTCCGTCTCGATCAAGAATGGGAGGAACCAAAGAGTAGTAGCACCACCTAGCCGACTGGTGGCCTACATCGTACTGATCGAGAACGAATGATTGGGATCATTCAAGAACCATTCGTCGTGAATACCAAGAACGTATAAACCCTTCTTTCAAATGTCCCGATCAAGTTATAGGGTCACGGTCGGTCAAACCCCATCGTACTTGACGCTATGCATGCGTTAATGCAAACCGAGATCATCGAGCCGCCGTGTATCTAATACAACTAGCTCCAATGCTTTGGCCAAAGACTTATGATCTCATCTCAATAACCGCATAGGACATATAACCCACTCACTTACGGGAGAAAGAATTCTATCTTGGTATTGAAAGACTCGCTACTTGCCGTCCAAGATGCACGTCGAGGTTGACCCCCGCCTTAGGTTAAGGTGGTCGAACTACTCTAATGAAAATCTTGACGTCACAAGCACATCCCTACTAAATCCTCAAGTCGAAGGTTCACGAATACCTATCACAACCTTTCGATTCCGTCATTGTGATCCGTGAGTGAAATCCATGTGACGAATCGAGGGTGAGTCGGTTCGAGTATACTAATCCAATTAGCATACCTATAACGTGTGCTCCCACTAACCATTAGTGTTCGACAGGCACTCTCCATGTCAAAGAACACGTCATACAAGTCTTCACATAAACTTAACGCCTACCAAGTTTCATCGACTTGCGAACGATTAAGTATTTGAGCTATAACCTTTCCAAAGGCCGACCCCTTATCCAATAAGGAGTGGAACGTTTTGCTCTCAAATACATGGACTAGTTTCTATATGTTTATTTACGAGTTAGGAATGCCAGTAACTACCAGTAAATAAAGAAACATTCATTTGCCTTATATAAATGGTTTACATAATTACAAGTACAATGCCCTCACTCAACAACCTCTGAGTGGCATTCGAGGGCATACTCCTAACACTTAGATCCTTCATCATTCATCATTCATCTTATAATTTTCCATTTTCTTGTAAACTTTTCTTTTTGTGTGAAGAACACACTTGTGTTCTTGGGTGATCTTTGTTAGTGTGGTACAACATATGTTGTTCAGAGAGTTTATTGTTTCTATATCCTTTATCTACTAAGGGAGTTAGGATCAATTCTTTCTCTTGATTCAACTAAACATGACCACCAAAGCTTGTAATATGTGTAATAAACCCTTTATGGGCTAAGTTCTTTAAGTTGGGATTATAAACAAGGTTAGTCATGTTATTTAAGTTAGTATAAAAGATCTATTATGAATTACTTATTATTGTGTGTGATTTTCATTATTTTAACAATCTTTATTTATTTGGCCAATTAATGAAGATATCAATGGTCTTCATATGTTTCGAAAGAAAATATGTTTGATTAGATCAAATGATCTTCACTCTAAGTTGTTCTAGGGGATAGAAATATACCCCTAGTCCTTAGATGATTCTTTGAGTTATTTTCATAAATCCTAATGCTATGTATTGAAGCCAATCAACATAGAAATATAGTGGATTGATTCAATATGTAAGGGACGTTTTATAGTTCGAAAGAGAAACCGTCTTTATAAGGAAAATCGAATCTACACAACATAATAAGTAAATTCATCTTATGATCTCCAATACATCTTTTATAACTAATGACGAACTAAGCTTGTAATCCCAACTATTTCATTTTATCGATAATCAATCTATTATTATTGCTATCTTTTTATTTCCTTATAATATTAGAACTATTATTACAATTTCTTTGCAATTATTAAACCAAACTTTTTTTTTTGTGTGTTTCACTCATCTTAAGTATCTATAAAAATAGACTAATAGTGTATAATTCAAATTATAACAAAACTTCCTTGTGGGATCGATAAACCGGACTCAAAAAGTCCACTTTACTACTTGATACGATATCGTGCACTTGCGATAGTTACACTAAAAGCGTGTCAAGTTTTTGGCGCCGTTGCCGGGGAAGTATAAGTTATATTTGAAATCTTACATTATAAACTATTTTTGTAGGTACAAATTTCTCGACGTTGTAACTTAGTACTAAATTGTGTTTGTCCGGTCAAGTGGCGGATAACGGTACTCGTGACTATTAAAGTCGGATTTTTCATTTCCCACAACAACTGATATTTGTATATATTTTTTTAATTATTTTCATTGTCTTTTTATTTTTGTTTTTTTTATCATGGATGAAACATTGTTTAAAATTGAAAAAAGATTTCCCTTTCTAAGCAAAAATGCAATTTTAAAAATTTACAAGACAAGGCTTGAAAGGATGAGGTTGCTTAATAAAAGCATACCTTTTGACATAAGATTCATTATCGAAGCCAAAGTAAGAATAGAAGGTGAATTCACGAAACACCAACTAGATTTTTACAGGCTTGGAAAAGTTCATATGCCAAGAAACGACGAGCAAAGATACTAGCCGTTTGCTATAAATGTGCTAGATGGAACTGTAATGCAAAATGTCGATCTTTAGGAATTCCATCTACAAACAGAGAAGATAAAATTCGGTTCATTAATGATGGTCCGAATAAGGAGAATTTAGATAATATCGAAATTTCTCTTGACACACATCCTAGTGGACTTGTGTATTACTAATTCAATGTTTGTGGAATAAATTCAAACCAGAATATGAACAACGTCTTGGGAATCGACGTTAAAAGACCTGTTTGCCAATTTGTAAGAAAATTGGATGGGAAGCTTCTCCCCGACTCATAGAAGGCGTTAGGCCGCTTTCGAACGTAAAATCGAGGAAGATGTGAGCCAAAATCACAACTACCGTACATACGCGCAAGTATCTTTTATTTTTGTCGTGTGGTGAGATTTTACGAATAAAAAATGTGATACGCGATAAAAGCTTTCATTATTCTATTGAGTAGTTGAAGCACAATCAAACGCAATCACAAACTTGTTAAACAATTTTTACCTTCTTTTTCTTCTATAAATAAACTTTCTACTGGTTTCTTTCATTCATCTCTCAAACTTGCACTTTTCTCTGTTTCTCTCTAAAAAAAATTTTTCTTTTCAAAAATGGAGTCATCATCTTCAACAAAAAATTTTACACAGTCTGCATTTTTGGTGGATCTAGTTCTGGAAAAGAGGCATGCTTCATCAAGACCCACAACTTGGGTCGTACCTTAGAGAAAATGCATTCATGTAGTTTACGGAGGAGGAAGTCTAGGATTAATGGGACGAGCCGTCGCCTATATGGAAGGAGTAAGAGTGTTGGGAGTAATCCCAAAACCTCTGGGCCGAAAGTAAAATCACCGGTCAACTATTGGAGATGAGTTTAGATGCGTGAATATGCAAGATCGCATAACTCACATGATAAATAATTCGGCGCCTTTATCGCCCTTCCGGTGGTTTTGGCACCCTTGAGGAACTTTTTCATGTGGTTACGAGCTCACTAAATGTTCATCAAAAACCAATAGGAGTGCTTAATGTCAATGGTTTCTTTGATGGTTTACTGTCTTTCATCGACTACTCTGCCGAAAAAGGCTTTATTTCCGAGCGTGCAAAACAAATCATAGTCGTTGCAACAACACCAGAAGAACTAATCAAAAAACTCAATGAATTTGTTCCTCAACTAGATCCAGCTCTAGCTAAAATTGTCTGGGTAGAAGATTTTACCGTGAGAAAACGAAAAGTAGATTCATTCCTCTCCCTTTGATAACCCATGTCGGACCTCTTGTATTTTTACTTTCTGTCGTGTGTAATAATCGTGCTAAATGATGGCAGCTTAAGGAGTTTCTTCTTGATCTCTTGACGCGCATCTATTCGCGATTTATGTATTGCTGTAATGTTTATTTCGTGTTTTGCTTTTATAAAAACTTTGATGGCAGCGTAAGGCGACTCTTCGGACTTTCTTGATGCGCATCTAAAAAATTATGTTATACTTACGAGTATATTTTATTTTCTTTTGTGTGTGCCTCGTATATTTATTCTCTTGCAGATTCTAAAAGGCGTTAGCTCAGACATCAACTTTCTTAACAGGGAGTATTCTGCTTTTCTGCATTGATTTTTATTTTTAAACTGAGGACAGTTTTATTTTCAAGTTTGGGGGTGGTTTGTTTTAGAATTTTGGTGTGTTTTGATTGATTTGGTTATTTGCCTTAATTTTTTTTATTATATATATATATATATTTATTGTATTTTGACTTTTGAGATTTCTAGATCTGGCCATAACACAAATAAATTAGCTATATACAAGCTTCTAAAATCGTTTTAACCGGTAAAAAAATTGTATATTCCAAAAATTTTTGAGCCTTAATCTCTCTTTCCAAGCCTTGTAATTATCATATAAAATCGAGTCATTCGTTACCTTGAGAAAAGAAGAATCAATTGGTTGATGAAAAATAAAACTGAAATTTACTTAATTTGTGGAGTTTTTGATTTTTCATGCTTAACTAAAAAATGATTTTAGAAAAATTCTATTCCCTAAAAAGTAGTCATTGGTGAAAAGAGCTACACGTTAGCAAATAACGGTGTGAAAGCTATCACCTAAAAAAATAAATGACGAAAAGGAGAAGTGTTGAGCAAAGAATTGCCTAATTTTGGAAGTCTTAAATTTTGCGAAAAATAAAGGACTAACCATTGTTGGTGCGTAGTCGCCGTCTCGTAAAAATTGGTGAAAAGAGCTACACGTTAGCAAATAGCAGTGTGAAAGCTATCACCTTTTACGAAAAAAATGAGATAGAAATTGTGTTAGTGAAAAGAGCTACACGTTAGCAAATAACGGTGAAAGCTATCACTAAAAGGGATGTAGTTTATGAGCGATTTGAATTAATTAGCAATGAATTTCAATACACTCAATTTTGTAAAAATCACAATATTTGATGACGCCAATGAAATTCTTCTTCATATTGAGTCGAAAAATAAACGAGTGATCGAGAGCAACCATTAAAGGGAGTCGTGTGTATCATGAGTGGGAAAGAAATAATCAACCTTTTGGGGGGAAAACCTTACATTTTGGAATTACAAAATAAAAACCGTGTTTTAACTTCAAAAATATTAGTAGATTTATTTTGAATCTTGATTCATTTCTATCTACTGTATAAAGCTGGTTGTTGTTTATTAATGGCATTTTGATCTCCTTTTCTCTTTTTATATTTTAATTTAAGTGTGTATTAATTTTTCTTATTTTTATTTTTGGAGTGTGAATAATAAAGAGTCTTGCTCGGGACTAGCAAGAATTCAAGTTTGGGGGTGTGATAAGTGTCAGTTTTGTACACTTATCCATGGTTTGTATCGATAAAATTCACCCATAATTGAGCTAGTCTACTCGTTTTTTGCTTTTAATTTATTAGTTTTAATAATTTTATTTTTATCGGATGATGATCGGATTAAATAACTGAATTACTCAAGAAACAACATGTTTAATAAATATTCTATTTATTGAATTTTGATATATTCATGTTGTAGGGCTTTCCGAGACGAATTCGGCAGTAATCAGAGTTATATATCAAAAGTTATAATCCGAAGAAGATCTGGGGCAAAAACGCAAAGTTTGAGGAATTCTGGGCTAAAAACGTAACTATCAAAGCTTCAAATGAGCAAATTTACGAAGCCACGTTACGCCGTAACATTCAGGGGTTACGGCCGTAAGTCACCCTAGTTACGGCCGTAACTCCTGAATGTTACGACCGTAACTCTTGACAGATTGCTATGATTTGTCTAATTTTTTATGCTTTTTGTGTATTATTGAGGGGATGGATGGCATTGATCCGATATAATGTAATAATGCTGGAGTTTTGGAGCTATTAGATGACTTTAGGTTTATAAATAGACCCCTTAGATCCTTCATCATTCATCATTCATCTTATAATTTTCTATTTTCTTGTAAACTTTTCTTTTTGTGTGAAGAACACACTTGTGTTCTTGAGTGATCTTTGTTAGTGTGGTACAACATATGTTGTTCAGAGAGTTTATTGTTTCTATCTCCTTTATTTACTAAGGGAGTTAGGATCAATTCTTTCTCTTGATTCAACTAAACATGACCACCAAAGCTTGTAATATGTGTAATAAACCCTTTATGGGCTAAGTTCTTTAAGTTGGGATTATAAACAAGGTTAGTCATGTTATTTAAGTTTGTATAAAAGATCTATTATGAATTACTTATTATTGTGTGTGATTTTCATTATTTTAACAATCTTTATTTATTTGGCCAATTAATGAAGATATCAATGGTCTTCATATGTTTCGAAAGAAAATATGTTTGATTAGATCAAATGATCTTCACTCTAAGTTGTTCTAGGGGATAGAAATATACCCCTAGTCCTTAGATGATTCTTTGAGTTATTTTCATAAATCCTAATGCTATGTATTGAAGCCAATCAACATAGAAACATAGTGGATTGATTCAATATGTAAGGGACGTTTTATAGTTCGAAAGAGAAACCGTATTTATAAGGAAAATCGATCTACACAACATAATAAGTAAATTCATCTTATGATCTCCAATACATCTTTTATAACTAATGACGAACTAAGTTTGTAATCCCAACTATTTCATTTTATCGATAATCAATCTATTATTATTGCTATCTTTTTATTTCCTTATAATATTAGAACTATTATTACAATTTCTTTGCAATTATTAAACCAAACTTTTTTTTTGTGTGTTTCACTCATCTTAAGTATCTATAAAAATAGACTAATAGTGTATAATTCAAATTATAACAAAACTTCCTTGTGGGATCGATAAACCGGACTCAAAAAGTCCACTTTACTACTTGATACGATATCGTGCACTTGCGATAGTTACACTAAAAGCGTGTCACTTCTCCACTTCAATGATCAAGCATAAATGATATCCAATCTTCAATGATCAAGTAGAGATGGTCTATATGTGTTTAAGGAGGCTGGGATCTCTCTGGGCACGAAGGATGTTGAAGGCTAAGTGAAATAAACGAGCTGAAATGAAATGGGGTGATGTCTTATTTATAATTTTCTGACCTTAACGTACGTTAGCCTTCATGCATAACGTACGCAAGTCTCTTAGCTTACGCTACTCAGCATAACTTAGCATATGCTATCGTCCTGATAGTTAACTGTCTTGTTTATGAACTTCATTACGTACGCTACACTTACCAGGTTACGTACATAACCAATACTATTAGCGTACGCTACATCCTTACCTTAACGTACGTTAATACCCGTTGACTTAAAAAGTGTCCAGGTTCATCCGAGGGAATCTTATCCGGACCCATGTCCGACTGGCGCATGTGAGAGCCGCCCAGCTCAATTATTGACTGCCTAACGTACGCTATGCTTCATTCGTAGCGTACGCTAACTCTAGCCGATAACGTACGTTAAGCTACATTCTTAGCCTACGTTATCACGTATTTGCATGGAAAAATTTACATGTTGCCATACTCATGTACAAGGATACAAATACAAGAAATATCATACTTCAATTATCGATATCAGAATTCCGAAAAATACAGGGTTCAAATACAGATGAAATACTCAGTAATAAATCCGGATATTACATACTCTCCTACTAAAAAAGAGTTTCGTCCTGAAACTCAAGACGAAAATAACTCTGAATATCTGGACCTCATGCTATCTTCCGTTTCCCAAGTGGCTTCTTCCACTCCGTGGCGCGACCATTGAACCTTAACCAAAGCGATCGGTTTGTTCCTCAATTGCTTAACTCGACTCTCGAGTATCCTGATCGGTCTCTCTTCAAACGTGCCATCCTGAGCGATTTCGATCTCGCCGAAATCAATGACATGACTAGGATCCGGTATATATCTCCGTAACTGGGATACGTGGAACACGTTATGAACATGGATCAATGACGGCGGTAATGCCAATTTGTATGCTAATTCTCCAACTCTCTCAAGAATCTCGAACGGTCTGATATATCTCGGACTCAACTTCCCCTTTCTTCTGAAACGAAAGATTCCCCGAGTAGGATAAACCTTTAAAAGTACGTGATATCCAGTACTGAACTCCAACGGGCGACGACGTACATCTGCATAAGATTTCTGTCGACTCTGGGCGGTCAACAGCCTTTCACGAATCAAGGCTATCTTCTCTCGTGTCTGTACGATCAATTCCGGTTCCGTCCCGATCAAGTCTGATGAATCGTCCCAACATAGGGGTGATCTGCATATCCTCCCGTATAATGCCTCAAGCGGTGCCATCTTAATGGAAGCATGCCAACTATTGTTGTAGGTGAATTCAATTAATGACAGATGAACGTCCCAATCAGTTGACCAATCTAAGGCACAAGCCCTTAGCATATCTTCCACCGTTTGAATAGTCCTCTCGAATTGTCCGTCTGTCTGTGGATGATAAGCTGTGCTGAAGTTCAATTTGGTCCCCAAGGCCTTATGAGACACAGAACGACCTTCTCGGTCAGAAATAATGGTCTTCGGAGTACCATGCAATCGGACTATCTCTGAAATAAATACTCGTGCCAACTTCTCTAGTCCCCACATGTCCTTAATGCCTAGAAAATGAGTTGATTTGGTTAGATGGTCAACTATCACCCAAATCATGTTCATTCCTGTCTTGGTTCTCGGCATATTAGTGATAAAGTCCATCAATATGTCCTCTCACTTCCATTCAGGAATCGGGAGCAGCTTCAGCATTCTGTCAGGTCGTTGATGCTCGATCTTAACCTGCTGAAAAGTCAAACATTTCGAGACATAATCCGCTACATCTTTCTTCATGTTGCCCCACCAGAAGTTCTGTTTCAGGTCCTTATACATCTTGTTGATGCCCGGGTGGATAGAATAGGGCATGCTGTGAGCTTCCTTCATAATTGTCTGCTTCAGAACATCGACATTGGGAATACAAAGTCGGCTCTAGAATCTCAATACTCCATCATCATATATTACAAATCCTGCGGCCTTTCCCTTGATCACTTCATCACGTAACCGAATCATCAGAGGATCATCTACTTGCTTAGATTTGATTTCTTCGGTTAATGATGAAGTTAATTCCATCACACACAGTTGTCCTTGGACTCTTTGCAACCATACTTCAATTCCTTCGTGAATCATTTCTCGTTGAATGCTGAGCTGGGAGGTCAGAGTCTCCAGCATCTGAATAGAAATAGGCTTGCGGCTAAGTGCTTCGGCCACTACATTTGCTTTGCCTGGATGATAAAGAATCTCCAAGTCATAGTCCTTAATCAGTTCCAGCCATCTCCTTTTGCGCATGTTCAACTCTTTCTGACTGAAGATGTATTTGAGACTCTTGTGATCCGTAAAGATTTGACAGTGAGTCCCGTACAGGTAATGTCTCCAGACTTTCAAAGCAAAAACTATTGCTACCAGCTCTAAATCATGCGTTGGGTAATTCACTTCATAAGGTTTCAGCTGTCGTGACGCATAGGCGATCACCTTCTCATTATGCATCAATACACATCCGAGTCCTTGGTTCGAAGCATCACTGTAAACTATGAATCCTCCAGTTCCCTGTGGGAGTGCTAAAATCGGTGCCGTCGTCAATCTCTTCTTCAATTCATCAAAGCTATTCTGGCACATCTCGTTCCACTCAAACTTTTGAGTTTTCTACAGTAGTCGAGTAAGTGGGCGGGTAATTTTGGAAAACCCTTCCACGAACTGACGATAATATCCAGCAAGTCCTAAGAAACTCCGGACTTCTTTCACGTTCTTTGGAGGCTTTCAATACATAATTGCTTCGATTTTCTGAGGGTCTACTCGGACTTCTTCAACTGATACCACATGGCCGAGGAATATAACCTCCTTTAGCCAGAATTCACACTTAGAAAGTTTGGCGTACAATTGCTCGTTTCTCAAAAGTTCTAAAACAATCTGCAAATGATGTGCATGCTCTTCCGGGCTCTTAGAATAAACCAGAATGTCATCAATGAACACAACCACAAACTTGTCCAAATACTCTATGAACACTCAATTCATCAATTGCATAAACACGGCAGGTGCATTAGTGAGACCAAACGGCATCACTACAAACTCATAATGTCCATAACGAGTTCTGAATGCTGACTTCGGAACATCAGATTCCTTAATCCTCAGATGATGATATCCTGATCTTAGATCGATTTTAGAAAACACTGTTGCTACTTGTAACTGGTCAAACAAATCATCAATTCGTGGCAATGGATACTTGTTCTTAATCGTCATCTTGTTCAGTTCTCGATAGTCAATACACAATCGAAGCGATCCATCCTTCTTCCGGACAAAAAGAACTGGTGCACCCCAAGGCAAAATGCTTGGCTGGATATAGCCTTTGTCCAGTAACTCCTCTAGTTGCTTCTTCAATTCGTACATCTCGGTAGGTTCCATACGATACGGTGCCTTAGAAATTGGTGTAGCTCCTGGTTCCAGCTCGATGGTGAATTCTACATCCCGTCGTGGAGGTAGTCCAGGTAATTCGTCAGGAAATACATTCGGAAATTCGTTCACAACAGGAATGGATGAGAGTTCTACTATTCCGTCTTCTTTCTTCATTGCGTAGCACCATTATCCGGTACAACCCTGTTTCAACAATTTGACGGCTTTTATTTTCTTGATCATCTTTCCTGAGCTTCCTGGTTTCCATCCTTCAAACAGTATTTCGGAACCATCATCAACTATCACTAAGATATTTCTCTTTCGGTAGTTTACAACAGCTCCATATCGATTCAGCCAATCATCCCCGAGTATCAGGTCGTCTCCTTGCATCTATATCACAATCAGATTTGAGAGCCACTCTCTGCCTCTAAATGATACAGGGAAATCTCTGGTTTCTAAGTTTCCAACAATCCTCTCTCCACTCGGTAAACCCACAACATAAGGCTCACAATTATGAAAACCAGAAATATTCAAACGATTTACACAAGACAAGGATATAAAAGAATGCGTAGCTCCTGTATCGAATAAAATGCTTATTGGATGGGAAAGGATTTGAACAGTACCTGATGCGACAGCAGCATCCTGATCGTCTGTTCTCCTCATCTCGTACAGACATGGGGGAACGGATCCGGCACTCGATGTCCCCTTTCGGTCCCACTGTCCTCTGCCTCGTCTGCCACCAAAATTCTGAGGCAGCTGAACACTTTGCTGCGTCTGTTGGATACTGGCTTCCTTCTGAACTGGCTGTGATGTACGGGCTCTAAAAGACTTTGCAGCCTCTTCACAGAACACCGCATGATGTCCCTCACGACCACAACCAAAACAAGTCATGGCAGGTAGGGGCAATTTCATCGATAGTGCCCCGTCTGGGCACAGTTAAAGCACTTCCTGGTTATATCCGTCGTGGCTGATGCTGCTCCGAAGTTCTTTCCGCTCTTAGATGGGTGCGGAGGTTTTTTGAAAGAATGAAAGGATGACTGGGCCTTGCGGGGCCCACCACTCTTGTGCTCCGTGAAACTACCGGAGACTTTCTGCTTCTTGCATTCTGCAAACTTCTCCATTGCTGCTTCCTTGATCTCATACGCCAATGTTTTATCCTGGTATTGATGGAGAGTGGTACATTCAAAACCGGACATGTACCTCTGAATTTCTGGTTTCATTCTCATATCAAAATGGATCATCATTTCTGCATTTGTTCTGACCAGATGTCGAACAAATGCCAGCTGCTGGTTGAACGTCTTAATTGCCTGCGATACTGGCACATTTGAAGGTTGAGCGGAGAAAAACTCCCGAACTTTAGCTTCCCTCACAGGACGAGGGAAGTACTGAGCTTCCATCATCAATTTAAATTATGTCCAGTCCGTATCCTGATCTACAGGCTGGATGGCTTCCGACCACTCGGATGCTTCCCCTATCAGGAAGTACTGAGCAATAGAGGCTCTCTGGTCGTCTGGGCAATTAATCCCGTCAAAAATTTTCCCCAATTCCTTCAACCAATGATCCAAGGTGGGAGTCTCAGAAATACCATCGAATTTAGGCGGTTGCATCTTCGCCACCTCTTGCAGCCATCGGTCGCCTCGATTTCCCATGTCTGGGATACCTTGCTGTCGATCTCCCTATTGTAACCCTACTGCCACCTGCATTCGGTCCACGACCTGGGCGAACTGAGTCATCTGGTTCACCACCTGACGAAGGATTTCGGGCACAGCAGATTCCGGTTCATTATTAATAGATCTTTGTGGCTCGCCTGAGCTGTGGCTGGCCTGATTAGAAGGCGAAGCTTCTCTTTCAGCATTCCTTCGTCCGCGTTCGCGACCGTGACCACGTCCACATCCACCTCTCAACATAATGTAAGCATAAATACTCTAATGCTCAAGTATAAAGAAGTATGACATGCAAAGGACGAGATAGAGTTTAGGAACTTACAACCACCGCTTGCACAAAGACGTAGGCAGTACAATGATGTTATTCATGGCCGGTTACCTCAAAAGACATATATGACCCCTATTTTAACCCAATGGCCAAGATATCCATAATCTTAGCTCCAATACCATATTCTGTAACACCCCCGATATATTCAGGAATATTACAGCGCCGTAAACCCTTTACATAAGAATTTACAAGGCTAAAGAAATAAAAAGACAATAATGGATACCAACGCATGAAAGAAACTGAAATAAAATACAAACAGTTCTGGCCAATACTGATAATAAAAATATCCATAAGAAGAGTATTAATACATCATTAAATCCAAATCACCACAAACAACAACGTACTCGAGTACTTATTAAAACAATACAATCAATAGACGAATAAACCCGGCCGGAACATCACTCTGCATCCTCGTCGTCATGTAGCTCCAGTGGTTGTTTCCCTGCTCTCCTGGATCCTGAACACAAACAAATGTTCACCCCCGAAGGGGTTAGCACAACGATGCTAGTACAAGTACCACAACATAATATTCAACATCTCACGAAGAATAATAATAACATGAATGACAAATACCAATGAGTCTCCTCCTACGAGGAACTCATAAATAACATACACGAATGATAATCACAACATGATATCACAACATACACATGGTAATTCCGATGATCCAGCGTTCACTGCCTAGAACCCACGATGATCCCGTCAGACCAACCCGTGGTGGAAAAACCCGTCCGATGATCTAACACACGCTAGCATAGATCCCCCGATGATCCCGTCGGACCAACACGAGGTGGACATACAACAACGACATATATACACAACAATATGTATAACATCAATACATAGAACAATTAAAGTACTTGCCTCGATTCGATGACAAGAATAATACTCCCACGAATATCAAAACGCTCGAAGGTCGCTCCCTTCGATAAATCACATCGCTAAGCTCGAACCTTAACAAAAGAAATAATATAGAATTCATCTCAAGTCGTACGAACACCTAACAATCCAAATTACAGTCGGAAGTTCATAAACGTAACATGTCTGCCCTGCTTAACGTACATTACGTACCCTTGGTAGCGTACGTTAAGCCTACTCGTTAGCGTACGTAAGTTACAAGGTCTAGCGTACGCTAACCATGTTTGGATAGTCCCTCTCTGATCAGTCGACTTGACTCGTATGATGATATAACGTACGTTACGTACCAACCGTATCGTATGTTAACCTTGCCCGTTAGCGTACGTAAGCTTCCGAGCATAGCGTACGCTAAACAAGCATCCGACAGTCTCACTGAACAGTCGACTGTCCTGGTTTATGATGAAGCATACGAAATCTTCAGTGATTAACGTACGTTACTCTTCTACATATCATGCTCATACATTTATGAATGATCTTACGGATTCAAACATCTTCAAATTAAAGGATACATATATCATCATGGTGATCATACCCCAATCTTGATTACAATTACTCAAGCATAAATCGGAAGGCCTATGGTTGATATCAATATCTTTATATCATTCAAACTATTATCCTGAAGATTTACTTACCAATCCACCTTTACAAGATATGACAAATCCTTCCATGAACAACTTTCTAGGTTCATCTAATAACAATGATTTTAAAACAAAGTCCGTGATTACTACGAAGACATCTTCCACATTTGGATTACCAATCTTAGAAACTTCCTTTACTTGTTCATCGTAACAAGATTCAAATTATGATGTTCTTAACCAAGTTACTTAAAGCATAATCATCTTAATTTTCTACACATGATGTTGGTCGAATAAATCATCTCTGGAACTTAATATCTTGATAGCATGATCGTCATATCCTTAAGAACACGAATCCAAGGTTGGAGATAGTATAACATACCTTAAGATGAAGAAAACACCAAGACAATAGGTAGAATCCAACTCCGGTTGCTTGTGTGCCAATCCAAGATGCTTCTCCACTTCAATGATCAAGCATAAATGATATCCAATCTTCAATGATCAAGTAGAGATGGTCTATATGTGTTTAAGGAGGCTGGGATCTCTCTGGGCATGAAGGATGTTGAAGGCTAAGTGAAATAAACGAGCTGAAATGTAATGGGGTGATGTCTTATTTATAATTTTCTGACCTTAACGTACGTTAGCCTTCATGCATAACGTACGTAAGTCTCTTAGCGTACGCTACTCAGCATAACTTAGCGTACGCTATCGTCCTGATAGTTAACTGTCTTGTTTCTGAACTTCATTACGTACGCTACACTTACCAGGTTACGTACGTAACCAATACTATTAGCGTACACTACATCCTTACCTTAACGTACGTTAATACCCGTTGACTTAAAAAGTGTCCAGGTTCATCCGAGGGAATCTTATCCGGACCCATGTCCGGCTGGCGCATGTGACAGCCGCCCAGCTCAATTATTGACTGCCTAATGTACGCTACGCTTCATTCATAGCATACGCTAACTCTGGCCGATAACATACGTTAAGCTACATTCTTAGTGTACGTTATCACGTATTTGCATGGGAAAATTTACATGTTGCCATACTCATGTACAGGGATAAAAATACGAGAAATATCATACTTCAATTATCGATATCGCAATTCTGAAAAATACAGGGTTCAAATACAGATGAAATACTCAATAATAAATCCGGATATTACATGTTGTTTTAAGTTTTGGGGCCGAACTGTCTACTTAGTACTTTCATTGTTAGTGATTCATCTGTGATCCTCTTGACAATTTTAAACTACCATGTTCTACTTAGTCTACCGTCATTCTAACGAGTGTCAGAGCCGTTTTGTTGGACTCCGTAAATTATTGTGTTCTATCCACATCTGAACGTGATCCTTGCAAAAGTTTGTTCAAAATTATTTGTTCCCACTCGTGCATTTAACGTTTCCTATGTGTTATGAACTTGAATGCGGTTGATCGAGTTCGACACATGATTTCAGGACGCCTGATCCGTTTGTGATTTTCCTTAACTCTTGGAGCTTTTATCTCCACCTCAACTTCTCATGTTCACATATAAGTTATCGCCTCGACTCACGTACCAGATAATTACTAGATCCGATCATTGTATTTCTCGAACCTTGCACTCGCGCATTTCTCGTGATGTTTTGGGTCTGAACAGATAGTTATTTCCTTGATTGTTCCATCGCTCTCTGTTTTAAGTTTCGGGATGAAACTTCTTTTTAGAGGGAGAGTATGTAATATCCGGATAAATTGTTGGGTATTTTCGTCCGTATTTGAACCCTGTATTACTCAAATTTGTGCTATCTACAATCGAAGTATGATCGTTTCCGTATTCGTATCCACATGCATGATAATATCAACTTTTAATCCTTCGCATGCAACTACGTCGTAACGTACGCTAAAAGGTAAGCGTAACGTTATGAGCTATATATAGCGTACGCTACGAGCTAAGCATAGAGTACGTAAGGAAGTCAATAATTGAGCAGGCTGGCGAGCACATGGGATGGCTGGTGGTGGGCTCGGAAAGATTCCCGCGGATGAACCTGGACAGTTTTGAAGTCAACGGGTGTTAACGTACGCTAATGGGTGTTGCTTACGTATGTAACTCGAGGGTGTAACGTACGTAAGCGAGTACAGAATGAGACAGTAAGCTGGCACTGAGCGATAGCGTATGCTAAGAACGAATAGTAGCGTGCGTTAAATCGATAACGTACGTAAAGCTTTAAGGCTAACGTACGTAAAGCTCAAGACATTATATATATGGACAACACCCCACTCCATTTCACTTCGTCCCTTTTACTTGTACTTCGTTTCCCTTCATTTCTAGAGAGCCTCCAGCCATCTAAAACACCTATAGAGTACATATACTCGATCATTGGAGTTAAGAATCACCTTAGATTAGCACTCAAGCAATCGGAGTTGGATTCTACCTATTGTCTCGGCGTTTCCTTCATATTAAGGTATGTTAATGTTACTCCAACCTTGAATTCGTGTTCTTAAGGATGTTATGAGCATACTACCGGGATTATTAAGATCCATATATGACTTTTAACCGAACATCATGTTTTTGGAAGTTGAAATGTTCATGCTTTAGAGTTCGAATCTTGTTATGATGAACAATGGTAGTTTTCTGAGATTAATAAACCCATATTGAATGGTGTTTCCATAATGATCGTAGACTTAATATTGATATCGCTTTTTATAGACGGACTTGAAAGAAGGATCATTGTAGGTTTTATTATATCTTGTAAAAGTGGATTGTTAACCGATCTTCAAAGATGATAGTTTGAATGTAATGATGATATTGATAACAACCTCAGATTTTTACAAACTACCTTTGAAGATTTATAAACGAGATTGGAGTAAGTTTTATGATGGCATGTTTAACCTGGAAATTCGAAGACATCAACACCATAGGATCATTCAGATTCGCATGTGAATTATATGTGTGAGTATAACGTACGTTAAGCACTATGCATTACGTACGTTATACCCTCAGGCAAGCCCGTCGACTGACCTGAGAAGAACTATCAAATTGCATGCATAGCGTGCGCTAGGCTTCATTATGTATGATAATGTGCAGACGTAACGTACGTTACGTAGGTGTGTAACGTACATTATGAAGGGTACAGGTAGGATTCGGTCGTCTTTCGATGTTTTCCTCGTGTGATTGGTTGTTTACTTAATGATAGGATATTAGGGACGAATTCCCTACGATAATCCAGTGTCGAGCCTTTTCGATCATCGTTTTCATTGGAGTTCCATATTGTTCCAACCAACCGTATTTCCGGAGTATTCGTGAGAGATCACCAAGGCAAGTACCTTGATATACGAATCATAACTACGTGAACTCATTATTGCCGAAGTGTGTAAATTATCTCTATGAATATAGATATATTTATATATTTATATGTTAAATATATGTATGTGGATATGTGTATAGATATATATATATATACACATACATATGTCGGTGAATGTCGAGTGAATATTATCGATGCTAATTGACGTACTCAACTTGGATTAATGTACGAACTATATTTATAGAAGTAATATGGTAAAGTTTATGTGTTCGGTTGAGTTACGTGTATGCGTAGCATTGGTTGGTTTTGCCGAAGGCGTATTGTGTTGAGTCTTGATTGATAGAGTGTGTGTTGTTATTTATTTGGTCATGGACTGATTAATAAATTGTGTAGATTGGTGGATTGATTTGATAATTGTTGCAACGATTGACTTTGTGCTTGATATTTGTAACAACGTGAATACTTGTTATGAGAGACGTCATATCCGGGTGGCTCTGAGGGTGGGGCATGTACTCCGGCCTGGTGTACGCTGCAATGAGCGGCTCCATATGATTGGTGTACACTGGTGTTACTTAATGCGCGAGCAAGGGGCGACTCCTATGGGAGTGAAACGCCGGCGCGGTGACATGTGCAATGGGCGGCCAATATAGTGGAGTGAACGCCGGTACACAGGTGTGCAAGGGAGGCGCCTGACAGGCTTATTGATAATGGATATTCGAGTGACAGCTAAGAACCCATACCAAACGATTTTCGAAATTCAAGTTTATTTCAACTCACTTTAAAATATTGGTCTTGATATAGACCGCGGTTCGTGTTTTCTGAAAGTTTGTTTCAACTTGTTCTAAACGTTGGTATCAGGGTTAATTAACCAAGGATATTTGACGAGATTTCCGAAGGTTAATTAATCAAGGGTCTTGAGCAGGATTTGTCGATTGAGAGATTGTTTCTTTGATTAATCTTGTGATGATATTCTGTGAGATGAGTCGAGAACCCCGTGAAATGTTGAAATGGTTGATCTCGTGATGTTTTCAAAACTATCTTATTTAAATATTTTTTTTTTAAAAAGGGGGTTTTCAAACTAGATCTTCTGACTCATTGGGCTCGTTTGAAGTTTTATTGGTGCTATGTTTTATAAACGAAATTGATGGCATGAATATCTTTCCCTTGTGTAAATGAATAATCTTCTGTACTGGTTGTGTGATTGTGTGGAACATGTTAAGGCTTCGCGGCCGTTGAGTTTTCGTGTTGATATTTTTCGTATATCTTGTATGTTATGTACTTGCACTAGTAAAATTCCAGTTTGCTAACCCCCGCGTTTTTGGGGGCGGGTGCCTGTTATTGCGTTCAGGTTTTGCAGCTCGGGAGCAGTCACAGGATTGGCTTGGAAGGAGATGGAGAACAATGATGCTAATCTAACAGGAGTCAGAGTCTTTTCTGTTATTTCATCTTAGTCGGTATTCTCTCTTTTGGTCGAGTATTTACCCTTGTACGGGTGTAGTTTTCATTCATTAAATCAAGTTGTCATTTCTTTTCGCGTTCAAGTTCATTATTGTCGTTGAGTTGTAAATTACGTTGGTTTTCTAAATTGTTTTATGACCTTGTCGGTCTGTCTTGTAAATACTTGACCTCGATCGGTCAATCATTGAGTAGTCTTTTGAAGTTTAGCCTAGTAGATCCTTGTGAGAAGGGTCTACGGCATGTGACATTCCCGTTCGAAGTCTGGGGGTGTTACAGTCTAGTACCCATAGAAAGTTAGATAGGTTGATTCCTTGTCCAATAGAAAAGGAAAACGGTTTAACTTGGACCGACAAAAAGGCAAGTGAGCTGCGTTTAATCTCGGACCGATAGAAGACGAGAATTGTAACGGTAATCCCTCAACCGATAGAAGAGAGGTGCAGAGGTTGATATTTAGCCTATAGAAAAAGATACTGGAGAGAGGACGTATGCACGTTTGGCCGAACCTCTATAAATCTTGTGTCGACTATTTACCGCACCTTTAGATACGCTTCCGTACAATAGCGCGTATAACAGTGCGGTCCTCGGAGCTCATAGACATAAAACTAGTCGCTAAAGAAGAATCAAAATATTATGTTTTCATTACTAATAAGCATAAAGCAGAAAATAAATCTTTCTAAAATGTACTTTTATACCTTTAACTCTCGTTGGTATCGATGGGTTCATTAAAAAGGACCTATAATAAGGACCGGAAGCAGTACCTTTTAAAAAAATTAATTTTCTACTTTATTCTTATTAATAATGATAACATTCTCTCTCCGTATTTTTTTTACTTATGAAGATGGAGTAAATTGAGGGATTTATTTGTAAATGGTTCTCAATAATTGCAAACAACTAAGTAAACTGACTTATATTTTGGCCCATTTTAATTACCTCAAATGGGATTTTTAATAAGGATCTGAGGGAGTACATTTTTTTTCCAACATCTTCTAACCTTCTTCCTACACATACTATCACTCATAATAATACAGTATTTTGTAGACTTTTCTAGACGTAAAAAAATTACAAAATTTCCTGAAGTTGAGCTAAATCATAAATTTGGATGAAACACAGTTCACTATATTTTTGAATTTCTATTTAAGGTGAGTTTTAGATGAGTTCCGACGAAATTTGTAATTTTATTCACGTTCCAGGTGAAATTTGTAACAAGTAATGGGTAAAATTAATTCCAGGTAGAGTACAATATATTGCAGGGCTGGGATCCTCTGCAGTGTAGCACGGTGCTGGGCTGCACTGCACCGTGCGATTCGACACGCACACACACACACACCCGTGTGTGTGTATAATCTAACAGCTGGGATGCAACACAGCACCGTACTGTGCTGCAGAGGATCCCAGTCCTATATTGCATCCCAAATTATATCTGCAATCTTAGCATTCCGAGCAAATTTTGTAATTTCTTGCATATTGCATAAACTTTGCTATTTTTATTATTATATTATTTTAGTAATTATATTTTTTTCAAAAATTTGTTATTATTACTACTATTATTATTCTTGTGTCTCTAAAATTATTTTATTATTATATTTATCATTGAAATGTTTATTTTATTATAATAAGAAAAATAAAAAATAAAAAAATATATGTGAAGACCACCTAAATAGATTTCCATAACAAAATATTAGGAGGGTAATGCTCACCCTCGCTGATGAGGGTACAAAATTGAACTACATTTTGTGCTGCAGTCATGAGTCAACCCAGACAACATATTCTGCTAAACACACTAATATAGTACCGACTAGTGACTACTACTGCTCTTTTGACTTATTTTTCGCTTTTAGTTCGATTCGATTCAGGCCCATTCGATTCGATTCGATTCAGGTCCATTCGATTCGGGTCAATTCCCATTCGATTCGATTGATTAATTCAAATTCACTTGATTTTTTCTTCTTCTTCTTCTTCTTATTATTATTAATCTTAATTATTATTATTGTTATTATTACTAATAATATTACTATTATCGTTGTTGTTGTTAATTACTATTATTAATATTATTTACTATTATTATTATTATTATTATTATTTACCCTTAATATATATTTCGATTCGATTTTGCCTATTCAGTTCCATCTGGGCCTCGATTCGATTGATCCATTCGCCTGGGACCCAATTGGGCCAATTCGATTAATTCAGATTAATTTAGTAATGTAGCCTCTTTAAAATTCATTCAATCAAGAACTTCTTGTAGCATCAGCACTTCTTCGCTTTCTCTTATTAGCAAAAACATCCCTGTTTGTTTCTATTCTATATACTCCTCACCGTCTCACTTTGTCAAAAAAAAAACACAACCCCCACCCCGTCTATTCTACTTGTGGAAAAGAATCAAGGGTATCCGGGTAAGATTCCTTACGGAATCTTTTTTATTCTGTTGATATTATAATGACATGGTAAATCCCTTCTTTTGTGTCTCTTCTTTTGGTAATTTGATTTAGGGTTTGTTTGGGTAATTCTGTGTAAATCCATTTTCTGAGGAAGATTGGTTTTGTTTCGTGGTTTTAGTTCCGTCTATTTCGTGTCTTATAATACTATTGTTGACTTTGTTATTTTGATTGTTTTTTTTCCCCTTGCTTTATTGCTTAATTGTTGGGGATTTCACTTGGTAGGTGAAATGGGTTTGATTGTGGTTTGACATGGATGAAAACTATTTGGTCAACCAAGTATGTTGCTTATATATGAGCTACTTAGTCTAGCCCGAAAATTGGCGTCTAGCAATCTGTGCGCAAGAAACGATTTGATCCTTTACATTGATAAACGGAATAGCATTTAGGTGGAAACGTCAATTCTTCGATGGATTTTTTGAACTAAAAAGACGAAAATCCAAGCGTTTGTTCTTAACCTTCTGGGCCTCTGGCAATTGACTAATAAGTGCCTCTGTGGTTGACAAATATGAGATTCAGTATTAGGTGTATTTCGCGATTTCAATTCAGATTGAGGATATGGAGGGTTTAGGAATAGTACTTTCTGGAGGGAGCAATTTTAACCAGATAATATTATGTGATATGCCTCTTAAATTTGTAAATTGTACTAGTATATCATTGATGAGATATGAAACAGGGCTTCAATACTCTAAAGTGAAATAAAATATAGTTACTCAAATTGTTAAGAATATCTAGTAGTAATCTCTTTTTTTTTTTAAAAAAGAAAAGAAAAGAAGAAAATCAGGGGAATACTGTTTGTCTAAGAAACATTGTTACAACTTGCATTATTGAATGACATGTCACTAAATTCTCTAAATGAATGTCTTTCTAATGCTTTTAGGTCTCGAATGTCTAATTCATCTGGTTGATCTCTATTCTTGGAAAAGTCCATCTTTTATTTATTGAACTCTGATTTTGTCGATTGAATTATAAAAACTTTCTTGGAAAAGAATTTAAGTTATGATGTACTTATATTTGATCATCAAATCTTAGTATCTTATATCGAAACTTGCATTCTCGTTCATGTTCTGGTTTATTATCCAAGACCACTACCCTCAACATGGATCTCTTTTATACCAAATCTTATGAATTTCTACTTGCATGAAAATTTAATATCTCTGTTACATTTCTGACATTCAACAACAACATCTAAGCTTTAGTCCCAAAATGATTTGGGGTCGGCTAACATGAATCAAACTTTGAAACCGTCAATGATCGTTACATAAATAACATAAAAAAAAAGAGGGAAAAAAGTAGAGAAAAAAGCAAATAAAAAAAAAAAGAAGAATGAATGTTAAAAAAAAAAGAAAAAAATGAAAAATCCTGAAAAATAAATTAAAAAATAACATGAAATAAAAGAAAATAGGAATAAAAATACAGATATATAAAAAAAAGGAATCAGATTCCATCCACCATCCGTATTCTTTCCTGCCACATTTTCCTCTCTATCGCCATACTTTCTCCAATTCCAAGAAACCGCATATCATTTTCAATCATCTTTATACAAGTTTTCTTGGGTCTTCCATTACATTTCTGACATTAACTTTAAAAATGAAGTAATTATTCTACACTGTCTCTCAGGAATATACTTAGATGCATTTGCCAGTAAGACTACACAATAATCATCTCTTCTACAATGGCAACTGAAAGCCCCATTAGAATATCGGAAGGGACAAACAGACGGCGAACCCTCAAGCAGTCAACCAGGTACAGACCATCATCTTCCGAGATAGCTATCAAGGGTCTCGGTTTATTCTTAAAAGATCAAAGGTGTCAAAGCCTTGAAAAGGATGTGATACCAAGTCGGAGTGGAAGTGCGCCACCAAGCATGGAAGGTTCTTTAGCAGCAGTTGCAAACATCTTTCCCAATCGAAAATCGGCGTTTAACCACAAGCATGAAGTGCATTTTCATAGTGGAGGCTCTTTGGGATTGCCTAGAAACAGCCTTCCTGCTCATGAGGAAGAGTTCGAGGATGATCGATTGTCTGATCAGAGTGCGTCTGTGTTTCTGGAGAAAGGTGGTTTGTCGGGTTGCCCTAGTCGTTCAGTGACCTTGGCACAGGTAAATATTGCTTATGTGAGGAAGAAAAAGGTGGTTTACACTTGAGTTTAGGACCAATGTTTGTGATATTAGATATTGTAAATAAAATAATGAGAGTGATCCTTATGTTTTAGCTAGATTTTTTTTGTGCCATCTTAGTTTTGCAAATACATGCATTTAGTTCTGAATCTGCTTCGCTTAATGAAAATTGAAAAGTAGGTGGGGGAGGATTTCAAATTCTGCTGTTGCTTCTGATCTGACTCTCGCACACAAATAAAGCACTTTTCAACTTCTCCACCAAACACACTCTCTTTGCTTAATCATTTTTTAGCACATCGTTGTAAATAGGGCTGGCAATTCGTGCGTGTCGGGTCGTTATCGGGTCGACACGATAACGACACGACACGATAAGGCCAAACACGAACACGACCCGTTAAGTATATGCCCGACACGAACACGACATGAAAGGTTAAAACACAGACACGATATGGCACGATATTTTTCGTGTTGATACGACACGATAACGACACGATACGACACGAATCGATAAATTCAAATAAAAAAATATAAAATAAACTAAAAATATTTAAAATGATAATATAATGCTAAAAATATATAAATATTATCGGGTTACACGAACACGACACAACACGAACACGAAAGTTATCGTGTTACACGAACCCGACACGAACACGACACAGAATTAGCGTGTCCTTATTGTGTCGACACGATATGGACACAAACACAATAAGGCCAAACACTAACCCATTAATTTCGTGCGTGTTCGTGTCGGGTTATCGTGCCGTGTCGGAAATTGCTAGCCCTATTTGCAAACACTACCAACTTCTGATTCTAAGTTATCACATCTTCCAAGAGCAGAAGTGTTTGCAAACAGTCTCTAAATCAGCATCCAACACTTGTATGCTTTTTTACCGATACATACAAAGGAAAATTTAGTCCAGTTCATTGTTGCTTTTCATTGGGGCTTAAGTGCATTTATTGCCAAAAAAAATCATATTTATTAAGTGGATTACCTGACACACCACATTTTTACCTGCTCTCTTTAGAAAATTCTCAGTTCTAAACTAAAAAAACATCACGTTGCAGGATGCCAGGCAGCCTTCATCACCTTCATATAATCTGCATACCGCCTCAACTTATAATTCCGTGGAAGAAAAAGTTGTTTCTCAAGTAAATGCACCACCTGTATATGAAGGAGATTGTGATGATAGTCTATCAACCGCAGGCGACATTGATGTTGAGTCTTCTCATATTAACGTTGTAAAGAGTGCCAATGTATCTAGTCGTTCAAATAATTCGGAATCGCAGAAACTTCATAAAAACGAGCAAGCTGCTCCACAAGAATCCAACACTTCTCGAGTTCAAGACACGTACGCTCAGATAAGTTATCCAGGAATCAATTATGCATATGGTAGCTTGAACCAGTTCCATTATATGACTTCACCCGGTCCGTTTTATCATAATCCGCCGCCTGGCTTCTTAACTCTACAATACAACACGGATGGATACAGTTTGAACTCTGTTTTACCCTCATATATACCCGGGTATTCACATCAAAGTGCTCTTCCTCTGACTTTCGATAGTGCTTCATTTCACAATCCGGGTTTCTCAAATGTATATGCTCCACAAAATTCGTTCAAGTTCTTACAGCCTCCTTTTCACATGCAGTACTTCCAAACACCTTTACGAGATTCATATGGTACATGTAGTCATTTAAATTGTCAAACACCGGGAGATGGTGTTACTGGTGTGAGTCAGATGAGTACTTATGACTCGGGAAAGGGAGGGGAGTTTGTTGGCTTATCGAACGACTATAATTTGAATGCCAAAAGAGGGAATACGTCTAATTATTATTTTGGAAGCCCAACAGATGTTGGTCCTCGAAGGGTTACTCCAGCTGTACAATCCACAGTGGTGAGAGACAACAGCTATCGTGGAGGGCGTTATAATATTAGTGTTTCTCATGGTAATGCTGTTAAAACTTATGGACAAAGTCAGTCGTGGAAAGACGTGAATTTGATTTCTTTTCTTGAGGAGTTGAAATCTGGTAAAGGTCAAAGGTTGGAGCTGAGAGATATAGCAGGATATATTGTTGAGTTCAGGCTAGTTTTTTTTTTTTTTTTTTTTTTTTTGCTGACCTATTTTTCCAAATTTCATGAAAATATTATATTTAAAGGGTAAATAACGAGTGTTTGTGATTTTCCCATTTCAGTGTCGATCAGCATGGAAGTAGATTTATTCAGCAGAAGTTAGAGACTTGCAGTTCTGAAGAGAAAGCCTCTGTTTTTAAGGAAGTCGTCCCTCATGCTTCCAAACTAATAACAGATGTTTTTGGGAACTATGTTGTTCAGAAGGTATAGTCAAAATATATGGTCCACGTTTGCTTTATATCTTCATTGTGGTGGCTTGTGTAATTGCATATGTCTGCATTATGATTTTTTTTTTTGCAAGCTTTTTGAACATGGGAATCCGGAGCAAAGGATGAACCTCGCTGATCAACTGGAAGGTCATATCCTGCCATTAAGTCTGCAGATGTACGGATGTCGTGTAATACAAAAGGTAAGTATCCTGCCTTGAATATGTCAATAATCTTGATTTTTTTTTTTTTTGCATGTTCATGCTTTAAACCAGTGTTTCCATCATGTTAATTTGTAGCTTCAAGTAAAATTTTCAATATAATTACTCATTTTCTCCTTCATATGAAAGTTGCGACAGGAAGGGCATCCGGCGTAAAACTTTGCCACTTTGTCTTTTGCATGAATTGTAGTGTTAACTAATTTTCGACAATTAATTGGCACTATAATTTTCATGCCACCGACCCCAACATAGTTGGGATATTAAGGTGCAGTTGATGATGACGATGATTAATATAATTACTCATTCCACTATAAAAGATTGTATTTAGGAATTATTAGTCATTGAATGTGATCCTTCGTCTAGGACACAAGTTGTGATCCCACGTATAGTGGTAATATTGTGTTCTTTCATATCATACTTTTTTATTCCTTAGGCCATTATTTTTGTTTTACGTTGTTTCTCAATTCAGTTAGTATTTTGGCTCCATTTAGTGTTTCTTTTCATGATATCATATGAACAGGGAAAATTATTTTTGATCTTTCTGTCGATATTTGTTGTAGGCTCTCGATGTTATTGGTTTAGATCAAAAGATAAGGCTTGTAAGAGAGCTGGATGGACATATATTGAGATGTGTTCGTGATCAAAATGGGAATCACGTTATACAGAAATGCATCGAGAGTATTCCCATAGACAATATTCATTTCGTAATTTCTTCTTTCCATGGACAAGTTGCCACACTCTCGATGCATCCTTACGGTTGCCGTGTCATACAGGTAATTTCGTTAACTGATCATCTTTTGGTTCAGTTCCTTTTTTTTAAATAACTCGATACATAGAAACTCTAAATGTTTAATGGTTTTTGGGCTAGTAGAGGTTCCTGGAGCATTGTAATGATAATGTACAAACACAATTCATTGTGGATGAGATTTTGGATTCAGTTTGTTTGCTCGCTCAAGACCAGTATGGCAACTATGTTACCCAGGTTTGCT
The DNA here is from genome assembly GCA_033398695.1 of Orobanche coerulescens. Lineage (NCBI taxonomy): Eukaryota > Viridiplantae > Streptophyta > Magnoliopsida > Lamiales > Orobanchaceae > Orobanche > Orobanche coerulescens. The sequence goes on from CM065803.1 coordinate 55,633,862, forward strand.
TTTTCTGCTTTTAGTTTGTATATTTTTTCTCTCTTTATATCTTTCCTTTTCATTCATTCCTTTATACCCCCCCCCCCCCCTTCTTGGGTGTACACATGGTAAATGAATTCTCGAGGGAATTGCACTTTGCCTTATGATTAAGACCTCAACACTTTTGGTCCCATGATATGCAATTTTAGTCCCAGTGTTAAAGTTGAGCAAAAAAATATCCGTATGAATCAATTGCTGCATTTTATCCTCCGAAATCATCATCATCCACTGCACCTTAATCCCAACAATGTTTGGGTCGGTTGCGTGAAGATTACAATCTCAGTTAATGATTTAAAGTTAGTTAACACTATAAATTCATGCAAAAAGCAAAATAGCAAAGTGTTATGCCAGGTGCCCTGTCTTGTCGCAATTTTTAGCCACAAAAAAAATGGTGGGACCCAAAAAAATATATGGTGGGACCAAAAGTGCAAAAGCAACCTTGGGACTTGGACAAAAGTGAATTACGTGACCAGAAGTGTCGGGGTCTTAATCCCGTAGGAACAACAGTGCAATTTTCTCATGAATTGCATTATCGACCTCGAGTATTGAACGACAGTCGGCAGTACTGTTTGAATTTCAGTTGTGGCAAGGTGGTGGTGTACTTCGAATGCTAACCTCTTCAATTTAACGAAATGACAGCATGTTTTAGAGAGGGGGAAGCATCGCGAAAGGAGTCGAATCATTGAGAAGTTAGGCGGATCTGTTGTAAAACTGAGCCAGCACAAATTTGCATCAAACGTTGTCGAGAAATGTCTGGAGTACAGTGATTCTACTGCAAGGGGGATACTGATAAAGGAGATTGTAGGCGATGGTGGCAAGAATGATAATTTACTGGTAAGTTTGAAGTTCAAAACTAATCAATAACAGCTGATACGGGACCTTTCTAAATTCTAAGCAAGCATACATGTGTTCAGATTTTTGAGGTTTGCATACTATTTAATAAAAATTACTCCCTCCTATTTTTTACACTTGACGTTCTACACTTTCTGATTATTTTGCAAATAGATGACATTCTCGTATATTTATCACACTTTTACCCCTGTTTCATTCCCCCCATTCATTTACTTCTTTCCTCTTTCTCGATGAAATTACTCTCCCATGGCCGGCTCGTACTCTTCTCTCTCTTCCCAACCTCTCGATTCTTTTTTTCTTTATCCAAGATGAAATCCTGATGGAAAGTGGTGGGACTCCACTTAACTAGTAAAGGGATTGTTTTTTCCTTTCTCAAAATCCAGCCCATGGTCTATTAATTATGACTAATCATTAATTAAGGTTAATATGGGCAAAACAAAAGTCTCTTGATTATTGTGCAAAACATCAGAACGTCAAGTATAAAAAAACAGGATGGAGTATATTTTTTTTGGGAAAAAATATTGAATTTGTCATCATGTATGTTTTTCATATGGTTTATACTTTAATAGGTTATGATGAAAGACCAGTATGCAAATTATGTCATCCAGAGGATTCTAGAAAAATGTTCAAGCGATCATCGGGAAGTATTGCTTGGTCAGATAAGAAACCATCTTACGTCTTTGAAGAAATATACGTATGGTAAACACATTGTTGCTCGATTTGAAGAGCTATTCGGAGATGGTTAGTTATTCTTTTTTGCTTGCAGTTTACATTTTATTAAAAAAAGAAAAAGAAAAAAACGGCTCAACTTTCCCTTAGTCTGAACTCATAAAGGTTCTCGATCGATCTTTATGATTTGTATGTTATCTAATCTCTCTAAAATAATATGGATGACCTTGAGAATATGTTTCGACCCTTGGAGTTTCACTACGGTTGAAGGAGATATGGGACAGTATAATTGAGGTTTAAATTACAAAAACTAACCCTCAGGTTTGCCCTAATTGTCCAGTTATCATCGAAAATAACAAATACCCCCCCCCCCCCTCCCTTAATAAATACACTCATCTTAAGGGTGTAATTGTAGAAGAGAGACAAATACTAAGGGGGTATTTAAATTTTCGATGATGCGCTTCATTTTGTAATGAGACTGAACCTCAAGGGCATTTATTTGTAATTAAACTACCTACATTTTAAATGTCGCAGAGATTCTGCAGTTATTGGATATGGTTTGATTTTGATCTCGCTAATATTTATAACAATCAGAAATTCAATCAGGAGGGCGGCCCGCCTCTAAGGATGCTGTTGTTTCTTAAAGGGCTTTGAATATTTCAAATTTGATTTCTTCGACATTCAAAAGGTGATTGATTTCTTCGACATTCGAAAAGTCTCATAAACGGGCGCTCAAATGATCTGCATGATTTCCACATTCTGCTGTATTGTATAGTTTGGGAAATATGTATAAGATAAATTGTTCTGATGCACATCATGTATTTATTTATGTAGGGTATTGGATCCTGAAATATGTACAATAATTTTATTAATTCTAAGTTGCAGGTTTGCTTATATTTAGTACTGGAAAGATTTTTTCTCGACGTGGCTTAACTATGTTTATTTATCTTATATATATAAAGATTGAGTCCCCTTATTAATGTGGAGGCTTCAAGAGTATGTACGGTACATACAATGAATAACATGGAACTCAATGCAGAATATCATCCAAAAGGCTGCGGTTACTGGAATACTCTTATATATATAAAGATTGAGTCCTCTTATTAATGTGGAGGCTTCAAGAGTATGTACGGTACATACAACGAATAGCATGGAACTTGATGCAGAATATCATCCAAAAGGTTGCGGTTACTGGAATACAAACGAGCAACCATTCATCTAACATCTATTTTAGTGTGGAGTCTTAAAGAGGAAGACAAATATGTAAAATTGCAAGAGTTTCAGGCATACAAACAATCTCCTTATTTATTAAGTTAATGAAATAAATGTATCATGTGACAAACACACTAACTAAGAGATTATAAATATCACTCTCATACGAAGCACGGTTGTCTGTTATTGTGCATCAAGTATTCTGGGATTACAATGCAACCAAAGTGCTGACTTAGGAGTGTGTTCAATGCATTAAGATTAACAATATAGATGCTATCGAATCATACTTGATTCAGGTTTACAACCCGCTCTCACTCTCTTTATTCATCAAATTTGATACATTTGTTGACTGAAAAAGCTGCGTACTACGCAGATTCAACCTTTTAGATTCCCATACATTCACCTCCGCGTTTGTAATTAGGGCGTTTTCCACGCTTGAAGGTGTCCTTTCACTCCCTCTCTTTTTACGTTTCTGTTTAACCAATATCAATTCTTTTAAATATGTCTTCTTTCAGGAATCGGCTACTCACTTGACCCAGATTTTTCATTTGTTAAGATTGCTGCACCTTATGCATAGGTTAGATTTTTGGTATGATCGATTTGCAGCAAAACAAAATGTATCATAAGTTTTCACTACTTAACATGCTTTATGAATTTGTGGATAAACCGTGCATGTCGAAATCTCTTCGGTGCCCAAGTGAACTAGCGAGTTGACTAGCAGGTTGTGTTGCGAAGTGGTTTGGTTTGAAGTTGGGAAGACGAGCGTTTGGCTTGCACGTTGAAGGAAGAAGACGATATGTAGTATGCATACATGTATTGTGTGTTGGCTAATGTGGGGTATGGAAAGTTGATGATATAACATCTTAACATCTTAGCATATTACATGTATAAGTTATGCATGATTCTGTAGGTCACAAGTCGTTCAGGAATAAGTCTAGAGGGGGGGTGAATAGACTTATTGAAAATCTTTTCCACAAAGGATGAGTTTCTCAGCTGATAGTAGATGACTTAGAGTCGTCTATGTAAGTGCGGAAATCAGCTGATGATGAATACAGAAATAGTCAATGGAACAGTTAAGTATGTATGCAGCAGGTAAGTATGATAATGAAAGCAGTAAAACACGCAGGCAATTATAGTGGTCTCAGAGGTGGGGTAATCCTCTACTAATCCACTTTTCTCCAAACCAGTTGGAGGTGAATTCACTATAATTCTCAACCAGTGATAAATATTACAGTGGTTCAACTAATTACAACAGCTTCCAACCAGTGGAATTCCTTGCCGTTGCAACTCCCTTTGACTGCCTTGCACCTCTTGATCTACGATCCTTGGATGCCTTTACAGTCTCTCAACTTCAACCAGTGAAGTACCCCGAACTCAGATTTTAAAGATATGAGTGATTGTCTTCTCCAACTAAGAGCTTCTTCAAATAAGAACTTTAGAACTCTTGCTCTTTCACGATGCTATTGTTCGCTTGATTGCTTTGTTTGCTTTGATTGCTTGCAAGTGTTGTTCGCATCGTACTACTCAACTTCAAATCTTCAGATATATATAGATGTCGATCCTTTAGCATTTCTTCATAGCTGTTGCAAATCTTTTAACAAATCCGTCCGTTGGAGAAATAGACTTCTTTGTTTATTTTTCTGAACGTTGCAAGGCTGGATTCCCATATTTTAATCCAATTCCGGCCGTTGTGAAGACTTCCATGTGATGCGCTGAATCTTTTGAATATAATAGGATTAAAGTCTTCAGAGATGGGTCTGGATGATTTATTTAAATCATTTCCTTTCCGGAAATCTCTCCAATCTATCTCTAATCGCCCGCATGTGACTTTCCATAAATCTTGACTATTCAACGCATGCTGACGTGGACTGGAGTACTTGGCTGACCTCTCTGTGGTCAACTAGTCTGATGTGCAGTCAACCTTCTCTGGTGTCGACTTCTCTGATGTGCCGACTTGTCTGTAGTCTTCTGACCTGATTTGAACTTGACTGATCTGATAGTCAGACTACAGATGACTTGATTTCCCTTCTTGACTGCAGTCTGGTCCAAAATTGTTTGACCAGAACTTCTCTGATAGGTTGCCTGATATGTCTCGTCTGTGGTCAACCTTATCTGAACAGGTGAGTTGACCAAGACTCAGCTGATATGTACTTAGCCGATTTTTAAGCCTAACTTATGTGGCCTATAGAAGATACTCATTTGGTTCTTCTTTACATTTTGCCAAGTATCTGACTTATCATAATTTGGCCTATGGAAGATACTCATTTGGTTCTTCCTTACATTTTGCCAAGTAATTTAAAACATACATTTGAATATATAATGATGACATCATCAAAATCTAAAAAATATTCCAAGATTCATATTTCACTAGATAACACGTATAAATATGATTGAGGTTTGCATGACACGTGTGGAGTTTATATACTTCACACGTTTGATAGAAAGGTTTACTTATCATATAATATTTTGTTGCATTTATCCGATCATTGGTTGATTCTATATCATTATTCTCTAATCATATTTTCTTCATACTTCTACTTTATCCACCATCACCGATATCGGTCAACAAATTCAAAACCCTAACACTTGCCAAGAACCACCAACACCATTATCAAAATGCAAAACAAAGAACGTCTCCAAGATATATCAAGTTTATTAAATCCTTAACCAAAAAACCATCAACAAACAAACAATCACCATCACAAATAAATCTCATGCGTCGATCCGTTATCAAGATTCATCTTTGTATAACACGGCTATTTTTTGGAATTTAAAGTATATGTGACTACGAAGTTTTTATTCTATACTACGGGATTGGAAATGAAGTTGTATTTCGCAAGTTCGTGCACTTAAAGTATAGAGTTATTAATATGAGTATTAGATAAAAAAATGTATTTATTGTTGTCGATTTTTCAAAACCCTAAACAAAACTTGATATTATATGTAAAAAAAAGCAAACCTTTGTTTTTAAACAGAAGAACGTGAGAAATTATTTGTATGAAAACTTTACTTACATAGTCTTTGTAGATTCACTCGCGTGCCCCCAATCGAAAATAAGCATTAAAACTGTTTTGCTAAGAATTGTGACACAAGTTTCAATCAAATGCACCATTACATCTATACTTCAAGGGTTTACACTGAACATTACGTAACGAACAATATGAAACTTATATAAATTAGCTCAATTTTATTTACAATAGTTTACTTAAACAAACTTTGTAGATTCACTCACGTACCCCCAATCGAAAGTAAGCATTAAGTAATGAGCGCACAATTTAAGAAATTACATAATTATTACTGTTTTTCCTGTGAATTTTTGTAGAATGTCAATGCGTTCAAGCTTCATTTAACTCAACTTATTTTACAACTATTTAGCTAAACATTACGCAACACGTCTCAATTAGATGCACCATCTTACTTACACTTCAACAATTTACACAAACATTACAATTAGATACAGCCCGTGTGCATCGCACGAGTTACGTAAATATTACGTTTTCAACAATTTGACACAACGCCTTTGATTAAGTTGATGTAGGTGTATATATTAGACTACTTGTTAACTTCTTGAGGACAGGGGAATGAATTCACCTGCTTTTATGGTATCGGAGCAGGTCGTTCCTTTCTTCCGCAGCAGTCCTCTAATTTTTTTTCCTTCTATTCTTCTAATTCCTTCTTCCTTGCTTGTCTGGCCTATCACCATGACTGATACTACGAAGTTTCACCCAGCCTTGGCAATCACCAATGTCAAATCCCTTATTCCTATCACATTGGACATGGAATCCGGGCAATACCATTCATGGGCTGCCTTGTTCAAGGTACAAGCTCGCATTCATGATGTTATTGAACACATTATACCACCGACGGAGGCCAAAGCGACGGTGGTTTATGAAAAAGCCAAGGCGGCCGATCTCTCTATGTGGAAAAGGCTTGATGCTGCTGTCCTCCAGTGGATATATGCCACGATTTCGCAAGATATTCTAAACTCTATTCTCATTGACGAAGACACGACAGAACACGCGTGGCAAAGCGTCGCCGACCTATTCCATGACAATAAGCATTCACGGGATCTGTATCTCAATAATGAGTTCGCCACCACGAGACTTGACGATTTCTCGACAACCATTGCCTATTGCAATCGTCTCAAGAGTTTAGCCGATCAACTAGCTAATGTTGGGGCTCTTGTCAATGATCATGCCTTGGTCCTGAAATTGCTTCAAGGTTTGAATGAGTCCTACAAAGAATTTTCCATGGTGATGCAGAATAAGAAGAACCTTACCTCTTTTAGTGTGGTGCGGTCCAAGCTCGCCCTAGCCCCTGCAAGAGCAGGCCAAAAATGAAGCACGAGCAGCTGCCTTCGTTGCCCATGACTAGCAGGCCGATGATCGATCGACCAACACCGCTAACCGAGATTCCTATCACGGTCATCACAATCGTAATTTTGGTAACAATAATTATGGTAGTAATCATTCCCGTGGCAGTCATAATAGGAGGAACAACAACAAAAATTCCGGCGGCTGGAACTCCAGCAAGGGTGGCGCCGTGGCAGATCCACCGGCGAGTGGACTGGTAACATTGGCGGAGGCCGAGGTCAGCAGTCGTGGTCTCTATGGATACAGCAGCCGTGGATGCATTAGCCGTGGATGCAGCAGCCACTGATGCAGTGGGCTTCTCCTCCTTGCCCTTCTCCCACGGTCAACAATTGGGCTAGGCCCAAGTTTCCTCCAAGACAGCAGCAGCAGCCCAGTGGTATTCTTGGACCAAGCCCGACTTCTCCAGGTGCATCTGCTTACAATGCTACGGCTCCGACTCCGACAGATATTGAGGCCGCTATGTACACGCTTAGAATTACTCATTCGGATTCAAATTGGTATATGGATACTGGGGCCACCTCCCATATGACGTCTGCACACGGTAACCTTTCATCTTATTTTAATATGAGCAAGAACCGTGGTATTATTGTCGGAAATGGTCATTCTATTCCAATTCATGGCTATGGTCACACTACTTTGTCTTCCCCGCACCCCCCATTGCCTTTGAATAACGTTCTTCACGCTTCTGAACTTGTGAAAAACTTGGTTTCTGTTCGAAAATTCACAACTGATAATTTTGTTTCTGTGGAATTTGATCCTTTTGGATTTTCTGTGAATGATTTTCAGACGGGGATGCGTCTAATGAGGTGTGAGAGTCGGGGTGAGATCCATCCTATCACCCAAAGTGATGTCCACTCACCATCTACCTTTGCTGCTTTAGCACCTTCTTTATGGCATGATCGGTTGGGGTACCCGAGAGCTCCTGTTTTTGATTCCCTTAGGCGTCATAAATTTATTGACTGTATTGAAACTCGAAATAAGTATGTTTGTCCCTCATGTCCCCTTGGAAAGCATGTTAAATTACCGTTTGTTGCTTCCAATTCTAGCACTTTTATGCCTTTTGATATTATACATAGTGATCTTTGGACTTCTCCAGTTTTGAGCTCTATGGGCCACAGATATTATATCTTGTTGTTGGATGATTTCTCTAATTTCTTGTGGACATTTCCACTGTTGAAAAAATCTCAAGTTTTTTTTTTTCATATTTTCATCATTTAGAGCATTCATCCGCACTCAATTTGAAAGAGAAATAAAAAATATCCAGTGTGATAATGGGAGGGAGTTTGACAATGGGCCTTTTTGGGATTTTTGTAAGCTTAATGGGATTTCTTTTCATCTTTCATGCCCACATACTTCTTCACAAAATGGAAAAGCCGAGAGAAGAATTCGTTCCATTAACAATATAATTCGAACCCTTCTTATCCATGCATCTCTAGCCCCCTCTTTTTGGCCTCATGCTTTGCAAATGGCGACATATCTCCTAAACATTCTTCTAAATAAAAAATTGGGATATTTATCTACTTTTCAGATTCTTTATCAAAAGGATCCATCCTACTCTCATCTAAAGGTTTTCGGGTGTCTATGTTATCCCCTTTTTCCTTCCACCACCATTAATAAGCTTCAACCCCGTTCCACCCCGTGTGTTTTCTTAGGGTATCCTACTCATCATCGTGGTTACAAATGTTATGATTTATCATCAAATAAAATCATAATTAGTCGTCACGTGATTTTCAATGAGACACAATTCCCTTTTGCCAAGATGCATAGTCCTCAAAGTCACACATATGATTTTTTGGATGATGGTTTGTCACATTATATGGTCCAACATATGGCATCAACTCCTTCTGGCCGATCAGCTGCCCCACGACCCAATGAGGATCCCATCACCCAGACCAATGTCCAGTTTCCTCCACCACAGCCCACTCCTGTCTTCCCGCAACCCAGTGACCCACAACCTATTCCACTTCATGCACTCAGGCAGTCACTCGAAGTCAAAGTGGGATTTTTAAGCCAAAACGTCACTTTAATCTCCACACTACAGTTTCTAAATCTCCTATACCTCGTACTCCAGCGTCTGCCCTTTGTGACTTGAATTGGAAAATGGCTATGGATGATGAATATAATGCTCTTATTAAAAATAAGACGTGGGAGTTAGTGCCCCGTCCATCTGGTGTTAATGTGATCCGGTCAATGTGGATTTTTAGTCATAAAGAGAAATTTGATGGTTCTTTTGAAAGGCATAAAACCCGTCTTGTAGGTGATGGTGCAGGTCAACAGGTTGGCATTGATTGTAGAGATACTTTTAGCCCAGTGGTCAAACCGGCAACCATTCGCACAGTTCTCAGTTTGGCTCTCTCAAAATCATGGCCTATTTACCAACTTGATGTGAAAAATGCCTTTTTACATGGGGAACTCAAAGAAACTGTGTATATGCATCAACCTATGGGTTTCAAGGACCCAGATAGACCCTCTCATGTCTTCTTATTGAAGAAATCTCTTTATGGGCTCAAGCAAGCCCCTCGAGCTTGGTACAAGCGATTTGCAGATTACTTATTCTCTTTTGGATTCACTCATAGCACATCGGATAATTCCCTTTTCATCTTCCGCAAAGGTACTGCCATGGCTTACATTCTCTTATATGTTGATGATATTATCTTAACCACTTCCTCAGATGCTCTTCTTAAGTCAATCATTGCCCTCCGCTCAGAATTTGCTATGAAAGACTTGGGGCCCTTGAGTTACTTCTTGGGCATTGCGGTAACTCGTCATGCAGGTGGTTTATTTTTATCTCAACGGAAATATGCCGTTGAGATTATTGATAGGGAAGGCATGTCCTCATGTAAGCCCTCCGCCACTCCGGTTGACACTAAACCAAAGCTTAGTGCTAATTCTAGCACTCCATATGCGGACCCATCTCATTATCGAAGTCTTGCTGGGGCTCTTCAATATCTCACTTTCACAAGACCAGACATCACATATGCCGTCCAACAGGTCTGTTTATTTATGCATGACCCCCGGGAAGAACATATGCATGCACTCAAACGCATTATATGCTACGTTCAGGGTACACTTGATCATGGTTTGCATCTATATCCCTCTCCATCGTCCACTCTTATTTCTTATACTGATGCAGATTAGGGTGGGTGTACGGATACCAGACGGTCAACATCGGGCTATTGTGTGTTTCTTGGTGATAACTTGGTCTCTTGGTCCGCAAAACGACAACCTATAACACCCCCAATCCGCTCAGGGATATTACACGCTGTAGAACCTTTCCTCAAGGATCTACCAGGCTGGTAACAAAATCGAACATCTCAAAAATGCCTTTAAGGCTAAAATGACTCAGTAGACCGATTTGGTCTTTCAATAAATACATACAACTCAATCACACTACATTCCCACGCAGGGGTCGAATACAACACACTCCCGTACAACAGGGAAAGAATACTGCAGTGGAAATAAAATACAACTAAACCAATATGACATCATACAGGTCCTCGTGTGATTAGTATCGTTCATCTTTCATCATCCTTCATGCCGACCCTATGCTATGCTCCCCAAAACCTGAATGCAATACAGACATCCACCCCCCGATTATTCGGGGGTTAGCAAAATTCCACTATTTTGCTAGTGCAAGTACAAAGTGCAAAATACGAGTCATACAATTCAAGTTCTAAGAATAATAATAATCAGGAATCCTCAGATATTCCAGCACAACGAAAATACTTCCCGAAGCAAGAGTTTGGGTAAAACGTTCCAAAACCGAAAGATCACAATTCAAGAGAAACAATTTACAAAATGGTTTAATAATCCATCGGGAGTTTTAGTAGAAAACAATTTAGGATTATTGAATCCTTCTCTTTCCAAAATTCAACAGGGGTCACAGCCCAAAGGTTTTGTTTTCACAAATAAAACCAACGATAATTCACAGGGTTAAAACCCACGTCACGTGTCCTCGACGGACATAAAATCAACACAACATAATCACCCAAGATACATACATCTTGGTCAAACAAATACAACACCAACTCATGAATCCAGAGTGAAGTCATAGATTCCCTCGAGGCCTCGACGTACCCTCCCGATGTGAGTAAAACACATTTACAAATCACATAATCAAACTCGTGAATCCAGAGTGAAGTCATAGATTCCCTCGAGGCCTCGACGGACCCTCCCGAGGTGAGCAAAGCACATCCACAAATCATATACACACCAGCGTGAACACTTGTCACGGCATCTCACGGTTGGATCAATCACTTGTTGTCTCCTGACATGCCACATGTCACTGTAGGTATTCTTTGGCGCTCACGGTTGGATCAATTACTTGTTGCATCCTGACCACATGATCACAAGCCATGTGTCACCGTAGTTTTTCTTAGGCTCTCACGGTTGGATCAATCGCTTGTTGCATCCTGACCACATGATCGCATGCCATGTGTCACCGTAGGCCCCGCCCACATTCACACATTCACACACATAGCACAATACAACAAAGATATCCAAACAATTCACCCAGAGACATCAAACACTTAGAAAAACACAACGTCAAACCACAACGCACCGAAATGAGGCAATATACGTACACACGCATTATCAAGCACAACATCAACACCAACCATATCTATAGGATTCACATAATCGTTTACGAAACATATCAATCACAAAATACACACGGTTTTGAAAGAGAGCTTTTAACGAGGCTAACTGAATATTTTGAAAGTTCATTTCAAACAACCAAACAAACACATTTAGACGATCACCCATCATCATATCCACAAAACAAGAATGTATGGACAAGGTACTTGCCTCAAAACCACGATCACAACGAGACAACGGATGGGATGCGGTCGAATAGCCCCGAACCCCCGAACACTATCAAGAACGCGATAGCACCATGAGTACTACGAGAATAACACCACACGAATTATCAATCACCAAACGGGATTCAACTCGGAATCCTCGAGCACCTATAATCCTCCGGAAGGAACAATAAAAACAAAAAAGATACGATTACAATGAGAATCAAGGTAAAAACAACGGAAATCCCACCAAACTATCGAAGGAAAATTCGTTGGGACATTTAATCGAACACTCAACATTCGATAACTCCCAAGAACACTCGAATCACCAATCGAGTTGAACAAACTCGAAATACGGATATACAACCCATAGAACACGATTAATAATATTCAATAACATCAACCGATTCATCAAAATCGGACGAACAATGAAAATCAAGAAGGAAATCTCGAAAGTCAATCCTAGGAGATTTCAAGAAATTACCTCGATCCGACGAAGAACAAGGATTATATGATGATATAATCAACAAGAATCTTCCAAAACGCCTAGAAATCGAGTGGAATTGACCAAAAACTGCACTCCCTGACTTCTCCCGTCGCCAGCCGCCACCCGGGTGAAGAAATGGGGTAAAAATGAGGATTGGCCCATCTCTGGCCTATATATGGCCGGGAGTGTTACGGCCGTAACCGGCAGTGCCTTACGGCCGTAACTCGGTCAACTGCCGATAGCGCACGCAATGGCCGAAGCCTTGCGTACGCAACTATCGATCCTTACAGCCGTAATCGGCATAGCCTTACGGCCGTAACCGAACTCTCAAGGGCCACCGAAACTCGCCGAGTCACTATGGCCGTGAATCGACACCCCCGGCCAGAAGTAACCCGGCCGTCTGGCGTAATTCAAGACGCCTTACGGCCGTAATCGGCCTTCGTCCAGCCTGTGCCTGACGATCACTTACGGCCGTAACCGGAACCTTACGGCCGTAACTCGGTCTGGCCAGTACCTGCTCCACAAAGTGCGGCCGTGACTCAACCGTGGCCACTTCCGACGGCCCAGACAACCTCGAAACCCAAACCCGAATATGAATCAAAGATACGATTACGAAGTACTTGCAAATACGAATCTAAGCGCTAAGAGAACACACGATTCCGATCACCCGAAGGCTCGAAATTCGACAACAGAAGTAATTACCCCAATCTTTGGAAAATTACGAAAACGGCCCAAAACGTCCGAAATACACGATACACGATCGAAACACCAAGCCAAAGCTCGCAACATGAATAATAACATTAAATGAACTTACAAGAAACTTGAAACAACAGTTTCGGACGAGATTCGCAAGAATCGAACTCAAGTGTGGAAAAGCCGCTTAAGAACACGGAACTCAACAAAACGGCACCGAAACGAACTCGGATGACAAAAAGTGCAGAATTAACCATTCTTGGAATGACGAAATGGTCACAAAAGAGTCTCTAAGATGGACTTCCTCCAAAAAAATAAAATTACCGGAAATCAAAATTGCGGATATTACATACTACCCTCCTTAAATGAAGTTTCGTCCCGAAACTTAAAACAAGTAGGGAGAAGCAATATCCCGCCAGGAAAACTCAACGAGATACACAAGAAACGCATAACTTACTCCCAACGGCGAAACGTTACAAGCAACGCAAAGGAATATAAGGCGTGAAAACACGCTCCACGACGACCAACACAACGGCACCGGTAGAGACATAATAAAACCAACAAGTGACAAGCGTCATCAAACAGATAATACAATCAAGTCAATTATCTGAACAATAACAAAACAGGAGGTACCAATATAAGAAAACATGCACAGTCAAGAAAACAGAAAATAAACACAAAACGATCCACAATGACAATCATAAACAGTTCGGACTACGCCGAAATCCTCAAAAACCACACTAGGCATCTCTGTGTCCTTTCGGAGCAGAGACGCAACCTCGATCCCCAAATCTCTCGGTTACTGTCTCGCAATGAACGGCTCGGTGACCCACCTGTCCACACTCGAGACAACTGACTAACGATAAACGACAATTCTTCGCGGTACGAGATCAGGCAACAACAGTCAGACAACCACGATCGAACAACAACGACCGAACAACAACGATCGAACAACAACGATTGAAAAACAATGATCGAGTAACAACGATCGAACAATAATGATCGAATGACAATGGTCGAACAATGACTCCGATGTTCACTTCAATTCAAGACATTAAAAGAGTTGGTAGAAACTAAAAGATGTTGCTTTCGAACAAGGTTCACAAGAATTGAACCGTACGCGGAAAAATCACAACGATAAACAGATTGATCCAAAACAAGGTCACAACCCGTTCGAACGATGACAACCGAGATACCAAACAAGTTCAAAAAGTATCAACAAACACGAGCAAGTCGATAGAATTGAGAGAGAGAAAATGCAGAAGTCAAACATAATACGGGCATTATATTCGACCTCTTATGAAAGAAATGTCATCCCCGCAACTCACAACAACGGGGGCAAGGTAACAACACAAAAAAACAACCGACAGAAACATCTCCCATGGGCCTCTCAGAGCCGATCCTGATATCTGTGCTGAAGCGTGGACTCCGGAAGTCCTGGTAACTAATTCGCAAAACTGGATTCTGTGTCCCTCGAGTCCACACTTGTAATCTGCTACTGGCGTGGAAGGAAAATTTGCACGTACATGCCCCAGCATATTACAATCGAAACGCCTCGACATACCGAAAGTACAACTTCTAGGTACAATGGAATATAACATCGCAAAACAACATACCAGAGATGTCAATTCAACACAACATATCCACGTAAGGAGACCCACGTACACTAAATCACAACAACAACGGCATACATTCGGCGATTTCAACGGCCCGAACGATAACTAGCACACAATCACAAAACATCATGAAACAATCACATATGTACACAATCATACAAACCCAAACTCTAATAGCTCGCACAGGTGCGATAACACGCAAATCACCACGAAACGACAACATTGAAGATCAACATCACACCTCTCACAGAGGGCTAACATAACAAATGCATGGCGAACGACTCAACGTTCACACCACCAATTCAATCACAATTCGGAGGGCTAACACCCTAACGACAATACCAACATCATACACACCTTCTACGACCACAAGCATGAAGTGATATGTTTTAAAGACGAAAACCACCTTTGAAAAAAATAATTTTGGAAACACTAGTTGATCTTGAGTATCACCTTTCAAAAAGTAGTACAAACACCATTATCGAGACTTTGAAAACCATCTTGCATTTGATAAAACGAGGACACTTTCCTTTTAGTGAAAAACTTTCAGAAATATTCGACCCTTGGGTCTAAGCAAATGCATTTCCAAAATTACTGGAATATGAAAAAAACAAAATATTTTGGTCCTCAAAGTAGAAGAATTTTGAAATAGATAGTTGCGCTAGTAGGCGCCTCGAAAATACAATCCATTTAAAAGTACGTCTCGAATTTTATTTTCTAAGATACTCAAGGTTTTCAAAAATCCAATAGGCCAGAATGCCTAAAACTCACACGCATCGACATTCACTTACATAGATCATAATACACGCGTCAACTCGTTCAAAACCAAGACAACACCTGTCTTTTATCGGAAACAAACAGTCAAATACCATAGTCAAAAGGACATAAATAACGACAACACTCCTCATATAAACGAAATATGAGAGTCACATAAACGCATCACGAAACCGAGAATCTGCATAAAGATTCCATCACTTAACACATAATCATACCAGTAACTCGTGTCACACGAGGCACAACACAAAGAAGGGAGACTTACATCCACAGGTCGCACGAAGGTGATGATCGACCCACGATACTAATCACGACCAACAAACTCAGACGACGCATCACGACACGACCCAGTCAGAAAAAATCCGACGAAACAAAAACTCAACAGACACCACTAAACCCGACAGCCTAGGTTTCCACAACCTAAGCTCCGATACCATTTATGTAACACCCCCAATCCGCTCAGGGATATTACACGCCGTAGAACCTTTCCTCAAGGATCTACCAGGCTGGTAACAACATCGCACATCTCAAGAATGCCTTTAAGGCTAAAATAACTCAGTAGACCGATTTGGCCTTTCAATAAATACATACAACTCAATCACACTACATGCCCAAGCAGTGGTCGAATACAACACACTCCCGTACAATGGGGAAAGAATACTGCAGCGGAAATAAAATACAACTAAACGAATATGACATCATACGGGTCCTCATGTGATTAGTATCGTTCATCTTTCATTATCCTTCATGCCGACCCTGTGCTATGCTCCCCAAAACCTGAATGCAATACAGACATCCCCCCGATTACTCGGGGGTTAGCAAAATTCCACTATTTTGCTAGTGCAAGTACAAAGTGCAAAATACGTGTCATACAATTCAAGTTCCAAAAATAATAATAATAATTAGGAATCCTCAGATATTCCAACACAACGAAAATACTTCCCGAAGCAAGAGTTTGGGTAAAACGTTCCAAAATCGAAAGATCACAATTCAAGAGAAACAATTTACAAAATGGTTTAATAAGCCATCGAGAGTTTTAGTAGAAAACAATTTAGGATTATCGAATCCTCCTCTTTCCAAAAATCAACAGGGGTCACAGCCCAAAGGTTTTGTTTTCACAAATAAAACCAACGACAAGTCACAGGGTTAAAACCCACGTCACGTGTCCTCGACGGACATAAAATCAACACAACATAATCACCCAAGATACGCACATCTTGGTCACACAAATACAACACCAACTCATGAATCCAGAGTGAAGTCATAGATTTCCTTGAGGCCTCGACGGACCCTCCCGAGGTGAGTAAAACACATTTACAAATCACATAATCAAACTCGTGAATCAAGAGTGAAGTCATAGATTCCCTCGAGGGCTCGACGGATCCTCCCGAGGTGAGCAAAGCACATCCACAAATCATATACACACCAGCGTGAACACTTGTCACGGCATCTCACGGTTGGATCAATCACTTGTTGTATCCTGACCATATGATCACATGCCACATGTCACCGTAGGTATTCTTTGGCGCTCATGGTTGGATCAATCACTTGTTGCATCCTGACCACATGATCACAAGCCATGTGTCACCGTAGTTTTACTTAGGCTCTCACGGTTGGATCAATCGCTTGTTGCATCCTGACCACATGATCGCATGCCATGTGTCACCGTAGGCCCCACCCACCCACATTCACACATTCACACAGATAGCACAATACAACAAAGATATCCAAATA
The DNA here is from genome assembly GCA_033398695.1 of Orobanche coerulescens. Classification (NCBI taxonomy): domain Eukaryota; kingdom Viridiplantae; phylum Streptophyta; class Magnoliopsida; order Lamiales; family Orobanchaceae; genus Orobanche; species Orobanche coerulescens. Next base: position 55,651,101 of record CM065803.1, read on the forward strand.
ATTCACCCAGAGGCATCAAACACTTAGCAAAACACAACGTCAAACCACAACGCACCGAAATGAGGCAATATACGTACACACGCATTATTAAGCGCAACATCAACACCAACCATATCCATAGGATTCACATAATCATTTACGAAACATATCAATCACAAGTTTTGAAAGAGAGCCTTTAACGAGGCTAACTGAATATTTTGAAAGTTCATTTCAAACAACCAAACAAACACATTTAGACAATCACCGATCATCATATCCATAAAACAAGAAATGTATGGACAAGGTACTTGACTCAAAACCAAGATCGCAATGAGACGATGGATGGGATGCGGTCGAACAGCCCCGAACCCCCGAACACTATCAAGTGTAATATCCGCAATTTTGATTTCCGGTAATTTTCTTTTTTTTTGCGAGAGTCCATTTTGACGACTCACTTTTGACCGTTTCGTCATTCTGAGAATGATTAATTCTGCACTTTTTGGCATCCAAGTTCGTTTCGGTGTCGTTTTGTTGAATTCCGTTCTTTTTGGCGACTTTTCCACACTCGAGTTCGATTCTTGCAAATCTCATTCGAAACTGCTATTTCGAGTTTCTCGTAAGTCCTTTAACTTTGTTATACGTGTTGTGAACTTCGGTTTGGTTATTCGATCACGTATCGTGATTTTCGGGCGTTTTGGGCCATTTTGTAATTTACCCAAAGTTGTAGGTATCCGCATTCGTAATTGTTGTCTTGGCCCTTTTCTTGGTCGTGTGCGATTAATTGTTGCATGGTATTTCGTTTAGGATCGATGTAGTTGTCCGCGAGCATTTCGTCGTGTTCGTTCCGTGCGTTTTCGGAAATCGAGTCGTCGGATCATGACGGCTGAGCACTGGTCGGACAGGTGCAGCAGGCACTGTCGGAAGTGCTGGGCACTGGCCGGGCAGGCGCGGCAGGAACCGGCGTAGCGCACGCTACTGCCGGAAGGCTGCGCACGCCAACTCGGCAGGTGTAGCGCACGCTGCCGACCGGCCAGCGTACGCTATCGGATGTGGGCAGAGGGGTTTCTGAGGTTCTGGACTCGGGAAGGATCGGCAGGTAGCGCACGCTACTGTCGGTCGTGGCGCGCGCTAATCGGTATGTGTAGCGCACGCTGCCGTCCGACTAGCGTACGTTACCTGGCCTAACAGTTTGGTCCATAGGTTACTGGACAGGTTGGCTAGCGCGCGCTAGCGTCCGCGCAGCGCACGCTATCGGGGTCGGGCGGGCAGGTCTCGGTCGGAAGGTTTTGTCAGCAGTGTCGGGTTGCGTGGGCCCCGGCCGAAGGTTCTCGGCCAAGGCTGCCCGTTAGCGCACGCTACCCGGAACGCTTAGCGCACGCTAATGCCTACTTCTATAAATGTGACAGAGCAGTCGCATTTTCACTCGTTTTTCATTTCCTTTCATTTCTGTCCGCGGCTAGGGTTTCGGAGGAGGCGAAGCCATGTTGTTAAACAAAAAATCCACGAAGTTCTTGAGTTCATATCATTGATTGATCATCCTATATCATCCTTTGATCCAGTAAATCAAGGTGAGATTTCCTAGAACCCTATTTTGAGAAATTTTGGGGTTTTTGCGTTTTTGTCCGATTCGTTCCGTATTGTTGATTAATCCATGATGGGTATGATTAATCTTAGTAGTATTCTTGTGTTTAACATCATTTAATCCATTGTTCTTCGTCGAATCAAGGTATATTTCTTGATTTCCTTCGAGTTGACTTTTTGGGGAGATTTGTTCTTGATTTCGTTCCCCATCCGTTTTTGATGAACCGATTGTTGTAAAATGATGTTTTAAACATATCCTATGGATTGAATATCCCTATTTCAGTTGGGAAGTCCATTTTCATGTTTTGTCGGGTCGATTCGTGTTCTTGGCCGTTTTGGGGGAAACCCTTGAACTTTCGTCGTTTGTTCCTTGAATTCAACGGCTTTAAGTCATGCTATGGAATTCATTTTCATTGTTGTTATTGTCCTTCGTAGTTTATTATCATGAGTTGGCGTTCGGTGGAGTCGGCGGGTTCGTAGTCGGTTCGTGCCAACCTACTTCGGTCGATACATTTCTTGTTTTGTGGATATGATGATTGGTGATCGTCATGGTATGTTTGTTTGTTTGTTTGAAATGAGTTTTTAAAAGATTCGGCTAGCCTCGTTAAAGTCTCACTTTCAAATCGCGTGTGTTTTGTAAATTGTGTGGGTTGTAAGTGACTACGTGAATCCTTTGGATATGTTTTCTAACACCCCCAAAACCGTATGGGAATATTACACGCCGTAGAACCTTTCCACAAGGATCTACCAGGCTAAACATCCATAAACAACCAAATGCTTGCCCGGCCAGGGTCAAACAATATAATAATACAGACCGTTAAGGTCACTTACACATGAATACACAGACCGATGAGGTCACACAACTCCATTAACAGAACTGACTAAAAGAACATTACCCACACAGGGGTCGAAACACAATACAGCGGAAGACTGAAATCAACTCTAACAATACAACCAGACTCTACCAACTCTCGACTCTTGATTAGTATCGCAACTTGTCATCCTCTTGTGCCAATCCTGTGATTGCTCCCCTGAACCTGCATGTACCTGGACGCAGAACAGACATCCACCCCCGATTACTCGGGGGTTAGTAAAACTCCACTGTTTTACTAGTGCAAGTATCAAATCATACGAAAAGTAACGAGCAAACATTAATCAAGAATCAAACACAATATTCAAGTATCAAATTATTCCCGGGGGTTTTAATAAAGGTATTTAAGCTATGAAGCATTTCGAAAATAAGTTCATCACCTCGGGAAATTTTGATATTTCAAAATCTTTAAAACTCTGAGTCCTGGTTCACCAAACCTTTCAAAAGAAGAGTTGAGGGCTTTAACCCAAATCTCGTTTCATAAATCAACAGTTCACAATATGGAAAAACATTTACTCAAAGTTTAGGACTCGGTCCAGCATTCATTTTCATAAGACTTTTCCTTGCAAAACTTTGATATGAAAATAATCATCTTCATGACACCGTGATACACTGTCACGTGTCTCCGTAGGTTCAACAACCCGCACGGACTACACCACGCACAATTAAACAAACATAATTAATTCCGACACCGTGATCCACTATCACGTGTCTCCGTAGGTTCAACAACCCACACGGACTATTAACCAAACATAACCAATTCCGACACCGTGATCCACTGTCACGTGTCTCTGTAGGCTCAACAACCCACACGGACTATATCAATCACAACAATCACACACACAGTCCTCGCACCGTAGTCCACTACCACGTGTCACCGTAAGCCCCGTCGAGCTCACCCAGTTGGACGTACTGTGTCCAAAACTCATGGTCCACTGCCATGCGTTATCGTAGGCCTCGTCAGACCAGCACGATTGGGCCTCAGTACCTCACTAAGTTCTGACCCCGTAGTCCACTGCCACGAATCCTCGTAGGTCCCGTCGAACCAACACGAGTGAACTTAGCGGTCATACACATATTCACATTCACATTCACATTACACACGATAATGAGCACAGTTAATCAATCACGTTGATCACCACAAAATCGTACATCACACGCACATAACTCAATCTCAACACTCGCAATAACTATCATCAATTAACATAACACATGATCGGTACACAATACATTGTACAAACAAGTGTACAACCATCCCATATGTACGTCGCAACCCTGCACAAATGGCACAACACCTAACACGTATACCAATATAACACTATTATCACAAAGCCTTCAAATTGCGGAATACACAACCAATTCAAACGGAACATATTTACATAGGCAAGCAAAATCATCATAAATCTCATACGTGATTACTAGTCGCAAGATACAAGTCGTATAATAAGATACTTGCCTTAATAACCGTTACCGAATACCCCGAAGAACACGGTTTGACCGGGAAGCTTGTACCACGAAAAAGAAAACGAACGGAAGGGTTCCGACTCAAGTTCTTCACAAGGAATCTGACCCTAACATCATACCATCAATAAATTAACGAACGAACAAGGAAGAATAATCATAGAACGCTCGGATTCTCTTTGTGACATTATATCGAACACCTTCAAGGCGTCGATAAGATACTCAATAAAACGACAAATCCATGGCAATCCAACCGCGGAATAACAAGGAATTCGATATAATATAGCTTAACAATCATCAATCCATCACTATTCTGAGTTAAAAGGGATTAAACAGACAAATCGAACAAAATCCCCAAAACTAGATTTTAAGAAAACTTACCGTGATTCGATCGATCGGAGCAAGTTATGGATGGATTAATCGATGTTGTGGGCTCCGGAATTTCGTGGATTGGTAGTTGAACAACATGTCTTCGACTCATCCAGGACTCCAGCCGTGGACAGGAAGAAAGAAGTGAGAAAAAATGAGTGAAACCCGACTACCCTGCCATATTTATACCCCTGCCGAACACGGCGCAGCAAACGGCCCACACCAGCGCTGTGTGTCTCGGCCGTATCCGACACGGCGCAAATCTTGCGCGGGTTCTCGGCCGTGTCTCGGCAGGCTTGCTGGTCCTGGACGACCGGGCGCAATACACGGCGCTCGGCAGCGGCGTTTTCAGAGCCGTTTCGCACAGGTCCGGCCAGCCACCTCCAGACACAAACCGAAAATTACGACCGAACCACAAGGATGATCCGAACGACCCCGAAACCCGAACCTGAATACGAATCGAAGATACGATTACGAAGTACTCGCAAAGAAGAATCTAAGAGCTAAGAGAACACACGATTCCGACCACCCGAAGTGTCGGAATTCGACAACGGAAGTAATTACCCCAAACTTTGGGAAATTACGAAAACGACCCAAAACGTCCGAAATACACAATACACGATCGAAACACCAAACCAAAGCTCGCAACATGAATAATAACATTAAATGAACTTATGAGAAACTCGAAACAACAGTTTCGGATGAGATTCGCAAGAATCGAACTCAAGTGCGGAAAAGCCACTTAAGAACTCGGAACTCAACAAAACGACACCGAAACAAACTCGAATGACAAAAAGTGAAGAATTAATCATTCTCAGAATGACGATACGGTCATGAGCGAGTCGTCAAAACGGACTTCCGCCAAAAAAAAAGAAATCACCGGGAATCGAAATTGCGGATATTACATACTACCCTCCTTAAAAGAAGTTTCGTCCCGAAACTTAAAATAAGTAGGGAGATGCAATATCCCACCAGGAAATCTCAACGAGATACACAAGAAACGTGTAACTTACGCCCAACGGCGAAACATTACAAGCAACGCAAAGGAATATACGGTGTGAAAACACGCTCCACGACGATCAACACAACGCCACCGGTAGAGACATAATAAAACCAACAAGTGACAAGTGTCATCAAACAGATAATACAATCAAGTCGATTATCCGAATAATCACAAAACACAACGAACGAAAATCAATACGATTGACCAACCCAACGGTACATCAATAAAAACGCGAGCCAATCGCTGAACAAATACGGAATTCCACCACCCAAGGGTTGGAAGATCGAAAACGAGACTAATTTCCCGAACTTAAGGGAATTACGAAGGAGTCGGATTGTTCAACAATCACGAAACGAGATCAACAAAAACCGAACAATCAAACGATCGAACCACAACGATCGAGACAACAAAAATCGAACAATCATGTTCGAATCACGAAGAACAATAAAATTCAAACAACAACTCCAAGGTTCACATCTCGACTCGAGACAATATATGATCCAGTGAAAACAACAAGATGTGCATTCACATAAGATCCACAGGAAAGGGAATAACACACTACGCCATAAGTGCTCATAGGCAAGGCCTGTTTATTGTTGCAGAAGACAGTAAAAGTGTTGCCTTAGGCCAAAGGCAACACCAAACTCTTGTTGCCAATACGGCCGTTGCCTTTGACACCTAAGGCAACACTTTTAGTCTCTATTGCAACAACGGAAAAGTATTGCATTACGCCTATAATGCAACAACATAACCAAGTAAAGCAACAACAAACGATGTTGCCTAAGATTTAAAAAAAACAGAACATAGGGTCCACATGTGCCACATCATCAGTGGGTCCCACCTTTTTGTTTTGTAATACTACTTTTATAAATACAACACCAGCTAAAGTAAAAGGCAACACTTCATACAAATATTTGAAATAATTATTTTATTTTTACATCAACCCATCCAAAATAAACAATGGCACCCAAAAACCAACAAGGATTCCAATACAAAATACAAACCACCAATTTAACTTCAAAAGTACCAAAACCAAGCAACACCACCAATATAACTTAAAAAGTACAAAATTAATAAGTTTAAATACAAGTGACCAAAAGTTACATATTGAAATAATCGGTAAGTGGTGCCGCCTTGAATCGTAGGAGTGCCATTATCATCTTGATCACTTGATATTGTTGCACAAAATTCTCGATATCGGCATAATAAGCGAATTATCTTCATCAATTATCTTCATCATACGGTCAAGAAATAAGCGAGAATCACCCTATAGTCTTCATCTTCCAAACCAAAGAAGGTCATCTTCTTCAACAGACATCATCGCATTTAAGCATATAAAATTTAATCACAAAATAAGCAATGCAAAACAAGATGATTATGGTAGGAATATATATGCGGACACAACTATAAAGGATCCAAAACTAGGATGGGTAGGGGTACGTTTGTTGATTCCCTAAACTATGATATCTAACCCTAAAGTTAATTCATTAATGGGCCATTTTGATAATAAGACCACACCAATTAGTATTGTCCATGGCAATATAGTAGCCCGTAAATCTTGTTTTGACATTTCTTAACCCCAACTCATTCCAAACCTTGAGCCCAATTGACCTAGCCCATGAAACTCCTTTAAAATCCACAAGACTAGTCTTTATTTACTCGCTGACTGATACAGCAAGTATCTCTCCCCATCTTCTCTCTTCCGAGACTATCAAAGAAATATGAAGTTTCTCCTCCTCAAAACTCCATTTCCTCAACCTCTTATCTTCTCCAGTCCTTACACTCCAAATTCTCCTCACAAGCACAAATCGAAAAACCTTTCCCTACATCCTCGTTTGATTGAAACCAGAAAGTCACATGTCCGAATTTTTCTCGACGACACGGGTACGTAGTGTAAAGTGAAGAGTTTTGGCATCATAGGTTACAGGATCGATCTCAAAACCCTAAAAGTTTGGACCAAACGTCTAGTTGGACCACTTAGAGGGGGAAAACAATTTTTCCTTCTTTCACCTGCATTTAAGCATATAAAACAAATCACAAAAGCGACAATGTACACAAGTTGATTACAGTTGGAATAAGTTTAGTCTGAACTGGTGAAAGACATGACCACCCAGATAAAAAAAGACGGAATTCGCTAAGTCGGCAGATGAAGACATTCACGCGTGCATTGCGAATTTCTTTCTTCAGATTGGTAAGGCAATTGCATAGGTACCGAAGCAAAAAAAGTGAATAAGAGTTCAGAATTACCACAAGACCAACGAAGACCAACTCTGTCATCATCAAATATTTACAACATGAAGTCGAACAAACCCTGACTAGATCAGCAAAATAGCGAGGATGATTAGTTTGTGATACAAATATCTATGACACAACTCATAGTTTTAGTTCTAAACTGCAATAAAGCATAATATGAATATACTAACTCATAACATCAGGATAATGGGATGCGATTCGATTTGAATCATTTCGATCTATTCAAGCTATAAGAGCTCTTACGGCCAAAAAAAAGCAGACTAGATCATACGACAAATCAAATAAACTCTTAAATGATCCTATACAAATTCTTAAATCAGTAGAACAAATCATTGATACATCAAGAACTCTAGCACAAATATTTCAAAGAGAGAAATCATCACACGTTCTTTCTCAAATTGGCATAATGGCACTAGGTAATTCGGTGCAACCACCGAAATTCTGACATTTTCGGAAGGGTGTATCCAAACACGAGAACCAAGGTCAACAGGTAGCAAGCAAGGAGTTTCATACTGTCTCTCCTCTGCATCAGTCTTCAAATAGAGGTAATTGGTAAAAAGTTTGAAGGCTTCCATGACTTCAAGATACCACATCGGCTCCCTATCGGGAAAAGGGGAAAGATCAACAAGTTTATGAACCTGAAGTAGACCATATCAGTTGGCATAATTCGATCTTCGACGAGGAGCCAATGACTAATGACGAAACAAAAACCAAAAAAGAAAAAAATCCACGTTCTTATTTGCTTGTTTGTTTTTTCCTTTTTATTTCTTGATTAAAATAGCTTACGTATATTATATTTACTTGATCAGAGTTCACAACCATTCAATAGCTAAGAGCTTTAGAATCCATCATGATCATCATCAACATTCATATTCATCTTAAAAAAGTTGTAAATTTAATTTATTGGTTATTAAATATTAAACTACTTATATCACACAGTTTACTGGGAAAAAAAAAAAAAAAAACTACTAAATCAGACAAGAGTGATAGCATATGAATGTAGAAAAGAATCGAAAAATAAAGAATTTCAAAACAGTGGTTATCATAAATATCAATTTATAAATCGGTTTATACCTTAAGCATTGGGAGATCGCTGCGCGGACAACATAAGCTCCAACCACCATGACATACATCCCTAAAAGAAACACACGCGAGATAAACCAAGTAAGAGATATTCATATTTGTAAACACACACACACAGAAGAAGAAGAGGAAGTGACCGAATTGCTACCCAAGGGCGGTCAATAAATTCACGGAGAGTAATAGCTCAATGATGCCGGTTCCATCGTCGAGGATGTATCGACAAATGACGCCACCACGGTCGGATGAGGAAGGTTCGAGACAAGAATGCCTGCAATTTCCAATGGCTTAGGGTTTACTGATGAGGAGTAGACTGTCATTGGCGACGGAAGGGTGAAGGTGGGCAGCTTCAGTTGGAGGCGTGGGGCGCGGAGGAAGGAGAATGGCAGGATTCGGATGAAGTGATGGATCTGGTGAGCCGAGGGGTTGAGAGAGAAGAAACAAAAAAGAGAGAGTCGAGGGGTTGAGAGAGAGACGAGGAGAGTATGAGGGAAGAGGGAGTAGGGTTAGGGGTGATAAGGGGGAGATCGGACGGTCTGATAAAGGGAGATTAATAATCTCAATTGGATCGGATAATAAAAATGTTATAACGGGTTGGATTGAGATAAAATATTATAACAAAATAGATAACATAATATAACCGCACGAGCAAAATACACTTAGCAATCAATCAAGGGAAAAAAATTATGAAACCCTTGAGCAATCGTTCAGATCTAAACAAAAAAAGAATTTAATCTTTCAAATCAAATCCAAAATAAAAGTTCAACATACCTTTTTAATTGACGGATCGAAAATTAAAGAAATATTACTTAAAATACGGAACCTACCACAGCGTTTTCTAAAAAAACCATGTAAGTGTACTCTTACATAGCGCTTCCTAATTAAACGATATATAAGTATTTTAAAAAAGGATTGTATTATTTTTTGTAATTTAAAATTTTGAAATTTATATTAAATAATTTAAATATATATGTTATAATTTATATTATATTATATATCAAACTTTGAAAACAAAACATTAATTTAAATTTCATTATATATATTGATAATATTTTAAACTTTAATATTATAAAAAAATATTTATAATTTTTAATTAAAATATTAAAAAGTATGATAAGTATTTATATTAGATATAAATAATTTAAATCAAATTTATCATATGCTATATATCAAACTTTAAGAGTTAAAAATTATCAAAATTCAAATTTCATTTCATTGTGTTTGTTTTTTACAATAACTTGAAAAAATTATTAAAAATTAGATATAACGCAACACCATCACGGGTGTTGCACGTCATAACACCATTTTCATCTTGCAACACCAAATGTATATCTAGTGCAATACTATTTTAATAGTGTTTCAAAAGATCAAAAATCAGCAATCTATTGAAACGCTTTGGTGGCAACACTAGCTAAAAGCATTGCCTATGAGCACTTATGGCGTAGTGACAATTGAAAGGTCACAACGACAAACGAGTTATTCCGAAACAATACCACACTCGTTCGATCGACAAAAGCAAGGGGTAGGACCAGCTCAGAAAATGTCAACGAACATAAACGAGTCGATAGAGTCGATAATACAGAAGTTCAAAATCTGATCCACTTCGAATAAAAGAACCATTAGAACCAAAAGATGTTACTTCCGAACAAGGTTCACACGAATCGAACCGAACTCGGAAAAGTCACAGCGATAATCAGATCGACCCAAAACAAGATCACAGCTCGTTCGAACGATGAAACTGAAATACAGAACAAGTTTAGAAAGTATCAACGAACACGAGCGAGTCGATAGACCTGAGAAAGAGGAAATGCAGAAGTCCAAAAACAATACGGGTATTACATTCGATCTCTTATAAAAGAAGGTCGTCCCCGCAACTCACAATAATGGAAACAAGGCAACAACACAAAAGCAGTCGACGAAAACATTTCCCATTGGCCTCTTAGAGGCGATCCTGATATCTGTACGAAGTTCTTGCCCCAAAAGACTCGGAACCTAACTCGCAAAACTGGATCCTGCGTCTCTCGGGTCCACACTTGAAATGCGTTACTGACGAGAAGGACAATTGGTACGTGCATGCCCCCGGCACACCACGGTTGAAATACCTCGGCTCGGCATACCGAATATACACATGCTAGATACAATGGGACGTAACATCACAAAGCAACAAACCTGAGATGCCAATTTGGCATAACATATCAACACATACTAAAATCACAACAACAACGGCATCGTTCGACGATTACAACGGCCCGAATGATAACCAGCACACAAACACAAAACATCATGAAACAATCACAGATGTACACGATCATAATAACCCAAGCTCTAACAGCTCGCACAGGTGCGATAGCATGCAAATCGCCATGAAACGAAAACATTAAAGATCAACATCACACCTCTCACAGAGGGCTAACGCAACAAATGCGTGGCAACGACTCAACGCTCACGCCACTAATTCAATCACAATTCGGAGGGCTAACACCCTAACGACAATACCAACATCATACACACCTTCTCCGACCACAAGCAGGAAATGATGGGTTTTAAAAACGATAACCACCTTTTGAAAACAGTTTGGAAACACCAGTTGATCTTGAGTATCACTATACAAAAAGTTGAGATATCATTGTCGGGACTTTGAAAACCACCTTGCGTTGGAACAAAAATGAGGACACTTTTCTTTTGGTGAAAAACTTTCAGAAATATTCGACCCTCGGGTCTAAGTAAAAGTGTTTCTAAAATATTGAAAATATCTCAAAACATTTTGGTCCTCGAGGTAGAAGAATTTTGAAACATATTGTGGCACCTTGGATGTACCACGAGAAAATAATTCATTTTAAAAGTACGTCTCGAAATTTATTTTCTAAGATACTCAAGGTTTTCCAAGATAATTCAATGGGCTAGAATGCCCAAAAATTTCAGATAATTACACGGAACATTATAGCGCTGTGGGTCCCGTGCCGGAACCCACCAGGCTAAAAACCATTTACAAAAATGCCAAAAAGGCCGATGACGGTAATATTTCAAAAACTCACAAAAGCCATTTACAAAATACTAAATACCGTCATAAGAAGTTTGCCAAAACGATCAAGGCCAAAAGGCCAAAAACTCAGTTAAGGGAATCGGTTTTCGAAATAAAATTCAGTCCGTAAAATACCGAAAGCCATTACAAAAGAACTCACGCAGCGGATAAAAGAAATACAGTCCAACATGCACAATCCAGCAACACTACTCCTCATATGAACGAAATATGAGAGTCAAATAACCACATATCACGAAATCAAAATCCATAAGAGAATTCCATCAATTAACTCATAATCATACCTGTAACTCGCATCAGACGAGGCACAAACACAAAGAAGGGAGACTTACATCCACAGGTCGCACGAAGGTGACGGTCGCCCACGATACTAATCTCGTCCGACAACATAACCGACACGTTGTGACTACGCACAACTCAACTTGTCACCTGACGACTCGAACGACAAGACAACACATTACTCGACAAATCATGACTTGACTCGACCCGACAACCTAGGTTTCCGCAACCTAAGCTCCGATACTATAAATGCAACACCCCCCCAAAACCGTATGGGAATATTACATGCCGTAGACCCTTTCCACAAGGATCTACCAGGCTAAACATCCATAAACAACCAAATGCTTGCCCGGCCAGGGTCAAACAATATAATAATACAGACCGTTAAGGTCACTTACACATGAATAGACAGACCGATGAGGTCACACAACTCCATCAACATAACTGACTAAAACAACATTACCCACACAGGGGTCAAAACACAATACAGCGGAAGACTGAAATCAACTCTAACAATACAACCAGACTCTACCAACTCTCGACTCTTGATTACTATCGCAGCTCATCATCCTCTTGTGCCAATCCTGTGACTGCTCCCCTGAACCTGGATGTACCTGGACGCAGAACAGACATCCACCCCCCGATTACTCGGGGGTTAGTAAAACTCCATTGTTTTACTAGTGCAAGTATCAAATCATACGAAAAGTAACGAGCAAACATTAATCAAGAATCAAACACAATATTCAAGTATCAAATTATTCCCGGGGGTTTTAATAAAGGTATTTAAGCTATGAAGCATTTCGAAAATAAGTTCATCACCTCGGGAAATTTTGATATTTCAAAATCTTTAAAACTCTGAGTCCTGGTTCACCAAACATTTCAAAAGAAGAGTTGAGGGCTTTAACCCAAATCTCGTTTCATAAATCAACAGTTCACAATATGGAAAAACATTTACTCAAAGTTTAGGACTCGGTCCAACATTCATTTTCATAAGACTTTTCTTTGCAAAACTTTGATTTGAAAATAATCATGTTCATGACACCGTGATCCACTGTCACGTGTCTCCGTAGGTTCAACAAACCGCACGGACTACACCACGCACAATTAAACAAACATAATCAATTCCGACACCGTGATCCACTGTCACGTGTCTTCGTAGTTTCAACAACCCACATGGACTATTAACCAAACATAACCAATTCTGACACCGTGATCCACTGTCACGTGTCTCCGTAGGCTCAACAACCCACACGGACTATATCAATCACAACAATCACACACACAGAGTCCTCACACCGTAGTCCACTGCCACGTGTCACCATAAGCCCCGTCGAGCTCACCCGGTTGGACGTACTGTGTCCGAAACTCATGGTCCCCTTCCATGCGTTATCGTAGGCCTCGTCAGACCAGCACGATTGGGCCTCAGTACCTCACTAAGTTCTGACCCCGTAGTCCACTGCCACGAATCCTCGTAGGTCCCGTCGAACCAACACGAGTGAACTTAGCGGTCATACACATATTCACATTCACATTCACATTACACACGACAATGAGCATAGTTAATCAATCACGTTGATCACCACAAAATCGTACATCACACGCACATAACTCAATCTCAACACTCGCAACTGTAATATCCGCGTTTTCCATTTTTAGTAAGTTCTATTTTTGGTGTATATTCGTTTCGGACAACTCGTTTGGCACTGTTTTGGAATTCTGAATCTATTTTGTTCTTGGAGTTTCTCCGCTTAGACGGGTCTCGATGATGTTTTTACATAATTTCATCTTGTGTTATATTTTGTCTCATGTGTATTCGATTCTCGTTAAACTCGTTCGATTTCGTCATTTTCTTACTTCCATGAGTTCGTATGATTGAGTAGAGCATGTTGTGAGTTTCGGATTGTTAATCCGACATTGTATCGTGATTTTCGGATGTTTGGGCCGTTTTTGTAAATTCCTAGAAGTTTAGGGAATTTGTTCCTTGTTCGACTTTGGTTGTGTACCTCAGATCGTTTTGGGGTTCCGTACTCCCATTTCGTGTTATTGTTGCCCAAATATCGATTCCTATTGCTTTTATTCTCTTTCCGGATCATTTTTCGTCATTTTGGAACCCAAGGGGGGGTGTGGGCCGCGGCACAAGGATTGTGCGCCGCGACACACACATTGCCCAGTTGCTGGCCGAGCAGACTGTACCGTGTGCCGCGGCTCAAGGATTTTGCGCGCGGCTGCTGCCAGTCATGCCGCGGCACACTTGTCCGGCTGCGGCACACCGTGTGGCACTTCTGGCTAAAACCTCTCAGACGCGTGCCGCGGCACGGTCTGGCGAGCCGCGACACATGCCGAGTGCAGGCGCGGCACACTTGAATGGGCCGCGGCACAACGAGCGGTCTGCCGATCATCGGCGCAATTTTGGCCCTCTGCGGCACGATTCGGGTGAGCCGCGGCACACTGTGATCGGCGCTATATCTGCGTTTTTATTCAGCGAGAGTCACTCATTTCCCTTCCTTTCTTCAACCGTACGAGAGAGAGTGGCTCGAGAGGGAGATTTCCTCCATCTAACACTTGATTGTGTAAATTTCTTCATCTCTTTTCGATCGTGTGGCTCGGATTGCTGATCTAACACGTGGTTTTCGGATTAGAGTGCTTGAATCTTCAAGAGGTAAGAACTCCTTTGACCCTAGTATGATTTTGGGGAGGGTTTGGTGGTGATCTTGTGTTTTAATCCGAATTAACCGATGTTGTTATTAGTTTTTGATAGTATACACGTGACCCTTGGTTTTCTTGTTATTGGTTGGGATGAAATCCCGTTATTACACCGTTGACCGATTTCATTTCCTTATGCACTCTTGGTGTCCGATGAATTGCCCCAACGGGTAGAATTAGGATTAATTCTTACCTTTCTGCATTATTGAGACTTGTTGTATACCGTTATTGTGTTAGGAGCGAATTTGGGAGGATTGTTCGGACCAAAACCTATTCCTTCGTCGTTTCTCTTGTTTCGTCGTGTTCAAGGCAAGTACATGTATTACATTTCGTTATGTATGTTTTGATTTTCGAAATGAATGATGAATTGTGATTTTTGGGTGCGTGAGTTGTGTTCCTTCCACCCGGAGTATCCGACGGGATGTCTGGGGGTCGATACTAAGGGGTACGGCCGTGGAAGTGGACTTGGGTGCGTGTGTGATTGAACTTCCACCCGGAGTGTCCGACGGGATGTCTGGGGGTCGATACTAAGGGGTACGACCGCGGAAGTGGTATCCCACCCGGAGCGTTCGACGGGATGTATGGGGGTCGATACTAAGGGGTACGGCCACGGGATACCAGTTGTAATTTTGTGATATCGTGATGATTGGAACTGATTTGATTGCCAAGGTAGTATTCCAGAATATTTATGGCAAATGATTTCTGATTGAGATGATTGTGTAAAACCGTTTTTGTATATAATGTTGTGTAATTGTGTACTTGCACTAGCTATTCGAATGCTAACCCCTTAAATGGGGGAAATGCATCTTATGCATTTCAGGTACCGGGAGAGCTGAGGAGCAGGCACGGGACACGCACGCAAAGGATGGGCTGGCTTGATGATGTGGCTCGAGTCTGTATTCTTATGTTTTATCATTGCATTTGTCGAGTACTGGAGTTAGACTGTTACTTTGAAACTTGGTTTAAGTCCCTTGCGTGGGCAATGGGTTGGTATTTAACTTCCACTCATGTACGCCGTTAAAATGTTTTGGCCGAGGCCACGGCCTTATTTACTTTTGAGTGCATCATTTGTGATTACATTGTGGTTTATATGTCATGTGTTAGCCTGGTAGACCTCACGAGGGTTCTACGGTGTGTAATGTCCCAGTTGTGAATTTGGGGTGTTACAGCAACAACTATCATCAATTAACATAACACACGATCGGTACACAATACATTGTACAACCAAGTGTACAACCATCCCATATGTACGTCGCAACCCTGCATAAATGGCACAACACCTAACACGTATACCAATATAACACTATTATCACAAAGCCTTCAAATTGCGGAATACACAACCAATTCAAACGGAACATATTTACATAGGCAAGCAAAATCATCATAAATCTCATACGTGATTACTAGTCGCAAGATACAAGTCGTATAATAAGATACTTGCCTTAATAACTGTTACCGAATACCCCGAAGAACACGGTTTGACCGGGAAGCTTGTACCACGAAGAAGACAACGAACGGAAGGGTTCCGACTCGAGTTCTTCACAAGGAATCTGACCCTAACATCATACCATCAATAAATTAACGAACGAACGAGGAAGAATAATCGTAGAATGCTCGGATTCTCTTTGTGACATTTTATCGAACACCTTCAAGGCGTCGATAAGATACTCAATAAAACGACAAATCCATGGCAATCCAACCGTGGAATAACAAGGAATTCGATATAATATAGCTTAACAATCATCAATCCATCACTATTCTGAGTTAAAACGGATTAAACGGACAAATCGAATAAAATCCCCAAAACTAGATTTTAAGAAAACTTACCCTGATTCGGTCGATCGGAGCAAGTTATGGAAGGATTAATCGATGTTATGGGCTCATGAATTTCGTGGATTGGTAGTTGAACAACATGTCTTCGACTCCTCCAGGACTCCAGCCGTGGACAGGAAGAAAGAAGTGAGAAAAAATGATTGAAACCCGACTGCCCTGCCATATTTATACCCCTGCCGAACACGGCGCAGCAAACGGCCCACACCAGCGCCGTGTGTCTCGGCCGTATCCGACACGACGCATCACCCGACGCAAATCTTGCGCGGGTTCTCGGCCGTGTCTCGGCAGGCTTGCTGGTCCTGGCCGACCCGGCGCAAGACACGGCGCTCGGCAGTGCCGTTTTCAGAGCCGTTTCGCACAGGTCCGGCCCGGCCACCTCAGACCTGGCAAAAATTACGACCGAACCACAACGACGATCCGAACGACCCCGAAACCCGAACCTGAATACGAATCGAAGATACGGTTATGAGATACTCGCAAAGACAAATCTAAGAGCTAAGAGAACACACGATTCCGACCACCCAAAGTGTCGGAATTCAACAACGGAAGTAATTACCCCAAACTTTGGGAAATTACGAAAACGGCCCAAAACGTCCGAAATACACGATACACGATCGAAACACCAAACCAAAGCTCGCAACATGAATAATAACATTAAATGAACTTACGAGAAGCTCGAAACAACAGTTTCGGACGAGATTCGCAAGAATCGAACTCAAGTGCGGAAAAGCCGCTTAAGAATGCGGAACTCAACAAAACGACACCGAAACGAACTCGAATGAAAAAAAGTGCATAATTAATCATTCTCAGAATGACGATACGGTCATGAACGAGTCGTCAAAACGGACTTCCGTAAAAAAAAAGAAATCACCGGGAATCGAAATTGCGGATATTACATGTTTGGTGTTGATGTTGCGCTTGATAATGCGTGTGTACGTTTATTGCTTCTTTTCGTCGCGTTATGGTTGACGTGGTGTTTTGCTAAGTGTTTGATGCCTCTGGGTGAATTGTTTGGATATCCTTGGTGTGATATGTTATTTGTGCATGATTGCTTCGCTCACTTCGGGAGGGTCCGACGGGGCCACGGAGGGAGTCCAATGGGAGAGCCCTGGATTCATGAGTGGTGAATGTATTTTACTCACCTTGGGTAGGTTCGACGGGGCCTCGAAGGGAGTCCAATGGGAGAGCCCTGAATTCACGAGTAAAAACTTCACGAGTGGTGTGTATGTTTGGTGAATGTGTTTGCTCACCTCGGGAGGGTTCGACGGGGCCATAGAGGGAGTCCAATGGGAGAGCCCTGGATTCACGAGTAAAACTTCATGAGTTGGTATTGATTTTATGTCCGTCGAGGACACGTGACGTGGGTTTTAACCCTGTGAATTTGTTGTTGGTTTTCTATTTGCGAAAACATTTTTGGAAAGAGAAGGATTCGGTAATCCTAAATTATTTTCTACTAAAACTCTCGATGGCATTTTTAAACTGTTTTATAAATTGTTTCCCTTGATTTGTGATCTTTCGGTTTTGGAACTTTTCACCCAAACTCTTGCCTCGGGGAGTACTTTTCGTTATGATTGGATCTTTGAGGATTCCTGGTTATTATTGTTCTTGAAACTTGAATAGTATGGCTCGTATTTGCACTTTGTTATTGCACTAGCAAAACAGTGGAGTTTTGCTAACCCCCGTGTATTCGGGGGGTGGATGTCTGTTTTTGCATTCAGGTTTGGGAGCATAACACAGGGTCGGCCCGAAGGATGATGAAAGATGATCGATACTAATCACATGAGGACCCATACATTGTTGTATTGGTTCAGTTGTATTTTATTTCCGCTGCAGTATTTCTCTCCACGTTTTACGGGAGTAATTTGTATTTGACCCCTGCGCGGGCATGTATTGAGATTGAGTTGTATGGTATTATTGAAAGACCAAATCGGTCTACTGAGTCGTTTTAGCCTTAAAGGCATTATTTAGATATTCGATGTTGTTACCAGCCTGTAGATCCTTGAGGAGAGGGTCTACGGCGTGTAATATCCCTAAGCGGATTGGGGGTGTTACATAAATGGTATCAGAGCTTAGGTTGTGGAAACCTAGGTTGTCGGGTCAAGTGGTGTCTGTTGAGTTTTGTCTCGTTGGATTTTGTCTGACTGAGTCGTGTCGCGACGCGTCGTCTGAGTTTGTTGGTCGTGATTAGTATCATGGTGCGATCATCATCTTCGTGCGACCTGTGGATGTAAGTCTCCCTTCTTTGTGATTGTGCCTCGTCTGATGCAAGTTACTGGTATGATTATGTGTTAAGTGACGGAATCTTTATGCAGATTTTTGGTTTCATGATGCGTTTATGTGACTCTCATATTTCGTTTATATGAGGAGTGTTGTTATTATTTATATCCTTTCGACTGTTGTATCCGGTAAAAGATAGGTGTTGCCTTGATTTTAAGCGAGTTGATGCGTACATTATGATGTGTGTAACCGAATGTCGATACGTGCGAGTTTTTGGGCATTCTAGCCTAATAGATTTTCAAAAACCTTGAGTATCTTAGAAAATAAATTTCGAGACGTACTTTTAAAATGAATTATTTTCTCGCAGAACTTTTAAGGTGCTTTATAGTGCCGCAATATGTTTCAAAATTATTCCATTTGAGGACCAAAATATTTTGAGATATTTTCAAACTATTTAGAAATGCTTTGCTTAGACCCGAGGGTCAAATATTTTTGAAAGTTTTCACTAAAAGAAAAGTGTCCTCATTTTTGTTCAAACGCAAGATGATTTTGAAAGTCTCGATAATGGTGTTTGTACTACTTTTTGAAAGGTGATACTCAAATCAACTAGTGTTTCCAAAATCTTTCTTTTTCAAAGGTGGTTTTTGTTTTTAAAACCTATCATTCCCGTTTGCAGTCCAGGAATGTATGTATGATATTCACATTGTCGTTAGAATGTTAGCTATCGAGTATGATGGAATTGGTGGCGTGAACGTTGAGTCGTTTTCCACGCATTTGTTGTGATTAGCCCTCTTTGAGAGGTAGGGATGGCAGGAAAGCCCAAACCCGTGGGTCCCACCCGAACCCGAACCCAAGTCAACAGGCGAAACCCGAGTTGACTGGATTTGGGTTTGGGTTCGGGCGACACCCGATATTACGGGTGCGGGTTTGGGATCACTCAAACCCACACCCGAAACCCAGGACACCCTTGATTATATGTTAAATTACCTAATTACCCTATGTATATATAAGTGTAAATTAGGATTTTCACTTTTCACCCATTCCTTTCCTACACATCTCACGACTCACTCTGCCTATGTTAATTGTATGTTATTATAATTTAATTTCTTGAGAGTCTATGTTGAAGACTATGTTAAACTATGTTATTATTGTATTGTCATTTCTAAACTATTTTATTATTCTATTGACATTTGCAAACTATGTTAAATTATGCTACATTTTGCATTTTATCAAATTTGAATTTGGATGAGCACCAAACTTGAATTTTGATTCTGCCTGATCAAGCTGCGGGTTTGGGTTTGGGTGAAAAAACCCGAACCCAATGGGTGTGGGTGTGGGTTTTGTTTTGCCACCCAAACAGCCTTTGGGTTTGGGTTTAGGTTCGGGTGGTGATTTTGGGTGTGGGTTTGGGGAGTATGAAACCCGCACCCGACCCGACCTGTTGCCATCCCTAGTGAGAGGTGAGATGTTGGTATTGAATGTTGTCACTTTGTGATGATTTGTGTGTTATCGCACCTGTGCGAGCTATTGGGACTGGAGTTTGTATGATTGTGTGCATACGTGGTTGTTTCGTGATGTTTAGTAATTATGTGCTGGTTATCGTTCGGGATGTTGTAATCGTCGAACGATGCCGTGGTTGTTGTGATTTTAGTATGTGTTGATATGTTATGCCAAGTTGGCATCTCCGGTTTGTTGTTTTGCGATGTTATGTTCTATTGTATCTAGCATTTGTATATTCGGTATGCTGAGCCGAGGTGTTTCAACCGTGGTGTGCCGGGGGTATACACGTACCAATTGTCCTTCTCGTCAGTAACGCATTTCAAGTGTGGACCCGAGAGACACAGGATCCAATTTTGCGAGTTGGGTTCCGAGTCTTTCGGGGCACGAACTTCAATACAGATATCAGGATCGGCTCTGAGGAGCCCATGGGAGATGTTTCTGTCGGTTGCTTTTTGTATTGTTACCTTGCTTCCGTTGTTGTGAGTTGCGGGGATGACCTTTCTTTTATAAGAGGTCAAATGTAATACCCGTATTATTTTTGACTTCTGCATTTTCTCCTTCTAAATTCTATCGACTTGCTCATGTTTGTTGACACTTCTTGAACTTGTTTGGTGTCTCGGTTGTCATTGTTCGAACGGGTTGTGACCTTGTTTTGGATCGATCTGTTTATCGTTGTGACTTTTCCGAGTTCGGTTCGATTCTTGTGAACCTTGTTCGGAAGTAACATCTTTTAGTTTCTACCAGCTCTTTAATGTCTTCAGTTGAAGTGTGGACTTTGGAGTCATTGTTTGACCGTTGTCATTCGATCATTGTTGTTCGATTACTGTCACTCGATCATCGTTTTTCGATCGTTGTTGTTCGATCATTATTTTTCGATCGTTATTGTTTGATCGTTGTTGTTCGATCATTGTTGTTTGATCATTGTTGTTCGATCATTATCGTTCAATCATGGTTGTCCGATTGTTGTTGCCTGATCTCGTACCGCGAAGAATTGTCGTTCAACGTTAGTCAACTGTTTCGAGTGTGGCCATGTGGGTCACCGAGCCGTACATTGCGAGACGGTAGCTGAGAGATTTGGGGATCGAGGTTGCGTCTCTGCTCCGAAAGGACACGGATATGCCTAGTGTGGTTTTTGAGAATTTCGGCGTAGTCCGAACCCTTGTGAATCGTTTAGTGTTTATTTTCTATTTTCTCGACTGTGTGTGTTTCCTTGTATAAGTGTTTTGTGTTTTGTGACTGTTCGAGTAATTGACTTGATTGTGTCATCTGTTTGATGACACTTGTCCCTTGTTGGTTCTATTATGCCTCTACCTGTGGCGTTGTGTTGGTCGTCGTGGAGCGTGTTTTCACGCCGTATGTTTCTTTGCGTTACTCATAATATTTCGCCGTTGGGCGTAAGTTATGCGTTTCTTGTGTATCTCGTTGAGTTTTCCTGGTGGGATATTGCTTCTCCCTACTTGTTTTAAGTTTCGGGACGAAACTTCTTTTAAGAAGGGTAGTATGTAATATCGCAATTTCGATTTCCGGTAATTTTCTTTTTTTTTTTAGCGAGAGTCCGTTTTGACGACTCGCTTTTGACCGTTTCATCATTCTGAGAATGATTAATTCGGCACTTTTTGGCATCCGAGTTCGTTTCGGTGTCTTTTTGTTGAGTTCCGTGCTTTTTGGCGAATTTTCCGCACTTAAGTTCGATTCTTGCGAATCTCGTTCGAAACTGCTGTTTCGAGTTTCCCGTAAGTCCGTTTAACTTTGTTATACGTGTCGTGAACTTCGGTTTGGTTATTTGATCACATATCGTGATTTTCGGGCGTTTTGGGCCATTTTGTAATTTACCCAAAGTTGTGGGTATCCGCATTCGTAATTGTTGTCTTGCCCCTTTTTCTTGGTCGCGTGCGATTAATTGTTGCATGGTATTTCGTTTCGGATCGATGTAGTTGTCCGCAAGTATTTCGTCGTGTTCGTTCCGTGCATTTTCGGAAATCGAGTCGTCGGATCATGATGGCTGAGCACTGGCCGGACAGTGCGGTAAACCTTGTCGGAAGTCTTTGAGCCTGGCCGGCAGCACGGCAGAACCGGCGTAGCGCACGCCACGGCCGGAAGGCTGCGCACGCTAGCTCGGCAGTGTAGCGCCGCAGCTGGCCAAACGGCGTCTGTGCTCGGATGTGGGCAGAGGGGTTTCTGAGGTTCTGGACTCGGGGAGGATCGGTAGGTAGCGCACGCTACTGTCGGTCGTGGCACGCGCTAATCGGCATGTGTAGCGCACGCTGCCGGCCGACTAGCGTATGTTACCTGTCCGAGCAGTTTGGTCCATAGGTTACTGGACAGGTTGGCTAGCGCACGCTATCGGGGTCAGGCGGGCAGGTCTTGGTCGGCAGGTTTTGTCAGCAGTGTCGGGTTGCGCGGGCCCCGTCCGAAGGTGCTCGGCCGAGGCTGCCCGTTAACGCACGCTACCCGGAAGGCTTAGCGCACGCTAATGCCTACTTCTATAAATGTGACAGAGCAGTCGCATTTTCACTCGTTTTTCATTTCCTTTCTTTTCTGTCCGCGGATGAGGTTTCGGAGGAGGCGAAGCCATGTTGTTAAACAACAAATCCATGAAGTTCTTGAGTTCATATCATTGATTGATCATCCTATATCATCCTTTAATCCAGCGAATCAAGGTGAGATTTCCTAGAACCCTATTTTGAGAAATTTGGGGTTTTTTGCATTTTTGTCCGATTCGTTCCGTATTGTTGATTAATCCATGATGGGTATGATTAATATTAGTAGTATTCTTGTGTTTAACCTCATTTAATCCATTGTTCTTCATCGAATCAAGGTATATTTCTTGATTTCCTTCGAGTTGACTTTTTGGGGGGATTTGTTCTTGATTTTGTTTCCCATCTGTTTTTGATGAACCGATTGTTGTAAAATGATGTTTTTAAACATATCATATGGATTGAATATCCCTATTTCGGTTGGGAAGTCCATTTTCATGTTTTGTCAGGTCGATTCGTGTTCTTGGCCGTTTTGGGGGAAACCCTTGAACTTTCGTCGTTTGTTCCTTGAATTCAACGGCTTTAAGTCGTGCTATGGAATTCATTTTCATTGTTGTTATTGTCCTTCGTAGTTTATTATCGCGAGTTGGCGTTCGGTGGAGTCGGCGGGTTCGTAGTCGGTTCGTGCCAACCTACTTCGGTCGATTCTCTGCGTTGTTCTTATTTGAGGCAAGTACCTTGTCCATACATTTCTTGTTTTGTGGATATGATGATTGGTGATCGTCATGGTATGTTTGTTTGTTTGTTTGAAATGAGTTTTCAAAAGATTCGGCTAGCCTCGTTAAAGGCTCACTTTCAAAACGCGTGTGTTTTGTAAATTGTGTGGGTTGTAAGTGACTACGTGAATCCTTTGGATATATTTGGTGTTGATGTTGCGCTTGATAATGCGTGTGTACATATATTGCTTCTTTCCGTCGCGTTATGGTTGACGTGGTGTTTTGCTAAGTGTTTGATGCCTCTGGGTGAATTGTTTGGATATCCTTGGTGTGATATGTTATTTGTGCATGATTGCTTCGCTCACCTTGAGAGGGTCCGAAGGGGCCACGGAGGGAGTCCAATGGGAGAGTCTTGGATTTATGAGTGGTGAATGTATTTTACTCACCTTGGGTAGGTTCGACTGGGCCTCGAAGGGAGTCCAATGGGAGAGCCCTGGATTCACGAGTAAAAACTTCACGAGTGGTGTGTATGTTTACTGAATGTGTTTGCTCACCTCGGGAGGGTTCGACGGGGCCATGGAGGGAGTCCAATGGGAGAGCACTGGATTCACGAGTAAAACTTCATGAGTTGGTATTGATTTTATGTCCGTCGAGGACACGTGACGTCGGTTTTAACCCTATGAATTTGTTGTTGGTTTTCTATTTGCGAAAACAAAACCTTTGGGCTGTGACCCTGTTCATTTTTGGAAAGAGAAGGATTCGGTAATCCTAAATTGTTTTCTACTAAAACTCTCGATGGCATTTTTAAACTGTTTATAAATTGTTTTCCTTGATTTGTGATCTTTCGGTTTTGGAACTTTTCACCCAAACTCTTGCCTCGGGGAATACTTTTCGTTATGATTGGATCTTTGAGGATTCCTGGTTATTATTGTTCTTGGAACTTGAATAGTATGGCTCGTGTTTGCACTTTGTTCTTGCACTAGAAAAACAGTGGAGTTTTGCTAACCCCCGAGTATTCGGGGGGTGGATGTCTGTTTTTGCATTCAAGTTTGGGAGCATAACACAGGGTCGGCACGAAGGATGATGAAAGATGATCGATACTAATCACATGAGGACCCGTACATTGCTGTATTGGTTCAGTTGTATTTTATTTCCGCTGCAGTATTTCTCTCCACGTTTTATGGGAGTATTTTGTATTTGACCCCTGCGCGGGCATGTATTGAGATCGAGTTGTATGTTATTATTGAAAGACCAAATCGGTCTACTGAGTCGTTTTAGCCTTAATGGCATTATTTAGATATTCGATGTTGTTACCAGCCTGGTAGATCCTTGAGGAGAGGGTCTACGGCGTGTAATATCCCTGAGCGGATTGGGGGTGTTACATCAAGAACGCGATAGCACCACGAGTACTACGAGAATAACACCACACGAATTATCAATCACCAAACGGGATTCAACTCGAAATCCTTGAGCACCTATAATCCTCCGGAAGGAACAATAAAAACAACAAAGATACGATTACAATGAGAATCAAGGTAAAAAACAACGGAAATCCCACCAAACTATCGAAGGGAAACTCATTGGGACATTTAATTGAACACTCAACATTCGATAACTCCCAAGAACACTCGAATCACCAATCGAGTTGAACAAACTCGAAATACGGATATACAACCCATAGAACACGATTAATAATGTTAGATAACATCAACCGATTCATCAAAATCGGACGAACAACAAAAATCAAGACGGAAATCTCGAAAGTCAGCCCTAAGAGATTTCAAGAAATTACCTCGATCCGACGAAGAAAAAGGATTAGATGATGATATAATCGACAAGAATCTTCCAAAACGCCTAGAAATCGAGTGGAATCGACCAAAAACTCCACTCCCTGACTTCTCCCGTCGCCAGCCGCCATCTGGGTGAAGAAATGGGGTAAAAATGAGGTCTGGCCCGTCTGTGGCCTATATATGGTTGGCAGTGTTAGGGCCGTAACCGGCAGTGCCTTACGGCCGTAACTCGTTCAACTGCCGATAGCGCAAGCAATGGCCGAAGGCTTGCGTACGCAACTATCGATCCTTACGGCCATAATCGGCATAGCCTTACGGTCGTAACCGAACTCCCAAGGGCCACTGACTGAAACCTGTCGAGTCACTGCGGCCGTAACTGACACCCCTTTACGGCCGTAACCAGCACCGTACGGCCGTAACCAGCATGCCTTACGACCGTAACCGGACTTCATCCAGCCTGTGCCTGCCGATCACTTACGGCCGTAACCGACACCTTACGGCCGTAACTCGGCCAGGCCAGTACCTGCTCCACAGAGTGCGGATGTGACTTGGCTGTGGCCACTTCCGACGGCCCGGACAACCTCGAAACCCAAACCTGAATATGAATCGAATATACGGTTACGAAGTACTCGCAAAGACGAATCTAAGCGCTAAGAGAACACACGATTCTGATCACCCGAAGGCTCGAAATTCGACAACGGAAAGTAATTACCCCAAGCTTTGGGAAATTACGAAAACGGCCCAAAACGTCCGAAATACACGATACACGATCGAAACACCAAGCCAAAGCTCGCAAAATGAATAATAACATTAAATGAACTTACGAGAAATTCGAAACAACAGTTTCGGACGAGATTCGCAAGAATCAAACTCAAGTGCGGAAAAGCCGTTTAAGAATACGGAACTCAACAAAACGGCACCGAAACGAACTCGGATTACAATAAGTGCAGAATTAATCATTCTCGGAATGACGAAATGGACACAATAGAGTCGCTAAGATGGACTTCCGCCAAAAAGAAAATTATCGAAAATCGAAATTGCGGATATTACACAACCAACTCTCTCTCGGTCAAGCGCGGAGGCAAAATATAGAGGTGTTGCAAATGTCGTTTCTGAGTCATGTTGGCTATGAAACCTACTGTTAGAGATCCATTATCCTATTCAGAAGGCTACGCTGGTTTATTGTGATAATATTAGTGCAATATATTTATCTGGCAATCCTGTTCAACATCAGCGCATTAAACATATTGAAATGGATATTCATTTTGTCCGCGAAAAAGTTGCAAAGAGGCACGTTCGTGTTCTGCATGTCCCTTCCCGCTACCAGATTGCCGACATTTTTACAAAGGGTCTTCCTTTGGTGTTATTTGAAGATTTTCGGGACAGTCTCAACATACGCAAACCTCCCGTTTCGACTGCGGGGTATAATAGAATATGTATAATTAGTCAAAGATGTGATATGTCAAAGATGTGATAGATTTTGTAAGAGATTATATTTGACCATTACAGCATAGGTTTAGCCTTTGATTAAGTTGATGTAGGTGTATATATTAGACTACTTGTTAACCTCTTGAGGACAGGGGAATGAATACACCTGCTTTTAGAAATATATATATATATATATATATTATTAGGCTAGATTAGAGATTCAAGAGTTAAGAAAAATAAATGAATTTGATCCATGAGTCTTAATTAAATACGATCAAGAAAGTTATGCATGGAATGAAATGCATTGTTTTAATGTATTTACATTCTTATGCATACAATGCATACTTTTTATGCATAAAATACATATATTTTATGCGCACACACACACACACACACATATATATATATATATATATATCAAATGAGAATGACTTTTTGAGTAAGAAATATAAATAAATTTGTATCATTGATCTTTGTGTGATCTAAAATTCAAAGTAACTTATGCATAAAATATATATGCATTTCATGCATCAAAATGGCAAGCATTAAAATTATGCATTATATGTAGAGCTGCAAACGGATCGGACTCGAGTCGGGTATGCTCGAACTCGGGTCGAGTTTTTTTTTTTTTTTTTCTGAAATCGAGTCGAGTTGTCCAGGGTCGAGTCGAGTATCGACTGAACCTGCCGGATTCGGTTCGGACGGGTACACCCGGGTCATTCGAGTCGAGTCGGGTATACAACACTAAAAAATTAAAATAAACCCCAAAGTTCCAGTTATTTAGACAAAAAATAATTTTTTGGGAAAAAAATTAAAAAAACCTCGTCGTGTATACGAGTCGAGTCGAGTCGAATTTAGGCCAGACATTTGAACCCTCATCGGGTAATACGAGTCGAGTCGAGTAGACTCGACTACTAAAACGAGTTTATTTTTGTAGTCGAACTCGACCTAGTCGATGGAGTCGAGTCGGGTCGAGTGTGCTGAAAACGGGTCGGACCCGAGTCGAACCCGAGTCGAGTCGACCAGACTTGCAGCCCTATTTATATGTATCACAATATTGATGCATTCGTGAGATAAATTTTGATCGTCCATTTAATCAAGATTTATGGACTAATTTTTTTTTTATTTCTTTTACCAGAATCTCTCTCTCTCTCTCTCTCTATATATATATATATTTATATATATATATATGCATTTAATCAATATTTTTCTTTATTTTCAGAACCAATTTAAGTGTGAGAACTGCTCTAGGCCAATAAGATTTTTTTAAATATTAAAGATTATTATTTAATTCAAAGGGTATTATACTAAAAGATAATTTTATATTATTTTTTATTTTTTTAATTTAAATCTCGTTTTTTTTTTTAAAACCCATAATTTTTGGAATTCTTTTTTTCGGATTTCTTTTTTCTTTTTGTCAGCATGCATTTTTTGAAAAATGTGAGGTGCATATATGTTTTTAAATAATAAACATTTTCGAATGTTTTAACTATGCAATTGTTTACACTTTTTTTATCAACCAACCAATATTTCTACCGAACCATTTTATTAAAGTTTGAAACACAAAAATCAAAGAACATAAACAATTATAAAAGAAAAAACAAGATTCATGTACTTATATGTTACATTTCAATTAATTACAAGTACAAAAAAGCACATATGCAATAATCGTACATCTTCAACAATCGCAAATTATCTTCATCTATATATGTGTTCATCAACTTCTAGATATTCAATGATATCATCATCTTCATCCATCTGAAACAAGCATACACAAAAACAGTTGAACCACAATAGAAAACGGAATTTAATCATAAGAACTAGCATAACACATATGCACATTTTAAAACATATATGCATAACTCTTTCAATGATTTTATAGCAACCTTAAAACACACATGCACACTTTTTTCATTGATTTTTATAACAACCATAAAACACATATGCAATCTTACATCGATTTTATATTAACCTTGAAACACGTATGCACACACTTTTATTGATTTTATATCAATCATTAAATACATATGCACAAAATTATATTGATTTTATATCAACCAGAAAACATTTATGCACCATTTCTCTTATTTTATATTAACCTTGAAACACACACTTCTATTGATTTTATATCAAACATAAAACAAATATGCACATGCCTTTCCACTATTATTTTTACAAAAACAACTAAATAGCCATGTTTCGACTGCACCCAAACACTCTTGTATTAACAACAAAATCAACAACCAAAAAGCCCAAAAAACAGCCCTTGTTTTGGCAGCATTTACAACAAACCAAACAACCAAAAAACAGCCCATGTATTGACAGTATTTACAGCAAACCAAACAGCCCTTTTTATGGTTGAAAAACACCAACCAAACACCAGCTTTGACAGAAAAACAGCAAACTAAACATCAATCTTTTAAAAAAAACACCACACAACCCATGTTTTAACAAAAAAAAAAAAGCAAAGAAACAACTATGTTATTTATTTATTTATGAAACACTAAAACCTGTTTTAAACAAATCATCTAGCCTTTTTATTTATTTATTTATTTATGAAACACTAAAACCAAATTGGTTTCAAGCATCGTATATCTCCAATGTTTGTGATAATAACCGGTTCAAAAGATATAATATTTCAATCTAACCTTTAACCAGTAAGTATTATTTCCCATACCGATTATGACCAAACGTTATTCCTAAATCATCACCCGAGACCCAACCAATCAACTAAATGACAAAGTTTTAATAAGCCATTTAAATCAAACATGGAAGCAATTAATATTTACCTTGAACCGATTATCTAAGCAATGGAATGCCAAAAATCATACTCGTTGATGCCTGGTGATCTAAAGATACTGGTGATGTTTATCTTTTTTTTTTTTTTTTTGGCCGGATAATGGTTCTTGAGAAAGAAGCGGCCTATAGTTTTTGGGGGACGCGGTTTTTTAAGATTACATAGAAGAGAGGTGGTTGGTAAATGAGATTAAATGGTTAGTGGTAATTTGTTAGGTAATGGCCTAATCTTTTAATTATTTACATTAATGGCACATTTCATTATATCCATTGAATAAACAATCTAACGGTTCAAAAGGAGTTCTCGCACTTAAATTGGTTCTGAAAATAATTGGGTTCAAGTGAAAATAGATTTTCAGTTAAGAAATAAGAATACATTTATACTACTGATTTAAGTAGTTTTAATGATCCGGATTTAATGCAAGAAATGAAAAAAGATCATTTTCATATATTAATGATGAATTTACCAAACGAGATCAGTCATTAATTAAGAAACAATTCAAGTATTCATACAATCCGGACCATCCATCACATGCAATCCACTACTAAAAAAGGGTTATATTAGCGTCACTTTATTAGCTTCACCCGAAAAAGTGAAGCTAAAGAAATAAAAGCGATAAAAAAGTAAACAAAAGCATCACATATGTGATGCCTTAAAATTAGGTAAAAACAGTCAACAACTTTTAAACAAAGGCGTCACATATGTGATGCCGTTCTGCGAAGTTTATTTTTTTATTTTATTCCACATATTAGCGTCACATATGTGACGCTAAAGCTTTACTCTTTAGCGTCACACATGTGACACCAATATGTGATAGTCGATTTTTTAAAAAAAATATTTTTCCTTAAACGGTGTCACATATGTGACGCCAAAGACTAAAGCTTTAGCGTCACATATCTGACGCCAATATGTGATAGTCGATTTTTTTAAAAAAAAATATTTTTCCCTAAATACAAATTCTGGATACTAAATCCATTTTAAATATACAAATTTGTATTGGTTTAAATATTAAATACTATAAATAATAAATTTTAAATTATATTTAATAATTATAGTGTAAGAAATTTCTTAACATTAAGAACTTAAATTACATTATATTTATTTATGCTTAAATATTTTGGAAATTGATTTAATTTAAAAGATAAATTAAATATAAGTAGGAAATATAATATAAGGATAAATAACATTCATTATTAACCTACGGAAATATAATAAATAATACTGTTAAATTTATATTTAATAATATTCATTATTAAGCAACTGTAATATAATAAATAATTAAATGAAATATATTGGATAATTTAATGGCAAACTTTTTTTATTTAGGATATTTAATTAATTCAAATAACAAATAAATAAAAATATTATACTTAGTAAGTACATATTATATTTATGTACTATAATTAATGAATGAAAACATAGCTCAGTGGCAACATGCCACTCGATGCATCAATAGGCGCAGGTTCAAATCCCCCGCTGGCCACTGAGCTATGTTTTTTACTTCACTTTTCTTTTAATATGTATAGCGTCACATATGTAACGCCTTTACGCCTTTTTTTATTAATTAACAATGGCGTCACAAATGTGACGCCTTAACTTTCTATCAGCATCACATATGTGACGCTAATACTTTTTTTTTTTACAGCAGGCAGTGAACACCACAGAACAGCAACAGAGGCAGTAAACACCACAAAACAGCAAAACAACAGGAATATTTCAACACCATCATAAACAATATTGTAATATACAACAAACAACATTGTAACCAAACCATTATAAACAATACACCATCAATACAGCAACAAACAACAAACAACATTGTAACCCTCAATACACCATCATAATCAATACATCACAAAAAAAAAGCATATGAATAATAAACACAACACACCATCAACCGAACCAATAAACCAACACAACAACAAACAACATTGTAACCAAACCAACAAAGCAATATATTAAATACCATGCAACAATAACATTTTATACATATCAAAATCAAAATATACGCAAAATATAACAAATATGGTCATCAAAACATAAACCTAACATGCTACTCGTCAGATAATGACCGCATCAACTCATCCTCATCAAAGTCGTCGGAGTCATCATCCTCACCGTTCGCCCGAGATGATGAGGAATCTACCTTCTTCTTTCCTTTGAGTAATCTCAACAAGAGTTTACTCATCTTTGAAAATTTCGACTCCATCTTCTCTTTTGACTTCTTCATCTCCTCACTATCCTTCTTCATCTCCTCGTTATCTTTTTTAGTGCCTCGATGGTAGCCTCCAAAGACCGATCGACCTCGACAGGTCGTAATGATGCTCGTGAGTCAAGAAGACGACGACATGTGGGTTGGTCGATGACTTCATTTATGATGATCCCCTTTGAAATTCCCCTCACTCTTCCACCCTGTCTAACTCCGCCAGCCGCCTGAGCCCACAAGTTCGGGTAAAATTCATCTTTCGAAGGGGGTTTGGGAAATACAATGTCTCAACGAGCTTATAGTATCGGTCCTATTCCAAGTAATATTTACACAAAAAGTGAACAAGATACACAATTTACAAATTAGGGACGTAATCTTAATACAAGTGAACAAATATAAAGCTAAACTTACGTATTGTTCTGCACTACGGGCATCTATCCATCTGGGAGTAAAGACTCCCGACTCAGCTTCTCCCGACTCAGCTTCTCCCTCCTCCAATTGAGCCTTGCTGTTGCCCTCACCAATTTTCTTTTTTTCTTTTGATGTTTTCCCATTTCTTTCAAATTGGTGATGTGAGTCTTCATGAAGGCCAAAGGATTAAATACTAGGTCCTCTATCGGTCTCTCCCTCTCACATGCCGGTCTTTGGTACATCTCCGACGCAGCATCACTCGCCTGTGCGTTAACATAAAACATTAACAATATTGATGATGACACATAATTGAAGACAACATATATTATATAATAAAACATTGACATAATTTATACGTACCATGGAATGAGCATGATCGCACATGCTCATACTGCCTCCAGTATATGTACCCTGTGCCTTTTGCGTAATCACACCGATACTCTTATCGTAAAGAGTGCCCCTATTTTTAGATTTTTTAAAGGCCTCATTCTTCTTCTCTTCGGTCTCCCAACGCTTCCACAAGATCTTGAACTCTTTTTCCTTCAACCACTTCTCCTGTTGACCGATTGGTTTTTGATATGCTTTATTTTTAGCGTGCGTAAGCATATCAATAAACCGTCCGTGGCTATATCTGTCCCAATACCATGCAATTTTCTCCTCATCCGATTTCTCCTACATATAAAGCATCTGGACAAATATAATAACAACTGTCAGAAAATCGAAACAAAATCAAATATTTTTGGCACAGCAACAGAACATAACAGTTTGAGTAAAACGAATGCAGGTTTACCATAAAATAATTTCCATAAATTGTAATTAAATAGCAACTGTAATAATATACCCCAAATTCCCGCCACAACTCGTTCCTCGTCCGTCGAGAGACCTGGCCCCAATGCTCTTCACCGGAGTAGTACCTCTTAAGTAAGCCGACTATATAGCCTTCTTCGAACTAAAGCCAACTATTTTTGGCAAAGGACGAATTAGTTTTCGATCATCATACTTCTCTTTCGCCTTGGAGATCTCAGTCGGACCTCTCCCTGGTGGCTGTGCTAAAACCTCTTGATCCTCGTCGTACTCAAACTCCATCGGCTCCTCTGGAATAGAAATGTGATGCACTAATGGACCACCTGATGGGGGATCAGTAGTAGGTGGCTGATTGTGCGACACGGTCCTCGACATCCCCGCATATGGTCTATGGACAATCAGTGTTTGCTGTTGTGATGCCTCTGGATTGTCAATATGTGTATCAGAAGGATTGCCGCCACCAATAAATGGAATATGCTGTCTCCCATGAGATAACAACTGTAATATCCGGATAAATTGTTGAGTATTTTCATCTGTATTTGAACCCTGTATTACCTGAATTGGTGCTATCAATAATCGAAGTACGATCGTTTCCGTATTCGTATCCTCATGCATGATAATATCAACCTTTAATCCTCTTCATGCAACTACGTCGTAACGCACGCTTCGCGGTATGCGTAACGTGCGTTACGATCTGCAAATAGCGACGCTACGAGCCAGACGTAGCGTCGTAAGGAGGTCAATAATTGAACGGTGGCTAGCACATGGGCCGGTGGTGGTGGGGCTCGGAAAGATTCCAGCGGATGAACTGGGCAGTTTTGGGGTCAACGGGTGTTAACGTCGCTAAGGCTTGTAACTAGCGTGCGCTAATATGTGTAGCTTACGTCGTAATGCATAGGGTGTAACGTCGTAAGCTAGTACAAAACGAGACGATGGCTATCGGTGATCGATAGCGTCGTTAATATCGAATGGTAGCGTGCGCTAAGTATATTACGACGTAAATGGCTGAGGCTAACGTCGTAAATCTCAAGATATTATATATATGGACAACACCCCATTTCGTTTCTCTTCGTCCCTTTCACTTGCAATTCATTTTCCTTCATTTCTAGAGGGTTTCCAGCCCTCTAAAACACATAAAGAACACGTAGACTCGATCATTTAAGTTACGAAACATCTTGCTTTGACATTCAAGCAATCGAAATTGGATGCTACCTCGTGTCTCTGCGTTTCTTTCATATTAAGGTATGTTAATGCTACCTCAACCTTGATTTCGTGTTCTTAAGGATGTTTTGAACATACCAGGATTATTAAGCTCCATAAGATGATTTTTATCCGAACACCATGTTTTTGGAAGTTGGAATGTTCATGCTTTAGTTAACCGAGTTAAGAACGTTATAGTCCGACTCTTGTTATGATAATCAAGTAAGGTAAAATTCTGAGATTAATAAATCATGTTGTATGGTGTTTCCATAATGATCATAGACTTAATGATGGCAACAACCTCGGATGTTCGAACTACCTTTGAGGATCTATAATCAATATTTGGAGTGAGTATTATGATGGGAGGATTAACTGGAATTCATAGACATCAACACCGTAGGATCATTATGATTCACATGAGTATGATATATGTGAATATAACGTCGTTAAGCTTTATGCATTACGTCGTTATACCTCGTGAAGGGCGATCGTGCAGGCGAGAAGAAGCTGTCGAAGGCATGCTTAGCGTCGCTAATCCTTGTAGCTTACGTGCGCTAACGCGTGCGGGCGTAACGCACGTTACGTATGTGTGTAACGTGCGTTACGAAGAGAACAGTTAGGGTTCGACCATCTTTTTATGCTTTTCCTCGTGTGATTGATTACTTAATGATAGGATATTAAGGACGAATTTCCTACGATAATCCAGTGTTGAGCCTCTCCGATCGTCGTTTTCGTTGGAGTTCTGGATTGTTCCAATCAATTGTATTTCCGGAGTATTAGCAAGAGATTACCAAGGCAAGTACCTTGATATACGAATTATAATTACGTGAAATCATTGTTGCTGAAGTGTATGAATCATGTTATGAATATCTGTATTTATATTATATATATATAGATATGTGTGGATATTTATGTAGTATTAATTGATAGAGTTGAAGGCCTAATGTGCTAAGTCTTGATGAACAACGTGCGAGTTATTGTTTATTTTGCGTAGTTGCGTACTGGTGAATAAATTATGTGGATTGATGGTGATTTGATAATTGTTGCAACGGTTGGTTGTGTGCTTGGTATTTGTAATAATGTGAATACTTGTTATGAGAGACGTCATATCCGGGTACCTCGAGGCGGGCGTGCACTCCGGCCATTGTTGTGCTGCAATGAGCGGCTCCATATGATTGGTGAACACCGGTGTTACTTAATGCGCGAGCAGGCGGCTCTGTGGGAGTGAACGCCGGCGCGGTGACATGTGCAATGGGCGGCCAATATAGTGGAGTGAACGCCGGTACACAGGTGTGTAAGGGAGGCGCTGGCAGGCTTATTGGTAACGGATATTTGAGCGATAGCTAAGACCCCGTTGTCAAATGATTTTGAAATTTAAATCTTTGCAACTTACTTTTAATGTTGGTCTTGACGTAGAACGCGGATTGTGTTTCCGGAGTTCGTTCCAATTTGTTTTAAATGTTGGTATCGGGGTTAATTAACCAAGGATATTTTACGAGATCTCAGGGTTAATTAATCAGGGGTCTTGAGCAGGATTTGTCGAATGAGAGGTTGTGCCTTTGATTGTACCGTGTTGATTATTCGGTGTATTGGGTCGAGGACCCGTGAGATGTTGAGATTTGATCTCGTGATGATATTATTTGGATTGGGCCGAGAACCCGTGAGATGTTGTAATGATTCACTTGTGATAGTGTTTTATCATTTGGGTCGAGAACCCCGAATAACGTTGTGATAGTTTTCTTGCAAAATTGTTTTCCACATGTTGGGTCAAGGACCGAGAGCTTTTGAAGTATTTTCTAAAGTGTTTCCATCTGATTTTCAAAACCCCAAGATGACCCGAGTCAATATTAATATTTTCGAACTTTCTTATCAAAATACTTTTCCTTTTATAAAAAGGGAATTTTCGACTCCTTGGGTTCGTTTAAAGTTTCATTGATGTTATGTTCAGACGGAGAATATGACAATGTGATTATCTTTCACCTTGTGTATGTAATACTATTCAATTTGACCATTTGAATGTGTGGGTTGTGTTAAGGTTTCACATTTGTTGAGTTTTGTGTTATTATTATTCGTATATCTTGTGTGTTATGTACTTGCACTAGCAAAATTCCGGTTTGCTAACCCCCGAGTTTCGGGGTGGGTGCTGTTATGCGCTCAGGTTTTGGCGGCTCGGGAGCGATCAAAGGATTGGCTGGGAAGGAGATGGAGGACAATGATACTAATCACACGAGTTAGAGTCTTTTCTTTTGTTTCATTTTGGTCGGTATTTCTCTGTCGTTCGAGTATTCACCCTTGCATGGGTGTAGATTTCATTTATTAAATTGAATTGTCGTTCTTTTCTATGTTCAAGTTTATTTTCATCATTGAGATGTAAGGTTCATTTGTTTTCTGAATTGTTTAATGACCTTGACGGTCTGCGTTGTATTTAGATTGACCCCGGTCGGTCAATCATTTTGTAGTCTAGTAGAGTTTAGCCTTGTAGATCCTTTTAAGAAGGGCCTACGGCGTGTAACATTTCCGGATGTATTCTGGGGGTGTTACAAATATGGTATCGGAGCTTAGGTTTGCGAAAAACCTAGGACGTTGGGTCAAGTCCATGTCTTGTGTAAGTCGCGCGCGTCAGAGTTGTGATTAGTATCGTGGTTCCAACATCATCTTCAAGCAATCCGTGATGGTAAGCCTCCCGAATCGTAAGTCCCCTTACATACGTATTTGATTATATTGTGCTTAACGTGAACCTAGGGTTTGAACTTGTTAGAGATTATATTGTTTTACGATATCACCTGCATATACGCGTCGAGTGAGAATGGTTATGTAGTATACTTCGGTAGTCAAACATATTTATCGGTTTCTGCATATCAGTAGGATAAATCTTTGAGTGTTAATTTTATCCGCTGCGTGAGTATTGTGAAATGACTCTTGACATTTTGGCATTTTAGTCTTGCACATTTTAACGGTATTTTTATGACGGTATTTAATATTTTACAAATGATTTTGTAAGTTTTGGAAAATGCTACCGTCATCGGCTTTTGGCATATTTTGAAATGATTTTTAAATGGTTTTTAGCCTGGTAGGTTCTGGCACAGAATCCCCGGCATGTAATATTTCCAGGCCGAATTACGAACATTTCAAAGTAGTGTTTTGAAATTTTCCTAGCATTGTAAACCTCATGATTTGATGTAGTCGTGTCGAATGGTCACGTATTTTGGTGAAAAGTTCTTTCGAATAAACATTTTGGTAGAAGAGGAAGGATTTTCAAAATTGTGGTATTTGGGACCCAACACTTTCGAAATATTTTAAATTAGTTACAATTCGATTTTCAATTTTCTTGTAGGCATTACTCAAAAAAATAAATTTTTAGAATCATTGTATAAACTTCCTCTTCCAAAACAAAGAACAATATTTACAAGTTTTGAGCACAACGTGATTCGGCTTTTGTTTCAAATTTTTTTTTTTTTTTTTAAAAAAGAAAAGCATACGCATAATGATCGTCCTAGACGAAGGACTGGAAGTTGATTTCAGAAAATTTCGTGCTTTACGATATTACCGTTATTCTAAGGATGCTAATTAAACCTTATGTCGATAACTGTGGTATACCGTACAACCGACTATGTGATAACAATAAACGGTACTATCTGCATTAGCATGTCGAGCCCTGGCGGATGTAGACGTAATATAGGAAGCGGAAGCGGTGAGCTGGTTCGTACGACAACGATTCATGTTACGGTGAAGGAATATCAAGATCAGACGATAACCTATGAAACCTCCTCAGTGACCGAGCCAACGAGCGGAGAAAAGAGACCGAGGACATCTGGAAAATTTTTGGGCAGTGACGAGACTAAGGTTCTCAAACCCCCACGTCGTTCGAATGCGTCGTCTTCGCGGTCGAGAATGAGCATTGGGAATCCCCAACCAAAGATCGGTGACTCCGGTAAGAAGAGTGTGTGCTTCTACTGCAACCGCACGGGACACATCCGTGTAAACCGTCCCTCACCACTCTTGACTTGTCATCGGTGCGGGTGTGAAGGCCATCGGGAGAAACATTGTGAGATAATTTCAATTGGCAAAGAATGCTACTCTGTCGGTGAGCAGAGCAAGTGGTCGGAGAATGTCCCGAAACCTTATGTCTTCTTTGAAGAGCCTATCATAGGCGAATGAAGATTTTGTCTTTGTGTTCTAGTCGTTCTTTGTTTCCAACAATCGTGACTTTGATTGTTTTTCATTTTAATTGCTTTTCGTTTCCTACTCCTCTTGTTTTAAGTTTGGTGGCATGTTTTCTTAGCACGGGGACACGTAGTACCGTGCTCTTCTTAGTATTTCCGATGTTGGGAGACTTTCATTGTTGATGATTCATCCGTGATTCTCTTGACAATTTCAAACTACCATGTTCTACGAACCTACCATCATTCGACGAATTTGAACCGATTTGTTAGACTCAGGGAATTATTGTGGTCTATTCACATCCGAACTTAATCTCTGCAGAATTTTGTTCGAAACTATTTGTTCCCATTCGTATGATTAATATTTCCAATGTGTTATGAACTTGAATATGGTGGGTCGAACTCGACACGCGATTTTAGTACATCTGAGTCGTTTGTGAATTTCCTTAATTCCGTGAGCTTCTACTTCTCCACTCTAACTTCTCGTGTTCACGTGTAATTTATTGCCTCATTTGACGTGCCCGATACTTCCTAAGTCCAATCATTGTATTTTTAGAACCATGTATTCGCGCATCGCTCATGATGTTTTGAAATGAGCAAGTAGTTACTTTTTCTTGGTTGTTCCACCACTCTACTTTAAGTTTCGGGACGAAACTTCTTTTAAGAGGGATAGTATGTAATATCCGGATAAATTGTTGAGTATTTTCATCCGTATTTGAACCTGTATTACCCGAATTGGTGCTATCAATAATCGAAACGATCGTTTCCGTATTCGTATCCTCATGCATGATAATATCAACCTTTAATCCTCTTCATGCAACTACGCCGTAACGCACGCTAACGGTATGCGTAACGTGCGTTACGATCTGCAAATAGCGACGCTACGAGCTAGACGTGGCGTCGTAAGGAGGTCAATAATTGAGCAGATGGCTAGCACATGGACGGTGGTGGTGGGGCTCGGAAAGATTCCCGCGGATGAACTGGGCAGTTTTGGGGTCAACGGGTGTTAACGACGCTAAGGCTTGTAACTAGCGTGCGCTAATATGTGTAGCTTACGTCGTAATGCATAGGGTGTAACGTCGTAAGCTAGTACAAAGCGAGACGATGAAGCTATCGGTGATCGATAGCGTGCGTTAATATCGAATGGTAGCGTCGCTAAGTATATTACGTACGTAAATGGTGAGGCTAACGACGTAAATCTCAAGATATTATATATATGGACAACACCCCATTTCGTTTCTCTTCGTCCCTTTCACTTGCAATTCATTTTCCTTCATTTCTAGAGGGTTTCACCCTCTAAAACACATAAAGAACACGTAGACTCGATCATTTAAGTTACGAAACATCTTGCTTTGACATTCAAGCAATCGAAATTGGATGCTACCTCGTGTCTCTGCGTTTCTTTCATATTAAGGTATGTTAATGCTACCTCAACCTTGATTTCGTGTTCTTAAGGATGTTTTGAACATACCACCAGGATTATTAAGCTCCATAAGATGATTTTTATCCGAACACCATGTTTTTGGAAGTTGGAATGTTCATGCTTTAGTTAACCGAGTTAAGAACGTTATAGTCCGACTCTTGTTATGATAATCAAGTAAGGTAAAATTCTGAGATTAATAAATCATGTTGTATGGTGTTTCCATAATGATCATAGACTTAATGATGGCAACAACCTCAGATGTTCCGAACTACCTTTGAGGATCTATAATCAATATTTGGAGTGAGTATTATGATGGGAGGATTAACCTGGAATTCATAGACATCAACACCGTAGGATCATTATGATTCACATGAGTATGATATATATGAATATAACGTACGTTAAGCTTTATGCATTACGTACGTTATACCCTCGAGAAGGGCGATCGTCTGAATCGAGAAGAACTGTCCAAGGCATGCTTAGCGTACGCTAATCCTTGTAGCTTACGTGCGCTAACGTGCAGACGTAACGTA
Source organism: Orobanche coerulescens (assembly GCA_033398695.1). Taxonomy (NCBI): domain Eukaryota; kingdom Viridiplantae; phylum Streptophyta; class Magnoliopsida; order Lamiales; family Orobanchaceae; genus Orobanche; species Orobanche coerulescens. The sequence goes on from CM065803.1 coordinate 55,691,215, forward strand.
CGTTACGTATGTGTGTAACGTACGTTACGAAGAGAACAGTTAGGGTTCGACCATCTTTTTATGCTTTTCCTCGTGTGATTGATTACTTAATGATAGGATATTAAGGACGAATTTCCTACGATAATCCAGTGTTGAGCCTCTCCGATCGTCGTTTTCGTTGGAGTTCTGGATTGTTCCAATCAATTGTATTTACGGAGTATTAGCAAGAGATTACCAAGGCAAGTACCTTGATATACGAATTATAATTACGTGAAATCATTGTTGCTGAAGTGTATGAATCATGTTATGAATATCTGTATTTATATTATATATATATAGATATGTGTGGATATTTATGTAGTATTAATTGATAGAGTTGAAGGCCTAATGTGCTAAGTCTTGATGAACAACGTGCGAGTTATTGTTTATTTTGCGTAGTTGCGTACTGGTGAATAAATTATGTGGATTGATGAACTGATTTGATAATTGTTGCAACGGTTGACTGTGTGCTTGGTATTTGTAATAATGTGAATACTTGTTATGAGAGACGTCATATCCGGGTACCTCTGAGGGCGGGGCGTGCACTCCGGCCTGTTGTACGCTGCAATGAGCGGCTCCATATGATTGGTGAACACCGGTGTTACTTAATGCGCGAGCAAGGGGCGGCTCCTGTGGGAGTGAACGCCGGCGCGGTGACATGTGTAATACCCGGTTGTAATTCAGTCATTATCATTCAGTAATTTCATTCGGTGATTGTCACCCAGTGTATATTCACTCGATTATAATCATTCACCAATCATATTCATTCACCGTGTTCACCGTTCGAAAAAACTTCGAGTGGTGTATCGTTATTGTTCATTGTTTCAACTTTCCTCATATGAGTTCGACTTTGTTAGATCACCATTAATTTTTGGTAACTCCAAAAATTCTAAATCTTTGCAATATTATAGAGCATCGAGTTAGCTTTCCAATGGTTCAAACGGTGAGTCAATCGAGTCGGACGAGAGAGTTATGGTCGTTTAGCTCAACCGCTCATTGGCGATCCGCCGAACGAACTTCGGCCGTGTCGTCCGACACGGCCGTGCCGTACTCGTCCGGAAAGTGCCGAAGTGTACGCCTCGAGGACCCGACCGTGTCGTGCAGCGCGGCCGAGTCGCACCCTTCGGATAAGCGACCGATCGCCCGGCCACGCCCGACCGTGTCGCAGCACGGTCGAGTCATGCCGAGTCATTGTCGGACGGAGTCATCGGGAGGCCCTCCGCGCCGCGACCGTGTCGGCGAGGACACGGTCGAGTCACTGTCGCCAAGCTGTCGGCCGGTATGCGACACGACCGTGCCGATCGGCACGCGGGCCGTGTCCGTGACGATCAACTCCTATAAATTCATTTTTTCATTTCACCCATTTTTCTTCCTTTTCTTCACCTTCAACCGAGAGATAAGGCTTGAGGAGGGTTTTCCTTCACAAATCATTTGGGTGTTTGATTTTTTTCATCTCCTTTCGATCGTGAAGCCCGGATAATCAATCTAACGCGTGTTCTTCGGATTAAAGCACTTGGATCATCAAGAGGTAATTCCTTCAACACTTTGGACTTCGTTTTTGTGTTGAAATAGGATGTTTTGGACGTTATAATCATGATATATGAAGGGATATGTATATGATTATGAGTTTGTATAAGGATTCATTGGATTATTGAGGGTTTATTCAAGAACACTTTGAATATCGAGTTGGAATTGGGGATTTTTGACTAATTGTTGTTATAATCACATTTTTGGATATTCATAACGGATTATTGATCGTATTGGAGATGTTTTGTTGGTTTGAAACACTTCTTGGGGATTTTGATATTGGGATATCGAGGTTTGATTGTAAACAATCGGAGTTTGGATACAACGTATTCGATATAATGCCCCAATGAACTTAGTTTAATCGTATCGACGTTTTGAGTTCGTTATATTCGTGTTTAATTCGTATATTGATCGGATTGTCGGTAATTGTATTGAATTAAGGTTGTTCGTGCGGCCGACACTTCATTTAGGGCGTTGTTCGTGGACGGACATTCTTCATCGGTGTTGTGTAAGTTAATTCTTACTCGGTTAAAAGGATATTCATCCCTCTTGTTGTTGTTCATTCATAATCATAACTCATTCATAATTATATTAACCGTATCAAAACTTGTTGTTATCAATTAATCATTTCATCATAAGGAGCAGCGGTTCCAACCTTTTCATTAATTGTCATTTATTTCATTACCATTCCACCTCGGTGAGTCATTATTCATTTTCGATGTCACTTTTGTTATCGTGGCATTCCGGGTCATCTTGGCGTGCGGTTGGTATGTGTAGGGTTTTCATGTCGGGCACATTATAGTCGTGTGTTGGTTGATGGCCTCACATTGGGTGTGCACACGAGATTGATTGTTTCGTGAGATCGATTAGGTACAAGACCACACGTGTATTCGATCGATACTCGTTGGTGGCTTGTGCACGGACACATTTCCATCCGGGCGTAGTGTGGCGCCACCCTTTGAGCCGTCTTGTTAGTTGATTCATATAGCATGTTTGATTGCGTATGTTTCGACAGGATATTTCATAATTTCGGATATAATCATGATTGTGTATTTTCAACTCTTGAGGATTGTTGTTACGTATAAGCCCGGCCCGTTTGGGGATTTTGTTTTTCGTGTCTTGGCAAGGCAAAGGCACGGGAGAACATCTTGACGTCGAGGAGTCCCAGTGATACTAGAAAGGGGCCCCGATCATTGATCACTTATTCATCATTTATGTTTCCTTTATTTATTCAGCTGCAGACATTCCGTTTGAATACTCGTTTCATTCGGTGTTGTGTATTTTATCGTCACATAAGATACACATGTATTCTATTTTATCCTGGGTGTGTTGTATGAAACTCCTAATCGGAGTAATTGATGTTGTAATGTGGTTCGGTACTACATTTACCTGTGTAAATCATCCTTTTCATTCGCTGGTGGGTCCCAGTCGGGGGTCCACGACAACTGTAATATCCGCCTAGTTTGGGGTGTTACAGAGTTGGTATCGGAGCGTGGTTTTGAATACTACCTTCCGAGTCATGTCTCATTTGAAATCATCGTCATCGACTAGTATCATTGGACTTTCGCGTCACGTGTGACTGTGCAAATGCCGAGCCAATCGACAGGAAGAACCGTAAGATTTCTAACGCCATGGTATAATTTCTCGCAATAGTCATTCATTCATCATTCATCAATTAACAATCCTCAAACATCATCATTCATTGTGATTAGAACGATCATGTTAACTCATTAATCACTTAATTCATTTCATTACTCGATTAATAATCGTGACGATCATGTTAACTCATTAATTACTCAATTCATTTCATTATCCATTGTCAATCTGATGATCATATTATCAATCTTGTTAAGTTATTCAAGATAATCATTTCAAGAATTTCATCGAGATAATCATGTAACTTGATAAATCATTCATATAATCACTAAGTTAGAGCATGTATACTCATTTTCATCATCTCATGACATAATCATAACGTGCTAATCATGCGGAAATATAATCATTATGCGACCTTCCTACTCCGGTATGGAGAGAACTGTCAAGGATGCATGGGGAGAGGCATGCGGTGCGAACCCGAGAAATAATCACTCGCTGCCGGGAAATCGTGCCCAGGACTCGGTTCGATCAGAAGATGTACGGGTTGATCCACTCACTTTTATGCAGGCCATGATGACCCATGTGCAGTTGCTCAATCATCATTGCGCCACTCTGGCCGGATTAATCGAGCGAACTCTCCGTCGAGCCGGATTGCTAAGGAAATTGGCGGCAAGAACCTGCATATGTCAACAGGAAATCAACGAAGCGTAATCTATCCGAAGGCGGTCAGTCAACCTTCAAGAAGCCTCGTGTGAGTCTTATCGTTTCTGAGCGATCTCCTACGGCGCCTAATCCTACGGGATCTCAGTCCCGAGCAGCCAGTTCGGCCATCATCTGTTTCAGCGTAGGCGCGGGCCATTTCAAGACTAGGTGTACGACGCCGTCTATCACATGTCATAATTGTGGGAATTCCGGGCATAAGGCCCGTTTTTGCCGAAAGGACTCCAAGTCGGCTCCGGCGGCATCTCAGGCCCCGAAGCAACCAGCGTTTAGAATCGGGATCGCCTTGTCATCGCTGTTTAAGACAATGGAAGCAAATAGAGTTGGAGCTCGTATTTATCGACGGGAGCGTACGGTTCGGGGACCAGCAAGTCCCGATTCATATGATGAGGAGGATCGACGATCCGGTGGTCCGAACGATTTCGGTATAGTCGTAATTTTATTTCAACTTGTGTGTACCTTTTGATCCGGTACACCGCATTCATTCATTTTCGAATCATGCTTGAATAGACTTATTTCGGTATAGTCCTACTTAATGACCGCGATTGGTTGATGGATCTAATCGTGGTGAATTTATCTTAGGACGATGTAATTTTCGGTATTAGTTGGTTTGATCGTCTCGATACTATCCTCAGTGTTTGTTAGCGTTTAGTCGCTATCTTCCGTCGTTGGTTGTCGAATGTGTGCTTCAGGGAAGTAATCCCGTTGTTCCAAAGAGAATTTTTATTATGGCGGAAGCAGAGAAATTCCGCAATCGAACTATTCAATCATTCATTATATCATTTTCATCGATTGGCCTTTCTAAGGCAATCGAGTTATTCAGTCATTCCTTATATCATTTCCATCGATTGGCTTTTCTAAGACAATCGAGTCATTCAATCATTCATTGTATCATTTTCATCGATTGGCCTTTCTAAGGCAATCGAGTTATTCAATCATTCATTGTATTATTTTCGCCGATTGTCCTTTCAAAGGCAATCGAGTTATTCAAACATTCATTGTATCATCTTCATCGATTGGCCTTTCTAAGGCAATCGAGTTGTTCAATCATTATTGGTATCTCTTTTTATCAATTGACCATTCTAGGGCAATCGAAATGTTCAATCATTCGTGGTATCATTGTCATCGATTGACGATGTATTTCAAGCGAGTTATCTAGTTGCCTTCACATAGAGTAAGGGAATTCGGGAGTGAGTTGGAGCAGTCGTCCCCTTTATCGAAGGCACCGTATCGGATGGCCCCGACTGAGAATGCGGGAGTTGAAGATTCAACTTGAGGAGTAGTTCGAGAAAGGTCATCTCCGACCGATTGCGTCCCGTGAGGAGCACCGGTGTGATCTGTCAAGGAGAAGGATGGCTCGTCTCGTGTGTGTATTAATTACCAAGAGTTGAACAGGCGATGATCAAGAGTAGTACCCTTTACCTCGTATTGATGATCTTTTAGATCAACTTCGTGAGCTTCGGTATTTTCCAAGATCGACTTAAGATCTGGATATCACAAGTTGCGGATTCGAGAGTCGGATATCGCGAGGACAGCGTTCATACACGCTATGGTCATTGTGAGCTCGTAGTTATGCCGTTCGGGCTAACTATTGCACTGTGGTATTCATGGAGTTAATGAATCGGGTTTTCATCGACTTTTTAGATCGGTTGTTGTCTTCATCGATGACATTTTGATTTATTCTCTTAGCCGAGAGGAACACGAGGTTCATTTTCTTCAAGTTCTCGACGTGTTGAGACGAGAGCAACTTTATGGAAAGTTTTCCAAATGTGAGTTCGAGGTCCGAAATGACTTTCTCGGCATGTAATTTCATCCGCAGAGTTCTTGTCGACCCTCGAAGACGGAGGCTATCCGAGATTTGCAACCTCCGTAAGATATTAAGTAAATCCGATGTTTCCTCGGATTAGTCGGTTAATTATCCAACCCACGGCGGAGCTAGTAACCGTGGTTTTCGCGCTGAATTTTGGCCGTTACCTTTATGGAATCACTTGTCGATCTTCACCAATCACAAGAGTTGAACTATATATTTACTCACAAGGAGTTAAATATGCGACAGGACGGTGGTTGGAACTAATCAAAGATTTTGATATCGAGATCCTTTACCACCGGCAAGGCGAACGTTGTCGCCGACGCCTTGAGTCGTAAGTCCGTTCAGAGCAGATGCATGCTCGTTTAATGATTCGAAAGAGCTTCAACAGAATTCCTTAGACCCGAGATCGAGGTCCAGTCAGCGAGTTCAGTGGACGACTTTGTATGTTAGAGATTTCATCATCTCCGAGGATGCAATCGGGAGAATCGTGGTTCGAGACCCGGCATTGTTGCGCATTCGTGAAGATGTGGCTCGGGGAAAGCCCTGGATTCGTGGTCCACGAGGATGGACTTTTGAGGTTTAAGAACCGGTTGTGCGTCGTGAATGACGAGTTGAAAAAAACTATTTTGAGATAAGCTCATGCTACCCTTATTCTGCTCATCCGGTCCAAAGAAGATTTACAAGGACTTGAAACAAAATTACTGGTGGAGTAATATGAAGCGAGAAGTCGCAGAATTTGTTTCGAGATGCTTAACCTGTCAACAAGTCAAGATGGAACCTCAGCGACCGGCGAGTATGCTGATACCGCTCCCTATTCCGGAATGGAAGTGGGAAGACATTTCTATGGATTTCACCACGTGTTTGCCGACGAGTCGTCGTGGCATGAATGCGATCTGGGTGATTGTGGACCGCTCAACTAAATCAGCTCATTTCCTTGAGATCAAGGATACGTGGGGTCCCGAGAGACTGGATCAGTTGTTCATCAAGGAGATAGTGAGACTGCACGGTACTCCTAAGAGTATCGTTTCCGATCGTGATGGACGAATTGTTTCCCATTTTTGGAAATCAGTTCATCGTGCTATGGGAACTCAGCTTAATCTCAGTACTGCCTTTCATCCTCAGTCCGACGGACAATCAGAGAGGACTATTCAGACATTAGAGGACATGTTGAGGGCATGCGTCCTCGATTAGTAGACGATGGGGAAGCCCAATTACTGTTGTTTAAGTCCACGTACAGTATAGTTGGCATGCCTCCATTAAGATGGCACCTTACGAGGCCTTGTGCGGTCGTCTTTGTCGATCTCCTTTGTGTTAGGATGACTTGTTAGAATCAATCGGCACCGAGCCCGATATGCTTATAGCCGTCCGGGAGAAGGTAGCTTTGATCAAGAGTCGTATGTTGACAGCTCAGAGTCGACAGAAATCGTATGCGGATAATCGTCGTCGACCACTAGAGTTCGAGACGTGTGACCATGTTTTGGTCAAGATATCCCCGAGTCGAGGTATTTTTCCGTTTCGGAAAACGGGGGAAGTTGAGCCCAAGATTCATTGGACCGTTTGAAATTTTGGATCGAGTAGGCGAGTTAGCTTATCGATTGGCGTTACCTCCGGCTTTGAGCAGGATTCATAATGTGTTTCACGTCTCTCAGTTGCGGAAGTATGTTGCCGACCCGAGTCACATACTTGATTCGACGAAATCGAGATCGCGGATGATCATTCGTACGAGGAGCGTCCTGTACGAGTGTTAGAGCGGCGAATCAAACAGTTGAGGAACAAGACGATCCCTTTGGTCAAGATTCAGTGGTCTAGACACGGAGTCGAAGAGGCCACTTGGGAAACCGAGGAGAATATGCGGGAGTGTTATCCCGAGTTGTTTGACCCTTAGTTTCGGGACGAAACTCTTTTAAGGGGGTGTATGTAATACCGGTTGTAATTCATCATTATCATTCAAGAATTTCATTCGGTGATTGTCACCCGTGTATATTCACTCGATTATAATCATTCACCAATCATATTCATTCACCGTGTTCACCGCTCAAAAACTTCGAGTGGTGTATCGTTATTGTTCATTGTTTCAACTTTCCTCATATGAGTTCGACTTTGTTAGATCACCATTAATTTTTGGTAACTCCAAAAATTCTAAATCTTTGCAATATTATAGAGCATCGAGTTAGCTTTCCAATGGTTCAAACGGTGAGTCAATCGAGTCCGGACGAGAGAGTTATGGTCGCTTTAGCTCAACCGGCCATTGCCGATCATCGCCGAACGAACTCGCCGTGTCGTCCGACACGCCCGTGCCGTACTCGTCCGGAAAGTGCCGAAGTGTTCGCCTCAGACCCGACCGTGTCGTCGGCACGCCGAGTCGCACTTTCCGATAAGCTGTAACCGATCGCCAAAGACGCCCGACCGTGTCGCCCGGCACGGCCGAGTCATGCCGAAGTCGCCGTCGGACGGGTCACTGTCGGGAGGCCCTTCGCCGCGCGACCGTGTCGAGCAGACACGGTCGAGTCAGCTGTCGACCGGTATGCGACACGACCGTGCCGATCGGCACGGGCCGTGTCCGCAGACCAACTCCTATAAATTCATTTTTTCAAGATTTCACCCATTTTTCTTCCTTTTCTTCACCTTCAACCGAGAGATAAGGCTTGAGGGAGGGTTTTTCCTTCACAAATCATTTGGGTGTTTGATTTTTTCATCTCCTTTCGATCGTGAAGCCGGATAATCAATCTAACGCGTGTTCTTCGATTAAAGCACTTGGATCATCAAGAGGTAATTCCTTCAACACTTCGACTTCGTTTTGTGTTGAAATAGGATTTTTCGGACGTTATAATCATGATATATGAAGGGATATGTATATGATTATGAGTTTGTATAAGGATTCATTGGATTATTGAGGGTTTATTCAAGAACACTTTGAATATCGAGTTGGAATTGGGGATTTTCGACTAATTGTTGTTATAATCACATTTTGGATATTCATAACGGATTATTGATCGTATTGGAGATGTTTTGTTGGTTTGAAACACTTCTTGGGGATTTTGATATTGGGATATCGAGGTTTGATTGTAAACAATCGGAGTTTGGATACAACGTATTCGATATAATGCCCCAATGAACTTAGTTTAATCGTATCGACGCTTTTGAGTTCGTTATATTCGTGTTTAATTCGTATATTGATCGGATTGTCGGTAATTGTATTGAATTAAGGTTGTTCGTGCGACACTTCATTTAGGGCGTTGTTCGTGGGACGGACATTCTTCATCGGTGTTGTGTAAGTTAATTCTTACTCGGTTAAAAGGATATTCATCCCTCTTGTTGTTGTTCATTCATAATCATAACTCATTCATAATTATATTAACCGTATCAAAACTTGTTGTTATCAATTAATCATTTCACTATAAGGAACGACGGTTCCAACCTTTTCATTGATTGTCATTTATTTCATTACCATTCCACCTCGGTGAGTCATTATTCATTTTCGATGTCACTTTTGTTATCGTGGCATTCCGGGTCATCTTGGCGTGCGTTGGTATGTGTAGGGTTTTCATGTCGGGCACATTATAGTCGTGTGTTGGTTGATGGCCTCACATTGATCGTGCACACGAGATTGATTGTTTCGTGAGATCGATTAGGTACAAGACCACACGTGTATTCGATCGATACTCGTTGGTGGCTTGTGCACGGACACATTTCCATCCCGGGCGTAGTGTGGCGCCACCCTTTGAGCCGCATCTTGTTAGTTGATTCATATAGCATGTTTGATTGCGTATGTTTCGACAGATATTTCATAATTTCGGATATAATCATGATTGTGTATTTTCAACTCTTGAGGATTGTTGTTCAGTATAATCGACCCCGTTTGGGGATTTTGTTTTTCGTGTCTTGGCAAGGCAAAGGCACGGGAGAACATGCCGACGCGAGGAGTCCTGATACTAGAAAGGGGCCCGATCTGCTTGATCACTTATTCAGTCATTTATGTTTCCTTTATTTATTCCGCTGCAGACATTCCGTTTGAATACTCGTTTCATTCACTGTTGTGTATTTTATCGTCACATAAGATACACATGTATTCTATTTTATCCTGGGTGTGTTGTATGAAACTCCTAATCGGAGTAATTGATGTTGTAATGTGGTTCGGTACTACATTTACCCTGTGTAAATCATCCTTTTTCATTCGCCTGGTGGGTCCCAGTCGGGGGTCCACGGGACTGTAATATCCGCCTAGTTTGGGGTGTTACAACATGTGCAATGAGCGGCCAATATAGTGGAGTGAACGCCGGTACACAGGTGTGCAAGGGAGGCGCCTGGCAGGCTTATTGGTAACAGATATTTGAGCGATAGCTAAGACCCCGTTGTCAAATGATTTTCGAAATTTAAATCTTTGCAACTTACTTTTAATGTTGGTCTTGACGTAGAACGCGGATTGTGTTTCTGGAGTTCGTTCCAATTTGTTTTAAATGTTGGTATCAGGGTTAATTAACCAAGGATATTTTACGAGATCTCCGAGGGTTAATTAATCAGGGGTCTTGAGCAGGATTTGTCGAATGAGAGGTTGTGCCTTTGATTATATTGTGTTGATTATTCGGTGTATTGGGTCGAGGACCCCGTGAGATGTTGAGATTTGATCTCGTGATGATATTATTTGGATTGGGCCGAGAACCCCGTGAGATGTTGTAATGATTCACTTGTGATAGTGTTTTATCATTTGGGTCGAGAACCCCGAATAACGTTGTGATAGTTTTCTTGCAAAATTGTTTTCCACATGTTGGGTCAAGGACCCGAGAGCTTTTGAAGTATTTTCTAAAGTGTTTCCATCTGATTTTCAAAACCCCAAGATGACCCGAGTCAATATTAATATTTTCGAACTTTCTTATCAAAATACTTTTCCTTTTATAAAAAGGGAATTTTCTGACTCCTTGGGTTCGTTTAAAGTTTCATTGATGTTATGTTCTGTACGGAGAATATGACAATGTGATTATCTTTCACCTTGTGTATTCTGTGCTGACCATTTGAATGTGTGGGTTGTGTTAAGGTTTCACGACTGTTGAGTTTTGTGTTATTATTATTCGTATATCTTGTGTGTTATGTACTTGCACTAGCAAAATTCCAGTTTGCTAACCCCCGAGTTTCGGGGGGTGGGTGCCTGTTATGCGCTCAGGTTTTGGCACTGAGCAGACACAGGATTGGCTGGGAAGGAGATGGAGGACAATGATACTAATCACACCAGAGTTAGAGTCTTTTCTTTTGTTTCATTTTGGTCGGTATTTCTCTGTCGTTCGAGTATTCACCCTTGCATGGGTGTAGATTTCATTTATTAAATTGAATTGTCGTTCTTTTCTATGTTCAAGTTTATTTTCATCATTGAGATGTAAGGTTCATTTGTTTTCTGAATTGTTTAATGACCTTGACGGTCTGCGTTGTATTTAGATTGACCCCGGTCGGTCAATCATTTTGTAGTCTAGTAGAGTTTAGCCTTGTAGATCCTTGTAAGAAGGGCCTACGGCGTGTAACATTTCCGGATGTATTCTGGGGGTGTTACAACAACGAACCATAGTTCATGTACCGTGTAAATTCGGCATCACTAAACGGACGCCAATGCTGGAGTCCCGAGTCGGTATGCAAATGTTGTTGTTGTAGCTGCTGCCCAAAGGGTATGTGTCGGGTCAGATCTTCTATCTTTGGTCGTATGACAGACGCACTCCTATGTGACGATAAAGACTCGGGTATACTAGGAGAAGACGAGGGGCTCGAACTAATACTCATCCGGCGAGGTGCCCTGGTATGAGAAGGAACATCAGCACGCTGGTCGGAACTGCGTCTCGACGTCTGAAGTACAAAGTACAACAATCATAATAGATATAATCACAAGCATTTTAACAGCAAAATAAAATCGAACACCAAAATCAGTCCATAAATACCAAAATAACTCCATGAACATTAAAATAACTCCATGAATACTGAATCAAACTATAATCACAAGAATTTCAACAGCGCATTCTAATAGCTAAATAAAATCGAACATAAATATAATGCAAAATCAGTCACAGAAAAATACTTCAGAAAAAAACCTTCAGAAAATGCTAAATAAAATCGAACAAAAATATAATGCAAAATCGATACATCCAGAAAAAAAACCTTCAACTCGTGATAAATACTTCAGAAAATGCAGAAAAAAAACTTCAGAAAATGCAGAAAAAAATGTTTTCTGTACATAGAAAAAATTAAGATAAATACCTTTTGATTTGGATCAATATGTACTTGATATGGTGGATAATTCGTCCTTAATTAATAATTTGGTTGAGATTGAAGAGGTTTTTAGAATTGGGAATTAGGTTTCGGAGGTCACAGAGAGGGAGGAGGAAAGAGGAAAGAGAGAAATGGGAAAAGAATTCTGTCGACAATATAAGAAATGCAACTTTAGCGTCACACATGTGACGCTATCGTAATTGAAAACAAAACTAGAAGGCGTCACATATGTGACGCAAATACGTTTTTAATACCAAAAATAGTCCAAAAACATAGCTCAGTGGCCGGCGCGGGATTCGAACCTGCGCCTATGTGATGCATGGAATGGCATGTTGCCACTGAGCTATGTTTTCATTGTTAGTTGTAGTAAATAAATATAATATGTACTTACTAAGTAAATATTTATATTTATTTGTTATTTGAATTAATTAAATATTCTAAATAAGAAAAAGTTTGCCATTAAATTATGCAATGTATTTCACTTAATTATTTATTATATTATAGTAGGTTAATAATGAATGTTATTAAATATAAATTTAACAGCATTATTTATTATATTACAGTAGGTTAATAATAAATGTTATTAAATATAAATTTAACAGCATTATTAGTAAAAAAGCAAATAGAAGAAACATTATTATGCATTAGCGTCACACATGTGACGCCATTGTAATTGAAAAAAGAAACTAGAAGGTGTCACATATGTGACGCCATTGTTAATTAAAAAAAAAAAGAATAAAGGCATAAAGGCGTCACATATGTGACGCCAATACAAATTAAAAGAAAAGTGAAGTAAAAAAAAACATAGCTCAGTGGCCGGCGCGGGATTCAAACCCGCGCCTATATAATGCAAGGAGTGGCATGTTGCCACTGAGCTATGTTTTCATTCGTTATTTATAGAACATAAATATAATATGTACTTACTAAGTAAAATATTTTCCTTTATTTGTTATTTGAATTAATTAAATATCCTAAATAAGAAAAAGCTTGCCATTAAATTATGCAATATATTTCATTTAATTATTTATTATATTACAGTAGGTTAATAATGAATATTATTAAATATAAATTTAACAGTATTATTTATTATATTACAGTAGGTTAATAATGAATGTTATTAAATAAAAATTTATATTAGTTTGTTATTTAAATATAATATGTACTTACTAAGTAAAATATTTTTCTTTATTTGTTATTTGAATTAATTAAATATCCTAAATAAGGAAAAGTTTGCCATTAAATTATGCAATATATTTTATTTAATTATTTATTATATTACAGTAGGCTAATAATGAATATTATTAAATATAAATTTAACAGTATTATTTATTATAATACAGTAGGTTAATAATGAATGTTATTAAATAAAAATTTATATTAGTTTGTTATTTAAATTAATTAGATTTTCTAAATAATTAAATTTTTACTATTAAATTATGCAATATGTTTTATTTAATTTTTTATTATATTACAGTAGGTTAATAGTCAATATTATTAAATACTATATAAAGAAGAGCATTGTCGATCAATATATTTAAAATAATAATAATAGAAAATATTACACATCGTTAACGTCTGACAAGTTATAGTAAAGAAAAACATATCATTCTACATCATCTTCTTCGCTTGAAGCTTCATCTTATTCTTCATTATCATAAAGTATTTCAATTGGATTGGCATCTCTATCAACAAGTTCAATTTGCATGTCGTATCCGCTCAAGTCAACTACGAGATTAAGTATTGGAGCTTCTGCCTCTTGTAGTACTCGTGTTGAGGAATGGGCTCCTGCAATATTATCAATGATACTGCTGATACATCAAAAACATGTCTGGCTCTTATCGGACAAACTACCTACGCATCTGTTGAATTACATAATCCATTAAAGTAAATAAGTGTATGTATAATAAATAGACGCAGGTATAATATTATTATCATATTGTACCTCTTCTATGACGACCAAGTATTCTAGATGGGTACCGAGCATAATACACTTGACTCGCTTGACTCGGGAAGATAAATGACTAGGCAATCGCTTGTCTTGCTAGAGGATCGAGTTCAACTAACCCGTGTAGACATTTCACTTTGCGGTTGTCGAACCAGTCACATTTAAATAGATGAATAACTTGTTCAGGAAATCCAGGATTGTAGAACGTGAACTCCAGTACCTCTAGTAGCATCCTATAGTACTTAGACAAATCTCCGGAACTGTTTGCACTTGTAATACACAATCCACTATTCATAGTCTTTTTATTTTGTCCGTGAAATTCGGTATGAAATTTCAATCCATTCACCACGTAACCTTTGTACATCTTCACTAATCGATCACCTCTAAACAATGCAGCAAGTTGAGAGTCCTTTAATTCTGTGGTCACAACCAATCTTTCAAACCATAGAACTAAGTGATTAACTCGTGCGAACTCCAAGTGTCTGGTGGAGATATTACTATGTAGTTGATTCTCGAATGCACTGAAATACATAATGTATAAATACATGGTTACATGTAAAAATATGGAATATCAAAATAATAATCGTACCATAGATATGGTTCTGCTTCTTCACAGTTCGTAAGAACATATAGGATTGCCATATTCCACTCAACTTCAGCCATGCGTCATCCCTTACTTTTTCCCATTAGTCGACCTTTTGGTGTAAAGATCGACAGTTGTCCTTCAAATTGAGGGGCAAATAGAACCTCGTTCCTTTTTAGTCATGATTTATTTGTCAAAGTAGAAGGAACAAAAATCTGTGATCTCAGTCAGTAAATAGGCCTCACATATGGATCCCTCAACCTTCGCTTTATTGCTCACCATGCCTTTTAGAATAAACATCATCATGTATTGTACGAAATACTTAATTTATAAATACATACACATCATAATGCATATATTAACAGAAAGATAAGAAGAGTACCTCTCGAATGGGTACATCCATCGATAGAAGACCGGTCCCCCGACAAGGGCCTCGTATGGCAGATAAACGAGCATATGTTCCATTGAGTCGAAGAATGCCGGAGGGAATATCTGTTCCAACTTGCACATAGTCACTATGATAGTCTTGGCTAAGTGTCTCATATCAGACGCTTTAATCTCACTCGTGCACAATGCTCTGAAACAGTTGCTCACCTCCATTAATGCTTCCCAAATCGGCTCCGGTAAAAAATCTTTCAAGGCAATAGGTAGCAATCGTTGCATAAAAACATGGCAGTCATGGCTCTTCATACCATTTATTCTATTAGTATCGAGATTCACACAGTTTGATATATTCGAAACAGGCCCGTCTGGAATTTTAGCTCTTTAAGCCACTCGCATATTGCATGTTTCTGTTCTGTGGTGAGCGTATATGTTGCTTTCGGCTTTCTATTTGTTTCATCGGGTACAAACAACCCATTTCTTGTTGTGTACAATGGAAAGTCACATCTCGCCTTCAGGTTGTCCTTAGTTTTTTGGGGAATGTCCATGACTGTGTTAAGTATATTATCAAAGAAATTCTTTTCACAGTGCATGACGTCTAAATTATGACGAATCAGTAAGGTAGACCAGTAAGGAAGCTCCCAAAATATGCTCCTCTTTGTCCAATTATGATATTCTCCAAACCCTTCAATACCTTCATAATTCACACCAAAGGTTACATCAGGAATACAATCAGCAATAATTTTCATTTCTGCTGGCCCTCGACATTCCGGAAAAACTGAGCTTTCTTCATGACCTTTGTAAAAATCACGTTTGTTTTTTCTGTAAGGGTGCCGCAGTGGGAGAAAACATCTGTGACATTCGAACCATGATGGTTTCCCTCCGTTCTTTAAACGAAAAGCAGAAGTACTTTTCATGCAATAAGGGCATGCTAACTTTCCATGTGTGCTCCATCCCGACAACATACCATAGTCTGGAAAGTCATTAATCGTCCACATCAGAGCCGCACGCATCGAGAAATTTTCCTGCCTTACACAGTCCCATGTTGTAGCACCATCTGTCCACAAACTTTTTAGCTCATCGATCAAGGGTCGGAGCATCACATCTATGTTCATCCTTGGTCCTTTAGGGCCAGATATAATAAGACTTAAGAAAATAAACTCCTGACGCATGCATAAAGTTGGTGATAAATTATACGGAGTTACGAAGACCGACCAACAAGAGTACTGGGCACCTGTTCCTCGAAATGGATTAAAACCATCAGTACAAAGACTGAGCCTGACATTTCTAGGATCTATAGCGAACGAAGGATGCGTACGATCAAAGTGTCGCCAACCTATCAGTGATTGGAAAATACCACAATTTCTTTTATGCACCCGATTTCCCTTCCTCGTACCGTGGCGCTGCACAACTAGGACAAAATTTCAAACTCTCACCTTCCCCATAGTACAGAAAACAATTGTTGCTACAAACATCATACTTGATCACTCGGAGACCAAGTTTCGACATGATATTTTTTACTTCGGAATAATTATCGGGGATTTGGCTCTGATATTGCTCCGGTGCCATGCTCTTGTTGCTTTTGAAATAATCCATTGCTTTTTGTGAGGCATTATATGTCGTTTTGAAATTCATTACCTCCGTAACCCACTGCAACAACGACTTATTATGCAACTCGTATAAAGGCCGATCAGCATACTCTAACATATCATAAAATAATTTTACTTCATGATTTGGCTCTGCCGAATCATTATCAGTGTAATTGCGAAATTGAGGAAAACTAACCATGATCATATCTCTTTGTGATGTAAAATAATTTTCTGTCGGTGTAAAAGATGATCCTCCTATATTGTAATCATTGATCCCGCAATTTTGATAATCTTCACCATGGCATACCCAAACATGATAATTTGGTGCAAATCCACACTGATACAAATGTTGCATGACTGTATTGCGATCACGTTCACGCCAATTCTTACACTTTTTGCACAGACATAATATCTTACTACCAACTACTACACGAGCGAATCCAAAATCCTGAAACATATTAACACCATCAATAAATTCTCTAGTAATCATACCGTCGGGACCACGATGTTTTTCGTACATCCATTCTCTAAAAGTTGATATTTTTTCACTGCATACAAAATAAATAACTACAAAATATAAAAATATTTTCATTCCAAATAATCTATTATCAACTAAAACATAGAATTAGTATTTCAGTAAAAGATGCTTAGATATATTTGGTTTATAAATTCGGAACATTTTACTATACCAAGTCCCACCAGATTTCGTTAGTGATCAGTAGAATTAATTAGCAAATATATGTTTTGGTAAGAATATTAATGAATCACTAATATTTTATAAAGTCGTTACTTTAGTGAATAAAGCTGACTTTTATTGAAAAGAACATATATTTATTTAGTAAACTTAATTACAGATACTTATTTTTACTGAATATTATTTTCTCAATAATTCTATGTGGCTCGATTCTATCTGGTTCGGTATCGATAAAAAAACTTGTCTAATTTAATGAAAGGGCTTAAGATAAATTCTCAACCAAATTTTACAACTAAATTATCAACTAAATTTTCAACTAAATTATCAACTAATTTTCATTTAATATAAAACTATAACTAAAATATATTTCATATTAACAACAAGAAAAATAAGTATAATAGTCAAATTAAATTTCAACTGTTTCTACATATCTTATAATATCAACGAAGATTGCTTGAAAATGCTCAATATATCCTTGAATATATATTTCGGAAAAAAATTCAGAAAAAAAAATGATGTATATTTGTATAATTTAGTTGGCTTAAAAAAACGATGTATATATCGTGTTCATCTCTCAAACTGAGTTATATAATATACTTAATCAGATATTGACTTCACATATGTGAAGCCAAATAATAATATTAGAATAATTCGGAGGCGGTAGGTGGCGCACGAGGATATTGTGGTTAACGAGTTTTAGCTTCACATATGTGAAGGTAATGTGCAGGACAGAATTATCTTACTAACGGCGTCACATATGTGACGCCAATACGAATATTTTAAAAAATTTGACGGAAGTTTGAAATTTTTGGCGTAGACGCGGGGAATTCAAATTTAGTGAAATACTTTAGCTTCACATATGTGAAGCTATTGTGTTTCAAAATATATTATAAATACAACATCACTACAAACCTTCCTTCATTCCAAAATTCTAATCCACATTTCATCTCATTTCTTCAACTTTCATCTCTCAATCTTCAAAGTAATTTCTAAATTATTTTCAATTTTGTTAATAATTTTACTTATATTGTTTTTTGTTTCTACTAACTTATTAATATTTTTGTTTTTTTTCTTTCTTTTGCGAGATTTTTATTTATTTAAATATAATTGAATTACAATATTAATATTATTGAAACATAACAAAAATGATTATTTTTATTTTCTAATTAAAAATATCTTTTTAGTATGATATAATTATTTTTTAATAATAATTAGAAGTGTAGCTTTTGGCATACGAGTCATTCAGACCCGGGCGATGCCCCGGGCTGTATATGATGGTATTATATATTTAAATTGTTATTGTTCAGCACAAATTTTCGTCATTTTGATCATGGATCCGTCATTTATTTTCGTCATTTTATATTCGGGACGTATGTTTGTCATTGTATATATAAGTTGTTATGATAGCATACATTTTGTAGCATGATATGTATTTAAAATAATTTATTGACATGTAATCTTGTAAGATGTATTTTTACGTAATATTTTTTGTCTATTTATTTTGGTATTGACTCTATCATTTTTAATTGGAACTAACTAATATTAATATATTGAGCTAAGTTATAACTATTTCTTATGATAGTCAACGATGCCCGTGCGATGCACATGTGCTGTATAGAAGTTTTCATAGATTTAAAATATGTGCGATGCACATGGGCTATATAGAAGTTTTCATAGCGTAATATTCGGCATTTATTTTCGTCATTTTATATTTAAGTTTTCATGGTGTCACACATTTGCTAAGCTTTATACGTACTTAGGGGCTGTTTGTTTGGCTCTTAATGGTTACATTAAGAGCCTACCTCTGAATCGCTAAGAGGTCAGGACTGTTTGGCAAAAAAAATATGACCTCTTAATGGTTACAATAACCTCTTAACCATTAAGCATCCATACCCTCTCTCAACCATTAAGAGGCAAACAATTTCCAGATTTACCCCTCTTCTTAAATTAAGAATTATTATTCATAATTATTATTATTATTATTTAAATGAATTTAAATAAAAAATATTAGATATAATTATTATTATTATAATTTTCTAAATGAATTAAATTAGAAAATATTATACATAATTATTATTATTATTTTAAATGAATTAAATTAAAAAATATTATGCATAATTATTATTATTATTTCAAATGAATTAAATTTAAAAATATTATACATAATAATAATAATAATTATTATTATTATTATTTTAAATGAATTAAATTTAAAAATATTATACATAATAATAATAATTATTATTATTTTAAATAAATTAAATTTAAAAATATTATACACAATTATTTATAAAAATTAGGGTTTTTATT
The DNA here is from genome assembly GCA_033398695.1 of Orobanche coerulescens. NCBI lineage: Eukaryota > Viridiplantae > Streptophyta > Magnoliopsida > Lamiales > Orobanchaceae > Orobanche > Orobanche coerulescens. Next base: position 55,710,634 of record CM065803.1, read on the forward strand.
TATAAAAAGGAGAGGTTTTGGTACGCAAGGGGAGGAAAAATGGGATTTTTAATCGCTACTTTTATACAGAAGGGTAAAATGGTAATTTGTTACCATTCAGAGTTACCGTTCAGAACAGTTAACAAACAACCAAATTTCATTCTGCACTCAACCATACAGAGCCTCTCAACCATTCTGGCCTCTCAACCATTCTGCACTAAATCATTCAGCAACTGCCAAACAGTCCCTTAGAATACTTTATTGAGTTGCACATGGGCTGTATATAAGTTTTTATATCGTAATCTTCAGAACTTATTTTCGTCATTATATATCTAAACTGTGATGGTATCACATTTCTAAGCATGACACACATTTAAAATAGTTTATTGACATTAAAAGAGTATATGTGAAGAGATTTTTTTCAAGATGTTACATTGAAAAGAGTCTATTCACATGTAATTTTTTAATATGTATAAGTTACATAAATTATTTTAAATATGAAGCGATGACATTAATGTTGGAGACCTTTTATATTCATCCACGTGCAATGCACACAGGTTTGGGCTGCTCAGGGACCCATGCGATGCACTCGGGTTGGATCTAATTGTTTTTTCATAATGTTCGGGACTAATTTTCGGTTCATGTTTGAAACTCTCATTTTTTTGTGAAAGACGGACTTCGTTGTTTAAATAAATTACATTATTAAAAGCGAACTATAAAACAAATTTCCTTTTTAACAAAACTATAAAAACATAAAACATTAAAGTGATTAGTATATTCAAGAGTATAAATTATAATTCGTATAATAAATTATAATTCGTATAGTAAAATATTGCATGTTTAATTTGTAACGTACTATTAATATGAATGTCAGGTATTCATCTATATTGACATCGGTGGCCGTGGCGTTGTTCTTGTTGTTGTTGTTGTTGTTGTTGTTCTTGTTGTCTTTGTCGTTGTTGTTCATGGCATTTTGCATGTTTTGTTCTTGATATAATTTTCGTGACTTGTCAATCTCTTTCTTTAATGTGAAGATGTTTTTTGCAAAATGTTATATTTAAATGAGGCTTTTCATATGTAATCTTTTAATGTGAGTAACTTACATAAATTATTTTTTAATTAATGCATTATTACAATATTTTTCCATAAACTATAATATCGAATTTGGAGCATTCATTAGTAACTCATTCTAAGTATTTACAGTATGACGACATGAATCACATGATCTCAAACTCAAATGAATAATACTTACCTCGTGATATGTGGATAACATTTGAAATACAATTTTCTTCTCCTTTATATACTTCTTCGATTTAGAAAATTCTCACTGTTATGATGATAGTGTGAAGATATTTTTATTATATTTTTATTATATACTACCATTTGCAATATGTAACTACACAGTCATATCAAATATCAAAGTCACACAATATTCCAAGACGTTTAATTAAAAAAGTGACATTAACACAACGCAAGACAAAAAACTACATTAAGAGCAAAAATATTAAAATGCACCAACAAAGTGTAGTAATAATTATTGACTAAAAATTGAATGCTCATCACATTATTTTAAATAAACTTACTTGCTAACGAATCAATAGTATTAGCCCGTTTATCGGTATTACATGAAGTAAAATATTGCATGTTTAATTTGTAACGTACTATTAATACGAATGCTAAGTATTCATCCCACCAATGGCCACGACGTTGATCTTGTTGTTGTTGTTGTTTTTGTTGTTGTTGTCTTTGTCGTTGTTGTTCATTGGCCTTTAGCATGTTTTGTTCTTGACATAATTTTTGTGACTTCTCGATCTCTTTCTTTAATGCTTCTTGATGCGCTACAAAAAAATAGATATAGTTGATCGTTAGTAACTTAAATACAGTTAATCAATATATTGCATTTTCGATCAAAGTAAAAATGTTCGTGCATGTTCCACTTAATTGATAAGACAACAATGTGTAGGATTTCTTAAACCATTAGAAAAGATGATGTTACTACCAAATCTCCTAAGCTACCTTTTTTATGTCCTACATTATTACACACAAAAAACACACGTGAAATTTATATAAAATAATATAAATCAATATGCTAAATAAGTAAGACGATATGATGCTTACTTTACCACCATAATAAGTTGTAGCCCAATGTGCACGCGGTGTGGAGGAAGTTGTGGTTTGTTGTGTGTGATTTTTGACACATTATATAGTTGATAAAATATTTGTAACTCATGGACGGGAAGGTAAAAAGACTAACCACTAATTGGTGTGTTTAATTTATGCATTCATGGTATTTTTGGTTTGTATTCTTTGAGGTTTAGAGATGACTTGAAACATGTTGTACCGTACAAATTTTTGTGCACGATTCCTATGTACTTACCCTTATGCATGACTATTAAATCAATGTACTAACACATGAAGCTTTCACATTTCACTTTCAATTCATGAAACATTTATTGTGAGCACTTTGCATTTATAAGACAACTTAAGCTTTTAGTATATAAGATTTTCTAATTACAACAAAAAATATATTTCAAAAATATTTATGATTAAATTTATATATATATATATATATATACACACACACACACACACACCTGAAATTGGCCAGAAATTCGTTCTGACTAATTTAATTTTTTTATTTTAAACGAATATCTTTAGCGTCACGTATGTCACGCTAAAGATATATTATTTATAATTGATGGACCTTCTTTGGCGTTACACATCTGACGCCAAAGCTATAATAATTAAAATTACTGGACTTTGGCTCTATTCTTTGATCGAATGAATCAATCGAATCAATCGAATCAATTGAACTAAATCAATGGATTCGAATCGAATCAATCGAATCGAATCGAATCGAATCGAATCAAATATATATTAAGGGTAAATAATAATAATAATAATGGTAAATAATAATAATAATAATAATAGTAATTAACAACAACAACGATAATAGTAATATTATTAGTAATAATAACAATAATAATAATTAAGATTAATAATAGTAATAATAAGAAGAAGAATCGAAATGAATCGAATCGAATGGACTGACTCGAATCGAATCGAATGAACTCGAATCGAATCGAATCGAAAATCGAAAAATAAGTCCAAAAGAACAGGGCCTTTCTTTGGCGTCGCACATCTGACGCCAAAGATATAATAATTAAAATCATCTGACTTTCTTTGACGTCACACATGTGACGCTAAAGATATAATATTTAAAATTGCTGGACTATCTTTGGCGTCACCTTTTTGACGCCAAAGCTTAAAAAATGATATTCTCTACGTTGGCTTTAGCTTCACCCATGTGAAGCTAATATAGTTAAAGTAATTGTTTTACATTCGCTTTAGCTTCACATTGTTGATGCTAAAGTTTAATTCTTTAGCTTCACCAGTCAAATATTGAAGCTAAAGCTTCTTTAGCGTCAGCTTCTTTAGCTTCACATATTAGCATCACATATGTGAAGGTAAAACACAAAAGCTTCACAGTCAACTTTTAGTAGTGATCAATGACGGTAGCCAATTTTTGTGAGGCTATTGTAGCCAATTTTTAGTAGTGATCAATGACGGTCTTATTTCTCAAAATAAATCTCATTTTCATTTGATCCTCTCTCTCTCTCTCTCTATATATATATATAATAGAAGCACAACACTTAATTTGGTCTCATAATTTGCTTTTTGATACCAATATAACTGTTTTTTTCCTTCTACACTCTCATGACTAAAATGCAACAATTGTTACCTATGGGACGTGTTTTGCTTAGTCTTTTTAATATTGGTAATAAAATTGAAAATTATGGGATCAATAGTGCAATTATCCCACGTACCATGTTTATTAACATCAAGAGAACAACAAGAATTTCACAAAAGAATTTCATGGTTAGAAATCAAGCATATTGCAACCAGATTTAAAGACAGGAATATATATATAATATATATATATATATATAAACTCGAAATACCCATAATTAAAAATCCAATAGAACCAAAACTTTTATTTTAAGGAAATAATAACACTGATAGCTACTAGTTAATAATCGCAAACCAAATGAACAATTAACCTAATCAAAGAGTGAGTTAAGGGGTAGATCCTCCTCCTCCTCCTCTTCAACTTCCTTCTTCTCCTCCGCCGGAGGTGCCTCAGCAGCCACACCACCGCCGGAAGCATCAGATGCAGAAACTGCTGCACCTCCTCCAATGAATGCACCACCGCCTGCACCGCCACCCACAATCACCTGAATTGTACACAAATCACAATAATATATCAAAAAGTAGAAAGAGAGAGAGAGAGAGAGAGAGAGAGAGAGAGAGATTATGATAAACAAATCTTAATCGGAGAGAGAGAGAGAGCGAGAGAGAGAGAGAGAGAGAGAGAGAGAGAGAGAGAGAGAGAGAAATCTTCTCAAAAATTAAATCAAAGCAAGCTCGGATCACGAAAATGAATAAGAAGATGATAGAGAAAAATAAGAAATAAACACTAATATAAAAAAATATTATTTGAATATCAAATCCCAGAAATTTAAAATAACCTGGAACACCGCCGAGGAAGGGGTGACATAGGAGAAAGAAGACTGAACGGCGCCGAAGGAATCGGCTGCCAGAGCGGCTTGGACGAGCTTGCGCTGAAGGTCGTATGTCCCCTGGGCTGAAGCTTCGAGGTCGCCATTGTGCTGCTTAGCCGACCATTCACCACCGGATTCCCTGCAGATGAACGTAAAAACTCCCATGATTTTTAATTGGGCGATCAACACTGAAACTTGAAATAAAACCCTAGGGCTGAAGAATCCATATTTATAGGGCGGAGATTTGCCAGGGCCCATGGGCTGCACATTTCATGATCCCAGGACATGTAAACGGATTCGCATACATATATACTATCATAGGTTATGTTTTCCAATTCATTAATTAAACAAACAATAGAATAGTTATTGCTAATTAATATTATGATACAAATAATGCACCTTAGTATAGTTACTTATGGGTCTCTTAGGCAATGTTAATGTCCTAACTTATGTACGTGGATCTACTGTAGGCATAGGTTCCTCGACAGGTATGGGAGCCTATTTCAGAGATGGATCCCGAACAGGGGTTGGTACCCTGATGGGAGATGGATCCATTACGGGTGTGGGTTCCCATACAGGAGATGCAGCTTTTGGCTCCAAAGGGGCAGCCGACTCGCCAGAGCATTCCAAGTTGGCAAATAGCTGTTTATCCGTCGTTGCCGCCAATGGCTCGGGATCTACTGTATGAACAGTAGTATCTATTTCTTCTGCAGGGGTTGCGCCCTGTGGGTGTTGTACAGCGGGTTGCGCCGTATCTTTGGTTTTTGATGCCTTTTTTGTTTCTTCTTCGGCTTCTCAACAGCAATAGGAGATTTGCTGTGAGATGATCTCTTTCTCTACTTTGATTTCTCCTCACTCCCGGACTTGAGAGTGGTGTCACTGGGATCATCAGAAAGGAGCAGATTTCGGACATATAGTCTCGACCCAATTAGTTATTCTCTGTTGAATACGGAAGGCTTGCTTCCTCCGATGTATTTTACTTGGCCAATCTTCTTGGCTTCTTTCGATTGCGGCACACCGCTTTTGGTGAGGATGTTGTTGATGATGAGTCCAAAAGACTTCTTCTGGGTAGCAGGCTTAGAAGCCTCTTCCTGTAGCCTCTTCAGGATGATTTGACACGAGTTCACTTTTTCACCAGACATAATGGCGATCATCATTCTGAATCGTAAGTTGGTGCAAATCTCGAATGCGCCGGTCCTGTTTTCAACAACACGACAGCACAAATTATGTAAGTACACAAATGGCAAGCAAAAACTCTTCTTGTGGCAGGATGCATGAACATTGGTGTTCGAAGCAGCGCCAGTAAATAGTCCCCAGTAAGCAGTGAGGATATCTTGGGACCAAAAGGTCTCAAGCTCTTCCATGGTCACGCCAATATGGCAGCCTGTACAGATTCTGCAGTAGATCCTGGTCAATGCGGATCTGAACTCCGCAGATGGTGGCAGAAATGTCAGAAATGTCTCCTCCTCTTTTCAGAGAGAAGAAACAAATAGAGGCATCGAGATAAAATTCTTTGACGCGTTGGTCATCATAGAGCTCAACAGTATGGCTTCCAAAGCGTTAGAGGCCTTGCTGACGGATTCTTGAAACTATGATTTCCATGGTATCAACATCCTCGTTTTCAACACAAACACGTTCTAGCATGACGGATCTGGCGAAGATTCGCCCATAGATGATGGTGGTGCCTCTCTTCTTAAGGTATTGATATGATGTCTGTGAAGATGCCATTATGATTACTCAAGAAACGGTGAGTGAAATGACAAAGAAAAGGCAGTAGAATGCAGTAAACAATATAGGATGTTTGCTCAAGAACTCGTTTAATTTTGCATAAAGCGTAAAGAGTTCGAAGGGAGCATGTAACAGTCCTTTTATAGTGGGCGGGGAAGATTAGAGTTTACAGACAGTGGACGGTCAGATTTAAGGGATGGGAACCATCGTTTTAAATGTACGAACAGGATGAATCGAGCGTAACTGATACATCTTATCCATACAATTTTGAATGATAACCGGTCCCACTTCTGATATTTCGACTTCCCTTATTTCCCGAAATGGCGGTTTGGAATAATTAATTAATTTAAAAAATCGCGGTGTTTGAGATAAAATAGTCCAGATGTCATGTAAAGCATTAAATGCAAAGACGTTTGTATTATGAGACAGGGCACGTGGACTTAAAACTGTTCTAAAATGAATATTAATATAATATTAATATAATATTAATTGATGTCCCATAGTATGTACTGTATCCGCGAAACGTTCCCCCTTAAAAGGTACATACAGGATTCAATTCTTACAACAATTTTTGGATTTATACTGTATTCATGGGTCATACAGTATTCCCCCTTAATTAATGCAAACGTCAGCTGTAGGATGATTTCATGTCTTCTTATTCCTACAATGTTGTCGGACTGTCTAAGTGTGCATTTAATTAACGGTGGATACTGTATTCTTGGGTCTTACAGCATTCCCTCTCAATTGATGAGTAAAAGCATTTAAAACTTACAGGGAGTCGGGCTGTAGCATTCCCAATTCTTGTCGAAGCATACAAAATATGGCTGTGCTGAGAGGTTTGGTAAAGATGTCGGCTAACTGAATATCTGTATGAACTTTCTCGAGCCGAACATCCTTGTTCTCAACATGATTCCGAATGAAGTGATGCTTCATAGGAATATGTTTGGTACGCGAGTGCAATACAGGATTGTGCATCATTGCAATTGCACTCGTGCTATCGCACATAATTGGTGTTTCCTTGGCAATGATTTCATAGTCTGACAGCTGTTGTTGCATCCAAAAGATCTGCATACAGCAACTACCAGCAGCATAGTATTCTGATTCATCTGTGGAAAGCGAGTTTACCAATTGTTTCTTACTGAACCATGACACAAGTCTAGGTCCAAGAAAGTGACAAGTACCGTTTGTACTCTTCCTATCTAGCTTGCAACCTCCTAGATTCGGGTTGTTGTAGCTAACCAAATCGAATCTGCCTTCTTTAGGATACCATAGTCCTGCATCGACTGTTCATTTGATGTACTTCAGGATTCCTTTGGCTGTTGTGAAGTGTGATTCTTTAGGTGCTACCTAATAACGAGCACACACCCCTACAGCAAACTGGATATCGGGCCTGCTAGATGTTAGGTACAGGAGTGAGCCAATTAGCTTTCTGTAGAGTGATTGATCAACTGGCTTTCCAATTTTGTCAGCACTAATTTCCATGGAAGTGCTCATGGGGGTTGACGAGGATTTGGAGTTGTTCATCCCAAACTTGTTGAGAAGCTCCTTGCTGTACTTTTCCTGGTTGATGAAGATTCTTGTAGGCAACTGCTTTACCTGCAATCCTAGGAAATAACATAAGTTCCCTCATCATACTCATTTCAAATTTACTTTGCATGATATGAGAGAACCTTTGACATAAATCAAGGTTAGTGGAACCAAATATAATATTATCTACGTATATTTGAACCATCAGGAGGTCATCACCTTCCTGTATCTTAAATAGGATCTTGTCCCTATCACCTTTCTCGAATCCATTATTGGTAAGGTACAAGAACAGAGTTTCATACCACGCCCTAGGTGCTTGCTTAAGTCCGTACAATGCTTTCCGTAGCCTGTATACAAGGTCTCCGCCTTCTGTGTTGACAAACCCTGGTGGTTGTTCAACATAGACTTCTTCGACGAGGTCTCCATTCAGGAATGCACTCTTGACGTCCATTTGATATACAGTAAAGCTCTTATGGGCGGCAAAGGCTAGAAATATCCTAATGGCTTCTAGTCTGGCTACAGGGGCAAATGCTTCATCGTAGTCTATGCCTTCTTCTTATCTGTAGCCTTGTGCAACTAGACATGATTTGTTTCTGATAACAAGTCTGTTCTCATCCTTCTTGTTTCTAAATACCTATTTAGTTCCAATTATGGCTTGATGCTCAGGTCTGGGTACTAGATACCATACGTTGTTTCTTTCGAAACCATTAAGCACTTTTTCCATAGATGTAATCCAGTGAGAAGTCTAGAGCTTCTTTGGTAGAAACAGGTTCGGATTGAGCTAAGAATACAGTGATAGTGCACATATTAAGTTTTCTAAGTTTAGCTTAAGATTTCCATACATGACATGGAGATTTCTCAGATTCGGGTTCTTCTTGCGCACATAATACAGTTCCTTGTATACTCTGTATTCTCCTATGGGTAGATATTCCAGCATCAATGTTTCCTATGATCAACTCCTGTGGGTAATCTCTCGACCATCTTCTGTTGGGTTCTAGTTCGGCGTCCCGTACTGTATCTTGAGTTGCTGTAGTTTCACCTTCAGCTTGTACAACATCAGCTTCATCTACATCTATTCTTACAACTGCGGGGTTGATTTCTAAGTCAACGACAGGCTCTATTGGAGTTGGAGGGTCATTAATGGAGAGTTGTTGGATATTCTAAGTAAGATCTTCTACTCCCGTAGGATCATGGTGAGGTTCGTCGAGCACTACATGTACCGATTCCTTGACTGTCAGCTTCCGTTTGTTAAAGATCCTGAAAGCTTTGCTGACAGAAGAATATCTGACAAATATCCCTTCATCCTAAAAGCTTTGCCGACTCTAATAAATATAATATCTAATATTATATTTATCTTTCCCAGTTGATATAATTAAATAATATAATATAAAATATCATTTATAATATATTACTCATTATTTAATTTCTTTAATAAATATAATATTCAATATTATATCTATTAATTATTATTGCTTGTTTTTAGTTGTCGTATGTGTGACCCAAAAGGCTTATATTATGTTGGTAATTATTTAATACCTTATTAAATAATAAGCCCTAAGCGGTCTCTAGCAAGACATTATTACTACCTGTTGGTGGGATATTGGTCGGTATCGCTGTTTGGAGATAGAGTTATAAAACTCTTTCGCGTTGCGGAAGCGATTTAAGTAATGATTGAGAAAATAAATCGAAAAAAGATTTATAGAGGTTCGACCAAACGTGCCTACGTCCTCTCTCGGTATCTTTTTCTATAGGCTAAAGATAAACCTATGCACCTCTCTTCTATCGGTCGAGGGATAACCATTACAAGCTCGTCTTCTATCGGTCCGAGTAAACCGTTATCCCACTTGTCTTTATGTCGGTCCAAGTTAAACCGTTTTTCTTTTCTATTGGACAAGGAATCAACCAATATAGCTTTCTATGGGTACTAGATGTACCTCACTTAGATATCAATTGCGATTCTAACAATACCGGATCCTTGATCCTAATAACACCGAATCCAATCGTATCTTTTCTTTTTCTTCTCTTGTATGATTTCGTGTATAACACTCAATCACTAAAAAATATAAGCTCAAATACAACAACTAGAATGATTACAATGATATCTCAAGTATGAATCCTTTGCTCAATGTTGTTGTGTGGTTTGATACCAAATGGTTTGGTATTTATAGCCATTTCCATCTAACTACCCGTTAGTCACTTTTGACTTGTTAGCGTGCGCTATCATTTCTTCATAGTGTGCGCTATCCTCTGTAGCGTACGTGTTGCGTGCACTACCTGTTGGTCTGATGAGTCCAATAGCTTACTGCCCATCTGTTAGCGTGCGTTAGCTTATCCATTGTGTACGTCAAGTACACACATTAGTGTACGTTAATCTTGCATTGTAGCGTGCGCTAAGCATATATCCGTTGCCTGCTTTTGACTTCTGACTTATGACTTTTCACCGAATCTTCCATAGTTCATATGTTTGAATTCAAATGCTCTTTAGCATGCTCTAAAGATCATTCATAGCGTGCGCTATCTGTTATGTCAGTGCATACGTCATTCTGTATTGAAAGTCTTAACAACAGTCATATTCCTTCGATAGCATCCGTTATGCTTCACGTGTAGCGTGCGCTATCTTCATCAGGTGACTTTGTCTTCAGGTAACTTTGAACTCGTCTGATCTGCAGACAGGTATCGTTAGCGTGTGGTAACCTTCATTACTAGCGTGCACAAGATTTGCAGTTTGATCAGCTTTTTGTGTCTTTGACTCTTTCGTTGTTTTGTTTGCTTCTTTGTTGTTTTCCTTTGTTTAACAACTTAATCATCAAAACTCTATAAATTAATATTTGGAATAAAATATTCCAACACTACCCAAATAATATAAGTTTATAGTCCATTAAACCATTTAACGTATCGAATCCTTTTGTCGTGCGATATCATATTTGAACTAAGTCATGGAAATTGTCATACTTATTATGTTCAAATACTTTCTCTATCTTAGGTAAACTTATTGAATCAAATGACTCTTCATTTGAGCATGGTCATTCGTTTCCTTCAGTCCTACTTATCGAGGGGCCCATCATATATCTCTTTCCCTAAAGAGATGGACAAAATCCAATCTTGATTATTCGTTGCGCTCTACATGACTCCTACTAATCCTGATCGCTAACCTTTATAATCCATGTTCCAGATGATGTTGGATTACGTCAAGGCATAGTAGTTATCATGTTGGACCTACGATAATCTCAGGTTCAAGGATTTATTGACATACTGTTATATTAAGATTCACTTATGATATTTCCATGCAGTGATCTCATTGCGGGTCTGTCTAGTATTGCGTTCTCCAACCAATACCCATAAGTTTGATCCGCGCCATATGCATAATCATCTGATGATTATCAATCAAACTTATACTAGTATATTAATCACTTGGGTCTCCACTCTACGTGATTGGACCAGGGATATTTGAAATCTTATTATTCGTGAATAACCATTATTCGATTATTATAATATTAAAATATGCACACATTATAATAATCAACGAGAAATAAATGATATCAAAAAACTTTATTTAACTGTGACAGTTACAAATCTAGGCACATCGAATGTCCTGGGCACTATTCCCAACATCTTCGTCATCTAGGAAGGACCAATCAAGATTATCAAGGTCAATCTAGCCGCAGAAGGACAGCCTCATGCGGAGATGCTTGAGAAGGAGTGCGATCAATGGGCGAGTGATGATCGCAAGCGTACAAACCTGGACAACATCGCTAAGAATGCGCTATTTGTCACTCTCGACAAAGGCACATTCTCAAAGGTAAAAAACTGTAAGACAGCCAAACAAATCTGGAAGAAACTCAAACATTTACGAGAAAACTGAGCTCTCAAAAGAAAATAAAATTTCTAAATTGACTCAGCAGTTTGAGTCATTTGAAATGAAATCTTCAGAAACACTTGAGGAGCTTGACCTCAGATTTAGCGGCATTGTCGGGGAACATGAATCATTAGGTAAAGTGTATACCCAAAAGGAGAAAAACTTAAAAATCTTTAGATCACTCCCTGCCCGATGGGATATAAAAATCACATCTATGCGTGCTCCCAGCCCAACAAAAAAAACAATGCTGACAAAGATGTCCCGGCTCAAATGATATTTCCACTTTTGATCTCTTTTGTGACCTAAAGGCATTTGTGTATGATATAGACAGGAGAGAGAAATCCAAAGAGTCACCTGCCAAGATTATAGCACTGGCTGCTGTATCTGACAGGAGACATAGTTCCGCACCCAGCACATCCAAATCGGCATGCAAGGCAGCAAACAGTGACGATGACATCCTGTTGCAAGACGAGATGGCCCTGATCATGCACAAGTTCAAGAGGTTAATAAAAAAATCTAGAAAGGCCTCATACAGTCCCAATCTATTCAACAGGGTAAGTTCTGAATCCCCTTTATCTGCAGATTCTAACCTATTTTACAGTGGCAGAAATCCAGGACATTATGCAAATAAGTGTCCTCATCCGAAAGTGCAAAAGTTCCCCTAAGCTGAGCAATAGGAAAAGGATGAGAAGAGGCATGCCTGGAGAAAAAAGCTCAAGACCCTGATTGGTAAATCAGAAGCCTTGCCCGCATCAAACAAGATCAAGGAGTGCATACAGGGGTTCACTGACAGTGACTCCTCTAATGAAGAGATAGAGGATAAAGCATATATGTGCTTTATGGCTAAAAAAGAATAAGGTGATAATGACAACGATGATGAGGTAATCTCAACCTCAATTATTCCTATCAATCCATCACATACGTTTGAAAATATGATGAATGAGTTTAAAAGCACTCAAAAAGCCCATGAGATGCTCAAATAGAAAGTCTAGTACGGTGTTCGTCAGGGGAGTGGAACCCATTCTGAACCCGAAGAGGCCCCGAGTCCTGCAAGATTACAGCTACCCCACCTAGGATAGTAAAGTCTGCGATTCTGCCCCCGAGTTTCTATCATAAGCAGCAGAAACCCCAACCTCCCAGACCTGTAAGACGTAATGTTAATCATCAACAGTATGCTCCCCGAGCATACTAACAGCGTCAACAACCATCCAGAAAGAAGGCTGTATCTAAGTATCAAAGGTATGCACCACAGTACTACCAACAGTATAGTGCACCTAGATACTGGATACATGAAGCAGGCCGCCGAGCAGCTTTATCATCAACAAATCTGGAAATCCAACTGTAAACCTAGAAGGCAAGCTATTAGGCTAAAGAAAATGTTTCCCCTCCATGATGTCAACCGTACTGGAACCAAAATCCTAGATTTTTTATGCATAATAATCAGGATTACAGCGAATACGTGCCTGCCGCACGTAAATATCGCAAAACAGGACCAAATATAACCTACAACAAACCAATTGCTGTCAGGCAAATTTGGGTACCGAAAGACACTAACAACCCTGGACCCAAAAATCAAAGGGGACCTAAATCTACCTAATTTCTTTGATTACAGGACATCAAGGAGAAAGACAGCTGGTACTTCGACAACGGCTGTTCTCGACACATGACAGTATATAGTAGAAAGCTGCCAAGAAGGTCACGGTCTAAAGGTGCAATTTGGTGACAAATCCAAAGGGAGAACAAGAGGGAAAGGAACCCTGCTTGTAGGAAACGTAGCCTATGTTGAAGGATTACAATATAATCTACTTAGTATTAGTCAGTTCTGTGACAAATAGTTCTCGGTCAAATTCTATGTTTATCACTGTAGGGTGAAGGACATAAAGACCAAGCAAGTCGTCCTTACAGGAAGCCAGTCAGGTAATATGTACATTGCTTACTAGAAGCCCATAAGCTTCATTATTCCATGTTTTGTTGCCAAAGGCACTGCAGATCAAAGATGGCTATGGCACAAAAGTATGTCGCACATCAACTTCAAGACTATCATCAAGCTCGCTCGACATAGAATGGTCATAGGCTTTCCCGATGTGTCATTTCATAAACACAGCATCTATGGACCCTGTCAGAAAGGCAAGCAAGTTAAGACCACCCTGAAAACCAAGTCATATCTATCCACCCACAGGGTACTGGATTTGCTACACACGGACCTCCAAGACCGTGTAGACCCTGTAATTTTAGGAGGTAAGAAGCACTATCTTATTATTGTCGACCATTTTTCCAAGTATGCTTGGACAATCTTGCTGATAAAGAAAAATGATACCATCACAAAGTTGCCAGAGTACCTGAAGAAGCTGCAGATTGAGAAAGGGCTGAGTATTGTATCCATTCATTCTGATAGAGGCACAAAATTCACAAATCGCTTTACAGAGCAATACTGTGCGAAAAATGGTAGACAACATGAATACTCAGCAGCCCGAAATCCTCAACAAAATGGTGTTATCGAGCGAAAGAACAGCACATTCAAGGAAGCAATAAGGACCATGCTAGCTACAAGCAAATTTCCGCAGCGCTTCTGGGGAGAAGCAACAAATACAACGCGCTATACAAAAAATCATTGTATCATCAATAAGCATCACAACAAAGCAACATATGAGGTATGGAATAATAAAAACTCCAATAGTTGCATACTTTCACATTTTTTGTTGCAGGTTTTATGTACTAAATAATAGGAAGGATCAACTAAAGACCTTCGATAAAAACTCGAATGAAGGTATCTTCGTGGGATACTCCTCTGTGAGCAAAGCTTTCAGGATATATAATAAAAGGAAGCTCACAATAGAGGAATTCGTCCATGTAGTATTCTATGAACCCCATTGTGACCCTACAAGAGTAGAAGACATGACCCAGAGTATCCAAACACTCTCTCCTGATGATCCCCAAACTCGAATAGAACTTGTCGTAGACTTAGAAATTAATCCCGCCTCTTTTAGATTCGAAGCAGTCAAAGCTGACGCTGTACAAGCTGAAGTTGAGGCTACAGTACCACAAGATACAGCACGAGATGCCAAGCTAGAACCTGACAGGAGGTGGCTAAGAGATCACCCCAGGAGTTGATAATAAAAGATAACGATGCTGGTGTAACCACTCGTAGGAAAATATAGAGTACACAAAGCACTGTACTTTGTGCACAGGAAGAAACATATTCCGAAATTTCTCAATTTCCTGTATGGAAATCTCAAGCCGAACTTAGAAGACTCATTATGTGCACCTCAGCTGTATTCTTAGCCCAGTCCGAACCTATTTCGACCAATGAAGCTCTAAATAATTCTCACTGAATCACTTCGATGGAAGAAGAGCTCAATGGTTCGGAAGAAACAATGTATGGTATCTAGTACCCAGACTAACCCATCAAGCTGTAACTGGAACCAAATGGGTATTTAGAAGTAAAAAGGACAAAAAACTTGTCATAAGAAACAATTCCCGAATAGTCGCTCAAGGTTACAAACAGGAAGAAGGCATAGACTATGATGAAACTTTTGCCCCTTTAGCCAGACTAGAAGCCATAAGAATATTCCTAGCTTTTGCCGCTCAAAAGAACTTTATAGTCTATCAAATGGACATTAAGAGCGTATTCCTGAATTGAGACCTCGCCGAAGAAGTCTATGTTGAACAACCACCAGAGTTTGTCAACACTGAAGGTAGAGACCTAGTATACAGGATAAGAAAAGCACTGTATGGACTTAAGAAAGCACCAAGAGCGTAGTATGAAACATGTCCACTGTATCTAATCAATAATGGATTAAAGAAAGGTGCAGTTGACAAGACTCCTTTAAAATACAAGAAGGTGACGATATTTTAATGGTATAAATTTATGTCGATGATATTAAATTTGGTTCAAATAACCTTGCTTTATGTCACCTTGCTTTATGTCAGTGGTTCTTTCATCTCATGCAAAGTAAATTTGAAATGAGTATGATGGGAGAACTTAGTTATTCTCTAGGATTGCAGGTGAAGAAATTTCCTATAGGTATATTTATCAACCAGGAGAAGTACAACAAGGAGCTGCTCAAAAAATTCGGGATGAACAACTCCAAATCCTCGTCCACCCCAATAAGCACTTCCACACAGATAAGTGCTGATGATGCTGGAAATCCGGTTGATCAATCACTCTACAGGAAGCTTAGGCTCACTCCTGTACCTAACATCCAGCAAGCTTGATATCCAGTTTGCTATAGGAGTGTGTGCTTGGTACCAGGTAGCACCTAAGGAGTCACACTTCACCACAACCAAACGAATCCTTAAGTGCGTTAAAGGAACAATCGATGTAGGATTGTGGTATCCTAAGAAAAGAGGTTTTGATTTGGTAGGCTACAGTTACTCAGGTCTCGGAGGATGTAAGTTGGATAGGAAGAGTACAAGCGGAACTTGTCACTTCCTTGGACTTAGACTTGTGTCATGGTTCAGTAAGAAGCAATTGGCCAGCTCGCTTTCTACAACTGAGCCGAAATACTGTGCTGCTGGAAGTTGTTGCATGCAGATTCTTCGGATGCAACAGCAATTAACATATTATGGAATCCATGCCAGAGAGACACCAATCATGTGCGATATCACGAGTGCAATTGCAATCACGCACAACCCTTTATTACACTCGCGAACTAAACATATTGATATGAAGCATCATTTCATCAGGAATTGTGTTGAGAATAAAGATGTTCAGATTGAGAAGACTGATACACATATTCAGTTAGCCAAAATCTTTACAAAACATCTCAGCACCACCAAATTTTGCATGCTTCTCCAGGAATTAGGATTGTTACAGCCAGACTCCCTGTAAGTTTTCACATTTTACTCATCAATTAAGGAGGCATGCTGTAAGACCCATAAATACAGTACCCACTTTAGTTAATTGTACACTCAGAATTCCAATTTATATCTTTACTATAGGAAGAAGAAGGAATCTAACCTTCCTACAGATGACGTGTGCATTAATTATGGGGAAATACAGTATGACCCAAGAATACAGTATTAATCCAATACTGCTGTAAGAATTGAATCATGTATGTACCTTTTAAGGAAAAATGCTATATTTTTATGGATACAGCTTATACACGGTAGGATATCAATTAAAATTTTAATCGTATCCCATTTTATACTTTTTACACAGCAAACTGTTTTAAGTCCACATGCACTGTCTGAATTTAAAATAATTTATCTTTCATTACTATAAAGACACCTGGACTTTACTGTCTTAAAAACTGCGATTTCAAAATTCAAACCGCTATAGTGGAAGACGAACTGTGTCATAAGCGGGACAGCTTATTAATTTCAAATTGACGGATTAGACGTACAAGTTACATCTGAATCCGTCATGTACATTCATTTGAAGATGGTTCCCATCCTTAAATCTGACCGTTCACTGAATACCTAGTCTTCCCTGCACCCTATAAAAGGGCAGGTATGCTGATCTGCAGGCTCTTTATGCTTTCTACATATTATCGAGCGTACACCATACAACGTACATACTTTCTAGTTTTCTGATTTCTACTTTCTCAATATGTTTATGCAAAATGTCTTCCCAAAATTCATCTTTCTCAACTAAGAAGAAGGACCTAATCATCGATGGAAGAATCTTTGCACGCTCAGTTTTGCATGTGCGTATCGTTTTTTAGTATGAAGATGTTGCCGGGATGAACCTTGTGGTATCCCCTGTGAAGCAAACCGATCTCTACCGTTTACGTGGCTTGCATTCGGAGAGATATGATGAACAAATAGTTGAAGAATTCTTTGTTGACGCTGAGTTTAACTATGCGTCTAGCAAGAAGGATTCTGACGTCACTGCCATCATCAGCACCATCCAAGAAAATGAGATAACTGTGAACTGTGAATTCCTTGAATGCGTGTATAGACTTCCCTCTGATGGACTGGTATTAGAGGAGTTGGAGTCATTTGGCTCTGAGGAGCTTTTGAAGGCATACTGGGGACTATTCACTGGGAACTCCCAACCTTCTCAAGTCCATATGTCTTGTCAAAGAATGACTTCACCCTGCCATATCTTTATTTGCATGACTTTTGCTGCAGGGTGGTTGAGAACAGAACAAGTGAATTTGAGATGTGCACAAGTCTTCGTTTCAGGATGATGGTTGCTATCATGTCTGGAGAAAAGGTGAACTGGTGCCAGATCATCCTGAAGAGGCTTCAGGAGGAAGCATCAAAGCCTCACATTGCCAAAAAATATTTTGGCCTCATATGGAACTACATCCTGACTAGCTGTGGCATACAATAGTGATCCAATGCCAAGAAGATTCTTTTCGGGAAGTTCCTTGGTGGCTCGAAGCCATTAGTTTTTAACAAGGACTCGCTTCTCGCCAACAGGCCCAATCCCTTCTCCCTCTTAACATCCAAAGATCCTAGGGATGTTATTGACCTATACTCAAAATCTAAATCGATTGACAGCAAGAAGAAATCTGTCAGCAAGGAAAGATGTGTTCCCGACAACAGCTCGTCTACAACTGTCGATAAGAATAAGAAGCAGAAAGTCAAGAAATTTGTGAAGACGAAAGCTTTCCCTACAGCAACCCCAGTGGCTACAGCGGCCACTGAGGCAGTCCCTCATGCTGTATCTGCCGAAACAGCAATCCCACAGGGCGCAACCCCTTTAGAAGGATCTATGGTTGCTCCCACAATGGATCCTGAGCCTATTGAGGCTATAACGGATTACCATACGTTCATGAAGATAAAAGGGACTTTTGAACTGGCTGCCCCTTTGGAGCGGACAACCAGCACTCCAAACAGGGCACCTACCCCTGTATGGAGTCCCTCCCCCAACAGAGCATCCCATCCTGTTAAGGATCTCGCTTATCCACAGTTTCCCTTACTTGTCAAGAATCCCAATCGGACAGCAGAACCTACTACTGTTTGGAGTCCCTCCGTGACTGATATCATTAATAGCACTCTTCTTCAAGTCTAGATTGAGGAAGCCTTAGAGCGCTTCAAAGTATAGAAATCATACTGGGTCGCCTTCTATGACACCTTGTACAACTGGGAGGACTGGAAGGAAGAAGAGTTGTTCGCTTTGGAAGTGACGGGCTCCCAAAATGTCGAAGTCTTGATCAAATAGGATGATCACCTTTGCCAAGAACTTATTTCTTCACACTTTGTGGCAAAGTAGAAGACGAGACTCAAAGGGAAATATCCATCCACTAACAAGCCCGAGCCACCACTCCGACAAAGATGATGATAACCTTCAGACAGGTTTGAGGCTGAGCCGTGAGGAGCCTTGTGAGAATGAATTTGCTCAGTCTAAGCCTGCAAAATGGCCAAGAAACGTCTGCACAAAAACACCCATCAGCATCCAGCCAGGAGGATTCAGTACCTCCGCCAGAAGCTGATGTGGCCCGCGCCGTCCGTAAAGAGGAATCAGTTCCTCTTAAGAAACAGACGGCTGCTGAGAGCCAACAGGAGGACCCAATCCTTCCTGAACCACTGGATATAGAATTCGAATAGAGACAAGAGAAATCAGTCCCCTATGTCTCTCCATCATCTCAAGCGGAACCATCCGAGGTTCCTGCTCCACAATAAGAAGTGCCCACTCCTCTCTATCCAGGACCACCATCAGGATCGAATGAGGATCTCCTGTACACTGATGACGCGCCCGAAAGGCCCCATCACAATGTAGTGCTCAAACAACTTGGAGAATCTTCGGATGCGAATATAGCGCACCCACACTCTCCATGCACAGAGGCACGTATAGAGCAACTCGAAGCCATCGGTTGCCAAATCGTGTTCTTGCAGGATGCAGTCAAGGCCCTGTACATGTCGGGAAGTAACTTGACTGGATGAGCAAAACAGCTCAGGACGAGCTCCCGAAGCTGCAGAGGGCCATCACAAATGTGGAAGAGGCTTACCGCCTCATGCCCACAACTTTATGGCAAGCCTTTAATCGGATGAGGCATCATCAAGAGCGGATCCTGAGACTGTTGCCACCCTAGAAGTTGTGTGTCGCTGAAGCCAAGACTGTTGCCACCCTAAAATTCACAGGATAAAAGCTCACTACACATGATCACAAGATCGATGAGCTGACAGCCGTGGTTGCGAGACTGGTTGAAAGTGTCACTGATCTTAAGGTTAAACAGGCCGAATCAATGGAACTCCTTCGGGATATTCACGACAAAGTCTCAGATCTGGATACTGCCAAAAGGGGGAAGAATCGAGAGAGGTTGCAAGAAAATGGCGCCTGAAGAGAGAGAAGGAAATAGAGTCTATTCTCGATGAAAGTGTTGCTGCTACCATTGGAAGACTAGACGGACCTGGGCTAGAACAAGGAAACAATGGATACAGGGTATCTGGTCTTCATCCAGAATTCCACGATCCCAACTTCCTATGGAAGAATAATGTGTAGAAACTTGCATAAATGAAACTCCCAAAAGATAGATAACATACAAGGGAGGAGTTGAAGGCATGGAAGATCATCAGGGAATCTCCTATGTTCAATGTTGTGCGGCGATTTATACGCCTCGATGGCGATCGGCATAATGATCAGGAACCATCTAAAGAAGACAGATGTTGGGCAAGCGCCTAGCGGTCAACGTCCAAGACGATCGTCTTTTGGCATCTGGCGATCGCCTCTAATGTCCGACTGGAGACGATCGTCCCATGCCACGTATGAATCTGACACCCGTCAAAGTCTTCGAAGACCGAATCTCGGGTGAAGGCCCACGTGCAGATCCGCAAAAGGCGCCGCAAGAACAGGTCCTACTCTAGCCCATCAGCAGCTGTCAGTGATAGGGACAGCCTCACCAACCGACAGACCCGCCGAAAGGTCCTAAGGTGGGACCGCCCAGGACAGCGAGATGAGGCACCTGCTGCCTCCTCATTGGTTCGCGCCTCTGGCAACCAGCAACAGCTGCGGATTTTAAGGAAACAGTCCCACGTGTTGGGACGATCACCCGCCTTATTTAAATACAGGAAATGGCGATCGCCCGCGGTGGACAGGGATGTCCCAGCAACCCTTTCACCTATAAATAGAAGGCCTCCAGCAGTGGTCAAAAGACAGTGAAAAACGTGAACTCAAACATAGTTTACAACGTAAACACAGAACGCCAAAAGCAAACTATACAGAGAACTCTCCATCTTTGTAACAAGAACTCACAGAGCTTCAACTCTGGTTCTTCCGGCAATCTTCAGCACTCGATAGCTAAGATAACTAGAGTCTTTACACTCATTGTAATTGTACTCTAACATTAATATCTATACTCACTAGTATTCATATTAATAACATCTCGCGAGAGCATTCAAGCCCGGGACTAACAACCCCGACAAATCTTGTATTATTTATTTCCCTACGGACGTGCTCGCGCACTTTGTTTGTTACTCGTCCATTCCAGCATATCATCTCCGGATAATATTTTGGGTAACAACAATTGGCGCTAGAAGAAGGGGATCTTAACCTTCATTTTTTATTCCGACCGTCTCGAAGAACACTCATTGTTCTCCGGGGCATATACTTGAAGAAACACTCACTGTTCTTCAAAGAAAAACCTTCAGAAACATGACGTCTGCCACGACCTCAAAAAGAGCCACCCTGAGATCTGCCGGACATCTTATTCTGGCCCAAGCCGAATCCCAACCTACGGCGGAAGGCGACCGCGGCGATGCTAGGCTCTCACTCCCGCCCCCGAGGGACGGCCCCTGTCTCTCACTCGATCATTTCCAAACCGCGGAACAGCTCGAGGTGGCTATGGCCATCCTCAGGGAGCGACGGAGGGCATGCGACTCGCCCACCATTACTCCCTCCGCCATCCGCCGTGCGGGAAAGCGGAAGCTCAAGGGGCTATATGTCGAGAAGTCATCAGAAAGCCCCGAGCCGCAAGAAAAGGCGCTCATAAGGCGGGACGATTCCGTCTTCAGCCGCCTAGGGAGTGATCCCTCATGGTGACCCGGGCATTCGGGCCCCAGTCAGGAGACATCGGAGTCCGAATCCGTCACCAGGAGTTCGGCATACCCGACTCCCAGAAGACAGGCCGGCCAACGGGCCCCCACTCGCCCATGAATTGAGCTCGGTGGTGGAGTACTCGTCACCTACCACGGGGCCAGGAGATCGGTACATGATCGCCTCGTCTCCCGCTCCGAGAGCCAATCCGCGAGCAGTCAGGCTACGGCGATGGCCGCCATGCAGCGCCAGCTCGACGAAATGAAGGCGCTCATAGAAACTGGGGCAGGCGCCAAGAGATCGATCGCCGGACCGAGTGAGCCACTTGCGGCCCAGATCGAGCTCGCCCCCGTACAACCGAAGATCGCTCCTCCTCAAACACCTCTATATGAGGGGAGATCGGATCCTGAGATCCACTTGAGCAAGTTCCGGATTTACATGACTGGATGTGGGGCATCGGACGCAACGAAGTGCCGAATGTTCCCATTGACATTGGGCAATCTTTCCCATAGGTGGTACATCTCACTGCCACCATGCTCGATCAACTGTTTTGAGAAACTGGCGAACGACTTTACGTCATATTTCACCGCCAAAGTCGCTCGGCCAGAAGGCCCCCACCGCATGATGAAGATCAGGCAGGGGAAGGACGAGCCCGACGAAGACTACATCGACCGGGTGGATGAAATAGTCCTCACCGGCGAGCCCATTAGCGACGAGCTCGCTCTCTATTCGGTCCTAGGGGGATTCTATGGCCATTCGCCCATGTTGAGGCACCTCACGAAGGACATCCCCCCGACCTACGCGATCTTTCGCGTCAGGGCCGCTGATTTTCTGGCTAGGCGGAGGATGCTCACCCTTCGCTTAGGCGAGGGATCTACCGGGGAAGGGAAGGCGCCATCTTCCATCCCGATAAAGGCGGTCGCCAAGCCTAGAAAGACGGTCGCAAAGCCGCCCGGTGAATTCAAAGCCTTCGAGGATGTGGATGTTCACCTCCTCCGCAACCTCAATCTATCTCCGACCCACATTTTCAATGCCATCAAGGGGCGCGAGTGGCTTAGCAAACCAAAGCCAATGAGGGACAACAGGCATCTAGACCGCAACAAATTTTGTGCCTACCACAAGAGTCCCGGCCACAACACCAGCCAGTTCCGCGACCTCCTCAGACAACTCTGGAGATTGTTTGAGGAAGGCAAGTTGGATAACTTGGTTACCAAGCCAGAACCCCGGGCAGAAGGGACCGGGGGGCGCGATCGCCGATAGAACGACGGAATCCCTCCAAATCCGGTCGCCAGGATCGAGCAGAACGAGCCGGAGTACTCTGATGAATCAATCCCTCCGATCAACCCCGACGGCCGGATCAATATGCTTCAGTTGGGAGGTGGAAACCTCGGAGGCCTTTCCCCAGTTTCCACCATGTCGAATAGAAAGCGGAAGGCCGAGTTGAGGGCGTTCGCAGGGGTCCATGTCGTGGCGCTCCTAGAGCCGACCATCTCCAGAGACGCGCTCATCACCTTATCCAACAAGGATAGGGAGGGAGTGCAGTGCCCCAAAGAGGATGCATTGGTAATCTCTGCATGTATCCTTGGGAAAATGGTCGATCGCGTGCTGGTTGTGTAACACCCCAATCCACTCAGGGATATTACACGCCGTAGACCCTCTCCTCGAAGATCTACCAGGCTGGTAACAACATTTAACATCTCGAAAATGCCTTCAAGGCTAAATGACTCAGTAGACCGATTTGGTCTTTCAATAAAATATACAACTCAATTACAACATATACCCACGCAGGGGTCAAAGTACAATAAACTCCCGTACAACGTGGAAAAGATACTGTAGTGGAAAAGAAAATACAACTAGACCAATACGACATCAACGGATCCTCGTGTGATTAGTATCGTTCATCTTTCATCATCCTTCGTGCCGACCCTGTGTTATGCTCCAAAACCTGAATGCAAAAATAGACATCCACCCCCCGAATACTCGGGGGTTAGCAAAACTCCACTGTTTTGCTAGTGCAAATACAAAGTGCAAATACGAGCCATACAATTCACATTCCACGAATAACAATAACCAGGAATCCTCAAAGATCCAAACAAAACGAAAAGTACTTCTCGAGGCAAGGGTTTGAGAAAACATTTCAAAATCGAAATACCATAAACCAATGGAAATAATTTATAAGACGGTTTAGAATGCCATCTAGAGTTTTAATAGAAAACCATTTAGGATTATCAAATCCTACTTTTCAAAATCCACAAGACAAAAGGGGTCACCGCCCCAAAAGTTTACTTTCCGTAAAATCACCTTTACCAAACCGTTGGGATTTTAGCCCCAAATCCGTAAAATGACTTTTACAAAAATGTTGGGATTTTAGCCCCAATCCATAAAATGACTTTTACAAAACCATTGGGATTTTAGCCCCAAATCTCATCAACTCACAGTACACAAGAACGACCACAAGGTTCGTCTCCCAACATCAAAATCCACAAATAAAGGATTTAACACAAACAACAAAAATACTCTAGTGCCATCCTAGCCAAGTAAGCCAAACGAACACTTACCTCTTACACACTTAGTCGATGCATGCAATCATGAAAACACAGTTCCAAAGCACTCATTTCCGGAAATGCCAATATCGAATCACATTTGTAAAATGCACCACAATTAACCGCGGACCCACAGCTTCGTGGATCCCTGCCGAGACCCCGTCGGATCTAACCCACAGTGGTTAAAAGCAAGCTCGCGGTTCCACAGCTTCGTGGAGCCCTACCGAGACCCCGTCGGATCCAACCCGCAGTGAGCATACACACACACACGTTACTCATGCAATACTAACATGCTAAGAATGTAAGTTCATTAAGAATACTCACTAGAGATGGCCATTAACTCGACACCATTATCAAACTCTTCAAAACACAATAACAAGATTAAATACGGAATACACGATTCCATAACTTTAAACAATAGGAGTATCATCATCAAATCCTTCAACGTTCAAAATAATCAAATCATAATCAATTCCCAAAACACGCCGTTCACAAAACGCACACGCATTTGAAAGAAAGCCTTTAACGAGGCCAAACCGAAATCTTTTGAAACTTCATTTCAAACAACCAAACAAACACACCAAGACGATCACCGATCATCATATCCATAAAATAAGAAAAGTATGGGCAAGGTACTTGCCTCGATATCACGAGCAATGGAAAAGTGAACGGATACGGCCGGGTAGCCCTCAAATTCCCGAACACTATCTAGAACGTGATAGCACCGAAATTTCTACGGGAAAACACCATATGAATCATAAACACCAACGGAATTCAACATCGGAATCCTCGAACACCTATAAACCTCCGGAAGTAACAATAACACATGGTTACGACGAGAATCAAGGCCAAAACAACGGAAATCCCAACAAACTATCGAAGGGAAACCCATTGGGACATTTAATCGAACACTAAATGTTCAATAATTCCCAAGAACACTCGAATCGTCGATCGAGTTAAACAAACTTGATATATGGATATACAACCCATAGAACATGATTAATAACATCATACTACACCAATCAATGTATCAAAATCGGATTAGAAACGAAATCAAGAACAATTTCTCCAAAAAGTCAACTTGAAGAATAATCAAGAAATATACCTTGATTTGGATGAAGGATTCAAGTAGAGGTCGAAAATCTACAACAAGACTTGAGGTAGATGATCTCTACAAGTTTGGGAGCACTCAAAATCGCCCAAAAATCGCCCACAATCGCCTAAGATGAAGGAGGAAGAAGAGAGGAGAAAAAATGAAGTTTTTCTCCTCGCAAATCTGCTAAAAAACGCAGAAAAAGCCCGTGTGCCGCGGCACAGGATGAGTGTGCCGCGGCCCAGGGCCACCAAAACGCCCAGAATTAGCTTAGTGCCGCGGCACGGCTGAGTGTGCCGCGGCACACGGTACAACCTCCTTCAACACCAAAAAGGCACACCGTGCAGTCTTCGCTATTTCGACCATAACTCCTTCGTCTGGACTCCGATTGACTCACCGTTTGAACCATTGGAAATCTAACTTGATTCTCTATAACGTTGCAAAGATTCAGAATTTTTGGAGTTTCCAAGAATTAATGGTGACTTTACAAAGTCGAACTCCCACGTGAAAAAGTCGATTAAGGACACGGAACTCAACAAAATGACACCGAAACGAACTCGGATGACAAAAAGTGCAGAATTAATCATTCTCGGAATGACGAAACGGTCATGATAGAGTTTTCAAAACGAACTTCCGCCGAAAAAAGAAAATTACCGAAATTCGAAATTGCGGATATTACATTCTACCCTCCTTAAAAGAAGTTTCGTCCCGAAACTTAAAACAAGTAGGGAGAAGCAATATCCCGCCAGGAAAACTCAACGAGATACACCAAAAACAGAAAACTCGCGCCCAACGGCGAAACGCTGCAAGAAACGCAAAGAGACATACGACGTGAAAACACGCTCCACGACGACCAACACAACGTCGCCGTTAGGGATATAATAAAACCAACAAATGACAAGCGTCATCAAATGGATAATACAATCAAGTCAATTATCCGACAATCACAAAACACAACGAACAAAAATCAATATGATTGACCAACCCAACGGTACATCAATCAAAACGCGAGTCAATCGCTGAACAAATACGGAATTCCACCGCCCAAGGGTTGGAAGATCGAAAACGAGACTAATTTCCCAAACTTAAGGGGATTAGGAAGGAGCCTGAATGCTCAACGATCACGAAACGAAGACAAAAACCGAACAAACAAACGACCGAACCACAACGGTCGAGACAACAAAAAGCGAACAATCATGTTCGAATCACGAAGAACAATAAAATTCAAACAACAACTCCAAGGTTCACGTCTCGACTCGAGACAATATATGATTCGGTGAAAACAACAACATATGCATCCACATAAGATCCACATGAAAGGGAATAGAAATTGAAAAGTCACAACGACAAACGAGTTATTCCGAAACAATACCGCACTTGTCCGATCAACAAAAGCAAGGGGCAGGACAAGCTCAGAAAATGTCAACGAACATAAACGAGTCGACAGAGTCGAAAACACAAGAGTTCCAAATCCGCTCCACTTCGAATAAAAGAATTAATAGGACCAGATGATGTCACTCCCGAACAAGGTTCACAAGAATCGAACCGAACCCGCAAAGTCACGGCGATAACCAGATCGACCCATAACAAGATCGCAGTTCGTTCGGACGATGAAACCGAAATACATAACAAGTTCATAAAGTATCAACGAATACGAGCGAGTCGAAAGAATGGAGAAAGAGAAAATATAGAAGTCAAAATAGTACGGGCATTACCTCCGACCCCGTCCACGAAATTCACAAAAACGGGAGCAAGGTAACAAGACATTAAACAACCGACACATAACGGAACGATCACCGATGCACACGGCCATACCAACCCAAGCTCTAACAGCTCGCACATGCGCGACAACGCAGAAATCACCACGAGGCGACAATATTCAACACCAACATCCCACCTCTCACAAGGGGCTATCACAACAAATGTGTGGAAAACGACTCAACGCTCACACCGCCAATTCGGTCATACTCGGGAGCAAACATCAAAATGACAACGCGAACATCATACATATATACCCAGCCCTCAAACGGGAATGGATAGGTTTTAAAAATGAAAACCTCATTTTGAAAATAATTCAGAAGAACACCGATTGATCTTGAGTATCACCTTTCAAAAAGTACAAACGTGAAACATCGTTATCGAGACTTTGGAGAACCATTTCGCATTTGATAAAAATGAGGACACTTTCTCTTAGTGAAAACTTTCAGAATATTCGACCCTCGGGTCTAAATAAAAGTGTTTCTAAAACATTGAAAATATCTCAAAACATTTTGGTCCTCGAGGCAGAAAATTTTTGAAATATATTGTGGCACTTGGATGTACCACAAGAAAATAACTCATTTGAAAAAAAAATATGTCTCGAAATTTATTTCTAAGATACTCAAGTTTTCGAAAATAATTCAATGCTAAAAAGGACGATTCCAAAAAGGCTAGAATGCCCAAAAATTTCAGGTAGTCACACGGAACATCATAGCGCTGTGGGTCCCGCGTCGGAACCCCAGGCTAAAAAACCATTTACAAAAATGCCAAAAAGGCTGATGACGGTAATATTTCAAAAACTCACGAAAGCCATTTACAAAATACTAAATACCGTCACAAGAATTTCGCCAAAGCGATCAAGGCCATAATGCAAAAAACTCGGTTAAGGGAAGCAGTTATCGAAATAAAACTCGGTCGGTAAAATACCGAAAGTCATTACAAAAAAACTCACGCAGCGGATAAAAGAAATACAGTTTAACATGCACAATCCAGCAACACTACTCCTCATAAGAATAAAATATTAGAGTCAAATAACCACATTCAGAACAAAACCCCTGGCCCCATTCGAGGCCTCTAAAGACCCTACCGCACTGGCTAGTGAGCAAGTCGACCGTGTATAAGCACAAAACTTCCACAAGAGAACTTGTAAACGTGCAAAACGATTCGAAAATCATCAAAGAACGGACAAAAACAACAATAAAAAGACATCACAAGCGATTTACACTCCTCGTATAAATCAAATACGAGTCGATTAAATACATATCGTGAAATCAAAATCCACATAAGGATTCCATCACTTAACAAATAATCATAAAAATAGCTCGTGTCACACGAGGCACAACACAAAGAAGGAGACTTACTTCCACAGTCGCACGAAGATGATGATCGCCCACGATACTAATCACGACCAACAAACTCAAACGACGCGTCGCGACGACTCGATCGGATAAAATCCGACGAAACAAGACTCAAACAACACGACTTGACCCGACAGCCTAGGTTTCCTCAACCTAAGCTCCGATACCATTTATGTAACACCCCAATCCACTCAGGGATATTACACGCCGTAGACCCTCTCCTCGAAGATCTACCAGGCTGGTAACAACATTTAACATCTCGACAATGCCTTCAAGGCTAAATGACTCAGTAGACCGATTTGGTCTTTCAATAAAATATACAACTCAATTACAACATATACCCACGCAGGGGTCAAAGTACAATAAACTCCCGTACAACGTGGAAAAGATACTGCAGCGGAAAAGAAAATACAACTAGACCAATACGACATCAACGGATCCTCGTGTGATTAGTATCGTTCATCTTTCATCATCCTTCGTGCCGACCCTGTGTTATGCTCCAAAACCTGAATGCAAAAATAGACATCCACCCCGAATACTCGGGGTTAGCAAACTCCACCGCTTTTGCTAGTGCAAATACAAAGTGCAAATACGAGCCATACAATTCACATTCCACGAATAACAATAACCAGGAATCCTCAAAGATCCAAACAAAACGAAAAGTACTTCTCGAGGCAAGGGTTTGAGAAAACATTTCAAAATCGAAATACCATAAACCAATGGAAATAATTTATAAGACGGTTTAGAATGCCATCGAGAGTTTTAATAGAAAACCATTTAGGATTATCAAATCCTACTTTTCAAAATCCACAAGACAAAAGGGGTCACCGCCCCAAAAGTTTACTTTCCGTAAAATCACCTTTACCAAACCGTTGGGATTTTAGCCCCAAATCCGTAAAATGACTTTTACAAAAATGTTGGGATTTTAGCCCCAATCCATAAAATGACTTTTACAAAACCATTGGGATTTTAGCCCCAAATCTCATCAACTCACAGTACACAAGAACGACCACATGGTTCGTCTCCCAACATCAAAATCCACAAATAAAGGATTTAACACAAACAACAAAAATACTCTAGTGCCATCCTAGCCAAGTAAGCCAAACGAACACTTACCTCTTACACACTTAGTCGATGCATGCAATCATGAAAACACAGTTCCAAAGCACTCATTTCCGGAAATGCCAATATCGAATCACATTTGTAAAATGCACCACAATTAACCGCGGACCCACAGCTTCGTGGATCCCTGCCGAGACCCCGTCGGATCTAACCCACAGTGGTTAAAAGCAAGCTCGCGGTTCCACAGCTTCGTGGAGCCCTACCGAGACCCCGTCGGATCCAACCCGCAGTGAGCATACACACACACACACGTTACTCATGCAATACTAACATGCTAAGAATGTAAGTTCATTAAGAATACTCACTAGAGATGGCCATTAACTCGACACCATTATCAAACTCTTCAAAACACAATAACAAGATTAAATACGGAATACACGATTCCATAACTTTAAACAATAGGAGTATCATCATCGAATGCTTCAACGTTCAAAATAATCAAATCATAATCAATTCCCAAAACACGCCGTTCACAAAACGCACACGCATTTGAAAGAAAGCCTTTAACGAGGCCAAACCGAAATCTTTTGAAACTTCATTTCAAACAACCAAACAAACACACCAAGACGATCACCGATCATCATATCCATAAAATAAGAAAAGTATGGGCAAGGTACTTGCCTCGATATCACGAGCAATGGAAAAGTGAACGGATACGGCCGGGTAGCCCTCAAATTCCCGAACACTATCTAGAACGTGATAAAGACCGAAATTTCTACGGAAAACACCATATGAATCATAAACACCAACTAATTCAACATCGGAATCCTCGAACACCTATAAACCTCCTAAGTAACAATAACACATGGTTACGACGAGAATCAAGGCCAAAACAACGGAAATCCCAACAAACTATCGAAGGGAAACCCATTGGGACATTTAATCGAACACTAAATGTTCAATAATTCCCAAGAACACTCGAATCGTCGATCGAGTTAAACAAACTTGATATATGGATATACAACCCATAGAACATGATTAATAACATCATACTACACCAATCAATGTATCAAAATCGGATTAGAAACGAAATCAAGAACAATTTCTCCAAAAAGTCAACTTGAAGAATAATCAAGAAATATACCTTGATTTGGATGAAGGATTCAAGTAGAGGTCGAAAATCTACAACAAGACTTGAGGTAGATGATCTCTACAAGTTTGGGAGCACTCAAAATCGCCCAAAAATCGCCCACAATCGCCTAAGATGAAGGAGGAAGAAGAGAGAAGAAAACATGAAGTTTTTCTCCTCGCAAATCTGCTAAAAAACGCAGAAAAAGCCCGTGTGCCGCGGCACAGGATGAGTGTGCCGCGGCCCAGGGCCACCAAAAACGCCCAGGAATTAGCTTAGTGCCGCGGCACAGCCTGAGTGTGCCGCGTCACACGATACAGCCTCCTTCAACACCAAAAAGGCACACCGTGCAGTCTTCGCTATTTCGACCATAACTCCTTCGTCTGGACTCCGATTGACTCACCGTTTGAACCATTGGAAATCTAACTTGATTATCTATAACGTTGCAAAGATTCAGAATTTTTGGAGTTTCCAAGAATTAATGGTGACTTTACAAAGTCGAACTCCCACGTGAAAAAGTCGATTAAGGACACGGAACTCAACAAAATGACACCGAAACGAACTCGGATGACAAAAAGTGCAGAATTAATCATTCTCGGAATGACGAAACGGTCATGATAGAGTTTTCAAAACGAACTTCCGCCGAAAAAAGAAAATTACCGAAATTCGAAATTGCGGATATTACAGGTTGACAATGGGAGATTTTGCAATATCATATTCAAATCCGCTCTTGACTAGCTTGGCAACCTGACCAAGTTCATCAAGCCATTCGATACCATGCTTCAAGGGTTCGGCGACAACACGGTCCAAGCCTATGGAAGGATCAAGCTCTCTGTCGAGCTAATATGCTATTACAATCCCAAGGTTAGGATCACTAGGAACCTCAATTTTGTAATCATAGATAGGCCCAACATATATAATGGGTTGCTAGGTCGCCCATTTCTAGAAACCTTCGAGGCGGTCGCCTCTTCTTTCTTTTACTGTATCAAATTCCCCACTGCCGACGGGACGGTCGGTACTGTAAAAGGAGACCAGCTAATGGCTAAGAAATGTTTGAATTACTCTTGTGTCGTAACTTCTTTCAACACTTCCCATACTATTTATAACATTGAGACGATCGACAATCAACCGATGGAGATCGACGAGCCAAGCACCTCGTACCAGCCCGATTCAGAGGACGGACATCGAGCCAAGGATCGGTTTCGAGCCAAGCCTCGACATCAATCCAAGGATCGAGTCCGAAATCATTCCAACCGAGAAGAAACCGTCCCCATTGAAGAGTTGGAAAGTATAACGATAGATCCGGCTCGCCCAGAGCGGGAAGTACAGATCGGCACAAGCGTCAGCCTCGAGTTAAAGGATGATCTGATCAGTTTACTACGTAAGAACATCGGAGTCTTTGCCTGGTCGCATCAAGATATGGTCGGCATAAGTCCTGAACACGTTTGCTACTATATAAAGATCGACCCTGGAAGGAAAGCTGTTCACCATAAACGTAGGAAATTCGGTCCTGAGAAGTACGCAGTGCTCGACATAGAAGTCAAAAAGCTACTCGACAACAAACTAATCAAAGTAGCTACAGACGAGCCACAGTGGGTAGCCAATGCGGTGCTCATCAAAAAGCCGAGCAACTCCTGGAGGTTATGCATTGACTTCACCGACCTCAACGCGGCATGTCCAAAATACCACTTTCCGATGCCTCATATTGACCACTTAGTCGATAGCACGACAGGTTGCGAAATGATGTCGTTCATGGACGCCTTCGCACGGAAAAAGATGTGTACTTTTGGGTCCGAATGCCGTTTGGTCTGAAGAATGCGAGGGCGACCTACCAACGGCTAGTCAACGGGATGTTCGCCAACCAGATCGGCAAGACCATGGAGGTTTACATTGACGACATAGTAGTCAAGAGCCTCAGAAAGGAAGATCACCTCAATGACCTGGCCGAGACGTTCGCCATCCTCGAGAAGTTCAACATGAAACTGAACCCCAAGAAATGTAACTTCGGGATAAGCTCCGGAAAGTTCCTGGGGCACATCGTGAGCCAGAGGGGGATCGAGGCGAACCCCACCAAGATCCAGGCGATCCTCAACATGCAGGAGCCACGGAATGTCAAACAGGTGCAACGCCTCACAGGTTGTCTAGCTGCCCTTAACCGTTTCATTTCTCGGCTCGGAGATAAAAGCAAGCCATTCTTCACGACCATAAAGAACAAGAAGTTTGCATGGACAAAGGAGAGTCAAATAGCGTTCGCCAAAATCAAGGAGTATCTGTCTAATCCCCAAATCTTGGCAAAGCCGATCCCCGGCGAAAAGCTATTCCTTTACCTGGCGGCCTCGGAGGTCGCGCTGAGTGCTGTTTTAGTGCGAGCAGAGGGGCAAACCCAGTTGCTGATCTATTTCGTTAGTCAAGCGCTCCATGATGCGGGAAACACGTTACACGCCTCTGGAGAAGATCGCCTACGCATTAGTCATGAGTGTTCGCAAGCTGAGGGCCTACTTCTTCGAACACCAAGTGGAGGTTCTGACGACTCTCCCCTTAAGGCAAGTTCTGCACCGGCCAGACACCAACAGGCGACTCCTCAAGTGGTCACTGGAGATCGCCCAATACGATATCACGTACGCCCCTCGCACGGCGATAAAAGGCCAAGCTCTGGCGGACTTCGTGGTGGAATTAACGTTCCCACCCAGTCCGACCCATATCGGCCGCCCTGCTTGGAAATTGTACGTAGATGGATCGGCGACCAACTCGCGAGCAGGGGCAGGGATTGTCCTCATCAGCCCCGACAGCCAAAGTTTCACAAATGTTGTGCGTTTCAAGTTCCGTACGACCAACAATGAAGCCGAGTACGAAGCCTTGGTAGGCGGGCTCGATCTAGCGCTCGCCCTGGACGTTCGTCGCCTCCACATCTTCATGGACTCCCTATTGGTCGTGAACCAAGTCAAGGGGGAATATGAGGCGCGCGGCGAACAAATGATCAAATACCAAGAATTGGTTGCCGAAATGTGCACAAAGTTTGAAGAAGTGCTGATCGAACAAGTCCCGAGAGAGCACAACTCCCAGGCCGATGCCCTATCCAAACTAGCATCGTGAGATGGGGCGGCAGATTTCTCTAACATCCAAATCACAAAATCAACAAAGCCGGCGATTGACAAAAGCCTGATTACCACAGTTGCCATCGCTGAAGAGAACTGTATGACTCCGTTCATTAAATACTTGAAGGACGGAACGGTCCCCGCCGACCGTATCAAAGCTCGCCAGCTTCAGCTCCGTGCAACCAGATACAACTTATTGGACGACCGGCTTTACAAGCGATCTTTCAGCCTTCCTCTCCTCAAGTGCATTACTCCGGAGGAAGGCCGACTCGTTTTAGCCGAAATCCATGATGGGATCTGTGGAAATCATGCTGGAGGGCGAGCTCTCATCCACAAAACGACCAGGCAAGGTTTTTTCTGGCCTACACTACAAAAAGACGCAATCGCCTATGCCCGATCGTGTCACAGGTGTCAAGTGATGGGCCCGAACATCAAGCTCTCCCCCGAGCAGCTCACTTCTATGTACAGTCCATGGACGTTCGCCCAATGGGGCATCGACCTCATCGGTCCCTTGCCGACGGCGCCAGGGGATGTAAATTTGCCATCGTGGGGGTCGATTATTTCACGAAATGGGCTGAGGCCGACCCACTCAACAAGATCGGCCAGGAACAAGTAATCAAGTTCATTTGGAAGAACATCATATGCCGGTTCGATCTACCCCAGGCTATCATCTCCGACAACGGAAAGCAGTTCGACGGTTTGGAAGTCATGCAATTCGGCGAGAAATGGGACATCAAAAAGTTGTTCTTGGCCCCTTACCACCCTCAGACGAACGGGCAGGTAGAGGCTGTAAACAAGATCCTCAAACACACGATCAAAGCAAGACTCGAATCCAAACAAGGACGATGGGCGATCGAGCTCTCAGATGTTTTGTGGTCCTACCGAACGACGACCCGAAACTCAACCGACGAAACCCCATTCGCCCTCGCCTTCGGAACAGAAGCAGTGATCCCTGCGGAGATCCCCGTCCTCAGCCACCGAACTGAACAGGAAATGACGACGGACAATGATGTAGCCCGACAGATCGACTTGGATATGCTCGAAGAATGGCGACTGACCTCGGAAATGAAGAACACGATCCACAAAAGGAGATCCGAAAAATTCTTCCATTCGAAGGTCAAAGAAAGGCGATTCCAAGTAGGCAACCTAGTCCTCAAAAAGGTACAAACTCACACGAGAGTATTTGGCCCGAATTGGGAGGGACCCTTCAGAATATCTAAATGGCTGACCAGAGGAGCCTACGAACTCCAACACCCAGACGGCACTCCGGACCAATATCCCTGGAACGCCGTACATTTGAAGAAATACTACCAATAAAAACTCTATATTCAGTTACCCAATGTATAAAGAGTTTAATGAGATTTTCCGATCCCCTATATATGATCCGCCTCGACAAAATAAACAAATAAAAAAGAGGACGACTCACTCGCCCTACAAGAGGTCGTCATCTAGCCTGACGGACCTATGCAAGCGATCGCCCTTCCAAGCACAACGTATACCATCGAGGATCGTCATTGAACGTGGCGGTCTGAGGTAGAAAAGTGCAGCCATGGTCCTGGAGGTCGATGGAACCGACATCTTCGTCCATACAAGGTTCCTTTGGGCTACGCGAGGCGGGCGTAGCCGAAGGACCCTCCAAACAAATCTGTGGACTCGCTCGCCCGCCCTCAAAGGTTCAGCATCTAACATGATGGACCCGGACAAGGCGACGCATCCTTACCCCCGTCACAATGTGTACCGTCGAAGATTGCTATCTAACATGACGATCCGAGGTATAAAAGTGTTAACAAGCCGCGGACGTGGAGTCGATTAATCCGACGACGCCCCGTGCAAGGACTCCTCCAGACCAAGACCGCTCGCCCTTCGTTTAAATACGAGGCGGGCGCAGCTTAGTGGAGGACCCTCACAATAAAGTGAGTCGCGAGACAGACCTACAGGTGGAATGTTCCTCGCGCACAAGACACGATCATGGAGGTCGGTCCATCGAACTCCATGACCGTGCATGGTTCCTCAAGGTCGAAACGTTCGGCCTCCCTCGAGGAATCAACAAAATTGGAGATCGCAAGAAACAAACTAAAGATAGCTCACCAAATGTATTATTTTCGTTCCCTTACTTTCGCTAAGTAAACAAAAACAAGGGGCAAAGCGGAGCTATTCATACATGCGATCAGGAGGACGGAACCACACACAATCGGCTTTGTTCAAACACACACATGACGATCGGTTTTGTTCAAGAAATTTACAAGTAAGAATTTCAAGTGTACCAATGCATTCGGATCAATTCATACAATGGCCGCTGTCCAAACAATTGTGCAAAGTCGAAATGATGCGAAACATTCAGACAATACGATCATACAAACAAGGCATCAGGTGCAATTGTGTAAACACTTGTGTAAATTCGTATGCAAAACATTCAGAGAGGCGATCGTACAAATAAAGAGTCAGATGCAAAAAACGTATTTTATTCCATTCAAATTGTTTATACATACACGCCCGAAGGCAAAACAAGAAGAAACTGGAAATTACAAGGAAAAAACAAATTGACTGCGGTCTCACTCAGGCCACCCCCGCCTGGCCTTCGCCCCCAGCAGATGGATCAGCGTGCGCTTCCTCATCGGCTTCCGGATAAACAAGTTTGTCCGGCGACAGATAACAGCTCAGATCGATCCCGAGGTCGGTGAGGTCAAGGATCGGCAGAGAGAAGTCCGGCTGCAAAGGATGCTCAAGCACGTAGGCTTTGAAGTTTTCAATCAGAGGGCTGACCTCGAGCCCTCCCTTCTTGGCAGCACGGATGGCGTCGGCGTAAGCCATGTAATATGCGAACTCGCCAACATACTCCACGCTGAGGTAGGGATCGGTCTCGATCGCCTCCAACTTCTCCTTCAGCCCCGCGGCTGTCTTGTCCGCATCCTTGAGCTCGGCTACCTTGGCGGCCAGTTCCCCGTTCGACGACTCCAACTCGCCATTTAGCCGGTCCACCACCACCTTCAATCCGGTCACCTCCTCCTGCGAAGCGACATGCAACCGACGAGCCTCCGTCATCTGGTCACGCATCCTATCGACCACCGCCCGGGACCGGTCGAGCTCCTGCGTCATCTGGTCAAGATCTTGTTTAGATCGCTTGGCCATCTCAGCATACTCCTTCTCCATGGCCACGATCCTATCGACAAACTCGGTGTTCTGGTTCCGAGCAGCCTCAAGATCCGAATAGAGGCGAGCAGTAGAGGGCCGCCCCTTATAATCTTTAACAGCTTGAGTGGCCATCGTCGCCGCTTGGAGGGTCAAAGGCAAGAGTTGCCTGCATGGCATCTCCAGACCGCCGGCGTGCAATCGCATACAGGTCGGTCGTCCAAGCCTTCAGGAGGGAGGAGATGGTGCGGGAGATGTAGGAAGGGACGTCGATAGGCTCGCGAGGGGACTTGCTCACCAGGAAATCCAGCACCATCGGCGAGGTGTTCGGATCGGCAAGGCAGACCCTGCAACAAAAAAAAACAAAGGAGTTAGTATGCACCCTACACAAGTGGCTTAACTCACAAAGAACAAACCAGTCTTACGTTTCGAACTTCTCGGGGTCGCGGCCGAAATAGGGCTTGCCCCGCGGAGTCTGGGTGTCAGCGATCGCCGTGGCCTTTAGGAAGGCCGCTGAGGGCGTAGG
Organism: Orobanche coerulescens; assembly: GCA_033398695.1. Classification (NCBI taxonomy): domain Eukaryota; kingdom Viridiplantae; phylum Streptophyta; class Magnoliopsida; order Lamiales; family Orobanchaceae; genus Orobanche; species Orobanche coerulescens. The sequence goes on from CM065803.1 coordinate 55,747,904, forward strand.
CCCCTCCGCCATTGGGATGGCAGAAATAGGGGGCGCGGCAACCGGCGGCACCACAATGGACGCCTCCGCAACAACAGTCGGCAGGGGCTCCTTCGGCCTCCGCCTCTTGCGGTTGCGCTGGAGCTGCTACTCCCGAGCCTCCGGCGCTATGATAGGTATCTCCTCGGGGATAGGATGGGTCGTCGTTGCAGGGGCACGGCCCGCCTTCTTCCCTTGGTGGAGACGACTCATAAGGCCGGGGTTCGACATTGTAATCTCTCTCGGGGGCTCGGAGTAGCGGGGAAAGTGGATCTCTGTCAAAGAAGAAATTCAATCAAGTTAAACATCTCTTTCAATCAGACGATCGTCAAGCAGAAAAGAGATAGTATGCATTCATACTTGGAACCTTCAGGTGGCGAGGGAAACGAAACAACCGAGCGCCCAACTAATGAGCTTTGTTGTTGACCGTGCGAGCGTCGATGTAGTTGTCCGGCAGACCGCAGATTCGCTCCCAAACGATCAAGAAGTCAAATGGAAGGTTGCCGATCGCTGGAATAAGGGAGCCTGCAAAAAGGAAACCAAATTAGATCAGTTTAAGGGTGTATCCGAATAAAGGGAGAGTTAAAACCCTTACTCGGATTCCTCTCCCGAAAGCCGGTGGGGATATCCAACTCATCCTCTAGTTTATTGCTCGCCGCTGACCTCCACGCTCCGCCGACCCAACACCATTTCGTCAGGTCGCCCCGAACCTTGTTCGGCCCCAAGGACCACCCTGTCCATGCGACCCTGAATGTGGTAGCCGCCAACTGAACCCTTCTGCGCCGTCAGCTTGAAGAGGTAGTTCATTTCCAGTGCAGAAGGTAGACGGAACAGCCGGTGACCGCCAAAAAGAGTCTAGGTACTGATAATCTGCAGCCAAGCGTTCGGCGTCAATTAGAGCGGCGCCACATTCCAGGCGGACATCAGGTATGACACGGTGAACGGCAATGGGAACCGCAATCCGGCCCCCAGGATCAGTTCGTTAACGGCGACCATACCCTCGGGAGGTTGGTCGGCGCGTTCGTTCTCCGAGGGACATACAATGAGACATCATAAGGGATATGGAACTCCGCCCTCCAGCGACTCAAGTACTTCCTGGTCGCCGAACTCCGGATCTGACCGAGGGTCCACGGGGAGCATTCCGCGGCCCGAAATGACGTCCGCTTCACGGGTTCATAAGGGTGGGCGACCGAGTATGCACCGAAATCAAACTGAGGACGTGGTCCGGCCAGCCTCTCCATAAGTCCGGCGAATTCCAGAAAGGCCCAGCCGAACACACTGTTCTTCTCCAAATACAGCCTCACCGCCTCATCCTCGTCTACCGGCGAGCCCTTCTGCCCTGCCGACGACGACCTCGCCGCGTCAGCCTCGTTAAAAAGCTCTTCAACCTCCGCGGGTGCGATTCCCGCACGAATGGCCTCGACGACCGTCTCCATGTGAATAGCCGCGGAGGTCTCTTCCCGGGCAGGTGAAGCCACGGCGGCGGAAGAGCTACCTTGCCTCATACACATTGGATCCTCCTCCAGACATGTTCGAAGAGAAAAGGGGGGAGAGAATTTTTGTTCTTACCTAGAAAGAAAGTCGATCGACGCAAGAAGCTTCAAGGAATTTCGGCAGAGTCTTCATCTAAAGGCAAGGGCGCATAAAGATCTAAACTCCAGTAACCCTAGCCCCTTTATAGGTGAGAGCAGGGACCTCTGTGCAATTAGGCAGAATCCCAGGGGCTGAAGTGCAATCGTCGGGGGAGACACATTAAATGCAGCCCTCGAAACCCGCGTATGCGTCGTTTCGAGGGCACGCCAGGCGACAAGTCTGACAAAAACCTTCGAACTCCCCCAACGGGAGCACGACGCGTGTCCCTGTGACGTTTCGAAAGCCCGCCTCCACTTCCCGCTATTTCCAGCGCCTAAGGAGATCGTCCGAATTCGAAACCAGTTCGTCCAGGCGACGATCGTCCGTTTCATAAGTAGATGAGTCGCTCGTTTAAAACAAGCGATCGCCAGCAGTGCCACCTCACCCCACGTCTTCAACATCGGAGCGAGCTGGGGGTCAATTGTTGTGCAGCGATTTATACGCCTCGATGGGGATCGGCATAATGATCGGGAGCCAGCTAAAGAAGACAGATGTTGGGCAAGCGCCTAGAGGTCGACGTCCAAGACGATCGTCTTTTGGAATCTGGCGATCGCCTCTAATGTCCGACTGGAGACGATCGTCCCATGCCACGTATGAATCCGACATCCATCAAAGTCTTCGAAGACCGAATCTCGGGTGAAGACCCACGTGCAGATCCGCAAAAGGTGCCGCAAGAACAGGTCCTACTCCAGCCCATCAGAAGCTGTCAGTGATAGGGACGACCTCACCAACCGACAGACCCGCCGAAAGGTCCTAAGGTGGGACCGCCCAGGACAGCGAGATGAGGCACCTGTCTCCTCCTCATTGGTTCGCGCCTCTGGCAACCAGCAGCAGCTTCGGATTTTAAGGAACAGTCCCACATGTTGGGACGATCGCCCGCCTTATTTAAATACAGGAAACGGCGATCGCCCGCGGTGGACAGGGACGTCCCAGCAACCCTTTCACCTATAAATAGAAGGCCTCTAACAGTGGTCAAAAGACAGTGAAAAACGTGAACACAAACACAGTTTACAACGTAAACACAGAACGCCAAAAGCAAACTATACAGAGAACTCTCCATCTTTGTAACAAGAACTCACAGAGCTTCAACTCTGGTTCTTCCGGCAATCTTCAGCACTCGATAGCTAAGATAAATAGAGTCTTTACACTCATTGTAATTGTACTCTAACAGTAATATCTGTACTCACTAGTATTCATATTAATAACATCTCGCGAGAGCATTCAAGCCCGGGACTAACAACCCCAGCAAATCTTGTGTTATTTATTTCCCTACGGACGTGCTCTCGCACTTTGTTTGTTACTCGTCCATTCCAACATATCATCTCCGGATAATATTTTGGGTAACAACATTCAATAAATACAAGACGCTGTAGAATACAGCTAAAGAGTTCGCACAGCTTCTTGTAGAAGGAAAGCTCCCACTATAGATAAAGCTGAAATCCCAAGCTATGAAGGGCGATCGGCTAACTCATCCAGAAGACTGGATCCTTTCATTTGATTCGACCCATTAAGGTAGAAATTTCTACAGGGATCTAGGAAAAGATGCTCTTGTCAACTGGTGGAAGGGAATCGAGAATGACCCCTCCGGTAGGACTTGGCGACATCAGTTATACAGGGGATAGTACTACTATTTTTCTGCATGTTTATGTTTCCTGTCTGCTTCCAATGTAACTTTCTATTCTATCAGCATTGTAATTGACCATCAATGTAACTTTGGTTTCTTGAAAGATTACAGCTCGTAATCTACCTTTACTGTTTTACTGTTTTGATTACGATTAAATATTGAAATATTCAACAAGTATAAAAACATGATAATCCTCAAGCTGTAAGAACTTGTCTGTGAACAGTTCATAGATTAAGTTGAATTTAGTTAAGATTACATAATGTAAGATTGTGCCTGCTCGCCAATCATAAGTTAAGTTGTAATACACTTAGTTCTGTAGCATTTTTTTTGGGAACTTTCCTGCGAGCAGTTCAAATTTTTAGACTAAGTCATGAAGATCAGGTCTTTCGACAAAAGACTTGAATACAACCTCTCTGTATCAACGAAGTTTTGGCATTATCATAAAGGGTAGAATTGTTGGAAAAATACCATCCCTGTGTTTTGATAATTGCCTCATACAGCATGTTGGCCACTAAGTATACAGAATACAGCTTGGAAACGAGTTAGTACAACAAGCTCTACGATTTTCAAATAAGAGTGCATATCGGAAGTCGGTTAAAGTAAGTTGTTGTAAATACAACAACTAGGTTTTCTCCTGTTAGCTTGATGCGTATAGGGTATGCAGTGTATACTTATAAATAATCACAATAATGAAAACAATAGATGCAGAAGGTAAACAACATGATATTTAAAGTGGTTCGAGGTAAACCCCTCTACGTCCACTGATCCTCCACACCGGAGTAAAACGTTTATTATAATCACTATGTACACATCTACGTGACTATAATCAAACCTATCCTTGTATCGTTCAACAGATTGATACAAAGACTGTCGCTTTCAACCGTTCACACAGATTGATTGTTGGCGTCTTCTTGACTTTGCTTCTTCTCATATAGATTGAAGCTTCGTCCGATTCGTCCCATACAGGTCAGAATAGCTTTCTTAGTTCACACAGAACTGATAATTTTCTTCAAATGTAAGAACACGGGTTTGAACAACAGCTTGACTTCTTGAGCTTTGAGTTGATGATGTGTTGTTCAAGGTTGAGCACTTGTATATTTCTTCTCTCAAGAATGGCAGTATGCTTGAAGAAATATGTTTACTCTTGATATATTGTTCTTGTGATGTTCACAAATGTATCTCAGTATATCTTAGTTCGTTCAGTTTTCAGTCATTCTCAGTTGTTTTCGCTATCTATATTTCTGATCTTCAAACTTCGGGGTATATATAGCCTTTGGAATGGATACGTTTTGAATAGATTCGTTGAGCAAAGAGTCCGTTCCAATGTGTTGATTAAGCAAAATACAAGATCTGGATTTTGCTCCTTGTCTGAAGATCTTTGTCGGCTGGTATTTAAATACTTTATCCAGTCAGTATTTAAATACTTATTTTCAAACGGCGTCTTGACTTTAGTGAGTAAAGTAGATTCCGTTCCAACGGTCTTCAGTCCTGTTGGATGAGTGTTGATTAGTTTAACACTTACAGCCTATTTGCTGTATCCAACATGTTGCATGTTTAATACTGTAGCTGTAGGTTCTAACGTTGTAGGATCTCTTAGTGCTGCTGTATGGAAGATGCTGTATGGATGTTTCCGGACAGCTTCCATACTTGGTGTCATAACGACTTATGAACTTCTTGCTATATGTTGGGCAATTATCCTTTTGCTATATGATCGGCATTTGTCATCTTGCTGTATGTTGGCACTTATCAAAACAAGGTACAAGTTTGTTTATCCCAACACATCATAAGCTCTTCTAAGTCAGCATTTCAGTCTAAGTATGGAAGCTCTTCATACAGTTTGTCCATACAGCGAAAGATCTACCTGCATAGTCAGAAGTCCATTCCTGCAATGCTTTCATCATTATACATCAATATATGAAGAAGCTGGATACAACAAACATGATGTAGGTGTTTTACTTAGAAAAAATAAAACACATATCCAGCAGGACTAAAGAAAAATTTTAAACTGTTGTGAAAGAAACATTGTTATTCATAAAGTATTGACGGTTAAAGTACCATTTAATACAGATTGGAGAGTATTTAATGCGTCCGAAAAAGACTATAGTCTGAACAGTGTGAAGAGCATTTAATGCTAAGTCAAAAGGAATGCATGAAACATTAAATGCGTAACGCCTTAAATTCAAACATTCTGAAGCCGCCAATCAGAGAAGTTTTAATCTTACCAACCGGCCAATGGCTACATTTATAACGGATCTATTTCTAAGGTTATAAATATCCCCAAGCAAGAGGATATTGCTAACTCAGTACATTATCCCCTAAAATACATCTGATGCATTAGCTCTGACAATTTGAATATCAAGCTAACAAAGAGAAGTATATTTCCTTGAGCATACATCATTATCAAGAGAAGAAATCTATAGAGTACTCAACGCAAACAAATAACATCTTACAGCGAACGCCCATCAAAACATACAACTGTTGTTTAACCCCGTTCTACCCAAACCTTACATTGAGATCAACTTAGCCCTGTGCGGACTAAGCCCTTGCTAGTTCCGACTTGTGCGGGAAGAATATCATTAAAGATGAAGCTTCGATCTGTGTGAGGTCCAAAGAGACAAGCCAATCTATGTGAACGGCCCAAGATATTGTCGACTGTATCAATCTGTGTGAACAATACAACGACATATTTTAATTAAAGTCACATAGTTGTGCACGCTGTGATTATAATAAAACATCTTACTCCTGTGTGGAGGACCAGTGGACGTAGAGGGGTTTACCTCGAACCACTTATATCTATGTGCATTTACATCATGTCATTTACTGTTTTCATATCTGTCTGTGATTTAAGTATATATATTGCAAAAACCGTGTACGCACCAAGCAAATAGGATAATACTTGGTTGTTGTATTTACAACAACTCAATATCAATCTTCCACTATGCAAATAACTTTGAAAAAGATACATCTTATTCACCCCCCTTCTAAGTTGTTTACTGTATAATGTGTGCCAACACGTGTTCTTCAGGCTGGGGATGTAGAAGTTAGTATGAATAAGACTGCTTTATGCCTCATTCCGAAGGTTGACGTGCCAAGTACTAGCTCAGTTTCAGCCTATTTCACTTTGTTATGTGATGTAAAAGATGGTTACTAAAACATTTGAGAATAGGCTCAAGAGCATCTTGCTTCTTATTGTGAACCCTACACAGTCTAGCTTTGTTTTGGGATGTCATATAAAGGACAACATTATTATAGCCCAAGAAGCTATTCATTAGATACGTAATAAGAAAAGTCGTAAGGTCCTTATAGCGATTAAGGTTGACCTTGAAAATGCTTATGTCAGAGTACATTGTCCATTTCTTCCGAGTTCGTTGAGGGCTACTGGAGTGTTGGGGGATTTGGTGGATGTTATCATGGAGTGTGTCTCTTTTGCTTCTATACAGATTCTTTGGACTGGAGACCTTACTGCATCGTTTACTTTTTCTCATGGTATTAGACAGGGCTGCTCTCTTTTGCCTTATTTGTTTGTTCTGTGCATGGAGAGGTTATCTCACTGCATTACGAAAGAATAGACGATGGGGTGTGGAAGATGTTGGTTCTTAGGAAGCATGGCCCCCCACTCTCACATCTATTCTTTGATGATGATCTTTTATTATTTTGGGGAGGTGGATTTGGATACGGAATTGGCAATGGAAAAGGTTTTACAGAATTTTGTGTGAGTTCTGGGATGAAGGTTAGCTTTGAAAAAACAACTATATTTTTCTCTAAGAATACAGATAGTGCTATGCGACGTGGGTTGCGGGATTTCTTGAGGGTGCAAGAGGCTGATAATCTGGAGAGATATTTGGGTGTCCATATGCTTCATGGGCGTGTTAATAAAGGTACTTATGATTATTATTCTGAATAAGATGAAAGTGGAGATTGTGAATTGGACTGCGTCTAGTATTTCCTTTGATGGTCGCTTAACCCTTGCTCAGTTGGTGCTTAATGCAATGCCGATTTATGCTTTGCAAACAGCTAAGTTACCTTCTAGTACTTATGATGAGATGGAACGATTCACGTGTCATTTTCTTTAGGGTGGTACGAAGGATCATAGAATGGTGAGTATGGTGGCTTGGGATGTAACTAAGTCGAAGGAAGATGGAAGCCTTGGGCTTCAGGATATGCGGGATGCTAATAGTGCTTTTGGGATGAAATTAGGCTGGAATTTGTTCACGATGTAGTCGGACCTTTGGGTACAAGTGTTGAGCGCTAAGTATAATTTTCCTCTTTATGCTGACTTTACCCCTTGGTGCGCACGTCTTGCTCGCAACTGTGGAGATTGATTTGTTAGAATTAGGGGGATATGTGGAGGAATGTGGCCTAATCTATGGAATCAGGTGAAATTATGGGTTCACAGATGGATACTTAGGTTAGATGCCACCCTTGAGGATTTGGCCATTGGTAGAATCCCGCAGTACATGCTATATAAACTGGTCTATTATTTTGTTTAGGAGGGAGTGGGATGGCGATGGGAACATTTGATCCCTGCCGACATTATCATGATTGTTACTGCCACTTTGCCGCCGGTTGGCCACGGGGATGATTCGGCCTTTTGGGGCGCTTCGTCCTAGGGGCAATTCTCTTTGGAATTGGCGTACAGATATATTCACCCATTTGAGGTTCCTTATGCCCAGGTCCCTTGGAATATTTTTTGGAGGTCGTATGGCCATCAACGTATTCACACATTTTTGTTGCTCTCTTTTAATAATGGAGTCATGACTAATATTGAGCGAGTTCGAAGGCACATCTCCTCTAGTGCAGTTTGCCGTATGTGTGGAGAGGGGGGAGACCACCTTGCATTTGCTGAGAGATTGTCATGATGCACGTATTATTTGGGAGGGCATATTGAAAGTGAATGAGGTAACTGCTTTTTTTAATCCTTCACTTTCTTTATTTGATTGGATATTTGGCAACCTGAAGTCGTTACCTAAATGTGAGAATGGTATTGGATGGAGTATTTTGTTAGGTGTTATTTGCTGGAACTTGTGGAAAAATAAATGTAAGTTTGTGTTTCAGAATGAGAGATTTAGACCATATTCAGTTATTGCCCGATCGGTGGCGTTGGCCAGGCAAGTAGAGGATGCTCGACAACTTTTTGTTGGTATAGTAAGGAGGCCGCATTTGGTGTAGCAGGTCAGGTGGACGGCACCGCCACCTGGGGTCTTTAAATTGAATTATGATGTGTCGCTCCTGAGGGATTCCACATGCGTTTGGTGGAGGTGTTTTGTATGATCATGCTGGGATTTGACGTGGTGGATTTGCCGTAAACATTGGCCCTTGCGCTATTCTGTAGGCTGGGGTATGGGCTATTTATTATGGTATCGTACATGCTCATTCTCTTGAGATTTGGCATCTGATAGTGGAGAGTGATAACCTTTCTGCTGTTGAGAAGATTAAGGGGACAAATGTGGTGAATGCTTATTGCCAAACCCTGACACATAGTATTCGGGAGAGTATGCAGCATTTTGAGTTGATTGAGCTTCGCCATTTGCATCGTGAGGGGAATTTTGTTGCTGAGTACTTGTCTCACCATGTATATGCCTCCCCAACGGGGTTCCATAGTATTCCACATCCACTGGAGGGAGTCCAGCTATGGATGATACTGTTGGAATCATTATTTAATTTAATTTTATTTTGTAAAATTAAATATTGTAGGATCGATGTACATTCCGAGTAGATGATCGTGATATATTCACATTCTCTAAACCGATTCCCGGTGAGTGAGAAATAGTGAATTAAATTTTGCCACTTAATTGTGGATTAATGAGGGATGGTTATCCCATATTGATTAATGAGCTATCATTGTTCAAGTATATAAGGAATTTTCGTTATACATGTATTAATTAATGGCATATGTGATGGGACTCACCTAGGCCTTGGTTGTGAGCCTTAGCCTTGGTCTTGATCCTGTATCTTGACAATTGGACTTTGGTCTGTTCTTTGGGCCTGGTCCTGGGCTTGGCCTCAGGCTAGGCCTTAGCTTGCTTAAAGAATTTTTTGGACTAGCTCAACAATGTTGTTGGGCTCGTATGTGTGCACATAAGGATGTCCAGGTACATCCCTCGAGCGGTTAAGGAGATGAATACAGTCCAGATGCATCCTGACTGTTCAAATTCAGTCAGAACATGGCAGTAACCTCCCAGGAGTGATGAGGAGGAGTAAATGCCGATTTGAATTCTTTAACTCCTGCCTTTTTGAATTCTGAAATTCCTGTATCAATGCAGCATGAATGCCTGCATTATGACAACCATTAGTTGCTATGTTAAATCCCTGCAGGAGTGACATGGCCTATAAATAGGCATGCATCTCATTTCTACCAGCACATGTAAAAAATCAACATACGCAGTTTCTGCAGACATAGTCTCATAGTCGGCCTCGTCCTCACCTCATTCCAGTTCGTCGGATCTCGTGGGTTTTGTGGTGCTACTACCTCCGAGATGCTGCCATTTTATCTTTGGAGACGATACGTCAGAACCGAAAGCACTACTGGGGCGTATTTCCTCTTGCGTATAGAGAATTAATCGACTCGGCAATAGTTTACGGTTTTTTCAATTATTTCCTGTAATTTAAATTCAGTTTCAAGTTTTGTAATTTCTGTTTTTCGAGTTGTAATTTTGTTTCCTGATTTAATTTATTTTTGCCCGACAAGTTTTACGAATAAATTTCCAACAAGCGCAAAAAGAAATATACTTGCTGTTTTTACTAAATTCAACAACTGGAGATGTCGACTGCTGCATCCATCGACTCAAGCACCACCACTGCCTTTGCCTCTACCACTGCATCAACCATGGCGAACACTATTGATGTGACTATGTCCAATTTGATGAGCTTAACCACTTCAGTGACAATCCCATGGGTGTTTTTGAACCCCTTTCTGACAACTGGTGGATCCACCTCGATTAACACCGTTGGTTCCACTTTCAGTGATACCGTAGGATCCATGTTAGGATCTACTGTTGGGGCCTTCGGGTTCAACACAAGTGGTTCTTTTTTTGGAACAACCTCGGGGCCAAGGATAATGCCTACCGCAGAAAAGCCGCCAAAGTTTGGTGGAGCCGACTTCAAAAGAGGGCAACAAAAGATGTTGTTCTATTTAACAATGTTGGGCTTTGCAAATTTCCTTAAGGAAGATATGCCACCAGCGCCAAGTGCACAAGAAATAAGTTTCACTGTCCGGGCCGCCTATGACAACTAGCACAATAGAGATTATCTTTGTAAAAACTTTATTCTAAATTCTTTAGAGGATAGTTTATACAATGTGTATTCTGTTGTAAGCACATCAAAAGTGATGTGGGATGCACTTGAAAAGAAGTACCGAAGTGATGATGCAGGTACAAAGAAATTTGTAGTCACTAAGTGTTTGGACTACAAAATGGTTGATTCAAGGTCAATCATGGAATAAGTGCAAGAGTTCCAACTCATTATTCATGATGTCAATGCCGAGGGGATGGTCCTGTCGGATGCTTTCACTATTGCAACAATCGGAAGGACTTCAAGAGCTACCTTAAGCACAAGCGAAAGGAGATGACTCTTGAATACTTGATTGTGAAATTGCGCATCGAGTCAGATGTGCGCAAGAATGATCATAAGCCAAAAGGCCTGATTGATGTTAAGGCCAATATATTGGAGCAAGGCGGTCCCTCCATCAAATGAGCTCACCCAAGTGTCAAAAACAAGGATAAAGGGAAGTAATCTGTCAAGAAGTTTGATGGTGATTGCTTCAATTGTGACAAACATGGGCACGTGGTGAAGGACTGCCGAAATCCGAAGGCCAACAAGAAGAAGAAACATGCCGCCAACATTGCCGAGATGGATGGCGCATGGAAAAAGGACGACCTTGTTGCTATGGTCACCGAGGAGGTCAACCATGTTGAGAACCAAGGTGGTTGGTACGTCTACACCGGTGCTAACGCCCACATTTTTGCCGATAGGAGCCACTTTAAGACCTATCAAGCTATTGAGGGGAGGAAGCTCAACATGGGGAATCCAGCTTCATCTGAGATTGTTGGAGTTGGAGAAGTGGCCCTTAAACTAATGTACGGACAAACACTCACCTTGAAGAATGTGCTTCATGTTCCTGGCATTCAGAATAACTTGATCTCGGGCTCTATAATAGTTAGTAAGGGGTTTAAACTAGTGTTTGAGTCAGATAAGATTATCATAAAGAAGTTTGATATGTTTCTTGGTAAGGGTTACCTCTCGTAGGGACTCTTTAAACTCAATGATTTGGCTATGCGCAATGTAATCAAGCCTATTAATGGTAATAAAAATGTTACGGCTTCCTCTTATTTGACCGAGTGTTCAGATTTATGGCATTGTAGATTAGGTCATATGAATCTAAATGCTATAAAAAGATTAGTAAACTTAGCTTTACTAAAATTAAATGAAGTCAATACTCAAAACAAATGTGAGATTTGTGTTGAGGCAAAAATGATGAAGCTACCGTTTCATTCGGTAAAACGGAACAATAAACCCCTTGAATTAATTCACACAGACGTGTGTGATTTAAAGTTTGTGCAAACTAGAGGTGTTAAGAAGTACTTTATCACTTTCCTCGATGACTGCACAAGATATTGCTATCTCTATCTTTTGAGAAGTAAAGATGAGGCTATTGAAGCCTTTAAGAACTTCAAGAATGAAGCCGAGACCCAAATAGGTTGTCGTATTAAGATGGTTTGAAGCGATAGAGAAGGCGAATATGTAGCCGCGTTTGAGGAATTATGCAACGAGAGTGGTATAAATCATCAAACAGCTCCATATGCACCACAATCTAACGGCGTTGCTGAACGTAAGAATCGAACACTTAAAGATATGATGAATGCCTTATTACTTAGTTCAGGGTTGTCCCAGAACATGTAGGGGGAAGTGTTACTCCTTATGAGTTATGGAAAGGTAGAGACCATAATACAAATATCTCAAAGGGTGGGGGTGTTTGGCGAAGGTTGAGGTGCCTCTACCTAAACAAGTTAAAATTGGTCCTAAAATGGTCGATTGTATCTTTATTAGGTATGCACTGAACAACAACGCTTATCGGTTTCTTATCCACAAGTCAGAAGTACCTGATATGACTGTGGGAACAACAATTGAGTCAAGGAATGCTATATTCTTTGAAAACATATATCCTTGTAAGGACAATGATAAAGCTGAGAACAATTCTAGTAATAGAGTTGAAGATGAAGCAACAAGTTCAAAATCTGTGGATGTAGGTCTAAAGTCACGTAAGCGATCGAGATCTAATCTGAAAAATGTAGAACTAAGACGTGGTAGTGGGTTAGGACACTAAAGACATTTGGACCTGACTACATAGCATTCATGTTGGATGCAGAACCAACATCGATCAAAGTAGCTTATGCTAGAACAGACGGGTTGCTCTGAAAAGAAGCTGTTCAAAGTGAAATTGACTCAATTTTGCAAAACCAAACATGGTTTTTGGTTGATTTACCTGAAGGTTGTAAGCCCTTAGGATGCAAATGGATCCTTAAAAGGAAGTACAAAGCATATGGGTCAATTGATAAGTATAAAGCTCGTTTAGTAGTCAAAGGTTTTAAGCAGAAGGAAGGGTACGATTTTTTGATACTTATTCACCTGTAACGAGGATTACGTCTATTCGAGTGCTTCTCGCGATTGCTGCTTTGCACAATCTTGAGATTCATCAAATAGATCTTAAAACTGCTTTTTTGAATGGTGATCTGGATGAAGAGATCTATATGGAACAACCTGAAGGATTTGTAGTAACTGGACAAGAGAAAAAGGTCTGCAAACAGTTTAAGTCTCTATATGGATTGAAACAAGTTCCATTACAGTGGCACTTGAAATTTGATAATGTAATGTTATCAAATAGTTTTAAAATAAATTAGTGTGATAAATGAGTTTATATTAAGAACACTAATAACGGTTATGTTATTGTGTGTCTTTATATAGATGACATGTTAATCATGGGTAGCAATATACAAGTGATTAACGACACTAAGATCATGTTAAAAAGAAATTTTGACATGAAAGACATGGGGCTAGCCGATGTGATTCTTGGAATGAAAATTTTGAGAAAATCTGATGGAATCATCTTGACACAATATCACTATGCCGAGAAAGTTCTCAAGAAGTTTAATGCCTTTGATAGCTTGCTGGCTAAGACCCCAATAGAGTTAAATGTTCACTTGAGAAAAAATAGAGGGGAGCCCGTTGCACAAGAAGAATATGCACGCGTCATTGGGTGTTTAATGTATCTTATAAATTACACTCGACCCGATTTAGCTTGCGCTGTGAACAAATTGAGTCGTTACACGAGCAATCCAAGCAAAGAGCATTGGAAATCTATTGTTAGAGTTTTGAGGTACTTAAAGTATACTCAAAACCTTGGGCTACACTATTCGAGATACCCCCCGCTACCTGAAGGGTACTGTGATGCGAATTGGATACCCGATACGAAAAGTTCATTATATACAAGTGGTTACGTGTTTACCATTGGGGGTGGAGTTGTCTCGTGGAAGTACTCGAAACAAACGTGTATACCCTGATCCACCATAGAATCGGAATTCATAGCTTTGGAAAAGCTGGTGAAGAAGCCAAGTGGCTGAGAAAATTTCTAAAAGATATTCCATGTTGGTCAAAGCCAATGCCTGCAGTAATGATTCACTGCAATAGCCAAGCTTCTATTGGTAGGGCAAGAAGTAACATGTATAATGGAAAGTCTCGAAATATTCGTCGATGCCATAATATCGTGAGACATTTGATGAAAAGTGGGGTTATCTCTATTGACTATGTGAGGTCATTAGATAATCTAGTGAATCCGCTAACCAAAGGGTTAAACCGTGATCAAATGAATAAATTACTAGAGGGAATAGGTTTAAAATCCACAAATGGAGAACTTTTAGAATGGTAACCCAACCAAGATGATTTGAGATCCCAAGAACTTGGTTTAATGTGAAAACTAAGTTATGAGAGTTCATGTGAAACACTCATCTAAGTTTATTCCCCATAGAGCAATTTAGTGTTGAAAACTTGCATAGTGATGAGGTTAAGCTATGACTTTTAATGATTCCTAAAGACCTCGAGGGGGTATAGTATGGCAAGATACTTGGTAAAGAATCACCTATATAAGTAAGAAGTGAGGGCCGCTTCATGAAATACACTTATGAATCCAAAGGGGTGTCCAAGGCCCGCAAAGGACACAAAACGTGAGAACGGATGAGGTTGAGGTGTTCAAGTGTTAGAACCATTGTCTCGGTGCACGCCGTGGAGGAATAGTTCAAAGCATCATGCCACTAATCCACTTGTGTACCCGATGATATTAACTATCGAAGGTTCAAAGCCACAAACTACCTATTCTTATACTTTAACGCCTCTTGAGGACTAAGCTTGTGTCTGTACATTGCATTTGGGTTATTTTCACTCATGTGGGGGATTGTTGGAATAGTTATTGAATTTAATTTAATTTTGTAAAATTAAATATCATAGGATCAATCTACGTTCCGAGTAGATGATCGTGGTATATTCACATTCTCTAAATCAATTCCCGGTGAGTGAGAAATAGTGAATTAAAGTTTGTCACTTAATTATGGATTAATGAGGGATGGCTATTCCATATTGATTAATGAGCTATCATTGTTCAAGTATATAAGGAGTTCTCATTATACATGTATTGATTAATGGAACATGTGATGGGCATAAAGTCCACACGCGCGCACACACGCGCGCCGCCGCCGCCCACCTCGCCTCGGCCTCATCCGCGAACCGCGAGCTGCATGCCGCATGCCGTGGACCTTGGACCTTGGCCTTAGACTTGGACTTGGTCTTTGTCTTGGTCTTGATCATGATCTTGATCTTGGATCTTGAATCTTGGCAATTGATCTTTCGGTGGTCTTTGGGCTATTCTTTGGGCCTGGTCGTGGGCTAGGCCTCGGGCTAGGCCTTGGCTTGCTTAAAGAATTTTTTGGACTAGCTAAATAATGTTGTTGGGCTCGCATGTGGACATGAGAATGTCCAGGTACATCCCTCGAGCGGTTAGGGATATGAATACAATCTATGTGCGTCCTGAATTTTTATATTCAGTCAGAACATGGCAGTAACCTCACATGTGTGATTAGGAGGAGTAAATGACCAATTTGAATTCTGTAACTCCTGCCTTTTTGAATTCTAAAACTCCCGTATCAATGCAGCATGAATGCCTGCATTATGACATCCATTAGTGGCTGTGTTAAATCCCTGCAGGTGTGAGATGGCCTAAAATAGGCATGCACCTCATTTCCATCAGCACATTCAAAAAATCGACATACACAGTTTCTGCATACATAGTCTCATAGTCGGCTTCGTCCTCACCTCATTCCATGTCATCGGATCTCGTGGGTTTTGTGGTGCTACTACCTCCGAGATGCTGCCGTTTTATCTTTGGAGATGATACGTCAGAACCGAGAGCACTACCGGGGCGTATTTCGTCTTGCGGATAGAGGATTCCTCGACTCGACAATAGTTTACGGTTTTTTCTATCATTTCCTGTAATTTCAATTCAGTTTCGAGTTTTGTAATTTCTGTGTTTTGAGTTGTAATTTCATTTCCTATTGTAATTTATTTTCGCTCGACAAGTTTTACGAACAAATTTCCAACAGCTACATGATGATATATGAATTTCTTATGATCGTTAATTGTTGTTAGACTCTTCGGGCTTTGCCCGCTTTCAAACACCAAGAAAAAAGAATGTAATGTTAGTGTGTGTAAAATTTAGTAGATATACTTGCAATAATAATATTCTACTAGTTTTATATATTGAAATTATGCAATTAACGTGTCTTCGTGTACGTAAAACATAAATTCATAGTACACTGTTTTTTCCGGTATGCCACGATACAATTAGTAATATTTTTGGTCGACAACGGTAGGAGTGTTACAAATCAAATTCTTCTAATTTGACTTGTGATTGAAATTCATTTAGCTTGATTCGAATTCGAAAATTTCAAATTCGGATATTTGAGTAGGAATTATTTTTATTTCTATAATATTTGAATTCAATCACAATTATATTTCGAATATTTGATTTTTTATTTATAATATATATAATATGTTTTATATAATGTACTATATATATTTATATTTATATTTATTAAATGTATTTTATTTCTACCTCCATTCGACAACACCATATACATTATTATTTATTTGGTTATAACTAGCTAAATTTGATCATTATTGACATATATGTATGAATATTATCATATAGGATCTTGTTAGCTTCATCAAACGTACATTTTTTTCAAAATAATAATTCTAATAATTTTTAGTTATATATAATTAAAGATATTAATGATCAAACGTATTTCTTGGAGACCGCATAAATAAAATTGTGAATAATTTTATGGGATATAATTAAATGAAAGAATATTTATTTATTATATCTTTATCAAATACGATTTATTATATACTATATATTTATTATCTTTATTTGTAATTTTAAATTTTTTTAAATAAGTCGATTGGAAAAATACAAAAAAAAAAACACCGAATTTTTGAATTTCGAGGCGAATCGAATATATTCAAATATTCATATAGAATCAAATTTCAATCAAATTTTAATATTTTTAATTAGTTTCGAATCAAATCAAATTGTACAAATCAAATAAAATTGTATTCGCTTCGAGTCGGTTCGATTCATTTACAACCCTAAGTAATGGTATGAAATTCTATAATTTCTAATTTACCAAGATATACCAAAAAATTTTGGAACGATACCAAAATTTTCTGATGTATCATAGTATATCGTGTTATAAAACCGAAATATTATAGAGAGAGAATAGAGAGAAAATAGAGAGAATGATTCTCAGGTATAATTTTCATTAATAACTGAAGTCCTATTTATCAGAAAACTTCAGATGGCACAATCATAATTATATAATTAGATCAGGAGTGTAATACCCGAGATTTTCCATTGTCGGTTTGCCTCTTTGAGGACGTTGTGAACTCTTGTTGTCATGCCCTTCCGAGTTGGTTATATTCTGGGTGCTTTCGGAGTCGTGTCGGGCTCGATGTTAGCATTTGATCCTAGCACACGAGTAGGCCACCCGAGTGTTAGATCATGCGCGGCGCTCGTGCACGACCGGTGCTCGGCAGTGAACTCCAGGGACACACGAGCAGGACACCCGAGCGGGTACTTGTGCACGGTGCTCGTGCGTGTTAAACAGAAGCTGGGCAGTGGCCTAGCACACGACCAAGCACCCAAGCAATTGGTCGTGCATGATGCTCGTGCGAAACCGATGTTTGACAGTAACATCCAGGGACGCACGAGTAGGACACACGAGCGGATGCTCGTGCGTGGTGACATAAGTCGGGCAGTGGCCTAGCGCATGACCAGACGCACGAGCACTTGGTCGTGCGTAATGGTCGTGCGTCCCTGATGTATATAAGGGGACAATCGCGTTTTTCAGCGTCATTTTCTTCCCTTCTTCTTTCTTCTCCGAGGGTCAGGCGGCGTAGGGCTCTTGGAAGCTTAGATCTTGGTCGTATATCATCATCCATCCACGGTTTTGAGCTCCTAACACCAAGTTATCATCATCTAAACGTCTTTTACCGATTGAATCAAGGTAAAATATCTTACAACCCTACTTTTGGGAAATTTGGGGAATTTCGATTTATTGTCCGATTCATTTTGTGGTGTTGATTAATCCATGATGTATGTGATTAATCTTAGTGGTATTCATGTTTCTCCCTACAAATTCATGCTATATTTCATGGTATTTGTGAAATCGAGAAGGTTCGGTTGCGATCCGCCCTAATTATTGTTTTGTACGAATATACATGAATCGTAGGTGGGTTTCCGGGTGTATTCCATCTCCGTAATTATTTAGAAATGGTTGTGATTGTATTCTTCGAATCGTTAGGTTCGGGTTTGTCGGTTCCTAGCGATCGTGGTTGTTCTCCGTTCCATCCGTTTCGTCGCTAATTACTCAAGGCAAGTATTTTTAGAAACATTTATGCTTAACATGAAATGGTGATGTATATTATGTGTGTTTTTCTCACTTGGGGAGGGTCTGAAGAGGCCTCGGGGGAAAATGTGACTTCACTCCGGATTCACGAGCTTGTTCGTTAGCCAGTTCGGGAGGGTCCTTAGAGGCCTCGAATGGGACCAGTAGCTTCACCCCGGTCCTAGGCGATGCTTTTGTATGATTTGTTTTCTGATTATGACCAGTTCGGGACGGTCCTTAGAGGCCTCGAATGGGACCAGTGACTTCACCCCGGTCCTAGGCAAATTGATTATTTGACTGTTTGTTTTTCGGAAAAAGACATGTCTGGTTTTGGTTTTTGAAATGACTTGATGCATGTACTATGAAATGTGTAAGCGAATGGTTTGCCTTGATTACTTGTACTAACGTAATTGCTAACCCCTTTGGGGACCCGTTGTGGAAAAATTCTTGTTATGAATTTCAGGTTATGTTCAGCCGGACGAGCGGGCACTGGGGCAGTACGAGGATGTTGTTCAGGATTGCTGACGAGTGCAAATGAGTCCCCTTATTCCGTTGTCCTTTTTGATGTGGTTGTTTTCAAACTTGTGAACTTATAGATAGTACTTGCGAGTACTTAGGCATTTTTACTTAGATTATGGTTTGGAGTATTAAATGTTACTTTTGATTATCGGTGATGTCTGTTTTGCCGGTTATTCCGGGCGTTTTATTTAATTTTCGTCTTGATGATGGGTGTTTTCTCTCTAACCGAGATTGTTAGACTAGAGGTATTTCTTATTTAGCCTGTTGGGTCCCATGTAGGGGTCCACAACGCTGTAATTTACACTAAATATCTTAGGGGTATTAGAGAAAATGGTATCGTAGCTCTAGGTTTATGGATACCTAGGCTTGTCGGTTAATTGGGTCTAGTTGTGTTTAGTTTTGCACATCGTCACCCCGCTGCCATCATCTCGGTACTTCCAGTGCTCGTAAGTTTTCCTTACTCGATTTCTTGTTTTCTCGTATCGTACTTCCGTTTCTTGAATTATGACTATTTTTCCTTTCGTACTTATCATCGAATTGCTTTTGCTACCTCTTATCTCCAGTATGGATGCTGGAAGAGGTCGTGGTAGAGGTCGTGGCTGTGGTCATAGACGTGGCCGGGGACGTGGGACAGCCAGTGGGGCGGCCACGTCACACTCTTCGGGAGCCAGCAGTAATGATGGTCGCCAGGGCCATACAACCACTCAAAACGATTCAGCCGGCAATGGCGCTGACATTGGTGTTGCAGCTATGATGCAACAAATGGTAAACCAAATGGCTACGATAGCCCAGGCGGTTCAGAACCCGGATATGGCTAGTGCTGCTCAGGCCGGAACATATCGTTGGCTTCAGGACGTCATCAAGATGCATCCTTCTCAGTTCTCTGGGGCTTCAGACCCGATTGATTGGGAGAGGTGGATCAAGGAGATGTCTGAGATCTTTGTTGCCACCAACTGCCCTGAGGATCGCAAGGTCCCTATTACCCAGTATTTTCTCACTGGGGAGGCTGCTGATTGGTGGGAGGCCGTTGAGTCTCGGGATCATGTTGCTTCATGGGCCAAGTTCAGAGACCTCATGGAAGCTGAAAATTGTCCGTGGCTGGTTCGTCAGGCCCGAGTCCATGCTTTTTATGATGCTCAGCCTCGGGATATTCCGATTTCTCAGTCCATTGCAGATTTCAACCGGGAATCGGGCTATGTGAAGGCCCAGGTGAAGGAGGAGGATGACAAGATTTGCCACTTTTCTAGACGGATGAAATCGAAAATTTGTGATTACATGTCTGGGCGCGCCTACACCACCCTAAACGTCTATCATAGTAGAGATCTTGCTTATGAAATGTCCTTGACGGCCAGTGAGGCGGCTCGAGAAAGTAAAAAACAAAAGTCTGTCGGTAGCTTTTCGGGTCACAAGGGCGGAGTCCAGCAGAAATCTAGTCTACAAATATTCCTGCGGGCAGTTCGGCTCGTTTTTCTGGGGGCTTTTGGGGTGCTATCAGTGCCTCCACTCGTGATGTCAGATGCTTTAACTATGGCAACTCGGGCCATAGGAACCGGGAGTGTCCCCGTCCACCGTTGACTTGTTATACTTGTAGTAAGTCGGGCCACGAGGCTTCTTTTCGTGAACGGGTAGGGCAGATTCTTGGTGCCCAGGCTTCTTTTCCAGCACCTAAGGAGCCAAGTGTGAACCAGGGGCTGTTTGCTCCGTAGTCTCTGCCGAGTGCCAGCTGTTGTTACCCAAAATATTATCCGGAGATAGTATTGCTGGAATGATCGAGTAACAAACAAATGCGAGAACACTTCCGTGAGAAAATAAATAACACAAGATTTGCCGGGGTTGTTAATCCTGGTCTTGAATGCTCTCGCGAGATGTTATTAATAAGTATACTGTTGAGTACAAATATTAATGTTAGAATCTATTACAATGAGTGTAAAGACTTCTAGTTATCTAAGATGTAGAGCGTGTAGATTGCCGGAAGAACCAGATATGAAGCTCTGTGAGTTCTTGCTATTGATGTTCAGTGTATGAGAATGTATCTCTTTCTCTGTATATCTTTCACTGTATTCACAATGGTGTGTTTCCGCGCCTTGCTGCCGTGTTATGAGCCTCCTATTTATAGGAGACAAGGTTTTTGGGGCCTCTACGGCGATCGCGAGCGACCGCCGTTTTCTATATTATAATAAGATGGCCGATCGTCCTGTCACGTGGGGCTGTTCCCTTAAAGTCTGGGGCTGCTGCTGGCAGCCAGCTGTGTGAGCCAATGGGAAGCCTGCACGCGCCCTGAGTTGCTTTCCGGGGAGGACCCACTTTGTACCTTTCCGCGGTCCTGTCGGTAGGTGAGGTAGGTGACAGGCTGGGGTCAAAGGTATTATCTGTTGGTGCATTTTGTGGATCTGCACGTGGGTCACCGTCCAAGATTCGGTCTTCGACGACTTTGACGGATGTTGGATTTATACGTGGCAGGAGACGATCGTCTCTGGTTGGACATCATAGACGATCGCCAGATACTAAAATACGATCTTCGTGGGTGCCGACTGCTGTGTGTTTGACCAGAGTATGTCTTCTATGGTTGGCTCTTAGATCATTATGCCGATCGCCACCGAGGCGTATTAATCGCCGCACAACAATTGCCCCCCAGCTCGCTTCGATGTTGAAAACACGGGGTGAGGTGGCACTGTTGGCGATCGCCAGTTTTTAGACGATCACACGATCTGATTTCAAATTTGGACGATCTCCTTTTGCGCTGGAATCAGCGGGAAATGAAGGTGGGCTCTCGAAACGTTGCAAGGACACGCGTCGCGCTGCTATTAGGGGAGTCCGACGGTTTGTCAGACTTGTCGCCTGGCGTGCCCTCTAAAAGACGCGTACGCGGGATTCATGGGCTGCATTTAATGTGTCCCCCTCCGACGGTTGCACTCCAGCCCTCGGGGTTTCGCCTATTTGCATAGAGACCCCTGCTCCCGCATATAAAAGGGGCTACTTCATTCTCCTCTTCACGCATCCTTGTTTTCTTAGCCGAGACTCTGCAGAATTTTTCCGACGATATTTGTGCCGACCGTCCTTCCTTTTAGGTAAGAACATAAATCTTTTCTCCCCCTTTACTTTTTATAACATGTCTGGGGGATCTAAGACCTTCGAGACCGGAAGCACCTCCGCCGCCGCGGCTTCGCCGGACCGGGAGGAAATTCCCGTGGGACTCCATATGAAAACGGCCGTTGAGGCTATTCGTGTGGGGATTGCACCTGCAGAACTTGAGGAGCTCTTCAACGAGGCCGAAGTGGCGAGATTTGGGGCGACGGCGGAGCAAGGGGGTTCGCCAGTGGATGAAGATGAACTGGTGCGGTTGTCTTGGGAAAAGGATATCGTGTTCGGCCCCGCCTATATGGCTTTCGCTAAGCTTATGGAGGGGATTGCCGGGCCCTATCCAGAATTTGATTTCGAAGCTTACTCCGTCGCTCATCCCTACGAACATGTGAAGCGGACGGTGTTTCGGGCTGCCGACCCGTCTCAGTGGACTCTTGGTCAGATCCGGAGTTCGGCGACCCGGAAAGACTTGAGCCGCTGGAAGGCCAAATATCATATTCCTTCTGATGTTTCACTACACGTGCCCTCCGAGAATGAATGTGTCGACCAGCCTCCCGAGGGTATGGTCGCCATTAATGAAATGACCCTGACGGCCGGACTGCGGTTTCCCTTGCCGTTCGCCGTCTCGTATCTGCTGGTCGCCTGGAATATGGCGCCTCTCCAGTTGACGTCGAATGCCTGGCTGCAGATTATCAGTACATTGACGTTGTTCGGCGGTCACAGGCTGTTTCGTTTGCCTTCTGCGCTGGAGAAGAATTATCTTTTTAAGCTGACTGTGCAGAAGGGATCGATCGGCGGCTACCATGTCCAAGGTCGCCTGGGTAGGGTGGTCCTTGGGGTTCTGAACAAGGCTCGGGGCGACCTGGCAAAGTGGTGCTGGGTCGGCGGTGCATGGAGGTCGGCATCGGGCGATAATCCGGAGGAAGAGTTGGATATCCCCACCAATTTTCGGGAGAGGAATCCGAGTAAGGGTTTTTACTCTCCCTTTATTTAGATACTCCTTGAACTGATCTAATTTGTTTATCTTTTTGCAGGATTCCCTGTTCCAACGATCGGCGATCTCCCCTTCGATTTCTTGATCGTATGGGAGCGGATTCGCGCCTTGCCGGATTCCTACATAGACGTTCACTCAGTCATCCACGAACTCCACCGGTTGGGAGCTCGACTGTTTCGCTACCCTCGCCACTTGAAGGCCCCTGGTATGACTTTTTATTTACTCTTTCCTGCGTCGAGGACGCAATGTCTAAGTAGATGTCTAACTTGTTTGAGTTTGTTCTTTGACAGAGATTCATTTTCCCCGCTTCGCCAGGCCACCACAAGAGATCGCCATGTCTAACCCTGGTCTCATCGGTCGTCTTCACCAGGGAAAGAAGACGGGTCGCGTTGCTGCGACGAGGTCTCGCCCCGTTCCTGTGGTGAGGCCCGCTGTGGTGCCGGTCGTCGAGCCAGAAATTCAGGAGGAGGAACAACTCCAGCGCAACTGCAAGAGGCGAAGGCCGGAGGAGTCCCTGCCGACTGCCGAGGCGGATGTATCTATTCTGGAGCCGCCGGTTGCCGCGGCACCTATCTCTGCTGTTCCGATGGCGGAGGGGTCCGGCTCCAGGCCCTCAGCCGGTTTCTTGAAAAGGGTGGCGATCGCCGAAGCTGAAACTCCTCGGGGCAAGCCCTTTTTTGGCCGCGACCCCGAGTTGGTCAACAGGTAAGATCGGTCTGATTTTTCCGAGTTAGGCCATCTGTGTAAGGCATATATTAACTCCCTTGTTCCTATTTATTTGTGTTGCAGGGTCCGTCTTGCCAATCCGGACGTCTCGCCGATGGTGCTGGATTTTTTGGCGATCAGATCTCCTCGCCAATCCCTCGAAGCCCCTACGTACGTCACCCGGGCCATCACCTCCCTTCCTAAGGCCTGGACGACCGACCTAGATGCAATTGCTCGTCGGCGATCCGGAGATGCCATGCAGGCGACGCTCGCCCTGACTCTCCAGGCGGCGACGATGGCCACCCAATCCGTCATGGACTATGAGGGGCGACCCTCTAACGCTCGCCTTCATAAAGACCTCGAGGACGCTCGAAACAAAAATGCTGACTTTGCCAACCGGATCCAGGCCATGGAGAAGGAAAATTTAGAGACGGCCAAAAGAGCTAAGCAGGATATCGACCGGATGAAGCAGGAGCTGAGCCGCTCCAAGGAAGTGGCCGATCGGTTCTGTGACCAGGAGAAGGAAGCTCTCCGGATGCATGTGGCCTCGCAGGAGGAGGCGACCGGGCTGAAGGCGACGGTAGATCGGCTCAACAGCGAGCTGGAGAAGGCAAAGGGAGAGCTTGAGAAGGCTAAGGGAGAAATGGCTGCCAAGGTGGTCGAGCTAGCGGAAGCTGAGAAGACGACCACGAAGTTGAGAGGGCAGCTAAAGGCGATCGAGACCGATCCCTACCTCAATGTGGCACTTGTCGGCGAGTTCGCCTATTATGTGGCCTACGCCGACGCTGTCCGAGCCGCCAAAAAGGTAGGGATCGAAATTGGTCCTATGATGGAGAGCTTCAAGGCCTATGCACTCGAGCACCCTTTGCATCCGGAGTTTTCCCTGCCGATCCTTGACCTCGTCGACTTGGGGATCGACTTGAGTTGGTATCCTTTTCCGGATAAACTCATTCATCCTGAGGCCGATGGGGGAGCGCGTGCCGATCCGCCACCTGGGGGCGAAGACCAGACGGAGGGACCCTGAGAGATTTCTTTGTCTTCCTTTGCTTGTAACTTTTAGCTTTTTTCTTTGTGTTGCCTTCGGGCTTTGTATTGTACGAGCTCCTTGATAATGAATAAAATACTCCTTTTTTCGCACCTGTTTCTTTTTATGTACGATCGCCTTTGAATGTTTGCATGCGAATTTTTACAAGTGTGTGTATGAATGCTTCCGATGTCTTGTTCGCCCAACCGATTGTTTGAATGTATTGACATGTTTGGAAATTCTTACTTGTAAATATTGTTGAACAATTCCGATCGTCCTGCGTGTGTTTGAACGAAGCCGATCGGGTACGGTTCCTTCTTTCCGATCGCATTTAGGATTAGCTCCCCTCCTTTGCCCCCTTGTTTTTGTTTACTTATTGTAAGTAAGGGAACAGAAATAGTATGTCTGGTGAGCTATCTTCAATTTTTCCGGTTTTGAGGAACCGTGCATGGTCGCGGAGTTTGATGGACCGAGCTCCACAACCGTGTCTTTGTGTGCGAGGGATATTCCCGCGACTCACTTTATTGTGAGGGTCCTCCGTTAGGCTGCGCCCGCCTTGTATTTAAACGAAAGGTGGGCGGTCTTGGTCTGGGGGAGTCCTTGCACGGGGCGTCGTCGGTTTATTCGACTCCACATCCGCGGATTTGTTTGCACTTTTCTACCTCAGGTCGGCATGTTTGATGGCGACCCTCGACGGTATACGTTGTGAAGGGGTAGGGACGCGCCGCCTTGTCCGGGTACATCATGTTAGATGGTGTACCTTGAGGGCGTGCGAATGTGTCCGCAGATTAGTTTGGAGGGTCCTTCGCCTACGCCGGGCTCATATTTAAACGAAGGGCGGGCGATCTCAGCCCAAAGAAACCTTACATGGGCAAAGTTGTCGGTTCCATCGACCTCCAGGACCATAGCTGCATTATTTCTACCTCGGATCGCCATGTTTGAACGACGATCCTCGACGGTATACGATATGCCTGGTGGGGCGATCGCTAGAATAGATGGGATAGGAAGGAATCTCATTATATTCTGTGTACATTAGGTAGTTGAAGCTGAATACAAAGTTTTCACTGGTAGTACTTCTTCAAATGTACGGCGTTCCAGGGATATTGGTCCGAAGTACCGTCAGGGTGTTCAAGTTCGTAGGCTCCCTTAGTTAGCCATTTGGATATCGTGAAGGGGCCTTCCCAGTTCGGACCAAAGACACCTGTGTGGGTCTGGATCTTTTTGAGGACGAGATCGCCCACTTGAAACCGCCTCTCCTTGACCTTCGAATTGAAGAACTTCTCAGATCTCCTTTTGTGGATTGTGTTCTTCATTTCTGAGGTCAGTCGTCGTTCTTCGAGCATGTCAAGGTCGATCCGCCGGGCCACATCATTGTCTGTCGTCATCTCTTGTTCGGTTCGATGGCTGAGGACGGCGATCTCTGAGGGGATCACTGCTTCTGTTCCGAAGGCGAGGGCGAATGGGGTTTCGTCGGTTGAATTTCGGGTCGTCGTTCGATAAGACCACAAAATGTCTGGGAGCTCGCTCGCCCATCGTCCTTGTCTGGATTCGAGTCGTGCTTTAATCGTGTGTTTGAGGATTTTGTTTACGGCTTCTACTTGCCCGTTCGTCTGAGGGTGGTAGGGAGCCGAGAACAACTTCTTGATTCCCCACTTCTCACAGAATTGCATGACTTCTAGACCGTCGAACTGCTTTCCGTTGTCGGAGATGATGGCCTGGGGCAGTCCGAATCGACATATGATGTTTTTCCAGATGAACTTGATTACCTGCTCTTGTCCGATCTTGTTGAGCGGTTCGGCCTCAGCCCATTTGGTGAAGTAGTCGACCCCTACGATGGCAAACTTACAACCCCCTGGCGCCGTCGGCAAGGGACCTATAAGGTCGATGCCCCATTGGGCGAAAGGCCATGGGCTGTACATTGAAGTGAGCTGCTCGGGGGAGAGTTTGATGTTTAGTCCCATTACTTGACACCTATGACACGATCTGGCATAGGCGATCGCATCCTTCTGAAGTGACGGCCAGAAAAAACCTTACCTGGTTGTTTTATGGATGAGAGCTCGCCCACCAGCATGGTTTCCGCAGATCCCGTCATGGATCTCGGCTAAAACGAGCCGACCTTCCTCCGGTGTAATACACTTGAGGAGGGGAAGGCTGAAAGCCCGCTTGTAAAGCCGGTCATCCAATAGGGTGTATCTGGTCGCACGGAGCTGGAGTTGGCGAGCTTTGATACGGTCGTCAGGCATCGTTCCGTCCTTTAAATATTTGATGAACGGAGTCATCCAGTTCTCCTTGACAATGACAACTGTGGTAACCAGGTTTCTGTCGATCGCCGGCCTTGCTGGTTTTGTAATTTGGATATTAGAGAAATCGGCTGCCCCATCTGACGACACTAGCTTGGATAAGGCATCGGCCTGGGAGTTGTGCTCTCTCGGGACTTGTTCGATTAACACTTCCTCAAATTTCGTGCACATTTCGGCGACCAATTCTTGGTATTTGACCATCTATTCGCCGCGCGCCTCATATTCTCCCTTGACTTGGTTCACGACCAAGAGGGAGTCCATGAAGATATGGAGGCAACGAACATCTAGGGCGAGGGCTAGATCGAGCCCGCCTACCAAGGCTTTGTATTCGGCTTCATTGTTGGTTGCACGAAACCCGAAACGCACGGCATTTGTGAAACTTTGTCTGTCGGGGCTAATGAGGACAATCCCTGCCCCTGCTCGCGAGTGGGTCGCCGAGCCATCCATGTACAGTTTCCAGGCAGGGCGACTGATCTGGGTTGGACTGTGAGAAAATGTTAATTCCACCACGAAGTCCGCCAGAACCTGGACTTTGATCGCTGTGCGAGGAGCGTATGTCATACCGTATTGGGCGATCTCCAGTGACCACTTGAGGAGTCGCCCGTTAGTGTCCGGCCGGTGCAGGACTTGCCTCAGGGGGAGAGTTGTCAGAACCTCCACTTGATGTTCGAAGAAGTAGGCTCTTAGCTTGCGAACACTCATGACTAGAGCGTAGGCGATCTTCTCCAGGGGTGTGTATCGCGTTTTCGCGTCGTGGAGCGCTTGACTAACGAAGTAGATCGGCAAGTGGACTTGCCCCTCCGCTCGCACCAAAACGGCACTCAGTGCGACCTCAGAGGCCGCCAGGTAAAGGAAGAGTTTCTCGCCGGGGATCGGCTTTGCCAAGATTTGGGGGTTAGATAGATATTCCTTGATTTTGGCGAACGCTACTTGACTCTCCTTCGTCCATGCGAACTTCTTGTTTTTTATGGTTGCCAAGAAAGGCTTGCTTTTATCGCCGAGCCGAGATATGAAACGGTTGAGGGCGGCTAGACACCCGGTGAGTCGTTGCACCTGCTTGACATTCCGTGGCTCCTGCATGTCGAGGATCGCCTGAATCTTGGTGGGGTTCGCCTCGATCCCCCTTTGGCTCACGATGTGCCCCAGGAATTTCCCGGAGCTCACCCCGAAGTTGCATTTCTTGGGGTTCAGTTTCATGTTGAACTTCTCAAGGATGGCGAATGTCTCGGCAAGGTCATTGAGGTGGTCTTCCTTCTTGAGGCTTTTGACCACGATGTCGTCAATGTAGACTTCCATGGTCTTGCCGATCTGATTGGAGAACATTCCGTTGACTAGACGCTGGTAGGTTGCCCCCGCATTCTTCAAGCCGAACGGCATTCAGACCCAAAAGTATATGTCTTTTTCCATGTGGAATGATGTGTGTTTTATGTCTTTCTCCGCCATTGGGATTTGATGGTATCCGGCGAAGGCATCCATGAACGATATCATTTCGCAACCTGCTGTACTATCGACCAAGTGATCAATATGAGGCATCGGGAAGTGATCTTTTGGGCATGCCGCATTGAGGTCGGTGAAGTCGATGCATAACCTCCATGAGCTGTTCGGCTTTTTGACGAGCACCGCGTTGGCGGCCCACTATGGTTCGTCTGTAGCTACTCCGATTAGTTTGTTGTTGAGTAGCTTTTTGACCTCTATGTCGAGCGCTGCATACTTCTCAGGACCGAATTTCCTACGTTTCTAGTGAACAGGCTTCCTTGCCGGGTCGATCTTAGATAGTGGCAAGCGTGTTCAGGACTTATGCCAACCATATCTTGATGCGACCAGGCAAAAACTCCGATGTTCTTTCGTAGTAAATTGATCAGATCCTCTTTTAATGCACGATCTATGCTTGCGCCGATCTGTACTTCCCGCTCTGGGCGAGCCGGATCTATCGTTATACTCTCCAACTCTTCAACGGGGATGGTCGCCTCTCGTTTGGAACGATTTCCGGACTCGACCCTTGGATCGATGTCGAGACTTGGCTCGAAACCGATCCTCGGCTCGATGTCGTCCGTTAATCGATGTGAGATGGCATCCTCCGAGTCGGGTTGGTACGATGTGCTTGGCCCGTCGATCTCCATGGGTTGATTGTCGATCGTTTCAATGTTACACATAGCATGGGAAGTATTGAAAGAAGTTACGACATATGAGTAATTTAAGCATTTCTTTGCCATTAGCTGATCTCCTTTTACAGTACCGACCGTCCCATCGGCAGTGGGGAATTTGATACAGTAAAAGAAAGATGAGGCGACCGCCTCAAAGGTCTCTAGAAATGGACGACCTAGGAACCAATTATAGATGCTGGGCCTATCTATGATTACAAAATTTAGGTTCCTAGTAATCCTAACCTTGGGATCGTAAAAGCATATTAGATCGACAGAGAGCTTGATCCTTCCGTAGGCTTGGACAGTGCTGTCGCCGAATCCTTGGAGCACAGTGTCGAATGGCTTGATGAACTTGGTTAGGTTGCCGAGCTGATCAAGAGTGGATTTGAATATTATATTGCAGAAGCTCCCATTGTCAACCAGCACGCGATCGACCATTATCCCAAGGATACACGCGGAGATCACCAATGCATCCTCTTTGGGGCATCGCACTCCCTCCCTATCTTTGTTGGAGAAAGTGATGAGCGCGTCTTTATAGATGGTCGGCTCTGGGGGGACCACGACATGGACCCCGGCGAGCGTCCTCAGTTTGGCCTTTCGCTTCCTGTTCGACATGGTGGAAACCGGGGAAAGGCCCCCGAGGTTTCCACCTCCCGCCTGAAGCATATTGATCTGGCCGCCCGGGTTGATCGGAGGAATTGATTCGTCGGAATACTCCGGATCGTTTTGCTCGATCCTGGCGACCGGATTGGGAGGGATCCCATCGTTTTGTCGGCGCTCGCGCCCCCCGGTCCTCTCTGTCCGTGGTTCTGGCTTGGTGACCAAGTTGTCCAATTTGCCTTCCTCAAACAGTCGCCAGAGTTGTTTGAGGAGGTCGCGTCACTGGCTGGTGTTGTGGCCGGGACTCTTGTGGTAGACACAGAATTTACTGCGGTCTAGATGACCGTGGTCCCTTATCGGCTTTGGCTTGTTAAGCCACTCGCGCCCCTTGATGGCGTTAAAGATGTGGGCCGGAGATAAGTTGAGGTTGTGGAGGAGGTGAACCTCCACATCCTCGAAGGCTTTGAACTCACCAGGCGGTTTTGCGATCGCCTTTCTGGGCTTGGCGACCGCCTTCTTCTGGACGTGGGATGGCGTCCTCCCTTCTCCGGCAGATCCCTCGCACAAGGGGAGGGAGAGCATCCTCTGTCTGGCCAGGAAATCAGCGGCTCTGATGCGAAAGACCGTGTAGGTCAGGTGGATATCCTTTGTGAGGTGCCTGAACATGGGCGAGTGGCCATGGAATCCCCCCAGGACCGAGTGGAGAGCGAGCTCGTCGCTAATAGGCTCGCCGGTGAGGACTATTTCGTCCACCCGGTCAATGTAGTCTTCATCGGGCTCGTCCTTCCACTGCCTGATTTTTATCATGCGGTGGGGGCCTTCCGGCCGAGAAACTTTGGCGGCGAAGTACGACGTTGTAACACCCCCAATCCACTCAGGGATATTACACGCCGTAGACCCTCTCCTCGAGGATCTACCAGGCTGGTAACAACATTTAACATCTCGATAATGCCTTCAAGGCTACAATGACTCAGTAGACCGATTTGGTCTTTCCACAAATACATACAACTCAAATACAACTCATGCCCACGCAGGGGACAAAATACAACCACACCCGTACAACGGGAACGATATAGCAGCGGAAAATAAAGTACAACTGAACCAACACACGATGTACGGTTCCTCATGTGATTAGTATCGATCATCTTTCATCATCCTTCGTGCCGACCCTGTGTTATGCTCCAAAACCTGAATGCAAAAACAGACATCCACCCCGAATACTGGGGTTAGCAAACTCCACTGTTTTGCTAGTGCAAGAACAAAGTGCAAATACGAGCCATACAATTCACATTCCACGAATAACAATAACCAGGAATCCTCAAGGTTCCAAACGAAACGAAAAGCACTTCTCGAGGCAAGAATTTGAGAAAACATTTCAAAATCGAAATATCATAAATCAATGGAAATAATTTATAAAACGGTTTAGAATGCCATCGAGAGTTTTAATAGAAAACGATTTAGGATTATCAAATCCTACTTTTCAAATCCAAAAGACAAAAGGGGTCACCGCCCCAAAGGTTTACTTTCCGAAAAATGACATTTACCAAACCGTTGGGATTTTAGCCCCAAACCCGTAAAATGACTTTTACAAAACCATTGGGATTTTAGCCCCAAATCTCATCAACTCACAGTACACAAGAACGACCACAAGCTTCGTTTCCCAACACCAAAATCCACAAATAAAGGATTTAAAACAAACAACAAAATACTCTTGTGCCATCCTAGTCAAGTAGGCCAAACGAACAACTTACCTCTTACACACTTAGTCAATGCATGCAATCATGAAAACCGTTCAAAAGCACTCATTTCCGGAAATGCCATAATCAAATCACATTTGCAAAATGCACCACAATTAACCGTGGATCCACCCCTCCGTGGACCCCTACCGAGACCCCGTCGGATCTAACCCATAGTGAGCATACACACACACACGTTACTCATGCAATACTAATATGCTAAGAATGTAAGTTCATTAAGAATACTCACTAGAGATGGCCCTTAACTCGACACCATTATCAAACTCTTCAAAACACAATAACAAGATTAAATACGGAATACACGATTCCATAACTTTAAACAATAGGAGTATCATCATCAAATCCTTCAACGTTCAAAATAATCAAATCATAATAAATTCCCAAAACACAACGTTCACAAAACACACACGCGTTTTGAAAGAGAGCCTTTAACGAGGCCAAACCGAAATCTTTTGAAACTTCATTTCAAATAACCAAACAAACGCATCAAGACAACCACCGATCATCATATCCATAAAACGAGAAAAGTATGGGCAAGGTACTTGCCTCGAATAAGAACAACGCGGAGAATCGACCAAGTAGTTTGGCCCGAACCGACTACGAACCCGCCGACTCCACCGAACGCCAACTCACGTTCATAAACTACGAAGGACAAATAATAACAATGAAATGAATTCCATAACACGACTCAAAGCCGTTGAATTCAAAGAACGAATAATGAAAGTTCAAGGATTTCCCCCAAAACGGCCAAGAACACGATTCGTTCCGTCAAAACCCGAAACGGAATTCCAAGTTGAAATATGGATATACAATCCATAGAATATGTTTAACAACATCATTTAACCATAATCGATCCATCGAAGCGGATGAAAAGCGAGATCGGGGACAAATCCCCCAAAAAGTCAATTCGAAGGAAATCAAGAATTATACTTCGATTCGACGAAGAACAATGGATTAAATGATGTTAAACACAAGAATACTATCAAGATTAATCATACCCATCATGAATTAATCAACAACACGGAACGAATCGGACGAAAATGCAAAAATCCCCAAATTCACGAAATTAGGGTTCTAAGGAAGATTACCTTGATTATTTGGATCAAAGGTTGATAGCAGACGATCGATTGATGTTATGAACTCAAGGACTTCATGGATTTGTTGTTAAACAACATGGCTTCGTCACTCATGAATCGCCATTCGCGGAAGGAGAAGGAAGGGAATGAAAAGCGAAGTGAAATGTGATTTCGCCACCACATTTATCGGGCCAGACTAGCGTCGCTAGCCTTCCCGGACTAGCGTGCGCTTATCGGCCAGATCGGCCGAGTACCCTCGGCCAGGGCCCACACGACCCGGCACCACCGACCAAATTCTGCCGACCATGACTCGTCTCCCGACTCCCGCTAGCGTGTGCTACGGCCGAAGCTTCGCGCGCTTAGCCGACTCCGGTAGCCACTGGATGAACCGCCCGGCAGTAACGTCGCTAGCCGGGCCGACGGCGTGCGCTTCGCTGCCGACTAGCGCGCGCTCGCCAGGCGTAGCGTGCGCTACTGCCGATCTGGCCGAGTCGAACCTCGAAACCCCACCGCCCGGGCGATAATGGCGTGCGTTAGGCGGCCGAAGCGTGCGCTACACTGCCGGTTAGCGCGACCTTCCGGCCGTGGCGTGCGCTTCGCCGGTTCTGCCACTCCGTCCGGCCGGTGCCCGCAATCGTCCGGCGATCCCCGCCACGTCCGGCGATCCCGCAACTGCCGTGGCTCGGCGACCCGATTTCCGAAATCGCCGCTAACGAACACGGCGAAAAGTTCACGGACGACATAAGCGACTCGAAATGAAAACGTAATACCATAATTAGTCATACGCGACCAAGAAGCGGGTCGAGGCAACAATTACAGAATACGGATACGTAACTTTCAAGAAATTACAAAATGGCCCAAACGCCGGAAATCACGATACGTGATCGAATAACCAAACCGGTTCACAACACGTCTAACAAAGTTAAACGGACTTGCGGGAAACTCGAAGCGGCGATTTGGTCGAGATTCGCAAGAATCGAACTCAAGTGCGGAAAAGTCGCTAAAAAGCACAGAACTCAACAAAACAATACCGAAACGAACTCGGATGACAAAAAGTGTAGAATTAATCATTCTCAGAATGACGAAACGGTCATGAGCGAGTCGTCAAAACGGACTCCGACCGAAAAAATAAATTTACCGAAAATCGAAAATTGCGGATATTACAGACGTGAAGTCGTTCGCCAGCTTCTCAAAGCAATTGATTGAGCGAGGTGGTAGTGAGATGTACCACCTGTGGGCGAGGTCGCCCAGAGTTAGTGGGCACATTCGACATTTCGTCGCATCTGATGCTCCGCATCCGGTCATGTAGATCCGGAATTTGCTCAAGTGGGTCTCCAGATCCGATCTCCCCTCATAAAGAGGTGTTTGAGGGGGAGCGATCTTTGGTTGAACTGGGGCTAGCTCGATCTGGACCGTGAGTGGCTCGCTTGGTCCAGCGATAGATCTCCTGGCGCCTGCCCCAGTTTCCAGGAGCACCTTCATCTCGTCGAGCTGATGCTGCATGGCGGCCATCGCCGTAGCCTAACTGCTCGCTGATTGGCTCCCGGAGTGCGAGCCAAGGCGATCGTGCACTGATCCCCTGGCCCCATGGTGGATGATGAGTTCTCTGCCAGCGGGCTCATTTCTTGGGCGTGTGGGGGCCCGATGGCCGGTTTGTCTCCTGGGAGTTGGATATGCCGAACTCCTGGTAACGGATTCGGACTCTGATGTCTCCCGGCTGGGGCCCGAGTGCCCGGGTCGCCATGAGGGATCGCTCCCTAGGCGGCTGAAGACGGAATCATCCCGCCTTACGAGAGCTTTCTCCTGCGGCTCGGGGCTTTCCGTCGATTTCTCAACATATATCCCCTTGAGCTTCCGCACTGCCGGCGGATGGCCGTGGAGTGATGGTGGGCGAGTCGCACGCCCTCCGTCGCTCCCTGAGGATGGCTATAGCCTCCTCAATCTGTTCCGCAGTCTGGAACTGATCGAGTGAGAGGCTAGGACCGTCCCTCGGGGGCGGGAGTGAGAGCCTAGCGTCGCCGCGGTCACCTTCCGCCGTAGGCTGGGATTCGGTCTGGGCCGGAATGAGATTTCCGGCAGATCGCGGGGCGGCTCTCTTGGAAGTCGTGGCAGATGTCATGTTTCTGAAGGCTTTTCTATTGAAGAACAGTGAGTGTTTCTTCAAGTATATGTCCGTAGAACAGTGAGTGTTCTTCGAGACGGTAGGAATAAAAATGAAGGTTTAGAAGCCCTTCTTCTAGCGCCAATTGTTGTTACCCAAAATATTATCCAGAGATAGTATTGCTGGAATAATCGAGTAACAAACAAATGCGAGAACACTTCCGTGAGAAAATAAATAACACAAGATTTGTCGGGGTTGTTAATCCCGGGCTTGAATGCTCTCGCGAGATGTTATTAATAAGTATATTGTTGAGTACAAATATTAATGTTAGAATCTATTACAATGAGTGTAAAGACTTCTAGTTATCTAAGCTGTAGAGCGTGTAGATTACCGGAAGAACCAGATATGAAGCTCTGTGAGTTCTTGCTATTGATGTTCAGTGTATGAGAATGTATCTCTTTCTCTGTATATCTTTCACTTTATTCACAATGGTGTGTTTCCGCCCCTTGCTGTCGTGTTATGAGCCTCCTATTTATAGGAGACAAGGTTGTTGGGGCCTCTCCGGCGATCGCGGGCGACCGCCGTTTTCTATATTATAATAAGATGGCCGATCGTCCCGTCACGTGGGGCTGTTCCCTTAAAGTCTGGGGCTGCTGCTGGCGGCCAGCTGTGTGAGCCAATGGGAAGCCTGCACGCGCCCTGAGTCGCTGTCCAGGGAGGACCCAAAGGTGAGGTAGGTGACAGGCTGGGGTCAAAGGTCTTATCTGTCGGCGCCTTTTGTGGATATTCACGTGGGTCACCGTCCAAGATTCGATCTTCGACGACTTTGACGGATGTTGGATTTATACATGGCAGGAGACGATCGTCTCTGGTTGGATATCATAGACGATCGCCAGATACCAAAAGACGATCGCCGTGGGTGCCGACTGCTGGGTGTTTGCCCAGAGTATGTCTTCTATGGTTGGCTCTTAGATCATTATGCCGATCGCCACCGGGGCGTATTAATCGCCGCACAACACCAGCCAAGGGAGAGGTCGGGGTCAGCCCGCTAGAGGGGGAACTTCCAGTGTCGGCTTTGCTCATCCGCCTGTTTATGAGATGAGGAGGACCGATGATCCAATGGCTACCGTGGCTACAGGTACCATTCATATTCATTCTCATCCTGTCAGTGTGCTTTTCAATTCTGGTGCTATGCATTCATTCATCTCTCTGGAGTGTGTGCACCGTTTGAGTCTTGACTGCTTGTCGTCTTGTGAGCCTTTCATTGTTAAACTTCCTAGAGGTGATAGTATCGTTGGTGATCGAGAGATCCGAGACTATTATGTGGTTATTTGTGAGAGGGCTTGGCTCTCTAATCTTATTGTTGTGAATATTGAGGGTGAGAATTTAATTCTCGGGGATGATTGGCTCGAGCGGCATGGTGCGATCATGAAATACTGTATGAGAATCATGACCATGTTAGCTGAGGACGGCACCGAGCACTCTTTTGAGGGGAGAAAGAGGGGAAACCAGAAGTTCGTAATTAACGCCTTGAAGGCGATGAGACTCCTGCGGAAGGGGTGTACTGGTTATTGGTGTTATGCCTTGAAGGTGGAGGATTGTCGGATCGAGTTTTCATCGATTCCTGTCATTAATGAGTTCCCAGATGTCTTTCCTAATGAGTTACCGGGGTTACCACCGGACCGTGAGGTTGAGTTCGCTATCGAGTTAGAGCCGGATGCGACTTCAATTTCGAAGGCGCCATATCGTATGGCACCTTTAGAGATGGCCGAGTTGAAGAAGCAGTTGAGTGAGCTTCTTGAGTCGGGGTATATTCGACCAAGCGCTTTTCCTTAGGGCGTACTACTCCTGTTTGTGCGTAAGAAGGATGGTTCACTGCGTTTATGTATCGACTATCGCGAGCTGAACAAGGTGACCATCAAGAACAAGTATCCCTTGCCAAGTATTGATGACTTGTTTGATCAGTTGCAGGGAGATGCGATATTCTCGAAGATTGGTTTGAGATCGGGGTACTATCATCTTTGGGTGAATGAGTCTGATGTTCCGAAAACAGCTTTTCGGACGAGATACGGACATTATGAGTTTGTGGTTATGCCCTTCGGGCTAACTAACGCGCCGGCAGTGTTCATGCAGCTGATGAAGATGGTTTTGATCGAGTATCTGGATAAGTGTGTCGTCGTATTCATTGACGATATCCTTATCTACTCGAAGAATGAGGGGGAGCATGCGCATCATCTACGTGTATTGTTAGACATTTTGAGGAACGAGCGACTCTATGCGAAGTTCTCGAAATGTGAATTCTGGCTGAAGGAAGTGATGTTTCTGGGTCACGTGATTTCAGCCGAGGGAGTCCGTGTGGATCCACAGAAGATTGAGGCAGTGCTGGATGGGGCACCGCCTAAGAATGTGAAGGAGGTCCGTAGTTTCTTGGGTTTGGTTGGCTACTATTGTAGGTTCATTGAGGGGTTTTTGAAACTGGCTCGGCCACTTACTCAGTTGCTTCAAAAATCCGAGAAGTTCGTCTGGAATGATGAAAGATAGTTGAGTTTTTAGGAGCTGAAGAGGCGTTTGACTTCAGCCCCAATTCTAGCATTGCCGTGTGGCAACGTGGGTTTTGCTGTTATAGCGATGCTTTGGGTCAGGGTCTTGGGTGCGTGTTAATGCAGCACGATGAGACTATTGCGTTTGCATCGAGACAGTTGAGGCCATATAAGCTCAACTACCCTACTCATGATTTGGAGCTAGCGGAAATTGTTTTTGCGCTCAAGATTTGGCATCATTATCTTTTTGGCTCTACATGTCAAATTTTTACCGATCATAAAAGTCTGAAGTACATATTCACTCAGCGGGAGTTGAATATGAGACATAGGAGGTGGTTGGAATTGATTAAGGATTATGACCTCGAAATCCTTTATCATCAGGGCAAGACGGACGTCGTGGTAGATGTCTTGAGTCGGAAACCGGTTACGTTGAGGACTCTTGAGATACCTACATCTCAATGTGAGCTTCAGCGTGATTTGATCGAGTTGGGTATTGAGATTTTGTTGCCAGGAGCCGTTGGGCAACTTTGTGCTTTAGAGATTTCATCATTGTTGATCGAGGAAATTAAACTGTAGCAGTTGGAGGATCCGATATTTGCTCAGATCCGAGAGAACGTTCTTAAGGGTAAGTCTCCTGGATTTGTGATTCACGAGGATGGTGTGTTGAGATTTTAGAGTCGGCTTTGTGTACCTAACGACTTGGAGTTGAGGCAAAGTATTTTGCGTGAGGCCCATGATACGCCTTACTCAGTTTATCTTGGTTTAAGTAATATGTACAAGGACCTAAGGAGGAACTTTTGGTGGAACGACATGAAGGAAGAGGTCGCACGGTTTGTAGCGAGATATTTGACTTGTCAGCAAGTCAAAATCGAGCATCAACAACCGGCCGGGTTATTGCAGTCGCTTCCCGTTCCGGAATGGAAATGGGAAGACATTTCGATGGACTTCATGACGAGCTTGCCGAGATCGAAGTCTGGTATGAATATGGTTTGGGTGATTGTGGATCATCTGACCAAGTCGGCATATTTTCTGGGTATCAAGGATACTTGAGGTCCGAAAAAGCTCGCTCATGTATTTGTTGCGCAGATTGTGAGGCTTCACGGTACTCCGAAGTCTATTGTTTCGGATCGTGATGGCCGTTTTGTATCGCATTTTTGGCAGGCGGTACATAAGGGTTTGGGTACTTTGTTGCGTCTGAGTACTTCCTTTCATCCTCAGACGGATGGGCAGTCAGAGCGCACTATCCAAACATTTGAGGATATATTGCATGCTTGTGCTCTCGATTGGAGAAGTGATTGGGAGGAGAATTTGCCGTTGATCGAGTTCATGTACAACCATAGTTGGCACGCATCGATTAAGATGGCACCGTATGAGGCACTTTATGGGTGGCGATGTCGAATGCTGATTTGTTGGAACGAGGCATCCGATTTGGTCGGGACCAAACCGGATATCGCCTTAGAGACGAGGAAAAAGGTGGAATTGATTCGGGAAAGGATGTTGATTGCTCAGAGTCGACAGAAATCCTATGCCGATGTTCGTCATCGACCTTTGGAATTCGAGGTGGGAGACCATGTTTTGCTAAAGGTGTCGCCGATGAGAGGAGTTTTCCACTTCGGGAAGAAGGGAAAGTTGAGTCCGAGGTTTATTGGGCCCTTTGAGCCATGTCCATAGCGTTTTCCATGTTTCCCAACTGAGGAAATATGTTCCGTATCCTAGTCATGTCATCGACTATGGTGAGATCGATATCGCTGAAGATATTACCTTCGAGGAGCGTCCCTTGAAGATTTTGGAGCACCGTGAGAAGCGACTGAGGCATAAGACCATCTCATTGGTCAAGGTGCAGTGGTCGAGACATGGTGTCGAGGAGGCAACTTGGAAAACCGAGGATAGCATGCGTGCTAGGTACCCCGAGTTGTTTGTTTCTTATGTTTCGGGACGAAACTTATTTTTAGAGGGGTAGAATGTAATATCCGCATTTTCTTTTTTCCGGTATTTATCATTTTGGTGTATTTTTCATTTTTAGTGACTCGCTTGTAACTGTATTGGTATTTCGAGAACATTTAATACGGGACTTTTTGTCTTTCGAACTTGTTTCAGACTTGTTTTACTCAATTCCACATTTATGGTAATTTTTGTCGATTTTGGGTTCGATCCACGTAATTGTTGTTTGGAACCGCCGTTCTGGGGTTACCGTAAATTCATCTTATGTTATTATGAAGGTTGTGAGCTTTCGTTTGGTGTTTCGATCTGTTGTTGCCCAAAATATTTATCCGAAGATTAATACTGCTGGAAGACGGACAACAAACAACAATTGCGGGAGCACTTCCGAGAGTAGATAAATAATACAAGATTTGCCGGGTTTGTTAGGCCCGGGCTTGAATGCTCTCGCGAGATGTTATTAATACGAGTATTCGTGGATACAAGTATTAATGAGAGAAATCTAAATACAATGAGTGTAAAAAGACTCTGTTAATCCGGCTCTTGAGCGAAGCTTGGTGTTCTTCGTCCCCGCCGATAATCTGCTGGAGGAGATAGGCCGGGAGAAGTAAGACCGAAAGATAGCTGTTGCCAAGAGTTGGAAGTTAGCCAAGTGTGTGTATTTTGCTTCTGTATTGCGTGAAATCCGAAGGAAGCTGAAGAAGTGTCCAAGTGCAGGGTGCCTTGCTTATATAGGGCGTGGGTCACATCTGTAGTGGCGATCGCTCACGGCTAATATAATAAGGTGCGATCGCCACGGCCAATATAATAATGTGCCGATCTCTGGTGTCGGGCTAAAGTCCAAGTAAGATCTTGTTGTCGGGCTAAAGTCCAGGGAAGAGGCTGGCACAGCTGGGCGGTCCAATAAGAAGCCATCACGTGTCCGGAGTCAGTCAACATGCGGCCCTACTGACAAGCTTTCGGCGGCTTGTCGGCTGGTGGAGAGAATCTGCCAGACTGTGGTCAATGGCCCGAGATTCGCGGATCTTGTCTCGGTCCTTGCACGTGGTGTCAGTCTTGAGGCTCGGTTTTCGCCGACTGGATGGCCATCGGTGGAGATCGACATGAGGCAGTCGTCTCTAGC
This sequence comes from Orobanche coerulescens, assembly GCA_033398695.1. Classification (NCBI taxonomy): domain Eukaryota; kingdom Viridiplantae; phylum Streptophyta; class Magnoliopsida; order Lamiales; family Orobanchaceae; genus Orobanche; species Orobanche coerulescens. Next base: position 55,788,070 of record CM065803.1, read on the forward strand.
TGATCATCCGAGGTCGTCATCGGCCAGTGGATGGAGGTCGCCAATGGTCGGTCACCAAAGGTAGGTCGCCAGTACAGAGACGGTCGGTCTCCAAGGGTAGGTCGGCAAGTGCCGAAGGATGGTCGTCCGGTTGTCGATCGCCAAGGGTCGGTCGCCGAGTACCGAGAGATGATCGTCCATTAGTAGATCGCCAGGAGTCGGTCGCCGAGTATCGAGAGGCGATCGTATCTGAGGTTGATCGCTCGATACCGGGACTTGTCACAGGACCTTGGTTGGTCGATGCGGCTTGTCCATTGGCCGAGGCTCGGTCGCGGTCGGTCGGCGAGATCCGCCTTGGCCGCTCGCGATAACTCGGTCGCGTCCTCCTAGTAGGTCGCCCGTCGGAAGGTGTTAATTCTTGACACAACAATTGCCCCGGCTTGCTCCTATGTTGAAGACATGGGGCGAGGTGGTTCTTGCCGGCGATCGTGTCCGGATAAGGACGGGCGATACGAGCCGACTTAGGACTCGGACTAGGGCTATCACGGTCGATTGGCTAGCTATCATTCGGTCTTGTAACTGCAAAAAAAACATTGGCAGAACACCCATGGAAACTTGGTGGTTTCGCTTTGTTTGAGGAATCGTGCACAGTCGCGGAGATCGATGGACCGACTCCATGACCGTGTCTTGGTGCGCGAAGACAATGAGTGTCTCGTGACTCACTTTATTATGAGGGTCCTCTGTTAGGCTGCGCCTCGCCTCGTATTTAAACGAAGGGCGTGCGGTCTCGGTCTAGAGGAGTCCTTGCGCGGGGTAGCGTCGGATAAATCAACTCCACCTCCGCGGCTTGTTAGCTCTGCTTCCACCTCGGCCAGCCATGGAGATGGCCGACCTCGACGGTGTACGTTGAGACGGGGTTGTGGCATGTGTCCACTGATTAATGTTGGAGAGCCCTCAGACTACGCCGGCCTCGTATTTAAAGGAAGGGCGGGCGATCTCGGCCGAAAGGGACCTTGCATGGCCGAAGCAGCCGGTTCCATCGACTGCCAGGACCATGGCTTTACGATGTGCGGTGGAGGCGATCTTATGCCTTAGTCCGTCATGTTATGTGCTGGACTGTAGATGGCGATCGTGTCCACCGGGTTGCTGATGATGTAGCGATCTGGCCGGAAGACTGGTGATCGTCGCTCGGCGGCGGATCGCTTTATTCGTAGGTCGATATTGGCGATCGGGCGGCGGCTAGTCCGTCATTTAAAATGGACTGTAGGCGGGGATCGAGTCCTCCGGTTCCGCTGGGTAGTAGCGATCGGGCTGGTAGACCGGAGGTCGTCGCACGGGCGCCGATCGATCTACTCCTAGGCTGAGAAGAAGCCTTTGCACAGACAGAAATCTGCGGCTCTAGCCGGAAGGCTGCGTAGGTCGTCGGTAGGGTCTTCGTGAGATGCCCGAACATAGGCGAGAAACCCCGAAAACCTCCTAACCGCGTAGAGGCGGTTTCATCGCTACGGGCTCGCCGTTGAGGATGATCACGTCTACCGGCCGATGTAGTCCGAGTCGGACTCTTCTTCTCCTTGCCTGATCCGCCACATGCGATGGGGACCTTCTGGCCGAGCGGCCCTGGTGGCGAAGTATTCCGTGAAGACGTGCGCCAGCTCGTTAAAGGAGCCAATGGACCGAGGTGGCAATGAGGTGTACCACCGGTGGGCGAGGTCGTCCAGCGTCAGAGGGAACATTCGGCACCGGGTCGCGTCTGATGCCCCACACCCGGTCATGTAGATGTTGAACTTGTGAAGGTGTGTTTGGGGGTCCGATCGCCCCTGGTACACGGGTGTCTGAGGAGGAACGATCTTGTGCTGCACCGGGGCGAGCTCGATGTCGATCGCGAGCGGCTCGCTTGGCGCGGCGATCGTCTTCACGGCGCCTGCCCCGGACTGCAGGAGCGCCTTCACGTCGTCGATCTGACGTTGCATTGCGGCAATCGCCGCGGCTCGGCTTTGGGAGCGGGGGCCGAGGCGATCGTGTACCGACCTCCGGACCCCACTGCTGCCGACCTCGGGAATCTGGCGAGCGGGAGCCAGGCGGCTGGATCGCCTTGTGGGAGCCGGGTAGGCCGAGCTCCTGGTGACGGACACCAACTCCGTTGTCTCGTAGGCCGGGCCGACCGCCCGGCCGCCAGTCGGGTCACCGCCCGGCGATCGAAGACAGACGTGCCCGGCCCGAGCGCCTCTTCTTGCGGGCGAGCCTGCGGCGCTCGCTCGGCCGCAGTGCCTTGAGCTTCCGCTTGATCTTCCGGCGGGAGGGGGTGATAGCCGGAGGCGCGTCGAGAGCACTCCGTCGCTCTGAAGGACGGCTATGGCCTCGATCTGTTCATTGGTTCGAATCGATCGAGCGAGAGGCTCGGGCCGCCTTCCCGGACGGGTCGAGCGTCTCGATCATGGCGGCTACCTTCCACCATCGGCCCGGCTCGGGCCCGGGACAGGCAGGGTCCGCCGGGCCGGTCGGCTTTCTTCGACGCGGAGGCGGAAGACATGTTTTCTGAAGGATTTCTTTGAAGTGCAGTAAGTGTCACTTCAAGTATCTGCCCCGAGAACAGTGAGTGTTCTTCGGGACGGTAGGTATAGAAAATCGAGGGTTGGATGCCCTTATTCTAGCGCCAATTGTTGTTGCCCAAAATATTTATCCGAAGATTAATACTGCTGGAAGACGGACAACAAACAACAATTGCGGGAGCACTTCCGAGAGTAGATAAATAATACAAGATTTGCCGGGTTTGTTAGGCCCGGGCTTGAATGCTCTCGCGAGATGTTATTAATACGAATATTCGTGGATACAAGTATTAATGAGAGAAATCTAAATACAATGAGTGTAAAAGACTCGTTAATCCGGCTCTTGAGCGAAGCTTGGTGTTCTTCGTCCGCCGATAATCTGGAGGAGATAGGGAGAAGTAAGACCGAAAGATAAATTGCCAAGAGTTGGATGTTAGCCAAGTGTGTGTATTTTGCTTACGTATTGCGTGAAATCCGAAGGAAGTCAAGAAGTGTCCAAGTGCAGGTGCCTTGCTTATATAGGCGGCCGGGTCACATCTGTAGTGGCTGATCGTCACGGCTAATATAATAAGGTGCCGATCGCCCGCCAATATAATAATGAGCCGATCTCTGGCCGCCGGCTAAAGTCCAAGTAAGATCTTTGCTGTCGGGCTAAAGTCCAGGAAGAGGCCGGCACAAGTGGCGGTCCAATAAGAAGCCATCACGTGTCCGAGTCGGGCCAACATGCGGCCCCTACCGACAAGCTTTCGGCGGCTTGTCTACCGGGTGGAGAGAATCTGCCAGACTGTGGTCAATGGCCCGAGATTCGCGGATCTTGTCTCGGTCCTTGCACGTGGTGTCAGTCTTGAGGCTCGGTTTTCGCCGACTGGATGGCCATCGGTGGAGATCGACATGAGGCAGTCGTCTCTAGCTGATCATCCGAGGTCGTCATCGGCCAGTGGATGGAGGTCGCCAATGGTCGGTCACCAAAGGTAGGTCGCCAGGTACCGAGAGACGGTCGGTCTCCAAGGGTAGGTCGGCAAGTGCCGAAGGATGGTCGTCCGGTTGTCGATCGCCAAGGGTCGGTCGCCGAGTACCGAGAGATGATCGTCCATTAGTAGATCGCCAGGAGTCGGTCGCCGAGTATCGAGAGGCGATCGTATCTGAGGTTGATCGCTCGATACCGGGACTTGTCCTGGGACCTTCGGTTGGTCGATGCAGCTTGTCCGCTAGGCTGAGGCTCGGTCGCCAGGTCGCTGATCGGCAGATCCGCCTTGGCCGCTCGGCAGTAACTCGGTCGCCAGTCCTCCTAGTAGGTCGCCTATCGGAAGGTGTTAATTCTTGACACAACACGATCGTGTATCATGTATTTCGGATGTTTTGGGCCATTTTGTGTTTTCCTAACTTCTGGGGCAATTGTTTGCAAACCCATCTTCCTCAACTTTTATTCATCATGTTCATGAGTGTGTTTTGTTGATTAGACCCCAAACTTCTTATTCCTTAAGTTTCGGGATGAAAATTCTTTTAAGGAGGGTAGAATGTAATACTCGAGATTTTCCATTGTCGGTTTGCCTCTTTGAGGACGTTGTGAACTCTTGTTGTCATGCCCTTTCGAGTTGGTTATGTTCTGGGTGCTTTCGGAGTCGTGTCGGATTCGATGTTAGCCTTTGATCCTATCACACGAGCAGGCCACCCGAGCGTTTGATCGTGCGTGGCGCTCGTGCGCGACCGGTGCTCGGCAGTGGACTCCAGGGACGCACAAGCCGGTACTCGTGCGCGGTGCTCGTGTGTGTTGGTCTAGAGCTGGGCAGTGCCCTAGCGCACGACCAAGCACCCAAGCAATTTGTAAAACCCTAAATTTTGAATTCACAATTTTGCGCCTAATTTAAACCTTAACCTAAGCTTTGTAATAATTAATAAATATACCTAAATTATATGTTATATGTTATTAATACATTTTGAATTTTAACCTAAGGTATATATACTTTTAATAAAAAATTTGTACAAATCCTTCCCTAATCCTAAACCGTAACCGGCCCCTCCCCTCCTTTATGTCACGGTTTTATCTTTTTTAAAAATGCATGACATAAGAACAATTTAAATGAGTATATCTCTAAATTTGGAAGATACTCCTTGCCTTTTTCCTTGGCCTCAATCACGCAACCCACTCCCTAAACATGATACGGTCTTTATTAGTTTCCCTCCTTAGCACACGTTTTTTCCATCATATGATCAGCCTCCCTTTTATTTTCTTTGCACCGATACTCAAACACTAAAACATCAAAGTTCTGGTTTCTATCTTTCTCTCAAGATCAAGAAGAGGTTGAAGGCTCGTTGGGCTGTTGGTGTTCCTTCGTGGTGTGCAAGGGTTTGTTGCTGTGGTTATATTAGTTTGGGGTTGTTCCTTGTTCTCTTGTTTCTGTCTCGTTCCAGTCAAGAGGTATCATCATCGTCCTTTTTGTTTTTTTTCATTCGACACACCTAAAACATGCATAATCTGAATATAACAATCACTATACATATTTAACAAGACTTAGGGTTTGTAGATTTTTGAATTTGATTCTGTCAGATTCGTAACCTTGTTGAGAGAGGGCTGTAAATAGAGTTATACTATAGGTTTTTACATGTTTCCTTACTCTATAATTAAGTTCATGATGTCTATTTTCTGAATATGTAAGCCTCATGGTCGTTTGAGGTCGGGAAAGTGGTCGTTTGATTTTTACAAGATTGGTTGTCAAATCTGGTAATTTTGAGTCCGATTTCAGTCGGTTTCTCTGATTTTTATTTCACAAACTATAACGATTGAGAAACCCAAATTTTATAAGGAGAGCATTTAACATGTTTAGTAGTTACTGTAATTTTTGTAGATTTTTCTGGGAGGTGTAACTATATTTATAAACGAGGCTTGATCCAACCCGTGCGATACACGGTCTTTGGTTGCAGACGCTTGAATGAGCATTGGTTGCAGACGCTTGAATGACATATGACGGTATTTAGACGCCTATTAGAGAATTTGTATTGTATTTATTTTAGATGATTTAATTGTGACGTTATCATAACTTTTGTATTTAAATTAGTTTATTTACATTAAAAGTTACAATTAAAATAGTCTTTTCACATGTAGTCTTTTAATATGAATAAGGACTCATCCGTAACGCTTTTTCCGTGTAGAATTCTTTTAGTCTATGTAATTAGTTATATGTAATGTATTGTATTTATTTTAAATGTTCATAGTGTAATATTTTATCAACCCGTGCGTTGCATCCATTGCATCTAAATATTCATAGTGTAATAGTCGGTACTAATTAGGTTTCCAGTACTTAAAATAGTTTATTCACATTAAAAGAGTACATGTAAAAAGACTTTTTCTAAGATGTTACATTTAAAAGAGTCTCTTCACACGTAATCTTTAAATACTAACAGCTTTTGTTTTAACATTCTACAATTCCATGAACCCTTTTGTGTTCACTCCATCATTACACGATTGTTTGTATTCCTTGGAGTTTAATATGTAGATGTAAATTCGTGAGTTTAATCTGTGATATTTATTTGATGCGTATTGAAGGAGGGATAACAAATAGGTGCATCAAAAAAAAGTTTGCCAAATAGGTGCACTAATCCGTGATTTGAGAATTTGTGATAAAATCATTATTTTATTTATGAAGTGTATTATTTGTTGTAGAGGCAATGAATGTATGAAATTATCTATTATATATAAAGCTTATTATCTATAGAGTTAAATGACCCCCCTTGCACATTAAATTAAGGGGGATAAGCTTTATATATAATAGATGAAAAGTTTTCGGGTATACCACCAGGTCATAATTCTGAGTAGTCTGGGTTAAGGAATTTTTGTGTCATAGTATCACTTTGAAATAAACTCCGGGAAAATTTCAGTAAGTATATAACATGTATAAGTATCGATGATAATTAAGTTAGCACCTCAGTAAGTATATAATTATGGTTTTAACTTCATAAACAAAGGGGCCTGAACGTGATAAAATCTGAATTATAAAATAAGCTAAGAGTTTGGTTTAACCTATCTTGTTTTGCTCCTAATTCATTTGAAACACCAATCCAAAATACTATCAAACCTATGTTATGAATACTTACTATTTTACAAGTGAAGCCCTAAAACACATTAATGAATGAGCTAATATGTATTTAAAATCTGTTATGACTTTAATGAACATATAAGTAATATATGATTATAATTCGTGTAGATTCAGTGAAGGGGGAGTGATCCATCTTTACTTGTGTCATTTTCCATTTGCTTTTATTTCCTAAGGTACAGATAATCCGTCCTTTTTCAGTAAGGGTTTCTCATGACTTGTTTTCCTGATGTTTGTTATTTGATGCCATTGATGCATATTTGCTTTGTTATTCGTTTGATTATTCCTTGATGCTATATTCATTTCCATAGTCATCATCTTAGTGGACAATTAGAAATTGTCCCTCGCGATTATTATATACATCATTTGCCTATTTATGTTGCCCATATTTGTTTAACTAGTCATGGGAGTTCCATGACCTTGCCATTGATGCATCAATGGTATTGACACTATCTGTGGAGGTGTGACTTTATCCACTGTGTTCCCATTTGTTTATATTGTTATATATAGCGCGTTTGGCCCGTGTATATTGTATGTATGCTTAGTCTAGAACTTGGCATATGTATATCTGTTTTGCAGGGAGCATATGGATGCATCCTAGGTACTTAGTTATGTTTAGAATTTGGTGAATGGACTTGTGTGTGTGTGTGCAATACATCCCATTTCTCATTAATACATGTGGAGAGCTAGACTCCTTTGTAGAATTTGCTATTTGTTTGTTACTTGGGCATTTTCCTTTGTTCATGCTTGGCATCCGTTCCATATTTTCCTTTGTTTAAGTTTTGACTCCTTCATCGTTTATTCCATATTTCCTTAGACATCTTGTTCAGCAGGTTCTCTTAGATTCATTCACTATTCTCTTATATTCATTTCACTATTCTGTAGACATCTTGTTCTTATGCTCTTAGCTCAGCCGTATTTTCTTTTCTCTGTGGCAGGTAATAAGCGGGATGCTGGGCATGAGTGATGAGAGTAGGAGCTAGAGGACCTACCCATGTTTAGATTCCTATTTATGGAGTATTTTAAGACTTAGTATTTTGGAGTTTTATTTCATTTCAGACTTATATTTTGGATTATTTCTTTCATTGAGACTTTTTCGAGATAATACTTTGGAAGTCGTTGTTTTACATGACTTAGTATTTATTTTATAGTAAAGTCTTCCGCTTGCATTAGTATGTCCTGTTTGGCACCATAATGTTACATATTGGCCCTTTCGGGTTGGAGTGTTACAATTATGGTATCGGAGCCCTAGGTTCGACCTGTAGAGCTTAGGTTATGACCTGTGACTTGTGAGGATTGGGTAGACATTAGGTTTCTTTCTGCTTTAACTGTTATCCGTTACCTCGCATCGACGACATTTTTGATCAACTTCAGGGTGCGAAGTTCTTCTCCAAGATTGATCTGAGATCTGGCTATCATCAACTACGTGTGAAGGAGCAAGATGTTCCTAAGACTGCATTCCGTACTCGCTATGGCTATTAAGAATTCTTGGTGATGCCGTTTGGTTTAACCAATGCTCCAGCTGTGTTCATGGATTTGATGAATCGTGTCTTCCACGAATTCTTGGGCAAATTCGTTATTGTTTTCATTGACGACATCCTTGTTTATTCGAAGACGAAGAAGGAACATGAAGAGCATCTTTGTATTGTGTTGGAGATTTTACGTCAGAAAAAGTTGTATGCTAAGTTTTCGAAGTGTGAATTCTGGTTGGGACAGGTGGCATTCTTGGGTCACATCGTATATGCAGATGGTATTACCATGGATCCTGCAAAGGTTGAGGCTATCACTAAATGGCCAAGACCGACGACTGTGACAGAAGTTAGAAGTTTCTTGGGTCTTGCGGGTTATTACAGGTGATTTGTGGAAGGATTCTCATGCTTGGCCTTACCGTTGACTAAACTTATGAGGAAAGGTGAGAAATTTGTCTGGGATGAAGAACGGGAGAAGAGTTTTGAGGAACTGAATAAGAGATTAGTTTCTGCTCCTATACTTACTTTACCTCTGATGGTTACCAAATCTACAGCGATGCTTCAAAGAAAGGTCTTGGATGTTTACTGATGCAACATGGAATAGCGCCTATGCATCAAGACAGCTGAAACCTTATGAGGCTAATTATCCCACTCATGATTTAGAGTTGGCAGCGGTGGTGTTTGCCCTGAAATTTGGAGGAATTATCTTTATGGGGATACATGTGACATCTTCACTGATCATATGAGTCTCAAGTATATCTTTACTCAGAAAGAGCTGAATATGAGACAGATTGGTTGGAACTTCTTAAGGATTACGACGCGAACATTCAGTATCATCCAGACAAGGCGAATGTGGTGGCTGATGCTCTTAGTAGGAAGTCTGGAATTCGGGCTAGTCTTGATATCGCACCAAAGATTATCAATGACTTGAAACTTATGGAGGTGGAACTATGTGTTCGTGGGTACGATTGCTATTGGGCGAGTTTGAAGGTTGAACCTAACCTTAGACTTCGGGTTAAGGAAGCTCAGAAAAACGATGGTGAATTGTGGTCTATAATTCAGAACTTGGAGGAAGGTAAACAGACAGAATTTCGTGTTGATGATGTTGGAATTGTATGGTATGGTGATCGTTTGTGTGTTCCTAACAATTCTTCTATTCGGGAAGCTGTGTTATCTGAAGCACATAGTTCTCTATTCACTATTCATCCTGGTTCAACGAAGATATATAGAGATTTGAAACGGAACTTCTGGTGGAATGGGATGAAGCAGGATGTGGCTACATTTTTGGCCAAGTGTTTGACATGTCAGCAGGTGAAGATTGAGCATCAACGTCCTAGTGGTCTCTTACAGCCTTTGGATATTGCTACTTGGAAGTGGGATCAAATTTCCATGGACTTTGTGATAGGATTACCTCGCACACAGAAGAAGCATGATGCTATTTGGGTTGTGGTTGATCGTTTAACCAAGTTAGCTCACTTTTTACCTATTCGTAAAGTTTATCCAGTTAGCATGTTGGCAGAGATTTTTCGACATGATATTGTTCGACTACATGGTACATCTACAGCTATTGTATCCGATATAGATCCACGTTTTACTTCTCATTTCTGGAAGGGTTTGCAAAAGGCGTGGGGAACTAGACTCAAGTATAGCACTACTTTTCACCCTCAGACTGAGCGGACAATTCAGACTTTGGAAGATATGTTGAGATCTTGTGCTCTTGAATGGACGGGTAATTGGGATGAATACTTATGTCTAGTGGAGTTTGCTTATAACAACAGTTGGCATGTTAGTATCAAAGGTGCCCCATTTGAACTATTATATGGACGGAAGTGTCGAGCACCTATCTGTTGGAATGAAGTTGGGGAAAGACTCATTGAGGGTCCTGAATTGATTGATGTGACTAACGAGAAGGTTGCCATTACTAAGGAGAAACTCAAAGAAGCAAGGGCACGACAAAAGAGTTATGCAGATCGTCATAGGAGGGACCTAGCATTTAATGTTGGGGATCGTGTTTTCCTTAAGGTGTCACCGTACAGAGGTGTTAAACGCTTTGGCATTAAGGGGAAGTTGAGTCCGCATTTCATCGGGCCGTTTCAAATCTTAGAGCGTGTTGGTGACGTTTCGTATCGTTTGGCGTTACCTCCTCAGCTATCTCATGCGCATGCTGTTTTCCATGTGTCTCTTCTAAGAGGCTACAATTTTCATCTGCTTCATGTGGTTTCATATCTGTTGGATCAAATCCATGATGACTTATCATTTGTTGAAGAACCTGAGGCTATTTTAGACCGTCACGAAAGAGTCATGAGAAACAAAGTCATTCCGTTTGTCAAAATTCTTTGGAAGAACCATCCCGAGCGCGAAGCTACTTGGGATACCAAAGAATCTATGCGAACTAGATATCTGCATTTTTTTTCCGTGACTTGGTATATTTTCGTTTAATCATTTCATTTCAATATCGCGGACGAAATTTTCTTTTTAGAGGGGAAGAGTTGTAAAACCCTAAATTCTGAATTCACAATTTTGCGCCAAATTTAAACTTTAACCTAAGCTTTGTAATAATTAATAAATACACCTAAATTATATGTTATATGTTATTAATACATTTGGAATTTTAACCTAAAGTATTTATATACTTAATAAAAAATTTGTACAAATCCTTCCCTAATCCTAAACCGTAACCGGCCCCTCCCCCTCCTTTATGTCACGATTTTATTTTTTTTAAAAATGCATGAGATAAGAACAATTTAAATGAGTATATCTCTAAATTTGGAAGATACTCCTTCCTTTTGCCTTGGCCTCAATCACGCGACCCACTCCCTAAACATGATACGGCCTTTTTTAGTTTCCCTCCTTAGCACACGTTTTTCCCATCATATAATCGGCCTCCCGTTTATTTTCTTTGCACCGATACTCAAACTCTATAACATCAAAGTTCTGATTTCTATCTTTCTCTCAAGATCAAGAAGAGGTTGAAGGCTCGTTGGGTTGTTGGTGTTCCTTCGTGGTGTGCAAGGGTTTGTTGCTGTGGTTATATTAGTTTGGGGTTGTTCCTTATTCTCTTGTTTCTGTCTTGTTCCAGTCAAAAGGTATCATCATCGCCCTTTTTGTTTTCTTTTCCATTCGACACACATAAAACATGCATAATCTGAATATAACAATCACTAACCTAATACATATTTAACGAGACTTAGGGTTTGTAGATTTGTGAATTTGATTCTGGCACATTCGTAACCTTGTTGAGAGAGGGCTGTAAATAGAGTTATACTATAGGTTTTTACATGTTTCCTTACTCTAAAATTAAGTTCATGATGTCTATTTTCTGAATATGTAAGCCTCTTGGTCTTTGGAGGTCGGGAAAGTGGTCGTTTGATTTTTACAAGATTGGTTGTCAAATCTGGGAATTTTGAGTCCGATTTCAGTCGGTTTCTATGACTCTTATTTCACAAACTCTAATGATTTAGAACCTCAAATTTTAGAAGGAGAACATCTAACATGTTTAGTAGTTACTGTAATTTTTGTAGATTTTTCTGGGAGGTTTAGCTATGTTTATAAATGAAAACTTTTCAGGTATACCATCAAGTCATAATTCTGAGTAGTCTGGGTTAAGGAATTTTTGTGTCATAGTATCACTTTGAAATAAAATCCGGGAAATTACAGTAAGTATCTAACATGTATAAGTATCTATAATAATTATTTAAGCACCTCAATAATTATATAATTATGGTTTTAACTTCATAAACAAAGGGGCATGAACGTGATAAAATCTGAATTATAAATTAAGCTAAGAGTTTGGTTTAACCTATCTTGTTTTGTTCCTAATTCATATGAAACACCAATTCAAGATACTTTCAAACCTATATTATGAATACTTACTATTTTACATGTGAAGCCCTAAAACATATCAATGAATGAGCTAATATGTATTTAAAATCCGTTATGACTTTAATGAACGTATAAGTAATATATGATTATAATTCGTGTAGATTCAGTGAAGGAGGAGTGATCCTCCTTTCCTTGTGTTCATTTTCCATTTGCATTCATTTCCTAAGGTACAGATATTTCACCCTTTTTTAGTAAGAGTTTCCCATGACTTGTTTTCCTGATGTTTGTTATTTGATGCCATTGATCCATATTTGCTTTGTTATTCGTTTGATTATTCCTTGATGCTATATTCATTTCCATAGTCATAATCTTAGTGGACAATTAGAAATTGTCCCTCACGATTATTATATACATCATTTTCCTATTTATGTTGCCCATATTTGTTTAACTAGTCATGGGGGTTCCATGACCTTGCTATTGATGCACCAATGGTATTGACACTATCTGTGGAGGTGTGACTTTGTCCACGGCGTTCTCATTTGTTTATATTGCTATATATAGCGCACTTGGCCCCTGTATATTGTATGTATACTTAGTTTAGAACTTGGCATATGTATATCTATTTTGCAAAGAGCGTATGGATGCATCCTAGGTATTTAGTTATGTTTAGAATTTGGTGAATGGGCATGTGTGTGTGCAATACACCCTATTTCACATTAGTACATGTGGAGAGCTAGACTCCTTTGTACAATTTGCTATTTGTTTGTTACTTGGGCATTTTCCTTTGTTTATGCTTGACATCCGTTCCATATTTTCCTTTGTTTAAGTTTTGACTCCTTCATCGTTTGTTCCATATTTCCTTCGACATCTTGTTCAGCAGGTTCTCTTGGATTCATTCACTATTCTTTCGTTTATGCTTATTACCTTTCATTATTTATATATGTTCACTGAGCGTTAGCTCAGCCGCATTTTCTTTTCTCTGCGGCAGGTAATAAGCGGGATGCTGGGCATGAGTGATGAGAGTAGGAGCTAGAGGACCTACACATGTTTATATTCTCATTTATGGAGTATATAAAGACTTAGTATTTTGGAGTTTTATTTCATTTCAGACTTATGTTCTGGATTATTTCTTTCATTGAGACTTTGTCGAGATAATACTTTGGAAGTCGTTGTTTTACATGACTTAGTATTTATTTTATAGTAAAGTCTTCCGCTTGCGTTAGTATGTTCTGATTGGCACCATAATATTACATTTTGGCCCTTTCGGGTTGGGGTGTTACATAATTGGTCGTGCATGCGGCTCGTGCAAAACCGACGTTCGGCAAAAACTCCCAAGGATGCACGAGTAGGACACACGAGCGGATGCTAGTGCACGATGCTCGTGCATGGTGACAGAAGTCGGGCAGTGGCCTAGCGCATGACCAGACGCACGAGCACTTGGTCATGCATCCTTGATGTATATAAGGGGACAGTCGCGTTTTTCAGCGTCATTTTCTTCCCTTCTTCTTTCTTCTCCGAGGGTTAGGCAGCGTGGGGCTCTTAGAAGCTTATATGTTGGTCGTATATCATCATCCATCCACGGTTTTGAGCTCCTAGCACCAAGTTATCATCATTTAAACGTCTTTTACCGATTGAATCAAGGTAAAATCTCTTAGAACCATTTTTTTGGGAAATTTGGGGAATTTCGATTTAATGTCTGATTCGTTCCTTGTTGTTGATTAGTACATGATGTATGTGATTAATCTTAGTGGTATTCATGTTTTCCCTACGAATTCATTATATATTTCGTGGTATTTGTGAAATCGAGAGGGTTCGAATGCGATCCGCCCTTGTTGTTGTTTTGTACGAATATACATGAATCGTAGGTGGGTTTCCAGTTGTATTCCATCTTCGTAATTATTTAGAAATGGTTGTGATTGTATTGTTCGAATCGTTAGGTTCAGGTTTGTCGGTTCCTAGCGATCGTGGTTGTTCTCCGTTCCGTCCGTTTCGTCGAATTACTCAAGGTAAGTATTTTTAGAAACCTTTATACTTAACATGAAATGATGATGTATATTATGTGTTTTTTTCTCACTCCGGGAGGGTCTGACGAGGCCTCGGTGGAATCCGTGACTTCACTCCGGATTCATGAGCTTGTTCGCTAGCCAATTCGGGAGGGTCCTCAGAGGCCTCGCATGTGACCAGTGGTTTCACCCCGGTCCTAGGTGATGCCTGTGCGTGATTTGTTTTCTGATTATGGCCAGTTCGGGAGGGTCCTTAGAGGCTTCGAATGGGACCAGTGGCTTCACCTCGGTCCTAGGCAAATTGATTATTTGACTGTTTATTTTTCGGAAAAAGACATATCTGGTTTTGGTTTTTGAAATGACTTGATGCATGAACTATGAAATGTATAAGCGAATGGTTTGCCTTGATTACTTGTACTAGCGTAATTGCTAACCCCTTTCGGGACCCGTTGTGAGGAAATTCTTGTTATGAATTTCAGGTTATGTTCAGCCGGATTTGCGGACAATGGGGCAGTACGAGGATGCTGGTCAGGGTTGCTGAATTGTGCAAATGAGTCCCCTCATTCCGCTGTCCTTTTTGATGTGGTTGTTTTCAAACTTGTGAACTATAGATAGTATTCGCGAGTACTTAGGTATTTTTACTTGGATTATGGTTTGTAGTATTAAATGTTATTTTTGATTGTCGGTGATGTCTGTTTTGCCGGTTATTCTGGGCGTTTTATTTAACTTTCGTCTTGATGATGGATGTTTTCTCGCTAACCGAGATGGTTAGGCGAGTGGTATTTCTTATTTAGCCTAGTGGGTCCCGTGTAGGGGTCCACAGCGCTATAATATACTCTGAATATCTTGGGGTGTTACAAGAGGCATAATAGTCTTTCGCATATTATCTAATTACGCACTTCGAGAAGTGCGCATCTCAACACTCCCCCTTGAATGACTATTTACATAAATATCTGTTGAACTAGTTTGAAGAAAAAAAAACTAATTGGAGAAAACTCTCACACTGTTTGTATTGGAGCTTGTGGTAATCATATCATGTTGCATCATAATGTTGGTAGGAAATCCATCTTGTGATAATTAAATTCATCACATGGGATGTCATCATCCATCTTATGATAATTATACTTATCACATGGGAGGTATTGTGATATTTAAATTACATAATGTAAGCTCAATAAATAGATGGTTTCAACCACCACTTGAAGATAATTACAATAAAGTCAGGAATTAGATTACTAAATATTTAACATGATTCTTTTGGAGCAGGTTCGTCCAACTATTTTCTCAAACTATAATCATGTGGTAGTAGATTGAATTATTAAAAGTCATCATCGATCCCAATTGTCGGCATCAATGGCGCATGGTCGTCCCGTAATATTACACATATCATTTGTAAATTTCGACAGTACAAGAATATATCCACAAGTCCTTTCAATATTTTTGAAGGAATCAATGTACTAATTTATATATTATAAAATTTAGTAATAACATATATTAAAAGAATTATTACCCAATATCAATATAAATGTCAAATTGAAGCTCTCGTAAAATGAATCATGATGGTATCAAGAAAAATTAATTCCGATAATATATACTTATTATAATTAAGAAAACCTAAATACAAGATTTAATGAATTAAAAGAATGATATATTTCTTTTTATTATATTATTTTCTTACCTTCTCAATTATTTTGCCGACACTGACCCCGTGAATCCTTCTATTTTCACATTCCATAATTTTATTTTATTTTACTTCATTCATTGTCCTTTTTGTTTTGTTCCCTTTTCTGATTTTTGTTTATTCATTCTCTTACCTTTCTTCTTCAAAGTTCAACCCATATGGAGTATAGACATATTTCAGATTATTAAAAAAATATTAATGAATACCTCTCGGAGCTAAGCAGGCAAGTGCGTCAGGAAGATGTGTCGATCCCAGCCATGAACCTCCACGATAACGATGGTTATCTGACTGTCCAAATAGTTGGAGATTCGCCCAGCAATAGTTTAGTAACAAAGATGTTAACTATATCCACCAGAATCTCGATCTTTACGTTTGTGCTAGTTGCTGCCGGCATGCCCATGAGGTAACTGGAGCTGAAGCTGGTGGAGTTGATCATTGATTTTGACCATCACTCGTCAATTGGTTTCACAAGTTTGCTCTATTTCTAAAACTACTTCTCTCTCTCACTTGGATTTATTGAAGAACTTTATGCATGTTCTTGAGTGTATTCTAATTTCAATTCAATGAGAATGATGAAGATAAAAGATAACTCTGTATGATTCGTAATATTTGATTTATGATACAGAAGATCATCTAAAAGATACAATTGTAGAGCATACTTTCGTCATATTACTTAAATGGTTAGAGTCGTGCTGATAACGTGTTATAAAACCGAAATATTATAGTGAGAGGATAGAGAGAAAATAGAAAGAATGATTAAGTATAATTTTCATTAATAATTGAAGTCCTATTTATAGAAAAACTTCGGATAGCACAATCATAATTACATAATTACATCAGGGACATGCATCTCAACATATCGAATTTTTTGCTCTTTTTTTTCTTTTTTCCTGTTGCTGTATTTAGGCCTTTTGCCTGCAGTTTATTGATTGTCGGGGGGAGGAGGAGAGGCAGACCGAGGAGGACGTCAGAGGAGCAGGTGAGATTAGATTTGAAGGCCTTAAACTTTTCCAAGACCATGACTATGGATAAGTGCTCGTGGAGGCGCCAGATCAGAGTTATGGATTCTTTTGTAGAGAGTGGTTCTGTAGTAGAGAGCCTCAGGGTTGGGTAGGGTTGTCTCGGTTAGCTTTGACCTAGAGCATTGCATTTTTTTACTTTTACTTTTATTGTATATTTTATCATATTGCCTTTTACGGGTGGTGTATTTTTTACAGAGAGCTGTACGCAGAGTCAAACTCTCTTCTGTTAGAGCAGCGTTCATCAAGATTGTAGTTGCCAAAGTCCCCTTACGTAAGTCTAAGTCATGGGCTCATGTATGGTTTGAGCTTTTTCGAATCATATGCTTTTTGTATATATCACTCATTACTTTGATGTGCACTAATTTGAGGGTCTTTACTGAGCTTCTCCCTCCTCTAAGTAAAAGTAGGGGCATGGTCACAGACATCTTATCCTCTCCGCATATTGCTGCGGGATATACTGGATATGTTTGGTTTGGTTTAAACATTTTGCCAACCTTCCTAACCCCAAGGTCTTAGCTTACCGTAATAAAAATTCGTATGTAACGATGTATGGTAGAATATGCAATGCCGGCTACGTATGTAAGACAGAGGGGACGGGCTCCCCCCCTTTCCAAATTTCACCTTTATATATTTAGAGTTTATTATTTATTTAATTATCTCTAATATAATCAGAGGCGGATCCAGAACCGAAAAACCACTGGTGCACCGACCGTCCCACGAAAAACAATGTCGAACGATAAAATATATATTAAAATTACATTAAAGATAACAAATAATACATAAAGAAAGTCAGTAATAACAAAGCGGGAGACAATGAGGCAAACATGTCATGCTGGAAAACTTACCTCTAGATCGGGGTGAGGTCGAGCCTCTTGGGGGGTACTCAGGACAGGGGACGATCCCCCTCGTGTGCGTGTGTGGGAAAAAAACAAAAAAAAAACAAAGGATCCGTACATTTACAAAGAAAATCGCCTACATTTACTGTCCAATTCCGGAAAATGTGCTAAAATACAATTATTACTAATAGTTTTAAGTACATATTTTTCTATAAATGCTACAAGACGATTATTTAACCATTGATCACCCATCTTACTACATAACTCACTCTTCACATGTAACACCCCCAAGATATTCGAGGAGAATTACAGCGCCGTGGACCCCTACATGGGACCCACCAGGCTAACACAAGAAAACACCACTCGACTAACCGCCTCGGTTAGCAAGGAAACAATTGTTAACAATAAGAACATAAAACAACACGTCCGGTACAACCGGCATAAATAACATCAACCGACAAATACAGTAACTCCAACGAATACCAATCACAATCAAAGGAAAAGCCTAAGTACTGCGAGACAATCTATAAGTTTACAATTTGGAAAACATCCACATCAAAAGAGACAAGAAGAAATAACAAGACTCGATTGCACATGTCAACAACCTTGGCCGACATCCTCGTACCATCCCAGCCCGCTCAATGTCGAACATAACTCAAATCCATAACAAGAATTTCCCGACAACGGGTCCCAGAGGGGTTAGCAATTACGCTAGTACAAGTAATCAAGGCAAACCAATCGCTTACACATTTCATAGTACATGCACCAATATCATTTCAAAACCAAAACAAGACATGTCTTTTTAGGAAAATAAACGATCGAACAAATAGCCTTGAGAACAGGCGGCGGCATACATTCTCACTCGGGGCCTCACGGGGACCCTAACGAGTTGGCTACAATTACGTAGAAAAACAAAACCACGCACACGCTAAGCCGTGAGAACAGGCGGCGGCATACATTCTCACTCGAGGCCTTGCAAGGACCACTAACGAGTTGGCTAGCGGTGCGAAACTCGTGAAATCCAGGCGCGGCATAGATTTCCCTCCTTGACCGTCAGCCAACACAAGGTGAGTTACAAACAAGTAATATACATCACCATTTCATGTTAAGCTTAAAGGTTTCCAAAAATACTTGCCTTGAATATTTTGATGACGCAACGAACGGAAAGGATAATCACCGAGCGAACACTAGGAATCAACGGAACCAAACCTAACGATTCGAAGAACATAATTACAACCAACTCTAGTCAAATACGGAAATGGAATACACAGAAAATCCGCCTACGATTCATGTATATTCATACCAAAAATAACAACGAGGGCGGACCACAACCAAACCCTCTCGATTCCGTAAAAATCTACAAAATATCCATGAATCCGTAGGAAACTAAAGATACTAACAATATTAATCGTATTCATCAAGAATCCACCAACAAAACGGAACTAATCGGAAGAAAAACCCAAAACCCCAAATCTCCCAAAAATGGGTTCTTAGAAGATTACCTTGGATTAGGATGAATGATTCAAGAAGAAATCGATAATCTACAACAAAACTCGGAGTGGATGATTTCTTCAAGTCCGAAAATGTTAAAATCGCCCAAAAGTTGCTCTGAATCGCCCAAGACGAGAGGAAGAAAAGAGAGGAGAGGAAAATGAAAAATCTTCCTCGAGATCCCGTGTAATATAGTGAAACACGGCGAGAACCTATCGGCCGCCTATCGGCCGATAGGCCAACCGATACCCATACGGAATGCCGGCAGAGAGTCTATCGACCCCCTATCGGCCGAAAGGCTCTGAAGTGATCGGCCAAAAGCGAAACGACCATAACTCTCTCGTCAGGACTCGATTGACTCACCGTTTGAACCATTGGAAAGCTAACTCGATGTTCTATAATATTGCAAAGATTTATAATTTTTGGAGTTACCAAAAATTAATGGTGATCTACCAAAGACGAACTCATACTTAGAAAAGTCGTTTAGTAATCCCGAATTCAACAAAACGACACCGAAACCCGAACACGAATACGAACCGAAGATACGGTTACGAAGTACTCACAAAGACGAATCTAAGAGCTAGTAGGACACACAATTCCGACCACCCGAAGGCTCGAAATTGACAACGGAAGGTAATTACCCCAAACTTTGGGAAATTACGAAAATGGCCCAAATGCCCGAAAATCACCATACGACAACGAATAATCAAACCGAAGCTCACAACACGTATAACAACGTTAAATGAACTTACGAAAAACCCCAAACAGCAGTTTGAGCGAGATTCGCAAGAAGAACTCAAGCGCGGAAAAGTCGCTAAAAAGCAGAACTCAACGAACAACACCGAAACGAACTCGGATGACAAAAGTGCGAAATTAATCATTCTCGGAATGACGAAAGCGGTCATGAGCGAGCCGTCAAAACGGACTCGGCCGAAAAAGAAATTCACCAAAAATCGAAAATTGCGGATATTACATTCTACCCTCCTTAAAAGAAGTTTCGTCCGAAACTTAAAATAAGTAGGAGAAGCAATATCCTTTGCCAGAAAACTCGACGAGATACACAAAACCGAAGACTCGCGCCCGACGGCGAAATCGCAAGGAACGCAAAGAGACATACGGCGAGAAAATACGCTCTAGGGCGACTAACGCAACGTCACGGTAGAGACATAATAAAATCAACGAGTGACAAGCGTCATCAAATAGACAATACAATCGAGTCGATTATCCGAACAATCACAAAACTCAACGAACGAAAATCAATATGATTGACCAACCCAACGGTCCACCAATCAAATGCGAGTCAAACGCTGAATAAATACCGAATTCCACCGCCCAAGGGTTGGAAGATCGAAAACGAGACTAATTTCCCAAACTTAAGGAAATTACGAAGGAGCTGAACGCTCAACAATCACGAAACGAGAACAAAAACCGAACAAACAAACGATTGAGACAACAAAATCGAACAATCATGTCCAAAACACGTAGGATAATAAAATTCAAACCACAACTCCCGGGATGACTGGTGAGAACAACAAGACGTGCATTCCCACAATATCCGGGAAAGGGAATAGCGATTGAAAAGTCACAGACAAACGAGTTATTCCAAAACAATACCACACTCGTTCGATCAACAATAGTAAGGGATAGGAAAGTTCGAAATGTCAACGAACATAAACGAAATGAGTCGAAAATACGAAGTTCCAAATCCGATCCACTTCGAATAAAAGAACTAGTAGGACCAAAAGATGTTACTTAGAACAAGGTTCACAAGAATCGAATCGAACTCGGAAAAGTCACGCTGATAACCAGATCGACCCAAAACAAGATCACAGCTCGTTCGAATGATGAAACCGAAATACAAAACAAGTTCAGACAGTATCAACGAACACGAGCGAATCGATAGACTGGAGAAAGAGAAAATATAGAAGTCAAAATAGTACGGCTATTACCTTTGACCTCGCCCCCGAAACTCACCACAACGGAACCAAGGTAACAATACAACAAGCGACCGACACAATGTGGAACAATCACCGATGCACACAATCATACCAACCCGATCTCTAACATCTCGCATATATGCGATAACGCATAAACCGCTACGAGGCGACAACATCCAATACCAATCTCACACCCCTCGCAGAGGCTACCACGACAACTGTGTGGCGAACGACTCAACGCTCACACCACCAATTCAACAACAGCTCGGGGGTTAATACCCTAACGAGAGCACGGACATCACACATATATTCCCGGACCACAAATAGGAATGATAGGTTTTGAAAACGAAAACCATCTTTTGAAAATAACTTGCAAGCACCAGTTGATCTTGAGTATCATATATCAAAAAAAATAGTACAAACATCGTCATCGAGACTAAAAAAAATCATCTCGCGTTTGAAAAAAAAGAAACGAAGACACCTTTCGTTAAATTAAAACTTTTCAGCTATTTTCGACCTTCGGGTCTAAGCGAATGCGTTTCTAAATCATTAGAAATATCTCAAAATATTTTGATCCTCAAAGTAGGATAATTTTGAAACATAGCGTGGCACTAGTAGGCATCTTGAGAGCACTGTGAGAAAATAATTCATTTTAAAAGTACGTCTCGAGGTTTATTTTCTAAGATACTCAAGGTTTTTCAGAAGTACAATAGGCCAAAATGCCCAAAATTCGCACGTATCAACATTCACTTAAACACATCATAGCACACTCATTAAATCGTTCACAATCAAGACAGTGATATACAATCCCTAGGATATGCTTAACAACATCGTTAAAACAACGATCGGTTTATCAAAACCGGATGGAAAACGACATCAAGAACAAAACTCCAAAAAGTCAACTCTAGGGATTCAAGAAAAATTGCCTGGATTCGGCGAAAAACAATGGATTAGATGATGTTAAAAATCATCTAGGATACTCCAAAACACCTTTGGATAAAATAAAAAAAAATCAGCCCCAATGCGAAACCTAGTCGCTACGTCTCAATCTCATGGAGGAAGAAGAAAAATGAAGAAAAATGCAACTTCTAGACTGGTGTCCGGTATTTATACTGGACACAATTAGCGTGCGCTAATCATGGCACCAAACAAAACTCCCGACCAAAAAAATACACTGTTAGCGTGCGCTAACCCCAAGTGTTAGCGTGCGCTAACGAGAACTTCAGACCCAGTCCAGTAGCTCCTGGACTGCCCTGAACTACCAGGTAGCGTGCGCTATCCTCCCCTTAGCGTGCTACCAACGCACTCTTGCGCGCGCTAGCCGCAAAGCGTAGCGTGCGCTAATGACCAACAGAGACAACAACAGAACATATCAGAAAGATTACATGCCGTAAACCTTTCTCACACAGGTTTCCCAGGCTAAGCACAATTTCCCACGTCATTTCAAAAAATGCTAAAAAGACCAATGACGGTAATATTTTCCAAAACTCACAAAAATCATTTGTCAAACCATCATGAAATATTCAAGGCCAAAATGCCAAAACTTGATTCAAGGAATCGGTTTCTGAAATAAAACTCGGTTGCAAAATACCGAAAGCCGTTTGAAAGAACTCACGCAATGGATAAAATACGGTGCGAAAATACATCAAGAAGGATTTGACACTCCTCGTATAAACCAAATACGAGAGTCTAATAAACACATATCGTGAAATCAAAATCCACAGAAGGATTCCATCATTTAACGACTAATCATACAAATAACTCGTGTCACACGAGGCACAACACAAGGAAGGGAGTTTAACATCCATAGGTCGCACGTAAGTGACGACCACCTCTCGATACTAATCACGACCAATGATCTCAAACGACGCGTCGCGATGCGACTAAGTCAGACAAAAATCCGTTAAGACAAAACTCGACAAACACAACATGATTCGACAGCCTAGGTTTCCCAGCTAATCGATTTTAAAATCGTATACTCTAGACATTCGAAAATAAAACCGGTAAGTTAAAAATCGTTTTCAAGAACCTTTTAAACACGACAAGGGCTTAACAATGGTAGCATTTTATAAAATGTCCTAAAACACTTTTAAACATGACCTTTAAATACGACACAAGGTTTTATTTGAAAATACAAGGCTGGCTCGCCCAAATTCATGTCACTTTCAAAACCCACAATACGATCAAGTCTAAGAAATTTTCAAGCATGCACGCCGCATGTATTATTATTAATAGAAACACATTGGTTGTAAATAATAATAATTAGCCAAGTACCAACAATTCCGGACACACTCATATACGACATTCAAAAATCACCGATTCAGCGCAACTCGGAAATACTAATTCCAAGCATATGTCAAACTATCTCTCCAAGTTTAACAGTAACCAAAGATCACCGATTTGGACATATGTCGAAACCACTACGTGAGTTTCTCAACTCATCGGTACATTCGGCTCAACATACATTTAGTATATCGCAATTACCAAACACAGATTCCATCACACAAAGAAAAGACTAGAGAGTCAAGCCCTCTCACAATATACCACGGAGCAAAACTCGGATCTTTCGATCACCAACGATCCCACCAACGCTAGGAAGTTTAGCGATGGAAAGCTCGCAAAATGACAAACGGTCAAGCCAGGCAGCGCACATACTCCGAGAGAGACAAAGGATCGCGCAATACTAGAATCAAAAGTACACGAACCGGATGGATCGAAAACAACTCGACAATAAGTACGAGAGAGGCAATCACAGTTCAAGAAGTGGAATTTCAATACGAGAAAACAAGAGAATCGAGTAAGGAAAACTTACGAGCCTTGGATGTCTTGAGATGCCGGCGGTGTGACAATGTGCAAAGCAGAACACAACTAGACCCAAATAACCAACAAGCCTAGGTATCCATAAACCTAGAGCTCCGATACCATTTTCTCGTAACACCCCAAGATATTCGAGGAGAATTACAGCGCCGTGGACCCCTACATGGGACCCACCAGGCTAACACAAGAAAACACCACTCGACTAACCGCATCGGTTAGCAAGGAAACAATTGTTAACAATAAGAACATAAAACAACACGTCCAAGACAACCGGCATAAATAACATCAACCGACAAATACAAGAACTCCAACGAATACCAATCACAATCTGAAAGGAAAAGCCTAAGTACTCGCGAGTACAATCTATAAGTTTACAATTTGGAAAACATCCACATCAACAGAGACAGTAAGAAATAACAAGACTCGATTGCACATGTCAACAACCTTGGCCGACATCCTCGTACCATCCTAGCCCCGCTCTGGCCGAACATAACACGAAATCCATAACAAGAATTTCCCGACAACGGGTCCCAGAGGGGTTAGCAATAACGCAAGAACAAGTAAACAAGGCAAACCAATCGCTTAAACATTACATAAAACATGCACCAAACTAAAATTAAAAAGACAAAACCAGACATGTCTTTTACGGAAAAAAAACAGTCAAACAATTAGCATTGAGAAAAGGGCGGCAAAGATACATTCTCACTCGGGGCCTCACAGGGACCCTAACGAGTTGGCTACAATTACAGAAAAACAAAACCACGCACACGCTAAGCCGTGAGAACAGGGCGGCAGCATACATTCTCACTCGAGGCCTTGCAAGGACCCTAACGAGTTGGCTAGCGGTACGAAACTCGTGAAATCCAGGGCGGCAGCATAGATTTCCCTCCTTGACCCCGTCGGGCCAACACAAGGTGAGTTACAAACAAGTAATATACATCACCATTTCATGTTAAGCTTAAAGGTTTCCAAAAATACTTGCCTTGAATATTTTGATGACGCAACGAACGGAAAGGATAATCACCGACGAACACTAGGAATCAACGGAACCAAACCTAACGATTCGAAGAACATAATTACAACCAACTCTAGTCAAATACGGAAATGGAATACACCCGAAAATCCGCCTACGATTCATGTATATTCATACCAAAAATAACAACGAGGGCGGACCACAACCAAACCCTCTCGATTCCGTAAAAATCTACAAAATATCCATGAATCCGTAGGAAACTAAAGATACTAACAATATTAATCGTATTCATCAAGAATCCACCAACAAAACGGAACTAATCGGAAGAAAAACCCAAAACCCCCAAATCTCCCAAAAATGGGTTCTTAGAAGATTACCTTGGATTAGGATGAATGATTCAAGAAGAAATCGATAATCTACAACAAAACTCGGAGTGGATGATTTCTTCAAGTCCGAAAATGTTAAAATCGCCCAAAAGTTGCTCCTGAATCGCCCAAGACGAGAGGAAGAAAAGAGAGGAGAGGAAAATGAAAATCTTCCTCGGATCCGTGTAATATAGTGAAACACAGAGAACCTATCGGCCGGCCTATCGGCCGATAGGCCCAACCGATACCCATACGGAATGCCGGCAGAGAGTCTATCGACCCCCTATCGGCCGAAAGGCTCCCGAAGTGATCGGCCAAAATCAAACGACCATAACTCTCTCGTCCGGACTCCGATTGACTCACCGTTTGAACCATTGGAAAGCTAACTCGATGTTCTATAATATTGCAAAGATTTATAATTTTTGGAGTTACCAAAAATTAATGGTGATCTACCAAAGACGAACTCATACTTAGAAAAGTCGTTTAGTAATCCTGAATTCAACAAAACGACACCGAAACCGAACGAATACGAACCGAAGATACGGTTACGAAGTACTCACAAAGACGAATCTAAGAGCTAGTAGGACACACAATTCCGACCACCCGAAGGCTCGAAATTCGACAACGGAAGGTAATTACCCCAAACTTTGGGAAATTACGAAAATGGCCAAATGCCCGAAAATCACCATACGACAACGAATAATCAAACCGAAGCTCACAACACGTATAACAACGTTAAATGAACTTACGAAAAACCCCAAACGACAGTTTCGAACGAGATTCGCAAGAACCGAACTCAAGCGCGGAAAAGTCGCTAAAAAGCACAGAACTCAACAGAACAACACCGAAACGAACTCGGATGACAAAAAGTGCAGAATTAATCATTCTCAGAATGACGAAACGGTCATGAGCGAGCCGTCAAAACGGACTCCGGCCAAAAAAAGAAATTCACCAAAAATCGAAAATTGCGGATATTACATCACATACTTCATAGCTGAGAAGACTCGTTCACACTTGCAGTTGCTACGGGAAAAATCAACATTTCTTTCAAAAGTAATTTCTAATATTTGGTTAACTGAAACACTTCAGCTAGTTTTGTATTAAGGGTGCATCTTAATTTTTTCATCATATTACATAAATATTCTTCAAAAGAAGCAAGTGTTTGCGAAATACTTCAAGGTTGAATAAACAATTTTAAACACTTTAATTAATATCGCCTTGATCAAAACAGATTACGTCAAATCAAAAAATATATTTAATAGGTATATATGACTTTACCTATTAAACTTCAAGAGTAAAAAATAATTAAACTCCTCGATAATTCAACTATTGCCAAAATAAAATAACGGGAAAGATAATACTAGATATAATCGGGGAAGGAGGTCTTATTCTGAAAAAAATCTGATGGTGCACGTGCACCACCAGGTTATGCATAGATCCGCCTATGAATATAATATTATTAGTTTTGCTGTCACCTCTATTCTGGTTAACATATTAATACTGATAAAATATACTGTCTCCATTTTATATTAAATGATTTTCTAGAAATTAATCCTTGTTATACATTATTAGATATTTTATCTATAATATATTTTTTTTCTACTTTATCCTTATCTCAATAGATCTCAACCTAATATTTATATTTTATTATCATCATTTATTTACTTCACACCTTAATATTTTTCATTAATATAAGGGTGTATTTGTCAAATAGACTTGATTGTTAATTTTTATTTCTAAAGCTAAATATCCATTATAACGAAACAGAGGGAGTATTAAATATTAAATTATAATACTGCATATTCTTATATTTTATTATGATAATATATAATCATAATGGTTCATTGTTGAAAGTCCAAGTACAATGTCCATTATACATACATAATTATGTGGAGAATATATGTACAAAGTCCATAATTTAAAACTCCATACTGTATTTTTATTGAACTCCCTATACACATTCTCTCTTTTTTTATTAAATTATATATTAGAAATAAATATTATATATATACCTATATATATACTATTGGTATAATTATATATTAGTATTAGTAAAATCTATTAAATATCTCTAACATAGAATTAAAGTGGACATTGGTGTCACACCAATTTTGGTGTAACATCATAATTATTATAATTTTTATATGATACAATAATTTGTGTCAGAGTTGAGGTATAATATTCATAATAATAATAATATTCTTAGTCGTTGTATTAAACTTTTGGAAGTAATAATAATACAGAATACTTGTATACATTGTTCTAAATAAAAATAATGAAATCTTATAATTTAGAAACTATCTATATCTTTGAGTTTCTAAAATTGAAACTACATGATAGTAATTGTAGAATAATAATCAAGAATAATTTAATATATTGTACTCAATAAAACTTAATGATTCCTTAGTTTATGAATTATCCTCTCAGTTTTTAATTTGTATATAATGATTTTATGTAGGAGTCTAGGTATGATGTCCATAACAACAATAATAATCATCTTATGCATTGCACTAACTTATGAACTACCCTTTAAGTTTTGAAAACTAAAGATACATGAATCATAATAATAATAACACCAATAATGGAATAATGATCAAGAATGATTGTATGTATTGTACTGAATAGAATTTGTATAATAGAATTTATATAATAACATGATTTATGAATTATCCTTTCGGTTTTCAATACTGAAGACGCATGAATCAAGCATTCAACATAAATAATATATAATCCTCAAATGGCCAGGAAATGCAATATTCCACAAAAAAATTATTCTTCATACATATGATAAAAGTATTTTTTTCAGATTATACAATATATATAAATAGCATATGCATTATATGTACACATAGTCTAATATAAAAAATATGTTAAAATATAAGAAAATCGAAAGTCCAACGACCTATTATATGCAATGCTCCTGAAAATCAAAATGAGAATTGCTATAAGATATCTTTATCTAGATTGCAAGTTTAATATTACTCGATATATTCCACATCTGATGAACAAACAAACAAACATGAGTTTATATATAGACTAGAGTGCCTACTCTTCTTAGCACTAATTGATTTTAAATGGAACCTTTAAGATACACTACCAATCTCAGTACTTTATTCGACGACCAGAAGTGATCGACTGAACCACCAAGTCATCGGCTAAAACAACCGGTCTTTGGCTGACATCTGTCCGGCAAGTAGCACTAATTTGTCGGAAACCACACTCGTCGTCGGCTATTGTATACATTTTAGTCGACGACATCGGTGTTGTCATCTTAGGCTTAGACGACAAAGGATGTTGTTGCTGCCAAAAAATGAAGACTTTAGTCGTCAGCTTACCAATCGTCCGGCTAAAGTATTCAGTTTTAACATACGATAATCGTCGGCTACAACTTACTTTAGAAAAATAATTAGCCGGTGATATAGTAGTCGGCTAAATTATTTTTTATAAAAAAAATTAGATTTTTGGGATCTCCGAAATTTGTTTCTCTGAACCTGCAAATTCCAAATACATAACAATACTGCACAACAAAATATATAGCAATATACACCAACAATAACAAACACAACCCATCATTATTACCAATATTATATTGTAACAAGTACAATATACACCAACTAGCTTTGTACGACTTGTACAATCCTGCAATCCACTATCAAAATTACTCAAGTTCTTAAAGGTAGAAGAAGAATTAATACCGTCCCACATGTCCTGAGGCTATGAAGAAGGATTAAAGGTAATTCAATTAGCTCTATTAAATTAAGTAATGAAATTATTGCATGAGATCTTCAATTGAGTTTACTAGTTATTTTGCTGTGTTTACTCATACTTGATGTATTAGATACATAAAAAATCTAACATATTGCTACCTTTATGAAGGCTCTTCAGCATCGCCTACATGTAAAACATATCCACCCAAAAAGTTAACCTCGAATATTAATACAAATACCACAATATAGGAATTACATTACAAGTATTTAAAGATACGTTTCCAAAAATGTTCACTATACATAAAAATATCAAATGGTCCCCAGCCCAAACTACGTAATCTATACTGAAGATTAGTTATACTCTATAAACTCTTGCTGAATCCCAGACTCGTCCCATCTTCCCCGAGTGGATAATCCCATATTTATGATCTAGAATCCTTGTCGTGGATCCTCTTTCCCCTGGTGACTATTACATTACCAATATTTACCGTTGTTGAGTTCACTTGAGAAAATTATCAAATTGGTCCTGATTAATTGGCCCAAAAGCCCCATCTATTTTCGGCGGACCAAAAAACCCCACATCTCCCCCTTGTTTTCGCCAATTTGGTCGTCCGTCGCCGGTCGGAGTATTTTCCGGTCATCGGAGCTGACGTGAACGACATTTGGCTGACACGTGGCAGAAATAGTGGGTCCGCCTGAGACAGACGAGGCTTTTTGGCCAATTGGTTCCACATACGGGATCAATTTGATAATTTCTCACTATATATATATATATATATTTATTTTTCAATAAATATAATAAATATAATAAATAGTAATGGCACATGATATAAAGAACTATAATTTAATTGAGTTTAAATTATTTGTGGCAAAAAATTCTATCAAATGAAAAGTTGATGAGCGATAAAATTTTTATTTTCCGAGGGTAAAATTATTTATCAAATAAAGATTGGTAGAAGCTTATTGCTTGCAAAAAAGATTTATGGTTTGTTTGTATTTTTATGTCAGATTTTTAATATATTCTCTTTGTATCCAACAAAAGAATACATTCTTGTAATAAAAGAAATAATTTTAATATCCAACAATATTTTTCTTTATTTAACATACTTTGCATTTATGCTAAAAAGCTTATTTAGTTGATTTTTTTATAAAATAAAAAGAATAGTATTATTCAATCAAATTAGGAGAGAAATTGAATACATTTTGAGTAAATTTAATTGATTTAAAAAATATATTTTACAAATTGATTATATCAGAAAACTAAAAATCTGACATAAGTCGATTACATAAATATTTTTTGCAAGCAATAAACTTCTACCAATCTTTATTTGATAAATAATTCTACCCTCGGAAAATAAAAATTTTATCGCTCATCAACTTTTCATTTAATAGAATTTTTTTGCCACAAATAATTTAAACTCAAATAAATTATAGTTCTTTATATCATGTGCCATTAATATTTATTGAAATATATATATATATAGGAAAGAGATCATATGAAAACTAATTACCTTGTGAAATCTAGAAACTTTTGTAGGCCATTGATATTGGTGATCTAACGGTTGTAGATGAGTAGAATTATATGCATTTATGTATTTTTTTATTGCATTATTATTGCATATACTAGCGACCAGCTTGATGCAACAAATAATAACAAATATGCAATGAAATTGCTTAATAATGCAATTGGTTTCTAGATTTCACCATTGAGAGGGTTTCCACCATAGCCAATCCCTATATATATATATATATATATATATATATATATATATTATGAGAAATTTATTAAATTGGTCCCGTATGTGGGACCAATTGGCCAAAAAGTCCCATCTATCTCAGGCAGACCCACTATTTTTACCACGTGTCAGCCACGTATCGTCCACGTCAGCTCCGATGGCCGGAAAATACTCCGGCCGGCGACGGAGGACCAAATTGGCGAAAACATGGGGGAGATGTGGGGTTTTTTAGTTCACGGGAGACAGATGAGACTTTTTGGCCAATTGGTTCCACATACGGGACCAATTTGATAATTTTCTCATCTTCACTTGAACAAATAAAAACCAAAACACAAACTAAAATATAACCCTGCAAAATAATCATTAATTTTCTAACAGTAAAGAATTTAACAAAAGTAAAGGCTAGAAGTATGTCGATATTGAGTCCAGGAGATCATCTCCTTAAAGTAAATTCACCATCACCATTGTGAAGCATTTGTCTCTCAGGATAAAATAACACCTTGATCCACTAATATATTAATCAATGCACCTTCAGCGAACTAGAATAAATGTGCACTATCACCACAGAAGAATGAAAAGAAAGAAAATTTCTGGTGCTGGAGAAGGAAGTCTCGAAGCAAAAAACAGTTGAAAAAATCGGACCGCCCACGTCTATTTTTATAAGGAGGACATGAGAGAAAAATATGCTGGAGGAACTTCCCAATAAATTAGAATTGGTATGATAATACTTATCCTAATATTAATCTTATTATTATCATTAATATTAGTTTGGCACTTATCCCAATCCAAAAATTATGGATCAATTTAATGAAGTGGTTAACAAATAAAGTTCCATAAAAAAATAACTTCAGGACGCCAAGATATTTCGCCCAAATCATGTGTTCACATTTATAATCATTGCTATATGAATTATAAACGAATGAAATGGAAATCATTCATTAAATATTATCAACTGAGCAAGTAATAACTTGCCTCGATACCGATACAACGATGAGGAAGCCGTTACCAATTCCATTGCCTTCGTCTACGAGCTCCTCAGCCCCAACCAAAACAATCTACGAACATCCTCGAACACGACCGCAAGGCATGGTTCTAATCACCGATCAATAATCTCAACCTATTACAATAATCGATTAACACACATTCGATAATTCAACAACCGATATAACCAATCAACAAACCCAACGGTTCTACAATACCTCGATTAAATATAGTCTCCAACTCAAACCAGCACGAATTCATAACCATGACACGATGTACAACACTGCTTGTCCATTTAGCGCACGTTAATCATATATTGTAGCGTGCGCTAAGTCACTTCAGTTAGCGTGCGTTAGCCAGTCGGCTAGCGTGCGCTAAACTCATGTAGTTGCATGCATTACAAGTACCGCTCAGCACATTGTGATTACGAATACGAATGTAAAGGAAATTATACTCCAAGATCAATCACATCCTTTCCAAATTCAATCTCATCATCATGATCCATACCTTATCAAGAACATACAAAATCAACCACTATAATCAACATAATATTAGTTCTAATCATCCAATCCAAGTTTATATCTGAAACCATTCATATCTTATTACATATTTTTCTATGATGTGATATGTACCAAGAACACCAAAATCACCATGATTCCATAATCATCTTCATAACAAAACAACATAATTACAGATATATATATATATATATACATATATATATATATACATATCATCATCTTCCTCAACCTAAACTTTATGAAACACCAAGAACCATAATAACACTTCCATAATCTATCAGTACAGAGAGTAATCATCAACAATAACATCAATATCTGAAAATGAGAATGAGGATTAACCAACTTATCTCAAGAAGACGAACAACACAATTCAAACCACAAGAATCATATCAATATCCATATATCAACAACAACATCTTCATAATCTGGTAATCCATCTCATAATCATGCTTATCAACTTGTTTATAGGATAATCATCAACTCAAGAACATCAATATTCAATCCAAAACGAAATCCAAGGTGAAGAGTAATTACCTCTTTCAAGGAATGGATTGAATCCCAAGGTTGGATCCGTTCTCAATCACTTTCAAGCTCTAAATATTGTCAGGAACGATCAACTTAAGTGTTTGGAACCTCAAACTCCTCTCTAAGAACTCTCTCTATCGGTTGAAGTGAAGAAAATGGGTGAAATGCATCTTAACACCCGTCTGCCCATATTTATACTGCACATTATTAGCCTACGCTAAAACTTGTATTTAGCGTGCGCTACAGCCCTAGCGTACGCTATCCTTCCTTGATAGCGTGCGCTATCGAGGTTCAGAAAGGCTACTGCCTTGCTTCGTACATCAGCTTACGTACGTAATGCCCATGCAATAGTGTACGAAAACAGGCGTTGACCTGCTACAATGAAATGCTCAGTAGCGTGCGCTATTCTCAAATAATAACGTGCGCTATTCTCCGTTGACCCAACAATCTGCACCTTCCTTGAAGATGCCTGGGGTCCACACGAGGAAAGTAACATGACAAAGCCAAGATTCCCTTTAGACTGATCTGATATTAGCGTGCGCTAACCATATACATTAGCGTGCGCTAAATGCATATAATAATCAGCCTGGGCCTACATGTCGGCCACCTTCCGAACCTTATCCAGAATACCTTACGTACGTTAGGGGTCCTCTTTAGCGTACGTAATTCAAACCTCTTAGCGTGCGTTAAGTATACATCGTAGCGTGCGCTATCGTGGCTGTACTTAGCCATTTTCAGCTATTCTTGTCCAACGTATCGACATACAGAATACGAACATACGGCATACTGAATACATATACTCCTTACAACAATATTCTCATACGATATGCTCGACACACAATATCTTCAAATACAACTATCAACCAAGTGCGGTAAGTATACCAATACAAATGTCTCAGTCCTTCAATTATTTTATCCATACTGTATAGATTCCACGGTGTATAACATAACTGGGATTATAAGTTGTTTTCGGATTTTGGGAATTTAAATCATAATGTATATGATTTACTTTTGTTATTGGTATACTTGGGTATTGAAGATACATTGTGATAAAGACGAAGATATGAATTATCTACACTCCGTGACATTTTGGACCGTCGAGTAATAATGGTTGGTGATGGTTTAGACATCGAGATTGCTCTCGAAGGACTCGGGGCAAGTACTCTAATCATTTTTTTCAATTTGTGTCGATCATATTGTGATACATCGTGTATTATTGTTGTCATGTATTTGTGTATTGTTGTTAATATGTATTTGTGCATTGTTGTCGTATGTCCAACTCGTGTTGTTCCGACGGGATCATCTTGGGTATCTATGCTGTGTGCGCTGGATCGCTGGACAGGTATTTCCACCATGCGTTGGTCTGATGGGATCATCATGGGTATCTATAGCTGTGTGCGCTGGATCATTGGATTACCATGTGTTGTTGTTGTGCATATGTATATTATGGGTTATCCACCTCGTGTTGGTCTTTCAGGATCATCTTGGGATCTATGCTGTGTGCACTGGATCATCGAATTTCCATAAGTATACATTATTGTTGTTATCGTGGGCATATTGATGTCGTCATGTGAGTATGCATTTGTAGGTCTTATGTTACGACCATGTCCGTATGTTGTATTGGTCAGATCTCAGATTAGACTGACATGATTCATCGTGGCATTGCATATCCTGAGGTATGTTCCGTATTTCCTTTTTAGTACTTGTCTTTGATGGACAATCGATTTTTGTGATGAGATTTGATGATGTTATCCGATGGATCGAATTGGTCAGAGCTGGTATATTACCGTATTACGAGTTATGAAGATGTTTTGAGAATCTTGAGTATTGCTTGAGGTACCGTATGGATATTATGTTTGACTTTATTGGTTAATCGAGATTATGAGATGTGAAATGTGATAATGGTTATTTTGATGAGAATTATTACGAGTTTGGTAAAGTTACGGAGGTAAGATTACATTGGTCGTATTCTTACTTAACATTTTCATTGGTATGTAATTATTGACGCGATGTGATCGTTATCATTGTTGAATATTATGGCTGACCCCGTAGTGGGCTTTCTTTTTAGGTTCTTGGAATATCAAGCTTGTAGCGGTCGTGAAGAGATGAGCTTCCCAGAGGATACTGGCTATGGCATATGTTTGTGAATCGAGTATTCTGATTATATGTTGTATTCCACTGCGTGAGTATTTTTAAATGACCTTTCGATTTCTGGTAACTTAAGTTACTTTGGAAAATCATTTTCTAAACTATTGAGTTTCGACTGTTTGGCCTTTTACTTTCAAATGAAAGTTTTCGATGGTATTTTTTAACGGATTTTATAAGTCTTTGAATATTTTTAAAGATATTACCGTCATCGCCGCTTAGGCGTATTTGTAAATGTTTGCGAAAATGTCTTTTAGCCTTGTGGGTTCCGTCTCGGGGCCCACATCGCTGTAATATTCCTGGATGGCTCTGGGGGTGTTACAGAATATGTATCGGAGATTAGGTTGAGAAAACCTAGGCAATTGGGTCGAGTTGAGTCGCGTTTTATCACGTCATTCGAGTTGTCGATTGACGAATATTAGAGCTGTGGGTTTTGTGTTCACTCGGGCTTGTGCGTTATATGATTTACCAGTGTGGTACTGGGGTTGTTGTAAACTTTTTCAAATGGTGTTAACATGTTTCTTCGGATGGAGATGTGCTGTGTTCTCGAGTTGAACTGAGTTTGCAAAATATGTGTTTTGTAAATATATGTGTCGAGTATTTTCTAGAGTTGAGACATGTGCCAGTATCACCGGGAATTGTCGGCTTCACGATATATAAGTATTTGGATTTTTTTTAATTGCACTGGGATTTGTTGCCATTCTAAGTTGATATGCTTTGAGATTCGGAAAGATATTATGCGTTACGGTATGAGATGACAGAGTTGGGACAAGATTGATGATATTGAGAAGCTATGATTTTGGAAATCAATATGTCGGTTAAACTTTGGAACGGAGTTGTGCATTTGGGAGAAATGTTGTGGATGGTTGAGAAGAACATGTAGTCATGTTAGTTCATTTTGAATTATATGAAATTGTTTTTGAGCATTTGAAAATGATACTTTTCAAAATAAATGTTTTACGGATGTTTTACGGAAAATGATTTTTGGGCCGAGACCCAATCGATTTTAAAATAGTTTTATAACTCAGGACTTGGGGTCCAAAAGGGTTTTCTACTTTTAAACTTCCTGTAATGTGGAACGGGATATGGGCTGAGACCCTGATGTTTCAAAAAGGCTTTTCTGTTTTCAAAAGAACTCCCGAGATTTGTAAAACACTTTACCAATCGTTTATCTATTTTATTACTACCTTTCGGGTTTTTGGTTTAATTGTCCAAATGAAACTTCTCGGATAGTCTTTTATTGTGTTTGATATGTCGATTATTCAATGTTTTGTCATAGCATAGTTGAGGTGATCCAAGATGGGTTAATGGTCGACCTTGCGAGTCATATGTGGAAAAAGGAGTTTTTATCGGAGTCTATACATTGAGATTGTGGAACTCTATTGTGTGGTTTTACGATGGAATGTCAGTGGATTTGGCGACAAGCCGAACTGGTATACAGGAGTATGGGTGTGGTCAATCATTTGCATAATTTCATTTATTTAATCGTGTGTATTCGAAAAGAATTGTCATCGAGAACTTGACACAAGCTAGCCAATTTCATTTTTCGGAAACTGATTTCGTGGTCATTCGAAAATTTATGTTTTGAGTTTTGAAATTCTTGAAAGAACTTTCGAAAATTTGACTCCTTGACAAGATTATATGATTTCAAACTGGTTTTGAAAATGTGATTGATATACATACGCATTTAGTGCATAGTGCATATCATGGTGAAGTTATGAGTGTGACTCACGAACTGGATAATACATCAGTATGGTATGATGAAAAGAGATTCGAACTTTAGTATGGTAGTTTGATTATCCAGTGATGATCGGTTGATTGATCGGATAAGAGAAATATGCTGCGTGTTGTAGATTCATGCACGGAATATGATTTTGGAACTTTGAATTTAGTGAGAATGGAGCATATGTGCTATGTGACTCTATTGATGTGGTGGCAGCGTGATTTTTCTATTGCGATTTTTTTTTTGAATTTTGAGCCATACAGACTGGTCGTTCCCACTCCACTGTATGTGATTTGTGTAACGTTTTGAGAATGTTATTCTTTCATATATCTGTTTCTATGGTTCTGTGTTGATCGTGTTGGAGCTTACCGTGTGAGGGTATTCCCGGTTATTGTTGATCGTTCGTTGGTAATATTGGAGTTTATCATGTGGATGACATTCTCGGTTGTGTTTTGACCCTTGGTTGGTCGTATTGGAGTTTATCATGTCGATTATATTCTCGGTTAATTCATTGGTTGATCATTGTTGGTGATCATCCGAGCGTTCGGACTTTGTGTTGATGTTTCATGATTTGTTGCCATTGTTTGGGCAGTTGTTTCACAGATGTATCGTGTATTATTCGTTTTATCAGGATTGAGACTGGATTGTGTAATCAGACAGACAGACCTCGACACGGATAGATTATTTCATCCGAAGATGATATATTTTGTTGAGACTCATGGAATTGTGATTGTAAGCGTATTGAGTCTTTACAGTGAAGTCACTTGCTAGTATCTCAGGAGATCGTCGACTTTGCGCATTTGTAAGTATATTATTTTAGTTATTCGGTAATGATAATGATTGATTATTGTTGTGATGGTTTCGGGATATTTTGGTTGAACGGTTTGTTTGTTTTTGTATGACGAATTGCAAGTTTCGAGGACGAAACTTATTTTAAGTGCTGTAGTATGTAATATCCGGAATTTCTTCTACTATTATTTAATGTTATTTTATCCGAGTTGTGTTATACAGCGTGAAATCTGTACAGTATGGATAAAATAATTGAAGGACTGAGATATCTGTATTGGTATAATTACCGCACTTGGTTGACACTTGTATTTGAAGATATTGTGTGTCGGGCGTATCGTATGAGAATATTGTTGTAAGGAGTATATGTATTCAGTATGCCCTATGTTCGTATTCTGTATGTCGAGACATTGGACAAGAATAGCTGAAAATGGCTAAGTACGGCCACGATAGCGCACGCTACGATGTATACTTAACGCACGCTAGGAGGTTTGAATTACGTACGCTAAGAAGGGACCCTGACGTACGTAAGGCATTCTGGATAAGGTTCGGAAGTGTAATACCCGATTGTAAATTCATTCATTTTCATTCAGTAATTGTCACTCAGTAATTTTTTCACTCATTAATAATCATTCATCATTCATGTTCATTCATTCGTATTCACCGTTCGGAGTAACTTTGAGTCGTATATCGATATTGTTCATTGTTTCAAACTTGCTTGAGAATCGAGACGAGAATGTTATCTTGATAGTTGTAATTGCGTCGTTAGTCGATGTTGATATCGGAGTTCATACCATTTCAAATTTACTCCTTGTTCGGATCGTGCTATTGTTGGGCAAACCCTTGTAATCATTGCTTGGAACCACCGTTTTGGGGTTCCCGCACTTCTATTTTGTGTTGTTGTTCCCAAGTTTTGAGTTCTATGACTTTTATTCTCTTCTCGGGTCGTTTTTCGTCATTTTTGGGCCCGAATGATGTGCGCCACGGTAGAAGGGAGTGTGCTCCGCGGCACACACATTGCACTTTTGGTGGTGGTGCAGGCTATACCATGAGTCGAGGCCCCTGCTGACCGGGCCGCGGCACTAAGCCGATGTACTGGGCAGTTTTTGGCCGTGGGCCGTGGCACACTCAGCCCGTGTCGCAGCACATAGTACAGTTTTTCCTATTTCAGCGGGTTTTGAGAGATGAAAGCTCATTTCATCATCCTCCTTCCTCCTCCTCTTCTTGGGCGATCTTGTGGGCGATTTTCGGACGTTTTCATCAAACTCAGAGTATTTCATCTTCTTCAAGTTGTGGTGTAGATTAACAACATATTTGTGGATTCTTCATCCTAATCCAAGGTAATTTCTTCAACCCTAGGTTCGATTTTGAGTTGGAGCATGATGTTTTGGATGATATAATCATGATCTATGAAGGATATATATATGATTATGAGTTTTTATGAGTTATCATCGGATTGTTAAAAGTTTTACTCAAGAACACTTTGAAGGTTGACTTGGAATTGGGATTTTCAATTAGATGTTATCGTAAGCTCGAATTGAGTATTCTTATTGGATTATCGATTGTGTTGATGGTGTTTTGTTGGATTGAATCATTCATTAAAGATTGGTTTTCGATATAATTGGGATTAGTTGTTAAGGATGGGAGATTGTTTTCAAGGTGTTTGTCGAAATGCCTCAATGAGTTTGGATTTATTGTATCGACCTTTTGAATTGGTTATGATCGCTATTGATTCGTATATTAAGCGAATTGTTCGTATTTGTATTATTCAAGGTTGTTCGAGCGACCGATATCTCCATTACGGATGTTTGTTCAAGAGAGGATATTTCATCACCGGTATTGTGTAAGTTAATGCTTACTCGGTTAAAAGAATACTCATTCCTTTCGTTGTTGTTCATTCATATTCGTAATTCATTCATGGTATATTAATCGTGTTGAGACTTGTAAGTATCAAATTAATCATCAATTCACGAGGAACGACGGTTCCAATAATTTCAACGACGGTTCACCGACATAATGGACTGTGCACACGGTAACGTACCTCCGTGAGACTAATTAGGTATAAGGTCGGGTGTGTCCGGACACTCGTCTTGTGCACTTGCACATTCCATTATGGGCGTACTATGATGCCCCTCTTCAGCTTGATTTCATAACTAAGATATGTAATTGTGGTGATTGTTCAACTCTTGAGGATTATTGTTCTTTGTAACTGACCCCGTTGGGGGATATTGTTTTCAGGTCATGGCAAGGCAAAGGCACGGGAAGAGAACGTTGACGGCGAGGAGTCCCAGTGATACTAGTAGGGGGGCCCAGTCCATCTATTTGTTCATGCTTTTTCTTGTTATGTATTTCCGCTGCACTTCCGTTTGGATTGTCATTTATTCAGTGTTGTATATTTTATCTTCACCTGAAATATATGTATTCTATTTTCCTGGGTGTGTTGTACTTGAAACTCCTTATCAGAGTAATTTATGATGTAATGAGGTTCGGTACGACATTTATACTTTGTAATTCATTAATTTCATTCGCCTGGTGGGTCCCAGTCGGGGGTCTACGGCACTGTAATACCCACCTAGTTTGGGGTGTTACAGAGTTGGTATCGGAGCGTGGTTTTGAATATTACCTTCAGAGTCATATCTCATTTGAAATCATCATTCACCAGACTAGTATCATTGGACTTTCGTGTCACGTGTGACCTGTGCAAGCGCCAAGCCCCTCAGACTGAAAGAACTGTTAGATTTCTGACGCCATGGTATAATTTATGGTAATAAGAATCACTCATTCATCATTCATCAGTCAACAATCCTCAAACATCATTTTCATTTTTATAATGTTGATCATGTTAACTCATTAATCACTTAGTCAACCTCATTATTCAATTGTTGATCTTGTGGATCGTATCATTAATCTTGTAACTTGTTCAAGATAATCATTTCAAGAATTTCATCAGATAATCATGTCACCTCAGTTGATCATTCATATATTCATTGTATTAGAGCACGTATGCTCATTATTATCATTTCATAACGTAATCATAACGCGGTACTCATGCGAGATCTATAATTGTCATTTTGGCCTTCCTACTCCAGTATGGAGAGAGCTGTCAGAGGACGCAGGGGGAGAGGGCGCGGTGCGGGCCGAAACCCAGGAAATAATCACTCACTGTCAGGAAGTCGTAACCGAGATACAGCTCAATCAGAAGGTGTTCAGGTTGATCCACTTACTTTTATGCAGGGCATGATGGCCCAGATGCAATTGCTTAATCATCATTGCGCCACTTTGGCCGATTTAATCGAGAAAGCTCTTACTTATGAGCTTACTGCTAAGGAAATTGCCAAGCAACAACCTTCATCTGCTAGCAAGAAATCAACGAAGAGTAATCAGTCCGAATGCGGTCAGTCAACCTTCAAGAAGCCTCGTGTGGGCTCTACTTTTTCTGAGCGACCTCCTGCGGCATATAAACCCGCAAAATCTCAGTCCTGAGCGGCCAGTTTGGCCATCACCTGTTTCAATTGTGGAGCGCCGGGTCATTTCAGCACTAGGTGTTCGAGGCAGACTATCACCTGTTTCAACTGTGGGATTGCCGGGCATAAGGTCCGTTTCTACCGAAGAGACTCCAAGCATACTCCGGCGGCATATCAGGCCCCAAAACAACCAGCTGTTTAGAATCAGGCCACTCAGTCCACGTCCTTTAAGACGACGGGAGCAAACAAAGGCGGAGCCCACAGCTATCAGACGGGAGCATCCGGTTCCGGGGTTGGCAAGCCCAGAATTTATAAGATGAAGAGAGCCGACGATCCGGAGGTCCGAATGATCTCAGGTACACTCGAAATTTTATCTCAACCTGTGTGTACCCTTTTTGATACTGGTGTATCGCATTCATTCATTTCCGAGTCATGCTTGAGTAGACTTCATCTGGATAGTGCTACTAGTTGTGAACCTTATATCATTGGACTACCTGACGGTAGAAGAATTATCGGAGATCGTGAGATTAAGAATTGTCCTATTAAGCTTCATGGCCGTGTTTGGTTGGCAGACCTGATTGTGGTAGATTTACCTAGATACGATGTTATTTTGGGTCTTGATTGGATGGATCGTCATGATGCCATCCTTAGTGTCCGTAAGCGTATGGTCACTATCATTTCAGACGATGAAGTCGAGTGTGTATTTCAGGGGAGTAATCCCAGCTGTTCCAAAAGAGTTATCAATATGATGACAGTAGTGAAATTACTCAATCAGGGGTGTGTTGGTTATTAGTGCTATATGACCAAGACCGAGAAATCATTAGTGTCATTGGCGGATATCCCGGTAGTGTGAGTATATGCTGATGTATTCCGGATGAGTTACCTGGTTTGCCTCCACAGAGAGATGTGGAATTCACGATAGAGTTGGAGCCTGGTACGTCCCTATTATCGAAGGCAATGTATCGGATGGCCCCAACCGAAATGAAGGAACTGAAGAATCAATTGGAGGATTTGACCGGGAAGGGTTATATCCGACCGAGTGTGTCCCCGTGGGGAGCACCAGTGTTATTTGTCAAGAAGAAGAATGGTTCGTTTCGCTTGTACATTGATTATTGAGAGCTGAACAGGTTGACGATCAAGAATAATATCCCCTACCCCGCATCGATGATGTTTTGGATCAACTTCAGGGAGCTTAAGTATTTTCCAAGATCGATTTGAGGTCTGGGTATCATCAGTTGCGAATTCGAGAGTCAGATATCGCTAGAACGATCTTTCGAACACGCTATGGGCATTACTAGTGTGTGGTGATGCCGTTTGGGTTAACTAATGCACCTACTGTAGTCATGGAGTTGATGAACCAAGTTTTCATCGACTATTTAGACCGGTTCGTGGTTATTTTCATAGACGACATTTTGATTTATTCTCCTGATCGAGACGAGCACGAATTTCACCTTCATCAGGTTCTCGACGTGTTGAGACGAGAGCAGCTTTATGGGAAATTTTCCAAATGTGAGTTTTGGATGTCCGAAGTGACGTTTATCGGGCACGTGATTTCATCAGATAGAGTAGGTGTCGACCCTCAGAAGACGGAGGCTATACGAGATTGTCAACCTGCTAAGAATGTTAAGGAAATCCGAAGTTTTCTCGGATTAGCTGGCTATTATCGGCGATTTGTGGAAGGATTTTCTAAAATCGCTCAACCGATGACGAACCTTTTGCAAAAGGATAAGAAATTCACGTGGTCTGATGCGCTACAGCAGAGTTTTGAGGAACTCAAGAGTCGTTTAATTTCAGCGCCTGTCTTTTCTTTACCACAAAGGACGGAAGGATTCGTGGTTTATGGTGACACGTCCGGACAAGGTCTCGGATGTGTATTAATGCAGAACGGGAAAGTGATTGCCTATGCTTCACGGCAACTGAGACCTTATGAGGTCAACAATCCGACCCATGACCTGGATCTAGCGGCCGTGGTTTTCGCGTTGAAGATTTGGCGTCATTATCTTTGTGGCATCACCTGTCAGATTTTCACTGATCATAAAAGTTTGATGTATATATTTACTCAGAAGGAGTTAAATATGCGTCAGCGACGGTGGTTGGAATTGATTAAAGATTATGATATCGAGATTCAATATCACCCGGGTAAAGCGAATGTTGTCGCCGATGCCTTGAGCCGTAAGTCCGTGCAGGAGCAAATGCTTGCTCGTTTAACCGTTCAGAAAGAGCTTCAACAGGAATTCCTAAGGCATGAGATCGAGGTCTGGTTACAGCGAGTACAAGGGCAACTTTGTATGTTAGAGATTTCATTGCCACTTGAGGAGGCGATCAGAGTGAATCAGGGTTCAGACCAATTTTTATTGCGCATTCGAGATGATGTGGTTCAGGGGAGAGACCCTGAATTTGTGGTCCACAAGGATGGACTTTTAAGAACCGGTTATGTGTTCCGGCGGATGATGAGTTGAAAAAAAAAACTCGATTTTGAGAGAGACCATGCTACCCCTTATTCTATTCATACAGGGTCTAGCAAGATGTACAAGGACTTGAAACAAAATTACTGGTGGAGTAATATGAATCGAGAAGTCGCGGAATTTGTTTCGAGATGTCTGATCTGTCAGCAAGTCAAGATAGAACATCAGACACCGGCGGGTATGCTGAAGCCACTTTCTATTCCAGAATGGAAGTGGGAGGATATTCCATGGACTTCATCACGAGCTTTCCGGCGAGTCATCGTGGCATGAATATAATTTGGGTAATTATGGACCGCTTAACTAAGTCAGCTCATTTC
Organism: Orobanche coerulescens; assembly: GCA_033398695.1. Taxonomy (NCBI): domain Eukaryota; kingdom Viridiplantae; phylum Streptophyta; class Magnoliopsida; order Lamiales; family Orobanchaceae; genus Orobanche; species Orobanche coerulescens. Next base: position 55,831,472 of record CM065803.1, read on the forward strand.
CTTGAGATTAAGGATATGTGGGGTCCTGAGAGACTTGCCCAGTTATTCATTAAAGAGATAGTGAGATTGCACGGTACTCATAAGAGTATCATTTCTGATCGTGGCGGGAGATTCGTGTCACATTTTTGGAAGTAAGTTCATCGTGCCATTGGGAACTCAGCTTAATCTCAGCACAACTTTTCACACTCAATCAGACGGACAGGCAGAGAGAACGATTCGGACGATAGAGGACATGTTGAGGGCATGCGTCCTCGATTGGAAAGATGATTAGGAAGTGCAACTACCTTTGATCGAGTTCACGTACAATAATAGTTGGCATGCTTCGATTTAGATGGCATCCTACGAGGCCTTATACGGTCATCGTTATCGATCTCCCCTATGCTGGGTTGACTTATCAGAATCAATCAACACCAAGCCCGATATGCTTATAGCTGCCCGCGATAAGGTAGATTTAATCAAGAGTCGTTTATTGACCGCTCAGAGTCGATAAATCATATGCAGGTAATCGTCGTCGACCATTAGAGTTCGAGACAGGTGACCACGTCTTGGTTAAGGTGTCCCCAAGTCGAGGTATCTTCCATTTCGGGAAATGGGGGAAGTTGATTCCGAGATTTATTAGACCGTTTGAGATTTTGGATCGAGTAGGCAGTCTGGTTTTACGATTGGCCTTACCTCCGGCGTTGAGCCGAATTCATAATGTGTTTCACGTCTCTCAGTTGCGGAAGTGTATTGCCGACCCTTGTCGCATACTTCATTTTGATGAAATCGAGATCGCGGATGATCATACGTATGAGGAGCGTCCCGTACGAATCTTAGAACGGCGAATCAAACAGTTGATGAACAAGACGATTCCTTTGGTTAATTCAGTGGTCAAGACACGGAGTCGAAGAGGCTACTTGGGAAATCGAGGATAGTATGCGGGAGAGTTATCCCGATTTGCTTCACCCTTAGTTTCGAGGATGAAACTATTTTTATGGGGGGAGTATGTAATACCCGATTGTAAATTCATTCATTTTCATTCAGTAATTGTCACTCAGTAATTTATTTCACTCATTAATAATCATTCATCATTCATGTTCATTCATTCATATTCACAGTTGGGAGTAATTTTGAGTTGTATATCGATATTGTTCATTGTTTCAAACTTGCTTGAGAATCGAGACGAGAATGTTATCTTGATTGTTGTAATTGCTCCGTTAGTCGACGTTGATATCGGAGTTCATACCATTTCAAATTTACTCCTTGTTCGGATCGTGCTATTGTTGGGCAAACCCTTGTAATCATTGCTTGGAACCACCATTTTGGGGTTTCCGCACTTCCATTTTGTGTTATTGTTCCCAAGTTTTGAGTTCTATGACTTTTATTCTCTCCTCGGGTCGTTTTTCGTCATTTTTGGGCCCGAATGATGTGCGCCGCGGCACAAGGGAGTGTGCGCCGCGGCACACACATTGCACTTTTGGTGGTGGTGCAGGCTGTACCGTGAGCCGCGACTCCTGCTGGCCGGGCCGCGGCACTAAGCCGATGTACTGGGCAGTTTTTGGCAGTGAGCCGCGACACACTCAGCCCGTTCCGCGGCACACAGTACAGTTTTTCCTATTTCAGCGGGTTTTGAGAGATGAAAGCTCATTTCATCATCCTCCTTCCTCCTTCTCTTCTTGTGCGATCTTGTGGGCGATTTTTGGACGTTTTTGGTATCATCAAACTCAGAGTATTTCATCTTCTTCAAGTTGTGGTGTGGATTAGCAACATATTTGTGGATTCTTCATCCTAATCCAAGGTAATTTCTTCAACCCTATGTTCGATTTTGAATTGGAGCATGATGTTTTGGATGATATAATCATGATTTGTGAAGGATATACGTATGATTATGAGTTTTTATGAGTTATCATCGGATTGTTGGAAGTTTTACTCAAGAACACTTTGAAGGTTGACTTGGAATTGGGATTTTCAATTAGATGTTATCATAAGCTCGAATTGAGTATTCTTATTGGATTATCGATTGTGTTGATGGTGTTTTGTTGGATTGAATCATTCATTAAAGATTGGTTTTCTATACAATTGGGATTAGTTGTTAAGGATGGGAGATTGTTTTCAAGGTGTTTGTCGAAATGCCTCAATGAGTTTGGATTTATTGTATCGACCTCTTGAATTGGTTATGATCGCAATTGATTCGTATATTAAGCAAATTGTTGGTATTTGTATTATTCAAGGTTGTTCGAGCGACCGATATCTCCATTACGGACGTTTGTTCAAGAGAGGATATTTCATCACCGGTATTGTGTAAGTTAATTATTACTCGGTTAAAAGGATACTCATTCCTTTCGTTGTTGTTCATTCATATTCATAATTCATTCATGGTATATTAATCGTGTTGAGACTTATAAGTATGAAATTAATCATTCAATTCACGAGGAACGACGGTTCCAATCATTTCGATGAGCTACCATTCATTTTATTATTATTTCATCTCGGTGAGTCATTCTTGACCCTTGTCGGATTGTTATTCATTAATGTTCATTGGTCACTTTCGTTCTTGTGATCTTCTGGGTTCATATTGCGTGGCCGGGTGGAGATGTGTGGAATTTTTCGTCGGGCACATGATAGTCATGTGATCGGGTTCACCGACATAATGGACTGTGCACACGGTAACGTACCTCCGTGAGACTAATTAGGTATAAGGTCGGGTGTGTCCGGACACTCATCTTGTGCACTTGCACATTCCATTATGGGCGTACTATGATGCCCCTCTTCAACTTGATTTCATAACTAAGATATATAATTATGGTGATTGTTCAACTCTTGAGGATTGTTGTTCTTTGTAACTGACCCCGTTGGGGGATATTGTTTTCAGGTCATGGCAAGGCAAAGGCACGGGAAGAGAACGTTGACGGCTAGGAGTCCCAGTGATATTAGTAGGGGGGCCAATCCATCTATTTGTTCATGCTTTTTCTTGTTATGTATTTCCGCTGCACTTCCGTTTGGATTGTCATTTATTCAGTGTTGTATATTTTATATTCACATGAAATATACATGTATTCTATTCTCCTGGGTGTATTGTACTTGAAACTCCTTATCAGAGTAATTTATGATGTAATGTGGTTCGGTACTACATTTATACTTTGTAATTCATTAATTTCATTCGCCTGGTGGGTCCCAGTAGGGGGTCCAAGGCACTGTAATACCCGCCTAGTTTGGGGTGTTACAGGAAGGTGGCCGACAGGTAGGCCCAGGCTGATTATTATCTACATTTAGCGCACGCTAATGCATATGGTTAGTGCACGCTAATATCAGATCGGTCCAAAGGGAATCTTGGCTTTGTCAGGTTACTTTCGGCGTGTGGACCCCAGGCATCTTCGGGGAAGGTGCAGATTGTCGGGTCAATGGAGAATAGCGCACGCTATTATTGTAGAATTACGCACGCTACTGAGCATTTCATTGTAGCAAGTCAATGCCTGTTTGCGTACGCTATTGCATGGGCATTACGTACGTAAGCTGGTGTACGAAGCAAGGCAGTAGCCTTTCTGAACCTCGATAGCTAATGCTATCAAGGAAGGATAGCGCCCGCTAGGGCTATAGCGCACGCTAGGGCTATAACGCACGTTAAATACAAGTTTTAGCGCAGGCTAGCAATATGCAGTATGAATATGGGCAGACGGGTGTTAAGATGCATTTCACCCATTTTCTTCACTTCAGTCGATAGAGAGAGTTCTAGAGGAGTTTTAGGTTCCAAACACTTAAGTTGATCATTCCTAACAACATTTGGAGCTTGTAAGTGATTGAGAACGGATCCAACCTTGGGATTCAATCTATTCCTTCAAAGAGGTAATTACTCTTCACCTTGGATTTCATTTTGGATTGAATATTGATGTTCTTGAGTTGATGATTATCTTATAAACAAGTTGATAAGCATGATTATGAGATGGATTACCGGATTATGATGATGTTGTTGTTGATATATGGATATTGATATGATTCTTGTGGTTTGAATTGTGTTGTTCGTCTTCTTGAGATAAATTGGTTAATCCTCCTCCTCATTTTCAGATATTGATGTTATTATTGATGATTACTCTCTGTAATGATAGATTATGAAAGTTTTATTATGGTTCTTGGTGTTTCATAGGGTTTGGGTTGAGGAAGATGATGATATGATGATATGTATATATATATGTATATACATCTGGAATTATGTTGTTTTGTTATGAACATGATTATGGAATCATGGGGTTCTTGGTATTCTTGGTACATATCACATCATATAAAAATATGTAAGAAGATATGAATGGTTTCAGATATAAACTTGGATTGGATGATTAGAACTAATATTATGTTGATTATAGTGGTCGATTTCGTATGTTCTTGATAAGGTATGGATCATGATGATGAGATTGAATTTGGAAAGGATGTGATTGATCTTGGCGTATAATTTCCTTTACATTCGTATTCGTAATCACAATGTGCTGAGCGGTACTTGTAATGCATGCAACTGCATGAGTTTAGCGCACGCTAGCCGACTGGCTAACGCACGCTAACTGAAGTGACTTAGCGCACGCTACGGTATATGATTCACGTGCACTAAGTGGACAGGCAGTGTAGTATATCGTGTTATGGTTATGAATTCGTGCTGGTTTGAGTTGGATTGTTCGGACTATGTTTAACCGAGGTATTGTAGAACCGTTGGGTTTGTTGATTGGTTATATCGGTTGTTGAATTATCGAATGTGTGTTAATCAATTATTATAATAGGTTGAGATTATTGATTGGTGGTTAGAACCATGCCTTGCGGTCGTGTTCGAGGATGTTCGTAGATTGCTTTGGTCGGGGCCGAGGAGCTCGTAGACGAAGGCAATGGAATTGGTAACGGCTTCCTCATCGTTGTATCGGTATCGAGGCAAGTTATTACTTGCTCAGTTTATAATATTTAATGAATGGTTTCCTTTTCATTCGTTTATAATTCATATAGCAATGATTATAATTGGGAACACCGGAGATTTAGGATTATAAGTTGTTTTCGGATTTTGGGAATTTAGATCATAATGTATATGATTTACTTTTGTTATTGGTATACTTAGGTATCGAAGATACATTGTAATAAAGACGCAGATATGAATTATCTACAGTCCGTGACATTTTGGACCGTCGAGTATTGAGAATAATGGTTGGTGATGGTTTAGACATCGAGATTGCTCTCGAAGGACTCGGGGCAAGTACTCTAATCATATTTTTCATCTTGTGTCGATCATATTGCGATACATCGTGTATTATTGTTGTCATGTATTTGTGTATTGTTTTTAATATGCATTTGTGCATTGTTGTCGTATGTCCACCTCGTGTTGGTCCGACGGGATCATCTTGGGTATCTATGCTGTGTGCGCTGGATCACTGGACAGGTATTTCCACCATGCGTTGGTCCGACGGGATCATCATGGGTATCTATAGTTGTGTGCGCTTGATCGTTGGATTACCATGTGTTTGTTGTTATGCATATGTATATTATGGGTTATCCACCTCGTGTTGGTCTTTCAGGATCATCTTGGGATCTATGCTATGTGCGCTGGACATCGGATTTCCATAAGTATACATTGTTGTTATTGTGGGCATATTGATGCCGTCATGTGAGTATGCATTTGTAGGTCTTATGTTAGGACCATGTCCGTATGTTGTATTGGTCAGATCTCGGATTAGACTGACATGATTCGTCGTGGCATTGCGTATCTTGAGGTATGTTCCGTATTTACTTTTTGGTACTTGTCTTTGATGGACAATCGATTTTCGTGCTGAGATTTGATGATGTTATCCGGTGGATCGAATTGGTCAGAGCTGGTATATTACCGTATTACGAGTTATGATGATGTTTTGAGAATCTTGAGTATTGCTTGAGGTACCGTATGGATATTATGTTTGAGTTTATTGGTTAATCGAGATTACGAGATGTGAAATGTGATAATGGTTATTTTGATGAGAATTATTACGAGTTTGAAAGTTACGGCGGTAAGATTACATTGGTCGTATTCTTACTTAATATTTTCATTGGTATGTAATTATTGACGTGATGTGATCGTTATCATTGTTGAATATTATGGCTGACCCCGTCATGGGCTTTGTTTTTAGGTTCTTGGAATATCAAGCTTGTAGCAGTCGTGAAGAGATGCCTTTTGTGAATCCAGTATTCTGATTATATGTTGTATTCCACTGCGTGAGTATTTTTAAATGACCTTTCGATATCTCGTAACTTGAGTTACTTTGGAAAATCGTTTTCTAAACTATTGAGTTTCGGCTATTTGGCCTTTTACTTTCAAATGAAAGTTTTCGACGGTATTGTTTAACGGATTTTATAAGTCTTTGAATATTTTAAAGATATTACCGTCATCGCCGCTTAGGCGTATTTGTAAATGTTTGCGAAAATGTCTTTTAGCCTTGTGGGTTCCATCTCGGGGCCCACGACGCTGTAATATTCCTGGATGGCTCTGGGGGTGTTACAGTTTCATCATCGAGCCCACTCAAAATGACGCCTCAAGTCGGGCTTTAAAACCCCTTATAAGTCTGTTTTCCAACAATCTCCGCATGAATGAGATTGATGATCTAAAAGCACACACCTGACACGAAGTTTGATTTGGTAATAGTTACTGCGATTAGACATTACATAGGATAGATAAAATATGTTATTTTCCCTAAAATGATATATTTACCTGATTGGCTGGACAGTATGACTAGATGCCTTTGAAATATCTGGCCATTTGTGTAAGCAATGATATACCTCTGACAAGGCCTTTCCTTATTTCTTCTGTTCTCATTATTGTATATGTTTTGGCCGTGGATACCTTTCTGTTTCTGCAAGAGATTATGAAGAATTGTGATTAGAATTCCCCTTTGAAACGGCCCCCTCTTCTCTCCAACATAGGTGATCCTTTTTGGTGTCGAGTAAACTTGTATTTTATTCCACTCAACCTTATATTGTTGTCATAAGAATCATTAAAAGCAAAGCTTATCCTCTTACTACTGGTGTCACTGTATGTAGGTTTGGGGTGGATCCCCCACAGACAATGATCGTGCTCAGTTTTATGAATTGGTTGTCCCTTTGATCCTAGATTTTGGGATCTCTAGTGAGCTTAGGTTAGGTGTCCTCCAAAACACCATTAGCTCATAGTAATAGAACCATTTGATTTTTCAACAAGGTCCTTTGATGACATTTGGTTAGTGTATCCGCAATATTATCATTCGACGGATAGTCAATGGAAAAAACCCCTGTTGTTATCAACTGTGTAATGGTATTATATTTTCTTCGTCTATGACGAGACTTACCATTATATATTGTGTTGTGCGCTCTAACAATAGCAGATTGACTGTCGAAATGAATGCAGACTGCACTCACAGGCTTTGGCCATTTAGGAATATCTTCTAGAAATTGTCGCAACCATTCCGCCTCTTCCGCATATTTACCTAATGCAATAAACTCTGATTCCATCGTGGATCGATCTATAACCATCTGTTTTGAATATTTTCATGCCACTGGTGCACCAGCTAGTGTGAACACATATCCACTTGTAGACTTAGAGTCTTTTATGTCACATATCCAATTCGCAACAGTATATCCTTAAAGTACTGCTGGATATCGGGTATAGTGCAGCTCATACTCACGAGAACCCCTTAAGTACCTAAGTATTCTCGTGATTGCTTTCTAATGATCGTTTCCCAAATTACGTGTGTACATACTTAGTCTATTGACTGAGTAAGCTATGTCTAGTCTTGTACTGTGATATCCCACACCGACTAGCAGAGAGCGGGTGAAGTGCCTTATATGTGCGTGCCGAACTCCTTATAGCATGAGGCCTTTTGGGAGCCCAGTGGCTTCGGGGTGATGAGAACTCCGAAGTTAAGCGTGCTGGCGCGAGGAGCAGTCTCAGGATGGGTGACCTCCTGGGAAGCTGCTCGCTGGGTTCCCAGAAACAAAACCGTGAGGGCCGGCTCAGAGGAGAGCGCCCAGAGCGGACAATATCATGCTACGGCGGAGGGGTCCCGGGATGTGACAATTTGGTATCAGAGCCACTCTGCTGTGTCGTGCAAGTGTGCCGACAAGGACGTCGGGTTCTTTGAGGAGGGGCGGATTGTGATATCCCACACCAACTAGCAGAGAGCGGGTGAAGTGCCTTATATGTGCGTGCCGAACTCCTTATAGCATGAGGCCTTTTGGGAGCCCATTGGCTTCGGGGTGTTGAGAACTCCGAAGTTAAGCGTGCTGGCGCGAGGAGCAACCGTAGGATGGGTGACCTCATGGGAATCTGCTCGCTGGGTTCCCAGAAACAAAACCGTGAGGGCCGGCTCAGAGGAGAGCGCCCAGAGCGGACAATATCATGCTACGGCGGAGGGGTCCCGGGATGTGACATGTACAGCTCATTAGGTACATCAAACTTCCAATTATCCTAGAATACTCAAGTTGAGATACTATTCACCATTATTCTTGGATGGTCTCAATGTCGTATCCACTGTGTTTTTAGCTATGTTAATATCATCCTTGTTAAATCTTTCAAGAATTATATCCACATAGTGAGTTTGACTTAAGATGAGAACTTTCGGTGCGCATGTGATTTTAATCCCTAAAATCACATATGCTACTCCCATATATTTCATGTCAAATCACGATCTCAATATGTCCGTTGTAGACTTGATTATTCTCTTATTACTCCGAGCAATGAGAAAATCATCTACATACAGACATAAAATAACATAGCCATTTCTTGTATCTTTCGCATAGACACACTTATCACATTAACCTCAACATAGTATGGCCAAACTTTTCATGCCACTATTTTGGCACCTGCTTAAGTCCGTACAAATACTTTACCAACTTGCAAACTTCCCTTTCTTGTCCAAGGGCAGAAAACCCCTCGAGACGTTAAATATAGATTTCCTCATCCAAGTCCTAATCAAGAAAGGCAGTCTTAACATCCATTTGATGAACTTCTAAACTTCAAAGTGAATCAATAACATGTATCATCCCGATGGAACTTATTATCGTTAATGGAGAGTATGTATCAAAGTAGTAGGCCTTCATGTTGTCTGTAACCATTGATTACAAGTCTAGCCTTATACCTGTCAACAGTTCATCCTTCACTTTCCTCATGAAAATACATCTGTATCCTAAGGGTTTACAGTTTGGAGGCTAATCCACTAGCTCCCAAGTGTGATTCTGAAATATAGAATCAATTTCATCTTTGATCGCCTCGTTCCACAGAGGTCCCTCATTTGGTTCACAATCCCCTTAAAGGTTGGAGGTCCCTTCTCGAGCAAATAGATGAAGAAATTTGGTCAATATATTCTCGAAGAATAATGCATTCCTTGACTCCATAATTGACTTCTTATGAATCTCAGGCACATCAAATTCATATACAATAAATCGATAGGTATTGCTATTGTGCGCATATCTAATGAATATACGGTCAACTATTTTTGGGCCTATCTTTACTTTCTTCCATGTAGATATAAGTACTTTTGCTAGACACCCCACACTTTCATATAATTGTGGGAAGGCTTGATTCCCTTCCACAATTCATAAGGGGTTTTATCCTTCATTTTACGAATTATCTTGTTTAAAAGATAATTAGCCGATAAGATGGTTCCCCCCCACATATTTTGTGATAACCCTGAGTTTAGAAACATCACATTCATCATTTCTTTTAGAGTGCGATTCTTATGTTCTGTCACTCCATTAGATTGTGGTGCATATAGGGAAGTGACCTCTTAAATAATGCCATGTTGGGAACTATAACAATCCCGTCCCGTGCCAGGACTGCTACAGCGCCGCAAATCTATTTTGGGAATTCACAAGGCGGAAACCTGCAAACACAGTAATACATCGATCGACCAGGTCGCATAATAACTACTCAATGACTAGAATCAGCCGTCATGGTCGATGAACAACACATCTGCCACTGTCAGTCCACACCGTGACAAAACCACCTAACAACACTTGTCTTAACACAAAGATCACTAGATCCGATTCAACCAAGCCCACACACGTGTATGACCAAATAAATAACAACCCACTGCACTCATGAGTGACCAAACAAAACTGAAACAAAATAGCTAAATAAATGACTGGAATATCCAGAGGCAATATCACTGGTGTTCTTCACCTTCGTACTCTCTCTGCGCCTTCTCACCATGGAACTACGTACCTGGATACATAAATAATGTAACCACCCCTGAAGGGATCATCAAACAGCCGGTGCAAGTATATTGATAACTTGAATATGTATATGTTGGAATATTTTTGATGATTAAAGTTGCTAAACAATTCAAAACAACAAAGAAGCGAAACAAAACAACGAAGGAGTTGAAGACACAAAAAGTCACGTAATCCGGAAAAGCTATCTGTACAAGATCAGTCAAGATGACCAACCTACCTGCAGATCAGACGAGACCAACCTACCTGAAGATCAGATGAGATTAAACCTACCTGATCAGATAAGAAAAAAGCTACCTGACCAAGCTTAACATACGTAAGAAAGTAATCATAACGTACGTAACAGATCAAGGATAACGTACGTAACACGATCTGCAAAACGCAGAATTCAAACAAGAAGAACGTTGGAGAAGACGTCACGACTTACATCAGCAAGCAACGGATATGTTGACAATGGTTAACGTACGTAACATGAAGATATAGCGTACGTCACAGAAGAAACGAAGCCACTGGACTAAACTGTGAAGAGCTTAACATACGTAATAGGAAGATGTTAACGTACGTAATATATCTAACGTACGTAATGAGATGTCAATAACGTACGTAATGGAGGCTTCAGAGGCTAACGTCTAGTTGGAAGACAAATGCCTATAAATACCACTTCTAATGGTATTCATTATACAACAACGCAAAGAAAACAATTCAGTGATCATATATTCTAATGCACTTTCTTGTTGTTGTAATTGTGCTTATTTTGATAGTTTGAGTGTTTATACATTCAACATATACACGAGAGGTAAAAGAAAAGATGCGATTGGATTTGGTGTCATTAGGATCAAGGATCCGGCATTATTAGAATCACAATCGATATCTAAGTGAGGTCTATCTAGTACCCATAGAAAGCTAGATCGGTTGATTCTTTGTCTGATAGAAAAGGAAAATGGTTTAACTTGGACCGACATAAAGATATGTACACACGGTAATATCTCGACCGATAGAAGAGAGATTGTATGGTTTAACTTAGACTGATAGAAGACAAGTTTGTAACGGTTATCCCTCGACCGATAGAAAAGAGCTGTAGAGGTTGATCTTCATCCTATTGAAAAAGATACCGAGAGAGGACGTAGGCACGTTTGGATGAACCTCTATAAATCCTTGCATCGATTTAATTTACGCACATTTATTTAAATCGCTTCCGCAATGCGAAAGAGTTTCACAACTCTATCTCCAAACGGCGATACCGACCAATAGTGCTCCAACAATTGGTATCGGAGCGGTACTTCCAAGAAGCGGCTTAACATCCGAGGCGAAGATCTAAATGGCGCTTCAATTAGCTCCAGTCAAAGGTTTTGCTTTGAACCGACCACCATTCTTTGATGGATCAAATTATATGACATGGAAGAAAAAGATGTCGAGTTTATTCGTGCCTATGATATATAGATTTGGAAGATCATTTGTCTTGTCCCGAAAGTTCCAATCAAATCCGACGGATTTCTTAAGAGTTTCGAAGAATATAATGACGAAGATTGGAAGAACGACCATCTAAATTGTAAGGCTACTCAACTTCTATATTGTGCCTTAAATCCAGAAGAGGTCAATCATATCTCATCGTGTGAAAGTGCTAAAGAAATATGGAAAATTCTTGAAATCACACACGAAGAGACAACTCAAGTCAAGGAGACAAAAAATCAATATGCTTCTCCATGACTACGAGTTATTCATGATGAAGGGTGACGAGTCCACCAACATGCTCGATCGTTTTGCGGTCATCACCAATGGACTAGCTTCGTTCGGTAAACCATTATCAAGTAGTGAGAAAGTCAAGAAAATCTTAAGATCACTACCTGTTGAATGGGACGGCACGATTACGGCGATAATGGAATCTAAAGATTTAAACAATCTTGATTTTAGTGCTCTCGTTGGTTCACTTAGAAACTACGAGATAGTCCTAAAATCTCGGAACGCTAGACCGAAGCCGAAGGAAAGACCAAAACCCATGAAGGCTAAGATGTCAAAAAGAAAAGAAATTCCGGTTGATTAAAGCGACGAAGAATCGACATATTGTGCCAAGAATATTAATAAGTTTCAAACCTTATTAAACCGGAGAAACAAAGACATCTCGGGCAGAATGAAAAAATTCGACAACAATTGTCGAGTCTGTGGTACTTCGCAAACAATTGCCGAGCAAATCCAAAGAAGGAAGTTCTCGTGGCAACATGGAGAAATGAAGACGAAGATGATGATTTTATCAATCAAAATAATCTAGCTCTTATGGCCCGAAGTTCATTCGACGATAGCGACGTCGAAAACCAGGTTAGTACATCGTCTCACAATGAATTATTTGAAGCATTTGAATTATTGCATACCGATTTCCAAAATGCTTTATCTGAAATCAAATCCCTTCAGTCTAAAAATAAATTATTGGAAACCGAGATTTCCAAAATTCTTGAAAAAAGGAAATTTATCGAGACCGATCATTCTAAATGCGTTGAAAATGAAAATATTTTAAAGGATGATCTCTTGAAAGTTCAAACCGAGCCTAAAAATTTAGCGAAGAAATTTTCGTGTGGAAATGAAAAATTTGAACAAATGCTCTCGGTTCAAAAATATACTTTGAATAAACAGGGGTTAGGATTCAAACCGTATACTAAAAACGAATCCTTAAATTGCCAAATACCCCAGTGTGAAAAATATTTAAAAATTGGGCACCATATTTCAAACTGTAAAAGCCCACGACGGACGGTAAAAAAACAAAAGGATTTGGATTCCAAAAGGAACTTTTATTCCGAATATCGTCTATGTCTCGAAAGAAAAACCAACTATCGGTTGGATCCCCAAAAATTTATTTTTATCAATAAATATTTTACTCAGGGGGAGTTTATATTTCTAAAAGAGGAGATTTTTGTCAGGGGAGTTATACCCGTTTCATGCATATTTTATACATCAATTGGTATTTTTATTCATTTTTATTACACTTTCTGCTGATAACCAAAAGGGGGAGAAAAGATATGAATGAATAAAAAGCGTCATGTCCTATTGTCTTTGCGTGTGGTGTATTTTTGACAGGGAGCTGTGCGCAGAGCCAACCTCTCTTTTGTTAGAGCAGCGTTCATCGGGAGTGAAGTAGCCAAATTCCGCTTAGGTAAGTCCCATGTGGATCAAGCCATGGGCTCAGGTATGGTCTCGAGCTTTTTCGAATCATCTATTTTCCTTTGTATCTATCACACAAGATTTTGCTGTGCACTAAGCTGGGGGTCTTCACGGAAACAGCCTTCCTACCGTAATAAGTAGGGGCATGGTCTGCGTACATCTTACCCTCCCCAGACCCTGCTCTGAGCGGGATATACTGGGTATGTTTGATTTTGATGAAGAATGACGAGAAAAATAAAATGCAAAATGGGAGAGAAAAGAAAAGACGAAGAAGTCGAAAAGGTGAAATCCCGAACAATTGGAAGAAGTCGAAAAATCAAAAAGAAACGAAGAAGTTGAAAAATGAAAATGAAGAAATCGAAAAGGATAAAAAGAAAAAGATGGGAGAACTAACGAAACGATAAAATACGAAAACTTTGATTCGTACAAATATACATATATTTTATTTTTGCAAGTTCTATCCATTCAAGACGTTGTTTTGTAATCATCAAAAAGTGGGAGGTTGTTGGAATATTTTATTCCAAAGAGTCATTAATAGAGTTTTGATGATTAAAGTTGCTAAACAAAGCAAAACAACAAAGAAACGAAACAAAACAACAAAGGAGTCGAAGACACAAAAAGTCGCGCAATCCGGAAAAGCTATCTGTACAAGATCAGTCAAGATGACCAACCTACCTGCATATCAGACGAGACCAACCTACTTGCAGATCAGACGAGATTGAACCTACCTGATCAGATAAGAAAAAAGCTACCTGACCAAGCTTAACGTATGTAAGAAAGCAATCATAACGTACGTAATAGATCAAGGATAACGTATGTAACATGATGTGCAAAACATACGTAATAGAGTTTTTCAGAATTCAAACAAGAAGAACGTTAGAGATGACGTCACAGCTTGCATCAGCAAGCAACGGATATGTTGACAATGGTTAACGTACGTAACATGAAGATATAACGTATATAATAGAAGAAACGAAGCCACTGGACTAAACTGTGAAGAGCTTAACGTACGTAATAGGAAGATGTTAACGTACGTAATACATCTAACATACGTAATGAGATGTCAATAACGTACGTAAAGGAGGCTTCAGAGCTAATGGCTAGTTGGAAGAGAAATACCTATAAATACCACTTCTAATGGTATTCACTATACAACAATGCAAAGAAAACAATTCAGTGATCATATATTCTTACACACATTCTTGTTGTTGTAATTGTGCTTATTTTGATAGTTTGAGTGTTTATACATTCAACACATATACGAGAGGTAAAAGAAAAGATACGATTGGATTCGGTGTTATTAGGATCAAGGATCCGGCATTATTGGAATCGCAATCGATATCTAAGTGAGGTCTATCTAGTACCCATAGAAAGCTAGATCGGTTGATTCCTTGTCCGATAGAAAAGGAAAACAGTTTAAATTGGACCGACATAAAGACAAGAACACACGGTAATATCTCGACTGATAGAAGAGAGATTGTACGGTTTAACTTGGACCAATAGAAGACAAGTTTGTAACGGTTATCCCTCGACCGATAGAAGCGAGGTGTAGAGGTTGATCTTCATCCTATTGAAAAAGATACCGAGAGAGGACGTAGGCACGTTTGGCCGAACCTCTCTAAATCCTTGCATCGATTTAATTTCCGCACATTTATTTAAATCGCTTCCGCATGCGAAAGAGTTTCACAACTCTATCTCCAAACGGTGATACCGACCAATAGTGCTCCAACAGTATAATGTGCGAAAATACATCAACATCATCATCACTATCCAAGAACATAAGCAGTATCATGTCGGAATAATACATATATCACATTTCAATAACCACATGGGCTATACTTATATGAGGTTCGCACCCCATCGTATCCCCAGAGGCCTCGTCCAACCATCCCCGGTTGTATAACCCATCGAGTGATACGAGGTTCGCATCCCATCGTACCGCAGAGCCCTCATTAGGGCAATCCACGGCTTTACTCGGCCACAAATCATAATTTCACAATATTGGTACTGTTGGAAGTAAAACGCAGCGGAAGCGAAGTTTGGGAAAGTTTGATAATTGTGTTTTACGCATCCATGAGCATAAGATCTATTTAGGCATGCTAATTAATTATTTACTAAGACTAATAAGCAATTTAAATATTATTTATTATTTATTGATTAAATATATTGATAATTGAAATATCCTAATCTAGATCTGAAAGATCATAGGATATTACCTTTGAAGTGAAGTGGTTTCTATCATATTGATCACCTTGTATTTCTACCTTTAGACCTTCTAGAGTATAATCCGCCTTAACCAGGACGTTGTGTGGGCAACGAGCTATCGGATCTTGCTTGGACTTCCATGGGGAATCGGCCGAACCTCCTTCACTTGGGATCACTCGATTTTTCTTTGCTTTCTAGTATTTTATGAACACTCTTAGCAAATTGATGTGTTATCTAAATTATAGAATCAAAGACACAAGTCTAGATCTACAATTAAAACACAAGAAGATCGACCTCTCAAGTTTGGGACAATAACCATCGACCAAACCCCTCCCCATAAGTCCTATTTATAGGCTCTTGGACTACTACTAGGGATCTTAAGGAGGATTATGGAAGGACTCCCAATAGATTTCATCTTACCATATTAGGACTCTTCCTAATATAATGAGTATATTAATATCAACTTAGTCCACTAAAAGGTTGATATTGCACTTCCTACTAAAATCCCAAATTACGAAATTGGGATCCTTATTAAATATATTATTTTCCGTGTTTAAGATATCGAATGTCCATTAATTAATTATAAGCTACTGACAGCTTTGATTAATTAATATCTTATCCAAGAGTAGTACCACTCGAACCTTATTATTATATCGGAATTAAATCCACCTGTAGGGTTTAATATAATAATCATTATCGATCTCCTCAAGGGGACATCATCAACCCGCACGATTTGGGACACGATTTCTAGTAATAATAATAACTATCATATAAATAATATTATTGCCCAAGATACAAGGCTTATTGAGTCGATCATTTTGACTCTCACCCATGGTAAATCAAAACAATAATTATTATAAATGCCCAATTAAATATTATAGACTTAGAATTAAGAAATAATAATTATCCGAGATTTACGCTCTTCTTACAGTCAGTACAGAAGACACTATCTCACCTCGATCCAGTTCAACGTATGCAAATACGCTAATGTATGTTAATAGTCAAGACCAACTAATCTCAAGCATACACTACAACCTTTTATATAATTTGTCTAATAATTATATAGGTTGTGAACTATTATATTATTTTATAATGTACCGATAATGTGATCTTCCATGTGACACCAACACACCACATTATCTACAATATAAAATAATTAGACATTTCATTTGCATAACCATAACGTGAATAAATATGAAAAAGATGTGATTAAATGTAATCAATATTCTCATAGGTAGTTACAAGGAAATAAGGTGATACAAGCATAAAGTATGCTTTGCAGTATACAACCCTAACAGGTACAGCCTTTTGAAAATACCATTTTCACTTTTCAAAAACATAGATTTACGATTCAAATCGCAAGATAATACATAAAACACGATCAATTACTTGCCTGGTATTTCAATGGGTTGAGAATTCTACTAAGATGGAAATGGAATAAGGGATTCACCGGCCTGTCAACCTATCATAAATAATATTGCGCGATTATTTCGGAAATTATCGATAGTCGAGTTAGAAAAATGTCAGAATCCTAGTCGCGGACTTATCTGATCAAGGGTTAAAATCATAATTACTATTACACCATGCGCATCTAGGGAACGTAGGAAAGTCGCGCCTCGAATGTGGATCATTTGGAGGTTGCTTGACTTATTTTGGATCGAACACGGAAAAGTTATATTGTTTTAAAGTATTCAGGGCTAAAAAATAATTCTCCAAAACCTTTTTACAGTAAATGGGGCAAATCTCTAAGTTTTGTATTTTCAATTTATGATGCGGTGAACAACTGAAGTATGAATAATTTAGAATTGCGACAATCCTAAATGTGTATAAAACTTGAGTGATAGGCTGATACAACCTAAAACTCTAAGAAACTGATATAATAAAGAAGAGAGAGATTTTATTATATCACTCATTGATTTTTTTAACAATGAGAGTTGTCCCTTATATAGGCTGCTGGCCAGGACTTACAAAAATAAGAAATACGTCTAGAAACATCCAGACAATTATTGACAGACAAAATTCCTTCCATTAAGCTAGCAAGTGCTGAAATTAAGGCTATATTATTATGATTTGACTTCTAGAAACTTCTAGGACTGCCATGCTGAATTAAGGATAAATTACTGTAATTAAGGTTCCAGAATCTTCACTTTATTGTCCTACATTAGTATCCTCCACTTGTAAAGAACTCTTTCCTCAAGTTGAACCGTTTATTGGGACAATCTAGAAAGAATTTGTAAATGTCTGCTACATTAAATATTTTTGATATGCCCATAGAATCTGGAATATCGATTACATAGGAATTGTCATTGATTTTCTAGAGAATTTTATATGGTCCGATTTTCTTCGGTGTCAACTTGCCTTGGCTTCCTGCTGGTAGTCGTCCTTTACGCATATAGATCATTACGCCATCACCCTCCCTAAAAATCTTATTTCGCCTGTGAACATCAGCTTGCTCCTTGTACTTGGCATTCGAAATCTCAATTTGCTTCTGGACTTGTACTTGGACCTTTTGAATATGATCATCCAAGTGTTCACCTGCAATTGAATACCCAGGGATTTTGGGTAGAGGAACCAGGTATAAAGTATGGTGTGGAGCACGACCATAAATGACTTCAAATGGGGACTTTCCTATAGTACGACTTTGCATATTATTATATGCAAATTCTGCTTGAGATAAATAGAAATCCCATTGCTTGGGGCGGTCACTGCAAAGGCACCTGATTATGTTCCCCAAAGTTCGAATCACCACTTCGGTCTGGCCATCTGTTTGCGTATGACAAGCACTGCTATACTGTAATTCAGTACCGAATCATCGCCATAATGTTTTCCAAAAGTGACTGAGAAACTTTGTATCTCGATCAGAGACAATAGATTTAGGTACCCCATGCAAACGAATAATTTCTCTGAAGAACAGATTAGCTATGTTGGTGGCATCAGCAGTCTTCCGAAATGGAATGAAATGTGCCATCTTACTGAACCTGTCCACTACCAGGAATATAGAATCTTGTTGTCTTTGTGTGCGAGGCAATGCTAATACAAAATCTATTGAGATATCTTCCCACGGATAATTTGGTACGGGTAAAGGGGTATACAAGCTAGTATTTTGCTGTTGTCCTTTTGAAGTCTGACATACATAACACCTTTAAAAAAAATTTCCAACATCCCTTTTTAACTGCGGCCAATAATAACGATCTTCTACCAATCTAATGGTCTTGTCCCGTCCAAAATGTCCAGCTAGTCCTCCACTATGTAGTTCTTTAATAATCTGCTCTCTTAAAGAGCAATTAGGTACGCATAAGCATGCTCCGTGAGAAACTTACTAGGCTGTCCATTGTGACAGCGAGCCCAGTGCTCGGCAAAATCAGAATCAGAAGTATACAAGTCCTTGAAAGTGTCAAACCCAATAACTTCCGTGTGCAAACTATGTAGGACATATACTCATCGACTAAGGGCATCAGCTACCTTGTTTTGATGTCTAGACTTATGCTTCAATGTAAATGTGAATTGTTGGAGAAATGCTATCCATCTTGAATGCATTCGATTCTGATTGTTTGGATTATTGATGAATCTCAGAGATGGTGATCTGATTATAGTATAAATTCTCTTTGTACTAGATAATGCTGCCAGTACTTGAGTGCTTGCACAATCGCATAAAATTCTAGCTCATATGTGGACCAATTCTTTCTGGATTCGCTTAGTTTTTCACTGTAGAAAGCCACGGGGCGACCCTCTTGAGAAAGAATAGCGCCTATTCTGGTAGTGGATGCATCTGTGTGTACTTCAAATAGTTTCTCAAAATATGGTAACACCAAAACTGAGGCATTTGTCAACTTCTCTTTGATTAATTGGAAGCTCTTTTCCACTGCATCTGTCCACACAAAAGGTCCCTTCTTCAAACAATCAGTCATGTGACTTGCTATGGCGCTGAAGTTGCGTATAAATTACCTATAAAATGTCGCCAACCCATGAAATGAACGTACTTCAGAAATGGATTTTGGTGATGGACACTCTTGGATAACCTTAACTTTCTCTTCATCGACCATTATGCGAGCATCACTCACAACATATCCCAGAAAGATTAACTTATTTGTCATGAAACTGCATTTTTGAGATTAGCATATAGCTTATTCTTCATCAGAACAGCAAAAACTTGTTGTAAATGATTATAATGTTCTTCTAGTGTCCGACTATAAATAAGAATCTCGTCGAAATAAAAGACAACAAACATACCCAAAAACGGTTGAAGGACCTGGTGCATAAGCCTCATAAATGTGCTAGGTGCATTTGAAAGTCTAAAAGGCATTACCTTCCACTCATATAGTCCTTCCTTTGTTTTGAAGGCTGTCTTCCACTCGTTGCCTGGACGAATATGTATCTGATGGTAACCACTCTTTAAATCTATCTTGCTGAAAAGTTTAGCTCCTCTCAACATATCAAGCATGTCGTCTAAACGGGAAATTGGAAATCTGATTCATAAGGTCTAAAAGTAGATATGTTATAGGTTGGCGGAAAAGCTACAAGACATCACCCAAGTTCCGTGCCGTCTTTTATTTTATGGTACTTTTGTTGATAGCACGACTATCAACACACATACTCCAACTACCATCTTTTTTTGGTACAAGCAAGGCTGGTACGACACAAGGACTCATGCTGGGTTGAACCTTTCCATTCTTGACAAGTTCTTCCACTTGGTCTTTCAAAATTGAGTGTTCTTGGGGACTCATACGGTAATGTGGCAGGTTTGGCAGACTTGCTCCTGGAATCAGGTCAATAGCATGTTGAATGTTACGCATGGGAGGTAACTCACCAGGTAACTCATCTGGAAAAAGTTCAGCATACTCCTTCACAAGGGGACTTAATGCTTCTGGAATTGCCGTAGGCGGGGGATCGTCACCTTTGCTAACTAGAGCAAATAGTTTATGGTCTTCTTCTACCTCTTCAAGAATTTTCTTGGTGATTAAAATTGATCGCTCATTTGGTTTAGAGAACCTAGGACGCTCTTTCATATTAGAGGAACAAGAACAATCTTCTTTCCATCTTTCTGAAAAATGTAAAAGTTGTCTTTACCTTTATGCAAAACTTGATAATCATACTGCCATGGCCTCCCGAGAATGAGGTGACTAACATCTATGTCAATGACATCGAATATGAGCTCATCAAAATAAACACCACCAATGGAAAATGAGATTTTACATTGTTGTTTTACTTCTTGTTGATGGGCATTTGAAATCTAACCAGCTAGGTCGGGTTTTGGGTGGGTTGTAGTTGGCAGCTTTAATTTATCCACCACTACTTTTGCCACAACATTTTCTTCGCACCCACTATCAACAACAAGATCACAAATAAAGTCTCCAACCTTACATGTGGTTTTCAACATCTTACAGAGCTACAATTTTTGGAGTGGCTGTTTTGTAGTTTGCAGCATATGACGATCATATTAAACCTCCTCCCTTCGTCAGCAAATGCATATTCAACATTTTCGTCATCATACTGCTGATTCTCTTTCTCGAAACCATCTGTATATGGATGTTCTCCTTCTGAAGTTGGTTCTTGGTTGACTAGATTAACTCCTCTAGTACGTGGTTAAGGATAAGAGTTGGATCTATGTCTGCTTGTGCCACATCGGTAGCACTTGTCTTGAGTTGGGTAGGAATAGGGATTGCGGGGCTGATTTTTCTTCTCATTTGGCCGTCCCAAAGGTCCCTGGTGGTTTGAAACCTTTTGCGTCATGTTGTTGCCTGGAGAACGACCTCTTCCCAACCCGTTAGA
Source organism: Orobanche coerulescens (assembly GCA_033398695.1). Lineage (NCBI taxonomy): Eukaryota > Viridiplantae > Streptophyta > Magnoliopsida > Lamiales > Orobanchaceae > Orobanche > Orobanche coerulescens. The sequence continues at coordinate 55,852,775 of CM065803.1, forward strand.
TGTTTCAATTTGTTTTCGCCACTAGTTTCTCCTTTTCTTTTTATTTGATTGTTGCTTCCTCTCGAGGATTCACCAAAATACTGTTTGTAAGGCTACTGTCCTCGACTAGAAATTCTCTCACATTAAATTTCAGCCTTAGTTGAAAGTCGAATGGCCTCACTAAGACCCCATACATCTTGAATACCTATTTTATCTTGGATGTTCGGTTTTAATCCACCAATAAACCTTGATGCCCTTTGAGATTCAGTTTCAAAAAGGTTATTTCGGGTAGACAATCTAAATAATTCTGTTGAATATTCTCATACAGAGCGGCTTCCTTGTTGACAATTTTGATACTGCTGAAACAAAATCTGATCATAGTCTCGAGGCAAAAAGTTACCTTTCAGAAGTTGTTTCATCCGCTTCCAGGATCTTATTGATGTTTTCCCCTTGCGAACCCTTGACATCTGCTCTTGCTCCCACCATGCCGAAGCTCCATCTTTCAACTTGTAGGCCACCAATTTCACCTTTTTGTCTTCAGGAATCTCAATATAGTCAAAGAATCTCTCCACTTCGCTAAGCCAATCCAGAAATTCTTCAATGTGTAATTGACCATTGAATACGGGAAGATCTATCTTTAGATGATACTCAAAGTTGCCTCTAGCACGACCAAAATTAGGTCTGTTATTAAAATTCTTCATATTTTGAGGCCTCATGCCCATGTTTTGAGCCATTTCAAATTCATCTTCGATGCTGTCAACATATTTATGTTGAACAAGAGTTTATGGGTTTAGCGGGGGCTAATTTCGGCCATTGTTTGGCGGAGGATATATTGGCGGTGGATATGGGGGTGGATGGGCATGATTTCGAGGAACATCATCAGTATGTAAAACTGATTTTTGAAAGTCAGCCCGCAAACCTTCAAAAGAGGCATGTGAACCTTGGAGAACCCTTCGAGTCTCCTTCTGCAAGTCCAGCATCCCTTTCATGACACATGGAGTCCAGTCTTCAGAAGCATCCACCGTCCTATTGCACTCTTTAGGGAATAACCTTCTCTGATACCACTTGATGCGGTGAAACAACTGAAGTATGAATAATTTAGAATTGTGACAATCCTAAATGTGTATAAAACTTGAGTGATAGGCTGATACAACCTAAAACTCTAAGAAACTGAAATAAACAAAGAAGAAAGAGATTTTATTATATATCACTCGTTGATTTTTTAACAATGAGAGATGTCCCTTATATAGGCTGCTGGCCAGGACTTACAAAAATAAGAAATATGTCCAGAAACATCCAGACAATTATTGACAGACAAAATCCCTTCCATTAAGTTAGTAAGTACTGAAATTAAGGCTATATTATTCTGATTTGACTTCTAAAAACTTCTAGGACTGCCATGCTGAATTAAGGATAAATTCCTATAATTAAGGTTCCAGAATCTTCACTTTATTGTCCTACATTAATTTAGGGGTCAATTTGTAAAAATCCCAAATTTTGATTTTTGGTACCAAATTGAAGTTTTAGAAAACTTCAGTTAAGGACAAAACTATACAAAGTCTTAGCCGACGACATTTTCGTCGTCAGCTAAAATTTAGCCATTTTAGCCGACAACGTGATAGTCGTCGGCTAGAACCTACATACTTTAGCTGACGACCGAGACATAGTCGGCTAAACTTACGTACTTTAGCCGATGATATTAACTCTGTCGACTAAAACCTAAATATTTTAGCCAACAACTCTTCCACCATCGGCAAAAGTTCAACTTTCGCCGACGACCTTTTGTATTTGCCGTCGGCTAAACTTTAGCCGACCGACCTCGGACGATAGACTAGTAGCTGACAACTGGCAGCTTTAGCCGACGACATTGGACTTTAGCCGACGACTTTTTGCCGTCGGCTAAAGTATAAATATTAGTAGTGAATGTGCGCCATCAATAAACATTTCAATATCGACCTTTCTTCTAGAATACAGAAATATATTCTTGCATAATGATCAACTCATTAATTAGTCTAATAAAATTTGGCCTTATTATTCTCTCTCTGACATGCCCATAATAAAGGGCTCATGGAAAATTATATCGTTGATATTCCACCCGAAGCATATAAGACAATTATACCAAGGAATGGGTGATACATTAACAAGAGTTGATTCTGATTTAAATATTTAAATCAAGTATAAAGAACAAGATGTGCTTCACGCGCAAGGCAATGTCGGAAGAAATTTAAACCATGACGAAAAATTCATACTCAACGGGTTGGAATGCCAATACATCGCATTTCAATTGAAATGGTCAGGTCACAAAATTCGGATTACAAACTCATTCTTATGATTGCTACGCGTCAATAATATCGCTCGCAAATAATCCTTGCCTGATCATTCGCATTATTCTCCTTTACTCTACAGTTATACTGAATGCTTACTCTCTGGTACATGGTGTAATATCCGCAATTTCGATTTCCGGTAATTTTTCTTTATTCGGCGGGAGTCCATTTTGACGACTCACTTATGACCGTTTCGTCATTCTGAGAATGATTAATTCTGCACTTTTTGGCATCCGAGTTCGTTTCGGTGTTGTTTTGTTGAGTTCCGTGCTTCTTAGCAACTTTTCCGCATTTGAGTTCGATTCTTGTGAATCTCGTTCGAAACTGCTTTTTCGAGTTTCCTGTAAGTCCGTTTAACTTAGTTAGATATGTTGTGAACTTCGGTTTGGTTATTCGATCACGTATTGTGATTCTCGGGCGTTTTGGGCTATTTTGTAATTTACCCAAAGTTGTGGGTATCCGTATTCGTATTTATTGTCTTGACCCTTTTCATGGTCGCGTGTGATTAATTGTTGCATGGTATTTCATTTTGGGTTGATGATGTTGTCCGCTAGCATTTCGTCGTCTTCATTCCGTGCGTTTTCGGAAACCGAATCGTCGGGTCATGGCGGCTGGGCACTGGCCGGACGGGTGCGGCAGGCACTGTCGGGAGTGCTGGACACTGGCCGAGAAGATGCGGAAGGAACTGGCGTAGCGCACGCTACTACCGGTAGACTACGCACGCTAGCTCGGCAGGACTAGCACACGTTAATAGGCCGGCCAACGCACGCTATCGGGCTAGGCAGAGAGGTTCCTGGAGTTCTGGACTCGGAGAGGATCGGCAGGTAGCGCACGCTACTGTCGGTCGTGGCGCGCGCTAACCGTCATGTGTAGCGCACGCTGTCGGCCGACTAGCGCACGTTACCTGGCCGAGCAGTTTAGTCCAGAGGGTTCTGGACAGGTCGGCTAGCGCGCGCTAGCGTCCGCGCAGCGCACATTATCGGGGTCGGGCAGGCAGGTCCTCGTCGGCAGGTTGGGTCAACAGTGCCGGGTCATGCAGGCCTCGGCCGAGGGTCTGGGCGATACTGGCCGATAGCGCACGCTACTGCCGGAAGGCTAGCGCACGCTAGGCCGCGCCAGTATAAATATGACTGAGCAGTCATATTTGCACCCGTTTTTCATTTCTATCTTCTCCCTTCTGCGGCTGGAGGCTTGGTGATCAAGGAGACATGTTGTCAAACAACTAATCCACGAAGTTTGGGAGTTCATATCATTGATTAATCATCCTATAACATCCTTTGATCCAGCGAATGAAGGTTAGATTTCCTAGAACCCTATCTTTGGGAAATTTTGGGGGTTTTGGGTTTTTGTCCGATTCGTTCCGAATTGTTGATTAATCAATGATGGGTATGATTAATCTTAATATTATTCATGTGTTTACATAATTTAATCCATTGTTCTTCGTCGAATCAAGATATATTTCTTGATTTCCTTCGAGTTGACTTTTTGGAGGATTTGTTCTTGATTTCGTTTTCCATCCATTTTTGATGAACCGATTGTTGTAAAATGATGTTCTTAAACATATCCTATGGATTGAATATCCATATTTCGGTTGGGAATTCCATTTTCATATTTTTGTCGGGTCGATTCGTGTTCTTGGCCGTTTTGGGGGAAACCCTTGAACTTTCGTCGTTTGTTCCTTGAATTCAGCGGCTTTGGGTCGTACTTTGGAATTCATTTTCATTGTTATTATTGTCGTTCGTAGTTTATTGTTGCGGGTTGTCGTTCGGCGGAGTCGGCGGGTTCGTAGTCGGTCCGAGTCTCCTCACTTCGGTCGATTCTCCGCGTTGTGATTATTCAAGGCAAGGATCTTGCCCATACATTTCACGTTTCGTAGGCATAATTGTTGGTAAATGATTTTATGTAAAATCTTGATGTTTAATGAATGTTAAAAAGTATCGGTATGTTCTCGATAAATGTTATCTTTCAACGATAACTCGGATGCTTCGTGAGTAAGTGTGTTTTTGGCCTATGTGTGTTAACTCCGTTGGTTGAAAGACTAATGATCACATTTAATGAATGTAATAAACCGTAATCATTTACCGAGGATAACGTGTTGTTATGTGTGCTTGTTCGGTGAATATGTGACGGGTGATATGGGTTGTTACTCCTTTGAAAGGAAGTTGTGATGCTTAATGTTGCTTGGCTTGATAGTTGATTATTGTTATTTGCTTGTTGTATGTGATGTGCCTCCGGGTAGGATTGTTAAATATCTGGGATCCATACTTTCTAGTATGGGTCGGGCGTGGCCATAGGGTTATCCACCGGGTATGTCTTGCTGGGACTCCGAGGTTCGGGGCTTGCTAGCCCGATGCCGTGGATAACTTGTGTGGTTATCCATCGGGTATGTCTTGCGGGGACTCTGAGGTTCGTGGCTTGTTAGCGCGATGCCGGGATAACTTATGGTTGTGATTTGGTTATGAATGTATCTGTGTTTGTGGTCATGTGACTGTTGTTACGGTGACATGTGATTTGGTATGGTTTCCTATTGGGTTATTCACTCAGGTATGTTCTGCGGGAGCATCTGAGGTTCGTGGCTTGTTAGCACGAGACACGAATAATCCTTAAGAATGTGTGTTTGATGATTTGGGTCTTAGACCCCGTGTTTTGTGAATTGGGTCGTGGACTCCGTGTGTTGTTATCATAATTGTGTTTTGGGAAAAGTACTTTTGGGCTGTGTCCCTAAATGTTTTCAAAAACTCCCGAGATCGTAAAATGTTTTTTACAAGATGTATATCGGGTTGACCCCTATCTTTCGATTTAACCGTTTTGATCAAGTGATTTACCTCGGGAAGTATGTTTATGATTTCTAAGTCCTTGGAGTATGATATGTATAGCTTGTTTTTGTATTTTATACTTGCACTAGCAAAACTGTGGAGTTTTGCTAACCCCCGAGTATTCGGGGGGTGGATGTTTGTCTTTGCATTCAGGTTTTGGGAGCATAATGCAGGGTCGGCACGAATGATGATGAAATATGATCGATACTAATCACATGAGGGCCCATACATTATTGTTTGGTTTAGTTGTATTTTATTTCCGCTTCAGTATTCTTTCCCGTTGTACGGGAGTGTGTTGTATTCGACCCCTGCGTGGGCATGTAATGTGTTTGAGTTGTATGTATTTATTGAAAGACCAAATTGGTTTACTGAGTCATTTGAGCCTTAAAGGCATTGTTGAGATGTTCGATGTTGTTACCATCCTGGTAGATCCTTGAGGAAAGGTTCTACGGCGTGTAATATCCCTGAGCGGATTGGGGGTGTTACATAAATGGTATCAGAGATTTAGTTGTGGAAACCTAGTCTGTCGGGTCAAGTGGTGTCTATTGGGTTTTTTCTCGTTGGATTTTGTCTGACTAAGTCGTGTCGCGACGCGTCGTCTTAGTTTGTTGGTCGTGATTAGTATCGTGGAGCGATCATCATCTTCGTGCGACCTGTGGCCGTAAGTCTCCCTTCTTCGAGCTATTTGTTTGATTATTTGTTAAGTGATGGAATCTTCATGTAGATTCTTGGTTTCGTGATGCGTTTATGTGACTCTCATGTTTCATTTATATGAGGAGTGTTGTCATTATTTATGTCCTTTTGACTAGGATATTTGACTGTTTGTTTCCGGTAAAAGATAGATGTTGTCTTGGTTTTAAACGAGTTGATGCGTGTATTATGATTGTATGTAAGTGAATGTCGATACGTGTGAGTTTTGGGAATACTGGCCTATTAGATTTTTGAAAACCTTGAGTGTCTTAGAAAATAAAATTCGAGACGTACTTTTAAATGGATTGTATTTTCGCGGCGCCTACTAGCGCAACTATCTATTTCAAAAAATTTCTACTTTGAGGACCAAAATATTTTGAGATATTTTCAATTATTTTTAGAAATGCAGTTGCTTAGACCCAAGAGTCGAATATTTTTGAAAGTTTCAATTTAAAGGAAAGTGTCCTCGTTTTATCAAATGCAAGATGGTTTTCAAAGTCTCAATAATGGTGTTTGTACAACTTTTTGAAAATGTGATACTCAAGATCAACTGGTGTTTCCAAATTGTTTTCAAAAGGTTGTTTTCGGTTTTTTAAAACCTATCATTCCTGTTTGCGGTCCGGGAATGTATATGTGATATTCGCATTGTCGTTAGAATGTTAGCTCCCGAGTATGATGGAATCGGTGGCGTGAACGTTGAGTCGTTTGCCACGCATTTGTTGTGATTAGCCCTTTGTGATAGGTGAGATATTAGTATTGAATGTTGTCGCTTTGTGATGATTTGTGTGTTATCGCACCAATGCGAGCTGTTGGAACTTGAGTTTGCACGTTTGTGTAAATGCGTGATTGTTTCATGCTGTTTTGTGATTATGTGCTGGTTATCGTTTGGTCCGTTGAGATCGCCGAACGATGCCGTCGTTGCTGTGGTGTTGATGTGTGTGTTGCTTTATGATAGTAACCATCGTATGTGTTGCGTGATACGATTTTCTGTTGTGCTGAGTTGGCATCTCCGGTTTGTTGTTTGGCGATGTTATATTCCATTGTACCTAGTAGTTGTATATTCGGTATGCCGAGCCGAGGTGCTTCAACCGTATTGTGCCGGAGGCATGGACGTACAAATTGTCCTTCTCGTCGGTAATGCATTTCAAGTGTGGACCCGAGAGACACAGGATCCAGTTTTGCGAGTTGGGTTCTGAGTCTTTCGGGGCGCGAACTTCAGTACAGATATCAGGATCGGCTCTAAGAGGCTCATGGGAAATGTTTCTGTCGACTGCTTTTGTGTTGTTGCCTTGTTTCCGTTATTGGGAGTTGCGGGGACGACCTTCTTTTATAAGAGGTCGAATGTAATACCCGTATTGTTTTTGGACTTCTGCATTTCCTCTTTCTCAAGTCTATCGACTCGCTCGTGTTCGTTGATACTTTCTGAACTTGTTCTGTATTTCGGTTTCATCGTTCGAACGAGCAGTGATCTTGTTTTGGGTCGATCTGGTTATCGCTGTGACTTTTTCGAGTTCGGTTCGATTCTTGTGAACCTTGTTCGAAAGTAACATCTTTTAATTTCTACGCGCTCTTTTAATGTCTTGAGTTGAAGTGTGAACTTCGGAGTTCTTTTTCGACCGTTGTTGTTCGATCATTGTTATTTGATCGTTGTTGTTCGATCGGGGTTGTCTGACTGTTGTTGCCTGATCTCGTACCGCGAAGAATTGTCGTTCACTGATGTTTCGAGTGTGGCCAGGTGGGTCACTGAGCCGTGTATTGCGAGACGGTGGCTGAGAGATTTGGGGATTGAGGCTGCGTCTCTGCTCCGATAGGGCACAGAGATGCCTAGTATGCTTTTTGAGGATTTCGGCGTAGTCCGAATTGTTGTGATTGTCCTAGTGGATCGTTTTGTGTTTATTTTCCGTCTTCTTGACTGTGCACGGTGCTTAGGGTTTTGTGATTGTTCGAATAATTGACTTGATTGTATTATCTTTTTGATGACGCTTGTCACTTGTTGGTTTTATTATGTTTCTACCGGTGGCGTTGTGGTGGTCGTCGTGGGGCGCGTTTTCACGCCGTATATTCCTTTGCGTTACTTGTAACGTTTCGCCGATGGGCGAAAGTTACGCATTTCTTATGTATCTCGTTGAGTGCTTCCTGGTGGGATGTTGCTCCTCCCTACTTATTTTAAGTTTCGGGATGAAACTTCTTTTAAGGAGGGTAGTATGTAATATCGGCAATTTCGATTTTCGGTAATTTTTCTTTTTTCAGCGGGAGTCCATTTTGACGACTCGCTCGTGACCGTTTCGTCATTCTGAGAATGATTAATTCTACACTTTTTGGCATCCGAGTTCGTTTCGGTGTTGTTTTGTTGAGTTCCGTGCTTCTTAGCAACTTTTTCGCATTTGAGTTCGATTCTTGCGAATCTCATTCGAAACTGCTTTTTCGAGTTTCCTGTAAGTCCGTTTAGCTTTTTTAGACGTATTGTGAACTTCGGTTTGGTTATTCGATCACGTATTGTGATTTTCGGGCGTTTTGGGCCATTTTGTAATTTACCCAAAGTTGTGGGTATCCGCACTGGTATTTGTTGTCTTGACCCTTTTCATGGTCGCGTGTGATTAATTGTTGCATGGTATTTCATTTTGGGTCGATGATGTTGTCCGCGAGCATTTCGTCGTGTTCGTTCCGTGCGTTTTCGGAAACCGAATCGTCGGGTCATGGCGGTGAGCCTTTGGCCGGACGGGTGCGCGAGCCTTGTCGGGAGTCTTGAGCCTTTGGCGGGCGAGGCGAGAACCGGCGTAGCGCGCGCTACTACCGGTAGACTGCGCACGCTAGCGCGGCAGGACTAGTGCACGTTAATAGGCTGGCCAGCGCACGCTATCGGGCTGGGCAGAGAGGTTCCTGGAGTTCTGGACTCGGAGAGGATCAGCAGGTAGCGCACGCTACTGTCGGTCGTGGCGCGCGCTAACCGTCATGTGTTGCGCACGCTGTCGACCGAATATCGCACGTTACCTGGCCGAGCAGTTTAGTCCAGAGGGTTCTGGACAGGTCGGCAAGCACGCGCTAGCGTCCGCGCAGCCGCCTTCTCGGGAGTCGGGCGGGCGAGTCTGGTCGGCGAGTTGGGTCACAAGTGCCGGGTCATGCGGGCCCGGCCGAGTGCAGGCGTCGGCGATAGCGCACGCTACTGCCGGAAGGCTAGCGCACGCTAGGCCGCGCCAGTATAAATATGACTGAGCAGTCATATTTTCACCCGTTTTTCATTTCTATCTTCTCCCTTCCGCGGCTGGAGGCTTGGTGATCAAGGAGACATGTTGTCAAACAACTAATCCACGAAGTTTGGGAGTTCATATCATTGATTAATCATCCTATAACATCCTTTGATCCAGCGAATCAAGGTTAGATTTCCTAGAACCCTGTCTTTGGGAAATTTTGGGGTTTTTGGGTTTTTGTCCGATTCGTTCCGAATTGTTGATTAATCCATGATGGGTATGATTAATCGTAATATTATTCATGTGTTTAACATCATTTAATCCATTGTTCTTCGTCGAATCAAGGTATATTTCTTGATTTCCTTCGAGTTGACTTTTTGGGGATTTGTTCTTGATTTCGTTTTCCATCCGTTTTTGATGAACCGATTGTTGTAAAATGATGTTTTTAAACATATCCTATGGATTGAATATCAATATTTCGGTTGGCAATTCCATTTTCATGTTTTTGTCGGGTCGATTCGTGTTCTTGGCCGTTTTGGGGGAAACCCTTGAACTTTCGTCGTTTGTTCCTTGAATTCAACGGCTTTGGGTCGTACTTTGGAATTCATTTTCGTTGTTATTATTGTCGTTCGTAGTTTATTGTTGCGGGTTGTCGTTCGGCGGAGTCGGCGGATTCGTAGTCGGTCCGAGTCTCCTCACTTCGGTCGATTCTCCGCGTTGTGATTATTCGAGGCAAGTATCTTGCCCATATATTTCATGTTTCGTAGGCATAATTGTTGGTAAATGATTTTATGTAAAATCTGGATGTTTAATGAATGTTAAAAAGTATCGGTATGTTCTCGATAAATGTTGTCTTTCAACGATAACTCGGATGCTTCGTGAGTAAGTGAGTTTTTGGCCTATGTGTGTTAACTTCATTGGTTGAAAGACTTATGATCACATTTAGTGAATGTAATAAACCGTAATCATTTACCGAGGATAACGTGTTGTTATGTGTGCTTGTTCGGTGAATATGTGACGGGTGAGATAGATTGTTACTCCTTTGAAAGGAAGTTGTGATGCTTAATGTTGCTTGGCTTGATAGTTGATTATTGTTGTGTGCTTGTTGTATGTGATGTGCCTCCGGGTAAGATTGCTGAATCTCCGTGATCCATACTTGCTAGTATGGGTCGGGCGTGGCCGTAGGGTTATCCACCGGGTATGTCTTGCGGGGACTCCGAGGTTCGGGGCTTGCTAGCCCGATGCAGGGGATAACTTGTGTGGTTATCCATCGGGTATGTCTTGCGGGGACTCTGAGGTTCGTGGCTTGTTAACGCGATGCCGTGATAACTTATGGTTGTGATTTGGTTATGAATGTATCTGTGTTTGTGGTCACGTGACTGTTGTTATGGTGACATGTGATTTGGTATGGTTTCCTATTGGGTTATTCACTCGGGTATGTTCTGCGGGAGTATCTGAGGTTCGTGGCTTGTTAGCACGGGACACGAATAATCCTTAGGAATGTGTGTTTGATGATTTGGATCTTGGACCCCGTGTTTTGTGAATTGGGTCGTGGACCCCGTGTGTTGTTATCATAATTGTGTTTTGGGAAAAGGACTTTTGGGCTTTGTCCCTAAACGTTTTCAAAACTCCCGAGATCGTAAAATATTGTTTACAAGATGTATATTGGGTTTACCCCTATCTTTCGATTTAACCGTTTTGATCAAGTGATTTACCTCGGGAAGTATGTTTATGATTTATAAGTCCTTGGAGTATGATATGTATGGCTTGTTTTTGTATTATATACTTGCACTAGCAAAACAGTGGAGTGTTGCTAACCCCCGAGTATTCGGGGGTGTATGTCTGTCTTTGCATTCAGGTTTTGGGAGCATAACGCAGGGTCGGCACGAAGGATGATGAAAGATGATCGATACTAATCACATGAGGGCCCGTATATTATTGTTTGGTTTAGTTGTGTTTTATTTCCACTGCAGTATTCTTTCCCGTTGTACGGGAGTGTGTTGTATTCGACCCCTGCGTGGGCATGTAATGTGTTTGAGTTGTATGTATTTATTGAAATACCAAATCGGTCTACTGAGTCATTTGAGACTTAAAGGCATTGTTGAGATGTTCGATGTTGTTACCAGCCTGGTAGATCCTTGAGGAAAGGTTCTACGGCGTGTAATATCCCTGAGCGGATTGGGGGTGTTACACATGGGCTTGTATATTTGTCTCTTTTTATAAAACTCTTTTACAATTACATGTTATCTTATATGTACACACTCCCTTCGAGGAATTCCTAATGTCGAAATTTATTTTCTATATCATACCTGAGAACATGAGATGTTAAAAGTGTAAAACCCTTTTTGTTTATCCTGGAAAAATACCAATGTCTTCTCAAAACAGAGCCATTTTCCGGTTCCCATTGTTCTCAAAGATAATTACAATATACATTTAGTCGAAATCAAGTTGCATAAAAACTTTGCATGGTAAATATCTACGTCATGCATCTGAATCTAAAATTCAAAATTAAATTTACATGTTTTCAGAAGAACGTTTGGATCAAAGTTGCAGAATTAATTTATTTTTTTGAAGTAAGCATACTTGATTTTCCTAAAAAGAGTTCGAATTTACACTTTAGGTGTCATTTAGGAAAGAAATTAGTAATAGTATGGTTTGTAAAATAGATTACTCTCATTCAAGTAAAATATACGAGCCAAGTACCGTTGAGTATTTTTAACCTACATGTTGATTTATTATCCCGAGGGGTCAATCTTATCTCATTGGAGTCTGATGTCTCTAACTTAATGAGTGTGATCTCGTCGGTATTGGATTCCAGCAAAAGATCAATGCATTTTATTCTCGTATTTAAGGAGTTTCATTCTCGATGACCATCATCATATGCCAGTAAACACAAACTTCTTAAATTTATAGGGAAAGGAACGCAATTAACCTAGTTCGAACGGGATCAAAGTACAAAAGGGTTGCCCTAGTTACTCGCGGGATTTAGATGGGATCAGAATAAAATCAATGGGTGCGATTCCACTTAAACACAGTTCACAAGAGGGTTTTGAAAAGAAGTTAAGGATTAGAGAGACTTACAGCGCAGGTCGCACGAGACGATGGCAGCCAGTGATATTTCTCAACACAAACAACAACCGATAACATGACACAACAAAACAAACCTGATAACTGACGGCCTAGGTATTCAGAAACCTAGGCTCCGGTACCATATTCTGTAACAATCCTGTCCCGGGCCAGGATTGCTATAGCGCTGTGAATCCATTTTGGGAATTCACAAGGTGAAAACCTGCAAACACAGTAATACATCGACCGACCAGGTCGCATAATAAAAACTCAGTGACTAGAATCGACCGTCAAGGTCGATGAACAACATATTTGCCACTGGCAGTCCACACCGTGACAAAACCATCTGACAACACCTATTTTAACACAAAGATTACAAGATCCGATTCAACCCAGTCCATACACGGGCATGACCAAATAAATAACAAAAACCCACCGCACTCATGAGTGACCAAACAAAACTGAAACAAAATAGCTAAATAAATTACTGGAATATCCGGAGGCAATATCACTTGTGCTCTTCGCCTTTGTACTCTCCCTGCGCTTGCTCACCATGGAACTACGTACCTGGATACATAAATAATGTAACCACCCCGAAGGGGTCAGCAAACATCTGGTGCAAGTACATTGATAACATGAATATGTATAACGTGCGAAAATACGTTAACATCATCATCACAACCCAAAAAGATAAGCAATACCATGCCATGCCCTTATTTCGGAATAACACATATATCACATTTCAATAACCACATGGGCTATACTGATACGAGGTTCGCACCCCATCGTATCCCAGAGGCTTCGTCAGACAGTCCCCAGTTGTATAACCCATCGAGTGATACGATGTTCGCACCCCGTCGTACTCCAGATCCCTCTTCAGGGCAATCACCGACTTTACTCGACAACAAATGACAATTTCACAATATTGGTACAACTTTTCGGAAATACCATTTTTGCTTTCAAAAACATCAATTTACGATTCAAATCGCAAGATAATATGTAAAGCGCGATCAAATACTTGCTTGGTATTTCAATGGATTCAGAATTCGACTGAGATGGAAATGGAATAGGGTATTCACCGGCCTGTCAACCTATCACAAATAATATTGCGCGATTACTTCCGGAATTGTCGATAGTCGAGTTAAAAATTCAGAACCCTAATCGCGGACTTATGTGATCAAGGGTTAAAATCGTAATTACAATTACACCACGCACATTTAGGGAACGTAGGAAAGTTGGGTCTCGAATTTGTAGTCATTTGGAGGTCGCTTGACTTATTTTGGACCAAAAACAGAAAAGTTATATTCTTTTGAAGTATTTAGGGCTAAAATATAATTTTCAAAACCTTTTTAAAGTAAATGGGGCAAATCTCTAATTTTTGTATTTCCAATTCAGGATCAATTTGTAAAAGTCCAAAAGTTTGATTATTGGTACCAAATTGAAGTTTTAGAAAACTTCAATTAAGACAAAACTATTCTAATTCTCTAATGCCTAATCCTAGACTTTACAAATATTATATTTTGAGCCCCAATTTTATTTTGGCCATTTCCGACCAAAGAAACGTCATTTCGACCGTACTGAAGTCTCTAGTAGCTCCCAAGCTATAGATTAACATAAATATTACACACGACAACACCCCTAAACACAGTGACGGATCCAGAATTATGAGGCCACGGGCAAAATGCAAATGTTTTGAAAATTTTTATAAAGTAAAAATATGAGAAAGATAAAAAAATATTAGAGTTTCATTCATAAACAGTAACAAAACCAATAATAAAAGTAAATTGCCACCTATTCAAGCTATGGTCCAACCACGAGTTAAATAATTTTTTAATAATTCATTCGCTATCCATTTTAGTATGATTTCTCTGTAATCTTTTTTTTCTTTTAATATATATTTTTTTTGTCTTCAAGGGGTCAATTGACCCCTTTTGCCTTTAACGCTTTGTTCCCGAGTCTTATTTAAGGAGAGAAAGGAACGGAATTGAAGAGAAACGGAAAGAAAAAAAATTAAAATGTGTTCCCTAGTTTTTTTTGGGAAGGAAGTGGGAAGAAAAGAAAAGATTTTGGGGGATAATCATCCTTCCAAATTTTCCTTCCAAATTGGAGAGTTTTGGAGAGAAAGGAATCACGTTATTATACATATCTTTTATTTTGTGATTTGCCTTCCTTCAACCCTATTATATCACGTATCTCATCATCTTCTTCTTCTTGGCTCTTCTCTCGGCAAGATAAAAAAGCTGAACGTGTAGTAGCGGCCGTGAAAGTAGTTGTCTCGTCCCGCTATTCTGCTTTTTGCACAGTACTTCTTCTTCTTCTTGAGAAAAACTTTTTTCTCGATTTTCATCACGATTTTATAAATATGAATGGATCGGACTCGTCATATTTGTTTGTCATCATGGAGATCTTGAGAGAAAACTTTACGGAAGATTGAGACTTCCATAAAAAAATTACGTATTCTTTGAAAATGGTTTCCTCTACTACTGTTGTGTTTCCCTTCAAAGGTATGTAAAATTTGATGAACATTAAAATTTAATAGGGATTAAAAATAATTAATATTTAATAATTCTACATAAATTAATAATTATTAATAACAAGGATTAAAGCTAACTATTTTTTTCCCCGTACACAATACTTAGCATTAAGATTCTTTTTTACAACTACTCTATATATGATTGTCGGTCCATATGGGTCGTTGGCATTATCTGGTGATCCACTGTTGATATATGCATAGTTACTTTTTTCAAAAAAATTAGGGGTAAAATTGTAAAGTTGTTGTTTCCTTTCTCTTCCTTTCAACTCGGGAACACATTTTTTTAATTTTCCTTACATTTCCTCTGAACTGGGAGCAAAAGTAGTTTTTCCTTTCCTTCCCCTCCCTTTCTTTTCTCTCCATATTTTCCTTCCCTTTCTTTTCTTTCCTTTACTAAAACTCGGGAACAAAGCGTAAGTGGATCCGCCAGTGCCTAAACATGCCTTTCCTTTAACTTTGAAAAATTTATATTTACACACATATATACTTTGGCATACGTTTTCTATACACCTATATCACACATACATGACACACACACACCCACACACACACACACACACACACACACACACACACACACATCACAGCAACACACACACACATACTGAAACTTAAAATGAAAATTAGAACCCTATTTCGACGATTCCGGCATCAGTTTGAAAGCCTGAATATAGATTCATGTTCTACTCATCCAGACGAACAAATCGATATATAGGTTGATAAATTTTATCTTAGAAATCTTCTCCGCCTTCCTCTCCTTCCTCCTCTTTTTTTATCTGTTTCGTTTTTTTTTTTTTTTTGTTTAGCACGGCTGACAGCCGTGCATGTGTGTGTGTGAGTGTGTTCGTGTGCGTGTGTTTATCTTTAAGTTTTGGTGTGTGTATTAAGGCGGCACACAATATATATATATATATATGTTGTAATTAATGTATTCTTAATGAATGGCTATACCCCGAAACGCAGATGTGACACATAAATAAAGGCGTTTGTCATCGTAAGAATCACATTATTAACCTTCTTCCAATTTCTCTCTTTTTCTCTCATGTTTATAACACGTTATCAGCACGATACTCTACGAGTAATTTATTTTTCTTTCCGATTTTCGAAATAAAAAACAAAAAAACGCGAGCAGCTTTTCTGCACTGCGAGATCGCGCTAAAATCGTGATTCCCGTTTTGTTAACCGTCGGATCATCATGAAATTTTACTGATATCTTACGACAAGCGGTACAAATTCAACGGTGGAGATCGGATTCTAAAACGTATTGCATGCATAAAAAAAAAAGTCCGAACAAAAATAGTCTTTTTTTTTACATTGGTGAAAGATATTAATTCTATTTACTCCTTCAAAAACTTTCTTGCATATGATGATTTTGAGGAAAAATAAATTATATTTAGTTATTAAATTTTATATTTTTGTGTGCATCATATATAAATAATATATATGATGACCTCAAAATTTATTATCAAATCATATTCCTCTTTGTTTTCGGAAGAAACACGATTCAACAATACTTAATAATCCAGAAGATTATTAAGATAAAAGATTTGTTGTAGTCCTTGAAGAAGGACAATGTTATCTCGTCATATTCTAGTTGAATATGATGTGTTCATGAAGAACACTATGAGATTTAATAATTTGTGCAATTCCTAATGAAAAATACAAAATAATATTCCTGAAGAATATTGTAAGTGCTCTTGAAGAAGCAACTATTTTAGTTTAGTTATTTCGAGCCTTGATTAATTCTCGTACTATTTTTTTCCCTTTGTATTGTAATATCCGCAATTTTCGATTTTCGATAAATTTCTTTTTTCGGTCGGAGTCCGTTTTGACGACTCGCTCATGTCCGTTTCGTCATTCTGAGAATGATTAATTCTACACTTTTTGACATCCGAGTTCGTTTCGGTGTCGTTTCGTTGAGTTCTGTGCTTTTTAGCGACTTTTCCGCGCTTGAGTTCGATTCTTGCGAATCTCGTCAAGCTATTGTTTGAGTTTCTGTAAGTCCGTTTAACTTTGTTAGACGTGTTGTGAACTTCGGTTTGGTTATTCGATCACGTATCGTGATTTCCGGGCGTTTTGGGCCATTTTGTAATTTCTTGAAAGTTACGAGTATCCGTATCTGTAATTGTTGACTCGACCCATTTCTTGGTCGCGTATGATTAATTATGGTATTATGTTTTCATTTCGGGTCGTTGATGTCGTCCGCGAACTTTTCGTCGTGTTCGTTCCGTGCGTTTCGGAAATCGTGTCGCCGAGCCACAGACGGTTGCGGGATGGCCGGACGGTTGCGGATGGCCGAACGATTGCAGGCACCGGCCGACGGTGCGCAGAACCGGCGTAAGCGCACGCTTCTGGCCGGAAGGCTGCAGCCATGCGGCAGTGTAGCGCCTGTGCCGGATGGCCTAACGTCTGTGCTCGGGCACAGGCGAGGGATTACGAGGTTGGACTCGGTCAGATCGGCGAGTAGCGCACGCTGCTTGTCGGTCGTAGCGCACGCTAACCGGCGAGGTAGCGCACTACGGCCGACTAGCGACGTTACAGGTAAGTTTGTAGTCGAGTGGCTCTTTGGGCCAGTCAGCCTTGCGCGCGGCCGTAGCGCACGCTAGCGGGAGTCGGGTGGACGAGTCATGGTCGGCAGAATTTGTCGGTTGTGCCGGGTGCTGCTGGCCATGGCCGAGAGTGCTCGGCGATCTTGGCCGATAGCGCACGCTAGTCCGGGAAGGCTAGCGCACGCTAGTTCCGACCCGATATATATATGAGACGACCACATTTCCCTTCGTTTTTCATTTCCTTCCTTCTCCGTCCGCGGGTGGCGATTCATGGGTCACGAAGCCATGTTGTTTAACAACAAATCCATGAAGTTCTTGAGTTCATAACATCAATCAATCGTCCGTTATCATCCTTTGATCCAGCGAATCAAGGTAATCTTCCTTAGAACCCTAATTTCGTGAATTTGGGAATTTTTGCATTTTCGTCCGATTCGTTCCGTGTTGTTGATTAATTCATGATGGGTATGATTAATCTTGGTAGTATTCTTGTGTTTAACATCATTTAATCCATTGTTCTTCGTCGAATCGAAGTATATTTCTTGATTTCCTTCGAATTGACTTTTTGGGGGATTTGTCCCCGATCTCGTTTTTCATCCGTTTTCGATGGATCGATTATGGTTAAATGATGTTGTTAAACATATTCTATGGATTGTATATCCATATTTCAACTTGGAATTCCGTTTTCGTGATTTGACGGAACGAATCGTGTTCTTGGCCGTTTTGGGGGAAATCCGTGAACTTTTGTCATTCGTTCTTTGAATTCAACGGCTTTGAGTCGTGTTATGGAATTCATTTCATTTTTATTATTTGTCCTTCGTAGTTTATGAACGTGAGTTGGCGTTCGGTGGAGTCGGCGGGTTCGTAGTCGGTTCGGGCCAACCTACTTCGGTCGATTCTCCGCGTTGTTCTTATTCGAGGCAAGTACCTTGCCCATACTTTTCTTATTTTGTGGATATGATGATCGGTGATCGTATTAGTGTGTTTGTTTGGTTGTTTGAAACGAAGTTTCAAAAGATTTCGGTTTGGCCTCGTTAAAGGCTTTCTTTCAAATGCGTGTGTGTTTTGTGAACGGTGTGTTTTGGGAATTGATTATGATTTGATTATTTTGAACGTTGAAGGATTTGATGATGATACTCCTCTTGTTTAAAGTTATGGAATCGTGTATTCCGTATTTAATCTTGTTATTGTGTTTTGAAGAGTTTGATAATGGTGTTGAGTTAATGGCCATCTCTAGTGAGTATTCTTAATGAACTTACATTCTTAGCATGTTAGTATTGCATGAGTAACGTGTGTGTATATGCTCACTGCGGGTTAGATCCGACGGGGTCTCGGTAGGGCTCCACGAAGCTGTGGAACCGCGAGCTTGCTTTTAACCACTCTGGGTTAGATCCGACGGGGTCTCGGCAGGGATCCACGAAGCTGTGGGTCCGCGGTTAATTGTGGTGCATTTTACAAATGTGGTTTGATCATTGGCATTTCCGGAAATGAGTGCTTTTGAACGGTTTTTCATTTGCATGCATTGACTAAGTGTGTAAGAGGTAAGTTGTTCGTTTGGCTTACTTGGCTAGGATGGCACTAGAGTATTTTGTTGTTTGTTTTAAATCTTTTATTTGTGGATTTTGATGTTGGGAGACGAACCTTGTGGTCGTTCTTGTGTACTGTGAGTTGCTAAGATTTGGGGCTAAAATCCCAATGGTTTTTATAAAAGTCGTTTTACGGATTTGGGGCTAAAATCCCAACGGTTTGGTAAATGTCGTTTTTTGGAAAGTAAACCTTTGGGGCGGTGACCCCTTTTGTCTTTTGGATTTTGAAAAGTAGGATTTGATAATCCTAAATTGTCTTCTATTAAAACTCTCGATGGCATTCTAAACCGTTTTATAAATTACTTCCATTGATTTATGATATTTCGATTTTGAAATGTTTTCTCAAACCCTTGCCTCGGGAAGTACTTTTCGTTTCGTTTGGATCTTTGAGGATCCTCGGTTATTGTTATTCGTGGAATGTGAATTGTATGGCTCGTATTTGCACTTTGTTCTTGCACTAGCAAAACAGTGGAGTTTTGCTAACCCCCGAGTATTCGGGGGGTGGATGTCTGTTTTTGCATTCAGGTTTTGGAGCATAACACAGGGTCGGCACGAAGGATGATAGAAGATGATCGATACTAATCACATGAGGAACCGTACATCGTGTGTTGGTTTTGTTCTGAATCCTAGGCGGTCTTCGAGAGTTGTTTTAGTGAACGTCGATATGTGTGAGTTTTGGGCATTCTGGCCTATTGAATTTTTGAAAACCTTGAGTATCTTAGAAAAATAAATTTCGAGACATACTTTTCAAATGAGTTATTTTCTTGTGGTACATCCAAGGTGCCACAATATATTTCAAAAAATTTCTACTTCGAGGACCAAAATGCCTTGAGATATTTTCAATGTTTTAGAAACACTTTTATTTAGACCCGAGGGTCGAATATTTTGAAAGTTTTCATTAAGAGAAAGTATCTTCATTCTTATCAAATGCGAAATGGTTCTCCAATGTCTCGATAACGATGTTTCACGTTTGTACTTTTTTTGAAACATGATACTCAAGATCAATCGGTGTTCTTCTAAATTATTTTCAAAATGAGGTTTTCGTTTTTAAAACCTATCCATTCCCGTTTGAGGGCTGGGTATGTATGTGTGATGTTCGCGTTGTCATTTTGATACTTTCTCCCGAGTATGACCGAATTGGCGGTGTGAGCGTTGAGTCGCTTTCCACACATGGGTTGTGCTAGCCCCCTGTGAGAGGCGGGATGTTGGTGTTGAATGTTGTCGCCTCGTGATGATTTCTGCGTTGTCGCGCATGTGCGAGTTGTTAGAGCTTGGTTTGGTATGACCGTGTGCATCGGTGATGGTTCCGTTATGTGTCGGTTGTTTAATGTCTTGTTACCTTGCTTTCGTTTTTGTGAATTTCGTGGACGAGGTCGGAGGTAATGCCCGTACTATTTTGACTTCTGTATTTTCTCTTTCCCCAGTCTATCGATTCGTTCATGTTCGTTGGTACTTTATGAACTAGTTCTGTATTTCGGTTTCATCGTCCGAACGAGCTGTGATCTTGTTGTGGGTCGATCTGGTTATCGATGTTACTTTTTCGGGTTCAGTTCGATTCTTGTGAACCTTGTTTGGGAGTGACATCATCTGGTGCTACTAGTTCTTTTATTCAAAGTGGATCGGCTTTGTAACTCTTGTGTTTTCGACTCTGTCGACTCATTTATGTTCGTTGACATTTCTGAGCTTGTCCTGCCCCTTGCTTTTGTTTATCGAACGAGTGTGGTATTGTTTTGGAATAACTCGTTTGTCGTTGTGACTTTTTAATTGCTATTCTCTTTCCTGTGGATCTTACGTGAATGCACATCCTGTTGTTTTCACCGGATCATATGTTGTCTCGAGTCGAGATGTGAACCTTGGAGTTATTGTTTGAATTTTATTATCCTTCATGATTCGAACATGATTCTTCGATTTTTGTTGTCTCGATCGTTGTGGTTCGATCGTTTGTTTGTTCGGTTTTTATTCTCGTTTCGTGATTGTTGAGCGTTCAGGCTCCTTTGTAATTCCCTTAAGTTCGGGAAATTAGTCTCGTTTTCGATCTTCAAACCCTTGGGCGGTGGAATTCCGTATTTTGTTCAGCGATTGGCTCGCGTTTTGATTGATGTACCGTTGGGTTGGTCAATCATATTGATTTTCGTTCGTTGTGTTTTGTGATTGTCGGATAATTGACTTGGCTATATTATCCGTTTGATGACGCTTGTCACTTGTTGGTTTTTATTATATCCCTAACGGCGACGTTGTGTTGGTCGCCGTGGAGCGTGTTTTCACGCCGTATACTCCTTTGCGTTGTTTGTAACATTTCGCCGTCGGGCGTTAGTTACGCATTCTTGTGTATCTCGTTGAGTTTTTCCTGGCGGAATATTTCTTCTCCCTACTTGTTTTAAGTTTCGGGACGAAACTTCTTTTAAGGAGGGTAGAATGTAATATCCGCAATTTTCGATTTTCGATAAATTTCTTTTTTCGGTCGGAGTCCGTTTTGACGACTCGCTCATGTCCGTTTCGTCATTCTGAGAATGATTAATTCTACACTTTTTGACATCCGAGTTCGTTTCGGTGTCGTTTCGTTGAGTTCTGTGCTTTTTAGCGACTTTTCCGCGCTTGAGTTCGATTCTTGCGAATCTCGTCCGAAACTGCTGTTTCGAGTTTCCTGTAAGTCCGTTTAACTTTGTTAGACGTGTTGTGAACTTCGGTTTGGTTATTCGATCACGTATCGTGATTTCCGGGCGTTTTGGGCCATTTTGTAATTTCTTGAAAGTTACGGGTATCCGTATCTGTAATTGTTGACTCGACCCATTTCTTGGTCGCGTATGATTAATTATGGTATTATGTTTTCATTTCGGGTCGTTGATGTCGTCCGCGAACTTTTCGTCGTGTTCGTTCCGTGCGTTTTCGGAAATCGGGTCGTCGAGCCCTGACGGTTGCGGGACTGGCCGGACGGTTGCGGGACTGGCCGGACGATTGCGGGCACCGGCCGGACGGGTGCGGCAGGAACCGGCGTAGCGCACGCTACGGCCGGAAGGCTGCGCGCGCTAACCGGCAGGTGTAGCGCACGCTGCCGGATGGCCTAACGTATGTCTCGGGCACAGGCGGAGGATTACGAGGTTACGGACTCGGTCGGGATCGGCGAGTAGCGCACGCTGTCGGTCGTAGCGCACGCTAACCGAGGGTAGCGCACGCGGCCGACTAGCGACGTTACAGGTAAGTTTGTAGTCCGGTGGCTCTTTGGGCGGTCGGCTAGCGCGCAGGCTTCTGGCCGTAGCGCACGCTAGCGGGAGTCGGGTGGACGAGTCATGGTCGGCAGAATTTGTCGGTGGTTCCGGGTCATGCGGGCCATGGCCGAGAGTGCTCGGCCGGTACTAGCCGATAGCGCACGCTAGTCCGGGAAGGCTAGCGCACGCTAGTTCCGGCCCAGTATATATATGACAGACCAGCCACATTTCCCTTCGTTTTTCATTTCCTTCCTTCTCCGTCCGCGGGTGGCGATTCATGGGTCACGAAGCCATGTTGTTTAACAACAAATCCATGAAGTTCTTGAGTTCATAACATCAATCAATCGTCCGTTATCATCCTTTGATCCAGCGAATCAAGGTAATCTTCCTTAGAACCCTAATTTCGTGAATTTGGGGATTTTTGCATTTTCGTCCGATTCGTTCCGTGTTGTTGATTAATTCATGATGGGTATGATTAATCTTGGTAGTATTCTTGTGTTTAACATCATTTAATCCATTGTTCTTCGTCGAATCGAAGTATATTTCTTGATTTCCTTAGAATTTACTTTTTGTTGTATTTGTCCCGATCTCGTTTTTCATCCGTTTTCTATGGATCGATTATGGTTAAATGATGTTGTTAAAAATATTCTAAGGATTGTATATACATAATTCAACTTGGAATTCCGTTTCGTGATTTGTGGAGCGAATCGTGTTCTTGGCGTTTTGGGAAATCAGTGAAATTTAGTCATTCTTTATTTGAATTCAACTGCTTTGACTCTTGTTATGGAATTCATTTCATTGTAATTATTTGTCCTTCGTAGTTTATGAACGTGAGTTGGCGTTCGGTGGAGTCGGCGGGTTCGTAGTCGGTTCGGGCCAACCTACTTGGTCGATTCTCGCGTTGTTCTTATTCGAGGCAAGTACCTTGCCCATACTTTTCTTATTTTGTGGATATGATGATCGGTGATCGTATTAGTGTGTTTGTTTGGTTGTTTGAAACGAAGTTTCAAAAGATTTTGGTTTGGCCTCGTTAAAGGCTTTCTTTCAAATGCGTGTGTGTTTTGTGAACGGTGTGTTTTGGGAATTGATTATGATTTGATTATTTTGAACGTTGAAGGATTTGATGATGATACTCCTCTTATTTAAAGTTATGGAATCGTGTATTCCGTATTTAATCTTGTTATTGTGTTTTGAAGAGTTTGATAATGGTGTCGAGTTAATGGCCATCTCTAGTGAGTATTCTTAATGAACTTACATTCTTAGCATGTTAGTATTGCATGAGTAACGTGTGTGTGTGTATGCTCACTGCGGGTTAGATCCGACGGGGTCTCGGTAGGGCTCCACGAAGCTGTGGAACCGCGAGCTTGCTTTTAACCACTGTGGGTTAGATCCGACGGGGTCTCGGCAGGGATCCACGAAGCTGTGGGTCCGCGGTTAATTGTGGTGCATTTTACAAATGTGGTTTGATCATTGGCATTTCCGGAAATGAGTGCTGTTGTGTCAAGAATTAACACTTTCCGACCGGCGATCGCCTCGGAGGTCGGGCGACCGAGTCACTGTCGATCGGCCAAAGCAGATCTGCCGATCAGCGACCAGGCGACCAAGCCTTGACCCAGCGGACAAGCTAGACTGGCCAACCGAAGGTCCCAGGACGAATCCCGGTGCCGAGCGATCGACATCAAGACGATCGCCTCTCGGTACTCGGCGACCGATAGCGGACGACCATCTCTCGGCGACCGACAATCGGGCAACCCTCTATCGGCATCTGCCGATCGACCCTTGGTGACCGACCTCTCTCGGCACCTGCCGACCGACCCTTGGTGACCGACCATTGCCGACCCTCAGCACCTGGCCGATGACGACCTCGGATGATCAGCTAGAGACGACCGCCTCATGTCGATCAGCACCGATGGCCATCCAATCGGCGAAGACCGAGCCTCAAGACTGGCACCACGTGCAAGGGCCGAGACAAGATCCGCGAATCTCGGGCCATTGACCACAGCCTGGCAGAATCTCTCCACCAGCCGACAAGCCGCCGAAAGCTTGTTAGTAGGGCCACATGTTGACTGATTCCGGACACGTGATGGCTCCTTATTGAACCGCCCAGCTGGCGCCAGCCACTGCATTGGACTTTATACGGACCGCCAGCCACTACCTTGGACTTTAGCCCGACAGCCCAGGAGATCGGCACATTATAATATTGGCCGGCAGGCGATCACCCGCCTAAGGACAAGACCCGGCTGCCCCTATATATACATGGCTCCCAGCACTTGTCCAGGGGACCGAACTTTTACCGCACAAAAGGCTCCAGAGCTTCGACTCCCCTCGGATTTCATACAATACAGAAGCAAAATACACACACTTGGCTAATCTCCAACTCTTGGCAACAGCTATCATTTGGTCTTACTTCTCCCGGCCTATCTCATCCAGCAGATTATCGGCGGGGACGAAGAACACCAAGCTTCGCTCAAGAGCCGGATTAACAGAGTCTTTTTACACTCATTGTATTTAGATTTCTCTCATTAATACTTGTATCCACGAATATTTGTATTAATAACATCTCGCGAGAGCATTCAAGCCCGGGCCGAACAAACCCGGCAAATCTTGTATTATTTATCTACTCTCGGAAGTGCTCCCGCAATTGTTGTTTGTTGCCCGTCATCCAGCAGTATTAATCTTCGGATAAATATTTTGGGCAACAACAATTGGCGCTAGAAGGAGGGCATCCAACCCTCGAATTTTTATACCTACCGTCCCGAAGAACACTCACTGTTCTCGGGGCAGATACTTGAAGTGACACTCACTGCACTTCAAAGAAATCCTTCAGAAATCATGTCTTCCGCCTCCGCATCGAAGAAAGCCGCTGACCAGCCGGCCAGACCCCCCGTTCCGTCCCAGTCCGAGCCGCAGCCGATGGTGGAAGGCAGCCGTCGTGGTCAGAGACGCTCAATCCCGTCCCGGGATGGCGGCCCGAGCCTCTCGCTCGATCAGTTCCGAACCAATGAACAGATCGAAGAGGCCATAGCCGCCCTTCAGGAACGACGGAGTGCTCTCGACGCGCCTCCTACTATCACTCCCTCGGCCTCCCGCCGGAAGTCCAAGCGGAAGCTCAAGGCATTACTGGCCGAGCGAGCGCCAGGAGGCTCTCGCCCGCAAGAAGAGGCGCTCGGCAGCCGGGGCACGTCTGTCTTCGATCGTCTGGGCAGTGACCCGACCTGGCGACCGGGGCAGTCCGGCCCCAGCTACGAGACGACGAAATTTGAGTCCCTCACCAGGAGCTCGGACTACCCGGTTCCCACAAGGCGATCCAGCCGCCTGGCTCCTGCTCGTCAAATTCCCGAGGTCGGCAGCAGCGGAGTCCGGAGGTCGGTACACGATCGCCTCGGCCCCCACTCCCAAAGCCGATCCGCAAGCAGCCGAGCCGTGGCGATTGCCGCTTTGCAACGGCAGCTCGACGACGTGAAGGCGCTCCTGCAATCTGGGGCAGGCGCCATGAAGACGATCGCCGAGCCGAGCGAGCCGCTCGCGATCGACATCGAGCTCGCCCCCGTGCAGCACAAGATCGCTCCCCCGCAAACACCCATGTACGAGGGGCGATCGGACCCCCAGACGCACCTAAGGAAGTTCAACATCTACATGACCGGGTGTGGGGCATCGGACGCGACCCGGTGCCGAATGTTCCCTCTGACACTAGACGACCTCGCCCACCGGTGGTACACCTCATTGCCACCTCTTTCAATTGGCTCCTTTAACGGTGGCGCACGTCTTCACGGAACACTTCGCCACCAGAGTCGTCCGGCCTGAAGGTCGCCTTCGCATGATGCGAATCAAGCAGGGAGAAGAAGAGTCTGACTCGGACTACATCGACCGGGTAGACGGGATCATCCTCAACGGCGAGCCCGTAAGCGATGAGACCGCCCTCTACGCGGTCCTAGGAGGATTTCAGGGTTTTTCGCCTATGTTCAGGCATCTCACGAAGAACCAACCTACAACCTACGCAGCCTTCCGGGCTAGAGCCGCAGATTTTCTGGCCAGGCAAAGGTTCCTTCTTAGCCTGTGAGCAGCGCGATCGGCGCCCGGATGACGATCTCCTGCCCGATCGCCGATATCGACCTACGAATAAAGCGATCGGCAGCCGAGCGACGATCGACAAGTCTTCCGGCCCGATCGCCGATCATCACGCTACATCATCAGCAACCCGGTGGACACGATCGCCATCTACAGTCCAGCATATAACATGACGGACTAAGGCACGAGATCGCCTCCACCGCACATTATAAAGCCATGGCCACGGCGATCGATGGGCAGGCCGCCGGCCATGAAAGGTCCCTTTCGGCCGAGATCGCCCGCCCTTCGTTTAAATACGAGGTCGGCGTAGTCTGAGGGCTCTCCAACATTAATCAGTGGACACATGCCACAACCCCCGTCTCAACGTACACCGTCGAGGTCGGCCATCTCCATGGCTGGCCGAGGTGGAAGCAGAGCTAAAAAGCCGCGGGCGTGGAGTTGATTCATCCGACGCTGGCCCGCGCAAGGACTCGTCTTGACCGAGACCGCTCGCCCTTCGTTTAAATACGAGGCGCGCGCACCACAGAGGACCCTCATAATAAAGTGAGTCACGGGACACTCAATGTCTTCGCGCACCAAGACACGGTCATGGAGTCGGTCCATCGATCTCCGCGACTGTGCACGATTCCTCAAACAAAGCGAAACCACCAAAGTTTCCATGGGGGATCGGCCAATGTTGTTTTTGCAGGTACAAGACCGAAAAATAGCTAGCCAATCGACCATGATAGCCCAAGTCCGAATCCTAAGTCAGCTCAGATCGCCCGTCCTCATCCGAACACGATCACCAGCAAGAACCACCTCGCCTCATGTCTTCAACATAGGAGCAAGCTGGGGGGCAATTGTTGTGTCAAGAATTAACACTTTCCGACCGGCGATCGCCTCGGAGGTCAGGCGACCGAGAAACTGTCGATCGGCCAAAGCAGATATGCCGATCAGCGACCAGGCGACCAAGCCTTGACCCAGCGGACAAGCTAGACTGGCCAACCGAAGGTCCCAGGACGAATCCCGGTGCCGAGCGATCGACATCAAGACGATCGCCTCTCGGTACTCGGCGACCGACTCATGGCGACCGATAGCGGACGACCATCTCTCGGCGACCGACAATCGGGCAACCCTCTATCGGCATCTGTCGATCGACCCTTGGTGACCGACCTCTCTCGGCACCTGCGGACCGACCCTTGGTGACCGACCATTGCCGACCCTCAGAAACTGGCCGATGACGACCTCGGATGATCAGCTAGAGACGACCGCCTCATGTCGATCAGCACCGATGGCCATCCAGTCGGCGAAGACCGAGCCTCAAGACTGGCACCACGTGCAAGGGCCGAGACAAGATCCACGAATCTCGGGCCATTGACCACAGCCTGGCAGAATCTCTCCACCAGCCGACAAGCCGCCGAAAGCTTGTCAGTAGGGCCACATGTTGACTGATTCCGGACACGTGATGGCTCCTTATTGAACCGCCCAGCTGGCGCCAGCCACTGCATTGGACTTTATACGGACCGCCAGCCACTACCTTGGACTTTAGCCCGACAGCCCAGGAGATCGGCACATTATAATATTGGCCGGCAGGCGATCGCCCGCCTAAGGACAAGACCCGGCTGCCCCTATATATACATGGCTCCCAGCACTTGTCCAGGGGACCGAACTTTTACCGCACAAAAGGCTCCAGAGCTTCGACTCCCCTCGGATTTCATACAATACAGAAGCAAAATACACACACTTGGCTAATCTCCAACTCTTGGCAACAGCTATCATTCGGTCTTACTTCTCCCGGCCTATCTCATCCAGCAGATTATCGGCGGGGACGAAGAACACCAAGCTTCGCTCAAGAGCCGGATTAACAGAGTCTTTTTACACTCATTGTATTTAGATTTCTCTCATTAATACTTGTATCCACGAATATTTGTATTAATAACATCTCGCGAGAGCATTCAAGCCCGGGCCTAACAAACCCGGCAAATCTTGTATTATTTATCTACTCTCGGAAGTGCTCCCGCAATTGTTGTTTGTTGCCCGTCATCCAGCAGTATTAATCTTCGGATAAATATTTTGGGCAACAACAAGTGCTTTTGAACGGTTTTTCATTTGCATGCATTGACTAAGTGTGTAAGAGGTAAGTTGTTCGTTTGGCTTACTTGGCTAGGATGGCACTAGAGTATTTTGTTGTTTGTTTTAAATCTTTTATTTGTGGATTTTGATGTTGGGAGACGAACCTTGTGGTCGTTCTTGTGTATTGTGAGTTGCTAAGATTTGGGGCTAAAATCCCAATGGTTTTTATAAAAGTCGTTTTACGGATTTGGGGCTAAAATCCCAACGGTTTGGTAAATGTCGTTTTTCGGAAAGTAAACCTTTGGGGCGGTGACCCCTTTTGTCTTTTGGATTTTGAAAAGTAGGATTTGATAATCCTAAATTGTCTTCTATTAAAACTCTCGATGGCATTCTAAACCGTTTTATAAATTACTTCCATTGATTTATGATATTTCGATTTTGAAATGTTTTCTCAAACCCTTGCCTCGGGAAGTACTTTTCGTTTCGTTTGGATCTTTGAGGATCCTCGGTTATTGTTATTCGTGGAATGTGAATTGTATGGCTCGTATTTGCACTTTGTTCTTGCACTAGCAAAACAGTGAAGTTTTGCTAACCCAGTATTCGGGGTGGATGTCTGTTTTGCATTCAGGTTTTGGAGCATAACACAGGGTCGGCACGAAGGATGATGAAAGATGATCGATACTAATCACATGAGGAACCGTACATCGTGTGTTGGTTCAGTTGTACTTTATTTTCCGCTGCTATATTGTTCCCGTTGTACGGGTGTGGTTGTATTTTGTCCCCTGCGTGGGCATGAGTTGTATTTGAGTTGTATGTATTTGTGGAAAGACCAAATCGGTCTACCGAGTCATTGTAGCCTTGAAGGCATTGTCGAGATGTTAAATGTTGTTACCAGCCTGGTAGATCCTCGAGGAGAGGGTCTACGGCGTGTAATATCCCTGAGTGGATTGGGGGTGTTACATGTATATTCAATTATGGATCTTAAAATTATTGCTCCCGAAGTAGCACAATTAATTGTAATATTCTTGAAGAATATTACTATTCTAAATGAATAATTCTTATTTATATATGAATTATGTGATGATACAATATTCCTGAAGAATATTGATTTGTTATTTATAAATATAATAGCATAATTAAATCATTATGCTCTTGATGTAACATGATATTATCCCTGAAGGAAAATATAACTTATATCTCAAATAAAAAATATTAATATGATTTGAGAATATCATCTATCGAGATTGTACAAGATATGATATACTCCACAATCATAATCCGACTGTGCTCCAATGATAGCAAGATTAGTAGGTGGTCGAATATTCCTATCAAATTATTCCCGGAAGTGAACAATATTAAATTAAAAACGTCAATATTACATGGCTCAAATTTTATCTCCCGAAGTAGATAAAATTTAGAGTTTATCCTTGTAGGGGATAATTATTTATAAATTTTATCTCGTAGAGTTGATATATCAACGGTTAATGATAAGGACACGAAAATGATAATCTTAAGATTATATGTCAATATATAATCTTATATATTATGTAGTTTAATATTTTATTATCTCTTATGATATATTGTGAGTTTTTATCAATATAAGATATGATGTCATACCTGGAGTATGATTTGAATTGATCGTTGCTATATAATTAGTGATAAAAGGGTCAAATATCCTGAAGATATTTGTATCATTCAAATTCTTGGCTTATCTTGTTTCTTCTTTTTGTGAATAGAATGCCAAGTTATTGGGATTAAATAGTGGTCATGATTTATTGTCTCATCAAAGTGCAAATATGCTTGATATCTCTAGAATGATACTTTTCGTATGAAAAAAAAGGTAGTGCTAAATTTATTGACAGTTCCTGAAGAACCACTAAACTCCTTCCTACAGGGTCGATGATTATGCACCATTATATTCTATGTATCGATAAATGTATGGATTTCTAAACTATCGCTTGAAATATGTATGATTCAGCGATAACAAGTGAGACAAATGACATATACAATTTCTGAATAAAAAAAATTGGTATTAGAGAAAATATCAATGTAAATGACATATAAAATTCACCACTTATTAGGCCAGAAGTCTACTAATCCCAATACTTTCAATATTTACATGTGTAAATTTACGTGTTTGGTGTTAAGTCTATTTATATTATTTTTATATATTATTTAACTATATGTTTATTTATGATATATATCCTGAAGATATATTAATACAAATTCACACATATTGTATGATAAATATCACAAATTACTAGTAAATATCATGAAGTATATTTATACACTTAAAATTATATTATTTTGAGTTGACCAATTTTCATCAACATCTTATAGATGTTGGATTAATTCCATAATAATTATTGCACTTTCTTCTGGATGAAGAGTAATAACGATAGTTATTACATATTATATTGATGATAATACTTGTATCATTGATATAAAATTATTTGTAATGATTCTTTAAATACATTACATTAATATATTTTCATGGTTTCCCGAAGAAACATGAATTTGTAATTTTAATAATCCAGAAGATTATTAAAAAGAAATTGTTGATGTTCTTGATAAAACACAACGATATATAGTCATATTTTTATGATAGTATTTATGATAAACACATCAATTAAAGTCAATATTCCTGAAGAATATTAAACAAAAAAAGGCATGATTTTGAATATTTTCTATATGGCCTTGTGTTATTGAATTGCTTTTATTATCACCATGTAGCACAATTAATACTTTTAATTAATATTTACATACTCTTTTAGAGTATTTTATCTTCTGGGTGTTATATGCTTATAAATTGTTGCTCCCAAGGTAGCATAATTGATACTTTTGAAAAATATCACATACTCTTGATGAGTAATTCATATTTTCGGTAATATATGATTATCTTTGATTTAAATTGTTGCTCATGAGTTAGCACAGTTAATATTTTTGAAGAAAAATACATGCTCCTGGAGAGCAATTTACATTTGAAGTTGCATGTATTTATTTCAAATGAAAAATACATAACTTTATGTCATATTGATTCGTTCAATTTCTACTTGAGGAATGGAAAGCCAATCCCCGAAGAATTGGTATAATTTCATATGGCAATATTCTTATTATCGGCTCTAAAAGGAGCTTTATTCAATGAGTATTGAATTAATTATAAGCGATATAATATTTTATCCAATGATCATGTTGCGATGAATTTCAAATTCAAGTATCCATATCAAAGGCACAATATTTGAGTCACGCCCTCTGTTATTAGTGCACCTCCTGAAGAGGATTGATTTGATAATCCAATCCCAACTATCTCCGACATTAGAGGGAGATATGAAATATAAATAAGAGAAAGTCGGAAAATTCTCGTTAGGTTGGATATTTAAATTTACGCACTATGAACTCGAAGTTCAACAAGTTATTGATTGCCAAATGAGTGATGAAATCTCATATACCAGTTGTATATGTACCATAAAGAATTAAAGCCGAATGTGAACGAAATATATTTGTTGATACTCCTCGACGCCAGAAGCGTGAGAGACGTATTCTTTATTGGTATTAAAGATAAAATCCGCGGAATACAAATAGATTAAACTACAACATCACTTCAAAACCTCCTGAAGAGGATCGTCCCGAAGATGAGAATCTCAATACCTTAATTTGCACGTGCACTAAATAATTACAGTATTGGATTATGGGACGACCAAATCAAATGTTATGGAAAATATTGAATATTTGATTTTGTTGAAGTTGTCATTGACTTTATGAATATGGGAGAATTGTTTATAAGAATGATAGTTGTCGACAACACTTTGTGTCTCAACAATTGCTAGTGGAGTGCCTGAAGCACTAAATAAAATATAAGCAATTGAGACAAAGCTTAACTCGCAAAATAAAATAAAGTGGTGAAAGATAAGCGAGATTAGTATATCAAGGGTTTAAGCGCATACCCAAAACATATTCTCCCGTTGGCACTAAATTTCGTCATTTAATATACATATGACAATTATTATGAATATAGATATTTAATTAGTGATGTCATCACCATATTTTTCTATGGGTCATTGGACGCGAATATCTATATGAAAGTCCCTGACGGACTTGAGGTTCCTAAAGTAATAGGAACGTGAAATTCGCAACATATACTATTTTGAGTTATAAATATTTATACATTTTGAAATAGTCTGGTGGATCAACCGACTAAGTGAATTTCTCCTGAAGAGGATATATGTGAATTATTTGAACTCGTGTCTAAATACAAGTTCAAAATGAAAAACATAGATAAAATTAAGTATTAGTATTGTCTCGACTTGTAGATCGAGCATATATGATGGAAAGTTTTTATCCATTTAGCTACCTAAAGGTTGTCTTACCACTTGAAGTGGATACCGACTCATATAGATCTCAAGAAAATAACAAAGATATAAGAGGACCAGAAGTGCCGTACTTGTATGCTATTGAAGCATTACATCATCAGGCCTGATATACAAATTGAAGTTAACATGCTAGCAAAATTTAATATTTCTCCAAGAAGGAGAATGTGGAATGGTGTTAACCATATTGGTTTATTACATGAAAGAGATCGAAATTCGATATTGGTGGCTATTAGGGATTATGATTTCATATTTGTTCTCATACTGCCTATTTATTATGATGATAAATATTTTCCATTTATGTATTGCATATAATGTTTGGGCAAGTAAGATGAAACTTATTTCCACACAAGCTTCAGAAGAGCAATAATGATAATCTAGCAGATTTATTCACTAAATATCTCCATGTCTGAAAATTATATTCATGGTATTGGAGTGCAAGATTGTTATCTTGAGGGGGAGAAGTGATAACTTTTAAATTAGCTTGAAGATTATGTCGACCCTGAAGGTCAAAAGGTCCTGAAGACCAAATGGTTGTACTCTTTTTCCCTTTCTAAGTTTTTTCCCACCGGGTTTTCTTAGTTAAGGTTTTTAACGAGGCAACCAATGCAACAGATGAGCAAATTTATACTGTGTACTCTTTTTCTCTATCGGTTTTTTCCCACAGGGTTTTTCCGAAGGAGTTTTGATGAGGCATGAACATCATAATATTCAAGAGGAAGTATTGTATGAAGACGATATCACTTGTATCTCAAAGGTAGATACATCAAATATTCACTTAAGTGATTAATTGGCGAACTTATTCACAAAGACGTTGCCGACATCAACATTCAGAAGACTAGTACACAAGATCGGAATGCGTTAACTCAAAGATTTTATGTAATCGATTTCAGGGGGAGTAGTCAGATTTCTTTTTTCCTTCGATCGGGTTTTTTCCCACTGGGTTTTCCCGACAAGGTTTTAATGAGGCAGCATGTATTAAAGGTCATTCAAGGGGGAGTGTTGTCATTAATGTATTTACTAATGAATGACCTTTATACCCCTGAAACCCTAGATGTGTACCTATAAATAAATGCATTTGTCCCTCATAAGAATACACACATTATTCTTCTTCTCTTCCAATTTCTCTCTTTTTCTCTCATGTTTATAACAATATATATATATATATATATATATATATATATATATAGGGTTTGACTATGGTGTAAACACCCTTAATGGTGAAATCTAGAAACCAATTGCATTATTAAGTAATTTCATTGCATATTTGTTATTATTTGTTGCATCAAGCTGGTCGCTAGTATATGCAACAAATAATACAATAAAAATACATAAATGCATATAATTCTACTCATCTACAACCGTTAGATCACTAATATCAATGGTCTATAAAAGTTTCTAAATTTCACAAGGTAATTAATTTTCATATGATCTATTTCCTATATATATATAACGTATAAATATATGTAGATATATTGAAAAAAATAATATATTTTTATTATTGTTACGCCAATTACACGGCACACTATATATATATATATATACACACACACATAAAGGAATAATTACATAAAGGAATAATTAACACTTATTTTAATAATAGTCATTGAGAGTGATAGTAATAATAATATTATTATTAATAATAAATAATAACAACAATAATAATAACAACAACAATAAGAATTTCACACCATTTATTCTTTAATCACTATTATCAAGGTCATTATTATTTTCTTACTCGATGTTGTCACATATGTAATATGTTATCATAATACACACACACACATACACACACACACACATATGTGTTGTATCATATTTACAATAATAATTTAAACATATC
This sequence comes from Orobanche coerulescens, assembly GCA_033398695.1. Lineage (NCBI taxonomy): Eukaryota > Viridiplantae > Streptophyta > Magnoliopsida > Lamiales > Orobanchaceae > Orobanche > Orobanche coerulescens. Next base: position 55,887,039 of record CM065803.1, read on the forward strand.
TATGTATATTTATCATCATAGTTATTGTTACTATTATTTATATTTTCACCCCGATTATTCGTCGATAAGGCGGTGATGTATAAATTATCGTATGAAAAATATATAGTAGCATAATATAATGACGGAGGTTCGTGTTCGTCATAGTAAACACTGCTAAAAAAGACATGTAGCTTCACCAAAGAAAGTGAAGCTAAAGAATAAAAGACGACAAAAATAACTATATAAAAGCGTCACATATGTGATGCCTTAAAATTAGGTTAAAACAGTCAACATCTTTTAAACAAAGGCGTCACATATGTGACGCCGTTCTACGAAGTTATTTTTATATTTTATTCCACATATTAGCGTCACATATGTGACACTAAAGCTTTATTCTTTAGCGTCACACATGTGACACCAATATGTGAAAATCAATTTTTTTTTAAAAAAAATATTTTTCCTTAAACGGTATCACATATGTGACACCAAAGACTAACGTTTTAGTATCACATATCTGACGCCAATATGTGATAGTTGATTTTTTTTAAATAAAATATTTCTCCTTAAATATAAATTCTAAATACTAAATCCACTTTAAATGTACAAATTTGTATTGCTTTAAATATTAAATACTATAAACAATAAATTTTAAATTATATTTAATAATTATAGTGTAAGAAATTTCTTAACATTAAGAACTTAAATTACATTATATTTATCTATGCTTAAATATTTTGGAAATTGATTTAATTTGAAAGATAAATTAAATATAAGTAGGAAATATAGTATAAGGATAAATAACATTCATTATTAACCTACAGAAATATAATAAATAATACTGTTAAATTTATATTTAATAATATTCATTATTAAGCAACTGTAATATAATAAATAATTAAATGAAATATATTGGATAATTTAATGGCAAACTTTTCCTTATTTAGGATATTTAATTAATTCAAATAACAAATAAATAAAAATATTTTACTTAGTAAGTATATATTATATTTATTTACTATAATTAATGAATGAAAACATAGCTCAGTGGCAACATGCCATTCGATGCATGGATAGGCGCGGGTTCGAATCCTCCGCCGGCCACTGAGCTATGTTTTTTCACTTTTCTTTTAATATGTGTTGGCGTCACATATGTGACGCCTTTACGCCTTTTTTTATTAATTAACAATGGTGTCACATATGTGACGCCTTAACTTTCTATCAGCGTCACATATGTGACGCTAATACTCTTTCCGTTTTTCTTTTTTTTTTGACAGCAGGCAGTGAACACAGAACAAAACAAAGGCAGTGAACACAGCAATAGAGGCAGTGAACAAAACAGCAAAACAACATGAATGTTTCAATACACCATCATAAACAACATTGTAATATACAACAAACAATATTGTAACCAAACCATCACAAACAATACACCATCAATACAGCAACAAACAACAAACAACATTGTAACCAAGCCTAAATTGGTGGTAAAGTTGGTGGTAAATTATACGGAGTTACGAAGACCGGCCAACAAGAGTACTGGGCACCTGTTCCTCGAAATGGATTAAAACCATCAGTACAAAGACCGAGCCTGACATTTCGAGGATCTACAGCGAACGAAGGATCCGTACGATTAATGTGTCGCCAAGCTTCTGTAATATCCGTACTTTCTATTTTTGGTAATTTCTATTTTTGGTGTATGTTCGTTTCGGACGACTCGCTTGTTTCTATTTCGGAATTCTGAATGTATTTTGTTCTTGGACTTTTTCCATCGGGACGAGTTTCGGAGACGTTTTTATGTATTTTCATTTTGAATTATATTTTGTCGCATGTACGTTCGATTCTTGTAAAACTCGTTCGATTTCATTATTCCTCTGTTTCTATGAGTTCGTTTGGATGAGTTGCTCATGTTGTGAGTTTCGGATTGTTAATCCGACGTCGTATCATGAATTTTCGGATGTTTGGGCATTTTTGTAATTTTCTAAAAGTTTAGGGTGCCTTTATCCTCCTTGTCGTATTTTGGATTCCTCGGTAGTTGAAAGTGTATTTTCTTTCAACACTCAGCTTCGTTGTTATGGATACCTCGTGTTTACACTGTTGATTCTATCCTTGTGTTGCGTTTCGTCGTTGTATCGACTGTGCAGAATTAAGTGGTTAGCAGCGTGGGACTGCTGCATGCATAACGTACGTTATGCATGCTCCTTTACGTATGTTGTAGAGGCATCATAACGTACGTTATACCCTATTGGTAACGTACGTTATGGCTTTCACAATTGAGTACAGATTGTTTGTTACGTATGTTAACGTGTGAGAGGTTACGTACGTAAACAACGTAACGTACGTTAACAACTCATGTTAACGTACGTAATACACTGTCAGGCGTTTTAAATCCTGACTTAACCTCAGTAGCGTTATTTCGTTTCTTCTTATCCCTTTGTGCGCGATGTGAGTTTCCTTGAGCGATTTGGAGCGATTTGTCCAGAGCAATCCGTAGAGTTCCTCTGAAGATTGATTATTGTGTACCAAGGGAGGTTAATCATCATCATAATCATCCTTCTCTGTCCGAATCGAGGTATACTTCGTTGAACCCTAGTTTTGGGGGATTTCGGGATTTTTGACATAATTCTTCCTTTTAATCCGATTTAGCTCCGTCGAATTGTTAGATTACGAATGTGTAGTCGTAATCCCTTGTTTCCATTGTAGTCTAACGAATTTAACCTCATAATTTCGCCATTGTAAGATTAAAACCGTTTAAGACTTCGTAGTGACCGACAAATTGTTCCAACGGGTAGAATTAGGATTAATTCTTACCTTTCCGCAATATTGAGATTTGTCTGTATACCGTTATTGTGTTAGGAACGGATTTGGGAGGATTGTTCGGACCGAAACCTATTCTTTCGTCGTTTCCTTCGCTTCGTCTTATTCAAGGTAAGTACATGTATTACATTTCATTGTGTATGATTTTGATGCAAATGATGTAATTGTGCGATTCAAATGAATGTGATTGTTGCTCTTCTACCCGGGGATGGCATACGGGGCCTCTGGAGGTCGATACTAATGGGTACGGCCGCGGAAATGATTTCTCACCCGGGGACGGTCTGACGGGGCCTCTGGGGGTCGATACTAATGGGTACGGCCGCGGGTTACCAATTGTGATTGTTGTGATGTGGAAATATTGAGGATATACTGTTTTGGTGTAAATTGTGATATTCCGGAATATTGATTTCAAATATATTTCTCAAACGTTTTGGATTGTGTCAAATTGGATATATATATGATGTAGTGTAATTTTGTACTTGCACTAGCTATTCCAATGCTAACCCCTTAAATGGGAGAAATGTGTCTTATGCATTTCAGGTACCGGACGAGCTGAGGAGCTGGCACGGGATCCGCATGTGAGAGATGGACCGGCATGATGATGAGGCTCGAGTCGTGTTTTATGTTTTACTATCGTCTCTATCTTGATGTTGGAGTTGTATTGAGTATTCTACAAATTGGTTTAAGTCTCCTGCGTGGGCAATGGATTTATGTGGTTTTACACTTTTTGGTACTTAATTAAAATGTTTTGGCCAAGGCCACGACCCTGTTCTACTATGATAATTATGTCTTTTGGGTTTTCATATTCGGATTGTATGTCATGTGTTTGCCTGGTAGGCCTCATGAGTGTCCTACGGCATGTAATGTCCCATTTGTGATTTGGGGTGTTACATTTATGGTATCAGAGCCTTAGGTTTTGAATGCCTAGACTGTCGGTTGATTTTGGGTCTGTCGGTTATGTTGTTAGAGTCAGTCGTTGAGCCTAATATCATCGTGCTACCGTCTTTTCGTGCGACCCGTGGTTGTATGTCTCCTCGAACTCTTATACTTCTGTATTCGTTTTCTTGCGTTGTTCGGAATTGTGAATTGTGATACCAACCTTGTAAATTGTGAATCTTTCTGATCTTGTCCTTTTCATATTTTCTTCAGTATGTTGAGAGGTCGCGGTAGACCAGCTAGGGGATGCGGCCGAGGCCGTGGTCGTGGTGCTAATAATGAGGAAGGCTCACTTTCTCATTCCTCTGCGGATTCGGCTTCTCATTCAGTGCCGTCGGGTAATAACGCCGATGCCGGGGCTACTGCCGTACTTCAGCAGTTGGTAGCCCAGCTCACTCAGATAGCCCAGGGTGGACGCCAGAATCCGCCTCCGACTCCAGAGGATAAAGCTAGTAAATGGCTTCAGAAAGTAACTAAGATGCACCCCCCTCGTTTCACTGGTTCTTCTGACTCCCTCGGTTGGGAGAATTGGCTCTTTCAGTTGAGCAGGACTTTTGATGCCGTAGCTTGTCCCGATGACAGGAGGGTACATATTGCTTAGTACCTCCTGGATAAGGAAGCTGCAGAATGGTGGGAGGCTGTGGCGCCCAGAGACCGCCAGGCCACTTGGGAGGAATTTAAGGCTACTATGGAAGCAGAATATTGTCCACCACCAGTCAAGGAGCGCAGGATTGTGGAGTTCTTCACTGCTACAGGATGTGCCGATTTCTCAGACCATCATCACTTATAATCAGCAGTTGGGATTCATGAAAGATCAGGTGAGGACCGAGGCCGATAAGATCCGATATTTCAATATGGGTATGAAGACGCATATCGGGCAGAGTATGGCACCGCTCATGTGTGCCACCTTGAAGGAGTATCAGGATCGCGCCCTAGCGATCGAGATGACTGTTCCGGAATCAGAGTCGGTTTCCGAGGCTAAGAAGTAGAAATCTACTGGCAGTTTTTCGGCCGGTAAAGGTGGACGGTTTTCGAGGTCGCAGTCTATGCCGGCGTCTGGGAAGAGATCATTTTATCAGGCTGGAGGATCTCAGAGTAACCGTTCGGTCCAATCTCCTAGACTTGGTGGTAGAGTTTTTTTTAATTGCAGTCAGCACGAGCATGTGAGGAAACATTGTCCGTTTCCGTTGGTTACTTGCTTTACTTGCGGACAGACTGGGCATCGAGCAGTTCATTGCGAGAGGGCTTCCAGGACCGCCAGGGATCCGATTACCACCGCTGCTCACAGAGCACGATTGATCAAGACTCGATTACGCATGTTCCTCGGAGTTCGGCCTGGTCGGCCAGACCACGGCTACTTCGGGCCGGGCTCGTGCACCCTCATTTGTACCAGATGAGACGCACGGAGGAGACAGATGTTCCAGTGGCGTCAGGTACCACTCAGATCCTTTCTCGTCCAGTTTCAGTGCTTTTCGATTCGGGTGCCACCCACTCTTTTATTGCTTTGGATTGTGTGAGTCGTATTGGTATTGATTGCTTGTTCGAGTGTGGACCGCTTGTAGTGGGTACGCCTAGCGGGGATCGTATGGTTGGGGACCGGGAAGTTAGGGATTGCCTAGTGAGGATCGGGAGCTGAGATTGGCCCTCGAATCTCATTGTTACAGACCTTAAGGGTGAGGATTTGATCCTCGGGGACGATTGGCTGGATCGTCACGGTGCTATCATGAACTATCGAACTCGTACCATCTCGATAGTAGCCGAGGATGGAACCGAGCATACTCTCGTCGGTTGTAAGCCGGGTAGGTCAGGAAGTGTGATTAGCGCCTTGAAGGCGATGAAACTTCTGAATCAGGGTTGTGTCGGCTATTGGTGTTACGCTCTACAGGCAGGGGATGGTGGAGTCGACATGTCATTGATTCCAGTTGTTAGCGAGTACCCCGACGTATTTCCAGATGACTTGCCGGGATTACCACCACAGCGAGAGGTTGAGTTTCCTATTGATCTTGGGCCGAATGCGGCTCCTGTTTCTCGAGCGCCATACCGTATGGCACCGTCGGAGATGTTTGAATTGAAGAAACAGTTGGGGGAATTGTTGGATAAAGGGTATATTCGACCAAGCGCATCGCCTTGGGGTGCGCCTGTACTTTTTGTTAAGAAGAAGGATGGATCGCTTCGTTTATGCATCGACTACCGAGAATTAAACAAGTTGACCATAAAAAACAAGTACCCTTTGCCCAGGATCGACGACTGGTTTGATCAGCTTCAAGGATCGACAGTCTTTTCGAAGATTGATTTACGATCGGGCTACTACCAGTTGAGGATTCGGGACAGCGATATACCGAAAGCTGCCTTTCGGATGAGATATGGCCATTACGAGTTTGTGGTTATGCCTTTCGGGCTAACTAATGCCCCAGCAGTGTTCATGCAGTTAATGAACAAAGTTTTTATCGAGTATCTGGACAAATTCGTAGTCGTCTTTATCGACGACATCCTTATCTATTCCCGGAGTCGGGAGGAGCATACTTTACATCTCCGGATTGTGTTGGACACTTTGAGAACTGAGCAGTTGTACACGATGTTCTCTAAGTGTGAATTTTGGCTCAAGGAAGTGATGTTCCTCGGGCACGTGATTTCAGCGGAGGGAGTTCGGGTAGATCCACAGAAGATAGAGGCGGTGTTGGCATGGGAACTGCCCAAGAATGTGAAGGAAGTGAGGAGTTTTCTGGGACTTGCAGGCTATTATCGTAGTCGTTGAGGGATTTTCTAAGATCGCTAGACCGCTCACTCAGTTACTCCAGAAAACTCAGAAGTTCGAGTGGTCCGTAGACAGACAGGATAGTTTTGACGAGTTGAAGAGACGATTGACTACCGCACCCATTTTAGCATTGCCTCAGGGGAACGAGGATTTTGTGGTGTATAGTGATGCTTCGGGCCTCGGTCTCGGATGTGTTTTGATGCAGAGAGATAGGGTTATTGCTTATGCGTCCCGCCAGTTGAAACCTTAGGAGGTAAATTACCCCATGCACAATTTGGAGTTAGCTGCGGTCGTTTTTGCCATAAAGATCTGGAGGCATTATCTCTATGGGTCGTCATGTGAGATTTTTACGGATCACAAGAGTTTGAAGTATATCTTCAGTCAGAAAGAGTTGAATATGAGACAGCGTAGGTGGTTGGAGCTAATTAAAGATTATGACCTCGAGATACTTTATCATCCGGGTAAGGCTAACGTAGTGGCTGATGCGTTGAGCCGGAAGCCGATGGCGTTACAGATGTTAGAGGTACTTACACCACAGAGCAGGATCCAGCGGGATTTTATTTTTCAGAACATCGAGGTTTGGGTTCAGAGTTCAGGGTCAGTTATGTGCGATGGAGATCACTTCGTCCTTGACTGATGATATCAAGGCGAAACAGTACGATTATCCATTTTTGGTCCAGTTGAGGGGGGATGTGAGGAAGGGGAAGCCCCTGGATTTGTGGTTCAGGATGATGGAGTTTTGAGATTTCGCGGCAGATTATGTGTACCAAATGATTTTGAGTTGAGACAGAAGATCATGAGTGAAGCTCATACCACACCTTACTCCATACATCCTGGTACGAGCAAAATGTACAAGGATGTGAGGAGTAACTACTGGTGGAGCAATTTGAATACGGACGTTAGCGAGTTTGTGGCGAAGTGTTTGACCTGTCAGCAGGTTAAGATTGAGCATCAACGGCCCACGGGGTTGTTACGACCACTTCCCATTCCGAAATGGAAGTGGGAAGACATCTCTGTGGATTTCATTACCAGGATGCCTAGGACTGGGACTGGAATGAACATGATTTGGGTTATTGTCGATCGACTAACCAAATTAGCTCATTTCCTGGGTATTAAGGACACTTGGGGGCCGGAGAGGCTGGCACGAGTGTTTATTGCAGAGATCGTGAGGTTACATGGGACTCCTAGGAGTATTGTTTCGGATCGAGATGGCCGGTTTGTATCACATTTTTGGCAGGCTGTTCAACGAGCTTTGGGGACTGAGTTGAGACTCAGTACATCCTACCACCCTCAGGCAGACGGACAGTCAGAGTGGACAATACAGACGTTGGAGGATATGTTGAGAGCCTGTGCTTTAGATTGGAAGGATGATTGGGAGTCACACCTGCCATTGATCGAGTTCATGTACAACAATAGTTGGCACGCCTCGATCAAAATGGCACCATTTGAGGCATTATATGGGAGGAGGTGCAGATCACCGTTGGGTTGGGATGATGCGTCCGAGTTAGTTGGTACCGAACCCGATATGGTAGTTGAGACGAGAGAAAAGATTGCTCTGATTCGCGATAGGGTGTTGACGGCCCAGAGTCGACAGAAGTCTTATGCCGATATGCATCGCCGGCCGTTGGAGTTTGACGTGGGAGACCATGTCTTGCTTAAGGTGTCGCCGACACGGGGAGTTTACCGCTTCGGATGGAAGGGTAAACTTAGTATGAGATATATTGGACCGTTCTAGATTTTAGAGAGAGTTGGAGAGCTTGCATATCGGTTAGGCTTGCCGCCGTCCTCGAGTCACGTACATAACGTATTTCATGTTTCCCAGCTTAGGGAGTATGTACCGGACCCTAACCATATTATTGACTTTGGAGAGATTGAGTTGGGACCCGATATTACCATCGAGGAGAGGCCGATTCAGATTTTAGAGCGTCGGGTGAAGCAACTTAGGCACAAAACTATCCCTTTGGTTAAAGTTCAATGGTCGAGGCATGGATCCGAGGAAGCCACGTGGGAGACGGAAGAGAGTATGAAGTCGAGATACCCTGGGTTGTTCGCGTTGTAAGTTTCGGGACGAAACTTATTTTTAGGGGGAGAGAATGTAACATCCGTACTTTCTATTTTTGGTAATTTCTATTTTTGGTGTATGTTTGTTTCGGACGACTCGCTTGTTTCTATTTCGGAATTCTGAATATATTTTGTTCTTGGAGTTTTTCCATCGGGACGAGTTTCGGAGACGTTTTTATGTATTTTCATTTTGAATTATATCTTGTCGCATGTACGTTCGATTCTCGTAAAACTCGTTCGATTTCATTATTACTCTGTTTCTATGAGTTCGTTTGGATGAGTTGCTCATGTTGTGAGTTTCGGATTGTTAATCCGACGCCGTATCATGAATTTTCGGATGTTTGGGCATTTTTGTAATTTTCTAGAAGTTTAGGGTGCCTTTATCCTCCTTGTCGTATTTTGGATTCCTCGATAGTTGAAAGTGTATTTTCTTTCAACACTCAACTTCGTTGTTATGGATACCTCGTGTTTACACTGTTGATTCTATCCTTGTGTTGCGTTTCGTCGTTGTATCGACTGTGCAGAATTAAGTTTTTAGCAGCGTGGGACTGCTGCATGCATAACGTACGTTATGCATGCTCCTTTACGTATGTTATAGAGGCATCATAACGTACGTTATACCCTATTGGTAACGTACGTTATGGCTTTAACAATTGAGTTACGTGCATAACGTACGTTATGCATGATCCATAACGTACGTTATGACCCTTCACAATTCAGTACAGACATTTGGTTACGTACGTTAACCAGTATTGGGTTACGTACGTAACCATCATAATGTACGTTAACAGCTTGTGTTAACGTACGTAACGCACTGTCAGCGTTTTTAAACCTGACTTAACCTCAGTCAGTTTCTTTTCATCCTTCTTCGCCCCTTTTCGCGACGTGAGCGTTCTTGAGCACCTTTGGAGCGATTTGTCCAGAGCAATCCGTGGATTTCCTCTAGAGATTTACTATTGTGTACCAAGGGAGATTTATCTACAACATTATCATCTTCCATCAGTCGAATCCAAGGTAATTCCTCAGGAACCCTAATTTTGACGAATTTGGGGGTTTGCCTTTGTGACATCTTCGAAGAATCGGAAGTGAAAAATGACTACGGATGATCCGAATAGAAAACGACGGTTCCTAAACGAAGAGTTAGCATAACTTAGTCCCAACGGACATCAATAATCGAAAGGAATACTCCCAAAACCCCGATTACAAATCACGACAATAGACGTTCAATCGATACGGGCGAGGGTTTACGCAAAATCTCCCCGTATTGATAATTCGCGGATTAAAATCAAGGAAATTGGATTTAGAATCACTCAATAATCACAATCGGTAAAGAATATCGATATATAGATGAACAATTCGGAACTAAACCCTAGAATCCCGAAACGGATTTATCAAAGGAGACAAGGTATACAAGCTTCTGAAATCTCTAAATGGACTCAAGCAGGAACAAAGAGCATGGTATGAGACTCTATTTGTATTTCTGGAGAAAAATGGATTTATCAAAGGAAAGGTGGACAAGACTTTCTTCAGAATTGAACATGAAGACCACGTATTACTAGTTCAAATATATGTGGATGATATTATTTTTGGCTCAACCAACCCTGAGCTATGTGAGAAGTTCTCAAATCTCATGCACGGAGAATTTGAGATGAGTATGATGGAAAAACTAAATTTCTTGTAGGTCACAAGTCGTCCAGGAATAAGTCTAGAGGGGGGTGAATAGACTTATTGAAACTCTTAAACTCTTTTTCTCAAAGAGTAAGTTTCTTCAGCTGATAGATATACAAATGACTTAGGGTCGTTTGTTCTCAATACGTGTGGAAGTCAGCTGATGACGAATATAAAACAACTAATGAAACACTTAACAATGAAGGCAGCAGTTAAAGTATGATGCAATAAAACAGTAAAATACACAGGCAGTTATAGTGGTCTCAGAGGTGGGGTAATTCTCTACTAATCCACTTTTCTCCAAACCAGTTGGAGATGAATTCACTATAATTGTCAACTAGTGATAAAGATTACAGTGATTCAACCAAATTACAACAACTTCTAAGAAGAGATTACAAGGAACGCATACACATTCAACCTGCAGAACTAAAGAGGAACTATTGGCGAACTGCTATGTCAGATTAGATTTGAAACGCGCAAAGCTACGGAGTACGACGGGCTGTTGCTGAGATCTAATGCTTCTTGCTATGAGGAAAGCGCAGAAAGTGTAAAGATGGAGATACCTTTTCCAGTATTTGATATGGAGATTTACAGGATAAAACACAGAATGTTTTTAATAAGGTAGACATTCGTATTAGTGCGGATTTGTTTGTATAATCCCTTCATTGGGTCACATGATCAATAGGATGCAGTGCTTTCAAGTATCCATGAACTATTCGAATAGGTGGTGGCATCAAACGGACCTATACTTAATCGTTGCGCTTTATATCACGAACGATTATGCAGTGCGGCGGATGGTAGAGCACCCCATTATTAACCGAACAGAATCAGATCCGCAAGGTGCGACTTTTCTATTTTTCTTCCGTTCGTATTTAATAGTTGCAACTCCCCGGTGATCATAGGCGGATTCAACATCCAAAAACTATTGGGGTACCGATGTACCACAAAAGAAAATAACGGACGACAAAAAAAGAATCTTATTTTTTCACAATACGTACGTTAACCTGTGAGAGGTTACGTACGTAAATAACGTAACGTACGTTAACAACTCGTGTTAACGTACGTAATACACTGTCAGGGGTTTTAAATCCTGACTTAACCTCAGTCGCGTTATTTCGTTTCTTCTCATCCCTTTGTGCGCGACGTGAGTTTCCTTGAGCGATTTGGAGCGATTTGTCCAGAGCAATCCGTAGAGTTCCTCTGAAGATTGATTATTGTGTACCAAGGGAGGTTAATCATCATCATAATCATCCTTCTCTATCCGAATCGAGGTATACTTCGTTGAACCCTAGTTTTTGGGGATTTCGGGATTTTTGACATAATTCTTCCTTTTAATCCGATTTAGCTCCATCGAATTGTTAGATTATGAATGTGTAGTCGTAATCCCTTGTTTCCATTGTAGTCTAACGAATTTAACCTCGTAATTTTGCCATTGTAAGATTAAAACCGTTTAGGACTTCGTAGTGACCGACAAATTGTTCCAACGGGTAGAATTAGGATTAATTCTTACCTTTCCGCAATATTGAGACTTGTTTGTATACCGTTATTGTGTTAGGAACGGATTTGGGAGGATTGTTCGGACCGAAACCTATTCTTTCGTTATTTCCTTCGCTTCGTCTTATTCAAGGCAAGTACATGTATTACATTTCATTGTGTGTGTATGATTTTGATGCAAATGATGTAATTGTGCTATTCGAATGAATGTGATTGTTGCTCTTCCACCCGGGGATGGCATACGGGGCCTCTGGGGGTCGATACTAATGGGTACGGCCATGGGAGTGGACTTGTGTGTGTGTGTTGATGTTCTTCCACCCGAGGATGGTTCGACGGGACCTCTGGGGGTCGATACTAATGGGTACGGCCGCGGAAATGGTTTCTCACCCGGTGACGGTCCGACGGGGCCTCTGAGGGTCGATACTAATGGGTACGGCCGCGGGTTACCAATTGTGATGTGGAAATATTGAGGATAAACTATTTTGGTGTAAATTGTGATATTCCGGAATATTGATTTCAAATGTCTTTCTCAAACGTTTTTGCTTGTGTCAAATTGGATATATATATGATGTAGTGTAATTGTAACACCCCGAGATATTCGGAATATGTTACAGCGCCGTAGACCCCTACATGGGACCCACCAGGCTACAATAGGAAAACTCCACTCGACTAACCATCTTGGTTAGCGAGGATACACAATTAAATAATATGACATATAAAGATACGTCCGGAGAAACCGGCAAAATAAGCATCAACCAACAACGTGACAATTTAAAGCAATACAATACGGAGTTTGAAACAAAAAGCCTAAGTACTCGCGAGTACAATCTATAAGTTTAAAACTGTGGGAACAACCATATCGAAATGGACAAAGGAAATAAGTAGACCCAAATGCACATGTCAACGACCCTGGCCAACATCCTCGTACTGTCCTGGTGCTCGCTCGTCTGGATAATCATAACCTGAAATCCATAACAAGAATTTCCCCAAAACGGGTCCCCAAAGGGGTTAGCAATTACGCTAGTACAAGTAATCAAGGCAAACCAATCGCTTACACATTTCATAGTACATGCATCGATATCATTTTCAAAAGTCAAAACCAGACATGTCTTCCGAAAATAAACAGTCAAACAATTTGCCGTGGGAACAGGGCTATACCATTGATCCCGCTCCGTGATCCCTAAGGACCCTCCCGAGCTGGCCATATTATAAAACAAATCACACACACGCATCGCCTTGGGAACAGGGCTATACCATTGATCCCGCTCCGTGATCCCTAAGGACCCTCCCGAGCTGGCTAGCGAAACAAACTCGTGAATCCAGGGCTATACCATTAGATTCCCTCCGTGATCCCGTCGGACCCTCCCGAGGTGAGCAATCACACACAATATACATTACTATTTCACGTTAAGCATAAAGGTTTCCAAAAATACTTGCCTTGAATTATTGACGATGCGAAGAACGGAAAGGAAAGTCACCGACGAACGCTAGGAACCAATGAAACCGAACCTAACGATTCGAAGAATACAATCACAACCATTTCTAAATGAATACGAAATTAGAATACACCCGAAAACCCGCCTACGATTCATGTATATTCGCACAAAAATAACGACGAGGGCGGACCACAACCAAACCCTCTCGATTTCGCAAAACTATGAAAATATACTATGAATCCGTAGGGAAACTAAGAATACCAACAAGATTAATCATATTCATCATGAATCCATCAACAAAACGGAACGGATCGGAAGAAAATCCCAAAACCCCCAATTTATCGAAAAGTAGGGTTCTAAGAGATTTACCTTGGATTGATGATGAAGAACACAAGTAGGTGTTGTTAATCTACTTCAAAACTCAAGGTAGAGGATGCTGAAATAATCGAAGGGAAGAATCGCTCGGAAATCGCCTTAAGAGCTCTGCGTCGCGAGAAGAAATGAAATGGAATTAATCTGCTCATTCGGGTCAACTCCTGGTTTATATAGCCGGGGAGTGTTAGCGTGCGCTAATTCCTCAAGGTTAGCGTGCGCTAACGGGGTAAAGTTACGAGCCAAAATAGTTAGCGTCAACCCAAGAGCTGACTTACGCCGTTAGCGTGCGCTACTCCAATCAGTAGCGTGCGCTAATAATCTATCGGTAGCGCGCTATCGACCAATAGCGCGCTACGGACATCACCGAGTCCGAAGCTAATCGCCTAAAATTCACTCGATCCGTTAGCGTGCGCTACCATACGAGCGTAGCGTACGCTAACTAGCACTCGACCGTTTCGAAAATAAACCGTCCCAAGATCGGACACCTACGCTAGCGCACGCCACGGGCATCATCGGCGGCGCTAGCCTCTCGACATTAGCGTGCGCTATCATACGTAGCGACGCTAATATGCTAGTCGAGAAAGTGGAAAACAGCCTTTGCCACTCCCGGGGCTACTCGTTAGCGCTACGAAACAAGCGTAGCGTGCGCTACTAAGGATCCCTAGCGTGCGCTATGTAAGAAGTAGCGTGCGCTAGGTACGAAATATGAACGGTCCAAAGACACCGAAATGTGAACGAAACATCAAACGGAACATCTCAACAGCATCATAACATAGAATGGATCCACGGCACCCAAACGGGCGGTTCCGCAAGACAATAACGGGAATAAAATCCATAGATAATAGGAAAGATATACTGAAAGATACACGAGGGTCACTACTATCGGGAAATACGCCGAAAAAGAAAAATACAAGGGGAAGAAAAATGCGGATATTACATTCTACCCCTCTAAGAACAAGTTTCGCCCCGAAACTTAAGAAACAAACAACTCAGGGTACCTAGCACGCATGCTATCCTCGGTCTCCCACGTTGCCTCCTCGACACCGTGTCTCGACCACTGCACCTTGACCAAAGGAATGGTCTTATGCCTCAGTCGTTTCTCACGATGCTCCAAAATCTTCAAAGGACGCTCCTCAAAAGTAATATCTTCAGCAATATCAATCTCGCCATAATCGATAACGTGACTAGGATCCGGGACATATTTCCTCAGCTGGGAAACATGAAAAACGCTATGAACATGACTCAGGGCCGGGGGTAACGCCAAACGGTATGCTAACCCACCGACTCGCTCGAGAATCTCGAAGGGTCCAATAAATCTCGGACTCAACTTCCCCTTCTTCCCGAAACGAAAAACTCCTCTCGTCGGCGACACCTTCAGCAAAACGTGGTCTCCCACCTCGAATTCTAAAGGTCGACGACGGACATCGGCATATGACTTCTGTCGACTCTGGGCAGTCAACATCCGTTCTCGAATTAATTCTATCTTCCGCCTCGTCTCTAAAACGACATCCGGTTTGGTCCCGACTAAATCGGATGCCTCATTCCAACGAATCGGTGATCGACATCGCCGCCCATAGAGTGCCTCATACGGTGCCATCCGAATCGACGCGTGCCAACTATTGTTGTACGTGAATTCGATCAATGGCAAATGCTCCTCCCAGTCATGGCTCCAATCGAGAGCACAAGCACGCAACATATCCTCAAATGTCTGGATAGTGCGCTCCGACTGCCCATCTGACTGGGGGTGAAAAGAGGTACTCAAATGCAAACGGGTACCTAACGCCTTATGCACCGCCTGCCAAAAGTGCGATACAAAACGGCCATCACGATCCGAAACAATAGACTTCGGTGTACCGTGAAGTCTCACAATCTGCGCGATAAACACACGAGCTAACTTCTCCGGGCCCCAAGTGTCCTTGATGCCCAGAAAATGTGCCGACTTGGTCAGACGATCAACAATCACCCATACCATATTCATGCCCGACCTCGATCTCGGCAAACTCGTAACGAAGTCCATCGATAAGTCTTCCCATTTCCATTCCTAACGGAAGTGATCGCAATAACTCCAAATGCCGATGCTCGATTTTGACCTGCTGGCAAGTCAAACATCTCGCTACATACTGTGCGACCTCCTCCTTCATATCATTCCACCAGAAGTTCCTCCTCAGGTCCTTGTACATCTTACTCGAACCAGGATGAACGGAATAAGGTGTGGAATGGGCCTCGCGCAAAATACTCTGTCGCAACTCTGGATCGTTCGGCACACAAAGCCGACTCTGGAATCTCAAAACACCATCCTCGTGAATCACAAACCCAGGAGACTTTCCCTTAAGAACGTTTTCTCGGATTTGAGTAATCATCGGATCCTCTAATTGCTTCAGCTTAATTTCATCGATCAAAGACGACGAAATCTCTAAGGCACAAAGTTGCCCTGACTCCAGTGCAACAAAACCTCCACAACAAACTCACTCAAAGCCCGCCGAAGCTCAGACTGAGACGTAAGGACCTCAAGCGTTCGCAACGCAATCGGTTTCCGACTCAAGGCGTCCGCCACGACGTTCGCCTTACCCGGATGATAAAGGATTTCGAGGTCATAATCCTTAATCGATTCTAACCACCTCCTCTGCCTCATATTCAACTCCCGTGAGTAAATATGTATTTGAGACTTTTATGATCGGTAAAAATCGACATGCAGAGCCGAAAAGATAGTGACGCCAAATCTTGAGCGCGAACACAACTGCCGCTAACTCCAAATCATGCGTATGGTAGTTCAGCTCATACGGACGCAACTATCTCGACGAAAAGGCAATGGTCTTGCCGTCCGCATCAATACGCACCCAAGACCACGACCCGAAGCATCGCTATAAACGGCGAATCCTCGTTGCCACATGGCAACGCCAAAACCGGGGCTGAAGTCAAACGCTTCTTGGTTCCTCAAAACTCGGCCTCTCGTCATTCCAGACGAACTTCTCGGATTTCTGGAGCAACTGTGTAAGTGGCCGAGCTAGTTTTGAGAAACCCTCGACGAACCTACGGTAGTAGCCAGCCAAACCCAAGAAACTACGGACCTCCTTCACATTTGTGGGCGATGCCCAATCCAACACTGCCTCAATTTTCTGCGGATCCACACGGACTCCCTCGGCTGAAATCACGTGACCCAAAAACATCACTTCCTTCAGCCAGAACTCACATTTCGAGAACTTCGCATAGAGTTTCTCGGTCCTCAAAATGTCTAATACTATCCGCAGATGATGGGCATGCTCTTCCTCATTCGTCGAATAGATAGAATATCGTCAATGAAGACGACGACACACTTATCCAAATACTCGATAAAGACTTTGTTCATCAATTGCATGAACACCGCCGGCGCATTAGTTAACCCGAAAGGCATAACTACAAACTCGTAATGTCCGTATCTCGTCCGAAAAGCTGTTTTCGGCACGTCAGACTCTCTCACCCGAAGCTGATAGTACCCCGATTTCAAATCAATCTTCGAGAACACCACAGCTCCCTGCAACTGGTCGAACAAGTCATCAATCCTCGGCAAAGGATACTTGTTCTTGATGGTCACTTTGTTTAGTTCGCGATAGTCGATACACAAACGTAGTGAACCATCCTTCTTCCGCACAAATAGGACCGGTGCACCCCAAGGCGAGGCGCTCGGTCGAACATACCCTGACTCAAGAAGCTCACTCAACTGCTTCTTCAACTCTAAGATCTCTGAAGGTGCCATACGATACGGCGCCTTCGAAATTGGAGCCGCGCCCGGCTCTAACTCTATAGCAAACTCAACCTCACGATCCGGTGGCAATCCCGGCAACTCGTCAGGAAATACATCAGGAAACTCACTAACGACTGGAATCGACGAAAACTCGACTCCACCATTCTCCGCCTTCAAGGCGTAGCACCAATAACCAGTACACCCCTTTCGCAGGAGTTTCACCGCCTTCAAGGCGTTAATAACAAACTTCTGGTTTCTCTTTCGCCCCGCGAAAGAGTGTTGATCGTCCTCGGCTAACATGGTAATGATTCTCGTGCGGTAGTTCATGATTGCACCATGCCGCTCGAGCCAATCATTCCCGAGAATTAAATCCTCGCCCTCGATACTCACAACAATAAGATTAGAGAGCCAAGCCCTCTCACAAATAATCACAGAACAGTCCCGGACTTCTCGATCACCGACAATTCTATCACCGCTAGGAAGTTTAACGATGAAAGGCTCGCAAGGTGACAAGCAGTCGAGACTCAAACGGTGTACACACTCTAGAGAAATGAATGAATGCGTAGCACCCGAATCGAAAAGCACACTGACAGGATGGAAATGAATATGAACGGTACCTGTCGCCACAGTAGCTGCTGGATCATCGGCTCTCCTCATCTCATAGATACGCGGCTGAGCAGAGCCGACACTGGAAGCTCCACCCCTAGCGGGCTGACCCCGACCCCTACCTCGGCCGGCACTCGGTGGAGGCGGCGGAGCAAATGAGCCCTGGTTCACACTCGGCTCCATAGGTGCTGGGTGAGAAGAACGGGCACCGCGAAGCTATCTGAGCTGATCACAAAGAAACCTTGTGGCCCGACCGACCACAAGTATGACAAGTTAAAGGCGGACGAGGACAGTCCCGATTCTTATGACCCGAAGGCGCGATTAAAGCATGTGAGCTCACGGCGGGGTTCGCGGCACCCGAAAGCTCCCAGAAAGCGAGCCGAACCGCCGTAGAAATATTCGCGGCTCGAGATTCTGCGGCCTCCACTCTTGGGACGAGAAAAGTTTAGGCCGACTTACGCTTCTTGCTCTCACGAGCCAATCACTCGCCGTCAGCGACATATCATAAGCAAGGGCTCGACTCGATAATCCTTCGGGGGTAGTACAGGCGAGCCCGGACATATAGTCCCGAATGGGCAACTTCATCCTCCTGGAAAAATGGAAAATTTTGTCGCTCTCGGCGACAACTTGGGTCTTCACATAACTTGACTCCTTGTTAAAGTCGGCAATGGCACGAGATACGGGGATATCCCGTGGTTGAGCATCATAGAAGGCATGCACTCGAGCACATCGACCGGCCACGGACAATATTCGGTCTCCATCAATTCTTGAAATTCGTCCCATGAAGCAACATGATCTTTGGGACCAACGACCTCCCACCAATCGCAGCATCTCCGTGAGAAAATATTGAGCAATAGGGACCTTGCGGTCCTCGGGCGATTGGTAGCGGTGAATACTTTGGATATCTCCTTGATCCACCCTTCCCGGCCGATCGGGTCCGAAGCTCCCGGCGGGAGGATGCATCTTGATGACATCCTGAAGCCAACGATCCGTTCGCCCCGATTAGCATGGGCACGATCGGGGTTACGGACCACTGAGCTATAGCCGCCATCTGGTTAACCATTTCTTTGCATAATGCCGCAATACCAAGATCGGCGCGCTCTCGAGAAGAAGCATGGCGTGACGGTCACCGTCTTGCCGGCTCCCGAAGAATGCGGCGTGGCCGCCCCACCGGCCGCCCCACGTCCTCGGCGCGTCCACGACCACGACCACGGTTTCCTCCGGCATCCATGCGATGTTGAGAGATAGAAGTATATCGATGATGAGTAAGGGAGGAAAAGCAACTACGATTCAAAAGTGGAAATACAATGCAAGAAACAAAAGAGCCGAATAAGAAAACTTACGAGCCTTTGGAAGTCTTGGGATCTTTGGCGGGTGTGACAATGTGCAAAACAAACACGACTAGACCCAATTAACCAACAAGCCTAGGTATCCATAAACCTAGAGCTCTGATACCATTTCTGTAACACCCCGAGATATTCGGAATATGTTACAGCGCCGTAGACCCCTACATGGGACCCACCAAGCTACAATAGGAAAACTCCACTCGACTAACCATCTTGGTTAGCGAGGATACACAATTAAATAATATGACATATAAAGATACGCCCGGAGAAACCGGCAAAATAAGCATCAACCAACAACGTGACAATTTAAAGCAATACAATACGGAGTTTGAAACAAAAAGCCTAAGTACTCGCGAGTACAATCTATAAGTTTAAAACTGTGGGAACAACCATATCGAAATGGACAAAGGAAATAAGTAGACCCAAATGCACATGTCAACGACCCTGGCCAACATCCTCGCATCGTCCCGGTGCTCGCTCGTCCGGATAATCATAACCTGAAATCCATAACAAGAATTTCCCCAAAACGGGTCCCCAAAGGGGTTAGCAATTACGCTAGTACAAGTAATCAAGGCAAACCAATCGCTTACACATTTCATAGTACATGCATCGATATCATTTTCAAAAGTCAAAACCAGACATGTCTTTTCCGAAAATAAACAGTCAAACAATTTGCCGTGGGAACAGGGCTATACCATTGATCCCGCTCCGTGATCCCTAAGGACCCTCCCGAGCTGGCCATATTATAAAACAAATCACACACACGCATCGCCTTGGGAACAGGGCTATACCATTGATCCCGCTCCGTGATCCCTAAGGACCCTCCCGAGCTGGCTAGCGAAACAAACTCGTGAATCCAGGGCTATACCATTAGATTCCCTCCGTGATCCCGTCGGACCCTCCCGAGGTGAGCAATCACACACAATATACATTACTATTTCACGTTAAGCATAAAGGTTTCCAAAAATACTTGCCTTGAATTATTGACGATGCGAAGAACGGAAAGGAAAGTCACCGACGAACGCTAGGAACCAATGAAACCGAACCTAACGATTCGAAGAATACAATCACAACCATTTCTAAATGAATACGGAATTAGAATACACCCGAAAACCCGCCTACGATTCATGTATATTCGCACAAAAATAACGATGAGGGCGGACCACAACCAAACCCTCTCGATTTCGCAAAACTATGAAAATATACTATGAATCCGTAGGGAAACTAAGAATACCAACAAGATTAATCATATTCATCATGAATCCATCAACAAAACGGAACGGATCGGAAGAAAATCCCAAAACCCCCAATTTATCGAAAAGTAGGGTTCTAAGAGATTTACCTTGGATTGATGATGAAGAACACAAGTAGGTGTTGTTAATCTACTTCAAAAACTCAAGGTAGAGGATGCCTGAAATAATCGAAGGGAAGAATCGCTCGGAAATCGCCCGGAAGAGCTCTGCGTCGCGGAGAAGAAATGAAATGGAATTAATCTGCTCATCTGGGTCAACTCCCTGGTTTATATAGCCAGGGAGTGTTAGCGTGCGCTAATTCCTCAAGGTTAGCGTGCGCTAACGGGGTAAAGTCTGAGCCAAAATAGTTAGCGTCAACCCGGTGGCGGACTTACGGCCGTTAGCATGCGCTACTCCAATTGTAGCGTGCGCTAACAATCTATCGGTAGCGCGCGCTATCGACCAATAGCGTGCGCTACCTGGAAATAAGCCGAGTCCAGAAGCTAACTGCCCAAAATTCACTCGATCCGTTAGCGTGCGCTACCATACGAGCGTAGCGTACGCTAACTTCTTCTTTGACCGTTTCCAGAAATAAACCGTCCAGTACTGGACACCTACGCTAGCGCACGCTACCGGGCATCATCAGCGTGCGCTAGCCTCTCGACATTAGCGTGCGCTAGAATACGTAGCGTACGCTAATATGCTAGTCCAGAAGGCTGGAAAAACAGCACTGCCACTCCCAGGGCTACTCGTTAGCGCGCGCTACGAAACAAACGTAGCGTGCGCTACTAAGGGATCCCTAGCGTGCGCTATGCAGAAGAAGTAGCGTGCGCTAGGTACGAAATATGAACGGTCCAAAGACACCGAAATGTGAAAGAAACATCAAACGGAACATCTCAACAGGCATCATAACATAGAATGGATCCACGGCAACCCCGAAACGGCGGTTCCGCAAGACAATAACGGGAATAAAATCCATAGATAATTATTAAGATACACTGAAAGATACACGAGGGTCACTACTATCGGGAAATACGCCGAAAAAGAAAAATACAAGGGGAAGAAAAATGCGGATATTACAGTAATTGTGTACTTGCACTAGCTATTCGAATCCTAACCCCTTAAATGGGGGAAATGAGTCTTATGCATTTCAGGTACCGGACGAGCTGAGGAGCTGGCACGGGATCCGCATGTGAGAGATGGATCGGCATGATGTTGAGGCTCGAGTCGTGTTTTATGTTTTACTATCGTCTCTATCTTGATGTTGGAGTTTTATTGAGTATTCTATAAATTGGTTTAAGTCCCCTGCGTGGGCAATGGATTTATGTGGTTTTACACTTTTTGGTACTTAATTAAAATGTTTTGGCCGAGTCCATGGCCCTGTTCTACTATGATAATTATGTCTTTTGGGTTTTCATATTCGGATTGTATGTCATGTGTTTGCCTGGTAGGCCTCATGAGGGTCCTACGACATATAATGTCCCATTTGTAATTTGGGGTGTTACAGCTTCAGCGTCGGGAGGATGAATTACTCTTTCGGACTCATCATGGCACTTTGTGTGCCATGTCATGTGTTCAGCAGTTTTGCGCGACATATACAGCCGCTTCAACCTACCAGTGATTGGAAAATACCACAATTTCTTTTGTGCACTCGATTTCCCTTCCTCGTACAGTGGCGCTGCACAACTAGGACAAAATTTCAAACTCTCACCTTCCCCATAGTACAGAAAACAATTGTTGCTACAAACATCATACTTGATCACTCGGAGACCAAGTTTCGACATTATATTTTTTACTTCGGAATAATTATCGGGGATTTGGCTTTGATATTGCTCCGATGCCATGCCCTTGTTGCTTTTGATGAAATAATCCATTGCTTTTTGTGAGGCATTATACGTCGTCTTGAAATTCATTACCACCGTAACCCATTGCAACAAGGACTTATTATGCAACTCATACAAAGGCCGATCAGCATACTCTAATAGATCATAAAATAATTTTGCTTCACGAATTTGCTCTGCTGGCTCATTATCAGTGTAATTGCGAAATTGAGGAAAACTATCCATGACCATATCTCTTTGTGATGTAAGATAATTTTCTGCAGGTGTAGAAGACGATCCTCCTATATTGTAATCATTGATCTCGCAATTTTGATAATCTTCACCATGGCATACCCAAACACGATAATCCGGTGCAAATCCACACTGATATAAATGTTGCATGACTGTATTGCGATCACGTTCACGCCAATTCTTACACTTTTTGCACGGACATAATATCTTACTACCAACTACTACACGAGCGAATCCAAAATCCAGAAACATATTAAAACCATCAATAAATTCTCTAGTAATCATACCGTTGGGACCACGACGTTTTTCGTACATCCATTCTCTAAAAGTTGACATTTTTCACTGCATACAAAATAAATAACTACAAAATATAAAAATATTTTCATTGCATTCCAAATAATCTATTATCATTGCATTTCAGTAAAAGACGCTTAGAAATATTTTTATTGCATTCCAAATAATCTATTATCAACTAAATTTTCATTTAATATAAAACTACAACTAGATCAGTAGAATTAATTAACAAATATATGTTTTGGTAAGAATATTAATGAATCACTAATATTTTATAAAGTCGCTACTTTAGTGAATAAAGCTGACTTTTATTGAAAAGAACATATATTTATTTAGTAAAATTAATTACAGATACTTATTTTTATGAATATTATTTTCTCAATAATTTTATGTCGCTCGATTCTATCTGGTTCAGTATCGATAATAAAAAACTTATATAATTTAATGGAAGGGCATATGATAAATTATCAACTAAATTTTACAATTAAATTATCAACTAAATTTTCAGCTAAATTTTCATTTAATATAAAACTACAACTCTAATATCCGCAATTTTCGATTTCAGGTAAATTTCATTTTTCGGCCGGAGTCCGTTTTGACGACTCGCTCATGACCGTTTCGTCATTATAAGAATGATTAATTCTACACTTTTTGACATCCGAGTTCGTTTCGGTGCCGTTTTGTTGAATTTCGAGCTTTTTAGCGACTTTTCCGCACTTAAGTTCGATTCTTGCGAATCTCGTCCGAAACTGTTGTTTCGAGTTTCTCGTAAGTTCATTTAATGTTATTATTCATGTTGCGATCTTTGGTTTGGTGTTTCGATCGTGTATCGTGTATTTCGGATGTTTTGGGCCGTTTTCGTAATTTCCCAACGTGGGGTAATTACTTCCGTTGTCGAATTTCGAGCCTTCGGGTGGTCGGAATCGTGTGTTCTATTAGCTCTTAGATTCATCTTTGCGAGTACTTCGTAACCGTATCATCGATTCGTATTCAGGTTCGGGTTTCGGGGTCGTTCGGGCCGTCGGAGTTGGCCCCGGTCGAGTCATGGCCGGGCAATCTGGGCCCAGGCCGGCACTGGCCGAGTTACGGCCGGTAGTGCTCGGCAGCTTCTGGCCGAGCAAGCCGTACCGTGGGCCGCGGCACATGCCGGCAGGGCCGCAGCACACTTTGTTGCATTTTTCGGCCATACCGTCTGTACCTGGTGCCGCGGCACATGTCGGCCGGGCCGCGGCACACTGCCGATCACTGGGCGCATTTTTGGCCCTGTGCCGCGGCACACTCCTGCTGGGCCGTGGCACACTGTGCAGCCTATTTAAGGTCCTGCAGTCGTTTTTTGGCCATTTTTCTCCTTCTTCTCCTTCTCTTCCGCGGCTGAGGCTATGCTCATCATGGAGCCATGTTGTTTAACAACAAATCCTCGAAGTTATTGAGGTTATATCATCAATCAATCATCCTATATCGTCCTTTGATCCAGCGAATCAAGGTAATCTTTCTTAGAACCCTAGTTTCTTGGATTTTGGGGTTTTTGCGTTTTTGTCCGATTCGTTCTGTATTATTGATTAATTCATGATGGGTATGATTAATCTTGGTAGTATTCTTGTGTTTAACATCATTTAATCCATTGTTCTTCGTCGAATCGAAGTATATTTCTTGTTTTCCTTCGAATCGACTTTTTGGGGGATTTGTCTTTGATCTCTTTTTTCATCCGTTTTTTATGGATCGATTATGGTTAAATGATGTTGTTAAACATATTCTATGGATTGTATATCCATATTTCAACTTGGAATTCCGTTTTCGTGTTTTGTCGGGACGAATCTTGTTCTTGACCGTTTTGGGGAAAACACTTGAACTTTCGTCATTCGTTCTTTGAATTCAACGGCTTTGAGTCGTGTTATGGAATTCATTTCATTGTTGTTATTGTCCTTCGTAGTTTATGAACGCGAGTTGGCGATCGGTGGAGTCGGCGGGTTCGTAGTCGGTTCGTGTCAACCTACTTCGGCCGATTCTCCGCGTTGTGGTTATTCGAGGAAAGTACCTTGCCCATACTTTTCTTATTTTATGGATATGATGATCGGTGATCGTCTTGGTGTGTTTGTTTGGTTGTTTGAAATGAAGTTTCAAAAGATTTCAGTTTGGCCTCGTTAAAGGGTCTCTTTCAAAACGCGTGTGTGTTTTGTGAACGGTGTGTTTTGGGAATTGATTATGATTTGATCATTTGGAATGTTGAAGGCTTTGATGATACCCCTGTTGTTTAAAGTTATGAAATCATGTATTCCGTATTTAATCTTGTTAATGTGTTTTGAAGAGTTTGATAATGGTGTCGAGTTAGAGGCCATCTCTAGTGAGTATTCTTAATGAACTTACATTCTTATCATATTAGTATTGCATGAGTAACGTGTGTGTGTGTATGCTCACTACGGGTTAGATCCGACGGGGTCTCGGTAGGGGTCCACAGAGACGTGGATCGACGAGCTTGCTTTTAACCACTACGGGTTAGATCCGATGGGGTCTCGGTAGGGGTCTACAGAGACGTGGATCGACGGTTAATTGTGGTGTATTTTACAAATGTGATTTGATATTGGCATTTCCGGAAATGAATGCTTTTGAATGGTTTTCATGATTGCATGCATCGATTAAGTGTGTAAGAGGTAAGTTGTTCATTTGGCTTACTTGGCTAGGATGGCATTAGAGTATTTTGTTGTTTGTGTTAAATCCTTTATTTGTGGATTTTGATGTTAGGAGACGAACCTTGTGGTCGTTCTTGTGTACTGTGAGTTGATGAGTTTTGGGGCTAAAATCCCAATGGTTTTGTAAAAGTCATTTTACGGATTTGGGGCTAAAATCCCAACGGTTTGGTAAATGTCATTTTACGGAAAGTAAACCTTTGGGGCGGTGACCCCTTTCGTCTTTTGGGTTTTGGAAAGTAGGATTTGATAATCCTAAATTGTTTTTTCTATTAAAACTCTCGAGGGCATTCTAAACTGTTTTATAAATTATTTCAATTAATTTGTGACCTTTCGGTTTTGGAATATTTTTCTCAAACTCTTGCCTCGGGAAGTACTTTTCGTTTCGTTTGACTCTTTGAGGATTCCCGGTTATTGTTATTCGTGGAACGTGAATTGTATGGCTCGTATTTGCACTTTGTTCTTGCACTAGCAAAACAGTGGAGTTTTGCTAACCCCCGAGTATTCGGGGGGTGGATGTCTGTTTTTGCATTCAGATTTTGGAGCATAGCACAGGGTCGGCATGAAGGATGATGAAAGATGAACGATACTAATCACACGAGGACTTGTTGATGTCGTATTGGTTTTGTTGTATTTTATTTTCCGCTGCAGTATACTTTTCCCGTTGTACGGGTGTGGTTGTATTTTGACCCCTGCATGGGCATGATTTGTGTTTGAGTTGTATGTATTTATTGAAAGACCAAATCGGTCTACTGAGTCATTTTAGCCTTAAAGGCATTGTCGAGATGTTTAGTGTTGTTACCAGCCTGGTAGATCCTTGAGGAAAGGTTCTACGGCGTGTAATGTCCCTGAGCGGATTGGGGGTGTTACATGAATGGTATCGGAGCTTGGGTTGAGGAAACCTAGGCTGTCGGGTCAAGTCGTGTTGTTTGAGTCTTGTTTCGTCGGATTTTATCTGACTGAGTCGTGTCGCGACGCGTCGTCTGAGTTTGTTGGTCGTGATTAGTATCATGGGGCGATCATCATCTTCGTGCGACCTGTGGATGTAAGTCTCCCTCCTTTGTGTTGTGCCTCGTGTGACACGAGCTATTTTTATGATTATTTGTTAAGTGATGAAATCCTTCTGTGGATTTTGATTTCACGATATGTATTTAGTCGACTCTCGTATTTGGTTTATACGAGGAGTGTCGTCGCTGTTGATGTCTTTTTACTATTGTTTTTGCCCGTTACTGATGATTTTCGAATCGATTTGATCGTTTTACAAGTTCTCTTGTGGAAGCTTTGTGCTTATACGCGTACGACTTGTTCACTAGTCAGTACGGGAGGGTCCGTAGAAACCTCGAATGGGGTCAGTGGTTTTGTTCTGAATCCTAGGCGGTCTTCGACTGTGGTATTTTATCGTTTATTTCCGTTTAAAGACATGTATTGTCTTGATTTTAAACATTTTGATGCGTGTACTAGGAGTTGTTTTAGTGAATGTCGATATGCGTGAGTTTTGGGCATTCTGGCCTATTGGATTTTTGAAAACCTTGAGTATCTTAGAAAAATAAATTTCGAGACATATTTTTCAAATGAGTTATTTTCTTGTGGTATATCCAAGGTGCCACAATATATTTCAAAAAAATTTCTGCCTCGAGGACCAAAATGTTTTGAGATATTTTCAATGTTTTAGAAACACTTTTATTTAGACCCGAGGGTCGAATATTCTGAAAGTTTTCACTAAGAGAAAGTGTCCTCATTTTTATCAAATGCGAAATGGTTCTCCAAAGTCTCGATAACGATGTTTCACGTTTGTACTTTTTGAAAGATGATACTCAAGATCAACCGGTGTTCTTCTAAATTATTTTCAAAATGAGGTTTTCGTTTTTAAAACCTATCCATTCCCGTTTGAGGGCTGGGTATGTATGTATGACGTCGCGTTGTCATTATGATGTTTGCTCCCGAGTATGATCGAATTGGCGGTGTGAGCGTTGAGTCGCTTTCCACACACTTGTTGTGTTAGCCTCTGTGAGAGGTGGGATGTTGGTGTTGAATGTTGCCGCCTCGTAGTGATTTCTGCGTTGTCGCGCATGTGCGAGCTGTTAGAGCTTGGTTTGGTATGACCGTGTGCATCGGTGATTGTTCCGTTATGTGTCGGTTGTTTAATGACTTGTTACCTTGCTCCCGTTTTTGTGAATTTCGTGGACGAGGTCGAAGGTAATACCCGTACTATTTTGACTTATGTATTTTCTCTTTCTCCAGTCTATCGATTCGCTCATGTTCGTTGAAACTTTATGAAATTGTTCTGTATTTCGGTTTCATCATCCGAACGAACTGTGATCTTGTTGTGGGTCGATCTGGTTATCGTTGTGACTTTTTCGAGTTCGGTTCGATTCTTGTAAACCTTGTTCGGAAGTGACATCATCTAGTTCTATTAGTTCTTTTATTCGAAGTGGATCAGATTTGGAACTCTTGTGTTTTCGACTTTCTCGACTCATCATGTTCGTTGACATTTCTGAGCTTGTCCTGCCCCTTGCTTTTGTTGATCGAACGAGTGTGGTATTGTTTCGGAATAACTCATTTGTCGTTGTGACTTTTTGTTAGGCGTATTTTTATGCGCTTTTATGTCATTATTTTATATCCATCTTGAGCCTAAATCAGCATAAATTTGCTTTTAATGCATTATTCTTATATGTTTTGCAGGAAATCGGAGTCCAGAAGCCGAAACGACGAAAAACGGGCGAAAACAGCAGTTTTTGGTCATGAGCCGCGGCACACGCAGGAGACTAGCAGAGTGCCGAGTAAACTGTACTCTGTGCCGCGGCACAGATATAGTGAGCCGCGGCACAGAAGAAATAAACAGCGCCCAGGCATCCCGCTGAGTGCCGTGAGCCGCGGCACAGATAAAGTGAGCCGCGGCACACGGGGCGGTGTTGATGTACTCCGCGCGGGTTTGGGTCGTTTTGGAGCCTGTTCTCGACCTAATCACACGGACGCATTTTGGAGGCTTAGGACTGATATAAATAAGCATGGTAGGGCTGAATCATGGGGATGGAGGAGAACGGACAGAGAGGAGATCGATAGCTAGGGCGAAGAACACAAGGAGGAGATCTGTGGGCGACGACAAGACCACGGATCCCTACGGTTTTTTTCTGCATCTTAGTTCCTAGATCTATTCGAGTAGGATTTTGATTGTAACCGATTTCATGACGGTTTGATTATTTATTATTATTTCGATTTACTCGTTATTATATTGAATTGGATTCTTCTTACTGTTCTTAATGCTTTTTAATTGTCTGGCCAACAGTTAATTTGTTTTGAATGTCTTTATGGATTCGGGAGATGAAATTTAGGCATAGTTCTTGTGAGACGAATCATAATTTTCATGAGATAGGGATATACTTATGAGAATTGTGAAGCCTTTTATTGTGGGAATTCTTGAACTGTTTTAGCTGTAAATTATCTAATTCGAATAGGGATATATCGAGTTAATAATTCGTAGTATTTTCTATCGACCTTGGGAAAGGCGTTAGAATAATTTAGGAATTCCTGGCTTACAATCAATTGAATAACAGTGAATTGAATTGAATAAATATCATTCCTGATTGTTTGAGGTGAAAATCATAATCCTACTCCCATATTATTATTATTATTATTATTATTATTATTACTATTATTTATTAGTTTAGGTATAAATTCCGTTTAATTGTTCTTCAAATAAAATTGTGAGTCGACTCTATTTTGGTACTTAGTGAAATCAGTCCTCGAGGGAACGATACTTTACTTATCACTTTATTACTTGTTGACACCGTGCACTTGCGGCATATTGTGAGGGAATTTCCCACAACAAGTTTTTGGCGCCGTTGCCGAGGACTGATTTTTCGCTAATATCAATACCAAGAGACTCTAATTTTAATTTGAAGTTTCTTCTTTAGTTTCTATATTTTTATTTTTTTGGCATTTCATAAATTTCGATATTCTTAATAATTTGCCAAATAGGGTCAGTCAGACCCCTCCCCCAAAACAAAAGACCATGCTTGAACAATGTGTAGACGTTCTCAAAAATCCTGATAGTACTCTTTTTGAGCTAGAATGTGCACGTCGTGGTCTTGAGATTCACTATGGTTGTATTCCAGCTCATATATTTAGTAGTGAAGTTGAGGGGGAGGTTGAGAAGAAAGACATGCTAAGTTTTAGGGTCGATCCCCCAGCACTCGATAATTACATAAAGTGTGATGAGCCTATAGAAGAAGTTACCATTGATGATGTTTCCAAAGAAATTTCATTAAATTGTCATCAAACTTCGACTAATAAGGTGAACACTTTTGTGCCAAAATTTTTATTAACGGTGCCGCGCATAATCTTTCCTAAATACATAATGGGAGAGATTGACCCCATTACTTCTGATTTTGTTGAGGCTGATTCTTCGAGTTCTAATGAGGTTTTTCACGATAAGTCTTTATTATTTACCCATTCGAACTCTGCTTATTTTTTCATGCCTTATCATTATTATATTCTTCCATCATTTTTTGGTTGCCCGCATAATTATTCTTACTCATTGTTTTCGGCAACCGGGCATGAACCAAGGCCTCCCTTATGGAATAAGAGGCTTTTAGATTGCAAGAAGGGGGCATTTGGCAATCTCCCTAGAAAAAAGCCACGTTAAACTCTTTTTGCCACGTCGTGCTCAAGACGTAAAATAGAGCGCTTGATGGGAGGCAACCCATCATTTTTACTTGCTTTCTAGTTAGTTGTTTTTATTTGATTTTTAGTTATTAATTTTTTCTCTGTTTTGTTATTTCTTTTGGATTCGTATTCTTGTTGGCCCTTATCTCTCTAATATTTTAACCCCAAATGAGTTATTATTCTTCATATTCTAGTCTTTCTTGATTTAATGTCTATTGTTATCTCATGACTAGAGACTAAGTTTGGGGGTCCCTCGTAATGCTGAGCGTTATTTGAAGTATGGATTAACCGACGTTTCCACTCAGACATGTGCTGGTTTTCAAGAAGACATTTGGAATAAGTTTCCTTTTTCCTTATCTCTTTTATTTTCACATGAGTTTGATTGTTGATGATTTTATGTGTAGTGGAATTAATTTTTCTTGGGTATAAATTGCGATTGCTTTATTATCCTTGCATGCTGTTGATGGTTTTGTTCAAAAACGTGAATATTTAGTGAATGTTTCGTGCTCCTGTGTGTAAAACTGATATTACGATACTGATGTCTCTTGGAAGAAACGGTTGAGTTTTAGTCGAGTTACTGTCAGCGATATCTGTTTCCGTTGAGTATTCAATTAGGTCCGAAGTCTTATCGTTTTTGTAAAAATTTTAGCAGATAAGAAAGGAGACATACGTGTTTTCAAATCACCGTTTATACGTTTGGTTAAACTTTTCGCGTAGCTAGTCGTCCAGTATCATGAGTCTTGTTGGCATTTAAATTGAGTTTAGAGTTGCACAGTTTTTTTCAAAAAGTCGAGATATTAGTTGTTCTATGATGGGAAGTCTAGTAACCGGGGGTATTCACGTGACCCGTTGTTTACTCTCGCGTAAAACGACGACCCTGAATAAATTAATAATTTAGAAATATTGCATTACCGATGATGGGAAGCCTAGTAACCGGGGGTATTCACGTGACCCGTTGTTTACTCTCGCGTAAAACAGCAACCTTGACGTGCGGGAATTGCTATTCGAGTTTTTTCTCCGCTGTAGAGGGGGGCTTAGTAACTAGAAGCATCCATGTACCCCATGAGTGTCTTTTACGTCAAACGGTTCCCCGATGCATGAGAATGGAAATCCACCCTAGGATCATCCTGATGAAATATCCCGAGAGCCGAAACCTAGTGGTTAACTCGAATCATACTATTGATCATACATAAGGAAATGATGTCCTAAGAGTAATTTTGATAATGAAACTCTTGAATTTTGCCACTAGACTGTGGGACTGGGCGAACTGGCTTGTTTAATCTAACCCTTCATATTGACGGTCGGTTAAATTCACGCTTGTTAATCTTTGAGCTTGATTTTCTTCGTGAACGATTGATTAGGACTGAAATTGGTTACTTAGTGGAATCAGTGTCTTGGATGTGACTCGCTATTACGATACTTGTACTATTATTTGAGATTTTCAGGGTAGTATTGATTAAGTTGATCATTATGGACTTGCATGATTATTCACGATACATTTTGTTTAAAATTGATTTTTGCTTAAGGACAAGCAAATGCTCAAGTTTGGGGGTATTTGTTAGGCGTATTTTTATGCGCTTTTATGTTATTATTTTATATCCATCTTGAGCCTAAATCAGCATACATGAGCTTTTAATGCATTATTCTTATATGTTTTGCAGGAAATCGGAGTCCGGAAGCCGAAACGACGAAAAATGGGCGAAAACAGCAGTTTTTGGTCATGAGCCGCGGCACCAATGTGCTGAGCCGCGGCACACTCAGGAGACTAGCAGAGTGCCGAGTAAACTGTACTCTGTGCCGCGGCACAGATATAGTGAGCCGCGGCACAGAAGAAATAAACAGCGCCCAGGCATCCCGCTGAGTGCCGTGAGCCGCGGCACAGATAAAGTGAGCCGCGGCACACGGGGCGGTGTTGATGTACTCCGCGCGGGTTTGGGTCGTTTTGGAGCCTGTTCTCGACCTAATCACACGGACGCGTTTTGGAGGCTTAGGACTGATATAAATAAGCATGGTAGGGCTGAATCAGGGGGATGGAGGAGATCGGACAGAGAGGAGATCGATAGCTAGGGCGAAGAACACAAGGAGGAGATTTGTGGGCGACGACAAGACCACGGATCCCTACGGTTTTTTTCTGCATCTTAGTTCCTAGATCTATTCGAGTAGGATTTTGATTGTAACCGATTTCATGACGGTTTGATTATTTATTATTATTTCGATTTACTCGTTATTATATTGAATTGGATTCTTCTTACTGTTCTTAATGCTTTTTAATTGTCTGGCCAACAGTTAATTTGTTTTTAATGTCTTTATGGATTCGGGAGATGAAATTTAGGCATAGTTCTTGTGAGACGAATCATAATTTTCATGAGATAGGGATATACTTATGAGAATTGTGAAGCCTTTTATTGTGGGAATTCTTGAACTGTTTTAGCTATAAATTATCTAATTCGAATAGGGATATATCGAGTTAATAATTCGTAGTATTTTCTATCGACCTTGGGAAAGGCGTTAGAATAATTTAGGAATTCCTGGCTTACAATCAATTGAATAACAGTGAATTGAATTGAATAAATATCATTCCTGATTGTTTGAGGTGAAAATCATAATCCTACTCCCATATTATTATTATTATTATTATTAGTAGTACTATTATTTATTAGTTTAGGTATAAATTCCGTTTAATTGTTCTTCAAATAAAATTGTGAGTCGACTCTATTTTGGTACTTAGTGAAATCAGTCCTCGAGGGAACGATACTTTACTTATCACTTTATTACTTGTTGACACCGTGCACTTGCGGCATATTGTGAGGGAATTTCCCACAACACTTTTCAATCGCTATTCCCTTTCCTGTAGATCTTATGGGAATGCATGTCTTGTTGTTCTCACCAGATCATCCTGGGAGTTGTTGTTTGAACTTTATTGTTCTTCGTGATTCGAACATGATTGTTCGATTTTTGTTATCTCGATCGTTGTAGTTCGATCGTTTGATTGTTCGGTTTTTATTGATCTCATTGCGTGATTGGTGAACGTTCAGGCTCCTTCGTAATTCCCTTCAGTTCGGGAAATTAGTCTCGTTTTCGATCTTCCAACCCTTGGGCGGTGGGATTCCGTATTTGTTCAGCGGTTGGCTCGCGTTTTGATTGATGTACCGTTGGGTTGGTCAATCATATTGATTTTCGTTCGTTGTGTTTTGTGATTTTCGGATAATTGACTTGATTGTATTATCCATTTGATGACGCTTGTCACTTGCTGGTTTTATTATATCCCTAACGGCGACGTTGTGTTGGTCGTCGTGGAGCGTGTTTTCACACCGTATATTCCGTTGTGTTGTTTGTAACGTTTCGCCGTTGGGCGTTAGTTACGCGTTTCTTGTGTATCTCGTTGAGTTTTCCTGGAGGGATATTGCTTCTCCCTACTTGTTTTAAGTTTCGGGACGAAACTTCTTTTAAGGAGGGTAGAATGTAATATCCGCAATTTTCGATTTCCGGTAAATTTCTTTTTTCGGCCGGAGTCTGTTTTGACGACTCGCTCATGACCGTTTCATCATTATTAGAATGATTAATTCTACACTTTTTGACATCCGAGTTCGTTTCGGTGTCGTTTTGTTGAATTCCGAGCTTTTTAGCGACTTTTCCGCACTTAAGTTCGATTCTTTCGAATCTCGTCTGAAA
Source organism: Orobanche coerulescens (assembly GCA_033398695.1). Classification (NCBI taxonomy): domain Eukaryota; kingdom Viridiplantae; phylum Streptophyta; class Magnoliopsida; order Lamiales; family Orobanchaceae; genus Orobanche; species Orobanche coerulescens. The sequence continues at coordinate 55,920,849 of CM065803.1, forward strand.
CTGTTGTTTCGAGTTTCTCGTAAGTTTATTTAATGTTATTATTCATGTTGCGAGCTTTGGTTTGGTGTTTCGATCGTGTATCGTGTATTTCGGACGTTTTGGGCCGTTTTCGTAATTTCCCAAAGTTTGGGGTAATTACTTCCGTTGTCGAATTTCGAGCCTTCGGGTGGTCGGAATCGTGTATTCAATTAGCTCTTAGATTCGTCTTTGCGAGTACTTCGTAACCGTATCATCGATTCGTATTCAGGTTCGGGTTTCGGGGTCGTTCGGGACGTCGGAGTTGGCCCTGGCCGAGTCATGGCCGGGCAATCTGGGCCCAGGGCCTTGGCGAGTTACGGCGGTAGTGCTCGGCGGCTTCGGCGGCGAGCCGTGCGTGGGCCGCGGCACATGCCGGCAGGGCCGCGGCACACCCCGGCAGGGCCGCGGCACACTCTGTTGCATTTTTCGGCCATACCGTCTGTACCTGGTGCCGCGGCACATGTCGGCCGGGCCGCGGCACACTGCCGATCACTGGGCGCATTTTTGGCCCTGTGCCGCGGCACACTCCTACTGGGCCGCGGCACATTGTGCAGCCTATTAAGTTCCTGCAGTCGTTTTTTTGGCCATTTTTCTCCTTCTTCTCCTTCTCTTCCGCGGCTGAGGCTATGCTCATCATGGAGCCATGTTGTTTAACAACAAATCCTCGAAGTTATTGAGGTTATATCATCAATCAATCATCCTATATCGTCCTTTGATCCAGCAAATCAAGGTAATCTTTCTTAGAACCCTAGTTTCTTGGATTTTGGGGTTTTTGCGTTTTTGTCCGATTCGTTCCGTATTATTGATTAATTCATGATAGGTATGATTAATCTTGGTAGTATTCTTGTGTTTAACATCATTTAATCCATTGTTCTTCGTCGAATCGAAGTATATTTCTTGTTTTCCTTCGAATCGACTTTTTGGGGGATTTGTCCTCGATCTCGTTTTTCATCCGTTTTTGATGGATCGATTATGGTTAAATGATGTTAAACATATTCTATGGATTGTATATCCATATTTCAACTTGGAATTCCGTTTTCGTGTTTTGTCGGGACGAATCGTGTTCTTGACCATTTTGGGGAAAACACTTGAACTTTCGTCATTCGTTCTTTGAATTCAACGGCTTTGAGTCGTGTTATGGAATTCATTTCATTGTTGTTATTTTCCTTCGTAGTTTATGAACGCGAGTTGGCGATCGGTGGAGTCGGCGGGTTCGTAGTCGGTTCGTGTCAACCTACTTCGGCCGATTCTCTGCGTTGTGGTTATTCGAGGCAAGTACCTTGCCCATACTTTTCTTATTTTATGGATATGATGATCGGTGATCGTCTTAGCGTGTTTGTTTGGTTGTTTGAAATGAAGTTTCAAAAGATTTCGGTTTGGCCTCGTTAAAGGGTCTCTTTCAAAACGCATGTGTGTTTTGTGAACGGTGTGTTTTGGGAATTGATTATGATTTGATCATTTGGAATGTTTAAGGCTTTGATGATACCCCTGTTGTTTAAAGTTATGAAATCGTGTATTCCGTATTTAATCTTGTTAATGTGTTTTGAAGAGTTTGATAATGGTGTCGAGTTAGAGGCCATCTCTAGTGAGTATTCTTAATGAACTTACATTCTTAGCATATTAGTATTGCATGAGTAACGTGTGTGTGTGTATGCTCACTACGGGTTAGATCCGACGGAGTCTCGGTAGGGGTCCACAGAGACGTGGATCGACGAGTTTGCTTTTAACCACTACGGGTTAGATCCGACGGGGTCTCGGTAGGGGTACACAGAGATATGGATCGACGGTTAATTGTGGTGTATTTTACAAATGTGATTTGATATTGGCATTTCCGGAAATGAATGCTTTTGAATGGTTTTCATGATTGCATGCATCGACTAAGTGTGTAACAGGTAAGTTGTTCGTTTGGCTTACTTGGCTAGGATGGCATTAGAGTATTTTGTTGTTTGTGTTAAATCCTTTATTTGTGGATTTTGATGTTGGGAGACGAACCTTGTGGTCGTTCTTGTGTACTGTGAGTTGATAAGTTTTGGGGCTAAAATCCCAATGGTTTTGTAAAAGTCATTTTACGGATTTGGGGCTAAAATCCCAACGGTTTGGTAAATGTCATTTTACGGAAAGTAAACCTTTGGGGCGGTGACCCCTTTCGTCTTTTGGGTTTTGGAAAGTAGGATTTGATAATCCTAAATTGTTTTTTCTATTAAAACTCTCGAGGGCATTCTAAACTGTTTTATAAATTATTTCCATTGATTTGTGACCTTTCGGTTTTGGAATATTTTTCTCAAACTCTTGCCTCGGGAAGTACTTTTCATTTCGTTTGACTCTTTGAGGATTCCCGGTTATTGTTATTCGTGGAATGTGAATTATATGGCTCGTATTTGCACTTTGTTCTTGCACTAGCAAAATAGTGGAGTTTTGCTAACCCCCGAGTATTCGCGGGGTGGATGTCTGTTTTTGCATTCAGGTTTTGGAGCATAGCACAGGGTCGGCATGAAGGATGATAAAAGATGAACGATACTAATCACACGAGGACCTGTTGATGTCGTATTGGTTTTGTTGTATTTTATTTTCCGCTGCAGTATACTTTTCCCGTTGTACGGGTGTGGTTGTATTTTGACCCCTGCATGGGCATGATTTGTGTTTGAGTTGTATGTATTTATTGAAAGACCAAATCGGTCTACTGAGTCATTTTAGCCTTAAAGGCATTGTCGAGATGTTTAGTGTTGTTACCAGCCTGGTAGATCCTTGAGGAAAGGTTCTACGGCGTGTAATGTCCCTGAGCGGATTGGGGGTGTTACAACAACTAGATCAGTAGATTAATTAGCAAATATATGTTTTGGTAAGAATATTAATTAATCACTAATATTTTATAAAGTCGCTACTTTAGTGAATAAAGCTGACTTTTATTGAAAAGAACATTATTTATTTAGTAAAATTAATTACAGATACTTATTTTTACTGAATATTATTTTCTCAATAATTCTTTGTGGCTCGATTCTATCTGGTTCGGTATCGATAATAAAAAACTTGTATAATTTAATGAAAGGGCTTAAGATAAATCTTCAACTAAATTATCAACTAAATATTCATTTAATATAAAACTACAACTAAATTATATTTCGTACTAACAACAAGAAAAATAAGTATAATTAAATTTCAACTGTTTCTACATACCTTATAATATCGACGAAGATCGCTTGAAAATGCTCTCTATATCCTTGAATATATATTTCGGAAAAAAATTCAGAAAAAAAAAAGTATATTTGTATAATTTAGTTGGCTTTAGAAAAAAAGATATATATATCGCGTTCATCTGTCAAACTGAGTTATATAATATACCCAATCAGATATTGGCTTCACATATGTGAAGCCAAAAAATAATATTAGAATAATTTCGGAGGCGGTAGGTGGCGCACGTGGACATGGTGGTTGACACATTTTAGCTTCACATATGTGAAGCTAATGTGCAGGACAAAATTATCTTACTAAAGGCGTCACATATGTGACGCCAATACGAATATTTTAAAAAAATTTGGCGAAAGTTTGAAATTTTTAGCGTGGCCTTTAGTGAAATACTTTAGCTTTACACATGTGAAGCTATTGTGTTTCAAAATATACTATAAATACAACATCATTACAAACCTTCATTTATTCCAAAATTCTAATCCACATTTCATCTCATTTCTTCAACTTTCATCTCTCAATCTTCAAGGTAATTTCTAAATTATTTTTAATTTTGTTAATAATTTTACTTATATTATTTTTTGTTTCTACTAACTTATTAATATTTTTGTTTATTTCTTTCTTTTGCAGGATTTTTATTTATTTATAAATAAGTGAATTATAATATTAATATTGATGAAACATAACAAAAATGATTATATTTATTTTCTAATTAAATAAATATATTTTTAGTATAATATAATTATTTTTTAATAATAAATAAGTGTAGCTTTTAATAATAATTAGAAGTGTAGCGTGACAAAAAATATATTTAAAAAATATTTATGATTAATTTATATATATATATACACACACACACACACATCTGAAATTAGCCTGAAATTCGTTCTGGCTAATTTTATTTTTATTGTCTTAAACGAATACCTTTAGCGTCACGTATGTCACGCTAAAGATATATTATTTATAATTGATAGAATTTCTTTGGCGTCACACATCTGACACCAAAGATATAATAACTAAAATTGCTGGACTTTCTTTGGCGTCACACATCTGACGTCAAAGATATAATAATTAATATTGCTGGACTTTCTTTGGCGTCACACATGTGACGCTAAATATATAATATTTAAAATTGCTGGACTTCTTCGGCATCACACATGTGACGCTAAAGATATAATATTTAAAATTGCAGGACTTCTTTGGTGTCACATGTGACGCCAAAGCTTAAAAAAATAATATTCCCTGCGTTAATTTTAGCTTCACCCATGTGAAGCTAATGTAGTTAGGGCAATTGTTTTACATTCTCTTTAGCTTCACATGGCTGACGCTAAAGTTCAATTATTTAGCTTCACCGGTCAAATGTTGAAGCTAAAGCTTCTTTAGTGTCAGCTTCTTTAGCTTCACATATTAGCGTCACATATGTGAAGGTAAAGCACAAAAGCTTCACAGTCAACTTCTTTAGCTTCACATTTTTGTGAAGCTATTGTAGGTATTATTTAATAGTGAAACAGCGCGGTGTGGCGTAATTCTCAAGTCCGACATAATAACCGAATTTATTTGACGGCTCACAAAATGTAAAATCATCCGGCTTAATTTCAATGGGGCACTATAGGAACAGTATTCACAAAATGGTTCAATATATTCACCTCCACGATCACTCCTTATCATTTTTATCTTTGCGTTCATTTGATTCTCAACTACTGTTTTATAAAGAATGAATTTCTCTATAGCTTCCTCTTTGCTTTTTAGCAAATATACATAGCAATATTTAGTACTATCATCCACTAAAGTAATAAAATATTTATTTCTACCTCTAGTTTGAACAAATTTCACATCACAGAGGTTACTATGTATTAACTCTAAAGGTTTGGTGCTTCCTTCCACATGTCACAAAGATGATTGAGTTAATTTTGCCTCTACACGAGTTTCAAACTTGTGGTTTAAATCAATTTTAAACTTTGGTATGTGTTCCAATGCAATTAATCTTCATGTAGTATTGAGCTTAAACAGCCCATCACTCTCATAATCCTTGCCTACAAACATATACACCACTCTTAGACCAAACAACTGCATCTGACTAAAAAACTAATCTACAGTCTTGCTTATTCAACAAGGAACCAGAAATAGGGGGTTTACAAATATCAGGCACATATAACACACGCTTAATAGTCACTTTTTTTTCCCGTCATCATCTTCAGAATCACCGTGCCTTCACCTAGAATAATTGAAGTTGCAAAATTTACCATGAACAACTTTTCACTAGCATCTGTCTCTTCCAAGGAGGAGAACATGGTCTTATTGGCACAGATATGTCTGGTTGCTCCAGTGTAGACCCACCCACTACTTGATACTTGAACCAACCAAATTCACTTCAGAAATCATAGATATAATCGATATTCGCAACCTCGTCAGTAATCACATGCACTGTGTTGCCATGTTTACTTTTTGGTTTTTTTTGACAGCCTGCAGTCAGCTGCCCATTGACCCATCACTCACATATCTTGTTTCACAGTCATTTTATTGAGCTTAAATAGCTCATAACTCTCATAACCCTTGCCTACAAACATACCACTCTTAGACCAAACAACTGCATCCGACTCAAAAACTAATCTAAATACATGCTTATTGAACAAAGTACTATAAACAAGGTTCTTACGAATATCAGGCACATACAACACACGTTTAAGAGTCACTTCGTTTCCCGACGTCATCTTCAGAATCACCGTACCTTTGTCTAGAATAGTTGAAGTTGCAGAATATCCCATGAATAATTTTCCACCAGCATCTGTCTCTTCCAAGGAGGAGAACATGGTCTTGTTGACACAGAAATGTCTGGTTTCTCCAGTGTCGACCCACCACTCCTTGGTATTTGAACCAGCTAAATTCACTTCAGAAATCACAACATATAATCGATATTTTCCACCTCATCAGTAATCACATGCACTTCGTTGCCATCTTTTCTTTTTGGTTTCTTTGGCAGCCCGCAGTCAGCTGCCCTATGACCCATTTCTCACAATTGAAGCATTTTCCCAGGAACTTCTCTTTCTTCTTTAAAATTCCTCCTTTAGGCGCTAGCTTGGATATTTTCCATTGTTGCCTTTCTTGGAAGCGTGTCCCATTTCCACAACATATGCCTTGTCCACAATGGTATTGACCTCCTTTTCTAAACCTCTATTGTCTTCTTCAATCTGAAGTCTAAGAATAAGATCCTCCATGCTCATATCCTTGCTCTTGTGCTTGAGATAGTTCTTGAAATCTTTTCAAGTTGAAGTCAGCTTTTCGATCACAGTAGCCACTTGGAAGGATTCACTAATGATCATTGGTTCAGCATGGATCTCATGAATGATCACCTGCAGTTCTTGCACCTGATTGACCACAATCTTGGAGTCCATCTTAAAATCCATGAACCGTCCAACGATATATTTTTGCCACCAGTATCCTCGATCTTATATTTATGGTCCAAAGAGTCCCATAATGCCTTTGCTAATTAGCAGTGCTATATACATTGTATAGCAAATCAGCAAGGCTAATAATCACGTAGTTTCGACATAAATAGTCAGAAGTTTCCAAGCATCAATGCCTGTCAACGTTTGTTGATAATTATCCTCATCATACTTCGGCGCCTATTTTTTAAGGAATCGAGACAAGCCTAGAGTGGTCAGATAGAACATCATATTCTATTTCAATCTCTTAAAATTGGTGCCATTAAATTTTTCCAGTTTCTCAGCATGGTTCACGAGAACCGAAACACCATGGTTGACTGAAACTGAACTAGAAGTCTTCACTGGACTCGAATCATGGTCCTGAAGCGCACATCCAGAACCGTCCGTAGACACAAGGGGCTTTTTCAGCTTTGAAGGATCCATCTTATTAATTCTTAGATATGTGTTTAATCAAGTAAAGACAAATACAAAAAAGCTGCTTTAAGATTGTTGAAAATTTTCACTTGAATAAACAAAAATCTAAACACAAATCAAAATATAACCCTGCAAAACAATCGTTTAATTTCCTAACAGTAAATAATTTAACAAAAAGAAAGGTTAGAAGTATGTCGATGTTGAGTCCAGAAGATCTGTCTCCTTTAAAGCAAATTTGCCCTCACCATTGTGTAGCATCTGCCTCCCAGGATAAGACTACACATCGATGCACTGATATATTAATCACTGCACCCTCAACGAACTAGAGTAAACGTGTACTATCAGCCGCACAAGAACGAAAAGAAAGAAAATTTCGGGTGCTGGAGAATGAAGTTTCGAAGCAAAAAACAGTTGAAAAAAGCGGACCTCTCACGTCTATTTTTATAAGGAGGACGTGAGAGAGAAGTGTGCTGGAGGAACATCCCAACGGATTAGGATTGGTATGATAATACTTATCTTAATATTAATCCGATTATTTTCAATTAATTTAAGTACTTATCCCAATCTTAATTTCGACTACAATCACTTAATTTGGCACTTATCCTAATCCAAAAATTTTGGATTACTTTAAGAGGTGGTTGACAAATAAATTTTCAATAAAAAGATAACTTCGAGATGTCGAGATATTTCATCCAAATCGACCCGAGCAGAGACGAGATGAGATGGATGGATGGACAGCTGCAGCGTGTGCGCGAGGATCGCCCAGTCACATATCCACTCATGTCTTCATTAGTTGTTGGTGGACTTGTGTTTATGCATATATCCTTATATACACAAAAATCTTTCTACTCTTTTCCAATGTGGGACAAAGTCCCACATCCATTTACAAGGTACTCACTTTGGAGCATTAATGCTCATTCATCCTCCTCCATTTTGAGTGTTTTAGCATGGTTTGGAAAATTCCTGCGGAGCACTACATATTCCAACCATATCTCCACATTGTTTCATCGTCGAGCCCACTCAAAATGACGCCTCAAGTCGGACTTTAAAAAGCCCTTATAAGTCCATTTTCCAACAACCATAATACAAAATCACAATTTCACAAATTCATACTATGAAACATGAAAAATATAATTAAAGTACGTGCCTTTAACACAAATGTGAAGTAACTCGAATAGAATTGGCTCCCTCATTCGCACTTTGGATGCCTAACTTCGATTACAAAATAACACATTTGTGACTAACGGTTCTATCAACTAGTGTGATTAATGGGTACGATCCTAAATCATATTACTCAGATTCAAATTATCGACAACAACATCGTCAAACGCCAACTCCAAATCCGCTTACGTGATTGATACTTAAGCCTACTAAGCAATACATGACTTATCCATGAATCATACTTGTCATAATTCTAAGGAATTCCACTAAAACCTTAAGAATAAATTTAACTATACGATTAACTCTCTGATTCAATTAATTCGATAAACCTTATGAATTATAACATCATTTTACCCAGATCCTCTTCTTAGCATAACCAAACTACAATACTTCAGTTAAACCCCTAAATATCTAAAATTGATAATAAATTCATACTACAAGATGATAATTGATCCTCTTAGTAAGCTTAATCCTCTAATCATAATTCCAAAGAAATAATCACAATCATCTTCTTATCATTCATAAGTTCAAGGCTTCCTTAAAATTATCTTAAACATGGTAAATACTTTAAAAACTACTCAAATATGAGAATTAAACCAATAATATATCTACATATCTTCAGGAATTTGAAACTATACTTGGAGTTAAGCCACACATACCGTAACTTGGCGTAAAACAAAATAAGGAACTGTAGAAATGTACTTCTAAATCTTGAGCACAATCCAACACCTTATCTAGCAGCTAGGAATCCGAGTTTTAAGGGCTCAAATATGTGACAGAAGACTCAAAGAATGAAAATGAAGAGGTCTATATATATATATATATATATATATATATATATATATATATATATATATATAAATATATATATATATATGTGTGTGTGTGTGTGTGTGTGTGTGTGCGCGCGCGCAGACTCATAAGCATTTACGTTCGCTAATCCGCCACTTGCTGACATTAACTCAATGACTCCTGCCGTAGTTTCGACCTCTTTACATTTGTTATTCCTACACCTACTGTCACATCCCGGGCTCGCACCGCGTCGCACAATATTTTTCATTTTGGACACTCTCCTCTGAGCTTGCCCTCACGATTTTGTTTCTGGGAGCCCACGAGCAACTTCCGAGGAGGTCACCAGTCCTGAGAATAGGTGGTATGTGGGCCGGTCGCAGAACAGCCCGGCACGGCCCGGCACGCTTAAAAACCAGCCCGGACCGGCCCATTTACTATTTGGCCCGGACTGGCCCGTGTACATTTAGGTTATGTGGGCCTTAGGGGCCTTTGTTTTAGAGGCCCGGCCCGGACCGGCCCGAGCCCGCCTAAAACCGCTGGCCCGGCACGGACCGGCCCGAGCCCGTGTTAGCCCGTGAACCGGGAAGGCCCGATCCGTTTAGCCCGTCTAAAGACCGTGAACTGGGAATGTCCAATAGGGTTTTTTTATTTCTTTCCTATCAATTTATAGCCTGAAAAAGGTACAAAACTCAGTTTTCATTTAGTAAATCACATCTTATTATGTCCAAGAGGCATACAGTAGTGAGAGTACATTTCAGCATTCTATGTCCACTAACATTTCACACCCGACAATAGTCTGATGCACTATAGGAGCACTTCGCAATTAACTTGAAGAGGAGTAAATGAGAGAGAGAGGGGGGGAGAGAGAGAGAGTTGTTCTTTCTTTATAATAAAGTTCAAGTTCATTTTGTTGGTCCTTGTAATAAAATTTCTGTCTTACAATGAAAAAAAAAAGATGTTTAACCCGGCCCGGCCCGGCTCGTGAACAGCCCGGCCCGGCCCATGAACACAATGGGTTGTGGGCCGGGCCGGGCCTTATGTTTGTAAAAAAAGACCGGCCCGGCCCGGACCGCCAAAAAAGAAGGACCGGCACGGCCCGGCCCTTAAATGGAGCGGGCTTTAGCAGCCCGGCCCGGACCGGCCCGGGCCCGGCCCGAATACCACCTCTACCTGAGATTGATCCTGCACCAAGCACTTTTAACTTCAGAATTCCTATCCCTCCGAAGCCAGTGAGCCCCCAAAAGGCCATATGTTATATAGAGGTTGACATGTACAAAAAATAAACATTGCCCCCTCTCCGCTAATCGATCTGGGATATTACAATTCACCCCTTTAAGGGATCCAACGTCCTCGTCGGCACACTCACATCATGATAGAGTGGCTCTGATACCAAACTGTCACATCCCAGGATCACTCCGATGTAGCACGATATTGTCCATTTTGGGCACTCTCCTCTGAGATGGCCCTCACAGTTATTTCTGGGAGCCCATGAGCAACTTCCCCAAAGGTCACCCATCCTAAGATTGCTCCAACACCAAACACGCTTAACTTCTGAGTTCCTATCCCACGAAAGCCAGTGAACCCCCAAAAGGCCTCATGCTATATAGAGGTGGGCATGTATATATAAAGCACATCGAACATCAGCACCTCTTCGCTGGTCGATGTGGGATATTATAATATACCCCGTAATGTCGTCATCGGTACACTCGTACCGCACGACAAAGTGGCTCCGATACCAAATTATCACATCACATGATCGCTCTGCTGTAACACGAAATTATCCATTTTGGGCGCTCTCCTCTGAACTGGCCCCCACGATTTTTTTCCATGGGTCCATGAGCATCTTCTCAGGAGGTCACCCATCATGAGATTGCTCCAGTACCAAGCACGCTTAATTTTAGAATTTCTATACCTCCAAAAAGAACCCCCAAAAAGCCTCATGCTATATAGAGGTGGGATATTAAACTTATGTCTCTTGACCTTCTAAGATTACGTCGGTTAACACCACCCATTAGTGGATGGAAGTACTGTTGACTTGTTTTTTACCAAGGTATCTACGACCTGACTCAGCTATACACACGCAAGTTCCACCTATCGACCACTCATTTAGACTCATCTGGTCCAGCGTTAACGTATGTTACTCATCTTTGTTACCTACGTAATATGCGTAAGGTTTGACCTTACGTGATACATCACCTTTTTGAAAATTTAATTTTTAACATGACCTTTTAATCGCTCTTAGAATATACCACATTTTCACTAGTTTGAATTTTAGCACGAAAAGCGAAAAACCCCAAATTATAGCTGATGTGGCCATCGGAATTTTACACGTAGAGTGGAATGTTTGCTCTCAAATGCAAGGACTATTATTCTATATACCAAATCATGATGTCAATGATATACAATAATATAGCAATAATAAATCCTTATTCAGTTTATGTTCATAATTACAATACAATGCTCTCACTCTCTCATCCTCTGCTAACAAACTCAATGTCTGACTGGCCGGTCTGAAACTACATAACGACACAGACCGGTGAGATCGAATACTCAAAATACACGACCGGCAAGGTCACACAATAAAATCAAAACCGAATGAAATCTCAATACAACACATACCAGAGGTCAGTATACAGTAGCGGAAACGAGATCTAACTCAACAATATAAAGAACTCTGACTCTCGATTGATTAGTATCGTAGCTTGGAAAATCCAATCCACGTGTAAACTTCCAGTGGCCACGTGCAAAATTCCAACGGCCACATCATCTACAATTTGGGGGTTTTCACATTTCGGGCTAAAATTCAAACTAGTGAAAAGGTGGTGTATTCTGAGAGCGATTTAAAAGGTCATGTTAAAAAATCAATTTTCAAAAAAGGTGGTGTATTTCTATCAAATTAACCCTAAAAAGTATAACTCGGATGGTATCATTCACACACAATAGAATACCCCGCGCGCGCACGCGCGCGCACACACACACACACACACACACACACATATATATATATATATATATATATATATATATATATGTGTGCGCACACACACACACACATATATATATATATATATATATGTGTGTGTGAACATATATATATATTTATGTGCACACACACACACATATATATATATATATATAGGCTTTATTGTCAGAACTCTCTTAAGTGCGAGAACTGCGAGAACTCCTCTAAACCATTGAGAGTGATAGTAATAATATTAATAGTAAATAATAATAATAATAATAATAATAATAATAATAACAACAATAAGAATTTCTCACCATTTATTCTTTAATCACTATTATCAAGGTCATTATTATTTTCTTACTCGATTTTGTCACATATGTAATATGTTATCATAATATATATATATATACACACACACACATATATATGTGTTGCATCATATTTATAATAATAATTTAAACATATCTATGTATATTTATCATCATAGTTATTGTTACTATTATTTCTATTTTCACCCCGATTATTCGTCGATAAGGCGGTGATGTATAAATTATCGTATGAAAAATATATAGTAGCATAACATAATGACGGGGGATCGTGTTCGTCATAGTAAACAGCACGGTGTGCCGTAATTCTCAAGTCCGATATAATAACCAAATTTATTTGACGGCTCACAAAATTTAAAATCATCCGGCTTAATTTCAACGGGGCACTACAGGAACAGTATTCACAAAATGGTTCAATATATTCACCTCCACGATCACTCCTTATCATTTTTATCTTTGCATTCAATTGATTCTCAACTTCTGTTTTATAAAGAATGAATTTCTCTATAGCTTCATCTTTGCTTTTTAGAAAATATACATAGCAATATTTAGTACTATCATCCACGAAAGTAATGAAATATTTATTTCCACCTCTAGTTTGAACAAATTTCACATCACAGAGGTCACTATGTATTAACTCTAAAGGTTTGGTGTTTCCTTCCACATGTCACAAAGATGATTGAGTTAATTTTGTCTCTACACGAGTTTCAAACTTGTGGTTTACATCAATTTTAAACTTTGGTATGTGTACCAATGCAATTAGTCTTCACGTAGTATTGAGCTTAAACAGCCCATCACTCTCATAATCCTTACCTACAAACATATTACTCTTAGACCAAACAATTGCATCCGACTAAAAAACTAATATAGAGACTTGCTTATTCAACAAGGAACCAGAAATAGGGGGTTTACAAATATCAGACATATATAACACACGTGTTGTGCGGCGATTAATACGCCTCAATAGGCGATCGGCACAAGGGCCGAGCGACCAAAGTCAGCATCAAATGAACCAAGGCAGACTTGCCAAACGAAGATGCCAGATCAAGATCAAGTACCGAGCGATCGACGTCCAGGGCGATCGTCTCTTGGCACCTAGCGATCGTCTCTAGTGCCCGACCAAGGACGACCGTCTTATGCCACATGTAAAGCCAACATCCGTCAAGTCTACGAAGACCGAATATCGGGAAGAAGGCCCACATGCAGACCCGCAAACGGCGCAGCAGGAGAAGGCTTTTTTGACTACAGCCCATCACCAACTGTTGGTGACAAGGACAGCCTCTCACCTACCGACAGACCCGAAAAAGGCACCCTAGGTGGGACTCCCCAAGACTGCGACGTAAGGCACGTGTTGTTTTCTCATTGGTTCCCACAGACGGCGCCATCCTGTAGCAGCTGCAGACTTTAAAGAAACCGACCCACTGGGACGATCGCCCCGGTCGCCCTTAATGGCGTGTCAGAAGCATTAAATTAGCATTTAATGCAGAAAGACGCTTGCCCGTCTGAGAGATTGAGACATCCTAACTCCTCTCCTATAAATAGAAGACTTCCAGCATTTGGAAGAGGACGGACCTTTTGAACTTTGTAACAAGAACTCACATAGCATTTACTCTGGTTCTTCCGGCAATCATCAGCATTCAAGAGATAGACAACTAGGGCCATTACACTCATTGTAATCGTACTATAATATTAATAGTTGTACTCCAAAGTAGTATTATAATTAATAACATCTCGCGAGAGCATTCAAGCCCGGGATTAACAACCCCGGCAAATCTTGTGTTATTTACATTCTATCGCTCATGCTCTTGCATTTTGTTTGTTACTCACCCGTAGCCATATCCAGCAAATCATTCCGAATAATATTTTGGGTAACAACAATTGGCGCTAGAAGGAGGGCGTGTTACTTTTATTTTCTCTCCGACCGTTTCAAAGAACACTCATTGTTCTCCGGAACATATACTTGAAACAACACTCACTGTTTTTTAAATAAAAACCCTCGAAATCATGACGTCTGCCACCACCTCGAAGAGAGCCACCCTACGGTCCGCCGGACGCCTTATTTCGGCCCAAACCGAGTCCCAACCTATGGCGGAAGGCAGCCGCTGCGACGCCAGACTCTCACTCCCGCCCCCGAGGGACGTCCCCTGTGTAACACCCCCAGATTTAACCAGAAATATTACAGTGTTGTGGGGCCCGAGATGGAACCCACAAGGCTAAAAGAAATTTTCGCAAATATTTACAAATGCCCAAGAGGCCAACGAGGGTACTATCTTTAAAACATTTGAAGACTACATAAAATCTGTTTATCAAAACCGTCGTAAAATCTCGTTTGAAAGGACAAGGCCTGAAATGTCAGAACTCAACAGTATAAAAAAAACAGACGTTAAGTTATCGCTTACACGTACCGACAAAAGAGTTTAGAAAACGGTTGCCAAAGTAACCTAAGTTACCAGATACCAAAAGGCCATTTAAAAATACGCACGCAGCGAAAATGACAGACAATTAAAAATACTCCAGCAGCGGAATACAACAACTGATCATGAACTCAATTCACACAAAAACATGCTCTAGCCAGTATCCTCCGGGAAGCTCATCTCTCCACGACCGCTACAATCTCTATATCTCAAGAACCTAAAAAGAAGGCCCACGACGGGGTCAGCCATAATATCCAACAATGATAACCGTCACATCACATCAATAATTACATACCAATGAGAATACAAAATAAGAATACGACCAATGTAATCTTATCGTAGTAACTTTACTTACTCAAATAATTCTCAACAGAACAACCATTATCACATTTCACATCTCGTACTCGATTAACCAATAAATTCGAACATACTATCTGTATTGTACCTCAAACAATACTCAAGATTCTCAAACTATCATCACCAACTCACGATACGGAAATATACCAGTTCTGACCAATAAGATCCATCGGATAGCATCATCAAATCCCCAGAAGATAACCGATTTTCCATCAAGAGACAAATATCAAAGGAAATACGGAACATACCTCAAGATATGAAATGCCACGACAATCATGTCAGTCTAATCCGAGGTCAGATCAACACCACACACGGACATGGTCCTAACACAAGACCTACAAATGCATACTCATATGACAACGTCAATATGCTCACATCAATAACGACAATGTATACTTATGGCAAACCCATAATATACATATGCACAATAACAACACATGATAAAATCAATTATGCGAATCCACATGATTCCATCAACACAACACTGGGTAATCCAACGATCCAACGCCCTCAGCATAGATCCCCATGATGATCCCGTCGGACCAACGCATGGTGGAAAACCTGTCCAACGATCCAGCGCCCTCAGCATAGATCCCCATGATGATCTCGTTGGACCAACTCATAGTGTACATCCGATCCAGCGCCCTCAGCATAGATCACATGATCTCACCGGATCAACACAACATAAACAATACAGTTATGCATACACATATGCAACTCAATATGTTCATCAACATGTACAACATATGAATCAAAACATGAATGACACTATGATGAAACAACTAGGACGACTTCATGTTCAGCAACATGAATGACAACCTGCATGATAAACAACATCAACACTAAACCGAATCAAATTAAGATACTTGTCCCGAGTCCTTCAGGAGAAATCTCGATGTCAAATCATCACTGGCGATTATCCTCAATGCTCGGTGATCCAAACGTACCATGGATTATAGATACTCATATCCTCATTTTTATCGCAACGTAACCTTGATACCCGAATATGCCAATACCCGAGATAAAGCATATACATTATGATTTAACTCCCAGAATCGGAAACACAACATATAATCCGAATCTCCAGAATTTGCAATACTAATCATCGATATATGCATTATAAATGAATGAAACTGAAACCATTCATTAAACATTATAACTAAGCAAGTAATAACTTGCCTCGATACCGATACAACTATGATGAAGCCGCTACCAATCTCATTGCCTTCGTCTACGAGCTCCGCGGCCCTGACCCATGCAATTCACGAACATACTCGAACACAACCGCAACATACGGTTATAATCACCGATCAATAATATCAACCTATTGAAGTAATCAAATAGCAACGATCCGATAACAATCAACAACCGACATAGCCAAACAATCAAACTTAACGGGTCAACGATACCTCGATCCTATATAAAACCAAATAACATACTCAAACCATTTCGAACTCATATCCACCATATGAACCGATATCCGATAATTACCAATCAATAACCGATCGACAAACTTAACGACTTCACAATATCTCGATTTAGACACAAGTCCGAACAATTTAACTCAAACAATTACGAATTCATAACCAAAATACGATTACGGATACGAATGTAAAGGAAATCATATTTGGTGATCAATCACAATCTTTCCGTATTCCAAATTGATATCATGATTTGTATTTCATCAAGAACATACGAATTCTACCACTACAATCAACGAACATTCGATCTTCATATCTAAATATAACGATAATTCAACACACGATCGTCTTGCTATGTTAAATTCATCAAGGAGTTCCTCAAGAACACTAAATGATTCGAAACCTTGTTCATAGCCATCAAAACAACGTAATTTGATATCCTCTAACATCTAAACAATCCTCATTCATAATTCAAGGTGTATATTATCATATTTTCCAATATATGATCCGCCTAACATCAAGAATCGAGCAATTCTACCAAGAACACTATGATTCTATAATCATAACCAATATAATCAAGACATAAACCATTATATCCTTCAACATATAGTTCATATTGTTGGGATTCGGTGCCTAAATCGAAGGCCCAGCGGAAGCGGTAAAATAAAAATTAATTCGATCCGAATCCCTACGAGGATTGATCGAGCTACGTATATACGAATATAATACGAAACACAAGAGATACGAGAAAACATACCCTTGTAGTCCGTTGATTAAATGGTATCCTTCTCTTGAGCTATTCCCAAAGCTTTTAGTTGATTTCCCTACAATCCAATCCGCTCCAAGCTCTTGGATGATCCAACGCCAAAAGTACCGCGTCTCTACTTGCCACGCGCCGGAGAAATGAATGGGATAACAACACTCGATTAACCTCTAAGGTTACGGCTAGAATCAAGTGATGAAGCTTTTTATTATTTCACTCTAAGTGTATAATATTTATCTCTCAATGTATCTTGAATTTTCTCCAAGAAAACTCAAGAACAAGATGAAGAACAAGAAGAAGACAATTGAGGAAACTTTTTTCTCTCTCTCACACTTTGAACCGTATGAATGCACTAGCTTAGGAAAGTGAGAGCAAGTCTTCATTATATTCTTCCATCATAATCTCCTCAAATCCCCTTTACCATATAATAAGAGATATTCTATCTCTAAAGGTCATGAGTCATCCATTATTAAAATGGAGACAAAGACCAAGAGGACTAGGTGAAAGGGGGGCGGCCAATCTAGAAGGAGTCAGACGAGTTTGGTTCGTTTCGGACACCCGAGAGTCCAAACAGATAAAGTCCAATTCTGTTCCGATGTATTTATATCAATTAATTAATCCAATTAATTAATCATATCAAATACATAGTAAAATAATTAATTTCTCCAAGAAATAATTATATTCATGAATTAAATTAATCACCCAGTAATTTATTTAATTCATTAGGCCGTAAATCAATTTATCCAATAAATCAATTTAGACATCCAATGTCTCAATAAATTAGATATCCAATATCTAATATTCATAATAAGAGAATAAGCTCGATTCATTCCGTCGTCAATCCTATTGCGTGACTCGGTAGGTCCGTCTCAGTCATCAATGGGAGGAACCAAAGAGTAGTAGCACCACCTAGCCAGCCTGGCGGCCTACACTGTACCCCAACTGAGAACGCATGATTGGGATCATTCAAGAACCATTTTATCATGAATACCAGTAAACGTATAAACCCTTCATTCAAATGTCCCAATCAAGATATAGGGTCACGGTCAGTCAAACCCTATCTGTATTTGACTCTATACATGTGTTAATGCAAATCGAGATCATCGAGCTCTCGTGTATCCGATAAAACTAGCTCCAATGCTTTGGCCAAAGACTTATGATCTCATCTGCCAATAACCGCATAGGACATATAACCCGTTCACTAACGGGAGAAATAATTCTATCTTGGTATTCAGTAGGACCTGCTACTTGCCCATCAAGATGCACGTCGAGGTCGACCCCCGCCTTCCGGTTTATAGGGTCGGACTACTCTAATGAAAATCTTGACGTCACAAGCACATCCCTACTAAATCCTCAATTCGAAGGTTCACGAATACCTATCACAACCTTTCGATTCCGTCATTGACTGTCCCGGAGTGAAATCCATGTGACGAATCGAGGGTGAGTCGGTTCGAGTATGCTAATCCAATTAGCATACCTATAACATGTGCTCCCACTAACCATTAGTGTTCGACAGGCACTCTCCATGTCAAAGAACACGTCATACAAGTCTTCACATAAACTTAACGCCCAATCAAATTTCATCGAATTGCGAACGATTAAGTATTTAAGCTATAAACCTTTCCAGTGCCGTCCCCCTTATCCAATAAGGAGTGGAACGTTTTGCTCTCAAATATACGGACTAGTTTCTATATGTATATTTACGAGTTAGGAATGCCAGTAACTGCCAGTAAATAAAGAAACATCCATTGCCTTATATTAATGATTTACATAATTACAAATACAATGCCCTCACTCAACATCCTCTGAGTGGCATTCGAGGGCATACTCCCAACAATCTCCCACTTGCACTCAATGCCACACACTATGGTATCTAATACCCATGTTCTCCAGATTATGCTCCAAGCTAATCTGAGAATGTGGCTTGGTCAGTGGATCGGCGTAGTCGCCGACTCTACTCTATGCGGACAATGTATCTCTTTGCGAACAAATACTCTTACGAGATGATACTCTCTCAATATGTTTGACTGCATTCAAACCTCGGCTCTTAGGCTGTGCTACGCTCTGCGGCACGGCCTGAAGGTGTCACGAGAAGTTTACCTAGTAACTTCTTAACCCTTCCTTTGGAGGCCTCCGAGGCCGCTTTATACTCGGCTAGCGGTGGAATCGGTCGCGCTATACTTGGCACTATGCCAAGATACTGCTCTTCCATTAAGAGTAAATGTAGCCAGAAGTAGAAATATAATCGTCTTTCTGTCCTTGGAAGTTCAGTACAGTGAATCCCACCACATTCTGTTCTCCACCACCATATATAAGAATCAGATCTCTTAGTACTTCTAAAGTACTTGAGAACATTCTTTACGGCAGTCTAATGTTCCCTGACTGGGTTAGCCCGGAACCTACTTACCATGCTTCCAGCATGCGCAATGTTAGGTCTTGTACACAATAAAGTATATATAAGGCTACCCACTGCCGAAGCATATGGTATATAACTCATTTCCTTTCATTGTTCCTCACTATGAGGACACATCTTCAAGATGAGTTTTATTCCATGTCGCATCGGAAGGAACCCTCTTTAAGATCTAATCTATATAGAGGGCTTGGGAAAAACTTATCATTCTCTTCGATCTATCCCAATAGAGTCGAATCCCAAGAATATAGGTTTCTTCTCCCAAGTCTTTCATGGAGAAATTACTCGAAAGCCAAGCTTTCACAGAACTGGGCATTCCCACATCATTTTCTATTAGTAGAATCTCATCTACATATAGTACTAAGAATGCGATCTTGCTCCCACTAACCCTCTTGTATACACAAGGTTCCTCTTCATTTTGCACGAAGTCAAACTCTTTGACCGTCTCGTCAAAACGAAGGTCCCAACTACATGAATACTTCTACAGTCCATTTCATGGAGTCTACATCCACCATTGCTAGGTCATTAGTCGCGGGTCGGTCTCTTGTTTATCACCTGGAACCTCGTGGAAACCCAGTTCCGCCAAGTGCATAAAACTATACCTCTGAGGTAAATGAGACACCCTACTAGATCTACGAGGTGGTTGTACTTGTGTATCAGAAGGTTCGGTTCCAGTTTCATGCACAGGTGTCTCCCGAGGAGTTTCATTGTATTCTTCTAAAGAAATACTTCTACCTGCTCCGCCTTCCTGAATGAACTCATCTTCCAGGAAGTGTGCTTGTAAAGCAACAACGATCTTTCGATCTTCGGGCATGTAGAATAGATATCCCATCGTCCCAGATGGAAATCCAATGAAACGTCCCTTCGCGGACCTAGCTTCCAACTTCTCCACCTTAGTCTTCTTGACATAGGCGGGACATCCCCAAATCCTAATATGATTAAGACTTGGTTTCCTGCCCTCCCACATCTCATGTGGAGTTTTAGGAATGGATTTGGAAGGACATCTGTTCAAGATGTAGGCGGCAGTCAGGAGTGCATACCCCCACAAGTAAATCGGTAAGTCAGTATAGCCCAGCATGGAACGGACCATGTTCAACAAGGTCCGGTTCCTTCTTTCTGACACACCATTTAACTGAGGAGTACCTGGAGGTGTTAGTTGTGAAACTATTCCATATTCCTTAAGGAACTCGTCAAACTCCATACTCATATACTCACCACCTCGGTCCGACCGAAGTGTTTTGATATGATTACCAGTTTGTTTCTCGACTAGGGCCTTGAATTCCTGGAATTTCTCAAAGGCCTCGGATTTATGTTTCATTAAGTATACATAACCATACCTAGTATGATCATCCGTAAACGTAATGAAATATTGATATCCGTCACATACTACTTCCAAAGCACCATATACGTCGGTATGGATTAATCCCAGTTTATCAGCGGCTCTTTCAAAAGTCCCTGTGAAGGGGGACTTAGTCATTTTGCCTTTAAGGCAAGATTCACAAGTAGGAAAAGGATCTGATCCCAATGGACCCATAAGTCCATCCTTTTCCATCTTGTAAACCTGGGTCTGACCAACATGACCAAGTCTAAGATGCCATTTCAAAACTTGATTGGTTTCATCCCTACCACGTTTTCTAGTCATAGTATTCACAACTACTTTGTTGCTGAGATTTAGATGATACAATCCATTTAACAATGTAGCAGTACCCACTAGTTTATTTCTGAAATAAATTTTGCAGGAACCCTCACCAATGAAAAATGAAAAGCCTTTTCAGTCCATGACCGGAATAGATACAATGTTTTTGTGCCCCTTGGGCAAAACAAGTACATCTTCTAAAGTCAAAACAAAGCCGGATTCTAAACCCAAAAGAAGTGATCCTATGTCGGTCTCCTCGACACTATGCCCGCTTCCGACTGTGATCATAACTTCTCCAGCTCCAAGCTTCCTAGTTTGTTACAGATCCTGATTCACGGTACAAATATGAGAACTAGCACCAGAATCCAGTATCCAGGAAGTAGAAAATACAGTAACAATTTGTTTCCAAAATTAATAGTTCTGTACCTGAAGTGCTATGAAGAATCGGACAGTCTCTAGCCCAATGGCCCAGCTCACCGCACTTGAGACAAGTATCTTTCCTCTTCTTGCCTTTTGGAACCATCGGGGCCTTGCCCTTTCCTTTAAGGTCCTTAACTTGTGGTCCAGTCTGCTTCTTGGTCTTTTTCTTTTTATTCTTAGACTTCCGAAGTCCAGAAGAAATCATAAGGTCAGACTCCTTCATCCGCGGAGTCTTCATCTGAGACTGAGCGGTCACCAGTTTATTTCATTAGCCCAGCTAAGTTACATGCAATCTCATTTCAGTTGAAGTTCATAACAAACTGTGAGAAGGAATCAGGGAGAGACTGAAGGATAAGGTCGGTTTGGAGAGAAGTATCCATTTTAAAATCAAGAGCCTCCAATCTCTCGATCATGGATATAATTTTGAGGACGTGTTCCCCAACCTTCTCACCTTCCTTCATCCTTGCACCGAACAGTTGCTTGGATATCTCATATCTAGCAGTTCTGCTGTGCTCACCATAAAGTTCGGTTAAGTGAGATAGAATCTGCCTAGCAGAAGTCATTTTCTCATAAGCTCTCTGAAGCTCATTAGACATGGAAGCCATCATATAAGCACGGACTTTCACGTCATCCTTAACCCACTTTTCGTGGTTTTCAATCTCTTCCTGATTGGCTCTGGTCCGCACAGGAGGCGCCGGAATGTCCGTCTCCAAGACGTATCCCAGTGCCTCTATACTGAGGACGATCATCAGATTGCGGAGCCAATCCACAAAGTTAGGTCCGATTAAGGTGTTCCTTTTGAGTAGAATTGCGAGTGGGTTCATTGTCATATTGAGAGTTATGTCTGCATTAAGTATGACAGATTAATTAGTGACTCGTTCAATTATGTTATGAGTATAGAATTAAGGTCTTTTCTATTCTTGTTACCCATCTCCCACTATTTTTATCGGAACAACACACTCCCATGTGAAATCCGGAAGTATCGTCGCTCTACTTCATAGTGGTGCTCGAGTTCTTTATAAATCTTAATAGAGGGCAACCGAATAGGTTTCTAGTCTATTAATTTTCATAAAGTGGTGTCCAACACCAACCCATCTAATGGATGATTCGATCTTATTTTCCCCCTGTTCACTCCCCTCAACCTATACGGTTTCTATGGTTCGTGAACAAGTTAAGTTTATACCATCGACGCAAATAAGTTTCACAATTGAATCTTATCCGGCAACCTATCAGGTTTCTAAGGATAAAATTTGCTCCAACTGAAGGCATCCAATGCGCTCCCGGTAATTTATCCGTCCTCCCCGAATGACTATCCCGATAACTCGGAAGCATAGCACATCCGGTTTGGATTTCAATTTCCCGAAAACTCGATGGAGGGAAGGAAAACCTTGAAACCTTATAAAGTTAATAATTTATCGTGGGAGAATTTTTGCGATTAATGTTACACTTTGCACATTAATCCTTTAAGCGCGTTTGTGGCATTCATACAATATGAAACAACCATTCACAACCTAGTTGCTACCAACATGTGGTTCATGGACCATTCCTAGAAAACAAAAACTCCGTAATCTAATTACAAGTCTTCGTCTTGAATCTTCATCTTCTCGAAACGGATTTTCCTCCGGTCTTCGTCATTACATATAAATTTTACATTGAAAATTGCATCCTAGATACAATTTCTAGTAAAATAGCACAATTGAACAAGTTAAGTTTATACCATCGACGCAAATAAGTTTCACAATTGAATCTTATCCGGCAACCTATCAGGTTTCTAAGGATAAAATTTGCTCCAACCGAAGGCATCCAATGCGCTCCCGGTAATTTATCCATCCTCCCTGAATGACTATCCCGATAACTCAGAAGCATAGCACATCCGGTTTGGATTTCAATTTCCCGAAAACTCGATGGAGGGAAGGAAAACCTTGAAACCTTATAAACTTAATAATTTATCGTGGGAGAATTTTCGCAATTAATGTTACACTTTGCACATTAATCCTTTAAGCGCGTTTGTGGCATTCATACAATATGAAACAACCATTCACAACCTAGTTGCTACCAACATGTGGTTCATGGACCGTTCCTAGAAAACAAAAACTCCGTAATCTAATTAAAAATCTTCGTCTTGAATCTTCATCTTCTCGAAACGGATCTTCCTCCGGTCTTCGTCATTACATATAAATTTTACATTGAAAATTGCATCCTAGATACAATTTCTAGTAAAATAAATAGGCTCAAAACGGCCTTTACAACCCAATCGAATAAAATGAACGATTCAAAAACTAAGTCCACGAACCACATCCCCATTCAAAAGCATTCATCTAATAAATACTAAATAAATGGAAAGCGTAGAGATACATTGATCCAATCAACAATACGAACCGATCCAATCGATTCACACAATCGGTAATATGAAAACGTTCAAAATAATTCGGTCGATCACAAGTATTCCAATTAATCAATTTTCCCTTATAAAATGAAATATCATAAATCATTTTAATCATATTAAATCATTTAACATGCAGGAGATTAATTTTCAAGAAAACACGAAAAAATCGAGCGGGGTGAAAACTTGCCTGCCTGGCCGAGTCACTGCTGGCAGCCTGCCGGCCAGACACGACCCGTGTCACCTGACATGGTCGGGTCGTGCCGGCAGTGTCCCAGACATTCCAGCCAGACACGGCCGTGTCGCTTGACACGGTCGAATCAATTCCGGAATCCTACCGGCCAGACACGGCCCGTGTCGCCTGACACGGCCCGTGTCGCCTGACACTCGAATGCACTGGCGATGACTATGCAGGCTTAGGACACGGTAAGTCACCGGGACACGGTCGAGTCACTCTCGTCCAGAATGCACCTTTTGACCAAAAAGTCGTCCGACGACGATTCGGGGCTAGATTTTCGACCAGATATCCAATATCAATATTTTCCGACTTTCATATCTCCAATATAAATCATATTTCCCATAAATTTAAGATTTATATTTAGACATAAACTTACGAAAAATACAATTATTACGAATGAAAAACATATACCACGATTATGACTAAAATAATTCCAAATCATTCACCATCTAATCGAGCATTCCAAATGCCAATATCGTATATACGATCGCAAGACCTACGCTCTGATACCAGTGTTGGGATTCGGTGCCTAAATTGAAGGCCCAGCGGAAGCGGTAAAATGAAAATTAATTCGATCTGAATCCCTATGAGGATCGATCGAGCTACGTATATACGAATATAATACGAAACACAAGAGATACGAGAAAACATACCCTTGTAGTCCGTTGATTAAATGGTATCCTTCTCTTGAGCTATTCCCAAAGCTTTTAGTTGATTTCCCTACGATCCAATCTGCTCCAAGCTCTTGGATGATCCAACGCCGAAACTACCGCGTCTCTACTTGTCACGCGCCGGAGAAACGAACGGAATAACAACACTCGATTAACCTCTAAGGTTACGGCTAGAATCAAGTGATGAAGCATTTTATTATTGCACTCTAAGTGTATAATATTTATCTCTCAATGTATCTTGAATTTTCTCCAAGAAAACTCAAGAACAAGATGAAGAACAAGATGAAGACAATTGAGAAAACTTTTTTCTCTCTCTCTCACACTTTGAACCGTATGAATGCACTAGCTTAGGAAAGTGAGAGCAAGTCTTCATTATATTCTTCCATCATAATCTCCTCAAATCCCCTTTACCATATAATAAGAGATATTCTATCTCTAAAGGTCATGAGTCATCCATTATTAAAATGGAGACAAAGACCAAGAGGACTAGGTGAAAGGGGGTCGGCCAATCTAGAAGTAGTCGGACGAGTTTGATTCGTTTCGGACACCCGAGAGTCCAAACAGATAAAGTCCAATTCTGTTCCGATGTATTTATATCAATTAATTAATCCAATTAATTAATCATATCAAATACATAGTAACATAATTAATTTCTCCAAGAAATAATTATATTCATGAATTAAATTAATCACCCAGTAATTTATTTAATTCATTAGGCCGTAAATCAATTTATACAATAAATCAATTTAGACATCTAATGTCCCAATAAGTTAGATATCCAATATCTAATATTCATAATGAGAGAATAAGCTCGATTCATTCCGTCGTCAATCCTATTGCGCGACTCGGTAGGTCCGTCTCAGTCAGCAATGGGAGGAACCAAAGAGTAGTAGCACCACCTAGCCAGCCTGGCGGCCTACACTGTACCCCAACTGAGAATGAATGATTGGGATCATTCAAGAACCATTCTGTCGTGAATACCAGTAAACGTATAAACCCTTCTTTCAAATGTCCCAATCAAGATATAGGGTCACGGTCAGTCAAACCCTATCTGTACTTGACTCTATGTATGTGTTAATGCAAATCAAGATCATCGAGCTCTCGTGTATCCGATACAACTAGCTCCAATGCTTTGGCTAAAGACTTATGATCTCATCTGCCAATAACCGCATAGGACATATAACCCGCTCACTAACGGGACAAAGAATTCTATCTTGGTATTCAGTAGGACCTGCTACTTGCCCATCAAGATACACATCGAGGTTGACCCCCGCCTTCCGGTTTTTAGGGTCGATACTTAGCCATTTTCAGCTATCCTTGTCCAACGTCTCAACATACTAGATACGAACATATGGAATACTGAATACACATACTCCTTCTGAATATATTCTAATACGATACGTCTAATACATGACATCCTCATATACAACCGAGTACGACAATTATACAAATATAGCTGTCTCATTTCCGAATTTATTTTATCCATACTGTACAGATTCCATGCTGTATAACATAACTCGGATAAAATAACATTAAATAACAGTAGTAGAAATTCCAGATATTACATACTACACCACTTAAAATAAGTTTCGTCCTCGAAACTTGCAATTCGTCATAAAGAAAACAAACAAACCGTTCAACCAAAATATTCCGAAACCATCACAACAACGATCAATCATCATCATTAACGAATAACCAAAACAGTACACTTACAAATGCGCAAATTCGGCGATCTCCTGAGATACTAGCAAGTGACTTCACTGTAAAGCCTCAATACGCTTACAATCACAATTCATGAACCTCAACAAAAATCTTTGGATGACATAATCTATCCGTGTCAAATCCTGTCTGCCTGATTACACAATCAAGTCCAAATCCTGCTAAAAATCAATAATGTGTGATACATCTGCTCAACACAATGGTAACGTATGCCGAAACATCGACACAAAATCTGAACGCTCAGATGATCACCAACAATGATCAACCAATAAATTAACCGAGAATATCATCGATATGATGAACTCTAATACGAGCAATACAAAGGTCAACACGCAGCTAAAAATATCATCAACATGATAAACTCCTATATGATCAACCAGAGGTCAAAACACAATCGAGAATATCATCAACATTATAAACTCCAATATAACCAACGAACAATCAACGATAATCGAGAATACCTTCACACGGTAAGCTCCAACAAGGTCAACACAGAACCACATAAACAGATATACGAAATAAAAACATTCTCAAAATGACACACCAATCACATACAGTGGATCTCAATAAACATACCCGACTGGTGAACATATCCCTCGGCATACGAACAACCAATCACAAATCGATGAACATACCAAATCATACCTGGAGTGGGAACGACCACTCAATATCCAAAACAACCAGTATGGGGTCACCATCTCCGAACCTACACTTACAAAGAAATCATTCAAAGTCACTATGGTAGAGTCGTGCTACTACCATACCAATGGAATCACATAGTACATGTCCCGGTTTCACAAAATCCAAAGTTCCAAAATTACATCTTGTGCATGAATCTACAACATGCAGCATATTTCTCTTATCCGATAAATCAACTGATTTTTCCCTGGATAACCAAACTACCATACTAGAGTTCGGATCTCTATTCATCGTTCTATACTGATGTCTTATCCAGTTCGTGAGTCACACTCATGACTTACCATGATATGCACTATGCACTAAATGCGTATGTATACCAATCACATTTTCAAAACCAGTTTGAAATCATATAATCTTGTCAAGAAGACAAATTTTCGAAAGTTCTTTCAAAAATTTCAAAACTCAAAACAAAAATTTTGTAAGACCACAAAATAAATTTTCGAAAATTAAATTGGCTCGCTGGTGCCAAGTATTCGATAACAGTTTCCTTCGAATCCACGCGATTTCGAAGTTTTAAAATGAAAACCATGCAAATGCTTGAACACATCCATACTCATGTATACCAATTCGGTTCGTCACCAATATCCACTGATATTCCATCGGAAAACCACATGATAGAGTTCCAAAATCTCAATATATAAACTCTGACCAAAAACTCCTTTTTCCACACATGACTCGCAACGTCAACCATTAACCCATTCTGGATCACCTCAACTATGCTATGACAAAATATGGAAACAAATCAACACAGCGAAAGACTTCCCGAGAAGTTTCATTTGAATAAGTAAACCAAAATCCCGAAAAGCAGTAGGAAAATAGATAAATGATTGGTTAAGCATTTTACAATTCTCGGGAGTTTTAGAAAGCATGAAAAAAGCCTTTTGAAACATTAGGGTCTCAGCCCATATCTCATTCCATATTACAGGAAGTTTAAAAAGTAGAAAAACCCTTTTTCGGACCCCAAGTCCTGAGTTATAAAACTATTTCAATGTTGATTGGGTCTCGGCCCAAAAATCATTTTCCGTAAAACATCCGTAAAATATTCATTTGAAAAAGTATCATTTTCAAATGCTCAAAAACATTTCATATATCACAAAATGAACTAACATGACTACATGTTCTTCTCAACAATCCACAGTCCTTCTCTCGAATACACAATTCCGTTCCAAAACTTAACCGACATGTTGATTTCCAAAATCATAGTTTCTCAAATCATCAATCCTGTCCCAATTCTGTCATCTTATACTGTAACGCATAATATCTTTCTGAATCTCAAAGCATATCAACTTAGAACGGCAATAAATCTCAATGCAATTCGAAAATCCAAATACTTACAGATCGTGAAGCCGACGATTCCCCGTGATACTGGTACATGTTTCAACTCTAGAAAATACATGACACAGATATTTTCAAAACACACGTTTTGCAAAATCAGTTCAACTCGAGAACACGACACATTTCTTTCCTGAGAATCACGTTAACATCATTTGGAAAAGTTTACAGCATTCCCAGTACTACACTGGTAAATCACATAACGCACAAGCCCGAGTGAACAACAAAAACTCACGGCTCTAATATTTGTCAATCGACAACTCGAATGACACATCAAAACACGACCCAACTCGACCCGACTGTCTAGGTTTTCTCAACCTAAGCTCTGATACCATATTCTGTAACACCCCCAGATTTAACCGGGAATATTACAGCGTCGTGGGCCCCAGGATGGAACCCACAAGGATAAAAGAAATTTTCGCAAACATTTACAAATGCCCAAGAGGCCAACGACGGTACTATCTTTAAAACATTTGAAGACTACATAAAATATGTTTATCAAAACCGTCGTAAAATCTCGTTTGAAAGGACAGGGCCTGAAATGCCAGGACTAAACAGTTTAAAAAAAACATACGTTAAGCTATCGCTTACACGTACCGACAAAATAGTTTAGAAAACGGTTGCCAAAGTAACCTAAGTTACCAGATACCAAAAGGCCATTTAAAAATACGCACGCACCGAAAAAGACAGACAATTAAAAATACTCCAGCAGCGGAATACAACAACTGATCAGGAACTCAATTCACACAAAAACATGCTCTAGCCAGTATCCTCCGGGAAGCTCATCTCTCCACGACCGCTACAAGCTCGATATCTCAAGAACCTAAAAAGAAAGCCCACGACGGGGTCAGCCATAATATCCAACAATGATAACCGTCACATCACATCAATAATTACATACCAACGAGAATACAAAATAAGAATACGACCAATGTAATCTTATCATAGTAACTTTACTTACTCAAATAATTCTCAACAGAACAACCATTATCACATTTCACATCTCGTACTCGATTAACCAATAAATTCGAACATACTATCTGTATTGTACCTCAAACAATACTCAATATTCTCAAACTATCATCACCAACTCACGATACGGAAATATACCAGTTCTGACCAATACGATCCATCGAATAGCATCATCAAATCTCAAGATGATAACCGTTTGTCCATCAAGAGACAAATACCAAAGGAAATACGAAACATATCTCAAGATATGAAATGCCACGACAATCATGTCAGTCTAATCCGAGGTCAGATCAACACCACACACGGACATGGTCTTAACACAAGACCTACAAATGCATACTCATATGACAACGTCAATATGCTCACATCAATAATGATAATGTATACTTATGGCAAACCCATAATATACATATGCACAATAACAACACATGATAAAATCAATGATGCGAATCCACATGATTCCATCAACACAACACTGGGTAATCCACAGCGCCCTCAGCATAGATCCCATGATGATCCCGTCGGACCAACGCATGGTGGAAAACCTGTCCAACGATCCACCGCCCTCAGCATAGATCCCCATGATGATCCCGTTGGACCAACGCATAGTGGACATCCGATCCAGCGCCCTCAGAATAGATCACATGATCTCACCGGATCAACACAACATAAATAATACAGTTATGCATACACATATGCAACTCAATATGTTCATCAACATGAACAACATATGAATCAAAACATGAACGACACTATGATGAAACAACTAGGACGACTTCATGTTCAGCAACATGAATGACAACCTGCATGATCAACAACATCAACACTAAACCGAATCAAACTAAGATACTTGTCCCGAGTCCTTCAGGAGAAATCTCGATGTCAAATCATCACCGGCGATTATCCTCAATGCTCGGCGATCCAAACGTACCATGGACTATAGATACTCATATCCTCATTTTTATTGCAACGTAACCTTGATACCTGAATATGCC
Source organism: Orobanche coerulescens (assembly GCA_033398695.1). NCBI lineage: Eukaryota > Viridiplantae > Streptophyta > Magnoliopsida > Lamiales > Orobanchaceae > Orobanche > Orobanche coerulescens. The sequence continues at coordinate 55,951,581 of CM065803.1, forward strand.
AATAACCGAGATAAAGCATATACATTATGATTTAACTCCCAGAATCGGAAAAACAACATATAATCCGAATCTCCAGAATTTGCAATAATAATCATCGCTATATGCATTATAAATGAATGAAACTAAAACCATTCATTAAACATTATAACTAAGCAAGTAATAACTTGCCTCGATACCGATACGACGATGATGAAGCCGCTACCAATCTCATTGCCTTCGTCTACGAGCTCCGCGGCCCTGACCCATGCAATTCACGAACATACTCGAACACGACCGCAACATACGGTTATAATCATCGATAAATAATCTCAACCTATTGAAGTAATCAAATAGCAACGATCCGATAACAATCAACAACCGACATAGCCAAACAATCAAACTTAACGGGTCAACGATACCTCGATCCTATATAAAACCAAATAACACACTCAAACCATTTCGAACTCATATCTACCATATGAACCTATATCTGATCATTACCAATCAATAACCGATCGACAAACTTAACGACTTCACAATATCTCGATTTAGACACAAGTCCGAACAATTTAACTCAAACAATTACGAATTCATAACCAAAATATGATTACGGATACGAATGTAAAGGAAATCATATTCAGTGATCAATATGTTGGAACATTTTGTTCTATACAAATATTAATAATGTTTTGATGATTAAAGTTGATAAGCAAAACAAAACAACGAAGAGGCGAAGCAAGAATCGAAGAAAACGAAGACTCAAAAAGGTGTTCTGGACTAAGTTAACGTACGCAACGAGTATTGTATAGCGTACGTAATATTGGAATCATAATGTACATAACAGCATGTTTATAACGTACGTAATGAGAAGATTCTGAGTTCAAACAAGATGAACGTTGGAAATGACGTCATGGCATAGGTCAGCAAGCAACGGACATATTGACCTATTATAACGTACGTAATGATGTCTTATTAACGTACGCAAGGAAAAGAAACGAAAGCTACTGGACTCTTACTGGGAGATGCTAACGTACGTAACAAGGTTATGTTAACGTACGTAAGATGGCTAACGGCCGTAATGGGAAGGAGATAACGGCCGTGACGAAATGTCAGATTGCTAACGGCTAGTTTGATCAAGAAGGCTATAAGTACCATGCCTATGGTATTGATTCAGCACAACAACTTCAAGCATACGAGATAATCATCTGATTTTTATATTGATATTATTGTTGTTGTAATATTGAGCTTACATTGAGTGATTGAGTGTTATACACAAAATCATACACGAGTGGTAAAAGAAAAGATACGATTGGATTCGGTGTTATTAGGATCAAGGATACGGCATTGTTAGAATCACAATCACTATCTTCGTGAGGTTTATCTAGTACCCATAGAAAGCTAGAGAGGTTGATTCCTTATCCTACGAAAGGGAAAACGGTTTAACTTGGACCGACAAAAAGACAAGTAGGAGTGGTTTATCACGGACCAATAGAAGACGTGATTGTAACGGTTATACCTCGACCGATAGAAGAGAGGAGAAGAGGTTTTTCTTTAGCTTATTGAAAAAGATACCGAGAGAGGACGTAGGCTCGTTTATAGCCGAACCTCCATAAATCATCGTGTCCTTTTATTTTCCGCACTTGTTATTTACGCTTCCACAAACGGCGCAAATATCCGACCCCGAAACCCAACAATTGGTATCGGAGCGGTACTCTAATACACGGCCTAACATCTGAGGAGAAGATCTAATGGTGTTTCAATTTGCTCCTGTCGAAGCCCTTGCTCTTAAACGACCACCATTCTTTGATGGCTCAAATTATTTGACATGGAAGAAAAAGATGTGAATCTTTATTCGTGCCTACGATATAGAGATTTGGAAGAATATTTGCTTTGGCCCGAAAATTCCTCTCAAATCTTTCGAAGAATACGACGATGCCGATTGGAAAAATGACCATCTAAATTGTAAGGCTACTCATATCTTATTTTGTGCCTTAAATCCGGAAGAGGTCAATCGAATCTCATCGTGTGAGAGTGCGAAATAAATATGGAAAATTCTAGAAATCACACACGAAGGAACGACTCAAGTCAAGGAGACGAAAATCAATATGCTTCTCCATGACTACGAGTTATTCATGATGAAAGGTGACGAGTCCATCACCAATATGCTCGACCGATTCTCGGTTATCACTAATGGACTTGCTTCATTCGGAAAACCATTGTCTAGTAGTGAAAAAGTCAAGAAAATATTACGATCACTACCTAGCGAATGGGACGGCAACGTGACCGCGATTATGGAATCTAAAGATCTCAACACGCTTGATTTTAGCGCCCTCGTTGGTTCGCTAATTAATTATGAGATCGTGTTAAAATCACGAAGTGTCAAGCCGAAACCGAAGGAACGATCATTAGCCATGAAGGCTAAGATATCGAGAAAGAAAGAAGAAATCCCGGTGGAAGGAAGCGACGAAGAAGCGGCATATTATGCCAAGAATATAAATAAATCCCAAACCTTATTAAACCGGAGGAAGAAGGATATCTCTAGCGAAACGAAGAAATTCGACAACTCTTGTCAACAATGTGGAAAACCAGGCCACTTCGCTAAACATTGCCGTGCTAAACCCAAAAAGGAGGTCCTCGTGGCAACATGGAGCGATGAAGACGAAGACAATGAATTTAGCAATCAAAATAATCTCGCTCTCATGGCCCGAAGTTCGTTCGACGACAGCGACGTCGAAAGCCAGGTTAGTACATCCTCCCATGATGAACTTTTTGATGCATTTGAATTACTTCATACGGATTTTCAAAATGCATTATCGGAAATCAAATCTCTTAAGTCTAAAATTAAATCTTTGGAAATTGAAAATTCCAAAATTATAGAAAAGGAAAAATTTGTTGAAATCGATCATTCAAAGTGTATTGAAAATGAAAATATTTTGAAGAATGATCTTGCTAAAATCCAAACCGAGCTTAAATCTTTGACAAAGAAATTCTCGCGCGGAAACGAGAAATTTGAACAAATGCTTGGTGTTCAAAAATTTACTTTGAATAAAGAGGGATTAGGATTCAAAACTCGTTTGAAAAACGAATCCATTAATTTCAAGATACCCCATTGCGAAAAGTGTTTAAAAATCGGGCATCATATTTCAAGTTGCAAAAGCCCGAGACGGACGATAAAAATTAAGAAAATTTGGGTTCCTAAAGGAACAATCGTTTCAAATATCATCTACGTTTCTAAACAAAAACCAACTATAGGTTGGATGCCCAAATATTTATTTTTGGTATTTTACTCAGGGGGAGTAATTTTTTTTAAAACGGATAATATTTTCAGGGGGAGTTAATACCCTTGTATTTATTTTTGCATATTTCATTATTTATTAAAATTTTTTTATTGGTATTTTATTGCATTTTTGATGAATACAAAAAGGGGGAGAGATAGGAGAATGGAGAAATAAGTCGAAAATGTGATTAACCGTGAAAGGGAGAGAAAAATCGAAGAAAATTGATAGCATACAAAAAGAATTGGAAAAACGAAGGAGTTGAACAAAAATAAGGAGAAGTCGAAAATGAAGGAAAAGAAAAATGAGAAAACGTCAAAAAAACGATGAAAATTTGAAAATGAGGAAAGAAAAAGAGAAAAGAAAAGAAGGAGTCGAAAAAGAAATGGGAGAAGAAACTAACGAAACGGACAAAGTCGAAAACTTTGGTCTGTATACATATACATATATTTGTATTTTTGCAGGTAAATCCCATTGACGAAGTGTTGTTTTGTAATCATCAAAAAGGGGGAGATTGTTGGAATATTTTGTTCCATACATATATTAATAATATTTTGATGATTAAAGTTGATAAGCAAAACGAAACAACGAAGAGGCGAAGCAAGAATCGAAGAAAACGAAGACTCAAAAAGGTGTTCTGGATTAAGCTAACGTACGCAACGAGTATTGTATAGCGTACGTAATATTGGAATCATAACGCATGCGACATGTTTATAACGTACGTAATGAGAAGATTCTGAGTTCAAACAAGATGAACGTTGGAAATGACGTCATGGCATAGGTCAGCAAGCAACGGACATACTGACCTATTATAACGTACGTAATGATGTCTTATTAACGTACGTAAGGAAAAGAAACGAAAGCTACTGGATTCTTACTGGGAGATGCTAACGTACGTAACAAGGTTATGTTAACGTACATAAGACGGATAATGGCCGTAATGGGAAGGAGATAGCGGCCGTAATGAAGTGTCAGATTGCTAACGGCTAGTTTGATCAAGAAGGCTATAAATACCATGCCTATGGTATTGATTCAGCACAACAACTTCAAGCATACGAGATAATCATCTGATTTTCATATTGATATTATTGTTGTTGTAATATTGAGCTTACATTGAGTGATTGAGTGTTATACACAAAATCATACACGAGCGGTAAAAGAAAAGATACGATTAGATTCGGTGTTATTAGGATAAAGGATCCGACATTGTTAGAATCACAATCGCTATCTTCGTGAGGTTTATCTAGTACCCATAGAAAGCTAGAGAGGTTGATTCCTTATCTTACGAAAAGGAAGACGGTTTAACTTGGACCGACACAAAGACAAGTAGGAGTAGTTTATCACGGACCAATAGAAGACGTGATTGTAACGGTTATACCTCGACCGATAGAAGAGAGGAGAAGACGTTTTTCTTTAGCCTATTGAAAAAGATACCGAGAGAGGATGTAGGCTCGTTTATAGCCGAACCTCTATAAATCCTCGTGTCCTTTTATTTTCCGCACTTGTTATTTATGCTTCCGCAAACGGCGCAAATATCCGACCCCAGAACCCAACACAATCACAATCTTTCCGGCTTCCAGATATCATGATTCGTATTTCATCAAGAACATATGAATTCTACCACTACAATGAACGAACATTCGATCTTCATATCTAAAGATACTGATGATTCAACACACGATCGTCTTGCTATGTTAAATTCATCAAGGAGTTCCTCAAGAACACTAAATGATTCGAAACCTTGTTCATAGCCATCAAAACAACGTAATTTGATATCCTCGAAGATCTAAACAATCCTCATTCATAATTCAAGGTGTATATTATCATATTTTCCAATATATGATCCGCCTAACATCAAGAATCGAGCAATTCTACCAAGAACACTATGATTCTATAATCATAACCAATATAATCAAGACATAAACCATCATATCCTTCAACATATAGTTCATATAACCTCAAGAACCGTAACAACAACATCATAATCATCTTCATACGAATTATTCATCAGCAACAACATCAAAATCCGGATTGAAAGTGAGGATTATCTAACATACCTCTTAGAAGATGAAATACACAAGCAAACACTTGAAGAATCATCAATATCCTCGTATCCAAGCTTCAATCCCATGTTTCCAAGCTCACAATCGACTTAGGAGAGCTAAAACTCCCTCTCTCGGTGTTTGGAGGCGAAGAACGAAGTGAAACAATGAAGAGAAATGAAAGACTGGCATTCACTTATAAAACATTCCAGTTCGTTACGTACGTAACATGCCCATGTTAACGTATGTAACCACCATTTACGTACGTTATCTGAATTTGGTAGCGTATGCAATGACAGTCCAGAGTTAACTGACTCATTTCATTCACATCCTTACGTATGTAACACATTCTCCATAACGTACGTAATACGTACGTTGACTTGCTACAGTAACATGCTCGTTAACGTACGTAATGATCCATCCTTAGCGTATGTAATGGTCGGGGTTGACTTGTCTGTCCACATTCGCACCGAAAGCTGCCGACACGGGGTCCCATCTTCCGACCACAGCTCGTCATGTCTGATTCCCTTGTTACGTACGTAATGCCTAACTTACTACGTACGTAACACTAGAAACGTAGTGTACGTTATCTCAAAATCTTAACGCACGTTAAGGGCTCTATACTTAGCCATTTTTAGCTATCCTTGTCCAACGTCTCAACATACTAGATACGAACATATGGAATACTGAATATACATACTCCTTCCGAATATATTCTAATATGATACATCTAATACACGACATCCTCATATACAACCGAGTACGACAATTATACAAAGATCGAATCCGTCATGAGACATCAGAGTCCGAATCCATCACCAGGAGTTCGGCATACCCAACTCCCAGAAAGCAGGTCATCCATTTGGATCCCACTCGCAGAAAGATCGAGCTCTTCGGCAAAGACCTCGTCGCATACAACGAAGCCAGGAGATCAGTACATGATCGCCTCGGTTCCCGCTCTGAGAGCCAGACCGTGAGCATCCAGGCTACGGCGATGGCCTTAATGCAATGCCAGCTCGACGATATGAAAGCGCTCCTATAAACTGGGGTAGATGCCAAGAGAAATGTCACCGAACCGAGTGAGCCGCTCGCGGTCCAGATCAAGCTTGCCCCCATACAACCAAAGATTGCTCCTTCTCAAACACCTTTGTATGAGGGGAGATCGGACCCCGAGACTCACTTAAGCAAGTTCCGGATCTACATGACCGGATGCGGGGCGTCAGACGCGATGAAATGCCAAATTTTCCCTTTAACATTGGGCAATCTCGCCCATAGGTGGTACATCTGATTGCCACCGCGCTCAATTAACTGTTTTGAGAAGCTGGCGAGCGACTTCACGTCGTACTTCGCTGCCACGGTCGCTCGGCCAAAAGGTTCCCATCGCATGATGAAGATCATGCAGGGAAAAGACGAGTCTGATGAAGATTACATCGACCGATGGATGATATAGTCCTTACCGGTGAGCCCATAAGCGACGAGCTCGCCCTCTACTCTATCCTGGGGGGATTCAATGGTCTTTCACCCATGTTCAGGCACCTCACAAAGGACATCCCCCTACCTACGCACTCTTCCGCGCCAAGGCCTCCGACTTCCTGGCCAGGCAGAGGTTGCTCACCCTTCGCTTAGGCGAGGGGGCAACCGGAGAAAGGATGGCGCCATCTCCCATACCGTAAAAGGCGATCACCAAGCCCAGAAAGGTGGTCGCAAAGCCACCCAATGAGTTCAAGGCCTTCGAGGATGTGGAAGTCTACCTCCTCCACAACCTCAATCTATCTCCGGCCCATATCTTCAACGCCATCAAGGGGCACAGGTGGCTACGCAAGCCAAAGCCGATGAGGGAAAACGGTCATTTGGACCGCAATAAATTTTGTGCCTACCACAAAAGTCCCGGCCACAACACCAGCCAATGCCGCGACCTCCTCAGAAAACTCTAGAGATTATTCGAGAAGGCAAGCTGGACAGTCTAGTATCCAAGCTGGAGCCCCGGGCGGAAAGGACCGGGGGACGCGATCGGCGATAGAACGACGACCATCCACCTCCCAATCCGATCGCCAGAATCGGACGAAATGAGCCGGAGGACTCACATGAGTTGACCCCTCCGATCAACCCCGGCAGATGGGTCAATATGCTTCAATCAGGAGGCAGAAATCTCGGAGGTCTTTCCCCGGTTTCCACCATGTCAAACATAAAACGGAAGGCCGAGCTGAGGGTGTTCACCGGAGTCCACGTCGTAGTGCCCCCGGAGCCAACCATCTCCAAAGAGGCGCTCATCTCCTTCTCCAAAAAGGATAGGGAGGGAGTGCAGTGCCCCAAGGGGGATGCCTTGGTGATCTCTGCTTGTATCCTTGGGAAAACGGTCGACCGCGTGCTGGTTGACAACGGGAGCTTCTGCAACATCATATACAAGTCTGCTCTGGACTGACCATTTCGGCAACTTTGACCAAATTCATCAAGCCGTTCGAAACCGTGCTTCAAGGGTTCGGCGACAACACGGTCAAAGCCTGTGGAAGGATCAAGCTCTCCGTCGAGCTAGTCTGCTGTTACGATCCTAAGGTTAAGATCACTAGGAACCTCAATTTTGTAATCATAGACATGCCCAGCATCTATAATGGCTTCCTAGGTCGCCCCTTTCTAGAAACCTTTGAGGCGGTCGCCTCCTCTTTCTTTTATTGTATCAAGTTCCCCACTGCCGAAGGACAGTCGGTACTGTAAGAGGAGATCAGCTAATGGCAAAGAAATGTTTGAACTACTCTTGTGTTGTAGCTTTTCCTTTAAACGTTTCTTGTCCTGTTTGTAACACTGGGATGATCGACAACCAACCAATGGAGATCGACGAGCCAAACACCTCATACCAGCCCGACTCAGAAGACGCCATCTTACATCGGTCGTCAGACGACATCGAACCGAGGATCGGCTTCGAGCTAAGCCTCGATGTTGATCCAAGGATCGAGTCCAGCGATCGATCCAAACGAGAAGCGACCGTCCCCACCGATCCGGCTCGCCCGGAGCGAGAAGTGCAGATCGGCTCGAGCGTCGATGCCGAGCTGAAAGATGATCTGATCAGTTTACTAAGAAAGAACATCAGAATCTTACCTGGTTGCATCAAGATATGGTCGGCATCAATCCAAACATGCTTGCCACTATCTGAGGATTAACCCGGCAAGGAAGCCTGGTCACCAAAAAAGTAGGAAATTCGGTCCAGAAAAATGCGCTGCGCTAGATGTAGAAGTCCAAAAGCTGCTTGACAACAAACTAATCAGGGTAGCTACCGACGAGCCATAATGGGTGTCCAATGCGGTGCTCGTCAAGAAGGAGAGCGACTCCTAGAGGTTGTGCATCGATTTCACCGACCTCAACGCGGCTTGTCCGAAAGATCACTTTCTAATGCCTCACATTGACCACTTGGTCGATAGCACAGCAGGTTGCGAAATGATGTCGTTTATGGACGCCTTCGCCGGATACCATCAGATCCCAATGGCGGAGAAAGACGTAAAACACACATCATTCCACACGGAAAAAGACGTGTACTTCTGGGTCCGAATGCCGTTCGGTCTGAAAAATGCGGGGGCGACCTACTAATGCCTAGTCAACGGGATGTTCGCCGATCAAATCGGCAAGACCATTGAGGTTTACATTGACGACATCGTGGTCAAGAGACTCAAAAAGGAAAATCACCTCAAAGACCTCGCCGAGACGTTCGCCATCCTCGAGAATTTCAACATGAAGCTAAATCCCAAGAAATGCAACTTCTGAGTAAGCTCCAGAAAATTCCTGGGGCACATCGTGAGCCAAAGGGGGATCGAAGCGAACCCCACAAAGATCAAGACGATCCTCGACATGCAAGAACCACGGAATATCAAGCAGGTGCAATGCCTCACGGGGTGTTTGGCAACACTTAGTCGTTTCATTTCGTGGCTCGGAGACAAAAGCAAGCCTTTCTTTGCCACCATAAAGGATAAAAAATTTGCGTGGACAAAAGAAAGTCAAATGGTGTTCGCCAAAATCACGGAATATCTTTCCAAGCCCCAAATTTTGGCAAAACCGATCGCCGGCGAGAAGCTATTCCTTTACCTGGCAGCCTCGGAGGTCGCGCTGAGAACGGTATTAGTGCGGGCAGAGGGACAAACCCACATGCTGTAATACCCGAATTTTCAGTATAAATTTTTCGCGTTATTTTATCTGAGATATACTGTATAGTTTGGTATCTATACAGTATGGATAAAATAAATTGAGAACCGAGACAGTTATACTGGTGTGATTATCGTTTTTGATTGACAGATATATTCAGGATATGTTGTATCAGGTTGAACTGATTTGGATATCAGGTATATACCGTATGAGAATATTTTTGGGTTGAGTATATGTGTATTCAGTATGCCGTATGTTCGTATTTGTTACGTCAAGACGTTGGACAGGAATTGCTGTAAATGGCTAAGTATGGAAGCCATTACGTACGTTATGTGTTGAAGCTTACGACGTTAAATTGGTAGAGTTACGTCGTTATGGCGAGACATTACGTCGTAACATGGGAATCGACGATCGAGTCTTGGCGGCAGTGGGACCTGTGTCGGCGGCTTTCGGCGGAAGGATGATGACAGGCGAGTCAACTACGATTACGTACGTTATACAGGATGTATTACGTACGTAATATAAGTTTTACTGTAGCGAGTCAACGTACATGTTACGTATGTTATGAAGGAAACATTACGTACGTAAGCATGTTAACAAAACAGGACAGTTAGTTTTGGGATTAGCATTACGTACGCTATCAAGGATGGCTAACGTACGTAATGCGTGTTACGTACGTTAACTTTGGTGTGTTACGTACGTAACGAACAGAAATGTTTTATAAGTAGATGCCCGTCTTTCATTTCCTTCGACGTTTCTTTTCGTTTTTCGTCTTCAAACATTGAGAGAGGGATACTTTGGCTCTCCTAATCCGATTTTGAGCTTGAGGGCTTGGATTTGGAGCTCGGATATGGAGTCATTGATGATTCTTGAAGTAATTTCTTGTGTATTCCATCTTCTAAGAGGTATGTTGGATAATCCTCTCTTGAATTTCGGATTTTTGATGTTGTTGTTGATAAATGATTCGTAGGAAGATGATGATATGTTGGATTATGTCTTGATTATGTTGCTATGATTATGGAATCCTAGAGTTCTTGATGTCCTTGGTAGTATTGTTGTGATTTTTGATGTTAGGAAAATCATATGTTGAAGAACATGATGATATATACCTTGAATTATGATTAAAGATTGGTTAGATGTTAGAAAACATCGGATTATGTTCTTTTATGGATTGTGAACGCGAATTCGGATGATTCGTGTTCTTGAAGAACTCGTGAGTTATACATGATTATTGGGAAGATTTCGGATAATGGAAATATTTGAAACCTTTGGAATATGGTTATCTATAATGTTGAATTAATCGGATTATCCGGATTGATGATGATAACCGGTAATTGGTTTATATTATGAATTTACAAGGAGGAAACTTGTATCCGTATTTAAGATGGAATTTGGAATCGGTAATGTTAGACACTTGTTGGTTTAAATTGATTATTGATATGATCTTCGGATTGTGGAATTGTATTGTGGTTTTGAATTCGTGATCGACTGATTTGGTTGTTCGGATTTGTGTTTAATCGGGATATCGTTGAACTGTTGAGTTTGTTGGTTGAGTATGTCGGTTATTGATTTTTATCGAATGTGTGTTAATCGGTTATTGCAATAGGTTGATATGTTTTGATCGTGGATGATGACCGTTGTGTTGCGGTTGAGGCTAAAGAGTTCGTAGATTGCTTTTGGTCGGGGCTGAGGAGCTCGTAGACAAAGGCAATGGATTTTAATGTGGCCGTGGTATCGGTATCGAGGCAAGTTTATACTTGTTCAGTTTATAATATTTGATGAATGGTTTCGTTTTCATTTCATTTATAATTCGTATAGCAATGTTGTTAGAAATGTAAGTTGTCGGGATAATGGTTTGTATATCGTGCTCTGGTTGTATTAAATCATAAGGTATATGATTTAATTGTGTTCAGGGAAGACGTAAGTTATCTTTGGTCAAGGATATAGAATATCGGATATCGAGGATAGTTATCGTGATGACATAAGTATCGGGATAAAGGTTTATTGGTATTGAATGGATGGTACCTTATTTGAGATTATTTGTATAACTGTGTATTCGTTCAGGGATGTTGTTCGTGAAAAGGATGTTGTCTTCGGCTTGGAGGTAATCTAAGTATTTGTTCAGTCATGTGGATAATTAGTATGTTGAGTTGTTGTATATGTTGAGGTTTCGTGTAATGAGTTTCGTATCGGTTATTCGTTGAGGGATGTTGATCCCAGGACTGTTATATTGAGATCGTAGATCGTGTTGGTCATTCATTTGGGGATGATGATCCCAGGATTGATGTTTTGGATATTGATTAGTCGTGTCGACTTTTCATTGTCAGTCTGTTGTTGTTCACTTCGGTGAGTCTTTTGATCCTTATTGGATATGTGTTTCTTTGAGTTTCGTTGTCATGTTGCATCGTGACATATCTGGAGTCATATCTGCGTGCCGATTGGTTATTGTGTAGGATTTTTAGTCGGGCACATGATGGTTATGTGTTGATATTTCCACATTGAACCGTGCACACGAGGCGTAGTTCGTGAGGCTAATTAGGTACAAGACCACACGTGTATGTGATCAATACCGGGGTGGCTTGTGCACGGACACATTTCGGATCGGGTGTACTATGATTTCCATCTTTGAGCCATATTGTTTGGTCGTTCATCCTCCATTTATGGTTGGGTATGTTCGACGGTTTGTGACTGGTTGTTCATACGCCCGAGGGGTATGTTCGACAGTCGGAGTTATTTTTTTTGAGATCCATTATTGTTGATCATTTGGAGTCTACCTTGTTGATGGTATTCTCGGTTATTATTGATCATTTGTTGATCGTGTCGGAGTTATCATGTTGATGGTAATCTCGGTTATCGTTGATCCTTTGTTGGTCGTATTGGAGTTATCATGTTGATGATATTCTCAGTTGAGGTATTGGTTGATCATTGTTATTGATCGTATAAGCATTCGGGTTGTACGTCGATGTTCGGGATTTGTTATCATTATCATGTGGTAGTTGATCTACAGATATGTTGTGTATTATTGGTTTATACATGTTGAGATTTGATTGTGTAATCCGACGGACAGGATTTGGCACAGACTGGATTATTACCGCACTTATGAGTTTTGATGATGTTTTGAGGATTATTGGTATTTTTGGAATACAGTACAGATAATTATTGTTGATTCATTTCGTCATTTGAGGATGCGAAATGTGGATTATGGTAAGGATTGGATTATTATGGATTGGTAAGGTTATAACGGTAAGATTACTTTGGTAGTATTCTTACTACATTATTACATTGGTATGTAATTATTTATGATGATGTGATCGGTATCATTATTGAGTATTGTGGTGACCCGTCGTGGGCTTTATTTTTAGGTACTCGGAGATCGAGCTAGTAGCGGTCGTGAAGGGATGAGCTTCCCGATGTGATCTTGTTGTGGCTTGTTTTCAGAGAATTGAGTATTCTTTTCGGTTATTTATTTCCGCCGCAAATGTGTATTTTGAATCGCATTTATCCGCTGCGTGTGTATATTTCAAAATGGCTTTTCGGTATCTTTATCCGCTGCGTGTGTGTATTTTAAATGGCCCTTTTGGCACTTTGCGAACTTGGGTTATTTCGTTAAACCTTTTCCTAAACTATTTTATCGATGCGTTTAAGCGGTGTCTTAACGTACATTTTGAACTATCGAGATTTGGCACTTCGCCTTGTATTTTCAAATGGTATTTTATGACGGTATTTCAAAATTATGTTTTGAAAATATTTGAGTATTTAAAACATTACCGTCATCAGCCTTTTGGCGTTTTTGAATTGGTTTTGTAAACGGTTTTTAGCACAGTGGGTTCGTGGCGGGACCCACGGCTGTAATATCCGGTTGGATGCGGGGTGTTACAAAGATGGTATCGAGCTTGGGTTTTGCGAAACCCGGGCGTGTGTGTTATGTGGCTCTCTGAGTGCAGTAGTAGCGTGGCTTTTGAAAATGAGTTTTCGACTTTCGAGTCGAATCGATTTTGGAGTTTCCAAAATTTTCGAGATTCTTTTCAAACCGCTATTTGTGATATTGGTGTGCGTTGGTTGTGTTGAGACTTCGTATGGGAGTCGTGTGCTAGTATCACGGGAGATCATCGGCTTCACGCTTTGTAAGTATATTGGTTTGGTTATTTCGCTTGTGGCGACGCTTGATTGTTTTTGTGATGAGTTGGAAAATTTTGGACTTATACATTGTTGGCGACAGTTGCAAGTTTCGAGGACGAAACTTATTTTAAGGGGGTAGTATGTAATACCCGAATTTTCAAGATAAATTTTTCGCGTTATTTTATCGAGATATCTTTGTATAGTTTGGTATCTATACGGTATGGATAAAATAAATTGAGAACCGAGACAGATTATCTTGGTGTGATTATCGTTTTTATTGTGAGATATATTCGGGGATATGTTGTATCGGGTTGAACTGATTTGGATATCGGGTATACCGTATGAGAATATTTTTGGGTTGAGTATATGTGTATTCGGTATGCCGTATGTTCGTATTTGTTACGCCAAGGCGTTGGGCAGAATTCGTAAATGGCTAAGTATGGAAGCCATTACGTACGTTATGTGTTGAAGCTTACGACGTTAAATTGGTAGAGTTACGACGTTATGGCCGAGACATTACGTACGTAACATGGGAATCGACGATCGAGTCTTGGCCGGCAGGTGGGACCTGTGCCGGCAGCTTTGGCGGAAGGATGTTGACAGGCGAGTCAACTACGTATTACGTACATTATACGGGATGTATTACGTACGTAATATAAGTTTTATCAGTAGCGAGTCAACGTACATGTTACGTATGTTATGAAGGAAACATTACGTGCGTAAGCATGTTAACAAAACAGACGATTAGTTTTGGGATTAGCATTACGTACGCTATCAAGGATGGCTAACGACGTAATGCGTGTTACGACGTTAACTTTGGTGTGTTACGACGTAACGATGTAAATGTTTTATAAGTAGATGCCCGTCTTTCATTTCCTTCGACGTTTCTTTTCGTTTTTCGTCTTCAAACATTGAGAGAGGGATACTTTGGCTCTCCTAATCCGATTTTGAGCTTGAGGGCTTGGATTTGGAGCTCGGATATGGAGTCATTGATGATTCTTGAAGTAATTTCTTGTGTATTCCATCTTCTAAGAGGTATGTTGGATAATCCTCTCTTGAATTTCGGATTTTTGATGTTGTTGTTGATAAATGATTCGTAGGAAGATGATGATATGTTGGATTATGTCTTGATTATGTTGCTATGATTATGGAATCCTAGAGTTCTTGATGTCCTTGGTAGTATTGTTGTGATTTTTGATGTTAGGAAAATCATATGTTGAAGAACATGATGATATATACCTTGAATTATGATTAAAGATTGGTTAGATGTTAGAAAACATCGGATTATGTTCTTTTATGGATTGTGAACGCGAATTCGGATGATTCGTGTTCTTGAAGAACTCGTGAGTTATACATGATTATTGGGAAGATTTCGGATAATGGAAATATTTGAAACCTTTGGAATATGGTTATCTATAATGTTGAATTAATCGGATTATCCGGATTGATGATGATAACCGTAATTGGTTTATATTATGAATTTACAAGGAGGAAACTTGTATCCTTATTTAAGATGGAATTTGGAATCGGTAATGTTAGACACTTGTTGGTTTAAATTGATTATTGATATGATCTTCGGATTGTGGAATTGTATTGTGGTTTTGAATTCGTGATCGTGATTTGGTTGTTCGGATTTGTGTTTAATCGGGATATCGTTGAACTGTTGAGTTTGTTGGTTGAGTATGTCGGTTATTGATTTTTATCGAATGTGTGTTAATCGGTTATTGCAATAGGTTGATATGTTTTGATCGTGGATGATGACCGTTGTGTTGCGGTTGAGGCTAAAGAGTTCGTAGATTGCTTTTGGTCGAAATTTGAGGAGCTCGTAGACAAAGGCAATGGATTTTGGTAACGGCTTCGTGGTATCGGTATCGAGGCAAGTTTATACTTGTTCAGTTTATAATATTTGATGAATGGTTTCGTTTTCATTTCATTTATAATTCGTATAGCAATGTTGTTAGAAATGTAAGTTGTCGGGATAATGGTTTGTATATCGTGCTCTGGTTGTATTAAATCATAAGGTATATGATTTAATTGTGTTCAGGGAAGACGTAAGTTATCTTTGGTCAAGGATATAGAATATCGGATATCGAGGATAGTTATCGTGATGACATAAGTATCGGGATAAAGGTTTATTGGTATTGAATGGATGGTACCTTATTTGAGATTATTTGTATAACTGTGTATTCGTTCAGGGATGTTGTTCGTGAAAAGGATGTTGTCTTCGGCTTGGAGGTAATCTAAGTATTTGTTCAGTCATGTGGATAATTAGTATGTTGAGTTGTTGTATATGTTGAGGTTTCGTGTAATTAGTTTCGTATCGGTTATTCGTTGAGGGATGTTGATCCCAGGACTGTTGTATTGAGATCGTAGATCGTGTTGGTCATTCATTTGGGGATGATGATCCCAGGATTGATGTTTTGGATATTGATTAGTCGTGTCGACTTTTCATTGTCAGTCTGTTGTTGTTCACTTCGGTGAGTCTTTTGATCCTTATTGGATATGTGTTTCTTTGAGTTTCGTTGTCATGTTGCATCGTGACATATCTGGAGTCATATCTGCGTGCCGATTGGTTATTGTGTAGGATTTTTAGCCGGGCACATGATGGTTATGTGTTGATATTTCCACATTGAACCGTGCACACGAGACATAGTTCGTGAGGCTAATTAGGTACAAGACCACACGTGTATGTGATCAATACCCGGGGTGGCTTGTGCACGGACACATTTCCGGATCGGGTGTACTATGATTTCCATCTTTGAGCCATATTGTTTGGTCGTTCATCCTCCATTTATGGTTGGGTATGTTCGACGGTTTGTGACTGGTTGTTCATACGCCCGAGGGGTATGTTCGACAGTCGGAGTTATTTTTTTTGAGATCCATTATTGTTGATCATTTGGAGTCTACCTTGTTGATGGTATTCTCGGCTATTATTGATCATTTGTTGATCGTGTCGGAGTTATCATGTTGATGGTAATCTCGGTTATCGTTGATCCTTTGTTGGTCGTATTGGAGTTATCATGTTGATGATATTCTCAGTTGAGGTATTGGTTGATCATTGTTATTGATCGTATAAGCATTCGGGTTGTACGTCGATGTTCGGGATTTGTTATCATTATCATGTGGTAGTTGATCTACAGATATGTTGTGTATTATTGGTTTATACATGTTGAGATTTGATTGTGTAATCCGACGGACAGGATTTGGCACAGACTGGATTATTACCGCACTTATGAGTTTTGATGATGTTTTGAGGATTATTGGTATTTTTGGAATACAGTACAGATAATTATTGTTGAGTTCATTTCGTCATTTGAGGATGCGAAATGTGGATTATGGTAAGGATTGGATTATTATGGATTGGTAAGGTTATAACGGTAAGATTACTTTGGTAGTATTCTTACTACATTATTACATTGGTATGTAATTATTTATGATGATGTGATCGGTATCATTATTGAGTATTGTGGCTGACCCCGTCGTGGGCTTTATTTTTAGATACTCGGAGATCGAGCTAGTAGCGGTCGTGAAGGGATGAGCTTCCCGATGTGATACTGGTTGTGGCTTGTTTTCAGAGAATTGAGTATTCTTTTCCGGTTATTTATTTCCGCTGCAAATGTGTATTTTGAACTGCATTTATCCGCTGCGTGTGTATATTTCAAAATGGCTTTTCGGTATCTTTATCCGCTGCGTGTGTGTATTTTAAATGGCCCTTTTGGCACTTTGCGAACTTGGGTTATTTCGTTAAACCTTTTCCTAAACTATTTTATCGGTACGTTTAAGCGGTGTCTTAACATACATTTTGAACTATCGAGATTTGGCACTTCGCCTTGTATTTTCAAATGGTATTTTATGACGGTATTTCAAAATTATGCTTTTGAAAATATTTGAGTATTTAAAACATTACCGTCATCAGCCTTTTGGCGTTTTTGAATTGGTTTTGTAAACGGTTTTTAGCCTGGTGGGTTCCGGCGCGGGACCCACGGCGCTGTAATATCCCGGTTGGATCTGGGGGTGTTACACATGCCGATCTACTTCATCAGTCAAGCTCTACATGACGCGGAGACGCGTTACACGCCTCTGGAGAAGCTTGCCTACGCACTTTTCATGAGTGTTCGCAAGCTGAGAGCCTATTTCTTCGAACACCAAGTGGAGGTTCTGACGACTCTCCTTCTAAGGCATGTTCTGCATAGGCCAGACACCAACGGGCGGCTCCTAAAGTGGTCACTGGAGATTGCCCAATACGGTGTCACGTACACTCCTCGCACGGCAATCAAGGGCCAAGCGCTGGCAGATTTTATGGTGGAATTAACTTTCCAACCTAGCCCGACCAAAGTCGGTCGTCCCGCTTGGAAACTGTTCGTAGATGAATCGTCGACCAGTTCGCGGGCGGGGGCAGGGATTGTCCTCATCAGCCCCGACGGCCCGAGTTTCACAAATGTTGTGTGTTTTGATTTCCCAGCGACCAACAACAAAGCCGAGTACGAAGCCTTAGTAGGCGGGCTCGATCTAGCGCTCGTCGTGGGCGTTCCTCGCCTTCACATCTTCATGGACTCCCTCTTGGTGGTGAACCAAGTCAAGGGAGAATATGAGGCACGCGGTGAACAGATGATCAAATACCAAGAGTTGGTCACCGAAATATGCACAAATTTCGAAGAAGTGCTGATCGAGCAAATCCCGAGAGAGCACAACTCCCAAGCCGATGCCCTAACCAAACTCGCATCGTCGTATGGGGCAGCGGATTTCTCTAACATCCAAATCACTAAGTTGGCGAGATCGGAGATTGAAAAAAGCTTGGTCGCCACAATTGCCATTGCGGAAGAAAACTGGATGACTCCGTTCATTGAATACTTGAAGGACGGAACAGTTCCCACAGATCGGGTCAAGGCTCGCCAGCTTCAGCTCCGAGCGACCAGATACACCCACTTGGACGACCGGCTTTACAAGCGAGCTTTCAGCTTTCCCCTCCTCAGATGCATTACGCCGGAGGAAGGCCGACTTGTTTTAGCCGAAATCCATGACGGGATCTGTGGAAATCATGCGGGAGGACGAGCCCTCATCCACAAGACCACCAGGCAAGGTTTTTTCTGGCCTACCCTGCAAAAGGACGCGATCGCCTACGCCCGATCTTGTCACAAGTGTCAAATAATGGGACCGAACATCAAGCTCTCCCCCGAGCAGCTCAGGGCATCGACCTCATCGGTCCTTTGCCAACGGCACCGGGGGGATGTAACTTCGCCATCGTGGGGGTCGATTATTTCACGAAATGGGCAGAGGCCGAACCACTCAATAAGATCGGCCAAGAACAAGTAATTAAGTTCATCTGGAAAAACATCATCTGTCGATTCGGTCTACCTCAGGCTATCATCTCCGACAACGGAAAGCAGTTCGACGGTTTGGAAGTTATGCAATTCTGCGAGAAATGGGGAATAAAAAAGTTGTTCTCGGCCCCTTACCACCCTCAAACAAACTGGCAGGTAGATGCTGTAAACAAGATCCTCAAGCACACGATAAAAGCCAAACTCGAATCTAAGCAAGGGCTTTGGGCGAGCGAGCTCCCGGATGTTTTGTGGTCCTACCGAACGACGACAAGAAATTCAACCGGCGAAACCCCATTCGCCCTCGCTTTCGGAACAGAAGCAGTGATCCCATCGGAGATCGCCGTCCTCGAACTGCCCAACAACTGACAACGGACAACAATGTAGCTCGTCCAATCAACTTGGATATACTCGAAGAGCGACGACTGACCTTGGAAATTAAGAACACGATCCACAAAAGGAAATCCGAAAAGTTCTTCAATTCAAAGGTCAAAGAAAGGCGATTCCAAGTGGGCGACCTAGTCTTCCAGAAGATCCAGACCCACACGAGAGTATTCGGTCCGAACTGGGAGGGCCCGTTCAGGATATCCAGGTGGCTAACCAAAGGAGCCTACGAGCTCCAACACCTAGATGGGACTCCGGACCAATATCCCTGGAACGCCGTCCATTTGAAGAAATACTATCAGTAGAAATATCCTGTATTCATTTACTTAATATGCAAAGTGCTTAATGAGATTTCCCAATTCTCCCCAAGTGATTTGTATCAGCAAAACAAATCAAAGGCTAGTGCCTGAGCAACGCCTCCAAAAAGAGGACGACTCGCTCGCCCTCTAAAGGTCTTCATCTAACATGACCGACCTAGGCAAGCGATCGCCTCCCCCAGCACAACGTATACTGTCGAGGATCGCCCTCAAACATGACGATCCCAGGTAGAAAAGTGCAGCCATGGTTGTGGAGGTCGATGGAACCGACAGCCCGTCCATGCAAGGTTCTTTGGGCAGAGATCGCTCGCCCTTTCGTTTAAATACGAGGCGGGCGTAGCCGAAGAACCCTCCAAAGAAGATATGTGGACACGCTCGCCCGTCCTCAAAGGTCCATCATCTGACATGGTAGACCCGGGCAATGCAACGCGTCCCACCCCCGTCACAACATACGACCTCTAAGGTGTAACACCCCCAAGTTGTTCAGGGTATATTACAGCGCCGTGAGCCCCGCCGTGGGACACACAAGGCTAAACACACACGGAACTATAAAACTTGACCGAGAAGGTCTACATATAATGAGAAGAAAGACGATACAAAGGTATTCAAAAAAAAACATAACCAATGTATTCACAGACATTACATCACAAGTCAATACTTCGGCAAACACAGGCCGGAACTTCAAGGAAAGAGGAAAAACAATACTCGAGTATTCAATAACCAATCCAGTACAACAACACTGAATGGAAAGCTCAAAACATAACTGGAAGACCAACACAGTATCACACTTGCCCACCATCTTCATGCCGACCCGGTACACACTGTCCGATCTTACGGAACCCGAAATACATGAAACGTATTTCCCCCATAAAGGGGTTAGCCGTCGAATAGCTAGTGCAAGTATATCAAGTATGAAACACAATACTCCTCGACAATAAAGTAAATGTAATCCGTCAATTCATCAATTCAAGACTAGTATTCCGGAATGACTAAAATCTTATGACGTATGTGAATGCCGTAAAAACGGTTCGTTCATATCATACGCCGTTACATGTAGGAATGCCGTCAAAACGGTTCGTTCGTTACATGCCAACAATACATATATGAATGCCGTAAAAACGGTTCGTTCATAATATGCCATTAATATATCTATGAATGCCGTAAAAACGGTTCGTTCATATCATGCCATCAATTCCTCTTACTTTCAAAGTCGAGAACGCACAATCATAAATGTATACTTGCCTTTGAGACATCGAGAAATCGAATGGAGGAAGGGTATGAGTTCGGTAGGTCCAAGAACGCGCTTCCGGCACCTAAACGATTCGCAAGGAGTATGATAATTACTCATCCATATTCAAACTACACGAAGGAACTCCCCAAACCTGTCTACGATTCGTAAAGATATACGGATAATCAACTAAAGGTTGGAAAATCGTTCTAAATCTCACAAGTCCGAAAACGGTACAATCTAAACCATAAAATCGTAGGAAAGTTATACATACGGTATAGATACATCATAATCTCAAGGTTCTCAAGCTTCAAAGCGGGTAAAACGGACGAATCTACGAAAAACCCCAAAATTCCCAAAAGGTAGGGTTCTAAGGATTTTTACCTTGCTTCGGACGTTCGAAGGAATTAGATGTTGAGAAATTCTTGTTCTCCAACCAAATATATTGTTGTTAGAAGGAAGATCACTTCCAATCGCCTAAGATCGCCTCTCCAGTGATTCCGTCGAAAAGGAGTGAAGAAGGTGAGAAATGACGAAAATAAAGTCAATCGCCATATTTATAATCGTCGGTCTAGCGCACGCTACGCCTCCTTCATTAGCGTGCGCTAGCGAAGTCACCGGATAGTCCAGTGGTTTCTGCCGGTTCCGTTAGCGTGCGCTAATCGTCTGTCTCTAGCGTGCGCTAGTCCAAAATGTGGAACTTACTATCTCTGCCCTGCTCAACACTTAGCGTGCGCTAGCGCTAAGACTTAGCGTGCGCTATTCCATAACTCTAGCGTGCGCTAGCCGAAGCCTAGCGTACGCTACCTGATAGTCCAGAAAATCTGGTAACTTCATTGCCTCTGCTGACCAGCCCGGTAGCGTGCGCTACGGACGGGTGTTAGCGTGCGCTACTAACCACGAATAGCGCGCGCTAACAACCCCTAGCGTGCGTTAATCCGCCAGTCCAGAGAGCAGTTTGAAATGTTGGTTCTGACCTGACTGATCTTCTTAGCGCGCGCTACGGCTCAAAGCTAGCGTGCGCTAATCAGGCAGAATTAGCGTGCGTTAGCCTAGGCCTAGCGTGCGTTATATCTCCGGTCCAGAACATTTCCGCAAGGTCCTAAACGACACGATCAACAACTAAACGAGATACGAAACTCAAAAACAATATCAACAACATCTCCAAGCATTTACAGAGCGTTAACAAAAGGGAAACGGCAAGGTCAAACAGTCAAAAAAAGTACGGGTATTACATTCTCCCCCTCTAAAAAGAAGTTTCGTCCCGAAACTTAAGAAATAAACAGTTCGGGGTATTCCACCCGCATCTTCTCTTCCGTCTCCCAAGTTGCCTCCTCGACTCCATGTCTCGACCATTGCACTTTAACCAGTGGAATGGTCTTATGCCGAAGTTGTTTCTCGCGACGCTCAAGGATCTTTACGGGTCTCTCCGGAAGGTAATATCTCGGCTACGTCAATCTCACCGTAGTCGATGATGTGGCTCGGATCCGTGTACTTTCTCAATTGAGACACATGAAAAACACTATGGACGTGACTCAAAGCTGGAGGTAACGCCAAGCGATAAGCTAAATCTCCAACTCTGTCCAAAATCTCGAAAGGTCCGATATACCTCGGACTAAGTTTCCCCTTTTTCCCGAAGCGGAAAACTCCACGGGTCGGCGACACCTTGACATGATCCCCCACTTCGAACTCCAAGGGTCGACGACGAGTATCAGCATAAGATTTCTGACGACTCTGGGCAGCCAATAATCGGTCCCGGATAATAGTAATCTTTTCCTTAGTCTCCACCAACTTATCCGGCTCCGTCCCAACTAGCTCAGAAGCCTCGTCCCAACACAATGGCGACCTACATCGCCTACCATAAAGTGCCTCGAAGGGTGCCATTTGGATCGACGCATGCCAACTATTATTGTAAGCAAACTCGATCAACGGCAAGTGAAGCTCCCAATCATTACTCCAGTTTAAGGCACAAGCCCGCAACATATCTTCCAACGTTTGAATCGTCCTCTCTGTATGACCATCCGACTGAGGATGAAAAGAAGTGCTCAATCTCAACTCAGTACCCAAAGCCTGATGAACGGCCTGCCAAAAGTGCGACACGAAACGGCCGTCTCGATCAGAAACAATGGTTTTGGGGGCACCGTGTAACCTCACGATCTCAGCAATAAAGGTTCGAGCCAGTCTATCCGGCCCCCAAGTATCCTTAATACCCAAAAAGTGTGCAGACTTGGTCAACCGGTCGACAACCACCCAAATCATATTCATTCCGGCCCGAGTTCTCGGCATGCCAGTGATGAAATCCATAGAAATGTCTTCCCACTTCCACTCGGGAATGGGAAGCGGTTTCAACAACCCCGCTGGTCGTTGATGTTCAATCTTGACTTGTTGGCACGTCAAGCACCGTAGTACAAACTCCGTAACATCCTTCTTCATGTTATTCCACCAAAAATTTCGCTTCAAATCTTTGTACATCTTACTCGTCCCGGGGTGGATTGAGTAAGGCGTAGCATGCGCTTCTCGGAGAATTCTCTGTCTCAACTCTAAATCGTTCGGAACACAAAGCCTGCCTTGAAATCTCAGAATACTATCTTCGTGTACCATAAAGCCAGGAGCTTTTCCTTTAATTACATCTTCCTTCAGTTGAGAAATCATCGGGTCACTCCACTGCTTCCCTTTGATGTCATCAACTAAAGACGAAGTAATTTCGAGAGTACACAGCTGCCCCTGTACTCGTTGAAGCCAAACTTCTATCCCTTGCTCAATTAAGTCCTGACGGATTTTCGTCTGAGGTGTAAGAACCTCGAGCATTTGAAGAGATGCCGATTTGCGGCTCAATGCATCCGCAACGACATTAGCTTTACCGGGGTGGTAAAGAATTTCCAAGTCATAATCCTTTATCAACTCTAACCAACGCCGCTGTCTCATATTCAGCTCCTTCTGACTGAAAATATACTTCAGACTCTTGTGATCGGTATAAATCCGGCACGGCGAACCATACAAATAATGTCGCCAAATCTTGAGTGCGAAGACAATTGCGGCTAATTCCAAATCGTGAGTAGGATAGTTCATTTCGTAAGGCTTTAATTGTCGTGACGCAAAAGCTATTGTCTTATCATGCTGCATAAGGACACAACCCAGGCCTTGACCCGAAGCGTCACTGTAAACTGCAAAGCCTTCGCTACCATGTGGTAAAGTTAGAATCGGCGCTGAAGTCAATCGTCTCTTTAGTTCATCGAAGCTCTGCTGTCTCTCATCCGTCCAAACAAACTTTTCGGTCTTCTGGAGTAATTTCGTAAGCGGTCGAGCGAGTTTCGAGAACCCCTCGACAAACCGACGGTAATACCAGAAGGCCCAATAAGCTAGGAACCTCTTTAACATTTTTAGGCTGTGCCCTGTCTTGGTGTGCATCGATTTTCTGCGGGTCTACACGAACCCCTTCGGCCGAAATCACATGGCCGAGAAACATGACTTCCTCCAACCAAAACTCACATTTCGAGAATTTTGCATAGAGGTGCTCGGTTCTCAAAATGTCTAAAACCAAACGCAAGTGTCGGGCATGTTCCTCCTTATCTCGTGAATAAATTAAGATGTCGTCAATAAAGATGACTACACACCTGTCGAGGTACTCGATGAATATCTTATTCATTAACTGCATGAATACTGCCGGCGCGTTGGTCAACCCAAAAGGCATAACTACAAATTCATAATGCCCATATCTCGTCCGAAATGCCGTCTTCGGATCGTCGGACTCCCTCACCCTGAGTTGATAATACCCAGATCTTAAATCAATTTTCGAGAAAACTGCAGCCCCTTGCAATTGATCAAATAAATCATCTATACGTGGCAAAGGATACTTGTTCTTGATGGTTACTTTGTTCAGCTCACGGTAGTCAATGCACAAACGTAGTGAACCATCCTTCTTCCTCACAAAAAGAACAGGCGCGCCCCAAGGCGAAGCGCTCGGTCTGATGTACCCTTTTTCCAGAAGTTCTCCCAACTGATTCTTCAATTCTTGCATTTCGGAAGGTGCCATCCCAAAGGTGCTTTAGAAATCGGAGCCGCATCTCGGCTCTAAGTCCACGGTAAACTCTATTTCTCGATCGCGGTAATCCCGGGAGGTCATCCGAAAAACATCGGGATACTCATTAACAACCTAATCGAAGAGAGATCGACTTCGTTTCCTTCCATTTTCAAGGCATAACACCAATAGCCCGCACAACCTTTATTCAAAAGTTTTACGGCCTTCATGGCACCGATAAGTAACTTGGGTAGTTCCGACTTACGCCCCAAAAATGAGTACTCGGACCCGTCTTGATCATCATGGTGATAACCTTGGTACGGTAATTCATAATCGCTTGATGACTATCAAGCCAATCCTCACCGAGGATTACATCCTCGCCTTCCATATCAACTACAATCGTGTTCGATAACCATTCCATACCGGATATAATCACCGAAAATCTCTAATCTCCGGTTCCCCACAATTCTATCCACCTTGCGATTTCACGATGAAGGGATCGCAAGCGATCAAACAAGTTATATTCAAACGGCGTACACACTCCAAGGAAATAAAAGAATGTGTAGCACCCGAATCAAAAAGTACACGGACTGGATGAGATAGAATATGAATGGTACTGAAGCCACCGCCGCGTCGGGTTCATCTGCTCGGCGCATCTCATAAACCCGTGGTTGTACCGAACCGACGCTAGAGTTCCCCTCCGGCATTCGGCCCCGACCGGCCCTGCCGAAATTGCATTGAGGTTGACCAAAAGATTGCACTGATTAATACCTTGATCAAGTGGCGTTGAAAGCTTAGAGTGTCCAAAGTCTGGTTCGGCTCGGAGCAATAAACCGCTCTATGCCCCATCTCCACACGTGTGACACTTTAATGGTGGAAAGTAGCATTCAATTCAAGTGTCTGGCGGCCACAATTATAGCAAGTCACCGTGCGATTTGAGGTACAGGTGGAACGGTAACCCCTCTTCCCTTTATTAGAACGCGACGGCATTGTCCGCGAAACGGTTAGTCGTCTGAGACTTCTGAAAGTTGCCACCTTTAGATCCAGAAAAATTTCCCGCGACTTTTTGTTTCTTCGGTTCTTCGACGGTATCGTTGTCGGGGCTCAACATATCATGGGCTAAGGCTCTGTCCTGATACTCTTTCAGCGTGGTACAAGCAAATCCGGCCATGTACCGTCGTAAGTCCAATTTCATCCGCATATCAAAATAACGGATCTTATCACGCTCGTTACGTACTTGATCCTTCACATGGATCAATTGTTGATTGTACTCCACGATCGCCTGTGAAACGGGAATATCCTGTGGTTTAGCCTCGAAGAAGGCTCGGATTCGGCTCTCTCGTACCGGCCAAGGGCAAAACTCGGCCTCCAAGAGCTCTTTAAATTCATCCCACGAGGCAATACGATCCTGTGGCTTGATGACCTTCCACCAAGTAGCGGCCTCCTTAGTAAGGAAATACTGAGCAATTGGTACTTTCCTCACCTCGGGGCAATCAACCGCCTCGAAAATCTTCTCTAATTCCGCTTCTTGATCTTCCCGACTAGCAGTGCACCGCCAAATCGTGGAGGGTGCATACGGATTACATTCTCAAGCAAGGCATCCGTGTTTGGGTTCGGGTTATTGGTGAGCAGTTTGGTCGAATAGTCATCGAGTAGCCAATTGTTGAAGTGCATTCGCCACTCCAACGTCGCGTTGTTCCCCGACCGTCGATTGGTCGTCGACCCTCGGTGTCGGGATGCAGAAGTTCGACAAGCTGGGGTTGGTCGATCCCGCCAGGCGAATCGATGGAAACGGCCGCGCCCACCTCTTCCTCGTCCACGGCCACGACCACGGCCACGGCCCCTACCGGTGACATACTGAAGAACACACAAGGTACGTAAGCACAATTCAAACACACGTCATTAAGGTGATCGATTCTCAAGAACATCCATAGATGAAGCATAATGAATAAGGAAACATCGAAGAGTAAAAGGTCTTACAAGTACCGGTCGCCTTTGTGATGATGGCACGATGGTGATCTTGTGGGAAGTTGACGACTCATTCGACCCAAAAGACCGGCTGACTAGGTATCCATAGACCTAAGCTCGATACCATATTCCGTAACACCCCCAAGTTGTTCGGGGTATATTACAGTAGCCGTGAGCCCGCCGTGGGACACACAAGGCTAAACACACACGGAACTATAAAACTTGACCGAGAAGGTCTACATATAATGAGAAGAAAGACGATACAAAGGTATTCAAAAAAACATAACCAATGTATTCACGGACATTACATCACAAGTCAATACTTGGCAAACACAGCCGAACTTCAAGGAAAGAGGAAAAACAATACTCGAGTATTCAATAACCAATCGATACAACAACACCGAATGGAAAGCTCAAAACATAATGGAAGACCAACACGGTATCACACTTGCCCACCATCTTCATGCCGACCCGGTACTGCACTGTCCGATCTTACGGAACCCGAAATACATGAAACGATTTCCCCATAAAGGGTTAGCCGTCGAATAGCTAGTGCAAGTATATCAAGTATGAAACACAATACTCCTCGACAATAAAGTAAATGTAATCCGTCAATTCATCAATTCAAGACTAGTATTCCGGAATGACTAAAATCTTATGACGTATGTGAATGCCATAAAAACGGTTCGTTCATATCATACGCCGTTACATGTAGGAATGCCGTCAAAACGGTTCGTTCGTTACATGCCAACAATACATATATGAATGCCGTAAAAACGGTTCGTTCATAATATGCCATTAATATATCTATGAATGCCGTAAAAACGGTTCGTTCATATCATGCCATCAATTCCTCTTACTTTCAAAGTCGAGAACGCACAATCATAAATGTATACTTGCCTTTGAGACATCGAGAAATCGAATGGAGGAAGGGTATGAGTTCGGTAGGTCCAAGAACGCGCTTCCGGCACCTAAACGATTCGCAAGGAGTATGATAATTACTCATCCATATTCAAACTACACGAAGGAACTCCCCAAACCCGTCTACGATTCGTAAAGATATACGGATAATCAACTAAAGGGTGGAAAATCGTTCTAAATCTCACAAGTCCGAAAACGGTACAATCTAAACCATAAAATCGTAGGAAAGTTATACATACGGTATAGATACATCATAATCTCAAGGTTCTCAAGCTTCAAAGCGGGTAAAACGGACGAATCTACGAAAAACCCCAAAATTCCCAAAAGGTAGGGTTCTAAGGATTTTTACCTTGATTCGGACGTTCGAAGGAATTAGATGTTGAGAAATTCTTGTTCTCCAACCAAATATATTGTTGTTAGAAGGAAGATCACTTCCAATCGCCTAAGATCGCCTCTCCCGAGTGATTCCCGTCGAAAAGGAGTGAAGAAGGTGAGAAATGACGAAAATAAAGTCAACTGCCATATTTATAATTTGTCGATCTAGCGCACGCTACGCCTCCTTCATTAGCGTGCGCTAGCGAAGTCACCGGATAGTCCAGTGGTTTCTGCCGGTTCCGTTAGCGTGCGCTAATCGTCTGTCTCTAGCGTGCGCTAGTCCAAAATGTGGAACTTACTGTCTCTGCCCTGCTCAACACTTAGCGTGCGCTAGCGCTAAGACTTAGCGTGCGCTATTCCATAACTCTAGCGTGCGCTAGCCGAAGCCTAGCGTACGCTACCTGATAGTCCAGAAAATCTGGTAACTTCACTGCCTCTGCTGACCAGCCCGGTAGCGTGCGCTACGGACGGGTGTTAGCGTGCGCTACTAACCACGAATAGCGCGCGCTAACAACCCCTAGCGTGCGTTAATCCGCCAGTCCAGAGAGCAGTTTGAAATGTTGGTTCTGACCTGACTGATCTTCTTAGCGCGCGCTACGGTTCAAAGCTAGCGTGCGCTAATCAGGCAGAATTAGCGTGCGTTAGCCTAGGCCTAGCGTGCGTTATATCTCCGGTCCAGAACATTTCCGCAAGGTCCTAAACGACACGATCAACAACTAAACGAGATACGAAACTCAAAAACAATATCAACAACATCTCCAAGCATTTACAGAGCGTTAACACAAGG
This sequence comes from Orobanche coerulescens, assembly GCA_033398695.1. NCBI lineage: Eukaryota > Viridiplantae > Streptophyta > Magnoliopsida > Lamiales > Orobanchaceae > Orobanche > Orobanche coerulescens. Next base: position 55,980,440 of record CM065803.1, read on the forward strand.
GAAACGGCAAGGTCAAACAGTCAAAAAAAGTACGGGTATTACATAAGGCCCGTCATCTAACATGTCGGTCCCAGGTAGAAAAGTGCTAACAAGCCACAGTTGCAAAGTCGATTAATCCGACGGCGCCCCGTGCAAGGACTCCTCCAGGTAGAGATCGTCCGCCCCATCGCTACATCGCGAGGCAAAACGTAGCCTACGGAGGACCCTCACAATTAAGTGAGTCGCGAGACGTAGACCATTATACGGAATGTCGCCCGCGCACAAGACATGGTTGCGGAGGTCGGTTCCATCGAACTCGACGACCGTGTAAGGTTCCTCTAGGACGAGATGGTCGGCCTTCCTCGAGGAATCTGCAAAATTGAAGATCGCAAGAACTAGACCAAAGTTGGTCACTCGCTAAACGATTTATTTTTGTTCCCTGACTTTCACTAAGAAAACAAAAACAAGGGGGAGAGCGGAGCTATACATACGACGATCGGCTTTGTTCAGATATACCTACGATGATCGACTTTGTTCTGAAATTTACCAATATGAGTTTAACTATATCAATTCATTTAGAGCTGCATGTTCGACGATCGCTCCTCCTCAAACACCTTTGTATGAAGTCAAATAAAAAATATTCGGAAAGACGAACATATAAACAAGAAATCAGAGAAGGAAATACTAATTTCATTTCATTTGAAATACAAGCATGGTCGTTGAGGGCAAAATACAAAAAGGGAAGCCTAGTAAATTACAAGTAAAAACAAAAAGAGCAGGCTAGCTTAGGGTGTCCCTGCCGAGCCATCGCCCCCGGCCGCAGGATCGGCGTTCGCTCCCTCGCCAGCATTAGGCACTACACCCCCATCCTCCTGGGCATCCGGGTGAACAAGGTTGTCGGGCGACAGATACCAGCTCAAGTTGACCCCATGATCCAAGGAAAGGTCTAGGATCGGCACGAAGAAGGCGGGATGCAAAGGGTGATCAGGCGCGTAGGCTTTGAAGTCATCAGCCAAAGGGCCGACCTCGAGCCCTCCCTTCTTAGAGGCATGGATTGCGACAGCATAAGCCATATAGTAGGCAAATTCGCTGACATATTCCACGTTAAGGAAGGGATCGGCCTCAGTCGCCTCCAGCTTCTCGCTCAGCCCCGCTAAGGAGGTCGCTCAGCTCGGAAACCTTAGCGGCCACCTCCTCCTTCGATGACAACAGCTCGCCAGTCAGCCGGTCGACGATCGCCTTCATCTCGGCGACCTCCTTCTGTGCGGCCGCGTGTGACCTGCGGGCATCCGTCATTTGATCCCGCATCCGGTCATTCGCCGTCCGGGCCCGATCAAGGTCATAGCTTGCCCTGTTGGCCGCCTCCACGGAGCTCTTCTCCAGCGCCACGAGCCGGTCGGCAAGCTCAGCATTTTGCTTCCGAGCGGCCTCTTGGTCCGCTTGAAGCCGAGCGGTGGAGGGCCGCCCCTCATAGTCCTTCACGGCCTGAGCAGCCATCGCCGCCTTCTGAAGGGCTAGAGCGAAGGTCGCCTGCATCGCATCAGTGGATCGCCGGTGCACGATCGCGTCCAGGTCGGTTGTCCAGGCCTTCGGCAGGGCGGCGACAGCCCGAGCAACCTAGTGAGGGACATCGCAATCCTCGCGAGGAGCATTGCTCGATAGGAAATCTAGCACCAGCGGCGAACAGTTTGGGTCGCTGCGACGGACCATGTACCAAGAACAAAGGAGTTAGTATATTTCCAACAAGGAAACGTCATAATCCAAGCAGAGCAACCAAGCTCACCTTGCGACCTTCTCCGGATCGCGGCCAAAGAACGGCCTCCCACGAGGGGTTTCAGCGCGGGCAACCGCTGTGGCTTCCAGGAAACTTGAGGAGGGCGTGGACCCCTCCACCAGTGGTATCGCGGAAAGCGGAGGCACGGCGATCGGCGGCGCCACGGTAGGCGCATCAGCAGTAGCAGAGGCCGAGGGCTCCTCCGCCTCTTGTGATTGAGTCGGAGTTGTCCCTCATCCCGAGGCTCCTGTTCATCGGCGACCGGCTCCACAAGAGGCCTTTCCTCCGGGATAGGTCGGATCGGCGACGCAGGAACTCGGCTCATCTTCTTCCCTTGGTGCAGGCGACTCATAATCCCGGGGTTCGACATAGCAACCTCTGTAGGGGGCTCTAAGTAGCGGGGGAAGTGGATTTCTGCAAAGAAAACACTCGGCAAAGGTTAGTCACCTTTCTCAGCCGCAAGACAATCGTCAAGCAAATGAGGATCGGGAAAATTCGTACCCGGAACCCTTAAGTGGCGAGGAAAACGAAACAGCCGAGCATCCAACCAGCAGGCTTCATTGTTAATCCGTCGAGCGTCGATATGATTATCTGGAAGACTACGTATTCGCTCCCAAACGATCGCAAAATCAAAGTCTAGCTCGCCCGCTGCCGGAACAAGGGCACCTGCAAAAAGAAAGGCAAATTAGATCAGTTCAGGATATATCCGAACGAAGGGAGAGTCAAAACCCTTACTCGGATTCCTCTCTCGGAAGCCGGTGGGGATATCCAACTTGTCGGTAGGATTGTCGCTCGCGGCCGACCTCCACGCTCCGCCGACCCAGAACCACTTCGTCGGATCACCCCGGACCTTGTTCGGGACCCCAAGAATCACCTGGCCCGAGCGACCTTGAATGTGGTAATCGCCAACGGAACCCTTTTGAGCCGTCAGCTTGAAGAGATAGTTCATCTCCAGGGCGAAGGAAGATGGTACAGCCGGTGACCGCCGAACAAAGTAAGGGTGCAGACGATCTGCAGCCAGGCGTTCGGCGTCAGTTGAAGCGGCACCACATTCCAGGCCATCAGCAACTAGGACACGGTGAACGGCAGTGGGAACCGAAGTCCGGCCCCCATGATCGCCTCATTAACGGCGACCATGCCCTCAGGAGGTTGTTCGACACGTTCATTCTCGGCAGGCACGTAGAAGGAAACATCAGAGGGGGCATGGAACTTCGCCCTCCCACGGTCCAAATCTTTCCTGGTCGCCGTGCTTCTAATCTGGTCAAGGGACCACGGGGAGTGGCACGTGGCCCGAAACAGCGTCCGCCTTTCGGGTTCTTGGTTCTGGGCGACCGAGTACTCGCGGAAGTCAAACTTGGGAATTGGGCCGGCTAGTTTCTCCATAAGTTCGGCAAAGTCTGAAAAGGCTTTGCCGAACGCACTGTTTCGCTCCCAGTACGCCTTCACTGCCATCTCCTCTTCGGCCAGTGAACGCTTTCGCTCCGCCTCCGCCGCCCTGACCGCATCAGCTTCGTTAAAGAGTTCTTCAACCTCCGCGGGTTCAATCCCGGCGCAAATAGCCTCGACGACCGTCTCCATATAGAACTCCGTTGAGATTTCATCCCGGGCGGTCGAAGTCCCGCGGCGGAAGTGCTACCCATCTCATACACCGTGGATTTTCCTCCGGACATCTTCAAAAAAATAAAGGGAAAAAGAGAAAAGGTTTTGTCTTACCTAAAAAGTCTAGTCGGACGACACTCGGCAACTCGAAGCTTCAAAGGAATCCGGCAGTCTTTCTTCTCAGACAATAGAGTGCAGATAGGTTTTAACCCAGAAACCCTAGTCCCTTTTATAGGCGAACGCAGGGGATTCTGGGCAAATAAACAAAGTCTCAGGGGCCGAAGCGCAAGGGTCGGAAAAGTCCGCATTTAATGCCGCCCTCGAGTCCCGCGTGCGCGTTGTTTCGAGGGCACGCTAGAGGATAAGTCTGACAAACCGTCGGAATCCCCCAACAGGAATGCGACACCTGCCCCAATGACGTTTCAAGTCAGCTTTCACTTCTCGCTCTTTTCAGCGACCGAGTAGGTCGTCTAAATTCAAAATCAAAGTCCGCTCAAGAAGACGATCATCTGTTCCACAAAGTGTTGAGTCGCTCGTTTTTAATTCAAACGATCGCCAGTAGAACCACCTCACCCCACGTTTTCAACATCGGAGCGAGTTGGGGGGCAATTGTTGTGTGGCGATTAATACGCCTCAATAGGCGATCGGCACAAGGGCCGAGCGACCAAAGTCAGCATCAAATGAACCAAGGCAGACTTGCCAAACGAAGATGCCAGATCAAGATCAAGTACCGAGCGATCGACGTCCAGGGCGATCGTATCCTGGCACCTATCGATCGTCACTAGTGCCCGACCAATGACGACCGTCTTATGCCACGTGTAAAGCCAACATCCGTCAAGTCTACGAAGACCGAATCTCGGGAAGAAGGCCCACGTGCAGACCCGCAAACGGCGCAGCAGGAGAAGGCTTTTTTGACTCCAGCCCATCACCAGCTGTTGGTGACAAGGACAGCCTCTCGCCTACCGACAGACCCACAAAAGGCGCCCTAGTTGGGACCCCCCAAGACTGCGACGTAAGGCATGTGTTGTTTTCTCATTGGTTCCCACAAACGGCGCCATCCTGTAGCAGCTGCAGACTTTAAGAAAACTAACCCACGTGCTGGGACGATCGCCCTGGTCGCCCTTAATGGCATGTCAGAAGCATTAAATTAGCATTTAATGCAGAAAGACGCTCGCCCGTCTAAGGGATTGAGACATCCCAACTCCTCTCCTGTAAATAGAAGACTTCCAGTATTTGGAAGAGGACGGACCTTTTGAACTTTGTAACAAGAACTCACAGAGCATTTACTCTGGTTCTTCCGGCAATCATCAGCATTCAAGAGATAGACAACTAGGGCCATTACACTCATTATAATCGTACTCTAACATTAATAGTTGTACTCCAAAGTATTATTATTATTAATAACATCTCGCGAGAGCATTCAAGCCCGAGATTAACAACCCCGGCAAATCTTGTCTTATTTACATTCTATCGCTCGTGCTCTTGCATTTTGTTTGTTACTAACCCGTAGCCATATCTAGCAAATCACTCCGAATAATATTTTGGGTAACAACAACACGCTTAATAGTCACTTTTTTTCCCGACGTCATCTTCAGAATCACCGTGCCTTCACCTAGAATAGTTGAAGTTGCAAAATTTCCCATGACCAACTTTTCACCAGCATCTGTCTCTTCCAAGGAGGAGAACATGGTCTTATTGGCACAAATATGTCTGGTTGCTCCAGTGTAGACACACCCACTACTTGATACTTGAACCAACCAAATTCAGTTCAGAAATCATAGATATAATCGATATTCGCCACCTCGTCAGTAATCACATGCACTGTTTTGCCATGTTTACTTTTGGGTTTTTTTGACAGCCTGCAGTCAGCTGCCCTATGACCCATCACTCACATATCTTGTTTCACAGTCATTTTATTGAGCTTAAATAGCTCACAACTCTCATAACCCTTGCCTACAAACATACCATTCTTAGACCAAACAACTGCATCCGACTCAAAAACTAATCTAAAGCCATGCTTATTGAACAAAGTACTATAAACAAGGTTCTTACGAATATCAGGCACATACAACACATGTTTAAGAGTCACTTCTTTTCCCGACGTCATCTTCAGAATCACCGTACCTTCACCTAGAATAGTTGAAGTTACAGAATATCCCATGAATAATTTTCCACCAGCATCTGTCTCTTCCAAGGAGGAGAACATGGTCTTGTTGGCACAGAAATGTTTGGTTTATCCAGTGTCGACCCACCAATACTTGGTATTTGAACCAACCAAATTCACTTTAGAAATCATAACATATAATCGATATTTGCCACCTCATCAGTAATCACATGCACTTCGTTGCCATCCTTTCTTTTTGGTTTCTTTGGTAGCCTGCAGTCAGCTGTCCTATGACCCATTTTCTCACAATTGAAGCATTTTCCCAGGAACTTCTCTTTCTTCTTTGAAATTCCTTCTTTAGGCGCAAGCTTGGATATTTTCTATTATTGCCTTTCTTGGAAGCATGTCCCATTTCCACAACATATGCCTTAGCCACAATGGTATTGACCTCCTTTTCTAATCCTATGTTGTCTTCTTCAATCCGAAGTCTAAGAATAACATCCTCCATGCTCATCTCCTTGCGCTTGTGCTTGAGATAGTTCTTGAAATCTTTTCAAGTTGAAGTCATCTTTTCGGTCACAGTAGCCACTTGGAAGGATTCACTAATGACCATTCGTTCAACATGGATCTCATGAATGATCACCTGCTGTTCTTGCACCTGATTGACCACAATCTTGGAGTCTATCTTAAAATCCATGAACTGTCCAACAATATATTTTTTGGCACCAGCATCCTCGATCTTATATTTAGGGTCAAAAGAGTCCCATAATGCCTTAGCTGATTAGCAGTGCTATATACATTGTATAGCGAATCAGCAAGGCTAGTAATCACGTAGTTTCGACATAAATAGTCACAAGTTTCCAAGCATCAATGCCCGTCAATGTTTGTTGATCATTATCCTTATCATACTTCGGTGCCACTTTTTTAATGAATCGAGACAAAACTAGAGTGGTCAGATAGAACATCATATTCTATTTCCATCTCTTAAAATTCGTGCCATTGAATTATTCTAGTTTCTCAGCATGGTTCACGAGAACCGAAACACCATGGTTGACTGAAACTAAACTAGAAGTCTTCACTGGACTCGAATCATGGTCCTGAGGCGCACATCCAGAACCGTCCGTAGACACAAGGGGCTTTTTTGGCTTTGAAGGATCCATCTTATTAATTCTTAGATATGTGTTTAATCAAGTAGACAAATATAAAAAGCTACTTTAAGATAGTTGAAAATCTTCACTTGAATAAACAAAAATCTAAACACAAATTAAAATATAACCTTGCAAAACAATCGTTAATTTCCTAATAGTAAATAATTTAACAAAAAGAAAGGCTAGAAGTATGTCGATGTTGAGTCCATAAGATCTGTCTCCTTTAAAGCAAATTTGCCCTCACCATTGTGTAGCATCTGCCTCCCAGGATAAGACTATACATCGATGCACTGATATATTAATCAATGCACCCTCAGCGAACTAGAGTAAACGTGTACTATCAGCCGCACAAGAACAAAAAGAAAGAAAATTTCGGGTACTGGAGAATGAAGTTTCGAAGCAAAAAACAGTTGAAAAAAGCGGACCTCTCACGTCTATTTTTATAAGGCGGACGTGAGAGAGAAGTGTGCTGGAGGAACATCCCAACGGATTAGGATTGGTATGATAATACTTATCTTAATATTAATCCGATTATTTTCAATTAATTTAAGTACTTATCCCAATCTTAATTTCGACTACAATCACTTAATTTGGCACTTATCCTAATCCAAAAATTTTGGATTACTTTAAGAGGTGGTTGACAAATAAATTTCCAATAAAAAGATAACTTCGAGATGTCGAGATATTTCGTCCAAATCGACCCGACCAGAGACGAGATGAGATGGATGGATGGACAGCTGCAGCGTGTGCGTGTGTGTGCGCGAGGATCGCCCAGTCACATATCCACTCATGTCTTCATTAGTTGTTGGTGGACTTGTGTTTATGCATATATCCTTATATACACAAAAATCTTTCTACTCTTTTCCAATGTGGGACAAAGTCCCACATCCATTTACAAGGCACTCACTTTGGAGCATTAATGCTCATTCATCCTCCTCCATTTTGAGTGTTTTAGCATGGTTTGGAAAATTCCTGTGGAGCACTACATATTTCAACCATATCTCCACATTGTTTTATCGTCGAGCCCACTCAAAATGACGCCTCAAGTCGGACTTTAAAAATCCCTTATAAGTCCATTTTCCAACAACCATAATACAAAATCACAATTTCACAAATTCATACTATGAAACATGATAAATATAATTAAAGTACATGCCTTTAACACAAATGTGAAGTAACTCGAATAGAATTGGCTCCCTCATTCGCACTTTGGATGCCTAACTTCGATTACAAAATAACACATTTGTAACTAACGGTTCTATCAACTAGTGTGATTAATGGGTACGATCCTAAATCATATTACTCAGATTCAAATTATCGACAACAACATCATCAAACGCCAACTCCAAATCAGCTTACGTGATTGATACTTAATCCTACTAAGCAATACAGGACTTATCCATGAATCATACTTGTCATAATTCTAAGGAATTCCACTAAAACCTTAAGAATAAATTTAACTATACGATTAACTCTCTGATTCAATTAATTCGATAAACCTTATGAATTATATTTACCCAGATCCTCTTCTTAGCATAACTAAACTACAATCCTTCAGTTAAACCCCTAACAATCTAAAATTGATAATAAATTCATACTACAAGATGATAATTGATCCTCTTAGTAAGCTTAATCCTCTAATCATAATTCCAAGGAAATAATCACAATCATCTTCTTATCATTCATAAGTTCTAAGGCTTCCTTAAAATTATCTTAAACATGGTAAATATTTTAAAAACTACTCAAATATGAGAATTAAACCAGTAATATATCTACATATCTTCAGGAATTTGAATCTATACTTGGAGTTAAGCCACACATACCGTAACTTGGCGTAAAACAAAATAAGGAATTGTAGAAATGTACTTCTAAAGCTTGAGCACAATCCAACACCTCATCTAGCAGCTAGAAATCCGAGTTTTAAGGGCTCAAATATGTGACGGAAGACTCAAAGAATGAAAACGAAGAGGTCTGATATATGTATATGCAGACTCATAAGCGTTTACGTTCGCTAATCCGCCACTTTCTGACATTAACTCAATGACTCCTTCCGTAGTGATGAGTCGATTCTTGATCGACTCATTCTGTTCTTTCTAGTCGTGTTTTTGTTTGTTTTGGAATTTTTTGTTCTCTTTTATGCATGGTATGTTATGTTTTTAATTTATAGGTAACCAAGCGAAGATTGTGATGAAATATGCGTTTTCATAGCTAATATTGGAGTTTATGACGATCAAGGGCTTAAACGGGGCCTAAAATGACGAAAGATTGAAGCAGTATCGGTCGAATCTCCTAAATTCCAGAATCTCCACTCCGAATTGAGATGTGTTCTCCTTTGATATAAATTCCTCGTGAAATTAGCTTCGAAATGGTATATCATATGCTAAATTCCGAGGTGTATTGATACAAGAACGAAGGATCAAGCCGAAGAAGACCAAAAACCGAACTTGGCTGCACCATGCGACTCGGCTGCACCAGGCGACTCGGCTGCACCAGGCGACTCGTCCGTGTCACAGGACACGGCCGAGTCTCGTTCCAGTAAAAAACCCTCTTTCCTGATGAGTACAACACGACCATGTCTTTTATGACACGGCCAAGCCCGATACAGCCTATTTCGCATTTTCAGCGCACTACGACACGGTCGTGTCATGGGACACGACAGAGTCTCAATACAGAAGGCTTTTCCTCCTTTTCACAGTAGTACGACACGGCCGTGTCCCAGGACACGGGCCGTGTCACTTTTCGGTTCATGTCACTTTCCTTGACATTTTTGCACTATTTTGAGCCTTTTCTTGATACTTTTGGCTATAAAAAAGGGAGGTGGTGACCCTTGAGGAGATATGCTTATCTTGTGGGAGATATTCTTGAGGAAAAAACACAAGATTGAGGGAGAAAACACCAAAAAGTGAGTCCAAAGTGAGATTATTTCACCATCTTCTTTGTATGTTCTTGGACTGAAAAATACATTTGTGAGATATAATAATTCCTTGTATCATTTTGTTGTGAGTTCTTGAAAGAAGATCATCAAACCTTCATCGGGAATTCGATTTCGGCATTTACAAGGGAAGTTTCTACTATGTTTTGTTTTACAATTTCCATTATTGTTGTTGAAATAATCATGTGTAGCTAATCTTTTCATATGGGTTTTTAGATATAGCCACACACATGTTTTCGATTGTTAGTTCCTTTTGATTTTCCGGGTAAAGTTTGGGATTGTTCCTCTTTTTCGTTCTTCGCGTGAGAACTTTTGAATTAGATCATCAAACCTTTTTCATTGTTGTTATTATTATTCGAATCGAGGGTTTTTGTCGGTGTTCGCCATCAAACGACCCGAAAGAAACGATTGTGAATGTTCTCTTGCTTTTTCGCGCGATCTTTTAACGATTTACCTCATCAAAAGTAGTCGGTTAATTGATTGTTAGTTAGGGATTCATCCCCATCAAAACAGTATCTCTTAATTTTCGTTGAGAACAATCGTGATTTTTAGAATTACCGCCATCAAACGGATTTCTTTTAATCGTGAGCAATCGATAATTCCAAACCTTATTTATTTGAGTATCGGAACTAATAATTGATTACGTGTGTGTCAGTGACTCTAAATTCCCATATCAATCTCATTATTGTTATCTCTCATTTATCCGACGATCAAATTGGTGTTGTTATCACTTAGTTTATTTTTATACGTTAGTATTATAATCCAATCGAACCAATGATGTATTTTAATTTATTATACTTTTGTTCATTCAACTATTTGCCGAACAATATCGAACTTTAAACCGTTTCCAATTCCTCGAGAGATCGACCTCGGAGTTACTTGCCGCTTCCTACAAAAGCGATTCGTACACTTGCGAGTATTTAATTTGTTCATCAAGTTTTTGGCGCCGTTGTCGGGGAATTGGCGTTTAATTTTTAATCTTGTTTTAATAATAGTTGGATTGTTATTCTTGATCAATTTTATTTCGCCGCTTCCTTTGTTTATGCTTGGTAGGAGATCGTTGGGTAACCTGATTCTTCCGCCCATAGACGAAGTTCAAAGGATTAGAGCACCAAAAATAATGGCCACAACATCAATGGCAAACGACGAGGTGAATCCGGATCTCGAAGAGCGACTTTTGCTCCAAGAAGATAACCCTCGTCAACCGAGGGTTGAGAATGTTGCACAAAATATAGATGAGGAGGAAATTCGTCAACCAAGATTTCCTAGATATGAGAATGTTGGGCGCAATCAAGGGATGCCCGAAGCTCAACAAGGGAGATACTTCTATCCGAGACAACCACCCGTTGGAGTGCAATATGGAGCGAATTATTATCCCGGACCTCGATATGGGATGGAAGCAAACTATAACATGCCGCAACAACCTCCGGTCGAACATCTAATGCGAGACTATGCAAAGCCCGTGGTGAACACCGCCATTTCATGCATCCAATTAGCACCGGCCGCAAGGAACTACCACATAAGCGGATTTCACATCGAGCAATTGCCCTCATTTCACGGATTAGCACGAGAGGACCCGTTATCATTCATCCAAGACTTCTATGTGGCGATTGACAACTTCCCATTAAATGGGTTGAGCGAGGATCAACTAAGGATGAAGTGCTTCCCTTATACACTCAAGGATGGTGCGAAACAATGGTTGATGACTTTGGCGCCCGGCTCACTAAGAACATGGGATGAAGTTTACGATAAATTCATTACCAAGTACTTCTCCCATTCAAAGACTACGCAATTGAGAACTCAAATATCTACTTTCGGACAACAAGACGGAGAGGCATTTCACGAAGCATGGGATCGATTCAAAATTCTACTTATTCAATGCCCACACCATCACTATCCGCTTCAACTACTTAATCAATTCTTCTATGACGGATTGACTCAATATTGCCAAGGAGCGGTAGATAATGCAGCCGGTGGTTCGTTTTGGGGTTTGACGGAGATACAAGCCTATGATGTGTATGAAACATTGGTAGCAAATTCTCAACAAAAAAGTGTATGTGTTCGTAGGGGAGCCGTGCACCAAGTGAGCGAGAAGGACGAGATGCAATCTAAAATCGATGAGTTGACAAATGAACTAAGACAACTCAAGACTCAAAATAAATCTTCTAGCTCACAAGTTTGCGAGATTTGCGGAGCACCCGGACATGATGCCAATTCATGCCCTCATACTTTTCCGGGAGAACAAACCGAACAAGTTAATTGGGCTATGGGACAAAGCGCGGGAAGGCCCGAATGGGAAGAGAGGAGAAATTATTATGGCGGAAACGCAAGAAATGCACCTCTCCCAAATACTTATCATCCTGGGCTAAGAAACCATCCGAATTTCTCATGGAGAAACAACAACCCGGTGCCATACGACACAAGCGCCCAAGCTCAATACAACGGAGGAAACCGAGCCCAACAACCAACACGAAGTGAACCACCTCCACAACAAAGGAACTCTCTTGAGGAGAGTATTGCGGCATTCATTAAGGAGAGCAAGGAAAACCGAGAGGAGAACAATAAGAGGTTCGAATATTTAGAAGCTTCGATGAAGAAAATGGAGATTCAAATTGGGCAACTTGCTACCGAGGCACGTAGACAAGAAAGGGGTAAACTACCAAGTCAACCCGAGCAAGCTCAAGCCATTACCACTCTCCGAAGTGGTAAAGTGATTAATAGAGAAGTTAATTCCGAAGTAAAAGAAAGAGGCGATGAGAAATAAGACGAGTCGGGAAATCAAGAGGAGAAAATAGACGAAGCAACTTCAACTTCCAAGCTTCACAAATCCGCTCAACCATATAAGCCACCAATTCCTTTTCCGAGCCGACTTAGAAAAGCAAAGCAAGATGAGCAATTTTCCGAAATTTACGACATGCTTTCGAAGGTTCATGTCAACTTACCTCTTTTGGATCTTGTGAAGAACATTCCCGCTTATACAAAATTTTTCAAAGAGTTAACCTCCAACAAAAGAAGATACAATGGGAACGAGAAAGTGGTGCTCTACGAGGTAGAAGCAAGGGGTCAAAAGAAAGGCGACCCCGGAAGTTTTATGATCGACATCACTATGGGAGATAAAAAAGTTGCTCGTGGGATGTTAGATTTGGGAGCAAGTGTGAATCTCATGCCATACTCGACCTATTTGAGGCTTGGACTTGGGAGAATTAAACCGACAAGAATGACTCTTCAAATGGCGGATAGGTCGGTGAAATACCCCAAAGGAGTCATTGAAGATCTATTAGTGCAAGTGGACAAGTTGGTTATTCCGGCCGATTTTGTTATCTTGGAGATGAGCGATTTCGAAACAAGCAAAAATGAAGGGACGATACTTCTAGGACGGCCATTCATGCATACAACAAAAACAATCGTCGATGTTGATGAAGGAAAGGTCACCATGACCGTCTTGGGCAAAACCGTGGAGATCAACGTGTTCGGTTCATCTCATATCCCTTCTCATATTTATGCTGCCCATGATGTGAATTTTATTGATTGTATTGATTCTTTGGTTAATGATGCATATTTTCATGATGATGTAGGGGACACGTTGCATGATACTCTAACCGTTGAGCATGATATGGGGCTTAATAATCTAGAAATTGAAGAATATGTTGCATTGTTAGATAATTCCGAAACAATTGATGAAGTTGACGGTTTTAAGATACTATTGGAATTAAAATTTGAGGAGCCCGTTGAAATCACCCCACCCCAACTTGAATTGAAAGAACTTCCGGCACATCATAAAGATGTTTTCTTAGGCAAAGTGACACTTACCCTGTAATTGTCTCTTCCGAATTAACTCCCTTGCAAGAAAACAAATTAGTAGAAGTTCTAACTAAGTTAAAGGAAGCGATTGGGTGGAGTATTTCCGATATCAAGGGAATAAGTCCTGTTAGGTGCATGCATAAAATAATTCTTGAGGAAAATGTTAAACCAGTTAGGCAACCTCAAAGGCGTTTAAATCCGAACATGCAGGAAGTTGTGAAAAAAGAAGTTTTGAAATTGCTAGATGTCGGAGTCATCTACCCGATATCCGACAGTAAGTGGGTGAGTCCTGTGCATGTAGAGCCTAAGAAATCTGGAATAACGGTGGTTCGTAATGATAAAAATGAATTAGTGCCCACTAGAACAGTAACCGGTTGGAGAATGTGCATTGATTACCGGAAATTAAATGCCGTAACAAAAAAAGATCATTTTCCCCTTCCTTTCATTGATCAAATGTTGGAACGTTTAGCTGGGCATGATTATTACTGTTTTCTAGATGGTCTTTTAGGTTTCTATCAGATTCCCATTGCTCCGGAGGATCAAGAGAAGACCACTTTCACTTGCCCTTTGGGCACTTTTGCCTTTAGGAGGATGCCGTTTGGTCTTTGCAATGCTCCCGCTACTTTTCAAAGGTGCATGCTATCCATATTCTCCGACTTGTTAGAAAAATCCATCGAGGTATTTATCGACGACTTTTCTGTGTTTGGAACCACTTTCGATGATTGTTTAAATAATTTGACTATTGTGCTAGAACGATGTCTTAAGTGTAATCTTACACTTAGTTGGGAAAAGAGTCATTTTATGGTAAAACAAGGTCTTGTTCTAGGTCATGTGGTTTCCAATAAAGGAATGGAGGTTGATAAGGCTAAAGTTGATTTAATTGTTAAATTACCTCCGCCTTCATGTGTCAAAGAGGTTCGAAGCTTTTTAGGGCACGCTGGGTTTTATAGGTGTTTCATTAAAAAATTTTCGAAAATTGCCCGCCCTTTGAGTAACATTTTGTGCAAAGATGCCAAATTTGATTTTATCGAGGAATGTTTAGTCGGTTTTAACACTTTGAAAGAAAAGTTAACTTCCACACCTATTGTTGTTGCTCCGGATTGGTCTCTCCCGTTTGAAATTATGTGCGATGCGTCCGACTTTGCTATATGTGCTGTTTTGGGGCAAAGAGTGAATAAATTTTTCCACGTGATTTACTATGCGAGCAAAACGCTCGATGAAGCTCAGGCTAATTACACCACCACCGAAAGAGAATTTTTAGCCGTTGTGTATTCTTTAGACAAATTTCGATCCTACTTGGTTGGCTCAAAAGTAATTGTGCATACGGATCACGCCGCATTGAAATATTTATTAAAAAAATCCGATGCAAAACCAAGATTAATTTGGTGGGTTCTTCTGCTGCAAGAATTTGATTTGGAGTTTAAGGATAAAAAGGGGTCGGAAAACGTAGTTGCCGACCATCTATCTAGGCTAACCGAGGGAGATAATTTTAAGCTTTATAATCCTTTGCCAATTGTTGAAACTTTCCGTGACGAGCAATTATTCGATGTAACAAGGACACCTTGGTATGCTGATATTGTCAATTACATTGTTAGTGGTGTTTTGCAGCCCGACTTGACCTACCAAGGGAAGAAGAGGTTTGTTTCCATGTGCAGGCATTACTTTTGGGACGAGCCCTACTTATTCAGGTTGGGACCTGATCAGATATTCCGACGTTGCGTCCCGGAGGAAGAGCACGAGAGCATATTGTTATTTTGCCATGAGTTGCACTGTGGGGGACATTTTAGCGCAAAGAAAACGGCACACAAGGTCCTTCAATCGGGATTCTACTGGCCAACATTATTTAAGGATGCCTATTACCATTGCAAGAGTTGCGATCGTTGTCAACGAACGGGGAATATAAGCAAAAGGAATGAGATGTCGTTGACAAACAATCTTGTTGTGGAACTTTTTGACGTTTGGGGAGTTGATTTCATGGGTCCTTTTCCACTTTCCCATGGTTTTGAGTATATTCTGGTTGCTGTAGACTACGTCTCTAAGTGGGTGGAAGCAATTCCAACCCGAACTAACGATGCTAACGTGGTTTGCAATTTTTTTAGGGATGTGATTTTCTGCAGGTTCGGGACGCCTAGAGTCAATGTCTGACAGAGGCACGCATTTTTGCAATAAACAACTTGCAGGCTTGCTTAAGAAGTACAATGTGATGCATAAGGTCGCAACGGCATACCATCCACAAACTTCCGGGCAAGTAGAAGTAAGCAATCGGCAAATAAAGGCAATGCTCGAAAAGACGGTGAAACCGACAAGAAAGGACTGGGCATTGAAGTTGAATGACGCTTTATGGGCATACCGCACGACCTACAAAACTCCAATTGGACTGAGCCCGTATCGCCTAGTATTTGGGAAAGCATGTCACCTACTCGTTGAGTTGGAACACAAGGCGTATTGGGCAATCAAAGCGCTCAATTTAGATCAAGAAAAGGCGGGCGAGGAACGACTTTTACATTTAAATGAGCTCGATGAGATGCGATATGAGGCGTACGAAAACACTAAACTCTACAAAGAACGGACGAAACGGTATCATGATAAGCGTATTGTTCGTAAATCTCTCGAACCCGGGATGGATGTTATGTTACATAACTCCCGTCTTAAACTCATGCCCGGAAAATTGGTATCGCAATGGGGCGGACCATTCAAAGTCGTTAAAGTATGGTTGCACGGAGCAGTAGAACTTCTTGATCCGCGGAAGAACGAGCACTTTAAGGTAAACGGGCATAGAGTGAAGCCGTATTTCGGACGAATCGAAAAAATCAATGCGTTTGAGTGCATAGAGGTGCACGATGTTGAAGCTTGAGCAAAACGGGAAAAAGTCGAGCTAATGACTATAAAAAAGCGCTACTTGGGAGGCAACCCAACGGATTAGTTAGATTTTTTTGTCTTTTGTTTTTCGCATTTGTTTTCCTTATTTGTTTTTATTCGATTCAAAACTGACCGGTTCAACTGTGGGTGTTAAAATTGCAGAAACGAGTGCGTTTTCAGAAACTAATAATCTGGGCAGGTAGGACACGGCCGAGTTGCCTAGGACACGGCCGAGTCTCTAAACAGTGAGAAATTGATTTTTCAGGACAGTAGGACACGACCGTGTCACAGGACACGGCCGGGCCTCAATACAGTGAAAATTTGCTTTCTTAGGGAGTACGACACGACCGTGTCATAGGACATGGCCGAGTCGGTCGACAGTGGTTTTGGGTTATTACGAACAGCACGACACGACCGTGTCATATGCAACATGGCCGTGTCAGTCGGTCATATATAAAGGGAGCACGGCCGATTCCCCATTTTTATCCTCTCCAAATTTTATTTTTCTTCCTCCCTGCGAACCCTGCGAACCCTAGCATCTATATTTTCGATTTTTCTCTTCGTTTTTAAAGAAATTTTGTGCAAAATCGAGGGGAGATACAAGAATCTACTACGTAATCATCATTTTTCAACCAATTTCACTCTTAAAAGAAGCAAATCGGACGAATTGGGACCGGGCCTTAATTTTTTTTCTCTTCAATATCTCCGAAATCAAGAAAATGGCACGAGGAAGAGGACGAGGAAATGCTCAGCGTGGAAGGGGTAGGAATGGCGGGGAACAAGTGCAGCCGGCAAGAATGGCTATTCAAAGGGCTGTGGAAACTCCGGAATCTTATGGAATCAATCTCCCTGAAACACAATATGAAAGGGGGGAAATGCTGGGTCAGAAAAAAAATGCTCCCTACAAGGTGGCCCGATGACGAATGCATGAACGCAATGGGAATAAGGGAAGACGTGATGAAATTCCTTGAGAGAGTGAACTGGGCGTGGATGATGACTCAACAATGGCCGACTTATAGGTGTCTGACGATGGAGTTTCTCAGCACTCTCACTGTAAGAAGAGATCCGGTGACTCGAGAACCGACCGAAATGACATTCCGGATCAACAACAATGAAGAGAGACTGACTATCGTCCAGCTGGAGGAAATTTATCATGCAAGACACAACGGCCATTACCCGATAAATCAGTTCGCTTGTGAAACTTATTGGAGATCCAAGGTAGAATACCCGGGGAGTGAGGCTCGATATTATATTGCAAGATCGGCTAAGGGATCAAACATTCGCAATCCCGTACTCAGATATCTACACAAGGTGATTGCGAATACAATATATGGCCGAAAGGAAACCGGGCCCATTTCACTTCGGGAGTTATACATTCTGACTCACATGCTCGACAACTCTATTCCAGCAACCGGGGCTATGGTAGCAGAACATTTTGAGGATGTCGCGACAAAGCCAAAGGGGGAGATATGCATAGGGGGTTTGATTACCCCTATCGCACTTCACTTCGGTATTTCCTTAGCTCAGAGGACTCCCCTTCCTAGAAATAAGCTTCTCTCGATCTCCGTGATGAAGGTGATGAACATTCTGGACTATGAACAGTGCGCAGTCTTCATGTAGTCCGACAATGACCACTTCCTTCTCCCGAATACACCTTTGACAACCATAAATAATATTCGGGACATGGGAAATCTGCAAATGGCTACGGAAGCGCACCGTCGAGCATGGATGGCAGCCGGCTTGGCTCCCCCGGGTCACAGCCCTGTCGACCGAAATGTTCGACCTAGGCGTATTATGGATGAAGATATATCGGAAAGGATAGAAGAGGAGGAGGCTTATGAAAGAGGCCCAGATGAAGAGGAAGAAGAAGAGAGCGAAGAAGAAGAAGAAGAATAAGAAGAAGAAGAAGAAGAAGAAGAAGAAGAAAGCACGAGAGATCGGCCTGAGACGTCAAGGCGGGCCGAAATTGGATGTGCCCCCTCGCGCCCATCATTAAGGGAGGAGTTCGTAGCCTACCGAGAGGAGGCTAGACAGGAGCGACGCGAGATAGTCTCTTGTGAGACAAATGTACGAGTGGCATGTCCAGCAAGGCCACTTCCCTCCGCCCCACCAGTAAACCGGTCGTAAGTATTTCTTGACCAATGAAATTCTTTTGTTTAAATACTATACCCCCTTCGTTCGTATATTCTTTAATTCAAGTTTTGGGGGGGGGATTGGTCAAGAAATACTTCATTACTCTTGTTTTTATTTGTTTTCGGATACTATTTTGCTTGTTTGCTTATTTTTTGTTGTTTTGAACATTTTGCACTTATTTGTGGTGTGTTTTTAATTGGTGTGTTTTGAGCATTTTGCGTTTATTTGTGGTGTGTTTTAACTTGGTGTGCTTTTATTTTGCAAACTTGAAGAAAACTTTGTAATATGAATTTTTTTGGAATGCCTCGGGATTTATTTCGTTGTTTTGATATACAAATCGAGTATAATGTGTTGAGGAAAAATTGTTGATAATCGAAATGGGTGTGAAATTGAATAAGTGGTTTTAATATGTTGGAGGTATGTACAAACCTACTTGTGAGCTATTGAGCCTTCGTGCATTTTCTAAAATGCAAGTTTCATTGTCGAGTGTTTCATTCTTGATTTAAGACTCTAGAACTTGCCTTGGTTTCTTGTTCAAAACTACTAGCGTGTGTGTGCAATTGAGTGAAAATGATTTTTGGCGCCTTTGATCTTAACCCTTCGATTTTGGCCAACCCGACATTTGATCAATCCTTAAATAAACCCAATTGAGGTCATTGTCTATTTCATTGTTAAACCACATATCGAGCTTTCATTTACTATAATCCTTCGATCCCTACTTGAGCAATTAGAAATTATTTTTGACGAGGATACTAAGATTGTGGTGACATTGGGTGATATACTTATTGTTGGTAGTGTTGAATTGGTGAAAATAATTACTCCGCTATTTTTGGGAACTTAGTAACCGGGTGTATTCATGTGACCCATGTTTATATTCGCGTAAAACGGTTACCTTAGATATGAGTATGCTTGGAAGTAGTTGTGTATATTTTGATCCTAGTAACCGGGTGTATTCATGTGACCCATCGTTTACATTCGCGTAAAACGGATCCTAAATCAACCCAAGCCAAAAAAAAAAATTGGAGCAATAAGGAGGGTTTGATGCTGCGCTTTTCACTTTCGATAGTGCTTGTTGCAAGTGGTTCATAATTAAGGGGATGAAAGAAGCAAATCTCAAAAATCTTGAGCTTCTAAAGCGACTATGGTGATTTAAATTCTAAAATTACTCGAGTCAAGTCACTTTAGCCATATTTATCCCACCTCGACCAAAGCCTACATTTCAAGACGAGTAAAGCCCTTTTTGATTCACGAAAATTTTGCATGCACAAAACAGTGGTAGAGATTAAGACGATTGGCAAGCCTATGGGGTTCCTTATTTCATTGAATGAGTTCCGAGTGTATACTTATCCATATCACTTTGAGAGTGAGTGAATACACTTGACCAGTGAGGTTTATATTGCCAAGTATTGACTATGATGTTAATGAAGCACCCCGGAGGTTTGAAAACTTTGTAGAACTCGACTTATTTTACTTGTGAGTATTGATGAAATTTTCGAAGATGTCCTTTGAGGTATTTTAACAGTTGAGTTCCCCTTTGTGAGTGATTATTTTAAAATGCATTGCTCGGGACGATCAAAGTTCAAGTTTGGGGGGATTTGATGAGTCGATTCTTGATCGACTCATTCTGTTCTTTCTACTCGTGTTTTTATTTGTTTTAGTATTTTTTATTCTCTTTTATGCGTGGTATGTTGTGTTTTTAATTTATAGGTAACCAAGCGAAGATTGTGGTGAAATATGCGTTTTCATAGCTAATATTGGAGTTTATGACGATCAAGGGCTTCGGGGCCTAAAATGACGAAAGATTGAAGCGGTATCGGTCGAATCTCCTAAATTCCAGAATCTCCACTCCGAATTGAGATGTGTTCTCCTTTGATATAAATTCCTCGTGAAATTAGCTTCGAAACGGTATATCATATGCTAAATTCCGAGGTGTATTGATACAAGAACGAAGGATCAAGCCGAAGAAGACCAAAAACCGAACTTGGCTGCACCAGGCGACTTGGCTGCACCAGGCGACTCGGCTGCACCAGGAAACTCGGCCGTGTCACAGGACACGGCCGGGTCTCGTTCTAGTAAAAAACCCTCTTTCCTGATGAGTACAACACGACCGTGTCTTTTATGACACGGCCGAGCCCGATACAGCATATTTCGCATTTTCAGCGCAGTACGACACGGCCGTGTCATGGGACACGGCCGAGTCTCAATACAGAAGGCTTTTCCTCCTTTTCACAGTAGTACGACACGGCCGTGTCCCAGGACACGGGCCGTGTCACTTTTCGGTTCATGTCACTTTCCTTGATATTTTTATATTATTTTGAGCCTTTTCTTGATACTTCTGGCTATAAAAAAGGGAGGTGGTGACCCTTGAGGAGATATGCTTATCTTGTGGGAGATATTCTTGAGGGAAAAACACAAGATTGAGGGAGAAAACACCAAAAAGTGAGTCCAAAGTGAGATTATTTCACCATCATCTTTGTATGTTCTTGGAGTGAAAAATACATTTGTGAGATATAATAATTCCTTGTATCATTTTGTTGTGAGTTCTTGAAAGAAGATCATCAAACCTTCATCGGGAATTCGATTTCGGCATTTACAAGGGAAGTTTCTACTATGTTTTGTTTTACAATTTCCATTATTGTTGTTGAAATAATCATGTGTAGCTAATCTTTTCATATGGGTTTTTAGATATAGCCACACACATGTTTTCGATTGTTAGTTCCTTTTGATTTTCCGGGTAAAGTTTGGGATTGTTCCTCTTGTTCGTTCTTCGCGTGAGAACTTTTGAATTAGATCATCAAACCTTTTTCATTGTTGTTATTATTATTCGAATCGAGGGTTTTTGTCGGTGTTCGCCATCAAACGACCCGAAAGAAATGATTGTGAATGTTCTCGAGCTTTTTCGCGCGATCTTTTAACGATTTACCTCATCAAAAGTAGTCGGTTAATTGATTGTTAGTTAGGGATTCATCCCCATCAAAAGAGTATCTCTTAATTTTCGTTGAGAATAATCGTGATTTTTAGAATTACCGCCATCAAACGGATTTCTTTTAATCGTGAGCAATCGATAATTCTAAACCTTATTTATTTGAGTATCGGAACTAATAATTGATTACGTGTGTGTCGGTGACTCTAAATTCCCATATCAATCTCATTATTGTTATCTCTCATTTATCCGACGATCAAATTGGTGTTGTTATCACTTAGTTTATTTTTATACGTTAGTATTATAATTCAATCGAACCATTGATGTATTTTAATTTATTATACTTTTGTTCATTCAACTATTTGCCGAACAATATCGAACTTTAAACCGTTTCCAATTCCTCGAGAGATCGACCTCGGAGTTACTTGCCGCTTCCTACAAAAGCGATTCGTACACTTGCGAGTATTTAATTTGTTCATCACGTAGTTTCGACCTCTTTACATTTGTTATTCCTACACCTACTGTCACATCCCGGGCTCGCACCGCGTCGCACAATATTTTCCATTTTGGACACTCTCCTCTGAGCTTGCCCTCATGATTTTGTTTCTGGGAGCCCACGAGGAACTTCCGAGGAGGTCACCAGTCCTGAGACTGATCCTGCACCAAGCACTTTTAACTTCAGAGTTCCTCTCCCTCCGAAGCTAGTGAGCCCCCAAAAGGCCATCTGATATATAGAGGTTGACATGTACAAAAAAGAAACACTGCCCCCTCTCCGCTGATCGATATGGGATATTACAATTCACCTTTAAGGGATCAAACATCCTCGGCGGCACACTCGCATCACGATAGAGTAGCTCTGATACCAAATTGTCACATCCCAGGACCACTCTGATGTAGCACGATATTGTCCGTTTTGGGCACTCTCCTCTAAGGTGGCCCTCACAGTTGTTTCTGGGAGCCCATGAGCAACTTCCCCAGAGGTCACCCATCCTAAGATTGCTCCAACACCAAACACGCTTAACTTCTGAGTTCCTACCCCACGGAAGCCAGTGAACCCCCAAAAGGCCTCATGTTATATAGAGGTGGGCATGTTTATATAAAGCACATCGAACATCGGCACCTCTCTGCTGGTCGATGTGGGATATTATAATATACCCCTTAATGTCGTCAACGGCACACTCGTAACGCACGACAGAGTGGCTCCGATACTAAATTATCACATCACAGGATCGCTCTGCTGTAACACGAAATTATCCATTTTGGGCGCTCTTCTCTGAACTGGCCCCCACGATTTTTTTCCGGGAGTCCATGAGCATCTTCTCAGGAGGTCACCCATCCTGAGATTGCTCCAGTACCAAGCACACTTAATTTTAGAATTTCTATACCTCCGAAAGGAACCCCCAAAAAGCCTCATACTATATATAGGTGGGATATTAAACTTACGTCTCTTGACCTTCTAAGATTACGTCGGTTAACACCACCCGTTAGTGGATGGAAGTATCGTCAACTTGTTTTTTACCAAGGTAGCTACGACCTGACTCAGCTATACACACGCAAGCTCCACCTATCGACCACTCATTTAGACTCATCTGGTCCAGCTTTAACGTATGTTACTCGTCTTTGTTACCTACGTAATATGCGTAAGGTTTGACCTTACGTAATACACCACCTTTTTGAAAATTTAATTTTTAACATGACCTTTTAAATCGCTCTTAGAATACACCACATTTTCACTAGTTTGAATTTTAGCCCGAAATACGAAAACCCCCAAATTATAGCTGATGTGGCCATCGAAATTTTACACTTGGAGTGGAATGTTTGCTCTGAAATGCAAGGACTATTATTCTATATATCAAATCATTATGCCAATGATATACAATAATATAGCAATACTAAATCCTTATTCAGTTTATGTTCATAATTACAATACAATGCTCTCACTCTCTCATCCTCTGCTAACAAACTCAATGTCTGACTGGCCGGTCTCAAACTACATAACGACACAGACCGGTGAGATCGAATACTCAAAATACACGACCGGCAAGGTCACACAATAAAATCAAAACCGAATGAAATCTCAATACAACACATAACCACGCAGAGGTCAGTATACAGTAGCGGAAACGAGATATAACTCAACAATATAAAGAACTCTGACTCTCGATTGACTAGTATCATAGCTTGTAAAATCCAATCCACGTGTAAACTTTCAGTGGCCACGTGCAAAATTCCAACGGCCACATCACCTACAATTTGGGGGTTTTCACATTTCGGGCTAAAATACAAACTTGTGAAAAGGTGATGTATTCTGAGAGCGATTTAAAAGGTCATGTTAAAAAACAAATTTTCAAAAAAAGGTGGTGTATTTCTATCAAATTAACCATACAAAGTATAACTCGGATGGTATCATTCCTACACAATAGAATACCCCACGCGAACATATATATATATATATATATATATATTAAATACATTAATCGTCTCTCAACACGAATAAAAATAGATATAAAAGACATGGATATTACGATTTCTCTATTAAGTCACAAATACGCTTTAAATGTTAGGGATGGTTATTTAATATATACGAGGTATTATCCAACCCGTGCGATGCACGGTCTTTGGTTGAATATCTACGTATTTTGTACGTAATGTTGGGGCAGACGGTTGAATGAGCAGATGACAGAATTTAAATGCCTTTTAGAGAAGTTTATATGTTTTTTTTATTGTTATTGTCCTTTTATTTTAGTCTATGTAATTAGTTATATGAAATGAGGCTTTACTAACCCGTATGTTGCTCCGGGGTTGTTTTTGGTTTACTCAACCCGTGCGATGCACCGATTGTATCTAAGATTTCATAGCTAAAATTTAACCATCTTGTAATTTATACTATTATTTAAAAGTTCATTTTAATCACCTTGTGTATTAGAAGGTGCACGTGTTTTGTACGTAATGTTGGGCAGACGGTTGAATGAGTAGATGACAGAATTTAAATGCCTTTTAGAGAAGTTTATATGTTTTTTTTATTGTTATTGTCCTTTTATTTTAGTCTATGTAATTAGTTATATGAAATGAGGTTTTACTAACCCGTATGTTGCTCCGGGGTTGTTTTTGGTTTATTCAACCCGTGCGATGCACCGATTGTATCTAAGATTTCATAGCTAAAATTTAACCATCTTGTAATTTATACTATCATTTAAAAGTTCATTTTAATCACCTTGTGTATTAGAAGGTGCATTTGCATTGTGATGTTTATCATAACATTTGTATTTAAATTAGTATATTTACATTAAAAGTTACAATTAAAATAGTCTCTTCATATATTTACAATTTTATCCCCCCTCCACATTAAATTAAGGGGGATAAGTATTATATAGTATAGATTCTGCACATATATACTATATATTTATATATTTTTATATATTTATTATATATGTTATATATTTATACTAATAATGATGAGTTTTATTAATAATATCTATTATAAAAATAAATACAATATACAAAGTTCATAAAATATTTATTTTAATAATTTTAAACTAATATAGTTTTCTAGGTGTGTCGATCGGTCCCGCTCCGTTCATCTTATGGTGCGGATCTGGTTTTTTAAATACCTGTTTCGACCCGCCTTATTGCTATCTCTATCAAAAGTAAACTCTTCACCTAAGACGAACAAGTATTGTTGTTGAGGATAAGTTCACGAAAGCAGCGTGACCTGAATGGATGGTTACCATCAGACCCTTGTTGTCTTAACACTCTTCAAAACCAATCAAAACTCAGATTAGCTATAACAGAAGTCTTTAGTTGGAACTAATTTAATGTATATTGGACTTGCTCTCTAACCTGACATTGATGTTTATTTTCCAACAACCACTTCTTTTCTATTATCAAAAGATTGAGATCCTTTCTACCAAAAAAAAAAAAAAAAAGATTGAGATCCTTATCTTTCTAGACTTTAAAGTGCTGCCATGCTGCTGAACCAAATATATGGCAGCTAATAATATATCATTAATAGGAGTACAAACTATGAACCATGTCAATCATTTTTGCAGCTAATATGTAGTGTAATGAAAATTGAGAATAATTTTTATCATCACGTATTTTAATAAAAAACATAAATAATTGAGAATAACAAGCTTGTGTGTTAGCAAATACTCCCTCCGCCCATTAAAAATATGTTCATTTTTATTTTGATCGGTCTCTCCAAATACATCATTGGTCATTAATAACTTCAATTATTTATGAATAAAAATTATACAAAAATAATATTTGAAAAATATGTATTAAGATAAACTAAATAAGTATTTACATTATTAATTCTTTTTATATATTGATTGTAATTTATGATTAAAATTAGTAAATTTTGACCAACAAAAATTAATATGAATATATTTTTTATGAACGAAATGAGTATTAAATAATATGTAAAATAAAATATGAAAAAAGACACTCAAAGTTCGAGTGTTTCGAGAAATTACATTTTTATGTCAGCTTCCGGATAGATACATGTATGCTTATAAATGAATGGCATGGGTATTTTGAAAGGAGAAATGGCAATTTGAGATCATGACAACGATTTGATAAAAAGGATGCTAAAAACAAACTTCTTATTTATAAATTGAAATACCAAAAGTATGGGGTCCGAAAGGAGTCGGGTTGAGTAGTAAGATACCTGACTCAACTTATAACTTATAATAATTTTGAGTTGATTTCGGTAAGTTTGGATTCATGTTACACGATGTACCTGATGATTTTATAATATCAATATGACTATAGCAATTATCTCGACTCATCATGTCATGATATTTTTCATATAACCGGAAATTCTATGATTTTGATGGTTTTGAATTTCATCTCATTTATCCTTCATATGAAGGTTGCGACAGGAAGGACATCCGGCATAAAACTTTGTCACTTTGTCTTTTGCATGAATTGTAGTGTTAACTACTTGTCTACAATTAATTGGCACTATAATTTCCATGCCACCGACCCCAACATAGGTGGAATTAATGTGCAATTGATGATGATGTTGATGAATGATTCGGTTAAGCTCGAAATTAAGTTTGGGTAGCAATTCGAGCTTTAAACTCGGTTCCAAATTATTAAGTTCGAGTAATTTCCAATCGAGTCGGGTATTACTCGAAATAATTTCGAGTTTCGGGTAAAACTCGGAACCGACTCGAAATAATTTCGACCGGATTTTCGAGTAGGATTTCACGGAGCACATTGCGGACGATTACAAGCTATTCAATCCATTTGCAGCCCTGTCCGCACATTCCAAAAAAAAAAAAAAAGATCATCGGGAAAAACACTAGGTTTCATAAACACAAGAATTTCATAATATTCCTCGGACAGCACTCCCTTATATTTAATAATTATAATGATTCGAGTTAACCACTAGGTTTCGACTCCCGGGATGTTTCATCGGAAGACCCCTAGGGTGGATTTCTATTCTCATGTATTGGGGAACCGTTTGACGTAAAAGACACTCATGGGGCTCATGAATGCTTCTAGTTACTAAGTCTCCCTATACAGCAGAGAAAAAACTCGAATAGCTACACCCGCACGTCCGATTCAAGGTTGCTATTTTATGCGAGAGTAAACAACGGGTCACGTGAATACCCCCGGTTACTTGGCTTCCTATCTTCGGAGATGCGATTTTTCTGAACCATTAATCTATTTATGAACATGTCTATTCAGGGTTGTCCTTTTACGCGAGAGTAAACAACGGGTCACGTGAATACCTCCGGTTACTAGACTTCCCATCATCGAACATGTAAAGTTGCTTCAAATTTTGGGAATTAAAACTGTCCGACTCAAAGCCTAACCTTAGGTACTTAATTGAATGCCAACAAGACTAATGTTATTGGACGACTAGCTAAGTGAATAGTGCCATCAAACATATAGATGACGGCTCGTGTAATGCGGACACTACAAACACGTATGTCTCATTTCTTATATGCCAAGACTACCACAATGACGCAAAGAAAATCAGACCGAAATGAATACTCGAGGGAAACAAATATCGCATAATGTGTACTCGACCAATACTCATTCGTTTCTTTAAAAAGAAATCAGTATCATAAATACTGTCTTACACAGGGCTGCACGAAATACTCACGAATGCAAACAATGTCCAGAATATCATAGAAGACAAGAAAGGCTAAAATCAATGACAACTAAAAATAAATAACAGCTAAAAGTAACCCCCCAAACTTGAGAAGTACATTGACCCCAATGGACGACAAATAAGAATAAGCAGTAAAAACAGGCCAAGTACTCCCCTGAAGAGAACTCAGGCACTAGCATCAGCCTCGTCCGGCGAAGTGGGTGGTGTAGGTGGCCTGACTGGAGGAATGAAAGGTCCGTCCGGGTGGAGGATATGGCCCGTCTACACCGCAAAGTAGTCCCGGTGGTAAGCGTCCCTCGCAGCTAAGCGCCTCTCCGCATGCCGATTGGCCCGGCGGACCTGCTCATACATCTCCTCTCGAACGGCAGCGATCATGCTATCTCTCTCTGCTCGCATCTCCTCCCTCAAGCCGTCAATCATCGCCTGAAGAAGATGATCTCTCGCTGTCGGTGGAGTGGACTCGGTGTGATCCTCAGCCTCTGCCGTCGGCTCATGAGTCAGAAGAAGTGGCTCTGAGGAATGCTCATGTGGCTCGTCTAGAAGAAATCCTCATCCCCGCGGATGTGCCCGCGCGCCACCCCACTGGTCGAAGTGAGAGATAATACGATGATCGATCGGACCCTGGGGTGCTATAGTCGGCTCGTCATCTGACCAAGTCACGCCCGACTGGCGGCATAAGGCACAAATGTGAGAGGGATGTTTTAGCCCCGTCTTGGCCCCTCCTTGGATGCACTGGAGAATAGATCGGGCCAGACGTGGGGCCACATCAAATCGAAGTCCGGCCGTGATGGCATATAGCAGTCGGGCACGAGGAAGCAGGACCGAGCGGATCTGTGAAGTAGGGTCGACTCGCGAGCAGAGAAAATATAGCCAACCTCTCCCGAGCTAACTAAGACGGGAACTCTTGAAGAAGAAAGTTGTGGACCCCGGGACGCGCGTTTCCCAAACGGAATCCGGCTGAGCAAGCGCCTCTAGCAAAGCTTCCCTCGAGAGGCTACTCATTGTCCTCGTGAATTCCGATTCGTCTACCTCGGGTAGCTCGTATAACCTCTGAATCGCGGCTGCCGAGAAGTCCACTGTCTGGCCACGGACAACAACCTCAGTACGTAAATTCGGCCTCCCCAACATCTGACCTCCCCGGATATGAAGTAATAAAGCATTGGCGTAGAATTCTTGTATGATAGAGATTACGACAGGCTCGGGCTGTGTGGCGAATCTAGTCCATCCCATTTCAGTGATCATAGTTAATATCTCGCCGTCTTGGGGGCGGTAGTGAAACCCAGCTCAGGAATTATGGGCCGAGGGTGAATTTTCTCATTAAAGATGCGATGTATCTCCGGGTCGGAGAATTGTTGGGAATGCTCATCCGTCCGGTTTTGCGAGGTTTCTCCTCTCGGGAGAGATGAACGAGTCGTAGTACGAGTGGAGCTCAACTTTCTCTTTCGGGCCATAGCGAATTCCTGGAAAGCAAACGCAGGATATTAGACGACTTTAAATTACAAGATACCAATCACAATATATAACGTGTGGGAAATGAATATAGCGTCAAAATTTCTCACTTCCGTATGAGGGATATGATGTGAAGATTTTAACTCAAACTAAGCATTAAGGTAGGGGGCATATTATTCAGATAATCGTACTGTTGCAAACAGATTGGAGATGTTTAGCTCAAATACGTTTCATTGGGGTATTTTATCAAACACTTGGCATGCGTAAACTTAAATGAAGAACAAAAATGATCATTAGTGAATTCAATCCCCAACAAACAAACAATATCGCAGAGATTCATGATAATCAACGAGACACAATAAACATTAATCGATATTCTCAATATATTCCGATAAAAAGCTTGATAGAACTTTAGGAAATAAAAACAAATTCATCAATGAATGAAAAACATTACCTCACTCATCAATCCTTGTTGCAAATAAGCTTAAGGAATAAGGATTACCTGGTGTTGGATCGAAGAAGATGAGAAGAAGAAATAATTTGTAGATGGTGACGTGTGCCGTGCGGAAGAGGAAAGGATTTGAAGAAGTGATGCACTGTTTCTCGGCCGATTGAAGCCCTGTCCGCTTTTAAACTATCAGTAGGGGCCGCGGCACGTAGGAAGTGAGCCGCAGCCCATAGTACAGCGAGTTTTTAATGTTTTGGTGTTTCGCAGCGTGCCGCGGCTCGTTATACGGGTGCCGCGGCTTCCACGGTAAGTGTGCCGCGGCTCAGCACTTTCGTGACGCGGCACAGAGTACAGTTCGCTGGGCGTATTTCTGGGGCTTTGGCGTGCCGCGGCCTGCCTTCATCGTGCCGCGGCTCTTGGGGCGAGTGTGTCGCGGCCTGCTTTCATCATGCCGCGGCACAGAGTACAGCAAGTTAGCTGATTTTTGAGACTTGTGTGTGCCGCGTCCCGCTCTTAGTGTGCTGCGGCCCGCTCTTAGTGTGCCGCGGCCCTAAGTTAAAATTTTGCCCTGGAGAATTCCTGCACAGATTTTTCAAGTGAAAACACATAGAACATGATAGAGAAGTATAGCAAAGCAAAAATGCCGAAAAAAATAGACTCCTAAAATGAAGGAAAATAGCGAAAACTAAAATCTATACTAATACTCGGGTTGCCTCCCAAGAAGCGCTAAGTTTATAGTCTTCAGCCGGACTTTTCTAGAATTCACTCTGCGGCGGATAGGACGACTGTCGACTTCTGCACGTCCATTGGATTACCCATGTAGACCTTCAACCGCTGCCCATTTACTTTAAATTTTCGATCCTCTTTTTGTACTTTCACTGCTTCGTGTGGAAATACTTAAACTACAGTGAACGGTCCCGACCATCATGAACATAATTTCCCAAGAAACAACCTCAAGCGAGAATTAAATAATAACACCTCTTGACCCGGAACGAACTCTCGGTGTATAATGTGCTTATCATGCCAATTCTTGGTCCGCTCCTTATAAAGTTTCGCATTCTCATATGCATCATGGCGTATCTCCTCCAACTCATTCAACTGCAAACAACACTTTTCACGATCCGATTTAAGATCAAAATTGAGTTTATTTATCGCCCAATATGCACGATGCTCCATCTCTACCGGTAAATGACAACCTTTCCCAAAAACCAATCTATACGGTGACATGTCGATAGGTGTCTTGTATGCAGTACAGTATGCCCAAAGTGCATCATCGATTTTAAGGGACCAATATTTTCGAGACGAGTTGACTGTTTTTTCTAAGATCCACTTTAGCTCTCGATTGGATATTTCGACTTGACCACTCGTCTTGGGATGATAGGCTGTGGCAACACGATGAGTGACTCCGTATTTCTTTAAGACCGCATCAAGGAACTTGTTGTCAAAATGTGAGCCACCATCACTGATAATTGCACATGGAGTCCCAAAATGCGTGAAAATATATTTTTTATGAACTTGATCACGACGTTGGACCCATTAACTGGTAGTGCCACCGCTTCGACCCACTTCAAGATGTAGTCCACTGCTACTAGAATATATAGGTTCTTATTTGATGGAGGAAATGGACCCATAAAATCGATCCCCTATACGTTAAACATTTCAACCTCAAGTATAGTGTTCAACGGCATTTCATGTCGTTTTGAGATGTTTCCCATCCGTTGACACCAGTCACACGTGGACACAAAGGAATGAGCATCCTTAGAATCCCGACTGTAAAACTTTTGCCGCTGTCCTATTGCCACCAAAATACCTGCCGTAAGGTGATGCATGGCAATGACTCAACATGCTGTGAATTTCCTCGTCCGGAATACACCTACGAATGATTCGGTCAGGATATATTTTAAAAAGAAAAGGGTCGTCCCATAAGTAGTACTTTGCGTCTGAAATCAGCTTCTTCTTTTGATGACGCGAGAAATCATTCAGAATTATATTGCTTGAAAGATAGTTCACTAGATCAGCGTACCAAGGTGCTTGTTGCGCATCCAGCTTGTAGAGCTGTTCATCGGGAAAATTTTCCACAATCGGTGGATGACTCTCCGCCTTTTCGAGGGGATTTTTTAAGCGCGAAAGGTGATCTACAATGACATTCTCGGTCACTTTCTTGTCTCGAATCTGCAAATTGAATTCTTGTAGTAGAAGCACCCACCTAGTCAACCTTGGTTTAGCATCCTTCTTCTCCAAAAGGTATTTGATTGCCGAATGGTCAGTCCACACAACCACTTTTGTTCCCAACAAATAAGCACGGAATTTATCAAAAGCGAAAATCACTGCCAATAATTCTTTTTCTGTCGTGGCATAATTCTTTTGGGCGTCGTCAAGTGTTCGGCTTGCATAATACACGACATGAAACACTTTTCCCCATCGCTGCCCCAAAACAGCCCCAATGGCAAAATCGCTAGCGTCGCACATTAATTCCAAATGAAGGCTCCAGTCTGGAGCGACTATGACAGGAGCGGTGCTTAGAGCCTTCTTCAAGAGGTCGAAGCTTTCTTTACAAGACTCATCAAAAGCAAACGGGACATCTTTCATGAGCAAATTACACAAAGGCTTTGTGATCTTCGAAAAATCTTTAATAAAACGGCGGTAAAAACCGGCGTGTCCCAAAAAACTCCTCACCCCCTGTTGGCCACTAAGTATACAGGATACAGCTTGGAGAGTGTTTTAAACAACAAGCTGTACGGTTTTTAAATCTGAGTGCGTAGCGGAAGTCTTGTCAAAATAAGTTGCTGTAAATACAGCAACTAGATATGAAGTGTATACTTAAATATAATCATAAATAATAAAACAGTAATTGCAGAAGGTAATTGACACAGTAATTAAAATGGTTCTAGGTAAACCCCTCTACGTCCACTGGTCCTCCACACAGGAGTGAAAATGTTTATTATAAATAATACTTACACAACTACGTATTTATAATCAAACCTAATCAGTATATCGTTCACACAGATTGATATAATGATCTTAGCCTTCAACCGTTCACACAGATTGGTTTGAGCTTTCACTTGACTGGCTTCTTCACACACAGTTTTGAAGCTTCGTCTCTTCAATGCAAGTCCGTCACACACAGTTCGGGAAGAGCAAGGTTTCTCAGTCCACACAGGGCTAATGGGTTTGTTCAAGGGTTAGAACAATATTTGAACAACAGCTTTGACTTTCTGAGCTTTTAGCTGATGATGTGTTGTTCACAGTTTTGAGCACTGTATATTTCTTCTTTCAGAATAGCAAAATGCCTTGGGAGATATGTTTGCTCTGAATATTCGTTCGTTCGTTTGTTTGCATATCTGTAGATCTTCAAAGGCTTGGGATATATATAGCTTTCTGAAATATATCCGTTGATATAAATCCGTTGAGCAAGATTCCGTTCCAATGGGATGATGTGTTTGAATAAAACACGATCCGGATTTTGCGCTAGATTTGAAGATCTCTGACGGCTTGATGTTTAAATACTTTATCCTTTAGTATTTAAATATATCTTCTCAAACGGGACATTGACTTAGTGAATAACAAAGATTCCTTCTTGTCCTGTTTGGATGCTGTATGGAATGATAGTTGTATTGTCGATTCGAGACAACTTCCATACTTAGTCTTTATAAGACTCCTTTGCTGTATGATTGATTCTGTATGCTGGGGCTACGAGAAGTCTTCGATATAGGTTGATCAGCTTTTCGATACAGCTGCTTGTTGTATGCTGGATTGGCATATTGTCAAAACATTCTGTCTTGATCTTTCGATATAGGGATTGTTTTGTCCTGACAATCTCGATACAGGGATTGTTATCCCAATAATTTCCCCCTTTTTGATAATTTGCCAAGTCCTTCCAAGTCTTCCTTTTAAAAACTTTATGATGTTATCCAAACATCCTTGATGATGCCAAAACTTTGACATTTAGCGTCTTGAAGGAGGGTAGACTTCTTGGTCTTCTGTTCGAATGTTCTGGTCTTCAGTATTTAGCCTAATACTAAGAACTGCTCGCAGGCAAGTTCAGCTTTTATCAAAATGATACATGATTTAAACTTATGATTGGCACGCAGGCACAATCTTACATTGTATTCTAGATACATACAACTTAAACTATGAACAGTTCGCAGACAAGTTCTTTACAGCTTATGTATTAAGATAAGTTTCATATTTGAATACAGTAAGGATAAATTTTAAGTGTTTGTAACATACAATAGCACAGTAGATTACGAGTTGTAATCTTTCAAGACAGACAAAAAATTTTATTGATATAAAAACGAAGAGTACAAAATTTTGTTGTTCTGAAAATAAGATTACAAAATAATAATACAAGGAAATTTAACTCCTGTAGTCTGAATGCCTCCATGGCCTTTTAGGGTCATTCTTGGTACCCTTCCACCAGTTTTGATGTGCGTCCCTGTCTCAATTCAGATATAAGGCTCGACCTTCATATGATTTATTGAAGACTAGGATCCAATCCTCTGGATGGGTTACCAAGTCACCATTTTTGTGCTTTGACTTCATCTGCAGCTGTAGTGGGAGCGTTCCTTCTTCCAGCCTTTTCTTGAACTCTTCTGTGGCTTCCTTTACCGTCCTGCATCTGTTGAATAATGAGGATTCCCTGATAAGAACAACAAAGTGTCTTAGCAGTTCATTTCTCTCCAGTTCTTGATCTCTTCAGCAGTAGCCTGTCGGTCCACCGGGAGGTTCATAGCTTGCGGCTTTCGGACTAGTATTTTCTAAGTATACTTAGGATCCTGGAATTCTGGTCGATCTCCTTGTATCCTAGTATTTGGAGATGTGATACGGGCTATATCAGCAGTGATGGAATCTTCAAAAGGAGCTAACATTTCTTTCTCTTGCTCCATCCTCGTTCTCCTAGCAGCTTCCCTCGATTCTTCCCCCTTTTTGGCGTCATCAAGGTATGACACCTTTTCATCAAGGCGTTCTAGGATTTGCAAAGCAGCATCCCGTTTCGTCTCAATATTAGTCATTTTCTCAACAAGGGAGGAGAGCACCTGCGACATATCTTGAATTTTCTTGTCGTGGTCTCAAAGCTGGGAACATGACTGGATTCTTCCATGGCTGGCGGGACTTGATCAAGCATCTCGATGGTAGGAGTAGCCTCCTGGACATAGTTGAGGAACCAAAAAGGCCTCCTTCCCCTCATATTAGCACAAGGGTCCTCCCGACTCTTGTTAACCGGGAGGTGATGCCCTTCCAAATCAATGACGGTCTCTTTTCACATCGTTCGGTCAGCTTGGATGGGGCTCGGCATTGGAGGAAGCTCAGGAGCTAGAGGGGCCTATGCCTTATTGACACTGGACTCCAGGTCGGTATCCCTTCTTTTTCGCTTGCCCCCATCATACGGTCTCCTCTCTGCTGCTTCGGCTGCTAACCTCTCAACCCGTTGAGCAGGGGTTTCCCTCCTTCTGGGAGCGGCCTTAACCCCAGAACCTGGATGAATAACTGGAGAATAGTCAAGAAGGCGCCAAAAAAAGTATTACCAGACTCAAACATAATTTCTGGATCAGTGGATCGAAGACCGGCTGCCCAAAGGTTCTCCTAGGTAGCCAAAAGATACGACTTCCTTTGCTCGAGTGGAAGTTCCACCAGCTGGTCCACTCAGTCATCGAACTCGAAAGACGTCTCCTCCATCGGGATATGATCCGCACTAGAAACAAATGATGAGTGTTAGCCAAAAAAGCAAACAGAACCAAGAATGATGAATACTTATTGATCTTGGAAATAAAGTGCTCGGGGATCCCCAACAGCTCATCCACAACACCGAGCTCGCCCTCCTCCTCCGATCTCATTCAACGCCCCCCAACATATAACCATTGTTCTTTCCAACTGTGGATGGTCTCCAGCACGTCCACCACTCCTTATGCATCGCGTGCCGGGCGGTTAAATAAAACTAACCCGAGTCGGATCTGCCGACCGACCTCCACAAAAAAATGCTATTAAACTCCTCAAAGGTTGGCTAGGACCATACCTTATGATTAAAAATGATAAAGATTCCCACAAGCTGAGCCCAAGCATTGGAGTGGACCTGGGCGATCGGAAGGCTCCACCGCCTCAAAAGCAAGACAAGACCAGAGGCCCCACAAGCAACGAGTGGTAATATACAACCATGCAGTCAATTGGTGGATGGTGTGGCCTCTCATTGGGATGCGGAACAAACATCTGCACCGCCGCTGGAATCTTGAACCTCTGCCACCACGTCGCCGGTTGCTCGTCTGTAATAACGTTGCGGATCGAAGTTAAATTTTATGCTGCCTCCATAAAAGGAGCTGCTGCGGCCGAATCCAAACCTCCTCGGAAGCAACCTCCTCGACTCTCACACCCGTTTCTCCATCGGCCGCCGCTAGTGGCACCGCCTCTTCCGCCTCCAAGAAACTCGGTGATGTCACCAAGTTACCGTCGTCGTCTTCATCACTCCAATTCACATGCGTGGACCCCAGGACATATCCGCAACCCCGCCCCAGTTCGGCGACACTGCCAGATCTACGGTCCTCTAACCCCCTGGTCGGACATGGTGAATACCTGGAAAAAGAGAAAATAATTAAAAAAACTCATCGCTAGTTACTCACCGAAAATTGCTGCAATTTTTCTTTATCTCTACAAGACTTAGAAAAAATGGCGGAAGAAAGAAGAAGAAGAAGAAGAAGAAGAAGAAGAAGAAGAAGAAGAAGAAGAAGAAGAAAGGACACCACGCTTTTGTCAGGCTTTTGTATCTTTCAGTTCGTGCTGCTGCCGCTTCCCTTCTTTCTTCTATGGTATCTAATGCCTCCTTCATTATTTCCTCGTTCTCCACCTCGTTGAACCATCGAACCCGATGGGACGTTTCTCCGACTTCTGCGGGGATGACGGCTTCGGACCCGTAGACCATACTGAAGGGTGTTTCTCCTGTTGACGATCTAGGTGTGGTCCTGTACGACCATAGTACCGAGCTGAGTTCATCCACCCATCCTCCTCCAACTTTGTCTAAGCGGGTTTTTATCCCCTGCAAGATTGTTCTGTTAGTTACCTCTACTTGCCCATTAGCTTGCGGGTGAGCAACCGCAGCGAACCTTTGCTTGATATGCATACCCTCGCACCAGGACTAGGTTCTCTTCCCATTGAATTGGGTTCCATTATCTGAGATGAGTATCTGGGGCGCTCCGTACCTGCAGCAAATGTTGTTAAACAGGAAACTTATGATTCTTTGCTCGGTTATGGTGGCCAAGGGCTCGGCTTCTACCCACTTGCTGAAGTAGTCTATGGCTACTATTAAGAACTTTCTTCCTCCCGAGCTGTGTAACCGCCCCATGATATCAATTCCCCATTTAGCGAATGGACGTGGTGCCCCATGGTGATCATATCCTACCGGGATATGAATTAAGGGTGCGTGCACTTGACATTTTTGGCATCGCTTAACCATTTCCACTGCTCTCTTGCTCATGGTCGGCCAAAAGAAACCAGCCCTTAGCGTTTTGCTAATCAGCGCTCTTCATTTGGTATGGTCTCCGCAGCACCCTTCATGGATTTCCTCCAATACACTTCGCCCTTCTTCTTCCGAGATGCATCGTAGGTATGGCCCGAGGTAGGACCTCTTGTATAGCTCATCATTAATGAAGCAGAACCTCGCTGCTCTTCGCACAATTTTCATTCTTTCTTGTCTCTCCTTGGGTAATTCTGCCCTTCTTAGGTATGCCAACAAAGGAGTTCGCCAATCTGCCATCTCATTCACCTCCATCACCTGTTTCATGATGCTACTTGGCCGCTCCTAATCGCATCGTCATGAGCGGCAATCCACTAAGGAGCTTCCCATCTTTGCTAGGTAATCGGCTTTTGCATTCTCCGCCCTAGGGATATGGATTAACTTCCATTCCCCTAGTTTTTGCACCTCTTTCACTTCCTCCACATACTTCTTCATCCGATCTTCATTTATCTCAAATTTTCCTTCTACTGTTGTGTGACCGGTTGGGAATCGAGTAAGCAATGAGTCGTCGCGCGCCCAAGTCTATTCCCAGCTGCATTCCCTTAACCAGGGCTTCATATTCGGCCTCGTTGTTAGATGCCCTGAAATCGAATTTTATGGCATACTCTAATTGCTCACCTTCCGGGGTAGTGAGGATTATCCGTGCCCCAGAACCACTGGTTGTCGCCGATCCATCCACATGCAACAACCACTGTCCTTCTGGTGGCGATGGCATGGCCCCCTCTTGGATAAAGTCTGCTAGGGCCTGAGCTTTAATCGCCGTTCTCGGCTCATATTCCATGTCGTACTCCCCCATTTCTACCGCCCACTTCACCAGACGACCTGACACATTAGGTCGCCCTAATATCTCTCTCAAGGGCAAGTTGATTCGCAATTTTATCTGGTGGGCTAGGAAATAGGGCCTCAATCGCCTGGCCGTAACCACTAACGCCAGCGCCCCTTTTTCTAGCTCGGAGTAGTTCCGTTCTGCTCCTTGCAAGATTCGGATTGTATAATAAATGGGCTTTTGCTTATTCATTTCTTCTCTTAGCAAGACCGAGCTCACCGCTCCTTCTCCCACGGATAAGTAGAGTACAAGATCCTCTCCTGGTACCGGTTTGGTGAGTAGGCGGCTCGCCAAATACTCTTTCAATTTTTCGAATGCCGCTTTGCGCTTCCGGGTCCATTTGAACTTGTTCCCTTTTTTAAGAGTTTAAAAATGGGAACCCCTTCTCGGCCGAGCGTGATATGAAACGGCTCACCCTCGCTATTCTTCCGTTAGTATCTGGATATCCTTAATATTTTTGGAGGATTCATTTGCGATCGCCTTGACCTTCTCGGGTTGACCTCGATTCCTTGTTCTGTGACCACATACCCCAGGAATTTTCCCGATTTGACTCCAAAAGAACATTTTGATGGGTTGAGCTTCATTCCGCACGTGCGCAGGTTCTCGAACGTCTCTTCTAGGTCTCGATATGTTCTCCGCCTTCACACTTTTCACTAGCATGTCATCCACGTATACCTCCATGTTTCGCCGATTTGGGATTTAAAGATTGCCGACTATCCATCCTCGATATGTAGCTCCCGCATTTTTAATCCAAAAGGCATGCGTACATAACAAAAAGTTCCCTTTGAAACCACAAAACTAACCCTCTTTCTCGTCCCTAAAAGTAGAGGAATTTGATGATATCCTTGGGAAGCGTCCATCATACTGAGTAACTCGCACCCCGAGGTTGAATCCACCAGCTGATCTATGCGGGGTAACGGGTAGTGATCCTTGGGACATGCTTTATTTAGGTCCCGGAAGTCCATGCACATCCTCCACTTCCCCTGGCCTTTCCCTATCATCACAGCGTTGGATAGCCACTCCGGAAACTGGATCTCCATTATGTGCCCAGCTCGGAGGAGCTTATCGACCTCTTCCCCAATGACCCCATCCATCTCTGGCCCGAAATGCCTCCTGTTCTGCTTTATTGGTCTTATGGTGGGGTCGATGTTCAACCTGTGTTCGGCAACTGTTGGGCTGATTCCCACCAGATCCTCAGCTGCGAACGCGAAAATGTCCACGAATCTTCTTAGTAGGCTGATGAGGATTTCCTTTATTCCATCGTCCAACCGACTTCCCATGCGAGTCTTTGTTTCCGGCTTTCCTGGAACCAATTCTATTTCTAGTAACTCCTCGTTGGGCTTGACATCTTCTTCCTCAGCTTCCTCGGGTGCCTTCGATTGCTTATTCCTCTTAGACTCCAGATCCGGACCCCCGAGCTCGGGTGTCCTCTTTCCGCGCTGCACTCCCTGCTTTACGGTTGTTTGATAACAAGAACGGGCGACAAACTGATCTCCTGCTACTTCTGCCACCTCACCTCCTACGGGGAATTTTACTT
Organism: Orobanche coerulescens; assembly: GCA_033398695.1. Taxonomy (NCBI): domain Eukaryota; kingdom Viridiplantae; phylum Streptophyta; class Magnoliopsida; order Lamiales; family Orobanchaceae; genus Orobanche; species Orobanche coerulescens. The sequence continues at coordinate 56,019,580 of CM065803.1, forward strand.
TCATGTGTGCGGTAGAGGCTACTGCTTCGAATTTGTTGAGCCCTGGTCGTCCTAAAATGGCGTTATAGGCCGATTTGGTGTCCACCACTAAAAATCTGAGTGTCTTGACCTTCCGATGGGGCATCCGACCTAGTGCTACTGGAAGCACCACTTCTCCGACTGGTTGCACCTCGGTCATACGGAACCCATAGAGCGCGGTATCTACCTTTCTCAATTCCACTTCCAGGTTCATCTGTTTGAAACAGTCATAGAATAAGATGTCTACTGAGCTTCCCGTATCGATAAACACCCTTTGCACATCGTGAATCGGCGATTTCATTGTGATGACCAACGCGTCATTGTGGGGCGTATGTATCCCATTATAATCCATGGGGCTGAACTGAATGATAGGCCCACTGCCTACAGAGGCGACCTCCTTGAGTTGATGACACCTAGCCTTTCGTGCGTGGGATTTTCTAGCCTGATTAGAACTTCCGTCGGTTGGTCCCCCTGATATCATGTGGATCACTCCTTTTTTAGCCGGGGGAGCAGCGGGTCCCCGAGGAGCTTCTCTTTTCACCCCCGCACCTCCTTGGGGCATGGGTGGTTGCCTCCGACCTCTATTTCTCTGTTGATATGTGAACTCCATCAGATGTCCCGCTCGGACCAGCCTCTCGATCTCATCCTTAAGGTGCTTGCATTCGTCTGTTTTATGCCCGTAATCATTGTGGAATCGACAATAAAGCTCTGATTTCGGCTGGGTGGGCCTATTAGGGCGAGATGCAGGCCACTCGATGACCCTGCTCATCTTACCCTCAACTGCTTCCAAAACCTGGGCTCTCCTCATTGTTAGTGGGCTGTATTGGTCAAATCTTGGTCGCCTTAGAACGATATCGTTCTTTTTCCGATCTGTTTTTCCCCGTGACATTTCTTCCCGAGGCAGATTTCCTTGAAAGGTGTACTCCTCCCGTCATATCAATCTGCTGGACCCTCTTTCCCCATCCTCGGGCTTTTCATGCAACTCCTCCATATCCTTCTCGGTTTCCTCAACATTGATGTACTTCGAGCATCGGGCTAAGACCTCATCGTATGTTCTGGCTGGTTTTTTAGCTAATGAGGTGCGTAGCAACCCCAGCCTCAGTCCCTGCGTCAAGGCACTGGTTTTTACTTCTTCTGACGACGAGGGTACCTCCAGACATGCCTTCGTGAATCGGGTCACATAAGATCTCAGCGCTTCTCCAGAATATTGTTTGATACTGAACAAGGACATGAAGGTCTTTTGGTGCGCCCTGGCGCTGGCAAAATGAGTCAAGAACGCGGAGCTGAAAGTTTTGAAGCTGGTGATTGACCCAGGGGGTATCTAGTGGAACCAATCCTGGGCTGACTCTGCCAGTGTGGCCAAGAATGCTCTGCAACTCACGGCATCCGAATATCTATGTAGTACCACCATGTTCTCGAATCGGTATAGATGTCGGGTAGGATCTGAGAGTCCATCATAGGTGAAGGTGACAGCCCTAAACCCATACGGGAGCTCGGCCTGTAGTATGCCTTCTGAGAAAGGATGGCCTGGATGACTTTCCATGTCCCTCCCCGCAACCCTCTGTCGCAACTCTTCCAGCTCGTCCTGCATGCTGGATATCAAGGGATCCTGCGTTTTTTCCTGCCTAGATCGCTCCCATATTTTTGGATAACTCTCCCCATGTTCTTCCTACTGATCAATTTCTTCCGGCCCATCCGAAAGGATGGGTATTATTTTCCGTGGTACCCTTTGTTTTTCGACCTCCCGGCTCTTCTGGATTGCACTGGCGATTATGTCGGCTAAGGCTTCCTTCGTCAGTGTAATTGTGCTTGGTGCGACTTCTTCTACAGGGGTGATGGGTGTTTTCTCCAGAGTCGCTTCTCCACCCGCCGCTGCTAGTTCCTCTTCTAGATTTCTGGGTATTAACTCCCCTGTTCTCTTCTGGTTCATTTCTTCTGCCATTACTAACCTCACGTCTCAACTCAAAGTGACTCGATGTCACAGTTCCCACAGACGGCACCACTTGATGTAACCGAGTTGATCAGTCACCAAGAACCGGGTTAATCTTAGAAGTTTAGCTAAGAAAACCCAAAATATATGAAGTACTCTCTTTTCTTTCTCTCTCTAAAATATGCTGTATTCTCAGAGTGTGTGTCCCTCCTCTTTTTTTTTGAGGAACCCCCTCTCTCCCTTTTATAGGAGGAGGGTGCCTTGTTATCTGAGATTTTCCCTGATTCCCAGAGAGAATCCCGGATATCCAGGGATTCAAGCTGCTATTTTCCATCCCTGGATTTCCGGGATTGCAAGGTATGGGCTCTCAATCCCTGGATCTCCGGGATGGCAAGGTATGGGCTCTCAACCCCTGGATCTTAAGGATTTTGTCAGGTGAGTCAGGATCTCCTTTCCCAAGAGTTCGACCTTCCTGAGTTCGGTGGTTTTTAGGTCGGCTCCTTCTTATTCAAATCAGCAGTTTGAGGGACCTTTGAGGTCAGCGACCTGTTATCGAATATCATAGGTCAGCGGGGGCCTCCAAGGTCGGCGCCCTTCTAACAGATGTCACAGCTAAGCGGGGCCTCCGAGGTCGGCGACCTTTATCAGATATCATAGGTCAGCGGGGCCTTCGAGGTCGGCGCCCTTCTAACAGACGTTACAGCTAAGTGGGGCCTCCGAGGTCGGCGACCTCCTAAGGGACCTTGGGGTTGTCATCTCCTTATCTAAGAACCTAGGTCGGACTTTTATTGGTCGATATTTTAAACCGGGTTTTCAGGGAGCGTACATTCGACGTCCTATCAGGAGTGAATTTAGAGGAATTCATCACTCTCTTCCTGCTCGAAGTGCAATATTTAGTTCAAAAAAGTATTCCTTTAGAAGTGCAATATTTCATTAAATACCGTAAATCACATTAAACAATCACCTTAATTTTTAATCTCCACCACACACTCACCATCAATATTTTTTACCCTTTAACCTATACCACAAACCCATCAATACTTATAAAACTTACACATTTATCGCATCCCATCATTCTCCTAAAATATACTACTTTTACCCAAAGTATTGCAGTTCAGCTGGGACAGAGGTAGTATTATATATGTTATGGGTGCTATAAGGTGATATACTCCATCCGTCCCACTTGAAAAGGATAATTTCAATATAATTTTATTTCAATAGAAGAGAGTCATTTCTGGAGTTTACATCTCATGTGATTGCCTATATGATTATTATGTGTGTCCACAATTTACTCTCAATTGATAAATAAGGACATAATTAAAAAATGGTAACAAACAACTTATTTCGTGTATACCTTACTATCAATAAAAGTTTGTACATTTATCAATATGGTCTCTTCATACTCAATAAAATGTTGTACATTTATCAATATGGTCTCTTCAAGTGAGACGGAGGGAGGAGTATACATGCATTGTGTAGCCAACACGACAAAGTAAGGAATCTTGGACGATTATTATGAAAAAACTATAAATCAACTCTTTTCATTTTTTCATTTCTTTATATGTTTTTACACGGTTTAGATTGCGACATGATTGTATAGGGATCGGGCTATCTCCTTCTCCTCACACACACACACACACACTCTCTCTCTCTCTCTCACACACACACACACACATATATATATATATATATATATATATATATATATCTACACAATAGAGATAACTCGTGTCATAATTGCACGATCGCGGTGTCATTATTGGATTAAAAAAAACTATAAACAAAAAAATTGCCGACACTAGAGGTCCACCGGCCTCTGGCCGGCTATCCATCGAAAGACAGTCCATTAGGGGGCTGCAGTCCCACCAGAGAACAGTCTGGCAGCCGGTCGAAAAAAAAATGAACGAATACTGGAGCTCCGTCGGCCGTTAGCCCAATGGAGAACAGTCCAGCAGTCGTCCTGAAAAAAAGAAACTGGTCGGCCTCCAGAGCTCTGTCGATCGGCAACATGCGACCTACTGGAGAACAGTCCTATAGTTGGTCGAGAACAGTACAAAACAAAAAAAAATTGACCAATCGCCGGAGCTCCAGCGTCTGGCAGGAGGCGTCCGCTAGAGAACAGCTTGATAGGCGGCAAAAGAAAATGACAAGTTTTCGGAGCTCTGATGATCTGCGGTCAATGATTAGTCGGATAAGAGTACAAAAGTCGGTCAAAAAAAATCAAAAAATTGACATGTTGCCGTATAGAGAGAGAGAGAGAACTGACTTATCATAGGAGCTCTGACAGTCGATGACAAGCAAGAAAATTGTACGACAGTCGTCCTAAAAAAATGGCTGGTAGCTGCAGCTCCAGCGGCCGACGACCTGTCGGGGAGAAAAGAAAATTAAAGGTTTAAATGTCAATTTAATTTAGTTTAGTTTACTTTAATTTTCTATGTGTTTAAAAGTTTATTGTTATTGAGCATTTGATATTATTATTATTAAATTCAACATAGACGGGAAGGGAGTAAAATAGTCTTTTTAGATGCCTACTACGACGATGACCAAAAATATCACTATCCCTTATATTATAGACTATAGATACCACTTGCCATAATGGCACGGTGGTGGTACCATAATCGGATTAAATAATTAAGTTACTAAATTATATTGCTTAAAAAATATGTTGGTTCTCAAAGATTTTTCTGCGGCCACAAGTGGCCCGGCGAAAAGCAGACCGACGGGCCTGTCGTTAAAAAAAAGAATTGGAAGAACGCCAGAGCTCTACGAGCAGTCGGAGGTTGTTCATTAGAAAGCATGTCGGCAGGCCAAAAAAAAGGCCAGTCGTCGGATATCTACTGGTGGTTGGCGGTGGACCCAGCGAAAAGCAGGCCGGAGGGCCTACCTTACAATAAAAAAAGAATTGGGCAGCTGTCGGAGGTCTACGTCTACCGGCGGTCCTTTCATCAAATAAAAAAAAACTGGTCGTCTGCCCGAGGCCTAACGGCAATGAGCGGCGGCCCCGCCGGAAAGCAGATCGGTAGACCTGCTATAAGAAATAAATAAATAAAAGTTGGCCTATCGCAGAAAGCCGGTGGGCCGGTCTTGTAAAAACAAAAAAAAAATGTCGGCCGCTAGAGGTCTACCGACAACCGGCGACGGGCCTGCCTTAAAAACAATGGTCGGCCACCGGAGATATATCAGCGACAGACGGTACCCCGTCGAAAAGCAGATCGTTGGGCCCAAGCAAAAAAATAAAAACAAATGGTCACGCATTTATCATCATTACTTACATCATCATTACTTAAAATATACACCATATGTCAAGCTTTAAGCGGGACTGAGGGAGTATTACTAGAAAGTGCCAACACTTTAACGGACGACTATTTTATATTTTAACCGACGACAGAGCTAGTCGTCGGCTAAAGTGTGAATATTCGTATTTTTTTAATTTTTTTAAATCTTAATCAATAATTTAATTTCTCAAATTTATTATGTTGTAAAATAAAATTCTTTTAGGAAATAAAATATATAATTTTAATAAAAATACATTTTTAATACATTTAACATAAATGTTTAATATAAAGAAATAAATTATTTTCGCACAATATAGTAAATAAAACACTTGAAATATTTTGCACATGTAATCCAAATAACTTAGGAGCAATGTGCTTGCTGCTACTTTATTGAGTGGGAGGTTGCGGATTCGAGCCCCACCACGCGCATCCCGCGCAATTTATTTCTTGCGGGCGAGTTGGGGTCTTGGAGGTCGGATTCGGGTCGAAGCTGGTCCAAATTGAGTTGAGTTGTATGCAATATATTTAATTTGGAGTTTAGCCGACGAAAATTCCTAGCCGTCAGCTAAACTATTAAGACTTTAGTTGACGATTATACTTTACTCGATCGTGAGATAGTCGCCGGCTAAAGTTGACTTTTAGCCTACGGTTTGTCCAGGTCGTCTTAACCGATGGATATCGATCGACGGGACCTTAGCCGACGACCTAGTAGTATAACCGACGGCCTTCGGTCTTAGCCGGTAATTTTTTATCGTCGGCTAAAATACTGAGACTGATTGTGTGATAAGAGACCGCCAAGTGTCAACGGAATCATGCAATGTGACAATTCGTATTTGTCAGCTTATAGATGTCAATTTTCATTAGTAAGAACCTATTCTTAATAATTTTTTAATTTTTGACAAATTGTTAATGAACAAGTATAACTTAAAATTCACTATAGTTGTATAATTTTAATTTTGAATTAGGCTCCACCCAAAAAGGAGATTTAGGAGGTGTAAATCAATTCAAACGAACCGAACATATGTACGTTCAAATTTTTTTAAAATTTTATCGAGCTCTAAACGCTATATTTGATCTTGATTTGATTAATAATTGAACTAAGCTCAAACGAACTATAATCGATCAACACCAATCGAGCTCGAGTAGCTTGATTTTTTATATGTATTTTATAATTTTTATTTAAATAAAACCATATCCACACGGATCTTAATATCTTATCAAACAAAAATTATCTTCAAGCTTGGTTCGTTAAATTAATGAAATGAGCCTCGAACGAGCTTTTTATCAATTGACCTCTAATCGAGCATCGAATAATTTGAAATTTGATTTCAGCCCTGCGAAGATCATAGAGAATCGTACTGACCCGCACCGAAAGCAAAAAAAATATCCGATGACCTTCAAAGTTTTTCAAATGTCCCAGAACAAAAATGGTAGTAGTCCAGCCTTTTCTAATCCCCGCAACAATGGAATCGAAGCTGTGTGTTTTCCCACCCTTAATGTGTGTGCGTGTGTAATAGAAATAGGGCGAATTACATAGAATACTTTTATTGTTTGATTCAATTACATATTAATACCCACAGTTTGAATAATTACACATACACCCAAATTTCACTTTCGCCGTTGACTTTTGGACGAATTTATAATTGTTCAAACTGATTGCTAACATGGATGTTTATTTGAACAATTATATCCACACTCCAATCTCACCAAGTTATTATTGAATATGTAATTATTCCATAAAAATAAATCAAAAACCTTCTGCAATAACTGCATATTAATGCATGCTTTACTTGTATAAGACCATTTCCAACCACACACCAAAACACCAAATTTGGTGTGTGGCTTAATCCAATCATACACCATAACACCAAATAATTTGGTGTGGCACTATTCAATTTCTAAAAACACACCAAATTTGGTGTGTCACTATTCACACACCAAATCACTATTCATCCATTAAATCATTTTATTTTATTTATTTTCATGTTTTAAAATATAATTATTTAATTTTTTTTATGTTTTAAATAATCTAATTATTATTTATGATATTAATCTAACTTAATATTTTATATGTTTTTGTTAATTCGTTTTTTTATTTAAAATTAATTTATAAATAATAATTACCATTAAAGAAATAATATTTTATATATTTTTGTTAATTCGTTTTTTTATTTTAATTCGTTTAATTTGTGTTATTTCAATTGATGTAATTTTATTTAAATGTATTATTAATTAAAAAATTATCGTTTTTATTTTTATCGGTTTTCATTAAATAAATTAATTACTGATTATTTATTATTATATTTACAAATTATAATTATTGTTATTAATAAAAATAGTTAATAGTAAATAAAATATGTTATTTTAATGTGGGGTCCACAAATTTGGTGTTTTTTTTGAAGTATGGTTGGAGTTGAGGGTTTTTTTTTTGGTGTTGGGCCCAACAAATTTGATGTTTTGGTGTGTTTTTTTGGTGTGAAGGTTGGAGATGTCCTAAACCCAACCCTAAACTTTTCCTTTTGTAGGGTAGTAGAAGTTTGTTAAGACCAATAATGTTAATAATGTCCAGCTGCTGATCCTATCTTTTCAAGGTCAAAGGAATCATAACCAATCATCAACCATGGTTATATCTAGCCAGCTGTATGCTGTAGAGGCCCGGGGTACCCCAAAGCCCCATTCCTGAAACGCCAAACATCACCCCGCCCCTACCAACCATAGACGGATATGTTGTAGTTCCCAATATGCACTCGACCCCCCCCCCCCCCCCCTCCCCCCATTCATTTATAATTTTATATAGTAATTAGGCCAGAAAAAATTAAAATTAATTGTGCTTCCAATTCACTCCTTCCAACCCAATAAATTTGAATGGTACTTATTTAAGGGCCGTTTTAACGAACTTGAAACATTTTTTTATTTGGCAAAATTAGGAATTTTAACTCATAATTAACTTAACTAACAGCCCTTATTTTCCCCCAATTAAGAGTCAATTCTCTCATCCTCATTATCAACTCATTCTTGCTTATGCTTTTCGAATCAATAAATCAACCGAATCGAATCAATCGAATCGACCAATTAAATCGAATCGAATCGAATGGACCTGAGGGATAAATAATAATAATAATAATAATGGTAAATAATAATAATAATAGTAATCAACAACAACGATAATAGTAATATTATTAGTAATAATAAAAATAATAATAATTAAGATTAATAATAATAATAATAATAAGAAGAAGGCCAATCAAGTGAATCGAATTGACCGAATCAATCGAATCGAATCGAATTGACTGAATCGAATCGAATCGAATGAACTCGAATCGAATCAAAATCGAAAAATAAGTTCAAAAGCAGTAGCCTACTACCTCTCTCCTTCCCAAACCCTATATCCCCCTCTCTCTAGATCCTTCTCAAACCTTGGTTTGAGTTTTTAGGTGCCCATTTGAATTTTTCGGTTTGAATTTTCTAAATGCAAAACTGCCTCCCCCTTGTAATGAGTGGTGCCAACTTTTTATTAAAATTCAGAATATCTTTTCAAATTTAGGTTGCCTCTTTTATTCTGTTTTTTTTTTTTTAATTCTGTTTCTTTCTTAATCAGTACAGGTGCTCAAAATTCAGGACAACAATAAACTACGAAAAAACATTAATTAAATTTAGTAGTAAATCTGAATTAAAACTAAATCATGTAAATTGAAAGTCACTAATCAGAAATAATAATTAAAAATCGATTATAAATTAATCTTTATAGACATAATCACTCATCTATATACTATATAATATTTATCCCCCTTAATTTAATGTGAAAGAAGGATTTAATTATAACTTTTAATTGTAAATATATGAAGAGACTATTTTAATTGTAACTTTTAATGTAAATAAACTAATTTAAATATAAAAGTTATGATAAACATCACAATGCAAATGCACCTTCTAATACACAAGGTGATTAAAATGAACTTTTAAATGATAGTATAAATTACAAGATGGTTAAATCTTAACTATAAAATCTTAGATACAATCGGTGCATCGCACGGGTTGAATAAACCAAAACAACCTGAAAGAACATACTTGGTTAGTAAGCGCCATTTCATATAACTAATTACATAGACTAAAATAAAAGGACAATAACAATAAAAAAAATATATAAACTTCTCTAAAAGACATTTAAATTCTATCATCTGCTCATTCAACCATCTGCCCCAACATTACGTACAAAACACGTAGATATTCAACCAAAAACCGTGCATCGCATGGGTTGAATAGTACCTCATATACTAAATGAAATACACTTGAACACTAAAAACTAACTCCTTAAATTCTGTACCAAAAGAAACGCATCAAATTCGTTGGGATAGAGGGATTATTATTTTCTACGTGTTTATAGTTATATTCAGTTCTACCCTTTTTTTGTTAAAAAAAAATATAATCAGGATCCTTCTCCGCAGCGCTCCCACCCCAAGTCTAATTTTCCTCTAACTCCCATCATTTAGGGGCAAAGAGAGATCATTTAGAGCACTGAGTACCGTGGTGCCGTTGAGTTGGTGTCGTTGGCAAAAGTGCTGCCACGTCAGCAGAACCCTCTATGGCACCAGAATCCCTTGGCACCACATTTTGTGCCGTTACCCTTGGCACCAGAAAATATGGTGCCGTTGTAATTTTTTTTCATTTATATAAAATAAAACATACACAATATTAATTAAAATAAACTTCATTAAATTAAAAAAAATATTACATTAATAAAAAAAAAGTTGCATAAAAATAAAATACGTAAACAAGAAATAAAAATTACAAACTAGTGATTAAGGTTCCATACATGCTCCACAAGGTCTTGTCGAAGATCGTCATGCACTTTTCTATGTCGAAGTTCTTTCATTTTTCTAATATGTCCTCGTCCTCCTAGGAGCCGATCCCGATCCCCCGGCTTCTTGATCACACATAGCTACAAATTGTTCATACGCCGCATAACTCTGGATATATTGCTCTCGATCGCCTTGAAAATAAACATCATAATGGTTGTAGGTGTCGGTGTTGTTGAGATTGTTTGGATCCATAGTTGAAAGAAAATTATTGAAGTAGAAATTAAATTGGAAGAGTGTGAAAAATGGTAGAATAAGGATGTATTTATAGGATTTGTAAGGGGTAAAAATTTGAAAATGAGGTTTTTTGGCAATATAGCCGTTGCAGAATTCAAAAAAAAAAAGAAAAAGAAAAAAAAGAAAATGCTATGGCGTTGGCTGGTCACCACGGCGCCAGCCATGGTACGGTGCGCGGTGGGTTTTTTGGGCTGGTAGGACGGCGCGAGCTCACCAGCCGCCCGTCGCTCCTGCTCTTAGGGGAGAGACTAGAGAGAGGGGGAAGGGGGAGACATGGAGGGAGGGAGAGGGAGAGGGAGAGAGGGGGGGGGGGGGGGGGGAGAGAGTACACATATTGTTGTTTTGCATGCATGTAAAAGTGAAATAAGTCTCTCACGTCTTTGCAATTTGCATTATTAGCTGTCTATGGTCAACACAAATATGACCTTCCCCTCTTATTCCCTCTCTTGTCACAACCGTGCATCACTCTTCCTACATTATATAAACCCCTGCCCACATTCACGCACAACATCAAATTCTAACTTAGCTATCCAAGAAAAAAAATAGAAACTCATCAGCTCAGATGAAGACATATACTGTTGTGGTCTTGGTACTACTAGGCTTTGTTAAGGTTGCTATCGGTGGCAATTTTAACAAAGACTTCGATGTTACATGGGGCGATGGACGCGCGAAAATACTAGACAACGGTAAGCTTCTGACGCTGTCCTTAGATAAGATTTCTGGTTCTGGCTTTAGATCCAAAAAGCAGTATTTGTTTGGGAAATTCGACCTACAGATTAAGCTCGTCCCTGGTAATTCAGCTGGCACCGTTACTACCTATTATGTAAGTTGTATTTTTATTAATGATAATAATTACTACTTAACTTACTGATTGATGAATAGGGGCACAGTTACTACCTATTATTGTTCTGTTGCAGTTATCTTCCTTGGGTTCGAATCATGACGAAATCGACTTTGAATTTCTCGGTAACCTAAGTGGGGACCCTTACATCCTGCATACCAATGTATTCACACAAGGGAAAGGTGGTAGAGAACAACAGTTTTATCTATGGTTTGATCCTACAAAAGACTTCCACACTTACTCTATCCTATGGAACCCTCAAAGCATCATGTAAGTAACTCATTACTGGTCAGAAAATCTACCCTCTGAGTCTAGCTAGCCAAAATGGATAATTACATAAACTGCCCCAAACTTTAATCTAATTACACCTACCTTTGAAATTATAAAGATGCCCTTGAAGTTTAGATTAAACCCCATGGTTAGTTTTCTGTAATTAACCCAGAGTGTCTCAAAATTACAAATTTCCCCTCTAAAGTATCTGCAAAATATCGGGGGTATCTGTAATTTTGAAATATAGTTGGATTTTCTTGTAATTAGTCTAAACCTGAAAGGTAGCATTTGTCACTATCTGTTGTCTAATTTTTACTGTAAAAACATTTGATACAAATGACACTAATATGTTTGATATCGAACAGATTCTCAGTAGATGGTACTCCCATCAGACAGTTCAAGAATCTACAGTCCAAAGGGCTATCATCATCCTATCCCAAAAACCAGCCCATGTGGATTTACTCGAGCCTTTGGAACGCGGACGATTGGGCAACAAGAGGAGGGCTTGTCAAAACGGACTGGAGCCAAGCCCCATTTACGGCTTCTTATACAAACTTCAACGCCCTGGCTTGTACCACTGATTCTACCTCTTGCTCCGGAAATTCGCCCGCCAATTCTTGGTTCTCGGAATCACTGGACACTACTGGGCAAGAGCGAATAAAATGGGTGCAGAAGAACTATATGATTTATAACTATTGCGAGGATAATAAGCGCTTCCCACATGGATTCCCACTCGAATGCTCCACTGTGTGATACCAGAACTTCCAACCAATTTACAGTCTCGAACCAATGCATGTATGTATATACAATTTTATTCTCTAAGAATTTTTTTTTTTTTTAAATAATCAAGAAGATTGTGTGTTGGAAACTTTGGAATGATTATTTATATGGATGTGGGTTTTACATTAAGATTTGAAAAGACATATTTAACAATTTGAGAAGATATATTTAACATAAAGTATACTAATGCACTATATTTCTCTACCAAGTGGACCGCCTCCAATAATCTGCATTCTGCACTGTTTTAATGCAAGTAATAAATTTTATTTAATACAATTTTTATTGAAGAAAAACTGAATTAAAATTTAATCTTAATATGTAGAACTTAATTAAGTTAATGCAAAAGAATTTATTACAGTATTATTACTTTACTAGGAAAATTATTGTATATGTTTTATTTGTATTTTCAATGTTTTCATGTTCAGTTATTTTATGTCATTTTATCTATTTCTAGTAATGTACTTTTAATCTATTATTATCAAAATACACATGATGTTGTACTTTAAAATTCCTTATCACATTTAATTTAATTAACTTCAGTACTAGCTTATATTAAATTAGTTGAAATAGAAAAAAATATTTATACTATTAAAAATATACAAAAGATTAAATAAGCAAAATAAAAAAAAGGACATCACCGTTTTTTGCGCTGCACTGTAGCTATCCTAAAATAGGGCCTCTTTTTAACGCTGTGCTGGAACGATTTTTTCCATCAAAATATCGATGGCCGCGACTTCTCCCTTCTGCTAGAGAAGCCCTTATCTAATGATCATATACATTGTTTTTTAACATTTTTATACACACTCTTCTACTCACTTCCTTCAGAAAACAAACCACTTCCATAGCAGAGCCTCTATATATAATTCCAAGTCACGAAGAAATGGAACTAGAACATCATAATATCTTCAGACAAAATTTAGATTCTTCATCATCAAGATCATAAGGAACATAAATAGAGGGGAAAAATAATATTATTCACATCCCGGAAAAGAATCATCGAAGCTGATCAACAAAGAAGAAATGAGACTCAGGATTGTACCTTAAAATTAGTCCACTTGAAGAGTCATTTGCACAATTTGAAGAGTCGTCTCATCATATGTGTATAGATGTAAGCTTCGTCCCAAAGGATGGCAGCAACAATCACAACCGGATCACCCCTAACAAACTTTGGTAGTCCAAAATGATAGTAAAATACAATTTCCCATATAAACATAACTACAATTAAGAAATTAGTCAGTTTTGTGCCAGACCATACCGAATTTAGGCAAGTGGTTATACAACATAAATGATTCTCAATCTAAGGCATTTGAAAACCATTGCGCAATGACTTCTTCCGAACAACCTCAATGGATTTGTTATTTAGGGGATCAAAATTCTTGACTTCAAATCCATCAGTCGAAATGGATCCTAAGAACGGTTCGTGAATATGGTAAGCCACAATGAAACTAGCAAGTCGAAACTAACAAGTCAAAACATTTGGTCTGCATACAAGGAAACCAAACATTTCATCTTCTACATTAATGTTCCGTGAGCAAGTGTGCGTTCACAATCAAAAGATTTACCAGTTCCGTATTAATGATGTGAATATGAAATTAATAGATTACCAAAAGGAACAAGCTAAGAAGAGCAGAATGTCTGTTTGATATAAATTATCTAAACTAAAATGCTGCTCAAGAAGCTTCATTTTTGTTAACAGGAGATACAAACAGCAAAATCTTAATGAAATGTCAATAGTTAAAACGAACTCATACGAATAATGAAATAAAGATAAAAGTTAAATCGATCCAATTCAAATATAGATTTCTCCCAACATTCATAGACCGCATAATCACACTTCAAGCAGAATATCAAAGTTATCCCAAGGACGCAAAAAAAATCGTCTTAAGGAAAGATACACAATACAATCATTTGAACTAGCACATTGTCTGTTCGGCAGTACAAATACCTAGCAGAAGAATCCTCAAAACTTGCTTTCAATTTGAAAACAGACAATATCTCATGAAACTATAATGACTACACAAAATCGAATGATGTGCCACAATAAAACCGGCACTAGGCATCACATATCTATTTGGTTCCCAATGAGAAAAAGCTTTCAGTATAGAGCCGAAGCCAACTCCATTCCCCTGCAATCAGATGGTCCATCCTTTTAATACACTTCTTCTTCTCATCATAGCAGTCAACACTCTCTTGCTTTACATCCATCACTATTTTCCCATCCCGATAATCCAAAGGAACAATAAAGCTCAGCATGTCATTAGTATACGTATTCATATTAATGCTGTACTCCTGAACCCAGCCGTGGCCTTCAATATCCTTCAACACCCAAATATACATAGTCAGGGGGCAAGCCACACTATCCACCAAACACAAGCTTCCTCCTAACTCCACCAATGACCACGCGCCGTGTGGATCAAAACAACCTTCAGGTGGGGACATGGTTCCAAATTCTTCCTTTTCAAGATCAAAGGACAAGATTGCATCGTCGCCCGGCTGATCGTACTCGTCCCAAATCATCCAATAGAACGCATTCTCCACCAACACTCCCCAACCACGGACGACAAAGGGACAATTCGCATCCACCACTTTCCACTGGCAATCCTGACCGTCCGTCAATCTCAGCACCTCACACCCAACGTCGTAATCCACTTGTATATCCAAGCTTCTATCGAACAAATGCACCAAGAGATATTCATTTCTCTCCTTGATATACCCCATTCCAGCATTCACCTCGCCCGAGGTGCAACAACTGGCGTCGGGTAATTTCAGCATTATTTGGGTACTAGGGTTACAAGCATAAAATCCACTCTCACTCACGAAACAAATGAGATCCCATTTCGAAGGCAACATCTCAATGGTTTTTTCGTCATCGTCTAGATACAAAGAGAATTCCAGATTCCTACGGAACCCGTCGAAGTTTAAAGCGCAAAGATCAACCCTAGTGCATTTTTTCATGTGGGGTTCTTGTGAAAGAGGTATTTTTCTGACTAAAAGTATGTTCGGGTTGTGCAAACAGAACTCTCTGTGCATTGAAATGAAGTGTGGGTCTGTAATTAAGTGAAGCCATTGCTTTGAAACGCATTTGAACTTACTTATGGATTTAACTGGGAGCCTTAGGAGGATGTCAATGATCAAATCAGCGGGAAGGGCTGGGTCCGTCATCAGCTCAGATACGACGACGACGTGGGGTGATAATGGCGGAGATGGAAGGGAAAATGAAGGCAGCGGTGGTGATGAGATCAAAATTAGTGCCTTTTTCTTCCCCTTGTTTTTTTTTTTTCTCTTTCTTCTGCTCGTCTGGGAGAAAAGTCGTCCTCTTCCCCAACCAAAAAGAGAAGGGGGGAAAGAGGAGGGGAAAAAAAAGGAAGGGAACAACCAAACAATGAAAGTAAAGAAAATAAAAGGAGGGGCGGGGCGGGGGAGGAATGGGTGGGTGACTCAGGTCAGTGAAAAGTTGTGTTGTTTGGATTCTTTCTAGGCAAAATGCATCCTTAGGTCCCTGAACTATTAACTTTTCTTTCATCAGGTTCCTGAACTATTTTTATATTTTAAGAAGAACCTAAACTATTGAAAAACGAATTCACGTGGTCCATAGTTGACGGAACGTTAATATGAATATTGCACGCGCTTGTGAGTGCGATTGGAATGGAAAGCGGACTTCTGTGTTGAATTTTTTAATAGGCAAAATGCATCCTTATGTCCCTGAACTATTAACTTTTCTTTCATCAGGTCCGTGAACTATTTTTATGTTTTAATATGAGTGCTGAAAATCACATTGTGGTATTTATGGTGTGCGATAAAATAACAAAAATAATGAATAAATAATATTGGGATTGGATAAAAATATTCATTTAGCGATGTTATTCATTTTATCGAGCGATAATTTGAACATGTTATAAAGACTTGCCCCGGGAAAAATATTTATTTGTTCAGATTATTTGCTTATCGAACTTTCATTTATCGAGGTTTCTTATATGTCACAACAAACTTACTCTAAATAATTTTTATTTATAATTTAAATTTCCAAACTTCTAAGAATATAGATTAATTTTGAGCATGCCATGTACCGTGTATTAATAAACAACAAGGATACATATATAATATAACCGAATTGAATGAATCGAAATGACCGAATAAATAATAATAATAATAACGAGTAATATAGATTAGAATATATATGTATATAACATCTACAATAATATTGTATATTATGTATATTATATATAATACTATTTATAAGATTAATATAATAATTATATCACATAAAAATATATACAACAATAATAAAATTAGTTATATCACAACAAAAAAAAAATAATAATAATAAAAGTTACGTTAATAATACTAGAAATGTTATAATACTATTGGGAATATTGATATCAATAATATTAATAATAAATTTATTGATAATATTACAAATAAATTAGTCAACGTTGAAAAACGAATTGAAAAACGAAATAGAAGTTCATCAGGTTCCTGAACTATTCAAGTAGTCAACGTTCAAGCAATTTCCGTCAGCTTCCGTCAACTATGGACCACGTGAATTCGTTTTTCAATAGTTTAGGTCCTTCTTAAAACATAAAAATAGTTCAGGGACTTGATGAAAGAAAAGTTAATAGTTCAGGGACCTAAGGATGCATTTTGCCTTCTTTCTACCATTTTGTTTGGCGCTTAGGGTGGTGGCAATGGTCACCCATTTACCCCATCTATCCTCACTCCCCATCAATAACATTCTTCCAACTCATCCAACCCCCAATCTACCCCCACTCTACCCCCACTCACCATTTTTTAGTGGCAATGGTGCCTCATCTACCCTCACCACTTTTTTTTTTTACCTTTTTATATTAAAAATTATATCAAACAATTTAATAAAAACACATAATATTTTATTTTTACTTAAAAAGAAATTACAAAACACTTAAAAAAAATTACATAATACTAAAAAAAAAAAAATACTTAAAAAAAATTAGATCCTAAAAAACGATATAATTAAAAAAACATACTAAAAAACATTTCTAAAATATATATTAAAACAATTACTTTTATTAATTTTCTATTATTAAAACAAAACATTAAATATCCATCCATTACTATATTAAATAAATATATATAGATAATTACTTTTATTAATAATAATATATATAATCTTTATAGCTGTATATATGAACCAACCTTCCTTTCTTCTTCGTCTCTCCCCACCTGCAAATACATACATATATAACATTTATAACACACACACACACAACTTGTAAAAACACACACACACACACGCATGTTTAACCCCCTTCCCAACGGTCCTCTCCTCTACCCCCACTCCTCTTCACGCGGCTAGTTTACCCGGGCTCCTCCTACCTTCACCGTACCCGGGTGGGTGGCGGTGGTGTTCACCGCCCGGGTACCTCTTACCCGCACCACTTCACCGCACCGTTGCCACCACCCTTACGGATAGAGTGATTTTAGGGGTGTAGTAGGTGATCTGATCAAGGGTGTAGGTGATTCGAACCGGTGTGCGAATTATTCAAAATTCGGATCGAAAACATTGGATAATACATGACGTTTAGGTTCGTTAATTGGTATCTATCAATCTTATATATATAAAGCTTAAGAAGCCTTATAAATGTAAGTGGTCATGATTAATGCTTGATGAATTGATTATATCATATTTGTTATTTCATATTGATTTCCAGGTATGTCAAGCAACTTTCGTTAAGTGTACAATGAATATTCACATAATGGCCATTTATATGTTAAGTATATGAAGCATTTGTCGGTTATAAATGTAAAGTGGTTATAATAAATGGCTCACGAATTGAAAGTGAAATATGGAGATGAAGTGTTTGGTGCCATGAATGCATAAATTAAACACACCAATTAGTGTTAGTCTTTTTACCTTCCCGTCCATGAGTTACAAATATTTTATCAACTATATAATGTGTCAAAAATCACACACAACAAAACACAACTTCCTCCACACAGCGTGCACATTGGGCTACAACTTATTATGGTGGTAAAGTAAGCATCATATCGTCTAGCTTAATTAGCATATTGATTTATATTATTTTATGTAAATTTCACGTGTGTTTTGTGTGTAACAATGTAGTACATAAAGATGGTGCTTAGGAGGTTTGGTAGTAACGTCATCTTCTCTAATGGTTTAAGAGATCCTACACATCGTTGTCTTATTAATTATGCGGTACATGCACGAGCATTTTTACTTTGATCGAAAATACAATATATTGATTAACTGTATTTAAGTTACTAACGATCAACTATATCTAATTATTTTTTGTAGCGCGTCAAGAAGCATTAAAGAAAGATATCGAGAAGTCACAAAAATTGTATCAAGAACAAAACATGAAAAAGGCCAATGAACAACAACGACAAAGACAACAACAACAACAACAACAACAAGAACAACAACAAAAACAAGAACGACGACATGGCCATCGGTGGGATGAATACTTAGCATTCATATTAATATATGTTACAAATTAAACATGCAATATTTTGCTTCATGTAATACCGATAAATGGGCTAATACTATTGATTCGTTAGCAAGTAAGTTTATTAAAAATAATGTGACGAGTTCAATTTTTAGTCAATAATTATTACTACACTTTGTTGGTGCATTTTAATGTTTTTTCTCTTAATTTAGTTTTTTGTCTTACGGTGTGTTAATGTCACTTTCTTAATTAAACGTCTTGAAATATTGCGTGACTTTGATACTTGATATGATTGTGTAAGTTATGTCGATGTTACATATTGAAAATGGTAGTATATAATAAAAATATCTTCACACTATCATCTTTATCCATAAATGGTGCAAAGCAATAGACTATAGATAAAACAAATACGTATTAATGATTCGGGTAATCATATCCACAATTAGTATCAACAATTAAGTGATTATGTTATTTTGAGAATTTATCATTTATATAATTTTACTGTAGTTTAAATCTTACATAATAAATAATATCATTTTGAAGATTTATGTAGTTTAAACAATATAGATATACCATTTATATAATATATTATAAATTAAATTTAAATCTTACTCAATAAGTAATATCACTATGGAGATTAATTGATTATCTTAATATAATTTTAGTTTCATTTGTAGAATGACAAACAAATTTGGCAAAATGAAATTGTTATATTAGTTATTAAGAGTAGAAAAATTATATATTGAGATTGATGTCTTCAAATATATTTATATATGCAACCTGGTACAAATTAAATATACTAACAATATTGGACCGATTTTCACAACAATAAAAAATATTGAAACTTAAATGGTTTTTGTGCATAAAATAAAGTTCGATTAATTAAGCGTAGTAATGTGGAACTACCGTATTTGATATGATAAACCAAAAGGATAATTAATTGTCACAAGCTAGATCTCAAAATATAGCGAATATCCACTTTGTTACGATTTTATATAAGGGTTACATTTATTTTGAAGAACCGTATGCGTTTAACCTCCCTTTGACATTTAGTATGTAACTTATACATATTAAAAAGTTACATGTGAAGAGACTCTTTTAAATATAGCATCTTGAAAAAAGTCTCTTCACATATACTCTTTTAATGTCAATAAACTATTTTAAATGTGTGACATGCTTAGAAAAGGTGTGATACCATCACAACTTAGATATATAATGACGAAAATAAGTGCCAAAGATCACGCTATGAACACTTATATACAGCCCATGTAATGACGAAAATTAGTGTTGAACAATACACTATGAACATTTAGATTAAGCCTGTGTGCATCGCACGGGTCTGAATGACTCGGTCTAAATATAAAAGTCACCAAACAACTAATTAAACTCATTCATCTTAAACTCATGCGATGCTTACAAAAGTTGTGATACCATCACAACTTACAAACCTAATGACGAAAATAAATAACACACATTACACTATGACCAATTAGATAGAGCCCGTGTGCAATGCACGGGTCTGAATAACTAGTACTATATAATACTTATTTCCCTTAATTTAATATGGAAGGAGAATTTAATTGTAACTTTTAATTGTAAATATATGAAAAAATTATTTTAATTGTAACTTTTAATGTAAATAAACTAATTTAAATACAAAAGTTATGATAAACATCACAATGCAAATGCACCTTCTAATACACAAGGTGATTAAAATAAACTTTTAAATGATAGTATAAATTACAAGATGGTTAAATTTTAGCTATGAAATCTTATACAATCGGTGCATCACACGAGTTGAATAAACCAAAAATAACCCCGGAGCAACATACGGGTTAGTAAAGCCTAATTTCATATAACTAATTACATAGACTAAAATAAAAGGACAATAACAATAAAAAAACATATAAACTTCTCTAAAAGACATTTAAATTCTGTCATCTGCTCATTCAACTGTCTGCCCCAATATTACATACAAAACACGTGCATCTTCTCATACACAAGGTGATTAAAATGAACTTTTAAATGATAATATAAATTACAAGATGGTTGAATTTTAGCTATGAAATCTTAGATACAATCAGTGCATCGCACGTGTTGAATAAACCAAAAACAACCCCGGAGCAACATACGGTTTAGTAAAGCCTCATTTCATATAACTAATTACATAGACTAAAATAAAAGGACAATAACAATAAAAAAACATATAAACTTCTCTAAAAGGCATTTAAATTCTGTCATCTGCTCATTCAACCGTTTGCCCCAACATTACGTACAAAACACGTAGATATTCAACCAAAGACCGTGCATCGCACGGGTTGGATAATGCCTCGTTAATCTAAATAATACTCACTCATAAGTTCGCAAGTTAACTCAATTGAGCTCGTTCGTCAATTTATAGCTAAATATATTAATAATCTTAAATTATTATAATATAATATCATTTGGACTTTTATCACAAGACAAATAATAGCAAATCATGTGATGTAATAGTAACAAGACTTGTGATTGTAATAGTGCCATATTTTTTGCTATAAATATGTGATTATGGAAATGAAGAAATTACACACAAAAAGGAAGAGTAATAAAATTTCATCTCATTTCCTCCCCACTTGTTCCCTTGTTATTTTTCTATTTTATGCTATTATTATCTTCAATAATAGTCTTGCTTAATATTAGTTTTATCACACGTTATCAGCACGAGTTATTGCTCGGAAAAAGGTTAGTATTATTCGGGCTTGAATTTATTTATACTAACTCATTTTTATTCTGTCTTGTAGAGAAAAATGGACGGAATTGAAAACAAAAAATTCCAGATCCTCGATGTCACTGCAATAACTATTTATCATGGTGCCTTGACGTTAAATTGCACCTCCAAGGTATGGGATTGGCTACTACCTTGGAATATGTGGAACTTGCTAATGCCGATATTAAAAATGAGGCAAATGCAATGATATTCATGCGCCAACATTTATCCGAGGATCTGAATACAAATTGAAAGGCCTTCTGAGCTCTAAAAGAAGCTCAAAGACAGATTTGATCACATAAGAACTGTAATATTGCCACAGTCTCAATATGAATGGCAACTACTGAGATTGCAAGATTTTAAATTTATTGCTGATTATAATTCAGCCTATTTCAAAATTGAGTCTAGACTGGCCTTATGCGGTACACAGCTATCTGAGACTGATAAGCTGGAAAAAACATTCACCACGATGCATTCCTCAAATATGGTGCTTCAACAACAATACAGGCAACGACAATTTCAAACATATTCTGAGCTAATTTCAGTTCTTCTCACGGCTGAGAACACAAATGAGTTATTATTAAAAAATCATGAACTACGACCTTCTGGGTCCCGTGTCGAACCTGAAGCACATACCAACTCTCGTAGAGCTGTCGGCCGATTCAAGAGCCGTGAAAATAGACCCGGTCGTGGAACCCGGAGAAGTGGTGGACGTGGTGGCTACCGTCAAAATAATTACAGAAATGACCGTGGCGGACGTAACTATAATAATCATCATAATTACCATTATTCCCGTCAAAATAACTATTCCGTCAGACCAAGGTAGTCAATTCACGGGCATCGTGATAAAGGAAAAATGCCTATCGAAAATTCTGGTGATGATCCATGTCGTAGATGTGGTATAACTGGACATTGGGCTAAATATTGTCGTACTTCCCAACACCGTGTGGATTCATATCAGGAATCAATAAAAAATAAAGGCAAAGATGCCAGGCTCATATCACTGAAACAGTCGAGCCATCCAAAGTTATTGAGGCCAACACATCTGGGAACATATTTGATGAAAATCCTGACCAGGACTGGAAATCACTTGAGCTAGCAGATTTCCTTGAAGATCCTGGTTCAGTGGTGTTGTCGCCCGAAATATTATCCGAAGATAGATATTGCTGGAATGGACGGACAACAAACAAAGTGCGAGAGCACGTCCGAGGGAATGGAAATAACACAAGATTTGCCGGGTTTGTTAGGTCCGGGCTTGAATGCTCTCGCGAGATGTTATTAATAAGAATACGTTAGATTACAAATATTAATGTAAGAATGCGATTACAATGAGTGTAAAAGATTCTATGTATCTAGCTGTTGAGTGCTTGCCGGAAGAACTAGAGTTGCTCTGAGTTCTTGCTCTCGTTTCTGCCGACCGTCTTAGGATTAAGAGGTGCTTAGAGTGAGAGAGAAATATGTCCGAAGTGTATAGCGTTGCCAAGAGAGAAAGCCAAGTTATGAGCTGAGCTTCTGAACGTAAGAAAACCCGACCGTTTCCCAAGTGTAGGCAGCCTTCTATTTATAGGAGCTGAGATGCCCTTTTTACTGACGGACGATCGCCTTCCTAGTAATATAATAAGGGGCGATCGTCTTTTGGCACATGGGCTGTCTGCCTTGAAGTCCGCGGCTTCTTGTGGCCAATTGTCTTGATCGATGGGAGAACTGCATGCATCTGAGTCATTTGTCCCGGGCGGTCCCACTGTGCACCTTTCGGCGGGTCTGTCGGTAGGTGAGCAGATGGTGACAGGCTGTGGTCAACAATCCATGTCTTGCGGTGCCTTTTTCGGATCTGCACGTGGGTCCTTGTCCTTAGCTTTGGCCTTCGCCGACTGGACGGATGATGGCTTCGCATGGCATGAGGTGGTCGTCCTTGGCGGGCACCAGATTCGATCGCCAGGTGCCAAGAGACGATCGCCTTAAATGTCGATCGCTCAGCACCGGGACTTGACCTGGGACCCTCGATCGGCCAATCTGCCTTGGCTGCTAGGCTATGGCTCGGTCGCCCGGTCTCTGTGCCGATCGCTTGTTGAGATGTATAAATCTCGACACAACAATTGTCCCCCAGCTTGCTCCGATGTTGAAGACATGGGGTGAGGTGGTTCTTACTGGCGATCGTTGAGGATAAAGACGGGCGATCCGTTGAGCGGACTTTGGTCTCGGACTTGGGCGATCTGATCGCTTGGCGAGCTATCTTCGGTCTTGTACCTGCAATTTTCAAATTTGTCGATCCCTCGTAGAGAGCTGATTGCTTCGTCGTTTGAGGAATCATGCACAGTCGTGGAGTTCGATGGACCGACCTCCATAACCGTGTCTTGTGCGCGAGCGACATTGTCTGTCTCGTGACTCATTTTATTGTGAGGGTCCTCCGTTAGGCTGCGCCTCGCCTCATATTTAAACGAAGGGCGTGCAGTTTCGGTCTGGAGGAGTCCTTGTGCGGGGCGTTGTCGGATTAATCGACTCCACGTCCGCGGCTTGTTAGCTCTTTTATACCTCGGATCGTCATGTTAGATGGCAATCCTCGACGGTGTACGTTGAGACGGGGGTAGGGACGCGTGCATCGCCCGTGAAGGCGAACGTGTCCACTGATTTGTTTGGAGGGTCCTTCGGCTACGCCTGCCTCGTATTTAAACGAAGGGCGAGCGATCTCAGCCCAAAGGAAACTTGCATGGCCGAAGCAGTCGGTTCCATCGACCACCAGGACCATGGATGCACTCTTCTACCTCGGATCGTCATGTTAGATGCCGATCCTCGACGGTGTACGTTGTGCGGGGGAGGCGATCTCGTGCCTTAGTCCAACATGTTAGGTGATGAACTGTAGATGGCGAGCGAGTCCTCCAGTTTCAGAGATGTTGCTTGATAATGGCGATCGGGTTGGAAGACTGGTGATCGTCGTTCGGCTGCCGATCGTGTTGCTTAGAGGTTAAAAAAATAACCTTTGCCTGGCCAAAAAGTCTGCGGCCTTAGCGCGGAAGATCGCGTAGGTCGGGGGGATGTCCTTCGTAAGGTGCCTGAACATAGGCGAAAGACCATGGAATCCCCCTAAGATCGAGTAGAGGGCGATCTCGTCGCTTACGGGATCGCCGTTGAGGATGATCTCATCTACCCGGTCGATGTAGTCTGCGTCGGATTCTTCTTCCTCTTGCCTGATCTGCATCATGCGATGGGAACCTTCCGGCCGAGCGACCTTGGCGGCGAAGTACGCTGTGAAGTTGTTCGCCAGCTGATCAAAGGAATTGATGGATCGCGGCGGTAATGAGATGTACCATCTGTGGGCCAGATCGCCCAGCGTTAGCGGGAACATTCGGCACCTGGTCGCGTCTGATGCCCCACACCCGGTCATGTAGATCCGGAACTTGCTCAGGTGAGTATTGGGATCCGACCTTCCCTCGTACAGAGGTGTTTGCGGGGGAGCGATCCTACGTTGCATGGGAGCGAGCTCGATGTGGACCGCGAGTGGCTCGCTCGGCCCGGCGATCTTTCTCTTGGCGCCTGCCCCAGATTCCAGGAGCGCCTTCATGTCGTCGAGCTGGCGTTGCATCGCGGCCATCGCTGTAGCTTGGTCGCTCGTGCTTTGGCTCTTGGAGCGGGAGCCGAGGCGATCGTGTATCGATCTCCTGGCTCCGCGGTAGGCGATGAGGTCGTCGTCGCCGATCTCGGCTCTTTGGCGAGGAGCCAGATGGTTGGCCTGCCCTCTGGGAGTTGGGTATGCCGAACTCCTGGTGACGGACTCGGGCTCCGTCGTCTCCTGGCTGGGGCTGGACTGCCCCGGTCGCCACGATGGGTCGCTTTCTAGGCGGATGAAGACGGAGGTGTCCCGCCTTGCGAGCGCCTCCTCTTGCAAATCGGGACCTCCTGGCGATCGCTCGGTCAGTAACCCCTTGAATTTCCGTTTAGTCACGTGGCGGATGGCTGAGGGGGTTATAGCGGGCGCATCGAATGCTCTCCGTCGCTCCCGTAGGATGGCCATGGCCTCTTCAATCTGTTCCGCGGTTTGGAACTGATCGAGCGAGAGGCTTGGGCCGTCCCTCGGAGGTGGGATCGAGAGTCTCGGACCGCGGCGGCTACCCTCCACCATAGGCTGGGGCTCGGATTGAGACGGAATGGGGCGTCCGGCGGATCGGCCAGCGGCTTTTTTCGATGTCGAGGCAGAAGTCATGATTGTAACAGCTTTCTTTGAAGAGCAGTGAGTGTCTCTTCAAGTATATGCCCCGAAGAACAATGAGTGTTCTTCGAGACGGTAGAAATAAAAATGAGGGTTAAGATTTGCCCCTTCCTCTAGCGCCAATTGTTGTCGCCCGAAATATTATCCGGATATAGATATTGCTGGAATGGACGGACAACAAACAAAGTGCGAGAGCACGTCCGAGGGAATGGAAATAACACAAGATTTGTCGGGTTTGTTAGGCCCGGGCTTGAATGCTCTCGCGAGATGTTATTAATAAGAATACGTTAGAGTACAAATATTAATGTAAGAATGCGATTACAATGAGTGTAAAAGATTCTATGTATCTAGCTGTTGAGTGCTTGCCGGAAGAACTAGAGTTGCTCTGAGTTCTTGCTCTCGTTTCTGCCGACCGTCTTAGGATTAAGAGGTGCTGAGAGTGAGAGAGAAATATGTTCGAAGTGTATAGCGTTGCCAAGAGAGAAATCCAAGTTATGAGCTGAGCTTCTGAACGTAAGAAAACCCAACCGTTTCCCAAGTATAGGCAGCCTTCTATTTATAGGAGCTGAGATGCCCTTTTTACTGACGGGCGATCGCCTTCCTTGTAACATAATAAGGGGAGATCGTCTTTTGGCACATGGGTCATCGCCTTGAAGTCCATGGCTGCTGACGGCCAGTGTGCTGATCGATGGGGAGCCTGCACGCATCCTGAGTCGCTGTCCCGGGCGGTCCCACTGTGCACCTTTTGGCGGGTCTGTCGGTAGGTGAGCAGATGGTGACAGGCTGTGGTCAACGATCCATGTCTTGCGGTGCCTTTTCCGGATCTGCACGTGGGTCTTTGTCCTTAGCTTTGGCCTTCGCCGACTGGACGGATGATGGCTTCGCGTGGCATGAGGCGGTCGTCCTTGGCGGGCACCAGATTTGATCGCCAGGTGCCAAGAGACGATCGCCTTAGATTTCGATCGCTCGGTATCGGGACTCGACCTGGGACCCTCGATCGGCCAATCTACCTTGGCTGCTAGGCTCTGGCTCGGTCGCCCGGTCTCTGTGCCGATCGCCTGTTGAGATGTATAAATCTCGACACAACAAGTGGGATCATGATGATGAATGACTGAAATAAAATATTTATGCAATTATATGTCGTATATTTACTTTATGGCTTGTAATACCCCAGTTATTTTTGTGTGTATTTCTTTATGTATAATATAAATATCAATAAAATCATATTTCCCATTATTTTTCCACTATCCAACAGTCATAAAACGGCTAGTAATAGTGTTTTAATATTCTATAAATACACACACACTTCATTCAACAATTCACTCAACTTTCTTACAAAATTCTCAAACACCTTCATCCGATTTTATTCAAAATGACCAATAGATCTCTCGTCTTTATTTTCAGAACGATCTTCATGTGCATCATACTAATATTTTGCGGTGATTTTCCTCCAGAATTATTCTAGATTGCTGTTTCACTTCTTGTTTATATTGTTGGCCTTGTATTGGCACTAATGATACGTACAAAAATGTATTATTGTAAAAAAAAATGTATGTTTATATTTCCATTATCAATAAAAAAAAATGCTTCATGTCTTAAAATATTTATTATGTGATGATTTGATTGAACAGGAATACAAATGGAAAGTATCGAACATATACACAATTGTCTTGTTGATAGTGCAACAACGCACTCAATATTTATAAATAAAGCATATTTCTCGAGTATGAAATTATGCAAGACGCACGTTACAACTATATCTGGTCCCATAGAGATTATTGATGGCTCCGGGAATGCATCTGTGATGTTGCCTAATGGAACAGTTTACACATTGAAAATGCATTATTATCTGGTAGATCAAAAATAAATTTACTGGGTTTTAAGGATGTACGCCGAAATAGCTATCACTTGGAAACAATGATTGAAAATAATAAAGAGCATATCTATATTACATCCTATAAAATGGATACTCGACTTGTCCACGAGAAAATTGAAGCAACAACTTCTGGATTGTATTGTGTCCCTATTCGAACTTTTGAAACCTACGCTACCATGGCTTGGAAGCTGGTGAATCCTGATATGTTTGAATTATGGCATGATCGCTTTGCGCACCCAGAAACTTCTATGTTACGTAGGATTATTGAAAATACTTATGGACATCCATTAAAGGACACAAAAATGCTAATGTCCAAAGATTATTTCTGTGAATCATGTTCACGAGGAAAACTTATTACTAAACCTTCTATGAAAAAGGTTAGTTATGAATCACCATCATTTTTACAACGCATTCATGGTGATATTTGTGGACCAATACATCCAGCAAGTGGACCATTCCGATATTTTATGGTCTTAATATATGCATCATCCAGATGGTCCCACATATATTTATTATCTACCAGAAATGTTGCTTTTGCACGACTCTTGTCCCAAATTATTAAACTTCGAGCACATTTTCCTGAATATCCTATAAAAAAATATAAGAAAGGATAATGTCGGAAAATTCACATCAAGCACTTTTGATGATTATTGTGAAGTACTGGGAATTAATGTTGAGCACCCAGTAGCACATGTTCACACCCAAAGTGAATTGGCTGAATTCTTGATCAAATGAGTTCAAATTATTGCTCGTACATTATTAATGAGATCAAAGCTCACTAATGCAGTGTGGGGTAATGCAGTATTACATGCATCAGCACTCATCAGATTACGCCTCACCACTTATCATATGCACTCCCCAATGCAATTAACTCTAGGCTTTGAGCCGAATATTTTGCACTTACGCGCATTCGGATGTGCTGTTCATGTGCCAATTCCACCTTCTCAAAGGACAAAAATGGGTCCTCAACGCCGGCTTGGCATATACGTTGGATTTGATTCCCCATCAATAATTCGGTATTTAGAACCAACAACGGGTGATTTATTTACCGCTAGGTTTGTCGATTGTCATTTTGATGAGACGGTGTTTCCATCAATTGGCAGGGATAAGACCGTTCTTAACAAAGATGAATAAAAATCAGTTGAGGATATTGTAATATCCGGTTGTAATTCAGTCATTATCATTCAGTAATTTCATTCGGTGATTGTCACTCAGTGGATTTTCACTCATTTATAATCATTCATCAATCATGTTCATTCACCCGTGTTCACCGTTCGGAAAAACTTCGAGTTGTGTATCGTTATTGTTCATTGCTTCAACTTTCCTCTTATGAGTTCGACTTTATTAGATCACCATTAATTTTTTGTAGCTTCAAAAATTCTAAATCTTTGCAATATTATAGAGCATCGAGTTAGCTTTCCAATGGTTCAAACGGTGAGTCAATCGGAGTCCGGACGAGAGAGTTATGGTCGTTTTAGCTCACCCGCTCGTTATTGGCCGATCACTGCCGACCAGACTCGACCGTGTCGTCCGACACGGCCCGTGCTGTACTCGTCCGGAAATGCCGAAGTTTCTGCCGACCAGACTCGGCCGTGTCGTCCGACACGGCCCGCGGCTGCATTTCTTCCGGATAAGCTCGAACGATCGCTGACACGCCCGACCGTGTCCCAGACACGGCCGAGTCATGCCGAGTCACCGTCGGGCGGGTCGCTATCGGAAGGCCCTCGGCGCCGCGACCGTGTCAAGCAGACACGGTCGAGTCCTCGTCGCCAATCAGGTAACACGACCGTGCCGACCGCACGGGCCGTGTCCGGCAGCGATCAACCCCTATAAAAGGCCCTGCAGACGTTTTTCTTGCCATTTTTCACCTTCTTCTCCTCCTCTTCCGCAGCTGGGCGTGTTCCAAGCTTGAAGCCATGTTGTTTAACAACATATCCATGGATTTCTTGAGGTTATATCATCAATAATCCGTCCGATATCATCCCTTGATCCAGCGAATCAAGGTTAGATTTTTAGAACCCTACTTTTGGTAAAATTGGGGGTTTTCGTGTTTTTGTCCGATTCGTTCCGTTTTGTTGATTAATTCATGATGAATATGATTAATCTTGTTGGTATTCTTAGTTTCCCTACGGATTCATGGTATATTTCGTGATTTTTATGGAATCGAGAGGGTTTGGTTGTGGTCCGCCCTCGTTGTTGTTTATATACGAATATACATGAATCGTAGGCGGGTTTTCGGGGGGGTTTCTTCGTGTAATTTGGATATGGATAATCGATTATCATATTCCTTGCGAATCGTTTAGGTTCCGGAAGCGCGTTCTCGGACCTACCGAACTCATACCTTTCCTCCGTTCGATTTCTCGATGTCTCAAAGGCAAGTATACATTTATGATTGTACGTTCTCGACTTTGAAAGTATGAAATATTGATGGTATGATTATTTCTAGCCACTCCGGGACGGGCCTATGGTCCTCTGAGGGTTTCGTAGCCTCTGGTGCGATTCCATGGTTGATATGAACGAACCGTTTCTACGGCATTCATATGAAATAATGTTGGCATGTAATGAACGAACCGTTTTGACGGCATTCCTACATGTAACGACGTATGATATGAACGAACCGTTTCTACGGCATTCACATATGTCTTGAGATTTTAGTCATTCCGGAATACTAGTCTTAAATTGATGAATTGACGGATTACATTTACTTTATTGTCGAGAAGTATTATGTTTCATATTGTTATACTTGCACTAGCTATTCGACGGCTAACCCCTTTATGGGGGAAATACGTTTCATGTATTTCAGGTTCCAGGAGAGCGGACGGGCAGGTATCGGGTCGGCATAAAGATGGTGGGCAAGTGTGATACTGTGTCTTTCTTCCAGTTTTATTTCTTTGGGAATTCCCGTTCGGTTGTTGTAATCGATTGGCTATTGAATACTCGAGTATTGTTTTCCTTTTTCCTTGATGTTCCTACTGTGTTTGCCAAGTATTGAATTGAGTTGTGATGTTTGTAAGTACATTGGTTATTTTTCAATACCTTTGTATTGTTTTTCATCCCACGTGTGTAGACCTTATCGGTCAAAAATTATGGTTCCGCGTATGTTTAGCCTTGTGGGTCCCACGGCGGGTCTTACTACTGTAATATCCTGAATAACTTGGGGTGTTACGAATATGGTATCGAGCTTAGGTCTATGGATACCTAGCCGCCGGTCTTTCGGGTCGATCGAGTCGTTAATTGTCCATGATATCACTACTCGCCATCATCACAAAGGCGACCGGTACTTGTAAGACCTCTCACTCTTCCGGTGTTTCCTTATTCGTTTTGCTTCCTTTTATCGGTATTCTTGAGAATCGGACACTTT
Organism: Orobanche coerulescens; assembly: GCA_033398695.1. Classification (NCBI taxonomy): domain Eukaryota; kingdom Viridiplantae; phylum Streptophyta; class Magnoliopsida; order Lamiales; family Orobanchaceae; genus Orobanche; species Orobanche coerulescens. The sequence continues at coordinate 56,050,417 of CM065803.1, forward strand.
GTTGATGCGTGATTGAATTGTGCTTACGTGACTTGTGTGTTCTTCAAGATGTCACCGGTAGGGGCCGTGGCCGTGGTCGTGGCCGTGGGCAAGGAAGAGGTCGTGGCGCGGCCGTTTCCATCGATTGATCGCGGGGTCGACCAACCCCAGTTTGTCGAACTCGGTGCATCCCGATACCGAGAGTCGGCACGACCGGTCGGATGGTCGGGAACAACGCAGACGTTGGAGTGGCGAATGCACTTCAACAATTGGCTACTCGGATGACTATTTTGGCCCAAACTGCTCAAATGAATAACCCGAACCCAAACACGGATGCCCCGCTTGAACGTAATCCGTATGCACCCTCCACAGTTTGGCGGTGCCATGCCGTTAAGCCGGGAGGATTGGCTAGCGAGATTGGAAAAGATTTTCGAGGCAGTTGATTGCCCCGAGGTGAGGAAAGTACCGATTGCCCAGTATTTCCTCACTAAGGAGGCCGCTACCTGGTGGAAGGTCATCAAGCCACAGGATCGTATCGCCTCATGGGATGAATTTAAGGAGCTCTTGGAGGCCGAGTTTTGTCCTTGGCCGGTACGAGAGAGCCGAATCCGAGCCTTCTTCGAGGCTAAACCACAAGATATTCCCGTTTCGCAGGCGATCGTGGAGTATAACCAACAATTAATCCATGTGAAGGATCAAGTACGTAACGAGCGCGATAAGATCCGTTATTTTGATATGCGGATGAATTTGGACTTACGGCGGTACATGGCCGGATTTGCTTGCACCACACTGAAAGAATATCAGGACAGAGCTTTAGCCCATGATATGTTGCGCCCCGACAATGATACCGTTGAAGAACCGAAGAAGCAGAAAGTCGGGGGAAATTTTTCTGGCTCTATGGGTGGCAACTTTCAGAAGTCACAGACGACTAACCGTTTTGCCGGACAGTCGTCATGTTCTAATAAAGGGAAGAGGGGTTACCGTCCCACTTCGGGTACCTCAAATCGCGCGGTGACTTGCTATAATTGTGGCCGTTCAGGCCATATTAATTTGGAATGCCACTTTCCACCGTTGAAGTGTCACACGTGCGGACAGATGAGACATAGAGCGGTTTATTGTTCCGAGCCAAACCAGACCTTGGACACTCGGGCTTCTGCCCCAACACCCCTTGATCAAGGTGTTAATCAGCGGCAATCTTTCGGTCAACCTCAGCAGAATTTTGGCAGGGGCCGGGGACGGGGTCAGAACGCTGGAGGGGGGAACTCTAGCATCGGTTCGGTACAACCACGAGTTTATGAGATGCGTCGAACAGACGAACCCGATGCGGCGGTGGCTTCAGGTACCATCCATATTCTATCCTATCCAGTCCGTGTACTTTTTGATTCGGGTGCTACACATTCTTTTATTTCTTTGGAGTGTGTACGCCGTTTGAATATAACTTGTTTAACTGCTTGCGATCCCTTTATCGTGAGACTGCCTAGCGGGGATAGGATTGTGGGGAATCAGGAGATTAGAGAATTTCCGGTGGTTATATCCGGTATGGAATGGTTATCAAATTTAATTGTAGTTGATATGGAAGGCGAGGACGTGATCCTCGGCGAGGATTGGCTTGATAGGCATCAAGCGATTATGAACTACCGTACCAAGGTTATCACCATGATGACTAAATACGGATCTGAGTACTCGTTTTTGGGGCGTAAGTTGGGCCAATCCAAATTACTTATCAGTTCCATGAAGGCCGTAAAACTTTTGAATAAAGGTTGTACGGGCTATTGGTGTTATGCGTTGAAAACGGAAGGAATTGAAGTCGATTTCTCTTCGATTCCGGTCGTTAATGAGTATCCCGATGTTTTTCCGGATGATCTCCCGGGATTACCGCCAGATCGAGAGATAGATTTTTCCGTGGATTTAGAGCCGGATGCGGCCCCGATTTCTAGAGCACCATATCGGATGGCACCTTCCGAGATGCAGGAATCAAGACTCGGTGGGAGAACTTTTGGAAAAGGGTACATCGACCGAGCGCTTCGCCTTGGGGCGCCCGTTCTTTTCGTCAGGAAGAAGGATGGTTCACTACGTTTGTGCATTGACTACCGTGAGCTGAATAAAGTAACCATCAAGAATAAATATCCTTTGCCTCGTATAGACGATCTATTTGATCAATTGCAAGGAGCTGCGGTTTTCTCGAAGATTGATTTAAGATCCGGGTATTATCAACTCAGGGTGAGGGAGTCCGACGTTAGAAGACGGCGTTTGGACGAGATATGGGCATTATGAATTTGTAGTTATGCCTTTTGGGTTGACGAATGCGCCGGCAGTATTCATGCAATTAATGAATAAAATATTCATCGAGTACCTCGACAGGTGTGTAGTCGTCTTTATTGACGACATCTTAATCTATTCTCGAAATAAGGAGGAACATGCCCGACACTTGCGTTTGGTTTTAGACATTTTGAGAACCGAGCACCTCTATGCAAAATTCTCGAAATGTGAGTTTTGGTTGGAAGAAGTTATGTTTCTCGGCCATGTGATTTCGGCCGAAGGGGTTCGTGTAGACCCGCAGAAGATCGAGGCAGTATTAGGCTGGACACCGCCTAAAAATGTTAAGGAGGTTCGCAGCTTTTTGGGCCTTGCTGGGTATTACCGTTGGTTTGTCGAGGGGTTCTCGAAACTCGCTCGACCGCTTACGAAATTACTCCAGAAGACCGAAAAATTTATTTGGACGGATGAGAGACAACAGAGCTTCGATGAACTGAAGAGACGATTAACTTCAGCACCGATTCTAACTTTACCACATGGTAGCGAAGGCTTTACAGTTTATAGTGACGCTTCGGGTCAAGGCCTGGGCTGTGTTCTTATGCAGCATGATAAGACAATAGCTTTTGCATCACGACAATTAAAACCTTATGAAATGAATTATCCTACTCACGATTTAGAGTTGGCCGCAATTGTCTTCGCACTCAAGATTTGGCGACATTATTTGTACGGTTCACCGTGTCGGATTTATACCGATCACAAGAGCCTGAAATATATTTTCAGTCAGAAGGAGCTAAATATGAGGCAGAGACGTTGGTTAGAATTGATAAAGGATTATGATTTGGAGATTCTTTACCACCCCGGAAAAGCCAATGTCGTTGCGGATGCTTTGAGCCGCAAATCAGCATCTCTTCAAATGCTTGAGGTTCTTACGTCTCGCACGAAGATTCGTCAGATTTAATTGAACAAGGGATCAAGTTTGGCTTCAGAGTACAGGGACAGTTGTGTACTCGAAATTACTTCGTCCTTGGTTGATGATATCCAAGGGAAACAGTGGAGTGACCCGATGATTTCTCAATCAAGGAAGATGTAATTAAAGGAAAAGCTCCGTGCTTTATGGTACACGAGGATAGTATTTTGAGATTTCGTATGTGCTTTATGCTCCGAATGATTTGGAATTGAGACAGAGGATTCTCCGAGAAGCTCATACTACGCCTTACTCAATCCACCCCGGAACGAGTAAGATGTACAAAGATTTGAAGCGCAATTTTTGGTGGAATAACATGAAGAAGGATGCTACGGAGTTTGTATTACGGTGCTTGACGTGTCAACAAGTCAAGATCGAACATCAACGACCGGCGGGGTTGTTGAAACCACTTCCCATTCCCGAATGGAAGTGGGAAGATATCTCAATGGATTTTATCACTGGCATGCCGAGAACTTGGACTGGAATGAATATGATTTGGGTAATTGTCGATCGATTGACCAAGTCTGCACATTTCTTGGGTATTAAGGATACTTGGGGACCAGATAGACTGGCTCGAACCTTTATTGCTGAGATCGTGAGGTTACACGGTACCCCCAAGACCATTGTTTCTGATCGAGACGGCCGTTTCGTATCGCATTTTTGGCAGGCCGTTCATCAGGCTCTGGGTACGGAGTTGAGATTGAGCACTTCCTTTCATCCTCAGTCGGACGGTCAGACAGAGAGGACGATTCAGACATTGGAAGATATGTTACGGGCTTGTGCCTTGGATTGGAGTAATGATTGGGAGCTTCACTTGTCGTTGATCGAGTTTGCTTACAATAATAGTTGGCATGCGTCGATCAAAATGGAACCCTTCGAGGCACTCTATGGTAGGCGATGTAGGTCGCCATTATGTTGGGACGAGGCTTCTGAGCTAGTTGGGACGGAACCGGATATGTTATTGGAGACCAAGGAAAAGATTTCTATTATCCGAGATCGACCATCGACCGCCTGAGTCGTCGAAATCTTACGCCGATACTCGTCGCCGACCCTTGGAGTTTGAAGTGGGGATCACGTCTTGCTCAAAGTATCATCGACTGCAGGAGTTTTCCGCCGGGAAAGGGAAAACTCACCAAGGTATATCGGACCTTTCGAGATTTTGGACGAGTTGGAGATTTAGCTTATCGCTTGGCGTTGCCTCAGATTTGAGTCACGTCCATAGTGTTTTCCATGTGTCCCGATTGAGGAAGTACGCACTGGATCCGAGCCACATTATCGACTACGGTGAGATTGACGAGCCGAGGATATTACCTTCCTGAGAAACCCGTGAAGATTCTTGAGCGCCGTGAGAAACAACTTCGCATAAGACCATTCCACCGTTAAAGTACAATAGTCGAGGCATGGAGTCGAAGAGGCGACTTGGGAGACGGAAGAGAAGATGCGAGTTGAATACCCCGAACTATTTATTTCTTAAGTTTCGGGACGAAACTTCTTTTTAGAAGGGGAGAATGTAATATCCGGTTGTAATTCAGTCATTATCATTCAGTAATTTCATTCGGTGATTGTCACTCAGTGGATTTTCACTCATTTATAATCATTCATCAATCATGTTCATTCACCCGTGTTCACCGTTCGGAAAAACTTCGAGTTGTGTATCGTTATTGTTAATCGTTTCAACTTTCCTCTTATGAGTTCGACTTTATTAGATCACCATTAATTTTTGGTAACTTCAAAAATTCGAAATCTTTGCAATATTATAGAGCATCGAGTTAGCTTTCCAATGGTTCAAACGGTGAGTCAATCGGAGTCCGGACGAGAGAGTTATGGTCGTTTTAGCTCACCCGCTCGTTATTGGCCGATCACTGCCGACCAGACTCGACCGTGTCGTCCGACACGGCCCGGCTGCACTCGTCCCGGAAATGCCGAGTTTGCCGACCGGACTCGGCCGTGTCGTCCGACACGGCCCGTCTGCATTTCTTAGGATAAGCTCGAACGATCGCCGACACGCCCGACCGTGTCCCGTGACACGGCCGAGTCATGCCGAAGTCACCGTCGGGCGGGTCGCTATCGGAAGGCCTCGCCGCCGCGACCGTGTCAAGCGGGACACGGTCGAGTCCCTCGCCGCCAATCGTAACACGACCGTGCCGACCGCACGGCCGTGTCCGGCAGCACCAACCCCTATAAAAGGCCCCGCAGACGCTTTTTCTTGCCATTTTTCACCTTCTTCTCCTCCTCTTCCGCACTGGCGTGTTCCAAGCTTGAAGCCATGTTGTTTAACAACATATCCATGGATTTCTTGAGGTTATATCATCAATAATCCGTCTGATATCATCCCTTGATCCAAATAATCAAGGTTAGATTTTAGAACCCTACTTTTGGTAAAATTGGGGGTTTTCGTGTTTTTGTCCGATTCGTTCGGTTTTGTTGATTAATTCATGATGAATATGATTAATCGGGTTGGTATTCTTAGTTTCCCTACGGATTCATGGTATATTTCGTGAGTTTTACGGAATCGAGAGGGTTTGGTTGTGGTCCGCCTCGTTGTTGTTTATATACGAATATACATGAATCGTAGGCGGGTTTTCTGGGGTTTCTTCGTAATTTGGATATGGATAATCGATTATCATATTCCTTGCGAATCGCTTAGGTGCCGGAAGCGTTTCTCGACCTACCGAACTCATACCTTTCCTCCGTTCGATTTCTCGATGTCTCAAAGGCAAGTATACATTTATGATTGACGTTTCGACTTTGAAAGTATGAAATATTGATGGTATGATTATTTCTAGCCACTCGGACGGGCCTATGGTCCTCTCGAGGGTTTCGTAGCCTGCAGTGCGATTCCATGGTTGATATGAACGAACCGTTTCTACGGCATTCATATGAAATAATGTTGGCATGTAATGAACGAACCGTTTTGACGGCATTCCTACATGTAACGACGTATGATATGAACGAACCGTTTCTACGGCATTCACATACGTCTTGAGATTTTAGTCATTCCGGAATACTAGTCTTAAATTGATGAATTGACGGATTACATTTACTTTATTGTCGAGAAGTATTATGTTTCATATTGTTATACTTGCACTAGCTATTCGACGGCTAACCCCTTTATGGGGGAAATACGTTTCATGTATTTCAGGTTCCAGGAGAGCGGACGGGCAGGTATCGGGTCGGCATAAAGATGGTGGGCAAGTGTGATAATCGTGTCTTTCTTCCGCTTTATTTCTTTGGGAATTCCGTTCGGTGTTGTTGTCTTGGATTGGCTATTGAATACTCGAGTATTGTTTTCCTTTTTCCTTGATGTTCCTACTGTGTTTGCCGAAGTATTGAATTGAGTTGTGATGTTTGTAAGTACATTGGTTATTTTTCGAATACCTTTGTATTGTTTTTCATCCCAATGTGTGTAGACCTTATCGGTCAAAAATTATGGTTCCGCGTATGTTTAGCCTTGTGGGTCCCACAGCGGGGCTTACGGCGCTGTAATATCCCTGAATAACTTGGGGGTGTTACAGAAATCTCCAGGAATGTACAAAGCTTATCCCACCTAGATCCACGTACTACATAATGTAAAAATGAGGTGAAGAGAATCATGCATTTACAAAATATTGCTAATAGACTTCCTGATGCATTTAATAATGCAAGTAAAGTAACAAAGTCTTACATTCCAGCTGTGAATGCTCCAACCAGGATCGTTGTTCCTAATGAACATAAAAAATGGATGATGATGCCCCACGACAAAAGCATGGTAGACCTGTTGGTTCGAAGGACACTATTCCTCGAAAAGAAAGGGGAGAAGTAATGGGATAACAAACCAAGATCATCCTAGTGAGCATGCTGCAGATGAATCTGTAGAGCGTAATACTGTAAATAATGATGGGATCATGGATTCTGAAAGCACCGAGAATGCCATAAATCATTATAATGAGATATGAGATCGAAAAAAACATGATAGTTGATAATTTATTTGCTTTCTCGGTTGCACAAGAAATTATGAATGATGATTACGATACTGAACCACATTCAAGAATTGAATGCCGTCAAAGGTCGGATTGGCCTAAATGGGAGGAAGCAATAGAATCTGAATTAGCTTCCCTAGAAAAACGGCTGGTATTTGGGCAAATTACTTGAACACCGAATAATATAAAACCAATTGGTTACAAATGGGTGTTTGTTCGAAAAAGAAATGAGAAAAATGAGATTGCGAGATATAAAGCCCGACTCGTAGCCCAAGGATTCTCCCAACGGCCTGGGATTGACTATGACGAAACGTATTCACCAGTAATCACTTTCCATTTTCTTATTAGTATGGTTGTCCACGAGTGTTTGGACATGCGATTAATGGATGTAGTTACAAAATATCTATATAGTTCATTAGATTCTGATATCTATATGAAAATTTCTGATGGATATAAAATGTCAAAATCTGCTACTCCCCGTGAGCTATACTCGATCAAACTACAGAAATCACTGTATGGATTAAAGCAATCCGGCCGCATGTGGTATCATAGATTGAATGAATACCTTTCTAAGGAAGGTTATAAAAATGACCTTAAATGGTCTTGTGTTTTCTTATTAAAAGATCCAATCCTGGATTTGCTATAATTACAGTCTATGTGGGTGACATAAATTTAATCGGAACTCCTAAAGAGTTATCCGATGCTGCTGAATATCTGAAGAAAGAATTTGAGGTTAAAGACATTGGAATAATAAAACTCTGTCTTGGTCTTGAGCTCGAGCATAAAGATAATGGAATACTTGTCCACCAATCTGCTTATACCAAGAGATTGCTCAAACGATTTAATATGGACAAGGCTCATCCTCTGAGTACTCCTATAGTTGTACGGAATTTAGATCCTAAAAAAGATCCTTTCCGACCTAAGGAACCAAATGAGGAAATTTTGGGTCCTGAAGTACCTTATCTCAATGCTATTGGAGCACTGTTGTATTTAGCACAATGCATCAGTCCCGATATTTCTTTTGCAGTAAATTTACTTGCAAGATACAGTTCTGAACCAACTCGAAGACATTGGAATGGTATCAAACACATTTTTCGTTATCTCAATGGTACCATTGACCTGGGTTTATCATATTCAAAAAAGGCTACTAACTCTGGATTAGTTGGTTATGATGATGCGGTATACAAATCCGATCCACATAAGGCTCACTCACAGACCGGTTATTTATTCTGCTATAATGGTACAACTATATCATGGAGATCGACCAAACAAACATTAGTAGCCACATCTTCCAATCATTCCGAGATAATTGCTCTCTATGAAGCTGGCAGAAAAAGTGTTTGACTAAGATCGATTATAGCTCATATACTAAATGAATGTCGATTGAAGCTTGTGACAGACACTCCCACAATCATTTATGAAGACAATGCAGCATGCATAACACAAGTCAAGGGTGGATATATAAAAGGTGATCGGACCAAGCATATTTCACCGAAGTTTTTCAACACGCGTGAACTTCAGAAAAATAGAGAAATAAATGTTCAACAAATTCGCTCCTGCCACAATCTTGCTGATATATTTACAAAATCACTGCCGACATCGATATTCGAGAAACTGGTATATGGCATAGGCATGAGAAGAGATAACAAGAACCAAGATTGATGAATCAATTTGGACTCTTTATTTCAGGGGGAGTGAAATCAAATACGTGCGTTGTACCCTTTTCCTTATGACTGGTTTTTATCCCACTGGGTTTTTCCAGCTTAAGGTTTTTAAGGAGGCAGCTTATGCACAAGGTCTGGATCTGAGAATGTACTCTTTTTCCCTTCTGTCCGATTTTGCCCCACTGGGTTTTTCGGCTTAAGGTTTTTAACGAGGCATACTCATCCAGCTTGCTATAGTGCTACGTCCAAGGGGGAGTGTTATAATATAATATCATTTGGACTTTAGCATTAATTGTTATTACAAGACAAATAATAGCAAATCTTGTGATGTAATAGTAACAATACTTGTGATTGTAATAGTGCCATATTTTTTGCTATAAATATGTGATTATAGAAATAAAGAAATTACACACAAAAAGGAAGAGTAATAAAATTTCATCTCATTTCCTCCCCACTTGTTCCCTTGTTATTTTTCTGTTTTATGCTATTATTATCTTCATTAATAGTCTTGCTTAATATTAGTTTTATAACATAAATTAATATGTGATATCTACGTGTATATGTTTTAGTTATAGAATGTGCGATTAAGTGGGTGAACAGTGAAAAATGCGTGTTGTTTTGTTTTTTCTGATCATTTTGTTTGGCTTTTTACCATAGAATGATCTAAGTGTAGAGGTGAACTGAGCCGACTCGCGAACTACTCAAGATTTAGATTCAAAACAACTCGATAATACTTAACCTTTAGGCCAATGATCATCATCAATATAAATGATACTCGACTCCTAAGTTCACGAGCCAACTTGAAAGATCTCGTGCGTCAATTTGTAGATTAATATATTACTAATTTTAAATAATATCTAAACATTTCTATTTTAATTATGAAATGGATGAGTCAGGTCAGTGAAAAGTGAAAACATCTGTTCTTTAGAATTTTTTGACCATTTTGTTTGGCGCTTTTGCATAGAGTGGTCTAGAGTGTAAGTGAACCGAGACGACTCACGAACTACTCAAAATTTAGATCGAAAAAATTCGATAATTCTCGACTTTTAGGCTCATGAGTCCGTATCAATCTAAATAATACTCGACTCGTAAGTTCACGAGCAAACTCGATTGAGCTCGTGCTTCAATTTCTAGATAAATATATTAATAAGTTTAATATGTGATATTTAAATGTTTCTGTTTTAGTAATATGATGGGTGACTCAAATGAAAACGTTGTGTTGTTTGAATTTTCTTAACCATTTTGTTTGGCGCTTTTGCATAGAGTGGTCTAGGAGTATAGGTGAGCTGAGCCGACTCGCTAATTACTCCAAATTCAGATACAAAAAAAATCAATAACACTCGACTTTTAAGATCTCGAGTCGGTATCAATCTAAATGATACTCGACTCATAAGTTCATGATCCAACCCGATAGAGCTCGTGGGCCCATTAATATATGATATATATTTCTATTTTAGTTCTATGTTTAAAAAGAAAATTCAATAAATAAACAAGATTAAAATTATAATTTTACTAGTGAAATTAGAAATTTATATCAATATTACATATTAAATAATTATTAAATAAGTATTCAAAATTTCTAATTCATATTTATTGAGCTTTTAGACTAAACTAAGCTCGTAGAGATTCTGTGTCAATTTTAAATTTTCTAAAACTCGACTCGAACTCCACTAATAATATTCCAATCATTCTTAAACTTACTGGTAGACTTGTTTGCACTACAACGGTCCAAATAGCATTTTTTTAAAATCATTGTACCTCAACTAACAAGAGCAGCGGATACTGCGAAGATACTCCACAAAAAATGAAGGTCCGAGCAGCCCGACCGAAGATGGTGAGCTACTCTAAAAATCATCCTATTTTTGTGACAAATTTTCTTAATTGATAAATTATTTTTTACCTATTAATATATCTATTGTATCAATATCTTGACAAATAAATTTTGACAGTTGCGAAATATAGTTGTCTATTTTGGTCTATTAACGCCTTTAATGATTTTCATCTGTTCATCTATAATATTTAATAAATAATAACATTTGATTTTTTACTTTACATTAGTATGAATGTTATTTTTACCAGTTATCGTTTTTTATTGTATTTTCCTATACCCGCTCTCAACTTCTCAATTTTTTATGAATGTTTTATGATATGCACGGGATAATATATGAAGGAGAGAATAATACGTTGTTAATATTTATTGTATGATATATAATTGTTAACCAATTTTAATTTGACATAGAACTATAAGACAATTACACATGTGAATAGGCAATTTTAAATTTTAAATTAGTTTAGTATATTACTTTGAGAATATTGTTTCATATAGAAATACAAATTTTTACTAACAGTCATCATAGTTTTTATGTATTTACTTTTATTATCTACACAAGTAAATGCACACTATCACATTTTGTTTCTACTCTCAATTTCTCAATCTCTTTAGCAATATTTTCTGATAGACACGTGATGATGCTTTGATATTGTTGCTTAAGATGAGAGAGGAGAAAAAGGTGACTAGTGAGGAGAATATTTTGCTACGGTTGCTGATATAATATATGTGTTGGAATTGTTAATAATTTTAATTTTATTTTGTAAAATTAAATATCATAGTATCAATCTACGTTCCGTGTAGATGATCGTGGTATATTCACTTTCTCTAAACCGATTCCCGGTGAGTGAGAAATAGTGAATTAAAGTTTGTCACTTAATTGTGAAGGGATGAAATCCCACATTGAATAATGAACCATCATTATTCTAGTATATAAGGAGTTACCTTTATGCATGTAATAATTAATGGCACATGTGTATGGGCTTAAAGCCTACACGCGCGCGCCGCCGCCGCCGCCCGCCTCGCCTCAGCCGCGAGCCGCGAGCCGCGTGCCGTGGACCTTGGACCTTGGACCTTGGATCTTGGCAATTGGTCTTTGGGCCTGTTCGTGGGCTAGGCCTTGGGCTAGCTTAAAGAATTTTTTGGACAAGCTCAACAACGTAGTTGGGCTCGTATGTGCACATAAGGATGTCAGAATGCATCCGTCAAATGGTTAAGGAAGTGAATACGGTCAGTGCGTCCCGACTGTTCAAATTGATCCCCCGGAAGTAACCTCCCAGGTGTTATGAGAAGGAGTTAATGGCAGGTTTGAATTTCGTAACCCCTGCCATTTGTTTGAAATTCGTAACTCCTGACCATAATGCAGCATAAATGACTGCATTATGATAGCCATTAGTGGCTGTATTAAATCCTGATCCCTGCAGGTGTGTGAGATGGCCTATAAATAGGCATGCATCTCATTTGCATCAGACATGCAATTTTCGAACTCAGTTTAAACATACGGTTTTTCTCATTATCTGCATATCATAAGTCGGAGCTTTGTCCTCACCTCTTCCAGTTCGTCGGAGCTCAGAGGTTTGTGGTGCTACTACCTCCGAGACGTAGCCGTTTTATCTTTGGGGACGACACGCCTAAACCGAGAGCACTACCGGGGCGTTTCTCGTCTTGCGGAAAGAGGCCTTCCTCGACTCGGCTTTACCCTACGGTTTATTGTTATTAGTTATTTTCGTTTATTTTTTGTTTCTTCTTTCGAGTTGTAATTCTGTTCAAGTTTTGTAATTTTTCATTTCCGTACGAGTTTGTAGTTTCTGTTTTTCGAGTTGTAATTTTGTAGTCCAGTTGTAATTTCCTTTTCCGCCCAACAAGTTTGTAACACAGAAATTTCAACAAGCGCAAGACGAGAAATTACTTGCTAAATCCTACAACTGGAGATGACGACCGTTGCTTCCACCGACTCCGCCACCGCCGCTACCTTTGCCTCCGCGACCGAAGCTTCGACCGTGGCAAACACAATTGCCGCAACCTTGTCCAGCATGTTGAGCTCGACTACCTCATCAACAACTCCATGGGTGTTTTCGAACCCATTTCTGACTACCGGTGGATCCACCTCGAGTGGCACCGTAGGTTCCACTTTTAGTGGTACCGTTGGATCCATGTTAGGATCTAGTGTTGGAGCCTACGGGTTCAACACGAGTGGTTCCTTTTTTGGAACAACCTCGGGGCCAAGGATGATGCCTGCCGCCGAGAAGCCGCCAAAGTTTGGTGGAGCCGACTTTAAAAGGTGGCAACAGAAGATGTTGTTTTATTTGACAACATTAGGTTTTGCGAACTTCCTTAAGGAAGATGCGCCACCGGCGCCAAGTGCTCAAGAGACTAGTTTCACAGTCCGAGTTGCCTATGACAATTGGCACAATGGAGACTATCTTTGTAAAAACTTTATTCTGAATTCTTCAGAAGATAGTTTGTACAATGTATACTCTGTTGTAAACACATCAAAAGAGATGTGGGAAGCACTTGAAAAGAAGTACCGTAGTGATGATGCAGGTACAAAGAAGTTTGTAGTCGCAAAGTATCTGGACTACAAGATGGTTGACTCAAGGCCTGTCATGGAACAAGTACAAGAGTTCCAAGTCATCGTTCATGATGTCAATGCCGAGGGAATGGTCCTACTGGATGCTTTTACTGTTACAACTGTGATCGAGAAGTTGCCCCCCAGTTGGAAAGACTTCAAGAGCTACCTTAAGCACAAGCGAAAGGAGATGACTCTTGAAGACTTGATTGTGAAATTGCGCATCGAGTCTGACGTGCGCAAAAATGACCACAAACCAAAAGGCCTAATTGATGCTAAGGCCAATCTGTTGGAGCATGGCGGTCCCTCCAATAAAAGGGCTCGTCTAAGTGACCAAAACAAGAGCAAAGGGAAGCAACCAGTCAAGAAGTTTGATGGTGATTGCTTCAACTGTGGCAAACATGGGCATACGGCGAAAGACTGTCGAAAGCCGAAGGCCAACAAGAAGAAGAAACATGTTGCCAACATCGCCGAGTCTAACGGCGGATGGAAAGAGGATGACCTTGCTGCTGTGGTCACCGATGAAGTCAACCAAGTTGAGAACCAAGGTGGTTGGTACGTCGACACCGGTGCGACCGCCCACGTTGGTGCCGATAGGAGCCAGTTTAAGAACTATCAAGCTGTTGAGGGGAGGAAGCTCAACATGGGGAATCCAGCTTCATCTGAAATTATCGGAGTTGGAGAAGTGGACCTCAAACTTACGTCCGGACAGACTCTCACCTTGAAGAATGTGCTTCATGTTCCGGACATGAGGAAGAATTTGATCTCAGGCTCTATACTAGTTAAAAAGGGGTTTAAACTAGTGTTTGAGTCGGATAGAATTATCATAAAAAAGTTTGATAGGTTTCTTGGTAAGGGTTACCTCACGGAGGGACTCTTTAAACTTAATGCTTTGGCTAAACGCCATGTAACCAAGTCCAGTAATGCTAATGAAAATGCTCCGCTTCCTCTTACTTGGTCGAGTGTTACGATTTATGGCATTATAGATTAGGTCATGTGAATCTAAATGCTATAAAAAGATTAGTAAACTTAGATTTACTAAAATTAAATGAAGTCAATACTCAAAACAAATGTGAAATTTGTGTTGAAGCAAAAATGACGAAACTTCCGTTTCATTCGGTAAAACGGAATACACAACCCCTTGAATTAATTCACACAGATGTGTGTGATTTAAAGTTTGTGCAAACTAGAGGTGGTAAGAAGTACTTTATCACTTTTATCGATGACTGCACAAGATATTGTTATCTTTATCTTTTGAGAAGTAAAGATGAGGCTATTGAAGCTTTTAAGAACTTCAAGAATGAAGCCGAAAATCAATTAGGATGTCGTATCAAGATGGTTCGAAGCGATAGAGGTGGCGAATATGTAGCCCCGTTTGAGAAATTATGCAACGAAAGTGGTATAATTCATCAAACAACAGCTCCATATGCACCACAATCTAATGGCGTTGCTGAACGTAAGAATCGAACCCTTAAAGATATGATGAATGCCTTATTTATTAGTTCAGGGTTGCCCCAGAACATGTGGGGGGAAGCTGTCTTGACAGCCAACTACATATTGAACAAGATTCCACGCAAGGGTAAGGATATTACCCCTTATGAGTTGTGGAAAGGTAGAAAACCTTCATACAAATATCTCAAAGTGTGGGGGTGTTTGGCTAAAGTTGAGGTACCTCTACCTAAACAAGTTAAAATCGGACCTAAGACGGTCGATTGTATCTTTATTGGGTATGCACTGAACAGTAGTGCCTATCGGTTTGTTATCCACAAGTCTGAAGTTCCTGAAATGACTGTGGGAACAACAATTGAATCAAGGAATGCTGTATTCTTTGAAAACATATATCCTTGTAAGGATGATGATAAAGTTGAGAACAATTCTAGCAATAGAGTTGAAGATGAAGGAACAAGTTCAAAACCTGTAGATGTAGATCCAAAGTCACGTAAGCGATCGAGATCTAATCTGGAAGATGTAGAACCGAGACGTGGTAGTAGAGTTAGGACACCAAAGACATTTGTACCTGACTACATAGCATTCATGTTGGATGAAGAACCAACGTCGATCAAAGTAGCTTATGCCAGACCAGACGGGTTGCTCTGGAAAGAAGCTGTTCAGAGTGAAATTGACTCAATTTTACAAAACCAAACTTGGGTTTTGGTTGATTTACCTGAAGGTTGTAAGCCCTTAGGATGCAAATGGATCCTTAAAAGAAAGTACAAGGTGATGGGTCAATTGACAAGTATAAAGCTCGTTTAGTAGTCAAAGGTTTCAAAGCGAGAAGGAAGGGTACGATTTTTCGATACCTATTCACTGTAACGAGAATTACATCTATTCGACTACTTCTCGCGATTCTTTGCTTTGCGATCTTGAGATTCATCAAATGGATGTTAAGACTGTTTTACGAATGGTGATACGGATGAAGAGATCTATATGGAACAACTGAAGGGTTTGTAGTACCTGGACAAGAGAAAAAGGTATGCAAACTGGTTAAGTCTCTATATGGATTGAAACAAGCTCCACTACAGTGGCACTTGAAATTTGATAATGTAATGTTATCAAATGGTTTTAAAATAAACGAGTGTGATAAATGTGTATATATTAAGAACACTAATAACGGTTATGTTATTGTGTGTCTTTATATAGATGACATGTTAATCATGGGTAACAATATACAAGTGATTAACGATACTAAGAACATGTTAAAAAGAAATTTTGACATGAAAGACATGGGGCTAGCCGATGTGATTCTCGGAATGAAAATTTTGAGAAAATCAGATGGAATCATCTTGACACAATCTCACTATGCCGAGAAAGTTCTCAAGAAGTTTAATGCTTTTGATAGCTTGCCGGCTAAGACCCCAATAGATTTAAATGATCACTTGAGCAAAAATCGAGGGGACCCCGTTGCACAAGAAGAATATGCACGAGTCATTGGGTGTTTAATGTATCTTACAAATTGCACTCGACCCGATTTAGCTTGCGCTGTGAACAAATTAAGTCATTACACGAGCAATCCAAGCAAAGAACATTGGAAAGCTCTCGTTAGAGTTTTGAGGTACTTAAAGTATACTCAAAACCTTGGGCTGCACTATTCGAGATACCCCCCGGTACTTGAAGGGTACTGTGATGCGAATTGGATATCCGATACGAAAAGTTCATTTTCTACAAGTGGTTACGTGTTCACCATTGGGGGTGGAACTGTCTCGTGGAAGTCCGCAAAACAAACGTGTATAGCCCGATCCACCATGGAATCGGAATTCGTAGCATTGGACAAAGCTGGTGAAGAAGCCGAATGGCTCATAAACTTCCTAGAAGATATTCCATGTTGGTCAAGCCAGTGCCTGCAGTGATGATTCACTGTGATAGCCAAGCTGCTATTGGTAGGGCGAGAAGTAACGTGTATAATGGAAAGTCTCGACATATTCGTCGACGCCATAATACCGTGAGACATTTGATCAAAAGTGGGGTTATCTCTATTGACTATGTGAGGTCATTGGATAATCTAGCGGATCCGCTAACCAAAGGGTTAAACCGTGATCAAATGAATAAATTGCTAGAGGGAATGGGTTTAAAATCCACAAATTGAGAATTATCATAGTGGTAACCCAACCAAGATGACTGGAGATCCCAAGAACTTGGTTCAATGTGAGAACTAAGCTATGAGAGTTCTTGTGAAACACTCATCTAAGTTTATTCCCTATAGAGCAATTGAGTGTTGAAAGCTTGTCTAGTGGTGAGGTTAAGTCTATGACTTTTAATGATTCCTAAAGACCTCGAGGAGGTTGAGTATGACAAGATACTCGGTAAAGAATCACCTCTATAAGTGAGAAGTGGGGACCACTTCATAAAAATCACTTATGAATCCAAAGGGGTGTCCAAGGCCCGCAAAGGACACAAAACGTGAGAACGGATGAGGTTGAGGTGTTCAAGTGTTAGCACCATTGTCTCGGTGCATGCCGTGGGGGAATAGTTCAAAGCATCAAGCCACTAATCCGCCTGTGTACCCAATGATGTTAACTATGGAAGGTTCAAAGTCACAAACTACCTATCCTTATACTTTAACGCCTCTTGAGGACTGAGCTTGAGTCTGCATATTGCATTTGGGCTATTTTCACTCATGTGGGGGATTGTTGGAATCGTTAATGATTTTAATTTTATTTTGTAAAATTAAATATCATAGTATCGATCTACGTTCCGTGTAGATGATCGTGGTATATTCACTTTCTCTAAACCGATTCCCGGTGAGTGAGAAATAGTGAATTAAAGTTTGTCACTTAATTGTGAAGGGATGGAATCCCACATTGAATAATGGACCATCATTATTCTAGTATATAAGGAGTTACCTTTATGCATGTAATAATTAATGGCACATGTGTATGGGATTAAAGCCCACACGCGCGCGCACACGCGCGCCGCCGCCGCCGCCCGCCCGCCTCGCCTCGGCCGCGGCCGCGAGCCGCGAGCCGCGTGCCGCGTGCCGTGGATCGTGGACCGTGGACCTTGGCCTTGGACTTGGACTTGGATCTTGGCAATTGGTCTTTGGGCTGGTCTTTGGGCCTGTTCGCGGGCTTGGCCGTGAGCTAGGCCTTGGGCTAGCTTAAAGAATTTTTTGGACAAGCTCAACAACGTAGTTGGGATCGTATGTGCACATAAGGATGTCCAGGTATATCCGTCAAATGGTTAAGGAGCTGAATACAGTCCAGGTACGTCCTGACTGTTCAAATTCAGTCCAACCCGGAAGTAACCTCCCAGGTGTTATGAGGAGGAGTTAATGGCAGGTTTGAATTTCGTAACCCCTGTCATTTGTTTGAAATTCGTAACTCCTGACCATAATGCAGCATAAATGACTGCATTATGATAGCCATTAGTGGCTGTATTAAAATCCTGATCCCTGCAGGTGTGTGAGATGGCCTATAAATAGGCATGCATCTCATTTGCATCAGACATGAAATTTTCGAACTCAGTTTATGTTGGAATTCCACAGAAAATAAACGCAACGGAAGAGTAAACGGAATCCCTAAGAGGATCGATCAAGTAACGTATATACGAAAAGAAAAATACGAAGATCAAGGAATCAAAGTCCCATACCTATGATGTCTCTGAAAAACCTTCGTATGATGATGATGATGATGAAGAGCCCTTCGTTCCAAGCACCTAAAGCAAGATGCCTCTACTTCACCTAGGAACTTGATGGAAAAATCGACAAGCTTCCTTTCTTCAAGAATGCGGCTAGGGAAGCTTGTAGGAATTTTCTCTCTCAATGTATTCTTCTTATATCTTGTCTCTAAGATCAAGATGAAGTTTTCAACCTTACTCTCTCTCTCTCAAATTCGTGATTATGAGTTAAAGCAAGAAGAAGTTGTCCTCACTCCTTTTTAAAGACTTTTATTTATAAAAAAAATGAAAGTCTACCTTTAACACATGATTGAGGGTATCAAATACACCTCACATATGTCACCTAGTGACATAAAATAAGTATATAAGAGACAAGAGATGGAGGGGGGGCGGCCTTAAGGGAAATTTCCAAGAAGACGGGTCGAATTTACTCGTCTCGTGTACTGGATGTTCGTCAAAACGAATCCCTCGTGTACTGGATGTTCGTCAAACGAATCCGTTTTATTTCCAATGTGTTTGGACTAATTAATTAATCCAATTAATTAATTATATCAAACACAAATATATATTTCTCTAAGAAATATAATTTATGAATTAAAGTAATCACCCAGTAACCTACTTACAATTCATAAGACCGCTATTTGATTTATCCGATAAATCAAAATTAGATATCTAATATCTAATATTATAAGAGAGATTATTAATTCACATTTATCCATCAATGATCCTATTGCGCGACTCCGTAGGTTCGTCTCAGCCGGCATTGGGAGGAACCAATGAGTGCGGGCAATACTTAGCCAGCCTAGCGGGCCGCACTGTAAACCCCGACTGAGAACGAATGAACGAATCATTCCAGAACCATTATGTCGTGAATACTATATACATATAGACCCTTCATCAGATGTCCCGGTCAAGTCTTCGGGTCACGGTAAAGTCAAACCCTACTGTTGACTAAACTCTATACATGTGTTAATGCAAATCAAGACCGACGGATTAATAGTGTATCTAATACGACTATATCAGAATGCTTTGGCCAAAGACTTATGATCTTATTTGCCATTAACCGTATAGGACATTCGCCTGCTCACTAACAGGAGATAGAATCCTTTCTTGGCGTACAAAAGGCGCTACACCGTATAGTCCGCACTTCGAGGTCGACTCAGCAATTAGGCAAATGAGTCTAACTACTCTAATGACAAACTAAACGTCACAGACACATCTTCTACTGAACCCTCAAGTCAAAGGTCCACGTATACTATCACA
The DNA here is from genome assembly GCA_033398695.1 of Orobanche coerulescens. NCBI lineage: Eukaryota > Viridiplantae > Streptophyta > Magnoliopsida > Lamiales > Orobanchaceae > Orobanche > Orobanche coerulescens. Next base: position 56,070,011 of record CM065803.1, read on the forward strand.
ACCTTTCGATTCGTCATCGACTCTCCGAGAGTGAATACCGTGTGACTGAATCGAGTATGAGTCATGTTCGAGTATATTGGTCCCACCAATATACTTATAACTATGCTATCAAGACGTGCACACGTCCTAGCATCAGTTATACAAGTCTTATTAAAACTTAATGTCCTGTTAAGTTTTATCGACTTGCGAACTAGTTAAGCATTCGAGCTCTAAACACTTCTAGTGCCTATCTCCTTATCTCTATAAGGAGTAGAATGTTCACTCTCAAATGCAAGGACTACTATTCTATATACCAAATCACAATGCCAGTGATACACAATAATATAGAAATAATAATTGCCTTATTAAATATAATATTCATAATTACAATACAATTGCTCTCACTCTCTCATCCTCTGAGTGGCATTCGAGGGCATATTCCTAACAATCTCCCACTTGCACTCAATGCCACAAACTATGGTATCTAATACCCATACTCTCCAGATGTCTCTCTAAGACCTTACGAGATAGTGGCTTGGTAAGCGGATCGGCAACGTTATTTCTTGTGTCTACTCTCTGATGTAACATTCCCATCCCGAACCATTTCTCTAACAAAATGATATTTTCTCTTAATATGTTTGGTGTTGTGGTGAGCCCTAGGCTCCTTAGCTTGTGCACTCCGTCGTTGTCACAAAAGCGATGTCACGGGCTTCTCTGCGTTAGGAACCACTTGAAGTTCCTCGGTGAACTTCTTTATCCAAAAGCTTCTTTAGACCTCGTGTTTGCTGATGATATTCGGCTTGACATGTGGAGATAGCAGTCGAACTTTGCTTGGCACTTCTCAGCGCCCCACCATTCGGAGTAAAGATATACCCCGATGTGGACATCGAGCATCCATGTCCCCAGAAAAATGCAGTCTGTATAACCCATCACTCTTAGTTCTCCACCGCCGTATGTAAGAACCAAGTCTTTAGTCCTCCTTAGGTACTTAAGAATGTTCTTTCTGACGATCCAATGTTCTGCCCTAGATTTGATGAAAGCGACTTACTACGCTCACGGCATAGGCAATGTCCGGTCTAGTGCAAATCATTGCATACATAAGGCTACCTCTTGCTGAAGCATAAGGTACCTTGATCATTTCCTTTCTATCTTCCTCACTTTGAGGACACATCTCTAAGGAAAGTTTTGCACCATGTTGCATAGGTAGAAACCCTCTTTTAGAATCTTCCATCCTAAATCGCTCAGGATCTTTTCTATGTAGAGGGCTTGGGAAAGACCTAACATTCTTTTCGCTCTATCCGGTAGAGACGAATACCTGAATATAGGTAGCTTCTCCCAAGTCTTTCATTGAGAACTCTTTAGAAAGCCAAGCTTTCACGGGCGAGCATTCCTACGTCGTTTCCTATAAGTAAAATGTCATCTACATATAGTATTAAGAACGCAATTTTGCTCCCACTAACCTTCTTGTAAATACAGGCTCTTCTTCGTTTTGGACAAAATCAAACTCTTTGACTGTCTCGTTAAACGAAGATTCCAACTCCGTGAAGCTTGCTTGATCCATAAATAACTGCTTGAAGTTTGCATACTTTATGAATATTGGTTTGAGATATGAATCCCTTAGGTTGTTCCATATAAATCTCCTCCTCGAGGAATCCATTTAGGAATGCCGTTTTCACATCCATTTGCCATATTTCATAATCTAAGTGGTTGCTATAGCAAGCATCATGCGAATAGACTTAATCATAGCTACGGCGAGAAGGTCTCGAAGTAATCGATTCCTTCTCTTTGGGAATAACCCTTTGCCACAAGCGGCCTTATAGGTATCAACCTTGCCATCTCCATCAGTCTTTCTCTTATAGATCCATTTGTTTCCAATAGGCACTATGCCTTTAGGACGATCTACTAAAGTCAGCACTGATTAGCATGCATTGAGTCTATCTCGGCTTCCATAGCTTCTTGCCACTTGGTGGAGTCAACGTCTACCATCGCTTGGTCGTATGTAGAAGGATCATTCTCTTGACTACTTTCTGTCATCTCATGGACACCCGGTTCCTCTTGATGCAGATAGCCATACCTCTCGAGTAATTGAGAAATTCTACTAGACTTGCGAGGTTGTATTTGTATTTGAAGGTTCGGTTCTTGTATCTTGCATAGGTGTCTCATTTGGTGTTTCTTTTATTTCTTCCAAAGAAATATTTCTACTGCCCCTCCTTCTGAATAAACCGATCTTCCGGGAAGTGTGCTTGTATATAGCGATGATCCTATGATCTTCGTGCATGTAGAATAGATATCCCATGGAATTCCTGGATATCCTATGAAACGACCTTTCACAGACCTAGTTTCCAATTTCTCTACTTTAGTCTTCGTGACATAAGCGGGGCATCCCCAAATCCTAATGTGATTAAGACTTGGTTTCCTACCTCTCCACATCTCATGGGGAGTCTTAGGAAACAGTTTGGAAGGACATCTGTTCAAGATATGCACAGCAGTAAGGAGCGCGTAACCCCACAGATAAATCGGTAGATCGGTATAGTTAAGCATGGAGCGAACCATGTCCAACAATGTTCGGTTCCTTCTTTACGATACACCATTTAATTGTGGAGTAGCCGGAGGAGTGAATTGTGACACTATTCCTAGTTCTTTTAAGAACTCATCAAATTCGGTACTCATGTACTCACCACCCGGTCCGACCGAAGAGTCTTAACACGGTTACTGTTTGATTTTCAACTAGGGCTTTAAATTCCTTGAATTTATCAAAAGCTTAGACTTATGTTTCATTAAGTACGAATCCATACAGTATGGTCATCGTGAATGTAATGAAATCTTGAAAGCCGATCGTGCCACTTCAAAAGGGCCATGACGCGTCGGTATGGATCAATCCAAGTTTTTCAGACTCTTTCAAAAGTCCTGCGAAGGGTAACTTAGTCATTTTGCCTTGAAGGCAAGATTCACAAGTTGGATAGGGATCTGATCCCAATGGACCCGTAAGCCCATCTTTCTCCATTTTATGAACCTTGGTCTGACCGATATGACCAAGTCTAAGATGCCACTTAAGTGCTTGGTTCGTTTCATCCCTACCACGCTTCCTAGTTATAGTGTTCACAGTTGTCTTATTCTTTAAATTTAAATGGTATAAACCATTTAATAATGTAGCTTGACCAACCAATTTATTTCTAAATAAATACGACAGGACCCATCTCCAATAAAGAAGTGAAATCCCTTTCGGTCCATGACCGGAATTGATACAATATTCTTGTGCCCCTTGGGCAAAACAAGTACATCATCTAAAGTGAGAATAAAACCAGATTCTAAATCCAACAAAAGGGATCCGATATCAGAAGTCTCGACACTATGCCCACTTCCGACGGTGACCATCACCTCCCCGAATCCACTTCCTACTGCTCCAGATCCCGATTCATTGTACAAATGTGAGAACTCGCACCGGAATCAAGTATCCAAGAAGTAGAATATACGATTCTGAACTATTTGTTTCTAAAACCAATAGTTCCGTACCTGAAGGCGCATTACGGTCAAGCTTTGGACAATACCTCTTCCAGTGGCCTAGCTCACCGCAGTTGAGGCATACATCCGTTTTCTTGGCCCCTTTGCTCTTTTGAACCATTGGGGCCTTGCCCCTTCCCTTGTCGATCTTGGCTATCGGACCTAATCGCTTCTTGTTCTTTTCTTCTTATTCTTGGACTTCCAAGTCTTAGAAGAAATCACAAGTGACTTCCTTTCCTTTGTCTTCATCTCGAGACTGGCGTCGCTTGTTCATTAGCTTGCTAAGTTACATGCAATCTCATTGCGGTTGAAGTTCATGACAAATTGGGAAAAGGAGTCAGGAAGTGACAGCAGGATAAGGTCAGTTTGGAGAGATACATGCATCTGAAAAACAAGAGCGTCCAAACTCTCAATCATCGAGATCATCTTGAGGACATGGTCCCCAACCTTCTCTCCTTCCTTCATCCCGCGCCGAATAATTGCTTTGATATCTCATATCTAGCAGTTCGGCTATGCTCTCCATAGAGCTCAGCCAGGTGCGCTAAGATGGCTCGTGAAGACGTCATCTTTTCATGGGCACTTTGAAGCTCATTGGTCATTGAGCCTAACATGTACCCTCGCACTCTTATGTCGTCTTTTACCCATTTCTCATGGGCATCGACATCTTCCTGATTGGCTCGGGTTCTTGCAGGAGCCGCTGGGATGTCCGCCTCCAAGACGTATCCCAGCATTTCCATAGTTAGGACAATCCTCAAGTTCCGAAGCCAGTCCACATAGTTCGGACCAGTCAGGACGTTCTTTTCAAGTAGTATAGCGAGTGGGTTCATTGTCATATTGAGAGTTTTGTTAACTGCAGAGAATAATTTGAGATTCGTTAGTGATTGTTTAATTATGATCCGAGTAAAGAATTTAAGGACTTTCTTTATTCATAACTCGGCTCCCACTATTTTATCGGCATTTACACACTCCCATGTTAAATCCGGAAGTCTTGGGTGACTTCATAGTGGTGATCGATTTCTTTACAAAGTTTAATAAAGGGCAACCCATACGGTTTATATTCTATTATTCTTTATAAAGTGGTGTCGAATACCAACCCATCTAATGGATGATTCGATCTTCTTTTACCCCTAGTTCACTTGCCCTCAACCCATTCGGTTTCTATGGCTCGCTGAACTATCTAAGTTTAAACCGTCAACTCCTATTAGTCTGACAATTGAATCTTACCCGGCAACCCATACGGTGTATAGGGGTTTGATTTGTCACAACCAAAGGCATCTAATGCACTCTAGGAATTTATCAACTTTCCCCAAAAATATTACCCCGACATACTCGGAAGAATAATATTCCGGTTTAGATTTCAATTTTCCATGAGTTTGACGGAGGGTAGGAAACCTCGTAACCTTTATAACTTAGTGTTTGTAAGTGGGAGTATTAACGCGATTATATGTTACACTTTGCACATTAATCCGTTTATAAGCGCGGTTTGTGGTTTGTCAATCATTCAAAATGAAAAACAATAAATAGCAACCTAGTTACTACCAACATATAGCTCATGGACTTTTTCCTAAGTATTGGGCCAAGCCAAATAACGAAAAGAAAAATACAGTATTGATTCTTCATCTTCCAGTCGGTCGTCTTCGGTCTTCGTCATAGCCATATGAATAATTACATCATTGAACAATACGTCCTTTTATACATATTTTCTAGTAAAAATAAATAGGCTCAAAATGGCCTTTACAACCATATCGAATCGAACAAATTAACAACTAAGTCCACGAGCTATATCACCATCACATAAGGCATTCCATACAACATGTAACGGTAAATGAAATTAAATAATCAATTAATATATTAATCCAATTAATATAAAAATTAATTTATTTAATTTCTACAATATTAATCAAATTAATATTTATAATCGTCATTTTAATCCGTTCAAAGTAATTCGGCCAAAACAATATTCTCGTCTAATAATTTCCCTTAAAAAAATATTCCAAATATTTTATTAAATCTAATTAAATCCAATTTAAATTTCGGAAATTATTACAACGAAATATAAACACAAAATGGAATCCGGAAAATCCAGATCGTGGCCACCACGGCCCGATTCAAAATCGGAAAACCCGAAAACCACCCGACCGAGTCACTCTCGGCCACGCCGCAGTGGCCGAGCAACTACGAGCCTACCGAGTCACTCTCTACCGCCAGCAAAGCAGAAGAGCCGGCCACTGCGTCTTCGTGCGGTATTGGTGTTTAACCCCGTTTTTCTCATTTTTTCGACTCGCCTAAAGCGAAAAAGTTTCTTAACTTCATGAAGAACTTATAAATCAACAAAAATCAAATTTTTCAGATTTATAATTCACATAAAATAGTCGAAACTTGACTTACTACGAACGATTAAATTTCTTCGATTATATCTATTATGATTCTAAATCATAAACATCATCAAATAACATTCCAAATGCAAAGATGATCGTATATACGATATATTTGACCTCGCTCCTATACCACTGTTGGAATTCCACAGAAAATAAACGCAACGGAAGAATAAACGGAATCCCTAAGAGGATCGATCAAGTAACGTATATACGAAAAGAAAAATACGAAGATCAAGGAATCAAAGTCCCATACCTATGATGTCTCTGAAAAACCTTCGTATGATGATGATGATGATGAAGAGCCCTTCGTTCCAAGCACCTAAAGCAAGATGCCTCTACTTCACACGCCGGAACTTGATGGAAAAATCGACAAGCTTCCTTTCTTCAAGAATGCGGCTAGGGAAGCTTGTAGGAATTTTCTCTCTCAATGTATTCTTCTTATATCTTGTCTCTAAGATCAAGATGAAGTTTTCAACCTTACTCTCTCTCTCAAATTCGTGATTATGAGTTAAAGCAAGAAGAAGTTGTCCTCACTCCTTTTTAAAGACTTTTATTTATAAAAATGAAAGTCTACCTTTAACACATGATTGAGGTATCAAATACACCTCACATATGTCACCTAGTGACATAAAATAAGTATATAAGAGACAAGAGATGGAGGGGGCGGCCTTAAGGGAAATTTCCAAGAAGACGGGTCGAATTTACTCGGCTCGTGTCTTTGGATGTTCGTCAAAACGAATCCCTCGTGTCTTGGATGTTCGTCAAACGAATCCGTTTTATTTCCAATGTGTTTGGACTAATTAATTAATCCAATTAATTAATTATATCAAACACAAATATATATTTCTCTAAGAAATATAATTTATGAATTAAAGTAATCACCCAAAGAACCTACTTACAATTCATAAGACCGCTATTTGATTTATCCGATAAATCAAAATTAGATATCTAATATCTAATATTATAAGAGAGATTATTAATTCACATTTATCCATCAATGATCCTATTGCGCGACTCAGTAGGTTCGTCTCACCGGCATTGGGAGGAACTAATGAGTGCGGGCAAGACTTAGCCACTTAGCGGGCCGCATCAGTAAACCCCGATCGAGAACGAATGAACGAATCATTCCGAACCATTATGTCGTGAATACTATATACATATAGACCCTTCATCGATGTCGGTCAAGTCTTGGTCACGGAAAGTCAAACCCTCATGTTGACTAAACTCTATACATGTGTTAATGCAAATCAAGACCGACGGATTAATAGTGTATCTAATACGACTATATCGTAATGCTTTGCCAAAGACTTATGATCTTATTTGCCATTAACCGTATAGACATTCGCCGCTCACTAACAGAGATAGAATCCTTTCTTGGCGTCTGACAAAGATCGCTACACCGCCCGTATAGTCCGCACTTCGAGGTCGACTCGGCAATTAGGCAAATGAGTCTAACTACTCTAATGACAAACTAAACGTCACGGACACATCTTCTACTTGAACCCTCAAGTCAAAGGTCCACGTATACTATCACAACCTTTCGATTCGTCATCGACTCTCCGAGAGTGAATACCGTGTGATGAATCGAGTATGAGTCGTGTTCGAGTATACTGGTCCCACCAATATACTTATAACTATGCTATCAAGACGTGCACACGTCCTAGCATCAGTTATACAAGTCTTATTAAAACTTAATGTCCTGTTAAGTTTTATCGACTTGCGAACTAGTTAAGCATTCGAGCTCTAAACACTTCTAGTGCCTATCTCCTTATCTCTATAAGGAGTAGAATGTTCACTCTCAAATGCAAGGACTACTATCCTATATACCAAATCACAATGCCAGTGATACACAATAATATAGAAATAATAATTGCCTTATTAAATATAATATTCATAATTACAATACAATTGCTCTCACTCTCTCATCCTCTGAGTGGCATTCGAGGGCATATTCCTAACAGTTTAAACATACAGTTTTTCTCATTCTCTGCATATCATAAGTCGGAGCTTTGTCCTCACCTCTTCCAGTTCGTCGGAGCTCAGAGGTTTGTGGTGCTACTACCTCCGAGACGTAGCCGTTTTATCTTTGGGGACGACACGCCTAAACCTAGAGCACTACCGGGGCGTTTCTCGTCTTGCGGAAAGAGGCCTTCCTCGACTCGGCTTTACCCTACGGTTTATTGTTATTAGTTATTTTCGTTTATTTTTTGTTTCTTCTTTCGAGTTGTAATTCTGTTCAAGTTTTGTAATTTTTCATTTCCGTACGAGTTTGTAGTTTCTGTTTTTCGAGTTGTAATTTTGTAGTCCAGTTGTAATTTCCTTTTCCGCCCAGCAAGTTTGTAACACAGAAATTTCAACAATATGAATGTTTGCTTAGTGTTAGTTTGGTATAAATAAATAATATGATGTTATATTAAATAAACATAACAAGATGTAAATGGCATAACCATAATAAGATGCTACATAAAAGAACCATAATATGATGCCACAAGAAAGAATTATAAGAAGATGCCACACTGGACAACCATAAGAAGAGGTCATGCAGGAGAATCATAAGAGATGTTGGATGGAAAAATAGTAAGAAGATAATAAATGAGATCATCATAAGAAGAGCCTATATGGGAGAACAATGAAAAGATCATATATATATATACATGGGAGAATCGTAAGAAGATCCTACATAGGTGGATAATAATAAGATCTAAAAGAAAGGATTTTGTAAACTAAATTCAACTTCTAATATAGCTAAAGCTAAACCGATTCAAGTTGAAGATTTAAAAGAAAGGATTTCATTATTCAACAAGTATATTCCATGACTAGGTTCTCATTGATTAGTTAAGTTTATCGAATTTAACTTAATAAAAATTCTATTTATCTTTCCTATACAGTAGAACCCCTCTAAAGTGATACTCTCTAAAGTGATAATCTCTCTAAATTAATAAAAAATATCTGTCCCGACTTGGAACCAGTATTAAAATTTAATAACCTCTCTATCGTGATAATTAATAATTTTTCAGAAAATTTTAGTATTAAATATCGGTCCCATTTTTCGCATAAAGTGATAAATTCAATAAATACATATATTTTATGTACCATATTAATTAGAAAAATATTTCATGATACTGGTTTGCTTTAGATTTGATTGTCTAGTAACTTTTACATCATCTAATATCTTATGAATCATCTTCACTTGGTCTTTGTGATCTCCATCTTGTTGTCTCGATTGATTGTAGCATTTGGATAGCGCTAGATATCGAAATTTTGATATCTCATGTACATGAATGGTAATGAATGATATTAATATGTTTAGGAAATTTAAAAAACTATTAAATATTGGTGAGTTGAATGTAAAAATGCATGAATGATCAATTTTGATTAGTTTTGGTTAGTTGAATGTAAACAATATAATATGTACAAAATATATTAATAATTAAAATATAAATATGATAAATTTTTAATTAAAAAAAATACAAACCTCTCTAATATGATAACCTCTCTAAACTGATATTCTTTCCCGGTCCCAACAATATCACTTTTGTAATACCCGAGATTTTTTTGTTTCCGGTTATTTTTTAATTTTGTCGGTCGTGCCGGTTATTTTGTTCTCTTGGCAATTACTTGAGATTTTCCCCTATGTTGGGTACGGCTTGATGTACCATGTTGTGGTATTCGTCGGGTACGACTTATCATTGCGTAAGTCGAGCTAATCGTATGTCGTGTTTCATTATTATTCGTCTTCTTCCGGATCGTTGTTGTGGTTCTGTCGTAATCTTCGGTTGTGGCAGAATCATTTTGCAACTGGAGATTTTCTGGCCAAACCTGTACAACACGGCGGTAGAAACGGTTGAGCCTTCCGCCGTGTCATGCGCCATTTGCCGAACGGCATTGCCGAGCGACGGGTCTTTCGCCGGATGATGCGCCGTGTCAGCCAGGTTAGCTCTCTGCCGAGACACGGTCGAGACACAGTCGAGACACACGCGTCAGTGTCTTGCACCGGGTGTTGTGCCGTTTCGGTCAGGTCGCGCACTGACCCGCAACATGGGGGTAAACACGGCGCTAGTTGGGTCGTTTGTTGCGCAGTGTTTCACAAGAGTATAAATATGATCGAGCAGTCATATTTGCACGCGTTTTCCCATTCCACTGTCGTTCCTTCCGCAGCCAAGTCCTGGAGAACTCGAAGGCATGCTATTAAACTATCAATCCACGAAGTTCCTGATTCCATATCATCGACTAATCATTCTGTAACCTCCTACGATCAACCGAATCAGGGTAAGTTTTTCTAAAATCCTAATTTTTGGGAAAATTGGGAATTTTACGTGATTTCGTCTGTTTAATCGGAATTAACCTAGATTAGTGAAGGATTATTGATTATTAAGTTGTATTCTACCAATTTTCTCATTGTTCTATGGTTTGATTCGTCATTTTGTTGAGTTCCTAATCGACGCCTTGAAGGTGTCCGGTAGAATGTCATAAAGGGGATTCGGGCGTTCTACGATTATTCTTCCTCATACGATCATTTATTTATTGATGATATGATGTTAGGGGTCAGGTTTCTTGCGAAGAACTCGAGTTGGAACTCTTCCATTCATCGTTTTCTTCAAGCTTCCCGATCGATCGTGTTATTGTTGTTTCCGCCCGGAGAATTGTAGGTGTTTGAGGTTTCCCGATTGAGCCGTGTTCGTCGGAGTGTCCGATATCGATTATCGAGGCAAGTATCTTTCCCATACATTACGTATTTTGTGGATATAATGGTTGGAAATCGACGATGTGTGCTAAATGAAGGTTTATAACCATTTTTCAAAAGAATCGGTATATTTACAATCATGGTTTTCTTAAAAGATGACTCGTGTGTTCCGTGAATTAATGTACTTAATTGAATATGTGTGTTAGTGTTGAGTATAGGATCGTCTTACTTTCATGTGATGCCATTATGTGTGATTATGTTGTCGGTAAATTTTGAAGTTTAATCCTTTGGTTAAGATGTGTGCGTGGAGACATGTGGTTATCGATAAATATGTGAGTTTATGTGATATTGGTTGTGTCGTTCAGTGTCGTTCGGGTCATGAGTATGTGTTGGATAATTTGGTCATTCTAGCAAAGTACCTCGACTATATATAGTGTGATTGAGCCTCGGGGGTTGTGGTTTGGAAATGTGATCTGATGAGAGTTGTAAGGTTGTTCTCGGATACTCTCACACGGGGTTGACTCGACGGGGTCACACAGGGACTTTGTGGCTTAGCGGCTGGACCGGGTCGCGAGGGTTACTTTCGAGTGAGGTATTCTCACCTGGAGTTGCTCGACGGGGCACACAGGGACTTGGTGGCTTGACGGCCGGACCGGGTCGCGAGAATTGCGAGAGTGTTTTTGCTGATGATTAGTTGTGATATGTCCGGAGTATCACAATGCCTTGTGCCCGGGGTCGAGAGACATTATATATCGAGTTTTGGTAATTATAGGGGAAAATAAGTAATTATAGGTAACTTTTGAAGTTTTGACAAAGGTAATTATATGGGAAAATAAGTAAAAGGTAGATTTTGATAGAAATTATTTCTTTTGAGAATATTAAAATTCTCGCCTACAAAGTCGAGTCGCTATACTGACATAAATTAAATACCTTTAATTAAGGCAATAATACGTCATAGATAAGGGATATTAATTGCGGCGGAAGAACAAATTATAAATTAATAATTTCTAACAAAAGTTTCCCCAAATAAATTTTGAAACATTAGACATAACGAAAAACATCATTTAATAAAATTTCATTCATATGCCCTCTCGGCTCGCTCCTTCGGCCATCCGGCTCGGTTTAACGTGCGGGATCAATAAAGGAGGGGGTGAGCTTCCTTCAGCTCGTGGAAATCACACATATCACAGTAATATACAATCTCATGGAAAGCATAACATGAATAATCTATCATATCTTTTTCGCAACATGAATACATACACACAATATTACGTATAGCATGAATCTAGCATGCGTAACACGAATATTGAGGCAGTGCAGGTGTCCCCGCAACAACATAAAACATACACACAATACCATATATAACGTGAATCGAGCACGCATGTGAATATTGAGGTTGTGCAGGTGTCACATACAATATATATCTTAAGATAGCCTCTTTACACGTATACAGGTGAGCCTGATTTACAACATGTATCGTCAATTTTAAACATGAATAGAATATCACATATACAGTCCAATTAAAGCAATTAAAGTGATAGTGAAAATTCCCACCTGAATAAATGATGTTACTTGACTTGAATATGAAGATGCTCGACTCCCAGTCCTAAGCTCGTAAATCCTCGTTAATGTCTACATATAATAATAATTTAATCATTATGAAATATTGTGATATAATGACTGAAATTAAAATATATGCATAAAATTGGACTAATGATTAATATTAATTTAGGAGTCAACATTTTAATGTCTTGGTCAAATGGGGCTGAATTGAAGGTTTTAATGTTGACTAGGGTCAAATTAAAAATAATTATAGGTGTCTGGGGTTAAATCGAATGTTGCCGGAAAGAGTGGGGGATAATATGAAACCAAACCAAACCAAACCAAACATACCCAGTATATCCCGCTCAGAGCAGGGTCTGGGGAGGGTAAGATGTACGCAGACCATGCCCCTACTTATTACGGTAGGGAGGCTGTTTCCGTGAAGACCCCCAGCTTAGTGCACAACAGAATCTTGTGTGGTAAATACAAAGGAAAACATATGATTCGAAAAAGCTCGAGACCATACCTGAGTCCATGGCTTGATCCACATGGGACTTACCTAAGCGGAATTTGGCTACTTCACTCCCGATGAACGCTGCTCTAACAAAAGAGAGGTTGGCTCTGCGCACAGCTCCCTGTCAAAAATACACCACACGCAAAGACAATAGGATAAAATATACAATAAAAGTAAAAATGCAATGCTCTAGGTCAAAGATAACCGAGACAACCCAACCCTGAGGCTCTCAACTACAGCACCGCTCCCTTCAAAAGAATCCACAACTCTGATCTGGCACCTCCAAGCGCACCTATCAACAGTCATGGTCTCGGAAAGGTTTAAGGCCTTCAAATATAATCTCATTTGCTCCTCCCACGTCCTCCTCGGTCTGCCTCTCCTCCTTTCCCCGACATCCATTAAACTCTCGACCCTCCTCACCGGAGCAGATGCCTGCCTCCTGCGGACGTGGCCAAACCATCTCAATCTCCCTTCCCTAACTTTCGCTGAAATGGGCGCCACTTCCAGCGCGTTCCTGAAAACCCCATTCGCAATTCTATCTAACATTGTGCGACCACACGACCACACGACCAACGTAACATTCTCATTTCGGCAACTTCCAACTTGCTCTCAAGCGACTTCTTCATCGCCCAACATTCGGAGCCATACAACATTTGAGGGCGGATTGCCGCTCTATAGAATTTACCCTTCAACTTTAGAGAGACTTTCTTGTCGCACAGGACCCCTGTCGCTGCTCTCCACCTTAGCCACCCCGCCTTGATGCGATGCGTGACATCATCTTCACAGTCACTTTTCTTCTGAATGATCGAACCCAAATACTTGAACTTATCCGTACGGGGTATGATCTGATCCGCAATCTTTACCTCAACATCTTCCTCGTTGGCCTCACCACTAAAGTTACACCAGAGATACTCGGTCTTAGACCGGCTCACACGCAAGCCCTGGGATTCTAACTTATCCCTCCAAAGCTCCAACTTCGAGTTCACCTCACTCCTCGACTCCGCCACTAACACAATGTCGTCAGCAAAAAGCATGCACCACGGGATGCCATCTTGAATCCCTCGTGAAATGACGTCAAGGATTAGAGCGAAGAGAAGAGGGATTAGCGCCGACCCCTGGTGTAGCCCTATCTCAACCGGAAAATACTGGGTGTCACGAACTGGGGTCCTAACGCACGTCCTAGCTTGGGAGTACATGTCTTGGATCGCCCTAACGAACGGCAACGACACCCTCCTCTCTATTAGGCTCCTCCAAATAACATCGCGCGGGATGCTATCATAAGCCTTCTCTAGATCTATGAACACCATATGGAGGTCCTTATGCCGCTCTCTAAACTTCTCCATAAGGCGTCTGACGAGATGAATGGCCTCAGTCGTGGACCTCCCCGGCATGAAGCCAAATTGGTTCTCTGAGATCTCCACTTCTCTTCTAACCCTGCATTCCACCACTCTTTCCCAAAGTTTCATAGTATGAGAGGAGTTTAATACCCCTAGTTAATTCTACAACTCGAGCATCGCCTTTGTTCTTGAAAAAGGCATGACAATACTATGCCTCCACTCATCGGCATCTTAGAGCCTTTGAGGAGGATGTTGAGCACTCTGCTAGCCACCTGAACACCGACTTCCCTGCACAAAGCCATATCTCAATAGGGATCGATCCGGCTCTACCTTAGCTCTACCCATTTTCATTAGGGCACCCTTTACTTCCTCCTTGCTGATGCTCTCACAGGAACTAAACGAACGAGCAGAAGATAGACTAACTCCTTGCACCACCGAGTCACTACCTCTAGCCTCATTGAAAAGTTCGAAAAAATACCTATTCCACCGATCCTTAACAGCCACATCGTTCACTAACACTTGACCCAAATCATCCTTAATAAACTGAACGGGACCCAAAAGCTTACTCGACAAGGTACCCAAATTCCAACTACCAAACAGCAAACAGTGCGACATCGACCAATACAAAACCCAAATGCACTACGAGAAATAAAATGGGGTAGTAAAGCCAAAAATGAAAATAAGATGAGAATGACAAAGACAATATAAAAGCCAGTAAACCGCATAAAAATCGCAGTAAATGGTAGATATATGGCAGACAAAAATGAAATTTAACAGAAAAGTACAATGATACCGGACTTCGACACGCCTTGGAGACGATGGAGGAGAAGCCGCGGAAGCTGGAAAATGATCGACTCCTGAACAGGGAAAAGGCGATCGATAGGCCGACGACACCTGGTAGCAGCACGGGAAACCTGCAAAATAGACAGCTAAAATGCAATACTACTGTTAGATTGACGGGGAGGGATGGATGTCGCGGTGTAAAGTTATTCTTCCGGCGATACGCCGACCAGAGATGACCAGCAGCCCGGGGCGGCGCAAGCGTAAGTTACGGCAAAGCTCAGGGGTTAGTTAAAAAATCACACTGTTATCTTACAAAAAAATCAGAAAAACAACCCAAATCGCCGACCAACAGAGACCAGTTCAACATAAACCGAGAACCAAAATCAAAACACGAAAAGCAGAAAAGCAGAAAAACAGAAGTACTTTACTTCCAGTTCAACTCCAGATCCCGTACTTTTAGCAAGGCTCACGCACACCCAGATCCCGTAAACACACTAAAGGGACAAAATACTTCGGAGTTCCGCAGCTGATTTGTGCAATCTAAAACTTCTTGACTTTGTAAACCAAGAGTTCACACAGATCCTTCAAATCTCTGAAATTGCTAAATCTCATGCACAAACACACACAGACACACACTTGCTGAGAAAACCCAAAAAATATGAAAAAAGGGAATCGTTTTCTAGAACAAGTGTATGCAAAACTGTAACTAAGCACCACATACACTGAGGTAAGCAAGGTGCAGTATAATACAAAAGGTAAGGATTTATCAGATTTCGAGATCTCGAGAGAGAGAGAGATATTTATCAGAAAAAAAATTCAAGGATATCCTAATTCTTCTAAGCTAATTTATCAGATCAGTTCTACAGTACCAAACCCCAAAAACCCCAATTGACAAAAAAAAAAAAACAAACAAAACCCAGTGCATGGAAAAATGGCGTTCAATGGAGAAGTGATATTTTCCAACGCCTCAATTCCTCTCAAGTTACAGATGCGCACAATTATAGGTTAATATGAGAAACCCTAAATTTTCGCAGGTATATAAACCCTAAACATCAGAGTCAGCCCACACAAGTCCCATTTCTCACTCTCTTCCTCCCGACTCTCTCTCTACCTAACCTTTCTCCTCGGCCCTATCTCTCTCTCTCTGCAAATCTCCTCAAATTGTCCAGAAATAAAATTGTAGAAAGATACACACACTGAAAAATCAGACGGAACACACGCACAATGATCGGTCAATCACCTACACACAGTACGCGAAACGGAGGTATACACCAGCAAGTCCGAATCGGACTGTTCACAGTCGCCGACAGCATTGCAGCAGTGGCGCGACGGAACTTCGGCTCAGGTGTCGTGGTGGCCAATTGCAGTATGCGGCGGTTCGGACGAAAAAAAAGGTAAGTTCCCACCTGGTCGGTTTCCAGTCGGATTCGGGCTATGGGTTGGAAAAAATTCGAGTTTGGATATTTCCAATTTTGGGTCGGATCGAATGAAGTTGGCTTAGGATTTGAGTAAGATGTAGCAACGGCTCAATTGGGTTGGTCGCTAGCTAAAAGATTCCTGACCTGGCGATCAGTTCCTGATGCGGGCCATGTTCGCGGGTTCGGGCTGGGCAGATGAAATAATCGGGTTTGTTGGGATTTTCTTCTGGTTCAGCAAGGATGTTTAAATCTTGGACTCCAATATGTGAATTCAAGTTACGAATTGGTAGTGGTCTGGTTATATTTGAGGCAGACTCATTCTTTTTTTTTTTGTTGATTTTTGGTTAAGATTCCGGAATTAGTTCGGATTGCTCGACTCGATTAGCAGTGAGTGTACAATTATTGTGTTTTGAATCGTTCTAGTTTGGTACGAAACTTAAAACCAACAGTGAAGGGTTCGAACTATAAGTTTACCTTGGCTATGCTGAATGGGATATGGGTGAAACTGTAACACCCCAAACTAGGCGGATATTATAGTGCTATGGACCCCCAACTGGGAACCACCAGGCGAATGAAAGTTAATAAATTAAATAATATAATTGTAGTACCAAACCACATTATATCATTAATCACTCCGATGAGGAGTTTCAAATACGACACACCAGGGAATATAGAATACATGTATATTTTATATGAGGATAAAATATACAATACTAAATGAAAATGAATATCCAAACAGAAATCTGCAGCGGAAATAAAAATGAAGAAACATGAATGACTAAAAGAGTGGGCCCTACTAAGATTACCTGACTCGCCGTCAACGTTCTCTTCCGTGCTTTAGTCTTGCCATGCATGACTAAAACAACATCTCAACGAGTCGATTCCATACGTAACAATCCTCAAGAGTTGAATAAACACAATCATGATATATCTTAATTATGAAATTAAGCTGAAGAGGGGCATCATAGTACGCCCATAATGATATGTGCAAGTGCATAAGACGAGTGTCTGGACACACTTGCCCTTGTACCTAATTAGTCTTACGGAGGTATGTTACCGTGTGCACAGTCCATTGTGTCGGTGAACCCGATCACATGACTATTATGTGCCCGACTAAAAATTTCATACATCCGCACTCGGCCACGCAATATGAACCCAGAAGGCCACAAGAGCAAAAGTGACCAATGAACATAATGGACAACAATCCGATAAGGGTCAAGAATGACTTACCGAGATGAGATAATAATGAAATGAATGGTAGCTCATTGAAATGATTGGAACCGTCGTCCCCGTGAATTGAATGATTCATTTACAATTACAAGTCTCGACATGAATAACATATCAATGAATGAACTATGACTATGAATGAACAACAACGAAAGGAATGAATATCCTTTTAACCGAGTAAGAATCAACTTACCTCAATACCGGTGATGAAACGTCCTCTCTCGAATAATCGTTCTAAGGAAAAATACTGGTCGCTCGAACAACCTTGAATAACATGATTACCAACAAACGCTCAATATATGTATCAAGCACGATAATAACCAACTCAAACATCGATACAATAATAATCATACTCATTGGGGCATTCTTAGGAATACTTTGTAAACGTTTTTCCCTTTGGTTACACCAACCCCAAAAATAACAAAACCAAACTCCAAGTGAGAAATAAAATCCGACAAAGTACCTTCAATGATATCGATAATCACATAGGAATCCACAACTCGAGTTAATGACAACATCTAATCGAAACCCCCCCAAAATATCAAGGTCAACTCTAAAGTGTTCTTGAATCAAACCCCAACATTCATAAAATCCGAAATATACGCCAATAAATTCGTAGAAAGACATTTATCCAAGGTAGATAATCCATATCTAACATATTCCAACTTAAAACCAAGCTTACACGAAGAGATCGGAAGGAAAACATTCAAAATCCGAAATTCTAGATCCAAGAAATGTTTACCTAGATTTGATGTATTAGAGAGGATAAAATGATGATTAATCCAGATTATAAGCTTGAAGATGTTGATAGGTGGATGCAGCTCGAAGAGATCTCTCCAAAACGTCCGAAATCGCTCAAAACCGTCGAAGGAATGAAGTGAAATGAAAAAAAATGACGAAACCTGGGATGACTGTCCTATTTATACTGTTCCAGTTTAGCACACGCTAAGTCCTGATTTTTAGTGTGCGCTAGAGAGTTAACCGGACAGTCCAGTGAGCTCTGACTGCCTCGTTAGCGTATGCTACGAACTTGGTAGCGTGCGCTAACGCCTTCCCGATAGCGTGCGCTAACCCAAAATGTTAGCGTGCGCTAACTGATGTGTGATGCCCAGTAACTGAAGTCCAGAACCTTCTTTTCTCTGACCTGCTCGCGATAGCGTGCGCTACACCCAAAATTCAGCGTGCGCTACTACACCATTAGCGTACGCTAATATCTACTCATAGCGTGTGCTATGAATTATTCCAATTCAGTCAAGTAGCCACTGGACTCTGCCTGTTCAACCTCAGCGCTCGCTACACCGATTGCATAGTGTGTGCTACCCCAAATTACTAACGCACGCTACTTACCATTCGTAGCGTGCGCTACTACAACTCAACTGCAGTCTAGTGCCTTCTGGACTGTCTGCCTGAACCACGATAGCGTGCGCTAATGCTGAGAGATAGCGTGCGCTACCCGTACTCAATTAGCGCGCGCTAAACAAAGTACGTAGCGTGCGCTACTCCTCACACACAGCCATCTACAATGACGACAAAGATGATATTCACGGTCCGATCCTCCAACCAGGTAGAACGACGAATAATAACTGATACACGATACAAATTACTCTGAACGGCGAATACAATGAATGAATATGAATGATGAACGATTAATAATGAGTGAAAATTACTGAGTGACAATTACTGAATGATAATTACTGAATTACAACCGGGTATTATATACTCATACGAATGATCGTCCGCGATATCGATTTCATCGAACTAAAGTATGTGACTCAGGTCGGCAACATACTTCCGTAACTGAGAGACGTGAAACACATCATGAATTCGGCTCAACGCCGGAGGTAAAGCCAATCGATAAGCCAGATTGCCTACTCGATCCAAAATCTCAAACGGTCCAATGAATCTCGAAGTCAACTTTCCCCGCTTCCCGAAACGGAAGATACCTCGACTCGGGGATACCTTGACCAAAACGTGGTCACCTGTCTCGAACTCTAATGGTCGACGACGATTATCTGCATAAGATTTCCGTCGACTCTGAGCGGTCAACAAATGACCCCTGATCAAAGCTACCTTCTCGCGGGCGGCTATAAGCATATCGAGCTCGATGCCGATTGATTCTGATAAGTCATCCCGACACAAAGGAGATCGACAACGATGACCGTACAAGGCCTCGTAAGGTGCCATCTTAGTTGAATCATGCCAACTGTTATTATACATGAACTCAATCAACGGCAGTTGGGCTTCCCAATCATCTTTCCAATCGAGGACGCATGCCCTCAACATGTCCTCCAATGTCTGAATAGTTCGCTCTGATTATCCGTCGGACTGAGGATGCAAAGATGTGCTGAAATTAAGCTGAGTTCCCATTGCACGATGAACTAATTTCCAAAAATGTGACACGAATCGCCCGTCACGATCAGAAACGATACTCTTAGGAGTACCGTGTAATCTCACTATATCCTTGATGAATAATTGGGCAAGTCTCTCGGGACCCCACATATCCTTAATTTCAAAGAAATAAGCCGACTTAGTTAAACGATCCGCAATAACCCAAATTGTATTCATGCCACGACGACTCATCGGCAAACTCGTGATGAAGTCTATAGAAATATCTTCCCACTTCCACTCTGGGATAAGGAGCGGTTTCAGTATACCCGCCGGTCGTTGATGTTCTATCTTGACTTGCTGACAGGTTAAACATCTTGAAACAAATTATGTGACTTCTCGTTTCATATTACTCCACCAGTAATTCTGTTTCAAGTCCTTGTACATCTTGCGAGACCCCGGATGAATGGAATAAGGGGTAGCATGAGCTTCTCTCAAAATCGAGTTTTTCTACTCGTCATTCGCCGGTACGCATAACTGATTCTTAAATCGCAAAAGTCCATCCTCGTGGACCACAAATCCAGGGGATTTCCCCTGAGTCACATCATCCCGAATGCGCAACAAAAATGGGTCCGAACCCTGATTCACTCTGATCGTCTCCTCGAGTAGCGATGAAATCTCTAACATGAAAAGTTGCCCTTGCACTCGCTGTAACCAGACCTCGATCTCAGGTCTCAGAAATTCCTGTTGAAGTTCCTTCTGAACTGTTAAACAAGCAAGCATTTGCTCCTAAATGGATTTACGACTCAAGGCATCGGCGACTACGTTCGCCTTACCCAGGTGGTATTGAATCTCAATATCATAATCTTTGATTAGTTCCAACCACCGCCTCTGTCGCATATTTAACTCCTTCTGAGTAAATATATACTTCAAACTCTTATGATCGGTGAAAATCTGACATGTGACGCCATAAAGATAATGACGCTAAATCTTCAAAGCGAAAACCACGTTCGCTAACTCCAGGTCGTGGGTTGGATAGTTGACCTCGTAAGGTCTCAGTTGCCGTGAAGCATAGGCAATAAACTTCCCATTCTGCATTAGTACACATCCGAGACCGTGTCCGGATGCGTCACCATAGACCACAAATCCTTCCATCCCTTGTGGCAAGGAAAGGAGAGGTGCTGAAATCAAACGACTCTTGAGTTCCTCAAAACTCCGTTGACACGCATCGAAACACATGTATTTCTTATCCTTCCGCAAAAGGTTCGTCATGGGTTGAGCGATTTTAGAAAATCCTTCCACAAATCGCCGATAATAACCAGCTAATCCGAGAAAGCTTCAAATTTCCTTAACATTCTTCGAAGGTTGCCAATCTCGGATAGCCTCGGTCTTCTGAGGGTCGACGCGTACTCCGTCTGATGAAATCACATGTCCGACACATTTGGAAAACTTTCCATAGAATTGCTCTCGTCTCAACACATCGAGAACCTAATGAAGATGAACTTCGTGCTCCTCTCGGTCACGAGAATAAATCAAAATGTCGTCAATGAAGACAACCAAGAATTGATCCAAATAGTTGATGAAAACTCGATTCATTAACTCCATGAATACTGCAGGTGCATTAGTTAACCCAAACGGCATTACCACAAACTCATAATGATCATAGCGTGTTCGAAACGCCGTTCTAGCAATATCCGACTCTCGAATTCGCAACTGATGATACCCAGATCTTAAATCAATCTTGGAAAATACTGAAGCTCCCTGAAGTTGATCCAAAAGATCATCGGGGGTAGGGGATATTTATTCTTGATCGTCACCCTGTTCAACTCTCGATAATCATTACACAAGCGAAATGAATCGTCCTTCTTCTTGACAAATAACACAGGTGCTCCCCACGGGGACGCACTCGGTCGGATATAACCTTTCTCGGCTCCAACTCTATTGTGAATTCCACATCTCTCTGTGGAGGCAAACCAGATAACTCGTCTGGAAATACATCGGCATATTCTCTCACTACCGGAATATGCTCCAACATTATTGATGATTTCTCTGTCTTGGTCATAAAGTAGCAATAACCAACACACCCTTGACTGAGTAATTTCACTGCTTTCATCATATTAATGACTCTACCGGAACAGATGGGATTACCTCACTGGAATACAGATTCGACTCCATCGTTTGAAATGATAGTGACCATACGGTTACGGACACTAATGATGGCATCGTGTCGATCCATCCAATCAATACCCAAGATAACATCGTCTCTCGGTAAATCTACTACGATCAGGTTTGCCAACCAAACATGGCCATTAAGCTGAATCGGACAATTCTCAATCTCACGATCCCCGATAATTCTTCTACCGTCAGGTAGACCAATCATATAAGGTTCACAACTAGTAGTACTATCCAGATGAAGTTTACTCAAGCATGACTTGGAAATGAATGAATGCAATGCACAAATATCAAAAAGGATACACACAAGTTGAGATAGAATTTCGAGTGTACATGAGATCATTTGGGCCTCCGGATCGTCGGTCCTCTTCATCTCATAAATTTGGGGCTTGCTAGTCCCCGCACCGGACGCTCCTGTCTGATGACTATGGGCTCCACCTTTGTTTGCTCCTGTCATTTTAAACGATGCAGACTGAGTGGCCTGATTATGAACAACTGACTGCTTCGGGGCCTGAGATGACGCCGGAGTAGGTTTGGAGTCTCTTCGGCAAAATGGGCCTTATGACCGACAATCCCACAGTTATTGTACGTGATAGTCTGCCTCAGACACTTGGTGTTGAAATGACCAAGTTCTCCACAGTTGAAACAGGTGATGGCGGAACTGGCCGCTCGGGACTGAAATTCTGCGGGTCTGGGCGCCATAGAAGGTCGCTCAGAGAAAGTAGAGCCCGAACGAGGCTTCTTGAAAGTTGCGTGACTGCCTTCAGATAAATTACGATTATTTGATTTCTTGCTAGCAGATGAAGGTTGCTGCTTAGCAATCTCCTTAGCAGTAAGCTCGTAAGTAAGAGCTTTCTCGATGAATTCGGCCAGGGTGGTGCAATTATGATTAAGCAACTACATCCACATACGAGGTTTCAAACTCTTGCTGAAATACTTGATCTTGTCCGCCTCAGAGTGAATAATAGTTGAGGCGAAAGGAAGAAGTTCCTGAAATTTCTCGGCGATGGCGAGAACATCATCGTCCGCTGAGAGGTCGGGAGTGAGTAATTCTGATAACTTGGCCTCCCTGAGTGGGTCCGGATAATATATTTCCATCATGAGAGTTTTGAATTGATCCCAAGTACAAGACCCGTCGGTGGGCTTCAACGATAACCACCATGAGTGAGCGCTCTTACCCAGATAGTAAGCCGCAACTGAAACTTTGTGCCCTTCGGGACACTCCACTATAGCAAATAACTTCTTGAAATGCTCAAGCCAGTGAACAATATCCGCCGGCTCATACGATCCCTCAAAAGTAGGTGGTCTTGGGTGAGAGATGTCGCCAAAAATACTGCTCACATTCCTCTCTTGCCCGTGAGGTGGCGGCGGAGGAGCCTGTTGATTATGAGCGGTTGAGTTCTGCAACGTCACCATAAGGCGTGCCATCTGTGTCATCTGGGCCATCATGCCCTGCATAAAAGCGACTGGATCAACCTGAACACCTTCTGATTGAGTTGTGTCCTGGGTACGAATCCCTGACAGTGAATGATCATTTCCGGGTGAATGAGTGGCAGCGTCGCTGCTCGATGAATTGGCATCATTCCTCGCGTTCGCGCGTGTATTCACACAAGCTCTCGGGTTTCAGCCCGCACCGCAGCCTCTTCCCCCGCGTCCTCTGCCAGCTCTTTCCATATTGAAGTGGGAAAGTGACATGATAATTATAGATTTCGCATGAATATCACATTATGATTACGTTATGAAATGATGACAATGAGCATATGCGCTCTAACACAATGATTACATGAATGATCAACTAAGGTGACATGTTTATCTGATGAAATTCTTGAAATGATTATCTTGAACAAGTTAACAAGATTAATGATACAATCCTCAAGATCAACAACTGAGCAGTGTAATGAACTGAGTGATTAATGAGTTAACATGATCGACATGATCAAAAATGAAAATGATGATTGAGGATTGTTGACTGTTGAATGATGAATGAGTGATTCTTATTGCAGAAATTATAACATGGCATTAAAAATCTTACTGTTCTTTGGTCTGAGGGGCTTGGCTCTTGCACGGGTCACACGTGATGCGAAATTCCAATGATACTAGTCCGATGAATGATGATTTCAATGAGACATGACTCGTAAGGTAGTATTCAAAACCACGCTCCGATACCAACTCTGTAACACCCCAAACTAGGCGGATATTACAGTGCCGTGGACCCCCAACTGGGATCCACAGGCGAATGAAAGTTAATGATTTAAATAATATAATTATAGTACCGAACCACATTATATCATTAATCAATCCGATAAAGAGTTTCAAGTACGACACACCCAAGGAATATAGAATACATGTATATTTTATATGAGGATAAAATATCCAACACTGAATGAAAATGAATATCCAAACAGAAATCTGCACCGGAAATAAAAATGAAGAAACATGAATGACTGAAAAGGACTGGGCCCCCTACTAGTATCACTGGGACTCCTCTCCGTCAACATTCTTTTCCGGTGCTTTAGCCTTGCCATGACCTGAAAACAACATCCCCCAACGGGGTCAGTTACACAGAACAACAATCCTCAAGAGTTGAATAAATACAATCATGATATATCTTAATTATAAAATTAAGCTGAAGAGGGGCATCATAGTACGCCCGTAATGGTATGTGCAACTGCACAAGACGAGTGTCTGGACACACCCGCCCTTGTACCTAATTAGTCTTACAGAGGTATGTTACCGTGTGCACAGTCCATTGTGTCGGTGAACCTGATCACATGACTATCATGTGCCCGACTAAAAATTCCACACATCCCCACCCGACCATACAATATGAACCCAGAAGGCCACAAGAGCAAAAGTGACCAATGAACATAATGGACAATAATCCAACAAGGGTCAAGAATGACTTACCGAGATGAGATAATAATGAAATGAATGGTAGCTCATTGAAATGATTGGAACCGTCGTCCCTGTGAATTGAATGATTCATTGACAATTACAAGTCTCAACATGAATAACATATCAATGAATGAACTATGACTATGAATGAACAACAACGAAAGGAATGAATATCCTTTTAACCGAGTAAGAATCAACTTACCTCAATACCGGTGATGAAACGTCCTCTCTCGAATAATCATCCTAAGGAAAAATACCGGTCGCTCGAACAACCTTGGATGACATAATTACCAACAAATGCTCAATATACGTATCAAGCACGATAATAACCAACTCAAACATCGATACAACAAAAATCATACTCATTGGGGCATTCTAACGAATACTTTGTAAACGTTCTTCCCTTTGGTTACACCAACCCCAAAAATAACGAAACCAAACTCCAAGTAAGAAATAAAATCCGACAAAACACCTTCAATGATATCGATAATCCCATAGGAATCCACAACTCGAGTTAACGACAACATCTAATCGAAACCCCCCCAAAATATCAAGGTCAACTCTAAAGTGTTCTTGAATCAAACCCCAACATTCATGAAATCCAAAATATACACCAATAAATCCGTAGGAATACATTTATCCAAGTAGATAATCCATATCTAACATATTCCAACTTAAAACCATGCTTACACGAAGAGATCGGAAGGAAAACATTCAAAATCCGAAATTCTAGATCTAAGAAATGTTTACCTCGATTTGATGTATTGGAGAAGATGAAATGATGATTAATCCGTATTATAAGCTTGAAGATGTTGATAGGTGGATACAACTTGAAGAGATCTCTCCAAAACGTCCGAAATTGCCCAAAACCGTCGAAGGAATGAAGTGAAATGAAAAAAAATGATGAAACCTGGGCTAACTGTCCTATTTATACTGTTCCGGTTTAGCGCACGCTAAGCCCTGATTTTTAGCGTGTGCTAGCGAGTTAACCAGACAGTCCAGTGAGATCTGACTGCCTCGTTAGCGTATGCTGCGAACTTGGTAGCATGCGCTAACGCCTTCCCGATAGCATGCGTTAACCCAAAATATTAGCGTGTGCTAACTGATGTCTGATGCCCAGTAACTGAAGTCCAGAACCTTCTGTCCCCTGACCTGCTCGTGATAGCGTGCGCTATACCCAAAATTCAGCATGCGCTACTACACCATTAGCGTATGATAATATCTACTCATAGCGTGCGCTATGAATTATTCCAATTCAGTCCAGTACCCACTGGACTTTGCTTGTTCGACCTCAGCGCTCGCTATACCGATTGTAAAGCGTGCGCTATCCCAAATTACTAACGCGCGCTACTTACCATTCGTAGTGTGCGTTACTACAACTCAACTGCAGTCCAGTGCCTTCTGGACTGTCTGCCTGAACCACAATAGCGTGCGTTAATGCTGAGAGATAGCGTGCGCTACCCGTACTCAATTAGCACGCGCTAAAGAGAGTATGTAGCGTGCACTACTCCTCACACACAACCAGCTACAATGATGACAAAGATGATATTCACGGTCCGATCCTCCAACGAGGTAGAACGACGAATAATAACTAATACACGATACAAATTACTCTGAACGGCGAATACAATGAATGAATATGAATGATGAATGATTAATAATGAGTGAAAATTACTGAGTGACAATTACTGAATGATAATTACTGAATTACAACCGGGTATTACAGAAACCCAAACTGGAATTTGATCTTGAACGGCCTTTTCTTTACTCCTTTGTGGGCAGTAGAATTTGATTGTAGTATTGTAGATTTTGTATCGAGGATGAGCTGCCGTGAAAAAACTGTTCTGGGCAGCTCTTTTTTTTTGTTTCAGCCGATGGATTGTTGGCAGAGAAGTAGAAGTATTTTTGTGTACTGCAAAATTGTATTAATAGATATAGGTTTTGAGTATTTTAGTTTTGATAAAGTGAAAGAACTGGTGAGGGGAATGATCGACTCAGAAAAGAAGAGTTTTTAATTATGATTAATTAAGTTCAATCATAGTTGGTTAAACTATAACTCATGATTAAATATAAATGTAATAATAATAATAATAGTAATGTAAAAATAATAATTTGGTAATCTTGATAATAATAATCTGAAAAATGATAATGATAATAATAATAATATTAGTACTAATAAAATAGTATTAGTAATATTATTAATAATAATAATTATAATATTAATAATAGTAGTGTTAGTATTATGCTTGGATGAATAATAACACTATTATAAAATATAAACAATGACTACTTGAATATATCTTGACAAATGACTCGGGCTAGGACTTGTGATACGTTGAAATAAATATTCATGATCCTCTACATGAAATTAAATGTATTGACTTGTATGTGAAGTGAAAATAATTGTACAACAATCACTAACTCGGTAATGAAATGAGACTAAATGAAATGAAATGCATTATGAATATTATTATAAATAATAATATTATATCATGAAAATGGTGGATATTACATCCTACCCCTCTTAGAAAAATTTTCCTCCTCGAAAATAAACGACATATCTCGATTGAAGAAATTCGGATAACGAGCTTGAAGTTCTTCGTTGCGCTCCCAAGTAGCCTCATCTTTACTGTGGTTACGCCATTGGATTTCGACAAACACCTTCTCTTTATTTCTCAACTGCCGGACTGATCGGTCGAGAATCACTTCTGGTTGTTCTTCATAAGTAAGATCTTTGTTCACATCCACGGCAGTATAATCGATGACGTGGCTGGGATCGTGTACGTACTTCCTCAACAACGAAACATGGAAAACATTGTGCACAGCCGAAAATTCTGGGGGCAAAGCCAAGCGGTAAGCTAATTCTCCAATTCATTCAAGAATTTTGAACGGTCCAATATATCTCGGCCTCAACTTGCTCCTTGGATCAAAACGAGTAATTCTCTTGGTAGGAGATACCTTCAGGAATACTTTATCGCCAACACAGAATTCGAGATCTTTCCTACGCTTGTCGGCATAAGACTTTTGATGATCCTGTGCTACCTTGATTCTCTCATGAATATTATCCACCACACCTACTGTTTGTTCAATCATCTCAGGACCCAAGATTCTCCTTTCACCTACTTCATCCCAATACAGTAGTGATCAACACTTCCTACCGTATAAGGCTTCATACGGTGCCATACCGATCATCGACTGATAACTATTGTTATAAGCAAATTCTACCAAAGGCAACAGTCGTTCCCAATTATTGCCCATGTCTAAAACACATGCTCGCAACATATCTTCAAGGATCTGAATGGTTCTCTCAGACTGACCATCAGTCTGAGGATGATAGGCCGTACTAAAATTCAACTGCGTCCCCAAGGCTTCTTGCAAACTCTCCCAAAAACACGATGTGAAACGAGTATCCTTGTCGGATACTATAGAGACTGGCACTCGATGCAACTTAATAATCTCACCGATGTAAAGTTGAGCATACTGATCCATTCGAAAGTTCATCTTAATTGGGATAAAATAAGCTGACTTTGTGAGTCGGTCCACAACAACCCAAATAGCGTGGTTTTCTTTTTCCGTTCGAGACAAACCTACCACAAAGTCCATCGTAATGTGTTCCCATTTCCATTCCGGAATATGAAGTGATTTAAGTAGTCCAAAGGGGCGTTGGTGTTATGCCTTCACTTGCTGACAAACTATACACCTTCTGACAAAGTCTGCCACATCTATCTTCAAACCTTCCCACCAAAAGGATCAATTAAGGTCTTGGTACATCTTTGTACTCCCAGGGTGTGCTGTATATGGAGTACTATGTGCCTCTTTCAATATTGCTTCTCTGAGCTTGAAAACATTAGGCACACAAATTCTCCCTTCATAGTACATTATGCCATCATCGGATACACTGAATCCCTTATCCTCACCTAAAAGAGTATGTTCTTTCATTTTGACCAAGAAGTCATCTTATCCTTGACCTTCTTTGATCTGTTTCCTCAAGGTTGGTTGTACCACCAAACTAGCCAATAACGACTCAACTGGATTCGATGTTGTAGCCATATTAAGGTTCATTCTTGCAAATTACTTGACCAAGCTTTCCTCTTTGGTCAACAAATAGGCTAGGTCTCCTCTCGCCTTACGGCTCAGTGCATCAACAACTACGTTTGCTTTACTAGGGTGGTAATGAATTGTACAATCGTATTCTTTGACCAACTCTAGCCATCTGCGTTGTCTCATATTCAATTCCTTTTGTGTGAAAATATATTTCAGACTTTTGTGGTCTGTATAAGTTTCACACTTACCTCCATATAGGTAATGTTTCTAAATCTTTAAGGCATGAACTACCGTTGCTAATTCCAAATCATGAGTAGGGTAGTTCAGCTCGTGCGGTTTTAGTTGTCTCAAAGCATAGGCAACTACCTCGCCCTCTTGCATCAATACACATGCCAAGCCTTGCTTGGATGCATCACTATAGATGACAAATTCTCTCATCGATCGGGAATGGTCAAAACTGGTGCTGCAGTCAATCTTCGCTTAAGTTCTTGGAAACACTTTCCGCACATCACATTCCATAAGAAAACTTCTCCCTTTTTAGTCAATCTAGTCATTGGTGCAGCTATCTTCGAAAAACCCTCGATAAATCTCCAATAATAACCGGCTAAACCCAACACTTGTTGAACTTCGCATACAACTTCTCCTTGCGCAGTATTCCCAATACTGTTCTAAGATGCTGCTCATGTTCATCCTTGCTTCTTTGAATACACAAGTATGTCATCTATGAACACAATGACAAACTTATCAAACAAGACTGAAATACACGGTTCATGAGGTCCATGAATACTGCTGACTCATTAGTCAAACCAAATAGCATCACTATAAACTCATAGTGTCCATATCGAGTTCAAAATGCTGTCTTCGAGATATCGTCATCCTAAATCCTCAGTTGGTGATAACCGGATCTCAAATCTATTCTCGAGAACACTCGTGATCCTCCAAGTTGATCGAATAGGTCCTCTGTTCTAGGAAGTGGATATTTATTCTTTATCGTGAGTCTATTAAGTTCATGATAGTATATGCACATCCTAAAACTTCCGTCCTTTTTCTTCACGAATAGTACTGGCGCACCCCATGGCGAAAAACTTGGTCGGATAAATCCAGAGTCACGCAGTTCCTGAAGTTGCACTTTCAGCTCTTGTAATTCCTTGGGCGCCATTCTATAGGGGGCTTTCGATATTGGTGCCGCTCCTGGCACTAAATCAATCGAGAACTCAACTTGACGACTCGGAAGAACTCCTGGCAAGTCTTCGGGAAAGATATCTGGATACTCCTTGATGATAGGTACATCAGCTACTGTCTTCTCCGAAGTTGTTTTCCCTATCACATTCACCAGGAATCCTTGGCAACTACACTTCTTCAACATCTTCACAGCTTTCATGGCTGATATCACCTTCGGGGTACTACTGTGTCTTACTCCCTCGAATACGGTCTTAACATCAACATATTGACATAAGGTTACCCTCTTTTCGGAGCATTCAACTACAGCTCTATGTTTGTCTAACCAATCCATACTTAAAATAACATCAAAATCACTGAGTTCAACTATGTGCCAGTCGACTAGGAAGCTATGTTCGTTAATCTCTATCTTCACACTGTTAGTTATAGAGTCTACACGCACTACTCCCCCCGCAGGCATGCTAACTAACAGAGATCTAGGGGGTTTACTTCGTCTACAACCAATCATAGTACAAAGCTTCCTAGAAATGAATGAATGAGATGCACTCGTATCAAACAACACCAAAGCAGGAATATTTGC
The DNA here is from genome assembly GCA_033398695.1 of Orobanche coerulescens. Taxonomy (NCBI): domain Eukaryota; kingdom Viridiplantae; phylum Streptophyta; class Magnoliopsida; order Lamiales; family Orobanchaceae; genus Orobanche; species Orobanche coerulescens. Next base: position 56,100,569 of record CM065803.1, read on the forward strand.
AGCTCACAACATACCTGATATGGTTTGGGGTTCAATCTCTTTCTCGGCGTCGGTGTAGGACATCCTCCCATGGCCAGCAAATTGGTGATGGGTCCAGTCACGAAGTCCATCACGAAACTTATGCGGCTTCATCTTACCAGTCTTAACCATATGCGGTGTAAAACGGCACATGTGGTTGAATTTTCTTTCGTTTGATGAGTCGATTATTGATCGACTCACTCTATTCTATTTAGTCGTGTTTTTGTTTGCTTTTTAGTATTTTTGTTCTCTTTTATGCATGGTATATTGTGTTTTTAATTTATAGGTAGCCGAGCGAAGACTGTGGTGAAATATGCGCTTTCATAGCTAATATTGGAGTTTATGACAATCTAGAGCAAAAATGGGGCCTAAAACGATAAAAGATTGAAGCAATATCGGTCGTATTTTCTAAATTCAGAATCATCACTCCTAATTGTGATGTGTTCTCCTTTAATATAAATTCCTCGTGAAATTAGCTTCGAAACGGTATATCATACGCTAAATTCCGAGGTGTATTGATACAAGAACGAAGGATCAAGCCGAAAAAAAGACCAAAAACCGGAGAAGGCAACTCGACCGTGTCACAGGACATGGCCGGGGCATCAAGGCAGTACGATTTTCACATTTCGGAAGAGTAAAACACGGCCGTGTCACGGAACACGACTGAGTCGCAATCCAGTCGAATTTCACTTTCTGAAGGAGTATAACACGACCGTGTCACAGGACACGGCCGAGTCCGATGGACAGAACACTTTTGCATTTTCCAGGATAGTTCGACACGGCCGTGTCACCTGACACGGGCCGTGTCACTTTTCGGTGCAAGTCCATTTCTTTGACATTTTACACGATTTGGATGGATTTTTTTGGTACTTTTGGCTTTATAAAACGGTGTTGGAGACCTTTAGGAGGGATATTCAGATTTTGTGTGAGATATTGTGTGGAAAAACACAAGATTAGGGAGAGAAACACCAAAATGGGGAGAAAAGAGAGATTTTTCATCATCTTCTTTGTGTGCTTATCTTGAAGAAAAATACATTTGTGAGTGAATAAAAAATCCTTGTATCATTTTGTTGTGAGCTCTTGAAGGAAGATCATCAAACCTTCATCGGGAATTCGAGTTCGGCTTTTACAAGGGAAGTTTCTACCATGTTTTATTTTACAATTTCCATTATTATTGTTGAAATAATCATGTGTATCTAATTTTTTCATATGGGTTTTTAGATTGAGCCACACACATGTTATCGATTGTTAGTTCCTATTGATTTTCCGGGTAAAGTTGGGATTGTTCCTCCTTGTTTGTTCTTCGTATAAGAACTTTTGATTTAGATCATCAAACCTATTTCATAGTTGGTATTATTATTTAAAATCGAGGTTTTTTGTCGGTGTTCGCCATCAACAACCCGATAGAAGTGATTGTGAATGTTCTAAACCCTTTTTAGCGATCTTTTAGCGAATTAACCCATCAAAGATATTATCTAGTCAATTGTTAGTAGAGATTCGTCCCCACCAAAGGAGTTTCCCTTATTTTCGAAAAGAACAATCATGATTTTTAGAATTACCACTATCAAACGGATTTCTTTTAATCGTGAGCAATCGATAATTCCAAACCTTATTTCTTTGAGAATCAGAACTAATAAATGACTACGTGTGTGTCGGTGATTCTAAATTCCCATATTATTCTCATAATTGTAATCTATTAATTATCCAACCTTTAATTCGGTGTTGTTAACGTTTCGTTTATTCTAAATTTTTGAGTTGTGATTATAATCCTATCAAATCTTTGGTGTAGTTTACTTTATTTTACTTTTGTCAATTCGAATATTTGCCAAACATAATTGAACGTCAAACCGTTTCCAACTCCTTGTGAGATCGACCTCGGAGTTACTTGTCGCTACCTACAAAAGCGATTCGTACACTTGCGAGTATTTAATTTGTTCATCAAGTTTTTGGCGCCGTTGCCGGGAAGTTAGCGTTTAATTTTTTATATTGTTTTAATAATAGTTGAATTGTTTTTCTTGATCATTTTTTCCGTTTTCATTATTTTCGATAAACTCTAAAAATTCGCTCTAATTTCTTTTGTTTATGATTGGTAGGAGATCGTTGGGTAATCTAATTCTTCCACCCATAGACGAAATTCAAAGGATTAGAGCACCAAAAGCGATAGCCACATCATCAATGGCAAACGACGAGGAGAATCCGAATCTTGAAGAGCGACTTTTGCTCCAAGAAGAAAACCCCCGTCAACCGAGGGTTGAGAATGTTGCACAAAATTTAGATGAAGAAAACATTCATCAACCGAGGTTTTCGAGATATGAGAATGTTGGGTGCAATCAAGGGATGCCCGAAACTCAACAAGGGAGATACTTCTATCCGAGACAACCACCCGTTGGGGTGCAATATGGAGCGAATTATTATCGGGGGCCTCAATATGGGATGGAAGCAAACTACAGTATGCCGCAACAACCATCAGTTGAGCATCTAATACGGGATTATGCTGGTGAACACCGCCATCTCATGCATCCATTTAGCACCGGCAGCAAGGAACTACCACATAAGCGGATTTCACATTGAGCAATTGCCCTCATTTCACGGATTATCAAGTGAGGATCCATTGTCATTCATCTGAGACTTCTATATGGCGATCGACAACTTTCCATTAAATGGGTTGAGTGAGGATCAACTAAGAATGAAGTGCTTCCCTTATACACTCAGGGATGGGGCAAAACAATGGTTGATGACTTTATCACCGGGCTCACTAAGAAAGTGGGATGAAGTTTACGACAAATTCATTACCAAATACTTCTCTCATTCGAAGACCACACAATTGAGAACTCAAATCTCAACATTTGGACAACAAGAGGGAGAGGCATTTCACAAAGCATGGGACCGATTCAAGATGCTCCTCATTCAATGCCCACGTCATCACTATCCGCTTTAACTACTTAATCAATTCTTCTATGATGGATTGACTCAATATTGCCAAGGAGAGGTGGATAATGCAGCTGGTGGTTCGTTTTTGGGGTTAACGGAGAGATAAGCGTATGATGTGTATGAAACGTTGGGAGCTAATTCACAACAAAAAAGTGTACGTGTTCGTAGGGGAGCTGTAAACCAAGTAAGCGAGAAGGACGAGATGCAATCTAAAATCGATGTGTTAACGAAGGAACTAAGACAACTCAAGACTCAAAATAAACCTTCGAACTCACGAGTTTGCGAGATATGCGGAGCACCCGGACATGATGCTAATTCTTGCCTACAGACTTTTTTGGAAGAACAAACCGAACAAGTGAATTGGGCTATGGGACAAAGCACGGGGAGGCCTGAGTTGGAGGAGAGGAGAAATAATTATGGCGGAAATGCAAGAAATGCACCTCTCCCGAACACTTATCATCCTGGGCTGAGAAACCATCCGAATTTCTCATGGCGAAAAAACAACCCGATGCCGTACGACACAAGCGCCCAAGCTCAATAGAACGGAGGAAACCGAGCCCAACAAACAACACAAAGTGAACCACCTCCACAACAAAGGAACTCTCTTGAGGAAAGTATTGTGGCATTCATTAAGGAAAGCAATAAAAGGTTCGAATCTTTAGAAGCCTCGGTGAAGAAAATAGAGGTTCAAATCGGGCAACTTGCTACCGAGGCATGTAGGCAAGAAAGGGGTAAACTACCAAGTCAACCTGAGCAAGATCAAGCTATTACCACTCTCCAAAGTGGTAAAGTGATTAATAAAGAGGCTAATTCCAAAGTGAAAGAAAGGGGCGGTGAGAAAGAAGAAGAGTCGGGAAATCAAGAAGAGAGAATAGACGAAGCAACTTCGACTTCAAAGCTTCACGAATCTGCTCAACCATATAAGCCATCGGTCCCTTTTCCGAGCCGACTTAGAAAATCAAAGCAAGATGAGCAATTTTCCGAAATCTACGATATGCTTTCAAAGGTTCATGTCAATTTACCTCTCTTGGATGTTGTGAAGAACATTCCCCCTTACAAGAAATTTTTCGAAGAGTTGACCTCCAACAAAATAGGATATTTTAGGAACGAGAAAGTGGTGCTCTACGAGGTAGAAGCAAAGAGTCACAAGAAAGGCGATCCCGGAAGTTTTATGATCGACATCACTATGAGAGATAAGAAAGTTGCTCGTGGGATGCTCGATTTGGGAGAAAGTGTGAATCTCATGCCATACTGGACTTACTTGAGGCTTGTAATCGGAGGAATTAAACCAACAATAATGACTCTCCAAATGGCGGATAGGTCGGTGAAATACCCCAAGGGAGTCATTGAAGACCTATTAGTGCAAGTGGACAAGTTGGTGATTCCGGCCAATTTTGTTATCTTGGAGATGAGCGATTTCGCGACGAGCGAAAATGAACGAACAATACTTCTAGGACGGCCATTCATGCGTACAACAAAACAATCGTCGATGTTGATGAAGGAAAAGTCACCATGACCGTCTTGGGGGAAACTGTGGAAATCGACGTATTCGGTTCATCTCCTATCCCGTCTCATATTTATGCTTCCCATGATTGTAATTTTATTGATTGCATTGATTCTTTGGTTGATGATACATATTTGCATGACGATGTAGGGGATACGTTGCATGATGCTCTAACCATTGAGCATAATATGGGGCTGAATAAGTTAGAAATTGAAGAATATATTGCATTGCTAGATAAATCAGAACCATTTGATGAAGTAGATAATCTTGAGATACCTTTGGAATTAAATTTTGAGGAGCCCGTTGAAATCACCCTGCCCCAACTTGAATTGAAAGAACTTCCGGCAAATCTTAAATATGTTTTCTTAGGCAAGAGTGACACTTACCCTGTAATTGTCTCTTCCGAATTAACTCATTTGCAAGAAAACAAATTAGTAGAAGTTCTGACTAGATTAAAGGAAACGATTGGGTGGAGTATTTCCGATATCAAGGGGATAAGTCCTGTCAGGTGCATGCATAAAATAATTCAGGATAATGTTAAACCTGTTAGGCAAGCTCAAAGGCGTTTGAATCTGAACATGTAGGAAGTAGTGAAAAAGGAAGCTTTGAAATTGCTAGATGTCGGAGTCATCTACCCGATATCCGACAGTAGATGGGTTAGTCCTGTGCATGTTGTGCCTAAGAAATCTGGAATAACGATGGTTCGTAATGATAAAAATGAATTGGTGCCCACTAGAACAGTGACGGGTTGGAAAATGTGCATTGATTATCGAAAATTAAATGCCGTGACGAAAAAAGATCATTTTCCCCTCCCTTTCATTGATCAAATATTGGAACGTTTAACTGGGCATGATTATTACTATTTTCTAGATGGTCGTTCAGGTTTCTACAGATTCCCATAGCTCCGTAGGATCAAGAGAAGACCACTTTCACTTGCCTTTTCGGCACTTTTGCCTTTAGGAGGATGTCGTTTGGTCTTTGCAATGCTCCCACTACTTTTCAAAGTTGCATGCTTTTCATATTCTCTGACTTGTTGGAAAAGTCCATCGAGGTATTCATGGATGATTTTTCTGTGTTTGGAACCACTTTTGACGATTGTTTACATAATTTGACTATTGTGCTCAAACGATGTATTGAGTGTAATCTTACACTTAGTTGGGAAAAGGGTCATTTTATGGTAAAACAAGGTCTTGTTTTGGGTCATGTGGTTTCCAATAAGGGAATGGAGGTTGATAAGGCTAAAGTCGATTTAATTGTTAAATTACCTCCGTCTTCATGTGTAAAATAGGTTCGAAGATTTTTAGGGCATGCCGGGTTTTATAAGCGTTTCATTAAAGTTTTTTCAAAAATTGCCCGCCCTTTAAGTAATCTTTTGTGTAAGGATGCTAAATTCGATTTTACCGAAGAATGTTTGGTTGGTTTTAATGCTTTGAAAGAAAAGTTAACTTCCACGCCTATTGTCGCTGCTCCCGACTGGTCTTTACTATTTGAAATTATGTGTGACGCATCCGACTTTGCTATTGGTGCCGTTTTGGGGTAGAGAGTGAAAATTTTTTCTATGTATTATTATGCTAGCAAAATACTCGATGAATCCCAGGCAAATTATACCACCACCGAAAAAGAATTTTTAGCCAGTGTGTTTTCGTTAGGCAAGTTTCGATCCTATTTGGTTGGTTCGAAAGTAATTGTGCATACGGATCACACCGCATTGAAATATTTGTTAAAAAAATCCGATGCCAAACCAAGATTGATTCGGTGGGTTCTTTTGTTGCAAGAATTTGATTTGGAATTTAAGGATAAGAAGGGTTCGGAAAACGTAGTTGCTGACCATTTATCTAGATTAACCGAGGGAGATAATTTTAAGCACGATAGCTCTTTGCCGATTGTTGAAACTTTTCCTGACGAACAACTGTTTGATGTGACTAAGACACCTTGGTATGCCGATATTGTTAATTATATTGTTAGTGGTGTTTTGCAGCCCGACTTGACCTTTCAGGGGAAGAAGAGGTTTATTTCCATGTGCAGGCATTACTTTTGGGACGACCCCTACTTATTCAAGTTGGGGCCCGATCAAGTATTCCGACGTTGTATCCCGGAAGAAGAGTACGAGAGCATCTTGTCATTTTGTCATGACTTGCATTGTGGGGGACATTTTAGCGTGAAGAAAATGGTACACAAAGTTCTTCAATCTGGATTCTCTTGGCCGACATTATTTAAGGATGCTTATTCCTATTGTAAGAGTTGCGATCGTTTTCAATGAACGGGAAATATAAGCAAAAGAAATGAGATGTCGTTGACAAACAATCTTGTAGTGGAACTTTTCGATGTTTGGGGAGTCGATTTTATGGGTCCTTTTCCACCTTCCTTTGGCTTTGAATATATTTTAGTTGCTGTGGATTACGTTTCTAAGTGGGTGGAAGCAATTCCAACCAGGACTAACGATGCTAACGTGGTTTGCAATTTCTTTAAGGATATGAATTTTTGCAGGTTTGGGACACCGAGAGCTGTGATTAGCGGTAGAGGCACACACTTTTGCAACAGACAACTTGCTGGGTTGCTCAAGAAGGATAGCGTGACGCATAAGGTCGCGACGGCTTACCATCCACGAACCTCCGAGCAAGTTGAAGTGAGTAATCGACATATAAAGGCAATACTTGAGAAGACAGTGAAGCAGACAAGAAAGGATTGGGCGTTGAAGTTGAACGACGCCTTATGGGCATATCGCACGGCTTACAAAACTCCGATTGGAATGAGCCCGTATCGCCTCATTTTTGGGAAGGAATGCCACCTACCGGTTGAGTTAGAACATAAGGCGTATTGGGCTATCAAAGCGCTAAATTTAGATCAAGAAAAGGCTGGGGAAGAACGACTTCTACATTTGAATGAGCTGGAAGAGATGCGATACGAGGCATACGAAAATGCTAAGCTCTACAAGGAACGGACGAAACGGTATCACGAAAAGCATATCATTCACAAATCTCTAGAACCTGGGATGGACGTTCTACTACACAACTCTCGTCTTAAGCTCATGCCGGGAAAATTAGTGTCGCGATGGGGCGGACCTTTCAAAGTCATTCAAGTATGGCCACACGGAGCGGTAGAACTCCTTGATCTACGGAAGAATGAACATTTTAAAGTGAACGGACATAGAGTGAAACCATACTTCACGCGAAGTGAAGAAATTATTGTGTTTGAATGCATAGAGGTGCATGATGTCGAAAATTGAGTAAGACGGGAAGAAGTCGAGCTAATGACTATAAAAAAGTGCTACTTGGGAGGCAACCCAACGGTTTAGTTAGATTTTCATCTTTTTGTTTTTCGAATTTATTTTCCTTATTCATTTTTACTTGGTTCAAGACTGACCGGTTCGACTTTAGGTGTTAAAAATGCAGGGAAACGATAGCTTATCAAAAACTCACAAACTGGGCAGGTTGGACACGGGTCGTGTCACAGGACACGGTCGGGTTACAATATAGTGAAAAATTCAAGTTCTGGCGGAGTACGACACGGTCGTGTCACAGGACACGGTCGGGTCTCAATACAGTGGGAATTTGCATTTCGGGGCCAGTACGACACGGCCGTGTGATAGGACACGGCCGGGTCTCAATACAGTAAATTTTGCATTTCTGGAGGAGTTGGACATGGGCCGTGTCACATGACACGGCCGGGTTGGTAATACAAAACATTTTTTTATTTTCTGAACATGTATGACACGGCCGTGTCCTAGGACACGAGCTGTGTCAGTCGGGCCTATATAAGGGACGCACGGTCGAGTCCCTCATTCTTCATCTTCCCCAGCATATTTTTTCCCCCTCCCGAACCCTAGCGCCTATCTTCCGAATTTTTTCTCTTCATGCTCAAAGGAATTTTGTGCAAAATCAAGGGGAGATACAAGAATCATTTACAAAATCATCATTTTTCAACCAATTTCATACTCCAAGCAGTCAAATCGGACGAATCGGGGGCTCGTTTTTTTTAATTTTTTTCTGCAATTTCTCCGAATCCAAGGTATGTTTTTCATGTTTTTGATGATTCTTCTTGATTACGAAAATGCTATGATGTTAGAATCGCAAGTCTTTGATTATCTAGGGTTCATGAATTAAATTGAAGGTGATAATTTGGGGATTTTTGATTGTTCTTGATTTTTGATTGTTAAATTACTTGATTGAAAATTCTTGTAGTTAAGGTATGCTTTCCATGATGAAGATGATGAATTCTAGAGTAATCAGATGATAAATTTTACTTGGGGAGTTGTTTTGATTGATAAATGGTTATATTGGGGGATATTCCGTAGTTTGTTATAAGTTTGGGGGAGGAATGCGTTATTAGTCCTTGAACAAGTAATAAATCGATTTTTTTTGGCAGAAAATGGCTAGAGGATGTAGGCGTGGAAATTCTCAATGGGGAAGGGGTAGGAACGTCGGAGAACTAGAGCAACCGACGCGAATGGCGATCTGAGGGGCTGTCGATACCCCCGAATTTTACGGAATTGATCTCCCTGAAACACGAAATGCTAGGTGGGAGATGCTTGGCCAGAAAAAATGCTTCCTACGCGATGGCCCGATGATGAATGTATGGCCGCAATGGGCATAAAAGATGATGTCATGAAGTTCTTAGAAAGAGTGAATTGGGCCTGGATGATGACGCAACAATGACCAACTTATAGGTGTCTCATGATGGAGTTTTTTAGCACTCTTACCATCAGAAGAGATCCGGTGACTCGAGAACCAACCGAAATAATATTCCGGCTCAACAATAATGACGAGAGGCTAACCATCGACCAGCTGGAAGACATTTATCATGCGAGACACGATGGACATTACCAAATAAACCGGTTCGCATGTGAAACCTATTGGAGAGCTATAGTGGAATACCCGGGGAGCGAGGCACAATATTACGTTGCAAAATCGGCCAAAGGATCGAATCTTCACAATCCAATACTCCGATACCTACACAAGGTGATTGCGAGTACTATTTATGGCCGAAAGGAGACCGGGCCTATTTCACTGCGAGAATTATACATCCTGACCCACATGCTCGATAACACAATTCCAGCCACCGGGGCAATGATAGCCGAACATTTTGAGAATGTTGCGACGAAGGCCAAAGGGGAGATATGGATAGGGGGTTTGATTACCTCTATCGCACTTCACTATGAGATTTCCTTAGCTCAGAGGACTCCCCTACCAGGAAACAAGCTGCTCTCTATCTCTATGATGAAAGTTATGAACATCCTGGATTACGAATCATGCACAGTCTTCCTCCAAACCGACAATGACCATTTCCTTCTCCCGAATACGCCTCTGACGACCATAAATAGTATTCGGGACATAGGAAATCTGCAGATGGCTAAGAAAGTGCACCGACGTGCGAGGATGGCAGCTGGATTGGCTTCCCCGGGTCACAGCCCTCTTGACCGAAATGTTTGAACTCGGCGTATGATGAAAGAGGAAGAGGCTTATGAAAAAGGCCCGGATGAATAGGAAGATATTAGGACGACGAAGAAGAAGAAAGCCCCAGAGATCGGCCCGAGACATCAAGGCAGGCCGAAACTAGACATGCCCCCTCGCGTCCAACACTAAGGGAGGAGTTCGTAGCCTTCTGAGAGGAGTTCGTCTCCTTCCGAGAGGAGACTAGACAGGAGCGGAACGAGATGTTGTCTCTTTTGAGACAAATGCACGAGTGGCATGTCCAGCAAGGCCACTTCCCTCCGCCCCACCAGTAAGACCGGTCGTAAGTATTTCTTGACCAATGAAATTCTTTTATTTAAATACTATACCCCCTTCGTGCGTATATTCTTTAATTCAAGTTGGGGGGGGGGGGATTTGGTCAAGAAATACTTCATTACTTTTGGTTTATTTATTTTTGGATATTATTCTGATTGTTTGTTTATTTTTGCTTCTTTTTGTCGATAAACTTCTTTTTGGTGTATTTTTATAAACATTCTGTGTGTTTTGAGCATCTTGCAATTTTGATAAAACTTTTTGAAGTATTGTTGGCCACTTAAGTATACTGGATACAGTTTGGAAAAGTAGTTTAAACAACAAACTGTACGGAATCTAAATCTGAGTGCGTAGCGGAAGTTTTGGATACAGTTAGTTGCCGTGGATACAGCAACGAAGTATTTGGTGTATACTTAATATATCACAGTAATTTCAAACAGTAAAAGCTGAAGGTAAATGACACAGTAATTTAAGTGGTTCGAGGTAAACCCCTCTACGTCCACTGGTCCTCCACACAGGAGTAAGAAGTTTATTATATAATTACTGCGTACACAACTACGTAATTATAAACAAACCTATCCTTGTATCGTTCACACAGATTGATACAAAGAATGTCACTTTCAACCGTTCACACAGATTGGTTAAAGCTTCCTTCTTGACTAGCTTCTTCACACACAGTTCCAAAGCTTCGTCCTTATTCGTCCCACACAGGTCAGAATAACTTGTTGAGTTCACACAGAGCTCGGTTTTTACACAGATGTAAAAGGTAGGTAACCAGGTAAGAACAGCAGCTTTGAATATCAAGTTCTTGAGCTGATGAAGGCTGTTCTTGATGTTGAGCACTGTATATCTCTTTCGTTCTAACTTGCAATATGCTTTGGAGATATGTTTGCTCAGATGATAACTTTGATAGCTTCGAGAGTTAGGTTACTTCGATTCGTAACTGATCTTCAATGTCTTCAAGGATATATATAGTCTCTGAAGAAAGTATCCGTTGAGATATCCGTTTGAATAAGATTTCCTTCAACGGGAATAAGACATGATCCGGATTTCGCGGGATTCTGAAGATCTGGCAGTATTTAAATACTTTATTCTTGAGTATTTAAATACTTCTTTGTTCAACGGGACTTGACTTGTGTTCTTTCTTGTCCTTTTGTGAACTGTATGGAAGATGCTGTATTTAGGGCATCGAGACAGTTTCCATACTTGGTCTTTTTACAAGTCTTCTTGCTGTACTGACGAGCTTCACTTATGCTGATTCGAGGCAGGTCTTCGATACTGGATAAAGCCTTAAAGCCTCGATACAGTTTCCTTTACTGTATTTGGCATATATGTCAAAACCTTCTCAATAACAAATAACAATCGATACAGGGATCGGGTATCTCGGCTGATTCGATACAGGGTGTTTGTTTTTCCCAACAATTTCCCCCTTTTTGACAATTTGCCAAGACTAACTTACTTAACTTTTCGAGTCTTCTTGATGATGCCAAAACCTTCTTCATGAAGCATTCTTCTTCGATGACTTCTGGCAGATTTCTTGGTCTTTTGTCAATAGGTCTGACTTAGTGACTTAGTCTACAAAAATGAACTGCTCGCAGGCACGTTCCATACAGTTTGAGATTTATTACAACTTAAGCCTATGATTGGCGCGCAGGCACAATCTTACAATGTATTCTAAGTTTACAACTGAAACTATGAACTGTTCGTAGACTAGTTCGTACAGCTTAATTTTTCAATCAAGTTTATCTAACTTGAGATTCCTATCGAATAATTTAAGTAATCATACATTAACACAGTAGATTACGAGTTGTAATCTTTCAAGAAAAACAAACTATTTTATTGATATTCAAAATGATTGAGTACAAAGTTTGCTGTTTCGAATAGAAATTACAAAAACAAAAACAATATACATAAATTTCATCTCCTTATTTATAATCCGCATGCCTCCATGGTCTCTTTCCTTGCTCGTACTCGGTGCCGCGCCACCAGTTTTGAAGTGAATCATTGCCTCGTTCCTGGTAAATCGCTCTTCCTTCATATGAACGATCAAAGGCAAGTATCCAATCTTCTGGATGGGTGACCCGATCTCCTCTTCTATGTTTTGATTTCATTTCGATTTGGAGAGGGAGTTTACCTTCTTCTAGCATCTTTGAAAATTTATCTGCCGCTTCCGCTAACGTTTTATAATTTTTGAAGATGGCGGATTCTGATGAGTCGACAAAATATCTCATCAGTTCATTCTTCCTCCAGTGCTTCACTTCTTGGCGGTTGGGTTGCGGTTGGTCGGCAGACGTATTTAGAAGGTCTTTGAACAAGATTTTGCCAAGGGACATTTGGGTCATGGAATTCAGTCCGAGCACGAAATTCTAAAACTTTGGGATTGAGGTGCTAGCTTGTTTAATTCGGCGCAATCTTGCTCTGGCGGCCTCAAATTCCCTTTCCTGTTGCAGTCTTATTCTCCTTGCAGCTTCTCGTGCCTCTTCCCCCTTTTTGGCTTCATCAAGACTTTGCAGGATTTCAAGAGCGGCGTCCTGTTTGGTCTCGATGCTGGTTATTCTTTCAACAAGGGAGGAAAGAGTCTGCAACATTTCTTTAATGCATTTTTCGTGCGCACGCAGCTGAGAGCTGTTCTCAATCATTGCACAGGCGGTCTTGGCTTCAGCAATCCTTGTCTTTGTAGCTTCCTCCTTCAGCAGTTGCTCTTGTTTATCTTCCATGATCTTCAAGGCTTGCTTGAACACTTCTGGCAGAAGAATGAATGCGTCGACAACTCGAGATACTTCGTGTTGAAGAGTGGTCATTTCTTCGACTGCAGAGGTGTGCATCCAATTCAGTGCCTTTTCAACGGAAGAAAGAGCGTTTACTGCATCTTGGATAAATACAGTCTGAAGGCCAAGAGCTCGCAGGCACTCTTTGCGTGCAGCAGAGATCGGAGAGTCAGGCTGGGCGAAGTCTTCAGCGCCGTTCAACCTCCTTACATTCACGGATGGACGTGAAGTAAGTTGGACATCCTCAGGTTCGTTACCGTCCTCGGATTCCAAGGTTGCAGGGGCGGGAGCAGCTTCTTGTGGTACGGCGACAATTGGTTCAGAAGCGTCCTGTGGCGAAGGTTCTTCGGCAGATATGGATGCAGAAGGGACTGAATCCTCCTGTTGGCTTGCAGGAATGGCTTCTTCGGTCGCAACAGGCTCGGATGCCTGTTCCAAAATTTCTTGATCTTCCTCGACTGGAGGGACTGATTCCTCCTGGTCGGGAATGTTCTCCGGCTGTGGCGAAGGTGGATTGGCTTGGGTTGAAGGTCCTTCGTCTTTTCTGGGTGGAGAGGCGTCTCGGGCTTCAGCCTCTTCACGGCTCATTCTCATACCTGCTTGAAGAGCATCGTCGTCGTCGTCTGAGTCATGATCGTCGTCGTCTTTTGGATTAATGGGAGAGTCCTCTGACTTCTTCTTCCCTTTTCTTCTGGCGTCAGATTTGTGCAGCAGGTGGCTTTCAATGAGATCTTTGCAAGAAGCGTTGTCCCATCGAAGCAGGGCCTCAATTTCAGTTGAGTCTGTTACTTCGGAGACGAATCGCTCTTCGTGGCTCTATTCTCTCCAGTTGTACAGTGTGTCGTACGGAGCTAGCCTATAGCCTTTCCATTGCAGAAATCTTTCGTACGCTTGTTCAATTTGAACCGAAAGAAGTGTTCGATTTATGAACGAGTCAGGGGAGGGACTTCGAATAACGTCTGGAGACGCTGTTTCGAGGGATTCCGGTACAGGTATGGGATCCTGTACGGAAGATGGACTCCTTGCAGGGGATGGTGCCCCGAAGGAAATTGGATCCTGTACGGGTGTGGGATCCCGCAGAGGAGAAGTAGCTTTTGGCTCCGAATGGGCAGCCGACTCGCTAAAGTCTTGAGCGTTGGTAGATGTCTCTATATCCGTCGTAGCCGCCAAAGGCTCGGGATCTACTGTCGATACAGTAGGAGACACCTCTTCCACAGGGGTTGGGCCCTGGGGTTCATCATCAATGGGTTGCGCCACGGGCGAGACATCCTCGGAGTGCTTGGCTTTGATTTTTGAGAGCCTCCGGAGTCTCTTCTTGGACTTCTCACCAGCAGAGTGTTTCTTGCTGTGAGAACGCTTGCGCTTCTTCTTTGAAGATTCCATTTCTGGGACCTTCACGGTTTCATCTCTTGGGTTGGCAGAGATAGGCATGTGCCTGGTTCTCGGATGGTTGGCATACATGGTGCTCTGGTTATAAGCAGTGGGCTTGACGCCTCCTAAGTATATCCGTGAGCTATTTTTCTTGGCGTCGGCGGATTGCGTCAGTCCGCACCTCGTCAGGATGTAGTTCAGCATTAAACCAAATGATTTCTTTTGGGTGGCCGGTTTGCACACCTCTTCTTGAAGACGTTTCAAAATGATTTGGCACCAATTGACCTTTTCACAGGTCAAAATAGCTACCATCATTCTGAACCTTAGATTCGTGCACATCTCGAACGCACCGGTTCGGTTTTCGATGATCCTGGAGCAAAAGTCATGCAAATAAACGAAATGAAGAAGAAAATTTTTCTTGTGACAAGTGGTTGTCACCATATCAACCACTTTGGACCCGGTAAATAGTCCATAAAACTTGGTAATCAGCTCTTGGGACCCAAACGTCTCAAGCTGGTCCATGGTCAGGCCGTCGGCGGGCAGCCTGTAGATTCTCTGGAGTAAATCGCGATTGATGCAGATTTCCACTCCTTGGACGGTTGCAGTGATGTCAGCAACATGTCCTCCCTGAGCTAGTGACAGAAAACGAACGGCGGCGTTGAGGTAGAATTCCTCAACCAGATGGGCGTCGTATTTGTCGGCAGTTTTGCTCCCGAAGCGATAGAGACCTTGTTGTTCAAGACGAGTAATGATATACTCCATCGGTTCTGAGTCGTTGATTTCCGAGAGAATACGCTCGATGATGACAGGTTTCGAGAAGATCCGGCCATCAATGATGTTGGAGGTTTTCTTCAGAACAGGGGAAGAAGATTGACTAGCCATGGATGTTTTCTTAAAAACAAGGGTGGAAGAAAACAGCCGAAATTCGCAGTGAATATGCAGAAAATATGTAGGCTGTTTGCTTGAGATCTCTTGTAATTGCAGAAAGCGTAAAGAGTCTCTAATGGCAGATACAGTCCTTTTATACTTGGGCGGCGAAATAGGGTTTTACAGAGTACGAATGGTCAGATTTTAAGGGATGGGAACCGGTTTTGAAATCAACGGTCAGGATGGATTTAGTGTAACTGGTACGCTAATCCATTAAAAGGTTTTAAAATACAGCGGGTCCCACTTCTGACATAGGTAGATACCCTAAATGCCTAAAACGGCGGTTTAAAAATAATAAACAATTTAAAAACATCGCGGCTTTTGAGATTCAGTTGTCCAGATGTCGTGTAAGGCATTTAATGAACATGACGTTTGACATAAAAACAGGGAACGTGGACAAAAATTATTTTAAAAAGGAAATAATATTATATTATATACTGAATCGAAATCCTATAGCATGTGCTGTTCTCCGCGTCGATCTGACGTTCCCCCTTAAAAAGGTACTAATAGGTTTTAAATTCCATACAAAGAATATTCGAGTAATGTCGTATTCATGGGTCCTACAGATTCCCCTTAATTATTGCACACACCAAATTGTAGGATTCATATGTCTTCGTCGCTACTGATCGTATTGATGATTCCGAGTGTACAGATAATTAATGTTGAATCTGTATTCACGGGTCTTACAAAGATTCCCCTCAATTGTTGAGTAAAACAAGAAATTTACTTACAGGAGTCTTTGTAGTATTCCCAATCTGTTCTAAGCATGTTGAATCTTGCCGTGTCGAGAGGCTTGGTGAAAATGCCGCCACTGGATGTCTCGTATGAACTTTTTCCGTGCGAACATCCTTGTTCTCGACATGATTCCCGATAAAATGATGCTTCATGTTGATATGCTTAGTGCGCGAGTGCAAAACAGGATTGTGCGTGATTGCAATTGCACTCGTGCTATCACACATGATTGAGTCTCTCTAGCATCGATTCCATAATCTGACGGTTGTTGCCGCATCCAAAGAATCTGCATACGCAGCCTACCAAGAAAGATAGTACTGATTCACCGTGGAAAGAGAATTAGCCAATTGCTTCTTCTTGAACCAAGAAACTAGTCTAGGTCCGAGAAAGTGACAAGTTCCACTTGTACTCTTCCTATCTAGCTTGCGACCTCCGAGATCCGAGTCAGTATCCAACTAAATCGAATCCGCCTTCCTTAGGATACCACACCCCGCATCGACTGCCTTTAACGTATTTCAGGATTCGTTTAGCCGTATTGAAGTGTGATTCCTTAGGTGCAACTTGGTATCTCGCACACACTCCAACAAAGAATGGATATCGGCACGCTAGCCGTTAGGTACAGGAGCGAACCAATGAGCTTCTGTAGAGTGATTGGTCAAACGGCTTTCCGGCTTCATCGGCACTAATTTGCACGAAAGTGCTCATGGGGGTTGGCGAGGATTTGGAAGTGTTCATTCCAAATTTGTTGAGAAGCTCCTTGCCGTATTTCTCTGGTTGATGAATATACTGTAGGCAACTGCTTTACCTGCAAACCTAGGAAATAACTAAGTTCCCCCATCATACTCATTTCAAATTTGCTTTGCATGAGATGTGAGAACCTTTGACATAGAGCAAGGTTAGTTGAACCAAAAATAATATCATCGACATAGATTTGTACCATTAGAAGGTCATCACCTTCCTGTATCTTGAACAAGGTTTTGTCGACAACACCTTTCTCAAATCCGTTGTTGGTTAGATACTGGGACAGGGTTTCGTACCAGGCTCTAGGGGCTTGTTTAAGTCCGTACAGCGCTTTCCTTAGCCTGTAAACTAGATCGATACCGTCTGTATTGGCAAACCCTGGTGGTTGTTCAACATAAACTTCTTCTGCAAGCTCTCCATTCAGGAAAGCACTTTTGACGTCCATTTGGTATACGATAAAACTCTTATGGGCGGCAAAGGCTAAAAATATCCTAATGGCTTCTAGTCTCGCTACAGGGGCGAAGGTTTCATCATAGTCGATTCCTTCTTCCTGACAATAGCCTTGTGCTACTAGTCTGGATTTGTTCCTTATGATAAGTCCATTTCGATCCTTTTTGTTTCGAAATACCCATTTGGTTCCTATAACCGATTGGTGTGTCGGTCTGGGTACAAGATACCATACATTGTTTCTTTCGAAACCGTTAAGCTCTTCTTCCATAGATGTTATCCAATGAGAGTTGTTAAGAGCGTCTATGGTCGAAACAGGTTCGGACTGGGCTAAGAATACAGCGATAGTGCACATATTGAGTCTCCTAAGTTCGGATTGAGATTTCCATTCAGAAACCGTGAGACTTGACATTAGATTCTTCTTGTGCACAAAGTACATTTTCTTGTGTACTGTATTCTCCTACGAGTAGAAACACCGCATTCTGCTTTCCAATGATCGGCTCTTGCGGTGATCTCTCAACCATCTTCGGTCGGGTTCTAGATCGGATCCCGTGATCAGTATCGAAAGTTTCGTGGGTACGGCTTGACATGTACGTCAGCTTCATCCACATCGATTCTTACAGCTGCGGGGTTGATTTCTAAATCAACTACAGGTTCTATGGGTGTAGGTGAATCCAAGATAGATAGATGGTGAATGTCCTGAGTGATATCATCTACTCCTGTAGGGTCATGGTGTGGTTCGTCGAACACTACATGAACTGATTCCTCGATCGTCAGCCTCCTTTTATTAAAGATTCTGAACGCTTTGCTGACGGAGAAGTATCCTACGAATATTCCTTCATCTGATTTTTCATCAAAGGTTCTAAGTTGGTCCTTCCCGTTGTTCAAAACATAACACCTGCATCCAAAAATGTGAAAATACGAAACTAATGGAGTTTTGTTATTCCATACCTCGTAAGCTGTTTTGTTGTGGTGCTTGTTGACGATACATCGGTTTTGAGTGTAGCACGCTGTATTGGTTGCTTCACCCCAGAAACGCTGTGGCAATTTGCTTGCGGCAATCATTGTCCTTGTTGCTTCTTTCAACGTCCTATTCTTTCGCTCGGCAACACCATTTTGTTGAGGTGTACGGGCAGCTGAGTATTCGTGCTGTATTCCATTCTCCGAACAGTATTGCTCTATAAAGCGGTTAGTAAATTCAGTACCTCTGTCGGAACGAATGCACACGATACTCGATGCTTTTTCATTTTGCAACTTTCTCAGGAGCTCGGGCAGCCTTGATGTTGTTTCCTTCTTCTTGCTAAGAAAGATCGTCCAAGCATACCTGGAATAATCATCAACAACAACCATACAATATTTCTTACCTCCCAAACTTACTGGATCTACAGGACCGTAGAGATCCATGTGTAGCATTTCCAACACTCTTTGGGTTGAAAGGTAGGATTTGCTTTTCAGGGTTGACTTGATTTGCTTGCCTTTCTGGCATGGTCCGCAGACGCTGTCCTTCTTGAATGACACATCTGGCAAACCTCTAACCATACACTGTCTTGAAAGCTTGTTGATCGTCTTGAAGTTGACGTGAGACATCCTCTTGTGCCATAGCCAGCTAAGATCTGCAGTGCCTTTGGCAACAAAACATGGAATTGAGGAGCTCATAGGCTTCCAGTCAGCAATGTACATATTACCTGATCTGCTTCCTGTAAGCACAACTTCCTTGGTTTGGGTGTTCTTGACTCTACAGCGATCTATATAGAACTTCACCGAGAACTGTTTATCACAGAACTGGCTAATACTAAGTAGATTATACTGTAAGCCTTCAACATATGCAACATCGGTGACCTTGAATTTCCCGACAAGTAGGTTTCCTTTCCCTCTTGTTCTTCCTTTAGACTTATCACCGAAGCGAACTTTTGGACCACGACCTTCTACAAAATCAGATAGCTTGCTCCTGTCTCCGGTCATGTGACGAGAGCATCCACTATCGAAGTACCAGGTATCCTCCTCTAGAATGTCCTGTAACAAAGAAATTAGGTAGATTTAGGTCCCCTTTGATTTTTGGGTCCATATATGTTAGTTCCTTTAGGTACCCAGATTTTCCTGACAACAATTGGTTTACTGTAGGATGTACTCGGTACAGTATTGCGATATCTACGGGGGGCATATCCGTAGTTGTTATAATCATGATAATTATTATGCATGTAAAATTCAGAGTTATTATTATTATTCCAGTACGAGTGCCGTCTAGGAGGTGGAGCCATTTTTCTAAGCCTAACAGCTTGTCTTCTGGGTCTCCAGTTGGATTCCCACTGCTGTTGTTGATACTGAACTGGCATCTGCTGTCTTGAGGGATAACGGGGCTCCTGTATCCAATACCTAGGCGTCTTATCGAGTGTCTTCTGCGGGCCTTTGGTGGTTGGATACCGCTTTCTTTCTGAATGAGTATCGGCTTTGATGATATGCTTGTGGAGCATGCTGTAGATTACGCCTTCGAGTGGTTGTTGGTTCCACTGTCTCGAATAGTAGAGTTGAGGCGGAATTGCGGCTTTCGGTTTTCTGCATGCAGAGGTTCCTTTATGGGACTAGGAGTATCTTCCGATTACGGAATGTGTTCCACACTCTTGACGAACACAAGACTAGTTTTACCTTTATTCGAACATGAGCCGTATCCTAAGCCACTTTTATCATGAGCATGTTGCCCAGTGCCTTAATTTCTTCCATTCTTTTGGACGATTTTTCAAAAGACTTGAATGGTCTCAAGTTCCTTTCTCGCTTCTCGAGAGTTGTAATTTTGGTTTGTAGTAGAACCAAATCATTTGTCTTGCTCTCATTATGGGTTTTAACTGCATTTAGTTCATGAGCAAGTTGATGATTGCTCTCCATGAGTTTTTCAAAATCGACCTTGCTGGTTTCACAATCAAGAAACATATTTTCATAATTTATTTTCAGCAAGTCATTTTCATCTTTCAGCTCTAGATTTGTTAATTGAAGCTGTATGTTCTCAGTTTTTAGAGTCTCATGGGCCTTTTGTATGTTTTTGAATTCATTCATCATATTTTCGAAAGTATGAGATGCATTAGATGGAATAACTGAGGTTGAACTTACCTCATCGTCGCTGTCTTCACCTTCTGGAACATCTTTGGCCATAAAGCACATGTATGCTTTATCATCGAACTCATCGTCAGATGAATCACTTTCAGTGACCACCTGAAGACATTCTGCTGATTTGGATGGTGTGGGGGAGGCTTCTGATTCTCCAATCAGGGCCTTGAGCTTGTCTTTCCAAGCACGTCTTCTTTCATCTCTCTCTTGTTGCTCGGCTTCAGGCAATCTTTGGACTTTTGGATGAGGACATTTGTTTGCATAATGGCCTGGTTTCCTGCAGTTATAACACAGGTTAGCATCACCAGATGATGTTTCGGTACTTACCTTGTTGATGTGTTTGGGCTGTAGGAGTCTTTCCAGATCGTTTGATGAACTTTTTGAATTTATGCATTAGAAGCGCCATTTCGTCTTGTGACGGGATGTCGCTGCCGCCGCCGCTCTTGTGACCGGGCCGACGAGCTAGGCATGCCGTGTCGACGCTCGATACTGAATGAGAGCCATGACCTTTGAAGGAGATTCTTGACTTTCTCTTCTCACAATGTCATACTCAAAAGCTTTAAGGTCAGAGAAGAGATCAAAAGTGGATATTTCATTAAGATTACAGGATACACGCATAGTTGTGGTCTTAATGTCCCATCGGGCTGGGAGAGATCTGAAAATTTTTAAGTTCTTCTCCTTTTGGGTGTAAATCTTGCCCAACGCTTCAAGTTCACCAACAATACCAAGAACTGAGGTCAAGTTCCTCAAGTGTTTCCGTTGGTTTCATTTCAAAAGATTCAAATTGCCGAGTAAGTTTTGAAATCTTGTTTTCTTTTGAGAGCCTGGTTCCTCACAAATTAACTTGAGTTTATCCCAGATTTCTTTGGCTGTTTTTCAGCTCTTTACCTTTGAGAACGTGCCTTTGTCAAGAGTGACAAATAACGCGTTCTTAGCCACGTTGTCGAGATTGGCTCGCTTCCTTTCATCGGTTGTCCACTGCTCGCGTTCCTTCTCAAGCATTTCAGCATGGGCTTGGCCCTCAATCCTTGCGGCTGGATTGACCTTCATGATCTTGATCGGACCATCCTGTATAACAAAAATCATCTCTTCGTGCATTGCTGCAAGATGAGCTTCCATTCTAATTCTCCAGCCAAATTCGTTAATAGAGAACATAGGGACTTTGTTAATCATAGAAGTATCCATACTGATAATATAGGAATGAAAGAGACTGTTTTGAAAATAAGTGATTTGAATCTGATTCGGTTAAAAAGAAATACGACTGATTCTTTTTAGAATCAACCTCTCCGATACCACTTGTTGGCCACTTAAGTATACTGGATACAGTTTGGAAAAGTAGTTAAAAACAACAAACTGTACGGAATCTAAATCTGAGTGCATAGCGGAAGTCTTGGATACAGTTAGTTGCCGTGGATACAGCAACGAAGTATTTGGTGTATACTTAATATATCACAGTAATTTCAAACAGTAAAAGCTGAAGGTAAATGACACAGTAATTTAAGTGGTTCGAGGTAAACCCCTCTACGTCCACTGGTCCTCCACACAGGAGTAAGAAGTTTATTATATAATTACTGCGTACACAACTACGTAATTATAAACAAACCTATCCTTGTATCGTTCACACAGATTGATACAAAGAATGTCACTTTCAACCGTTCACACAGATTGGTTAAAGCTTCCTTCTTGACTAGCTTCTTCACACACAGCCCAAAGCTTCGTCCTTATTCGTCCCACACAGTGTCAAAGATAACTTGTTGAGTTCACACAGAGCTCGGTTTTTGCACAGATGTAAAAGGTAGGTAACCAGGTAAGAACAACAGCTTTGAATATCAAGTTCTTGAGCTGATGAAGGCTGTTCTTGATGTTGAGCACTGTATATCTCTTTCGTTCTAACTTGCAATATGCTTTGGAGATATGTTTGCTCAGATGATAACTTTGATAGCTTTGAGAGTTAGGTTACTTCGATTCGTAACTGATCTTCAATGTCTTCAAGGATATATATAGTCTCTGAAGAAAGTATCCGTTGAGATATCCATTTGAATAAGATTTCCTTCAACGGGAATAAGACATGATCCGGATTTCGCGGGATTCTGAAGATCTGGCAGTATTTAAATACTTTATTCTTGAGTATTTAAATACTTCTTTGTTCAACGGGACTTGACTTGTGTTCTTTCTTGTCCTTTTGTGAACTGTATGGAAGATGCTGTATTTAGGGCATCGAGACAGTTTCCATACTTGGTCTTTTTACAAGTCTTCTTGCTGTACTGACGAGCTTCACTTATGCTGATTCGAGGCAGGTCTTCGATACTGGATAAAGCCTTAAAGCCTCGATACAGTTTCCTTTACTGTATTTGGCATATATGTCAAAACCTTCTCAATAACAAATAACAATCGATACAGGGATCGGGTATCTCGGCTGATTCGATACAGGGTGTTTGTTTTTCCCAACAAGTATGAACTCTTTTCTTGGATTCCTCGGGATTTATTTCGTTGTTTTGATATACAAATCGAGGATAATTTGAAGAGGAAAAATTATTGATAATCAAAACGGATGTAAAATTGAATAAGTAGTTTAATATCTTGGAAGTATGAACAAATATACTTGTGAGCTTTTGAGCCTTAATGCATTTTCAAATATGCAAGTTTCATTGTCGAGTGTTTCATTCTTGATTTAAGACTCTAGAACTTGCCTTGGTATCTTGTTCAAAACTACTAGTGTGTGTGTGTGCAATTGAGTGAAAATGATTTTAGGCGCCCATAAAAACAACCCTTCGATTTTGGCCAACCCGACATTTGATTATTCCTTAAATAAACCCAATTGAGCTCATTGTCTATTTCATTGTCAAACCACATATCGAGCTTTCCATTGCTATAATCCTTTGACCCATACTTGAGCGATTAGAAATTATTTTTGACAAGGATACATGTACTGTGGTGACATTGGGTGATATACAAATTGTTGGGAGTGTTGAAATGGAGAAAATAATTACTCCGCTATTTTTGGGAACTTAGTAACCGGGTGTATTCATGTGACCCATGTTTACATTCGTGTAAAACAGTTATCTTAGATATGAGTATGCTTGGAAGCAGTTATGTATGTTTTGATCCTAGTAACCGTGTGTATTCATGTGACCCATCGTTTACATTCGCGTAAAACAGATCCTAAAAACAACCCAAGCCAAAAAAAAATCAGAGCGATAAGGAGGGCTTAAGGCTGCGTTTCTCACTTTCAAAAGTGCTTGCTGCAAGTGTTACATAGTTAAGGGGTTGAAAGAAGCAAACTTCAAAAATCTTGAGCTTCTAAACGATTATGGTGATTTAGTTCTAAATTGCTCAAGTCAAGTTACTTTAGCCATATTTATCCCACCCCGACCCAAGCCTACATTACCACTGAGTAAAGTCCTTTTTGATTCACAATTTTGCATACACGAAACAGTGGTAGAGATGTAGATGATTGGCAAGCCTATGGGGTTCCTTATTTTATTGAATGAGTTTCGAGCGTATACTTATCCCTATATCACTTTGATAGTGAGTGAATACACTTGACCGGTGAGTTTTATATTTGCCAAGTGTCGACTATGATATTAAGGAAGCACCCCGGAGATTTGAAAACTTTGTAGAACTCAACTTATTTTACTTGAAGCGTATTAATGAAATTTTCGAAAAGGCCCTTTGAGGTATGTTGAGAGAGGAGTTCCCCTTGTGAGTGGTTATTTTAAAGTGCATTGCTTGGGACGATCAAAGTTTAAGTTTGGGGGGATTTGATGAGTCGATTCTTGATCGACTCATTCTATTCTATTTAGTCGTGTTTTTGTTTGCTTTTTAGTATTTTTGCTCTTTTTTATGCGTGATATGTTGTGTTTTTAATTTATAGGTAGCCGAGCAAAGATTGTGGTGAAATATGCGCTTTCATATCCAATATTGGAGTTTATGACGATCTAGAGCAAAAACGGGGCCTAAAACGATAAAAGATTGAAGCAATATCTGTCGTATTTTCTAAATTCAAAATCATCACTCCGAATTGTGATCTGTTCTCCTTTGATATAAATTCCTCGTGAAATTAGATTCAAAACGGTATATCATCCGCTAAATTCCGAGGTGTATTGATACAAGAACGAAGGATCAAGCCGGAAAAAAGACCAAAAACCGGAGAAGGCAACTCGACCGTGTCACAGGGTACGATTTTCACATTCCGTAAGAGTACAACACGGTTGTGTCACGGGACACGGCCGAGTCACAATCCAATAGAATTTCACTTTCTGAAGGAGTATAACACGGCCGTGTCACAGGACACGGCCGAGTCCGATGGACAGAACACTTTTGCATTTTCCAGGATAGTTCGACACGGCCGTGCCATCTGACACGGGACGTGTCACTTTTCGGTGCAAGTCCATTTATTTGACATTTTACATGATTTGAATGGATTTTTTTTGGTACTTTTGGCTTTATAAAAAGGTGTTGGAGACCCTTAGAAGGGATATTCAGATTTTGTGTGAGATATTGTGTGGAAAAACACAAGATTAGGGAGAGAAACACCAAAATAGGGAGAAAAGAGAGATTTTTCATCATCTTCTTTGATGCTTATCTTGAAGAAAAATACATTTATGAGTGAATAAAAAATCCTTGTATCATTTCGTTGTGAGCTCTTGAAGGATGATCATCAAACCTTCATCGGGAATTCAATTTCGGCTTTTACAAGGGAAGTTTCTACCATGTTTTATTTTACAATTTCCATTATTATTGTTGAAATAATCATGTGTAGCTAATCTTTTCATATGGGTTTTTAGATTGAGCCACACACATGTTATCGATTGTTAGTTCCTATTGATTTTCCGGGTAAAGTTGGGATTGCTCCTCCTTGTTTGTTCTTCGTATAAGAACTTTTGATCTAGATCATCAAACCTATTTCGTAGTTGGTATTATTATTCAATCTCGAGTGTTTTTGTCGGTGTTCGCCATCAACGACCCGATAGAAGTGATTATGAATGTTCTAAACCCTTTTTCAGCGATCTTTTAGCGAATTACCCCATCAAAGGTATTATCTAGTTGATTGTTAGTAGAGATCCGTCCCCATCAAAGGAGTTTCCCTTATTTTCGAAAAGAACAATCGTGATTTTTAGAATTACCGCCATCAAACGGATTTCATTTAATCGTGAGCAATCGATAATTCCAAGTTTTATTTCTTTGAGCATCGGAATTAATAATTGATTACGTGTGTGTCGGTGATTCTAAATTCCCATATCATTCTCATAATTATAATCTCTTAATTATCCAACCTTTAATTCGGTGTTGTTAACGTTTCATTTATTCTAAATTTCTGAGTTGTGATTATAATCCTATCAAATCTTTGGTGTATTTTACTTTATTTTACTTTTGTCAATTCGACTATTTGCCAAACATAATTGAACTTCAAACCGTTTCCAACTCCTTGTGAGATCGACCTCGGAGTTACTTGTCGCTACCTACAAAAGCGATTCGTACACTTGCGAGTATTTAATTTGTTCATCACTAATCCATCAGAATTATGTTACCATGCGTCAAGTCTAAGAACTCCCTCTATATCTTAGCCTTGTACACCCTCGGGTAGTACTTCTCCATGACCATCTCCTTGTCCTTGCTACTGGACTCACTATCATCCATCTCAGCATCATTCGAGTCTTCTATCTGCCCCACATCCAACTCTTCCTCTGGTTCTAGCTCCTCTTTGGGTGCTTACTCTGGATTTTTTTCACAAGCTTCTTCAGGGGTCTTCTTCAGAATCCTCCGCAGGGTCTTCTTGGGGATCCTCTTCTGAGTCTTCTTCATCCGTAGAGTTGGAACTCCAAATTGCAGCTGGTGTCGCCTCTCGAGCATATGTATCGAATAGACGTCCAGCTACGAACTGGAAATTATCTGCGGTCTCTCGCTCTTCTGGCGATCTCTTGATAGACTCTTTCCAAATCTGGAAGATACAATAACTTCAATCTTCGGGTAACTTCCCCATTAGGTGTTACAGTTGTTGCGTGACGGAACCTCGTTTCCCAGACTGCAACCACTTGCTCAGTCTGTTGATGACATAATGTGGTGCATTTTCTGGTAAACTCGGATCGTCCCACCAATCTTTGCATGCCAGAAGGCGCGAGTCAAATGTAGTAGGAACCCTCTTACGTGGCGTCATCCTAGGTTTGGCCATTCTAACAATTCGTACATACATACATACATATATAATCATGTAAAAAAAATGACATATGCATTAATAATAACTGAAATTTGGTTCCTTGGATGGAGTGATGAAGTGGCTAAGCTGAGAGCATATGATATTTTACATTTTAGCGAGTCTACAGAAAGGTAAAACCCGCTCTGATACCACTAAGTAACACCCCGACTTTCTAGGGGTAATTATAGGGGAAAATAAGTAAAAGGTAAATTTTAACAGAAATTACTTCTTTTGAGAATATTAAAATTCTCGCCTACAAAGTCGAGTCGTTACACTAACATAAATTAAATACCTTTAATTAAGGCAGCAATGCGTCATAGATAAGGGATAATAATTGCGGCGGAAGAACAAATTATAAATTATTAATTTCTAACAAAAGTTTCAACAACTAAATTTCGAAACAATAGACATAACGAAAAACATCATTTAATAAAATTTCATTCATATGTCCTCTCGGCTCGCTCCTTCATCCATCCGGCTCGGTTTAACCTGCGGGATCAATAAAGGTAGGGGTGAGCTTCCTTCAGCTCGTGGAAATCACATATATCACAGTAATATACAATCTCAAGGAAAGCATAACATGAATAATCTATCATATCTTTTCCTCAACATGAATATATACACACAATATTACGTATAGCATGAATCTAGCATGCATAACACGAATATTGAGGTTGCGCAAGTGTCCCCGCAACAACATCAAATATACATACAATACCACATATAACGTGAATCGAGCACACATATGAATATTGAGGTTGTGCAGGTTTCTCCACACAACATATATCTTAAGATAGCCTCTTTACACGTATACAGCTGAGCCTGATTTACAACATGTATCGTCAATTTTAAACATGAATAGAATATCACATATACAGTCCAATTAAAGCAATTATAGTGATAGTGAAAATTCCCACCTGAATAAATGATTCTCTTTGACTTGAATATGAAGATGCTCGACTCACAGTCCTAAGCCCGTAAATCCTCGTTAATGTATATATATAATAATAATTTAATCATTATGAAATATTATAATATAATGACTGAAATTAAAATATATGCATAAAATTGCATTAATGATTAATATTAGTTTATGAGTCAACATTTTGATGTCTTGGTCAAATGGGGCTGAATTAAAGGTTTAATGTTGACTGGGGTCAAATTAAAAATACTTAAAAGTGTCTGGGGTTAAATCGAATGTTGCTGGAAAAAGTGAGGGCTAATCTTAAAAACCACAAATTTTCGCGGGTATATAAACCCTAAACATCAGGGTCAGCCGACACAAGTCCCATTTCTCACTCTCTTCCTCCCGACTCTCTCTCTACCTAACCTTTCTCCTCGGCCCTCTCTCTCTCTCTGCAAATCTCCTCAAATCGGCCAGAAATAAAATTGTAGAAAGATACACACTGAAAAATCAGGCGGAACACATGCACAACGATCGGTCAATCACCCACACACAATACACGAAACGGAGGTATACACCAGTAGGTTGGAATCGGACTGTTCACAGTCGCCGACAGCATTGCAGCAGTGGCCCGAAGGAACTTCGACTCAGGTGTCGCGATGGCCAGTTGCAGTATGTGGCAGTTCGGACGAAAAAAAAAAGGTAAGTTCCCACCTGGTCGGGTTCCAGTCGGATTCGGGCTATGGGTTGGAAAAAATCCGAGCTTGGATATTTTCGATTTTGGGTTAGATCGAATGAAGTTGGCTTAGGATTTGAGTAAGATGTAGCAGAGGCTCGATTGGGTTGGTCGCTGGCTGAAAGATTCCTGACCTCGCGATCTGTTCCTGATGCGGGTCATGTTCGCGGGTTCGGCCCGGGTAGATGAAATAAGCGAGTTTGTTGGCACTTTCTTCTGGTTCAGCAAGGATGTTTAAACCTGGGACTCCAATACGTGAATTCGGGTTACGAATTGGTGGTGGTCGGGATAGATTTGAGGCAGACTCGTTCTTTTTTTTGTTGTTGTTGAGTTTTGGTTAAGATTCCGGAATTAGTTCGTGCTGTTCGACTCGATTAGCAGTGAGTGTACAGTTATTTTGTTTTGAATCGTTCTAGTTTGGTACGAAACTTAAAACCAACAGTGAAGGGTTCGAACTATAAGTTTACCTTGGCTATGCTGAACGGGATATGGGTGAAACTCGAACTGGAATTTGATCTTGAACGGCCTTTTCTTTACTCCTTTGTGGGCAGTAGAATTTGATTGTAGTATTGTAGATTTTGTATCAAGGATGAGCTGCCGTGAAAAACTGTTCTGGGTAGCTTTTTTTTTTTTTCCATCCGATGGATTGTTGGCAGAGAAGTAGAAATATTTTTGTGTATTGCATAATTATATTAATAGATATAGGTTTTGAGTATTTTAGTTGAATTAGGATTGTATTAGGATAAAGATAAGGAGTTTTGATAAAGTGAAAGAACTGGTGAAGCGAATGATCGACTCGAAAAAGAAGAGTTTTTAATTATGATTAATTAAGTTTAATCATAGTTGGTTAAGCTATAACTCATGATTAAATAAAAATGATATAATAATAATAATAGTAATGTAAAAATAATAATTTGGTAATATTGATAATAATAATCTGAAAAATGATAATGATAATAATAATAATAATATTAGTACTAATAAAATAGTATTAATAATATTATTATTAATAATAATGATAATATTAATAATAGTGTTAGTATTATGCTTGGATGAATAATAACACTATTATAAAATATAAACAATGACTACTTGAATATATCTTGACAAAATGACTCGAGCTAGGACTTGTGATACGTCGAAATAAATATTCATGATCCTCTAAATGAAATTAAATGTATTGACTTGCACGTGATGTGAACATAATTGTACAATAATTATTCACTCGCTAATGAAATGAGACTAAATGAAATAAAATGCATTATGAATATTATTATAAATAATAATATTATATCATGAAAATGGTGGATATAACAGTTTTTGCTGATGATTAGTTGTGATATGTCCGGAGTATCACAATGCTTTGTGCTCGGGGTCGAGAGACATTATATATCGAGTCTTGGTGTTTGGCTAGAATGGCATAAGTGTGATGTGTTGTGTGTAATGTGTCATTGGAAGTGAATTAAAGTGGATGGTTGGGTCGTGGACCTCGTATTTCCTGAACGGAATTGTATTTTGGAAAAATAAAACTTTGGGCTGTGAACCTAAATGGCTTTCGATAAATTAAGAACTTTTCAATCACAAATGTTTTCAAAACTCCCGAAATCCTGAATCGATATTTAAATGACCAATGTTTTCCTTTATATTTTATCCTTTGAACTACTTTATCCAAATAAAATATCTCGGGAAGTCTTTTGTTATATTCTCAGAATGTGTTGTGTATGGCTTGTATTTGCTCTTTATATTTGTACTAGCAAAACAGTGGAGTTTTGCTAACCCCCCGAATATTCGAGGGGGTGGATGTCTGTTTTGCCTCCAGGTACATGCAAGTTTGGGGAGCAAAAGACAGGATCGGTGCGAAGTATGATGGAAGACGATCGATACTAATCACATGAAGGCCAGTTTTGGGTGCAGTCAGTCGGAGTTCGTTGTATGGTCTTTTCCGCTGTCGTACTTTTTGGTTTGTTAGTGTATTTTACCCTTGCATGGTATGAGTCCAGGGAGAGTTATGTATATTAGAGTTGTTTGATAATAATGTAAGACCAAATCAGTCTATTGATTCGTCATTCTATCACGTCGGTATGTAATGTATTGTGTTGTTTCGATGTCTAGCCTGGTGGATTCTCACGGAGAGAGTCTGCGGCGTGTAATATTCCCGATTAGATTCTGAGAGTGTTACAACTTTAGAGGGGTTCTACTGTATGATAGTTGTGATAATTATTTAAAGTCTCTCCCAATATCAATAAAAAATGAAACTATATAACCTATTATGATATCTCAATCATTACATTCTAATGACACGGGCATGTCATACTATCACTGTTAAACCTGTCATTCTAGTGGACATGGCCCGCGTTGGTCAACATGTCTTCGGTCGTGTGCCCCTATAATGCGTCTGTTTGCACATTTTTGCATCCATTCAAGACCACATGTATCGATTAGTTAGTCTTAGGAGGTTAGGATATTGTTCATGCTTGTACTTGGCCGTAAAAGTACCTAAAACACAACTAAACTAAACCAAGCGTAATCGAGTCTAATAAATATAATATAACTTCTACACACCTCTATTATACACATGCAAGAATAATAAGATCTAAAAAAAACTAATAAAAACATGTGTAAAATTGAGTGCAAACAAAATCCCCCAAATATAAAAATTGATAGTTCCGATCAATGCATAGATAAATCTGTCGAGATATTCAAATCCTAACCTTTCCCAAAAGATAATCATTCAATTTCTCAATATGCACTAAATAACGAAGTGCCAAGTTCTTAATATTATCTGACTTCAAAATAATTTCTTTGACATCATAATCAATACTCCAAAAATACGAACATCCTCATTTAAGTGTATCACTCACCCTCAAAATGTATAAGAGATGTGTGCTCAAAATTCATTCAATGAAGTAGAATCTATCATAGGCTTGCTTATCGTCTACCATCTCTACCACTTGTTGTCTATGCAACTTCCTGAATCAAAAAAGTCTTTTATTTGGCTGCAATGTAGGCTCTTTTATCAAGGTAGGATAAATATATTGTTAAAGTGACTCAACTTGAGCAAAAATTAAATTAAAAGATAAAACCATCACTTCCACCAATTATTACATGAACAATGAATCTTTCAAAACGAAATGAACTTCCTTCAAATATCTTCAATATTAATATTTTCCAGAGCACAACTCAAAACTAAAAATTAACAACCTTATTCTACTTATTTCTTTTTTTTTGGTAACCCCATTTCAAGTTACCATTTTACAAGAATGTGAACTACGAGCCACGTGATACACCCGATTACTAGGTTCCATATCATAAGAGCACCCAATTTCTTTTTAACAATTTCCCTCCGACTATTTTAAAGTCCTACCCGTGATGAAAAATAAGCACAACCCATAGTTCAAAAAATAGCTTATCCCTTATATCACAACACTAGTTACATGTCCTTTCTCAAAGATTATTCTAAAGCTCAAGTATAAAGAAAATGGATACATAAGGAAAGAAAAGTTCATTATGGGACTACCAACAAACTAAACTTTAAGGCACAATGAGGTGAACTTGAGAATTAATGATTTTGGGTTAGGCAAAAAGATTTGAAGGACTAAAAAGATTGTCTAAAATTACTTTAACTATTGCATACACTTTGTGGTTTTGAATA
This sequence comes from Orobanche coerulescens, assembly GCA_033398695.1. Classification (NCBI taxonomy): domain Eukaryota; kingdom Viridiplantae; phylum Streptophyta; class Magnoliopsida; order Lamiales; family Orobanchaceae; genus Orobanche; species Orobanche coerulescens. The sequence continues at coordinate 56,132,318 of CM065803.1, forward strand.
AGAAACTAAGTCAAGTTCTAGAATTTTACAACCGAATATCAACAAAAAAAATTCCATATTAAATATTGCATGAAGGCCGAAAGCCTCACAACTTAAAGTTGCTCATAATCCCCAACATATTAAATTACTTAATGAATTCCACAACCATCAATCATACAAAAAAAAAATCCCCTTGGCAAATTTAAACTCAAATTTTCATCAAAATAGCATAAAAATCCCCAAGGTGAGCTTTAGATGAAAAATTTCTACCGTTTATCTCCAAATAAATCGCAACTAAAAAGAATCAGAAACTACTAAAGCAAACAAAAGCGATAGACATGCTAAAGTAGTAAGCCTTAAATATAAACCACGTGTAATGCCAAAAAAAAATACATGTACTTTTCTAACTCAAAAGTTCACACACCTCAAAATTGAATTAAATGATATGATTACCCAGAGAAGTATAGGACTTAATAGTTGAGGTCAAGAAATACTTACAAACAGACTATGAAGGAGGAACTCTAGTTGCTCGTTGTTGATTATCCACATCATCATCCGACTCCTCTCATACTTTAGATCTTCCCCTGTGCTCGACCTTGTTGATTATCATCTTGTATCATGGATACACACCAAAATAATTCAATAAAACACATCTTCTAGGCACGTAACTACAAAGCACAGTATTCTTAATAAAATAACTTTCATCTCCCAAACTCATATTAAACTCAATACATGCCCCAACTTGCAATTCATCTTCATAAATTTATGACCATTCAGAATTATCAACACCAATTCACATTAATTCCATGGGTACACATTGCTCAACACTCAAATTCAGGAATCAAATCTTAACAACTCATCAAGCTCATATTTTTCATCAAATGCAAAAAATCCAAACATAATTTCAAACAAGAAACCTCAAATCCATGAAGAATTACCAATCATACCTATCATATATGGATCATGTAAAAAAATCAAAAGCAAAAATTAAAAAGTTACTTCAAAATGGAGCTAGAATTGAGATACAAAGAGATGGGTAATTTTAGTTTTACCTTAACATTTCTCCATAAATTCAAGTTGAACTGATGGAATGGTGATGGCAAAAAGTTAGATGCAAGTGTTTTCATGCTCAATTTGGTGGATTATGCCTTTGATTTTGTGATAACAGGAAATCGGGGAATAGGGTTGTAATATCCGGATTTATTACAGTGTATTTCATCTGTATTCAAACCATGTATTATTTCGGATTGGTGATCTTGATTATTGGAGTATGATATTTAGTGCATTAATATCATTATACATAAGTATAGCAACTTGCAAAATTGCTCAAACAACCTCGTGATAGCGCACGTTAAGAATGTATCTTAACGCGCGCTATCGGGCCATTATTAGCGCACGCTATGCAGGTATGAGTAACGTGCGCTAAGGACTCAATTATTGAGCGGGGCAGCTGGCTCGTGCGCCAGCGGGACATGGGTCCGGATAAGATTCCCGCTGACGCACCCGGACAAATTCTGAAGTCAACCATTATTAGCGCACGCTAAGGGATGCTTAGTAGCGTGCGCTAACTTATCAATAATGCAGAAATTAAATGGGACATCAACCGTGTTGGCTTGCATTTCTTTCGCACTTTCCTCAATATTGAGAGTTCAGAGAGTTGTAGAAATACTCTTATACACTTAGAACACATATTGTTGATATTTATACATTGGTTACCACGTGGAATGTTCATGGAAGTGGAATAGCACCTTGGAAGGGCATACAACCAACCGGAGTTGGATTCTACCTTATGGTTCAGTGATTTCGTCATTTTAAGGTATGTTCAATCTATCTCCAGACTTAGAGTTGGATTCTAACGATTTGGATGATCATGTTAACAAGATATGGATTTTCATGGATGAATTATCCAAGTATATCATGTTTGGAATAGTGAGTTGTATAAGCCTGGAATACCTTGATTATAATCATTCATGAGGGTGTAGACATAGTATTCGTGGAAGTAACATGAATTATCACGCAAGATTTCGTTGTTTCAAACATGGCAGAACAGTTTACTGCTCACCAAGAATCGCCATGCATAGATAGCGCACGCTATGCTATGCAATGTAACGTGCTTATCGGCGATTGTTAGCGTGCGCTACGTTTGGTACGTAACGCACGCTAGACCATCGACGAGTCAATCGGGTCGCTGAGGTGCGACCATGCATCGTTAGCGTGCGCTAGGCTTTGTTGTTTGCGTGCGCTATCGATGACGTAACGCACGCTACGAGTACTTAGCGTGCGCTAAGCTATTCGGGCAGACATTTATGAACTTTTGGCCGTTAATCAATTGTTTAACATTCATACGACGTGAGATAAATCCTATATCATTTCTTTTGTTAAGGTTTGGTCTAGTTACGTGATTGATTGAGAAGGACGATCGTCAGTGTTCATTTCCGTGGAAGTGTTATTATTGTCTTCAAATCGAGGCAAGTACCTTAATTGTTTTACGTATTGTTGTTATACATATTGTCGTGCATGTATGTCGTTATTGTATGTCCACCTCGTGTTGGTCCGACGGGATCATCGGGGATCTATGCTAGCGTCGTTGGATCATCGGACGGGTTTTCCACCACGGGTTGGTCCTGACGATCATCGTGGGTTCTAGGCGATGACGCTGGATCGATGGAATTACCATGTGTATGTATTGATATCATGTTGTGATTATCGATTGTGTATGTTATGTTTGAGTTTCGTAGGAGAAGACTCGTTGGTATTTTGTCGTTTACGTTATCATTATTATTCACCGTGAGATATGAATAATATGCTGTGGTACTTGTACTAGCATCGTTGTGCTAACCCCTTCGGGGGTGAACATTTTGTTTGTGTTCAGGATCCAGGAGAGCTGGGAAGCAATCACTGGAACAGTATGACGACGAGGGTGCAGAGTGATGTCCCGACCGGGTTTACTTATCTGTTGTTTATTCGTTATTTCAATAAGTACTCGAGTACGAAGTCGGTTGTGATATTTTGAATTTGGTGATGTATTATTAAGTTCTGTTGAACAATTGTACTATTCCTGTATTGGGTCGAATCGATGTACTGTAATTCCGTTATTTCCATTTATTAGTACCTTTTTATACTTGTTCAATTCTTCAGCCTTGTAAATCCTTACGTAAAGGATTTACGGCGCTGTAATATTCCCGTATATATCGGGGGTGTTACAGAATATGATATCGGAGCTAAGATTATGGATATCTTGGCCGTTGGGTTAAAATAGGGTCATTTATGTCTTTTGGGGTAACCGGCCGTGAATGACATCACCGCACCGCCTACGTCTTCATGCGAACGGTGGTTGTAAGTTCCTAAACTCTATCTCGTTCTTTGCATATTGTATTTCTTTATACTCGGATATTAGAACGATGTTGTTTTCTCGTATATTGAGTATTTATGCTTACGGTATGTTGAGAGGCGGACGTGGACGTGGTCACGGTCGTGGACGCGACGAAGAAATGCCGAAGGAGGCGTCGCCTTCTAACCAAAGCCATAGCTCGCGAGCCGCAATCTATTAATAATGAACAGATCTGCTTGCAGAGAGATCCTTCGTCAAGTGGTGAACCAGATGACTCGGTTCGCCTGTGTCGTGGACCGAATGCAAGTGGCGGTGGGACTACGAAGGAGAGAGACGGCAAAGGGATCCCGAGATATGGGAAATCGAGGTGACCGGTGGTCGCAAGAAGTGGCAAAGATGCAACCACCCAAATTCGACGGTATTTCGAGACTCCCACCGGGATCATTGGTTAAAGGAGTCAGAGAAAATCTTTGCGGAATCAACCGCCCAGGCAATGGAAAGCCTCTATCGCTCAATATTTTACGATAGGGAAGCGTCCGAATGGTGGGAAGCCATCCGCCTGTAGACCATGACGCCGATTGACAGAGTTTAGAATGATGATGGAAGCTCAGTATTGCCCTCGTCCTGTGAGGGAAGCCAAAGTTCGGGAGTTCTTCTCCGCTCAGCCTTCTGATGTGCCAGTATCCCAGGCGATCAAGACGTTTAACCAACAGCTGGCATTTGTTCGACATCTGGTCAGAACAGATGCAGAAATGATGATCCATTTCGATATGAGAATGAAACCAGAAGTTCAGAGGTACATGTCCGGATTTGAATGTACCACACTCCGCCAATACCAGGATAAGGCATTGGCATATGAGATCAAGGAAGCAGCCATGGAGAAATTTGCGGAAACCAAGAAACAGAAAGTCTCTGGTACTTTTACAGAGCACAAGAATAGTGGGGCCCGTAAGGCCCAGTCCTTTCACTCTTTCAGAAACCTCCGCACCTACCTAGGAGCGGAAAGAACTTCGGCGACATCAACTTTTACCGATGTTACCAGAAATGCTTTAAGCTGCGCCAGACGGGCACTATCGACGAATTGCCCTCCCCGCCGTAATTTGTTTTGATTGTGGACGAGACGGACATCTCGCGGAGATTTGGGAAGAGTCTGCAAAGACTTTTAGAGCCCGTACACCACAGCCCGACCAGAAGGAGGCCGTATTCCACAGACGCAGCAAAGTGTTCGGATGCCTCGGAAATTTTGGCCGCGAGGCGAGAGGACAATGGGACCGAAGGGGACATCGAGTGCCGGATCTGCTCCCCACGTGCATGCGAGATGAGGAGGACAGACGATCGGGATGTCTTTGTCGCATCAGTGCATCCGCATCCTTTCCCGGCCCGATTAGTGTTTTATTTGATACTAGAGCTACACATTCTTTCATATCCTTGTCTTGTGTAAATCGTTTGAATATTTCCGGTTTTCATGCTTGTGAACCTTATGTGGTTGGGTTACCGAGTGGAGAAAGGATTGTCGGAAACTTAGAAACTAGAAATTTCCCTGTATCATTTGGAGGCAGAGAGTGGCTCTCAAATCTGATTGTGATAGAAATACAAGGAGATGACCTAATACTCGGAGACGATTGGCTTAATCGATATGGAGCAATTGTGAACTACCGAAGGAGGAATATCTCGCTGACGATGGTTCCGAGATTCTGTTTGAGGGATGGAAACCAGGAAGCTCAGGAAAGTTGATCAAGGCGATGAAAGCTGTCAAATTGTTAAAACAAGGCTGTACCGGGTACTGGTGCTACGCAATGAAGAAAGAAGACGAAATGGTGGAACTTTCATCTATTCCTGTTGTGAACGAATTTCCAGATGTATTTCTTGATGAATTACCTGGGCTACCTCCACGAAGGGATGTAGAATTTACTATTGAGCTGGAACCTGGAGCAACACCAATTTCTAAGGCGCCGTATCGTATGGCACCTACTGAGATGTACGAATCAAGAAGCGGTGGAGGAGTTCTTGGGCAAGGGCTATATTCCCAAGCGTTTCACCCCGGGAGCGCCATTCTTTTGTCCGAAAGAAGGATGGATCGCTCCGATTGTGTATTGACTATCGAGAGCCGAACAAGATGACGATTAAGAACAAGTATCCGTTGCCACGGATTGATGATTTGTTTGACCAATTGCAAGGAGCAACAAGATTTTCTAAGATCGATCCGAGATCGTGATACCATCAATCGAGGATTAAGGAGTCGATGTTCAAATCGCCGTAACTCGCTACGGGCATTATGAGTTTGTAGTGATGCCGTTTGGTCTCACTAACGCACCTGCTGTATTTATGCAATTAATGAACCGTGTGTTCATTGAATTTTTGGATAAATTTGTGGTCGTGTTTATTGATGACATTCAGGTGTATTCTAAGAGTCCTAAGAACATGCGCGGATTTGCGGATTGTATTGGAACTCTTGAGAAACGAGCAATTGTACGCCAAACTTTCTAAATGTGAATTCTGGCTAAAGGAAGTAATGTTCCTCGGCCATGTGGTGTCAGCTAAAGGAGTCCGAGTAGATCCTCAGAAGATCGAAGCAATATTGGATTGGAAGCCTCCAAAGAATGTGAAAGAGGTCCGAAGCTTCTTAGGACTTGCTGGATATTACCGTCGATTCGTGGAAGGGTTTTCTAAAATCTCCCGCCCACTTACTCGACTTCTGCAGAAAACTCAAAAGTTTGAGTGGAACGAGTCGTGTCAGACTAGTTTTGATGAGTTAAAGAAGAAATTGACAACGGCACCGATTCTATCACTTCCGCGGGGAACTGAAGGATTCATAGTTTACAGTGATGCTTCGAACCAAGGACTTGGGTGCGTGTTGATGCGGAATGATAAGGTGATCGCTTATGCGTCGCGACAACTGAAACCTTATGAAGTGAATTACCCGACACATGATTTGGAACTAGCAGCAGTGGTTTTTGCCTTGAAGATTTGGAGGCATTATCTCAGACGGGACTCACCGCGATCTTTACGGATCATAAGAGTCTCAAGTACATATTCAGTCAGAAAGAGTTGAATATGCGGCAAAGAAGATGGTTGGAACTGATTAAGGACTATGACTTGGAGATTTTATATCATCCAGGCAAAGCGAATGTAGTGGCCGATGCACTTAGCCGCAAGCCTGTCTCTATTCAGATGCTGGAGACACTGACCTCCCAACTTAGCCTTACTCGAGTGATGAGTAGAGAAGGGATTGAAGTTTGGTTACAGAGTCCAGTGGACAATCGTGCGTGATGGAGATAACTTCGTCATTAACCGAAGAAATCAAATCTAGACAGCGAGATGATCCTCGATGATTCGGTTGCATGACGAAGTGATCAAAGGAAAGGCCCCGGATTCATAATTCATGACGATGGAGTTTTGAGATTTCAGACCGACTCTGCGTTCCCGATGTTGATGTTCAAATGCAGACGATTATGAAGGAAGCTCATAGTTCGCCCTATTCTATCCACCCGGCACCAAGAAATGTATAAGGACTTGAAGCACTTCGTGGGGCAACATGAAGAAAGACGTAGCGGACTATGTTTGAAATGCTTGACTTGTCGGCAGGTTAAGATCGAGCATCAACGGCTCTGGAATGTTGAAGCCGCTCCCGATCCCCGAATGGAAGTGGGAGGACATATCAATGGACTTTATCACTAATATGCCGAAAACCGTGACGGAATGAACATGATTTGGGTGATAGTTGATCGTTTAACCAAATCGGCTCATTTTCTAGGCATTAAGGATACGTGGGTACCAGAGAGGTTGGCACGAGTCTTTATTTCAGAGATAGTTCGATTGCATGGTACGCCGAAGACTATTGTTTCTGATCGAGATGGCCGTTTTGTGTCTCACTTTTGGAAGGCAGTTCATAAGGCCTTGGGGACCGAATTGAACTTGATCTGACTTATCACCCATGATCGATGGACAACTGAGAGAACTATACAAACGGTGGAAGATATGCTAAGGGCCTGTGCCTTAGATTGGTCAAACGATTGGGAAGTTCATCTACCATTGATTGAATTTACTTACAACAATAGTTGGCATGCTTCCATTAAGATGGCACCATTTGAGGCATTATACGGAAGGAGATGCAGATCGCCCTTATGTTGGGACGATTCATCGGACTTGATCGGAACAGAACCAGAGTTGATCGAGCAGACTCGAGAGAAGATAGCCTTGATTCGTGAAAGGCTGTTGACTGCCCAGAGTCGCCAGAAATCCTATGCGGACGTACGCCGCCGTCCATTGGAGTTCGATCGAGATCACGTACTTTTGAAGGTTTCTCCTACCCGGGGAATCTTTCGTTTCGGTAGGAAAGGAAAGCTGAGTCCGAGATATATCAGACCATTTGAGATCCTCGAGAGAGTTGGGGAGTTGGCATACAGATTAGCATTACCGCCGTCATTGTGTCATGTTCATAACGTGTTCCACGTATCCCAGTTGCGGAGATATATACCAGATCCCACCATATCATCGATTTGGCGAGATCAAGTCGAACAGGATGGGACGTTTGAAGAAAGACTACCAAGATACTCGAGAATCGAGTTAAGCAACCGAGGAACAAGTCAATCGTTTTGGTCAAAGTTCGGTGGTCACGCCATGGAACGGAAGAAGCCACTTGGGAAACAGAAGTTGATATGAAGTCTAGATATCCCGAGTTATTTCGTCTTGAGTTTCGGGACGAAACTCCTTTTTAGTAGGAGAGTATGTAATATCCGGATTTATTACAGTGTATTTCATCTGTATTCAAACCATGTATTATTTCGGATTGGTGATCTTGATTATTGGAGTATGATATTTAGTGCATTAATATCATTATACATAAGTATAGCAACTTGCAAAATTGCTCAAACAACCTCGTGATAGCGCACGTTAAGAATGTATCTTAACGCGCGCTATCGGGCCATTATTAGCGCACGCTATGCAGGTATGAGTAACGTGCGCTAAGGACTCAATTATTGAGCGGGGCAGCTGGCTCGTGCGCCAGCGGGACATGGGTCCGGATAAGATTCCCGCTGACGCACCCGGACAAATTCTGAAGTCAACCATTATTAGCGCACGCTAAGGGATGCTTAGTAGCGTGCGCTAACTTATCAATAATGCAGAAATTAAATGGGACATCAACCGTGTTGGCTTGCATTTCTTTCGCACTTTCCTCAATCTTGAGAGTTCAGAGAGTTGTAGAAATACTCTTATACACTTAGAACACATATTGTTGATATTTATACATTGGTTACCACGTTGAATGTTCATGGAAGTGGAATAGCACCTTGGAAGGGCATACAACCAACCGGAGTTGGATTCTACCTTATGGTTCAGTGATTTCGTCATTTTAAGGTATGTTCAATCTATCTCCAGACTTAGAGTTGGATTCTAACGATTTGGATGATCATGTTAACAAGATATGGATTTTCATGGATGAATTATCCAAGTATATCATGTTTGGAATAGTGAGTTGTATAAGCCTGGAATACCTTGATTATAATCATTCATGAGGGTGTAGACATAGTATTCGTGGAAGTAACATGAATTATCACGCAAGATTTCGTTGTTTCAAACATGGCAGAACAGTTTACTGCTCACCAGTAAACTGCCATGCATAGATAGCGCACGCTATGCTATGCAATGTAACGTGCGCTATCGAGCAGTTGTTAGCGTGCGCTACGTTTGGTACGTAACGTACGCTAGACCATCAGACGAGTCAATTGGCTGGTCAGTGAGGTACTGACCATGCATCGTTAGCGTGTGCTAGGCTTTGTTGTTTGCGTGCGCTATTGGACAGACGTAACGCACGCTACACAGAGTACTTAGCGTGCGCTAAGCTATTCGGGCAGATTACAGTTTATGAACTTTTGACCGTTAATCGAATTGTTTAACATTCATACGACGTGAGATAAATCCTATATCATTTCTTTTGTTAAGGTTTGGTCTAGTTACGTGATTGATTGAGAAGGACGATCGTCGAGTGTTCATTTCCGTGGAAGTGTTATTATTGTCTTCAAATCGAGGCAAGTACCTTAATTGTTTTACGTATTGTTGTTATACATATTGTCGTGCATGTATGTCGTTATTGTATGTCCACCTCGTGTTGGTCCGACGGGATCATCGGGGATCTATGCTAGCGTATACTGGATCATCGGACGGGTTTTTCCACCACGGGTTGGTCCGACGGGATCATCGTGGGTTCTAGGCGATGAACGCTGGATCGATGGAATTACCATGTGTATGTATTGATATCATGTTGTGATTATCGATTGTGTATGTTATGTTTGAGTTTCTCGTAGAGAAGACTCGTTGGTATTTTGTTTATGTTATCATTATTATTCACCGTGAGATATGAATAATATCTTTGGTACTTGTACTAGCATCGTTGTGCTAACCCCTTCGGGGTGAACATTTTGTTTGTGTTCGTGATCCGTGAGAGTCGGAAGCAACCACTGGAACAGTATGACGACGAGGGTGCAGAGTGATGTCCCGACCGGGTTTACTTATCTGTTGTTTATTCGTTATTTCAATAAGTACTCGAGTACGAAGTCGGTTGTGATATTTTGAATTTGGTGATGTATTATTAAGTTCTGTTGAACAATTGTACTATTCCTGTATTGGGTCAGAACTGATGTACTGTAATTCCGTTATTTCCATTTATTAGTACCTTTTTATACTTGTTCAATTCTTCAGCCTTGTAAATCCTTACGTAAAGGATTTACGGCGCTGTAATATTCCCGAATATATCGGGGGTGTTACAAGGGTTTGGGGAGAAGTGATTGAGAAGAGGCACAAACACATAGTTGAATTCAGTACTTGTACTACCCGATTGACACGGACCTGTCAAATGATAGGGCTGTGTCATACTAGTGTCAAAATGGCTATTTCGGGCCTCACTAGTGCATAATTGACCTAAGGTAACATATGTATGGTAATACTTTCCGAAATTCAAGTTTATCGAATATTTAAGTAACACCTTGGTATAACACTTAATCAATAGGTAACACTTAATGTATCACTTTTTTTATTAGTAACATTTTGAAGTAACACTTTTTTAATCGAGTAACACTTTGAAGTAACACTTTAAAATAGGTTGCACTTGTAGTAACACTTTTAGGTATCACTTAATGTTTTTTTAATTAGAAGTGAATTCTCATATAATTAATAAATATTTTGAACGAAAAAAAAACTCTGAAAATTTCTCCCGCAGCCATCAAATCTTTTGACAGACTCTTCCCAAAATTCCCTCGCACACAAGGACCGATTCCACGACTCAAGCCTGTTCTTCACGATTTGAGAGATTCCACGGGCAGGCTCTGTTTCTTCAGGACTCAAGAACCGATTCCACGCCTCAAGGAGAGATTGCACGGGTAAGTCCTTCCGGCGAAAATTTTCTGGTAGCAGAGGAATATGTTTCTGGTAGCGAAATTTTTTTCCTGTTTAGGTTGTTTTTCAATTTCCTGAATTTGGGGTTTTTTCCTGTTTGGGGATTTAATTGAGCACTATTAATTTCTTGAATTTGGTTTTTTTCTGCTTGATTTTATTTGCTATGGACTGTGAGTGTGATTGAAGTTGGGAATGATATTTTAGTAGTCATATTCAGGTGAGGTTTGAGCCTAAAAATTTAACCACAAAAAATGTGTATTTATTTTTTTAATGTCCATACTAAACTGAGTATGTTCAGATGGAATCAAATTTCACCCCAACTTCCTGTTATGCCTACTGTGTATTAATCATGATAGCTTCTGGTGGTTTTATGTTGGAATAAGTTGCCGATTCAGTTCTAAGACTAGATATAGTAATATACCAATATAAACACTATGATTGAAGTTGGGAATTTAGTTTACATGATGTCACTGTAAAATTCAATTTTAGCTATTTGGATAATGGGGTTTGTTTCCTTAAGACTGAGAATTTCATCGTGTTTGATTGTGAGAACATTGCATGTTTCATACAATACGAGTATACTATGATAGACATTTTAGAATACGAGTATACTATGATAACTATTAAAAAATAGAACAGGAAAATAAAATACAGAACAAACAGAAGAATAGAAAAAAAAAAAAAAGGAAGTAGAGAAAAAGAAAGAAATAGAAGAGGTATGCTAAAAAAGAAAAAGAAAACACAAAACTAGAAAACGGAAAGAAAAAATGGTCAGAAAAGAAGAATATAAGAAGAAAAGAAGAGAAGAAAATGAAGAAACCAAATAGAGCTGAAATTATGCAAAGAAGAAAAGAACAAAAAAAAAAAAAATGGAACTAAAAATACATACGGAGAAGACAAGAAAAGATCGTAAAACTGAAAATTTATCGTAAACACATGCTTGAATGCCTCAAATGTGGCTCACGATACTCTTTTCTTGCAGAATTGATATTCAATGATCGGACCCAGTAAGAAGAGTGTGTATGCTGTTTTTTTTTTTTTACTGTTCCATATTGTTCTTTAGTAGGGCTTATTGTTCCTTTTATTTTTTAGCTCTATCCATCTCATATTAGTTACAAAGTACATACTTTTTCCATCATTTCCCATCTCAACTTTGCTAGATTTTAATAATGCTTCCATTATTTCTGATGTAGGACAAGATGGATGAACTTCAAATGGAAAGGCAGATTGATGGAGATAAAGCATATCATGAAGTAATGAAGATTGATAACAAAGTTAATCAAAGGCATCTTGGAAGGTGTTCAACTATCAAAGGAAAAAAGAGTAAGAGCACTACAGCCGTGGGTGGTGTAATCATCCCAGACGAATTTTTGAAACCATATAAGGATCAAATAGTGAAAGATATAGTTGGAGAAGTCATAAAGATGTTCAAGCAACAACTACCTCCTGAAACTTTTACTAATTTGGCTCAATCGCTCGAAAACGTGTCATCTGATTTAGAAATCACGAAGCATCCTTCTAAAGATCCGAATGCTGAAGAGCTTCATGAGGTATTTTTTAATTGTTGCTGTTTATTTTTTTTGTTGTTGTTATGGTTTGGTGTTTCTTTTTTGGTTGCTCTATTTTGCTGTTTCTTTTTTTTTTTTGGTTCTGGTTTGCTGTTTCTTTTTTTTTTTTTTTTTGGTTCTGGTTTGATGCATGCATGCATGCATGATGTTTCTTGTTCTGGTCCTGGTTTGCTGTTTCCAAATTAGACCTAATATGATTGTTGTTTCTTTTTCTTCTTGTTCTGGATTGCAAGCAATTAGGACACTGCACTGCTGCTATTTTGCTATTTTGCACATTAATACTGGAAGACTTTTTACAATTATTGTCACTGCACTGTGATACATTTGTTGTGATGCTATAGATTGTAATGCTATTGTTGTGATACTATTGTTGTGAATTGTGATGCTATTGTTGTTACTGTGATGCTATTGTTGTTGAACAATTGGTGTTGGTGATTTGAAGTTTGGAACTTCAAAATGTATATAGTATATACTATATTGTCATTTGTTGGAAATAACCGAAGAACCGAAAAAATGTACATTGATTGAGTTGTATCTGATGCTTGTATCCTAATTGGTCTGCGTATGGGTATCCAGTAGTTTACGTTGGATCTGTTAATCTTGAAGAACAATATTTACTGGTTCCATCTGCAACAGACTGTGACTTGCTTATTGCATCAGTTTTGATCCTGTCAGATATACTTCTGCATCATTCCTGTTTTTTGAGGGTGCAGAAATGTCTTATGGTTAGAAAGAGAACTAATACCTGATGTGTGTTTCATTTTGTATTTGTCGATCCTCTTAGTAGGCCTGGCAATACGTTACACCAAAATTACGTTTTCTGATTTATTTGAACATTGCAATATTTGTTAGCCTGCTTGTTGACAGTTAGGAATGTGATTTAATAATCTTTTCTTAATTCGGTTCAGATAATGGGTACGAATTTTTTTACTCAATAACCGAAAGTCCCAGCCCTATGACACATGCCATTGTTAGTAAGATTAATTTAGCTCCAGTAATTGCAATAAATAAATTTGTAGGATCATCGTTGGTCTTGAATATGGATCTCTTGTTTTGTGCTATGATTGTCCATTATTTTCCAACTCCCCGAATGTATCAGGGAGCTGTGGAAAGAGCAGATGCTTTGAAGGAGAACCACACAATAACAAGCATAAATCTGGTTGATTACATCCTTGCTGGAACAGTTCAAACAGTCTATACATCTTTCATGAGAATTATATGGGGAACTGACATCTCCCTGACCTCCATAATATCCCATTTGTGTGTCTTTTAAAACTTAAAAAATGCAGTCTAAATTTACCCCCCCTCCCCAAACCCAAAAAAAAAAAATTCAATTCAGAGCTCACTCTATCTATTCTACTGAGTTGAACTTGGTTGTAAATCGATGGAAGATGATGGAGGAAATACTTTACCTGAAGTCCTCAATTTCATGGAAATATAATAACCCTTATGCTTGGTTGGTATTACTAATTTCAGATGTAAGCTGCATTTGTCCTTCTGAAAGATTCCTGTGACTATGTTTATGTTGATATGTTACAGATTGAGCAAATAATGTTTGATGCCTCTTTACATCCAAGTTTGATCATTCATTCCTGATGGTAGCTTCAGATCTGCTTACTCATCTTGCATCTGATTAATTTGTTTTGATTTGTTTTTCTTGATGGTATCGCTTTGCTTGCTCATGCGGTAATTAAATCAAGATCTTTCCTTTATGTGAATTAATATGATCTGACAACACCTCAATCCTTGTGTGTGCAATGACATATTATTTTTAGATTTTTTAGAAATATTACTGTTGACAAATGAGCAAAATTGGAAAAATCGAGAGCGAAATTGGAATTTTTTTGTTAGTTTTGACAGAATAAGTTTCTGAACTATAACGATATATTAAGTGAAAGTATGAATCTATTCCGCTATGTTTCAGATAGCGATTAGCCTCATGAATATATTAAGTTTATTTTTTTGCAGGACTTTGGTATGAGTTTGGAACGATTTTACAGGGGTACTCTTTCCATTATTTATTTACATGTAGTTTGAGAATAGTTTGTAAATTTTGATTACCTTTCTTTGATTTCACGTTTTCGGCATGTGAGAGTACATTTCTTAATGTGTTTCTTTCACGTATCTCTACTTAAATTTGGTGCATAATATGTTATCTGATGGGAACTCTGGAGCTACTTTTATTTTATTATTTATTTATTTTACCTTATTCTTACTATAGGATGATGAAGATGATGTATTATGGTAGCAAGGACTGATGAAGTTTTGAGAAACATGCATGGATAGGACGTTGAAATTGAAGATGAAGAAACAAATAAATGTTCTTTTAGAGATTATGTTTTAGGAAGAGATATATTATATGATTGGATTTTTGGGTTAATTTTTTTTTGTTTTGAACACAATATAGTGTGTTTCAATTGATGAATACTACTTTGTGGCTCATTTTTTACGATGACAGTTGAATATCAATAATATCATTCTATTTTACCTTCTGTTCTCGCTTTTGTAAGTTTTAATGTTATTATCAATATATAAGACACGTATAGAAATGATACTATAAAGTTGGTTAATAAAAAAATGTGTCACCCAATATCTAATAGAGTGTTACATATGCTGACGTAAAATGATACATAATATATAATAAAGTGTTACTATAGTTAAAAACATGAAGTAAAAAATGATACTAAAGAGTAAAAAGTGATACATAAAAAATTATTAGTAGCACTATGAATATGCTACATTAGTTTGAAGAAAGTGTTACATTAGGGAATTTTGAGTAGCACTTGAAAAAGTGATACATTAGTATTGGAAAGTGCTACCTAAGAGAATAGGTAGCACGGGCAGATGTTTCACTTATAAAAGTGTTACCTATTACCTAAAGCAACACTTTTAGGCCTTTAAGTAACACTTTTGGGGTGTTACATTAGGTCAATTATGCACTAGTGCCTGTAAGGTGACACGGCCGTATTATTTGACAAGGCTAGTATCCTACTTGAACAGTAGTTTCATCCTCCGGATGTTTTTTCTACAAATTAACCCAAAATTCGACCGATTGGTCCAAAAATAGAAAATAAGCTAAACGAAAACAGGAACAACAAAATTAAAACCACACAAGACAAACTCATAAACTAACAAAAATAAAAGAAAGATATAAATAGACAAAAACCATTGGGTTGCCTACTAACCAATGCTAAGTTTATTCAACGAGACACTTATTTCATTCATCTCGGATCATTTGATGAGCGCTCATAATACGGCTTACGTGCAAGCTTATCAGGAGGTTCTCCATTCGTCATTCCAGTTAATCAAGGGGTTATCAAAATACGTCTTCTTCATGCGTCCTAAACGTTAGCTTTCCTCGATCCATATAAATTAAGGCTCTTGTTGTGGCTAGGAATGATCGCCTAAAAATCAGCTCAACTTTTCGCTCTTAATGATCATCATCTAGTACCACGAAATCGACTAGAAAGGATAATCGATCTATGTTCACGATCACATCCTCCACAAACTTTTACGCACAACTAGTGAATGGTCAACGAACTTTAGATGCACCAGTGATGGCTCTAGTGCTTGTAATCCAAGCATCATGAAAATTGCAAACCGCAATATATTAACACTTGGACCATGATTACATAAAACACCATTTAATGAAAAACTTAAAATAGAACAAGGAATTAAAAAATTTGTTGGATCCTAATTATTTTTTCTTCAATTCCATGGCTTGCAAGAAGGCCGAGAAATTATTCTTTTCCTTGTCATGCTCAGTATCGGGCCTAACCCCTCATCATCAATGACAACCCTTAAATCGGTCTCTTCGGACAACACGGTCGCCACTTGTGTTGGGAAAAATACCGACAAACGTCACGTCACAACGAATAAAGCGGAACCTCGTTTGACAAATTCCCACTCTTCAATCGTAACTTCGTGGTTACCGATGAGTAGAGCACCAATTACAACTCGATAAAATAATACAAATGATATTCGAAAGCAATAAACAACGAGACACAATTTTTAGCGTGGAAAACCCTCAAGACGAGAGTAAAAACCACGGGACCGAAGCCGCTTAAAATTCACTATCACCAATACACACAAATACACAATCTTCCCTAATACAAACTAGGGGTATACACCAATCGTCAAATACTTGGTAATAAATGTTCTTCAAGTATTTGGAATCAATAACAACAACAAGATCGATAACGAAAACAACCGTAAATGGCTTACACAAAGAGCTAACGAAATATCCATACTTCCGGACTCAAAAACTCGATATACACCGGTGAAAAGATTTGCCCAATAGCTACCAAGCTCTTGTCAAAATATCACGACGATCCGACCGATAAATCTCCGGGAAAATGAAAATTGTATTTCTCTCTCTATATCTCTCTCTCTCTTGTTCTTGAGTGTAGGTAGTGAAATTGATAATGATTCCCGCAGCAAACATGATAGAAATACACAACCTGTGCAAGGTTGACTTGTGTGCCGCGGCCCAACTCAAGTGTGCCGCGGCACACAGCGCAAAATTGCGCCCAGGTCTTCGGCGGGGGCCGCGGCCCAGCAGGAGTGTGCCGCGGCCCATAGTACAGGCGACTTGGCGAACACAGACAAAACGATGGGGGCCGCGGCTCGGCAGGGATGTGCCGCGGCCCAGGGTGATCGGCAGGTCTCGGCAGGGGCCGCTCGGCAGGACCCGGCAGGGGGGTGCTCGGCAGGGGCCGCGGCCCATCCGGAGTGTGCCGCGGCCCATAGTACAGAATCGGCCAGTTCTGAAGGAAATTCCGGGGGCCGCGGCCCGGCTGCTGTGTGCCGCGGCCCGGCAGTGCAAAATGAGAAAAAACATCTTTTCGAGCGAAGTGCCACGGACCGGAGGGTTTGTACCGTGGCCCGGAGTCCGGTCGACTCCGAAAAAGCCTATATTTCGGAAATTACTCCTACAAATCTCCCCCTTTCCGGAATATAGGAAGAGTTCGCCATCCCGGCGATCGAGCAACACACTTTCACCTTATCTCTACTTAACGCTTTCGTTAACATATCGGAACCATTATCATCGGTATGAACTTTATCAAGTTCAAACAAACCATCCTCCAAAGCATCTCGGATCCAATGATACCTCACATCGATATGCTTCGTTCTCTTGTGAAAAGTCGCATTCTTAGCCAAATGAATCGCACTTTTACTATCACAAAGAACTACGTAACGTCGTTGTCGGAAGCCTAGCTCTCATAAAAACATTTTTAACCATAAGAGCTCTTTGCTCGCTTCCACCGCCGCAATATACTCGGCCTCCGTAGTAGACAAGGCAACGCACTTTTGCAATCTTGATTGCCATGACACGGCTCCCCCTGCAAACGTCATTAAATAACCGGAAGTGGATTTTCGGTTATCTTCATTACCGGCCATATCCGAATCGGAATATCCAACAAGCATTGCTTTCCCGTTTCCAAACGTAATACCCAATTTGGAAGTACCCCGTAAATATCTAAATATCCATTTTACGGCTTCCCAATGCTTCTTACCCGGATTCGATAGAAACCGGCTCACCACTCCCACGGCATGAGCAATGTCGGGCCTAGTACAAACCATAGCGTACATCAAACTCCCGACCGCCGAGGCATATGGAATTTTATCCATATCCTCAATCTCCTCCTTCGTCTTAGGGCAATCTTGACTCATCAATTTAAAGTTGTTAGTAAGAGGCGAACTAACAACTTTAGCTTTATCCATGTTGAAAATTTTAAGCACCTTCTCGATGTATTGCTCTTGCGACATGTGCAATTTCCGGGCTGCTCTATCCCGTGTAATTCTTATCCCAAGAATTTGTTTAGCCGCCCCCAAGTCCTTCATGGCAAAGGACTTACTCAATTCTTTCTTCAAGTCGGTAATCCTCTCGGCATTCTTGCCAACGATCAACATGTCATCCACATAGAGCAATAAGATGATAAAGTCATCATCTCCGAATTTCTTAAAAAATACGCAATGGTCGAGAGTCGTCTTCCGATAGCCTTGCTCCCCCATAACCGACTCAAACTTCTTGTACCATTGCCTTGGTGCTTGTTTCAACCCGTATAAACTCTTTCGAAGTTTACACACATAATCCTCTTTTCCTTCGACCTCAAATCCTTCCGGTTGCTTCATATAAGTTTCCTTGTCAAGGTCTCCGTGAAGAAAATCCGTCTTGACATCCATTTGCTCGACCTCAAGATCGAGGCTAGCCGCAATACCAAGGACCAATCGAATCGATCCTATCTTCACAACCGGAGAAAAAATCTCGTCAAAATCAATGCCCTTCTTTTGACTAAATCCTTTCACCACGAGTCTAGCTTTATATCGGGGCAACGAGGTATGCTCCTCCGACTTCACCCGATACACCCATTTGTTTCTCAAAGCCCTCTTGCCTTTCGGCAACTTCACCAACTCGTAAGTGTTATTCTCATGCAAGGAACTCATCTCGTCTTGCATGGCATCCATCTATTCCTTCTTCTTTTCATCCTCCATGGCCTCCGCAATATATTCGGGCTCTCCCTCATCGGTGAGTAAGACATACTCATCGGCCGAATAACGAGTGAAGGGATGACGGTCCCTCATCGACCGCCTATGTGGAACAAAAGATGGAATGTTCGTCACGGGTAGCTCGGGATGAGCTCCATCGGTGTCATCTAGCCTCAATTCATCGTTGTCACCGGCATCTTGTTGTTCATCATTTTGGACGTCATCTCCAACGGGTGTCTCAATATTTTTTGGAGGAACGGGGTCCAAATCAATAAGATCATAGTCATGTTGCGGAGCCGACTCTCCATTCTCAACATCTTTCATTGTTTGATCTTCTACGAAAACAACATCTCTCGACCAAACAAGCCTCTTTGTAACCGGGTCATATAATCTATACCCGAACTCATCAAGTCCGTAGCCAATAAAAATACACGGCTTCGTCTTGGAATCAAGCTTTGATCTCTCATCATTCGGAATATGAACAAAAGCTTTACATCCGAAGACCCTCAAGTGGCGGTACGAGATCTCTTTACCGCTCCACACCTTATCCGGCACATCAAATTCCAAAGGAACACAAGGCGTCAAATTAATAACATGAACCGCCGTGTTCAAAGCTTCTCCCCAAAACGACTTTGGCAATCCAGCATGTGAGAGCATACAACGAGCTCTCTCGACCAAAGTCCGGTTCATTCTCTCCGCTAAACCATTGAGTTGCGGAGTCTTCGGGGGCGTCTTTTGATGTCGGATCCCTTGCTCTCGGCAATATTCATCAAAGGGTCCGGTGTACTCTCCACCATTGTCCGTCCGGATACACTTTAGCTTCTTCCCGGTCTCTCTTTCCACCGAGGCATGAAATTGCTTGAAAGTGTCTAACACTTGATCTTTGGTTTTCAAGGTGTATGCCCACACCTTCCTAGAGTGATCGTCGATGAATGTGACAAAATATCGGCAACCACCGAGCGTCCTCGTTTTCATAGGACCACAAACATCGGAATGAATAAGATCAAGAACATTTTTCTTCCTTGAAGGAGTATGACTCTTAAAAGTAACTCTCCTTTGCTTCCCGGCTAGAAAATGAGAGAATCTTTTAAGGTGTACCTTATGAACCCCGGACAACACCTCTTTCTTCGACAATAGCGCCATTCCTTTTTCACTAATATGACCGAGCCTCTTATGCCATAGCTCGGCCATGTCATTATTGTCGATTGCATTCACAAAATTAGTCGTGACCTTCGGAAGTGTCACGTACAACTTTCCTTCCTTTTGTCCTCTCCCGACAATCAAGGAACCTCTCGTGAGTTTCCACAACCCCTTTCCAAAACCGCTATGGTAACCGTCATCATCGAGTAAACCAACGGACATAACATTAAGCCTCATGTCCGTAACATGTTTTACATTCTGTAAAACAAGTTCCATTCCGGTGTCGAATCTCAAATGCACATCTCCCACTCCAACAATCTTGGATAACCCGTCGTTACCCATATTGACTATACCAAAGTCGCCCGGAGTATATGAAGAGTAAAAATCTCTACGTGATGTAACATGACACGTAGATCCACTATCGACCACCCAACTCGACTCATCTCTAGCAAGGTTGACCATATCATAATCGCAACAAACAAAGAATTCTTCGGTAGTAGTATTAACTTCGGCTTTATCATTACTACCGCTTTCCTTCTTTTCTGAATTTTCTCGGCCTTGGCGTTTCTCCTTCTTCAACTTTCGGCAAAAATTTTTAGTATGCCCTTTCTTACCACAATGGTAACATTCGATGTTGGCATACTTCCCCCGAGAACTACTCGTTTGTGGCCCTCTATTACTCGAACCTCTACTTGGACCTCTCCCCGTCTTTCGGTAACTAGAACATCCGACTGTGACGAAGATCCTTGTGCTTTTCTTCGGACCTCCTCATTCAACATGTTCTCTTTTGCTAGTTCCATCGAAATAACTCCATCGGGGGCAAAATTAGACAACGACGTTCGAAACGTCTCCCAAGAATCCGGCAATGTGCCTAACAACCACAAAACTTGTACCTCCTCTTCGAATTTAATTCCCATTCCGGCAAGTTGATTAATGATGCCTTGGAATGTATTTAAATGATCCGATAGAGGAGTCCCATCTCGAAACTTCAAATTCATCATTTGTTTAATGAGGAATAACTTATTATTCCCCGTCTTCCGAGCATACAATTGCTCGAGCTTATGCCACAACTCTCGAGCATCCTTCTCACCACTTATATGGTTAAAAACATTGTCATCCACCCATTGTCGAATATATACGCAAACTTGGCGATGCAAAATAGTCCACTCCACGTCGGACTTCCCTTCCGGTTTATCTTTGCTAAAAACCGGCATATAATAATCCTTCACATATAGAAGGTCTTCCATATTCCCCTTCCATACGTGGTAGTTTGAACCGTTCAAGTTAACCATTCTACACGTGTTGGCTTCCATCTTACGATTGAGATACTAAACACCACGAAACAACAAATACCGTGGCTCCGATAACAATTTTTTGGGAAAAATACTGACAAACATCACGTCACAACGAATAAAGCGGAACCTCGTTTGACAAATTCCCACTCTTCAATCGTAACTTCGTGGTTACCGATGAGTAGAGCACCAATTACAACTCGATAAAATAATACAAATGATATTCGAAAGCAATAAACAACGAGACACAATTTTTAGCGTGGAAAACCCCTCAAGACGAGAGTAAAAACCACGGGACCGAAGCCGCTTAAAATTCACTATCACCAATACACACAAATACACAATCTTCCCTAATACAAACTAGGGGTATACACCAATCGTCAAATACTTGGTAATAAATGTTTTTCAAGTATTTGGAATCAATAACAACAACAAGATCGATAACGAAAACAACCGTAAATGGCTTACACAAAGAGCTAACGAAATACCCGTACTTCCGGAGTCAAAAACTCGATCTACACCGGTGAAAAGATTTGCCCAATAGCTACCAAGCTCTTGTCAAAAGATCACGACAATCTGACCGATAAATCTCCGGGAAAATATAAATTGTATTTCTCTCTCTATATCTCTCTCTCTCTTGTTCTTGAGTGTAGGTAGTGAAATTGATAATGATTCCCGCAGCAAACATGATAGAAATACACAACCTGTGCAAGGTTGATTTGTGTGCCGCGGCCCAGCTCAAGTGTGCCGCGGCACACAGCGCAAAATTGCGCCCAGGTCTTCGGCGGGGGCCGCGACCCAGTAGGAGTGTGCCGCAGCCCATAGTACAGGCGACTTGGCGAACACAGACAAAACGATGGGGGCCGCGGCTCGGTAGGGATGTGCCGCGGCCCAGGGTGATCGGCAGGTCTCGGCAGGGGCCGCTCGGCAGGACCCGGCAGGGGGGTGCTCGGCAGGGGCCGCGGCCCATCCGGAGTGTGCCGCGGCCCATAGTACAGAATCGGCCAGTTCTGAAGGAAATTCCGGGGGCCGCGGCCCGGCTGCTGTGTGCCGCGGCCCGGAAGTGAAAAATGAGAAAAAAGATCTTTTCGAGCGAAGTGCCACGGACCAGAGGGTTTGTACCGTGGCCCGGATTTCGGTCGACTCCGAAAAAGCTAATATTTCGAAAATTACTCCTACAACTTGTAACACCCCCAAAACCATATGGGAATATTACACGTCGTAGACCCTTTCCACAAGGATCTACCAGGCTAAACATCCATAAACAACCAAATGCTTGCCCGACCAGGGTCAAACAATAAAATAATCCAGACCGTTATGGTCACTTACATGTGAATACACAGACCGATGAGGTCACACAACCCATTCAACAAAACTGACCTAAACGACATTACCCACACAGGGGTCGAAATACAATACAGCGGAAGACTGAAATCAACTCTGACAATACAACAAAAATCAAACAACTCTCGACTCATGATTAGTATCGCAGCTCGTTATCCTCTTGTGCCAATCCTGGATCGCCTCCCTAAATGCATGTACCGACGCAAGCAGACATCCACCCCGACATTACTGGGTTAGTAAACTCCACCGCTTTTACTAGTGCAAGTATCAAATCATACGAAATATAACAAGCAAGTAATAATCGTGAATCAAATATAACAATCAAGTATCAAAATATCCCCGGGAGGTTTTCACAAGGAAATATAAGCTATGAAGCATTCGAAAATAAGATTATCATCTCGGGAATTTTTAGAATTTCAAAACCTTTCAAAAATCTTAGGGTCTTAACCCAAATCTCAAAATTGTATTTAAACAATTTACAGTACGAAAACATTTCCATAAATCTCATGGGGCTCGGCCCAACATTCTTTTCTTAAAACTTTCTTACAAAAAGTTTGATTTACAAAACATGATTCGTGACACCGTGATCCCTTGTCGCGTGTCTCCGTAGGTTCAACAACCCGCACGGACTTAACCAATCACAACAATCACAACAATCAATCATGCTCATGACTCCGTGATCGCTTGCCACGAGTCTCCGTAGGTTCAACAACCCAAACGGATTGAGCAAACACAATAATCACAACAATCAATCATGCTCACGACTCCGTGATCGCTTGCCACGAGTCTCCGTAGGTTCAACAACCCACACGGATTGAGCAAACACAACAATCACAACAACCAGTCCCGACCCCGTGAACCTGTGTCACGTGTCACCATAGGTTCCGTCGAACCCGCACGGTTGGACGTACTGTGTCCTGATTCAATAGACCTGTGCCATGAATCATCGTAGGCCTCGTCAGACCCGCACGATTGGACCTCAACAGCACACACTAAGTTTTGATCCCATGGACCTGTGCCATGAATCCTCGTAGGCCCCGTCGAACCCACACGAGTGAACTTAGCGTTCCAACACACAATATTCACATTCACATTCACATTACATATGACAATGAGCACAGTTAATCAATCACGTTGATCACCACAAAATCGTACATCACACGCACAAAACACAATCTCAACACTCGCAACAACTATGATCAATCACAACACACAACCAACATAACACACGATCGGTACACAATACATTGCACAATCAAGTGTACAACCATCCCATATGTACACAAATGGCGCAAGACCTAACACGTATACCAATATAACGCTATTATCACAAAGCCTTCAAATTGCGGAATACACAACCAGTTCAAACGGAACATATTTACGAAGGCAAGTAAAATCATTATAAATCTCATACGTGATTATTAGTCGCAAGATACAAGTTGTATAATAAGATACTTGCCTTACTAACCGCTACCGAACGCTCCGAAGGACACGGTTCGACCGGGAAGCTCAGACCCCAAAGAAGGCAACGAACGGAAGGGTTCCTACTCGAGTTCTTCACAAGAATCTCGACCCTAACATCATATAAATATTAAATCAACGATCATACGAGGAAGAATAATCGTAGAACGTCCGAAAACCTCTCTATGACATTCTATCGGACACCTTCAAGGCGTCGATCAAGAACTCAACCAAAACAACGAACCGATACGATCCAACCATGGAATAACAAGGAAATGATATAATACATCTAAATAATCATCAATCCATGATAGTCCTAAGTTAAATCGGATTAAACGGATGAAAACAACCAAAACACCCAAATTCCCCAAAACTAGATTTCTAGGAAATCTGACCTGATTCGCTCGATCAAAGGATGTTATAGGATGGATGATTGATGATATGAACTCCAAGACTTCATGAATTGATCGTACAACAACATCTATCCATGATAAACACAACTCCAGCCGCAGAAGAGAAGGAAACGAATGAGAAAAATGGTGAAAAACCCATCTGCTGGGCCTTATATAGGCTGCCTGCCGGCCGCCTTATGTACGTAACCGGCCATGGCTTACGTACGTAACCGGCCATGGCCGAGTCTCTGCCCAAAAATGCCGGAAGTGTTACGTACGTAACCGGCCAAGGCTTACGTACGTAACCGGCCTTACGTACGTAACTGCCGATCACTACCGGCCGTAACTCGGACATTGCCGACCTGGGCCCAGACTGCCCGACCATGACTCAGCCGGGGCCAACTCCGACGGCCCGAACGACCCCGAAACCCAAACCTGAATACGAATCGAAGATACGGTTACGAAGTACTCGCGAAGACGAATTCGAGCACTAAGAGAACACACGATTCCGACCACCCGAAGGCTCGAAATTCGACAACGGAAGGTAATTACCCCAAACTTTGGGAAATTACGAAAACGGCCCAAAACGTCCGAAATACACGATACACGATCGAAACACCAAACCAAAGCTCGCAACATGAATAATAACATTAAATGAACTTACGAGAAACTCGAAACAACAGTTTCGGACGAGATTCGCAAGAATCGAACTCAAGTGCGGAAAAACCGCTTAAGATCACGGAATTCAACAAAACGATACCGAAACGAACTCGGATGACAAAAAGTGCAGAATTAATCATTCTCGAAATGACGAAACAGTTATGAGCAAGTCGTCAAAATGGGCTCCCGCCGAAAAAAGAAAATCACCGAAATCCGAAATTACGGGTATTACATTCTACCCTCCTTAAAAGAAGTTTCGTCCCGAAACTTAAAACAAGTAGGGAGAAGCAATATACCACCAGGAATATTTCAATGAGATACACAAGAATGCGTAAATAACGCCCAACGGAGAAACGTTACAAACAACGCAAAGGAATATACGGTGCACACACGCTCCAAGACGACCAACACAACGCCACCGATAGAGACATAATAAAACCACAAGTGACAAGCGTCATCAAACATATAATACAACCAAGTCGATTATCCGAACAATCACGAAACACAAAGCACCCGTTACAAGGAAACACGCACAATCAAGAAAACAGAAATAAACACACAAACGATCCACAAGGACAACCACAAACAATTCGGACTACGCCGAAATCCTCAAAAACTACACTAGGCATTTCTGTGTCCTTTCGGAGTAGAGACGCAACCTCAATCCCCAAATCTCTCAGCTATCGTCTTGCAATGCACGACTCGGTGACCCACCGGGCCACACTAGAAACAGCTGACTAACGGTGAACGACAATTCTTCGCGGTACGAGATCAGGCAACAACAGTCAGACAACAACGACCGAACAACAACAATCGAACAACAACGACCGAACAACAATGATCGAACAACAACGATCAAATAACAATGATCGGACAACAACGATCAAATAACAATGATCGGACAACAACGATCAAATAACAATGATCGAACAACAATGATCAAATAAGAATGATCAAACAACAACGATCGAACAACAATGATCGAACAACAATGATCAAATAACAATGATCGAATAACAACGATCGAACAACAATGATCGAATGACAATAGTCGAACAATGACTTCGAAGTCCCCACTTCAACTCCAGACATTAAAAAAAAACTGGTAGAAAGTGAAAGATGTTACTTCCAAACAAGGTTCAAGAATCGAACCGAACTCGGAAAAGTCACGATGATAAACAGATCGATCTGAAACAAGGTCACAACCAGTTCGAACGATGACAACCGAGACATCAAACAAGTTCAAAAAGTATCGACAAACATGTGCAAGTTGATAGAATTTAGAAGGAGAAACTGCAGAAGTCAAAAATAGTACGGGTATTACATCCGAACTCTTATAAAAGAAATGTCGTCCCTGCAGCTCACAACAACGGAAACAAGGTAACAATACAAAAAGCAACCGATAGAAAAATCTCCCATGGGCCTCTCAGAGCCGATCCTGATATCTGTGCTGAAGCGCGAACTCCGAAAGTCTCGGTAGCCAATTCGCAAAACTGAATTATGTGTCCCTCAAGTCCGCACTTGAAACGCGTTACTGATGAGAAGGAAAATTTACACGTGCAAGCCCCGGCACATCGCGGTTGAAACACCTCGGCTCGGCATACCGAAAATACACATGCTAGATACAATGGGGCATAACGTCGCAAAACAACATAGCGGAGATGCCAACTCAGCACAACAAATAATTATAACACATATAATATACAATGATTACCATCATAAAGTAATACATACACAAACACCACAGCAACGACGGTATCGTTCGGCGACCTCAACGGCCCGAACGATAACCAGCACATAATTACGAACATCATGAAACAATCACACATGTACACCAACGTACAAACCCAAGCTTAAGCAGCTCACACATGTGCGACAACACGCAATTCACTACGAGGCGACAACATTAAAGATCAACATCACACCTCTCACAGAGGGCTAACGTAACAAATGCGAGGCAAAGACTCAACGTTCACGCCACCAATTCAATCACAATTCAGAGGGCTAACACCCTAACGACAATACCAACATCATACACACCTTCTCCGACCACAAGCAGGAAATGATGGGTTTTAAAAACGAAAACCACCTTTCGTTGGAACAAAAATGAGGACACTTTTCTTTTGGTGAAAAACTTTCAGAAATATTCGACCCTCGGGTCTAAGTAAAAGTGTTTCTAAAACATTGAAAATATCTCAAAACATTTTGATCCTCGAGGTAGAAGAATTTTTGAAACATATTGTGGCACCTAGGATGTACCACGAGAAAATAATTCATTTTAAAAGTACGTCTCGAAATTTATTTTCTAAGATACTCAAGGTTTTCAAAGATAATTCAATGGGCTAGAATGCCCAAAAGTTTCAGCTAATTACACGGAACATTATAGCGCCGTGGGTCCCACGCCGGAACCCACCAGGCTAAAAACCATTTACAAAAACGCCAAAAAGCCGATGACGGTAATATTTCAAAAACTCACAAAAGCCATTCACGAAATACTAAATACCGTCATAAGAATTCGCCAAAACGATCAAGGCCACAATGCCAAAAACTCGATCAAGGGAATCGGTTTTCAAAATAAACTCAGTCGGTAAAATACCGAAAGCCATTACAAAAGAACTCACGCAGCGTATAAAAGAAATACAATCTAACACGCACAATCCAGCAACACTACTCCTCATATTAACGAAATATGAGAGTAAAATAACCACATATCACGAAATCAAAATCCATAAGAGGATTCCGTCAATTAACTCATAATCATACCAGTAACTCGCATCAGACGAGGCACAAACACAAAGAAGGGAGACTTACATCCACAGGTCGCACGAAGGTGACGGTCGCCCATGATACTAATCTCGTCCGACAACATAACCGACACGTTGTGACTACGCACAATTC
This sequence comes from Orobanche coerulescens, assembly GCA_033398695.1. NCBI lineage: Eukaryota > Viridiplantae > Streptophyta > Magnoliopsida > Lamiales > Orobanchaceae > Orobanche > Orobanche coerulescens. The sequence continues at coordinate 56,160,264 of CM065803.1, forward strand.
AACTTGTCACCTGACGACTCGAACGACAAGACAACATATTACTCGACAAATCACGACTTGACTCGACCCGACAGCCTAGGTTTCCGCAACCTAAGCTCCGATACCATAAATGTAACACCCCCAAAACCATATGGGAATATTACACGACGTAGACCCTTTCCACAAGGATTTACCAGGCTAAACATCCATAAACAACCAAATGCTTGCCCGACCAGGGTCAAACAATAAAATAATCCAGACCGTTATGGTCACTTACACGCGAATACACAGACCGATGAGGTCACACAACCCAATCAACAAAACTGACCTAAACGACATTACCCACACAGGGGTCGAAATACAATACAGCAGAAGACTGAAATCAACTCTGACAATACAACAAAAATCAAACAACTCTCGACTCATGATTAGTATCACAGCTCGTCATCCTCTTGTGCCAATCCTGTGACTGCTCCCCTAAATCTGCATGTACCTGGACGCAAAACAGACATCCACCCCCGATTACTCGGGGGTTAGTAAAACTCTACTGTTTTACTAATGCAAGTATCAAATCATACGAAATATAATAATCAAGTAATAATCGTGAATCAAATATAACAATCAAGTATCAAAATATCCCCGGGAGGTTTTCACAAGGAAATATAAGCTATGAAGCATTCGAAAATAAGATTATCATCTCGGGAATTTTTAGAATTTCAAAACCTTTCGAAAATCTTAGGGTCTTAACCCAAATCTCAAAATTGTATTTCAACAATTTACAGTACGAAAACATTTCCATAAATCTCATGGGGCTCGGCCCAACATTCTTTTCTTAAAACTTTCTTACAAAAAGTTTGATTTCGAAAACATGATTCGTGACACCGTGATCCCCTGTCACGTGTCTCTGTAGGTTCAACAACCCGCACGGACTTAACCAATCACAACAATCACAACAATCAATCATGCTCATGACTCCGTGATCGCTTGCCACGAGTCTCCGTAGGTTCAACAACCCACACGGATTGAGCAAACACAACAATCACAACAATCAATCATGCTCACGACTCCGTGATCGCTTGCCACGAGTCTCCGTAGGTTCAACAACCCACACGGATTGAGCAAACACAACAATCACAAAAACTACCCCACCCCGTGAACTCCGTGTCACGTGTCACCGTAGGTTCCGTCGAACCCGCACGGTTGACGCATCTTGTCCTGATTCAATGGACCTGTGCCATGAATCAGCGTAGGCCTCGTCAGACCCGCATGATTGGACCTCAGCACCACACACTAAGTTCTGATCCCATGGACCTGTGCCATGAATCCTCGTAGGCCCCGTCGAACCCACACGAGTGAACTTAGCGTTCCAGCACACAATATTCACATTCACATTCACATTACATATAACAATGAGCACAGTTAATCAATCACGTTGATCACCAGAAAATCGTACATCACACGCACATAGCACAATCTCAACACTCGCAACAACTATCATCAATCACAACACACAACCAACATAACACACGATCGGTACACAATACATTGCACAACCAAGTGTACAACCATCCCATATGTACACAAATGGCGCAACACCTAACACGTATACCAATATAACACTATTATCACAAAGCCTTCAAATTGCGGAATACACAACCAATTCAAACGGAACATATTTACGAAGGCAAGTAAAATCATTATAAATCTCATACGTGATTATTAGTCGCAAGATACAAGTCGTATAATAAGATACTTGCCTTACTAACCGCTACCGAATGCTCCGAAGGACACGGTTCGACCGGGAAGCTCGGACCCCAAAGAAGGCAACGAACGGAAGGGTTCCGACTCGAGTTCTTCACAAGAATCTCGACCCTAACATCATATAAATATTAAATCAACGATCATACGATGAAGAATAATCGTAGAACGTCCGAAAACCCCTCTATGACATTCTATCGGACACCTTCAAGGCGTCGATTAAGAACTCAACCAAAACAACGAACCGATACAATCCAACCATGGAATAACAAGGAAATGATATAATACATCTAAATAATCATCAATCCATGACAGTCCTAAGTTAAATCGGACTAAACGGATGAAAACAACCAAAACACCCAAATTCCCCAAAACTAGATTTCTAGGAAATCTGACCTGATTCGCTCGATCAAAGGATGTTATAGGATGGATGATTGTGTAGGTCACAAGTCGTCTAGGAACAAGTCTAGAGGGGGGGGGGTGAATAAACTTGTTGAAACTCTTAAACTCTTTTTACGAAGAGTGAGTTTCTTCAGCTGATAGGTAAACAAATGACTTGGAGTCGTTTGTTCTTTAATATAAATGCGGAAGTCAGCTGATGACGAATATAAAGCAACTAATAAAACACGTAACAATGAATGCAGCAGTTAAAGTATGATGCAATAAAACAGTAAAGAACGCAAGCACTTATAGTGGTCTCAGAGGTGGGGTAATCCTCTACTAATCCACTTTTCTCCAAACCAGTTGGAGATGAATTCACTATAATTCTCAACCAGTGATAAATATTACAGTGATTCAAACAAACTACAACAGCTTCCAACCAGTGGAAATCCGTGCTGTTGTACCACACTTGACTGCCTTGCACCTCTTGACCCTCGATCCTTGGATGCCTTTACAGTCACTAACTTCAACCAGTGAAGTACCCCGAACTCAGGATTATAGACAAGAGTTTTTGTTTTCTCCAACTAAGAGCTTCTTTAAGTATGAACTTTTAGAACCGCTCTTTTCTCGATGCTGTGTTGCGCTTTTTGATAGCTTGAATGCTTTGATCGCTTGAAAGAATGTTAGCACCGATTATCATAAGGTATTGTGTTGTGCTCAGCTTCAAATCTTCGGATATATATAGGTCACGATCTCTGAGCTTTTCCTTATAGCCGTTGCAAGTCTTTTGAACAAATCCATCCGTTGGAGGGAGAGTTCTTTGTTAAATCTTTTCTGAACGTTGCAAGGCTGGATTCCCATATTTTAATCTATCTTCCGACCGTTGTGAAGACTCTGCATGTGATGCGCCGAATCTTTTGAATTTAAAACGATTAAAGTCTTCAAGGTGGGTCTGGATGATTTATTTAAAACATATCTCTTGCGGGAATCTCTCCAATTTGTCTCTTCACGTTGCATGTGACTTTCCGTAATACTTGACTTTTCAACGCATGCTAACGTGGACTTGGAGTACTTGGCTGATCTCGACTAGGCTGATGAGCAGTTAACATCTCTGCAGTCTGGACCTCTCTGATGTTCACTGTTTATGACTTCACTGATCAGGTGACTTGTCTGAGGTACCTTGGCTGCAGTCTGGTCAAACGTCCCTGATAATCTTTGTTGACCAGAACTACTCTGACTTGACTTGGTTGATCCTCTCTGATGGACTTAGCTGTACTCAGTACTTAGCGAAATTCAAGATGAAGAAATTGACTGGGCAGATTACATATTTAGGCAACTTGTTCGAGAGGTCAACAAAGCCGAATGGCTTGTTGATGAGAAGAGATTTAAAACAAAGCTGGCGTTTGGAACGCAGCTAAGTTGGATGCTGGAAAAGACAGGCATGGCGAAGGGAAGCACTGACCCCTTCCACCCCAATAAAAGACTTGGTCATCTGGACCAAGAGACGCTGAGAAAATTGGGAGGCACAAGGAGAGCAGCTCAGATGTTGAAAGAGCTGCCTGACACAAGGCCCTACCCGAGATATTATTCGTCCGGAGAGTCGGACCGACCTGCAGCCAACAACCCAACTGCAGTCGAGTCAGACTCTGAGTCCGATAACACTCCCATAGTAGTCCGATTTAAGAGAAGGGGACCAGCCCCTGGAGAGCCATCGATCATGCAGTCATCACCAGAACCCTCTCCCAAGAGGCCCAGGAGACTGCAGTTTAGTGAGGAAGAGCAGTCAGATCATCATGCTAGCCCTGCAGCCAGGTCACCTACCCTGGAAGACCAGCCTGCCCCAGGCACCCTCGAGACTCAAATTGTGGCTGTCTTCACCCCAGCCTACATCTCTGAGGAAGAAGAAGCAGGTCTAATAATTTCTATCCCTGAAGCCAACTATATCTTTAACCTCTTGGAAAATAATATTTTCAATCTATCCATCGAACAATTACAACTTGTTAAACCTCTAGCCTTAAAACAATCATTCCTTGAAGTTTTTGAAGAATGGAAATTTTTGAAATCCCTATCTTTTGTCAAACTTCAAACTTTCATTGACACTTGTGGTTGGGACTATCCCCAAGCCACGGAGGATGTGCTGATAGATTTTTGTAAAACAATAGACAAAATTTTGATCCTTCAGGAGGACTGGTTCATGTCAAATTTTAAAACCAACATGGACCAGTTCATCCATTCCATTATGCTTAGTATTTTTGATGGATCCTATGAGAAAGCTGTTGAGGAGGAAGTTGAAAAGGAAATAAGTATTGAGGAGGTAGATAGAGAAGAAAATGAAGAAGTTGTTGTTTTAGACGATGAAGAAGAAGAGCAGGAAGAGAGAAGAAAAGAAGAAATGATTTTAGTTGAAAATCAACCTGAGGAAGTTGAGAAGACAGAAGAGTTGCTTGATGAAGAAGAAGAAGAAGAAGGAGAAGAAGTCGAAAAGGAAGATAATGAAGGAGAGAAGGAGAATGATGAAGGTGAAGATGATGATGCTGATGAAGGAGAAAAGGATGGGAAAGCTGATGATGATAATAATGATAACAATAATGATAATAATAATGATGATGATGAGGATGGTGATGAAGGAGGAGATAAAGGAGCTGAAAAAGAAAAAGAAAAATAAAATATTGAAGAAGAAAAGGAGGAAGAGCAGGAGAAAGAGCAAGAGAAAGAAGAAGAAGAAAAGGAGCCGGAGCCAGAGCCGACACAAGAAACTACAGATAGGACTGTGGTACCTGCCCGGTACACCAGCCTAGATGCGGAGTTAGCTGAGGACTCCTGATCAGGGACCCCAGAGAAGACCCCATTTGGAGTACCAGCTGCAGACAGAAGCTTGCAGTCCAGTGGTTCAATTGCAGAAGGCTCAGGAGAGCACTCTCCACCAGCTCAAATCTCACCTGCCTTGACTGAGCTGATCAGGCAGATAGTGAAAGATACGATTGGAGAGCTGCTGGCATCTCAGGTCACTCCTGACCTTCAATCCATCAATGCAAAGATCGACACTTTGCAGCAGAGAGAAGTTCCTCAGCCTCCTCCCCCTACCAACAACAGAATGCCATTTGGCATGTCTGATTGGATGAGCAGAATGGAGCAGCAATTGACTACCCTAGTTGATGCTGGCAAAAATGGGGAAGAGAGAATGCAGGGGGAAGGAAATGATCAAGAAGAGATAAGGAAGGAGTTTAGATCGAAGAAAAGGCAGGATGTCCAGATGATCACTGCTGGGACATCCTCAGCCAAGAGGAAGGGAGGATCAGAAGAACAGACTGACCAGCCTGAAGGCAAGAACAGGAGGACTAGAGGAGGTTTTGAGCCTACTCTAGAGTGGGAAGGAAAGGAGTTGTGGTTTGTGGAGGATTTTGTTCCATATGAAGCCCTGGGAATGTGGGGATCTGCAAGAAAGAAGTTTATCAGAGACTACTACATCTGGGAAATACTCCAGGATGATAATCTCTCCCCACAACAGATCTTCATAAATTTCATGGAAGAAGCTCATCCACAACTCTAGGCTATTCTGAAGAAACATGCTGAGAAACTAAATGCCTATCCCATGATTCCTCCATTCACTGCCAAAGATCCTCCTACTTTGGAAAGAGAAGGTGCGTGCTACAAAGGAAAATCAAGAAGCTATGTCTTGAGAACAAATTTTCATCCCAAGAAGAGCAAGCCTTCGCAGCCCTTGTTGTGAAAAGGAAGTATGGTCTTGCCCCAGTCAAGACAAGACCAATCGGAGCTAAACCCTTCAGACCTGCCAAACAGCCTATTCGAAGAGGCAGAGGAAGAGGCAGATGACTTTCACTTACTTATTTTTACTTGTAATGACTTATGTACTTGAAACTTTTCTTGTAAAATTCAGCCATGTACTTGTAAAATTAATTTTATAACAGTCTTTTTGAATGACAATTCCCAGTTGTCTCAAAAATTAGACTGACTTTAGTCTGTGTCTTGCACTTAAGTGCAGACTTGATCATTTGATTACTTGTTTAAAGTTTTGCCATCATCAAAATAGGGGGAATTTGTTAGGAATACTTGTTAGATTTTGATGATGTCATTAATATAAAGTCAAATGTTTATTACTTGGCAAAAATGTAAGGAAGAACCAAATGAGTATCTTCCATAGGCCAAATATGTTAAGTATAAAACTTGGCTTTATATTAATGACATCATCAAAATCTAACAAGTATTCCTAAGAGATTGATGATATGAACTCCAACACTTCATGGATTGATCGTCCAATAACATCTATCCATGATAAACACAACTCCAACCGCGGAAGAGAAGGAAACGAATGAGAAAAATGGTGAAAAACCCGTCTGCTGGGCCTTATATAGGCTGCCTGCCACCCGCCTTACGTATGTAACCGGCCATGGCTTACGTACGTAACCGGCCATGGCCGAGTCTCTGCCCAAAAATGCCGGAAGTGTTACGTACGTAACCGGCCAAGGCTTACGTACGTAACTGGCCTTACATACGTAACTGCCGATCACTACCGGCCGTAACTCGGACAGTGCCGGCCATGACTCGGCCGGGGCCAACTCCGACGGACCGAACGATCCCGAAACTCGAACCTGAATACGAATCGAAGATACGGTTACGAAGTACTCGCGAAGTCGAATTCGAACACTAAGAGAACACACGATTCCGACCACCCGAAGGCTCGAAATTCGACAACGGAAGGTAATTACCCCAAACTTTGGGAAATTACGAAAACGACCCAAAACGTCCGAAATACACGATACACGATCGAAACACTAAACCAAAGCTCGCAACATGAATAATAACATTAAATGAACTTACGATAAACTCGAAACAACAGTTTCGGACGAGATTCGCAAGAATCGAACTCAAGTGCGGAAAAACCGCTTAAGAACACGGAATTCAACAAAACGATACCGAAACGAACTCGGATGACAAAAAGTGCAGAATTAATCATTCTCGAAATGACGAAACAGTCATGAGAGAGTCGTCAAAACGGGCTCCCGCCGAAAAAAAAGAAAATCACCGAAATCCGAAATTACGGGTATTACACAACTTGGTCCTCATTATTTGGCTCTTGCAGCTTTTCCTTTACACATTTATGGGAAAATGCCATTTTATTGTGCTTTTGGATTTGCCTCGGTGCTACTCGAAAATTAACGTTTTTTATGTTGCCTCCCTACTACCTTAGCCAATTGACCGATTTGCGCCTCTAGATTTTTCATTTGAGTTCCCACAGTGGTTAAAAGTACGCCATCTGATAGGTCTTGTCTTCATCTCGTGTGAACGGGCTTCCTGTCTCCGTCATGAACATACGAAGGATACTCTTCAAATTCAAACTCGATCTTTACTCGTCGACCTCCTCGCCATTTGATACTTAAATCTAGCACGAGGTTGTAATGAATTAGTCAGATTTCCATAGCTAATATTTTTGTGATTCCTATTGGAAGGATGATATAATCCTGAAGGAGGGTTATTTTAGTAATTATTGAAATTATGGTTATTGATGTATTTTCCTCCTTTAAAGGGTCCAGTTGCGATGTATTCACTTGAGGTGCTGCCCTTGCATCCTTTCCCTTAGTCGAAGTGCCTAAGTGGTTGGTAACGTGAGACCCTATATTTTTATTTTGTATAATTTTGAATTTTGAACTATTGTGTAGATTCTTGACGTTTTGTTAACTCGCAAGTTGAATTCTTTTAATTATCTACGTTATGCATGGAGATATTGAATCTACGATTACGCCTAGTACGTTGACTTGTTATGAAGCAATTATAGTCATGTTAGCATCATTTTACGTAGATATGTTAAGTTATTAGCATATTGACGTCTTTTATAACAATTTCCGTCATGAGTGATGAAACCACCTTTGTAGTCACATAAATCTTGGTTGAAGTCTAACTGATTTCAAATAATACGTTTTAGACACATTTATGGTCGATATGAGTTAGACCGTTGGGAAATAAGATGCTGAAAAATAGCCCCAGTCCAATTCCTACGGCCGCATGAAGATAGTGTTACGACTGTAAGCATCAGTTAAGCCACGATCGTCGGAATTGCACTTTAAATGACCGAGGGGGCGAAGCCTTACGGCTGTAAGGACCAGCGACCTACGACCGCTATGGAGTTAGTTACCAGAACCATCCGGAAGCAGCATTACAGCTGTGATGGGGCTTTGATAACGACTGCAACTCCTGGTCTGCTATATATATGGATTGGTTCAAGTAGCAAAGGTAAATTTCGTAGGAAATAGGAATGAATTTGGCTTTTGATTGAGTTAGATCAATAATTGAGATATATATTCAGTTGTGCTACATGTTTGTGTTGTGCGCTACGCGAATTGAAATATGTAAATTAAGTGAGGTTGTGCTACGTGTTTGTGCTGTTTGTGCTACGATGCGATGGAAGATATGATAGACCTTACCTATTTAATATATGTGCTACGAAATAATGAAGTATGTGCTAAACTCACATATTTAAAATATGTACAGCATAATAATTCTTATTTTTTGGTTCGAGGAGGGAAGTTCTAGATCTGTTAAGGGGGGAAAACTATAAGTTACATGTATTATTATACAAAAATATATATTTATATCTATATAATTATTTGTTTAATTAATTAATATAATTTTAATTATAAAATTTTAAATTATAATTTAAATTAAAAAAATGTATTTATTTACATAATATATTCATAATTAATATTAAAATTTATAATAAATTATTTATCTCATTTTGAAGTATGAAACAGATCAAAATCTAAAAGTTCTTGTGTAGTTTTTAATAATATATTTAATTTTAATAATTTTATTATTATTAAGTTAAATGCAACACTTTTAATTGGTGTTGCACGTTGCAACAGCATTATTCTCAAGCAACACTACATTCATGTCTAATGCAATACTTTTTTACTAGTGTTGCAGAAGATCACAAGTGTGAGAGCTATTGCAACGCTATGGTTGCAACGCTTTACAAAAAGCATTACATATGAGCACTTATGGCGTAGTGTGAAGATGAAACCCCCAAATGACTTAGAGATCATCCAATTCAGCAGATCATTGAAAACCTAACTGATGGAGTCAAGACCAGGCAATCTACAAAACCAGCAGGAATGACGATGTTCTCATGTTTCATGTCTCAGATGGAACCCAAATCAACTGAACAGGCCCTGGAAGACTACACCTTGGTAATTGTAATGCAAGAAGAGCTAAACCAAATGAATAGAAACAATGTATGGATACTAACAGACAAACCAAATCACAATGAAGTAATAGGCACCAAATGAGTGTACAAAAACAAGTGTGATGAAGATGGAGCTATTGTTAGGAACAAAGCCAGACTAGTTGCTAAAGGCTATGCTCAGTATGAAGGGATAGATTTTGATGAAACTTATGCACCTGTAGCTAGACTAGAGGTCATCAGACTATTCCATGTCACAAACCAATCTCGACTCGTGATCTACTGTCACGAGTCACCGTAGGTGCAACAACCCACACGGTCTTAACCAAACATAAAAGTCACAAAATCTGTCCCGACTCCATGTTCCACTGTCACGAGTCACTGTAGGCCCCATCGAACCCACACGATTGGACGTACTGTGTCCTAAACCCATGATCCACTGTCATGTGTTTTCGTAGGTCTCGTCAAACCCGCACGATAGGACCCCAGCACGACATACTAAGCTCCGATCTCGTGGTCCACTGCCATGAGTCCTAGTAGGCCCCGTGAAGCCCACACGAGTGAACTTAGCATTACAACACACTACTTTCACGTTCAGATTTCACCAACAATGTACAGGGCAATTCAATCATTGATCAACACGAAGTTTACACATCCAACACATAGTGTGTAATATCCACACTTCAACCATCATCCTCAACAATACACAATCAACGTATCTCATGATCAACACACAACTATATACACATTTTTGTATACAATCAAACCAACCCGATTATCATAACCAACACAATCCTGCAACATTAAACATTTAAGAATAGCACAAACCCCACCAAACATTCATGACATGAATTCATAACCAATTTACATGAACTATGTTTATGAAAGTAAACCAATCATCACAAACCCGACACGTAATCTCTATTGACAAGATACAAATTGTATAAGCAAGATACTTTCCTCGAAAATTAACATGCGAATGCCTTGATGAATTCGGCTCGACCAGAAAGCCTCAAAACCTACAACCTTCATAAGAAACAACGAGAACATAATCACCACGAGGATAAGGACCAACAACGACGAAAATCACAACCAACAACCGAAGAAAAACTCATTGAAACATTTAATCGAACATTAAATGTTCACGGTTTCTCAAGAACCCTAAAACCATCAACCGGGTTGAACGAATTGGATATATGGATATAAAATCCACAGAATATAATCAATAACAATGTTAAAAACAATCAAATCATCAAAACTGGATTGGAAACGAGATCAAGAATAAAACCTCAAGAAAAGTCAACTTTAGAAAAATCAAGAAATACCTCGATATGATGAGAACAACGAACTAGATGATCTTATAATCATCTAAGACTCTTCAAAACACCTTCGGATGGAGCCAGCCAAGAACACAAACCCTAGTCACCCTCGTCTCAATCATCATGGAGGGAAGAATAAATGAAATAAAATGAGGAGAAATGCCTCTTGTTCGAACTTATATATTACACTCAGTTAGCTCGCTAGATCCATTACTTAGCGTGCGCTAACAAATCTGCAGAAGAATAGGACATTCTGCCATGCTTGATATTTTATCCATCAAGGAACTGAGCATCACAGACATGTCATTGATCTTGTGGTCATGTCCTGTGAGCTTGGAGCCAGTCTCCTGAAGGGCGAAAACAGTCTTAGCTTCGCAAATTCTGAGTTTGGCCTGCTCCTATTTGAGAATCTCTTCCTGGCGTTTCTGAAGTTTGGTGAGAGCTTGCTTTAATGCACTCAGCAAAATGCAAAGAGCTTCCTCAATCTTCGTAATTTATCGCTTGACACCGGTCATCTCATCGATGGCAGTTGCATGCAGCCAATCGAGTTGTTTGGCAACGTTGTACAGGGCATCTACAACATCCTGTAGAAACACTGTTTGGCATACGATTACATGCAGTTGATCAATCTTTGCTTCATTTCTGGTAGAGTTGTGGCGCGCTAGTTTATCTTCAGCTCCATTGAGCTGGCGCAGAGCGACATGAATGTGCGGCTGTTTTGGTCTATCCTAAGGTAGAAAACCGTCATTGGATTCCACAAAAGGTGATGCAGGGGCATCAGGTGCAAGAGGTGATGCGGGTATGGTTTCTGTAGATAGTGGTACATGAGGGACTGAATCCTCCTGTTGTCTCTCAGCATCCGCCTACTCTAGCAGAGGGACTGATTCCTCTTGCGGGATTGCGCGGGTTACTTCTTCTTCGTTGGCGATAGGAGCGACTGATTCCTCCTTGTCCTGGGCAGCGTCCTATTGGCGGGTAGGGACTGATGTCTGTCAGATGTCCCTTGACCCTATTGATCCTGCATTCTGGAAATTTCTTATTCTCGAGCCTCCTCGCGACTCATTCTCACACCTTCCTGAAAGGCGTCGTCTGAGTCGGGATCAGAAGCTGGGCTGGTCGGATTTGGACTTCCCCTTCAACCGGGTCTGTTCTTTTGCCACATAATAGTTGGAAATCAGCTCTCGGCAAAAGTTGTTATCCCATTGAAGCAGGATATGGATGTCCTCAGTGTCCAAAACTTCCAGAGCAAAGGCTTCCTCCTCTTTCCATTCTGGCCAGTTGTACAGAGTGTTATAAGATGCGACCCTGTATGACTTCCACTGGACGAACCATTCAAATTCTTGCTCGACTTGCACTTGAAGGAGAGTTTCCTATATGATAGCAGAGGGGGAGGGGCTCCGTACAGTACATGGGTTTACTGTAGGAATAGGATCCGCTGCAGGTGTGGGAGCCTGTTTCAGAGAGGGATCCCGAACAGGGTTGGTACCCTGATGGGAGAGGGATCCTGTAGAGGTGTGGGTTCTCGTACAGGAGAAGAGACTTTCGGATCCGAGTGGGTAGCCGATTCGCCCGTTCCTTCGAAATTGGCAAGTAATTGATCATCCGTCATATCCATCAATGGCTCGGGATCTGCAACGTGTGCAGCAATTACTTCTTCCGCAGGGGTTGCGCCCTGGGGGTGTGATACAGCGGGTTGCACTGATGATGGGGCATCCACAGAGATCACTGTAATCTCTGCAGCCTGAGCTTTGGAAATCTTCCCTAGCTTCCTTTTCATCTTCTCAACAACAAGAGGAGTTTTGCTGTGAGATGATCTCTTCCTCTTCTTGGACTTCTCACTCCCGAATGCCAGAGTGGTGTCCCTGGGATCATCAGAAATGGGAAGATTCCGGGCAAAGGGTCTCGACCCAATAAGTCCATCTCTGTTGAAAACGGAGGGCTTGCTTCCTCCGATGTATTTTCCTTAGCCAATCTTCTTGGCTCCTTTTGATTTCGGCACACCGCTTTTGGTTAGGATGTTGTTGAGAATGAGGCCAAAGACTTCTTCTGGGTAGCAGGCTTAGAAGCCTCTTCCTGTGGCCTCTTCGGGACGATTTGACACCAGTTGACCTTTTCACCAGACATGATGGCGACCATCATTCTGAATCTATAGGTTGGTGCACATCTAGAATGCGCCGGTCCTGTTTTCAACAACACGACAGCAAAAATTGTGTAAGTACACAAAAGGCTAGCAAAAACTCTTCTTGTGGCCGGATGCATGAACATTCGTGTTCGAAGCAGCGCAGTAAATAGTCCCTAATAAACGGTGAGGATCTCTTGGGACCCTAAGGTCTCAAGCTCCTCCATGGTCAGGCCATCAGATGGCAGCCTATACAGATACTGCAGTAGATCCCGGTTACCGCAGATCTGGACTCCGCGGACGGTGGCAGAAATGTCAGAAACGTCTCCTCCTCTTTTCAGATAAAAGAAATGAATAGAGGCATCCAGATAAAATTCTTTGATGATTTGCTCATCATAGAGCTCAACAATATGGCTTCCAAGGCGATAGAGGCCTTGCTGACGTATTCTTGAAACGATGAGTTCCATGGCATCAATGTCCTCATTTTCGGCACGAACACGCTCTAGGACGACGGATCTGGCGAAGATTCGTTCGTCTATGATGGTGTCCTTCTTATTAAGGGATTTAGATGAGATATGTGAAGATGCCATTATGAATACTGAAGAAAAGGTGAGTGAAATAGCATAGAAAATGTAGTAAATTGCAGTAAACAATATAGGTTGTTTGCTCAAGAACTCTTTTAATTTTTACAGAAAGCGTAAAGAGTTGAAGGGAGTATGCAACAGTCCTTTTATAGTGGGCGTGGAAGATTAGGGTTTGCAGACAGCGAACGGTCAGATTTAAGGGATGATAACCGTCGTTTTAAATGCACGAATAGGGTGAATTGAGTGTAATTGGTACATCTTATCTATCTAATTTTGAAATGATAACCGGTACCATTTCTGAATATTCGACTTCCCTTATTGCCCAAAATGGCGGTAGAAAATAATTAATTAATTGAAAAATAATGGCGTTTGAGATAATACAGTCCATATGTCGTGTAAAGGATTAAATGCAAAGACGGTCGAATTTAAAAATAGGGCACATGGACTTAAAATTGTTTTAAGATGAATAAAATATTAATATAATATTAATTGATGTCCCATAGTGTGTACTGTATCCGCGAAATATAGCATTCCCCCTTAAAAGGTACATACGAGATTCAATTCTTACAGCAATATTTGGATTAATAGTGTATTCATGGGTCGTATTGTATTCCCCCTTAATTAATGCACACATCATATGTAGGAAGATTTCATGTCTTCTTAGTCCTACAGTGCTGTTTGACTGTCTCAGTGTACGGTTAATTAACGGTGGATACTGTATTCTTGGGTCTTACAGCATTCCCCCTCAATTGATGTGTAAAAGCATAAAAACTTACAGGGAGTCTGGCTGTAGCCATTCCCAATTCTTGTCGAAGCATACAGAATCTGGATGTGCTGAGAGATTTGGTAAAGATGTCGGCTAACTGAATATCTGTATGAATTTTCTCAAGCCGAACATCCTTGTTCTCAACATGATTCTGAATGAAGTGATGCTTCATATGAATATGCTTGGTATGCGAGTGCAACACAGGATTGTGCGTTATTGCAATTGCACTCGTGCTATCGCACATAATTAGTGTTTCTTTGGGAATGATTCCATAGTCTGACAGCTATTGTTGCATCCAAAGGATCTGCATACAGCAACTACCAGCAACATAGTATTCTGATTCAGACGTGGAAAGCGAGTTTGCCAATTGTTTCTTACTGAACCAGGATACAAGTCTAGGTCTAAGAAAATGACAAGTACCGCTTGCACTCTTCCTATCTAGCTTGCATCCATCGAGATTCGAGTCACTATAGCCAACCAAATCGAATCCGCCTTCCTTAGGATACCACAGTCCTACATCGACTGTTCCTTTAGCATACTTAAGGATTCATTTGACTGTTGTGAAGTGTGATTCTTTAGGTGATACTTGATACCGAGCACACACTCCTACAACAAACTGGATATCGGGTCTGCTAGTTGTTAGGTACAAGAGTGAGCCTATTAGCTTCCTGTAGAGTAATTGATCAACCGACTTTCCAGCTTCACCAGCACTAATTTGCACGGAAGTGCTCATGGGGGTTGATGAAGATTTGGAGTTATTCATTCCAAACTTGTTGAGTAGCTCTTTGTTGTACTTCTCTTGGTTGATAAAGATTCCTGTAGGTAACTGCTTTACCTGCAATCCTAGGAAATAACTAATTTCACACATCATACTCATTTCAAATTTACTTTGCATGAGATGAGAGAACCTTGACACAAAGTAAGGTTAGTGGAACCAAATATAATATCATCTACGTATATTTAAACCATCAGAAGGTCATCACCTTCCTGTATCTTAAACAGAGTCTTGTCCACATCACCTTTCTCGAATCCATTATTGATGAGGTACAGGGATAGGGTTTCATACCACGCTCTAGGTGCTTGCATAAGTCCATACAGTGCTTTCTGTAGCCTGTATACAAGGTCTTCGCCTTCTGTGTTGACAAACCCTGGTGGTTGTTCAACATAGACTTCTTCGGCGAGGTCTCCATTTAGGAATGCACTCTTGACGGCCATTTGGTAGACAATAAAGCTTTTATGACCGGCAAAGTCTAGAAAAATCCTAATGGCTTCTAGTCTGGCTACAGGGGCAAATGTCTCATCATAATTTATGCCTTCTTCCTGTATGTAGCCTTGTGCGACTAGATGGGATTTGTTCCTAATGACAAGTCCGTTCTCATCCTTCTTGTTTCTAAATACCTATTTAGTTCCAATTACGGCTTGATGCACAAGTCTGGGTACTAGATACCATACATTGTTTCTTTCGAAACCATTAAGCTATTCTTCTATAGATGTGATCCAGTGAGAATTGTCTAAAGCTTTTTTGGTAGAAACAGGTTCGGATTGAGCTAAGAATACAATGAGGGTGCACATATTAAGTCTTCTAAGTTCTGCTTGAGACTTCCATACAGAAAATAAAGATTTCTCAGATTCAGATTCTTCATGTGCACACAGTACAGTTCCTTGTGTACTCTGTATTCTCCTACAGGTGGATACTCCGGCATCAATGTCTCCTATGATTAACTCCTTTGGGTGGTCTCTCAACCATCTTCTGTCGGGTTCTAGTTCAGTGTCCCATACTGTATCTTGAGTTGATGTAGTTTCAGCTTCATCTTGTATAGCATCAACTTCAACTAACTCTGTTCTTACAGCTGCGGGGTTTATTTCTAAGTCAACGACAGGTTATGTAGGAGTTGGAGAGTCGTTAATGGAGAGTTGTTGAATATTATGAGCAAGGTCTTCTACTCCTGTAGGGTCATGGTAAGGTTCGTCGAACACTACATGTACCGATTTCTCAACTGTCAGCTTCCTTAAAATTCTGAAAGCTTTGGTGATAGAGGAATATCCTACAAATATCCCTTCATCCTATTTCTCATCGAAGGTTCTAAGTGCAACACCCCCAAGTTATTCAGGGTATATTACAGTGTTGTGAGCCCCGCCGTGGGACCCACAAGGCTATTCATACGCGGAACTATAAAATTTGAACGAGAAGGTCCAAATACAATGTAATGGAATACACTAAAAATGGTATTCAAAACCATTCCAATATATCAAAATATAACACATCACAAATCAATACTTCGGCAACACAGGCCGGAACATCAAGGAAACTGAAAACAGCACTCGAATATTCAAAAACCATTCCAGTACAACAACACTGAATGGAGGAAAACACAAAATATAATCGGAGACGAGACCCAGTATCACACTTTCCCATCATCTTCATGCTGACCCAATACATGCCTGTCCGCTCTCTTAGAACCTGAAATACATGAAAAGTATTTCCCCCATAAAGGGGTTAGCCATCGAATAGCTAGTGCAAGTATATCTAATATGAATCACAATACTCCTCGACAATAAAGTAAAAGTAATCATCATTTCCACAATATAAGACTAGTATTCCGGAATAACTAAATCTCATAGCATCACGTCAATACATACATGATTAACCGTGGAACCGCACCAGAGGCTACGGAACCCTTAGAGGACCCGTCGGTCCATCCCAGAGTGGATATAAACAATCATGCCAATCATTTATCTTACTTTCAAAGTCGATAATGTACAATCATAAACATATACTTGCCTTTGAGACATCGAGAAATCGGAAGGAAAAAGGGTATAAGTTCGGTAGGTCTAAGAATGCCCTTCCGACACCTAAACGATTCGCAAGGAATACGATAATCAATAATCCATACTCAAATCACATGAAGGAACTCCCAAAACCCGCCTACGATTCACGAAATTATAAGGGTAAACATTTAGAGGTTGGAAAACCACCCAAACCCTCTCACGTCCAAACAAGGTACAAAACAACCCATATAATCGTAGGATAAACATGGATACGGGGTAGATACATCATAATCTCAAGGTTCTCAAGTTCCAAAATGGATAAATAGGACGAATCTAAGAAAATCCCCAAAATTCCTAAAAACTAGGGTTTTAAGGAATTTACTTGATTTGGAGGATAGAAATGGATTAGATGTTGTGAGATCTTTGTTATCCAACTCAAGATGATGATTGTTGAAGAAGGATCGCCCCAAATCGCCTCTCCCGAGCTATCCCGATCGGACAAGTGAAAGAGATGAAAGAAATGACAAGTGCAGTGTCAACTATCCTATATATACTGCGTTCAGTCTAGCGCACGTTACGCCTCAATGTTAGCGTGCACTAGCGGGGTCACCCGGTAGTCCAGTGGCTTCTGCCAGCATCGTTAGTGTGCGCTACGTATACTGTAGCGTGCGCTAACGCCTTCCTGTAGCATGCACCATCCGAAAGTTAGCGTGCGCTACCTAATAGTTGTTGCCCAGAAATGGGAGTCCAGAACCTACTGTCCTCTGCCCTGCTCGAGCCTTAACGCGCGCTGCTGCGATCGCTTAGCGTGCACTATGCAACACTTATAGCATGCGATAGCCGCTGCCTAGCGTACGTTACCTGATAGTCCAGAGAGTCTGAAAACCTCACTGCCTCTGCCGACTCATCTCGTTAGCATGCGCTACGGACAATGTTATCGCACGCTACTGAACGCGAATAGCGTGCGCTAGCGAACTCCTAGCGTGCACTAACTACTAGTCCAGATGGCCGAATTAGCTACTGTCTGCCATGCTCCGAACACTAGCGTGCATTAAGGGCCAAGGCTAGCATGCGCTACTCAAGTAAAATCAACGTGCGTTATCCTAATCCTAGCGTGCGCTATCTCCATGACCCAGGACACCGCCGAAAGGTCCAAACAGCACGATCGTGATCCGAAAGGTACGAAACTCCAAATTAACAAAGACAACATCTGAAAGTGTTTACAGAGCGACGAAAATAGGAAGAACAGCAAGGTCAAACAGTCAATTAAAAATACGGATATTACATTCTCCTCCTCTAAGAAGAAGTTTTGTCCCGAAACTTAAGAAATTAAAAGCTCGGGAAATTCAGATTGCATCTTCTCTTCCGTCTCCCAACTCACCTCCTCGACTCCATGTCTCAACCACTACACTTTAACTAATGGGATGGCTTTGTTCCGAAGTTGCTTCTCACGACGTTCAAGGATCTTCACCGACCTCTCCGGGAAGGTAACATCCTCAGCTACGTCAATCTCACCATAATCGATAACATAACTAGGGCCTGGTACATACTTTCTCAACTGCGACACATGAAAAACGCTATGGACATGACTCAAAGCTAGAGGTAGCACCAAGCGATAAGCTAAATCTCCAACCCTGTCCAAAATTTCAAACGATCTGATATACTGCGGACTAAGTTTCCCCTTTTTCCCGAAGCCGAAAACTCCTCTGGTCAGCGATACCTTGAGGAGGACATTGTCTCCCACTTCGAATTCTAAAGGTCGACGATGAGTATCAGCATAAGATTTCTGACGGCTCTGGGCAGTCAACAATCGGTCCCAGATAATAGAAATCTTCTCCTTAGTCTCCATCAGCATATCCGGTTCTGTCCCGACCAGCTCCGAAGCCTTGTTCCAACATAATGGCGATTTACACCGCCTACCATAAAGTGCCTCGAATGGTGCCATTTTAATCGACGCATGTAACTATTATTGTAGGCAAACTCGATCAACGGCAAGTGAAGCTCCCAATCATTACTCCAGTCTAGGGCACAAGCCCGCAACATATCCTCCAACGTCTGAATCGTCCTCTCCGTCAGACCGTCTAACTGAGGATGAAAAGACATGCTCAATCTCAACTCGGTACCCAAATCCCAGTGAACGGCCTGCCAAAAATGCGAAACAAAACGACCATCTCGATCGGAAATAATGGTCTTAGGGGCACCATGCAATCTCACAATCTCGGCTATAAAAGTGCGAGCCAATCTCTCCGGTCCCCAAGTATCCGTAATACCTAGTAAGTGAGCAGACTTGGTCAACCGATTAATGATTACCCAAATCATATTCATTCTAGATCTAGTTCTCGGCATCCCAGTGATAAAATCTATAGAGATATCTTCCCACTTTCACTCGGGAATGGGAAGCGGCTTCAACAACCCCTCTGGTCGTTGATGTTCAATCTTGACTTGTTGACATGTCAAGCACCGTAGTACAAACTCCGTGACATCTTTCTTCATATTATTCCACCAAAAATTTTGCTTCAATTTCTTGTACATCTTACTCGTTCCGGGGTGGATTGAGTAAGGCGTAGCATGAGCTTCTCGAAGAATTCTCTGCCTCAACTCTAGATCATTCGGAATACAAAGCCTGCCCTGAAATCTCAGAATAATATCCTCGTAGACCATAAAACCAGGGGCTTTTCCTTTAATCACATCTTCCTTCGGTTGAGAGATTATCGGGTCACTCCACTGTTTCCCTTTGATGTCATCAACCAAGGACGAAGTAATTTCAAGAGTGCACAACTGCCCTTGTACTCTTTGAAGCCAAACTTCTATTCCTTGATCGATCAAATCCTGATGAATATTCGTCTGATGTGTAAAGACCTCGAGCATCTGAAGCGATGCCGATTTGTGGCTCAAAGCATCCGCGACGACATTGGCCTTCCCCGGATGGTAAAGAATTTCTAAATCGTAATCCTTGATCAATTCCAACCAATGTCTCTGCCTCATGTTCAGCTCTTTTTGACTTAAAATATACTTCATGTTGGAACATTTTGTTCCATACATAAATTAAAAGTGTTTTGATGATTAATGTTGATAAGCAAAACAAAACAACAAAGAGACGAAGCAAAGCATCGAAGGAATCGAAGTGCAAAAAGCTGGAAAATCTCAAAGCTAACGTACGTAACAAGGGTATGTTAACGTACGTAATATGGGCAAGCTAACGTACGTAATAGAGGTTGTATAACGTACGTAAAGGAGTTCATCCAAGTGAACGTTGGAGAAGTCAAAGTCAGCAAAGCATACAACGGATATATGACGTCAGCAGTGACGTAGTGATAACGTACGTAACAAAGGGAAGGCTAACGTACGTAACTCAAAATGACGAATCTCACTAGATCAAATCGACTAGGCTAACGACGTAACTGTGGGAAGGTTAACGACGTAATGAAGCTTACGACGTAATATGAATGAGATAGCGACGTAATGCAATGCGGCAAGACTAACGGCTAGTTTGAGGATGAAGCCTATAAATACCATCCCTATGGTATTGTTTGAGTACAACAACCTTGAGCAAATTGTCTATACTTGTGATATTATTACACACATTCTTGTTGTTGATATTGAGCTTAATTGTAAGTGTTTGAGTGAGAATTCACGAAAACATACACGAGTGGTAAAAGAAAAGATACGATTGGATTCGGTGTTATTAGGATCAAGGATCCGGCATTATTAGAATCGCAATCGATATCTAAGTGAGGTTTATCTAGTACCCATAGAAAGCTAGAGCGGTTGATTCCTTGTCCGATAGAAAAGGAAAACGGTTTAACTTGGACCGACGCAAAGACAAGTACGAGTGGTTTATCACGGACCAATAGAAGACGTGATTGTAAACGGTTATACCTCGACCGATAGAAGAGAGGCGTAGAGGTTTTTATCTTGATCCTATAGAAAAAGATACCGAGAGAGGACGTAGGCTCGTTTATAGCCGAACCTCTATAAATCCTCGTGTCCTTTTTTTTTTCCGCACCTTTTATTTACGCTTCCGCAAACGGCGCAATATCCGAATCGGTACCCAACAATTGGTATCGGAGCGGTACTCCAATTCGCGGCTTAACATCCGAGGAGAAAAAGATCCAATGGCGTTTCAATTCTCTCCAGTCGAAGGCCTTGCTCTCAACCGACCACCATTCTTTGATGGCTCAAATTATTTGACGTGGAAGAAGAAGATGTCGATATTCATCCGAGCATACGACATCGAAATTTGGAAGATTATTTGCCTTGGCCCGAAAGTTCCTATCAAATCCGACGGTACGCTCAAATCTTTCGAAGAATACGACGATGCCGATTGGAAAAATGACCATCTAAATTGTAAGGCTACTCAACTCTTATTTTGTGCCTTAAATCCGGAAGAGGTCAATCGAATCTCATCGTGTGAGAGTGCGAAAGAAATATGGAAAATTCTTGAAATCACACACGAAGGGACGACTCAAGTCAAGGAGACGAAGATAAATATGCTTCTCCATGACTACGAGTTATTCATGATGAAGGGTGACGAGTCCATCACCAATATGCTCGACCGATTCTCGGTCATCACCAATGGACTAGCTTCGTTTGGCAAACCATTATCTAGTAGTGAAAAAGTCAAGAAAATCTTAAGATCACTACCTAGCGAATGGGACGGCACCGTGACCGCAATTATGGAATCCAAAGATCTCAACACACTCGATTTTAGCGCCTCGTTGGTTCGCTAATTAATTATGAGATCGTGTTAAAATCACGAAGTGTCAAGCCGAAACCGAAAGAAAAATCGTTAGCCATGAAGGCTAAGATATCGAGGAAGAAAGAAGAAATCCCGGTGGAGGAAAGCGACGAAGAAGCGGCATATTATGCCAAGAATATTAATAAATTCCAAACCTTATTAAACCGGAGGAAGAAGGATATCTCGAGCGAACGAAGAAGTTCGACAACTCCTGTCGACAATGTGGTAAACCAGCCACTTTGCTAAAAATTGCCGTGTCAAACCCAAGAAGGAGGTTCTCGTAGCAACATGGAGCGATGAAGATGAAGACGATGATTTCATCAATCAAAATAATCTCGCTCTCATGGCGGAGTTCGTTCGGCGACAGTGGCGTCGAAAGTCGAGTTAGTATATCCTCCGTGACGAACTTTTTGATGCATTTGAATTACTTCATACGGATTTTCAAAATGCATTATCGGAAAATAAATCCCTTAAGTCTAAAATTAAATCTTTAGAAATTGAAAATTCTAAAATTATCGAAAAGGGAAAATTTGTCAAATCGATCATTCAAAGTGTATTGAAAATGAAAATATTTTGAAGAATGATCTCGCTAAAATCCAAACCGAGCTTAAATCTTTGACAAAGAAATTCTCAAATGGAAACGAGAAATTTGAACAAATACTTGGTGTTCAAAAATTTACTTTGAATAAAGAGGGGTTAGGATTCAAACCACGCTCAAAAAGCGAATCCGTTAATTTTAAAATACCCCATTGCGAAAAGTGTTTGAAAATCGGGCATCATATTTCAAGTTGCAAAAGCCCAAGCGGACGATAAAAATTAAGAAAATTTGGGTTCCTAAAGGAACAATGGTTTCAAATACCGTCTATGTTTCCAAACAAAAACCAACTATAGGTTGGATCCCCAAAAATTGATTTTTGTATTTTACTCGGGGAGTATTTTTTTAAAAAAGGGGAGATAATATTTTCAGGGGGAGTTTTTACCCTTTATGCATTTATTTATCATAAATTAGTATCATGCATATTTTATATTTTGGTATTATTTCAATTGATATTTTATCAACTTTTTGATGAATACAAAAAGGGGGAGAGATAGGAGAATGGAGAAATAAGTCGAAAATGTGATTAACCGTGAAAGGGGGAGAAAAATCGAAGAAAATCGATTGCATTCAAAGAGAATTAGAAAACGAAGGAGTTGAAGAAAAATGAGGAGAGGTCGAAAAGACGATATTAATTCGAAAAATTCAAAAAGTTAAAGGTAAGGAGAAAGAAGGAGTCGAAAAAGTAATGGGAGAAGATTCTAACGAAACGGACAAAGTCGAAAACTTTGGTCTCAGAAGATATACATATATTTGTATTTTTGGCAGAAAATCCCATTGTCGGAGTGTTGTTTTGTAATCATCAAAAGGGGGAGATTGTTGGAACATTTTGTTCCATACATAAATTAAAAGTGTTTTGATGATTAATGTTGATAAGCAAAACAAAACAACAAAGAGAAAGCAAAGCATCGAAGGAATCAAGTGCAAAAAGTCGGAAAATCTCAAAGCTAACGACGTAACAAGGGTATGTTAACGCACGTAATATGGGCAAGCTAACGCACGTAATAGAGGTTGTATAACGACGTAAAGGAGTTCATCCAAGTGAACGTTGGAGAAGTCAAAGTCAGCAAAGCATACAACGGATATATGACGTCGGCGGTGACGTAGTGATAACGCACGTAACAAAGGGAAGGCTAACGACGTAACTCAAAATGACGAATCTCACCGGATGAAATCGACTAGGCTAACGACGTAACCAGGGAAGGTTAACGACGTAATGAAGCTTACGACGTAATATGAATGAGATAGCGTACGTAATGCGGTGTGCGCTGACTAACGGCTAGTTTGAGGATGAAGCCTATAAATACCATCCCTATGGTATTGTTTGAGTACAACAACCTTGAGCAAATTGTCTATACTTGTGATATTATTACACACATTCTTGTTGTTGATATTGAGCTTAATTGTAAGTGTTTGAGTGAGAATTCACGAAAACATACACGAGTGGTAAAAGAAAAGATACGATTGGATTCGGTGTTATTAGGATCAAGGATCCGGCATTATTAGAATCGCAATCGATATCTAAGTGAGGTTTATCTAGTACCCATAGAAAGCTAGAGCGGTTGATTCCTTGTCCGATAGAAAAGGAAAACGGTTTAACTTGGACCGACGCAAAGACAAGTACGAGTGGTTTATCACGGACCAATAGAAGACGTGATTGTAAACGGTTATACCTCGACCGATAGAAGAGAGGCGTAGAGGTTTTTATCTTGATCCTATAGAAAAAGATACCGAGAGAGGACGTAGGCTCGTTTATAGCCGAACCTCTATAAATCCTCGTGTCCTTTTTTTTTTTTCCGCACCTTTTATTTACGCTTCCGCAAACGGCGCAATATCCGAATCGGTACTCAACACTTCAAACTCTTGTGATCGATATAAATCCGACACGGAGAGCCATACAAATAATGTCGCCAAATCTTAAGAGCAAAGACAATTGCGGCCAACTCCAAATCGTGAGTAGGATAGTTCATCTCATACGGCTTCAACTGTCGTGATGCAAAAGCTATCGTCTTATCATGCTGCATAAGCACACATCCAAGCCCTTGTCCCGAAGCGTCTCTATAAACTGCAAATCCTTCACTACCCTGAGGTAAAGCTAAAATCGGCGCTGATGTCAAACGTCTCTTAAGCTCATCGAAGCTCTGCTGTCTCTCAGTTGTCCAAACAAACTTTTCTATCTGCTGGAGTAATTTCGTAAGCGACCGAGCGAGTTTCGAGAACCCCTCGATGAAACGACGGTAATACCGAGCAAGACCCAAAAGGCTGCGAACTTCTTTAACATTTTTAGGAGGCTCTACACGAACCCCTTCGGCCGAAATCACATGGCCGAGAAACATAACTTCTTCCAACCAGAACTCACATTTCGAGAATTTTGCATAGAGGTGTTCGGCTCCCAAAATATCTAGTATCAAATGCAAATACCGGGCATGCACCTCATTCTCCCGAGAATAAATCAAGATGTCGTCAATAAAGACGACTACACACCTGTCGAGGTACTCGATGAATATCTTGTTCATTAGTTGCATGAATACTGCCGATGCATTAGTCAATTCAAAAGGCATGACTATGAATTCATAATGCCCGTACCTCGTCCGAAATTCAGTCTTCGTAACTTGGACTCTTTCACCCTGACTAATAGTACCCTGATCTCAAATTAATTTTCGAGAAAACTGCGGCTCCTCCCTGCAACTGATCAAATAAATCCTCTATACGAGGTAAAGGATACTTGTTCTTAATGGTCACTTTGTTCAGTTCACGGTAATCAATGCATAAATGTAGTGAACCATCCTTCTTCTTCACAAAAAGAATAGGCGCGCCCCAAGGCAAAGCGCTCGGTCTGATGTACCCTTTCTCCAATAATTCCCCTAGTTGACCCTTTAATTCTTACATTTCGAAAGGTGCCGGGAGGTTGACCCTCTAAGTCCATAGAAAATTCTATCTCTCAATCTGGCGGTAATCCCGGGAGGTCGTCCGTAAAAACATCGGGATACTCATTAACAACTGGAATCGAAGAGAAATCAACTTCGTTCCCTTCCGTCTGTAAAGCATAACACCAATAGCTCGTGCAACTTTTATTCAAAAGTTTTACGACCTTCATGGCGCTGATAAGAAACTTAGGTTGGCCCGACTTACATCCCAAAAATGAGTACTCGGTTCCGTATTCAGTCATCATAGTGATAACCTTAGTACGGTAATTCATAATCGCTTGGTGACCGTCAAGCCAATCCTCACCGAGGATCACATCCTCGCCTTCCATATAAACCACAATCAAATTTGATGAGCAATCCCTACCGGATATATTCACAGGAAAATCTCTAATCTCCCGATTCCCCACGATCCTATCCCCGCTAGGTAGTTTCACAATGAAAGGGTCACAAGTAGTCATACAAGTTATATTCAAACGGCATACACACTCCAAAGGGATGAAAGAATGAGTAGCAGCCGAATCAAAAAGTACACGGGATGGGTGAGATAAGATATGAATGGTACCTGAAGCCACTGCCGCATCGGGTTCATCTGCTCGTCGCATCTCATAGACTCGTGGGTGTGCCGAACCCACGATGGCTCCCCCTCTAGTGTTCTGACTCCGTCCGGCCTCTGTCGTAACTTTGCTGTGACTGACCAAATGATTGCTGCTGATTCACACCCTGATCTATTTGCGCTGGGGCAGAAGCCCGAGTGTCCAGAGTCTGATCTGGTTCAGAACACGACCATAATTAAAGTAAGTCACCGGGCGAACTGAGGTGCCCGGGGCAGAACGGAAACCCCTCTTTCCTCTAGCAGAACGTGACGACTGCCCGGCGGAACAGTTAGTCGCCTGAGGTCTGTGAAAGCTGCCACCTTAGAGCCAGAAAAATTTCCCGTAATCTTCTGCTTCTTCGGTTCTTCGGTGGTATCGTTGTCGGGGTTTAACATGTCATCGGCCAAAGCCCTGTCCTGATATTCCTTCAAGGTGTTGCAAGCAAACCCGGCCATATACCACCGTAAATCCATATTCAATCATATATCAAAGTAACGGATCTTATCACGCTCGTCTCACACTTGATTCTTCACGTGGATCAACTGTTGGTTGTACTCTACTGTCGCCTGCGAAACTGGAATGTTCTGCGGTTTAGCCTCGAAAAGGGCTAGAATTCTGCCCTCTTGCACTGGCCAAGGACAAAACTCGGCCTCCAGTAGCTCTTTAAATTCTTCCCACATAGCAGCACGATCCTGTGGCTTGATAACTTTCCACCAAGTCGCGGCTTCCTTGGTAAGGAAGTACTGATCAATCGGTACTTTCCTCACTTCCGGACAATCAACCGCTTCGAATACTTTCTCTAACTCCGCTAGCCAATCCTCCCAATCTAACGAGTCTTTGGCACTGCCGAACTGTGGAGGGTGCATACGGATTACATTCTGAAGCAAGGCATCCGTTGTTGGGTTTGGATTGTTCAGCTGAACGGCTTGGACCAAGATGGTCATCTGGTTAGCCAATTGTTGAAGAACATTTGCAACTCCAACATCTGCGTTGTTCCCTTGGCCATTCGACTGGTCATGCTGACTTTCGGTATCAGGATGCACCGAGTTAAATAGGTTGGGGGTGGTCGATCAGGCAACGAAACTGAGAGAAACGGCCGCGCCATGTCCTCGTCCGTGTACACGACCACGGCCTCGTCCCTATCCCCTACCAGCAGACATTCTGAAGCATATACAAGGCACATAAGTACAATTCGATCGCACATCATCGAAGTGACCGATTCCCTAAAATACCAAATCAGAAGAAAAGCGATTAAGGAAACACTAGAAGAGTAAGAGGTCTTACAAGCACCGGTCGCACTGTGATGATGGCAAAGTAGTAATACTGTAGACAAACACTGACTCAATCGACCCAAATGACCGACAACCTAGGTATCCATAGACCTAAGCTCTGATACCATATTCTGTAACACCCCCACGTTATTCAGGGTATATATTACAGTGCCGTGAGCCCCGCCGTGGGACCCACAAGGCTATTCATACGCCGAACTATAAAATTTGACCGAGAAGGTCCAAATACAATGTAATGGAAGACAATAAAAATGGTATTCAAAACCACTCCAATATATCAGAATACAACACATCACAAATCAATACCTCGGCAACACAGGTCGGAACATCAAGGAAACTCAAAACAGCACTCGAGTATTCAAAAACCATTCAAGTACAACAACACTGAATGGAGGAAAACAAAAAATATAATCGGAGACGAGACCCAGTATCACACTTGCCCATCATGTTCATGCCAACCCGATACATGCCTGTCCGCTCTCCTAGAACCTGAAATACATGAAAAGTATTTCCCCCATAAAGGGGTTAGCCGCCGAATAGCTAGTGCAAGTTTATCGAATATGAATTACAATACTCCTCGACAATAAAGTAAAAGTAATCATCATTTCCACAATATAAGACTAGTATTCCGGAATAACTAAATCTCATAGCATCACATCAATTCATACATGATTAACCGTGGAACCGCACCAGAGGCTACGGAACCCTCAGAGGACCCGTCGGTCCGTACCAGAGTGGTTAACCCAAATTATCCGTGGAATCACCAGAGGATACGAAACCCTCAGAGGACCCGTCGGTTCGTCCTAGAGTGGATATAAACAATCATGCCAATCATATATGTTACATGTATTTTTGTGCGCTTGATTATTATTATTTTATCTCCATTCTAGGTTTAAATCTGCATATATGAGCTCTTAATGCATTATGTTTATATGTTTTGAAGGAAATTAGAGTCTGGAAGCATAAACGAAGAAAAACGGGCCAAAAACGACATTTTTCAGTCAAAGGCCGCATCGCATCCAAGCGGAGCCGCGGCACAGGCACAGCTCCAAGCAAGGCAGTACAAACTGTACCGGGCACCTTGACACACTCATTCTGAGCCGCGGCCCGTAATGAAAAAAACGCCCAGGCCTGGGCAGCACACAGACTAGGGCCGCGGCACACTTAAGCCGGGCCGCGGCCCGCGGCGCGGGATCCATAATTTCAGCCCGCGATTTTAGCTGTTCTGAAGGCCGTTTCGACCTAATTCTCAGATGCATTTTGGAGGTGGAAAGAAAGTTATAAAAAGACAGTGAAGGTCAGAAAATAATGATGGAAGAAGAGGAGAAGAATACCAGCAGCAGAGAGCAAGGCCAGAAAACGGAAGAAGAAGTTCATCAATTGTGTTTGAATTTCTTTCCTATGTTTTATTCAAATCTTTGTGTATTGTTTACTAGTATGTCGGGCTAGACCCTTTTATTCTAGTATTGTGATGAAACCGAGATTTTGATGAATTAATTCTTGATTTTACATTATTAATATATTTCCCTTTTCTATTGAGTTTTCCCCAATTGTTCTTAATGCTTTCAATTGTGTGGCCTATGATTGAACTGTTATAATTACGTAACTTGAATCGGGAGAGGAGAGTAAGTAGTGAAAATTGGGAGAAAACCGTTTTGTCTTGTGAGATAGGAATATACTCATAAGAATTGCGAAGCTCGTTTGAAGATTTTAGTACTTTTTGGCTATTGTTGAATTAACTCACCTAGGAATAGAGTGAATTATTCACCTTGAAAAATTCTACTGACCTCGAGAGAGGTGTTAGATTATCTTAGAATCTTCACTTTCATCAAATTGGGAAATTACATAAATTATATTAATCAAGATTAATTCGGATTAATCGAGGCGAATTCTCAATCCTAGATTCTTCTCTTATTTGATCTCTTTTCATCGGATTATTGATTCTATTATTTGTTTTTAGTTTGTCGCACCATTTAGTTGTTAATAATTCTTCAACCACAAATTCGGTCGTTCAAATAAAATTAAGAATACGAATAAATTGGTAATTAGTACATCAGTCCTCGAGGGAACGATATTTTTCTCATCACTTTATTAATTGCTTATGACAACATGCACTTGCATTCACGAAAATACGTAACAAGTTTTTGGCGCCGTTGCCGAGGACTGATTGTTTTTACTAATATCAATTTCAGTATTTTTAGTCTTAATTTGAACATTATTTTATTATTGTGTAAATTTGTTTTTATTTGTTTTCCTTTCAGGAGTTCGTTTAGTGCATGAGAAAATTTGGTAATGAAAGACTATTCCCTTTGGATACCGAACTCGAACGCACTTTGCAGAAAAACAGGAAGGAAAGACGTGAGTTGTCAACTACGGATACCATGGGTGGCAACACCGGAAATCAAGGGATCGACAACCCTATTCAGCAAGTTCAACCAACATTGGCACTCCGAGATTATGCATTTCCACAAATTAATGCAAACTTTTCGGGGATTCGACGCCCGACCGTTTAGGCGAACAATTTTGAAATCAAGCCGGCTATCATCCAAATGGTGCAAGCGAGTTAATTTTGCGGACTGGCGAATGACGACCCCAATGCTAACACTGCATCCTTTCTCGAGATATGGGACACATTCAAAACCAACGGTTTTACCGATGATGCCATTCGTCTACGGCTTTTCCCATTCTCTTTGAGGAACAAAGCCAAGTTCTGGATGAATTCACTCCCGCCTGGCTCTATCACAACGTGGGCGGAATTAGCACAAGCTTTTCTGGCAAAGTTCTTTCCACCAGCGAAAACAGCATGACTCAGAAATGAGATAACTACTTTCGGGCAATTTGAGATGGAATCGATTCATGAAGCATGGGAGCGATACAAGGATTTGCTAAGGAGATGCCCCCATCATGGTCTACCGGATTGGTTGCAGATTTAAACGTTCTACAATGGACTGAGTGCTTCTATACGCACTCTTGCTGATGCAGCCGCTGGAGGTGCTTTAATGGGCAAGACGATGGCCGAAGCTCATTATTTACTAGAAGCTATGGCCGCAAATGCTTATTAGTGGCCTTCAGAATGTGTGAATCTAAAGCGAGTTATGGGAATTTCCGACAACGATCCAATCTCTACACTATCAGCCCAAGTTGCAGCTTTAACTCAACAACTACAAGCTTTTTCACATACCCCTTCTACCAACACCATGGAAACCTGTAATTGGTGCAACGGATCTCACCCTAGTCAAGTTGGAAATCCTTTTGAGCAATCTCAGATGGAACAAAGTCAATTTGTGGGGAATGGAAATCGTCAGAATAACCCGTATTCAAACACTTACAACTAAGGTGGCGAAATCATCTAAATTTTTTATGGAGGAACGGGCAAGCGTTGAACAATCCTCCACAAGCTCAAATCACTCAGCCACAACAGTAGCCCCCTCAACCACCGAAGGTTTCTTTGGAAGATGCGATTGCTCAATTGGCGGCTAACACGAGTCAATTCATGACCCGCACAGAAACTACTCTACATAATCATTCCGTTTCTATTCGGAATCTGGAGGTTCAAATGGGGTAGATTGCAAATATATTGTCATCTAGATCCCAAGGTGTCTTACCAAGTGCTACCGAAATGAATCCTAAGGAATATGTGCAAGATATTTAATTACGAAGCAGAAAGGAGCTACACGAGCAGCCCAAGAGTAGCAAAGAAAAAGCAGTCCCGTTGAGAAAGTGAATGACGAAGAGCCCAAGTCAAAAGCAGTCTCGGCCACACATCCGACTTATGTACCACATGTCCCGTTTCCATAGCATCTGCAAAAGCAAAAGTTAGACAAGCAGTTCTCTAAGTTTCTTGATGTTTTTAAGAAATTATACATTAATATCCCATTTTACCGATGCTTTGGAACAAATTCCGAGCTATGGGAAATTCATGAAGGAGACATTATCTAACAAAAAGAAGCTCGAAGAATATGCAATGGTGGCACTGGCTGAAGAGTGCAGCGCTATCTTGCAGAAAAAGCTCCCGCCTAAATTGAAAGATCCAAGAAGCTTCACTATACCGTGCAGTATTGGAAACTTGTCGTTTGATAGAGCTTTGTGTGACCTTGGAGCCAGTGTTAATCTCATGCCTCTCTCTATTTTCAAGAAACTAGGTATTGGGGAGGCCAAACCGACTACGGTCTCTTTACAACTAGCGGATCGATCCATCAAGTACCCTAGAGGGGTGATAGAATATGTTCTGGTCAAAGTTGATAAATTCATTTTCCCCGCTGATTTTATTGTGCTTGATATGGAAGAAGATCATGAGATTCCGATTATTTTGGGTAGACCGTTTTTGGCCACTGGTAGGACCCTTATTGATGTTCAGGAGGGTGAATTGATGCTTCGGGTTCAAGATGAACAAGTCACATTCAAAGTGTTTCGATATCTCCCGTATCCAAGCAAGGTCGAGAAGTGTTCTCAATTTGAAGGCTTAGATAATTTTGTGAAAGATATACACCGGGAGAGTTGTCGGTCGAAATGTTCAGAATCTGTTTTAGTTGCTCCGACGTATGAAAAAAATGTAGAACGAGTCGCGTATCTTAGGCATTTGGACATGTCATCATCATCATCCGTTCACCCACCATTAGAAAATTATCATGCCGTCATAAGTTCGCCCGTGGAAAAGAAGACTAAGCCGCAAATGAAACGGGTGCCAAGTCAGTTGGAATATGGGTGTTTTGGGAAGTTACTATTGTTCAAGTCTTTTTGCAAAGAACATTGGATGTCCAAACCAAAAATCGAACTGTTAAAAACTAATGGTCAAAATTTTAAAACACATATTAACGGTTCGGTGAACTGGGCGGAGTCCAAATGGTGTTTGCGAAAAGCAAATTGATCTTCAAAAAGTCCAGCTGAAGACTATAAACTTGGCGCTTCTCGGGAGGCAACCCGAGTATTAGTTGTAGATTTTAGTCTTTTTTGTTGTTTTCCTTCATTTTAGGATTCTATTTTTTTCGGCATTTTTGGCTTTGCTATGCTTCTCTCTCATGTTCTATGTGTTTTCACTTGAAAAATCTGTGCAGGAACTCTCCAGGGCAAAATTTTAACTTAGGGCCGTGGCACACTAACCCCGGAAGCCACGACACCCGTACAACGAGCCGCGGCACACTGCTAAATGCCCTGATCGCTTAAACAACATGTATTGTAGGCTGCGGCTCACTTTGTACGTGTCGCGTCCCCTGATGAAGAATTTAAACGGCCAGTGCATGAATTAGAAATCAGTCGGCAGAAACAAAGTTAACAGTCCTCAAATCCCTTCCTCTTCCGCACGGCGCAGGTCACCATCTCCAAAATTAATTCTTCTTATCATCTTCTTCAATCTAACATCAGGTAATACATATCCCTTAGCTTAAATTGCTAATAATTTCAAGGATTGAGATGTAGGGCGATTTTGTTTTTCTTTTTGATGAACTTGTTTATATCTTGAGCTTTATATTGAGATTTTGATCGTAATGAATTGTGAATGTCGAATTTTTTTTTGCTGAGTTGCTTCGGGTGCTGACATGAGTTAATTTGAAAGCATTTGTTGGTGGTGATTGAACTCACAAATTACTCTTTTGTTCTTGACTTGAGTTCATGTGTATCAAGTGTTCGACGAAATGCCCCAGTGAAACTCTTGAACTAAAAATCATAAATCTTTGGAAGCGATCATGATTTTATGAAATAGTGTATTCCCCCTACCTTAAGGCTTAGTTTGAGTTAAAATTTTCGCATCATATCCCTCATACGGAAGTGCGAGTTTTTGACGGTACATTCGTTTCCCGCACGTTATAAGTTGAGATTGGTGTATTGTTATCTAATATCCTGGGTTAATTTTCCAGGAATTCGCTATGGACCGAAAGAGAAAGTTGAGCTCTACAAGAACTAGGACTCGATCATCCCCCACAACAAGGGAAATCTCGCAAAACCGGATGGAAGGGCAATCCCAACAATTCTCCGACCTCGAGATCTATCGAATTTTCAATGAGAGAATTTGCCCCCGACCCATAATTCATGAGCGGGGATTCACTCCCGCCCCCCAAGATGGCGAACTACTAACTATGATTACTGAAATGGGATGGACTAGATTTGCCGCACAACCCCAACTGGCGGTAATCTCCATTGTACAAGAATTCTACGCCAGAGCTTTATTACCACATATCCAGGGAGGGCAGATGTTGGGAAGACCGGATGTACGTACTGAGGTTGTTGTCCATGGCCAGACAGTGGACTTCTCGACAGCTGCGATTCGGAGGTCATACGAGCTACCCGAGGTAGATGAATAGGCGTTCACGCGGACTATGGGTAGCCTCATGAGGGAGGCATTGCTAGAAACTCTTGCTCAGTCGAATTCTGTTTGGGAAACGCGCGTCCCGGGGTCCACAACTTTCTTCTTCAAGAGTTCCCGTCTTAGTCGGCTCGAGTGAGCTTGGCTATATTTTGTCTGCTCGTGAGTCGACCCTACTTCGCAGATCTGCTCTGTCCTGCTTCCTCGTGGCCAATTGCTATATGCCATCACGGCCGGACTTCGATTTGATGTGGCCCCACGTCTGGCCCGGTCTATTATCCAGTGCATCCAAGGAGGGGCCAAGATGGGGCTAAAACATCCCTCTCTCATTTGTGCCTTATGCCGACAGTCGGGCGTGACTTGGTCGGATGACGAGCCGACTATAGCACCCCAGGGTCCGATCGATCATCGTATTATCTCCCACTTCGACCAGTGGGGTGGCACGCGGGCACATCCGCTGGGATGAGGATTTCTTCTATACGAGCCACATGAGCATTCCTTAGAGCCACTTTTTATGAATCATGAGCCGACGGCAGATGCTGAGGATCAGACCGAGTCCACTCCACCGCCAGCGAGAGATCATATTCTTCAGGCGATGTTTGATGGATTGAGGGAGGATATGTGAGTAGAGAGAGATAGCATGATCGCAGTCGTTCGAGAGGAGATGTACGAGCAGGTCCGCCAGGCCAATTGGCATAGGGAGAGGCGCTTAGCTACGAGGGACGCTTACCACCGGGACTACTTAGCTGTGTGGACGGGCCATATCCTCCACCCGGACGGACCTTTAATTCCTCCAGTCAGGCCACCTAGACCACTCACTTCGCCGGACGAGGCTGATGCTAGTGCCTGAGTTTTCTTCAAGGGAGTACTTGACCTACTTTTATTGCTTATTCTTATTTGTCATCCATTGGGGTCAATGTACATCTCAAGTTTGGGGGGGTACTTTTTAGTTGTTATTTATGTTTAGTTGTTATTCATTTAGTTGCCTTGCTTGTCTTTTATGATATTCTGGACATTGTTTGCATTCGTGAGTATTTCGTGCAGCCTTGTGTAAGACCAATTATATGATACTGATTTCAATTTGAAGAAACGGATGAGTATTAGTCGAGTTCGCATTATGCGATATTTGTTTCCCTCGAGTATTCATTTCGGTCTGATTTTTTTGCGTCATTGTGGTAATCTTGGCATATAAGAAATGAGACATTCGTGTTTGTAGTGTCCGCATTACACGAGCCGTCGTCCATTTGTTTGGTGGCGCTATTCACTTAGCTAGTCGTCCAGTAACATTAGTCTTGTTGGCATTCAATTAAGTACCTAAGATTAGGCATTGAGTCGGACAGTTTTAATTCCCAAAATTTGAGCAACCTTGCATGTTCTATGATGGGAAGTCAAGTAATCGGGGGTATTCACGTGACCCGTTGTTTACTCTCGCGTAAAACGACAACCCTGAATAGACATGTTCATAAGTAGATTAATGGTTCAGAAAAATCGCATCTTTGTTTATAGGAAGCCAAGTAACCGGGGGTATTCACGTGACCCGTTGTTTACTCTCGTGTAAAACAGCAACCTTGAATCCGGCGTGTGGGAGTAGCTATTCGAGTTTTTTCTCCTCTGTAGAGGGAGACTTAGTAACTAGAAGCATTCATGAGCCCCATGAGTTTCTTTTACTTCAAACGGATTCCCAATACATGAGAATGGAAATCCACCCTAGGGTTCTTCCGATGAAACATCCCGGGAGTCAAAACCTAGTGGTTAACTCGAATCATTATAATTATTAAATATAAGGGAGTGCTGTCCGGGGAATATTATGAAATTCTTGTGTTTTTGCCACGAGGCTGTGGAACTGGGCGAGTTGGCTTGTTATACTCTCAACATTCATAGTGGCAGTCGGATCAATTCACGTTTGTTAATCTTTGAGCCTTGATTTTCCTCATGAGCTATTGATTAGCACTAAAAATGGTTACCTTGTGGAATCATTGTCTGTACTGTGACTCACTAGTACGATATTCGTATTATTCTTTGATATTTTGAGGGTAGTATTAATTAGTTGATCACTATAGATTTGCACGATCATCTATGATACTTGTCGTCTTATTTAAAATTGATTTTTGCTTGAGGACAAGCAAATGCTTAAGTTTGGGGGTATTTGTTACATGTATTTTTGTGCGCTTGATTATCATTATTTTATCTCCATTCTAGGTTTAAATCTGCATAAATGAGCTCTTAATGCATTATGTTTATATGTTTTGAAGGAAATTAGTGTCCGGAAGCTTAAACGAAGAAAACCGGGCCAAAAACGACATTTTTCGGTCAAAGGCCGCGTCGCATCCAAGCGGAGCCACGACACAGGCACAGCTCCAAGCAAGGCGGTAAAAACTGTACCGGGGGCCGCGGCACACTCATTCTGAGCTGCGGCCCATAATGAAAAAATCACCCAGGCCTGGACAGCACACGGACTAGGGCCGCGGCACACTTAAGCCGGGCCGCGGCCCGCGGCGCGGGATCCATGATTTCAGCCTGCGATTTTAGCTGTTCTGAAGGCCGTTTCGACCTAATTCTCGGACACATTTTGGAGGCAGAAAGAAGGTTATAAAAATATAGTGAAGGTCAGAAAAGAACGAGGGAAGAAGAGGAGAAGAATACCAGCAGCAGAGAGCAAGGCCAGAAAACGGAAGAAGAAGTTCATCAATTGTGTTTGAATTTCTTTCCTATGTTTTATTCAAATCTTTGTGTATTGTTTTCTAGTATATCGGGCTAGACCCTTTTATTCTAGGATTGTGATGAAACCGAGATTTTGATGAATTAATTCTTGATTTTACGTTATTAATATATTTCCCTTTTCTATTGAGTTTTTCCCAATTGTTCTTAATGCTTTCAATTGTGTGGCCTATGATTGAACTGTTATAATTACGTAACTTGAATCGATAGAGGAGAGTAAGTAGTGAAAATTGGGAGAAAACCGTTTTGTCTTGTGAGATAGGAATATACTCATAAGAATTGCGAAGCTCGTTTGAGGATTTTAGTACTTTTTGGCTATTGTTGAATTAACTCACCTATGAATAGAGTGAATTATTCACCTTGGAAAATTCTTACTGACCTCGGGAGAGGCGTTAGATTATTTTAGAATCTTCGCTTTCAATAAATTAGAAAATTACATAAATTATATTAATCAAGATTAATTCGGATGAATCGAGGCGAATTCTCAATCCTAGATTGTTCTCTTATTTGATCTCTTTTCATTAGATTATTGATTCTATTATTTGTTTTTAGTTTGTCGCACCATTTAGTTTTTAATAATTCTTCAACCACAAATTCGGTCGTTCAAGTAAAATTAAGAATACGAATAAATTGGTAATTGGTACATCAGTCCTCGGGGGAACGATATTTTTCTCATCACTTTATTACATGCTTACGACAACGTGCACTTGCGTTCACAAAAATACGTAACAATATATCTTACTTTCAAAGTCGAGAACGTACAATCATAAATATATACTTGCCTTTGAGACATCGAGAAATCGAAAGGAAAAAGAGTATAAGTTCGGTAGGTCCAAGAACGCACTTCCGGCACCTAAACGATTCGCAAGGAATACGATAATCAATAATCCATACTCAAATCACATGAAGGAACTCCCGAAACCCGCCTACGATTCACGAAATTATAAGGGTAAACATTTAGAGGTTGAAAAACCACCCAAACCAGCTCACGTCCGAACAAGGTATAAAACAACCCATATAACCGTAGGAGAAACATGGATACAGGGTAGATACATCATAATCTCAAGGTTCTCAAGTTCCAAAACGGATAAATCGGACGAATCTAAGAAAATCCCCAAAATTACCAAAAAGTAGGGTTCTAAGGAATTTACCTTAATTTGGAGGATAAAAATGGATTAGATGTTGTGAGATATTTGTTATCCAACTCAAGATTATGATTGTTGAAGAAGGACCGCCTCAAATCGCCCCAAATCGCCTCTCCCGAGCTCTCCCGATGGGACAAGTGAAAAATATGAAAGAAATGACAAGTGCAGGATCAACCGTCCTATATATACTGCATACAGTCTAGCGCACGCTATGCCTCAATGTTAGCGTGCACTAGCGGGGTCACCTGGTAGTCCAGTGGCTTCTGCCAGCATTGTTAGCGTGTGCTACGTATACTGTAGCGTGGGCTAATGCCTTCTTGTAGCGTGCGCTATCCAAAAGTTAACGTGCGCTACCTGATAGTTATTGCCCAAAAATGAGAGTCCAGAACCTACTGTCCTCTGCCCTGCTCGAGCCTTAGCATGCGCTGCTGCGATCGCTATGCAACACTTATAGCGTGCGATAGCCACTGCCTAGCGTACGTTACATGATAGTCCAGAGTCTGAAAACCTCACTGCCTCCGCCGACCCAGCTCGTTAGCATGTGCTACGGACTATGTTAGCGCACGCTACTGAACGCAAATAGCGTGTGCTAGCGAACTCCTAGCGTGTGCTAACTGCTAGTCCAGAGGGCCGAATTAGCTACTGTCTGCCATGCTCCGAACACTAGCGTGCGCTAAGGGCCAAGGCTAGTGTGCGATACTCAAGTTAAATTAGCGTGCGTTAGCCTAGTCCTAGCGTGCGCTATCTCCATGACCCAGGACACTGCCGAAAGGTCCCAACAACATGGTCGTGATTCGAAAGGTACGAAACTCCAAATTAACAATGACAACATCTCAAAGTGTTTACAGAGCGACGAAAATAGGAAGAACAGTAAGTTCAAATAGTCAATAAAAAATACGGATATTACACTAAGTTGGTCCTTACCATTGTCCAGGACATAACATCTATAACCGAATATGTGAAAATACAAAACTGATGGAGTTTTGTTGTTCCATACCTTATATGTTGTTTTCTTGTGATGCTTGTTGATGATACAGTGGTTTTGTGTATAGCACGCTGTATTTATTGCTTCGCCCCAGAACCGTTGTGGCAACTTGCTTGCGGCAATCATGGTCCTTGATGATTCCTTGAGAGTCCTGTTCTTTCTCTCGGCAACACCATTTTGTTGAGGTGTTCGGCAGCTGAGTACTTGTGTTGTATTCCATTTTCCGAACAGTATTGCTCTATAAAGTGGTTAGTGAATTCAGTACCTCTGTCGGAAAAAATGGACAAGATACTCAACCCTTTTTCATTCTGAAGGTTTCTCAGGTGCTCAGGCAGCTTTGATGTGGTTTCCTTCTCAGGAAGATTGTCCAAGCGTACCTGGAATAATCATCAACAATAACTAGACAATATTTCTTACCTCCCAAACTTATCGGGTCTACAAGACCGTAGAGATGCATTTGTAGCATTTCTAGAACTGTGTGAGTGGACAGGTATGATTTGCTTTTTAGGGTGGTCTTGATTTGTTTGCCTTTCTGACAGGGTCCGCAGACGCTGTATTTTTGGAATGACGCATCGGGCAAACCTCTAACCATTCCCTATCTAGCAAGCTTGTTGATTGTCTTAAAGTTGACGTGAGACATCCTCTTGTGTCATAACCAGCTTTGATCTGCAGTGCATTTGGCAACAAAACAAGGAATTGTGGAGCTCGTAGGCATCCAGTCAGCAATATACATATTACCTGATCTGCTTTCTATGAGCACAACTTATTTAGTCAGAATGTTCTTGACTCTACAATGATCTATATAGAATTTCAGTGAGAACTGTTTGTCACAGAACTGGCTAATACATGGTAGATTGTACTGTAGGCCTTCAACATAAGCTACATCTGTGACTTTAAATTTTCCTACAAGCAAGGTTCCCTTCCCTCTTATTCTTCCTTTTGATTTATCACCGAAGCGCACTTTTAGACCGCGACCTTACACATAATCTGACAACTTGCTTTTATCTCCTGTCATGTGCCGAGAACATATGTTATCGAAGTACCAAATGTCCTTCTCTTTGATGTCCTGTAAGCAAAGAGATTAAGTAGATTTAGGTCTCCTTTGTATGTTGGGTCCATGAATGTTAGGTCCTTTTGGTACCCATATTTGCCTGACAACAATTTGCTTATTGTAGGTTACTTTAGGTCCGTTCTTACAATGTCTACGTGGGGAAGGCACATAGTCGCTGTAACCTTGATAATTATGATGCATGTAAAATTCAAGGTTACTATTATTAATCCAGTACGAATGACATCTTGGAGGTGGAGCCATTTTCTTTGGTCTTACAGCTTGCCTTCTAGGTCTCCAGTTGGATTCCCAAAGTTGTTGCTGATAATAGGCTATGACCTGTTTTCTCGATAGATAATGGGGCTCCTGTATCCAGTATCTAGGCGCGCTGTACTGTTGGAAGTACTGCTGTGCGGGCCTTTGATATTTGGATACAGCCTTCTTTCTGAACAGCTGTTGGCGCTTTTGATATGCTCGGGGAGCATGGTGTAGGTTAAGCCTTACAGGTCTGGATAGCTGAGGTTTCCGCTGTCTATGATATGAGTTTAGTGGCGTAATCGCAGCTTTTGCTGTACGCGGTGCAGCAGGTACCTTGACAGGACTCATCATCGCTATCTTCAACGTCTTAGATGTCTTTAGCCATAAAGCATATGTATGCTTTATCTTCGAACTCATCATTGGACGAGTCACTGTCACTGACTGCCTGAAGACATTCCTCGATCTTGGTTTGAGCGGGAGAGGCTTCGGATTTGCCGATCAGGGCCTTGAGATTGTTCTTCCAAGCACTCCTCCTTTCTTCCTTTTCTTGTTGCTCGGCCTTATGTAACTTTTGGACTTTAGGATGCGGAAATTTATTCGCATAATGTCCCGGTTTCCTACAATTATAACATAGATTAGAATCACCAGATGGAGAGGATTCAGAACTTACCTTATGGAAAGGCTTGGGCTTGTATGCAGTCTTTCCGGACTGTTTGATGAATTTCTTAAATTTGTGCATGAGCAGGTCCATTTCATCTTGTGATAGGATATCGTCGTCACTGTCAGCATTCTTGTAAGCAGATTTAGATGTGCTGGGTATGCTGTGTCTCTTGTTGGATATAGCGGCTAACGCTGTAGTCCTAGCAGGTGAGTCTTCGGACTTCTCTCTTCTGTCAATGTCATACTCGAAGGCTTTTTAGGTCAGAGAAGAGGTCAAAAGTAGAAATGTCATTGAGATTACATGACACACGCATAACTGTGGTTTTTATGTCCCATCGGGCAGGGAGATATCTAAAAATTTTTAAGTTCTTCTCCTTTTGGGTATAAATTTTGCCCAATGCTTCAAGTTGACCGACAATGCCAGTGAATCTGAGGTCAAGTTCCTCAAGAGTTTCAGATGGTTTCATTTCAATTGCTGAGTGAGTTTTGAAATCTTGTTTTCTTTTGAGGGCTCAGTTCCCTCACAAATCATCTTGAGTTTATCCCAGATTTCCTTGGCTGTGTTACATCTCTTTACCTTTGAGAATGTGCCTTTGTCGAGAGTGACAAATAGCACATCCTTAGCAACATTGTCGAGATTCGCACTCTTGCGCTCGTCGGTTGTCCATTGCTCACGTTCTTTCTCAAGCATCTCTGCATGAGCTTGTCCTTCTATTTGCGACAGGATTCACCTTCATTATCTTGACGGGGGAATCTTGGATGACAAAAATCATCTCTTCATGCATGGCTGCAAGATGTGCTTCCATCCTAATTCTCCAATCACCAAATTCGTTAATCGAGAACATAGGATCCTTGTTAATCATAGAGGTATCTATATGGAAGAATAGGAAAGATAAGACTGTTTACAAACAAAAATGTGATTTTAGGATCTGATTCGGTTAAAAATACGACTGATTCTTTTTAGGAATCAATCGCTCCGATACCACTTGTTGGCCACTAAGTATATAGAATACGGTTTGGAAAAGTGTTAGTACTACAAGCTATACGATTTTCAAATAAGAGTGCGTAGCGGAAGTTCATTGAAGTGAGTTGCTGTAAATACAGCAACTAGGTTTTCTCCTGGTAGCTT
The DNA here is from genome assembly GCA_033398695.1 of Orobanche coerulescens. Lineage (NCBI taxonomy): Eukaryota > Viridiplantae > Streptophyta > Magnoliopsida > Lamiales > Orobanchaceae > Orobanche > Orobanche coerulescens. The sequence goes on from CM065803.1 coordinate 56,201,517, forward strand.
GGTGCGTACAGTATATGCAATGTATACTTAAAAATAATCATAGTAAAACAGTAAATGCAGAAGGTAAGTAACACAGTATTTAAAGTGGTTTGAGGGAAACCCCTCTACGTCCACTGGTCCTTCACACAAGAGTGAAAACGTTTATTATAATCACTACGTACACAACTATGTGACTATAATCAAACCTACCTTGTATCATCGTTCACACAGATTGGTTGATGGTATCTCTTGACTTGCTTCTTCTCACACATATTGAAGCTTCATCCTATTCGTCCCACACAGGTCGGAATAGCTTTCTTCATTCATACAAAACTAGGTTTTTACTCAAAGGTAAAATGGTAAAGTAACAGGGTTAGAACAGCAGCTTGAACACGAAGATCTTGAGCTGGTGATGTGCTGTTCTTGTTGATTCAGTATTTTTCTTCTCTTAAGATATGGATTGATACTTGAAGAAATATACTTTCTTTTGTAAGCTTGATCTGATGATAGCGAATATTCAGTCGTTCGATCTTAGATAGTGATTTGTTATTTCGTTCGATTGTTCTTATTTCACATTCATATATTTTCATTCGTATATCACTTATATGCAATGTCTTCTTGCATGGACTATTTATAACCTTGGAACAGATCCGTTATAAATATGTCTATTGGCTGGGTTGCTGAGCTGAGATCCATTATGATTGGTTGAAAGACTTTCAAGAACACGATCCGGATTTTGCTCCTTGTCTGAAGATTCTTGTCGGTTGGTATTTAAATACTTTATCCAGATAGTATTTAAATACTTCTTTTAAACGGCGTTCTGACTTTAGTGTATAAAGTAGATTCCTTCTCAACGGTCTTCAGATCTGTAAGATAAGTGTTTCTTATCCCAACACTTTCAGCCTGTATGTTTTGTCCAACATAATATGACTTATTGCTGTTAGCTGTATATTTCAACGCTGTAGGCTATCTCCCATGCTGTATGACAAGCGCTTTATGAATGATCAAGACAGCTTCCATACAAAGCAGTATAACGAGTCCTTCGTTGTATGATGGTAAACATTCTGAAGATAGCTTGCTGTATGATGGCGGCGCTAAGTCTTGCTGTATGTTGACACTTATCAAAACAAGATACAGGATTTTTATCCCAACAAGACTGAAAAGGCATCCACGGGTTCTTGATTGGAAGGTGATAGGTAGCTTGCGAGTCGTTGAGGCATCCACGGGTTTTCGATCAAGAGGTGCTAGGCAGTCAAAGGGAGTTACAACGGCCACGGATTTCCACTGGTTGGAAGCTGTTATAATTGGAAAATTCATTGTAACATTTATCACTGGTTGACAGTTATAGTGAATTTATCTCCAACTGGTTTGTAGATAAGTGGACTAGTAGAGGATTACTCCACCTCCGGAACCACTATAAGTGCTTGTTTGATTTACTGTTTTATTCATCATACATAACTGCTGCATACATATTTACTGTTCCATTTAGCAGTCAACTGTCTTCCGCATAACTTAGTTCTACAGTTGACATAAGTCACCTGCAGTCGATATTAGTTACCTGGCACTACTCACCTGCAGCTAAGACATTGTTAGCTGCATATTATACAGCTGAAGAAACTCACCTGATTAAGAAAAAGAGTTTAAAAAGTTTATTCACCCCCCTCTAGACATTCCTGACAACTTGTGACCTACAAGTGGTATCGGAGTAGTTGGTTCAATCTTACAGAACCAGATCCATATATCTGAGCATATATATGTATATATCTTAATCTCTCATTATAATGGAACACATGCAACACATGCACTCTAGATTACCTGTATTCTCTGTTGCTGAATATGACTTATGGAAAATAAGAATGCAGCCACATCTGTCATCCATTCATGATGATATGTGGTGTGTAATTGAGGGTGGACCATTCATCTTTGAGAAGGACAACACACCCGAAGAAATTGTAGCTGGGAAGCCAGAGAGGATTCCCAAGAAAAGGACATAGATATCCTCTGAAGAAAGAAAGCTGGCCAATCTTAACAACCGGGCCAGAGATATTTTATACCAGACCCTTGACAAGGCAACCATGGTCAAGATCAAGAACTGCAAGAATGCCAAATAAATCTGGGACACAATAGCTGTAATGTGTGAGGCAACCGAGATGATCAAGGAAAATAAGTTGACAATAGCCACCCAGAAGTTTCACAACTTCAAGATAAAGAGTGGAGAAACAATTGACCAGGTGGACACAAGATTCACTGAGGTTATCAATGAAATTACCTCCATTGGAAAAACATATGGCAACAGGGATATTGACTCTAAAAGTTTTAAGATCTCTCAATCCTGAATGGTGCATGAAGACTGTGGCCATGAGAGAATCAAAGGATCTCAACAAAATAAAGATCCAGGAGCTGTTCTCTGATCTGAAGGCCTACGAGTTTGAGCTGCCCTATTCATCATCTAATGAACCAGCTAAAAAAGGGATAGCATTTGCAGCAATATCATCTGCAAAGAGCCTAACTGGAGTCTCCTCCCAGCCCTCTTAATATTGAAGAAGATATGTCATTCATCATGCAAAGATTCAGCAACTTCAGGAAGAACTACTCCAAGTATAAAAAGAATTACAAAGACAATCCAAGGAGAAACCAAAAGTCTGGAAATTAGAAGATTGAATGCTACAACTGTCACAAGACAGGACACATTCAATTTGACAGTCCTGATCTTAAAAAGGATGATACAAGAAAGAATCAGGTAAGCGGGATGACATGAGAAAAGTCCTCATTGGGGAAGACCAAATTCAAGAAAGAGTATAATTAAGTAGTGGATTCTTCTCCGATGAAGATGGTGATGATTACAACTACCTGATGGCCAACCTAGCTGGTGAAGAGGTAACATCTAAACCTCTAAATTCAAATAACATCATCTCAGACATGTCTCAAGATATTGATATGAATGAATCAGTAACTCAGCTCCTAAAAGACTTTAAAACCCTAAAATCAGCTCACCAGATTGTTACAACTGAGAATGCACAGCTGAAGAATGAGAGAGTCCAGCTGAAAAATAATTTTGACAAACTCAGCCAAGAGTCAGCCAAATTTAAAAATATCATAGTTGAGTTTGAAAAACAAGTTGGAAATACTTTGAAAAACTCAGCTGAGAAAACCACAGTTGAAGTTCATAAGTTGACTGTCTCAAACAGTAAAAAGTCAGCTGCACTTGCTCATATCAAAACTGAGCTATCTAAGTTGAAACAGCTAAACAATGCACAAGATAAAGAGATAACATCTCTAAAAGTATCTATAACTCTTGGTGGTTTGTGTGTAAACCAGAGGCCACTCTATTTAAAATCAGGCCTTGGATATGACTCTAACACTCCCCCCACTTCTAAAACCACATTTATAAAGGGAGAAACTTATGTCCATACTGTTGAGCCTACATATAAACCTGTATTTAAAAATAGGCAGCAGCCCAATCAAAGGTTTAGGCAGCAGCCAAGGTTTACAAGGCAGCCACCTAGACAAGATACTAGGTAATGGCCAAGGCAGAAGCAGCAATCAAAATATTACTCTGCTTATTACCAAAGACCCCCCAAAAACAGAATTCAAAATGGGAGAGGTAAATGGAAACCTCAAGGTTATCCAAAATTTAAAAATGAATAAGTGTGGAGACCCCAACGATTTAATAAATGGTCTCAGCCAAGATTTAAGAATAGCCCACACCAAAACCACTTTCAGGCATATCTAGTATACAGACCAAATCAAGGATATAGACCTAGGGAATATGCACCTTATAGGGGTAATCAATATAACTTTCAAAACACAAGGAGAAATCAATTCTCCAGGAAGCCCACTAACCCCAAATGACCCACTCAAATTTGGGTACGTAAATCTCTTCTTTACTGATTGCAGAAAAGATGGGAGGACTATTACCACATCTTCTTAAGTTCATCCGTAGGAGTTGAAGAATGGTTTGTAGACTCTGGATGCTCAAGGCACATGACAGGGGATAAGCAGATTCTGTCAGAATATGTCAAAGAAAGAGGTCCAGATGTGACATTTGGAGATAGCTCCAGGGACAAACCAAAGGACATGGGAAGCTGCAAAGAGGGAACATAATCATTACTAAAGTGCACTATGTCAAAGGGCTCAAATACAATCTTTTAAGCATAAGTCAATTTTGTGATGAGAACAACCTGGTAGTTTTCACAAAATAGAAATGTACGGTGATTGATCTACTCACTGAAGAAGTGAAACTACAAGGATTCAGAAGAAGAGATGTCTACCTGATAGATTGGAAATCAGGAGCACCAAATGAATACTTCTTATCAAAGATAGTTGTTGAGAATGGATGGCTCTGGCAAAAAAGACCATGTCACCTAAACTTCAAAGCCGTCAACAAGATAAGTTCTCAAAAGTTGGCCAGAGGACTTCTAGCAGAAGTATTCAAGAAGGAACCTCTCTGTGATGCATGCCAGAAAGGAAGAAAACTAAAGCTTCATTCAAACCAGTTTAGCCTACCACTCTCACCACCAGAGTCTTAGATCTTCTCCACATGGATTTATTTGGTCCCATCAAACCAAGAACTCTGATTCGAAGGAAGCATGCCCTAGTAGTTGTGGATGACTACTCAAGATGCACTTGGATAGTGTTTCTCTACAAAAAGAGTGAAACATTAACAAAGCTACCTGAGCTGATGAGGAAGATCCAAAATGAGAAATCCCTCTCCATCATCAAGATCAGATCAGACAGAGGTGGAGAATTTATCAACTAATCCATCACTGAATATAGTGATCAGAATAGAATTCAACATGAAGTCTCTGCCGCAAGAACACCACAACAAAATGGTGTAGCTGAAAGAAGGAACAGAACCCTAAAGTTAGCAGCCAGGTCAATGATTACTGAAACTGACCTGCCAAAGAGGTTCTGGGCTGAAGCTGTCAATACAGCATGCCATACTCAGAAAGGAGTATGATAGTAAGGAAACACAAAAAAACTCCCTATAAGGTTTGGAATGGCATAACACCAACTGTTGCTTACTTTCATATATTTGGTTGTAAGTGTTTCATTCACAATAATGGTAAAACCCAATTGAATGCCTTTGATATAAAACCGATGATGGTCTCTTTATGGGATACACAAATAAGCAAGGCATACAGAGTTTTTAACAAAAGAACCTTAGTTGTGGAAGAAACACCTCATGTTGTTTTTGATGAATCTACTGCTGAGTATAGAAAACAGGTGGAATTAAATGAAAAAAGCTCAAATCCGTCACCCTGGAAGAAGTCATCATAAATGACACAGAAATGATGGAAACAGCTGATGAAAACCTAGTTGCAGATGAGGCAGGATCTCCAACCACAGCTGATCAAAGTCACGACTGATCCAACTGCAGCTAAAAAAGTCACAGCTGATCCAACTGCAGCTGATGAAGAACCAATTGCAGATCAGACAGATTCCCCATCTGCAGTTGACAAAATCGTAGCTGATCCAGTTGAAGTCCAAGAAGGCCAAAACCAAGCTGATGCAGATGAAGCTCCTCCAAGTAACTCAACAGGCGGAACAAACCCTGAAGATGAAGTTCCAAAATGGCTTAAGGGTCACCATATCCAACAGATCATTGGAAACCTAACTGATGGAGTCAAGACCAGGAAATCTACTGAACTATGTGACAAATTCTCTAAACTCATGCAAGGAGAATTTGAGATGAGTATGATGGGCAAACTAAACTTCTCTCTTGGTTTGCAAGTCAAGCAAGTGGACAACGGAATATTCATCAACCAAGCTAAGCACACAAGCAAACTAATCAAAAGATTCGGCCTGGATTCAGCCAAACCAGCAAGAGTACCAATGAGCACATCCCTACACATTGATGCAGATGAAGGAGGCATTTCAGTGGATCCAACCCACTACAGAGGATTTATTGAATCACTCCTATATCTAACTGCAAGCAGACCTGATATTTCATATGCTGTAAAAGTGTGTGCAAGATTCCAGTCCAAACCAAAACAGTCTCACCAGGAAGTAGCTAAAAGGATAATCAGATGCCTCAAGTCTATAATCAATGTTGGACTATGGTATCCCAAGGATAATAATTTTGAGTTATCAGGATACTCGGATGCAGATTTTGCAGGATGCAAGATTGATAGGAAAAGCACCACGGGAACGTGCCAATTCCTTGGAACCAGACTTATATCATGGTTTAGTAAGAAACATGTATCCAACTCAATATCCACAATTGAGTCAGAATACCTAGTTGTAGGCAGCTGTTGTGCACAAATTCTATGGATTAGACAACAGCTAAGGGACTACAACATCACTGCAAATGAAGTCCATATTTGGTGTGACAACAATAGTGCAATTGCAATAACAAACAATCCAGTATTTCACTCAAGAACAAAGCACATAGATGTCAAACATCACTTCATCAGAGATCATGTGCTAAACAAAAGAGTAAGAGTGGAAAGAGTCAGCACAGAGTACCAAATTGCTGACATATTCACAAAACCTTTACCAGAAGAGGGGTTTCTGGATCTAAACAGGGATCTTGGATTAATAGACTTGGAGTCTAGTGAATAGATGAAGACCAGACGATAAAAAGTCACCTGACCCGGAGAACAGCCGAAGGAAAGTCATCTGACCTGAAAAGCTACCTGATGTAGAAAAGTCACCTGATGAGAAGCAGACGAGGAGAGTAATCTGACCTGAAGCAGGACAAAAGCCATCTGATCTGAACCAGGAGAATAAGTTACCTGATCAGAACAGACAAGAAAAGCTAGCTGACTTCAACCTCAGGCGATATATCTCACCTGATGCAGAACAAGACAAGAAGTCAAAGAGTCAACGAGATAAGTATTTTCATGTCTCTTTAAATATTCGTATTATTACACGTGTTTTAAATTACACGATTGACACGTTCTTAGTGTAACTATCGCAAGTGCACGATATCGTATCAAGTAGTAAGTGGACTTTTTGAGTGCGGTTTATCGATCCCACGAGGAAGTTTGGTTATAATTTGAATTATACACTATTAGTCTATTTTTATAGATACTAAGATGAGTGAAACACACAATTAAAGAGTTTGGTTTAATAATTGCAAAGAAAATGCAATAATAGTTACAATATTCAAGGAAATAAAAAGATTGCACTAATAATAGATTGATTAAAGATAAAATGAAATAGTTGGGATTACAAACTTAGTTCATCATTAGTTATAGAAGATGTATAAGAGATCATAAGATGAATTTACTTATTATGTTGTGTAGATTCGATTTTCCTTAAAAAGACGGTTTTTCTTTCGAACTATAAAACGCCCCTTATATATTGAATCAATCCACTATATTTCTATGTTGATTGGCTTCAATACATAGCATTAGGATTTATGAAAATAACTCAAAGAATCATACAAGGTCTAGACGTATATTTCTATCCCCTAGAACAACTTAGAGTGAAGATCATTTGATCTAATCAAACATATTTTCTTTCGAAACATATGAAGACCATAAATATCGTCATTTATTGGCCAAATAAATAAAGATTGTTAAAACAATGAAAATCACACACAATAATAAGTAATTCACAATAGATCTTTATACAAACTTAAATAACATGACTAACCTTGTTTATAATCCCAACTAAGGTAACTTAGCCCATGAAGGGTTTAATATACATAATACAAGCTTGAGTGGTCATTATTAGTTGAACAAGAAAAAGAATTGATCCTAACTCCCTTAGTAGGTAAAGGAGAAAGAAGCAATAAACTCTCTGAACAACATATGCTATACCACTATTACACAAATCACTCAAGAACAAAGTGTGTTCTTCACACAAAAAGAAAATATTACAAAAAGTAGAAAAATTATAAGATGAATGATGAATGATGAAGGATCTAAGGGGTCTATTTATACACCTAAAGTCATCTAATAGCTCCAAAACTCTAGCATTATTACAATAGATCGGATCAATGCCAGCCATCCCCTCAATAATAGACCAAAAGTATAAAAAATTAGACAAATGATCACAATCTGTCAAGAGTTACGGCCGTAACATGGATGACTTACGGCCGTAATATACATGAGTTACGGCCGTAAGTAGGCTACGGCTTTTGGTTTTGAGAGTTACGCCCGTATGTTATGTTGTTACGCCCGTATGGAATTTCAGACTTCAATTTCAGCCCAGAAATTTCTTAGACTTTGCGTTTTTGCCCCAAATCTTCTTCGGATGATAACTTTTGATATAGAACTCTGATTTTGAATCCGGAAAGACTGCCGAACTTGTCTCGGAAAGCCCTACAACATGAATACATAACAACTCAACAAAGAGAATATTTTATAAACATGTTATTTCTTGAGTAAATCAGTAATTCAATCCGATTAAGACTAGATTTACATCAGCATCCGATAAAAATAAAATTATTAAAAACTAATTAATTAAAAGCAAAAACGAGTAGACTAGCTCAATTATGGGTGAAATTTATCGATACAAACCATGGATAAGTGTATAAAACTGACACTTATCACACCCCCAAACTTGAATTCTTGCTAGTCCCGAGCAAGACTCTTTATTATTCACGCTCCAAAAAATAAAAATAAGACAAAAATAAGAAAAATAATACACACATAAATTAAAATATAAAAAGAGAAAAGGAGATCAAAATGCCATTAATATACAATAACCAGCTTTATACAGTAGATAGAAATAAATCAAGATTCAAAATAAATCTACTAATGATTTTGAAGTTTAAACACAGTTTTATTTTGTAATTCCAAATTCAAGGTTTCCCCCCAAAAGGTTGATTATTTCTTTCCCACTCGTGATACACACGACTCCCTTTAATGGTTGCTCTCGATCACTCGTTTATTTTTCGACTCAATATGAAGAAGAATTTCATTGGCGTCATCAAATATTGTGATTTTTCACGAAATTGAGTGTATTGAAATTCAGCCGCTAATTAATTCAGATCTGCTCATAAACTATATCCCTTAGTGATAGCTTTCACACCGTTATTTGCTAACGTGTAGCTCTTTTCACCAACACAATTTCTATCTCTTTTTTTTAAGGTGATAGCTTTCACACCGTTATTTGCTAACGTGTAGCTCTTTTCACCAACATAATTTCTATCTCTTTTTTTAAGGTGATAGCTTTCACACCGTTATTTGCTAACGTGTAGCTCTTTTCACCAACTTTTTTGTGAGATGGCAGCTACGCACCAACAATGGTTAGTCCTTTATTTTTCACAAAATTTTAGGATCCCCAAAATTAGGCTGCTGTTGCTGCTCAACACTTCTCCTTTTCGTCATTTTTTTATTAGGTGATAGCTTTCACACCGTTATTTGCTAACGTGTAGCTCTTTTCACCAATGACTCCTTTTTTTAGGAAATAGAATTTTTGCAGAAAATCGTTTATTAGCTAAGCATGAAAAATCAAAAACTCCACAAATTAAGTAAATTTCAGTGCTATTTTTCAGCAACCGACTGATTCTTCTTTTCTCAAGGTAACGAATGACTCGATTTTATATGATAACTACAAGGCTTGGAAAGAGAGATTAAGGCTCAAAAATTTTGGAATATACAATTTTTTACCGGTTAAAACGATTTTAGAAGCTTGTATATAGCTAACTTATTGTTGTTATGGCCAGATCTAGAAATCTCACAAATCAAAATAATATATTTATATATATATATACTAAAAAAAAAATTTTAAGGCGAATAACCAAAATAATCAAAACACACCAAAATACTAACACACCAAAATAATTAAAACATACCACCCCCAAACTTGAAAATAAAACTGCCCTCAGTTTTTAGAAATGAAAAACAAGTGAGAAAACAGAAAACTCCCTGAAATGAAAGTTGATGCTTGAGCTAATGCCTTTTAGAATCTGCAAGAGAATAATATACGAGGCAAACAACAAAAGAAAATAAAATATACTCGTAAGTATAACATAATTTTTAAGATGCGCTTCAAGAAAGTCCGAAGAGTCGCCTTACGCTGCCATCAATGCTTTTATAAAAAACAAACAATAAAAATTACAGCAATAAAATAACAATATATAAATCGCGAATAGATGCGCGTCAAGAGATCAAGAAGAAACTCCTAAGCTGCCATCATTTAGCACGATTTTTACACACAACAGAAAGTAAAAATACAAGAGGTCCGACATGGGTTATCAAAGGGAGAGGAATGAATCCACTTTTCGTTTCCTCACGGTAAAATCTTCCATCCAGACAATTTTAGCTAGAGCTGGATCTGGTTGAGGAACAAATTCATTTAGTTTTTTGATTAGTTCTTCTGGTGTTGTTGCAACGACTATGATTCGTTTAGCACGCTCGGAAATAAAACCTTTTTCAGCAGAGTAGTCGATGAAAGATAGTAAACCATCAAAGAAACCATTGACATTAAGCAGACCTATTGGTTTTTGATGAACATTTAGCTGGGCTCTGGTAACCACATGAAAAAGTTCCTCAAGGGTGCCAAAACCACCGGGAAGGGTGATAAAGGCGCCAAAATTATTTATCATGTGAGTTATGCGATCTTGCATATTTACAGATCTAAACTCATCTCCAATAGTTGCCCCGATGATTTTACTTTCAGCCAGAGGTTTTGGAATTATTCCCAACAATCTTACTCCTTCCATATAGGCAGAAGCAGCAACTCGTCCCATTAATCCTAGACTTCTTCCTCCGTAGACTACATGAATGTATTTTTCTCCTAAGGTACTATAACACCCCCAAAACCGTATGGGAATATTACATGCCGTAGACCCTTTCCACAAGGATCTACCAGGCTAAACATCCATAAACAACCAAATGCTCGCCCGGCCAGGGTCAAACAATATAATAATACAGACCGTTAAGGTCACTTACACATGAATACACGGACCGATGAGGTCACACAACTCCATCAACAGAACTGACTAAAGCAACATTACCCACACAGGTGTCGAAACACAATACAGCGGAAGACTGGAATCAACTTCTAACAATACAACACAAATCAAAACAACTCTCGACTCTTGATTAGTATCGCAGCTCGTCATCCAGTTGTGCCGATCCTGTGACTGCTCCCCCGAACCAGCATGTATCTGGACGCAAAACAGACATCCACCCCCCGATTACTCGGGGGTTAGTAAAACTCCACTGTTTTACTAGTGCAAGTATAATACGATACGAAATGCAACAAGTAAATAGCAACTACAGACTTAATACGGAAATCAATTATCAAAATGTTCCCGAGAAGTTTTAGAATTTCGAACTCAAGCAAGAGATATTTGAAAAGGAACACATTATCTCGGGGATTTTTAAAGAAAAAATTCTTTTGGACCTCGAGTCCCAATTTACACAACCTTTTCGTAAACATTAGGGCCTTGGCCCGATTCTCGTTTCAAAACACACTAGATAAGATATCATTATGAGTCCGAGACCCATATTTAAAATGTTACCCAAACAAGCACTATTACACGATCATTATTCGTACACATCATGTACCGAACTACGGAGGCCTCGACGGACCTTACCCGGACCACGCACACTGTTCGTACACATCATGTACCGAACTCCGGAGGCCTCGATGGACCCTACCCGTCCACAAACATCATTCGTACACATCATGTACCGAACTCCAGAGGCCTCGTCAGACCCTACCTGGATCACACACCTTGTCCGTACACATCATGTACCGAACTCCAGAGGCCTCGTCAGACCCTACCTGGATCACACACCTTGTTCGTACACATCATGTACCGAACTCCAGAGGCCTCGTCAGACCCTACCTGGAACACACACACACATCGACACGACACAACTCAAAATCATCAAATGTCAAGCCATTCCACATTACACCGAAATGTACAATCAAGTATGTAACCAAAACAACACAAATATCATGATCATCACAACAACTCAACAATGACCAACCACGCCCGGCACAAACTTATATGATTTGCACATCCAACACAATTCCACGATGTTAACTAAGTGAAGGTATTATCGTTACCATCAATTGTTCGTAATAATCAATTCATACGAAGCATATACACGAAAGTAAACCAATGCATCACAACCATAATACGACGTCCCTATTCACAAGACACAATTCTAATAGTAAAATACTTGCCTTAATAACCGCTATCGAATACTCCGAAGAACACGGTTCGACCGGGAAGCTCGGACCCCGAAGAAGACAACGAACGGATGGGTTCCGACTCGAGTTCTTCACAATAATTTCGTCCCTAAGTCATATCAATGATAAATCAACAATCGTACGATGAATAATAATCGCACAACGCCCAAACCCCCCCTCTAAGACCTTTTGTCGGACACCTTCAAGGCGTCGACTAAGAACTCAACCAAAACGACGAATCAATACAATCCAACCGTGGAATAACAAGGGAAATGATATAATACATCTAAATAATCATCAATCCATCATAATCCTAAGTTAAATCGGATTAAACGGACAAATCGAACAAAATCCCCAATTTTCCAAAAACTAGATTTTTAGGAAATCTAACCTTGATTCGGTCGATCGGAGGATGTTACGGGATGATTGATTGATGTTAGAAACTCAAGAACTTCGTGGATTGGATGTATGACAACATGCCTCCATGCTGCACAAGTCTCTAACCGCGGAAGAGGAAGAAAGAAGTGAGAAAAATGAGTGAAACCCGACTGCTCTGCCATATTTATACCCCTGCCGGACATGGCGCAGCAAACGGCCCAGACCAGTGCCGGGTGTCTCGGCCGTGTCTGCTGGTCCTGGCCGACCCGGCGCAAGACACAGTGCTGGACAGCGCCGTTTCCAGGGCCGTTTCACACAGGTCCGGCCAGCCAGGACTCGGTCGATCCGACGGTCTAAAAAATCCCGAAACTCAGACCTGAACGTAAACCGAAAGCACAGTTACGAAGTACTCGTAAAGACGAATCCGAACACTGAGAGAACACATGATTCCGACCACCCGAAGGCTCGAAATTCGACAACGGAAAGTAATTACCCCAAACTTTGGGAAATTATGAAAATGGCCCAAAACGTCCGAAAATCACGATACGTGATCGAATAACCAAACCAAAGCTCGCAACATGAAAAATAACATCAAGTGAACTTACGAGAAACTCGAACCAACAGTTTCGGACGAGATTCGAAAGAATCGAACTCAAGTGCGGAAAAGTCGCTAAAAAGCATGGAACTCAACAAAATGACACAGAAACGAACTCGGACGTCGAAAAGTGCAGAATTAAACATTCTCAGAATGACGAAACGGTTGCAAGCGAGTCGTCAAAACAGACTGCCGCCGAAAAAGAAAAATTACCGAAAATCGAAAATTGCGGATATTACATACTACCCTCCTTAAAAGAAGTTTCGTCCCGAAACTTAAACCATGTAGGGAGAAGCAATAACCCACCAGGAAAACTCGACGAGATACACAAGAACCGAAAACTCGCGCCCAACGGCGAAACGCTGCAAGAAACGCCAAAAGACATACAGCGTGAAAACACGCTCCACGACGACCAACACAACGCCACCGACCAGTGTTCTAAAAATCCCCGCCTATACCGATTATTCCTCCGATTAATCCCTAGAAGGTCCTCTACCGTTCCGATTATGGCCTAGGCGCTTGTACTGGGCGTTTGGGTGATTAACCGGTCGTCTACGCTGGCTGGGTGGGGGCCTTGGAAGGCAAGCTAAGATACTATGAATATTATGAACTACTTTATACCTATATCAATGTTTCAAATTTCCTAACTATGTGGGCGGCTAGGCGGATGTCTAAGCGGTTATACTTTTGTTTCTGTTCTAATAGTACTATAAATTCCTAAACTGAGATATTATGGATACTATGGACTCCTTTATATCTATATCAATTTTTGAAGTTTAAAATATCATTGATTATATATATGTTTAAATAGTTATATTTTAATTATTCTTAATTATTTAACATATATATAATTACTTATATATAAAAATGATTAAAATAATAATAAAAACAAATCCGCCTAGTCCGATTAATCCCCGATTAAACCCCGAGTAATCCTCTGGGCGCTAGGCGTTAGCAATCCGAACGCCTAGCGCCTAGCGTTTTTTAGAACCATGCCACCGACTATGATTCAAAACAATAACGAGCAATTAACGTCACATCACGTGCACACATTCAATCAAAGAAACGCACGCGACAACAAGCCGCACCCGACTAAAACGTCTATGCGAAAGAAACAAATAGAATATCACGATAGAAATCACTCCGATACTCATCAACAAGAAAATGTCCGACGTCAAAACACAAACAATTCAAGATAATAGAAAATGAGAATACCGGATATTACATTCTATCATACAAAAAATAAGTTTCGTCCCGAAACTTAAACTAAGGTTATCACAGTGATATGAAACAAAATATAACGACACATAATAAAATACCATGCTCATGACCCCGCGGTCCACTGACACGCCTCCGTAGGTTCAACAACTAAACGGGAACTTACACAAAACAAAATATCATTCAATAAGTTCCAAATGTAAAAGCGTCACAAAATACATCTCTACACGCGAAACAATCCGTGCAGCGAGTACCAAAAACACCATCACTAGACATCACTGGGCCCTCCGGAAGTAGGAATGGAATTCTGGTCCCTTATCATCTCAAAGAACAATCTCGCGATCGAACTCGATGCCCTCGTGTCCACAATTATAACAAGTCACTGGCGGTTTCTTACAATGCGCGCGTTCATGGCCTAGAACGTTACAGTTGAAACACCTAGGAGCATTACCAGAACTCAAAGACACCGACTTGGGTCTTTTGGGTTCTCTAACTGACCGAGAAGGTCCCATACTCGGCTGATACGAGGGTTGAGGTGTGGGAATCCCAATTCCCTTACTTCCCGATGCGTCATCGGAAATCTTCTGCTTTTTCGCTACCGATACGGACTCGATAGACATTATATCCATCTCAAACGCCAAGGCTCGATCCTGATAGTCCTTCAAGGTTGTACACATAAAAGGAGCCATACACTGCCGAATCTGAGGTTTCATACGCATATCGAAATAACGAACCTTATCTGCCTCACTTTTCACCTGATCCCGAACATAACACAGCGGTCGATTATAATCGACTATCGCCTGGGATATCGACACATCTCGGGGTGTAGCTGAGAAAAACTCGACAATCCTATGCTCTTTAACAGGCGGCGGACAATACCCGGCCTCCATGGAAGTTTTGAATTCAGTCCAAGTAGCGGTACGATCACTAGGCGCTACGGCCTCCCACCAGTCTGCAGCTTCCCTGTCGAGTAGGTATTGAGCAATAGGCACTCTTCTCTCATCGGGGCAAGCTACAGCATCAAATGTTCTGTCGAACTGGAAGAGCCAATTCTCCCAGCCTAACAAGTCCGAAGAACCTACAAAACGGGGCCGGTGCATTCTCATCACATCTCGTAACCACTTACTAGCTCCGTTATCTTCATCCGGAATCCCGTCTCAGTGTACGGTCTGATTCATATGCGCCAACTGGTCAGTCAACTGACGAAGGATGGTGGCGGCGCCAATATCAACATTACCTCTGGATGATTGCTGCTGATCACGACCACGACTACGACCACGGCCTCTCGGCATACTGGACGTACGACCAATAAGAATAACACATCCAAACAAACATCACAACGTCAAGATAAGACAATAAATAGCAGCACGTTAAAACATCAACTCCAAGTCATCACACAAGTGCACGAACTAACACTGTAATTTTAGAACTTCATTCAAAAATAATCCACACAGTCACATCAACAGAGATGTTTGGATTTTACCAAATCAAACACGGTCAAAACCACACACGTATCGCAGGGATCAAACTCTAACAACAAAAATAAAATGTTTCCGGGGTATTATTCAAATGATAAAATTTTAAAATTCTCAAGTTTGAAAAAAAAAATTGGTGAAATGAAATTTTTGAAAACACTTATTGTAATACCCGGGTTTTCAGTATAAATTTTTGGCGTTATTTTAATCTGAGATATACTGTATAGTTTGGTATCTATACAGTATGGATAAAATAAATTGAGAACCGAGACAGTTATACTGGTGTGGTTACCGTTTTGTATTAACAGTTATATTGAGGATTTGTTGTATCAGGTTGAACAGATTTGGATATCAGGTATACTGTATGAGAATATTTTTGGATTCAGTATGTGTATTCAGTATGCCGTATGTTTGTATTTTGTACGTCGAGACGTCGGACAGGAACAGTTCGATTTTTGGCTAAGTATAAAAGCCATTACGTACGTTAAGCCTTGGAGCTTACGTACGTAAAATGTGTTAGCTTACGTACGTTATATAGTGTACATAACGTACGTAACAAGAGGAATCGGACAGTGGGGCCCGTGGTCGGCAGCTTTCGGCGCAGATGTGGACAGGTGAGTCAACGGATGGAGTTACGTACGTTATACAGGGTGTATTACGTACGTAATACGAGTATTATACTGTAGCAAGTCAACGTATGTATTACGTACGCAACGGAATAAGTGTTACGTACATTACGGGGCGGCTGGACGAGTCGTGGCCGAGATGACCTGGATGGCCGAACATGGCCGGTCGTGACTCGTTGGAATGGCCGAGCATGGTCGATAGTGACTCGTGGGGGTGGCCGATCACGGTCGGCAGTGACTCGCAGGGATGGCTAGAACTGGCTGATTACGTACGTAAGGCAGTGGCCGGTTACGGCCGTAAGGGCCAGTTACGTACGTAAGCCATCTGCCGGTTACGTACGTAAGGGTTACGACGTAGGCGGTGAGCGAGGCCATGGCGATTACGTCGTAAGGTAGTGGCGATTACGTGCGTAATGGTCGGCAGTCCCTTTATTTAAAGGCACGACCGAGTCATCCGGCCATTTTCATGTTTTTCTTCGTTTTTTCGCGATTCCTTCAGCAAAAGTGGATGGATTTGAGTAATATCATCATCTAGCAACATGTTTTGGAAGTTGGAATCATGGATTACATCATCTTCCACCCGGATCGAAGGTAAGAACACCTAAACTTTTGGTTTTTGGATGTTCTTGAGGTTTCTTGGTGTTTTGGCCGATTTGCTTCGTTTTGATTCAGATTGTTGATTGAACTTGATTGTAAACTCGTAATCATTCATTATTCTTGAAGTTTTGTAGAAAGAATTCGAGTATTTCTTTGAATAATCAATTGAATTGGACTATGCCTTCAAAGTGTTCGATGAAATGTCTCAATGAGTAGAACTTGGAAAATTCTACACGTTTTCGTATGAATGATGGTTGAAATGATATTGTTGTGATGATTCTTAGTAATTATGGGAATTTTGTTAAATGGAGATAATGAATTGGTGATCAAATGATTCGATTATATTGTTATGATTATGGGATCGTAGTATTCTCGATGTTCTTGGTGGTTTGTTGCGATTCATGATGTTATGAGAAGTATATATGTTGAAGGACATGATTATATACACCTTTAATTGTGAATAAGGATTGTTTAGATGTTAGAACACATCGGATTATGTCGTTTGAGGATTTTGAATGTGATGTTGGAATAAGTTGTGTTCTTAAGGAACTCTTGGATTATATATGAATTGATGAACATGTTTGAGTGATGTTGGTGTTTTGGATATGAATATGGGATATTCATATCTAAAACTAAGTTATGTGTTTTGGTACAATATTCGTATAGGAATACGAATATGTTTTTCGGGTTTGATAAGATTATGATTCACTTTTGAGTTTAAGAATTCATACGTATTGAACAAGTGTTCAATTCGGATAATGGAAATATTTGAAACCTTAGAATATGGTTATCTATGATGTTGAATTAATCGGATTGTCCGGATTGATGATGATGACCGGTAATTGGTTTATATTATGAATTTACAAGAAGGAAACTTGTATCCGTATTTAAGATTAAAATTGGAATCAGTAATGCTTAGACTTGGTTAAATTGATTATTGATATGATCTTTCGGATTGTGGAAATTATTGTGGATATGAGTTCGTATTTGTTGAGTTGGATTATTTGGTTTTATGTATATGATCGAGGTTTCGTTGAACCGTTGAGTTTGTTGGTTGGGTATGTCGGTAATTGATTTTTATCGAATGTGTGTTAATCGGTTATTGCAATAGGTTGATATGTTTTGATCGTGGATTATGACCGTTGTGTGGCGGTTGAGATTGAAGAGTTCGTAGATTGATTTTGGTCGGGGCTGAGGAGCTCGTAGACGAAGGCAATGGATTTTGGTAACGGCTTCCTGGTATCGGTATCGAGGCAAGTTTATACTTGTTCAGTTTATAATATTTGATGAATGGTTTCGTTTTCATTTCATTTATAATTCGTATAGCAATGTTGTTAGAAATGTAGGTTGTCGGGATAATGAGTTGTATATCATGCTCTGATTTGTATTAAATCATAAGGTATATGATTTAATTGTGTTCAAGGAAGACGTGAGTTATCTTGGGTCAAGGATATAGTATATCGGATATCGAGGATATTTATCGCGATGACATAAGTATCGGGATAAAGGTTTATTGGTATTGAATGGAGGGTACCTTGTTTGAGATTATTCGTATAACTGTGTGTTCGTTCAGGGATGTTGGTTCGTGGAAAGAATATTGTCTTCGGCTTTGAGGTAATTCCAGTATTGTTCAGTTATGAGGATAATTGTTCTGAGAAAAATTATTGTATATGTTGTATGATGATGTTTCGTATATTGGGATTCGTATGGATTATTTCATTGAGGGATGCTGATCCCAGGACTGATTGTATTGAGGTCGTTGATCATGTTGATCATTTGTCGGGGATGATGATCCCAGGATTGTTGTTTTGGATATTGATTAGTCGTGTCGACTTTTCTTTGTCAGTTTGTCATTGTTCACTTCGGTGAGTCTTTTGGTCCTTATTGTATATGTGATTCTTTGAGTTTCGTTGTCATGTTGCATCGTGACATATCTGGAGTCATATCTGCGTGCCTATTGGTTATTGTGTAGGATTTTTAGCCAGGCACATGATGGTTATGCGTGGATGTTTCCGCATTGAACCGTGCACACGAGACGTAGTTCGTGAGGCTAATTAGGTACATGTCCCACGTATATTCTGGATTCCGTATACGGGGGGACATGTGCACGGACACATTTCCGGATCGGGCGTACTGTGACGTCCATCTTTTGAGCCATATCGTTGGGTCGTTCATAGTCCATGTATGATTGGATATGTTCGACGGTTTGCGACTGGTTGTTCATACGCCCGAGGGGTATGTTCGACAGTCGAAGTTATTTCTTTGAGATCCATTATTGTTGATCATTTGGAGTTTACCTTGTTGATGGTATTCTCGATTATTGTTGGTCCTTTGTTGATCATTTGGAGTTTACCTTGTTGATGGTATTCTCGATTATTGTTGGTCCTTTGTTGATCATTTGGAGTTTACCTTGTTGATGGTATTCTCAGTTATTGTTGGTCTTTTGTTGATCATTTGGAGTTTACCTTGTTGATGGTACTCTCGGTTATCGTTGATCCTTTATTGGTCGTATTGGAGTTATCATGTCGATGATATTCTCAGTGATATATTGGTTGATCATTGTTATTGATCGAATGAGCATTTGGACTGTACGTCGATGTTTCAGGATTTGTTATCATTATCATGTGGTAGTTGATCTACAGATATGTTGTGTATTATTGGTTCATACATGTTGAGATTTGATTGTGTAATCCGACGGACAGGATTTGGCACAGATTGGATTATTTCCGCACTTATGAGTTTTGATGATGTTTTGAGGATTATTGGTATTTTTGGAATACAGTACAGATAATTATTGTTGAGTTCATTTCGTCATTTGAGAATGCGAAATATGGATTAATTATGGTAAGGATTGATTTAGTATGGATTGCTATGAATTAGTAAGGTTATTACGGTAAGATTACTTTCGTAGTATTCTTACTACATTATTACATTGGTATGTAATTATTTATGATGATGTGATCGATATCATTGTTGAGTATTGTGGCTGACCCCGTCGTGGGCTTTATTTTTAGGTACTCGGAGATCGAGCTAGTAGCGGTCGTGAAGGGATGAGCTTCCCGATGTGATACTGGCTGTGGCTTGTTTTCGGAGAATTGAGTATTCTTTTCCGGTCTTTTATTTCCGCTGCAAATGTGTATTTTGAATTGCATTTATCCGCTGCATGTGTATATTTCAAAATGGTTTTTCTGTATCTTTATCCGCTGTGTGTGTGTATTTTAAAAGGGCTTTTTGGCACTTTGCGCACTTGGGTTATTTTGTTAAACCTTTTCCTAAACTATTTTATCGGTACGTTTAAGCGGCGTCTTAATGTACATTTTGAACTATCGAGATTTGGCACTTCGCCTTGTATTTTCAAATGGTATTTTATGACGGTATTTCAAAATTATGCTTTTGCAAATATTTGAGTATTTAAAATATTACCGTCATCGGCCTTTTGGAGCTTTTGAATTGGTTTTGTAAACGGTTTTTAGCCTGGTGGGTTCGTAGCGCAGGACCCACTACTGTAATATCCCGGATGGTTTTGGGGGTGTTACAGAAGATGGTATCAGAGCTTGGGTTTTATGAAACCCAGGCGTGTGTGTTATGTGGCTCTACCGGTACGGTAGTAGCGTGGCTTTTGAAAATGATTTTTTCTGACTTTTGAGTCGAACCGATTTTTGGAGTTTCCAAAATTTTTGAGATCTTTTCAAATTGCTATTTGTGATATTTGTGTGTGTTGGTTGTGTTGAGACTTCGTGTGGAAGTCGTGTGCTAGTATCACGGGAGATCATCGGCTTCACGCACCTGTAAGTATATTGGTTTGGTTATTTCGCTTGTGGCGACACTTGATTGTTTTGTGATGAGTTGGAAGTTTTGGATTTATCTGTTGTTGGTGACAGGTCGCAAGTTTCGAGGACGAAACTTATTTTAAGGGGGGTAGTATGTAATACCCGGATTTTCAGTATAAATTTTTCGCGTTATTTTAATCTGAGATATATTGTATAGTTTGGTATCTATACAGTATGGATAAAATAAATTGAGAACCGAGACAGTTATACTGGTGTGGTTACCGTTTTGTATTAACAGTTATATTGAGGATTTGTTGTATCAGGTTGAACAGATTTGGATATCAGGTATACCGTATGAGAATATTTTTGGATTCAGTATGTGTATTCAGTATGCCGTATGTTTGTATTTTGTACGTCGAGATGTCGGACAGGAACAGTTCGATTTTTGGCTAAGTATAAAAGCCATTACGTACGTTAAGCCTTGGAGCTTACGTACGTAAAATGTGTTAGCTTACGTACGTTATGTACATAACGTACGTAACAAGAGGAATCGGACAGTGGGGCCCGTGGTCGGCAGCTTTCGGCGCAGATGTGGACAGGTGAGTCAACGGATGGAGTTACGTACGTTATACAGGGTGTATTACGTATGTAATACGAGTATTATACTATAGCAAGTCAACGTATGTATTACGTACGCAACGGAATAAGTGTTACGTACGTTACGGGGCGGCTGGCCGAGTCGTGGCCGAGATGACCTGGATGGCCGAGCATGGCCGGTCGTGACTCGTTGGAATGGCCGAGCATGGTCGATAGTGACTCGTGGGGGTGGCCGATCACGGTCGGCAGTGACCCGCAGGGATGGCTAGGGCCCGGCGATTACGTCGTAAGGCGGTGGCGATTCTGGCCGTAGGGCGATTACGTCGTAAGCCATCGCGATTACGTGCGTAAGGGTTCCGGCGTAGGCGGTGGCGAGGCCATGGCCGGTTACGTACGTAAGGCAGTGGCCGGTTACGTACGTAATGGTCCGGCAGGTCCCGCCTATTTAAAGGCCTGGACCGAGTCATCCGGCCATTTTCATGTTTTTCTTCGTTTTTTCGCGATTCCTTCAGCAAAAGTGGATGGATTTGAGTAATATCATCATCTAGCAACATGTTTTGGAAGTTGGAATCATGGATTACATCATCTTCCACCCGGATCGAAGGTAAGAACACCTAAACTTTTGGTTTTTGGATGTTCTTGAGGTTTCTTGGTGTTTTGGCCGATTTGCTTCGTTTTGATTCAGATTGTTGATTGAACTTGATTGTAAACTCGTAATCATTCATTATTCTTGAAGTTTTGTGGAAAGAATTCGAGTATTTCTTTGAATAATCGATTGAATTGGACTATGCCTTCAAAGTGTTCGATGAAATGTCTCAATGAGTAGAACTTGGAAAATTCTACACGTTTTCGTATGAATGATGGTTGAAATGATATTGTTTTGATGATTCTTGGTAATTATGGGAATTTTGTTAAAGGGAGATAATGAATTGGTGATCAAATGATTCGATTATATTGTTATGATTATGGGATCGTAGTATTCTCGATGTTCTTGGTGGTTTGTTGCGATTCATGATGTTATGAGAAGTATATATGTTGAAGGACATGATTGTATACATCTTTAATTGTGAATAAGGATTGTTTAGATGTTAGAACACATCGGATTATGTCGTTTGAGGATTTTGAATGTGATGTTGGAATAAGTTGTGTTCTTAAGGAACTCTTGGATTATATATGAATTGATGAACATGTTTGAGTGATGTTGGTGTTTTGGATATGAATATGGGATATTCATATCTAAAACTAAGTTATGTGTTTTGGTACAATATTCGTATAGGAATACGAATATGTTTTTCGGGTTTGATAAGATTATGATTCACTTTTGAGTTTAAGAATTCATACGTATTGAACAAGTGTTCAATTCGGATAATGGAAATATTTGAAACCTTAGAATATGGTTATCTATGATGTTGAATTAATCGGATTGTCCGGATTGATGATGATGACCGGTAATTGGTTTATATTATGAATTTACAAGAAGGAAACTTGTATCTGTATTTAAGATTAAAATTGGAATCGGTAATGCTTAGACTTGGTTAAATTGATTATTGATATGATCTTTCGGATTGTGGAAATTATTGTGGATATGAGTTCGTATTTGTTGAGTTGGATTATTTGGTTTTATGTATATGATCGAGGTTTCGTTGAACCGTTGAGTTTGTTGGTTGGGTATGTCGGTAATTGATTTTTATCGAATGTGTGTTAATCGGTTATTGCAATAGGTTGATATGTTTTGATCGTGGATTATGACCGTTGTGTGGCGGTTGAGATTGAAGAGTTCGTAGATTGCTTTTGGTCGGGGCTGAGGAGCTCGTAGACGAAGGCAATGGATTTTGGTAACGGCTTCCTGGTATCGGTATCGAGGCAAGTTTATACTTGTTCAGTTTGTAATATTTGATGAATGGTTTCGTTTTCATTTCATTTATAATTCGTATAGCAATGTTGTTAGAAATGTAAGTTGTCGGGATAATGAGTTGTATATCATGCTCTGGTTTGTATTAAATCATAAGGTATATGATTTAATTGTGTTCAAGGAAGACGTGAGTTATCTTGGGTCAAGGATATAGTATATCGGATATCGAGGATATTTATCGCGATGACATAAGTATCGGGATAAAGGTTTATTGGTATTGAATGGAGGGTACCTTGTTTGAGATTATTCGTATAACTGTGTGTTCGTTCAGGGATGCTGGTTCGTGGAAAGAATATTGTCTTCGGCATTGAGGTAATTCCAGTATTGTTCAGTTATGAGGATAATTGTTCTGAGAAAAATTATTGTATATGTTGTATGATGATGTTTCGTATATTGGGATTCGTATGGATTATTTCATTGAGGGATGCTGATCCCAGGACTGATTGTATTGAGGTCGTTGATCATGTTGATCATTTGTCGGGGATGATGATCCCAGGATTGTTGTTTTGGATATTGATTAGTCGTGTCGACTTTTCTTTGTCAGTTTGTCATTGTTCACTTCGGTGAGTCTTTTGATCCTTATTGTATATGTGATTCTTTGAGTTTCGTTGTCATGTTGCATCGTGACATATATGGAGTCATATCTGCGTGCCGATTCGTTATTGTGTAGGATTTTTAGCCAGGCACATGATGGTTATGCGTGGATGTTTTCGCATTGAACCGTGCACACGAGACGTAGTTCGTGAGGCTAATTAGGTACATGTACCACGTATATCCTGGATTCCGTATACGGGGTGGACATGTGCACGGACACATTTCCGGATCGGGCGTACTGTGACGTCCATCTTTTGAGCCATATCGTTGGGTCGTTCATAGTCTATGTATGATTGGATATGTTCGACGGTTTGCGACTGGTTGTTCATACGCCCGAGGGGTATGTTCGACAGTCGAAGTTATTTCTTTGAGATCCATTATTGTTGATCATTTGGAGTTTACCTTGTTGATGGTATTCTCGATTATTGTTGGTCCTTTGTTGATCATTTGGAGTTTACCTTGTTGATGGTATTCTCGATTATTGTTGGTCCTTTGTTGATCATTTGGAGTTTACCTTGTTGATGGTATTCTCAGTTATTGTTGGTCTTTTGTTGATCATTTGGAGTTTACCTTGTTGATGGTACTCTCGGTTATCATTGATCCTTTATTGGTCGTATTGGAGTTATCATGTCGATGATATTCTCAGTGATATATTGGTTGATCATTGTTATTGATCGAATGAGCATTTGGACTGTACGTCGATGTTTCAGGATTTGTTATCATTATCATGTGGTAGTTGATCTACAGATATGTTGTGTATTATTGGTTCATACATGTTGAGATTTGATTGTGTAATCCGACGGACAGGATTTGGCACAGATTGGATTATTTCCGCACTTATGAGTTTTGATGATGTTTTGAAGATTATTGGTATTTTTGGAATACAGTACAGATAATTATTGTTGAGTTCATTTCGTCATTTGAGAATGCGAAATATGTATTAATTATGGTAAGGATTGATTTAGTATGGATTGCTATGAATTAGTAAGGTTATTACGGTAAGATTACTTTCGTAGTATTCTTACTACATTATTACATGGTATGTAATTATTTATGATGATGTGATCGATATCATTGTTGAGTATTGTGGCTGACCCCGTCGTGGGCTTTATTTTTAGGTACTCGGAGATCGAGCTAGTAGCGGTCGTGAAGGGATGAGCTTCCCGATGTGATACTGGCTGTGGCTTGTTTTCGGAGAATTGAGTATTCTTTTCCGGTCTTTTATTTCCGCTGCAAATGTGTATTTTGAATTGCATTTATCCGCTGCATGTGTATATTTCAAAATGGCTTTTCTGTATCTTTATCCGCTGCGTGTGTGTATTTTAAAAGGGCTTTTTGGCACTTTGCGCACTTGGGTTATTTTGTTAAACCTTTTCCTAAACTATTTTATCGGTACGTTTAAGCGGCGTCTTAACGTACATTTTGAACTATCGAGATTTGGCACTTCGCCTTGTATTTTCAAATGGTATTTTATGACGGTATTTCAAAATTATGCTTTTGTAAATATTTGAGTATTTAAAATATTACCGTCATCGGCCTTTTGGCGCTTTTGAATTGGTTTTGTAAACGGTTTTTAGCCTGGTGGGTTCCGGCACGGGACCCACGGCGCTGTAATATCCCGGATGGTTTTGGGGGTGTTACACTTATAATACCTCGGTCGTTTAATCAAAATCATGTATCTCATTATCAAAACTGTTTTGATTGAAGCTATTTGCAAAACAACACGTTGAGGCTTCAATCTTTTCGCTAGACGATATCGTCAAAATGACCTTATCAATATATCATTATCTTTACTAGCGTTATACGGGGTAACAACATGTTACCATGCCATCCATCACTAATATATCAACAGCGAATAAATAATCAGGGGGCACAGGTACAACTGTAATAACAAATTTCTACCGGGTCAGTCCAAAGTTTACGGCCGTAACAACATGCAGTTTACGGCCGTAACAACTCTGAGCTTACGGCCGTAATGGAAAACATCTTACGGCCGTAACATCTAGTCATGAGGCTGAGAATTGTCATGATAGCCCCAACACACAAACACATAACATTTAAATTCCGAAAATTAGGGTCGTTTTTCAAAACAAGATTTTTCCAAAAATTTTGATTTCCACAAAAATGCTCAAATTAGTAGTCTTTAAGGAAAAACGTTTTCAAAGCTATCCGTAGCGGGTATAATTACAACAATCCAAAATAGTCGACATTAAAACCACATGCCCACATGGCAAACAGGGTCGCCAATTCAATCACATACATCTCATGGCATCACGTTTAAATATGCAACAAAACCATTTATCGGAGTCTCTCGCGAACTCTACCGTGAAACCCATCAAGGTTCACAACTTTCACACCATACCAACCCACATGGTGGTTCAAGGGCCAAACTTCAATACATCCAGTTCTATACACATACAGCATCTCTAAGTATCGAATATAACTTCATTACACAAAACCGTGTAAATAAAATTATGCACCACAAATATCACACATAAATGAAATCATGAACACAGATATTATGCATAAAAGAGGAGACTTACGTCCACAGGCCGCACGGAGATGACGGTCGCCCATGATACTAATCTCATTCGACACCATATCCAACACGTCGTGACTATGCACAACTCGACTTGTCACCTGACGAATCGAACGACAAGACAACACATTACTCGACAAATCACGACTCGCCTCGACCCGACAGCCTAGGTTTCCGCAACCTAAGCTCCGATACCATAAATGTAACACCCCCAAAACCGTATGGGAATATTACACGTCGTAGACCCTTTCCACAAGGATCTACCAGGCTAAACATCCATAAACAACCAAATGCTCGCCCGGCCAGGGTCAAATAATATAATATTACAGACCATTAAGGTCACTTACATATGAATACACGGACCGATGAGGTCACACAACTCCATCAACAGAACGGACAAAAGCAACATTACCCACACAGGGGTCGAAACACAATACAGCGGAAGACTGGAATCAACTTCTAACAATACAACACAAATCAAAACAACTCTCGACTCTTGATTAGTATCGCAGCTCGTCATCCAGTTGTGCCGATCCTGTGACTGCTCCCCCGAACCAGCATGTACCTGGACGCAAAACAGACATCCACCCCCCGATTACTCGGGGGTTAGTAAAACTCCACTGTTTTACTAGTGCAAGTATAATACGATACGAAATGCAACAAGTAAATAGCAACTACAAATTTAATACGGAAATCAATTATCAAAATGTTCCCGAGAATTTTTAGAATTTCGAACTAAAGCAAGAGATATTTGAAAAGGAACACATCAACTCGGGGATTTTTAAAGCAGAAATTCTTTTGGACCTCGAGTCATAATTTACAAAACCTTTTCGTAAACATTAGGGCCTTGGCCCGATTCTCGTTTCAAAACACACTAGATAAGATATCATTATGAGTCCGAGACCCATATTTAAAATGTTACCCAAACAAGCACTATTACACGATCATTGTTCGTACACATCATGTACCGAACTCCGGAGGCCTCGACGGACCTTACCCGGACCACGCACACTGTTCGTACACATCATGTACCGAACTCCAGAGGCCTCGACGGACCCTACCCGGCCACAAACATCGTTCGTACACATCATGTACCGAACTCCAGAGGCCTCGTCAGACCCTACCTGGATCACGCACCTTGTCTGTACACATCATGTACCGAACTCCAGAGGCCTCGTCAGACCCTACCTGGATCACACACCTTGTTCGTACACATCATATACCGAACTCCAGAGGCCTCGTCAGACCCTACCTGGAACACACACACACACATCGACACGATACAACTCAAAATCATCAAATGTCAAGCCATTCCACATTATACCGAAATGTACAATCAAGTATGTAACCAAAACAACACAAATATCATGATCATCACAACAACTCAACAATGACCAACCACGCCCGGCACAAACTTAGATGATTTGCACATCCAACACAATTCCACGATGTTAACTAAGTGAAGGTATTATCGTTACCATCAATTGTTCGTAATAATCAATTCATACGAAGCATATACACGAAAGTAAACCAATGCATCACAACCATAATAAGACGTCCCTATTCACAAGACACAATTCGTATAGTAAAATACTTGCCTTAATAACCGCTACCGAATACTCTGAAGAACACGGTTCGACCGGGAAGCTCGGACCCCGAAGAAGACAACGAACGGACGGGTTCCGACTCGAGTTCTTCACAAGAATTTCGTCCCTAAGTCATATCAATGATAAATCAACAATCATACGATGAATAATAATCGCACAACGCCCAAACCCCCCTCTAAGACCTTTTGTCGGACACCTTCAAGGCGTCGACTAAGAACTCAACCAAAACGACGAATCAATACAATCCAACCGTGGAATAACAAGGGAAATGATATAATACATCTAAATAATCATCAATCCATCATAATCCTAAGTTAAATCAGATTAAATGGACAAATCGAACAAAATCCCCAATTTTCCAAAAACTAGATTTTTAGGAAATCTAACCTTGATTCGGTCGATCGGAGGATGTTACGGGATGATTGATTGATGTTAGAAACTCAAGAACTTCGTGGATTGGATGTATGACAACATGCCTCCATGCTCCACAAGTCTCCAACCGCGGAAGAGGAAGAAAGAAGTGAGAAAAATGAGTGAAACCCGACTGCTCTGCCATATTTATACCCCTGCCAGACACGGCGCAGCAAACGGCCCAGATCAGCGCCGGGTGTCTCGGCCGTGTCTCGGCAGACTGCTGGTCCTGGCCGACCCGGCGCAAGACACGGCATTGGCGCGCCGTTTCGAGCCGTTTCGCGCGTGTCCGGCGGCCAGGACTCGGTCGATCCAATGATCCGAAAAATCCGAAACTCGGACACGAGCGTGGCCGAAAGCACGGTTACGAAGTACTCGTAAATATGAATCCGAACACTGAGAGAACACATGATTCCGACCACCCGAAGGCTCGAAATTCGACAACGGAAAGTAATTACCCCAAACTTTGGGAAATTACGAAAATGGCCCAAAACGTCCGAAAATCACGATACGTGATCGAATAACCAAACCAAAGCTCGCAACATGAAAAATAACATCAAATGAACTTATGAGAAACTCGAACCAACAGTTTCGGACGAGATTCGAAAGAATCGAACTCAAGTGCGGAAAAGTCGCTAAAAAGCACGGAACTCAACAAAACGACACAGAAACGAAGTCAGCCGTCGAAAAGTGCAGAATTAAACATTATTAGAATGACGAAACGGTCGCAAGAGAGTCGTCAAAATGGACTTCCGCCGAAAAAGAAAAATTACCAAAAATCGAAAATTACGGATATTACAGGTACGACCCAAGTTGTGGGCGGCTTCAGTAAAGCATGCCTCTTTTCCATAACTAGCTCCACCAAAAATGCAGACTGTGCTAAATTTTTTTGTGGAAGATGATGATTCTATTTTTAAAAAGAAATTTATTTGAGAGAAAAATAAGAAAAGTACAAGTTTGAGGGATGGATAAAAGAAACAAGCACAAAGTTTATTTATAGAAGAAAAATGAGGTAAAATTGTTTAACAAGTTTGTGATTGCGTTGATTGCGCTTCAACTACTCAATAGAATAATGAATGCATTTATCGTGTATCATATTTTTTTATTCAGAAAATCTCACCATACGACAAAAATTAAAGATACTCACGTGTATGTACAGTAGTTGTGATTGTGGCTCACATCTTCCTCTGATTTTACGTTCAGAAACGGCCTAAACGCCTTCTATGAGTCGGGGAGAAGCTTCCCATCCAATTTTCTTACAAATTGGCAAACAGGGTCTTTTAACGTCAGATTCCCAAGACGTTGTTCATATTCTGGTTTGAATTTATTCCACAAACATCGAATTCCGTAATGTACGAGTCCACTAGGATGCGTGTCAAGAAAAATTTCGATATTATCTAAATTCTCTTTATTCACACCATCCTTAATAAACTGAATTTTATCTTCTCTGTTTATAGATGGAATTCCTAAAGATCGACATTTCAAATTACAATTCCATCTAGCACATTTATAGCAAACGTCTATCATCTTTGCTCGTCGTTTCTTGGCATATGAACTTTTTCCAAGCCCTGGTAAAAATCTAGTCGGTGTTTCTGTGAATTCACCTTCTATTCTTACTTTGGCTTCAATAATGAATCTTATGTCAAAAGGTATGCTTTTATTCATAAGCAACCTCATCCTTTCAAGTCTCGTCTTATAAATCTTTAAAATGACATTTTTGCTCAGAAAGGGAAATCTTTTTTCGATTTCATTCAAAGTTTCTTCCATGATAAAAAAATAAAAATTAAAAAAATAAAATGAAAATAATTAAAGAAAATATCTACAAATATCAGTTGTTGTGGGAAACTGAAAATTCCGACTTTAATAGTCACGGAGTACCGTTATCCGCCACTTGACCGGACAAACACAATTGAGTACTAAGTTACAACGTCGAGAAATTTGTATCTATAAAAATAGTTTACAATGTAATATTTCAAAAGTAACACTTATACTTCCCCGGCAACGGCGCCAAAAAATTTGACACATTCTTAGTGTAACTATCGCAAGTGCACGATATCGTATCAAGTGGTAAGTGGACTTTTTGAGTCTGGTCTATCGATCCCACGAGGAAGTTTGGTTATAATTTGAATTATACACTATTAGTCTATTTTTATAGATACTAAGATGAGTGAAACACACAATTAAAGAGTTTGGTTTAATAATTGCAAATAAAATGCAATAATAGTTATAATATTCAAGGAAATAAAAAGATTGCACTAATAATAGATTGATTAAAGATAAAATGAAATAGTTGGGATTACAAACTTAGTTCATCATTAGTTATAGAAGATGTATAAGAGATCATAAGATGAATTTTACTTATTATGTTGTGTAGATTCGATTTTCCTTAAAAAGACGGTTTTTCTTTCGAACTATAAAACGCCCCTTATATATTGAATCAATCCACTATATTTCTATGTTGATTGGCTTCAATACATAGCATTAGGATTTATGAAAATAACTCAAAGAATCATCCAAGGTCTAGAGGTATATTTCTATCCCCTAGAACAACTTAGAGTGAAGATCATTTGATCTAATCAAACATATTTTCTTTCGAAACATATGAAGACCATAAATATCGTCATTTATTGGCCAAATAAATAAAGATTGTTAAAACAATGAAAATCACACACAATAATAAATAATTCACAATAGATCTTTATACAAACTTAAATAACATGACTAACCTTATTTATAATCCCAACTAAGGTAACTTAGCCCATGAAGGGTTTAATATACATAATACAAGCTTGAGTGGTCATTATTAGTTGAACAAGAAAAAGAATTGATCCTAATTCCCTTAGTAGATAAAGGAGAAAGAAGCAATAAACTCTCTGAACAACATATGTTATACCACTATTACATAAATCACTCAAGAACACAAGTGTGTTCTTCACACAAAAAGAAAATATTACAAAAAGTAGAAAAATTATAAGATGAATGATGAATGATG
This sequence comes from Orobanche coerulescens, assembly GCA_033398695.1. NCBI lineage: Eukaryota > Viridiplantae > Streptophyta > Magnoliopsida > Lamiales > Orobanchaceae > Orobanche > Orobanche coerulescens. Next base: position 56,232,912 of record CM065803.1, read on the forward strand.
AAGGATCTAAGGGGTCTATTTATACACCTAAAGTCATCTAATAGCTCCAAAACTCCAGCATTATTACAATAGATCGGATCAATGTCAGCCATCCCCTCAATAATAGACCAAAAGTATAAAAAATTAGACAAATAATCACAATCTGTCAAGAGTTACGGCCGTAACATTCAGTAGTTACGGCCGTAACATGGGTGACTTACGGCCGTAATATACATGAGTTACGGCCGTAAGCAGGCTACAGCTTTTGGTTTTGAGAGTTACGCCCGTTTGTTATGTTGTTACGCCCGTATGGAGTTTCAGACTTCATTTTCAGCCCAGAAATTTCCTAGACTTTGCGTTTTTGCCCTAAATCTTCTTCGGATGATAACTTTTGATATAGAACTCTGATTTTGAATCCGGAAAGACTACCGAACTTGTCTCGAAAAGCCCTACAACATGAATACATAAAAACTCAACAAAGAGAATATTTTATAAACATGTTATTTCTTGAGTAAATCAGTAATTCAATCCGATTAAGACTAAATTTACATCATCATCCGATAAAAATAAAATTATTAAAAAATAATTAATTAAAAGCAAAAACGAGTAGACTAGCTCAATTATGGGTGAAATTTATCGATACAAACCATGGATAAGTGCATAAAACTGACACTTATCAACGATCACACAACCTCCATGTTGACTCAAAAAGTATTTTAATGATAATTTCATTCAAACATTTAATAAAATCAATCTCAGCACGTTGTTATATTGAAGGAGCAAAATGGACTTAGCGCACGCTACCTATACCAGAGTAGCGCACGCTATCGAGGAATACATATACAGCCTAGTCAGTTAGCTGCAATCCAGTGAAGTTACCTGATGGATAGCGCACGCAAGATCTTCAACATTTGCGCACGCTAAATTACTGAATCTAGCGCACGCTATCAGCCCTATATAACGCACGCTATCGCATCTCCAAGTCAGAGGACAGTAAGGTCTGGAAAGAAAAAAGGAAAAGGACTTGCGCACGCTACGGACAATTATTTACGTACGCTAATACAAGGACTTAGCGCACGTTACTCTTCATGACTTGCGCACGCTACCGCATAACATGGTTAGTAGTCCAATAGCTACTGGACTCAAGATGAGAAGGCCTTTACGTACGCTACACAGGGTAACGTACGCTACACAGGGTAACGTACGTTACTAAAGAAAACATTTAGCGCACGCTACGATATAGTATGAGCGCACGCTACATCAGTCAACAGCTTACCGTTGGAGTTTCTACCATTGGAAAAGCAGGAGTCAATGAAGATCCGTGAAATTTGGAAAAGATGGAATTAATTAATACTAGCGCACGCTATGCATGATTGCTAGCGCACTCTAAGTTCAAATTTAGCCGTTGGTCAAAGAGACGTTGGGAAGACAAACCAACACTTTCAAAGTCAAGATTGAAGACCTGTTGACCAACCATAACGCACGCTACAAGTACATGACTAGCGCACGCTAGCCATATTATTTTACCATTGGAACAGTTTTGTGACCGTTCAGAAAGGCCAAAGTCAGAATCGATTGCGCACGCTAGAGGGTATTATTAGCGCACGCTAATAATACAATTTTCAGTATTTGAAAAATGGTTGGCACCTATAAATACCCATAGGACTTGGGTATCAAACACACAACTTCAAGCATAAAAGCATACAAGCATACAAGCATTCTTGAGCTTAAATTACTACTGATTACTACATTATAAGTTGTGAGAAGAAAAGATACAAGAGTGATTCACATTGTAATATCCATTATACTTTGTATTCTTTTCATTGGTTGTGAGTGTTGCATCACTCATACTTGAGCTTTAGAGAAACGAATCCTGAGTCACTAATCCGGTGTTATTAGGATCTTTGATCCGGCATTATTAGGATTATACTCCCATATTCGTATAGTGAGGATTATCTAGTTCCTATAGAACACTAGATAAACAAAAGTTTATATTGAGAGTGGTTGAGCCTGGACCAATAGAAGACAAGAGATTGTAATGGTTGTGTACTCGGACCGATCGAAGACGAGTCAAGTTTGTGGTTGTTCTTGAGCCAATAGAAAAGAAAGTCGGAGAGAGGATGTAGGCAAGTTGCCGAACCTCTATAAATCTTTGAGTCTTTATTTTCCGCACTATTTTTCATTTATTCGCAAGAAATTTCGATATTCCGCATTACCACTATTCAACCCCCCCTTCTAGTGGTAATTTTATCTCTTCAGTTGGTATCGGAGCGGGTCTCTTTTTAAAGGTTTAACCACGTGAGGGAAAAAGATCCGCAAATGGCACTTCTTGGCCAAATCGAAGGAAATGCTCTCAACCGTCCTCCCTTCTTCGACGGTTCCAACTTCATGACATGGAAAAAGAAAATGGCTATCTTCGTTCAAGCCTACGCTATTGAAATTTGGAAAGTTATTGCTCTTGGTCCGAAGCTTGCAAAGAAAGAGGATGGATCGTTGAAAAAGTTCGACGAATTCAATGATGAGGATTAGAGGAACACTCACATCAACTCACGAGCTACTCAACTTCTCTATTGTGCTCTTAATCCCGAAGAACTCAATAGGATATCGTCCTACGAAATCGCAAAGGAAATTTGGGAAATTCTCGAAGTCACTCATGAGGGAACCACCCAAGTCAAGGAAACCAAAATCAACATGTTACTTCATGACTACGAACTTTTCTCCATGAAAGACGAGGAAACGATCACAAATATGTTGGATCGATTTTCGGCTATAACCAATGGTCTTGCATCCTTCGGAAAGCCTATATCGAGCAGCGACAAAGCAAAAAAAATTCTTCGCTCGTTGCCACGAGAATGGGATGCTACGGTTACCGCGATTATGGAATCCAAAGATCTCAATAAGCTCGAGTTTAGTGCCCTCATCGGGTCACTCATAAATTATGAGATCGTTCTCAAGTCTAGAGGCACCAAACCAAAGCCTCGTCAAAGAGTAGTCGCATTCAATGTTGATAGCGATGTTGAGGAAGATGTTCCCGAACATGAAGACGACGAGGAACTTGCTCTCTACGCCAAGAACTTTAGAAGGTATAAAAGCCTAATTCAAAATAGGCGAAGTTTCCTTGGTCGGGATGGCAAGCCGGAGCAAAAAAAGAGTGGTTATGCTCCTATAAAGAAGTTCGACAATAATTGTCTGGAAATGTGGTCAAGCCGGTCATTATGCCAAAGAATGCCGATGATCCTCTTCAAAGCATCAAATGGAAAGATTCAAAAAGAAGGAGGTCCTAATCGCTTCGTGGAGTGATGACAAGGAGGAGATTGAAAGATCTCTAGACGCGAACCTCGCATTCATGGCACTCCACTCCGAAAGCAATATCGAGGTAAGTTCTAAACTCAATGATGACGAATATGATTCCTTTGATTTTTGCGATTCACAAGAAGTTCATCATGACGATGAGTTATTAAATGCGTTCGAATCCTTGAACACGGAATATGACGAGATGGTTAAATTAAATATATCTTTAAAGAGAAAAATAAAATCTCTAGAACTCGAAAATTCATCTCTTCAAAACAAAGGTAAAACCATTGAGCTCGACCATACCTTATGCCTTGAAAAGGAAAATGTTTTGAAAATCGAGTTGACGAAAACTCAAAAGGAGCTAAAATATATTTTAAACAAATTTACTCTCGGAAACGAGAAATTCGAAAAGCTTCTATCTATTCAAAAATCCCCTTTGCTAAAACACGGTCTTGGTTTCGGTCCTTTTAAACAGGAACAGTCTCTTATCAACCTTGACAAAATAAAGAAAACCAAAACCGAGAACTCAAAAGATCCTTTCAAACGAGTTCATGATGTTAATATTCGTTCAAAGTTGAGAACCATCAAGGTTAAACAAATATGGGTTCCTAAAGGGACAATTGTTCCAAATGCTATAAGCATAGTTAACTTTGGACGACCCAAACGGGATTGGGTACCGAAACAACCGAGAAATTCTATTTTTGTAGGTACCGGCACCAAGGAAAAGCAAGTGGTACATTGATAGCGGATGCTCAAGGCACATGTGCGGCTCCGAGGACTTATTTGAAGACCTCGAATATCAAGAACAAGGACATGTGACCTTTGGGGATAATCAAAAGGGAAAAATCAAAGGCATCGGTAAAGTCGGTAAGGAACCTTCTCCCTCTATCAACAAAGTATTGTTTGTTGAAGGTTTGCATCATAATCTTCTTAGCGTTTCACAACTTTGCGAGGAAGGTTTTAAAATTCTTTTTGAGCAAACGCATTGCACGGCATATAGAAATAATAAAATTGCATTCATCGGTTTGAGATGTGGAAACATCTACATTGTTGATCTTAATGATAAAAGTTCATTCAATGAAAAATGTCTTATTATTTTAGATGATAATGCATATTTATGGCATCGAAAATTGGGGCATACATCTTTACCTATCTGTTGTGTCAAGATTTATTCACCTCGACAGGCGATCGACTACAAGGTCGAGCGACCGAGTCCACAACCAATCAAACTATGGCGAACTCGCCTAAGCGAAGATACCAGACCACCTTCATGTATCTAGCGATCGACTCCCAAGGCGATCGCCCGTTGGCACCTAGCGATCGACTCTGGTGCCCGGCTAAGGACGACCGTCCTACGCTCCGAACAGAGACCATCGTCCATCAAAGTCTACGAAGACTGGATCCTAAAACAGCACCCATGTGCAGATCCGAGACAGGCGCCGCATTTCATGGATCGCTGACCACAGCCTGTCAACACCATCTCACCACCGACAAGCCCGCTGAAAGGTACAAGGTGGGACTGCCCGTGACAGCGACTGAGACGCGTGCAAACTTCTCATTGGACCGCACAGCTGGCTGCCAGCAACTCCTGCAGACGTTAAGGGGACCAGCCCATGTGCTAAAAGACGATCGCCCGCTTATTATAATACAGCAGAGGCGATCGCCCAGCGTCTCCCAGTCCTATAAATAGAGTACCTCCAGCAACTGGAAAGAGGTTCCGAATTGGTTCATGAATTCTCCATTCAGTTCAGAGAAAAACTATGTGTTCCAACTTCATTCACAGAAATACATAAAAACATACTTACATTCAAGCTCTTGGCTTCATCTTCGGAATCTACCTCAGGATTTCTCTCTCAGTACCTCTCATCCAGAAGACGGTCGGCAGAGGCAAGGAGTCTCCACAGCGCAGATCCAAAGAATCTCTCAAGCCCAGGAGCTCAAGTATACAGCAGATACACACCGTGAGAGACTGTCGATTTCTCATGGTTGTCATAGCTCCTCAACGTTGTTACAAGAACTCACAGAGCATCATATCTGGTTCTTCCGGCAATCTACACGCTCACTAGCTAAGATAACTAGAAGTCTTTACACTCACTGTAATAGATTCTAACATTAATACTTGTATCCCAGAATATTTGTATTAATAACATCTCGCGAGAGCATTCAAGCCCGGGACTAACAACCCCGGCAAATCTTGTGTTATTTACTTTTCCCACGGAAGTGTTCTCGCACTTTGTTTGCTATCCACTCATTCCAGCAATATCTATCTCCGGATAATATTTTCGGTAGCAACAATTGGCGCTAGAAGGAGGGCATCTATACCTTCATTTTTTTTCCTATCGTCCCGAAGAACACTCACTGTTCTCGGGGCATATACTTGAAGTGACACTCACTGCTCTTCAAAGAAAGCCTTCAGAATCATGACGTCCGCCACTACATCGAAGAGAGCCGCTCTCCGAACCGCCGGACACCATATCCCGGCTCAATCCGAACCCCAGCCGACCACCGGGGGAAGCCACGGCAACGCGAGACTCTCGATCCCGCACCTGAGGAATGGCCCCAACCTCTCACTCGACCAGTTCCAAACCGAGGAACAGATTGAGGAGGCTATGGCGATCCTAGAGGAGCGACGGAGAGCATGCGCGTCGCCCGCAATAACTCCCTCGGTCATCCGCCGCATGGGCAAACGGAAATTCAATGGGCTACTGGGCGAGCGATCGTCAGAAAGCCCCGATTCGCGAGAAAAGGCTCTCGATCGGCCGGACGGGTCCGTATTCAGTCGCTTGGGACGCGACCCATCATGGCGACTGGGGCATTCTGGTCACAACCACGAGACGACGGAATCCAAGTCCGTCTCCAGGAGTTCGGCCTACCCAACTCGCAGCCGAACGCAGATTAGCCGTCTGACTCTCGCTCCGATCGCCAGAGGATCAGTACTTGATCGCCTCGTCTCCCGCTCCGACCGTCGAGCCGCGAGCAGCCAGGCCACGGCGATGGCCGCTATGCAACGCCAGCTCGACGAGATGAAAGCACTCTTGGATACTGGGGCAAGCACCAGTAGAAAGATCATCGGACCAACCGAGCCACTCGCGGTCCACATCAAGCTTGCCCCCATGCAATCAACGATCGCTCCTCCCAAAATGCCTCTATATGAAGGGAGATCGGACCCCGAAACCCACCTAAGTAAGTTCCGGATCTACATGACCAGGTGTGGGGCATCAGATGCAACCAAATGCCGAATCTTCCCGTTAATATTGGGCGAGCTGGCCCATAGGTGGTACGTCTCACTACCACCACGATCAACCATCTCCTTTGAGAAACTGGCGAATGACTTCACGTCATACTTCGCCACCAAGGTCGCCAGACCAGAAGGCCCCCACCGCATGATGAAAATCAGGCAGGGGGAAGACGAATCCGATGCAGATTATATCGACCGAGTGGACGAAATCATCCTCACCGGCGAGCCCATCAGCGACGAGCTCGCTCTCTATTCAGTCCTGGGGGGATTCTACGATCACTCACCCATGTTTAGACATCTGACGAAGGACATCCCCCCAACATACGCGACATTCTGTGCTAAAGCTGCCGACTTTCTGGCCAGGCAGAAGCTGTTCACCCTCCGCCTAGGCGAGGGAACGCCACCTCCTGTCCGAAAGACGGCGATCGCCAAAACCAAGAAGGCGGTCGCCAAGCCACCCGGAGATCTCAAGGCCTTCGAGGACATGGAAGCCCATCTCCTCCATACGTTCAACCGAACTCCGGACCATATTTTCTACGCCATCAAGGGGCACGAACCGCTGAACAAACCAAAGGCGATAAGAGACCACGGTCATCTAGACCACAATCAATATTGTGCCTACCATAAGAGTCCCGGCCACAGCACCAACCAATGCCGCGACCTCCTCAAACAGCTCTGGAGATTGTTCGAGGAGGGCAAGTTGGACAGTTTATTGGCTTAAGCCGGAGCCCCACAAATCTCCCAACACGGTCGCCCGAGTCGAATGCGAACAGCCCTGAAAAGCTCATACGAGCCGACCCCTCGATCAACCTCAGCGACCGTATCTACATGCTTCAATCAAGAGAAGGGAACCTCGGAAGTCTCTCCCCGATTTCCCACCTCATCGAACAAGGCTACTGCCTGAGCTAACGCTTCAAAAAACTGGAGGACTCGCTCGCCATCTGCAGTTCATCATCTAACATGTTGGACTAAGGCACAAGATCGCCTCCCCCGCAAAATGTACACCGTCGAAGGTCGGCATTTAACATGACGACCCGAGGCAGAAGAGTGCAGCCATGGTCCTGGTGGTCGATGGAACCGACTGCTTCGGCCGTGCAAGGTTCCTTTGGGTTGAGATCGCTCGCCCTTCGTTTAAATACGAGGCGGGCGTAGTCGAAGGACCCTCCAAACAAATCAGTGGACACGATCGCCCGCCCTCGAAGGTCCGTCACTTAGCATGGTGGACCCTTCACGGACAATGCGATGCGTCCCTACCCCCGTCTCAACGTATACCGTCGAGGATTGCCATCTAACATAACGATCCGAGGTAGAAAAGAGCTAACAAGCCGCGGACGTGGAGTCGATTAATCCGACAACGCCCCGCACAAGGACTCCTCCAGACCAAGACCGCCCGCCCTTCGTTTAAATACGAGGCGAGGCGCAGCCTAACGGAGGACCCTCATAATAAAATGAGTCACGAGACAGACAATGTCGCTCGCGCACAAGACATGATCATGGAGATCGGTCCATCGAACTCCGCGATCGTGCATGGCTCCTCTGGACCGAGATGGACGGCTTTCCTCGAGGATTCGACAAAATTAAAGACCGCTCACTCAACGATTTATTTTCGTCCCCTTACTTTCACTAAGTGAACAAAAACAAGGGGAAGAGTTGCGGACTACCTATACGACGATCGTCCCTATCCAATCACATACGGAGATCGGCAATTATTCATATGTTCATGCAGCGATCGAATTTGTTGTAAAAGTTATCTATATGAGTTTATCAATTCACTTAGACCTACTCACGCAACAATCTCTCCTCAAACATTTGTACAAAGTCAAGCAAAAGACTCAAAAATAGCAATCATTCAAGTGATAAATCGAAGAACCAAACGTTCATTACATTACTTGAAGTCTCAAAGGTACATACACGGTCGCCCGAAGGCCTAAGTACTACAAGGAAAAGCTACAAAATTACAAGGCAAGAAAAGCTAAAACAAACAAAAACGAAGTGCCTTAGGCCCCTGCCTAGCCTTCGCCTTCAGCCTCCGGAGCGGCCTCCCCGTCCTCCGGAGCGTCGGGATGAACGAGGTTCACCGGAGTCGGATACCAGCTCAAGTCCACACCGATATCCGCAAGATCCAAGATCGGCAAGGAGAAAGCAGGATGGAGAGGATGCTCCAACGCATACGCCTTGAAGTTCTCAGCAAGAGGGCCAACCTCCAACCCTCCCTTCTTAGCAGCTCGGATCGAATCGGCGAACGCCATATAATAGGCAAACTCGCTGACAAACTCCAAGTTAAGAAAGGGATTAGCCTTGGTCGCCTCTACCTCCCCTTTTAACTCCGTCATCGCCTGTTGCGCGCCCTGGAGCTCGACTTCCCTTGCAGCCGTCTCTCCCTTCGACGTCGCCAACTCGCTATTCAGATGAGCGACGGTCACCTTCAGTTGATCGGCCTCTTTCTCAGCGGCCAATTGCAACCGTCGGGCATCTGTCATACGGTCCCGAAATCAGTCGACCGTCGCCCGGGCTTCCTCGGTATCCTTCCTCGCCAGCTCAAGTACATGACTCGCCCGCTTAGCTGCATCTAGGGAGTCCTTCTCCATTGCCACGATCCTGTCGGCGAACTCGGCGTTCTCTTTCCGAGCCGCCTCGAGATCCGCCTGCAGGCGAGTAGTGGAAGGAGGCCCCTCAAACTCCTGCACAGCCTGGGCAGCCATGGTCGCCGCCTGGAGAGAAAGGGCGAAAGCAGCCTGCATTGTACTCCCAGATCGCTGACGAGCGATCGCATCCAGATCGGTCGTCCAGGACTTGATGCGGCTTGGCCGGTTGACGTATAGCGGGACATCGCAGGCCTGGCGAGGAGATCGGCTCGCCAGAAAATCCCGCACCATCGGCGAACAGGATGGATCTGTGCTACGGATCCTGCATCAAAACACAAGAGTTAGCACAACTCCCACGCAAATGACCAACTTCAACTCAGCAAGCAAAGTTTACCTCTCGGCTCTCTCGGGATCGCGGCCGAAGTATGGTTTCCCACGAGGGGTCTCAGCCTCGGCGATCGCCATCTCCCGTAAGAAAGCCGCGGAGGGAGAAGGCTCATTCTCCGGAGGAACAACGGTGATCGGAGGCGCGGCGATCGGCACCTCACTGACAGGGGCAGAAACTGGAATTTCTCCCGACCTCTGCCATTTGCGGTTCGTTCGAAGCCCCTCCTCAGGAACTTCCTCCTCAGCCACGATCGGCTCCACGCGAGGCTCCACCTCCAGAATGATAGGTAACGCCACAGGAGGAGCCCGAGATGACTTCTTATGGCGGAGGCGACTCAAAACTCCAGGGTTCGACATAGCTATCTCCAGTGGGGACTCCAAAAAGCGAGGAAAACGAACCTCTACAATGAGGACAAACAAACCACAGTTAGACCTATTCCTCCAACAGGACGATCGCCCAACAAATGGAGATCGTAGAAATTTGTACTTGAGACCGAGAGATGTCTCGGGAAACGGAATAGCCGAGCAGACAGCCAACGACTCTCCCTGTTGATCCGTTGAGCGTCTAAGTCGTCGTCCGGCAAACTCCGTATCCGCTCCCAGACGACCAGAAAATCAAAAGGTAGCTCCTCGATCGCCGGAATATGGAAACCTGCAAAAGCAAGACCAAATTAGATCAATTCAGAACATATCCGAACAAAGGGAGAATCTGAACCCTTACCGGATTCCTCTCCCGAAAGCTAGTGGGGATCTCCAGCTCACCAGTGGGGTTGTCGCTCGCTGAGGCTTTCCAGGCACCGGCGACCCAGAACCACTTCGCCAGATCGCTCTGCGCCTTGTTCGGGACTCCAAGGATCACCCGACTGGATCGGCCTTGTATATGATAGCCTCCGACCGACCCTTTCTGAGCCGTCAGCTTGAACAGGTGGTTCATCTCCGACGGCGAAGGGAGGCGGTACAGTCGGTGACTGCCGAACAAGGTTAGAGTGCAGATAATCTGGAGCCAGGCATTCGGCGTCAGCTGGAGCGGCGCCACATTCCAAGCAGCCAGTAGATGGGAGACGGAGAACGACAAAGGAAACCGCATTCCAGCCTCCATAATTGCTTCGTTCACAGCGACCATCCCCTCCGGAGGCTGATCGGCCCGCTCGTTCTCGGCCGACACAAAGAGGTCCACATCGGAAGGGATATGAAACCTCGTCCTCCAGACGGCCAGGTCCTTCCTGGTTGCCGAACTCCTGATTTGGCCAAGAGACCATAGAGATCGCTGCGCAGCCCGAAATAGCGATCGCTTAGGAGGTTGATAAGGATTAGCAATCGAATACTCCCGATAATTGAACTTAGGAGACGGGCCGGCCAACCTCTCCATAATTTCAGCAAAGGCCAGATAGGCCTGGCCAAAAGCACTGTGCTGCTCCCAGTAGGCCCTAACCGCCAGATCTCTCTCCATCTGCGAGCGTCTCCGCTCGACCGCCGCCTTCTTGGCGACGTCGGCTTCATTGAACAATGCCTCGACTTCTTCAGGGTCAATTCCGGCCCGAATAGCCTCGGTGGCCGTCTCCAGATGGAAATCTGCGGAGGATTCTCCCCGGACAGTCGATGCCCTGGCGGCGGAGCTGGTGCCCACTCCGTGTGAAGAAGATGTTCCAGCCATTCTTGAAGAAAAAAGGAGAAAAAAGATTGTTCTTCTTACCCAAGATTGGATCGATCGACGATCGGCAGCAAGATCTCCAGGAAAATTCTTCAGCGGTATTATCCTTCCTTCTCCAATAAAAACGCGTAAGAATGAACACTGCAGCCCTACACCTTTTTATAGGAGATGGCAGGGATTTCAATGCAATTAAGGAGAGTCTCAGGGGTTGAAGTGCAACCGTCGCATTTATTGACCCCCTTGAAACCCGCGTACGCGTCTTTTCAAGGACGCGTTAGACGAGGAGTCATAAATGACCGTCGGTCTCCCCCAACAGGAACCCGACACGTGTCCCGGAGACTTTTCCGCATCCGCTGCCATTTCCCGCTCATTTCAGCGACCTACCAGGTCGTCCAAATTCAGAATCAATCAGCTCAAAGACGATCGACAGTTCAGTAAAATACAGTCACTCGTCATAACTCAGCGATCGCCAGCAGAACCACCTCACCCCACGTTTCCAACATAGGTGCGAGCTGGGGGGCAATTGTTGTGTCAAGATTTATTCACCTCGACAGGCGATCGACTACAAGGCCGAGCGACCGAGTCCACAACTAATCAAACTATGGCAAACTCGCCTAAGCAAGATACCAGACCACCTTCATGTATCTAGCGATCGACTCCCAAGGCGAACGCCCGTTGGCACCTAGCGATCGACTCTGGTGCCCGGCTAAGGACGACCGCCCTACGCTCCGAACAGAGACCATCGTCCATCAAAGTCTACGAAGACTGGATCCCAAAACAGCACCTATGTGCAGATCCGAGACAGGCGCTGCATTTCATGGATCGTTGACCACAGCCTGTCAACACCATCTCACCTACCGACAAGCCCGCCGAAAGGTACAATGTGGGACCGCCCGTGACAGCGACTGAGACGCGTGCAAACTTCTCATTGGACCGCACAGCTGGCTGCCAGCAACTCCTGCAGACGTTAAGGGGACCATCCCATGTGCTAAAAGACGATCGCCCGCTTATTATAATACAGCAGAGGCGATCGCCCAACGTCTCTCAGTCCTATAAATAGAGTACCTCCAGTAACTGGAAAGAGGTTCCGAATTGGTTCACGAATTCTCCATTCAGTTCAGAGAAAAACTATGTGTTCCACCTTCATTCACAGAAATACATAAAAGCATACTTACATTCAAGCTCTTGGCTTCATCTTCGGAATCTACCTCAGGATTTCTCTCTCAGTACCTCTCATCCAGAAGACGGTCGGCAGAGGCAAGGAGTCTCCACAGCGCATATCCAAAGAATCTCTCAAGCCCAGGAGCTCAAGTATACAACAGATACACACCGTGAGAGACTGTCGATTTCTCACGGTTGTCATAGCTCCTCAACGTTGTTACAAGAACTCACAAAGCATCATATCTGGTTCTTCCGGCAATCTACACGCTCACTAGCTAAGATAACTAGAAGTCTTTACACTCACTGTAATAGATTCTAACATTAATACTTGTATCCCAGAATATTTGTATTAATAACATCTCGCGAGAGCATTCAAGACCGGGACTAACAACCCCGGCAAATCTTGTGTTATTTACTTTTCCCACGGAAGTGTTCTCGCACTTTGTTTGCTATCCACTCATTCCAGCAATATCTATCTCCAGATAATATTTTGGGTAGCAACACTATCATTTCTATTTTATCTAGACACGACCTTGTTCGTGGATTGCCCAAACTCAAGTTTGATAGAAAGCATTTCTGTGAATCTTGCATAAAAGGGAAACACACTCGAGAATCTTTCAAACCAAAATTCAAGGTTTCCACTAGTCGCGTTCTTGAACTTGTGCATATGGACTTGATTGGACCATCTAGACATGTTAGTTTAAATGGCAAGCTTTACACTTTGGTTATTTGATGATTTCTCTCGATTTACTTGGGTTAGATTTTTAGCGCATAAGGATGATGCATTTTCCGAGTTTTCTAAATGGTGTCGTTTAGTATCAAATGAGAAAAATCTCTCCATAATTTCTATTCGCACCGATCACGGAGGTGAATTTGATTGCACTCCGTTTGAAATCTTATGTGACAAATACGGGATTAACCATAATTTTGCGGCTCCTAGAACGCCTCAACAAAATGGGGTTGTTGAAAGGAAAAATCGATCTTTGGAAGAAATGTCGAGGACTATGCTTAATGAACACTCTCTACCTCGATACTTTTGGGCCGAAGCAATATTTACAGCATGCTATGTGATTAACCGGGTTCATGTTCGTAGAACTCATCTTAAAACCCCGTATGAATTATGGAAGGGCAAAAAGCCAAATATAGCTTATTTTCATCCTTTTGGTTGCAATATATTTATCTTAAACAATGGTAAGGATAACTTGGGCAAGTTTGATGCTAAATCCGACTCCGGAATATTTCTTGGTTATTGTGCAAATAGCAAAGCATATCGCGTTTATAACATAAGAACGAATAAAGTTGAAGAATCCATTCATGTTAAATTCAATGATATGATCTCACCCCCGAGAAAGGTAGAATATTTTGATGATGCAGGTACTTTTCCGGATCCCTCAACCGAAGTGAAGAAAATTTCGAAAATCCAAACGAACACAATCGTTGATTTACCGAAAGATTGAAAGAACATCAAAGACCATCCAAAGGATCTCGTGATTGGAAATATCGAAGACGGTGTTCAAACCCGAAGGAGAACCACCGAATTTATGGCTCATTGTGCTTTCGTATCCGAAATAATTCCCAAAAATATATCCGAGGCTCTTGATGATGAAAGTTGGGTGATGGCAATGCAAGAGGATCTTGTTCAATTCATGCACAATAATGTATGGAATTTAGTTCCCACTCCTAAAGATAAAACAATTATCGGAACTAAATGGGTGCACAAAATTAAGAGTGATGAAGACGGTTATCCAATTCGAAATAAATCTCGTTTGGTCGTTCAAGGGTATAGTCAAGAAGGAGTTGATTATGAAGAAAGTTTTGCTCCCGTAGCTCGACTCGAAGCCATCCGCTTGTTATGTGCATTTTCCGCCCACAAAAAGATCAAACTATTTCAAATGGATGTGAAAAGTGCATTCTTGAATGGCTATATTCAAGAAGAAGTCTACGTCAAGCAACCTCCCGGTTTTGAAGATCATCAATTTCCGGATCACGTCTACAAGCTTAACAAGGCACTCTACGGGTTGAAGCAAGCACCCCGAGCATGGTATGATCGTTTAAGTCAATTTTTAATTGCAAATGACTATAAAAGAGGCAAAGTCGATAATACCTTGTTTGTTAAAATATTGAATGATGATATACTTGTTTGCCAAATCTACGTTGATGACATTGTATTTGGAGCTACTAATGAATCTTTGTGCCAAGATTTCTCTAATCTTATGAAAGGAGAATTCGAGATGAGTATGATGGGAGAATTAACATTCTTCCTCGGGCTTCAAATCAAGCAATGCGAAGATGGAATCTTCATCCATCAAACGAAGTACTCAAACGATCTCCTAAAGAAATTCAAAATGGAAAGTAGCAAGGTGATTTCTACGCCAATGTCTTCATCATTAAAGCTTGAAAAAGATGAAAATGGCAAATCCGTAGATCAAAAACTATATCGAGGTATGATCGGATCTTTGTTATATTTGACTGCATCGAGGCCAGACATAATATTTGCTACATGTTTATGTGCTCGATTTCAAGCTAATCCCAAGGAATCACATTTAATTGCTTGTAAACGCATTTTTCGCTATTTAAAAGGAACTATCGGACTAGGTCTATGGTATCCTTCTTTCTTGGATTTCAACTTGATTGCATATAGTGACGCCGATTTCGGCGGATGTAAAATTGATAAAAAGAGTACTAGTGGTACGTGTCATTTTATTGGATCATGCTTAATATCTTGGGGAAGTAAAAACCAAACCAGTGTAGCATTGTCTACAGCTGAGGCCGAATATGTTGCTGCAGGGAGCGCCTGTGCTCAGGTGTTATGGATTAAAAATCAACTCCGCGACTGCGGCATATATTTTCAAAATACCCCTATTCTATGTGATAATACCAGTGCAATTAATCTGAGTAAAAATCCTGTATTGCATAGTAGAACTAAGCATATAGACATTAGACATCACTTTCTACGCGATCATGTGCAGAAGAAAGACATCTGTTTAATTTTTGTCGGGACGAAGGACCAACTTGCTGATATTTTTACAAAACCTCTTCCCGAAGAATCGTTTAATTCTATTCGTTTACAACTTGGTATGGGACATATAGACAATTTTTTAAATAAGTTTTCTACTCAAGAAATCAATATCCTAGAATCACTCCATTCGCTAGCGCGCGCTAGCTTCATTTTTCTTAACGCGCGCTAACCTTGATATCGATAGCGTACGCTAACAGTCTATGCTTTGCGTGCGCTAATTAAAACCCTTCGTATTCCAAATCAGCTACTGGACAGTCCAGTGAGCTTCCTATTTTCACCTAACTTACGCTAACCTTATGTTTCTAGCGTACGCTAATTAAAACTCAGTTGACTATATAAACTCCGTACGACCCAGAAACACTTTCATTCCTTCTTAACGTACGCAAACGCAGAAATCCTCTTTCAGCAAAATACCCTAGCCGCAAAATCCGAACCATCAACTTCCGATTTCTCCCTCAAATCTTCAATTTCTCCAGGAATCATGTCAAGTAAGGGACGCAAAGCCTTGGGAAAATCTTACAAAAACCTAAAACGCCTTCGGAACGCCGAATATGATGCGACCCGATTTGTCTCCTACACCGCATCGAAGGTGTTCTTCGATATTCTTCCTCAGGAGAATCTTACCGAATGCTACTTCTTTAACTTCAGCAGTCTCGAACGGGCTAAGGTCAGTATTCGTGAGTTTTTTGAAGCTTTAGGGATAGCCCGGTTTGTTGAGTGTAAGGAAATCATTTATCCTTCTTGTGTCCGCGAATTCTATGCCAATCTGCATTTGGGTGACAGTGATGGTGGATTAGTTCTTGGTAGTCTGGTGAAAGGAACAGTGGTGAAGATTTCCTCGGAAATACTTCACGAATTATTTGGTTTATCGAAGGATGGTTATGATTGCTGTGGGAAAACAATTGACGAAGAATCACTTGTGTCTGAGAGAGATGTCGCCGACTTTCTGTGCTCGAAAACGGTCATCGAGGTTACGGATGACGTTTTCGAAAATAATGATTTAGGAATTCACATTCGCTTGTTGTTGGCTGCACTAATCAAATGCTTGATGCCGAAGGTTAACACCCAATACAAGTTAGTGGGAGTGGACAAAAATGTGGTGTATCGAGTACTAAAGGACGAAAGGTGGATTTTACCGGTATTGTGCTGAACTAGATGAAGGCGAAAGGGGACTCATTTCGCTCAAAGCATTACATGTCGAGAACAAGAAAATCAGGGCTGCCTTTTGGTTCCATACTCGCTGTCATCTTCCGTCACTTTCATGTCGACTTGTCTACTGAGGCATCCGTTCCGGTGTCTCGAGGACACGAAATAAGCGACCTCACCCTCAAAACTATGCACTACGTTGAAACATTCAATAGAGGATGGGTGCTATTTCCGTATCTTTGAGAAGACGATCAAGTGCCGAAGGGGACACGAATGCCAACTCCGGCCGAACGTGTAACTCACCGAGGACCCCATACACTTCGGGAGATGCAAACCGGAAAGTTCGTCCGCCACCCGAAGACAAAAGGCAAGCGACCGATACGAGACGTCATCATGGAGGAAGAAGGGAGTCATCTTTGCGCTCGGATGCGGAGCATCGAGACCTCTCAAATGGAAATTCGAGAGGATGTTCGGTCTCTTCGCTCGGAAGTCGGGTCTCTTCGTTCGGAAGTCGGGGAAGTTCGCGGGCTGATCTTTGATTTTATCCGATACACACATCCGTCGTTCCCATTCCCATCTTCCTCTTCCGATCCAGCACCTTAGAGTCTAGGAATTTTATGTTTGATTGTAGAAACTTATGTTTCGAATGGTTTTTATGTCTCATGTCTTGAATATTTGTATTGCTTGAACTTTGTTTTAATGGAATTTGCATTTCGCTTCATTTGATTGGTTGAAGTTTGCCATTTGCTGTTTACGTGATTTCGTTTTTGTTCATGTCATTATGCAACAATTCAGGGGGAGTTCCTTTTGGTTTATGTCAAAAAGGGGGACAATACTCCAAAAACCTAAACACACTAATATATCGAACAAGTTACCTTGATTCGAAGCTTTAAAAAATGTTTTTGCAGGTATAAATTAAATGTTTAGACATCATCAAAAAAGGGGAGGATGTTGACTCAAAAAGTATTTTGATGATAATTTCATTCAAAACATTTAATAAAATCAATCTCAGCACGTTGTTATATTGAAGGAGCAAAATGGACTTAGCGCACGCTACCTATACCAGAGTAGCGCACGCTACCGAGGAATACATATACATCCTAGTCAGTTAGCTGCAATCCAGTGAAGTTATGTAACGCCCCGACTTTCTAGGGTAAATATTGGGGAAATATAAATAAAGGTAAATTTTGAAAAAATAATTTTTCTTGAGAATATAAAAATTCTCGCCTACAAGGTCGAGTCGCTACAATGACATGAAAATAAATACCCTTAAATAAGGTAACATTTCATCATAAATACGAGGTAAAACTTTGCGGCGGAAGAATAATTCATAATTTATAATTTGCTAATCAAAGTTTCCCCAAATAAGTTTCCAAACATTTGACATAAAGAAAAACATCATGAAATAATTTCTCTTTTATATGCCCTCTCGGCTCGCTCCTTCGTCCATCCAGCTCGGTTCAACCTGCGGGTTCAATAAAGGTGGGGGTGAGCTTCCTTCAGCTCGTGGAAATCACACTGATCACAGTAATATGCAATCTCATGGAAAGCATAACATGAATAATCTATCACATTTTTCCTCAACGTAAATGCATACTCACAATATTACGTATAACATGAATCGAGCACACATACACGAATATTGAGGTTGCGCAGGTGCCCCCGCAACAACATCAAACATAAACACAATACCACATAACATGAATCGAGCACGCATGTGAATATTGAGGTTGCGCAGGTGTCCCCGCAACAACATATATCTTAAGATAGCATCTTACACGAAAACAGGTTAGCCTGAATTACAACGTGCATATAAATTTTAAACATGAATAGAATATCACATACACAGTCCAATTAAAGCAATTAAAGTGATAGTGAAAATTCCCACCTGAATAAATGATGATGATGTCTGTCTGAAATGAATGTGCTTGACTCACAGTCCTAAGCCCGTAAATCCTTGACAAGGTCTACATATAATAATAATAATTAAAATCCTTACAACTTATTATGTATATAATAAATGAAAGGATACGAATATCACTATATAATAACTGAAAATAAATTATAATTGCTAATTAATATTAAGTGAAGAGTTAACATTGTTAATAACTGAAATTAAAATGTTTATGCAATAATTCGGATCAATTATTAATATTAATTGGAAGTCAATATTTTAAATGTTTCGGTCAAAATTAGGATTTAATTTAAGTTTGAAGGTTGAGTGAGGTCATATTGTAAAACTTGAGAAGCTGACTGGGTTAAAATCTAATGAATTATACTGGCTGGGGCTGAAATGAAAACTTTTGAAAATTGGGAGGACTAAATTGAAAAGTCCTAAAAATTCGGGGGTATAAATACACTTATTCTAACCCTAGCCGTCAGAATTCCATTCCTTCTACTGTCAAACACGTCTCCTTCTCTCCCAAATCCTCCCTCTCGGCCGATAAGAAAAATCACACACACACACACCGCAAAACACACACACACACACACACACACACACACCGATTCATGGTGGGCGGAAATCGGCGGTGGTTCGGCTCGGATGCAGCAGTGCAAGGTTCGGGTTCGGGTTAACCAGTCGCGGAGCTCACGGCGGAGGCGACGGTTCGAATCTGAAAGGGCACGCGATTCCGGCGAGACAAAGGTGAGAACTCCGATTTGGGATTTTTGGTTTGAAACGGCCGAAGTGGTTCGAAAATTGGGTGACAACAATGAGAGTTATAGGCGGCAACGATGTCTGCAGCGCTCAAGCGTAGGGTTTTCCGGCAGTGATGACGTCCGGCGCTCCGACTGTGGGCGGTTGGTGCTCAGGGTATCTAAGATGAAGTTTTTTTTTATTTGGTATATGGATGCTCCGTTTCGGGCTCAGCCCGGTTTGGGGTAATGTGTTGATACAATTTGGGTGTTTAGGGATGGCAACAAATGGATCAAAGTCGAATCCGATTACAATTCAGTTTTGGTTATGTTGATTTTGATTTACTAGGTTTAGGTTCGGGTTCACAGCGTTTGATTGTTGATTATGATTTTCTGTTATGGATTCGGAATCACGAAGAAGAATTATCTGATATCCTAGCAGGAAATAAGAAAACGAGAATATGATTCCGAGAATAAATCGGCAGATTACCTCCTGTTGAGATTCAGATGACTCGTTGAATTTGGACGGTCGATGAAGGTGAAGACGTGTCTACTCCTCCTTTCCTCCTTTCTCTTTGCAGCAAATTTTTTGTGTTTTCTTTTCCCCTTTTTTTTTTTGAACGATGAACGGCGGAAGAAGAGAAAAGTGTATTCTGTATATATTGTGTATTGTACAGTAGTAATCGTATATTTATACTGTCTTGATTAGGGTTAGGGTTAATTATGGGCTTAATTAATTTTCTGAGCTTGTATTATTATTATGGGTCAGCACAATGTGTATTTGGGTCAATGATAAAAATAATAATAACAATAATGATAAAAATCGAAATAATATTAATAACGGTGGTAATAATTAATAATATCGATACTAATAATAATAATAATATCGAAGTAATATTAATGATGATATCGAAATAATGAAGATAAAATATTAATAATGTTAATATTAATATTGTGCCCATTATAAATATTATCATTAAAAATAATAATAATACCTTTAGTTATCATACTAAAAAAAATGACTAATATTAAATGTTCTGAAATTAACTTGAGAAATTGACTCGGGCTAGGACTTGTGATACGTAGAACTAAATGTTCATGATTCCCTAAATAAAATTAAATAATATGAAATGCATTATAATATTATTATAATTAATAATATTGCATTATAAAAATGACGGGTATTACATCCTACCCCTCTTAGAAAATTTTCGTCCTCGAAAATAATTGGTATACCTCGATTGAAAAAATTCGGATAACGAGCTTGAAGTTCCTCTTCGCGCTCCCAAGTGGCTTCATCCTTGCTGTGGTTACGCCATTGGATCTTGACGAACACCTTCTCTTTATTCCTCAATTGCCGGACTGATCGATTGAGAATCAGTTCTGGTTCTTCTTCATAGGTAAGGTCTTTGTTCATCTCTACGGAGGTATAGTTGATGACGTGGCTGGGGTCGTGCACATATTTTTTTCAACAATGATACGTGGAAGACGTTGTGCACAGCCAAAAGTTCCGGGGGTAAAGCCAAACGGTAACCTAACTCTCCAATCCGCTCGAGGATTTCGAACGGTCCAATATACCTTGGTCTCAACTTGCTCCTCGGACCAAAACGAACAATTCCCTTGGTAGGAGATACCTTCAGGAATACTTTGTCGCCAACACAGAATTCGAAATCTTTCCTACGCTTGTCGGCGTAAGACTTGACGGTCTGGGCTATCTTGATCCTCTCACGAATCTTATCCACCATGCCAACCTGTTTGCTCGATCATCTCGTGACCCAAAATCCACCTTTCTCCTACCTCATCCCAATACGGTGGTGATCGACACTTCCTACCATATAAGGCTTCATACGGTGCCATACCGATCGTCGATCGTAGCTGTTGTTGTAAGCAAATTCTACCAAAGGCAATCGTTCCCAATTATTTCCCATATCTAGCACACATGCTCGCAACATATCCTCAAGAACTGGATGGTCCTCTCGGGTGACCATCGCTTGAGGATGATAAGCCGTACTAAAATTCAACTGCGTTCCCAAAGCTTCTTATAAACTCTCCCAAAAACGCGATGTGAAATGAGTATCCCTGTCGGATACTATAGAGACTGGCACTCCATGCAACTTAATAATCTCCCTGATATACAGTTGAGCATACTGATCCATTCGAAAGTTCATCTTAACTGGGATAAAATGAGCTGACTTTGTGAGTCGATCGACAACAACCCAAATAGCGTGGTTCCCTCTTTCCGTTCGAGGCAAACCTACCACAAAGTCCATCGTAATGTGTTCCCATTTCCATTCTGGGATATGAAGTGACTCAAGTAATACAAGACGTTGGTGTTCTGCCTTCACTTGTTGGCAAACTATATACTTTCGGACAAAGTCCGCCACATCTCTTTTCAAACCTTCCCACCAAAATGTTCCCTTAAGATCTTGGTACATCTTTGTACTCCCAGGGTGTGCTGTATACGGAGTACTATGTGCCTCCTTCAATATAGCTTCTCTCAACTTGACAACCTTGGGCACACAGATCCTTCCTTCATAGTACATTGTGCCATCATCAGACACACTGAATCCCTTATCCTCACCTGAAAGAGTACGTTCTTTCATTTTGACCAAGAATTCGTCCTGTCCTTGACCTTTTTTGATTTGTTCCCTCAAGGTTGGTTGTACCACCAAACTAGCCAATAATGACTCAGCTGGTCTCGATGGTGTAGCCACCTCAAGGTTCATCCTTGCAAATTCCTTGACCAAGTGTTCCTCCTTGGTCAACAAACAAATCAGATCTCCTCTTGCTTTACGGCTTAGTGCATCAGCAACTACGTTTGCTTTACCGGGGTGGTAATGAATTGTACAATCGTAGTCTTTGACCAACTCAAGCCATCTGCGCTGCCTCATATTCAATTCCTTCTGTGTGAAAATATATTTCAGACTTTTGTGGTCTGTATAAATTTCACACTTACCTCTATAAAGGTAATGTCTCCAAATCTTCAGGGCATGAACTACCGCTGCTAATTCCAAATCATGAGTAGGGTAGTTCAGCTCG
Organism: Orobanche coerulescens; assembly: GCA_033398695.1. Taxonomy (NCBI): domain Eukaryota; kingdom Viridiplantae; phylum Streptophyta; class Magnoliopsida; order Lamiales; family Orobanchaceae; genus Orobanche; species Orobanche coerulescens. The sequence continues at coordinate 56,255,048 of CM065803.1, forward strand.
TGCGGTTTCAACTGTCTCGAAGCATAGGTAACTACCTTGCCCTCTTGCATCAATACACATCCCAAACCTTGCTTGGATGCATCACTGTAAATGACAAATTCTTTCGTCGGATTGGGAATCGTCAAAACTGGTGCAGCAGTCAACCTTTGCTTAAGCTCTTGGAAACTCCTTTCGCATTTCTCATTCCATAAGAAAGCTTCTCCCTTTCGAGTCAATCTAGTCATAGGTGCAACAATCTTTGAAAATCCCTCGATAAATCTCTGATAATAACCGGCTAATCCCAAGAAGCTTCGAACTTCATTCGCATTACTCGGTACTTTCCAATCATTGACTGCCTCAACTTTAATCGGGTCAACCTCAATTCCTTTAGAAGTGACCACATGTCCCAAAAATGCAACTCGGTTAAGCCAGAATTCACACTTGTTGAATTTCGCATATAACTTCTCCTTGCGCAGTATTCCCAATACCGTTCTAAGATGCTGCTTATGTTCAACCTTGGTCTTCGAATATACAAGTATGTCATCAATAAACACAATGACAAACTTATCCAAATAAGGTTGAAATACACGGTTCATGAGGTCCATGAATACCGCTGGCACATTAATCAAACCAAATGGCATCACTATAAATTCAGTGTCCATAACGAGTTCGAAATGCGGTCTTCGGGATATCATCACTCTTAATCCTCAGCTGGTGATATCCGGATCTCAAATCTATCTTCGAAAATACTCCCGATCCTCCAAGTTGATCGAATAGGTCCTCTATTCTAGGAAGTGGATATTTATTCTTTATCGTGAGTCGATTAAGTTCACGATAGTCAATGCACATCCTCAAACTTCCGTCCTTTTTCTTCACGAAGAGCACTGCCGCACCCCATGGCGAAACACTCGGTCGGATAAATCCAGAGTCGAGTAGTTCCTGGAGTTGTACCTTCAGCTCTTGCAATTCCTTAGGTGTCAACCTATAGGGAGCCTTTGATATTGGTGCCGCTCCTGGCACTAGATCAATCGAGAACTCAACTTGACGATTCGGTGGAACTCCGGGAAAGTCTTCGGGAAAGACATCTGGATACTCTTTGAAGATAGGTACATCGCTCTAGTCCTCTCCGTAGTCGTTTTCCCAATCACATTCACCAAGAATCCTTGGCAATCACGCTTCTTCAACATCTTCACAGTTTTCATGGCTGAAATCACCCTCGGGGTTCTGCTGTGTCTAACTCCCTCGAATACGGTCTTGACATCAACCGACGGACATAAAGTTACCCTCCTTTCGGAGCATTCGACTACAGCTCTATGCTTGTCCAACCAATCCATACCCAAAATGACGTCAAAATCGCTAAGTTCCACTAAGTGTAAGTTGGCTAAGAAGCTATGTTCGTTAATCTCTATCTTCACGTTGATAGTTATCGAGTCTACATGCACTACTCCCATCATCACTACTAATAATCTATACAATGGGAATAGGGGATCGTGGCTCAATCCACGAAATGACTTCATCTTCAGACTCGATATCTGTCATCAACACGTCCTTCATAGTTTCGGCGAGATCCACCCTTGAGCTTTCATCAGGAATTTCTTCCGGATCTTCTTCAGGATCCTACTCTGGTTCTTCTTCTGGATCTTCTTCGGGATCCTCCTCCGAGTCTTCCTCGTCCGTGGAGTCGGCATCCCAATTTGCAGCTGGAATCTCCTCTCGAGCATATAAATCCAATAGGCGCCCAGCGACAAATTGGAAATCGTCATGACCTCTCGCTCTTCAAGCGATCTCTTGATGGCCCTTTTCCAAAGCCGGAAGATGCAGCAACTCCAGTCTTCGGATAATTTCTCCATCAAGTGCTCTAGCTGGCGGGTGACGGAACCTTGTTTCCCAGATTTTAGCCACTTACTTAGTCTATTAATGACGTAGTGTGGCGCATTTTCTGGTAGACTAGGGTCGTCCCACCAGTCCTTACGCGCTAGGAGACGCGAGCCAAAAGTAGTTGGGAGCTTCTTACGTGGAGCCATTCTAGGTTTGGCCATTCTAACAGTTCGTACATACATAAATAATTATATAAGTAAAATGAAATAACATATGCATGATTAATGACTAAAATTCGGTACCTCAGGCAGAGTGAGGAAGTGGCGAAGCTGAGAGCATATGATACTTTTACATTTTAGCGAGTCTACAGAAAGGTAAAACCCGCTCTGATACCACTATGTAACGCCCCGACTTTCTAGGGTAAATATTGGGGAAATATAAATAAAGGTAAATTTTGAAAAAATAATTTTTCTTGAGAATATAAAAATTCTCGCCTACAAGGTCGAGTCGCTACAATGACATGAAAATAAATACCCTTAAATAAGGTAACATTTCATCATAAATACGAGGTAAAACTTTGCGGCGGAAGAATAATTCATAATTTATAATTTGCTAATCAAAGTTTCCCCAAATAAGTTTCCAAACATTTGACATAAAGAAAAACATCATGAAATAAATTCTCTTTTATATGCCCTCTCGGTTCGCTCCTTCGTCCATCCGGCTCGGTTCAACCTGCGGGTTCAATAAAGGTGGGGGTGAGCTTCCTTCAGCTCGTGGAAATCACACTGATCACAGTAATATGCAATCTCATGGAAAGCATAACATGAATAATCTATCACATTTTTCCTCAACGTAAATGCATACTCACAATATTACGTATAACATGAATCGAGCACGCATACACGAATATTGAGGTTGCGCAGGTGCCACCGCAACAACATCAAACATAAACACAATACCACATAACATGAATCGAGCACGCATGTGAATATTGAGGTTGCGCAGGTGTCCACGCAACAACATATATCTTAAGATAGCCTCTTACACGAAAACAGGTTAGCCTGAATTACAACGTGCATATAAATTTTAAACATGAATAGAATATCACATACACAGTCCAATTAAAGCAATTAAAGTGATAGTGAAAATTCCCACCTGAATAAATGATGATGATGTACATGCGAAATGAATGTCTTGACTCATGATCCTGGCGTAAATCGTGACAAGGTCTACATATAATAATAATAATTAAAATCCTTACAACTTATTATGTATATAATAAATGAAAGGATACGAATATCACTATATAATAACTGAAAATAAATTATAATTGCTAATTAATATTAAGTGAAGAGTTAACATTGTTAATAACTGAAATTAAAATGTTTATGCAATAATTCGGATCAATTATTAATATTAATTGGAAGTCAATATTTTAAATGTTTCGGTCAAAATTAAGATTTAATTTAAGATTGAAGGTTGAGTGAGGTCATATTGTAAAACTTGAGAAGCTGACTGGGTTAAAATCGAATGAATTATACTAGTTGGGGCTGAAATGAAAACTTTTGAAAATTTGGAGGACTAAATTGAAAAGTCCTAAAAATTCGGGGGTATAAATACACTTATTCTAACCCTAGCCGTCAGAATTCCATTCCTTCTACTGTCAAACACGCCTCCTTCTCTCCCAAATCCTCCCTCTCGGCCGATAAGAAAAATCACACACACACACCGCAAAACACACACACACACACCGATTCATGGTGGGCGGAAATCGACGGTGGTTCGGATCGGATGCAGCGGTGCAAGGTTCGGGTTCGGGTTAACCAGTCGCGGAGCTCACGGCGGAGGCGACGGTTCGAATCTGAAAGGGCGGGCGATTCCGGCGAGACAAAGGTGAGAACTCCGATTTGGGATTTCTGGTTTGAAAGGGCCGAAGTGGTTCGAAAATTGGGTGACAACAATGAGAGTTATAGGCGGCGACGATGTCTGCAGCGCTCAAGCGTAGGGTTTTCCGGCAGTGATGACGTCCGGCGCTCCGACTGTGGGCGGTTGGTGCTCAGGGTATCTAAGATGAAGTTTTTTTTTTATTTGGTATATGGATGCTCCGTTTCGGGCTCAGCCCGGTTTGGGGTAATGTGTTGATACAATTTGGGTGTTTAGGGATGGCAACAAATGGATCAAAGTCGAATCCGATTACAATTCAGTTTTGGTTATGTTGATTTTGATTTACTAGGTTTAGGTTCGGGTTCACAGCGTTTGATTGTTGATTATGATTTTCTGTTATGGATTCGGAATCACGAAGAAGAATTATCTGATATCCTAGCAGGAAATAAGAAAACGAGAATATGATTCCGAGAATAAATCGGCAGATTACCTCCTGTTGAGATTCAGATGACTCGTTGAATTTGGACGGTCGATGAAGGTGAAGACGTGTCTACTCCTCCTTTCCTCCTTCCTCTTTGCAGCAAATTTTTTGTGTTTTCTTTTCCCCTTTTTTTTTTGAACGATGAACGGCGGAAGAAGAGAAAAGTGTATTCTGTATATATTGTGTATTGTACAGTAGTAATCGTATATTTATACTGTCTTGATTAGGGTTAGGACCATTTCTCGATTTATGCGTGTCATCCTTGCGCAGGGGCCATGCTAATCTTCTCTGTATCGTTCCAATTTTATCGGATGTCCCCGAAGGGACAATCTTGATTAGGGTTAGGGTTAATTATGGGCTTAATTAATTTTCTGGGCTTGTATTATTATTATGGGTCAGCACAATGTGTATTTGGGTCAATGATAAAAATAATAATAACAATAATGATAAAAATCGAAATAATATTAATAACGGTGGTAATAATTAATAATATCGATACTAATAATAATAATAATATCGAAGTAATATTAATGATGATATCGAAATAATGAAGATAAAATATTAATAATGTTAATATTAATATTGTGCCCATTATAAATATTATCATTAAAAATAATAATAATACCTTTAGTTATCATACTAAAAAAAATGACTAATATTAAATGTTCTGAAATTAACTTGAGAAATTGACTCGGGCCAGGACTTGTGATATGTCGAACTAAATGTACATGATTCCCTAAATAAAATTAAATAATATGAAATGCATTATAATATTATTATAATTAATAATATTGCATTATAAAAATGACGGATATTACAAGTTACCTGATGGATAGCGCACGCAAGATCTTCAACATTTGCGCACGCTAAATTACTGAATCTAGCGCACGCTATCAACCCTATATAACGCACGCTATCGCATCTCCAAGTCAGAGGACAGTAAGGTCTGGAAAGAAAAAAGGAAAAGGACTTGCGCACGCTACGGACAATTATTTACGTATGCTAATACAAGGACTTAGCGCACGTTACTCTTCATGACTTGCGCACGCTACCGCATAACATGGTTAGTAGTCCAGTAGCTACTGGACTCAAAATGAGAAGGCCTTTACGTACGCTACACAGGGTAACGTACGTTACTAAAGAAAACATTTAGCGCACGCTACGATATATTATTAGCACACGCTACATCAGTCAACAGCTTACCGTTGGAGTTTCTACCGTTGGAAAAGCAGGAGTCAATGAAGATCCGTGAAATCTGGAAAAGCTGGAATTAATTAATACTAACGCACGCTATGCATCATTGCTAGCGCACGCTAAGTTCAAATTTAGCCGTTGGACAAAGAGACGTTGGGAAGACAAACCAACACTTTCAAAGTCAAGATTGAAGACATGTTGACCAACCATAACGCACGCTACAAGTACATGACTAGCGCACGCTAGCCATATTATTTTACCATTGGAACAGTTTTGTGACCGTTCAGAAAGGCCAAAGTCAGAATCGATTGCGCACACTAGAGGGTATTATTAGCGCACGCTAATAATACAATTTTCAGTATTTGAAAAATGGTTGGCACCTATAAATACCCATAGGACTTGGGTATCAAACACACAACTTCAAGCATACAAGCATACAAGCATACAATCATTCTTGAGCTCAAATTACTACTGATTACTACATTATAAGTTGTGAGAAGAAAAGATACAAGAGTGATTCACATTGTAATATCCATTATACTTTGTATTCTTTTCATTGGTTGTGAGTGTTGCATCACTCATACTTGAGCTTTAGAGAAACGAATCAAGAGTCACTAATCCGGTGTTATTAGGATCTTTGATCCGGTATTATTAGGATTATACTCCCATATTCGTATAGTGAGGATTATCTAGTTCCTATAGAACACTAGATAAACAAAAGTTTATATTGAGAGTGGTTGAGCCTGGACCAATAGAAGAGAATCTGCGCGGCATTTTGCAGGATTGGGAGAATCTATCAAGAGAGCTTCGCAGATTCACCGGCTGGAGACCAACAAGCTGCGCATTGTGGCCAAATTCTTTGCACATTTACTTGGCACGGAGGTGCTGCCTTGGCATGTCTTGGGGTACATACGGTTGACAGAAGAGGATACTACTTCTTCTTCTCGTATCTTCGTTAAGTATCTCTTCCAGGAGCTACATGATGTTCACCTTGGAACTCGCTTGCTCCAACACCTCAGTGAGCCGGGCATCCAACGTTCGTTGGAGTCTTCAATTTTCCCCACGGACAATCTCAGGAACACTAGATTTGCTATCAACTTCTTCACCTCAATCGGGCTTGGCGGGATCACAGAAAACCTGTGAGAGTATCTCAACGAGATGAAGATGAAGATGAAGAGATCATCGAGTAGCAGTGATAGTGATAAGAGGAGGGGAATTAAGAGAAGAGAGTCAAGTGATGATAAGAGGAGGGGAAAGAAGACAAGAGGAGAATGATGATCACACATTCTGTTATGTTACTAAAATTACTATGTCAACTTTGGGTATTTAAATCATGTAATTGGGCTTTTGAAGGCTTCTCCATATACTATTTGTTAGTTAACAAATTAGTTTTATCTTTATTTAATTTGTCCTAGAGCATTCATCTTATTGTCTCTTCTTCCTTCCCAGCCATAACTAAAATATGAGTATTTGAATAGACAATCTGCTCTGGCTGGATTCAAAACAATATCATACAATTCAAAGGTCAGTTAAAGAGAATTATACTATCAAGTAGTACTTCATTTGATAATAATACCCTTTCAAATTGTGGTCATGAGATTGTTAAATACTCACAATGATTGTGTAATATTTATAATTTAGTGCTTACTTAGGACATGATTTGATGTGCAAGAGATAGGAAGAGAATGTAACATTAGCCTTTGGGTGAATCTTCAAGCTCACAACAAACTAAACACTGAAAAGAGGTAATATCATGCCAAACTAAGAAATGTGAAGTTGGGGTAAAATCATCGAATTAATTTTACCAAGTAGAGAGATTTTAGATTAGTTCTTACTGATTAGGTATTTATGCTATACTAAAATCAAAGATAGAGAAGTCCCTGTAACTGTAAGAACTCATCTGCTGAAAAAGTAAAAAATTATCCCTCTTGAATGATTTACATGTAGAGTTAATACAAATGCTAATATTTCAAAGAATGCATATAAGTACCATTGAGGCTGCAATAGGCAATCTGGGTCCTGACAGCATTTGAACGATGAATAATCTGAGCTGCCGCTGTGGTATGAAGTTAAGAAGTGCTTGATCGATTAACTCGGCATGGACTGATTTTGCATTGCGATCTACGTATTAAACGTAAAACTCCGCGAATTGCGATTGAATTTCAAAGTGGAAAATGGGAATTAGGGAATTTTGGGGCTTAAAACCCTAGAAAGAAAGGGAGGCGGGGGGGATTGGGTTCAGCGTTAACGCAGCAATTTTTTGAATTTGATTTTGAGCATTTCGCGACAAATTTCAATTTGACAAAAACATAAATGAATTTATCTCAAAAGGGCGACAAGGTATCATTACCTCCGTTCTTTTATAACTGCAACATCTGGACTTTCACGTTTGTCAATACACAACTTTGATTGTTAATATCTCCTGTTCTTTATTTTTAAAAATTATAAGAAGTTAATATTTTGAAAGTATATTTCGAGATAAACCTAACAAGATCTCATGACTATATTTTTTCATATGTATAAATCACAAAAGATAGTCAAAAGAGAGTATGTGAATAGTGTAATAGTCAACACGTTGCAGTAATAAGAGAACAGAGGAAGTAATAGACTATTGGGATGGTTCGGTACGGTATACCGAAAATTACCATCCATACCGTATATCGTACCGAAATTTTCGGTATGACAAAAATCATACCCTTACCATACCGAAATTTTCGGCATGACATATTTACATACTGTTATCGTACCGAAATATTAATATACCGAAATCAAGTCGGTATACCCTTAATTTTTCAGTATATCGAAACTTCTACGGTATACCGAAAATTTTAAGATATATAAAAAAAATTCAATATACTATACAGAGTTTGGTATATTGAAAAATTTCGATATACCTATAATTTTCGGTATATGTCGAAAAAACTTCCATATACCGAAAATTTTCGGTATACCTCGATATATCAAAAATTTCAAAACTAAATCATTCTGTCTGAAAATACATTAACGGTATCATAAATCTTAGAAAAAATCGGTATATCGAAAATTTCGATATTTTCAGTATTTTTTCCAGCCCTAGTAGACTAGGATAATTTTATTAAATATCTTGGTGTTCTTAAAAAAAACTTAAATATCGTCAACATTATACTGTTTGTTATGAAATTTCACTTCGAACAACAGAAAAAGTGATATGAATCGTTGAAAGATGATGTGGGTATGATGTGAAAAATAGTTTTCATTACTATAACTTTGCTTGAATTGATAAAGAAAACTTATTTATATGATTGAGCTTTTAATCAAGAAGCAGTCATCGTATTGAAACTTGTAAATCATATATTTGATTCCTTTTTTTTTAGAGCTATATGTCATGGGTGTTTGTTTAATTTGTCATAGAGAATGTAATTGTATTACTATTATGTTTGCAATATATATGTTTTAGTTACTTGATTATGGTATTACATTATTAAAGGTCATATAATTAGTTGGAATATAATTTAATGTGTTTAAAGAAAATTACTCCAAGTGTAAGCACTACTCTTTTTTCTTTTATTAAAAACAATAATGAGTTATAATTATGAATATTAAATCTTGAAGTATGAAAATTATGATATATACTGCTAACATGAGTTCTAATTTGTTCATTACTTTTATTTATTTCTTTGTCTGTCATTTTTTCTTATGAATCTTATAATTATGATTAATCATTTCCCTACAAAAATGTCTGGCTTTACCACTGAATTCGACATGGAAAAAGCATATAAGAGAAGGATCGTAATGATATGGATTTTTTGACGAGGCAACGGTTTCTTTTCATATCTATATACTAGGTTTGCCCACCGTGCTATGTACGGTGGTGCCCAGGAAAGGTCGAAACTTTATTTGCTAGTAAAAACAAACCAAGTTTACATTAAAAGGTTCACCTATATAGGATGTATTACAGAATACAGAGGCAATATTTTGTATTAAAGATGCAGTATTTTGTAGTTCAAGAACAAGTTGTTTACTTACAGGGCCCATCAACCGCCAAAATAAGTTGGTTATATACATAGGTTGATAGCTCGTACGGTATAATAAGACGGCTTAAAGTTGGTACAATTGTATCAGTGAGGCCTTTAAGATTCAAGTATGCGCCCTTGCGATGATTTGCTCGCTCCTTTTTGGGCATGTGAACCCTCTAAAATCCATGTGATTAATTACAATGTAAGCGGGACTTGGACCCCATATTCGAATACATATTAAATAATGACATTTGAAGAGATTAGCAAAATTCAAAAAGTTGTCTATAACATCATAATATCGTAGTCGCTGAATATGTAAAAAGGATGTGGACGATGATGAATACCTCAACAGAAAAATCGACATTAGTGCATACTATCTTGCAAGAGAGGTCAACAAAACGAAAATCCAAGAGGAAGGCATCCCACAAATATGAAGATACACCTTACAACAATTTATGAAATTGCAACACATAAACTCAATAAAATCAATGTGGAAGAAGTTTGAAGAGGACAGACCTGGGCGTGCTGGTCGTATGCCTCTATTATTTCCCGATATACCAAGTATTGTAGAATTGTATAAGAGTTGATCTATTTTATTTCTTATATGACGGCTTTGTAGCCAAAGGCGCATAATCTGCTAAAAAACAATGCAGTGTATCGGAATAATCGAAATGTCAAAATCGGCATCGAGTCAAAATCTTGATTATGATCATAAAGCCTAATCACATTACTGTTTTTTCACTCTTTGCCTGCATTTGTATTATTGGCCTGTCAGTGTTTGGATTATGTCTTGTTTTATTAATTTCTTCTTGAGTGATGAGTTCCAAAAGTTTCTTATCTCATTATCAATATATGTTCTTTCCTCGCAGTTTCGTTGCGATATGGGTCCATGTCATAGCAGGAGAAAAAGTGATTGCCAGTTTTTAGCCGAAGAAAACCAAGAAAAAATAAAAATAATAGGCCATTTCGGTTTCCGCGCAATTTAATCAGATTCAAATCAAAAAAAACAAAAGTTCTTGGAAATGCTTCCCAGAAAATATCAGGCTCTGGAATGTGCTGCACAGAGGTGTTCCCGTCCTGTGACATTAGGCCATGTTTCTTGAATAATACAGAAAAAACAAAGTTCAGCCTATAAGTGATAAGCACCTGTCGCCAAGAGCTTCCTCAGTAATGATCAAATTCTCTTCTTGTGAAAACATTCATTTCTTCAAATCAAGCCTCAAATAAATAATCCATCTTAACGTGCAACTCTTTCCACATCTTTGCAAACGTGCAAACAAAAAAATATTGAAAACTAACTGTGGGGGATATCGACAATATCGAAAAATAACTGATTCTTTTTGTAATTAGATCAAATTTTAAGGAATATTTTTGTAATTATTCATAACTTAGTATTATCTGTAGTCAGCCATAACACTAACCTCAATTTTTTTGCCCTCTTCTCAGATTTATGAACTTGAGCTCTAAAATCAAGCATAACAAAACTAAAAGAACCAATTTTCGTAATGAATAAAAAGATGAGGCCAACACTCTAAAAAGGGAACAGTGAGAAAGCAAGATATGAACATTGTAAGACAAATAAATAATGATTTAAGATCATTTGAGGACCAAATTTTTTTTACATACTAAGGGACTAATCTCCACCATCCATTTTTCCTTCATCTTTATTTGATCTAATGGATGAGATTAATCCCAACAATTTAAAAAACCCATCATTTTTTTCAAATATCAATATATTTTAAACTGTTAATCGTTAAGTCAAAAAAAATATACCGTTACGACGAGCATTTAATTATCTTTCTATAGATAGGCACTTTGATATATTTTCGACAATTTTTTTCGCTCTTCACACTTTTTTTTCGTGGTCGAAAAAATCACATGTGATATATCATATATGATATTATGTGATATGTAATATCATATATGATATATCACATGTGATTTTTTCGGCCACGAAAAAAAACGTGAAAAAAATAAATTTTTTTTTGTCGAAAGTATATCAAAGTGCCCGTCTATAGAAAGATAATTAAATGCTCGTCGCGATGGTGTAATTATTTTCGCTTAACAATTAACGGTTTAAGAGATATTTAAATTATAAAAAATGTGTGAAATATTAAATGTTTTTAATCTCAACCATTGATTTCTTTTTGGATGGATGATAGAGATGAGTCCCTTGGTATGTAAGAAAAGTTTGATATTTAATATAACTCTACTCATAAATAATTTGCGGGTAACTGCCAAAATAAACTAACCATTTAAATCTACACATCTATACACACAAAAACCCAACAGCAGAAGAACATCGCCTATAATACAAATCTAATAGAAAATCTCACTTACTCCTCACAGAAGCAGGCACCCACCACTTTGCTTGCCTGCTTGCTTGGAGTTTCTTTTTTCACTCTTCGTGGCATCTTTTTGCAGATTTCGATGTTGGCATTACACTATATCAAACAACCCAAAATAATCGAAACAACAATCAAAACTCTAAACTGTTTCGAAATCATGCAACTAAAATTACATGGAAGCTAAAATTTCACAACATGAACATGAAGTCCACATCTGAGGTATAAACAACGGCAAGATGGACCCAAGCGTACTGTTGAAAAACATGCAGCAACCATTTCATCAGATCGATTTTCCAGTCGCTACCAATATTGCTGCCTAGACTTGAATTATGATTAGCACCACGCGACTTAGACTCTGTGGTTACTACACCCCAACTGGAAAAAACTGAAAAATTAAATCAGCCTCACAATATTTGGTCATTGCTTCTTTAATAGGAAAGGGCAAAGGAAAAATGAAAAACTAAATCAGCATCAAAATGTTTGATAATTGCGTCTTTTTGTTTTATATAAAGAAATATTGATTTCACCACAAAATAATCTTCATGGCGCTAAAACCCTCTGTAAATTTCACCGAGGAAGAAATCCATAAATCCTCAATAACAAAATTAAACGAAACAAAAGAAAGACTAACCTCAAAAATAGGCCGAGTCGCAGGAACTTGCAGTGAATTGAAAGAGGAAAATCAAGGAGATCGAAAATAAAATAGGAAAGAGGGGAAACCTCTGTCAAATCGAAGAAAAGAAGACACATATGAGTGACACGTTACCTAAGCATGCGGGAGAAACAGATATGTTGAGAGAAACAGGTGGGAAGAGGTGAATGTGGGGACGCGCGGCGAGAACATTCTGAAAAATAGATGAAGCAGGCCTGGCGGATTTCTTCGACCCCCGAGGTTTTTTTATGTTCGCTGCTATATACAAAATAATCAAAATCTGATACTACTGTGTCAGTCCTGAATATTTGGTTAGAGTATGCATATGATGATATATTGACCTGTTGTTCGGCATCTGAACCTTTTGAAACAAAAATGATATATATGAGACGTGTTTATGTGAAATGTAGTTCCATTGCATTACCTTATATAATTGAGGAAATTTCTCTGTTACATGCTGTCAGCACCATTTGCCTGGACTCGTTCTTTTCATAGCTAGCAAAAGGTTCTCTCCAAGGTTTGTGTTATGGGCAGACGTTGCCTGAGTAGGATTTAAAATTCAGAGTAAATAATGTTCAAATCATGTTGGGTAAAAAATGATGGCAATAAATTTGTATTCGATTTGATTGTGAGAAGAATACGAGAAATACCATGCATGTGACCTGATTATTTGGTTTTCAGTCGGCTGTCAGAGACGTCGGCTGTACCTTGCACCTGAACTTTGGGAACGGTTCTTTTCAGACTCTATCTTTCTTTGTTCATAATAGGTAGTTAATAACTGTATCAAATAGTCTAAGAAACGACAACAGCATCTCTTTATATATAGACCAAGAATTTATTTCTCAGATGAAATTTGACTCAGGCTGTTGTTGATAGAAGGGTAATCTATTGGCGCAATATAATGTACCTCTCAAGAGATTTAGTTAGGAAGATGTCCTCTTCAGAATCAGAGTTGCGCATGACATTCCTACATGTAGTGTCTTTAAAAAATATTCTGAAGCACAACGTAACTAAAACCTTGGGAACAAGGAGGCACATATTAACCTGTGAGCTCGTGTGAAAACGGCTGGTAAAATTCTGATTTTTTTAGGAGCGAAGCTGCTCTGAAGTGCGACACCTGCAAATCTCAATCGTGTAACACAAAAACAATTTGATCCAAATGTTTCCATCTTACTAAAGCTTAAAATTTCAATCTTGTAATATTTTAAAAACTGAGAAACCTGAAAAAAAAAAATAAGTCGAGGCCAGAATAGCACGAGGTAAAATCGTGGCGAAACTGCAAAGACATACCAAAGGACAAAGAATGTATGCAAAGAAAATCGTTGTCACAAGAGAAGCTTTTTTTAGGTTTCAAAGCCAAACATCTAATTAACAAGGGCAGAAAAGAATATGACCTCTATATCACCCTATATCAACGAATTAGAAAACATTAGAAAACAAATACAAAAAATTTTATGACATCATGTGAAATTTACGAATCCAAATCAGAAAACACATGGAGGCAGTAATGAAAAAGATAAAAAATGGGCAATCAAAATAAGAACATGACAAAATAACATAACACATAATATTAAATCCAATCAGCAAGTACAAATAACAAATACAGATAATAAACACCTATTTGAAAAGCAAATAATAGACGAGTTGCAAAACCTGGAATAAGAAGCAAAATATCTAATTTAGCAAGGGCCAAAAATAGATAAACATAGAGCAGAAATATTAGAACAAGAAAGAAGAAAGAATTTGACAATGGCCTGAACAAACAGAGGCCGTAATCATCAAAAACTGAAAAAAATTTGACATTAGCCTGAACAAATAGAGGCCGTAATCATAAAACTCATGAAATATAATGAAGGGAAATAAAAAGGTACCTGCTAATCCACAACGGGAAAGCAAGAGAAAAAAAAAGAACAAGAAAGAAGAAAGAATTGAAATGAAAAATACATACAGCAGCATTGGGTTTCTCAGAAACCAAAGAGAAGATTAAAGGTAGACGTGTCAGATGGGCATCCGAAGCAGGCAGGTAGGTGGAAGAGACGAGCAGACATGAGAATAAAGTTGTAACAGCGGATACACACATGAGAATTTAATAAATTTAGTTACAAACCGTACAATTGCCAAAAAGTAGAAATATGAGGTCAACAAAGTACAACATATTGAGAATGAGGGAAACAAAATATCTCAATCAAAATGTGAAGAAAGAATTAAGTCGTAGAACATAAAATCTAAAATGATTATATACATTATATGAAATCTGGAACATAAACAAAAACATTTAAAGAAATGCTAAAAAAGTCCCCACCGAACAGAAAAGTTTGAGGACAATCAGATTAAATTTGTTTTTTCTGGTGGTATTTTGGGACATATTTTCAATTGGCAACTGCAATGCCTAAAAAAATAGTAATTTACATGGATGTTGTAATGATTATCAATACTATCTAAGTGGACCGATCTAAGAAATACTGTGTTGCGCTTTTTTTTTTTTGGGGGCAGGTATCATGAATAGATATTGTATCCCCTGGATTATTAAAATACCACTACATAAGTCAGACATTATGTACACAGAAGTTCGCATCAAACACACGGAGCACACACACATGCACATACTATTGAATAAAATATCCATTCACCAATATATTTGAGTGGAGTAAGGCTTACCTCCTTAACAGACATTTGTAAGAGCAAGCAATCGATAAAGCTGAAATGTAAAAAAAATATTATAGAACGAGTTTGACAGAAACAAACCATATATGGATATTCAGTACCCTGTTATCTAAATGTAATATACAATTGATTTATTTGTACAAAACTTCTTAGAGGTTCGAATGTACATATGGACATTAGTGGTGATTCAATCGAGTTTTTTGGACTTCAGTGTTCGTCCGTGTGATGATGTGCCGACATGTATGTCGGTGTGCGGATCTTCTGAAATAGAGATGATGTGTTAGCATATATTTAGTAGAATATATATGGGTGAAATGTAATAATATGACATTACCTTTGGTTGTTGACAAGAATTTATTTGTTTTTTAACTTTTCGATGTGCATCTTTCATTATGAGCATTGATGTCTGTATCATGTGTTAAAGGAGAATGCATGATTTTTTTTCGCATGATAATTTCAATTTCTGTATTTGAAAATACAATGAATATTGGTTACCATGTTGGAAATCTAGAGTAGGATATATTAAATATTTATACTTGATGAAGAAGTAGGTAGTGCATCATCATTGGAGACTGTTTTTAAATATAAGTCTTGGCATTCAAGTCGTTACAATGGTGTTGTGAGCACCAGAGACAGAGGAATCATGATCAGCATAGAACATGATGCAAAACTGGTAGTCAATAGAAGTATTAAGAGAAGATGTGCCAGTCCAGTCAGCAAATTAAAATGGAAACGGACCCTCTTAATAGAATTTATTTAGATGATATTATAAGGTCCGACATTTGACAAGATATTTTCAGAGCTTATAAGATGTTAGAACTTATTTGTAAAAATATTTTGAACTGTATATAAGTAACAAAAGAAAATGGGGATTTAAAATATTAATAATGATATCTTTGTAATTAAAATAGCCAAACTTAGATGGGGATGTTAAAGTATCTCTCATAGTTTTTTTTCTTTAAAAAAGGAGAAAATAAAGAAATAGATTACAAATAGCTTATAGGATCTTGACATGATATTTGTGAGCCTATATGGGTTCTCTTAGAGGGAAACAACGTTAAGGAAAAAAAGGATACTTCTAAAGAGCTTATATAAGCTGTCTGAGAGCTTATACAACCAAACACCTTCTCAGCTCCAATTGAAATGGTAGTTTATAAATATCCGGGGGTTAGCGATAGAGGAACACAAGTCACCACAATAAAACGAGTGCAATAATGAGGAAGACTTCGTTTAAAGCACAACAAACAAATGACATCACCAATATACAATCCCTGTTCAACAATGGAGGACATGGGAACTCCAGCAAAGGAAGACTCCAGTATTTATACAAAATACACATTCTACACAACGTCAACAATAGAACTAATAATATATCATAAAAATAGAACAAATATAGGATCCATACCTCTATCATCAGAGAATGTGGTAATAATGTGCGTTGGAGCCCAAACTTCCCCACTCTTGATAGCCGTGTTAATATCCTCTGGTACTTGAGGGTGCGTCAGCTCCTTCACATGAGAAACTTTACCTGCCTCAACCTAATAGAAATGAACCAAGAAAATCAGATATCAATTGCATAGAAATGGATTTGGGATAAACTACAGAAACTATCTTACAGGAAAAAAAAAACTCATCTTTTAGGCCTACAAACAACCCCTTGAGGTTTGTACCTATCTCAAAAATAGCCCCTTTTTAACCACTCTTGAGGGTGCATTTTTGCAAGGTAAAAACAAACCTCAGGGGCTCATTCGTAATTCTAAAACGTAAGTTGGTTTTCTTGTTAATTAGACTAAACCATAGGGGCAGTTTTAATAATCATCTGGATATATTTTGAGAAACATGTATGTTGTTGAAACTCCAAAAAAAGCCTACCAATTTCGCGAATGTTTCTTTGATAGCACCTTCAAATGCCTCAAAAGAATATTACAACGCTGCCTCGTGTAATTACAACAGAAAACCTAGTCACTTCCAGGAGAAAACGCTTCATGAACCCGTTTGATGCACCTTTCAAAATTTAATAAGTTCAGGAAAAAGGTAAATAAAAATAAGAAGGAAGTGTACTCCGACACTTTCCTGTCATTTTAAATAGAGAACACCATAGATTTCAACTAAGTTACATGAAAAGAAAGAGAATATCATCTATATAGTGCCCTATTTGAACAAGAGATCAACACATCATGCTTTTCCCATTCGAGACGCAAATATAAGTTTTGCCTAACTATGTAAGGCGTTGTTTTCATACCTCTTCATACAAAGCAAAAGTCTTCTTTCATATATAAGAATTGCATTTACTACAAGTTCATTAGAATTTTCGGAGAATTTACATAATTCAAACGCCTCAATACTCATCTGAGAAAAGTTAAATGCAACTGGCAGAAGGGGTCACCAAGGCTGTCATATTCACTAATACAAATGAAGAGACTTAGTCATATTCACTAATACAAATGAAGAGACTTCCCCAGGTAAAAGTATCAGTTAAGGGCCTGAGCACCAAAAGATTGAAAGTTTGGCACAGTTGAAACACCAGAATTATCTATTGTAGATTTCAAAAAGAGAAGAAAACAAAGGAAAATGCAATGCCGACGATGAAATGGATTCGGTCATGGATTTAGACCCGACAATTTTCCACACGACACGAAAACGACACGAAAATTTAGTGTTTGGGTTTGCATTTTGAGTACACGACACGAAAATACACGAACACGAAAGTACACGACCGAGATTTAGTGTCGGTTTTGTGTTTACCCTTTGGGTACACGACACGACACGAGGTACACGAAATAAATAAATAAATAAATATACATATAGAATATTTTATATTTAGTTCAATAAAAATATATATTTTATGGATTCTGTCTATACTAAACTTTAAAATTTAAAAATATAATGTGAACTTTCACAAATTTCGTGTAAACATTCGTGTTCTCATTGCCATTTGTTTCATTTTGTCTACTAAAACCTATCAAAATAATATTAAAATATTAAAATTATTATCTTTTATAATATTTTAATATTTATTTTATATAATGTGCCTGACACGAAAACACGACACGAAACGACACGAATTTGCGCGGTACACGACACGACATGACACGAATTCATTTAGTGTCGTGTATGGGTTTGGATTTTTGGTACACGAAACACGAAAGTACACGACACGAATGAATTGCCATGTCTACATGGATTAATGGAGATGAGAGAAAAACATATTAAGGGCCGTGCCTGTGTTGGTACCTCTTACAGAACAAAATATAAAAAAATTGCAGATTCAAGTGAGGAAAATATGACATTTCTGTTACTAAACCAGGCCAAAAAAGGGAAAAAAAAAGTAAAACTTGAAATAAAAAAAATCTTATTGTTAAACCTGAAAAAAAATAAAAGAACCATGTAGATTTCACATCAGTGAATCTCAAAACCACACTGAAGGAACTAATTAATCACTCATAGTGAAAAACACGTACCAAAATGCAGAAGCATAAATAAATCATAATTCTTCTAATCTGAACAACAATATAAGAAGTGGGACGAATGACAAATGTAACAATTAAAAAAAATGGCTAACCTGAACAGAGACCAGATAGTAAAGCGCGAACCACACCTCACCAAATGAAAAAGCAGCAGATCTACCCCTCCAAAAAAAGAGGCTCAATTAGAAAAAAAAAGGCTCGATTTATGACCAGCCAATTAAAAAGTATAAGAACTGGAGCCAAGAAGAAGACAAATATAATCCCACAAGAGATTATCAATGAAAAACCAACTAAAACCAACATCCGGTTTGCCGGACTATCTTAGTTTTTCAACTCTACAAATTCATTAAACCCCCCAAAAAAAAGACCGCAAATAAAGTGCACCACATAATCATCCCATCACCAGAGAGAGTGAACCGTCCCTCTTGCGTTTGTACTTTTCTCTTATTTCTCTTTTCCGCCTCTTGCTTGTTTTTCTGGTATTCGACATCTTCTTTATTGTTTTTATCGATTTCTTCTTTGTTGTTTAACGTATAAAACTTTTAAGAATTTTGATTTAGGCATTTATTTATAAAGATAAATGAAACTTCCCAAAATGCTACATCAGATTGCAATAACGTCTGCACAGGAACAAAATCAAATCATCTGTCACAAAGTAAAATACAAACACCATAAGAGAAATAATCATAGAAGATTAATCCAGATAACCTCCAAAAAAATGCAAGAATAAAATGCATAACAGAGAGGGGAGCAAAAGTAAAATATTACTCATTGTCGAAACACCTAACACAACTTTCTCTTAATATATTTCATGGATTCAGCATGTACCATTACCAAGTATATTGTAAGACCCTTAAAAATAAAGCTCGTTTCATAAAAGAAGGGGTAGACATGATTAATCAAGGACAACACACCAAAGTTCTATCCAAAATAATCAATGCAAACGAAAGAAAGTGAATTCACACCCAATAAATTCTAACTAACCTGAACAATCGAAGTAAGTTGCGGAGGCAAAAATAACATCTACGGGACAAACAATTAAACTACAGTGAAACAACAAACTCATATTAGAGGAAACATAAGTGCAAGCAGAAGAGGGATACTTTCCAAGGAGTCGTAATTGTCCTCCAAAGAGTCCTCGGGCTGCAAGGTTGCCGGCCTATATACCTATCACCATTGTCGTCACATTTCATTATAAACCCAACACCACATGAACCCGAACTGCGTAATTACAAATGAAATCATCCAGACAAAATGCTTATTTACGAAGTACAAAACTAAACCTCTTTATTTTTCTTCCCAGAAACTCCTAAAAGAAATAACAGCAATGCAATATTGATAAACCACTCTCAACATCAAAATGCGGGAGAACAGAAATTTCACAATTTAAGAACCTCACAAATTTATTATAATCCATATATTACAGCACACATACACATAGAACACATACAGATAATATATATATATATGTATATACATAATAAGACAGTAATCTTTCTTGTATTTGTGTCTATCTACATTTTACAAAATTACATCAATTTCTCTCGAGAAAGAAGGAGCCACATCAGATTTTCAACCAAATTATACGCATAATATGACAGCACACATACATACATAAAGAACCATATACACAAATAAGAACCTATAAATTAGAAAATAAAAAATGAGGCAGCCCAGACCTCGAAAATTTAACACTTGAATCTCATAAAGCTATACCAAATATGGCTAAGTTACCTGTTTAGGTAAAAACATAAAGCTATCGGGAAGCTCATTTGTAAGTGTATTATATTTGAAACACACACACACACGCACAATTTAACACTTTGAAGAGGAAATATCATGGCAAACTAAGAAATGTGAAGTTGGGGTAATATGTTTATGGCAAGTGTGTCTAACTGTAGGTTTATATCACCATAATACAAGGCTATTTGGGGAAAATACTGCTAAAGATTTGTTGTTATTACTAGATCTGTAAGGGATGTACTGCTAAGTTGTATCTGCAGATGAAGGAAAATGAATCCCACTATCACTATGAAGAAGACCTAACCCAGCAAGACCTAAACCTACAACTACAAGTACACAATCTCAGCTTCAGATGTAAAATGAGAACATGGATATTCGACTCCAGTGCAGAAAACTCATATAAGTTCATATGCCTACAAAGGGCCAGCAAGGAGAAAGCCTGTGCTTAGGTAATCATGAAAGTATATGAGGTAACTAGCAAATCCATATAAATCAATGGCTCTTATGATAAAATAAGTATACCAAATTCAGGGACTCCAGTCTGAGTGTTATCACTTATATACTTACAGAAATAAGAACCCAAAGTATAGCCAAAGATCGGCTTAGAGTGATTTTACATCTCGAGCACTGCAGAGGAGATATTGAAGGTAAGATAGAAGAAATGAAAATAACAACCTATATATCTAGCATCCTAAGGTATAAGCTGAGCAGGAAAGGAACGGTTCAAGATTGCATGAGAAGATGATACACAGGCACTCAAAAAGGCTAATGATCCTATTGCTGGAATCTTGTACAGAGAAACTATCATACTAGGCAGCGCCATCAGATGATGGTTCGTGCAGGCCTCGTTCAATTATTCAGCACCAGAATCAGTGTGTAATGTGCAAATTTAGGTAGACATTATATCAGCACCATCACTACTTCCCCGACCTACTTGATCTCTAACCTTTAACCCATCTCTACAACTGAAATGACTCAAACTTGGGGTACTATACGAGGGCCTAATGTTAGAATTAGCCTTACAAGTCCCTAAACCAAGGGGGTCAAGTTATACCAATATCTCAGTGTTTGAATTTTTTCTGCATAGAAATCAATGTGAAACACTCTTCACACATGTTGTGCACATCCGCAAATTTACAATCATTATGTTTAGCTTTAGATGACAATGTTTAAAGAGCACATGCTGAAACAAATGTTCGACCAAGCATAAGAAGCGCAACTCAGAAATTTAGGTAAGAAAATACTAATAAAGATGGAAATCACCATCAGTCTCAACCCAAACTAAACTCAAAATTTCTCATGCCAATAGTGTATTAACAACAACAACATCTAAGCCTTAGTCCCAAAATGATTTGGGGTCGGCTAACATGAATCAAACCTTAAAACCGTCAATAATCGTTACATAAATAACATAAAAGGAAAAAAGAGGGAAAAAGTAGAGAAAAAAGCAAACAAAAAAAGAGAATGAATGTAAAAAAAAAAAAAAAAAAGATAACATGAATTAAAAGAAAATAGGAATTAAAAAAAAAAAAAAAAGAATCAGACTCCATCCAACATCCGTATTCTTTCCCGCCACATTTGCCTCTCCATCGCCATACTTTCTCCAATTCCAAGAAACCGCATATCATTTTCAATCATCTTTATCCAAGTTTTCTTGGGTCTTCCTCTACCTTTCACAACATTACTTGTTCCCCAACTTTCTAGCCTCCTCACTGGGGCATCAATAGGTCTTCTTCTCACATGACCAAACCATCGTAATCAATTCTCCATCATCTTGTCTTCTATAGACGCAACTCTTACCTTCTCTCTCATCACCTCATTTCTGAGCCGATCCTTTTTTGTATGACCACACATCCATCGTATCATACGCATCTCTGCCACATTCATCTTTTGAACGTGACACTGTTTTACAGCCCAACACTCGGTGTCATATAACAGCGCAGGCCTAATTGCCGTGCGGTAAAATTTACCCTTTAATCTATGAGGCATGCCAATAGTGTATTAACAGTAAAAAAAAAAAACAGATAACAGAAAGTCCGTACATTCTCTGTAGCAAAAGTCTTAAGAGAGATAAAGCTCAGGGGATAAGTGGTGGTATGGCTGCAAACTGTAGGAATTATTTCCTAAAATATAGGAAAGAACAGCACTGGGCCGCGGCACATCCCTGACGAGCCGCGACCCCCGTCGAAATGGCTGGAAGGCCGAACCAACTGTACTATGGGCCGCAGCCCCTGCCTTCTGGGCCGCGGCCCCTGCCGATCACACCCCCCTGCCGAGCGACCTCTGTCGATCGCCCCTGCCGATCGATCCCTGCCGATCACCCCCTGCCGAAGCACCTGGGGCCGCGGCACATCCCTGCCAAGTCGCGGCCCTCGTCATTTTGCTTCACAAGGCCGAGCGGCCTGTACTATGGGCCGCGGCACTCTCTTGCCGGGCCGCGGCCCCTGCCGACACTCCTGGGCAGATTTTTAGCATGTGTCGCGGCACACTTGGCCCGGGTCGCGGCACACAGGTCAACTTTGCAAAAGGGGATCTATTTTAGCAGGTTTTCCTGCGGGAGTTTCATCACTTCATCACATACATTCTTGAGAGCAGCAAGAGAGAGATAGAGAGAGAAACAAGAGAGAGAAATACATTTTTTCAATTTCCCGGAGATTTATCGGTCGGATCATCGTGATCTTTTGACAAGAGCTTGGTAGCTATTGGGCAAATCTTTTCACCGGTGTAGATCGAGATTTTGAGTCCGGAAGTTCGGGTATTTCGTTAGCTTTTTGTGTAAGCTATTTACGGTATTTTCTTTTCTCGATCTTGTTATTGTTGTTGTATTCCAAATATTTGAAGAACGTTTATTACCGAGTATTTGACGATTGGTGTATACCCCTAGTTTGTATTAGGGACGATTGTGTATTGTGTGTATTGATGATAGTAAATTTAAGCGGCTTTGGTCCCATGGTTTTTACTCTCGTCTTGAGGGGTTTTCCATGCTAAAATATTGTGTCTCGTGTTTATTATTTTTGGATATCATTTGTATTATTTTTGTCAAGTTGTAATTGGTTGCTCTACTCGTCGGTAACCACAAAGTTGCAATTGAAGATTGGGAATTTGTCAAACGAGGTTCCGCATTTTTTCGTTGTGATGTGACGTTAGTCGTGTTTTTCCCAACAAAATGGTATCAGAGCCACGGGATTTGTTGTTTCTTGGTTGTTTAGTATCTCAATTGTAAGATGGAAGCCAACATGAATAGAATGGTTAACTTGAATAGTTCGAACTACCACGTATGGAAGGGGAAGATAGAAGACCTTCTATACCACGAGTAGAAATTGTACGTGACACTTCCTAAGGTCACGATTAATTCCGTGAACACAATCGACAATAATGACATGGCCGAGCTATGGCATAAGAGGCTCGGTCACATGAGCGAAAAAGGGATGGCGCTATTGTCGAAGGAGGCATTGGCCGGGGTTCACAAGGTACACCTTAAAAGATGCTCTCATTGTCTAGCCGGGAAGCAAAGGAGAGTTACTTTTAAGAGTCATACTCCTTCACGGAAGGAAAACGTTCTTGATCTTGTTCATTCCGATGTTTGTGGTCCTATGAAGACTAGGATGCTCGGTGGTTGCCGATATTTTGTCACATTCATCGACGATCACTATAGGAAGGTGTGGGCATACACCTTGAAGACCAAAGATCAAGTGTTAGACACTTTCAAACAATTTCATGCCTCAGTGGAAAGAGAGACCGGGAAGAAGCTAAAGTGTATTCGGACGGACAATGGTGGAGAGTACACCAGACCCTTTGATGAATATTGCCGAGAACAAGGGATTCGACATCAAAAGACGCCCCCGAAGACTACGCAACTCAATGGCTTGGCAGAGAGAATGAACCGGACTTTGGTCGAGAGAGCTTGTTGTTTGCTCACATGCCGGATTGCCAAAGTCGTTTTGGGGAGAATCTTTGAACACGGCGGTTCATGTTATTAATTTGACGCCGTGTGTTCCTTTGGAGTTTGATGTCCCGGATAAGGTGTGGAGCGATAAAGACATCTCATACCGCCACTTGAGAGTTTTCGGATGTAAAGCTTTTGTTCACATTCCGAATGATGAAAGATCAAAGCTTTGATTCCAAGACGAAGCCGTGTATTTTCATTGGCTACGGGCTTGATGAGTTCGGGTATAGATTATATGACCCGGTGACAAAAAGGCTTGTTCAGTCGAGAGACGTTTTTATGGAAGATCAAACGATGAAAGATGTTGAGAATGGAGAGTCGGCTCCACAACACGACTATGATCTTATTGATTTGGACCCCGTTCCTCCACAACATGTTGAGACACCCGGTGGAGAGGATGTCCAAAATGATGAACAACAAGATGCCGGTGACAACGATGAGCTGAGACAAGATGACACCGATGGAGCTCATCCCGAGCTACCCGTGACAAACATGCCATCTTTTGTTCCACATAGGCGGTCGACGAGGGACCGTCATCCCTCCACTCGTTATTCGGCCGATGAGTACATTTTACTCACCGACGAGGGAGAGCCCGAATATTTTGCGGAGGCTATGGAGGATAAAAAGAAAAAGGAGTGGATGGATGCCATGCAAGACGAGATGAGTTCCTTGCATGAGAATAATACTTACGAGTTGGTGAAGTTGCCGAAAGGTAAGAGGGCTTTGAGAAACAAATGGGTGTATCGGGTGAAGTCGGAGGAGCATACCTCGTTGCCCCAATACAAAGCTAGACTCGTAGTGAAAGGATTTAGTCAAAAGAAGGGCATTGATTTTGACGAGATTTTTTCTCCGGTTGTGAAGATAGGATCGATTCGTTTGGTCCTTGGTATTGCGGCTAGCCTCGATCTTGAGGTAGAACAAATGGAAGTCAAGACGGCTTTTCTTCATGGAGACCTTGACAAAGAAATTTATATGAAGCAACCGGAAGGATTTGAGGTAGAAGGAAAAGAGGATTATGTGGGTAAACTCCGGAAGAGTTTATATGGGTTGAAGCAAGCACCACGGCAATGGTATAAGAAGTTTGAGTCGGTTATGGGGGAGCAAGGCTACCGGAAGACGACTCTCGACCATTGCGTATTTTTCAAGAAATTTGGAGATGATGATTTTATCATCTTATTGCTTTATGTGGACGACATGTGGTCGTTAGCAAGAATGCCGAGAGAATTGCCAACTTGAAGAAAGAATTGAATAAGTCTTTTGCCATGAAAGACTTGGGGGCGGCTAAACAAATTCTTTGGATAAGAATTACTCGTGATAGAGCAACCCGAAAATTACACATGTCGCAAGAGCAATATATCGAGAAGGTGCTTAAACGCTTCAACATGGACAAAGCTAAAGTTGTTAGTTCGCCTCTTACTAACAATTTTAAATTGACGAGCCAAGATTGCCCTAAGACGAAGGAGGAGATTGAGGATATGGATAAAATTCCTTATGCCTCGGTGGTCGGGAGTTTGATGTACGCTATGGTATGTACTAGGCCCGATTCATGTCGTGGGAGTGGTGAGCCGGTTTCTATCGAATCCGGGAAAGAAGCATTGGGAAGCCGTAATTAGGGATTACGTTTGGAAATGGAAAAGCAATGTTTGTTGGTTATTCCGATTCGGATATGGCCGATAATGAAGATAACCGAAAATCCACTTCCGGTTATTTTATGATGTTTGCAGGTGGAGCCGTGTCATGGCAATCAAGATTGCAAAAGTGCGTTGCCTTATCTACAACGGAGGCCTAGTATATTGCGGTGGTGGAAGCGTGTAAAGAGCTCTTATGGTTGGAAATGTTTTTACGAGAGCTAGGCTTCCGACAACGACGTTACATGGTTCTCTGTGATAGTCAAAGTGCAATTCATTTGGCTAAGAATGCGACTTTTCACAAGAGAACGAAACATATCGATGTGAGGTACCATTGGATCCGAGATGCTTTGGAGGATGGTTTGTTTGAACTTGATAAAGTTCATATTGATGATAACGGTTCCGATATGTTAACCAAGGCGTTGAGTACAGAAAAGGTGAAAGTGTGTTGTTTGATCGCCGGGATGGCGAATTCTTTCCTATATTCGGAAAGGGGGAGTTTTGTAGGAATTATTTCCTAAAATATAGGAAAGAACAGCACTGGGCCGCGGCACATCCCTGACGAGCCGTGGCCCCTGTCGAAATGGCTGGAAGGCCAAACCAACTGTACTCTGGGTCGCGGCCCCTGCCTTCTGGGCCGCGGCCCCCTGCCGATCACACCCCCCTGCCGAGCGACCTCTGCCGATCGCCCCTGCCGATCGACCCCTGCCGATCACCCCCTGCCGAAGCACCTGGGGCCGCGGCACATCCCTGCCGAGCCGCGGCCCCCGTCATTTTGCTTCACAAGGCCGAACGGCCTGTACTATGGGCCGCGGCACTCTCCTGCCGGGCCGTGGCCCCTGCCGACACTCCTGGGCAAATTTTCAGCGTGTGCCGCGGCACACTTGGCCCGGGCCGCGGCACACAGGTCAATTTTGCATAAGGGGATCTATTTTAGCAGGTTTTCCTGCGGGAGTTTCATCACTTCATTGCATACATTCTTGAGAGCAGCAAGAGAGAGATAGAGAGAGAAACAAGAGAGAGAAATACATTTCTTCAATTTCCCGGAGATTTATCGATCAGATCGCCGTGATCTTTTGACAAGAGCTTGGTAGCTATTGGGCAAATCTTTTCACCGGTGTAGATCGAGATTTTGAGTCCGAAAGTTCAGGTATTTCGTTAGCTTTTTGTGTAAGCTATTTATGGTATTTTCTTTTCTCGATCTTGTTATTGTTGTTGTATTCCAAATACTTGAAGAACATTTATTACCGAGTATTTGACGATTGGTGTATACGCCTAGTTTGTATTAGGGACGATTGTGTATTGTGTGTATTGGTGATAGTGGATTTAAGCGGCTTCAGTCCCGTGGTTTTTACTCTCGTCTTGAGGGGTTTTCCACGCTAAAATATTGTGTCTCGTGTTTATTGTTTTTGGATATCATTTGTATTATTTTTGTCGAGTTGTAATTGGTTGCTCTACTCGTCAGTAACTACAAAGTTGCAACTGAAGATTGGAAATTTGCCAAACGAGGTTCCGCATTTTTTCATTGTGACGTGACGTTAGTCGTGTTTTTCCCAACACAAACACTGTTAGGTAATGCAGAAAGATGGATCCTTTTCATGCTTTCAGCCCTTGTGGAGTAGTACGACAATTCATCTTCTACCCGTGGCCTCAACTCCTTCTCGGCCTTCACCCTCTCGAATATCAGATCCCCATTTTTAAACAGTTTGATGGGGCGAAGGAGCCTACAATAATAAGAACAATCCTTGGGAAGGACGAACTGCTTCTTCCAAGATTTTCCATCTTCGTACAAAGGCACAAGACTTCACTCAATATAGACAAAGTCTTGTCTTGAGGATCCAAGTCGGCGGGTGCAAGGAACTTATCAAACAGCTCCGTCTCAAGGTTGAAATATAAAATCCATTGGCTATCGTCCCTTGCTAGCCAATGGATGTTTCCATTCTGCAAAACCCCTTCCCTATTATATTCCCTATCGCAAGAGGCGGGCAACCTGAAATTTCTCTCCAATCTCTGGTCCCAACTGTGTACACCTGGCAACGATGACAACTTAGTTCTTCGTAAGAAATCCGAACAACTTTATATTCCAAGTGTTCCTTGCTCTCCCCAAACCCGTAACTCTCCATCCTCACTCTAGACGGCTCAATTCTTACACTAGAAGGCCGAGGATATGGGATCAGTATGTATTCACGAAGGATTGGGTTGCAAACAATCAGGTCACCCTAGTTATAGCTGCAGCAGAATACAAATCCGTTCATAGTTGTTAAAGGCGCGCCTGATACAAACCGGGTTCACACTGGATCGGGTCAAGTTGGGTCAAATCAAGCCCAATTACGAGTGGATAGAGGGAAAAGAGGTGGAGGTAAATCAGGAGGGAAATTGGCTGAATCCACTGATCAAAACAATTGATGGTCAACGGGCTGAATTTACTCAAATCAATTACCAAGGAATCAGGGAGCAATTACCACACTTGATTGGCAGTTATCATACTTAAGGAGCAATTACCACACTTGATTGGCAGTTACCATACTTAAATTTAATAATAGGATAGTATAAATAATAGGTCTCTTATCATTGTCATCATCACTTCAATTTCTCATATGTCTTTTCCTGTAAAAGGAGACCCTACCCTTCTCGAATTGGGCCACTATCAATAAAAATTATCCTATCCCTGTTCTTATTAATTCAGTATCTATCATTTGGTTCTGTTGCCGGGAAACGAAAGATGGTGCAAACCCGGAATAGTGACAACAACAATTCAGATCCAATTGCCACTCAATTGGCTGCCATAGCCGCAAAATTGGAGGCAATCGAAACGATGAAGGAAGATATAGCAGCTCTGAAGGAAGGAGAACGACCCAGAGGAAGCAGGAATACGGAGGGGGAAAGATCTTGGAGGGGTCGACAGCCGCATAAACCCTATAACAAAATTGATTTCCCGACTTTTAGCAGTGGAGACCCTCGTGGTTGGCTGCTGAAAGCAGAAAAATACTTCAGGTATTATCAAATACCAGATGAAGAGAAGGTAGAGATAGCTTCAATGCACTTAGAAGTAATACCAGATGAAGAGAAGGTACAGATAGCTTCAATGCACTTAGAAGGGGATGCCTTTGGACCTCTATTCATGGCTCTCCAACGGTCAATTCATTTTTTGGGAAGAATTAGTCCAGGCATTTACCAAAAAATTTGGCCCAGCAGAATTCCAGAACCCGGATGAGTTCCTTTGTAGCATAAAACAAACTGGTTCGGTACAGGAATATCGACAGGAATTCGCTAAGAGATCCTCTCCGGTTTCTAATTGGCCTGATCATTGTCTTTTGGGGGTATTCCTAAATGGCCTCAAAGATGAATTAAAAGCAGATGTACGAATTCACAAGCCCCGTACGGTATGTTGCTACCCAAAATATTATCCGGAGATAGATATTGCTGGAATGGATGGGATAGCAAACAAATGCAAGAGCACTTCCGTGAGAAAGATAAATAACACAAGATTTGCCGGGATTGTTAGTCCCGGGCTTGAATGCTCTCGCGAGATATTATTAATACCAATATTCGGGGATACAAGTACTAATGTAAGAATACATCTACAATGAGTGTAAAGATTCTTGTTATCTTAGCTAGTGAGCGTGTAGATTGCCGGAAGAACCAGATTTGACGCTCTGTGAGTTCTCGTAACAAAGGAGATGAACAGTCGCGGCGGTGAGAGATCGACCGTCTCTCACGGCGAGTATTTAGCTGGATGCTTGGGCTTCGGGGCTTATGAATCCCTTGGAATCGGTCTAGTGGAGACTTGCTGCTTCTGCCGATCGTGTTATGGACGAGCGATTCGGAGAGAGAAGTCCTGAGATGGATTCCGGTGAGATAGCCGGGAGCTTGATGATATGTGTGTTCTACTGTATTTCCGTTGTGGGAGAAATGAATTCTGAACGTAAGTCAAAAATGAATTCGGAACCTTTTTCCAGCAGGAGGAGGTTCTCTATTTATAGGGCTTGGATACGCCGGGCGATCGCCTTTTCTGCATTATAATAATCGGGCGATCGTCTTTTAGCACATGGGCGTGTCCCCTCAAAGCCTGCAGGAGTTGCTGGCAGTCAACTGTACGGTCCAATGGGGAGCTTACACGCGTCCTGAGTTGCTGTCACGGGTGGTCCCACTGGCAACTTTCGGCGCGCCTGCTGGTAGGTGACACGCTGTGGTCCAAGGTCTTGTCTGTCAGCAAAAGATCTTGTCTGTCAGCGAAGATCTCGTATGTCAGCGCCTTTTGTGGATATGCACGTGGGTGCTTTTCTGAGGTCCAGTCTTTGATGACTTTGACGGGCGATCGTCTCTGCTCGGGGCGTAGGTCGATTGCCCTTAGCCGGACACTAGAGTCGATCGCCAGATGCCGAATGGCGATCGCCCTGGGAGTCGATCGCTAGGTACCTGATGGTGGTCTGATATCTTCGACTTGGCGAGCTAGCCATAGTTTGACTGGAGTTGACTTGGTCGCTTGGCCTTATAGTCGATCGCCTGTCGGGATGGATAAATCGTGACACAACAATTGCCCCCCAGCTCGCTCATACGTTGGAAACGTGGGGTGAGGTGGCTCTCTTGGCGACCGCTTAACTTTTGACGGGCGACTTCGTGTTTAACTGAACTGGCGATCGTCTTTGAGCTGATATACTCTGGGTTCGGACGACCTGGTTGGCCGCTGAACTGCGCGGAAAAAAGCAATGGGCGTGGAAAAGTCTCCGCGCACGTGTCGGGCTTCCATTGGAGGATGCCAACGGTCATTAATGACTCCTCGGCTGACGCGTCCTTGAAAAGACGCGTACGCGGGTCTCGAGGGGTTCAATTAATGCGTCGCTTGAGGTCCGACCCCTGAGGTTTTCCCTTATTGCAAACGGGTCCCTGCCTTCTCCTATAAAAGGGGCGCGGGGCTGCAGTTACACTCACGCGTGCTTATTGGAGAAAGAAGGACTTGCTGCCGAATTTTCTGAAAATCTTAGTGCCGATCGTCGTTCGATTTCACTTTAGCGTAAGAAAAATCCTTTTCTCCTTTTCTGTTTCTGAGAATGGCCAGAACCTCATCATCATGTGGAGCGGGAACCCGATTCGCCACGGGACATCGATCGTCAGGAGAAACTTCTTCCGTCTTCCACCTGGAGACGGCGGCTGAAGCTATTCGGGCCGGAATCGACCCGGCTGAAGTGGAGGCTTTATTCAATGAGGCCGATGTTGTTAAGGAGTCGGCTGCTGAAGAGAGACGATCGCAGATCGAGAGAGATCTGGCGATCAGGGCTTACTGGGAGCAACATAGCGTTTTTGGTCGGGCCTATAGGGCTTTCGCTGAGATAATGGAGAGGTTGGCCGGTCCTACTCCGAGATTCGATTTCCGGGGATACTCGGTCGCCTACCCCTATGTACTTCCCAAACGATCGCAGTACCGGGCTGCGCAGCGGTCGTTGTGGTCGCTTGGCCAGATACGGAGTTCGACGACCAGGAAGGATCTGGCCGTCTGGAGGACAAGATTCCATGTTCCTTCAGACGTGGACATGTTCGCGCCGGCGGAGAATGAACGAGCCGACCAGCCTCCGATGGGTATGGTCGTCGTGAATGAGGCGATTATGGAGGCCGGGCTGCGCTTCCCTCTATCCTTTGTTGTCTCCCATCTGTTAGCCGCTTGGAATGTGGCGCCACTTCAGCTGACGCCGAACGCCTGGCTCCAAATAAACTGCACTTTCACCCTTTTTGGCGGTCACCGCCTGTACCGCCTCCCATCGCCGTTGGAGATGAACCATTTGTTTAAACTGACGGCTCATAAAGGGTTGGTCGGCGGTTACCATATTCAAGGCCGATCTGGTCGGGTGATTCTTGGAGTCCCGAATAAGATGCGGGGCGATCAGACGAAGTGGTTCTGGGTCGCCGGCAAGTGGAGAGCTTCGGCGAGCGACAATCCTACGGGCGAGCTGGAGATCCCTACTGAATTTCGGGAGAGGAATCCCGGTAAGGGTTTAGACTCTCCCTTCGTTTGGATGCGTTTTGGACTGATCTAATTTGATTTCGGTTTTGCAGGTTTTCACATTCCGGCGATCGAGGAGCTGCCTTTCGACTTTCTCGTTGTTTGGGAGCGGATAAGGAGCTTGTCGGACGACGACCTTAACGCCACTCGGATCAACAAGGAGAGTCGCTGGTTGTCGGCTCGACTATTCCGTTTCCCGAGACATCTCGCGGTGCCAGGTATGAGTTTCTGCGATCTTCACTTTCTAGGCGATCGCCTTATTTGAGGACAGTATCTGATTGTTGATCGATCGTCTTTAACTGCAGAGGTTCGCTTTCCTCACTTTTTGGAGCCTCCGACGGAGATCGCTATGTCGAACCTAGGAGTCCTAGGCCGTCTTCGCCATAAGAGGTCGACTCGGGTCCCACCCGTTGCGTTGCCTATAGTTCCGGAGGCGGAGCCTCGCGTGGAGCCGGAGCCTCGCGCGGAGCCGGTCGTGGTTGAGGAGGAAATTCCGGAGGAGGGGCTTCGAGCGAATCGCAAGAGGCCGAGGCCGGAAGAAACTTCGGTTCCTGCCCCGAGCGATGAAGTGCCGATCGCCGCGCCTCCGATCACCATTGTTGCTCCGGAGACTGAGCCGCCCTCTGCGGCTTTTATGCGGGAGATGGCGATCGCGGATGCAGAGACTCCTCGAGGGAAACCGTTTTTCGGTCGGGATCCCGAGAAGGCTGAGAGGTAGATAGCATTTTTGTGTTGAAAATTGCATCTGCATAGGAGTTGTATTAACTTAGTTGTTTTGATGCAGGATCCGTCGCGCAGATCCGTCTTGTCCGCCGATGGTCGTGGATTTCCTAGCGAGCCGATCTCCTCGCCATTCCTGCGACATTCCTCCATACGTTAGCAAGGCTGCTTCTGCTCTGCCTAAGGCATGGACGACCGATCTGGATGCGATCGCTCGACAGCGATCGGCGAGTTCGATGCACGCTGTTCTCGCCCTTTCTCTTCAGACGGCGACCATGGCCGTCAGTGCCGCCAGAGTTTGAGGGGCGGCCCTCCACTATTCGCCTGCAGGAGGATCTCGAGGCGGCTCGGAAAGAGAACGCCGAGTTTGCTGACAAGATCGCGACGATGGAGAAGGACTCTCTGGAGGCGGCCAAGCGGGCGAGCCATGAGCTTGAGCTGGAGAAGAAGGAAACTGAGCAATACCGTCTGGCGGTCGACCGATTTCGGGACCAAATGCAGAATGCCATCCAGGCGCGGAGGGTTGCTGAAGAGGAGGCCGATCGCCAGAAGGTGATGATCGCTCGGCTAGCCAGCGAGCTGATGGAGGCGAGGGAAAAAGTTGCTGCGAGGGAGGCCGAGCTCCAGGGGTCGCAGCAGGCGATGGCGGAGCTGAAAGGAGAGGTTGAGGCGACCAAGGCCGATCCCTTCCAAAACTTGGAGTATGTCAGCGAATTCGCCTATTATTTGGCGTTCGCCGACTCGATCCGAGCGGCTAAGAAGGGAGGTTTGGAGGTCGGGCCTCTTGCCGATAACTTCAAGGCGTATGCGTTGGAGCATCCTCTCCATTCAGCTTTCTCCTTGCCGATCTTGGACCTTGCGGACATCAGCGTGGATTTGAGCTGGTATCCGTCTCCGGACAATCTTGCTCATCCCGACGCTCTGGAAGATGAGGGGACCGCGCCGAATGCTGATGGCGAAGGCCAGGCAGGGGTCTGAGGCGCTTCATTTTTGACGTTTTTAGCTTACTTCTTTGGTAGTTTTGTAGCTTTCTTTTTGTAGCACTTAGGCCTTCGGGCGACCGTGTACTCTGATTTTTCAAGTAATGAAATGAACGTTTGGATTTCTGACTTATCACTTGAATGAATGGTTATTTTTGAGTCTTTGTTTGACTTCGTACAAATGTGTGAGGAGAGATCGTTGTGAGGGTAGTTCCAAATGAATTGATAAACTCATAAAGACAACTTTTTACAACAAATTCGATCGCTGCACTACATCTGAAAAAATGACGATCTCCGTATGTGGTTGAGTAGCGACGATCGTCGTGTAGGTAGTCCGCACTCTTATTGCCCCTTGTTTTTATTCACTTAGCGGAAGTAAGGGGATGAAAATAATTCGTTGAGTGAGCGGTCTTTAACTTTGTCGAATCCTCGGGGGCGGTCGTCCGTCTTGAGGAACCGTGCACGATCGCGGAGTTCGATGGACCGACTCCTTGATCATGTCTTGATGCGCGAAGACATTGAGTGTCTCGTGACTCACTTTATTATGAGGGTCCTCTGTTAGGCTGCGCCTCGCCTCGTATTTAAACGAAGGGCGTGCGGTCTCGGTCTAGAGGAGTCCTTGCGCGGGGCAGCGTTGGATGATTCAACTCCACGCCCGCGGCTTGTTTAGCTCTGCTTCCACCTCGGCCCACCATGGAGATGGCGAACCTCGACGGTGTACGTTGAGACGGGGGTTGTGGCACGTCGCATTGTCCGGGTTCACCATGTTAGATGATGAACCTTTGAGGGCGAGCGATCGTGTCCACTGATTAACTTTGGAGGGCCCTCAGACTACGCCGGCCTCGTATTTAAACGAAGGGCGGGCGATCTTGGCCTAAAGGGACCTTGCATGGCCTAAGCAGTTGGTTCCATCGACCACCAGGACCATGGCTGCACTCTTCCACCTTGGATCGTCATGCAGATGCCGACCTTCGACGGTGTACGTTGTGCGGGGGAGGCGATCTCGTGCCTTAGTCCATCATGTCAGATGGTGAACTGTAGATGGCGATTGAGTCCTCCAGTTTCTTAAATGGGGAGGGAGATCGAGGTGACTTCCGAGGTCTCCTTCTCTTGATTGAAGCATGTAGGGACGGTCGCCGAGGCTGATCCAGGGGTCGGCTCATATGAGCTTTCCAGCCTGTTTTATGTTTGACTCGGACGATCGTCTATAGAGATAGGTTGGGGCTTCGGCTAAACCAATAAGTCATCAACTTGCCCTCCTCGAACAATCTCCAGAGTGTTTGAGGAGGTCGCGGCATTTGTTGGTCTTTGTGGCGGGACTCTTATGGTAGGCACAATATTGATTGTTGTCCAGGTGACCGTGGTCCCTTATCGCCTTTGGATTTTTGAGCTCTTCGTGCCCCTTGATGGCATAGAAAATATGTGCCGGAGTTCTGTTGAACGTATGGAGGAGATGGGCTTCCATGTCGACGAAAGCCTTGAGATCTCCGGGTGTCTTGGCGATCGCCTTCTTTGCTTTGGCGATCACTATCTTCTGGACAAGAGGTGGCGCTTCCTCGCCTAAGCGGAGGGTGAGTAGCCTTTGCCTGGCCAGAAAGTTGGCAGCTTTAGCGCGGAAGATCGCGTAAGTTGGGGGAATATCCTTGGAGAGATGTCTAAACATGGGAGAGTGACCGTGGAATCCCCCCATGACCGAATAGAGAGCGAGCTCGTCAGCAGCGGAGTTCGCGGTGAGGATGATTTCGTCCACTCGGCCAATGTAATTTGCGTCGACTCGTCTTTTCCCGCTTGATGTTTATCATGCGGTGGGGGCCTTTCAGTGCAGCGACCTTCTTTGGCGAAGTATGACGTGAAGTCATTCGCCAGTTTCTTAAAAGAGGTGATTGATCGTGGTGGTAATGAGACGTACCACCTGTGGGCCAGCTCGCCCAATGTCAACGGGAAGATCCGGCACTTGGTTGCATCAGATGCCCCGCACCCAGTCATGTAAATTCGGAATTTACTCAGGTGGGTTTCGGGGTCCGATCTCCCCTCATACAGAGGTGTTTTGGGAGGAGCGATCATTGGTTGTATGGGGGCAAGCTCGATGTGGACCGCGAGTGGCTCGGTCGGCCCGGCGATCTTTTTGCTGGTGCTTGCCCCAGTGTCCAAGAGTGCTTTCATCTCATCGAGCTGGCGTTGTATGGCGGCCATCGCCGTGCTTTGGCTTGCTAGCGGCTCGGCGCTCGGAGCGAGGCCGAGGCGATGAGTACCGATTCCACAGCGATCGGGCGGGAGTCGGATGGCGACTGCGTTGGTGTGAGGTGGGTAGGCCGAACTCCTGGTGACGGATTCGGGTTCCGTCTTTTCGAGGTTGGAAACAGAGTGCCCCGGTCGCCAGGATGGGTCGCTCCCCAAGCGATCGAATATGGATCCGTCCGGTCGTGCGAGAGCCTGTCCTCGCGAGTGGGGCTTTCGACGATCGCTCGTTGATGGCCCGCCAATTTCCGTTTTCCCATGCGGCGGGTGATCGAGGAGTTATTGCGGGCGACGCACATGCTCTCCGTCGCTCCTCGGGATGGCCATAGCCTCCTCGATCATTCCTCGGTTTGGAACAGATCGAGAGAGAGGTTGGGGCCATCTCGGATCTTGATGCGGATCGAGAGTCTCGCGTTGCTGCGGCTTCCCCCTGTCGTTGGCTGGGGTTCGGATTGAGCCGGGATATGGTGTCCAGCGGTTCGGAGAGCGGCTTTCTTCGATGTACCGGCGGATGTCATGATTCTGAAGGTTTTCTTTGAAGTGCAGTGAGTGTCACTTCAAGTATATGCCCCAAGAACAGTGAGTGTTCTTCGGGACGGTAGAAATAAAAGTTTGAGGGTTAGATCCCCTTCTTCTAGCGCCAATTGTTGCTACCCAAAATATTATCCGGAGATAGATATTGCTGGAATGGATGGGATAGCAAACAAATGCAAGAGCACTTCCGTGAGAAAGATAAATAACACAAGATTTGCCGGGGTTGTTAGTCCCGGGCTTGAATGCTCTCGCGAGATATTATTAATACCAATATTCGGGGATACAAGTACTAATGTAAGAATACATCTACAATGAGTGTAAAGATTCTTGTTATCTTAGCTAGTGAGCGTGTAGATTGCCGGAAGAACCAGATTTGACGCTCTGTGAGTTCTCGTAACAAAGGAGATGAACAGTCGCGGCGGTGAGAGATCGACCGTCTCTCACGGCGAGTATTTAGCTGGATGCTTGGGCTCCGGGGCTTATGAATCCCTTGGAATCGGTCTAGTGGAGACTTGCTGCTTCTGTCGATCGTGTTCTGGACGAGAGATTCGGAGAGAGAAGTCCTGAGATGGATTCCGGTGAGAAAGCCGGGAGCTTGATGATATGTGTGTTCTACTGTATTTCTGTTGTGGGAGAAATGAATTCTGAACGTAAGTCAAAAATGAATTCGGAACCTTTTTCCAGCAGGAGGAGGTTCTCTATTTATAGGGCTTGGATACGCCGGGCGATCGCCTTTTCTGCATTATAATAATCGGGCGATCGTCTTTTAGCACATGGGCGTGTCCCCTCAAAGCCTGCAGGAGTTGCTGGCAGTCAACTGTACGGTCCAATGGGGAGCTTACACGCGTCATGAGTTGCTGTCACGGGTGGTCCCACTGGCAACTTTCGGCGCGCCTGCTGGTAGGTGAGGTAGGTGACACGCTGTGGTCCAAGGTCTTGTCTATCAGCAAAAGATCTTGTCTGTCAGCGAAGATCTCGTATGTCAGCGCCTTTTGTGGATCTGCACGTGGGTGCTTTTCTGAGGTCCAGTCTTTGATGACTTTGACGGGCGATCGTCTCTGCTCGGGGCGTAGGTCGATTGCCCTTAGCCGGACACTAGAGTCGATCGCCAGATGCCGAATGGCGATCGCCCTGGGAGTCGATCGCTAGGTACCTGATGGTTGTCTGATATCTTCGACTTGGCGAGCTAGCCATAGTTTGACTGGAGTTGACTTGGTCGCTCGGCCTTATAGTCGATCGCCTGTCGGGATGGATAAATCGTGACACAACACGGTATATAGTGTGTTGTGCGGCGATTAATACGCCTCAATAGGCGATCGGCATCACGATCAGAGAAGCCAACCATGGAAGACAGACTCTGGACAAACGCCTAGAGTTCGGCACAGTACGGCGATCGTCTTTTGGTACCCAGCGATCGTCTTTTGATATCTGACGATCGTCTTTAATGAGCGGACCAGAGGCGATCATCTCGTGCCACGTATGGATACAGCATCCGTCAAAGTCGTCGAAGACCGAATCTTGGACGGTGGCCCACGTGCGGATCTTCAAAAGATACCGACAGATAGGACCATTGACCCCAGCCTGTCACCTACCACACCTACCGACAAGGCCGCCGAAAGGTACAAAGTGGGTCCTCCCCGGACAGCGACTCAAGACGCGTGCTGGCTTCCCATTGGTTCGCCCGGTAGCCACGGCGGCGACCTCGGACCTCAAGGGAACAGGCCCACGTGACGGGACGATCGGCCATCTTATTTCAACATAGAAAACGGCGGTCGCCCGCGATCGCCTGAGGAATCCCAACTACCTTGTCCCCTATAAATAGAGAGCTCACTGCTATGGCCAAGGACGACGGGAATTTGCTACGAATTCAGTGCAAAATACACACAAAAGAGAGAATCAAAGGCTCTTTTGGCAACCACTTATACATTCATAGTGATATTCATACACATTCATCATATATCCCAAGCAAGAACTCACAGAGTTGTCTTTCTGGTTCTTCCGGCAATCTACGCGCTCTAAAGCCTAGATAACTAGAAGTCTTTACACTCCTTGTAATAGATTCTAACATTAATATTTGTACTCGACAATATATTTATTAATAACATCTCGCGAGAGCATTCAAGCCCGGGATTAACAACCCCGACAAATCTTGTGTTATCTATTTTCTCACGGAAGTGTTCTCGCATTTGTTTGTTACTCGATCAATCCAGCAATACTATCTCCGGATAATATTTTGGGTAACAACAATTGGCGCTAGAATGAGGGGATCTAAACCTTCATTTTTATTCCTACCGTCTCGAAGAACACTCACTGTTCTCCGGACATATACTTGAAGAAACACTCACTGTTATTCAATAGAAAAACCTTCAGAAAATGACATCTGCGACGACCTCCAAGAGAGCCACCCTAAGATCCGCCGGAAATCTCATTCCGGCCTGGACCGAATCCCAGCCCACGGTGGAAGGCGACCGTGGCGATACCAGGCTCTCACTCCCGCCTCCGAGGGACGGTTCTAGCCTCTCACTCGATCAGTTCCAGACCACGGAACAGATTGAGGAGGCTATAGCCATCCTCAGGGAGCAACAAAAGGCCAACGGCTCGCCCACCATCACTCCGTCAACCATCCGCCGGGCAAGCAAACGAAAGCTCAAGGGGATCTATGTCGAGAAATCGACAGAAAGCCCCGAGCCATAGGAGAAGGCTCTCGTAAGGCGGGACGATTCCGTCTTCAGCCGCCTGGGGAGCGATCCCTCATGGCGACCTAGGCACTCAGGCCCCAGCCGGGAGACATCGGTATCCGAATCCTTTACCAGGAGTTCGGCATATCCGACTCCCAAGAGACAGGTCGGTCAGCGAGCCCCTGCTCGCCCGAGGAAGGAACCCACTGGCAGGGAGCTTGTCATTCACCACTCGGCGAGCAGTCAGGCGACGGCGATGGCCGCCATGCAACGTCAGCTCGACGAGATGAATGCGCTCCTGGAAAATGGGGCAGGTGCCAGGAGATCGATCATTGGATCAAGTGAACCACTCACGACTCAGATCGAGCTCGCCCCAGTCCAACCAACGATCAATCCCCCACAAACACCTCTATATGAGGGGAGATCGGATCCGGAGACCCACTTGAGCAAATTCCGGATCTACATGACCGGATGCGGAGCATCAGACGCGACGAAGTGTCGAATGTTCCCGTTAACTCTGGGCGACCTCGCCCACAAATGGTACGTCTCACTACCACCTCGCTCAATCAACTGCTTTGAGAAGCTGGCGAAAGACTTCACGACGTACTTCGCCGCCAAAGTCGCTCGCCCTGAAGGCCCCCACCGCATGATGAAAAATCAAGCAGGGGAAGGACGAGTCAGACGAAGATTACATCGACCGGGTAGACGAGATAGTCCTCACCGGCGAGCCCATCAGCGACGAGCTCGCTCTCAACTCAGTCATGAGCGGATTCCACGGACGCTCGCCCATGTTCAGGAACCTCACAAAGGATATCCCCCCGATCTACTCGGTCTTCCGCGGCAAAGCCGCCGGTTTCCTGGCCAGGCAGAGGATGCTCTCACTCCGCTTAGACGAGGGACCGTCCGAAGAAGGAAAAGCACCGTCCCATGTCCAGAAGAAGGCGGTCGCCAAGCCCAGAAAGGCGGTCGCCAAGCCGCCTGGCGAGTTCAAAGCCTTCAAGGATGTAGAGGTCCACATTCTCCACAACCTCAACTTATCTCCGGCCCACATCTTCAACGCAATCAAGGGTCGCGAGTGGCTTTCCAAACCAAAGCCGATAAGGGACCACGGTCACCTAGACCGTAGCAAATTCTGTGCCTATCATAAGAGTCCCGACCACAACACCAGCCAATGCCGCGACCTCCTCAGACAGCTCGCGATCGCTTGAGGAAGGCAAACTAGACAATTTGATCACCAAGCCGTAACCCGTGACGGAAAGAGCCGGAGGGCGCGAGCGCCGACCCAGCGAAAGTATTCCTCCCAATCCGTTTGCCAGAATCGATAATGATCCGGAGTACTCTGATGAGTCGATCCCTCCGATCAACCCTGGCGGTCGGATCAACATGCTTCAAGCAGGAGGTGGAAGCCTCGGGGGCCTTTCCCCGGTTTCCACCCTGTCAAACAGAAAGCGAAAAGCCGAGCTGAGGGCGTTCGCCGAAGTCCATGGTGTGGTACCTCCGGAGCCGACCATCTCTAAAGACGCGCTCATCACCTTTTCCAACAAGGACAGGGAGGGAGTGCAATGTCCCAAAGAGGATGCACTAGTGATCTCCGCTTGTATCCTTGGGAAGACGGTCGATCGCGTGCTGGTCGACAATGGGAGTTTCTGCAACATCATATTCAAATCCGCCCTAGACCAACTCGGCAACTTAATCAAATTCATCAAGCCTTTCGACACCGTGCTCCAAGGGTTCGGCGACAACACAGTCCAAGCCTACGGGAGGATCAAGCTCTCCGTCGAGCTAGTATGCTTTTATGATCCCAAGGTTAGGATTACTAGGAACCTAAGTTTTGTAATCATAGATAGGCCCAGCATCTATAATGGGTTCCTAGGTCGCCCCTTTTTAGAAACCTTTGAGGCGGTCGCCTCATCTTTCTTTTACTGTATCAAATTCCCCATTGCCGATGGGACGGTCGGTACTGTAAAAGGAGATCAGCTAATGGCAAAAAGATGTTTGAATTACTCCTATGTTGTTACTTCTTTCAATACTTCCCATACTATATGTAACGTTGAAGCGATCGACGATCAACCCATGGAGATCGACGAGCCGAGCATATCGTACCAACCCGACTCAGGGGACGCCATCTCCCATCAATCGACAGATGACATTGAGCCAAGGATCAGTTTCGAGCCAAGTCTCGATATCGACCCAAGGACCGAGTCCGGAGATCGTACCAAACGAGAGGCGACCGTCCCTGTCGAATAGTTGGAAAGCATTATGATGGATCCGGTTCATCCAGAACGGGAAGTACAGATCGGCGCAAGCATCGACCACGAATTAAAGGGGGATCTTATCAACTTGCTACGTAGGAACATCGGAGTCTTTGCCTGGTCGCATCAAGATATGGTTGGCATAAGTCCCGAACACGCTTGCCATTATCTGAAGATCAACCGGGCGATGAAGCCTGTTCACCAGAAGCGTAGGAAGTTTGGTCCCGAAAAATACGCGGCGCTCGACATAGAAGTCCAGAAGTTACTCAACAACAAATTGATCGGAGTAGCCACAGACGAACCACAGTGGGTCGCCAATGCGGTGCTCGTCAAAAAACCAACTGGCTCCTGGAGGTTATGCATTGACTTCACCGACCTCAACGCGGCATGTCCAAAAGATCACTTCCCGATGCCTCATATTGATCACTTGGTCGATAGTACGGCAGGATGCGAAATGATGTCATTTATGGATGCCTTCGCCGGGTATCATCAAATCCCAATGGCGGAGGAAGACATAAAACACACATCTTTCCACACGGAAAAAGACATATACTTGTGGGTCCGAATGCCGTTCGGCTTGACAAACGCAGGGGCGACCTACCAGCGACTAGTCAACAGAATGTTCGCTAATCAGATCGGCAAGACCATGGAGGTCTACATTGACGATATCGTAGTCAAAAGCCTCAAGAAGGAAGATCACCTCAACGATCTTGCCGGGACGTTCGCCATCCTTGAGAAGTTTAACATGAAGCTGAACCCCAAGAAATGCAACTTCGGGGTGGGCTCCGGGAAGTTCCTGGGGCACATAGTGAGCCAAAGGGGGATCGAGGCGAACCCCACCAAGGTGCAGGCGATCCTTGACATGCAGGAACCGCGAAACATCAAGCAGGTGCAACGCCTCACGGGCTGTCTAGCCGCCCTCAACCGTTTCATATCACGGCTCGGCGATAAAAGCAAGCCTTTCTTCACAACCATCAAGAACAAGAAGTTCGCATGGACGAAGGAAAGCCAGATAGCGTTCGCCAAGATAAAGGAATATCTATCTAACCCCCAGATCCTGGAAAAGCCGATCCCCAGTGAAAAATTATTCCTTTACCTAGCAGCCTCGGAGGTCGCGCTGAGTGCCGTTCTGGTGCGAGCAGAGGGACAAGCCCACTTGTCGATCTACTATGTTAGCCAGGCGCTCCACGACGCTGAGACACGTTATACGCCATTGGAGAAGATCACCTACGCCCTTGTCATGAGTGTTCGTAAGCTGAGGGCTTACTTCTTCGATCACCAAGTGGAAGTCCTAACAATTCTACCTCTAAGACAAGTCCTACACCGACCGGATACCAACGGGCGACTCCTCAAGTGGTCGCTGGAGATCGCCCAATACAGTATCACTTACGCTCCTCGCACGGCGATCAAGGGCCAAGCTCTGGCGGACTTCGTGGTGGAATTAACTTTCCCTCACAGTCCAACCCAGGTTGGTCGACATGCCTGGAAGTTATATGTGGATGGCTCAGCGACCAATTCGAGAGCAGGGGCAGGGATTGTCCTCATCAGCCCCGACGGTCAGAGTTTCACAAATGCTATATGTTTCGGTTTTCGTGCGACCAACAATGAAGCTGAATACGAAGCTTTGGTAGGCGGGCTCGATCTAGCCCTCGCCCTAGATGTTCGTCGCCTCCA
The DNA here is from genome assembly GCA_033398695.1 of Orobanche coerulescens. NCBI lineage: Eukaryota > Viridiplantae > Streptophyta > Magnoliopsida > Lamiales > Orobanchaceae > Orobanche > Orobanche coerulescens. The sequence continues at coordinate 56,297,921 of CM065803.1, forward strand.
TATCTTCATGGACTCCCTTTTGGTCGTAAACCAAGTCAAGGGAGAATATGAGGCGCGCGGCGAACAGATGGTCAAATACCAAGAGCTGGTCGCCGAAATGTGCACAAAATTTGAAGAGGTGCTAATCGAACATGTCCCGAGAGAGCACAACTCCCAGGTCGATGCTCTTTCCAAACTAGCATCATCGGATGGAGCAGCCGACTTCTCCAATATACAAATCACAAGGTCAGTAAGGCCTACGATCGACAGAAGCCTGGTTACCACGATTGCCATCGCCGAGGAAAACTGGATGACTCCGTTCATCAAATACTTAAAAGAAGGAACGATCCCTGACGATCGTGTTAAAGCTCGCCAACTCCAGCTCCGTGCAACCAGATATACCCTATTGGACGACCAGCTTTACAAGCGAGCCTTCAGTCTTCCCTTCCTCAAGTGTATTACACCGGAGGAAGGTCGGCTCGTTTTAGCCGAGATCCATGACGGGGTTTGCGGAAACCATGCGGGCGGGCGAGCTCTCATCCATAAGACAACCAGGCAAGGTTTTTTCTGGCCATCACTTCAGAAGGATGCGATCGCCTATGCCAGATCGTGTCACAGGTGCCAGATAATGGGCCCAAACATTAAACTCTCCCCCGAACAGCTCACCTCCATGTACAGCCCGTGGCCATTTGCGCAATGGAGCATCGACCTTATTGGTCCCCTGCCGACGGCTCCAGGGGGCTGTAAATTTGCTATCGTAGGGGTCGACTATTTCACCAAGTGGGCAGAGGCCGAGCCACTAAACAAGATCGGCCAGGAACAGGTGATCAAGTTTATCTGGAAAAACATCATATGCCGATTCGGTGCCTGTGCCATCATCTCTGACAATGGAAAACAATTCGACGGCCTAGAAGTCATGCAATTCTGTGAAAAGTGGGGAATCAAAAGGTTATTCTCAGCGCCCTATCACCCTCAGACGAACGGGCAGGTAGAGGCGGTGAATAAGATCCTCAAACACACGATTAAAGCGCGACTCGAATCCAGGCAAGGACGATGGGCGAGCGAGCTCCCAGACGTTTTGTGGTCCTACCGAACGACGACCCGCAATTCAACCGGCGAAACCCCATTCGCCCTTGCCTTCGGGACAGAAGCGGTATACCTTCAGAGATCGCCGTCCTCAGCCATCGAACCGAACAGGAGATGACGACCGACAACGATGTAGCCCGACAAATCGACCTAGACATGCTCGAAGAACGATGGCTGACCTCAGAAATGAAGAATACAATCCACAAAAGGAGAGTCGAGAAGTTCTTCAATTCGAAGGTCAAAGAAAGAAGGTTTCAAGTGGGCGATCTCGTCCTCAAGAAGATCCAAACCCACACAGGCGTTTTCGGTCCGAACTGGGAGGGACCATTCAGAGTATCCAGATGGCTAACTAAAGGAGCCTACGAACTGGAACATCCTGACGGTACTCCGGATCAATACCCCTGGAACGCCGTACATCTGAAAAAGTACTACCAGTGATAATTTTGTATTCAATTTCAATGATGTACAAGGAATATAATGAGATTTTTTCCTATCCCATCTATTCTGGCGATCGCCCCACCAGGCATATCGCATACCGCCGACGATCGCTGATCACGACGATCCTAGGTAAAATTAATGCAGCCATGGTCCTGGAGGTCAATGGAACCGACAGCTTCGCCCATGCAAGGTTCCTTTGGGCTGAGATCGCCCGCCCTTCGTTTAAATACGAGGTCGGCGTAGCCGAAGGACCCTCCAAAATAATCAGTAGGCACGATCGCACGTCCTCAAGGTACATCATCTAACATGGTGAACCCGGACAATGCGACATGCCACTACCCCCATCTCAACGTACACCGTCGAGGGTCGCCATCTTCATGGCGGGCCGAGGTGGAAGCAGAGCTGACAAGCCGCGGACGTGGTGTCGAATAAGCTAACAACACTCCGCGCAAGGACTCCTCCGGACCAAGATCACTCGCCTTTCGTTTTAACACAAGACAGGCGTAGCCTAACGGAGGACCCTCACAAAAAGTGAGTCGCGGGATACACAATATCCCTCGCACACAAAGACACGAATGGGGAGGTCGGTCCATCGAACACCCCAACCGTACATGATTCTTCAGAATCGGCAAAACTGAAGATAGCTCGCCAGGCAAACTAGTTTTTGTTTCCTTACTTACAATATGTAAACAAAAACAAGGGGGCAGAGATGGGTCGAGCTAATCAAAAATATGATCGAACAAAAAGGAACCACACACGATCGGCTTCGCTCAAACACACGCAGGACGATCGGAGTCCTTCGACGAAAATTACAAGTAAGAATTCCGATTCAAAACATATCAATGCTTTCAACACTCAGACGATCGGTCGGATGAACAAAACGTCGAAAGCAATCATACACGTACTTGTAAAAATTGCACGCGAACATTCAAAGGCGATCGTATGTAAAGAGACAGTATGAAAAGAGGAACATCTTATTCATAACGCAAGTTTCATACATTACGGGGCCCGAAGGCATTACAAAAGAAAAACAAAAAAGTACAAGTTACAGAGGAAAACAAAAATGCCTCTCAAGGCCCCGCCGGCTGGTCATCGCCCTCAGGTTGCGGATCGGCTTGGGCCCCCCCATCGGCCTCGGGACGAATGAGTTTACCAGTATACCAACTCAAGTCGATCCCGAAGTCGACAAAGTCAAGGATCGGCAAGGAGAACTCTGGGTGCAGAGGATGCTCGAGGACATAGGATTTGAAGCTCTCCATCAGGGGACCGATCTCGATCCCTGCCTTTTTAGCGGCTCGAACAGTGTCAGCATAGGACAAGTAATAAGCGAACTCGCCGACGTGTGCAACGTTGAGGTAGGGATCGACCTCGATCGCCTTCAGCTGCCCCTTCAAATCCGCGGCCGTCTTCTCGGCCTCCGCCAGCTCGACCACCATCACTTTCAGCCCGGCCGCCTCCTCCTGCGAAGCCGCGAACTTCTGGCGGGTTTCCTTCTCCTTATCACGGGACCGGTCGGCAGCCTCCTTAGAGCGGCTCAGCTCCTGCTTCAATCGGTCAACGTCCTGTTTAGCCCTTTTGGCCGTCTCCTCATACTCCTTCTCCATGATCGGATTCGGATTTGCCAAACTCGATATTTTGTTCAGGCGGCCTCGAGGTCGCTATGGAGACGAGCAGGTGGAGGGTCGCCTCAAAATGCCTAGCGGCTTGGGCGGCCATCGTCGCTGCGGAGAGCTGTGGCCGGCCGCCGCATGGCATCTCGGATCGACGACGAGCGATCGCATCAAGATCGGTCGTCCGTGGCCTTGGGCGAGAGGAGATAGCTCTTTGGATGTAAGTGGGGACGTCGAGAGATGTTTGCGGAGCCTTGCTCGACAAAAAGTCCAGCACCATAGGAGCAACGTCCGGGTCGGCAAGACGAACCCTGCAGCACAAACCAAAGAAACAAAGGAGTTAGCCTATACCTTACTCAAAATACCTAACTCAGAAAATTTTGACCCTTTCTTACCTATTGACCAGCTCGGGATCGCGTCCAAAATAAGGCTTACCCCGAGAGGTTTCCGCCTCGGCGATCGCCACCTTCTTCGCCGAGCTGCCAGATGACCGGGAGCCGGGGACCGAGGGCCTAGAGCCTGATCGCTCCATCATCGGGACGGCAGAGATAGGAGCCGCAGCAACCGGAGGCTCAAGAATGGATACATCCGCCTCAGAAATCGACGGGGACTCCTCCGACCTCCGCCTCTTGCGGCGCTGAAGCTGTTCCTCTCCCTAAACCACCGGCTCGGCGACTGGCACCTCAGCAGGCCTCGTCACCGGAGCAGGGCGAGACGTCGTCGCAGGAACGCGACCAGTCTGCTTACCCAAGTGAAGGCGACCGATGAGTCCCGGGTTTGACATGGCGATCTCTGGTGGTGGCTCGGCAAATCGGGGAAAATAAACTTCTGTCAAAGAAGAGATACAAACAAGTTAGACAAAACGATACGACCTCCTGGAGACGATCGTCAAGCAAGGAAGCACCACTTAATCTCATACCTGGAACTTTCAAGTGACGGGGGAAGCAGAACAATCGAGCCCCCAACCGATGAGCTTCGGTACCAAGCGAGCGAACGTCAATAAAGGAGTTCGGCAAGGCACGAATCCGCTCCCAAACGATCAAGAAATCGAATGGAAGGTCACCGATCGCTGGAACGAGAGGTCCTGCAAAAAGAAAACAAAATTAGATCAGTCCAAGACAAGCTCAATCAAGGGGAGAGTTAAAATCCTTACTCGAATTCCTCTCCCGGAAAGTGGTGGGGATCTCCAACTCCTCATTCGGCCTGTCACTCGATGCCGATCGCCACGCCCCGCCGACCCAGCACCATTTAGCCAGGTCACCCCTGGTCTTATTCGGCACACCGAGGACCACTCTCCCGATTTGGCCTTGGATATGATTGCCGCCGATCGACCCTTTCTGCGCGGCCAGTTTAAACAGATAATTCATCTCCAGCGCAGTAAGGAGGCGGAACAACCGGTGTCCGCCAAATAGTGTCAACGTGCAGATGATCTGTAGCCAAGCGTTCGGCGTCAGTTGAAGAGGCGCCAAATTCCAGGCGATCAGCAAGTAGGAGACAGCGAATGGCAGAGGAAATCGCAGGCCCGCCTCCATAATCATCTCGCTGACGGCAACCATATCCTTGGGCGGTTGGTCGGCACGTTCATTCTCCGAAGGCACGTGCAAGGAAACGTCAGAGGGGATGTGATATTTGGCCCTCCAACGGCTCGGGTCTTTCTTGGTCGCCGTACTCCGGATCTTTCCGAGAGTCCACGGAGACGGGACGGCGGCCTGAAAAACCGTCCGCTTCACATGTTCGTAAGGGTGAGCGGCGGAGTAGGCTTGAGTCGAATTCGGACAGGTCCGAGATCGCTCCATCATCGAGCAAAAGCCACATAGGCAGGGCCGAATCTACTCTCTCGTTCCCAGGCCTCCCGCACCAAATCATCCTCATCCACCGGCGAGCCCCCCTGCTCCGCCGTCGCCGCCGTCCTCGCCACTTCGGCCTCGTTGAAAAGTTCTTCGAGTTCTGCGGGTGCAATCCCCGCACGAATAGCTTCAACGGCCGTCTCCATATCCACTCCAACGGGAATCTCCTCCCGTTCAGGCGACGCTGCGGCAGCGGAAGAACTTCCGGTCTCGAAGGTTCTGGATCCTCCCGACATATTAGAAAGTAAAGGGAGAAAGAAGATTAATTTTTCTTACCTAGATAAGAGAAGGAGATCGGCACAAGAAGCTCCAGAAATTTCTGCAGAATTTCGGCTATGGAGGCAAAGGACGCGTAAAAAGTGAAGGAGAAGAAGCCATGGCCCTTTTATAGGTGGAGACGAGGGTCTAAATGCAAATAGGAGAAACCTCGAGGGCTGGATCGCAACCGTCACGTGGGGACGCATTAAATGCTGCCCTCGAATCCCGCATACGCGTCTTTTCGAGGGCATGCCAGCCGACAAGTCCGACAAACCGTCGGACCCCCCCAACAGCGGCGCGACGCGTGTCCCTGCCACTTTTAGAAAGCCCGCCTTCATTTCCCGCTGCTCCCGACGCGAAAGAAGATCGTCCATATTTGAATTCAGATCGGCTGATCGTTTAAACATTGGCGATCGCCAACAGTGCCACCTCACCCCGTGTTTCCAACATCGAGGCGAGCTGGGGGGCAATTGTTGTGCGGAGATTAATACGCCTCGATAGGCGATCGGCATCACGATCAGAGAAGCGAACCATGGAAGACAGACTCTGGACAAACGCCTAGAGTTCGGCACAATACGGCGACCGTCTTTTGGTACCCAGCGATCGTCTTTTGATATCTGACGATCGTCTTTAATGAGCGGACCAGAGGCGATCATCTCGTTCCACGTATGGATCCAGCATCCGTCAAAGTCGTCGAAGACCGAATCTTGGACGGTGGCCCACGTGCGGATCTTCAAAGGATACCGACAGATAGGACCATTGACCCCAGCCTGTCACCTACCACACCTACCGACAAGGCCGCCGAAAGGTACAAAGTGGGTCCTCCCTGACAAATGACTCAAGACGCGTGCCGGCTTCCCATCGTTCGCCCACCGACCACCAAGAAATGACACCTGACCTCAAGGGAACAGGCCCACGTGACGGGACGATCGGCCATCTTATTTTAACATAGAAAACGGCGGTCGCCCGCGATCGCCTGAGGAATCCCAACTACCTTGTCCCCTATAAATAGAGAGCTCACTGCTATGGCCAAGGACGACGGGAATTTGCTACGAATTCAGTGCAAAATACACACAAAAGAGAGAATCAAAGGCTCTTTTGGCAACCACTTATACATTCATAGTGATATTCATACACATTCATCATATATCCCAAGCAAGAACTCACAGAGTTGTCTTTCTGGTTCTTCCGGCAATCTACGCGCTCTAAAGCCTAGATAACTAGAAGTCTTTACACTCCTTGTAATAGATTCTAACATAAATATTTGTACTCGACAGTATATTTATTAATAACATCTCGCGAGAGCATTCAAGCCCGGGATTAACAACCCCGGCAAATCTTGTGTTATCTATTTTCTCACGGAAGTGTTCTTGCATTTGTTTGTTACTCGATCAATCCAGCAATACTATCTCCGGATAATATTTTGGGTAACAACATAGTACCATGAGTCTGGCTCTAGAGTTTGAATCTAAACTCACCACCCACCGACCTGGAAAAAATGCTTCTTGGACCCCAAATTCGAAACCCTCTCAGCCGGATTCTAAACCAACAGAAACTTTCAGTTTGTTGCCGTCGACTGCTACAGCCCAGAAACCAACTGAAGGCCGTCTTTCTGATGTTGAAAAACAGGCCAGGTACATACGCGGGGAATGCTTTCGATGTGGGGATAAATATGGCCCCGGACATCGTTGTAAAATGGGGACTTTCAAATTACTTGAGATTGCTGATGAGGGGGAAGGAGCAGCAGAAGATGAACTCGAACAGACTAGTGAATTGGCTAAAATAAGCCTCCATGCGCTATTCGGCCAGCCTTCTCTAACAACCATGAAACTTCGTGGCATTTTAGACAAGGCTGAAGTCCTAATTCTGATTGATAGCGGGTCCACACAAAATTTCATTTCGGATAAGTTAGTCAGTGAGCTGAAACTCATCACCCATTTTATCTCTCCTTTTGGCGTCCAAATTGGGAATGGTGATGTCCTCCGATGCAACCGGATTTGTAAGGATGTTGTGTTGCAGGTTTCTGACTTGCAGATAAAACAAAACTTCTATCAATTTGCCTTGTGGGGAGCCGATGTGGTACTCGGTATTCAATGGTTAGCAACACTTAACACGGTTCAAGCAAATTGGAAGGAGATGTTCATGAAGTTCACTATAGATGGTAAGGAGTACAAGTTACAGGGACTTCCACCAAATCTCCAACTTTCTGCAACATTTAGCCACCTCACTGCTGAAATCGCTGAGTTGGACAACGCTGGACCAGCATCTCAGTTTCCTCTAACCCGACTTGAGGACAAGTCGTCTCTTGGGGCCGGATGTATTGATACAAACCGGGTTCACACTGGATCGGGTCAAGTTGGGTCAAATCAAACCCAATTACGAGTGGATAGAGGGAAAAGAGGTGGAGGTAAATCAGGAGGGAAATTGGCTGAATCCACTGGTCAAAATAATTGATGGTCAACGGGCTGAATTTACTCAAATCAATTACCAAGGAATCAGGGAGCAATTACCATACTTGATTGGCAGTTACCATACTTAAGGAGCAATTACCACACTTGATTGGCAGTTACCATACTTAAATTTAAGAATAGGATAGTATAAATAATAGGTCTCTTATCATTGTCATCATCACTTCAATTTCTCATATGTCTTTTCCTGTAAAAGGAGACCCTACCCTTCTCGAATTGGGCCACTATCAATAAAAACTATCCTATCCCTGTTCTTATTAATTCAGTATCTATCAGCGCCTCAAGCGCAAGGCGCGCAGAAAAAGAAGCAGATCACCTTTTAAGCCTCAAAGCGGGCGACCTCAACCAGGCGCGCGTCTTGGTGCGCCTCAATGTGCCTCCTCAGGTGCGCCTCGACAGTAAGACTTCTTTGTTATTTTTCTTTATTTTTCAGAATATTTTAAAAGTTATTTGGTTGTATTGACACTTCAATTTTATTAATTATCAAGTTTTTGGTGGATAGTTATATTTTCTTGCGACTATGTTTTTATGAATTTTATAATTCAATTTAATTTATTTTTTAGTTTTTATGCGCCTCACATCTTCAGGCGCGCGCTAGAGGTGCCCAAAACGACCCAACCCGCCGGGTCGACCCGCCGACCCGGACCTGGCTGACCCGGCAGACCGGACCGTGACCGACGTCGACCTGCCGGACCCGTGGTATACACGGGTGGGGTCCGGTCGAGCTTCTCCTACCGGTGACGTGGTCCGACCCGTCGACCCGGCGGAAATATATAAAAAAAAAAATATCAAAAAATGGCCGTTGGACCCGGCGGGTCTAACGGCTAGTCCAGTTTTTAAAAAAAAAATAATTTTCCTATCTATAAATACCTCCCTCCCCAAGAAATGACCTTAGTAGATATTATGCAACTAGTTTTGTGCCGGAGGATGACAATGCAGGTACCTTTGATCTGTTGGATTGGTGGAACAGAAGGGGAACCGAATTTCCCATACTTTCCATTATGGCACAAGAAATTCTTGCAGTGCCCGCATCCACAGTCCCCGTTGAGAGTGCTTTTAGTGAAGGAGGCTATATGTTGGACGAGCGGAGATCCCGAATGACGCCAAAAAACCTCTAGGCTCAAATGATACTTAAAGACGCAACAAAAGCCAAGTTACGAGATCAAGAAAATAAATGGGATGACCTATTAGCGGACCAAGATGCCTATCAAGAAGGCACTACTGAAGGAGAATCTAGTCAAATGAGTCAAACCGATGATCAAGACGACGACGACGACGACATCGACTTCGACTAAAGGTAAGTAAAGTAAGTCAGGTAAGTAAAGAACTACGTAGGGCTTTGATTCCTCACGAGGATACGTAGGCAATTTAATTTTAAGTGAAAACTTAAAATTAAATACAAGCCCATTTTTTTAACTCTTCTCAAGTAAAAGAACTACGTGGAGCTTTGATTCCTCACTTTAATACGTAGCAATTTAATTTTAAGTAAAAACTTAAAATTAAATACAAGCTAATTTTTTCAAATGATTTCCTTTTTCACTTATAGTTATTTTTCGTGTATAAAATGATAACAAATAAAAGTTTTATATACATAAAAAAAAAAAAAAAAAAAATGAGACGGGTCGGACCCGTGACCCGGCGAGTCGAACCCGGACCCGTGGCCGACCCGTCGACCCGCCAACCCGTACATTTCATATGTACGGGTGGGGTCCGGGTCCTGTCCTGCCGACCCGGCGACCCGGCGGGTCCGACCCGGACCCGTGGTTGGGCACCTCTAGCGCGCGCCTCACCTTCCGCCTTGCGCCTCAGGCGATGGGAACCCGAATCGCCTTGGTGCGCCTTTCGCCTTTAACAACTATAAATCCGTCCACTAAAGAATATAAAGGTACATCACATGGAGTATCTTAATTCGAAAAAAAAAAAATCACATGGAATATCTAAGGTGAATATCGTATTCAGTGGATGCCTATCACTTCCATCTAGTACTTCTTCTACGAACTCCACTATTGTGTAAGATCTCGCGTGCAATTTCTGCTAATGCACAGCGAGGCACTGGATTAATTTTGCATGATGATGAGCAGCAAACTTTGAACTCCTAATCAAGTCTGACCAAGACTTGCAAACAGCCTTGCAAGTGCTGACAGATTTAGCCGGGAGTCTCGAAAGCACCTCTGTTGCCATTTCTGATGGTATATCTTGGAAGAAATCTTTGCCCTGTATCACAATGGGTAGAAGTATCAGAATTGATCCTTAAACTATTTTACATTTTCTTTATTAGAACATAAACATAATACAAAAATAGCAGAGTAAAGAAATTAGCCGTGTTGGGCAAAAATGGTTCTGCTCCACCTGCAAGCAATAGCTCGAGAAATTGTGTCACTTTCTTCTGCTGCATGTGACAAATTCTTATTCCTTAACCCAAAAGTAAACAGGAGCCTACCCTGCAAAGAGAAAGGACATACATAACCTGTGATAACTGATGAAATGCAACTTAAATCCCAATACTGAATAAGGTATCAAATATATTAATTGAAAAACCAGAGAAACCGGAACATATTACAGCTAAAAGGTTTGAAGTAGAACTTCGTCCAATATCGCGAGTGTAAGTTTCATAAAGGGGGCACCCCAGCAATCTCATAAAAAAAAAAAAAAAAAAAAAAGCAAACAGAATGCCTGCATTTCACCAATATACCATATCCAGCAACTTTTTGCATTGGCGTATGTAAGAGTTGTTGGCTCCAGGCATCAGACGGGATCTTGGAACTGAAGTTGGCTGCAAGCAGCAAAGAGCTTAATTAAAAGAGCACTAAAAGAAATATAGGTTTTCCAAAAGCTGTAGCAAATAATGCAACTCAAGGTTGTGTTTGCAAACCTTTGCTCCATGATTCAACAGATACTTGACAGCCCTGACACTTCCACGAGCTGAGCACAACATAAAGGTGTCCCTTTCTTAGAATCTGCCTCTATAGGAGCGCCATTTAAGACCAACAACTCCATGAGCTCCCAGTTATCTGTAACACGACTAAATCATTTAGTTTATCATACAACACAAAGAAACATACTGAACATTACAATCTTCTAATTCAATGTATTCCAAATTCAAGCATCCAACAGAAACTATTGACCTTTTAGAACTGCATAATGCAACGCATTGTATCTTTCACGAGAATTTTGCATATCAACTCGAGCACCTTGATCGATGAAATACTTCACAATTTTTAGATGTTCTTTTTTCACAGCCAGCATCATCGGAGTATCACCTGGTCCACAAATTGGATCCTCAATGAAAACAAAAACAAACCCCAAAAAATAAATTCGAGAGAGAGAGAGAGTACCCTCGCCAGTCAAGATATCAAGATGGACTTTGACGTTCTGAACCAAAAATTTGCAAATCTCTAAATGTCCCATGTTAGCCGCATAGTGCAAGACTCTCCAGTCCCAGCCCAGCAGCAGCCTCGAGCCCAGCAGGAAAATATCTAGGTATGCATCATATATTCTCCGAAACTCCCGGTCATCACCAACCCTCTGTTTGATCCCTGCCATCAGAAAACAGAAATGAAAGCTAATCTTAGAATTCAACACCGAATAACAAGAAAATCAAGAAAAAGGATATTCACCCTTAAGTTTTGCAAGGTGTCCACTAAAACCAGCCTCCACAATCAGTTTACCTGCCATTTTCACCATCTAGAAAATGAGTTCTCAAAGCCCTCAAATAAATCTCAAAATAAATACTTGTGCTGTTTAGCAGGAACTAGAAGTCGTCAAAGAAACCCACACGGATATAGATGCAACCATGCATGAAGAAATCAAGCATATAAAAAAGGAAAGCACACAGCCACACACATAAAAATATGCTTCAAGAAAGCGCAAACTTGAAGGGATTTTCTGATGAAGATTACTAAATTTAGAAGAATCGAGAGAAACATCCTTCAGTTTCTTGTTTATAGGGTGCAGCAGTTGCCTGAGCCTGCAAATAGAATGACTTAACTGGTGAAAAGAGAAATGACTTAACTGATGAAAAGCAATTCAAATATATCACAATACTGAATAAGGTATCAGATATTGACTAAAAAAACAGAGAAATTGGAACACAAAACAGCTACAGAGACGTAATAGAACTTCTTCTAATGAATATTTCAGTAACTAAAAAACCATTTTACAAGAATGAGTATATCCATTGATTGATACTGCACGATTGTTTTAGCTTCTTCAGAATGACAATTGACCCATTATACTTGAGAGAGAGGGAGAGAGAGAATGTATGATCAACATATACTTGACGAGAAAAAGTGGTTCAGTACCATTGTTTTACAGTGCTCTATTATGCCATCAACAGTCCAATTTGGATAATGTGGGATTTCTTTAGTCAGTGGAAACAAAAGCCGAACACATTCAAGATTATGCGCCAATGCAGCAACCTCAATTGGTTTGATCGAATCCTGAAAGTTGTCATTACCAATGCAATCAATCGTCAAACAGCAATGGAAGCAGTTAAACTTAAAAGCTAGCTCATCAAGAGACAACAAGACTAACAACAACGAAGACAAGAGCCAAAATGGTTTTATAGAATGGGTTTATGTCTCCAACAAGTGACGGGATGAAAATATCATAGGTAGAAGACAAATAAGCACAATCTAGAAAAGAGAAACATAGGAATTAACAGTGCTCACTAAATTTGCATCGGCTCGAGCTCCAAGCAACAACTCAAGAAGTTCTGTGTTGCCTTCTTTTGCTGCATGTGACAAATGACTAAACCCGTACACAAACTTATTCGGGTCAGCCCGAGCCTGCAAAGAGAAAGGACACAACCTATGATAACCGATGAAAAACAATTTAAATATGCCCCAATACTGATTAAAGTATCATGATATTCAATGAAAAAACAGGGAAAATGGAACACAAAACAGCTAAAGTGATGAAAAAGAACTTCTTCCAATGAATATTTCATAAATTAAAGAACCATTTTACAGGCATGAGTGATGTCCATTCAAGGTGTACATCCACTGCATTTAAGGAAACCATGTGATATGAAAATTGGAACAAGATGATCACAGTAAGTTTCAACCAAGTAATAACAATGTTGAATTGTATAACGGGAGCACCACCCCACAATCTCAAAACATACATCAAACTCACAGAGCAAGTAAGACGAGAAAGTAGCATCCATTTCACCAACATACCTTAAGTAGCAAGTTCATGCATTCAAGTGAGTTAGAATTTATTGCACATAAGAGCGGGGACCCAAAAACTGAAGATATTGAATCTGGCTGCAAAACAGAAAGCGGCAAAGGACTTAAACAAAAGAGCACTACAAGAACTATAGCTTTCCAAGGTGCATCAAGATCAACAACGATACTGCATTATCATCAGTATAATGGGATAAATTACTAAATTCAACATGCTAAACTTACGAATCCTTTCCCACACTAAAAACTTTTAAAATGATCTAAGATAGTGTTGATTTACAAATAATATTTGGCCAAAACCCTACGCAAACCAGTTAAGTTATATTAGATGTCCTAATATGACAAAACAAGCAACAATTAAGCAAATAATGCAACTGAAATTCCGTAGCCTGACATTTCCGTGAAGTGCAGCACAATGTAATGGTCTTCCATCCATAGATTCTGCCTCTATAGAAGCACCATTTAGCACCAACAATTTCATGAGCTCCCTGTTATCTGAAACACAACTAGATAATTTAACATACATATACAACACATAAGCATACAGGCAAAGTCTTTCACAAAATTTCAATCTTCTAAACAGAAATAGGCCAAATCAAAGCAACCACCAGACACCACTGACCTTTTATAACTGCATAATGCAACGAAGTGAATCCGCTAGAATTCGCCAGATTAACTAGAGCAGCATTATTGAGGAAATATTCCACAATTCGTATATGCTCCTCTTTGGCAGCTAACATCAGAGGAGTATCATCTGCAGCAGTTATTAGTCTTAGATATGTTAACCGAAAAAATTGGTGCACAAATTGGGTTCTCGACAGAAAACACACAGCAAAATTCAAGACCCTTTGAGTTTAATCACAGTATCAAAGAAAGATAATCTTAAATTATTTCAAAATAACGCAAGTAATAGTATAGCAAGAAGGGGAGAGAGAAAAAAGAAATAACCCTTATTAGTCAAGGCATTAATAGAAACTCCGCTCTCTATCAAGAATTCGCAAATCTCGAGCTTTCCATTCTCAGCGGCGTGACGCAAGACCTTTTCCCACCCTGTTAACCCATTGCTGTATTCATCACGTATTTCCCAGAACAGTTTTCATGGCCAACAGCCTTTTTTATCTCTGAACAGATATAAAATCTCAGAATTAGACACCAGAGAAAAATGGAAAAAAGGAAAAGAATACAAAGACACATAAGTTCGTTTCAGAAAAAGAGTTCACCCTTAAGTTCTGCAAGGTTTCCACTTAATCTAGCACTTTCAATCATTGAACCTGCCATTTTTAGCAAGTGGAAAATGAGTTCTCGAAGCCCCAAAAATAGATTCAAGAAGAAGAAATCATCAAAAACCCACAAAAAGGTTCAAAAAATCAGTTTTAGTAAAATGAGTTCTTGAAGCCCCATAAATAGATTCAAGAAGAAAGCATCAAAAACCCACAAAAAGATTCAAGAAATCAGTTTTAGTAATCGTGCATGAATCAAGCATGCAAAAGATGGAAGTAAATTGGTTCAAGAAATCGAAAGAGAAAGGGTGTTGTAATCCACTTACCAAGAACGTAAATGGGATCACTATCCATATCCATGGCATTCGATTTGTTGAAAATTAGAAGAAAAAACTGTCTTCGGCCTTAACCCCTAGGTTTTTATACTAGAGCAGAAGAAGCCTATTTGTTTTCGCCTCATTTAACTTTTGATCAAGGCCCTCCCAAAAAATGTTTTGATCAAGGCCAAGGTGCGAAGGAAGAAAGAGGGTATTGCTACACGTGTCTGTCTTTTGGTATGAAGGCAAATGGTCTTAACATTTTTTTGATTTTTTTTTCTCTTCCGGAATTCCAGTTTGCAAATAATTGGCCTAATGCCTAATCGCATTTGAAAGTAAAAAAAAATAATATATTTAAAAAATGCTAATAGCAACATTTTTTTCAAAATCAGAGCCCTAACCTGGCTCCAACGACAGAGGACAAGCCCCCAACACAATCGGAAGAAACGAAAATCACTACAAAGAAGGCGATCATGGCGCAGCTGAGATTGTGTTTGAAGAGAATGGGGAAATCGGTTGAGCCGCTCGTGCCAGCGGCGGCGCGTGGCCAGTAGCGATCTCGCTCGCGATTTGATGAGCATTTCGCCACTACAACAGCTGCTGGATCTGTTTGATTTTCGGAATATGATTTAAATTCAAATTCTTAGATACGTGGGGGATTTTGGTGGCGTTGGGAGGGAAATAGTGAATTTTACAAATTATAATCGAACATAAATAATCAACTGAAATTAGACCAACTACGAGTTATAAATATACTACCTATTTGTCATACTACGCCAATCACATATTAGGCCCAAAGTCCAATGGTAATTTCCAAATAATCATATTCAACTAACCATTAGTGATCGACAGACGCTCTCCAAGTCAAAGAACACGTCATACAAGTCTTCACATAAACTTAACGCTCAGTCAAGTTTCATCGACTTGCGAACGATTAAGTATTTGAGCCATAAACCTTTCCAGTGCCAATCCCCTTATCCAATAAGGAGTGGAATGTTTTGCTCTCAAATACACGGACTTTGAAGTCCAATGAAAATTACCATTGGACTTTGGGCCTAATATGTGATTGGCGGAGTATGATAAATAGGTAGTATATTTATAACTCGTAGTTGGTCTAATTTCAGTTGATTATTTATGTCCGATTATGATTTGTAAAATTAACTATTTACCTCCCAACGCCACCAAAACCCCCACGTATCTAAGAATTTGAATTTAAATCATATTCCGAAAATCAAACAGGTCCAGCAGCTGTTGTAGTGGCGAAATGCTCATCAAATCACGAGCGAGATCGCTACTGGCCACGCGCCGCCGCTGGCACGAGCGGCTCAACCGATTTCCCCGTTCTCTTCAAACACAATCTCAGCTGCGCCATGATCGCCGTCTTTGTAGTGATTTTCGTTTCTTTCGATTGTGTTGGGGGCTTGTCCTCTATCGTTGGAGCCAGGTTAGGGCTCTGATTTTGAAAAAAAATGTTGCTATTAGCATTTTTTAAATATATAATTTTTTTTTACTTTTAAATGCGATTAGGCATTAGGCCAATTATTTGCAAACTGGAATTCTGGAAGAGTAAAAAAAATCAAAAAATGTTAAGACCGTTTGCCTTCATACCAGAAGACAGACACGTGTCGTAATACCCTCTTTCTTCCTTCGCACCTTGGCCTTGATCAAAACATTTTTTGGGAGGGCCTTGATCAAAAGTTAAATGAGGCGAAAACAAATAGGCTTCTTCTGTTGTAGTATAAAAACCTAGGGGTTAAGGCCGAAGACAGTTTTTTCTTCTAATTTTCAACAAATCGAACGCCATGGATATGGATAGTGATCTCATTTACGTTCTTGGTAAGTAGATTACAACACCCTTTCTCTTTCGATTTCTTGAACCAATTTGTAATATCCATATATTTTATTATTATTATTATTATTATTATTATTATTATTATTTTTGTTGTTAAATTATTTACACATTTAATTTTAATTGAAGAACCCATTTATTAGGCCAACCCATTCGTAATAATAGCAGACCTTTCTATTCCTCTACACCCGGTGGAACTTCTAGCCTGACTTTTCATCTCCTTAAAATGTTATCAATTTCTCTCCACATATTCTTAAGCCTAATTAACTCCTAAGTTATTAACACAATTAAAACACAATTATGAATAAATCTTCAAATTCTACCCATTGCAATATAAAGAAGGATTCAAATAAAATTTGAACATACAAAAAAAAAAAATCCACAAAGCCTCTGCAGATCAATTATTCTCCAACAAGAGGTAAGAATTTTCTTCTCATATATTTCTTGTTCTTATATTCATTTTTCATTTCAATTTTTCCGATCATACTCAGAACACCAAGAACAGACATGCCTCGGGCAATCTCTGTCCCAATTCAAAAAAAAAAAAAAAAAGAGATGAACAGCAGCGGCGATTCACTATCGCCGCGGCCTCCCCGCAAATCCACGGCCAATGCCTGAAACGGCCCAAACCATAGCAATCCGTCACCTCTCTTCCGATACGAGATCGAACCAGTCATCAAACAAACCATCAAATTCGAGTTTAAACCCTTCTCCTCTCACCTGGAATTCTCGCCGCTGGACTGGCCGGGACCACCGCCGACCGCTGCGGTGAAAAGTACCTGTATGCCCACGGTGAGAGTGCTTGTGTAGGAGGACCATATTATGAATGTGTCAGTGTGTGTGAATTAGAGAGAAAAAAAAAAAAAAAAAAAAAAAAAAAAAGAAGAAGAACGAGAGCAGGAGAAGAGGAAGAGAAGAGTTGAGAGGGGCGGCGGGTGTGGGATGAGTTGACTAAGTGTTGGATTTTATATCCAATACTTTAATTTAAAATTCAATTTAACTCCCAAATTTTTTTATTTTTGATTTTACTCTTTAGTTAATTTTTAATATCTCAAAATACATCTTTTTAAATTAAATTTAAATATTTTAATTTAATTTGTATTATTAAATTTTCATACTTTAATGATAATATTAAATTATTTTATTATAGATAACGACGAGAACTTTCGGACTTAAGATTTTGCGAGTCGAGCATCTATATTTAGTCAAGCGCTGCATTTGAGGTGGGGTTTTTATTTTCACTTATTTTCTACAAAATTACATGTCTCATATGTATATTACATTTTATTTGGCATATATTATTATGATGTGATTTATCATGTCATACAGACAGAACAGAAAAAATTGTACTTCCAGTACACAGAACATTTAGCCTTCGGGCTCAGTTAGCCTTCGGGCTCAGATCGCCTCCGGGCTCCGAGAATTCCGTGTAGAAATACACGTAAAAACAGAACAGAAATATTTATGTGTTCAATTATTTGTGATATATTCATATGTGACATGTATAGCCTCACTAAGCTCAAGCTTACCCCGAATTTTTAAAATATTTTCAGGTTAATGAAGCGGGCGCGGTACTGGTGGAAGATGGTATCAATATAATTATCGAACTCTTAATATTATTAATTATATTTTAATTTACGAAGAATATTTCAAATTGTAATTTGAATATTTTGCGAACGTTAGCAATTGCCTTATTTTCTATAGATGATGAATGTTGGTATAATCTTACGTAATTAGACGTAGTATAAATTCTGTACTTAATACTTTGATTGCATTTTAAATTGGAGTTCCCGTTAATTCATTAAACTTATTTAATCACTAAAAGTTGACTTTGAATTTTTGTAAAAAAGAAAATATATAGTCATTCTTCTTAATGATATTTATGTGATATTATATAGCTTCCGCATATTATTATTTTATTTAAAGTAAAATTTTAAATTAAGATAATTAAACTAAAAAAAATATGGATGTTTTCAAGATTTAAATATTAAATAAAATTAGGATGTTACATTGTGGTATCAGAGAAGTTTATGATTCTGCATACCCTTCTATATAAAAATATTATTCAATAATACCATTCCACGGTACTTCGCCAGCTTCAACAGGTACATATTTTAATTCAGAAATTCAAATATGCATATATCTTGAATTATTCTCAATTTTTGTAAATTATGGATATGCTCGATTAGTCAGTTAATATTATTGTTCGATATTATTTGTATATTGGTCAATGCATTTACACATTATAGAATAATCCATGTGAGTAGATGGCTCGCACGAGATTAACAGCTAGGAAATCAACTTCATGTTCATTGGTGTTGAGAAGCACGAGAGTTCGGACTTTTCGAGAATACCAAAGGCCAGACCATCACGACGTAGGCGATCATATTAACACTATGGCGAGAAAGTTCGTGCGTGTTAGGCGGGATGGAGTTTCCGACTACCTTGCCGTTGTGAAGCTTATGGAGACTCTTCCCCCTGCTTGGAGCCTCCGAGCTAGGACGCTACTATTAAATTTGGTGGACTTTACCTCGACCTCAGATACGCCAGTGATCGACTTTGTGGAGTTCTCGGCCGAGCTACATCGAATGTGGCTCCGAGAACGCTGTGGTCTGGATGATGTTTCCGACAGTGATGAAGAGGAAGAAGAAGATCCAAGCCAAGATGCCAGTGTGGCTTCGGCATCTTCGGCATGAATTCAAACTAAGTTATAATCTATATTGGAGAATAAAATACGACTATTTAATATTAATTGTCGTAGATTGGGCATCCTAGTATTTTTAATAATCTTATTTATATTGTACTTTATTTTTCATTTAAACAAATAATAGTGGGATTATATTTCACATGTATTTATTTTTCTTTCTTTTCAGTCACGAATATGGCCTATATTCATAAAAAAATTTGCAATAATATATAGACGTAGAATCTTACCAGTAATCGCAATTTTGAACATTAGGAAAATGTTTCCAAGGCGGCCACGCACTGGGAGGGGAGGAAACGAAGGTGCTATGAATGGAGGGCGTAGAGAACGAGAAAATAACGTTGAGATACCTGCTGTAAACCAATACCAAGTGGTGGAACAATTCCGTCGCTTCGGACCCCCAACATTCACTGGAAATGAAGAACCTACTTTCGTGGAAGAATGGATTGGATCGTTAGAACGAACTTTTAGGCTGATCCGATGCACAGATGCACAACGAGTAATCTGTGCTGAATATCAGCTTACGGAAGGAGCCGATCTTTGGTATGAGAGCTACTGGAGGACTCGGCCAGAAGAGGAGCGTGCAGCCCTAACTTGGAACGAGTTCAAGGTTATAATCAGAGAACAGTATTACCCGAGGCATTATCGTGAACAAAAACAGCGTGAATTTTGGGATCTCAAGCAAGAAGGAATGTCTGTGACTGAATACGAACGGAAATTTACCGACATGAGCCAATTTGCGACACGTTTTGTGTCCACTGACATAGAAAAATCTCGCAAGTTCCTGGATGGTCTCCGACCGGGAATAAGGCATATTCTCAAGAGCCACGGTGACCTATCTTATGCAGAAACTGTCAAGAGAGCGCAAGAGATTACCTCGAGTCAGGATATGGACCGTAAACAGGTTGAGAGCTCTGGTAAGAGGAACTGGCAAGGCCATAACCAAGGTAAGACTGGAAGTCAGAATGCAGTCAAGGTCAGAGTAAGCAAGGCAGTATTGAAGGAAAAGAGAAGCCCAACGTCAAGGCCGAGAAACCTTCATGTACAAATTGTCGAAAGAATCATGGAGGAGTATGCCTGGCGGGTCAGGGAAAATGCTATCGATGCAAGCAATCAGGGCATACATCTTATGATTGCCCAGTCGGAAAAGAAGGTCAAACTTCTGGGGGTAGGGCACGAGTGTTTGCCATGAGCCTGAAATATGCTGAAGGAAACCCAGATACAATGACAGGTATGTTGACAGTATTTAATATACCTGCATTAGTACTTTTTGATACTGGCGCTACCCATTCATTCATGTCTAAGAAGTTTCATGCTCTAACTGGAAGTAAAGACATTAGAGTAAAAGAACCATTAGAGGTTAGCGTACCATCTGGTAAAATAATATGTGCTGATTCTATGGTTAGAAATACACCTATAGATTTGAATGAGAATAAATTGAATGCGGATCTATACGTGATTAATATGAAAGATTTCGACATAATCCTAGGGATGGATTGGTTGAAAAAGTACTGAGCTATCATTAAATGTTATGAGAGAGAAATAACTCTAGTCTTGCCTGGGAATAAGGAGACTACATTTTTCGGAGCAAAGACTTGTACCTCACTGTTGTTACCCAAAATATTACCCGGAGATATTATTGCTGGAATGATCGAGTAACAAACAAATGCGAGAACACTTCCGTGATAAAAGAAACGACACAAGATTTGCCGGGGTTGTTAATCCCGGGCTTGAATGCTCTCGCGAGATGTTATTAATAAATATACTGTCGAGTACAAATATTAATGTTAGAATCTATTACAATGAGTGTAAAGACTTCTAGTTATCTAAGCTGTAGAGCGTGTAGATTGCCGGAAGAACCAGATATGTAGATCTGTGAGTTCTCGCTTGGGATGTATGATATGTGTGTATGAGTATCACTGAGAATGTATATGTAATTGCCTGCAAATTCGCGTGTCTCTTCGCATCCTTTTGCCACTGTAGTGAGTTTCCTTTTTATAGGAGACAAGGTAGTTGGGATCCCTCAGGCGATCGCGGGCGACCGCCGTTTTCTATATTATAATAAGATGGCCGATCGTCCCGTCATGTGGGCTGTTTTTTTAAAGTCTGGGGCTGCTGCTGGTGGCCAGCTGTGCGAGCCAATGGGAAGCCAGCACGCGTCTTGGGTCGCTGTCCGGGGAGGACCCACTTTGTACCTTTCGGTGGCCCTATCGGTAGGTGAGGTAGGTGACAGGCTGGGGTCAAAGGTCCTATCTGTCGGCGCCCTCTGTGGATCTGCACGTGGGCCACCGTCCAAGATTCGGTCTTTGACGACTTTGACGGATGTTGGATCCATACGTGGCACGAGACGATCGCCTCTGGTTCGCTTATTAAAGACGATCGCCAGATATCGAAAGACGATCGCTGGGTACCAAAAGATGGTCGCCGTATTGTGCCGATCGCTGGGCGTTTGCCCAGAGTGTGTCTTCTATGGTTGGCTTCTCTGATCGTGATGCCGATCGCCTATCGAGGCGTATTAATCGCCGCACAACAATTGCCCCCCAGCTCGCCTCTATGTTGAAAACACGGGGTGAGGTGGCACTGTTGGCGATCGCCGATGTTTAGATGATCATGCGATCTGCTTTCGACTTTGGACGATCTCCTTTTGCGCTGGGAGTAGCGGGAAATGAAGGCGGGCTCTCGAAACGTTGTAAGGACACGCGTCGCGCTATTGTTGGGGGAGTCCGACAGTTTGTCAGACTTGCCGCCTGGAGTGCCATCGAAAAGACGCGCACGCGGGATTCGAGGGAAGCATTTAATGCGTCCCCTCACTGACGGTTGCTATTCAGCCCTCGGACTTTCACCTATTTGCACAGAGGCCCCCGCCTCCATCTATAAAAGGGGCTAAGGTTTCTTCATTTTCACCCTTCACGCATCCTTGCATCCTTAGCCGAAACTCTGCAGATTTTTCCGGAGCTTCTTGTGCCGACCGTCTTCCTTTCTTTATGTAAGAAAAGTCAATCTTCTTTCTCCCTTTGCTTTTTATAAAATGTCGGGAGGATCCAAAACCTTCGAGACCGGAAGTTCTTCTGCCGCTGCGGCTTCGCCTGACCTGGAGGAGATTCCCGTTGGAGTCGACATGGAAACGGCCGTTGAGGCCATTCGTGCGGGGATTGCACCCGCAGAACTCGAAGAGCTTTTCAACGAGGCCACAGTGGCGAGGACGGCGGCGACGGCGGAGCAGGGGGGCTCGCCGGCAGATGAGGACGAACTGGAGCGGTTAACTTGGGAACGGCAGAGTGTATTTGGCCCCGCCTATATGGCTTTCGCCAAGATTATGGAGGGGATCGCCGGACCCTGTCCGGAATTTGACTTCGAAGCCTACTCCGCCGCTCATCCTTATGAACATGTGAAACGGACGGTGTTTCGGGCCGCCGACCCGTCTCAGTGGACCCTTGGTAAGATCCGGAGTTCGGCGACCCGGAAAGACGTGAACCGCTGGAGGGCGAAATATCATATTCCCTCTGACGTCCCCCTGCACGTGCCATCGGAAAATGAACGTGCCGATCAACCGCTCGAGGGAATGGTCGCCGTTAGTGAGATGATCATGGAGGCCGGTCTGCGATTCCCTCTCCCATTCGCCGTCTCCTACTTGCTGATCGCCTGGAATTTGGCGCCGCTCCAACTGACGTCGAATACTTGGCTACAGGTCATCTGCACTTTGACACTGTTTGGCGGTCACCGGTTGTTCCTGTTAGGATTCGGTGCCTAAAATGAAGGCCCAGCGGAAGCGGTAAAACGAAAATTAATTCGATCAGAATCCCTACGAGGATCGATCGAGCTACGTATATACGAATATCAAAACGAATAACAAGAGATATAGAAACTCACCCTTGTAGTCCGTTGATTAGATGGATAACCTTCTCTTGAGCTATTCCCCAAGCTTTGCTTGATCTCTACGAATCTATTCCGCTTCAAGCCCTTGAACGATCCAACGCCGAAAGCACCGCGTCTCTACTTGCCACGCGCCGGAAAAATGAACGGAATGACAACACCTTGCTATCCTCCAAGGACACATCTAGAGCTAGGTGATGAAGCTTTTGATTGAGATTATAACACTCTAAGTGTATAACTCACCATCTCTCATTTATGTCTTGATGTTTTCTCCAAGAAAAAAAAACAAGAACTTGTGATGAAGATGAAGAAGACTTGGAGAAGCCTTTATCTCTCTCTCTACACTTAAACTCACGTATGAAACCAATGAATGGTATATCAGAGATTGAATTCTTCTTATCTATATTCTCCTTCCACATGTTACAACTCATTCACATGAGAAAATTGCCCCACAAGTCCTTTTCCTTGCATTATCATCCAATAAAAAATGGAAAGAAAAGACTATGGGAAGGTAGGTGGAAGGGGTTGGCCATGATGAAAATCGAATGAGTTTTGTTCGTTTCGGACTCCCGTGAGTCCAAACAGATAAACTCCAATTCCGTTCCGATGTATTTATATCGATTAATTAATCCAATTAATTAATCATATCAAATACATAATAACATAATTAATTTCTCCAAGAAATAATTATATTCATGAATTAAATTAATCACCCAAAGAATTTATTTAATTCATTAGGCCGTAAATCAATTTATTCAATAAATCAATTTAGACATCCAATGTCCCAAATTTAATTAGACATCCAATGTCCAATAAATTAGATATCCAATATCTAATATTTATAATGAGAGAATTAGCTTGATTCATTTCGTCGTCAATCCTAATGCGCGACTTAGAGGTCCGTCTCACCAAGAATGGGAGGAACCAAAGAGTAGTAGCACCACCTAGCCAGCCTGGCGGCCTACAATGTACCCCAACTGAGAACGAATGATTGAGATCATTCAAGAACCATTCTGTCGTGAATACCAGTATACGTATAAACCCTTCTTTCAAATGTCCCGATCAAGTTATAGGGTCACGGTACCAAACCCTATCTCAGACTTGACGCTATGCATGCGTTAATGCAAATCGAGATCATCGAGCTCTCGTGTATCTAATACAGCTAGCTCCAATGCTTTGGCCAAAGACTTATGATCTCATCTGCCAATAACCGCATAGGACATATAATTTGTTCACTAACAGGAGAAAGAATTCTATCTTGGTATTCAAGAGACTCGCTACTTGCCCGTCCAAGATGGACGCCGAGGTTGACCCCGCCTTCCGGCCATGTGGTCGAACTACTCTAATGAACATCTTGACGTCACCAGCACATCCCTACTAAATCCTCAAGTCGAAGGTTCACGAATACCTATCACCACCTTTCGATTCCGTCATTGACTGTCCCGGAGTGAAATCCGTGTGACGAATCGAGGGTGAGTCGGTTCGATTATACTAATCCAATTAGAATACCTATAACGTGTGCTCCCACTAACCATTAGTGTTCGACATGCCCTCTCCATGTCAAAGAACACGTCATACAAGTCTTCACATAAACTTAACGCCTACCAAGTTTCATCGACTTGCGAACGATTAAGTATTTGAGCTATAACCTTTCCAAAGGCCGACCCCCTTATCCAATAAGGAGTGGAACGTTTTGCTCTCAAATACATGGACTAGTTTCTATATATTTATTTACGAGTTAGGAATGCCAAGAATCTAAAGAAATAAAGAAACATCCTTTGCCTTATATTAGTGATTTACATTATTACTAGGACAATGCCCTCACTCAACAACCTCTGAGTGGCATTCGAGGGCATACTCCTAACAATCTCCCACTTGCACTCAATGCCACACATTATGGTATCCAATACCCATGTTCTCTAGATTATGCTCCAAGCTAATCTGAGAATGTGGCTTGGTTAGTGGATCAGTGACGTAGTCGCCTGACTCTACTCTATGCAAAGACAATGTATCTCTTTGCGATCAAATACTCTTACGAGATGATACTCTCTCAATATGTTTGGTATCAAGAAAACTCGGCTCTTAGGCCTGTGCTATCACGCCTGGGCAAAGACAACACAAGGTGTCACGAGAAGTTTACCTAGTAACTTCTTAACCCTTCCTTTGGAGGCCTCCATGGCCGCTTTATACTCAAATTTAATCGGTGGAATCGGCACGCGCTATACTAGGCACTATGCCAAGATACTGCTCTTCCATTAAGAGTAAATGTAGCCAGAAGTAGACATATAATCGTCTTTCTGTCCTTGGAAGTCCAATACAGTGAATCCCACCACATTCTGTTCTCCACCACCATATATAAGAATCAAATCTCTTAGTACTTCTAAAGTACTTGAGAACATTCTTTACGGCGGTCTAATGTTCCCTGACTGGGTTAGCCCGAAACCTACTTACCACGCTTCCAGCATACGCAATGTCAGGTCTTGTACACAATAAAGCATATGTAAGGCTACCCACTTCCGAAGCATATGGTGTATAACTCATTTCCTTTCATTGTTCCTCACTATGAGGACACATCTTCAAGGTGAGTTTTATTCCATGTCGCATCGGAAGGAACCCTCTTTAAGATCTAATCTATATAGAGGGCTTGGGAAAAACTTATCATTCTCTTCGATCTATCCCAATAGAGTCGAATCCCAATAATATAGGTTTCTTCTCCCAAGTCTTTCATGGAGGAATTACTCGAAAGCCAAGCTTTCCCAGAACTGAGCATTCCCACATCATTTCCTATTAGTAGAATGTCATTTACATATAGTACTTAGAATGTGATCTTGCTCCCACTAACCCTCTTGAATACATAAGATTCCTCTTCATTTTGCACGAAGTCAAACTCTTTGACCGTCTCATCAAAATGAAGGTCCCAACTACATGAAGATCACATACCCATTTCATGGAGTCTACATCCACCATTGCTAGGTCATTGGTCGTGGGTCGGTCTCTTGTTTATCACTTGGAACCTCGAGGAAACCCAGTTCCTCCAAGTGCATAAAACTATACCTCTCGGGTAATTGAGACACCCTACTAGACCTACTAGGTGGTTGTACTTGTGTTTCAGAAGGTTCGGTTCCAATTTCTTGCACAGGTGTCTCCTTAGGAGTTTCATTGTATTCTTCCAAAGAAATACTTCTACCTGCTCCGCCTTCCCGAATGAACTCATCTTCCAGAAGTGTGCTTGTAAAGCAACAACGATCTTTCGATCTTCGGGCATGTAGAATAGATATCCTATCGTCCTGCACGGAATCGATGAAACGCCCTTCGCACCTAGCTTCCAACTTTTCCACCTTAGTCTTCTTGACATAAAGTGGACATCCCCAAATCCTAATATGATTAAGACTTGGTTTTCTTCCTTCCCACATCTCATGTGGAGTTTTAGGAACGGATTTGGAAGGACATCTGCTCAAGATATACGCGGCGTCAGAGTGCATACCCCACAGTAAATCGGCAAGTCAAGATAGTCTAGCATGGAACGGACCATGTTCAACAGTGGTCCTGCCTTCTTTCCGACACACCATTTAACTGAGGAGTACCTGGAGGTGTTAGTTGTGAAGCTATTCCATGTTCCTTAAGGAACTCGTCAAACTCCGTACTCATATACTCGCCACCTCGGTCCGACCGAAGTGCTTTGATATGATTACCAGTTTGTTTCTCGACTAGGGCCTTGAATTCCTGGAATTTCTCAAAGGCCTCAGATTTATGTTTCATTAAGTATACATAACCATACCTAGTATGATCATATGTAAACGTAATGAAATATTGATATCCGTCGCGTGCTGCTTCCAAAGCACCACATACGTTGGTATGGATTAATCCCAGTTTATCAGCGGCTTTTTTCAAATGTCCCTGTGAATGGGGACTTAGTCATTTTGCCTTTAAGGCAAGATTCACAAGTAGGAAAGGGATCTGATCCCAATGGACCCATAAGTCCATCTTTTCCATCTTGTAAACCTTGGTCTGACCAACATGACCAAGTCTAAGATGCCATTTCAAAACTTGACTGGTTTTATCCCTACCACGTTTTCTAGTCATAGTATTCACAACTACTTTGTTGCTGAGATTTAGATGATACAATCCATTCAACAATGTAGCAGTACCCATTAGTTTATTTCTAAAATAAATTTTGCAGGAACCATCACCAATGAAAAATGAAAAGCCCTTTCGGTCTATGACCGGAATGGATACAATGTTTTTGTGCCCCTTGGGCAAAACAAGTACATCTTCTAAAGTCAAAACAAAGCCGATTCTAAACCCAAAAGAAGTGATCCTATGCCTGTCGCCTCGACACTATGCCCGCTTCCGACCGTGATCATAACTTCTCCACTCCAAGCTTCCTACTTTGTTCCAGATCCCGATTCACGGTACAAATATGAGAACTAGCACTTAATCCAAGATTCAGAAGTAGAAAATACAAGAGCGTAACAATTTGTTTCCAAAACTAAAAGTTCTCAGACCAAGTGCCATGAAGAATCGGACACTTCTAGCCCAAAGGGCCCACTCACCGCACTTGAGACAAGAATCTTTCTTCTTCTTGTTCTTCTAACCATCGGGCCTTGCCCTTACCCTTAAGGTCCTTAACTTGTGGTCCAGCTTTTCTTCTTGGTCTTTTTCTTCTTGTTCTTAGACCTCCGAGGTCCGTAAGAAATCACAAGAGCGCACTCCTTCATCCGCGAGTCTTCATCCGAGATCGAGCGGTCACAAGTTTGTTCATTAGCCCACTAAATTACATGCAATCTCATTGCAGTTGAAGTTCATAACAAACTGTGAGAAGGAATCAGGGAGAGACTGTAGGATAAGGTCGGTTTGGAGAGAAGTATCCATTTTAAAATCAAGAGCCTCTAATCTCTCGATCATGGATATCATTTTGAGGACGTGTTCCCCAACCTTCTCACCTTCCTTCATCCTTGCACCGAACAGTTCCTTGGGTATCTCATATCTAGCAGTTCTGCTATGATCACCATAAAGCTCGGTTAAGTGAGATAGAATCTGCCTAGCAGAAGTCATTTTCTCATGAGCTCTCTGAAGCTCATTAGACATGGAAGCCATCATATAAGCACGGACTTTCACGTCATCCTTAACCCACTTTTCGTGGTTTTCAATCTCTTCTTGATTGGCTCGGGTCCGCACAGGAGGCGCCGGAATGTCCGTCTCCAAGACGTATCCCAGTGTCTCTATACTGAGGACAATCATCGACAAGGAGCCAATCCACAAAGTTAGGTCCCATTAAGGTGTTATTTTCGTTGCATGAGTGGATTCATTGTCATATTGAGATTTGAGTCTGCATTAAGTACGATAGATTAATTAGTGACTCATTCAATTATGTTCTGAGTATAGAATTAAGGTCTTTTCAATTCTTGTTACCCAGCTCCCACTATTTTTATCGGAATAACACACTCCCATGTGAAATCCGGAAGTATCGTCGCTCTACTTCATAGTGGTGATCGAGTTCTTTATAAATCTTAATAGAGGGCAACCGAATGTGTTTCTAGTCTATTAATTTTCATAAAGTGGTGTCCAACACCAACCCATCTAATGGATGATTCGATCTTCTTTTTCCCCTTGTTCACTCCCTCAACCTATACGGTTTCTATGGTTCGTGAACAAGTTAAGTTTAAACCATCGACGCAAATCGCTTTCACAATTGAATCTTATCCAAAGAACCTATCGTGTTTCTAGGGACAAAATTTGCTCCAACCGAAGGCATCCAATGCGCTCCGGTAATTTATCCGTCCTCCCAAACGACTACCCCGATAACTCGGAAGCATAGCACATCCGGTTTGATTTCAATTTCAAAACTCGATGGAGGGAAGGAAAACCTTGAAACCTTATAAACTTAATTATTTGTTGTGGGAGAATTATCGCGATTAACGTTACACTTTGCACATTAATCGTTTAAGCGCGTTTGTGGCATTCATACAATATGAAACAACCATTCACAACCTAGTTGCTACCAACATGTCGTTCATGGACCGTTCCTAGAAAACAAAAACTCCGTAATCTAATTACAAGTCTTCGTCTTGAATCTTCGTCTTCTCGAAATGGATCTTCCTCCGGTCTTCGTCATTACATATAAATTTTACATTGAAAATTGCATCCTAGATACAAACATTTCTAGTAAAATAAATAGGCTCAAAACGGCTTTTACAACCCAATCGAATAAAACGAACGATTCAAAACTAAGTCCATGAACCACATCCCCATTCAAAAGCATTCATTCAATAAATACTAAATAAATGGAAAGCGTAGAGATACATTGATCCAATCAACAATACGAACCGATCCAATCGATTCACACAATCGGTAATATGATAACGTTCAAAATAATTGGCCGACCATAAATATTCCAATTAATCAAATTTCCCTTATAAAATGAAATACCATAAATCATAAATCATAATAAATCCAATTTAACATGCGAGATTAATTTTCAAGAATACACGAAAAATCGAGCCGGGCGAAATTGGCTCGCCATGGCCGAAGTCATCACGGCAAGATGCTTCAGACATGCATGGCATGGCCGATCACGCCGGCACCGCCGGCCGGCACGGCCCGTGTCTCCCGACACGGTCGGGTCCGCTCGGCGGGGCTGGGATCGCCGACACGGCCCGTGTCACTGACACGGCCGAGTCACCCCGGCAAAGAATCCTCGCCTTTGTCCGAAAAATCGTCCGACGACGATTCGGAGCTCGATTTTCGACCGGATATCCAATAACATTATTTTTCAACATTCATATCTTCAATATAAATCATATTTCCAAGAAATTAAGATTTATATTTAGACATAAACTTACGAAAAATATAACTACAACGAACGTAAAAATATATACCACGATTATGACTAAAATGATTCCAAATCATTCACCATCTAATCAAGCATTCCAAATGCCAATATCGTATATACGATCGCAAGACCTACGCTCCGATACCACTGTTGGGATTCGGTGCCTAAAATGAAGGCCCACCGGAAGCGGTAAAATGAAAATTAATTCGATCCGAATCCCTACGAGGATCGATCGAGCTACGTATATACGAATATCAAAACGAATAACAAGAGATATAGAAACTCACCCTTGTAGTCCGTTGAATAGATGGATAACCTTCTCTTGAGCTATTCCCCAAGCTTTGCTTGATCTCTACGAATCTATTCCGCTTCAAGCCGTTGAACGATCCAACGCCGAAAGCACCGCGTCTCTACTTGCCACGCACCGGAAAAATGAACGGAATGACAACACCTTGCTATCCTCCAAGGGCACGGCTAGAGCTAGGTGATGAAGCTTTTGATTGAGATTATAACACTCTAAGTGTATAACTCACCATCTCTCATTTATGTCTTGATGTTTTCTCCAAGAAAAAAACAAGAACTTGTGATGAAGATGAAGAAGACTTGGAGAAGCCTTTCTCTCTCTCTCTACACTTAAACTCACGTATGAAACCAATGAATGGTATATGAGAGATTGAATTCTTCTTATCTATATTCTCCTTCCACATGTTACAACTCATTCACATGAGAAAATTGCCCCACAAGTCCTTTTCCTTGCATTATCATCCAATAAAAAATGGAAAGAAAAGACTATGGGAAGGTAGGTGGAAGGGGTTGGCCATGATGAAAATCGAATGAGTTTTGTTCGTTTCGGACTCCCGTGAGTCCAAACAGATAAACTCCAATTCCGTTCCGATGTATTTATATCGATTAATTAATCCAATTAATTAATCATATCAAATACATAATAACATAATTAATTTCTCCAAGAAATAATTATATTCATGAATTAAATTAATCACCCAGTAATTTATTTAATTCATTAGGCCGTAAATCAATTTATTTAATAAATCAATTTAGACATCCAATGTCCCAAATTTAATTAGACATCCAATGTCCAATAAATTAGATATCCAATATCTAATATTTATAATGAGAGAATTAACTTGATTCATTTCGTCGTCAATCCTAATTCGAGACTCGGTAGGTCCGTCTCAAAGAATGGGAGGAACCAAAGAGTAGTAGCACCACCTAGCCACTGGCGGCCTACACTGCACTTAACCGAGAACGAATGATTGGGATCATTCAAGAACCATTCTCCGTGAATACTAGTATACGTATAAACCCTTCTTTCAAATGTCCCGATCAAGTTATAGGGTCACTACGGTCAAACCCTATCTCGTACTTGACGCTATGCATGCGTTAATGCAAATCGAGATCATCGAGCTCTCGTATCTAATACGCCTAGCTCCAATGCTTTGGCCAAAGACTTATGATCTCATCCGCCAATAACCGCATAGGACATATAACCCGCTCACTAACAGGAGAAAGAATTCTATCTTGGTATTCGAGACTCGCTACTTGCCCGGCCAAGATGCACGTCGAGGTTGACCCCCGCCTTCCGCCAAGGTGGTCGAACTACTCTAATGAAAATCTTGACGTCACAAGCACATCCCTACTAAATCCTCAAGTCGAAGGTTCACGAATACCTATCACAACCTTTCGATTCCGCTATTGATTGTCCCGTGAGTGAAATCCGTGTGACGAATCGAGGGTGAGTCGGTTCGAGTATACTAATCCAATTAGCATACCTATAATGTGTGCTCCCACTAACCATTAGTGTTCGACAGGCACTCTCCATGTCAAAGAACACGTCATACAAGTCTTCACATAAACTTAACGCCCAGTCAAGTTTCATCGACTTGCGAACGATTAAGTATTTGAGCTATACCTTTCCAGTGCCGACCCCCTTATCCAATAAGGAGTGGAACGTTTTGCTCTCAAATACATGGACTAGTTTCTATATATTTATTTACGAGTTAGGAATGCCAGTAACTCCAGTAAATAAAGAAACATCCATTGCCTTATATTAGTGATATACATAATTACAAGTACAATGCCCTCACTCAACAACCTCTGAGTGGCATTCGAGGGCATACTCCTAACAGTTCCGCCTCCTTTCTGCGATGGAGATGAACTATTTGTTTAAACTGGCTGCGCAGAAAGGGTCGATCGGCGGTAATCATATCCAAGGCCGAATGGGAAGGGTGGTCCTTGGTGTGCCGAACAAGTCCCGGGGAGACCTGGCAAAATGGTGCTGGGTCGGCGGAGCGTGGCGATCGGCATCGAATGACAGGCCAGAGGAGTAGTTGGATATTCCTACCAATTTTCGGGAGAGGAATCCGAGTAAGGATTTTAACTCTCCCTTTGATTGAGCTTGTCTTAGACTGATATAATTTCATTTTCTTTTTGCAGGACCTCTCGTTCCAGCGATCGGTGATCTCCCTTTCGATTTCTTGATCGTTTGGGAGCAGATTCGTGCCTTGCCGGATTCCTTCATTGACGTTCGCTCGCTTGGTAACGAACTCCATCGGTTGGGGGCTCGATTGTTTCGCTTTCCTCGTCACTTGAGAGTTCCAGGTATGAGCTTAAGTGGTGCTTCCTTGCTTGACGATTGTCTCTAGGAGGTCGCAGCGTTTAAGTAGTTGCCTAACTTGTTTGTATTTCTTCTTTGACAGAGACTCATTTTCCCCTCTTTACCGAGCCACCACCAGAGATTGCCATGTCTAACCCAGGACTCATCGGTCGCCTTCACCTGGGTAAGAAGATCGGCCGCCTCTCGCGGCGCTGCCTCGCCCGCTCCGGTGGTGAGGCCTGGCCGAGGTGCCTGGCCGCCGAGCCGAAACTCAAGAAGAGACACAACCTGGGCCGTAAGAGGCAAAGGCCGAGGAGTCCCCGCCGACCACCGAGGCGACGTGTCCATTCCTGAGCCTCCGCTGCCGCGGCTCCTATCTCCGCCTGCTCCGATGGTGGAGAGATCGTGCTCTAGGCCCTTGGCTTCCGGCCTGTGTCATCGGGCGGTTCCTCGAAGAAGGTGGCGATCGCTGAGGCGAAAACTTCTCGGGGCAAGCCTTATTTTGGCCGCGATCCCGAGCTGGTCAACAGGTAAGATTGAATCGAACTTTCCGTGTTAAGCATTTTTGGGGGGGATATAGACTAACTCCTTTGTCTCTTTTGTTCGCGCTGCAGGGTTCGTCTTGCTGACCCGGATGTCGCTCCTATGGTGCTGGATTTCTTGTCGAGTAAGACTCCGCAAAAGTCCCTCGAAATCCCTACTTACGTCCAGACGGCCATCACCTCTTGCCCAAGGCTTGGACGACCGATCTCGATGCGATCGCTCGTCGGCGATCTGGAGATACCATGCAGGCGACCATTGCCCTGGCTCTCCAGACGGCGACGATGGCCATCCAAGCTGCCAAGAATTTTGAGGGACGACCCTCTACTGCTCGCCTCCATAGCAACCTCGAGGCCGCCCGGAACGCAAACGTAGAATATGCCAACCGGATCCATTCTATGGAGAAGGAGTACATAGAGACGGTCAAGCGGGCTAAACAGGACGTCGACCGACTGAAGCAAGAGCTGAGCCGCTCCAAGGAGGCTGCCGGTCGGTTCCGTGATCAGGAGAAAGAAACTCGCCGAAAGCATGCGGCTTCGCAGGAGGATGAGGCCGGACTGAAGGCGACGGTGGATCGGCTCAGCAGCGAGCTGGAGGCGGCGAAAAGAGAGCTGGAGAAGGCCAAAGGAGAAAACGCCGCCAAGGTGGTCGAGCTGGCGGAAGCTGAGAAAACGACCGTGGAGTTGAGAGGGCAGCTCAAGGCGATCGAGACTGATCCCTACCTCAATGTTGCGCTCGTCGGAGAGTTCGCCTATTACATGGCCTACGCCGACGCCGTTCGAGCCGCCAAAAAGGCAGGGATCGAGATCGGTCCCTTGATGGAGAGCTTCAAAGCCTATGCACTCGAGCACCCTCTGCACCCGGAGTTCTCCTTGCCGATCCTTGACCTCATCGACTTCGGGATCGACTTGAGTTGGTATCCTGGTAAACTCATTCATCCTGAGGCCGATGGGGGGGCGCGTGCCGATCCGCCTCCTGAGGGCGAAGACCAGCCGGCGGGACCTTGATAGATGTTTTTGTTTTCCTTGTATCTTGTAATTTTTCTGCTTTCTCTTTGTAATGCCTTCGGGCTTCATATCGTACGAACTCTTTTTGATAATGAATGAAATATTCCTCTTTCAGACTTTCTGTCTTCTCATGTACGATCGCCTTTGAATGTTTGCATGGGAATTTTAACAAGTATGTGTATGATTGCATCCGATGTCTTGTTCATCCGACCGTTTGTTTGAATGTCGAATGTATTGATATGTTTTGAATCGAGATTCTTACTTGTAAATTTTGTAGAACAATATTGATCGTCCGGCTTGTGTTTGAATGAAGCCGATCTTGTATGGCTCCTTCTGCCCGACCGCATTTAGGATTAGCTCCCCTATTCACTGCCCCCTTGTTTTTGTTTACTTATCGTAAGTAAGGGTACAAAAACAAGTTTGTTAGGCGAGCTATCTTCAGTTTTGCTGACTATGAGGGATCGTGCACGGTCGCGGAGTTCGATGGACCGATCTCCACAACCATGTCTTTGTGTGCGAGGGACATTGCCTATCCCGCGACTCACTTTATTGTGAGGGTCCTCCGTTAGGCTGCGCCTGCCTTGTATTTAAACGAAAGGTAGGCAATCTTGGTCTGGAGGAGTCCTTGCACGGGGCGTCGTCGGTTTATTCGACTCCACGTCCGCGGCTTTGTAAGCACCTTTATACTTCGGGTCGGCATGTTAGATGATGACCCTCGACGGTATACGTTGTGACGGGGTAGGGACGCGTCGCCTTGTCCGAGTACATCATGTTAGATGACGTAATTTGAGGACGTGCGAACGTGTCCACTGATCATTTTGGAGGGTCCTTTGGCTACGCAGGCCTCGTATTTAAACAAAGGTCGGGCGGTCTCAGCCCGAAGGAACCTTGCATGGGCGAAGCTGTCGGTTCCATCGACCTCCAGGACCATGGCTGCATTGATTCTACCTCGGATCGTCATGATCAACGATCATCGGCGGTATGCGATATGCCTGGTGGGGCGATCACCAGAATAGATGGGATAGGAAAAAATCTCATTATATTCCTTGTACATTGGGCAGTCGAAATTGAATACAAAATTTTCACTGGTAATATTTCTTCAGATGCACGGCGTTCTAGGGATATTGATCTGGGGTACCGTCAAGATGTTCAAGTTCGTAGGCTCCCTTAGTTAGCCATTTAGATATCCTGAAAGGTCCTTCCCAGTTTGGACCAAAAACGCCTGTGTGGGTTTGGATCTTCTTGAGGACGAGATCGCCCACTTGAAACCTTCTTTCTTTGACCTTTGAATTGAAGAATTTCTCGGCTCTCCTTTTGTGGATTGTGTTCTTCATTTCTGAGGTCAGCCGTCGTTCTTCGAGCATGTCTAGGTCGATTCGTCGGGCCACATCGTTGTCGGTCGTCATCTCTTGTTCGGTTCGATGGCTGAGGACGGCGATCTCCGAAGGAATCACCGCTTCTATTCTGAAGGCGAGGGCGAATGGGGTTTCGCCGGTTGAATTATGGGTCGTCATTCGATAAGACCACAAAACGTCTGGAAGCTCGCTCGCCCATCGCCCTTGCCTGGATTCGAGTCGCGCTTTAATTGTGTGTTTGAGGATCTTGTTCACAGCCTCTACCTGTCCGTTCGTCTGAGGGTGATAGGGTGCTGAAAAAAATCTTTGATTCCCATTTCTCTGCACTGCATGACTTCTAAGCCGCCGAATCGCTTTCCGTTGTCGGAGATGATGGCTCGGGCATCAATCGGCATACGATGTTTCTCCAGATAAACTTGATCACTTGCTCGCCGATCTTGTTGAGCGGTTCGGCCTCGGCCCATTTGGTGAAATAGTCGACTTCACGATGGCGAACTTACACTCGGAGCCGCTTTCGGCAAGGGACCTATAAGGTCGATGCCCCATTGCGCAAATGGCCAAGGGCTATATATGGAGGTGAGCTGTTCGGGGGATAGTTTAATGTTGGGGCCCATTATCTGACACCTATGACACGATCTGGCATAGGCGATCGCATCCTTCTGAAGTGATGGCCAGAAAAAACCTTGCCTGGTTGTCTTATGGATGAGAGCTCGCCCGCCCGCATGGTTTCCGCAAATCCCGTCATGGATCTCGGCTAAAACGAGCCGACCTTCCTCCGGTGTAATACACTTGAGGAGGGGAAGGATGAAGGCTCGCTTGTAAAACCGGTCGTCCAATAGGGTATATCTGGTCGCACGGAGCTGGAGTTGGCGAGATTTAACACGGCCGGGGGACCGTCTGCCCTTTAAGTATTTGATGAACGGAGTCATCCAGCTTCTCCTGGCGACGGCAACCGTGGTAACCAAAGCTTCGCCGATCGCCGCCTTACCGACTTTGTGATTCGATATCGAGAAGTCACGCCGCCCATCCGATGACGCTAGTTTGGAAAGGGCATCGGCCTGGGAGTTGTGCTCTCTCGGGATTTGTTCGATTAGCACTTCTTCAAATTTTGTGCACATTTCGGCGACCAGCTCTTGGTATTTGACCATCTGTTCTCCGCGCGCCTCATATTCTCCCTTGACTTGGTTCACGACCAAAAGGGAGTCCATGAAGATATGGAGGCGACAAACATCTAAGCCGAGGGCTAGATCGAGCCCGCCTACCAAGGCTTCGTATTCGGCTTCATTGTTGGTCGCACGAAACTGAAACGCACAGCGTTAGTGAAACTTTGTCCGTCGGGATTGATGAGGACAATCCCTGCCCGTGCTCGTGAATTGGTCGCCGAGCCATCCACATATAACTTCCAGGCAGGTCGTCCGATCTGGGTCGGACTGTGAGGGAAAGTTAATTCCACCACGAAGTCCGCCAGAGCTTGGCCTCTGATCGCCGTGCGAGGGGCGTATGTGATACCGTATTGGGTGATCTCCAGCGACCACTTGAGGAGTCGCCCGTTGGTGTCCGGTCGATGTAGAACTTGCCTTAGAGGTAGAGTTGTCAGGACTTCCACTTGATGTTCGAAGAAATAAGCCCTTAGCTTACGAACACTCATGACAAGGGCATAGGCGATCTTCTCCAATGGTGTATAGCGTGTTTCAGCATCGTGGAGCGCTTGACTAACATAGTAGATCGGCAAGTGGACTTGTCCCTCCGCTCGCACC
This sequence comes from Orobanche coerulescens, assembly GCA_033398695.1. Lineage (NCBI taxonomy): Eukaryota > Viridiplantae > Streptophyta > Magnoliopsida > Lamiales > Orobanchaceae > Orobanche > Orobanche coerulescens. The sequence continues at coordinate 56,334,861 of CM065803.1, forward strand.
AAGACGGCACTCAGCGCGACCTCCGAGGCCGCTAGGTAAAGGAATAATTTCTCACCGGGGATTGGCTTAGCCAGGATCTGGGGGCTAGATAGATATTCCTTTATTTTCGTCCACGCGAACTTCTTGTTCTTGATGGTCGCGAAGAAAGGCTTGCTTTTATCGCCTAGTCGAGATATGAAACGGTTGAGGGCGGCTAGAGAACCTGTGAGGCGTTGTACCTGCTTGATGTTTCGCGGCTCGTACATGTCAAGGATCGCCTGTATCTTGGTGGGGTTCGCCTCGATCCCCCTTTGGCTCACAATGTGCCCCAGGAACTTCCCGGAGCCCACCCCGAAGTTGCATTTCTTGGGGTTTAGCTTCATGTTGAATTTTTTGAGGATGGCGAACGTCTCGGCGAGATCATTGAGGTGATCTTCCTTCTTGAGGCTTTTGACCACGATTTCGTCAATGTAGACCTCCATGGTCTTGCCGATCTGATTGGCGAACATTCTGTTGACTAGTCGCTGGTAGGTTGCCCCTGCATTTTTCAAGCCGAACGGCATTCGGACCCAAAAGTATGTCTTTTTCCGTGTGGAAAGATGTGTGTTTTATGTCTTTCTCCGCCATTGGGATTTGATGATATCCGACGAAGGCATCCATAAACGACATCATTTCGCAACCTGCTGTGCTATCGACCAAGTGATCAATATGAGGCATCGGAAAGTGATCTTTTGGACATGCCGCGTTGAGGTCGGTGAAGTCGATGCATAACCTCCAGGAACCAGTTGGCTTCTTGACGAGTACCGCGTTGGCAACCCATTGTGGTTCGTCTGTAGCTACCCCGATTAATTTGTTGTTGAGTAATTTTTGGATTTCTACGTCGAGCGCCGCATATTTTTCGGGACCGAATTTCCTACGTTTTTGGTGAACAGGCTTCATTTCCGGGTCGATCTTTAGATAGTGGCAAGCGTGCTCAGGACTTATGCCGACCATATCTTGATGCGACCAGGCAAAGACTCTGATGTTCTTATGTAGCAAATTGATCAGATCCCCTTTTAGTTCGTGGTCGATGCTTCGCCGATCTGTACTTCCCATTCTGGATGAGCCGGATCCATCGTAATGCCTTCCAACTCTTTGACGGGGACGGTCGCCTCTCGTTTGGAACGATCTCCGGACTCGATCCTTAGATCGATGTCGAGACTTGGCTCGAAACCGATCCTTGGCTCGATGTCGTCCGTCAATTGATGAGAGATGGCGTCCCTTGAGTCGGGTTGGTATGATGTGCTTGGCTCGTCGATCTCCATGGGTTGATCATCGATCGTTTCAATGTTACACATATTATGGGAAGTATTGAAAGCAGTAACGACATAGGAGTAATTCAAACATCTTTTTGCCATTAGCTGATCTCCTTTTACAGTACCGATCGTCCCATCGGTAGTGGGGAATTTGATACAGTAAAAGAAAGACGAGGCGACCGCCTCAAAAGTTTCTAAAAAGGGGCGACCTAGGAACCCATTATAGATGCTGGGCCTATCTATGATTACAAAACTTAGGTTCCTAGTAATCCTAACCTTGGGATCATAAAAGCATATTAGCTCGACGGAGAGCTTGATCCTTCCGTAGGCTTGGACTGTGTTGTCGCCGAACCCTTGGAGCACGGTGTCGAACGGCTTTATGAATTTGATTAAGTTGCCGAGTTGGTCTAGGGCGGATTTGAATATGATGTTGCAGAAACTCCCATCGTCGACCAGCACGCGATCGACCGTCTTCCCAAGGATACAGGCGGAGATCACCAGTGCATCCTCTTTGGGGCATTGCACTCCCTCCCTGTCTTTGTTGGAGAAGGTGATGAGTGCGTCTTTAGAGATGGTCGGCTCCAAAGGTACCACGACATGGACCCCGGCGAACGCCCTCAGCTCGTCCTTTCACTTCCTGTTTGACATGGTGGAAACCGGGGAAAGGCCCCCGAGGTTTCCACCTCCTGCTTGAAGCATGTTGATCCGACCGCCAGGGTTGATCGGAGGGACCGACTCATCAGAGTACTCCGGCTCATGCTCGATTCTGGCGACCGGATTGGGAGGAGTTCTCTCGTGTTGTCGGCGCTCGCGCCCTCCGGTCCTTTCCGTCCTAAGTTCTGGCTTGGTTACCAAGTTGTCCAGTTTGCCTTCCTCAAACAGTCGCCAGAGTTGTCTGAGGAGGTCGGGGCATTGACTGGTGTTGTGGCCGGGACTCTTGTGGTAGGCACAGAATTTGCTACGGTCTAGATGACCGTGGTCCCTTATCGGCTTTGGTTTGGAGAGCCACTCGCGACCCTTGATTGCATTGAAGATGTGGGCCGGAGATAAGTTGAGGTTGTGGAGAAGGTGGACCTCTACATCCTCGAAGGCTTTGAACTCGCCAGGCGGCTTGGCGACCGCCTTTCTGGGCTTGGCGACCGCCTTCTTCTGGACATGGGATGGCGCCTTTCCTTCTCCGGACGGTCCCTCGTCTAAGCGGAGGGAGAGCATCCTCTGCCTGGCCAAGAAGTCGGCGGCTCTCACGCGGAAGACCGAGTAGGTCGGAGGGATGTCTTTGGTGAGGTGCTTGAACATGGGTGAGTGCCCGCAGAATCCACCCAGGGCTGAGTAGAGGGCGAGCTCGTCGCTGATGGGCTCGCTGGTGAGGACTATCTCGTCTACCCGGTCGATGTAATTTTCATCTGATTCGTCCTTCCCCTGCCTGATTTTCATCATGCGGTGGGGGCCTTCAGGGCGAGCGACTTTGGCGGCAAAGTACGACGTGAAGTCTTTCGCCAGCTTCTCAAAGCAGTTGATTGAGCGAGGTGGTAGTGAGATGTACCACCTGTGGGCGAGGTCGCCCAGTGTTAATGGGAACATTCGGCACTTGGTCGCATCTGATGCTCCGCATCCGGTCATGTAGATCCGGAATTTGCTCAAGCGGGTTTCCGGATCCGATCTCCCCTCATAGAGAGGTGTTTGTGGGGGATTGATCGTTGGTTGGACTGGGGCGAGCTCGATCTGAGCCGTGAGTGGTTCGATTAGCCCAACGATCGATCTCCTGACACCTTCCCCATTTTCCAGGAGCGCCTTCATCTCGTCGAGCTGGCGTTGCATGGCGGCCATCGCCGTCGCCTGACTGCTCGCCGATTGACTCTCAGAGCACGAACCAAGGCGATCGTGTACTGATCCCCTAGCCCCATGGTGAATGACGATCTCCCTGCCGGTGGGTTCATTCCTTGGGCGAGCAGGGGCTCGCTGACCGGCTTGTCTCCTGGGAGTCGGATATGCCGAACTCCTGGTAAAGGATTCGGATTCTGATGTCTCCCGGCTGGGGCCTGAGTGCCCGGGTCGCCATGAGGGATCGCTCCCTAGGCGGCTGAAGACGGAATCGTCCCGCCTCACGAGAGCCTTCTCCTGTGGCTCGGGGCTTTCTGTCGATTTCTCAACATAGACCCCCTTGAGCTTCCGCTTGCCTGCCCGGTGGATGGCCGACGGAGTGATGGTGGGCGAGTCATAGGCCTTCCGTCGCTCCCTGAGGATGGATATAGCCTCCTCAATCATTCCGATGCAGGCCCGATCGAGTGAGAGGCTAGAACCATCCCTCGGGGGCGGGAGTGAGAGTCTAGCGTCGCCACGGTCGCCTTCCGCCGTGGGCTGCGATTTGGTCCGGGCCGGAATGAGATTTTCGGCAGATCTTAGGGTGGCTCTCTTGGAAGTCGTAGCAGACGTCATTTTTCTGAAGGCTTTTCTATTGAAGAACAGTGAGTGTTTCTTCAAGTATATGTCCGGAGAACAGTGAGTGTTTTTAGAGACGGTAGGAATAAAAATGAAGGTTTAAAAGCCCTTCTTCTAACGCCAATTGTTGTTACCCAAAATATTATCCGGAGATATTATTGCTGGAATGATCGAGTAACAAACAAATGCGAGAACACTTCCGTGATAAAAGAAACGACACAAGATTTGTCGAGGTTGTTAATCCCGGGCTTGAATGCTCTCGCGAGATGTTATTAACAAATATACTGTCGAGTACAAATATTAATGTTAGAATCTATTACAATGAGTGTAAAGACTTCTAGTTATCTAAGCTATAGAGCGTGTAGATTGCCGGAAGAACCAGATATGTAGATCTGTGAGTTCTCGCTTGGGATGTATGATATGTGTGTATGAGTATCACTGAGAATGTATATGTAATTGCCTGAAAATTCGCGTGTCTCTTCGCATCCTTTTGCCACTGTAGTGAGTTCCCTATTTATAGGAGACAAGGTAGTTGGGATCCCTCAAGCGATCGCGGGCGACCGCCGTTTTCTATATTATAATAAGATGGCCGATCGTCCCGTCACGTGGGCTGTTTCCTTAAAGTCTGGGGCTGCTGCTGGTGGCCAGCTGTGCGAGCCAATGGGAAGCCAGCACGCGTCTTGGGTCACTGTCCGGGGAGGACCCACTTTGTACCTTTCGGCAGCCCTGTCGGTAGGTGAGGTAGGTGACAGGCTGGGGTCAAAGGTCCTATCTGTCGGCGCCCTCTGTGGATCTGCACGTGGGCCATCGTCCAAGATTCGGTCTTTGACGACTTTGACAGATGTTGGATCCATACGTGGCACGAGACGATCGCCTCTGGTTCGCTCATTAAAGACGATCGCCAGATATCGAAAGACGATCGCTGAGTACCAAAAGATGGTCGCCGTATTGTGCCGATCGCTGGGCGTTTGCCCAGAGTATGTCTTCTATGGCTGGCTTCTATGATCGTGATGCCGATCGCCTATCGAGGCGTATTAATCGCCGCACAACACTCACATAAGTTTATATCTGCCATGAAAGCAATTAAATTACTTAAAAGAGGCAAATGTCAAGGATACCTGGTGAACATAGTTGGTACAGAAAGACAAGAATTGTCAGTCTCAGATGTATCAATTGTGAAGGAATTTCCAGATGTGTTTCCTGAAGATATACCAGGAATTCCACCTGATAGACAAGTAGAGTTCACAATTGACTTGATACCTGGAGCAGCACCGGTATCAAAGGCTCCCTATCGGATGGCGCCAAAAGAATTGCAGGAATTGAAGGTCTTAAATTTTATTCGTCCAAGTGTTTCCCCATGGGGAGCACCTGTTCTTTTTGTCAAGAAGAAAGACGGTACATTAAGGATGTGTATCGATTATCGTGAGTTAAATCGACTCACAATTAAAAATAAGTATCCGTTGCCAAGGATCGAGGATTTATTTGACCAACTTAGAGGAGCAGGAATTTTCACTAAGATCGACCTGAGATCGGGATATCATCAATTGAAAATAAAGGAGGATGATATTTCTAAGACGGCCTTTCGGACAAGATATGGGCACTACAAATTTGTAATAATGCCCTTTGGACTAAGTAATGCCCCAGCCGTATTTATGAATTTGATGAATCGAGTATTTCACCAATACTTGGATAAATTCGTTATTGTATTCATTGATGATATTTTGGTGTATTCTAAAGATGATAAATAGCATGAGGAACATTTAAGAATAGTATTGGAGACTCTTCGCAATGAGAAATTATACACGAAGTTTAAGAAATGCGAGTTTTGGATTGACCGAGTAGTATTTCTCGGTCAGGTGGTGACCGCTCAGGGGATTGAAGTCGACCCAGTCAAGATCGAAGCAATAAACAGTTGGGAATCACCTACGAATGCAAATGAAGTTCGAAGTTTCCTAGGTTTAGCCGGTTACTACCGGAGATTTATCGAGGGCTTCTCAAAGATAGCAGCTCCTATGACGAAGTTGACTCGAAAAGGGGAGAAATTTTTATGGAATGATAAGTGTGAAGCGAGTTTCCAAGAATTAAAGAAAAGGGTGACGACAGCACCTATGTTAACGATTCCACCAAGGACTTTGTAATATACATTGATGCGTGGAAGCAAGGTCTTGGATGTGTTCTGATGCAGCATGGCAAGGTGGTTGCATACGCCTCCAGACAGCTTAAACAACATGAGTTAAACTACCCTACTCATGATCTAGAATTAGTCGTTGTAGTTCATGCGCTAAAGATTTGGAGGCATTACTTATACGGAGGAAGGTGTGAAATTTTTACCGATCATAAAAGTTTGAAGTATTTGTTTACTCAGAAGGAGCTAAACATGAGGCAAAGAAGGTGGCTTGAGTTGGTGAAAGATTATGATTGCACGATCCAGTATCATCCAGGCAAGGCCAACGTAGTTGCATATGCCTTAAGTCGCAAGACGAGAAGAGAATTGTGCAATATGATCACTACTCAAGAGCAACTCATTCAAGATTTTTCGAAATTGAATATTGAAGTTGTTAGACTAAAGGGAACAACATCAATTTTATCAGCTCTAGTGGTTAAACCAACCTTACAGGAAAGAATTAAGAGAGCTCAATCCCAGGATGAGATATTAAGTAGAATGAAAGACTTGGCCATAGCTGCAGACAATAAGGGTTTTGGAATAGCAAGTGATGGTACCTTGATGTACGAAGGGAGAATTTGTGTGTCTGGAGATGAGGGTATGATAAAGGAGATTTTAATCGAGGCTTACAGTACGCTATATACTGCCCACCCAGGCAGTACGAAAATGTACCAAGATCTCAAGGAAATATTTTGGTGGAAAGGAATGAAGAATGATATAGGGAAATTTGTGGAGAGTTGTTTGACTTGTCAACAAGTCAAGGCCGAACATCAACGACTATCAGGATTACTCAAACCACTTGAAATTCCAGAATGGAAGTGGGAACATATAGCCATAGATTTCGTAGTCGGTCTACCCACAACAGTCAAAGGAAATACTGCGGTTTGGGTGATTGTCGACAGAATGACAAAATCTGCTCATTTTCTGCCAGTCAAGATGACGTTTAAGATGAATCATTTCGCGCAAATGTATATCAAGGAGATAGTGAGATTACATGGAGTTCCGGCATCAATAGTGTCAGGTAGAGACCCTCGTTTTACTTCAAGATTTTGGAGAAGTTTGCATGAAGCTATGGGAACAAAGTTAAATTTCAGCACAACTTACCATCCTCAAACAGATGGTCAAACGGAGCGAACGAATCAAATCTTTGAAGATATGCTGCGAGCATGCATACTGGATGCAAATGGTGACTGGGAATCACTGTTACCTTTGGATGAATTTGCCTACAATAATAGTTATCAAGCCACAATTGGGATGGCACCATATGAAGCTCTATATGGAAGAAAATGCAGATCTCCATTGTATTGGGATAAAGTTGGAGAAAGAAAAGTATTGGGACCTGAGTTAGTTGAGGAAACAGTCAGAAAAATTAAGATGATCCGAGAGAGAATTAAAATTGCTCAGGACCGACAGAAGTCATATGCTGATAAGCGTATGAAGGAGTTATATTTTGATGTTGGAGATAAAGTATTTTTAAAGGTGGCCCCAATAAAAGGAATTTTTCGTTTTGGAAAAAGGGGAAAACTTCGACCGAGATTTGTCGTGCCATTCGAAATTCTTGAACGAATTGGAGATTTAGCATATCGTCTCGCTTTACCACCCGAATTTGCTTCAGTACACAATGTATTCCATGTCTCTATGCTCAGAAAATATGTGCACGATCCGAGTCATGTAATCAGCTACGCGAATTTGGACGTTAATAAAGATTTGACGTATGAGGAGCTACCGTATGCAATACTCGAGAAGAAAATTCACAAATTGAGAAACAAAGATATCACATTAATTAAAGTGCAGTGGAATCGTCATGGAAAAGGCGAAGCTACTTGGGAACGCGAGGAAGAGTTTCGAGCTTGTTATCCTGATTTCTATAATCAAGGTATGATACTAATTTTCGAGGACGGAAATTTTTCAACGGGGGTAGAATGTAATATCCATAAATTTTATTATTATTATTATTATTATTATTATTATTTTTGTTAAATTATTTACACATTTAATTTTAATTGAAGAACCCATTTATTAGGCCAACCCATTTGTAATAATAGCAGACCTTTCTATTCCTCTACACCCGGTGGAACTTCTAGCCTGACTTTTCATCTACTTAAAATTTTATCAGTTTCTCTCCACATATTCTTAAGCCTAATTAACTCCTAAGTTATTAACACAATTAAAACACAATTATGAATAACTCTTCAAATTCTACCCAGTACAATATAAAGAAGGATTCAGATAAAATTTGAACATATAAAAAAAAATCCACAGAGCCTCTGCAGATCAATTATTCTCCAACAAGAGGTAAGAATTTTCTTCTCATATATTTCTTGTTCTTATATTCATTTTTCATTTCAATTTTTCTGATCATACTCAGAACACCAAGAACATACATGCCTCGAGCAATCTCTGTCCCAATTCAAAAAAAAAGGAAAAGAGATGACCAGCAACGGCGATTCACTATCGCCGCCGCATCGCCGCCTCGCCGCAAATCCGCGGCCAACCACCCCAATGCCTGAAACGGCCCAAACCATAGCAATCCGTCACCTCTCTTCCGATACGAGATCGAACCAGTCATCAAACAAACCATCATATTCGAGTTTAAACCCTTCTCCTCTCACCTGGAATTCTCGCTGCTGGACTGGACGGGACCACCGCCGACCGCTGCGGTGAAAAGTACCTGTATGCCCGCAGTGAGAGTGCTTGTGTAGGAGGACCATATTATGAATGTGTGAGTGTGTGTGAATTAGAGAGAGAGAGAGAGAGAAAAAAAAAAGAAAGAAGAAGAAGAAGAACGAAAGGGAGAGAAGAGTTGAGAGGGGCGGCGGGTGTGGGATGAGTTGACCTAAGTGTTGGATTTTATATCCAATATTTTCATCAAAATTCAATTTAGCTCCTAAGTTCTTTTATTTTTGATTTTACCCCTATTCAATTTTTAATATCTCAAAATACATCTTTTTAAATCAAATTCAAATATTTTAATTTAGTTTGTATTATTAAATTTTCATACTTTAATGATAATATTAAATTATTTTATTGTAGATAACGACGAGAACTTTCGGGCATAAGATTTCGCGAGTCGAGCATCTATATTTAGTCAAGCGCTGCATTTGAGGTGGGGTTTTTATTTTCACTTATTTTTTACAAAATTACATGTCTCATATGTATATTACATGTTATTTGGCATATATTATTATGATGTGATTTATCATGTCATACAGACAGAACAGAAAAAATTGCACTTCCAGTACATAGAACATTTAGCCTTCGGGCTCAATTAGCCTTCGGGCTCAGATCGCCACCGGGCTCCGAGTACTCCGTGTAGAAATACACGTAAAAACAGAACAGAAATATTTATGTGTTCAATTATTTGTGATATATTAATATGTGACATGTATAGCCTCACTAAGCTCAAGCTTACCCCGAATTTTTAAAATATTTCAGGTTAATAAAGCGGGCGCGGTACTGGTGGAAGATGGTATCAATATAATTATCGAACTCTTAATATTATTAATTATATTTTAATTTACGAAGAATATTTCAAATTGTAATTTGAATATTTTGCGAACATTAGCAATTGCCTTATTTTCTATAGATGATGAATGTTGATATAATCTTAAGTAATTAGACGTAGTATAAATTCTGTACTTAATACTTTGATTGCATTTTAAATTGGAGTTCCCGTTAATTCCTTAAACTTATTTAATCACTAAAAGTTGACTTTGAATTTTTGTAAAAAAAGAAATATATAGTCCTTCTTCTAAATGATATTTATGTGATATTATATAGCTTCCACATATTATTATTTTATTTAAAGTAAAATTTTAAATTAAGATAATTAAACTAAAAAAAATATGGATGTTTTCAAGATTTAAATATTAAATAAAATCAGGATGTTACACAATTTACTTCCATCTTTTGCATGCTTGATTCATGCACGATTACTAAAACTGATTTCTTGAATCTTTTTGTGGGTTTTTGATGCTTTCTTCTTGAATCTATTTATGGGGCTTCAAGAACTCATTTTACTAAAACTGATTTCTTGAATCTTTTTGTGGGTTTTTGATGATTTCTTCTTCTTGAATCTATTTTTGGGGCTTCGAGAACTCATTTTCCACTTGCTAAAAATGGCAGGTTCAATGATTGAAAGTGCTAGATTAAGTGGAAACCTTGCAGAACTTAAGGGTGAACTCTTTTTCTGAAACGAACTTATGTGTCTTTGTATTCTTTTTTTCTTTTCCTTTTTTCCATTTTTCTGTGGTGTCTAATTCTGATAAAAAAGGCTGTTGGCCATGAAAATTGTTCTGGGAAATACGTGATGAATACAGCAATGGGTTAACAGGGTGGAAAAAGGTCTTGCGTCACGCCGCTGAGAATGGAAAGCTCGAGATTTGCGAATTCTTGATAGAGAGCGGAGTTTCTATTAATGCCTTGACTAATAAGGGTTATTTCTTTTTTCTCTCTCCCCTTCTTGCTATACTATTACTTACGTTATTTTGAAATAATTTAAGATTATCTTTCTTTGATACTGTGATTAAACTCAAAGGGTCTTGAATTTTGCTCTCTGTGTTTTCTGTCGAGAACCCAATTTGTGCACCAAGTTTTTCGGTTAACATATCTAAGACTAATAACTGCTGCAGATGATACTCCTCTGATGTTAGCTGCCAAAGAGGAGCATATACGAATTGTGGAATATTTCCTCAATAATGCTGCTCTAGTTAATCTGGCGAATTCTAGCGGATTCACTTCGTTGCATTATGCAGTTATAAAAGGTCAGTGGTGTCTGGTGGTTGCTTTGATTTGGCCTATTTCTGTTTAGAAGATTGAAATTTTGTGAAAGACTTTGCCTGTATGCTTATGTGTTGTATATGTATGTTAAATTATCTGGTTGTGTTTCAGATAACAGGGAGCTCATGAAATTGTTGGTGCTAAATGGTGCTTCTATAGAGGCAGAATCTATAGATGGAAGACCATTACATTGTGCTGCACTTCACGGAAATGTCAGGGCTACGGAATTTCTGTTGTCTCAGGCCGCGGAGGTTTGCAAAAACAACCTTCAGTTGCATTATTTGCTTAATTGTTGCTTGTTTTGTCATATTAGGACATCTAATATAACTTAACTGGTTTGCGTAGGGTTTTGGCCAAATATTATTTGTAAATCAACACTATCTTAGATCATTTTAAAAGTTTTTAGTGTGGGAAAGGATTCGTAAGTTTAGCATGTTGAATTTAGTAATTTATCCCATTATACTGATGATAATGCAGTATCGTTGTTGATCTTGATGCACCTTGGAAAGCTATAGTTCTTGTAGTGCTCTTTTGTTTAAGTCCTTTGCCGCTTTCTGTTTTGCAGCCAGATTCAATATCTTCAATTTTTGGGTCCCCGCTCTTATGTGCAATAAATTCTAACTCACTTGAATGCATGAACTTGCTACTTAAGGTATGTTGGTGAAATGGATGCTACTTTCTCGTCTTACTTGTGTTGGAAATATAAGATAAAATAGAGGAAATGGGCTATTTTGAGCAGCCCATTTGAGAGGAAATTTTGAGTGGGCTCGACTACGAGTTAAAGTCGGGACTTAGTTGGAATACGTAGTACTCCGTACGAGGTTTCCAAAACATGTAAGAATACTCAAAATGATTGAGGTATGAATGAGATATAATGCTCCAAAGTGAACCCTTTAAAAATGAATTTGGGATGCTATCCCACATTGGAAAAAGAAGGGAGAAATTGTGAGTATATAAGGAGATGTGGACAAAGGCATGTTCAAAATGAGATATGTGTGGATGTGTGATTAGGCGCCCCTAGCGCACACACACACACGCGCGTGTGCCGGCGCCGCCGCCGTCCGTCCGGCCGGCCGGCCGGCTCGGCTCGGTCTCGGTCTCGGTCGAAGGGCGAAATGTCTCAGCGTCTCGAAGTTATTTTTTTACTGCAATTTTATTCGGTAAAATTTATTTTACTGAAAATACCTCAATTAATAAATTCCGAATTTTTCGGATCCGGATAAAATCGAATCTGGATAAGTATTTCGATCGGTCTAGAGTTCCTACAGAAACCAATTTCGATCGGTTTAGAGTTCCTCCAGATACCAATTTCGATCGGTATAGAGTTCCTCCAGCACACAACCTCCTCCAGTCTTCACCTATAAATACCCGGCTGAGGGGGCTCGATTTCACAATTATTTTTTTTGCGGACGAATTTCAAAGCCAACACAGCCAAATATTTTCTTCGTTTTTCTTTCTTCTGCGGTCGGTGATAGTAGACAGATTTTGTTCTAGTTCGTTGAGGGTGCAGCGGACCACAGATTCGTTACATCGAGCTGTTGTTTTATCCTGGAAGGCAGACATCATACACCGTGGTGAGGACGAATTTGCTTTAAGGAGACAGAGTATCTGGACTCAACAGCGAAACTTTCGTTTCACGTACGGGATCAGCGGATTTCGTTTTGCTAACAATTTTCTGCAGGGCTTATACTATATATATACATATATCGAATATATATATATATATATATATATATATATTCTGTTATTTTCAAGTAATTGTTTTTAAATTATTTCAACAATCTTAAAGCAAATTTCTTTTACTGAATTAAAACAGAGCTATTTTCGTAAAGCTAAACAGTATGGATTCTCAAAACCCAACACAGTCTACGGACGTTTCGGAGGTGCGCCGTAAAATCGGCTCGTTCGCCGACCGGAGGTGCGCCTAATAACCGGATCGGCACATTCGATTCCGATAACTACTTGGTTTCGATTCCAGAAACCATGCGGACAAACCAGAGAAATTCAACGGGCAGAATTTCAAGAGATGGCAGCAGAAGATGATGTTCTATCTGACCACTCTAGGCTTGTCTCGATTCCTCAAGGAGGATGCGCCAAAATATGACGAGGACAGTGACCAACAAACTCTAATGGCCATTGACGCTTGGAAAACTTCCGACTATCTATGTCGGAACTATGTGATGAATGGCCTGTTAGGAGTATGCCCTCGAATGCCACTCAGAGGTTATTGAGTGAGGGCATTGTACTTGTAATTATGTAAACCATTTATATAAGGCAAATGAATGTTTCTTATTTACTGGTAGTTACTGGCATTCCTAACTCGTAAATAAACATATAGAAACTAGTCCGTGTATTTGAGAGCAAAACGTTCCACTCCTTATTGGATAAGGGGGTCGGCACTGGAAAGATTATAGCTCAAATACTTAACGCCCAACGATTAAGTTTATGTGAAGACTTGTATGACGTGTTCTTTGACATGGAGAGTGCCTGTCGAACACTAATGGTTAGTGGGAGCACACGTTATAGGTATGCTAATTGGATTAGTATACTCGAACCGACTCACCCTCGATTCGTCACATGGATTTCACTCCGGATACCAATGACGGAATCGAAAGGTTGTGATAGGTATTCGTGAACCTTCGACTTGAGGATTTAGTAGGGATGTGCTTGTGACGTCAAGATTTTCATTAGAGTAGTTCGACCTCGTAAACCTAAGACGGGGTCAACCTCGACGCGTGCATCTTGACGGCAAGTAGCAGTCCTACCAATACCAAGATAGAATTCTTTCTCCCGTTAGTGAACGGGTTATATGTCCTATGCGGTTATCGCGATGAGATCATAAGTCTTTGGCCAAAGCATCGAGCTAGTCAGTATTAGATACACTAAATCTCGATGATCTCGAATTGCAATAACGCATGCATAGCGTCAAGCATGAGATAGGGTTTGACTGACCGTGACCCTATAACTTGATCGGGACATTTGAAAGAAGGGTTTATACGTATACTGGTATTCACGACAGAATGGTTCTTGAATGATCCCAATCATTCGTTCTCAGTCGGGGTACAGTGTAGGCCACCAGGCTGGCTAGGTGGTGCTACTACTCTTTGGTTCCTCCCATTGCTGACTGAGACGGACCTACCGAGTCGCGCATTAGGATTGACGACGTAATGAATTAAGCTAATTCTCTCATTATGAATATTAGATATTGGCTATCTAATTTGGGACATTGGATGTCTAAATCGATTTATCGGATAAATTGATTTACGGCCTAATGAATTAAATATTTCACTGGGTGATTAATTTAATTCATGAATATAATTATTTCTTGGAGAAATTAATTATGTTATTTTGTATTTTATATGTTTAATTAATTGGATTAATTAAACAACACAAATACATCGGAACGGAATCGGTGTTTATCTGTTTGGACTCGCGGGAGTCCGAAACGAACCGAACTTGTCCGATTTCTACATGGGCCAAACCCCCACATTTCCACCCACTTTCATATGGAACCTTGTTCCATTCTTTTATGATTTGATCATTGAGGTGGTGGGGCTTTGATTCTCATAATAATGAGATATATCATGTGAAGAGTTGAATAAATGAAGAAGACATCTCTCACTTGAGATTCCAAGCCATCCGTGAGATACATTGAGAGAGAGAGAAAGTGAGACTTTGAGTTCAAAACACTTATCTTCATCTTCTTCTTCAACTTGTTCTTGGTGATTCTTGGAGAAAAATCAAGAAATAAATGAGAGTTGTGAGTTATACACTTAGAGTGTGATAATCTCATATTGGAAGCTTCATCACTTAGCTCTAGCCGTATCCTCGGAGGATAGCAAGGTGATTGTTGTTCCGGTCGTTTCTCCGGCGCGTGGCAAGTAGAGACGCGGTGCTTTCGGCGTTGGATCATTCAAGAGCTTGGAGCGGATTAAATTGAAAGGAGATCAACTAAAGCTTGGGGAATAGCTCGAGAGAAGGTTATCCATCTAATCAACGGACTACAAGGGTGAGTTTCTATATCTCTTGTTATTCGTTTTGATATTCGTATATGCGTAGCTCGATCGATCCTCGTAGGGATTCGGATCGAATTAATTTTCATTTTACCGCTTCCGCTGGGCCTTCGTTTTAGGCACCGAATGCCAACAGTGGTATCGGAGCAAGGTTTTGCGATCGTATATACGATATTGGCATTTGGAATGCTCGATTAGATGGTGTATGATTTGGAATCATTTTAGTCATAATCATGGTATATGTTTTTCGTTCGTAATAATTGTATTTTTCGTAAGTTTATGTCTAAATATAAATCTTAAATTTCTGGGAAATATGATTTATATTGAAGATATGAAAGTCGGAAAATATTGATATCGATATCCTATGAAAATCTAGCCCCGAATCGTCGTCGGACGACTTTTTGGACAAAAAGGGTAATTTGGCCGAGAGTGACTCGACCGTGTCTGGGTGACACGGCCGTGTCCGGCAAAGGTGGCCAAAGCATCGCTCGAGACCCGACCGTGTCGAGACACGGCGTGTCGCCGAAGTGACTCGACCGTGTCCTGGGTGACACGGTCGTGTCCGGCAGTCTACCAAGTCACTGCCAGGCGACCCGACCGTGTCCTGGGACTCGGTCGTGTCCTGGCCGGCATCTTCCGCTCGTGAATCGGTCATGCTGGCCCGTTTTCACCCCGGCTCGATTTTTCCGTGTATTCTTAAAAATTAATCTCCCGCACATTAAATTGGATTTAATATGATTAAAATGATTTATGGTATTTCATTTTATAAGGGAAATTTAATTAATTGGAATATTTATAATCGACCGAATTATTTTGAACGTTATCAAATTACCGATTGTGTGAATCGATTGGATCGGTTCGTATTGTTGATTGGATCAATGTATCTCTACGCTTTCCATTTATATAGTATTTATTGGATGAATGCTTTTTGAATGGGGATGTGGTTCGTGGACTTAGATTTGAATCATTCGTTTTATTCGATTGGGTTGTAAAGGCCGTTTTGAGCCTATTTATTTTACTAGAAATGTTTGTATCTAGGTTGCTTTTTTCGTTGTAAAATTTATATGTAATGACGAAGACCGAGGAAGATCCATTTCGAGAAGACGAAGATTCAAGACGAAGACTTGTAATTAGATTACGGAGTTTTTGTTTTCTAGGAACGGTCCATGAACCACATGTTGGTAGCAACTAGGTTGTGAATGGTTTTTTCATATTGTATGAATACCACAAACGCGCTAATATGATTAATGTGCAAAGTGTAACGTTAATCGCGAAAATTCTCCCACAATAAATAATTAAGTTTATAAGGTTTCAAGGTTTTCCTTCCTCCATCGAGTTTTCGAAATTGAAATCCAAACCGGATGTGCTATGCTTCCGAGTTATCGGGTAGTCGTCGGGAGGGCGGATAAATTACCGGGAGCGCATCGATGCCTTCGGTTGGAGCAAATTTTATCCCTAGAAACCTCGATAGGTTGCCGGATAAAATTCAATTGTGAAACCGATTTGCGTCGATGGTATAAACTTAACTTGTTCACGAACCATAGAAATCGTATAGGTTGAGGGGAGTGAACAAGGGGAAAAAGAAGATCGAATCATCCATTAGATGGGTTGGTGTTGGACACCACTTTATGAAAATTAATAGACTAGAAACTCGGTTGCCTCTCTATTAAGATTTATAAAGAACTCGATCACCACTATGAAGTAGAGCGACGATACTTAGGATATCACATGGGAGTGTGTTATTCGATAAAAATAGTGGGAGCCGGGTAACAAGAAAAGAAAAGACCTTAAATTCTATACTCGAACATAATTGAATGAGTCACTAATTAACTGCTATACTTAATGCATAAATCTCAATATGACAATGAATCCACTCGCAATTCTACTCGAAAAGAACACCTTAATGGGACCTAACTTTGTGGATTGGCTCCGCAATCTGATGATTGTCCTCGCATAGAGGCACCGGGATACGTCTTGGAGACAGACATTCCGGCGCCTCCTATGCGGACTCGAGCCAATCAGAAGAGATTGAAACCACGAAAAGTGGGTTAAGGATGACGTGAAAGTCCGTGCTTATATGATGGCTTCCATGTCTAATGAGCTTGAGAGCTCATGAGAAAATGACTTACGCTAGGCGATTCTATCTCACTTAACCGAGCTTTATGGTGAGCACACAGAATCGCTAGATATGAGATATCCAAGCAAGCTGCTCGGTGCAAGGATGAAGGAAGGTGAGAAGGTTGGGGAACACGTCCTCAAAATGATATCCATGATCGAGAGATTGGAGGCTCTTGATTTTAAAATGGATACTTCTCTCCAAACCGACCTTATCCTACGGTCTCTCCCGATTCCTTCTCACAGTTTGTTATGAACTTCAACCGCAATGAGATTGCATGTAACTTAGTGGGCTAATGAACAACCGTGACCGCTCGGTCTCGGATGAAGACTCCGCGGATGAAGGAGTGCTCTTGTGATTTCTTCTGGACCTCGGAGGTCTAAGAACAAGAAGAAAAAGACCAAGAAGCAAACTGGACCACAAGTTAAGGACCTTAAGGGTAAGGGCAAGGCCCCGATGGTTCCAAAGAACAAGAAGAAGAAGGATGCTTGTCTCAAGTGCGGTGAGTGGGCCACCGGGCTAGAGACTGTCCGATTCTTCATGGCACTTGGTCTGTAACTTTTAGTTTTGGAAACAAATTGTTACGCTCTTGTATTTTCTACTTCTGGATCGGATTCGGTGCTAGTTCTCATATTTGTACCGTGAATCGGGATCGGAACAAAGTAGGAAGCTTGGAGCTGGAGAAGTTATGATCACAGTCGGAAGCGGGCATAGTGTCGAGGCGACCGACATAGGATCACTTCTTTTGGGTTTAGAATCCGGTTTTGTTTTGACTTTAGAAGATGTACTTATTTTGCCCAAGGGGCACAAAAACATTGTATCCATTCCGGTCATGGACCGAAAAGGGTTTTCATTTTTCATTGGTGATGGTTCCTGCAAAATTTATTTTAGAAATAAACTAGTGGGTACTGCTACATTGTTGAATGGATTGTACCATCTAAATCTCAGCAACAAAGTAGTTGTGAATACTATGACTAGAAAACGTGGTAGGGATGAAACTAATCAAGTTTTGAAATGGCATCTTAGACTTGGTCATGTTGGTCAGACCAAGGTTTACAAAATGGAAAAGGATGGACTTATGGGTCCACTGGGATCGGATCCATTTCCTACTTGTGAATCTTGCCTTTAAGGCAAAATGACTGAGTTCCCCTTCATAGGGACTTATGAAAGAGCCGCTGATAAACTAGGATTAATCCATACCGATGTACGTAGTGTTTTGGAAGCAGCACGTGACGGATATCAATATTTCATTACGTTTACAGATGATCATACTAGGTATGGTTATGTATACCTAATGAAACATAAATCCGAGGCCTTTGAGAAATTCCAGGAATTCAAGGCCCTAGTCGAGAAACAAACTGGTAATCATATCAAAGCACTTCGGTCGGACCGAGGTGGCGAGTATATGAGTACGGAGTTTGACGAGTTCCTTAAGGAACATGGAATAGTTTCACAACTAACACCTCCAGGTACTCCTCAGTTAAATGGTGTGTCAGAAAGAAGGAACCGGACCCTGTTGAACATGGTCTGTTCCATGCTGGGCTATACTGACTTGCCGATTTACCTGTCGGGGTATGTACTTCTGACTGCCGCATATATCTTGAATAGATGTCCTTCCAAATCCGTTCCTAAAACTCCACATGTGATGTGGGAAGGAAGGAAACCAAGTCTTAATCATATTAGGATTTGGGGATGTCCCGCCTATGTCAAGAAGACTAAGGTGGAAAAGTTGGAAGCTAGGTCTGCGAAGGGACGTTTCATTGGATTCCCGTCTGGGACGATGGGATATCTATTCTACATGCCCGAAGATCGAAAGATCGTTGTTGCTTTACAAGCACACTTCCTGGAAGATGAGTTCATTCAGGAAGGTGGAGCAGGTAGAAGTATTTCTTTGGAAGAATACAATGAAACTCCTAAGGAGACACCTGTGCAAGAAATTGGAACCGAACCTTCTGAAACACAAGTACAACCACCTAGTAGGTCTAGTAGAGTGTCTCAATTACCTGAGAGGTATAGTTTTATGCACTTGGAGGAACTTGGTTTCCTCGAGGTTCCAAGTGATAAACAAGAGACCGACCCACGACCAATGACCTAGCAATGGTGGATGTAGACTCCATGAAATGGACTGTAGCAGTCTTCATGTAGTTGGGACCTTCATTTTGATGAGATGGTCAAAGAGTTTGACTTCATTCAAAATAAAGAGGAATCTTGTGTATACAAGAGGGTTAGTGGGAGCAAGATCACATTCTAAGTACTATATGTAGATGACATTCTACTAATAGGAAATGATGTGGGGATGCTCAGTTATGGGAAAGCTTGGTTTTCGAGTAATTTCTCCATGAAAGACTTGGGAGAAGAAACCTATATTCTTGGGATTCGATTCTACTAGGATAGATCGAAGAGAATGATAAGTTTTTCCCAAGCCCTCTATATAGATTAGATCTTAAAGAGGGTTCCTTCTGATGCGACATGGAATAAAACTTACCTTGAAGATGTGTCCTCATAATGAGGAAAAATGAAAGGTAATGAGTTATATACCATATGATTCGGCAGTGGGTAGACTCACATATGCTTTATTGTGTACGAGACCTGACATTGCGCATGCTGGGAGCGTGGTAAGTAGGTTTCGGGCTAACCCAGTTCGGGAACATTAGACCGCCATAAAGAACGTTCTCAAGTACTTTAGAAGGACTAGAGATCTGGTTCTTATATATGGTGGTGGAGAACTGAATGTGATGGGATTCACTGTATTGGACTTCCAAGGACAGAAAGACGATTCTATGTCTACTTCTGGCTACATTTACTCTTAATGGAGGAGCAGTATCTTGGCATAGTGCCAAGAATAGCGCGATCGCTAATTCCACTGTTAGCCGAGTATAAAGCGGCCTCGGAGGCCTCCAAAGGAAGAATTTAGAAGTTCTTGGGTAAACTTCACGTGACACTGTGTGCTGCCGGAGCAAAGACTACGAGCCTAGGAGCCAAGGTTTCATAACAGTTCCAAACATATTGAGAGAGAGTATCATCTCGTAAGAGCATTCGTTCGCAAAGAGATACATTGAGTTGCATAGAGTAGAGTCAGCCGACTACGTCGCTGATCCACTGACCTAGCCACTTTCTCAGATTAGCTTAGAGCGTCATCTGGAGAACATGGGTATTAGATACCATAGTGTGTGGCATTGAGTGCAAGTGGGAGATTGTTAGGAGTATGCCCTCGAATGCCACTCAGAGGTTGTTGAGTGAGGGAATTGTACTTGTAATTATGTAAACCATTTATATAAGGCAAATGAATGTTTCTTATTTACTGGTAGTTACTGGCATTCCTAACTCGTAAATAAACATATAGAAACTAGTCCGTGTATTTGAGAGCAAAACGTTCCACTCCTTATTGGATAAGGGGTCGGCCTTTGGAAAGATTATAGCTCAAATACTTAATCGTTCGCAAGTCGATGAAACTTGACTGGGCGTTAAGTTTATGTGAAGACTTGTATGACGTGTTCTTTGACATGGAGAGTGCCTGTCGAACACTAATGGTTAGTGGGAGCACACATTATAGGTATGTTAATTGGATTAGTATACTCGAACCGACTCACCCTCGATTCGTTACATGGATTTCACTCCGGGACAGTCAATGACGGAATCGAAAGGTTGTGATAGGTATTCGTGAACTTTCGACTTGAGGATTTAGTAGGGATGTGCTTGTGACGTCAAGATTTTCATTAGAGTAGTTCGACCACGTAGGAAGGCGGGGGTCAACCTCGACGTGCATCTTGACGGGCAAGTAGCAGTCCTGCGAATACCAAGATAGAATTCTTTCTCCTGTTAGTGAACGGGTTATATGTCCTATGCGGTTATTGGCAGATGAGATCATAAGTCTTTGGCCAAAGCATTGGAGCTAGCTGTATTAGATACACGAGAGCTCGATGATCTCGATTTGCATTAACGCATGCATAACGTCAAGTACAGATAGGGTTTGACTGACCGTGACCCTATAACTTGATCGGGACATTTGAAAGAAGGGTTTATACGTATATTGGTATTCACGACAAAATGGTTCTTGAATGATCCCAATCATTCGTTCTCAGTCGGGGTACAGTGTAGGCCACCAGGCTGGCTAGGTGGTGCTACTACTCTTTGGTTCCTCCCATTGCTGACTGAGACGGACCTACCGAGTCGCGCATTAGGATTGACGACGTAATGAATTAAGCTAATTCTCTCATTATGAATATTAGATATTGGATATCTAATTTGGGACATTGGATGTCTAAATCGATTTATCGGATAAATTGATTTACGGCCTAATGAATTAAATATTTCACTGGGTGATTAATTTAATTCATGAATATAATTATTTCTTGGAGAAATTAATTATGTTATTTTGTATTTGATATGTTTAATTAATTGGATTAATTAAACAACACAAATACATCGGAACGGAATCGGTGTTTATCTGTTTGGACTCGCGGGAGTCCGAAACGAACCGAACTTGTCCGATTTCTACATGGGCCAAACCCCCACATTTCCACCCACTTTCATATGGACCCTTGTTCCATTCTTTTATGATTTGATCATTGAGGTGGTGGGGCTTTGATTCTCATAATAATGAGATATATCATGTGAAGAGTTGAATAAATGAAGAAGACATCTCTCACTTGAGATTCCAAGCCATCTGTGAGATACATTGAGAGAGAGAGAAAGTGAGACTTTGAGTTCAAAACACTTATCTTCATCTTCTTCTTCAACTTGTTCTTGGTGATTCTTGGAGAAAAATCAAGAAATAAATGATAGTTGTGAGTTATACACTTAGAGTGTGATAATCTCATATTGGAAGCTTCATCACTTAGCTCTAGCCGTATCCTCGAAGGATAGCAAGGTGATTGTCGTTCCGGTCGTTTCTCCGGCGCGTGGCAAGTAGAGACGCGGTGCTTTCGGCGTTGGATCATTCAAGAGCTTGGAGCGGATTAAATTGAAAGGAGATCGCCTAAAGCTTGGGGAATAGCTCGAGAGAAGGTTATCCATCTAATCAACGGACTACAAGGGTGAGTTTCTATATCTCTTGTTATTCGTTTTGATATTCGTATATGCGTAGCTCGATCGATCCTCGTAGGGATTCGGATCGAATTAATTTTCGTTTTATCACTTCCGCTGGGCCTTCGTTTTAGGCACCGAATCCCAACATGGCCTTGCCGATTCACTGTACAACGTGTACAGCAGTGCTAAATCAGCTAAGGCGTTATGGGACTCACTAGACCATAAATACAAAATCGAGGACGCCAGTGCCAAGAAGTGGATTGTTGGATGGTTTCTCGATTACAAGATGATGGACTCCAAGACGGTAGTGAGTCAAGTACAAGAGCTGCAAGTGATCATTCACGAAATCCATGCTGAAGGAATGGTCATTAGCGAATCCTTCCAAGTGGCTGCTGTGATCGAAAAATTACCCCCGACTTGGAAAGATTTCAAGAATTATCTAAAGCACAAGCGCAAGGAAATGAGCATGGAAGGTCTGATCGTTAGACTTCGCATAGAGGAAGACAACCGAGGATCAGAGAAGAAAGTAAATATTGCTGTGGCAAAGGCCAATGTTGTGGAAACTGGACAGACATCCAAGAAAGGCAACAATGGAAAGGGAACCAAGCTGGGACCTAAAGGAGGAATTGGGAAAAAGAAAGAAAAATTCCTTGGAAAATGCTACAACTGTGAAAAGATAGGTCATATGGCGGCCGACTGCAGACTGCCAAAGAAACCAAAGAAAAAGGAGGGTAATGCAGCACATCTGATTACCGAACGAGTGGAACATCTTGACTTATGTGCTATGATCTCCGAAGTGAACCTAGTTGGCTCAAACACCAAAGCGTGGTGGATTGACACTGGAGCAACTAGGCATATATGTGCCAACAAGACTATGTTCTCCTCCTTGGAAGAAAAGGATGCCGGTGATATACTGTATATGGGAAATTCTGCAACCTCAACTATCTTGGGCGAAGGCACGATGATCTTAAAGATGACGTCTGGAAAGAAAGTGACTCTTAAACGCGTGTTATATGTGCCTGATATTCGAAGGAACCTTATTTCGGGTACCTTGTTGATGAAGCATGGCTTTAGAACAGTTTTCGAGTCCGATAAAGTTATTTTGTCGAAAAATGGTGTGTTTATAGGCAAGGGATATGAATGTGATGGGCTAGTTAAGCTCAATGTAATGACTATAAAAAATAATGAAATGAAGAATTCTTCTGCTTACTTGCTTGAGTCTCCTAATTTATGGCATGCTAGATTAGGACATGTTAATTTTAATGCAATGCGTAGACTAATTGCATTACAACACATACCAAAGTTTAAAATTGATTTAAACCACAAGTGTGAAACTTGTGTAGAGGCAAAATTAACTCGATCTCCATTCCGACAAGTGGAAAGAAACACCAAACCTTTAGAATTAATACATAGCGACCTATGTGATTTGAAGTTTGTTCAAACTAGAGGTGGAAACAAATATTTTATTACTTTCGTGGATGATTGTACTAAATATTGTTATGTATACTTGCTTAAAAGCAAAGATGAAGCCATAGAGAAATTCGTTCTCTATAAAACGGAAGTTGAGAATCAATTGAATGCTAAGATAAAAATCTTGAGGAGTGACCGTGGAGGTGAATATGTGGAACCATTTGGCGAATTTTGCTCGCAACATGGAATTATTCATGAAGTCACTGCCCCATATGCACCACAGTCAAATGGCGTGGCGGAACGTAAGAATCGCACTCTGAAAGAGATGATGAATGCGATATTACTAAATTTAGGGCTGCCGCAAAATATGTGGGGAGAAGCCATCTTAACGGCGAATTATCTTTTAAACAAGATATGTCGTAAGAACGGAGACAAAACTCCTTATGAATTGTGGAAAGGAGTCAAGCCTTCCTACAATTACATGAAAGTGTGGGGGTGTCTAGCAAAGGTGCTGATACCTACTCCTAAGAAAGTTAAAATAGGCCCAAAAACGGTTGACTACATTTTCATTGGATATGCACACAACAACAATGCTTACCGATTTCTTGTGCATGAATCCAAAGTGCCTGAGATTCACAAGAATACGATTATGGAATCAAGGAATGCGTCATTCTTTGAGAATATCTTTCCTTGCAAGACTACAAGTGAACCCCTTATCTCATCCGAATGGACTTCTGAACTAATGGATGAAGATAATGAAGACCAAATAATGGATAATGAGGACGAACCTAGAAGGAGCAAGCGACAAAGGACGGAGAAATCTTACGGACCAGATTTCATCACCTACTTGCTCTAAAAGGCTCCTCAGACTTACAAAGAAGTTGTAAGCTCGACGAATGGACCTCTATGGAAGGAGGCTATCAAAGAAGAGATTGATTCTATATTACAGAATCATACTTGGGACCTAGTGGAATTACCTCCTAAGTGTAAACCATTAGGAAATAAGTGGATTTTTAAGAAGAAATTGAAAGATGGAGTAGTTGATAAATATAAGGCTAGGCTCGTAGCGAAGGGATATAACCAACGTGAAGGCCTAGATTATTTTGATACTTACTCTCCTGTGACAAGAATAACTTCCATCAGGATGATACTTGCCATCGCAGCATTACGAGGCTTAGAAGTTCATCAAATGTATGTAAAGACTGCCTTTCTTAATGGGGACTTAGAAGAGGAAATCTACATGGAACAACCCGAGGGGTTCTCTGCTCCTGGACAAGAAAGGAAAGTTTGCAAGCTCGTAAAATCATTATGCAGTTAGGCAGGCACCAAAACAGTGGCATGAAAAATTTGATCATGTCATGATAAGCGGTGGCTTCAAAATTAATGAATCCGACAAATATGTATATGTGAAAGACACAGAAAATGGTTACGTCATTTTGTGTCTATATGTAGATGACTTACTCATTACCGGCAGTGATGAAAGAATAATCAAATCGACCAAAGACATGCTGAGGTCGAGATTTGATATGAAGGATATGGGACTCGCAGATGTAATTTTAGGGATTAAAATCACATGAACGTCGGAAGGTCTCATGCTGAGTCAAGCCCACTATGTGGACAAAATCCTTGAAAGATTTAATAAAGATGACTCGGGCACAGCCAAAACCCCGGTGGATATGATGTTGAGACTATCCAAGAATAAGGGTGAAGGAGTATCTCAACTCGAATACTCACGCATAATAGGAAGTCTGATGTACTTGATGAGCTGTACAAGACCAGACATAGCCTACTCAGTTAGTAAACTAAGTAGATACACGAGCAACCCCGGAAAGGATCACTCGAAGGCGATCATAAGGGTACTAAGATACTTAAGGGGTACTCGAGAGTATGGGCTGCACTATACCAAATATCCAGCAGTACTTGAAGGATATAGTGATGCAAATTGGATATCTGATATAAAAGACTCCAAGTCTACAAATGGATATGTATTCACACTAGCCGGTGCAGCAGTGGCCTGGAAATCTTCGAAACAAACACTTATATCTCAGTCAACGATGGAATCCGAGTTTATAGCCTTAGATAAATGTGTAGAAGAGGGAGAATGGCTACACCATTTTCTAGAAGATATTCCAAGATGGGCAAAGCCTGTGACCGCAATATGTATTCATTGCGATAGTCAATCTGCGATTGGCAGGGCACAGAGCGTAATGTACAATGGTAAGTCTCGTCACATAAGGAGGAGACATAATACCATTAGACAATTGATATCAATAGGAGTTATCACTATTGATAAGTGTCATCAGAGGATAACATTGCGGATCCTCTAACCAAAGGGTTATCAAAAGACCTTGTTGATAAATCATCAAGGAATGGGTCTATTGCCTTGAGCTAATGGTTTTATGGAGGATACCCAACCTAAGCTGACTGGAGATCCCAAGATCTAGGTTCAATGGGACAACCAATTCATAAAACTGGGCACGATCACTGTGGGGGTTACCCCGAACCAACCATTCCTATGATGAAAACAGTGATACCCGTAGGGAGAGGTTAAGCTTATGCTTTTAATGATTCTTAAGTCGACAACGTATAGTCGGGTAGAGTAAAATACGGGTTTACTCAAAACACTTAAAGAGAATCACCTATGTTAGAGAGAAGAGGGGCCGCTTTAAAGGAGAATTGCTAAGGCACAATTCTTTAGAAACTCTCGCAGAACCAGGACGGTGTCCATGGCTAAAATGGGCACAATAATGAGAACAGAACAAATCAGGAAAGGCACTTGTGAAGGATATACGATCACTTACACAAGCGGTCGGACAGTTCAAAGGTATTTAGTCACACTGTCTAGCCAGTAAGGAGAATATATCTTTTCGAGGGAAGGTTCAAAGAGCATACTCTACCTATCCTATGCAATGCCTAACCGTAGTAACTATCACCAAGTCAACTCCGTGTCTGACGTGTGCTGCTGGACCATCAATCTCATTCATGTGGGGGATTGTTGGAAATATAAGATAAAATGGAGGAAATGGGCTATTTTGAGCAGCCCATTTGAGAGGAAATTTTGAGTGGGCTCGACTACGAGTTAAAGTCGGGACTTAGTTGGAATACATAGTACTCCGTACGAGGTTTCCAAAACATGTAAGAACACTCAAAATGATTGAGGTATGAATGAGATATAATGTTCCAAAGTGAACCCTTTAAAAATGAATTTGGGATGCTATCCCACATTGGAAAAAGAAGGGAGAAATTGTGAGTATATAAGGAGATGTGGACAAAGGCATGTTCAAAATGAGACATGTGTGGATGTGTGACTAGGCGCCCCTCGCGCACACACACACACACACGCGTGCGCCGCCGCCGCCGTCCGTCCGTCCGTCCGGCCGGCCGGCCGGCTCGGCTCTGCTCGGATCGGTTCGGTTCGGGTCGGCTCGGTCTCGATCGAAGGGCGATTTGGGCGAAATGTCTCAGCGTCTCGAAGTTATCTTTTTACTGCAATTTTATTCGGTAAAATTTATTTTACCGAAAATACCTCAATTAATAAATTCCGATTTTTTCGGATCCGGATAAAATCGAATCTGGATAAGTATTTCGATCGGTCTAGAGTTCCTACAGAAACCAATTTCGATCGGTTTAGAGTTCCTCCAGATACCAATTTCGATCGGTATAGAGTTCCTCCAGTACACAACCTCCTCTAGTCTTCACCTATAAATACCCGGCTGAGGGGGCTCGATTTCACAATTATTTTTTTGCGGACGAATTTCAAAGCCAACACAGCCAAATATTTTCTTCGTTTTTCTTTCTTCTGCGGTCGGTGATAATAGACAGATTTTGTTCTAGTTCGTTGAGGGTGCAGCGGATCACAGATTCGTTACATCGAGCTGTTGTTTTATCCTGGGAGGCAGCCGTGGTGAGGACGAATTTGCTGCAGCGAAACTTTCGTTTCACGTACGGGATCAGCGGATTTCGTTTTGCTAACAATTTTCTGCAGGGCTTATACTTTATATAAACATATATCGAATATATATATATATATATATATATATATTTTCTGTTATTTTCAAGTAATTGTTTTCAAATTATTTCAACAACTTGCTCTGTGAGTTTGATGTATGTTTTGAGATTGTGGGGTGGTGCTCCCGTTATACAATTCAACATTGTTATTACTTGGTTGAAACTTACTGTGATCATCTTGTTCCAATTTTCATATCACATGGTTTCCTTAAATGCAGTGGATGTACACCTTGAATGGACATCACTCATGCTTGTAAAATGGTTCTTTAATTTATGAAATATTCATTGGAAGAAGTTCTTTTTCATCACTTTAGCTGTTTTGTGTTCCATTTTCCCTGTTTTTTCATTGAATATCATGATACTTTAATCAGTATTGGGGCATATTTAAATTGTTTTTCATCGGTTATCATAGGTTGTGTCCTTTCTCTTTGCAGGCTCGGGCTGACCCGAATAAGTTTGTGTACGGGTTTAGTCATTTGTCACATGCAGCAAAAGAAGGCAACACAGAACTTCTTGAGTTGTTGCTTGGAGCTCGAGCCGATGCAAATTTAGTGAGCACTGTTAATTCCTATGTTTCTCTTTTCTAGATTGTGCTTATTTGTCTTCTACCTATGATATTTTCATCCCGTCACTTGTTGGAGACATAAACCCATTCTATAAAACCATTTTGGCTCTTGTCTTCGTTGTTGTTAGTCTTGTTGTCTCTTGATGAGCTAGCTTTTAAGTTTAACTGCTTCCATTGCTGTTTGACGATTGATTGCATTGGTAATGACAACTTTCAGGATTCGATCAAACCAATTGAGGTTGCTGCATTGGCGCATAATCTTGAATGTGTTCGGCTTTTGTTTCCACTGACTAAAGAAATCCCACATTATCCAAATTGGACTGTTGATGGCATAATAGAGCACTGTAAAACAATGGTACTGAACCACTTTTTCTCGTCAAGTATATGTTGATCATACATTCTCTCTCTCCCTCTCTCTCAAGTATAATGGGTCAATTGTCATTCTGAAGAAGCTAAAACAATCGTGCAGTATCAATCAATGGATATACTCATTCTTGTAAAATGGTTTTTTAGTTACTGAAATATTCATTAGAAGAAGTTCTATTACGTCTCTGTAGCTGTTTTGTGTTCCAATTTCTCTGTTTTTTTAGTCAATATCTGATACCTTATTCAGTATTGTGATATATTTGAATTGCTTTTCATCAGTTAAGTCATTTCTCTTTTCACCAGACGAAGATTCAAAACTTGTAATTGATTGATTGTAATTTTCTTTTTATCGAGTCGATGATGACTAGGTACTTAGGAATGGTCCATGAACTATATGTTGGTAGATTTAGGTTATTATATTTTTCATATTGTATGATAAACAAACAAACCGACAAACTGCCGTTATAAATAAGTTATAAAGATCATGACGTTTCTTATCCTCCGTCATGAAAGATTGAAATTTAAACTGAAATATTATTCTTTCGAGTATGTCGCGGTAATATTCTTGGGGAAGGTTGATAAATTCCTAGAGTGCATTAGATGCCTTCGGTTGTGACAAATCAAAACCCTAGAAGCCGTATGGGTTGCCGGGTGAGATTCAATTATCAGACTGATAGGAGTTGACAGTTTGAACTTAGATAGTTCAACGATCCATAGAAATTGTATGAGTTGAGGACAAGTGAACTAGGGGTAAATGAAGATCGAATCATCCATTAGATGGATTCGTGTTAGACATCACTTTATAAAGAATAATAGAACAGAAAGCGTATGGGTTGCCTTAAATTTCGTAAAGAAATAGATCACCATTATAAAGTCAACCATGAGTTCTATATTCCA
The DNA here is from genome assembly GCA_033398695.1 of Orobanche coerulescens. Lineage (NCBI taxonomy): Eukaryota > Viridiplantae > Streptophyta > Magnoliopsida > Lamiales > Orobanchaceae > Orobanche > Orobanche coerulescens. The sequence continues at coordinate 56,363,920 of CM065803.1, forward strand.
CAGGGAGTGTGAAATGTCGATATAAATAGTGGGAGCCATGTTTTGAATAAAGAAAGTCCTTAGATTTATTCAGATCATAATTAAACAATCACTCTGCAGTTAACAAATGAAAAAATCTCAAAAATGACAATGAACCCTCTCACAATTCTGCTTGAAAATAACACTCTTACTGGACCCAACTTTGTAGACTGCTCCGTAACCTACGGATAGCCCTTGGTATGGAGACGCTTGGCTATGTATTGGAGGTGAACATCCCACCGGCCCTGCACAGGCCAAGACTAGTCAGGAAGCTATTGAAGCCCATGAGAAATATTGGGATTCGGTGCCTGAAACGAAGGCCCAGCGGAAGCGGTAAAACGAAAATTAATTCGATCCGAATCTCTACGAGGATCGATCGAGCTACGTATATACGAATATATAAACGAAAAGCAAGAGTCGTAAGAAACTAACCCTCGAAGTCCGTTGATTAAATGGTAACCTTCTCTTGAGCTATTCCCAAGCTCTTGAACGATCCAACGCCGAAAGCACCGCGTCTCTACTTGCCACGCGTCGGAGAAACAACCGAAACGACGATCACCTTGCTATCCTCCGAGGATACGGCTAGAGCTAAGTGATGAAGCTATATATGTAAAGATTACTACACTCTAAGTGTTTTAATCTTACTCTCTCTATATGATTTTCTCTCAATTTTTCTCCAAGAAAAATGAAGAAGAAATGAATGAAGAAGATGAAGATAATTGAGAAAATAGTTTTTCTCTCTCTTTCTCTCAATCTCACTCACGTAGGAATCATTGGAATGAATAAGTGAGAGATGTCTTCTTCTTCATTTATTCAACTCTTCACATGTTACATCTCATTATTATGAGAATCAAAGCCCCACCACCTCAATGATCAAAACATTAAAGAATGGAACAAGGGTCCATAAGAAAGTGGGTGGAAATGTGGGGGGCGGCCCATGTAGAAATCGGACAAGTTTGGTTCGTTTCGGACTCCCGCGAGTCCAAACAGATAAACTCCGATTCCGTTCCGATGTATTTGTGTCGTTTAATTAATCCAATTAATTAAACATATCAAATACAAAATAACATAATTAATTTCTCCAAGAAATAATTATATTCATGAATTAAATTAATCACCCAGTGAAATATTTAATTCATTAGGCCGTAAATCAATTTATCCAATAAATCAATTTAGACATCCAATGTCCCAAATTAGATATCCAATATCTAATATTCATAATGAGAGAATTAGCTTAATTCATTCCGTCGTCAATCCTAATGCGCGACTCGGTAGGTCCGTCTCAGTCAGCAATGGGAGGAACCAAAGAGTAGTAGCACCACCTAGCCAGCCTGGCGGCCTACAATGTACCCCAACTGAGAACGAATGATTGGGATCATTCAAGAACCATTCTGTCGTGAATACCAGTATACGTATAAACCCTTCTTTCAAATGTCCCGATCAAGTTATAGGGTCACGGTCAGTCAAACCCTATCTGTACTTGACGCTATGCATGCGTTAATGCAAATCGAGATCATCGAGCTGCCGTGTATCCAATACAACTAGCTCCATTGCTTTGGCCAAAGACTTATGATCTCATCTGCCAATAACCGCATAGGACATATAACCCGCTCACTAACGGGAGAAAGAATTCTATCTTGGTATTCAGTAGGACCTGCTACTTGTCCGTCAAGATGCACGTCGAGGTTGACCCCTGTTGGGAATACTTTGGTATCCAGCGTCCTCACCTTCGACTCGGGAGAACGTAACTGGCCGGGCTTAACATCCCGACCTGCGGCATCCTAGTGGTGCAGCCCCTCATGTCCGCCTGTCGCTTAGTACGGGGCTCTGCACTGCCACTAGAGAGTGGTTAAATGAATTGATTTGGACTACTCATACCAACAAGATGCATCTTCTTTTCTGGTAGCCATCTCATAGAAACTCCAAAGTTAAGCGTGCTTGGCCTGGAGTAGTTATGGGATGGGTGACCCCCTGGGAAGTTTCTCAGGGTGCGCGTGAGTGAGGACAAAGCGCGCTAGAAAAGACTCGTGTTGGTACAGTGAGGATAGTCTTCATCATTCTCAGGGACCAACACCAACCAATTTATTTTTAAAATGAATTCAACATGACCCATCTCCAATAAAAAATAACATCTCTTACGGTCCATGACCGAAATTTATACAATATTTTTTTGCCTCTTCGGCAAAATAAGTACATTATCTAAAGTGATAATAAAACCAGATTTTAAATTCAACATAAGTGATCTGGTGTCAGTAGCCTCGGCACTATGGCCACTGTCGAATGTCATCATTATTTCTCCAGCTTCAAGATTTTTACTTCATTCCAGATCTTGATTCATTGTACATATGTGAGAACTTGCACAAGAATCAAGTATCCAAGAAGTGGGATAATAGTTACAGAACAATTGATTTCCAAAACTAGTAGTTCCGTAACTAAAGCTGCATTGTGGTCAAGTTCTGAGCAGTGCCTCTTCCAGTGGCCTAGCACACCATAGTTGAGCAAGCATCTGTCTTTTTGTCCCCATTACTCTGTGAAATCATTTGGGCATTGTCGTTATCTTTCTATACCCCTCATTTTGGCTTGGATTGCTTCTTGTTCTTTTTCTTATGGTTCTTGGTCCTCCGAGGCCAAAAGAAATTACAAGTGCAGTTTCCTTCGGCTTAGTTATCATTTGAAAATGTACATACTCAGTTTGTTCATTAGCCTAGCCTATAAGCAATCTCATTACAGTTGAAGTTCATAACAAACTGAGAGAAAGAGTCAGGAAGTGACTAGAGGATAAGGTCGATATAGAGAGAAGCATGCATTCTAAAATCAAAAGCCTCAAATCTCTCGATAATATATATCATTTTGAGGACATAATTGTCAACTTTCTCACCTTTCTTCATCAGCACCAAACAACTGCTTCGATATCTCATATCAAGCACTTCAGTTGTGCTCTCCATAGAACTCACTAAGATATGCCAGAATCGCTCTTGCAGAGGGCATGTTTTCATTGGCCCTTTGAATCTCGTTGTTCATTGAGCCCATCATGAAACCTCTAACCCTGACATCATCTCTAACATATTTCTTTTTAGGAGTATGCCCTCGAATGCCACTCAGAGGTTGTTCAGTGAGGGCATTGTACTTGTAATTATGTAAACCATTTATATAAGGCAAATGAATGTTTCTTTATTTACTGGTAGTTACTGGCATTCCTAACTCGTAAAATAAACATATAGAAACTAGTCCGTGTATTTGAGAGCAAAACGTTCCACTCCTTATTGGATAAGGGGGTCGGCACTGGAAAGGTTATAGGTCAAATACTTAATCGTTCGCAAGTCGATGAAACTTGACTGGGCGTTAAGTTTATGTGAAGACTTGTATGACGTGTTCTTTGACATGGAGAGTGCCTGTCGAACACTAATGGTTAGTGGGAGCACACGTTATAGGTATGCTAATTGGATTAGTATACTCGAACCAACTCACCCTCGATTCGTCACACGGATTTCACTCCGGGACAGTCAATGACGGAATCGAAAGGTTGTGATAGGTATTCGTGAACCTTCGACTTGAGGATTTAGTAGGGATGTGCTTGTGACGTCAAGATTTTCATTAGAGTAGTTCGACCACCTTAAACGGAAGGCGGGGTCAACCTCGGCGTGCATCTTGACGGACAAGTAGCGAGTCCCATCGAATACCAAGATAGAATTCTTTCTCCCGTTAGTGAGCGGGTTATATGTCCTATGCGGTTATTGGCGAGATGAGATCATAAGTCTTTGGCCAAAGCAATGGAGCTAGTTGTATTGGATACACGACTCGATGATCTCGATTTGCATTAACGCATGCATAGTGTCAAGTCTGAGATAGGGTTTGGTCGACCGTGACCCTATAACTTGATCGGGACATTTGAAAGAAGGGTTTATACATATCTTGGTATTCACGGAGAATGGTTCTTGAATAATCCCAATCATTCGTTCTCGGTTGGGAGTGCAGTGTAGGCCGCCAGTGCAGCTAGGTGGTGCTACTACTCTTTGGTTCCTCCCATTCTTGATCGAGACGCGTCGAGTCGCGCATAAGGATTGACGACGGAATGAATTAAGCTTATTCTCTCATTATGAATATTAGATATTGGATATCTAATTTAGGACATTGGATGTCTAAATCGATTTATTGGATAAATTGATTTACGGCCTAATGAATTAAATATTTCACTGGGTGATTAATTTAATTCATGAATATAATTATTTCTTGGAGAAATTAATTATGTTATTTTGTATTTGATATGTTTAATTAATTGGATTAATTAAACGACACAAAACTGTCAGGCAGAATCGGAGTTTATCTGTTTGGACTCGCGGGAGTCCGAAACGAACCAAACTTGTCCGATTTCTACATGGGCCGCCCCCCACATTTCCACCCACTTTCTTATAGACCCTTGTTCCATTCTTTAATGTTTTGATCATTGAGGTGGTGGGGCTTTGATTCTCATAATAATGAGATGTAACATGTGAAGAGTTGAATAAATGAAGAAGAAGACATCTCTCACTTATTCATTCCAATGATTCCTACGTGAGTGAGATTGAGAGAGAGAGAGAAAAACTATTTTTTCAATTATCTTCATCTTCTTCATTTATTTCTTCTTCATTTTTCTTGGAGAAAAATTGAGAGAAAATCATATAGAGAGAGTAAGATTAAAACACTTAGAGTGTAGTAATCTTTACATATATAGCTTCATCACTTAGCTCTAGCCGTATCCTCGGAGGATAGCAAGGTGATCGTCGTTCCGGTTGTTTCTCCGACGCGTGGCAAGTAGAGACGCGGTGCTTTCGGCGTTGGATCGTTCAAGAGCTTGGGGAATAGCTCAAGAGAAGGTTACCATTTAATCAAAGGACTTCAAGGGTTAGTTTCTTACGACTCTTGCTTTTCGTTTATATATTCGTATATACGTAGCTCGATCGATCCTCGTAGGGATTCGGATCGAATTAATTTTTGTTTTACTGCTTCCGCTGGGCCATCGTTTTAGGCACCGAATCCCAACAGTGGTATCGGAGCGTAGGTCTTGCGATCGTATATACGATATTAGCATTTGGAATGCTCGATTATATGGTGAATGATTTGGAATCATTTTAGTCATAATCGTGGTATATGTTTTTACGTTCGTTGTAGTTATATTTTTCGTAAGTTTATGTCTAAATATAAATCTTAATTTCTTGGAAATATGATTTATATTGAAGATATGAATGTTGGAGAATATAGATATTAGATATCCGGTCGAAAAACTAGTCCCGAAATGCCGTTGGGCCGGTCAGGAGAAGTCCGGAAGTCGGGGCCGCGGCCCTGTCTGGACCGGGGCGGCCATCATCTTGTGGGCCGCGGCACAATCTCGAGGGCGCGGCACGGGGCTGCTGGGCAGCCGGCCGGCAGCTGCCGAGCGTGATCGGCCATGCCAGCATGTCTGCCGGCATCTGCCGTGATGACTCGCCATGGCAGCCAATTTCGCCTGCCTCTCGATTTTTCGTGTATTCTTGAAAATTAATCTCGCATGTTAAATTGGATTTAATATGATTAAAATGATTTATGGTATTTCATTTTATAAGGGAAATTTGATTAATTGGAATATTTATGGTCGCAAGAATTATTTTGAACGTTATCATATTACCGATTGTGTGAATCGATTGGATCGGTTCGTATTGTTGATTGGATCAATGTATCTCTACGCTTTCCATTTATTTAGTATTTATTGAATGAATGCTTTTGAATGGGGATGTGGTTCGTGGACTTAGTTTTTGAATCGTTCGTTTTATTCGATTGGGTTGTAAAGGCCGTTTTGAGCCTATTTATTTTACTTGAAAAATTTGTATCTAGGATGCAATTTTCAATGTAAAATTTATATGTAATGACGAAGACCGGAGGAAGATCCATTTCGAGAAGACGAAGATTCGAGACGAAGACTTGTAATTAGATTACGGAGTTTTTGTTTTCTAGGAACGGTCCATGAACCACATGTTGGTAGCAACTAGGTTGTGAATGGTTGTTTCATATTGTATGAATGCCACAAACGCGCTTAAACGATTAATGTGCAAAGTGTAACGCTAATCGCGAAAATTCTCCCACGATAAATTATTAAGTTTACAAGGTTTCAAGTTTTCCTTCCCTCCATCGAGTTTTCGGAAATTGAAATCCAAACCGGATGTGCTATGCTTCCGAGTTATCGGGTAGTTGTTCGGGAGGACGGATAAATTACCGGAGCGCATTGGATGCCTTCGGTTGGAGCAAATTTTATCCCTAGAAACCTGATAGGTTGCCGAATAAGATTCAATTGTGAAACTGATTTGCGTCGATGGTATAAACTTAACTTGTTCACGAACCATATAAACCGTATAGGTTGAGGGGAATGAACAAGGGGAAAAAGAAGATCGAATCATCCATTAGATGGGTTAGTGTTGGACACCACTTTATGAAAATTAATAGACTAGAAACCTGTTCGGTTGCCCTCTATTAAGATTTATAAAGAACTCGATCACCACTATGAAGTAGAGCGACGATACTTCCGGATTTCACATGGGAGTGTGTTATTCCGATAAAAATAGTGGGAGCTGGGTAACAAGAATAGAAAAGACCTTAATTCTATACTCAGAACATAATATACCAAGTCACTAATTAATCTGTTATGCTTAATGCAGACATAACTCAATATGACAATGAATCCACTCGCAATTCTACTCGAAAAGAACACCTTAATGGGACCTAACTTTGTGGATTGGCTCCGCAATTTGATGATTGTCCTCAGTATAGAGGCACTGGGATAAGTCTTGGAGACGGACATTCCGGCGCCTCCTGTGCGGACCCGAGCCAATCAGGAAGAGATTGAAAACCACGAAAAGTGGGTTAAGGATGACGTGAAAGTCCGTGCTTATATGATGGCTTCCATGTCTAATGAGCTTCATAGAGCTCATGAGAAAATGACTTCTGCTAGGCATATTCTATCTCACTTAACCGAACTTTATGGTGAGCACACGAGAATCGCTAGATATGAGATATCCAAGCAAGCTTCGGTGCAAGGATGAAGGAAGGTGAGAAGGTTGGGAACACGTCCTCAAGATTATATCCATGATCGAGAGATTGGAGGCTCTTGATTTTAAAATGGTTACTTCTCTCCAAACCGTCCTTATCCTACGTCTCTCCACGATTCCTTCTCACGCTTTGTTATGAACTTCAACCGCAATGAGATTGCATGTAATTTAGTGGGCTAATGAACAAACTTGTGACCGCTCGATCGCAGATGAAGACTCGCGGATGAAGGAGTGCTCTTGTGATTTCTTACGGACCTCGGAGGTCTAAGAACAAGAAGAAAAAGACCAAGAAGCAAAGTGGACCACAAGTTAAGGACCTTAAGGGTAAGGGCAAGGCCCCGATGGTTACGAAGAACAAGAAGAAGAAGGATGCTTGTCTCAAGTGCGGTGAGTGGGCCTTTGGGCTAGAGACTGTCCGATTCTTCATGGCACTTGGTCTGAGAACTTTTAGTTTTGGAAACAAATTGTTCGCTCTTGTATTTTCTACTTCTGGATCTGGATTACGGTGCTAGTTCTCATATTTGTACCGTGAATCAGGATGCGGAACAAAGTAGGAAGCTTGGAGCCGGAGAAGTTATGATCACGGTCGGAAGCGGGCATAGTGTCGAGGCGACCGACATAGGATCACTTCTTTTGGGTTTAGAATCGGCTTTGTTTTGACTTTAGAAGATGTACTTGTTTTGCCCAAGGGGCACAAAAACATTGTATCCATTCGGTCATGGACCGAAAAGGCTTTTCATTTTTCATTGGTGATGGTTCTGCAAAATTTATTTTAGAAATAAACTAGTGGGTCTTGCTACATTGTTGAATGGATTGTATCATCTAAATCTCGGCAACAAAGTAGTTGTGAATACTATGACTAGAAAACGTGGTAGGGATGAAACCAATCAAGTTTTGAAATGGCATCTTAGACTTGGTCATGTTGGTCGGACCAAGGTTTACAAGATGGAAAAGGATGGACTTATGGGTCCATTGGGATCGATCCCTTTCCTACTTGTGAATCTTGCCTTAAAGGCAAAATGACTAAGTCCCCTTCACGGGGACATTTGAAAGAGCCGATAAGTGGGATTAATCCATACCGACGTATGTGGTGCTTTGGAAGCAGCACGTGACGGATATCAATATTTCATTACGTTTACAGATGATCATACTAGGTATGGTTATGTATACTTAATGAAACATAAATCCGAGGCCTTTGAGAAATTCCAGGAATTCAAGGCCCTAGTCGAGAAACAAACTGGTAATCATATCAAAGCACTTCGGTCGGACCGAGGTGGCGAGTATATGAGTACGGAGTTTGACGAGTTCCTTAAGGAACATGGAATAGTTTCACAACTAACACCTCCAGGTACTCCTCAGTTAAATGGTGTGTCAGAAAGAAGGAACCGGACCTTGTTGAACATGGTCCGTTCCATGTTAGGCTATACTGACTTGCCGATTTACCTGTGGGGGTATGCACTCCTGAATGTCGCGTATATCTTGAACAGATGTCCTTCCAAATCCGTTCCTAAAACTCCACATGAGATGTGGGAGGGAAGGAAACCAAGTCTTAATCATATTAGGATTTGGGGATGTCCCGCCTATGTCAAGAAGACTAAGGTGGAAAAGTTGGAAGCTAGGTCTGCGAAGGGACGTTTCATTAGATTCCCATCTGGGACGATAGGATATCTATTCTACATGCCCGAAGATCGAAGGATCATTGTTGCTTTACAAGCACACTTCCTGGAAGATGAGTTCATTCAGGAAGGCGGAGCAGGTAGAAGTATTTCTTTAGAAAAATATAATGAAACTCCTCAGGAGACACCTGTGCAAGAAACTGGAACTGGACCTTCTAAAACACAAGTACAACCACCTCGTAGGTCTAGTAGGGTGTCTCATTTACCTAAGAGGTATGGGCTTGTGCACTTGGAGGAGCTGGGTCTCCATGAGGTTCCAAGTGATAGCCAAGAGACCGACCCGACGACCTATGACCAAGCAATGATGGATGTAGACTCCACGAAATGGCGTGAAGCTATGGAAGCTGAGATAGACTCGATGCATGTAAATCAGGTCTGGACTCTAGTAGACCGCCCCAAGGGCATAGTGCCCATTGGGAATAAGTGGATCTACAAGAGAAAGACTGATGGTGATGGCAAGGTTGACGCCTATAAGGCCAGGCTTGTGGCAAAGGGTTATACCCAAAAGGAAGGGATTGATTACCACGATACCTTCTCGCCCGTAGCCATGATCAAGTCTATTCGCATGATGCTTGCTATAGCTGCCTACCACGATTATGAGATATGGCAAATGGACGTAAAGACGGCTTTCATTAATGGATTCCTCGAGGAGGAAATCTATATGGAGCAGCCTAAAGTTTTTGTGTCCGAAGTCGATATTCAGAAAGTGTGCAAACTTCAGCGTTCCATTTATGGACTGAAGCAAGCGTCGCGTAGTTGGAACCTTCGTTTTGACGAGGCGGTCAAAGAGTTTGACTTCGTGCAAAATGAAGAGGAACCTTGTGTATACAAGAAGGTTAGTGGGAGCAAGATCGCATTCTTAGTACTATATGTAGATGACATTCTACTAATAGGAAATGATGTGGGAATGCTCGATTACGTGAAAGCTTGGCTTTGAGTTATTTCTCCATGAAAGACTTGGGAGAAGCAACCTATATTCTTGGTATTCGGCTCTACCGGGATAGAGCGAAGAGAACAATAGGCCTTTCCCAAGCCCTCTATATAGATAAGATCTTAAAGCGATTTAAGATGGATGATTCTAAAAGAGGGTTCCTACCAATGCAACATGGAATAAAACTCACCTTGAAGATGTGTCCTCAAAGTGAGGAACAACGCAAGGAAATGAGTAATATACCATATGCTTCGGCCATGGGTAGCCTTATGTATGCTATGTTGTGTACAAGACCTGACATCGCGCATGCTGTAAGCGTGGTGAGTAGGTTTCAGGCAAACCCAGGTAGGGAATATTGGACTGCTGTAAAGAACGTTATCAAGTACTTGAGAAGAACGAGAGATATGGTTCTTATGTATGGCAGTGGAGATTTGGATGTGGTGGGATTCACTGATTCGGACTTCCAAGGACTGAAGACGACTCGATGTCCACTTCTGGCTACATATTTACTCTTAATGGAGGAGCAGTATCTTGGCATAGTGCCAAGCAAAGCGCGATCACGATTCCACTGTCAGGTGAGTATCAAGCGGCCTCGGAGGCTTCCAAGGAAGGGTTCTGGATTAAGAAGTTTCGGGAGAACTTCAAATGATACCATGTCTTGAGATGCTGTTCATTGTCTTTGCGACAAAGACAGAGCTGTAGCGCAGGCCAAGGAGCCTAGGTTTCATAACAGCACCAAACATATTGAGAGGAAGTATCATCTCGTAAGAGAATTTGTTCGCAAGGGATACATTGTGCTGCATAGAGTAGACTCGACCGACAACGTCGCCGATCCACTGACCAAGCCACTTTCTCAGACTAGCTTGGAGCGTCATCTGGAAAACATGGGTATTAGATACCATAGTGTGTGGCATTGAGTGCAAGTGGGAGATTGTTAGGAGTATGCCCTCGAATGCCACTCAGAGGTTGTTGAGTGAGGGCATTGTACTTGTAATTATGTAAACCATTTATATAAGGCAAATGAATGTTTCTTTATTTCTTGGTAGATTCTTGGCATTCCTAACTCGTAAAATAAACATATAGAAACTAGTCCATGTATTTGAGAGCAAAACGTTCCACTCCTTATTGGATAAGGGGGTCGGCACTGGAAAGGTTATAGCTCAAATACTTAATCGTTCACAAGTCGATGAAACTTGACTGGGCGTTAAGTTTATGTGAAGACTTGTATGACGTGTTCTTTGACATGGAGAGTGCCTGTCGAACACTAATGGTTAGTGGGAGCACACGTTATAGGTATGATAATTGGATTAGTATACTCGAACCGACTCACCCTCGATTCGTCACACGGATTTCACTCCGGGACAGTCAATGACGGAATCGAAAGGTTGTGATAGGTATTCGTGAACCTTCGACTTGAGGATTTAGTAGGGATGTGCTTGTGACGTCAAGATTTTCATTAGAGTAGTTCGACCGGAAGGCGGGGGTTGTTGGCCACTTAAGTATACTGGATACAGTTTGGAAAATAGTTTAAACAACAAACTGTACGGAATCTAAATCTGAGTGCGTAGCGGAAGTCTTGGATACAGTTAGTTGCCGTGGATACAGCAACTAAGTATTTGGTGTATACTTAATATATCACAGTTATTTAAAACAGTAAAAGCTGAAGGTAAATGACACAGTAATTTAAGTGGTTCGAGGTAAACCCTCTCGTCCACCGGTCCTCCCACAGAGTAAAAAGTTTATTATAATTTCTGCGTACACAACTACGTAATTATAAACAAACCTATCCTTGTATCGTTCACACAGATTGATACAAAGAATGTCACTTTCAACCGTTCACACAGATTGGTTAAAGCTTCCTTCTTGACTAGCTTCTTCACACACAGTTCCAAAGCTTCGTCCTTATTCGTCCCACACAGGTCAGAATAACTTGTTGAGTTCACACAGAGCTCGGTTTTTACATAGAGGTAAAAGGTAGGTAACCAGGTAAGAACAGCAGCTTTGAAGTTCTTGAGCTGATGATGGCTGTTCTTGCTGTTGAGCACTGTATATCTCTTTCGTTCTTAATAGCAGTATGCTTTGGAGATATGTTTGCTCAGATGATAACTTTGATAGCTTTGAGAGTTAGGTTACTTGGGGTGTAACTGATCTTCAATGTCTTCAAGGATATATATAGTCTCTGAAGAAAGTATCCGTTGGGATATATCCGTTTGAATAAGATGTCGTTCAACGGGATTATGACATGATCCGGATTTCGCGGGATTCTGAAGATCTGAAGACTGGCAGTATTTAAATACTTTATCCTTGAGTATTTAAATACTTCTTTGTTCAACGGGACTTGACTTGTGTTCTTTCTTGTCCTTTTGTGAACTGTATGGAAGATAACTGTATTTTGAGCATCGAGACAGTTTCCATACTTGGTCTTTTACAAGTCTTCTTGCTGTACTGACGAGCTTCACTTATGCTGATTCGAGGCAGGTCTTCGATACAGGATAAAGCCTTGAAGCCTCGATACAGTTTCCTTTACTGTATTTGGCATATATGTCAAAACCTCTAAATAACATTCGATACAGGGATCGGGTATCCCGGCTGTTTCGATACAGGGTGTTTGTTTTTCCCAACAATTTCCCCCTTTTTGACAATTTGCCAAGACTAACTTACTTAACTCTTCGAGTCTTCTTGATGATGCCAAAACCTTCTTTATGAAGCATTCTTATGTGATGATTTCTGGCAGATTTCTTGGTCTTTCGTCAAAAGGTCCGACTTAGTGACTTAGTCTAATAATGAACTGCTTGCAGGCACGTTCGATACAGTTTGAGATTTATTACAACTTAAGCCTATGATTGGCGCGCAGGCACAATCTTACAATGTATTCTAAGTTTACAACTGAAATTTTGAACTGTTCGTAGACTAGTTCGTACAGCTTATTTTTCAATCAAGTTTATCTAACTTGAGATTCCTATCAAACAATTTAAGTAATCATACATTAACACAGTAGATTACGAGTTGTAATCTTTCAAGACAAACAAATTCAAAATGATTGAGTACAAAGTTTGCTGTTTCGAATAGAAATTACAAAAACAAAAAAATAATATACATAAATTTCAGATCTTTATCTATAATCCGCATGCCTCCATGGTCTTTTTCCTTGTTCGTTCTCGGTGCCACGCCACCAGTTTTGAAGAGAATCATTGCCTCGTTCCTGGTATATCGCCCTTCCTTCATATGAACGATCAAAGGCAAGTATCCAATCTTCTGGATGGGTGACCCGATCTCCTCTTCTATGTTTGGATTTCATTTCGATTTGGAGAGGGAGTTTACCTTCTTCTAGCATCTTCGTAAACTTATCACGCTCCGCTAACGTTTTATAATTTTTGAAGATGGCGGATTCCCGATGAGTCGACAAAATATCTCATCGTTCATTCTTCCTCCAAAGGCTTCACTTCGTCGGCAGTTGGGTTGCGGTTGGTCGGCAGACGTATTTCCGAAGGTCTCTGAATAAGAGTTTGCCAAGGGACATTAGGGTCATGGAATTCCGGTCTGGAGCCTGAAATTTTAAAGCTTTGGGATTGAGGTGCTAGCTTGTTCAATTCGGCGGATACTGCTCGAGCAAATTTCAAATTCCCTTTCTTGTTGCAGCCTTATTCTCCTTGCAGCTTCTCGTGCCTCTTCCCCCTTTTTGGCTTCATCAAGACTTTGCAGGATTTCAAGAGCGGCGTCCTGTTTGGTCTCGATGCTGGTTATTCTTTCAACAAGGGAGGAAAGAGTCTGCGACATATCTTGAATGCATTTGTCGTGAGCACGCAGTTGAGAGCTGTTCTCAATCATTGCACAGGCGGTCTTGGCTTCAGCTATCCTTGTCTTTGTAGCTTCCTCCTTCAGCAGTTGCTCCTGTTTATCTTCCATGATCTTCAAGGCTTGCTTGAAAACTTCTGGCAAAAGAATGAATGCGTCGACAACTCGAGATACTTCGTGTTGAAGAGTGGTCATTTCTTCGACGGCAGAGGTGTGCATCCAATTCAGTGCCTTTTCAACGGAAGATAGAGCGTTTACTGCATCTTGGATAAATACAGTCTGAAGGCCAAGAGCTCGCAGGCGCTCTTTTCGTGCAGCAGAGACCGGAGAGTCTGGTTGGGCGAAGTCTTCAGCGCCATTCAACCTCCTTACATTCACGGATGGACGTGAAGTAAGTTGGACATCCTCAGGTTCGTTACCGTCCTCGGATTCCATTGTTGAAGGGGCGGGAGCAGCTTCCTGTGGTTCGGCGACAGTTGGTGGAGAAGCTTCCTGTTGCGAAGACTCTTCGGCAGATATGGATGCAGGAGGGACTGAATCCTCCTGTTGGCTTGCAGGAATAGCTTCTTCGGTCGCAGCAGGCTCGGGTGCCTGTTCCAAAATTTCTTGAACTTCCTCGACTGGAGGGACTGATTCCTCTTGGTCGGGAATGTTCTCCGGCTGTGGCGAAGGGGGATTGGCTTGGGTAGAAGGCCCTTCGTCTTTTCTGGGTGGAGAGGCGTCTCGGGCTTCAGCCTCTTCACGACTCATTCTCAGACCTGCTTGTAAAGCGTCGTCGTCGTCGTCTGAGTCATGATCGTCATCATCTTTTGGATTAATGGGAGAGTCCTTTGACTTCTTCTTTCCTTTTCTCCTGGCGTCAGATTTGTGCAGCAGGTGGCTTTCAATTAGGTCTTTGCAAGAGGCGTTGTCCCATCGAAGCAGGGCCTCAATTTCAGTTGAGTCTGTTACTTCGGAGACGAATCTCTCTTCGTGGCTCCATTCGCTCCAGTTGTACAGTGTGTCGTACGGAGCTAGCCTGTAGCCTTTCCATTGCAGAAATCTTTCGTACGCGTGTTCAATTTGAACCGAAAGAAGTGTTTGATTTATGATCGAGTCAGGGGAGGGACTTCGAATAACGTTTGGAGACGCTGTTTCGAGGGATTCCTGTACAGGTATGGGATCCTGTACGGAAGATGGACTCCTTGCAGGGGATGGTGCCTCAAGGAAATGGATCTGTGACGGTGTGGGATCCCGCAGAGGAGAAGTAGCTTTTGGCTCCGAATGGGTAGCCGACTCGCTAAAGTCTTGAGCGTTGGCGAGATGTCTCTATATCCATCGTAGCCGCCAAAGGCTCGGGATCTACCGTCGATGCGGTAGGAGACACCTCTTCCACAGGGGTTGGGCCACGGGGTTCTTCATCGATGGGTTGCGCCACGGGCGAGACATCCTTGGAGTGCTTGGCTTTGATTTTTGAGAGCCTCCTGAGTCTCTTCTTGGACTTCTCACCAGCAGAGTGTTTCTTGCTGTGAGATCGCTTTCGCTTCTTTGAAGATTCCATTTCTGGGACCTTCACGGTTTCATCTCTTGGGTTGGCAGAAATAGGCATGTGCCTGGTTCTCGGGTGGTTGCAATGCATGGTGCTCTGGTTATACGCAGTGGGTTTGACACCTCCTAAGTATATCCTCGAGCTATTTTTCTTTGCATCGGCGGATTGCGTCAGTCCGCACTTCGTCAGGATGTAGTTCAGCATTAAACCAAAGGATTTCTTTTGGGTGGCAGGTTTGCACACCTCTTCTTGAAGACGTTTCAGAATGATTTGGCACCAATTGACCTTTTCACAGGTCAAAATAGCTACCATCATTCTGAACCTTAAGTTCGTGCACATCTCGAACGCACCGGTTCGGTTTTCAATGATCCTGGAGCAAAAGTCATGAAGATAGACAAAATGAAGAAGAAAATTTTTCTTGTGACAAGTAGTTGTCACCATATCAACCACTTTGGACCCTGTAAATAGTCCATAAAACTTAGTAATAAGCTCTTGAGACCCGAACGTCTCAAGTTGGTCCATGGTCAGGCCATCGGCGGGCAGCCTGTAGATTCTCTGGAGTAGATCGCGATTTATGCAGATTTCCACTCCCTGGACTATTGCAGTGATGTCAGCAACATGTCCTCCCTGGGCTAGTGACAGAAAACGGACGGCGGCGTTGAGGTAGAATTCCTCAACCAGATGGGCGTCGTATTTGTCGGCGGTCTTGCTCCCGAAGCGATAGAGACCTTGTTGTTCAAGACGAGTAATGATATACTCCATCGGTTCTGAGTCGTTGGTTTCCGAGAGAATACGCTCGATGATGACAGGTTTGGAGAAGATCCGGCCATCAATGATGTTGGAGGATTTCTTCAGAACAGGGGAAGAAGATTGACTAGCCATTGATGGTTTCTTAAAACAAAGGTGGAAGAAAATAGTCGAAATTCGCAGTGAATATGCAGAAAAATATGTAGGCTGTTTGCTTGAGAACTCTTGTAATTGCAGAAAGCGTAAAGAGTCTCTAATGGCGAATCTGATCCTTTTATACTTGGGCGGCGAAATAGGGTTTTGCAGAGTACGAATGGTCAGATTTTAAGGGATGGGAACCGGTTTTGAAATCAACGGTCAAGATGGATTTAGTGTAACTGGTACGCTAATCCAATAAAAGGTTTTAAAATACAGCGGGTCCCACTTCTGACATAGGTTGATACCCTAAATGCCTAAAACGGCGGTTTAAAAATAATAAACAATTTAAAAACATCGTGGCTTTTGAGATTCAGTTGTCCAGATGTCGTGTAAGGCATTTAATGAACATGACGTTTGACATAAAAACAGGGCACGTGGACAAAAATTATTTTAAAGAGAAAATAATATTATATTAGATACTGAATCGAAATCCTATAGCATGTGCTGTTCTCCGCGTCGATACAGCGTTCCCCCTTAAAAAGGTACTAATAGGTTTTGAATTCCATACAGCAATATTTGGATTAATGCTGTATTCATGGGTCTTACAGTATTCCCCCTTAATTATTGCACACACCACTGTAGGATTCATATGCCTTCGTTCGCTCTGATCGTATTGATGATTATGAGTGTACGAGATAATTAATGTTGGATCTTTGTATTCACGGGTCTTACTGCATTCCCCTCAATTGTTGAGTAAAAGCAGAAATTTACTTACAGGAGTCCGGCCGTAGTATTCCCACCTCGCTCGAGCATGTTTAATCTTGCCGTGTCGAGAGGCTTGGTGAAAATGTCACCACCAACATCTGTATGAACTTTTTCCAGCGAACATCCTTGTTCTCGACATGATTCTGATAAAATGATGCTTCATGTTGATATGCTTAGTGCGCGAGTGCGTAATGTGATTGTGCGTGATTGCAATTGCACTCGTGCTATCACACATGATCGAGTCTCTCTAGCATCGATTCCATAATCGGACAGCTTGTTGCCGCATCCAAAGGATCTCGCATACACAGCCTACCAACAAAGATAGTACTCGATTCACCGTGGAAAGAGAGTTAGCCAATTACTTCTTCTTGAACCAAGAAACGAGTCTAGGTCCGAGAAAGTGACAAGTTCCACTTGTACTCTTCCTATCTAGCTTGCAGCCTCCGAGATCCGAGTCATTGTATCCAACTAAATCGAATCCGCCTTCCTTAGGATACCACGATCCGCATCGACTGCCTTTAATGTACTTCAGGATTCGTTTAGCTGTATTGAAGTGTGATTCCTTAGGTGCAACTTGGTATCTCGCACACACTCCAACAAAGCTGGATATCGGGCTGCTAGCCGTTAGGTACAGGAGCGAACCAATGAGCTTCTGTAGAGTGATTGGTCAAACGGCTTTCCGGCTTCATCAGCACTAATTTGCACGGAAGTGCTCATAGGGGTTGGCGAGGATTTGGAAGTGTTCATTCCAAATTTGTTGAGAAGCTCCTTGCTGTATTTCTCCTGGTTGATGAATATACCTGTAGGCAACTGCTTTACCTGCAAACCTAGGAAATAACTAAGTTCCCCTATCATACTCATTTCAAATTTGCTTTGCATGAGATGTGAGAACCTTTGACATAGATCAAGGTTAGTTGAACCAAAAATAATATCATCGACATAGATTTGTACCATTAGAAGGTCATCACCTTCCTGTATCTTGAACAAGGTTTTGTCCACAGCACCTTTCTCAAATCCGTTGTTGGTGAGATATTGGGACAGGGTTTCGTACCAGGCTCTAGGGGCTTGTTTAAGTCCGTACAACGCTTTCCTTAGCCTGTAAACTAGATCAATACCGTCTGTGTTGGCAAACCCTGGTGGTTGTTCAACATAAACTTCTTCTGCAAGTACTCCATTCAGGAAAGCACTCTTGACGTCCATTTAGTATACGATAAAACTCTTATGGGCGGCAAAGGCTAAAAATATCCTAATGGCTTCTAGTCTCGCTACAGGGGCGAAGGTTTCATCATAGTCGATTCCTTCTTCCTGACAATAGCCTTGTGCTACTAGTCTGGATTTGTTCCTTATGATAAGTCCATTTCGATCCTTTTTGTTTCGAAATACCCATTTGGTTCCTATAACCGTTGGTGTGTCGGTCTGGGTACAAGATACCATACATTGTTTCTTTCGAAACCATTAAGCTCTTCTTCCATAGATGTTATCCAATGAGAGTTGTTAAGAGCGTCTATGGTCGAAACAGGTTCGGACTGGGCTAAGAATACAGCGATAGTGCACATATTCAGTCTTCTAAGTTTGGATTGAGATTTCCATTCAGGAAATTGTGAGACTTCAGCATTAGATTCTTCTTGTGCACAAAGTACATTTCCTTGTGTACTCTATATTCTCCTACGAGTAGAAACACCGGCATTAATGTTTCCAATGATCAGCTCTTGCGGGTGATCTCTCAACCATCTTCGGTCGGGTTCTAGTTCAGGATCCCGTACTGTATCAAAAGTTTCTGTGGGTACAGCTTCAGCTTGTACAGCGTCAGCTTCATCCACATCGATTCTTACAGCTGCGGGGTTGATTTCTAAATAAACTACAGGTTCTATGGGTGTAGGTGGATCCAAGATAGATAGATGGTGAATGTCCTGAGTGATATCATCTACTCCTGTAGGGTCATGGTGTGGTTCGTCGAACACTACATGAACTGATTCCTCGATCGTCAGCCTCCTTTTATTAAAGATTCTGAAAGCTTTGCTGACGGAGGAGTATCCTACGAATATTCCTTCATCTGATTTTTCATCAAAGGTTCTAAGTTGATCCTTCCCATTGTTCAATACATAACACCTGCATCCAAAAATGTTAAAATACGAAACTAATGGAGTTTTGTTATTCCATACCTCATAAGCCGTTTTGTTGTGGTGCTTGTTGACGATACAGCGGTTTTGAGTGTAGCACGCTGTATTGGTTGCTTCACCCCAGAAACGCTGTGGCAATTTGCTTGCGGCAATCATTGTCCTTGTTGCTTCTTTCAACGTTCTATTCTTTCGCTCGGCAACACCATTTTGTTGAGGTGTACGGGCGGTGAGTATTCGTGCTGTATTCCATTCTCCGAACAGTATTGCTCTATAAAGCGGTTAGTAAATTCAGTACCTCTGTCGGAACGAATGCACACGATACTCGATGCTTTTTCATTCTGCAACTTTCTCAGGAGCTCGGGCAGCCTTGATGTTGTTTCCTTCTTCTTGCTAAGAAAGATCGTCCAAGCATACCTGGAATAATCATCAACAACAACCATGCAATATTTCTTACCTCCCAAGCTTACTAGGTCTACAGGACCGTAGAGATCCATGTGTAGCATTTCCAACACTCTTTGGGTTGAAAGGTAGGATTTGCTTTTCGGGGTTGACTTGATTTGCTTGCCTTTCTGGCATGGTCCGCAGACGCTGTCCTTCTTGAATGACACATCTGGCAAACCTCTAACCATACCCTGTCTTGAAAGCTTGTTGATAGTCTTGAAGTTGACGTGAGACATCCTCTTGTGCCATAGCCAGCTAAGATCTGCAGTGCCTTTGGCAACAAAACATGGAATTGAGGAGCTCATAGGCTTCGATCAAGAATGTACATATTACCCGATCGCTTCTGTAAGCACAACTTCCTTGGTTTGGGTGTTCTTGACTCTACAACGATCTATATAGAACTTCACCGAGAAGCTGTTTATCACGTAATCGGCTAATACTAAGTAGATTATACTGTAAGCCTTCAACATATGCAACATCGGTGACCTTGAATTTCCCGACAAGTAGGTTTCCTTTCCCTCTTGTTCTACCTTTAGACTTATCACCGAAGCGAACTTTCGGACCGCGACCTTCTACAAAATCAGATAGCTTGCTCTCTCCTGGTCATGTGACGAGCATCCACTATCGAAGTACTGTATCCTCCTCTAGAATGTCCCGTAACAAAGAAATTAGGTAGATTTAGGTCCCCTTTGATTTTGGGTCCATATATGTTAGTTCCTTTAGGTACCCAGATTTTCTGACAAGAATTGGTTTATCTTGTAGGATGTACTCGGTACAGTGTTGCGATATCTACGGGGGGCATATCCGTAGTTGTTATAATCATGATAATTACTATGCATGTAAAATTCAGGGTTATTATTATTATTCCAGTACGAGTGCCGTCTAGGAGGTGGAGACATTTTCCTAGGCCTAACAGCTTGTCTTCTGGGTCTCCAGTTGGATTCCCAATGCTGTTGTTGATAGTGAACTGGCATCTGCTGTCTTGAGAGATAACGGGGCTCCTGTATCCAATACCTAGGCGCACTATACTGAGTGTACTGCTGTGCGGGCCTTTGGTGGTTGGATACCGTCTTCTTTCTGAATGACTGCCGGCGTTGATGATATGCTTGTGGAGGATGCTGTTTTGTACGCCTTCTGAGTGGTTGTTGGTTCCACTGTCTCGAATAGTAGAGTTGTGGGGGCGGAATTGCAGCCTTCGGTTTTCTCGGTACAGCAGGTTCCTTTATGGGACTCGGAGTATCTTCCGATTCTGGAATGTGTTCCACACTCTTGACGAACACAGTACTAGTTTTACCTTTATTCGAACATGAGCTGTATCCTAAGCCACTTTTATCATGAGCATGTTGCCCAGTGCTTAGAATTTCTTCCATTCTTTTGGACGATTTTTCAAAAGACTTCAGAATGGTCTCAAGTTCAGTTTCTCGCTTTTCAAGAGTTGTAATTTTGGTTTTTAGTAGAACCAAATCATTTGTCTTGCTCTTATTGTGGGTTTTAACCTCATTTAGTTCATGAGCAAGTTGATGATTGCTCTCCATGAGTTTTTCAAAATCGACTTTGCTGGTTTCACAATCAAGAGACATATTTTCATAGTTTATTTTCAGCAAGTCATTTTCATCTTTCAGCTCTAGATTTGTTAATTGAAGCTGTATATTCTCAGTTTTTAGAGTCTCATGGGCCTTTTGAATGTTTTTAAACTCATTCATCATATTTTCAAAAGTATGAGATGCATTAGATGGAATAGCTGAGGTTGAACTTACCTCATCGTCGCTGTCTTCACCTTCTGGAACATCTTTGGCCATAAAGCACATGTATGCTTTATCATCGAACTCATCGTCAGATGAATCACTTTCAGTGACCACCTGAAGACATTCTGCTGATTTGGATGGTGTGGGGGAGGCTTCTGATTCTCCAATCAGGGCCTTGAGCTTGTCTTTCCAAGCACGTCTTCTTTCATCTCTCTCTTGTTGCTCGGCCTCATGCAATCTTTGGTCTTTGGGATGAGGACATTTGTTTGCATAATGGCCCGGTTTCCTGCATTATAGCACGAGTTAGCATCACGGATGACGTTTCGGTACTTACCTTGTTGACAGGTTTGGGCACTGTAGGAGTCTTTCCAGATCGCTTTGATGAACTTTTTGAATTTATGCATTAGAAGCGCCATTTCATCTTGTGACAGGATGTCGTGCCATCACGCATTCTTATGACCGGGCTTGACGAGCTAGGCATGCCGTGTCGATTGTTCGATACAATGAGAGCCGTGACCTTTGAAGGAGATTCTTGACTTTCTCTCTTGTCTATGTCATACTCAAAAGCTTTAAGGTCGAGAAGAGATCAAAAGTGGATATTTCATTAAGATTACAGGGATACACGCATAGCCGTGGTCTTAATGTCCCATCTGGGGAGAGATCTGAAAATTTTTAAGTTCTTCTCCTTTTGGGTGTAAATCTTGCCCAACGCTTCAAGTTCACCGACAAGATGAATCTGAGGTCAAGTTCCTCAAGTGTTTCCGTTGGTTTCATTTCAAAAGATTCAAATTGCTGAGTAAGTTTTGAAATCTTGTTTTCTTTTGAGAGCTCAGTTCCCTCACAAATTAACTTGAGTTTATCCCATATTTCTTTGGCTGTTTTGCAGCTCTTTACCTTTGAGAACGTGCCTTTGTCAAGAGTGACAAATAACGCGTTCTTAGCCACGTTGTCGAGATTGGCTCGCTTCCTTTCATCTGTTGTCCATTGCTCGCGTTCTTTCTCGAGCATTTCAGCATGGGCTTGGCCCTCAATCCTTGCGGCTGGATTGATCTTCATGATCTTGATCGGACCATCTGTATAACAAAAATCATCTCTTCGTGCATTCTTTGCAAGATGAGCTTCCATTCTAATTCTCCAGTCGTCAAATTCGTTAATAGAGAACATAGGGACTTTGTTAATCATAGAAGTATCCATACTGATAATATAGGAATGAAAGAGACTGTTTTGAAAATAAGTGATTTGAATCTGATTCGGTTAAAAAGAAATACGACTGATTCTTTTTAGAATCAACCTCTCTGATACCACTTGTTGGCCACTTAAGTATACTGGATACAGTTTGGAAAATAGTTTAAACAACAAACTGTACGGAATCTAAATCTGAGTGCGTAGCGGAAGTCTTGGATACAGTTAGTTGCCGTGGATACAGCAACTAAGTATTTGGTGTATACTTAATATATCACAGTTATTTAAAACAGTAAAAGCTGAAGGTAAATGACACAGTAATTTAAGTGGTTCGAGGTAAACCCCTCTACGTCCACTGGTCCTCCACACAGGAGTAAAAAGTTTATTATAATTACTGCGTACACAACTACGTAATTATAAACAAACCTATCCTTGTATCGTTCACACAGATTGATACAAAGAATGTCACTTTCAACCGTTCACACAGATTGGTTAAAGCTTCCTTCTTGACTAGCTTCTTCACACACAGTTCCAAAGCTTCGTCCTTATTCGTCCCACACAGGTCAGAATAACTTGTTGAGTTCACACAGAGCTCGGTTTTTACATAGAGGTAAAAGGTAGGTAACCAGGTAAGAACAGCAGCTTGAAGTTCTTGAGCTGATGATGGCTGTTCTTGCTGTTGAGCACTGTATATCTCTTTCGTTCTTAATAGCAGTATGCTTTGGAGATATGTTTGCTCAGATGATAACTTTGATAGCTTTGAGAGTTAGGTTACTTGGGGTGTAACTGATCTTCAATGTCTTCAAGGATATATATAGTCTCTGAAGAAAGTATCCGTTGGGATATATCCGTTTGAATAAGATGTCGTTCAACGGGATTATGACATGATCCGGATTTCGCGGGATTCTGAAGATCTAAAGACTGGCAGTATTTAAATACTTTATCCTTGAGTATTTAAATACTTCTTTGTTCAACGGGACTTGACTTGTGTTCCTTCTTGTCCTTTTGTGAACTGTATGGAAGATAACTGTATTTTGAGCATCGAGACAGTTTCCATACTTGGTCTTTTACAAGTCTTCTTGCTGTACTGACGAGCTTCACTTATGCTGATTCGAGGCAGGTCTTCGATACAGGATAAAGCCTTGAAGCCTCGATACAGTTTCCTTTACTGTATTTGGCATATATGTCAAAACCTCTAAATAACATTCGATACAGGGATCGGGTATCCCGGCTGTTTCGATACAGGGTGTTTGTTTTTCCCAACAGTTGGTACAGCTACATTACTAAATGGTTTATACCATTTGAATCTAAATAAAAAAGCCACTGTGAACACTATAACTAGGAAGCATCGTAGGGATGAAATACACCAAGCACTTAAGTGGCATCTTAGACTTGGACATGTTTGGTCAGATCAAGATTTATAAAATGGAGAAAGATGGAATTATGGGTCCATTAGGATCGGATCCCTGTCCAACTTGTGAATATTGCCTTCAAGGAAAAATGACTAAGTCACCCTTCACAGGGACTTTTATAAGAGCTACTGAAAAATTTAGACTAATCCATACCAACGTGTGGGGCCCTTTTGTAGTGGCACGAGGTGGATTTCAGTATTTCATCTCATTTACTGATGAACGACTAGGTATGGATTCGTATACTTAATGAAACATAAATTTAAAGCCTTAGAAAAATTCAAGGAATTTAAGGCCCTCGATGAAAACTAAATGGGTCATCATGCTAAAGCACTTAGGTCGGATCTAGGTGGCAATTTTATGAGTACTGAGTTTGATGAGTTCTTAAAAGTATTGAGAATAGTATCACAGTTCACTCATCCAGCTACTCCACAATTAAATGGTTTGTCAGAAAGAAGGAACCGAACCTTATTGGACATGGTTCACTCCATGCTTAACTATACAGATCTACCGGTTTACGTATGGGGTTATGCGTTTCTTACTGCTTCTCATATCTTGAACAAATATCCTCTGAATTCCATTCCTAAGACTCCACATGAGATGTGGAAAGGTAGGAAACCAAGTCTTAATCATATTAGGATTTGGGGATGTCCTGCTTATATCAAGATGGCTAAAGTAGAGAAATTACAAGCTAGGTCTGTGAAGGGTCATTTCTGTAACACCCCCAATCCGCTCAGAGATATTACACTCCGTAGAACCTTTCCTCAAGGATCTACCAGGCTAGTAACAACATGAAACATCTGGACAATGCCTTTAAGGCTAAAATGACTCAGTAGACCGATTTGGCCTTTCAATAAAATCATACAACTCGATTACAACTCATGCCCACGTAGGGGTCAAAACACAACCACACCCGTACAACGGGAAAAATATAGCAGCGGAAAATAGAGTACAACTGAACCAATACACGATGTACGGTTCCTCATGTGATTAGTATCGATCACCTTTCATCATTCTTCGTGCCGACCCTGTGTTATGCTCCAAAACCTGAATGCAAAAACAGACATCCACCCCCCGAATACTCGGGGGTTAGCAAAACTCCACTGTTTCGCTAGTGCAAGAACAAAGTGCAAATACGAGCCATACAATTCACATTCCACGAATAGCAATAACCAGGAATCCTCAAAGATCCAAATGAAACGAAAGGTACTTCCCGAGGCAAGAGTTTGAGAAAACATTTCAAAATCGAAATATCATAAATCAATGGAAATGATTTATAAAACGGTTTAGAATGCCATCGAGAGTTTTAATAGAAAATAATTTAGGATTATCAAATCCTACTTTTCAAAATCCAAAAGACAAAAGGGGTCACCGCCCCAAAGGTTTACTTTCCGAAAAAAATGATATTTACCAAACCGTTGGGTTTTTAGCCCCAAATCCATAAAATGACTTTTACAAAACCATTGGGATTTTAGCCCCAAATCTCATCAACTCACAGTACACAAGAACGACCACAAGGTTTGTCTCCCAACATCAAAATCTACAAATAAAGGATTTAAAGCAAACAACAAAATACTCTAGTGCCATCCTATCCAAGTAGGCCAAACGAACAACTTACCTCTTACACACTTAGTCAATGCATGCACTCATGAAAACCGTTCGAAAGCACTCATTTCCGGAAATGCCATAATCAAATCACATTTGCAAAATGCACCACAATTAACCGTCGATCCACGTCTCTGTGGACCCCTACCGAGACCCCGTCGGATCTAACCCGTAGTGGTTAAAAGCAAGCTCGTCGATCCACGTCTCTTGTGGACCCCTACCGAGACCCCGTCGGATCTAACCCGTAGTGAGCATACACACACACATTACTCATGCAATACTAATATGCTAAGAATGTAAGTTCGTTAAGAATACTCACTAGAGATGGCCACTTACTCGACGCCGTTATCAAACTCTTCAAAAACACCATAACAAGATTAAATACGGAATACACGATCCCATAACTTTAAACATAGGAGTATCTTCATCGAAGACTTCAACGTTCAAAATAATCAAATCATAATCAATTCCCAAAACACACCGTTCACAAAACACACGCGTTTTGAAAGAAAGCCTTTAACGAGGCCAAACCGAAATCTTTTGAAACTTCATTTAAAACAAACAAACAAACACACCAAGACGATCACCAATCATCATATCTACAAAACGAGAAGCGTATGAACAAGGTACTTGCCTCGAATAACCACAACGCGGAGAATCGGTCGAAGTAGGTTGGCACGAACCGACTACGAACTCGCCGACTCCACCGAACGACAATCCACAACAATGAACTACGAACAAAAACAATAACAATGAAAATGAATTCCAATGTACGACCCAAAGCCGCTGAATTCAAAGAACAAATGACGAAGGTTCAAGGATTTCCCCCAAAACGGCCAAGAACACGATTCGTCCCGTCAAATCACGAAAACGGAATTCCAAGTTGAAATATGGATATACAACCCATAGAATGTGTTTAACAACATCATTTAACCATAATCGAACCATCAAAAATGGATGAAAAACAAGATCGAAAACAAATCCCCCAAAAGTCAATTCGAAGGAAATCAAGAAATATACTTCGATTCGAAGAAGAGCAATGGATTAAATGATGTTAAACACAAGAATACTACCAAGATTAATCATACCCATCATGAATTAATCAACAACACGGAACGAATCGGACAAAAATGCAAAAACCCCCAAATTCACGAAATTAGGGTTCTAAGGTAAGATTACCTTGATTCGCTGGATCAAAGGATGATAACGGATGATTGATTGATGTTATGAACTCAAGAACTTCGTGGATTTGTTGTCAAACAACATGGCTTCGCCATCCTCGAATCGCCAGCGCGGATAGAAGAGGAAGGAAGTGAGAAATGAATGAAAATGTGACTGCTCTGTCACATTTATACTGGGCCGGAACTAGCGTGCGCTACCCTTCCCGGACTAGCGTGCGCTATCGGCCGGTATCGGCCGAGTACCCTCGGCCAGGGCCCGCATGACCCGGCACCACCGACCAAAGCTGCCGACCAACCTGCCGACCCGACTCCCGCTAGCGTGCGCTACGGCCGGAAGCCTGCGCGCGCTAGCCGACCTGTCCAGTAACCTCTGGACTAAAAATCTCGCCCAGGTAACGTACACTAGTCGGCCGACAGCGTGCGCTACCCCTTCCGGTTAGCGTGCGCTACGACCGACAGTAGCGTGCGCTACCTGCCGATCCTGACCGAGTCCAGAACCTCAGAACCCCACTGCCCAGACCCGATAGCGTGCGTTAGGCCAGCCGATAGCGTGCGCTATACCTGCCGGTTAGCGCGCGCAGCCTTCCGGCCGTAGCGTGCGCTACGCCGGTTCCTGCCGCACCTGTCCGGCCGGTGCCCGCAATCGTCCGGCCAGTCCCGCAACCGTCCGGCCAGTACCCGACCACCAGGGCTCGACGACCCGAATTCCGAAAACGCACGGAATGAACACGACAAAAAGTTCGCGGACAACATCAACGACCCGAAATGAAAACATAATACCATAATTAATCATACGCGACCAAGAAACGAACAATCATGTCCGAAACACGAAGGATAATAAAATTCAAACAACAATTCTCAGGATGATCTGGTGAGAACAACAAGACATGCATTCCCATAAGATCCACAGGAAAGGAGAATAGCGATTGAAAAGTCACAAAGACAAAGGAGTTATTCCGAAACAATACCACACTCATTCGATCAACAAAAGCAAGGGGCAGGACAAGCTCAGAAATGTCAACGAACATAAATGAGTCGACAGAGTCGAAAACACAAGAGTTCCAAATCCGATCCACTTTGAATAAAAGAACTAATAGAACCAGATGATGTCACTCCCAAACAAGGTTCACAAGAATCGAACTGAACCCGAAAAAGTCACATCGATAACCAGATCGACCCACAACAAGATCACAGCTCGTTCGGACGATGAAACCGAAATACAGAACAAGTTCATAAAGTATCAGCGAACATGAGCGAATCGATAGATTGGAGAAAGAGAAAATACAGAAGTCAAAATAGTACGGGTATTACCTCCGACCTCGTCCACGAAATTCACAAAAACAGGAGCAAGGTTACAAGACATTAAACAACCGACACATAACGGAACCATCACCGATGCACACGGTCATACCAAACCAAGCTCTAACAGCTCGCACATGCGCGACAACGCAGAAATCACCACGAGGCGACAACATTTAACACCAACATCCCGCCTCTCACAGGGGACTAACACAACAAATGTGTGGAAAACGACTCAACGCTCACACCGCCAATTCGATCATACTCGGGAGCAAATATCAAAATGACAACGCGAACATCATACATACATACTCAGCCCTCAAACGGGAATGGATAGGTTTTAAAAACGAAAATCTCATTTTGAAAATAATTTGGAAGAACACCGGTTGATCTTGAGTATCACCTTTCAAGAAGTACAAACGTGAAACATCGTTATCGAGACTTTGGAGAACCATTTCGCATTTGATAAAAATGAGGACACTTTCTCTTAGTGAAAACTTTCAGAATATTCGACCCTCGGGTCTAAATAAAAGTGTTTCTAAAACATTGAAAATATCTCAAAGCATTTTGGTCCTCGAGGTAGAAAATTTTTAAAATATATTGTGGCACCTTGGATGTACCACAAGAAAATAACTCATTTGAAAAGTATGTCTCGAAATTTATTGTTCTAAGATACTCAAGGTTTTCAAAAATCCAATAGGCCAGAATGCCCAAAACTCACACATATCGGCGTTCACTAAAACAACTCCTAGTACACGTATCAAAACGTTTAAAATCAAGACAATACATGTCTTTAAACGGAAATAAACGAAAAAATACCACATTCAGAACAAAACCACTAACCCCACTCGAGGCCTCTAAGGACCCTCCCGCACTGGCTAGTGAACAAGTCGAACGCGTATAAGCACAAAGCTTCCACAATAGAACTTGTAAAACGTGCAAATCGATTCGCAAATCATCAGCCACGGACAAAAACAACAATAAAAAGACATCACAAGCGACGACACTCCTCATATAAATCAAATACGAGAGTCGACTAAATACATATCGTGAAATCAAAATCCACATAAGGATTCCACCACTTAACAAATAATCATAAAAATAGCTCGTGTCACACGAGACACAACACAAAGAAGGGAGACTTACTTCCACAGGTCGCACGAAGATGATGATCGCCCCACGATACTAATCACGACCAACAAACTCAAACGACGCCTCGCGACACGACTCAGTCAGATAAAATCCGACGAAACAAGACTCAAACAACACGACTTGACCCGACAGCCTAGGTTTCCACAACCTAAGCTCCGATACCATTTATGTAACACCCCCAATCCGCTCAGGGATATTACACGCCGTAGAACCTTTCCTCAAGGATCTACCAGGCTAGTAACAACATGAAACATCTGGACAATGCCTTTAAGGCTAAAATGACTTAGTAGACCGATTTGGCCTTTCAATAAAATCATACAACTCGATTACAACTCATGCCCACGCAGGGGTCAAAACACAACCACACCCGTACAACGGGAAAAATATAGCAGCGGAAAATAGAGTACAACTGAACCAATACACGATGTACGGTTCCTCATGTGATTAGTATCGATCATCTTTCATCATTCTTCGTGCCGACCCTGTGTTATGCTCCAAAACCTGAATGCAAAAACAGACATCCACCCCCCGAATACTCGGGGGTTAGCAAAACTCCACTGTTTCGCTAGTGCAAGAACAAAGTGCAAATACGAGCCATACAATTCACATTCCACGAATAGCAATAACCAAGAATCCTCAAAGATCCAAATGAAATGAAAAGTACTTCCCGAGGCAAGAGTTTGAGAAAACATTTCAAAATCGAAATATCATAAATCAATGGAAATGATTTATAAAACGGTTTAGAATGCCATCGAGAGTTTTAATAGAAAACAATTTAGGATTATCAAATCCTACTTTTCAAAATCCAAAAGACAAAAGGGGTCACCGCCCCAAAGGTTTACTTTCCGAAAAAAATGACATTTACCAAACCGTTGGGATTTTAGCCCCAAATCCATAAAATGACTTTTACAAAACCATTGGGATTTTAGCCCCAAATCTCATCAACTCATAGTACACAAGAACAACCACAAGGTTCGTCTCCCAACATCAAAATCCACAAATAAAGGATTTAAAGCAAACAACAAAATACTCTAGTGCCATCCTAGCCAAGTAGGCCAAACGAACAACTTACCTCTTACACACTTAGTCAATGCATGCACTCATGAAAACCGTTCGAAAGCACTCATTTCCGGAAATGCCATAATCAAATCACATTTGCAAAATGCACCACAATTAACCGTCGATCCACGTCTCTGTGGACCCCTACCGAGACCCCGTCGGATCTAACCCGTAGTGGTTAAAAGCAAGCTCGTCGATCCACGTCTCTTGTGGACCCCTACCGAGATCCCGTCGGATCTAACCCGTAGTGAGCATACACATACACACGTTACTCATGCAATACTAATATGCTAAGAATGTAAGTTCGTTAAGAATACTCACTAGAGATGGCCACTTACTCGACGCCGTTATCAAACTCTTCAAAAACACCATAACAAGATTAAATACGGAATACACGATCCCATAACTTTAAACATAGGAGTATCATCATCAAAGACTTCAACGTTCAAAATAATCAAATCATAATCAATTCCCAAAACACACCGTTCACAAAACACACGCGTTTTGAAAGAAAGCCTTTAACGAGGCCAAACCGAAATCTTTTGAAACTTCATTTCAAACAAACAAACAAACACACCAAGACGATCACCGATCATCATATCTACAAAATGAGAAGCGTATGAACAAGGTACTTGCCTCGAATAACCACAACGCGGAGAATCGGCCGAAGTAGGTTGGCACGAACCGACTACGAACTCGCCGACTCCACCGAACGAAAATCCACAACAATGAACTACGAAAAAAAACAATAACAATGAAAATGAATTCCAATGTACGACCCAAAGCCGCTGAATTCAAAGAACAAATGACGAAGGTTCAAGGATTTCCCCCAAAATGGCCAAGAACACGATTCGTCCCGTCAAATCACGAAAACGGAATTCCAAGTTGAAATATAGATATACAACCCATAGAATGTGTTTAACAACATCATTTAACCATAATCGATCCATCAAAAACGGATGAAAAACGAGATCGAGAACAAATCCCCCAAAAGTCAATTCGAAGGAAATCAAGAAATATACTTCGATTCGAAGAAGAACGATGGATTAAATGATGTTAAACACAAGAATACTACCAAGATTAATCATACCCATCATGAATTAATCAACAACACGGAACGAATCGGACAAAAATGCAAAAACCCCCAAATTCACGAAATTAGGGTTCTAAGGTAAGATTACCTTGATTCACTGGATCAAAGGATGATAACGGATGATTGATTGATGTTATGAACTCAAGAACTTCGTGGATTTGTTGTCAAACAACATGGCTTCGCCATCCTCGAATCGCCAGCCGCGGAAAGAAGAGGAAGGAAGTGAGAAATGAATGGAAATGTGATCGCTGTCACATTTATATCGGCCGAACTAGCGTGCGCTACCCTTCCCGACTAGCGTGCGCTATCGGCGGTATCGCCGAGTACCTCGCCGTGGCCCGCACGACCCGCACCACCGACCAAAGCTGCCGACCAACCTGCCGACCCGACTCCCGCTAGCGTGCGCTACGGCCGGAAGCCTGCGCGCGCTAGCCGACCTGTCCAGTAACCTCTGGACTAAAAAGCTCGCCCAGGTAACGTACGCTAGTCGGCCGACAGCGTGCGCTACCCCTGCCGGTTAGCGTGCGCTACGACCGACAGTAGCGTGCACTACCTACCGATCCTGACCGAGTCCAGAACCTCAGAACCCCACTGCCCAGACCCGATAGCATTCGTTAGGCCAGCCGATAGCGTGCGTTATACCTTCCGGTTAGAGCGCGCAGCCTTCCGGCCGTAGCGTGCGCTACGCCGGTTCCTGCCGCACCTGTCCGGCCGGTGCCCGCAATCGTCCGGCCAGTCCCGCAACCATCCGGCCCGATGCGACCACCGTGGCTCGGCGACCGAATTCAAAACGCATTTTAACGAACACGACGAAAAGTTCGCGGACAACATCAACGACCTGAAATGAAAACATAATACCATAATTAATCATACGCGACCAAGAAACGGGTCGAGACAACACTTACAGATACGGATACCCGTAACTTTTAAGAAATTACAAAATGGCCCAAAACGCCCGGAAATCACGATACGTGATCGAATAACCAAACCGAAGTTCACAACACGTCTAACGAAGTTAAACGGACTTACAGGAAACACGAAACAGCAGTTTCGAACGAGATTCGCAAGAATCGAACTCAAGCGCGGAAAAGTCGCTAAAAAGCACGGAACTCAACAAAACGATACCGAAACGAACTCGGATGTCAAAAAGTGCAGAATTAATCTTTCTCAGAATGACGAAACGGTCATGAGAGAGTCGTCAAAACGGACTCCGACCGAAAAAAGAAATTTACCGAAAATCGAAAATTGCGGATATTACAATTTCATAGGATATCGAGGGGATTACATGGGATATTTATTCTACATGCCTGAAGATCATAGAATCATTTTTGATTTACAAGCACACTTCCTTGAGGATGAGTTCATTCAGGAATGAGGCACAGGTATAAATATTTCTTTAGAAGAAATAAAAGAAACACACAATGAGATTCTTGTACAAGATATTGGAACAAAACCTTTCGAAATACAAATACAACCTCGTAGGTCTAGTAGAGCTCCTCATTTACCTGAGACTATCTCCATTAAGAGGAACTGGATCATCGTGAGATGAAAGAAAGAATCCAAGAGAATGATACCTCTACTTATGACCAGGCGATGGTAGACATGGACTCCGCGAAGTGACAAGAGGCTATGGAAGTTGAAATAGACCATATGTATGCTAATTAGGTTTGGACTCTAGTGGGTCATCTTAAGGGCTTAGTGCCTATTGTGAATAAATGTATCTATAAGATAAAGACTTATGGAGATGGCAAGGATGAAACCTATAAGGCCAGGCTTGTGGTGAAGGGTTATTCGCATGAAGAGAGGGAATCGATTACTTCAAGACATTTTTGCCTGTAGCCATGATAAAGTCTATTCGCATGATGTTTGCCATAACAGCCAATTTGATTATGAAATATGGCAAATAGATGTAAACGGCGTTCCTAAATAGATACCTCGAGGAGGAGATTTATATGGAATAGTCTAAGGGATTCATATGTGAGGCCAATATTTATAAATTATGCAAGCTTCAGCGTGGCATTTATTGACTAAAGGCTTCACGAAGTTGGAATGTTTGTTTTGATGAAACAGTCAAAGAATTTAATTTTATCAAAAATGAAGAGGAGTCATGTGTTTACAAGAAGGTTAGTGGGAGAAAAATTGTGTTCTTAGTACTATATGTGGATGACATTCTACTTCTAGAGAACAATGTAGGAATGTATAATTCTGTGAAAGCTTCACTTTCTAATAAGTTCTCAATGCAACATTTGGGAGAAGCCACCTATATTCTAGGTATTCATCTCTACAGGGATAGAGCGACGAGAATGGTAGGTCTTTCCCAAGCCCTCTATATATAAAAGATCCTGAAGCGATTTAGGATGGAAATTCTAAAAGAGGGTTCCTACTTATGCAACATGGCATAAAACTTATCTTAGAGATGTGTCCTCAAAGTGAAGAATACTGAAAGAAAATAAGCAAGGTACCCTATGCATCATGTATGCTATGATTTGCACTAGACCAAATATTGCCTATGATGTGAGCATAGTAAGTCGGTCTCAGACATCCAGGATAGGAACATTGGACTGCTATAAAGAACATGCGTAAGTACCTGAAGATGACTAAAGGCTTGGTCCTTACATATGGCGGTGGAGAACTTAAAATGATAGGTTATACGGACTCAAAATTTTTTGGAGACATGGATGTAAAAATATCCACATCAGGATATACCTTTAATCTGAATGGTGGAGTAGTATCTTGGAGAATTTCAAAGCAAAATGAGAATGCTATTTACATATGTTAATCCGAATATCAGGCAGCCACGGAGGCTGCTAAAGAGGCGTTTTGGATTAAGAAGTTTATTGAGGAACTTCAAGTGGGTCCTGACTTATATTGGCCCATGGCGCTGTTTTGCGACAACGACAGAGCTTTGCGTAGACTAGGGAGCCTAGGGCTCACCAGGAAAAAAGCACATAGAGAGAAAGTATCATTTTGTTAGAGAAATGGTTCAGAAACAGAACATTACACTGCAGGGAATAAACATAGCAAATAGTGTTGCTGATCAGCTGAGTGAGCCAATATCATAGAAGGTCTTAGAGAGATATATAGGGAGTATGTGTAGTAGATACCATAGTTTGTTTTATTGAGTGCAAGTGGGAGATCGTTAGAAATATGCCCTCGAATGCGAATCAGGATAAGAGAGTGAGAGCCTTTAAATTGTAATTATAAATATTAAATTAAATAAGGTATTTATTATTTATATATTATTATATATCACTAGAGATATAATAATATAGAAATAATAGTCCTTGCATTTGATAGCAAATATTTAACTCCTTATAGAGATAAGGAGATAGGTACTGGAAGTGTTTATGGCTCGAATACTTAACTGGTTCGCAAGTCGATAAACTTAAATGGGCAATAAGTTTAGATAAAGCTTGTATAACGTATGCTTTGACATGTAGTGGGAGCATACGTTAGAGGTATTCTAATGGGATTAGTATACTCAAACTCGACTCACCTCGATTCAGTCTTATGAATTTCACTCTGGGATTGTCAGTGACTGAATCGAAAGGTTTTGATAGCTATACATGAACCTTTGACTTGAGGTTTCAGTAGGAGATATACTTGCGACATTAAGTTAGTCATTAAAATAATTTGATCCATTCATCGGTTGGTGGGGTAAACCTCGAAGTGTATCTTAGTGGGCAAGTAGCAGTCTCTACTAAATACCAAGATATATAATTCTTTCTCCTGTAAGTGAGCAGTTAAAATGTCCTATACGGTTAACGGTAAATGAGATCATAAGTCTTTGGCCAAAGCATTTAGAGCTAGTTGTATTTCATACGTGAGAGCTCGGGGTGATCTCGGTTTACATTAACAAATCCATAGAGTCAAGTTACAATAGGGTTTGACATTACCCTGACCCTAAAACATGATCGGGCATATGCTTGAAGGGTTTGTACGTATACGGTATTCACGACATAATGGTTTTAGAATTATTCTACCATTCGTTCTCAGTTGGGTTGTGGTGCGGGCTACTAGGCTGGCTGAATGTTTCCTGCACGCCTTGGTTCCTCCCATTGCCGACTGAGACGAACCTATGGAGTCGCGCACAAGGATGTTTGATGGAAAAATATGTATTTAGTATGTCTTCATTGATATTGGATATTAGATATCTATTCTGATTTATTGGATAAATCAATGTTGTCTTATGAATTGAAACTAATTACTAGGTGATTAATATAATTCATAAATAATTATTTACTGGAAATAAATTATAATTTTGTATTTGATAAAATTAGTTAATTGGATTAATTAATTAAGTATAAACACAGTTGATATAAAATGAAGTGTACTTAACAGACTAGACATGCGAACGTCTGGTACACGAACCGAGTGGCTCGGTTCGTTTCTTCTCATCATATCACCATGGGTCTGCCCCTACCTTCCCCACCTTACCTTGCATGATTTTTCTTATCTTGAAAAAGTCATGATATAAAGTAAGAATAAGCTTTCCACTAAAACCTGTTCTTTCTAAAGACTGCCCTCTCTCGGATGGATGTTAGTCCAGCCTACTACGAGGATCCTTACCTTAACCGTGCTTGGCTTGAGGAAAAGCCCGGCCATAGAAAAGAGCGAATCTACCCCCGAGACCTAAAATGATGCAAGCCTTATGATGATATGGTGTGAGGTGTGTTTTAACTTGTTTATACATGTTGACTTAAGAGATAAAGATTGTAGTAATCTTTATATCTTATCATAACATGTTATAAAAACAAGAAAAACAACACAAACACATAAGATATATGCTACGACCGAAGTGAGCTGATGGATAGGAGAGAATTTTGTGTTCTTCATCTTGTTTATATTAGAGAGAGAGAAAGAAGAAAAGAATAGAGAAATATTTCTATAACAATTCTTGCATGTGTTATTAGAGAAGGAATTGATATAAAAAAGTTTCGGTTAATATCCGCTGCATGGTAATGTGGAGACACCTGGCATCCATGATGTTGAATCATTTATCAAGCCTAAACAAATTGGATTTGTATTAGTGTTGGTGACACGAATTGGAACAAAGGTTTTCGAAGGTCGGAAACTATCAAAGATTGACTTTCGTCATAAAGGAGAAATTATGAAATGGTGTAAGAGGGTATGCGTCTTTTATCTCTGTCTTCTGATTTTTCACATATACGTATATACGATGCTTGATCGAGCCTCTTAGGGGTTCGATTTTTATCTGGTTAGACTGGTTTTATTTTTCTGTTGCGTAACTCGTTTTTTATTACCGAATCCCAACAGTATTTTAGATGTTTTTAAGGCCAAGTACAAGCATGAACAATATCCTAACCCCAAGACTAAATAATATATGCACGTGGTCTTGGATGTACGTAAAAAGGCGCAAAAACGGACGTGTTATAGGGGCACATGACCCAGCACGTGTTGACCAACACAAGCTATTTCCACTGGCACGACTGTGTTCTGGTTCGTGTCATCAAGCAGAACGCACAAGCTTAACGGTGATAGTACGATATGCCTATGTCTCTGGGTAGTGGCAATTTCATTTTTTACACATTTTACATGTCATGGACACAATTTGGCAGCTATAGAAGGACTCCATAGGACTAACTTCAGGGATATCAAGTCTTATAATAGTCCAAGAGGCAGGAAAATACCATCAAGAGGGAATTTAAGCATTCTAGAGGATCCAGAACAAGAGTGAAGATAGATCGAGAGACCGTCCAATACCCAAGTTTTACCTCTTATACCTTGTATCTTTAATTTTCCTAGTTTGAACATGATGAATACTTCTAGCTTATCTTACTATCTTTATTTCACTATGTCCGGCTAAACTTGTTAGATTTCTAGCATGGAAGTACATTGATTTGCGATAGGTTTTAAACATTTATTATTATATTATCTAATTTGATTTACTTTTCAAATACTGGTTTTAATTCATGTTTAGCATCTGATCAATATATGTACAGATTTAACATTAATTGCTCATAAATGAGGGATGAGGGCATTAAGAGGTCTCAAGTACTTGACATAACTATTGTCAAATTAGTGATTACTTGTGAATAATTGGTCTTGTGAACTTTTTGGAGTTAGATAATCTTTGGTAGATGGAGATGTCACTGTATGTTATTTAATCTACGTTTTAGTGCATCTCAAGAGGGAATTTAAAATACTTTTGAGACTAATATATTGGGAAGATTATTAGCACTTTAACCAAATCAAACCCGATTAACCCTTGGAATCTATCTTTTGTACTCATTAATTCCCTTTATTTTAACTACCACAACTTGTTCCATTTCGGTTTATTAATTTTAGTTAATTAATTAATAATATTCTCAAAACATCGATAGTCTAGATAAGATCAGAAGCACTACGATCTAGTAGTTGATATAATAGAAATAGTTAGTCTCTGTAGAATAAGACTTTGCTTGCTGCTTTCTACATCTACTCTCTACACTTATGGGTAATAAAACAATAAATGAACAAGCTTTTGGCGCTATTGTCGGGGACTAATTTATTTTTATTAGTATTGATATTACGATAAGTATTTTTGGTCTTACTTTAGACATTTTTTGGTCCTGTTTCAGGATGTGTATGAGCACCCGCTCATTTAAGATAAGTGCAACCACTAGGAAACTACGGAGAAATTTATCAGACAACGTGGAACAGGGGATGGTGTAAGAACATGGGAGGAGTTTGTAAATCTGGGTAACAATAATGCAGCTCATCATAATTCTCCCAATGGGGCCGTGCAAGTTCAACAACTGACTGCTCGGACAAAATACATTCTTGATGGACTCTGGCCGAGGTTCGATTGAAATTATGGGGGAATCGCACATGTTCCTACTAACTCCTTCAATTTGGAGTTGAAACTGGCCTTGATATTGATGGTTCAGCAGGATCAGTTTGTGGCATTTACCATAGAGGACCTGCATGCCCATTTATTCTACTTTCTCCAAATTTGTGATACCATCAAGATAAATGGGGTACCAAACGATGCGATAAGTTTGAAAGACTCGGAGACATTGTATGAGACATGGGAAATCTTCAAGAACTTGTTGAGATGGTGTCCTAGCCACGCCATTCCATAAGACCACCAAATGTGTTTTTCTATAACGGGTTGGATGGAGAAACGAGAAATCTTGTGGATATATTAGACGAAGGAGCACAACTACCAAGGAGAAAAGAGGAAGCATATGAATTTATTGATGATATGGCCACTAACATCTACCAGTGTCCTATCGAGAGGACTAATATGCGCTCAGTGGCTGAAATTTCATATTCGGACCTTATCAAAGCATTGTAGATATCTATGTTGACCAACCAATTATGCGTTTTGACTAAGAGAACGGATGTAAGGGCAATACCTCAAGTGAACACCTTGCCACCGGACCCCTTTGAGGATCCTGACTACATCAATAATCATAATTTCAATAATTATCAGAATAACCTCCTCTAGGGTCCTATCACCATCCCAATAGGATCACAATAATCTTAGCTACGAGAATATGAGGAATGCATTACAACCTCCCACATGAGTATCAAATGATGAGGTGGTCGACGAGTCAAAATCTAGCTTCAATATAAAGAATATACTTGCTAATTCATGACAGAGACAAGAAGTCAGTTCACACGAGAGGAGCAAAAGCTCGACCGGATAGAAAATTATATCGCAATTGGCAACCATTATCCGGGCTCAAGTGAAATTTAGAAATACAAATCGGTCAATATGCTAAGATAGTAGGGAGGCAACATTAAAAAACCTACTTCCCAAGTAACACTGAGGCAAACCCAAAATCATAATGCAATGCCATTTTCTCATACCATGTAAGGAAAAAGCGGTCAAAGCTAGAGAATAAGAACCGAGTTGCAATATGTTCTCCAAAGAGGCTGATTCGAGGGTTGTCATTGATGAGGTGAAGGATCAGGCGATATTAAGCATGTCGGGGATAATAAGAATTTTGAGGCCTTCTTTCAAGCTATGGCATTGATAAAAAAATATTGGAGCTCCTACCCCAAAAGCTTAAATATCTATGGAGTTTTTTGATTCCTTGTCCCATTTCAAGTTTTTCACGGAATGATGTTGTGTGTGATCATTATTCAAGTGTCAATCTTTTGCTTTTTTAATTTTCAGGATGCTTGGACTAAAAGGATTAAAGCCATCACTGGTGCATCTAAATTCGCAGACCCATTCACTAGTTGTGCCTAAATAAGTATGGCTGAGGTACTCGTGAATATAGATCGATTATCCTTTCTAGTCGATTTCGTGGTACTAGACGATGGTTAAGAGCGAAACTGTGAGCTGACTTTTAGGTGACCGTTCATAGCCATAGTAAGAGCCTTATAATTGATGTGGATCAAGGAAAGCCAACGTTTAGGATGCATGGCAAAGACGCCTTATTTTTTATAACCCCCCGATTGGATGAATTAAAAATGGAGAACCTCTTGATAAGGTTAAATGGAAGTCAGATTCTGAGCGCTCATCAAATGATTCTATATGAATGAAATAAGCATCTCACTGAAGACATTAAATTAGTGTTGGTTCGGAGACAACCCAACTTTTTTTTTATATTTATTGATTTCTTTAATTTTGGTTAGCCGACCCCAAATTATTTTGGGATTAAGGCTTAGATATTGTTGTTGTTGTATTGATTTCTTTTATTTTTGTTAGTTCATTATATTTTGTCTTGTGTGGTTTTAATTTAGTTGTTCTTGTTTTTGTTTAACTTGTTTTCTGTTTGTGTTTGAATTTTGGGGTTTAATTTAGAGAAAGATGCGTTCGGGGATGAAACTGCTATCCAGGCCATACGTATGCCGTGTCAAAGGACATGGCTGTGTCACCTTACAGGCCAGAAGCAACCATTTCGACAATGGTATGACACAACCGTGTTACTTGACATTAATTGGCTGTGACAATCAGGCAGTTCAAGTAGTTAACTCTGTGCATCATCTATTGTGTAGTTTCTTTGTTGAGTGTTTTTCATATTTTAAAACTCTAGAACTTGCCTTAGTTCTTATTCAAAACTAAGTATATGCAATTAGTGAAAGTGGTCTGAGGCAATTTTTATTTATCCCTTCAAATTATTTTACCTAACCTAAAATAACCATGATTTCCCCCTTGTGACCTTAAAGCCTATATTTTTGGTAGCTACATAATGAACTTTCAGTACTTATGTATGAGTTTTCCCTATACTTGATTTTTAGAATAATTTTTAAGAAGGACATTTAAATAGTCTGGTGATATAAGGGGATACCTATATTTTTTATTATTATTATGAGTTGTGCTTATTTTTTATCAAGGATTGGATTTGAAGGTGGTTGGAAGAAAATTATTAAAAAAAATTCTGTGCTTTTCTGATATGGAATCTAGAAGCCGAGTGTATTCATTTTGATCGTAGTTTACATGTTGGAAAAGCTAAAAAAATTAAATAAGGGATTTAATTAATTAAAGCTTTTATTTAATTGTTCATTAAAGACAAAATAGTATGTTGTTGTTGTTGAGAGAGTGTGTGGAAAAGAATTCCACATGGAACAAACACAAAGGAATTGAGCACCTTAGAAGTGTAAGCATTTAATAACCATTAATAAATATGTGGTAGTTGAGGGACTATGCCATGTGGATGTGAGGTGGAGGTGAGGTGGCAAATCTATGCCATTTTCACTCTCACATTGCCACTCGCCGGTGTCGCCACCGGCGACAGCGGCGTCCAGCGTGGGCTCGGGCTCGGGCTCGGGCACGGACACGGGAACGGTCTCGGGCTTATAGGCTTTAGTGGCGCTTCGTAGGCGCACTTTGGCACTTCGGCATGCCGGTCACGTGGGCTCGGGGCAAGTCCAACGAAACAGCGTGGTCCGTGGGCTTCTCGTGGCGATTCTCGCCAACAGTCGCACCTCCTCAATTAATGGTTATTTTTTGTTGCTGTTTTGAATGAACAGTCATGTCGTTTCAAAACAAAAGATCGTTTGGCCTACAGTCGTGTCGTTTTGAACGAAGTGGTGCTACTGTTCTTTGAAGTTTTTCACGAATAGGTATGATTTCTATATAAATTAAGTTCGGGATTAGAAATAAATACTGGTTTTCAAACCTGTTGTTCCTATTCTCTCTAATACAAATTATCAAGAAAATCGTTCTTGCCTATTTTTCGGATTTCACTATCTTAGTGCAGTCCGAAATTTAGGCTTGTTGTATCCTACGGTATTCTTGTTTATAACCTTAAGACACATTTCGGGGTGCAAGAAATACTATAAGGAAAGCGTTTCCATGCGTTATTCAAGCCTCGACGTCTTTAATTTTGAAGAATTTTCTAACTATCTTATAGTATATGTTGCAATGGCGACCGAGGCTACTGTTTCGAGTTTGAAGGTGATGTACCAAGACTTCATCAAGTTGGACCGCTTCGATGGAACCAACTATACTCGCTGGCAGGACAAGATGCATTTCTTCCTCACTACCATGAAGGTCTTCTATGTATTGGACCCGACGTTGGAGCTTATCTCGGAGCCAACGGAGAAAGATTATGAAGAACTCAAGGCAGAACGGAAGAAGCGTCAAGAGGACGAGTTGATGTGCCATGGCCATATTTTAAACACTCTCTCCGACCGTCTATACGATCTCTACACCGACAATCCATCGGCGATGGAGATTTGGAAGGCACTCGAGTACAAATTCAAGGCCGAAGAAGAAGGTACCAAAAAGTTCATTGTCTCTAGTTATTTTGATTTTAAGATATTTGATAATAAGCCCATACTTGCTCAAGTACATGAATTGCAAGTTATTGTCAACAAATTGAGGGCCGTGAAGATTGATATTCCGGAGACTTTCCAAGTTAGTGCAATTATTGTGAAGTTGCCCAATTCCTAGAAAAGCTATCGGAACAAACTTCTTCATAATACCGAGGACTTCTCTTTGGAGTAAATCGAGAAACATCTTCGAATCGAGGAGGAATAGAGGATGAGAGAGAAGATGATGGATGAGGGTACTTTCAAGGCCAACGCGGTGAGCGCGAAAGGCAAGAGGAAGTGGAATGAAAAAGGAAGTTCTTTTGGTCCCAAAAAGGATTCAAACAAATTCAAGCATTCCAGCAAAGTCAAGTCCGGCAACAAGTCCGTGTCCAAGGGGTCTAATGGGGGCTGCTATGTGTGTGTCAAACCTGGTCACTATGCTCGAGATTGTCGACAACGTAAGATGGCGAAAAAAGAAGTCGACGCCACTATGACCAATGGGAACATAATCGCTACGGTGAGCGAAATTATGGCGGTAAAGGGCAAGGTTCAAGGGTGGTGGTACGACACTTATACTACCGTCCACGTATCCTATGATAGGACTGCTTTCAAAACCTATTTTGAAGTCATCGGAGGGCAAGAAGTTCAGATGGAAATGAGCAACGCTCAAAGGTTGTCGGCATCGAAAATGTGGAACTCAACTTCACATCCGGGAACAAAGTCACTTTGACCAATGTTCTCCATGTTCCGGAAATGAGTAGGAACCTTATTAGTGGTGATCTCCTAGGTAAACCGGGGATCAAATCTGTGTATGAGTCGGGCAAGCTTATCTTGACCCGTAGTGGTGTATTTGTTGGAAAGGGCTACTACGGTGAAGGGATGGTCAAATTATGTACTATTGACAATGTTATTAACTAAATTTCTCCTTCTGCTTATATGATTGATTCCATTTCCTTGGAATAGTAGAATAGCACATATAGGATTTAGCACCATGAAAAGATTAATTAAATATGGTTTAATTTCGTGCAAATATAATAAATTAGATAAATGTGAAATATGTGTGAAATCTAAATTATTAAATCTTATACATTCTGAATTATGTGAATTTAA
Organism: Orobanche coerulescens; assembly: GCA_033398695.1. Classification (NCBI taxonomy): domain Eukaryota; kingdom Viridiplantae; phylum Streptophyta; class Magnoliopsida; order Lamiales; family Orobanchaceae; genus Orobanche; species Orobanche coerulescens. The sequence continues at coordinate 56,406,685 of CM065803.1, forward strand.
TGGGATGTTAACCCGTAGGGGGAATAAGTATTTTATTACCTTTATTGATGATTGCTCTAGATTTACATATGTGTATTTATTAAAACATAAAGATGATGCTATTAATGATTTTAAGATGTATAAGGCTGGAGTTGAAAATCAATTAGGAACTAAAATTAAAGATCTTAGAAGTGATAGAGGTGGTGAATATTTTTGTGAAGAAAATGGTATTATTCATGAATGTTCTGCACCACGTATACCACAACAAAACGGTTTAGCCAAACGTAAAAATAGAACACTTTATAGATGATAAACGCCATGTTAATGCATTCTGAATTACCTTTTAGTTTGTGGGGTGAAGCTTTACTTTCTGCATGTCATATTTTAAACCGTATACCTTTAAAGAAAACCCAAATTTCTCCGTACGAGGTATGGAAAGGGCGAAAGCCGAATGTTGGGTATTTCAAAGTGTGGGGGGTGCCTAGCCTACTACAAAAACATGGATCCTAAAAGGACCAAGTTGGGTCCTCGAGGGATACGAAGTGATTTTATTGGCTATGCTACGAATAGCAAGGTATATAGACTTCTAAATTTAGAATCTAATGTCATAGTAGAATCCCGAGACGTGGAATTCTTTGAGAACTCTAATTCTAAGGAAAATGAATCTCAAAATTCCACAAATGAAGAACCTCAAGAGGAGAGTTCTTCTAGGGTTGTTGTAGAACAACCAGAACCTCGGATTAGCAAGAGAGTCCGTAAGACTAAGAATTTGGGACCTGCTGAAATAGATTCTCAACTTATTTTCTTCTACCTAGTAGAAGGAAATAGAGAAAATTTTGCCCGAAAGATTCCGATTATTCTTCTTGTTGAAGATGGTCATAATAAGACTTATAATGAAGCAGTGGCTTCTCGGGACTCCACTTTTTGGAAGGATGCTATCCAAGATGAAATGGATTCTATTATGGCAAACCGCACTTGGGAGATTGTCGATCTACCCAAAGGGTCGAGACCTATTGGATGTAAGTGGGTGTTTCGAAAGATATATTACAGATATGGTACTCTTAACACTTACAAGGCTAGATTGGTAGCCAAAGTATTTCGACTACGGGAAGGAATATATTATTTTGACACATATGCACCAGTAGCAAGAACAACAACAATTAGAGTGTTGTTTGCCTTGGCCTCTTGTATAACCTAAATGTTCATCAAATGGATGTCAAGACGACATTTCTAAATAGAGATCTCGATGGGGAGATTTATATGGAGCAGTCGAAAGGCTATGTGCTTCCGGGAAATGAACAAAAGGTTTGCAAGCTTGTCAAATCCTTATATGGATTAAAACAAGCACCCAACCAATGGCATCAAAAGTTTGACACGGTCATACTTTTGAATGGATTTATTCTTAACATTTGTGACAAGTGTTTGTACACAAAGGTGCATGGTAACCTTGTGATCTTCCTATGTCTCTATGTTGATGATATGTTGATCATTAGCAACGAGATGAAAGAAATATTAGAAATGAAGAGGTTTCTATCTTCCACTTTCAAAATGAAAGATCTTGGACAAGTTGATACTATTTTAGGTATCAAGGTTCGTAGAATCAGTGGGGGTTACAAACTTAGTCAATCACATTATGTTGAAAAAGTGCTTACCAAGTTCAAACATTTAAAGTTCAAGGAGGTGAACACCCCTTTTAATCCAAGTGTAAAACTAGAAAAGAATGATGGAAGAGCTGTGGCTCAATTGGAATATGCTATGCAATGTACTCGACCAGACAGCATTCGTCGTTAGTAAAATGAGCAGATTTACTAGCAATCCAAGTGTCGAGCATTGGAGGTCCATTGGAATAATTTTTGGATTTCTTTTAAAAACCAAGAATCTTGGACTTCAATACGGTTAGTTTCCTGCCATACTAGAAGGATATACTGACGCAAGTTGGATATCGAGTGTCGGAGATAACAAATCTACAGGATGGGTGTTGGAGAAGTTTCTTGAAAATCAAAGAAACAAACGTATATTACTCATTCGACCATGGAATCAGAATTCGTGGCTCTGGCTTCCGCAGGTCAAGAGGATGAATGGTTAAGGGATCTTCTTTTAGAAGTTCCATTAGCTAAAGACAATATATCAACCATGTCGATACATTGTGATAGTCAATCAATCTTAGCAAGAGCATACAGTGAAGTGTATAATGGAAAGTCTAGACATATTAGTCTTAAACATAATTATGTGAGGAAATTGATCAAAGATAGAATCATTTCACTCAAGTATGTGAGATCAAGCTTTAACATTGCTGATCCGTTCACGAAACCTCTTGCAAGATATTTGGTGAAATCGACCTCGAGAGGGATGGGTCTTAAACTCCTTGAGTAGTGATCCGACTATGATGGCAACCCAACCTAACATTAGGAATTGACTAACATTAGGTTCAATGGGTAAGAACAAGTTATTGATTTTGATGTTCACAACATTATACGGTAATGTTGGTTGTTGCTATTGGAGGTTGAGTTTTTCTTAACTCTTAATGAAGTTCAGTCATGAGGACAAGTATCTGTAAGTAACAGAGATGTTGTAAGAATTTCACCTATGTGAATTTAAGGATGGTGCCGTCCCAAATTGAGAGTTGGAGTTTCTCTCATGAAAAATTCACGAGATAGGATGAGCACATGGCCATTAATGGTGCTAAGCGTGAGATGTAGGCAAAGAACACTAAAGAGTGTGTGTTGAGTAACACTGTAATACCCGGTTATAATTCATTCATTTTCATTCAGTAATTATCAGTGTGTAATTGTCACTCAGTAATTTTCACTCATTAATAATCATTCATCAGTCATGATTCATTCATTTGCGTTCATTTGGCATGTTGTAACCGTGTATCAGTTACCGATCGTCATTTCATCTCCGTTTGAGTGTCGGAACGGGAGTATTATCATTATCATCGTGATTGGTAGTCTTGTGCTGGAAGTATCATTTTTGGCATGTGTTGGACTTGTTTGCATTCGCAAACGTTTGGTATGTCGAATCATTCATCGATCGTAGCGAGAAATCGGAGTTATCGGAATTTCATCTTGTCCAGCAACGAGTTACGGCCGTAAGGAGTGCCGGATACGGCCGTAATAGACGTTCGTTGTTTCCAGGCCATTTCGGACGAGCAGGACTTACGGCCGTAAGGATTTCGGCATACGGCCGTAAGTTGGGCAGTACGGCCGTAAGGCTGGCCGGTTACGGCCGTACGTGTCGAGCAGGGTGCCCAGACGTTTTTGGCCGAAGGCGAGTTACGGCCGTAAGGGTTTCGGCATACGGCCGTAAGGCGAGGAAGATACGGCCGTAAGGCTTGGCCGGATACGGCCGTACGCTGCAGGCTAGGTGCCTGGTCATTTTCCACGAAGAGGGCTTACGCCCGTAAGTTTGGCCGGATACGGCCGTATCATCCGAGTTACGGCCGTAAGGTGTACGGGTACGGCCGTAAGGATGTCGGCGGATGTTTTTGACGAAGGCGGGTTACGCCCGTAACTCAGGAGCGGTTACGGCCGTAAGTCTGTCGGCAGGATTTCGGACGAAGCCGAGTTACGGCCGTACGAGTTGGCCGGTTACGGCCGTAAGGCCGTTGACCTGGAATGTTACGGCCGTAAGAGGGCCGAGTTACGGCCGTAACTTCCGGCAGTATATAAGGATTTGGCCGGGACATTTTTACTCATTTTCATCCTCTTCTTCATTTTGTTCCGAAAGAGAGACTTGAGGGAGGGATTTTTCCATCCTCAATCACTTGAGTGTTAGATTTTCATCATCCTCATTCATTTGGGAAGCTCGGATACTCGATTTAACTCGTGTTCATCGGATCGAAGTGGTTGGATCTTCAAGAGGTAATTTCTTCAACATCTTGGATTTCGATTTTGTGTTGAGATATGATGTTTTGGACGTTATAATCATATTATATGAAGGGATATGTATATGATTATGAGTTTGTATAAAGATTCATTGGATTATTGAGGGATTATTCAAGAACACTTTGAATATCGAGTTGGAATTGGGGGTTTTCGATTAATTGTCGTTATAATCACGTTTTTGGATATTCGTTTTAGATTATTAATGTTATTAAAGATGTTTTGTTGGTTTGAAACACTTCTTGGGGGATTTGATATTGGTATATTGAGGTTTGATTGTAAACAATCGGAGTTTGGACGCAACGTGTTTGATTTAATGCCTCAATGGACTTGGTTTAGTCGTATCGGCGTGTTGAGTTCGTTATAATCGTGTTTGATACGTATGTTGAACGAATTGTTGGTATTTGTGTTATTCAAGGTTGTTCGAGCGACCAACATCGCATTTAGGACATTTGTTCGTGGAAGGATAATTGTCATCGGTATTGTGTAAGTTAATTCTTACTCGGTTAAAAGGATATTCATTCCTTTTGTTGTTGATCATTCATAATCATAACTCATTCATCATTGTATTAATCATATTGAGACTTGTTATTGTCGAATAATCACTTCATTAGCGAGGAACGGCGGTTCCAATCATTTCATTGAAACTATCAATCACTTCATTATCACTTTCATATCGGTGAGTCATTTTTGACTTTGTCAGATTATTATTATTCATTGATATTCATCATGGTCATTCTCGTTCATATGACCTTCTGGGTTCATATTGCGTGGCCGGGTGCGGATGTGTGGAATTTCTAGTCGGGCACATGATGGCCATGTATTGGGAGTGATACATTGGACTGTGCACACGGTAACGATTACCTCCGTGAGACTAATTAGGTACAAGGACGGGTGTGTCCGGTCATCCGTCTTGTACACTTGCACAGAACACTACGAGCGTACTATGGTACTCCTCTTCAGCGTAATTCATAACTAAGGATAGTTCATAACTTCAGATATATCATGATTGTGTAATTTCAACCCTTGAGGATTGTTGTTCTGTGTAACTGACCCCGGCTGGGGATTTTGTTTTTCAGGTCATGGCAAGGCAAAAGCACGGGAATAGCATGTTGACGGCGAGGAGTCCCAGTGATACTATTAGGGGCCCCCGATCTTTCAGTTATTCATGTTGTTTTCCTTTAATTTCTGCTGCAGACTTTCATTTGGATACTCCGTTTCATTTAGTGTTATGTATTTTATCTTCATATAAAATATACTAGTATTCGGTATTGTCCTGGTGTGTTGTACTTAAACTCCTCATCGGAGTATTTGGGTAATATAATGTGGTTCGGTACTACAATTATATTATTTAATTCATCATTTTCATTCGCTGGGTGGGTCCCAGTCGGGGATCCACGGCACTGTAATATCCGCCTAGTTTGGGGTGTTACAGAGTTGGTATCGGAGCGTGGTTTTGAATACTACCTTCTGAGTCATGTCTCATTTGAAATCATCGTCATCAGACTAGTATCATTGGACTTCCACGTCACGTGTGACCTGTGCAAATGCCGAGCTAATCAGACCGAAAGAATTGTAAGATTTCTAACGCCATGGTATAATTTCTGGCAACAGTCATTCATTCATCATTCATCAATTAACAATCCTCAAACATCATCATTCATTGTGATCAGGACGATCATATTAACTCATTAATCACTTAATTCATTTCATTACTCAGTTAATGATCAGGACGATCATGTTAACTCATTAATTACTCAATTCATTTCATTACTGAGTTGTCTATCTGGATGATCATATTATCAATCTTATTAAGTTATTCAAGATAATCATTTCAAGAATTTCATCAGATAATCATGTCACTTCAGTAAATCATTCATATAATCACTAAGTTAGAGCATGTATACTCATTTTCATCATCTCATGACATAATCATAACGTGATAATCATGCGGGAAATATAATCATTATGCGACCTTCCTACTTCAAGATGGGGAGAGTCGAGGATGCACGGGAGAGGCGGCATGCGGGCCGAAACCCGGAAATAATCACTGTTGCCGGGAAATCGTGCCTGTGACTCGGCTCGATCGAGAAGATGTTCGGGTTGATCCACTCACTTTTATGCAGCCATGATGACCCATGTGCGGTTGCTCAATCATCATTGCGCCACTGCCGGATTAATCGAGAGAACTCTCCGTATGAGCCATTGCTAAGGAAAGTGCCGAACAACAACCTTCATCTGTCGGCAAGAAATCAACGGCGTAATCAATCCAAGGCGGTCACCAACCTTCAAGAAGCCTCGTGAGTCCTATCGTTTCTGAGACCTCCTACGGTGCATAATCGTGCGGGATCTCAATCCCGAGCGGCCAATTCGGCCATCATCTGTTTCAACTGTGGAGCGCCGGGTCATTACAGCACTAAGTGTCTGAAACCGTCTATCACGTGCCATAATTGTGGGAATTTTGGACATAAGGCCCGTTTTTGCCGAAAGGACTCCAAGTCGGCTCCGGCGGCATCTCAGGCCCCGAAGCAATCAGCGTTTCAGAATCAGACTGCTTTGTCAACGTCGTTTAAGACAATGGAAGCAAATAGAGTTGGGGCTCATATTTATCAGACGGGAGCGTCCGGTTCGGGGGCCGGCAAGTCCCAGATTCATGTGATGAGGAGGATCGACGATCCGGTGGCCCGAATGACCTCAGGTATACTCATAATTTTATTTCAACCTGTGTGTACCTTTTGGATACTGGTGCACCGCATTCATTCATTTTCGAATCATGTTTGAATAGACTTATTTTGGAATAGTCCTATTGCTTGTGGACCTCATACCATCGGTCTACCTGACGATGGAAGATTTTTCGGAAATCATACCGAATTAAGCTTAATGACCGCGATTGGTTGGTGGACCTAATCGTGGTGAATTTATCTTAGGACGATGTAATTTTCGGTATTAGTTGGTTTGATCGTCTTGATACTATCCTCAGTGTTTGTTAGCGTTTGGTCGCTATCTTTCCGTCGTTGGTTGTCGAATGTGTGCTACAGGGAAGTAATCCTCGTTGTTCCAGCAGAATTATTATTATGGCGGAAGCAGAGAGATTCCGCAATCGAGCTATTCAATCATTCATTGCACCATTTTCATCGATTGGCCTTTCTAAGGCAATCGAGTCATTCAATCATTCATTGTATCATTTTCATCGATTGACCTTTATAAGGCAATCGAGTTATTCAATCATTCATTGCATCATTTTCATCGATTGGCCTTTCTGAGACAATCGAGTTATTCAATCATTCATTGCATCATTTTCATCGATTGTCCTTTCTAAGGCAATCGAGCTATTCAATCATTCATTGTGTCATTTTCATCGATTGCCTTTCTAAGGCAATCGAGCTATTCAATCATTCATTGTATCATTTTCATCGATTGGCCTTTCTAAGGCAATCGAGTTATTCAATCATTCATTGTATCATTTTCATCGATTGGCCTTTCTAAGGCAATCGAGTTATTCAAACATTCATTGTATCATTTTCATCGATTGGCCCTTCTAAGGCAATCGAGATGTTCAATCATTCATTGTATCACTTTTTATCGATTGACCATTCTAGGGCAATCGAAATGTTCAATCATTTGTGGTATCATTGTCATCGATTGACGATGTATTTCCAGACGAGTTATCTGGTTGCCTTCACATAGAGTAGTGGAATTCAGGAGTGAGTTGGAGCCGGTACGTCCCCTTTATCGAAGGCACCGTATCGGATGGCCCCGACCAGAATGCAGGAGTTGAAGATTCAACTTGAGGAATAGTTCGAGTAAGGTTATCTCCGACCGATTGCGTCCCCGTGAGGAGCACCAGTGTGATCTGTCAAGGAGAAGGATGGCTCGTCTCGTGTGTGTATTAATTATCAGGAGTTGAACAGGGTGATGATCTAGATTAGTATCCCTTACCCCGTATTGTTGATCTTTTAGATCAACTTCAGGGAGCTTCATTATTTTCCAAGATCGACTTAAGATCTGGATATCACCAGTTGCGGGATCGAAGTCGGATATCGCGAGGACGGTGTTTCGAACACACTATGGTCATTATGAGTTCGTAGTTATGCCGTTCGGGCTAACTATTGCACCTGCGGTATTCATGGAGTTAATGAATCGGGTTTTCATCGACTTTTTAGATCAGTTTGTTGTTGTCTTCATCGATGACATTTTGATTTATTCTCGTAGCCGAGAGGAACACGAGGTTCATCTTCATCAGGTTCTCGACGTGTTGAGACGAGAGCAACTTTATGGAAAGTTTTCCAAATGTGAGTTCTGGATGTCCGAAGTGACTTTTCTCGGACATGTAATTTCATCAGATGGAGTTCGTGTCGACCCTCAGAAGATGGAGGCTATCCGAGATTGGTTACCTCCGAAGAATGTTAAGGAAATCCGAAGTTTTCTCGGATTAGCGGGCTATTATCGGCGATTTGTGGAGGGATTTTCTAAAATAGCTCAACCCTTGACGAACCTTTTGCGAAAGGATAAGAAATACACGTGGTCCAACGCGTGTCAGCGGAGTTTTGAGGAACTCAAGATCCGATTAATGTCAGCACCTGTACTTTCCTTGCCGCAAGGGACGGAGGGATTTGTGGTTTATAGTGATGCGTCCGGACAGGGTCTCGGATGTGTACTCTTGCAGAATGGGAAGGTTATTGCTTATGCTTCTCGGCAATTGAGACCTTACGAGGTTAATTATCCGACTCACGACCTGGAGCTAGCAGCCGTGGTGTTCGCATTGAAGATTTGGCGTCATTATCTTTATGGCGTTACTTGTCAAATATTCACCGATCATAAGAGTTTAAAGTATATATTTACTCAGAAGGAGTTAAATATGCGACAGAGGCGGTGGTTAGAACTAATCAAAGATTATGATATCGAGATCCTTTACCACCCGGGCAAGGCGAACGTTGTCGCCGACGCCTTGAGTCGTAAGTCCGTTCAGGAGCAGATGCTTGCTCGTTTAACTTGATTCGGAAGGAGCTTGGCGAGAATTCCTTAGACCCGAGATCGAGGTCTGGCATCAGCGACTGGCGGGTATGCTGAAACCGCTCCCTATTCCAGAATGGAGGTGGGAAGACATTACTATGGATTTCATCACGAGAGTGCCGACGAGTCGTCGGGGCATGAATACGATCTGGGTGATCGTGGACCGCTTAACTAAGTCAGCTCATTTCCTTGAGATTAAGAATACGTGGGGTCCCGAGAGACTTGCCCAGCTGTTCATCAAAAAGATAGTGAGATTGCACGGTACTCCTAAGAGTATCATTTCTGATCGTGACGGGCGATTCGTGTCTCATTTTGGAAATCAGTCATCGTGCTATGGGAATTCAGCTTTATCTCATTACCGTTTTCATCCTCAGTCCGACGGACAATCAGAGAGGACTTTTCAGACATTGGAGGACATGTTTAGGGTATTCGTCCTCGATTAGTAGACGATTGGGAAGCCCAATTACTGTTGATCGAGTTCACGTACTGTTATAGTTGGCATGCTGCGATGAAGGTAGCACCTTACGAGGCCTGGTACGGTTGTCGTTGTCGATCTTCCTTGTGTTGGGATGACCCATCAGAGTCAATCGGCACCGAGCCCGATATACTTATAGCCGCCCAGGAGAAGGTATCTTTGATCAGGAGTCGTTTGTTGACTGCTCAGAGTTGACAGAAATTATATGCAGATAATCGTCGTCGACCACTAGAGTTCGAGACGGGTGACCACGTTTTGGTCAAGGTATCCCCGAGTCGAGGTATTTTCCATTTCGGAGAACGGGGGAAGTTGAGTCCGAGATTCATTGGACCGTTTGAAATTTTGGATCGAGTAGGCGAGTTAGCTTATCGATTGGCTTTACCTCCGGTATTGAGTCGAATTCATAATGCATTTCACGTCTCTCAGTTGCGTAAGTATGTTGTCGACCCGAGCCACATACTTCAGTTTGACGGAATCGAGATCGCGGATGATCATTCGTACGAGGAGCGTCCTGTACGAGTGTTGGAGCGGCGAATCAAACAGTTGAGGAACAAGACGATCCCTTTGGTCAAGATTCAGTGGTCCAGACACGGAGTCGAAGAGGCCACTTGGGAAACCGAGGAGAGTATGCGAGAGAGTTATCCCGAGTTGTTTGACCCTTAGTTTCGGGGACGAAACTCTTTTTAAGGGGGGGAGTATGTAATACCCGGTTATAATTCATTCATTTTCATTCAGTAATTATCAGTCTGTAATTGTCACTCAGTAATTTTCACTCATTAATAATCATTCATCAGTCATGATTCATTCATTTGCGTTCATTTGGCATGTTGTAACCGTGTATCAGTTACCGATCGTCATTTCATCTCCGTTTGAGTGTCGGAACGGGAGTATTATCATTATCATCGTGATTGGTAGTCTTGTGCTGGAAGTATCATTTTTGGCATGTGTTGGACTTGTTTGCATTCGCAAACGTTTGGTATGTCGAATCATTCATCGATCGTAGCGAGAAATCGGAGTTGTCGGAATTTCATCTTGTCCAGCAACGAGTTACGGCCGTAAGGAGTGTCGGATACGGCCGTAATAGACGTTCGTTGTTTCCAGGCCATTTCGGACGAGCAGGACTTACGGCCGTAAGGATTTCGGCATACGGCCGTAAGAGCGGCGATTCTGGCCGCACGTGTCGGCGTGGTGCCCAGGACGTTTTTGGCGAAGGCGATTACGGCCGTAAGGGTTTCGGCATACGGCCGTAAGGCGAGAGATACGGCCGTAAGACATGGCCGGAAACGGCCAAGCAGCTGCAGCTAGGTGCTGGTCATTTTCGAAGAGGGCTTACGCCGTAAGTTTGGCGGATACGGCCGTATCATCCGAGTTACGGCCGTAAGGTGTGCGGGTACGGCCGTAAGGATGTCGGCGGATGTTTTTGCGAAGGCGGGTTACGCCGTAACTCGGGAAGCGGTTCTGGCCGTAAGTCTGTCGGCGAGCTTTCGGACGAAGCGAGTTATGGCCGTCTGAGTTGGCGATTCTGGCCGTAAGGCCGTTGACACAGAATGTTACGGCCGTAAGAGGGCCGAGTTACGGCCGTAACTTCCGGCAGTATATAAGGATTTGGCCGGGACATTTTTACTCATTTTCATCCTCTTCTTCATTTTGTTCCGAAAGAGAGACTTGAGGGAGGGATTTTTCCATCCTCAATCACTTGAGTGTTAGATTTTCATCATCCTCATTCATTTGGGAAGCTCGGATACTCGATTTAACTCGTGTTCATCGGATCGAAGTGGTTGGATCTTCAAGAGGTAATTTCTCCAACATCTTGGATTTCGATTTTGTGTTGAGATATGATGTTTTGGACGTTATAATCATGTTATATGAAGGGATATGTATATGATTATGAGTTTGTATAAAGATTCATTGTATTATTGAGGGATTATTCAAGAACACTTTGAATATCGAGTTGGAATTGGGGGTTTTCGATTAATTGTCGTTATAATCACGTTTTTGGATATTCGTTTTGGATTATTAATGGTATTAAAGATGTTTTGTTGGTTTGAAATACTTCTTGGGGGATTTGATATTGGTATATTTGTAACACCCCCAATCCACTCAGGGATATTACACGCCGTAGACCCTCTCCTCGAGGATCTACCAGGCTGATAACTAAAATCAAACATCTAAACATCGCCTTTAAGGCTAAAATGACTCAGTAGACCGACTTGGTCTTTCAATAATAACATACAACTCATTCCCAAACACATACCCACGCAGGGGTCAAAATAAAATAAAGTACAACGGGGAAAAGATACCGCAGCGGAAAAGAAAATACAACTGGACCAATACGACATCAACGGAACCTCGTGTGATTAGTATCGTTCATCTTTCATCATCCTTCGTGCCGACCCTGTGCTATGCTCCAAAACCTGAATGCAAAAATAGACATCCACCCCCCGAATACTCGGGGGTTAGCAAAACTCCACTGTTTTGCTAGTGCAAGTACAAGTGCAAAAATACGAGCCATACAATACAAGTTCCAAGAACAATAATAATCAGGAATCCTCAAAGATCCAAACGTAAAGAAAAGTACTTCCCGAGGCAAGAGTTTGGGTAAACATTTCCAAAACCGAAAGGGTCACAAATCAAGGGAAAAACAATTTATAAAACCGTTTAAATGCCATCGAGAGTTTTGATAGAAAACAACTTAGGATTTTCAAATCCTTATCTTTCCAAAAATCAACAGGGTCACAGCCCAAAGGTTTTGTTTTCACAAATAGAAAACCGACAATAATTCACAGGGCCAGAGCCCAACATCACGTGCCCTCGACGGACATAAAATCAACAAAACATAATCGCACACGCGCATCACCTAGGACCGGGACGAAGCCACAAATCCACTCGAGGCCTCGAAGGACCCTCTCGAGCTGGCTAGCGAAATAAATCACACACATCTCATGGTTGGATCAATCGCTTGTTGCATCCTGGCCACATGATCGCATGCCATGTGCCACCGTAGATTATCTCAGGCTCTCACGGTTGGATCAATCACTTGTTGCATCCTGACCACATGATCACGTGCCATGTGTCACCGTAGACCTTCAACCGTATCCACACATTCACACAAATAACATATCACATCAAGGATATTCAAACAATTCACCCAGAGCATCAAACACTTAGCAAAACACCACGTCAAACCACAATGCACCGAAATGAAACAATATACGTCCACACGCAAATACCAAGTGCAACATCAACACCAAACATATCCATAGAGTTCACATAGTCATTCTCAAACCACACCATTCACAAAACACACGCGTTTTGAAAGCAAGCCTTTAACAAGGCTAAACCGAATCTTTTGAAAACTTGTTTCAAACAATCAAACAACCACATAAAGACGATCACCAATTATCATATTCACAAAACAAGAATAGTATGGACAAGGTACTTGCCTCGAAATCATGATCGAAATAAGACGACGGATAGGACGCGGTCGAATAGCCCGAACCCCCGAACAATATCAAGAATGTGATAGCACCACGAGTATTACGAGAATAACACCACACGAATCATCAATCACCAAACGGGATTCAACATCGGAATCCTCGAACACCTATAAACCTCCGGAAGGAACAATAACACATGGTTACGACGAGAATCAAGGCCAAAACAACGGAAATCCCAACAAACTATCGAAGGGAAACTCATTGGGACATTTAATCGAACATTAAATGTTCAAGACCCTTCAAGAACAAAGAAATCACCCCTCGGGTCGAACGAACCAAAGATACGAGTATCAAATCCATAGAACAAGTTCAAAACAACATTTATACAACAATTAATTGATCAAAAACGGATTGGAATCGAAATCAAAAAGGAAAATCCCCAAATCTACAAAAATAGGGGTTCAAGCCAAAATACCTTGATTTGGATGAATGATTCAAGTAGAGGTCGAAAATCTACAACAAGACTTGAGGTGGATGATCTCTACAAGTTTGGGAGCACTCAAATCGCCCAAAATCGCCCTCAAATCGCCCTAGATGGAAGGAGGAAGAAGAGAGGAGAAAAATGAAGTTTTCTCCTCGATAATCTGCTAAGCGAGAAAAAGCCCGTGTCTTTGCGGCACAGGATGAGTGTGCGCGGCCCGGGGCCACGAAAACGCCAGGGAATCAGCTTAGTGCCGCGGCACAGCTGAAGTGTGCCGCGGCACAAGATGCTGACCCACTCCAACGAAAAAGGCACATCGTATAGTCTTAGCTATTTCGACCATAACTCCCTCGTCTGGACTCCGATTGACTCACCGTTTGAACCATTGGAAAGCTAACTTGATGCTCTATAATATTGCAAAGATTCAAAATTTTTGGAGTTTCCAAGAATTAATGGTGACTTTACAAAGTCAAACTCCCACGTGAAAAAGTCGATTAAGGACACGGAACTCAACAAAACGACACCGAAACGAACTCGGATGACAAAAAGTGCAGAATTAATCATTCTCGAAATGACGAAACGGTCATGATAGAGTTGTCAAAACTAACTCCGGCCGAAAAAAGAAATTTACCGAAAATCGAAAATTGCGGATATTACATTCTACCCTCCTTAAAAGAAGTTTCGTCCCGAAACTTAAAACAAGTAGGGGGAGCAATATACCACAGAAAACTCGAAGAGATACACAAAAATAGAAAACTCGTGCCCAACGGCGAAACGCCGCAAGAAACGCAAAGAGACATACGGCGTGAAAACGCGCTCCCACGACCAACACAACGCCACCGTAGAGACATAATAAAATCAATAAGTGACAAACGTCATCAAACGGATAATATAGCCAAGTCAATTATCCGACAATCACAAAACACAACGAACGAAAGTCAGTATGATTGACCAACCCAACGGTACATCAATCGAAACGCGAGCCAATCGCTGAACTAATACGGAATTCCACCGCCCAAGGGTTGGAAGATCGAAACGAGACTAATTTCCCGAACTTAAGGGAATTAGGAAGGAGTCTGAACGCTCAACAATCACGAAACGAGATCAACAAAAACCGAACAATCAAACGATCGAACCACAAAGATCGAGACAACAAAAATCGAACGATCATGCTCGAATCACGAAGAACAATAAAAATTCAAACAACAACTCCAAGGTTCACATCTCGACTCGAGACAATATATGATCCGGTGAAAACAACAACATATGCATTCACATAAGATCCACATGAGAGGGAATAGAAATTGAAAAGTCATAATGACAAATGAGTTATTCCGAAACAATACCACGCTCGTTCGATCAACAAAAGCAAGGAGCAGGACAAGCTCAGAAAATGTCAACGAACATAAACGAGTCGACAGAGTCGAAAATACAGAAGTTCCAAATCCGATCCACTTCGATTAAAAGAACTAGTAGAACCAAAAGATGCTACTTTCGAACAAGGTTCACAAGAATCGAACCGAACTCGGAAAAGTCACAGCGATAACTAGATCGACCCAAAACAAGATCACAGCTCGTTCGAACGATGAAACCGAAATACAGAACAAGCTCAGACAATATCAACGAACACGGGCGAATCGATAGACTGGAGAAAGAGAAAATATAGAAGCCAAAAATAATACGGGTATTATATTCGACCTCTTCTAAAAGAAAGTCGTCCTCGCAACTCACAATAACGGAAACAAGGTAACAACACAAAAAGCAACCGACAGAAAATCTCCTATGTGCCTCTCAAAGCCGACTCTGATATCTGTGCTGAAGCGCAAACTCTGAAAGTCTCGGTAGCCAATTCGCAAAACTGAATTCGGTGACCCTCGAGTCCACACTCGAAATGTGTTACTGACGAGAAGGACAATTTGCACGTACATTCCCCCGGCACATCACGGTTGAAATGCCTCGGCTCGGCATATCGAAAATACAAATGCTAGATACAATGGAACATAACACCGCAAAACAACATACCGGAGATGCCAACTCAGCACAACGAAGAATCATAACACATATCATATATAACGATCACCATCGTGAAGTAATACACACACAAACACTACAACAACGATGATATCGTTCGGCGACCTCAACGGCCTGAACGATAACCAGCACATAATTACAAACATCATGAAACAATCACACGTGTGCATAAACGCACAAAAATCCAAGCTTTAACAACCCACACTCGTGCGACAACACGCAAATCACCACGAGGTGATAAACAGTAAACACCAGTTCACACCTCTCACAGAGGGCTAGTACAACAAATGCGTGGCAACGCCTCGACATTCATGCCACCAATTCGATCATACTCAGGAGTAACATCATAACAACAAAGCAAACATCATACATACATATCCAGCCCTCAAACGGGAATGGATAGGTTTTTAAAATGAAAACATCCTTTTGAAAATAATTTAGAAAAAATGCCGGTTGATCTTGAGTATCACCTTTCAAGAAAAAGTACAAACGTGAAACATCGTTATCGAGACTTTGGAGAACCATCTCGCATTTGATAAAAATGAGGACACTTTCTTTTCGTGAAAAACTTTCGGAAATATTCGACCCTCGGGTCTAAGTAAAAGTGTTTATAAAATATTGAAAATATCTCAAACATTTTTGGGCCCTCGAGGTAGAAGAATTTTGAAACATATTGTGGCACCTTGGATGTACCACGAGAAAATAATTCATTTTAAAAGTACGTCTCGAAATTTATTTTCTAAGACACTCAAGTTTTTTTCAAAGATAATTCAATGGGCTAGAATGCCCAAAAATTTCAGGTAATTACACAAAATATTATAGCGCCGTGGGTCCCTTGCAGGAACTCACCGGAGCTAAAACCATTTACAAAAACGCCAAAAAGGCCGATGACGGTAATATTTCAAAAACTCACGAAAGCCATTTACAAAATACTAAATACCATCATAAGAATTTCACCAAAGCGATCAAGGCCATAATGCCAAAAACTCGGTTAAGGGGAGGTTTTCGAAATAAAACTCGGTCGGTAAAATACCGAAAGTCATTACAAAAGAACTCACGCAGCGGATAAAAGAAATACAGTTCAACATGCACAATCCAGCAACACTACTCCTCATATGAACGAAATATGAGAGTCAAATAACCACATATCAAGAAATCAAAATCCATAAGAGGATTCCGTCACTAATCAAATAATCATAAAATAGCTCGTGACACATGAGGCACAACACAAAGAAGGGAGACTTACATCCATAGGTCGCACGAAGATGATGATCGCCCATGATACTAATCACGACCAACAAACTCAGACGACGCGTCGCGACACGACTCAGTCAGATAAAATCCGACGAGACAAAAACTCAATAGACACCACTGACCCGACAGCCTAGGTTTCCACAACCTAAGCTCCGATACCATTTATGTAACACCCCCAATCCACTCAGGGATATTACACGCCGTAGACCCTCTCCTCGAGGATCTACCAGGCTGATAACTAAAATCAAACATCTAAACATCGCCTTTAAGGCTAAAATGACTCAGTAGACCGACTTGGTCTTTCAATAATAACATACAACTCATTCCCAAACACATACCCACGCAGGGGTCAAAATAAAATAAACTCCCGTACAACGGGGAAAAGATACCGCAGCGGAAAAGAAAATACAACTGGACCAATACGACATCAACGGAACCTCGTGTGATTAGTATCGTTCATCTTTCATCATCCTTCGTGCCGACCCTGTGCTATGCTCCAAAACCTGAATGCAAAAATAGACATCCATCCCCCCCAATACTCGAGAGTTAGCAAAACTCCACTGTTTTGCTAGTGCAAGTACAAGTGCAAAAATACGAGCCATACAATACAAGTTCCAAGAACAATAATAATCAGGAATCCTCAAAGATCCAAACGTAAAGAAAAGTACTTCCCGAGGCAAGAGTTTGGGTAAACATTTCCAAAACCGAAAGGGTCACAAATCAAGGGAAAAACAATTTATAAAACCGTTTAAATGCCATCGAGAGTTTTGATAGAAAACAACTTAGGATTTTCAAATCCTTATCTTTCCAAAAATCAACGAGTCACACCAAAGGTTTTGTTTTCACAAATAGAAAACCGACAATAATTCACGGGGCGAGCCCAACATCACGTGCCCTCGACGGACATAAAATCAACAAAACATAATCGCACACGCGCATCACCTAGACCGGACGAAGCCACAAATCCCACTCGAGGCCTCGAAGGACCCTCCCAGTGGCTAGCGAAATAAATCACACACATCTCACGGTTGGATCAATCGCTTGTTGCATCTGGCCACATGATCGCATGCCATGTGCCACCGTAGATTATCTCGAGCTCTCACGGTTGGATCAATCACTTGTTGCATCGACCACATGATCACGTGCCATGTGTCACCGTAGACCTTCAACCGTATCCACACATTCACACAAATAACATATCACATCAAGGATATTCAAACAATTCACCCAGAGCATCAAACACTTAGCAAAACACCACGTCAAACCACAATGCACCGAAATGAAACAATATACGTCCACACGCAAATACCAAGTGCAACATCAACACCAAACATATCCATAGAGTTCACATAGTCATTCTCAAACCACACCATTCACAAAACACACGCGTTTTGAAAGCAAGCCTTTAACAAGGCTAAACCGAATCTTTTGAAAACTTGTTTCAAACAATCAAACAACCACATAAAGACGATCACCAATTATCATATTCACAAAACAAGAATAGTATGGACAAGGTACTTGCCTCTAAATCACGATCGAAATAAGACGACGGATAGGACGCGGTCGAATAGCCCCGAACCCCCGAACAATATCAAGAATGTGATAGCACCACGAGTATTACGAGAATAACACCACACGAATCATCAATCACCAAACGGGATTCAACATCGGAATCCTCGAACACCTATAAACCTCCGGAAGGAACAATAACACATGGTTACGACGAGAATCAAGGCCAAAACAACGGAAATCCCAACAAACTATCGAAGGGAAACTCATTGGGACATTTAATCGAACATTAAATGTTCAAGACCCTTCAAGAACAAAGAAATCACCCCTCGGGTCGAACGAACCAAAGATACGAGTATCCAATCCATAGAACAAGTTCAAAACAACATTTATACAACAATTAATTGATCAAAAGCGGTTGGAATCGAAATCAAAAGGANAATCCCCAAANNNANAAAAACAAGGGTTCAAGCCAAAATACCTTGATTTGGATGAATGATTCAAGTAGAGGTCGAAAATCTACAACAAGACTTGAGGTGGATGATCTCTACAAGTTTGGGAGCACTCAAATCGCCCAAAATCGCCCTCAAATCGCCCTAGATGGAAGGAGGAAGAAGAGAGGAGAAAATGAAGTTTTCTCCTCGAAAATCGCTAAAAACGCGAAAAAGCCCGTGTGCCGCGGCACAGGATGAGTGTGCGCGGCCCGGGGCCACGAAACGCCGGGAATCAGCTTAGTGCCGCGGCACGGCTGAAGTGTGCCGCGGCACAAGATGCGACCCACTCCAACACGAAAAAGGCATATCGTATAGTCTTAGCTATTTCGACCATAACTCCCTCGCCTGGACTCCGATTGACTCACCGTTTGAACCATTGGAAAGCTAACTTGATGCTCTATAATATTGCAAATATTCAGAATTTTTGGAATTTCCAAGAATTAATGGTGACTTTACAAAGTCGAACTCCCACGTGAAAAAGTCGATTAAGGACACGGAACTCAACAAAACGACACCGAAACGAACTCGGATGACAAAAAGTGCAGAATTAATCATTCTCGAAATGACGAAACGGTCATGATAGAGTTTTCAAAACTAACTCCGGCCGAAAAAAGAAATTTACCGAAAATCGAAAATTGCGGATATTACAATATTGAGGTTTGATTGTAAACAATCGGAGTTTGGACGCAACGTGTTTGATTTAATGCCTCAATGGACTTGGTTTAGTCGTATCGGCGTGTTGAGTTCGTTATAATCGTGTTTGATACGTATGTTGAACGGCTTGTTGGTATTTGTGTTATTCAAGGTTGTTCGAGCGACCGACATCGCATTTAGGACATTTGTTCGTGGAAGGATAATTGTCATCAGTATTGTGTAAGTTAATTCTTACTCGGTTAAAAGGATATTTATTCCTTTTGTTGTTGATCATTCATAATCATAACTCATTCATCATTGTATTAATCATATTGAGACTTGTTATTGTCGAATAATCACTTCATTAGCGAGGAACGGCGGTTCCAATCATTTCATTGAAACTATCAATCACTTCATTATCACTTTCATATCGGTGAGTCATTTTTGAATTTGTCAGATTATTATTATTCATTGATATTCATCATGGTCATTCTCGTTCATATGACCTTCTGGGTTCATATTGCGTGGCCGGGTGCGGATGTGTGGAATTTTTAGTCGGGCACATGATGGCCATGTATTGGGAGTGATACATTGGGTGTACTGCACACGGTAACGATTACCTCCGTGAGACTAATTAGGTACAAGGCGGGTGTGTCCGGTCATCCGTCTTGTACACTTGCCTGAGAACACTACGAGCGTCTTATGGTACTCCTCTTGGCGTAATTCATAACTAAGGATAGTTCATAACTTGGATATATCATGATTGTGTAATTTCAACCCTTGAGGATTGTTGTTACGTATGGCCCGACCCATTTGAGGATTTTGTTTTTCAGGTGATGGCAAGGCAAAAGCACGGGAATAGCATGTTGACGGCGAGGAGTCCCAGTGATACTAGTAGGGGGCCCCGATCTTTCAGTTATTCATGTTGTTGTCCTTTAATTTCCGCTGCAGACTTTCATTTGGATACTCCGTTTCATTCAGTGTTATGTATTTTATCTTCATATAAAATATACTAGTATTCGGTATTGTCCTGGTGTGTTGTACTTAAACTCCTCATCGGAGTATTTGGGTAATATAATGTGGTTCAGTACTACAATTATATTATTTAATTCATCATTTTCATTCGCCGGGTGGGTCCCAGTCGGGGATCCACGGCACTGTAATATCCACCTAGTTTGGGGTGTTACAAACACCGGTTTTATCACAAGAAAAATATGTTCAAAACCTAGATACCTAATTTTCGATAAAGTCTTGTGTTGCTTGTACTAAGGATTAGTTCAAATAGAAAGATACTTATCCATACTAACACTCTTTGTTTTTCTTCTGGATTCTATTTTGTCTTTTCTGAACAAGTGGGGGATTGTTGGAAAAGCTAAAAAAAAAAATTAAATAAGGGATTTAATTATTTAAAGCTTTTATTTAATTGTTCACTAAAAGACAAATTAATATGTAGTTGTTGAGAGAGCGTGTGGAAAAGAATCCCACATGGAACAAACATAAAGGAATTGAGCACCTTATAAGTGTAATCATTTAATAACCATTAATAAACATGTGGTAGTGGAGGGACTATGCCATGTGGATGTGAGGTGGAGGTGAGGTGGAAAATCTATGCCATTTTTCACTCTCACATCGCTGCTCGCCGGTGTCGCCACCGGCGTCCGGCGTGGGCTCGGGCACGGAACAATCTCGGGCTTAGAGGCTTTAGTAGCGCTTCGTAGGCGCACTTTGGCACTTCGGCACGCCGATCACGTGGGCTCGGGGCAAGTTCGGCGAAACGGCGCGGTCCACGGGCTTCTCGCGGTGATTCTTGCCAACAGTCGCACCTCCTCAATTGGTGGTTATTTTTGTTGTTGTTTTGAATGAAGAGTCGTGTCGTTTCAAAACAAACGATCGTTTGACCAACAGTCGTGTCGTTTTGAACGAAGTGGTGCTCCTGTTCGTCGAAGTTTTCACGAATATGTACGATTCCTATATAAACTGAGTTCGGGATCAGAAATAAATACTGGTTTTCAAACCTACTATTCCTATTCTCTCTAATACATATTATCCAAAAATCATTATTGTCTATTTTTCGGATTTCACTATGTCTTAGTGCAGTCCGGAATTTAGGCTTGTCGTATCCTGCAGTATTCTTGTTTATAACCTTAAGACACATTTCGGGGTGCAAGAAAGACTATAAAAAAAGTGTTTCCATGCGTGATTCAAGCCTCGACGTCTTTAATTTTGAAGAATTTTCTAACATTACATTCATGTAAAGCTGTAACCCTGAAATGGAGGGACTAAAAAATAGAGATATAAGGCGAATAAGATTGCTAATTTCCAGTTGCAAGTTGTTCTCTCACGAATAATTTATATTGAGGGTCTCATTTCATTTTGAAAGCTTCATTATTTCCATAATAACTGGTGGAAGTTTACTATGATGGAAGTGATAGTTTTGTCTTTTAAGCTTATTTCTCAAGTTCAGTCATTTTAGCAATATATTTATTCTACCCGACCAAAAATCCTACATTACAACCAAATAAAAGACTTTTTTGGTTCACGAAGTTGCATACACAATGGGTGGTCAAAATGGTAGATGATATGAAAACCTATGGTTGATTCTAAATTACAGAATAATTTTGAGTACACCACTTCCCTTATACACTTTGAGGGTGAGTGATACACTTGATCGATAAAGTTCATATTTCTGGGGTATTAGCTATGATGTAAAAGAAATAATTTTAAAGTCGGATAATTGTAGCTTCATTACTTAATGCATATTTAGAGATCATATGATTATCTTTTGAGGCTATTTAGGACTCGAGTGTCTCAAATGTTTTGTCTATGCATTGATCGGGACTCATTTTTTTAATATTGGGGGGATTTTATTTGCACTCAATTTTAACATATTTTCATAGTGTGTTTCTGGATCTTGTTATTCTTGCATGTGTATAATTGTAGTGTTTGTGCTTTATTTTATCTTTATTAGACCTGCTTACGCATGGCTTTGTTTACTTATGTTTTACGTGTTTTTAAGTCCAAGTATAAGCATGAGCAATATCGTAACTCCTAAGACTAACTAATCAATGCATTTGGTCTTGAATTAACGCAAAAAGGCGCAAAAAAGATGCGTTATGGAGGCGTACAATGTTGTGTTGACCAACACGAACCGCATCCACTAACACGTATGTGTCATAAAGCAGAATGCACAGGCTTAACGGTAATAGTATGACATGGCCGTGTCATTTGACATGATCCGTGTCGCTAGGCGTTGGCAGTTTCCTTCTTTGATGCGTTTTTCACGTTTTACATGTCCCTAACTCAATTTGGTGGCTATAGAAGGACCCCAAATGACTAATTTCGGGAATATCAAGTCTATAACAATCCAAGAGGCAGGAAAATGCCATCACGAGGAAATTCAAGCAATCTAGAGGATCCAGAACAAGGGCTGAAGATAGATCGAGAGATCTTCCAATACCCGAGTTTTATCTCAGGTACCTTACTTGTATCTTTTATCTTCTTAGTTTGAACATGATGAATATTACTAGCTTATTTTCTTATATTTATCTTACCATGTCCAGCTAAACTTATTAGATTCTTGGCATGCAAGTACATTGATTTGCAATGGGTTTTGAGGATTGATTATTATATTTATCTACTTTGATTTTGTTTTCAAGTACATGATTTTAATTCATGTTTAGCATATGGTCAATATTTTTATATATTTAAATTAATTGCTCATTATTTCAGATATGCAAGCATTAATAGGTCTCAAGTATTTGAGATAGTCTATTACGAGAATGATAAATCAGTGATTAATTGTGATGATAATTAGTCTTGTTAAATTTTTAGAGTTAGAAAATCTTTGGTAGATGGAGCTGTAATTATAGGTTATTAATGTGTAATGCCCGGATAAATGGTGTATTTACCTTGTATTATTTCGACTTCGTGATGTTATTAATCGTAGATTGATTTCCCGCATTCGTACCCTTACGTTTTTTATATCTTCAACATTTCATGCATGGTTCTGCATGTACTTACGTACGCTACGGACTCGCGCTTAACGTACGCTAAGTCTGCTGTGTAACGTACGTTATGTGTTGAGCTTAACGTACGTAAGCTCAGTCAAGTCAAGATCCGACAAGGGTCGGCGTGTGGGGTCCGGAGGTAGATTCGTGGAGATTGCCAGCATGAACCTGGACGGTTTTCCAGCACATGCAAGTCAACGGCTTAGCGTACGCTAGGAGAGATTTTTAACGTACGCTAAGGTCCTATGTGTTACGTACGTAACACCTATAGCCTAACGTACGTAAGCGTATGCGAAAAAATAGTCCAGTGAGCTCTGGCCGAGCGTTAACGCACGCTAATGTTCTAGTATAACGTACGCTAACCATGTTACGTACGTAATGGGCGTTGGTTAACATACGTAATGGTTTAAAATCTATTTATAGAACCCGACCCTCATCTCATTTCCCACTCTTACCTTGGCCGATTTTTGTGTTCTTGAGACTATCCCTCACCTCATATTCCTCATATCATCATCTATATCCGATTTTGGGGAGCCTAAACCGTGTGAATTGGTGATCAAGCTTCCGGTGAAGAGTTTATTCAAGATTTTCTTTGTCTCTTAAGGTATGTTAACTCTACACCAAGATGAAGACTTTGTTCTTAGTTGTATTATAAGCTTCTTCCTGAGATTATTAAGCTTGTTTCATCATAATGAATCCAATACCATGTTTGAAAGGATTGTATATGTTGAATTAAGGTTTCCATGGTTAGAGTTGAGCCATAATCTTCACCAACCTTAAGGATGAAATTTCTGAGATTGAACACACCTTGATGATCCTTTCGTAACACTCTTTTTATGAATAAATGTAAGGATTACCCCCATGTTTAATGAATTTGTGAAGTTGTACATAGAGTGTGTTCGATTATAATACTTACCTTGATGAACTTGTGTAAATCTTCTTAGAGGAGTAGAACCTTGAAAGGATTATTGGAACAACCTTTTGAATGAAGAAATTGTTAAGAAAATCACCCACGGAAGAACAAGAATCGTAGAGACGAATTAGCCTAGAACTAGAATGAACATGATTATCTCATAATATTCGATTTAGCCACCGAATCGAACCTTCGAGTAAGAATCGGAATTTGAGTTTGGATTTTTGGAACATAATGATATGATGAATGTTCTTGAAACTTTAGATGCCAACCTTGTGTTCCACTACCGTCTCATGAATTCGCAAGTCTTTTTCCAAGCGTAGTACTCGTCGGAAAATAGGACCGAGAACCGATTTTCCGTAATCGACAATTCATTTATAACTTTAGACGTTTGGAAATCATACGTAAGTTTCGGGAAGATTATTGAAATTCTTGTTATTCCCTTGTACAAGGTGATAGATCGAGGGGCGGCGACCTTCGGACGAGTGATATTTGTGGGAGTATTTAAATCCTTGCCATCTTGAGGCATGTATCGTATTTTAAACTTATTGATATTGCATTGTTGATTATGTGTACGATCTAGTTGTGTTGTTGAACATGAGATTAAATTCCTTGAGTTATCATGAGAATTGTTAATGGTTCCTTGATTGTTCACGTCGATGAACGTGTTGATTTGCATATGTGTATGCATAATTGTAATGTTTATGTTGTAAATGATCTGAGGGGATCATGAGGATCTATGCTGAGGGCGCTGGATCGAATGTCCACCATGCATTGGTCCGACGGGATCATCATGGGGATCTATGCTGAGGGCGCTGGATCGTTGGACGGGTTTTCCACCATGCGTTGGTCCGACGGGATTATCATATGGATCTATACCGAGGGCGCTGGATCGTTGGATTACCCTGTAATATGTTGATGGAATCATGAGAATTCGCATCGTTGGATTCCAGTAATGGGAGTCCGTTTTGTATGTTTTATGATGCATTGATGATTTATGTATTACGATACTTGTACTAGCATTATTTTGCTAACCCCTTCGGGGGTGGACATTTGTTTTGATGTTCAAGTAGCCGAGGAGCGGGGAAGCAGCCATAGTACCGACATGACGATGAAGTGGCTCAGTGATGTGAATTATGTTATCTTGTTTTATGGTCATTTACCAGTACTCGAGTACGCTTATGTTGTTGATGTTTTGGAGATGTTTTGTATTATTGGACTCAGCTGAATTGTTGAACGAGTTTTAAACTTCTTTTACATTAATGACACTTTAGTATTATTTTCGTATTTCTCATTTTAGCCTTGTGAATTCTTATACAAAAAGGATTTACGGCGCTGTAATTATTCCGAATATATCGGGGTGTTACAGAATATGGTATCGGAGCTAAGATTCATGGATATCTTGGCAGTCGGGTTAGTTGGGTCTGTTTATGTTATTTGATTTATGGGTCGTTTGTAACAACTCTACTGAGCCAGCATCGTCGTGTGGACCGTGGTTGTAAGTCTCCTAACCTCAAATACTACCGTTTTATTTAATTCCTGCTTTGTGATTTTGACGGACTTTATTTTAGAAAATTTGCCCTTGATATTGAGTATTTGTATTTACAGTATGTTGAGGGGAGGTCGTGGACGCGGACGCGGTCGTGGACGCAGACGTGGTAATGCGAGACAGTAGGATTCGGTGTCTACCCCAGAATTATCCGCTAGTCGAACCGATTCCCATTCTGGGGGACAGCAGGGATCCGCAAATAATAATGCAGATTATAACGTGCCGGGAGTGCTTCAACAGGTGGTTGCTCAGATAAACCAGTTTGCTCAGGTTATTGATCGCATGCAGACGGGGATGGGACATCATCATAATGAGGATAATCGGGGAGACAAATGGCTTACTGAGGTGGTCAAATTACACCCTCCAAAATTTGACGGTTCTGCTGAGACACTTTCTTGGGATCAGTGGCTGAAGGAGTTGAAGAAGATCTTTGCAGGGATTTACTGTCCCGACGACAGAAGGGTTCCGATCGCCCAGTATCTTCTAACTGGGGAGGCTTTCGACTGGTGGGAGGCCATTCGACCTGAGGATCATAATGCTGACTGGACAGAGTTCAAATTAATGATGGAAGCGCAATATTGTCCTCGCCCAGTTAGAGAGGCCCGAGTCCGGGAGTTTTTCTCACCACAAAATTTAGAGGCATCTGTGACAGACGTGATTAAGACTTTTAATCACCAGTTGACTTATGTGCGCCACTTGGTCAGGACCGAGGCAGAGAGGATTTTCCATTTTGACATGCGGATGAAGCCGGAGATTCAGCAATATATGTACGGATTTGAATGTACCACTATGCGACAGTATCAGGACAAGGCGCTGGCCTATGATATGAAAGAGGCGGTAGTAGAGAAATCAACGGAAGCAAAGAAGTAGAAAGTGTCTGGCAACTTCACGGAGAACAGAAATGGTAGGCCCCGCAAGGGCCAATCCTCTTTTCATTCATCTAGGAGGCCTCCGCATCCTTCTCGAGGTGGAAAGAAGTTCCGAGCTGTTAGGATTATATACTGCAAAGCATACTTTATGCTTGTATTACCTAATTTCCCTATTACTACCTATGAGGATATTAATTATATTTAATCACATGTTTTGCATATTAATTCACGTTATGGTTATGCAAATGAAATGTCTAAATTATTTTATATTGTAGATAATGTGGTGTGTTGGTGTCACACGGAAGATCACATTATCGGTGCCTTATAAAATAATATAATAGTTCACAACCTATATAATTATTAGACAAATTATATAAAGGGTTGTAGTGTATGCTTGAGAATAGTTGGTCTTGACTATTAGCATACATTAGCGTATTTGCATACGTTGAACAGGATCGAGGTGAGATAGTGTCTTCAGATCGATTGTAAGAAGAACGTAAATCTCGGAAAAATATTATTCCTTAATTCTAAGTATATAATATTTAATTGTGTATTTATAATAATTATTGCTTTGATTTACCATAGGTGAGAGTCAAAATGATCGACTCAATAAGCCTCGTATCTTGGGCAATAATATTATTTATACGACAATTATTATTATTACTAGAAATCGTGTCCCGACTCGTGCGGGTTGATGATGTCCCCTTGAGGAGCTCGATAATGATTATTATATTAAACCTGCAGGTGGATTTAATTCGATATAATAATGAGGTTCGAGTGGTACTACTCTTGGATAAGATATTAATTAATTAAAGTCACAAGTAGCTTATAATTAATTAATGGACATTCGATATCTTAAACACAGGAAATAATATATTTAATAAGGAGCCCAATTTCGTAATTTGGGATTTTGGTAGGAAGTGCAATATCAACTTTTTAGTGGACTAAGTTGATATTAATTGATTCATCATATATTAGGAAGAGTCCTAATAAGGTAAGATGAATTAATTGGGAGTCCTTCCATAATCCTCCTTTAGATCCCTAGTAGTAGTCCAAGAGCCTATAAATAGGACTTTATGGGGCTTGACCGATTTCATGCTTCATATACACAAGAAATTTCGATTTTTTCTTCTAAGTGTTTAATTGTGGATCTTGACTTGTGTCTTTGATTCCACAATTGTGATAACACTTTAATTCTTGCTACATATCGGAATTACTTGAAGAAAATAAAATCGAGAGTTGTGAGGCAAGGTGAATTCGGCCGATCCATACGGTGTCCAAGCAAGTTCCGGTAGCTCGTTGCGCACACAACGTCCGGTTCAAGGCGGATCATACTCTAGAAGATCTGAAGGTAGAGATACAAGGCGATCAAGAAGGAAATAACCAACCGCTTCAAAAGGTAATATCCTATGATCTTGGATCTAGATTAGGATATTTTAATTAATCAACATATTTAATTAATAAATAATAAATAATATTTAAATTGCTTGTTAATCTTAGTAATTAATTAATTAGCATGCCTAAATAGATCTAATGCTCGTAGATGCGTAAAACGCTGTTATCATATTTTCCCAAACTTCGCTTCCATGCTTTTACTTTCCAACAATTGGTATCGAGCCGGATTTTTAGGCTTTTGCTACTTTAATTAATTTTAGTGATTAATTGATAGCAATTTAAATATTCATATATTTTGATGTTGGAATATTTTGCTAGATGTGTTCTTGCAGGTGTTATGATCCAATTATCATGGTTTATATGAATGGTGCATTTATTTATTTATTTTATTAATTATGCAATTGTTGGTTTGGCCCGTTTTTGAGGCATGTAATGGTTTTTCCCGTGAGAAAATCCATGGTAGTTCTAGGTGGTTTTATTTTTCGTGTAATCTTGATGTAATTTCGATGTATTTTATTTCGTATAAAATTGTAATCGAATTCGGAAAAGACGGATCACGAAGAAATAGAGCAACCGGATCGCGGGATCGCTGGCAAGCCGCGGCCGATGCAGAGGGCCGCTGAGCGGGCCGAGGTCGTCAGCCGAAAGGCAGCCGGGCCGAGGCCGCTGGTTGCAGCTGTCGCCGGCCATTGTTCGGCCGGCCGCCCAGCTTTTGGTCCGTTCTGCCGCCGTTCACAGGCCATTGGGAAGTCGGGATTTAAAATTAAATTTTTTTATGTAATTAATTTTGCATAAAAGTAAAATTTTAATTTTGAAAATCCACGGCCCTACGGGAGAAGCGACGAGATGCTTGATTCATGGGAGAGATCGAGCCAAGATTTTCTGATTCAACTCAAGGAAGAAGACCATGATAATTGGATAAATTTAATTATCCATGCTTTATTTTGGTTTTTATTGTTTTGATGTATGGCATGTATCGATGTATGCGTGATATGTTTCCTTGCATGTTAGACGGAAAATTAAAAACCTTAAGGCTAAAATAACTAAGTGATTAAATTGATTTTTATTAAAATCAAATTGGCCTCCATAATTAATTTAAATTGTGAAGTAATTAGCATGCGCGTTGACATTAGAGTCTTCCTCCATATCGGATGTGCTAATTATAGGTTCACTAGTTTTAAATTTCAAAAATGATAACATAAGGTAAATATTACTTTTTATGATAGGACCTCTCCATCTGTAGGACTATTATTTAAAAGATAATATTTTAAGGATGTTAAATTATGGTGTTCACTTAGGTGTATTAATTAATAAGCTCCCCATCGGAGTCTATGTTAATTAATACATGGCCAAGAGGAACCAACTATTAATTTTACTTGTCATAACGTAATTTAACTAGATAGTAAAATTAAAGACGTAAAACTCTACTTGAAAAATGTATGTGTAAACGTCCACATGATCGTGGCTTGCATGTGCGGATTTTTTGAGGTGTTGGTTGCTAGCATATATATTGTGTTTTTGAGGTTTTTCGATATATTTTGCTATGCATTATGTGATGGATGTTTTTTTAATTTTTATTCTCAGATGTCTTTCAATCCACTAGCTATTATTCTCAAAGAAAATAAACTAGATGGCACTAACTTTGCCGATTGGAAAAGAAATCTTGACATTGTCCTGACTGCTGAGGGGCATAAGTTTGTCTTAATCGAGGAGAGCCCTCTAGAACCAGAACCGGATGCCACTCCCAAAGAGTTGGCGGAATTCCGGAAATGGAAAAAGTCTGATGAGATGGCTCGCTGTTACATTTTGGCTTCACTGACAAATGTATTGCAGCATCAGCATCAGACGATGGGTTCGGCCGCGGAAATGATGAAAAGTCTCACCGAGATGTTTGGTCATCAGAACCGGGCGGCTAGACAAAATGCTATGAGGGTATTGATGACAACCCAAATGTCTGAAGGGACTCAAGTAAGGGATCATGTTCTAAAAATGATGTCTCATTTGAACGAACTGAGCATATTGGGGGCTACTATCGATGCGGAAACGCAGGTCGATATTATCTTAGGCAGCTTACCTAGAAGCTTTGAGCAGTTCCGCCTCAACTACAATATGAACCGTAGGACATATAGTTTGGCGGAACTTCTGACAGAGCTTCAGTCTGCTGAAGGTCTCTTCAAACAAGGTTATCATCAAATTCTTGCGGCAACCGGTGCGACTTCTTCCAAACCCAAATGGGGAAAGAAGAAGAAGCAGGTTGGCCAGAAGCAAGTGGCAGCCCTCAAGGTGAAAAGCAAGGCTCCTCACCCCGAGGCGAACAAAAAGCCAAAGGGAAAGTGCTACAAGTGCGGTCAGAAAGGACATTTTAAAGCGGACTGCCCTGCTCTTAAGAAAGGTATATCTCGTGCACTAGTAGTCAAAACATGTTTGGCAGCTTGTTCTTCCACTTCGTGGATAGTTGATTCAGGCTCCACTGATCATGTTTGCTTTGACTCGCATGGTTTTCAGGTAACCAAGCAGCTTAGTGCGGGCGAGATTACCATCAACTGGGGCGATTATTCCAGGCTTATGGTCATTGCAAAGGAGTCGTGCGGTTGAAGATTAATGATAAATTATTAGTTCAATAATGTATTATTAGTACAGATTTTAGAATGAATTTAATTTCGGTTTCTAAATTAAAATGCGATGGTTATTCGCTTTCTTTTGATGATGATGCCATTATTAAGAAAAGAAGCGGTGAATATATTTGCAGAGGTACTTTTAATGATGGACTATATATTGTTAATACTGCACAAACTCCTATGCATAAATCACTTAACTCTTTGTCTAAACCTAAAAAGAGAAAAGAACCTTCAAGCATAAACCAAACATATCTGTGGCATTTACTGTTAGGACATGTAAACCTTAGAAGGATTCAAAGATTGGTAGATGATGGCCCATTGGATGATCTCCAAGTTGAGTCATTTCCAATTTGTGAATCTTGTCTGGAAGGTAAGATGACCAAAAGGGTTTTTAAAACCAAGGGAAACCGTGCTCAGGATGTGTTGGAATTAGTTCATACGGATGTATGTGGTCCAATGAATATCCAGGCTAGGGGTGGTTTCGAATATTTCATCACGTTCATAGATGATTATTCGAGATATGGATACATCTTTTTGATGCGACGTAAGTCTGAAGCTTTTGACAAGTTCAGAGACTTCAAGGCTGAAACGGAGAAGCGTCATGGGAAGAGTATCAAGTCACTACGATCTGATCGTGGTGGCGAATACCTTAGTGGAGAGTTTTTGGATTTCTTGGCGAATGAGGGGATTTCGTCCCAGCTCACTGCGCTGAGAACTCCACAACAAAATGGAGTGGCTGAAAGAAGGAATAGGACTCTTTTGGAAATGGTTAGATCAATGATGAGTTATTCAGATTTACCTATTTCGTTTTGGGGATACGCCTTAGAAACAGCGGCGTACATTCTAAACCTGGTGCCTTCGAAATCAGTTCCAAAAACACCCACAGAACTATGGAGTGGGCGTAAGCCCAGTCTAGTGTAATATCCGTGTTTTCTATTTTTAATAATTTCTATTTTCAGTGTATATTCGTTTCGGACAACTCGCTTGACACTGTTTTGGAATTCTGAACCTATTTTGTTCTTGGAGTTTCTCCGCTTAGACGGGTCTCGATGATGTTTTTACGTAATTTCATCTTGTGTTATCTTTTGTCTCATGTGTATTTGATTCTCGTTAAACTCGTTCGATTTCGTCACTTTCTTACTTCCATGAGTTCGTATGATTGAGTAGAGCATGTTGTGAGTTTCGGATTGTTAATCCGACGTTGTATCGTGATTTTCGGATGTTTGGGCCGTTTTTGTAATTTCCTAGAAATTTAGGGAATTTGTTCCTTATTCAACTTTGGTTGTGTACCTCAGATCGTTTTGGGGTTCCGTACTTCCATTTCGTGTTATTGTTGCCCAAATATCGATTCCTATTGCTTTTATTCTCTTTCCGGATCTTTTTTTTCGTCATTTTGGGACCCGAGGGGGGGTGTGAGCCGCGGCACAAGGATTGTGCGCCGCGGCACACATACTACCCAGTTGTTGGCCGAGCAGGCTGTACCGTGTGCCGCGGCACAAGGATTGTGCGCCGCGGCACACAGCCGAGTCAGTGCCGCGGCACACTTGTCCGGGCCGCGGCACACCCGTGTGGCACCTGCCGGCTAAAACCTCCTGTACCGCGTGCCCCGACACAGTCCGGCAGTGCCGCGGCACATGCCGAGTCCGAGCCGCGGCACACTCCGAATGAGCCGCGGCACAACGAGCGGTCACCACCACCGGGCGCAATTTTAGCCTGTGCCGCGGCACAGATTAGCCGAGCCGCACACAATGCGATCAGGCCAGAATCGTGTGTTTTCAGCGAGATTCGCTCATTTCCTCCTTTTCTCCAACCGTGCGCGAGAGAGAGAGGGTTGAGAGGGGATTTCTTCTCCATCTACCCTTCCGATTGTGCGTTTTCTTCATCTTCCTTCGATCGTGTAGCTCGGATTGTGGATCTAAGACGTGTTCTTCGGATTATAGGGCTTGAATCTTCAAGAGGTAAGAACCCCTTTAACCCTAGTATGATTTTTGGGGAGGGTTTGGTGGTGATCTTGTGTTTTAATCCGAATTAACCGATGTTGTTGTTAGATTTTGATAGTACTCTCGTGACCCTTGGTTTTCTTGTTTTTGGTTGGGATGAAATTCCGTTAATTCACCGTTAACCGATTTCAATTCCCTACGCACTCTTGGTGTTCGATAAATTGTCCCAACGGGTAGAACTAGGAGTAATTTCTTCGTATTCATGATCTTGAGATTGATTGTATATCATTATTGTGTTAGGGTCGGATTTGAGAGGATTGTTTGGACCGAAACCTATTCCTTCGTCGTCTCCTTCGCGTCGTATTACCAAGGCAAGTACCTCGATATACGAATTGTAACTGCGTGAGATCATTGTTGTCGATGTGTATGAGTTTATGTGGATGTATATATACGTATGTGTATATATATATATATGTGTGTTTATATATAGTTACATGTTAAATATATGTATGTATATACGTATATTGATATATATGTTTATGTCGGTGATCGACGAGTGTTGAATTCTAACATTAATTGACGTACTCAACTTGGATTGATGGACGAACTATAGTTACTCATATAATATAGTAAGGATATATATATATATATATATATAAATGTGTATATATTCGGTTGAGTCGCAACATAGAGATATATGTGCGGTGTTGAATGAGTTTGATTGATAACGTGCGTGTTATTGTTTATTTGTGTGGATATGGACTGGCGGAGAAATTGTGTGACTTGATGTACCGAGTTGAAAATTGTTGTGACGTTTGTCCGTGTGCTTGATGTTTGAACAATGTGGATACTTGTTGTGAGAAACGTCATATCCGGAACCTCGAGGCCGGGCGGTGCACTCCGGCACGGTGTACGCTGCAATGTGCGGCTCCATATGGGTGGTGAACGCCGGTGTTACATAATGCGTGTGTCAAGGGGCGGCTCTTGCGGGAGTGATCGCCGACGCAGTGACATGTTCAAGGAGCGGCCGACATAGTGGAGTGAACGCCGTGCAGTGTGTGTGCGTGGAGGCGCCCGGCAGCTTATTGGTTACGGTATTCGAGTGATAGCTAAGACCCGTTCACGAACGATGTTCGTATCTCAAATTCTTTCAACTCACTTTTTAATATTTGTCTTGATACAGACCGCAATTCATGTTTTTGAAAGCTTGTTTCAAATTGTTTTTAAAGCGTTGGTATCAGGGTTAGTTAACCACGGAGGTTTGACGAAATCTCCGAGGGTTAATTAATCGGGGGTCTTGAGCAGGATATGTCGAATGAGAGTTTTGTACCTTTGATTGTATTGTGGTGCTATTCTGTGTTTTGGGTCGAGGACCCTGTGGAATGTTGAGATGATTGATTTCATGATGATGTTATTTGGAATGGGTTGAGAACCCTGTGAGATGTTGTAATGATTTCGTTTGTGACAGTGTTCTATAAATTGGGTCGAGAACCCCAAATAAGTTGACTTGGTTTTTGTGTAATCGTTTTCCATACGTTGGGTCAAGGACCCGAGAGTTTTTGAAATTATTTCCAAAAGTATTCCCTTTCGATTTTAAAAACCCCCAGACGGCCCGAGTCAACAATAACGTTTGCAAACTACCTTATCAAAACATTTTTTTTCCTTTTTCCAAAAGGGACTTTCCTGACTCCTTGGGATTGGTTAAAATTTTATTGATGTTATGTTTCGTAAAGAGAATATGGCTATGTGATTATCTTTCACCTTGTGTATGCGAGTGTTACTCTGTGTTGATTATGGGAATGTATGGTTTATGTTAAGGCTTCACGGCGGTTGAATTTTATGTTGTTACTGTCAGTATATCTTGTATATTATGTACTTGCACTAGCAAAATTCAGCTTGCTAACCCCGAGTTTTCGGGGTGGGTGCCTTATGCGCTGAGTTTTGGCAATGGGAGCGATCACGGATTGGCTTAGAAGGAGATGGAAGACGACGATGCTAATCACACCAGAGTCAGAGTCTTTTCTTTTGTATCATTTTGGTCGGTATTTCTTTGTCGTTCGAGTATCCACCCTTGCATGGGTGTAGTTATCATTTATTAAATTGAGTTGTCATTCTTTTCTATGTTCAAGTTTATTGTGGTCATTGTAATATGAATGTCGTTAGTTTCTGAATTGGTTTATGACCTTGTCGGTCTGTTTTCTATTTAATTTTGACCCCGGTCGGTCAATCATCGAGTAGTCTTTTGGAGTTTAGCCTGGTAGATCCTTGCGATAAGGGTCTACGGCGTGTGAGATTCCCGGTCATATTCTGGGGTGTTACATTTATGGTATCGGAGCTTAGGTTTGCGAAAAACCTAGGCCGTTGGGTCAAGTCCGTGTCTTGTGTAAGTCGCGCGCATCAGAGTTGTGGTTAGTATCGTGGTTCCGACATCATCTTCCGGCAATCCGTGATGGTAAGCCTCCCGATCGTAAGTCCCCTTATATACGTATTTGATCATATTGTGCTAATATGTTTAATGTGAGATAGGAATTGGAACTTGGTGATATTATTGTTTTAGGATATAATATGCATATGCGGTCCGAGTAAAAATAGTTATGTAGTATGCTTCGGAAGTCGAGCATGTTTATCTGTTTCGGTACTTTATTAGAATAAATTCATGAATGATAATTTTATCCGTTGCGTGAGTATTTTGAGATGGCTTTTAGTATCTTGCAAGCCGAGTTTTGATATTTTGTCTTGCACGTTTTGATAGTATTCTTATGACGGTACTTGATATTTTATAAATGACTTTAGTGAGTATTTGAGAACATTACCGACATCGGCCTTTTTGGCATTTTGAACATTTTTTTTAAATGATTTTTAGCCTGGTAGGTTCCGGCACGGGGCCCACGGCGCTGTAGTATCACGAATATTTTAAAGTGACGCTTTGAAATTTTCTAACATTGTGTAAAGCCGTGATTTAACATCGTCATGTTAAATGGTCACGTATCTCGATGGAAAATTCTTTCGAATAAACATTTTGGAAGAAGAGGAAAGATTTTCAAAATTGTGGTATTTGAGACTTAACACCTTTGAAATATTTCAAATTAGTTACGAATTAATTTTCGATTTCTTTTTTTTTCTTTCTTTTATACATCACTCGAAAATAATTTTTAGAGTCGTTATATAAACTTCCTCTTCCAAAATAAAAGACAGTGTTTACAAGTCTTGGGCTCAACGTGACTAGCCCTCTGTTTCAAAAATTTGTTTTCATTAAGTGCATACATATAATGATCGTCCTCGTGGAGGAACTCGAAATTGACTTCATAACATTTTGTGCTTTACGATAGTATTGTTATTCTTAGGATGCTAACTGAAACTCGGGTTGATAATTATGGTATATTGTACGACTGATAAACTAATACTGTTGATCGGTGTTATCCGTATTAGTATGTCGAGCCTCAGCGGACGTAGACGTGATGATGGAAATGGAAGCGGCGAGGTGGTTCGTACGACCACGATTCATGCTACGGTGAAGGAGTATCAAGATCAATCGATATCCTATGAAATCTCCTCAGTGGTCGAGCCCTCGAGCGAAGCCAAGAGACGGAGGACATCTGGGAAATTTTTGGTCGGCGAAGAGCCTAAGGCTCCCAAACCCCCACGTCGTTCGAACGCGTCGTCTTCGCGATCAGGAGTGAGCGCTTGGAATCCCAAGCCAAAGACGGTGACTCTCGTGAAGAAGGAGGGTGCTTCAACCGCAATCGTCGGGGACATGTTCGTAAATTGTCCCTTTCCACTCTTGACTTGTTCTGGTGGTGTGAAGGTCATCGGGAGAAGCATTGTGAGATAGTTTCGAACCGGCAAGGAATGCTACCCTATCAAGTGACAGAGCAAGTGACTAGAGAATGTCCCAAACCCTATGTTTCCTTCAAGAGCCTAACATGGGAGGATGAATATTTTGCAATATGTCCTAATCGTTCTTTGTTTGGACAATCGTGACTTTGATCGTTCTTCATTTCATTGCTCTATGTTACCAACTCTTCTGTTCTAAGTTCGGATCGAAATGTTTTCTTAGTATGGGGAAATGTACTACCCGTACTCTTCATAGTATTTTCGTGTTGGGTGACTTTCATTCCGGTACTTCATCTATGACCCTCTCGATAATTTTTAAACTACCTGTTGTACTTAGCCTACCGTTCTCCGAACGAATTTGTAACCGTGTTGTTAGACTCCGTGAATTATTGTGGTCTTTCCACATCTGAGCTTGATTCTTGCAGAAATTTTGTTCGAAGCTAATATTCCCTCGCGTGCAATTAACATTTCCGAATGTATTATGAACTTGGATGCGGTTGGTTGAGCTCGAAACATGATTTTCAGGACGTCTGAACTATTTTGTGATTTTCTTCACTCTGGGAGCTTTGGTATCCAAATTCATACTCCTCCACCTCAACTTATCGTGTTCCCATACAGTTTTATCGTCTCGACTCACGTATCAGATGCTTGCTAGGTCAGTTCATCGTATTTTTGGAACCTTGCATTCGCGCTTTGCTCGTGATGATTTGGGGCTGAGCAAGTAGTTATTTCCTTGATTGTTCCGCCGCTCTCTATTTTAAGTTTCGGGACGAAACTTGTTTTAAGGAGGGTAGAATGTAATATCCGCGTTTTCTATTTTTAATAATTTCTATTTTCAATGTATATTCGTTTCGGACAACTCGCTTGACACTGTTTTGGAATTCTGAACCTATTTTGTTCTTGGAGTTTCTCCGCTTAGACGGGTCTCGATGATGTTTTTACGTAATTTCATCTTGTGTTATCTTTTGTCTCATGTGTATTTGATTCTCGTTAAACTCGTTCGATTTCGTCACTTTCTTACTTCCATGAGTTCGTATGATTGAGTAGAGCATGTTGTGAGTTTCGGATTGTTAATCCGACGTTGTATCGTGATTTTCGGATGTTTGGGCCGTTTTTGTAATTTCCTAGAAATTTAGGGAATTTGTTCCTTATTCAACTTTGGTTGTGTACCTCAGATCGTTTTGGGGTTCCGTACTTCCATTTCGTGTTATTGTTGCCCAAATATCGATTCCTATTGCTTTTATTCTCTTTCCGGATCTTTTTTTTCGTCATTTTGGGACCCGAGGGGGGGTGTGAGCCGCGGCACAAGGATTGTGCGCCGCGGCACACATACTACCCAGTTGTTGGCCGAGCAGCCGCACTCGTGTGCCGCGGCACAAGGATTGTGCGCCGCGGCACACAGTCGAGTGCCGCGCACACTTGTCCGGCCACGGCACACCCGTGGCACCCGCCGGCTAAAACCTCTCGTATCCGCGTGCCTCAAGACACCCGGCAAAGGCCGCGCACATGCCGAGTCCGAGCCGCGGCACACTCCGAATGAGCCGCGCACAACGAGCGGTCACCACCACCGGCGCAATTTTGGCCCCGTGCCGCGCACGATTAGCCGAGCCGCGGCACACAATGCGGTCGCGCTATAATCGTGTGTTTTCGGCGAGATTCGCTCATTTCCTCCTTTTCTCCAACCGTGCGAGAGAGAGAGGGTTGAGAGGGGATTTCTTCTCCATCTACCCTTCGATTGTGTGTTTTTCTTCATCTTCCTTCGATCGTGTAGCTCGGATTGTGGATCTAGCACGTGTTCTTCGGATTATAGGGCTTGAATCTTCAAGAGGTAAGAACCCCTTTAACCCTAGTATGATTTTTGGGGAGGGTTTGGTGGTGATCTTGTGTTTTAATCCGAATTAACCGATGTTGTTGTTAGATTTTGATAGTACTCGTGACCCTTGGTTTTCTTGTTTTTGGTTGGGATGAAATTCCGTTAATTCACCGTTAACCGATTTCAATTCCCTACGCACTCTTGGTGTTCGATAAATTGTCCCAACGGTAGAACTAGGAGTAATTTCTTCGTATTCATGATCTTGAGATTGATTGTATATCATTATTGTGTTAGGGTCGGATTTGAGAGGATTGTTTGGACCGAAACCTATTCCTTCGTCGTCTCCTTCGCGTCGTATTACCAAGGCAAGTACCTCGATATACGAATTGTAACTGCGTGAGATCATTGTTGTCGAAGTGTATGAGTTTATGTGGATGTATATATACGTATGTGTATATATATATATATATATATATGTGTTTATATATAGTTACATGTTAAATATATGTATGTATATACGTATATTGATATATATGTTTATGTCGGTGATCGACGAGTGTTGAATTCTAACATTAATTGACGTACTCAACTTGGATTGATGGACGAACTATAGTTACTCATATAATATAGTAAGGATATATATATATATATAAATGTGTATATATTCGGTTGAGTCGCAACATAGAGATATATGTGCGGTGTTGAATGAGTTTGATTGATAACGTGCGTGTTATTGTTTATTTGTGTGGATATGGACTGGCGGAGAAATTGTGTGACTTGATGTACCGAGTTGAAAATTGTTGTGACGTTTGTCCGTGTGCTTGATGTTTGAACAATGTGGATACTTGTTGTGAGAAACGTCATATCCGGAACCTACGAGGGCGGGCGGTGCACTCCGGCACGGTGTACGCTGCAATGTGCGGCTCCATATGGGTGGTGAACGCCGGTGTTACATAATGCGTGTGTCAAGGGGCGGCTCTTGCGGGAGTGATCGCCGCGCAGTTGACATGTTCAAGGAGCGGCCGACATAGTGGAGTGAACGCCGGTGCACAGTGTGCGGTGGAGGCGCTGGCAGGCTTATTGGTTACGGGTATTCGAGTGATAGCTAAGACCCGTTATCGAACGATGTTCGTATCTCAAATTCTTTCAACTCACTTTTTAATATTTGTCTTGATACAGACCGCAATTCATGTTTTTGAAAGCTTGTTTCAAATTGTTTTTAAAGCGTTGGTATCAGGGTTAGTTAACCACGGAGGTTTGACGAAATCTCCGAGGGTTAATTAATCGGGGGTCTTGAGCAGGATATGTCGAATGAGAGTTTTGTACCTTTGATTGTATTGTGGTGCTATTCTGTGTTTTGGGTCGAGGACCCTGTGGAATGTTGAGATGATTGATTTCATGATGATGTTATTTGGAATGGGTTGAGAACCCTGTGAGATGTTGTAATGATTTCGTTTGTGACGGTGTTCTATAAATTGGGTCGAGAACCCCAAATAAGTTGACTTGGTTTTTGTGTAATCGTTTTCCATACGTTGGGTCAAGGACCCGAGAGTTTTTGAAATTATTTCCAAAAGTATTCCCTTTTGATTTTAAAAACCCCAAGACGGCCCGAGTCAACAATAACGTTTGCAAACTACCTTATCAAAACATTTTTTTTTCCTTTTTCCAAAAGGGACTTTCCTGACTCCTTGGGCTTGGTTAAAATTTTATTGATGTTATGTTTCGTAAAGAGAATATGGCTATGTGATTATCTTTCACCTTGTGTATGCGAGTGTTACTCTGTGTTGATTATGGGAATGTATGGTTTATGTTAAGGCTTCACGGCGGTTGAATTTTATGTTGTTACTGTTCGTATATCTTGTATATTATGTACTTGCACTAGCAAAATTCCGCTTGCTAACCCCGAGTTTTCGGGGTGGGTGCTGTTATGCGCTCAGTTTTGGCGGCTGGGAGCGCCACGGGATTAGCTTGGAAGGAGATGGAAGACGACGATGCTAATCACACCAGAGTCAGAGTCTTTTCTTTTGTATCATTTTGGTCGGTATTTCTTTGTCGTTCGAGTATCCACCCTTGCATGGGTGTAGTTATCATTTATTAAATTGAGTTGTCATTCTTTTCTATGTTCAAGTTTATTGTGGTCATTGTAATATGAATGTCGTTAGTTTCTGAATTGGTTTATGACCTTGTCGGTCTGTTTTCTATTTAATTTTGACCCCGGTCGGTCAATCATCGAGTAGTCTTTTGGAGTTTAGCCTGGTAGATCCTTGCGATAAGGGTCTACGGCGTGTGACATTCCCGGTCATATTCTGGGGTGTTACATCTAGGACATGTTCGGATTTGGGGTACTCCAGCACATGTGCTGAATAAGGAAGCTTATAAGTTGGCATCTCGCACAGAAGTACGAGTGTTTGTGGGATACCCTAAGGGAACGAAGGGTGGCTTGTTCTATAGTCCCCAGGATCAGAAGGTCATTGTTAGCACCAATGCCCGATTTCTGGAAGAGGATTATATGATTAGTCACAAGCCCATGAGCGAAATAATTTTGGAAGAGCTGAGGGGCGAGATTCCGACTATACCAATCGTACAAGCGCCAACTAACACTGCACCACGTATCGATTCTGAAACTTTTACACCAACTCAGGATTTGCCTCGTCGTAGTGGGAGGGTTGTTCGTCAGCCCGAACGATTCATAGGCGTGGGAAAGTCTTCGGACTCAATCCCAGATGAAGATGAATCGGTTCCCTGGACCTATAAGGAGGCAATCCAAGATAAAGATCTCGACTCTGGCAGAAGAAGCAATGGAATCATAAATGGGATCTATGGATTCCAATCAAGTGTGGGAGCTAGTAGAGCTACCTGATGGTGTACAAGCCATTGGGAGTAAATGGGTCTACAAGCGAAAGAAAGGACGTGACGGGAAGGTTGAAACCTTCAAAGCAAGGCTTGTTGCAAAAGGTTACACTGTAAAGAGGGTATCGATTTTGATGAAACATTTTCGCGGTAGCCATGCTTAAGTCAATCCGGATTCTTTTAGCTATAGCTGCGCATTTGGATCTGGAGATTTGGCAGATGGATGTCAAGACTGCATTCTTGAATGGGAGTCTAGACAAGGAAATCTATATGCGCCAAGCAGAGGGATTCATTGCTAAAGGAGAAGAGCACTTGGTGTGCAAACTTAAGAAATCCATTTATGGACTTAAGCAAGCATCTAGATCTTGGAACACTCATTTTGACGAAGTAGTCCAGTCATATGGATTCGTCCAATGTCCGAGTGAGAGTTGTGTGTATAAGAAATGCGATGGAAACGTGTTGGTGTTTCTTGTACTGTATGTAGACGATATCCTTCTGATTGGAAACAACGTGAAGGAATTGTCGGACGACGGTATGGCTATCGAGCGATTCGATATGAAGGATCTAGGAGAAGCAGGACACATCCTTGGAATCGGGATCTTTCGTGATCGGAAGAAGAGGATGTTGTGCTTATCCTGGGCATCCTATATCGATCTGATCTTGAAGCGGTTTAGCATGGAGAATTCCAAGAAAGGTTTTCTACCTTACAGACATGGAATTCAACTATCTAAGAACATGTGTCCTAAGACACAAAAGGAGATAGATGACATGAAGATGGTCCCTTATGCATCCGATGTGGGAAGTCTCATGTATGCTATGCTTTGCACTATACCAGGATATACGCCATGCCGTGGGCATGGCCGCTAGATATCGGGCCGAACCCAGACTGTGGACACTGGATTCTTTGTCAAGCACATACTCAAGTACCTGAGAAGGACTAGGGAGTACATGCTTGTATATCAATCAGACGACCTGTTTCCGGTGGGTTACACTGACTCAGATTTTTCATCGGACAAAGAAAAGTCCAAGTCTACTTCGGGTTATGTGTTTAGCCTGGGAGGTGGAGCCATTAGTTGGAGGAGTGTGAAGCAGAAATGCATCTCGGACTCTACCATGGAAGCCGAGTACGTGGCAGCCTCTGAGGCAGCCAAGGAGGCAGTGTGGCTCAAGTACTTCCTGCAGGACTTAGATGTGATTCCCAATTTGCCAGAGGGTATTACACTCTATTGTGATAATACTGGTGCAGTCGCAAATTCGAGGGAACCACGAGCCCATCAGGCAAGTAAACATATCAACCGCAAGTACCACATCATACGACACTTCGTAAAGGAAGGAGACGTAGTTGTAGCCAGGGTTGCATCGGAAGATAATCTTGCTGACCCTTTCACGAAAGGCCTACCTTCAAAAGTTTTTGAAAGGCATGTGGAAGGAATGGGATTACGGTGTATGGCAGCATTGCTTTGAGTATAAGTGGGAGAAATGAGAGACTATGTAATAGAGTAGTATACTTAAAAGCATGCTTTGAGTATAAGTGGGAGATTGTTAGGATTATATACTGCAAAACATACTTTATGCTTGTATTACTTAATTTCCCTATTACTACCTATGAGGATATTAATTATATTTAATCACATGTTTTGCATATTAATTCACGTTATGGTTATGCAAATGAAATGTCTAAATTATTTTATATTGTAGATAATGTGGTGTGTTGGTGTCACACGGAAGATCACATTATCGGTGCCTTATAAAATAATATAATAGTTCACAACCTATATAATTATTAGACAAATTATATAAAGGGTTGTAGTGTATGCTTGAGAATAGTTGGTCTTGACTATTAGCATACATTAGCGTATTTGCATACGTTGAACAGGATCGAGGTGAGATAGTGTCTTAGATCGACCGTAAGAAGAACGTAAATCTCGGATAATTATTATTTCTTAATTCTAAGTATATAATATTTAATTGTGTATTTATAATAATTATTGCTTTGATTTACCATAGGTGAGAGTCAAAATGATCGACTCAATAAGCCTCGTATCTTGGGCAATAATATTATTTATACGACAATTATTATTATTACTAGAAATCGTGTCCCGACTCGTGCGGGTTGATGATGTCCCCTTGAGGAGCTCGATAATGATTATTATATTAAACCCTGCAGGTGGATTTAATTCCGATATAATAATGAGGTTCGAGTGGTACTACTCTTGGATAAGATATTAAT
This sequence comes from Orobanche coerulescens, assembly GCA_033398695.1. Taxonomy (NCBI): domain Eukaryota; kingdom Viridiplantae; phylum Streptophyta; class Magnoliopsida; order Lamiales; family Orobanchaceae; genus Orobanche; species Orobanche coerulescens. The sequence continues at coordinate 56,449,893 of CM065803.1, forward strand.
TAATTAAAGCTGTCAGTAGCTTATAATTAATTAATGGACATTCGATATCTTAAACACAGGAAATAATATATTTAATAAGGAGCCCAATTTCGTAATTTGGGATTTTGGTAGGAAGTGCAATATCAACTTTTTAGTGGACTAAGTTGATATTAATTGATTCATCATATATTAGGAAGAGTCCTAATAAGGTAAGATGAATTAATTGGGAGTCCTTCCATAATCCTCCTTTAGATCCCTAGTAGTAGTCCAAGAGCCTATAAATAGGACTTTATGGGGCTTGACCGATTTCATGCTTCATATACACAAGAAATTTCGATTTTTTCTTCTAAGTGTTTAATTGTGGATCTTGACTTGTGTCTTTGATTCCACAATTGTGATAACACTTTAATTCTTGCTACATATCGGAATTACTTGAAGAAAATAAAATCGAGAGTTGTGAGGCAAGGTGAATTCGGCCGATCCATAAGGTGTCCAAGCAAGTTCCGGTAGCTCGTTGCCCACACAACGTCCGGTTCAAGGCAGATCATACTCTAGAAGATCTGAAGGTAGAGATACAAGGCGATCAAGAAGGAAATAACCAACCGCTTCAAAAGGTAATATCCTATGATCTTGGATCTAGATTAGGATATTTTAATTAATCAACATATTTAATTAATAAATAATAAATAATATTTAAATTGCTTGTTAATCTTAGTAATTAATTAATTAGCATGCCTAAATAGATCTAATGCTCGTAGATGCGTAAAACGCTGTTATCATATTTTCCCAAACTTCGCTTCCACTGCGTTTTACTTTCCAACACGAGCAGCATCAGCAGTTTCAGACGGAACAAAGAAATGTTATAACTGTGGCAAAACAGGGCATGTTTGACGTGATTGTTATGCACCTGCTGTGACCTGCTTCGAGTGTGGACAGGAAGGACATCGCGCAACGTTATGTGGAAATGCTACTAGATCTTTTGGTACCCGCACCGCTGCACCGGTTCCGAAGGATACAAGTGTGAACCAGACGCAGCAAAGTGGTTTCCAGCAGCAGAGTGTTGGGAAAAGAGAGGCGTCTAGTGCTGGGTCTGTTCCTCCACGCATTTACGAGATGAGGAAGTTAGACGATCAGCACACTGCTGTCGCATCAGGTACGATTCAGATCCTTTTGCAACCTGTCAGTGTCTTATTCGATTCAGGGGCTACGCATTCTTTCATATCTTTGAACGGTGTTAATCGTTTGAAAATCTCGTGCTTATATGATTGTGAGCCTTATGTTGTGGGGTTACCGAGCGGATAGAAAATTGTGGGAACCCTAGAAACTAGAGATCTTCCAGTGTCGATAGGAGGAAGGGATTGGCCATCAAATCTTATTGTAGTCGACATCCAAGGCGACAATTTAATTCTCGGAGATGATTGGCTCAACCGTTATGGAGCTATTTTGAATTACCGAAATAGAGTCATTTCTATCATTGCTGATGACGGGTCTGAACATTTATTCAAAGGATGGAGACCGGGAAGCTCAGGAAAATTGATTAAGGCCATGAAAGCAGTTAAATTGCTAAAACAGGGTTGTTACGGGTTTTGGTGTTATGCCATGAAGAAAGAAGAAGAAATCGAGCTCGCATCTATTCCATAGGTGAACGAATTCTCAGATGTATTCCCCGACGAACTACCTGGGTTACCTCCGTGGAGAGAAATGGAGTTCAATATCGAATTAGAGCTTGGAGCCGCTCCTATTTCCAGAGCACCATACCATATGGCGCCAACCGAGATGTATGAATTAAAGAAGCAGCTGGAGGAATTATTGCAGAAGGGTTACATTCAACCTAGCGTTTCTCCTTGGGGAGCACCCGTTGTCTTTGTCAGGAAGAAAGATGGATCCCTCCGACTATGTATTGATTACAGAGAGCTAAACAAGGTGACGATCAAGAACAAGTATCCTATACCTCGGATTGACGACTTGTTTGATAAACTGCAAGGGGCTAGAGTATTCTCGAAGATTGACTTGCGATTAGGATACCATCAGTTAAGAATTAAGGAATCAGATATACCGAAGTCTGCATTCAGATCCCAGTACGGGCATTATGAATTCGTGGTGATGCCATTCGGACTCACCAATGCTCATGCGGTATTTATGCAATTGATGAATCGAGTATTCTTAGAATACTTGGATAAATTTGTGGTGGTCTTCATCGATGACATCTTGATCTATTCAAAAGACACAGAGGAACATGCGGAGCATTTGCGTATCGTTTTGAGCACTTTAAGGAATGAACAGCTTTATGCGAAACTTTCTAAATGTGAGTTCTGGCTTAAGGAAGTAACCTTCCTTGGGCATGTGATATCATCTGATGGAGTTCAAGTAGACCCAAAGAAAGTCGAGGCGATCTTGGAGTGGGAATCCCTCAATAATGTGAAAGAAGTCCGGAGTTTCTTGGGACTTGCTGGATATTATCGCCATTTTGTAGAAGGATTTTCCAAAATTGCTCGTCCACTTACTCAGCTGTTACAGAAGACTCAAAAATACGTGTGGAATGAGAAATGCCAGGCGAGTTTTGATGAACTTAAGAGAAGACTGACAACAGCGCCTATACTAGCGTTACCAGATGGAATGGATGGATTCATGGTATATAGCAATGCTTCAAATCAGGGTCTGGGATGTGTATTGATGCAAAAGGATAGGGTGATTGCCTATGCCTCTCGACAGTTGAAACCTTACGAGGTTAATTACCCGACTCATGATCTGGAGTTAGCCGATGTAGTCTTTGCTCTAAAAATTTGGCGGCATTACTTGTACGGCACTCGTTGTCAGATTTTCACAGATCATAAAAGCCTCAAGTATATTTTCAGTCAGAAGGAATTAAATATGAGGCAGAGAAGGTGGTTGGAATTAATCAAGGATTACGACCTGGAGATTCTTTATCATCCAGGCAAAGCGAATGTGGTAGCTAATGCACTGAGCCTAAACCTATTTCTCTTCGAGTGTTAGAAGCGCTTACGTCCCAAATCAACATTCAACGAGAACTAATTCGTGAAGGAATTTAAGTGTGGTCGCAAGGAGTCCAAGAGCAATTGTGTGTGATGGAACTAACTTCGTCGTTGGTGGAAAAAGTCAAAACTAAGCAGTTGGATGATTCTCTGATTCTTCGATTATGTGACGAAGTGAGCAAAGGGAAGGCCACAGGATCCGTGATACAGGATGATGGAGTTCTGAGATTTCAACGTCGACTTTCCATTCCCAATGATGATGCTTTGAGACGGACAATTCTGAAGGAAGCTCACAGCGCGCCCTACTCTATTCACCCGGGCAGCAGTAAGATGTATAAGGATTTAAAATAAAACTTCTGGTGGGGAAATATGAAGAAGGACGTAGCAGAATACGTTTCGAAGTGTTTGACTTGTCAGCAGGTTAAGATTGAACATCATAGACCTGCCAGAATGCTGAAACCACTTCTGATCCCTGAGTGGAAGTGGGAGGATATATCGATGGATTTTCTCACCAGTATGCCAAGGACCAAGACAGGAATGAATATGATTTGGGTGATAGTTGATCGACTAACCAAGTCAGCTCATTTCCTGGGTATTAAAGACACTTGGGGACCAGAGAAATTAGCACGAGTGTTTATTACAGAGATAGTCCGATTGCATGGAACGCCGAAGACCATTATTTCGGATCGAGATAGCCGCTCCGTGTCGCACTTTTGGAAGGCAGTTCATAGGGCTTTGGGGACCGAGCTGAACTTTAGCACAGCTTATCATCCTCAAATGGACGGTTAGTCCGAAAGGACTATACAAATAGTAGAAGACATGCTTAGAGCTTGTGCCATGGATTGGTCAACTGATTGAGAAGTTCATTTGCCCTTGATTGAATTTACCTACAACAATAGTTGGCATGCTTCTATTAGGATGGCACCATTTGAAGCTTTGTACGGGAGAAGATGCCGATCACCCTTGTGCTGGGATGATTCTTCGGACTTGATCGGGACGGAACCGGACTTAATAGTCCAGACTCAAGAGAAGATAGCTTTGATTCGGGAAAGACTGTTGACTGCCCAAAGTCGACATAAGTCTTATGCAGATGCGCGTCGTCGCCCGCTAAAGTTCGATATTGGGGACCCCGTACTATTGAAGGTGTCTCCTACACGAGGAATTTTCCGTTTTGGGAGAAAAGGTAAGCTAAGTTCGAGATATATCGGACCATTCGAGATCCTCGAGAGAGTTGGGGATTTAGCATACAGGGTGGCCTTACCACCATCGCTGAGTCATGTTCACAGCGTGTTTCACGTATCCCAATTTCGAAAGTATGTACCAGATCCCAGTCATATTATTGATTTCGACGAGATCGAGATAGCTAATGACGGCACCTTCGAAGAGAGACCAATCAAGATACTCGAGAGTCGAGTCAAACAGTTGAGGAATAAACCGATCTCCTTGGTAAAAGTTCAGTGGTATCGACATGGAGTCGAAGACGCAACATGGGAGACGGAGGAGAGTATGAAGTCGAGATACCCGGAATTATTTTCGTTTTAAGTTTCGGGCCGAAACTTCTTTTTAGAGGGGTAGTATGTATTGCCCGGATAAATAGTGTATTTACCTTGTACTCGACCTTGTATTATTTCGACTTCGTGATGTTATTAATCGTAGATTAGTTTCCCGCATTCGTACCCTTACGTTTTTTATATCTTCAACATTTCATGCATGGTTCTGCATGTACTTACGTACGCTACGGACTTGCGCTTAACGTACGCTAAGTCTGCTGTGTAGTGTGCGTTATGTGTTGAGCTTAACGTACGTAAGCTCAGTCAAGTCAAGATCCGACAAGGGTCGGCGTTTGGGGTCCGGAGGTAGATTCGTGGAGATTGCCAGCATGAACCTGGATGATTTTCCAGCACATGCAAGTCAACAGCTTAGCATACACTAGGAGAGATTTTTAACGTATGCTAAGGTCCTATGTGTTACGTACGTAACACCTATAGCCTAACGTACGTAAGCGTATGCAAAAAACAATCCAGTGAGCTCTGGCCGAGCGTTAACGCACGCTAATGTTCTAGTATAGCGTACGCTAACTATGTTACGTACGTAATGGGCGTTGGTTAACGTACGTAATGGTTTAAAATCTATTTATAGAACCCGACCCTCATCTCATTTCCCACTCTTACTTTGGCCGATTTTTGTGTTCTTGAGACTATCCCTCACCTCATATTCCTCATATCATCATCTACATCCGATTTTGGGGAGCCTAAACCGTGTGAATTGGTGATCAAGCTTCCGGTGAAGAGTTTATTCAAGATTTTCTTTGTCTCTTAAGGTATGTTAACTCTACACCAAGATGAAGACTTTGTTCTTAGTTGTATTATAAGCTTCCTGAGATTATTAAGCTTGTTTCATCATAATGAATCCAATACCATGTTTGAAAGGATTGTATATGTTGAATTAAGGTTTCCATGGTTAGAGTTGAGCCATAATCTTCACCAACCTTAAGGATGAAATTTCTGAGATTGAACACACCTTGATGATCCTTTCGTAACACACTTTTTATGAATAAATGTAAGGATTACCCCCGTGTTTAATGAATTTGCGAAGTTGTACATATAGTGTGTTCGATTATAATACTTACCTTGATGAACTTGTGTAAATCTTCTTAGAGGAGTAGAACCATGAAAGGATTATTGGAACCTTTTGAATGAAGAAATTGTTAAGAAAATCGCCCACGGAAGAACAAGAATCGTAGAGACGAATTAGCCTAGAACTAGAATGAACATGATTATCTCATAATATTCGATTTAGCCACCGAATCGAACCTTCGAGTAAGAATCGGAATTTGAGTTTGGATTTTTGGAACATAATGATATGATGAATGTTCTTGAAACTTTAGATGCCAACCTTGTGTTCCACTACCATCTCATGAATTCGCAAGTCTTTTTCCAAGCGTAGTACTCGTCGGAAAATAGGACCGAGAACCGATTTTCCGTAATCGATAATTCGTTTATAACTTTAGACGTTCGGAACTCATACGTAAGTTTTGGGAAGATTATTGAAATTCTTGTTATTCCCTTGTACAAGGTGATAGATCGAGGGGCGGCGACCTTCGGACGAGTGATATTCGTGGGAGTATTTAAATCCTTGCCATCTTGAGGCAAGTATCGTATTTTAAACTTATTAATATTGCATTGTTGATTATGTGTACGATCTAGTCATGTTGTTGAACATGAGATTAAATTCCTTGAGTTATCATGAGAATTGTTAATGGTTCCTTGATTGTTCACGTCGATGAACGTGTTGATTTGCATATGTGTATGCATAATTGTAATGTTTATGTTGTAAATGATCCGAGGGGATCATGAGGATCTATGCTGAGGGCGCTGGATCGAATGTCCACCATGCGTTGGTCCGACAGGATCATAATGGGATCTATGCTGAGGGCGCTGGATCGTTGGACGGGTTTTCCACCATGCGTTGGTCCGACGGGATCATCATGGGGATCTATACCGAGGGCGCTGGATCGTTGGATTACCCTGTAATATGTTGATGGAATCATGAGAATTCGCATCGTTGGATTCCAGTAATGGGAGTCCGTTTTGTATGTTTTATGATGCATTGATGATTTATGTATTACGATACTTGTACTATCATTGTTTTGCTAACCCCTTCGGGGGTGGACATTTGCCTTGATGTTCAAGTAGCCGAGGAGCGGGGAAGCAGCCACAGTACCGACATGACGATGAAGTGGCTCAGTGATGTGAATTATGTTATCTTGTTTTAGGGTCATTTACCAGTACTCGAGTACGCTTATGTTGTTGATGTTTTGGAGATGTTTTGTATTATTGGACTCAGCTGAATTGTCGAACGAGTTTTAAACTTCTTTTACATTAATGACACTTTAGTATTATTTCCGTATTCTCATTTTAGCCTTGTAAATTCTTATACAAAAAGGATTTACGGCGCTGTAATTATTCCGAATATATCGGGGTGTTACATAATGTATGTTTTAATGTATATCGAGAGGGATTTTAAAATACTTTTGAGACTATCATATTAGGAAGATTAGTAGAATTTTAACTAAATCAAATCCAATTAACCCTAGCAATTGAAAACCTAGCATATCCATCTTTTAAACTCATCGATTCCTTTTATTTTAGTTATTGCAAATTGTTCAATTTGGTTTCATTATTTTTAGTCAGTTAGTTAAAAATTCTCTCAAAACATAGACAATCTAGATATCGGGACCACTATGATTCAATACATGATACAATAGAAATAAATAGTCTTTGTGGAATATGTCCTTGCTCGCCACTTTATACATCTACTACGTACACTTGTGGGCAATAAAATAACAAGTCAACAAGTCTTTGGCGATGTTGTCAAAGACTAATTTATTTATATCAATATTGATATTACGGTAATTGTTTCTAGACTTAGTTTAGATATTTTTAAGGTTTATTGTGTTTTATTTTATTTTAGTTTCTTACTTTGTTTTTTGGTCATGTTTCAGGAAGTGCATGAACACTTCCTCATCCAAGAAGCACTTGGAAGCTTGTATTCTAGAAGTAGAAGCAGTTTCTCGAAAGACAAGTGCAACCTCTAGGAAACTAAGAAAAAATTATTGAATGAGATGGAAAGAGCATAAGATAACGTTGGAACAGGGAGGAGTTCTCCAATCCAGGTATCAATAACGCAGCTCGTGATAATACGCCCAATGGGGGTGCACAAGTTCGACAATCGACTTCTTGGGACAATTAATTCTTGATGGATTCTGACCAAGGATCGACCAAAATTATGAGAAATTGCACATGTTCCTTTTAACACCCTCATATTCTCGTTGAAACTAGCCTTGATATGATGGTTCAGCAGAACCAATTTGGGATATTTGCCACAGAGGACCTACACACTCATTTATTCCATTTTTTTTTCTAATTTTGTGATACTATCAAGATGAATGGGGTTCCAAAGGATGCAGTATGTTTGAAGTTTCCCATTTTTCTTTACAGATAAGGCTCGTAGTTGGATTAAGACTCTTGCTTCAGGCAGCATAACTACATGGGACGGTTAAGTGGGAAGTTTCTATTCAATTTCTTCACCCAACAAAACCATGAGACTGAAGGAAACCACGCAATTCTGGTAGATGGACTCGACGATATTGTATGAGATGTGGGAGTCCTTCAAGGATTTGTTAAGACAATATCCTCTCAATGAATTTCTAGAAGACCAACAAATATATTTCTTCTATAGTGGGGAGATACGAGAAATCTTGGACGCATCAGCCGGAGGAGCATTACTAAGAGCCAAAGGAAGCATATGAATTGATCGAGGAGATAGCCATGAAAATCTATCAGTGGCTTACGGAGAGATTAATATGCGCAGAGTGGCTAAAGTTTCAGACTCGTATCCTATCAAAGCATTGACAGCGCAAATGGCTATCTTTACATATAACACCCCGTATATATTCGAGGCATGTTACAACACCATAAACCCTTTTACGAGGATTTACCAGGCTAATCTACAAAACTAACATTGTAAATCACTCCCCTCGAGAATCAGCAAGGTAAAACATCTACCATACATCATAACATTAGCAGGCAAGGCTGAATAACAAATGCGACAAAAACATGTCGACCGATCAGGTCAAATACAACAAGATAATTTAATACAATTTACATCGACTCGAAGACTCTACTTGATATAATTAAAAAACAATAGCATGGCTCTCACATAGGCTCAGTATACACAGACATGGACTTTGCTCCAAGGCAGCTGAGATCGGATTTCCTGACCTTGGGGTGATTACTATCACTGTGGTTCTTTACCTTTGCATCGAACATGTGGTTGCTCCTCATTCTCAAAGTACCTGGACACACTAAATCTATCCACCCTGAATGGCTTATACAATTTCCGGTGCAAGTACAACGAACACATAAAATATACTTTACATCATTGAAACAATGGCAACCATCACAAATAAAGTATCAAATAAGATCATCTATTGGTTTTCAAAACTTCTTTAGAAAGCCCGAGGGTTTTTATAGAACATGAGCCTTATACTCGTCTGCTATCTCTCGTCCTTGATAAAGTCTATCCATTTAATGTAATGCGATCGTAGCTATCGCCGCTGTCTCTCTAGCTAGAGATAAACTTGCAAGTCAGTAAGCGGACATGAAAGAACCTCCCTCACTACTAAAGAGCTGTCTTGTGAAGACTCGTCTTAGTTTCACAGTCATTTTATTTATGAAATGAAAATAATTCAATTTCATGAAACATGTTTAGTAACCTCGGGTAGTTTTATAAAAAAGCCTTTATTCAAAGATATCTACATCAAATATCAAAATATTTTTAAATCTATTTAGGGTTCGCGGCGCCAAGTCTGTATACACAATTTGGTGAGGAATTAAATCCTCAAAACAAGCTTTATCTCAAATCGTCAGGGCCCAAGGCCCCACAAAGATGCTCTAACAAATCATTAGTGCCTAAGGCCCAATAAGGTCATTTTCTCAAACAAGAGTCCGCGAACTAAAACCACATTTCACAATTGGTCTCAATGTCATCCCAAATCATACCCGTGTGTTAACAAAATCCAGGGAACTGCTAGGCCCCGACAGGCCTCGCCTGGTAGGATGACCCTTAGTTCCAACTGCCCTAGTAGCAAGATTTTTAGAAAATAATTTCAAGCATATCATATGCACGGTTGGTATTAGTGACTTAGCATACAAACAAGTATCCTCGGTCGAAAAGCTAAATGAAGCAGCTCCCTTGGCATTCACGAAACCAACATTCATTTCCTCTCCAAAGCCGTCCCTTGAGCATGCCACCAAGCCCACTCGTGTTCGCTTAATTTTTAAACTTCCGCAAGTGTACGGATTTTCGTAGAACAGTGGCGAGCAGGGTGGTATTTTCATAAGGATTAATTGAATTATTATATTAGGTATTAGATCGTAGTCTTCTCATATTTATCCATACAATCAAAAAGTAGATCGAGTATTTAACTAAATCAAGCAATCAAAAAATTAAATAAATATAACCATAATGAAAGAGTCGAAATTGGTCACAAGATAATTTATCAAGTTTTATAAATATATTCCAAGACTGTAGTTTCTATCAATTGCTAGGTTCCCTTCAATGAACTTCTATAACATTCAAAACGTTTGACTTGGATTCTTAAACGGGCGCATCCAATGCGACAAGGTAGGTCTTTGAAGTTCTTTACTTGTTTCTCTCATAAGACGATCACTCAAATTATTTTTGGTCTCTCTCACAATCACACAAACAGTAGATTAAAATGCACAAATTGAAATCTCCATCTAATTTATACACTTCAACTTCTTGAATTCCTAGATTAAAAGTCTTCACAATGACTACCGACTTCTCTATCTCGCAATTAAATTGGTCAAATAGTGGATGTCTAATATCACCCTCATCTCTCAGATTATGAGCAACGCGCTGAATATGTAAAAAACATCGATCAATTGCTTTAACATGAAATAAAGCCAACTATATGAATAAGGAATTCAAGAAGAACATTCAATATGAATAAATAATTTAGAAACCATTACATTTGATGTACTCCGAACTCCTAGAGTAAGGTAAATTAACTAGACATGATGATTGTAAAATACATAGATGTAATTATGATTGACATGTTCAACAAGATAAAATAAAGTATGAAAGATGGGGAAAAAGAATTAAACTCATATTTTGGATGACGTCCCTCGATCCGTCTCTTAAAGTTTGGATTCTCTCGTCGTTTTGGAGTTCTTTCTTGCGAAATCTTTCTTTTCTAGATATTCTGGACTTACTGATGAATTTAAGGATCCTAAACAGCTATTTATATTTATCCAAAGAAGTTCCAAACCCTAAGGAAATCGAGATTACCCTAATAGCTCAGCCGACTGATATGGTCGTGTTGTAATATGACACAACCTTGCATGGTTCTAAAAAACGCTAGGCGCTAGGCGTTCGGATTGCTAACGCCTAGCGCCCAGAGGATTATTCGGAGATTAATCGGGGATTAATCGGACTAGACGGATTTATTTTTTATTATTTTTATAATCATTTTTATATATAAAAAATGATATATATGTAAAATAATTAAAAATAATTAAAATTTAATCATTTACACAGATATATAATCAATTATATTAAATTGAAAATACTTATATAGATATCAAGGAGTCCATAATATACATAATATCTCAATTTAGGAATTTATAGTACTATTAGAACAAAATAAAAAAAACCAAAAAGTATAACGGCTGAGCATCTGCAATCGCACACATAGTTAGGAAATTTGAAACATTGATATAGGTATAAAGTAGTCTATAGTATCCATAGTATCTTAACTTGCCTTCATAGGCCCCCACTTGACCCGGCTGACAGTGATTAATCACCCAAACGCCCAGTACAAGCGCCTAGGCTATAATCGGAACGGTAGAGGACCTTCTAGGGATTAATCGGAGGATTAATCGGTCTAGGCGGGGATTTTTAGAACACTGCAACCTTGTCGTATTTCTTTCCGAATTGAGTTTCATTCTGGACATCGACGCGGTCGGACACAAGCCTGTGTCGTCTATCCTATCTCATGTGCTTGATAGGTCTAGGGCACACCCGGGCGTGTCTCTGGCAATGGCTTTCGGATAAGGTTGTGTCCGTGCATCTAGTTCACATAAGCCACGTAGTTTACCCAAGTCATCTAGTTCACACCGTCCATATAATTATTTAGTTCAAGCAATACGTTACCGATCAACGCAAGTACAATCATTAAATCTCATTATAAACATACCGAACAACCATCACCAACACCACTCTGATTCGACTATACACCATACTATGCAATTTAAATATAATATGTATGTACTAATCGAGAAACACATATCATAAATATATACCCTGCCACATCAGCATTGGGATGATAGTGACACTCATAAGACTACTGATCGTACCCAATTATTCATACACCCTAAGCTGGCAGGATTACAACAACCTAACGCACTCATACTAGTACCATGTGCATTCAACACACGGTCATATATTTTTGACACGACTGAATTGAAGTATAACACCACCAATAGGGATTGTTAGTATAGCCTTTTTACTGCTCCAGCGAGACCTTCAAACTTTTTAAACGTAAACATATGATAATGACAGAAGCTCTGATTCATTTAGTTCGATTTCAAGTTCACTTCTACAGAAATGTATGAATTATGTTTCAACATTTCCCAAGTATATTATCCACATTATGTACTATTATATATCTTCAACAAAATTACGAAGTTCTTGGTAAATTCGGGAGATTTGATCAATTTTGTTTGGGCGAACAATATATAATTTGAAAAGGTAGGTACCAGGAAATTATAATAAGGTTGTGTCCGTGCCTGTGCCAGGGACTTCTGGACCATTTAAAATGAAGCAATATAGCCCTAATGTCACATAAAAACACCAAAGCACAATCTTGCCCAACAAAATCAAGAACTAATTGATAAGGATGCAATTCTCGCACGCGCACACACACACACACACACATATATATATATATATATATATATATATATATATATAAAACAAAAGCACCTAAAATATGTGTAAAATTAAATATTAACGTGCCTGGATGATGACACTGATTGTGTACTTCCCAACAGAAAGCTGCTCATTGCAGCATAACATGTCTCGATAGCACTCCTCCCCTTATCGACTTTGGACACTATCCCACAAAGGCATATAGTTCACATAAGCCACGTAGTTTACCTAAGTCATCTAGTTCACACCGTCCATATAATTATTTAGTTCAAGAAATACGTTACCGATCAACGCAAGTACAATCATTAAATCTCATTATAAACGTACCGAACAACCATCACCAACACCACTCTGATTCGACTATACACCATACTATGCAATTTAAATATAATATGTATGTACTAATCGAGAAACACATATCATAAATATATACCCTGTCACATCAGCATTGGGACGATAGTGACACTTATAAGACTACTGATCGTACCCAGTTATTCATACACCCTAAGCCGGCAGGATTACAACAACCTAACGCACTCATACTAGTACCATGTGCATTCAACACACGGTCATATATTTTTGACACGACTGAATTGAAGTATAACACCGCCAATAGGGATTGTTAGTATAGCCTTTTTACTGCTCCAGCGAGACCTTCAGACTTTTTAAACGCAAACATATGATAATGACAGAAGCTCTGATTCATTTAGTTCGATTTCAAGTTCACTTCTACAGAAATGTATGAATTATGTTTCAACATTTCCCAAGTATATTATTGTTAGAGATATGCCCTCGAATGCCACTCAGAGGATGAGAGAGTGAGAGCATATGTATTGTAATTATGAAAATTTAACAAGGCAATAATTATTTCTATATTATTGTATATCACTGGCATTGTGATTTGATATATAGAATAATAGTCCTTGCATTTGAGAGCAAACATTCTACTCCTTATGGAGATAAGGAGATAAGCACTGGAAGTGTTTAGAGCTCGAATGCTTAACTCGTTCGCAAGTCGATAAAACTTAACTGGGCAATAAGTTTAGACAAGACTTGTATAATGTGTACTTTGACATGTAGAGTGCCGGTATTCACTAAGGGTTAGTGGGAGCACACGTTATAGGTATGCTAGTGAGATTAGTATACTCGAACACGACTCACCTCGATTCGGTCACATGGATATCACTCAGGGATTGTCAATGACTGGATCGAAAGGTTGTGATAGGTATACGTGGACCTTTGACTTGAGGTTTCAGTAGGAGATGTGCTTGTGACATTAAGTTAGTCATTAGAGTAGTTCGATCCAATCGCTGGTGGGTGGGGTCAACCTCGAAATGCAACTTAGTGGGCAAGTAGCAGTCTCTACTGAATACCAAGATAGAATTCTTTCTCCTGTAAGTGAGCAGGTAAATGTCCTATGCGGTTAATGGCAAATGAGATTATAAGTCTTTGGCCAAAGCATTTAGAGCTAGTTGTATTTGATACACGAGAGCTCGACGATCTCAGTTGCATTAACGAAAGCATAGTGTCAAGTTACTGATGAGGTTTGACTTTTAGTGACCCTAATACTTGGCCGGACATATGATTGAAGGGTTTATACGTATACGGTATTCACGACATAATGGTTTTGGAATGATCCGATCATTCGTTCTTAGTTGGGTTCTGATGCAAGCCTTAGGCGCTAAGTGTTACCCGTACTCCTTGGTTCCTCCCATTGCCGACTAAGACGGACCTACGGAGTCGCGCACAAGGATATTTGATGGATAAATATGTATTTATTATCTCTTCATTAATATTGGATATTAGATATCTAATTTGATTTATTTGATAAATCATGCGGTCTAGTGAATTGAAATTAATTACTGGGTAATTAATTTAATTCATAAATAATTATTTCTTGGAAATATATTATTATAATTTTGTATTTGATAAAATTAATTAATTGGATTAATTAATTAAGTATAAATACATTTGGGATAAAACGAAGTGTATTTAACGGACTAGCCATGCGAACGTCTGGTACATGAACAAGTGGCTCGGCTCGTTTTCTCACCTAAAATCTAGTGGGCCGCCCCTCATTTTCTTCCCTTCCTTCCATGTGGTGTGTGTTGTGTGTTTAATTATTTAATGGGTTGAAGACAAAAGGATGAGATTTCATATCTCATCATTTTGATATCATCCCCATTATATAATGTATATATCTTCACATTATGTGATGACTTTGAACAACAAACAAACACACTTCAAAAATTCAGCCGTGAGTTCAAGGGAAGAAAAAAAAATTATTTTCTTTTCTTTGTTCATCTTTGAGAGAAAGAAAAGGAAGAAGAGAAGAGAAGAAAAATACCGTATCAATTCCTAGCCGTGTTCTTTGAGAACGAATTGATATTTTATTTTTCCGATCAATATCCGACGCGTAATAACGTAGAGACATTCGGCAATTTCGGTGTTGGATCATTCAACAAGCTACAACGAATTGGATTCGTGTTCGTGTCGATAGCAGGAGAAAGTTTGTTCGGGTTTCACCTTGAAGATTATATCATCAAAGGACTACGAGGGTAAGTATTCTTTGATTCTCTTCCTCGTTATTTATATTCGTTTATATGATGCTTGATCGGTCCGTTTTTGGGGTTTGGTTTTATCGGTTGGGTAGGTTTATTTTCATTGCGTAATTCGATTTTAATTACGAATCCCAACGGTGGTATCGGAGCAGTCTATGCGATCGTATATTCGATATTTGCATTTGGAATGCTTGATTTTTTTATGATTTAGTATCATAAAAATTTTAATTGTTGATGTTTAATTGTTCATCTAAAAATTATTTTCATGATTTTATGTTACAATATAAATCTATTTTCTTTTGAAAACTGATTTATTTGTGTAATATAAAAATTAGAAAAATATTATTTTTGGATTCGGGACAAAAAAAAAAAAAAAAATGACCCGGAAAATTGGCAGGACCTGACTCGGAGGCTTCTGGGAATTTGGGCTGGTAATTTAAATTTGGTCATTTATAAATTTGGGCTGTTTAATTTAAATTCTGGCTGGTGGCTGGCCCTGTCGGTGTGAGCTTGGCCCGGGCCTTGTGTTTTCCGACTCTGTTTTTATATTTCGTTCGGTAAATTAATTTTCCGCAAATTAAATTGGATTTAATTTGACTAAAATATAATTATGGTAATTTTATTTTAAGGGAATTAATTTAATGAAATATTTATTTTGTCCGGAGCAAATTAAAATTAACGGTTAAGTGAATTAATTGGATTAATTTTTATTGATTAGATCAATTTTAGATTAATTATTATTGCCATTTATTTTAATGTAATTGTTGCATTAATTTTGAATGGGGATGTAGTTCATGGACCTAGTTTTGAATCGTTTGTTTTGTTCGATTGGGTTGTAAAGGCCGTTTTGAGCCTATTTATTTTACTAGAAAATTTGTATAGGATGCAATTTTTCAAATGTAAAATTTATATGTAATGACGAAGACCGGAGGAAGATTCGCTCGAGAAGACGAAGATTCAAGACCGAAGACATGTAATTAGATTACGATGTTTTTGTTCTAGGAACGGTCCATGAACTGCATGTTGTTAGTTTTAGGTTGTGTATGTTTTCATATTGTATGACAAACAAACAAACCGACAAACCGCGCTTATAAACGGATTAATGTGCAAAGTGTAACATATATTCGCGTTAATACTCCCACTTACAAACACTAAGTTATAAAGGTTACGAGGTTTCCTACCCTCCGTCAAACTCATGGAAAATTGAAATCTAAACCGGAATATTATTCTTGAGTATGTCGGGAGTAATATTTTTGGGGTAAGTTGATAAATTCCTAGAGAGCATTAGATGCCTTTGGTTGTGACAAATCAAACCCTATAAACCGTATGGGTTGCCGGGCAAGATTCAATTGTCGGACTAATAGGAGTTGATGGTTTAAACTTAGATAGTTCGTGAGCCATAGAAACCGAATGGGTTGAGGGCAAGTGAACTAGGGGTAAAGAAGATCGAATCATCCATTAGATGGGTTGGTATTAGACACCACTTTATAAAGAATAATAGAATAGATACCGTATGGGTTGCCCTCTATTAAACTTTGTAAAGAAATCGATCACCACTATGAAGTCACCCAAGACTTAGGATTTAACATGGGAGTGTGTAAATACCGATAAAATAGTGGGAGCCGAGTTATGAATAAAGAAAGTCCTTAAATTCTTTACTCGGATCATAATTAAATAATCACTAACGAATCTTAATTATTCTCTGATTAGCAAAACTCTCAATATGACAATGAACCCACTCGCTATACTACTTGAAAAGAACGTCTGGTAGTCCGAACTATGTGGATAAGCCGGAACTTGAGGATTGTCCTAACTATGGAAATCTTGGGATACGTCTTGGGGCGGACATCCCGGCTCCTACAAGAACCCGAGCCAATCGGGAAGATGTCGATGCCCATGAGAAATGGGTAAAAGACGACATAAGAGTGCGAGGGTACATGTTAGGCTCAATGACCAATGAGCTTCAACGTGCCCATGAAAAGATGACGTCTTCGAGAGCCATCTTATCGCACTTTGGCCGAGCTCTATGGAGAGCATAGCCGAACCGCTAGATATGAGATATCGAAGCAATTATTCGGCGCCGGATGAAGGAAGGAGAGAGGGTTGGGGACCATGTCCTCAAGATGATCTCGATGATTGAGAGATTAGAAGCTCTTGATTTTCGGATGCATGCATCTCTCCAAAGCGACCTTATCCTGCAGTCACTTCGACTCCTTTTCACAATTTGTCATGAACTTCAACCGCAATGAGATTGCATGTAACTTAGTGGGCTAATGAACAAGCGACGACCGCCAGTCTCGAGATGAAGACAAAGGAAAGGAAGGCGCACTTGTGATTTCTTAAGGACTTGGAAGTCCAAGAATAAGAAGAAAAAGAACAAGAAGCGATTAGGTCAATAGCCAAGATCGACAAGGGAAAGGGCAAGGCCCCAATGGTTCAAAAGAGCAAGGGGGCCAAGAAAACGGATGTATGCCTCAATGCGGTGAGCTAGGCCCTGGAAGAGTGCATCCAAAGCTTGACCGTAATGCGCCTTCAGTACGGAACTACCGGTTTTAGAAACAAATTGTTCAGAATCGTATATTCTACTTCTTGGATACTTGATTCCGGTGCGAGTTCTCACATTTGTACAATGAATCGGGATCTGGAGCAAGTAGGAAGCGGATTCGGGGAGGTGATGGTCACCGTCGGAAGTGGGCATAGTGTCGAGGCTTCGATATCGGATCCCTTATGTTGGATTTAGAATGGTTTTATTCTTACTTTAGATGATGTACTTGTTTTGCCCAAGGGGCACAAAATATTGTATCAATTAGGTCATGGACCGAAAGGGATTTCACTTCTTTATTGGAGATGGGTCTGTCGTATTTATTTTAGAAATAAATTGGTTGGTATCTTGCTACATTATTAAATGGTTTATACCATTTAAATCTAAAGAATAAAACAAGCGTGAACACTATAACTAGGAAGCGTGGTAGGGATGAAACGAACCAAGCACTTAAGTGGCATCTTAGACTTGGTCATATCGGTCGACCAAGGTTCATAAAATGGAGAAAGATGGGCTTACGGGTCCATTGGGATCAGATCCCTATCCAACTTGTGAATCTTGCCTTCAAGGCAAAATGACTAAGTTACCCTTGAGGACTTTTGAAAGAGTGCTGAAAAACTTGGATTAATCCATACCGCGTCTGTGGCCCTTTTGAAGTGGCACGAGGCGGCTTTGATTTCATTACATTCACCGATGACCATACCGGTATGGATTCGTGTACTTAATGAAACATAAGTCGAAGCTTTTGATAAATTCAAGGAATTTAAAGCCCTAGTTGAAAATCAAGCAGTAACCGTGTTAAGACTCTTCGGTCGAATAGGGTGGTGAGTACATGAGTACCGAATTTGATGAGTTCTTAAAGGAACTAGGAATAGTGTCACAATTCACTCCTCCGGCTACTCCACAATTAAATGGTGTATCGGAAAGAAGGAACCGAACCTTGTTGGACATGGTTCGCTCCATGCTTAACTATCTTGATCTACCGATTTATACGTGGGGTTACGCGCTCACTTCTTCTTGTGCATATCTTGAGCAGATGTCCTTCCAAATCCGTTCCTAAGACTCCCACGAGATGTGGAGAGGTAGAAACCAAGTCTTAATCACATTAGGATTTGGGGATGCCCCTTATGTCAAGAAGACTAAAGTAGAGAAATTGGAAACTAGGTGCAGTGAAAGGTCGTTTCATAGGATATCCAGGGATTCCATGGGATATCTATTCTACATGCACGAAGATCATAGGATCATCGTTGCTATACAAGCACACTTCTGGAAGATCGGTTTATTCGGAAGGAGGCGAGTAGAAATATTTCTTTAGAAGAAATAAAAGAAACACCAAATGAGACACCTATGCAAGATATTAGAACCCAACCTTATGAAATACAAACACAACATCGCAAGTCTAGTAGAATTTCTCAATTACGAGAGGTATGGCTATCTGCATCAAGAGGCGGGTGTCCATGAGATGACAAAGTAGTCAAGAGAATGATCCTTCTACATACGACCAAGCGATGGTAGATGTTGACTCCACCAAGTGGCAAGAAGCTATGGAAGCCGAGATAGACTCAATGCATGCTAATCAGTGCGGACTTTAGTAGATCGTCCTAAAGGCATAGTGCCCATTGGAAACAAATGGATCTATAAAAGAAAGACTAATGGAGATGGCAAGGTTGATACCTATAAGGCCGGGCTTGTGGCAAAGGGTTATTCCCAAAGAGAAGGAATCGATTACTTGAGACCTTCTCACTGTAGCTATGATTAAGTCTATTCGCATGATGCTTGCCATAGCACCCACTTAGATTATGAAATATGGCAAATGGATGTGAAAGGCATTCCTAAATGGATTCCTCGAGGAGGAGATTTACATGGAGCGGCTAAGGGATTCATATCTCAAATCAATATTCATAAAGTATGCAAACTTCGTGCCATTTATGGATGAAGCAAGCTTCACGGAGTTGGAATCTTCGTTTTAACGAGAGTCAAAGAGTTTGATTTTGTCCAAAACGAAGAGGAGCCCCTGTATTTACAAGAAGGTTAGTGGGAGCAAAATTGCGTTCTTAATACTATATGTAGATGACATTCTACTTATAGGAAATGACGTAGGAATGCTCGATTACGTGAAAGCTTGGCTTTCTAAAGAGTTCTCAATGAAAGACTTGGGAGAAGCTACCTATATGCAGGTATTCGTCTCTCTAGGGATAGAGCGAAAAGAATGTTAGGTCTTTCCCAAGCCCTCTATATAGAAAAGATCTGAAGCGATTTAGGATGGAAGATTCTAAAAGAGGGTTCCTTCCTATGCAACATGGTGCAAAACTTTCCTTAGAGATGTGTCCTAAAAGTGAGGAAGACAGAAAGGAAATGAGTAAGGTGCCCTATGCTTCGGCGATAGGTAGCCTCATGTATGCTATGATTTGCACTAGACCGGACATTGCCTATCTTTGTGAGCGTAGTAAGTCGGTTTCGATCAAATCCAGGCGAGAACATTGGGCTGCTTTGTAAAGAACATTCTTAAGTACCTAAGGAGGACTAAAGACTTGGTTCTTACATACGGCGGTGGAGAAATTAGAGTGATGGGCTATACGGACTCAGATTTTTCTGGGGACATGGATGCTCGGATGTCCACATCAGGGTATATCTTCACTCGAATGGTGGGGCGGTTTCTTGGAGAAGTGCCAAGCAAAGTTCGATTGCTATCTCTACATGTCAAGCCGAATACCAGCGGCCACAGAGGTGCTAAAGAAGCTTTTGGATTAAGAAGTTCACCGAGGAACTTCAAGTGGTTCCTAATGCGGAGAAGCCCGTGACTGTTTTTGTGACAACGACAATTTGTTGCCTGACAGCTAAGGAGCCTAGGGCTCACCACAATACCAAACATATTGCGAAAATATCATTTTGTGAGAGAAATGGTTCAGAAGGAAATGTTATCTGCAGAGAGTAGACATGACAAATAACGTTCTTGATCCGCTTACCAAGCCACTATCTCGGAAGGTCTTAGAGAGACACTGGAGAGTATGGGTATTAGATACCATAGTTTGTGGCATTGAGTGCAAGTGGGAGATTGTTAGAGATATGCCCTCGAATGCCACTCGGAGGATGAGAGAGTGAGAGCATATGTATTGTAATTATGAAAATTTAACAAGGCAATAATTATTTCTATATTATTGTATATCACCGGCATTGTGATTTGATATATAGAATAATAGTCCTTGCATTTGAGAGCAAACATTCTACTCCTTATGGAGATAAGGAGATAAGCACGAAGTGTTTAGAGCTCGAATGCTTAACTCGTTCGCAAGTCGATAAAACTTAAGCTGGCAATAAGTTTAGACAAGACTTGTATAATGTGTACTTTGACATGTAGAGTGCCGGTATTCACTAAGGGTTAGTGGGAGCACACGTTATAGGTATGCTAGTGAGATTAGTATACTCGAACACGACTCACCTCGATTCGGTCACATGGAGATCACTCGGGGATTGTCAATGACTGGATCGAAAGGTTGTGATAGGTATACGTGGACCTTTGACTTGAGGTTTCGGTAGGAGATGTGCTTGTGACATTAAGTTAGTCATTAGAGTAGTTCGATCCAATCGCGGTGGGTGGGTCAACCTCGAAATGCAACTTAGTGGGCAAGTAGCGATCTCTCTTGAATACCAAGATAGAATTCTTTCTCCTGTAAGTGAGCGGGTAAATGTCTATGCGGTTAATGGCAAATGAGATTATAAGTCTTTGGCCAAAGCATTTAGAGCTAGTTGTATTTGATACACGAGAGCTCGACGATCTCGGTTGCATTAACGAAAGCATAGTGTCAAATTCTGATGAGGTTTGACTTTTCCGTGACCCTAATACTTGGCGGGACATATGATTGAAGGGTTTATACGTATACGGTATTCACGACATAATGGTTTTGGAATGATCCGATCATTCGTTCTTAGTTGGGTTACGATGCGAAGCACTAGGCGGCTAAGTGTTACCGTACTCCTTGGTTCCTCCCATTGCCGACTAAGACGGACCTACGGAGTCGCGCACAAGGATATTTGATGGATAAATATGTATTTATTATCTCTTCATTAATATTGGATATTAGATATCTAATTTGATTTATTTGATAAATCATGCGGTCTAGTGAATTGAAATTAATTCTTGGGTAATTAATTTAATTCATAAATAATTATTTCTTGAAATATATTATTATAATTTTGTATTTGATAAAATTAATTAATTGGATTAATTAATTAAGTATAAATACATTTGGGATAAAACGAAGTGTATTTAACGGACTAGCCACGCGACGTCCAGGTACATGAACCAAGTGGCTCGGCTCGTTTTCTCACCTAAAATCTAGTGGGCCGCCCCCTCATTTTCTTCCTTCCTTCCATGTGGTGTGTGTTGTGTGTTTAATTATTTAATGGGTTGAAGACAAAAGGATGAGATTTCATATCTCATCATTTTGATATCATCCCCATTATATAATGTATATATCTTCAAATTATGTGATGACTTTGAACAACAAACAAACACAATTCAAAAATTCAGCCGTGAGTTCTAGGGAAGGGAGAGAAAAAAAATTTATTTTCTTTTCTTTGTTCATCTTTGAGAGAAAGAAAAGGAAGAAGAGAAGAGAAGAAAAATACCGTATCAATTCCTAGCCGTGTTCTTTGAGAACGAATTGATATTTTATTTTTCCGATCAATATCCGACGCGTAATAACGTAGAGACATTCGGCAATTTCGGTGTTGGATCATTCAACAAGCTACAACGAATTGGATTCGTGTTCGTGTCGGTAACCGGAGAAAGTTTGTTCGGGTTTCACCTTCGAAGATTATATCATCAAAGGACTACGAGGGTAAGTATTCTTTGATTCTCTTCCTCGTTATTTATATTCGTTTATATGATGCTTGATCGGTCCGTTTTTGGGGTTTGGTTTTATCCGGTTGGACCGGTTTATTTTCCGCTGCGTAATTCGATTTTAATTACCGAATCCCAACAATTATATCCACATTATGTACTATTTCCTTCGTCCCGCCTATCTTGAGCATTTGCTTTTCGACACGGGATTTAAGAAAAGCTAAAAAGTAGTGTATAAAGTGATGGTATGAATATATATTATTTAAAGTTGTGAGAGATAAATGTGTCTTAAAAAGAAAATGACCAAGTATCTTGGAACGGCCCAAAAAAGAATATGAACCAAGATCGGTGGGACGGAGGGAGTATTATATATGGGAAGTGATCCCTCCACAACACTATTTGACCATCCACAATAATTTATTGTGGATGGACCATTTTACCCTTCTTGCCTTTTAGAAAAATTGTAACTTTTTTTTTTAAATATGGAATATTAATATTAAAAGTCTAATGCTTTTATTTTGTTTTTTATTTTGGATTGTAATTTATTTTCGTTTGAAATGCTATTTCATTTTGGAACGTGATTACGTTGGTAGTGTACTATTTTTAAAATTTAAAAAAAAAATGGAACATGAAAATTTGATGAGTAAAAAATAAAAATTTAAATATTAGAATTAGAAAAAAATAGATAAATAAAAAGTTAAGGAAAATAAATGAAAGGCAAAATAGCTCTACTAGGGACTGAAGTTTTCCATTTTTATCACTTAAGGGACTAAAGTTTTAAGTGTTTCAAACAAGGAACTAAAGTTTAATCCGTTTCACCCGTTAGGGACTCTGTTAGTTTGGTCCTGTTAAGTTTTAACGGATTGATGACATGACCGATAAGTGCCACATGTCAGCATTTTATTGGTCGGTAATAATAAAATAATAATAAAAAATTTTAGATTTTTGTAATAATAATAAAATAATTACAAAAAATATAAAGTCTAAAGAAATATAAAAAATAAAAAAATCTGTATTTTTTAGAAAAATTGAAACTAGATTTTTTTTCAAGAAAATCTGAAATATTAATATTAAAAATCTAATGCTTTTATTTAAGATTAAAAATATGATAAAAAATTTTAGATTTTTGTAATAATAATAAAATAATAATAAAAATATAAAAGTCTAAAAAAATATAAAAATAAATAAATCTGGATTTTTTTTAAACATAAAACTTTATTTTTTTCTCATTTTTTTAAAAAAATCTGGAATATTGGTACTTAAAATTGGATGTTTTTATTTAAAATTTGAAAATAAAAAATAAAAAAATAAAAAATTTGGATCTAATTTATAAACTTTTTTTTAAATTGAGATATTAATAAATAAATATTATTTTACAAAAAAATCTAAAAATCTAAAAAAAAAAACAAAGTAAAGGTTAATTGTAAATCATATCCAAATATTTTTAATTTTTTAATTTTTATTTTTAACTTTAAATAAAAGCATTAGACTTTTAATATTAATATTTCATATTTTTTAAAAAAAATAAAGTTACAATTTTTCTAAAAGGCAAAAAGGGTAAAATGGTCCATCCACAATAAATTGTTGTGGATGGTCAAATAGTGTTGTGGAGGGATCACTTCCCATTATATATCTTCAACAAAATTATGAAGTTCTTGGTAAATTCGGGAGATTTGATAAATTTAGTTTGGGCGAACAATATATAATTTGAAAAGGTAGGTTTCAGGAAATTATAATCAAACCCAAGATTATATCAAATTTTCTAAAGTATGAACTCTGATCTTTAACTTTAATCTCTTGTCCCCTAAACTCCTCATTGTCGTTTAACGCATGATAATCGGCTAGAATGCATTGTAAAATAGGTTTAGCTTTAAGTATAATATCTCCAATCATACTTATGTAAATTTCCAGTCATAAAAATGTTCAAAATCCTAGAGAATAAAAATTATGGCAATATGTCGGGCGGGAATCGTATATCTTGTCTGAGAATATCTTGATCTACATGAAACTGAAGTATACGTCTGTAATCGCCCGATCTTGATTCTTCATGTGTCGTATTAAATGCTTTGGTTAACACATCACCATTTCCTAACCTATTTATTAATTACCTCAATTAATAAGTAGTAAATAATATTACCTAAATTATCCTTTCCTGCCGCTTAAAAAATAGGTCTGCAGAGGAAAGCTAGAAATTATGAAATTATGAAAATTTGAAAGTTAGAAAAACACAATAAAAGTGATATTCAATTAGTTTTACATATATAAAATAAAAGCAAGAAAAACAGAGGAAAAAAAACACTTGGACAATTTAATTTCTTATATATTTGAAAAATCTCTTTGAAAATTCATAAAATCGGTAATTATATAATTTCGTAAATATTAGTTTTTCATTTATTTTGTTATTTTATATTAATTAAATAAGATTAAAAGTAAAATAGACTAATTGATTTATTCCATAAGTTCTTTGATTTATTTATAAATAATGATTAAAACTATTATTTCTACACTTTCAATAATATTTTTAATAAGAGTATTTTGATTTATTTAATTGATTAGGACTTCAAGTACTTTCTTAGTTATATATATTCAATATTTCTTTTGCAATACTCACAAGCATCTTTCATTTTAGTTGATATTTATTTTATTGCTATATCTAATTATAATGACTAACTAATACAAACTAACTAATTAGTGGAATATATAATATTTTCGCGAGATTTTAGGTTTAAGTTTTTAATATATAGTGCAAACTGATATATTAAATTTGTCTTTGATTGGGATTTATGTTGTTAATTAATGAAAATATGAAATATTTCTATAAATATAATCAATCCCTCCGGTAAAATAAAAGCAAGAAAAACAGAGAAAAAAAAGAAACTCGGACAAATTTTGTTCTTTGTTAAGTCTTTTTCTTTGAAAATATATAATCGATTTTGTCTTTTTTGCCTTCAGATTTCTTAACATTTACTTTTTAGATAATTCTTAATATTTTTTTATTAATTTTACTTAATCCCTTCAAGTTAATTTCACTTTCGAGTAAGCTCAAATAACAGTATGTTACAAAATTTACATGTTTCTTGAGATTTCTCAACAAGTATAGTTTATAATTCTCCCCTATATACTGATGTAGAATACACTGAGCCTAAGTGGCAGCTTGTCATACTTCGGCTGCCACATGTCTTTTGATGGTGCTTCGTGTGCTTATGTGCCAGCCTCTCATGCTTCAGCTCACACATAATCAATTACTGGTCTAATCATCATTGCGTTAATTACATTATAATTATATCTCAAATAACTCCTACCTACCTTATGAATAAATAGGAATTGATTATATTTACAGAAATATTTCATATTTTTATTAATTAAAAAATATAAATTCCAAATAAAGAGAAATTTAATATAGTAGTGTGCGCTATATATTAAAAACTTAAACCTAAAATCTCGCATAAATATTATATACTCCAATTAATTGGTTTATATCTCCCCTATATACTAATGCAGGATACGCTGAGCCTAAGTGGCGGCTTCTCATGCTTTGGCTGCAACATGTCTTTTGCTGGTGCTTCGGGTGCTTATGTGTCAGCCTCTCATGCTTCAGCTGACACATAATCAATCACTGACCTAATCATCATTGCATTAATTACATTATAATTATACCTCAAATAACTCCTACCTACCTTATTAATTTTTACGAATTAAGGAATATGAATTATGAATAAATAAGAATTGATTATATTTACAAAAATATTTCCTGTTTTTATTAATTAAAAATATTAATCCCAAACAAAGAGAAATTTAATATAGTACTGTGCACTATATATTAAAACTTAAACCTAAAATCTCGCGGAAATATTATATATTCCACTAATTAATTAGTTTATATTAGTTAGTCACTATAATTAGGTATATTGATAAAAAATATCAACTGAAATGAAAGATGCTTGGGAGTATTGCAAAAGAAATGTTGAATATATATATATATATATATATATATTTATATATATATATATAAAATTAAAAAGGTACTTGAAGTCCTAATCAATTAAATAAATCGAAATAATCTTATTAAAAATATTATTGAAAGTGTAGAAACAATAGTTTTAGTTATTATTTATATAGATTAAAGAAACTATGGAATAAATCAGTCTATTTTAGTTTTAAATCTTATTTAATTAATATAAAATAAAAAAATAACAGAAAAAAGTTATATTTACTAAATTATATAATTACTGATTTTATAAATTTTTAAAGAGATATTTTAAAATATATAAGAAATTAAATTTAATAGTAATATACTAATCCATAGATCTACAAAGAGAATTTTAGAAAATAAAAATGGATCGTTTTAAGTGATTTTTTAATTTTTTTGTTTTAAAAATTTATCTACTTTTAAAATAAACTATATCTTTTTGAAAGTTTTGGATTTACTTTTGTATTAAACTATATCCATATAATTATTGTAATTTTTTTTCAAATGTAAGGATTAAATTATCTCCTTTTTTGCCATATAACAGAAACCGTTAAATACTTAATGATTTGGACCATTTTGGCAAAAAAAGGACCAAAAAAGAACGTGGAACTAAAATTTCATCAAATACCGTTTAACACAATCAGATATGAATTGAGGTTTTTTCTAATATGAGTTTCCGAAATTACTAAAAGTGTTCAACTATTTATGTGTTCTCTTCAATGTAAAATGTGTCAATTTTAATACTTCTATATATTAAGTTAAGTGTTTGAAATAATGTCACATAAAAATAATATAAAGTTTCAACTGAACTAAATGTCCAGGCCTGGCCGCATGAAGACAGGGGCCGCGGCACACTAATGCCGGGCCGCGGCCCGCCGCGCAGAATTCATACTCGCAGTTCGTGATTTCGGCGGTTTGGAAGCCCGTTTCTGACCTAATTTCCGGACACGTTTTTGAGGCTGATGAAAAATTATAAATAGGCATTGAAGGTCAAAAGATAACATTATCAAACAGAAGGAGAAAATACCAAGGAGCAGAGAGCAGAAGCCAGAGAACGGAGGAATTCAAGTTCTTCAAGTGTGTTTGATTTCTATTATGCTTTCTTTAATTCTTTGTGTATTATTTACTAGCATGTCGGGCTAGAACCCTATTCTAAAATTGTGATGAACCCGAGATTTTGACGAATTAACTTTTGATTTTGCATTATTAATATATATATATATATATCCCTCTTTTATTGAGTTTTCCCCAATTGTTTTTAATGCGTTCAATTATGTGGCCTATAATTGAATTGTTTTGATTACGCAACTCGAATCGGGAGAGGAGAGTTAGTAGGAAAAATTGGTGAGAAACGTTTTATCTTGCGAGATAGGAATATACTCATAGGAATTACGTGGCCCGTCTGAAGATTTCGAACTTTTTGCCTATTGTCGAATTAATTCACCTAGGAATAGAGTGATTTATTCGCCTTAGAAAATTCTACTGACCTCGGGAGAGGCATTAGAGTATCTTAGAAATCTCCGCCTTCAATAAATTGAGAAATCACTTAATTTATATAAATCAAGAGTAATTCGGATAAATTGAGGCGGATTCTCAATCCTAGATTATTCTCCTATTTGATCTTTTTTCTTCGAATAATCGATTTTATTAATTGTTCTTAGTTTATCCCTTTATTAGTTTTCTTTAATATTCCTTGCACCACCAAATTCGATCGTTCAAATAAAATTAGAATACAAATAAATTGGTAATTAGTAAGTTAGTCCTCGAGGGAACGATATCTTACTTATCCCTTTATTACTTTATTACGACAACGTGCACTTGCGTTCACCGAATTACGTAACAAGTTTTTGGCGCCGTTGGCGGGGACTGATTGTTTTACTAATATCAATTTCAGTATTTCTAGTCTTAATTTGAACATTATTTTATTTTTATGTAAATTTTTTTTATTTGTTTTTCCTTTCAGGAGTTTCGTTTAGTGCATGAGAAAATTCGGTAACAAAGGTCTATTACCTTTGGATACTGAACTCGGGCGCACTTTGCGGAAAAACAAGAAGGAACAGCGTGAGCTGTCAACAAAAGATACCATGGCCGATAATACAGAAAATCGCGGAGTAGACAACCCTATTCAGCAAGCTCAACCGGCATTGGCACTCCGGGATTATGCATTACCTCAAATCAACGCGAATTTTTTGGGGATTCGGCGCCCAACTGTCCAAGCAAACAATTTCGAGATAAAGCCGGCCATAATCCAGATGGTACAAGCAAGCCAATTCTGCAGATTAGCGAATGACGACCCTAATGCTCATATTGCGTCCTTTCTCGAGATATGTGATACGTTCAAGAACAATGGAGTTTCTGATGACGCCATTCGTCTACGGCTTTTCCCATTTTCTTTGAGGGATAAAGCCAAGTTTTGGTTGAATTCACTTCCGCCGAGATCTATCACGACTTGGGCAGAATTAGCACAAGCCTTTTTGGCTAAGTTCTTTCCGCCGGCAAAGACAACGAGACTTCGGAATGAAATAACGACCTTCGGGCAATTTGAGATGGAATCGCTTCATGAATCTTGGGAGCGATACAAGGATTTACTAAGGAGATGCCCACACCATGGCCTATCGGATTGGCTACAAATTCAGACATTCTATAACGGACTAAGTGCTTCTACACGCACTCTTGTTGATGCAGCCGCTGGAGGAGCTTTAATGGGCAAGACGATGGCTGAAGCTCATTCTCTATTGGAAGATATGGCAGCAAATGCGTATCAGTGGCCTTCAGAGCATCTGAATCCGAAACGAGTTATGGAAATTTCCGATAATGATCCAATATCTACGCTATCGGCCCAGGTTGCTGCCTTGACTCAACAACTTCAAGCTTTATCACGCGCTCCTTCTACCGTTACCACGGAATCATGTAATTAGTGCAACGGGTCTCACCCTAGTGCGGAATGCCAAGTTGGAAATCCTTTCGAGCAATCTCCGATGGAACAAGCTCAGTTTGTGGGGAACAGAAATCGGTAGAACAATCCGTATTCCAACACATATAATCCGGGGTGGAGAAATCACCCTAACTTTTTGTGGAAAAACGGACAAAACTTAAACCAGCCTCACTTTGCTCAACACCAACAGCAACCTCCTCCCGCTCCAAAAATCTCTCTAGAGGAGGCAATGGCGAAATTAGCAGCAAATACGAGTCAGTTCATAACCCGTACGGAAACAACCTTGCAAAACCATTCCGCCTCTATTCGCAATTTGGAAGTCCAATTGGGTCAAATAGCAAATGTGTTAACAACCCGACCTAAGGGTACTTTGCCAAGTACAGCTAAGACGAATCCCAGAGAGAGTATTAATGCCATTGGCTTGAGAAGTGGGAGGGAAGTGTGTGAGCAGCCCGGGAGGAACAAAAAGAGAGGTGAAGATGAGGAGAAGAAAAATTCGGCATCTGAGGAATCACAAATTTCTAAAAGCTCGAAACTGTTTCCTGACAATCCGATGGCCTATGTGCCACCCGTCCCGTTTCCGCAGCGATTGCAAAAGCAAAAATTGAACAACCAATTCTTCAAGTTTCTTGACGTCTTCAAGAAACTACATATCAACATACCATTTGCTGACGCCTTGGAACAAATGCCGAGCTATGTGAAGTTCATGAAGGATATCTTATCGAACAAAAGGAAGCTCGAAGAGTATGAGTCAGTGGCATTGACGGAAGAGTGCAGCGCCATCCTGCAGAAAAAGCTCCCACCTAAATTGAAGGATCCAGGAAGCTTCAATATACCGTGCACTATAGGAAACCTGTCTTTTGATAGAGCATTATGTGATCTCGGCGCCAGTATTAATCTTATGCCCCTTTCCATTTTTAAGAAGCTAGGTATTGGGGAAGCCAAGCCGACAACAGTCTCTTTTCAATTAGCTGACAGATGTATCAAGTATCTGAGGGGAGTAATAGAACACGTTTTTGTCAAAGTCGATAAATTCATCGTTCTGGCCGATTTTATTGTACTCGATATGGAGGAGGACCATGACATCCCAATTATCTTGGGAAGACCATTTTTAGCAACCGGCTGGACTCTCATTGATGTGGAGAAACGGAAACTCACTTTACGGGTTCAAGATGAGCAAGTCACATTTCAAGTGTTTCGATCTCTCCCGTGTCCAAGCAATGTCGAGAAGGGTTCTCAATTCGAAAGCTTAGATATTTTGGCGAAAGACACACACCGGGAAAGCCGTCAGTCGAAATATTCAGATTCTGTTATAGTTGTTCTGACATCTGAGAAAAATGTAGAACGTGTCGCATATCTTGTGCATTTGGACATGTCGTATTCATCATCCGTTCACTCACCATCTAAAAATTCTCGGGCCGTCATAAATTTGTTCGTGAAAAAGAAAACTAAGCCGGAAGTGAAATGGTTGCCAAGTCATGTGAAATTTGGGTGTTTTGGAAAATTACTATTATTCAAATCTTTTCGTAAAGGACATTAGATGTCCAAACCAAAAATCGAACTGTTAAAGACTGATGGTCAAAAATTTAAAACACATATTAACGGTTCGATGGACGGGGCAGAGCCCAAATGGTGTTTGCGAAAAGCAAATTGATCTTAAAAAGGTCCGGCTGAAGACTATAAACTTAGCGCTTCTCGGGAGGCAACCCGAGTATTAGTTGTAGATGTTAATTTTCATTGTTTTCATTCATTCTAGAGTCTAATTTTTCGTCATTTTTTGCTTTGATATGTTTCTCTCTCACGTTCTATGTGTTTTCGCTCTAAAATTTTTTTGTGCAGGAGCATTCCAGGCAAGGGCCGCGGCACATACATGGCGGGCCGCGGCACGCACAAGTCCAACATTCTGGAAAATTTTCTGTACTATGTGTCGTGGCACGAAGATGCTGAGCCGCGGCGAACTTGCCCCAAGAGCCGCGGTACGCCGAGACCCAAAATATGTGCCCAGGAGCCTGTACTGTGTGCCGCGGCACGCAAACTCTGAGCCGCGGCACACTAACCCCAGGAGCCGCAGCACCCGTTCAATGAGCCGCGGCACACGTCGAGATACCCAGCACCCAGACTTCACTGTACTACGGGCCACGGCTCACTTGATACGTGCTGCGGCCCCTGCTGCGAATTTTAAACGGCCAGGGAAGCCTTATAACCTCAGTCGGCCGAGACACAAGGTAATCCTACAAACCTTTCTTCTTCGCGCGACGCAAGGATAGCATCCTTCAAATCTCTTCTTCTTCTTACCTTCTTCAATCCAAATCAAGGTAATTCTTATCCCTAAAACTTCATTGCAACATGGATTGATGATTGGGGTAATAATCTTTGTTGAACTTGTGTTTATTTTCCACATTTTTATCAAAATTTGTATCGAAGTATGCTAAGATTCTTGATTGATTGATGGTGTTTTGTTATTGTGTCGTGAATTGCTGTGATATTTGATTCAATTATTGTTTTTGAGGATTGATTTGAGTATGTTATTGTTTTTCGTTCTTCATTTAAACCAACGCATGCAAAGTGTTTGATAAAATGCACCAAAGAAATTTTTTTTGAGCCGAACATCTTCAAATTGTATGCAACGAATTCGATTATCAGATTAAATTGTGCCCCCAAACCTTACGTCAAGTTTGAGCTTAAATCTCTACCTAATTTCCCTCATACGAAAGTGCGAGTTCATTCGACTCTATATTCATTTTCCGCACATTTTAAGTCGAGAGTGGTGTAGTTATCTTTAAAGTTGTTTAATTTCCGGCGTTTATTTTTTAGGAACTTCATCATGGCTAGGAAAAGGAAGTTGAGTACGAGGGCTAGGACGCGATCATCCTCCACAAGAGGGGAGACTTCACAAAACCGAATAGATATGGAATCCCATCAATTCTCTAATCCTGACATCCATAGAATATTCAACGAGAGAATCTGTCCTCGTCTAATAATTCCGGAGCGGGGATTCACTCCCGCCCCCTGTTGCGATATTTCTTTACACGCAAGTGCACGTCATCGTTTACAAGTAATAAAGTGATAAGTAGAGTATCGTTCCCACGAGGATTTAATTTCTAACTACCGATTTTTTCGTATTCCAATTTTATTTGAACAATCGAAGTTGGGTTTGTGCAATTAATAACTAAAGGAATTACTAAAAGACTAAGCAGTAGAAAACGATATCTTGGATAAAAGAAATCAAATGATGAATAAGTCTAGGGTTCTGAATCCACCTTAGTTTATCCGAATTTACTCTCGATTATCCGTAATAAATAATTTTCCCAATTTATTGAAGGCGGAGATTGCTAATATATTCTACCGCCTCTCCCGAGGTCAATAGATTTATCTAAAGGCGAATAACGCACTCTATCCCTAGGTGAATTAATTCGTCAATAGGCGAAAAGCATAAAATCTCCTAAAGGCCACGTAGTTCCTATGAGTATATTCCTATCTCACAGAATAAAACGGTCCTCACCAATAGTTCCTCACCAAATCTCCTCTCCCGATTCGAAGTGAATGATTAAATCAATACAACTATTGGCCAGATAATTGCAAGCATTAAACATAATTGGGAAAACTCAATAAAAAGGTAATATATTGGATAATCTCAATCAATTCGTCAAAACAAAGGTTTCATCAAAACCCTAGATTAGGGCTTTAGCCTGACATACTAAAAACTGAAAATACAGAATAAATAAACGAAAGCATAAAATTCAAATGCAGATGAAGTTCGGATTCCTCCATTCTTCAGCTTCCGCCTTCTGCCCTTGAAGTCTTCTGCTTCCCTCTTCTTCTGCCGTCTCCAAGCTTAAGCTCTCAAAGGTTAAAGATCCATAGATTCCAAGATGATTTAATTAGGGTCTTAAACCCTATTTATAGCTCCACATATCCTCCAAATCGCGTCCGTATTAGTCGGTCGAAAACTAGCTTCGAAACAGCTCAAAATCCGCGCGGGCATACAAAAACCGCCAAGTGTGCCGCGGCTCACTAAACCTGTGCCGCGGCACATCGCCTTCAGCTGAATGCCTGGGCGTTAATTAATTCTTCTGTGCCGCGGCTCACCTGGGCTGTGCCGCGGCACATAGTACAGGTTACTCTGCCCTCGGCTGGTGTCTTCCTGTGCCGCGGCTCAGCTTCCTTGTGCCGCGGCTCAGAGTCCAGATTTGCCGTTTTCGCCCGTTTTGCCTTGTTTTAGCTTCCGGACTTCAATTTCCTGTCAATCATACAAAATTAAGGCATTAAAAGCTCATTTAGACGATTTCACTCTCCAAAATACTACAAAATAATGATATATAAGCGTATAAAAATACGCCTAACAAATACCCCCAAACTTAAGCCTTTGCTTGTCCTCAAGCAAAAAGAATTAAATTCAATAAAAGAATGTCGTGAATCATCGTGCAACTCATAGTGTTCAACCTAATCAATACTATCCTGTGATTCTCTCTAAATAATACGAGTGTCATAAAAGCGAGCTGCACTCAGCATAATGATTCCGCAAAGTAATCAAATTCAGTCCTAATCACTCGTTCATGAAGAAAATCCAGCTCAAAGATTAACAAAACGTGAGTCAAATCGACCGTCAATATGAAAGGCTAACACAACCAAGCTAGTTCGTCCCGTTGCACAGTCTAATTGCACAATTTTCAAGCATTTCATAACAATTAAACCTCGGACAGTATCCCCTTATATATATGCTCAAGAATTTGATTCGAGTTGACCACTAGGTTAGGATCTCGGGATGTTTCATCGGGATAATCCTAGGGTGGAAACTCCATTCTCATGTATTGGAAAACCGTTTGACGTAAAAGACACTCATGGGGCACATGGATGCTTCTAGTTACTAAGTTCCCGTCTACAGCGGAGAAACAACTCGAATACATAATTTCCGCATGTCCGAATCAAGGTTGCCGTTTTACGCGAGAGTAAACAATGGTCACGCGAATACCCCCGGTTACTAGGCTCCCTATCATTGGCACATGTGAAATATCTAAATCACTAGTCTAATCAGGGTCGTCGTTTTACGCGAGAGTAAACAACGGGTCACGCGAATGCCCCCGGTTACTAGACTTCCCTTCATAGAACACATTATCTCGACTTTTGGGAGAACTGACCGACTCTAAACTCAATCTAAGTGCCACACGACTAAAGAAACAGTACGACTCACTATCCGGAAGATGTAACCAAACGTATTGACGGTGATTTAAAACAAGTATGTATCGTCTCTTATCTGCCAAGACCTCTACAATCACGAAAAATTTCGGACCTAAATGAATACTAAGCAGAACAGAAATAACTGACTACAACTCGACTGGAACTCGACCGCTTCTTCAGAGAGAAACACAGTGTCGTAACATCAGTATCACACAAATAGAAGCACGAAAAATTCACGAATAAAGAAAACTAAGACAAGCAAGGCTATATAAAAAAAATTTTACGCAAAGTAATGAAAAGTGCAACGAAATAACGTACAGCAATAAAATACAGCAATGAATGTAGCAACTGAAAGTAAATCCCCCCACCCCCAAACTTAGGACGTACATTGACCTCAATGGACAAAAAATGATATGCAATAAAAGTAGAAGGTCAAGTACTCCCCTCCAGTCTGCTCAGGAGCTGGTGCCGGCATCGTCCGGTGAGCTTGCACGCTTCTTGACTACATCATGTGGAGTGTGGATAAATGAGCTTGCATCATCAAAAAGGAAGTTAAGTACGAGCTCTCAAGTTTAACATGATGTAGGGGTTGGGTATAATGTAATTCGACAACACGATTCATTGCATAAAATTTTGAAAATGCCTAGCTTACCAATTTTTCATTGCTGCAATTTATCAAACACCTTGTGTGCACAAGTTAAATTGAAGAACAAGAATTCTGATGGTTAATTCCAAATCCCAAAAATAATAACACAGATTATAACCCTGAATCATGACAACTATCATCAACCATTCGTTCATAAACATCAATTCCATCACAATATCAAATTCCCCATATTCCAACTTCATTTTAGAAACAAAAGTGAAGAACAACTAGCAATATAAAACTTCAAATCTCTTCACATCAAGAATCACTTATGATTTAGAAATCAACAATTACCTGGAGAATTTGAGAAGGAGACAATAGAATGGTATCAACTGACCTGTGAAGGAAGAAAGGAAGGGAGGGAAGAAGTATCTTACGCAGGCCGATCGATTGAATGAGCCCTACCTGGCTGCTCTTATTTTTCGACGGGGGCCGCGGCACAATATAAGTGAGCCGCGGCCCAAAGTACGAGGGACTGGACGTTTTGCAATGGCGTCGGGTGCCGCGGCTCAGTTTTCGTGTGCCGCGGCTCAGTGTGTTAGTGTGCCGCGGCTCAGGTCTTGTGTGCCGCGGCACAAAGTACAGGCTCCCTGGGTGTTTCTTGGCCATTTAGTGTGCCGCGGCTCAGGTTTAGTGTGCCGCGGCTCAGCTACCTGGTGCGCCGCGGCTCAGTAAGATCATGCCGCGGCACAGGGTACAGTTGGTTTAGCCTCCCCTTGCGATTGATGTGTGCCGCGGCTCACAATACCTGTGCCGCGGCTCATACTTCAGTTTCTTCCCTGGGACTTTCCTGCACAGAATTT
The DNA here is from genome assembly GCA_033398695.1 of Orobanche coerulescens. Lineage (NCBI taxonomy): Eukaryota > Viridiplantae > Streptophyta > Magnoliopsida > Lamiales > Orobanchaceae > Orobanche > Orobanche coerulescens. The sequence continues at coordinate 56,485,859 of CM065803.1, forward strand.
TGAGAAGAAGACGTTAAAAACGAGAGGCAGAAGCAAATTGAAGCACAAAAATGATGAAAAATAAGAATCACAAATACAAGAAAAAAAAAAGAAATGCAAAAATCTACAACTACAAACTCGGGTTGCCTCCCGAGAAGAGCTAAGTTTCTAGTCTTCAGCCGGACCTATTGGACAACGTTAGTTCGCTTTTCGCAAACTCCATTTGGTTTCCGCCCCGTTCATCGAACCGTTCAAATTTTTGTTAAAATTATGACCATTGGTCATTAGCGATTCGACTTTCGGTTCGGTCATCAAATGTTGTTTGCGAAAAGGTTTCGACGTGAATAACTTCCCGAAACACCCGGTTTTTCCATGACTAATTGTCCGCTTGGCTTCCGGCTCACTCTCCTCCTTCACAAACGCACTCAAGACTGCAGCAGATTTTTCCTCATGCTCGAGGAACGCCACTCGGTCTACATCCTTCATAAGACTTGGACCATTTAACACAAAATCTGAATTTTCCCAACGACGATTATTTCGGTGCTTTCCTCTTTCAACAACATCCACACTTTCAATTTGTGACCCTTTATCAGCACCTCCGGGACATGGGAACGATTTGAATACTTGAAAAGTAACTTGCTCGTCTTGGACCCTCAGAGTTAACTCCCCCTTTTCCACGTCTATAAGGGTTCGGCCCGTCGCTAGAAATGGTCGTCCCAAGATGATTGGAATATTTTCATCTTCCTCCATGTCTAGTACGATGAAATCGGCCGGAAAGATGAACTTGTCAACCTTAACTAATACATCCTCGATCACTCCCCTCGGATACTTTATCGATCGATCCGCCAATTGTAAGGAGACTGTTGTTGGCTTGGCTTCCCCAATATCCAGATTTTTGAAAATCGACAGAGGCATGAGGTTGATACTCGCACCAAGATCGCATAGTGCCTTATTAAACGAAAGATTCCCCATGGTGCACGGTATGTTGAAGCTTCCCGGATCTTTCAATTTAGGTGGGAGCTTCTTTTGAAGAATTGCACTGAACTCCTCTGTCAAGGTGACCGTTTCAAACTCCTCAAGCTTTCTCTTCTTCGATAATATCTCTTTCATGAACTTGACATAACTCGGCATCTGTTCCAATGCGTCGGCGAACGGAATATTTATGTGAAGCTTTTTGAACACATCAAGGAACTTAGAAAATTGTTTGTCCGCCCTTCTTTGCTGTAGTCTCTGCGGAAACGGAACGGGGGGGACACATGTCTTCGAGTTATCCGGCTTCAAATCCTTCGACTCCTCTGGCTTTAAATCCTTCTCTTCCTCAATCTCCTTCTTCTCTTTACCCTGCTCGGGCTGATCCAGCACCTCTCTCCCGCTTCTCAAGCTAATTGCATTTAGACTCTCTCTAGGATTTGTCTCTGTTGTACTCGACAATGCTCCCTCCGGACGAGCTGTCAACACATTAGCAATTTGGCCCAGCTGGACCTCCAAGTTCCGAATGGAAGCAGAATGATTTTGTAATGTAGCTTCCGTACGAGTCATAAATTGACTCGTATTTGCCGCCAATTTTGCAAGTGCTTCCTCGAGAGACACTTTGGGAGCGGGAGGGGGCTGCTGTTGATTCTGGGCGAACGGGGGCTGGTGTGAGTTCTGTCCGTTTCTCCATGAAAAGTTAGGATGATTGCGCCACCCCGGATTATAAGTATTGGAGTACGGGTTATTCGGCCGATTCCCACTTCCCACAAATTGAGCCTGCTCCATCTAATTTTGCTCGAACGGATTTCCAACTTGACATTCCGAGCACGGTTGTGATCCGTTACACCAATTGCATGTCTCTATGGTAACGGGGGCTGGTGCGTGCGAAAATGCCTGGAGCTGTTGTGTCAAAGCGGCGACTTGAGCTGACAAAGTGGAAATCGGGTCATTGCTTGAAACTTCCATGACTCTCTTCGGTGTCAATCTTTCTGATGGCCATGGTATGCGTTTTCGGCCATATCTTCCAAAAGCACGTATGCCTCGGCCATAGATTTTCCCATGAAGGTCCCACCAGAGGCCGCATCCACGAGAGTGCGTCTAGAAGCACTCAAACCATTATAGAACGTATGAAGCTGAAGCCAATCAGGAATGCCGTGATGAGGGCATCTTCGTAGCAATTCTTTATATCGCTCCCACGCCTCGTGGAGCGATTCCATATCGTACTGAACAAAGGTGGTTATTTCGTTTCTCAACCTTGCCGTCTTAGCTGGTGGGAAGAATTTGGCAAGGAAGGCTTGCGCTAACCTCTCCCATGTTGTAATCGACCCCGGTGGTAAGGAATTTAACCAAAACTTTGCTTTATCCCTCAAAGAGAAAGGGAAAAGCCTCAATCGGATGGCATCGTCGGTGACACCATTAGTCTTGAATGTGTCGCATATCTCAAGGAAAGAAGCAATATGGGCATTCGGGTCGTCATTCGGCAGTCCACAGAATTGGCTCGCCTGCACCATCTGAATAATAGCAGGCTTGATCTCAAAATTATTAGCTTGGATAGTGGGACGCCGAATTCCAGAAAAATTAGCGTTGACCTGCGGCATGGCATAATCTCGAAGAGCTAGTTCAGATTGAACTTGCCGCACTTGGTTATCTCCTCCTTGGACTTCGATATTCTCGGCCATGTTGACCGTCGTCTTCAACTCTCTTTTCTCCTTTTTGTTCCTTCTTAGCGTGCGCTCGAGCTCGGTATCCAAAGGTATTAGGCCTTCGTTACCGAGTTTTCTCATACACTACACGAAAGGTCCTGAAAGGAAAAACAAATAAACGAAATTAAATACACAAAAATAAAAATAAAACATTCAAATTAAGACTGGAAATACTTAAATCGATATTAGAAAATTAAAATCCCCGGCAACGGCGCCAAAAACTTGTTGCGGTATTTCTTTACACGCAAGTGCACGTCATCGTTTACAAGTAATAAAGTGATAAGTAGAGTATCGTTCCCACGAGGATTTAATTTCTAACTACCGATTTTTTCGTATTCCAATTTTATTTGAACAATCGAAGTTGGGTTTGTGCAATTAATAACTAAAGGAATTACTAAAAGACTAAGCAGTAGAAAACAATATCTTGGATAAAAGAAATCAAATGATGAATAATTCTAGGGTTCTGAATCCACCTTAGTTTATCCGAATTTACTCTCGATTATCCGTAATAAATAATTTTCCCAATTTTTTGAAGGCGGAGATTGCTAATATATTCTACCGCCTCTCCCGAGGTCAATAGATTTATCTAAAGGCGAATAACGCACTCTATCCCTAGGTGAATTAATTCGTCAATAGGCGAAAAGCATAAAATCTCCTAAAGGCCACGTAGTTCCTATGAGTATATTCCTATCTCACAGAATAAAACGGTCCTCACCAATAGTTCCTCACCAAATCTCCTCTCCCGATTCGAAGTGAATGATTAAATCAATACAACTATTGGCCAGATAATTGCAAGCATTAAACATAATTGGGAAAACTCAATAAAAAGGTAATATATTGGATAATCTCAATCAATTCGTCAAAACAAAGGTTTCATCAAAACCCTAGATTAGTGCTTTAGCACGACATACTAAAAGCGAAAATACAGAATAAATAAACGAAAGCATAAAATTCAAACGCAGATGAAGTTCGGATTCCTCCGTTCTTCAGCTTCCGCCTTCTGCCCTTGAAGTCTTCTGCTTCCCTCTTCTTCTGCCGTCTCCAAGCTTAAGCTCTCAAAGGTTAAAGATCCAAAGATTCCAAGATGATTTAATTAGGGTCTTAAACCCTATTTATAGCTCCACATATCCTCCAAATCGCGTCCGTATTAGTCGGTCGAAAACTAGCTTCGAAACAGCTCAAAATCCGCACAGGCATACAAAAACCGCCAAGTGTGCCGCGGCTCACTAAACCTGTGCCGCGGCACATCGCCTTCAGCTGAATGCCTGGGCGTTAATTAATTCTTATGTGCCGCGGCTCACCTGGGCTGTGCCGCAGCACATAGTACAGGTTACTCTGCCCTCGGCTGGTGTCTTCCTGTGCCGCGGCTCAGCTTCCTTGTGCCGCGGCTCAGAGTCCAGATTTGCCGTTTTTGCCCGTTTTGCCTCGTTTTAGCTTCCGGACTTCAATTTCCTGTCAATCATACAAAATTAAGGCATTAAAAGCTCATTTAGACGATTTCACTCTCCAAAATACTACAAAATAATGATAAATAAGCGTATAAAAATACGCCTAACACCCCCTAGGACGGCGAGCTATTGGCTATGATCAACGAGATGGGATGGACTCGATTCACTGCGCCACCCGAGCTGGCGATGATTTCTATTGTCCAGGAGTTCTACGCCAGTGCTCTATTGCGACAAATCCAGGCGGGACAGATGATGGGGCGACCAGATACACGGACTGAGGTCATCGTCCAGGGCCAAACTGTGGACTTTTCGGTGGCCGTGATTTGGAGGCTGTACGAGCTACCGGAGGTGAACGAATCGGAGTGCACACGGGTTATGAGTAGCCTCACGAGGGAGGCTCTGCTGGAGGCACTTGCTCAACCGGGTTCCGTCTGGGAGACGCGCGTCCCGGGTTCCACAACTTTCTATTTCAAGAGTTCTCACCTCAGTCGTCTAGGGCGAGCCTGGCTCTACTTCCTTTGTACACGAGTCGACCCTACATCATAGATCCATTCGGTCTTGCTTCATCGTGCTCGATTATTGTATGCTATCACGACGGGACTCCGGTTTGATGTGGCCACACGTTTGTCCCGTTCTATATTTCAGTGCATCCAGGGAGGGGCAAAGACGGGATTAAAACATCCCTCGCTGATATGTGCTCTATGCCGCCAGTCGGGCGTGAGGTGGTCCGACGACGAGCCGTTTATTGCACCCCAGGGTCCAATCGACCACCGTATTATCTCCCATTTTGACCAGTGGGGTGGCGCAAGGGCACATGAGCGGGGGCGAGGATTTCTTATCGACGAGCCACACGAGCACACTCCCGAGCCACTACTCCTGACACATGAGCCGACGGCAGATGCTGAGGATCGGACTGAGTCCACTCCACCGCCAGCGAGAGAGCACCTTCAGGCGATGTTTGACAGTTTGAGGGAGGAGATGCGGGTTGAGAGAGACAGCCATATCGCAGCTGTTCGGGAGGAGATGTGGGCAGAGAGAGAGAGCCTCCTCGCAGCTGTTCGGGAGAAGATGCGCGAGCAGGCCCGCCGAGCCAATCGACGTGAGGAGAAGTGCTTAGCGGCGAGGGATGTATATCATCAGGACTATCTAGTTGCGTGGACGAGCCATATACTCCATCCAGACGGACCCTTCATTCCACCAGTTAGGCCATATACACCACCCTCCTCGCCGGACGAGGCCGGCACCAGTTTCTGAGCTGATATTAGGGGAGTACTTGACCTTTTCTCATATTGCATATTACTATCTGTGTCCATTGAGGTCAATGTACGTCTTAAGTTTGGGGGGGTCAATATTAGTTGTTATTTACTTTTTCGTTGCTATTTTCGTTGTTTTTAATTCTAGCCTTGCTTGTCTTCTAAAATATTCTGGACTTTATTTGCGTTCATGGATTTTTTGTGCAGCCTTGTGTAAAACTGATGATATGATACTGGTTTCTTTTTGAAGAAACGGTTGAGTTTTGGTCGAGTTTGCAGTCTGCAATATTTGTTTCCTTTGAGTATTCATTTAGGTCTGAAATTTTTTGCGTTATTGTAGAAATCTTAGCATATAAGAAATGAGACATACGTGTTTACGAACCCCCGTCTATACGTTTGGTTATACTTTTCACGTAGCTAGTCGTCCAGTAACATGATTCTTCTTGGCATTTAATTTGAGTTTAGAGTCGGACAGTCTTTCCCAAAAATTCGAGAAATTATACATGTTCTATGATGGGAAGTCTAGTAACCGGGGGTATTTACGCGACTCGTTGTTTACTCTCGTGCAAAACGACAACCCTGAATAGACTAATGGTTTAGAAAAATCGCATGATGATGAAAAGAAGCCAAGTAACCGGATGTATTCACGTGACCCGTCGTTTACATTCGCGTAAAACAGCAACTTTGAATCGGACATGCGGGAATAGCCATTCGAGTTTTTTCTCCGCTGTAGAAGGAAACTTAGTAACTAGAAGCACTCATGAGCCCCATGAGTGTCTTTTAAGTCAAACGGTTCCCCAATACATGAGAATGGATTTCCACCCTAGGGTCATTTCATGGAACATACCGAGAGTCGGAACCTAGTGGTTAACTCAAATCATTATAATGATTATACATAAGGGAATGTTGTCCGAGGATTATTATTTACGATGAAACTCTTGCATTTTTGCCACGAGACTGTGGGACTCGACGAGTTGGCTTGTTTAATCTAACCCTTCATATTGGCGGTCGGCTAAATTCACGCTTGTTAATCTTTGAGCTTTGATTTTCTTCATGACCGATAGATCAGCACTAAAAATGATTGCTTTGTGGAATCCTTGTCCGTGATGTAACTCACTAAAACAATACGTGTATTTTTCTTTGAGATTTTCAGGGTAGTATTAATCAGGTGAACACTATGGATATTGCACGTTTACCCACGATACTTGTCATCTCATTTGAAATTAAATTTTGCTTGAGGACAAGCAAAGGCTTAAGTTTGGGGGTATTTGTTAGTTGTATTTTTATGCGCTTGATCATCATTATTTTATACCCATTTTTAGTTTAAATCGGCATAAATGAGCTTTCAATGCATTATCTGTATATGTTTTGAATGAAATTCGAGTCCGGGAGCCTAAACGAAGAAAAACGGGCCAAAACAACATTTTTTGGTCAGGGACCGCGGCACACGGACGAGGGGCCGCGACACAGGAGGCGCCCAGAAGGACCCGGTACAAACTGTACCGGGGGCCGCGGCACGCAAGCTCTGAGCCGCGGCCCATAAGGAGAAAATTCGCCAAGGCCTGGCCGCATGAAGACAGGGGCCGCGACACACTAATGCTGGGCTGCGGCCCGCCGCACAGAATTCATACTCGCAGCTCGCAATTTCGGCGGTTTGGAAGCATGTTTCTGACCTAATTTCCGGACGAGTTTTTGAGGCTGATGAAAAATTATAAATAGGCATTGAAAGTCAGAAGATAACATCATCAAACAGAAGGAGAAAATACCAAGGAGCAGAGAGCAGAAGCCAGAGAACGGAGGAATTCAAGTTCTTCAACTGTGTTTGATTTCTATTATGCTTTCTTTAATTCTTTGTGTATTATTTTCTAACATGTCGGGCTGGAACCCTATTCTAGGATTGTGATGAACCCGAGATTTCGACGAATTAACTTTTGATTTTGCATTATTAATATATATATATATATATATATATATCCCTTTTTTATTGAGTTTTCCCCAATTATTTTTAATGCGTTCAATTATGTGGCCTATAATTGAATTGTTTTGATCACGCAACTCGAATCAGGAGAGGAGAGTTAGTAGGAAAAATTGGTGAGAAATGTTTTATCTTGTGAGATAGGAATATACTCATAGGAATTACGTGGCCCGTCTGAAGATTTCGAAATTTTTGCCTATTGTCGAATTAATTCACCTAGGAATAGAGTGATTTATTCGCCTTAGAAAATTCTACTGACCTCGGGAGAGGCATTAGAGTATCTTAGAAATTTTCGCCTTCAATAAATTGGGAAATCACTTAATTTATATAAATCAAGAGTAATTCGGATAAATCGAGGCGGATTCTCAATCCTAGATTATTCTCCTATTTGATATTTTTTCTTCGAATAATCGATTTTATTGATTGTTCTTAGTTTATCCCTTTATTAGTTTTCTTTAATATTCCTTGCACCACCAAATTCGATCGTTCAGATAAAATCAGAATACAAATAAATTGGTAATTAGTAAGTCAGTCCTTGAGGGAACGATATCTTACTTATCACTTTATTACTTGATTACGATAACGTGCACTTGCGTTCACCGAAATACGTAACAGAAACCCCTTAGTGTGGAAATATAGGAAAAGATACATCCGTCTAGCACATCTTTCATGTGCTTCAAGTTCTTAGACCCTTATTCACTTAGAGAGGTTGTTCAATAGATTTCTGTGGGGGTCTAGGGAGAATAAGGAAAAACTCCACTGGTGTGCTTGGAACCGTTTATGTTTTCCCTTCCAGGAGAGTGGCTTGGGGTTTAGAAATCTTAATGATATCATAAGGGCTGCTGAGATCAAATTGTGGTGGCGTTTCAGGACCAATTCTAATATTTGGTCTAACTTTCTCAAAGCTAAATATTGTAAACGTCTTCACCCTACAATCATTAAATTCTGCTGGCCCTCAACGTTCCGGAAAAACTGAGCTTTCTTCATGACCTTTGTAAAAATCACGTTTGTTTTTTCTGTAAGGGTTCCGCAGTAGGAGAAAACATCTGTGACATTCGAACCATGATGATTTCCCTCCGTTCTTTAAACGAAAAGCAGAAGTACTTTCCATGCAATAAGGGTATGCTAACTTTCTATGTGTGCTCCATCCCGACAATATACCATAGTATGACTGGGCCTTGCGGGGACCACTACTTTTGTGCTCTGTGAAACTACCAGAGACTTTCTGCTTCTTAGATTCTGCAAACTTTTCCATCGCTGCTTCTTGGATTTCATACGCCAATGCTTTATCCTGATATTGATGGAGAGTGATACATTCAAAACCAGACATGTACCTATGAATATCTGGATTCATTCTCATATCAAAATGGATCATCATTTCCGCGTCTGTTCTGACCAGATGTCGAACAAACGCCAGCTGCTGGTTAAACGTCTTAATCGCCTGAGATACTGGCACATCTGAAGGTTCCGCAGAGAAAAATTCCCAAACTTTGGCTCCCCTCACAGGACGGGGACAGTACTGAGCTTCCATCGTCAATTTAAGTTCCTCCCAGTCGGCATCATGATCTATAGGGCGGATGGCGTCCCACCACTCCGATGCTTCCCCTATCAGAAAGTACTGAGCAATAGAGGCTCTCCATTCATCTGGGCAATTAATCCCAGCAAAAATTTTCTCGAGTTCCTTTAACCAATGATCCCACGTCAGTGTCTCAGAAAATCCATCGAATTTGGGTGGTTGCATCTTCTCCACCTCCTGCAGTCCCATGTTGTAGCACCATCTGTCCACAAACTATTAGCTCATCGATCAAGGGTCGGAGCATCACATCTATGTTCATCCTCGGTCCTTTAGGGCCAGATATAATAAGACTTAAGAAAATAAACCTCTGGCACATGCAAAAAGTTGGTGGTAAATTATACGGAGTTACGAAGACCGGCCAACAAGAGTACTGGGCACCTGTTCCTCGAAATGGATTAAAACCATTAGTACAAAGACCAAGCCTGACATTTCGAGGATCTATAGCGAACGAAAGATGCGTACGATCAAAGTGTCGCCAAGCTTCAGCGCCGACAGGATGAATTACTCTTTCGGACTCATCATGGCATTTTGTGTGCCATGTCATATGTTCAACAGTTTTGCGCGACATATATAGCCGCTTCAACCTATCAGTGATTGGAAAATACCACAATTTCTTTTGTGCACTCGATTTCCCTTCCTCGTACCGTGGTGTTGCACAACTAGGATAAAATTTCAAACTCTCACCTTCCCCATAGTATAGAAAACAATTGTTGCTGCTGTTGTGGGTCATGCAAACTACAAGATCTTTTTGTATTTTTTATATATGCTGTGATCGCATGTATAGACTCCCTGGTATGTTCAAGATAATGATGATCTTTCTATGTTCAAGATGGGTCAATATAGTTTAAGCTATATTTTGTGAGTTTAGAGTGTTCTTTTCTACTGAAGAGTGAATATCCTTCTTGACCAAGTGGCATGACTGCTACTTCTCTTCATTCTTAGTTCTTTTTCATTTCTGCTTTGTGTTGGTACTGCAAATGGTGCAACCAGTGCATACATTAAGCTATTATATGATGATATTTTTTATTTCAGGTCATCAGGGAGCTATTGTGTGTCCGTTCTTTAACCAGTTAAGTAGTCAATGGTTTGAGCATTATACTATGCCTCCTTTTTTTCTTATGTCTTATATATGCCTCCTTTTTTTCTTCTTAATTTTGCTGATGAAGGTCGGGACAAGGAAGATTGAAGGCTTTGTAATATTTATTTAGCAAACACGTTTTTGGTGAAATAGAGAAGGTACTGTGCTTACAGAGATACATGTCTTCACACAAACTGCTTGCGTGCACACACATTGAGTGACTAACAGTGAAGACATTGTCGAATTCAATATTTATTTTCTTGTTTAATTTCTTATTTTGCAGGTCAGTCGTGAATCATTTTAAATCTTTGATTCACAATCTTCTACCCTGTTCTACTACTCTATTTTATCATCATCTACTATGTTTGATCAGGTAGATAACAAAACTCGAAATAAATTACGGGTCTCAAATATTTGTGATGTAAATTAATTATCTCTTTCCTTTGATTATTACAGGCTGCCCCTTATTGATTCATTGGGATTTGTAGTGGTACCTAGGTTTAGTGTTACTAGGCAGTGGGTATATTATCGTAATGGATAATGAGCATACCATTTGGATAGGACTTCCATGATATAGTGTAGAATATGTAAATGGGATAAAATCTTTTTTGAAAAATGCTTTTCCCATTTTTGGCAAAGGAGATGAGATGAAGTGCCCATGCAAGAATTATATTGAGCGTTACAAGTGGGACCCGCTGTTTACATTGCATGTAGCTCTACATCTAATACAATACTATATGTTGTTGCATTTATCTTGTATTGGTGTTGCATTATGTCTATAATGCAATGTTTTTCTCTCTATTGCATAAAACCACAAAAACGTTGCATTAGAGGTCAAATGCAATGGCCGCGGATGCAAACCCCCCAAAGTGTTGCATATTTCAATTTCTGGCCAAATGCAACATAATTTGGGGTATAATGCAACATCACGAAGCATTGCATATTAGGGTCTGTTCCCCCTGTTGTGTTGCATTGATGGACTGCTTCTCTTTCTGCTTCAACTTGATTTTGGCCTTCTGGATCTGTATCTGGTTCTGCTACATTTTTGTCAGCTGCAGATGGGGATCCTATCTGATCTGCAGTCGTGTCTTCATCAGCTGTAATTGGATCAACTAGGTTTGGAGATCCTATCTGATCTGCAGTTGGGTCTTCAGCTGAGTCTATCATTCCTGTGTCATTGATGATTACTTCATCCAAGGAGGTGGTTTTGAGTTTATTCTCAATTGATTCCACCTGTTTCCCGTACTTAGTAGTAGATTCATCAAAGGCAACATAGGTTGTTTCTTCCACAAGTAATGTTCTTTTATTAAATACTCTGTATGTCTTGCTTATTTGTGAGTATCCCATAAAGAGACTATCATCAGTTTTAGCATCAAAGGCATTCAGTTGGGTTTTACCATTGTTATGGATGAAACACTTGCAACCAAAAATATGGAAATAAGCGACTATTGGAATTCTGCCATTCCAAACCTCATATGGAGTTTTGCCATGTCTCCCTACTATCATGCTCCTATTTTGAGTGTAACAGGCTGTGTTGATAGCTTCAGCCCAAAATCTTTTTTGGCAGGTCAGATTCAGCAATCATTGACCTGGCAGCTTCCTTCAAGGTTCTGTTTCTTCTTTCAGCAACACCATTTTGTTGTGGTGTTCTTGCAGTAGAGACTTCATGCTGGAATCCATTCTGATCACAGTATTCTGTGATTGCATTGTTGATAAATTCTCCTCCTCTGTCTGATCTGATCTTTATGATGGAGATGGATTTCTCATACTGAATCTTTCTCAGCAGTTCAGAAAGCTTTGTTAGTCTCACTCTTCTTGCAGAGAAATACAATCCATGTGTATCTGGAGTTAGTCATATACTACTACTAGTGCATGCTTCCTTCCACTCAATGTCCTTGGCTTGATGGGGCCAAAGAGATCCATATGAAGTAGATCCAATACTCTGTGAGTTAAAGTGGTAGGCTGAACTGACTTGAAACATGCCTTGGTCTGCTTTCCTTTCTGACAAGCATTACAGAGAGTTTCCTTCTTGAATACTCCTACTAGAAGTCCTATGACTAGCTTTTGAGAGCTTATCTTGTTGATGGCTTTGAAGTTTAAGTGACATAATCTTTTGTGCCACAGCCATCCATTTTCAGCAATTGTTTTTGATATGAAACAGGTGTTTGGAGTGCCTGTATTCCATTCTATTGCGTAAACCTCTCTTCTTCTAAATCCTTGTAGTTTCACTTCTACAGACATGATATCAATCACCATGAATTTCCAGATATTGAAAACTACCAAGTTCTTCTCATCATAGAACTGACTTATACTCAATAGATTGTATTTGAGCCCTTTAACATAATGCACTTTTGATATGGTTATATTTCCTCTGTGCAGCTCTCCATATCCTTTTGTCTGACCTATAGAGCTATCTCCGAAAGATACATCTGGACCTTTTTGTTTAATATAGTTTGTCAGTGCCTTCTTATTCCCTGTCATGTGCCTTGAGCATCCAGAGTCCACAACTAGCTCCAATGCTCTGACCAAAGACTTATGATCTCATCTGCCAATAACCGCATAGGACATATAACCCGCTCACTAATAGGAGAAAGAATTCTATCTTGGTATTCAGTAGGACCTGCTACTTGCTCGTCAAGATGCACATTGAGGTTGACCCCCGCCTCTTGGTTTACAGGGTCGAACTACTCTAATGAGAATCTTGACATCATAAGAACATCCCTACTAAATACTCAAGTCGAAGGTTCACGAATACCTATCACAACCTTTCGATTCCGTCATTGACTGTCCCAGAGTGAAATTCATGTGACGAATCGAGGGTGAGTCGGTTCGAGTATACTAATCCAATTAGCATACCTATAACGTGTGCTCCCACTAACCATTTGTTTCGACAGGCACTCTCCATGTCAAAGAACACGTCATACAAATCTTCACATAAACTTAACGCCCAGTCAAGTTTCATCGACTTGCGAACGATTAAGTATTTGAGCTATAACCTTTCCAGTGCCGACCCCCTTATCCAATAAGGAGTGGAACATTTTGCTCTCAAATACACGGACTAGTTTCTATATGTATATTTATGAGTTAGGAATGCCAGTAACTACCAGTAAATAAAGAAACATTCATTTGCCTTATGATAATGATTTACATAATTACAAGTACAATGCCCTCACTCAACAACCTCTGAGTGGCATTCAAGGGCATACTCCTAACAATCACTTGACATCAGCATCTATTCCAGTTCCATTTACTTCCGCTGCGCCAGTATCTCAGTTCCAGCATACTAGATTTGATCACATAGCCCTCCAACACCTGAGAACCTCCACTGTGCCACCATCTCAGTTCCGGCCAAGTGGCAACATCTGCTGCATGCCCGCGTATCAGTTCCAACAATCTGGTAGCCTCCATTGTAGGATACTACGAGGAAATCCGCACCTGTGACCCGCTTGTTAGGTTGTATACTGCAAAGCATACTTTATGCTTGTATTACCTTATTTCATGCAACTACCTATGAGAATATTAATTACATTCAAATCACATGTTTTGCATATTATTCACGTTATGGTTATGCAAATGAAATATTTAATTATTTTATATTGTATATAATGTGGTGTGTCGGTGCCTTATAAAATAATATAATAATTCACAACCTATATAATTATTAGATAAATTATATGAAAGGTTGTAGTGTATGGTTGAGATTAGTTGGTCTTGACTATTAGCATACATTAGCGTATTTGCATACGTTGAACTGGATCGAGGTGAGATAGTGTTGGCCACTAAGTATACAGAATATAGCTTGGAAATTGTTTAAGCAACAAGCTGTGCGTTTTACAAATTAGAGTGCATAGCGGAAGTCTTGTTAAAGATAGTTTGCAGTGTATACTTAAATCACAGTAATGAAAACAATAAATTGCAGAAGGTAAATAACACAAGATTTAAAGTGGTTCGAGGTAAACCCCTCTACGTCCACTGGTCCTCCACACAGGAGAAACGTTTTATTATAAATACTGCGTACACAACTACGTGTCTATAATCAAACTTATCTTCGTATCGTTCACATAGATTGATACAAAAACTGCAGCTTTTAACTGTTCACACAGATTGGTCAAAGCTAACTCTTGACTTGCTTCTTCACACACAGTTCCAAAGCTTTCTCTTATTCATCCCATACAGGTCGAAATAACTTCTTTAGTTCACACAGAACTAGGTTTTTACTCAAAGGTAAAAGTAAGGTAACCAGGTAAGAACAACAGCTTGAATATGAAGTTCTTGAGCTGATGATGGCTGTTCTTGGTGACTGAGTATATTTCTTCTTCTTAGATGTGAATGATACTTGGAAGAAATATGCTTTGCTCTTGTAAGCTTGATCTAATGATAATAAATATTAAGTGTTTTGATCATTTGAATATCGCTTGTAAGCTTGTATGTATTCTTATATTCTCTGATCTTCAAACTCCGGGGTATAAATAGCTTTCTAAATAGATCTATTAGGAATAGATCCGTTGAGCCAATAGTCTGTTCCAACGTGTTGATGGACAATATCCGGTTTTTGCTCCTTGTTTGAAGATCTCTGTCTGATGGTACTTAAATACTTTATCCCTTCAGTATTTAAATACTTCTTTTCAAACGGGTCTTTGACATTAGTGAATAAAGCAGATTTCGTTTCAACGGTCTTCAGTCCTGTTGGATAAGTGTTTGAATATCTGTACACTTTACAGCTGGATTGCTGTATCTAATAAGTTGATTGACTAACGCTGTATGGAATGATGTTGTATGAATGATTCAGGACAGCTTCCATACTTAGTGTCATATCGACTGATGTTTTACTTGCTGTATGAAGACACTTTATACTTTCGCTGTATGTTGGTACTATGAGAAGTCTTCGATACAGGATTGTTTATCCCAACAGCAGCTTTGCTGTATGTTGGCTTTTTATCAAAAATCGATACAGGATTGTTTATCCCAACAGATAGTGTCTTCTGTACTGACTGTAAGAAGAACATAAATCTCGGAAAATTATTATTTTTTAATTCTTAGTGCATAATATTTAATTGTTTATTTATAATATTTATTGTTTTGATTTACCATGGGTGAGAGTCAAAATGATCGGCTCAATAAGCTTCATATCTTGGGTAATAATATTATTTATATGATAGTTATTATTATTACTAGAAATCGTATCCCGACTCGTGCGGGTTGATGGTGTCCCCTTGAGGAGCTCGATAATGATTATTATATTAAACCCTGCAGGTGTATTTAATTCTGATATAGTAATAAGTTCGAGTGGTACTACTCTTGGATAAGATATAAATTAATTAAAGCTGTCAGTAGCTTATAAATAATTAATGGACATTCTATATCTTAGACACGGGAAATAATATATTTAAATAAGGAGCCCAATTTCAGAAATTGAGATTTGGGTTGGAAGTGCAATATTAATTCTTTAGTGGATTGAATTGATATTAATAGACTCAATATATTAGGAAAGGTCCTAATAAGGAAATTTAAGGTATATTAGGAGTCCTTCCCTTATCCTCCTTAAGATCTCTGGTAGTAGTCCAAGAGCCTATAAATATAGGACATGTGTTGGGCGATTTGTTTTACACACTTCATACACAAGAAATTTTCGATTTTTCTTCTCAGTGCTTAATTGTGGATCTTGGCTTGTGTCTTTGATTCCACTATTGAGATAACACTTTAATTCTTGTTGCAAATCAGAATTACTTGAAGAAAAGAAAATCGAGAGTTGCGAGTGGAAGAATTTCGGCCGATCCACTTTGTTGTCCAATCAAGATCCGGGCGGATCATACTCTAGAAGGTCTAAAGGTAGAAATACAATGAGATCAACACGAATAGCAACCACTATGCTTCAAAGGTAATATCTATGATCTTTTAGATCTAGATTAGGATATTCAATTATCAACATATTTATTTAATAAATAATAAATGATATTTACATTGCTTATTAATCTTAGTAGTTAATTAATTAGCATGCCTAAATAGATCTTGTGCTCGTGGATGCGTAAAACGCGATTATTAAACTTTATCCAACTTCGCTTCCGCTACGTTTTATTTCCAATAATTGGTATCAGAGACGGATTTTTGGGCTTTTGCTATTTTGTGTTCTTGCAAGGAATATGATCCAATTATCATGGTTTATATGAATGGTTTATTTATTTATTTTTATTATTTATGCAATTGTTGGTTTGGCCCGATTTGAGGCATGTAATGGTTTTTTGCGTGAGAAAATCCGCGGGTAGATCTAGGATTTTATTTTTTTCATGTAATCTTGTTGTAATTTCGATGTATTTTATTTTGGGTAAAATTATAACTGAATTCGGAAAAGATGGAATCACGAAGAAGTAGAGCGAGCAGGATCGCCGGGATTCTTTGGACAACCGCGACCAAAAGAGTAGCGGGCGCCGGCAAGACACCACGGCTGCCGAGTAGCACCGGGACTACTGTCGAGGGCCACGGGCAGCCTGGTCCAGGCCAGTTCCTCGGTTCGGGTCGGGTCGTCCAGTTTTTGGTCTGGTCTGTTTCACCGCCGTTCGTTACGTCCGCTGGAGAGTCGGGATTTAAAATTACTTTTTAATTAATTTTGCATGAAAGTGAAATTTTAATTTTGACAATCCACGGCCAGACCAGGGAGGAGTGACGAGATGCTTGATCTAGTGGGAGAAATCGAGTCGAAGATTTTCTCGAATTCAAATCAAGGAAGAAGACCATGATAATTTGATAATTTAATTATCCATGCTTTATTGTTGGTTTTTATTGTTTTGATATATGGCATGTATGAATGTATGCGTGATATGTTTCTTGCATGTTAGGAGGAGAAAATTAAAAACCTTAAGCCTAAAATAACTAAGTGATTAAATTGATTTATTTTTTAAATAAAATCAAATTGGCCTCCATAATTAATTTAAATTGTGAATTAATTAGCATGCGTGTTGACATTAGGGTCTTCCTCCATATCAGATGTGCTAATTATAGGTTCACTAGTTTTAAATATCAAATCATAACATAAGTTAAATATTATTTTTTATGATAGGACCTCTCCATCTGTAGGACTATTATTTAAAAGATAATATTTTAAGGATGTTAAATTATGGTGTTCACTTAGGTGTATTAATTAATAAGCTCCACATCGGAATCTATGTTAATTAATACATGGACAAGAGAAACCAACTATTAATTTTACTTGTCATAACGTAAGTTGACTAGATAGTAAAATTAAAGACGTAAAACTCTACTTAACATCCACACGATTGTGGCTTGCATATGTGGGTTTTTCGAGGTGTTAGTTGCTAGCATATATAGTATGTTTTGAGGTATTCAAAATATTTTGCTATGCATTATGTGATGAATATTTTTAATTTTTATCTCAGATGTTTTTCAAAACAAACTAGATGGCACTAACTTTGCTGATTGGAAACGTAATCTGAATATTATCTTGACTGCTGAAGAACACAAGTTTGTTCTAACTGAGGAATGCCCATTGGAGCCGAATGCGGATTTGACACCCGATGAGACGAAAGAATTCCGTGGATGGAAGAAATCTGATGAGATGGCTCACTGTTACATCTTGGCTTCTTTAGAAAATGTATTGCAGCATCAGCATCAGAGTATGGGCACGGCCGCAGAATTGATGAAAAATCTCGGCGAGATGTTTAGTCATCAGAATCGGGCGGCTAGGCAAAATGCTATGAGGGTCTTGATGACAACCCAAATGCCTGAAGGAACCCCGGTAAGGGATCATGTTCTAAAGATGATTTCTCATATAAACGGACTTGATATCTTAGGGGCTACTATCGATGTGGAAACGCAGGTCGATATCATCCTAGGCAGCTTACCTAGGAGCTTTGAGCAGTTCCGCCTTAACTACAATACATGGAGTATATTGGCGAAATTTATGACAGAGCTTCAAGATGCAGAAGGACTCTTTAGGCAAGGGTATCAAGTTCTTGCGACTACTAGTGTTTCAACTTCTAAACCAAAGTGGGGGAAGAAGAAGAAATAAGTGTGCTAGAAGCAAGTGGCAACTCTCAAGGTGAAAAGCAAGGCTCCTCACCCTGAGGCGAACAAAAAGCCAAAGGGAAAGTGCTACAAGTGCGGTCAGAAAGGACATTTTAAAATGTACTGCCCCGCTCTTAAGAAAGGTATGTCTCGTGCACTAGTAGTCGAAACATGTTTGGCAGCTTGTTCTTCCACTTCGTGGATAGTTGATTTAGGCTCCACTGATCATGTTTGCTTCGACTTGCATGGTCTTCAAGTAACCAAGCAGCTTAGTGCGGGCGAGATTACTATTAACTAAGGTGACTATTCCAGACTTATGGCTGTTGCAGTGGGAGTTGTGCAGTTGAAGATTAATGATAGAATACTAGTCCTAGATAATGTATTATTAGTACCGGATTTAAGAATAAATTTAATTTCGGTTTTTAAATTAAAATGCGATGGTTATTCAGTTTCTTTTGATGATGATGCTATTATTAGGAAAAGAAACGGTGAATATATTTGCAAAGGTACTTTTAATGATGGACTGTATGTCGTTAATACTACACAAACTCCCATGCATAAATCACTTAACTCTTTGTCTAAACCTAAAAAGATAAAAGAACCTTCAAGCATAAACCAAATATATCTGTGGCATTTACGGTTAGGTCATGTAAACCTTAGGAGGATTCAAAGATTGGTAGATGATGGCTCATTGGACGACCTCCAAGTTGAGTCATTTCCAATTTGTGAATCTTGTTTGGAAGGTAAGATGACCAAAAGGGTTTTTAAGACCAAAGGAAACCGTGCTCAGAATGTGTTGGAATTGGTTCATACGGGTGTATGTGGTCCAATGAATATCCAGGCTAGGGGTGGTTTCGAATACTTTATCACGTTTATAGATGACTATTCGAGATATGAATACATCTATTTGATGAGACGTAACTTTGAAGCCTTTGACAAGTTCAGAGACTTCAAGGCTGAAACGGAGAAGCGTCATGGGAAGAGTATCAAGTCACTACGATCTGATCGTGGTGGCGAATACCTTAGTGGGGAGCTTTTGGATTTCTTGGCAAATGAGGGGATTTCGTCCCAGCTCACTACGCCGGGAACTCCATGTAATACCCGGTGGTGAACTCATTTATTTTCATTTAGTAATTGTCACTCAGTAATTCTCACTCATTAATAATCATTCATATTCATTCATTCGTGTTCACCGTTCGGCGTATTTTTGAATCGTATTGTAAAACCCAGATTTTTGAACATGTTAAAATACCCTTTAATCTCGAATCTATAAAAGACGTTTAATTATTTAAAATATTGCATTACGATTATAACCTAAGTATTTAAATCGTTAACATTTGAACAAATTAATGTAATACGAATATAAGACTTATACTGAAATAATTTGTACACATTTAAAATTTTCACACGTTTTCTATTTTTTGTCCCTAGCCGAATGATATGTTGTACACAAACATATGGAATCGTGAATTGTAACACCCCCGATATATTCAGGAATATTACAGCGCCGTAAATCCTTTACATAAGGATTTACAAGGCTGAAGAATTGAACAGGCATTAAAAGGTACTAACGAATAGAAATAACGGAATTACGGTACAACAGTTCTGACCCAATACAGAAATAGTACAATTGTTCAACAGAACTCAATAATACATCACCAAATTCAAATCATCACAAATGACTTCGTACTCGAGTACTTATTGAAATAACGAATAAACAACAGATAAATAAACCCGGTCGAAACATCACTCTGCACCCTCGTCGTCATGCAGCTCCAGTGGTTGTTTTCCTGCTCTCCTGGATCCTGAACATAAACAAAATGTTCACCCCCGAAGGGGTTAGCACAACGATGCTAGTACAAGTACCACAACATATTATACATTTCTCACGAAGAATAATAATAACGTAAACGACAAAATACCAACGAGTCTTCTCCTACGAGAAACTCATAAACGACATACACAACTGATAATCACAACATGATATCATAACATACACATGGTAATTCCGTCGATCCATTCGCTTTGCCTAGAACCCACGATGATCCCGTCGGACCAACCCGTGGTGGAAAACTCGTCCGATGATCCAGTATGCGCTAGCATAGATCCCCCGATGATCCCGTCGGACCAACACGAGGTGGACATACAACAACGACATACATGCACGACAATATGTATAACAACAATACATAAAACAATTAAAAAGTACTTGCCTCGATTTGAAGACAATAACAACACTTCCACGAAAATGAACACTCGAAGGTCGTCCTCCTCAATCAATCACGTAACGAGACCAAACCTTAACAAAAGAAATGATATAGGATTTATCTCACATCGCATTTAATGTTTAACAATTCGATTTACGGTCAAAAGTTCATAAAACGCAATCTGCCTGAACTGCTTAGCGCACGCTAAGTACTCTGTGTAGCGTGCGTTAAGTCTGCTCGATAGCGCACGCAAACAACAAAGCCTAGCGTACGCTAACTATGCATGGTCAGTACTTCACTGACCAGCCGACTGACTCGTCTGATGGTCTAGCGTACGTTACGTACCAAACGTAGCGCGCGCTAACTCGTGCTCGATAGCGCACGTTAATAATCAAAGTATAGCGTGCGCTATCTGTGCATGGCAGTTTACTGCTGAGCAGTAAACTGTTCTTGCCATGATCGAAACAATGAAATCTTCCGTGATACTTCATGTTACCTCCATGAATATCATGTATATACGATTCTGAATGATCTTACGGATAACAACAACTTTGGATTCAAGGATATGCATACCATATAAACCATATTCCATTTCGACTACAATTCTTCATATGACGATTCGAAAAGCTTAACGGTTGATATCAACACCTTATATCAATCAATATTATCATGCTGAAGTTGTTTAAACGTTCCATCTATACTAGATAAATCTTTCCATGATCAATTCTTTCGATTTATCCAACAATAATGATTGTTAAAGTCAAGTCCATGATTATTATGAAGTCATCTACTAGATTCGAATTACCAATGATAGAAGCTTCTCTTCACATATTCAGTGTAATAAGATTCGAATCATGATGATTATAATCAAGGTATTTAAGGCTTAATTATCTCAATATTCCAAACATGATATACTTTAGATAATTCATCTATGAAAATCCATATCTTGTTAACATGATCATCCAAATCGTTAGAATCCAACTCTAAGTCTTGAGATAGATTGAACATACCTTAATATGATGAAAATCACTGAACCGTAAGGTAGAATCCAACTCCGGTTGGTTGTATGCCACTCCAAGGTGCTATTCCTCTTCAATGATTACTCCCAAGTGATACCCAATGTATAAACACCAACAATATGTGTTCTAAGTATGTAGTAGGATATCTCAGCTCTCTGGCCTCTCAAGTATGCAGAAGGAACGAGTAAAATGTAAGCCAAAACGAGTTGTTGTCCCATATATAATATTCTGCATTTTAACAAGTTAGCGCACGCTACTAAGCATTCCTTAGCGTGCGCTAATAATGGTTGACTTCAGAATTGTCCGGGTGCGTCCGCGGGAATCTTATCCGGACCCATGTCCCGGATGGCGCATGTGCTAGCCGTCCCGCTCAATAACTGAGTCCTTAGCACACGCAACTCCTACCTGCATAGCGTGCGCTAATAATAGCCCGATAGCGCGCGTTAAGATACATTCTTAGCGTGCGCTATCACGAGGTTGTTTGAGCAATTTTGCATGTTTCTATACTTATGTACAATGATATCAATGCACGAAATATCATACTCCAATAATCAAAACCACCAATCCGAATAATACATGGTTTGAATACAGATGAAATACACCGTAATAAATCCGGATATTACATATTCTCCTACTAAAAAGGAGTTTCGTCCCGAAACTCAAGATGAAAATAACTCGGGATATCTAGAATTCATATCAGCTTCCATTTCCCAGGTGGCTTCTTCCATTCCGTGACGCGACCACTGAACTTTGACCAAAACGATTGGTTTGTTCCTCAGCTGCTTAACTCGACTCTCGAGTATCTTGACCGGTCTTTCTTCAAACGTCCCATCCTGCGCGACTTCGATCTCGCCGAAATCAATGATATGACTGGGATGTGGTATATATCTCCGTAACTGGGATACGTGGAACACGTTATGAACATGGCACAATGACGGCGGCAATGCCAATCTGTATGCCAACTCCCCAACTCTCTCGAGGATCTCAAATGGTCCGATATATCTCGGACTCAGCTTTCCTTTCCTTCCGAAACGAAAGATTCCCCGAGTAGGAGAAACCTTCAAAAGTACGTGATCTCGATCTTGAACTCCAATGGGCGACGGCGACGTCCGCATAGGATTTCTGGCGACTGCGGGCGGTCAATGCCGTTCACGGATCAAGGCTATCTTCTCTCGAGTCCGCACGATCAACTGCAGTTCTGCTTCCGATCAAGTCGATGAATCGTCCCAAAGATAGGGGCGATCTGCATCTCCTTCCGTATAATGCCTCAAATGGTGCCATCTTAATGGAAGCATGCCAACTATTGTTGTAGGTAAATTCAATCAACGGTAGATGAACTTCCCAATCGTTTGACCAATCTAAGGCACAGGCCCTTAGCATGTCTTCCACAGTTTGTATAGTTCTCTCAGATTGTCCGTCAGTCTGCGGGTGATAAGCTGTACTGAAGTTTAATTCGGTCCCTAAGGCCTTATGAACTGCTTTCCAAGAGTGAGACACAAAACGGCCGTCTCGATCAGAAACAATGGTCTTTGGCGTACCATGCAATCGAACTATCTCTGAAATAAATACTCGTGCCAACCTCTCTGGTCCCCACGTATCCTTAATGCCTATAAAATGAGCTGATTTGGTTAAACGATCAACTATCACCCAAATCATGTTCATTCCTGTCCTGGTTTTCGGCATATTAGTGATAAAGTCCATCGATATGTCCTCCCACTTCCATTCAGGAATCGGGAGTGGCTTCAACATTCCGGCAGGCCGTTGATGCTCGATCTTAACCTGCTGACAAGTCAAGCATTTCGAAACATAGTCCGCTACATCTTTCTTCATGTTGCCCCACCAGAAATTCTGCTTCAAGTCCTTATACATCTTACTGGTTCCCGGGTGGATAGAATAGGGCGAACTGTGAGCTTCCTTCATAATTGTCTGTTTCAGAACATCATCATCGGGAACGCAGAGTCGGTTCTGAAATCTCAAAACTCCGTCATCATGAATTATGAATCCGGGGGCCTTTCCTTTGATCACTTCATCACGTAACCGAATCATCAGAGGATCATCTGCCTGTCTAGATTTGATTCCTTCGGTTAATGATGAAGTTATCTCCATCACGCACAGTTGTCCTTGGACTCTTTGTAACCATACTTCAATCCCTTCACGAATCATCTCTCGTTGAAGGCTAAGTTGGGATGTCAGCGTCTCCAGCATCTGAATAGAGATAGGTTTGCGTCTAAGTGCATCGGCCACTACATTCGCTTTGCCTGGATGATATAAAATCTCCAAGTCATAGTCCTTAATCAGTTCTAACCATCTTCTTTGACGCATGTTCAACTCTTTCTGACTGAATATGTACTTGAGACTTTTATGATCCGTAAAGATCTGACAGTGAGTCCCGTACAGATAAAGCCTCCAGATCTTCAAAGCAAAAACTACTGCTGCTAGCTCCAAATCATGTGTCGGGTAATTCACTTCATAAGGTTTCAGTTTTCGCGACGCATAAGCGATCACCTTATCATTCTGCATCAACACGGACCCAAGTCGTTGGTTCGAAGCATCACTGTAAACTATGAATCCTCCAGTTCCCTGCGGAAGTGATAGAATCAGTGCCGTCGTCAATCTCTTCTTCAATTCATCAAAGCTAATCTGACACAACTCATTCCACTCAAACTTTTGAGTTTTCTGCAGGAGTCGAGTAAGTGGGCGGGAGACTTTAGAAAACCCTTCCACGAGTCGACGATAGTATCCAGCAAGTCCCAAGAAGCTTCGGACCTCTTTCACGTTCTTTGGAGGCTTCCAATACAATATTGCTTCGATCTTCTGAGGATCTACTCGGACTCCTTTAGCTGACACCACATGGCCGAGGAACATTACTTCCTTTAGCCAGAATTCACACTTAGAAAGTTTGGCGTACAATTGTTCGTTTCTCAAAAGTTCCAATACAATCCGCAAATGCTGCGCATGTTCTTCCGGGCTCTTAGAATACACCAGAATGTCATCAATGAACACGACCACAAATTTGTCCAAAAATTTAATGAACACTCTGTTCATCAATTGCATAAATACAGCAGGTGCGTTAGTGAGACCAAACGGCATCACTACAAACTCATAATGTCCGTAGCGAGTTCTGAACGCTGACTTCGGAACATCAGATTCCTTAATCCTCAGCTGATGATATCCTGATCTCAGATCGATTTTAGAAAATACTATTGCCCCTTGCAGCTGGTCAAACAGATCATCAATCCATGGCAACAGATATTTGTTCTTAATCGTCATCTTGTTCAGCTCTCGATAGTCAATACACAGTCGGAGCGATCCATCCTTCTTTCGGACGAAAAGAACTGGCGCTCCCCAGGGTGAAACGCTTGGCTGAATATAACCCTTGTCCAGTAACTCCTCCAGCTGCTTCTTCAGTTCGTACATCTCAGTAGGTGCCATACGATACGGTGCCTTGGAAATCGGTGTAGCTCCGGGTTCCAGCTCAATGGTAAATTCCACATCCCTTCGTGGAGGTAGTCCAGGTAACTCGTCAGGAAATACATCTGGAAATTCGTTCACAACAGGAATGGATGAAAGTTCCACAATTTCGTCTTCTTTCTTCATTGCGTAACACGATTGCGATGCTGACCTGTTTCAACAATTTGACAGCCTTCATCGCCTTGATCAATTTTCCTGAGCTTCCCGGTTTCCATCCCTCAAACAGAATTTCGGAACCATTATCAGCGATCAGCGAGATATTCCTCCTTCGGTAGTTCACAATTGCTCCATATCGATTAAGCCAATCGTCTCCGAGTATCAGGTCGTCTCCTTGCATTTCTATCACGATCAGATTTGAGAGCCACTCTCTGCCTCCAAATGATACAGGGAAATTTTTAGTTTCTAAATTTCCGACAATCCTCTCTCCACTCGGTAAACCAACAACATAAGGTTCACAAGCATGAAAACCGGAAATATTCAAACGATTTACACAAGACAAAGATATGAAAGAATGTGTAGCTCCTATATCGAATAAAACGCTAACTGACTGGGAAAGGATCTCGGACAAGACTGATGCGGCAATGACAGATCACGATCGTCTGTCCTTCTCATCTCGTACAGACGTGGGGGAGCAGATCCGGCACTCGATGTCCCCTTTCGGTCCCATTGTCCTCTGCCTCGCCCGCGGCCAAAATTCTGAGGCATCTGAACACTTTGCTGTGTCTGTGGAATACTGGCCTCCTTCTGGACTGGCTATGGTGTACGGGCTCTAAAAGACTTTGCAGCCTCTTCACAAAACACCGCCCGATGTCCCTCTCGTCCACAATCAAAACAAGTCACGGTAGGAAGGGGGCAATTCCGTCGATAGTGCCCCGTCTGGGCGCAGTTAAAGCATTTTCTGGTAACATCAGTAATAGTCGATGTCGCTCCGAAGTTCTTTCCGCTCCTAACTGGGTGCGGAGGTTTCTTGAAAGAGTGAAAGGATGACTGGGCCTTACGGGGCCCGCTGTTCTTGTGCTCTGTAAAAGTACCAGAGACTTTCTGTTTCTTGGTTTCCGCAAATTTCTCCATGGCTGCTTCCTTGATCTCATACGCCAACGCCTTATCCTGGTATTGACGGAGTGTGGTACATTCGAATCCGGACATGTACCTCTGGATTTCTGGTTTCATCCTCATATCGAAATGGATCATCATTTCTGCATCTGTTCTGACCAGATGTCGAACAAATGCCAGCTGCTGGTTAAACGTCTTAATCGCCTGGGATACTGGCACATCAGAAGGCTGAGCGGAGAAAAACTCCCAAACTTTGGCTTCCCTCACAGGACGAGGGCAATACTGAGCTTCCATCATTAATCTAAACTCTGTCCAATCAGCATCATGGTCTACAGGCCGGATGGCTTCCCACCATTCAGATGCTTCCCCTATCAGAAAATATTGAGCGATAGAGGCTCTCCTGTCGTCTGGGCAGTTAATTCCAGCAAATATTTTCTCCAGCTCCTTCAACCAATGATCCCAGGTGGGAGTCTCAGAAATACCTTCGAATTTGGGTGGTTGCATCTTCGCTACCTCTTGCAGCCACCGGTCACCTCGATTTCCCATGTCTGGGATTCCTTGCTGTCTCTCTCCCTGCTGTAGTCCCACTGCCACCTGCATTCGGTCCACGACTTGGGCGAACTGAGTCATCTGGTTCACCACTTGATGAAGGATCTCTGGTACAGCAGGATCTGGTTCGTTATTAATAGATTGTTGCGGCTCGCCTGAGCTATGATCGCCCGATCGGAAGGCGACGCCTCCCTTTCGGCATTTCTTCGTCCGCGTCCATGACCACGACCACGTCCACGTCCACCTCTCAACATACTGTAAGCATAAATACTCAATATACAGGAAACAACATCGTTCTAATATTCGAGTATAAAGAGACACAACATGTAAAGAATGAGATAGAGTTTAGGAACTTACAACCACTGTTCGCATGAAGACGTAGGCGGTGCGGTGATGTCATTCACGGCGGTTACCTCAAAAGACATAAATGACCCCTATTTTAACCCAACGGCCAAGATATCCATAATCTTAGCTCCGATACCATATTCGTAACACCCCGATATATTCGGGAATATTACAGCGCCGTAAATCCTTTACATAAGGATTTACAAGGTCAAGAATTGAACAGGCATTAAAAGGTACTAACGAATGGAAATAACGGAATTACGGTACAACAGTTCGACCCAATACGAGAAATAGTACAATTGTTCAACAGAACTCAATAATACATCACCAAATTCAAATCATCACAAATGACTTCGTACTCGAGTACTTATTGAAATAACGAATAAACAATAGATAAATAAACCGGCCGAAACATCACTGCACCCTCGTCGTCATGCGGCTCCGGTGGTTGTTTTCCTGCTCTCCTGGATCCTGAACATAAACAAAATGTTCACCCCCGAAGGGGTTAGCACAACGATGCTAGTACAAGTACCACAACATATTATACATTTCTCACGAAGAATAATAATAACGTAAACGACAAAATACCAACGAGTCTTCTCCTACGAGAAACTCATAAACGACATACACAACTGATAATCACAACATGATATCATAACATACACATGGTAATTCCGTCGATCCAGCGTTCACTGCCTAGAACCCACGATGATCCCGTCAGACCAACCCGTGGTGGAAAAACCCGTCCGATGATCCAGCGCACGCTAGCATAGATCCCCCGATGATCCCGTCGGGCCAACACGAGGTGGACATACAACAACGACATACATGCACGACAATATGTATAACAACAATACATAAAACAATTAAAGTACTTGCCTCGATTTGAAGACAATAACAACACTTCCACGAAAATGAACACTCGAAGGTCGTCCTCCTCAATCAATCACGTAACGAGACCAAACCTTAACAAAAAAAATGATATAGGATTTATCTCACATCGTACGAATGTTTAACAATTCGATTTACGGTCAAAAGTTCATAAAACGCACCGCTGACCGCGCTTAGCGCACGCTAAGTACTCTGTAGCGTGCGTTAAGTGCGCTTTCGATAGCGCACGCAAACAACAAAGCCTAGCGTCGCTAACTATGCATGGTCGATTTCAGCGACACCGATCGACTTCGTCGATGGTCTAGCGTCGTTACGTACCAAACGTAGCGACGCTAACTCGTGCTCGATAGCGCACGTTAATAATCAAAGTATAGCGTGCGCTATTCTGCATGGCGCCATCTTGGCGAGCGATGCTTTCTTGCCATGATCGAAACAATGAAATCTTCCGTGATACTTCATGTTACCTCCATGAATATCATGTATATACGATTCTGAATGATCTTACGGATAACAACAACTTTGGATTCAAGGATATGCATACCATATAAACCATATTCCATTTCGACTACAATTCTTCATATGACGATTCGAAAAGCTTAACGGTTGATATCAACACCTTATATCAATCAATATTATCATGCTGAAGTTGTTTAAACGTTCCATCTATACTAGATAAATCTTTCCATGATCAATCCTTTAGATTTATCCAACAATAATGATTGTTAAAGTCAAGTCCATGATTATTATGAAGTCATCTACTAGATTCAAATTACCAATGATAGAAGCTTCTCTTCACATATTCAGTGTAATAAGATTCGAATCATGATGATTATAATCAAGGTATTTAAGGCTTAATCATCTCAATATTCCAAACATGATATACTTTGGATAATTCATCTATGAAAATCCATATCTTGTTAACATGATCATTCAAATCGTTAGAATCCAACTCTAAGTCTTGAGATAGATTGAACATACCTTAATATGATGAAAATCACTGAACCGTAAGGTAGAATCCAACTCCGGTTGGTTGTATGCCACTCCAAGGTGCTATTCCTCTTCAATGATTACTCCCAAGTGATAACCAATGTATAAACACCAACAATGTGTTCTAAGTATGTAGTAGGATATCTCAGCTCTCTAGCCTCTCAAGTATGCAGAAGGAACGAGTAAAATGTAAGCCAAAACGAGTTGTTGTCCCATATATAATATTCTGCATTTTAACAAGTTAGCGCACGCTACTAAGCATTCCTTAGCGTGCGCTAATAATGGTTGACTTCAGAATTGTCCGGGTGCGTCCGCGGCAATCTTATCCGGACCCATGTCCCGGCTGGCGCATGTGCTAGCCGTCCCGCTCAATAATTGAGTCCTTAGCGCACGCAACTCCTACCTGCATAGTGTGCGCTAATAATAGCCCGATAGCGCGAGTTAAGATACATTCTTAGCGTGCGCTATCACGAGGTTGTTTGAGCAATTTTGCATGTTTCTATACTTATGTACAATGATATCAATGCACGAAATATCATACTCCAATAATCAAAACCACCAATCCGAATAATACATAGTTTGAATACAGATGAAATACACCGTAATAAATCCGGATATTACATGAATCATGTCAAGGTTCGTGATGGGTTTTAATTTGGCAATGTCTTCCATCAAATCCCCATAATTTAGGCATTTTCCTTTTTGAAATTCCTCTCCACTCGCCTATATATATCACACACACATACTTCACAAAACTAAAAACCCTAAAACCTAAACTAAAAACGGCGGCTACTTAGTTCTCTACCATTCCCATTCGATCGAGGCATGCACAAAGGAAGGCTTGGTGGTAGATTGAAGGTCTCGGGTGTGTTGGTATGATTAAACACGTTATATGATGGCTTAAATGAATTTTGGAATTAAGACAGCTTGTATACCTGAATTTGTGAATGATATAGGTCATGATATATAAAGATTAAATTCAGTTTCTTTTGATGAAAACCTAGTTTTATGTCTTTTTTAAGTTCTCCAATTGGTTTGAAGTGATTTCGAGTTGTTTTGGTCGTGTTTTTGATTTTTGTGTGATTAAGTGTTGAATCTGAAATTCGGGAGTCTGAAATCAGTCCACTTTGTCTATTTTTGATTCAAACACCATAATGATTTGGGCCATAAAACTCTCCAGTATGTAATTCTATATGATTAGTAATACCATGAATTTTTGGGAATTTTTCCTGGATGTTTTTGTAGGTCGTTGAGGCGGATATTTTTTGGGTAGAACTGCAGGTCGGTTTTCTGAATAGTTTGAGTTTGAGTATTTTTCGTGTGTGATTAAACTAACTAATAAATTCTGGAAAAATTCGTGTGGGTTCTAAAGATATTGAAGTACCTGTGTGAATTTTTTTGAATTTTACTTTTGAGTTCTGATGTGGTTCAAGAATTCGTCAAGTTGTAACATGTTCATAGATAAAAGTTGATAAAAAGGTTAAAAGGCTAATAAAGGTTAGGGTTGTATTGAATTTATCTCCAGGTATGCTGTCAGGTTTTTGGGTCATATTTAAAGGGGTCCACTTTAATGATACCAACATATTTTTGAGTGATTCTTAAGTCTACAATCAAGTTCTGGAAAAGTACTTTATGAATATATAAGTATTGTAATTTTTAGAAGTCGAGAGAATATCTTTTCTGATTTTACAATTTAAGGTGTCAAACCTATCAATTAGTAATCCGAATTTCAACCTTGGTTTATGATTTTTGTTTTGAAATTAGTAAGGAATAATTAACTCAAATTGGACAGGGATTAAATATAAGATGAGTTTGGCCTCTATGATTTTTGGTGGAATTTTTAGAGTAGCACATCATGGTCTCTTAATTTCTTACTTTTTGAGTCTCAGATCTGTCACCGAATCTGAACTAGTTTTGATAAGGAATTTTTGTTCTATAGCTATACTACCTGGAAATTCTACAAAAATTATACAAATTATAAAACATATGTACCTACCTGGGGTAATTTTTCTAAGGCTTCAAGAGGTGCACAAGTATACAATAAAAATCCGGAAACGTGATATATGTTTTGATATTAAAAGCTGAGTTTTCTTAAAAAGGTGGTTACACACTCAAAGACTATTATATTACTAAAATGAGTAACCAAATTCATTTGGACTTAAAGTAATACATGGTTATTGATCCGTATAGGTTCCGTGAAGCGGGAGTGATCCTGTATCTTGTGATCCATCTATCTTTATTTACTTTTGCTGTTGAATAAGGTACAGATATTCCGTACTCTTTCAGCAAGAGTACAACTACTTTCTCCTCATGACCTTTCTCTCTCTTCTGTATTATTTGCCTATCTTATTTTGGACTGTTGATATTCGAACTCTTCGTTTGAACCTTGATATTGCATCTTTGATTTGATACATGTGAACTGAACTTTTGATTTTAGCCCTTTGATTATTCGAACCTCTGATATTGAACTTTGTCTATATGAATGAGACCTATACTTTGATTTGGACTTGTACTTTTTGACCCTTCAATATTTACCCAGGTATTATCTATTCCCAGTTATGGGGGGTCCATGACCGTAACATTGATGCACCAATGTTATGACTCTAGTGTGGTTGGAGAGATGTACCACACCGTCCTTTATCTGCTATCTGTTATGGCCATTGATGCATCCTAGATTTGTTTGTTATTTGTCTGGGCTACTATAATGATATGGATATATATATATATATATATGATATTTTTTTGGTGATTGGGCATGCGTGTATGCAGTCCCTTCACATTTGGAAGTTGATCACTACATTGGGCTACTATTTATTTGGATATTTGTTTGGGCCTGGGGTAAAATACTGAATCCACATTCATACACTTTATAACTAAACTTTGATATCCTTTCGATTATCCATTGACACCATATGTATTCTATCTTCGCATTCTTTTGATTATCTTATCTCGTTTGATCTGTTTTGTTATTTGCTTTATATCTGTTCACTGAGCTTTTTATGCTCAACTGCTTTTCTTTTCCATGCGGCAGGTACTTAAGCTAGGAGCGGGGTTATTAGCTTGGGGATGAGAGAGTGGATTACCCTATAGCTTTATTTTAATAATGAACTTTATTTCCTTATCGTTATTTCCGGATTTCGGACATTTTTATCGTACTTTGTTTTGTTTGGTTTTGGGGACACTTGGTGTTGTTTTAGTCCCCTTTTGATACTCTTTTGTTTGATTGAATCTGTTGTATCTGATATGTCACCATAAAGTGATGCTTCTACCCTTGCCGGGTTGGGGCGTTACAATTTATGGTATCGGAGCCCTAGGTTCGACCTGTAGAGCTTAGGCTATGACCTGTGAGGATTGGGTAGACATTAGGTTTCCTTCTTCATCTTTTCCTTTCGCACTTCATCTTTATTTTGACTTTGCTAATCGTTTATGATAATCGATTCATTGGACCGTTTGAGATTCTTGATCGTATTGGGGAGGTTTCGTATCATCTGGCTCTACCTCCATAGTTATCGCATGTTCATGATGTCTTCCACGTATCTATTTTGCGGGGATACAACTATCATCCTCTACATGTGGTGTCATACTCTTTTGACCAGATTCAACCAGACATGTTACTTCCGGAAGAACCGGAAGCCATTCTTGATAGGCAGGAGAGAGTCATGAGAAATAAGGTCATTTGGTTTGTTAAGATTCTTTGGAAGAATCACCCAGAGCGTGAAGCTACCTGGGAAACCGAGGAATCGATGCGAACAAGTTACCCTCATTTCTTTTCGTAGTCTGGTACGTCTTCATTTCCGTTTTCATTTCAATTTCGCGGACGAATTTTTTTTTAGAGGGGAAGAAAACCCAGATTTTTGAACATGTTAAAATACCCTTTAATCTCGAATCTATAAAAGACGTTTAATTATTTAAAATATTGCATTACGATTATAACCTAAGTATTTAAATCGTTAACATTTGAACAAATTAATGTAATACGAATATAAGACTTATACTGAAATAATTTGTACACATTTAAAATTGTCACACGTTTTCTATTTTTTGTCCCTAGCCGAATGATATGTTGTACACAAACACATGGAATCGTGAATCATGTCAAGGTTCGGGATGGGTTTTAATTTGGCAAAATCTTCCATCAAATCCCCATAATTTAGGCATTTTCCTTTTTGAAATTCCTCCCCGCTCGCCTATATATATCACACACACATACTTCACAAAACTAAAAACCCTAAAACCTAAAACTAAAAATGGCAGCTACCTAGTTCTATACCATTCCCGTTCGATCGAGGTGTGCACAAAGGAAGGTTTGGTGGTAGATTGAAGGTCTCGGGTGCATTGGTATGATTAAACACGTTATATGATGGCTTAAATGAATTCTGGAATTAAGACAGCTTGTATACCTGAATTTGTGAATGATATAGGTCATGATATATAAAGGTTAAATTCAGTTTCTTTTGATGAAAATCTAGTTTTATGTCTTTGTTAAGTTCTTCAATTGGTTTGGAGTGATTTCGAGTTGTTTTGGTCGTGTTTTTGATTTTTGAGTGATTAAGTGTTGAATCTGAAATTCGGGAGTCTGAAATCAGTCCATTTTGTCTATGTTTGTTTCAAAACCTATAATGAGTTGAGCCATGAAACTCTCCAGTATGTAATTCTATATTATTAGTAATACCATGAATTTTTGGGAATTTTTCCTGGATGTTTTTTAGGTCGTTGAGGCGGATATTTTTTGGGTACAACTGCAGATCGGTTTTCTGAATAGTTTGAGTTTGAGTATTTTTCGTGTGTGGTTAAACTAACTAATAAATTCTGGAAAAATTCATGTGGGTTCTAAAGATATTGAAGTACCTGTTTGAATTTTTTTGAATTTTACTTTTGAGTTCTGATGTGGTTCAAGAATTCGTCAAGTTGTAACCTGTTCATAGATAAAAGCTGATAAAAAGGTTAAAAGGCTAATAAAGGTTAGGGTTGTATTGAAGTTATCTCCAGGTATGCTATCAGGTTTTTGGGTCATATTGAAAGGGGTCCATTTTAATGATACCAACGTATTTTTGAGTGATTCTTAAGTCTACAATCAAGTTCTGGAAAAGTAATTTATGAATATATAAGTCTTGTAATTTTTAGAAGTCGAGAGAATATCTTTTCTGATTTTTCAATTTAAGGTGTCAAACTTATCAATTAGTAATCCGAATTTCAACCTTGGTTTATGATTTTTGTTTTGAAATCAGTAAGGAATCATTAACTCAAATTGGACAGTGCTTAAATATAAGATGTGTTTGGCATCTGTGATTTTTGGTGGAATTTTTAGAGTAGCACATCATGGTCTCATAATTGCTTACTTTTTGAGTCTCAGATCTGTCACCGAATATGGACTAGTTTTGATAAGGAATTTTGTTCTATAGCTATACTACTTGGAAACTCTACAAAAATTACACAAAGTAGAAAACATATGTACCTACCTGGGGTAATTTTTCTAAGGCTCCAGGAGGTGCACAAGTATACTTTAAAAACCCGGAAACGTGATATATGTTTTGATATTAAAAGCTGAGTTTTCTTAAAAAGGTGGTTACACACTCAAAGTCTATTATATTACTAAAATGAGTAACCAAATTCATTTGGACTTAAAGTAATACTTGGTTATTGATCCGTATAGGTTCCGTGAAGTGGGAGTGATCCTGTATCTTGTGATCCATCTATGTTTGTTTACTTTTGCTGTTGAATAAGGTACATATATTCCGTACTCTTTCAGCAAGAGTACAACTACTTTCTCCTCATGAACTTTCTCTCTCTTCTGTATTATTTGCCTATCTTATTTTGGACTGTTGATATTCGAACTCTTCGTTTGAACCTTGACACTGCATCTTTGATTTGATACATGTGAACTGAACCTTTGATATTAGCCCTTTGATTATTCGAACCTCTGATATTGAACTTTGACTATATGAATGAGACCTATACTTTGATTTGGACTTGTACTTTTTGACCCTTCAGTATTTACCCAGGTACTATCTGTTCCCAGTTATGGGGGGTCCATGACCATAGCATTGATGCACCAATGTTATGACTCTAGTGTGGTTGGAGAGATGTACCACACCGTCCCTTATCTGCTATCTGCTATGGCCATTATTATGATTATGAATTGCTTGCAGGGGCGTATGGATGCATCCTAGATTTGTTTGTTATTTGTTTGGGCTACTATGATGATATGTATATATATTATATTTGTTTGGTGATTGGGCATGCGTGCATGCAGTCCCTTCACATTTGGAAGTTGATCACTCCATTGGGCTACTATTTGTTTGGGCCTGGGGTAAAATACCGAATCCACATTCATACATTTTATACCTAAACTTTGATATCCTTTCGATTATCCATTGACACCATATGTATTCTATCTTCGCATTCCTTTGATTATCTTATCTCGTTTGATCTGTTTTGTTATTTGCTTTATATCTGTTCACTGAGCTTTTTATGCTCAGCTGCTTTTCTTTTCCATGCGACAGGTACTTAAGCTAGGAGTGGGGTTATTAGCTTGGGGATGAGAGAGAGTGGATTACCCTATAGCTTTATTTTAATAATGAACTTTATCTCCTTATCATTATTTCCGGATTTCAGACATTTGTATCGTACTTTTTTTTGTTTGGTTTCGGGGACACTTGGTGTTGTTTTAGTCTCCTTTTGATACTCTTTTGATAAATTTTATTTAAGACTTCCACTGTTTGATTGAATCTGTTGTATCCGAATCTGTTTGATTCGAGACGAGAATATTGTCATTATCATCATATTTTGATAGTATGTGTGTGAAGAGTAGCGCATGCAACGTACCCCTGTTAGCACGCGCTAATTGAGTACTGGTAGCGCACGCTATCGCTCAGCATTAGCGCACGCTAGTGCAAGTGAGGCAGACAGTCCATAAGGTACTGGACTGAATTGGAGAAATTGTAGCACACGCTATGAGTGGAAAATAGCGTACGCTAACTGTACTGGTAATGCACGCTAAGTCATCGTAGTAGCGCGTGCGAAGGCGAGCAGGGCATAGGACAGTAGGTTCTAAGCACCAACTATCAGGTAGTGCACGCTAGTATCCGGTTAACGCACGCTAAGAGGAAGGCATTAGCGCACGCTACCAAGTACGTAGCGCATGCTAACGCGTCAGGCAGAGTTCACTGGACTACCCGGTGAACCCGCTAGCGCACGCTAAGCTGGATTTGGTATAAATAGGACACTTCACTCCTCATTTCGTCATTTATTCATTTCTCCTCCATTCCAGGCAATTATGGGCGACTCGCGAAGAATTCTTTGAGTTGCAATCATCTAGCAACACCTCTAAGCTCCTAGTTCAGATTAATCAACGTTTAATCCTCTCCATCTCTCCAAATCAAGGTAACTTTTCATGAATCTAGAATTTTGGAATTTGAGGGTTTTCTTCCCGATCTCTTCAAGTTAACTTGCTATTGTGTTGGAATATGTTGTATATGGATTATCTACCTTGAATACATATATTCTTATGGTTTTATTGGTGTATTTTTCGGAATAGTTGAGTATTTGGGGAATTGTTCAAGAACACCTTGAGTGTTGACTTTGGAATTTGGGATTTTGATTAAATATTCTCGTAATCTCTAGTGGAGTATTCCTATTGGATTATTGATTGTATTGATGATGTTTTGTTGGATTGAATCACTCATTGGAGGCGTGGTATCGATATAATTGAGTTTTTGGTTGTAAACAATTGAAGGTTGTCTACAACGTGTTTGTTAGATTACCCCAATGAGTTTGGGTTGTTGTATCGACTTTTGAGTGGGTTGTGATCATTCTTGATTCGTATATTAAGAGAATTGTTGGTACTTGTGTTGTTTAAGGTTGTTCGAGCGAATGATAACTCCATTAAGGACGTTTGTTCGAGGAAGGACATTTCATCACCGGTATTGAGGCAAGTTAATTCTTGCTCGGTTAAAAGAATAATCATTCCTTTCGTTGTTGATCATTCATACATATAATTCATTCATCATACATCAATCATGTTGAGACTTGTAATTATCAAACTAATCATTCAATTCACGAGGAACAATGGTTCCAATCATTTCATTTGAAGCTATCACTCATTGCGTCATTATTTTGCCTCGGTGAGTCATTTTTGACCCTTGTGGGCTTTCTATTGATTGTTCTTCATCATGGTTGCTTTTGTTCTTGTGACCTTACGGGATTGTATTGCGTTCCGGGTGGTATATGTGTGGAATTTTTAGTTGGGCACGCTAAGGTCATTGTGTATATGCGGGAATCTGGACACATTGGACTGTGCACACGGTAACGTGCCTCCGTGAGACTAATTAGGCCAAGTTTTGCGGGTGTTTATGCGGGATGTCGGGCACTCGGCAGGCTTGTGCACTTGCACATCCCATTCGTGACATACTATGATGGCCATCGTTCAACTTGATTTCATAACTAATTCATGTGATTATTGTATTTGTTCAACTCTTGAGGATTGTTGTTTTGTGTAGCTGACCCCTTTGGGGCTGTTGTTTTTAGGTCATGGCAAGGCAAAGGCATGGGAAGAGAACGTTGACGGCGAGGAGTCCCAGTGATACTAGTAGGGGGCCCCAGTCTGTCCACTTATTCATGTTTCTTTGATGTGTATTTTCCGCTGCAGTTCTGTTTGGATTTTCATTTTATTCAGTGTTGTATATTTTATCTTCATATGAAATATACATGTATTCTGTATTCCTGGGTGTGTTGTACTTGAAACTCCTCATCGGAGTAATTGGTAATATAATGTGGTTCGGTACTATAATTATATTATTTAATTTATTAATTTTTCACTCGCCTGGTGGGTCCCAGTTGGGGGTCCATGGCACTGTAATATCCATCTAGTTAGGGGTGTTACAGAGTTGGTATCAGAGCGTGGTTTTGAATACTACCCTTCCGAGTCATGTCTCATAGAAAATCATCATTCATCAGACTAGTATCATTGGACTTTCGCGTCACGTGTGACCTGTGCAAGCGCCAAGCCCCTCAGACCGAAAGAACTGTAAGATTTCTACACCATGGTATAATTTCTGGCAATAAGAATCACTCATTCATCATTCATCAGTTAACAATCCTAAATCATTATTTTCATTTTTGATCATGTCGATCATGTTAACTCATTAATCACTCAGTCAATTTCATTGCTCAGTTATTGATCTTGTGGATCGTATCATCAATCTTGTTAACTTGTTCAAGATAATCATTTCAATGATTTCATCAGATAATCATGTCACCTGAGTTGATCTTTCATGCGACCTTATCATATTCCAGCGTAACGTCGACGATCATTTTGCTGCATTATTAATGCGTTCATTGTGTTGGAGCGTGTATGCTCATTCTTATCATTTTATAACGTAATCATAATGCGATATTCATGCGAGATATATA
Organism: Orobanche coerulescens; assembly: GCA_033398695.1. Taxonomy (NCBI): domain Eukaryota; kingdom Viridiplantae; phylum Streptophyta; class Magnoliopsida; order Lamiales; family Orobanchaceae; genus Orobanche; species Orobanche coerulescens. Next base: position 56,523,795 of record CM065803.1, read on the forward strand.
ATTATCATGTGACTTTCCTAGTTGAGTATGGATAGAGCTGTCAGAGGACGCAGGGGAAGAGGGAGCGATGCGGTCCGAAACCCGAGAGCTCATGTAAATACACGTGCGAATGCAAGGAATAATATCAATTCAACAAGTAGAGACGCTGCCACACATTCACCTGGAGATAATCATTCACCGTCAGGAAGTCGTACCCGAGATACAGCTCAATCGGAAGGTATTCGGGTTGATCCACTCACTTTTATGCAGGGCATGATGGCCCAGATGACTCAGAAGGCATGTCTGATGGAGACGATGCAGAACTCAGCCACTCAGGCTCAACATGCTCCTCCACCGCCACCTCAGAGACAAGAGAGGAGTGTGAGCAGTATTATGGGAGATATCTCTCGCCAGAGGCCACCTACTTTTGAGGGCTCATTTGAGCCAGCGGATATTATTCATTGGCTTGAACGTTTCGAGAAGCTATTTGCTATGGTGGAGTGTCCCGAAGGGCATAAAGTTTCAGTTGCGGCTTACTATCTGGGTAAGAGCGCTCACTTTTGGTGGATATCTTTGAAGCCCACCGACGGATATTGCACTTGGGACCAGTTCAAGACCCTCATGATGGAAAGGTATTATCCAGACCTACTCAGGGAGGCCAAGTTATCGGAGTTACTCAGTCCCGACCCCTCAGTGGAAGAAGATGTTCCTGCCATCGCTGAGAAGTTTCAGGAGCTACTTCCATTCACCCCATCCATTATCCACTCCGAGGAGGATAAGATCAAGTATTTCAGTAAGAGGTTGAAACCTCGTATGCGGATGCAGTTTCTTAATCATCATTGCACCACCCTGGATGAATTTATCGAGAAAGTGAGCTTACTGCAAAGGAAATTTCTAAGCATCAAACTTCATCTACTGGCGTATCTCATTCATTCATTTTCGAGTCATGTTTCAGTAGACTACATCTGGGTAGTGCTACTAGTTGCAAACCTTATGTCATTGATCTACCAGACGGTAGAAGAAGTATCGGGAATCATGAAGTTCAGAACTGTCCAATTCAATTTGAGGGCCGTGAAGGGCTGGCAGACCTAATCGTGGTGGACTTACCTAAGGACGATGTAATTTTGGGTATTGATTGGATGGATCGTCATAATGCCATACTTAGTGTCCGTAAGCATATGGTCACTATCATTTCAGACGATGGAGTCGAGTGTATATTTCAGGGGGTAACCCCAGCCGTTCTGGAAGAGTCATTAATATGATGAAAGCAGTGAAATTACTCAATCAGCGGTGTGTCGGTTATTGGTGCTATATGACCAAGACCGAAAGATCATCAATGACGTTGGCGGATATCCCTGTAGTTAGAGACTACGCCGATGTATTTCCAGACGAGTTACCTGGTTTACCTCTACAGAGCGATGTTGAATTCACGATAGAGTTGGAGCCTGGTACGTCCCCAATATCGAAAGCACTGTATCGTATGTCCCCAACCGTAATGCAGGAACTGAAGAATCAACTGGAGGAATTGACCGATAAAGGTTATATCCGACCGAGTGCATCCCCGTGGGGAGCACCAGTGTTATTTGTCAAGAAGTATGGTTCATTTCGCTTGTGCATTGATTATCAAGAGCTGAACAGGGTTACGATCAAGAATAAATATCCCATACCCTGTATTGATGATCTCTTAGATCAACTTCAGGGAGCTTCAGTATTTTCCAAGATCTATTTAAAATTTGTGTATCATCAGTTGTGAATTCGAGAGTCGGATATCGCAAGGATGGCATTTCGATCACACTATGGGCACTATGAGTTTGTAGTGATGCCATTTGGGTTAACAAATGCACCTACGGTATTCATGGAGTTAATGAATCGAGTTTTCATCGACTATTTGGATCGGTTCGTGGTTGTTTTCATAGATGACATTTTGATTTTTTTTCCCATAACCAAGAGGAGCACGAACTTCACCTTCATCAGGTCCTCGACGTCTTGAGACGAGAGCAACTCTATGGAAAATTTTGTAAATGCGAGTTCTGGATGTCCGAGGTGATGTTTCTCGGACATGTCATTTCATCAGATGGGGTACGTGTCGACCCTCAAAAGATGGAGACTATTCGGGATTGGCAACCTCCGAAGAATGTTAAGGAAATCCGAAGCTTTCTTGGATTAGCAGGCTATTACCGGTGATTTGTGGAAGGGTTTTCTAAAATCGCTCAACCAATGACGAACCTTTTGCAGAAGGATAAGAAATACACGTGGACTGATGTGTGTCAGCAGAGTTTTGAGGAACTCAAGAGCCATTTAATTTCAGCGCCTGTCCTTTCTTTACCATAAGGGACGGAAGGATTCTTGGTTTATACTGACGCATCTGGACACGGTCTCGGATGTGTATTAATGCAGAATGGGTAAGTGATTGCCAATGCTTCGCAGCAACTGAGGCCTTATGAGGTCAATAATCCGACCCATGACCTGGAACTAGCGGCCGTGGTTTTCGCATTAAAGATTTGGCGACATTATCTTTATGGCGTCACTTTTCATATTTTCACTGATCATAAGAGTTTAAAGTATATATTTACTCAGAAGGAGTTAAACATGCGACAGAAACGCTGGTTGGAACTGATGGGATTATGATATTGAGATACAATACCACCCGGGTAAGGCGAACGTTGTCGCCGACGCCTTGAACCATAAGTCCATTCAGGAGCAGATGCTTGCTCGTTTGACTGCTCAGAAGGAACTTTAGCAGGAATTCATAAGGCATGAGATCGAGGTCTAGTTACAGCGTGTACAATGGCAACTTTACATGCTAGAGATTTCATCATCACTGGAGGAAGCGATCAGAGTGAATCAGGGTTCAGATCCATTTTTGTTGCGCATTCGAGATGATGTGGCTCGGGGGAAAGCCACTGGATTTGTGGTCCACGGGGATGGACTTTTGAGATTTAAGAACCGGTTATGCATTCTGGCAGATGACGAGTTGAAAACCTTGATTTTGAGAGAGGCTCTTGCTACCCCTTATTCTATCCATCCGGGGTCTAGCAAGATGTATAAAGACTTGAAACAGAATTACTGGTGGAGTAATATGAAGGGAGAAGTCACAGAATTTGTTTCGAGATGTTTGACCTGTCAGCAAGTCAAGATAAAACATCAGCAACCGGTGGGTATGCTGAAACCGCTTCCTATCCCAGAATGGAAGTGGGAGGATATTTCAATGGACTACATCACGAGTTTGCCGACGAGTCGTCGTGGCATGAATATAATTTGAGTAATTGTGGACCGTTTAACTAAGTCAGCTAATTTCCTTGAAGATTAAGGATACGTAGGGTCCTGAGAGACTTGCCCAGTTATTCATTAAAGAGATCGTGAGATTGCACGGTACTCCTAAGAGTATCGTTTCTGATCGTGACGGGCAATTCGTGTCACATTTTTGGAAATCCGTTCATCGTGCCATGGGAACTCAGCTAAATTTCACCACAACTTTTCACCCTCAGTCTGACGGACAATCAGAGCGAACTATTCAAATGTTGGAGGACATGTTTAGAGCATGTGTTCTCGATTGGAAAGACGATTGGGAAGCCCAACTGCCATTGATCGAGTTCACGTACAATAATAGTTGGCATGCTTCGATTAAGATGGCACCTTACGAGGCCTTATACGGTCGTCGTTATCCATATCCCTTATGCTGGGATGACTTATCAGAATCGATCGGCACTGAGCCCGATATTCTAATAGCAGCCCGCGAGAAGGTAGCGTTGATCCGGAGTCATTTGTTGACCACTCAGAGTCGACAAAAATCATATGCAGATAATCGTCATCGACCATTAGAGTTCGAGGCAGGTGACCACGTTTTGGTCAAGGTATTCCCGATTCGAGGTATCTTCCATTTCGGGAAGAGGGGAAAGTTGAGTCCGAGATTCATTGGACCATTTGAGATTTTGGATCAAGTAGGTAATCTGGATTATCAATTGGCTTTGCCTCCAGCTTTGAGCCGAATTCATAACGTGTTTCACGTCTCTCAGTTGTGGAAGTATGTTGCCGACCCTAGTCACATACTTCAGTTTGCTGAAATCGAGCTAGCGGATGATCATACATACGAGGAAAGTCCTGTACGAGTCCTAGAGCGACGAATCAAACAGTTGAGGAACAAAACGATTCCATTGGTTAAGATTCAGTGGTCTAGACACGGAGTCGAAGAGGCTACTGTGGAAACCGAGGATAGTATGTGGGAGAGTTATCCCGAATTGTTTGACCCTAAGTTTCGAGGACGAAACTCTTTTTAAGGGGGGGGGGGAGTATGTAATACCCGGTTGTGAACTCATTTATTTTCATTCAGTAATTGTCACTCAGTAATTCTCACTCATTAATAATCATTCATATTCATTCATTCGTGTTCCCCGTTCGGTGTATTTTTGAATCGTATATAAGTTATTATTCGTCATTCAACCTTGTTTGAGATCGAGACGAGAATATTGTCATTATCATCATATTTTGATAGTCTATGTGTGAAGAGTAGCACACGCTACGTACCCCTATTAGCGCGCGCTAATTGAGTATTGGTAGCGCATGCTATCGCTCAGCATTAGCGCACGCTAGTGCAAGTGAGGCAGACAGTCCAAAAGGTGCTGGACTGAATTGGAGAATTCGTAGCACACGTTATGAGTGGAAAATAGTGTATGCTAACTGTACTGGTAATGCACGCTAAGTCATCGTAGTAGCGCACGCTAAGGCGAGCAGGGCAGAGGACAGTAGGTTCTGGACTCCAGTTACTGGGTACCAACTATCAGGTAGTGCACGCTAGCATCCGATTAACGCACGCTAAGAGGAAGGCGTTAGCGCATGCAACCAAGTACGTGTGCACGCTAACGTGGCAGGCAGAGTTCACTAGACTACCCGGTGAACCCTCTAGCGCATGCTAATCACAGGAGATAGCGCACACTAAGCTGGGTTTGGTATAAATAGGACACTTCACTCCTCATTTCGTCATTTCTTCATTTCTCCTCCATTTCGGGCAATTATGGGCGACTCGCGAAGAGTTCTTCGAGCTGCAATCATCTAGAAACACCTCTAAGCTCCTAGTTAAGATTAATCAACGTTTAATCCTCTCCATCGCTCCAAATAAAGGCAACTTTTCATGAATCTAGAATTTCGGAATTTGAGGGTTTTCTTCCTGATCTATTTGAGTTAACTTGATATTGTGTTGGAATATGTTGGATATGGATTATCTACCTTGAATACATGTATTCTTATAGATTTATTGGTGTATTTTTCGGAATTGTTGAGTATTTGGGGAATTGTTCAAGAACACCTTGAGTGTTGACTTTGGAATTTAGGGTTTTGATTAGATGTTGTCGTAATCTCGAATGGAGTATTCCTATTGGATTATTGATTCTATTGATGATGTTTTGTTGAATTGAATCACTCATTGGAGGCGAGGTATCGATATAATTGAGTTTTTGGTTGTAAACAATTGAAGGTTGTCTACAACGTGTTTGTTAGATTACCCCAACGAGTTTGGGTTGTTGTATCGACTTTTGAGTTGGTTGTGATCATGCTTGATTCGTATATTAAGCGAATTGTTGGTACTTGTATTATTCAAGGTTGTTCGAGCGACCGATAACTCCATTAAGTACGTTTGTTCGAGGAAGGACATTTCATCACCGGTATTGAGGCAAGTTAATTCTTGCTCGGTTAAAAGGATAATCATTCCTTTCGTTGTTGATCATCCATACATATAATTCATTCATCATACATCAATCATGTTGAGACTTATAATTATCAAACTCATCATTCAATTCACGAGGAACAATGGTTCCAATCATTTCATTTGAAGCTATCACTCAATGCGTCGGTTTTTCATCATGGTGATTCACTCTTGACCCTTTTCGGCTTTCTATTCATTGTTTTTCATCATGGTCTCTTTTGTTCTTGTGACCTTCTGGGATTGTAGTGCGTTCTGGGTGGTATATGTGTGGAATTTTTAGCCGGGCATGCTAAGGTCATTGTATATATGCGGGAATCCGGACATATTGGATTGTGCACACGGTAACGTGCCTCCATGAGACTAATTAGGCCAAGTTTTGCGAGTGTTTATGCAGGACGCCAGGCACTCGCCAGGCTTGTGTACTTGCACATCCCATTCGTGGCGTACTATGATGCCCATTGTTCAACTTGATTTCATAACTAATTCATGTGATTATTGTATTTGTTCAACTCTTGAGGATTGTTGTTCTGTGTAGCTGACCCCGTTGGGGATGTTGTTTTTAGGTCATGGCAAGGCAAAGGCACGGGAAGAGAACGTTGACGGTGAGGAGTCCCAGTGATACTAGTAGGGCCCCCCGGTCTGTCCACTTATTCATGTTTCTTTGATGTGTATTTTCCGCTGGAGTTCCCTTTGGATTTTCATTTTATTCAGTATTGTAATTTTTTCTTCATATGAAATATACATGTATTCTGTATTCCTGGGTGTGTTGTACTTGAAACTCCTCATCGGAGTAATTGGTAATATAATGTTGTTCGGTACTATAATTATATTATTTAATTTATTAGTTTTTCACTCGCCTGGTGGGTCCCAGTTGGGGGTCCACGGCACTGTAATATCCATCTAGTTTCGGTGTTACACTCCACAACAAAACGGTATTGCTGAAAGAAGGACTAGAACTCTTTTAGAAATGGTTAGGTCAATGATGAGTTATTCGGATTTACCCATTTGGGGATACGCCTTAGAAACAGCGGCATACATTCTAAACCTGGTGCCTTCGAAATCAGTTCCAAAAACACCCACGAAACTGTGGAGTGGGCGAAAGCCCAGTCTAGGACATGTTCGGATTTGGGGTACTCCAACACATGTGCTGAATAAGGAAGCTGATAAGTTGGCAACTCGTACAGAAGTACAAGTGTTTGTAGGATATCCTAAGGGAATGAAGGGTAGCTTATTCTATAGTCCCCAGGATCAGGTCATTGTTAGCACCAATGCCTGGTTCCTGGAAGTGGATTATATGATTAGTCACAAGCCCATGAGCGAGATAATTTTGTAAGAGTTGAGGGGCGAGACTCCATCTATACCAACCGTACAAGCACAAACTTACACTGCACCACGTATCGACTTTGAGACTTTTACACCAACTCAGGATTTGCCTCATCGTAGTGGGAGGGTTGTTCGTCAACCGGAATGATTCATAGGCGTGGGACAGTCTTCGGACTCAATACCAGGCGAAGATGAATCAGATCCCTGGACTTACAAGGAGGCAATCCAAGATAAAGATGCTGACTCCTAGCAAGTAGCAATGGAATCAAAAATGGGAACTGTGGATTCCAATCAAGTGTGGGATCTAGTAAAACTACCTGATGGGGTACAGGCCATTGGGAGTAAGTGGGTCTACAAGCGAAAGAAAGGAGGTGACGGGAAGGTTGAAACCTTCAAAGCGAGGCTTGTTGAGAAAGGTTACACTCAGAAATAGGGTATCGATTATAATGAAACCTTTTTTTCGGTAGCCATGCTTAAGTCAATTTAGATTCTTTTAGCTATAGCTGCGCATTTGGATCTGGAGATTTGGCAAATGGATGTCAAGACTGCATTCTTGAATGGGAGTCTAGAAAAGGAAATATATATGCGCCAACCAGAGAGATACAATGCTGAAGTAGAAGAGCATTTAGTATGCAAGCCTAAGAGATCCATTTATAGACTTAAGCAAGTATCTAGATCTTAGAACACTCGATTTGACGAGGTAGTCCAACCATATGGATTCGTCCAGTGTCCGAGTGAGAGTTGTGTGTATAAGAAATATGATGTAAACATGTTGGTGTTTCTTGTACTATATGTAGACGATATCCTTCTGATTGGAAACAACATGAAGGAATTGTCGGACGTACGGGTATGGCTATCTCATGTAATATCCGTAATTTTGATTTCCGGTAATTTCCCTTTTTGGCGGAAGTCCATCTTAGTGACTCTGTTGTGACCGTTTCGTCATTCCGAGAATGATTAATTCTTCACTTTTTGTCATCCGAGTTCGTTTCGGTATCGTTTTGTTGAGTTCCGTGTTCTTAAACTGTTTTTCCGTACTTGAGTTCGATTCTTGCGAATCTCGTCCGAAACTGTTGTTTCGAGTTTCTCGTAAGTTCATTTAATGTTATTATTCATGTTGTGAGATTTGGATTAGTGTTTCGATCGTGTATCGTGTATTTCGGACGTTTTGGGCCATTTTCGTAATTTTTCAAAGTTTGGGGTAATTACTTTTGTTGTCGAATTTCGTGCCCTTGGGTGGTCGGAATCGTGTGTTCTCTTAGCGCTTAGATTCATCTTTGCGAGTACTTCGTAACCGTATCTTCAGTTTATATTCAGGTTTGGGTTTCGAGGTTGTCCGGACCGTCGGATCGACCGAGTCCCGACTGCAAGACCTGGCCAAGTCACGGCCGCAATTGGCGGGCAGTTACGGCCGTAAGGCGTGTTACGTACGTAAGCCCCTAGCCGGTAACATACGTAACACTGCCGGCAGTCTTGGGCAGAAAGTTCGGCCATGGCCGGTTACGGCCCTAAGCCATGGCCGGTTACGGCCCTAAGCCATGGCCAATTACATACGCAAGGCGGGCGGCAGGCTGCCTATATAAGGCCAGCAGATGGGTTTGCACCCATTTTTCTCACTTCGTTCTTCCTCTTTTGCGGCTGAACTCTTGGTGGGCGTGGAGGCATCTTGTCAGGCTATGAATCCATTAAGTCCTGGAGTTCATATCATTGATTAGTCATCCTATAACATCCTTTGATCAAGCGAATCAGGTCAGATTTCCTGAAAATCCTAGTTTGGGAAAATTGGGGGTTTTGTTGTTTTTGTCCGATTTAACCATAATAACTTAGGTTTGTTATGGATTGATGATTATTTAGATATATTCTATCATTTCCCTTGTTATTCCACAGTTGAATTGTCTATATTCGTCGTTTTGGTCGAGTTCTTAATCGATGCCTTGAAGGTGTCCGATAAAAGGTCTTAGAGGGGGATTCAGGCGTTATGCGATTATTATTCATCGTACGATTGTTGATTTATTGTTGATATAACTTAGGAACTAAATCCTTGTGAAGAACTCGAGTCGGAACCCTCCCGTTCGTTGTCTTCTTCGGGGCCCGAGCTCCCCGGTTGAACCGTGTTCTTCGGAGTGTTCGGTAGCGGTTAATGAGGCAAGTATCTTGCTATATGATTTGTGTCTTGTGGATAGAAACTTCGTGTTAGGTTTGTGATGAATTGTTTTGCCTTCGTGAACACGCTTCATATGATTTGTTAAGTGTGAACAACTGATGGTAGTGATGATGCTTCTCACTTGGTTAATGTCGTGGAATGGTCTTGGTTATGTTAATCATGTGGTTAGTGTTGTGCGTGATTAGTCATGGTTGAATTATCGTGATGATCATGACATTTGTGTCGGTTTGATTGCCTATTTGAATATGTATTACGATGTACTGTTGATTGGATTGACTTATCGATAACCATGTATGTTACTCGCTGTGATGTGTTGAGTTGATCAATATGAGTTGCGTCGTGATAATGTGTGTGTTCCAGGTAAGGTCTGACGAGGCCTCTGGAGTTCAGTACATGATGTGTACGAACAAGATGTGTATTCCAGGTAGGGTCCGTCGAGGCCTCTGGAGTTCGGTACATGATCTGTACAAACGATGTATGTTGTCCAGGTAGGGTCCGTCGAGGCCTGTGGAGTTCGGTACATGACGTGTACAAACAATGCGTGTGGTCCGGGTAGGGTCCGTTGAGACCTCCGGAGTTTGGTACATGATGTGTACGAACAGTGATCGTATGATAGGGATTGTTTGGATAACGTTTTATCTCATAATGATATCTTAACTAATGTGTTTGAAATGAGAATCGGGCTGAGGCCCTAACGTTTTTGAAAGGTTTTGTAAATCGGGACTTGAGATCCAAAAGCATTTCTACTTTAAAAATCCCCGATCTAATGAGGTCCTTTTCAAATATTGCTTGCTGGAATTCGAAATTCTAGAACTTCTCAGGAATATTTTGATAGTTGATTTCCGTGGTAAAATCGTGGTTGCTATTTACTTGTTGCATTTCATATCGTATTATACTTGCACTAGTAAAACAGTGGAGTTTTACTAACCCCCGAGTAATCGGGGGTGGATGTCTATTTTGCGTCCAGGTACATGCAGGTTCAAGGGAGCAGTCACATGATTGGCACAGGAGGATGACGAGATGCGATACTAATCAAGAGATGAGAGTTGTTTTGATTTTCGTTGTGTTGTCAGAGTTGATTTCAGTCTTCTGCTGTATTATGTTTCGACCCTTGTGTGGGTAATGTCATTTTAGTCAGTTCTGTTGATTGAGTTGTGTGACCTCATCAGTCTGTGTATTCACGTATAAGTGACCTTAACGGTCTGTATTATTTTATTGTTTGACCCTGGCTGGGCAAACATTTGGTCGTTTTGTAAGGTTTAGCTGGTAGATCCTCGTGAAAAGGGGTCTACGGTGTGTAATATTCCCATATGGTTTTGGGGGTGTTACATCTGAGCAGTTCGATATGAAGTATTTGGGAGAAGCAGGACACATCCTTGGAATCCGGATCTTTCGTGATCGGAAGAAAAAGATGTTGTGCTTATCTCAGGCATTCTATATTGATACAGTTCTAAAGCGGTTTAGCATGGAGAATTCCAAGAAAGGTTTTCTACCTTACAGACATGGAATTCAACTATCTAAGGATATGTGTCCCAAGACACATGCGGGAATTAGCTATTCGAGTTGTTTCTCCGCTGTAGAGGGGAACTTAGTAACTAGAAGCATCCATGTGCCCCATGAATGTCTTTTACGTCAAACGGTTTCCCAATACATGAGAATGGAAGTTCCACCCTAGGATTATCCCGATGAAACATCCCGAGATCCGAACCTAGTGGTCAACTCGAATCAATTTCTTGAGCATATATATATATAAGGGAATCTTGTCAGGATTATTTTTATGAAACTCGTGAAAATTTTGCCATTAGGCGTGGAGCAGGCGAACTAGCTTGTTTATTTTAACCTTTCATATTGACGGTCGATTTGATTCACGTTTGTTAATCTTTGAGCTGGATTTTCTTCATGAACGAGTAATTAGGACTGAACTTGGTTACTTTGTAGAATCAGTGTTCTGAGTGTAGCTCGCTATTACGATACTCGTATTTTTCAGAGAGAATTTCAGGATAGTATTGATTAGGTTGAGCACTATGAGTCGCACGATTATTCACGACATTCTTTTGATTGAATTTAATTCTTTTTGCTTGAGGACAAGCAAAGGCTTAAGTTTGGGGGTATTTGTTAGGCGTATTTTTATACGCTTATTCATCATTATATTGTATTATTTTGGAGAGTAAATTTTCTTAAATGAGCTCTTAATGCCTTAATCTTGTATGTTTGTCAGGAGATTGGAGTCCGGAAGCTAAAACGAGGCGAAACGGGCGAAAACGGCGAATTTTGGCCGTGGGCCGCGGCACAGGAAGACAACCAGCAGGCACAAAGTAGACTGTACTCTGTGCCGCGGCACAGTCCAGGTGAGCCGCGGCACAGATGAATTAAAAGGCGCCCAGGTTCCAGCTGAAGACCATGTGCCGCGGCACAGATTTAGCGAGTCGCGGCACACTAGGCGGTTTTTGTGTACTACGCGCGGATTTGGGCCGTTTTGAAGCCAGTTCTCGACCTACTCACACGGATGCGATTTGGAGACTGTGCAAAGCTATAAATAAGGGTTTAAGACCCTAATTAATCATCTTTGGATCAAAAAAAATCTTGGAATCAGAGAATCTTGAGGAGACGGCAGAAGAGGAAGATAAGCAGAAGACTTCAAGAGCAGAGGGCGGAAGCCAGAAGAACGGAGGAATCCGAGCTCTTCATCTGCGTTTGATTTTAATGCTTTTATTCATTAATTCTGTATTTTCATTTATTAGCATGTCAGGCTAAAACCCTAATCTAGGATTTTGATGAAACCTGCGTTTTGACGGATTTGCTTGAGATTATCTAATTAATTACCTTTTTGTTGAGTTTTCCCAATCGTGTTTAATGCTTTCAATTATCTGGCCAATAGTTGTATTGTTTTAATCATTCAATTCGAATCGGGAGAGGAGAATTGGTGAGGAACTATTGGTGAGGACCGTTTTATTCTGTGAGATAGGAATATATTCATAGGAACTACGTGGCATTTTGGAGATTTTATGCTTTTTGCCTATTGACGAATTAATTCACCTAGGGATAGAGTGCGTTATTCGCCTTTAGAAAAATCTATTGACCTCGGGAGAGGCGGTAGAATATATTAGCAATCTTCGCCTTCAATAAATTGGGAAAATCATTAACTTCAGATAATCGAGAGTAAATTGGGATAAACCGAGGTGGATTCAGAATCCTAGACTTATTTATCATTTGATTCTCTTTCTTCAAGCGATCATTTTTACTGTCTAGTCTTTTATTAATTCTTTTAGTAATTAATTGCAAAACCAAAGTTCGATTGTTCAAATAAAACTAGAATACATAAAAATTGGTAGTTAGTGATTCAGTCCTCGTGGGAACGATACTCACTCATCACTTTATTACTTGTATACGATAACGTACACTTGCGTTCAAGAAATATCGCAACAATACTTTGTTGTACTTATCAGAGATTCCCCTTTATTCAATAGATGCAGAACGGTACAGGAAGCCGCAGAGGAATTCAAGACGAAGATGGAAGGTGGAACGCTCCTGCTACAGATGTAGATGAAATCAAAGCACAAAAATGGTGACTTGGTGACCCACCCAGAGGATTGGATTCTTGTCTTGGACAAATCATATGAAGGTCGAGCCATTTATCAGAATCAGGACAAGGAAGCCCATCAATACAGGTGGAAAAACACCAAGAATGACCCAAAAAGACCATGGAGGCATTCAGACTATAGGAGTTATAATTTCTTGTATTATAGTTTTTGTAATCTTATCTTCCGAACAACAAAATTTTGTACTCCTCATTTCAATATCAATAAAATTTTTCCCTATCTTTAAAGATTACAACTCGTAATCTACTGTGTTCTTATATGTTTACAGTCACATTATTTATTCTTACTGTATTCATATTATGAAACCTATCTCATACATAGCTGTAAGAACTTGTCTGCGAACAGTTCATAGTTTAAGTTGTATGCATCTAGAAAAGAATGTAAGATTGTGCCTGCGCACCAATCATAAGTTTTCAATGTAACTTTCCTTTGATAAAAGCTGAACTTGCCTGCGAGCAGTTCTTATTGTTAAACTAAATACCGAAGGCCAGAACATTCGAAAGAAGTCCAAGAAGTCTGCCCTACTTCAAAACCGCTAAGTGTCAAAGTTTTGGCATCATCAAGGATGTTTGGATAACATCAAAAAGGAAGACTCGTAAGGACTTGGCAAATTATCAAAAAGGGGGAAATTGTTGGGATAACAAATCCCTGTATCGATGCTGCTTGGATAACAAATCCCTGTATCGATCGTATTGTCAGAATGTTTTAACAATATGCCAAATCCTGAATACCGCCAATAGCTGTATCGAAAAGCTGATCAAGTATCAACCTGTATCGAATACTTCTCGCAGTCCCAACCATACAGTAAATCTATCATACAGCAAAGAGTCCCACAAAGCTAAGTATGGAAGCTGTCTCGAATATCAATACAGCGATAGTTCCATACAGCCCTCAACAGGACAAGAAGGAATCTTCAGTATTCTCTAGAAGTCAAGTCCCGTTGATAAAGAAGTATTTAAATACTAAAGGATAAAGTATTTAAATGCTGTAAGTCATCAGAAGATCTTCAAATCCCGCAATATCCAAATCTCAGTCAAATATCAGTTGTCGCAGAATCTTGCTCAACGGATATATTTCAAACGGATATATTTCAGAGGCTATATATATCTCCAGAATTTGAAGATCAAGACTACTGAAGAACGACTAAAAATCTACAGAGAATATACAGAATATTCACGACTTACAAAAGAACAAAGCTTACAAGAAATATTCAGAGAAAAACATATCTCCCTAAGCTTTCTGTTATTCTGATAGAAGAGATATACAGTTCTCAAACCTTGAACAACACATTATCAGCTTAAAGCCCAGAAAGTCATAGCTGTTGTTCAAACCCTTTTCTATCTTTGAACAAACTCATATCAGCCCTGTGTGGACTGAGGAATCTTTGTTACTCCCGAACTGTGTGTGACGGACTTGCAGTGAAGAAGACGAAGCTTCAGAACTGTGTGTGAATAAGCCAGTCAAGTAGTAGCTCAAACCAATCTATGTGAACGGTTGAAACCTAAGATCTCTATATCAATCTGTGTGAATAATATATTGATTAAGTGTTGTTATAATTACGTAGTTGTGTACATAGTAATTATAATAAACTTTTTACTCTTGTGTGGAGGACCAGTGGACGTAGAGGGGTTTACCTCGAACCACTTTAAATATTGTGTTATTTACCTCCTGCCTTTATTGTTTTATTAACTGTGATTATTTAAGTATACACTGCACATCGAGTTGCTGTATCCTCAGCAACTTACTATATTTAAGACTTCCGCTACGCACTCAGATTTAAAAACCATACAGCTTGTTGTTTAAAACACTTTCCAAGCTGTATCCAGTATACTTAGTGGCCAACACGGGGTTTGTAAGGATTATTTGGATTGGTAAACTTCATATGAATGGTTAGAACGTTATGATCTTTTTTGTAACAATCGTGGTGAACGTAGAACTTGGATAAGAGGAATTTACTTGCGGAAGAATGAGAATCATGAGCGGGATTAACTTAGAATTCGGTTGAACGTACTTATCTTGTGATGAATTTGTTTGGATAACCGTTGCTTACATTTAGAATCAATTGGCATAATTGGATTATGGTTTGGGACGTGTTGAAGATGCTGAAAATCCATATACATCATCATGTTATCCCCGATATGATCTTTCATTTCGCATGTAGCATGGTATTCGTTCGACGTAGTGTTCTTTAAGAAGTTAACCGAGAATCGACCGTATAATGATAACTAGTTCGGTCACCATTTGGAATGTTTAGCATGATCGTGTGATAGCCTTGTTACGTAAAGTTGAGTTTGTCGTTATTTACTTTTGTTTAAGGTTCGAGCTTTGCTAACAGTCGATTGTAGGGGCGGCCTTCGAGTTTGTTGAAGTCGTTGAAGTACTTATTTTTCATGCCATCTTTCTAAGGCAAGTACCTTAATTATGTTTATTCGTATTGATGTCGGTTATGTCGTTGAGTGTCGTGCATATGTGTTGTGATTGTTTTGCCCACCATGCGTTGGTCCGACGAGATCATCATGGGAATCTATAGTTGTGTGCACTGGATCGTTGGACAGGTACTTCCACCATGCGTTGGTCCGATGGGATCATCATGGGAATCTATAGCTGTGTGCGCTGGATCGTTGGAATACCATGAGTATGTTGAGATTGACATGTTATGTTGTGCATTGCTATTGTTTCTTGTTGGAGAGACTTGTTGTGATTATTGTTGATAGTCTTGACATTATTATTCATGGATTGCTGAATAAATCATTATTGTATAATATCGTACTTGTACTAGCATCGTTGCGCTAACCCCTTTGGGGGTGAACATTTAGTATGTTCAGGATCCAGGAGGGCGGGAAACAACCACTAGAGTTGCACGATGACGAGAGTGCAGAGTGATGTTTTTGGCCGGAATAGTTCATCAGTTGTGTTTGTTTTAATAAAGTAATTGAGTACGTTGTCGTTTTTGGTTGAATTTGATGTTTATTATCGGGGATTGACCGATTGACATTTTTTCCAGACTTGTAATGTGATAATAAATTTTGATGTTGGTATTGGATATTGATGTTTTAAATTTATTAGCCTTGTAAATCCTTATATAAAGGATTTACGGCGTTGTAATAATCCTGAATATATCGGGGTGTTACATTGACGTAATCCAACGTTATCTGAAATATGGTGATCATAAAGCTTAGCGATCGAGATTAGTGGAAATCATGTAGAGGGCAATGAATAATCCAGATAGGGTTTTGCCCCTCTCTTTAGTGAGAGAGATATCTGGTGGGGCCATCCATAAGGAAATGCATGGCCATTCTTAAATGAAGAGTCATTTGATTCAATCAGTCTACTTAAGATCGAGAAAGCATTTAAACATAATAAGTATGACAATTTCTATGACTTAGTTCAAATATGATATCGCGCGACAAATGGATTTGACACGTTAAATGGTTTAATGGACTATAAACTTATATTATTTGGGTAGTCATAATGTCTTGCTAGAGACCGCTTATGACTTATTATTTAATAGATATTAAATAATTGCCAACATAATATAAGCCTTTTGAGTCACATATACGACAACTAAAGACAAGTAAGAATAATTAATGGATATAATATTGGATATGATATTTATTAAGGAAATTAAATAATGAGTAATATAATATAGGATATTATTTTATATTATTTAATTATATCAACCGAAAAATATAAATATAATATTAGATATTATATTTATTATATGATTAAATGATAAATAATATATAATATAAGATATTATATGTATTGTATTATTTAATAAGTTGAGGGGCAACTAAGCAAATACTAGAGTTTGACTCTAGGGCTAACTTCATATAAATAAACGGTCTTGCTTGGCCGAACTGTTTTCAGTCCGTTTCGGCCATCTCTATCTTCTTACCTTAGTTGATTTTGATCAATGGTACAAATCCTTCCAGCAAGGTATTATTTATTCTACTGTTTATCAACGTTATTCGTAAGGATCTAGCAATCCGGCTTGTACCAGTTGTTCGTGTGTCAGTCACCGAAAGAGAAAGAGGATTTAACCAGCTTTTGGTTGTAATATCTGCATTTTTTCCTTTTCTCGGTATTTTTCATCTTGGTGTATTTTTCGTTTTTAGTGACTCTCTTGTAACCGCATTGGTATTTTGAGAATATTTAATACCGTACTTTTTGCCATCCGAGTTTGTTTCGGACCTGTTTTATTCAATTCCTTGTTTAATGTCATTTCCGTCGTTAGTTGGTTCGATTCTCGTAATCGTTGTTCGGAACTGCCATTTCGGGATTTCCGTAAATCCATCTTATGTTACTATATGTGTTGTGAGCTTTTGTTTGGTGTTTCGATCGTGTATCGTGTGTTTTGGAATTTTTGGGCCGTTTTGTAATTTCACAAAGTTGTGGGGTAATTACGTTTGTTGTTGTTTTCCGAACCTTTGGGTAGTCGGAAATAAGTTTTCTTTCAACACTTAGGTTCGTCGTCTCGAACCCTATGTGTTCGTATCTTCATGTTTTGTTCATCGACGCATTTTGATTTCCGATTCACCTCTTGCCTGTTTGTCAGTCCTATTCTGGGAGGACATAACGTACGTTATGGTCTATACTTAACATACGTTATGTGTTATGTTTAGCGTACATAACTTCATTGTTGTTACGTACGTAATAGTGTTCAAGAAATCGGGTAGTAGGCTCTGCCAGTCCCTTGCGTACGCTACGAGCTTGATGTTGTGTACGTTAGCGTAGGGTATTATGTACGTAAGAGCCCTCTCATAACGTATGTAATGACCTTTGTGTTTTTGGACAGTAGATTCTGCCGATGCATTACGTACGTAAGTCTGGAAGGCTTACATACGTTAAGAAGCTAACATGCGTTAGCTATCTAGGGCTAACGTATGTAACCAGGCCTAGGTTTAAATGACCGATTTCGGCCATTTTAATCATTTCTTCCTCCTATCCGATCCTAGATAATTTTCGAGCGATTTCCAGGCGATTTGAAACCTTGTAACTTCAACCCATCATCTTTCTTGAGTTTTTGGTGTGTATTAACAATATCTACGCGTGTTCTTCATCTCCGATCCGAGGTAAACTCTTAGAACCCTATTTTGGGGAATTTGGGGATTTTCGATTTAATGTCCGATTCGTTCCGTGTTATTGAGTAATCCATGATGTATGTGATTAATCTTAGTGGTATTCATGTTTTCCCTACGAGTTCATGGTAAATTTCGTGGTATTTGTGAAATCGAGAGGGTTCCATTGCGATTCGCCCTCGTTGTTGTTTTCGTACGAATTTACATGAATCATAGGTGGGTTTCCAGGTGTATTCCATTTCCGTACTCGTTTAGAAATGGTTGTGATTATATTCTTCGAATCGTTAGGTTCAGGTTTGTCGGTTCCTAGTGATCGTGGTTGTTCTCCATTCCATCCGTTTCGTCGTTAATTACTCAAGGCAAGTATTCTTGGAAACCTTTACGCTTTACATGAAATGGTGATGTATAATATATGTGTGCTTTGCTCACTCCGGGAGGGTCCGACGCGGCCTCAGGGGAATCCGTGACTTCACTCCGGATTCACGAGCTTGTTCGCTAGCCAGTTCGGGAGGGTCCTTAAAGGTCTTGAATGGGATCAGTGGTTTCGCCCCGATCCTAGGCGATGTCTGTGTGTGATTTGTTTTATGATTATGGCTAGTTCGGGAGGGTCCTTAGAGGCCTCGAATGGGACCAGTGGTTTCGCCTTGGTCTAGGCAAATTGATTTGACTATTTGTTTTCCGGGAAAAGACATGTCTGGTTTTGGATTTTGAAATGATTTGATGCATGTACTATGAAATGTGTAAGCGAATGATTTGCCTTGATTACTTGTACTAGCGTAATTGCTAATCCCTTTGGGGACCCGTTTTGGGAAAATTCTTGTTATGAATTTCAGGTGGCGTTCAGCCGGTCGAGCGGGCACTCGAGCAGTACGAGGATGCTGGTCGGGGATGTTGATGTGTGCAATTGAGTCCCTTATTTCCGTTGTCCATTTTGATGTGTTGTTATCTAAACTTGTGAAATATATAGTACTCGCGAGTACTTAGGCACTTTTGAATTAGGATATGTTTTGTATGTTAAATCGTATTTGTGAATCTGAGTGATGTCCTGTTTACCGGTTGTACCGGGTGATTTCATTTAATTATTGTTGTGGTGTTGGGTGTTTCTCGCTAACCGAGATAGTTAGACCAGCGGTATTATTTATTTAGCCTGGTGGATCCCACGTAGGGGTCCATGAAGCTGTAATAGATCCTGAATATCTTCGGGGTGTTACACTGGTCCGGGTTCAGATTTGTTCTTCGAATTAAGGTAATTCGATGAACTCTTAATAAATCAATTAAATTACTGCATGAAGATCCTCGTCTGGGTTTTTTGTTAATTTATTCCGCTGCGTCTTGTTCATATTTATGTTATTAAATACACGTAAAATACCCATAGTGGTATCGGAGTCAACTTGCAGTGATTTAATTATTTATATAGTAAATATTTTATATGTTTTGAATATATAAAATTATGTTCTTAATCATATTTATGAAATAGAGATTTAATAAATATTTTTTTGATTTGATTTGATTATATTGGATCGTCAAAATTCAAATTTCTGGACTATTTTTTGGAATTTTCTGTCCAAAACTATTCTGAGACAGTACAGTGCACTGGGTCGGATCGGGTCGGGTCTGGATCCGTGTGTGCGTATATATATATATATATATATATATATATCAAAGAAAAATTGGCTGGAACTGCTACGCCAACTGGGCTGCCAGGCTTTGTTGTTCTCATTAGGGTTTCGAACCCTGGTTGGTGAGGCTAGTCTGGCACCACGACCATCTCGCCTACAGTTCCAGATTTGCAATTTATGACGCTGTATTCGTATATGTTTGTTTAACAGTCATTTTTTAATAGTATGTTTAATTAATTATGTGATAATTAATTATGGTTTATGTATGGTATGTAGCATGACCATATATTGACCAATATGATTGAATGTTTTCAATTTATTATTGGGTTGGTTTTATGGCCTGCGTGTCATTTAATTATAATTGGTTTTATGGCCAGCGAGTCGTCTTTTAATTTATTATTATAATTTATGACCTGCGTGTCATTTTCCCTCTTGTACTTTAATTTTACTAGTGTAATATATTTTTATTAATGTAATGAAGACAAGAAGGAGACGAAGGACAGACTCCAGGAGCCAATTGATTGTGTATGATGTTCCAAGGAGTTGGACGATCAATAAAGACCAATTATACCCTTTAGATTGACCTTTATGATTTTCATGTTGGCTCATGAAAATCATGTTAGGATTATGGTCATGCTATACACGGTCCTATGTTTATTATGCTATGTGATAGTGTGTATGTTTAAATTTATGCATTTATGTGATGCGATGTATGTTTAGATGTATGTTAGCTAACATAGACATGCTATATAGGATAAAATCCCTCTTTAAATTTTTTTAAATGTCGTTCAACTAAAACAGCTATCAAGACTTCGATCATCTTGAGCAGGTCATACCAAAGTTGGGTGTACGGATTATCTTAGTAAGGTAGGATAGGGAATGGTGATACCAATGTGTTTTAATGAACTAAGAATTCAATATAGTTTTGAACCTTAAGGCGTAAGATGGGATTATAACATGCTTGGGCATAAGATGCCAAATCCCATAAATATAATCTAAGAGTTACATATGGTGTAATCGATAAAGAGTTATCTACCTAAAGAAGCTCAATTCTAGGCGTCATGCAGAGTCTTAGCCCACTAAAATTACAAATGTTGTAAAATTGATGGTACTTTGTTTTAGTGGGAGTATTTATCTAGAAATAAAATAATGTGACTAAATACTTTGCATATTGAATTTTGTATATAATAGAATGGCATCCCACAACACGTCCACCATTTCACTGTGATCCATCCTTGAGAAGGACAAACTCAAAGAAAACAGCAGCAACTATCTGGATTGGATTCGGAGCTTGAGAATAGTTCTCAAGCAAGAAAGAAAGATGTATGTTCTTGAGGAAGAAATTCCCAATGAGCCTGCTGACAATGCTAACAAAGCAACAAAAGACAAATGGAAGAAACATTGTGATGATTTTATTGATGACAGTTGTCTTATGTTGGCTACCATTTGTGCAGAACTTCATAAGAATCTGGAAGAAATGAAAGCTTACGAGCTTAATGCTCACCTCAAGGACACTTTCTCGAAGCATGCTAGGCAAGAGAGGTATGAGGCCTTTCAAACGTTGTATGCTTGAAAGATGGTTGAGGGACATTTGTCAGCGCTCATGTACTCAAGATGAAAGGATACATTGATCATCTTGATAGGCTAGGTTTTCCACTTTCTAAGGAGCACTCCATGGATGTGATCCTAAACTCATTGTCTGATAGCTTCGGTCAGTTGAATTATAATATGAATGAGATGGATAAGTCCATTGTTGAGCTACATGGGATGCTTAAAACAACTGAGCAGAATATTAAGAAGAAACCAAGCCATGTGCTGATGGTCAGCAAAGGGAAGTCCTTCAAGAACAAAGGCAAGGGCAAAGGTAAGGCAAAAGTTGCCAAATATAAAGACCCTACTAAGGCTCTGTTCTTTTGGACTGAATGAATCGAATCGAATCGA
Source organism: Orobanche coerulescens (assembly GCA_033398695.1). Classification (NCBI taxonomy): domain Eukaryota; kingdom Viridiplantae; phylum Streptophyta; class Magnoliopsida; order Lamiales; family Orobanchaceae; genus Orobanche; species Orobanche coerulescens. Next base: position 56,545,199 of record CM065803.1, read on the forward strand.
ATCGAACTAAACTAAACTAAATCGAATGGATACGAATCAATTGAATGGACTGAATCGAATCGAATCGAATGAAATATATATTAAGGGTAAATAATAATAATAATAATAATAATAATAATAATAATAATAATAATAATAATAATAATGGTAAATAATAATAATAGTAATCAACAATAACAACGATAATAATAATATTATTAGTAATAATAACAATAATAATAATTAAGATTAATAATAATAATAATAATAATAATAATAATAAGAAGAAGAAGAAGAAGAAGAAGAAGAACTGAACTGAACTGAACTGAACTGAATGGACCTGAACTGAACTGAACTGAATGGACCTGAACTGAACTGAATGGACCTGAACTGAACTGAACTGAACTGAACTGAACTGAACTGAAAAACTGAAAAATAAGTCCAAAAGAACAGGGCCTAAGTAGGTTTTCAAGTCTAAAGCTCCAAAAGATGAAAATTTCCATCATTGCGATAAACCATGACACTGTAGAAGAAATTTCAAGATTTGCTTGGAAGAGCTAAAGCGTACCAAGGGTAGTAAGATTGCCAAAGATATATTTGTTATAGAAGTTAACTTATCTACTTCTAACTCCTGGGTATTAGATACTGGATGTGGATCTCACATTTGTACAAATATGCAGGGGTTGAGAATCAGTAGAGAGCTGAAGAAAGGGGAAGTGGATCTAAGAGTCGGCAATGGAGCAAGAGTTGCTGCACTAGCCGTAGGAACTTATGATCTAGTTTTACCTAATGGGCTTTTGTTAGTTTTGAACAATTGCTATTATGTTCCTGCTATGAATAGGAATATTATTTCAGTTTCTACATTAGATTGTGAAGGTTACAGTTTTCTTATTAAGAATAAGATTATTCGTATTTTGTTTGATGACTTGCTTTATGGTACTGCAAAATTATATACAGACCTTTACAATATTGATAGCTGGGTCAAACACTTCGGAAATCTATAACATTGCATCCAAAAAACCTAAGCTCAATGATTCTAATTCTACTTACTTATGGTACTGTCGACTTGGTCACATAAATGAGAAACGCATTTCTAAACTCCATACTGATGGACTTTTAGACTCTTTTCACTATTAATCATATGGGACATGCGAATCTTGTTTATTGGGCAAGATGATGAAGAATCCTTTCATCGGTCATGGAGAAAGGTTTAGTGATCTATTAGGCCTAGTACATACTGATGTATGAGGACCTCTTAGCACTCATTCTAGAGGCGGACACCAATACTTCATCACATTTACTAATGATTTTAGCCGGTATGGATATGTTTATCTTATGAAGCATAAACATAAATATTTTGAAAAGTTCCAAATATTCTAGAGTAAAGTACAGAATCAACTTGGCAAGACAATTAAATTCATTCGATCGGATCGAGGTGGTGAATACTTGAGCCAAGAATTCGATGATCATCTTAGGAGTTGTGGAATTGTTTCACAACTTACTCCTCCTGAAATACCTCAACATAAGGGAGTGTCCGAGAGGAGGAATCAAACTTTATTAGATGTGGTTCGATCCATGATGAGTCAGATGGAGCTTCCATTATCATTTTGGGGCCACGCCTTAGAAACAGCAGCATTCACCCTTAACCGTGTTCCCTCTAAAGCGGTTGAAAATACACCATTTGAGAAATGGACTGGTAAGAGACCAAACTTGTCTTTTCTAAAGATGTGGGGTTGCGAAGCGTTCGTAAGGCGCCAAGTGTTTGACAAACTGGCAGCCAGATCTGAAAGATGTTTGTTTTTGGGATATCCTAATGAAACTAAAGCATACTACTTTTGTAAGCCCGCAGAGGACAAAGTGTTTGTTGCTTGAAATACTGTCTTCATAGAAAGGGAATTTATTTCCAAAAGAGATAGTGGGAGAAGAGCAATTCATGAGGAAGCTCGAGAACCTCAAGAAGATATTGCTTCACCGATGGAAATTGGAAAGGCTCAACAATCAGTTGAAGATTTAGTTCAAAGTACACAAGTCCCTCGCAGATCTGATAGGGTGCGACATGAACTTGAGAGATATGGGTATCTCGAAACAGAGGATGATGATGCATCACTCATAGATGATGAGCCTAGTACCTATCTGAGCCGCCTGTGACCCAGTCAGGAATGGCTAGAAGCCATGAAGTTAGAGATGCAGTGCATGTATGACAATCAAGTTTGGAACTTGATAGATCCACATGAGGGTGTTAAAATATTGGGTGCAAATGGGTCTTCAAAAAGAAAAAAGACATGGACGATAATCTGCAAGCATATAAAGCTAGACTAGTGGCAAAATATTATAGACAGATTCATGGTGTTGACTATGATGAGACTTTTTCGCCAGTATCATGCTTAAATCAATTAGAATTTCATTTGCCATTGTCGCATACTATGATTATGAAATATGGAAAATGGATGTTAAAATAGCATTTCTTAATAAAACTTACTCGATGATGTATACATGACACAACCTGAGGGTTTTGTTCTTCTAGAAAATTCTAAAAAGGTTTGCAAGCTTCAAAGATCCATTTATGGGTTGAAGCATGCTTTTTGGAGTTGGAATCTTCGTTTTGATGAAACTGTCAAAGAGTTAGGGTTTATTCAAAAGGAAGACGAACCATGTGTGTACAAGAAGGTTAGTGGGAGCATAGTTATTTTCTTAGTCTCATATGTATATGACATATTACTCATTGGAAATGACATGCAAACAGTGAAGACTAGGTTGGGAAGTTGTTTCTCAATGAAAAACTTAGGAGAAGCTGCTTACATTCTTGGGATAAAAATCTATAGAGATAGATCAAAGAAAATGATTGGTCTGAGTCAAAGTACCTACATGAACAAAATATTGAAGATGTTCAATATGCAGGACTCCAAGAGAAGACTCTTGCCACTGTCACATGGCATTCATCTGAGTACGACTCAGAGTCCTTCAACTCCTGATTAGCGAGCTCGCATGATCAAGATTCCATATGCTTTGGTCATTGGGTCGATCATGTATGCCATGATTTGTACTCGACCAGATATATCGTTTGCTCTTAGCATGACAAGTCGATACCAATCAAATCCAGGTGAAAGTTACTAGACAGCAGTGAACCAATCAAATCCAGGTGAAAGTTACTAGACAGCAGTGAAAACCATCCTAATGTACTTAAGAAGACTAATGATGCTTTAGTAATTTATGGAGGGGTGGGAAACGAGTTGGCTGTAAATTGTTACGCCGATGCAAGTTTTGAAACCGACAGAGACGATTTTAAATCTCAAACTGGTTTTGTGTTTGTATTGAATGAAGGTGGTGTGAGTTGGAAGAGTTCCAAGCAAATCACAGTTGCTGATTTTATAATAGAAGCTACGCACATGGCAGCATCGGATGCAGCTAAGGAAGCTGTTTGGATCAAGAAGTTCGTTGCCAAACTAGGAGCGGTACCGACCATCTAGGGTCACATAAGCCTTTATTGTGACCATAATGGTGCTATTTCACAAGCTAAAGATCCTAGGTCCCATCATAATTCTAAACATATACTCGGAAAATATCACCTAGTTTGAGAGATCATCAGACGAGGAGATATTACAACATACAAAGTAGCAACAGAAGAGAATGTTGTTGATCCACGTACCAAGGCTATATCATAAGGAAAACATGTTGAGCATGCTATATCGATAGGACTAAAAGTCATGAATGAATGGTCCTAGTGCAAGTGGGAGATTGTTGGAAATAGTGCTTAGGACATTCGATGTGCCTAGATATGTAATTGTCATATTTAAATAAAGTTATTTGATATCATTTATTTATCATTGATTATTATAATGTGTGCATGTTTTAATATTATAATGATCGAATAATAATTATTCACGAATAATAAGATTATTCAAATGTCCCTGGTCCAATCGCGTTGAGTGGAGACTTAAGTGATTAATATACTAGTATAAGTTCGCTTGATAATCATCGGATGATTATGCGTATGGTATGGGTCAAACTTATGGATATTGGTTGGAGAACCAATACTGGACAGATCCGCATTGAGATATCATAAGTGAACCTCAGTATAACAGTATGTCAATAAATCCTTGAACTTGAGATTATCATAGAGTCCAACATGATAACTGATATGTCTTGATATAATCCAACGTTATCTGAAACATGGTGATGATAAAGGTTATAGATCAGGATTAGTGGGAGTCATGTAGAGGGCAATGAATAATCAAGATGGATTTGTCCCTCTCTTTAGTGAGAGAGATATCTGATGGGACCATCCATAAGTAGAACTAAAGGAAATGCATGGCCATGCTAAAATGAAGAGTTATTTGATTCAATCAGTCTACTTAAGATCGAGAAAGCATTTGAACATAATAAGTATGACAATTTTCATGACTTAGTTCAAATATGATATCGCGAGACAAAAGGATTTGACAAGTTAAATGGTTTAATAGACTATAAACTTATATTATTTGGGTAGTCATATGTCTTGTTAGAGACTGCTTATGACTTATTATTTAATAAGATATTAAATCATTGCCAATATAATATAATACTTTTGAGTCACACATACGACAACTAAAGATATAAGAATAATTAATAGATATAATATTGGATATGATATTTATTAAGGAAATTAAATGATGAGTAACATATAATATAGGATATTGTATATTATATTATTTAATTATATCAATGGGAAAACATAAGTATAATATTAGATATTATATTTATTATATGATTAAATAATATATTATATAATATAAGATATTATATGTATTGTATTATTTAATAAGTTGAGGGGCAGCTAAGCAAATACTAGAGTTTGACTCTAGGGTTTACTTCGTATAAATAAAGGGTCTTGGACAAGGAGTTATCATAAGAAAATTACACAACCCTAATTGTGTGAGTCCAAAAATCGGCCCTCTCCTCTACTGTTCGACCGAACTATTTTCAGTCTAGGGTGTCCGTTTCGGCCATCTCCGTCTTCTTCCCTTAGTTGATTTTGATCAACAGTACAAATCCTTCTAGAAAGGAATTATTTGTTGTACTGTTTACCAACGTTATTCATAAGGATCTAGCAATCCGGCTTCTACCAGTTATTCGTGTATGGATCACCGAAAGAGGAAGAGGATTTAGTCAGCTTCTGGTCTGGTTTCAGATTTGTTCTTCGAATTAAGGTAATTCGACGAACTCTTAATAAATCAATTAAATTACTGCGTCTTGATCTTATTTATTTTGCTGCGTCTTGATCTTATTTATTGTATTAGATACATGTAAAACCCAACATATATGGCCGTAAAGTCGTAGACCTTCGAGTTGGGTGGGTACCAGTTGGGCAGGATACGACTGTATGGCTAGTTAACATGGCTTTATATTAGGCTAGTTACTACCATAAAGAGCTGTTATGGCCATAACTCTTTGACAACTTTATATAGCTGCAAGCAGAGATTTTCCTCCATTTTTCATCTTCCCTTTATTTTCTTTTAAGAGAACACTTGCAAGAGGGGTTTTGACATTCACACTTTGTGTGTCCTTGGAGTTGATCATTTAACATAATTAGCAAGCTTGGAAAGTGACTTGAAGCGGATTTGAAACGTTAGATATCTTTAGATTTTTCAAGAGGTAATTGTTCTTCAACTTTGATGTCATTTTAGAACGAAATGTGGTGTTCTTGAGGTTGTAATCATTATATATGGGTTTTTATATGTATGATTACGATATGGATATGATTATTTCCTTGGATTGTGTTATAAAGAACACTTCTAATATGAGCATTGAACTTGAATATTTTGATTTTGAGTTGCTCTAATCTTGGATTATGATATTGAGTTGAATGTGATGATATTTGTGTAGTCCTTCATATTCACTTGTTAGGAGATTCTACAATGATTAAATGGGTTTTTTTAATTGTAAACATTTAAAGATTGTTTACAAAGAGTTGGATTAACTATTCCAATGAATTGGTATAGATGATTTGGAGTTGTTGAGTTGCCGTGTGGATGGTAATGGATTGTTGTAGTCATTGAGATCTGGTTTTCGAATACTTTTATTGATAAATTGTGTTTCGTTCAAGGTTGTTCGAGTGTTTGTTGACCCGTTGAATGACGTCCTGTTTTATTGGACATTTCTATCTATGGTAATAAGACAAGTCAGTTATTGCTTGATTATGAGGATAGAGATTTTTTTTCTGTGTTGTATACGTGACGTACACTATTTTCTGACTTACATATTGTGTTCCCAATTGAGATGATACTATTGATCCTTTGGATCATTCATTTCTTAAAAAACAGAGGTTTTAGGTACTTTCATCATTGTTTCACTTTGGTGAGTTGTCTTGATCATTGTTCGATTCATTGATCTTATTTATTCTCGTATTCACTACTGATATTCCAATATTCTTAGAGTCATACTTGCGTGCTGGTTGGTAATGTGTCGAGTTTTTGGTCAGGCATATATGGTAGTGTGTAGATGTACACATTGGACTTTCCACACATTTTAGGGAAATTTTAATGAGAGTAATTAGGTACATGATCACACATGTGTTTGAAGATTCTGTATATATTATTGGCTTGTGCACGAACATATTTCCATTCCAAGCGTATTGTCATGTCCTCCCTTTAAGCTTATGATTTTGTTGGTTCATACTCATGTGGTATTGCATAAGTTCAATATTTTGAGATTTGTTATCTTGTGTAATTGGCTCTGCGGTTTTGGGGGATATATCTTAATGTAGTTCGAGGAAAGGTCAATTCACTGAAAGAGCATGATGATGGGGAAGAGTCGCAAGGATACTAGTTGAAGGCTGAGTCTTCTTGCTTCCTATCATATTATTCGTGTATTTATATTCCCTATATTGCACTTATATGTATTTTGGTATTTTTTAGTACATTCATCTTAATATGGATTATGTTTGTAGTATAAGATGACCATATGTACTGACTATCATTGTTAGACAAGTGTCGTATAAACTCCTTATCGGAATATAATGTAGCACAATGTCGTTTAGTGCTGCAATTATATTATTTGGATTATAGATGATTACTATTGATTTAGTTGCTTGCATGTCCCATTATGGGGTTCTACGACAGTGCCGCCTAGGTTGGGGGGTTACAGCCACTTCCTCGAAATGATCGACCAACATTATTTCGGTGGTTGGTGTCGTCCCATCAAGCATATAATCTAAAATATTGAGCTCCCGCTGAGAAATCATCTCATCTTCTTTCGGCTGTAAATGGTTCTTGCAATCACCTTGTGAAGGTATCTAATAATAGGATTACAAGGACACAGGCTTTAGGCTCCCTTTGACACATAAAGCCGGTCTCCACTTCTGGGGAATTCGACCATCACCCTCCAATAATTTTCACATTAAAACATGTTGATATCAAACTCTCCTTGGTGTCCCATATGTAAACTCTCATCCAATGCATTCATCGAGAGACGTTGGTTTGTATTGTTCAACTGGAAGGATAAGGGCACAAGATGGTGGCTAACCGGGCTTTATTGCGAGATAAATATGTTCAAGAACTCTAGGGTGAGGAATCGGTATGTCGGACACCATTAGCTCACCATCCATCAGCCACCAACTCAGTTGATGTTTGGGCTTTCAATTGCACAAAAATGCATTCAGGGGCAAAATTAGCTTTTTAATCGTACATGTCCATGTTAAATAACACATCCATGTCAAACTCTTACTAGTAACCTTAGAATAATATGGAAGGTGACATGGGTCGTGTCATTTGACACGGACGTGTCCGGCTGAGAAGCCAGTTTTGGCCCCGAACGTGTTTTCTGCAATTTAAAGCCTAAACATCAACCAATTAGACAAAACACGAAAAATAAACTAAAATAAGACAAAAAAAAACTAAAATAAGACCATACAAAACCAAACTAACAGGCCACTTTAATAAAAGCAAAGCAATAAAAAACCATTAGATTGTCTCCCAACCTGCGATAAGTTTTACTTGTTGTCCCTTTACTTGATATAGTGCTCCATCTCATTCCACAGCTTAGCTAGTCCAAGCAGTAGCACCTTCTTAATAAAAAATGACCCTGACCATCTTGATTTGAGTTTTCTCGGAAACAACAGTAATTGAGAATTATGGAGCAAAACTTATTTTCCTAGTAAAACATCAAGAAGTATTATCATCTTATTGTGCCAGCTCTTTGTTCCCTCCTTTTAAATACGGGAATTTTCGTAGCACTCATCCTGTATCTCTAATTCATTCAACTATAATAGCCTTTTCTTCCGAGCTGCCTCAAAATCAAAATTAATTTTCTTTACCGCCCAGATTGATCTACGTTCTAACTCCACTGGTAGATGACATGAATTTCCAAATATGAGATGGCATGGAGATATGCCCAAAGGAGTCTTGTAGTTGGTGAGGTAGTCCGAACGAGCATCATCTCGCTTTGCAGACCAATCCTTTCTTGATGTGCTCAAAGTCTTCTCCAAGATAAGCTTGATTTCCTTATTTGTCGCTTCTACTTGTCGTCCGCTTGCAGATGATGTACCAACAACTTCTTCGATCAGGCCCATTATTTTCAAGAAGCATATCCACGGTCTTGAGACTCTATCAATAATTAGAGCTTTTGGAGTTCTAAATCGACTGGAAATGTTCTTCTTGAGGAATTTCATTACCACGTTGACATCATTCTTTGGAGAAGGGATCACCTCAACCCACCAGGACACATACTCAATGGCAAATATGATGTATTTGTTACCAAAAAAAATTAAGGTAACAACCCATAAATAGATGCCCCATACATCAAAAACTCGACGTCGATTATGTTCGTCATTAAAATCTCATGCTGCCTTGATATCTTTGCTACTTGTTGGCAGCAATCACACTGTTGCGAGTAGAAGTAGCAGTTTGTACAAAGTTGGCCAGTAGAACCCATTTTCTAACATCTTAGCAGTTGTCTATATGGACTCTCGTAGACTAGGGATAGCACTGCTCAAGAATTCCCTCATTCTTCTTGTGAGATACACCTTCTGACGATCATGCTTGCACATATCTTAAAAAGTAATGGTTTATCTCGAATGTAGAATTTAACATCATGGAGGAGCTTTTTCTTTTGGTAATAGGAAAGGATAGGAGGTAAAACACCTGCAACCAATAAATATACAATGTCTGCGAACCATGGAAACTTTGATTCTACCATCAGCAACCTCTCATATAGAAAGTACTCCTTAATCGCGTCAACTACTAGTGTTTATTCCTTCTTTCACTCTAGTAGCTAGAGATAAATAATCTGCTGCCACAGTATCGCATCCCTCTTCTCTATCTTGGTGTTTAACTCTCGAGACGCTAAAGAAGCCATGCTCCCTAAGGGGGCCCTTCCCCTTTTGGTGTTGAAGCTCCACATCAAATTTGTGTAAAATAAAGACCCAATAAAATAATCAGGGTTCGGAATCCTTCTCATCTAAAAAGTACTTGATGCCGCATGGTCCATGTGCATGATTGTCTTGGTCCCAATCAAATAGGGTGTAATACCGGTACTTTTATTGATTGTTTGACCTTGCTGTTTTTCTTATTTTGTCGCTCTGTAAACTCTTGGTGATGTTGTCGATATTGTTATAGAGTTTCGTATCTTGGTTGGATCACAATCGTGTTGTTTAGACCTTGTGGAAGTGTTTTGGGTCAGACAAATAGCGCACGCTAGGCCTAGGCTATCGCACGCTAATTTTGCTTGAGTAGCGCACGCTAGCTTTGAGCCGTAGTGCGCGCTAAGGGACCAGTCAGGTCAGAACCAGTAACTCATACTGCTTTCTGGACTGGCAGGTAACGCGCGCTAGGAGTTCGGTAATGCACGCTATTCGTGGTCAGTAGCGCGCGCTAACATCCGTCCGTAGCGCACGCTAACGGGCTGGTTGGCAGAGGCAGTGAGGTTGTCAGGTTTTCTGGACTATCGAGTAACGTACGCTAGTCTTCGGATAGTGCACGCTATAAGAGTTGCGTAGCGCACGCTAAGCCATAGTGGTAGTGCACGCTAAGACTCGAGCAGGGCAAAGGACAGTAGGTTCTGGACTCTGATTTCTGGACATCATTTTCGGCTAGCGCACGCTAAAGGAAGGCGATTAGCGCACGCTAACGGGGCCGACAGAAACCACTGGACTACTCGGTGACCCCGCTAGCGCACGCTAATATTAGAGGCGTAGCGTGCGCTAGACTGGGCGAGTATATATTGGACAGTTGACTTCCATTTCGTTATTTTTCTCATCTTTCTCACTTTTCCGATCGAGAGCAGCGGGTTTCGGCAATTTGGAGAGTTCGAAGACGATCCTTCCTCAGATATCAACATCTTTGGTTGGAGAACAAGGATTTAACAACATTTAATCCATTCTATCGTCCAAATCAAGGTAAAAATCCTTAGAAATTTTGGGGTTTATCTTAGATTCGTTCGATTTATTCGGTTTGAAGCTTGAGAATCTTGAGATTATGATATATCTACCCCATATACATGCTTTTCCTACGATTTTACGGATTGGTTTGTGCCCCGAACTCATACTCTTTTTCGTTCGATTTCTCGATGTCTCAAAGGCAAGTTTTATGATTGTACGTTCTCGACTTAAAGTAAGATATATAAATGGCATGTTTATTTATATCCACTCTGGGATGGGCCAACGGGTCCTCTGAGGGTTTCGTAGCCTCTAGTGAGATTCTACGGATAATATGAGTTAACCACTCTGGGATGGACCGACGAGTCCTCTGAGGGTTCCGTAGCCTCCGGTGCAGTTCCACGGTTGATCATGTATGTATTGATGTTATGCTATGAGATTTAGCTATTTCGGAATACTAGTCTTGAATTGATGAATTGACGGTTACCTTTACTTTATTGTCGAGGAGTATTGTATTTCATATTTTATATACTTGCACTAGCTATTCGACGGCTAACCCCTTTATGAGGGAAATACTTTTTATGTATTTCAGGTTCCAGGAGAGCGGACAGGCAGGTATCGGGCGGCATGAAGATGATGGGCAAGCATGATATTGTATCTTATCTCCGGTTATGTTCTGTGTTCCTCCATTCAGTGTTGTTGTACTGAAATGGTTATTGAATACTCGAGTATTATTTTTCAGTTTCCTCGATGTTTCAGCCTGTGTTGCCGAGGTATTGATTTTGCATTGGGATGTATTTGGATAGATTGGATATGGTTGAATACCCTCTGTATTGTCCTTCATTTCACTGTATTTGGACCTTCTCGGTCAAGTTTTATAGTTTCGCGTATGATTAGCCTTGTGGATCCCACGGAGGGGCTCACGGCGCTGTAATATACCCTGAATAACTTGGGGGTGTTACAGAATATGGTATCGAAGCTTAGGTATATGGATACCTAGGCTATCGGTCGATTGAGTCATCGTTTGTCTATAGTATCACTACTTTGCCATCATCACAGTGCGACCGGTACTTGTAAGACCTCTTACTCTTTTGACGTTTTCTTTATCGTTTTGCTTCTGCTTTGGTATTTTTCACTTTGGTGATGTGCGATTGAATTGTACTTACGTGCCTTGTGTGTTCTTCAGCATGTCAGCTGCTAGGGGATGAGGCTGTGGACGTGGACGAAGACGTGGCGCGGCCGCTTCCCTCAGTTCCGTTGCGGGATCGACCAACCCTAGCCTATCTAACTTGGTGCATCCTGACACCGAAAGTCAGCACGACCAGTCGACTGGCCAGGGTAACAGCATGGACGTTGGAGTTGCAAATGTACTTCAACAATTGGCTAACCAGATGACCATTTTAGCCCAAACCGTTCAGCTGAATAATTTGAACCCGAACGCGGATGCCTTGCTTCAGAATGTAATCGGTATGCACCCTCCATAGTTTGGTGGTGCCACAGACCCATTAGGTTGGGAAGATTGGCTAGCGGAGTTGGAGAAAATTTTTGAAGCGGTTGATTGCCCCGAAGTGAGGAAAGTACCGATTGCTCAGTATTTTCTCACCAAGGAGGCCACTACATGGTGGAAAGTCATCAAGCCACATGATCGTGTTGCCACGTGGTATGAATTTAAAGAGCTTTTGGAGGCCGAGTTTTGTCCTTGGCCGGTGCGAGAGAGCCGAATTCGAGCCTTTTTCGAGGCTAAACCGCAGAATATTCCCGTTTCACAAGCAATTGTAGAGTACAACAAACAATTGATCCACGTGAAGGATCAAGTGCGAAACGAGCATGATAAGATCCGTTATTTTGATATGCGGATGAATATGGACTTACGGCGGTACATGGCCGTATTTGCTTGTACCACACTGAAGGAATATCAGGACAGAGCTTTAGCCCATGATATGTTAAGCCCCGACAACGATACCACTGAAGAATCGAAGAAGCAGAAGATCGCGGAAAATTTTTCTGGCTCTAAGAGTGGCAACTTCCAGAGGTCACATATGACTAACCGTTCTACCGGACAGTCGTCACGTTCTGCTAAAGGAAAGAGGGGTTTCCATTCTGCTCCGGGCACCACAAATCGCACGGTAACTTGCTATAATTGTGGTCGTCCAGGCCACGTTAATTTGGAATGCAATTTTCCGCCGTTAAAGTGTCACACTTGCGGACAGATGGGACAGAGAGCAGCTTATTGTTCCGAACCAAATCAGACTTTGGACACTCGAGCTTCTGCCCTAGCACCACTTGACCAAGGCACTAATCAGTGGCAATCTTTTGGTCAATCTCAGCAGAATTACGGCAGGGGCTGGGGACGGGGTCAGAATGCTGGAGGGGGAAACTCTAGCGTCGGTTCGATACAACCACGAGTCTATGAGATGCATCGAACAGATGAACCCAATGCGGGAGTGGCTTCAGATACCATTCATATTTTATATCATCCAGTCCGTGTGCTTTTTGATACGGGTGCTACGCATTCTTTTATTTCTTTGGAGTGTGTACGCCATCTGAATATAACTTGTATGACTGCTTGCGATCCCTTCATTGTGAAACTACCTAGCGGGGATAGAATTATGGGGAACCGGGAGATTAAAGATTTTTCGGTGATTATATCCGGTATGGATTGGGTATCGAATCTGATTGTAGTTGATATGGAAGGCGAGGACGTGATCCTCGACGATGATTGGCTTGATAGTCACCAAGCGATTATGAATTACCGTACTAAGGTTATCACCATGATGACTAAAGACGGATCCGAGTACTCATTTTTGGGACGTAACTTGGGCCAATCCAAGTTACTTATCAGTGCCATGAAGGCCGTAAAACTTTTGAATAAAGGTTGTACGGGCTATTGGTGTTATGCCTTGAAGACGGAAGGGAACGAAGTCGAATTCTCTTCGATTCCGGTTGTTAATGAGTATCCTGATATTTTTTCGGACGACCTCCCGGGATTACCACCAGATCGAGAAATAGAATTTTCTGTGGATTTAGAGCCTGATGCGGCCCCGATTTCTAAGGCACCTTATCGGATGGCACCTTCTGAGATGCAAGAACGAAAGAATCAGTTGGGAGAGCTTCTGGAAAAAGGGTACATCAGACCGAGCGCTTCGCCTTGGGGCGCGCCTGTCCTTTTTGTGAGAAAGAAGGATGGTTCACTACGTTTGTGCATCGACTACCATGAGCTGAACAAAGTGACCATCAAGAACAAGTATCCTTTGCCTCGTACACTACAAAAAAAAAAACAGTTTTTACCGACGCCAAAATGGCGTTGGTAAAACAGAAAATGGCGTTGGTAAAAAAATTACCGACGCCATTACCGACGGCAACCCGCCGTTGGAAAAACGCTCGACGGTAATTTTTTACCGACGCCATTTACGCCATTACCGACGCCATTTACCGACGCCATTACCGACGCCATTTTGGCGTTGGTAATTTTTTTTTTTTTTTTAAAATTTACCGACGCCGTTTACGCCATTTACCGACGCCATTTTTGGCGTCGTTAAATTAAAAAAAAATTAAAAAGTCGTCGACTCAAAGTGGGCTCGGGCGGGTTAGGTCCGGCTCAAAGTGTGGGTTCTGGCCAGTCCAGTGGGTCCGGCGGGTCGGGTCCTGGTCCGAGCGGGTCAGGTTCGGGCTCCATTCAATTTCAAATGGTTGAGAAGGATTTTGGTTTATAAACCACAAAAAACATTGATGTTTTTTCGATGTGGGATTGTGTTAAAAACTTACCGACGCCGAAATGGCGTCGGTAAATGGCGTCGTTAATTGTAAAAAAAAAAAAAATTACCAACGCCAAAATGGCGTCGGTAATGGCGTCGGTAATGGCGTAAACGGCGTCGGTAAATTATAAAAAAAAAAAAAAATTACCAACGCCAAAATGGCGTCGGTAAATGGCGTCGTTAATTGTAAAAAAAATAAGTCTGCGAACCGGTCGTCGGCAATGGCGTCGGTAAATCGGGCGTAAACGGCGTCGGTAAAAACAAAAAAAAAAAAATTACCAACGCCAAAATGGCGTCGGTAAATGGCGTCGGTAATGGCGTAAACGGCGTCGGTAAATTATAAAAAAAAAAAAAAAAAATTACCAACGCCAAAATGGCGTCGGTAAATGGCGTCGTTAATTGTAAAAAAAAAAAATTACCAATGCCAAAATGGCGTCGGTAATGGCGTCGGTAAATGGCGTCGGTAATGGCGTAAACGGCGTCGGTAAATTATAAAAAAAAAAATTACCAACGCCAAAATGGCGTCGGTAAATGGCGTCGTTAATTGTAAAAAATAAGTCTGCGAACCGGTCGTCGGCAATGGCGTCGGTAAATCGGGCGTCGGTAAATGGCGTCGGTAAATTATAAGTTTAACAACGGCGGTGCTGGCGTCGGTAAATGGCGTCGGTAAAAACTGTTTTTTTTGTAGTGGTATAGACGATTTATTTGATCAGTTGCAGGGGGCTGCAGTTTTCTCGAAAATTGATTTGAGATTAGGGTACTATCAACTCAGGGTGAAAGAGTTCGACGTTCCGAAGACTGTATTTCGGACGAGATATGGGCATTATGAATTTGTAGTCATGCCTTTTGGTTTAACTAATGCACCGGCAGTATTCATGCAGTTAATGAATAAGATATTCATTGAGTACCTCGGCAGGTGTGTAGTCGTCTCTATTGACGACATTTTGATTTATTCTGAAGATAAAGAAGAACATGCCCGACACTTGCGTTTGGTACTAGATATTTTGAGAACCGAGCACCTCTATGCAAAATTCTAAAAATGTGAATTCTGGTTGGAAGAAGTTATGTTTCTCGGCCATGTAATTTTGGCCGAAGCGGTTCGTGTAGACCCGCAGAAGATTGAGGCAGTGCTAGATTGGGCACCGCCTAAAAATGTTAAGGAAGTTCGTAGCTTTTTGGGCCTTGCTGGGTATTACGGTCGGTTTGTCGAGGGTTTCTCGAAAGTCGTTCGGCCGCTTACGAAATTACTCCAGAAAACGGAAAAGTTTGTTTGGACGACGGATGAGAGACAACAGAGCTTCGATGAGCTGAAGAGACGTTTGACTTCAGCGCCGATTTTAACTTTACCACATGGTAGTGAGGGCTTTGCGGTTTATAGTGATGTTTCGGGTCAAGGTCTTGGCTGTGTGCTTATGCAGCATGATAAGACGATAGCTTTTGCATCATGACAACTGAAGCCTTACGAGATGAATTATCCTACTCACAATTTGGAGTTGGCCGCAATTGTCTTCGCACTCAAGATTTGGCGGCATTATTTGTATGGTTCTCCGTGTCGGATTTATACCGATCACAAGAGCCTGAAGTATATTTTCAGTCATAAAGAGCTGAACATGAGACAGAAACGTTGGTTAGAGTTGATAAAGGATTACCATTTAGAAATTCTTTACCACCCGGGTAAAGCCAATGTTGTCGCGGATGCTTTGAGACGCAAATTGGCATCTCTCCAGATGCTCTAGGTTCTTACTTCTCAGACAAAGATTCGGCAGGATTTAATCGAGCAAGGAATAGAAGTTTGGCTTCAACGAGTACAAGGACAGTTGTGTACTCTCGAAATTACTTCGTCCTTGGTTGACGGCATCAAAGGGAAACAGTGGAGTGACCCGATGATCTCTCAACTGAAGGAAGATATAATTAAAGGAAAAGCTCCTGGCTTTATGGTTCACGAGGATAGTATCTTGAGATTTCAAGGCAGTCTTTGTGTTCCGAATGATCTAGAGTTGAGGCAGAGAATTGTCCGAGAAGCTGATGCTACACCTTACTCAATCCACCCCGGAACGAGTAAGACGTACAAAGACTTGAAGCACAATTTTTGGTGTAATAACATGAAGAAGGATGTCACGGAATTTGTATTGCGGCGTGTCAACAAGTCAAGATCGAACATCAACGACCAGCGGGGTTGTTGAAGCCGCTTCCCATTCCCGAGTGGAAGTGGGAAGACATTTCTATGGACTTTATCACTGGCATGCCGAGAACAGGGGCCGGAATGAATATGATTTGGGCAATCGTCGACCGGTTGACCAAGTCTGCACACTTCTTGGGTATTAAGGATACTTGGGGACCGGAGAGGTTGGCTCGAATCTTTATAGTTGAGATCGTAAGATTGCACGGTACCCGCAAGACCATTGTTTCTGATCGAGATGGTCGTTTCGTATCGCATTTTTGGCAGGCCGTTCATCAGGATTTGGGTACTGAGTTGAGATTGAGCACGTCCTTTCTCCCTCTATCAGACGGTCAGACGGAGAGGGCGATTCACACATTGGAGGACATTTTGCGGGCTTGTGCCCTAGATTGGAGTAATGATTGGGAGCTTCACTTGCCGTTGATCGAGTTTGCCTATAATAATAGTTGGTATGCGTTTATAAAAATGGCACCATTCAAGGCACTTTATGGTAGGCGATGTAGGTAGCCATTTTATTGGGATGAAGCTTCGGAGCTAATCAGAACGGAGCCGGACATATTGATGGAGACTAAGGAAAAGATTTCTATCATCCGGGACCAGTTGCTGACTGTCCAGAGCCGTCAGAAATTTTATGCTGATACTCGTCGTCGACCCTTGGAGTTCGAAGTGGGGGATCATGTCTTACTCAAGGTGTCGCCGACCAGAGGGGTTTTCCACTTCGGCAAAAAGGGGAAACTTAGTCCGAGGTATATCGGGCCTTTCGAGATTTTGGATAGGGTTGGAGATTTAGCTTATCGCTTGGCGTTGCCTCCAGCTTTAAGTCACGTCCATAGTGTTTTTCATGTGTTTCAGTTGAGAAAGTACGTGCCAGATCCGAGCCACGTTATCGACTACAGTGAGATTGACGTAGCCGAGGATATTACCTTTTCGGAGAGACCCGTGAAGATCCTTGAGCGTCGCGAGAAACAACTTCGGCATAAGACCATTCCACTGGTTAAAGTGCAATGGTCGAGAGATGGAGTCGAGGAGGCGACTTGGGAAACGGAAGAGAAAATGCGGTCGGAGTACCCCGAACTTTTTATTTCTTAAGTTTCGGGACGAAACTTCTTTTTAGAGGGGGGCAATGTAATACCCATACTTTGATTTACTGTTTGACCTTGCCGTTCTTCTTATTTTGTCGCTCTGTAAACTCTTGGTGATGTTGTCGATATTTTTATGGAGTTTCGTATATTTGTTGGATCACAATCGTGTTGTTTAGACCTTGCGGAAGTGTTCTGGGTCAGAGAAATAGCGCACGCTAGGCCTAGGCTAACGCACGCTAATTCTGCTTGAGTTGCGCACGCTAAGGGACCAGTCAGGTCAGAACTAGTAACTCATACTGCTTTCTGGACTGGCAGTTAACGCGCGCTAGGAGTTCGTTAACGCACGCTATTCGTGGTCAGTAGCGCACGCTAACATCTGTCCGTAGCGCACGCTAATGGGCTGGTTGGCAGAGGTAGTGAGGTTGTCAGGTTTTCTGGACTATCGAGTAACGTACGCTAGTCTTCGGATAGCGCACGCTATAAGAGCTGCGTAGCGCACGCTAAGCCATAGCAGTAGCACATGCTAAGACTCGAGCAGGGCAGAAGACAATAGGTTCTGGACTTTGATTTCTGGACATCATTTTCGGCTAGCGCACGCTAAAGGAAGGCGATTAGCGCATGCTAACAGGGCCGACAGAAGCCACTGGACTACCTGATGACCCCGCTAGCGCATGCTAATATTAGAGGCGTAGTGTGCGCTAGACTGGGCGAGTATATATTGAACAGTTGACTTTCATTTCGTCATTTTTCTCACCTTTCTCACTTTTCCGATCGAGAGCAGTGGGTTTCGGCGATTTGGAGAGTTCGAAGACGATCCTTCCTCAGATATCAACATCTTTGGTTGGAGAATAAGGATTTAACAACATCCAATCCATTCTATCATCCAAATCAAGGTAAAAATTCTTAGAACCCTATTTTTGGGAATTTTGGGGTTTTTATTAGATTTGTTCGATTTATCCAGTTTGAAGCTTGAGAATCTTGAGATTATGATATATCTACCCCATATACATGCTTTTCCTACGATTTTATGGATTGGTTTGTGCCGTGTTCGGACTTGTGAGGGTTTGGGTGATTTTCCAACCTCTAGTTGTTTACACTTGTATTTTCATGAATCGTAGATGGGTTTCGGGAGTTTCTTCATGAATTATGAGTATGGATTATTGATTATCATATCCCTTACGAATCGTTTAGGTACCGGAAGTGCGTTCTTGGACCTACCGAACTCATACTCTTTTTCGTTCGATTTCTCGATGTCTCAAAGGCAAGTATATATTTATGATTGTACATTCTCGACTTTTAAAGTAAGATATATGAATGGCATGTTTATTTATATCCCCTCTGGGATGGGCCGACGGGTCCTCTGAGGGTTTCGTAGCCTCTGGTGCGATTCCATAGATAATATGAGTTAACCACTCTGGGATGGACCGACGAGTCCTCTGAGGGTTCCGTAGCCTCTGGTGCGGTTCCACGGTTGATCATGTATGTATTGATGTTATGCTATGAGATTTAGTTATTTCGGAATACTAGTCTTAAATTGATGAATTGACAGTTACCTTTACTTTATTGTCGAGGAGTATTGTATTTGATATTCGATATACTTGCACTAGCTATTCGATGGCTAACCCCTTTATGGGGGAAATACTTTTTATGTATTTCAGGTTCTAGGAGAGCGGACAGGCAGGTATCAGGTCGGCATGAAGATGATGGCAAGCATGATACTGTGTCTTATCTCCGGTTATGTTATGTGTTCCTCCATTCAGTGTTGTTGTACTGGAATGGTTATTGAATACTTGAATATTGTTTTTCAGTTTCCTCGATGTTCCGGCCTGTGTTGCCAAGGTATTATTTTGCGTTGGGATGTATTTGGATACATTAGATATGGTTGAATACCCTTTGTATTATCCTTCATTTCACTGTATTTGGACCTTCTAGGTCAAGTTTTATAGTTCCGCATATGATTAGCCTTGTGGGTCCCACGGAGGGGCTCACGACGTTGTAATATACCCTGAATAACTTGGGGGTGTTACATAGGGCAGACATTTATCAAAGATGATGCAATCCTGAGCATCTCATTCTGGGTGGTTGTGTAGTTCTGATGGGCTCTATCCAATGCGTAGATAGATCAGAACAACTTCACACGATGTTATCTAAGCATTGCCCCTACTGCGAAGTTACCAGCATCAACATGATCTCAAATGGCTGAGACCTCTCTGGATCTATAAAAGGATTAGTATACTCATTAACGCCTTCTTCAATAAGTTTAATACTTACAAACAATCAACAAAAAAATGAAAGCAATATCCTTTTTCAATAATTTACTCAGCGGCTTCGGAAAATCTTACAAAAATCATGAATAAACCATTTATAGAAGCCTATGTGACAAGAAAAATCCGAATTGATAATTGATCCTTAGTAGAGGAAGCTTCTATATTGCAACAATATTTACCCGATCTACTTCAAGTCCTGCAGAATATACGATGCGACCTAAAACATGGCTTCTCGCACCATTCAATGGCATTTTTTCTGGTTAAGCACAAGTTTATTCTCCTCACAGCTCTGCAAAATCAGAGTTAGATTGTGCAAGCAATGATTAAACGAGTAGCCAAACACAAAAAAAATCCATACAAACCTCCATTATATTTTAGATTAAATCATGAAAAATAGCCATCATGTAACGTTGAAATGTGGCTGAGACATTACCAAACCAAACCAAACATACCCAGTATATCCCGCTCAGAGCAGGGTCTGGGGAGGGTAAGATGTACGCAGACCATGCCCCTACCTATTACGGTAGGGAGGCTGTTTCCGTGAAGACCCTCAGCTTAGTGCACAACTACATATTGAGTGAAAAATACAAAGGGAAGCATATGATACGAAAAAACTCAAACAAAAAAAAAATGATACAAGCATGAACGCCATATGGACACTCAAACAAATACAATATGGCTGAGACATTACATAAGCCAAACGACATTATACAACAAGCATGAACGCCATGTGGACACTTAAAAAAAATGATCTTCTTGTATATATATATATATATATATATATATATATATATATATATATATATATATATATATGTGTGTGTGTGTGTGTGTGTGTGTGTGTGGTTATATTCCGAAAATCCATCAAGAAAACAATGAACTTCATACCCCCACCAACCTATATAATGTTTGATCAATGAAGGGGAGCAGAAAATGGTCCTTGTGAGTAGCCGTCTTTAAAGTCATGTAGTTGATACAGACTCACCACCCCTAATTATTCTCATAGCAATTAAATTTCTTTTTCATCCTTACTTATGGTCACCCATCATTTCTTAGCTCAGATGAGAGAGTTATGACCAAAATATGGAACTGTTGTGCATTTAGCTACATGCGGGATTTTATATTTATATTCGTTCGTTTCAGACATGTCTTGGCTCTTACAAATTTTAGGTCTTATTGTAACTAAAACTACAACTCAAAATTACATAAACAATACAGACTCTGTTTATTGTAATTTGAAATACAAAGAATATAATAGATGGTCTATTGTCTGGTGACTTCAAAAATAAAGTAAATTTCATGTCACTTAAAATCTTGTTATTTTTGGTGGTGACTTCAAAAATAAAGTAAATTTCATGTCACTTAAAATCTTGTTTTTTTTAGTGTATTCACTGATGATAAGTGTTTACAACGTACTTTTAAGTCTTTTTGCTCGTGACCTCATCATTGGTCCTACAAGAATGTATGGTTCTTCTTCCGATGAATTTATTGCATCTTGATTCAAATTACTCCTTCCATCCTCAAAAGGATTCATCCTCGAATTTGAAAATTCAAAAGGACTTAAGTCAGCAACACTGGAGGTTGTAGCAACATTATACTTACCATGTAAATCCACTTTATAGGCATTATCATTGATGTATTCTAAAATTTAGAACGGTCCTTCTCCCCTGGGTGTCAATTTTGACTTTCTTTGTGTCGAAACCTCTCCTTCCTCAAATGAACCAAAACCCAATCACCTAGTTCAATGAGTACTTGCATCCGTCCCTTATTCTCGTAACACCCACAAAAGGCGACTATTACAATATCGTGGACCCCTAACTGTGGCCCGTCAGGCGAACCACAAAAATAATAATCAGTACATAATTTAATTGTTGTGCCGAACCACATTATATTACCAAATACCATGATAATTAGTTTAAACATTATTCGCCGACTATGTTGATCAAACAACATGATCATCTAAAAATACAAGTATATTCCATATGAAAATGGAATATACCAGTGGAATGATAATATATTAATACAACAAGGCGATTCGGATTCCCGGACTAGTATCTTTGAGACTCTTCCCTGCCATCATGTTCATCATGTGCCCTTGCCTTCCCTCGACCTAAAATACGGTACAAACATAGATTTTTTCCAAAACCACAGGGTCATATATGTAATATAGCAAATCTCAAAATGTTGAACATACGCAATACATCAAGAGTATGAATAACGATAATCACAACTGTCAAACACACCTAATCACACATTGTGTATAATGACCAAACACATCTCACAAATACGGACATAATATTACGCTCGGGATGAAAATATGTCTATGCACAAGCCACCAACACATATTGATCCAATATATGTGTGGTCATGTACCTACTTAGTCTCACATAGTGACTGTCCTGTATGCAAAATTCAATGTGTCTATGCATAAGTCACCAACACGTATTGATCGAATACGCGTGTGGTCTTGTACCTACTTAATCTCACAGAGTAACTGTCCCATGAGACAACCTATCAACACACGACTGTAATACACCTGACTAAATATCCTAAACATATAAATCGGCAAACAAGTATGACTCTAGAGTAGAGATATCACGATAACAATATGAAAACAAAACTCAACACATCAATGCATCCATTAAGGATCAAGAAGGCACATGGAAGTGAAACAACGACATATCACTAATGAACGATCAACAAGGTCAACGATATCAACAACGATCTTGGGATCACTATCCCACAAGAAACAATGAATATGATCAAGCATAATAACTCCTTATGAATCATAATTCATAAAGCATAAGAAAATAATGTGCAACAATATGTACAACAATCATAAGCATTATTATCTTCATTAACAAGCAAGAAGTAAATGCCTCAATACCAGAGATAGAAATTTCTTCCACAAAAAAATGTCCTGCAATGAAAATAAACAATCTCTCCAAAAACCTTGAATGAGATACAATTCATTCAATATCAATAATCCACAAAAACTAATGGTTTCTTCAAGAACACCAAGAACCATTTATCGTCTTCCTTCTAAAGCATGATAATATGTTTTATCATCTTATTCTTCAATTATTTTAACTTATAACTGAAAACAACATCACCATGTACAATTATATCAATGCATAATCAAATCCTTCAAGTTCATAATCCTATGAAAGGAAATTGACTTGCATGAAATTGTATATCAAAGTGTTCTTCAACAAAATTCCAAGAACCTCAAGGAATAATAATACCCATCTCATATATATATATATATATCATGATTATATCTCCGTACACATCATAATCTCTTCAAAAACAAAATTCAAGTTGAAGAACAATTACCTCTTCAAGATTCAGAAGGAAACCCTCGATTGAATTTGCTCCAATACTCTTCCCAAGCTCAAAATTGTTATGGAAGATCAATTTCAATGAACACTCAAGCGTTATGAACTAAAAATATCTCGGCGAACTCTCTCTCTCTCTCTCTCTCTCTCATATGTGAAGAAATAAAGTGAATGGGTGTTCAAACCGATCAGAAGTCTTAAGTATTGCCATGAGATACGAACGTATCTCCAGATATTGTGGTCTTAACTCTCCAACACATAACTGTATGTAGACTACAGACGGTCGTTCCTTGCATAGCTTCCATCCACTCACATCGAATGTCAACGCCATATGGTCGGACCTCAATCAAATATGGTTATATAATACCTGTATATGACCGTATGCATGCATATGCATACGGGCGTACAGACCTTACATTGAAAACTTATGAAACCAACAGACCCACACATATGGCCGTAACTTAAGGTACATACAGTCGTATCATAAGTCATGTATGGCCGTAACTCAATATATGTACGATCGTGAAACCATCACATGCGGTCGTAATTCTATTCGTACGGCCGCACTCTTCACTCCAGTGGAAAAGTATAAACACAATCTATTAGCTCCAGCAACCAACATACTCACATATACCCTCAAATATTTGGTCGTAACCTCCGCATATACGTTCGTATTCCAACATGTACAGTCGTACAATTCTACTGCAAAAACCAGTAATGCCCATATATACATTCGTACAAAAATCATCACACCGCCGTGTTGCAATGTGTTATGGCCGTAACATCGAAACATACGGTTGTAATTGGCCTTTGGTGATATAAAACAACGATAGTCACAAACAGTTCCCAACACATCCAATACACGAATTGAGGAAGAACAACAACCCAATACAATCACTCAATGTATGAATATAATACGAATACCATTTGTTCAATAGTACAAAAACAAAGAAATACACTTGGATATTACAATTCTTTATTCGTGCATTATGTTTGTTGTCTTTTTCAATTTGTTCTCGAATCTTTGCATGCAATTGTTTGATCATTTCAGCATTTTTCTTACCATTGATATTGTTTATAACCTATAGGAATAGACAACAAGTCTGAAGGAGTTATCGGATTAAAACCATAAACGACTCCAAACGGTGATAATATTGTAGTAGAATGTACGGTTCTATTATAAGCAAACTCGATAGATGAAAAAGAGTTTCCCAATTTGTAAATAAATTATTTGCACGATTCTTAATAATTGGCCAAGAGTTTGGATAACCTCTATTTGGCCATCACTTTAGGGATGAAAAGTTGTTGAATAAATCAATTTTGTCCCCAAATTTGCCCACAAAACCCTCCAGAAATGATTAAAGAATTTTGTATCCCAATCGACTACTATAATTTGGGCATTCCATCCAAACGAACAATTTCTTTGAGAAATAGATTTACAATATGTGTGGTGTAACACACTAAAAATCAAATTTCGAATGTCATTCTGCTTGTTATAATTTTTATCATGGAAGATTTTTCAACTATATTTGGACAATAATATGGGAATATTTTATATAATTAAACAGGCATGTCTGGACTTTCAAAATGAGAATTCTAACTTAGAACAAATCTATGAATAATATCTCGTCTTATCCAAAATAAACTGAGATAAGCAAAAGCTAAATAAGTAAATAAATAGATCATTTAATTAGCTGTGTCGCTCAAACTCACTTCAAGCTCAATGACCTGAAAACATTATAAAATAAATGAGGGTGAGTATTTTAAAAACATACTCAGTGGTAGGATTCTTGATTCTTTCTTTCTTTGTCCAAACACATATAATTGCAGGAAAATGATAAGTCCTCTGAGCATTCTCATCCACGCAAGACCTTAATGTCAAGGGTGAAGGGAACACTTAATCTGTTGAAGGGAACTTATGTCAAGCATATAAAGAAAGTTCCCATAATTCCATAATACGATAAACATGTTGGACAAATACTTAAATAGAACATTCCGTAAATAATTTATCACCAACACAATTTAATTCACCAAGTGAATGCATATTTTCGAATTAAATAAAAGTTTTACCCACTTTTAAGTATACACGAGGTTTTACGAACCCGTGCGTTGCACAAATTGTATCTAATTGTTGATTGCATAATATTTTAGTAAATTGTTGAGTTGTAGAGTTCGATAAAAGCATGAAAATATTAGTAACAAAAGCACATTTACGAAATAAGAGCGAATTGCATTTCATTCTATTTTATTATTTAGAAGTCTTGTTATGATTCATGAAAAGCCAACAAACAGTTCATATCTGTGTGCATACCAAGTCCTTCAACTTCTTTTTCCGTTACCTTCTTTTGGGTAAGCAGTAATTATTTACCCTTAAATAACCTTCACAGTTGAAAAACTCGGATGCAAATATTGTCACGAAATCTTTACCCAAACACATCAATAATATCTCGATTACTTTCTTGGATAAGTTCCTCATTTTATCTCAATAAAATAAATATTTTTTACAATTAAATGCATACTTAGATAATCAGGAATTCAAATTCCTATTACCAGTCCAAAAAGCGAATCCACTTTAACGAAATTACTGACGTTCTCGGCCCTATTGCACAAAACTGTACACAAAATCACGACGAATTGACAGTAAACATAATACTAACACTTATCGAATAACAGGATACCAAAGATTACCACAATTATTATTATTATTAATAATAATAAAACTGACTTTTGTAAATGCTCCGAACCAGTTCCTGCTATTTCTCTGCCGGCTAATCTTACATCAAAATTACGATAAATCAATCCAATAGGAAAAATCTGCTAAAAAAATAAAGAACCACCAGCAAGAACAAATCTAATGGTGCAAAATTAAAAGCTAAGTTTGGTTTTAATTGGAGAAATTAGGTTACCTGAAACTGATAGAATTTGATGAGGCGAGGTTTGCCTTGATCATTCATTATTATTACTCCTCGTATCATCATCTTTACTGATTTGTTTCCAGTTCAGTTTAGCTGCTTTTTTTCTTCCCGTAACTGTAAAAAGGATTAATTGGAAGGAGAAACGCGTTTTATTTTTTTCTTCCCGTAACTGTAAAAGGGATTAATTGGAAGGGCTACAGGCCAAGGGGAAGGGGAAGGGGAGAAGTCATCAGATAATGGTTAATCATGTGGAAGACTACCTCTTTGTGTTCCTAAAACTATAATTGAGGTCATTGAATTGAATCATAATTGTTTTGCACATTAACACTTGTTAATTAAATTAATGTACTCAATCTTTATATATTATAGATTCTCTTGATTCGATAAATGCACTGATTGGGTGACCTTACTCTTATGAGTCCAAGATATTATCTACAAATAATTTAATAATAATTGATAAACAATATATATATATATATATATAAATGTTACTACCTCTATCCCTATTTAGTTGTCCTGTTTCGACTTTCAATATTTAAATTGACCAATTTTTAATCAAAGATTATGAACAATTCTTTTATTATTTTTAGAAAGTAAAAATTGCATTTTAAAATAGATTATATTTACTTTACAATGATATAATTTTTTTATTTTATCTATTGTATAAATTTCAGTCAAATTTGAGTCAATTTGACCGGTCAAAAATCAAACTTAACAATTAAAAAATGACGGAGGGAGCATATATAACAAACAAAGTATAGGGACGAAATTTTAATCCAAGGATCATGGCCGAATTAGCCTGGAATTTATTAAAATTGGATTTGGATTAAATAAATTTTGATGGAGCTAGTCCAATTTGGATTTAATGGAAGGCTCAAAACAGTTGCAAGGAGCCCAGTTACAAAATAACCCCCTCAACAGTCCCTATTCTTCGGTCGCCCCGCGGCCCGCCCAGATTTATTTTCTCACCCGCCCAGAGCGCCACATGTCCATATATATATTGGTAACTCAAAATGATTTCTCAGTGATAATAAGCTAGAATTGGCATACGTTTACCCAATTAACCTTCGATGGGTTGTGCAATTTGCCCCCAAATGTAATTTTTTTAAAATTTTCCGACAATTTAAAAATGTGCACTATATATGTACGGACTACAGACCCGACACATCAATTTGCCCAAAAAGACCTGAGTGTTAAATTTACCCTAGCCCTTGCATGTGTAATGCATGTGTTTAAGTTGCTGGAAAATTTAAAAAAAAAAAAATAGCTAGAAAATGAGGTTTTGACAAATGGCACTACCAATCAAAAGTTAGACAAGTTTTTGCACTTTTTTAACGGCACATAGTTTCAATGGTTGGGATTAGGGCTGTAAACGAACCTGAAAGCTCGATCCGGTTCGAGATATTCAGTTCGAAGAAACTCGATTCATTCCCTCAAACTTAGAGCCAAACTCTATTTAGGGTTTGCAAACCGAACAAAGCGGTTCGGCTCGACTCGGTTATTGTAGCAAAGGCCCTTTAAAAATAACTCTCCCCCAACCCAATTAATTGTATCCGTCCGTTTAAGCAAAAACACAGCCCTAATCCAATTTGTGGATACTTCATGCAATATTTTTGCTACATGCCTTAGATATGATGTAAACATATGTTGAAAATCTGATAAAGATACAAATTTATCATCATTTATCTCATTTTTTTCATTTCTCAGCAACTCTCATCCATTTAATTCAGTCACTCGTAAAAAAATTGAAACTTTTAGTCAAACGGTTCGGCTCAATTCGCAAAAATTCGGCTCGGTTCAAGGTGTTCAAACGTATACCCAAACGTTAAATTCTAAGATTCGACACTTTCAAACGTGTTCGACCTAAAATTCGACAATTCCAAACGTATACTCAAACGTACCATAGTTCGGTTCGGTTCGGTCCGTTTACAGCCCTAGTTGGGGTGCTTATATTTTTTTCTCTAATTACAAATGGATCTTAAAGATATGGCCTGCAAACAATGATTCCGATGTCAATAAAATCAAATGTCAATGAGTTGAATACAAATCACAAATGAGCTTGATGTTCAACTATTCAATTCAAGTGAATCTTTCGGCTTGATATTGCTCAAGATCAAGTTCAAGATACAAGCACAAGGCAAACAAATAATAACACATGCATCTAAATGCATACAATGAGAACCACCTTTTCCCCAATTATGATACACTAATGTATGAGAATGTAATCAAGAATCGTCAGAGCACAATACCAACAAAGTGATGTAGACCAATTTACAAGTTGGGTATAATTTCTAAGAACTTTAAACTA
Source organism: Orobanche coerulescens (assembly GCA_033398695.1). Classification (NCBI taxonomy): domain Eukaryota; kingdom Viridiplantae; phylum Streptophyta; class Magnoliopsida; order Lamiales; family Orobanchaceae; genus Orobanche; species Orobanche coerulescens. The sequence continues at coordinate 56,573,370 of CM065803.1, forward strand.
TACTACTAGTGATCAACATTAAAATACATGATATAAAAACACTAAAGACAATAAATGACCTAGGATTTCTACCATGGATTCGCCTTTCTCCTTAGATTATGAAGAACAAAATTACAGGGATCACCTTACCCTCAGAATCATGTCAGTCACCTGGAGAGGAGAGGTATATCAAAACTCCCTAGCAGCAAATTAAAAATCATGCGGCTTTCTTTCAGTCTGCCGAAACATATTTCTTCTCTGCATAATACTTCTTTTCTCTTGCTTCTTTCTTGGCATTCCGCTTCTGTGGACATTAACAAAAATTATTCGTATGGATAAACACGAGGTATTAAAAAGCAACAGTTACCAACAGATGTAATATATTCTAATCTTGTGTAACCAACAAGATATAACACATGTGTACAAGCAACTTATTAAAATAGGATAGGAGACCCCTAAAGGTTTAGCTTAGTTACACACGAAAAAAATATAATATTTTTCGAAATTATAAATACCTCCGTAAGGCTTGTATTACTTAACAAATGAAAACAATGATCAAGAGACGAATGAAATTTTGGAAGAACAATTGAGTGTTTTACAATCAGGGCAAACCTCAAGTGTATTTTTATAGTTAACTTATTGTGACAAGTTCCAAACTTTCCATTGGTGGAAAAAAAAAATTAGCCTAATATAATCACTATCATGTCGCAAAACACCAGAAAAACACACACATGAAAAGTGATGACAACTCATATTACACAAAAATCCAAAACACATGCATGATTTCCTATCCCGTTCGTTCATAACACAGGCCTCGAGTCAACCCAAAATTCAGAAACGTACAGGTTGAAACATCACAATGAGAAAAATCAAACAAGTTTAACGAAAAATACCACATAAATCTCATGATTGGCAATAATCCTGTGGGCTATGGAAGTGGTAGTGGTATTGTTCGGGCTCTCAAGCATTTGGAAAATTCCCATACTCTTGGGAACTACATAGGGATCCGACTTGTCCTGCACGATGTAATCACATTTTCTAGCAGACCCTTTCGCCATAGAATAGCCGGATAAAGTACTTTCTTAAAGTCCCACAGATATGAAATGGTTCAAACTTACATTCGAGAAAGGATTGTTCTCGGAAACTGTCCCATGTGCAACCAAAGATATGTTGAAAGTCATAATCTTTTGCAGGCCAAACATAAGAAATATAACGAGAAAGTAGAATTGTAAGTAACAGCAGATATGAAGGGGGGATAAAAATCTAAACAACCTGAGCTTTGGCCTTTTCTACACATTGCAACCGAAACTATTGTTTCTTGCAACTAATAACCTAAAGTGGCCAGCCCAAATATTCACCCATGTGCACTTAAATATTCCAATTCCCTATGGTTGGAAGAAAAAACCACATAGTTTTTAGGTTGTTAGTTGCGGAAAAATATTTGCCCATATGGGAATCCCGAATCAAGAGAGAGCTTGGTTCGACAAGAAAACTATTAAGGCGTACCATATCTTTAGTAACTTCCCGAGGTGCACCAATAATGACCTCATCAACATATCGACATGCGAGCACGCTAAGGCTACGTTCATGGAGATTCATGAGTGGGAAATGACTCCCTCGGAGATCACTGCAAAATATAAAGAAAATAAATAATAAATAAATATAGGTCTGATTTCTTCCAAGCATCACATACACGGCCCTATAATATGGTTGGAACAATTTTCTTTACAGTAATCTGGGAAAAATCCCTTAAGGTTTGGCCAAAAAATAACAAGAACAAAAAAAACAGCTAACTTTGAAAATCACAAAAACCACCCTTAAGGTTACACCTGCCCTGCCTTACGTTTTGCACCTACCTTTAGTGAAGCTAAAGAAAATTGTTGGCTTCATCAATGTTTTATATTTACATCTCAACTTTTGTAAATATTACAAATAACCCCAACTTTTCCTCTTGCATTTTGCATTAAGATCCCTCAAATTTCCTACGTACTACAAATAGCCAGATGAACAGGTGGAGGTTATTTGTAATATCTCAATAAGTTGATGGGTGTGATTGTAAAACATTTAGTGACGTCAAAAATGGTTGAGTCATAATGTAAGACGGAACCCAATCTCAAGGGTTGTTTTTGTAATTTTCAAAATTAGCTGACAATATCATCTGCGAACATCATACACCACGGAACGTTATTTTGAATTTCTCTTGTCGATTCGTCCATGACTATGGCAAAGAGAAAAGGACTAAGAGCAGATCCTTCACAAGAGAAATTCAAAATGACGTTCCGTGGTGTATGATATTCGCAGATGATATTGTGTTGATTGATGAAACGAAGGTTGGAGTGCAACAGAAATTGGAACTTTGGAGGGATACTTTGGAAGCTCGAGGTTTTAGGCTGAGCAGAAGTAAGACTGAATATATGGAGTGTAGGTTTAGCGAAAACAGTGATAGAGAGGCAGGGATGATCACATTTGATGGGAAAGTTGCTCATGGATCCACTTTCTTTCGGTATCTTGGATCTATTATCCAAAAGGATGGAGAGCTAGATGGCGATGTGGCTCACAGAATAAAGGCAGGGTGGTTGAAGTGGAAGAGTGCCACAGGGGTTTTATGTGATCCGACATGCCTCATAGATTAAAGGGTAAATTTTACCGCACGGCAATTAGGTCTGCACTGTTATATGGCACCGAGTGTTGGGTTGTAAAATAGTGTCACGTTCAAAAGGTGAATGTGGCGGAGATGCGTATGCTACGATGGATGTGTCGTCATACAAAAAAGGATCGGCTCAGAAATGAGTTGATTAGAGAGAAGGTAAGAGTTGCGTCTATAGAAGACAAGATGATGGAGAATCGATTACGATGGTTTGGTCATGTGAGAAGAAGACCTGTTGATGCCCCAGTGAGGAGGCTAGAAAGTTGGGGAACAAGTAATATTGTGAAAGGTAGAGGAAGACCCACGAAAACTTGGATAAAGATGATTGAAAATGATATGCGGTTTCTTGGAATTGGAGAAAGTATGACGATGGAGAGGCAAATGTGGCGGGAAAGAATACGGATGGTGGATGGAATCTCGTTCCTTTTTTTATTCCTATTTTTTTTATTTCATGTTATCTTTTAATTTATTTTTCATGATTTTTCATTTTTTTTTCTCTACTTTTTCCCTCTTTTTTTCCTTTTATGTTATTTATGTAACGATCATTGACGGTTTCAAAGTTTGATTCATGTTAGCCGACCCCAAATCATTTTGGGACTAAGGCTTAGATGTTGTTGAGCTGAGTTTTTTGTAAATACTCCAAATCTTAGGGAGTAGCTTCTTATTATTATCCTTACTAATTTGCTATTATGAAAGGAGTGTTGATTAGGAGATATAACTCGTGTATTGGCATAGAGAACTAGAAGCATTCTGCAAAGAAATAAGTCATACCTTATAATATGGTCAGAATAAATGCCAACGAGGAGAAAATCTCCAAGTTGTCTGGCACACTTTAGGATCTGTGCACTCACAAAGAGCAATTTAATCATATTATTCCAAAAAGACTGGAAAGAGAAATATCACATGACAATTTCAGAATTGAAGACATGCACTAGAATAAAGGGTAAATTGCACTTTATGCATTTTTTCTCATAAATTATATTTTAAATAACACTATATATCTTCTGGATATTGGATTTCAGTGAGACACGAAGCAAAACTCTTCTCCAGATGCAACTTTTTGATTTATGCTCCGGACAATTTTCTTTTACTTTGTCTTTGCTCATTAAAATCCAACATCCAAACATAACCTAACAAACTCTCTTACTGTGAAGTTGGCAAGAAAAGAGGTTTCTTTCTGCTTGCAGGGGGGGGGGGGGGGGGGGTCTCCTCGCCCAAAGAAAGGAAGAGCCAAAGTGCTGCTCCAGGACAGTCAGGGGAAGACTTCATACATTAACTATGTCATCTCCTTTCACTAGCATCGGATATTCCGATTATCTCGCTAAAGAGCCTTCTTTATCCCGGGTCAACAAGAATAGCTGATTTGTCCTAAGAGCAGTTATCCCGTGATGAGAAGGTAGATATGAAATCTAGCCTTTACCCAGTCCCTACGATTTCAGTTTCTTCTATGCTATCTGAACTTTCCTGTGTTATCTGCATCCTAGGACTTAGAACTGCTTACATACAGGTAGAACATCTAACAGCTAGAAAGAAGCTGGGCTATTGCTTTAGGCCCCACTCCAGAGATCAGGTAAAATATGTTTCACATATCCAAGTTGGAAAGTCTAAGAAGACAGAGATTACTGACCGGAGGGCTCCTCCTTTAGAATGGCAGAAGGTCCATTTCCCCTCTATCTTAGAAAGGAGTGTCCGGCTCACAAGCCAGTTGTTCTGGCGGTTGGCTGCCTGAGCCGGCAGCCCCCTGTTGGGGAACGCCCATACATGAAAGCTTTCTCTCCTCACACTTTTCATTCTCTCTTCTTGTTCTTTAAGCGCCAACGCCAACAGATACAGATAATAGCCATACAATTAGTGAGACTCGAAGCAAAATGCTTCCCCCGATATAACTTTGTGTTTTATGTTCCGGACAATTTTCTTTTATTTTGTCTTTTCTCATTAAAATCCAAGGTCCAAAAATAACCTAAGAAAAAAAGGGAAGCTCATATTATCAAATATGGGCATACCACAACGAGAGTCATAATCGATGATGTACGTGTGATTTTAAAATATGAATCACGTAATGTGACATAACTATAGCAATTATCTCGACTCATCACCAGCTCATGATACTTTCCATGTACTTGAAAAACCTATGACGTTGATGGTTTTGGAAACTCATTTCATTTATCCTTCGTATGACGAATGCGACACGAAAGGCATCCAGCGTCAAACTTTGCCACTTTGTATTTTGCATGCATTATAGTGTTGACTAATTTGTCATCTCCTCGCCCAACGAAAGGAACAGCCTAAAGTGCCGCTCCAGGACAGTCAGGGGAAGACTTCATACATTAACTATGTCATCTCCTTTCACTAGCATCGGATATTCCGGTTATCTCGCTAAAGAGCCTTCTTCATCCCGGGCCAACAAGAATAGCTGATTTGTCCTAAGAGCAGTTATCCCGTGATGAGAAGGTAGATATGAAATCTAGCCTTTACCCAGTCCCTGCATTTTCGGTTTCTTCTGTGCTATCTGAGGTTTCCTGTCTTATCTGCATCCTAGGACTTAGAACTGCTTACATACAGGTAGAACATCTAACAGCAAGAAAGAAGCTGGGCTATTGCTTTAGGCCCCACTCCAGAGATCAGGTACGATATGTTTCACATATCCAAGTTGGAAAGTCTAAGAAGACAGAGATTACTGACCGGAGCGCTCCTCCTTTAGAATGGCAGAAGGCCCATTTCCCCTCTATCTTAGAAAGGAGTGTCCGGCGCACAAGCCAGTTGTTCGGGCGTTTGGCTGCCTGAGCTGGCAGGCCCCTGTTGGGGAATGCCCATACATGAAGGCTTGCTCTCCTCACACTTTTCATTCTCTCTTCTTGTTCTTTATGCGCCAAAATATACAGATAATAGCCATACAATTAGTGAGACTCGAAGCAAAATTCTTCCACCGATGTAACTTTGTGTTTTATGTTCCGGACAATTTTCTTTTATTTTGTCTTTTCTCATTAAAATCCACGGTCCAAAAATAACCTAAGAAAAAGAGGGAAGCACATATTTCAAATATGGGCATACCACAACGAGAGTCATAGTCGATGATGTACGTGTTGATTTTAAAATGTGAATCACGTAATGTGACATGACTAGCAATTATCTCGACTCATCACCAGCTCATGATACTTTCCATGTACTTGAAAACCTATGACGTTGATGGTTTTGGAAACTCATTTCATTTATCCTTCGTATGACGGATGCGTTATGAAAGACATCCAACGTAAAACCTTGCCACTTTGTATTTTGCATGCATTATAGTGTTGACTAATTTTAGACAACTAATTGGCACTATAATCTCTATGCCACCCAGTGTTTTAAAAGGCGGACGGAGTCGCGCCTCAAGGCGCCGCCTCGAGGCAAGGCGTCGAGAAAACGTCCCCGAGCGCTCTTTTTTTTACCATAAATGAAGGAGGCCGTCTCGTGTGGCTGAGGCGCATGAAAGGCGTACGCCTAGAGGCGTCAACCTAAGGCGTTTGAGGCGTTTTAAGTTGTTAATTCTTTTTTACTTTTTTTATTTTTTTTTATGCAAATTGGAAAGAAAGAAGGAGAGAGTCAGGGCCCAGGCAAAAGCCCTAATTGACTTCCAGCGAGAGAGAAATAAAGAGAGAGAAAGAGATAAAAAAAAAACCAGCAACTCCAGCAACCCGCGACTTCCAGCGAAAAGAGAACGGTGACTTCCAAAGACAGCCTATGTTTCTGGCGACCACAGTTTTTCTGCTCTCCTTTTATTCTTTTTTTTTTCTCTTAGGCAGCAGGGTTTTTAAAAAAAAAAAACTGAATTTAGTTTTGAATATGTAATGATTGCACACTTAAAATAAAATCCAAAAATCGTTTCGGTTTTTAGTTTCTTCTTTTTACCTTTTTTCCTTTTTAATTTTATTTTTTCTTGGCTTTTCCTCTGTTTTTAAACTCTGCCTGTGGGTGTCTTCTTGACATCCATTGCCGGTCCCAAGCCCGGATAAAAGAGGAGGGTTGCGGTAGGTTAGTGGCAGCCAGCGTAAAACTCGTCACATTCCATGGACATGAATCAAACATTGAAAATCGTTGGGGCGTCTCCTCAGAAGCGACGCGCTGCATTTCATAGGCCCGGGTGCAGTGATAAGTATGCGAGGGTTGCTAGGTCGTCGCCCAGAAGCGGCGCGCCTCCTTTACATCTGAGGGTGGTGTCAAATGAGCAAGGATGCGCTACACTTCATAGGCCCGGGTGTAGTGGAAAATATGCAAGGGTTGCTAGGTCGTCGCCCGGAAGCGGCGCGCCACCTCGAAGTATGGGTGTGGTGTCAAATGTGCAAGAATCCTTGCAGCGTGGACGGGGACAGACAGAGAAGTTAGTTCTTGCGGCTAGTAAGGGTAGTAAGGTGCGGTTTGGAGCTTGGAACGTTGGCTCTTTGACGGGTAGATCAGCAGAAGTGGGGGAGGTTATGAAAAGGAGGAGAATTCACATAATGTGTATACAAGAGACTAAGTGGGTTGGCGAGAAGGCAAGAGTGTTAGCTCCTTGGGGTTACAAGCTTTGGTACTCTGGAAAGGATAGAAGTAGAAATAGAGTGGGTATCGTCATTGATAAAGAATTCATTGATGATGTGGTGGAAGTGTCAAGAAAGAGCGATAGAATAATGAGTATTAAGCTTGTGATAGGGGATGAGTTTCTAGCTATCATAAGTGCTTATGCACCACAAGTAGGATTGGATGCATCGATCAAACAAGAATTTTGGGAAGATTTGGAAGAGGTTGTCGAACGAATTCCTATGGGTGAGAAATTGATCATTGGTGGTGACCTCAATGGGCATGTCGGTGTTAGCAGAGATAGCTTTGAGAGCATTCATGGTGGCTTTGGTTTTGGGGACAGGAATGAAGCAGGAAATGGTATATTGGATTTCGCATTAGCTCATGACTTGGGTATTATGAACACTTGGTTCGAGAAAAGGGACTCTCATTTGGTGACATATAGAAACGGAGGTAATGCAAGTCAGATTGATTTTTTTTTAGTAAGGAATGTTTGGAGGAAAAGTTTTACTAATTGCAAGGTGATACCCGGTGAGAGTGCTGCAACACAGCATAAAGTTGTGGTGCTTGACTTTCGAGCCAAGAGGCACTTAAGAAAGAGAAGACCACAAGTTGACCCTCGAATTAAGTGGTGGAAGCTCAAGGGGAGAGTCGACATACTTTTGTGGCTAAGATTGCTGATAGTGGTATTTGGTCTGATTGCACGGAGATGGATATAGATTCGATGTGGAACTTGTTGGAGCATAACATAAAGGAAGTTGCAAAAGAAGTCTTAGGAGAATCTAAAGGAAACAGACCATCAAGTAAGGACACATCTTGGTGGAAGGATGAAGTTAAGCAAGCGATAAAGACCAAACGTGAATGTTATAAGGTACTGGGTAAATGCTCGAGCGATAAGAATTATGAGAAGTACAAGAAAGCTCGAACAGAAGCTAAAAAGGCAGTGCGAAATGCCCGATCAAAGGTCAATCAAGAATTATATGCAAGATTAGATACTAAAGAAGGGGAAAAAGATATCTATAAACTTGCTCGAATGAGAGAGAAGAAGACGCGAGATATTGGAAAAGTTAAATGTGTAAAGATACGACCAAAAGTTTTGGTTCAAGATAAAGAGATAAAAGAGAGATGGAGGTCATACTTTGATACCCTATTCAATGGCCATCAAGAACAAGATATTGGGAATTTAAACATCCCCTCAAGTATGGTTAACCGAGAGTTTAAGAGAAGAATTCAAAAGGGTGAAGTGACAATTGCATTGAAGAAGATGGGGTCAAAGAAAGCGGAAGGACCAGATGGTATACCTATCAAGTTTGGAGGTGTTTGGGGGAGAGAGGGATCGAATGGGTAACTATGCTTTTCAATAAGATTTGAGAAGCAATAAGATGCCATCGCATGGAGGAAAAGTATTCTCGTCCCTTTGTATAAGAACAAAGGTGATGTTCAAGATTGTTCTAATTATCGCGGAATTAAACTAATGAGTCATACCATGAAGTTGTGGGAACGAGTGAATGAACAAAGGATCAGGAAATGTGTGAAGATAATAAAATCGGTTTGATTTATGCCTGGAAGATCGACCATGAAAGCAATTTATCTTATCCTATATTGATGGAACATTATCGAGATAAAAAGAAAGATCTGCATATGATTTTTATTGATTTAGAGAAGGCATATGATAAAGTACCAAGAGAAGTACTTTGGTGGGCCTTAGCAAAGAAGGGTGTATCGCGGAAATATATTGACATTATAAAGGACATGTATGAGGGAGCTAATACAAGTGTACGTACTAATGTTGGGAAGACAGAAGAATTCCCTATTACGATTGGGGTGCATCAAGGATCTGCTCTTAGTCCTTTTCTCTTTTCAAAATGACGTTCCGTGGTGTATGATGTTCGCAGATGATATTGTGTTGATTGATGAAACGAAGGTTGGAGTGCAACAGAAATTGGAACTTTGGAGGGATACTTTGGAAGCTCGAGGCTTTAGGCTGAGCAGAAGTAAGACTGAATATATGGAGTGTAGGTTTAGCAAAAACAGTGATAGAGAGGCGGGGATGATCACATTTGATGGGAAAGTTGTTCATGGATCCACTTTCTTTCGGTATCTTGGATCTATTATCCAAAAGGATGGAGAGCTAGATGGCGATGTGGCTCACAGAATAAAGGCAGGGTGGTTGAAGTGGAAGAGTGTCACAGGGGTTTTATGTGATCCTGGCATGCCTCATAGATTAAAGGGTAAATTTTACCGCACGGCAATTAGGTCTGCGCTGTTATATGGCACTGAGTGTTGGGCTGTAAAACAGTGTCACGTTCAAAAGATGAATGTGGCAGAGATGCATATGCTACGATGGATGTGTGGTCATACAAAAAAGGATCGGCTCAGAAATGAGGTGATCAGAGAGAAGGTAAGAGTTGCGTCTATAGAAGACAAGATGATGGAGAATCGATTACGATGGTTTGGTCATGTGAGAAGAAGACCTATTGATGCCCCTGTGAGGAGGCTAGAAAGTTGGGGAACAAGTAATATTGTGAAAGGTAGAGGAAGACCCAAGAAAACTTGGATAAAGATGATTGAAAATGATATACGGTTTCTTGGAATTGGAGAAAATATGGCGATGGAGAGGCAAATGTGGCGGGAAAGAATACGGATGGTGGATGGAGTCTGATTCCTTTTTTTTTTTAAATTCCTATTTTCTTTTATTTCATGTTATCTTTTAATTTATTTTTCAGGATTTTTTTTTTTTTTTACATTCATTCTCTTTTTTTATTTGCTTTTTTCTCTACTTTTTCCCTCTTTTTTCCTTTTATGTTATTTATGTAACGATTATTGACGGTTTCAAAGTTTGATTCATGTTAGCCGACCCCAAATCATTTTGGGACTAAGGCTTAGATGTTGTTGTTGTTGTTGTTGTGTTTTCCTCTGTTTTTAAATATGAATTGTTATAATAATTAAGTTAATAATATCTTTCGGTCATAATTGGCATTATATTGATATCTCTGTATTTCGTTAAATCGATGATGTAGGAACATGACATCCGGAAAGCGGAAGGATCCGGCAGTGAAATATTACGTGGAGGTAACGGGAATGGAAGGAAAAGGCTCTGATGGTCCTAATTTCAATTCGTCGTGATATTTTAATCCGAATATTTTTTTGTTTGAGATGATAAACTTTATTTTGTTATGTTTTTATGTTCGTTGTATTGGTGTAATTGCTAAATACTTCAAAACAATGCTATTCGGCTGTGTTCCTTTGTTAATTATGAAGCTTCTATTTTATATATATATAATGGCGCGTTACATATGCGATCAATATTAGATGCGATGCTTTCTGTACTAATTTATGCATGAGTTTTGTACTAATTATGCATGAAATATATGCATTTCGTGCATCAAAATTTCAATGCATTAAAATATACAATATATGCATCAAAATATCGATGCATTAAAATATTAGACTATATGCATCAAATATATTGCATATTTTAATGCATTGAAATTTTGATGCACGAAATTCATATATTTCATGCATAATTAGTACAAAACTCATGCATAAATTAGTACTGTAAAGTACTGCATCTAATATTGGTACTGCATAGAACGCGCCCCTATATATATATATATAAATTATAAAAACCAAGGCTTACGTCTCGCCTCATTTTTACATAACGCCTCAAACACGCCTTACGCCTTTTAAAACATTGATGCCACCGACCCCAACATAGTTGGGATAAGGTGCGGTCGATGATGATGATATGATGATGGGCATACCACAACCACAATAACTGCCGAAACACCAAAATCTGTTTTTTGCACCAAGCGTGAACAATAAATAGCAGAAAGCATAGAGAAATCTTTAGTTGTCTTCCACCCAAACAAAAAACTATAGTTGTCAATTAGGAGCAGGATGAAAATTCAATTATCTTTTAAAAAAAGTAAGGTATTGTGAAGCCCATGTCTTCTTTAGCTAAAAATTCAAGTTTCATATCAACATCCCATATTAGTAACTGAACTCATTTCATGGCTTCATAAAATGGTATAATACCTCCACGTGTCCAGCATGAAAAAGATCAAACGCGCCATCAATGTACACAACACGAGAATTTGGTCCGGGGCCCTGAAATCAAACAACATAACCCAAATTTAAATTACAAAGCATCACAAAAGAAAACTGCACTGTCAGCCAAAAGAGTGGGGGGGGGGGGGAACGACACACACATTCTCATTAATTTTAGATAGAGGCGTCCACAAAATTATAAGAAAAATCCAGAAGTCTTCGTCCTTTATTATCAACATATATATATAAGCAAAAAACAATATACCATGTCAAGGGTCAGTGGCCCACCATGGCATATAATGTGTATGTGGGTTTTTTTATGAGTATATATAAGATCAAATTTAAAAGACTTAACATGATTATTTGACCAAAGTAATATAAAATACAGCTGAAGTATATATAAATCTTTTCAGGCTTGAGTATTAATCCAGTTCTGTACATTTTTTAGTCTTTCTTCCATTATATTGGAGAAAACAATAACAAACTGTATTTCATTGTTAAAATGTTGAGTTAAATGATGGTCCCTTCCAAGTTAATCACAAAGTGAGACATCGCAGACGTATATCCAAAATGGCCCCCAAATAAGTTCATTTTGACAATTAGCCAGTTTGTTAAATCCTTTTCTGGTCAACCATACACGTAGATAATTATGGAATATGTGGAAATAAGTAGGAGAAGTAGGAAATAAAGTGTGTATGTTATTGAGTTAGTATATGATTGCGATCAAGATGGAAATGAGCTCGGTACTTCTGAAGTATTTTATTCTCCTCAGAGGCAGATCCACTGGGGGCTGGTGGTCACCCCCCCCCCCAACCCCGCGCTCACCCCAAAAAGTATTGTGAATTCTTTCAAACTATATATGTACGTAAAAATTGTGTTGTGTTGTATAAAACTATATTTGTAATATATGTAAACATAAATAATACTCATTTCGTCCCACTTGAAGAACCTTGGTTAAGGTACAAACAACTTTTTAATTTTAGTCATTTTAACCAGTGTTTTAAATAGCGGTAGCTTTTTTGGGACGACCCATCCCACATCGAGGAATTGTGGGATTTATATCTTACTTATAAGATGCTCATCCACTATTATTGAGCACCAATATCACCCATGGACACCACACCAAGATGTTCTGTGCCTGGTGGGCCAGTGTGAGAGCTACATGTTTGGGCCAAAAGTGTGGGAACAAAGTGTTGTTCCGGCCAAAGTGCTATACCGCTAGAGGTGTGAGACACCTCTTGATTCCATACGAGCCACCTCTTGAATCCTACATCCCATGGGTCATCTTACTTATAAGATGCTCACCCACTACTATTAAGCACCAATAATATCCATGGACTTTGGGGTGGGCTTGTGGTAGGCCCAGTTGATCCAAAATATTGTGTACCAGTGGGCCAGTATGTGAGTTACATGTAGCGGTTAGGGTTTTCAGGCTCGAGACGTTACAGTTTTGTCCCCCATAGCTAATAGTGCAAATAGTGTACCGCGTAACATAAGCAATTCGGGAATTTCATAGTTTAAATTGAAAATTAAAAAATATTATTATATAAAGAATAATAAAGAAAGAATATTAGTTTAATGTCATTAAAGTACCTCAAATAACATTAAAATTGAAGTATAAAACTTACAATTCACAAAGATGATGTATCCTATTCATTGATTATAAAATACAAGGGAAATCTGAAAATTAATGATAAAAAGAAAAAAAAAAGATCAAAAATGAAAGAAAAAAATAAAAGGACTCAGATTGACAAATAAAAAAGGAAAAGGAATATACTCAATGACTTTTCCTTTATTCCATTTAATAATTGACAACTCAAAAAGCAAAAGAAAAAAGTCAAAAAGGAAAAGGAATCAGATTATCCTCTCTCCTTGCCCAGAAAGCGTGCGCTTTCTGCAAGATGTGGCACATCGCATTTTTGGGTCATCGAATGCGATAGCGCTCCATATAGCAGGCAAACCGGCGCTTATTAAAACACTAATTTTAACGAAGGTACAAATCGTTTTAAACCATCTATCCTCACTTTTTTAAAAAATTCCAATCAACTAATATTGTAAATTTATATAAGAGAAAACTTTTATTTTAAAAAATATTATCTAAATTTTATTTAGATATTAAGATTTTATTTTGAAAGTATACTCTTCTATTGGGACAAAATCATGTTTTGAAAGTACCTCTTCGAGTGAGACCGAGGGAGTCTTATTCACCCCCAACCCCCCAAAAAAATCCCAGTCCCGAGCCCCTTGACCATTTTCAATCCCCTCGCCCTTACTAAAATTCCTGGATCCACCCCTGATAATACTAGAATATGATTGTGGCCTAGCTGGAACTTGCTCTGTGTTTTTTTGTTCTCTGTAGATCAGACTCTTTTAGCCCCTTATCTCTCATTTACTTCTACAATGTAAAATAGACATGCTAGAGAGCCGCTAAGTGTCCAGATCTCCCGGAATTCCTTGAGCTACATCACATAAGAATTCAAAGAACATCATGCTATTCTATATATGACATACAACCAGTTTCATTCCAGACCACCTATACTGTCTGACAGCCAAAAGACTCATGCCATCTTGAAGATCTCAACACTCGACATTGCTAACATGATGTGATGATCGCATTTGAACAAAAAAAAAAAAAAAAACTGAACATACCATTCCATTTGAGAATTGCACAATTCTTCTTGAAGTGGGTAGGAAATGAGATATGTGTCCACCATTAGACAAAGATTTGCTACTCTGGGAGCTGTTGAATTCGCCAGCTTGAGATGGTTCCGAGCATACTTCGTCAGATTTAACATCCTTAATACCAGATAGGATCCTCCCTGCATACATGTTAACGTTCAAAAATTAAAGTGGCGACATTATCTTATATATTACTTCTCATAAAGATGCCAAATAATGCCAGTTCATAATTTTGTTTTGGACATGTATAATGACTTCTTACAAAGGTGTTAAAACATTAGCTCAAATTTTTGTCGAAACACTTTTCATGGAAATTAGATAATGACAGACTTGTCGAGAATAAAAATACAAAAAGATTAAGCAGGAAGTCTGTCTGATAAGAAAAAACACCAGGTTGTTAAGTAGAATCCTGAAGCATGAGAAAGTTAGACAACTTTAATTGGTCAACAAAGTCACGAACTGATTAGTGAATTAAAAAATTGTGAAGGATTGAACAATGCAGCTAAGAAAAGAAGTTGATCCAGTACTTTTTTATAGTGTATCTCTCAACCTAGCTTTAAAAAGTCCTGGATATATATATATATATAGCTTAGAATCAGCTTCCCGACATAACAATGACATCTAAAATTTTTGATCAACTATCAAGTGTGACAAATCCTACAGTATCTTCTGTATGTAGATTTCTTCATCCAAGAAATACATGCATGTTCGCGAGTTACTTTTTTTTATCCTCTAAATACTCCATGTTCGGGACCAGCAACGTGAGCAACCTTTTTGGTGGCCAATAATAAATTTGCCAGTGATGATGAACGAACAGATCATATTTTATGGTGCTCAATAATATAATGTCAATATGAAAGTGTTTAGATTCGTGCAAGAGAGAAGGAAATTTCCGTGGTTTCCTTGCCCACTCAACGTTGTACATATTATCAATTGCCAAAAGAAATTGAACATTCGTATAAAAAATCATGTAGGTCGACCAATATATATATATATATATATATATATATAAGAGGAACACAGTACCTACAATATCTGTGCTGGATACACCTTCAGTGCGTTTGATTTGCTTATAGCGACCAACTTTTTTTGCTAGTGCATACGCATCAGTTCCATCCGGAAGAAGGCAGGGATCATCACCATGAATAATGTAGTCAATCTTATGTTCCTTAAAGAGTCTATGCATAAACTCTTCTGTAATTTCATAGGGAGCATTAGGAATCACTTCATCCACCCACTTCAACCCGCTAACAAGGGCCAGCCTGAGATAAGGGATATGATATATCAGATCAAGAATGCAAGAATCATCTAACATGGTACACTTATGATTTTAGAATGGCCAATTAGGTCTCTGGACACAATATTAAAGTAGCTATTAAAAGAAGCAGACTTCCAATGAGGATTCATCATCATCATCATCAACAACTGCACCTTAATCCCTACTACGTTAGGGTCAGTGGCGTGAACGTTAGTGTCAATAAATGGTCTAAAAATAGTCAACACTATAAATTTTGCGCAAAAAGCAAAATAGCAAAGTTTTACACCATATGACCTTCCCCTTGCAGCATTCATACGAAGGAAAAATGAGATGAAATTCCAAAACCATCACAATCATAAGTTTTTTCTTAAGGTGCAGTTGATGATTATGATGATGATGATGATGATGATGATGATGATGATGGAAAAAATCGTGAGACGGCGATCAATTAATTACTGTAGTCATGTCTCCAATTAAGGATTAAAAAATAAAAATAACAATAAAAAATAAATAAAACACGCTAAAGGACAGTAGCTCCGAAATGAACTTACCATATGCTGGGCCTAAAGTGCAAACATGATTAGAACTTGTATCCCTTTGATCTAGAGAATATATGAGATGTCCGAACAAAGATTTCATATGGAACTCAGTCTAAGGCCTAATGATCTCGCTAGGAAAAATGATAAATTAATCAAAGCTCAAGCTAGTTTCAACCCGTATCTAAGAAAAATGATCGTAATCATTTCCAGGAAGGTGTGAGTGAAGATAGAAAACATATAATATTGATTTGAGCTTCAAACTCAAGACCTACTAAATTCGTTAGAACTTAGACAAACATGATATGCAATTATGCATGTGTACCTCTCTTGCATAGATAAAACCGGAGGGCCCTTGTTTGATATGATCTCTTCATCACTCACAACTCCGACAACCAATTCATCTCCCAATGCCTTGGCTTGTCTTAGAGCATTAGCATGCCCATAGTGCATCAGATCAAAACAACCATCCATATACACACGAACACAATTCTTTACAGATTTCTTCTTGTGAAAACCCCTCAAGTCAGGAAATAGATAAGGTATTGCTGGTACACTAAGCATGCCAAAATAGCTAGTCGAGAAACTGAGCAATGCACAAGTGATCATTATACCGCCAAAGAGATGAGGGTAGAAATAAACGCCATCTTTTATCCAACTACTACTCTCGAGTTCCATCTTGACTTCTCTTTTTCTCCTCCTCAGGGGTCTTTGTGATTGATGAAAGAGGAGACACAGACCCTGAAAATGAACCCAAAATAAACAAAAGAACACTTAGAAACATAATTCTTGTTTTACATAAAGAGGATGTTGTGGCAGTGATGTGCATGCTTTGTTGGATGTATGGTAAAAGAGGGATAGAGGGAGGAATGAATAAATTCGTTCTATATTAGGTGTTATGCCGATTGAAGACAAGATGCAAGAGCACCGTCTATGATGGATTGTCCATGTATGATGCTGCCTATAGATGCACATGTTCATGGCCATAAAAAATGATGATTGATTGTCTTGACCCGTCCACTCAGCGCCCCGCATTTCAATATTTACCTATGACCAGGCCTAACCTAAAAGTTGAATAGACGGATTTGAGTACTAGCTTCTAGAAGAATTTCCAATCATATACTAGTTTTAACTTTTAAGGTGTAGAACCACTATGTTTGTATCTGGGTACTTGGAAAACACTCCCTCCATTTCAGATTACTTGTTGTTTAGAAAATAAATTTAATTCACAAAACTTATTGTTCTATATTTCAAACAAACTTTTTGCTTATCTTTACCATTTTATCCCTAATAAAATATTGGAAACACAAAAGTAAGAGAGATAAATGGCAATTTGGAGAAAAGGAATATACTTTTTACAAGGGTAATATAGTCATCCATTCCAAAAATTGTGTGCATAAAATCTAAAAGAAAAAGTATTGTGGAACCGAATCCATCATAACAAGCTTCAACTTGTTTGGAAGATGTCTCCTGTATATATGTTTCAATCACTGAGTTTGATGAATTAAATTCTTAACAATACTGGAGTTGGCTGAAATCCATACCCCAAAATCTTAAAAATTTGTGGAAAATAGAAAAGAAGAACAGGTTCATAATGTTTATGTAGGTAAGGTGAGAATAACAGATACATGTAGAAACAAAACGAGTTCAGTTATTCGCAAGTATCAAACTATATAACACTTCACAATTTATGAACAAACCACGAAATTTAGGAGCTCACATAAGATCTGCCTAAGAATACTAAGGATCATACTATACTGCAAGTACAATAAAGACGCTTAATTCAAATCACAACATCCCATCTAAACAGGCGAAATCATAGAGAAATTGCAAATCTTTCTTGCCCATAAGACATCATAATCTAACAACAAAGTCACCACACTGATACGAAATAAAACAACTTTCTAAGTGATCCAAATAAAACGAAACTGCGAAAATAATAAAACAAATGAACCTGATGGGAAGCTGAAGAGAGATTGTTGAAAATTTCAAGAAAAATTGAGGAAATGGGTGAAAGTTCATGATATATATACACACACGTGTGTGTATATATACATATTTATATAATGGCGTGAAAAATAGTACCACCCGTTCTGTTTCTTCATAATATATGAGTGATCTATAATTTATATAAAAAATTAGGTTAGAGATCACATTATAAGTTAACGCCAATGACTGAAATATAAATTCTGCAGGAAAATGGGCTGTCAGGCCAAATGAGAATTTTCACCTTTTTTGCTTCTTCGTCTGGTGCCTGCGTCTCCTCTTTTTCTTTTCTCTTGAGGTGTACAAATACCAACCTTGTTTATTTCCTGCACGAGATGATAAGATGGGATCTTGCTAACTTTAGTTTCGAGAATGAAGTGGGTGCAGGAAAAGAAAGAACGATAAAGGGGAAAAGTGCAAAATTGACACTATTGTTTAGTTGACTAGCGTGTAATATGTCGAATCTTGAGGAATATAAATAGAGTAAAACTTGCCTAAAATAATACTCGATAAATTAATAATTTTAATAAAATTAATAAAATTATTAATTTATTAGTTCTAATTGAGAATCGATTCAAATTTGAACATCACTCAATTAAATAATAAGATAATACTTTTTTTGAAAATCATAGTATATATATAAGATCCCGATAAAACTATAAATTAATAATTATTTACAAATTCTTATATATATATATATATATATATATATATATATATGCGTGTGTTACTACCAAGATACGTAATACAGTTTGGAAAATGTTTTAAGCAAGTTGGTTCGTCCAAAGCCGCAATGTACGATTTTCAAATTTGAGTGCGCGGAAGTCTTGTTAAAATAAGTTGTTGTAAATATAGCAACTAGATATGAAGTGTATACTTAAAATAATCACAGATATTAAAACAGTAAATGCATAAGGTAAATGATACAGTAATTAAAGTGGTTCGAGGTAAACCTCTCTACGTCCACTGGTCCTCCACACAGGAGTTAAAATGTTTATTATAAATACTACGTACACAACTACATATTTATAATCAAACCTATCAATGTATCGTTCACACAGATTGATACAAAGATCGAAGCTTTCAACCGTTCACACAGATTGGTTTAGGCTTTCGCTTGACTAACTTCTTCACACACAGTTCCGAAGCTTTGTCTCTTCAATGCGAGTCCGTCACACACAGTTCGGGAAAAGCAAGGCTTTTTCAGTCCACACAGGGCTGATGGATTTGTTCAATGATAGAACGATGATTTGAACAACAACTTGACTTTCTTGAGCTTGAGTTGATGATGTGTTGTTCAAGGTTGAGCACTTGGATATTTCTTCTATCAGAATATGCAGTGTGCTTGAAGAAATATGTTTGCTCAGAATATTCGTGTAAGCGCTTGTTATCTTAGTGATAGTTTTTCCGGTAACTGATCTTCAAACTCTTGGGGATATATAGCCTTCTGAATAGATCCGTTGAGCAAAAGTCCGTTACAACTGGATGGTTGACTTGTATAGACCAAGATCCGGATTTTGCGTTGTTTGAAGATCTCTATCGGGATTTAGTATTTAAATACTTTATCCTTTCAGTATTTACATACTTCTTATCAAACGGGACTTGACTTTAGCAAATACCAAAGATTCCTTTTCAAACGGTCTTCAGTCCTGTTTCGATAGGTATTGACGATCTCAATACTTTACAGCTTGAATGATGTATCCATTTGTGTTGTTGGCTATAAAGGAGAGGTCGCTGTATGGAATGTTTGCTGTATGAAGGGACAGCTTCCATACTTGCGCATTTAGACTCTTGTTGCTGTATGATGGCATAATGATAAGTCTTCACTACAGGATCAGCAACTTCGATTAGACTTTCGATACAGCAGCTTGTTGTATGCTGGGTTGGCACTTTATCAAAACCTTCGATACAGGGATTGTTATCCCAACAATATGTATTATCCACTTGAACATTCTTAGACAATTTAGTAAAATATGAATCTATTGTTACTTGCTTTTATTGAACTTCAAACCTGCATTGATCTCATCTTTAAATCTCCCATCAGATCCAAGAGTTGCGGCGTTGTCTTCTCGTATTGCAGTAAAAAGTTATGAAGAGTTGTCGCCACTTGAATGCTTCTTTTCGAGTGACCTGTTGCAAAGGTATTGAATCATCATCCGCTTTATCATCTACTGAATTTTGAACGACATCAGCCACTATTTCTTCTAAACTCTGAACTTCGTAATATTCATTAATTTCACCTGAAAAGTCTAGCAAGTGATTCACATTCATATTGTTGCTTGACTAACATTCAGAATGAAACCTTTTTCAGTCCATTGCACCAAGTCTTTTCGAGTGCACCCGGCCCGATCCCTCTTATGCTCACATAATATTTTTCTTTGTTGGTTGGTCATGGTTGATTTTTGAACATCTTTTAGATGAGAATCCATTATTGTGTGTAGTTCAAAACAACACAATAGGTCATTATATATTGATCTACTTCTAGATAATGTACATATGTAAGTCCATGAATCATTCTTTTACTTTGGCAAAAAAACAATGAACGAGACCATTCAAACTTCCAGTAACATAATTATACGAGTATACGTTCTATATATGGTAATTCAAAATAATGTAATGTATATACGTTGTAATATATTTGTCATAAATAACTTGTACATTTTAAGTGGATTCTACAACCCTATAATTTTGAAGGTCAGTTATTATATATTTTACCTCTCTAAATTAATAAATTATTAATTTATCGATTGTATAATATCTCTCTAAATTAATATAATTCTCTGATCCAACAATATTAATTTATAGAGGATTTACTATAGATGATTTAACTTATAATCTAAAATTAATAAAATGACTTATAATTATAGCATAAAATGTCACATTATTACGACAGTTAATAAGAATATTACAAATTTGATCAATATTCCTAAGGAATTTATTTTCAAAAATCCTGAAATACCAAGAAATATGATTAAAAAAGACATTAATCAAATAATTGAAGACAAAGATGGAAACATCATTTTAAAATTCGACTCAGTAAAAATTTATAAAGGAGAAAGTTCAACTTCTTCTAATAAATTTAAACCTTACAAATTAAAGATTCCTGAACCTAATATTAAATTCAAAACTCCTCTCCCAGAATTCCAAAATACTGAATACTCACCTCCTAATTCTCCTACTATATCTCAAATAGATGTCATAACTAGTATCAAACCCAAAACTAAAAGTTTATTTTTTAGCGTTGATCATAAATTCATTAATGAACATTATTATGACCCTAAAAATAATAAGCAGAGAGAATGGTATCAAAAATGTAGGGATGAATATCCTGAACTAACTAAAAAATTTTTGAAAGAATGGATGGATCATATGTTCAAAATTCATGAAAGTATTCCTTTGTTAGAATACTTTCAAACCTTTAATTCTGACAGGAGTATTCAAACTGTTTTTTCTCAAAAACAAATAAATGTTCACAATACACTTCTTAAAAATTGGACTTTAATCAACAATGAAATCATTACTTCTATTCATCCTCCTTTACAAAATCTTAAGATATCCACTAAAGATGGGAAAGTTATTGCTTCTCCTTTTAAAAAGGGAAAAGAAGGTAATGATCCTATAACTCAAGAAGATATTAAAAAAGTTTATCAACAGAATAATTTTTCAAATCAAATATTACAAACTATTTCTAATCAGGTTAGTCATATGCACAAATTGCAGATTAATGCTGAAGAAAAAACTATTCCTAAATTTCCTAATGAGATATCAAAGCCTCATTTCAAACCTAATAAAATAGATCAAAAATTAATTCTACCTAAAACAAAGCTTCTTGAAAATACTACTAATACTCATTTATTAGAAAGAGTTAATAAAAGTTTATCTAATATTGCCTCCTCTTCCAATAATTCAAAAATAAGTATTGTTGATTCCAAACCAGACATTAATTGTGTCTGCGAAAGTGATTCTAGTGCCGAGTCAGAAGAAATTAATAAATTAAAATCTTATGGTCCTAATAGAAATTATTATAGAAGGCCTACTCCTCCTGATATTCAATATGAAGAAAGATCTCAATTTCAAACATCAAAATATGATGGTCAATCTATTCATCAATGGAATATTGATGGAAAATCAGAATATGAGATATTAAATACTCTCCAAGAGATGGGAATGGCCAAAACTGCCTATAAAATTCATAATTTAACTGATGATAATGCTGCGAGTCTTTTAATAACTGGTTTTACTGGTCAATTAAAAAACTGGTGGGATAATCAATTGGCTTTGGAAGACAAACAATTCATTATGAGTCATAAATCAGAATATGATTTAGAAGATGGTACTACTCAAGAAAAGGCTGATGCCTGTGATTTCCTATTAGTTACTATTGCCATGTACTTTGTGGGAAATCCCAAAGAAGAATTAAATTCTTCTCAAATAGTTCTTTCAAATCTTAGGTGTCCTTCTCTATCTGATTATGTAATATCCGGATTTATTACGGTGTATTTCATCTGTATTCAACCATGTATTATTTCGGATTGGTGATTTTGATTATTGGAGTATGATATTTAGTGCATTAATATCATTATACATAAGTATAGCAACTTGCAAAATTGCTCAAACAACCTCGTGATAGCGCACGTTAAGAATGTATCTTAACGCGCGCTATCGGGCCATTATTAGCGCACGCTATGCAGGTATGAGTAACGTGCGCTAAGGACTCAATTATTGAGCGGC
Organism: Orobanche coerulescens; assembly: GCA_033398695.1. Lineage (NCBI taxonomy): Eukaryota > Viridiplantae > Streptophyta > Magnoliopsida > Lamiales > Orobanchaceae > Orobanche > Orobanche coerulescens. Next base: position 56,595,772 of record CM065803.1, read on the forward strand.
ACTGCTGGCGCCACGGGACATGGGTCCTGGATAAGATTCCCGCCGACGCACCTGACAAATTCTGAAGTCAACCATTATTAGCGCACGCTAAGGGATGCTTAGTAGCGTGCGCTAACTTATCAATAATGCAGAAAATTATAAATGGGACATCAACCGTGTTGGCTTGCATTTCTTTCGCACTTTCCTCAATCTTGAGAGTTCAGAGAGTTGTAGAAATACTCTTATACACTTAGAACACATATTGTTGATATTTATACATTGTTACCACGTGGAATGTTCATGGAAGTGGAATAGCACCTTGAAGGGCATACAACCAACCGGAGTTGGATTCTACCTTATGGTTCAGTGATTTCGTCATTTTAAGGTATGTTCAATCTATCTCCGACTTAGAGTTGGATTCTAACGATTTGATGATCATGTTAACAAGATATGGATTTTCATAGATGAATTATCCAAGTATATCATGTTTGGAATAGTGAGTTGTATAAGCCGGAATACCTTGATTATAATCATCATGATTCGAATCTTAGTACACTCGGATATGTGAAGAGAAGCTTCTATCATTGGTTAACCGAATCTAATAGATGATTTCATAGTAATTCGACTAGACGTTAACATCCTTATTGTTAGATAAATCTAAAGGTTTGATCATGGAAGGATTTATCTAGTATATATAGGACGTTTATCAACTTCAAGAGGATAATATGGATCGATATAGAGGTGTTGATATCAACCATTTAGTTTTTCGTATTATCGTATGAAGATTTGAAGTCGGAAAAGAATATGGTTTTATATTGCATGCATATCCTTGAATCAAGTTGTCTTTATCCGTATAATCATTCATGAGGGTGTAGACATAGTATTCGTGGAAGTAACATGAATTATCACGCAAGATTTCGTTGTTTCAAACATGGCAAGAACAGCCATCGCTCACCAAGAATCGCCATGCATAGATAGCGCACGCTATGCTATGCAATGTAACGCGGCGCTATCGGCGCTTGTTAGCGTGCGCTACGCTTGGTACGTAACGACGCTAGACCATCGACGAGTCAATCGGGCCGGCCAAGAAGGTACGACCATGCATCGTTAGCGTGCGCTAGGCTTTGTTGTTTGCGCGGCGCTATCGATGCACGTAACGCACGCTACACAGTACTTAGCGTGCGCTAAGCTATTCTGGCAGATTACGCTATGAACTTTTGACCGTTAATCGAATTGTTTAACATTCATACGACGTGAGATAAATCCTATATCATTTCTTTTGTTAAGGTTTGGTCTAGTTACGTGATTGATTGAGAAGGACGATCGTCGAGTGTTCATTTCCGTGGAAGTGTTATTATTGTCTTCAAATCGAGGCAAGTACCTTAATTGTTTTACGTATTGTTGTTATACATATTGTCGTGCATGTATGTCGTTATTGTATGTCCACCTCGTGTTGGTCCGACGGGATCATCGGGGATCTATGCTAGCGTCGCCTGGATCATCGGACGGGTTTTTCCACCACGGGTTGGTCCGACGGATCATCGTGGGTTCTAGGCAGTGAACGCTGGATCGATGGAATTACCATGTGTATGTATTGATATCATGTTGTGATTATCAGTTGTGTATGTTATGTTTGAGTTTCTCGTAGGAGAAGACTCGTTGGTATTTTGTCGTTTATGTTATCATTATTATTCACCGTGAGATATGAATAATATGCTGTGGTACTTGTACTAGCATCGTTGTGCTAACCCCTTCGGGGGTGAACATTTTGTTTGTGTTCGTGGATCCAGAGAGCCGGGAAACAACCACCGGAACAAGATGACGACGAGGTGCAGAGTGATGTCCCGACCGGGTTTACTTATCTCGTTGTTTATTCGTTATTTCAATAAGTACTCGAGTACGAAGTCGGTTGTGATATTTTGAATTTGGTGATGTATTATTAAGTTCTCATTGAACAATTGTACTATTCCCGTATTGGGTCGAATCGATGTACTGTAATTCGTTATTTCCATTTATTAGTACCTTTTATACTTGTTCAATTCTTCACCTTGTAAATCCTTACGTAAAGGATTTACTACGTAATATTCCCGAATATATCGGGGTGTTACAGAATATGGTATCGGAGCTAAGATTATGGATATCTTGGCCGTTGGGTTAAAATAGGGGTCATTTATGTCTTTCGGGGTAACCGGCCGTGAATGACATCACCGCACCGCCACGTCTTCATGCGAACGGTGGTTGTAAGTTCCTAAACTCTATCTCGTTCTTTGCATATTGTATTTCTTTATACTCGGATATTAGAACGATGTTGTTTTCTCGTATATTGAGTATTTATGCTTACGATGTTGAGAGGCGGACGTGGACGTGGTCGCGGTCGTGGACGCAGACGAAGAAATGCCGAAAGGGAGGCGTCGCCTTCTAACTGTGCCGGGCCATAGCTCGGCGAGCCGCAACAATCTATTAATAATGAACCAGATCCTGCACAGAGATCCTTCGTCAAGTGGTGAACCAGATGACTCGGCCGCCTGTGTCGTGGACCGAATGCAAGTGGCGGTGGGACTACAAAGCAGGGAGAGAGACAAGGGATCCCAGGATATGGGAAATCGAGGTGACCGTGGTCGCAAGAAGTGGCAAAGATGCAACCACCCAAATTCGACGTATTTCCGAGACTCCCACCGGGATCATTGGTTAAAGGAGCTGGAGAAAATCTTTGCCTAATCAATCGCCAGACGACCTAAAGCCTCTATCGCTCAATATTTTCTCGATAGGAAGCGTCCGAATGGTGGGAAGCCATCCGGCCCGTAGACCATGACGCTGATTGACAGAGTTTAGAATGATGATGGAAGCTCGATTGCCCTCGTCCCCGTGAGGGAAGCCAAAGTTCGGGAGTTTTTCTCCGCTCGGCCTTCCGATGTGCCGCATCCTGTGCGATCAAGACGTTTAACCAACAAATGGCATTTGTTCGACATCCGGTCGTAATGTATGCGTAAATGATGATCCATTTCGATATGAGAATGAAACCAGAAGTTCGAGGTACATGTCCGGATTTGAATGTACCACACTCCGCCAATACCAGATAAGGCGTTGGCATATGAGATCAAGGAAGCACCATGGAGAAATTTGCGAAACCAAGAAACAGAAAGTCTCCGATACTTTTACAGAGCACAAGAATAGTGGGGCCCGTAAGGCCCAGTGTCCCTTTCACTCTTTCAGAAACCTCCGCACCTACCTAGGAGCGGAAAGAACTTCGGGGCGACATCAACTTTTACCGATGTTACCAGAAATGCTTTAATCGCGCCAGACGGGCACTATCGACGAATTGCCCCTTCCCCGCCGTGATTTGTTTTGATTGTGGACGAGAGGGACATCGGGCGGTGTTTTGTGAAGAGGCTGCAAAGTCTTTAGAGCCCGTACACCACAGCCTACCCGTAAGGAGGCCAAGATTCCACAGACGCAGAAAGTGTTCGATGCCTCAATTTTGGCCGCGGCGAGGCAGAGGACAATGGGACCGAAAGGGGACATCGAGTGCCGGATCCGCTCCCCACATCTGCACGAGATGAGGAGGACAGACGATCGTGGATGTCATTGCCGCATCGTGCATCGGCCCGCATCCTTTCCTGCCCAGCTAGTGTTTTATTTGATAATCGAGCTACACATTCTTTCATATCCTTGTCTTGTGTAAATCGTTTGAATATTTCCGGTTTTCATGCTTGTGAACCTTATGTGGTTGGGTTACCGAGTGGAGAAAGGATTGTCGGAAACTTAGAAACTAGAAATTTCCCTGTATCATTTGGAGGCAGAGAGTGGCTCTCAAATCTGATTGTGATAGAAATACAAGGAGATGACCTAATACTCGGAGACGATTGGCTTAATCGATATGGAGCAATTGTGAACTACCGAAGGAGGAATATCTCGCTGATCGCTGACGATGGTTCCGAGATTCTGTTTGAGGGATGGAAACCAGAAGCTCAGAAAGTTGATCAAGGCGATGAAAGTCACAAATTGTTAAAACAAGGTCAGATCGCACCGTGCTACGCAATGAAGAAAGAAGACGAAATGGTGGAACTTTCATCTATTCCTGTTGTGAACGAATTTCCAGATATATTTCCTGATGAATTACCTGGGCTACCTCCGCGAAGGGATGTAGAATTTACTATTGAGCTGGAACCTGGAGCAACACCAATTTCTAAGGCGCCGTATCGTATGGCACCTACTGAGATGTACGAACTGAAGAAGCAGCTGGAGGAGTTACTGGGCAAGGGCTATATTCAGCCAAGCGTTTCACCCTGGGGAGCGCCAGTTCTTTTTGTCCGAAAGAAGGATGGATCGCTCCGACTGTGTATTGACTATCGAGAGCTGAACAAGATGACGATTAAGAACAAGTATCCGTTGCCACGGATTGATGATTTGTTTGACCAATTGCAAGGAGCAACAGTATTTTCTAAGATCGATCTGAGATCAGGATACCATCAACTGAGGATTAAGGAGTCTGATGTTCCAAATCGCCGCTCGTAACTCGCTACGGGCATTATGAGTTTGTAGTGATGCCGTTTGGTCTCACTAACGCACCTGCTGTATTTATGCAATTAATGAACCGTGTGTTCATTGAATTTTTGGATAAATTTGTGGTCGTGTTTATTGATGACATTCTGGTGTATTCTAAGAGTCCGGAAGAACATGCGCAGCATTTGCGGATTGTATTGGAACTCTTGAGAAACGAGCAATTGTACGCCAAACTTTCTAAATGTGAATTCTGGCTAAAGGAAGTAATGTTCCTCGCCATGTGGTGTCACTAAAGGAGTCCGAGTAGATCCTCGAAGATCGAAGCAATATTGGATTGGAAGCCTCCAAAGAATGTGAAAGAGGTCCGAAGCTTCTTAGGACTTGGCTGGATATTACCATCGATTCGTGGAAGGGTTTTCTAAAATCTCCCGCCCACTTACTCGACTCGCAGTAAAACTCAAAAGTTTGAGTGGAACGAGTCGTGTCGACTAGTTTTGATGAGTTAAAGAAGAAATTCACAACGGCACCGATTCTATCACTTCCGGGGAATCGAAGGATTCATAGTTTACTGTGATGCTTGAACCAAGGACTTGGGTGCGTGTTGATGCAGAATGATAAGGTGATCGCTTATGCGTCGCGACAACCGAAACCTTATGAAGTGAATTACCCGACACATGATTTGGAACTAGCGGCAGTGGTTTTTGCCTTGAAGATTTGGAGGCATTATCCGACGGGACTCACCGTCGATCTTTACGGATCATAAGAGTCTCAAGTACATATTCAATGTAAAGAGTTGAATATGCGGCAAAGAAGATGGTTGAACCGATTAAGGACTATGACTTGGAGATTTTATATCATCCAGGCAAAGCGAATGTAGTGGCCGATGCACTTAGCCGCAAGCCTGTCTCTATTCAGATCCGGAGACACCGACCTCCCAACTTAGCCTTCACGAGAGATGATTCGTGAAGGGCTTGAAGTGTGGTTACAGAGAGTCCAGGGACAACTGTGCGTGATGGAGATAACTTCGTCATTAACCGAAGAAATCAAATCTAGACAGGCAGATGATCCTCTGATGATTCGGTTACATGACGAAGTGATCGAAGGTATGGCCCCCTGATTCATAATTCATGACGATGGAGTTTTGAGATTTCAGGACCGACTCTGCGTCCCGATGTTGATGTTCAAATGCACGATTATGAAGGAAGCTCATAGTTCGCCCTATTCTATCCACCCGGCACCAAGAAATGTATAAGGACTTGAAGCACTTCGTGGGGCAACATGAAGAAAGACGAGCGGACTATGTTTCAAATGCTTGACTTGTCAAGAGTTAAGATCGAGCATCAACGGCTCGCTGGAATGTTGAAGCCGCTACCGATCCCCGAATGGAAGTGGGAGGACATATCAATGGACTTTATCACTAATATGCCGAAAACCAGACAGAATGAACATGATTTGGGTGATAGTTGATCGCTTAACCAAATCGGCTCATTTTCTAGGCATTAAGGATACGTGGGGACCAGAGAGGTTGGCACGAGTCTTTATTTCAGAGATAGTTCGATTGCATGGTACGCCGAAGACCATTGTTTCTGATCGAGATGGCCGCTTTGTGTCTCACTTTTGGAAGGCAGTTCATAAGGCCTTGGGACCGAATTGAACTTCAAGATGCCTTATCACCCGCAAATCGATGGACAACCGAGAGAACTATACAAACGGTGGAAGATATGCTAAGGGCTCGTGCCTTAGATTGGTCAAACGATTGGGAAGTTCATCTACCATTGATTGAATTTACTTACAACAATAGTTGGCATGCTTCCATTAAGATGGCACCGCTTTGAGGCATTATACGGAAGGAGATGCAGACGCCTTATGTTGGGACGATTCATCGGACTTGATCGAATGTAACTGCAGTTGATCGAGCAGACTCGAGAGAAGATAGCCTTGATTCGTGAAAGGCCGCTGATCGCCTGCAGTCGCCAGAATCTATGCGACGTACGCCGCCGTCCATTGGAGTTCGATCGAGATCATGTACTTTTGAAGGTTTCTCCTACCCGGGAATCTTTCGCTTCGGTAGGAAAGGAAAGCCGAGTCCGAGATATATCGGACCATTTGAGATCCTCGAGAGAGTTGGGGAGTTGGCATACAGATTAGCATTACCGCCGTCATTGTGTCATGTTCATAACGTGTTCCACGTATCGATTGCGGAGATATATACCAGATCCTACCATATCATCGATTTCGTGAGATCAAGTCTAACAGATGGGACGCTTGAAGAAAGACTACCAAGATACTCGAGAATCGAGTTAAGCAACCGAGGAACAAGTCAATCGCTTTTGGTCAAAGTTCGGGTCACGCCATGGAACGGAAGAAGCCACTTGGGAAACAGGTTTGATATGAAGTCTAGATATCCCGAGTTATTCTCGTCTTGAGTTTCGGGACGAAACTCCTTTTTAGTAGGAGAGTATGTAATATCCGGATTTATTACGGTGTATTTCATCTGTATTCAACCATGTATTATTTCGGATTGGTGATTTTGATTATTGGAGTATGATATTTAGTGCATTAATATCATTATACATAAGTATAGCAACTTGCAAAATTGCTCAAACAACCTCGTGATAGCGCACGTTAAGAATGTATCTTAACGCGCGCTATCGGACCATTATTAGCGCACGCTATGAAGGTATGAGTAACGTGCGCTAAGGACTCAATTATTGAGGCGGCACTGGCTCGTGCGCCTGGGACATGGGTCCGGATAAGATTCCTACCGACGCACCCGGACAAATTAAGTCAACCATTATTAGCGCACGCTAAGGGATGCTTAGTAGCGTGCGCTAACTTATCAATAATGCGTAAAATTATAAATGGGACATCAACCGTGTTGGCTTGCATTTCTTTCGCACTTTCCTCAATCTTGAGAGTTCAGAGAGTTGTAGAAATACTCTTATACACTTAGAACACATATTGTTGATATTTATACATTGGTTACCACGTGGAATGTTCATGGAAGTGGAATAGCACCTTGGAAGGGCATACAACCAACCGGAGTTGGATTCTACCTTATGGTTCAGTGATTTCGTCATTTTAAGGTATGTTCAATCTATCTCCAGACTTAGAGTTGGATTCTAACGATTTGGATGATCATGTTAACAAGATATGGATTTTCATAGATGAATTATCCAAGTATATCATGTTTGGAATAGTGAGTTGTATAAGCCGGAATACCTTGATTATAATCATCATGATTCGAATCTTAGTACCTTTGGATATGTGAAGAGAAGCTTCTATCATTGGTTAACCGAATCTAATAGTTGATTTCATAGTTATCTTGGACTAGACGTTAACATCCTTATTGTTTGATAAATCTAATGGTTTGATCATGGAAGGATTTATCTAGTATATTTAGGTCGTTTATCAACTTGGTAGGATAATATGGACTGATATAGAGGTGTTGATATCAACCATTTAGTTTTTCGTATTATCGTATGAAGATTTGAAGTCGGAAAAGAATATGGTTTTATATTGGCATGCATATCCTTGAATCCAAGTTGTCTTTATCCGTATAATCATTCATGAGGGTGTAGACATAGTATTCGTGGAAGTAACATGAATTATCACGCAAGATTTCGTTGTTTCAAACATGGCAAGAACAGCCATCGCTCACCAAGAAATCGCCATGCATAGATAGCGCACGCTATGCTATGCAATGTAACGCGGCGCTTATCGGCGCTTGTTAGCGTGCGCTACGCTTGGTACGTAACGACGCTAGACCATCGACGAAGTCAATTGGCCGGGCGTCAAGAAGGTACCGACCATGCATCGTTAGCGTGCGCTAGGCTTTGTTGTTTGCGTGCGCTATCGATGCACGTAACGCACGCTACACAGAGTACTTAGCGTGCGCTAAGCTATTCGGGCAGATTGCAGTTTATGAACTTTTGACCGTTAATCGAATTGTTTAACATTCATACGACGTGAGATAAATCCTATATCATTTCTTTTGTTAAGGTTTGGTCTAGTTACGTGATTGATTGAGAAGGACGATCGTCGAGTGTTCATTTCCGTGGAAGTGTTATTATTGTCTTCAAATCGAGGCAAGTACCTTAATTGTTTTACGTATTGTTGTTATACATATTGTCGTGCATGTATGTCGTTATTGTATGTCCACCTCGTGTTGGTCCGACGGGATCATCGGGGGATCTATGCTAGCGTGCGCTGGATCATCGGACGGGTTTTTCCACCACGGGTTGGTCTGACGGGATCATCGTGGGTTCTAGGCAGTGAACGCTGGATCGATGGAATTACCATGTGTATGTATTGATATCATGTTGTGATTATCAGTTGTGTATGTTATGTTTGAGTTTTTCGTAGGAGAAGACTCGTTGGTATTTTGTCGTTTACGTTATCATTATTATTCACCGTGAGATATGAATAATATGTTGTGGTACTTGTACTAGCATCGTTGTGCTAACCCCTTCGGGGGTGAACATTTTGTTTGTGTTCAGGATCCAGGAGAGTCGGGAAACAACCACTGGAACAAGATGACGACGAGGGTGCAGAGTGATGTCCCGACCGGGTTTACTTATCTGTTGTTTATTCGTTATTTCAATAAGTACTCGAGTACGAAGTCGGTTGTGATATTTTGAATTTGGTGATGTATTATTAAGTTCTGTTGAACAATTGTACTATTCTGTAGACGGGTCGAATCGATGTACTGTAATTCCGTTATTTCCATTTATTAGTACCTTTTTATACTTGTTCAATTCTTCAGCCTTGTAAATCCTTACGTAAAGGATTTACGGCGCTGTAATATTCCCGAATATATCGGGGGTGTTACAGATTATAGATGGTATAAGGATGTATTTTTAACAAATGTTTTAAAACGTCCTGATTGCAATCAATCCTTTTGGAAAGAGAGATTCATAGCAGGACTTCCCAAATTATTTGGAGAAAGAATTATTCAAAAATTAAAAAATGAAATGAATAATGAAACTATAAATTTCAATGAAATTACTTTTGGTCAAATGTTCGCTTTTATCAAAAAGGAAGCCCTTAATCTATGTTCAGAACTAAAAATACAATCCAAATACGGCAAAGATAAACATAATTCAAAAATTGAACTTGGTAATTTTTGTGAAGCCTTTGGCATGCAAAAGATACAAGCTCCTTCCACTTATCCTAAGAGAAAACATAATAATTATAAGGAAAAAAGATTTAAAAAACATCGGAAAAGATATTTTAAACAAAAAACAGAACACATAGATAAACCTAAAAGAAAATTCAAAAAATCTTATCCTAAGTTTAGATCTGAATCATCAAAAATTCAATGTTGGAAATGTCATCGTTTTGGTCACAAAGCTGATGCATGTCCTATGAAGAAAAAAATTAATGAATTATTCAAAGATGATCCTGAATTAAAGGATAAAATACTTAATTTATTTATTAATGAAATTGAACCTAGTAGTTTAGATTCTGATTCATATTATGGATCGGATGACGAACTTTATAACCAAATTAATAATTCAAGTGATAGTGAAGATTATGGCAATCAAAGTTCTAATATTTATGTCAATATGATTAATAATAATATAAATCCTGGATTCCTATTAGATTTGGCTGATAAAATTCATGATCCAGAAGACAAGAAAGAATTACTTCAAAAAATCAAAACATTAATATTAACAAAAGATAAACCTAACAATGAACCTTTTAGTTTATCAAAGCTCTTTGATAAAAACATACCTACTACCTCCAAAGGAATCAAACCAATTAATACAATGGATCTCCGAGAAGAAATCAAACTTCTTAAGAGACAAATTTCAAAAATTAATATGGAATTGGAACATATTCAAATCAATGATATGGAAAGAAATTCAAAAATATCTAATTTAGAAGAAATGATAAAGAATATTAATCATGATAAAACAGAAGAAACAATTTTTAAGAAAAGAAGAACTAGTCAAGATAGTGATGATGATAGTATTCATTTACCTATTAATAAAGATGAAATCAAATTAATAGAAGATTTGATTAATGAAGATCAATATATTCAAATTATCAATAAAATGACTTTTCAAAAACATTATGTATATCTTACTTTAGTTATTAATAATTTCAAGACAAATGTTATATGTCTTATGGACAGTGGTGCTGATCAAAATTGTGTCAAAGAGGGATTAATCCCTACCAAATACTTTGAAAAAACAAAAGAAAGATTAGTTGGTGCTAATTCAACTCCACTTAATGTAACATATAAATTAACTAAAGCTCATATTTGTAATCAAGGGTACTGTTTTAGGACTCAATTTATTCTTGTCAAAGATCTTAATATTGATATGATATTAGGAACTCCTTTTCTTACTTCAATATACCCTTATGTTACTAATCACAAAGGAATAACTACCAAAATTATGGGTCATCCCATATTATTTGAATTCATAGATCAAATAAAAATCAAAGATATATCGTTGTTACAAGAATCATCTATTTTCAAAAACGTTAATTCAATTAAAAATAAGAAAGCCCAGATTAATCATCTTAAGCAAGAAATACCTTATCTCATAATTGAAGAACAATTAAAAACTAAAGATATTATTCAAAAAATTGAAATTATTAGAAAAGAAATAATATCAAAAATATGTTCAGAAGTTCCAAATGCTTTTTGGGAAAGAAAACAACATACTGTTGAACTCCCCTATGAAAAAGATTTTAGAGATACCAATATTCCTACTAAAGCCAGACCCATTCAAATGAACAGAGAATTATTGGAGACTTGCAAAATCGAAATTCAAAGTTTACTTGATAAGAAATTAATAAGGCCTAGCAAATCCCCTTGGAGTTGTCCAGCTTTTTATGTTAATAAAAGTGCTGAGAAAGAACGAGGAATTCCTAGACTCGTTATTAATTACAAATCATTAAATAAAGTACTTCAATGGATTAGGTATCCTATTCCAAACAAAAGAGATCTGATTAATAGAATTTTTAAAGCTACTATATTTTCAAAATTTGATTTAAAATCAGGATTTTGGCAAATTCAAATAGCAGAAAAAGATAAATACAAAATCGCTTATCATTCCCTTTTGACATTATGAATGGAATGTTATCCCATTCGACTCAAAATGCTCCTTCTGAATTTCAAAATATTATGAATAATATATTTACCCCCTATACTAATTTCATAATTGTTTATATAGATGATGTACTCATATTTTCTGAATCAATAGATCAACATATAAAACATGTTAAAACATTCATACATGTTGTATTTAAAAATGGATTAGCCATTTCAGAATCCAAACTAAATTTATTTCAAACCAAAATTAGATTTCTAGGTCATGATATATTCCAAGGAACCATTAAATCTATTTACAGAGCCATTGAATTTACTTCAAAATTTCCTAATGAAATTACTAATAAGACACAATTACAAAGATTTTTAGGATGTCTGAATTACATCTCAGACTTCTTTCCAAATCTCCGGATTATCTGCAAACCTTTATATCAAAGATTGACTAAAAATCCTGAACCATGGACATTAGAACATACTAAAATTGTTCAACTTATTAAAAAACAGATTCAAACCCTTTCTTGTTTAGGAATACCTAACCCAGATGCATTTCTTATTATCGAAACCGATGCATCTGAGTCTGGGTATGGGGGAATACTCAAACAAAAACTTTTACAAGACATCTCTAGTAAAGAGAAAATTGTTAGATTTCATTCAGGGATTTGGCTCGGATCTCAAAAGAACTATTCAACGGTCAAAAAAGAAATCTTATCTATAGTTTTATGTATTTCAAAATTCCAAGATGACCTTTATAACAAAACTTTTCTGCTTAGAATAGATTGTAAATCTGCTAAGGAGATTTTACAAAAAGATGTTAAAAATATAGTTTCAAAACAAATATTTGCTAGATGGCAGGCCATCTTAAGTGTTTTTGATTTTGAAATAGAATATATAAAAGGATCTTCAAATTCACTTCCAGATTTTTTAACAAGAGAATTTTTACAGGGAAAAACTCCAGATGAATAATTATCAGTCCCTTCGTAATCAAGCTCTTTTTAATCCTCCTTCCAATGGTCTCAAAGCCCTCAAATTACACATTACACTTGCCAAATATCATGTCAAATACTGGTCTTCGCTTGCTGACAGTTTCTCTTCTGATTCAACTTTCCATCCAATTTTTATTGATAATCTATTTACTGCTATTCATAGACTCAAGTATCTCGAGAAACAAGCTAGTCTTTATTTAGCTTGAAAATTTTCAGATGAACAGCAAAGCAAGGATGCAAACTGCTGACGATTATACTTCAAAACCTATTTCTCATAACCAGTTTCAAGTATTAGGTAATATTCCTCAAATTTCAAACAATTTTCCTCCTTTATCTTACAAACAAGCCATTCAAGGACCTGAACTTAAAAAAGGTGATAATCCGGTTACTCCAAAGAAGGTTGATTAAAAAAGAAAATCTATTCATACTCCTTACTTTACTAAACAAGTTGTTGAACATATTACTCTCACAAGATTTACAACAGCTCCAGACTTCAAAACCCTTCAAAGTATTATCCAAAGATACTTTCCTCAGGATTGCCATTGGTACCCTGAAGATTCTATAAAAACTCAAAAATTTTATGAATATATTTTGGTGGACTCTGGTTCTATTGAATTAGTTCATAATCCAGATCCTAAGAATCCTCAGAGGACTGGTTTTTCAAAATGCATAATTAAAAAGATTTTCAAATCGGATGAATGGACTTTCCCATTCTCAAACAAAAACTTTTCTGGAAACTTCACTCCAAAAGGATATTCATATCCTGACTACAAAAAAGCTTGGTTCTATACTTTCTTCAAAAGACCTTTTGATCATTCATGGTTCTTTACTTTCCATAAAGATTTTGTCAAAACTTACCCCATTTGGTTTTGTGAATGGTGGATTCAATTTGGACCAACTACATACATTCTTCCTTCAAGTGTCTATAGTGCATTCAAATTTTACACTCAAAATGCCAAAGGATCTGAGTTTGAAAAATTCATTGGATATTTTTCTGAATTCAAAGTCCCTTGGATATTTTGCTGGAATTTTCAATTTCAACAGTATCATCCAGCACCTTATCCTATCTCAATTGTTAGAGAATTCAAAATAAAATGGTGGTCTAATTTCACAACCTCGTATTGTGATTTAGATGTTGTTTCAACTTTCTTTTCAACAGGGAAGAAGCCCTCATTCCCAAATTCAAAGATCTCTTCCAAACCAACTCATCCTATTATAGCAAAATCAAAAGCTAAGGATAAGAAAATTTGTAATGACATAAATCAGAGTTCCAGTTTGTCTTCACAACAAATGAAGATCCTTCAAATGTTGGAAGACTGCCCAGAACTTGCAAAAGATTATATTCAATTACTCAAAAATAGGACAGAATCTTCTCATGCTTCAAGTGAAGGTTCTAGTTCTAATCAATATGCTCAGGATCCTGATGATGATTTTTTTATTGATCCTGATCAGTTCTAGTTTTCAAAATTTACTGTTACCAATTTAACAGTCTAAAAAAGTAATTGGCTAGTCTGGTTCAAACGGTAACCAGTAAAGACTTTTCAAATCCGTTCATAGGTGTGGCTTTCCTTAAAAGCCAATAAGAGTTACCAAAATAACTATTAATATTTTGGCTAGTCCGGTTCAAATGGTAGCCGGTAAAGACTTATCAAATTCCGTGCTTAACTCCAAATGGTATCGGAGCCATAAAGTATTAGAAATATTATTTCTGAGAAATTTATTTTCTGTTCTTGATTCCGAACTTTAGATAACAAGTCTGTGTTGAGATTTGTTTGTATAGTTCTTACTTTAGATAGCAAGTTTGAATTGCAAATTATTTACTAAGTTCATAAGTCTATATTGTTCTTAGTATTCACGTTTGCGTTGGTCAGCCAAGGAAAATCCGTTGGTCAGCCTGAGTTGGTGGTCCCGGTGGTGGTCCCGGATTCGTGAATTTCTAAACCCAGTAAAAACTTATAATCTCAGTTTTCAATAAGCAATCTTCCAAACCCAGATCTAAGTACGACCTATCTTACAAATACCAATATCCAGATCCAAATTGTAACACCCCCGATATATTCGGGAATATTACAGCGCCGTAAATCCTTTACGTAAGGATTTACAAGGCTGAAGAATTGAACAAGTATAAAAAAGGTACTAATAAATGGAAATAACGGAATTTCAGTACATCAGTTCTGACCCAATACAGGAATAATACAATTGTTCAACAGAACTCAATAATACATTACCAAATTCAAAACATCACAACCGACTTCGTACTCGAGTACTTATTGAAATAACGAATAAACAACAGATAAATAAACCCGGTCGGGACATCACTCTGCACCCTCGTCGTCATACTGTTCCAGTGGTTGTTTCCCAGCCCTCCTGGATCCTGAACACAAACAGAATGTTCACCCCCGAAGGGGTTAGCACAACGATGCTAGTACAAGTACCACATCATATTATTCATATCTCACGGTGAATAATAATAATAACGTAAACAACAAAATACCAACGAGTCTTCTCCTACGAGAAACTCAAACATAACATACACAACTGATAATCACAACATGATATCAATACATACACATGGTAATTCCATCGATCCACTGCTCATCGCCTAGAACCCACGATGATCCCGCTGACCAACCCGTGGTGGAAAAACCCGTCCGATGATCCAGCGCACGCTAGCATAGATCCCCCGATGATCCCGTCGGACCAACACGAGGTGGACACACAATAACGACATACATGCACGACAATATGTATACAACAATACATAAAACAATTAAGGTACTTGCCTTGATTTGAAGACAATAACAATACTTCCACGAAAATGAACACTCGAAGGTCGTCCTCCTCAATCAATCACGAACGAGACCAAACCTTAACAAAAGAAATGATATAGATTTATCTCACGTCGTATGAATGTTAAACAATTCGATTAACGGTCAAAAGTTCATAAACCGCACCGCCCGAATAGCTTAGCGCACGCTAAGTACTGTAGCGTGCGTTACGCCTGTCCACTAGCGCACGCAAACAACAAAGCCTAGCGCACGCTAACGATGCATGGTCGGTACCTCACCGACCACCCAATTGACTCGTCGATGGTCTAGCGTCGTTACGTACCAAACGTAGCGCACGCTAACAATCGCTCGAGAAGATGCGTTACATTGATTAGCTTAGCGTGCGCTATCTATGCATGGCTGTTTACTGGTGAGCAGTTATCTGTTCTTGCCATGTTTGAAACAACGAAATCTTGCGTGATAATTCATGTTACTTCCATGAATACTATGTCTACACCCTCATGAATGATTATACGGATAAAGACAACTTCGGATTCAAGGATATGCATGCCAATATAAAACCATATTCTTTTCCGACTTCAAATCTTCATACGATAATACGAAAAACTAAATGGTTGATATCAACACCTCTATATCACCATATTATCCTACCAAGTTGATAAACGTCCTATATATACTAGATAAATCCTTCCATGATCAAACCTTTAGATTTATCTAACAATAAGGATGTTAACGTCTAGTCCAAGATTACTATGAAATCATCTATTAGATTCGGTTAACCAAAGATAGAAGCTTCTCTTCACATATCCAGTGTACTAAGATTCGAATCATGATGATTATAATCAAGGTATTCCAGGCTTATAAAACTCATTATTCCAAACATGATATACTTGGATAATTCATCTATGAAAATCCATATCTTGTTAACATGATCATCCAAATCGTTAGAATCCAACTCTAAGTCTGGAGATAGATTGAACATACCTTAAAATGACGAAATCACTGAACCGTAAGGTAGAATCCAACTCCGGTTGGTTGTATGCCCTTCCAAGGTGCTATTCCACTTTCATGAATATTCCACGTGGTAACCAATGTATAAACATCAACAATATGTGTTCTAAGTGTATAAGAGTATTTCTACAACTCTCTGAACTCTCAAGATTGAGGAAAGTGCGAAAGAAATGCAAGCCAACACGGTTGATGTCCCATTTATAATTTCTGCATTATTGATAAGTTAGCGCACGCTACTAAGCATCCCTTAGCGTGCGCTAATAATGGTTGACTTCAGATTTTGTCCGGGTGCGTCAGCGGGAATCTTATCCGGACCCATGTCCCGCTGGCGCACGAGCCAGCTGCCCCACTCAATAATTGAGTCCTTAGCGCACGTTACTACTACCTGTGTAGCGTACGCTAATAGTGGCCCGATAGCGCGCGTTAAGATACATTCTTAGCGTGCGCTATCACAAGGTTGTTTGAGCAATTATACATGTTTCTATATTTATGCATAATGATATTAATGCACTAAATATCACACTCCAATAATCAAAATCATCAATCCGAAATAATACATGGTTGAATACAGATGAAATACACTGTAATAAATCCGGATATTACATACTCTCCTACTAAAAGGGAGTTTCGTCCCGAAACTCAAGACGAAAACAACTCGGGATATCTAGACTTCATATCAGCTTCTGTTTCCCAAGTGGCTTCTTCCGTTCCATGACGTGACCACTGAACTTTGACCAAAACGATTGACTTGTTCCTCAGTTGCTTAACTCGACTCTCGAGTATCTTGACTGGTCTTTCTTCAAACGTCCCATCCTGTTCGACTTCGATCTCGCCGAAATCGATGATATGACTGGGATCTGGTATATATCTCCGCAACTGGGATACGTGGAACACGTTATGAACATGACACAATGACGGCGGTAATGCTAATCTGTATGCCAACTCCCCAACTCTCTCGAGGATCTCAAATGGTCCGATATATCTCGGACTCAGCTTTCCTTTCCTACCGAAACGAAAGATTCCCCGGTAGGAGAAACCTTCAAAAGTACGTGGTCTCAAAGATCGAACTCCAATGGACGGCGGCGACGTCCGCATAGATTTCGCGACTGGGCAACATGACCTTTCACGAATCAAGGCTATCTTCTCTCGAGTCCGCTCGATCAACTCGTTCTGTTCGATCAAGTCCGATGAATCGTCCCAACATAAGGGCGATCTGCATCTCCTTCCGTATAATGCCTCAAACGGTGCCATCTTAATGGAAGCATGCCAACTATTGTTGTAAGTAAATTCAATCAATGGTAGATGAACTTCCCAATCGTTTGACCAATCTAAGGCACAGGCCCTTAGCATGTCTTCCACCGTTTGTATAGTTCTCTCAGATTGTCCGTCAGACTGCGGGTGATAAGCTGTACTGAAGTTCAATTCGGTCCCCAAGGCCTTATGAACTGCCTTCCAAAAGTGAGACACAAAACGGCCGTCTCGATCAGAAACAATGGTCTTCGGCGTACCATGTAATCGAACTATCTCTGAAATAAAGACTCGTGCCAACCTCTCTGGTCCCCACGTATCCTTAATGCCTAGAAAATGAGCCGATTTGGTTAAACGATCAACTATCACCCAAATCATGTTCATTCCTGTCCTGGTTTTCGGCATATTAGTGATGAAGTCCATCGATATGTCCTCCCACTTCCATTCAGGGATCGGGAGCGGCTTCAACATTCCAGCAGGCCGTTGATGCTCGATCTTAACCTGCTGACAAGTCAAGCATTTCGAAACATAGTCCGCTACGTCTTTCTTCATGTTGCCCCACCAGAAGTTCTGCTTCAAGTCCTTATACATTTCTTTGGTGCCGGGTGGATAGAATAGGGCGAACTATGAGCTTCCTTCATAATCGTCTGCTTTAACATCAACATCGGGAACGAGAGTCGGTTCTCGAAATCTCAAAACTCCATCGTCATGAATTATGAATCCGGGGCCTTTCCTTGATCACTTCATCATGTAACCGAATCATCGAGGATCATCTCGCTGTCTAGATTTGATTTCTTCGGTAATGACGGTTATCTCCATCACGCACACTGTCCTTGACTCTTTGTAACCACACTTCAATCCCTTCACGAATCATCTCTCGTTGAAGGCTAAGTTGGGATGTCGGCGTTTCCAAAGATCTCGAATAGAGACAGCTTGCGGCTAAGTGCATCGGCCACTACATTTGCTTTGCTCGGATGATATAAAATCTCCAAGTCATAGTCCTTAATCGGTCCAACCATCTTCTTTGCCGCATGTTCAACTCTTTCTCGATCGAATATGTACTTGAGACTCTTATGATCCGTAAAGATCCGGTGAGTCCGTCATGAGATAATGCCTCCAAATCTTCAAGGCAAAAACCACCGCCGCTAGTTCCAAATCATGTGTCGTAATTTACTTCATAAGGTTTCGATTGTCGCGACGCATAAGCGATCACCTTATCGCTCGCATCAACACACACCCAAGTCCTTGGTTCAAGCATCATCAAACTATGAATCCCTCGGTTCCTGCGGAAGTGATAGAATCGCCGCTGCGTCAATCTCTTCTTCAATTCATCAAAGCTAATCGACACAATTCATTCCACTCAAACTTTTGAGTTTTACGAAGGAGTCGAGTAAGTGGGCGGGAGATTTTAGAAAACCCTTCCACGAATCGACGATAGTATCCAGCAAGTCCTAAGAAGCTTGGACCTCATTCACGTACATTGGAGGCTTCCAATCCAATATTGCCTCGATCTTCTGAGGATCCACTCGGACTCCTCTAGCTGACACCACATGGCCGAGGAACATTACTTCTTTTAGCCAAAATTCACACTTAGATAGTTTGGCGTACAATTGCTCGTTTCTCAAAAGCTCCAATACAATCCGCAAATGCTGCGCATGTTCTTCCGGACTCTTAGAATACACCAGAATGTCATCAATAAATACGACCACAAATTTATCCAAAAATTCAATGAACACACGGTTCATTAATTGCATAAATACAGCAGGTGCGTTAGTGAGACCAAACGGCATCACTACAAACTCATAATGCCCGTAGCGAGTTCTGAACGCTGATTTCGGAACATCAGACTCCTTAATCCTCAGTTGATGGTATCCTGATCTCAGATCGATCTTAGAAAATACTGTTGCTCCTTGCAATTGGTCAAACAAATCATCAATCCGTGGCAACGGATACTTGTTCTTAATCGTCATCTTGTTCAGCTCTCGATAGTCAATACACAGTCGGAGCGATCCATCCTTCTTTCGGACAAAAAGAACTGGCGCTCCCCAGGGTGAAACGCTTGGCTGAATATAGCCCTTGCCCGAATTCCTCCATTGCTTCTTGATTCGTACATCTCGGTAGGTGCCATACGATACGGCGCCTTAGAAATTGGTGTTGCTCTGTGTTCCACCAATAGTAAATTCTACATCCCTTCGTGGAGGTAGCCTGTAATTCATCAGAAATACATCCGGAAATTCGTTCACAACAGAATAGATGAAAGTTCCACCATTTCGTCTTCTTTCTTCATTGCGTAGCACCAGCATCTGACCTTTTTTAACAATTTGTGACTTTCATCGCCTTGATCAACTTTCCCGAGCTTCTGGTTTCCATCCCTCAAACAGAATCTCGGAACCATCGTCAGCGATCAGCGAGATATTCCTCCTTCGGTAGTTCACAATTGCTCCATATCGATTAAGCCAATCGTCTCCGAGTATTAGGTCATCTCCTTGTATTTCTATCACAATCAGATTTGAGAGCCACTCCGCCTCCAAATGACACAGGGAAATTTCTAGTTTCTAAATTTCCGACAATTCTCTCTCCACTCGGTAAACCAACAACATAAGGTTCACAAGCATGAAAACCGGAAATATTCAAACGATTTACACAAGACAAAGATATGAAAGAATGTGTAGCTCCAGTATCAAATAAAACACTAACCGGTGGGAAAGGATCTGGGCACGATGCGACGGCAATGACATCCGATCGTCTGTCCTCCTCATCTCGCATGCAGACGTGGGGAGCAGATCCGCACTCGATGTCCCCTTTCGGTCCCATTGTCCTCTCGCCTGCGGCCAAAATTCCGAGGCATCGAACACTTTGCTGCGTTTGTGGAATACGGCCTCCTTACGGGTAGGCCGTGGTGTACGGGCTCTAAAAGACTTTGCGGCCTCTTCACAAAACACCGCCCGATGTCCTCTCGTCCACAATCAAAACAAATCACGGCAGAAGGGGGCAATTCCGTCGATAGTGCCCTGCCTGGGCGCAGTTAAAGCATTTCTGGTAACATCGGTAAAAGTTGATGTCGCCCGAAGTTCTTTCCGCTCCTAGCTGGGTGCGGAGGTTTCCTGAAAGAGTGAAAGGACGACTGGGCCTTACGGGCCCCACTATTCTTGTGCTCTGTAAAAGTACCAGAGACTTTCTGTTTCTTGGATTCTGAAAATTTCTCCATGGCTGCTTCCTTGATCTCATATGCCAACGCCTTATCCTGGTATTGGCGGAGTGTGGTACATTCGAATCCGGACATGTACCTCTGGATTTCTGGTTTCATTCTCATATCGAAATGGATCATCATTTCTGCATCTGTTCTGACCAGATGTCGAACAAATGCCAGCTGTTGGTTAAACGTCTTGATCGCCTGGGATACTGGCACATCAGAAGGCTGAGCGGAGAAAAACTCCCGAACTTTGGCTTCCCTCACAGGACGAGGGCAATACTGAGCTTCCATCATCATTCTAAACTCTGTCCAATCGGCGTCATGGTCTACAGGCCGGATGGCTTCCCACCATTCGGACGCTTCCCCTATCAGAAAATATTGAGCGATAGAGGCTTTCCGGTCGTCTGGGCAGTTGATTCCGGCAAAGATTTTCTCCAGCTCCTTTAACCAATGATCCCAGGTGGGAGTCTCAGAAATACCGTCGAATTTGGGTGGTTGCATCTTTGCCACTTCTTGCAGCCACCGGTCACCTCGATTTCCCATATCTGGGATCCCTTGCTGTCTCTCTCCCTGCTGTAGTCCCACCGCCACTTGCATTCGGTCCACGACCTGGGCGAACTGAGTCATCTGGTTCACCACTTGACGAAGGATCTCTGGTACAGCAGGATCTGGTTCATTATTAATAGATTGCTGCGGCTCGCCGGAGCTATGACTGGCCTGGTTAGAAGGCGACGCCTCCCTTTCGGCATTTCTCCGTCCGCATCCACGACCGAGACCACGTCCACGTCCGCCTCTCAACATACTATAAGCATAAATACTCAATATACAGAAAACAACATCGTTCTAATATCCGAATATAAAGAGATACAATATGCAAAGAACGAGATAGAGTTTAGGAACTTACAACCACTGTTCGCATGAAGACGTAGGCAGTGCAGTGATGTCATTCACGGCCGGTTACCCCAAAAGACATAAATGACCCCTATTTTAACCCAACGGCCAAGATATCCATAATCTTAGCTCCGATACCATATTCTGTAACACCCCCGATATATTCGGGAATATTACAGCGCCGTAAATCCTTTACGTAAGGATTTACAAGGTCAAGAATTGAACAAGTATAAAAAGGTACTAATAAATGGAAATAACGGAATTTGAGACATCGCCCGACCCAATACAGAATAATACAATTGTTCAATGTAACTCAATAATACATTACCAAATTCAAAACATCACAACCGACTTCGTACTCGAGTACTTATTGAAATAACGAATAAACAACGATAAATAAACCCGGTCGGGACATCACTCGCACCCTCGTCGTCATACTGCTCCGGTGGTTGTTTCCTGCTCTCCGGATCCCGAACACAAACAATGTTCACCCCGAAGGGGTTAGCACAACGATGCTAGTACAAGTACCACATCATATTATTCATATCTCACGGTGAATAATAATAATAACGTAAACAACAAAATACCAACGAGTCTTCTCTACGAGAAACTCAAACATAACATACACAATCGATAATCACAACATGATATCAATACATACACATGGTAATTCCATCGATCCAGCGTTCATCGCCTAGAACCCACGATGATCCCGTGACCAACCCGTGGTGGAAAACCCGTCCGATGATCCAAAGACGCTAGCATAGATCCCCGATGATCCCGTCGGACCAACACGAGGTGGACACACAATAACGACATACATGCACGACAATATGTATACAACAATACATAAAACAATTAAGGTACTTACCTTGATTTGAAGACAATAACAATACTTCCACGAAAATGAACACTCGAAGGTCGTCCTCCTCAATCAATCACGTAACGAGACCAAACCTTAACAAAAGAAATGATATAGGATTTATCTCACGTCGTATGAATGTTAAACAATTCGATTAACGGTCAAAAGTTCATAAACTGCAATCTGCCCGAATAGCTTAGCGCACGCTAAGTACTCTGTGTAGCGTGCGTTACGTCTGTCCACTAGCGCACGCAAACAACAAAGCCTAGCGCACGCTAACGATGCATGGTCAGTACCTCACTGACCAGCCAATTGACTCGTCTGATGGTCTAGCGTACGTTACGTACCAAACGTAGCGCACGCTAACAACTGCTCGATAGCGCACGTTACATTGCATAGCATAGCGTGCGCTATCTATGCATGGCAGTTTACTGGTGAGCAGTAAACTGTTCTTGCCATGTTTGAAACAACGAAATCTTGCGTGATAATTCATGTTACTTCCATGAATACTATGTCTACACCCTCATGAATGATTATACGGATAAAGACAACTTCGGATTCAAGGATATGCATGCCAATATAAAACCATATTCTTTTCCGACTTCAAATCTTCATACGATAATACGAAAAACTAAATGGTTGATATCAACACCTCTATATCAGTCCATATTATCCTACTGAAGTTGATAAACGTCCTATATATACTAGATAAATCCTTCCATGATCAAACCTTTAGATTTATCTAACAATAAGGATGTTAACGTCTAGTCCAAGATTACTATGAAATCATCTATTAGATTCGGTTAACCAATGATAGAAGCTTCTCTTCACATATCCAGTGTACTAAGATTCGAATCATGATGATTATAATCAAGGTATTCCAGGCTTATACAACTCATTATTCCAAACATGATATACTTGGATAATTCATCTATGAAAATCCATATCTTGTTAACATGATCATCCAAATCGTTAGAATCCAACTCTAAGTCTGGAGATAGATTGAACATACCTTAAAATGACGAAATCACTGAACCGTAAGGTAGAATCCAACTCCGGTTGGTTGTATGCCCTTCCAAGGTGCTATTCCACTTTCATGAATATTCCACGTGGTAACCAATGTATAAACATCAACAATATGTGTTCTAAGTGTATAAGAGTATTTCTACAACTCTCGAACTCTCAAGATTGAGGAAAGTGCGAAAGAAATGCAAGCCAACACGGTTGATGTCCCATTTATAATTTCTGCATTATTGATAAGTTAGCGCACGCTACTAAGCATCCCTTAGCGTGCGCTAATAATGGTTGACTTCAGATTTTGTCCGGGTGCGTCAGCGGGAATCTTATCCGGACCCATGTCCCGCTGGCGCACGAGCCAGCTGCCCCGCTCAATAATTGAGTCCTTAGCGCACGTTACTACTACATGTGTAGCGTACGCTAATAGTGGCCCGATAGCGCGCGTTAAGATACATTCTTAGCGTGCGCTATCACAAGGTTGTTTGAGCAATTATACATGTTTCTATATTTATGCATAATGATATTAATGCACTAAATATCACACTCCAATAATCAAAATCATCAATCCGAAATAATACATGGTTGAATACAGATGAAATACACTGTAATAAATCCGGATATTACACAAATCTAGTATGGCATTATCAATTAGAAAATTATTTTCTAAAAATAATAATTCTAATAATGTTGTTAGCTCCAAAGAATTACATGTCCCTGTTAATTATTCAAACTGGACAATCCCTGAAAATCAAATTGAAAGTATTTATCAAATAGGATCTCTTGATTTCAAAACTGCATTTTCTGTCAAAATTCATGAAGAAACTATTTCAATTCAACAAGAATTTCAAAATATTCCTTTATTATCTTAGCAAGTATTCACAAATACTTAGAAAAAGGTTTCAAATATATGCATTATGGATTAATACAAATTGCTGTTAAACCCTTAGTTCGTAAAGGTATCAATGCTCCGATACCATTTGGAGTTAAGCACGGAATTTGATACATATAAGACAGATGAGGCATATTAACAAGAATGGAATTAACAAGAGATGAATTCTTACTTGTAATGTCGATGTTGAATACAAAATATGGAATATGAATTCTTGAGAACTTCTAAGTGCTTGGAATGGATTACAAGCTAGGAAATTATTTGGACATCAGTTGTTTTGAGAGGAAAAATGTAATATCCGCAATTTCGGATTTCCGGTAATTTTCATTTTTCGGCGGAGGTCCGTTTCGACGACTCGCTTTTGACCGTTTCGTCATTCTGAGAATATTTAATTCTACACTTTTTGTCATCCGAGTTCGTTTCGGTATTGTTTTGTTGAGTTTCGTGTTCTTAAATGACTTTTCCGCACATGAGTTCGATTCTCGCGAATCTCGTCCGAAACTGTTGTTTCGAGTTTCTCGGAAGTCCATTTAATGTTATTATTCATGTTGCAAGCTTCGGTTTGGTTATTCGATCACGTATCGTGATTTTGGGGCGTTTTGGGCCATTTTCGTAATTTCCCAAAGTTTGGGGTAATTACTTTCCGTTGTCGAATTTCGAGCCTTCGGGTAGTCGGAATCGTGTGTTCTATTAGTGCTCGGATTCGTCTTTTCGAGTACTTCGTAACCGTATCTTGATTCGTACTCGAGTTCGGGTTTCGGTCGTTCGGGCCGTCGGAGTTGGTCGGCGAGTCATGGCGGGCATGCTCGGGCGAGCGATACCGCCGAGTAACGGCGGTAGTGATCGGCGATTCGTACGTAAGGCGATTCGTACGTAAGGCCACTGGCCGTAACGCACGTAACGTTAGGCATTTTCCAGCGATGAGTTCGGCCATGGCGATTACGTCGTAAGCCATGGCCGATTACGTCGTAACGGCCGTGATCGGCTATTTAAGGCACAGTAGCGTATTTTTCACCCGATTCTTCATTCTTTTACTTCCGTGCGCGGTGTGGGTGAGTATATCATGGAGAGATGTTGTTGGGCAATGAATCCATGAAGTTTTGAGGCTCATATCATCAATCATACGTCCTATAACATCCTTTGATCGAGCGAATCGTGTCGATTTTCTAGAAATCTAATTTTGGGGATTTTGGTTATTTTGTTATATTTCGTCTTTTTAATACGATATATCTTATGATTTTGATTGTTTTATGATTATTTATATGTATTGTATCATTTCCTTGTTATTCAATGGTTTGATCGTATCGATTCGTTGTTTTGGTCGAGTTCTTGATCGACGCCTTGAAGGGGTCCGATAAAATGTCATAGAGGGTTTTCGGGCGTTCTACGATTATTCTTCCTCGTATGATCGATAATTTATTGATTATATGTTGTTAGGGTCGAACTCTTGTGAAGAACTCGAGTGGAACCCTTCCGTTCGTTGTCTTCTTGGTCCGAGCTTCCTGGTCGAACCGTGTTCTTCGGAGCGTTTGGTAGCGGTTATTAAGGCAAGTATCTTATTATACGACTTGTATCTTGTGACTAGTAATTACGTATGATATGTATGACGATTTTGCTTGCCTCCGCAAATATGTTCCGTTGGAGTTGGTTGTGTTTTCCAAATTTGAAGGCTTTGTGATAATAGTGATATATTGGTATACGTGTTAGGCGTTGTGCCATTTGTGCAGGATTGCGATGTACATATGAGATGGTTGTACACATGGTTGTTCAATGTATTGTGTACCGAATGTGTGTTATGTTGGTTAAGAGTCGTTGTGATGATCATGATGTTTGTGTTGTTTTGGTTTACATACTTGATTGTACATTTCGGTGTAATGTGGAATGGCTTGACATTTAATGATTATGAATTGTGTCGTGTCGATGTGTGTGTGTGTTCGGGTAGGGTCGGCGAGGCCTGCGGAGTTCGGTACATGATGTGTACGAACAAAGTGTGTGATCCGGGTAGGGTCGACGAGGCCTCCGGAGTCGGTACATGACGTGTACGGACAAGGTGTGTGATCCGGGTAGGGTGCAGCGAGGCCTGCGGAGTTCGGTACATGATGTGTACGAACGATGTTGTGGCCGGGTAGGGTCCGTTGAGGCCTCGGAGTTCGGTACATGATGTGTACGAACAGTGTGTGTGGCCGGGTAGGGTCCGTTGAGGCCTCGGAGTTCGGTACATGATGTGTACGAGCAGGTGTGTGGTCGGGTAGGGTCCGTTGAGGCCTCGGAGTTCGGTACATGATGTGTACGAACAGTGTGTGTGGTCGGGTAGGGTCCGTTGAGGCCTCCGGAGTTCGGTACATGATGTGTACGAACAGTGTGTGTGGTCGGGTAAGGTCCGTCGAGGCCTCAGGAGTTCGGTACATGATGTGTACGAACAATGATCGTGTAGCGATAATTGTTCGAGTAACATTTTAAATATGGATCTCGGACTCATAATGATATATTATTTAGTATGCTTTGAAACGAGAATCGGGCTAAGGCCCTAATGTTTACGAAAAGGTTTTGTAAATTGGGACTCGAGGTCCAAAAGAATTTCGCTTTAAAAATCCCGAGATGATGTGTTCCTTTTCAAATATCTCTTACTTGAGTTCGAAATTCTAAAACTTCTAGAACATTTTGATAATTTGATTTGCGTATTAAATTCGTAGTTGCTATTTGCTTGTTACATTTCGTATGGTTTGATACTTGCACTAGTAAAACGGTGGAGTTTACTAACCCCAGTATTCGGGGGTGGATGTCCTGATGCGTCCGGTACATGCGAGTTCGGGAGCGATCACGGGATTGGCACAAGGGGATGACAGTGCGATACTAATCAAGAGTTGAGAGTTGATAGAGTTTAGTTGTATTGTTAGAGTTGATTCGGTCTTCTTTGTATTGTATTTCGACCCCTGTGTGGGTAATGTTGTTAGTCGATCTGTTGATAGAGTTGTGTGACCTCATCGGTCTGTGTGTTTATGTGTAAGTGACCTTAGCAGTGTATTATTATATTGTTTGACCTGGCCGGGCAAGCATTTGGTTGTTTATGGATGATTAGCTGGTAGATCCTTGCGGAAAGGGTTTACGGCGTGTAATATTCCCATACGGTTTTGGGGTGTTACATTTATGGTATCGAGCTTAGGTTGCGGAAACCTAGCCGTCAGTCGAGTCGAGTTGTGATTTGTCGAGTAATGTGTTGTCTTGTCGTTCGAGTCGTCGGGTGACAAGTTGAGTTGTGCGTAGTCACAACGCGTTGGATATGTTGTCGGATGAGATTAGTATCGTGGCGACCGTCGTCTCCGTGCGGCTTTGTGGACGTAAGTCTCCTCTTTTATGCATAATATCTGTGTTCATGATTTCATTTAGGTGTGATATTTGTGGTGCATAATTTTATTTACAGTGTTGTGTAATGAAGTTGTATTCGATACTTGGATACGATGTACATGTAAAGAAGCTGGATGTATTGATGTTTGGCCCTTGAACCACCATGTGGGTTGGTATGGTGTGAAAGTTGTGAACCTTGATGGGTTTACGGTAGAGTTTGTGGGAAACTCCGATGAATGATTTTCTTTGTGTGTTTAAACTTGATGCCATGAGATGTATGTGATTGAATTGGCGACCCTGTTTGCCATTTGGGCATGTGGTTTTAATATCGACTATTTTGGATTGTTGTAATTATACCCGCTACGGGTAGCTTTGAAAACATTTTTCCTTAAAGACTACTGATTTGAGCATTTTTGTGGAAATCAAAATTTTTGGAAAAATCTTGTTTTGCAAAACGACCCTAATTTTCGGAATTTAAATGTTATGTGTTTGTGTGTTGGGGGCTACTGTGACAATACTTGCGATCCTATGACTAGATGTTACGGCCGTAAGATGTTTTCCATTACGGCCGTAAGCTCAGAGTTGTTACGGCCGTAAACTGCATGTTGTTACGGCCGTAAACTTTTGACTGACCCGGTAGAAATTTGTTATTACAGTTGTACCCGTGCCCCTTGATTATTTAATCTCTGTTGATATATCAGTGATGGATGGCGTGGTAACATGTTGTTACCCCGTATAACGCTAGCAAAGATAATGATATATTGATAAGGTCATTTTGACGATATCGTCTAGCGAAAGATTGAAGCTTCGATGTGTTGTTTTGCAAATAGCTTCAATCAAAACAGTTTTGATAATGAGGTACATGGTTTTAATTAAACGACCGAGGTATTATAAGTGTTTTCAAAAATTTCATTTCACCAATTTTTTTTCAAACTTGAGAATTTTAAAATTTTATCATTTGAATAATACCACGGAAACATTTTATTTTTGTTGTTAGTGTTTGATCCCTGCGATACGTGTGTGGTTTTGACCGTGTTTGATTTTGTAAAATCCAAACATCTCTGTTGATGTGACTGTGTGGATTATTTTTTTAATGAAGTTCTAAAATTACAGTGTTAGTTCGTCACTTGTGTGATGACTTGGAGTTGATGTTTTAACGTGCTGCTATTTATTGTCTTATCTTGACGTTGTGATATTTGTTTGGATGTGTTATTCTTATTGGTCGTCCATCCAGTATGCCGAGAGGCCGTGGCCGAGGACGTGGTCGTAGTCGTGGTCGTGATCAGCAGCAATCATCCAGAGGTAATGTTGATATTGACGCCGCCACCATCCTTCGTCGGTGGTGACCGGTTGGCGCATATGAATCGGGCCGTACACCGAGACGGATTCAGGATGAAGATAACGGAGCTGATAAGTGGTTACGAGATGTGATGAGAATGCACCCGCCCCGTTTTGTAGGTTCTTCGGACTCGTTAGGCTGGGAGAATTGGCTCTTCCAGTTGGACAGAACATTTGATGTTGTAGCTTGCCCGATGAGAGAAGAGTTCCTATTGCTCAATACCTACTCGATAGGGAAGCTGCAGAGTGGTGGGAGGCCGTAGCGCCTAGTGATCGTACCGCTACTTGGGTGAATTCAAAGCGCCATGGAGGCCGAGTCTTGTCCGCCGCCTGTTAAAGAGCGTAGGATTGTCGAGTTTTTATCGGCTACGCCCCGAGACGTGTCGATATCCCAGGCGATAGTCAATTATCATCGACATTGTGTTATGTTCGGATCGTGTGAAAAGTGAGGCAGATAAGGTTCGTTATTTCGATATGCGTATGAAACCTCAGATTCGGCAGTGTATGGCTCCTTTTTTGTGTACAACCTTGAAGGACTATCAGGATCGAGCCTTGGCGTTTGAGATGGCTATAATGTCTACCGAGTCCGTATCGGTAGCGAAAAAGCAGAAGATTTCCGATGACGCATCGGGAAGTAAGGGAATTGGGATTCCCACAACTCAACCTCGTATCGCCCGAGTATGGGACCTTCTCGGTCAGTTAGAGAACCCAAAAGACCCAAGTCGGTGTCTTTGAGTTCTGGTAATGCTCCTAGGTGTTTCAACTGTAACGTTCTAGGCCATGAACGCGCGCATTGTAAGAAACCGCCAGTGACTTGTTATAATTGTGGACACGAGGGGCATCGAGTTCAGTACTGCGAGATTATTGCCGAGATGATAAGGGACCGGAATTCTATTCCTACTTAGGAGGGCCCAGTGATGTCTAGTGATGGTGTTTTTGGTACTCGCTACACGGATTGTTTCGCGTGTAGAGATGTTTTTTTGTGACGCTTTTACATTTGGAACTTGTTGAATGATATTTTGTTTTGTGTAAGTTCCCGTTTAGTTGTTGAACCTACGGAGGCGTGTCAGTGGACCACGAGGTCATGAGCATGGTATTTTATTATGTGTCGTTATAATTTGTTTCGTATCACTGTGATAACCTTAGTTTAAGTTTCGGGACGAAACTTATTTTTTGTATGATAGAATGTAATATCCGGTATTCTCATTTTCTGTTATCTTGAATTGTTTGTGTTTTGATGTCGGACATTTTCTTATTGATGAGAATCGGAATGATTTCTATCGTAATACTCTATTTGTTTCTATCGCATAGCCGTTTTAGTCGGGTGAGACTTGTTGTCGCGTACATCTCCTTGATTAAATGTGTGCATATGATGTGGTATGTGATGCGTCGTTAATTGATCGTTATTGTTTTGAATCATTGCCGGTGGCGTTGTTATGGTCGCGTGTGGCGTGTTGTCACGCTGTATATTCTTCGCGTTGCTTGTAACGTTTCGCCAATGGACGAAAGTTACGCGTTTCTTGTGTATCTTGTTGAGTTTTCTGTCGGGATATTGCTTCTCCCTACTTGTTTTAAGTTTCGGACGAAACTTCTTTTAAGGAGGGTAGAATGTAATATCCGCAATTTCGGATTTCGGTAATTTTCATTTTCGGTGGAGGTCCGTTTCGACGACTCGCTTTTGACCGTTTCGTCATTCGAGAATATTTAATTCTACACTTTTGTCATCCGAGTTCGTTTTGTATCGTTTTGTTGAGTTTCGTGTTCTTAAATGACTTTTCCGCACATGAGTTCGATTCTCGCGAATCTCGTCCAAAGCGTTGTTTCGAGTTTCTAAGTCCATTTAATGTTATTATTCATGTTGCAAGCTTCGGTTTGGTTATTCGATCACGTATCGTGATTTTGGGGCGTTTTGGGCCATTTTCGTAATTTCCCAAAGTTTGGGGTAATTACTTTCCGTTGTCGAATTTCGAGCCTTGGGTAGTCGAATCGTGTGTTCTATTAGTGCTCGGATTCGTCTTTTCGAGTACTTCGTAACCGTATCTTGATTCGTACTCGGAGTTCGGGTTTCGGGGTCGTTCGGGCCGTCGGAGTTGGTCCCGGCCGAGTCATGGCGGGCATGCTCGGGCCAGCCACTGGCCGAGTAACGTGCGGTAGTGATCGGCGATTACGCACGTAAGGCCGATTCGACGTAAGGCCCTCGGCCGTAACGCACGTAACGTTCCGGCATTTTCCAGTGAGTTCGGCCATGGCGATTCGACGTAAGCCATGGCGATTACGACGTAACCCGGCGATCGGCTATTTAAGGCACGGTAGCGTATTTTTCACCCAGTTCTTCATTCTTTTACTTCCGTACGCGGTGTGGGTGAGTATATCATGGAGAGATGTTGTTGGGCAATGAATCCATGAAGTTTTGAGGCTCAAATAATCAATCATACGTCCTAAAACATCCTTTGATCGAGCGAATCGCCGATTTTCTAGAAATCTAATTTTGGGGATTTTGGGTATTTTGTTCGATTTCGTCCGTTTAATCCGATTTAACTTAGGATTGTGATGGATTGATGATTATTTAGATGTATTGTATCATTTCCCTTGTTATTCCATGGTTGGATCGTATCAATTCGTTGTTTTGGTCGAGTTCTTGATCGACGCCTTGAAGGTGTCCGATAAAATGTCATAGAGGGGTTTTCGGGCGTTCTACGATTATTCTTCCTCGTATGATCGATAATTTATTGATTATATGTTGTTAGGGTCGAACTCTTGTGAAGAACTCGAGTCGGAACCCTTAGTTCGTTGTCTTCTTGAGTCCGAGCTTCCCGGTCGAACCGTGTTCTTCGGAGCGTTTGGTAGCGGTTATTAAGGCAAGTATCTTATTATACGACTTGTATCTTGTGACTAGTAATTACGTATGATATGTATGACGATTTTGCTTGCCTCCGCAAATATGTTCCGTTGGAGTTGGTTGTGTTTTCCGAAATTTGAAGGCTTTGTGATAATAGTGATATATTGGTATACGTGTTAGGCGTTGTGCCATTTGTGCAGGATTGCGATGTACATATGAGATGGTTGTACACATGGTTGTTCAATGTATTGTGTACCGAATGTGTGTTATGTTGGTTAAGAGTCGTTGTGATGATCATGATGTTTGTGTTGTTTTGGTTTACATACTTGATTGTACATTTCGGTGTAATGTGGAATGGCTTGACATTTAATGATTATGAATTGTGTCGTGTCGATGTGTGTGTGTGTTCCGGGTAGGGTCAGACGAGGCCTGCGGAGTTCGGTACATGATGTGTACGAACAAAGTGTGTGATCCGGTAGGGTCCGACGAGGCCTCTGGAGTCCGGTACATGACGTGTACGGACAAGGTGTGTGATCCAGGTAGGGTCCGACGAGGCCTGCGGAGTTCGGTACATGATGTGTACGAACGATGTTGTAGCCGGGTAGGGTCCGTTGAGGCCTCGGAGTTCGGTACATGATGTGTACGAACAGTGTGTGTGGACGGGTAGGGTACGTTGAGGCCTCGGAGTTCGGTACATGATGTGTACGAACAGTGTGTGTGGTCCGGGTAGGGTCCGTTGAGGCCTCGGAGTTCGGTACATGATGTGTACGAACGGTGTGTGTGCTCCGGGTAGGGTCCGTTGAGGCCTCCGGAGTTCGGTACATGATGTGTACGAACAGTGTGTGTGGTCCGGGTAAGGTCCGTCGAGGCCTCCGGAGTTCGGTACATGATGTGTACGAACAATGATCGTGTAGCAGTAATTATTCGGGTAACATTTTAAATATGGATCTCGGACTCATAATGATATATTATTTAGTATGCTTTGAAACGAGAATCGGGCTAAGGCCCTAATGTTTACGAAAAGGTTTTGTAAATTGGGACTCGAGGTCCAAAAGAATTTCTGCTTTAAAAATCCCCGAGATGATGTGTTCCTTTTCAAATATCTCTTACTTGAGTTCGAAATTCTAAAACTTCTCGGGAACATTTTGATAATTTGATTTGCGTATTAAATTCGTAGTTGCTATTTGCTTGTTACATTTCGTATGGTTTGATACTTGCACTAGTAAAACAGTGGAGATTTACTAACCCCCGAGTATTCGGGGGGTGGATGTCCTGCTCAAGGCCCGTACATGCGAGTTCGGGGAGCAGTCACAGGATTGGCACAAGGGGATGACGAGCTGCGATACTAATCAAGAGTTGAGAGTTGATAGAGTTCAGTTGTATTGTTAGAGTTGATTCAGTCTTCCGCTGTATTGTATTTCGACCCCTGTGTGGGTAATGTTGTTAGTCAGTCCTGTTGATAGAGTTGTGTGACCTCATCGGTCTGTGTATTTATGTGTAAGTGACCTTAACGGTCTGTAGTATTATATTGTTTGACCCTGGCCGGGCAAGCATTTGGTTGTTTATGGATGATTAGCCTGGTAGATCCTTGCGGAAAGGGTTTACGGCGTGTAATATTCCCATACGGTTTTGGGGGTGTTACAAAAAACATCTAGCACAAATAATTTCCTAGCTTGTAATCCATTCCAAGCACTTAGAAGTTCTCAAGAATTCATATTCCATATTTTGTATTCAACATCGACATTACAAGTAAGAATTCATCTCTTGTTAATTCCATTCTTGTTAATATGCCTCATCTGTCTTATATGTTTATGCAAATGAGATATCTAATTATTTTATATCGTAGATAATGTGGTGTGTTGGTGTCACACGGAAAATCACATTATCGGTGCCTTATAAAATAATATAATAGTTCACAACCTATAAATTTATTAGGCAAATGATGTGAAAGGTTGTAGTGTATGTTTGAGATTAGTTGGTCTTGACTATTAGCATGCATTAGCGTATTTGCATACGTTGAACTGGATCGAGGTGAGATAGTATCTCCAGTACTGACTGTAAGAAGAACGTAAATCTCGAATAATTATTATTTCTTAATTTTATGTATATAATATTTAATTGTGTATTTATAATATTTATTGCTTTGATTTACCATGGGTGAGAGTCAAAATGACTGACACAATAAGCCTCATATCTTGGTCAATAATATTATTTATATGACAATTATTATTATTATTATTATAACTAAAAAACGTGTCCCGACTCGTGCGGGTTGATGATGTCCCCTTGAGGAGCTCGATAATGATTATTATATTGAACCCTGCAGGTGTATTTAATTCCGATATAATAATAAGGTTCGAGTGGTACTACTCTTAGATAAGATATTAATTAATTAAAGCTGTCAGTAGCTTAAATTAATTAATAGACATTCGATATCTTAAACACGGGAAATAATATATTTAAATTAGGAGTCCGATTTCATAAATTGAGATTTGGGTAGGAAGTGCAATATTAACTCTCTAGTGAACTGAGTTGATATTAATAGACTCAATATATTAGGAAAATATGGAAATTTGAGGTATATTAGGAGTCCTTCCAGTCCTCATTAAGATCCCTAGAGTAGTCCATAACACCTATAAATAAGACAGTAGGCGTTGGCCGAAAATCACAATCTTACAGTCCAAGAAATTTAATTTTTTTCTGTTTTGTGTTTGATTGTGGATCTTGACTTGTGTCTTCGATTCCATAATCGGATAAACACAATATTTTTCTAAAATACCAATATATTCAAGAAAAATAGAGAGAAAATTATGAGGTAATTTTCTTGGAAAGTGGGTCGACCGATCCAGTTATTGTTCAAGCAGTCCGGTAGATTGTTGCCCACACGACATCCGGATATAGGCGGGATCATACTCTAGAAGATCTAAAGGTGGAAATACAAAGAGATCAAGATTTGAAGACTTTGCTTCAAAGGTAATATATTCTTAGATCTCTTAGATCTAGATAAGAATACTACGAATTGTCATAGTTAGACGCGTAGATTAATGTTGTTCGTTTAAATTACTTATTAATCTGTTAATTAATTATTTGAGTAGTCTAAATAGATCCGATTAATGAGAGCCGATTTTAGTAAATTCAAACACGATGCTTCCGCTGCAGTTTATTTCCAACAGATGATGCCTTTGGTGACGAGTCCAGTTCGAAGGTGAACCTTTTCTTGGCTGTGGAGAATGATGTGGTTAACGAGTCACTATGTTTCTTGGGACATTATGATCGTGTCTTCAAGCCCAAGATTTAATTTCGTTATTTATTTCTTTTCTTAAAACTCTTTTAATAAGCTTGTCCGCGTGTTGGACCTTTATGGGCCTTTGAGAACTATTTATTTGTGCACCTTAGGTTATTCTAGGGTTGTTGATTTTTGATTGGAATTGAAACATTGAGAGCCGTCTAGTATACGTAGGACCTGTTCTCTTCGGCAAAATTCAATCAATCAGCATCGAATCGAATCAAAAAACTAAACCGAATCGAACTAAATTGAATCAAAATACCGAATCGAATCAATTGAATCAATCGAATCGAATCAAAAAATGAATGAATCAATCGAATCGAAAGTAACTAATAATTTAAAAATAAGTAATAATAATAATAATAATAATAATAAAATTATATTATTATTAATATAAATAATAAATAATTATAAATAAAAAGCTAATATAATAATACTTATTAACAATAGAAATATTTTAAATAATATATTATTAATTTTGATAAATAGTACGAGGAGATGAATATTTGTTGATAAATATATTATTAATTTTCTTTCACTTTCTAGTTTACCTCTTCTTCTTTATTAATTATTTTTTTCCTTCTGTATTTATGTAGCTAGGGGTGGACATTCGAGTCGAGTGGTTTGGTTTCGTTATAGAACATCTATTATTTATCTTGTAGAACATCTAGCATTTATCTTGTTGTGGATTTTATGCGAGAAAAAAGGCCATGGATAGTGTACGACTTACAATAACCAATGAAATATGGAAGTCAGTCAAGGATAATGTGGAGTTGATAGAGCAAATTTATGAAGAAGAAGAGAAACAACAATTAACCGATTATGAAGATGATGATAATAGTTAATGTTCAATAGTATTATTATTTTGCTCGATACTTCAACCATTAAAATGTTCTTGTCCAATACTTCAATTATTTAAATGTTTGATTTGTTGTGGTTTTTGTTCTTGTTGTTGTTGTTTTTTTAATTGCTAACTTTTTAATATAATAATTAGCAATAATAGGAATAATAACAATAAACCGAATCAATCGAAATAAAAAAACTGAATCAATCAACGAATCAAATGAATTGAATTGAATCGAATCGAATCAATTGAAAATCGAATCGAATCGAATCGAAAATAAGCTCGAGAGAACATGCTACTCGATAAATTAATAATTTTAATAAAATTATTAATTTATTAGTTCTAATTGAGAACCGATTCAAATTTGAACATCACTCAATTAAATAATAAGATAATACTTTTTTTGAAAATCATAGTATATATATAAGATCCCGATAAAACTATAAATTAATAATTATTTACAAATTCTTATATATATATATATATATATATATATATATATATATATATATGCGTGTGTTGGCCACTAAATATACAGAATACAGTTTGGAAAATGTTTTAAGCAAGTTGGTTCGTCCAAAGCCGCAATGTACGATTTTCAAATTTGAGTGCGCGGAAGTCTTGTTAAAATAAGTTGTTGTAAATACACCAACTAGATATGAAGTGTATACTTAAAATAATCACAGATATTAAAACAGTAAATGCATAAGGTAAATGACACAGTAATTAAAGTGGTTCGAGGTAAACCTCTCTACGTCCACTGGTCCTCCACACAGGAGTTAAAATGTTTATTATAAATACTACGTACACAACTACATATTTATAATCAAACCTATCAATGTATCGTTCACACAGATTGATACAAAGATCGAAGCTTTCAACCGTTCACACAGATTGGTTTAGGCTTTCACTTGACTAACTTCTTCACACACAGTTCCGAAGCTTTGTCTCTTCAATGCGAGTCCGTCACACACAGTTCGGGAAAAGCAAGGCTTTTTCAGTCCACACAGGGCTGATGGATTTGTTCAATGATAGAACGATGATTTGAACAACAACTTGACTTTCTTGAGCTTGAGTTGATGATGTGTTGTTCAAGGTTGAGCACTTGGATATTTCTTCTATCAGAATATGCAGTGTGCTTGAAGAAATATGTTTGCTCAGAATATTCGTGTAAGCGCTTGTTATCTTAGTGATAGTTTTTCCGGTAACTGATCTTCAAACTCTTGGGGATATATAACCTTCTGAATAGATCCGTTGAGCAAAAGTCCGTTACAACTGGATGGTTGACTTGTATAGACCAAGATCCGGATTTTGCGTTGTTTGAAGATCTCTATCGGGATTTAGTATTTAAATACTTTATCCTTTCAGTATTTACATACTTCTTATCAAACGGGACTTGACTTTAGCAAATACCAAAGATTCCTTTTCAAACGGTCTTCAGTCCTGTTTCGATAGGTATTGACGATCTCAATACTTTACAGCTTGAATGATGTATCCATTTGTGTTGTTGGCTATAAAGGAGAGGTCGCTGTATGGAATGTTTGCTGTATGAAGGGACAGCTTCCATACTTGCGCATTTAGACTCTTGTTGCTGTATGATGGCATAATGATAAGTCTTCACTACAGGATCAGCAACTTCGATTAGACTTTCGATACTGACTTGTTGTATGCTGGGTTGGCACTTTATCAAAACCTTCGATACAGGGATTGTTATCCCAACAATATGTATTATCCACTTGAACATTCTTAGACAATTTAGTAAAATATGAATCTATTGTTACTTGCTTTTATTGAACTTCAAACCTGCATTGATCTCATCTTTAAATCTCCCCATTGTATCCAAGAGTTGCGGCGTTGTCTTCTCGTATTGCAGTAAAAAGTTATGAAGAGTTGTCGCCACTTGAATGCTTCTTTTCGAGTGACCTGTTGCAAAGGTATTGAATCATCATCCGCTTTATCATCTACTGAATTTTGAACGACATCAGCCACTATTTCTTCTAAACTCTGAACTTCGTAATATTCATTAATTTCACCTGAAAAGTCTAGCAAGTGATTCACATTCATATTGTTGCTTGACTAACATTCAGAATGAAACCTTTTTCAGTCCATTGCACCAAGTCTTTTCGAGTGCACCCGGCCCGATCCCTCTTATGCTCACATAATATTTTTCTTTGTTGGTTGGTCATGGTTGATTTTTGAACATCTTTTAGATGAGAAGCCATTATTGTGTGTAGTTCAAAACAACACAATAGGTCATTATATATTGATCTACTTCTAGATAATGTACATATGTAAGTCCATGAATCATTCTTTTACTTTGGCAAAAAAACAATGAACGAGACCATTCAAACTTCCAGTAACATAATTATACGAGTATACGTTCTATATATGGTAATTCAAAATAATGTAATGTATATACGTTGTAATATATTTGTCATAAATAACTTGTACATTTACATATGTAAGTCCATGAATCATTCTTTTACTTTGGCAAAAAAACAATGAACGAGACCATTCAAACTTCCAGTAACATAATTATACGAGTATACGTTCTATATATGGTAATTCAAAATAATGTAATGTATATACGTTGTAATATATTTGTCATAAATAACTTGTACCCTATAATTTTGAAGGTCAGTTATTATATATTTTACCTCTCTAAATTAATAAATTATTAATTTATCGATTGTATAATATCTCTCTAAATTAATATAATTCTCTGATCCAACAATATTAATTTATAGAGGATTTACTATAGATGATTTAACTTATAATCTAAAATTAATAAAATGTCTTATAATTATAGCATAAAATGTCACATTATTACGACAGTTAATAAGAATATTACAAATTTGATCAATTACAAAAATTAGTAATAGAATAAATTTATTTGATGCTCGTTCGTGCAGCTATTTTGAAAACAAAATATTTTCATTAAAAGAATATATATATATATATATATATATATATATATAATAGTAAAATTAATAGTTACATTAGATCAAAAATTAACTTTATCATTACCTACAATTTCCTGTTACTCTAAATTATATAATGACCAATTCAATGTGCGTGTAATTCTAAATTAGTAAAAGCATTGGTATTATTGTATGAAGAGAATATTTATATTTTATTATCATATCTAGTATCTTATTGCATATTCTTTTGAATCTCACTTGTAGCCCATCTTTATATTTTATTTGTATGGTTCTTTCACGTAGTATCTTCTTTTGATTCTCCCATGTAGCATATTTTCGTGGTTCTCACATATAACATCCTATTCTGATTCTCCCGTTTAACTTCTCCTGGTGGTTTTCCATTTAATTTTTTTCTATAGGTTTCCCATCTAGCATCTCTTCTTATGCATCAATTGGATAACATATTCTTATGGTTACCCATGCATCATTTTATTATAGTCCTTTCATGTAGCATGTTCTTAAAGTTCTCCAATATATCATCTTTCTATAATTTTTTCATCTAACATCTGTTGTAAATTTCTGTGTTACAAACTTGCTGGACGAAAATTAAATTACAACTGGAAACTACAATTACAACTCGAAAACTGAAAATACAGGACTCGAGGCGGAATTAAAAATACAATGAAAAATGAAATTGAATCTGCACTAACCAGAAACAAATTAGAAATACAAGAAGATAATCGAAACAACAAAAAATAATAAACAAAACCAGACTGTGGTAGAAGTCGCCCGAAGATGCCTTCTGCCCACAAGACGAGAAACGCCCCGGTAGTGTTCACGGATTGGCGGCTCGTCCCCAAAGGTCAACGACTTTACGTCTCTACAGTAGCAACACCGCAAACTAGAAAGCTCCGACGAACTGGAAGAGGTGAGGACAAAGCTCCGACTTATGATATGCAGAGAATGCTGAAAACTGTTTGATTGTACTGAGCTCGAAAAATGCTTGTGCAGAAGCAAAGGAATGCATGCCTATTTATAGGCCATTCACACTGCATGGGGGTTTAAACAAAGCCCTTAAGGCTGTCATAATGCAGGCATTCATGCATGCATTGAACACAGGAGTTACAAAATTCAAGGCAGTGGTTACTGCCCGTTTTGAATTTGAACAGGCAGCCTTAACACCTCCTCATAACACCTGGGAGGTTACTGCCCGTTTTTGGCTCAGTTTGAACAGTCCGGATGTACCTGGATTATAATCAGCTCCTTAACCATTTGACGGATGTACATGGACATCCTTATGTGCACATACGAGCCCAACTACGTTGTTGAGCTTCTCCAAAAAATTCTTTAAGCTAGCCCAAGGCCTAGCTCACGGCCAAGCCCACGAACAGGCCCAAAGACCAGCCCAAAGACCAATTGCCAAGTCCAAGGTCCAAGGTCCACGGTCCACGGCACGCGGCTCGCGGCTCGCGGCTCGCGGCCGAGGCCGAGGCGAGGCGGGCGGGCGGGCGGCGGCGCGCGCGTGTGCGTGCGTGTGGGCTTTAAGCCCATACACATGTGCCATTAGTTATTACATGCATAAAGGTAACTCCTTATATACTAAAATAATGATGGTTCATTATTCAATGTGGGATTCCATCCCTTATTAATTCACAATTAAGTGACAAACGCTAATTCACTATTTCTCACTCACCGGGAATCAGTTTAGAGAAAGTGAATATACCACGATCATCTACTCGGAACGTAG
The DNA here is from genome assembly GCA_033398695.1 of Orobanche coerulescens. Classification (NCBI taxonomy): domain Eukaryota; kingdom Viridiplantae; phylum Streptophyta; class Magnoliopsida; order Lamiales; family Orobanchaceae; genus Orobanche; species Orobanche coerulescens. The sequence goes on from CM065803.1 coordinate 56,636,520, forward strand.
ATCGATCCTATGATATTTAATTTTACAAAATAAAATTAAAATTATTAATGATTCCAACAATCCCCCACATGAGTGAAAATAGCCCAAATGCAATATGCAGACTCAAGCTCAGTCCTCAAGAGGCGTTAAAGTATAAGGATAGGTAGTTCGTGACTTTGAACCTTCCATATTTAACATCATCGGGTACGCAGGTGGATTAGTGGCATGATGCTTTGAACTACCCCACGGCGTGCACCGAGACAATGGTGCTAACACTTGAACACCTCAACCTCATCCGTTCTCACGTCTTGTGTCCTTTACGGGCCTTGGACACCCCTTTGGATTCATAAGTGTATTTCATGAAGCGGCCCCCACTTCTCACTTATATAGGTGATTCTTTACCGAGTATCTTGCCATACTTAACCTCCTCGAGGTCTTTAGGAATCATTAAAAGTCATAGACTTAACCTCACCACTAGGCAAGCTTTCAACACTCAATTGCTCTATAGGGAATAAACTTAGATGAGTGTTTCACACGAACTCTCATAGCTTAGTTATTCCATTGAACCAAGTTCTTGGGATCTCCAGTCATCTTGGTTGGGTTACCACTATGATAATTCTCAATTTGTGGATTTTAAACCTATTCCCTCTAGCAATTTATTCATTTGATTACGGTTTAACCCTTTGGTTAGCGGATCCGCTAGATTATCCAATGACCTCACATAGTCAATAGAGATAACCCCACTTTTGATCAAATGTCTCACGGTATTATGGCGTCAACGAATATGTCAAGACTTTCCATTATACACGTTACTTCTCGCCCTACCAATAGCAGCTTGGCTATCACAGTGAATCATCACTGCAGTAATCGGCTTGACCAACATGGAATATCTTCTAGAAAGTTTCTGAGCCATTTGGCTTCTTCACCAGCTTTGTCCAAAGCTATGAATTCTGATTCCATGGTGGATCGGGCTATACACGTTTGTTTTGCGGACTTCCACGAGACAGTTCCACCCCCAATGGTAAACACGTAACCACTTGTAGAAAATGAACTTTTCGTATCGGATATCCAATTCGCATCACAGTACCCTTCAAGTATAGGGGGGGTATCTCGAATAGTGTAGCCCAAGGTTTTGAGTATACTTTAAGTACCTCAAAACTCTAACGAGAGCTTTCCAATGCTCTTTGCTTGGATTGCTCATGTAACGACTCAATTTGTTCACAGCGCAAGCTAAATCGGGTCGAGTGCAATTTGTAAGATACATTAAACACCCAATGACTTATGCATATTCTTCTTGTGTAACGGGGTTCCCTCAATTTTTGCTCAAGTGATCATTTACATCTATTGGGGTCTTAGCCGGCAAGCTTTCAAAAGCATTAAACTTCTTGAGAACTTTATCGGCATAGTGAGATTGTGTCAAGATGATTCCATCTGATTTTCTCATAATTTTCATTCCAAGAATCACATCGGCTAGCCCCACGTCTTTCATGTCAAAATTTATTTTTAACATGTTCTTAGTATCGTTAATCACTTGTATATTGTTACCCATGATTAACATGTCATCTATATAAAGACACACAATAACATAACCATTATTAGTGTTCTTAATATAAACACATTTATCACACTCGTTTATTTTAAAACCATTTGATAACATTACATTATCAAATTTCAAGTGCCACTGTAGTGGAGCTTGTTTCAATCCATATAGAGACTTAACCAGTTTGCATACCTTTTTCTGTTATCCAGGTACTACAAACCCTTCAGGTTGTTCCATATAGATCTCTTCATCCAGATCACCATTCAAAAAAGTAGTCTTAACATCCATTTGATAAATCTCAAGATCTTGCAAAGCAGCAATCGCGAGAAGCACTCGAATAGATGTAATTCTCGTTACATGTGAATAGGTATCGAAAAAATTGTACCCTTCCTTCTGTTTGAAACCTTTGACTACTAAACGAGCTTTATACTTGTCAATTGACCCATCAGCCTTGTACTTTCTTTTAAGGATCCATTTGCATCCTAAGAGTTTACAACCTTCAGGTAAATCAACCAAAACCCAAGTTTGGTTTTGTAAAATTGAGTCAATTTCACTCTGAACAGCTTCTTTCCAAAGCACCCCGTCTGGTCTGGCATAAGCTACTTTGATCGATGTTGGTTCTTTATCCAACATGAATGCTATGTAGTCAGGTCCAAATGTCTTTGGTGTCCTAACTCTACTACCGCGTCTCGGTTCTACATCTTCCAGATTAGATCTCGATCGCTTACGTGACTTTGGATCTACATCTACAGGTTTTGAACTTGTACCTTCATCTTCAACTCTATTGCTAGAATTGTTCTCAATTTTATCATTATCCTTACAAGGATATATGTTTTCAAAGAATACAACATTCCTTGATTCAATTGTTGTTCCCACAGTCATTTCAGGAACTTCTGACTTGTGGATAACAAACCGATAGGCACTACTGTTCAGTGCATACCCAATAAAGATATAATCGACCGTCTTAGGTCCGATTTTAACTGGTTTAGGTAGAGGTACCTCAACCTTAGCCAAACACCCCCACACTTTGAGATATTTGTATGAAGGTTTTCTACCTTTCCAGAACTCATAAGGGGTAATATCCTTACCTTTGCGTGGAATCTTGTTCAATATGTAGTTGGTTGTCAGGACAGGTTCCCCCCACATGTTCTGGGGCAACCCTGAACTAATCAATAAGGCATTCATCATATCTTTAAGGGTTCGATTCTTACGTTCAGCAACGCTATTAGATTGTGGTGCATATAGAGCTGTTGTTTGATGAATTATACCGCTTTCGTTGCATAATTCCTCAAACGGTGCTACATATTCGCCACCTCTATCGCTTCGAACCATCTTAATACGACAGCCTAATTGATTTTCGGCTTCATTCTTGAAGTTCTTAAAAGCTTCAATAGCCTCATCTTTACTTCTCAAAAGATAAAGATAACAATATCTTGTGCAGTCATCGATAAAAGTGATAAAGTACTTCTTACCACCTCTAGTTTGCACAAACTTTAAATCACATACATCTGTGTGAATTAATTCAAGGGGTTGTGTGTTTTGTTTTACCGAATGAAATGGAAGTTTCGTCATTTTTGCTTCAACACAAATCTCACATTTGTTTTGAGTATTGACTTCATTTAATTTTAGTAAATCTAAGTTTACTAATCTTTTTATAGCATTTAGGTTCACATGACCTAATCTACAATGCCATAAATCAGAACACTCAGTCAAGTAAGAGGAAGCAGTAGCATTTTTATTAGCATTACTGGACTTGGTTACATGACGTTTAGCCAAAGCATTAAGTTTAAAGAGTCCCTCCGTGAGGTAACCCTTACCAAGAAAACTATCAAACTTTTTTATGATAATTCTATCCGACTCAAACACTAGTTTAAACCCCTTTTTAACTAGTATAGAGCCTGAGATCAAATTATTCCTCATATCCGGAATATGAAGCACATTCTTCAAGGTGAGTGTCTGTCTGGACGTAAGTTTGAGGTCCACTTCTCCAACTCTGATAGTTTCAGATGAAGCTGGATTCCCCATGTTGAGCTTCCTCCCCTCAACAGCTTGATAGTTCTTAAACTGGATCCTATCAGCACCAACGTGGGCGGTCGCACCAGTGTCGACGTACCAACCACCTTGGTTTTCAACGTGGTTGACTTCTTCGGTGACCACAGCAGCAAGGTCATCGTCCTTCCATTCGCCATTAGTCTCGGTGATGTTGGCAACATGTTTCTTCTTCTTGCTGGCCTTCGGCTTTCGACAGTCTTTCGCCGTATGCCCATGTTTGCCACAGTTGAAGCAATCGCCATCAAACTTCTTGACTGGTTGCTTCCCTTTGCTCTTGTTTTGGACACTTGGACGAGCCCTTTTATTGGAGGGACCGCCATGCTCCAACAGATTGGCCTTAACATCTATCAGGCCTTTTGTTTGTGGTCATTTTTGCGCACGTCTGACTCGATGCGCAGTTTCACAATCAAGCCTTCAAGAGTCATCTCATTTCTCTTGTGTTTGAGATAGCTCTTGAAGTCTTTCCAACTGGGGGGCAACTTCTCGATCACAGTTGCAACAGTGAAAGCATCCGGCAGGACCATTCCCCCAGCATTGACATCATGAATGATGAGTTGGAACTCTTGCACTTGTTCCATGATTGGCCTTGAGTCAACCATCTTGTAGTCCAGATACTTGGCGACTACAAACTTCTTTGTACCTGCATCATCACTACGGTACTTCTTTTCAAGTGCTTCCCACATCTCTTTTGATGTGTTTACAATAGAATAAACATTGTATAAACTATCTTCTAAGGAATTCAGAATAAAGTTTTTACAAAGATAGTCTCCATTGTGCCAATTGTCATAGGCAGCTCGGACTGTGAAACTAGTCTCTTGAGCACTTGGCGCCGGTGGCGCATCTTCCTTAAGGAAGTTCGCAAAGCCCAATGTTGTCAAATAGAACAACATCTTCTGTTGCCACCTTTTAAAGTCGGCTCCACCAAACTTTGGTGGCTTCTCGGCGGCAGGCATTATCTTTGGCCCTGAGGTTGTTCCACAAAAGGAACCACTCGTGTTGAACCCGTAGGCTCCAACACTAGATCCTAACATGGATCCAACGGTACCACTAAAAGTGGAACCTACGGTGCCACTCGATGTGGATCCACCGGTAGTCATAAAGGGGTTCGAAAACACCCATGGACTTGTTGATGAGGTAGTTGAGCCAATGGAGTTCGCCATGATCGAGGCGATGGTCGCGGAGGCAGAGGTAGCGGTGGTGGCGGAGTCGGTGGCAGCAACGGTAGTCGACATCTCCAGTTGTGTGATTTAGCAAGTAAGTTTCTCGTCTTGCGCTTGTTGATAATTTCTGTGTTACAAACTTGCTGGGCGAAAATTAAATTACAACTGGAAACTGCAATTACAACTCGAAAACTGAAAATACAGGACTCGAGGCGGAATTAAAAATACAATGAAAAATGAAATTGAATCTGCACTAGCCAGAAACAAATTAGAAATACAAGAAGATAATCAAAACAACAAAAAATAATAAACGAAACTAGACTGTGGTAGAAGTCGCCCGAAGATGCCTTCTGTCCGCAAGACGAGAAACGCCCCGGTAGTGTTCACGGATTGGCGGCTCGTCCCCAAAGGTCAACGACTTTACGTCTCTACTGAGAGCAACACCGCTGGAAAGCTCAAAGGCTGGAAGAGGTGAGGACAAAGCTCCGACTTATGATATGCAGAGAATGCTGAAAACTGTTTGATTGTACTGAGCTCGAAAAATGCTTGTGCAGAAGCAAAAGAATGCATGCCTATTTATAGGCCATTTACACTGCAGGGGGGGTTTAAACACGGCCCTTAAGGCTGTCATAATGTAGGCATTCATTCCTGCATTGAACACAGGAGTTACACAATTCAAGACAGTGGTTACTGCCCGTTTTGAATTTGAACAGGCAGCCTTAACACCTCATCATAACACCTGGGAGGTTACTGCCCGTTTTTGGCTAAGTTTGAATAGTCCGGATGTACCTGGACTATAATCAGCTCCTTAACCATTTGAAGGATGTACCTGGACATCCTTATGTGCACATACAAGCCCAACTACGTTGTTGAGCTTGTCCAAAAAATTCTTTAAGCTAGCCCAAGGCCTAGCTCACGGCCAAGCCTAAAGACCAAGATCCAAGATCCAAGTCCAAATCCAAGGCCAAGGTCCAAGGTTCAAGGTCCGCGGCTCGCGGCCGAGGCCGAGGCGAGGCGGGCGGGCCGCGGCGGCGCGCGCGTGTGGGCTTTAAGCCCATACACATGTGCCATTAATTATTACATGCATAAAGGTAACTCCTTATATACTAGAATAATGATGGTTCATTATTCAATGTGGGATTCCATCCCTTATTAATTCACAATTAAGTGACAAACTTTAATTCACTATTTCTCACTCACTGGGAATCGGTTTAGAGAAAGTGAATATACCATGATCATCTACTCGGAACGTAGATCGATCATATGATATTCAATTTTATAAAATAAAATTAAATTCATTAACGATTCCAACAACATCTTCTTATGATTCTTGCATCTAATATCTTCTTATAGTTTCTCCAATATAGCATCTTTTCAGGATCACCCATATATATAATATCCTTTATGATTATCAAGCATATCATCTTCTCACGAATCTCCGGTGTAACATATGTTAATGGTCTTCTCATCTAGCATATTCTACAGTTTTCTCATATAGACTATTTTATAGTTCCACCTTGTAGCATTTTTTTGTTCTCATGTGTGGCTTTTTTTATTTTTCTCCTGTATAGCATCTTCTCACATATCTCGTGTAATATTTTCGTATAGTTTTTCTATATAGCATTTTCTTATGGTTCTTCCATGTAACATCTTTATATAGTTTGTAAAATCCCAGTATTTTACGTTAAGAAAAAAATATTATTATGTGAGAAATAATTAGTGAAATTATTTTTGAAAATAATTTTGTAAATTTAGATATTTTTTTTGATGAGTTGAATTCTGAATATCATTGCAGTATTTTTCGTGTAAGATGCAATTGGTGGTAGAAAGATGGCATCACATTTTTAAGGTTTTTATTTCCAAATCTCATGACTCCTTTCATTGGGGATACTTTCAACATCACCTTATCTACAACTTGGAATTCTATTGGTTGTCTTCTCAAATCAGCATGTGATCTTTGGCGATCTTGTGCTGCCTTCATTCTTGCTTGAATTATCTTGACTTTTTCTATTGTATCACCATATCACTCTTTGTCATTCCAACATAAGGGACTTCGGCACTTTTGTCCACGTAAAGCTTCATAGGGTGCCATTTGAATACTAGCAAAAGCTTCATAGGGTGCCATTTGAATACTAGCATGATAGCTATTATTGTAGGAAAATTCAATTCTAGTATGCACATTTAATTTTTTTGGAATTGACTGTAGCAAGATTCGATGATTTGGACTAAACCGAAACTCGTCATCGGACTGAATATACAGTATAAATATTTCTGAATTATTTTATTATTATTTTAAGAAATTAATCCTGAGCACTTTGTAGAATATGATCCGTAGATTCGGGAATCCGCCGGCAACCGCCGGCCAGAAAGATGTTGAACCGGGCGGCTGCCGAGCACTGGCAGGGAGCAGCACGCAAATGGCGCGTCAAAGATGCACTGAGCCCGACACGCGTGCTTGGCGGTCAGCATGTGTGCACCGGCGAAGACTTCTGCTCCACGCGAATTAAACTGGAGACTCGACTTTGAGCCTATAAATAGGTGCCTTCGCCTTCGCATTTTTCCACCCCAATTGCTCAGTTTGTAGAGGAAATATATTTCTTCAATATTTTATTTTCATATTCTATTTTCACTATTTCTAAGCCCTCAATAAAGCTGAAAGACCGAGCTAGCCAGGACTGAATTTCCAGTAACTGAACGAAAGGTGTTTGGTAAAATTCCCCTGACCATTCACGAATTTTGGACTGAGTTACCGCCTTTGATATGATTATTTTTTAATCAGTAAATTTTTTTTGGAATCTATTTCCAGAATTTTGTAAAAAAATACATGGCTAAATATATAATCTTCCAACCATCAGTTTTAGAACTAAGATATAACGAGTCGTTTTCTAGCGAGACAATCCTATAATTTCTAGTCACTTTGATGTCTAGAAAATTTACAGTTGAACTTTTATAGCGAATAACTTTTAATCTGTAAATTATTTCTCGACACCATTTTCTGTACTTTGTGTCTCAGTTATCATTTACGTATTTCAGTATTTATCTTAATTCTTGGAATGTTAAATTTCCGTTTTACCATTGCCTTCATAATCAAACCTAATTACTTTTCATATCCAACCTGTATCTGTAACACCCCCAAAACCATATGGGAATATTACACGCCGTAGATCCTTCCCACGAGGATCTACCAGGCTAAACATCACAAAACGACCAAGTGTTTGCCCGGCCGGGGGCAAATAATACAATAATATGGACCGTTAAGGTCAATTATAAACAACTACACTGACCGATGAGGTCGCACGTGTAATACCCGAGATTTTCATTTCCGCTGGATTGAATTTTTTCTACTGTTTAGTGGATTGTAAGTTGTTTGTGCCTATATGATCGTTGTCATGCATTGATGTGAGCCGTTTGCGATTCAGATTGTAGTGTGTTTGTCGTTCCGTTGGCAGGAATCGTTGTTGTGAGGAGTTTTGGTGCGATCTTATTGCATGTTCAGCAGGAATAGCGCACGGTAAGAGCATGGAGTAGCACGCGCTCGTCGTTAGCTCACGCTAAGTCTCAGTTAGCACATGCTAACGGGAGTTCCATAAATGAGGCAGAAGCTACTGCTTTGGACTGGGCAGTCGATAGCGCACGTTATGGAGCGCGTAGCGCACGTTATGGTGCGACAATAGCGCACCCTATCGGAAGGGTAACACATGCTACCTGGTAGTTCGGGTTCAGTCCATAAGCTACTGGACTGAGATGTTGGGCGGTATATACTTCGATAGCGCATGCTAATATTTAAGATTAGCGCACACTAAGGCTGTCCAGTATATAAACTGGACAGCAGTCATTAATCTCATTTTCTCCTTCATTTCCTCTTCTCTCCGCGGGTGTAAGTCAAAGGCGACTAGGGTTCATGATCTTAGCCGATTTTGCTCAATCCAAAGGTGTTTTGGAGTATCATAAGTGATTATAACATCGTTTAATTCATTGTTCTTCGTCGGATCGAGGTAATTCCTTGGTTTCTCTTCGAGTTAACTTTTTGTAGATTTGTTCTTGATTTTGGAAATTATCCAGTTTTGATGAATTGGTTTGCGTAAAAACATTATTTTGAATATGTTCTATGAATTGTACATCCATATCCTTGATTCGTTCAACCCGATGGGTGATTTCAGTGTTCTTGGAGGTTCATGAACATTTAATGTTCGATTAAATGTTCGAATGAGTTTTCCTTCGATAGTTTGAAGTGATTTCCATTGTTGTTGGTCTTGGTCCTCATTGTGATCATGTTTTTGTTGTTTCTTATGGAGGTTGTAGGGTTTGAGGCATTACGGTCGAGCCGTGTTCGTCGGAGTACTTGCGTGTTGATTCGAGGCAAGTATCTTGCTTATACAACTTGTGTCTTGCGATTAGAAATAGTGTGTTGTGTTTTGATGATTGGTTTACCTTTGTAAACGTGATTTGTGTGAATCGGTTATGTGTTACTCGTTATAAAGAAATGGTGATGACTATGTTATTTGGGTATATGTATTGTGTGTTGTGTTTTGTGTGCATGATTGTGGTAATCGTATTAGCTTGATTGTACATATGGTTGTGCAATATATCGTGTATTGATCATGAGTTATGTTGGTTGCATGTCGTTGATGATGATGATTTGTGTGTTAAGATTGTGTTGTGTGCGCGTGATGCGTGACTTCGTGGTGATCAATGTAATTGATTGATGTGTTCGTGGTTGATGGAACGGAAACGTGTTAGTGTGCATTGTGGTACTAAGTTCACTTGTGTGGGTTCGACGGGGCCTACGAGGATTCAGGACAGTTGATCCTGGGATCGGAACTTAGTATGTGGTACTGAGGTCCATTCGTGCGGGTCTGACGAGTCCTACGATGACATATGACAATCGATCATGGGGTTAGGGCACAGTACGTCCAACCGTGTCGGTTCGACGGGGCCTACGGTGACTCGTGGCAAGAGATCACGGAGTCAGGACTGGATGTGGTGATAGTTTTGTTTGGCATAGTACGCGCGGGTTGATGAACCTACGGAGCCACGAGACAAGGGATCACGAGTGTTATGTTTGTTGTGCTTGATACATGGCAAGAGTTCACGGTGTTATGAGTATTGTGTTTGGCATAGTCCGTGCATATTGATGAACCTACGGAGCCACGTGACAAGGGATCACGAGTATTATGATTGTTGTGTTTGGTATACGCGATGAGAGATCACGAGTGGCTTGATTTATTGTTGCGCGTGTTTTGATGTAAAGGATTTTGACAAACTTAGGACATGAGTTCCTAAAGTACTTTGACAAACTTAGGACATGAGTTCCTAAAGTATTTTGATAAACTTAGGACATGAGTTCCTAAAGTATTTTGATAAACTTATAGGACATGAGTTCCCTAAAGGATTTTGATAAACTTAGGACATGAGTTCCTAAAGGATTTTGATAAACTTAGGACATGAATTCTTAAGGATTTGCGCTTTCTAAAAATTCCCGAGATATCAGTTATTTTTCAAAGATTCCACTTGTGTTGGTTTCTATATTATTAAAACTTCTAGAGAATACGTGATTGGTAGATTTGTATTTGGTAGAGTGTGGTTGGCTAATTTATGATTTGTAATTGCTTGTACATTTTGTATAGTTTGATACTTGCACTAGTAAAATGGTGGAGTTTTGCTAACCCCCGAGTAATCGGGGGGTGCATACCTGTTTTGTGTCCAGGTTCATGCAGATTCGTGGAAGCAGTCACAGGATCGGCACAAAGGATGATGGGCTGCGATACTAATCAAGAGTTATGGAATGCACTTGTTGTTGTTGTTGTTGTTGTTGTTGTTGTTGTTGTTGTGTCATTGTATTATTTCTGAGTCTTCCGCTGTGTTGTCCCGTTTTGTATTTTGGACCCTTGTGTGGGTATGAGTTGTAATCAAATTATTACAGTTTGATTTGGTTGTGTGACCTTATCGGTACGTGTCTTTATGCTGTTTGACCCCGGCCGGTCAAACTTTTGGTCTATGATTATGTTCAGCCTGGTGGACCCTCGACTGTGGGGTCCATGGAGTGTAATATTCCCGGTTGATTTCTGGGGGTGTTACAATTATGGTATCGGAGCTTAGGTTGTGGAAACCTAGGCCGTCGGGTCGAGTCGAGTTATGTTTTGTGCGGTCATTCGAGGTGCCGATTGACAAGTTGAGTTGAGCTGAGTTGTGTTTTGTTCCGTCACTTGAGTTGTCGGATGACGATAGAAGAATAGTATCGTGGGAAACCATCATCTTCGTGCGATCTGTGATGTAAGTCTCTTCTACTATATTTTGTGTTATTGATTTTGTCGCAAGTCGTTGTGAAATGAAGTAAATATCTGGTGTTTGTGATGCATTATCTGTGTATTGATCATAGATGCTAAGGGAAGCATTGATGGTTTCTACATGTGTTTGAAACGGTGTTCATAAATTATGTTATTAAACTTGGTTGGATGGGTTGACATGTGTTCGAACCCGGTATTTGTGAATAGTTTATAGAATTGGTGATTTTGTATACCGAGTGGACATTTGTTTCGAAATCGATAGATTTTGGATCGTTGATTTAATTGTATCCGCTGCGTGTGTGCGTATGAATGCATTTTGAAATATTTTGGATGCTTGGTAAAATATTGCCGTTGACGGCATCTTGTCGTGTTTGAAAGAATTTTGAGAAAAATCTCTTTTGGGTATTCGTGCTATTTCCAAATGATTTGAGTATATGATTTTAAACCTAAAATTTTGTATTTATAAATCAAACGTGATTTTAATTCCTAAAAGGGTGGAGGATAAATCTTTCTAAATTGTGTCAGTTAGCGCACGTTAAGATGCATTGTGTTGTATGGCTTGGATGTGATTGTTGATATGTTGAAATATCTATTATATGTGTGAATAGATTGCTCACCTAGGGATGGTTCGGTGAAACCTTTGGGGGTTGATGCCAAGAGAGTATGACCACGGGATACCCTGTATGCTATTGATTGTGATGATGTTGAGTGGTAACATGTGATTACCGTGTGTGCTGTTGATTGTGATGATGTTGAGTGGTAACATGTGATTACCCTATGTGCTGTTGATTGTGATGATGTTGAGTGGTAGCATGTGATTACCTTTTGTGCTGATGTTGTGATAAGAGTACGTGATGTCATGATTATGTGACTTTATGTTTCATTGTATTGAACGATTATATGATCAGTATGCCGAGAGGACGAGGTCGTGGTCGCAGCCGTGGATGTAGCCAGAATCGTGATTCGGTGACTCGCTCGTTGTCGAGCGCCAACCATCTCAGTACAGAGGTCGTGATGACCAGTCGCATGAGCAGGAACAGTCAGCTGGGGATAATGTTAATATTGACGACATCACCATCCTCCAGCAGTTGGTAAATTAGTTGGTGCAGATGAATCAAGCAGCGAACCTGAATGAGCCTCCCGAGGGGGATAACGGAGCTAGTAAGTGGTCGTGAGATGTGATGAGAATGCATCCACCTCATTTTGCAGGTGCCTCTGATTCGTTAGGTTGGGAGAACTGGCTCTTCCAGTTGGGAAAAACATTTGATGTTTTATCTTGTTCGGATGAGAAGAGAGTGCCTATTGCTCAGTATCTTCTCGACAAGGAAGTTGCAGAATGGTGGCAGGTCGTAGCGCCTAGAGATCGTATGGCTACTTGGGCTGAGTTCAAGACTGCCATGGAGGCCGAGTATTGTCCGCCGCCTGTTCGAGAGCGCAGGACGCCTCAGGATGTGTCAATATCCCAGGCGATAGTCGAATATAATCAACAGTTAGGTTCTGTTCGTGAGCAAGTGAGGAGTGAAGCAGACAAGATCCGTTATTTTGATATGCGTATGTGACGCGTCTTTTGTGTAACTATCACAAGTGCACGATATCGTATCAAGTAGTAAGTGGACTCTTTGAGTCTGGTTTATCGACCCCACGAGGAAGTTAGGTTTTATATTGAATTATACACTATATCTATTTCTTATAGAGATTTAGATGAGTGAAACACACAATTTAAGAGTTTGGTTTGACAATTGCAAGGAAAACGCAATAATAGTTCTAAAATTAAAGAAAAATGAAAGATTCCACTACTAATAGATTAATAAAAGGTAAAATGAATTAGTTGGGATTACAAACTTAGTTCATCATTAGTTATAGAAGATGTATAGGAGATCATAAGATGAATTTACTTATTATGTTGTGTAGATTTGATTTTCCTTAAAAAGACGATTCCTCTTTCGAATGTCAAAACGCCCCTTATATATTGAATCAATCCAATATATTTCTATATTGATTGGCTTCAATACATAGCATTAGGTTTTATGAAAATAACTCAAAGAACCATCTAAGGTCTAGAGATATATTTCTATCCCCTAGAATAGCCTAGAGTGAAGATCATTTGATCTAATCAACATATTTTCTTCAAAATATATGAAGACCATAAATATCATCATTTATTGGCCAAATAAATAAAGATTGGTAAAATAATGAAAATCACACACAATAATAAATAATCCATAATAGATCTTTATACAAACTTAAATAACATGACAAACCTTGTTTATAATCCCAACTAAGGATAACTTAGCCCATGAAGGCTTTATTCAACATATTACAAGCTTGAGTGGTCATTACAACAACAACAACATCTAAGCCTTGGTCCCAAAATGATTTGGGGTCGGCTAACATGAATCAAACTTTGAAACCGTCAATAATCGTTACATAAATAACATAAAAGGAAAAAAGAGGGAAAAAGTAGAGAAAAAAGCAAAATAAAAAAAGAGAATAAATGTAAAAAAAAAAAAAAAGATAACATGAAATAAAAGAAAATAGGAATTAAAAAAAAAAGGAATCAGACTCCATCCACCATCCGTATTCTTTCCCGCCACATTTGCCTCTCCATCGCCATACTTTCTCCAATTCCAAGAAACCGCATATCATTTATAATCATCTTTATCCAAGTTTTCTTAGGTCTCCCTCTACCTTTCACAACATTACTTGTTCCCCAACTTTCTAGCCTCCTCACTCGGGCATCAATAGGTCTTCTTCTCACATGACCAAACCATCGTAATCGATTCTCCATCATCTTGTCTTCTATAGACGCAACTCTTACCTTCTCTCTGATCACCTCATTTCTGAGCCGATCCTTTTTTGTATGACCACACATCCATCGTAGCATACGTATCTCTGCCACATTCATCTTTTGAACGTGACCTTTGTTTCTGACCCAACACTCGGTGCCATATAACAGTGTGAGCCTAATTGCCATGCGGTAAAATTTACCCTTTAATCTATGAGGCATGCCAGGATCACATAAAACCCCTGTGACACTCTTTCACTTCAACCACCCTGCCTTTATTCTGTGAGCCACATCGCCATCTAGCTCTCCATCCTTTTGGATAATAGATCCAAGATACCGAAAGAAAGTGGATCCATGAACAACTTTCCCATCAAATGTGATCATCCCCGCCTCTCTATCACTGTTTCGCTAAACCTACACTCCATATATTCGATCTTACTTACCTTTCGGCCTAAATCCTCGAGCTTCCAAAGTATCCCTCCAAAGTTCCAATTCTGTTGCACTCCAACCTTCGTTTCATCAATCAACACAATATCATCTGCAAACATCATACACCACGGGCGTCATTTTGAATTTCTCTTGTCAATTCGTCCATGACTATGGCAAAGAGAAAAGGACTAAGAGCAGATCCTTGATGCACCCCAATCGTAATAGGAATTCTTACGTCCTCCCAACATTAGTACGTACACTTGTACTAGCTCCCTCATACATGTCCTTTATAATGTCAATATATTTCCGATACACCCTTCTTTGCTAAGGCCCACCAAAGTACTTCTCTTGGTACTTTATCATATGCCTTCTCTAAATCAATAAAAACCATATGCGAGATATTTCTTTTTATCTCGATAATGTTCCATCAAGCTAGGATAAGATAAATTGCTTCCATGGTCGATCTTCCAGGCATAAATCAAACCGATTTTCTGTTATCTTCACACATTTCACGATCCTTTGTTCAATCACTCGTTCCCACAACTTCATGGTATGACTCATTAGTTTAATTCCGCGATAATTAGAACAATCTTGAACATCACCTTTGTTCTTATACAAAGGGACGAGAATACTTTTCCTCCATGCTGATGGCATCTTATTGCTTCTCCAAATCTTATTGAAAAGCATAGTTACCCATTCGATCCCTCTCTCCCCCAAACAACTCCAAACTTCAATAGGTATACCATCTGGTCCTTCTGCTTTCTTTGACCCCATCTTCTTCAATGCAATTGTCACTTCACCCTTTTGGATTCTTCTCTTAAACTCTCGGTTAACCATACTTGAGGGGATGTTTAAATTCCCAATATCTTGTTCTTGATGGCCATTGAATAGGGTATCAAAGTATGACCTCCATCTCTCTTTTATCTCTTTATCTTGAACCAAAACTTTTTGGTTAGTATCTTTTACACATTTAACTTTTCCAATATCTCGCGTCTTCTTCTCTCTCATTCGAGCAAGTTTATAGATATCTTTTTCCCCTTCTTTAGTATCTAATCTTGAATAT
This sequence comes from Orobanche coerulescens, assembly GCA_033398695.1. Lineage (NCBI taxonomy): Eukaryota > Viridiplantae > Streptophyta > Magnoliopsida > Lamiales > Orobanchaceae > Orobanche > Orobanche coerulescens. Next base: position 56,651,815 of record CM065803.1, read on the forward strand.
AATTCTTGATTGACCTTTGATCGGGCATTTCGCACTGCCTTTTTAGCTTCTGTTCGAGCTTTCTTGTACTTCTCATAATTCTCATCGCTCGAGCATTTACCCAGTACCTTATAACATTCACGTTTGGTCTTTAGCGCTTGCTTAACTTCATCATTCCACCAAGATGTGTCCTTACTTGATGGTCTGTTTCCTTTAGATTCTCCTAGGACTTCTTTTGAAACTTCCTTTATGTTATGCTCCAACAAGTTCCACATCGAATCTATATCCATCTCCGTGCAATCAGACCAAATACCACTATCAGCAATCTTATCCACAAAAGTATATCGACTCTCCCCTTGGAGCTTCCACCACTTAATTTGAGGGTCAACTTGTGGTCTTCTCTTTCTTAAGTGCCTCTTAGCTCGAAAGTCAAGCACCACAACCCTATGCTGTGTTGCAGCACTCTCACCGGGTATCACCTTGCAATTAGTAAAACTTTTCCTCCAAACATTCCTTACTAAAAAGAAATCAATCTGACTTGCATTACCTCCGTTTCTATATGTCACCAAATGAGAGTCCCTTTTCTCGAACCAAGTGTTCATAATACCCAAGTCATGAGCTAATGCGAAATCCAATATACCATTTCCTGCTTCATTCCTGTCCCCAAAACCAAAGCCACCATGAATGCTCTCAAAGCTATCTCTGCTAACACCGACATGCCCATTGAGGTCACTACCAATGATCAATTTCTCACCCATAGGAATTCGTTCGACAACCTCTTCCAAATCTTCCCAAAATTCTTGTTTGATCGATGCATCCAATCCTACTTGTGGTGCATAAGCACTTATGATAGTTAGAAACTCATCCCCTATCACAAGCTTAATACTCATTATTCTATCGCTCTTTCTTGACACTTCCACCACATCATCAATGAATTCTTTATCAATGACGATACCCACTCCATTTCTACTTCTATCCTTTCCAGAGTACCAAAGCTTGTAACCCCAAGGAGCTAACACTCTTGCCTTCTCGCCAACCCACTTAGTCTCTTGTAGACACATTATGTGAATTCTCCTCCTTTTCATAACCTCCCCCACTTCTGCTGATCTCCCCGTCAAAGAGCCAACGCTCCAAGTTCTAAACCGCACCTTACTACCCTTACTAGCCGCAAGAACTAACTTCTCTGTCTGTCCCCGTCCACGCTGCAAGGATTATTGCACATTTGACACCACACCCATACTTCGAGGTGGCGCGCCGCTTCCGGGCGATGACCTAGCAACCCTTGCATATTTTCCACTACACCCGGGCCTATGAAGTGTAGCGCATCCTTGCTCATTTGACACCACCCTCAGATGTAAAGGTGGCGCGCCGCTTCTGGGCGACGACCTAGCAACCCTCGCATACTTATCACTGCACTCGGGCCTATGAAATGCAGCGCGTAGCTTGAGTAGTCATTATTAGTTGAAAAAGTGAAAGAATTGATACTAACTCCCTTAGTAGATAAAGGAGAAAGCATAAACTCCCTCAACAACATAAGCTAAACCACTATTACAAACACTCTCAAGAACACAAATATGTTCTTCACAAAGAAAAATATTACAAAGTAGGAAAAATATAAGACGAATGATCATAAATGATGGATCTAAGGGGTCTATTTATACACCTAAAGTCATCTAATAGCTCCAAAACTCCAGCATTATTACATTAGATCAGATCAAGGCCAGCCATCCCCTCAATAATAGACCAAAAGTATAAAAGATTTAAAAATGATCATACATCTATAAAGAGTTACGGCCGTAACTTTCAGATGTTACGGCCGTAACATAGAGGACTTACGGCCGTATGCTTTGGGTGTTACGGCCGTAACATAGCTTCAGCTTTTTGCACATTAGTTGTTGTGTGAGTTACGGCCGTAACTTTATTTGTATGCCCGTATGGAGTTTCATACTTCATTTTCAGCCCAGAATTTCTTAGACTCTTGCGTTTTCGCCCCAAATCTTCTTCGGATGATAACTTTTGATATATAACTCTGATTTTGAATCCGGAAATACTGCCGAACTCGTCTCGAAAATCTCTACAATATGAATACATAAAAACTCAATATAGAAAATATTTTATAAACATGTTATTTCTTGAGTAAATCAGTAATTCAATCCGATTAAGGGTAAATTTACATCTTCATCCTATAAAAATAAAATTATTAAAAACTAATTAATTTAAAACAAAAACGAGTATACTAGCTCATAATTATGGGTGAAATATATTAATACGAATCACGGATTAGTGCATAAAACTGACACTTATCACACCCCCAAACTTGATTTCTTGCTAGTCCCGAGCAAGACTCTTTATTATTCACGCTCAAAATAAAAATAAAAAATAAGACAAAATAAGAAAAATAATACACACACAAATTAAGAAAAATAATTATATATAAAGAGAAAAAGAGATCAAAATACCATTAATACACAACAACCAGTTTTATACAGTGGATAAAAATAAATCAAGATTCAAAATAAATCTACTAATGATTTTGAAGTTAAAACACGATTTTATTTTTGTAATTCCAAAATGCAAGGTTTTCCCCAAAAAGTTGATTATTTCTTTCCCACTCGTGACACACACGACTCTCTTTATTGGTTGCTCTCGATCACTCGTTTATTTACCGATTCAATATGAAAAAGAATTTCATCGGCGTCATCAAATATTGTGATTGTTCACGAAATTGAGTGTTGAAATTCAGCCACCAATTAATTCAAATCTGCTCATAATCTACATTCCTTTTAGTGATAGCTTTCACACCGTTATTTGCTAACGTGTAGCTCTTTTCACCAACACATTTCCCATCTTTTTTTTAGGTGATAGCTTTCACACCGTTATTTGTTAACGTGTAGCTCTTTTCACCAACACATTTTTTTTTCGTGTAAGACGGCAGCTACGCACCAACAATGGTTAGTCCTTTATTTTTCACAATATTTTAGGACCCCCAAAATTAGGCAGCTGTTGCTGCTCAACACCTCTCCTTTTTTTTTTTTTCAACTAGCCTTTTTTTACCAATGACTTTTTTTTAGGGAATAGAATTTTTGCAGAAAAATCATTTATTAGTTAAGCATGAAAAATAAAAAACTCCTCAAATTAAGTAAATTTCAGTTCTATTTTTCATCAACCGACTGATTCTTCTTTTCTCAAGGTAACAAATGACTCGATTTTAAATGATAATTACAAGGCTTGGAAAGAGAGATTAAGGCTCAAAATTTTTTGGAATATACAATTTTTTAACCGGTTAAAACGATTTTAGAAACTTGTATATAGCTAACTTATTGGTGTAATGACCAGATCTAGAAATCTCACAAATTAAAATAAACAATATATATATATATATATATATCAATATACACTAAAAAAATCAAATCCAAATAACAAAAATAATCAAAACACACCACAATAATCAAAGCTAAACACACCAAAATACCAAACACACCAAAATAATCAAAACACACCAAAATAATAAAAATACACCACAATAATCAAAGCTAAACACACAAAAATACCAAACACGCCAAAATAATCAAAACACCCCACCCCCAAACTTGAAAAAGAAACTGTCCCCAGTTTTTAGAACTGAAAAGCAAGGGAGAAAAGCAGAATACTCCCTGTTATGAAAGTTGATGCTTGAGCTAACGCCTTATTGGATATGCAAGAAAAAAATATACGAGGCAAACAACAGAAGAGAAAAAAATAAAAAAAATATACCCGGAAGTATAACACATTTTTTTAAGATGCACTTCAGGAAAGTCCGAAGAGTCGCCTTACGCTGCCATCAATGCTTTTATTAAAAATAAATAACAAAAATTACAGCAATAAAAATAACAATCCATAAATCGCGAATAGATGCGCATCAAGATATCAAAAAGAAACTCCTTAAGCTGCTATTATTTAGCACGATTTTTACACACAACAAAAAGTAAAAATAACAAGAAGTCTGATATGAGTTATCAAAGGGAGAGAAATGAAACTTTTCATTTCCTCACAGTAAAATCTCCCATCTAGACAATATTAGCTAGAGTTGTGTTGGCCACTAAGTATACAGAATATAGCTTGGAAAGTGTTTTAAGCAACAAGCTGTACGATTTTCAAATCTGAGTGCGTAGTGGAAGTTTTGTTAAAGTAAGTTGCTATAAATACAACAACTAGATATGAAGTGTATACTTAAAATAATCACAGATATTAAAACAGTAGATGCAAAAGGTAAATGACACAGTAATTAAAGTGGTTCGAGGTAAACCCTTCTACGTCCACTGGTCCTCCACACAGGAGTTAAAATGTTTATTATAAATACTACATACACAACTACGTATTTATAATCAAACCTATCAATGTATCGTTCACACAGATTGATACAAAGATCGTAGCTTTCAACCGTTCACACAGATTAGTTTAGGCTTTCACTTGACTAACTTTTTCACACACAGTTTCGAAGCTTTGTCTCTTCAATGCAGATCCGTCATACACAGTTCAGTAAAAGCAAGGCTTTCTCAGTCCACACATGGCTGATGGGTTTGTTCAATGATAGAACGCTGATTTGAACAACTTGACTTTCTTAAGCTTGAGCTGATGATGTGTTGTTCAAGGTTGAGCACTTGGATATTTCTTCTCTCAGAATATGCAGTATGCTTGAAGAAATATGTTTGCTCAGAATATTCATGTAAGTGCTTCTGGTTACTTGTATGTTGCTGATCTTCAAACTCTTGGGGATATATATAGTTCCGTTGAGAAAGATCCGTTGAGCAAAAGTCTGTGACAACTGGATGGTTGACTTGTATAGACCAAGATCCGGATTTTGCGCTGTCTGAAGATCTCTGTCGGTTTTGGTATTTAAATACTTTATCCTTTCAGTATTTAAATACTTCTTTTAAAATGGGACTTGACTTTAGAGAATAACAAAGATTCCTTTTTAGCCGGTCTTCAGTCCTGTTTCGATAGGTATTGAAGATCTCTATACTTTACAGCTTGAATGTTGTATCCATTTATGTTGTAGGCTATAAAGGAGAGGTCGCTGTATGGAATGTTTGCTGTATGAAGGGGCAGCTTCCATACTTGGTGCTTTTAGGCTCTTGTTGTTGTATGATGGAATAATGATAAGTCTTCAATACAGGATCAGGAACTTCGATCGACTTTCAATACAGCAGCTTGCTGTATGTTGGATTGGCACTTTATCAAAACACTTTATCAAAACCTCGATACACGGATTGTTATCCCAACAATTTCCCCCTTTTTGATAATTTGCCAAGTCTTCCTTAAATCCTTTTAATGTTTTCAAAAAATCCTTTATGATGCCAAAACCTTAACACCTAACATCTTCGAGGAGGGCATACTTCTTGGCCTTATTTCGAATGTTCTGGCCTTCAGCAATTAGACTAACATTATAAACTGCTCGCGGGCGAATTCAACTTTTAAAAGAAAAGTGTATTACATCTTTAAGCTTATGATTGGCGCGCAGGTACAATCTTACAGTGTTATCTAGATACAACTGTTAGGAATACTTGTTAGATTTTGATGATGTCATCAATATAAATTCAAATGTTTATTACTTAGCAAAAAATGTAAGGAAGAACCAAATGAGTATCTTCCATAGGCCAAATATGTTAAGTATAAAACTTGGCAAAATGTAAAGAAGAACCAAATGAGTATATTCTATAGGCCAAAAATAAGTTAGGCTAAAAATCGGCTAAGTACTAACGTACAGCTAAGTCCATCAGAGAGGATCGGTAGAGTCAAGTCGAGTAGTTACGGTCAACAAAAATTATCATGGATGTTTGACGGTGCGGCCAAGTACCTCGGACAAGTCACTGATCGGACAAGTTCCAAACTAAGAACATCGAGAGAGGTCAGTGCGAGAGAAGTTAAGCGCACATCGGCTGACGAGATCAGCCAAGTACTCCAAGTCCACGTCAGCATGCGTTGAAAAGTCAAGTATTACGGAAAGTCACATGCAACGTGAAGAGACAAATTGGAGTGATTCCCGCAAAAGATATGAATTAAATAAACTATCCAGACCCACCGTTTTATATTCAAAAGATTCGGCGCATCACATGCTGAGTCTTCACAACGGTCGGAAGATAGATTAAAATATGGGAATCCAGCCTTGCAACGTTCAGAAAAAATTAAACAAAGAAGTCTCTCTCCAACGGACGGATTTGTTGAAAAGATTTGCAACGGCTATGAAGAAAAAGCTCAGAGATCGTGACCTATATATATCCGAAGATTTGAAGCTGAGCATACGACAACAACTACCGGTGCGAACATACTTTCAAGAGATCAAAGCATTCAAGCTATCTAAAAGCGAAATTCAGCATCGTGAAAAGAGCGGTTCTAAAAGTTCATACTTAAAGAAGCTCTTAGTTGGAGAATACAAAAACTCTTGTCTATAATCCTGAGTTCGGGGTACTTCACTGGTTGAAGTTAAGAGACTGTAAAGGCATCCAAGGATCGAGGATCAAGAGGTGCAAGGCAGTCAAGTGTGGTACAACGGCACGGATTTCCATTGGTTGGAAGCTGTTGTAGTTTTGTTTGAATCACTGTAATATTTATCACTGGTTGAGAATTATAGTGAATTCATCTCCAACTGGTTTGGAGAAAAGTGGATTAGTAGAGGATTACCCCATCTCTGAGACCACTATAACTGCCTGCGTTATTTACTGTTTTATAGCATCATATTTTAACTGCTGCATTCATTGTTAAGTGTTTCATTAGTTGCTTTTTATTCGTCATCACCTGACTTCCGCACATATTAAGAACAAACGACTCCAAGTCATTTGTTTACCTATCAGCTGAAGAAACTCACTCTTTGAGAAAAAGAGTTTAAGAGTTTCAACAAGTCTATTCACCCCCCCCTCTAGACTTGTTCCTGGACGACTTGTGACCTACAAGTGGTATCAGAGAGGTTGGTTCATTTATTTCACGAACCAGATCTATATCAGAGATATATCTTTACTCTCATTTTATAATGGAACACATGCATTCTAGACTCCTTGTGTTTTCAGTTGACGAGTATGATCTTTGGAAGATAAGGATGCAGGCACACTTATCTTCGATCCATGATGACATGTGGTGCATCATAGAGGATGGTCCATTCATCTTCGAAAAGGACAACACAGCAGAGGAGATTGCAGCAGGGAAGCCAGAGAAGATTCCAAAGAAGAGGACAGAGCTGACTCCCGAAGAAAGAAAGCTGGCCAACCTTGACAATCGGGCCAGAGATGTGCTATATCAAACTCTTGACAAATCCACCATGGTCAAGATCAAGAACTGCAAAAATGCCAAGGAAATTTGGGACACATTAGCTTTAATGTGTGAGGGAACGGAGCTAATCAAAGAGAATAAATTGTCAATCACTATTCAAAAGTTTGACAATTTCAAAATGAGGAACGGCGAATCCATAGATCAAGTGGACACAAGGTTCACTGAGATTATCAATGAAATCAACTCCCTCGGCAAAACCTATGGCAACAGGGAAATGGCACTGAAGGTTCTCAGATCTCTCAACCCTGAATGGAGCATGAAGGCCGTGGCCATGAGAGAGTCGAGGACTGAATAAAATAAAAATTCAAGAGCTGTTCTACGATCGAAGGCTTATGAGTTCGAGCTTCCAAGTTCATCCTCAACTGAGCCTGCAGAGAAGGGAATAGCATTTGCAGCCGAGTCCCCCGCCAAGAGCCTATCTGATGTAAAGCCTCCAAATCCATTAGATTTTGAGGAAGAAATGGCGTTTATAATGCAAAGGTTCACCAACTTTAGAAAGAACTACTCCAAATACAAGAAAAATTATAAGGAGAATCCAAGAAGGAACCAGAAAGCTGGAAGCTGGAAGGTAGAGTACTACAATTGTCACAAGACAGGACACATCCAAATGGACTGTCCTGATCTCAAGAAGGATGAGAGCAAGAAAGAGGTGGGCAGAAAAGAAGACCGAAGGAAGGCCCTCATCGGAGAAGACAGGAGCATGTAGAATCAAGCAGCGGATTCTTTTCTGATGATGATGAAGAGTATGACTGCCTGATGGCCAACCTAGCTGATGAAGAGGTAACTTCTAAACCCTCTGGTTCAAATAATAGTTCAGCCATGTCAGAAGATATGGATCTGCACGAATCTGTAAATCAGTTATTTAAAGATTTTGAAACACTCAAATCTGCACACCAAACTGTATCAGCAGAGAAGACTCAGCTGCAAGATGAGAATAGGTAGTTGAAAAATGATTTCGAAAAACTCAGCCTAGAACTGAATAAGGTTGAGATAACTGCAGCTGACTTTAAAAACTAGGCTGATGTTAATACAGCTGAGATAAATCGATTAACTGTTTTACTTAAAGAAAAATCAGCTGCACTTGCTCATGTCAAAGCCGAATTTACTAAGCTGACTCAGGTAAATAAGACTCAAGCGCAGGAAATAACCTCCCTGAAGGCGTCTTCAAATCTGGAAGAATTGTGTACCAATAAAAGGTCACTATATTCCAAATCAGGCCTTGGATATGATCCTCACACTCCCTCTAGTTCTAAAATAAAGTTTATCAAGGGAGAAACAATTGTCTCGACTGCTGAGCCTACATATAAACCGATATTTAAAAACAGGCAACAGCCAAGTCACATGTCTAGGCTGCAGTCAGGTTACACAAGGCAGCCACCTAGACAAGCGACTAGGCAATGGCCCAGGCAGAAACAGCAGCCCAGACAACATGCCCACTATTATCAACAACTCCCCAAAAACAGATTTCAAAATGGGAGAGGCAGATGGAAACCTCAAGGTTATCCTAATTTCCAAAATGAACAAGTGTGGAGACCTCAAAGATTTAATAAATGGTCTCAGCCAAGATTTAGAAATGGCCCACACTGTCAATATGTTGAGGAATATCCGGTATACAATCCCAACAGAAGATTCAGACCTCGACCTTACACACCTTATGAGGGTTATAATAATAACAACTTTCACAATCCAAGGAGAAATCAATTCTCCAGGAAACCAGCTAACCCCAAAGGACCCACACAGATTTGGGTACCTAAATCTCTGCTTGTCTGATTGCAGAAAAGGTGGAAGGACTACAACCACATCTCCACAAATTCAAACTTTGGAGGTGAAGAATGGTTTGTAGATTCTAGATGCTCGAGGCACATGACCGGGAACAAGAAGATGCTGTCCAAATACACCAAAGAAAGAGGTCCTGATGTAACCTTTGGAGATAGCTCTAGAGGACAAACAAATGGCTTTGGAGAGCTGCACCGAGGAAATATTGTGATATCCAAAGTTCATTATGTCAAAGGTGTAACACCCCCAAGTTATTCAGGGATATTACAGCGCCGTAAGCCCCGCCGTGGGACCCACAAGGCTAAACATACGCGGAACCATAAATTTTGACCGATAAGGTCTACACACAATGGGATGAAAAACAATACAAAGGTATTCAAAACATAACCAATGTATTCACAAACATCACAACTCGAATCAATACTTCGGCAAACACAGGCCGGAACATCAAGGAAAACGGAAAACAATACTCGAGTATTCAATAGCCAATCCAGTACAACAACCTTTGAATGGAAACTCCAAACATAAGCTGGAAGAAATACGATTATCACACTTGCCCACCATCTTCATGCCGACCCGATACCTGCCTGTCCGCTCTCCTGGAACCTGAAATACATAAAACGTATTTCCCCCATAAGGGGTTAGCCGTCGAATAGCTAGTGCAAGAATATCAAGTATGAAACATAATACTTCTCGTCAATAAAGTAAATGTAACCGTCACTTCATCAATTCAAGACTAGCATTCCAGAATAACTAAATCTCATCGTACCACATCAAGACGTATATGAATGCCGTAGAAACGGTTCGTTCATATCATACGCCGTTACATGTAGGAATGCCGTCAAAACGGTTCGTTCATTACATGCCAACAATACATATATGAATGCCGTAGGAACGGTTCGTTCATATCATGCCATCAATACTTCTTACTTTCAAATTCAAGAACGTACAATCATAATTATATACTTGCCTTTGAGACATCGAGAAAACGAACGGAAAAAGGGGTATGAGATCGGTAGGTCCAAGCACGCGCTTCCGGCACCTAAACGATTCGCAAGGAATATGATAATCAATTATCCATATTCAAATTACACGAAGAAACCCCCGAAACCCGTCTACGATTCGTAAGGATGTACGGATAATCGACTAGAGGTTGGAAAATCGTCCAAAATCTCACAAGTCCGAAAACGGTACAACCCAAACCATAAAATTGTAGGAAAAGCATGCATACGGTATAGATACATCATAATCTCAAGGTTCTCAAGCTTCCAAACGGATAAATCGGACGAATCTACGAAAAACCCCAAAATTCCCAAAAAGTAGGGTTCTAAGGATTTTTACCTTGATTCGGACGTTAGGAGGAATTAGATGTTGAGAAATCCTTGTTCTCCAACCAAGTATGTTGTTGTTAGAAGGAAGATTGCTTCCAATCGCCCAAGATCGTCTCTCCCGGCGATTTAGTCGAAAAGGAGTGAAGTAGGTGAGAAATGACGAAATGGAAGTCAAGCTGTCATATTTATATACGCGATCTAGCGCACGCTACACCTCCTTCATTAGCGTGCGCTAGCGAGTCACCGGATAGTCCGGTGGCCTGCGGGCTCGATAGCGTGCGCTAATCGTCTGCCTCTAGCGTGCGCTAGTCCAAAATGTGGCATTCAGTACTGGAGTCTAGAACTCACTGTTTCTGCCCTGCTCCAACTTAGCGTGCGCTAGCTCTATGATTTAGCGTGCGCTATGCAATAGCTTTAGCGTGCACTAGCCGAAACCTAGCGTACGCTACCTGATATTCTAGAAAACTGCAACTTCACTTGCCTCTGGCGGCCCGGCCGTGGCGTGCGCTCTGAGGCGGATGTTAGCGTGCGCTACTAACCACGAATAGCGGCGCTAACAACTCCTAGCGTGCGCTAATCCGCCGATCCAGAGCGATTCGAAATCTTAGTTACGACGGTGATCCTCTTAGCGCGCGCTACGGCCCCAAAGCTAGCGTGCGCTAATCAAGCAGAATTAGCGTGCGTTAGCCTAGGCCTAGCGTGCGTTATGTCTCTGGCCCAGAACATTTCCGCAAGGTCTAAACGACAAGATCAAAAACCAAACGAGATACGAAACTCAATAACAGTATTAACAACATCTCCAAGCATTTACAGAGCGACAAAATAAGGAGGATGACAGAGTCAAACAGTCAATAAAAGTACGTGTATTACATTCTCCCCCTCTAAAAAGAAGTTTCGTCCCGAAACTTAAGAAATAAATAGTTCGGGGTATTCCACCCGCATCTTCTCTTCCGTCTCCCAAGTTGCCTCCTCGACTCCATGCCTCGACCATTGCACTTTAACCAGTGGAATGGTTTTATGCCGGAGTCGTTTCTCGCGACGCTCAAGGATCTTCACGGGTCTCTCCGGAAAGGTAATATCCTCGGCTACATTAATCTCACTGTAGTCGATGATGTGGCTCGGATCCGGCACGTACTTTCTCAACTGAGACACATGAAAAACACTATGGACGTGACTCAAAGCTGGAGGCAACGCCAAGCGATAAGCTAAATCTCCAACTCTGTCCAAAATCTCGAAAGGTCCGATATACCTCGGACTAAGTTTCCCCTTTTTCCCGAAGCGGAAAACTCCACGGGTCGGCGACACCTTGAGTAAGACATGATCCCCCACTTCAAACTCCAAAGGTCGACGACGAATATCAGCATAAGATTTCTGACGACTCTGGGCGGTTAGCAATCGATCTCGGATAATAGAAATCTTTTCCTTAGTCTCCATCAACATATCCGGCTCCGTTCCAACTAGCTCGGAAGCCTCGTCCCAACACAATGGGGACCTACATCGTCTACCGTAAAGTGCCTCGAAGGGTGCCATTTTGATCGACGCATGCCAACTATTATTATAAGCAAACTCGATCAACGGCAAGTGAAGCTCCCAATCATTACTCGATCTAAGGCACACGCCCGTAACATATCTTCCAATGTCAGATCGTCCTCTCTGTTTGTCCATCCGGTGAGGATGAAAAGAAGTGCTCAATCTCAACTCGGTGCCCAAAGCACGATGAGCGGCTGCCAAAGTGCGTCTGGCGGCCGTCCCGATCAAAAACAATGGTCTTGGGGGCACCGTGTAATCTCACGATCTCAGCAATAAAGGTTCGAGCCAGTCTATCCGGTCCCCAAGTATCCTTAATACCCAAGAAGTGAGCTGACTTAGTCAACCAATCGACAATTACCCAAATCATATTCATTCCGGCTCGAGTCCTCGGCATGCCAGTGATGAAATCCATAGAGATGTCTTCCCACTTCCACTCGGGAATGGGAAGCAGTTTCAACAACCCCGCTGGTCGTTGATGTTCGATCTTGACTTGTTGACACGTCAAGCACCGTAGCACAAACTCCGTAACATCCTTCTTCATATTATTCCACCAAAAATTGTGCTTCAAATCTTTGTACATCTTGCTCGTCCCGGGGTGGATTGAGTAAGGCGTAGCATGAGCTTCTCGGAGAATTCTCTGCCTCAACTCTAAATCGTTCGGAACATAAAGCCTGCCCTGAAATCTCAGAATACTATCCTCGTGAACCATAAAGCCAGGTGCTTTACCTTTAATTACATCTTCCTTGAGTTGAGAAATCATCGGGTCACTCCACTGCTTCCCTTTGATGTCATCAACTAAAGACGAAGTAATTTCGAGAGTACACAACTGTCCCTGTACTCGTTGAAGCCAAACTTCTATCCCTTGCTCAATTAAATCCTGACGAATCTTAAATGCGAGATGTAAGAACCTCGAGCATTTGAAGAGATGCCGATTTGCGACTCAAAGCATCATAGCGACATTAGCTTTTAGGGTGATAAAGAATTTCCAAATCATAATCCTTTATCAATTCTAACCAACGCCTCTGTCTCATATTCAGCTCCTTCTGACTGAAAATATACTTCAGGCTCTTGTGATCGGTATAAATCCGGCACGGTGAGCCATACAAATAGTGCCGCCAAATCTTGAGCGCGAAGACAATTGCGGCCAATTCCAAATCGTGAGTAGGATAACTCATCTCATAAGGCTTTAATTGTCGTGATGCAAAAGCTATCGTCTTATCATGCTGCATAAGTACACATCCCAGACCTTGACCCGAAGCATCACTATAAACTGCAAAGCCCTTACTACCATGTGGTAAAGTTAAAATCGGTGCTGAAGTCAAACGCCTCTTCAGCTCATCGAAGCTCTATTGTCTCTCATCCGTCCAAACATACTTTTCGGTCTTCTGGAGTAATTTCGTAAGCGGCCGAGCGAGTTTCGAGAACCCCTCGACAAACCGACGGTAATACCCAGCAAGGCCCAAAAAGCTACGAACTTCCTTAACATTTTTAGGCGGTGCCCAATCTAGCACTGCCTCAATCTTCTGCGGGTCTACACGAACCCCTTCGGCCGAAATCACATGGCCGAGAAACCTAACTTCTTCCAACCAAAATTCGCATTTTGAGAATTTCGCATAGAGATGCTCGGTTCTCAAAATATCTAAAACCAAACGCAAGTGTCAGGCATGTTCCTCCTTATCTCGAGAATATATCAAGATGTCATCAATAAAGACGACTACACACCTGTCGAGGTACTCGATGAATATCTTATTCATTAACTGCATGAACACTGCCGGTGCATTAGTCAACCCAAAAGGCATGACTACAAATTCATAATGCCCGTATCTCGTCCGAAATGCCGTCTTCGGAACGTCGGACTCCCTCACCCTAAGTTGATAATATCCGGATCTTAAATCAATTTTCGAGAAAACTGCAGCCCCTTGCAATTGATCAAATAAATCGTCTATACGAGGTAGAGGGTATTTGTTCTTGATGGTTACTTTGTTCAGCTCGCGGTAGTCGATGCACAAACGTAGTGAACCATCCTTCTTCCTCACGAAAAGAACAGGCGCGCCCCAAGGCGAAGCGCTCGGTCTGATGTACCATTTTTCCAGAAGTTCTCCCAACTGATTCTTCAACTCTTGCATCTCGGAAGGTGCCATCCGATAAGGTGCTTTAGAAATCGGGGCCGCATCCGGCTCTAAATCCACGGAAAAATCTATTTCTCGATCTGGCGGTAATCCCGGGAGTTCATCCGGAAAAACGTCGGGGTACTCACTAACAACCGGAATCGAAGAGAAATCGATTTCGTTTCCTTCCGTTTTCAAGGCATAACACCAATAGCCCGTACAGCCTTTATTCAAAAGTTTTACGGTCTTCATGGCACTGATAAGCAACTTGGATAGACCCGACTTACACCCCAAAAATGAGTACTCGGATCCGTCTTTAGTCATCATGGTGATAACCTTGGTACGGTAGTTCATAATCGCTTGATGATTATCAAGCCAATCCTCGCCGAGGATCACATCCTCGCCCTCTATATCAACTACAATCAAATTCGATAACCATTCCATCTAGGATATACTCACCGGAAAATCTCTAATCTCCCGATTCCCCACAATCCTATCCCATTTGGCGGTTTCACGATAAAGGGATCGCAAGCGATTAAACAAGTTATATTCGAGACGGCGTACACATTCCAAAGATATAAAAGAATGTGTAGCACCCGTATCAAAGAGTACAGCAATTTGGATAAGATAAAACATGGATGGTACACAAGCCACCGGCGCATCGGGCTCAAATGCATTCGACGCATCTCATAAACCCAAGTTGTACCGAACCGGCTAGAATTCCCCCTCCGGCATTCGACCTGTCCCGGCCCCTGCCGAAAGTCTGCTTGAGGTTGACCGGTGGCGGAAGCCCGAGTGTCCAAGGTCCGATTCGGCTCGGAACAATAAGCCGCTCTATGTCCCATCTGTCCGCACGTGTGACACTTCAATGGTGGAAAGTTGCATTCCAAATGGCGTGGCACAGGCGGCCACAATTATAGCAAGTCACCGTGCGATTTGTGGTGCCGGAGTAGGGCGGTAGCCCCTCTTTCCTTTATTAGAACGTGACTTATCGGCAAAGCGGCTAGTCGTGCATGACTTCGAAAGTTGCCACCTTTAGAGCGAGAAAAACTTCCCGCGACTTTACGCTTCTTGGTTCTTCAACGGTATCATTGTCGGGGCTCAACATATCATGGGCTAAAGCTCATCACGATACTCTTTGATGTGGTACAAGCAAATCCGGCCATATACCGCCGTAAGTCCAAATTCATCCGCATATCAAAATAACGGATCTTATCACGCTCGTTACGCACTTGATCCTTCACGTGGATCAATTGTTGGTTGTACTCCACGATCGCCGCGATACGGGAATATCTTGAGGTTTAGCCTCGAAAAAGGCTCGGATTCGGCTCTCTCGCACCGGCCAAGGACAAAACTCGGCCTCCAAGAGTTCCTTAAATTCATCCCACGTGGCAATGCGATCTTGTGGCTTGATGACCTTCCACTGTAGCGGCCTCCTTGGTGAGGAAATATTGAGCAATCGGTACTTTCCTCACTTCGGGGCAATCAACCGCCTCGAAAATCTTTTCCAATTCCGCTAGATCTTCTGACCTAACGGGTCCGTGGCACCGCCAAGCTGTGGAGGTGCATACGAATTACATTCAAGTAAGGCATCCGTGTTCGGGTTCGGATTATTCATTTGAGCAGTTTGGGCCAAGATAGTCATCCGAGTAGCTAATTATTGAAGTGCATTCACCACTCCAACGTCCGCGTTATTCCCACCGTCGGTAGTCGTCTTGACTCTCGGTGTCGGGATGCACCGAGTTCGACAAGCGGGGTTGGTCGACCCCAATCGAAGCCGATGGAAACGGCGCGCCCACTTCTCTTCCACGTCCACGGCCACGACCACGACCACGGCCCCTACCAGCTGACATACTGAAGAACACACAAGTCACGTAAGCACAATTCAATTACACGTCATCAAAGTGACCGATTCTCACGAATACCAACAAAACGAAGCAAAACAAACAAGGAAACACTAGAAGAGTAAGAGGTCTTACAAGTATCGGTCGCACTGTGATGATGGCAAAGTAGTGATACTGCGGACAATTGACAACTCGATCGACCCAAAAGACCGACAGCCTAGGTATCCATAGACCTAAACTCTGATACCATATTCTGTAACACCCCCGAGTTATTCAGGGATATTACAGCGCCGTAAGCCCCGCCGTGGGACCCACAAGGCTAAACATACGCGGAACCATAAATTTTGACCGATAAGGTCTACACACAATGGGATGAAAAACAATACAAAGGTATTCAAAACATAACCAATGTATTCACAAACATCACAACTCGAATCAATACTTCGGCAAACACAGGCCGGAACATCAAGGAAAACGGAAAACAATACTCGAGTATTCAATAGCCAATCCAGTACAACAACACTGAATGGGAAACTCCAAACATAACTGGAAGAAATACACAGTATCACACTTGCCCACCATCTTCATGCCGACCCGATACCTGCCTGTCCGCTCTCCTGGAACCTGAAATACATAAAACGTATTTCCCCCTAAGGGGTTAGCCGTCGAATAGCTAGTGCAAGAATATCAAGTATGAAACATAATACTTCTCGTCAATAAAGTAAATGTAACCGTCAATTCATCAATTCAAGACTAGCATTCCGGAATAACTAAATCTCATCGTACCACATCAAGACGTATATGAATGCCGTAGAAACGGTTCGTTCATATCATACGCCGTTACATGTAGGAATGCCGTCAAAACGGTTCGTTCATTACATGCCAACAATACATATATGAATGCCGTAGGAACGGTTCGTTCATATCATGCCATCAATACTTCTTACTTTCAAATTCGAGCGTCTGATCATAATTATATACTTGCCTTTGAGACATCGAGAAAACGAACGGAAAAAGGGGTATGAGATCGGTAGGTCCAAGCACGCGCTTCCGGCACCTAAACGATTCGCAAGGAATATGATAATCAACTATCCATATTCAAATTACACGAAGAAACCCCCGAAACCCGTCTACGATTCGTAAGGATGTACGGATAATCGACTAGAGGTTGGAAAATCGTCCAAAATCTCACAAGTCCGAAAACGGTACAACCCAAACCATAAAATCGTAGGAAAAGCATGCATACGGTATAGATACATCATAATCTCAAGGTTCTCAAGCTTCCAAACGGATAAATCGGACGAATCTACGAAAAACCCCAAATTCCCAAAAAGTAGGGTTCTAAGGATTTTTACCTTGATTCGGACGTTAGGAGGAATTAGATGTTGAGAAATCCTTGTTCTCCAACCAAGTATGTTGTTGTTAGAAGGAAGATTGCTTCCAATCGCCCAAGATCGTCTCTCCCGAGCGATTTCTGTCGAAAAGGAGTGAAGTAGGTGAGAAATGACGAAATGGAAGTCAACTGTCATATTTATATCTGCCCAGTCTAGCGCATGCTACACCTCCTTCATTAGCGTGCGCTAGCGAAGTCACCGGATAGTCCAGTGGCTTCTGCAGGCTCCGATAGCGTGCGCTAATCGTCTGCCTCTAGCGTGCGCTAGTCCAAAATGTGGCATTCAGTACTGGAGTCTAGAACTCACTGTTTCTGCCCTGCTCCAACTTAGCGTGCGCTAGCTCTATGATTTAGCGTGCGCTATGCAATAGCTTTAGCGTGCACTAGCCGAAACCTAGCGTACGCTACCTGATATTCTAGAAAACCTGGCAACTTCACTGCCTCTGCTGACCAGCCCGGTAGCGTGCGCTACGGACGGATGTTAGCGTGCGCTACTAACCACGAATAGCGCGCGCTAACAACTCCTAGCGTGCGCTAATCCGCCAGTCCAGAGAGCAGTTCGAAATACTGGTTCTGACCTGACTGATCCTCTTAGCGCGCGCTACGGCCCCAAAGCTAGCGTGCGCTAATCAAGCAGAATTAGCGTGCGTTAGCCTAGGCCTAGCGTGTGTTATATCTCTGGCCCAGAACATTTCCGCAAGGTCTAAACGACAAGATCAAAAACCAAACGAGATACGAAACTCAATAACAATATTAACAACATCTCCAAGCATTTACAGAGCGACAAAATAAGGAGGATGACAGAGTCAAACAGTCAATAAAAGTATGGGTATTACAAAAGGGCTCAAGTACAACCTCCTGAGCATAAGCCAGTTTTGCGACGAGAAGAACCTAGTAGTCTTCACCATCTGGAAATGTATGGTGATAGATATCCTGTCTGGAGAAGTGAAGCTCCAAGGTTTCAGAAGGAGAGATGTCTACATGATAGATTGGAACACAGGAACACCTAACTCCTGTTTTCTATCCAAGACAGTAGCTGAGAATGGATGGCTGTGGCACAAAAGATTATGTCACCTGAACTTCAAAGCCATCAACAAGATTAGTTCTCAGAAGCTGGTCAGAGGACTTCCAAATGAAGCATTCAAGAAGGAAGCGCTTTGTGATGTATGTCAGAAAGGAAAGCAGACCAGAGCATCATTCAAGCCGATCCGACTACAACTCTCACAACAAGGATCTTAGATCTACTCCACATGGATCTATTTGGTCCTATCAAGCCAAGGACTCTGAGCGGCCGAAAGCATGCACTTGTTATAGTAGATGATTATTCAAGGTACACCTGGATTATCTTCTTGTATAAGAAGAGTGAAACCTTGACCAAGCTACCTGAGCTGCTGAGAAGGATCCAGAATGAGAAATCCCTATCCATCATCAAGACCAGATCAGATAGAGGAGGAGAGTTTCTCAACAAGGCGATAACTGATTACAATGATCAGAATGGGATCCAGCATGAGCTCTCTGCATCCAGGACTCCCCAGCAGAATGGTGTTGCTGAAAGAAGAAACAGAACCCTGAAGGAAGCAGCAAGGTACATGATTGCAGAAGCAGACCTGCCCAAGAGTTTCTGGGCTGAAGCTGTCAACACAGCTTGCCATACTCAGAACAGGAGTATGATAGTAGAGAGACATGGCAAAACTCCCTATGAGGTTTGGAATAATAGAACTCCTACTGTTGCTTATTTTCATGTTTTTGGTTGTAAGTGTTTCATCCACAACAACGGTAAAACACAACTAAATTCCTTTGATGCTAAAACTGATGACGGTCTCTTCATGGGATACTCACAAAGAAGCAAGGCATATAGAGTATTTAACAAAAGAACCTTAGTTGTGGAGGAAACACCCCATGTTGTTTTTGATGAATCTACTGTTGAGTACAAGAAGCAAGTTGAGTTAATTGAGAACAAGCTCAAAACAACAACCCTTGAAGAAGTCATTGTACATGACACTGGAATGGTGGACTCACCTGCAGACCAGCCTGAAGACCCAACTGTAGCTGCTGAAGACCCAACTGCAGATCAGACAGGATCACCAAACCTATCTGATCCAGTTGCTGCTGATGAAGACCCAGCTGTAGCTGATAAAGACTCATCTGCAGATGAGACCCAACCTGCAGATGACAAGACGATAGCTGATCCAGTTGCAGACCAGAACCCAGCTGATGCAGAAATCCACCAGAGCAATCCAACAGGGGGAACATACCCAAAAGAAGACGATATCCCCAAATGGCTCAAAGATCACCCAATCCAGCAAATCATCGGGAAGCTGACTGATGGAGTTAAGACAAGACAGTCAACTCTACCCGCAGGAATGGCTATGTTCTCATGCTTCATGTCACAAATAGAACCTAAAACAACAGAACAAGCCTTAGAATATTACTCTTGGATAAATGCCATGCAAGAAGAACTAGAGCAGATGGAAAGAAACAAAGTTTGGGAACTAACAGACATACCTGATCACAAGAAGGTTATTGGCACCAAATGGGTGTACAAAAATAAGAGTGATGAAGACGAAGTGTTGTTAGGAATAAAGCCAGACTTGTAGCAAAAGGTTATGCACAGTGTGAAGGAATAGATTTTGATGAAACCTCTCCGTTGCAAGATTAGAGGCCATCAGACTATTCCTCGCATATGCTGCATTCAAGGATTTTGAAGTATATCAGATGGATGTAAAAAGTGCTTTTCTAAATGGCATCTTAGAAGAAGAAGTCTATGTAGAGCAACCCCCAGGTTTTGTCAAAGGAGACAAAGTCTATAAGCTGTTGAAGGCTCTCTATGGACTTAAGCAAGCACCAAGAGCGTGGTATGAAACATTGTCTGTGTTTCTTGAGAAGAATGGTTTTTGCAAAGGGAAGGTGGACAAGACCCTATTCAGAGTGGAGCACGAAGGCCACATATTAATAGTCCAGATATATATGGATGACATCATATTCGGCTCAACCAATCCAGAGTTATGCGAGAAATTCTCCAATCTCATGCAAGGAGAATTTGAGATGAGTATGATGGGAAAGCTTAGGCCCTGTTTACTTCTAACAGTTTTCTAGAAAATTTTTCTAAGAAAACAGAAAAAAATGAAAACATGTTCAAATTAGATATTTTCTAAAAAGAAAACTACAAAACTGGAAAACACGGTTTTCCAAATTATAACTGGAATTTGGAAAATTATGGAAAACAGTCCTCACTTGTTTTCTAGATTTAGAAAATTATAAAACACGCTAGAGTTGTGCTACAAACAAGCTAGACACTCTTCGAACAATCGAACCTCAACAAATACACATATTTTAACATTTTTTTCAAATCTATGAGCCATACTTGTAGTTATGAATACGTTACATAATTAGTATTTTTAAATGATAAAAAAATCTAACAAACAAAATGAAACATCAAATAGTATAAATATGATTTATTTGTTAATTATCATTTCTTGTGGATTGCGGTGGTTTCATACGGCACTCACCCCGAGGGGTGGTTCATGTAAGATGGTGTCCATTATTTTAAATTAATAAATAATAAAAATCTTGTTCCTATATTTAATAATCTAACTTTATGAACTAGTGATCACTTAAAAATAATAAGAGGAATAAATAGTGTATAAACATGATTATAAAATATTAAAATGTAATGTATAATTAGTTATATGTTAATGTAAAAGTATGTATTTAATTTTTTGAGAGGATACTACAGAACTATTTTTTGAGAGTCAAGAACAACAAAGAGAAAACCCTAATTAGTGGCGAACAACTATATCTACTGAACTGTGGAGGGATATATGAATATATTGATTAGTCAAATTCTCTTTTTAGATGAGAAAGACCATCTTTTGAGTGTGTGTGTGTGTATATATATATATATATAGATATATAGATAGATAGATAGATAGATATAGATAGATAGATAGATAGATAGATAGATAGATAGATATTTGTAGTATTGAGTATTTTATAGAGGTATATTAAAATGTAATGTATAATAATTAGTTATATGTTAATGTAAAAAGTGTGTATATAATTTATGAAACTAAAAAGGTAGAAAACTGATAAATTCTATTTGCATGTTTGGAACATATTTTCCTAGTTTTCAACAGTTTTCTTAGAAATTGAAAACTCAGAAAATTTTAGAAAATTTTGGAGAAGAAAAATGGAAAAATTTTCCACAAGTAAACAGCCCCTTAACTTCTTTCTCGGTCTACAAGTTAAGCAGATGGAAAAAGGAATTTTCATCAACCAAGCTAAGTATACCAAAGATCTAATCAAGAGATATGGAATGGAATCAGCCAAGCCAGCAAGAATTCCTATGAGCACAAGCACTCACCTGGATGCAGACGAGGCAGGCATATCAGTGGACTCAACTCACTACAGAGGACTCATTGGATCACTTACTGCCTCACCGCAGCAGGCCAGACATATCCTATGCCGTAGGAGTTTGTGCACGATTCCAGTCCAAGCCGAAGCAATCACACCTAGATGCAGCCAAAAGGATAATAAAATACCTTAAGTCTACAGTCAATGTTGGACTATGGTATCCCAAGGATGACCACTTCGAGCTGTCAGGATATTCAGATGCAGATTTCGCAGGATGCAAAATCAATAGGAAAAGCACTAGTGGAACGTGCCAATTCCTAGGAACCAGACTGATATCCTGGTTTAGCAAGAAACAGGTTTCTAACTCTATCTCCACCACAGTCGAATACCTAGGCTGCAGTGCATTTGTTGTGCCCAGATCTTATGGATCGGGCATGGCTAAGGGATTATAATATCATTGCCAATGAAGTTCTATCCGGTGTGATAACAATAGTGCTATTGCAATAACCAACAATCCGGTTTTGCATTCAGGGCGAAGCACATTGATGTTAAGCACCACTTCATGAGACCAAGTGCTTAACAAAAGAGTTAGATTTGAAACAATGTAATGGACTATCAGATAGCTGACATCTTTACCAAACCTTTGCCAGAAGAAAGGTTTTTGGAGCTGAGCAGAGATCTTGGATTACTAGATTGGGAATCTAGTACAGAAGCAAGCTAAAGCATCTCAGAGGAAGGATAGACCCAGCTGATTAAGGAAATCAGATCCTAGCTGATGCAGACAAGAGGACGAAGGATGGATAAAGGAACCTAGCTGATCAGAATCTCAGGCGAGAAGTACATGGAGTCAACTCACCTGATGCAGAGCGGTCAACAGTCAACAAGTCAGACCAGCTAAGTTTTCTTAACTCAACCGACCTCTGAATATTTAATTATTATCTGCCATATGTATAATAATATTATATTAATTTTTGATTCACAAGTGGCATTTTAAATACACATGGCGATCACTTAATAAATCGACCTCCACGGTAGCCAATTAAAACCAACCGTCAAATTTTAAAATGGACCACCGATTCAAATTTGAAATTCAAAAGAATCTCAAAAGGCGTACCACCGTTTCAAACATATAATAATTTAATCCATACGTCTTTTCATCTTCTTTATAAGGAAAGAATCTCTTCACTTTACCTTTTACGCTTACCCTAGATCTACAGAGCAAAAATTTACAGAGCAAAAAATTACTGAACTCCAAATACACTAAAAATCTTTTGTTTGCAGAAATGGAATCGTACTTCGAAGGCGTCAACCTGAAGGCGGTCAAGGACCAGATTATCTTCTCCATGGTCGTCGATTTTGAAGGCTTATTGGAAGCAAATATGGAGAATTACGACGTGCTTGACCTAATCCGCACGATGAAGCTCAATGGGATCTACCCATTCCTGGACATCAACCCCCAACATTTGTACAAGGAAGATGTTATTGCATTCTACCGCGAAGCCTATTTGATTCAGGATGGAATTCAGAGCACAGTTGGCGGAAGACAAGTCGACATATCGCGGGAGTCGATTCATACAGTGTTTGGTATGAAACACCACGGTATAGCTGTCGAAGCTCTCAAACAGTCAGCCGCCGAAACCTGGAAGAAGATCAAGGTGGAGAATCTGTCGGAAAAGCTGAAACTCACCGCTAAAAGGAGTGAGATTAAAAAGGTTTATCGTTTTGCGTTGGATATAACCAACAAAATCATCATGGGGATGGCCAGCAGTTACGACCAACTATCATCGGCAAAGTTCATGGTGCTGGGAGCACTAATTCAAGATGAGGAAATTGATTGGGCGGATTACATTTTTAGGCAACTTGTTCGAGAAGTCAACAAAGCCGAATGGCTTACTGATGAAAAAAGATTTAAATCCAAGCTGGCGTTTGGAACGCAGCTGAGTTGGATGCTGGAAAAGACAGGTATGGCGAAGGGAAGCACTGACCCCTTCCACCCCAACAAAAGACTTGGTCATCTGGACCAAGAAACGTTGAGAAAATTGGGAGGCACAAGGAGAGCAGCCCAGATGTTGAAGGAACTACCTGACACAAGGACCTACCCGAGATATTATTCGTCAGGCGAGTCGGACCGACCTGCAGCCGACAACCCAACTGCAGTCGAGTCAGACTCCGAGTCCGACAACACTCCCATAGCTGTCTGATTTAAGAGAAGGGGACCAGCCCCTGGAGAGCCATCTATCATGCAGTCATCACCAGAACCCTCTCCCAAGAGGCCCAGGCGACTGCAGTTTAGTGAGGAAGAGCAGTCAAATCATCATGCCAGCCCTACAGCCAGGTCACCTACTCACCTGGAAGACCAACCTGCTCCAGGCAGCCTGGAAACTCAGATTGTGGCTGTCCTCACCCCAGCTTACATTCCAGAGGAAGAAGAAGCAGGTCTGATCATCTCAATCCCTGAAGCCAATTACACATTTAACCTGCTAGAAAACAATATTTTCAACCTATCCATTGAACAATTACAGCTTGTTAAGCCACAAGCCTTAAAACACTCTTTTGTCAATATTTTCGAAGAGTGGAAGTTTTTCAAATCTCTGACATTTACAAATCTTCAGTCTTACATTGAAACCAGTGGTTGGGAATATCCCCAAGCCACATAGGAGGTACTGATTCATTTTTGTAAAGAATCAGACTTAGTGTTGATCCTCCAGGATAATTGGTTCATGACTCATTTTAAAACCAACATGGACCAATTCATCCATTCCATTATGTTTAGTATTTTTGATGGTTCCTTTGGAGAAGAGGATGAGGAGGAAGAAGAGAGAGAAATTAGGATTGAAGAGGTAGATGGAGAAGAAGAAGTTATTGTTTTAGTCGACGAAGAAGAAGAGCAGAAAGCAGAAGAAGAAAAGATTTTAGTTGAAAAATATTCTGAGGAAATTGAGAAAACAGAAGAGTTGATTGAAGAAGAAGAAGAAGAAGGAGAAGAAGTAGAACAGGATGAAGGAGAGAAAGAGGATGATGAAGGTGAAAAAGATGATCAGGATGAAGGAGAAAAAGATAGGAGAAAGGATGATGAGGATAATGATGATGATGAGGATGATGATAAAGTAGGAGATCAAGGAGCTGAGAAAGAAAAAGAAAATATTGAAGAAGAAAAGGAGGAAGAGCAGGAGAAAGAGCAAGAGAAGGAAGAAGGAGAAAGGGAGCCGGAACCAGAGCCAATTCAAGAGGCTGCAGACAGGACTGGGGCACCTGCCCGATACACCAGCCTAGACGCCGAGATGGCTAAGGACTCCAGATCCGAGACCTTTGAAAAGACCCCATCTGGAGTACCAGCTGCAGATAGGAGCCTACAGTCTGGTGGTTCAATTGCAGAAGGCTCAGGCGAGCACTCTCCACCAGCTCAGTTCTCACCTGTAGTGACTGAGCTGATCAGGCAGATAGTGAAGGATACGATTGGAGAGCTGCTGGCATCTCAAGTCACTCCTGACCTCCAAACCATCAATGCAAAGATTGACACTTTGCTGCAGAGAGAAGTACCTCCGCCTCCTCCCCCTACCAACAACAGAATGCCATTTGGCATGTCTGACTGGATGAGCAGAATAGAGAAGCAATTGACTACCTTAGTTGATGCTGGCAAAAAGGGGGAAGATAGAATTCAGGGGGAAGGAAGTACTCAAGGAGAAATAAAGGCAGAGCTTAGATCAAACAAGAGGCAAGATATTCTTCAAATTGAAGGAGGACCATCAAGTCTGAAAAGAAAGGAGATATCTGCCCCCAGCCAACCTGAAGAGCAGTCTGTGGAGAAGAAGAGAAGAACAAGAGAGAAATATGAGCAAAGATTCGAATGGGAAGGCAAACAGCAGTGGCATGTTGAAGAATTCTTACCAACAAAATTCATGAACAATTGGGGGAATGCCAAGAAACAATTCATAGAGCAGTTCTACCTCTGGGAGATACTCGATGATAAAGAATGCTCGCCCCAACAATCATTCATCAACTACATGGATGCTAGATGGCCTACTCTGTGGAAGATAATGCTTAAATATGCAGCCAAATGGCAAGCTTATCCTATGATTCCTCCATTCAGAGCAGTGGAAGCGCCGACCCGTTTGGATAATGAGCTTGACGAGCTAGAGCTTCAAGGAGTAATTAGAAAGCTATGTGAAGAGCACAAGTTCTCTTCAAAAGAAGACCAAGACTTTGATGCCCTAGTCATAAGGAGAAAATATGGTCTTGCACCCATCAATAATAGACGATCGATGCAAAACTATTTAGACCTCCTAAGCAAACGGTTCGCAGAGGAAGGGGCAGATAGTTTTTGGATGTAATTGTAATTTTTGTAATTGATTAAATTTTCTGTATTTACTCTATTCAAGCCATGTACTTGTAATCAACAGAAAATTAATATATAACAGTCATTTGAATGACAACTCCTAGTTGTCTCAAAACAAGACTGATTTTGATTTTGTGTCTTGCACCTAAGTGCAGACTTGTTCATTTGAACACTTACTTAAGTTTTGCCATCATCAAAATAGGGGGAATTTGTTAGGAATACTTGTTAGATTTTGATGATGTCATCAATATAAATTCAAATATTTATTACTTGGCAAAAAATGTAAGGAAGAACCAAATGAGTATCTTCCATAGGCCAAATATGTTAAGTATAAAACTTGGCAAAATGTAAAGAAGAACTAAATGAGTATCTTCTATAGGCCAAAAATAAGTTAGGCTAAAAATCGGCTAAGTACTAAAGTACAGCTAAGTCTATCAGAGAGGATCAGCCGAGTCAAGTCAGAGTAGTTCTGGTCAACAAAAATTATCATAGATGTTTGACGAGACTGCAGCCAAGGTACCTCAGACAAGTCACCTGATCAGACAAGTTCCAAACTAAGAACATCAGAGAGGTCCAGACTGCAGAGAAGTTAACTCCACATCAGCCTAGTCGAGATCAGCCAAGTACTCCAAGTCCACGTCAGCATGCGTTGAAAAGTCAAGTATTACGGAAAGTCACATGCAACGTGAAGAGACAAATTGGAGTGATTCCCGCAAAAGATATGAATTAAATAAACTATCCAGACCCACCTTGAAGACTTTAATCGTTTTATATTCAAAAGATTCGGCGCATCACATGCAGAGTCTTCACAACTGTCGGAAGATAGATTAAAATATGGGAATCCAGCCTTGCAACGTTCAGAAAAAATTAAACAAAGAAGTCTCTCTCCAACGGATGGATTTGTTGAAAAGATTTGCAACGGCTATGAAGAAAAAGCTCAGAGATTGTGACCTATATATATCCGAAGATTTGAAGCTGAGCATACGACAACAACTACCGGTGCGAACATACTTTCAAGCGATCAAAGCATTCAAGCTATCTAAAAGTGAAATTCAGCATCGTGAAAAGAGCGGTTCTAAAAGTTCATACTTAAAGAAGCTCTTAGTTGGAGAAGACAAAAACTCTTGTCTATAATCCTGAGTTCGGGGTACTTCACTGGTTGAAGTTAAGAGACTGTAAAGGCATCCAAGGATCGAGGATCAAGAGGTGCAAGGCAGTCAAGTGTGGTACAACGGCACGGATTTCCACTAGTTGGAAGCTGTTGTAGTTTTGTTTGAATCACTGTAATATTTATCACTGGTTGAGAATTATAGTGAATTCATCTCCAACTGGTTTGGAGAAAAGTGGATTAGTAGAGGATTACCCCACCTCTGAGACCACTATAACTGCCTGCGTTATTTACTGTTTTATAGCATCATATTTTAACTGCTGCATTCATTGTTAAGTGTTTCATTAGTTGCTTTTTATTCGTCATCAGCTGACTTCCGAACATATTAAGAACAAACGACTCCAAGTCATTTGTTTACCTATCAGCTGAAGAAACTCACTCTTTGAGAAAAAGAGTTTAAGAGTTTCAACAAGTCTATTCACCCCCCTAGACTTGTTCCTGGACGACTTGTGACCTACAACAACTGAATCTATGAACTGTTCGCAGACAAGTTCATACAGCTTAACAAGTTTTTATTCTTGTATTAATACAGCAAATGGATTGAATATCGTAATCATGCAAAAACACAGTAGATTACGAGTTGTAATCTTTCAAGAGAAAAATATTTTATTGATATTAAACAAGGATTACAATGTGTTTTCTATCTCAAAACAAATAAGAATACAGGATAGAATCTAGCTCCTATAGTCAGAATGCCTCCAAGGCCTTTTAGGGTCATTCTTGGTACCCTTCCACCAATTTTGAAGAGCATCCCTGTTTCGATTTAGATATATAGCTTGACCTTCGTAAGATTTATCGAACACCAGGATCCAATCTTCTGGGTGGGTAACCAAGTCACCTTGATTATGCTTGGATTTTATCTTCTGCTGGAGCGGGAGCGTTCCTTCGTCCAACCTCTTCTTGAATTCCGCGGCGGCTTCCTGCACAGTCTTACAACTATTGAATATGGTGGAATCCCTGATAAGAACTACGAAGTATCTTAACAGTTCATTCTTCCTCCAATTCTTGATCTCGTCGGCAGTTGGATGTCGGTTGGCCGGGAGGTTTATAGCTTGCGGATTTTGAACGAGGTTTTTCCCCGGAAACTTAGGGTAGTGTAATTCTAGACGATCTCCCTGTATCCTAACGTTGTGAGTCGGAGAGGCTAAACGATTAATTTCAGCAGTGATGCTGTCTCCAAATGTAGCTTCCATCTCCTTCTCTTACTTGAGCCTTGTTCTCCTTGCAGCTTCTCTCGCTTCTTCCCCCTTTTTGGCGTCATCAAGATACGAGACCTTTTCATCCAAGCGTTCCAGAATTTGCATAGCAGCGTCCTGTTTGGTCTCAAAACTTGTCATTTTATTCACTAGGGAGTTGAGCACCTGCGACATATCTTGAATTTTCTTGTCGTGTGCTCGAAGCTGGGAACCTGATTCAATAACAGCGGATGTTGTCTTGGCCTCAGAAACACGAAGCTTTGATTGTTCTTCCATTAGGATCTGCTCCTGACACTGTTGCAATTGGCTAAGGGCCTCCTTGAAGACATAGGCAGAATTTCGGAAGGCTTCTTCAACTTTTGAAACTTCATGCCTCATAACGGTCATTTCTTCAACGGCTAACTGATGTAACCAATTAATCTCTTTTTCAACAGCATACAGGGCATTCACGGCATCCTGCAAGAAAACAGTTTGGCGGCCAAGAGCATGCAGTTGCTCTTTCATTTCGATGGTCCGGGGAGAGTCGGGCTGGGCAAAATCTTCAACTCCATTCAACTGTCTCAAGTTCACATTGAGACGTGAATCGATTTGAACATCCTCAGGTATTATACCGTCGTCGTATTCTAAATAGTTGAAGGTGCGGGAGCATCAGATGCGGGCTCGGCAACAGGGGTTGCTGTATTCTCCTGTTCTGAAATAGGTTCTGAAGACATAGGTACAGGAGGGACTGAATCCTCCTGCTGTCTCTCAGGGTCCGCCTGATTCGGCAGAGGGACTGATTCCTCATGCGGGATGGCACGGGTCTGGTCGTTGGTGGCGATAGGCTTGGGTGCCTGTTCAGCGGTTGGTTGTTCCTCCGCGATAGGAAGGACTGAATCCTCGCTGTTGGGAACATTATTTTGGCTTGAGGTCCCTTGATCCTGTTGGTGTTGAGGTTCCTCAGGACTCATTCTCAGACCTGCCTGGAGGGCATCGTCGTCGTCGTCGTTCGAGTCATGATCAGATTTGGGACTGGGGGGAGCTGAGCCATTGGATGTTGGTTTTCCTTTCTTGCGGGCATCTGCCTTGTCCATCAGGTGGCTGGTGATCAACTCTTTACAGCACAGGTTGTCCCATTGGATCAGGTCTTCAATATCTTGAGAGAGTCTGCCACTTCCAAGACAGACCTTTCTTCTTCGCACCAATCGCTCCAGTTGTACAAAGTGTTGTACGGAGCGAGCATGTAGGCATTCCACTGGACAAAGCATTCATAAGCCTGCTCGATTTGCACAGAAAGCAATGTTTTGTTGATTATGGTGTCAGGGGAGGGGCTGCGTACAGCGCTTGGGTCCGCTGTATGCAAAGGTTCCTCGACAGGCATGGGTTCCTGTGTTGGAGCTGGATCCCGAACAGGGGTTGGTACCCTGAGGGGAGAAGGATCCTGAACGGGTGTGGAATCCCGAATAGGAGATGTGGCTATTGGCTCCAAAGAGGCAGCCGACTCGCCAGAGTCTTTTAAGTTGGCAGATGTCTGTGTATCCGTCGTAGCCGCCAAAGGCTCGGGATCTACTGTCGCGACAGTAGCAATCATCTCTTCCGCCCTGGGGGATCGATACAGTGGGTTGGGCCGTTGAAGGAGCATCCTCGTAGATTTCTGTAACTTTAACTTTTGTGAGCCTCCTTAGCTTCCTTTTCAGCTTCTCACCAGCAACGGGAGTTTTGTTGTGAGATCTCTTCCTTTTTTTCGAGGTCTCCTCGCTCTGGGACTTCGAAGACATGTCCCTCGGATCGGCAGAAAGTGGCAAAGTTCGGACAAAATGTTTATTTGCAGTCAGGGTTTCTTTGTTAAAAACTGAGGGCCTGATGCTTCCAAAGTATATCCGAGAGTTTATCTTCTTCGCTTCTTTGGCTTGCGGAACACCGCATTTCGTCAGAATGTAATTCAGAAATAAACTAAAGGACTTCTTTTGCGAGGAAGGCTTGGATACTTCTTCCTGCAGCCTCTTTAGAATTATTTGACACCAGTTGACCTTTTCACAGGTTATGATGGTGACCATCATCCTAAATCTCAAATTGGTGCACATCTCGAACGCACCTATTCTATTCTCAATGACACGACAGCAAAAATCGTGTAAGTAAACAAAAGGAAGACAAAAATGTTTCTTGTGGCATGAAGTATGAACCGTTTCAACCGATGCTGAACCGGTGAATAAGCCATAGTATCTGGTTAGGATTTCTTGGGACCCAAAGGTCTCAAGATCTCCCAGGTAAGTCCATCAGCAGGTAGCCTGTAAATATTCTGAAGTAGCTCTTGGTCAACACGGATCTCTACTCCACGAATGACAGTAGTGATGTCAGCAACGTTTCCTCCCTGTGCAAGAGAAAATAAATGGACAACAGTGTTGAGGTAAGATTCCTCAACCATTTGAGCATCGAAACGCTCGGTGGTGTGACTCCCAAGACGATAAAGACCTTGTTAATGAATCCTCACAATGACGTACTCCATGGATTCGACGTCATCTCCTTCAGAACGAACATGTTTAAGCACTACAGATCTAGCAAAGATCCGTCCGTCGATGATGTTTGAGGTCTTCTTGAGAGAGAGAGAGAGAGATAGAGGAGGTCTGAGAAGATGCCATTGTTGATTCTTGAATAAAAGTGAGGAAGATTCAAAGAAAATTACAGTTAAAAGCAATAAAACTTGTAGGCTGTATGCTCAAAGACTCATTCAATATGCATAAAGCGTAAAGAGTCTGAAGAGGCATTAATAGTCCTTTTATAGTGGGCAACGATGAAGGGTTTACAAACAATGAACAGTCAGATTTAAGGGATGGGAACCGTTGTTTAAAATGGACGACCACGATGGACTGAGTGTAACTGGTACAACTTATCCATCTAATTTTAAAATAGAGCGGGTCCCACATCTGACGTATCAAATTTCCCTTATTGCCCGAAATGGCAGTGTGAAATTAATAAAATAATTTGAAACATCGCGGCTTTGGAGATACCAATGTCCATATGTCGTGTAAAGCATTTAATGCGAAAGACTTTTTAATTATAATAGGGCACGTGGACTCAAAATAGTTTTAAAAGAATTAACATATTAATTTATTTCCCATAGTATGTGCTGTATCCGCGAAAATGCAACGTTCCCTCTTAAAAGGTACATACGGGTTTCAATTCCATACATCAACTTTCGGATTAATGCTGTATTTATGGGTCATACTGTATTCTCTCTTAATTATTGCACACGTTAGCTGTAGGACAGTTCTTGTCTCTTTGTTCCTATAATGCTGCTCTGATATTCTGAGTGTACAAATAACTAACGGTGGATACTGTATTCTTGGGTCTTACAACATTCCCCCTCAATTGTTGAGTAAAAGCATTAAAAACTTAGAGGGAGTCAGGCTGTAGCAATCCCAATTCTTGTCGAAGCATGCAGAATCTTGCTGTGTCGAGAGGTTTGGTAAAGATGTCGGCTAACTGGACATCTGTATGAACTTTTTCCAGCCAAACATCCTTGTTCTCAAAATGATTCCTGATGAAGTGGTGCTTCATGTTGATATGCTTAGTGTGCGAGTGCAATATAGGATTGTGCGTTATTGCAATTGCACTCGTGCTATCGCACATTATCGGCGTTTCTTTGGCTTCAATTCCATAGTCTGACAGCTGTTGTTGCATCCAAAGGATCTGCATGCAGCAACTACCAGTAGCATAGTATTCTGATTCAACTGTTGAAAGTGAGTTTGCCAATTGTTTCTTGCTAAACCAAGACACAAGTCTAGGCCCAAGAAAGTGACAAGTTCCACTTGTACTCTTCTTATCTAGCTTGCAACCTCCGAGATCCGAGTCGCTGTAGCCAACTAAATCGAATCCGCCTTCTTTAGGGTACCACAGTCCTACATCGACTGTTCCTTTGACGTATTTCAGGATTCGTTTGGCTGTTGCGAAGTGTAATTCTTTAGGTGCTACTTGATATCCCGCACACACTCCTACAGCAAATTGGATATCGGGCCTGCTAGCCATTAGGTACTGGAGTGAGCCAATAAGCTTCATGTAAATTGATTGATCAACCAGCTTTCCAGCTTGATCAGCACTAATTTACACGGAAGTGCTCATGGGGGTTGATGATGATTTGGAAGTATTCATTCCAAACTTGTTGAGAAGCTCCTTGCTGTATTTTTCCTGGTTGATGAATATCCCTGTAGGCAACTGCTTTACCTGCAATCCTAGGAAATAACTAAGTTCTCCCATCATACTCATTGGGAGACGGAAGAGAAGATTCGATCAGATTACCCCGAACTTTTTATTTCTTAAGTTTCGGGACGAAACTTCTTTTTAGAGGGGGAGAATGTAATTCCCGTACTTTTTATTTAATGTTTGACCTTGCACTTCCTCTTTTGTCGCTCT
Source organism: Orobanche coerulescens (assembly GCA_033398695.1). NCBI lineage: Eukaryota > Viridiplantae > Streptophyta > Magnoliopsida > Lamiales > Orobanchaceae > Orobanche > Orobanche coerulescens. Next base: position 56,684,520 of record CM065803.1, read on the forward strand.
GTAAACACTTTGAGATGTTGTCGATGTTTATTTAGAGTTTCATACCTTTTTGGATCATGATCGTGTTGATTGGACCTTTCGGCAGTGTTCTGGGACAGGAAGATAGCGCGCGCTAGGCCCAGGCTAACGCACGCTATTTCTACTTGAGTAGCGCACGCTAGCTTTGTGTCTTAGCGCGCGCTAACGTTCGGAGCATGGCAGAGGCAGTAGCTGATTATGCCCTTTGGACTAGCAGTTAGCGTACGCTATTAGCTAGCGCACGCTATTCATGTTCAGTAGCGTGCGCTAACATCACCCGTAGCGTACGCTAATGAGCTGAGTCGGCAGAGGCAGTGGGTTATTTCTACTTTCTGGACTAGCAGGTAATGCACGCTAGCGGAGCTACTCAAACGAACATTAAAATCCTAAGTTGTGGATTCCAACATCATTGATTCATCTCAATGATCGAACAATGACATGTTCATAATGTTATTCAACACTTGTAATAATCAATTCTATAAGGATTATCAAGATCAATGCCATAGTAATCTTCCTATTTATGATAATATTATCATAGCCTCTTCAAGAGCATCTCCAACATTCAAATATGATATCTACACAATGAAAATCGCCAATTCATCAGGAATTTTGAATTTAATATCAGTGAACCACATTAAAATGGTTATATTCTCCCAAGGACATCATTGATATCAACAATTACATCAAAGTTATGTTACTCAATTAACAAACTTAATATAACCCTTACTAAACATGATTTAAACATCTAAGTATTCTTAGACATCAAGAACATATTCACCTTGAAGTTATAATCATCATGTATTCGTAAAAAACAACAATCCAACATTCTTGTAATATCCGACTGTAATTTTTTATTTTTTTTATATATTGTTGTATTGTATGTATTATATTGTATTTGGATTTATACAATGTTTATTGTATTGAGATATTTCAAAATCAAACTATTCATGTTTGGCGTTCGTATTGTTTTGTCTGTTGGATGTTACTGTTGGATTTTACATGTATCTAATACAATAAATTTGAGCAAAACGCAGCGGAATAATTATCGAAAAACCCAGATGAGGATCTTCATGCAGCAATTTAATTGATTTATAAAGAGTTCGTCGAATTACCTTAATCTGAAGAATAGATCTGAACCCGGACCACAAGCTGGTGAAAACTGTCTTCCTCTTTTGGTGATCCACATACAAACAATTGGTACAAACCGGATTGCTAGATCTTTACAAATAATATTGATAAACAGTACAACCAATAATTCCTTGCTAGAAGGATTTGTACTGTTGATCAAAATCAACTAAGAGAAGAAGACGGAGATGGCTGAACTGGGGTTTCTTGGCAAGAAAGGGGCGTCCGATTTTGGTGGGGGGGTCGATTTTCTTCATTTACTTCTTAGGACAGATCCTTGTCCAAGACTCTTTATTTATATTAAGTAAATCATTGAGTCAAACTCTAGTATTTGATTAGTTACCCTTCAACTTATTAAATAATACAACATATATAATATCTTATATTATATATTACTTATTATTTAATCCTCTAATAAATATAATATCCAATATATATTTACCATTCTCAGTTGATATAATTAAATAATATCCAATATTATATCAATTAATTATTCGTGCTTGTCTTTAATTGTCGTATGTGTGACCCAAAAAGCTTATATTATGTTGGCAATCATTTAATACCTCATTAAATGATAAATCATAAGCTGTCTCTAGCAAGACATTATGACAATCCAAATCATATAATTTTATATTCCATTAAACTATTTAACGTGTCAAATCCCTTTGTCGCGCGATATCATATTTGAACTAAGTCATGGAAATTGTCATACTTATTATGTTCAAATGCTTTCTTGGTCTTAAGCAAACTGAGTGAATCAAATTGTAACACCCCAAACTAGGCGGCTATTACAGTGCCGTGGACCCCGACTGGGACCCATCAGGCAAATAAAAATTAATGAATTAAATAATATAACTATAGTAGCGAACCACATTATATTACCAATTACTCCGATGACGAGTTTCAAGTACAATACACCCAGGAATACAGAATACCTATATATTTCATATGAAGATGAAATATACATCACTGAATAAATGAAAGTCCAAACGGAAACTGCGGCGGGAAATACATATGAAGAAAACATGAATAACTGAAAGGACTGGGGCCCCTACTAGTATCACTGGGACTCCTCGCCATCAACGTTCTCTTCCCGTGCCTTTGCCTTGCCATGACCTAAAAACAACATCCCCAATGGGGTCAGTTACACTAAACAACAATCCTCAAGAGTTGAACAGATACAATAATCTCATGTCTTAGTTATGGAATGAGGGCTTAAAGAGGGGCATCATAGTACGCCCGAGGTGGGACGTGCAAGTGCACAAGTAGCCGAGTGTCCGGAAATCCGCATATACACACACTTGGCCTAATTAGTCTCACGGAGGCACGCTACTGTGTGCAAAGTCCAATGTGTCCGAATTACCCGCATAAACACATGACCATAGTGTGCCTGACTAAAAATTCCACACGTATACCACTCGGAACGCAATACGATCCCGGAAGGTCACAAGAACAAAAGCGACCACAATGAATGATAATGAATAGAAATCCGACAAGGCCAAGAGTGACTCTGTAACACCCCTAAATCCCATTGGGTCATTACAGTGTCAAGGTGATCCACCAGGCGAACACGATTAAAATACAACAACTGACCAAAAAGGGGAAATCACATACCCTACTATGATATCCGACATACTATTCCGATATGGAATTTCAACGACAAGGATGGGCCTACATGGCCAAAATAAAAATACAACAACATCCACGAGCCACGCTCGAATAATACAACAATGACCATAACTAACGAGACTGGAGTACGCCAAACTGTCTGACCGACATGAACACCAAAACATCTTGGACCAGTATCGCTCGAATGCCTCGTCGCCAACGTCAGGCCCCTGTGTCTCAACTCTCTCCTCGCAAAAACCTAAAACATGAAAACATGTTCCGCCCGCACGGGGTCAGTCATCCAGATAATGAATATCAAATACATGCACAACATGATATGCATCCAAAGGCAGAATAAACGATACAACAATGGTAATACGAGATGCTCACAAACCAAGGTAAGAACCGAGCATTCACGAAATACTATACCCCCGGCATACAATCAATACCTGCTCAATAGGTTAGAACATAAGTGCCCAACAGCGAATCATCAATATAGAACTTAACCAAAACATTACCCGAAGGTAAACCAAACCAACGCTGAAATAAATACGAATCACAATGCCCGAAGGCTCCAACAATAATACTGATACATCACAATGGCCTGAAAGCCCCTCAGCCGAAACTGCCAAAATATCACAATGGCATGAAAGCCGAATAGCCAGAAGCTGTATATCATCACAATACGGATCTCGAGGAAACAAACCTGACTGTCGAACATACCCCTCGGCGTATGAATAACCAGTCGCAAATCGTCGGACATATCCAATACAACATGGACTATGAACGACCAAAATAGTATGGCTCAAGATGGACATCACAATACGCCTGATCCGGAGATGTGTCAATGCACATGTCCACCCCGTATACGGAATCCAGAAATATACACAATATACCTAATTAGCCTCACAAACTACGTCTCGTGTGCACAGTCCAATACGGAAATATCCACGCATGACTATATATGTGCCTGGCTAAAAATTCTACACAATAATCAGTCGTAACGCATATATGATTCCAGATATGTCATGATACAACATGACAACGAAACTCAAATGATAACACATCTAATACGGATCAAAAGACTCACCAAAGTGAATAATGACACACGGATAATGAAAGATTGACACGACCAACAATGTCCAAAACAACCATCCTGGGATCACAATCCCTAAGGACCGATTAACACGAACAACAATCTCAACACAACAATCTTGGAATCCTCAACCCTCAACGATCACAAAATTACCAAATTTACAAGAATGATAGTGTGCTGCCTTGAGTCGGCCAACACGACAACAATAACTCACGGATGGGCACTGTCCTCGGCGATCCCAATTTAATACCTCGATTGCCTTAGAATGGCCAATCGATAATGATACAACGGATGGTAAATGTCTTCGACAGTCCCAATTCAATACATCGATTACTTTAGAACGGTCAATCGATAACAATGATACAATGGATGGAAGATGTCTTCGATAGTCCCAATTCAATACGTCGATTACCTTAGAACGGTCAATCGGTAACAAATCAACGGATGGGAAATGTCTTCGACAGTCCCAATTAAATGCATCGATTACCTTAGAACGGTCAATCGATAACAACTCAACGGATGGGAAATGTCTTCGACAGTCCCAATTCAATACATTGATTACCGTAGAACGGTCAATCGATAACAACTCAACTAATGGGAAATATCTTCGACAGTCCCAATTCAATACATCGATTACCTTAGAACGGTCAATCGATAACAACGATACAACAGATGTCTCGGCACCTTTAATCGATTACCGATAACGAAGGTGATAATCAAATACGTCAATGCCTTCAATCGGCCAATACAATATCGATAGAAAAACACCGATATCAATAAAAATGATCACAACAATATCTCAATGGAACATCAGCCCACAATAACAATCGATACGTCGATACCGCGAATTGGCTATCGACAACAATATTACTAACAAGTATCGCAATGCCTTAACCGGCCATTTACGAACAACAATAACATTTGGCATAATTTGCCTAAGGGTATCGTATCAAACAATCCCCTGATATCAAAAAAATCATAAAGAGACCAAGTCTCGAAATGATACACACATTCATACACATACATGATAACATTAATCTCATTGACTAGTACAAGTATAAAACTTGCCTTAAACCGAAGGCGAGAAAGTCCTCCCACGATCAATGTCCTCCCACGAAAACGACGAACGACGCCTCGATCATAAACACGCGAACAACCTTGAATGAAATACAATTCATTTAATAACACAAAATCAATAGAAAACAACACCAAGGACAACCCGATTCGATTAAACTCCACAAACGAATACCATAGTCCTCAACTACGAATTCTAACATCCTCCAACACCTCAATGATTGATATGATCAAACGTTTTTAGCACTTGTGAAAACAATTCAACAAGAATCACTTAAGAACAACATCAAATTGATCCTCCTATAATGATAATATCATGAATATTATCACTACCACCTCAAGAACATCAACAAAACAACAAACATGGTGTCTAAACAATAATCCATTACCAATTCATCAAGAATTCGGATTAATCAACAAGATTAAATCAACCATTTCAAGATTATGATAATCATTACACAATTCGTCATAATTCCTTACAAAATGGTTAAAATCTCCCCAAGAAACACAACATCAACACCAATCATATCAAGACTATGTTAATCATATAACAATCTTAACATAATCCTTCCTAGACATGATTGTAACCTCCAAACATTCTAAAACATCAAGAACAACTCCTCCTCAAGACAAAATCATCATGTTCTTCATCACAAGTTATAAAAATTCATCAAGAATCATGAGATACTCCAACAATCAATCAATACCCGAAGAAAACAACAACATCATCATACTCGGAAACCACTTGAAGAACAAGAGATTAATGAACTTACCAATGAAGAATAAGAAGAACTCTCCAAACACCAAAGGAGCACCAACAAGCTTCCAACTCCAAGCTCTAAATCAAGTTATGATGATAAAAAACAAGATGGAAGAGTCTAAATATCAAGAACAAGTCCAGAGGGACGGTTCTAGGGAGAGAAACTCGATTTTGGTTCGTGAGGAAATGAAATACAAAACCAACATAAATAGACTAACAAGCTCATTACGTACGCTATACAACAAGGTTAACGTACGTAAGGGCCGTTACGTACGCTATGCCAAAACATTAACGTACGTCATGCCAAATCCAGAATCAACTGAACAAAAATACAAAGGCCTTAACGTACGTAAACAAGAAACTTTTACATACGTGAACAAGCTACATGGATTACATACGTAGAGTTCACCTCTTAACGTACGTAAGGATCCGTTGACTGCAATAGTCGATCGGATCAAAGATGCCCAGGACCCACCGTCCGAAAGTTGACTCCGAGGAAGGTTCCCTCCACCTACCACTCATTATGTACGTAGCATTATGTGCATAACGTACATAATGCCTAAAGCCTAACGTACGTTAAGCGCACAAGCTAACGTACGTTAGCTCAACAAAGTGGACAACCAAGTTGTCCCACCAACTCTCAACCGGAATGAACGAAATACAAACCAACACACCTCATCAAGCACGAATAATATAATACAACGGCATTTGTACGATTCCAAATGAATATGTACAACTCAACAGTAATACGAAAAAAAAAATTACCCCCGAATATTACATACTCCCCCCTTAAAAAGAGTTTCGTCCCCGAAACTAAGGGTACACAACTCGGAGTAAGAATCACCCATCGGGATCTAAAAACAACATCTCCAGGAATATTCCTCACTGAGAACCACTCCGCCAGAGTAATCGGGCCAACCCCACGGGTCTCTCGCGTCTCCCCTGCCCGAACACGGCGAAAATCAAGTGGTAAAAACACTCAACCAAGTGCGAGATTAGTCGAATCATGACTCCTCTGCCAGAGACCAGTCCGAAAGTCGTGCCATCCGCATGACTCGTAGCACCGCGTACACACCCGGTGGGAGCCACCCATTGTACATGTCTATAATCATCGGTGTACACTCCCCCTGTTCTCGTCAGCATCGGACGCCCATGAAAACACTGACTCACGTCACAAAAGGAAAATAACAACGCACATACAGTCCTCAGGACTATACCAATTGCATGCCTAAGTCCTCACGACTTGACGTATCGAATCACAATGAACAATTACCCGGATTATCACAAAATCTCGGGTACAATACCAAAAAGGAAAAGAAGAATTCATCAAACGACTCAAATCTCAAGATTAACAAATACTATTGTTACAAGATAGATCAACAACAAATGGTTCACAATCGCAATACTACAATACAGACTGAGTCAAACATCAATCCTAAAAACAAGAAAAATACAAATCAAGGCTACATCTCAAATGTACCCGAAATCAACATCCTCCAGATCATCGAGCTCCTCGATCTCATCGACTCGAGGAATATCCAAATCTGAACTCGCTCCTCCTCCTCGACCGTCCTTACCTCTGGCTCCCGAAGCCTGATAGGACCCCTTGGATGAAGTACGGACTGGGGTAACAAAATCTCTCGAGGCCCGTGAGCTCTCTCGAGACCTACTGGAACTAGAACTCCTGTAGTATTTCTGAAGGTGTCCCTGCCTCCCACACAGAAAACAAACAATAGCTGGTACTGTACAACGAGTGCTAACATGCCCCGCTGAATCACTGTTAAAGCAAACAACAGTCGAACTGGTCGTCTGAGAGGAAGATGCTTTCCCAGCACGAAGACGACTAGAAAAAGACCACTTGGATGTCGGAGCCCGATGTCCCTCTGAACGAACCATCATCATAGTCCTCTCACCAGAAGAAACTGAAGGGTTCTTCCGAGCAATCTCCTTGATCAAAAGCTCTGCTCCAAGAGCCTTCTCGATGAATTCACCAAGTGAATTACAATTGTGGTTGAACAACTGCATCCTCAACTGCGGTTTTAGCCTCTTGCTAAAATACTTGATCTTATCCGCTTCAGTATGGATAACAGACGAAGCAAATTGAAGAAGTCCCTGAAACTTCTCAGCAATAACAATAACACCCTCGTCCTCGATGGATTCGGGGTTCAAAACCTCTGGCAGCTTGGCTTCACAAACTTACCAATGAAGAATAAGAACTCTCCAAACACCAAAGGAGCACCAACAAGATTCCAACTCCAAGCTCTAAATCAAGTTATGATGATAAAAAACAAGATGGAAGAGGCTAAATATCAAGAACAAGTCCAGAGGGACGGTTCTAGGGAGAGAAACTCGATTTTGGTCCGTGAGGAAATGAAATACGAAACCAACATAAATAGACTGACAAACTCATTACGTACGCTATACAACAAGGTTAACGTACGTAAGGGCCGTTACGTACGCTATGCCAAAACATTAACGTACATAATGCTAAATCCAGAATCAACTGACCAACAATACGAAGACCTTAACGTACGTAAACAAGAAACTTTTATGTACGTTAACAAGCTACATGGATTACATACGTAGAGTTCACCTCTTAACGTATGTAAGGATCCATTGACTGCAATAGTCGATCGGATCAAAGATGCACGAGACCCACTGTCCGAAAGTTGACTCCAAGGAAGGTTCCCTCCACCTACCACTCATTACGTACGTAGCATGACGTGCAAAACGTACATAATGCCTAAAGCCTAACGTACGTTAAGCGCACAAGCTAACGTACGTTAGCTCAACAAAGTGGACAACCAAGTTGTCCCACCAACTCTCAAACGGAATGAACGAAATATAAACCAACACACCTCAGCAAGCACGAATGATATAATACAACGGCATTTGTACGATTCCAAATGAATATGTACAACTCAACAGTAATACGAAAAAAAATTACCCCCGGATATTACAGACTCACCGGGGTGAATTAATAACGCAATGAGTGATAGCTCAAATGAAATTATTGGAACCATCGTTCCTCGTGAATTAAATGATTAATTTGTTAATTACAAGCCTCAACATGATTGATACACTATGAATGAATTATATGTATGAATGAACAACAACGAAAGGAATGATTATCTTTTTAACTGAGTAAGAATTAACTTGCCTCAATACGGTGATGAAATGTCCTTCCCCGAACAAACATCCTTAATGGAATTATCGGTCGCTCGAACAACCTTGAATAACATAATTACCAACAATTCGCTTAATATACGTATCGATGATGATCATAATCAACTCAAGAAGTCTATACAACAAACCCAAACTCATTTGGGCATTTTGACAAACACGTTGTAAACAATCTTCAATTATTTACAATCAATCTCCATTGTATCGATACTAAGCCTCCCAGGCGTGATCCAATCCAAAAAAACATCCTCAAAACAATAAATAGTCCAAAAGGAATACACAACACGAGATAACGACAATATCTAATCGAAACACCTAATTCCAAATCAACATTCAAAGTGTTCTTGAATAATCCTCCAACAATCCAATGATAATTCATAAAAACTCATAATCATACATATATCCCTTCACATATCATGATTATAACATCCAAAACATCATACTCCATCTCAAAATCGAAATCTAGGGTTTGAAGAAATTACCTTGGATTTAGGATGAAGATCCCAAGTAGATGTTGTTAATCTACACCAAGAACTCGAGGAGGATGATATCTCTAAGATTGAAGATGCCAAATCACCCAAAAATCGCCCAGAAATCGCCCACGGAGAGAAGGAAGGAGAAAGGAGAGGAAAATGAACTTCTCTCCAGAAATCCACTGGTAAAAAGGGACTGTCTGACTTGCCTGCCACGGCGCAGACTGAGTGTGCCGGGGCCCGCGGCTAGAATTTGCGAGCAGGTGTCTAGGCCGTGCCGCGGCACGGATAGCAGTGGGCTGCGGTGCACGGTACAGCCGTGCCAGGCTCAAGTCTGCAAGGTATGTGCCGCGGCAATCCCTTGTGCCGCGGTGCACACTGTTCGCGCCCAAAAAGTGACGAAAAATGACCCGGAAAGAGAATAAACGTAATAGAACCCAAAGCTTTGGAACATTGCGGAATGATTCAACACGAAACTCGATCGAAACGCCAATAAAGGTTCAAAAACTCCATAATAACATGAAATGGAATTGCGGGAACCCTAAAACGGCAGTTCCGAGTGATGATTACGAGAATTGGTTCAAAGTAGCACGATCCGAACAAGAAAGAGTAAATTCGAAATGATATGAACTCCAAGATCAACATCAACTTACTGAACAATTACAACGATTATGATAATACTCTTGTCTCAATTCTCAAATAGGGTTGAACGATGAATGATAACGATACATGACTCAAAGCATTCCGAACGGTGAACACAAATGAATGAACATGAATGATGAATGATTAACAATGAGTGAAAATTACTGCGTGACAACTACTGAATGATAATAAGTAAATTCGCAACCGGGTATTACATACGCCCCCGTTGAAAGGAGTTTCGTCCTCGAAACTAAGGGTCAATCAATTCGGGATAACTCTCTCGCATAGTATCCTCGGTTTCCCAGGTAGCCTCTTCGAATCCGTGTCTAGACCACTGAATTTTTACCAAAGGAATCACCTTGTTCCTCAACTGTTTGATTTGTCACTCCAAGACTCGTACAGGATACTCCTCGTACATATGATCATCCACGATCTTGATTTCATCGAACTGAAGTATGTGACTTGGGTCGGCAACATACTTCCGCAACTGAGAGACGTGAAACACATTATGAACTCGGCTCAAAGATAGAGGTAAAGCCAATCGATAAGCCAGACTGCCTACTCGATCCAAAATTTCAAATGGTCCAATGAATCTCGAACTCAACTTTCCCCTCTTCCCGAAATAGAAAAGTACCTCGACTAGGGGATACCTTCATCAAAACATGGTCACCTGCCTCGAACTCTAATGGTCGATGACGATTATCTGCATATGATTTTTGTCTACTCTGAGCAGTCAACAAACGACTCCTGATCAACGCTACCTGCTCGTGGGCGGCTATTAGCATATCAGGCTCAGTGCAGATTGATTCTGATAAATTATGTTGGAACATTTTGTTCCATACATGCTTAAAAGTGTTTTGATGATTAAAGTTAATAAACAAAGCAAAACAACAAAAAGACGAAGCAAAGCATCGAAGGAAATGAAGTGTAAAAAACTGGATTTATGCAAGCTTAACGTACGTAAAATGTGCTATATAGCGTACTTAATGCATGGAGATTAACGTACGTAAGCAAGGATGGCTAACGTACGTAATGGAGTGTTCAGAGTTCAAACCAGAAGAACGTTGGACGAGTCAAAGTCAGAAAGGCGGCAACAGATATATGACGTCAGTAATGATGTATCCATAAAGTACGTAATGGGATTGATTAACGTACGTAATGATCGAATCAGATGCTACTTGACTCAAACTGGGAGATGTTAACGTACGTAACCAGTATGTGTTAACGTACGTTAAATGGCTAACGGCCGTAATGGAAAGTTGATAGCGGCCGTAATGAAGAGTCAGGGAGCTAACGGCTAGTAAGGCTTTGGAGACTATAAATACCATTCCTATGGTATTGTTTCACTATAACAACTTCAAGCAAACGATACATTCATCAGAGATTGATATACATTATATTGTTGTTGTGATATTGAGCTTATATTGTTAGTTTGAGTGTTTATACATTCAAGACATACACGAGAGGTAAAAGAAAAGATATGATTGGATTCGGTGTTATTAGGATCAAGGATCCAACATTATTAGAATCACAATCGCTATCTTAGTGAGGTTATCTAGTACCGATAGAAAGCTAGAGCGGTTGATTCCTTTTCCGATAGAAAAGGAAAACGGTTTAACTTGGACCGACACAAAGACAAGTACGAGTGGTTTATTACGGACTAATTGAAGACGTAATTGTAACGGTTATCCCTCGACTGATAGAAGAGAGGTGCAGAGGTTTTTATCTTCAACCTATAGAAAAAGATACCGAGAGAGGACGTAGGCTCGATTATAGCTGAACCTCTATAAATTGTTGCGTCGTTTAATTTCCGCACATTTAATTTACGCTTCCGCAACATGGCGCAAATACCGAAATTATACCAACAAATTATCCCAGCACAAGGGGGATCGACAACGAAGACCGTATAAGGCCTCGTAAGGTGCCATCTTAATCGAAGCATGCCAACTATTATTGTATGTGAACTCAATCAACGGTAGTTGGGCTTCCCAATCATCTTTCCAATCGAGAACACATGCCCTCAACATGTCCTCTAACATCTGAATGGTTCGCTCTGATTGTCCGTCGGACTGAGGGTGAAAATCTGTGCTGAAATTTAGCTGAGTTCCCATGGCACGATGAACGGATTTCCAAAAATGTGACACGAATCGCCCGTCACGGTCAGAAATGATACTCTTAGGAGTACCGTGTAATCTCACGATCTCTTTAATGAACAACTGGGCAAGTCTCTCGGGACCCCACGTATCCTTAGTCTCAAGGAAATGAGCTGACTTAGTTAAATGGTCCACGATTATCCAAACTGTATTCATGCCACGATGACTCATTGTCAAACTCATGATGAAGTCCATTGAAATATCCTCCCACTTCCACTCTGGAATAGGGAGCGTTTTAAGCATACCCGCCGGTCACTGATGTTCTATCTTAACTTGCTGACAGGTCAAACATCTCGAAACAAATTATCCGACTTCTCACTTCATATTACTCCACCAATAGTTTTGTTTCAAGTCTTTGTACATCTTGCTAGATCCCGGGTGAATGGAATAAGGGGTAGCATGAGCCTCTCTCAATATAAAGCTTTTCAACTCGTCATCCGCCGGAATGCATAATCGGTTCTTAAATCGCAAAAGTCCATCCTCGTGGACCACAAATCCAGGAGCTTCCCCCTGAGCCACATCCTCTCGAATGCGCAACAAAAATAGGTCTGAACCCTGTTTTGTCCTGACCACCTCCTCCAGTGGCGATAAAATATCTAACATACAAAGTTGCCCTTGCACTCGCTGTAACAAGACCTCAATCTCAGACCTTAGGAATTCCTGTTGAAGTTCCTCCTGAACGGTCAAGCGAGCAAGCATTTGCTCCTGAACAGACTTACGACTCAAGGCATCGGCAACAACATTCGCCTTGCCCAGGTGGTATTGTATCTCAATATCATAATCTTTAATCAGTTCCAACCACCGTCTCTGTCGCATGTTTAACTCCTTCTGAGTAAATATATACTTTAAACTCTTATGATCAGTGAAAATCTGACAGGTGACGCCATAAAGATAATGACGCCAAATCTTCAATGCGAAAACCACGTCCGCTAGCTCCAGGTCGTGGGTTGGATAATTGACCTCATAAGGCCTCAGTTGCCGCGAAGCATAGGCAATAACTTTCCTGTTCTGCATTAATACACATCCAAGACCGTGTCCGGACGCGTCACTATAAACCACGAATCCCTCCGTCCCTTGCCATAAAGAAAGGACAGATGCTGAAATTAAATGGCTCTTGAGTTCCTCAAAACTCTGCTGACACGCGTCAGACCACGTGTATTTCTTATCCTTCTGAAAAAGGCTCGTCATAGGTTGAGCGATTTTAGAAAATCCTTCCACAAATCACCGATAATATCCTACTAATCCGAGAAAGCTTCGGATTTCCTTAACATTCTTCGGAGGTTGCCAATCTCGGATAGCCTCATCTTATGAGGGTCGACACGAACCCCGTCTGATGAAATCACATGTCCGAGAAACATCACTTCGGACATCCAGAACTCGCATTTGGAAAATTTTCCATAGAGTTGCTCTCGTTTCAACACGTCGAGGACCTGATGAAGGTGAAGTTCGTTCTCCTCTTGGTCACGAGAATAAATCAAAATGTCATCTATGAAAACAACCACAAACTGATCTAAATAGTTGATGAAAACTCGTTTCATTAGCTCCATGAATACCGCAGGTGCATTAGTTAACCCAAACAGCATCATTACAAACTCGTAGTGCCCATAGCATGTTCGAAACGCCGTCCTTGTGATATCCGACTCTCGAATTCGCAATTGATGATACCTAGATCTTAAATCGATCTTGGAAAATACTGAAGCTCTCTAAAGTTGATCTAAGAGATCATCGATGCGGGGTAGGGGATACTTATTCTTGATCGTCACTCTGTTCAGCTCCCGATAATCGATGCACAAATGAAATGAACCATCATTCTTCTTGACAAATAACACTGGTGCTCCCACGGGGATGCACTCGGTCGGATATAACCTTTCTCGGTCAATTCTTCCAGTTGATTCTTCAATTCCTGCATTTCGGTCGGGGCCATACGATATGGTGCTTTCGATATTGGGGACGTACCAGACTCCAACTCTATCGTGAATTCAACATCTCTTTATGGAGGTAAACCAGGTAACTCATCTGGAAATACATCGGCATATTCTCTCACTACAGGAATATCCACCAACGTCACTGATGATTTATAGGGTCTTGGTCATATAGCACCAATAACCGACACACCCCTGATTGAATAACTTCACTCCTTTCATCATATTAATGACTCTTCCAGAACGGTTGGGGTTACCCCCCTGAAATACACACTCGACTACATCGTCTGAAATGATAGTGACCATACGCTTACGGACATTAAGTATGGCATCATGACGATCTATCCAATCAATAAAATTACATCGTCCTTAGGTAAGTCCACCACGATTAGATCTGCCAGCCATTCACGGCCCTCAAGCTGAATTGGATAGTTCTTAACTTCACGGTTCCCGACAATTCTTCTACCGTCTGGTAGACCAATGACATAAGGTTCGCAACTAGTAGCACTATCAAGATGTAGTCTACTCAAACATGACTCGAAAATGAATGAATGCGATGCGCCAGTATAAAAAAGGGTACACAAAAGTTGAGATAAAATTTCAAATGTACCTGAGATCATTCGGGCCTCCGGATTGTCGGATCTCTTCATCTCGTAAATTTGGGGCTTGCCAGTCCCTGAACCGGATGCTCCTGTCTGATAATTATGGGCTCCGCCTTTATTTGCTCCCGTCATCTTATACGACGCGGACTGAGTAGCCTAAAGTAAATTTTAAGAGGGCAAACGACACACAAGTCGTAAATAGAATAATAAATTAATAGACGACTCGTAGTCCGTTAAAACCAATTATAATTAAACGACATGCAGGCCGTTGAAACCAACCCAAAAATAAATTGAAACATCCAATCACATTGGTCAATTTATGGTCATGCCATACACTAAACATATACTAAAACTAATTATCACATAATTAATTAAACACATAATATGAATATGCCTGACAGTCACGCATAAGATGAATCCACGCAAGAATCAACTATCTGATGCACTAGCCCAGTTGTCCGAGCAGTCATAGGCCACACACGGCCGCGCGGGTTTGAAACCCCCCACCAACAAAAAGCAGCATTTTTGGCAACACTTATTTGGAATTTTGAGCAGGCAGTACGGTCAAATAGAACTCAGTGATTTAAAATAACAAACATATGTTGCAGCCCAGTTGGCGAGACGCGACAATGGCTCCCGAACACCGCGGGATCGAATCTTGCCCGCAGCGCAAATGTTTTTCCAAATTCTCCTATGACCCGCGGGTTCTGGTCCGCAGTTTGCAACCCGACCCGGACTCGACCTAGTCCGCTGACCCGTCGGAAACAGATCTATTCCAGAAAAATTCTGGACAGAAAAAAATCACAACAACAGTCCAGAAAATTGATTTTTCATGATCCGATTTAATCAAATTAAATCATAAAATATTTATAAAATCTCTTGTTGGCCACAAAGTATAGAGTAAACAATTCAGAAAGGGAGAATACAATAAACTGTATGTTTTTTCAAAGTTATTTTCATAGTGGAAGACTAATATTGAGTTGTTGTAAGTACAACAACTAGGTACTCTCCTGTTTGCTTGATGCGTACAGGGTTTTCACAATCTATACTTCAAATCACAGTAATAAATGAAAACAGTAAGGATGGAATGTAAATAACACACAGATATAAGTTGTTCGGGGTAAACCCCTCTACGTCCACTGATCCTCCACACAGGAGTAAAACTTTTATTAAAATCACTACGTACACAACTACGTGACTTTAACTAAACCTGTCTCTGTATCATTCACATAGATTGATACAGTGACCACAGCTTGGGCCATTCACACAGATTGGCTTTAGCTCTTTTGACTTTCTTCTTCTCACACAGATCAAAGCTTCATATTTAATTATATTCTTCCCACATAGGTCGGAACAAGCAAGGACTTAGTCTACACAGGGCTAAGTTTGATATCAACAGTAAATACAGGGTAGAACAAGTTCAAACAACAGTTGTATGCTTTGACGAGTGATTGCTGTATGCTGTGCTGTTTGCGTTGAGGACTGTATATTTCTTCGCTTTGATAATGCTGTATGCTCAGGAAATATACTGCTCTTTCTTATCTTGATATTCTTATGGTCATGTTGGATTGGTACTGCCACTAGAAGTGGGGTTGAATAGTGCGGATTAGAGTTTTGAACACTTTTTGTGCGGAAGCAGATAATCGGAGTAATAAACAAAAGAAACGGAAATGAAATGACACAAGAATTTGTTCAAGAGGTTTGGCTATTAACGAAGCCTACGTCTCATACCTAGTGTATCGACTGGGACTTTTCTTCAATACTGAATGCACTTTATAGTTTAATGCCAACTCTATTACAACAGCACTTTCGAGCTTAGTACTAAACTTCAATTGCTTGATTTCCTGGCTCAAGACTAATCTTACTATCTTGCTTTACGAGTACAATATAAACTCTCACAAATATAATGATGTTTGCGAGTACAGTTACTTGTCTTACAGTACAGTTTCTCATAGAGATACAAGAATGTGTATATAGGAACGTAGAACAATTCTTCTTGTATCAAATACAGAATGTGTATATCTCAGAATGATTTGCGTGATAGGCTCAGATGAGAGTATGTATGTTTAATAATAATTGTGTGTGTTTTCAACATCTTGAAAGGGATCTATTTATAGCTCTTAGAGGCCATTATCCTGTTAGAATAGGAGTCCTACTTTACGTACATTATGTAACCAATATTACGTACGCAATGACTGTAACATACGTTACACCTTATGTGTAATGGCCGTAATGAAGTACATGAAAACGGGCAGTGGCTACTGGCTTCATCTGTTACGCATGTTATGATATGATGTATTATGTATGTTATCTTGTTTTCAGCCGCCCGTTGGATGTGATGACTTTTCTGATGACTTTTTCAGAAAGTCTCAACGGATCAATTTGAATTGAATTTGAACTGATTTATGTACATTATGAGAAAACGATTACGTACGTTAGCTTCAATGTGACCGTTCACTTTGTTGACCTTCTGGAAGCATTTCAACGGATAAATTCTTCACGTTACGTACGTTACCATGTATACATTATGTACTTTAAAGTCTTCACATAACGTAGCTTTTCTTCGTAACCCTGCAATATAACGTGTGATAGAAGAATGCATATTACGTACGTTATGAAAGATATATTACGTACATTATCTTTGTAAAATATGTTAGGGTTATTTTGTTCAAATAAACATCATCAAAATATGTTATGAAAAATATTGTTTCAACAATCTCCCCCTTTTTGATGATGACAAAATAATACTTAAAAATTTTGAACTGAAAAATTTTGAGGGTTCGATAATTTTTTTTTTGAAAAGTTCCCCCTGAAAATAACTCCCCCTGATTTAATTATATGAATTCAAAATAGTCCAATATGAAGTTCAAAATAATATGCATATTTACTCCCCCTTTTATCATTAAACAAAAGTATAATAAGAGGGATGTAATCACCTGAAAAAAATCTCAACAGAAATGCAGTTAGTAAACGTATAGACGAGTGATAAGCAATACGAAGCAATATCATATCCAATATAATATCCAAAAGTACCAAATATCACCAAAAACCATAAGAAAACACTTGTGAGAAACCAACAAAACAAACCATCAATGTTTGAAAGCACTAAAATGCATAAAAATATTTGGTCAATAAATAGAGATAATCATCATGTGAAGGACGATCAACTAATCAAGACCAGCTTCGGGAGGTGAAAGTGGAATGCCAAAGTGAGTGCAGATACCCTGAACCATGAGTTTGATTTCTTTCATCTCCTTTTCCGATCTCTCCATTCGCATGTCTATCTGAGATGAGGAGGTCGTCTGTCTGACTCGTGAAGGACCTGGCTGGGAAGTCTGAGAGTGTAGACGAGGCCTCTCTGACTGAGTACCTCGGGATGTCACTCGATCCTCTGGACGAGGCAAAGCACCCCCGTCTATAAGCACGTAATCATCTCTCAGATAGGCAAAATAGATCCATCCTCGATTGTGGGTTTGCAAATACTTCATTATGCGGATGGTTCCTTCATGAACCAAACTACCCCTCAGGATGGCTACTCCATGTATCCCAGACAAATTGACACCAGCATCCTCAAAAATTTCAGTCAGTATGGGACCAAATGTCATTCCGGATTTTCTTTGGCGGTTAACCTTCGCATAGCCCTTCTTGTGGAATATCTGCCCTTTTTCCACAAGCCAGTTCAACACAATCCTGGAGAAATTTACCTCTTCGTCCTTTAGAACATGGTAAATGATTTCCATATCTATATTCACAAGCCACTGCTGATCATTGACCTTTGGCATTAAGCTTCTCGTAATTGCATCATGAAGAAGTCGAATATTCAGGCCAAAATCATTTTTCTCAAACTTATCGGTATTCACTTCCAAAACAGCATGAGATTTCAGAAAATCTCTAGATCTTCTTCATCGGGAATAAGATTTCCCATGCAAATCAAACCATTATTCGGTAAACCAAAAATCTCAGACAACTTAACAGCTTCAATCATAATAGGTTTTCCTCTAATGAGAGAGTGAACAACAGTTAATCCATCAGAATTATAGCTGGTTGAAAAATTGGCATAAAACTCACCGACGCAATTCTCATAAATCGGTCTAGCCAAACTCACAAATTTTGTTATCCCCAGCAAATCAAAAAATTCATCAATATTAATACCAACTGCTTTGAGGGATTCAAAATCAAAGTGGTGACTCGGAGTTACCTCTTCGTCAATCAAGATATCATTGTAGATTTTTGCGGCTTGAGGGTTCCTGAATTGAGGAGCGTTGGCCGGAGTGGTCGGATTTGACAAAGTTTGAGAGGTTTCTCCTCTTCTCTTCTTGCCGGTTCTAGTATTCATTATGAATTTTGAGGCTAGAGGATGATTAATGGAATTATTAGAGTGAGTCGATCGACTTTTTGAGATAAATTGCAGAGGAGCGATCGGGTGTAGGGTTTGTGATAGGAAAGAAATGAAAGAGGGTTTGACAGATCGGGAATTAAAAGTATCAGGTTGCAGCATGTAACGTTTGTTACGGTGTATTATGTCCATAATGAAGAGTTTATAACGTACGTTATATTAGAGTTTATAATGTACGTTATTCTGCCCAAAACCTGTGTTGAGTTACGTATGTAACCACACTCCCTTTAACGTACGTAATGTCCTTGTTACGTACGTTATAGTATACCTATAATGCCCGTAAGCGTGCCCAAATGAATGGTGACCTCTTCTGATGAAATCCTTTCGTTTTTATGACCATTGTGCTTTGTATGATGATTATGCAAAATTATAAATGATCAACATGCCCCATTCCTAAATTTATTCGAACAAAGTTGAAAGCATCTTCGGGTAATGGTTTTGTCCGCCAATTATTCATTAGTATCAACAAATTGGAGATGTACATTCCCGTTTTGGACATGGTCACGAATAAAATGGTGACGGATTTCAATGTGTTTTGTCCTACTATGCAAGATGGGGTTTTTGCTTAAATTTATGGCACTTGTATTATCACAAAAAATAGGGGTATTTTTAAGAGAAATGCCATAATAAACTTGTGCACATGCACTCCCCGCAGGCAGATATTCCGCTTCAGCTGTGGAAGTAGCTACATTAGTTTGTTTCTTACTACCCCATGAAATTAGACACGAACTCATGAAATGACAAGTTCCAGTGGTGTTTTTTCTATCAATTTTGCATCCACCAAAATCAGCATCACTGTATGAAAAAAGTTCAAAATCAATGCTCTATGGATACCACAAACCTAAACCAGAAGTCCTTTTTAAATATCGAACGATATGTTTACAAGCACTAAGATGAGACTCTTTGGGATTTGTTTGAAATCTAGTAAAAAGACAAGTAGAAAACATAATGTCCGGTCTAAAAGCAGTTAAATAAAGTAAAGACCCAATCATACCTCGATACTTTTTCTGGTCTACAGACTTACCTTTCTCGTCTTTGTCGAGTTTAAGAGTGGAAGACATAGGAGTAGAAATTTATTTTCATCCTTCCATCTTAAATTTCTTTAGAAGCTCATTGACGTACTTGGATTGGTGAATGAATATTTCGTTTTTTGAGTTGCTTAATTTGGAGTCCGGGAAATTATTTTTGTAATACCTGTACTTTTATTGACTGTTTGACCTTGCCGGTCTTCCTATTTTGTCGCTCTGTAAACTCTTGGTGATGTTGTCGATTTTTATCTAGAGTTTCGTGCCTTGTTTGGATCTTGATCGTGTTGTTTAGACCTTTCGAAAGTGTTCTGGGTCAGGGAGATAGCGCACGCTAAGCCTATGCTAACGCACGCTATTTTTTCTTGAGTAGCGCACGCTAGCTTTGAGCCTTAGCGCGTGCTAACGGCCCAGATAGGGTAAAGGCAGTAGCTTTTCAGACTTTATGGACTAGAAGGTAACGCCGCTAAGAAGCGGCTAGTGCACGTTATATGTGTTGCATAGCACGCGTTAGTGCTCAGTGTTAACGCACGATAGCGGACTGAGACAGTGAGCTGGGATTTTGGCAGGACACCAGTTAGCGCACGCTGAGGATGTTGAGTAGCGCGCGCTAACGTCTGTGGGCAGTAGCCACTTGACTACCAGGTGACCCCGTTAGCGCACCCTAATATTGAGGCGTAGCATGCGCTAGACTGGGACAGTATATAAGGGGACAGTCAACCACTGCACTTGTCATTTCACATCATTTCCACTTTTTCTGATCGGGAGAGCTTGGGAGAGGCGATTTGGGGCGATTTGAGGCGGTCCTTCTTCAGATATCATCATCTTAGGTTGGATAACAAGGATTATACAACATCTAATACATTCCTATCCTCCAAATCAAGGTAAATTCATTAGAACCCTAGTTTTTGGGAATTTTGGGGATTTTCTTAGATTCGTCCGATTTATCTGTTTTGGAGCTTGAGAACTTTGATATTATGATGTATCTACCCCATATCCATATTCGTCCGATATATCTATGGATTGTTTTGTACCGTGTTTGGACGTGAGAGGGTTTGGGTGATTTTCCAACCTCTAGATGTTTATACTTGTAGTTTCGTGAGTCGTAGGTGGGTTTCGGGAGTTTCTTCGTGTGTTATGAGTATGAATTATTGATTATCATATTCCTTGCGAATCATTTAGGTGCCGAAAGTGCGTTCTCGAACCTACCGAACTTATACTCTTTTCCGTTCGAATTCTCGATGTCTCAAAGGCAAGTATGTATTTATGATTGTACGTTCTCGACTTTGAAAGTAAGACATATGAATGGCATGTTAATTTATATCCACTCTGGGGCGAGCCGACAGGTCCCCTGAGGGTTTCGTAGCCTTTGGTGCGATTCCACGGATAATTTGGGTTAACCACTATGGGGCGGGCCGACGGGTCCCCTGAGGGTTCCGTAGCCTTTGGTGCGGTTCCATGGTTGATCATGTATGCATTGTTGTGATGCTATGAGATTTAGTTATTCCGGAATACTAGTCTTGAAATGATGAATTGACGGTTACATTTACTTTATTATCGAGGAGTATTGTGTTTCATATTCGATATACTTGCACTAGCTATTCGACGGCTAACCCCTTTATGGGGGAAATACTTTTTATGTATTTCAGGTTCTAGGAGAGCGGGCAGGCATGTATCGGGTCGGAATAAAGATGATGGGCAAGTGTGATACTGTGTCTTGTCCACGGTTATATTTTCGTGTTCCTCCATTCAGTGTTGTTGTACTGGAATGGTTTTTGAATACTCGAGTATTGTTTTTTTTAGTTTCCTTGATGTTCCGACATGTGTTGCCGAGGTATTGATTTGTGTTGTGATGTATTTGGTTACATTGGATATGGTTTGAATGCCATTTGTATTGTCCTTCATTCCGTTATATTTAGATCTTCTCGGTCAAGTTTTATAATTCCACGTATGAATAGCCTTGTGTGTCCCACGGCGGGGCTCACGGCGCTGTAATATACCCTGAATAACTTGGGGGTGTTACAGAATATGGTATCAGAGCTTCGGTTTATGGATACCTAGGCTGTCGGTCTTTTGGGTCGGTTGAGTCATTATTTATCTACAGTATCACTACTTTGCCATCATCACAGTGCGACCGGTACTTGTAAGTCCTATTACTCTTCTTGTGTTTTCTTAATCGCTTCGCTTTTAGTTTGATATTCTTGAGAATCGGTCACTTCGAGGACGTGTGATTTAGATTGTACTTACGTACTTTATGTATCCTTTAGAATGGCTGCTGACAGGAGGCAGAGACAAGACAGTGGTCGCGGACGCGGACTTTTCTTTGAGATATTTTTAAAATTGCTAATTGCGGTATTGATGTGTGTTTGTATTATGTTGAGACTCTGTATGGGAGTCGGATGCTAGTATCATGGGAGATCATCGACTTCACACACATGTAAGTATACTGTTTTGGTTATTCGCTCGTGGCGACGATTGATTGCTCTTGTGATGAGTTTGGAAATTTTGGGTTGATCTGTTGTTGGTTGACAGTTATAATTGAGGATATCGTGTATCAGGTTGTTTAATTTTGATATCGGGTATATCATATGAGAATGTTATTGAATCAAGTATATGTATTCAGCATGTCGTATGTGCGTGTACAGTATGTCAAGGCAACGGACAGGAACAATTGGAATTAGCTAAGTGTAGCCTGATTAACACACGCTAATATTGAAGCATAGCGCACGCTAGTGTACAAACTATTAGGAGTATGCCCTCGAATGCCACTCAGAGGATGTTCAGTGAGGGCATTGTACTTGTAATTATGTAAATCATTAATATAAGGCAATGGATGTTTCTTTATTTACTGGTAGTTATTGGCATTCCTAACTCGTAAATATACATATAGAAACTAGTCCGTGTATTTGAAAGCAAAACGTTCCACTCCTTATTGGATAAGGGGCTAGGCAGTGGAAAAGTTTATAGCTCAAATACTTAATCATTCGCAAGTCGATGAAACTTGACTGGGCGTTAAGTTTATGTGAAGACTTGTATGACGTGTTCTTTGACATGGAGAGTGCCTGTCGAACACTAATGGTTAGTGGGAGCACACGTTATAGGTATGCTAATTGGATTAGTATACTCGAACCAACTCACCCTCGATTCGTCATACGGATTTCACTCCGGGACAGGTATTCTAATTGGATTAGTATACTCGAACCAACTCACCCTCGATTCGTCATACGGATTTCACTCCGGGACAGTCAATGACGGAATCAAAAGGTTGTGATAGGTATTCGTGAACCTTCGACTTGAGGATTTAGTAGGGATGTGCTTGTGACGTTAAGATTTTCATTAGAGTAGTTCGACCCTATAAACTGGGAGGTGGGGGTCAACCTCGACGTGCATCTTAACGGGCAAGTAGCAGGTCCTACTGAATACCAAGATAGAATTCTTTCTCCCGTTAGTGAGCGGGTTATATGTCCTATGCGGTTATTGGCAGATGAGATCATAAGTCTTTGGCTAAAGCATTAGAGCTAGTTGTATTGGATACACGAGAGCTCAATGATCTCGATTTACATTAACGCATGCATAGCGTCAAGTACAGATAGGGTTTGACTGACCGTGACCCTATAACTTGATCGGGACATTTGAAAAAAGGGTTTATACGTTTACTAGTATTCACGATAGAATGGTTCTTGAGTGATCTCATCATTCGTTCTCAGTTGGGGTACAATGTAGGCCGTCAGGCTGGCTAGGTGGTGCTACTACTCTTTGGTTCCTCCCATTGCTGACTGAGACGGACCTACCGAGTCGCGCAATAGGATTGACGACGGAATGAATCGAGCTTAATCTCTCATTATGAATATTAGATATTGGATATCTAATTTGGGACATTGGATGTCTAAATTGATTTATTGGATAAATTAATTTACGGCCTAATTAATTAAATAAATTACCGGGTGATTAATTTAATTTATGAATATAATTATTTCTTGGAGAAATTAATTATGTCATTATGTATTTGATATGATTAATTAATCGGATTAATTAATCGATATAAATACATCGGGACTGAATCGGAGTTTATCTATTTGGACTCACTGGAGTCCGAAACGGACCGAACTCGTCCAACCCCTTCTAGATGGCCGCCCCTTTCCCCCCCTTTCCTTTGGTCATTTTCTCCACATGTTGGTGGATGACTTATGTGATTCAAAGGGACAAGATCATATTATTTATCTATATAGGTTATTTGGTCTTGATTGTGGATGAGATTTTTATGTAGAATAAAGTGAAGACTCTCACAACTTCAACCTTACCAATTCCTACGTGAGTTGAGAGGAGTGAGAGAGAAATAATTTTTTCTTAAGTCTTCCACTTGTTCTTCATCTTGTTCTTGAGTTTTCTTGGAGAAAATTCAAGATACATTGAGAGATATATATATTATACACTTAGAGTGTAATAATAAAAAGCTTCATCACTTGATTCTAGCCGTAACCTTAGAGGTTAATCGAGTGTTGTCATTCCGGTCATTTTTCCGGCGCGTGGCAAGTAGAGACGCGGTGCTTTCGGCGTTGGATCGTTCAAGAGCTTGGAGCTGATTGGATTCGTAGATATCAACCAAAGCTTGGGGAATATCTCAAGAGAAGGTTACCATTTAATCAACGGACTTCAAGGGTTAGTTTCTTACAACTCTTGCCTTTCGTTAATATATTCGTATATACGTAGCTCGATCGATCCTCGTAGGGATTCAGATCGAATTAATTTTTATTTTACCGCTTCCGTTGGGCCTTCGTTTTAGGAACCGAATCCCAACAGTGGTATCAGAGCGTAGGTCTTGCGATCGTATATACGATATTAGCATTTGGAATGCTCAATTAGATGGTGAATGATTTGGAATCATTTTAGTCATAATCGTGGTATATATTTTTCATTCGTAATAATTGTATTTTTTTATAAGTTTATGTCTAAATATAAATCTTAAATTTTTGGGAAATATGATTTATATTGAAGATATGAAAGTCGGAAAATATTGATATGGATATCCGATCGAAAATCTAGCCCGGAATCGTCGTCGGACGACTTTTTGGTCAAAAGGTGAATTCTGGCCGAGAGTGACTCGACCGTGTCCTAGGTGATTCGGTCGTGTCCGGCAGTCTGACAAGGCCACTGCCAGGCAGACCCGACCGTGTCACGCGACACGGTCCGTGTCTGGCCGGCATGCTTCCGGAGGTGACTCGACCGTGTCAGGCGACACGACCGTGTCAGGCGACACGACCGTGTCTGGCAGGAATGTCTAGGATACTGCCGGCACGACCCGACCGTGTCTGGCCGGCAGGCTGCCGGCAGTGCTCGGCCATGGCAGGCTATTTTTGCCCCGGCTCGATTTTTCGTGTATTCTTGAAAATTAATCTCCCGCATGTTAAATTGGATTTGATATGATTAAAATGATTTATGGTATTTCATTTTATAAGGGAAAATTGATTTCTTGGAATACTTGTGATCAACCAAATTATTTTGAACGTTTTCATATTACCGATTGTGTGAATCGATTGGATCGGTTCATATTGTTGATTGGATCAATGTATCTCTACGCTTTCCATTTTTTAGTATTTATTGGATGAATGCTTTTGAATGGGGATGTGGTTCGTGGACTTACTTTTGAATCATTCTTTTATTCGATTGGGTTGTAAAGGCCGTTTTGAGCCAATTTATTTTACTAGAAATATTTGTATCTAGGATGCAATTTTCAATGTAAAATTTATATGTAATGACGAAGACTGGAGGAAGATCCGTTTCAAGAAGACGAAGATTCAAGACGAAGACTTGTAATTAGATTACAGACTTTTTGTTTTCTAGGAACGGTCCATGAACCACATGTTGGTAGCAACTAGGTTGTGAGTGGTTTTTTCATATTGTATGAATACCACAAACGCGCTAAAATGATTAATGTGCAAAGTGTAACGTTAATCGCGAAAATTCTCCCACTACAAATTATTAAGTTTATAAGGTTTCAAGGTTTTCCTTCCCTCCATCGACTTTTCGGGAAATTGAAATCCAAACCGGATGTGCTATGCTTCCGAGTTATCGGGATAGTCGTTCGGGGAGGACGGATAAATTACCGGAAGCGCATTGGATGCCTTCGGTTGGAGCAAATTTTATCCCTAGAAACCTGATAGGTTGCCGGATAAGATTCAATTGTGAAACTGATTTGCGTCGATGGTATAAACTTAACTTGTTCACAAACCATAGAAACCGTATAGGTTGAGGGGAGTGAACAAGGGGAAAAAGAAGATCGAATCATCCATTAGATGGGTTGGTCTTGGACACCACTTTATGAAAATTAATAGACTAGAAACCTGTTCGGTTGCCTTCTATTAAGATTTATAAAAAACTCGATCACCACTATGAAGTAGTGCGACGATACTTCCGGATTTCACATGGGAGTGTGTTGTTCCGATAAAAATAGTGGGAGCTGGGTAACAAGAATAGAAAAGACCTGAATTCTATACTCAGAACATAATTAAACGAGTTACTAATTAATCTATTATACTTAATGCAGACATAACTCTCAATATGACAATGAATCCACTCGCAATTCTACTCGAGAAGAACACCTTGATTGGACCTAACTTTGTGGACTGGCTCCACAATCTGATGATTGTCCTCAGTATAGAGGCATTGGGATACGTCTTGGAGACGGACATTCCGGCGCCTCCTGTGCAGACCATAGCCAATTAGGAAGAGATCGAAAACCACGAAAAGTGGGTTAAGGATGACATAAAAGTCCGTTCTTACATGATGGCTTCTATGTCTAATGAGCTTCAGAGAGCTCATGAGAAAATGACTTCTGCTAGGCAGATTCTATCTCACTTAACCGAACTTTATGGTGAGCACAGCAGAACTGCTAGATATGAGATATCCAAGCAAATCGCTCAAAGGCAAGGATGAAGGAAGGTGAGAAGGTTGGGGAACACGTCCTCAAAATGATATCCATGATCGAGAGATTGGAGGCTCCTGATTTTAAAATGGATACTTCTCTCCAAACCGACCTCATCCTACAGTCTCTCCCTGATTCCTTCTCACAATTTGTTATGAACTTCAACTGCAATGAGATTGCAGGTAATTTAGCTGGGCTAATGGACAAACTTGTGACCGCTCAGTCTCAGATGAAGACTCTGCGAATGAAGGAATCTGCTCTTGTGATTTCTTCTGGACCTCGGAGGTCTAAGAACAAGAAGAAAAAGACCAAAAAGCAGACTGGACCACATGTTAAGGACTTCAAGGGCAAGGGCAAGGCCCCGATGGTTCCAAAAGGCAAGAAGAAGAAAGATACTTGTCTCAAGTGCGGTGAGCTGGGCCACTGGGCTAGAGACTGTCCGATTCTTCATGGCACTTCAGGTACATAACTTTTAGTTTTGGAAACAAATTGTTCTGCTACTGTGTTTTTTACTTCCTGGATACTGGATTCTGGTGCTAGTTCTCATATTTGTACTGTGAATCAGGATCTGGAACAAAGTAGGAAGCTTGGAGCTGGAGAAGTTATGATTACAGTCGGAAGCGGGAATAGTGTCGAGGCAACCGACATAGGATCACTTCTTTTGGGCTTAGAATCCGGCTTTGTTTTGACTTTAGAAGATGTACTTGTTTTGCCCAAGGGGCACAAAAACATTGTATCTATTCCGGTCATGGACTGAAAAGGCTTTTCATTTTTCATTGGTGATGGTTCCTGCAAAATTTATTTCAGAAATAAACTAGTGGGTACTGCTACATTGTTAATCGGATTGTATCATCTAAATCTCAGCAAAAAAGTAGTTGTGAATACTATGACTAGAAAACGTGGTAGGGATGAAACCATTCAAGTTTTGAAATGGCATCTTAGACTTGGTGATGTTGGTTAGACCAAGGTTTACAAGATGGAAAAGGATGGACTTATGGGTCCATTGGGATCAGACCCCTTTCCTACTTGTGAATCTTACCTTAAAGGCAAAATGACTAAGTCCCCCTTCACAGAGACTTTTGAAAGAGCCGCTGATAAACTGGGATTAATCCATACCGACGTATGTGGTGCTTTGGAAGCAGCACGTGATGGATATCAATATTTCATCAAAAGCAAATCCGTCAAAGCCCTGGTTTCATCAAAATCCTAGAACAGGGTTTTAGCCTGACATGCTAAAGAATAAAAATACAGAAATAATTAATGAAAGCATAAAGATCAAACGCAGATGAAGAACTCGGATGCCTCCGTTCTTTTGGCTTCCGCTCTCTGCTCTTGGTATTTTCTGCTTCTCTTCCTTGATGATGATCGATCTTCCAATGATAATCTCCTTTAATATGACCTTAAACCCTTATTTATAATTCTCCTCAGCCTCCAAAATGCGTCCGTGTGATTAGGTCGAGAACAGGCTCCAAAACGGCCCAGAAACGTGACAATCTCTATCAAAACCACCCTGTGGGCCGCGGCTCACTTAATCTGTTCCGCGGCTCATGCGTTCAGCGCCCCATGCCTGGGCGCTTATTTTTCCTTCTGGGCCGCGGCTCAGCATCCTTGTGTCGTGGCCCCTAGGCCAAAATCGCCGTTTTCGCCCGTTTTTCATCGTTCGAGCTTCCGGACTCCAATTTCCTGCCAAACATAAAACAATAGTGCATTAAAGGATCATTTAAGCAGATTTAGACCTCAAATGAATATAAAATAATGATAAATAAGCTTATAAAAATACACCTAACAAATACCCCCAAACTTGAGCCTTTGCTTGTCCTCAAGCAAAAAGAATCAATTTCCAATAAAAAGTATCGTGAATAATCGTGCAAGTCCATAGTGCTCAACTTAATCAATACTACCCTGAAATTCTCAAAGAATAACACAAGTATCGTAATAGGGAGTTACATCCAGGACACTGATTCCACAAAGTAAACAATTTCAGTCCTAATCAATCGTTCATGAAGAAAATCAAGCTCAAAGATTAACACACGTCAATCTAACCGACCGCCATTATGAAGGGTTAAAATAAACGAGCCAACTCGCCTAGTCCCACAGTCTAATGGCAAACATTTCAAGAGTTTCATCATCAAAAATAACCCTCGGACAGTATTCCCTTATATATGCTCAATAAGATGATTCGAGTTGACCACTAGGTTCGGATCTCGGGATGTTTCATCGGGATAATCCTAGGGTGGAATTCCATTCTCATGTATTGGGGCACCGTTTGACGTAAAAGACACTCATGGGGCACATGAATGCTTCTAGTTACTAAGTTCCCCTCCACAGTGGAGAAACAACTCGAATAGCTATTCCCGCATGTCCGATTCAAGGTCGCTGTTTTACGCGAGAGTAAACAATGGGTCACGCGAATACCCCCGGTTACTAGGCTCCCCATCATCGGCACATGCGAAATCCACTAGTCTAATCAGGGTTGTCGTTTTACGCGAGAGTAAACAACGGGTCACGTGAATACCCCCGGTTACTAGACTTCCCATCATAGAACAAATAATATCTCGACTTTTTGGGAAAAACTGTCCGATTCTAAACTCAATTTAAGTGCCCACACGACTTATGTTACTGGATGACTAGCTAACCGAAAAGTATAACCAAACGTATAGGCGGCGATTTGAAAACACGTAATGTCTCCTCTCTTATCTGCTAAGATTTCTACAAAAATGAAAAAATTTCGGACCTAAATGAATACTCAACAGAAATAGATATCGCTGACTACAACTCAACTAAAACTCAACTGTTTCTTCCAAGAGAAATCAGTGTTGTAACATCAGTTTTACACAAAAAAAGCACGAAAAATTCACGAATACAAATAATATCTCGACAAGCAAGGCTAGCAACAAAAATAACGAAAAATAATGAAAAGTGCAATGAATAAGTACAGCAACAGAAAGTAAACCCCCCCAAACTTAGGATGTACATTGACCTCAATGGACAAAAATAGTAAAATGCAATAAGAGACAAGGTCAAGTACTCCCCTAGTGCCTGCTCAAGAACTGGTGCCGGCCTCGTCCGACGATGAGGGTGGTGTGGCTGGCCGAACTGGTGGAATGAATGGCCCGTCCGGGTGCATCATATGGCTCATCCATGCAGTAAGGTAATCCTAGTGGTAAGCATCCCTCGCTGCCAAGCGTATCGTCTCCCGTCGGTT
This sequence comes from Orobanche coerulescens, assembly GCA_033398695.1. Classification (NCBI taxonomy): domain Eukaryota; kingdom Viridiplantae; phylum Streptophyta; class Magnoliopsida; order Lamiales; family Orobanchaceae; genus Orobanche; species Orobanche coerulescens. The sequence continues at coordinate 56,714,724 of CM065803.1, forward strand.
GGCCCGGCGGGCTTGCTCTCTCACCTCATCTCGGATGGCTGCGAGGATGCTCTCTCTCTCCGTCCGCATCTCCTATCTCCAAGCAGCCAAGTGACTCTCTCTCTCTCTCCTCATCTCCTCTCTCAGTCTGTCGAACATCGCCTGCAAGTGCTCTCTGTCGGGCGGCGGGCTGGACTCTGTCTGCCCATGTGTCAGAAGAAGAGGCTCGGGGGTCTGTTCGTGTGCCTCATCTAGAAGAAATCCTCGCCCCCGAGCGTGTGCCGGCACTCCTCCCCACTGGTCGAAGTGAGAAATGATGCGATGGTCGATCGGGCCCTGGGGCACTAACATCGGCTCGTCATCCGACCAAGTCATGCTTGACTGGCGGCGAAGAGCGCAAATAAGAGAGGGGTGCTTCAGCCCCGTCTTGGCCCCTCCCTGAATACACTGGAAGATAGATCGGACCAGAAGAGGGGCCACATCGAATCTGATCCCGGAAGTGATAGCATATAATGTACGGGCACGAGAGAGTAAAACAGTGCGGATCTGCGAGGTAGGATCAATACGTGCGCAGATGAACTACAACCAGGCTCGCCCGAGCCGACTGAGGCGCGAGCTCTTAAAGTAGAAGGCCGAGGAACCCGGGGCGCGCATCTCCCAGATGGAGCCGGGCTGTGTGAGTGTCTCGAGCAGGGCCTCCCTCGTGAGGCCACTTATAGCTCGCGTATACGCTGTATCGTCAACCACAGGTAGCTCGAATAATCTCCGGATGGCCGCCACTGAGAAATCCACGGTAATGCCTCGGACGAAGACCTGCGTCCGAGTATCCGACTGCGGTATCATCTGCCCCGCCCGAATGTGCTTCAACAGAGCGCTCGCATAAAACTCTTGTACGATGGAGATCACCACCGGCTCAGGAGGTGCAGCAAAACGGGCCTACCCCATCTCATCTATCATCGTCAGAAGCTTCCCGTCCTGGGGGGCTGGAGTGAATCCCCGCTCCGGTATCAAGGGTCGAGGATGAATCTTTTCATTGAATATTTTATGGATTTCCGGGTCAGAGAATTGGTGCGACTCCAACTCAGATCGGCTCTGTGAAGTTTCCCCTCGTGAGGGGGACGATTGTGTCCTAGCCCTTGAGCTAACCTTTCTCTTTCTGGCCATGGCGAGTTCCTGAAAAGATAAACAACGGAAACTACTTAAGCTGTAAGGAAAACGACACCACTTGACTAAAGATATGCAAAACGTGAATAAAGAGTTTAACGAGCTAGCACCGCTGTGAGAGATCATTAAAATTGAGTTTTCATTTTCAAACTTGTCGTAAGGGTTGGGGTACGCTGTAAATCCATAAACAATTTCGTTTGCACAATGTTTCACAACATTGACTTAACAAAGAAAAATTTTCATTCATGCATTTCATCAAACACCTTGAATGCATGAATTCAAATGAAGAACAAACATTGTAATAACTTGATTCAATCCCCAAAAATAACATCCTCAAATCGATCATCATGACAAACGATATATAACATACACAAATCATTCATAATCGACAGATAACATCCATAATCAATCAAAACTTCCTATTCCCAACTCAATTCTTGATAGGACTTTGAAAAAGAAAAACTAACAATATAATCATAACCATACCTTACTTCTCAAATCATGTATGAATAAGGATTAAGGGATTGAGGATTACCTGATTTGGATTGTAGTGTGCAAGAGGAAGAAGAAGATGATAAGATGTTCTCGGCCGATCGCTTGTGCAAAGGAAGGAAAAAAATGTTACCTGGTGTGCTGGCCGATCGTGTATAAGAAGGTACCTGGGCCTTTGAACTTCCGAACGGGGGCCGCGGCACAACTTAAGCGAGCCGCGGCCCAGAGTACAGTCCACCTGGGCTTCTTTGTTCCATCTCCATGTGCCGCGGCTCAGCATACGGGTGCCGCGGCTCAGAATGTTAGTGTGCTGCGGCTCATTTGGTCTGTGCCGCGGCATAGAGTACAGCCTCCTAGGCAGATTTATGGCAATTGGCGTGCCGCGGCTCAGCAGCAACATGCCGCGGCTCAGGGATCTGGTGTGCCGCGGCTCAGTAAGGTCGTGCCGCGGCACAGAGTACAATTTGGTTTGGCCCTTTTTTCTTCACTTGTGTGTGCCGCGGCTCGCTATCCTTGTGCCGCGGCTCAGGCATGAATTCTTCCCTAGGGTGATTTCTGCACAAAATTTTCAACAGAAAACATCAAGTGCATGAGAGACAAGCATATCCAAGCTAAAATGATGAAAAATAAAGATAAAAAAATGCAAGAAAATACTGAAACACAAAAATCTATAACTAATACTCGGGTTGCCTCCTGAGAAGCGCTAAGTTTATAGTCTTCAGCCGGACTTTTTGAAGATCAATTCGCTTTTCGTAAAGACCATTTGAACTCCGCCACGTCCATCGAACCGTTAAATTGTATTTTAAATTTTTGACCATTGGTCTTTAACAACCCAATTATCGGTTTGGAAACCCAATGTTCCTTGCGAAAAGATTTCAATAAAAACAACTTTCCGAAACACCCATTTTTCCCATGACTTGGCATCCGTTTTACTTCCGGCTTATTCTCCTTTTTCTCAAACGAACTTATGACAGCATTAGGATTTTTCATTGGTGTATGAACGGTTGATGAAGACGACATGTCCACATGCCTAATATATGCAACTCGTTCTACATTTTCTTAGATGCCGGAGCATCTGGAACGGATTCTGAACACTTTGACTGACAACTCTCTCGGTGTGCGTCTCTTGCAAAAATATTTACACTTTCAATTTGTGAACTCTTTTCGACACCACTTGGACACGGAAAGGATTTAAACACTTGGAAAGTGACTTGCTCATCTTGAACCCGCAGAGTGAGTCTCCCTTTTTCCACGTCTATGAGAGTTCGGCCGGTAGCTAAGAATGGTCTTCCCAAAATAATTGGGATGTCTTGATCCTCCTCCATATCGAGCACAATGAAATCAGCTGGAAAGATGAACTTATCTACCTTGACTAGAACGTCTTCTATTACCCCCCTCGGGTACTTGATAGATCGATCCGCTAATTGCAGCGAGATTGTCGTCGGCTTTACTTCCCCAATGCCTAGCTTCTTAAATAGAGAAAGGGGCATCAGATTAATGCTAGCGCTGAGATCGCACAATGCCCGATCAAAAGAGAGGTTTCCTATGGCACACGGTATATTGAAGCTTCCCGGATCCTTTAATTTTGGCGGAAGCTTTTTCTGTAGAATCGCGCTGCACTCTTCAGTCAGTGCCACCGTTTCATATTCCTCGAGCTTCCTTTTATTTGATAAGATCTCTTTCATGAACTTGACATAGCTCGGCATTTGTTCCAACGCATCAGCAAATGGAATATTTATATGCAGTTTCTTGAAAACGTCGAGGAACTTGGAAAATTGCTTGTCCAATTTCTGCTTTTGCAAACGCTGTGGAAACGGGACGGGTGGCACATATGCCTTTGGATTTCCAGGAAACAGTTTCGAGGGTCTCGAATTTTGTGATTCCTCGCTCACCGAGTTTTTCTTCTCCTCATCCTCACTTCTCTTCTCGTTCCTCTCGGGTTGGTTACACACTTCTTTCCCGCTTCTCAAACTGATGGCATTAATATTCTCTCTGGGATTCGTTTCAGTCGTACTTGGCAAGGTACCCTCCGGGCGGGATATTAACACATTTGCTATCTGGCCCAGTTGGACTTCCAAGTTGTGGATAGAAGCGGAATGGTTTTGCAAGGTCCCTTCCGTACGGGCCATGAACTGACTCGTGTTTGCTGCCAATTTCGCCATTGCTTCTTCTAGAGAGATTTTTGGAGCGGGAGGAGGTTGCTGTTGGTGTTGAGCAAACGGAGGCTGGTTCGAGTTTTGTCCGTTTCTCCATGAGAAGTTAGGATGATTACGCCATCCCGGATTATAAGTGTTGGAGTACGGATTATTTTGCCAATTCCCGTTCCCCACGAACTGAGCTTGTTCCATCAGAGGTTGCTCGAAAGGATTTCCGACTTGGCGCTCTGCGCTAGGATGAGATCCGTTGCACCAATTGCACGATTCAATGGTAACGGGGGAAGGAGCATGCGAAAATGCTTGAAGTTGCTGCGTCAAGGCGGCGACTTGAGCTGATAATGTAGAGATCGGATCATTATTGGAGATTTCCATAACTCGTTTCGGGTTTACTCGACCGGATGACCATTGATAAGCATTCGCAGCCATAGCTTCCAATAGAGAGTGTGCTTCGGCCATCGTTTTTCCCATTAAGGCGCCTCCAGCGGCTGCATCAACAAGAGTGCGTGTAGAAGCACTCAATCCATTATAGAACGTCTGAATTTGTAGCCAGTCCGGCAGGCCGTGGTGTGGGCATCTCCGTAATAAATCTTTGTATCGCTCCCAAGCTTCGTGAAGCGACTCCATATCAAATTGCCCGAAGGTAGTGATCTCGTTCCTCAGTCTCGCCGTCTTTGATGGTGGGAAGAACTTGGCCAGGAAGGCTTGCGCTAATTCCGCCCACGTCGTGATAGAGCCCGGCGGTAAAGAATTCAACCAAAATTTGGCTTTGTCCCTCAAAGAGAAAGGGAAAAGCCGTAGACGGATAGCATCATCGGTGACACCGTTGTTCTTGAAGGTGTCACAAATCTCGAGAAATGACGCGATATGCGCGTTGGGGTCATCGTTCGCCAAACCACAAAACTGGCTTGCCTGCACCATCTGAATAATAGCTGGCTTGATTTCGAAATTGTTCGCCTGGATGGTTCGACGCCGAATTCCCGAAAAGTTCGCATTGATTTATGGCATAGCATAATCGCGGAGTGCTAATGCCGGTTGAGCTTGCTGAATGGGGTTTTCCGCTTCGTGATTTCCGGTATTATCGGCCATGGTGACTGTTGTCGGTAGCTCTCGTTTCTCCTTCTTGCTTCTCCGAAGAGTGCGCTCGAGTTCGGTATCCAAAGGTAGTAGGCCTTCGTTACAGAATTTTCTCATGCACTAACCGAAAATTCCTGCAAGGAAAAACAAATAAATAAAATTACACAAAAATAAAGAAAAAATAAAAAATGTTCAAACTAAGACTAGAAATACTGAAATCGATATTAGTAAAATAATCAGTCCCCGGCAATGGCGCCAAAGACTTGTTGCGAATTTTCGTTTAACGCAAGTGCACGTTATCGTAGACAAGTAATAAAATGATGAGTAAGATATCGTTCCCACGAGGACTGAATTACTAATTATCGATTTATATGTATTCTAATTTTATTTGAACTGTCGAAAGTTGAGTTGCAAGTAATAACTAAAGAAAACCAATAGAAGAATAAATAGAAAAACGATCGATTGAAGAAAGAAAATCAAATAAGAAATAAATCTAGGATTGTGAATCCACCTCGGTTTGTCCGAATTTACTCTCGATTATCTGAAATTAATGATTTCCCAATTTATTGAAGGCGAAGGTTGCTAAAGTACTCTACCGCCTCTCCCGAGGTCAGTAGATTTTTCTAAAGGCGAATAACGCACTCTATCCCTAGGTGAATTAATTCGACAATAGGCAAAAGGCACAGAATCTACAAAAGGCCACGTAGTTCCTATGAGTATATTCCTATCTCATAAGATAAAACGGTCTTCACCAATATATCCTCACCAACTCTCCTCTCCCGATTCGAGTTAAGTAATTAAAACAATTCAATTATAGGCCACACAATTGAAAGCATTAAAAACAATTGGGAAAACTCAATAGAAAAGGGAATTATATAGATAATCAAAAGTAAATCCGTCAAAGCCTCGGTTTCATCAAAATTCGAGAACAGGGTTTTAGCCTGACATGCTAAAGAATAAAAATACAGAAATAATTAATGAAAGCATAAAGATCAAACGCAGATGAAGAACTCGGATCCCTCCGTTCTTTTGGCTTCCGCTCTCTGCTCTTGGTGTTTTCTGCTTCTCTTCCTTGATGATGATCGATCCTCCAATTATAATCTCCTTTATTATGACCTTAAACCCTTATTTATAATTCTCCTCAGCCTCCAAAATGCGTCTGTGTGATTAGGTCGAGAACAGGCTCCAAAACGGCCCAGAAACGCGGCAATCTCTATCAAAACCGCCCCGTGGGCCGCGGCTCACTTAATCTGTGCCGCGGCTCACGCGTTCAGCGCCCCATGCCTGGGCGCTTATTTTTCCTTCTAGGCCACGGCTCAGCATCCTTGTGCCGCGGCCCCCATGCCAAAATCGCCGTTTTCGCCCGTTTTTCATCGTTCGAGCTTCCGGACTCTAATTTCCTGCCAAACATAAAAGAATAGTGCATTAAAGGCTCATTTAAGCAGATTTAGACCTCAAATGAATATAAAATAATGATAAATAAGCTTATAAAAATACGCCTAACAATATCAAAGCACTTCGGTCGGACCGAGGTGGCGAGTATATGAGTATGGATTTTGACGAGTTCCTTAAGGAACATGGAATAGTTTCACAACTAACACCTCCAGGTACTCCTCAGTTAAATGGTGTGTCAGAAAGAAGGAACCGGACCTTGTTGAACATGGTCCGTTCCATGCTGTGCTATACTGACTTACCGATTTACTTATGGGGGTATGCACTCCTGGCTGCCGCCTACATCTTGAACAGATGTCCTTCCAAATCCGTTCCTAAAACTCCACATGAGATGTGGGAGGGCAGGAAACCAAGTCTTAATCATATTAGGATTTGGGTATGTCCCGCCTATGTCAAGAAGAATAAGGTGGAAAAGTTGGAAGCTAGGTCCGTGAAGGGACGTTTCATTGGATTCCCATCTGGGACAATGGGATATATATTCTACATGCCCGAAGATCGAAAGATCGTTGTTGCTTTACAAGCGCACTTCCTGGAAGATGAGTTCATTCAGGAAGGCGGAGCAGGCAGAAGTATTTCTTTAGAAGAATACAATGAAACTCCTCGGGAGACACCTGTGCAAGAAACTGGAACCGAACCTTCTGAAACACAAGTACAACCACCTCGTAGGTCTAGTAGGGTGTCTCATTTACCTGAGAGGTATGGGCTTGTGCACTTGGAGGAGCTGGGTTTCCATGAGGTTCCAAGTGATAGCCAAGAGACCGACCCAACGACCTATGACCAAGAGATGGTAGATGTAGACTCCGCGAAATGGCGTGAAGCTATGGAAGCTGAGATAGACTCGATGCATGTCAATCAGGTCTGGACTCTAGTAGACCGCCCCAAGGGCATAGTGCCTATTGGGAACAAGTGGATCTACAAGAGAAAGAATGATGGTGATGGCAAGGTTGACGCCTATAAGGCCAGGCTTGTGGCAAAGGGTTATACCCAGAAAGAAGGGATCGATTACCACGATACCTTCTCGCCCGTAGCCATGATCAAGTCTATTCGCATGATGCTTGCTATAGCTGCCTACCACGATTATGAGATATGGCAAATGGACGTAAAGACGGCTTTCCTTAATGAATTCCTCGAGGAGGAAATCTATATGGAGCAGCCTAAAGGCTTTGTGTCCGAAGTCGATATTCAGAAAGTGCGCAAGCTTCAGCGTTCCATTTATGGACTGAATCAAGCGTCGCGTAGTTGGAACCTTTATTTTGACGAGGCGGTCAAAGAGTTTGACTTCGTGCAAAATGAAGAGGAACCTTGTGTATACAAGAGGGTTAGTGGGAGCAAGATCGCATTCTTAGTACTATATGTAGATGGCATTCTACTAATAGGAAATGATGTGGGAATGCTCAGTTCTATAAAATCTTGGCTTTCGAGTAATTTCTCCATGAAACACTTGGGAGAAGCTACCTATATTCTTGGTATTCAGCTCTACCGGGATAGAGCGAAGAGAACAATAGGTCTTTCCCAAGCCCTCTATATAGATAAGATCTTAAAGAGATTTAAGATGGATGATTCTAAAAGAGTGTTCCTACCGATGCGACATGGAATAAAACTCTCCTTGAAGATGTGTCCTCAAAGTGAGGAACAACGAAAGGAAATGAGTAATATACCATATGATTCGGCCGTGGGTAGCCTTATGTATGCTATGTTGTGTACAAGACCTGACATCGCGCATGCTGTAAGCGTGGTGAGTAGGTTTCAGGCAAACCTAGGTAGGGAACATTGGACTGCCGTAAAGAACGTTCTCAAGTACTTAAGAAGGACTAGAGACATGGTTCTGATGTATGGCAGTTGAGAATTGGATGTGGTGGGATTCACTGATTCAGACTTCCAAGGACTGAAGGACGACTCGATGTCTACTTCTGGCTACATATTTACTCTTAATGGAGGAGCAGTATCTTGGCGTAGCGCCAAGCAAAGCGCGAATGCTGATTCCACCTGTCAGGCTGAGTATCAAGCAGCCTTGGAGGCTTCCAAGGAAGGGTTCTGGATTAAGAAGTTTCTGGGAGAACTTCAAGTAATACCATATGCTGAGCTTCCTGTTCTGCTGTACTGCGACAACGACGGAGCTGTAGCGCAGGCCAAGGATCCGAGGTTTCACAACAGCACCAAACATATTGAGAGGAAGTATCGTCTGGTAAGAGAATTTGTTCGCAAGGGATATATTGTGCTGCACAGAGTAGACTCGGCCTACAACATCGCCGATCCACTGACCAAGCCACTTTCTCAGACTAACTTGGAGCGTCATCTGGAGAACATGGGTATTAGATACCATAGTGTGTTGCATTGAGTGCAAGTGGGAGATTGTTACGAGTATGCCCTCGAATGCCACTCAGAGGATGTTGAGTGAGGGCATTGTACTTGTAATTATGTAAATCATTAATATAAGGCAATGGATGTTTCTTTATTTACTGGTAGTTACTGGCATTCCTAACTCGTAAATATACGTATAGAAACTAGTCTGTGTATTTGAGAGCAAAACGTTCCACTCCTTATTGGATAAGGGGGTAGGCACTGGAAAAGTTTATAGCTCAAATACTTAATCGTTCGCAAGTCGATGAAACTTGACTGGGCGTTAAGTTTATGTGAAGACTTGTATGACGTGTTCTTTGACATGGAGAGTGCCTGTCGAATACTAATGGTTAGTGGGGGCACACGTTATAGGTATGCTAATTGGATTAGTATACTCGAACCGACTTACCCTCGATTCGTCACACGGATTTCACTCCGGGACAGTCAATGACGGAATCGAAAGGTTGTGATAGGTATTCGTGAACCTTCGACTTGAGGATTTAGTAGGGATGTTCTTGTGACGTTAAGATTTTCATTAGAGTAGTTCGACCCTATAAACTGGGAGGTGGGGGTCAACCTCGACGTGCATCTTAACGGGCAAGTAGCAGGTCCTACTGAATACCAAGATAGAATTCTTTCTCCCGTTAGTGAGCGGGTTATATGTCCTATGCGGTTATTGGCAGATGAGATCATAAGTCTTTGGCCAAAGCATTGGAGCTAGTTGTATTGGATACACGAGAGTTCAATGATCTCGATTTGCATTAACGTATGCGTAGCATCAAGTACAGATAGGGTTTGACTGACTGTGACCCTATAACTTGATTGGGACATTTGAAAGAAGGGTTTATACGTTTACTGGTATTCACGACAGAATGGTTCTTGAATGATCCCATCATTCGTTCTCAGTTGTGGTACAGTGTAGGCCACCAGGCTGGCTAGGTGGTGCTACTACTCTTTGGTTCCTTCCATTGCTGACTGAGACGGACCTACCGAGTCACGCAATAGGATTGACGACGGAATGAATCGAGCTTAATCTCTCATTATGAATATTAGATATTGGATATCTAATTTGGGACAGTGGATGTCTAAATTGATTTATTGGATAAATTAATTTACGGCCTAATTAATTAAATAAATTACCGGGTGATTAATTTAATTTATGAATATAATTATTTCTTGGAGAAATTAATTATGTCATTATGTATTTGATATGATTAATTAATTGGATTAATTAATCGATATAAATACATCAGGACTGAATCGGAGTTTATCTGTTTGGACTCACGGGAGTTCGAAACGGACCGAACTCGTCCAGCCCCTTCTAGATGGCCGCCCCTTTTTCCTCCCCCTTTCCTTTGGTCATTGTCTCCACATGTTGGTGGATGACTTATGTGATTCAAAGGGACAAGATCATATTATTTATCTATATAGGTGATTTAGTCTTGATTGTGGATGAGATTTTTATGTAGAATAAAGTGAAGACTCTCACAACTTCAACCTTACCAATTCCTACGTGAGTTGAGAGGAGTGAGAGAGAAATAATTTTTTCTTAAGTCTTCCTCTTGTTCTTCATCTTGTTCTTGAGTTTTCTTGGAGAAAATTCAAGATACATTGAGAAATATATATATTATACACTTAGAGTGTAATAATAAAAAGCTTCATCAGTTGATTCTAGCCGTAACCTTAGAGGTTAATCGAGTGTTGTCATTCCCGTCGTTTTTCCAGCGCGTGGCAAGTAGAGACGCGGTGCTTTCGGCGTTGGATTGTTCAAGAGCTTGGATCAGATTGGATTCGTAGAAATCAAGCAATGCTTGGGGAATAACTCAAGAGAAGGTTACCATTTAATCATCGGACTTCAAGGGTTAGTTTCTTACAACTCTTGCCTTTCGTTAATATATTCGTATATACGTAGCTCGATTGATCCTCGTAGGGATTCGGATCTAATTAATTTTCGTTTTACGGCTTCCGCTGGGCCTTCATTTTAGGCACCGAATCCCAACACAAACTTAGCGCACGCTAAAGGCTTCAACTAGCGCGCGCAAGGCCATGTCCGAACTTACCCGAGTGGTTGACAAGGTTGTCGACAGCTTCCGGGTTTCATGCGTCAATGGCATTTAGCGCACGCGGGACATAAGTATTAGCACACGCTAAATGTTGAACAGTCAAGGGAATCCCGGCAATCGTGGGTGCTTTCGGCATGTGGGGCACATGCATCTTCTGGGTAGGTGCAGACTGTCGAGTCAACTATGATTAGCACACGTTACGGATGGATAATAACGTACGCTAATGGTACTTTTACTGTAGCAAGTCAACGCTATGTTACGTACGCTATGGTAAGGATTTTACGTACGTAACACATGGCACGAGATGAGGTAGTAGCCTATGGACCTCAATAGCGCACGCTAACAAATTCAGTTAGCGCACGCTATGGCAAGTAACGCGCGCCATTTTGTGAGAGTAGCGCACGCTAGTAGTGTGCAATTGAGTAATGTTATCTATTTCGGCCCATTTCTTCTTTTCCACCGATAGAGAGAGTTCTCGTAGGATATTTTGAGGTTCTAAACACTTGTGTAATCATGGAGTTGATCGTTTTTAACAACACTAAGCTTGGAATCGATTGGAAATGGATTCAACCTTGAGAATCAACCCATTTCTTCGAAGAGGTAATTAGTATTCACTTTGGATTTGGTTTTGGATTGAATATCATTGTTCTTGAGTTGATAATCGTCGTGTATATGAGTTGATAAGTATGATTATGGATGGATTACCGAGTTATGTTTATATTATTGTTGAAGTGCGGATATTGATATGATTCGTGTGGTTTTGAAAGGTGTTGTTTATATTCAAGAGATATGTTGGTTAATATCTCCAGACATTTCAACTTTGACGTTGTTGTTGATGATTAGTTCGTATGATAATAGTTTATGGAGGCGTTATGATGATTCTTGGTATCCCACGGGAAGTTTGTTAAGGAAGATGATGACATGATGACTTATATGTTGGATTATGTTATGTTATCATGAGCATGGTTAGGGAATCATAGTGTTCTTGGAAGTATTATTGCGATTCCTGAGGTTATGATGATATATGCCTTAGACTATGAGTTAGAGGATGGCTTAGATGTTAGAACATTGGATTTTGTCGTTTGGTCGATTGTGGGCATGATTTCGAATTAATTCATGATTCTTGAGAGACTCTTGAATTATATGAGATGATGAACATTTATAAGAAGTGTGGGTGTTTTGGATATGAATATGGAATATTCATGTCTAGAGCTGAATTACGTATTTTGATACAATATTCGCATAGGAATACGAATATGATTACGAGTTTGATGAAAATATTACTCATCTCTGAGTTTGGAAGTCCATACATATTAAACAAATGTTCAAGTCGAATGATTGGATTGGTCGATAACCTTAGAATATGATTATCTATAATGTTGAACTAATTGGATGGTTCGAATTAATGATGATCATCGAAAAAAAATTAACTATGGATTTACAAGAAGGAACCGTGTTAATTCGTATTTAAGAATTTAGTTTGGAATCGATAACATTTAGACCCTTATTGGTTCAAATTGGTTGCTGATATGATCGTCATATTCCGGCTCGTATTGTAGACAGGGATTTGTAAGTGTCTGAGTTAGATTGTTCAGACTGTGTTTAATCGAGATATTGTGGAACTGTTGAGTTTGTGGTTTGGTGGTATTGATATCGATCGTTATCGAACTTGTTGATTATTAATCCTTCTTTATACAATAAGTTGTGATGTCTGATCGTGGATTATGACTGTTGTGATGCGGTTGAGGTTGAAGAGTTCGTAGATTACTTTGGTCGGGACTGAGGAACTCGTAGACAAAAGCAACTGAATTGGTAAAAGTTTGTTGTATTGATATCGAGGCAAGTTTTATACTTGTACTAGTCAATGAGATTCATGTTATCATGTTTGTGCATGATTGTGTGTATCATGTCGAGATTTGGTCTCTTTGTGATTTTGTTGATATCAGGGGATTGTTTGATACGATATCCTTCGGCAAGTTATGCCAAATGTTATTGTTGTTCGTAAATGGCCGGTTCAGGGCATTTCGATACTTGTTGGTTATATTGATGTCGATAGTCGGTTCACGGTATTGATGCATCGACTGTTGCTATTGATATTGGTGCTTCGTTATTGATGTTGTATTGTCCGGTTGAAGGCATTTATGTATTCGATTGTCATCTTCGTTATTGGTAACCGATTAAAGGTGCTGAGACAATCATTGAACTGTTGTTATCGGTTGGCCATTCTAAGGCAATCGAGGTATTGAATTGGGATTATCGAGGATAGTTCCCATCCGTTGTGTCGTTATTATCGATTGGCCATTCTAAGGCAGTCGAGGTATTTGAATTGGGACCACCGAGGACGGTGCCCATCCGTGAGTTATTGTTGTCGTGTTGTCCGACTCAAGGCTGCACACTATCATTCCTGGGAACTTGGTAATTTTGTGATCGTTAAGGGTTGAGGATTCCAGGATTGTTGCGTTGTGATTGTTGATCGTGTTAATTGGTCCGTGGGGATTGTGATCACAGGATGGTTGTTTTGGATATTGTGGGTCGTGTCGATCTTTCATTATCTGTGTGTCATTGTTCGCTTCGGTGCGTCTTTTGAATCCATATTGGATGTGTTACCCTTTGAGTTTCATTGTCATGTTATATCGTGACATATCTAGAATCATATCTGCGTGCCGATTGATTATGTGTAGGATTTTTAGCCAGGCACACGATGGTCATGCATGGATGTTTCCGCATTGGACCGTGCATATGAGACGTAGTTCGTGAGGCTAATTAAGTACATTGTCCCACATATATTCTGGATTTTATATACGGGGTGGACATGTGCACGAACACATTTCCGGATCGAGCTTATTGGTTTGGTCGTTCGTAGTCCATGTTGTATTGGATATGTCCGGCGATTTGCGACTAGTTGTTCATACGCCGAAGGGTATGTTCGACAGTCGGGGTTATTTCTTTGAGATATGTTATTGTTGATCGTTTAGAGTTTATCATGTTGATGGTATTCTCGATTACTGTGGATCTTTTGCTGGTAGCATTGGAGTTTATCATGTCGATGATATTCTCGGTTAATTTATTAGTTGATCATTGTTATTGACCATGTGAGCATTTGGACTGTACGTCAATGTTTCGGGACTTGTTGTCATTGTTTTGTGTATTATTGGTTTTTGTCCATATATAGTTTTATCGGTGCAATACAACGGACAGGAATTAGCACAGATAATTCATTCTACACTTATGAGTTATGATGATGTTTTGAGAATCCTTGGTATTGTTGGAACGTAGTACTGATCGTTGTAGTTGAATTCATTTTGTATTTTGAGAATACCCTTCAGCATGTCAAATCGTATGCCGATACTCGTCGCCTACCTTTGGAATTCGATTTTGGAGACCATGTTCTACTCCAGGGTTGTATATTTAGCTTATCGCTTGTCGTTGCCTCCAGCGTTGGGTCTTATCCATATCGTTTTTCATGTTTCTCAGTTGAGAAAGTATGTGCCGGATCTAAGTCATGTTGTTGACTATAGTGGGTTTGACGTAACCGAGGATGTTACCTTTCCGGAGAGACCAGTGAAGATACTTGAACGTCGTGAGGAACAGCTTCAGCACAAAACCATCCAGTTGGTTAAAGTGCAATGGTCGAGACATGCATTCGAGGAAGCGACTTGGGAGACGGAAAAGCAGATGCGATCGGAGTACCCCGAACGTTTTATTTCTTAAGTTTCAGGATGAAACTTCTTTTTTAGAGGGGGAGAATGTAATACCCGTACTTTTATTGACTGTTTGACCTTGCCGGTCTTCCTATTTTGTCGCTCTGTAAACTCTTGGTGATGTTGTCGACGTTTATCTAGAGTTTTGTGCCTTGTTTGGATCTTAATCGTGTTGTTTAGACCTTTCGGAAGTGTTCTGGGTCAGGGAAATAGCGCACGCTAAGCCTATGCTAACGCACGCTAATTTTTCTTGAGTAGCGCACGCTAGCATTGAGCCTTAGCGTGCGCTAACGGACCAGACAGGGCAAAGGCAGTAGCTTTTCAGACTTTCTGGACTAGCAGGTAACGCACGCTAAGCAATGTCTAGCGCACGTTATATGTGTTGCGTAGCGTGCGATAGTGCTCAGTGTTAACGCACGCTAGCGGACTGAGACAGTGAGCTGGGATTTTGGCAGGACACCAGTTAGCGCACGCTGAGGATGTTGAGTAGCGCGCGCTAACGTCTGTGGGCAGTAGCCACTTGACTACTGGGTGACCCCGTTAGCGCACGCTAATATTGAGGCGTAGCGTGCGCTAGACTGGGACAGTATATAAGGGGACAACCCCTGCACTTGTCATTTCACATCATTTCCACTTTTTTCGATCGGGAGAGCTCGGGAGAGGCGATTTGAGGCGGTCCTTCTTCAGATATCATCATCTTGGGTTGGATAACAAGGATTATACAACATCTAATACATTCCTATCCTCCAAATCAAGGTAAATTCATTAGAATCCTAGTTTTTGGGAATTTTGGGGATTTCTTAGATTCGTCCGATTTATCCATTTTGGAGCTTGAGAACCTTGATATTATGATGTATCTACCCCGTATCCATATTTCCCCTATGATTTTATGGATTGTTTTGTACCCTGTTCGGACGTGGGAGGGTTTGGGTGATTTTCCAACCTCTAGATGTTTATACTTGTAGTTTCGTGAATCGTAGGTGGGCTTCGGGAGTTTCTTTGTGTGTTATGAGTATGAATTATTGATTATCATATTCCTTGCGAATCATTTAGGTGCCGGAAGTGTGTTTTCGGACCTATCGAACTTATACTCTTTTCCGTTCGAATTCTCGATGTCTCAAAGGAAAGTATATATTTATGATTATACGTTCTCGACTTTGAAAGTAAGATATATGAATGGCATGTTTATTTATATCCATTCTGGGGTGGGTCGACAGGTCCCCTGAGGGTTTCGTATCCTTTGGTGCGATTCCACAGATTATTTGGGTTAACCACTCTGGGGCAGGCCGACGGGTCCCCTGAGGGTTCCGTAGCCTTTGGTGCGGTTCCATGGTTGATCATGTATGCATTGTTGTGATGCTATGAAATTTAGTTATTCCGGAATACTAGTCTTGAAATGATGAATTGACGGTTACATTTACTTTATTGTCGAGGAGTATTGTGTTTCATATTCGATATACTTGCACTAGCTATTCGACGGCTAACCCTTTATGGGGGAAATACTTTTTATGTATTTCAGGTTCTAGGAGAGCGGACAGGCATGTATCGGGTCAGCATAAAGATGATGGGCAAGTGTGATACTGTGTCTTGTCCCTGGTTATATTTTTGTGTTCCTCCATTCAGTGTTTTTGTACTGGAATGGTTTTTGAATACTCGAGTATTGTTTTTTTTAGTTTCCTTGATGTTCCGGCATGTGTTGCCGAGGTATTGATTTGTGTTGTGATGTATTTGGTTACATTGGATATGGTTTGAATGCCATTTGTATTGTCCTTCATTCCATTGTATTTAGATCTTCTCGGTCAAGTTTTATAATTCCGCGTATGAATAGCCTTGTGTGTCCCACGGTGGGGCTCACGACACTGTAATATACCCTGAATAACTTGGGGGTGTTATAATTTTAACTCTCCCATCATACTCTTTTCGAATTCTCTCTTCATGAGATTTGAAAATTCTAGGGACAAAGATTTGTTAGTTGCACCAAAAACAATATCGTCGACATAATCTGACATATAAGCATATTATCACCATAGTTTTTGATAAATAGGGTATTATCAATATTACCTCTTTTATACCCATTAGAAATAAGAAAAGAGCTTAGATGTTCAAACCATGCTCTCGGCGCTTGTTTTAATCAATAGAGAGCTTTATGGAGCTTGTATACATGATCTGGATGATCATAGTCTTCATATCCGGCGGTTGTTTGACATACACTTCCTCCTGGATGACCCCATTTAGAAACACGCTTTTTACATCCATTTGATGGAGTTTGATCTTCTTGTAGGAAGCAAAGGCACATAGAAGGCGAATAGCCTCAAGACAGGCAAAAGGAGCGAAGGTTTCTTCACAGTCCAACCCTACCTCTTGATTGTATCCTTGAGCAACCAATCTTGATTTATTTTTGATCCGGAGACCATTATCATGGGTTTTTACTTTATGAACCCATTTAGTACCGATGATTGTTTTGTCCACCGGTGCTGAACCAATGCCCATACTTCGTTTCTCTCGAATTGATTGAGCTCCTCTTGCATAGCAATAGCCTAATTTTCGTCATTTATAGCTTCGTCGATGTTCTTTGGTTCCGTAAGAGAAATGAATGCAATATTGTTCAGGTAATCATTCACATTTATTCTTGTTCGCACACCTTTGTCGATTTCTCCAATAATTTGGTTTAAAGGATGATCTTTCATATTTGTCCATTCCTTAGGAAGGTTGAAAGGATTATCCCCCTGTTTGTCTGATCTTAAGTTAAGCTTCTCTAATTCCTTTGTTGCTTGTGACACTTCATTTACTGGGACCATACCTACATCATCATGAAAAACAACCTTTCTCGGGGGTAAAACTGTATCATCGAATTTGATATGAATCGACTCTTCTAGTGAGCCTCTTCTACAATTAGAAACACGATAAGCTTTACTATTAGTAGAATATCCAAGAA
Organism: Orobanche coerulescens; assembly: GCA_033398695.1. NCBI lineage: Eukaryota > Viridiplantae > Streptophyta > Magnoliopsida > Lamiales > Orobanchaceae > Orobanche > Orobanche coerulescens. Next base: position 56,732,080 of record CM065803.1, read on the forward strand.
ATATACCAATATCCGATTTAGAATCAAAATTTCCCATATTATCTTTACCATTATTATGAGTAAAGACTTTACAACCAAATGGATGAAAGTAAGATAAATTGGGCCTTTTACCTTTGAATATCTCATATAGAGTCATCATCTTGTTTCTACGAAGATAAACTCGACTAATAACATAACATGAAGTGTTAACAGCTTCGGCCCAGAAATATTTTGGTAGCCCGTATTCATTTAGCATTGTTCGGATCATATCTTCTAAAGAGCGATTCTTCCTCTCGACAATTCCATTTTGTTGAGGTGTCCGAGGTGCCAAAAAATTATGCCCAATACCATATTTATCGCACTAATCTTCAAAATCATTAGAATCGAATTCTCCACCGTGCTCTGATCTGATAGTGATAATTGGCAATTCTTTTACTTTCTGGGTAACCTTACACCACTTAACAAACTCATTAAAAGCATCACTTTTATTTGCTAAAATTTTTATCCAAGTAAATCTTGAAAAATCATCAACAATCACCATTGTATAAAGATTACCACTCTAGCTAGCATGCCGAGATGGTACAATTAAATCCATATGAATTAATTCAAGAATACGGCTGGTAGAACTTTCCATGTTAGGTTTAAACGAGCGTCTAGTATGTTTACCTTTCATGCAGGCTTCAAAAATGTGGTCTTTTCTGAAGTTAAGTTTTGGTAGACCACGAACAATATCATTTTTAGCTATTTTGAAATAACAGGTAAATAGGCGTGACCCAATTTGCGGTGCCAAATAACAGCATTTTCATCATAAAAAATTAAGCACTTTTCATTAAAAGAGGATTTGTCTTGAAGATCAACAATATAAATGTTTCCATAACGTAAACCAATAAAAACAATTTGGTCTTTTCTCATTGCAGTGCAATGTGTAATTTAAAAAATTAACTTGAGACCAGCATCACATAATTGAAAAATACTTAGGAGATTATGGCAAAGACCATTAGCAAAAAGAATATTTTCTATAGTTGGTAAAGGTTTGTTACCTACCTTATCTGTTCCTCTGATTTTGCACTTTTTATAATCTCCAAATGTGACACAACCTCGATCTTCCTTTTTCAGCTCTGTGAAAAGATGCTTATTCCCACTCATGTGGTTTGAACATCCACTGTCAACATACCATTTATTTAATAATATTGTTGTCCTTGCTCGTATCTCATCTTCTGCATCGCTGTCGTCAGGTGTGCGGGCCATTAAAGCTAGATTGGTTTGAATTTGTGGTTCATCATACTCATTATCATCGCTCCATGTATCAACATAGACTTCTTTCTTTTTGAATTTCTCATGAGGTGGTTTTGATGAACTCATGGGCGCAGCACCACGACAATCTTTAGCAAAGTGCCCTAGAACACCGCACATTCGACAAGTATTGTCGAACTTTTTATTTTGCGGGAAGTGAATCTTTTTGGATTCATACCTGGGTTCCTATTTGATATCTCTTCGGCGCCTTTGTAAGAGATTTTTGAATTTCTTTATATTTTTGGCATACAAAGCCGTTTCTTCATCACCGTCCTCGATCGGTTCATCTTCTAGATCACTATTCTCTTTGGCCTTGAAGGCGATCAACCTTTCTCTTTCTTCGGGCTTTGGTTTCGAATTCCGAGATTTAATGACAATCTCATAATTGATAAGGGATCCAATAAGAGCACGAAATTCCATCGTGTTTAGATCTTTCGACTCCATAATAGCCGTAATTATTTCATCCCATTCTCTCAGTAGTGATCATAGGATTTTCTTAGCTTTATCACTACTTGAGATAGGTTTTCCAAACGAGGCTAGCCCATTTGTAATATCCGAGAAACGGTCAAGCATAACAGTAATGCTTTCTTCTTCTTTCATAGTGAAAAGTTCATAATCGTGAAGAAGCATATTAATTTTCGTTTTTTGACTTGACTCGTACCTTCATGAGTAATATCGAACATCTTCCAAATTTCTTTGGCCATTTCGCATGAAGAGATTCTGCTGTGATCTTCAGGATTAAGAGCACAGTAAAGCAGCAGAGTAGCTTTACTATTGAAATGATCATTCTTCCAGTTGCTCTCATCGTACTCTTCAAAACTTTTGAGTGAGCCACCAGTCTTCTTTGGAATAGTAGGTCCAAGAGCAATGACCTTCCAAATTTCGATATCGTGGGCTCGGATAACGATAGACATTTTCTTCTTCCACGTTATAAAATTTAAATCATCGAAGAAGGAGGGCGATTAAGAGCGTTACCTTCAAGTGAAGAATGAATGTAGGCCATATCTGGATCTTTTCTCTAGCGGCTGATAGACCGGTGAAAAAGAGACATCTACGATACCAATTAATGGATTGGTACCACCACTAGAAGGGGGGTTGAATAGTTGGATTAGAGCTTTGAGCTCTTTTTGTGCGGAAGTAGATAATCGTAGTAATAAACAATAGAAACGGAAATGAAATAACACAAGAATTTATTCGAGAGGTTTGGCTATTAACGAAGCCTACGTCCTCTACCTAGTGTATCGACTAGGACTTTTCTTCAATACTGAATGCACTTTACAGTTTAGTGCCAACTCTATTACAACAGCACTTTCGAGCTTAGTGCTAAACTTTTATTGCTTGATTTTATGGCTCAATACTAACCTTACTATCTTGCTTTATGATTATAAGATAAACTCATACAAATACAATGATGTTTGTGAGTATAGTTACTCGTTTTATAGTATAGTTTCTCACAAAGATACAAGAATGTGTATATAGGAATGTAGAATAATTCTTCTTGTATCAAATATAGAATGTGTATATCTCGAAATGATTTGCGTGATAGGCTCAGATGAGAGTATGTATGTTTGATAATAATTGTGTGTGTTTTCAACATTTTGAAAGGGTTCTATTAATAGCTCTTGGAGGCCATTGCCCCGTTAGAATAGTAGTCCTCCTTTACGTACGTTATGTAACCAATATTATGTACGCAATGACTGTAATGTACGTTACACTTTATGTGTAGCGGTCGTAATGAAGTACATGAAAACGGGAAGTGGCTACTGGCTTCATCTGTTATGTATGTTATGATCTGGTGTATTACGTACATTATCTTGTTTTAAGATGCCCGGTGGATGTGATACTTTTCTGATGACTTTTTCGGAAAGTCTCAATGGATCAATTTGAATTGAATTTGAACTGATTTACGTACGTTATTAGACAACGATTACGTACATTAGCTTCAACGTGACTGTTCACTTTGTTGACCTTCTGGCAGCATTTCAACGGATAAATTCTTCACGTTACGTACGTTACCATACGTTAAAGTCTTCACATAACGTAGCTTCTCTTCGTAACCCTGCAATATAACGTGTGATAGAACAATACATATTACGTACGTTACGAAAGATATATTACGTACGTTATATTTGTAAAATATGTTAGGGTTATTTTGTTCAAATAAACATCATCAAAATATGTTATGAAAAATATTGTTTCAACATGTCAGAGCTATTTGTGAGATGTATTGCGTGAAGCTGAGTAAGTATTTAATATCCTATTGCTTGGGGTTATTTATAACCTTGGAAATAGATCCGTTATAAATGTAGTCGTTGGCCGATTGGTGAGATTTAGACAGCCCTGATTGGCGATTGCAGAATGTGAATTAAAGGCGCTTCGCATTTAATGCTTCAAATATTCTTTTTGACTTTGCATTAAATGCTCTATAGCGCGTTCAGACTGTTGTCTCGTTCGGTCATATTAAATGTTTTCCTATCAGCAACAAATGTTGCTTTAACTGTGAATACTTTATGAATAAACAAAGTTTATTTCACAACAGTTTAATGCTATTCTTCAGTCCCACTGGATGTGTTTTACTTTTCCTAAGTAAAACTCCTACATCAAGATTGTTGTATCCAACTCTCTTCATTTTTGCTGTATAATGATGTAGGCACTATCGGATCGGACTCTGTAGGAAGATCTCTTGCTGTATATAGGCTGTATGGAGTTTCCAACGGCTTCCATACTTAGCGAAATGCTAACTTTGAAGACTTCTTGCTGTATGATGGCGATTATTAAAACCCGACGTGTTTATCCCAACATCTCTATTTTATAAATATAATCAAGAACACAATGTTTTAAATAAGCATGTTCTATATAAACAATTAAATTACTTGAAAGTCTCCAATACCACTGTTGGGTTTTATGTGTATCTAATACAATAAATTTGAGCAAACACAGCGGAATAATTATCAAAAAACCCAGATGAGCATGCAATAATTTAATTAATTTATAAAGAGTTCGTCAAAATACCTTAATCCGAAGAATAGATCTGAACCCGGACCAGAAGCTGATGAAAATCGTCTTCTTCTTTCGGTGATCCACACATGAACAATTGGTACAAACCGGATTGCTAGATCCTTACGAATAACATTGATAAACAGTACAACCAATAATTCCTTGCTAGAAGGATTTGTACTGTTGATCAAAATCAACTAAGAGAAGAAGACGGAGATAGCCGAACCGTGGTTTCTTGGCAAGAAAGGGGCGTCCGATTTTGGTGGAGGGGTCGATTTTCTTCACTTACTTCTTAGGAAAAATCCTTGTACAAGATTCTTTATTTATATTAAGTAGATACTTGAGTCAAACTCTAGTATTTGATTAGTTACCCTTCAACTTATTAAATAGTAATATATATATATATAATATCTTATATTATATATTACGTATTATTTAATTCTTTAATAAATATAATATCCAATATTATATTTACCATTCTCAGTTGATATAATTAAATAATATAATATATAATATCATCTATTGTATATTACTCATTGTTCAATTTCTTAATAAATATATCCAATATTATATCTATTAATTATTCTTGGTTGTCTTTGTTTGTCGTATGTGTGACCCAAAAGGCTTATATTATGTTGGCAATCATTTAATACCTCATTAAATGATAAATCATAAGCTCTCTCTAGCGAGACATTATGACTACCCAAATGATATAAGTTTACAGTCCATTAAACCATTTAACGTGTCAAATCCCTTTGTCGCGCGATATCATATTTGAGTAAGTCATGGAAATTGTTATACTTAGTATGTTCAAATGCTTTCTCGATCTTAAACAGACTGACTGAATCAAATGACTCTTCATTTGAGCATGGCCATGCATTTCCTTCAGTCTTACTTATCGGAGGGCCCAACAGATATCTCTCTCCCTAAAGAGAGGGACAAATCCTCATGTTAATTATTCATTGCCCTATACATGACTCCCACTACTCCGTATCGCTAACCTTTATGTTCACAATGTTTCAGATGACGTTGGATTACGTCAAGGCATAGCAATTATCATGTTGGACTCTATGATAATCTCAGGTTCAAGAATTTATTGACATGCTGCTATATTGAGATCCACTTGTGATATTTCCATGCAGTTATCTCAATGCGGATTTTCCAGTATTACGCTCTCCAACCAATACTCATAGGTTTGATCCATACCATGCGCATAATCAGCCAATGATTATCAATTAAACTTATACTAGTATATTAATCACTTGAGTCTCCACTCTACGTGATTGGACAAGGGACATTTGAATAATCTTATTATTCATGAATAACTATTATTTAATTATTATAATATTAAAACATGCACATATTATAATAATCAATGAGAAATAGATGATATCAAATAACTTTATTTAAATCTGACAATTACTAATATAGGCACATCGAATATCCTAGGGCACTATCCCCAATAGTTACAAGGATCCAGGTAATGGCTGATAGATGGGTCCGACGGCCGACAGTTTTTGGCGTGCATGTGCATGGCTGAGGAAACAGGTGTTTAGCGCGCGCTAATGGTGGTAACCAGCTCACGCTAAATGTAGATCAGTCCAACAGAATCTATCGTGTGATCTCAGATGTTTTCGGCGCATGCATGGGTGTAGTCAACGGATGTTTGCGCACATATGATATGGGTGATTAGCGCATGCTAAGACATGTCAGTAGCGTACGATAATAGGGTCAAAAAACCCAGTCTTCTGCCAAGGGGTGGTAGCGCGCGCTAATGTAATCTTAGCGCACGCTAGTAATATATATTATATATACTTGCAGAACAGAAATTTGTGGTCACTCGGCCATTCTTTCATTTTATCCGAGAAGGAGAATCCTTAAAATGATTTTTGAGACCCAAACACCTGAGTGTTCGTGGGACTAATCATTCTTAATTTTTGTAAAGCGACTGGAAGAATATTCAACCTTGGGATTCCATACATTTCATCAAGGAAACACTTGTTCTTCATCTTCAAGAGGTATGATGTCTTATCTTGTGAATAATTTCGAGATGGTGATGATATTATTGGGGATTGTGTTAAGATTGTTAGATGATTAACATAGTTTGGAGGTGATTGTTGATACCATTGATGATCTTGAGATGGTATAATCATTTAATGAAAGCTTATGATGATATTGCCATAATAGGATAATTATTTGAATGTTGGTCTTGACAATCTTTGTAAAATGAATTATCGTGAATGTTGAAGAATATTGTGAACATGTTGGCTTTATTATATGAACTAAGAATGTTGGGATTCATAAATTAGGACCTTGGAGTTCATTAGAATAGTTTTTACTATTCGTGTTGAATTGTGGATATTGATTTCCATGAATTCGATACCGATATTATGAAATTGTATTATTTAATGAATCGCATTTCTTACAAGGTTGTTTGCCCGAGTGAGTGCTATTGAGGACATCATTCGTTCATTCGAAGAAGTCTATTTTTTGTCTTTGGAATTGAGGCAAGTTATCTTGATTGGGTATAATGATAAATGATTCTTGTGAATGTTATACATTTCATTTATGTGTATGTTTTATGAATCTATGATTCATATTGAGATGTTGTTGTTGATCATGTCGATCGTTTCGTTGTAGGACTGAAAACCCACGTTCGTTACCTTTGATATCGTTGATTCTGTTAGTCATTGTTGTCACTTAGGTGAAGTTCCTTGATCATCGTTAGATATGTTGGTTATTTGAGTTTCGCTGTCATGTTGTATCGTGGTATTTTTGGTATCATATATGCGTTACAATGGGTCATGTGTAAGATTTTTAGTCAGGCACACATGGTCATGTATTGATGTTACCTTAGAAGAACGTGAAGGAAGTTCGTACTTTTCTTGGTCTAGCAAGTTATTACAGACGGTGGAAGGTTTTTGCAAGATTGCTCAACCACTGACTAATCTGTTGTGGAAAGAAAATAAGTACACGTGGTCAGAGGCGTGTTAACAAAGCTTTGATGGGCTCAAGAGTCGATTAATTTCAGCACTGGTTTTGGTATTACCACAAGGAACCGACAGATTCGTGGTGTATAATAGCATGTAAAGGCAGGGCCTGGATATGTGTTGATGCATAATGATAAAGTGATTACCTATGTATAAATGCGGTTGCGACCTTACAAGGTCAACTCCCAACCCACGACTTGGAACTAGCAGTCGTAGTGTTTGCTTTGAAAATCTGGCGCCATTACTTGCATGGAGTCACCTGTCAAATTTTTACTGATCACAAGAGTCTGAAATACATTTTTACTCAAAAGGAGTTGAACATGAGATAGAGGAGTAGGTTAGAATTGATCAAATATTATGATACAAGATCCTATATCACCCGAGAAAGGGGAATATGGTTGCCGATGACTAGAGCCCTAAGACAGTACATGAGCAAATGCTTGCTCATTTGACAATTTATAGGGAACTACAACTAGTGTGTGAGACCAGTGTTCGAAGTCTGGCTACAACGTGTACAAGGGAAACTTTGTACACTGGAGATTTCGTCGTCCCTTGATGATAATATCAGATAAAAGCAGATTATGGACTAGTTCTTATCTTAGATCCGGGACAAAGTAACTCAGGGAAAAGCTCCTAGATTTGTGGTCCACGAGGATGGACTTGTGCGTTTCAAGAATCGATTATGTGTACCAGCAGATGAAGAGTTGAAAACTCTATTCCGAGAGAGGCTCATGCTATCCCATACTCCATTCATTCTGGGTCTAACAAGATGTATGAATCAATATTACTGGTGGAGTAATATGAAGCGAGAAGTGTTGCGAAATTCGGTGGACGCAAGTGCACGTTGTCGTAAACAAGTAATAAAGAGATGAGTAAGATATTGTTCCCACGAGGACTGACTTACTAACTACCAATTTATGAGTATTGTAATTATATCTAAACGTTTGAAATTGGAGGAGTAAGACTAATTAAAGAAAATTAATAAAAGAATAAATAATGAAAACGATTGTTCGAAGAAAGAAAATCAAATAAGGAATTAATCTAGGATTGTGAATCCACCTCGGTTTATCCGAATTACTCTTGATTATATGAATTTAATGAATTCCCAATTTATTGAAGGCGAAAATTGCTAAAATACTCTACCGCCTCTCCCGAGGTCAATAGAATTTTCTAAGGCGAATAACACACTCTATTCCTAGGTGAATTAATTCGACAATAGGCAAAAAGTACGAAATCTCCAGAAAGGCCACGTAATTCCTATGAGTATATTCCTATCTCACAAGATAAAACGGTTCTCACCAATTTTTCCTACCAACTATCCTCTCCCGATTCGAGTTGCGTAATCAAAACAATTCAATTATAGGCCATACAATTGAAAGCATTAAGAATAATTGGGGAAAACTCAATAAGAAAGGGAAATTATATTTTAATAAAGCATAATCAAAAGTTAATTCATCAAAACCTCAGTTTCATCAAAATCCTAGAATAGGGTTCTAGCCTGACATGCTAGAAAATAAAAATACACAAATAATTAAAGAAAGCATAGAAATCAAACGCAGACGAAGAACTTGGATTCCTCCGTTCTCTAGCTTCCGCTCTCTGCTCCTTGGTGTTTTCTGCTTCTTCTCGATGATTCGCGATTCCTCGATGATCCTTTTTTTTTTCAGACCTTAAATCCCTATTTATAACTATCATTAGCCTCCAAAACACGTCCGGGGATTAGGTCGAAAACAGCTCCAAAAACAGCCCAGAAACGCGGCAAATTCAGCATAACCGCCCCGTGGGCCGCGGCTCAGTAAGTGTGTGCCGCGGCCCTTAACGCTCAACGCCTATACCTGGGCGCAACATTTTCTTCCTGGGCCGCGGCTCAGCATCCTTGTGCCGCGGCCCCCGGTACAGTTGGTTCGGTGCCTTGCTGTGCCATGCGTGTGCCGCGGCTCGCTTTCTTTGTGCCATGGCTCATGACCAGAAATCGCCGTTTTCGCCCGTTTTTCGTCGTTTAGTCTTCCGGACTCCAATTTCCTGCAAAACATATAAGAATAGTGCATTAAAAGCTCATTTATGCAGATTTAAACTTCAAATGGATATAAAATAATGATAAATAAGCGCATAAAAATACGCCTAACAAATACCCCCATACTTGAGCCTTTGCTTGTCCTCAAGCAAAAATCAATTTTAAATAATAAGTATCGTGAATGATCGTGCCAATCCATAGTGCTCAACTTAATCAATACTACCCTGAAAATCTCAAAGAATAATACGAGTATCGTAATAGTGAGTCACATCAAGGACACTGATTCCACAAAGTAACCATTTTTAGTGCTAATCAATCGTTTATGAAGAAAATCAAGCTCAAAGATTAACAAGCGTGAATTTAACCGACCACCAATACTAAGGGTTAGAGTAAACAAGCCAATTCGCCCAGTCCCACAGTCAAGTGGCAAAAATTCAAGAGTTTCATCGTCAAAAATAATCCTCGGACAGCATTCCCTTATGTATGATCATAATAAAGATTCGAGTTAACCACTAGGTTCGGATCTCGGGATGTTTCATCGGGATGATCCTAGGGTGGATTTCCATTCTCATGTATTGGGGAACCGTTTGACGTAAAAGACACTCATGGGGCACATGGATGCTTCTAGTTGCTATGTCCCCTTCTACAGCGGAGAAAAAAAACTCGAATAACAATTCCCGCATGTCAAGGTTGCTGTTTTACGCGAGAGTAAACAACGGGTCACGTGAATACCCCCGGTTACTAGGCTTTCCATCATCGGTAATGCGATATTTCTAAACCATTAGTCTATTCAGGGTTGTCGTTTTACGCGAGAGTAAACAACGGGTCACGTGAATACCCCCGATTACTAAACTTCCCATCACAGAATATGTATAATATCTCGACTTTTTGGGAAAAACTGTCCGACTCTAAACTCACTTTAAGTGCCCACAAGACTCATGTTACTGGACGACTAGCTACGCGAAAAGTATAACCAAACGTATAGACAGCGATTTGAAAACCCGTATGTCTCCTTTCTTATACGCTAAAATTTTTACAATAACGAAAATATAGACTTCAATGAATACTCAGAGGAAACAGATATCGCTGACTGCAAACTCGAGCAAGACTCAACCGTTTCTTCAAAGAGAAATCAGTATTATAACATCAATTTTACACAAAGAAGCACAAAAAATTCACGAATGCAAATAAAAACAAGACAAGCAAGGCTAGCGTAAAAAATAACGAAAAATAAAGAAAAATGCAAACGAATAAGTAAAAAGCAACTGAAAGTAACCCCCCCAAACTTAGGACGTACGTTGACCTCAATGGACCCAACTAGTAATATGCAATAAGAAAAAAGGTCAAGTACTCCCCTAATGTCCGCTCAGGAACTGGCGCCGGCCTCGTCCGGCGAGGAGGGTGGTGTGGCTGGCCTAACTGGTGGAGTGAATGGCCCGTCTGGGTGCAGTACATGGGTCGTCCACGCAGCAAGGTAATCCTGGTGGTAAGCATCTCTCGCCGCCAGGCGCCTCTCCTCACGTCGGTTGGCCCGGCGGGCCTGCTCTCTCATCTCCTCCCGGACGGCTAGGAGGATGCTCTCTCTCTCCGTCCGCATCTCCTCTCTCAGGGCAGCTAGGTGGCTCTCTCTATCTCTCTCCTCATCTCCTCTCTCAGGCCTTCGAACATCGCCTGAAGGTGCTCTCTCGGGCGGCGGGCTGGAATCCGCGTGCTCATGGTCAGAAGAAGGGGCTCGGGGGACTGCTCATGTGCCTCATCAAGAAGAAATCCTCGTCCCTGAGCATATGCCGGCGCTCCACCCCACTGGTCAAAGTGAGAAATGATGTGACGATCTATCGGACCCTGGGGTGCTACCATCGGCTCATCATCCGACCAAGTCATGCCCGACTGGCGGCATAGAGCGCAAATGAGAGAGGGGTGCTTCAGCCCCGTCTTGGCCCCTCCTTGAATGCACTGAAGGATAAATCGGACCAGATGAGGGGCCGCATCGAATCTGAGCCCGGAAGTGATAGCATATAGCAGTCGATCACGATAGAGTAAAACTGAGCGAATCTGTGAGGTAGGATCAACTCGTGCGCAGAGGAAGTATAACCAGGCTCGTCCGAGCCGACTGAGGCGCAAACTCTTAAAGTAGAAGGCTGAAGAACCCAGGGCACGAGTCTCCCAGACGGAACCGGGCTGTGTGAGTGTCTCAAGCAGAGCCTCCCTCGTGAGGCTACTCATACTCTGCGTAAACACCGTCTCGTCCACCACTGGCAGCTCGTATAGTCTCCGAATTGCCGCCACCTAAAAATCCACAGTATGGCCTCGGACGACGACCTGAGTCCGAGTATCTGATTGCGGTATCATCTGCCCTGCCCGAATATGTCGCAGTAGAGCGCTAGCGTAAAACTCCTGTACGATAGAGATCACAGCCGGCTCAGGAGGTGCAGTGAAACGAGCCCACCCCATCTCGTCTATCATAGTCAGAAGCTCACCGTCCTGGGGGGCGGGAGTGAATCCCCGCTCCGGGATTATAGGTAGTTTTCATTGAATATTCTGTGAATTTCTGGATCGGAGAATTGGTGAGACTCCAAATCAGCTCGGCTCTGTGAAGTCTCCCCTCTTGTGGGGGACGATTGTGTCCTAGCCCTCATGCTTATCTTCCTTTTTCTAGCCATGGTGAGTTCCTGAAAAAATAAACACCGGAGATTAAGCAACCTTTAAGGAACATTACACCACTCTCGACTTAAAATACACGAAACGTGAATATAGAGTCTTGCATCATCGAAGAGAAATTAAGGCTGAGCTTTCAAGTTTAAACATGACGTAAGGGTTGGGGTACAATGTAATCCGATAAAATAATTCGTTGCATATAGTTTTAAAAATGTTTGGCTCAAAGTTTTTCATTGACGCATTTCATCAAACACTTAGCATACATGGGTTTAAATGAAGAACAAACATGACAATGGCTTAATCCAATCCCCAAAAATAACAACATCAATCGATAGTCATGAGAAAAACGACAAATAACATCAACAATTATACATAATCACAAATACCATCACAATCAATCACCATATTCACCATATTACAACTCAATTTTTGATAGAACATTGAAGAAAAACTAACAACATATTCAACATTGAATAAAGAACAACACCTCACCTTTCAATTCATGTAGCAATTAAGATTAGGAATTGAGAATTACCTTGCTTGGATTGAAGGATGCAAGAAGAAGTAGAATTGAGAAGGGGGTCGTCCGAGTCTTTGCTGAAGGAAGGAAAGAACTTACAGTGTGCCGGCCGATCGAGTATATGAAGGATACCTGGGCTTTTGAATTTCCGAACAGGGGCCGCGGCACAACTTAAGTGAGCCGCGGCCCAGAGTACAGCCTGCCCGGGCTTCTTTGTTCTATCGCCGTGTGCCGCGGCTCAGCGTCCGGGTGCCGCGGCTCATAGTGTAAGTGTGCCGCGGCTCATTTGGTACGTGCCGCGGCACGGAGTACAGCTTCCTGGGCATTTCTTGGACATTTGGCATGCCGCGGCTCAGTGCATATGTGCCGCGGCTCAGGGACCGGGTGTGCCGCGGTTCAGTAAGGTCGTGCCGCGGCACAGAGTACAGTTCGTTTGGCCTTTTTGTGTCAACTTGTGTGTGTCGCGGCTCACTTTCCTTATGCCGCGGCCCATTGCTGAATTATCCCTTGGGGTGATTTCTGCACAGAATTTTCAATGGAAAACACTTAGAATGCGAGAGATAAGCATATCCAAGCAAATATGACGAAAAAAATAGACTCCTAAAATGAAAGAAAAGCACTGAAAAATAAAATTCTACAACTAATACTCGGGTTGCCTCTTGAGAAGCGCTAAGTTTATAGTCTTCAGCCGGACTTTTTGAAAATCAGTTTGCATTCCGCAAAGACCATTTGGACTCCGCACAGTCCATCGAATCGTTATTACGTAATTTAAAATTTTGACCGTTAGTTTTCAACCGTTCGACTTTTGATTCGGAAATCCAACGTTCTTTTCGAAACGGCTTTAACAATAGTAGTCTCCCAAAACACCCATTTTGCAACTGACTTGGCAGTCGTTTGACTTTCGGCTTAGTGTTCAATTCCACGGGCGAACTTATGACCACATGAGATTTTTTCGATGGTGGATGAATGGATGTTGAAAACGACATATTTAACTGCTTAAGATACATGATTCCCTCTTCATTTTTATTAGACGTCAGAGCAGCTGAAACGGATTATGAACACTTCGACCGCCAACTCTCCCAGTATGCGTCTTTCGCAAAGATATCTACACTTTCAATTTATGAACTCTTCTCGACACTACTTGGACACGGAAAGGATTGAAACACTTGGAAAGTGACTTGCTCATCTTGAACCCGCAGAGTGAGTTTCCCTTTTTCCACATCAATGAGAGTTCGGCCGGTAGCTAAGAATGGTCTTCCCAAAATAATTGGGATGTCTTGGTCCTCCTCCATATCGAGCACAATGAAATCAGCGGGAAAGATGAATTTATCTACCTTGACTAAAACATCTTCTATTACCCCCCCTCGGGTACTTGATAGATCGGTCAGCTAATTGCAGCGAGATTGTCGTCGGATTGGCTTCCCCAATGCCTAGCTTCTTAAATATGGAAAGGGGCATAAGATTAATGCTGGCGCCGAGATCACACAACGCTCTATCAAAAGACAGATTTCCTATAGTGCACGGTATATTGAAACTTCCTGGATCCTTCAATTTTGGCGGGAGCTTTTTCTGCAAGATGGCGCTGCACTCTTCCGTCAATGCCACTATCTCATATTCTTCGAGTTTCCTTTTATTTGATAAGATCTCTTTCATGAACTTCACATAGCTCAGCATTTGTTCCAAGGCATCAGCAAATGGAATATTTATATGTAGTTTCTTGAAAACGTCAAGAAACTTGGAGAATTGCTTGTCCAATTTTTGCTTTTGCAATGGCTGCGGAAACGGGACGGGTGGCACACATGCCTTCGGATTGTCAGGAAACAGTTTCGAGGGTATAGAATTTTGTGATTCCTCAGTCGCCAAATTTTTCTTCTCCTCATCATCACCTCTCTTTTTGTTCTGCCTGGGATGTTCACACAATTCCTTTCCACTTCTCAAACCAATGGCATTAATACTCTCTCTGGGGTTCGTCTCGGTTGTACTTGGCAAGGTACCCTCAGGGCGGGCTGTTAACACATTTGCTATTTGCCCCAATTGGACTTCCAAGTTGCGAATAGAGACGGAATGGTTTTGCAAGGTTGCTTCCGTACGGGTCATGAACTGACTCGTATTTGCTGCTAATTTCGCCATTGCCTCCTCTAGAGAGATTTTTGGAGCGGGAGGAGGTTGCTGTTGGTGTTGGGAAAACTGAGGTTGGTTTGAGTTTTGTCCATTTTTCCATGAAAAGTTTGGGTGATTTCTCCACCCTCGATTAAATGTGTTGGAATACGGATTGTTCTGCCGATTCCCGTTCCCTACAAACTGAGCTTGTTCCATCGTATTTTGCTGGAAAGGATTTCCAACTTGGCACTCTGTGCTAGGATGAGACCCATTGCACCAATTGCATGTTTTCGTGGTAACGGAGGTAGGAGCATGTGAAAAAGCTTGCAATTGCTGAGTCAGCGCTGCGACTTGGGCTGATAGTGTAGAGATCGGATCGTTGTCGGAAACTCCCATAACTCGCTTCGGGATCACCCGTTCGGAAGGCCACTGATAAGCATTTGCAGCTATCGCTTCCAATAAAGAGTGGGCTTCGGCCATTGTTTTTCCCATTAACGCTCCTCCAGCGGCTGCATCAACAAGAGTGCGTGTAGAAGCACTCAATCCGTTATAAAAGGTTTGAATTTGTAGCCAATCTGGTAAGCCATGGTGTGGGCATCTCCGTAATAACTCCTTGTATCGCTCCCAAGCTTCGTGAAGCGATTCCATATCAAATTGCCCGAAAGTAGTTATCTCGTTCCTTAGTCTCGCCATCTTTGATGGTGGAAAGAACTTAGCCAGGAAGGCTTGTGCTAATTCCGCCCAAGTTGTGATAGAGCCCGGCGGTAATGAATTTAACCAAAATTTGGCTTTGTCCCTTAGAGAGAAAGGGAAAAGCCGCAGACGAATAGCATCATCGGTAACACCGTTATTCTTGAAGGTGTCACAGATCTCGAGAAATGAAGAGATGTGTGCGTTGGGATCATCGTTCGCCAGTCCACAAAATTGGCTTGCTTGCACCATCTGAATAATAGTCGGCTTAATCTCGAAGTTGTTCGCTTGGATGGTTGGACGCCGAATCCCCAAAAAGTTTGCATTGATTTGTGGCATAGCATAATCACGGAGTGCCAATGCCGGTTGAACTTGCTGTATAGGATTTTCTCCTCCATTATTTTCCGTGTTCTCGGCCATGGTGTCTTTTGTCGGTCGCTCACGCTTTTCCTTCTTGTTTTTCCAAAGAGTGCATTCGAGTTCAGTATCCAAAGGTAATAGGCCTTCGTTACCGAATTTTCTCATGCACTAATCAGAAATTCCTGAAAGGAAAACAAATAAAAAGAATTACACAAAAATAAAAAATGTTCAAACTAAGACTAGAAATACTGAAATCGATATTAGTAAAATAATCAGTCCCCGGCAACGGCACCAAAAACTGGTTGCGAAATTCGGTGAACGCAAGTGCATGTTGTCATAAACAGGTAATAAAGAGATGAGTAAGATATCATTCCCACGAGGACTGACTTACTAACTACCAATTTATGAGTATTCTAATTATATCTGAACGTTTGAAATTGGAGGTGTAAGAATAATTAAAGAAAATTAATAAAAGAATAAATAATGAAAACGATTGTTCGAAGAAAGAAAATCAAATAAGGAATTAATCTAGGATTGTGAATCCACCTCGGTTTATCCGAATTACTCTTGATTATATGAATTTAACGAATTCCTAATTTATTGAAGGCGAAAATTGCTAAAATACTCTACCACCTCTCCCGAGGTCAATAGGAATTTTCTAAGGCGAATAACACACTCTATTCCTAGGTGAATTAATTCGACAATAGGCAAAAAGTACGAAATCTCCAGAAAGGCCCCGTAATTCCTATGAGTATATTCCTATCTCACAAGATAAAACGGTTCTCACCAATTTTTCCTACCAACTCTCCTCTCCCGATTCGAGTTGCGTAATCAAAACAATTCAATTATAGGCCACACAATTGAAAGCATTAAGAATAATTGGGGAAAACTCAATAAGAAATGGAAATTATATTTTAATAAAGCATAATCAAAAGTTAATTCGTCAAAACCTCAGTTTCATCAAAATCCTAGAATAGGGTTCTAGCCTGACATGCTAGAAAATAAAAATACATAAAGAATTAAAGAAAGCATAGAAATCAAACGCAGACGAAGAACTTGGATTCCTCCGTTCTCTAGCTTCCGCTCTCTGCTCCTTGGTGTTTTCTGCTTCTTCTCGATGATCCGAGATTCCTCGATGATCCTTTTTTTTTCAGACCGTAAATCCCTATTTATAACTATCATTAGCCTTTAAAATGCGTCTGGGGATTGGGTCGAAAACAGCTCCAAAAATGGCCCAGAAACGCGGCAAATTCAGCATAACCGCCCCGTGGGCCGTGGCTCAGTAAGTGTGTGCCGCGGCCCTTAACGCTCAGCGCCTATACCTGGGCGCAACATTTTCTTCCTGGGCCGCGGCTCAGCATCCTTGTGCCGCGGCCCCCAGTACAGTTGGTTCGGTGCCTTGCTGTGCCGTGCGTGTGCCGCGGCTCGCGTTCTTTGTGCCGCGGCTCATGACCAGAAATCACCGTTTTCGCTCGTTTTTCGTCGTTTAGGCTTCCGGACTCCAATTTCCTGCAAAACATATAAGAATAGTGCATTAAAAGCTCATTTATGAAGATTTAAACTTCAAATGGATATAAAATAATGATAAATAAGTGCATAAAAATACGCCTAACAAGAAGTCACGGAGTTTATTTCAAGATGTTTAACCTGTCAACAGGTTAAGATTGAGCATTAGCGATCGGCGTGTATGCTGAAACCACTCCCTATCCCAAAATGAAAATGGGAGGACATATCGATGGATTTTATCACAAACTTGTAGACGAGTCGTCGAGGTATGAATATAATTTGGGTGATTTTGGATCGTCTGACCAAATCAGATCACTTCTCGGAGACTAAATATACATGAGGTCCCGAGAGATTGGCCCAACTGTTCATTCGAGAGATCATAACACTACACGGTACACCCAAGAGTATCGTATCGGATCGTGACGGACGGTCTATGTCACATTTCTGGAAGGCGATTCATCGTGCGATGGGTACGCAATTGAACTTCAGTATGCCATTTCATTCTCATACTGATAGCCGGTTTGATAGGACCATCCAGACTTTGTAGGATATGTTAAGAGCTTGTGCTCTCAATTGGATATATGATTGGGAAGCTCAACTACCTTTGGTGGAGTTCACCTACAAATAATAATTGGCATGCTTCAGGTAAGATGGCACTTTATGAGGTATTATATGACCGTCGTTACAGGTCCCTGTCATGTTGGGACAACTTACTTGCGTCTCTAGGTACGGAACCTGATCTGTTGTTAGCGGCTCGTGAGAAGATCCCTCTAGTTAGGAGTCGTTTGTTAACAACTCAGAGTCGACAGAAGTCGTATGCAGATAACCGTCGACGACCACTTGAGTTTGAGGTTGGTGACCATGTACTGAGGTATCTCCTACCCGAGGCGTTTTTCGTTTTGGGAAGAGAGGCAAGCTGAGTCCAAGGTATATATGACCATTGATATTTTGGAACGAGTAGGCCATCCGGCTATCATTTAGCATTGCCACCGACTTTGAGTCGGGTTCAGAACGTGTTACATGTTTGCCAACTGAGGAAGTATGTTGCCGACCCAAGCCACATACTTCAATTTGAAGAGATTGAGATAGTTGATGACCATTCATATGAAGAGCGTCGCATACGAATACTAGAGAGGAGGATCAAATAGTTGAAAAAAAAGATGATTCCCCAGTTGAAGATTCAATGGTCGAGACACGGAATCGAAGAGGCTACATAGAAAACCGAGGATAACATACTTTCGAGGATGAAACTCTATTTAAGAGGGGTAGTGTGTAATATTCGGATGTAATTTTTTTATTTTTTATATCTTACTATATTGTATGTATTGTACAAGTATTATTGTATTGTATTTGGATTTATACAACATTTGTTGTATTGAGATATTACGGAATCAAATTATTCATGTTTGGCGTTTGTATTGTCTTGTCTATTGGATGTTATGAGTTGCACTTTTTTGGCTAAGTTAAGCCTAACTAGCGCGCCATTATGCGGAGAGCTAACTAGCACGCGTTATGCATAGAGCTAATACACGCTAGCTTGCAAATGTAGCATACGCGAATGATCAACATTAGCGCACGTTAGGCCTAATACAAGGATCTATGCGGTGGGTAACAGGTGGGTTCGACGGCCAACAATTTTCGGTGTGCAAGACTGAGTCAACAGGTGTGCGCGCTAATGGTAGGGACTAGCTCATGTTAAAAGCAGATCAGTCCAAGAAAATCTATCGTGTGGTCCCAAATGTTTTTGGCGCATGCATGGATGTAGTCAATGGATGTTTGCACACGTATGATATGGGTGATTAGCGCACTCTAAGACATGTCATTAGTATACACTAATGGGGTCGATAAACTAAGTCTTCTGCAAAGGTGCGCATGCTAGTAATATATTATATATACATGCAAAATAGAAATTTGTGGTCACTTCAGCTATTCTTTCATTACATCCAAGAAGGAGAGTCCTTAGAGAGATTTTTGAGACCCAAACACCTGCATGTTCATGGGATTAATTATTCTTAACCTGTGGGAAGCGATTGGAAGCGGATTCAACCTCGGGATTCCATCCATTTCATCGAGGAAATACTTGTTTTTCATCTTCAAAAGGTATATTGTCTTATCTTGTGATTAATCCCGAGATGATGATGATATTATTGAAGATTATGTTAAGATTGTTAGGTTATTAACCTAGTTTGGAGGTGATTTGATACCATTGATGACCTTGAGAGGGTAAAACAGTTTGATGAAAGATTATGATGATATTGTCATAATATGATAATTAGTTGAATGTTGGTCTTGATAATCCTTGTAAATTGGATTATCATGAATGTTGAAGAACATTATGAACATGTTAGCTTTATTATATGAACCGAGAATGTTGGGATTCATAAATTAGGACCTTGGGGTTCATTAGAATAGTTTTTACTATTCGTGTTGAATTGTGGATATCGATTTCTATGAATTCTATACTGATATTATGAAATTATATTATTGAATGAATCGCATTTCTTTCAAGGTTGTTTGCCCGAGTGAGTGCTATTGAGGACGTCATTCGTTCATTCATTCGTTCGAAGAAGTCTTTTTGTATTCGGAATTGAGGCAAGTTATCTTGATTGGGTATAATGATAAATGATTCTTGTGAATGTTATACATTTCATTTATGTGTATGCTTTATGAATCTATGATTCATATTGAGATATTGTTGTTGATCGTGTCGATCATTTCGTTGTAGGACTAGAAACCCATGTTCGTTACCTTTGATATCGTTGATTCTGTTGGTTGTTGTTGTCACTTAGGAAGTTCCTTGATCCTTGTTGGATATGTTGATTATTTGAGTTTCGTTGTCATGTTGCATCGTGACATTTTTGGTATCATATATGCATGCCAATTGGTCATGTGTAATATTTTTAGTCGGGCACATATGGTCATGTATTGATGTTTCCGCATTGGACTGTGCACATGAGACGATTACTTTGTGAGACTAATTAGGTACATCATCCCACGTATATCCTGGATTCTGCGTACGGGATGAACATGTGCACGGATAGGGATCGAGGGCACTATGATGTCCATCTTGAGCCATATTGATTGGTCTTTCAAACACCACGTGTGATTGGGTATGTTCGACGGTTTGTGATTGGTTGTTCATGCGCCCGATGGGTACCTACAACAGTTGAGGTTGCTTTCATTGAGATCTATTGCATGTGATTTGTTTAACATCTTGAGAATTGTTATAATGTATATCTTACCCTGTGGTTTTGGGCTAAATACTCACTGTTTGTTTTAGGTCGAGGGAAGGCCAAGGCACGAGAAGAGCATTGTGACGGCGAGGGGTTCGAAGGATACTAGTTTGAGGGCCCCAAGTCTTTTTTTCTCCAATTATGATTAACCCGTGTATTTTTATTTACTCTTCGTTGTATTTCTTTTCAGTTGTATTACTTTGGGCATACTCCATTTTCATATGGTTTATACTTGTATTTGGATCCTGTGTGCCGTGGTAATTATAGCCGTATGATGTATAAACTCCTCACTAGAGTGATAGGTAATATTTTGTTGTTCGGTACTATAGTTATATTACGCTTGATTTATGTATTTGCATCGCCTGGTGGGTCCCAATATGTGGGGTCCACGATACTGTAATACCCGCTATTTTTGGGGTGTTACAAAAGATGGTATCAGATAGAATTGTTTTTCCTTATGAGTCATTTTTGATCGGACTAGTATCAAGAAACCTTCGCGTCATGTGTGACCCGTGCAAGTGCCACACCCAAGAGTATGAGCTTACTGCAAAGGAGATTTCTAGGAAGCAATTTTCATTTGCTAATAAGAGATCAAGAAACCAAAACCAAGGTGATGGTAGTCGCAGAACGTTCAATAAGCCCCAAACTGGACCGAATTTTTCTGACTGGCCATAATTGGCGCCGAAACCAGTGGGATCACGGTCCCGAGCAGCCAGTTCGGTGATTGTGTGCTTTAACTATGGAGAGCAAGGTCACATAAGCTACAAATGTCCAAGACCGATTGTTTCATGCCTTACCTGCGGATGTGCTGGACATCGTACTCGTTTTTATAGAGGTGGATCGGGACGTACTCCGATGGCCTCATATGCTCCAGTCCAGTCTATAGTCCAAAATTGTACTCCTTCCTTCGCTTCCGACCGGACTACAGGGGCGAACACAGGAGTAGGTTGTGGAGGTCAAGCTGGTACGTATGTTACCAGGGCTACAAAGCCCAGAACTTATGAGATGAAGAAGGCCGGTGATCCCGAGACCAGCATGATTGTAGGTACACTCGAGATCCTTTCTCAACCTGTGTGTACTCTTCTCGATACTGGTGCTTTGTGTTCTTTTATATATATGTCTTGCTTGAGCCGATTGCATCTAGATAATTTTATCGAGTGCGGGCCTTATGTGATTGGTCTACCTGATGGTAGAAGAATTGCTGGGAATCGTGAATTTTAGAACTATCCGATTCAATTGAATGACCGTGAGTGGTTGTCGATTTGATTGTGGTTTATTTACCTAAAGATGATGTAATCTTGGGTATCAACTGGATGGATCGTCATGATGCCGTACTTAGCCTCCTTAAGCGGATGGTGATTTACTTTTGATGATGGTTTTGAATGTGTTTTCAGTGTGATAATCCCACCCGTTCTGAGAGAATCATTAGCGCGATGAAAGCAGTGAAACTGCTTAATCACGGTTGTGTTGGTTATTGGCGCTACATGACCAAGACCGAGGATCGACTAGTTAAATTGACCGACATTCAGGTGGTTCAATACTACCCCGATATTTTCCAGATGAATTTCCGGGTTTACCTCCACAATGATAGGTAGGTTTACAATTGAGTTAGAGCCAGGTACGTTCCGACTTCCAAAAGCACCATATCTTATGGATCCAACTGAGATGTAGGAGCTGAAGAATCAGCTTGAGGATCAAGAAGGATTATATTCGACCTAATGTATCCGCTGGGGAGCACCAGTGTTATTTGTACGGAAGAAGGAAGGATCTTTGCGTCTATGTATTGATTACCATGAGCTGAACATGGTAACAATCGAGAACAAATATCCTTTGCCCGTATCAATGATTTGTTGTATGAGCTTCAGGGTGTCGCTGTGTTTTCCAAGATCGACTTGAGATCTAATTATCATCAGTTGAGGATCCGATAGTCCGATAATTTAAAGACGACTTTTCGCTCGTTATAGACATTACGAGTTCGTGGTGATGCCATTTGGACTGATCAATGATTGACGGTATGAGTGTTCATTGATTATCTAGATCGTTTTGTGGTCGTTTTTGTTGACGACATTTGGATTTACTCCCATGACCGTGACGATCATGAGCATCATCTTCGTCAGGTCCTCGATGTGTTGAGGCGAAAACAACTTTATGGAAAAAATTCCAAATGCGAGTTCTCGATGTCTGAGGTGACTTTTCTAGGACATATGATATCAGTTGATGGGGTTAGTATGGACCCACAAAAGATGGAGGCTATCCGGGATTGGCTACCTCCGAAGAACGTAAAGGAAGTTCATACTTTTCTTGGTCTAGCAAGTTATTATAGACGATGGAAGGTTTTTGCAAGATCGCTCAACCACTGGATAATCTGTTGTGAAAAGAAAATAAGTACACGTGGTCAAAGGCGTGTTAACAGAGCTTTGTTGGGCTCAAGAGTCGATTAATTTCAGCACTGGTTTTGGTATTACCACAAGGAACCGACGAATTCGTGGTGTATAATAGCATGTAAAGGCAGGGCTTGGATATGTGTTGATGCATAATGATTAAAGTGATTGCCTATGCATAAAGGCGGTTGCGACCTTACGAGGTCAACTCCCAACCCACGACTTGGAACTAGCAGTCGTAGTGTTTGCTTTGAAAATCTAGCGCCATTACTTGCATGGAGTCACCTGTCAGATTTTTACTGATCACAAGAGTCTGAAATACAATTTTACTCAGAAGGAGTTGAACATCAGACAGAGGAGGAGGTTAGAATTGATGAAATATTATGATACCGAGATCCTATATCACCCGATAAAGGTGAATATGGTTTCCGATGACTAGAGTCGTAAGACAGTACATGAGCAAATGCTTGCTCGTTTTACAGTTTACAAGGAACTACAACTAGTGTGTGAGACCAGTGATCGAAGTCTGGCTTCAGCGTGTACAAGGGAAACTTTTTACACTGGAGATTTCGTCGTCCCTTGATGATAATATGAGATAAAAGCAGATTATGGACTCGTTCTTATCTCAGATCTGGGATGAAATAACTCAGGGAAAAGCTCCTAGAATTGTGGTCCACGAGGATGGACTTGTGCGTTTCAAGAATTGATTATGTGTACCAGTAGATGAAGAGTTGAAAACTCTATTCTGAGAGAGGCTCATGCTACGCCATACTCCATTCATCCTAGGTCTAGCAAGATGTATGAATCAATATTACTGGTGGAGTAATATGAGCCGAGAAATCGTGGAGTTTATTTCAAGATGTTTAACCTGTCAATAGGTTAAGATTGAGCACTAGTGATTGGCGTGTATGCTGAAACCACTCCTTATCCCAAAATGGAAATGGGAGGACATATTGATGGATTTCATCACAAACTTGTAGATGAGTCGTCGAGGTATGAATACAATTTGGGTGATTGTGGATCGTCTGACCAAATCAGATAACTTCATGGAGACTAAAGATACATGAGGTCCCGAGAGTATCGTATAGAATCGTGACGGATGGTCTATGTCACATTTCTGGAAGGCTATTCATCGTGCGATGGGTACACAATTGAACTTCAGTATGCCATTTCATTCTCATACTGATAGCCGGTTTGAGAGGACCATCCAGACTCTGGAGGATATGTTAAGAGCTTGTGTTCTCAATTGGATAGATGACTGGGAAGCTCAACTACCTTTGGTGGAGTTCACCTACAATAATAATTGGCATGCTTCAGTTAAGATGGCACTTTATGAGGCATTATATGACCGTCGTTGCAGGTCCCTGTCATGTTGGGACAACTTACTTGAGTCTCTCGGTACAGAACCTGATATGTTTTTAGCGGCTTGTGACTAGATCGCTCTATTCAGGAGTCCTTTGTTAACGGCTCAGATTCGACATAAGTCGTATGCAGATAACTGTCGACGACCACTTGAGTTCGAGGTTGGTGACCATGTACTGAGGTATCTCCTACCCGAGGCGTTTTCCGTTTTGGGAAGAGAGGCAAGCTGAGTCCAAGGTATATAGGACCATTGATATTTTGGAACGAGTAGGAAATCTAGCCTATCGTTTAGCATTGACACCGACTTTGAGTCGGGTTCAGAACATGTTACATGTTTCTCAGTTGAGGAAGTATGTTGCCGACCCGAGCCACATACTTTAGTTCGAAGAGATTGAGATAGATGATGACCATTCATAAGAAGAGCATCGTGCACGAATACTAGAGAGGAGGATCAAATAGTTGATAAACAAGATGATTCCCCAGTTGAAGATTCAATGATCGATACACGGAGTAGAGGGGGCTATATATAAAAACCGAGGATAACATACTTTCGAGGCTGAAACTCTATTTAAGAGGGGTAGTGTGTAATATTCGGCTGTAATTTTTTTATTTTTTATATATTACTATATTGTATGTAATGTACAAGTATCATTGTATTGTATTTAGATTTATACAACATTTACTGTATTGAGATATTACGGAATCAAACTATTCATGTTTGGCGTTTGTATTGTCTTGTCTGTTGTATGTTACTTGGTGAGTTGCACTTTTTTGGCTAAGTTAAGCCTAACTAGAGCGCCGTTATGTGGAGAGCTAACTAGCACGCGTTATGCATAGAGCTAACGCACGCTAGCTTGCAAATGTAGCATACGCTAATGATCAACATTAGCGCATGTTAGGCCTAATACAAGGATCTACACAGTGGCCGACAGGTGGGTTCGGCGGCCAACTACTTTCAGTGTGCAAGACTGAGTCAACAGGTGTTTAGCGCGCGCTAATGGTGGGGACTAGCTCATGTTAAATGCAGATCAGTCCAAGAGAATCTATCATGTGGTCCCAAATGTTTTTGGCGCATGCATAGATGTAGTCAATGGATGTTTGCACATGTATGATATGGGTGATTAGCGTACTCTAAGACATGTCATTAGTATATGCTAATGGTGTGATATCCCACACCGACTAGCAGAGAGCGGGCGAAGTGCCTTATTTGAGCGTGCCATGACACCTTATAGCATGAGGCCTTTTGGGAGCCCAGTGGCTTAGGGGTGATGAGAACTCCTAAGTTAAGTGTGCTAGTGCGAGGAGCAGTCTCAGGATGGGTGACCTCCTGGAAAGTTGCTCGTTGGGCTCCCAGAAACAAAACCATGAGGGCCAGCTCAGAGGAGAGTGCCCCGAGCGGACAATACCATGCTACGGCATAGGGGTCCCGGGATGTGACAATTTGGTATCGGAGCCACTCTACCGAGTCGTGCGAATGTGCCGACGAGGGCGTCGGGTCCTTTGAGGAGGGGCGGATTGTGATATCCAACACCGACTAGCAGAGAGCGGGCAAAGTGCCTTATTTGAGCGTGCCATGACACCTTATAGCATGAGGCCTTTTGGGAGCCCAGTGGCTTCGGGGTGATGAGAACTCCGAAGTTATGCGTGCTGGTGCGAGGAGCAGTCTCAGGATGGGTGACCTCCTGGGAAGCTGCTCGTTGGGCTCCCAGAAACAAAACCGTGAGGGTCAGCTTAGAGGAGAGTGCCCAGAGCGGACAATATCATGCTACGGCGGAGGGGTCCCGGGATGTGACAAATGGGGTCGATAAACTAAGTCTTCTGCCAAGGTGCGCATGCTAGTAATATATTATATATACCTGTGAAACTGAAATTTCTGATCACTTCAGCTATTCTTTCATTATATCAGACAAGGAGAGTCCTTAGAGTGATTTTTGAGACCCAAACACTTGCATGCTCATGGGATTAATCATCCTTAACTGTGGGAAGCGATTGGAAGCGGATTCAACCTCGGGATACCATCCATTTCATTGAGGAAATACTTGTTCTTCATCTTCAAGAGGTATGTTGTTTTATCTTGTGATTAATTCCAAGATGATGATGATATTATTGAAGATTATGTTAAGATTGTTAGAGGATTAACCTAGTTTGGAGGTGATATGATACCATTGATGACCTTGAAAGGGTAAAACAATTTGATGAAAGATTATGATGATATTTTCATAATATGATAATTAGTTGAATGTTGTTCTTGGTAATCATTGTAAAATAGATTATCATGAATATTGCAGAACATTAGAACATGTTAGGTGTTAGGAATATGTCCTCGAAGGCCACTCAAAGGATGAGAGAGTGAGAGCATTGTATTGTAATTATGAACATTAATTAGGCATTTATTATTGCTATATCATTGTATATCACTGGCATCATGATTTTGTATATAGAATAATAGTCCTTGAATTTGAGAGCAAACACTCTACTCCTTATGAATATAAGGAAATAGGCACTAGAAGTGTTTAGGTCTTGAATGCTTAACTATTTTGCAAGTCGATAAAACTTAATTGGGTATTAAATTTAGACAATACTTAGATAACATGTACTTTGTCATGGAGAGTGCCTGTTTTCACTAAGGGTTAGTGGGATCAAACATTATAGGTATGCTAATGGGATTAGTATACTCGGACTCGACTCATCTCGATTCGGTCACATGGATTTTACTCTGGGATTGTCAATGATTGAATCGAAAAGTTATGATAGGTATGCGTGAACCTTTGACTTGAGGATTCAGTAGAGACGTGCTTGACATTAAGCTAGTCATTAGAGTAGATTCTTGTGATGTTTATACATTTCATGTGTATGAAATGTTTATGAAATGTTTGGCGTGATTTGACATTGTCTTTGGCGTTATTCCGTTTTGATCATGGGGTTGCATTCTCAAGTACGTCGCTTTGAATCGTTGATCTCATTGGTCCTTATTGTCACTTCGGTGAGTTTTCTTGATCCTTAATTGGATATGTATTTCGTTGAATTTCATTGTCATGTTGTATCATGACATATCTGGAATCATATCTGCGTGCCGATTGGTTATTGTGTAGATTTTTAGCCGGGCACTTATATAGTCATACGTGGATGTTTCCGTATTGGACTGTGCACATGAGACGTAGTTCGTGAGGCTAATTAGGTACATTGTCACACGTATATTCTAGATTCCGTATATGGGGTGGACATGTACACGGACACATTTCCGGATCGGGAGTACTGTGATGTCCATCTTGAGCCATATTGTTAATCGTTCATAGTCCATGTATGATTGGATGTGTTTGATGGTTTGTGACTGATTGTTTCATACGCCCGAGGGGTATGATTAATAGTCGGGATGTTTCCTTGAGATCTATATATGTGAATTGTATAATGTCGGAAGAATTAATTATCATGTATATATGACCCTGTGTTATGGGCGAAATACTTGTGTTGTATTTTAGGTCGAGGCAAAGGCAAGGCACGGGAAGAGCATGTTGACGGCGAAGGGTTCGAGGGATACTAGTTCGGGGGCCCCAAATCATTTGTTGTCCAATTATGTTAAACCGTGTAATGTTACCTTATTTACGCTTCATTTAAATTTCTATCTGGTTGTATTGGTATTTGAAGTATATTCCATCTCCATATGGTTTATACTTGTATTTCGGATCCTGTGTATCATAAGGCCGTTGGCCATATTTTTAATAAACTCCTAATCGCTGTGGTTCGGTATCAAAAGTAATACTTATTTAATCTATTTTTGGATATCGCCTGGTGGGTCCCAGTGTGGGGTCAACGGCACTGTAATAGCCGCCTTTTGGGGTGTTACGGAAGATGGTATCAGAGAGTTGTTTTCTTTTTATGAGTCATTGTGAAATGAACTAGTATCAAGAGACCTTCGTGTCACATGTGACCTGTGCAAGCGCCTGACCCTACGAGCCAAATACGGTATGTACTTTATGAGCCATGATTTAATTACTGGCATGATATTGATTGGGATAGATCTCTTTGTTGATCTTGTTATTTCAAGGATTTGTGACAGGATTTATCTGATTGATAATTCGAGGTAAATTCTGGATTGATTATATGGTTGAAATTTTCGACTCGGCGTCGATATGATATTTTGTGTGACAATTGTAGTGTCGATAATTCATTATGAACTGTTTTCTTAAGTATGTAATTCTTTGTTGCTATTAACTTAGCATGAACTTTGACTGGTATCATGAACTGTACTTATGGTTATCATTTCGGTTTGATTCTTTCAGTATGGAAAGAAATCTGAGAGGCCGTGGAAGAGGGGGACGAGGCCGCGGAAGGGTCCGAATCCTGATACCATGAGCCAACAGGCGCGCGAATGTGGAGCACAGTTCCGCAGCTAGTGGTTCGCCTTCTAGGGAACAATCGCACCACACTGGACAAGAGGATGCCCGTGTCGATCCTTACATTGTGATGCAGGGCATGATGACTCAGATGACCCAGATGGGTCAATTAATGGAAGCTATGCAGAGAGCTACTACTGGCCAGCAACAGGGGCCTCATCCTCCTCCTGTTCTCGGCGGACCCGTGAGTCGGATCATTAGCGACATCTCTCGCCAGCGACCTCCGACCTTTGAAGGCTTCTATGAGCCTACTGACATTGTGCATTAGATTAAACACTTTGAGAAATTATTCGAGATGGTGAACTGCCCAGAAGATAACCGCATCTCTATAGCCGCTTACTATCTTAGCAAAGGCGCTCATACCTAGTGGCTTTCAGTGAGGCCAGCTGATGGTGTTTATACTTGGGAGGAATTTAAAAACCTCATGCTAGACCGTTACTATCCAGGGCCAATCCGTAAGGCCAAACTGTTAGAACTGCTGAACCCGGACCCGTCTGAAGACGATGATGTATTATCTGTTGTCGAGAAATTCCAGGCACTCCTTCCTTTCGCCACGACAATTATCCGAACAGAGGCTGATAAGATCAAATACTTTCTCAAGAGGCTTAAACCCCAAATGAGAATGCAGCTGTTGAATCACCACTGTACTACCTTACCAGAGTTCATCGAGAATGCTCTGGAGTACGAACTCACTGCGAAGGAGATTTCCAAGAAGCAACCACAGTCCAACAACAAAAGATCCAGGAACCAGAATCAGACTGAGAGTAACCCGGGGACATTCAGGAAGCCCCAGTCATTGCCAAACTCTTCCGGCACCTAGCGATCGACTCTGGTGCCCAACCTAGGACGATCGTCCTGTGCCATCGAGCAAGACCTTCGTCCGTCAAAGTACACGAAGACCGGATCTCAAAGCAGCACCCATGTGCAGATCCACGAAAGGCGCCGCAGAACATGGATCGTTGACCACAGCCTGTCACCACCTTCTCACTTATCGACAGACCCACCGAAAGGTACAAGGTGGGACTGCCCGTGACAGCGACTCAGACGCATGCAGACTTCTCATTGGACCGCACAGCTGGCTGCCAGCAACTCCTACAGACTTTAAGGAGACCAGTCTATATGCTAAAGACGATCGCCTGCTTATTATAGTACAGCGGAGGCGATCGCCCAGCATCTTCCAGTCCTATATATAGAGAACCTCCAGCAACTGGAAAAAGGTTCCTCTCGTTTGGCAATTCGTTCCAATCAGTTCGGAACTCAGTTGACAACCACATTCAGAATACATACATTCCTTCAAGCTCTCGGCTTCCTATCTTGGATCTACCTCAGGATTTCTCTCTCAGTATCTCTCATCCAGAAGACGGTCGGCAGAGGCAAGAAACTCCTTGCAGTATAGATTCAACGAGACCCGCAAGCTCAGGAGCTTAAACATACAGCTAATACACACCGTGAGAGACTATCGATTTCTCATGGTCGTCACAGCTCATCAACGTTGTTACAAGAACTCACAGAGCATCATATCTAGTTCTTTCGGCAATCTTCACGCTCAATAGCTAAGATAACTAGGGTCTTTACACTCATTGTGATTGTACTCTAACATTAATACTTGTATCCCAGAATATTTGTATTAATAACATCTAGCGAAAGCATTCAAGCCCGGGACTAACAACCCCGGCAAATCTTGTGTTATTTACTTTCTCTACGGAAGTGCTCTCGCACTTTGTTTGCTACTCGACCATTCCAGCAATATCTATCTTCGGATATTATTTTGGGTAGCAACAATTGGCGCTAGAAGGAGGGCATCTTAACCTTCATTTTTATTCCTACCGTCCCGAAGAACACTCACTGTTCTCGGGGCATATACTTGAAGTGACACTCACTGCGCTTCAAAAAACGCCTTCAGAATCATGACGTCCGCCACTACATCGAAGAGAGCCGCTCTATGAACCGCCGGACACCATATCCCGGGTCGATCCGAGCCCCAGCCGACGGCAAAGGGAAGTCGCGGAAATGCGAGACTCTCGACCCCGCACCTAAGGGGTGGCCCCAGCCTCTCACTCAACCAGTTCCAAACTGCGGAACAGATCGAGGAGGCTATGGCCATCCTAAAGGAGCGACAGAGAGCATGCGCGGCACCCGCAATAACTCCCTCGACCATCCACCGTGTGGGCAAATCGAAGTTCAAAGGGTTACTGAGCGAGCGAGCGTCAGAAAGCCCCTATTCGCGAGAAAAGGCTCTCGCCAGGCCGGACGGTTCCGTATTCAGTCGCTTGGGAAGCGATCCATCATGGCGACCTGGCCACTCTGCCCCCAACCATGAGACGACGGAATCCGAGTCCGTCACCAGGAGTTCGACATACCCAACTCCCAGCCGAATGCAGATCAGCCGTCCGGCTCCCGCTCCGAACGCCAGGGGATCGATGCCGATCGCCTCGGCTCCGCTCCGGCGCTTAGCGCGGCGGCGGATCATGGCGATGGATGCTATGCAACGCCAGTTCGACGATATGAAAGCATTCTTGGACACTGGGGCAAGCACCAGCAGAAAGATCATCAGACCGACCGAGCCACTCGCGGTCCACATCGAGCTCGCCCCCGTGCAACCAAGGATCGCTCCTCCCAAAACACCTATATATGAAGGGAGATCGGACCCCGAAACCCACCTAAGTAAGTTCCGGATTTACATGACCGGGTGTGGGGCATCAGATGCAACCAAATGCGGAATCTTCCTGTTAACATTGGGCGAGCTGGCCCATAGGTGGTACATCTCACTACCACCGCGATCGATCATCTCCTTTCAGAAACTGGCGAGTGACTTCAAGTCATACTTCACCGCCAAGGTCGCCAGACCAGAAGGCCCCCACCGCATGATGAAAATCAGGCAAGGTGAAGACGAATCCGACGCGGATTACATCGATCGGGTGGATGAAATAGTCCTCACCGGCGAGCCCATCAGCGACGAGCTCGCTCTCTACTCGGTCTTGGGGGGATTCTATGGTCATTCACCCATGTTTAGACATCTCACGAAGGATATTCCCCCAACCTACGCGATCTTCCGCGCTAAAGATGCCGACTTTCTGGCCAGGCAAAGGCTACTCACCATCCGCCTAGGTGAGGAAAAGCCACCTCCTGTCCGAAAGACGGCAATCGCCAAAACCAAAAAGATGGTCGCCAAGCCACCCGGCGACCACAAGGCCTTCGAGGATGTGGAAACCCATCTCCTCCGCAAGTTCAACCGAACTTCGGCCCACATTTTCTACGCCATCAAGGGGCGCGAACTGCTAAAGAAGCCAAAGGCGATAAGGGACCACAGTCATCTAGACCACAATCAATATTGTGCCTACCACAAGAGTCCCGGCCACAACACTAACCAATACCGTGACCTCCTCAGACAACTCTGGAGATTGTTCGAAGAAGGCAAGTTGGACAGCTTATTGGCTTAGCCGGAGCCCCACCAATCTCCCAACATGGTCACCCGAGTTGAATGCGAACAGGCCGGAAAGCTCATACGAGCCGACCCCTCGATCAACCTCGGCGACCGTATCTACATGCTTCAATCAAGAGAAGGGAACTTCGGAAGTCTCTCCCCGATTTCCCGCCTCATCAAATCAAAGGCTACTGCCCGAGCAAACGCTTCAAAAAAGAGGATGACTCGTTCGCCCTCTAAAGTTCGTCATCGAGATGATGGACCTAGGCAGCGATCGCCTCCCCTAGCACAATGTATACCGTCGAGGATCATCATCTGACATGATGGTCCGATGTAGAAGAGTACCGCCATGGTCAAAAAAATCGATTAAACCGACGATCCGTCCATGCAAGGTTCCTTTGGGCTCCGATTGCTCGCCCTTCATTTAAATACGAGGCGGGCGTAGCCGAAGGACTCTCCAAAGCAAATCAGAGGATTACTCGCTCGCCCTTTAAAGTTCGTCATCTACATGAAGAACCTAGGCAGGCGATCTCCTCCCCTTACACAATGTATACCGTCAAGGATCGTCATCTGACTTGATGGTCCGAGGTAGAAGAGTGTCGCCATGGTCATGGAGGACGATGGAACCGTTCTCTATGCCCATGTGTTCACTATATTTTTAAACAATCCGCAGGTGTACGGAGAATATGTAGAAAGCGGCGAGCAAGGTCGTATTAAAACGTAGATTAAACAACCTATAACAACGTCTCCGTCTATTATAAATTATCTAACTCCAAAATGTTCATAAGATTTTATATCATCATAGTTAATCACCGATTTCTCAATCTCGTAATTTACTACGTCAAATACTCGAGACCTATTAATGCCCTCTTCTCTCGGATTATGAGCAATTAAGTTTAACATGTAAAAACATTGATCAAGTGTCTAAACATGAATTAACACCAAGTATTTGATAAAGAAATCACACTAGATATATATAATCATCAATCCCTCAAAATCATAGCGAATCAACGTACTCCTATGCCCGGAATCTAATGAGTTTAGCCGGACATGGTAATGAAAGAAATAATCATCATATTCATCATGTTCATGCTAAATAAAACAATAAAATAGATAAAGGATAGGAAGAAGATAAAACTCGTAAGGTGTCTTTATTGACCCCGGTTGAAGCCTTCAAATGTTCTTGAAGTGTTCTTCAAGAATCTCCTCAAATCTCCTTCTTTTTGGAGTGAAAGCCCCTCAATCTTGTGTTTCTCCCTCTCTAATCTCTCTAATATTCAGCATATCTCCTTCAAGTCTAACCCCAAGACCTTTTTATAAAGCCAAAATATCATCTTTTTCATGTTCAAATCTTCAAAAATATCAAAAAGTGATTTTTCCACTGAAAAGTGACACGGCCCGTGCCACTGACACGGCCCATGTCATAGTGTCCCAGAAAATGCAAAAACTTTCTGGACAGCAGACCCGGCCGTGTCATTTGACACGGCCCGTGTCATACTGTCCCAGAAAATGCAAAAACTTTCTGAACTGTGAAGTCGTGGTCTAGAAGCCATATCTCCCTCAATACACCTCGGAATTTAGCGTATGATATACCGTTGTGAAGCTGATTTCATGAGGAATCCATATATATATATATAATTCGAAGTAATGAATCTAGAAATTAGAAAATACGACAGGTAGTGCTTCAATCTTCATCGTTTTAGGCCTCGTTCTCTCGTTTCTGCATTTCTTGATATGTATTTGGGGATTGAGACTTCGGTCTTGCTTGATAATGTCCTTAAAACACCTATAAAATCAAATAAAATATACCCAAGTGTGATCGAGTCCAACAAACACAATATGAGTACAAACGACACAATTCTACACATTTTAGGATCTTAAAATTCGGAAAAACCTTATAAAAATATGTGTAAAAATGAGTGTTATCACCATGCAAGGTCCCTTTGGGCCACGATCGCCCGCCCTTCGTTTAAATACTAGGTCGGCGTAGTCTGAGGGCCCTCCAAAACTAATCTATGGACACGTTCGCCTGCCCTCAAAGGTCCATCACTTAACGTGGTGGGTCCTTCCCAGACAATGAGACGCGTCCCTCCCCCCGTCTCAACGTATACCATCGAGGGTCGCCATCTTAATGGCGGCCCGAGGTATAAAAGAGCTAACAAGCCGCGGATGTGGAGTTGATTAATCCGACGACGCCCCGTGCAAGGAATCCTCCAGACCAAGACCGCACGCCCTTCGTTTAAATACGAGGCGAGGCACAGCCTTCGGAAGACCCTACCAATTAAGTGAGTCGCGAGAACTTAGCCATCAGACGGAATGTCGCTCGCGCATAAGACACGATCGTGGAGGTCGGTCCATCGAACTCCACGATCGTACACGGCTCCTAAAGACCAAGATGGACGGCCTTTCGAGGAATCGACAACTTTGAAGACCGCTCACTCAACGATTTATTTTCGTCCCCTTACTTTCACTAAGTGAACAAAAACAAGGGGGAAGAGTGCGGAGCAATTTATACGACGATCGTCCCTATTCAATTACATACGGAGATCGACAATTTTCAGATGTATGTGCAGCGATTGGATTTGTTGTAAAAGTTATCTATATGAGTTTATTAATTCACTTAGAGCTATACACGCAACAATCTCTCCTCACACATTTGTACGAAGTCATCCAAAGACTTAGAAAAGCAATCATTCAAATAATAGATTGAAGAAACAAACACTCATTTCATTACTTGAAATATCGGAGTACATACACAGTCGCCCGAAGGCCTAAGTATTACAAAGAAAAGCTACAAAATTACAAAGCAAAAGCTAAAACAAATTAAGAATGAAGAGCCTCAGGCCCTTGCCCGGCCTTTGCCTTCAACCCCTGGATCGGCCCGCTGTAACACCCCCAAAACCGTAAGGGAATATTACACGCCGTAGACCCTTTCCACAAGGATCTACCAGGCTAAACATCCATAAACAACCAAATGCTTGCCCGGCCAGGGTCAAACAATATAATAATACAGACCGTTAAGGTCACTTACACAAAAACACACGGACTGATGAGGTCACACAACTCTATCAACAGAACTGACTAACAACATTACCCACACAGGGGTCGAAACACAATACAGCGGAAGACTGAATCAACTCTAATAATATAACCAAACTCTATCAACTCTCGACTCTTGATTAGTATCGCAGCTCGTCATCCTCTTGTGCTAATCCTGTGACTGCTCCTTAAATCTGCATGTACCTGGACGCAAAACAGACATCCACCCCCCGATTACTCAGGGGTTAGTAAAACTCCACTGTTTTACTAGTGCAAGTATCAAATCATACGAAATATAACAAGCAAATAATAATCGTGAATCAAATATAGCAATCAAGTATCAAAATATCCCCGGGAGGTTTTCACAAGAAAATACAAGCTATGAAGCATTCGAAATAAGATTATCATCTCAGGAATTTTTAGAATTTCGAAACCTTTCGAAAATCTTAGGGTCTTAACCCAAATCTCAAAATTGTATTTCAACAATTTACAGTACGAAAATATTTCCATAAATCTCATGGGGCTCGGCCCAACATTCTTTTCTTAAAACTTTCTTACAAAAAGTTTCATTTACAAAACATGATTCGTGACACCGTGATCCCCTGTCACGTGTCTCCGTAGGTTCAACAACCCGCACGGACTGAACCAATCACCACAATCACAACAATCAATCATGCTCACGACTCCGTGATCGCTTGCCACGAGTCTCCGTAGGTTCAACAACCCACACGGATTGAGCAAACACAAAAATCACAACAAACAGTCCCGACCCCGTGAACCTGTGTCACGTGTCACCGTAGGTTCCGTCGAACCCGCACGGTTGGACGTACTGTGTCCTGACTCAATGTACCTGTGCCATGAATCATCGTAAGCCTTGTCAGACCCGCACGATTGGACCTCAGCACCACACACTAAGCTCTGATCCCATGGACCTGTGCCATGAATCCTCGTAGGCCCCATCGAACCCGCACGAGTGAACTTAGCGTTCCAGCACATCACATTCACATTCACATTACATACAACAATGAGCACAGTTAGTCAATCACGTTGATCACCACAAAAATCGTACATCATACGCACATAACACAATCTCAATACTCTCAACAAAACTATCATCAATCAACGACACACAACCAACATAACACACGTTTGGTACACAATACATTGCACAACCAAGTGTAAAACCATCCATATGTACGTCGCAATCCTGCACAAATGGCACAACACCTAACATGTATACCAACAGAGCACTATTATCACAAAGCCTTCATCATAATATGTATAAATATCATATTTACGAAGGAAAGCAAAATCATCATAAATATCATACGTGATTACTAGTCGCAAGATACAAGTCGTATAATAAGATACTTGCCTCGATAGTCGGCACCCGAATATTCCTATGAATACGGCACAACCTGTTCGCTATATTTTTATACAATCTGCAAGTGTACGAAAAATATGTAGAAAGCGGCGAGCAAGGTCGTATTCCACAGAGACTAAATATTCTTATTGTGTTGAGTATTAGATTGTAGTGTTCCCGGTTTTATCTAGACGATCGAAAGGTAAAATGGATGATTAAAGAAATAACATACAATAATCACAATAAATGAAAACGGTTGAAAATATCCGGATGGAAACGAATTTCAAGAGTTTAGAAAGATAGATTCCAAGGCTAGGTTTCCGTTGATTACTAAATTTAGTCGGGATTGGTTTCAAAAAGGTTCTAAGTGCGTTTATAAAATGACGATTACAACAATATTCTAAAGTCTCTCTCGAGATGCATTAAAACGTAGATTAAACAACCTATAACAACGTCTCCGTATATTATAAATTATCTAACTCCAAAAAATGTTCATAAGATTAGATATCATCATAGTTCATCACCGATTTCTCAATCTCGTAATTTACTACGTCAAATACTCAAAACCTATTAATGCCCTCTTCTCTCGAATTATGAGCAATTAAGTTCAACATGTAAAAACATTAATCAAGTGTCTAAACATGAATCAAACTAAGTATTTGATAAGGAAATCACACTAGATAAATATAATTATCAATCCCTCAAAATCATAGCAAATCAACGTACTCCCATGCCCGGAATCTAAAGAGTTTAGCCGGACATGGTATTGAAAGGAAGATTAATAATCATCATGTTCATGCTAATAAAAACAACAAAATGAAGAAAAGATAGGAAGAAGATAAAACCCGTGGTGTGTCTTGATCGATCCCGGTTGGAGCCTTCAAATGTTCTTGAAGTGTTCTTCAAGAATTTCTTCAAAATCCCTTCTTTTTTGGAATGAAAAACCCTTTAATCTTTTGTTTTTCTCTCTCTCTCTTATCTCCCAATCTCAGCATATCTCATATCATGCCCCATATCCTCCTTTTATAAAGCTAAAACAATCACTTTTTCCACACAAATCTTTCAAAAATGTCAAAAGATGATATTTCCACCGAAAAGTGACACGGCCCGTGTCATAGTATGCTCAAAAAGCCAAAACCCGCTGGACAGGGAACTCGACCGTGTCAAATGACACGGCCGAGCAAATGACACGACCGTTTCAAATGACACGGCCCGTGTCATACTCGTCTATATAAGCAAAAAAAGGCCCTGGAAGTGAGACCCGACCGTGTCAATATGGCACGGCCGGGATAATGACACGGCCCGTGTCGATTGACACGTCCGGGCTCGTGTTGACTCGTTTTGACACCGTTTTGACTCCTTTTTAAGCCCGATCTCTCGTTTCCGCATTGCTTGATATGTATTGGGGTTGGAGACTTCGTTCTTGCTTGATTTATGTCCATAAAGTACCTATAAAATTAATAAAACGTACCCAAGTGTGATCGAGTCCAATAAACATAATACGAGTATAAACGACACAGTTCTACACATTTTAGGATCTTAAAACCCGGAAAATCGATGTAAATATATGTGTAAAAATGAGTGTTATCAAAATCCCCCAAACTTGAATGTTGATCGTCCCGAGCAATGCACTTTAAAATAACCACTCTTAAGGGAACTCGTCCCTCAACATACCTCAAAGGACCATTTTGAAAATTCATCAATACGCCTCAAGAAATAAATAAGTTGAGTTCTATAAAGTATTCAAATCTAGGGGGTGCTTCCTTAACATCATAGCTAATACTTGAATAATACGAACCTCGCCGGTCAAGTGTATTCCCTCACTCTCAATGTGTATAATGGGATAAGTGACGCTCAAAACTCATTCAATGAAATAAGAATCCCCATAGGGTTGCCAATCATCTACATCTCTAACACTAGTTGTGCATGCAAATTTGGTGAATCAAAAAGGACTTTAATGGTTGTAATGTAGGCTTTTTGGTCGGGGTAGGATAAGTATGGCTTAAAATGACTTGACTTGAGCAAATTAGAACATTATCTCAACAATCACTTCGCTCAATTAGAAGCTCAATAATCCCTTAGGATTTGATTCTTTCAACCCCTTGATTTTAATATCATCGCACTAAGCACTTTTGAGAGTGAAAATCACAACCTTATTCCTCCATACATCTCGTTTCTTTTGTGTCCACGATTTTTTTTTTTTGCGGTGGACAACATCATTAAATTACACTAATCCTCCTTCAAATTTATTTTGATAATTCATTGCATTTTGAACCAACAATCTTCCCGATAGCTTCCACACATCTTTTCATTCTTTTGCCAATTTGTTCTAAATAGCTCAAGTATAGGGACAAAAGTTTATAATGGAACGGAAAGCTCATAATGTCGTTAACAAGAAATACGCTTTAAGCTCAATCGGGCTAACTAGGGAAACAAATTTTTCGGGTTGGCCAAAAGGTTTGAAAGGTTGCCAATAAAAATCGCCTCAAATCATTTTCACTAATTTGCAAACACACTTGTAGTTTCGAATAAGATACCAGGGCAAGTTCTAGAGTCTTAAAAACATGAATGGTATACTCGACAATGAAACTTGCATATTTAATGATGCACGAAGGCTCAAAAGCTCACAAGTTAGATTTGTTCATATTTCCAAGAGATTAAACTATTTATTCAATTTCACACCCCTTTTGATTATTCTACAATTTTTCCTCTTCAAATTATCCTCGATTTGTATATCAAAATAACAAAATAAATCCCGAGGCATCCAAGACAAGAGTTCATTCTTTCGAGTTTCATCAAAGTTCATCATCATCAAAACACACCAAGTTCGAAATAAAACACACCAAAATAAAATACACCAAAGTAAACAATTCAAACCAAAACAAAAAAACATAATCCAAACACACCAAAAAAATTAAAAACAAACAAACAAACAATGTAGGTATTTCTTGACCCAATATCTCCCCCCAAGCTTGAATTAAAGATTATGCACACGACGGGGGTATAGTATTTAAACAAAAAAACTTTGGGTCAAGAAATACTTACAACCGGTCCTATTGATTTGGCGGAGGATAATGGCCTCGTTGGATATGCCAATCTTCCATTCGTTGTAAAATTGCTAGCATCACGTCTTGTCTTTGACGGGTTTCCTCTCGGAAAGCCTGGAACTCTTCTCGAGATACGGCATTTCTTGATTCGGCTTGTCTCGACGACTCGAGCCGATCTCTCCTTCTTTCTTCTTCCTTCCCCGATTCTCTTTCTTCTTCCGGGCCTCTCTCATATTCAAATTCTTCCTCCATTCTTTCCTCCCTCTCTTCTTCAAATTCCGTACGCCTAGGACGGACATTACGAGCAACATATCTTTCACTCGGAGAAATTAATCCAGCTGCCTCCCGGGCCAATTTGTGCGCTTCCATGGACATTTGTAGATTTCCTATGTCCCGAATACTAGAAATAGTTGTCAAAGCTGTATTCGGGAGTAGGAAGTGATCGCCGTCATTCTGGAGAAAAATAACTCGGGAGTCGTAGTCGAGAATATTCATCAACTTCATGACTTGGACAGATAGAAGCATATTTCCCGGGAGGGGAGTTCGGTTTGCTAGAGGTACGTCAAGATGAAGTGCGATAGGGGTAATTAAACCCCCTATCCAAATCTCCCCTCTCGGTTTAGTGGCCACGTCTTCAAAGTGATCCATGATAATAGCGCCGGTTGCGGGATTTGTTCCGTCGAGTATATGAGCTAAAACATAAAGCTCTCGCTGAGTAATTGGCCCCGTTTCTTTCCGGCCAAAGATAGTGCTCGCGATGACTTTGTGTAAATAGCGGAGGATAGGATTACGAAGAGATGATCCTTTCGCCGATTTTGGGATGTAGGGACGTGCACCGCTCCCCGGGTATTCAATCATTGTCCTCCAGTAAGTCTCACACTCAAACCGATTGATTCGGTATTCTCCATGCCTTCGAGCGTCATATATAGTATCCAATTCACCAGGACCCAATTTTTCGTTTTTGTTGTTTAGCCGAAATTCCAAGGCGGTCGGCTCATGCGTAATCGGGTCTCTTTTAACGGAGAGTGTACTAAGAAATTCCAGCGTGAGACATTGGTAAGTGGGCCAATGTTGGGTCATTAATGTCGTCCAACTTATTCGTCCAAGTAACCGCATAACATCTTCTTGTATCCCCATCGCCGTCATGCACTCATCGTCCGGCCATCGCGTGGGGAGCATTTTTTTTATGTCCCAATGTCTCCCATCGTGCTAGGCGACTCGGCGGAAGCTCAATTCCATACGTCTCGGGCGTCTCAACAGCCCCTTGAGTAGGTATTCTCTCCGGTTGTTCGATTTCTGTTGTGGTCCTTCCTCTTCCTCGTTGAGTTGCGCCTCGTCCTTGTTGGGCATTTCCTCGTCCTCGTTGAGTATTTCCTCGTCCTCTGGCCATTTTCCTGCAAGAGAATTATCAATTATCATTTGTTCACACAAGCTCCGAATAACTATTTTTCGATAATACCCCCAACTTTTTACAAAATAAACATTTTTTCAACAATAAGCGTTTTCTTCAAAATATCCTAACCATAAATTTCAACGCCAAATGCAAGTAAAATCCCAAACATGTAATAACATCAATCATATATATCCAACATGTATGATAATCACCAACAAAATTTCAACTCTTTTAATTCATGACAAATTCCCCAAAAAATAATCCATTCAAGAACCCTAAATTGCTCAATAAATCATGTTCCACATAATCTGAATGCAATGAATAATTAAACCTTCCAAAATCGTGAATCATACCTTGAATTCGGAGTGAAAATTGAAGAAAAACTCAGAAAAAATCGCGACCCAAACCCGGATGAATTCGTCCGATTCGTACCCTTTGAAGCAATAGGATTGTCGAAAAATGAGGAACACTATGTTATTATGTGAGATTTGACACTGTTTTTGCCTGATTTTGCCGGATTTGATGAGATTCGAGACTAGGGTTTATGATTTGGGGGAGGAGGAAAGTTTTGGGGAAGAATATGGGTGAATTCGGCCGTACAGCGCCTTTTATATCCCCCGACCGACACGGCCCGTGTCAAATGACACGACCCGTGTCATACCTGCTTCATTTGTTAAAATTTGCCGCTGTCCATCTGACCCGG
This sequence comes from Orobanche coerulescens, assembly GCA_033398695.1. Lineage (NCBI taxonomy): Eukaryota > Viridiplantae > Streptophyta > Magnoliopsida > Lamiales > Orobanchaceae > Orobanche > Orobanche coerulescens. Next base: position 56,773,523 of record CM065803.1, read on the forward strand.
CCGTGTCAAATGACACGGCCCGTTCCATACTACGCCAGAAAGTGAAATTTGACCTGGGTACCTGACTCGACCGTGTCATATGACACGGCCCGTGTCGTACCTGCTTGGATTGTCCAAATCGGCTGGCCATCGGACCCGACCGTGTCATTTGACACGGCCCGTGCCGTGCTGCTCTAGAAAGTGAAAATCGACTGGTTGCACGACCCGACCGTGTCATTTGACACGGCCCGTGCCATGCTGTCCTGGAAAATGCAGTTTTGTCCTCGGTGTGTTTTTCCTACGATTTGAACACCAAAATTTGAACCGGTTAGTTATACAACAAGAAAAAAAAATACAACAAAATGCGAAAAAAAATCAAAACATGAAAATAAAATTTATTGGGTTGCCTCCCAATTAGCGCTAAGTTTAACGTCTTCAGCCGGACGTCTTCATCTGAAAGTCTTTTATGGTTCGATTAAAGTTATTACGAATACGACTTCCTTTTGATAGGGATGATAGTAATGTTTGACTCGTTGTCCATTAACTTTAAATAGCTCTCCGTCTCTGCTCATGAGCTCGACTATTCCGGGTGGAAGTACTTTCTTGATCACGAATGGACCCGACCATCTTGATTTCAATTTTCCGGGGAACAATTTCAGTCTTGAATTATAGAGAAGTACTTGTTGTCCCGACATAAATTCACGTTTAACGATCATCTTATCATGCCATCTTTTAGACCTTTCTTTGTAAATTCGAGAGTTTTCGTAGCATTCATCCCGGAATTCTTCCAATTCATTTAACTCTAGCAATCTTTTCTTTCGTGCCTCAAAATCTAAGTTTATTCTTTTCACCGCCCACATCGCTCTATGCTCCAATTCCAAAGGTAGGTGACATGATTTCCCAAAAATGAGTTGATAGGGCGATGTTCCCAAAGGAGTTTTATAGGCCGTACGATAAGCCCAAAGTGCATCATCGAGCTTGGATGACCAATCTTTCCGAGATGTACTCACCGTCTTTTCCAAGATTAGCTTGATCTCTTTGTTGGCCGCTTCGGCTTGTCCATTTGCTTGTGGATGATAGGCCAATGATTTCTTTGATCGGACCCCATATTTCTGAAGGAGTTTATCCATGATTTTGTTGACAAAATGCGATCCCCGATCACTGATTAATGCTCTTGGAGTTCCGAATCGGCAAAAGATGTTTTTCTTTAAAAATTTCATTACTACTTGAGCATCATTTGTTGGAGAACAAATTGCCTCGACCCATCGAGATACGTGTTGTGTCAAGATTTATTCATCCCGACAGGCGATCGACTATAAGGCCGAGCGACCAAGTCAACACCAGCCAAACTATGGCTAGCTCGCCAAGTTGAAGAAACCAGACCACCATCAGGTACCTAGCGATCGACTCCCAAGGCGATCGCCCTTTGGCATCTGGCGATCGACTCTAGTGTCCGGCTAAGGACAATAGGCCTACGCCCCGAACAGAGATGATCGCCCGTCAAAGTCATCAAAGATTGGATCTCAGAAAATCACCCACGTGCAGATCCACAAAAGGCACTGACAGACAAGACCTTTGACCCCAGCCTGTCACCTACCTCACCTACCAACAGGCGCGCCGAAAGTTGTCAGTGGGACCACCCGTGACAGCAACTCAGGACGCGTGCAGGCTCCCCATTGGACCGTACAGCTGGCTGCCAGCAGCAGCCGCGGACTTTAAGGGAACAAGCCCATGTGCTAAAAGACGATCGCCCGATTATTATAATACAGAAAAGGCGATCGCCCGGCATATCCAAGTCCTATAAATAGAGAGCCTCCTCCAACTGGAAAAAGGTTCCGAATTGGTTCAGAACTCATTCACCTACGTTCTAAATTGGTGCCCAACTCATTCACTTACATTCCGAATTCATTCACGGAAATACAGAAGAACATACATATCATCAAGCTCCAGGCTTTCTCGCCGGAATCCATCTCAGGATTTCTCTCTCCGAATCTCTCACCCATAAGACGATCGGCAGAGGCAGGAAGTCTCCACAAGACAGATTCCAAGAGATTCATAAGCCCAAGAGCTCAAGCATCCAGCTAATACTCGCCGTGAGAGACTGTCGATCCCTCACCGCCGCGACTGTTCATCTCCTTTGTTACAAGAACTCACAGAGCATCAAATCTGGTTCTTCCGGCAATCTACACGCTCACTAGCTAAGATAACAAGAATCTTTACACTCATTGTAATTGTATTCTTACATTAGTACTTGTATCCCCGAATATTAGTATTAATAACATCTCGCGAGAGCATTCAAGCCCGGGACTAACAACCCCGGCAAATCTTGTGTTATTTATCTTTCTCACGGAAGTGTTCTCGCATTTGTTTGCTATCCCATCCATTCCAGCAATATCTATCTCCGGATAATATTTTGGGTAGCAACAATACGTACTCAACCGCTAGGAGAATGTACTTATTTCCGAATGATGATGAGAATGGACCCATGAAGTCGATACCCCAAACGCCAAATAGTTCAACCTCAATTACGTTGGTTAGGGGCATCTCATGACGTCTTGAAATATTTCCTACTCGTTGGCATCTATCGCATTGTTGAATGAAGAGATAGCAATCTTTGTATAGCGTAGGCCAATAAAAACCGCTTTGCAACACTTTTGCAGCCGTCCGTGTTGCTCCGAAATGTCCTCCGGTTGGTGATGAATGACATTGTTGAAGAATTTCATCCCATTCCTCTTGTGGTACACATCTCCTCACGATCATATCGGCACATCTCTTAAAAAGTAATGGATCATACCACATATAGAACTTGATATCATGTAGGAATTTCTTTTTTTGATAATGAGATAAATCCGGGGGTAGCACACCTGCGACCAAAAAATTAACAATGTCAGCAAACCACGGAAATTTAGCTTCTACCATAAAGAGTCGCTCGTCCAGAAATTCTTCTTTAATCCCTTCGATCTCGGGTTCCTCCTCCTTTTTGTACTCGAGGCGAGATAAGTGGTCGGCTACCACGTTTTCACATCCTTTTCTGTCTTGAACCTCCACGTCAAACTCTTGTAAAAGAAGAATCCATCGAATTAGGCGAGGTTTAGAGTCTTTCTTCTCAAACAAGTATTTGATAGCTGCGTGATCCGTGTGTACTATCGTCTTTGTCCCAATTAAGTATGATCGGAACTTATCAAAAGAAAATACCACGGCAAGCATTTCTTTCTCCGTTGTTGTGTAATTTTGTTGGGCTCCGTCCAATGTTTTGCTTGCATAATAAATAGCCCGAAAGAGTTTTTCACGACGTTGTCCCAACACAGCTCCGACCGCATAATCACTTGCATCACACATGATCTCAAAAGGTTGAGACCAATCCGGTACCACGAGGATAGGAGCACTCACTAATGCCTTCTTTAGAGTCTCAAATGCCTTCAAACATTCGTTAGAAAGAATGAAAAAGGTATCTTTTTCTAGCAATTTACTCAAAGGTTTAGTGGTTTTAGAAAAGTCTTTTATGAATCTCCTATAAAAACCCGCGTGTCCGAGGAAACTCCTAATTGCTTTTTCATTCTTTGGTGGGGGAAGTTTCTCAATGGCGACAATTTTCACCCTATCAACCTCCAAACCGGCGGCGGACACTCGATGGCCTAGGACAATTCCTTATTGCACCATAAAGTGGCATTTCTCCCAATTCAACACGAGATTAGTGTCTTCACATCGCTGCAAAACTAAAGTAAGATTATGCAAGCAATGATCAAATGAATTTCCAAACACCGAAAAATCATCCATGAAAACTTCCATTATATTTTCGATCAAACCGTGAAAGATAGCCATCATACAACATTGAAATGTGGTTGGAGCATTACATAAACCAAACGGCATTCTACGATAAGAATAAATTCCATAAGGACATGTAAAGGCCGTTTTTTCTTGATCTTCCGGTGTTATATAGATTTGATTATACCCTGAATATCCATCAAGAAAACAGAAAAATTTATGCCCCGCCAATCTATCAAGAACTTGATCAATGAAGGGAAGAGGAAAATGGTTTTTGCGAGTAGCCGCATTTAAAGCCCTATAGTCTATACATACTCGCCATCCCGTAACTACTCTCATAGCAATTAATTCATCTTTTTCGTCTTTGGTTACGGTCATCCCTCCCTTTTTTGACACCACTTGAGTAGGACTTACCCACTCACTATCGGAAATTGGATATATCATCCCGGCATCTAAAAGTTTTAGTACTTCATTTTTCACCACTTCTTTCATTATGGGATTAAGTCTTTGTTGATTTTGCACTTTAGGTTTAAAATTTCCTTCAAGCAAAATCCTATGCATGCATATGGAAGGACTAATTCCCTTCAAATCTGAGATAGACCATCCTATAGCCGACTTATGTGCTCTCAATACACGAAGCAATTTATCTAGTTGAGTGGATGAAAGTGAAGAAGATACAATTACCGGATTGGATTTGTTATCATCCAGAAATGCATACTTGAGGTGTTCTGGGAGAGTTTTAAGGTCCAAGCTTGGTTGAGATGAATCCGATTGAGATGAAACGGACCCCAAATTTTTGTCTATGTCGTTGGACACGTTTGATTCGTCCGTCAGCTTGATTTCTGCAACTACTTCATGCTCCCCTTTGTCTAAATCATCGAACGTATTGATTTGCGTTTTTTCCTGTAGAGAATTCAATTCAGAAACATAATCAAACAAGTCAGAATCGTTAAACTCCAAAGTTGAATCACTAGAAAAACATGAATTCGTAAGAGCAAACTCTAACGGATCCGACGATAATGAGTGTAAGATCTTTTTCTTTCCATACGAGCTTATATGGTCAATAACATTGCAATATTCCGTATTATCATGAAATTTCATAGCTTTGAATATAGAAAATAGAACATGCTCGTCGTTAACACGTAGTGTTAATTCTCCCCTTTCAACATCAATAAGAGCCTTTCCCGTTGCTAGAAATGGACGTCCAAGGATAAGTGGTAAATCTCCGTCTTCTTCCATATCAAGGACAACAAAATCCGCTGGAAAAATAAATTTATCGACTTTTACAAGCACATCTTCAACAATCCCCTTGGGATGTGTTATGGATCGATCCGCCAATTATAGCATAACTGTTGTGGTTTTCATTTCTCCGACACCTAATTTCCTGAAAATAGATAACGGCATGAGGTTAATCGAAGCACCTAAATCACACAAAGCTTTATCGAATGAGACGTTTCCAATAGTGCATGGAACAAGAAAGCTTAGGGATCCTTAAGCTTTTGAGGCAATTTGCGTTGGATAATAGCGCTACATTCTTCGGTTAGTTTAACCGTCTCATGATCTTCCATCTTTCTTTTTCTTGACATCACATCCTTCAAGAACTTTACGTAGTTAGGCATTTGTTCCAAAGCATCTGCAAAAGGAATATTGATATTAATTTTCTTGAAGATGTCTAAAAATTTTGCGAATTGTGCATCTAACTTTTTCTTTTTGAAACGTTGAGGAAAAGGTAGAGGAACGTTAGGAGTAGAGTTAGGAGATATATTAAGCTTCTCAGTCCCCTTAGTTGTATCATGCTTCCCTTCTTCCTTTTCAATTTCGAATTGATCCTCCTTGATTTCCTCACTTGGCATCTTTGGCCCTTCATAATTCGTTCCACTTCTTAAGGTGATCGCTTGGCACGACTCTTTTGGATTCACTTCGGTATTGCTCGGAAATTGTCCCCGTTGATGTTGACTCCCGACAACTTTAGCTAATTGTCCAATTTGAGTTTCGAGATTTTTCATTTGAGCTCCCATGGTAGTAGCTAGTTGAGTGACATGGCCTTCGATTTTGTCTAATTTCTCCTCATCTCGACTAAATCGGCTTCTCGTCTCCATCATGAAGGTAGCTAGAATATTCTCGAGATTCGACGTCGGTTTTGCTTCTTCAATTATCTCCCCATTCGATACCTTGAATCCGGCCAGTGGTTGCAAAGTATTGTTTGGATTGGCATAGCTAAAATTTTCATGATTTCGATTTGAGGGATGGTAGAAGCCCGGTGGTGGATTATTTCGGTAATTGTTGTAACTCCGATTATTAATGTAGTATGCCTCCTCCAATGGATCGGATGGTAGTGAACTTGAACTTCCTTGAGAAACTCCCTTCGAATCACCTCCTTTTGTTAGAGCCCCCAATTGAGTAGTTAGCATCGTCATTTGTGCGGTTAATGCCTTTATAGGATCCGAATCGGATATCTCAGCCACCCTTCTAATATTTGATCTTTCCATTGGCCATTGATAGCTATTCATAGCCATTTCTTCGATCAATCCATACGCTTCTTCAGCGCTTCTTGCTAGCAATGCCCCTCCCGTGGAAGCATCAATAAAATTTCTTGTTTCCCCCATAAGACCATTGTAGAAGAAACACATTTGTTGGTCTTTGGGGAAACCATGTCGAGGGCATCGCCTTAGTAGATCTTTGAAACGTTCCCAAGCTTCATATAATGGTTCAGAATCCAATTGATGAAATTGAGTAATCTCACCTTTTAGCTTCATCGTCTTGTTTGGTGGGAAAAATTTGAACAAAAATTTTTCGCTCAATTCTTCCCATGTCTTTATACTTCCGGGAGCTAAAGTTCCAAGCCAATTTCTTGCTTTCTCCCTCAAAGAGAATGGAAACAATCGTAAGCGTATGGCATCATCCGAGACTCCGTTCATTTTGATAGTATCACATATTTGCATGAAATGCGTGAGATGGGCATGTGGATCTTCGACAGCAAATCCTCCAAATTGATTTTGTTGAACCATTGAAATTAAGGCCGGCTTCAACTCAAAATTATGAGTGTTGATGGGAACATGAGTGATTCCTCCAAAGTTTTGGTCTAGTTTCGGTCGGAATCCATCCCGAATTGATTGCACCCTAGTTGGTGGATTTTCAATCCTTCTGCCCTCGTTGTCTTGGATTACTGTATTCTCGTTTGCGTTACCCCTTTCTACGTTGTCTCCCGCTCTCTCCATGTCTTCAAAAAGATCCCTTCTTAGTTTCCTTGAGGTAGCACTTGTTCTTCGGGCAAATGCTTCTACTTCCGGGATGAAAGTTTCTAAAGGCACTCGAGATGAACGAGTGTTCATGCACTCCCTGAGTAGAAATTGTATGAGTTAAGTAACAAATAAGAAAATGTCTAAAGTAAGACTAAAAACACTTATCGTAATATCAACACAAAAATTAATTTAATCCCCGGTAACGGCGCCAAAAACTTGTTCGCTATATTTTTATACAATCCGCAAGTGTACGGAAAATATGTAGAAAGCGGCGAGCAAGGTCGTATTCCACAGAGACTAAATATTCTTATTGTGTTGAGTATTAGATTGTAGTGTTCCCGGTTTTATCTAGACGATCGAAAGGTAAAATGGATGATTAAAGAAATAACATACAATAATCACAATAAATGAAAACGGTTGAAAATATCCGGATGGAAACGAATTGCAAGAGTTTAGAAAATAGATTCCAAGGCTGGGTTTCCGTTGATTACTAAATTTAGTCGGGATTGGTTTCAAAAAGGTTCTAAGTGCGTTTCTAAAATGACGATTACAACAATATTCTAAAGTCTCTCTCGAGATGCATTAAAACGTAGATTAAACAACCTATAACAACGTCTCCGTCTATTATAAATTATCTAATTCCAAAAAATGTTCATAAGATTAGATATCATCATAGTTCATCACCGATTTCTCAATCTCGTAATTTACTACGTCAAATACTCGAAACCTATTAATGCCCTCTTCTCTCGAATTATGAGCAATTAAGTTCAACATGTAAAAACATTGATCAAGTGTCTAAACATGAATCAAACCAAGTATTTGATAAAGAAATCACACTAGATAAATGTAACGCCCTGACTTTCTAGGGTAAATATTGGGGAAAAATAAATAAAAGGTAAATTTTGAGAAAAATAATTTTCTTGAGAATATAAAAATTCTCGCCTACAAAGTCGAGTCGCTATACTGACATAAACATAAATACCTTTAAATAAGGTGACATTACATCATAAATGCGAGGTAAAATTTGCGGCGGAAGAATAATTCATAATTTATAAATTTCTGATCAACGTTTCCCCGAATAAGTTTTCAAACATTTGACAAAAGAAATATCATATAATAATTTCATCTTTCATATGCCCTCTCGGCTCGCTCCTTTGTCCATCCGGCTCGGTTCAACCTGCAAGTTCAATAAAGGTGGGGGTGAGCTTCCTTCAGCTCGTGGAAATCACACTGATCACAGTAATATACAATCTCATGGAAAGCATAACATGAATAATCTATCACATTTTTCCTCAACGTAATTGCATACTCACAATATTACGTATAGCATGAATCGAGCACGCATACACGAATATTGAGGTTGCGCAGGTGCCCCCACAACAACATCAAACATAAACACAATACCACATAACATGAATCGAGCATGCATGTGAATATTGAGGTTGCGCAGGTGTCCCCGCAACAACATAAAACATAAACACAATACCACATAATATGAATCGAGCACGCATGTGAATATTGAGGTTGCGCAGGTGTCCCCGCAACAACATATATCTTAAGATAGCCTCTTACACGAAGACAGGTTAGTCTGAATTACAACGTGCATATAAATTTTAAACATGAATAGAAGATCACATACACAGTCCAATTAAAGCAATTAAAGTGATAGTGAAAATTCCCACCTGAAAAATGATGATGATGTCTGACTGAAATGAATGTGCTCGACTCACAGTCCTAATCCCGTAAATCCTTGACAAGGTCTACATATAATAATAATAATTAAAATCCTTACAACTTATTATTTATATAATAAATAAAAGGATACGAATATCACTATATAATAACTGAAAATAAATTAAAATTACTAATTAATATTAACCGAAGGGTTAACATTATTAATGACTGAAATTAAAATACTTAATTTCAGATTAATTATTAATATTAATTGAAAGTCAATATTTTAAATATCTCAGTCAAAATTAGGATTAAATTCAAGTTTTAAAGTTGACTGGGGTCAGAATGTAAAAGTTGAGAAACTGAATGGGTTCAAATCGAATTAATAATACTGACTGGGGCTGAATTGGATACTACTGAAAATTGGGAGGACTAAATTGAAAAGTCCTAAAAATTCGGGGGTATAAATACCCCTTAACCTAGCTGCAGCCGACAGCTCAGTTCTCACTTCTCTTACCAACCTTCTCTGCACTTCTTCTCTCTTCCTCTCTAACCTCCCTCTCTGCACTCTTCTCTCTCTTTCCCTAACCTCCCTCTCGGCCGAAAAGAAAAATCACACACACATACTGACGGGAAGAGCACACACACACATACCATTAATCGCACACACACACAGGAACCAAACGCACACACACTCGACCGATTGGGCTTGAAGGCTGCGGCTTCAGGATAGGCGGAGGCGGCGGAGGTTTCCGGCTAATCGGAATTGGGTGGTTCGTACGGCCTGGTTGGGTTTTGAAGTCGGGCTGACGGAAGAGAGTTCGAATTTGGTCCGTGTTGAAGGGTCGGTCCTGAACTGGATCCGGGTTCCGGTCGATTAGGCTTCGGGCATTAAAAGGTAGATTCGTGTTAAATCTCGTTTTCGATTTCGTTGGATTCGGGCTTGGAATATAGGTTCAGGTAATGTAAATTGAGTTTTGATGGGGTTTGGTTGGACGGTGAATTTGGATTTGAAATGGTGATGTTCGATTTTGGTGTTGTTGATTATGGAATCGGGTTATTGGTTTCGATTTAGGATTTCGATTCTAGGTTGGGTAGATGAAATAATCGGGTTAGTTGGAACTGGTTGGATTTATTTGTGGTTATTGTTGGTTATATGGTGAAACCAGATTTTTAACAATTTGAATATATATAAAGCAGTATATGGGAACAGTGGTGAAGGACAGAAAAAACACAATTTATGAATCTCGTTAGGGTGGAGATCGGGTTACCTTCGAAGGATTTGAACAGGGATTGACAGAAATCGGCTGGGAACTCGACGATAGGTCGCAGCGGTCTTTTCCTCTTTCTGTATTGTAAAAGTTCCTTTCCCGTCCTCCTTCTTCTTCCTTGTATCGTCAACTTCTGGCGTTGAACTAGTGTATTGTATATATTTTTTTTTTTTGTTTGCTGATGAACGATGGACGGCGCTGGGAAAAGAAATGCGTATTCTGTAGTAGTAATATATTTATATTGTATTAGGATTAGGGTTATGTTAATTTTTATGGGCTTAATCCGTAATTTGGGTCAGTACAAAAGGTAATAATAATAATAATAATAATAATAATAATAATAATAATAATAACAATAATGATAATAATAATAATGATAAAAAAAATAATAATAATGATAAAATAATAATAACAGTGGTAATAATATTAATAATATCGAGAGTAATATAAATAATGATATAGAAATAACGAAGAATAAAATATTAATATCGTTAATATTAATATTTCTCCCATTATAAATATTATTATTAATAATAATAATAACTTTAATTATCATACTTAAAAAAATAATTAATATTAAATGTTCTGAAATTAACTTGAGAAATTGACTCGGGCTAGGACTTGTGATACGTCGAAATAAATATTCATGATCCTTTACATTGAATTAAATAACATGAAATGTATTATAATATTATTATAAAATAATAATATTGCATTATAAAAATGACGGGTATTACAATAAATATAATTATCAATCCCTCAAAATCATAGCAAATCAACGTACTCCCATGCCTGGAATCTAAAGAGTTTAGCCGGACATGGTATTGAAAGGAAGATTAATAATCATCATGTTCATGCTAATAAAAACAACAAAATGAAGAAAAGATAGGAAGAAGATAAAACTCGTTTGTTCTTGAAGTGTTCTTCAAGAATTTCTTCAAAATCCCTTCTTTTTTGGAATGAAAAACCCTTTAATCTTTTGTTTTTCTCTCTCTCTTATCTCCCAATCTCAGCATATCTCATATCATGACCCATATCCTCCTTTTATAAAGCTAAAACAATCACTTTTTCCACACAAATCTTTCAAAAATGTCAAAAGATGATATTTCCACCGAAAAGTGACACGGCCCGTGTCAAATGACATGGCCCGTGTCATAGTATGCTCAAAAAGCCAAAACCCGCTGGACAGGGAACTCGACCGTGTCAAATGACACGGCCGAGCAAATGACACGACCGTGTCAAATGACACGGCCCGTGTCATACTCGTCTATATAAGCAAAAAAAGGCCCTGGAAGTGAGACCCGATCGTGTCAATATGGCACGGCCGGGACAATGACACGGCCCGTGTCGATTGACACGTCCGGGCTCATGTTAACTCGTTTTGACACCATTTTGACTCCTTTTTAAGCCCGATCTCTCGTTTCCGCATTGCTTGATATGTATTGGGGTTGGAGACTTCGTTCTTGCTTGATTTATGTCCATAAAGTACCCATAAAATTAATAAAACGTACCCAAGCGTAATCGAGTCCAATAAACATAATACGAGTATAAACGACACAGTTCTACACATTTTAGGATCTTAAAACCCGGAAAATTGATGTAAATATATATGTAAAAATGAGTGTTATCACAACCCGGAAAACCCCGAACACCTACAATCCTCCGTGAAATCCAACGGAAACACGGTTACTACGAGAATAACAATTGAAAACAAAGGAAAACACGATCAAGAATCGAAGGGGACCCTTTGAGACATTTAATCGGATACCAAATGTTCAAGGTTCCTTAGAAAACCAAAAATCCCGATTGGGTTCCAACGAACTCGAAACACGGATATACAATCCGTAGAACACGTCCAAAACAATGTTTATACAACAATTAATTGATCAAAAATGGATTGGAATCGAAATCAAAAGGAGAAATCCCTAATATCTTCAAAAACAAGGGTTCAAGCCAAAATACCTCGATTTGGATGAAGAACACGGATTAGATGATGATATAATAAACACAAGCCTCCAAAGGTGATGTTCTATGATGTTCTCGATCAAAAACCCTCAAATTCCGTCGAAGGGTCGCGAAAAACGAAGGAAAAATGGAAAATGGCCGAGAGATCCACGTCCAGGCCTATAAATAGGCTGATCTGCACGGTGTGCCGCGGCCCAGCCGAAGTGTGCCGCGGCACAGGGCCAAAACTGCGCCCAGTGATCGGCAGTGTGCCGCGGCCCGGCCGGCGTGTGCCGCGGCACCGTCTGATCGGGTTTTGGCCGAAAATGTCACACGAGTGTGCCGCGGCCCAGCCGGCCTGTGCCGCGGACCACGGTGACGGCTGCCGGCGTAAGATCGCTGAGCACTACCGGCCGTAACTCGGCCAGTACCGGCCTGGGCCCAGGTTGCCCGGCCATGACTCGGCCGGGGCCAACTCCGATGGCCTGAACGACCTCGAAACCCAAACCTGAATACAAATCGAAGATACGGTTACGAAATACTCACAAAGACGAATTCGAGCACTAAGAGAACACACGATTCCGACCATCCGAAGGCTCGGAATTCGACAACGGAAAGTAATTACCCTAAACTTTGGGAAATTACAAAAATGGCCCAAAACGCCCGAAAATCACGATACGTGATCGAATAACCAAACCAAAGTTCATAACACGTCTAACAAAGTTAAACGGACTTACGGGAAACTCGAAACAGCAGTTTCGAACGAGATTCGCAAGAATCGAACTCAAGTGCGGAAAAGACGCTAAAAATCACGGAACTCAACAAAACGACACCGGAACGAACTCGGATGTCAAAAAGTATAGAATTAATCATTCTCAGAATGACGAAACGGTCATGAGCGAGTCGTCAAAACGGACTTCCGCCGAAAAAAGAAAATTACTGGAAATCCGAAATTGCGGATATTACACCCGCGACCCTTCGCCAGCTTCCAGAACTGTCTCCCCACCCGCCAGAGCGTCTGGATGAACAAGGTTCGCCGGAGTCGGGTACCATCTCAGGTCTACGCCGATGTCCGCGAGATCCAAGATCGGCACAGAGAAGGCAGGATGAAGAGGGTGCTCCAACGCATACGCCTTGAAGTTTTCAGCTAGAGGGCCGACCTCCAGCCCTCCCTTCTTAGCAGCACGAAGCGAGTCATCGAACGCCAGGTAATAGGCAAACTCGCTGACGAACTCCAAGTTGAGAAAGGGATCGGCCTCGGTCACCTCGAGCTTCCCTTTTAGCTCCGCGACCTCCTGTTGCGCACCTTGAAGCTCGGTCTCCTTAGCGGCCATCTCTCCCCTCGACGCCGCCAGCTCGCTAGTCAGCCGAGCAACAGTCACCTTCAGTTGATCGGCTTCCTTCTCAGAGGCCGCGTGCAATCGATGGGCATCTGTAATCTGGTCCCGAAACCAGTCGACCTCCGCCCGGGCAAGCTCGTAATTCTCTCTCATCAGCTCAAGATCATGACTCGCCCGCTTAGCTGCATCCAATGAGTCTTTCTCCATAGCCACGATCCTGTCACCAAACTCGGCGTTCTCTTTCCGAGTCACCTCGATATCCGCCTGCAGACGAGTAGTAGAAGGACGCCCATCGAATTCCTACACAGCCTGGGCAGCCATCGTCGCCGCCTGGAGAGAGAGAGAGAGCGAAAGCAGCTTGCATTGTATTCCCGGATCGCTGGCGAGCGATCGCATCTAAATCCGTCGTCCAGGCCTTCGGCAAAGCAGAAACGGCCCAGTTGACATACAGTGGGACATCGCAGGCCACGCGAGGAGATCGGCTCGCGAGGAAATCCAGCACCATCAGTGGACAAGCAGGGTTAGTGCTGCGGATCCTGCACCAAACAACAAAAAATTAGCACATCTCCTACGCAAGTGACGAAACTCAACAAGCGAACAAAGTCTACCTCTCGGCTCTCTCTGGGTCGCGACCAAAGTATGGTTTCCCACGAGGGGTCTCGGCCTCGGCAATCGCCATCTCTCGCAAGAAAGCCGTAGAGGGCGTAGGCTCATTCACCGGAGGAACAACGGTGATCGGAGGCGCGGCGATCGGCACCTCACTGACAGGGGCAGAAACTGGAGGTTCTCCCGACCTCTGCCGTTTGCGGTTCGTCCGGAGCCCCTCCTCCCGAACTTCCTCCTCCACTATGATCGGCTCCACGTTGGGCCTCACCTCCGGAACGAGAGGTAACGCCACCGGAGGAGCCCGAGATGACTTCTTCTGGCGAAGACGACTCAGAACTCTGGGGTTCGACATGGCTATCTCCTCTGGAGGCTCCAAGAAACGAGGAAAGCGGACTTCTGTAATAAAGAACAATCAAACCACGGTCAGACACACTCTCCAAAGTAGGACGATCGCCAAGCAATTGGAGATCGCAGAAACTCATACCCGGGACCGAGAGATGACGTGGAAAATAGAATAGCCGAGCACACAGCCAACGGCTCTCTTTGTTAATCCGGCGAGCGTCTAAGTCGTCGTCCAAAAAGTCAAGAGGAAGCTCGTCGATCGTCGGAATATGGAAACCTGCAAAAGAAAAACCAAATTAGATCAGTTCAGAACATATCCGAACAAAGGGAGAGTCAGAACCCTTACCCGGATTCCTCTCCCGAAAGCTAGGGAATATTCAGCTCGTCCGTGGGATTGTTGCTCGCTAATCCCTTCCATGAACCGCCGATCCAGAACCACTTCGCCGGGTCGCCCCGCACCTTGTTCGGGACTCCAAGGATCACCCGACCGGATCGACCTTGAATGTGATAGCCTCCGACCGACCCTTTCTAAGCCATCAGCCATCTCCAATGGCGAAGGAAGGCGAACCAGTCCGTGACCGCCGAACAAGGTGAGTGCACAAATGATCTGGAGCCAGGCATTTGGCGTCAACTGGAGCGGCGCCATGTTCCAAGCCGCCAGCAAATGGGAGACAGAAAAGGACAGAGGGAACCGCAGCCCAGCCTCCATGATTGCTTCGTTCACGGCGACCATGCCCTCCGGAGGCTGATCGGCTCGTTCATTCTCGGCCGGAACAAAAAGATCCACATCTGAAGGGACATGATACCTTGTCCTCCAGACGGCCAGGTCCTTCCTGGTCGCCGAGCTCCTTATCTGGCCAAGGGACCATAGAGATCGCTGTGCAGCCCGAAACAGCGATCGCTTAGCAGGTTGATAAGGATGAGCGATTGAGTACTCCCGATAATCGAACTTAGGAGACGGACCGGCCAACCTCTCCATGATTTCAGCGAAGGCCAAATAGGCCTGGCCAAAGGCACTATGCTGCTCCCAGTAGGCCCTCACCGCCGAATCTCTCTCCATCTGCGAGCGTCTTTGCTCAACCGCCGCCTCCCTGGCAACATCGGCTTCATTTAATAGCGGCTCGACTTCCGCGGGGTCAATACCAGCCCAGATAGCCTCGGCGGCCGTCTCCAAATAGAATTCTACGGAGGATCATCCCCGGGCAGTCGAAGCCCCGGCGGCGGAGGTGGTGCTCATTCCGTGCGATGAAGATGTTCCAGACATTTTCGAAAAGAATAGGAGAAAAGGAGTGTTTTCTTACCAAGGATTGAATCGATCGACGATCGGCAGTCAAATCTCCAAAAAAATCCTTCGACGATATTATCCTTCTTTTCCGATAAAAGCGCGTAAGAGTAATACTGCAACTCTGTGCCTTTTTATAGGAGATGGCAGGGACTTCTAGGCAATAAAGGAGAATCTCAAGGGTCTGAGTGCAAACCGTCGCAATTAATGACCCCCTTGAAACCCGGGATGCGTCGTTTCAAGGGCACGCCAGATGAGGAGTCATAACTAACCATCGGTCTCCCCCAACAGGAACCCGACACGTGCCCCGGAGACTTTTCCACAACCACTGTCGTTTACCGCTCATTCCAGCGACCGACCAGGTCGTCCAAGCTCAAAACCAATCCGCCCAAAGACGATCGCCAATTCCATAAAATGCTGAGTCACTCGTTAAAGTTAAGCGATCGCCTGTAGAACCACCTCACCCCACGTTTCCAACATCGGAGCGAGCTGGGGGGTAATTGTTGTGCGGCGATTTATACGCCTCGGTGGCGATCCGAATAAGTGCCGAGCGACCGAGTCCACGACCGAATAAGCTACGATAAATTTGCCTAAACGGAGATAACAATCCACCTTCGAGTATCTAGCGATCGACTCCCAAGGCGATCGCTAGATAACTAGGGTCTTTACACTCATTGTAATTGTACTCTAACATTAATACTTGTATCACAGAATATTTGTATTAATAACATCTCGCGAGAGCATTCAAGCCCGGGACTAACAACCCCGGCAAATCTTGTGTTATTTACTTTCTCTACGGAAGTGCTCTCGCACTTTGCTTACTACTCGACCATTCCAGCAATATATATCTTCGGATAATATTTTGGGAAGAAACAGCACCCATGGCGTCGAAGCCAGTCGGATCGCACTCTCGAGCGGTTCCCTCGTCCGTGGTGTGCTATAACTGTGGAGACCAGGGGCATGTCAGCTCCAAATGCCCAAAGCCAGCCGTCACATGCCATACTTGTGGCAAGAATGGTCACCGTGCTCATTTTTGCAGGAGTGGGCCCGGACATGAACCAGTAGCGTCTCATGCTCTAGTTCAGTCCTCTGTCCAGAACCGGGTGCCTCTGTCCGCTTCGTATCAGACCACCGGTCCGAATAGGGGAATGGGCCGTGGAAATCAGAGTGGTACACCTGGTGCCGGAGCTGTGAAACCCAGGATTTACGAGATGAAGTTAGCTGACGATCCCGAGGCCAGCATGATTTCAGGTATACTTGAGATCCACTCCTAGCCTGTGTGTGTTCTTTTTGATATCGGTGCTTCACACTCCTTTATACCTTCTTCTTGTTTAAGTGGTTTGCCTCTAGACATGTTATAAATTGTGAGCCTAACTTGATTGGTCTACCCGATGGTAGAAGAATTATTGGAAATCGTGAAGTCTAGGACTGTCCGATTCGTATGAACGACTGTGAGTGGTTGTCAAATCTGATTGTAGTCGATTTACCTAAGGATGATATAATCTTGGGTATCGATTGGATGGATCGTCATGATGCCATACTTAGTGTCCGCAAGCGGATGGTAACCGTCACTTCTGATGATGGTTTTGAGTGTATTTTTTGAGGTGATATTGCCAGTCGTTCCGGGAGAGTCATCAGCACTATGAAAGCAGTGAAACTGCTTAATCAAGGGTGTATTGGTTATTGGTGCTACATGACCAAAACAGCAGATCGACCAGTTGAATTGGCCGACATTCTAGGTCCGAGACTACCCAGACGTATTCCCAGACGAGTTGCCAGGTTTACCTCCACATCGTGAGGTGGAGTTTATTATTGAGTTGGATCCGGGTATGTCCCCGCTTTCGAAAGCACCATATCGTATGGCTCTAACTGAGATGCAGGAGTTGAAGAACCAGCTGGAGGAATTGACTGAAAAGGGCTATATTCGGCCTAGTGCATCCCCTTGGGGAGCACCAGTGTTATTTGTACGGAAGAAAGACGGATCTCTACGTTTATGTATTGATTACCGTGAGCTGAACAAGGTAACCATTAAGAACAATATCATTTGCCTCGTATTGATAATTTATTGGATCAACTTCAGGGAGCTGCTGTGTTTTCTAAAATCAATTTGATGTCCGGTTATCATCAGCTAAGGATTCGAGAGTCTGACATTTCAAAGACAGCCTTCCCTACTCGCTATGGGCATTATGAGTTAGTGGTGATGCCATTTGGGTTGACTAATGCACCAGCTGTGTTCATGGAGTTGATGAATCGGGTTTATATTAACTATATGGATCGCTTTGTAGTCATTTTTATTGATGACATCTTGATTTACTCTCGTGACCACGAAGAGCACGAGCGTCATCTCCACCAAGTTCTTGATGCGTTGAGGCGGGAAAAGCTTTATAAGAAATTTTCTAAATGTGAATTCTAGATGCCTGAGGTTATCTTTCTTGGGCATGTGATATCAGCCGAAGTGGTAAGGGTGGACCCACAAAAGACTGAAGCCATTCGAGATTGGCTACCACCGAAGAACGTGTAGGAAGTTTATAGTTTCCTCGGCCTAGCAAGTTACTACCGACAGTTCGTAGAAGGATTTTCTAAAATTGCGCAACTGATGACTAACTTACTGCGGAAGGATAAGAAGTATTTGTGGTCAGAAGCATGTCAGCAAAGTTTTGATGAGCTCAAGAGTCGATTGATTTCGGCACCTGTTTTGGTCCTATCAAAAGGAACGGAAGGATTCGTGGTGTACAGTGACGCGTCGAGACAGGTCCTTGGATGTGTACTCATGCAGGAAGGGAAAATGATTGCCTATGCATCGAGACAATTGAGACCCTATGAAGTTAACTATCCGACCCACGACTTGGAGCTAGCAGCTGTGGTGTTTGTTTTGAAAATCTAGCGTCACTATCTGTATGGAGTTACCTGTCAGATCTTTACTGACCACAAGAGCCTAAAGTACATTTTTACTCAGAAGGAGTTGAACATGAGGCAGAGAAGGTGTCTAGAATTAATCAAGGAATATGATATCGAGATCCTTTATCATCTGCACAAAGCAAATGTGGTTGCCGACGCTTTGATCCGTAAGACAGTGCAGGAGCAGATGTTGAGCCGCTTGACAGCACAGAGAGAGTTGCAGTTAGATGTTATGAGGCCGGAAATTGAAGTTTGGTTACAGCGTGTTCAGGGATAACTTTGCACACTTGAGATTTCTTTGTCTCTTGATGATATGATCAGATCGAAGCAAGTTACGGACCCATTCTTGTCTCGAGTTCAGGATGAAGTAACTCAAAGGAAAGCCCCTGGATTCGTGATCCACGAGGATGGATTGATACGTTTTAGAAATCGAGTTTGTGTACCCGCAGACGAAGAGTTGAGGAACTCTATAATGAGAGAGGCCCATGCTACCCTGTACTCTATTCACCCGGGATCTAGCAAGATGTATAAGATTTAAAGCAAAATTATTGGTGGGGGAATATGAAACGTGAGGTTGCCGAATTCGTTTCGAGATGTTTAACCTGTCAACAGGTTAAGATTCAGCACCAGCGACCCGCAGGAATGCTGAAACCGCTCCCGATTCCCGAGTGGAAATGGGAGGATATATTGATGGATTTTATCACTAGCTTGCTGACGAGTCGTTGAGGAATGAATACGATTTGGGTGATTGTGGACCGTCTGACCAAATCAGCCCACTTCTTGGAGATTAGGGACATGTGGGGTCCCGAGAGATTGGCCCAGCTATTTATTAAAATTGTGAGGTTACATGGTACCCCCAAGAGTATTGTATCGGATCGTGACGGGCGATTCGTGTCTCACTTCTGGAAGGCAGTTCATTGTGCGATGGTGACGAAGTTGAATTTCAGTATGACTTTTCATCCGCAGACCGATGGCCAGTCCGAGAGAACCATCCAAACTCTAGAAGACATGTTGAGGGCGTGTGCTCTTGATTGGAAAGACGATTGGGAAACCAAGCTACCTTTGGTGGAATTTACTTATAATAATAGTTGGCACGCTTCAATTCAGATGGCACTGTATGAGGCATTGTATGGCCGTCGTTGTAGGTCCCCTTTGTGTTGGGAAGAACTGTCAGAATATTTGGGTACGGAGCCCGATATGGTGTTAGCAGCTCGTGAGAAGATTGCTCTGATTAGGAGTCGGTTGTTAACGGCTTAAAGTCGACAGAAGTCCTATGCTAACCACCGTCGACGACCGCTTGAGTTCGAGGTTGGTGACCATGTGTTAATGAAGGTGTCTCCTACCCGAGGTGTTTTTCGTTTCGGGAAGAGGGGCAAGCTGAGCCCGAGGTACATTGGGTCGTTTGAGGTTTTGGAGCGTGTAGGTGATCTGGCCTATCGACTGGCTTTGCCACCGGCTTTGAGTCGGATTCACAACGTGTTTCATGTCTCCCAATTGAGGAAATATGTTGCTGATCCGAGCCATGTACTTCAGTTCGAAGAGATTGAATTAGCGGAGAATCATTCGTACGAGAAGCGTCCTGTGCGGATACTCGAGAGAAGGATCAAGCAATTGCAGAACAAGACGATCCCCCTACTGAAGGTTTAGTGGTCGCGACACGGAGTCGAGGAGGCAACGTGAGAAACCGAAGAGAGCAAGTGAGTGAGATATCCCGAGTTATTTACCCCTTAGTTTCGAGGACGAAACTCCTTTTAAGGGGGGGAGTATGTAATATCCGACTGTAATTCTTCATTTTTATCTGTCATTGTATTGCTTGGATAATTTGAATAATGTGGATTGTTGCAGATTTTATATAATTGAGTTACTTAATTCGCTATCCACTTCATGTTGGATGGTTAGATGTTAATTAGAGAGTTGCATTATTTGACTCTTTTTAGTAGTGTAGCGTACGCTACATGACTTGATTAACGTACGTTAATCGAACTACTTAATGTACGTAAAATTTTACCTGTTGTGTACGTAAAGAGAATCTGACATCAGTTGACTTCCGCACGTGAGCCTGTTGTCCGTTGCATGCATGTGATGGGCTGTCTGGTCGGTCGGAGTCAACCCTTATTAGCGTACGTAACACCCCTTTTATTAGCGCACGCTAATAGCCTGCGAATTCAAGATAGTAGCCACTATAAGCCGCTTACGTACGTAATATTAACCGGTTAGCGTACATAAGAGTGTTAACGTACGCTAAATATTGTCGATAGCGTACGTTAAGCCTGTGCAGTCTATTTATAGGACCAGCCTGTTTTTCATTTATTTTCAGTTCCAACTCGATTTTCTCTCCGTATATTCCTTCTTCTGCCTCCCTAAACCGATATTACCCTCCTCCACCTTGGTTTTGAGTCTTGTAACTTAGATTGGAGCTCATTGATTTGAAGTTAGAAGGTGTTTTTGAGCTTGAAGTGTGTTTTCTTGTGGGGTTGAGAGTTGTTCTTCGTTTCTGGAGGTATGTATATGTTTATCCTCTGTACTTTTCGTATATTAATGTTAGTAGTGTATAATACTTCACTTAGAGTTTAATTATCCAAGTAGAACATGGTTGTAATTAAAGTTTTTAACACTTCTTGGTGATAAAGAGGGTTTGAAATGGATGTGTTCTTGAGGTTATAATGATAGTAACCATGCTTATAATCTTCACGCTCACCTTGCTGGACGAATTCATATCAGTAGTGTTGGCCACTAAGTATACAGGATACAGCTTGGGAAGTAGTTTAGACAACAAGCTGTATTGATTTTAAAAATGAGTGCATAGCGGAAGTCTTAAATACAGTAAGTTGTTGTGGATACAGCAACTCGATGTGCAGTGTATACTTAAATAATCACAGTAATTAAAACAAGTAAGGCAGAAGGTAAATAACACAATATTTAAAGTGGTTCGAGGTAAACCCATCTACGTCCACTGGTCCTGCACACAAGAGTAAAAAGTTTATTACAATTACTACGTACACAACTACGTAATTATAACAACACACAATCAATATATCGTTCACACAGATTGATATAAAGATCTTAGCTTCAACCGTCCACACAGATTGGTTTAAGCTAATGCTTTGACTTGCTTCTTCACACACAGTTATGAAGCTTCGTCTTCTTCGATGCAAATCCTTCACACACAGTTTTGGAGTAGCAACGATTACTCAGTCCACACAGGGCTGATCTGGTTTTGTTCAAAGGATAAAACAGGGTATGAACAACAGATTTGACTTTATGAGCTTCTAGCTGATGAAGTGTTGTTCAAGATGTTGAGCACTGTATATCTCTTATATCTGAGTTGCAGTAAGCTTTGGAGATATGTTTTGCTCTGAGTATTTCTTTGTAAGCTTCATCGTTCAGTAGTTCAGTAGTCTTCAGTCTTCAAACACTGGAGATATATATAGTCTTCTGGAAAATATATCCGTTGGGATAAATCCGTTGAGAAAGATTCCGTTCCAACGGGATGAAAAAGCACGATCCGGATTTAGCGGGATTTGAAGATCTTCTGACTGACAGTATTTAAATACTTTATCCTTTAGTATTTAAATACTTATTTATCAACGCGACTTGACTTCTGAAGATTCCTTCTTTGTCCTGTTGAGAGCTGTATGGAAGATCAATGTATTGACAAATCGAGACAGCTTCCATACTCAATCTTTTATAAGACTTCTTTGCTGTAGTGAAAGGTTCCACTGTATGCTGGATCTGTGACAGGCCTTCGATACAGGTTGACACTTCAACTCTTCGATACAGTTTCCTTACTGTATTGAGGATTGGTATATTGTCAAAACCTATTATTATCACAATTCGATACAGGGATTGATTATCCTGGCTGTTTCGATACAGGGTATTTGTTATCCCAACAATTTCCCTCTTTTTGACAATTTGCCAAGATTTTAAAACTTTCAAGTCTTCTTGATGATGCCAAAACCTTCTTCATGAAATAATCTTTTTTTTTGATGACTTCTGGCAGATTTCTTGGTCTTCTGTCAAATGGTCTGTCTTTCAGCAACTTAGTCTAATTTATGAACTGCTCGCAGGCGAGTTTGATACAGCTAAGAATTTTTACAACTTAAGCTTATGATTGGCGCGCAGGCACAATCTTACAATGTATTCTTAATGCATACAACTGAAATTATGAACTGTTCGTAGACAAGTTAAATGCGACTTAATTTTCAAACAAGTTTCTATACTTGTGATTGTTATCTCAACAATTTAAGTTATGTAATCATATATCAACACAGTAGATTACGAGTTGTAATCTTTCAACACAAGCAAACACTTTTATTGATATTCAAAAATAGAGTACAAGGTTTGCTGTTTCGAAAGAAAAATTACAAACAAAACTAATATACTAGGGATTTCAGCTCCTATAGTCCACGTGTCTCCATGGCTTTTTCCCTGTATCATTATCGGTTCCACGCCACCAGTGCTGTAGAGAATCGTTGCCTCGATATAGGTATATTGCTCTACCATCGTAGGATCTGTCAAAGGCAAGAATCCAGTCTTCTGGATGGGTGATCCGATCTCCTCTTCTATTCTTGGATTTCATCTCGATTTGGAGAGGAAGCTTTCCTTCTTCTAACATCTTCGTGAATTTGTCCGCAGCCTCCGCTAATGTCTTATAACTTTTGAAGATGGCGGATTCCCTGATGAGTTTAACAAAATATCTCATCAGCTCATTCTTCCTCCATTACTTCACCTCTTCGGCAATTGGATGGCGGTTGGTTGGCAGACGAATTTCAGAAGGTCTTTAGATTAAGCTTTGCCACGGGACATTGGGATCATGAAACTCAGGTCGGGAGCCTGAAATCTTGAAACTCTGAGAGGGAGGGGCTAGCTTGTTCAATTCAGCGGTAATGCTGTCTTGAGCAGCATTAAATTCCCTTTCGTGTTGTAACTTTATTCTCCTAGCAGCTTTTCTTGCTTATTCCCCCTTTTTGGCGTCATCAAGACGTCCTAGGATCTCCAGTGCGGCATCGTGTTTCGTCTCAATGTTTGTCATTCTCTCGACAAGGGCGGAAAGCACCTGCGACATATCCTTGGTACTTTTGTCGTGCGTTCTCAAGTGATAAGTGGTTTCGATCATGGCTGCTGCGGTCTTGGCCTCAGAAATGCGCGTTTTGGATGCCTCTTCTCTCAGGAGTTTCTCTTGTTTTTCTTGCATGATCTTCAGGGCTTGCTTGAAGACTTCTGGCAATAAAGTGAAGGCTTCTACTACGCGAGAGACTTCATGCTGTAATGTAGTCATCTCTTCGACAGCAGAAGTGTGCATCAAATTAAGAGCTTTTTCCACTGAGTACAGGGCATTAACTGCATCCTGGATGAAGACAGTTTGAAGACCAAAAGCACGCAGACGCTCTTTCCTAGCAGCAGTGCTTGGAGAATCCGGCTTGGCAAAATCTTCGGATCCATTCAACCTTCTCAGATTCACGGTAGGGCGTGAATTGAGTTGGACATCCTCAGGTATATTACCATCCCCGGATTCCACGGTTGATGGGGAGGAAGCAGCATTTTCGGGTTCGGCCGCAGGGGGTGCTGTGTCCTCCTGTTGCGAAGGTGCGTCTGTAGACATGGATACAGGAGGGACTGATTCCTCCTGTTGTCTCTCAGCAACAACTTCTTCTTCTTCTTAGGCAGCAGGCTCGGGTGCCTGTTCCAAAATAATTTCTTCTTCCTCGACTTGAGGGACTGATTCCTCGTCGTCAGGAATATTCTCTTGCTGTGTCGAAGGGGGCTCACTTCGACTTGATGGCCCTTCGTCATCCTTAGCTTGAGAGGCATCTCTGTCTTGACTCATTCTCAGACCTGCTTGTAAAGCATCGTCGTCGTCTTCTGAGTCATCGTCATCTTTTGGATCTTGGGGAGAGTCCTCAGACTTATCTTTTCCTTTTCTCCTGGCGTCAGATTTTTGCAATATATGGCTTTCAATCAATTCCTTGCAGTAGAGATTGTCCCATTGGATCAGGGCTGCAACCTCTGTTGAGTCTGTCACTTCCAATACAAATCTCTCTTCATGGCTCCATTCGCTCCAGTTGTATAAGGTGTCATACGGAGCTAGCCTGTAGCTTTTCCATTTAAGGAATCTATCATAAGCATGATCAATCTGCACAGAGAGAAGAGTTTTGTTGATAATGGTTTCCGGGGAGGGACTGCGTATAACGTCTGAGTCCGCTGTAGTGAGGGTTTCCTCTACAGGTGTGGGATCCTGTAGGGAAGTGGGATTCCTTACAGGGGATGGTGCCCCGAAGGAAGATTGATCCTGTACGGGTGTGAAATCCAGCATAGGAGAAGTAGCGTTTGGCTCCGCAGGGGCAGCCGACTCGCCAGAGTCTTCTAAGTTGGCAGATGTCCGATCATCCGTCTTAGCCGCCAAGGGCTCAGGATCTACTGTTGATACAGTAGTGGGAACCTCTTAAACAGTGGTTGGGCCCTGGGGTAGTTCTTCAGTGGGTTGCGCCACGGTGGAAACTTCCTCGGAGGTTTTGGTGGTTTTAGCTTTAGAAAGCCTCCTTAGCTTCCTTTTCGGCTTCTCACCAGCAATAGGTGTCTTGCTGTGAGATCTTTTCCTCTTCCTTGAAGACTCCACATCTTGGGACTTCAAGGAAACATCCCTTGGATCTTCAGAAACTGGCATACTTTGGATTTTAGGGTGGTTGCAGACCAGAGTGCTCTGTTTATACGTTGTAGGCTTGACGCCTCCTAAGTATATCCGGAAGCTATTTTTCTTCGCATCTGCGGATTGTGAAAGTCAGCATTTCGTCAAAATATGGTTTAAAATTAAACCAAACGACTTCTTTTGAGTGGTAGGCTTGGATACTTCCTCCTGCAAGCGCTTCAAGATAATCTGGCACCAGTTGACCTTTTCACATGTCAAAATCGCAACCATCATCCTAAATCTCATATTCGTGCACATTTCAAATGCACCAGTGCGATTCTCGATGATCCTGCAATAAAAATCATGCAGATACACGTATGGAAAACAAAAGTCCTTCTTGTGATAGGTGGTGTGAACCACGTCAACAATAGTTGAGCCGGTGAATAGCCCATAGTACTTTGTTATCAGCTCTTGAGACCCAAAAGTCTCAAGTTCTTCCATTGTAAGGCCATCAGCGGGTAGCCTATAAATGTTCTGAAGAAGATCTCGATCGATACAGATCTCCACACCTTGAATGATAGCAGTGATATCAGCAACGTGACCTCCCTGGGCCAGCGACAAAAAGCGAACGGCGGCGTTGAGGTAAAAGTCCTCAACCAAGTGAACATCGTATTTCTCAGCGGTTTGACTCCCAAAGCGGTAGAGACCTTGCTGACGGAGTCGGGTAATGATGAACTCCATGGGTTCGACATGATTGGTTTTAGAGAGAATACGCTCGATGACGACATATCTTGAGAAGATCCGTCCATCGATGATGTTTGAGGTTTTCTTGAGTGCGGGAGAAGATGTCTGACCAGCCATTGATGTTTCTCAAAAAAAATATGAAAGAGAATAAACGAAATGCAGTAAAATGCAGAAAACTATGTAGGCTGTATTTGCTTGAGTACTCTTAAAATTTGCAGAAAGCGTAAAGAGTCTCTAATGGCAGTATCAGTCCTTTTATAGTGGGCGGCGAAGTAGGGTTTTCCAGAGTACGAATGGTCAGATTTAAGGGGTGGGAGTCGGTTTTTGAAATCCATGGTCAAGATGGACTGAGTGTAACTGGTACACTTATCTATTAAAATGTTAAAATATGAGCGGATCCCACTTCTGACATTTGTTGTTACCCTAAATGCCTGAAACGGTGGTTTTAAAACATTAAACAATTTGAAAACATCGCGGCTTTTGAGATTCAGTTGTCCAGATGTCGTGTAAGGCATTTAATGTAAATGACATTTGACATGGAAACAGGGCATGTGGACAAAAATCATTTTAAAATGAAATATTATAATATATACTGAATCCAAATCCTATAGTATGTGTTGTATCCGCGACGATACAACGTTCCCCCTTAAAAGGTACATATAGGTTTTAACTCCATACAGCAATTTTTGGATTAATGCTGTATTCATGGGTCATACTGTATTCCCCCTTAATTATTGCACATGTCAGCTGTAGGATAATTCATATGTCTTTGTTCACTACAGTGCTGTATTGACGGTTCTTAGTGTATATATAATTAATGGTGGATACTGTATTCTTGGGTCTTACAGCATTCCCCCTCAATTGTTGAGTAAAAACAGTAAATTACTTACAGGGAGTTGGGCTGTAGCATTCCCAATTCTTGTGTAAGCATGTTGAATCTTGCTGTGTCGAGAGGATTGGTGAAGATGTCGGCTAACTAAATGTCTGTATGAACCTTTTCGAGCCGAACATCCTTGTTCTCGACATGATTCCTTATAAAATGATGCTTCATGTTGATATGCTTAGTGCGCGAGTGCAGGACAGGATTGTGCGTTATTGCAATTGCACTCGTGCTATCACACATGATTGGCATCTCTCTGGCTTCAATCCCATAATCTGATAACTGCTGCTGCATCCAAAGGATCTGCATACAGCAACTACCAGCAGCATAGTATTCTGATTCAGCCGTGGAAAGTGAGTTAGCCAATTGCTTCTTACTGAACCAAGAAACAAGTCTAGGTCCAAGAAAGTGACAAGTTCCGCTTGTACTCTTCCTATCTAGCTTGCAGCCTCCGAGATCCGAGTCGCTGTATCCAACTAAATGGAATCCGCCTTCTTTAGGATACCATAGGCCTACATCGACTGTTCCTTTAATGTACTTTAGGATTCGTTTAGCTGTATTGAAGTGTGATTCCTTAGGTGCTACTTGATACCTCGCACACACTCCAACAACAAACTGGATATCGGGTCTGCTAGCCGTTAGGTACAGGAGCGAACCAATAAGCTTTCTATAGAGTGATTGGTCAACCGGCTTTCCGGCTTCATCAGCACTAATTTGCACGGAAGTGCTCATGGGGGTTGACGATGATTTGGAAGTGTTCATTCCAAATTTGTTGAGAAGCTCCTTGCTGTATTTTTCCTGGTTGATGAAAATTCCTATAGGCAACTGCTTTACCTGCAAACCTAGGAAATAACTAAGTTCCCCCATCATACTCATTTCAAATTTACTTTGCATGATATGAGAGAACCTTTGACACAAAGCAAGGTTAGTTGAACCAAAAATTATATCATCTACATAAATTTGCACCATTAGAAGGTCATCATCTTCCTGTATTTTAAACAAGGTCTTGTCCACAGCACCTTTCTCAAACCCATTGTCGGTTAGATACTGGGACAGGGTCTCATACCATGCTCTAGGGGCTTGTTTAAGTCCATACAGTGCTTTCCTTAGCCTGTATACTAGGTCGATGTCGTCTGTGTTGGCAAACCCTGGTGATTGTTCAACATAAACTTCTTCGGCAAGGTCTCCATTTAGGAATGCACTTTTGACGTCCATTTGGTATACAATAAAGCTTTTATGGGAGGCAAAGGCTAAGAATATCCTAATGGCTTCTAGTCTGGCTACAGGGGCGAAGGTTTCATCATAGTCTATGCCTTCTTCCTGGCTATAGCCTTGTGCGACTAGCCTTGATTTGTTCCTTATAATAAGTCTATTTCGATCCTTCTTGTTTCGAAACACCCATTTGGTTCCTATAACCGATTGATGTGTAGGTCTGGGTACAAGATACCATACATTGTTTCTTTCGAAACCGTTAAGCTCTTCTTCCATAGATGTTATCCAATGAGAATTATTAAGAGCGTCTATGGTCGAAACAGGTTCAGACTGGGCTAAGAATACAGCGATAGTGCACATGTTGAGTCTTCTAAGCTCGGATTGAGATTTCCATTCAGGAAATGGTGATATCTCAGTATCTAGTTCTTCTTGTGCACAAAGTACATTTCCTTGTGTACTCTGTATTCTTCTACGGGTAGAAACACGAGCATCTATGTTTCCAATGATCAGCTCTTGCGGGTGATCTCTCAACCATCTTCGGTCGGGTTCTAATTCGGGGTCCCGTACTGTATCGAGAGTTTTTGTAGATACAGCTTCAGCTTGTACAACGTCGGCTTCATCTATGTCGATTCTTATAGCTGCGGGGTTGATTTCTAGGTCAACAACAGGTTTTATGGGAGTTGGAGGATCTAAGATAGAGAGTTGTTGGATGTTCTGAGTAATATCATCTACTCCAGTAGGGTCATGGTGAGGTTCGTCGAACACTACATGAACTGATTCCTCGATCGTCAGCTTCCTTTTATTAAAGATCCTGTAAGCTTTGCTGACGGAGGAGTATCCTACAAATATTCCTTCATCTGATTTCTCATCAAAGGTTCTAAGTTGATCCTTCCCATTATTTAACACATAACACCTGCATCCAAAAATGTGAAAATATGAAACTAACGGAGTTTTGTTGTTCCATACCTCATATGCTGTTTTGTTGTGGTGCTTGTTGACGATACAGCGGTTTTTGAGTGTAGCATGCTGTATTGGTTGCTTCACCCCAGAAACGCTGTGGCAACTTACTTGCGGTGATCATTTTCCTTGTTGCTTCTTTCAACGTCCTATTCTTTCGCTCGGCAACACCATTTTGTTGAGGTGTACGGGCAGCTGAGTATTCGTGTTGTATCCCATTTTCCGAACAGTATTGCTCTATAAAGCGGTTAGTAAATTCTGTACCTCTGTCGGAACGAATGGACACGATACTCAATGCCTTTTCATTTTGAAGCTTTCTCAGGAGCTCAGGCAGCTTTGATGTTGTTTCCTTCTTCTTGCTTAGGAAAATTGTCCAAGCATACCTGGAGTAATCATCAACAACAACAAGACAGTATTTCTTACCTCCCAAACTTACTGGCTCTACAGGACCGTAGAGATACATATGTAGCATTTCCAACACTCTTTGGGTTGAAAGGTAGGATTTGCTCTTCAGGGTTGACTTGATTTGCTTAACCTTCTGACACGGTCCGCAGACGCTGTCCTTTTTGAATGATACATTTGGCAATCCTCTTACCATTCCCTGCCTTGAGAGCTTGTTGATCATCTTGAAGTTGACGTGAGACATCCTCTTGTGCCATAACCAGCTGACATCTGCAGTGCCTTTGGCAACAAAGCATGGAATTGAGGAGCTCATAGCTTCCAGTCAGCAATATACATGTTACCTGATCTGCTTCCTGTAAGCACAACTTCTTTGGTCTGGATGTTCTTGACTCTACAGCGATCTATATAGAATTTCACAGAGAACTGTTTATCGCAGAAGTGGATAATGCTAAGTAGATTATACTGTAAGCCTTCAACATATGCAACATCGGTGACTTTGAATTTTCCTACAAGTAGGTTTCCTTTCCCTCTTGTTCTTCCTTTAGATTTATCACCGAAACGAACTTTTGGACCGCGACCTTCTACGAAATCTGATAGCTTGCTTCTACCTCCGGTCATGTGCCGAGAGCATCCACTATCGAAGTACCAGGTATCCTCCTCTAGGATGTCCTGTAGCAAAGAGATTAAGTAGATTTAGGTCCCCTTTAATTTTTGGGTCCATGATTGTTAGTTCCTCTAGGTACCCAAGTTTTCCTGACAGCAATTGGTTTACTGTAGGTCACACTCGGTACAGTGTTGCGATATCTACGTGGGGTATATCCGTAGTCTCTATAACCATGATAATTATTATGCATGAAAAATTCAGGGTTATTATTTTTAATCCAGTACGAGTGCCGTCTTGGAGGTGGAGCCATTTTCTTTGGCCTAACAGCTTGCCTTCTGGGTCTCCAGTTGGATTCCCAACGCTGTTATTGATACTGAGCGGATACCTGCTGTCTCGAGGAATAACGAGGCTCCTGTATCCAATACCTCGGCGTGTTGTACTGATAGTACTGCCGTGTGGGCCTTTGGTGTTTGGATACAACCTTCTTTCTGAACGGCTGTTGGCGCTGTTGATATGCTCTGGGAGCATGATGTTGAGTGGGCCTTTCCGGTCTAAATGGATGGTGATTCCGCTGTCTGGAATAGGATTGCGGGGGCGGAATAACAGCCTTTGTTGTTCGCTGTGCAACAGGTTCCTTCACGGGACTCGAAGTTTCTTTCGAAACAGGAATGTGTTCCACACTCTTGACAAACACTGTACTAGTTTTCCCTTTGTTTGAACATGAGTTGTATCCTAAGCCACTTTTATCATGAGCATGTTGCCCAGTGCTCAGAATTTCCTCCATTCTTTTGGACGATTTCTCGAACGATTTTAGATTGGTCTCAAGTTCAATTTCTCGTTTTTCGAGAGTTGTTACTTTGGCTTGAAGTAGAACCAAATCATTTGTCTTGCTCTCGTTGTGAGTTTTAACCTCACTTAGTTCATGAGCAAGTTGATGATTGCTCTCCATGAGTTTTTCAAAATCAACTTTGCTGGTTTCACAATCAATAGACATATTTTCATAATTTATTTTCAGCAAGTCATTTTCATCTTTCAGCTCTAGGTTAGACAGTTGGAGCTGTATATTCTCGTTTTTCAATGTCTCGTGGGCCTTTTGAATGTTTTTAAACTCATTCATCATGTTTTCAAAAGTATGAGATGCATTTGATGGAATAGCTGAGGTTGAGCTTACCTCATCATCGCTATCTTCACCTTCCGGAATGTCCTTGGCCATAAAGCACATATATGCTTTATCATCGAACTCATCGTCAGATGAATCACTTTCAGTGACCACCTGAAGACATTCTTCTGATTTGGATGGTGTGGGGGAGGCTTCTAATTCTCCAATCAGGGCCTTGAGCTTGTTTTTCCAAGCACGTCCTCTTTCATCTCTCTCTTGTTGCTCGGCCTCCGGCAACCTTTGAACTTTGGGATGAGGATATTTATTTGCATAATGCCCTGGTTTCCTGCAATTATAGCACAGGTTAGCATCACCGGATGAAGTTTCGGTACCTACCTTGTGGACAGGTTTGGGCCTATAGGGAGTCTTTCCAGACTGCTTGATGAACTTTTTGAATTTGTGCATGAGAAGTGCCATTTCATCTTGAGACAGGATGTCTTCGTCACTGTCAGCATTCTTGTGACTAGGCTTCGACGAGCTGGGCATGCTGTGTCGACTATTCGATACAGCGGCTAGTGCTGTGACCTTTGAAGGAGATTCTTCAGCTTTCTCTCTTATGTCAATATCATACTCAAAAGCTTTAAGGTCAGAGAAGAGATCAAAAGTAGATATTTCAGTAAGATTGCAAGATACACGCATAGCTGTGGTCTTAATGTCCCATTGGGCAGGGAGAGATCTGAAAATTTTTAAGTTCTTCTCCTTTTGGGTATAAATTTTGCCCAAAGCTTCAAGTTCACTAACAATACCAGTGAATATGAGGTCAAGTTCCTCAAGTGTCTCAGTTGGTTTCATTTCGAAAGATTCAAATTGCTGAGTCAGTTTTGAAATTTTGTTTTCTTTTGAGAGCTAAGTTCCCTCACAAATCATCTTGAGTTTATCCCAGATTTCCTTGGCTGATTTACAGCTCTTTACCTTCGAGAACGTGCCTTTGTCAAGAGTGACAAATAACGCGTTCTTAGCCACATTGTCGAGGTTGGCTCGCTTTCTTTCATCTGTGGTCCATTTCTCGCGTTCCTTCTCGAGCATCTCAGCATGGGTTTGGCCTTCAATCCTTGCGGCCGTGTTTACCTTCATGATCTTGATAGGGCCATCTTGTATAACAAAAATCATCTCTTAGTGCATTGCTGCAAAATGAGCCTCCATCCTAATTCTCCAATCATCAAATTCGTTAATAGAGAACATAGGCACTTTGTTGATCATAGATGTATCCATGTGAAAGTAAAAAAATGAAAGATACTGTTTTAAATGGTAAGTGATTTTGGATCTGATTCTCCGATACCACTTGTTGGCCACTAAGTATACAGGATACAACTTGAGAAGTAGTTTAAACAACAAGCTGTATTGATTTTAAATCTGAGTGCGTAGCGGAAGTCTTAAATACAGTAAGTTGCTGTGGATACAACAACTCGATGTGCAGTGTATACTTAAATAATCACAGTAATTAAAATAAGTAAGGCAGAAGGTAAATAACACAATATTTAAAGTGGTTCGAGGTAAACCCCTCTACGTCCACTGGTCCTCCACACAGGAGTAAGAAGTTTATTATAATTACTACGTACACAACTACGTAATTATAACAACACACAATCAATATATCGTTCACATAGATTGATATAAAGATCTTAGCCTCAACCGTTCACACAGATTGGTTTGAGCTAATGCTTTGACTTGCTTCTTCACACACAGTTATGAAGCTTCGTCTTCTTCGATGCAAATCCTTCACACACAGTTCTGGAGTAGCAACGATTACTCAGTCCACACAGGGCTGATCTGGGTTTGTTCAAAGGATAGAAGAGGGTATGAACAACAGATTTTACTTTATGAGCTTCTAGCTGATGAAGTATTGTTCAAGATGTTGAGCACTGTATATCTCTTAGATCTGAGTTGCAGTAAGCTTTGGAGATATGTTTTGCTCTGAGTATTTCTTTGTAAGCTTGATCGTTCAGTAGTTCAGTAGTCTTCAATCTTCAAACACTGGAGATATATATAGTCTTCTGGAAAATATATCTGTTGGGATAAATCCGTTGAGCAAGATTCCGTTACAACGGGATGAAAAAGCACGATTTGGATTTAGCGGGATTTGAAGATCTTCTGACTGATAGTATTTAAATACTTTAGCCTTTAGTATTTAAATACTTCTTTATCAAAGGGACTTGACTTCTGAAGATTCCTTCTTTGTCCTGTTGAGAGCTGTATGGAAGATCACTGTATTGACAAATCGAGACAGCTTCCATACTCAATCTTTTATAAGACTTCTTTGATGTAGTGAAAGGTTCCACTGTATTGTGGATCTGTGACAGGCCTTCGATACAGGTTGACACTTCAACTCTTCGATATAGTTTCCTTACTGTATTGAGGATTGGTATATTGTCAAAACCTCTTATTATCACAATTTGATATAGGGATTAATTATTCTGGCTGTTTCGATACAGGGTATTTGTTATCCCAACAAGTAGGACCTTGATAAATCAGTTAGCTTCATCATGGTTAGACTTGAACAATGAAATTGTTATCATAAAGTGTTCAAACACCTTACTTGATATTCACTTACCATGGGAAGAACTTGGCAATGTTAGAAGTAGGAGGATGTTCTCTTGTTCAGAATTCTTAAAAGTTATAATCTCCTTATGTTTCAGCACAGCAAGACTTTGAAAATTGATAAGGATATTTGTGAAAACAACAATAACTTCTTATTAACCAGATGTGTTGATAACCTAAGAATGTGTTTCATCATCTTGTGGTGTTCTTAAGGTAGTGAACTCATAAATGATATTAATGAATCCTCCAGGTTTGTAAAATTTTGATAACCTTTATGAATATGGTGTAATCTCATAACTAATATAACCTTATTGTAAGCTTAATATTCAATTTAGATGAGATGTATTGATGAACATAATTGTGCAAATTTTACCTTTCAACATTGTAATGTTTTGGAAAGTTTAATCAACATAAGATGATATTGACAACATAAGTGGTTGTTTAACATGTTCTTGATAAAATTCTTATTTGTGAAGAATCATGTGAACTTTCGGTAAAAGCATTGTGAACCGATTTTATGGTTGAAATGAGGTAAAAAGAATTCTTGGTATAAGACTTCGATATTTTGAGATAGCGAAACAATTCTAATGGATTGTAGGGTGTCGTCTTACTAATCCTATATTGATAATTATATGAATATGTTATTGAGTAAAATGTATTTCGTTTAAGGTTGATTGTTCGAGTAAACGATATTAGTCGAGGACCGTTCGTTCGTTTCGACAAGAAGAGGATTATTCTCGTCTCCGTATTGAGGCAAGTTATCTTGCTTGGTTATAATGAAGATTAGATTCTTGTGATGTTTATACATTTCATGTATATAAAATGTTTATGAAATGTTTGTCGTGATTTGACATTGTCTTTGACATTATTCCATTTTCATCATGGGGTTGCATTCCCAAGTACGTCGCTTTGAATCGTTGATCTCGTTAGTCCTTATTGTCACCTTGGTTGAATTTCGTTGTCATGTTGTATCGTGACATATCTGGAATCATATCTACGTGCTGATTGGTTATTGTGTAGGATTTTTAGCCGGGCACTTATATAGTCATACGTGGATGTTTCCGTATTGGACTGCGCACACGAGACGTAGTTCGTGAGGCTAATTAGGTACATTGTCACATGTATATTCTGGATTCCATATACGGGGTGGACATGTACACGGACACATTTCCGGATCGGGCGTACTGTGATGTCCATCTTGAGCCATATTGTTAATCATTCATAGTCCATGTATGATTGGATGTGTTCGACGGTTTATGACTGATTGTTTCATACGCCCGAGGGGTATGATTAATAGTCGGGATGTTTCCTTGAGATCTATATGTGTGAATTGTATAATGTCGGAAGAATTAATTATCATGTATATCTGACCCTGTGTTATGGGCGAAATACTTGTGTTGTATTTTAGGTCGAGGCAAAGGCAAGGCACGGGAAGAGCATGTTGACGGCGAAGGGTTCGAAGGATACTAGTTCGCGGGCCCCAAATAATTTGTTGTCCGGTTATGTTAAACCGTGTAATGTTGCCTTATTTCCGCTTCATTTAAATTTCTATCTGGTTGTATTGATATTTGAAGTATATTCCATCTCCATATGGTTTATACTTGTATTTCGGATCCTGTGTATCATAAGGCCGTTGGCCATATTTTTAATAAACTCCTAATCGGAGTAATGACTATTTATTGTGGTTTGGTATCACAAGTAATACTTATTTAATATGTTTTTGGATATCGCCTGGTAGGTCCTAGTGTGGGGTCCACGGCACTGTAATAGCCGCCTTTGGGGGTGTTACATGTTTGACCCTACACGCCGAAAGTTGATGCGCTGTAATTCTCTTTGTTATGTACACAACAAACAAGGCATAACGTACGTTTTAGCGTATGCTAGCTTCTGCATGTAGCGTACGCTAAGGCTAAGACACTTAGTCAAAATCACAATTCACCATGCAACGTCCAACTAACAAAACGATACGAACGATAAACATGAATAGTTCAATTTCGAAATATCCCTATACAATATACATTGTATAAAATTTAAATATGATACAAAAACACTTGTACAGTTTCAACTGAATACATATAATACAACAGTACAAAAATGAAAGGTTATAGCCGGATATTACATACTCCCTCCTTAAAAAGAGATTTGTCCTTGGAACTAAGGGATAAACAATTCGGGATATCTCTCCCACATGCTGTCCTCAGTCTCCCACGTAGCCTCCTTGACTCCGTGCCTAGACTACTGAATCTTTAATAAGGGAATTATCTTATTTCTCAACTATTTGATCCTCCTCTCTAGTATCCCTACATGATGCTCCTCGTAATAATGATCACCAGCTATCTCGACCTCGTCGAACTGAAGTATGTGGCTCAGGCCAACAATATACTTCCTTAACTGCGCAACATGGAACATGTTGTGCACTCTACTCATAGTCCATGGCAACGGCAAATGATGGGCCAGATCGCCAACTCGTTCTAAAAATCTAAAATGGTCTGCTAAACCTCGACTCATCTTACCCTATTTCCAAAATGGAAAACAACTCGGGTAGAAGATACATTAACCAGTACAGTGGACGACGACTATCCTTATAAGATTTCTGTCGTACCCAGAGCTTCAGAAAAGTCATCCCAACACAATGGAGACCCACAACGACGGCAATACAATGCCTCAAAAGGTGCCATCTTGATCGAAGCATGCCAAATGTTATAATAGGTGAACTCCAGCAAGGGCAGTTGGGCTTCCAGATCGTCCTTCCAATTGAGAGCATAAGCTCTCAACATATCCTCCAGAGTCTGGATAGTCCTCTCTCACTGGTCATCAATCTGAGTATGAAATGTCGTACTAAAATTCAACTGCGTACCCATCCCACGATGAACCGCCTTCCAAAAATGTGATACAAACCATCTGTGACGATCCGACAAAATACTTTTGAGTGACGTGCAACCCCACGATCTCCAAAATGAACAACTGGGCCTCGAGGGCCATGTATCTTTGATCTCCATAAAATAGGCTGATTTGGTCAAACGATCCACAATTTCCCAAATCGTACTCATAACTAGATGACTCATCAATGAAATCATGATAAAATACATTGATATGTCATCCCATTTCCACTTTGGAATAGGGAGGGGTTTCAGCATACTCGCTGGTCGTTGGTGCTCGATATTAACCTGCTGATAGGTTAAACATCTTGAAACAAACTATGTGACTTCTCGCTTCATATTACCCCACGAGTAATATTGTTTCTAGTCTTATATATTTTACTGGGGATATTACATCCAACTACCTTATTAGATGGCCTGTTTACAGGTTAATCCCTATTGTTTCATAAATTACAGCGAATGACAATAATCTGGCTTGGTGTTGACTTCTATTAAAAAGATGAAAATGCCCCTCTATTTACATAAAGAAAATATTTATTTTAAAATATATTTCACATTAAATACATTTCGGAGACGGGGGCCGTAGGCTGCCCCCGATGGACCTCAGCCATGGTTGACTGGAAAGGAGCTCCTCAGAGCGAATTCCGAATCTATTATCGGATTTGAAATCGGGTATGGGAGAAGGCCGGAAAATGAAGTCAAAGTGCTGGCGATGATGTCACCGAGTGGACGGAATGACGTCACAAATAGAAGATGATGGAACTGGAATCGGATGATTGGTCAATGAGCGCCTCGGAAAAAGGATTCCGGAACTATAATCGGATTTATGATCGAACGTTGGATCAGGCCGGAAAATGAAGTCAAAGTTGAAATAATGACATCACCATGATGCAGTGATGACGTCACTTGACGTGTTGGTGAAGATGAATTGGGCGTTTTCATACCGGGCGAATTACAACGATTAGAGGATACCGTTAGAACCGTATTGATGTAAGGAAAACGTTTACAGATGATAATCACGACGCGGATGACCAAAAAATGCCAGAAAATCCAAAAGAAATTCTGGAGAAAATCTTTTATTTAATTGCGGAGCTTCTGCGCGGCGCGTCGGAACCCGACGATGCTTCCGAGTGTACAGACGTGTTCAGGCTCCGAGATCTTGGCTTGGGTTCGGGGCATGGGGTTCAAAAAATCTGCAGGCTTTTCGGCGCTCGAGTACGGGGTTTTAATGGCGGACAGACCGACGCTGAGGGATATTCCCCGATGGTAGAGGATGGAGTCCAAAAGTGTTATATATATATATATATATGTGTGTGTGTGTGTGTGTTTATATTATAATGAGGTCCAGCATGTGTCACCCACGTGGGGCCAAAAATAAATGGGTAAAAAAGAAGAGGAAAAATAAAAGGGCAAATCCGGAATATCAGTACTCTCTCCTGTGACATCATCTGAAAGTTTGACTTTTGTTCTTCGTTGTAAATATAGTTTCTGGACAGAGCAAAATTTGTCCTTCATTGTAATATATGAAACAATAGGGACTAAACTGTAATTTGACCATCTAAAAAGGTAGTCAGGTGTAAATCGCCCATATTTTAATAGACCCCGGATTAATGGAGTATGGGGTAGCATGAGCCTCTCTCATAATAGTCATTCAACTCTTCATTTGTTAATACACATAACCGATTCTTGAAACTCACAAGTCCATCCTCGTGGACCACAAATCCAAAGGCTTTCCTCTGAGTTACTTCATCCCGGATCCACGACAAAAACGGATTTGTAATCTGCTTTGTCCGGGTAGTATCGTCTAAAGACGATGGAAACTTAAGTGTACAAAGTTGCGCTTTCACATGATGTAACCAAACCTCGATCCCTCGTCTCAGAAACTCTAGTTGCAGTTTCCTCTAAACTATTAGTCGAGCAAGCATTTGCTCTTGTATTATCTTGCAGCTCAAGGCATCAACAACCACATTCACCTTACCCGGGTGGCATAAGGTCTTAGTATCATAATATTTGATCAATTCCATCCACCTTCTCTGTCTCATGTTTAACAAATTCTGAGTAAAATATTTACTTCAGACTCTTATGATCAGCGAAAACCTGAAAAGTGACTCCATACAAGTAATAGCGCCAGATTCTCAAAGCAAACACCACAACTGCTAACTCCAAGTCATTGTTCGGGTAGTTGACCTCGTAAGGTCGCGACTGTCTCAATGCATAGGTAATCACTTTCCCATTATGCATCAGCACAATCCAAGGCATTGCCCTGATGCGTCACTATACGCATGAATCCCTTGGTTCCTTGTGCCAATACCAAATCAGGGGCCGAAATTAATCGATTCTTGAGCTCATCAAAGCTCTATTAACACACGTCTGACCATGTGTATTTCTCTTCTTTTCTCAAAAGATTAGTCAGTGGTTGAGCGATCTTGAAAAAAACTTTCACAAACCGTCTGTAATAACTGTTAAACCAAGAAAACTCCGAATTTCCTTCACATTCTTCAGAGGTAACCATTCTCAGATAGACTCCGTGTTTTGCGGGATGTTGTTACCCAAAATATTATCCGGAGATAGTATTGCTGGAACGATCGAGTAACAAACAAAATGCGAGAACACTTCCGTGGGAAAATGGATAACACAAGATTTGCCGGGGTTGTTAGTCCCGGGCTTGAATGCTCTCGCGAGATGTTATTAATAAATATACTGTCGAGTACAAATATTAACGTTAGAATCTAATACAATGAGTGTAAAAGCTTCTAGTTATCTAGGCTTTAGAGCGCGTAGATTGCCGGAAGAACCAGATGGATGAATCTGTGAGTTCTTGCTTGGAATTTATGATGAATGTGTGTGAATGTCACTATGAATATGTTAGTGCTTGCCGAAAGAGCCTTTTGTTCTCTCTTTTGTGTGTATTTTTGCACTTAATTCGTGGTAGAATCCGTCTTTTTGGCCGCAACAGTGAGTTCTCTATTTATAGGGGACTAAGTAGTTGGGATCCCTCGGGCGATCGCGGGCGATCGCCGTTTTCTATATTAAAATAAGCGGCCGATCGTCCCGTCACGTGGGCTGTTCCCTTGAGGTCCGAGGTTGCGGTTGGAGGCCGGTGGGTGAACGATGGGAAGCAAGCACGCGTCGCGAGTCATTGTCGAGGAGGGTCCACCCATTACCTTTCGGCGGCCTTGTCGGTAGGTGCGGTAGGTGACAGTGGGGTCAATGATCCTTTTTGTTGGTATCCTATGAAGATCCGCGGGTGGGCCATCGTCCAAGATTCGGTCTTCGGCGACTTTGACGGATCTTGGATCCCCACGTGGCATGAGGCGATCGCCTCGAACCGTTAGACAAAGACGATCGCGGTATCAAAAGGCGATCGCTGGTTACCAAAAAGGCGATCGCTATATTATGCGGACTTTAGGTGTTCGTCAGGAGTTTGGCTTCTATGGTTGACTTTTCGGGAGGTCGCGATCGCCTATCGTGGCGAATTAATCGTCACAACAATTGCCCCACTCGCCTTGATGTTGAAAACACGGGGTGAGGTGGCACCGTTAGCGATCGCCGATGTTTAGACGACCGGCCGATCTGAATTCAAATATGGGCGACCTTCTTTCGCGTCGGGAGCGGCGGGAAAAGAAGGCGGGCCTTTCCTGGCGGCAGGACACGCGTCGTCTTTGCCGTTGGGGGAATCAAGCGGTTTGTCGGACACTGCCGGTGGCATGCCCTCGAAAAGACGCGCATGCGGGATTCGAGGCCGCATTTAATGCGTCCCCACGTGACGGTTCGATTCGGTCCCGAGGTTTCTCCTTTTTGCACTTAGGCCCTCGTTCCCATCTATAAAAAAGGGGGCTTCTTCTCCTTCACTTTTACGCGCCCTTAGCATCCATGGCAATTTCTGCGAAATTTACGGAGCCTTTGAGTGCCGATCTTCTTCTTTTTCTAGGTAAGATTAAATTTATCCTTCTCCTTATCTTTACTTTCCAATATGTCGGGAGGATCGAAAACCTTCGAGGCCGGAAGTTCTTCCATTGCCGCGCGTTGCTGAGCAGGAGGAGGTTCCGTTAGAGTGGATATGGAGACGGCGGTGAAGCTATTAGAGCGGGGATTGCACCGAAGAACTCGAAAAACTTTTCAACGAGGCCGAGGTGGCGGGGCGGCGGAGAGCGGGGGTTCGCCGGTGGATGAAGACGATGCAGTGCGGGAGGCACAGGAAAGAGAGAAGCGGTCGGCCCCTCTATGTGGCTTTTGCTCGAGATGATGGAAACGATCACTTGGACCTTGCCGGAGTCGATTTGAGGCCTACTCGCCGCTCACCCTTACAAACATGTGAATCGGACGGTCTTTGAGGCCGCCGTCCCGTCTCCGTGGACTCTCGGCCGAGATCCGATACGGCGACCAAGAATGACTCCGAGCTGGAGGGCCAATATCACATCCCCTCGACGTTTCCCTTCACGTGCCTTTGGAGAATGGCGCGCCCGACCAACCGCCCGAGGATATGGTCGCCGTCAGCGAGATGATTATGGAGGCGGAGTGCGATTCCGTTGCCACTCGCCGTCTCCTATTCTTTGATCGCACGGAATTTGGCGCCTCTTCAGCGACGCCGAATGCTTGGGCTGCAGATCATCTGCACGTTGACCTTGTTCGGCGGTCACCGGTTATTTCGTCACCTTAGCGCCTGGAGATGAATTATCTGTTTAAATTAGGCTGTGAGAAAGGGACGATCGGCGGTTATCATATCCGGGCCGACTCGGGAGAGTGGTTCTTGGCGTGCGAATAAGACCAAGGGCGACTGGCAAAATGGTGTTGGAGTCGGCGGGGCATGGCGATCGGCGTTGAGTGAAGGGCTGAATGAAGAGTTGGAGATTCCCACTATTTTAGGAGAGGAATCCGAGTAAGGATTTAAACTCTCCCTTTGATTGAGCTTGTCTTGGGTGATCTAATTTTGTTTTCTTTTGCGGGACCTCTTGTACCGGCGACCGGCGACCTCCGTTTGATTTCTTGATCGTTTGGGAGCGTATTCGTGCGTTGCGAACTCCTTTATTAACGTTCGATCGCTTGTACTGAAGCTCATCGGTTGGGGGCTCGTTTGTTTTGCTACCCTCGTCACTTGAAAGTTCAAGGTATGAGGTTAAATGGTGTTTCCTTTCTTTGTGATCGTCTCCAAGATGTTGTTTCATTTTATCTAACTTGTTTGCACCTTTTCTTTGTGAGGCTTACTTTCCCGAATCGCCGAACCTCGCGAGAGATAGCTATGTCGGACTTGGGAGTTCTTAGTCGCCTTAATTTGGGCAAGCGGTGAGTCGCGTTCTGCGGCAGCGTCTCAACTGCCCGTGTGAGACCCGGCGAGGCGCCGGTCGCCAAGCCGGTGGTCGAGGAGAGAGCAGCTCAACGCCGCAAGAGGCGGAGGTCGGAGTCCCCGTCGATCTACGAGGCGGACGTATCGATTCTTGAGCCTCCGGTCGGCTGCGGCTCCTATCTCCGCCATCCCGATGATGGAGCGATCGGCGCCAAGCCCACGGTCACTGGACCCGGTCATCAGCGGCTCGGCGAAGAAGATGGCGATCGCCGTCTGCGGAGACACCCGAGGCAAGCCTTTTCGGACGCGACCCGAGTGGTCAATAGGTAAGAGTGGGTCAAAAATTTTTACGAGTTAGGCATTAGAGCATGGTACGGGCTAACTCCTTGATTTCCTTGGTTTGCGGCTGCGAGTTCGCCTCGCCGACCGGACATCGCCCCATGGTCTTGGATTTCTGTCGAGCAAGGCTCCACAAGGTTACGTCGAAGTCCACGCTTACATTCGCGAGCAATCACTTCTGCCCAAGGCTTGGGCGGCCGAACCTTGGCGCGATCGCTCGTCGGCGATCTGGAGATGCCATGCGGGCGGCCGTTGCCACTGGCTCTTGAGGCGGCGGCGATGGCCGTCAGTGCTCGGGATTTTGAGGCGACCCTCCTGCTCATCTCCATCGCGAGCTCGAGACCGCCGGAGCGAAATATCGAGGATGCGGGCAGATTCGGTCGATGGAGAAAGAGTATGAGGAGACCGCCAAGCGGGCTAAGCGGGGCGTGGATCGATTGAAGCGGAGCCGAGTCGCTCCAAGGAAGGCTGCCGATCGATCTGTAATAAGGAGAAGGAGACTCGCTAGAAGCTCGAGGCTTCGCGGGAGGAGGCGGCCGGGCTGAAGGCTGCGGTGGATCGGCTCGGTGGTGGTGGAGGCGCGAAGAGAGCTGGAGAAGGCCGGGGCGAGAATGTTGCCAAGGCGGCCGGGCGGCGGAGGTCGAGAAGACGGCGGCGGATCTGAAAGAGCGGTGAAGGCGATCGAGGTCGATCCTACCTTAACGTCGGGCACGTCGGCGAGTTCGCTTACTATTTGGCCTATCTTGTGTGTCCGAGTTGCTAAAGGCGGGGAGTCGAGACCGGTCCTCGATGGAAAGCTTCGATCCTATGTCTCCAAGCATCCTCTGCATCAGAATTCTCTCTGCCGATCCTTGATTTGGTCGACCTCGGGATTGACTTGAGTTGGTATACGGCAAACTCATTCATCCCGAGGCCGATGCCCAAGCCGATCCGCGACCCGAGGCGAAGACGGCGGCGGGGCTTTGAGAGGCTTTGTTTTTCCTCTGTAACTTGTACTTTTTGTTGTAATGCCTTGAGCCTTGAAATGTATGAAGCTTGTGTTTATGAATAAAATACTCCTTTTCTCATTCCGCGTAATGCATTATATGCGATCGCCTTTGACTATTCGTGTGCAATTTTTTGAGTATGCGTATATTTGCTTCGATTTTTGTTCGTCCGGCCGATTATGCGAGTGTTGAAAGTATTGACATGTTTTGAATTGGAATTCTTACTTGTAATTTTCGTCGGACGATCTCGATCGCCACTGCATGTTTTTGAGCGAAGCCGATCGAATATGGTTTCTCTTTGTTCGATCGTATTTGAGAGTAGCTCGGCCTATCCACCCCCCTTGTTCTTGTTCACTTATTGTAAGTAAGGGAACAAAGACTAATCTGTCTGGCGAGCTATCTTCATTTCGCCGATTACGAAGAGTCATGTGTGGTTGCGGTGTTCGATGGACCGATCTCCCCAATCGTGTCTTCGTGTGCGCGGGATATTTAGTATCTGCGACTCACTTTTTGTGAGGTCCTCCGTTAGGCTACGCACGCCTTGTGTTAAAGCGAAGGCGGGCGATCTCGGTCTGGAGGAGTCCTTGCGCGGAGTGTTGTCGGCTTATTCGACACCACGTCCGCGGCTTGTCGGCTCTGCTTCCACCTCGGCCCGCCATGAAGATGGCGATCCTCGGCGGTGTGCGTTGAGGCAGGGGGTAACGACACGTCGCATTGTTCGGGTTCACCATGTTAGATGATGTACCTTGAGAACGTGCGATCGCGCCTGCGACTATTTTGGAGGGTCCTTCGGCTACGTCGACCTCGTATTTAAACGAAGGCGGACGATCTCGGCCAAAGGAACCTTGCATGGCGAAGTGTCGGTTCCATCGACCTCCGGGACCATGGTTGCAATAATTTTACCTAGGATCGTCGTGATCGGCGATCGTCGGTGATATGCGATGCACAGTGGGGCGATCGCCATAACAGATGGGATAACAAAAATCTCAATATATTCCTTGTACATCATTGAAATCGAATACAAATTTATCACGATAGTATTTTTTCGGATGCACGGCGTTCGAGGGTATTGGTGCAGATACCGTCGGGATGTTCGATTCGTAGGCTCCTTTAGTTAACCATCTGGATACTCGAAAGGTCCTTCGATTTGGACCAAAGGCCTTTGTATGGGTTTGGATTTTCTTGAGGACGAGATCGCCCACTTGAAATCTTCTCTCTCGACCTTTGAATTGAAGAACTTCTCGGCTCTCCTTTTGTGGATTGTGTTCTTCATTTTAAAGGTCGGCCGTCTTTCTTCAAGCATGTCTAGGTCGATTCGTCGGGCTACATCGTTGTCGGTCGTCATCTCTGTTCGGTTCGATGGTGAGGACGGCGATCTCGAAGGAATCACCGCACATTCGAAGGTAAGGGCGACGGGGTTTCGCGGTTGAATTGCGGGTCGTCGTTCGGTAGGACCATAAAGCGTCACGGGAGCTCGCTCGCCCATCTTCCTTGCACGGATTAGTCGTGCTTTGATCGTGTGTTTGAGGATCTTATTCACGCCTCTACACGCCCGTTAAATCGAGGGTGATAGGGCGGCGAGAATAACCTTTTGACTCCCCACTTTTCACGAATTGCATGACTTCTAAGCCGTCGAGCTGTTTCCGTTGTCGGAGATGATGGCACAGGGCAAACCGAATCGGCATATTATGTTTTTCCATATAAACTTGATCACTTGTTCTTGGCGATCTTGTTGAGCGGTTCGGCCTCGGCCCATTTGGTGAAATAATCGACCCCAACGATGGCGAACTTACCCCTGGAGCCGTCGGCAAGGGACCTATAAGGTCGATGCCCCATTGCGC
The DNA here is from genome assembly GCA_033398695.1 of Orobanche coerulescens. Lineage (NCBI taxonomy): Eukaryota > Viridiplantae > Streptophyta > Magnoliopsida > Lamiales > Orobanchaceae > Orobanche > Orobanche coerulescens. The sequence continues at coordinate 56,818,316 of CM065803.1, forward strand.
AAATGGCCAAGGGCTATACATGGAGGTGGTACATTCGGGTGATAGTTTTATGTTGGGGCCCATTATCGACATCTATGACAAGATCGGCATAAGCGATCGCATCTTTCGAAGTGATGGCGAGAAAAATCCTTGTGCAGTCGTCTTATGGAGGAGGGCTCGCGCCGCGTGGTTCCCACAAATCCGTCATGGATTTCGGCTAAAGCAGGCCGACCTTCCTCGGTGTAATACACTTGAGGAGGAAGGTGAAAGCTTCGTTTGTAAAGCCGATCGTCGATAGGGTATGCACAGTCGCATAAGGCTGGAGTTGGAGAGCTTTAACACGGTCGTCGAGGACCGTTCCGTCTTTAAGTATTTGATGAGCGAGTCATCGATTCTCTTCGGCGATGGCGGCCGTGGCAACCAAATTCTGTCGATCGCGGCCTTGCTGACTTTGTGATTTGGATGTTGGAGAAGTGGTGCCCCATCCGATGATGCTAGTTTGGAAAGTGCATCGGCACAGGGAGTTGTGCTCTCTCGGGACTTGCTCGATTAGTACTTCTTCAAATTTTGTGCACATTTCGGCGACCGGCTCTTGGTATTTGACCATCTGTTCGCGCGTGCCTCATATTCCCCCTTGACTTGGTTCACGACCAAAGGGAGTCCATGTAGATATGGGCGTCGAACATCTAGGGCGAGGCTAGATCAAGCCCGCCTACGAGCTTCGTATTCGGCTTCATTGTTGGTCGCACGAAAACCGAAATGCACGGCATTTGTGAAACTCGACCGTCTGGGCTAATGAGGACAATCCACCTTTGCTCTCGCATTGGTATTGAGCCATCCACGTATAATTTCAGGCGAGTCGGCCGACCGGGTCGGTTGTGAGGGAACGTTAATTCCACCACGAAGTCCGCGAGCTTGGCCTTTGATCGCCGTGCGAGAGCGTAAGTGATACCGTATTGTGCGATCTCCGGCGACCACTTGAGGAGTCGCCGTTGGTGTCCGGTCGGTGCGGGACTTGTCTTAGAGGTAGAGTGGTTAGGACCTCCACAGTGATCGAAGTAAGCTCTCGGTTTCGTACACTCATGACAAGGGCATGGCGATCTTCTCGATGGTGTGTAACGTGTCTCGGCGTCGTGGAGCGCTGGCTAACATAGTAGATCGGCAAGTGGGCTTGCCCCTCTGCTCGCACGAGCGGCACTCGGTCGACCTCGAGGCCGCTAAGTAAAGGAATAATTTTTCAGGGATCGGCTTTGCCGAGGATGCGGGGGTTGGATAGATATTCCTTTATTTTGGCGAATGCTATCGGCTTTCTTTCGTCCATGCGAACTTCTTGTTCTTGATGGTCGCGAAGAAAGGCTTGCTTTATCGCCGAGCCGTGATATGAAGCGGTTGAGGCGGCTAGACGGCTTGTGAGGCGTTGCACTGTTTGATGTTTCGCGGTTCTGCATGTCAAGGATCGCTCGTATCTTGGCGGGGTTCGCCTCGATCCCCCTTTGGCTCACTATGTGCCCCAAGAACTTCCGGAGCCCACCCGAAGTTGCATTTCTTGGGGTTGACTTCATGTTAAACTTCTCAAGGATGGCGAGCGTCTCGGCAAGATCGTTGAGGTGATCTTCCTTCTTGAGGCTTTTGACCACGATATCGTCAATGTAGACCTCCATGGTCTTGCCGATCTGATCGGCGAACATCCTGTTGACTAATCGGTAGGTCGCCCTGCGTTTTCAAGCGAGCGGCATTCGACCCAAAAGTATATGTCTTTTACGTGTGGAAAGATGTGTGTTTTATGTCTTCCTCTGCCATTGGGATTTGATGATATCCGTGAAGGCATCCATAAGCGACATCATTTCGCAACTGCCGTGCTATCGACCGGATGATCGATATGAGGCATTGGGAAGTGATCTTTTGGACATGCCGCGTTGAGGTCGGTGAAGTCTATGCATAATCTCCGAGAGCGTCGGCTTTTTGGCGAGCACCGCGTTGGCGACCTTGTGGTTCGTCGATTGCTACTCCGTCGATCATTTGCCGAGTAACCACGGACTTCTATGTCGGCGCTGCGTATTTCTCGGGACCGAACTTCCTACGCTTACGGTGAGCAGGTTTCATTGTCGGTCGATCTTGAGATAATGGCGGGCGTGTTCGGGACTTATGCCAACCATATCTTGATGCGACCGAGGCAAAGACACCGATGTTCTTACGTAGCAAGTTGATCGATCTCCCTTTAATTCGCGGTCGATGCTCGCGCCGTCTGTACCTCCGTTACGGATGACCGGATCCATCGTAATGCTTTCTAACTCTTCGACGAGGCAGTCGCCTCTCGTTGGTACGATCTCGGACTCGGTCCTTGGATCGATGTCGAGACTTGGCTCAAACCGATCCTTGGCTCGATGTCGTCCGTCGATCGATGAGAGATGGCGTTCCACGAGTCGGGTTGGTACGAAGTCTCGGGCTCGTCGATCTCCATGGGTTGATCGTCGGTCGCTTCAATGTTACATACGATGCAGGAAGTATTGAAAGAATTAACAACATAGGAGTAACTCAAACATCTCTTTGCCATTAGTTGATCTCCTTTTACGATCGACCGTCCCATCGGTGGGGAATTTGATACGATAAAGAAAGATGAGGCGACCGCCTCAAAGGTTTCTAAAAGGGGCGACCTAGGAACCCATTATAGATCTTTGGGCCTATCTATGATTACAAAGCTTAGGTTTCTAGTAATCCTAACCTTGGGATCATAAAAGCATACTAGCTCGACGGAGAGCTTGATCCTCCGTAGGCTTGGGTGTGTTGTCGCGAACCCTTGAAGTACGGTGTCGAAAGGCTTGATGAATTTGATCGGGTTGCCGAGTTGGTCTAGGCGGATTTGAATATGATGTTGCAAAAACTCCCATTGTCGACCAACACGCGATCGGCCGTCTTCCCAAGGATGCAAGCGGAGATCACTAGTGCATCCTCCTTGGGACATTGCACTCCTTCCTGTCCTTGTTGGAAAAGGTGATGAGCGCGTCTCTAGAGATGGTCGGTTCGGAGGTACAACGACGTGGACCGGCGAATGCCCTCGGCTCGGCTTTTCGTTTCTGTTCGACATGGTGGAAGCAGGGAAAGACCCCGAGGTTTCCACCTCCCGCTGAAGCATGTTGACCGGCCGCGAGTTGATCGGTGGGACCGAATCATCGAGTATTCCGGCTCATGCTCAATTAGCGGCCGGATTGGGAGGAGTTCTCTCGTGTTGCCGCTCGCGCCCTCGGTCCTTTCCGTCCTTGGTTCGGCTTGGTGACCAAGTTGTCGTTGCCTTCCTCAAACAATCGCGAGTTGCACGAGGAGATCGCGGCCTTGGCTAGTGTTGTGGCGGGACTCTTATGATAGGCACGAATTTGCTACGGTCTAGGTGACCGTGGTCCCTTATTGGCTTTGGCTTGAAAGCCACTCGCGACCCTTGATCGCGTTGAAGATGTGGGCGGAGATAAGTTGAGGTTGTGAAGAAGGTGGACCTCTACATCCTCGAAGGCTTTGAACTCGCCAGCGGCAGCGTCGCCTTTACAGGCTTGGCGACCGCCTTCTTACGGACATGGGAGGGTGCTTTTCCTTCTTCGGATGGTCCCTCTTCTAAGCGGAGTGAGAGCATCCTCTGTCGGCCGGGAACCGGCGGCCTTGTTGCGGAAAATCGAATAGGTCGGGGATATCTTTTGTGAGATGCTGAACATGGGCGGCGTCGTGGAATCCGCTCATAAGCGAGTTGAGAGCGATCTCGTCGCCGACGGGCTCACCGGTGAGGACTATCTCGTCTACCGGTCGATGTAATCCTCATCCGATTCGTCCTTCCCTGCTCGATTTTCATCATGCGGTGAGGACCTTAGGCGGCGACTTTGGCGAAGTATGACTGAAGTCGTTCGCTAGCTTCTCAAAGCAATTGATTGAGCGAGATGGTAGTGAGGTGTACCATCGTAGGCGAGTCGCCCGAGTTAACGGGAACATACGACATTTCGTCGCATCGAAGCTCCGCACCCGGTCATGTAGATCCGAATTTGCTTAAGTGGGTTTCGGATCCGATTTCCCTCGTATAAAGGTGTTTGTGGGGGATTGATAGTTGGTTGGGTGAGGCGAGCTCGATGCGAGTCGTGAGTGGTTCGCTTGACCAATGATCGATCTCTGGCGCTGCCCCATTTTCCATGAGCGCCTTCATCTCGTCGAGTGGCGTTGTATGGCGGCTATCGCCGTCGCTTTGGCTCGCCGATTGACTCTCGGAGCGTGAACCAAGGCGATCGTGTGCGATCCCCAGCCCCGTGGTGAGCAGCGATCTCCCTTCCCGAGAGGTTCCCTTCTTGGGCGGCGGGGCTCGTTGGCCGGTCTGTCTCTTGGGAGTCGGATACGCCGAACTCACAGTAAAGGATTCGGATATCGATGTCTCATTTGGGCCTGAGTGCCAGTCGCCATGAGGATCGCTTCTGGCGGTGAAGACGGAATCGTCCCGCCTTACGAGAGTCTTCTCCGGCTCGGGGCTTTACGCCGATTTCTCAACATAGATCCCCTTGAGCTTAGTTTGCTTGCCGGCGGTTGGGCGACGGGGTGATGGTGGGCGCATCGTGGGCCCTCTGCCGTTCACGAGGATGGCTATAGCCTCCTCAATCTGTTCGATGTCTGGGCCCGATCGAGTGAGAGGCTAGAACCGTCCCTCGGGGCGGGAGTGAGCTTAGCGTCGCCACGGTCGCCTTCCGTGGTGGGATTCGGTCCTCGCCGGAATAAGATTTCCCGTGAGATCTCGGTGGCCCTCTTGGAGGTTGTTCGATGTCATTTTCGATGGTTTTCTATTGAAGAACGGTGAGTGTTTCTTCAAGTATATGTCGGAGAACGGTGAGTGTTCTTGAGGCGGTAGGAATAAAAATGAAGGTTTAGATCGCCCCTTCCTCTAGCGCCAATTGTTGTTACCCAAAATATTATCAGGAGATAGTATTCTTTGGAACGATCGAGTAACAAACAAAATGCGAGAACACTTAGTGGGAAAATGGATAACACAAGATTTGTCGGGGTTGTTAGTCCGGGCTTGAATGCTCTCGCGAGATGTTATTAATAAATATCTTGTCAGTACAAATATTAATGTTAGAATCTAATACAATGAGTGTAAAAGCTTCTAGTTATCTAGGCTTTAGAGCGCGTAGATTGCGGAAGAACCAGATGGATGAATCTGTGAGTTCTTGCTTGGAATTTATGATGAATGTGTGTGAATGTCACTATGAATATGTTAGTGCTTGCCGAAAGAGCCTTTTGTTCTCTCTTTTGTTTGTATTTTGCACTTAATTCGTGGTAGAATCCGTCTTTTTGGCCGCAGCAGTGAGTTCTCTATTTATAGGGGACTAAGTAGTTGGGATCCCTCGGGCGATCGCGGGCGATCGCCGTTTTCTATATTAAAATAAGCGGCCGATCGTCCCGTCACGTGGGCTGTTCCCTTGGTCCGAGGTTGCGGTTGGAGGCGGTGGGTGAACGATGGGAAGCAAGCACGCGTCGCGAGTCATTGTCCGAGGAGGGTCCACCGTACCTTTCGGCGGCCTTGTCGGTAGGTGCGGTAGGTGACAGTGGGTCGATGATCCTTTTTGTTGGTATCCTATGAAGATCGCGGGTGGGCCATCGTCCAATTCGGTCTTCGGCGGCTTTGACGGATCTTTGGATCCCCACGTGGCATGAGACGATCGCCTCTGAACCGTTAGACAAAGACGATCGCCAGGTATCAAAAGACGATCGCTGGTTACCAAAAGACGATCGCTATATTATGCCGGACTTTAGGTGTTCGTCCGGAGTTTGGCTTCTATGGTTGACTTTTCAGGGAGGTCGCCGATCGCCTATCGTGGCGAATTAATCGTCGCACAACACGGGACACTAACCCCATAAGATGATATCACGTGTCCGAGAAAAGTCACATCGTACATCCATAATTCACATTGGGAAAATTTTCCAAAAAACTGCTCTCACCTCAACACATCGAGAACCTTACAGAGATCATGCTCATGCTCTTCACTGTCACGAGAGTAAAGCAAAATGTCATCGATGAGACGACCACAAAACGATCTAGATAATCAATAGACACTCGGTTCATTAATTCCATAAACATTGTCAGCGCATTCATCAACCCAAATGGCATCACCACAAACTCGTAGTATCCATAACGAGTACGAAAATCCATCTTTGAAATATCAGACTCTCGGATCCTCAACTGATGATAACCAAATCTCAAGTTGATTTTGAAAAATACAGCAGCACCCTAAAGCTGATCCAACAGTAGAAGTTGATCTTTCTACCATCTGATAGACCAATAACGTAAGGTTCACAGTCGGTGACGCTATCCAGAGGCAAACTACTCAAGCATCTTGTGAAGTGCCAATATCAATAAGAGCACACACGGACTGAAAGGGAATATTGAGTGTACCTGCAATCATATGGGCCTCGAGATCATCGACCTTCTTCATTTCACAGATTCGGGATTTGCCGCCCCGGCACTAGGAGTACCTGCATGGGAATCTCATATTTCTTCTTCCCCACTTGGTAGTCTTATATCTTAGAGAGGCCCTTGAAAATCTTCTATGTCCACCATCCTTTTCAAGTATCAGCATATCTTAGGGAGGCCCTTGAAAATTCTCTTTGTCCATCATCCTTCAAGTATCCATTGCATTGTGATAATACCCAAGCATTCGTTTATCTTCTTTGCAATCAACGACTTATCGAAGATTCTCTATCTTCTTTTCCATCACTCATCCTCATATCTTTGTTCCTATAAAAATGGGCTCATAGAAACAAGCTAAATTCATCGAACCCAGACCAAATTGCACCAAAAGGATTTGGGAAATATAAAGAAACTTCCTTCTTCCTCAATCAAGAACCTAATTTACAATGTCCCAATGACTAATTAGTTCAGCATCAAACTTAGAATCCTCTGAGCCATCTCAATACCATTTCATTTCTGAAAAGTAGTCTTTCACATATGATCTCATCAAAAATGTAAACATGGGTGCACAATGCTCAATAATGCGAGTCTAGAATCACAATATGCTTAATTGATTTTTTTTTCTTTGAATAATTAATCCGTGTATGAAATAAATAGATTTGAGGGGCAAACTCATAATTTTGCAAGAGGAATTAAGATCCACGAATTGGATTGGTTTCTGAATTGTCGTCACTTTCAGATCTCTTTGCACATGCCAGCGGCAGATGGTGAGGAAAGGCACGCATGGGCGATGTCGAATAAGGCGGCAGATTTTTGAGCACAGGTCCTGCCAATTTTTAGGTTCGAGCTCCGAAGTTGTACGACTTGGAATAATTCGGTGGTGGATATGGTGTTGGAAAAGCTAAATTAAATAAGGGATATAATTATTTAAAATTTTTATTTGATTGTTCACTGAAAGACGAAATAGTGTGTTGTTTAGAGAGTGTATTTTTGTGAGTGGAAAAGAGTTTCACATGGAACAACACAAAGGATTTAAGCACCTTATATATGCAGCATTAATAACCATTAATAAAACATATGGTAGTGGAGGAACTATGCCATGTGTATGTGAGGTGGAGGTGAGGTGGCAAATCTATGCAACTTTTCACTCTTACATCGCCGCTCGCCGGTGTCGCCACCGGCGACAACGGCGTACGTCTCGGGCTTAGAGGCTTTAGTGGGGCTTTGTAGGTGCATTTTGGCACTTCGGCATGCCGTTCACATGGCTCGGGGCGAGTCCGGCAAAACAGCGCGGTCCGCGGGCTTCTCATGGTGATTCTCGCCAACAGTCACGCCCCCTCAATTGGTGGTTATTTTTTGTTGTTGTTTGAATGGACAGTCGTGTCATTTCGGAACGAACGATCGTTTGGCCAACGGTCATGTCGTTTGTGACTAAAAGTGTTATTCGAACGAAGTGGTGCTCCTGTTCGTCGAAGCCTTTCGTGAATAGTGTAATTTCTTTATAAACTGAGTTCGGCTTCAGAAATCGTTACAGGGTTTCGATCCTACTATTCTCATTCTTTCTAAAACACTTTATCCAGAAAATCATTCTTGCCTATTTTCGGATTTCACTCTGTCTTAGCGCAGTTTGGAACTAAGACTTGTCATATCCTGCGGTATTCTTGTTCATAATCTTAAGATACATTTCGGGGTGCAAGAAATACTATAAGGAAAGCATTTCCATGCGTGATTCAAGCCGCAACGTCTTCAATTTCAAAGAATTCTCTAACAATCTTATAGTATCTGTTGCAATGGTGACTGAGGCTCCTGTTTCGAGTCTGGAGGTGATGAACCAAGATTTCATCAAGTTGGACCGCTTCGATGGAATCAACTACACTCGCTTGTAGAACAAGATGCGTTTCTTTCTCACTGCCATGAAGGTCTTCTATGTGCTACCCGACGTTGGAGCCTACCCCGCAGCCGACGGAGGAGGATTCTGAAGAACTCAATCGGACTGGAAGAAGCGTAGAGAGGACGAGTTGTATTCCGTGGCCATATTTTGAACACTCTCTTCAACCGTCTCTATGATCTCTACACCGACAATCCATCTGCGATGGAGATTTGGAAGGTACTCGAGTACAAATTCAAGGCCGGAGAAGAAGGTACCAAAAAGTTCCTTGTCTCGAGTTATTTTGAACTTAAGATGTTTGACGACAAGCCCATACTTGCTCAAGTACATGAATTGCATGTTATTGTCAACAAATTGAGGGTCGTGAAGATTGATATTCCAGAGACTTTCCAAGTTGGTGCAATTATTGTGAAGTTGCCAATTCCTGGAAAGGCTATCGGAAGAAACTTCTTCACAATACCGAGTGTTGTTACCCAAAATATTATCCGGAGATGATATGCTGGAATGGACGGGTAACAAACAATTTGCGAGAGCACGTCCGTGGGGAAGTAAATAACACAAGATTTGTCGGGATTGTTAGTCCCGGGCTTGAATGCTCTCGCGAGATATTATTAATATGAATACTTGTGAGTAAAAATATTAATGTTAGATTACATTTACAATGAGTGTAAAGACCCTAGTTATCTTAGCTCTCGAGTGCTGAAGATTGCCGGAAGAACCAGAGTTGAGGCTCTGTGAGTTCTTGTTACAAAGATGAGGAGTTCTCTGTATTATTTTTGCTGTGTGTAATCGTGTTAACGTTGTCACTGTGTTTTTGCCTATCCTGGAGGCCTTCTATTTATAGGAGAAGAGGTTGTTGGGATGTCCCTATCCACCGCGAGTGTAACACCCCCAGATCAAACCGGGAATTTTACACGCCGCAGACCCTCTCCGTGAGGATCCACCAGGCTTGACATCAACACAACACATTATATTACATACTGACGAATCAAAATAACGAATCAATAGACCGATTTGGTCTTCCGTCACTGCCTTACAAATCAAAATACATAAACTCATCCAGACTCATACACATGCAAGGGTAAAATACTTGCAACGACGAACAATAAGACAGCGGAAAAGACAATACAATGGACTCCGACTAACTGAAGTCAAAACTGGCCTTCGTGTGATTAGTATCATTCGTCTTTCATCATCCCTCGCACCGATCCTGTGTCTTGCTCCGAAAACCCGCATGTACTGACACAATACAGATATCCACCCCGACACTGGGGTTAGCAAAACTCCACTGTTTCGCTAGTGCAAGTATAAAGTGCAAATACGAGCCAAACACAACACATTCCGAGAATATAACGAAAGACTTCCCGAGATATATTTAGTTAAAATATAGTTCAAGTCTTGAAAGCAGAAACGAAGCAAGTAAGTATTTTGAAAACATTTCTAAATCTCGGGAGTTTTGAAAACATCAGAAATTGAAAAGTTCTTAATTCCTCGAAAGCCATTTAGGGTCACAACCCCAAAGTTCATTTTCCAAAATGCAAATCCGTTTAACAAAACACGGGGTCCACGACCCAACCATTCCGATCACAAAACACAGGGTCCACGACCCGATCATCCACTTCAATTCACTTACAAGGACACCTTACACATAACACATTATTCTTATGCCATTCTAGTCAAGCACCAAGACTCGATATATAATGTCTCTCGACCCCGAGCACAAAGCATTGTGATACTCCGGACAATATCACAATTAACGAAAACATCAACGTCATCCTCAAGATGAAAACCACAACTGGTAACCCGCGGCCGTACCCCTTAGTATCGACCCCCAGACATCCCGTCGGACACTCCGGGTGGGAAACCACTTCCGCGGCCGTACCCCTAAGTATCGACCCCCAGACATCCCGTCGGACACTCCGGGTGGAAGTTCATCCACACACGCACCCAAGTCCACTTCCGTGGCCGTACCCCTTAGTATCGACCCCCAGACATCCCGTCGGACACTCCGGGTGGAAGGAACAACACACACACACGTTCCAAAATCACAGTTGCAAACCACAAGCCTCGAAGGTCAATCACAGTATATATAGTTGAGGTACCTTACTAGAATGGCCAGTTCATCCAACATATACTCACGACCAAGTAATGATACGATTCATGCTAGAATTTCGACGATGCAGCTAGTACAAATAACATAGCAATGAGGGAAAATACCTATCCAACCACGCCAAACGACACAATGAGACAGGATCATCAATAGGCATACGTTCCAAACATATCTCAAGGAAAGGTTAAGCTATAAATCCACAACGTCATAATCACACAAAACGATACCACCACACATACTTAGACAAGCATATTTAACAACGAAATCATACGAGTCATCTTTTAAGGAAGTATTGAAAAGCATATCAATTCCTTTGAAAGTTGATTATAGGCATTCATAAATTACGTATCGTAAATTACCAACTAATATATATCCACAAAACACGTAATGTATGGGCAAGATACTTGCCTCGAATGACCACAACGCAGAGAATCGATCGAAGTAGGTTGGCACGAACCGACTACGAACTCGCCGACTCCACCGAACGACAATCCGCAACAATGAACTATGAACGAAAACAATAACAACGAAAATGAATTCCAAAGTATGACCCAAAGCCGCTGAATTCAAAGAACGAATGACGAAAGTTCAAGTGTTTTCCCCAAAACGGCCAAGAACACGATTCGTTCCGACAAAACACGAAAACGGAATTCTAAGTCGAAATATGGATATACAATCCATAGAATATGTTTAACAACATCATTTAACCACAATTTATCCAACAAAATTGGATGGAAAACGAGATCGACAACAAATCCCCCGAAAAGTCGATTCGAAGGAAATCAATAAATATACTTCGATTCGACGAAGAACAATGGATTAAATGATGTTAAACACAAGAATACTACCAAGATTAATCATACCCATCATGGATTAATCAACCGCATGGAACGAATCGGATAAAAATGCAAAACCCCCAAATTCACGGAATTAGGGTTCTAAGGAAGATTACCTTGATTCGCTGGATCAAAGGATGGTAACGGATGATTGATTGATGCTATGAACTCAAGAAATTCATGGATTTGTTGTCAAACAACATGGCTTCGCCACTCTCGAATCGCCACCCGCGGATAGAAGAGGAAGGAAGTGAGAAATGAATGAAAATGTGACTGCTCACATATTTATATCGGGCCGGACTAGCGTGCGCTAGCCTTCCGGACTTGCGTGCGCTTATCGGCCGGTATCGGCCGAGTACCCTCGGCTAGGGCCCGCACGACCCGCACCACCGACCAAACCCGCCGACCAAAGTCGCGACCCGACTCGCTAGCGGCGCGCTACGGGCCGAAGGCTCGCGCTAGCCGACTTGTCCAAGAGCCTCTGACTAAACGGCTCGCCCTAGTAACGCACGCTAGTCGGCCGACGGCAAGGCGCTACCCTGCCCGAAGCGTGTGCTACGACCGACAAGAGCGTGCGCTACCCGCCGATCTGGACCGAGTCCAACCTCGTAACGCCACCGCCTGCACTCCGATGGCGCGCTACACTGCCGAAGCGCGCAGCCTTTCCGGCCAGAAGCGTGCGCTACGCCGGTTCGCCGCACTGTCCGGCCGGTGCCCGCAATCGTCCGGCCCCAAGAACCGTCCGGCGATGCGACCACTGTGGCTCGGCGACTCGATTTCCAAAACGCATTTTAACGAACACGACGAAAAGTTCGCGGACAACATCAACGACCCGAAATGAAAACATAATGTAATAATTAATCATACGCGACCAAGAAACGGGTCGAGACAACAATTACAGATACGGATACCCGTAACTTTTAAGAAATTACAAAATGGCCCAAAACGCCTAAATCACGATACGTGATCGAATAACCAAACCGAAGTTCACAACACGTATAACAAAGTTAAACGAACTTACGGAAACTAGAAATGTTAGCTGACCGAGATTCGCAAGAATCGAACTCAAGTGCGGAAAAGTCGCTAAAAGCACGGAACTCAACAAAACGATATCGAAACGAACTCGGATGACAAAAGTGCGAATTAATCATTCTCGAAATGACGAAGCGGTCATGAGCGAGTCACAAACGGACTCGTAAAAGAAATTTACCAAAAATCGAAGATTGCGGATATTACATTCTACCCTCCTTAAAAGAAGTTTCGTCCCGAAACTTAAAACAAGTAGGGAGAAGCAATATCCCGCCAGGAAAACTCAACGAGTTACGCAAGGAAACGCGTAACTTACGCCCATCGGCGAAACGTTACAAGCAACGCAAAGGAATATACGGCGTGAAAACACGCTCCACGACGACCAACATAACGTCGCCGTTAGGGATATAATAAAACCAACAAGTGACAAGCGTCATCAAATGGATAATACAATCAAGTCAATTATCCAAACAATCACGAAACACAACGGACGAAAATCAATACGATTGACCAACCCAACGGTACATCAATCAAAACGCGAGCCAATCGCTGAACAAATACGGAATTCCACCGCCCAAGGGTTGGAAGATCGAAAACGAGACTAATTTTCCGAACTTGGAAAGGTCACAACGATATATAGATCAATTTGGGACAATATCAGAATTCGCTCGAATGACAAATGTGAGAAACAACACCAGGTCAGAAGCATCAACGAACACAGTCGAGTCGATACGGTTGGACGAAACAGAAGAGAAAGAAAGAAAAATATGGGTATTACATCATATCTCCATTAAAAGAGGTTTCGTCCCGAAACCTAAACAACGAGAACGAAGTGCTGGAATAGCAATAAAACTCCCGTAACATATTTCCCTTCCAAAAATTATAAAGGCTTCAAAAAGCCCGATGAAACAGGAAGCTCAAATCTGACAGTTTTTCAAAGGTGGTTGATAAAAGTCCTCAAAGAGATTTCAGATTTTACATCAAGAATTTATGACCGGAAATATGAAAAAGTATTTTCAAGTGCTAGGAGAAGCGTATCCGGGATCCAAGAAGGACAACCGAGCCAAATTCAAAGGAATATATTTCAAGATTTCAGCAAACGAGGTGAGGTTATACTGTTTTAATATGTTACGGTCATCGTTGTGTCGTGTAACATGATGACCCGCGAGGGGTCGAAAGAATGAAAGAAATCCGAGACGAGTCTCACACATACAAGAATGTTTTATGTGCATTACACAACATGATTTGGACGATTTATAAGGGTTTAATCTCACTGAGTATGCTCGCGTACTCACACCTCGTCATTTATGTTTTTCAAGCTAAGGAATCGATGAACGGGACAAGCAGAAGATGAATACATACTTCCAACACGATGAAGTTCTAAATAATAAAAGATGTTGTCGCCGTAATTATTATTATTTTTACGAAATACTTGATGTTCTTCAACGAATATAATTTCAACGGACTATGTCCGAATATTTGATTTCCCATGTTTTTGTAAAACTGTACTGATGGTTGAATAAATGAGTTTTATTGAAGATTTACTGACTAAAATGCTTCCGCAAATACTCCGAATTTATATAAAATTTTTAAGGAAAAAAATGAGCTGTGTAACGTTCTTTTTAATTAAGAAAACCAGGGCATTACAGAATGGTATCGGAGCAAGACCTCTCTCAGTACGGTGAGATTTGGGGATGAACCAAGCGGAAGCTGGGGAACATGTGACACCCGGGGCCGATGAGGGTGGGGAGTGATCGCCGGTGCAATAAAAAAGGTCACGGACAATAAGCGGCTCTGAGAAATGGGAGTGATCGCCGGTGCAATAAGAAAAAGGGCACGGACAACGAGCAGCTCCTGACAAGGCTTCTAGGCGGAGGGGGACATGACTGAACCGAATTCTCACCAGAACGAGAGGTATTCCAAGACTGTATAGGTATGGGACTATACAGTTAAGGAGGTTTAAAAAAAAAGATATTTCAAAACTTTCTTATTTTTAAAAGTATAACGAATAATTACGGCATGATTATATTTTCGGGAGAATATGTGGTTCATCGCTGCTGCCCAACGTCGACTCTGAGGTAATATTTTCAAGTATTCACTCTTTTATGAAAACTTAAAAATTATGGTATGAGTATAGAATGATTGTGTCGGCAAAAGATTTGAAAGGATATGTGAAAGTATAAATGTTGTCCGAAAGGGACAAAATATGATTTCAAAGAAAGGTATCAAAGTGATTTTTGCTGACACAATCTTTTTAAAGTTATTGATGAAAATACTCATACAAAGTTTGATACAGATTTTCAAAGTTCTTTACGAAGCTCAATTTCGAGAACGAAATTTTTTAAAGGGGGGAGGATTGTAACGCCCCAATACTTATTTAAATGCTATTTATTTTGCTAACGATCATGGATTTTGATTTTTTAATATTTACAGGTTGTCTGATACTTGGACCGATACGTTCCTAGCATAAAATGAAGGACTTAAAAGGAAAAGATTTCAAAATAAATTATAAGGATCATTTTTAGAATTTATGAAAGTGATTTCGAAAAGTTCCGACGATTTTGATACGATAAAATTTCATTACAAAACACTTATATTGCAAAAATAATATTAAATTATTTTATTATTATTATTGAAAATCCATTCCGAGCATATCGAAGATTTAACTCCGACGAGTCCGGAACAGGTCGGAAGATCAAATTTGGACACCGGGAAGGGGTCGAACCGGCCGAGCCAAGTTGACGGACATCTGCCGGTCCCCGCCGGACACGCCTACCGACAGCTGCCGGTCACGGCCGACAGAAGTTTCTCGGCGCTCTCCGGATCAGGCTGTCTGGATAAGGTCGGTCACGACCGAAGCGCCACCGTCTGAGATAAGGTCCCACTGTCCCGATAAGGTCGGTCACGACCGACAGAAGCTTCTCGGCCAGCTGTCCGCATAAGGCCTCGAGCTGTCCGAGTAAGGTTGATTTTCAGCCGACTTTGGACCCCTATTTATACATGTTACCGGACGTGTTTTTGTAAATATCACATATCAATTTGAAGCTCTGGACCTCTACTATAAAACTCCCGTAACATATTTCCCTTCCAAAAATTATAAAGGCTTCAAAAAGCCCGATGAAACAGAAGCTCAAATCGATAGCTTTTCAAAGGTGTTTGATAAAAGTCCTCAAAGAGATTTCAGATTTTACATCAAGAATTTATGACCGGAAATATGAAAAAGTATTTTCAAGTGCTAGGAGAAGCGTATCCGGGATCCAAGAAGGACAACCGAGCCAAATTCAAAGGAAGATATTTCAAGATTTCAGCAAACGAGGTGAGGTTATACTGTTTTAATATGTTACGGTCATCGTTGTGTCGTGTAACATGATGACCCGCGAGGGGTCGAAAGAATGAAAGAAATCCGAGACGAGTCTCACACAGATAAGAATGTTTTATGTGCATTACACAACATGATTTTGACGATTTATAAGGGTTTAATCTCACTGAGTATGCTCGCGTACTCATACCTCGTCATTTATGTTTTTCAGGCTAAGGAATCGACGAACGGGACAAACAGAAGATGAATACATACTCCCAACACGAAGAAGTTCTAAATAATAAAAGATATTGTCGCCGTAATTATTATTATTTTTACGAAATACTTGATGTTCTTCAACGAATATAATTTCAACGGACTATGTCCGAATATTTGATTTCCCATATTTTTGTAAAATTGTACTGATGGTTGAATAAACGAGTTTTATTGAATATTTACTGACTAAAATTCTTCCGCAAATACTCCGAATTTATATAAAAATTTTAAGGAAAAAAATGAGCTGTGTAACGTTCTTTTTAATTAAGAAAGCCAGGGCGTTACAAGTATAGTATTGAATAAAAAGAATAACAGACTTACAAACTTACTCGATCAAATTCTCTACATCCTCATTACCAGAATTGAATAAAATGTAGCGATGACATGCCTTCTAATCACTTTCTTTTTGTAACACTCCCAGAATACAACCGGGAATATTACACGTCGTGGACCCCACACCGAAGATCCACCTGGCTGAACACAAACATACGACCAAATACTTGATCCCGGATGGGGGTCAAACAACATAAAGACATGGACCGATATGGTCAGACAACAGAATCAAACAGTAACAATTTGTTACAACTCATCCCCCTCGCCAGGGTCCAAAAGACAAAACGATACAACACAGCGGAAGACTGAAAAATAATACAACGACACAACAATAACAACTGCATTTCATATCTCTTGATTAGTATCGTTGTCCATCATCTTTTGCACTGATCCTGTGACTGATCCATGCTCCAGCAGGAACTTGGACACAAAACAGATATCCACCCCCCGATTAGTCGGGGGTTAGTAAAACTCCACTGTTTTACTAGTGCAAGTATCAAACCATATAAAATGTGACAAGCAATTACCAATCATAAATCAGGCAACCACACTCTACCAATCACAATGAACAACCATTCATGCATTCCCTGGAAGTTTTATGAATATAGAAACCAACACAAGTGGAGTCTTTGAAAAATGAAATGCCATCTAGGGAATCTTCGAAACTGCAAATCTTTTAGGAACTCATGTCTTACGTTATCAAAAGCCTCTAGGAACTCACGTCATAGGTTTGTCAAAAGCCTATAAGAACTCACGTCCTAGATTTGTCAAAATCCTCTAGGAACTCACGTCCTAGGACTGTCAAAAGCCTCCAGGAACTCACGTCCTAGGTTTGTCAATATCCTTTACATTAAAACATGCGCAACGATCAATCAGAACATTTGTGAACTCTTGTAACATAAACCACATACAACAATCATAACATTAGTGATCCCTTGTTACGTGGCTCCATAGGTTCATCAACCCGCACGGACTATGCCAAACACAATAACAAATATACCGTGAACCCATGTCACGTGCCAAACACAACAAACATAACATTCGTGATCTCTTGTCACGTGGCTCCGTAGGTTCATCAACCCGCACGGATTATGCCAAACACAATACTCGTGATCCCTTGTCACGTGGCTCTGTAGGTTCATCAACCCGCACAGACTATGCCAAACATAACACTCACAAAATCCAGTCACGACTTCGTGATCTCTTGCCACGAGTCACCGTAGGCCCCGTCGAACCTACACGGTTGAACGTACTGTGTCCTGACCCCATGATCGACCGCCATGTGTCATCGCAGGCCTCGTCAGACCCGCACGACTGGAACACAGTACCACACACTAAGTTACGATTCCATGGATCCTTGCCATGAATCCTCGTAGGCCCTGTCGAACCCGCACGAGTGAACTTAGCATCACAACACATATCTTCACAGTTACATTCACATTTCACCAAATCCATACACGGCAAATCAATCACATTGATCATCACAAAGTCACGCATCACGCGTACATAACACAATACCAACAATCACAACAACCATCATTAATCAATGACACACAACCAACATAACTCACGATTAATACACAATACATCACACAATCATATGTACGATCAAGCCAACATGATTATCACAATGCTGCACACAAAACACGATGCACAATACATATATCCAAGTAACATAGTCATCACCAATCCCATATAACGGGGAACACATAACCAATTCACACGAAACACGTTTCAAAGGTAAACAAACCATCAAAACACAACACACGATTTCTAATCACAAGACACAAGTTGTATAAGAAGATACTTGTCTCGAATCAACACGCGAATACTCCGACGGACACGGCTCGACCACAATGCCTCGAAACCTACAACTTCTGAAAGACACAATGAAAACACGATCACAACGAGGTTCAAGACCAACAACAACGGAAACCATCTCAAAATGGCAAAGGAAACTCATTGAAACATTTAATCGAACATTAAATGTTCGATAATTCCCAAGGACACTCAAATCATCAATTGAGTTAAACAAACTCGAAATATGGTTGTACAATCCATAGAACATGATTGATAACATCATATTGCACCAAACGATTCATCAAAATCGGACTAGGATCGATATCAAGAACAAATCTCCCAAAAAGTCAACTTGAAGAAAAATCAAGAAATTACCTTGTTCAGATGAAGAACAACACATTAGATGTTGTTACAATCACTTAGAGACCTCCAAAGCACCTTGGAATGGAAGAAAATCGGCCCAGATTGTGAACCCTAGTCGCCAAATCTCAAACTCGCGGAGGAAGAAGAAGAAATGAAAAAAATGAAGATTTTAGACTAGTGTCCGGTATTTAAACTGGACACAAATTAGCTTGCGCTAATCATCTGGATTAGCGTGCGCTATCGGGGTATATATCGCCCAATATCTCAGTCCAGTGAATTCTGGACTGAACCCGACCAACAGTTAGCGTGTGCTAACTCCTGACATTAACGCGCCCTACACTACCTCGTAGCGTGCGCTAGATAAAACACCAACCCAGTCCAATAACTTCTGGACTGAACCCAAATTACCAGGTAGCGTGCGCAACCCTTACGATAGCGTGCGCTACTGTCGCACCATAGCGTGCGCTACGCTCTACATAACGTGCGCTATTGACTGCCCAGTCCATGGCAGTAGCTTCTGACTCAATCTCGGAACCCTCCATTACCGTGCGCTAACTACAATATCTAGCGTGCGCTATCGATGCTTAATAGCGTGCGCTACTCCAAGTACTTAGCGTGCGCTATTCCTGCTGAACAGGCAATAGGCTCGCACCAAAAATCATCACAACAATGGTTCCTGCCAATGGAACGACAAACACACTACAATCTCAATCGCAACCAGCACGTGTCAATGCATGACACACGATCAAATAGACACAAACAACATAATCCACTAAACAGTAGAAAAAAAATCAATCCACCGGAAACGAAAATCTTGGGTATTACATTCTCCCCCACTAAAAATAAGTTTCGTCTCGAAAATTAAAACAAAGACATCCCAGTGTTAGCAAAACGCCACGCTCAAACATACAAACATCAACTCAGGACCCCGTGACCTACAGTCACGTGTCCCCGTAGGGTTAACAACCCACACGGATTGAGTCGAAACAGCACATCAACATCAATTATGCTCATGACCCTGTGATCTCCTGTCACGTATCTCCGTAGGTTCAACAACCTACAAGGATTGAGCTAAAACAACCATCACAATAAACCACACGGAAATATTCAACTAGAATATCAGATATCAAGTACCATACATCAAGCATCACATATCCAGTTTACACGCAAGATAAAATCCACAAGACCAACATAAAAATACTATCACTGGGCACCGCTGGGCCCTCCAAAAGCAGGAACGATATCTCTCTTCCCGAACATAATAGCAACAGTCTCACAATGCACCGCTTGGTGCCCCGCTAGACCACACTTGAAACAATTCACTTGCGGCGAACGACAATTCCTACTGGTGTGGCCCAC
The DNA here is from genome assembly GCA_033398695.1 of Orobanche coerulescens. Classification (NCBI taxonomy): domain Eukaryota; kingdom Viridiplantae; phylum Streptophyta; class Magnoliopsida; order Lamiales; family Orobanchaceae; genus Orobanche; species Orobanche coerulescens. The sequence continues at coordinate 56,838,017 of CM065803.1, forward strand.
ACGACTGCAGTTGAAACACGTTTCACAATGCTACCCTTACTAGCCATCGGAATAGGATTGTTGGACTGACCAACCAAATGAGAAGCCTTTCCAACCGAACGATGTGAATCAACAGGCTCATGAAACTCACTCATATGGCCCTTAGAGAAACTACCAGTAATCTTCTGCTTCTTGCTTTCTGGACTAGTTTCTATCATAGAAGTGGCCATCTCAATCGCCAAAGCTTGATCCTGGTATTCTTTAAGAGAAGTACAACTGAGAGGAGCCATACTCCGACGTATGCGAGGTTTCATACGCATATCAAAATAACGGGTTTTGTCCGCTTCACTACTCACTTGCTCACGAACATAACCCAACTGCTGGTTATAATCGACTATCGCCTGGGATATCGACACATCCTAAGGCATGGCCGAGAAAAAGTCTACAATATTGCGCTCTCGAACAGGCGGCGGACAATACTCGGCCTCCACGGCAGCCTTGAACTCAGCCCAAGTAGCTATACAATCTCTAGGCGCTACGGCCTCCCACCATTCTGCAGCTTCCTTATCGAGAAGGTACTGATCAATAGGTAACCTCCTCTTATCCGGACAAGATACAACATCAAATGTCCTTCCCAACTGGAAGAGCCAGTTCTCCCAACCTAACGAATCAGAAGCACCCGCGAAACGAGGTGGATGCATTTTCATCACATCTCGTAACCACTTACTATCTCCGTTATCCCTCTCGAGAGGCTCATTCCGGTTTGTTGCTTGATTCATCTGCACCAACTGATTTACCAACTGCTGGAGGATGGTGGCAGCGCCAACATTAACATTATCCCCAGCTGACTGCTCCTGCTCACGCGACTGGTCATCCCGACCATCTGTACTGAGCTGGTTGGCACTCGACAACGAATGAGTCACCGAATCACGTTCCTAATTACGTCCATGGCCGCGACCACGACCTCAGCCTCGTACACTCGGCATACTGATCATACAATCGTTCAATACAATGCACATAATTATAACATCACGTATTCTTATCACGATATCAACACAAAAGGTAATCACATGTTACCGCAATCATCATCAAAATCAACAGCACATAGGTTATTCCACGGCCATGCTCTCTTGGCATCGACACCCAGAGGTTCCACCGAACCATCATCTGGTGGATAATACATACACAGGTATTTCCCACACATCAACAATCACATCCAAGTCATACAACATAATGCATCTTAACACGCGCTAAGCATACTATTTAGCGTGTGTTATGCACTACGGACACAATTTAGAAAGCTTTTTCCTCCACCCTTTTTGAAATTAAAATCATGTTTGAATCATAAATACAAAATTTTTAGGGTGTGAGGGTTTTAACATCATTTACTCGATCATTTGAAAATAGAGCCAATACACGAAAATTATTTTCTCAAAATCCTTTCAAACCTGACAAAATGCCGTCAACGGTAATATTTTACCAAGCATCCAAAATACCTCAAAACACTTCCTTCAGAAATGTGGTCATAGGGTTTCATTATAAGACAAGGTTAGTTCGTTGAAATCAAAAAATTTCCAAGATTAACAGCAACCCATTGTTTGACCGTATCGTCCAAAACCATTTCAAAATTTGTTTTTCCACCAGCGTACTCAAGCCATGGTATCTACAAGAAAATCACATTCAAACATATGCACAGCGGATATGATTACAACAACTATCTAGAATTAACCAATCTTACGATATATGCCCACTCGGCATACGGACTCACAAATTTCACAAACAACTCATAGACATCGGGTTCAAAACACATGTCATCAAGATCGGAATTTGCACCGTGTTGTAGAAGCATAAATTAAATGTGCAGAAATTAACCGACACACGGGTTTATAGAGGTTCGGCTATAAACGAGCCTACGTTCTCTATCGGTATCTTTTTCTATAGGTTCAAGATAAAAACCTTTGTACCTCTCTTCTATCGGTCGAGGGATAACCATTACAATCACGTCTTCTATTGGTCCGTGATAAACCACACGTACTTGTCTTTGTGTCGGTCCAAGTTAAACCATTTTCTTTTTCTATAAGACAAGAAATCAACCTCTCTAGATTTCTATGGGTACTAGATAAACCTCACGAAGATAGCGATTGTGATTCTAATAATGTCGGATCCTTGATCCTAATAACACCGAATCCATTCGTATCTTTTCTTTTACCTCTCGTGTATAATATTGAATGTATAAACACTCAAACTAACAATGTAAGCTCAATATTACAACAACAATAATATCAATATAAATATCTGATCAATGAGTAGTATGCTTGAAGTTGTTGTATGGAATAATACCAAATATGTGGTATTTATAGCCTTCATCACCCAAACTAGCCATTAGCCTCATGTGCATAGATTACGCCCGCTATCTTCCTTTCATTACGTACGCTAACAGCGTTACGTACATTAAACATAATAGATTACGTACGTTAGCACGTACCAGTTTCAGTCCAGTAACATTCGCTTCTTTCCTTACGTACATTAGCCGATCGTGTATTACGTACGTTAAGCTTACGTCATTGCTGACGTCATATATCTGTTGCTGCTTTTCTGACTTCGACTCTTCCCAACATTCTTCTCGTTTGAACACATTACGTACGTTAACTTACATCACTTACATACTTTAATTGCCTAACATTACGTACGTTATTGTTCCTTCTTTACGTACGATAAACATGCAATTTCCAGCTTTTTGCACTTCGTCTTCTTTGATGTTTTGCTTCGTCTTTTTGTTGTTTTGGTTTGTGTAACAACTTAATCATCAAAACATTATTATAGCATGTATGGAACAAAATGTTTCAACAAAACACCCATCCAAGTTTAACAACATAACTAACGAACATCGTTTTCGAACACATGTCGAACTATCAATTCTTCCCCTGAGCATCTCTGATCAGTACACACGTAATGCATCACAAGCACCAAATACAACTTCACTACACAAAAAACTTGTGACAAAGTCAGTAACACAAAATACAACGGAGGAGACTTACATCACAGATCGCACGAAGATGACAGTCGCCCATGTTACTAATCTTCTCTCGCCATCCGACAACTCAAGTGACGGAATAAAACACAACTCAACTCAACTCAACTTGTCAATCGACACCTCGAATGACAGCACAACAGATAACTCAACTCGACCCGACAGCCTAGGTTTCCACAACCTAAGCTCCGATACCATAATTGTAACACTCCCAGAATACAACCGGGAATATTACACGCCGCGGACCCCACACCGGAGATCCACCAGGCTGAACACAAACATACGACCAAATATTTGATCCCAGATGGGGGTCAAACAACATAAAGACATGGACCGATAAGGTCAGACAACAGAATCAAACAGTAACAATTTGTTACAACTCATCCCCCTCGCCAAGGTCCAAAATATAAAACGATACAACACAGCGGAAGACTGAAAAATAATACAATGACACAACAATAACAACTGCATTCCATATCTCTTGATTAGTATCGTTGTCCATCACCTTTCGCACTGATCCTGTGACTGCTCCACGCTCCAACATGAACCTGGACACAAAACAGATATCCACCCCCCGATTACTCGGGGGTTAGTAAAACTCCACTATTTTACTAGTGCAAGAATCAAACCATACAAAATGTGACAAGAAATTACCAATCATAAATCAGACAACCACACTCTACCAATCACAATGAACAACCATTCATGCATTCCCTAGAAGTTTTATGAATATAGAAACCAACACAAGTGGAGTCTTTGAAAACTGAAATGCCATTTAGGGAATCTTCGAAACCGCAAATCTTTTAGGAACTCATGTCCTACGTTATTAAAAGCCTCTAGGAACTCACGTCCTAGGTTTGTCAAAAGCCTCTAGGAATTCACGTCCTAGGTTTGTCAAAAGCCTCCAGGAACTCACGTCCTAGGTTTGTCAAAAACATCTAGGAACTCACGTCCTAGGTTTGTCAAAAGCCTCTAGGAACTCACGTCCTAGGTTTGTCAATATCCTTTACATTAAAACATGCCCAACGATCAATAAGAATGTTTGTGAACTCTTGTCACATAAACCACATACAACAATCATAACATTCGTGATCCCTTGTCACGTGGCTCCATAGGTTCATCAACCCGCACGGACTATGCCAAACACAATAACAAATACACCGTGAACTGATGTCACGTGCCAAACACAACAAACATAACATTCGTGATCCCTTGTCACGTGGCTCCGTAGGTTCATCAACCCGCACGGACTATGCCAAACACAACACTCGTGATCCCTTGTCATGTGGCTCCATAGGTTCATCAACCCGCATGGACTATGCCAAACACAACACTTACAACATCCAGTCCTAACTCCGTGATCTCTTGCCACGAGGCACCGTCGAACCCACACGGTTGGACGTACTGTGTCCTGACCCCATGATCGACTGCTATGTGTCATCATAGTCCTCGTCAGACCCGCACGACTGGACCGCAGCACCACATACTTGTAACACCCCAAACTAGGTGGATATTACAGTGCCGTGAACCCCCGACTGGGACCCACCAGGCGGATGAAAATTAATGAATTAAGTGATATAATTGTAGTACCGAACCACAATATATCAACAATTATTCCGATGAGGAGTTTCATTATAACACACCCAAGATAATACCGAATACATGTATATTTTATATGAAGATAAAATACACAACACTGAACGAAACGGAGTATCCAAATGGAAATCTGCAGCAGAAAATAAATGACAACAACATGAATGACTGAAAGGATCGGGGGGCCCTACTAGTATCACTGGGACTCCTCGCCGTCAACGTTATATTCCCGTGCTTTTGCCTTGACATGACCTGAAAACAAAATCCCCAAACGGGGTCAGTTACACAGAACAACAATACTCAAGAGTTGAATAAACATAATCATATATGCTGTATAAACCACAAGTTCGATCAAAGTGTCAAAACGTCGAACACATGCGATCAAAAGTGAATCGGTCAGATTATAACCCAATCCTGTTGAAAACATACGCAATCAAACATGTTGTATGAATCAACTAACGGTACGGCTCAAAGGGTGGCGCCACACTATGCCCGGGATGGAAATGTGTCCGTGTACAAGCCACCATCGAGTATCGATCGAATACACGTGTGGTCTTGTACCTAATCAGTCTCACGAAGTGATCTTATCGTGTGCACAGTCCAATGTGAGGCCAACAACCAACACACGACTTAATATGTGCCCGACATGAAAATCCTACACATACCAACCGGCACACCAGTATGACCCGGAATGCCACGAGATAACAAAAGTGACATCGAAATCAATAATGACTCACCGAGATGAAATGACAGTGAAATGAATGATAGCTCAATGAAATGATTGGAACCGTCGTTCCTTGTGACTGAAGTGATTAATTGACAATTACAAGTCTCAATACGGTTAATACATTATGAATGAACTATAATTATGAATGAACAACAACGAAAGGAATGAATATCCTTTTAACCGAGTAAGAATTAACTTACACAACGCCGATGAAGAATGTCCTTCCACGAACAACGTCCTAAATGAGATGTCGGTCGCTCGAACAACCTTGAATAACACAATTACTAATAATCCGGTTCAACACACAAATCAAACACGAGTATAACTAACTCAAAACGTCGATACGACTAAACCAAGTTCATTGGGGCATTATATCGAACACGTTGTGGCCAATCTTCGATTGTTTACAACCAAACCTCAATAATACCAATATCAAATCCCCAAGAAGTGTTTCAAACCAACAAAACATCTTCAATACGATCAATAATCCAGTATGAATATCCAAAATCTTGATTTCAACAACAATTAATCGAAAATCCCCAAATCCAACTCAATATTTAAAGTGTTCTTGAATAACCTTTCAATAATCCGATGAATATTCATACATACTCATAATTATATGTATATCTCTTCATACAACATGATTATAACGTCCAAAACATCATATCTCAACACAAATCGAAATCCAAGAGGTTTGAGAATATTACCTTTGAAGATCCAAACACTTTGATTCGATGAACACGCGTTAGATCGACGATCCGAGCTTCACAACCGAATGAAAATGATGAAAAATCGAGTATTCAAGTGATTAATGATGAAAATTTCTCCCACAAACCCTCTCTCTCAGAAGTAAGATGAAGAAATGAGTTTTTCTTCTCAAAATACAAAATTATAGCAACAGACTGTGTGCCATGACACAGGGGCAAAATATGCCCCGGTGCTCGCGGTGTGCATGCCCGGCCGAGTGTGCCGCGGCAGTGACTCGGCAGCGTGCCGCGGCCCTGCCGGCAGGAGCTGCGGCCCCCGGTACAAGCTGGTCGGCCAAAACTTCAAACATGTGTGTGCCGCGGCGCACACTGCCTTGTGTCGCGGCCCACACCCCTTGGATCCTAAAATGATGAAAAATGACCCGTAAAGAGAATAAAAGCAATAGGAATCAATATTTGGGAAACAATAACACCAAATGGAAGTGCGGAAACCCCAAAACGGTGGTTCCAAGCAATGATTACAAGGGTTCGCCCAACAAAAACACAATTTGAACAATGAGGAGATTTGAAATGACATGAACTCCAATGTCAACATCGACTAATGAATCAATTACAACGATCAAGATAATACTCTTGTCTCGATTCCCAAGCAAGGTTGAAACAATGAACAATATTGATACACGACTTGAAGTTATTCCGAACGGTAAACACGGATGAATGAATGTGGATGGTGAATGATTATTAACAAGTGAAAAATTACATAGTGACAATTACTGAATGAAATTACTGAATGATAATGACTGAATGATAATGACTGAATTACAACCGGGTATTACAATACTAAGTTCCGATTCCATGAACCTTTGCCATGAATCCTCGTAGGCCCTGTCGAACCCGCACGAGTGAACTTAGCATCACAACACATATCTTCACAGTTACATTCAGATTTCACCAAATCCATACACGGCAAATCAATCACATTGATCATCACAAAGTCACACATCACGCGTACATAACATAATAGCAACAATCACAACAACCGTCATTAATCAATGACACACAACCAACATAACTCACGATCAATACACAATACATTACACAATCATATGTACAATCAAGCCAACATGATTATCACAATCCTGCACATAAAACACGATGCACAATACATATATCCAAGTAACATAGTCATCGTCAATCCCATATAATGGGGAACACATAACCAATTCACACGAAACACATTTCAAAGGTAAACAAACCATCAAAACACAACACACGATTTCTAATCACAAGACACAAGTTGTATAAGAAGATACTTGCCTCGAATCAACACGCGAATACTCCGACGGACACGGCTCGACCACAATGCCTAGAAACCTACAACTTCCGCACGACACAAAACACGATCACAACGAGGTTCAAGACCAACAACAATGGAAATCATCAAAACGGCAAAGGAAACTCATTGAAACATTTAATTGAACATTAAATGTTCAATAATTCCCAAGGACACTCAAATCGTCAATTGAGTTAAACAAACTCGAAATATGGTTGTACAATCCATAAAACATGATTGATAACATCATATTGCACCAACAGATTCATCAAAATCGGACTAGGATCGATATCAAGAATAAATCTCCCAAAAAGTCAACTTGAAGAAAAATCAAGAAATTACCTTGATCTGATGAAGAATAACAGATTAGATGTTGTTACAATCACTTAGAGACCTCCAAAGCACCTTGGAATGGAAGAAAAACGGCCCAGATCGCGAACCCTAGTCGCCACGTCTCAAACTCACGGAGGAAGAAGAAGAAATGAAAAAAAATGAAGATTCTAGAATGGTGTCCAGTATTTATATTGGACACAAATTAGCGTGCGTTAATCATCTGGATTAGCGTGCACTATCGGGGTATATATCGCCCAATATCTCAGTCCAGTGACTTCTTGACTGAACCCGACCAACAGTTAGCGTGCGCTATGTCTCCAATAGCGTGCGCTAACTCCTAACATTAACGCGCGCCACACTACCTCGTAGCGTGCGCTAGACAAAACACCGACCCAGTCCAGTAACTTCTGGACTGAACCCAAATTACCAGGCAGCGTGCGCAACCCTTACGATAGCGTGCGCTACTGTCGCACCATAGCGTGCGCTACGCTCTACATAACGTGAGCTATTGACTGCCCAGTCCAGGGCAGTAGCTTCTGCCTCAATACTGGAACCCCCCGTTAGCGTGCGCTAACTATAATACTTAGCGTGCGCTATCGACACTTAATAACGCACGCTACTCCAAGTACTTAGCGTGCGTTATTCCTACTGAACAAGCAATAGGCTCGCACTAAAACTAGGGGTGTTTTCGAAATTCCGAAAACCGACCGAACGAACCAAACCGATCCGATGTGAACCGAATTTTTCCGGACCGAAAATAAAACCGAAACCGAAATCAAAAACTGAAACTAAGACCGAATGATTTGGGTCGGTTCGGGTTCGTGTTCGGAAAACCCGAAATATACCGAATGAGACCGAATTGTTTAAAAATTGAGTAAATATATTTTTATTTATAAATATTAACAAAATATGTTATTTTTATCACTGCAAAACCATATTTGAAATAGGGATGTACTTCATTTAATAAAAAAATAGAGATGAAGAAACAGTAATAATATAGTATAATAACTATACATATATACATTATATATATACATATATATATATATATATTATATATATAGTGGGGTGGTGGTATCTAGCTGGTACCAACTAATTTTTGGATCTTTTTGTAACAGTTTCAGTGCAAGTTAGAAGCTATTTTGCTGGACTATTTTGGATCACTTTGTGATAGTCATTTATTTTGGACCATTTTAGGTAATAATTTTATTTTGTGATAGTTATTTATTTTGGACTACTTTAGGTTATAAACATTTGATATTACAATTTTTTATTTATTTTTTAACAAATGTAAAATGAAGGTTTTTAAACAGTATAATACACAATTAGTACAAATTATGACTAAAATTTTGATAATATAAAAAACCGAATTGGACCGAAACCGAATAATTTGGGTGGGTTTGGATTCCATAGTTGTAAAAACCGAAACCGAACTGAACCGAAACCAAACTACTAAATTTGGGAGGGTTTTGGGAACCCAGCTCTTTACCCTGACCGAAACCGAAAACACCCCTAACTAAAACTCATCACAACAACGGTTCCTGCCAACAGAACGACAAACACACTACAATCTCAATCGCAACCGGCACCTGTCAATTAATGACACACAATTAAATAGACACAAACAACGTACAAACCACTAAATAATAGAAAAAAATCAATTCACCGGAAACGAAAATCCCAGGTATTACACTTTTAATTTATAAATCTTCCCATCTTTATTTTTCCTTGTACCGATAGGATACTGTACTTCAGTGGAACATTTTTCAAAGTTATTCGAGACCATGGTACTTTCTGCTCTTTCACCACTCAGAAATCTTGAACAGAATGTCACACATTCTTCAGCCAAGTAACCTTCTGCAGTGGAACCTTCCGATTTACATCTATTTCGAAAATGATATTTCAACTTCCCAAGATACCGCTCAATTGAGAACATACATCGAAGATGTTCTGGTCCACCGTATTTGACTTCTCTGCATAAATGGACAAGCAAGTGGACCATTATATCGAAGAAAGCTTGTGGAAAAATCATCTCAAATTGACAAAGTATCTCGACAATTTCTTTTTGCATCCTCCTTATATCATCCAAGTCAATAACCTTGTTCCATAAACCTCTAAGAAATGCACTTAATCTAACTAATGGCAAGGCAACCTCAGGTTTTAATATTTTATTCACGGCAAACTGTAACAAATAATGAAGTATAAAATGTGCATCATGACTCTTATACCCCATGATCTTTCTCTCACTTGAGTGCACATACATACTGATATTTGAAGTGCAACCATAAGGCAGTTTCGCATTCTTCAGTACGGAGCAAAAAATTTCTTTCTCCTTGTTGGTCATATCAAACATCGCTGCCCTTATTTCAAGATGCTTCCCATCATCAGATTTAACAGGATGCAGGGGCTTTCTTATACCTAATTCCTGTAAATCTAAACGGGCATTTACATGATCATTCGACTTGCCACCGATATTAAGTAAAGTACCTAATATCTTGTCACACACGTTTTTCTCTATGTGCATTGCATCAAGGTTATGCCGAAGTGGATTATGTGGCCAATATGGCAAATCAAAAAATATTGATTTCTTTTTAAAAGGGCAACCACTTTTTTACCCTTTTTGTTTGCCTCTCCAAGTTTGTTTTCATAACCCTCCAACAACACTTCAATATCCATTCCGGATAAAACTGTAGGACTCTGCCCCAATTCAATTTCACCATTAAATATTCTCTTATCAAACCTCCACTTGTGTGTAAGGTCATGAAACTTCCTATGGTTCATATAGCACATTTTTTTGCTATGTTTCAAATAATGTGAAGAAGTTTCATAATGGCATATTGGACACCCTAGGTACCCCTTCGTGCTCCAGCCTGACAACATGGCATATCCAGGAAAATCGCTAATGGTCCACAACACACTAGCACGTATATTAAAGTTATGATTGGTCAAGGCATCATACATTTCGACACCTACATCCCATAATTCTTTCAATTCTGCAATTAAAGGCTGCATATACACGTCAATATTATTCCCAGGAGAATCTGGACCATAAATCAATGTCGAAAGAATCATGTTTTCTTGTTTCATGCATAACCAAGATGGAAGGTTGTAATTCACTAATACAATTGGCCAGGTACTATGACTTAAATTCATTGTCCGAAAAGGGTTAAATCCATCAGATGCTTCACCTAACATAATGTTTCGATTTTCTGAATAAAAATTAGGATAATAAGCATCCATCGTCTTCCATGCCTCACCATCAGCTGGATGCCTTAGTTTCCCATCATCTTTTCGCCCAACTACATGCCATGTCATCAATTTGGAAAAATCTTTACACATGAAAACCCTTTGCAACCTCGGTTTCAGTGGAAAGTACCTCATAACATTTGCCGGTACTTTAGAAATTATTTTCTCTGGATCATTATTAGCAGCACTACCTTTTTTTCTTCTAGAACCCACCTCGAGACACCACAAATTTGACAAACATCTTTATCTTTATTTTTCTGCCCAATACAACATGCAACTGTTTGGGCAGGCATGTATTTTTTGGTAATATAGACCTAAATCCCTAATTATATTTTTAGCAGCATTGAACGACAAAGGAAGGTGGGCATTAGGAAAAGCTTCTTTCATCAGCTTTAATAATTCCCCAAAAGCTGACTTGCTAATTCCATGAGCACACTTTAAATAATAAAGCCTGATCATAAAACTTAAGCGAGAAAACTTAGTGCAACCAGGATATAATGGTTGTTTTCCCTCTTTAACATGCTGATAAAACTTTTTAGCCTCTAGGTTTGGTCCATCTTCACAATCTCCTAGGTTTTCAAATTTCTTACCGGTACAATTAAACATTGCATCTAAATTATCTCCAAAATTCATCCCCGTTTCACAATCCGTAAAATCATCACTAGCTCTTAATTTCGTATGTGAGACCTCACAAATCCATTTAGCATGTACTGGAGAAGGCCCACTGCATATGAGATGATCATAAATTACATCTTGATAATGCCATTTACGCTCAATACAATTCTTGCAGGGGCAATTCATCTCATCTCCTTTTCCAAAAATGGGAAAAGCATTTTGCAAAAAAGATTTTATCCCATTTACATATTCTACACTATATCGTGGAAGTCCTATCAAAATGGTATGCTCATTATCCATTACGATAATATACCTGCTGCCTAGTAACACTAAACCTAGGTACCACTACAAATCCCAATGAATCGATAAAGGGCAGCCTGTAATAATCAAAGGAAAGAGATAATTAATTTACATCACAAATATTTGAGACACGTAATTTATTTTGAGTTTTGTTATTTACCTGATCAAACAGAGTAGCTGATGATAAAACAGAGTAGAAGATTGTGAATCGAAGATTTCAAATGACTCACGACTGACGTGCAAAATAAGAAATTAAACAAGAAAATAAATACTGAATTCGACAATGCCTTCACTTTTAGTCACTCAATGTGTGTGCACGCAAGCAGTTTATGTTTGTGTGAAGACATGTATCTCTGTTAGCACAGTACCTTATCTATTTCACCAAAAACGTGTTTGCTAAATAAATATTACAAAGCCTTCAATCTTCCTTGTCCCGACCTTCATCAGCAAAATTAAGAGAAAAAAAAGGAGGCATATATAAGACATAAGAAACTTAATAATACAAATTATAAATTATCTATCTATATATAGTATAATACTCAAACCATTGACTACTTAACTGGTTAAAGAACGGACACACACTAGCTCTCTGATGACCTGAAATAAAAAATATCATCAGATACTAGCTTAATGTATGCACTGGTTGCACCATTTGCAGTACCAACACAAAGCAGGAATGAAAAAGAATTAAGAATGAAGAGAAGTAGCAGTCATACCACTTGGTCAAGAAGGATGTTCACTCTTCAGTAGAAAAGAACACTCTAAACTCATAAAATATGGCTTAAACTATATTGACCCATCTTGAACATAGAAAGATCATCATTATCTTGAACATACCGGGGAGTATATACATGCGATCACAGCGTACATAACAAATACAAAAAAGATCTTGTAGTTTGCATGACCCACAACAGCAGCATGAATTTATTTATGATTTCACATAAGAACCACACGAGTACTTTCACATAACACAAAAGAGAGCAAATATTAGATATAGATTCTAACACAGTCATACTCATCAAGAATATTATAATAGTCATCACTGGTAAATCACTCAAAAGTATATGGAATTACTTACTACAACAGGCGACACCAGCAAGTATCATACACTTTCCCTCAATGGCTCAATCTGATCAGAAAATTTACTACCATGCAATGTAAATCAAAACAGATACCATGTAATATATCTCAATCAAATACCATATGCCATGAAATATATCTCAAAACAAGAAACGAAAGCAAATACAAAAAAAGTACTTTAATCGAAGTGGGTGTTCACCAATTACTAATCTGAGGCTCGAAGCTAGAAATCAAAGCCCTAATCGAAGTGGGTGTTTAACAAATACGAACTGAAGCTACAAATCGAAGCCTAATCGAAGTGGGTGTTTACCAATTACCAATACAAACCCTAATCGAAGGTGCAAGTCGGAGCTGGAAGGGGCAAATCAGCACTGGAAGGGGCAAATCGACGCCCTAATTGAAGTGTTTAGTGTCTGGAAGTGTTAGTGTCTGAAACGGTACAGTGGGGTGGGTTGGGGGGTGAGTGAGTAAAGGAAAAGGGGGAAAACGGGACAGTAAAGAGGGAAAGTGTACCGTGAAAAATTTTGTTTAGGAGGGAAGTATTGTTTTTTATTTCTTTTTTTTGTTCGAGGAGGGAAGTTCTAGATCTGTTAAGGGGGGAAAACTATAAGTTACATGTATTATTATACAAAAATATATTTATATCTATATAATTATTTGTTTAATTAATTAATATAATTTTAGTTATAAAAATTTAAATTAAAATTTAAATTAAAAAATATGTATTTATTTACATAATATATTCATAATTAATGTTAAAATTTATAATAAATTATTTATCTCATTTTGAAGTATGAAATAGATCAAAATCTAAAAGTTCTTGTGTAGTTTTTAATAATATATTTAATTTTAATAATTTTATTATTATTAAGTTAAATACAACATTTTTAATTGGTGTTGCACGTTGCAACAACATTATTCTCAAGCAACACTACATTCATGTCTAATGCAATACTTTTTGACTAGTGTCGTAGAAGATCACAAGTGCGAGAGCTATTGCAATGCTATGGTTGCAACGGTTGACAAAAAGCATTGCATATAAGCACTTATGGCGTAGTGTTCGAACCTACTATTCTCATTCTTTCTAAAACACTTTATCTAGAAAATCGTTCTTGCCTATTTTCGGATTTCACTCTGTGTTAGTGCAGTTCGGAATTAAGGCTTGTCATATCCTGCGGTATTCTTGTTCATAATCTTAAGACATATTTCGGAGTGCAAGAAATACTATAATGAAAGCGTGCGTGATTCAAGCCTCGACGTCTTCAATTTCGAAGAATTCTCTGACAGATGGTTTTGGACTGAGCTCGAGCTACAGATTTCTGGAAGCTATAAATATCGAGCTCCTAGATTGTAGGCCCATTCTGATCTACATTGATGATTTCTGCTTGGCTCGATTTGAAGCCAGGTTCTGAGCTTCTGGGTATTTTGATTTGAATTCCGGTTGTATTTTTACTCATTTATCTGCTTGGGGTGGTTTTCTGAGTTTGAGCTATTCGTGAATTTCAGCTTTCGAACTGGACAGGTATGGGGTTTCTGGTGAGGTTGGTTCGGTTTTGAAGCGTAGAATTAAACATCAGGATGCAAATCCTCATGATAGCTTGTTCTGAAGGATGATCCCAACTGTATACACATGAATCAATTAGAAATTTTATGGAGCTACTAGAGAAAAAATTGTGAACAGATCTTGCAAGGGCCCCCCTGCTTGAAGGCCTACAAAGGCATTGCTTTGGCCAAGGAATGTGATTTTTTTTGGGACCCAAACTTCTTGCCTAAATTATTCATTATAGATTTGTATTTAATTCTTATTTTTAAATAAAAAAATAAATAAAGCAACAACATTTTTTTCACGACGGCGCCGCCTCCTTCACCGGTAATTTATTTTTGAAGTACAGTAGAATCTCTATAAATTAATAGAGTTGGTACCGGAAAATATATTAATTTTAGAGAGGTATTAATTAATCGATAAATAATAATTTATTAATTTAAAGAGGTATTTTATATTCAACCAATTTAAAATTAATTATATCAAAATTCTATGAACTTAAATTTAATTACATAGAGATATTAATGAGTATTCAATGTTAGGAACTTGAATCTAATTAGTATACAATGTTAGGAACTTGAATCTAATTATTCACTATTTTAAAACTAGATTCATACGTATGTTCAATGTTTTAAAACTAGATTCATACGTACAGCATGTTTAATGTTGAATACTTATGGAAGAATTACTATATATATAACAAAAGATTTGTAAAAACATACCAACAAATACAATGACTTCACACTTAAAAGGTGTTGAAAAAAAACATAACCGATCAAATACGCAAGTCACTATGTGAGTACAAGAGATATGATCCCACCCTCATTTGAAAGTTAGTCAAGGTACTATTTCAAACTCTCAAGAGGTCATCTGAGTATCTTGATGCTAACTTAGAAAAAGGAGGAGAAACAAAAGGCACGAACCAGCAAAGTTTCCACATATGGAAAATATTGTTTATGAGTGGTTCCTGCAATACCAAGATCGTCTGAATATATCGGGAGAGCTCATTTTGGAGAAGGCAAGAGAAACAATGCAGATGTTATGTAATATCCTAGAATTTCACTATGAATTTTTCGCATTATTTTATCTGGGTCGTACTGTACAGAGTGGGACCGACACGATATGAGTGGATAATTTTGGAAACCGTGATAGTCGTGCCAGTATGTCTATCGAGGTTATTTTGATTCTAGGATATTACATGCTTGGTGTGTTTTTCGATGTCGGATATACCGTATGAGTATTTGTATGATTTTCGTACTTGGTCGACAGTTGTAATTGAGGATATCGTGCATCAGACGTACCATATAAGAATATTTTGGGTTGTGTATATGTGTATTTAGTGTGCCGTATATTCGTATCTGGTATGTCGAGACGGACCAGAACAGTTGGATTTTGGCTAAGTACATAAGGCCATTACGTACGTTAAGTTTATGGGCTAACGTACGCTAAGTTGGTACGCTTTACGTACGTTATGCATAAGGCATTACGTACGTAACAAGAGGAATCAGACAGGACCGATTTGTGATCGGATAGTGGGGCCCGTGGTCGGCGGCTTTCGGCGCGGATGTGGACAGGTGAGTCAACGGATGGATTTACGTATGCTATACAGGGTGTATTACATAAGTAATACGAGTATAATACTGTAGCAAGTCAACGTATGTATTACGTACGCAACGGAATAAATGTTACGTACGTTACGGGGTGGCTGGCCGAGTCGTGGCCGAGAGGACCTGTAGTGGCCGAGCATGGTCGGCAGTGACTCGCAGGGATGGCCGATCACGGTCGGCAGTGACTCGCTGGGGGAAAGGACTGGCCGATAACATACGTAAGGCTGTGGCTGGTTACGGCCGTAAGGGCCAGTTACGTACGTAAGCCAGCTGCCGGTTACGTACGTAAGGGTGTCGGCCAAAATGGACAGTAGGGTAGGCCATGGCCGGTTACGGCCGTAACGTGCCGATAGGACTCGGCCTATATAAGGCCTGGACCGAGTCATCTGCTCATTTTTTTGTTTTCCTTCGTTTCTTCACGATTCCTTCAGCAAGAATTGATGGATTTGAGTAAGAACATCTTATAGCAACATGTTTTGGAAGTTTGATTCATGGATTAACATCATCTTCCACCCGGATCGAAGGTAAGAACACCTAAACTTTTGGTTTTTGGATATTCTTGAGGTTTCTTGGTATTTTGGCCGATTTGATTCATTTTGTTTCGGATTATTGATTGAACTTGATTGTATACTCGAAATCATTCATTATCCTTGAAGTTTTGTGGAACAAATTTGAGTATTTCTTCGTTAAACGATTAAATTGGATTATGCCTTCAAAGTGTTCGATGAAATGCCTCAAAGAAATTATATACGTTTTTGTAGAATTTTGATTGAATTGATATTATTATGATTTAGGAACGAACTTTTGAAGGAGGTTGAATCGGTACCCTTTCCTTTCGTCAATTTCTTCACACCGTGTTATTCAAAACGAGTGATTACTTGTGTATTTCATCTTCTAAGAGGTATGTTAGGTAATCCTCTCCTTGAATTTGGATTTTGATGTTATCGTTGAAGAATGATTCGTAATAAAATGATTATGGTTTTGTTGTTACGAATCTTGCGGTTATATGAACTATATGTTGAAGACATTGTTAGGACTATTGAATATCGAATTTCGGCTTGTATTCATATTGTTAAGAGTTGATACGGTTTGGTTTCGTATGATCGAGATACCGTTGAACCATCGAGTTTGATTAGTTGGTCATTTCGGTTGTTGATTGTTATTGAACGTATCGTTAATTGATTATTGCATTAGGTTGCGTTTAGTGATCGTTGATGTTAACCGTTGCGATGCGGTTGAGGTTGGAGAATGCATGAATCGTCTTTGTCGGGGCTGAGGAGCTTGTAGATGAAGACGGCGGGATTGATAGTGGCTTCGTCGAATTGGTATCAAGGCAAGTTATACTTGTTCAGTTCATAATGTTTAATAAATGGTTTCGCTTTCATTTCATTTATGGTTCATAGCAATGGTATTATGGAATATGAATTGTTGGGATGATGGTATGTATAATATGTTTGGATTAAGATAAATCATAATTATATGATTTTAAGACGTCTAGAGGAAACGAAGACGTGAATTAAATTTAGTCTATTGCATGAGAAGTTGGATATCAAGGTTAGTTATCGTGTCGATATTAAACTCGAGGTGGTGGTTTGGTATTAGTTATGGACTGTATTTCATTTTAGATTTTTTAGATAAACCGTGTATTCGTTCAGGGCGGTTGGTCGTGGAAAGGTTAGCGTCTCCAGCTTGAGGTAAATTAATATTGTTAGATTATGATAATCATCCTGTTGCATTATTGCATGTGTGTGTTGATATTTCATGTGGTGAGTGTGCACCATTGTTTGTTACGTTTTGTGATGTGCTCTTTCTTTGAGCTGTAATCTGTGGGGCCAATGTGTTGGGGATAAAACCTGTATGGTACCCGAATGAAAATGTGTTAGGGGATAAGACCTAAATGGCACCTATGTCCGGAGTATTCATGTGTAGATGCTTCCGTGACCATTAGCTGCTGCCTTGGGAGTTTATGTGATATTGTCCGGAGTATTCCTGAGTAGATGCTTCTGTGACCCTTGGCTGCTGCCTTGGGAGTTTATGTGCTATTATTATATGCATTGTTGAGCATGCTGTGAACTGTTGTCTAACGGAATACGACATTGTGGTCGTGTCGGTCTTTCATGATCGAGTTATTGTTGCCCTCTTAGAAAATCTTCTGATCCTTGTTGGATATGCATTTCTTCGAGATTTGTTGTCATGTTTTATCGTGGCATATCTGGAGTCAGATACGTTCTGATCGTTCATGTGTAGGATTTTCGGGACAGGCACGTGTAGCATGTGTTGGTTTTGACCTCATATTGAACCGTGCACACGAGACGTACTTCGTGAGGCTGATTAGGTACGAGATCAGACGTGTATTGATCAATACCCGTGGCTGACTTGTACACAGACACATGTCCGGATCGAGCGTATCGTGACGTCCATCTTGAGTCTTATTGATTGGTCGTTCACAGTCCATGTATAATTGGATCCGTTCGATATTCGGGTTGTCCTTGAAATCCCGTATATATGATTTGTATATGGTTGATGATTTTATTCTCTCGTGTATCTGTCACCGTTGAACCTTTACTAATCTCGTTCGGAGTTACCATATCGATGGTCAACTCATTGATATCGATCCTTTATTAATCTCGTTTGGAGTTCACCCTGTCATTGGTAATCTCGTTAGTTATTGATCCTTATTGATTCTGTTTGGGAGTTGTCTCATCGATGGTATTCCTGGTTGTTGGTCCTTATTGATCTTGTTAGAGTTTACTGTGTCGTCGGTATTCTCGGTTGTCGATTCCTTATTGCTTTGTTGGAGTTTACCGTATCATTGGTATTCTCAGTTGTTGGTCCTTATTGATCTTGTTAGAGTTTACTGTGTCGTCAGTATTCTCGGTTGTTGACCCATATTGATCTTATTGGAGTTTATCGTACCTTTGGTATTTCGGGTTGTCGATTCTTTATTGATCTCGTTGGAGTTACCATATTGTTGGCATTCCCGGTGGTTGATCTTTCATCGATCTTGTTGGAGTTACCACATCATGGTATTCTCATTCGTGGTTGATCCTTTGTCGATCTTGTGTGGAGTTATCATGTCATTGGTATTCCGTTTTGATGCATTGGTTGTTTATCATTATTGATTGTGTGGACATTCATGTTTTCATTTATATCCGGGACTTGCCATTGTCCCGGGACGGTTGGTTTACAGATGTACCGTGTGATATCAGTTTTATCAGAATTGGAATCCGATTGTGCGATCCCGCGGACAGAATCAGACTTGGCCAGATTATTCCATATTGGAGATATGTTTATGTTTGAGAATCTTGGTATCGTTTCGGATACAGCTCAGGTGATTACTCTTGAATTTATCCGTCACTTAAGAATGCGAGATGTGATTATGGTAAGGATTGATTTGATATGGATACATTGGAATTATTCTTACCTCTTAATTACATTTATATGTATTGTTTTTGTGATGTGATCGTTATCATTGTTGAGTATTATGGCTGACCCTGTCGTGGGCTTTATCTTTTAGGTACTCGGAGTTCGAGCTAGTAGCGGTCGTGAAGGGATGAGCTTTCCGGTGATACCGGCTATGGCGTGATTGTTAGGATTTTGTATTCTTTTCTGGTTTTTCTAATTCCGCTGCAAATGTATTAAATTATGTTTTTATCCGCTGTATGTGTATGTTTCTAAATGGATTTTTGGTATTCTTCTGAACTGTGTTTTTATCCACTGCGTGTGTGTATTTCAAAAGGGCCTTTTGGCATTTCTAAACGTTTGCGAAAATAATTTTAGCCTTGTAGGTTCCAATATGGGGCCCATGGCGCTGTAATATTCCCGTATAATTTTGGGGGTGTTACATGTTATATCCTCAACAATCTGCTGGGTCGAACAAATTTTCTCACGGTTGGCTTAAGAAGTTTAAGATGAGACATGGTATCATGTCATTTCGTCGTTTCGGGGAAAGTGGCTCTTGTAACACTCCCGATATATTTAGGAATATTACAGCATCGTAAATCCTTTACGTAAGAATTTACAAGGCTAATGAAACGAAAACACTAACAAATACCAACAAATGAAAGTAACTGAAATAAAATACAACGGTTCTGAACCAGTACTGAAAAATACAAACGTCCAACGAAGAACATTAATACATAGCCAAATCTAACATCACAAAAGGCAATGTACTTGAGTACTTATTAAAACAACACAAACATCTGGCAATTAAATCCGGCCGGAACATCACTCCGCACCCTCGTCGTCATGCAGCTCCAGTGGTTGTTTTTCTTCTCTCCTGGATCCTGAACATAAACAAATGTTCAACCCCGAAGGGGTTAGTACAACGATGCTAGTACAAGTACCATAACATATTATTCAACGTCTCACGAATAATAACATAAATAACAACAATACCAACGACTCTCTTCCTACGAGAAGACTCAAAAATATCATACACAAATGATAATCACAGCATGACATCACAATATACACATGGTAATTCCGATGATCCAGCGTTCACTGCCTAGATCCCAAGATGATCCCGTCGAACCAACACGGGGTGGAAAAACCTCTCTGATGATCCAGCGAACGCTAGCATAGATCCCAAGATGATCCCGTCGGACCAACACGGGGTGGACATACAGCAACGACACATATGCACGACAATATGTATAACATCAATACGTAAAACATAAATAAGGTACTTGCCTCGAATTGATGACAAGGATAAAACTTCGACGAATATCAATACACTCGAAGGTCACCCCTTCGATCAATCACGTAGTAAGACTCGGACCTAAAATAGAAGAAATAATATAGAGTTCATCTTACGTCGAGCAATTAACGTACAAACATCTAGCACTCCAAACTACGGCCGAAAGTTCAACAAAACGTATCCTGCCTGGTCTGCTTAACGCACGTTACATACCCAATGTAGTGTATGTTAAGTCTGCTCGTTAGCGTACATAACCTACAAAACCTGGCACACGCTAAACATGCATTTGGCAGTTCACTTCTCTGATTAGATGACTGACTCGTATGATGATATAGCATACGTAATTATCAGTGTTTAACGTATGTTATCCTCATACATACTATACTCATGCAAACTTGAATGATCTTAAGGTTTAAGACATCTTCGAATTCAAGGATACACATAACATCACAACGCTATACTCAATCTTGATTAAAACTTCTCTTACGTAGTTCGGGTAATCTAAGGTTGATACATTTGTTACCAATATCATCAATACATTCAAACTTCATCATGAAGATTAATTAACCAATCCAACTTATAAGAAATGATACAACCTTCGATGATCCTTTTCTTAAGTCCGTTTAGCAAAAGTGATATCAATACCAAGTCTACGATCATTATGCAACACCATTCAATACGGATTATTAATCTCAGAACACTACACTTATTGTTTGCCGTAACAAGATTCCAACTATAATGTTCTCAACAATGGTAACTTAAGCATAATCATCCCAACTTCCTAAACATGATGTTTGGTTGAGTAAATCATCTATGGAACCTAATATTCTTGGTAGTATGATCATAACATCCTTAATAAGACGAATCCAAGGTTGGAGATAGCATTAACATACCTTAAGATAAAGAAAACACCGAGATAATAGGTAGAGTCCAACTACGGTTGCTTGTGTGCAAATCCAAGATGTTTCTCAACTTCAATGATCAAGTATAAGTGATATCCAATCTCCAATGATCAAGTATAGATGGTCTATGGGTGTTTTAGGTGGCTGGGAACTCTCTGGAAATGAAGGGAGGTGAAACACAAGTGAAGAAAATGAAATGAAATGAAATGGGGTGCTCTCCCATTTATAATTTTCTGACCTTAACGTACGTTATCCCTTGTGTATAGCGTACGTTATCGTCCAAATATAGCTTACTGTCTCGATTCTGTACATGTTTATGTACGCTACACCATCAAGTTACGTACATAATCAATACCAGTTAGCATACGTTATATACATACCTTAGCATACGTTAACACCCGTTGACTCAAAACTGTCCAGGTTCATGCCGCAAGAATCTTATCCGGACCCACAAACCAACTAGCTCATGTGCTAGCCGCCCTGCTCAATTATTGATCTCCTTACGTACGCTATGCTCCATTCATAGGTACGCTACTCTTGGCTCATAATGTACGTTATGCTTACTGCTTAGCGTACGTTATATCGTAGTTTCATGTGAAAATTGTATGTTGATATTATCATGCACGTGGATACGAATACGGAAAAGATCATACTTCGATTATCGATATCATAAATTCGAATGATACAGTGTTCAAATACAAACGAAAATACTCAACAATTATCCGGATATTACATACTCTCCTTCTAAAAAGGAGTTTCGTCCCGAAACTCAAGACGAAAATAACTCTGGGTATCTGGATTTCATACTATCCTCTGTCTCCCAAGTGGCTTCTTCAACTCCATGGAACGACCATTGAACCTTAACCAAAGTGATTGGTTTATTTCTCAATTGTTTGACTCGACATTCGAGTATCTTGATCGGTCTTTCTTCAAACGTGCCATCCTTGGCGACTTCGATCTCGCCAAAATCAATGACATGACTGGGATCTGATATGTACTTCCGTAACTGAGATACGTGGAACACATTATGAACGTGACTCAGTGATGGCAGGAATGCCAACCTGTACGCCAACTCTCTAACTCTTTCAAGAATTTCGAACGGTCCGAAATACCTCGGACTCAGCTTTCCCTTTTTTCCAAAACGAAAGATTCTCCGAGTAGGAGAAACTTTTAAAAGAGCGTGATCTCCAATACTGAACTCTAATGGGCGACGGCGCACGTCTACATAAGATTTCTGCTGACTCTGGGCGGTCAACAGTCTTTCATGAATCAAAGCTATCTTTTCTTGCGTCTGTACAATCAACTCTGGTTCTATCCCGATCAAGTCTGATGAATCATCCCAACACAGGGGCGATCTGCATCTCCTCCCGTATAATGCTTCAAAAGGTGTTATCTTAATGGAAGCATGCCAACTATTATTGTAAGTGAATTCAATTAGTGGTAGATGAACTTCCCACTCAGTCGACCAATCTAAAGCACAAGCTCTCAGCATGTCTTCCACTATTTGAATAGTCCTCTCATACTATCCGTCTGTCTGTGGATGATAAGTTCTGCTAAAGTTCAACTTAGTTTCCAAGGCCTTATGAACTGCTTTCCAAAAATGAGACACGAAGCGACCGTCTCGGTCAGAAATAATGGTCTTCGGCGTACCATGCAATCGGACTATCTCTGTAATAAACACTCGTGCCAACTTCTCTGGTCCCCAAGTGTCCTTAATGCCTAGAAAATGAGCCGATTTGGTTAAACGGTCAACTATCACCCAAATCATGTTCATCCCTGTTCTGGTCTTCGGCATATTAGTGATAAAGTCCATTGATATATCCTCACACTTCCATTCAGGAATCGGGAGCGACTTCAGCATTCCGACAGGCCATTGATGCTCGATCTTAACCTGCTGACAAATCAAACATTTTGAGACGTAATCTGCTACGTCTTTCTTTATGTTGCCCCACCAGAAGTTCTGCTTCAGATCCTTATACATCTTACTGGTGCCCGGGTGGATAGAATAGGGTGTGCTGTGAGCTTCCTTCACAATTGTCTGTTTCAAAGCACTGACATCGGGAACACAAAGTCGGCCCTGAAATCTCAAAACTCCATCATCATGAATTACGAATCCTGGGGCCTTTCTCTTACTCACTTTATCACGTAACCGAACCATCATAGGATCATCCAATTCCTTATATTTGATTTATTTGGTTAATGATGAAGTTAGTTCCATTACACACAGTTGTCCTTGGACTCTTTACAACCATACTTCAATTCCTTCATGAATTAATTCCCATTAAATGCTGGTCTGGGAGGTGAGAGTCTCCAGCATTCGAATAGAAACAAGCTTGCGGCTTAATGCATCGGCCCCTACATTTGCTTTGCCTGGATGATAAAGAATCTCCAAGTCATAGTCCTTAATCAATTCCAGCCATCTCCTCTGCCGCATGTTTAACTCTTTCTGACTAAAAATATATTTGAGACTCTTATAATCCGTGAAGATCTGACAGTGAGTCTCGTACAAATAATGTCTCCAAATTTTCAAGGCGAAAACCACAGCTGCCAACTCCAAATCGTGTGTTGGATAATTTACTTCATAAGGCTTCAACTGTCGTGATGCGTAAGCGATCACCTTCTCATTCTGCATCAGTACGCACCCGAGACCTTGGTTTGAAGCGTCACTATAAATTATGAATCCTCCAGTTCCCTGTGGTAGTGCTAAAATTGGTGCCATTGTCAATCTCTTCTTCAATTCATCAAAAATGGTCTGGCACATCTCGTTCCACTCAAACTTTTGGGTCTTCTGCAGTAATCGAGTAAGTTGTCGGGTAATTTTGGAAAACCCTTCCACGAACCGACGATAATACCCAGCAAGTCCTAAGAAACTCCTGACTTCCTTCACGTACTTAGGAGACTTCCAATCCATAACTGCTTAGATTTTATGGGGATCTACTCGGACTCGTTCCGCTGATACTACATGACCGAGGAACATCACTTCCTTTAGCCAGAATTCACACTTAGAAAGTTTGGCATATAACTGCTCGTTTCTCAAGAGATCCAAAACGATCCGTAAGTGTTGCGCATGCTCTTCCGGGCACTTAGAATAAACCAGAATGTCATCAATAAACACAACTGCAAACTTGTCCAAATACTCTATGAACACTCAATTCATCAATTGCATAAACACAGCAGGTGCATTAGTGAGACCAAACGGCATCACTACAAACTCATAGTGTCCGTAGCGAGTTCTGAACGCTGACTTTGGAACATCGGATTCCTTAATCATCAACTGATGATATCCTGACCTCAGATCGATCTTAGAAAATACTGTTGCTCCTTGCAACTGGTCAAACAAATCATCAATCCATGGCAATGGATACTTGTTCTTGATCGTCATCTTGTTCAGCTCTCGATAGTCAATGCACAATCGAAGCGATCCATCTTTCTTCCGGACAAAAAGACCTGGTGCACCCCAGGGCGAAATGCTTGGCTGAATATAGCCTTTGTCCAGTAACTCTTCCAGTTGCTTCTTTAATTCGTACATCTCAGTAGGTGCCATACGATACGGCGCCTTAGAAATTGGTGTAGCTCTTGGTTCCAGCTCAATGGTGAATTCTACATCTCCTCGTGGAGGTAGTCCAGGCAATTCATCAGGAAACACATCTGGGAATTCGTTCACAACAGGAATGGATGAAAGTTCTACTTTTATGTCTTCCTTCTTCATTGCGTAACATCAGTATCCAGTACAGCCTTGTTTTAGCAGTTTGACAACTTTCATCGCTTTGATCACCTTTTTTGAGCTTCCTGGTCTCCATCCCTCGAACAATATTTCGGAACCATCTTCAGCTACCATCGATATATTCCTCTTCTGGTAGTTTACAGCTCCATATCGATTAAGCTAACCATCTCCGAGAATCAAGTCGTCTCCTTGCATTTCTATCACAATCAGATTTGAGGCCACTCTCTGCCTCCAATTGATACAGGAAAATCTCTAGTTTTTAAGTTTCCCACAATTCTCTCTCCACTCGGTAAACCCACAACATAAGGCTCACAATAGTAAAAACTAGAAATGTTCAAACGATTTACACAAGACAATGATATAAATGAATGTGTAGCCCCTATATCGAATAAAACGCTAACTGGTTTTGAAAGGATCTAAACGGTACTTGATGCGACGGCAGCATCCTAATCGTTTGCCCTCCTCATCTCGTACAGGCGTGGAGGAACGGATCCAGCACTCGATGTCCCCTTTTGGTCGAACTATCCTCTACCCCGTCCCCGACCAAAACTCTGGGGTGGCTTGACACTCTGCTGCATCTGTGGAGCACTCGTCTCTCTCTGAACTGGCTGTGATGCACGAGCTCTAAAAGATTTTGCAGCCTCTTTACAGAACACCGCATGATGTCCCTCTCGACCACAATCATAACACGTCACGGCGGGAAGTGAGCAATCTCGTCGATAGTGTCCCGTTCGACCACAGTTAAAGCACTTCCTGGTTACATCCGTCGTGGCTGATACTGCTCCGAAGTTTTTCCGCTCTTGGATGGGTGCGGAGGTTTCTTGAATGAATGGAAGGATGATTGCGCCTTGCGGGGCCCACTGCTCTTGTGCTCCGTGAAATTACCAGACACTTTCTGTTTCTTGGATTCGGCAAACATTTCCATCGCTGCTTCTTTAATCTCATATGCCAACGCTTTGTCCTGATACTGACGGATATTGGTGCATTTAAAACCAGACATGTACCTCTGTATCTCCGGTTTCATTCTCATATTGAAGTGGATCATCATTTCTGCATCTGTTCTGACCAAGTGTCGAACAAACGCTAGCTGCTGATTAAATGTCTTAATCGCCTGAGATACTGACACATCTGAAGGCTGCATGGAGAAAAACTCTCGAACCTTAGCTTCCCTCAAAGGACGAGGGCGGTACTGTGCTTCCATCATCAATTTAAATTGTCCCCAGTCGGAATTATGATCTATAGGCCGGATGGCTTCCCACCACTCAGACGCTTCCCCTGTCAGAAAGTATTGGGCTATGGGAACTTTCCGGTCATCTGGGCAGTTAATCCCTGCGAACACTTTCTCCAACTCTCTGAGCCAGTGATCCCACGTCGGCGTCTCCGAGAAACCATCAAACTTTGATGGATGCATTTTTGCCACCTCCTGGAGCCATCGGTCTCCTCGATTTCCCAAGTCTGGGATACCTTGCTGTCTCTCTCCCTGTTGCAATCCTACTGCCACCTGCATTCGGTCCACAACCTGAGCAAACTGAGTCATCTGGTTGACCAACTGACGAAGGATGTCGGGAACAGCAGGTTCTGGTTCGTTATTAATAGACTCTTGTGACTCGCCTGAGCTGTGGCTAGCCTGATTTGAAGGTGAAGCTTCTCTCTCAGCATTTCTTCATCCGCGTCGGCAACCGCGACCACGTCCACGTCCTACTCTCAACATACTGTAAGCATAAATACTCAATATTGTTGGAATATTTATTCCTCATATTCATTAATAGATTTTTGATGATTAAGTTGCTAAACAAAGCAAAACAACAAAGAGGCGAAGCAAAGCAACGAAGCAGACGAAGACGCAAAAAGCTGAACAAAATGCAAAGCTAGCGCACGCTAGACTCAAACGTTAGAGCACGCTAACGGGTCCTATCTGAAGTTCAGTCAAGTTTAAAGCTACCTGAAGTAAACCTTCCTGATGAAGATAGTGCACGCTACACATGAACATTAACGCATGCTATCGAAGGTATATTACCGTCGTGAAGACATTCAAACACAGAATGAAGTAAGCAGTGATGAAATGATAATGCACGCTAATGATGAAGTAATAGCGCACGCTAAGGTGTTTTAATTCAAGAAAATCAATCCGTTGGGAGATTCTGAAGTAAAGTCAAAAAGTATAAACGGATATATGATGCATGCAATGATGCAAGATTAGCGCACGCTAGAAGGAAATGTTAGCGCACGCTAACTATCATGGACAGTAGCCACTGGACATATTCTGGAAGACATTAACGTACGCTTCATGTAGTACATTATGTATGCTAAGGAAAGCTAGCGCACGCTAGCAAGTCAAAACAGTTAGCAATTGCTAGTTTGTGGAGAAAGGCTATAATACCAAGTGAATAGGTATCAAACAACACAACATTGAGCAAACCATATACACTTGAGATATCATTGTAAACATTATACTTGTTGTTCTTGAGCTTAAATTGGGAGTGATTGAGTATGATACACTAAATCATACAAGAGAGAGAGAAAAAAAAGATACAATTGGATTCGGTGTTATTAGGATCAAGGATCCAGCATTGTTAGAAATGCAATCGCTATCTTAGTGAGGTTTATCTAGTACCGATAGAAAGCTATATTGGTTGATTCCTTATCTAATAGAAAAGGAAAACGGTTTAACTTGGACCGACAAAAAGACAAGTAAGAGAACGGTTTACTCGGACCGATAGAAGACGAGCTTGTAACGGTAATCCCTCGACCGATAGAAGAGAGGTGCAGAGGTTTATATCTTAAGCCTATAGAAAAAGATAATGAGAGAGGACGTAGGCACGTTTGGCCGAACCTCTATAAATCCGTGTGTCGATTTATTTTCTGCACTTTATATTTACGCTTCCGCACAACGGTGCTAATACCAATACTGCTCCAACAAATATATGGGTAACAATATCATTCTAACATTCAGGTATAAAGAGGTATCACGTGTAAAGGACGATATAGAGTTTAGGAACTTACAACCACCGCTCGCACGAAGACGTAGGCAGTACAGTGATGTTATTCACAGCCGGTTACCTCAAAAGACATATACGACCCCTATTTTAATCCAACGGCCAAGATATCCATAATCTTAGCTCTGATACCATATTCTGTAACACCCCCGATATATTCAGGAATATTACAGCGCCGTAAATCCTTTACGTAAGAATATACAAGGCTGGTGAAACAAAAAGATAATAACAAATACCAACAAATGAAAGTAACTGAAATAAAATACAACGGTTCTGAACCAGTACTGAAAAATACAAACGTCCAACGAAGAACATTAATACATAGCCAAATCTAACATCACAAAAGGCAATGTACTCGAGTACTTATTAAAACAACACAAACATATGACAATTAAATCCGGCCGGAACATCACTCTGCACCCTCGTCGTCATGCAGCTCCAGTGGTTGTTTTCCTGCTCTCCTGGATCCTGAACATAAACAAATATTCACCCCCGAAGGGGTGAGCACAATGATGCTAGTACAAGTACCATAACATATTATTCAACGTCTAACGAATAATAACATAAATAACAACAATACCAACGAGTCTCTTCCTATGAGAAGACTCGCAAATATCATACACAAATGATAATCACAGCATGACATCACAACATACACATGGTAATTCCGATGATCCAGTGTTCACTGTCAAGATCCCAAGATGATCCCGTCGGACCAACACGAGGTGGAAAAACATGCCCGATGATCCAGCGCACGCTAGCATAGATCCCAAGATTATCCCGTCGGACCAACACGAGGTGGACATACAACGACACATATGCACGACAATATGTATAACATCAATACGTAAAACATAAATAAGGTAATTGCCTCGAATTGATGACAGGGATAAAACTCCGATGAATATCAATACACTCGAAGGTCGCCCCTTCGATCAATCACGTAGTAAGACTCAGACCTAAAACATAAGAAATAATATAGAGTTCATCTTACGTCGAGTAATTAACGTCCGAACATCCAGCACTCCAAACTACGGCCGAAAGTTCAACAAAATGTATCCTGCCTGGTCTGCTTAACGTACGTTACATACCCAACATAACGTATGTTAAGTCTGCTCACTAGCGTACGTAAGCTACGAAACCTAGCGCGCTAAACATGCATTTGGCAGTTCACTTCTCTGATCAGATGACTGACTCGTCTGATGATATAGCGTACGTAATTCTCAGTGTTTAACGTACATTATCCTCATACATACTATACTCATGCAAACTTGAATGATCTTACGGTTTAAGACATCTTTGAATTCAAGGATACACATAACATCACAACACTATACTCAACCTTGATTACAACTTCTCTTACGTAGTTCGGGTAATCTAAGGTTGATACATTTGTTACCAATATCATCAATACATTCAAA
This sequence comes from Orobanche coerulescens, assembly GCA_033398695.1. Lineage (NCBI taxonomy): Eukaryota > Viridiplantae > Streptophyta > Magnoliopsida > Lamiales > Orobanchaceae > Orobanche > Orobanche coerulescens. The sequence continues at coordinate 56,867,853 of CM065803.1, forward strand.
CTTCATCATGAAGATTAATTAACCAATCCAACTTATAAGAAATGATACAACCTTCGATGATCCTTTTCTTAAGTCCATTTAGCAAAAGTGATATCAATACCAAGTCTACGATCATTATGGCAACACCATTCAATACGGATTATCAATCTCAGAACACTACTCTTATTATTTGCCGTAACAAGATTCCAACTATAATGTTCTCAACAATGGTAACGTAAGCGTAATCATCCCAACTTCCTAAACATGATGTTTGGTTGAGTAAATCATCTATGGAACCTAATATTCTCGGTTGTATGATCATAACATCCTTAAGAACACGAATCCATGGTTGGAGATAGCATTAACATACCTTAAGATGAAGAAAACACCGAGACAATAGGTAGAGTCCAATCCGGTTGCTGGTGTGCCAATCCAGGATGTTTCTCAACTTCAATGATTAAGTATAAGTGATATCCAATCTCCAATGATCAAGTAGAGATGGTCTATGGGTGTTTTAGGTGGCTGGGAACTCTCTGAAAATGAAGGGAGGTGAAAGACAAGTGAAGAAAACGAAATGAAATGAAATGAAATGGGGTGGAGTCCCATTTATAATTTTCTGACCTTAACATACATTATCCCTTGTGCATAGCGTATGTTATCGTCCAAATATAGCTTACTGTCTCGATTCTGTACATGCTTACGTACGCTACACCATCAAGTTACGTACGTAATCAATACCAATTAGCGTACGCTATATACATACCTTAGCGTACATTAACACCCGTTGACTCAAAACTGTCCAGGTTCATGCCGCGGGAATCTTATCCGGACCCACAAACCAACTGGCTCATGTGCTAGTCGCCCTGCTCAACTATTGATCTCCTTACGTACGCTATGCTTCATTCATAGCGTACGCTACTCTTGGCACATAACGTACGTTATGCTTACTGCTTAGCGTACGTTATATCGTAGTTGCATGTGAAAATTATATGTTGATATTATCATGCACGTGGATACGAATACGGAAAAGATCATATTTCGATTATCGATATCACAAATTCGAATAATACAGGGTCCAAATACAGACGAAAATACTCAATAATTATCCAGATATTACAGCTCTGTTGACACACAAGAAATGGATAAACAATTGGAGTTTATAAGGGAGAAAATAAACCAGTTCCTTATGAAAAATGTGTTTAATATGGATGAAACTGGTTCATTTTACAGGTTACAAGCCGATCATTCTCTTGCAACAAAGCAATTGGAAGGAAAAAAACAGGATAAAGAAAGGCTTACCGTTGTTATCTGTTGCAATGAAGATGGGTCAGAAAAAATTCCTTTATGAATCATTGGTAAGTATGTTAAACCACGTTGCTTCAAGAATGTGAATATGAGTTTCTTAAATTATGAATATCGTACTAACAAGTGTGCATGGATGACTAGTGTGCTTTTTGATGAATATGTTCGTTATCTTGATCGAAAAATGCATGGTAGAAAAATTTTGTTGGCGGTAGATAATTGTCCTACCCATCCCAAAATTGTTGAAGTACTAGAAAATATTGAGTTGGTCTTTCTACCACCTAACATGACATCAAAGATTCAACCTTATGATGCTCGGATAATAAGAGCTTTCAAGATGCACTATCGTACGAGGCTCTACCGTATGGTACTAGAGGTCATGAGTTGGGACAATCTGATCTAGAAAATCTTAATATTCTAGACGCCATTAATCTTACACTCTCAGCCTGGACTATAAATGTGCAGCAAGAGACAATAGCCAATTGTTTCAGACATCGTAAAATTCGTTCAGTGAATGAAGAAGATTCAACAAATTTACATGCGGATATTGAAGCAGATACTCATGAACTCGCTGCATTGATTAAAAATTTTCATCATCACAATCAAATGGATGTCAATCATCTATTAGATTATCCGGGTGAAAATGAAGGATGTTGACAAATCCAAATCTTAGAAGAAATTATTGATACTATAATTAAAAATTCAATTGAGGATGAAGCTCAAGATGATACGGTAGCGTCGAAAATCCTTCATAATTTTTTCATGTAGTCAGAGTATACCACACTAAGCTTTTAATTGCCGTGAAAAAAGTGAGAGATGAGATTCATTTTGATTTGAATTTCAATAGAAAACAGTCAATACTAGAGTCATATTTTACTAAGTTGTCTTAGTTATCTTTGTATTTTTCTGAGATTATTAATTTATGATGTTGATGAGACCCTTGATTTATAAAGGGGTGTAAGAAAAGTTATTATCTTATCAATTTATTGAAATTATTAATTACACTTGGGGCTCAAGTCGGGATCGGAAAAAATATTAATTTCATAGATATTATTAAATTTAAAGAGACACACTGTATTAGATTTAATTTCCAAGTCACCTATAAGTTATTACTTATTTGGGTTTGTAAAATTAATTATTTGAATTTAAATATTAGGGTAATTCAGTTTGTGAAATTGCTTTCGCGACGGTGAATATTTATTAAAGTATCTATATTTTTTGTTTCTTCCTATAGATTGCAGTCAAAAAAATAATATAATCGATAAAATTGATTCTTCTACTTTGATTCATGATTTTACTTCCAAATGTGCTATAAGAACATGTTTAAATAGTATATAATAAAAATATTATTATTTTAAATTGGAATGAAATATTCTATTCAGTAATTTTGTATTGACTATTAAATTATATTTTTTATTTAAAATTACAAATTTCTAAGAAAACTTCAGTAAAAAATTAGCTTTGTGCCCCAAATTTTATAGGACTAGTCCTGAGATCTTGAATCCCATTGCTTTTGTCCATATGGCATGACGATAATATACTAACAAAAATTAGCAGATAATTCTGACAGGAATTGGAGAATCAGGCGTCTGAAAGGTAAAACTTATCTTTTCATTTTAAGCTTTTGTAATAAGGTTTTAGGTTTTGATCGTGTAGATGGTGTGAACATTGCCTTTTTTCTCACGTTTCGATTTTATGAATGACTCGACGTCACTCGTTCCTACACATAGAGCCACTTGATGTGCATGAATGAATCGATCACCAAGAATCAGGTTGAATGGCGTTGTAGCTCGTCCAGAAGTCAGATCAACTTGTAAAACATAGTCGGGAGGGTTACGGCTTAGAAACTCTGACGCTCAAGTGATAGATCATCTCAAGAGGGCTAAACCAATACTACACATGTTCTCTTATAATTGCTACATCTGGACTTTCATACTTGCCAATGCACAACTTTGACTATTAATATCTATAATTATTATTTTCAAAATTACAAAATGTTGATATTTTTAAAGTATATTTCGAGATGAATCTAACAAGATCTCACATAACTATATTTTTCATATGTATAAATCACAAAAGATGGTCAAAAGAGAGTATGTGAAGAGTGTAATAATCAACGCATTGCAATAATAAGAGAACGGATGAAGTATATCATAAAAATAATAAAAGATTAGGGTTGGAATGAGGGATTCTTTGACCATATATTCATAGGATCCCTCAGTTCGTCCACCAAGTAAGGGGTTACTTTAGTGAAGTATGATTAAGAACTCTAAAATCGATGACTCGATAATGGTGACGCCTCATTTCCTTTAGACATGTGATAATTGTGTCGTAGAATATTTCTATCAGTAGGTCGGGGCGACTTAACTGGATGGCCTGATGGGCTCGTCCAGCTTCTTGGGGCTCCGACCCGGGATATTCATATATCTAGTCGGGTCTTCAGTAGTTCAACCTTACCCGGTGATCCGAGCTGAACTCTAATAAACTTGGCAGGTATATTTTTTGTCAATTAGTGTGCAATACCAATGTCCAGAAAATAAGTTGTAGATGCTTAATCTCTGCTGGAACACTTTATGAATGAATATGATGAACAGGATATTTAAATTCAAACCAAATCTATGCAATAATCATTGAAGGATTTTAATGTAAACTCTACAATATTGTTCAATCTGATTTACTTGATTGGATAGTTAGGGTGGTGAACTTGTAACTTTACAGTTTGTGCTAGGAATTTAGCATCGGGACAGAAAAGCAACATGTGACAATCATGTTAATACATCAGCTAGAACTATAAAATACTTAAAGGGTCCGCGCTCTTGCAGAATAAGTCCATAAATATTATTCTTTGCAAGACAAATGAAGGTATTGGTATCAACTTTGCTAGTGAATATGCTTTGGTGAAATAATTTATGGGCATTTGAAATTACCACATAAGCTTCAGGAGTGTCACGAGATGTTCCGGCTTCCTTAATGGGATGCCCCGTCTCAATGTTGTTCTAGGCATACTTGCGTCAGTACTAATGCCAAGTAATGCTTCCAATCATTTGTGGGGATTGAAAAATTGATGATCGTGTGAATGTTTCAACAGATGTATCATCATATCTCATCCGGGGAGGACAAGTCGGTCATGTCAAAACCGATATTCTTCAGAATCACAAGAACTCATGACCCAAAATATAAGATTCAGTTATCTTTATAGTTTTCATGTAGGAACCATTACTAAGACTCATAAATATCTCAATAACACAACGTCTAACATATTCTGTCAGAGTAAAATACAAAAAATTTTGGTCTTTCTCACATAGAGTGTCTATGCGATAGTCATTGACGCAAATATCCTTAGAATTAAGCAAGATTCCGTTGGTTCTGACATATATAAGTATCATTAGGTGACAAGAAATGAGTAGAGGCCTATTCTGAATCTCATGGGAGAAACCAATCATCGTTCCCGCAGTTGATTTGTAAGGCAAAATATCCTGAAAAAAAATTCTATTCTTGATAATAGTGCGGGCAGTACCACTATCAGCAAAGTACTCTATCTCGCCACGAGACATCTGTAATAAAACCATACAACTCGATTATTCTTGTACATAAAATAAATGGCGAACACAAAATTAGGGTTATAAGCGTGAATGTGAATTAAGTTGGTTGGACTAAAAGTCAACACAAACAAGCAAAAATCATATTTTCATGCAGCTTGACCTTTATCCACTAGGACAGTCTTAACTCCTTAGGAGGAATATGGACGAATGGTCACATATTCTGCGAAATAAATTTTTCTATATTTCTATATATTCATATATCATGCATCACCTATATCCTTAACTAGGCCATGGTGCATATTTGAATTTGGTATTTTAGTATTCCCAAGATTGAGAGAAAAATCAAGGTTAAAACCATAATGAACGTATAAGTTCTGATGCAAAAATACTTCTAGGACAACCATGACGAAACTAAAAATGTTTAGGATGTGATGGTGTGTTGATTTGATATAAAAATTAATGATACTTCTGGTAACTCTAACTTAGTAGACTTGTAGGAAAGCAAGAGTTCTGATGGAGCAAAGATTCACTTAGTAAGCTACTAATTCTATTTAGGCACTTTCAAAGTAAAATAAAATAATAAGGAGTATGAGCCAAGTATCGATCAAAGATTAATTCAAAAAATCAACCAAACAAACAATTTTATGCTTCTTTCTAAGGATAAACAAAATGTGCATTCTTGCAAAACAAAGAAAATAAACTGAACTTATATTAATAATGCCAACTTTATTATATCATGATAAATTCAATAATTTACGAACGAAACCAAGTAATATAAAAACTAAAGCGTAATCAATAGTGTTCTAGTCTAAATCGACGACATCCACATGTTGAGGTCAGTTCATAATGGTGAGAGGTGGAGGTATCTCAGTATTGTTCGTATCCATTTTCTCAATACTTTTCTCCATATATCAAATCTTGGGCAAAATGGCTTATATCACTAGTAATAATTTGGATGTTCTTGAGTGCTTTGAAATTGCAATGGAAATGCTTCTTCGACCCACACGTGAAATAAGATCCATCATTTGAAGTAGGTCTATTCCTGGTGGAAGGAGGTGGGCCACTTAGTTGGGTACCACTCGGGACAACGGCCAGGTCGCCTTGTCTCCTCCACACATTAGAGCGACGACCATCTAGTCTTCCTTTAATTCTTATTCCATGTGTGCTAGGATCAAGCAAATACGGAGCAACATTGGCCTTTTCTTATTGATGCATTTTCTTATTAGTAGATTGGTTCATCTCAAGAATCGACTTGGTACTTGCTCGTCTCACATTATTGAGAATGATCTCATGGTGCCCTCAGAGAAGCATTGATCATGCACATTATTAGAACCATGTTCAAGAGTACCTCAAAGATCATTTGGAGTTTGTAAACGTAGTGAACCATCCTTCTTTTTCGCAATCAGAACTCCGCCCCAAGGCGAAGCGCTCGGATGTACCCTTTCTCCAACAGTTCTCCCAACTGATTCTTTAATTCTTGCATTACGGAAGGTGCCATATGATAAGGTACCTTAAAAATCAGAGCCGCGTCGAGACGGAACCAGAATTGGTAGTACAAACTCAAGAGAAGGTAGCTCTGATTCGTGAAAGGCTGTTGACTGCCCAGAGTCGACAGAAGTCTTATGCAGACGTGCGCTATCGCCCGTTAGAGTTTGGAATTGGGGACCACGTGCTTTTAAAGGTTTCTCTACTCGGAGAATCTTTCGTTTTGGGAGGAAAGGAATGCTGAGTCCAAGATATATCAAACCATTCGAAATCCTTGAAAGAGTAGGGGAGTTGGCGTACAGGTTGGCCTTACCGCCATCGCTGTGTCATGTTCATAATGTGTTCCACATATCCCAATTACGGAAATATATACCGGATCCCAGTCATATCATTGATTTTGGCATATGATGGAAGCTATGCAGAGAACTGCTACTACTGGCCAGCAGCAGGGACAATAGCCTCTGCCTCCGGTGCACGGCGGAATCGTGAGCCGGATTATTAGCGACATATCGCGACAGCGACCTCCGACCTTTGAAGGCTCCTCTGAGACTGTTGATATTGTACACTGGATAGAGCATTTCGAGAAGCTGTTCAAGATGGTGGAATGCCAAAAGAGAATCGAATATGTTTTCAACAATTGATGAATACATCAATGGATTAGCCATGGTTTTCTTGCTTGATTCTTGAGCAGTAAGCTTGTTTAAAAGAAAATATATTGGTAGTGTATCATTTGCTGACAAACACCAAACGAACATCTGATAACCACCTATAATACTCCTTACTATTGATGTATTAATATAAATGATAGAGGAGTCATTTATATAGGCATTACAAAGTGAGTCGTACCATTACTTATGATTTTTTACATTGGTAGAAACTGTATGATCAAGTAGCTTGTAGGAGAATCTAGTATCTCAATCATATGTGGTACCTAATCTAAAAAGTATTAGAATAAGAAACACATCAGAAAAGGGCGGCAATGAATTTTCTGGAACACATGTAATATTATTCCCTATAAATATCATTGAATCGACTAATCTTCCTTGCTAAATTTATTAAATAGAAACCTTTAAATTATAATTTATTCCTGTTTCAGGAGAGAGTAAAAAGACTGTAAATACGAGTCAATCAGTTGCATTCATAACACTGATAGAGGGGCCTTTATATAGGCATTACAATGAGAGTCCTTCCATACATAGGATTCCTAGATAAGGTAAGACATCTAATAGGATCCTACTACCTCTAGAAGGATCTAGAACCTTCCATCTATATATCTACAACCAGTATTAGGTAAGACACATCACGGGAATAATAGTTCCCGGAACACTCCCCCTGTGTCGAGCACTAATACAACAATGGTGCAGAAGATGTTACCTTCGTAAAAACCTATTCCAAGCCAAAACAAAACCCCATGGGAAAAATAAAGGCTTGATGAGGAGAAGATTGCAATGCACCAATATAACATGTCATGTATACTCCCCCTGATGTATACATAATGACTCCTCCTGATGAGTACCTCAAATCATAGGAGTCGGATGCCAAGTTGCCCTCACAACTATACCAAGGAAAAACCCAGTGGGAAAAATATCTCTTGGTCTAAGTTGAACAGAAGTACAACGCATCATTGTATGGATGTTCTCATAGGTCGCCTCGTTAAAAACCTTACCAAGTGAAAACCCAATGGGAAAAAACAAGCCTTGGTCTAAGGACAAAAAGAGCGCGACACATCCAAAGTGTAGAGTGGCTAAATACTTATCCAAAAATCAAGTTTTCTAAAGTCTTGACCTCCATGCACTAAATCAGTCATAACTTCTTCGATTCAATAGGTATCAACGAAACTGTAAGAACTTATGAAAACTAGACACTCATAGCTTTTCATTCACATACAGTACGTAACCTAGATCGACCTGAGCAGATCACAAAACTCTATCGAAGTTGACTTAGCAAATTACCGGACATATCATGTCCTACTTTGCAATAATAGTCATATGTCACTCAACATGATGTATGTGATCAAATGATTGGTTTCATTGGAAAGTAGACACAAACCTTTCCAATGGTACCAATTTCACCATTTTCCAGCAAGTGAGCTGCCCTGTAGGTCATATGGGAGATAGACCAACACATTCTGGGCAAATTCGGGTATCGGTTTTCAAGTGTCCTTTTTATCGAGATAGAGCGAGCTTCAAGCTTCTTGTCAATCACAGACATTGCGTGAACGCATCCTAGGCCATCATCACAGTGGCTTTACCGGATTATTACGAATGAGTACATCGAGTCAAGCATAAGTACATAATACCGTACTTTTCTCTTAAGACTGCATCATCACAGTGAGCCAAGTCTTATGATGACTTCGACTAATCATTGGGAATCATATAGGCATTACTTTATCGTCTCTTAGGGAAACCGTCCCTTAGATTGCCTTAAACCGATTGATGAATACGCATCATCAAGTGTCCCCAAGATCCTTTCATTCTTAACTTTGGATTTAGCGGAATCTCTTAGTCTCACAAGAGTACATCACTATAAACCCTTAGTTTTACACGCAAAAGCTTCATATCTCTTCCAAATCAAGTATATACTTAGTATGCGTTCCCGACAATCACTTGTCGACGCGCTCCGTGGTCAGGAGACACTTGATTTGATTCTGATCCACCACGAGATCCTTCCATCACTTAACTTAGTTCCCCACTAAGATAAGATTTAACCACAAGCTGCACGTCAGTTTTTTGGGAAACTATCTAACTGAAAAGATGGTGGATGCTATAACATCCATTACGATAGCACAACTAAGTTTCGTGTCAGCGTAGTCGATTCCAATGCGTTCATGAGAAACCTCGCGCCATGAGGTGAGTTTAACTCCTTCTCTCACTCGCTTTGACAAAGTATACGGATAGATCTTATCTTTGGAGTGTCGGCACCACTTCGTTGAAATATGGTTTGATTAAACTCACATTCCACGTCCTCATGAACCGGCTTTATTCATAGAGTACTCTTTATGGATTGGCATTCATTGAGGCGTCCCCCAATGATGACTATAATCTGGAATCACATGAGACGGATGAGTTCATTTGATCAGATGATCAAGTTTCATGTACTAAGCTCGCATACATTATTAGCGAGAGTATTTATCGAACCAAGTGGCATCCCAATACTCTATGAGATCCACGGCCTAGTAACACCATCTACCACAATTTGTGGTGTTCCCATATCACTATTTATAGGTGACGAACGTCCATGACCGGACACAATCCTTGCAGACATGTTTGCAGCATGTATTTAATCTCGTCACTTTATGGAACTTGGTGAGGCACAGTAGGGACAAACTACGACAATTCCAAATCGTTCTACTCGAACATGATCGTTCGCATCTCCCCCTAACGACGGGAAGACTGGCTCATCAAAGTGACTTACTAGATCGTCTGCCAAGGTATATTTTAAGCGGACTATAAGTGAAAGCGCATGTCATATTCATCATTTATAACCCGTCATAATGCGTTGTGGTGACGCACTTTGGCACATGAACATGTGGACGATAAAGGTTTTCATTGTTAACACAATCCAGTTAACAAAATGCATATGGTTACACTTGTAACTAAGCATTTGAGTGATGATAGGTATATGTGAATATGACATGTTGACCTATGCTACATAACCATAGCTACTGGTCTTGAGAATCCAACAAAACCGCCACCATGCACCACCAGGATCGAACATAAAGAAACGATTGAACCGATGATAGGCCGTTGGTTTTATCGAACCTCTAGTGCTTTCTTGAAGAGTTCACTCCCTTCACCAGCCCCAAACACCTCGAAATTTTGTGAGCATGTATAAACGGGTGTTGGGATTCCAAAACCATCAACCTTGTGGTTAAAAGCCAGTCGAAATGATATCGAACTGGTTGATAGGACGGCTGGTGGTATGTGAAAACTTCATTTAAGTGTTTCACCTCCTTCCAAGTTTCTAAATGGCATCAAAATTTGTGAGAAGGTAGCCTTGGATGTTAGGAAGTACTTGTTAAAATTCCACTTTAAGACTTGGTCTAAAAGTGGGTGAACCGACCTTTACAATGACTGGTCCGCAAGTTGGACAACCATAAACTCAGGTTTCATCAACTTATCAATTATTGTCAAAGGACCAACATAACATATAAATGTTATCACTTGAGTACGACCATTTGTGAACACCATCATAGCATCATAAGCCACCGAGGCTAATACTTATGATCATGCATGTATAAGGACTCGGTGAAAAGGGATGACTCAGCACCATGCTTATGCGAGTCGCTACATTATTATCTTTAGCATAGGAGGGTGTCATCTCCAAATCGTGCCAAAGAATAGGCTTAAATAAATGAACATGGAGAAGAAGGATTATTGGGGGGGCTTTGGCGTCACACATGTTTATGAAAACAAGACGCGGATGACATAAATATCATCATCGATCGTGAGCCCTGCTCATGACTCCACCAACGTACTTTGGTGTCTTTGATCCAACTAGTTTCTTTGTTCAAAGAAAATGATGTCCATGACAATACCGTGGTATATGGATCATCAAACTGTCCAAACTCCGGACTATTAAAGCGTAAATGTGTCAATGTCCCAATACATCTTCTGGTTACAAAAACCAATGCAAGCCGGACCATATTGACTCATGAATATTTTTCCTTTCACATATCCGATACAAGTGATGCATAAGATTTTATTTCTCACAAATCATAATGAGATGCTATGAGTGATACACTTTGGCATATGTATCATCGAGTCATAACATGGTTCAATTGTTACGGAACATATGTGACTAGAAAACGCCATTCGGCATTCAACAACTTGAGCATTATACCGTTCATTGATTGTGATGATCTATTCATCATAGTCACAATGGATTTATAAACCGAAATCCAAAAATATCGTGTTCCTTGAAAATAGCTTAATACGCACTCAATTTTGCTTGCAAAATTTTACAAATATGAGCATAGCGAACACTCTAACAACAAAGAGATTTTATACCAGATACGATCAAAATGATCTATCATATTGAGTGCATAACATGGCAAGGTTATATGCCTAAGCGGCAAAATTACGACACAAGCATGGTGTAACACTACCATGCACACGCTCGGCCTTCTTATAAGGGTGCGTATTTTGGGCTTCCCCAAGGAAACTATTTTTCAACATTTGAAAGATGATAGTTTAGCGTACAATGCATACCAAAAACTGTATCATCTATGGCAAATTCGGCCAAAAAGAGGTTGAAAAATATGTGTCATAAGACCACTTGCAAATTTAAGATCGGAACCAAGTTGGTTGGGACAAAAGTTAGCACAATCGCTGGAAATAAAATTCCGCGCAGCTTGACCTTTGTTTACTAAAACAGCGATAACTCCCTTGTTAGGAAGTCTATGGACGAACGGTCAGATGTTCTGGAAACTAGACTTCCGTATCTTTCTATCCATATATTGTGAACCACATGTATCATTAAACTTAGATCAAAGTGCATGTTTTAATTGGATGCTTTAGTATTTCCCAAGTTTAGTGAGAAAACAAGGTTGAGACCATATCCAATGGCATAAGTGTTGATGCAAAAACATGGCAATGACAGCCATAGGTGCGTTTAAACGCAGCAGGGTGTTCGATTTCTTATCTCGACCGATGATCCTTTCGGTAACTCCAACTTGGTAGACTTGCAGAGAAAGTAGGAATGTCGGTACAGCTAAGGCTGTTTAAAAACCACTAATTCCGTTTGAACTTTCAAAGCATAAACAAATACCAAGGAGGATGCGCCTAGTCATGATCAAAGTGTAGACAAAATCCACCAAAGTGCATCAAATCAACCAAGAATTTTAATTCTCAATTTGCAAGTATACGTCATAATAGTCATGTTATATAGATACAACGCAGTGCATCATAATTAAGCATTTTGAACCATGAGACATAATGAACATACCATAACCAACTTGTCTTGACCATCCAATAAGATCGACTAAACATAGTCAAATGTATAAGGCACATGCCTTTACAAATACTCAGAAAAGTATTCGGACCTATAGTCATACGAACTATAATCGAGGTCAACGAATTCATGTATTTACCGCAATATGCCATTGCTTTACATGTTGAAATTCATGAGAATTACTCTTACACTCTTTCATATATTATATTGCAAGGAGACGGTGCATAACTACATCCACATGCAATATTTTATTTTAATAAGATAAAAGATGGAGTTTTCCAAGTATGGGATTGGGTCAAGACCAACGTGGTGGTCGCTCAATTCATCGTGAAAAATCCGTCACAAATCGATTTTAACCACGACATATCCGTCGCAATCGATGTTTGTCCCATTTGTACGTCACAATTCCGTGACTAATCATGAACAAGTCATAACTTTACCGTTACCAACAATATTCATTTTATTCAATTGTTGGTTTAAAATCGACAAAACGGCGACGTCAAATCACACCCAAAACGTGGTGTATGCAACAACCACAAATATCGACTTTCAACAATTATCCGTGACTCCCCCAGGACCGTCACACAGTTTACTTCGACATACGACAGTGATACCACCTCTCATAGTCTCATCCACCGCAAAGTAGCGTGGGGGATAAAGAACCCAATACCCAATTACCCAAAAAAAAATTTCCCAAAAGAGAGGAATTGAAAAACGGGAACTTTAATAAAATCTTATGGGTACTTGGTTCCATATTTGCTTTGATCCTTGAACGGGAGCTTCTCTACATATGAGCAACATATTTTCGTGGTACTCGGTTCCATATTTGCTTTGATCCTTGAACGGGATAACAAATATGGTTTTTCTCCATAGCTTGCACATCATCATGAGCAACGTATTTTCCTATATGCACGTAAAACATAAATATGGTAAGATTCATAAGTGTACAAATTGATGAACAAATGAATCATTAATTAGAAAAATATGGAGAGTTGAGAGACACCCGGAAAGGGCTACTGGGCTCGATAATTCGGCCTAAAAAGGACTCGAGCGCGGCGGTGCGGCCACTCGGTATTGGATGAAGTCGGATAAAAAATATGCTTCTATTCGGCAGCAGATTCAGTATGCAATACTACTCGGAATCTGATCTCCATCGTTAAATATAGATATTTGTGTTGGGAAGTTGCTGCCAAAATTTCACACCGATCCGACGGTTAACGAATCGGGAAACATGTTTTTAGTGCGACTGCGCTGTGCAGAAAATTTACGCGCGGAAATTCTCGTCTCTCGATTTTTTTTTTCGATTTTCTGCTCCTTTTTTTTTCTTGTAAGAGTCCTGCTCTTATGGGCTCTTCTTTTCATCTTTTTTTCTTTCGATCAAGTTGTGTTTCGAAGGTTTGAGCTCTCTGGTCGTTTATCAACCGTGAGACAATCAACAGAACTTATAAACTTCCTCAGCTGCCAATAGGATTCCATTTCAAGACCATTGTTTTGGTGTAAGTTTCTCACTGACCGTTGAAACATAATTCGGCCCGCCTTTCCGATATTGTATAAGAAACTCAACGGGACGTTGGAGGTTTCAGGCGAGCTGCGGGTCAGGCGATTGGCCTAGATCTGTGTGTCGGCAGACGGATCTGAGTTTAGGGTTGATGGCCGGTGGCGGGCACGTCGGACGGATCTTCGCGCGGGGAAAGAAGCAGGCGACGAGCAGGCGTCGAGCAGGCCGATCTGGTCTGGTCGGGTCGGGTCGCGTCGGAGTAGGGGGCGGAGGAGGAGTCGCGTCGGAGCAGGCGACGGCTAGGTTTTTTGGAAAATGAGTAGGCGACGGTTTTCAGAGGATAAGCAGGCTTTCGGATATGTGCAGGGGAAAAACGATGGGAGCGGAGTTGCGCGGGTTTGCAGAAGGCGAAAAACGAACAGGAGCCGATCTGCGCGGGGGAAGATGACCCCTTCTGGGAGGATTTCTGGTCGGTGGCGGCGGCGGATCTGCTGCTAGGGTTTTCCGATTTTTTTTTCGGATTTTTCTAATTTTTGGACGATTTTTCTTGGTCTGAGTGGTAGATTACGTGCTGATAACGTGTTTCAGGAGAGAGTAAAAAGACTGTAAATACGAGTCAATCAATTGCATTCGTAACACTGATAGAGGGGCCTTTATATAGGCATTACAATGAGAGTCCTTCCATACATAGGATTCCTAGATAAGGTAAGACATCTAATAGGATCCTACTACCTCTAGAAGGATCTAGAACCTTCCATCTATGTATCTACAACCGGTATTAGGTAAGACACATCACGGGAATAATAATTCCCGAAACAATTTCAAAATTCTAAGAAATTACGTAAATTATGGATACACCACGTGGCACAAATAGATGTACCCACTGGACCAGAACTCGCCCGGTCGATCTGCTAATCCCGAATGACACCAAAAAATCTTGAGGCTGAGATGATACTTAAAAGCGCAATAAAAAGCCGAGCTACGGGATCAAGAAATGGAATGATCTCTTAGCGAATCAAGATGTTTAACAAGAAGGCACCACCGAATGAGAGTGTAGTCAAGGGAGTCAAACCAACAGTCACGACGACAACATCGACTTCGACTAAAGGTAAGTTAGATAAGTAAGAGAACTATATAGGACTTTGATTCCTCACAAAGATACACAGACTATTTAAATTTGGGTGAAAGCTTAAAACTAAATAAAAATATATATTTTTAAAAATCACGGGTCGACACGTGACACGGGGGTTCCAATCCAGACCCCCGACCGACCCGTGAAGACCAGGACCCACACATTTCATATGTACGGGTGGAGTCCGAATCTAGGTCTGGCCGACTCGCTACGCGACGAATTGGACCCGAACCCAGATCCGAATTTGGCCACCTGGCACAAAAGACTTTAAATTAGTATATGCTTTCTCGATTTTATTTTCTTATTAGATATGGAGTGGAGGACCATGGGTGAGTGGTACCACTAATGTTTTGTATTTTTTTAGATTGAATTTTGATTAAAGATTTTTCATACAACATAAATCTAAAATTTACGGAAAGTTTATGGTAAGGTTCACATCAAAAATATCTTTATAACAAGTTTTTTTTTCTGTATTTTTCAATTATTATAATTTGATAGATATTTTACGATCAAAATTTCTGAAAAGAAAAAAGGTGAAATATTGATTAATATGAAAAGGGGTATTATATTTCCCACTCAGAATGAACCCTACGTAATAATTATACTTTAAAATCTACTAAAGAAGAATCTGTTAGTGACAATGCCAACTGAGATTATGGAGAAAAGCAAGACAAGAAGATATGAGCTTTAATTATTGTATAAAAATAGACGAATCACTTTTTTCTTGTTTACTGGACCAGAATATTTGAGTCATATTAGGGGGAGGGAGTGGTCACCTAATACCCTACGTGTCACATCTCCTCTATCCAATAAAAACCTTCCAACTTAAAACTACCCAATTCTACCCTAACACTATCCTAAGTGGAGGGAGTGGTCACCTATACTACCCGATTTTTTTTGTTCATACATAAAATCACATACAATATTAAAATAAAACCATACCATTTCATTAAAAATAAAAACATTACATAATACTTAAAAAAACATTACATAAAAACATATCATTTCATTAAAAATAAAAACATTACATAATACTTAAAGGGAATAATGAGTGTATTTTATTTGAAAATAATGAGTGTATGTTATTTGGTTTTAAAGGGAATTTTTTTTTTTTACTCAAAAGAGCCGTTCAACGGCCATTTTTTTGAAAAAGAAAGCAGCCTCACCGCTCGGCTTCAGAAGCCGAGATTGAACACCGCTTGCCTTACCCGATGCGCCGGCGGCGGTGTTACTGCTCGGGTAAGGGTACCCGATTTCCTTACCCGAGCCCCACTCCCTCCCCCCTTATAGATGATTTTTACCATGAGCTTAACTATTCTGAAAATTCCTTGAAAGTCGAGTCACAATATTCTTCACAAACAGCTCTATTCTTTTTGGTTTAATTTCAGTAGTTCGTTTCGTTCAATTCAATTCAGCACAATTTAGTTTAATTCAATTCAATCCAGTTCAGTTCAAAAACATTCAACTTAATTTAGTTCAATTCAATTCCGTTCAATAAAATTTAACTTAAAAAATAGAGTCTTAATTAGGGTATGTATATCATGCTCAATACAAGAATATATTGAATAACTATAATACATGGATGTTTTATCAAATATTACTCTAAAATATAGTTTGACTTTTGTGAAATATTATTTCGAAGGCTAAAACATATCAATAATCACTACTTTGTCAAATTAATATCATTATTATTCTCTCCACTCATCAAAAGTGTATTTGGAGATATCAATCAAAATTAAAATAAATATATATTTGATGGACGAACGGAGTTTTATTAATCGAAATACTAAAATTTACCCCCAAGAACTTCGGTCAAATACGACATTATTTAGGTCCAATAATAATAATAATAATAATAATAATATAAATAGCAAATATGATTGTAACCAAAATATGTTGCCAACTCCAGAAATGGAGAGAGAAAGCAAGTGAAGATCCCAAGAATTCATGTGGAGTGGGTTAGTTGTAGACAAAATTTGGTAGAGGTGGGATAGGCTCTAAAAACACTTATAATCCCTCCGTTTTTTTTTTCTAAAAGAAATCGACTCCATACCCAAAAAAAAAAAAAAAGGTTGGGGTCAGACCCTCAATTTCACTCGAAGAGACTACTTTTAAAATATGATTTTATTTTAATATTAAGATATTACTTTCAATATAAAACTATAATATTTAGTAAGAATTGATGTAATACTACTTAAATTAAATTTTATACAAAACTACAGTATTAATTGATTGAAAATACAATTTAAAGAAAATAAATGCAATAAATATTTCAAAACAAATTGTTCCTTCATTGCAATTACTATGATTATAAATTTACACCTTTACAAAAATAAGCTTTCTATTACCAAGCTTTTTGATGATTAATGTCGACCGTACAAACTTTACTCGGTAGAGAAAAGTAGCTATCATAAAACGTTGGCATCCTTTAAGTGAGACTTTATCAGTTAATTGGAATCGATATTAGATTCGTACCAAATTGAATTATGCCTAATAAATCTTGGACAAAAACATGAAAATTGTACAGTAAAATCTCGATAAATAAATATGATCGGGACTGGAAAAAAATATTCATTTAGCGAAATTATTCATTTATCGAGAGAAATTTTGGACATGTTATAAAGAGTTGGGACCAGAGAAAATTATTCATTTGACGAAATTATTCGTTTATCGAATATTCATTTATCGAGGTTTTACTGTAGTAACTCAAACGAGTTACTCAATTATGGGCTTACATTCATAGAGAACCTTTTCTCCGGCATGTTCATCTGTAATCGAACACAAAACAACAATCACTAACGCTTGCTTCTTCGAGACTAAATAGGAATGCAAACAAGATATAAAAAATCAAGAACAAACTAATAGGTCTAAGTAATGCAATTGAGCTACCGATCCATTACAACTATATAAAAGACTACAAGCTCTCATACAATCACATCATATCCAAGCTCTCATACAATCACATCATATCCAACTATTTTTCATTTTTTTCTTGACATTAATGCAAATATTTCAAAAATAGCAAAGAATTAATAAATTAGAGTTAAATTATTTAATCATATATCAATAACAAGTCGAATGCTAAACTTTCCACAAAAATCATTTACTCAAACCATTTTCATTATCATGTCAATTACCACCACCATCACCACTAACTAATGAGTGTATTTGATGTTCCTCCATTGTTTTCTCCCAACTAGTAGGATTATCTCTAGTTCTGAATATTTCCTAGAAACTCTCTCACTGTAATGTAGGGCTAAATTTTTCAACATAACATGTCCTTCCTCTTGGTCCCTTGCTTGGGTCATAGCCTGTATGCACCAAACCCGATTTTCCGATTAAGATTTCATTCCAAAAGAGTTTTCCCAAAAAGGCTTCAGCCATTCCCCTTACATTCCTCCAAATTAATCCAAGTTAATATTTGAAAAAGGAAGTTGAAAAAAAAAATACACATCTCATTGAGGACCCATCAAGAAAAACCATTGAAATCTGGCCTCAAGGATGTATTTAAGCCTACTAAAAAAAAAGGAAACTAGCCTAGCCTAAAAATATCCATCAAATATTATTTTCAGAGCTTCAAGCCCTAGTCTTGTGCAACAATGGAGTAAAGGAATGTGAAGAAGATTCTTTACAAGATGACGGATCATTAATAGACTCAAAACCCACTTCAGAAATTACGTTCAAGAACTCGTCCAGCCCCATCACGCGATACCTCTGCTCGTCACCCTCAAGAAACCGCAAGATTTCACTGAAAAAATCCGGCTCGCATGGCAGAGCAAGGCCACCGGTGGTCTGGAACCCGAATTCCTCCTCGGCCTGCTGGAGGAGGGCGACGAAGATCGGGAGGTTCAGAAACCGGGTAGGAATAACAAACCGGGTTCGTTTAGGGCCCACGTAGACCGCGAGCGAGCCAGATGGGGTTTTGCGGTTCGAACCGGCAGACTCGTCGGAATTCGTGCGGCGGCGCGTGAGGCTCTTGGTTTTCCATCGTCGGACGACCTGCCTCAGATGTACGATTTGGGCGATCATGTTCACTTTCTTAACGTTTGATGCCATTGATCAACACTGATTATCTGAACTCTGACCTCTGCTTTCTGAGAGAGAGAGAGAGAGAGAGAGAGAGGGGAGAGAGCGACAGAGAGCGAGTGGTAGTCTTTTATAGTAGATATGACAGAGAAATTGCACCTGGAGAAGAATATTAAATTATCATCATGATTAGATTTTCTGATTTTTTTTTTATACTGAGGTTTGCCTTACAACTGTTAGTCATCGAGATAACGATCACAAGATCGCTACAGTTAAATCGCGAGATGTATCCCGCAGATTCTTAAATATCCTCAATTCTGGCACATGAGTCGCTGCAGTGATTCTTTCCATCTGACTCCCCAAATCCAACCGCAGGTTCCCACCGAGATCTGGCCTCCCACACTGCCGCTTGAAGCTCTCAATATTTAATTGTTCCACCAGCGTATCCCGGATTATTTGTAGTCTGTTATAGTCTTTTATCTGATTATTTCGATGTTTTACCCTTATTTTTTGGTTTGGGGTGGGGGTTGGGGGTTTGGCGGGGGGAGGGGGGTGGGGGAGGATACCCTCTCTTTTATTTATCAATAAATGATATTATTGTTGAAAGGAAAATAATTGAGATAAAAAATAGGGCAAAAACTGTGTATTATTTCATTGATGACATCCCTTTAAATAGGGAGAAACATACAAGCAGACCTAACCATACCCTAACTAGGAAAGCCCGTAAACTAACAGACTTAGGCACACATTGGGTATTATTACTTAAACACTCCCCCTTGTGCCTACTCTACAAGCGCATGTCATGTTGCCTCGTTAAAACCTCGTCAAGCAAAAACTCAGTGGGAAAAATATCTTGATCGTAGGGAAAAGAGTACAGCATCTAGACACATCAAGTTAAGACTTCGTCCTTTGAATCTATCCTCTCATATGATCGTTACATTAATCATAGCGCTACTAAGGTGATCATTCCATCGATCCCTAAAATCGTACATCTTGTTACCTCGTTAAAAACCTTTCCAAGTGATAAAAACCCTGTGGGAAAAATGATCCTTGGAAGGAAAAGAGTATAACGTACGGTGTGGATGTAAGACTCCCCCTCAAGTTTACATCTCCCCCTGATTTGTACATCAATCAAGTAGTCGTTGTCTCATTAAAAACTTCGCCAAGTAACAAAACCCAATGGGAGAAAATGAACCTTGGTCAAAGAAAAGAGTACAACACATGTGATTAAGTTTCTTTATAAATCATCATTTCCTTGTGATCTTTACATCAATCTCGGAAGTTGGAAAACTCTACAGCTCCCCCTAATGCTTACATTCATATATTGTTGCCTCGTTCAAAACCTTGTCAAGTAACAAAATCCAGTGGGAAAAATAAATCTTGGTCTAAGGAAAAGAGTGCAACCAATGTGAGTATGTTCCGTTATATCTCACATATTTCCCGTTATGATCATTCCATCAATCAAGAGGATTTACAAGTTACATTATATTCATAGATGTAAGTATGTTCATCAGTGGCAGTACTTAACCGCTAGTTCCTCACAAGTGTAGAATGATAGTTCTTAATCATGTACACTCACGGACTGATTCATGCAAAGAAATAATCATGTCGTGAAGGAGGTAGCCAAAAGGGGTTTGCGTAGTCGATTTCCAAAAACATAAGCAAATCATACCAACACATACTTTGTGGTAGTTGCTTTGGCACCAGCATTTACTTTAGCATTTGCCTTTTCGTAAGCAGCTTCCTTTGCCTGCTCGTAAGGAAAGAATAGTCATAAGTCAATGGTTTCTTTTAAGTATCAGAAGACATTCTTGATAGCATTCCATTGATGTTACGTTGGTGCTGAACTAAATCTAGTCAGCGAATGAACTGAGGAGTGATATCAGGTCGTATACATCGAGTCAAGTACAATAATGCGTTATTGCACTCAAGTATGGAATTTCAGCTCCCAAAGCTCTTCGTCACTTTCCTTTAGACGAAATGGATCTTTCCTTTGCATCCAAATATTCGACCTATCATGGGGTGCTAGTCGGGTTTACCTTGTCCATGTTAAAGTGCCTGAGAATCTTCTGGACATAGGTAGACTGGTGAAATGGATTCCACAAACTCGATGTCTATGTCAATGCCTCGATAGAACCGAGTTTTCCCAAGATCTTTCATCTCAAACTCAATTTTCAAGTATCCGGTGGTTTCTCTTATTTCATCAAGATCGATTATGTTCATGCCATCGGCATACATTGCGATGATCGTGAATTCGGAACTTATTTGCGAAGACGCAGGAACACAATTCATCGTTATTTTATCCCTTCCCAATCAAGTAGTCACTTAGACGGTTATACCACATCCTTAAAGATTGCTTCAAAACCGTAAAGTTGAGCGTTTCAATCAAATTTCAAACGCACTCCGTGGTCTAGAGTCACTTGATTTGGGTAATGAAATGCCATCGTACACTTCCATATATATCTCCGTATCTAAATCCCCCAAGGGATACGCAGTAAATCCATTTAGCTGCATTTCCAATCCCTCGAAAATTACTACGCTAATCAAATAGCGTATACGTATACGTGGGAGTATATTTCCACGTAATCAATTCCAGGGCATTGTGAGAAGCATTACTTCGTGAACCTTGTACATTAGGAATCTATTATTCTCACTAAGCTTTACGACAAAGACTCGATTATGTCCTTCAGGTTTTACACTTGTTTAGGTTAGCAGTACCTACACCAAATACCTATCTATTTGTCGGAGAATCTAGTTCTACCTGGAATGTTTTTCTTAGACCAATCGGCTCTATGTTGATTTCATCCAACTGAGCGAGGTTCGAAATCATCGTACTTTATGATTCATGACATGTCATCAAAGTGGGTGGTTGATCAGGACACACCCTCATAATTTCATCGAGATTCTTGATTTTCTGAATCATATCTTCGGGGCGTCCCCCTCGTCATGATTCATGGACATAATAAAATCAAGCATGATCTCATGAAACGAGTTTATTGATGGTTAACATGTGAATTTGTGCCATACTCTACCTCTTATTTGGGTGAGCATTTAGTCAAACCATGAGCCTTCCACCCCTTCTTTCGCAGGGAGCCACGACCTCAACCACACCTCCACCAGGTGCAGTTGCATCACCCGGTCCATTGGTGATGTGCCCCTTACAGGGGACTTCTAACCTTACAGATACATTTGCAGTTGTAATGTGAGATCTTGTCACTTGAACGATATCAGTAAATGCATCAGGCATTGAATCTGCTACATCCTAAAGATCGAGTGTTCTTTGTGCTTCACAGTAACATTGTGAGGTTCGGGGATCATAATGAGACAAAGTGGAGACACCATGACAATTCCTATCGTCCCCAAGAAATTATGTTTTCTCTCTTCCCTATAACGACGGGAAGGTTGTCTCATTAAAGTGACAATCTGGTCACTGTGAGGGTTCCAAATAGTTGATAAACGTATGGAGATTCTTATCCAACGTGAATACTTAATCGTTTCTAAAGACCAATGCGCTGTGGGGCGCAGAAGGCACATATAATGCGTAACCAAATATGCGCAATTGGCACTCAAGTCTGTCTAGGTCCAAAATATAAAAATCAGGCTATCCAGTTACCAACTGGTATGCATAAACTAATTGGTTAGCAGAGGGTCTAAGAATAAACGACTTAAGTAAATTTGCGTGTAATATTGCATAATTTCAGACAAAATATGCAAATTGGTGCGCATAACCAATGATATAATCACCATACATATTCTTTTGAAGGTGGTTTATGTGAGACCATTTGCATATACACATGGGACGAGATACTATTCATTGATCTCTATCATACAATAAACATCAAGTATTTGCTAATGTGAACTCTCCAACATCATCGAGTCCTTTAGATGTGATAAGGGAGGTGAGCCCTTATAAGTTATCTTGGAAGTTCTGCAGCAGTTTGAGTGGACAGGAGAGCGACATGTGACCAACATGTCGGAGAATCTATCAAAACCATAAATACATAAATGGTCTGCATATTAGGTGGATGGATCCACAAATATCTCCTTATAATCAGCGTAAGAATGGAATGCTTGCTTTTGTTTCTTTAGCATAGGAAGGTCTCGCTCCCACATTGATTAAAGAGTCGGCTTTGCAAAAATGAGTGGTGTGCATTTGATATGCATCCGGTTCTTTGGATGATATAATACGATTAACATCAATATTGTTCTTTATGTTGAGTTGTTGCCACCTTTTCACTCGAAATGATATTCGTACAAGTTCTTTGGTATACAGATCATCATACTTCGACCAGGATGACCTAGTCTATCGTGTCAAAGCCTATATGAGTCTATGTCCCAAAGTACATTGTTGGTGACAACATTTGAAAACCTAATAATAGTGAGGTACATCCACTAGATCGACTCATCAGTTATTCTAAAATGTGTATACGTCCACATTCATTAGAATTAATAAAAGAAACTCTATTTCATTTTTACAGTGGGTTTCAATCTAGAAACCATTGCTACGTGTATTATTGAAGCTAAGTAAGGTTTGAAGGGCTATAGATGCATACAGAGCATCGATAACTTAGAAGACTGTCGTTTAGGCATCAAGAATTGGGCATTATCTCGCCGTTTAATGAGTTGGGAGGACCCAATCATCATAGTTATCGAGGTTTGGCAGCCGACTTATTCGATGAATAGAAGCTTAATTCTAAGAACATTCAAGTTCAACTCGATTCATTCCTTAGAAGAGAGAGAAATTTCGAACCATAAGCATTCAAGCAATATTCAGTATTTTGAAATAAAGCTAAGAATCTAACATAAGCAATATTAATATCTTGTTCGTGAAACAACGTTGTATCATGCCATTATTAAAAAGAAAACACCAACACAATCGTCTTGAGGCAACTATACCAAATGTAAACGAGAAAGTAAACTGATGAGTCGATTCTTGATCGACTCATTCTGTTCTATCTAGTCGTGTTTTTGTTTGCTTTTTAGTATTTTTGTTCTCTTTTATGCATGGTATGTTGTGTTTTTAATTTATAGGTAACCAAGCGAAGATTGTGGTGAAATATGCGTTTTCATAGCTAATATTGTAGTTTATGACGATCAAGAGCTAAAACGGGGCCTAAAACGACGAAAGATTGAAGCAGTATCGGTCGAATCATCTAAATTCCAGAATCTCCACTCCGAATTAAGATGTGTTCTCCTTTGATATAAATTCCTCGTGAAATTGGCTTCGAAACGGTATATCATATGCTAAATTCCGAGGTGTATTGATACAAGAACGAAGGATCAAGCCGAAGAAGACCAAAAGCGAACTCACCGCACCAGCGACTCACCGCACTGTGCGACTCACCGCACTGGCGACTCGGCCGCACCAGGCGACTCGGCCGCACCAGGCGACTCGGATGCACCAGGCAACTCGGCCGTGTCACAGGACACGGCCGGGTCTCTTTACAGTTAAAAACCCATTTTCCTGTGTACTACGACACGACCGTGTCTTTTGGGACACGGCCGAGTCTCGATCAGCCTATTCTGCATTTCTGGCGTAGTACAACACGGCCGTGTCATGGGACATGGCCGAGTCCGTGGACAGAAGGCTTTTCCTCCTTTTCAGAGTAGTACGACACGGCCGTATCCCAGGACACGGGTCGTGTCACTTTTCGGTGCAAGTCATTTTCCTTGACATTTTTGCACAACTTTAAGCCTTTTCTTGATATTTTTGGCTATAAAAAAAGGAGGTGGTGACCCTTGATGAGATATGCTTATCTTTTGGGAGATATTCTTGAGGGAAAAACACAAGATTGAGGGAGAAAACACCAAAAAGTGAGGAAAAAGTGAGATTATTTCATCATCTTCTTTGTATGTTCTTGGAGTGAAAAATACATTTGTGAGATATAATAATTCCTTGTATCATTTTGTTGTGAATTCTTGAAAGAAGATCATCAAACCTTCATCGGGAGTTCGATTTCGGCATTTACAAGGGAAGTTTCTACCATGTTTTGTTTTACAATTTCCATTATTGTTGTTGAAATAATCATGTGTAGCTAATCTTTTCATATGGGTTTTTAGATATAGCCACACACATGTTATCGATTGTTAGTTCCTTTTGATTTTTCGGGTAAAGTTTGGGATTGTTCCTCTTGTTCGTTCTTCGCATAAGAACTTTTTATTTAGATCATCAAACATATTTCATAGTTGTTATTATTATTCAAAACGAGGTTTTTTATCGGTCTTCGCCACCAAACGGTCCGGTAGAAGTGATTGTAAATGTTCTCGAGCATTTTCGCGCGATATTTTAACGATTTACCTCATCAAAAGTAGTCGGTTAATTGATTGTTAGTTAGGGATTCATCCCCATCAAAGGAGGTTACCTTATTTTCATTGAGAACAATCGTGATTTTTAGAATTACCGCCATCAAACGGATTTCTTTTAATCGTGAGCAATCGATAATTCCAAACCTTATTTATTTGAGTATCGGAACTAATAATTGATTACGTGTGTGTCGGTGACTCTAAATCCCCATATCAATTTCATTATTGTTATCTCTCATTTATCCGACGATCAAATTGGTGTTGTTATCACTTAGTTTATTTTAATTTTATGCGTTAGTATTGTAATCCAATTGAACCAATGATGTATTTTAATTTATTATACTTTTGTTCATTCAACTATTTGCTGAACAATATCGAACTTTAAACCGTTTCCAATTCCTCGAGAGATCGACCTCGGAGTTACTTGCCGCTTCCTACAAAAGCGATTCGTACACTTGCGAGTATTTAATTTGTCCATCAAGTTTTTGGCGCCGTTGCCGGGGAATTGGCGTTTAATTTTTAATCTTGTTTTAATAATAGTTGAATTGCTATTCTTGATCAATTTTATTTCGATAAAATTCGCTCTTACTTCCTTTGTTTATGCTTGGTAGGAGATCGTTGGGTAACCCGATTCTTCCGCCCATAGACGAAGTTCAAAGTATTAGAGCACCAAAAATAATGGCCACAACATCAATGGCAAACGATGAGGTGAATACGGATCTTGAAGAGCGACTTTTGCTTCAAGAAGATAACCCTCGTCAACCGAGGGTTGAGAATGTTGCACAAAATATAGATGAGGAAGAAATTCGTCAACCAAGGTTTCCGAGATATGAGAATGTTGGGCGCAATCAAGGGATACCCGAAGCTCAACAAGGGAGATACTTCTATCCGATACAACCACCCGTTGGAGTGCAATATCGAGCGAATTATTATCCCGGACCTCAATATGGGATGGAAGCAAACTATAACATGCCGCAACAAACTCCGGTCGAACATCTTATGAGGGACTATGCAAAGCCCATAGTGAACACCGCAATTTCATGCATCCAATTAGCACCGGCCGCAAGGAACTACCACATAAGCGGATTTCACATCGAGCAATTGCCCTCATTTCACGGATTAGCACGAGAGGATCCGTTATCATTCATCTGAGACTTCTATGTGGCGATTGACAACTTCCCATTAAATGGGTTGAGCGAGGATCAACTAAGAATGAAGTGTTTCCCTTATACACTTAAGGATGGGGCGAAGCAATGGTTGATGACTTTGGCGCCCGGCTCACTAAGAACATGGGATGAAGTTTACGATAAATTCATCACCAAGTACTTCTCTCATTCAAAGACTACGCAATTGAGAACTCAAATCTCAACTTTCGGACAACAAGACAGAGAGGCATTTCACGAAGCATGGGATCGATTCAAAATGCTACTTATTCAATTGCCACACCATCACTATCCGCTTCAACTACTTAATCAATTCTTCTATGACGGATTAACTCAATATTGCCAAGGAGCGATAGATAATGCAGCCGGTGGTTCGTTTTGGGGTTTGACGGAGAGACAAGCGTATGATGTGTATGAAACATTGGGAGCAAATTCTCAACAAAAAAGTGTACGTGTTCGTAGGGGAGCCGTGCACCAAGTGAGCGAGAAGGACGAGATGCAATCTAAAATCGATGAGTTGACAAATGAACTAAGACAACTCAAGACTCAAAATAAATCTTCTAGCTCACGAGTTTGCGAGAATTGCGGAGCACCCGGACATGATGCCAATTCATGCCCTCATACTTTTCCAGGAGAACAAACCGAACAAGTTAATTGGGCTATGGGACAAAGCACGGGAAGGCCCGAATGGGAAGAGAGGAGAAATAATTATGGCGGAAACGCAAGAAATGCACCTCTCCCAAATACTTATCATCCTGGGCTAAGAAACCATCCGAATTTCTCATGGAGAAACAACAACCCGATGCCATACGACACAAGCGCCCAAGCTCAATACAACGGAGGAAACCGAGCCCAACAACCAACGCGAAGTGAACCACCTCCACAACAAAGGAACTCTCTTGAGGAGAGTATTGCGGCATTCATTAAGGAGAGCAAGGAAAACCGAGAGGAGAACAATAAGAGGTTCGAATCTTTAGAAGCTTCGATGAAGAAAATGGAGATTCAAATTGGGCAACTTGCTACCGAGGCACGTAGACAAGAAAGGGGTAAACTACCAAGTCAACCCGAGCAAGCTCAAGCTATTACCACTCTCCGAAGTGGTAAAGTGATTAATAAAGAAGTTAATTCCGAAGTAAAAGAAAGAGGCGATGAGAAAGAAGACGAGTCGGGAAATCAAGAGGAGAAAATAGACGAAGCAACTTCAATTTCTAAGCTTCACAAATCCGCTCAACCATATAAGCCACCAATTCCTTTTCCGATCCGACTTAGAAAAGCAAAGCAAAATGTGCAATTTTCCGAAATCTACGACATGGTTTCGAAGGTTCATGTCAACTTACCTCTTTTGGATGTTGTGAAGAACATTCCCGCTTATACAAAATTTTTCAAAGAGTTGACCTCCAACAAAAGAAGATACAATGGGAACGAGAAAGTGGTGCTCTACGAGGTAGAAGCAAGGGGTCAAAAGAAAGGCGATCCCGGAAGTTTTATGATCGACATCACTATGAGAGATAAGAAGGTTGCTCGTGGTATGCTCGATTTGGGAGCAAGTGTGAATCTCATGCCATACTCGACCTATTTGAGGCTTGGACTAGGGGGAATCAAACCAACAAGAATGACTCTTCAAATGGCGTATAGGTCGGTGAAATACCCCAAGGGAGTCATTGAAGACCTATTAGTGTAAGTGGACAAGTTGGTGATTCTGACCGATTTTGTTATCTTGGAGATGAGCGATTTCGGGACAAGCGAAAATGAAGGGACAATACTTCTAGGACGGCCATTCATGCGTACAACAAAAACAATTGTCGATGTTGATGAAGGAAAGGTCACCATGACCGTCTTGGGCGAAACCGTGGAAATCAATGTGTTCGGTTCATCTCCTATCCCTTCTCATATTTATGCTTCCCATGATGTGAATTTTATTGATTGCATTGATTCTTTGGTTAATGATACATATTTGCATGATGATGTAGGGGACACGTTGCATGATGCTCTAACCGTTGAGCATGATATGAGGCTGAATAATTTAGAAATTGGAGAATATGTTGCATTGTTAGATAATTCCGAAACAATTGATGAAGTTGACGGTTTTAAGATACCATTGGAATTAAAATTTGAGGAGCCCGTTGAAATCACCCCACCCCAACTTGAATTGAAAGAACTTCCGGCACATCTTAAATATGTTTTATTAGGCAAAAGTGACACTTACCCTGTAATTGTCTCTTCCGAATTAACTACCTTGCAAGAAAACAAATTAGTAGAAGTTCTGACTAAGTTAAAGGAAGCAATTGAGTGGAGTATTTCCGATATCAAGGGAATAAGTCATGTTAGGTGCATGTATAAAATAATTCTTGAGGATAATGTTAAACCGGTTAGGCAACCTCAAAGGCGTTTGAATCCGAACATGCAGGAAGTTGTGAAAAAATAAGTTTTGAAATTGCTAGATGTCGGAGTCATCTACCCGATATCCGACAGTAAGTGGGTGAGTCCTGTGCATGTAGTGCCTAAGAAATCTGGAATAACGGTGGTTCGTAATGATAAAAATGAATTGGTGCCCACTAGAATGGTAACCGGATGGAGGATGTGCATTGATTATCGGAAATTAAATGTCGTAACAAAAAAGGATCATTTTCCCCTTCCTTTCATTGATCAAATGTTGGAACGTTTAGCTAGGCATGATTATTACTGTTTTCTAGATGGCCTTTCAGGTTTCCATCAAATTCCCATTGCTCCGGAGGATCAAGAGAAGACCACATTCACTTGCCCTTTTGGCACTTTTGCCTTTAGGAGAATGCCGTTTGGTCTTTGCAATGCTCCCGCTACTTTTCAAAGGTGCATGCTATCCATATTCTCCGACTTGTTAGAAAAATCCATCGAGGTATTCATGGACGAATTTTCTGTGTTTGGAACCACTTTCGATGATTGTTTAAATAATTTGACTATTGTGCTAGAACGATGTATTGAGTGTAATCTTACACTTAGTTGGGAAAAGAGTCATTTTATGGTAAAACAAGGTCTTGTTTTAGGTCATGTGGTTTCCAATAAAGGAATGGAGGTTGACAAGGCTAAAGTTGATTTAATTGTTAAATTACCTCCGCCTTCATGTGTCAAAGAGGTTCGAAGCTTTTTAGGGCATGCCGGGTTTTATAGGCGTTTCATTAAAGATTTTTCGAAAATTGCCCGCCCTTTGAGTAACCTTTTGTGCAAAGATGCTAAATTTGATTTACCGAGGAATGTTTAGTCGGTTTCAATGCTTTGAAAGAAAAGTTAACTTCCACACCTATTGTTGTCGCTCCCGATTGGTCTCTCCCGTTTGAAATTATGTGCGATGCGTCCGACTTTGCTATAGGTGCCGTTTTGGGGCAAAGAGTGAATAAATTTTTCCACGTGATTTACTATGCGAGCAAAACGCTCGATGAAGCTCAGGCTAATTACACCACCACTGAAAAAGAATTTTTATCCGTTGTGTTTTCTTTAGACAAATTTCGATCCTACTTGGTTGGCTCAAAAGTGATTGTGCATACGGATCACGCCGCATTGAAATATTTATTAAAAAAATCCGATGCAAAACCAAGATTAATTCGGTGGGTTCTTCTGCTGCAAGAATTTGATTTGGAATTCAAAGATAAAAAAGGGTCGGAAAACGTAGTTGCCGACCATCTATCTAGGCTTATCGAGGGAGATAATTTTAAGCTTGATAGTCCTTTGCCAATTGTTGAAACTTTCCCTGACGAGCAATTATTCTATGTAACAAGGACACCTTGGTATGCTGATATTGTCAATTACATTGTTAGTGGTGTTTTGCAGCCCGACTTAACCTATCAAGGGAAGAAGAGGTTTGTTTCCATGTGCAGGCATTACTTTTGGGACGAGCCCTACTTATTCAGGCTGGGGCCTGATCAGATATTCCGACGTTGCGTCCCGGAGGAAGAGCACGAAAGCATATTGTTATTTTGCTATGAGTTGCACTGTGGGGGACATTTTAGCACAAAGAAAACGGCGCACAAGGTCCTTCAATCGGGATTCTACTGGCCAACATTATTTAAGGATGCCTATTCCCATTGCAAGAGTTGCGATCGTTGTCAACGAACGGGGAATATAAGCAAAAGGAATGAGATGACGTTGACAAACAATCTTGTTGTGGAACTTTTTGATGTTTGGGGAGTTGATTTTATGGGTCCTTTTCCACTTTCCCATGGTTTTGAGTATATTCTAGTTGTTGTAGACTACGTCTCTAAGTGGGTGGAAGCAATTCCAACCCGAACTAACGATGCTAACGTGGTTTGTAATTTTTTTAGGGATGTGATTTTCTGCAGGTTCGGGACGCCTAGAGCTGTAATCAGCGACAGAGGCACGCATTTTTGCAATAAACAACTTGCAGGCTTGCTTAATAAGTACAATGTCATGCATAAGGTCGCAACGGCATACCATCCACAAACTTCCGGGGAAGTAGAAGTAAGCAATCGGCAAATAAAGGCAGTGCTCGAAAAGACGGTGAAACCGACAAGAAAGGACTGGGCATTGAAGTTGAATGAAACTTTATGGGCATACCGCACGGCCTACAAAACTCCAATTGGAATGAGCCCGTATCGCCTAGTATTTTGGAAAGCATGTCACCTACCCGTTGAGTTGGAACACAAGGCGTATTGGGCAATCGAAGCGCTCAATTTAGATCAAGAAAAGGCGGGCGAGGAACGACTTTTACATTTAAATGAGCTCGATGAGATGCGATATGAGGCGTACAAAAACGCTAAACTCTACAAATAATGGACGAAACGGTATCATGATAAGCGTATCGTTCGTAAATCTCTCGAACCCGGGGTGGATGTTCTGTTACATAACTCCCATCTTAAACTCGTGCCCGGAAAATTGGTATCGCGATGGGGCGGACCGTTCAAAGTCGTTAAAGTATGGCCGCACGGAGCAGTAGAACTTCTTGATCCTCAGAAGAACGAGCACTTTAAGGTAAACGGGCATAGAGTGAAGCCGTATTTCGGACGAATCGAAGAAATCAATGCGTTTGAGTGCATAGAGGTGCACGACGTTGAAGCTTGAACAAAACGGGAAAGAAGTCGAGCTAATGACTATAAAAAAGCGCTACTTGGGAGGCAACCCAACGGTTTAGTTAGATTTTTTTGTCTTTTGTTTTTCGCATTTATTTTCCTTATTTGTTTTTACTCGATTCAAAACTGACCGGTTCAACTGTGGGTGTTAAAATTGCAGGAAACGAGTGCGTTTTCAGAAACTAATAATCTGGGCAGGCAGGACACGGCCGAGTTGCACCTGACACGGCCGAGTCTCAAAACAGGGGGAATTTCATTTTCTAGAACAGCACGACTCGACCGTGTCACAGGACACGGCCGAGTGTCAAGACAGTCGATTTGTGCTTATTTTGAATAGTAAGACACGGCCGAGTCTCAAAACAGTGAAATCTTGATTTTCCAAGATAGTATGACTCGACCGTGTCATTGGAAACGGCCGAGTCGGTCGACAGTGGGTTTTGGGTTATTTCGAACAGCAAGGCCACTTCCCTCCGCCCCACCAGTAAACCGATCGTAAGTATTTCTTGACAAATGAAATTCTTTTGTTTAAATATTATACCCCCTTCGTTCGTATATTCTTTAATTCAAGTTTGGGGGGGGATTGGTCAAGAAATACTTCATTACTCTTGTTTTTGTTTGTTTTTGGATACTATTATGCTTGTTTGTTTATTTTGGTTGTGTTTGGTAGTAGACTTATTTGTGGTGTGTTTTTATTTACATTTGGTGTGTTTTGAGCATTTTGCAAACCTGATAAAAACTTTGAAATTTGAATTTTTTTGGAATGCCTCGGGATTTATTTCGTTGTTTTGATATACAAATCGAGGATAATTTGTTGAGGAAAAATTGTTGATAATCGAAACGGGTGTGAAATTGAATAAGTAGTTTTAATATCTTGGAGGTATGAACAAACCTACTTGTGAGCTATCGAGCCTTCGTGCATTTTCTAAAATGCAAGTTTCATTGTCGAGTATTTCATTCTTGATTTAAGACTCTAGAACTTGCCTTGGTTTCTTGTTCAAAACTACTAGCGTGTGTGTGCAATTGAGTGGAAATGATTTTTTGGCACCTTTGATCTTAACCCTTCGATTTTGGCCAACCCGACATTTGATCATTCCTTAAATAAACCCAATTGAGGTCATTGTCTATTTCATTGTTAAACCACATATCGAGCCTTCCATTACTATAATCCATCGATCCCTACTTGAGCAATTAGAAATTATTTTTGACGAGGATACAAAGATTGTGGTGACATTGGGTGATATAAATATTGTTGGGAGTGTTGAATTGATGAAAATAATTACTCCGCTATTTTTGGGAACTTAGTAACCGGGTGTATTCATGTGACCCATGTTTATATTCGCGTAAAACGGTTACCTTAGATATGAGTATGCTTGGAAGCAGTTGTGTATGTTTTGATCCTAGTAACCGGGTGTATTCATGTTACCCATCGTTTACATTCGCGTAAAACGGGTCCTAAAACAACCCTTCAAAAAAAATCGGAGCAATAAGGAGGGTTTAATGCTGCGTTTTTTTCACTTTCAATAGTGCTTGTTGCAAGTGGTTCATAATTAAGGGGATGAAAGAAGGAAACTTCAAAAATCTTGAGCTTCTAAAGCGACTAAGGTGACTTAAATTCTAAAATTGCTCGGGTCTAGTCACTTTAGCCATATTTATCCCACCTCGACCAAAGCCTACATTTCAAGCCGAGTAAAGCCCTTTTTGATTCACGAAAATATTGCATGCACAAAACAGTGGTAGAGATTAAGACGATTGGCAAGCCTATGGGGTTCCTTATTTCATTGAATGAGTTCCGAGCGTATACTTATCCATATCACTTTGAGAGTGAGTGAATACACTTGACCAGTGAGGTTTATATTGCCAAGCATTGACTATGATGTTAAGGAAGCACCCCGGAGGTTTGAAAACTTTGTAGAACTCGACTTATTTTACTTGTGAGTATTGATGAAATTTTTGAAGAGGTCCTTTGAGGTATTTTAACAGTTGAGTTCCCCTTTTCAGAGTGGTTATTTTAAAGTGATTTGCTCGGGACGATCAAAGTTCAAGTTTGGGGGGGTTTGATGAGTCGATTCTTGATCGACTCATTCTGTTCTATCTAGTCGTATTTTTATTTGCTTTTTAGTATTTTTGTTCTATTTTATGCGTGGTATGTTGTGTTTTTAATTTATAGGTAACCAAGCGAATATTGTGGTGAAATATGCGTTTTCATAGCTAATATTGGAGTTTATGACGATCAAGAGCTAAAATGGGGCCTAAAACGACGAAAGATTCAAGCAGTATCGGTTGAATCGTCTAAATTCCAGAATCTCCACTCCGAATTAAGATGTGTTCTCCTTTGATATAAATTCCTCGTGAAATTGGCTTTGAAACGGTATATCATATGCTAAATTCCGAGGTGTATTGATACAAGAACGAAGGATCAAGCCGAGGAAGACCAAAAACCGAACTCGCCAGGCGACTCGGCCGCACCAGGCGACTCGGCTGCACCAAGCAACTCGGCCGTGTCACAGGACACGGCCGGGTCTCTTTACAGTTAAAAACCCATTTTCCTGTGTAGTACGACACGACCGTGTCTTTTGGGACACTGCCGAGTCTCGATCAGCCTATTCCGCATTTCTGGCGTAGTACAACATGACCGTGTCATGGGACACGGCCGAGTCCATGGACAGAAGGCTTTTCCTCCTTTTCAGAGTAGTACGACACGGCCGTGTCCCAGGACACGGGCCGTGTCACTTTTCGGTGCAAGTCATTTTCCTTGACATTTTTGCACAACTTTAAGCCTTTTCTTGATATTTTTGGCTATAAAAAAGGAGGTGGTGACCCTTGATGAGATATGCTTATCTTGTGGGAGATATTCTTGAGGGAAAAACACAAGATTGAGGGAGAAAACACCAAAAAGTGAGGAAAAAGTGAGATTATTTCATCATCTTCTTTGTATGTTCTTGGAGTGAAAAATACATTTGTGAGATATTATAATTCCTTGTATCATTTTGTTGTGAATTCTTGAAAGAAGATCATCAAACCTTCATCGTGAGTTTGATTTCGGCATTTACAAGGGAAGTTTCTACCATGTTTTGTTTTACAATTTCCATTATTGTTGTTGAAATAATCATGTGTAGCTAATCTTTTCATATGGGTTTTTAGATATAGCCACACACATGTTATCGATTGTTAGTTCCTTTTGGTTTTCCGGGTAAAGTTTGGGATTGTTCCTCTTGTTCGTTCTTCGCATAAGAACTTTTGATTTAGATCATCAAACCTATTTCATAGTTGTTATTATTATTCAAAACGAGGGTTTTTATCGGTCTTCGCCACCAAACGGTCCGGTAGAAATGATTTTAAATGTTCTCGAGCTTTTTTGCGCGATATTTTAACGATTTACCTCATCAAAAGTAGTCGGTTAATTGATTGTTAGTTAGGGATCCATCCCCATCAAAGGAGGTTACCTTATTTTCGTTGAGAACAACCGTGATTTTTAGAATTACCGCCATCAAACGGATTTCTTTTAATCATGAGCAATCGATAATTCCAAACCTTATTTATTTGAGTATCGGAACTAATAATTGATTACGTGCGTGTCGGTGACTCTAAATCCCCATATCAATCTCATTATTGTTCTCTCTCATTTATCCGACGATCAAATTGGTGTTGTTATTACTTAGTTTATTTTAATTTTATGCGTTAGTATTGTAATCCAATCGAACCAATGATGTATTTTAATTTATTATACTTTTGTTCATTCAACTATTTGCCGAACAATATCGAACATTAAACCGTTTCCAATTCCTCGAGAGATCGACCTCGGAGCTACTTGTCGCTTCCTACAAAAGCGATTCGTACACTTGCGAGTATTTAATTTGTCCATCATAAACATAATACTAAGATTCAGTCTATAGACTGTGGCTTGTATGACTCAATTCGACGATTGGTGACTGTGAAATTGACATAGGGGAACTTGTCTAGATCATATTCTTCCATATTGTGAGTTCTCCTTGAGATTTATGTCGACAATTTTTTCATATAAAAACTATTAACAAACACAAATTATATAAAAATATTGATAAATACATACACTATTTATTTACATCAATTGATAAATACAAACACAAATTACATAAAAAATATTGATAAATACAAACACAAATTACATAAAAAATATCGATAAATACAACCACTATTTATTTATAAATTACATGTTTGGTTTTCGATGCTTAATTTTAAGAATTGTGTTCAAACTAGGATATTCGTTTATTTATAAATATTTATTAATGATGTTTTTGATGATATCAATAAATTTATGACATTATCTTTTGATGTTCAAGTAGTTCATGTCATTCATAATTATCATTTAGCTTAAAAAGTAAGGTACAGTTTATCAAACAATGCTTAATTCGTATTGGGGGTAAAATGGTCATTTCTATCATTCAGATAATTCATTCAGAAAAAAAACAATAGTATATTTTTTCTAGTCAGACAGATTAATCCACTGAGACAGCTTAACCCGTTCACAGATTAATGAAAAAAAAAAAGTAAACAGCCCCTAATTTAACTTTATTAAAAACTTGTAGGCTGTTTGCTAGGACTTCTTCATATTTATTTTAATCTTGTAGGTGTTTAATTTGATTCGGGAGCCACATTTTTTTTATATCTCTATCATGTGTGCTCCAATTGAATCTCGAAGGTCTAATTATTTATGAACCCTTCGTTTTGAGGCGGGGACAAACTTGTAGATGATCATGAGATGGGGGATTGACCTTCAAATTTAATTGTTGTTGATATGCAAGGCAAGAATGTAATCCTTGGTGATAATTGGTTAGACCAACATGAAGCTATTATGGATTACAAAAAGAAGATTATTTCGACGATTGCTGATAACTGCATCGATCATGTATTTGAAGGGTAGAAACTGGGTGCCTCTAGGAAGATTATCAGGGCTTTGGAGCCGATAAAACTATTGAAACATGATTGCATTGGTGATTGCTGCTATGCAATGAAAACTGAAGATGGTGGAGTTCAGTTATCGGTTATCCCATTCGTGAATGAGTATCTGAATGTATTTCTAAATGATTTGCCAGAGCTGCCACCGCATGAGAGATTGAGTTCCCTACTGAGGTATGTTCGAATGCAGCGCCGGTTTCAAGGTTATCATACTGCATGGCTCCATCAGGAATGCAGGAACTGAAGAAACAATTGGACGAATTGTATGATCGGTTACTCTGACTCGATTGTGACTCAAATATTTCTTGATAGGTTACTCGTGTACAAAACGTGACTCGAATGCTTACTCATGTACAGGTATGACTCAAAGAATTATTCGAATGCTTACTCGTCAACTCTGAATCAAATTGCTACTTGAATGATTACACAACATGTTACTCAAGATTGAAATTATGACCCGCTAGATTACTCGAATGGTCACTCGATTATAAAGTATGACTCGAATGATTACTATAGTGAAAACCTTACTCGGAAATTGTACTTATTACATGGTTACTTGAATTGATATTATGAGAATATCTATTACGAGGCTTTACGAACCCGTGCATTGCACCGGTTGTATCTAATTGTTGATTGCGAATACAATCACAATATAGAACAATGTATTGACTAAGTACATGCACCTACAAAACGTCACTTCAAACCCAAATAAATGATAACGAATAATCTTCGTAGTCGCATATGCTAATTTGTACAAATTCTAACTGTGTAAAAATAACTCCGATCAAATTTGTAATTCCAAAATACCACTCTTTTTGCCAAATAAAATACTAAAGTGCACACAATGTATTAATCCATTAGTTAATAAACTTTCAACCTAACACTTTAACATTTTATACACTTTATCACTAAATAAGTTTATACTTTTTAAAAACTCGTACTCAATTACCTGCTCAATTATTTAATACATGAGAACCAAGTTATTAATTTAAGTTCCTAAGAACACTTATAAAGTTGTCATAATTGCTTTTCCAACATTCATACCATTAAATTGTCCCGTGATTTCGTACTGTTGTGCATGAAAGAATTATTATTATTAAAGAAACAAAAAGTTACACTTATACAAACTAAAGGTTACTCATATCGCCTCTTCTTATCCAGTGTCTTCTCCGCGACTCGTCACAAGTCGTCATTCCGTTTCCAGAGTATGTGGGTCCGGCATCACACATTCCTGGACACTGTTAGGGAAGTCTGGCTTACTCCGACTGGATTATCTGGCATGTGTAACCTACAGGCCAAACTCCTTAGGGTTAAGCGTAGACTGAAACAGTGGAACTGGTCTGTTTTTGGTAATCTTCATACGAAGATGGATGAGGCCTTGAGGGCTGCTGACGAGGCCGAGCGGCGATATGATTCGGATTCTACTCCGGAGAATAGACCGCTATGCACCGTTTTCGTGCTGAGTACCATCTTCGTCTCTCTATGGAGGAAGATTTCTGGAAACAGAAGGCCGCAGTTTGTTGGGTTATTGAGGGCGAGCGCAACACCCGGTTTTTTCAAGGTTTTGTGAAGCAGAAGTGTTGTCAGTCGCATATTCACAGCATTGAGGATGGTGGTACGACGATCGCTGTAGAGTCGGACATCAGATCATCCACTGTGAATTTCTTTAGGACTCTGCTTACATCCGATGGTGATGTTCTCGTCCCCCCGGATGACACTTGTTTTCCCTCTATCCCCTCTTCTTTTGATTCTGATAGTTTGTGTGTCCCACCCTCTCCCCATGAGATTCGTGCTGCGGTATTTGATATCGATCCTCACAGCGCTTCTGGGCCTGATGGGTTCTCGTATTTGTTTTTTTTAGCATTGTTGGGAGATTGTATCTTCCGACGTGAAGGGGACTGTGCTCGAGTTTTTTGAGGGTCATCCTATGCCTCCTGCTTTCACGGCGACTACGGTCGTCTTGATCCCGAAGAAGCCTGTTCCGAGCGGTTGGTCAGATTACCGGCCTATTAGTCTGTGTAATGTGACCAATAAGATTATCACGAAAATCCTTAACACTCGGCTTGCTCCTCTCCTCCCTCTTATTATCTCTCCGAACCAGAGTGGATTTGTTCACGGGCGGGTTATTACTGATAATATCCTTTTGGCCCAAGAACTTATTCACGACCTCCACGTCGCGGACATTCATGGTGTCCTGAACCTTGCGCTGAAGCTTGATATGGCTAAGGCGTATGATAGGGTTCACTGGCATTTTTTACGTGAGG
This sequence comes from Orobanche coerulescens, assembly GCA_033398695.1. NCBI lineage: Eukaryota > Viridiplantae > Streptophyta > Magnoliopsida > Lamiales > Orobanchaceae > Orobanche > Orobanche coerulescens. The sequence continues at coordinate 56,906,494 of CM065803.1, forward strand.
TCCTGGTGAGGATGGGATTCCCGTCTAGATGGATTTTGTTCATCTGTCATTGCGTCCAGAGTTGCACGTTCTCCATTTTGGTGAATGGCAGTCTGGTCGGCTATTTTGCCTCTAGTCGGGGTTTGCGTCAGGGCGACCCTATTTCTCCGTCGCTCTTCGTGCTTGCCGCTGATTATTTATCGCACTGCTTGGATCGATTCATTCGAGATCATCCTTTGATGAGGTATAGGACGGCTGGACGGCCTTTCCCCATCTCGCACTTATCCTACGCCGATGACATCATTATATTCACACGGGCTGTGGATGATGGTCTTGTTGATCTTATGCATCTCCTGGATCACTACTCTATGGCTTCGGGCCAGATGGTTAGTATCCATAGAAGAGCACTTTTATTCTCGCTCTCAAGCATGCGCCTCGTTGGCATTAGAGAGTTCACGATCTTACTAGTTTTCGCCAGGGCGATCTCCCCATCACCTATCTAGGTGTGCCCCTTTACAAAGGCTTTAAGAGACGAGAGCTCTTTGCTGGGATGAAGCAACGGATGTTGGATAGGATCTCTGGTTGGTCCCATCGCCACCTTGCTTTTGGGGGACGTTTGGATCTTATTAAGAGCACTCTCTGCACGATTCCTCTTCACCTGCTTCAGGTTTTGGATCCCCCACAGTACATTATCCAGGAACTCGAGTAGATCATTGCGAGATACTTCTGGGGTGCTGTTGGTCCAAAGAGGAAGACGCACTGGGTCAGTTGGCGGCAGATTTGTCGTCCGGCCTCTGAGGGAGGCCTCGGGATTCAGAGCATTTCAGATATGGCGAGAGCTTTTAGTTATAAGCTCTGGTGGCGCCTTCGCGCGGGCACATCTCTTTGGGCGCAATTTATGCTCTGCAGAAACTGCTTTGCTGGCCTTTATATGCCTATGCGTACTGCTCTTAAAGCTCATGTCAGCCACCCTTGGCGCCGTCTCCTCTGCGTGGGTATTGAGGCTCAGGAGTTCATTCGCTGGACTCTTGGTCGTGGCTGCGGGGAGGTCAGCTTTTGGGACAATACTTGGATTGGGGATAGGCCGATTTCTTTTTATTATCAGGTTTATGGTAGACCCCACCTTAGGATTAATGAGTTATGGGTTGATGGGTCTTGGGACATGGGTAGGTTGGAGACTATTGTTGGAGAGGAGCTAGGATTTACCCCTCAGTTCATCCAGGAGATCTCCGCGATTCCCATCGCCGAGGAGGATTCGGATAGTATGTGCTGGACTCTTACCTCTTCGGGTGCGTTCTCATTATCGTCGGCTTGGTCTAACATCAGGGTGAGGGGTCAGGCTAATCTTATTTACGGGGCCATCCGGACAGCCTTACTCACACCGACCATTTCGGTGTTTATTTGGCGACTTCTCATGCGACGGATCCCGACTGATGACATCCTACAGAGGACGGGCGTTTCATTGGCTTCTAGATGTTTGTGCTGCTCGCATACCCTTACTCAGACCTACCATACCGAGACCATTGCCCACCTTTTCTTGGAGAGTGATGTGGCTCGTGACGTGTGGGAGTATTTTGGCGCATGGACACATTTAACCCTACCCCATACTCAGAATATTTTTGAGCTCCTGAGTTTTTTCGCACACGGCACACACTTTAGGCACGCGACTTTCATTATTCCTTGTCTGATCCTTTGGTTCATCTGGACAGAAAGGAATAGTGCAAAGCATAGGGCGATTACTTTTGTTTCCTCTCATGTTATTGTGCAGGTGGAGCGCCATGTTGCTTTATTGGGTCGCCGCGGCTTATTTGCTCGAGTTCGGGGCGGGTTGCTCGCCGCCCGATCGCCCGGCCGAGCTACATCTTCCCCGCTCGACTCGCCGCCGTCCGGTGGTTTGGCTTCGACCCGAGACCCCTTGGATCAAGCTGAACACGGATGGTTCGTTCGATAGAGACACATATTGCGGGTGGGGGAGGTCTGATTAGAGATCATCACGGAGAGATCCTTCTTGCTTTCCATTCCTCTTTTCAGGCCTCTTCGAGTTTTGATGCAGAGGTCCAGGCATTGGCGATTGGATTGATTCTAGCTTCCCAGAGAACGAGACATGTTTGGATTGATGCTGCTACTGTAGTGACCCTGCTATCATCTGGCCATCGGGGCTCTTGGCAGGTTCGTCACACTCTTATGCGTATCCGACACATTCTCAGAGATATTCAGTTCAGAGTCACTCATATTTTCCGGGAGGGCAACAGGCCGGCCGACTATCTTTCTGAGCTCGGCATGTCGTCCCTCGGCATTCAGACTTATACTTACGATACTGCTCCTCCATTTCTCCTCTCCCTTATATGGATGGATCAACTTGGTTATCCGTCATTTAGATTTAGATAGGTTTTATTTTTTATCGATTGATTGGTTGCCTATGGGTCCGCACATTAGCTCACGGTTTTAGTGGTGCACCTTGTACTGATCTAGCGGGCCGTAGGCACTTTAGATTTTAGGTTCCGGATTATGGCCCATTTTTTGTCATAATTCGGAGTTGAGTTATTTTGGTCTACGGGTTCGCATATTAGCCCACGATTTTGTGGTGCACTTTGTATTTCTTTAGCGGGCCGTAGATTTCTCCGATGTTTGGACCAGAATTATGGCCCATTTTTGGTCATAATTCGGGGCTGATACTTTGTATTTCTTGATTTTATTATCTACAGGTTGGTGGGTCCCGCCTCAACCCCTCGTCCACATTAGACGTTTAAAAAAAACAGACACTTTGTATTATCCGCCCCCATCACCAACATTTTCTCTCCCACCACAAAAACTTATCTAGTTCTCATCTCATCTCCTTCATCAATCCGAATCAATCAAACAATAAGCCCTTCGAATCACCATACAAACACAAACCATACCCAACCTATATCTTTACACTATAAGAATAAACGTCAAAGACTTCGGATAATATCTGAAGTAAAAACATTATAATTACCAAAGTCTATGTTCGTGTAGTAAAAGGTATACTTTAGACTTCGTTTTTTATGCGAAGTCTAATATCCTAATAACCGAAGTCTATCTCGGTTTTTTTCCTAATTATGATCCAAATGTGGGGTAAGTGAAGTAAAAGAATGCCTTTAACTTCGGTTATTTTATAATTGGCATAGTAAATAAAGAACTTTTTACTTCAGTTATTGTATAATATATATTAGTATTTTCGGCAGTAATATATATTAATATTTTCAATTTAAAATCCATTGTCAAAATCTACATTCAACTATAACTAACCATCAACCACAAGAGCTCAATAATATAAGAACCAACAATTTCATATCATCCCATCTTAAAAAAAATAACATGCGTTCCAACCAATTCAAAACATATTAGCATAATGTGTCGTAACACACATACTACAACATTATCAAACAGTCAAAAATAACTTCTACAAAGTGTGATGAACCACAGAAATATTATGATCGACACAATCCCAGAATCCGTACATGATCTGTTAGAAGATCTGTCTAAGGAGAGTACGTTTGAATCAAGGATCATATCATCTGCTACAACATCACCCCAAACTGCTGAGCCTCCTGAACTAGTGCTACATCTACCTGCATATGAGTTTCTTTTTAAATTACTTGTATCTCTTTTCTCCAAAGTCCGCTTCATGTTCACTACAAAATAAATGAATAGAAATAGTTAGCAATCCAAATTATGGTGAACAAGTGTATAAACTTTAACCAAACAAGCTATCACAAGTCTTGTAACAAAGACAAGTAAATAAGCATAGATCAAGTATATAAGTAAAGAAAACTGACATGATCTGTTATAGGGCCTCACTAAGGAGTGTATGTTTGAATCAAGGGCTATGTCATCTGCTACATCATCACTAACATCACCCCGACCTTCTGAGCACGCTGAACTAGTACTATCTCCACCTGCAATCCTGCATAGGAACGTTTCTTTGAAATAATAGTACTTCTCTTCTCCAAAATCCGCTTCATGTTCACTAAAACATAAATGAAACAGATAGTTAGCAATCCAAATAATGGTCATGATGGTTAGTAGCAATTACTACAAATTATTTCGGTAAAATTCACACGAGTGAAATACTTGTAAAAAATGTAAACTGGAACTATAAATCGCTAGAGGAAACACTAAAATCGCAGGATGAGAGCATTAAGAGATTACTAACGTCAATCTCTGATCACTTAATCTCCCATCCCTCGCTTTTCTTTTCTTTTTCTTTTGATAAGAAACAAGTAATTTTGTGAATACGAAAGATAGTACAGAAAGCAAGGGGGCGAGGAACCCCAAATACTAACACCAAAGCAATATACCTGGATACAACTCCAAGCTCTAACAAAATCAAATACCAAAATAAAAAAATCCCAAACTCATTTATGATTGAGATTTGAGACCCACCATGCAGCTCTAAACTTAGCCCTATACCACACCTCCTCTAAGGACTCCTATACCTTCAAAGATTCTTATATTTCTTTCGGGCCACAATGATCAAAACAGCGCACGGGTTATCACATTTCAAAACCTCGACCTCTAGAACTAATAAAACCACCAATATAACTCCAAAGAAGATCAGCAGCTATTTTTACTATAGTATAGTCCACTGCATACCCAACTCCATAAACTCTCAAACATAACCTTAAAAAGAAGGTACGGTGAAGGAAAACATGATCGAGAGAGTTCCTCTTGTGCAAGTAAAATATTAGCAGAGCTCGACTTTCATTACCTGTCCTATACTTGTTGCAGCCATTGGCTCATAGTCGAAACTCATCAACTTAGATGACCAATTGGAACCCAATTCAGCTGATTCCTTGGCATCCGATCTGCCCCCTGACGGACAATTTCCAAAGCTTCCAAGATCTGAGAGGGCATACGAGCTAGCAATTAATCAGAAACCTAGAAATTAACAGTTCGAAAGGATATTAAAATGTCAGCCCGAAATGCTCGATAACCAAGGAACTGTTTAATAAAAAATAAATAAAATAATCAGGATTAAAGAGGCAAGTATTGAACTAATCTGCATTACATAATTTGCTCTTATGCAACGGCACTTTGATTGCTACTAGTTCCTATTGCTTAATACATATAAGGATCTTCATATAAAAAGCATAGCATGAGTCAGCTGACAATCATTCGACAATGTAATCTTCCCACGATGTCTTCTACTGATTTCAAAATATATAAAAATTCAAAAGAATATTCATTTACGTACTGGAGCAGGTACAAGAGATTCATCTTGGATACTCAACATTTGGCCAAATTTGAGAGCTGCTCCATGCATTCTGCATAGGGCAAGAGCTAAACGTTCTGCGTTTCTCTCAGACAAGAATGGGGAAAGGGAATGTTGGTTGTTTTATGAGTTGGGTGTACCAAACACGATCCTCTTTGCAGATTCCTGAAGAGTGCCCCACGCAAGACCAGCTCCGAGTCCAGCAAACCTTCAATCACACTTAGAGATAAGCAAAAACTCATGCCAAAAATCATTTACTCATGAGATTCTACAATTGGATGTAGCATATTGAAGTTCAGGCATATGGAGCATACACTGTGCAATAAGTAATATCGAAATCCAGAGTCACTAATGACAAAATTAGGTCCGGAAAAGTGCAAATGAACATTTTTCACTACAAAAATGATGGCAAAAATTTGTTGGTAAAATTAATAAAAGAAGCTAACATGAAAAAAAAAAGTTTACATTCATCTGACAGATGAAATGAGCCACGTGTATTCATGCTAATCTTTTCAACCTACAATGAAAAAGAAAACTAATTCCCACAAGAAAGTAATGCCTAAAGGTGTCCAGCTCACGATCATAAGATCGCCTCACAATTCGATGAAACCTCATGCACCACACAATTGCCAGAGAGCTTCCAATGAACACCAGTTTCATTATAGTGTTATACACTGAAATGAAGTCAAGAACAAATCGAGGTACCGAGCCAAGAAGACAATCGCATACGGTTCACGAGTCTTCACGGAAATCCCTAAATATAATGCAGGCAGTTAGTTGCACTATCTCATATAGCGACAATATGTGATAATTCTTCATAACTTAAGCATATATGCACCGACATGGTTCATTAAAACCAGCAAATCTAGACATCTATGTAGACATAGTGAACAGAACATCTTGAGCTCAATCAATTTCTGACTCCTAAAACTTCGAATACATTGAATATAACAATACCTCTTACACACATAAATACATGCCCTTGACGTATAATTTGACGACCCATCAATAGCTGGCATGATGTAGATTTCAACAAAAAGAATGAAATACAAATCTCCATAGGCAATCCAGGATACACCATAATGCAACAAGACAAGAAGATCACCGGAGATCCCCAACCTTATCCGCCCCAACCCACCATACTCTTAAAACATGAAGATGATTAGCTTCACCGGGAACACTTAAAAAGAATAGCACAATTCAGAAGTCGATATCCTGAAAAAAATAACCGATAGGAAATATTTTGATTGTATGAAAATGACTAAAATAATGCTAAAGGATTCCATATCAAATCTTGAATTCCTGATACATATGCGCATGTAAGAACAGAACTGCATCCATCACCTTTAGAAGCAAAGCTGCACCACAAAATGAAACCCTAACCCTACGCCATTTCCGATTCTACTACAGAATACATGAACAAGAACAACAAATTTCAGTAGGTAAAATATTGATTATAGGTTGATTAATCCATTATATAAACTTAAAAAATCGTAACACGGGAACAATTAAAAAAACGAACGCATCAAATTTGATAACCGAATTAAAGTACCCAACCTAAACATAATTTGGTGGCATAAATTTTCCGCCGTGATACCTTTAATACCCGCCATAGAAGACGGCGAAGTGGTCAACTGGGGCGGAGCACCACCAAGGCAAAAGAGGAACTGGGTCATAAATCCGATTAAAAATATCGAAAGGAAGGTAATGAAATTCCGAACAACAATCGTTCAAACAAACTCTCATGAGATTAGGGAATATAGATGAAGATTGGCCGAAGAAAAGGGGGAAATCCGCCGCCCAATGAATGATACGAGGGCGACGCGATGAGGAAGCGGCTATCGAAAGGGAAGAATCGAGAGAATGCTCCTTAAAGGGTTGGACGAGGGGTGGGACGGCGGCTACAGGTGGTAGCAGGTTTTTATTGAAAAAGAAATAGAGTGGGAAAAAATTTTGGGAAGGAAATAATGGAGGAAATAATTGAGCGGGTGAAGAAGGCGAGGGTTTTTTGGAGTCTGAAAAAAAAATGAGGTTAAGTAAACATTTCGCTGTTGTAAATATATTGTGTCAAAAATAAAATTAAACACTTTTTACTTCAGTAATTATAAAATTAGCGAAGTCTTTTGAACTTAAAATTTCTAACTAGCTCCTGTCTTTTTGTTTGGTACCATTTACTGAAGTCTATGTGTGTTGTTTACTTCAGTAAATTGAAAAGCGAAGTTGTTGTTTGTTTTTACTTCGCTAATATACATTACCGAAGTGAGACGTACCGAAGTCTTTGATGTTTTTTCTACCAGTGTTATGTTCTGCGCAAATCCAAATCAAGAAACCCTTTTAATGGCTTCAAGATCATTTAGAGGGTTTCGGGTAGGTGATGGTTTTTTTAATCGTGTTTGTTGTTTAAACCGAATTAAAGTAAGGATGGAAACCCTTTGGTTTTGTTCTTTTCTTGAAAATATTCGGATATTAAAAGAAGTTACTTGCTTCTTTAAATCGATGATGATAACTCAAACGAATCTAAGATGGGTGAAAGTTTTTGTTTTTATTCTTTTTTTTTCCTTTAACCGAATGAAAGTAAGAATGAAAATCGTTTGGTTTTGTTCTTTTCTTTAAAGTATTCGGATATTAAAAGAAGCTATTTGCTTCTATAGATCGATGATTTCATAATTTTGAATCTTTGAAGGTTTTGATATGACTCAAACGAATCTGAGATATTTGCTTTTGTTCTTGTATGTGTCTTGCGGTGTTAGGATGTAGATGAGAGTTGAGGAGTGATGGGTTTTGGTTTCGACCGATGATGTGTAAACCGAGGTTTATGTGGTTGTCATTTATAGGCTCCTGATGGAAGGCGGAAGGCCTAAAGTCTTCATTAAGATGATTTATGGCTGTTGTAACCACCATATGGTTTGTATGTCATGTGGTTAAACTCTTGCAGCCTAATGACCTTCCGTAACACCATCCTTCACAACATTCAATTGTACGAATTGAATGATTTCAACCCACGAATGTAGTTTATACACAATTGAGAGTATGCTTGAATGATGTTGTAACGTACTTTCCTTTATGCACAAATCCTCTTCCACATTCAGTTAAGCCACTCAAGCTTTAAGTAGTATAGATATGACTTGAATCTACTCGAATAATGATTGAAACTATGGTTTGTGTATTAATAGAATTATTGTGATTGACATAGTACATCTTTCCATAATTGACATAATACAATCTTTAATAAAATTTATTGTTGGGAAAAATACCGACTAACGTCACGTCACAACGAATAAAGCGGAACCTCGTTTGACAAATTCCCACTCTTCAATCGTAACTTTGTGGTTACCGACGAGTAGAGCAACAATTACAACTCGATAAAATTAATACAAATAATATCCGAAAAACAATAAACACGAGACAGAAATTTTAGCGTGGAAAATCCTTCAAGACGAGAGTAAAAACCACGGGACCGAAGTCGCTTAAATTCACTATCACCAATACACACAAATATACAATCGTCCCTAATACAAACTAGGGGTATATACCAATCGTAAAATACTTGGTAATAAATATTCTTCAAGCATTTGGAATCAACAACAACAACAAGATCGAGAAAATAAACAACCGTAAATAGCTTACACAAAGAGCTAACGAAATACCCGTACTTCCGGACTCAAAAACTCGATCTACACCGGTAAAAAGATTTGCCCAATAGCTACCAAGCTCTTGTCAAAAGATCACGATGATCCGACCGATAAATCTCCGGGAAAATGAAGAAATGTATTTCTCTCTCTTGTTTCTCTCTTTATCTCTCTCTATGGTTCTTCAATGTGTATGTGAAAAGTAATGAAAATCCTATCTGAAAATCTGCATAAAAAGATACACTTTTGCAGGGTTGACCCATGTGCCGCGGCCCGGCCCAAGTGTGCCGCGGCACACAAAGACAAAACTCGCCTGTGTGATCGAGGGCGCGGCCCGGCCAGAAGGGGCCGCGGCCCAGAGTACAGGCCACTTTGGCCTTGTGAAGCAAAATGCCTGGGCCGCAGCTCGGCAGGGATGTGCCGCGGCCCCAAGTGCTTCGGCAGGGGTGCTCGGCAGGGCCTCTCGGCAGGGGCTCGGCAGGGGCGCTCGGCGGGGTGATCGGCAAGGCGATCGACAGGAGCCGCTCGGCCATATCGAAGGGTGCTCGGCAGGAGCCGCTCGGCCATATTGAAGGGTACTCGGTAGGGGCTCGGCAAGGCGATCGGCAGGCTGCTCGGCAGGCGATCGGCAGGATGCTCGGCAGGCGATCGGCAGGCTGCTCGGCAGGGCAATCGGCAGCTGCTCGGCAGGGCGATCGGCAGCTGCTCGGCAGGGCGATCGGCAGCTGCTCGGCAGGGCTGTGCAAGGTGAGAAAATGACTATATTTTGGAAATTACTCCTACAAATCTCCCCCTTTCTGGAATATAGGAAGAGTTCGCCATCCCGGCGATCGAACAACACACTTTCATCTTCTCTCTACTCAACGCCTTGGTTAACATATCGGAACCATTATCATCGGTATGAACTTTATCAAGTTCAAACAAACCATCCTCTAAAGCATCTCGGATCCAATGATACCTCACATCGATATATTTAGTTCTCTTGTGAAAAGTCGCATTCTTAGCCAAATGAATCGCACTTTGACTATCACAAAGAACTACGTAACGTCGTTGTCGGAAGCCTAGCTCTCATAAAAACATTTTCAACCATAAGAGCTCTTTGCTCGCTTCCACCTTCGCAATATACTCGGCCTCTGTTGTAGACAAGGCAACGCACTTTTGCAATCTTGATTGCCATGACACGGCTCCCCCTGCGAACGTGATCAAATAACTGGAAGTGGATTTTCGATTATCTTCATTACCGGCCATATCGGAATTAGAATATCCAACAAGCATTGCTTTCCCATTTCTAAACGTAATCCCCAATTTGGAAGTACCCCGCAAATATCTAAATATCTATTTTACGGCTTCCCAATGCTTCTTACCCGGATTCGATAGAAACCGGCTCACCACTCCCACGGCATGAGAAATATCGGGCCTAGTACAAACCATAGCATACATTAAACTCCCGACCGCCGAGGCATATGGAATTTTATCCATATCCTCAATCTCCTCCTTCGTCTTAGGGCAATCTTGGCTCGTCAATTTAAAATTGTTAGTAAGAGGCGAACTAACAACTTTAGCTTTGTCCATGTTGAAACGTTTAAGCACCTTCTCGATGTATTGCTCTTGCGACATGTGCAATTTCTGGGCTGCTCTATCCCGAGTAATTCTTATCCCAAGAATTTGTTTAGCCGCCCCCAAATCCTTCATAGCAAAGGACTTACTCAATTCTTTCTTCAAGTCGGCAATCCTCTCGGCATTCTTGTCAACGATCAACATGTCGTCCACATAGAGCAATAACATGATAAAGTCATCATCTCTGAATTTCTTGAAAAATATGCAATGGTCGAGAGTCGTCTTCCGGTAGCCTTGCTCCCCCATAACCGACTCAAACTTCTTGTACCATTGCCTTGGTGCTTGTTTCAACCCGTATAAACTCTTCCGAAGTTTACACACATAATCCTCTTTTCCTTCGACCTCAAATCCTTCCGGTTGCTTCATATAAATTTCTTTGTCAAGGTCTCCGTTAAGAAAAGCCGTCTTGACATCCATTTGCTCAACCTCAAGATCGAGGCTAGCCGCAATACCAAGGACCAATCGAATCGATCCTATCTTCACAACTGGAGAAAAAATCTCGTCAAAATCAATGCCCTTCTTTTGACTAAATCCTTTCACTATGAATCTAGCTTTGTATCGGGGCAACGAGGTATGCTCCTCCGACTTCACCCGATACACCCATTTGTTTCTCAAAGCCCTCTTGCATTTCAGCAACTTCACCAACTAGTAAGTGTTATTCTCATGCAAGGAACTCATCTCGTCTTGCATGGCATCCATCCATTCCTTCTTCTTTTCATCCTCCATGGCCTCCGCAAAATATTCGGGCTCTCCCTCGTCGGTGAGTAAGATGTACTCATCGGCCGAATAACGGGTGGAGGGATGACGGTCCCTTGTCGACCACCTATGTGGAACAAAAGATGGCATGTTCGTCATGGGTAGCTCGGGATGAGCTCCATCGGTGTCATCTTGCCTCAATTCATCATTCTCACCGTCATCATGTTGTTCATTATTTTGGACGTCATCTCCAACGGTTGTCTCAACATTTTGTGGATGAACGGGGTCCAAATCAATAAGATCATAGTCGTGTTGCGGAGCCGACTCTCCATTCTCAACATCTTTCATTGTTTGATCTTCTACGAAAACAACGTCTCTCGACCGAACAAGCCTCTTTGTCACCGGATCATATAATCTATACCCGAACTCATCAAGCCCGTAGCCAATAAAAATACAAGGCTTCGTCTTGGAATCAAGCTTTGATCTCTCATCATTCGGAACGTGAACAAAAGCTTTACATCCGAAGACCTTTAAGTTGCGGTACGAGATCTCTTTACCGCTCCACACCTTATCTGGCACATCAAATTCCAAAGGGACACACGGCGTCAAATTAATAACATGAACCGCCATGTTCAAAGCTTCTCCCCAAAACGACTTTGGCAATCCGGCATGTGAGAGCAAACAACGAGCTCTCTCCACCAAAGTCCAGTTCATTCTCTCCGCTAAGTCATTGAGTTGCTGAGTCTTCGGGGGCGTCTTTTGATGTCGGATCCCTTGTTCTCGGCAATATTCATCAAAGGGTCCGGTGTACTCTCCACCATTGTCCGTCCGGATACACTTTAGCTTCTTCCCGGTCTCTCTTTCTACCGAGGCATTAAATTGCTTGAAAGTGTCTAACACTTGATCTTTGGTCTTCAAGGTGTATGCCCACACCTTCCTAGAGTGATCATCGATGAATGTTACAAAATATCGGCAACCACCGAGCATCCTAGTCTTCATAGGACCACAAACATCGGAATGAACAAGATCAAGCACATTTTCCTTCCGTGAAGGAGTATGACTCTTAAAAATAACTCTCCTTTGCTTCCTGGCTAGACAATGAGAGCATCTTTTAAGGTGTACCTTGTGAACCCCGGACAATGCCTCCTTCTTCGACAATAGCGCCATTGCTTTTTCACTCATGTGACCGAGCCTCTTATGCCATAGCTCGGCCATGTCATTATTTTCGATTGTGTTCACGAAATTAGTCGTGACCTTCGGAAGTGTCACGTATAATTTTCCTTCCTTTTGTCCTTTCCCGACAATCAAGGAACCTCTAGTGAGTTTCTACAACCCCTTGCCAAAACCGCTATGATAACCGTCACCATCGAGTAAACCAACGGACATAACATTAAGCCTCATGTCCGTAACATGTTTTACATTCCGTAAAACAAGTTCCATTCCGGTGTCGAATCTCAAATGCACATCTCCCACTCCAACAATCTTGGATAACCCATCGTTACCCATCTTGACTATACCAAAGTCGCCCGGAGTATAAGAGGAATAAAAATCTCTACGTGATGTAACATGGCACGTAGCTCCACTATCGACCACCCAACTCGAATCATCTCTAGCAAGGTTGACCATATCATAGTCGCAACATACAAAGAATTCTTCGGTAGTAGTATTAACTTCGGCTTTATCATTACTACCGCTTTCCTTCTTTTGTGAATTTTCTCGGCCTTGGCGATTCTCCTTCTTCAATTGTCGGCAAAATTTCTTAGTATGCCCTTTCTTACCATAATGGTAACATTCGATATTGGTACACTTCCCCCGAGAACTACTCCTTTGTGGCCCTCTATTACTCGGACCTCTACTTTGACCTCTCCCCCGTCTTTCGGTAACTAGAACATCCGACTGTGACGAAGATCCTTGTGCTTTTCTTCGGACCTCCTCATTCAACATGTTCCCTTTAGCTAGTTCCATCGAAATGACTCCATCGGGGGCGGAGTTAGACAACGGCGTTCGAAACGTCTCCCAAGAATCCGGCAATGTGCCTAACAACCACAAAGCTTGCACCTCCTCTTCGAATTTAATTCCCATTCCGGCAAGTTGATTAATTATGCCTTGGAATGTATTTAAATGATCCGATAGAGGAGTCCCGTCTTGAAACTTCAAATTCATCATTTGTTTAATGAGGAATAACTTATTATACCCCGTCTTCCGAGCATACAGTTGCTCGAGCTTGTGCCATAACTCTCGAGCATCCTTCTCTCCACCAATATGGTTCAAAACGTTGTCATCCACCCATTGTCGAATATATCCGCAAACTTGGCGATGCAAAATAGTCCACTCCGCGTCGGACTTCCCTTCCGGTTTATCTTTGCTAAAAACCGGCATATAATAATCCTTCACGTATAGAAGGTCTTCCATCTTCCCCTTCCATACGTGGTAGTTTGAACCGTTCAAGTTAACCATTCTAGTCATGTTGGCTTCCATCTTACAATTGAGATACTTAACAACTACGAAACAACAAATCTCGTGGCTCCGATACCACTTTGTTGGGAAAAATACTGACTAACGTCACGTCACAACGAATAAAGCGGAACCTCGTTTGACAAATTCCCACTCTTCAATCGTAACTTTGTGGTTACCGAAGAGTAGAGCAACAATTACAACTCGATAAAATTAATACAAATGATATCCGAAAAACAATAAACACGAGACACAAATTTTAGCATGGAAAGCCCCTCAAGACGAGAGTAAAAACTACGGGACCGAAGCCGCTTAAATTCACTATCACCAATACACACAAATACACAATCGTCCCTAATACAAACTAGGGGTATACACCAATCGTCAAGCATTTGGAATCAACAAAAACAACAAGATCGAGAAAAGAAACAACCGTAAATAGCTTACACAAAGAGCTAACGAAATACCCGTACTTACGGACTCAAAAACTCGATCTACACCAGTGAAAAGATTTGCCCAATAGCTACCAAGCTCTTGTCAAAATATCACGACGATCCGACCGATAAATCTCCGGGAAAATGAAGAAATGTATTTCTCTCTCTTGTTTCTCTCTCTATCTCTATCTCTCGTTCTTCAATGTGTATGTGAAAAGTAATAAAAATCCCGTCTGAAAATCTGCATAAAAAGATACACTTTTGCAGGGTTGACCCGTGTGCCGCGGTCCGGCCCAAGTGTACCGCGGCACACAGCACAAAAACTGCCCAGGTGATCGAGCAGGGGCCGCGGCCCGGCCAGAAGGGGCCGCGGCCCAGAGTACAGGCCACTTTGGCCTTGTGAAGCAAAATGCCTGGGCCGCGGCTCGGCAGGGATGTGCCGCGGCCCCAAGTGCTTCGGCAGGGGTGCTCGGCAGGGGCTCGGCAGGGACTCTCGGCGGGGTGATCGGCAAGGCGATCGACAGGAGCCGCTTGGCCATATCGAAGGGTGCTCGGCAGGGGCTCGGCAGGAACCGCTCGGCCATATTGAAGGGTGCTCGGCAGGGGCTCGGCAAGGCGATCGGCAGGCTGCTCGGCAGGCGATCGGCAGGCTGCTCGACAGGACGATCGGCAGCTGCTCGGCAGGGCTGTGCAAGATGAGAAAATGACTATATTTTGAAAATTACTCCTACATTTATGTGAAGTGTGCCAATTTTAATTCATTTAATAGATGTGAACCGATAATAAATTAGTCTCACTTATTCGATATACCTATTTAATAAATGAACTGAATTGTTTTCCTTCTTTTACATACTTGTCCACGTTTTAGTCCACATTTTAAGTAGGCGATATATGCCTCTAAGGTTTGGCTGATTTGGAATTCTGGTATTCGAAATATCGAATATATTAGTGTTCAATTCGTCAAAATTTGACGAGGAGTCGCACTATATTGTAACTTATAAGTATAAATAAAATATTTTTATTAATATTTAACTAGAGCTCAATCTTCCGATGTCATTTACTACGGGGAAAGACGATGAATCAAAATAATAAAGTTAGGATTCGGCTAGGATAATCCATTTAGAATTTATATACCCGTACTCATTTGAAACACATTTAAAGAGTGATTTACTATCCGCTTGTGTTCTAAATTCATATAATAATACCCAAAATAATGATTATAAGGTTCAACCACTCAAACCTCTTTAGATTTATGTACCCGTACTCATACCAAATCAGATTGAACTGTGATTTTACCACTCATTCACGTCTCATACCTATATAGTATTAACCCAGTAATTATCCGAACTCATCTAAATTTATAAAATATTCAAATAGTCAAATATAAGTTGTTGCAATAATTGGTTATCCACCTTGATAAAAATCCGAACATTGAAATGTAAATACTAAGAATGAACATTATAAATGATAAAAGATTAAAAATTAAATTTGACTTACTAATTTAGAAATAATACAATCTACGAAAATCCATTTTTGATTTATATATTCATACTTGTCCCAATCTTGGTTAAAAACTACTATCAATTTTGTCTAAAACTCGTATAGTAATACATGCTAATCATCCGAACTCGTTTAAATTTATAAAATATCTAATGACCTAAAACGATAAATACAGGTTTAGATTAATTTTTTTGGTCCTAAATGTTGGTTTTGAAAAGTTAGCTAGATGAGTGTTTTTACCTAAAAAGAATACTAATTATCCGAACTCGTTTAAATTTACAGATATCCAATACTTTAAACGGAAAACAGAAGTTCAAATTAACTTTTTTTAGTCCAAAAATATTAATTTTGAAAAAGTTGGTAGATGAGTTTTTTACCTAGAAAGACTTGCGTACTTAATTTAAAATGATAACCTGGTCCTAAAATAGCCAATATTTATATTCATACCACAAGAGTTTCAGCACAAAAATTATTTATAATTAATTTATTGTTTAACTTCTGTTAATATTTACCTATTTGCAAATATTTGAATAATGATAATTTTTAAATAATTAAGATTGTTATAATATTAATTCATTATTCAATGAATTCGCCATATTGATTAGAATTATTAAGCAAATATTTTAATATCCTTATTAACTATATTACACAAAACAACTATCAACTATCAATTGTTTACTAAATATATATACGAAGAGCGTATACAATCAACTAGTTAAACCAGTTATCACGAATCAGCTAATACAATTTTCTATCAACTGTCTGCTAATCACCAAACATGGTCGTATTCTTATTTTGTATACATCAAAGAAAAGCTATTATTGCATAAAACACACCAAAGTAAAATATGATATAATATAAGTATATATGATATGTATAAGGATGACAATTACGGGTATATACAACTTTATCGATTTATGGGTTTTACATATTTAAACCTAGTTAAAGATATTAATATTTTTATTTATATCGATCACGAAACACCACCCCCGAGAACCACCATAAAAGAAAAGTTGGACAACCTTTATTGTTAGCGTGTTGATGATGTTCACTCCAACTTTGTTGGATTATTAACTCTCGACTAACAGAGGCTTCTCAGAGATCTATATTTTACTCAATGTTGCGTATATTTTTTGCGATCCCAGTCATGGAGTTGGATGATTTGACACAATTTTATAAGTATTTGAGAATGAATGTATGTACTGAATTGGGATATTATTATGTATTTTTTATAAATATATTATATATTTATTTGAATGTAGTATATTAATTATTATGATTGTTCTTCTAAAATTCCTTAATTAAGAATGTATAATATCTAAATTAATTACTAATTAATTGACTAGTTATTCATGTAAAAAAACTAAAAAGTTAAAAATTTGTAAGTTTATTTTATATTTGATAAGTTTCTAATTAATTAAAGTTAAAAAATATTAAATAAGAACCTTACTACCAAATATTTAAATACCCTTCAATTAGTATTGCAGTTTTACAAAAAAATAAAGAATACTTGATCATTGACTATACACTCTTGCATCCCTTCATTACCGAAATATTTAATTACCAAAATTAACATTTAAAATTAAGCATTTTAATTACAAAACATCCAAAAATTTAATTAACAAAATTAAATATCCAAATATCTTAAATTAAATATCAATCTTACTAAAATATCTAAAACTAATAAAATTGAGAATATATACAAAAGTGTATATCCTATTCCAAAGATAGAATAATCAAAATACATTAATTGATATTTTTAAATTTAGTAACTATAATAAGATTGTTTTCCATAGAATATGTTCCATTTCAAGTTTAATATAAATTATAAATAAATTAATTATTATGTAGTAATAAGGAATGATGTATAAAAATTGTGAGATTTGATTGAAAAGTGGAATATGACCCGGAAGATAGGTATTCAATTTGTTGAGATGTGTTAAATTGGTTACAAATTTAGTATATAGGGGGAGATATAAATGGTCCTTGTAATACACGTAATATTTATTTCTGGGTATTACTAAACATCGCCCAAAATTACTAGACACCGCCCTATAATATTACCTTTTTGTCCATTTCAAAATCTTTCATTATTTCTAAACACCACACCACACCAAAATCTTTCAAGCTCAAGTTTTTCGAATTGAAATCTAGAAACAATTTTTTATTTATTCTACAGAACACACAATCAAATATATATCGTCAATATCATCGACAACTACGAAAATAGACGAGAATTCGCATCTGGAGGTAATTTTTCGGAGAAAATGACGCAGGCGTCTGAATATTCCGCCTGTTCCATGGTACAGGCGTCCTCAGATTCCGCCTATACCATGGTATAGGCGTCTGGTGCGGACGCTCCGTCCTAGGTCTAGGTGTCTAAACCAGGCGCCTGAACCATGGTCGGGACGTCCGATTCAGATGCCTGTGCCATGGCTAGGCGTCCGATTCAGACGCCTGTACCGTGGCCAGGCGTCCAAGCCAGACGCCTCGGCCATGGTCCAGGCGCAATTTTGGGACGCCTGGACCCTTTTTTTGCATGATTTTAAATTTTAATAATAATATTATTGGTATTATTATTAACATTCTGTCAATTAAAAATTTCAGGTTATATTGGAAGAATTTGAAGGTGACGGCGTTGATTACAGTGGTTATTTCGTTAATGACGAAATATTCGCTAGTGATTGTGATGCGATTGGTTTGGGCGAAAAAAATTGCTCTTCAAATTGGTTTCGAGTTGATCATTTCATCGTACAAGAATAAAGGAAAGACAAAGCTATTGAGATGTAACCGTGGTGAACGGTACAGAGGGGTATTAAGAGATTTGGATGTCGCTGTTTGAAAGGACACAAAGACGAAAGCATACAAGTGTACATTTCAGATAAAGGCCGAACAATTGCATGACTTGAGTGGTTGGATAATCAGACCGATCTCTGGGAGTAAGGGTATGCACAATCACTCATTTATTGTATATCCGGAGGGGCATCGTCAAATGAGTGGACTGAGTAAATCGGCCAAGCAAGTTGTTCGTGAGATGAGTGCTGCTCAAGTCAAGCCATGTGCCATCTTGGCGGCCATTCAGAATAAATTTCCCGAGGACAAACCGACTAGACGACATATCTATAATTATAGAGACCACTTGAGGAAGCATGATTTTGAAGAAAGAGATGTCGTTGGTCAGTTTCACCATTCGTCATGTGATTTAATAACTACGTACATTGGACGCAGGCCGACCCGGATACAAATGCTGTTACCCACGTGTTCATGGCACATCCAACGTCAATCAACTTAATCCGGACCTACAGATAGTTCATTGGCATGGATTCTACCTACAAAACGCATAAGTATAAGATGCCATTTCTCGAGATAGTCGGGATGACTCCATGTAACAAGAACTTCCTAATCGCCTATGGAATTATGAAAGATGAGACCGAATTGAGCTATGCATGGGTGTTACAGAAGTTGAAAATTTTGCTTGGGTTTGATGTTCATCCGACGGCTATTGTTACGGATCGCGAGTTGGGATTGATGCGTCCTATTGAAGAGATATTTCCACAGAGTGCCCACTTGCTTTGCACATGGCATATTAATAAGGATGTTGAAGACAAGGTCTACAGAATTTGTGGAAAAGATAAAGAAATGGGCCAAAAGTTTAAAAATGGGAAATGGAAGAAAATCATGGAAGCGGCGATCGAAGAGGAATACGATCAAGCGGTGCAACTCATGAAGGATACATGGAGATGGAATCCTAAGGTGATATCCTACGTTGAGGGTACATGGCTAAAATACAAGGAGATGTTCGTTGTTGCGTGGATGAATAAAGTGCTTCATTTTGGAAACACAACCACTTGTAGAGTTGAGAGTGTACATGCCGAGTTAAAGCAATGGCTTAATTCTTCCACCAGAGCCCTCGATACCGTCTGGACCAAAGTGAACCAGGAGATTGAATCACAACTTACGCAGATCAGATACACACTTGAACAGTCTAGGTGTCATACAGGCGTGGTGTATTATGGTTTTCCGTTCAACTACTTGCGCTGTCGTGTTTCCCATCATTGTCTGTGGTTACTGTCGAATGAATTGACACGTATGAGAAAATTAAGTGATCAAGTGTACCATCATTGCGGTTGTGCACTCCAAACCACCCATCCGATTCCTTGTGCGTGTGAGCTCAAGAGACTTATGGAATCGCGGACCCCATGCAGTGTTAGTCGTCTTCACATATTTTGGCAAACACTTATTATTAGTGATGGTGTGGACACGACCGAATTTGTCGATCCTTCTACCGGTGCTGAATCGGAGGACCAGCGGTACTTTCAGGCCCTTGTCAATGAGGTCAGACAGAGCGATCCTGCAGTTGTCCGTAACGTATCACTTATGATCCACGATCATCTTCACCCTGATCAAATGCGTTACGTTGAACCACAAGTGAATACGGAAGTTAAGGGTCGACCAAGAGGAAGTTCATCGACTAGACGCGATCTTAGTGGTTGGGAGTATAGCCAAAGGGGTCGTGGTCATTCCCGCTCATCCAGTGGTCGTGGCCGCAGCTCTTCTGCATCAGTCCACAATGCCTCTTCATCGGGTATGAACAAATTTATTAATACTCGTGATATGCTTTTTAAGTTTGATATTATTTCGATAATATGTAATATATTGAATATGTGTTTGGATTGCTAAAGCCTAACGCCCAAACGATTAATCGGGGATTAATTGGACTATGATACTTATGTATTTTTCAATATATTTATCATAATATTTGATTACAGATCTTGACTAATCTTTTTATATTTATATATTACATGATAAATAAAAAGATAATTTTTATTAGAAACAAAAATAAAAATAGTCTTCTTGACTAATTTTTTATATTTATATGTTACAGGTTAAATAAAAAACGTTAGGAACAAAAAAAAAATCCAGTATGTAAATTGACTTTTGAATTTTTTTTATTTCTTTTAATATATTGCCGACATATAATAATTCCGTCAATTTATGAGAAATTTTTTTGTAGATGTATTATTTTTTGAAGTTTTTCAATGAGTTTTATCTTTTTAAGTTTGATATTATTTCGATAATATGTAATATATTGAATATGTGTTTGTAGATGCACACCACCGAGTGGAGATTGGTAACTATCACCATATCGACAAGATACCGGGAATTATTTTGCCGTTTGTTGAAGGTTATCCCGATGTCCCCGGAGACGGTAATTGTGGATTTCGTGTTATCGCCGACTACATATTTGGCGACCAAGATAAATGGCGTATTGTACGTGTATGCATTGCAAATGAAATTATGGCTAACTGTACACTCTACCGATCGATCTACTATGATGGAATTGAACCTGAGGTTCGACGTATTACATGGGATGGTGGTGCGTGTGGATCGGATCATTGGATGGCTGTTGCTGAAGATTTATTCCCTATTGCTACTATTTTCAATGTCGCTGTCATACTATTCGGATTCGGAAACGGTAGATCTTTATTTTCATGTCTCACTATGCTGCCGTTGAAAGCACCCTCAACGGCAACACGGCCTAGCCAAGAGATTGTCATTTGTCATTTAGGAGATACGTACAAACATTTTATTCGTCTAGATTTAATGTCTAATTTTCCTGTACCGCCCATAGTGACTAACTGGTTTAGATTCCATGATAGTAGTGTTGGTGGCTGAGAGAATTTGTACACGAGCAGGAGAGAAAAATGGAATAGATTAGTCGGTAAGATGTAAAAATAAATTTGTTGTATGTTCCTTAATTAATAAAATTTTCGTTTTTGTTGATTTTTATAGTTGATAGTTGATTTTATTTTTTGTTGATCTTGATAGTTGACAGAAAAATTTCCGTTTTTGGAAGAAGAAGAGAAAAAAACAAACAAAAGTACAGTGCCAAATGCAAAACGAAAGTGCCAATCAATATACAAAATACCAAAAAAAAAAAACGAAAACGCCAAACAAAATACCGTCTTACACAAAACAAACAAAATACAAAATACAAAATCAGTTGGCCAAATGCCAATCCCTCATGTACTCCTCGAGCATCGTCGTCGCTTCTTCCGCCTGGTCTGGGGGAAGGTGTCTGATACAGTGCTGGGTAATACCGGCCAATCGACTCACCCACTGTAAAAAATATAGACAATATAATACAATGAGTAATGTATGATGAAATCAAACAAAATACAAAGTTAAAGAACATACGTAATCGCTGCTGGAACGAGAAGGGATCACTGATCCAGGTGCTGCACCGTCGTTCAGTAGCTGAGGGTGCGAATACCGATAATACCACTCAATGTAATCATCGGCGCATGCAGCCTGATCATGAGTAGCAGCCTGATAGTCAGCGAGAGGAAGCCTGTATGCGCCCGGAAACATCATCCAAGCATCAGATGACATCCGAATGGGATAGTCAACTCGGTACAATCTGCTAGACCACACCCGAACCGCTTTCTCCGATCTGGTGATCGGGAAAGGGATGGTCTGCACATAACCGAGCTGCCGTAATGCCCGACCAGGCATGTATGGCTCGATAATATCCCGATATCATGGCCATCCAATGAATGTGGTCCTCGGGACATCCCTCACCGGATCAGGGCCACAAGGCAACCACTGTATCTGCGTACATGTAATCAACAAATTATACAAGTTATTTTTAAATGAATTGTGAGATTGTTAGAAGGAATCGTTATACCTCTGCGGCTGTCAACTGATCAATGCGGCGACGCAAAGACTGGAGTCGGTGCTCGTCCTTACCCTCGGGCTGGACACTCCATGTAGAAGCTCGAGGCTGCGTGGAGTCAACAATCATACGCTCTCGATGAGGTCGAAAGCAGGGAAAATACTCATAAATCCAAGCCTGAACGAGGGTAAGGCATCCACAAATTCCCATGGAGTCGCCGCGACTAGCGATACCGAGCTGACGGTACATGAAAGCCAATGCGGCCGAACCCCATGAATAGTGACCGGTAGTATCCATACCGTCCCTCACCTCCAATATGCAGGAAGTCCTAATCCGGTTACCACTCTTGTCAACAAACAAGGTGGATCCAAATAACAACCACATCCAAGCTACGGCCTGGGTGCCCTCCACTCGACCTCCATCGCGACATGACCTGAAAATCGAGTCCATAAGTACGCTGCCACCCCCCCAGTGAGTACTCAGTAGCTCCAACCGCGATACTCAAAGAACCTCCATCACATCCACCTGCAACTGTGTAGATGTGCTATCGGCATCAACCAACCGCCCCTCGAAAGGAATGCGAAGGATCTACCACACATCATGTAACATGATGGTCATCTCTCCGAACGGCATGTGAAAAGAGTTCGTATCGGGCTGCCACCGCTCAACAAACGCAGAAATCAACGGGGAGTCAATATGTCTGAACATGGCGTCCGTCAGGTGGGATAACCCAGTCCCACTGATCCGACTCACTAAAGAGGGTTACATCACTGAGCGCCACTGACTCAAGCTCTGACAAGCAGCAGTCCTGGTGTGACACTTCAGCAAACCTCTCATATCTCCAATCCAGATACGCGCGACGACATGCCCACCGAAACTCGGGATAACGCTGTCGTCGATAGGGCCACCAGGCATCTCCTCAGTAACCATCCAAGATGTGTCATCCTATGCCCTACGCCGTTTACTACTGGTAGACCCAGAAGTGACAAACCTCCCCCCCCTCTCCCCTTCCGAACCCGGCACGAAAATGAAGAAGAATCATCACCGCCCTCCTGATCGTCGGTCTCATCGTGCGAATAATACTCGCTCGAGTCCTCAGTACCAAAATCAGTATAAGGTACGTCCTCGAATCCCCTACGCTCTGCCACCTGCTGTCTACGAACGGAAGCATCAACACCACGAGCTCTGGTGTGACGCGCTCGAGAACCCATCAACTCTGTGACTAGCGGCATAGATTTGCCCGCTCCTCCTCTCATCTGCATTTAGCAAACAATACAACTAATAAGTAATAATCATACAAGCAATACACATTATTAATTATTAATTAAAAATTTTATTTTTTTCCAAAAAATGAATGGGGCGTCCGGAACAGACGCTTGAACCATGGCACAGGCGTCTGGTCTGGACGCCACGACCATGGTTCAAGCGTCCGAAACAGACGCTTAGTCCAGCGGCTAGGCGTCCGATCTAGACGCCTGTGCATGGTTTGGACGTCCGCCGTAGACGTCTATACCACAGGCTGAGCGTCCGCCATGGACGCCTGCGCCATGGACAGGCGGAATCGGCGGACGCCTGTGCCATGGCCAGGCGTCATCGTCGGACGCCTGTCACAAAATAACGGCCGCGGCCTCTGTCGTGCACTCCGGCACGGCGGCCGCGGCCAAAGAAACAGTAAAACGCAAAAAAAATAGTTACCGGAGCTTTTCCTTTTCCGGTCATGGCGGCGGACGACGGCAGTGCGGCGGCAAACGGCGGCTATGCGGCGGTGCTATGGCGGCGGACGGCGGTTGTGCGGCGATGCGGCTGCGTCGGGTGGGGTCTTTAGAGAGAAAACTATTGTCAAATTAGGATTACAAATCTGATTAATATGAATTAGGGCAAAAAGGTAATATTCTAGGGCGGTGTCTAGTAATTTAGGGCGGTGTTTAGTAATAATCCAGTATTTATAAATATAATCTCTATACTAAATTATTAGTTCTATGAACGCATATTTATGTAGTATATATCAAAGAAATATTATATATTATATAAAACACAACAAATAAAATAGAAGCTAGTATATATAATCAAATATTATTATATTTTTAAAAATATTTGTGAATATAATAATATTTACAAGGATAAAAGTGGGTAGGATACCCATCCATTCTTTGTATACATTTTCAAAAACTATTAAAAAAATAATAATACTCTTATATATCTGATATTCATTTTAAAAATTGACGTCATTATCCATACGCGATAGAGATTAAACAAATACCCAAATAATATTACTTCCAAAATTAAAAATTCTTGCATATATAATGTATTCAACTGAAGCTATGAGATTATCAAGTATTTGAAGAAATACAGTGTACTCAATGATCTATCTTTGATCTCAAAATTTATTTAAATTTATTGCTATATTTCTATTGTACAAAAATTGTTAATATTTCATTTATTGAGTAAATTTTAGTACTTTGAAATATTTTTTAGATCTCCTAAATATTATTCCAAAAAAAATCATGTAATAATTTAATTTATATGAACTACTTTTTTATAATGATCAAAATTTATGTTATTTAGAAGTCATAGAACATTAATCTAGCTGGATTTTTTATTTTTATTATATTGTTTTAATGATATATACGAACCATGTAATGAAAATTTATTAAAAATTATTAATGTCAAAAAAATATTTATGAAATGTGCAATATTAAAAATAGTTATTTTACGAGAAAATTTTCAAATTGGCCCTGTATGTGGGACCAATTGGCCAAAAAAATGATCTGTCTCCGGCGGACAAAAAAACCCCACATCTCCCCCCTACTTTAGCCAATTTAGTCCTCCGTCGCCGACCGGAGTATTTTCCGGCCACCGGAGCTGACGTGGACGACACGTGGCTGACACATGGCAAAAAAAAAATATAAATATAAAAAAATCTAATAAATTAAAAAATCTGGAATATTAAAAAACCTAAATTTAAAAAAATTTATCTAAAAAAATTTAAAAAATCTTAAAAAAATTAAAAAAAATTAAAGAATTTTTAAAAAATTTAAAATCTAAAAAAATTTAAAAAAATATATAAAAACCTAAATAATATAAAAAAATCTAAAAAAATTTAATTTTTAATTTAATTTAATAATAAACCTTAGGTAATTATTTTTAATTCTGAAATATTAATATAAATATATTAGATTTTTTTTTAATTTTATAATTCTGAAAACATTTTTTTTTCAGAAATAAAATCTTTTTAATTCAAAAGATTAATTTTATAATTCTGAAAAAAAAAATCTTTTTAATCTTTTTAATTTCTGAAAAAGAAAAGTTATATATATTTTTTAATTTTATAATTATGAAAATAGAATCTTTTTAATTTCTGAAAAGATTCTGAAAAAGATCGTTTTGATAATTTTCTCATTTTTTCAGAAATTAAATAGATTTTTTTTCAGAATTATAAAATTAAAAAAATATAATTTTATCATTTAAAGATAATAATTTAAAGATAATTATTTAAAGATAATAATTTTATCATTTACGGACATTATTTTGCGGACTTGTTGTCGTTTGACTTTTTTTAAAATTTTGCATTTATAGTAATAATTTTTTTTTTATCATTTACGGGTATGAACTTGTTTCCGTAAAATTAAGTTAAGGTATCCGTGAAAATCTGTCAGTTAATCTAACGGACTTGCTGACTTGTTTGTTAAGTGACACATATTTTGCCGTCAATTAAATTTAACGGACTTGCTGACTTGTCCGTTAACGGACATGCTCATACATCTAATTTACAAAGAGTTCATACATCTAAATTAAGTCGTGCTAATCAATTTACTAATTAGATGAAAAAAGAGTTAATGTTCTGTGTATTGAACTCAACCAATGTATTAAGCATTTCTTCCGTCCTATTTGAAAAGATTATATTAATAAATATATAATTTTATATTAATTGTAAAGTATAATACATAAATTAAGTTTTTTGTTTCTATATTTAATATATTTTTACTTATTAGTTGAAAATAAATCTTAAATTATAAATAACCACATAATTAAAAGTATGAAATGTAAAACAATAGAAATGAGTATCTTCCATTAGAATAAAACTAGTAAAGCCAGCCCTGCGATGAACGAGCTATAACTCTACTTGTGAAAATATACTTGAAATAATTGTAATTATTGTTAATTTGAAGTATTGAGATAAAAAAACATCAAGTATTTATTGAATACCGTTAAAAATAAAGGGAAAATACATGTACAATATTTTTGCACATTACAAAAGATCTCTTTATAAACCACACTCAGTGTCCTGCTGGACTCCTTGTTTTCCTTGTCATATATTAAGATTTTTAGTCCTTTTAGACGAGTAACCCTTGATAGAGCCACATAGAGCTGATCGTGACAAAAACTTGGTTTCC
Source organism: Orobanche coerulescens (assembly GCA_033398695.1). NCBI lineage: Eukaryota > Viridiplantae > Streptophyta > Magnoliopsida > Lamiales > Orobanchaceae > Orobanche > Orobanche coerulescens. The sequence goes on from CM065803.1 coordinate 56,933,109, forward strand.
TTAGAAGTAGTCCAACACGCGACAACGACTAACCTTGACTCTTATTTATCGTCATCGTAAACGATACAAATAGGAAAAACTGCCTTCTCGTGAATTTAAAAGGCAATCTCGGATTAGGAGGCGTAAACAACGTCCTGGGAATCAGCGCTCCGTGTCCTGCATAACTTTCGGTAAGGATTTCGGCCTCAATCACATGGTTTCTAAGTTTCCTCACAATCATCCTAGTCTTATTGCATAACCCAACTGAATGGTCTACGTTCCGCATCAACATGATTGGAGTACCAACTTTCAACTTAAGCTCATGGTACGGAACCCCCCGAAGTCATGATGCCATTTAAAAATTCAAGAGTGTAAAGCTCATTTATGATATCAGTTCTTTTTGTTGGAATGCCATGGTTTGTCTAAATCTCTCTCTCTATATATATAATAGCGTTACGGATTCGAAGTATTAGATTAATTCTCTATCCTACGTGGTATTCTCTTAATTTTGAATTCATATTTATCTAAAATCTTGAATCCCACATCAATTTAAAATGATCGTTAACCAATGGACAATCCAAATAAATAGACTTCGATATCTTGAATCTCACATCGATTTAAAATGGGACTCTACCAATGGGGAACCTAAATAAATACTTAGAATCAATGTGTATTTTTATTTTTTTATTCTTATTTATCTTAAATCTTGAATCCCACATCAAAGTATAGATATATAAATTGTAAAGGATTTTTGAAGATTGTATAATTCTAAAATTATATTAGGAATTTAACTTTAATTTTTTATCATTCATAATATTTATTCTTAACCTTTATTTTACAATGTCTGAGTTTTCATTGAGATGAATTAACCTATTAATTACTATAGCAACTTATGTTTAGTTGTTTAAATTATATAAATTTAAATACGCTGAATAATTAGCATATATTATATAGGGGTATGGGATATAAACGAATAATAAAGTTATCTTTTAATCGAGTTTGATGAATATGGGTATAAAGATTTTAAACATTTCTGAATATTTGTAGCATACATTCATTGTTTCATGTGTTACTATATGAGTTATGAACTGGAATAAGTAGTAAACTTATCTTTCAATCAAGTTTAGGACGAGTATAAGTAGATAAATTCTAAATGAGTTCGGGTGGCTGAATTTCATCCTCATTATTTCTGTTTATTGGTGTGTTCCGCTGCGGTACGATTGTAAGTGGTTGAACTCTAATAAAGTATTAAATTAGTTTTAGGATTTGACTTGTAAATTACAATATAAGTGATTACCTGTCGAGTTTCGACGGGCTATATACTAATTTAAATATAATTGACCATCTACAGCTTTTAAGTACATGTACTAATTGACTTCATCCATGACATCAGGGTAGGTGCCAAAATTGCTCTTTGGTAGAAACCAACTCACTCACCACCAATAATTCTAAACGATTAATTTGTGCTCTCAATAATAGCTGGGATGAGATCGTCGATGTCTCCTATTAGAAATACCTCTAGAACGTCGATGGTTGCAGATCCGTCTTGCTGTTCCCCAATTTTTTTGTTATATACAATAAAATAAATATAATTATAATATTATGTTCAGTGATGGTCCGAAATTGAGATTCACACAATTCCTGAAGTTTTGCCAAATATATAAAAGTAATTAGTAAAGTAAAATCAAAATTTATGCGGTCATAAATTGAGTCTGTAACCATTCCTAAATTTATACGCTCATATATTGAGATTACAAATCTGTTTATGACAATTCCGAAATTTATGCGGTCATATATTGAAATTTATGCAGTCATACAATCATTTCGAAATTAAGATTATAAATTTCCAAAATTGAGATTCATCCCATTCGTGAAATCTTGCCAAATATATAAAAGTAATTATTAAAATAAAAAAACTAAAGCCTACGCAGTCATAAATTGAGATTATAATCGAGATTGAGATTTAACCATTCCCAAAATTAAGACTAATACCATTTTTGAAATCTTGCCAAATATATAAAAGTAATTTTTAAAATAAAACCAAGATTTAGCAGTCATAAATTGGTATAATTATTCTGAAATTTATGCAGTCATATATTGAAATGTATGCAATCATATAATATAACTATTCCGAGTTTGAGATTATTAATTTATAAAATTGAGAATATAACCATTCTCGAAATTGAGATTAATACTATTTGTGAAATCTTGCCAAATATATAAAATAATTATTATAATCATTCCAAAATTAAAATTATAACTAAAAATTGGAGGGGAAAAATAAAAATCCCTAGTATTGAAAACACAAAAGTCCTATTATATATATATCTAAAGATTATGTTTGAAAACAACTTTTTTTGAATGGGACGAAGAGTGTTGTTGTGTTAACCTCTCTTGTTTTCACTTTTCACTGGGTCCTCACGGGTAATTAACTCCGTGACTGGTGGTCAGTAAGACTTTTGTAACGTAAAAATCCTTGAAAAGAGCTTCACAGCTTAATTAATTCTATAATTTTAGTATTGTGGTTCCACTTTCCAAGCATTGGTTCATTGCCGCTCATTGCGCTATCATCCAATTTTGTGATCCATTCAACATCATTGATTCTTTTTTATTAAACCAAATTCTATTTTGTAATTATAAGAAAGAAAAAAAATGCATATTTCGTGGTGTTAATTGCTAAAATAGAGTGATATTCAACTTTAACTTTATTAAATACTCATTTTGTTCCTTTTGAAGGTTAACAGATGACGTATATTTAGTGTATTTTACATAATAATTGATATAGTTAATAATAGTAAATGAGTGATGAAGATTAAAAGTGAAAAGTATTGATGGTAAATGAGTGGTGGAAATTAAAAAGTAAATACGATTGTGTAATTTGATTGTGTAAATGTGATAAATGTAAAAATTTTAAGGGGATAAAAAAGTGTTAAATATAAAATTTTGAACGAAAAGAAGGGAGCACCTCTTATTATTAGAAAAATAGGAAAATTTAGAATATTTTAGTATTTCTTAACTTGTTGATTATATAAAATCATATCTCAAGCTTATTTTTTCAATAAAAATATATTTTGACTGAGCAAAAAGAAAAACAAGTAAATTGGTTTCGGCTTTTTTCTTAGGACTTGGATCCTCTGCTGTGCACAGCACCGTGCTGTGCGTGCACAGTCGTTTGATTACACACACCCGCACGGGTGTGTGTGTGTGCGTGGCCGATCCTACACACAGCAGTGCACAGCACGATGCTGTGCACTGCAGAGGATCAAGGTCCTTTTTCTTAAGGGAAGGGAGCCTTTCGAGGGTTGAAAATTTTAGCCAAATTTATATAGATACTCCCTCCATTTTTCTTTAGATGTCGTTTGATTTTTTGGCACACACTTTTAGGTGTTTTGACCGTATAGTTAAAATTATTATCTTTAAATAATTTTTTTTGTGAATTAAAATTTAGATTGTATATTTTTATTCAAAAAATTAAATTTAAAAAGTGATAAATTTAACTACCCGGTCAAAGTACCTAAAAATGTGTGTCAAAAAATCAAACGATCTCTACAGAAAAATGGAGGGAATAATATATTACAAACGTACAAATCAAATAAAAAAAGTACAAATATAGGGAGGACAAGGACAATTACAGATCTGGTGCGTAAAATCTTGGCACATGGTAGTTGCATTACAATTACCAGTTAAATAGTCAAAAAGGGAACCCATAATCAGGCCCTCGGTTTGTGCTAATAATGACCATTTCACATGCTTAAGATTCACAATCACCTTGGGGATGATGTTCCACTTCTACTAGTCTTTTTTTTTTTGGTAAGGTCCACTTCTACTAGTCGTAGACACTAATTGTGAGTTTCTGATTTTTTTAGTGTTTTCTAATATGGCCAATTCCCGATTCAGTGTCTTTCCCTTAATATATAAAACTAGGAACTCGTAGCAACACAAGTCCTTGTTGATTCGGGTTGATATGAAAATTACAACTGGAATGTTTTTCTTTTTTTACTCATATTACGAAAAGAAAACCGAACAGAACAGAATAGAAAATAAAGAAAATATTACGAGACAAATGTAAAAAAGTCGAGACGAGAAGATATTTCCGTATGACAAATACGTCTCGTATAATCCTGACGGAGCAGATAATCATCCATAAAAATACAACGTCTGCGCTTCAAAACTGTAGCACACCAGAAATTGAAGCTTCAACGAACTGAAAAAATACGAGAACCGAGCAAAATCTATGTACGCGTGGGGCTATATGGTCTGTCTGCAGAATTCTTGTATGGAGGTGTATTTCAGCCTATAGTGTGAACTCCTATTTACACTAATCTCCAACACTATGGTGTTACCTGTAGGCCACTCTGGTAACGACCATAAAACAACCACATATTGGCACTACACTACTTGGAAGTGGGAAGTTATGTCTTCTCTCTTCTGGCATTTGAAGAGTTATTCCATAAGTAGTAACTTTTTTAGGTCGAGTCGAAATCACTTAACAAGCAATGCTAATTTGGCCCACTAGCAAAATTTATAAATTTGCCAAGCCTAAGTCCATTAGGTCCACAATAAACCGTCCAAGTTCAGTCCAAAGTCCAATTGTCAAAAATCAACAACCAAGACCTTAGGCCCACGATCCAGGTCGAGACTGAGCCTTGCTGAACCGAGCCGGACGGACGTGCGCGCGGCGCGCGTGTGTGGTCGAGCCGCCACCAAGACATGGTGCATAGTTTGTCATAGTCAATGTTGCACACTTTCCCACTCTCTTTTAACTTGTTAATTGTCTTCTTTTTCTTACATATTCAATGCTAGCTGAGATTTTTTATGTTCTCATAATTATTTCAATGAGGGGTAATACAGCAACACCCCGGACCACAACCTCATACACACCCCGTATTTTATGGGGATTGTACCGCATGCTTTACAGATAAAATAGTCATAATAATCCCTCCGTCCCATAGAAATATGAATTTTGTCCGGACACGGGTTTAAAAAGTGTAGTGTTGTTTGTGTTGTGAGTGGAGAAAGGATCCTACTTAAAGTTGTTTGTATTATGAGTGGAGAGAAAATAGGTGGTGTGTTAATGTGCAAAAAAGGAAAGAAATGTGTATGTTTTTATGGGACGGACTAAAAAAGAAAGTGTGTATGTTTTTATGGGACAGAGGAAGTATTATAATAAAACTAATAGTAAAGCACGCGGTACAACACCTGTAAAGCACGAGTGTGTTTGAGAGTGTGGTCCAGGGTGTTACCCTATCATTTCTCTTATTTCAATATATCATTTCAAATGACTAACTTTACTCATAAATTTTCACCCGCTGGAAATCAGTTTTGACAAATTAAACATACTAATATTACCTATTCAAAATATAGATTAATCCCTAATAATTTATTTTTACACAAATTAAGTTTTTAACTATAAAAAATCAAGTAAAATTTATTTTTTCCAATAATCTCCACACGAGTCGAAATTGATGCACATATGAATGCAGACTCGATACGTAGCTTGTAACACCCCAGACTATTTTTGGGTTATTACATGCCATAATTGACCAACAAGGTCAATCTTCACAAAAATCAATAAAAAAATACAATGACAATATTCGACAATACGTGTGTATACTCGATACACAATACTACAATATGTGAACATACCCATGCATGGGTAGAACACGACAGTGGAAGAAAAATACGACATGTGACAATAATGACATTATACCGACTCTCTTGTGATTAGCATCATGGTCTTTCGCCATCTTCCAATATCGACCCTGTGACTGCTCCCTGGAATCAGGAATATCTGAAATGCATAACACGCATTTTCCCCATTTAAGGGATTAACAACTGGAATTTGCTAGTACAAGTATTCTAGCTATACAAACCATATCCCGAACATAAACTAACAACTCACTTCACAACAACAGACAAACCAAATATTTAAATAATCTTAGAAAATATCCCGAGATATCTTCGCTTAAATCAGAAACGGATCAAAACTCTTGAGTTCTTATAAATACTTGAAATAAAGTTTGAAAGATACTTTTCAGATCTCCGGTAGTTTTATCCAAAGGATAAACAATACAACAAATACGCAATACTTTATTCCAGTGCCATTCTAGCCGAGTATCAATTACCTATATATAATACATCACAACATCGAGAACAAAGTATTGTGATATTCCGAATATATTATTTTTTCGTTAAAACAACATCATCAAAAATTCATAATACACAAGGTAACTAGCGGCCAAGCCCCTAAGCATCGACCCCCAGAGATTCCGTCGAACCGTCCCCAGGTGGAAAACCACGTCCACAATCCAGCGCCCTTAGCATAGATCCCAGAGGTCCCGTTTGACCCGTCCCTGGTGGACGAAGCACTCGCACACACTTAACATTTCACAATTTCTCATATTACGAACGTTAGTTATAATACATATAGTCAAGGCACCTGCTAGAAATGGCCACTTTATTCAACACATATTCCTAACAAAGGAATAATATGTTTATGATCAATCCAACCACTTCAACTATCCAATGATACCATTCATCAATTTTATAAAACCACCATAATTTTATTTACTCAGTTTCACAATAAACACGAATATCGATTCAAGAAATAATCACAAGTTCACAATTATGGATTAAAAACCAACAAATATTTATTGAACAACACATTTATACCATCTATTCCTAACAAACACAAATTCTACACAATCGAGCCACATAGTCACCAATTAACACAATCACGTAAACATGATAACACATATAGTGACAAGCATATTTATATTCAAGGAAATATGAAAAGTATAAGGAAGATACTTGTCTTCACCAAAAATGGTTTTACTTGGCATAAATCTAGCTTAGTCAATCCCGATCGATCCATTGAGATACCAACATTGATTACAATAACATAATAGAAAATTATTATAAGGGTTTATTTTATTATTTTATAATCACAAAGTAATTAGTCGGATGGTATAATACCTCAATTGTGCTCAACAAATTATCGATCGAATCAAACGACCAACGATATTCAACCTGAGCCCATATCGACTTAACTAGTGATGGAAATTATAATCCAACTTTTTTTGAATGACTGTCCTGAGCACAAACTCCGAATACGGGATCACTCCGTAGGTCCAAATACATAAATATGCTCGTAGATTAATCCATCAAAACCTTATCTACGTCTACATTTTTTCCATCCACAATTTCAATACGAACACATACACCATCATATTACCCACACGTGCGCACGTACATATATATTTATATCTATTTATGTGCACCTACACATAAATGCGAACATAAACATCTCTTCATACACGTTTGTATGTATGTGTGTGTCTATATATATATATATATATATATATATATATATATATATATGGGTGGTTTCAGGTGAGAATGCAATTTAAGTTAAGAAATAAGAATAAATTTCATCCATAGATCTAGATAAATAGATGACCTAGATTTATGTTCACAAAAATTTGATGCATATAATGCAATATTTTAATACATCGATATTTTGATGCATATAATGCATATTTTAATGCATTACAATTTTGATGCACGAATGACATATATTTCATGCACAATTGGTACAAAACTCATGCATATTCGCAATTCGCAGGATAAGAACCATTCTCATTTGATCATAAATCTCTCTCTATATATATATAGTAATACACGCACAAAAACAAACATATTCACACTCACACACATATATACAATACATATATACAACAAGCACACACACATACACAACACACACACAACATATATTTACACACACAATTACACATAAAGACGCGCACACAATTTTAGAACACATACACGCACAAAATTATACACAGCCCTAAATTTCGGGCTGCTGCTTATCGAAGATGAAACACAAACTTAAATGTCAAAGAACTCGACTGCAGAAGAAAGACCCGACCAACCGTTGTCCTCATACTATAATATGGAGAGCCCTGAATCTCGTGTTTTTCTTTCGCTGTCGTGTTCTACCCTTACATGTGTATGTTCACATATTGTAGCATTGTGTATCGAGGATACACACATATTGTCGAATATTGTCATTGTATTTTTTTATTGATTTTTGCAAAGATTGATCTTGTTTGTCAATTATGGTTTGAGTTGTTCTGTTTTTGCCTTGTGGATCCTCATGAGAAGGGTCTACGATGTGTAATATCCCAAAAAATGGTCTTGGGGTGTTACATTTATGGTATCAGATCTTAAGTTGATGAAACATAGGTTGTTGGGTCGAGTCAAGTCATGTGTTGCCGTGGTTTTATTGCATGGCTCCCCATATTATAGTATCATAATATCGTTCATCTTTATTCTCCTTTCAAAACCAAATGTCTCCACACTACAAGTCTCGCTCCAACTCATTTGGAACTGAAATCCGACACTATATGATGCTCATAATAAAAGGCAATAAATATACACACTGCTAATATTTAAAATGACATACTTGAATTTTTTTATACAGAACCCAAGTCTAATGACCAATTTTTTTTTTTGAATAGATGGATACTTCGACCCAAAAGTTTGTTAACTTTCAAAGTGCCTATGCAGCTCTATTAATTATGTTCCAAAGATAATACTCCATGACGGTATAAAAACACATTTTTTTTTTTACAAATCAAAATTAGGGGATTTAATTTTCACAAACCTTATGCATGACATTAGAAAACTCGAGGTACGAATTGTAAACTTCGAAATTATTTCATGCACATGCTCGTCCTATTGCTTACCTTACCGTTGCGATAATTGTTCATCAATCTTGCCGAACTAGCTCACGAATCAATTCATATGTACTTACTCCCCGACATTATAAAACAGTACTCAAGATAGATCATCTCGTTTGTGACAGCCATCAGGCTGATTTGCCGTTCGTCATACAACCAGAAATAATTGTTTGTCTTGTACAACACTATTCTAATCACATATCTTTGCTTGGGGACAACTATCCCACTTAAAATATTCGTACATGCCAAATAAAAAAATCCAAATATTTTTACAGTACCCAAAATTGCTAAAAACTTTATCAAGATCTCCATCTTATATTTTAAATCTCAACATTCAACTCATTTGATAAAAAAATTAGGACCTTCGTCCTTTGTAAACTACCGGAAATATTTTATTTCTCAAAAACTTCAAAACCACTTTAGAATATAATACCGCATCATGGATCTTTTGATTTGTGATAATATCAAAAACCCTCTTTCTTAAAATTGTCAAAATTCCACTGCTACCCAAATATAAAATTATTATTTTCCGTATTTTAAAATACTCACAAGAGATTTTATTAAAACTAATAAACTATTTGCGCATCAACTTGTTCAAAACATAAACAAAAATATTTTTTAATCCTTAAAATAATTTATCGAGTCGTACAAACCAACTCATTTGTCCAAAATGACAAAATAGTTTACTATTTCGAAACGACCTAGTATTTATTACTTCAAACATAACTCACATATTTTATAAAATAACTCATTTATAAAATTTAAAATTTTACGAGCATTATGCCCAAACAATCATATGCGCTAAAACACCACACTCACATCTGACTAACACATGTCACTATCTACCACCATGTCTAAAGTTTAACCGCAACCATCACAACATGAATCAAATCACACCCAAATTAAATACTCTGGATCATAATATTTAACATTCTTCTGACTCGATCAAGACGAATTGCCTTATAATTATCGTCTTCTCCAACAACACCAAAGTACCGTTACACACAATCTCCAAGAAGGTAGGTACCTACCAGTTGTCTCACCTATATCATACCATACCATCAATTCAAGCTCTCGAGTACTCTATATAGTTAATCGATACCAATTCTCGCGACCATCCTAAAAGGCCGCATTTAATCAAAATGAATCATTCACAAAATATCCCAATCACTCTCATTGTACAATTTACACCAAACAATGATGTATTCAAACATCAGAGAAACATAAACACTTGTATGTGCGTATAAACAGAGTTCGTAGAAATAGAGACTTACGTTTAGAGGTCGCACAAAGATGACGACCACACCATGGTACTAATCACAAATGACAACTCAGATGATACGACACGATGACACATAACTCAACTCAACAACTAATAACTAAGACGATACACCACGACAACACATGACTTGACTCGACCCAACAACCTATGTTTCATCAATCTAAAATTTGATACCATAAATGTAACACCCAAGACCATTTTTTGGGATATTACACATCGTAGACACCCCTCATGAGGATCCACAAGGCAAAAATAAAACAACTCAAACCATAATTGACCAACAAGGTCAATCTTCGCAAAAATCAATAAAAAAATACAATGACAATATTGACAATATGTGTGCATCCTCGATACACAATGCTACAATATGTGAACATACCCATGCAAGGGTAGAACACGACATCGAAAGAAAAATATGAGATGACAATAATGATATTATATCGACTCTTTTGTGATTAACATCATGGTCTTTCATCATCTTCCAATGTCGAACTTGTGACTTCTCTCTCGAATCAGGAATATCTGAAATGCATAACACGCATTTTCCCATTTAAGGGGTTAGAAATTGGAATTTGCTAGTATAAGTATTTTAGATATACAAACCATATCCTAAACATAAACAGACAAGTCACTTCACAACAAAAGACAAACCAAATATTTAAATAATCTTAAAAAATATCCCGACATATATTCGTTTATATCAGAAACAGATCAAAACTCTTGAGTTCTTATAAATCCTTGAAATAAAATTTGAAAGATACTTTTGAGATCTCTGGTAGTTTTATCCAAAGGATAAACAATACAATATATACACAACACTTTATCCAGTGTCATTATAATCGAGTACCAATGACCTATATACAATACATCTCAACGTCGAGACCAGAATATTGTGATATTTCGGATATAAGTAGGGGTGAAAACTGGGCGGATATTTCCCGCCCGATCCGGAGCCGTATCCGATCGGGATCGAATTCGGGATGAAAAATAGGTATCCGGTCGGATTCGGATACGGATCCGGATAGTTGAATTCGGATACGGGTTCGGATTCGGATAATGCAATATCCGCCCGTATCCGAGTTTTCCCATATTTTATCGGATATTATCCGGATACCAATCCGGATAATAAATTCGGATACCAATCTGGATAATAAATCTGGATATCCATATTTTTAATATATATATATATATAACACTTTTGGACTTCAGTGTAATAAATTTTCAAACTTTCAAGAAAAAAATATTTTTTTCAAAAAAAAGTATTTTCTGGAAAAATATATTATTTTTCGAAAAAATATTTTTTCAAAAAAAGTATTTTTGGAAAAATATATTATTTTTCGAAAAAATATTTTCTAGGAAAAAAATTATCTTTTCGAAAAAAACATTATTTATGAATTTTTTTATTTCTTGAAAAAATAAAAATATTTTTTCGAAAAAAATAAAATTAGTTTCTGGATTTTTATATTTTTGAAAAAATAAAAATACTTTTGCGAAAAATAAAAAAATATTTTACGGAAAAAATTATATTTCGAAAAAAATNTTTTTCTGGAATTTTTTTTTAAAAGAAATGTATTAGCCAAACACTTTAATACTAACTTATAAGCTATTTGTTTCATATGAAATGTATTTTAAAAGAAATGTTCTATTCAAGTAAATAGAGGGACAATTATATATATATTATAATAATTGTTAAAAATAAATAAATTACCACTTTTTAGTCTTTGCTAAGTATGGAGCTTATGTTTTTTTATGGGAGAGACTGAATAAGTAAAAATGAGGGAACCTTATTATGAAACGATTTTTAAAAAAATTACTATAGTTTGCATTAGAACTTTTATGAAATATTGTGTAGGTAGTTTTTTTATATGCTGCAATAACTTCCAAACGATTTTTGTATGACATGTATTATCCGATTATATTTATTCGAATCCGGCCCGAATCCGTCCTGTATCCGTCCCGTGTCCGTATCCCGAATAATCCGAATTCGTATCCGTATCCGGCCTTCCCGTATCCGACTCCGAATCCGAGAGAAAAATATGGGTTAGGATACGGGAAGAGCACTATCCGCCCGTATCCGATCCGTTTTCACCCCTAGATATAAGCATCAACCCCCAGAGGATCAGTCAAATTGTCCCCAGTTGGGAAACCACGTCCACAATCCAACACCCTTAGCATAGATCCCAGAGAACCCGTTGGACCCATCCCCGGGTGGACGAAGCACTCACAAACACTTAACGTTTCAAAATTTCTCATATTACGGACGTTAGTTATAATACATATAGTCAACACTAGCTAGAAATTGCCACTTTATTCGACACATATTCCGAATCAAGAAATAGCACATTTATGATCAATCTAACCACGTCAACTATCCAACGATACCATTCATCAATTCCATAAAATCATCATAATTTTATTTACTCGGTTACATAATAAACACGGATCATCATTCAAGAAATAATCACAAGTTAACAATTATGGATTAAAACCAACACATTTATTGCACAACACATTTATACCATCTATTTCAAACAAACACAAATCCTACACAATCGAGCCACATAGTCACCAATTAACACAATCACTTAAACATGATAACACATATAGTGACAATCATATTTATATTCAAGGAAATATGAAAAGTATAAGGAAGATACTTGCCTTCACCAAAGACGGTTTTAATCGGCATAAGTCTAGCTTAGTCAATCCCGATCGATCCATTGAGATACCAACCTTGCTTGTAATGACATAATAGAAAATTTAATATAAGGGTTCACTTTATTATATTATAATCACAAGATAATTAAACGGGTGGTATAATACCTCAATTGCGCTCAACAAATTATCGGTCGAATCAAATGAACAACGATATAAATATCAATCGAATCAATTTATTATCGATCGAATCAATTTATTATCTTATAATCACAAGGTAATTAAACGGATGGTATAATACATCAATTGCGCTCTCTAAGCTCATATCTCGACTTAACTAGTGATGGGAATTATAATCCAGTTTTTTTAATGAATGTTCTGAGCACAAACTCCGAATACGGGATCACTCTGTAGGTCCAAATACACAAATATGCTCGTAGATTAATCCATTAAAACCACCATATACGTCTACATCTTCCTCATCCACAATTTCAACACGAACACATACATCATCATAATTACCCGCACGTGCACACATACACACACACACACACACACATATATATATATATATATATATATACACACACACACATAAAAACAAACATACTCACACACAAACACACTCACAACACACACATACAGACACACACACGAGTGGGACTTTGTTCACCCTCTTTTAAAAAGGTGAACATAACCCTCTTTTAAATATATATTAATATAATGTAGTAATATATAAATATATTTTTATAATATACAATATATTTATACAAGATGAATTAATGTTGAAAAAATATTTTACCTTTTTAAATTTCTATTATTTTTATTTTTTTCAATATTACTATAGCTTAAATGTAATATTTTCACATATAATATTCTAAAAAAATTTCTAAAGGGTAAAAAAAATATTTTTTCAACATTATTCATCTTGTATAAATATAATCAATATTATAAAAATATATTTATACATTAATATATTATATTAATATATACCAATGATGTCTAGCGCAGCTGGATTGAGGTAAGGTGGGTTTTTCCCTTAGGGGTTCCCTCTTGGGGGAGGTCCCAGGTTCGATCCCTGCACACCACAAAAAAATTCCCCGTGACTGGTTTGAGCTTAGGCAAGGAGGACACCGGTGTGTGGGTAAGGATTCGAACTCGGGACGGTTGGTTAGGATTTCACTAGGCTTTCCACAAAACCAAACCTTTCAAAAAAAAAAAAAAGAAGAGGGTGAACAAAGTCCCACTCCACCCACACTTATACACACACTTACACATAAAGACCACACACAGCTTTACACACACACACCATTATACACAGACCTGAATTTCGGGCTGCTGCTTGCTTATTGGAGATGAAACACAAACTTAAATATCGAAGAACTCGACTGCAGAAGAAAGACCCGACCAACCGTTGTCCTCCATGCACTCCAGTATATCCGGGAAAACCGACCACAGGGCTGGCCCAAACCACAATATACAATTGAATCCCTAAGCCCGCGCAACTCCAGTCGCTGTTCGTCGGAACTCGGGTCGCCGACAACCCGACCCGCCGAACTCCAGGCCTGGCCTTCAACCCGTCGTCGGAAAACCAACACCCTTAGAAATTGAATCAAGCCTGTAGAACCTAAATCAGGCAAGCTGTACCCTAGAACCACCACCTCAAAACCAAACACCCACCGACAACCCATCAAACCTCCGTCTGCCTGAGCCACATCCTCATTCAAACCTGACTTCATGAAGAACTCCGACGACCTATTTGGTGTCAAGGCCAGACATAGGCGAATGCGACCACCAGTAATTTCCATTGCTAATCCGGCGATTCCCGTGGCCTAGGTTCAGAGGTGAACCGTCAGCGTTAGTCCGACCAGAATCCAGCGAATCGACCCTCCTCGAGTTTCCCAGTCATGATCCTCCTCGCCTCTACCAATCTTTTGTTGTCGCCGCTGTTCTCTGCCAACGAACACCATCGCCACCGTTTGCTCCTTCGTTATTCGTTGCTGCTTCGGCTCATTATCTCAAGATTTGTATGTGTGAATATTTCACGCGAGAGGGAGAAGCGACAATGAGGAAAATCTCACCTAAAGCCATCTTCAAGTGGGCTAATTGGGTCCAATTCGAAGGGTTGACTTGGGCTTATTGGGCCAGATCTTAAATTGGGATTGTACTTGATCGAAAAGTCCACTCCTTAGGTTTTAGCCCACTTCTAATTAACATTCTAATTAAATATAGATTTTCATTACATGTTCTATCTGCTCGTCCAATTAAACTGTCTAACTAATACTATATCCACGCATACTTATTGGGAGCAACTCAATTATATTCTTGTATCATCCCACACAATTTGTTCCGATCCGCAATTAATCCATTTAATTTAAATAATAGTAAAAAAAATTCATTCCACCAAAAGTACCAATTGAAATTCCCGGATATTACATAGTTTGTGGTTTAGACCCCATTTTTTTAGTAAATATCATCGAGTATACTAACAATATGATGCCTTGAACTATTCCTTCGTAGTATGTATCGATATAATGATATGTACCCGATAAAATCTCAACACGTTTCATTTGTACAATTATGTTTGTTTTGTCAAGGTCACTTCGAATTCTTAAGTGTTTGCATTTGGCCTCGCTCCACACTTATATATATATATAACCCCCCATTCAAGAATACCTTTCAATACTCTACATTTACATGATTTTGTATTCATTACAAGTCTGGATGACTTAACTGTAACACCCCAAGACCACTAGAAATATTACATGTCGTAGAACCTTTTATGAAGGTTTATTAGTCTACCCACAATTAAAGACAAAGATGTAAATTATAATCCAGACACAATATATATATAGTAATTAGGTTGTTGCCTCGGTCAAAATGTTATAAATTATTGAAAATAATAATAAAATAAAACATCTAAATGCCCATGTAAGAGACTTCCATGACAAGTTATATTAAAATGTACCCTCAAACTCCAACACAATATGCAAAACAACAAAGATAAAATGACACAACATGGGTCTCTTAGCATCATGTATGGCCATTTTTGACTGCACTCCCCATGCCTACTCCTCGAACGAACCATCATATGAAATGTATAAAAGGCTCTTACTCCCATAAAGGGGTTAGAATTGGAATAGTTAATTCAAGTACAAAATTCCATTTTCAAAAGTTTTTACAATATTTCAGAATATTGTATCACGATAAGAATAACATCATCATCAACACATCACTCGAAGGTAAACCTGCAATCATTCCCCTTAGTACGGGTCCCTGGGAGGTTCTGTGTCACCGTCCCTGGGTGGAAAACTCACGACCATGATCAGATCTCTTAGTGCAGGTTCCCGGAGGTTCTGCCAAACCCACCCATGGGTGGCATCTCATAACACAATTCCACATTAACAAAACACATCCCAAAATACTCAAAATATAATGAAATATAATATATGTACTTGTCTTGATAGATTGAACACGAAGAAAATCAATAAAAAACATCTACATAAGAGGATTCTATCCGAATTCTTAACGTCATAAACCTTAATGCAAAATGATACTCGATCAATGACACGAACTTAAATGAATAAGGAATACACTCGCAAATCCCCCTTAGACATTTTAACAAACAATATGCCGGCGAAAATTCAAAAATAACTCAGTAATTTAACTGCAAATCGGACTGCCTCCAAAATACAACTAAGTATACGATTCAATTACAATAACACGATCATCAACACATAAGTATGATAAGGGATTCGAAATTATTGGACAAAATCTAACCAAAATCTTCAAATTGTGGTTCTAAGGAACTTATACCTTGGTTTGGAGGAGGAGGAGGATTGCTGATCGGATGATATATTGGTGCTTTAAACTCCATAATTGACCCTTAAATGATGATTGCACAAAATTCCCTTAAATAATCGCCCAGAACCACCGAGCCCATTGCATAAAAAAGACATGAAGTGCCCGCTGCTAGGTTTTTATACCTAACTCGACGTTCGTGATTCAATAACCTTACATTCATAATTGTCAAATCTTGTGGTTGTAGTTAGGCCACTAGAATCCAATACCCGAAAACACAAATTACTGATGATGGTCACAGTATATTTAAAGGTAAGCTTTGGGGGTGAATAAGTTGTACCCTCATTTTAAAAATTTATATGCTGTGGAAGTCTTCTAAAGGTGTTGATGTAGTTAAAGCAACAATGTGTTATCCTCTAGGCTTGATGCTTACATGAAACTTTCAGAGTAGTATATGAATATAATGAGTTAAATGATATGTGATGGAATGACTAAAAGCAGTAAATTACACAGGATTTATCGTGGTTCAAAGCAAATTTCTCTATGCCAATGATTTCCACACAATATTTTATTTACTATAATCAAATTAGTACGCAACAATTATGACTCTAGACAAGCACTTTCGCGAGCTGCATCTTTCACACATATTTATACACTCGGCTTCGCAGCTTTGCTGTTCACATAGATTGGCATAGGCTGGTTTTGAATTAAATCTTCCCCTCACACTGATTGGAAGCTTGGTTCGTTTAAGAAACTTCATCTCAGAAGTTCGGGAAGGGCTTATTTCGTTAATCTACACAAGGTTAACTTATCAATTTAGGTAGGGTAATATAGTTCTCGAACAACAGTTGTAGGCTATGAAGAGTTTCGATGTATTGTACTGTTCACAAGTTGAGGACTTGTCTTTTCTCTTCGCACTAGGAATAGCTCTATATGGTGCAAAGAGATAGTTCGTAATTTAAGATTGCAAATTGATAAGTTGGCAAGTTGACTAAAATTGTTTATTCAAGTCCTCTTCATCTACTATTTATACTTCTCACAAATGCATGAGTGATAAATGTAGGCGTTGTGAGGTAGGTGAGGTGTGGACTTCTCTGATAGGCGGATGCTGAAAATAGAATTAATATAATTCATGTTGTCTGGAATTAAATGCTTCCCACATTCATATCCGTTAATAATGTTATGGATATCTCAGTCTTCGACTGCATTAAATGATGTCTCCATCAGCATAAAATACTTCAAAACCGTAAATACTTTATGAATATTATATTCTTTTTATCCACAACAACTTATTCTAAATCTTATACTGTCGGGGGTATATGTTACTTTTCCAATTTAAATGCATATAGAAGAAATGATGTAGCCTTAGGAACTCTTACACTGTAGACTGGAAACTTAAAAAGTTGTAGATTAACTCTTGTCAGATGCTGTTATAGGATGCTGATGTATGATAGTTGATGTAGTTTTCGACACTTATCAAAATCTTATGGGAATCCTTCCAACAATTTTTCCCCTTTTGATAATGCCAAAACCTTATCCTACCTCTCTTTTCGAACTGAGTTGATTTTTCTCTTTTTTTTTTTATATATTCTAACTTCGTATAAAAATGAACAGTTTGCAAGCATATTTTAAAATCAAAAGAGTCCATCCTAATTGACTACATTTTTATAACTTAATCTATGATTGGCTCACAAACGCAATGTAACACCCCAAACCCGACAGTTATTATAGTGCCGTGAATCCCTAACTAGGACCCACCAGGCAAATCACAGTGTAATAGTCGACGTAATATAACTCAAGTACTGAACCACATTATGCTACCAAATACTCCGATGAGGAGTTTATACATACACACGCAAAACAATCCTTAATCAATAAAATATAATTATATTCCATATGAAGATAGATATACCGAAATAATACGAATACAAGAGAATATAAATGCATCAGAAAAAATAATACATTCGAAAACAAGAAGACTCGCCCCCTGACTATTATCCTTGAGACTCTTCTCAATCGCCTTGTCTTTTGTGTGCCTTAGCCTTCCCGCAACCTAAAATATGATAAAAACAACATATTTCGCCCAAAACTACAGGGTCAGTTACACAAGATAATAAAACTCAAAATGTCGAATATACGGAATCACGCATGCTGTATGAACTAACAAATCATCATTTCGAACTGGAATATACGCAGTTATACATGCCGTATAAACCCACAAATTCGATTACATTCTCAATTGGCCGAACATGCAATCAAATGCGAATCGGCTAGATGATAACCCAATTCCATTGAAAGCATACACAGCTAAACATGATGTATGAATAAACTAACTGGTACAGCTCAAAGGGTGGCATCACACTACGCCCGGAGTGGAAAATGTGTCCGTGCACATATCACCAACGCCTGCGGATCCAGAGCACCATGTGATACTGTACCTAATCAATCTCACGAGCACAACCAGCCCGAGTGCACAATCCAATGAGCGGACAACTACCAACACATGAATTTACATGTGCCTGACGTGAAAATCCTACACATACCAACAACCAGCAGGCCAGTGTGACGCAGAATACCACGAGATAACAAAAGTGACATCAAAATTCAATAATGACTTAATATTTTCCAACAAGGGACCAAACGCAATGAAGGAAATACGAATCCAATGAAGATCAAATCAACTCACCGAAGTACAACGAGGATATCAATAAGAATTCGAACTAATGTTTCTTAATGGATGACCGACAAGAACAGTAACATCATATTATCATCATAACCTGGCAAGAATTATACTTAATTTCGCATCTTAATTATTTATAGTAAGTATGAAGGAATTAAATAAACTAAGGTCTTTTAAAATAATCATGACAAAAATCTTAAAAAACTGAATCATTCGTTATCTCATTAATTTAGTAATAATTTTCAAAATTTTATTCAAGTCTAAATACAAAGGCCAATTTCTCCTAATAATGATTATTTCAATAATCAATTAATTTTATAATATCCTTCACCATTTAAACTAGTCGATTGAAATGTCTAATAATTATTTAAATCTTATAATAATATTTGTTTATATTTTAATAAATATCAACTTATGATTATTTTACTAAGATAAAATTTCCACAATAATTCGAAAAGCCAAAAGTTATAAACTTTAAAATTTTGAAATATTTTCCGAATATCGACACATTAAATAATTTAACATTTTAGGAATAAAATTGAAGTTTATAGGTATTTAGGAAATTATAACATTTTTTAATAATATCAATAATCTTACTAAAATAGATAAAAATTAGCAAACTGTTTGAACACCTACCTCGAGTTAATTTCAGAATGGGGGTATCGCATGCCTTGTCGTCGAAAAATTAACAAAAATCTCTCGGACAATTCGTCGGACGGTTGGCGGACTTGGCATGGAAAAGCTGCCCTGACTTGCCGGAAAACAACAACGTATCATCAAAAAAATAGACTCTGACCGAAAATATGGTGACTTACATTGAGAGAGGATGAGTTTGTGTATACTAGTATGTAAATTGTGTGTAGAAATGAAGTCGGAAGGGCTCTATTTATAGGCCACAAAACAAATCACCAGTGAATAAAAATTAGTTTAACGCACGTCCATACGTCAGGGGCCTGACATAAGGGCGCGCGACACGCCAGCGACTTTCGGCGCCCTTGATCGAGTCATGCACGCGGGCCTGAGCGGAAGCTTCCGGCCTTGTGCGCGCGGTGATCCGCGGCAGCCGACAACTTGGCTCGGCCAGTTCGGCCTGTTCTGGGCTTTTTTCGACTGGTTCCGGACTCTCCGGTTCGGGCGATACAAATTGCCCGATCCGGATTTTAAAAACTAATAATAAAATAATTATTATTGAATTATATTATATTCTTGGTCTAGTTTCTAGTTAAAACGATTAAAAAATTATATTCTCGTGATACGATCTGATCAACAACTTTAAATAAATCATCACTGAATATTCTCGTATACTACAACAATATAAGCAAGAAGATATTACATCTAGATATTATATACTCCACCCCTTAAAAAGATTTTTATCCCCGAAACTAAGGGGTAAACAACTCGGGATACTTCACTCGCATGCTGTCTTCCGTCTCTCAAGTAGCCTCTTCAATCCTGTGTCTCATCTACCAAATCTTCAATAAAGTGATCGTCTTGTTCCTCAATTATTTGATCCTCCTCTCTAGTATTCGTACGGAATAATCCTCGTACGATTAAACATCGACTATCTCGATTTTGTCAAAATGAAGTATGTGGATCGGGTCGGCAACATACTTTCTCAGCTGTGTAACATGGAATCCATTATGCATTCGACTCAAAGTCGGGGATAAATCCAAACGATAAGCTAGGTCGCCAATTTGATCTGAGATCTCAAATGATCCGATATATCTCGAGCTCAATTCCCCCCTTTTCCCAAATGGAAAACTCCTCGAGTTGGGGACATCTTGAACAACACATGGTCACCAACCTGAAATAATGGTAGATGTTGATTATCGTCATAACATTTCTGCCGACTCTAAGCAGTTGACAACCGAATCCTAATCACATCAATTTTCTCTCGGGACGCAATCAACATATAGAGTTCAGTACCCAATATCTTAGAGATATCATCCCAGCATAATGGAGATCTACAATGACGTCCGTGCAAGGCTTCGTAAGGCACCATCCTGATCAAAGTATGCCAACTATTATTATATGTAAACTCAATCAACGGTAGTTGGGCTTCCCAATCATATCTCCAATCAAGAGAACTTGCCCTCAACATATCCTCCAATACCTGAATAGTCCACTCAGACTGACCATCGAACTGAGGATGGAACACTGTACTGAAGTTCAATTGCGTGCACACGATGAACAACTTTCCAAAAGTGCAACATGAAACGTCCATCACTATCAGATACAATACTCTTGGGGGTGATGTGCAGTCTCACGATCTCCCGAATAAATAACTGAGCCAGTATCTCGGGTCCCCAAGTATCCTTAAGTAACCTCAATAAAATGAGGTCAACCAGTCCATAATAACCCATATTGTGTTTAAACCATGACGACTCATCGACAGATTCATGATAAAGTCCATGGATATATCCACCCACTTTCATTCTGGAATACAAAGCGACTTCAACATACCTGCTGGTCAGTGATGTTGAATCTTGACTTGCTGGCAAGTCAAACATCTTGAAACAAACTCTGCGACCTCTTGTTTCATATTATCCCCTAATATTATTATTTCAAGTCATTGTACATCTTATTATACCCCAGGTGAATAGAATATGGGGTAGCATGAGCCTCTTCTGGAATCGAGTTTTTCCACTTCTCTTCTGCTGGTATGCACAACCAGTTCTGAATTGGAGAAGTACATCCTCTTGGATTACAAATCCAGGGGCTTTCCCCCGAGTCACCTCATCACAAATACGCAATAGGGACAAGTCTATACTCTATTTCTAGCAAATGGTCTTGTCTAATGATGACGACATCTCAAGCGTACAAAGTTTCCCTTGCACCCTCTGTATCCAGACTTCAATCCCTCGTCTCAACAACTCCTATTGGAGTTCTCTCTGGACCGTCAGTCGAGTAATCATATGCTCCTGGATCATCTTACGACTCAAAGCATCGATAACAACATTTACCTTGCCCGATTGGTACAAGCTCTCGATATCATAATCCTTGATCAATTCTAACCACCATCTCAGCCGCATACTCAACTCCTTCTGAGTAAATATGTACTTCGGACTCTTATAATCCGTGAAGATCTGACAAGTAACCCCATATAAATAATAGCGCCAGATTTTCTAAGCAAACACCACGACTGCTAACTCTAAGTCATGGGTTGGATAATTAACCTCATAAGGTCTCAATTGTCTTGATGTATAGGCGATAACTTTCCCGTGCTATATCAACACACATCCAAGGCCTTGCCTCAATGAATCACTATACACCGCGAACCCTTCTGTTCCTTGTGGCAATACCAACACAGGTGCTGATATCAGTCGACTCTTGAGCTCATCAAAGCTATGCTGACACGATTCTGTCCATGTGTACATTTTATCTTTCCTAAAAAGATTAGTCAGCGGCTGATCGATCTTGAAAAACCCTCCGCGAATCGCCTTTAATAGTCCGCTAAACCAAGAAAACTCTGAATTTTCTTCACATTCTTCGGAGGTAGCGAATCTTGGATAGCCTCCATCTTTTGTGGGTCAACAAGAACTCCATCAGCTAGAATCACGTGACCAAGAAAAGTCACATCGGGCATCTAGAACTCACATTTAGGAAATTTCCCATAAAGTTGTTCCTATTTCAACACGTCGAGAACTTGACGGGGATGATGCTCATGCTCCTCATTATTATGGGTATACACCAATATGTCATCAATGGAAACGTCGATATAAGTAATTAATGAAGACTTGGTTCATTAATTCTACAAATATTATCGGCGCATTCCTCAACTCAAATGGCTCACTATAAATTCATAGGGTTCATAACGAGCACAAAAATCCGTCTTAGGAATATCCGACTCTCGGATCCTCAATCGATGGTATCCAGATCTCAAATCAATCTTGGAAAATACTGAAGCACCCTGCGATTGATCCGATAGATCATCAATACATGGTAAATGATACTTGTTCTTGATCATTACTCTATTCAGTTCTCGATAATCAATAAACAGACGGACACATCCGTCTTTTTTTCTCACAAATAACATTGGTGCTCCCCATGGGGACACATTCAGTCAGATGTAATCCTTCTCAAATAACTCCTCAAGTTGATTCTTCAACTCTTGCAGTTCAATATGGGCCATATAATTGGTGCTTTTGAAAGTGGGGAGGTACGTGGCTCCAACTCAATGGTGAATTCTACCTCTCACAGTGGCGGTAATCCTGGCAACTCATTTGGAAGAACATCTGGGTAGTGTCGAACTAACGGAATATTGGCCAACTCAACTGGTCGATCTTCAGTCTTAGTGATATATCACCAATAACCTACATATTCCTGATTAAGTAACCTCGTTGCCCTCATTTCGCTGATGACTTTCCCGTAACAATTGGGATTGCCATATTGAAAAACATACTTGACATCGTCATCAGAAGTGAAAGTCACCAATCGCTTACAGATAATGAGGATGGCATCATGGCGATCCATCCAATTAATATCCAGAATCAAATCATCTTAAGGTAAATCTACCATAATTGTAATGCCCTTGCGTCTGTACGATCAACTCCGGTTCCGTCCCAATCAAGTCCGACGAATCATCCCAACACAGGGGCGATCTGCATCTTCTCCCGTATAATGCTTCGAAAGGTGCTATATTGATGGAAACATGCCAACTATTATTGTAAGTGAATTCAATCAATGGTAGATGAACTTCCCATTTAGTCGACCAATCTAAGGCACAAGCTCTCAACATGTCTTCCACTGTTTGAATAGTCCTCTCGGACTGTCCGTCTCTCTGCAGATGATAAGCTGTGCTAAAGTTCATCTCAGTTCCCAAGGCCTTATGAACTGCTTTCCAAAAATAAGACACGAAGTGACTGTATCGATAAAAAATAATGGTCTTCGACGTACCATGTAATCAGACTATCTCTGCAATAAACACTCGTGCCAACTTCTCTGGTCCCCAAGTGTCCTTAATGCCCAAAAAATGAGCCTATTTGGTTAAACGATCAACTATCACCCAAATCATATCCATCCCTGTCCTGGTCCTCAGCATATTAGTGATAAAGTCCATCGACACATCTTCCCATTTCCATTCAGGAATCGGAAGCGACTTTAGCATTCCGGCAGGTCGTTGATGTTCGATCTTAACCTGCTGACAAATCAAACATTTCGAAACATAATCTGCTATATCTTTCTTCATGTTGCCCCACCAGAAATTCTGCTTCAGATCATTATACATCTTACTGGTGCCCGGGTGGATATAATAGGGCGTGCTGTGAGCTTCCTTCATGATTGTCTGCTTCAAATCGACATCGGGAACACAAAGTCGGCTCTGGAATCTCAAAACCCCATCATCATGAATTACGAATCCTGGGGCTTTTTCCTTACTCACTTCATCACGTAACCGAATCATCAGAGGATCATCCAATTGATTAGATTTGATTTCTTCGGTTAATGATGAAGTTAGTTCCATCACACACAGTTGTCCTTGGACTATTTGCAACCATACGTCAATTCCTTCTCGAATAAATTCTCGTTGAATGCTGGGCTGGGAGGTGAGAGTCTCCAGTATTCGAATAGAAATAGGCTTGCGGCTTAGTGCATTGGCCACTACATTTGCTTTGCCTGGATGATAAAGAATCTCCAAGTCATAGTCCTTAAATAATTCCAGCCATCTCCTCTGCCGTATATTTAACTCTTTCTGACTGAAGATGTATTTGAGACTCTTATGATCCGTGAAGATCTGACAGTGAGTCCCGTACAAATAATGTCTCTAAATTTTCAAGGCGAAAACCACAGCTGCCAACTCCAAATCGTGCGTTGGATAATTTACTTCATAGGGCTTCAACTGTCATGACGCGTAGGCGATCACATTCTCATTCTGCATCAGTACACACCCGAGGCCTTGGTTTGAAGCGTCACTGTAAACTATGAATCCTCCAGTTCCCTGTGGTAGTGCTAAAATCGGTGCCGTCATCAATCTCTTCTCCAATTCATCAAAGATGGTCTGGCACATCTCGTTCCACTCAAACTTTTGGGTTTTCTGCAGTAATCGAGTAAGTGGGCGGGTAATTTTGGAAAACCTTTCCACAAACCGACGATAGTACCCAGCAAGTCCTAGGAAACTTCTAAATTCCTTCACATTCCTAGGAGGTTTACAATCCATAATTGCTTCAACTTTATGGGGATCTACTCGGACTCCTTCCGCTGATACCGCATGACCGAGGAACATCACTTCTTTTAGCCAAAATTCACACTTAGAAAGTTTGGCATATAACTGTTCGTTTCTCATGAGGTTCAAAATGATCCGTAAGTGTTGTGCATGCTCTTCCGGGCTCCTGGAATAAACCAGAATATCATCAACAAACACAACTATGAATTTGTCCAAATACTCTATGAACACTCGATTCATCAACTGCATGAACACGGCAGGTGCATTAGTGAGACCAAACGGCACCACTACAAACTCATAGTGTCCGTAGCGAGTTTTGAATGCTGACTTCAGAACATCGGACTCCTTAATCCTCAACTGATGATATCCCGATCTCAGATCGATCTTAGAAAATATTGTTTCTCTTTGCAACTGGTCAAACAAATCATCAATTAGTGGCAACGAATACTTGTTTTTTATCATCATCTTGTTCAGCTCTCGATAGTCAATACACAATTGAAGCGATCCATCTTTCTTCCGGACAAAAAGGACTGGTGCACCCCAGGGCGAAATGCTTGGCTGAATATAGCCTTTGTCCAGTAACTTTTCCAGTTGCTTCTTCAATTCGTACATCTCAGTAGGTTCCATACGATACGGCGCCTTAAAAATTGGTGTAGCTCCTGGTTTCAGCTCGATGGTGAATTCTACATCTCGTCGCTGAGGTAGTCCAGGTAATTCATTAGGGAACACATCCGGGAATTCATTCACAATAAGAATGGATGAAAGATCTACTTTTCCGTCTTACTTCTTCATTGCGTAACACCAGTATCCAGTACAGCCCTGTTTTAGCAGTTTGACAGCTTTCATCACTTTGATCATCTTTCTTGAGTTTCCTAGTTTCCATCCCTCGAACAATATTTCAGAACCATATCCAGCTATCATCGAAATGTTCCTCTTCCGGTAGTTTACAATAGCTCCATATCGATTAAGCCAATCATCTCCGAGAATCAGGTTGTCTCCTTGCATTTCTATCACAATCATATTTGAGGGCCACTCTCTGCCTCCAATTGATACAGGAAAGTCTCTAGTTTCCAAGTTTCCCACAATTCTTTCCCCACTTGGTAAACCCACAACATAAGGCTCACAATAGTAAAAACCAGAAATGTTCAAACGATTTACACAAGGCAATGATATAAATGAATGCGTAGCCCTTGTATCGAATAAAACGCTAACTGGTTGTGAAAAGATCTGTACAGTATCTGATGCGATAGCAGCATCCTGATCGTCTGCCAATCATCTGATGAAAGATGGATTTCTGAATTATGTTGATTTTGTATGAATCATGATATGGGGTTGATTCCAGATTAAGTATGATACAATCCTAGTTATCGGGTTAGTTTGATTGTTGATGTTTTTCTTCGTATGATGATATGGTTATAGTGGTGTTATTGTTATTCTTGAGGTTATGTGAATTGCATATTGGAGAACATGATGATATATCGGATTATGTTGTTTTGTTAAGAACACGAATATGGAATCATGTTTTTGTTCGCGATTTTAGTGAACACAAGTGCACGTTGTCGTAATCAAGTAATAAAGTGATGAGAAAGATATCGTTCCCTCGAGGACTGACGTACTAATTACCAATTTATTTGTATTCTAGTTTTATTTGAACGATCGAATATTGTGGTTGAAGAATTATCAAAACCAAATAAAGGATAAACTAAAACAATTAATAAAATCAATAGTCCGATAAAAAGATGATCAAATAAGAGAAGAGTCTAGGATTGAGAATCCACCTCGATTAATATAATTTATGTAATTTCCCAATTTATTGAAAGCGAAGATTTCTAAGATAATCTAATGCCTCTCCCGAGGTCAGTAGAATTTTCCAAGGTGAATAATTCACTCTATTCCTAGGTGAGTTAATTCAACAATAGCCAAAAAGTATAAAATATTCAAACGAGCTACGTAATTCCTATGAGTATATTCCTATCTCACAAGACAAAATGGTTCTCACCAATTTCTTACTAGCTCTCCTCTCCCAATTCAAGTTACGTAATTAAAACAATTCAATCATAATCCACATAATTGAAAGCATTAAGAACAATTGGGAAAACTCAATAGTAAAGGGAAATATATTAATAATGTAAAATCAAAAGTTAATCCGTCAAAATCTCGGTTTCATTACAATCTTAGAAAAAGGGGTTCTAGCCCGACATGCTAGAAAACAATACATAAATATTCAAATTGAACATAAGAAAGAAAAATCAAACACAATTGAAGACTGGCTTCTTCCGTTCTCTGGCCTTGCTTTCTGCTGCTAGGTATTTTCTCCTCCTCCTTGATGAAGATATTTTATGACCTTCAATGCCTTTTTGTAACCTTCCTTCCGCCTCTAAAACGTGTCCGAGAATTAGGTTGAAAACGGCCCTCAGAACTGCCCAAATCGCGGGCTGAATTCAAAGAACCCGCGCCGCGGGCTGCGGCCTGGCTTAAGTGTGCCGCGGCCCTTGCCCTTGTACTGCCAGGCCTGGGCGCCTTTTTTCTTATGGGACGCGGCTCAGACTGAGCGTGCCGTGGCCTCTGATATAGTTTGTACCGGTGTGCTTCTGGTTGTGTCTGTGCCGCGGCTCTGAATCGATGTGACGCGGCCCTTGACCAAAAAATATCGTTTTGGCCCATTTTTCTTCCTTTAAGCTTTCAGACTCTAATTTTCTTCAAAACATATAAACATAATGCATTAAAAGCTCATTTATGCAGATTTAAACACAAAATGGAGATAAAATAATGATAGTTAAGCGCACAAAAATAAATCTAACAAATACCCCCAAACTTAACTTATGACGTGCAGGAAACAAATATAGCAACAAAACTTGCACTTCCGTACGAGGGATATGATGCAAAAATTTAAACTCAAACTTGATGTAAGGGTTGGGGGGACATCTTATTCCGATAATCGTATTCGTTGCAGACAAATTGGAGATGTTTAGCTCAAAAAATTTCATTGGGACATTTTATCGAACACCTTGCGTGCGTAGACTTAAATGAAGAGCAAAAGCAATAATTGCTCAATTCAATCCCCAACAGCAACAATATCAATCGATAATCACAGTGATTCATGACAAAACAAAGAAACAAAATCAACAATCAATCGATAATCACCATATTCCGACCAAAAACTTGATAGAACTTTAGGAAATAAAAACAAATTCATCAATGAAGAACATTAATCCACTTCTCAATCCATGTTGCAATTAAGCTTAAGGGATAAGGATCACCTTGTGTTGGATTGAAGAGGATGAGAAGAAGAAACTAATTTGAAGGGATTGTGAGCAACGCCGCGCGGAAGAGGAAAGGATTTGAAGAGGTGTAGCACTGTTGTTTCGGCCGACTGATTTAAAAATCATGCCCTGGACATTCAAATTTTTCATCAGGGGCCGCGGCACGTAGAAAGTGAGCCGCGGCCCGTAGTACAGGCTTTTTTGGGCGCTGGGGTATCTCAAAGTGTGCCGCGGCTCATTGCATGGGTGCCGCGGCTTCTGGGGTTAGTGTGCCGCGGCTCAGCAGGTTCGCACCGTGGCACAGAGTATAGCAAGTTAGGCGCATATCTGGGGCTTCGGCGTGCCGCGGCTCAGCTTCAACGTGCCGTGACTCTTGGTACAAGTGTGCTGCGGCGCAGCATCTTCGTGCCACGGCACAGAGTACAAAAAATTTTCCAGAATTTTAAACTTGCGTGTGCCGCGGCCCCTTACCTTAAAATTCCCCTGGAAGGTTCCTGCACAGAAATTTCAAAGGAAAAACACCTAGAAAATGAGAGATAGCATAGCAAAGCCAAAAATGCCAGAAAATTAGTCTCATAAAATGAAGGAAAATAGCGAAAAAAAAGCTAAAATCTATACTAATACTCGGGTTGCCTCCCGAGAAGCGCTAAGTTTATAGTCTTCAGTCGGACTTTGCTAGAGTTCACTCTGCGGTGGATAGGGCGACTGTCGACTTCTGCACGTCCATTGGATTACTCGTGTAGATTTTCAACCGCTGCCCATTTACTTTAAATTTTCGGTCATCTTTTTGTGCTTCCACTGCTCCTTGTGGAAATACTTGAACTACCATGAACGGTCCCAACCATCGTGAACGTAATTTCCCAGGAAACAACCTCAAGCGAGAATTAAATAATAACACCTCTTGACCCAGAACAAACTCTCTATGTGTAATGTGCTTATCGTACCAATTCTTGGTCCGCTCCTTATAAAGTTTCGCATTCTCATACGCATCATGACGTATCTCCTCCAGCTCATTCAACTGCAAACAACGCTTTTCACCAGCTGATTTGAGATCAAAATTTAGTTTCTTTATCGCTCAATATGCACGATGCTTCATCTCTACCGGCAAATGACAACTTTTCCCAAAAACCAATCTATACGGTGACATGCCGATAGGTGTCTTGTACGCAGTACGGTATGCCCAAAGTGCATCATCAAGTTTAAAGGACCAATCTTTTCGAGACGAGCTGACTGTTTTTTCTAAGATCCACTTTAGCACTCGATTGGATATTTCGATTTGACCACTTGTATGGGGATGATAGGCTGTAGCAACACGATGAACGACTCCGTATTTCTTTAAAACCGCATCAAGGAACTTGTTGTCAAAGTGTGAGCCACCATCACTGATAATAGCACGTGGTGTCCCAAAATGCGTGAAAATATATTTTTTTATGAATTTGATCATGACATTGGACCCATTTGTTGGTAGTGCCACCGCTTCGACCCACTTCGAGACGTAGTCCACTGCTACTAGAATATAAAGGTTCTTATGTGATGGGGGGGAAATGGACCCATAAAGTTGATCCCCCATACGTCGAACAATTCAACCTCAAGTATGGTGTTCAATGGCATTTCATGTCGTTTCGAGATGTTTCCCGTCCGTTGACACCGATCACACATGGACACAAAGGAATGAGCATCCTTGAATAACGATGTCCAATAGAAACCCGATTGCAAGACCTTTGCCGATGTTCTATTTCTGCTAAAATGCCCTCTGTAGGGTAATGCATGGCAATGATTCAGCACACTGCGAATTTCCTCCTCCGGAACACATCTGCGAATGATTCGATCAGGACATCTTTTAAAAAGAAAAGGGTTGTCCCACAAGTCATACTTTGCGTCTGAAATCAGCTTCTTCTTTTGATGACGCGAGAGATCATTCGGAATTATTTTGCTTGCAAGATAGTTCACTAGGTCAGCGTACCAAGGTGCTTGTTGTGAACCCACCTTGTAGAGCTGTTCATCGGGGAAGTTTTCCACAATTTGTGGATGACTTTATGCCTTCTCGAGGGGATTTTCTAAGCGTGAAAGGTGATCAGCAATGACATTCTCGGTCCCCTTCTTGTCTCGAATTTCCAAATTGAATTCTTATAGGAGAAGCACCCACCTAATCAACGTTGGTTTAGCATTCTTCTTCTCCAAAAGGTATTTGATCGCCGAATGGTCAGTCCACACGACTACTTTCGTTCCCAATAAATAGGCCCGGAATTTATCAAAAGCAAAAATCACGGCCAATAATTCTTTTTCTGTCGTGGCATAATTTCTTTGGGCGTCGTAAAGAGTTCGGCTTGCATAATACACGACGTGAAACACTTTTCCTCGTCTTTGTCCAAAACAGCCCCAATGGCAAAATCGCTAGCATCACACATCAACTCGAATGGAAGGCTCCAGTTTGGAGCAACTATGACAGGAGCGGTGCTTAGAGCCTTCTTCAATAGGTCAAAGCTTTCTTTACAAGACTCGTCAAAATCAAACGGGACATCCTTCATGAGCAAATTGCACAACGGCTTCGTGATCTTCGAAAAATCCTTAGTAAAACGGCGGTAAAAACCGGCGTGTCACAAAAAACTCCTCACCCCCTTTACAGAAGTAGGCGGAGGCATCTTCTCAATTGTTTCAATTTTAGCCCGGTCGACTTCAATCCCATGGGCACATATGCGATGGCCTAGTACAATGCCCTCCTGGACCATAAATGGCACTTCTCCCAATTCAGCACCGGATTTGTTTCCTTGCATCTCTTTAGGACTTTCTGCAAATTCTGCAAACATAAATCAAACGAATCACCGAAAACAGAAAAATCATCCATAAAAATTTCAATGCAATGCTCTACCATGTCATAAAAAATAGCCATCATACACCTTTGAAAAGTGGCCGGCGCATTACATAAACCAAACGGCATGCGCCTATAAGCGAAAATGCCATAAGGACATGTAAACGTTGTCTTTTCTTGGTCTTCTAGGGCTATATAAATCTGATTATACCCAGAATAACCATCAAGAAAACAGTAAAAATCGTGTCCGGCTAATCTATCCAACATTTGATCAATAAACGGTAAAGGAAAGTGGTCTTTTCTAGTGGCTTTATTTAATTTTCTATAATCTATGTACATACGCCACCCCATAAAAATTCTAGTGGGAATTAATTCATTATTATCATTTTGAATAACCGTTATCCCAGCCTTCTTTGACACAACTTGAACCGGACTTACCCACTTGCTATCAGAAATAGGAAAGATCATACCTGCGTCGAGAAGTTTTAAAACCTCGACTTTTACCACCTCTTTCATATTTGGATTTAAACGGCGTTGATGCTCCACAGATGGTTTGTAGTCTTCCTCCATCAAAATCCTATGCATACAAATGGACGGGCTGATTCCCTTGATATCCGCAATAGACCATCCAAGGGCAGATTTGTACTCCCTCAAAACTCTCAATAATTTTTCCTCTCGATCACCCGCCAAAGTGGCAGAAAGAATGACCGGCAGGGAATCGTCGGGTCCCAAAAATGCATATTTTAAATGATTCGGCAGTTGCTTGAGCTCTAGCTTTGGGGGCTTCTAAACTGATGGGACAGGTTGAGTTAGTGAACTTCCGAGCTCCTCACACGGTCTATGAGTGAAAAATGGTGGTGACGCATGTAACACCCCCAAGTTATTCAGGGTATATTACAGCGCCGTGAGCCCCTCTGTGGGACCCACAAGGCTAATCATACGCGGAACTATAAAACTTGACCGAGAAGGTCCAAATTAATAAAATGAAGGACAACACAAAGGGTATTCAAAACATATCTAATGTATCCAAGTACCTCACAACACAAAATCAATACCTCGGCAACACAGGCCGGAACATCAAGGAAACTGAAAAACAATACTCGAG
Organism: Orobanche coerulescens; assembly: GCA_033398695.1. Lineage (NCBI taxonomy): Eukaryota > Viridiplantae > Streptophyta > Magnoliopsida > Lamiales > Orobanchaceae > Orobanche > Orobanche coerulescens. The sequence continues at coordinate 56,965,587 of CM065803.1, forward strand.
TATTCAATAACCATTCCAGTACAACAACACTGAATGGAGGAACACAAAACATAACCGGAGACAAGACATAGTATCACGCTTGCCCATCATCTTCATGCCGACCTGATACCTGCCTGTCCGCTCTCCTGGAACCTGAAATACATAAAAAGTATTTCCCCCATAAAGGGGTTAGCCGTCGAATAGCTGGTGCTAGTATATCAAGTATGAAATACAATACTCCTCGACAGTAAAGTAAAGGTAACCGTCAATTCATAAATTCAAGATTAGTATTCCAGAATAACTAAATCTCATAGCATCACATCAATACATACATGATCAACTGTGGAACCACACTAGAGGCTACGAAGCCCTTAGAGGATCCGTCGGTCCATCCCAGAGTGGTTAACTCATATTATCCGTGGAATCGCACCAGAGGCTACGAAACCCTCAGAGGACCCGTCGGCCCATCCCAGAGTGGATATAAATAAACATGCCATTCATATATCTTACTTTCAAAGTCGAGAATGCACAATCATAAATATATACTTGCCTTTGAGACATCGAGAAATCGAACGGAAAAGAGTATGAGTTAGGTAGGCCCAAGAATGCACTTCCGATACCTAAACGATTTGTAAGGGATATGATAATCAATAATCCATACTCATAATTCACGAAGAAACTCCCAAAACCCGTCTACGATTCGTGAAAATATAAGGGTAAACAACTAGAGGTTGGAAAATCACCCAAACCCTCACAAATCCGAACACGGCACAAACCAATCCGTAAAATCGTAGGAAAAGCATGTATACGGGGTAGATATATCATAATCTCAAGATTCTCAAGCTTCAAACTGGATAAATCGAACGAATCTAAGAAAACCCCAAAATTCCCAAAAATAGTGTTCTAAGGATTTTTACCTTGATTTGGACGATAGAATGGATTAGATGTTGTTAAATCCTTGTTTTCCAACCAAAGATGTTTATATCTGAAGAAGGATCATCTTCGAACTCTCCAAATCGCCGAAACCCGCTGCTCTCGATCGGAAAAGTGAGAAAGATGAGAAAAATGACGAAATGGAAGTCAACTGTCCAATATATACTCGCCCAGTCTAGCGCATGCTACGCCTCTAATATTAGCGTGCGCTAGCGGGGTCACCGGGTAGTCCAGTGGCTTCTGTCGGCCCCGTTAGCATGCGCTAATCGCCTTCCTTTAGCGTGCGCTACCCGAAAATGGTGTCCAGAAATCGGAGTCCAGAACCTACTGTCCTCTGCCCTGCTTAAGTCTTAGCGTGCGCTATCCGAAGCCTCGCGTACGTTACCTGATAGTCCAGACAGCCTGACAACCTCACTGCCTCTGCCGACTAGCCTGTTAGTGTGTGCTACGGACGGATGTTAGCGCGCGCTACTGACCACGAATAGCGTGCGCTAACGAACTCCTAGCGCGTGTTAACTGCCAGTCCAGAAAGTAGGATGAGTTACTAGTTCTGACCTGACTGGTCCCTTAGCGCGCGCTACGGGCATACGGCTCAAAACAAGCGTGCGCTACTCAAGGAGAATTAGCGTGCGTTTGCCTAGGCCTAGCCTGCGTTATTTCTCTGACCCAGAACACTTCCGCAAGGTCTAAACAACACAATCGTGATCCAAACAAGGTACGAAACTCTATAACAATATCGACAACATCACAAAGAGTTTACAGAGCGACAAAATAGGAAGAACGGCAAAGTTAAACAGTCAATAAAAAGTACGAGTATTACATTCTACCCCTCTAAAAAGAAGTTTTGTCCCGAAACTTAAGAAATAAAAAGTTCAGGGTACTCCGACCGCATCTTATCTTCCATTTCCCAAGTCGCCTCCTCGACTCCATGTCTCGACCATTGCACTTTAACCAGTGGAATGGTCTTATGTCGAAGTTGTTTCTCGCGACGCTCAAGGATCTTCACGGGTCTCTCCGGAAAGGTAATATCCTCGGCTACGTCAATCTCACTATTGTCGATAACATGGCTTGGATCCGGCACGTACTTTCTCAACTGAGACACATGAAAAACATTATGGACGTGACTTAAAGCTGGAGGCAACGCCAAGCGATAAGCTAAATCTCCAACCCTGTCCAAAATCTCGAAAGGCCCGATATACCTCGGACTAAGTTTCCCCTTTTTGCCGAAGTGGAAAACCCCTCTGGTCGACGACACCTTGAGTAAGACATGATCCCCTACTTCGAACTCCAAGGGTCGACGACGAGTATCAGCATAAGATTTCTGACGGCTTTGGGCAGTCAGCAACCGGTCCCGGATGATAGAAATCTTTTCCTTAGTCTCCATCAACATGTACGGCTTCGTTCCGATTAGCTCCGAAGCTTCGTCCCAACAAATAACGATCTACCGCCTACCATAAAGTGCCTCGAATGGTGCCATTTTGATAGACGCATGCCAACTATTATTGTAGGCAAACTCGATCAACGGCAAGTGAATCTCCCAATCATTACTCCAATCTAGGGCACAAGCCCGCAACATGTCCTCCAATGTCTGAATCGTCCTCTCCGTCTGACCGTCTGACTGAGGGTGAAAGGACGTGCTCAATCTCAACTCAGTACCCAAAGCTCGATGAACGGCCTACAAAAAATGCGATACGGAATGACCGTCTCGATCAGAAATAATGGTCTTGGGGGCACTGTGAAATCTTACGATCTGAGCTATAAAGGTTTGAGCCAACCTCTCCGGTCCCCAAGTATCCTTAATACCCAAGAAGTGTGTAGACTTGGTCAACCGGTCGACGATTACCCAAATCATATTCATTCCGGCCCTAGTTCTCGGCATGCCAGTGATAAAGTCCATAGAAATGTCTTCCCACTTCCACTCGAGAATGGGAAGCGGCTTCAACAACCCCGCTGGTCATTGATGTTTGATCTTGACTTGCTAACATGTCAAGCACCGCAATAAAAATTCCGTGACATCATTCTTCATGTTATTCCACCAAAAATTGCGCTTCAAGTCTTTGTACACCTTACTCGTTCCGGGGTGGATTGAGTAAGGTGTAGCATAAGCTTCTCGGAGAATTCTCTGCCTCAACTCTCGAATGACTGCCTTGAAATATCAAGATACTATCCTCGTGAACCATAAAGCCAGGAGCTTTTCCTTTAATTACATCTTCCTTCAGTGGAGAGATCATCGGGTCACTCCACTGTTTCCCTTTGATGTCGTCAACCAAAGACGAAGTAATTTCGAGAGTACATAACTGTCCTTGTACTCGTTGAAGCCAAACTTCTATTCCTTGCTCTATTAAATCCTGCCGAATTTTTGTCTGAGAAGTAATAACCTCGAGCATCTGGAGAGATGCTGATTTGCGGCTCAAAGCATCCGCGACAACAATGGCTTTACCTGGGTGGTAAAGAATTTCTAAATCGTAATCCTTTATCAACTCTAACCAACGTCTCTGTCTCATGTTCAGCTCTTTCTGATTGAAAATATACTTTAGGCTCTTGTGATCGGTATAAATCCGACATGGAGAACCGTACAAATAATGCCGCCAAATCTTGAGTGCGAAGATAATTGCAGCCAACTCCAAATCGTGAGTAGGATAGTTCATCTCGTACGGATTCAGTTGTCGTGGCGCAAAAGCTATCGTCTTATCATGCTGCATAAGCACACAGCCAAGACCTTGACCCAAAGCGTCACTATAAACCGCAAAGCCCTCACTACCATGTGGTAAAGTTAAAATCGGCGCTGAAGTCAAACGTCTCTTCAGCTCATCGAAGCTCTGTTGTCTCTCATCCGTCAAAACGAACTTTTCTATCTTCTGGAGTAATTTCGTAAGCGGCCGAGCGAGTTTCGAGAACCCCTCAACAAACCGACAGTAATACCCAGCAAGGCCCAAAAAGCTACGAACTTCCTTAACATTTTTAGGCGGTGCCCAACCTAGCACTGCCTCAATCTTTTGCGAGTCTACACGAACCGCTTCGGCCGAAATCACATGGCCGAGAAACATAACTTCTTCCAACCAGAATTCACATTTCGAGAATTTCGCATAGAGGTGCTCAGTTCTCAAAATATCTAGTACCAAATGCAAGTGTCGGGCATGTTCCTCTTTATCTCGAGAATAAATCAAAATGTCGTCAATAAAGATGACTACACACCTGTCGAGGTACTCGATGAATATCTTGTTCATTAACTGCATGAATACTGCCGGTGCATTAGTCAAACCAAAAGGCATGACTACAAATTCATAATGCCCATATCTCGTCCTAAATGTAGTCTTCGGAACGTCGGACTCTTTCACCCTGAGTTGATAGTACCCTGATCTCAAACAATTTTCGAGAAAACTGCAGCCCCCTGCAACTGATTAAATAAACCGTCTATATGAGGCAAATGATACTTGTTCTTGATGGTCACTTTGTTCATCTCACGGTAGTCGATGCACAAACGTAGTGAACCATCCTTCTTTCTCACAAAAAGGACAGGCGCGCCCCAAGGCAAAACGCTCGGTCTGATGTACCATTTCTCCAGAAGCTCTCCCAACTGATTCTTTAATTCTTGCATCTCGGAAGGTTCCATCCGATAAGGTGCCTTAGAAATCGGGGCCGCATCATTCTCTAAATCCACAGAAAATTCTATTTCTCGATCTGGTGATAATCCCGGGAGGTCGTCCGGAAAAACATCGGGATACTCATTAACAACCGGAATCGAAGAGAATTCGACTTCTTTCCCTTCCGTCTTTAAGGCATAACACCAATACCCCGTACAACCTATATTCAAAAGTTTTACGGCCTTCATGGCACTGATAAGTTACTTGGATTGGCCCAACTTACGTCCCAAAAATGAGTACTCGGATCCATCTTTAGTCATCATGGTGATAAACTTAGTACGGTAATTCATAATCGCTTGGTGACTATCAAGCCAATCCTCTCCGAGGATCACGTCCTCGCCTTCTATATCAACTACAATCAGATTCGATAACCAATCTATGCCGGATATAATCACCGAAAAATATTTAATCTCCCGGTTCCCCACAATTCTATCCCCGCTAGGTAGTTTCATAATGAAGGGATCACAAGCAGTCATACAAGTTATATTCAAACGGCATACACACTCCAAGGAAATGAAAGAATGGGTAGTGTAATATCCGTAATTTTTCCATTTTTAGCAGTTTCCATTTTTGGTGTATGTCTATTTTTATCGACTCGCTTGTAACCGTTTCGACATTTTGAATCTATTTTGTTCTTGGAGTTTTTCCATTTGGATGAGTTTTGATAATGTTTTCACGTAATTTCGTTTTATGGCATGTTTTGCCGTATGAACGTTCGATTCTTGTAAAACTCATTCGTTTTCGTTGTTTCTTGATTTGTACAAGTTCGTATGGTTGAGTTGGTCATGTGGAGACTTTCGGTTGGTAAATCCGACGTCGTTTCGTGATTTTCGGGCACTTGGGCCATTTTTGTAATTTCCTAATAGTTTAGGGAATCTTAGTTTCGTTGTCGCATTACGGACCCTCCGGTGGTCGGAATTGTATTTTCTTTCAGTGCTTAGCTCCGTCGTCTTGTATGCTTGGCCCGTGTTCCCGGATTACGGTCTCGTCGTATGCGTTTCATGTTTTATACTCGGCGGCCTATCGCCGATGTGACATCGAAGGCCGAATCTTTGGCCATGTAGGTAGCGCACGCTACCTCCTGTTCCCTTGCGTGCGCTACCGATGTGCAGTTAGCGTACGCTAACGCCCTATTGTTAGCGTACGCTAACGAAGGGTGGCAGTAGCCACTGGACCTGTCACGGCCCCGTTAGCGCGCGCTACACATGGCGATTAGCGTGCGCTAACTCCGCTGAATATAAGTCAGCAGACAGTTTCAGAGCAGCAGTTTATTTCTTTTCTCTTCGTTTCTTCGACGTGCGACCTCAGAGGCGATTTCCACCGATCCTAATCGGAGTTCTCTTCAAATTCCATCACCGTAGAGTCGTGCTAACATATTATCATCAGCATAATCGTCATCCATCATCCGAAATCAAGGTATTTTCGTCTAGAACCCTAACTCGTCAAATTTGGGGGTTTTTCCGGGTTTTGATAATTGGACTCGAATTATTCCAGTATGTTATGATATTCTTCACCGATTGTGGTTATTGAGTGATTCCAAATCTAATTTCCTTGATTTTAATCCGCGAATTATCAATACGGGGAGATTTTGCGTAAACCCTCGCCCGTATCATTTGATCGTCCATTGTCGTATTATGTAATCGGGGTTATGGGTGTTTTCCACTAGAGTATTGTTGTCCGTTGGGACTGAACTGTGTTGGTCCTTCGTTTAGGAACCGTCGTTTTCCACCCGGACCGTTCGTAGCCGTGTTTCAACTCCGTTTCTTCGAGAATGTCTCAAAGGCAAGTACTTTACATTTGTTTACATGTTCTAGTATTTGAATTATGGCTGTATCGTGGTTGTTGTGGATGGTTATGTGTATGTTCACCTAGGGATGGTCCGACGGGGCCTCTAGGGATACGTATTGCCGTGAGTGTGCGTATCGTGAACTGTGGTTAGCCACCCAGGGATATCCAACGGGGCTCTGCGGGGTACGGTGGCCGTGAGTCTCGTGCCAACGGTTAAATTTGAATTATGATTTGTTGGAGATAATGTGTTTTGTGTTTGTACATTGTAAATATTCCGGAATATAAAATATTTCTAAAATGACTTTTTGGCGCATATATTCATCTGATTAGAATGTAGTTCAAATGGATTGTACTTGCACTAGCAGTTGTCGCTAACCCCTTAAATGGGGGAAATACTTTTTGTATTTCAGGTATTGATCGTGGGGACAAGCGAGTACCCGAGCCGTACGAGGATGATGGGCAAGCATGATATTGTCCAGAAGTTGATTATTGGTGTCTCGTCTGTCAGTTATTATTTATGTCTGATTTTGGGATTCTGTATTATAAAATTGGTTTAAGTACTCGAGTACTTCCTATTTAAACTTGTTACTGTTGTGTCCCCGTTTGGGAAATGGATTTGATGACGGAATTTTATTTGTCGGTTATAGTCTTTTATTTAGCTTGTCGTTGTGTTTATGATGGTTTGTCATTGTTGTATGTCATGTTTGGTACGTTAGCCTGGTGGATTCCACAATGTGGGGTCCACGGCGCTGTAATATGCCCTGAATGTCTTGGGGGTGTTAGAGAATATGGTATCGGAGCTTAGGTTTATGGATACCTAGGCTGTCGGTTATTTGGGTCTAGTTAAGTGTCGTTTTTGGGACAGTATCACTGCTATGCCATCATCTCAGTACGCCGGTGCTCGTAAGTTTTCCTAACTTGACTCATTTCATCGTTATGTTCTATTCCTGTCTTGGTATCTTATTGCGTTTTGCGTTTGAATTGTACTTACCCGTTGCTTCTTCAGAATTCCTGCTGGTAGGGGACGCAGACGCGGTAGGGGACGTGGCGCAGCCGGTGGGGCGGCCATGTCCGATCACTCGGGAACCGATTCGGCGATGCCTTCCTTGTCGAACAGTGTTCCCCCTAGTTCCGGAGGTCAGCAGACCACCGCTAGCTCCGTAATGCACATGAGAATGTTGGAGTGGCTAACATTTTGCGGCAGTAGCGAACCGATGACGCCATCGACTCAGCCGTTCTAGTCGGCCAAGCTAATGCCAACCCGGTTCTGCCTACTGGATCCGGTAATGATAAGCTACTTCAGGACGTGATTCGTATGCGTCCTCCGCAGTTTGATGGTGCTTCCGACCCTTCTGGTTGGGAGAATTGGCTATTCGAGATGGAGAAAGTGTTTGAGGCTGCTAATTGTTCCGAGGAGAGGAAAGTACCTATTGCTCAGTACTTCCTCACCAAGGAGGCAGCAACGTGGTGGCAAGCAGTAAAACCACGTGACCGAGCAGATACGTGGGCAGAGTTTCGGGATCTGATGGAAGACGAATTCTGTCCTTGGCCAGTGAAAGAGGGGAGGATCCGAGCCTTCTTTGAGGCTAAACCCCAAGATGTTCCTATATCTCAAGCTATCAAAGACTACAATCAACAGTTGCATTATGTGAGAAACCAAGTCCGCGATGAGCTTGATAAGATCCGCCACTTTGATATGCGGATGAAACCGAGGGTGCGCCACTACATGTCTGGTCTGGGGTGCACGACTTTGAAGGAATATCAGAATAAAGCGATGGCTTACGAGATGTCGTTTCATGATGCAGACGACAGCGATTGAAGGAAAGAAGCGAAGACCTCGGTCGCGGGAGGCAAGTCGGAGGGTATCCGAAGGCTCACCGGTTCGCGAGTCTTGGGAGTCGGGCCGCCATCGCTGGTCGAGGAAACGGTTCTAAGTCTGCTCCCGCCGGTTCCGTCGTGGTCCTAAGTGCTTCAACTGCATGCCCGGCCACATGATGAGTGAACGTGATGTGCCTCTCGATTGATGTCTTGCTTGTGGTCGTATGGGTCATCGTGCTAAGTTTTGTACGGATGCGGCTCGGGCTCCGATTACTCGATATCACCCAGTGCGGAGAGCCGAGTGTGAATCAGGCACCGACAGTTCCTCAGCCGCAGCAGAGTTTTGGTAGAGGTCGAGGTCGTGGTCAGCCTTCTCGAGGGGGAGCTTCTAGTGCGGGGTCTGTTCCGCCCCGAGTGTACGAGATGAGACGAGCAGGGGATCCTGACGCGACGGTGGCTACAGGTACCGTCCACATCTTTGATCATCCTGTTTCCGTATTGTTCGATTCTGGTGCTACGCATTCTTTTATGTCTATGGATTGTGTGCGTCGTCTGCATGTTGATTGCCTTGTTTCTTGTGAGCCTTTTGTTGTTAAACTTCCTAGCGGGGATAGCATCGTGGGGGATCGTGAGATTAGGGATTTTCCAGTAAGTATCACGGGAAGGGTTTGGCCTTCTAATCTGATTGCGGTAGATATTAGAGACGAGGATTTGATTCAAGGTGAGGATTGGCTGGACCGTCATGGAGCGATCATGAATTATAGAACGAGGACTGTATCGATGTTAGCCTCTGATGGTACTGAGCATTCTTTTGTGGGGCGTAAGCGGAGTAGCCAGAGATTACTGATCAGCGCCTTGAGGGCGGTGAGACTACTTCGAGGAGGTTGCACGGGCTATTGGTGTTACGCTTTGAGATCGGAAGAAGTGGGAGTCGAACTCTCGTCTATTCCGGTAGTGTGTGAGTATCCTGATGTTTTTCCAGACGAGTTGGGATCGAGAAGTTGAGTTTACCGTCGATTTAGAGCCGGGGGCAGCCCCGATTTCTAAGACGCCATACCGTATGGCGCCTGCCGAGATGCTTGAGTTGAAGAAACAGTTGGGAGAGTTGCTAGACATGGGGTATATTCGGCCGATTGCTTCACCTTGGGGCGCACCGGTCCTGTTTGTGAAGAAGAAGGATGGGTCACTTCGTTTGTGTATCGACTACCGAGAGTTGAACAAAGTGACCATCAAAAACAAGTATCCGCTCCCGAGGATTGATGACTTGTTTGATCAGTTGCAAGGGGCAACCGTGTTTTCGAAGATTGATTTGAGATCGGGGTATTATCAGCTCCGAGTGAAGGATACTGATATTCCGAAGACGGCCTTTCGGACGAGATACGAACACTACGAGTTTGTGGTTATGCCTTTTGGGCTAACCAATGCCCCAGCCGTGTTCATGCAGGTTATGAACAAAGTCTTTATCGAGTACCTCGATAAATGTGTAGTCGTCTTTATCGACGATATTCTGATTTACTCGAGGAACGAGGAGGAGCATGCCCGTCATTTACATATTGTGTTAGACATTTTGAGAACTCAGCATCTTTTTGCGAAGTTCTCAAAGTGCGAGTTTTGGTTACGGGAGGTTATGTTTCTCGGTCATGTGATCTCGGACGAGGGTGTTCGTGTGGACCTACATAAGGTAGAGGCAGTGTTGGATTGGGCGCCGCCCAAGAACGTGAAAGAGGTCCGCAGTTTTCTGGGATTAGCCGGGTATTACCGTAGATTCGTCGAGGGGTTCTCTAAGCTCGCTCGACCGCTGACTCAGTTGTTACAGAAGTCAGAGAAGTTTGTGTGGACCGATGAGAGGCAGAATAGTTTTGAGGGGTTGAAGAAGCGGTTGACGACCGCTCCCGTTTTGGCTTTACCGAGTGGTAATGATGGTTTCTCAGTTTATAGTGATGCTTCGGGCCAAGGGCTCAGATGCATACTTATGCAGCACGGGAGGACGATTGCCTATGCTTCCCGTCACCAAAACCGCATTTAGCTGAATTACCCTACGCACGATCTTGAGTTGGCCGCAGTTATATTTGCGTTGAAGATCTGGCGTCATTACTTGTATGGCTCGTCGTGTCAGATTTTCACCGATCACAAGAGTCTGAAGTACATTTTCATGCAGAAGGAGCTTAATATGAGACAGAGGAGATGGTTGGAATTGATTAAGGATTACGATCTCGATATCCTTTATCATCCGGGCAAGGCTAATGTGGTAGCAGATGCCTTGAGCCGGAAATCGGTATCACTTCGGGCGCTTGAGTTACTCACGGCCCAGTCGGGACTTCAACGAGAGTTTATGAGGTTGAGCATTGAGATTGTACTGCCAGAGAGTTCCGGGCATTTGCGTACTCTTGAGATTTCTTCATCTCTGGTCGAGGACATTAAGTCGGGACAGTTAGAGGACCCGATGTTTATTCAGCTTCGAGAGAGTGTGGAGAAGGGGAAAGCCCCGGGATTCGTTATTCATGAGGACGGTGTGTTGAGATTCCGAGGTCGGTTGTGTGTTCCGAACGACTCGGAATTGAGACAGAGCATTATGCGAGAGGCTCATGCGTCACCTTACTCAGTCCATCCGGGCTCGAGTAAAATGTATAAAGATCTGAGGAAGAATTTCTGGTGGAACGACATGAAGAAGGAGATAGTTCAGTTTGTAGCTAAGTGTTTGACTTGTCAGCAAGTCAAGATTGAGCATCAGCGGCCAGCCGGGTTGTTGAAACCACTTCCCATCCCGGAGTGGAAGTGGGAGGATATCTCTATGGATTTTGTCACGAGTTTGCCGAGGACGAAGACCGGTATGAATATGGTGTGGGTGATTGTAGACCGACTAACTAAGTCGGCACATTTTCTGGGCATCAAGGATACTTGGGGTCCAGAAAAGTTGGCTCGTATTTTTATCGCACAGATAGTGAGGCTTCATGGTACGCCGAGGACCATTATTTCAGACAGAGATGGCCGATTTGTATCGCATTTTTGGCAGGCGATACATAAGGCATTGGGGACACAGTTGCGTTTGAACACTTCGTTCCATCCCCAGACCGATGGGCAGTCCGAACGTACCATTCAGACGTTCGAGGATTTGTTGCGTGCATGTGCGTTAGATTGGAGTAGTGACTGGGAGGATCATTTGGCTTTAATTGAGTTTACTTATAATAATAGCTGGCACGCGTCGATTAAGATGGCACCGTATGAGGCACTTTATGGCCGATGTTGCCGATCACCGATATGTTGGGATGAGCCGTCCGATTTGGTTGGCACCGAGCCGGACCTTGTGTTGGAGACGAGGGAGAAAGTTGAATTGATTAGAAAGAGGATGTTGGCTGCTCAGAGTCGACAAAAGTCTTATGCGGATGTTAGGCGCAGACCTTTGGAGTTCGAAGTGGGAGATCATGTTCTGTTGAGAGTGTCTCCGACGAAGGGAGTTTTCCATTTTGGGAAGAAGGGGAAACTCAGCCCGAGATATATTGGACCTTTCGAGGTATTGGACAGAGTCGGTGAGTTAGCGTACCGTTTGGCTTTACCTCCGTCGCTGAGTCATGTTCATAGCGTATTTCACATTTCCCAGTTGAGGAAGTACGTTCCGGACCCGTCCCACATTATTCACTTTGGAGATGTGGAGGTCGAGAAGGATGTTACGTTTGAAGAGAGGCCCGTCAAAATTTTGGAGCGTCGTGACAAGCAGTTAAGGCACAAAACCATTCCTTTGGTTAAGGTGCAATGGTCGAGACACGGAGTAGAAGAAGCGACATGGGAGTTAGAGGAAGATATGCGTTCGAGATACCCCGAGCTTTTTGATTCTTAAGTTTCGGGACGAAACTTTATTTTAGAGGGGGAGAATGTAATATCCGTAATTTTTCCATTTTTAGCAGTTTCCATTTTTGGTGTATGTCTATTTTTATTGACTCGCTTGTAAGCGTTTCGACATTTTGAATCTATTTTGTTCTTGGAGTTTTTCCATTTGGATGAGTTTTGATAATGTTTTCACGTAATTTCGTTTTATGGCATGTTTTGTCGTATGAACGTTCGATTCTTGTAAAACTCATTCGTTTTCGTTGTTTCTTGATTTGTACAAGTTCGTATGGTTGAGTTGGTCATGTGGAGACTTTCGGTTGGTAAATCCGACGTCGTTTCGTGATTTTCGGGCACTTGGGCCATTTTTGTAATTTCCTAATAGTTTAGGGAATCTTAGTTTCGTTGTCGCATTACGGACCCTCCGGTGGTCGGAATTGTATCTTCTTTCAGAGCTTAGCTCCGTCGTCTTGTATGCTTCGCGTCTATGTTCCTGGATTCTGGTCTCGTCGTGCGTTTCATGTTTTATACCCTCGGCAGACTCATGGCGATGTGACATCAGCGATCTTTGAATCTGCATGTAGGTAGCGCACGCTACCTCTGTTCCCTTGCGTGCGCTACCGATGTGCGGTTAGCGACGCTAACGCCTATTGTTAGCGACGCTAACGGCGGTGGCGAGCCACTGGACCTGTCACGGCCCCGTTAGCGCGCGCTACACATGGCGATTAGCGTGCGCTAACTCCGCTGAATATAAGTCAGCAGACAGTTTCAGAGCAGCAGTTTATTTCTTTTCTCTTCGTTTCTTCGACGTGCGACCTCAGAGGCGATTTCCACCGATCCTGATCGGAGTTCTCTTCAAATTCCATCACCGTAGAGTCGTGCTAACATATTATCATCAGCATAATCATCATCCATCATCCGAAATCAAGGTATTTTCGTCTAGAACCCTAACTCGTCAAATTTGGGGGTTTTTCCGGGTTTTGATAATTGGACTCGAATTATTCCAGTATGTTATGATATTATTCACCGATTGTGGTTATTGAGTGATTCCAAATCCAATTTCCTTGATTTTAATCCGCGAATTATCAATACGGGGAGATTTTGCGTAAACCCTCGCCCGTATCATTTGATCGTCCATTGTCGTATTATGTAATCGGGGTTATGGGTGTTTTCCACTAGAGTATTGTTGTCCGTTGGGACTGAACTGTGTTGGTCCTTCGTTTAGGAACCGTCGTTTTCCACCCGGACCGTTAGTAGTCGTGTTTCAACTCCGTTTCTTCGAGAATGTCTCAAAGGCAAGTACTTTACATTTGTTTACATGTTCTAGTATTTGAATTATGGCTGTATCGTGGTTGTTGTGGATGGTTATGTGTATGTTCACCTAGGGATGGTCCGACGGGACCTCTAGGGATACGTATTGCCGTGAGTGTGCGTATCGTGAACTGTGGTTAGCCACCCAGGGATGTCCGACGGGGCTCTGCGGGGTACGGTGGCCGTGAGTCTCGTGCCAACGGTTAACTTTGAATTATGATTTGTTGGAGATAATGTGTTTTGTGTTTGTACATTGTAAATATTCCGGAATATAAAATATTTCTAAAATGACTTTTTGGCGCATATATTCATCTGATTAGAATGTAGTTCAAATGGATTGTACTTGCACTAGCAGTTGTCGCTAACCCCTTAAATGGAGGAAATACTTTTTGTATTTCAGGTATTGATCGTGGGGACAAGCGAGTACCCGAGCCGTACGAGGATGATAGGCAAGCATGATATTGTCCATAAGTTGATTATTGGTGTCTCGTCTGTCAGTTATTATTTATGTCTGATTTTGGGATTCTGTATTATAAAATTGGTTTAAGTACTCGAGTACTTCCTATTTAAACTTGTTACTGTTGTGTCCCCGTTTAGGAAATGGATTTGATGACGGAATTTTATTTGTCGGTTATAGTCTTTTATTTAGCTTGTCGTTGTGTTTATGATGGTTTGTCATTGTTGTATGTCATGTTTGGTACGTTAGCCTGGTGGATTCCACAGTGTGGGGTCCACAGCGCTGTAATATGCCCTGAATGTCTTGGGGGTGTTACAGGTAGCACCCGTATCAAAAAGTACTATAAAAAAGTACACGAACTGGATGAGATAAAATATGAATGGTACCTGAGGCCACTGCTGCATCGGGTTCGTCTGTTCGATACATCTCGTACACTCGTGGTTGTACCGAACCAATGCTAGAGCTTCCCCCTCCAGCGTTCTGACCCCGTCCCCTACTGTAATTCTGTTGAGACTGACCAAAAGATTGCCGCTGATTCACGCCTTGATCCAGTGGCGCTGGGGCAAAAGCCCGAGTGTCCAAAGTCTGATTTGGTTCGGAACAATAAGCCGCCCTATGTCCCATCTGTCCGCAAGTGTGACACTTCAATGGTGGGAAATTGCATTCCAAATTAACGTGGCCTGGACGACCACAATTATAGCAAGTCACCGTGCGAGTTGTAGTGCCCGGTGCAGAACGAAAACCCCTCTTTCCTTTAGCAGAACGTGATGACTGTCCGGCGGAATGGTTAGTCATCTGTGACCTCTGGAAGTTGCCACTCTTAGAGCCAGCAAAATTTTCCACGATCTTCTGCTTCTTTGGTTCTTCATTGGTGTCATTGTCGGGGCTTAACAAATCATGGGCCAAAGCTCTGTCCTGATATTCCTTCAATGTGGTGCAAGCAAATTCGGCCATGTACCACCGTAAGTCCATATTCTTCCGCATATCAAAGTAACGGATCTTATCACGTTCGTTTCACACTTGATCCTTCACGTGGATCAATTGTTGGTTGTACTCCACGATCGCCTGCGAAATGGGAATATTATGCGGTTTAGCCTCGAAAAAGGCTCGAATTCGGCCTTCTCGCACCGGCCAAGGACAAAACTCGGCCTCCAAAAGTTCTTTAAACTCATACCACGTAGCAACACAATCTTGTGGCTTGATGACTTTCCACCATGTAGCAGCCTCATTGGTGAGGAAATACTGAGCAATCGGTACTTTCCTTGCTTCGGGACAATCAACCGCTTCAAAACTTTTCTCCAACTCCGCTAGCCAATCTTCCCATCCTAACAGGTCTGTGGCACTGCCAAACTGAGGAGGGTGCATACGGATTACATTCTGAAGCAAGGCATCCGCATTCGGGTTCGGATTATTCAGCTGAACGGTTTGGGCTAAAATGGTCATCTGGTTAGCCAATTGTTGAAGTACATTCGCAACTCCAACGTCCGCGCTGTTACCCTGGCCAGTCGACTGGTCGTGCTGACTTTCGGTGTCAGGATGCACCAAGTTAGATAGGCTAGGGTTTGTCGATCCCGCAACGGAACTGAGGGAAGCAGCCGCGCCACGTCCTCGTCTACGTCCACGGCCACGACCACGGCCTCGTCCCCTACCAGCCGACATGCTGAAAAACACACAAGGCACGTAAGTACAATTCAATCGCACATCACCGAAGTGACCGATTCTCAAAATACCAAAGCAGAAGCAAAACGATAAAGGAAACGTCAGAAGAGTAAGAGGTCTTACAAGTACCGATCGCACTGTGATGATGGCAAAGTAGTGATACTGTAGACAAACGATGACTCAATCGACCCAAAAGACCGACAACCTAGGTATCCATAGACCTAAGCTCTGATACCATATTCTGTAACACCCCCAAGTTATTCAGGGTATATTACAGCGCCGCGAGCCCCTCCGTGGAACCCACAAGGCTAATCATACGCGGAACTATAAAACTTGACCGAGAAGGTCCAAATACAACAAAATGAAGGACAACACAAAGGGTATTCAAAACATATCCAATGTATCCAAATACCTCACAACACAAAATCAATACCTCAGCAACACAGGCCGGAACATCAAGGAAACTGAAAAACAATACTCGAGTATTCAATAACCATTCCAGTACAACAACACTGAATGGAGGAACACAAAACATAACCGGAGACAAGACACAGTATCACGCTTGCCCATCATCTTCATGCCGACCCGATACCTGCCTGTCCGCTCTCCTGGAACCTGAAATACATAAAAAGTATTTCCCCCATAAAGGGGTTAGCCGTCGAATAGCTAGTGCAAGTATATCAAGTATGAAATACAATACTCCTCGACCATAAAGTAAAGGTAACCGTCAATTCATCAATTCAAGCTTAGTATTCCAGAATAACTAAATCTCATAGCATCACATCAATACATACATGATCAACCGTGGAACCGCACTTGAGGCTACGGAACCCTTAGAGGACCCGTCGGTCCACCCCAGAGTGGTTAACTCATATTATCCATGGAATCACACCAGAGGCTACGAAACCATCAGAGGACCCGTCGGCCCATCCCAGAGTGGATATAAATAAACATGCCATTCATATATCTTACTTTCAAAGTCGAGAACGCACAATCATAAATATATACTTGCCTTTGAGATATCGAGAAATCAAACGGAAAAGAGTAGAGTTCGGTAGGCCCAAGAACGCACTTCTAGTATCTAAATGATTCGTAAGGGATATGATAATCAATAATCCATACTCATAATTCACGAAGAAACTCCCGAAACCCGTCTACGATTCGCGAAAATACAAGGGTAAACAACTAGAGGTTGGAAAATCACCCAAACTCTCACAAGTCCGAACACGGCACAAACCAATCCGTAAAATTGTAGGAAAAGCATGTATACAGGGTAGATATATCATAATCTAAAGATTCTCAAGCTTCAAACTGGATAAATCGAACGAATCTAAGAAAACCCCAAAATTCCCAAAAATAGGGTTCTAAGGATTTTTATCTTGATTTGGACGATAGAATGGATTAGATGTTGTTAAATCCTTATTCTCCAACCAAAGAAGTTGATAACTGAAGAAGGATCGTCTTCGAACTCTCCAAATTGCCGAAACCCGCTGCTCTCGATCGGAAAAGTGAGAAAGATGAGAAAAATGACGAAATGGAAGTTAACTGTCCAATATATACTCACCCAGTCTAGCGCACGCTACGCCTCTAATATTAGCGTGCGCTAGCGAGGTCACCAGGTAGTCCAGTGGCTTCTGTCGGCCCCGTTAGCGTGCGCTAATCGCCTTCCTTTAGCGTGCGCTAGCCGAAAATGGTGTCCAGAAATCAGAGTCCAGAACCTACTGTCCTCTGCCCTGCTCAAGTCTTAGCGTGCGCTACCGCGATAGCTTAGCATGCGCTACGCAGCCCTTATGGTGTGCGCTAGCCGAAGCCTAGCATACATTACCTGATAGTCCAGACAGCCTGACAACCTCACTGCCTCTGCCGACCAGCCCGTTAGCGTGCACTACGGACGGATGTTAGCGCGCGCTACTGATCACGAATAGCGTGCGCTAACGAACTCCTAGCACGCGTTAACTGCCAGTCCAGAAAGCAAGATGAGTTATTGGTTTTGACCTGACTGGTTCCTTAGCGCGCGATACGGCTCAAAGCTAGCGTGCGCTACTCAAGGAGAATTACCGTACGTCAGCCTAGGCCAAGCGTGCATTATTTCTCTGACCCAAAACACTTCCGCAAGGTCTAAACAACACAATCGTGATCCAAACAAGGTACGAAACTCTATAACAATATCGACAACATCACAAAGAGTTTACAGAGCGACAAAATAGGAAGAACGGCAAAGTCAAACAGTCAATAAAAAGTACGGGTATTACAACGCATCCATCTGTCATAGATAGACTGCATGCTCTGAATTCTAATTGGTAGCGGACCCGACTAAAATGGACTCCAGTGGATCCGATGGATAGCTCTCCCGAAAAGCTCTTCTTACGCACGAGTCAATGATGTCGACTTGAAAACAATTCTCAACATTTCTAGGATGGTGCATAGATCGAAATATATTAAACATAACCTGCTCCTCTTGAACTCGTAAAGTGAGTTTCCCTTTTTCCACATCGATGAGAGTTCGGCCGGTTGTTAAGAATGGTCTTCCCAAGATAATTGGTATGTCATGGTCCTCCTCCATATCGAGCACAATAATATTGATAGGAAAGATGAATTTATCGACCTTGACCAAAACGTCTTCTATTATCCCCCTTGGATACTTGATAGATCTGTCAGCTAATTGCAAAGAGACCGTAGTCGGATTGGCCTCCCCAATACCTAGCTTCTTAAAAATGTAAAGGGGCATAAGATTAATGCTAGCTCCGAGGTCACATAAGGCTCTGTCAAAGGACGAATTTTCAATGGTGCATGGTATAGTGAAACTTCCCCGATCCCTCAATTTAGGTGGAAGCTTCTTCTGTAAAATAGCGCTGCACTCTTCCGTCAATGCCACTGTCTCATACTCTTCGAGCTTCCTTTTGTTCGATAAGATCTCCTTCATAAACTTTACATAGCTCGGCATTTGTTCTAAGACGTCGGCAAATGGATTATTGATATGTAATTTCTTGAAGACGTCAAGAAATTTGGAGAATTGCTTGTCCAATTTTTGCTTTTGTAGGCATTGTGGGAATGGGATTGGTGGTGTGGGATGAGTGGTCGAGGCTGCTTTTGACTTGTGCTCTTCATCCTTCGTTTTCTCAATGGGGCTGCTCTTTTCCTTGCTACTCTTGGGCTGATCGTGTAGTTCCTTTCCACTTCGTAGCTCGATAGCTTGCACATTTTCCTTGGGATTCATCTTGGTATCACTTGGTAATCCACCTTGAGGTCGAGAGGATAATAAATTTGCGATCTGCCCCATTTGTACTTCCAGATTCCGAATAGAAGCGGAGTGATTTTGTAGAGTAGTCTCCGTGCGAGTCATGAATTGGCTCGTGTTAGCCGCCATTTGAGCAAGAGCATCTTCCAAAGAGACCTTCGGTGGTTGAGGGGGCTGCTATGGTGGCTGCGTGAATTGAGCTTGCGGAGATTTATTTAAAGCTTGCCCGTTCCTCCACGAAAGATTTGGATGATTTCGCCACCCTTGGTTGTAAGTGTTAGAATATGGGGTTTTCTGGCGATTTCCATTTCTCACAAATTGAGCTTGCTCCATCTGAGATTGCTCGAAAGGATTTCCGACTTGGCATTCAGCACTAGGATGAGACCCGTTGCACCAATTAAATGTTTCCATGGTATTGGTTGATGGGGTATGTGAAAAAGCTTGCAATTGTTGAGTTAGAGCTGCAACTTGGGCTGATAGTGTAGTGATTGGATCGTTTTCGGAAATTCCTATAACTCTCTTTGAGTTTATGTGTTCAGAAGGCCACTGATAAGCAATTGCAGCCATCGCTTCCAATAGAAAATGAGCTTCAGCCATCGTCTTGCCCATTAAAGCTCCTCCAGCGGCTGCATCAACAAGAGTGCGTGTAGAAGCACACAATCCGTTATAGAATGTCTGAATTTGTAGCCAATCCGGTAGACCATGGTGTGGGCATCTCCTTAGAAAATCCTTGTATCGCTCCCAAGCTTCATGAAGCGATTCCATCTCAAATTGCCCGAAAGTAGTTATCGCATTTCTAAGTCGCGCTGTCTTCACTGGCGGAAAGAACTTAGCCAGAAAAGCTTGTGCTAATTCCACCCAAGTCATGATAGAGCCTGGCGGGAGTGAATTCAGCCAGAACTTGGCTTTGTCCCTCAAAGAGAATGGAAAAAACCGTAGACAAATGGCGTCATCAGAAACTCCATTATTCTTGAATGTATCGCATATCTCGAGAAAGGATGCAATATGAGCATTAGGATCATCGTTCGCCAGTCTTCAAAATTGGCTTGCTTGCAACATTTGGATTATAGCTGGCTTAATCTCGAAATTGTTTGCTTGGATGGTTGGACGCCAAATCCCTGATCGCATTGATTTGTGACAGTGCATAATCACGGAGTGCCAATGCCGGTTGAGCTTGCTGAATAGGATTGTCGATCCCTTGATTTCTGGTGTTGTCAGCCATGGTATCCGTAGTTGACAACTCAAGCCTTTCCTTCCTGTGTTTCCGCAAGGTGCGCTCGAGTTTGGTATCCAAAGGGAATAAACCTTCGTCACCAACGTTTCTCATGCACTAAACAAAACTCCTGAAAGGAAAACAAATAAAAACAAATTTACACAAAAATAAAATAATGTTCAAATTAAGAATAAAAATACTGAAATTGATATTAGTAAAAGCAATCAGTCCGCGGCAACGGCGCCAAAAACTTGCTCGTGATTTTAGTGAACGCAAGTGCACGTTGTCGTAATCAAGTAATAAAGTGATGAGAAAGATATTGTTCCCTCGAGGACTGACGTACTAATTACCAATTTATTTGTATTCTAGTTTTATTTGAACGATCGAATATTGTGGTTGAAGAATTATCAAAACCAAATAAAGCGATAAACTAAAGCAATTAATAAAATCAATAGTCCGATAAAAAGATGATCAAATAAGAGATGAGTCTAGGATTGAGAATCCGTCCCGATTAATCCGAATTAATCTTGATTAATATAATTTATGTAATTTCCCAATTTATTGAAAGCGAAGATTGCTAAGATAATCTAATGCCGCTCCCGAGGTCAGTAGAATTTTCCAAGGTGAATTATTGACTCTATTCCTAGGTGAGTTAATTCAACGATAGCCAAAAAGTATAAAATCTTCAAACGAGCTACGTAATTCCTATGAGTATATTCCTATCTCACAAGACAAAACGGTTCTCACCAATTTCCTACTAGCTCTCCTCTCCCGATTCAAGTTACGTAATTAAAACAATTCAATCATAGGCCACATAATTGAAAGCATTAAGAACAATTGGGAAAACTCAATAGTAAAGGGAAATATATTAATAATGTAAAATCAAGAGTTAATCCATCAAAATCTCAGTTTCATCACAATCCTAGAAAATGGGGGTCTAGCCCGACATGCTAGAAAACAATACACAAATATTCAAATTGAACATAATCAAGAAAAATCAAACACAATTGAAGTGTAATACCCGTAATTTTTATCCCCGGAAATTTTCTATTTTTGGCGGAAGTCTATTTTGACGACTTGCTTGGGACCGTTTCGTCATCCTGAGAAATGATTAATTCTATACTTTTTGTCATCCGAGTTCGTTTCGGTATCGTTCTGTTGAATTCCGTGTCCTTAATCGACTTTTTCACGTGGGAGTTCGACTTTGTTAGATCACCATTAATTTTTGGTAACTCCAAAAATTCTGAATCTTTGCAATATTATAGAGCATCGAGTTAGCTTTCCAATGGTTCAAACGGTGAGTCAATCGGAGTCCGGACGAGAGAGTTA
This sequence comes from Orobanche coerulescens, assembly GCA_033398695.1. Classification (NCBI taxonomy): domain Eukaryota; kingdom Viridiplantae; phylum Streptophyta; class Magnoliopsida; order Lamiales; family Orobanchaceae; genus Orobanche; species Orobanche coerulescens. Next base: position 56,986,778 of record CM065803.1, read on the forward strand.
TGGTCGTTTTAACTCACCCGCTCGTTATTGGCGATCCTTTGCCGGCCGAACCCGGCCGTGTCGTCCGACACGGCCGTGCCGTACTCGTCGGAAGTGCGAAGTTTCTGCCGGCCGAACTTCGGCCGTGTCGTCCGACACGGCCGTGTCGAACCCTTCCGGATAAGCGAGAATCGTCTGCGAGCACGCCCGGCCGTGTCGTGCAGCGCGGTCGAGTCATGCCAAGTCATTGTCGGACGGGTCAGCGCCGGAGGGCCCTACGGCGCCGCGACCGTGTCAAGCCGGACACGGTCGAGTCCTGTCGGCAGGTGTGCGACACGGCCGTGCCCGGTCGGCACGGGCCGTGTCCGTGACGATCAACCCTATAAAAGGCCCTATGAGGCGTTTTTCTTGCCATTTTCACCTTCTTCCTCTCCTCTTCCATGACTTGGCGTGTTCTAATCTTGAAGCCATGTTGTTTAACAACATATCCATGGAGTTTTGAGGTTCATATCATCAATCATCCGTCCTATAACATCCTCCGATCTACTGACCAATCGATTTCCTAGAAATCTAATTTTGGGGATTTTGGGTATTTTGTTCGATTTAAATCCGTTTAATCCGATTTAACTTAGGATTGTGAAGGATTGATGATTATTTAGATGTATTGTATCATTTCCCTTGTTATCCCATGGTTGGATCGTATCGATTCGTTGTTTTGGTCGAGTTCTTGACCGACGCCTTGAAGGTGTCGGTAAAATGTCATAGAGGGTTTTCGGGCGTTCTACGATTATTCTTCCTCGTATGATCGATGATTTATTGAATTTATGTTGTTAGGGTCGAATTCTTGTGAAGAACTCGAGTTGAAACCCTTCCGTTCGTTGTCTTCCTCGTGGTTCAAACTTCGGTCGAACCGTGTTCTTGGGATCTTGATGCGTTTATTAAGGCAAGTATACATTTATGATTATACGTTCGACTTTGAAAGTAAGAGGAATTGATGGTATGATATGAACGAACCGCTTTTACGGCATTCATAGAAATATTGATGGCATATCATGAACGAACCGTTTTACGGCATTCATAGATATATTGATTGGCATGTAATGAGCGAACCGTTTGGCGGCATTCCTACATGTATCGGCGTATGAGGTGAGCGAACCGTTTTGTGGCATTCACATACGTAACGGCGTATGAGGTGAACGAACCATTTCTACGGCATTCACATACGTCTTATGAGATTTTAGTTATTCCGGAATACTAGTCTTAAATTGATGAATTGACGGATATTGATGAATTGACGGATATTGATGAATTGACGGATATTGATGAATTGACGGATTACATTTACTTTATTGTCGAGAAGTATTATGTTTCATATTGTTATACTTGCACTAGCTATTCGACGGCTAACCCCTTTATGGGGGAAATACGTTTCATGTATTTCAGGTTACTGGAGAGCGGACGGGAAGGTATCGGGTCGGCGTTAAGATGGTGGGCAAGTGTGATCTTGTGTCTTTCTTCGAGTTTTATTTTATTTGGGAATTACAGTTCAGTGTTGTTGTACTGGATTGAATATTTAATACTAGAGTATTGTTTTCCTTTTTAATTTATGTTACGGCCTGTGTTTGCCGAAGTATTGAATTGAGTTGTGATGTTGTAAGTGCATTGGTTATTTTTCGAATACCTTTGTATTGTTTTTCATCCCAATGTGTGTAGACCTTATCGGTCAAAAATTATGGTTCCGCGTATGTTTAGCCTTGTGGGTCCCACGGCGGGGCTTACGCATTGTAATATCCTGAATAACTTGGGGTGTTACGAATATGGTATCGAGCTTAGGTTTATGGATACCTAAGTGTCGGTCTTTGGGTCGATTGAGTCGGCATTTGCCTGATATCACTACTCTGCCATCATCACCGTGCGACCGGTACTTGTAAGTCCTCTCACTCTTCTTGTATTTTTTTTCTTAATCGTTTCGTTTATAGCTTGGTATTCTTGGGAATTGGTCACTTCGAGAATGTGCGATTCGGATTATACTTACGCACGTATGTGCCCTTCAGAATGTTGGCTGAAAGTAGGAAGAATCGTGGCTGTGATCACGGACGTGAACTCTTCCTTGAGATTTTGTTAAGTTGCTAATGGCGATAATGGTGTGTATCGACATTATGTTGAGACTTTGTTTAGGAGCCGCATGCTAGTATCACGGGAAATCTTCGACTTCGCAGACTTGTAAGTATGTTGATCGAATTATTCGATAATTCTTGGTTATCTTGGTGATTTTGGATTTTATGTTGTTTGTGCGAGTGATTGCAAGTTTCGAGGACGAAACTTCTTTTAAGGAGGGTAGAGTGTAATACCCCGATTTTCGGATATTTTTTTTTCGTTTATATATTGGATATCGTGGATGGTTAATTATGCTCGAAGACGTTGTGAGCGTTTGATAATGTTATTGAATTGAGTATACGTATTGATTTTCTTTGTATGCTCGTATTTGGTATGTCATGACTTTGGACGGAATTGTTGAAATTGGCTAAGTATGGAATTATTACGCACGGTAATAAGGTGAGATTACGACGTAAGATTGGCATGGTTACGTACGTTAAGGCTAAGGTATTACGTGCATGCGAAGGCATCGGACGACCGAGTCCTGTGAGGCGGTGGGACCTGTTTCGGCAACTTTCGGCGGAGGATGTTGACAGGTGAGTCAACGTCGTGTTACGTCGTTATACGGACGTGTTACGTCGTAACACAACCATTATCTTGTAGCAAGTCAATGGTATATTAAATGCGTTATATGGTATGGGTTACGTCGTAATGGATCGCGGAATGAGACAGTGAGTTGGTTACGACGTTATGGATATTGGATTACGACGTTAAAGTTGTTACGTACGTTAAGAAAGGACACCTACGTACGTAATGAGAGTGCAATTTATATATTGAAGTGTTGGCTTTCATTTCTCTCACGATCCTTTGAGATATTTCTCTCCAAAACTCGTCCCTCTTCACTTTTAAGAGTGTTCTAAACACTTTTAACATGATTGTGAGCTTGGAATCATGGAATTAGAGCTTGGTTATGGAACTTTTGTTGATTCTTGAAGTGATTCCTTGTGTTATCCATATTCTATGAGGTTTATGTTGAAGGAAGATAATGATATGCTTTGAATATGTTGATTATGATTATAGAATCATAGAGATCTTGATGTTCTTGAGGCCATATGATGACTATGATGATTTAATGATTCTTGGAATGGAGTTCAAATTATTCTTTCTTCGTGGTTCGTCCATGCAAGGTAATCCTCGTATCCCTTTGATAGTGGCTCATTTTTTTTTTTTCTTTTTGGGCTACTACTTGGGAGGGAGTACATTGGGAATCGTGTATTTTGATGTTCGTCTTATTTCAATGAAAATGCATAAATTGGACTGTACTTTTATCCGCTGCGTGAGTATTTTTGAAATGGATTTTTGGTATTTTGCCAACTGAAATTTTATTTTGTAAAACCGATTCCCTAAACTGAGTTTTTGGCATTTTAACCTTGATCGTTTTGACGGTATTTGGAAAATGATTTTTTTTAGTATTTGAAAAATATTACCGTCATCGGTCTTTTTAGCATTTTTGGAATGACGTGGAAATTGTGCTTAGCACAGTAAATCCTTGTGAGAAGGGTTTACGGCGTGTAATATTCGGGAGGATGCGGGGTGTTACAATTATGGAATCATGTGATAATGTTATACGAGATTTGTTGGAATTGTAATAAGAGATTTCGGATGTTGATATGATCATTGAGATCTTCTTCATATGGTGATAAGGGTTTTGTTGCGATTCTTGAGATTGTATGAATGACATGATGAAGAAAATGGTAACATGGAGATATATACCTCGGAGATGTTGTTCTGAACGTGATTTCGGATATTTCATGTTCTTGAAGAACTCTTGAATTATACGAGGTGATGAAATTTTTTTTAGAAGTGTTGATGTTTTGAAAATGAATATGGAATATTCATATCTAGAGCTAAATTATGTGTTGGAAATAATATTCGTATAGGAAATACGAATGTGATTATGAGCTTGATGAGACCATTATTCATCTCTGAATTTGGAAGCCCATACGTATGGAACAAATATTCAAATCGAATGATTGAATTGTTTGATAGCCTTTTTAATATGATTATCTATTGTTTTGAACCAGTCGGATGATTCGAATTGATGACGGTTATAAGTAAATTTTAACGATGGATTTACGAGAAGGGAACCTTGTCAGTTCGTATTTAAGAATTGAGTTTGGAACATTTAGACCCTTATTATTGGTCCGAATTGGTTCTTGATATGATCATCATATTTCACTCGTATTGTGGACGGGATTTGTAAGCGTCGAGTTGGATTGTTGTTGTGATTAGTCGAGATATGGTGAAACGATTGAGTTCGTGGTTTGGTGGTATTGATATTGGTCGTCATCGAACCGGTTAATTATCAATCCTTCGTTTTACAATAAGATATGATGTTTGATCATAGATTATGACTGTTGTGTTGCGGTTAAGGTTGAAGGGTTCGTAGATTAACTTGGTCGAGACTGAGGGAATTCGTAAGACGAAATCAAGAATTGGTAATGATTTGTATTGATATCGAGACAAGTTTTATACTCGTACTAATCAATGAGACTAATTTTATCGTGTAGGCGTACGATTGTGTGTATCATTTTGGGACATGGTCTCTTTATGATTGTATTGATATCAGGGGATTGGTTGACACGACGCCGTCGGCAAATTATACCAAATGTTACTGTTGTTGTAAATGGACGGTTCAAGGCATTACGATACTTGTTGGTAAAGTTGCTATCGATAGCCGGTTCGCGGTATCGATGTATCGATTATTATTGTTCGCGATTAATGTCGTTCTGAGACATCGTTGAATCTTTGTCATCGAATTGGATCTGTTGCTATGATGTTGCATTAACCGATTGGGGACGTTTGATATATCCTTTTGTCATCTCCATTTCGGTGGTCGGTTTAAGACACCGGGACATCTATTCTATCGTATCATTGATTATCGATTGTCCGCTCTAACGGTAATCGATATATTGAATTGGGATTATCAAATATAATTTCCAACCGTTGTCAAAAAGATAATTCCCATCCGTTGTATAATTGTTATCGATTGTCCATTCTACGGTAATCGAAGTATTGAATTGGGATTATCAACAATAATTCCCATCCGTTGAATTATTTTTGTCGTGTTGGCCGATTCAAGGCAGCACACTATTTTCTTGTGAACTCGGTAATTTTGTGATCTTTGAAGGTTGAGGATTTTCCCGAACTGTTGTGTTGTGATCGTTGCTCGTGTTAATCGGTCCTTAGGGAAATTCTGATCCCAGGATGGTTGTTTTGAATATCGTTGGTCGTGTCGATCTTTTATTATTCGTGTGTCATCGTTCACTTGATGAGTCGTATGATCCATATTGGATGTTTTATCCCTTGAGTTTCGTTGTCATGTTGTATCGTGGCATATCCGGAATCATGTCTGCGTGCCGATTGGTTATGTGTAGGATTTTTAGCCAGGCACTCGATGGTCATGCGTGGATATTTCCGCATTGGACCGTGCACACGAGACGTAGTTCTTGAGGCTAATTAGGTACATTGTCACACGTATATTCGGATTCCGTATACGGGGTGGACATGTGCATGGACACATTTCCGGATCGGGCGTACTGTGATGTCCCTCTTGAGGTTTATTGATTGATCGTTCGTAGTCCATGTTGTATTGGATATGTCCGACGATTTCCATCGGTTGTTCATACGCCGAGGGGTATGTCCGACGATCAGGGTTTGCTCCTTTGAGATCTGTATTGTGATGATTCTGACTTTGGGCATTCGGCTTCAGGCCATTGTGATATATCGGTATTTCCGTTGGAGCCTTCGGGCATTGTGAATTCGTATCTTTTCGGCATTGGTTTGGTTTGCCTTCGAGTAATGTATTGTGGTGTTCTATATTGATGATTCGCCGTTTGGGCGTAAGTTTGATTCTTGTGCATCTCGTTGAGTTTTCTGCGAAATATTTCTTCTCCTACTGTTTTAAGTTTCGGACGAAACTTCTTTTAAGGAGGGTAGAATGTAATACCCGTAATTTTTATCCCGGAAATTTTCTATTTTTGGCGGAAGTCTATTTTGACGACTTGCTTGGGACCGTTTCGTCATCCCGAGAAATGATTAATTCTATACTTTTTGTCATCCGAGTTCGTTTCGGTATCGTTCATTGAATTCCGTGTCCTTAATCGACTTTTTCACGTGGGAGTTCGACTTTGTTAGATCACCATTAATTTTTGGTAACTCCAAAAATTCTGAATCTTTGCAATATTATAGAGCATCGAGTTAGCTTTCCAATGGTTCAAGCGGTGAGTCAATCGAGTCGGACGAGAGAGTTATGGTCGTTTTAACTCACCCGCTCGTTATTGGCGATCATCGCCGGCCGAACCCGGCCGTGTCGTCCGACACGGCCCGCTGCACTCGTCCGGAAGTGCGGTTTACGCCGGCCGAACTCGGCCGTGTCGTCCGACACGGCCCGTGTCGAACCCTTCCGGATAAGCGAGAATCGTCGCCGAGCACGCCCGACCGTGTCGTGCAGCGCGGCCGAGTCATGCCAAGTCATTGTCGGACGGGTCATCGCCGGAGGGCCCTACGCGCGCGACCGTGTCAAGCCGGACACGGTCGAGTCCTGTCGGCCAGGTATGCGACACGACCGTGCCCGGGCACGGCCGTGTCCGGCAGTGACCAACCCTATAAAAGGCCCCGCAGACGTTTTCTTGCCATTTTTCACCTTCTTCCTCTCCTCTTCCATGACTTGGCGTGTTCTAATCTTGAAGCCATGTTGTTTAACAACATATCCATGGAGTTTTGAGGTTCATATCATCAATCATCCGTCCTATAACATCCTCCGATCTACCGAATCAGTCGATTTCCTAGAAATCTAATTTTGGGGATTTTGGGTATTTTGTTCGATTTCGTCCGTTTAATCCGATTTAACTTAGGATTGTGAAGGATTGATGATTATTTAGATGTATTGTATCATTTCCCTTGTTATCCCATGGTTGGATCGTATCGATTCGTTGTTTTGGTCGAGTTCTTGACCGACGCCTTGAAGGTGTCCTAAAATGTCATAGAGGGGTTTTCGGGCGTTCTACGATTATTCTTCCTCGTATGATCGATGATTTATTGAATTTATGTTGTTAGGGTCGAATTCTTGTGAAGAACTCGAGTTGAAACCCTTCCGTTCGTTGTCTTCCTCGTGGTTCAAACTTCCCGGTCGAACCGTGTTCTTGGGATCTTGATAACGTTTATTAAGGCAAGTATACATTTATGATTATACGTTCGACTTTGAAAGTAAGAGGAATTGATGGTATGATATGAACGAACCGTTTTTACGGCATTCATAGAAATATTGATGGCATATCATGAACGAACCGTTTTTACGGCATTCATAGATATATTGATTGGCATGTAATGAACGAACCGTTTTGACGGCATTCCTACATGTATCGGCGTATGAGGTGAACGAACCGTTTTGACGGCATTCACATACGTAACGGCGTATGAGGTGAACGAACCGTTTCTACGGCATTCACATACGTCTTATGAGATTTTAGTTATTCCTGAATACTAGTCTTAAATTGATGAATTGACGGATATTGATGAATTGACGGATATTGATGAATTGACGGATATTGATGAATTGACGGATTACATTTACTTTATTGTCGAGAAGTATTATGTTTCATATTGTTATACTTGCACTAGCTATTCGACGGCTAACCCCTTTATGGGGGAAATACGTTTCATGTATTTCAGGTTCCAGGAGAGCGGACGGGCAGGTATCGGGTCGGCATAAAGATGGTGGGCAAGTGTGATACTGTGTCTTTCTTCCAGTTTTATTTTCTTTGGGAATTCCCGTTCAGTGTTGTTGTACTGGATTGACTATTGAATACTCGAGTATTGTTTTCCTTTTTCCTTGATGTTCCGGCCTGTGTTTGCCGAAGTATTGAATTGAGTTGTGATGTTGTAAGTGCATTGGTTATTTTTCGAATACCTTTGTATTGTTTTTCATCCCAATGTGTGTAGACCTTATCGGTCAAAAATTATGGTTCCGCGTATGTTTAGCCTTGTGGGTCCCACGGCGGGGCTTACGGCGCTGTAATATCCCTGAATAACTTGGGGGTGTTACATGAAGACTGGCTTCTTCCGTTCTCTGGCCTTTCTTTCTGCCGCTAGGTATTTCTCCTCCTCCTTGATGATGATATTTTCTGACCTTCAATGCCTTTTTATAACCTTCCTTACGCCTCCAAAACACGTCCGAGAATTAGGTTGAAAATGGCCTTCAGAACTACCCAAATCGCGGGCTGAATTCAAGGAACCCGCGCCGCGGGCCGCGGGCCGGCTTATGTGTGCCGCGGACCTTGCCCTTGTGCTGCCAGGCCTGGGCGCCTTTTTCCTTACGGGTCGCGGCTCAGACTGAGCATGCCGCGGCCCCCGGTATAGTTTGTACCGGTGTGCTTCTGGGTGTGTCTGTGCCGCGGCTCTGGCTCGATGTGACACGGCCCTTGACTAAAAAATGTTGTTTTGGCCCGTTTTCTTCGTTTAAGCTTTTGGACTCTAATTTCCTTCAAAATATATAAACATAATGCATTAAAAGCTCATTTATGCAGATTTAAACACAAAATGGAGATAAAATAATGATAATTAAGTGCACAAAAATACATCTAACAGTTGTTCTTGGTATTCTTGGTATATATAGAACAACTAGAGGAATATGTGATAGGATATATAATGGTTTTGATTATAAACATGGATAAGATAATTAAAACCAACATTATGTTGATTTTAGTAATTGAGTTCGTATGTTCTTGATATGATATGGATCATGATGATGAGATTGACTTTGGAAAGGTTGTGATTGATCTTGGAGTATGATTTTCTTTACATTCGTATTCGTAATTGCAATGTGCTGAGCGGTCCCTGTAATGCATGCAACTGCATGAGGTTAGCGCATGCTAGATGACTGGCTAACGCACGCTAACTGGTGACTATTAGTGCATGCTATGTTATGTGATTAACGTGCGCTAAGTAGACAGACAGTGTAGTATATCGTGTTGTGGTTATGAATTCGTGATGGTTTGAGTTGGATTGTTCAGACTGTGTTTAATCGAGATATTGTAGAACCATTGGGTTTGTTGATTGGTCATATCGGTTGTTGATTATTATTGAACGTGTGTTAATCAATTATTGCAATAGGTTGTGATAATTGATCGTTGATTGTGACCGTTGTGTTGCGGTTGAGGTTGAAGAGTTCGTAGATTGCTATTGGTCGGGGCTGAGGAGCTTGTAGACAAAGGCAATGGAATAGGTAGAAGCTTCGTTGTATCGGTATCGAGGTAAGTTATTACTTGCTCAATTTATAATACTTAATGAATGGTTTCAGTTTCATTCGTTTATAATTCATATAGCAATGATTATAATTGTGAACTCTGGAGATTTGGGATCGTGCATTGTTTTCTGATTAAGAATTAAATCATAATGTATATGATTTACAATTGCTATTGGTATACTTGAGTATCGAGAATACATTATGGTAAGGACGAGGATATGAGTTATCTATAGTCTATGGTACTTTTGAATCGTCGAATACTGAGGAAATTGTTGGTGATGGTTTTGACATCGAGATTGCTCTCGAAGGACTTGGGGCAAGTAATATATTGTTGTTGTCATTTTGTGCCGATCATATTGTGATGCATTCGTGTATTGTTGTTGTCGTGCATTTGTGTATTGTTGCTATTATGCAGTTGTGCATTGTTGTCGTATGTACGCCATGCGTTGGTCCGATGGGATCATCATGGGAATCTATATCTATGTGCGCTGGATAGTTGGACAAGTATTTCCACCATGCATTGGTCCGACGGGATCATCATGAGAATCTATGCTGTGTGCGCTGGATCGTTGGATTACCATGTGTTGTTGTGCATATGTAGATTACTGGTTATCCACCTCGTGTTGATCTCACAAGGTCATCTTGGGATCTTTGCTGTGCGCGCTGGATCGTCGGATTACCATTTAGTATACATTGTTATTATTTTCATGGGCATATTGACGTTGTCATATGAGTATGCATTTGTAGGTCTGGTTTTAGGACCATGTCCATATGTTGTTTTTATTGTAACACCCCAAACTAGGCGGATATTACAGTGCCGTGGACCCCCGACTGGGACCCACCAGGCGAATGAAAACTGATGAATTAAATAATATAATTGTAGTACCGAACCACATTATATTACCGAATACTCCGATGAGGAGCTTAAGTACAATACACCAGGATAATACAGAATACTAGTATATTTTATATGAAGATAAAATACACCACCCTGAATAAATAAACATCTCAAACGGAATTTGCAGCGGAAATACATATGAAGAGAAACAAGAATGACTGAAAGGACTGGGGCCCCCTACTAGTATCACTGGGACTCCTCGCCGTCAACGTGCTCTTCCCGTGCTTTTGCCTTGCCATGACCTGAAAACAATATTCCCCAACGGGGTCAGTTACACAGAACAACAATCCTCCAGGGTTGAATATACACAATCATGATATATCTTTAGTTATGAAATATCATTAGTTATGAATTTAAGCTGAAGAGGAGCATCATAGTACGCCCGTAATGTTCTGTGCAAGTGTACAAGATGAATGACCATACACACCCGTCCTTGTACCTAATTAGTCTCACGGAGGTAAGCATTACTGTGTGCACAGTCCAATGTATCGGTGAACCCAACACATGACTATCATGTGCTCGACTAAAAATTCCACACATCCACACCCGACCACGCAATATGAACCCAGAAGATCATATGAACGAGAATGACCAAAATGAATATCAATGAATAATAATCCGACAAAGTCAAGAATGACTCACCGAGATAAAAATAATAGTGAAGTGAATGATAGCTCAATGAAATGATTGGAACCGTCATTCCTCATGAATGAAGTGATTATTCGAAAATTACAAGTCTCAATACGGTTAATACATTATAAATGAGTTATGATTATGAATGAATCAACAACAAAAAGGAATGAATATCCTTTTAACCGAGTAAGAATTAACTTACACAACACCGGTGAACAATGTCCTTCCATGAACAAACGTTCTAAATGAGATGTCGGTCGCTCGAAAAACCTTGAATAACATAATTACCAACAATACGTTCAACATACTAATCAAACACGAACATAACGAACTCAAAACGTCGATACGACTAAACCAAGTTCATTGGGACAATATATCAAACATGTTGAGACCAATCTCCGATCGTTTCCAACCAAACATTAACTATACCAATATCAAAATCCCAAGAAGTATTCCAAACCAACAAAACATCTTCAATACAATAAATAATCCAATATGAATAACCAAAATCATGATTACAACAACAATTAACCGAAACCCCCAATTCCAACTCAATATTCAAAGTGTTCTTGAATAACCCTTCAATAATCCAATGAATAATCATACACATCCATAATCATGCATACATCTCTGCATACAACATGATTATAATGTCCAAAACATTATATCTCAACACAAAATCGAAATCCAAGATGTTTGAAGAATATTACCTTAGAAGATCCAAGCACTTTGATCCGATGAACACGCGTTAGATCGACTATCCGAGCTTCACAATCGAATGGAGATGAAGAAAACTGAACACCCAAGTGATAGATGATGGAAAAATCTCTCCCTCAAGCTCTCTCTCTCTCTCGGATATAAGTTGAAGAATGAAAAATGAGTAAAAAGTCCCGTCCAAGCCCTTATAAACTGCCGGAAGTTACGGCCGTAACTCGGCCTACTTACGGCCGTAACATACCAGGTCAACGGCCTTACGGCCGTAACCAGCCAGCTCGTACGGCCGTAACTCGGCTTCATCCAGAAACTGCCGACAGCTATACGGCCATACCCACACCTGTCTTACGGGCGTAACTCGCCCTCGTCCAAAACACCTGCCGACAACCATACGGCCGTACCCGCACACCTTACGGGCGTAACTCGACTGATATGGCCGTACCAGGCCAAACTTACGGCCGTACGACCCCTTCATCGAAACTGACCAGGCACCCTGCCTGCAACGTACGGCCGTACCTGCCTCATCTTACGGCCGTATGCCGCAACCCTTACGGCCGTAAGTCCTCCTCGTCCGACAAATCCTGAAAATTACGAACACCCCTTACGGCCGTAGCCTTACCACCTTACGGCCGTATCTCGCCTCATCTTACAGCCGTATGCCGAGACCCTTACGGCCGTAAGTCCCATTCGTCTGAACTGGCCTGAAATCAACGAACGCCTGTTACGGCAGTATCCGACAATCCTTACAGCCGTAACTCACCTTCGTCCAAAATCACCTTGAACCAACGAATGCATGTTACGGCCGCAATGTATGACTAGTTACGGCCGTAACTTGTGGCTGGACTAGATGAAAATCCGACAACTCCGATTTCTCGCTACGATTGATGAATGATCCGACATACCATACGTATGTGAAAGTGAACAAGTCCAACACATGCCAAAGATGATACTTCCAGCACAAGACTACCAATCACGATGATAATGATAATACTCCCGTCTCAACACTCAGACGGAGATGAAATGATGATCGGTAACTGATATACGATTACAATATGCCAACAATGAACACAAATGAATGAATAATGAATGATGAGTTAATGAGTGAAAATTACAGAGTGACAATTACTGACTGATAATTACTGAATGATAATGAATGAATTATAATCGGGTATTACATACTTCCCCCCTTAAAAGAGTTTCGTCCTCGAAGGGTCAAACAACTCGGGATAACCCTCCCGCATACTATCCTCGGTTTCCCAAGTAGCCTCTTCGACTCCGTGTCTAGACCACTGAATCTTGACCAAAGGAATCGTCTTGTTCCTCAATTGTTTGATTCGCCGCTCTAAAACTCGTATAGGACGCTCCTCATACGAATGATCATCCACAATCTCGATTTCGTCGAACTAAAGTATGTGGCTTGGGTCGGAAACATACTTCCGAAATTGAGAGACATGAAACACATTATGAATTCGACTCAACGCCGGAGGTAAAGCCAATCAATAAGCTAACTTGCCTACTCGATCCAAAATCTCAAACAGTCCAATGAATATCGGACTCAACTTCCCCCCGTTTTCCGAAACGGAAAATACCTCGACTCGGGGATACCTTGACCAACACGTGGTCACCTGTCTCGAACTCTAGTGGTCAAAGACGATTATCTGCATATGATTTCTGTCGACTCTCAGCTGTCAACAAACGACTCCTGATCAAAGCTACCTTCTCACGTGTGGCTATAAGCATATCGGGCTCGGTTCTGATTGATTCTGATAAGTTGTCCCAACACAAAGGAGATCGAAAATGACGACCGTACAAGGCCTCGTAAGGTGCCATCTTAATCGAAACATGCCAACTATTATTGTACGTGAACTCAATCAACGGTAATTGGGCTTTCCAATCGTCTTTCCAATCGAGGACGCATGCCCTTAACATGTACTCCAATGTCGGAATAGTCCTCTCTGATTGTCCGTCGGACTGAGGATGAAAAGTGGTACTGAAATTAAGCTGAGTCCCCATAGCACGATGAACTAATTTCCAAAAATGAGACACGAACCGTCCGTCACGATCGGAAATGATACTTTTAGGAGTACCGTGCAATCTCACTATCTCTTTGATGAACAACTGGGCAAGTCTCTCGGGACCACACGTATCCTTAATCTCAAGGAAATGAGCCGATTTAGTTAAGCGGTCCACAATCACCCAGATTGTATTCATGCCATGACAACTCGTCGGCAAAATCGTGATGAAGTCCATGGAAATATATTCCCACTTCCACTCTGGAATAGGGAGCGGTTTCAGCATACCCGCCGGTCGCTGATGTTATATCTTGACTTGCTGACAGGTCAAATATCTCGAAACAAATTCCGCAACTTCTCGCTTCATATTACTCCACCAGTAATTTTGTTTCAAGTCTTTGTACACTTTGCTAGACCCCGAGTGAATGGAGTAAGGGGTAGCATGAGCTTCTCTCAAAATCGAGTTTTTCAACTCGTCATTCGCCGGTACGCATAACCGATTCTTGAATCGCAATAGTCCATCCTCGTGGACCACAAATCCAGGGGCTTTCCCTTGAGCCACATCCTCACGGATGCGTAACAATGATGGGTCTTGTTGTGCGGCGATTAATACGCCTCATATGGCGATCGGCCTAACGATCAGAGAGCCAACCATAGAATGCTTACTCTGGGCAAACACCCAGCAGTCGGCACCCACGACGATCGTCTTTTGGTATTTGGCGATCGCCATTTGTTATTTGGCGATCGTCTATGATGTCCAACCAGAGGCGATCGTCTCGTGCCACGTATGAATCCAACATCCGTCAAAGTCGTCGAAGACCGAATCTTGGACGGTGACCCACATGCAGATCCGCAAAAGGCGCCGACAGATAAGACCTTTGACCCCAGCCTGTCACCTACCTCACCTACCGACAGGGCCGCCGAAAGTTACAAAGTGGGTCCTCCCCGGACAGCGACTCAGGACGCGTGCAGGCTTCCCATTGGCTCACACAGCTGGCCTCCAGCAGCAGCCCCAGACTTTAAGGGAACATCCCCACGTGACGGGACGATCAACCATCTTATTATAATATAAAAAACGGTGGTCGCCCGCGATCATCGGAGAGGTCCCAGCAACCTTGTCTCCTATAAATAGGAGGCTCATAACATGGCAGAAAAGACAGTATCACATCATCGTGAATACAGTGAAAGATATACAAAAAGAGAGATACATTCTCAAACACTGAACATCAATAGCAAGAACTCACAGAGCTTCATATCTGGTTCTTCCGGCAATCTACACGCTCTACAGCTTAGATAACTAGAAGTCTTTACACTCATTGTAATAGATTCTAACATTAATATTTGTACTCAACAGTATACTTATTAATAACATCTCGCGAGAGCAGTCAAGCCCGGGATTAACAACCCCAACAAATCTTGTGTTATTTATTTTCTCACGGAAGTGTTCTCGCATTTGTTTGTTACCTCGATCATTCCAGCAATACTATATCCGAATAATATTTTGGGTAACAACAATTGGCGCTAGAAGGAGGGGCTTGAACCTTCGGTTTTATTCCTACCGTCTCGAAGAACACTCACTGTTCTCCGGACATATACTTGAAGAAACACTCACTGTTCTTCAAAATAAAAGCCTTCAGAAAAATGACATCTGCAACGACCTCCAAGAGAGCCACCCTCCGATCTGCCGGAAACCTCATTCCGGCCCGGACCGAATCCCAGCCCACGGCGGAAGGTGACCACGGTGACACAAGGCTCTCACTCCCGCCCCCGAGGGACGGTCCTAGCCTCTCACTCGATTAGTTCCAGACCGCGGAACAGATTGAGGAGACTATAGCCATCCTCAGGGAGCGACGGAGGGCATGCGACTCGCCCACCATCACTCCGTCAGCCATCCGCCGAGCAGGCAAGCGGAAGCTCAAGGGGATCTATGTTGAGAAATCGACAGAAAGCCCCCAGCCACAGGAGAAGGCTCTCGTCAGGCGGGATGACTCCGTCTTCAGCCGCCTGGGAAGCGATCCCTCATGGCGACCCAGGCACTCAGGACCCAGCCGGGAGATATCAGTATCCGAATCCTTTACCAGGAGTTCGGCATATCCGACTCCCAGAAAACAAGCCGGTGAGCGAGCCCCCGCTCGCCCAAGAAATGAGCCCGCTGGCAGATAACTCATCGTCCACCATGGGGCCAGGGGATATGTGCACGATCGCCTTGGCTCGCGCTCCGGGAGCCAATCAGCGAGCAGTCAGGCGACGACGATTGCCGCCATGCAGCGCCAGCTCGACGAGATGAAGGCGCTACTGGAAACTGGGGCAGGCGCCAGGAGATCGATCGCTGGACCAAGTGAACCACTCGCAGTCCAGATCGAGCTCGCCCCAGTACAACCGAAGATCGCTCGCCCACAAAAATCTCTGTATGAGGGGAGATCAGATCCGGAGACCCATTTGATCAAGTTCTGGATCTACATGACCGGATGCGGAGCATCAGATGAGACGAAGTGTCGAATGTTCCCATTAACTCTGGGCGACCTCTCCCACAGGTGGTACATCTCACTACCACCCTGCTCAATCAACTGCTTTGAGAAGCTGGCGAACGACTTCACGTCGTACTTCGCCGCCAAAGTTGCTCGCCCGGAAGGCCCCCACTGCATGATGAAAATCAAGCAGGGGAAGGACGAATCAGATGAAGATTAAATCGACCGGGTAGACGAGATAGTCCTCACCGGTGAGCCCATCAGCGACGAGCTCTCCCTCTACTCAGTCCTGGGGGGATTCTGCGGCCACTCACCCATGTTCAGGCACCTCACTAAGGACATCCCCCCGACCTACTCGGTCTTCCGCGTCAGAGCCGCCGATTTTCTGGACAGGCAGAGGATGCTCTCCCTCCGCTTAGGCGAGGAACCCTCCGGAGAAGGAAAGACGCCATCCCATGTCCAGAAGAAGGCAGTCGCCAAGCCCAGAAAGGCGGTCGCAAAGCCGCCTGGTGAGTTCAAAGCCTTCGAGGATGTGGAGGTCCACCTTCTCCACAACCTCAACTTATCTCCGGCCCACATCTTCAACGCAATCAATGGGCGTGAATGGCTTTCCAAACCAAAGCCAATAAGGGACCACGGTCATCTAGACCGCAGCAAATTCTGTGCCTACCACAAGAGTCCCGGCCACAACACCAGCCAATGTCGCGACCTCCTCCGACAACTCTGGCGACTGTTTGAGGAAGGCAAATTGGACAACTTGGTCACCAAGCCAGAACCTCGGACAGAGAGGACCGGAGGGCGCGAGCGCCGACAAAATGAAAGAACCCCTCCCAATCCGGTCGCCAGGATCAAAGATGGGCCAGAGTACTCTGATGAATCGATTCCTCCGATCAATCCTGGCGGTCGGATCAATATGCTTCAAGCAGGAGGTGGAAACCTCGGGGGCCTTTCCCCGATTTCCACCATGTCAAACAGGAAGCGAAAGGCCGAACTGAGGGCATTCGCCGGGGTCCATGTCGTGGTACCTCCAGAGCCGACCATCTCTAAAGACGCGCTCATCACCTTCTCCAACAAGGACAGGGAGGGAGTACAATGCCCCAAAGAGGATGCATTGGTGATCTCCGCGTGTATCCTTGGGAATATGGTCGATCGCGTGCTGGTCGACAACGGGAGCTTCTGCAATATAATATTCAAATCCGCCCTGGACCAGCTTGGCAACTTGACCAAGTTCATCAAGCCGTTCGACACCATGCTCCAAGGGTTCGGCGACAGTACAGTCCAAGCCTACGGAAGGATCAAGCTCTCTGTCGAGCTAATATGCTTTTACGATCCCAACTAGGAACCTAAATTTTGTAATCATAGATAGGCCCAGCATCTATAATGGGTTCCTAGGTCGTACATTTCTAGAGACCTTTGAGGCGGTCGCTTCATCTTTCTTTTACTGTATCAAATTCCCCACTGCCGATGGGACGGTCGGTACTGTAAAAGGAGATCAGCTAATGGCAAAGAAATGCTTGAATTACTCCTATGTCGTAACTTCTTTCAATACTTCCCATGCTATGTGTAACATTGAGACATTCGAAGATCAACCCATGGAGATCGACGAGCCAAGCACATCGTACCAACCCGACTCAAGGGACGCCATCTCGGATCGATTAACGGACGACATTGAACCAAGGATCCGTTTCGAGCCAAGACTCGACATCGATCCTAGGATCGAGTCCGGAAATCGTTCCAAACGAGAGGCGACCGTCCCTATCGAAGAGTTGGAGAGTATAACGATAGATCCGGCTCGCCCAGAGCGGGAAATACAGATCGACGCAAGCATAGATCGCGAATTAAAAGAAGACCTGATTAATTTACTACGTAAGAACATCGGAGTATTTGCCTGGTCGCATCAAGATATGGTCGGCATAAGTCCTGAACACGCTTGCCACTATCTAAAGATCGACCCGTCCAGGAAGCCTGTTCACCAAAAACGTAGGAAATTCGGCCCTGAGAAGTACGCAACACTCGACATAGAAGTCAAAAAGCTACTCAACAACAAACTAATCGGAGTAGCAACAGACGAACCACAGTGGGTCGCCAACGCGGTGCTCGTCAAAAAGCCAAACGGCTCCTGGAGGTTATGTATCGACTTCACCGACCTCAACGCGACATGTCCAAAAGATCACTTTTCGATGCCTCATATTGATCACTTGGTCAATAGTACTGCAGGCTGCGAAATGATGTCGTTCATGGATGCCTTCGCCGAATACCATCAAATCCCAATGGCGGAGAAAGACATAAAGCACACATCTTTCCACACAGAGAAAGACATATACTTTTGGATCCGAATGCCGTTCGGCTTGAAGAACGCAGGGGCAACCTACCAGCGACTAGTCAATGGAATATTCGCCAATCAGATCGGCAAGACCATGGAGGTCTACATTGAAGACATCGTGGTCAAGAGTCTCAATAAGGAAGACCACCTCAATGAACTTGCCGAGACGTTCACCATCCTCGAAAAGTTCAACATGAAACTGAACCCCAAGAAATGTAACTTCGGGGTGAGCTCCGGAAAATTCCTGGGGCACATCGTGAGCCAAAGGGGGATCGAGGCGGACCCCACCAAGATTCAGGCGATCCTCGACATGCAGGAGCCACAGAATGTCAAGCAAGTGCAGCGCCTCACAGGTTGTTTGGCTGCCCTCAACTGTTTCATATCTCGGCTCGGGGATAAAAGCATGCCTTTCTTCGCGACCATAAAGAACAAGAAGTTCGCATGGACGAAGGAGAGTCAAATAGCATTCGCCAAAATCAAGGAATACCTATCTAACCCCCAGATCTTGGCAAAGCCGATCCCCGGCGAGAAACTATTCCTTTACCTGGCGGCCTCGGAGGTCGCACTGAGTGCCGTTTTGGTGCGAGCAGAGGGACAAGTCCACTTGCCGATCTACTTCGTTAGTCAAGCGCTCCACGACACAGAGACACGTTATACACCCCTGGAGAAGATCGCATACACTCTTGTTATGAGTGTTCGCAAGCTAAGGGCCTACTTCTTCGAACATCAAGTGGAAGTTCTGACAACTCTACCTCTAAGGCAAGTTCTACACCGGCCAGACACTAACGGGCAACTCCTCAAGTGGTCGCTGGAGATCGCCCAATATGGTATCACATACGCTCCTCGCACGGCGATCAAAGGCCAAGCTCTAGCAGACTTCGTGGTGGAATTAACATTCCCTCACAGTCCAACCCAGATCGGCCGACCTGCCTAGAAGCTATATGTGGATGGCTCGGCGACCAACTTGCGAGCAGGGGCAGGGATTGTCCTCATCAGTCCTGATGGGTAAAGTTTCACAAATGCTGTGCGTTTCGGTTTTTGTGCGACCAACAATGAAGCCAAATACGAAGCCATGGTAGGCGGGCTCGATCTGGCCCTCGCTCTGGATGTTCGTAGCCTCCATATCTTCATGGACTCCCTCTTGGTCGTGAACCAAGTCAAGGGAGAATATGAGGCGCGCGGCGAACAGATGGTCAAATACCAAGAGCTGGTCGCCGAAATGTGCACGAAATTTGAGGAAGTGCTAATCGAACAAGTCCCGAGAGAGCACAACTCTCAGGCCGATGCCCTATCCAAACTAGCGTCATCAGATGGGGCAGCCGATTTCTCTAATATCCAAATTACAAAATCAGCAAGGCCGGCGATCGACAGAAGCCTAGTTACCAATGTTGCCGAGGAGAACTGGATGAATCCGTTCATCAAATACTTAAAGGACGGAACGGTCCCTGACGACCGTGTCAAAGCTCGCCAACTACAGCTCCGCGCGACCAGATATACCCTATTGGACGACCGGCTTTACAAGCGAGCTTTCAGCCTTCCCCTCCTCAAGTGTATTACACTGGAAGAAGGTCGGCTTCTTTTAGCCGAGATCCATGATGGGATCTGTGGAAATCATGCTGGCGGACGAGCTCTCATCCACAAAACAACCAGGCAAGGTTTTTTCTGGCCGTCACTTCAGAAGGATGCGACCGCCTATGCCAGATCGTGTCATAGGTGTCAA
The DNA here is from genome assembly GCA_033398695.1 of Orobanche coerulescens. Classification (NCBI taxonomy): domain Eukaryota; kingdom Viridiplantae; phylum Streptophyta; class Magnoliopsida; order Lamiales; family Orobanchaceae; genus Orobanche; species Orobanche coerulescens. Next base: position 57,006,928 of record CM065803.1, read on the forward strand.
GTAATGGGACCAAACATCAAACTCTCCCCCGAGCATCTCACCTCAATGTATAGCCCATAGCCTTTCGCCCAATGGGGCATCGATCTTATAGGTCCCTTGCCGACGATGCCAGGAGGGTGTAAGTTTGCCATCGTAGGGTCGACTACTTCACCAAATGGGCTGAAGCCGAACCGCTCAACAAGATCGTCCAAGAGCAAGTAATCAAGTTCATCTGGAAAAACATCATATGCCGATTCGGTCTGCCCCAGGCCATCATCTCCGACAACGGAAAGCAGTTCGACAGTTTAGAAGTCATGCAATTCCGCGAGAAATTGGGAATCAAGAGGTTGTTCTCGGCCCCCTACCACCCTCAGACGAACGGGCAGGTAGAAGCCGTAAACAAAATCCTCAAACACACGATTAAAGCGCGACTCGAGTCCAGGCAAGGACGATGGGCGAGCGAGCTCCCAGACGTTTTGTGGTCTTATCGAACGACGACCCGTAATTCAACCGGCGAAACCCCATTCGCCCTCGCCTTCGAAACAGAAGCGGTGATTCCCTCGGAGATCGCTGTCCTCAGCCATCGAACCGAACAAGAGATGACGACCTACAATGATGTGGCCCGATGGATCGACCTCGACATGCTCGAAGAACGACGACTGACCTCAGAAATGAAGAACACTATCCACAAAAGAAGATCCGAGAAGTTCTTCAATTCGAAGGTCAAGGAAAGACGTTTTCAAGTGGGCGATCTCGTCCTCAAGAAGATCCAAACCCACAGGTGTATTTGGTCCGAACTGGGAAGGCCCCTTCAGGATATCTAAATGGCTAACTAAGGGAGCCTACGAACTTGAACACCCTGACGGTACTCTGGACCAATATCCTTGGAACGCCGTACATCTGAAGAAGTACTACCAGTGAAAACTTTGTATTCGGTTTCTACTACCCCATGTACAAGGAATATAATGAGATTTCTTCCTATCCCATCTATTCTAGCGATCGCCCCACCAGGCATATCGTATATCGTCGAAGGTCGCCATCTAACATGACGATCCGAGGTAGAAGAGTGCAGCCATGGTCCTGGTAGTCGATGGAACCGACTGCTTCAGCTATGCAAGGTCCCTTTGGGCCAAGATCGCCCGCCCTTCGTTTAAATACGAGGCCGGCGTAGTCTGAGGGCCCTCCAAAACTAATCAGTGGACACGATCGCCCGCCCTCAAAGGTTCATCATCTAACATGGTGAACCCGGACAATGCGACGTACCACTACCCCCATCTCAACGTACACCGTTGAGGGTCGCCATCTTCATGGCGGGCCGAGGTGGAAGCAGAGCTAACAAGCCACGGACGTGGAGTCGAATAAAACCGACGACGCCCCGTGCAAGGACTCCTCCAGACCAAGACCGCCCACCTTTCGTTTAAATACAAGACGGGCGCAGCCTAATGGAGGACCCTCACAATAAAGTGAGTCGCGGGAATATCCCTCGCACACAAAGACACAGTTGTGGAGATCGGTCCATCGAACTCCGCGACCATGCACAATTCCTCAGAGTCGGCAAAACTGAAGATAGCTCACCAAACATACAATTTTTGTTCCCTTACTTACAATAAGTAAACAAAAACAAGGGGGCAGAGAAGGGGAGCTAATCCTAAATGCGATCAGACAGAAGGAACCGTACTCGATCGGCTTCATTCAAACACATGCTGGACGATCGGAATTGTTCAACAACATTTACAAGTAAGAATTTCCAAACATGTCAATACTTTCAAACATTCAGACAATCGGTCGGGTGAACAAGACATCGGAAGCAATCATACACATACTTGTAAAAATTCGCATGCAAACATACAAAGGCGATCAGACGTGTAAAGACACAGATGCAAAAAAGGAGTATTTTATTCATTATCAAGGAGATCGTATAATACAAAGCCCGAAGGCAATACAAAGAGAAAGCAAAAATTACAAGTAAAAGAAAACAAAGAAATCTCTCAGGGTCCCTCCGGCTGATCTTCGCCCCCAGGTGGTGGATCGGCATGCGCTCCCCTATCGGCCTCAGGATAGATGAGTTTATTCAGAAAAGGATACCAACTCAAGTCGATCCCCAAGTCGACGAGGTCAAGGATCGACAGGGAAAACTCCGGATGCAAAGGGTGCTCGAGTGCATAGACCTTGAAGCTCTCCATCAAAGGACCGATCTCGATCCCTACCTTTTTGGAGGCACGGACAGCGTCGGCATAGGCCACATAATAGGCGAACTCGCCAACGAGTGCCATATTGAGGTAGGGATCGGTCTCGATCGCCTTTAGCTGCCCTTTCAACTCCGTGGTCGTCTTCTCAGCTTCCACTAGCTCGACCACCTTGGCGGCCATTTCCCCTTTAGCCTTCTCCAGCTCTCCCTTCGCCGCCTCCAGCTCGCTGTTGAGCCGTTCCACCGTCGCCTTCAGCCCAGTCGCCTCCTCCTGCGAGGCCACGTGCATCCGGCGAGCTTCCTTCTCCTGGTCGCGGAACCAATCGACCACTTCCTTGGAGCGGCTCAGCTCCTGCTTCATCCGGTCGATGTCCTGCTTAGCTCGTTTGGCCGTCTCTAAATGCTCCTTCTCCATAGCCTGGATTCGGTTAGCAAAATCGACGTTTTGATTCCGAGCAGCCTCAAGGTCTTGATGTAGACGAGCATTAGAGGGTCACCCCTCGTAATCCTTGGCAGCTTGGACGGCCATAGTCTCCGTCTGGAGAGCCAGGGCAATGGTCGCCTGCATGGCATCTCCAGACCGCCGACGAGCGATCGCATCGAGATCGGTCGTCTAAGCCTTAGGCAGAGAGGTGATGGCCTTCTGGACGTAAGTAGGGACGTCGAGGGACTTCTGTGGAGATTTGCTCGCCAGGAAATCCAGCACCATCGGCGAGACGTCCGGATCAGCAAGACGGACCCTGCAACACAAACAAAAGAGACAAAGGAGTTAGAATACACCTTACTCAAATTGCCTAACTCGGAAAGATCAATCCGGTCTTACCTGTTGACCAATTCGGGGTCGTGGCCAAAATAGGGCTTGCCCCGAGAAGTTTCAGTTTCGGCGATCGCCGCCTTTTTCAAGAAGCCGGCCGATGATCTGGAGCCGGATGCCGAGGGCCTGGAGCCAGATCCCTCCACCATCAGAACGGAAGAGACGGGGCGAGCGGAAATCGGTGGCTCCAAGATAGCTAAGTCCGCCTCAGCTGCCGGCTGGGATCCCTCCGGCCTCCGCCTCTTGCGGTTGCGATGGAGTTGTTCCTCCTCTTGAATTTCCGGCTCGGCGACCGGCACCACAGCGGGCCTCACCACAGGAACGGGGCGAGACGTCGTCGCAGCAATGCGACCCGTCTTCTTACCCTGGTGAAGACGACCGATAAGACCAGGATTAGACATGTCGATCTCCTGCGGTGGCTCGACGAAGTGGGGAAAATGAATCTCTGCCAAAGAACAAATTCAAACAAGTTAAACACCTCTTTCAATCAGACGATCATCAAGCAAGGAAGAAGTAAAAAGTCATACCAGGGGCCCTTCAAGTGGCGAGGGTAGCGAAACAGTCGAGCTCCCAACCGGTGAAGTTCGTGGATGACTGAGTGAACGTCTTTGTAGGAATCTGGCAATGCGCGAATCCGCTCCCAGACGATCAAGAAATCGAAGGGGAGATCGCCGATCGCTGGAACAAGGAATCCTGCAAAAAGGGAAACAAATTAGATCAGTTCAAGGAGTATCCAAATAAAAGGAGAGTCAAAACCCTTACTCGGATTCCTCTCCCGAAAATTGGTGGGGATATCCAACTCTTTCTCCGGATTATTGCGAGATGCCGACCTCCATGCACCGCTGACCCAGCACCACTTTGCCAGGTCGCCCCGAGCCTTGTTCGGCACCCCAATGACCACCCTACCCAGGCGACCTTGGATATGGTAGCCACCGATCGATCCCTTCTGCACAGTCAGCTTAAAAAGATAATTCATCTCCAGCGCAGAAGGCAAACGAAACAGCCTGTGACCGCCGAACAACGTCAATGTACTGATAATCTGCAGCTACACATTCGACATCAACTGGAGAGGCGCCAAATTCCAGGCGACCAGCAGTTATGAGACGGCAAACGGCAAGGGAAACTGCAGTCCGGCCGCCAGGGTCATTTCATTAATGGCGACCATACCCTCGGGAGGCTGGTCGGCACGTTCATTCTCGGAGGGCACGTGTAGTGAAACATCAGAGGGAATATGATATTTGGCCCTCCAGCGGCTCAAGTCTTTCCGGGTCGCCGAACTCCGGATCTGACCAAGAGTCCATTGAGACGGGTCGGCGGCCCGAAACACCATCCGCTTCACATGTTCGTAGGGATGAGCGGCGGAGTAAGCTTCAAAATCAAATTCCGGACAGGGCCCGGCAATCCCCTCCATAAGCTTAGCGAAATCCATATAGGAGGGGCCGAATACGCTATCCCTTTCCCAAGACAACCGCACCAGTTCATCTTCATCCACCGACGAACCCCCTCGCTCCACCGTCGCCGCAGATCTCGCCACTTCGGCTTCGTTGAAGAGCTCCTCAAGTTCTGCGGGTGCAATCCCCGCGCGAATAGCCTCAACGGCCATTTCCATGTGGAGTCCCACGGGAATTTCTTCCGGTCCGGCGAAGCCACGGCGGCGGAGGTGCTTCCGGTCTCGAAGGTCTTAGATCCTCCAGACATATTATAAAAAGTAAAGGGAGAAAGAAGATTGGTTTTCTTACCTATAAAAGGAGGACGATCGGCACAAGGAGCTTCGGAAATTTCTGCAGAGTTTCAGCAAGAAGGCGAGGAAGCGTGAAGGGTAGAAATGAAGAAGCCATAGCCCCTTTTATAGACAAGAGCAGGGGTCTCTTTGCAAATAGGTGAAATTCCGAGGGCTGGAATGCAACCGTCAGTGGGGGGACACATTAAATGTGGCCCTCGAATCCCACATACGCGTCTTTTCGAGGGCACGTTAGGCGATGAGTCTGACAAACCGTCGGACTCCCCCAATGATAGCGCGACGTGTGTCCCTGCAACGTTTCGAGAGCCCGCCTTCATTTCCCGCTGCTCCCAGCGCAAAAGGAGATCGCCCAAATTTGAAATTAGATCGTCTGATCGTCTAAACATTGGCGATCGCCAACAGTACCACCTCACCCCGTGTTTTCAACATCGAAGCGAGCTGGGGGGCAATTGTTGTGCGGCGATTAATACGCCTCATATGGCGATCGGCCTAACGATCAGAGAGCCAACCATAGAAGGCTTACTCTGGGCAAACACCCAACAGTCAACACCCACGGCGATCGTATTTTGGTATATGGCGATCGCCATTTGTTATTTGGCGATCGTCTATGATGTCCAACCAGAGGCGATCGTCTCTTGCCACGTATAAATCCAACATCCGTCAAAGTCGTCGAAGACCGAATCTTGGACGGTGACCCACATGCAGATCCGCAAAAGGCGCCGACAGATAAGACCTTTGACCCCAGCCTGTCACCTACCTCACCTACCGACAGGGCCGCCGAAAGTTACAAAGTGGGTCCTCCCCGGACAGCGACTCAGGACGCGTGCAGGCTTCCCATTGGCTCACACAGCTGGCCTCCAGCAGCAGCCCTAGACTTTAAGGGAACAACCCCACGTGACGGGACGATCGGCCATTTTATTATAATATAAAAAACGGCAGTCGCCCGCGATCGCCGGAGGGGTCCCAGCAACCTTGTCTCCTATAAATAGGAGGCTCATAACACGACAGAAAAGACAGTATCACATCATCGTGAATATAGTGAAAGATATACAAAAAGAGAGATACATTCTCAAACACTGAACATCAATAGCAAGAACTCACAGAGCTTCATATCTGGTTCTTCCGGCAATCTACATGCTCTACAGCTTAGATAACTAGAAGTCTTTACACTCATTGTAATAGATTCTAACATTAATATTTGTACTCAATAGTATACTTATTAATAACATCTCGCGAGAGCATTCAAGCCCGGGATTAACAACCCCGGAAAATATTGTGTTATTTATTTTCTCACGGAAGTGTTCTCGCATTTGTTTGTTACCTCGATCATTCCAGCAATACGATCTCCGGATAATATTTTGGGTAACAACAGGTCTGAACCCTGATTCACTCTGATTGCCTCCTCAAGTGGCGATGAAATCTCTAACATGCAAAGTTGCCCTTGCACTTGCTGAAACCAGACCTCGATCTCGGGTCTAAGGAATTCCTGCTGAAGCTCCTTATGAACTGTTAAACGAGCAAGCATTTGCTCCTGAATGGACTTACGACTCAATGCATCGGCAACCACATTTGCCTTACCCGGGTGGTACAGGATCTCGATATCATAATATTTGATTAGTTCCAACCACCGCCTCTGTCGCATATTTAACTCCTTCTGAGTAAATATATACTTCAAGCTCTTATGATCAGTGTATATCTGACAGGTAACGCCATAAAGGTAATGACGCCAAATTTTCAACGCGAAAACTACGGCTGCTAGCTCCAGGTCATGGGTCGGATAATTAACCTCGTAAGGTCTCAATTGCCGTGAAGCATAGGCAATAACCTTCCCATTATGCATTAATACACATCCGAGACCGTGTCCGGACGCGTCACTATAAACCATGAATCCTTCCGTCCCTTGTGGCAAGGAAAGTACAGGTGCTGAAATTAATCGGATCTTGAGTTCCTCAAAACTCCACTGACACGCGTCGGACCACACGTATTTCTTATCCTTTCGCAAAAGGTTCGTCATTGGTTGAGCGATTTTAGAAAATCCTTCCACAAACCGCCGATAATAACCGGCTAATCCGAGAAAGCTTCGGATTTCCTTAACATTCTTCGGAGGTAACCAATCTTGGATAGCCTCCGTCTTCTGAGGATCAACACGCACTCCGTCTGATGAAATTACATGCCCGAGAAACGTCACTTCGGACATCCAGAACTCACATTTGGAAAACTTTCCATAAAGTTGCTCTCGTCTCAACACGTCGAGAACCTGATGAGGGTGAACCTCGTGCTCCTCTCGGTCACGAGAATAAATCAAAATGTCATCAATGAAGACAACCAAAAACTGATCCAAAAAGTCGATGAAAACCCGATTCATTAACTCCATGAATACCGCAGGTGCATTAGTTAACCCAAACGGCATTACCAAGAACTCATAATGACCATAGCGTGTACGAAATGCTGTCCTTGCGATATCCGACTCTCGAACTCGTAACTGATGATATCCAGATCTCAAGTCGATCTTGGAAAATACTGAAGCTCCCTGAATTTGATCTAAGAGATCATCAATACGGGGTAGAGGATACTTATTCTTGATCATCACCCTGTTCAACTCCCGATAATCAATACACAAGCGAAAAGAACGATCCTTCTTCTTGACAAACAACACTGGTGCTCCCCACGGGGACGCACTCGGTCAGATATAACCTTTCTCGAACAACTCCTCAAGTTGATTCTTTAATTCTTGCATTTCGGTCGGGGCCATCCGGTACGGTGCCTTCGATATCGGGGACGTACCGGGCTCCAACTCAATCGTGAATTCCACATCTCTCTGTGGAGGCAAACCAGGTAACTCGTCTGGAAATACATTAGCATATTCTCTCACTACCGGAATATCCATCAACATTATTGGTGATTTCTCGGGTTTGGTCATATAGCACCAATAACCAACACATCGCTGACTGAGTAATTTCACTGCTTTCATCAAGTTAATGACCTTACCAGAACAACCGAGATTACCTCCCTAAAAAACACATTCAACCCCATCGTCTGAAATGATAGTGACCATATTGCTTACGGACACTAATAATGGCATCGTGACGATCCATCCAATCAATACCCAAGATGACGTCGCCTCTTGGTAAATCCACCACGATTAGATCTGCTAGCCATACACGGCCATGAAGCTGAATCGGACAATTCTGAACCTCACGATTACCGATAATTCTTCTACCGTCAGGTAGACCAATGACATAAGGCTCACAACTAGTAGCACTACCCAGACGTAGTCTACTCAAACATGACTCGGAAATGAATGAATGCGATGCACCAGTATCAAAAAGGGTACACACAGGTTGAGATAGAATATCGAGTGTACCTGAGATCATCCGGGCCTCCGGATTGTCGGTCTTCTTCATCTCATAAATTCGGGGCTTGTCGGACCCCGAACCGGACGCTCCCGTCTGATACCTCTTTGCTCTGCCTTTCTTCGCCCCTGTCGTCTTTAACGATGCGGACTGAGTGTCCTGATTATGAACAGCTGACTGCTTCGGGGCCTGAGATGACGCCGGAGTTGGTTTGGAGTCCCTTCGGCAAAAATGAGCCTTATGCCCAGCAATCCCACAGTTATGGCACGTGATAGTCTGCCTCGGACACTTGGTGCTGACATGACCAAGATCCCCACAGTTAAAATAGGTGATGGCCGAACTGGCCACTCAGGACTGCGATTCCGCCGGTCTGGGCACCACAGGAGGTCGCTCAGAGAAAGTAGTGCCCGCACGAGGCTTCTTGACGGTTGTCTGACAACCTTCAGACTGATTACGATTCTTGGACTTCTTGCTAGCAGATGAAGGTTGATGCTTAGCAATCTCCTTAGGAGTAAGCTCATAGGTAAGAGCTTTCTCGATGAACTCGGCCAGAGTGGTGCAATTATGATTAAGCAACTGCATCCTCGTCTGCTGAGGGGTCGGGAGTGAGTAATTCTGACAGTTTGGCTTCTCTGAGTGGGGCTGGATAATACCTCTCCATCATGAGAGTCTTGAATTGATCCCAAGTACATGATCCATCGGTGGGCTTCAACGACAACCACCAAGAATGAGAGCTCTTACCCAGATAGTAAGCCGCAACTGAAACTTTGTGTCCTTCGGGACACTCTACCATAGCAAATAACTTCTCGAAATGCTCGAGCCAATGAACAATATCCGCCGGCTCAGATGAGCCCTCAAAAGTAGGTGGCCTTTGGCGAGAGATGTTGCCGATAATACTGCTTACACCCCTCTCTTGCCCCTGAGGTGGCGACGGAGGAGCCTGCTGATTCTGAGTTGTTGAGTTCTGCATCGTCTCCATGAGGCGTGTCATCTGAGTCATCAGGCCATCATGCCCTGCATGAAAGCGAGTGGGTCAACACGAACACCTTCTGACTGAGCTGTGTCCCGGGTACGACTCCCTGATAGTGAATGAGTACGTCCAGGTGAATGAGTGGCAGCGTCGCTGCTCGATGAGTTAGCATTATTCCTAGCATTCGCATGTGTATTCACACGAGCTCTCAGGTTTCGACCCGTACCGTGGCCTCGTCCCACGCGTCCTCTGCCTGCTCTCTCCATACTGAAGTAGGAAAGTCACATGATAATTATATCTCTCGCATTAAAATTACGTTATGATCACGTCATGAAATGATGAAATTGAGCATACACGCTCTAACACAGTGATTACATGAATGATTAACTGGGGTGACATGATTATCTGATGAAATTCTTGAAATGATTATCTTGAACAAGTTAACAAGATTAATGATATGATCCTCAAGATCAACAACTGAACTGTGAAATGAACTGAGTGATTAATGAGTTAACATGATCGTCCTGATCAAAATGAATGATGATGAGGATTGTTGACTGATGAATGATGAATGAATGATTCTTATTTCCAGAAATTATACCATGGCGTTAGAAATCTTACAGTTCTTGGTCTGAGGGGCTCGACATTTGCACAGGTCACACGTGATGCGGAAGTCCAATGATACTAGTCTGATGACGATGATTTCAAATGATACATGACTCGGAAGGTAGTATTCAAAACCACGGTCCGATACCAACTCTGTAACACCCCAAACTAGGCGGATATTACAGTGCCGTGGACCCCCAACTGGGACCCACCAGGCGAATGAAAACTGATGAATTAAATAATATAATTTTAGTACCGAACCACATTATATTACCGAATACTCCGATGAGGAGCTTAAGTACAATACACCAGGATAATACAGAATACTAGTATATTTTATAAGATGATAAAATACACCACCCTGAATAAATAAACATCTCAAACGGAATTTGCAGCGGAAATACATATGAAGAGAAACAAGAATGACTGAAAGGACTGGGCCCCCCTACTAGTATCACTGGGACTCCTCTCCGTCAACGTGCTCTTCCCGTGCTTTTGCCTTGCCATGACCTGAAAACAATATCCCCCAACGAAATCGATTTACAGAACAACAATCCTCCAGGGTTGAATATACACAATCATGATATATCTTTTGTTATGAAATATCCTTAGTTATGAATTTAAGCTGAAGAGGAGCATCATAGTACGCCCGTAATGTTCTGTGCAAGTGTACAAGATGAATGACCGGACACACCCGTCCTTGTACCTAATTAGTCTCACGGAGGTAAGCGTTACCGTGTGCACAGTCCAATGTATCGATGAACCCAACACATGACTATCGTATGCTCGACTAAAAATTCCACACATCCACACCCGGCCATACAATATGAACCCAGAAGGTCATATGAACGAGAATGACCAAAATGAATATCAATGAATAATAATCCGACAAAGTCAAGAATGACTCACCGAGATGAAAATAATAGTGAAGTGAATGATAGCTCAATGAAATGATTGGAACCGTAGTTCCTCGTGAATGAAGTGATTATTCGACAATTACAAGTCTCAATACGGTTAATACATTATGAATGAGTTATGATTATGAATGAATCAACAACAAAAAGGAATGAATATCCTTTTAACCGAGTAAGAATTAACTTACACAACACCGGTGAACAATGTCCTTCCACGAACAAACGTCCTAAATGAGATGTCGGTCGCTCGAACAACCTTGAATAACACAATTACCAACAATCCGTTCAACATACTAATCAAACACGAACATAACGAACTCAAAACGTCGATACGACTAAACCAAGTTCATTGGGGCAATATATCAAACACGTTGAGACCAATCTCCGATCGTTTCCAACCAAACCTTAACTATACCAATATCAAAACCCCAAGAAGTATTCCAAACCAACAAAACATCTTCAATACAATCAATAATCCAATATGAATAACCAAAATCATGATTACAACAACAATTAATCGAAACCCCCAATTCCAACTCAATATTCAAAGTGTTCTTGAATAACCCTTCAATAATCCAATGAATAATCATACACATCCATAATCATGCGTACATCTCTGCATTCAACATGATTATAACGTCCAAAACATCATATCTCAACACAAAATCGAAATCCAAAATGTTTGAAGAATATTACCTTAGAAGATCCAAGCACTTTGATCCGATGAACACGCATTAGATCGATTATCCGAGCTTCACAAACGAATGGAGATGAAGAAAACTGAACACCCAAGTGATAGATGATGGAAAAATCTCTCGCTCAAGCTCTCTCTCTCGGATATAAGTTGAAGAATGAAAAATGAGTAAAAAGTCCCATCCAAACCCTTATAAACTGCCGGAAGTTACGGCCATAACTCAGCCTACTTACGGCCGTAACATCCCAGGTCAACGGCCTTACGGCCGTAACCAGCCAGCTCGTACGGTTGTAACTCGGCTTTGTCCAGAAACTGCCGATAGCCATACGGCCGTACCCGCACCTGTCTTACGGGCGTAACTCGCCCTCGTCCAAAACACCTGCCGACATCCATATGGCCGTACCCGTACACCTTACGGGCGTAACTCGACCGACACGGCCATATGACCCCTTCGTCGAAAATGACCAGGCACCCTGCCTGCAACGTACGGCCGTACCCGGCCAAGCCTTACGGCCGTACCTGCCTCATCTTACGGCCGTATGCCGCAACCCTTACGGCCTCCTCGTCCGACAAATCCTGAAAATTACGAACACCCCTTACGGCCGTAGCCTTACCACCTTACGGCCGTATCTCGCTTCATCTTATGGCCGTATGCCGAGACCCTTACGGCCGTAAGTCCCATTCGTCCGAACAGGCCTGAAATCAACGAACGCCTGTTACGGCCGTATCCGACAATCCTTACGGCCGTAACTCACCTTCGTCCAAAATCACCTTGAACCAACGAATGCATGTTACAGCCATAATGTATGACTAGTTACGGCCGTAACTCGTGGCTGGACCAGATGAAAATCCGACAACTCCGATTTCTCGCTACGATTGATGAATGATCCGACATACCATACGAATGTGAAAGTGAACAAGTCCAACACATGCCAAAGATGATACTTCCAGCACAAGACTACCAATCACGATGATAATGATAATAATCCCGTCTCGACACTCAGACGGAGATGAAATGATGATCGGTAACTGATATACGGTTACAATATGCCAACAATGAACACAAATGAATGAATCATGAATGATGAGTGATTATTAATGAGTGAAAATTACAGAGTGACAATTACTGACTGATAATTACTGAATGATAATGAATGAATTATAACAGGGTATTACATTGATCTGGTCTCGGATTAGACTGACATGATTGGCGGGGCATTGCGTATCTTGAGGTTTGTTCCGTATTTCCTTTTTGGTATTTGTCTTTGACGGACAATCGATTTTCGTGTTGAGATTTGACAACGATATCCGATGGATTGAATTGGTCAAAGTTGGTATATTTCGTATCAGCGAGTTATGATATTTTGAGAACTTTGGGTATTGCTTGAGGTACAGTATAGATGTCTGGGTAGGAGTTTATTGTGTTGTTGAGGATACAGGATGTGAATTTTGGTAAGGATTACTTTGGTAAGGATTATCACGAGTTGGTAAAGTTATGTTGGTAAGATTTCATTGGTAGTATTCTTACTTAGTAATGTCATTGGTATGTAATTATTGATGTGATGTGATCGTTATCATTGTTGGATATTATTGGTTGACCCCGTTGTGGGCTTTGTTTTTAGGTTCTTGGGATATCGAGCTTGTAGCGGTCGTGAGGAGATGAGCTTCCCGGAGGATACTGGCTATGGCATGTGTTTGTGAAGCGAGTACTTTGACTAGTTGTTGTATTCCGCTGCGTGAGTATTTTTAAATGACCTTTCGTTATCTGGTAACTTATGTCACTTTGGAAAATCATTTTCTAAACTATTGTGTTTTGGCTGTTTGTCTTTGTACTTTCAAATGAGAGTTTTTTGACGGTTTTGCTCAACGGATTTTATAAATTCTTCAGATATTTTTAAAGATATTACCGTCATCGCCGCTTAGGCGTATTTGATATGTTTGTAAAAATGTCTTTTAGCCTTGTGGGTTCCTTTTCAGGGCCCACAGCGCAGTAATATTCCCGGATAGCTCTGTGGATGTTACACCTGAAAGACTTATTCCAAAAGATAAAAGTGCGCAATACAAAAATATATTGGAAATATTTAAACAAGTTCGAATAAATATCTCATTCCTTGATGCTATTAAACAAGTGCCTGCTTATTCTAAGTTCTTGAAAGATCTTTGCACTGTAAAAAGAAGAACAAATGTTCCAAGAAAAGCATTTTTAGCTGAACATGTTAGCGCAATAATCCAAAATAAAACTCCTGTTAAGTATAAAGATCCTGGTAGTCCTACAATATCTTGTGTCATTGGATATCACATCATTAAACGAGCCTTGCTTGATTTAGGAGCCAGTGTGAATTTATTGCCATATTCTGTTTATACATAACTTGGATTAGGGGAGCTAAAATCAACATCTGTGAATTTATTAATACCCCGAGGAATCATTGAGGATGTTCTGATTCAAGTAGATAAATTCTACTTTCATGTTGATTTTATAGTCCTAGACAATAAACCTGTTGATAGTACCAAAGATCAAATCCCTGTTATTTTAGGAAGACCATTTTTAGCTACTTCAAATGTATTAATTAACTCTAGAAATGGCATCATAAAATTTTCTTTTGGAAATATGACTGTTGAACTAAATATGTTTAACGTTTCTCAACAACATGATGATTATGACTATGTCTGTGAGGTAAATATGATAGAGAGTATGAGTCCTTATTTCTTTCCAAAAATAGATGATGATGATCTTTTTGAAAGCTGTCTTGCTCATTTTGGGTCAGATTTTGACATCGACAGTTTAATTAATGAAGTAAATTCTTTACTAGAGTCTACACCATTATTGGATAATGATAAATGGAAAGCTAAAACTGAACCACTTGATAGTCAAATGAATAAAGAAGTACCTATTGAAGATTCAAAGATAGAGCTCAATCCATTACCCGAGTCTCTAAAATATGTATTTTTAGGACCATCAGAAACCCTGCCTGTCATCATAGCATCTGATTTAGATGAAGAATGAGAAGATAAATTAATCAATTTCCTTAAAGAACATAAAGAAGCAATTGGCTGGACCATCTCCGATATTAAAGGTATTAGTCCTTCTATATGCATGCATCGAATTCACCTTGAAGAAAATGTGAAAACATCCCGAGAATTACAAAGAAGACTAAATCTTAATTTCAAAGAAGTTGTAAGAGCTGAAATAATCAAACTCTTAGATGTAGGGATCATCTACCCTATTTCTGACAGCTCTTGAGTTAGTCCTATTCATGTAGTTCCAAAAAAATCCTGCATAACTGTAATCACGAATGAGGAAAATGAACTTGTTCCAACCAGAATTCAAACTGGATGGAGAGTCTGTATTGATTATAGAAAATTGAACTCTATTACAAGAAAAGATCACTTTACACTTCCTTTTATTGACAAAATGCTAGAAAGGTTAGCCGGTCATGCTTATTATTGTTTTTTTGATGGATATTCCTGCAATAACCAAATTCCCATTGCTCCTGAAGATCAAAAAAAAGGCCACTTTTACCTGTTCTTTCGGCACTTTTGCTTACCGACGAATGCCATTTGGTTTGTGCAATGCACCTGCTACTTTTCAGCGGTGTATGATGAGCATTTTCTCTGACATGGTTGAGCGGTTTTTAGAAAATTTTATGGATGATTTTTCTGTATTCGAGCATAGCTTTGATGAATTTTTGCACCACTTAACCCAAGTGTTGGTTAGGTGTAACGAGAAGAATCTTGTCCTAAACTGGGAAAAATATCATTTTATGGTTAAAACAGGAATTGTCTTAGGACATGTGATTTCTGAAAAAGGAATTGAGGTGGACAAATCTAAAGTTGACTTAATATCCAGTCTTCCACCACCACGAACGATTAAAGAAATTCGGTCATTCTTGGGCCATGCTTGTTTTTACCGTCGATTCATCAAAGATTTAAGCAAAATATCAAGGCTATTATGTAATTTATTTTCAAAAGACACACCTTTCGTATTTTATGATCATTGTCTAAAAGCTTTTAAGACACTCAAACTATGTTGAGCTCTGCACCTATCATCAAATCTCCAAACTGGAATCTTCCTTTTCAAATAATGTGTGATGCATCCGACAACCAATGATCTTGAGAAACCGCGATTATGGAGAATCAATAGGTCGAGTAAACTTGGAAAATGGAATTACGTATTCGGAAAAAATGTTGTGGATTGTTGAGAGGAACATATAGTCATGCCAATTCATTTTGAGACATATGAAACTGTTTTTGAAAATCTGAAAATGATACTTTCCAAAATGAATGCTTTACGGAAAATGATTTGGGCCAAGACCCAATCAATTTTGAAATAGTTTTATAACTCAGGACTTGGGGTCTAAAAGGGGTTTTCTACTTTATAAACTTCTTGTAATGTGGAACGAGATATGGGCCGAGACCCTAATGTTTCAGAAACGCTTTTCTGTTTTCCTAAAACTCCCGAGATTTGTAAAATACTTTACCAATCGTTTATCTATTTTATTACTGCCTTTCAGGGTTTTGATTTATTTGTTCAAACGAAACTTCTCGGGTAGTCTTTCATTGTGTTTGATTTGTTGATTATTCAATGTTTTGTCATAGCATAGTTGAGGTGATCCAGGATAGGATAATGGTCGACATTGCGAGTTATATGTGGGAAAGGAGTTTTTATCGGAGTCTATACATTAAGATTTGGAACTCTATCATGTGGTTTTCCGACGGAATGTCAGTGGAATTGGTGACGAGCCTAATTGGTATACAGGAGTATGGATGTGGTCAATCATTTGCATAATTTCATGTTATTTAATTGTGTGTATTCGAAAAGAATTGTCATCGAGTACTTAACACAAGCGAGCCAGTCTAATTTTGGAAAATTGATTTCATGGTCTAACGAAAATTTATGTTTGAGGTTTGAAATTCTTGAAAGAACTTTCGAAAATTGATCTTCTTGAAAAGATTATATGATTTCAAATTGGTTTTAAAAATGTGATTGGTATATGTACAAACATAGTACATAATGCATATCATGGAGAAGTCCTGAGTAAGACTCATGAACTGGATAACACATCAATGGTACGATGAAAAAGAGATTTGAACTTCAGCATGGTAGTTTGGTTATCCAGGGATAACCGGTTGGTTGATCAGATAAGGGAAATATGCCGCGTGTTGCAGATTCAGCACAGAATATGATTATGAAACTTTGGGTTTTGTGAAAGTGGAGCATATGTGCTATGTGGCCCTATTAATGTGGTGGTAGTGTGATTTTGCTATTGTGACTTTTGAATTTTGAGCCATACTGAATGGTCGTTCCCACTCCATGTATGGTTAGGTATGTTCGTCAGTTTGTGATTGGTTGATCATACGCCGAGAGGTATGTTCAACTGTTGGGTGTATTTCTTTGAGATCCACTGTATGTGATTTATGTAACGTTTTGAGAATGTTATTCTCTCGTGTATCTATCCCTATGGTTCTGTGTTGATCGTGTTGGAACTTACCGTGTGAGGGTATTCTCGTTCGTTGGTAGTATTAGGAGTTCGTCATGTGGATGATATCCTCGGTTGTGTTTTGACCTTTGATTGGCCGTATTGGAGTTTATCATGCCGATGATATTCTCGGTTAAGTATTGGTTGATCATTGCAATTGATCGTATGAGCATTCAGACCTTGTGTCAATGTTTCGGGATTTGTTGTCATTGTTTTGGGCAGTTGTTACACAGATGTATCGTGTATTATTGGTTTTTATCAGGACTGGGACTTGATTGTGCGATCAGGCAGACAGACTTGACACGGATGAATTATTCCATAATTGAGGTACAACAATGTATTTTGTTGAAATTCGCGAAATTGTGATTGTAAGCGTATTGAGGCTTTGAAGGGGGAGTCATTTGCTAGTATCAAAGGAGATCATCGACTTCACGCATTTGTATGTATATTGTTTGGTTATTCGTTAATGATGGCGATCAATTGGTTTCATGATGGTTTTGGATATCTTGGTTGAGCTGTTGATTACAATGGATTTGCAAGTTTCGAGGACGAAACTTATTTTAAGTGGTGTAATATGTAATATCCTAAAATTCTACTATGGTTGTTTAATGTTATTTTATCCGAGTTATGTTGTACAGTGTGGAATCTGTACAGTAGGGATAAAATAATTGAAGGACTGAGACATCTGTATTGGTAATATTGTCGTACTTGGTCGACAATTGCATTTGAATATATTGTGTGCCAGGCGTATTGTATGAGAATATTATCGGAAAGAGTATGTTTATTTAACATGTCATGTGTATGTATTCTGTATGTCGAGACGTTGGACAAGAATAGCTGAAAATGGCTAAGTATAGCCACGTTAGCGCACGCTACGATGTATACTTAGCGCACGCTAAGAGATTTGAATTACGTACGCTAAGGAGGACCCCTAACGTACGTGAGGCATTCTGGATAAGGTTCGGAAGGTGGCCGACAGGTAGGCCCAGACTGATTATTATCGGCATTTAGCGCACGCTAAGCATAATTGAGTAGCGCACGCTAAATGTAGATCGGACAAAGGAATATTGGCTTTGTCATGTTACTTTCGGCGTGTGGACCCCAGGCATCTTCGGGGAAGGTGCATATTGTCGGGTCAACGAAGAATAGCGCACGCTACTGAGCATTTCACTGTAGCAAGTCAATGCCTGTATTACGTACGTTATTGCTTGGGTATTACGTACGTAAGCTGATGTGCGAAGCAACGCAGTAGCTTTTGGACTTCGATAGCACACGCTATCAAGGAAGGATAGCGCATGCTAGGGCTGCAGCGCACTCTAAATATAAGTCTTAGCACACGCTAGTAATGTGCAGTATAAAAAGGGGCAGACGGGTGTTAAGAAGCATTTCGCCATTTTCTTCCCTTCACTCGATAGAGAGAGCCTTGGGAGGATACTTGAGGTTCCGAAACACTGAAAGATGACGATCTTTAACAAGATTAAGATGAGGATCATGGATTAAAGCCTTGTTCTTGAAGTTATCGATGATTTATAGAATCGAGTTCGATTGTTCATGGTTCGTCTATACAAGGTAATTTCCGTATCCCTTTGATAGTGGTTCGTTTTTAAAGGATGATTACTTGGGAGGGAGCATGTTGAATTATCATGTGATGATGTTATATGAGATTTAATGGAATTGTGATTCGTTTAACCCGATGAAAGATGGATTTCTGAATTATGTTGATTTCATATGAATCATGATATGGGGTTGATTCCAGATTAAGTATGATACAATCCTTGTTATCGGGTTGGTTTAATTGTTGATGTTTTTCTTCGTGTGATGATATGGTTATAGTGGCGTTATTGTGATTCTTGAGGTTATGTGAATTGTATATTGGAGAACATGATGATATATATCGGATTATGTTGTTTTGTTAAGAACACAAATATGGAATCATGGTGTTCTTGGTATTCTTGGTATATATAGAACATCAAAGAGGAATATGTGATATGTAATATCCGGAATTTCTACTACTGTTGTTTGAGATTATTTTATCCCAGTTATATTGTACAGCGTGGAATCTGTACAGTATGGATAAAATAAATAAGGACTGAGATGTCAGTTTTGGTATAATTGTCGTATTTGGTCGACAATTGCACAATGTGTCGAGTATATTTATTTAGTATGCCATATGTTCGCATTTGGTATGTTGAGATGTTGGACGAGGATAGCTGAAAATGGCTAAGTACAGCTACGTTAGCGCACGCTATGAAATATGCTTAGCGCACGCTACGAGGTATGAGTAGCGCACGCTACGTGGTGCAGTTAGCATACGCTAATAGGTTCGCATTACATACGCTAAGGAGGATCCTTAACATACATAAGGCATTCTGGGAAGGTTCGGAAGGCGGCCGACAGGTAGGCCCGGGTTGATGTTTATCGGCATTTAGCGCACGCTACCAAGGATGGTTAGCGTACGCTAATATCAGATCGTCCGATAGGGAATCTTGGCTTTCGGCGAGTGGACCTGGCCACTTGTGATGCATGTCCAGATAAGGTCAGCGGGTGTTTGTCATGTAGGGCTAGCGCACGCTAAACCGTATGGTTAGCGCACGCTAATTCCAGATCAACTTCGGATAGCGCACGCTAAGGGCAAGGACTTGCGTACACTAGACATTATTTTGTACGTACGTTAATGCATGGGCATTACGTACGTAAGCTACTTTACGAAGCGAGGTAGTAGCCTCTGGGCTGCGACAGCGCACGCTAACAAAGCCAGTTAGCACACGCTAAGGCTGTAGCGCACGCTAAACATGAGATGTTAGCGCGCGCTAAACTGGTAACGTACGTTAAATGAAGAGGTTAACGTACGTTAATAATGTACATGGTATATATATGAGTAGTTGGCTATCATTCCTCATTTTCGTCCATTCACTTCTTTCAACCAATAGAGAGAACCTTGGGAGGACATTTAGAGTTCCTAAACACTGAGGGATGATCCTCTTTATCAAAGATTAAAGATGGAAGTCATGGATTAAAGCTTTGATCTTTAAATCGTTGGCGATTCTTGGAATTGGATTCAACCTTGGAAATCAATCCATTCCTTCAAAAAGGTAATCACTCTTTATCTTTGGATTTCGTTTGGATTGATTATTGATGTTCTTGAGTTGATGATTATCATATATTCGAGTTGATGATCATGATAACGAGTTGGATTACCGAACTAAGTTAGTGTTGTTATCAATATATGAGTATTGATATGTTTCATATGGTTTGGATGGAATTCAAGAGATATGTTGATGTATTTCCCTTCTTCAATTCGGATTTTTGATGTTTTGTCGTTGGTTACTTCATATGGTAACGATTATGGTGGTGTTGTTGCGATTCTTGGAGTTATATGAATTGTATGTCGAAGAACATGATGAATAAGGATTTTTAGGTGTTAGAACACATCGGATTATGTCATTTTATGGATTATGAACGTGAATTCGGATGATTTTGGAATATGATTATTCATGATAATAACCGGTAAATTGTTCTATGAATTTACCAAATATGAGCAAGAAGGAATCTTGTGGACTCGGGTTTAAAGATTAAAGTTGGAATCGAATATGTTATGAAATCCTTAATATCGAGATGAGTTGATCATTGATATGATTGAAGTGTTAGACGATGCTTGGAACGCATGCCACTGTACAGCATTAGCGTACGCTAAGCTTACTGGCTAGCGCACGCTAACGGGAGCAACTTAGCGCACACTACGTTATGCGTTTAACGTGCGCTAAGTAGGCAGACAGTGCAGTATTTTTGTATTGTGATTATGAATGCGTGATGGCTTGATTTGGTTTGTTCAGACTGTGTTTATTCGAGGTTTTTGTTGAACCGTTGAGTTCGATTAGTTGGTTTTACCGGTTGTTGATTATTATTGGATGTGTTGTCATTTGATTATTGCATTAGGTTGCGATAATTGATCGTGGATTACGGCCGTTATGTTGCTTTGGATTGGGGCTGAGGAGCTCGTAGACAAAGGCAATGGGTTCGGTAACAGCTTCGTGGTATCGGTATCGAGGCAAGTTATTACTTGCTCAGTTATAATATTTAACGAATGGTTTCGGTTTCATTTTGTTTATAATGCATATAGCGATGATTATTATTGTAAACTCTAGGTATTTGGATTGTATATCGTTCTTCCGATTCTGGGAGGTAAATCATAATGTATATGCTTTATCCCAGTTATTGGTATGTTCGGGTATCGAGGTTACGTTGTGATAAATACGAGGATATGAGCATCTATAGTTCATTGTACGTTTGGATCACCGAGCATCGAGGATAATCGCCGGTGATGATTTGACATTGAGATTTCTCCTGAAGGATTCGGGACAGTATCTTAGTTTGATTCGGTTTAGTGTTGATGTTGTTGATCATGCAGGTTGTCATTCATGTTGCTGTACATGAAATCGTCCCAGTTGTGTCATCATAGTGTCATTCATGTTTTGATTCATATGTCGTTCATGTTGATGAACATATTGATTTGCATATGTGTATTGTTTATGTTGTTTATGTTGTGTTGATACGTTGGGATCGTGTGATCTATGCTGAGGGTGCTGGATCAGATGTCCACCTCGTGTTGGTCAGACGGGATCATCTTGGGATCTATGCTGAGGGCGCTGGATCATTGGACGGGTTTTCCACCCCGTGTTGGTCCGACAGGATCATCTTGGGATCTATGCTGAGGGCGCTGGATCATTGGATTACCCAGTGTTGTGTTGATGGAATCATGTGGATTCGCATCATTGGTTCTGTCCTGTGTTGTTATGTATGTGTATATTGTTGGTTATCCACCTCGTGTTGATCTTGTAGGATCATCTTGGGATCTATGCTGAGGGCGCTGGATCATGGGATTTCCATTTAGTATACACTGTTGTTATTGTTTTGAGCATATTGACGTTGTCATAGTATACATTCGTAGGTCTTGTGTTAGGACCGTGTTCGTACGTTGCATCAATCTGATCTCGGATTAGACCGACATGATTGTCGTGGTACTGTGTATCTCGAGGTATGTTCCGTATTTTCCTTTGGTATTTGTCTTTTGATGGGCAATCAGTTGTCGTCTTGGGATTTGATGATGCTATCCGATGGATCGTATTGGTCAGAACTGGTATATTTCCGAATCGTGAGTTGGTGATGATAGTTTGAGAACCTTGAGTACTGTTTCAGGTACATTACAGACATTATGTTCGAATTTATTGGTTAATCGAGTACGAAATGTGAAATGTGAAAATGGTTATTATGATGAGAATTACTTGAGTAAGCAAAGTTATGGCGGTAAGATTACATTAGTCATATTCTTATGTTGTACTCTCATTGGTATGTATTTATTAATGTGATGTGAGGGTTATCATTGTTGGATATTATGGCTGACCCCGTCGTGGGATTTCTTTTTAGGTTCTTGGAGTATCGAGCTTGTAGCGATCGTGAAGAGATGAGCTTCCCGGAGGATACTGGCTAGGACATGTTTTGTGCATTGAGTTTCTTGATTGGTTCTTGTATTCCGCTGCTAGAGTATATTTATGGTTGGTCTTTTTCCGCTGTGTGAGTATTTTGAAATGCTCTTTTAGTATCTGGTAACTGAGGTTACTTTGGAAATCGTTTTCTAAACTTTTGATTGTCAGTTGTTTGGCCTTGCGATTTCAAATGAGCTTTTACGACGGTTTTTGATAAATGGATTTTATAAGTCTTTGTACATTTTTAAAGATAGTACCGTCGTTGGCCTCTTGGGCATTTGTAAATATTTGCGAAAATTTCTTTTAGCCTTGTGGGTTTCATCTTGGGGCCCACGGCACTGTAATATTTTCGGTTAAATTTGGGGGTGTTACAGATTATGGTATCGGAGCTTAGGTTGAGAAAACCTAGGCATTTGGGTCAAGTTGGGTCGTGTTTTTGTCGCGTCATTCGAGTTGTCCATTGACAAATACTAGAGCCATGAGTTTTTGTTGTTCACTCGGGCTTATGGGTTATGTGATTTATCAGTGTGGTACTGGGATTGTTGTAAGCTTTTCCAATGGTATTAACGAGATTTTCTGGAATGAGAAGTATTGTGTTCTCGAATTGAACTGAGTTTGAAAAACGTGTGTTTCGAAAATATCCGTGTCGAGTATTTTCTAGAGTCGAGACATGTGCCAGTATCACGGGGAATCGTCAGCTTCACAATATGTAAGTAATTGGATTCTTAAATTGCATTGAGATTTATCGTCGTTCTAAGTTGATATGCTTTGAGATTCAGCAGAATATTATGCATCACAGTATGAGGTGACAGAGCGAGACAGGATTGATGAATCTTGAGAAACTATGATTTTGGAAATCAGTATGTTGAGTAGATTTTGGAACGGAATTCTGCATTTGGGAGAATGTTGTAGATGGTTGAGAAGAACATGTAGTCATGTTAGTTCATTTTGTGATATATGAACTGTTTTTGAGCATTTGAAAATAATATTTTTTCAAAATGAATATTTTATGGATGTTTTATGGAAAATGATTTTTGGGCCGAGACCCAATCGATTTTGAAATAGTTTTACAACTCAGGACTTAGGGTCCTAAAAGAGTTTTCTACTTTTTGAAATGCGGAACAAGATACGGGCTGAGACCCAAAGGTTTCAAAGGAAATCTTTTCTGTTTTCTAAAACTCCCGAGATTTGTAAAACACTTTACTAATCGTTTATCTATTTGATTACTACCTTTCGGGATTTTGGTTTACTTGTTCAAACGATACTTCTCGGGTAGTCTTTCGATATGTTTGATTTATTGATTTTTCAATATTTTGTCATAGCATAATTGAGGTGATCCAGGATGGGTTAATGATTGGCGTTGCGAGTTATATGTAGAAAAAGGAGTTTCATCGGAGTATATATATTAAGATCGTGGAACTCTATAGTGTGGTTTTCCGATGGTATATCAGTGGAATTTGTGACGAGCCGGACTGGTATACAAGAGTATGGAGGTGGTCAATCATTTGCATAGTTTTCATTTTAAAACTTCGAAATCGTGTGGATTCGAAGGACACTATTATTGAAAACTTGGCATTAGCAAGCCAGTTTAATTTTTTTGAAAATTGATTCCGTGATCTTACGAAAATTTATGTTTTGAGTTTTGGAATTTTTGAAAGAACTTTCGAAAATTTGTCTTCGTGACAAGATTATATGATTTCAAACTGGTCTTGAAAATGTGATTGATGTACATACACATTTAGTACATAATACATATCGTGGTGAAGTTCTGAGCGAGACTCTCGAATTGGATATTTCATCGGTATGGTACGACGAAAAGAGATTCGAACTCTAGTATGGTAGTTTGGCTATCCAGGGATGATCGGTTGATTTATTGAATAAGAGAAATATGCTGCGTGTTGTAGACCCATGCACATGACGTAATTTTGGAACTTGGATTTTGTGAAACTGGAGCATGTGTGCTATGTGGCTCTATTGATATGGTGGTAGCGTGATTTTACTAATTTTGAATTTTGAGCCGTACTGATTAGTCATTCCCACTCCATGTATGATTTGGAATGTTCGCCGATTTGCGGCTGGTTGTTCGTACGCCTGAGAGGTCCGTTCAACGGTCGGTTGTGTTTCGTTGAGATCTAATGTATGTGATTTGTTTAGCGTTTTGAGAATTTTGCTCTTTCATATATCTGTTTCTGTGGTTCTGTGTTGACCGTGTTGGAGCTTACCGTGTGAAGGTATTCCTGATTATCATTGATCGTTCGTTTGTCATATTGGAGTTTATCATGATGATATTCTCGATTGTGTTTTGACCTTTGGATGGTCGTATTAGAGTTTATCATGTCGATGATATTCTCGGTTAATTCGTTGGTTGATCATTGCTAGTGATCATATGAGCATTCAGATTTTTTGTCGATATTTCAGGATTCGTTGCCATTATGTTGGGCAGTTGTTTCACAGATGTATCATGTATTATTGATTTGTATCAGGATTTGGACTTGATTGTGTAATCAGGCAGACAGGATTGGACACGGATATATTATTTCATCCGAAGATGATATATTTTTGTTGAGACTCATGGAATGTGATTGTAAGCGTATTGAGGCTTTATAGTGAAGTCACTTGCTAGTATCTCAGGAGATCGTTGACCTGCGTATTTGTAAGTATGCTCTTTTGGTTATTCGGTAATGATGATGATTGATCGTTGTCGTGATGGTTTTGGGATATTTTGGTTGAATGGTATGTTTGTTTGTTTGTTTTATGACGGATTGCAAGTTTCGAGGCCGAAACATATTTTAAGTGGTGTAGAATGTAATATCCGAAATTTCTACTACTGTTGTTTGAGATTATTTTATCCGAGTTATATTGTACAGCGTGGAATCTGTACAGTATGGATAACATAAATAAGGACTGAGATGTCAGTTTTGCTATAATTGTCGTATTTGGTCGGCAATTGCACAATGTGTCGAGTATATGTATTTAGTATGCCGTATGTTCGTATTTGGTATGTCGAGATGTTGGACGAGGATAGCTGGAAATGGCTAAGTACAGCCACGTTAGCGCACACTATGAAATATGCTTAGCACACGCTACGAGGTATGAGTAGCGCACGCTACGTGGTGCAGTTAACGTACGCTAATAGGTTTGCATTACGTACGCTAAGGAGGATCCTTAACGTACATAAGGCATTCTGGGAAGGTTCGGAAGGCGGCCGATAGGTAGGCCCGGGTTGATGTTTATCGGCATTTAGCGCACGCTACCAAGGATGGTTAGCTTACGCTAATATCAGATCGTCCGACAGGGAATCTTGGCTTTCGGCGAGTGGACCCGGCCACTTGTGACGCGTGTCCAGATAAGGTCAGCGGGTGTTTATCAAGTAGGGCTAGCGCACGCTAAACCGTATGGTTAGCGCACGCTAATTCCAGATCAACTTCGGATAGCGCACGCTAAGGGCAAGGACTTGCATACGCTAGACATGATGTTTTACGTACGTTAATGCATGGGCATTACGTACGTAAGCTAGTTTACGAAGTGAGGCAGTAGCCTCTGGGTTGCGATAGAGCACGCTAACAAAGTCAGTTAGCGCATGCTAAGGCTGTAGTGCACGCTAAACATGAGATGTTAGCGCACGCTAAACTGGTAACGTACGTTAAATGAAGAGGTTAACGTACGTTAATAATGTACAAGGTATATATATGAGTAGTTGGCTGTCATTCCTCATTTTCATCCATTCACTTCTTTCAACCGATAGAGAGAACCTTGGGAGGACATTTAGAGTTCCTAAACACTGAGGGATAATCCTCTTTAACAAAGATTAAAGATGGAAGTCATGGATTAAAGCTTTGTTCTTTAAATCATTGGCGATTCTTGGAATTGGATTCAACCTTGGAAATCAATCCATTCCTTCAAAAAGGTAATCACTCTTTATCTTTGGATTTCGTTTGGATTGATTATTGATGTTCTTGAGTTGATGGTTATCATATATTCGAGTTGATGAGCATGATAACGAGTTGGATTACCGAACTAAGTTAGTGTTGTTATCAATATATGAGTATTGATATGTTTTGTATGGTTTTGGATGGAATTCAAGAGATATGTTGATGTATTTCCCTTCTTCAATTCGGATTTTTGATGTTTTGTCGTTGGTTACTTCGTATGGTAACAATTATGGTGGTGTTGTTGTGATTCTTGGAGTTATATGAATTGTATGTCGAAGAACATGATGAATAAGGATTTTTAGGTGTTAGAACACATCAGATTATGTCATTTTATGGATTATGAACGTGAATTCGGATGCTTTTGGAATATGATTATTCATGATAATAACCAGTAAATTGTTCTATGAATTTACCAAATATGAACAAGAAGGAATCTTGTGGATTCGGCTTTAAAGATTAAAGTTGGAATCGAATATGTTATGAAATCCTTAATATCGAGATGAGTTGATCATTGATATGATGGAAGTGTTAGACGATGCTGGAATGCATGCCACTGTACAGCATTAGCGTACGCTAAGCTTACTGGATAGCGCACGCTAACGGGAGCAACTTAGCGCACGCTACGTTATGAGTTTAACGTGCGCTAAGTAGGCAGACAGTGCAGTATTTTTTGTGTTGTGATTATGAATGCATGATGGTTTGATTTGGTTTGTTCAGACTGCGTTTATTCAAGGTTTTTGTTGAACCGTTGAGTTCTATTAGTTGGTTTTGCCGGTTGTTGATTATTATCGGATGTGTTGTCATTTGATTATTGCATTAGGTTGCGATAATTGATCGTGGATTACGACCGTTATGTTGCTTTGGATCGGGGTTGAGGAGCTCGTAGACAAAGGCAATGGGTTCGGTAACAGCTTCGTGGTATCGGTATCGAGGCAAGTTATTACTTGCTCAGTTATAATATTTAACGAATGGTTTCAGTTTCATTTCGTTTATAATGCATATAGCGATGATTATTATTGTAAACTCTGGGTATTTGGATTGTATATCGTTCTTCCGATTCTGGGAGGTAAATCATAATGTATATGCTTTATCCCAGTTATTGGTATGTTCGGGTATCGAGGTTACGTTGCGATAAATACGAGGATATGAGCATCTATAATTAATTGTACGTTTGGATCGCCGAGCATCAAGGATAATCGCCGGTGATGATTTGACATTGAGATTTCTCCTGAAGGATTCGGGACAGTATCTTTGTTTGATTCAGTTTAGTGTTGATGTTGTTGATCATGCAGGTTGTCATTCATGTTGCTGTACATGAAGTCGTCCCAGTTGTGTCATCATAGTGTCGTTCATGTTTTGATTCATATGTCGTTCATGCTGATGAACATATTAATTTGCATATGTGTATTGTTTATGTTGTTTATGTTGTGTTGATCCGTTGGGATTGTGTGATCTATGCTGAGGGCGCTGGATCAGATGTCCACCTCATGTTGGTCCGACGGGATCATCTTGGGATCTATGCTGAGGGCGCTGGATCATTGGACGGGTTTTCCACCTCGTGTTGGTCCGACGGGATCATATTGAGATCTATGCTGAGGGCGCTGGATCATTGGATTACCCAGTGTTGTGTTGATGGAATCATGTGGATTCGCATCATTGGTTCTGTCCTGTGGTATTATGTATGTGTATATTGTTGGTTATCCACCTCGTGTTGATCTTGTAGGATCATCTTGGGATCTATGTTGAGGGCGTTGGATCATGGGATTTCTATTTAGTATACACTGTTGTTATTGTTTTAAGCATATTGACGTTGTCATATGAGTATGCATTCGTAGGTCTTGTGTTAGGACCGTGTTCGTACGTTGCATCGATCTGATCTCGGATTAGACCGACATGATTGTCGTGGTATTATGTATCTCGAGGTATGTTCCGTATTTTCCTTTGGTATTTGTCTTTTGATGGGCAATCGGTTGTCGTCTTGGGATTTAATGATGCTATCCGATGGATCGTATTGGTCAGAACTGGTATATTTATGTATCGTGAGTTGGTGATGATAGTTTGAGAACCTTGAGTACTGTTTGAGGTACATTACAGACATTATGTTCGAATTTATTGGTTAATCGAGTACGAAATGTGAAATGTGAAAATGGTTATTATGACGAGAATTACTTGAGTAAGCAAAGTTATGGCGGTAAGATTACATTAGTCATATTCTTATGTTGTACTCTCATTGGTATGTATTTATTAATGTGATGTGACGGTTATCATTGTTGGATATTATGGCTGACCCCATTGTGGGATTTCTTTTTAGGTTCTCGGAGTATCGAGCTTGTAGCGGTCGTGAAGAGATGAGCTTCCCGGAGGATACTTTCTAGGACATGTTTTGTGCATTGAGTTTCTTGATTGGTTCTTGTATTCCGCTGCTAGAGTATATTTATGGTTGGTTTTTTTCCGCTGTGTGAGTATTCTGAAATGCTCTTTTAGTATCTGGTAACTGAGGTTACTTTGGAAATCGTTTTCTAAACTTTTTTGTGTCGGCTGTTTGGCCTTGCGATTTCAAATGAGCTTTTACGACGGTTTTTGATAAATGGATTTTATAAGTCGTTGTACATTTTTAAAGATAGTACCGTCGTTGGCCTCTTGGGCATTTGTAAATATTTGCGAAAATTTCTTTTAGCCTTGTGGGTTCCATCTCGGGGCCCACAGCGCTGTAATATTTCCGGTTAAATCTGGGGGTGTTACATGATAGGATATATAATGATTTTGATTATAAACATGGATAAGATAATTAAAACCAACATTATGTTGATTTTAGTAATTGAGATCGTATGTTCTTGATAAGATATGGATCATGATGATGAGATTGAATTTGGAAAGGTTGTGATTGATATTGGAGTATGATTTCCTTTATATTCATATTCGTAATTGCAATGTGCTGAGCGGTACCTGTAATGTATGCAACTGCATGAGGTTAGCGCACACTAGATGACTGGCTAACGCAAGCTAACTGGTGACTATTAGCGCACGCTACGTTATGTGATTAACGTGCACTTAGTAGACAGACAGTGTAGTATATCGTGTTGTGGTTATGAATTTGTGATGGATTTGGTTGGATTGTTCAGACTATGTTTAATCGAGATATTGTAGAATCGTTGGGTTGGTTGATTGGTTATATCGGTTGTTGATTATTATTGAACGTGTGTTAATCGATTATTGCAATAGGTTGTGATATTTGATTGTTGATTATGACCGTTGTGTTGCGGTTGAGGTTGGAGAGTTCGTAGATTGCTATTGGTTGGGGCTGAGGAGCTCGTAGACAAAGGCAATGGAATTGGTAACAACTTCGTTGTATCGGTATCGAGGTAAGTTATTACTTGCTCAGTTTATAATACTTAATGAATGGTTTCAGTTTCATTCATTTATAATTCATATAGCAATGATTATAATTGTGAACTCTGGAGATTTGGGATCGTACGTTGTTTTCTGATTTTGGGAATTAAATCATAATGTATATGATTTACAATTGTTATTGGTATACTTGAGTATCGAGAATACATTATGGTAAGGACGAGGATATGAGTTATCTATAGTCCATGGTACTTTTGAATTGTCGAATACTGAGGAAATTGTTGGCGATGCCTTTAACATCGAGATTGCTCTCGAAGGACTTGGGGCAAGTTTTTGTCATTTTGTGTCGATCACGTTGTGATGCATTCGTGTATTGTTGTTGTCGTGCATTTGCGTATTGTTGCTATTATGCAGTTGTGCATTGTTGTCGTATGTCCACCATG
The DNA here is from genome assembly GCA_033398695.1 of Orobanche coerulescens. Taxonomy (NCBI): domain Eukaryota; kingdom Viridiplantae; phylum Streptophyta; class Magnoliopsida; order Lamiales; family Orobanchaceae; genus Orobanche; species Orobanche coerulescens. Next base: position 57,036,870 of record CM065803.1, read on the forward strand.
CGTTGGTCCGACGGGATCATCATGGGAATTTATAGCTGTGTGCGCTGGATCGTTGGACAGGTATTTCCACCATGCGTTGGTCCGATGGGATCATCATGGGAATCTATACTGTGTGCGCTGGATCGTTGGATTACCATGTGTTATTTTTGTGCAAATGTATATTATTGGTTATCCACCTCGTGTTGATCTCATAGGGTCATCTTGGGATCTATGCTGTGCGCGTTGGATCGTCGGATTACCATTGAGTATATATTGTTATTATTGTCGTGGGCATACTGACGTTGTCATATGAGTATGCATTTGTAGGTCTTGCGTTAGGACCATGTCCATATGTTGTTTTGATCTGGTCTTGGATTAGACTGACATGATTGGCGGGGCATTGCGTATCTTGAGGTATGTTCCGTATTTCCTTTTTGGTATTTGTCTTTGATGGACAATCGATTTTCGTGTTGAGATTTGATAACGATATCCGATGGATCGAATTGGTCAGAGTTGGTATATTTCGTATCAGTGAGTTATGATATTTTGAGAACCTTGGGTATTGCTTGAGGTAAAGTATAGATGTTTGGGTAGGAGTTTATTGTGTTGTTGAGGATACGGGATGTGAATTTTGGTAAGGATTACTTTGGTAAGGATTATCACGAGTTGGTAAAGTTATGTTGGTAAGATTTCATTGATAGTATTCTTACTTAGTAATCTCATTGGTATGTAATTATTGACGTGATGTGATCGTTATCATTGTTGGATATTATTGGCTGACCCTGTTGTGGGCTTTGTTTTTAGCTTCTTGGGATATCGAGCTTGTAGCGGTCGTGAGGAGATGAGCTTCCCGGAGGATACTGACTATGGCATGTGTTTGTGAATCGAGTACTTTGACTAGTTGTTGTATTTCGCTGCGTGAGTATTTTTAAATGGCATTTCATTATCTGGTAACTTATGTCACTCTAGAAAATCATTTTTTAAACTATTGAGTTTCGGCTGTTTGACTTCGTACTTTCAAATGAGAGTTTTTTGACGGTTTTGCTTAACGGATTTTATAAAGTCTTCTCATATTTTTAAAGATATTACCGTCATCGCCGCTTAGGCGTATTTGATATGTTTGTAAAAATGTCTTTTAGCCTTGTGGGTTCCTTTTTGGGGCCCACGACACTGTAATATTCCCGGATAGCTCTGGAGGTGTTACACCTAAAAGACTTATTCTAAAAGATAAAAGTGCGCAATACAAAGATATACTGGAAATATTTAAACAAGTTCGAATAAATATACCATTCCTTGATTCTATTAAACAAGTGCCTGCTTATTCTAAGTTCTTGAAAGATCTTTGCACTGTAAAAAGAAGAACAAATGTTCCAATAAAGGCATTTTTAGCTTAACATCTTAGCACAATAATCCAAAATAAAACTCCTGTTAAGTATAAAGATCCTGGTAGTCCTACAATATCTTGTGTCATTGGAGATCACATCATTAAACGAGCCTTGCTTGATTTAGGAGCCAGTGTGAATTTATTACCATATTCTGTTTATACATAACCTGGATTAGGGGAGCTAAAATCAACAACTGTGATACTCCAACTAGCTGATAGATCTATAAAAACACCTCGAGGAATCGTTGAGGATGTTATGATTCAAGTAGATAAATTCGACTTTCATGTTGATTTTATAGTCCTAGACACTGAACCTGTTGATAATACCAAAGTTCAAATCCCTGTCATTTTAGGAAGGCCATTTTTAGCTATTTCAAATGTATTAATTAACTGTAAAAATGGCATCATAAAACTTTCTTTTGGAAATATGACTGTTGAACTAAATATGTTTAACATTTCTCAACAACATGATGATTATGATGATGTCTGTGAGGTAAATATGATAGAGAGTATGAGTCCTTATTTCTTTTCAAAAATAGATGATGATGATCTTTTTGAAAGCTATCTTGCTCATTTTGGGTTAGATTTTGACATCGACAGTTCAATTAATGAAGTAAATTCTTTACTAGAGTCTACACCATTATTAGATAATGATAAATAGAAAGCTAAAACTGAACCATTTGAGAGTCAAATGAATAAAGAAGTACCTATTGAAGATTCAAAGATAGAGCACAATCCATTACCCGAGTCTCTAAAATATGCATTTTTAGGACCATTAGAAACCCTGCTTGTCATCATAGCATCTGATTTAGATGAAGAACGAGAAGATAAATTAATCAATGTCCTTAAAGAACATAAAGAAGCAATATGCTGGACCATCTCCAATATTAAAGGTATTAGTCCTTCTATATGCATGTATCGAATTCACCTTGAAGAAAATGCGAAAACATCCCGAGAATTACAAAGAAGACTAAATCTTAATTTCAAAGAAGTTGTAAGAGCTTAAATAATCAAACTCTTAGATATAGGGATAATCTACCCTATTTCTGACAGCTCTTGGGTTAGTCCTATTCATATAGTTCCAAAGAAATCTGGCATAACTGTAATCACGAATGAAGAAAATGAACTTGTTCTAACCAGATTTCAAACTGGATGGTGAGTCTGTATTGATTACAGAAAATTGAACTCTGTTACAAGAAAAGATCACTTTCCACTTTTATTGAGCAAATGCTAGAAAAGTTAGCCGGTCATGCTTATTATTGTTTTCTTGATGGATATTCCGGCTATAACCAAATTCCCATTGCTCCTGAAGATCAATAAAAAAGCCACTTTTATCTGTCCTTTAGGCACTTTTGCTTACCGATGAATGCCATTTGGTTTGTGCAATGGACCTGTTACTTTTCAGCGGTGTATGATGAGCATTTTCTCTGACATGGTTGAGCGATTTTTAGAAATTTTTGTGGATGATTTTTCTGTATTCGGGTCTATCTTTGATGAATATTTACACCACTTAACCCAAGTGTTGGTTAGGTGTAAGGAGAAGAATCTTGTCCTAAACTGGAAAAAAATGTCATTTTATGGTTAAAAAGGGAATTATCTTAGGACATGTGATTTCTGAAAAAGGAATTGAGGTGGACAAATCTAAAGTTGACTTAATTTTCAGTCTTCCACCCCGATGAACGATTAAAGAAATTCGGTCATTCTTGGGCCATGCTGGTTTTTACCGTCGATTCATCAAATATTTTAGCAAAATATCAAGGCCATTATGTAATTTACTTTCAAAAGACACACCTTTCGTATTTCATGATCATTGTCTAAAAGCTTTAAGACACTCAAATCTATGTTGAGCTCTACACCTATCATCAAATCTCCAAACTGGAATCTTCCTTTAGAAATAATGTGTGATGCATCCGACTATGCCGTCGGTGTAGTATTGGGTCAAAGAGAAAATAAATTGCCAACTGTAATATATTATGCAAGCAGAACTTTAAATGATACCCAATTAAATTACTCTACAACTGAAAAAGAATTGCTTGCAGTTGTTTTTGCCTCAGACAAATTTCGACCTTACTTGATTGGCTCGAAAGTCATAATTTACTCCGATCATGTTGCATTAAAATATCTTCTTTCTAAGAAAGATGCTAAACCTCGCTTGATCCGTTGGATTCTATTGTTACAAGAGTTTGACTTAGAAATTTGAGATTAAAAAGGCTGTGAAAATGTTGTTGCTGATCATTTGGCTAGGCTAATCGTGAATTTTACTAATAAAGAACCTCTCATTAATTAAACTTTTCCTGATGAACTACTCATGTCTGTTTCTCACATACCTTGGTATGCAGACATTGTCAATTACCTTGTCACTGGTAACATGCCATCTCATTGGAATAATCAAGATAAAACAAAAATTTTAAACGAAGTAAAAAAGTTCTTTTGGGATGATCCGTACTTGTTCAAAATATTGTCCTGATCAAATCATTAGGAGATGTGTGCCTGAACATGAACAACAAAATATAATTGCCTTTTTTCATGATCATGCATGTGGAGGTCATTTTAGTTTAAAGAAAACAACTGCTAAAATTCCGCAATGTAGTTTTTATTGGCCAACACTTTTCAAAGATACACATTCATATTACAGCACATGTGATAGATGTCAAAGATTAGGTCTAATTTCTAAAAGAAATATGATGCCTTTAAACCCAATTTTAATTATTGAAATATTTGATGTTTGGGGCATAGATTTTATGGGACCTTTTCCAATTTTTTTTGACAATCTTTACATCCTTGTGGCCGTCGATTATGTTTCAAAATGGGTAGAAGCAATTGCTTGCAAAACAAATGACCACAAAGTCGTGGTAAAATTTTTGAAAGAAAACATTTTTTCCAGATTTGGAACACCACGAGCAATTATAAGTGATGGAGGAAAACATTTTTGTAACCAATTTTTGAATCATTTATTTAAAAAATATGGTGTTACATATAAAGTTGCTACTCCTTATCACCCTAACAAGTGGACAAGTTGAAATTTCAAACAGAGAAATCAAACATATTCTTGAAAAAACTGTTAATCCTACAAGGAAAGATTGGTTTTTGCGATTGAATGATGCATTGTGGGCTTACCGTATTGATTTTAAAACTCCCATCGGAATGTCTCCATTTAGGCTTGTTTTTAGAAAACCATGTCATTTGCCTGTTGAATTGGAACATAGAGCATACTAGGCCATAAAACGATTAAATTTTCATTAGACTTAGCTGGAATTCATAGAAAACTTCAACTAAATAAATTGGAAGAAATCAGAAATGATACTTATGATTGGGCAAGGAAATATAAGGACAAAATGAAATTTTTTCATGATAAACACATCTTGAGAAAAACTTTTTCTCCTGGTCAAAAAGTCCTTCTTTTTAACTCTCGTTTGTTATTATTTCCAGGCAAGTTGCATTCACGATGATCTGGTCCATTTATTATTCGTACGGTCTATCCTCACGGAGTTGTAGAAATTTGAAAATCCAAAAAATGGTAATATTTTCAAAGTAAATGGTCAACGGTTAAAACCATATTTGGGATTAAAATCTTTTGAGCTAAAAGAGGTTCTTCTTAAGGACGCCAATATTGTGAATTAATACTCCATTGTTTTTGTCCGGTCAAGTGGCAGATAACGGTACTCCGTGGCTAGTAAAATCGGATTTTTCAGTTTCCCACAACAACTGTTTTTGTAGATATTTTATTTTATTTTTAATTATGGAACAAACTTTGAAAACAATTGAAAAAAGATTTCCCTTTCTTAGCAAAAAAGTCATTTTGAAAGTTTACCAAACCAGACTGGAAAGGATGAGGTTGCTTATGAATAACGGCATACCTTTTGACATTCGATTCATTATTGAAGCCAAAGTGAGAATAGCAGGTGAATTCATGGAAACACCAACTAGATTTTTACCAGAGCTTGGAAAAAAGTTCATATGCCAAGAAACGACGAGCAAAGAAAATGGCTGTTTGCTACAAATGTGCTAGGTGGAACTCTGATTCAAGATGTCGATCTTTAGGAATTCCTTCCACAAACAGAGAAGATAAAATTCAGTTCATCAAGGATGGTCTAAATAAGGAGAATTTAGATGATATCGAAATTTCTCTTGACACACATCCTGGTGGACTCGTACATTATGGGATTCGATGTTTGTGGAATAAATTCAAACCAGAATATGAACAACGTCTTGGGAATCTGACGTTAGAAGACCCTGTTTGTCAATTTGTAAGAAAATTGAATGGGAAGCTTCTCCCCGACTCATAGAAGGCGTTTAAGCCGTTTCTGAACGTAAAATCAGAGGAAGATGTGAGCCACAATCACAACTACTGTACATACGCGTGAGTATCTTTACTTTTTGTCGTTTTTTTAGATTTTCTAAATAAAAAATATGATACACAATAAATGCATTCATTATTCTATTGAGCAGTTGAAGCGCAATTAACGCGGTCACAGATTTAATAAATCTTTTTACTTTATTTTGCATCTATAAATAAATATTACATTTGTTTCTTTTCTGCATCCCTGAAACTTGTATTCTTTTCCTTTTCTCTCTAAAATAATTTTCTTTTTCAAAAAATGGAATCATCATCTTCCACAAAAAGATTTAACTCCATCTGCATATTTGGTGGAGCTAGTCATGAGAAAGAGGCTTGCTTTACTGAAGCAGCCCACAACTTAGGTCGTACCTTTGCAGAAAAATGCATTCATGTAGTTTACGGAGGAGGAAGTCTATGATTAATGGGACGTGATGCTGCTTCTACCTATATGGAAGGAGTAAAAGTGTTGGGAATTATTCTAAAACCTCTGGCTGAAAGTAAAATCACTGGAGCAATCATTGGAGATGAGTTCAGAGCTGTGAATATGCAAGACCGCATAACTCACATGACAAATAATGCTGATGCCCTTATCACCCTTCCCGGTGGTTTTGGCACTCTTGAGGAACTTTTTCATGTGGTTACTAGAGCCCAGCTAAATGTTCATAAGAAACCAATAGGTCTGCTAAATGTCAATGGTTTCTTCGATGGTTTACTATCTTTCATAGACTACTCTTCTGAAAAAAGTTTTATTTGTGAGCGTGTTGGAATATTTTATTCTAAATATTCATTTATAAAGTTCTGATGATTAAGTTGTTAAACAAAGAAAAACAACCAAGAAGCGAACCAAAACAACGAAGAATTCGAAGATGCAAAAAGCTGGAAAATAACATGTATAACGTACGCAATACATGTAGCATAATGTATGTAACGTATCAGCTTATCGTACGTAACATTATGTGGTTAAAGTACGTAACAATGTGCTTCTGAATTCAAACAAGGTGAACGTTGGAGATGACGTCATGGCATAGGTCAGCATGCAACAAATATGAAGACTTATGATAACGTACGTAATGAAGAAGAGGCTAACGTACGTAATAAACAAGATAGAAGCTACTGGACTGATTTGCATGGAGTATAACATACGTAACATGTTGATGTTAACGTATGTAATGAAGCTAACGTACGTAAGGGTTTGATGATAACCTATGTAATGAAGGCAGCAGGAGCTAACGGCTAGTTGAGGCTTTGGAGCCTATAAATACCACTTCTTATGGTATTGATCATACAACAACTTCAAGCAATCGATACATTGATCATATATTGTTATACATTCTATTGTTGTTGTACTTCAGCTTATATTGTCAAGAGTTTGAGTGTGATACACAAAAACTCATACATGAGAGGAAAAAGAAAGGATACGATTGGATTCGGTATTATTAGGACCAAGGATCCGGCATTGTTAGAATCGCAATCGATATATATGTGAGGTTTATCTAGTACCCATAGAAAGCTAGATTGGTTGATTCCTTCTCCAATAGAAAAGGAAAACGTTTTAACTTGAACCGACATAAAGATAAGTGATTGAATGGTTTACTCGGACCGATAGAAGGCGAGTTTGTTGTAACACCCCAATTTCACTTTGGGTTATTACACGCCACAGGACACACAAGGGTCCCGCCAGGCTGGCGACACACAAGATTAAACCACAATCCAATACATAATAACCATGACATAATAGTCCAACAAAGGATACAAAACACAAGTTAGGCCTCGGCCGCGGCCAAAATAGTATAATTCAAGTCATCACTGAACGCAAACATTACACGACAAAGTACAACTCAAAACCAATCATAATACAGTATATAAAACTGACTCAACATCACAAATACAAAGACTGATACGAGCTCTCTAACATCCAGTGTGCTTGTCAACTCCATGCGCGCCACATGGGGGCTCCTGTCCCTCGAGAATACCTGAAATGTACAAAACATTCCACCCCAACAATGGGGTTAGCCACAACCGCTAGTGCAAGTACAGTATTACAATTATTTTAATCCACAAGCATTTCCAAATCATTTCAAAATGCCAAAACAATTCAATTCGTGATATTCCGGAATATCAATATCAATCACCAGTAAAAACACTCCGACAATCCTCGCGACCCGGTCCGGCCCTCAAGCCACCAAGTCCCTGTGTGCCCCATCGAGCAATCCCCAGGTGAGGATGTCCACTCAAAGTATCTCTCATGACCCGGTCCAGCCGCTAAGCCACCAGGTCCCCGTGTGACCCCATCGAGTTAATCCCCGAGTGAGAGTACCCGAGAATAACCTTTCATCTATCATCATTCTTAAACCATCACAGAAATGCATGCCATAAACTAATGCAATAAAGTACTTGCCTGAACTTTCTTACTCTCAAAGGAACAAACAACGAACAAGGCTACGGTCCTAACTATCTTCCGAATCCCGCTCCTAACAAACATTGAGGCTTAATCGTTTACAATTTTGTTGGAAACACAAAAAATCCCCCCTAAATTCTACCCTTAGGACCATTTAATCGAGCACTACGAGGGCATAATGGGTTTTGCTCGATTTACAAAAGAAGATTTGGAATCAATCCACAAAACCTTGAGGAAATCATGAAATCATACCTATACAACCATTTTCAACTACAATCCATCATAATTTGGAGCTAAAACAGTTGGATAAACGAGATCCCCAAAATCCCCAAATTTCCCAAAGTTAGGGTTCTACGGAAGGATTACCTCAATTCCTTGGTGAAGACGATGTAAGATTGATAGATCTTTACTTGAAGTTGAAAAGATTTGAGTTTCAACCGTGCTCCGCCGAAACCCTCGCCTACACCGCCCTGGATCGTCTAGAAGCTCGAAAAAGAGGAGAGAAGATGAAAAATGACAAGTGTTGACCGCAACACATGTATTTATATAAGTGCGCCTTAGCGCGCGCTAACGCTTACCGAATAGCACGCGCTATCGGCCTAGGTCTACAGCGCAGACCCTTCTGCCCAGCCGAACTGGTGTGCACCACATCCGATAGCGTGCGCTACTCAATCGAGTTAGCGTGCGCTGTATCGCCAAGTTAGCGCGCGCAGCTTCCGCCTTAGCGTGCGCTATCTGGTGTCCAGTCTAGGTCCAGAACCTTCTGCCCTGTTTAGAAACCCTTCTGTCCACACCGGCAGCGTGCGTTACGACCGAATAGCGTGCGCTACGACCGACGAGTTAGCGCATGCAACGACCGTCTTAGCGCGCCTTACCTGTTGGTCTGGCCAGAGTCCAGACCTCACTGTCCTTACTGTGTGAGTCACTTAGCGCGCGTTAACACCCAACAGTGGCGTGCGCTACCTGTTCCCCTAGCGTGCGCTACTATGATGCTTTAGCGTGCGCTAGCTCGATTTTTAGTCCCAGTCCAGTGCTCTCTGGACTGCCCCATGCTGTCGGTTAGCGTGCGTAACCTCTTGTAGTAGCGCGCGCTAGCCTACAACTTCCGTTGCGTATGCTACCCATATAAAGTAGCACACGCTAATCCTGGGTTGCAGAAACGATGCAAGCGGTTCGACACCACGATAATGGATATTAACGGAATACTAACAAGAAACATAACATACAGGCTCAATTTCGAATCAAACACATGATACCAATGTTCGAAAAAATTTACGAACCAAACTACAAAGTTCATGAATTCATAATTATAAGCGATAAAAGGTACGATTATTACATTCTCTCCCCCTAAGAATAAGTTTCGTCCCGAAACTTATGAAGTGAATAATTCGGGGTATTTGGACTTCATATGCTCCTCTGTTTCCCACGTGGCTTCTTCCGATCCATGTCTCGACCATTGTACTTTAACCAAGGGGATAACTTTACGCTCAAGTTGTTTTACTCGACGCTCCAAAATCTGGATTGGTTTTTCCTCAAAGGTGATATCGGAATTTAATTCAATGTCCCCAAAATCAATGATATGCTTAGGGTCCGGTACGTATTTCCTCAACTGCGAAACATGAAATACATTATGCCCATGACCCAATGAAGGCGGAAGGCCCACACGGTAAGCAAGTTCGCCAATACGTTCTATAATCTCGAATGGCCCAACATATCTCGGACTGAGTTTACCTTTCTTCCCAAAGCGATAAACTCCCCAGGTTGGCGATACTTTTATCAACACATGATCGCCGACTACAAACTCTAGCGGTCGACGTCGATTATCGGCATAGGATTTCTGTCGGCTTTGGGCGGCCAAAAGCCTCTCGCGAATCAAAGAGATCTTTTCCCGGGTCTCCACTAACCGGCTCCGTCCCAATCAGTTCAGAGGAATCATCCCAACACAATGGTGACTTACATTTCCGTCCATATAAAGCCTCAAACGGTGCCATCTTAATCGACGCATGTCAACTATTATTGTAGGCAAATTCGATTAGTGGCAAGTGCGATTCCCAGTCATGCTTCCAATTTAGGGCACATGCTCGCAGCATGTCCTCAAGGGTCTAAATTGTCCGTTCAGACTGCCCATTAGTCTGAGGATGGTACGATGTACTGAGCCTCAGTTCCGTCCCTAAAGCTCGATGAACGGATTGCCAAAAGTGCGACACAAATCTACCGTCTCGATCGGAAATAATGCTCTTAGGAGTCCCGTGTAACCTTACAATTTCTGCGATGAATACACGAGCTAGTTTTTCGGGCCCTCAATTATCCTTAATTCCCAAAAAGGGAGCTGACTTGGTTAGTCGATCGACAATAACCCAAATCATGTTCATCCCTATTCGCGTACTCGGCATATTGGTGACAAAATCCATTGTTATATCCTCCCATTTCCATTCTGGGATTGCTAGCGATTTAAGCAACCCCGCTGGCCGTTGATGTTCAACCTTGACTTGTTGACACGTCAAGTATTTCGAAACGAACTCTTCAACATCATTCTTCATATTGCTCCACCAATAGTTATTCTTCATGTCCTTATACATTTTGTTCGTACCGGGGTGAAGAGAATACGGTGTAGTGTGTGCTTCCCTTAATATGGTCTGCTTAAGCTCGACGTCTGCAGGTATACAAAGTCTACCTCTAAACCTTAAAACACCATCATCCTGAATCATAAATCCTGGAGCTTTTCCTCTCATCACATCCTTCCTTAGCTGGGCTAGTAACGGATCCTCAAATTGCTTCGACTTGACTTCGTTGATCAAAGACGACGTGATCTCCAAAGTATATAATTGGCCTTGAACTTTCTGGAGCCAAATCTCTATATCTTGCCTAATTATGTCTCGACGGATCTCGTGTTGAGATGTAAGCATACTCAGCATTTGGAGGGCTACGGGTTTCCGACTTAATGCGTCCGCTACCACATTAGCTTTTCATAGATGATATAATATTTCAAGGTCGTAATCCTTAATCAGCTCCAACCATCGACGTTGTCTCATATTTAGCTCCTTTTGGCTAAATATATATTTTAGACTTTTGTGATCCGTGTAGATTTTACATGGGGAACCATAAAGATAATGCCTCCAAATTTTTAGCGCGAATATAACCGCCGATAACTCTAAATCATGGGTAGGGTAATTCATTTCATATGGTTTCAATTGTCGGGACGCATATGAAATCACTCTACCTCTATGCATCAAAACACAACCCAATCCAAGTCCGGAAGCATCACTGTACACCTCGTAATCATCGGTGCCCTGAGGTAACCATAACACGGCGCTGAAGTTAATCATCGTTTAAGCTCATCAAAACTATTTTGCCTCTCGTCTGTCCACTCGAATTTCTGAGATTTCTGGAGCAACTGAGTAAGTGGTCGAGCGATTTTTGAAAATCCTTTGACGAATCTGCGATAGTATCCGGCAAGCCCTAGAAAGCTCCTAGTCTCCTTCACATTCCTAGGGGGTTCCCACTCAACAATGGCCGCTATCTTTTGGGGATCAACTCGAACTCCATCAACCGAAATTACGTGACCAAGGAATGTCACCTCTTTAAGCCAGAATTCGCACTTTGAGAATTTAGCGTAAAGTTTCTCCGTTCTCAAAGTGTTCAACACCATTCGGAGATGTTTAGCATGATCTTCCTCATTCCGGGAGTAGACAAGAATATAATCAATGAAAACGACTACAAATTTATCAAGATAGTCAATGAAAACTTTGTTCATCAACTGCATAAACACGGCAGGAGCGTTGGTTAGGCCAAATGGCATAACCACAAATTCGTAATGGCCGTACCGAGTACGGAAGACAGTCTTCGGAATGTCAAAATCCCGAATCCTCAGCTGGTAATATCCCGATCGCAAGTCAATTTTAGAGAATACTGTGGCACCCTGAAGTTGGTCGAACAAATCATCTATCCGAGGTAAAGGATATTTGTTCTTAATAGTTAACTTATTCAATTCCCGATAATTAATGCATAGACGGAACGATCCGTCCTTCTTCTTAACGAAAAGGACCGGCGCACCCCAAGGTGATGCACTAGGTTGGATGTACCCTTTATCCAGAAGCTCGCCCAATTGTTTCTTCAGTTTTAACATATCGGAGGGTGCCATACGATAAGGCGCTCGGGAAACAGGTGCTGCGCTTGGCACAAGATCAATAGGAAACTCTACTTCTCTAGACGGAGGTAATCCCGGTAGGTCATCCGGAAATACATCTGGGTATTCATTCACAACTGGAATGGATAATAAATCGGCTTCACCGTCATTTGTGCTCATGGCGTAACACCAATAACCAATACAGTCTTGTTTTAACAATTTTATCGCCTTAACGGCGGAAATCACTCCACCTGAACTACCCGGTTTATGACCCAAGAAAGTGTGCTCGACACCATCTTCAGCTATTATAGAAATAGTTTGCGTTCTGTAATTCATGATATCACCATGACGATTTAACCAATCATCTCCCAGAATTACATCCTCTCCTTTCAGATCTACCACAATGAGGTCTGAAGGCCAATCTCGACTCCCGATATACACGAGACAATTTTTAATCTCTTGGTTCCCAATCAAACGCTCTCCACTAGGAGTACTTACTACGAATGGTTCGCACTCAATCAAACACCCAAGACCCAAACGTTTCACACAATCAAGAGCAATGAACGAATGGGTAGCTCCCGAATCAAATAAGACCGATACAGGTTGAGAAAGTATTTGCGTGATACCTGCAGCTACCGGAGCCTCTGTGTCGTCTGCACGCCTCATCTGGTACACTCTTGGCTGCACCGAACCCACACTCGATGCAGCTTGACGATCCAACCGGCCTCGACCTCTTCCAAGTCCTAAAGTCTGTTGCGGCTGATTAGATGTAGTCTCCGGGTTCACACTCGGAGTTGGTGCCGAACTCTGCTGTTTAAAAATTTTGGTGGCAGCCTCGCAATGAGCCGCCCGATGACCGGCTTGACCGCATGTGAAACAAATAACGGGAGTAAGTGGACACTCTCGACACTGATGGCCTGTTTGATTACAATTGAAACATTGTCGTCTACCAAAGGCAGAAGACTGGCCCAGTCGTAAACTCAGAGCACTACTGGCTTGCTGAACATATTTCCCAATAGCAGAGTGAGAAGCTTGAGATTTGTGAAACCCACCACTTTTACTTCCTGAAAAACAACCGGTCGTCTTTGGCTTCTTCATCTCGGTACCAAACCTTGACGCGGAAATGACCATCTCAATATCCAAAGCATGATCCTGATATTCCTTCAATGTAACGCATCTGAAACCCGCCATAGCCTCACGAATCCTGGGCTTCATTCTCAAATCAAAGTAACGGATTTTATCCGCTTCGGTCCTTACTTGTCACGAACATGGTTGAGTTGCTGATATACGTAAGAATGGCCTCGGTGACAGGTACATCCTGAGGTGTTGCCGTAAAGAAATCTGCAATTCGTTTTTATTAATAGGCCAAGGGCAATACTCTTCCTCTATCGCAGCTTTAAAATCGGACCAAGTGGCCACACGATCCGTAGGTTTCGCAGCTTCCCACCAATCCGTAGCCTCCTTGTCAAGGAAATACTGTGCAATAGGGACCCGTCTCTCTTCGGGGCACGCAACGGCGTCAAAAATTATGCCAAACTGAAACAACCATCCTTCCCATCCCAATGTATCAGACGCACCAGTAAAACGAGGAGGTTGCATTTTCATCACCCCCTGAAGCCATTTACTCTCATCTGTTGGTTGATCATGATGTCCGGATTCATTCAACTTGACTAATTGTGCTGCTACCTGCTGGAGTATAGTAGCTATGCCGGTATTCACATTATTGTCAGCCGACGGTTCTTGACTTACAGTAGGATCTGGCTGACCGCTCGGGTTCAGAGAAGCGGTGTTCGGCTCCGTATGGGATGCCGAATCAGATGCATCATTAGAATGTGTGCCAGATTCGTTAGCGGTACCACGACCACGGCCTCTGCCGCGTCCACGTCCGCCACGTCCACCACGGCCTCTCAGCATACTGAGATATAGAAGGATTAAAATTATCAGAACAGTTCATAATTCAAGGAACTTAAATCTACCTTACTATGAAAGCGACAAGGCACAAAGAGAGTTAAGGAGTCTTACCACCATGGGTCACACACCTCGACAACAACACACGGTGTTGAGATCGATCAGTTTATACGACTCTTACGACTTGACAATCGAATGACCAAAGGCCTAGGTATTTCCGAAACCTAGGCTCCGATACCATAAATGTAACACCCCAATTTCACTTTGGGTTATTACACGCCACAGGACACACAAGGGTCCCGCCAGGCTGGCGACACACAAGATTAAACCACAATCCAATACATAATAACCATGACATAATAGTCCAACAAAGGATACAAAACACAAGTTAGGCCTCGGCCGCGGCCAAAATAGTATAATTCAAGTCATCACTGAACGCAAACATTACACGACAAAGTACAACTCAAAACCAATCATAATACAGTATATAAAACTGACTCAACATCACAAATACAAAGACTGATACGAGCTCTCTAACATCCAAAGGTGCTTGTCAACTCCGTGTGCGCCACATGGGGGCTCTGTCCCTCGAGAATACCCGAAATGTACAAACATTCCACCCCAACAATGGGGTTAGCCACAACCGCTAGTGCAAGTACAAGATTACAATTATTTTAATCCACAAGCATTTCCAAATCATTTCAAAATCCCAAACAAGCTTCAATTCGCGATATTCCGGAATATCAATATCAATCACCAGTAAAAACACTCCGACAATCCTCGCGACCCGGTCCGGCCCTCAAGCCACCAAGTCCCTGTGTGCCCCGTCGAGCAATCCCCAGGTGCGGATGTCCACTCAAAGTATCTCTCATGACTCGGTCCAGCCGCTAAGCCACCAGGTCCCCGTGTGACCCCATCGAGTCAATCCCCGAGTGAGAGTACCCGAGAATAACCTTTCATCTCTCATCATTCTTAAACCATCACAGAAATGCATGCCATAAACTAATGCAATAAAGTACTTGCCTGAACTTTCTTACTCTCAAAGGAACAAACAACGAACAAGGCTACGGTCCGAACTATCTTCCGAATCCCGCTCCTAACAAACATTGAGGCTTAATCGTTTACAATTTTGTTGGAAACACAAAAAATCCCTCCTAAATTCTACCCTCAGGACCATTTAATCGAGCACTACGAGGGCATAATGGGTTTTGCTCGATTTACAAAAGAAGATTTGGAATCAATCCACAAAACCCTTGAGGAAATCATGAAATCATACCTATACAACCATTTTCAACTACAATCCATCATAATTTGGAGCTAAAACAGTTGGAGAAACGAGATCCCCCAAATCCCCAAATTTCCCAAAGTTAGGGTTCTACGGAAGGATTACCTCAATTCCTTGGTGAAGACGATGTAAGATTGATAGATCTTTACTTGAAGTTGAAAAGATTTGAGTTTCAACCGTGCTCTGCCGAAACCCTCGCCTACACCGCCCTGGAGTCGTCTAGAAGCTCGAAGAAGAGGAGAGAAGATGAAAAATGACAAGTGTTGACCGCAACACATGTATTTATATAAGTGCGCCTTAGCGCGCGCTAACGCTTACCGAATAGCGCGCGCTATCGGCCTAGGTCTACAGCCCAGACCCTTCTGCCCAGCCGAACTGGTGTGCACCACATCCGATAGCGTGCGCTACTCAATCGAGTTAGCGTGCGCTATATCGCCGAGTTAGCGCGCGCAACTTCCGCCTTAGCGTGCGCTATCTGGTGTCCAGTCTAGGTCCAGAACCTTATGCCCTGTTTAGAAACCCTTCTGTACACACCGACAGCGTGCGTTACGACCGAATAGCGTGCGCTACGACCGATGAGTTAGCGCACGCAACGACCGTCTTAGCGCACGTTACCTGTTGTTCTGGCCAGAGTCCAGACCTCACTGTCCTTACTGTCCGAGTCACTTAGCGCGCGTTAACACCCAATAGTGGCGTGCGCAACCTATTCCCCTAGCGTGCGCTACTATGATGCCTTAGCGTGCGCTAGCTCGATTTTTAGACCCAGTCCAGTGCTCTCTGGACTGCCCCATGCTGTCGGTTAGCGTGCGTAACCTCTTGTAGTAGCGCGCGCTAGCCTACAACTTCCGTTGCATACGCTACCCATATAAAGTAGCGCACGCTAATCCTGGGTTGCAGAAACGATGCAAGCGGTTCGACACCACGATAATGGATATTAACGGAATACTAACAAGAAACACAACATACAGGCTCAATTTCGAATCAAACACATGATACCAATGTTCGAAAAAATTTACGAACCAAACTACAAAGTTCATGAATTCATAATTATAAGCGATAAAAGGTACGATTATTACATTTGTAATGGTTATCCCTCGACTGATAGAAGAGAGGTGCATAGGTTTATCGGTATCTTATAGAAAAAGATACCGAGAGAGGACGTAGGCACGTTTGTCCGAACCTCTATAAATCGTGTGTCTATTTATTTTCTGCATCGTTATTTAAATCGCTTCCGCAACGCGAAGGAGTTTTATAGCTCTATCTCCAAATGGTGACACCGACCATTATTGATCCAACAATTGGTATCGGAGCGGTACCTCCTATAAGCGGCTTAACATCTAAGGAGAAGATCCAAATGGCGTTTCAACTTGCCCCGGTCGAAGGTCTTGCTCGAAATCGACCTCCATTCTTTGATGGATCTAACTTCATGACTTGCAAGAAGAAAATGTCTATTTTCATCCGAGCTTATGATATCGAATTATGGAAAGTCATATGTCTTGGTCCCAAAATTCCAACGAACTCGAACGGAAATTTCAAAACTTTTGAAGAGTATGATGATGCGGATTGGAAAAATGACCACTATAATTGCAAAGCCACGCAATTATTATATTGCTCATTAAATCCAGAAGAACACAACCTGATATCCTCGTGTGATAGTGCAAAAGAAATATGGAAAATTCTTGAAGTCACACATGAAGGAACGTCTCAAGTCAAAGAGACAAAGATCAACATGCTTCTTCACGATTACGAGCTATTCCAAATGAAAAAAGAAGAATCCATCACAATTATGCTCGACTGATTTTCGGTCATTACGAATGGATTGGCATGTTATGGAAACCCCTTTAAAGTAGTGAAAAAGTTAAGAAGATCCTACGATCACTACCTCGAGAATGGGACGGAACGGTGATGGCAATAATGGAATCAAAAGATTTAAACAATCTTAATTTTAGTGCTCTCGTTGTTTCACTTATAAACTACGAGATTATCCTAAAATCTTGGAATGCCAAGCCGAAACCGAAGGAAATAACGATAACCATGAAGGCTAAGATGTCAAGAAATAAAGAAGAAATCCCGGTGGATGAAAGCGGTGAAGAATCGGCATATTATGCCAAGAATATTAATAAGTTTCAAAACTTATTAAACCGGAGAAATAAAGACATCTCGGGCGGAATTAAGAAATTCGATAACAACTGTCGAGTCTGTGGTAAACCAGGCCACTTCGCGAAGAATTGCCGAGCAAATCCTAAAAAGGAGGTTTTAATTGCCACGTGGAGTGACGAAGACGAGGACGAAGATTTTATCAATCAAAATAACCTCGCACTCATGGCATGAAGTTCATTCGACGATAGCGATGTCGAAAGTCAAGTAAGTACATCCTCTCACGATGAATTATTTGAAGCATTCGAATTATTGCATACCAATTTTCAAAATACTTTAAGTGAAATAAAATCCCTTCAGTCTAAAAATAAATTATTGGAAACCGAAATTTTCAAAATTCTTGAAAAATAAAAAATTGTCGAGATCGATCATTCTCACTGCCTTGAAAATGAAAATATTTTAAAGAATGATCTTTTGAAAGTTCAAGACGAACTAAAGGTTTTAACAAAGAAATTTTCGTGTGGAAACGAAAAATTTGAACAAATGTTTTGTGTTTGAAAATATACTTTGAACAAACAGGGGTTGTGATTCAAACCAAAGTTTAAACTGAATCCGTAAATTTCAAAATACCCCACTGGGAAAAATGTTTAAAAATTGGGCATCATTTTATGAGTTGCAAAAGCCTACGACGGACGATAAAAACCAAAAAGATTTGGATTCCAAAAGGAACTTTTATTCCGAATATTGTCTATGTCTCAAAAGAAAAACCAACTATCAATTGGCTTCCCAAAAATTAATTCTTATCAATAAATATTTTACTCAAGGGGAGTTTATATTTTTAAAGGGGAGATTTTTGTCAGGGGGAGTTATACCCTTTTATGCATATTTTATCATAAATTGGTATTCTTTTACTTACACTTTTTGCTGATAACAAAAAGGGGGAGAAAAGAGTTGAATGGGATAAAACGCGTCATGGAAGAATGACGAGAAAAATAAAAAGTAAAACGGGGGAGAGAAAAATAAAAAGGAGAAAAGTCGATAAAGAAAATGAAGAAGTTGAAAAGTAAAAAGAAGTAGTCTAAAAGTAAGAAAAGAAAAGATGGGAGAAACTAACGAAACGATCAAAGCCGAAAACTTTGATTCGTGCAAATATATATATATTTTATTTTGCAGGTTTTATCTAATTAAAGGTGTTGTTTTGTAATCATCAAAAAGGGGGAGATTGGTGGAATATTTTATTCCCAATATTCATTTATAGAGTTTTGATGATTAAGTTGTTAAACAAACAAAAACAACAAAGAAGCGAAACAAAACAACGAAGAAGTCGAAGATGCAAAAAGCTGGAAAATAACATGTATAACGTACGCAATGCATGTAGCATAACGTACGTAATGTATCAAGCTTAACGTACGTAACATTGTGTGGTTAACGTACATAATAATGTGTTTCTGAATTCAAACAAGACGAACGTTGGAGATGATGTCATGACATAGGTCAGCATGCAATGGATATGAAGACTTATGATAACGTACGTAATGAAGAAGAGGCTAACGTACGTAATAAACAAGACAGAAGCTACTGGACTGATTTGCATGGAGTATAACGTACGTAACATGTTGATGTTAACGTCGTAATGAAGCTAACGTACGTAAGGATTTGATGCTAACCTACGTAATGAAGGCATGAGGAGCTAACGGGTAGTTGAAGATTTGGTGCCTATAAATACCACTTCTTATGTTATTGATCATACAACAACTTCAAGCAATCGATACATTGATCATATATTGTTATACATTCTATTGTTGTTGTACTTGAGCTTATATTGTCAAGAGTTTGAGTGTGATACATGAAAACTCATATACGAGAGGAAAAAGAAAGGATGCGATTGGATTCGGTGTTATTAGGATCAAGGATCCAACATTGTTAGAATCGCAATCGATATCTACTTGAGGTTTATCTCGTACCCATAGAAAGCTAGATTGGTTGATTCCTTGTCCAATAGAAAAGGAAAATGGTTTAACTTGGACCGACATAAAAACAAGTGATTGAACGGTTTACTCGGACCGATAGAAGGCGAGTTTGTAACGGTTATCCCTCAACCGATAGAAGAGAGGTGCAGAGGTTTATCTTTAGCCTATAGAAAAAGATACCTAGAGAGGACGTAGGCACGTTTGACTGAACCTTTATAAATCCCGTGTTGATTTTTTCTGTATCGTTATTTAAATCGCTTCCGCAACATGAAAGAGTTTTAGAACTCTATCTCCAAACGGCGATACCAACCATTATAGCTCCAACAGGGCGTGATAAACGAATCATAGTCGTTGCAACCACCCCAGAAGAGCTGATCAAAAAACTTATTGCATTTGTTCCTGAACCAGGTCCAACTCTAGATAATATTGTTTGAATGGAAGATTTCACTGTGCGGAAACGCAAAATTGATGCATTCCTTTCTCTTTGATATCATACTTCATTTCTCTTGTTTTTTTTGTGGGTGTAAAAATCGTGAAAATGATGGCAGTCTAAGGAGTTTCTTTTCGACCTCTTGACGTGCATCTATCCACGATTTATATATTGTTATTCCTATTACTATACTTTTTCTCATCTGTTTTTAATAAAAGAATTGATGGCAGCGTAAGGCGACTCTTCGGACTCTCTTGAAGCGCATCTAGGTTGTTTGTGTTATACTTACGGGTATATATTTTTTTGTTGTTGTTTGCCGCACTTATTTCTTGCAGGTCCAATAAAGGCTTGAGCGAAGCGTCATCTTTCATAAACAAGGAAGCCTTATTTAAACCCTTACTCCATTGTTCTTTTTACACAATAAGGATATTGTTTATCATTAAGTGTTGGGGAAGGTGTATATCTATATCTATCCATATATATAAATATATATATATATATATATAAATAATATATATATAAATAAATAGATTGAAAATCACGACACCATCTTCTTGAGAAAACATTAGTGAAAAAATTATTTTTGGGATGTTTCACTGGTTTTGATAATGGATTTGCATGAAGGTGTATGGGATTTACTACACAACACCCTTTTTGTGAGTTTTGATCCTTAGAGCAATCCTTATATATACGCTCTATATTTTTTGTTGTGTGGTCAAACATTTTGTGTTCATTCTAGAACTTGCTCATTTATACATTTCGGGACTACATTCATAAAATCTTGCATTAAGATGATAAAGACAATTAGGATCAACCCCTTGTTGGCTCATATTTTCCCACCCATTACATTTTATCCTTAGAAACCCCATTGAGCCTTAGCCTATTTATTTGATCAAGCACATTACTTTAGCCATTATCCATTCTTGTTGATGACTCATCTTTTTGCACCCTCTAGTCAAAAATTTAATTGTGAACTAGATGTGTGACGAATAAGGACCAATGTTCATAAGAGTATTGTGGAGATCAAGAGCTTCGTTGAAACTGAAAGGGTGTGAAGTACATTGGAGTATTGCACCGAATAAAAAAATAAATATAAATAAAGGCAAAAAAAAAAGAACTGCCAGAAAGAAAAATACGGGAGGTCAAGTGCGAAAATCATCACTATGTATACATAAAATAGCACTTGAACTATCCCTTGAGTGATACATAATTCCTTTCAGAGGATCCATTGCATACTTCTTCTTACACAAGAGTATGACCTTGCCAGATGAATATTCAATTACCATGTAAAGTACAGAATAACTTGGAGATGATGGTTTGAGAGTTTTCATTACAAAAGAGGGGATGTTGATTGTTATTTGTACGATTTGTTACGCATCTAAATTCACAATTGATCGTGGCTAGCAAACCTCATAATTTTTCTTTTATCCTACCCATACCCAAAGCCACATTACAACTAAAAGAAAGACCTTTTGATTTATGCATGAGTTTATTTTTTAATAGTGGAGATTTGATTTTTGACCAAGCGTATGGTAATGATACTGATATGAGTGAACTCTTCTCGAATATCCCATATATACACTAGAGTGAAGAGTGACATCCACCGTGAGGGTATTGAATTTTTTTGCATTCGATTCTCAATGAAGTTATTAGAATTTGGTGCGACATCCTATTTTTCTATGATCTCACTTGGGTTATGATCACTTGTTCTCTTTTGATATTGATTTTGTCATGATTTTTTTCAGCATATGAGTATTATAACTCAGGTATATGATTTGTCCGAGGACATGCAAAAGATAAATGTGGGGGAATTTGTTAGGTATATTTTGAGTAATATTTTTATTAGTATTTTATGTATAATTGTGAGTTTTGTGTGATAATTTATCATTTTTACCATATATTTATATTATTTTATTTTGTTAGAATTTTCTATAATTTTTTGTCATTTTTGGATAATTAATTAGAATTATATTATATATGTAGGTTAACCAGTCGGTACAAAACATATCAATTGGTTCAAAGGCGAAATTTTTTCAAAATCCGAGCATAGCCATGAGTGGTCTCATTTTATCGTTTCGTCGATACGATCGTTTTGAAATAAAATTCACCCAAAATATGAGTTCGTATGAAGAAGTTATGTCCGTTCAAAGTTTAGAGGACAAATAAACACGAGGACCAGTGATAACGTGCCACATGTCAAAACCAAATCGGACAAGCTAAGTCAACCATGGAGTGACATCATCCATAATGTCAGCATACATGCATGTCATCCTACTCAGCCGATACATGAGCAAAAGCGCCACGCCAGCATCCTCTAGCCAATCAGAACACGCCACGTGGTATCAAACGTCAACAAAACACACGCCTGCCACACGTCCGAGCCAGCTGGACAATTTTGGCCAATCGCACCACTCGCGCATGCTGCACATGCGCCAGTCCAAAATCGCCAATTTGGCGCGTGTGGTACACTCGCGCGTCAGAAAAAGCACCACGTCAGCTGATGACGTGGCAGATCGGATGATATTATTGTGGGGTGATTTTCAGATTTGTTTGGATGTGTATTATTGATGAGTTTTGTATTAAAATAATTAGTGATAGGTTTATTTATTGTTTAGTGTAAGTTTATTTATTATTTAGTTGTATTAAAAAATTGTAAAATAGTAGTATAAATATGAGAGTGTGTTGAGAGGAAAAGGGGAGGAGAAATAATAGAGAGATATTATTGTAAGAGAGAGAAATAAAAATATTGTGTAATAAAATTATATTTGAGTAATAATATTATGAAATATTTATATATTTGTGTTGTTATTATGAGTGAGTAATTTTCTTTTACTGGGTTATGATAAAACCATGTCTATATTATTATTATTATTATTTATAGAATAATTCCAACTAAATATTTTTAATGATTATGATTTTCGCTTCAATAGAGGAATATTATTTCATCAATTATATCACGTTTTTTTATAGTTATAAATTCCCCATTACTTTGTGATTATTGATATTAGTTAATTTCTTTGGTTATTTATTTTCCATTAAATTGGATACATATAATGCTTATATTTTTTCAAGCGAAGGAAAATCTATATTTGAATTATAATTTTGTACTTATTGTTAAATCTATAGGGAAATAGTGAGATTGATTTCAGAATCTATTCCCTGAATTTCTTGGAATTAAAATATAAAATAAATAATAAATAGATATTGGTTGATTTTAAACCCTAGTAAATTATTTAAAATCAATTTATCTAAAATCCAATTAAAAATTATTGTTATTTGTTGCAATTATTATAACCATTTAAAAATCAAATTATTTGGGACTAGGTTAGAATTTAATATAATTTAGTTTAAAACGATAGGAATATTTTTACTTCACTATCATAGTCCTCCCTGTGGAATCGACATTGCACCGCATATCTACATCGAACGAATTGTGCGCTTGCGAGTATTAGACTAAAGAATCAACAACAATTTACGTTCTTCTAACAGTCAGTACAGAAAACACTATCTCACTTTGATCCAGTTCAACGTATGCAAATACGCTAATGCATGCTAATAGTCAAGACCAACTAATCTCAAGCATACACTACAACCTTTCACATAAGTTGTCTAATAATTATATAGGCTGTGGACTATTATATTATTTTATAAGGCACCGATAATGTGATCTTCCATGTGACATAAACACACCACATTATCTACAATATAAAATAATTAAATATTTCATTTGCATAGCCATAACGTGAATAAATATGCAAAACATGTGATTAAATGTAATTACTATTCTCATAGGTAATTATAGGGAAATAAGGTAATACAAGCATAAAGTATGCTTTGCAGTATACAACCCTAACAATCTCCCACTTATACTCGAAGCATGCTTTTAAGTATACTACTCTATTACATAGTCTCTCATTTTTCCCACTTATACTCAAGCAATGCTGCCATACACCGTAATCCCATTCCTTCCACTTGCCTTTCAAAAACTTTTGAAGGTAGGCCTTTCGTGAAAGGATTAGCGAGATTATCTTCCGATGCAACCCTAGCACAACTATGTCTCCTTCCTTTACGAAGTGTCGTATGATGTGGTACTTGCGGTTGATATATTTACTTGCCTTATGGGATCGTGGTTCCCTCGAATTTTTGACTGCACCGGTATTATCACAATAAAGTATAATACCCTTTGGAAAATCGGGAATCACATCTAAATCCTGCAGGAAGTACTTGAGACATACCGCCTCCTTGGCTGCCTCAGAGGCTGCTGATGAAGCCAAATATCCACTAGAAATGGGGGGGTTGAGTGGATGAAGTTTTTTGTAAAATAAATATTATAGCTTGCGGGAAAAAAATAAACAACATCAAGACTTATAGAGATTCAGTATAAAACATGACATACGTCCTCTCTTCGTTCCTTTTCTATTGGCTTAGGAGAAACCACGCACAACTTTGTCTCGTCTTCTATCGGTCCGAGTACAACTGTTACACCGCTTGTCTTCTATTGGTCCAAGCACAACCAATTACTTAGAAATATTTTTGTTCTAGTATTCTATAAGAACTAGAAAACCATCATTTACGATCGTTGAAGTTTAATCCTTTAACACCCCAAACTAGGCGGATATTACAGTGCCGTGGAACCCCGACTGGGACCCACCAGGCGAATGAAAATTAATGAATTACACAATACAAATGTAGTGCCGAACCACATTACGTCATCAATTACTCCGATGAGGAGTTTCAAATACAACACACCCAGGGAACACTGAATACATGTATATTTTACATGAGGATAAAATATACAACACTGATCAAATAACAATCCAAAAGGAAGTGCAGCGGAAAATACATAACAAGGAAGCATGAATAAAATGAAGAGACTGGGCCCCCATACTAGTATCACTGGGACTACTCGCCGTCAACGTTCTCTTCCCGTGCTTTTGCCTTGCCATGACATAAAAACAATATCCCCAACGGGGTCAGTTACACAGAACAACAATCCCCAAGAGTTGAACAATATACAACAATCACATGAATGAACTAAGAATTAGAGTTGAATGATGGGCATCATAGTGCGCCCGAATGGAATGTGCAAGTGCACAAGTATCCGAGTGTCCAGAGTCCCGCATATATACCCGCAACTTGGCTTAGTCTCACGGAGGTATTATACCGTGTGCAAAGTCCAATGTGTCCGGAGTCCCTCATATACACATGACCATAGTGTGCCTGACTAAAAATTCCACACATACGCCACCCGACCACGCAATACAATCCCGGAAGGTTACAAGAACAAAAACGACCAAGATGAGCAATAGTGAATAAAATCCGACAAGGATAAAGAATGACTCACCGAGATGAAATAATGATACAACGAGTGATAGCTTCAATGAAATGATTTGGAACCGTCGTTCCCCGTGAGTTACATGATTAGTTGATAATTACATGTCTCGACATGAATGATATATTATGAGTGAATTACATGTATGAATAAACAACAACGTAAGGAATGAAAATCCCTTTAACTGAGTAAGAATTAACTTACACAAATACCAGTGAATAAAGTCCTTCCTCGAACAAACGTCCTACATGGAAATACCGGTAGCTCGAACAACCTTGAATAACATAATTACAAATAAACGCTCAATATACGTATTAAGCACGATTATCACCAACTCAAAAGTCGTTGCAACAATAACCAAAACTCATTGGGTCATTCTAACGGATACGTTGCAAACATTCTCCCGTTGATTACAACTATTCCCTAAAAATATATCGAAAACCAACCTCCAAAAGTAATTCAATCCAACAAAACTTCATTAATGACATCAATGATCCAATAGGAAACCACAACTCAAGGTTACGACAACATCAATCGGAAACCCCCAAAATATCCAAAGTCAAACCCCAAGGGTTCTTGAATAATTCCCCAAATGTTCATCAAATCCGCAATATACACCAATAAATCCGTAGGAATACATGTATTCAAGGTAGATAATTCATATCTAACATCTTACAACATCATAGAAAGCTTACACGAAGAGATCAGAAGGAAAACACTCGAACTCCGAAATTCTAGATTCAAGAATGATTACCTTGATTTGATGTGTTGGAGAGGATTAGGTTCTGATTAATCTGACTTAGATGCTTGAAGAAGATGATTAATCTCCAAATCACCTGAAATCGCCCGAACACGCTGGAAGGAGGAAGTGAAATGAAAAATGACGAAACTGGACTGAACTGTCCAATTTATACCTGAGCCAGTTTAGCGCACGCTAACCCCTGATGCTTAGCGTGCGCTAGCGGTCACATCGGTTGGTCCAGTACCCACTGTCTGTATCGTTAGCGTACGCTACATACTTGATAGCATGTGCTAACACCTCCTCCTTGGCGTACGTTAACCTTGTGTTATCGTGCGCTACCTGAAAGTTGATGCCTAGTAACTGGAGTCCAGAACCTACTGTCCCCTGGCCTGATTGAGCCTTAGCGTGCGTACCCTATTATTAGCGTGCGCTACCAACTAATCCTTGTGTACGCTATGCACACTCTTAGCGTATGCTATGAATTATTTCAACTCAGTAAAGTACCCACTGGACCCTGTTCTAATATGCTAGCGCGCGCTGATGGATCCCGATAGAGTGCGCTACACACATCATTTAACGTACGTTATACTCCAATTGTAACGTGCATTACGAACCTCACCAATCCAGTCCAGTACCTTCTGGACTGTCTGTCCAAATGCATTAGCGTGCGCTAATACTAAGAGGTTAGCGTGCGCTACCTGTACTCAATTAGCGCGCGCTAAAAAGAGTACGTAGCGTGCGTTACTCCTCACGCACAATCCACCACGAAGATGAATATGAAGATATACTCGGCTCAAATCTCAAACAAGGTAGAAAGACGAATGATAACTGATCCAGGATTCCAAGTACGTCAAACAGTGAACACGATGAACGAACATGAATGATGAATGATTATTACTGAATGAAAATTAACTGAATGATAATGAATGAATTTACAATCGGGTATTACATACTCCCCCCTTAAAAATAGTTTTGTCCTCGAAACTAAGGGTCAAACAAATCGGGATAACTCTCCCGCATACTATCCTCGGTTTCCCAAGTAGCCTCTTCGACTCCGTATCTAGACCACTGAATCTTAACCAAAGGAATCATCTTGTTCCTAAACTGCTTGATTTGTCGCTCTAAGATTCGTACAAGATGCTCCTCGTACGTATGATCATCCGCGATCTCAATTTCATCGAACTGAAGTATGTGATTAGGGTCGGCAACATATTTCCACAACTA
Organism: Orobanche coerulescens; assembly: GCA_033398695.1. Classification (NCBI taxonomy): domain Eukaryota; kingdom Viridiplantae; phylum Streptophyta; class Magnoliopsida; order Lamiales; family Orobanchaceae; genus Orobanche; species Orobanche coerulescens. The sequence goes on from CM065803.1 coordinate 57,064,084, forward strand.
AGAGACATGAAATACGTTATGAATTCGGCTCAAGGGTGGAGGTAAAGCCAATCGATAAGCCAAATCGCCCACTCGATCCAAAATCTCAAACAGTCCGATGAATCTCGGACTCAACTTCCCCCGCTTCCCGAAATGGAAAATACCTCGACTCAGGGATACCTTGACCAAAATGTAGTCACCTTCCTCAAACTCCAAGGGTCGATGACGGTTATCGGCATATGATTTTTGTCGACTCTAAGCGGTCAACAAACAACTCCTGATCAAATCTACCTTCTCGCGGGCGGCTATAAGCATATCGGGCTCAGTACCGACTGATTCTGATAAGTCATCCCAGCATAGGGGAGATCGACAATGACGACCGTATAAGGCCTTGTAAGGTGCCATCTGAATCGAAGCCTGCCAACTGTTATTATACGTGAATTCGATCAACGGTAGTTGGACTTCCCAATCGTCTTTCCAATCGAGGATGCATGCCCTCAACATATCCTCCAACATCTGAATAGTTCTCTCTGATTGTCCGTCAGACTGAGGGTGAAAAGCCGTGCTGAAGTTGAGCTGAGTTCCCATGGCACGATGAACTGATTTACAAAAATGTGACACAAATCGCCCGTTATGATCAGAAATGATACTCTTAGGAGTACCGTGCAATCTCACTATCTCTTTGATGAACAACTGAGCAAGTCTCTCGGGACCCCACGTATCCTTAATCTCCAGTAAATGAGCTGACTTAGTTAAACGGTCCACAATCACCCAAATTGTATTCATGCCCCGCCGACTCGTCGGCAAACTCGTGATGAAATCTATTGAAATATCCTCCCACTTCCATTCTGGGATAGGAAGCGGTTTCAGCATGCCCGCCGGTCGCTGATGTTATATCTTGACTTGTTGGCAGGTGAGGCATATCGAAACAAACTCTGCGACTTCTCGCTTCATGTTACTCCACCAGTAATTTTGTTTCAAGTCTTTGTACATCTTGCTAGACCCCGGATGAATAGAATAAAGGGTAGCATGGGCCTCTCTCAAAATCGAGTTTTTCAACTCGTCATCCGCTGGAACACATAACCGGTTCTTAAATCGCAAAAGTCCATCCTCGTAAATCACAAATCCTGAGGCTTTCCCCTGAGTCACATCATCTCGAATACGTAATAAAAATGAGTCTGAACCCTATTTTAGTCTGATCGCCTCCTCAAGTGGCGATGAAATCTACAGCATGCAAAGCTGTCATTATACACGCTGTAACCAAACCTTGATCTCATGCCTTAGGAAATCCTGCTGAAGTTCTTTCTGAATGGTTAAGCGAGCAAGCATCTGCTCCTGAACGGACTTATGACTCAAGGCATCGACGACAACATTCACGTTACCCGGGTGATACTATATCTCGATATCATAGTCCTTAATCAGTTCTAACCACCGTCTCTGACGCATATTTAACTCCTTCTGAGTAAATATATACTTCAAGCTCTTATGATTGGTGAAAATCTGACAAGTGACGCCATAAAGATAATGACGCCAAATCTTCAATGCGAATACCACGGTCGCTAGTTCCAGGTCATGGGTTGGATAGTTGACCTCATAAGGCCTCAGTTGCCGCGAGGCATAAGTAATCACCTTCCTGTTCTGCATTAGTACACATCTGAGACCCTGCCCAGATGCGTCATTATAAACTATGAATCCCTCCATCCCTTACGATAAGGAAAAAACAGGCGCTGAAATTAAACGGCTCTTAAGTTCCTCAAAACTCCACTGACACGCGTCAGTCCACGTGTATTTCTTATCCTTCCGTAAAAGGTTCGTCATGGGTTGAGCGATTCTAGAAAATCCCTCCACAAATCGCCGGTAATATCCATCTAATCCGAGAAAGATTCGGATTTCTTTAACATTCTTCGAAGGTTGCCAATCTCGTATCGTCTTCTGAGGGTCGATACGTACTCCGTCTGCTGAAATTACATGTCCGAGAAACATCACCTCGGACATCCATAATTCACACTTGGAAAACTTCCCATAGAGCTGCTCTCGTCTCAACACGTCGAGAACCTGATAAAGGTGAAATTCGTGCTCCTCACGGTCACGAGAATAAGTCAAAATGTCATCTATGAATAAAACCAGGAACTGATCCAAATAGTTGATGAAAACTCAATTCATTAATTCCATGGATACCGCAGGTGCATCAGTTAACCCAAATGGCATCACTACAAACTCGTAATGTCTATAGAGTGTTCAAAACGCCGTCCTCGCGATATCCGACTCTCGAATTCGCAACTGAGGATACCCAGATCTTAAATCGATCTTGGAAAATACTGAAGCTCCCTGAAGTTGATCCAAAAGATCATTGATGTGGGGTAGGGGGTATTTATTCTTGATCGTCACCCTGTTCAGCTCAAGATAATCAATACACAAGCGAAAAGAGCCATCCTTCTTCTTGACAAATAACACTAGTACTCCCAACGGGGACGCACTCGGCTGGATATAACCCTTCTCGGTCAGTTCCTCCAGCTGATTCTTCAGTTCCTGCATTTCAGTCGGGGCCATACGATATGGTGCCTTTGATATTGTAGATGTACCAGGATCCAACTCAATCGTGAATTCCACATCTCTCTGTGGAGGCAAACTAGGTAGCTCGTATGGAAATACATCGGCATATTCCCTCGCTACCGGAATGTCCGCCAATGACACTGATGATTTCTCGGTCATGGTCATATAGCACCAATAACCAACACACCCTTGATTGAGTAATCTAACTGCTTTCATTACATTGATAACCTTTCCGGAACAGCTGAGGTTACTCCCCTGAAATACATATTCAACTCCATTGTCTGAAACAATAGTGACCATACGCTTACGGACACTAAGGATGGCATCGTGACGATCCATCCAATCAATACCCAAAATGACGTCGTCTCTAGGTAAATCCACCACGATCAGGTCTTCCAACCAATCAGGGCCATGAAACTGAATCGGACAATTCTTAATCTCACGATCTCCGATAATTCTCCTACCGTCAGGTAGCCCAATGATATAAGGCTCACAATTAGTAGCACTATCCAGATGAAGTCTACTCAAGCATGACTCGGAAATGAATGAATGCGATGCACCAGTATCAAAAAGAGTACACACAGGTTGAGATAGAAATTAGAGTGTACCTGAGATCATTCGGGCCTCTGGATCATCAGCTCTCTTCATCTCATAAATTCGGGGCTTGCCAGCCCCGGAACCGGATGCTCCTGTCTGATAGCTGTGGGCTCCACCTTTGTTTGCTCCCGTCATTTTAAACGACGCTGACTGAGTAGCCTGATTCTGAGTAGCTGACTGCTTCAGGGACTGAGATGTCGCCGGAGTGGGTTTGGAGTCCCTTCGGTAGAAACGAGCTTTATGCCCCGCAATCCCACAGTTATTACACGTGACTGTCTGCCTCAGACATTTCGTGCTGAAATGGCCCTGTTCACCACAGTTGCAACAGGTGATGGCCGAGCTGGCCGCTTGGGACTGAGATTCCATAGGTTTAGGTGCCGTAGGAGGTCGCTCAGAAAAAGTAGAGCCCATACGAGGCTTCTTGAAAGTGGCTTGACTGCCTTCGGGCTTACGCTTTTTCGATTTCTTGCTGGAAGATGAAGTCTGATTCTTTGAAATCTCCTTAGCAGTAAGATCATTAGCAAGAGCTTTCTCGATGAATTCAGCTAGAGTGGTGCAATGATGATTAAGCAATTGAAGCCTCATACGAGGTTTCAACCTTTTACTGAAATACTTGATTTTATCTGCCTCCGAGTGGATAATAGATGAGGCGAAAGGCAGTAGCTCCTGAAATTTCTCGGCAATGGCGAGAACATCTTCTTCTGTTGAGGGGTTGGGACTGAGTAACTCCAACAGCTTAGCCTCCCTGAGTGGGTCCGGATAATATCTTTCCATTATGAGAGTTTTGAACTGGCCCCACGTGAAAGCTCCGTCGGTGGGCTTCAGAGATAGCCACCATGAGTGAGCGCTCTTACCCAGATAGTAATCCACGACTGAAACTTTGTGTCCTTCAGGACACTCTACCATAGCAAATAATTTCTTGAAATGCTCCAGCCAGTGAATAATGTCCGCCGGCTCAGATGAGCCCTCGAAGGTAGGCGGCCTCTGGCGAGAAATGTCGTTGATGATGCTGCTCACATTCCTCTCTTGCCTCTGAGGCGGCGGCGGCGGAGCCTGCTAATTCTGAGCCATTGAGTTGTGCATCGTCTCCATCAGATGTGCCATCTGAGTCATTTGGGCCATCATGCCGTGCATAAACGCGAGTGGATCAACCCGAACACCTTCTAATTGAGTTGTGTCCCGGTTACGACTCCCGGACAGTGAAGGAATATTTCCAGGTGAATGTGTGGAAGCATCGCTGCTCGATGAGTTAGCATTATTCCTCGCGTTTTCACAAGTATTCATTCGAGATACCGGGTTTCGGCCCACACCGCGGCCTCTTCCCCTGTGTCCTCTGCCAGCTCTCTCCATACTGAAGTAGGAAAGTCACATGATAGTTATAGACCTCGCATGAATACCGCATTATGATTACGTCATGAAATGATAATAATGAGCATACGCGCTCTAACACAATGATTTCATGAATGATCAACTGAGGTGACAGGATTATCTGGTGAAATTCTTGAAATGATTATCTTGAACAAGTTAACAAGATTAATGATACGATCCTGAAGATCCACAACTGAGTAATGAAATGAATTGAGTGATTGAGTTAACTTGATCGATATGATCAGGATGAAAATGATGATTGAGGATTGTTAACTAATGAATAATGAATGAATGATTATTATTGCCAGAAATTATACCATGGCGTCAGAAATCTTACAGTTTTTTCGGTCTGAGGGGCTTGGCATTTGCACAGGTCACACGTGACGTGAAAGTCCAATGATACTAGTCTGATGACGATGATTTAAAATGAGACATGACTCGGAAGGTAGTATTCAAAACCACTCTCTGATACCAACTCTGTAACACCCCAAACTAGGCGGATATTACAGTGTCGTGGAACCCCGACTAGAACCCACCAGGCGAATGAAAATTAATGAATTACACAATACAAATGTAGTACCGAACCACATTACGTCATCAACTACTCCGATGAGGAGTTTCAAATACAACACACCCAGGAAACACTGAATACATGTATATTTTATATGAGGATAAAATATACAACACTGATGAAATGACAATCCAAAAGGAAGTGCACCAGAAAATACATAACAAGGAAGCATGAATGAAATGAAGAGACTGGGGCCCTACTAGTATCATTGGGACTCCTCGTTGTCAACGTTCTCTTCCCGTGCTTTTGCCTTGCCATGACCTAAAAATAATATCCCCAACGGGGTCAGTTACACAGAACAACAATCCTCAAGAGTTGAACAATATACAACAATCATATGAATGAACTAAGATATAGAGTTGAATGATGGGCATCATAGTTCGCCCAAATGGAATGTGCAAGTGCACAAGTAGCCGAGTGTCCGGAGTCTAGCATATACACCCGCAACTTAGCCTAATTAGTCTCACGGAGGTACTTTACCGTGTGCACAGTCCAATGTGTCCGGAGTCCCACATATACACATGACCATAGTGTCCCCGACTGAAAATTCCACACATACGCCACCCGGACACGCAATATAATCCCGGAAGGTTACAAGAACAAAAACGACCAAGATGAGAGATAGTGAATAAAATCCGACAAGGATAAAGAACGACTCACCGAGATGAAATAATGATACAACGAGTGATAGCTTCAATGAAATGATTTGGAACTGTCGTTCCCCGTGAGTTACATGATTAGTTGATAATTACAAGTCTCGACATGAATGATATATTATGAGTGAATTACATGTATGAATGAACAACAATGTAAGAAATGAATGTTCCTTTAATCGAGTAAGAATTAACTTACACAAATACCGGTGAATAAAATCCTTCCTCGAACAAACGTCCTACGTTGAAAATACCGGTCGCTCGAACAACCTTGAATAACATAATTACCAATAAATGCTCAATATACGTATTAATCACGATTATCACCAACTCAAAAGTCGTTACAACAATAACCAAAACTCATTGGGGCATTCTAACGTATACATTGCAAACATTCTCCCGTTGATTACAACTATTCCCCAAAAATATATCGAAAACCAACCTCCAAAAGTAATTCAATCCAACAAAACTTCATTAATGACATCAATGATCCAATAGGAAACCACAACTCAAGGTTATGACAACATCAATCGGAAACCCCCAAAATATCCAAAGTCAAACCCCAAGGGTTCTTGAATAATTCCCCAAATACTCATCAAATCCACAATATACACCAATAAATCCATAGGAATACATGTATTAAAGGTAGATAATCCATATCTAACATCTTACAATATCATAGCAAGCTTACACGAAGAGATCGGAAGGAAAACACTCGAACTCCGAAATTATAGATTCAAGAATGATTACCTTGATTTGATGTGTTGGAGAGGATTAGGTGATGATTAATATGACTTAGAAGCTAGAAGATGATGATAGGTGAGATCAGCTCGAAAAGATGTCTCCAAATTGCCTGAAATCGCCCGAACACGCCGGAAGGAGGAAGTGAAATGAAAAATGACGAAACTGGACTGAACTGTCCAATTTATACCTGAACCAGTTTAGCGCACGTTAAACCCTGATGCTTAGCGTGTAGCAGGCATACCGGTTGGTCCAGTACCCACTGCCTACATCGTTAGCGTATGCTACGTACTTGGTAGCGTGCGCTAACACCTCGTCCTTAGCGTACGTTAACCTTGTGTTAGCGTGCGCTACCTGAAAGTTGATGCCCAGTAACTGGAGTCCAGAACCTACTGTCATCTGGCCTGATTGAGCCTTAGCGCGCGCTACCCTATTATTAGCGTGCGCTACCAACTAATCCTTGTGTATGCTATGCACACTCTTAGCGTACGCTACGAATTATTTCAACTCAGTCCAGTACCCACTGGACTCTGTTCCAATATGCTAGCGCGCGCTGATGGATCCCGATAGCGTGCGCTACACACATCATTTAATGTACGTTATACTCCAATTGTAACGTGAGTTACGAACCTCACTAATCCAGTCCAGTACCTTCTGGACTGTCTGTCCAAATGCATTAGCGTGCGCTAATACTAAGAGGTTAGCGTGCGCTACCTGTACTCAATTAGTGCGCGCTAAAAAGAGTGTTGGGTTCCGGGGTCGGATATTGTGCCGTTTTGCAGAAGCGTAAATAAAAATTGTGGAAAATAAATGACGCACGGATTTATAGAGGTTCGGCTATAAACGAGTCTACGTCCTCTCTTTATCTTTTTCAATAGATTAAAGATAGCAACCTCTACGCCTCTCTTCTATCGGTCGAGGTATAACTGTTTACAATCACGTCTTCTATCGGTCCGTGATAAACCGCTTGTACTTGTCTTTGCGTCGGTCCAAGTTAAACTGTTTTCCTTTTAGTAGGACAAGGAATCAACCTCTCTAGCTTTCTATGGGTACTAGATAAACCTCACGAAGATAGCGATTGCGATTCTAACAATGCCGGATCCTTGATCCTAATAACACCGAATCCAATCGTATCTTTTTTTTACCACTCATGTATGTTTTCGTGAACTCTCACTCAAACACTTACAATTAAGCTCAATATCAACAACAAGAATGTGTGTAATAATATCACAAGAATAGACTATTTGCTCAAGGTTGTTGTGTATGATCAATACCATAAGCATGGTATTTATAGGCTCCATCATCAAACTAGCCGTTAGTCGCTGATCGCTGCTACGTACGCTATCATCTCCTTATTACGTACGCAAGCCTCTTTACGTACGTTAACCACAATAGGTTACGTACGTAAGCCTCTTCACAAATCAGTCCAGGGAGTTTCGTCATTTTGGGTTACGTACGTTATCATTTCCTTCGTTATGTACGTTAACATTACGTCACTGCTGACGTCATATATCTGTTGAATGCTTTTCTGACTTTGACTCCTCCAACATTCACTTGTTTGAACTGAGTTACGTACGTTATCTCTCATCCGTTACGTACGTAAGTTTCATCATATTACGTACGTTAACATTGTCTTGTTACGTACGTTAGCTTTGTTTTTCTCCAGCATTTTGCACTTCGTTTTCCTTCGATGCTTGCTTCGTCTCTTCGTTGTTTTGTTTTGTTTAGCAACTTTAATCATCAAAACACTTGTAATTTATGTATGGAACAAAATGTTCCAACAATCTCCCCATTTTTGATGATTACAAAACAACACTTCGTCAATGGGATTTACCTGCAAAAATACAAATATATGTATATGTGTACAGACTAAAGTTTTCGACTTTGTCCGTTTTGTTAGTTTATTCTCCCATTTCTTTTTCGACTCCTTCTTTTCTTTTCTCCTTTTCTTTTCTCATTTTCAAATTTTCATCGTATTTTTGACGTCTCCGCATTTTTCTTTTTCTGTCATTTTCGACTTCTCCTTTTTATTTTTCGATTTTCTCCCCCTTTTAGGGTTAACCCCATTTTGGACTTCTTTTTCTCCTTCTCTATTCTCTCCCCCTTTTTGTCTTCATCAAAAAGTGGATAAAATATCAATTGAAATAAATAATACCAAAATATAAAATATGCATGATACAATTTATGATAAATAAAAGCATAAAGGGTAAAAACTTCCCCTGAAAATATTATCTCCCATTTTAAAAAAATTATACTCCCCTGAGTAAAATATCAAAATTCAATTTTTGGGGACCCAACCTATAGTTGGTTTTTGTTTTGAAATATAGACGACATTTGGAATGATGGTTCCTTTAGGGACCCAAATTTTCTTAATTTTTATCGTCCGACGAGGGCTTTTGCAATTTGAAACGTGATGCCCGATTTTCAAACACTTTTCGCAGTGGGGTATTTTAAAATTAACGGATTCGTTTTTCGAACGTGGTTTGAATCCTAACCCCTCTTTATTTAAAGTATATTTTTGAACACATAACATTTGTTCAAATTTATCGTTGCCGCACGAGAATTTTCTTGTCAAAGATTTTAGTTCATCTTGAACTTTTAAAAGATCATTCTTCAAAATATTCTCATTTTCAATGCATTTCGAATGATCGATTTCGACAAATTTTCCCTTCTCGATAATTTTGGAATTTTCAATTTCCAAAGATTTAATTTTAGACTTAAGGGATTTAGTTTCCGATAAAGCATTTTGGAAATCCGTATGTAATAACTCAAATGCATCAAAAAGTTCGTCACGGGAGGATGTACTTACTTGGCTTTCGATGTCGCTGTCGTCGAACGAACTCCGGGCCATGAGAGCGAGATTATTTTGTTCGATAAATTCGTCGTCTTCGTCTTCATCGCTCCATGTTGCCACGAGGACCTCCTTCTTGGGTTTGGCATGGCAATGTTTAGCGAAGTGGCCTGGTTTTCCACATAGTCGACAAGAGTTGTCGAATTTCTTCGTTTCGCTCGAGATATCCTTCTTCCTCTGGTTTAATAAGGTTTGGAATTTATTAATATTCTTGGCATAGTATGCCGCTTCTTCGTCACTTTCTTCCACCGGTATTTCTTCTTTCTTCCTCGATATCTTAGCCTTCATGGCTAACGATCGTTCTTTCGGCTTCGGCTTGACACTTCGTGATTTTAACACGATCTCATAATTGATTAGTGAACCAACAAGGGCACTAAAATCAAGTTTGTTTAGATCTTTAGATTCCATAATCGTGGTCACTGTGCCGTCCCATTCGCTAGGTAGTGATCGTAAAATTTTCTTGACTTTTTCACTACTAGATAATGGTTTACCAAACGAAGCAAGTCTATTTGTGATGACCGAGAATCGGTCGAGCATATTGGTGATGGACTCGTCACCTTTCATCATGAATAACTCGTAGTCATGGAGAAGCATATTGATCTTCGTCTCCTTGACTTGAGTTGTCCCTTCGTGTGTGGTTTCAAGAATTTTCCATATTTCTTTCGCAATCTCACACGATGAGATTCAATTGACCTCTTCGGGATTTAAGGCACAAAATAAAAGTTGGGTGGCCTTACAATTTAGATGGTCATTTTTCCAATCGGCATCATCGTAGTCTTCAAAAGATTTGAGCATACCGTCGGATTTGATCGGAACTTTTGGGCCGAGACAAATAATCTTTCAAATCTCTATATCGTAGGCACGAATAAAGATTGCCATCTTTTTCTTCCATGTCAAATAATTTGAACCATCGAAGAATGGTGGTCGATTGAGATCAAGGCCTTCGACTGGAGAGAATTGAAACGCTATTTTTGGATCTTTTTCTCCTCGGATGTTAAGCCGCGTATTGGAGTACCGCTCCGATACCAATTGTTGGGTTCCGGGGTCGGATATTGCGCCGTTTTGTGGAAGCGTAAATAAAAATTGCGGAAAATAAATGACGCATGGATTTATAGAGGTTCAGCTATAAACGATCCTACATCCTCTCTTTATCTTTTTCAATAGGTTAAAGATAGCAACCTCTACGCCTCTCTTCTATCGGTCAAGGTATAACCGTTTACAATCACGTCTTCTATCGGTCCGTGATAAACCGCTCGTACTTGTCTTTGCGTCAGTCCAAGTTAAACCGTTTTCCTTTTAGTAGGACAAGGAATCAACCTCTCTAGCTTTCTATGGGTACTAGATAAACCTCACGAAGATAGCGATTGTGATTCTAACAATGCCGGATCCTTGATCCTAATAACACCGAATCCAATCATATCTTTTCTTTACCACTCGTGTATGTTTTCGTGAACTCTCACTCAAACACTTACAATTAAGCTCAATATCAACAACAAGAATGTGTGTAATAATATCACAAGAATAGACTATTTGGTCAAGGTTGTTGTGTATGATCAATACCATAAGCATGGTATTTATAGGCTCCATCATCAAACTAGCCGTTAGCTGCCAGACTGCTCATTACGTACGCTATCATCTCCTTATTACGTACGCAAGCCTCTTTACGTACGTTAACCACAATAGGTTACGTACGTAAGCCTCTTCACAAATCAGTCCAGGGAGTTTCGTCATTTTGGGTTACGTACGTTATCATTTCCTTCGTTATGTACGTTAACATTACGTCACTGCTGACGTCATATATCCGTTGCATGCTTTTCTGACTTTGACTCCTCCAACGTTCACTTGTTTGAACTGAGTTACGTACGTTATCTCTCATCCATTACGTACGTAAGTTTCATCATATTACGTACATTAACATTGTCTTGTTACGTACGTAAGGTTTGTTTTTCTCCAGCATTTTGCACTTCGTTTTCCTTCGATGCTTGCTTCGTCTCTTCGTTGTTTTGTTTTGTTTAGCAACTTTAATCATCAAAACACTTTTAATTTATGTATGGAACAAAATGTTCCAACAATCTCCCCCTTTTTGATGATTACAAAACAACACTTCGTCAATGGGATTTACCTGCAAAAATACAAATATATGTATATGTGTACAGACTAAAGTTTTCGACTTTATCCGTTTTGTTAGTTTATTCTCCCATTTCTTTTTCGACTCCTTCTTTTCTTTTCTCCTTTTCTTTTCTCATTTTCAAATTTTCATCGTATTTTTGACGTCTCCGCATTTTTCTTTTTCTGTCATTTTCGACTTCTCCTTTTCATTTTTCGATTTTCTCCCCCTTTTAGGGTTAACCCCATTTTCGACTTCTTTTTCTCCTTCTCTATTTCTCCCCCTTTTTGTCTTCATCAAAAAGTGGATAAAATATCAATTGAAATAAATAATACCAAAATATAAAATATGCATGATACAATTTATGATAAATAAAAGCATAAAGGGTAAAAACTTCCCCTGAAAATATTATCTCCCATTTTAAAAAAATTATACTCCCCCTGAGTAAAATATCAAAATTCAATTTTTGGGGACCCAACCTATAGTTGGTTTTTGTTTTGAAATATAGACGACATTTGGGATGATGGTTCCTTTAGGGACCCAAATTTTCTTAATTTTTATCGTCCGACGAGGGCTTTTGCAATTTGAAACGTGATGCCCGATTTTCAAACACTTTTCGCAGTGGGGTATTTTAAAATTAACGGATTCGTTTTTAGAACGTGGTTTGAATCCTAACCCCTCTTTATTTAAAGTATATTTTTGAACACATAACATTTGTTCAAATTTATCGTTGCCGCACGAGAATTTTCTTGTCAAAGATTTTAGTTCATCTTGAACTTTTAAAAGATCATTCTTCAAAATATTCTCATTTTCAATGCATTTCGAATGATCGATTTCGACAAATTTTCCCTTCTCGATAATTTTGGAATTTTCAATTTCCAAAGATTTAATTTTAGACTTAAGGGATTTAGTTTCCGATAAAGCATTTTGGAAATCCGTATGTAATAACTCAAATGCATCAAAAAGTTCGTCACGGGAGGATGTACTTACTTGGCTTTCGATGTCGCTGTCGTCGAACGAACTCCGGGCCATGAGAGCGAGATTATTTTGTTCGATAAATTCGTCGTCTTCGTCTTCATCGCTCCATGTTGCCACGAGGACCTCCTTCTTGGGTTTGGCATGGCAATGTTTAGCGAAGTGGCCTGGTTTTCCACATAGTCGACAAGAGTTGTCGAATTTCTTCGTTTCGCTCGAGATATCCTTCTTCCTCTGGTTTAATAAGGTTTGGAATTTATTAATATTCTTGGCATAGTATGCCGCTTCTTCGTCACTTTCTTCCACCGGTATTTCTTCTTTCTTCCTCGATATCTTAGCCTTCATGGCTAACGATCGTTCTTTCGGCTTCGGCTTGACACTTCGTGATTTTAACACGATCTCATAATTAATTAGTGAACCAGCAAGGGCACTAAAATCGAGTTAGTTTAGATCTTTAGATTCCATAATCGTGGTCACTGTGCCGTCCCATTCGCTAGGTAGTGATCGTAAAATTTTCTTGACTTTTTCACTACTAGATAATGGTTTACCAAACGAAGCAAGTTCATTTGTGATGACCGAGAATCGGTCGAGCATATTGGTGATGGACTCGTCACCTTTCATCATGAATAACTCATAGTCATGGAGAAGCATATTGATCTTCGTCTCCTTGACTTGAGTTGTCCCTTCGTGTGTGATTTCAAGAATTTTCCATATTTCTTTCGCACTCTCACACGATGAGATTCAATTGACCTCTTCGGGATTTAAGGCACAAAATAAAAGTTGGGTGGCCTTACAATTTAGATGGTCATTTTTCCAATCGGCATCATCGTAGTCTTCAAAAGATTTGAGCATACCGTCGGATTTGATCGGAACTTTTGGGCCGAGACAAATAATCTTCCAAATCTCTATATCGTAGGCACGAATAAAGATTGCCATCTTTTTCTTCCATGTCAAATAATTTGAACCATCGAAGAATGGTGGTCGATTGAGAGCAAGGCCTTCGACTGGAGAGAATTGAAACGCCATTTTTGGATCTTTTTTTCCTCGGATGTTAAGCCGCGTATTGGAGTACCGCTCCGGTACCAATTGTTGGGTTCCGGGGTCGGATATTGCGCCATTTTGTGGAAGCGTAAATAAAAATTGCGGAAAATAAATGACGCATGGATTTATAGAGGTTCAGCTATAAACGATCCTACGTCCTCTCTTTATCTTTTTCAATAGGTTAAAGATAGCAACCTCTACGCCTCTCTTCTATCGGTCGAGGTATAACCGTTTACAATCACGTCTTCTATCGGTCCGTGATAAACCGCTCGTACTTGTCTTTGCGTCAGTCCAAGTTAAACCGTTTTCCTTTTAGTAGGACAAGGAATCAACCTCTCTAGCTTTCTATGGGTACTAGATAAATCTCACGAAGATAGTGATTGTGATTCTAACAATGCTCGAACCTTGATCCTAATAACACCGAATCCAATCATATCTTTTCTTTACCACTCGTGTATGTTTTCGTGAACTCTCACTCAAACACTTACAATTAAGCTCAATATCAACAACAAGAATGTGTGTAATAATATCACAAGAATAGACTATTTGCTCAAGGTTGTTGTGTATGATCAATACCATAAGCATGGTATTTATAGGCTCCATCATCAAACTAGCCGTTAGCTGCCAGACTGCTCATTACGTACGCTATCATCTCCTTATTACGTACGCAAGCCTCTTTACGTACGTTAACCACAATAGGTTACGTACGTAAGCCTCTTCACAAATCAGTCCATGGATTTTCGTCATTTTGGGTTACGTACGTTATCATTTCCTTCATTACGTACGTTAACATTACGTCATTATTGACGTCATATATCCATTGCATGCTTTTCTGACTTTGACTCCTCCAACGTTCACTTGTTTGAATTGAGTTACGTACGTTATCTCTCATCCATTACGTACGTAAGTTTCATCATATTACGTACGTTAACATTGTCTTGTTACGTACGTTAGCTTTGTTTTTCTCCAGCATTTTGCACTTCGTTTTCCTTCGATGCTTGCTTCGTCTCTTCGTTGTTTTGTTTTGTTTAGCAACTTTAATCATCAAAACACTTTTAATTTATGTATGGAACAAAATGTTCCAACAAAGAGTACGTAGCGTGCGCTACTCCTCACGTACAGTCTACCACAAAGATGACGATGAAGATAAACTTAGCTCAAATCTCAAACAAGGTAGAAAGTCGAATGATAACTGATCCAGGATTCTAAGTACGTCAAATAGTGAACACGATGAACGAACATGAATGATGAATGATTATTACTGAGTGAATTATTACTGAATGAAAATTAATGAATAATAATGAATGAATTTACAATAAGGTATTACAAATCCTAATAATGCCGGATTAAAGATCCTAATAATATGGATTAAAGCTCCTTGAATGGTTTCTCTAAAGATTTGTGAAGGAGTGATACAAAACTCACAACAACTGAAGAAGATACGAAGTGTATGAAACATTACAATATAAGAACAACACTCGTATATTTCTTATCATAACTTAAATGGAAGAAATATAGCAATTTAATCAGAGCTCAATGTAATGCAAGTTCACTTGAAGTTGTGTATCCATCCATACTAAATGTGATGATGGTATTTATAGGCTTTTCAAGCCTTGGAGCCGTTATTGCACAGTGATATTAGTGTACGCTAATATTGCTTCTAGCGTGCGTTATCGAAAACGGTGACTTTTAACTAATAAAAAAAGGAACAGTCTTCTTTTCGGCTCTAACGGTCATAAGTCCTCATTAGCGTGCATTACACATATGCATAGCATGCGTTAGCTGATAGTCAACCCTGAAAAGCCGGATACGCATCTACTTTGGTGTAACGGACATAATTCCAATGTTCATATAGGTTAATGGTCATATTTTGAATTTAGCGCGCGTTAACTTTCACTATAGCATACGTTGATGTCTCCAGACTTACTTTTTAGACTACTCTGGAGATGCTAGATAACGTGCGTTACTTCCTCCACTTAGCATGCGTTACTTCACCGTTAGCGTGCGTTTCCTGCGTTCATGTCTGAATTACAGAACCCTCTGTCTTGAGGCTTTAATGTGCACTATGAACACATTTACGTGCATTACTAGCTTCACTTAGCCTGTGTTATTGCACCATTAGCGTCCATTTCCTGCTTTCATGTCTGAATTACAGAACTCTCTGTGTTGACGCTTTAGCGTGCATTAGGAACACATTTGCGTGCATTAATAGATCCATATAGAGTGCGTTGTTTCACTATTAGCGTGTGTTAATCATTTTCTGATGATAACATTGAGCTTACTGTCCTGGTCCGTTAAAGTGCGTTACATGAGACTGTAACGTGCGTTAGAAGTATTGGTAGCATGCGCTAATCATAACGGTTGCATGCGTTAAGCTTGCCATCAATATTCTGTCCAGTTCTCTGTTCAAGGTACTTAACATACGCTACTATATGGTATAGCGCGCATTATATGATACTAAGTGATTTTGAAATCATCATCAAAACTATATTTGCTCAACAGTCTCCCCTCTTTGATGATGACAAAACACTTAGTAAAAATTCCTGCAAAATTTTGTAAATGAAATTTCGAATCAAAGTTTTTCCTTTATTCGATTTTTGTTAGTGTGTTGATAAGGAATTTTCACACATATTTTGTCCCCCTTTTTGTCATAAGCAAAAAGGTTACCTCCCCCTCACGAATGCAATCAAAGGCCATAAAATATCAAGTACAAACAACATTAATCAAGACATTCAAATACCACTAGTAACCTTCAAAGCATTCAAATACCAAGATTCACAACAAAAATAGTGAACAAGAAAATAAGTTATAAAGATGTTCGACAAGAAAATAAGCGGAGATTAATTTAAGGGTTGGAAGACGGGTCCTGAAAATGGAAACTCAAATTAGTAGAGCGAATATATGCTTCGAGAAGTGATTTCACCAACTTCATTTCTTCCCGATGTTCATTTAGATCGGAACGAAGACCCTTAAGTTCTTCCTTGATTTCAAACTGACCAGTTTCCAAACTCCCCATCCATACGACCAAGTCATCTTCCTCTTTGATTGCACTTGTTTCCCCGAAAATTTTCTTCTTCCCTTTGTCTTGAGCTTTGCACTGAAATCCTCTAGTTTGTATTTCCTGTAAAGTCTCGGGGTCCTCTCCGAGTGATTTTTTCCTCGGGTGTTGCGAGGCGTGTACCCTTTGGCACCCGATCATCTTCACAAAGGTACGAGAACAAAACCCATCATTGATAAAGAGTTTCAAAGTAATGCATCGCCTATAGCATGGAGTCAGAGATCTCGTGACCTCGAGATACCGGGATAGACACTTCGCTTTGCAGGTTTACTTTATGGAATTTAAAGATATCCGTTAGAATGTATCCAAAGGGCATTCCGGCTTTTCGTGTCCTAGAAGAATAATTTTTGGAATGGAATAAATCTCCTTTAGCCATCATCCAGTTAAAAACTATGGCGGCAAAGTTCACTTGTTCCTCATTCAAGACATGATAGACG
The DNA here is from genome assembly GCA_033398695.1 of Orobanche coerulescens. Lineage (NCBI taxonomy): Eukaryota > Viridiplantae > Streptophyta > Magnoliopsida > Lamiales > Orobanchaceae > Orobanche > Orobanche coerulescens. Next base: position 57,081,015 of record CM065803.1, read on the forward strand.
ACTTGTTTATCAACACCAACAAGCTTGTGTTGAGTGTTGATTTTTGGCATGAGGGATTTTGTAAGAGCAACAAGAAACAAACGGATATCAATTTCGAAGTCATTATTCTCAAGGATATCATCAGTGATATCAATCACTACTTTCGAACTCAAAAACTCTCGGATGTCAAGATCACTCAAATTCGACTCTTCATCGTATTGAGCCGACCCATTACACATGAATCCATCATAGCTAAGCTCAAAAATTTCTTTCAAGATTTCATAAGACACGAATATCTTCATACCACAGACCAGTGAAAATAAGACAGATGATTTCGAAGAGGAATGAGTCCAGTATGTAAATTCGCATAGAACTCACGCATCAAATCTGGGTAAATCGGACCTTTCATCTCAACAAATTTAGTGATCCCCAATTTGTCAAAAAATTCACAAATCTTTAACCCTACTCTGTCCATACTTGCAAATTTGAAGTAATAGCAATCAGTAATATGCTCTTGAGGCATAATTTGATAGTATACCTCTTGACAAACCGAAGAGTGAAACTTGGAGCTGTCAAGTTCATCCGACCGCGGGCGTTTGGAACTCTCATATTGTTTCTTCATCACAGTTTTAGATCCACTTGCCATGATAGAAATTTGATAGCATAGATTTAACAAAAAATTGAAGAGAGAGAGAGAGAGAGAGAGAGAGAGAGAGAGACGGGATGTCAGTGATATTTACAGGTTTAGCGACGGGTGAAGAAGGTGAAGAAATAAGAAAGGGTTGACCCAATTAGGTTTAAATATGGATCTGGACGGTTTCGATAGCGTGCGCTATTATTGGTCCTAGCGGGGGCTATTGGATAATAGGTTCTGAGGTCAGTAAATTTAATGGAGGTTTTCAGGTTTTTTACAAATCTGATAGCATGCGCTACCTGTGGAATGTAGCGTGCGCTAACAGTTCATGCTCCATTCAATTTATGAAGTACGTTATGAAATAAATTTCTAAAAATTATTGATATGACTCATACCAAGGCTAATTGATCTTTTGTGCCAACAAAAATTAAACTAATATCTTTCTTTTGAGCGTGATCGCGCAAAAAATGATGCCTTATATCAATATGTTTGGTTCTACTATGTAAGATAGGATTTTTGCTGAGATTTATGTGCTAGTATTATTACATAAAGTTGGAATGTTTTCAAAATTTACGCCATAATCTCGAAGTTGATTTTAATCCATAGTACATGGGCATAAGCACTGCCAGCAGCTACATATTCGGCTTCGGTTGTGGATATTGCTACACTTATTTGTTTCTTACTCCCCCAAGAAATCAGGCAAGAGCCAAGAAAATGACATGTACCACTTGTACTCTTTTTATCTATATTGCATCCACCGAAATCGGCATCGCTAGATGCAACGAGCTTAAAATCAAGGCAAGAAGGATATCATAAGCCTAAGCCAATGGTTCCACTAAGATACCGGAAAATTCGTTTGCACGCAATTAAATGTGGTTCATTTGGATTAGATTGATATCTAGCACATAAGCAAGTAGTAAAGATTATATCCGATCTAGAAGCTGTTAGATACAGTAATGAACCAATCATACCTCAAAAGAATTTTTGGTCCACGGATTTTCCATGCTCATCTTTGTCAAGCTTTAGTGAAGATGACATTGGAGTAGATATAGCTTTGCAATTCTCCATCTTAAATTTCTTAAGCAAGTCTTTGGTGTATGTTGTTTGATGAGTAAAAATTCATCATACCTTACGTACGTTAGCTTCATTACGTACGTTAACATCAACATGTTACGTATGTTATACTACATGCAAATTAGTCAACTAGCTTCTATCTTGTTCATTATGTAGGTTAAGAAACTGCCCTTTACGTACGTTAATCATATCCGTTGCTCGCTGACCTATGCCATGACGTCATCTCCAATGTTCTTCTTGTTTGAATACTGAAACACTTCATAACTGTAACACCCCAAACTAGGCGGATATTACTGTGCCGTGGACCCCTGACTGGGACCCACCAGGCGAATGAAAATCAATGAATTACACAATACAAATGTAGTACCAAACCACATTACATCATCAATTACTCCGATGAGGAGTTTCAAATATAACGCACCCAGGGAACGCTGAATGTATGTATATCTTATATGAAGAAAAAATATACAACACTGAACAAATGACAATCCAAAAAGAAGTGCGGCGGAAAAATACATAACAAGGGAACATGAACGAAATGAAGAGACTGGGGCCCCCTACTAGTATCACTGGGACTCCTCGCCGTCAACGTTCTCTTCCCGTGATTTTGCCTTGCCATGACCTAAAAACAATATCCCCAACGGGGTCAGTTACACAGAACAACAATCCTCAAGAGTTGAACAAAATACAACAATCAAATATCTTAGTTATGAAATCCAGCTGAAGAGGGGCATCATAGTACGCCCGTAATGGTATGTGCAAGTGCACAAGACGAGTGTCCGGACACACCCACCCTTGTACCTAATTAGTCTCACGAAGTAACTTTACCGTGTGCACAGTCCATTGTGTCGGTTAACCCTTCACATGACTATCGTGTGCCCGACTAAAAATTCCACACATCCCCACCCGGCCACGCAATATGAACCCAGAAAGTCACATGAACAAGAGTGACCAAAGAATATTAATGAATAATAATGTGACAAGGGTCAAGAATGACTCACCGAGATGAAGTAATAATGAAATGAATGGTAGCTCATTGAAATAGTCTTCTCGCGAACAAACGTCTCTAATGGAGAGTACTGGTCGCTCGTGTAATATCCGCAATTTCGATTTCCGGTAATTTCCTTTTTTAGAGGAAGCCCATCTTAGGGACTCTATTGTGACTGTTTCATTATTCCGAGAATGATTAATTCTACACTTTTTGTCATCCGTGTTCGTTTCGGTGTCGTTTTATTGAGTTCCGTGTTCTTAAGCGACTTTTTCAAGTATGAGTTCGACTTTGTAAAATTATCATAAATTCTTGGAAAATCCGAAAATTCTGAATCTTTACAATATTATATAGCATCAAGTTATCTTCTCAATGCTTCAAACGGTGAGTCAATCAGAGTCTGGACGAAGGAGTTATGGTCGAAGTAGCTAAGACTGCACAATGTGTCTTTTTCGTGCTAGAGCGGGCTGTACCACGGGCCGCGGCCCCTGCTGGCCGGGCAGCGGCACTAAGCTGATTGCTGGGCATTTTTTTGGCCATGGGCCGCGGCACAATCGACCCGAGCCGCGGTACACGGGTTTTTTCTGCACTTTGTCAGCAGATTTTCGAGGAGAAAACTTCATTTTTCTTCTCTCTTATTCCTCCTTCCATCTAGGGCGATTTGTGAGCGATTTTTGGGCGGTTTATCTCAGGGAATTCATCTTATTCAAGTTCTTGGTGTGGACTAACAACATCAAATCCATGTTCTTCGTCCGAGTCAAGGTATTTTGGCTTGAACACATGTTTTTGAAGATTTTAGGGATTTTCCTTTTGATTTCGATTCCAATCCGTTGTTGATCAATTAATTGTTGTATAAACGTTGTTTTGGACGTGTTCTATGGATTGTATATCCGTATTTTGAGTTCGTTGGAACCCAATCAGGATTTTTGGTTTTCTAAGGAACCTTGAACATTTAGTAGCCGATTAAATGTCTCAAAGGGTTCCCTTCAATTCTTGATCGTGTTTTCCTTTGTTTTCAATTATTATTCTCGTAGTAACTGTGTTTCCATTGGATTTCACGGAGGATTGTAGGTGTTCGGGGTTTTCCGGGTTGTGCCGTGTTCATAGGAATATTCAGGTGCCGGCGATCGAGGCAAGTATCTTATTATACGACTTGTATCTTGCGACTTGAAATCACATATTAGGTTATGATGATTTTGCTTGCCTTCGTAAATATGTTCTGTTTGAGTTGGTTGTGTATTCCATAATTTGAAGGCTTTGTGATAATAGTGTCATATTGGTATACATGTTAGGTGTTGTGTCATTTGTGCAGGATTGCGACGTACATATGGGATGGTTGTACACTTGATTGTGCAATGTATTGTGTACCGATCGTGTGTTATGTTGGTTGTGTGTCATTGATTGATGACAGTTGTTATGAGTGTTGAGATTGTGTTATGTGCGTGTGATGTACGATGTTGTGGTGATCAACGTGATTGATTAACTGTGCTCATTGTTGTATGAAATGTGAATGTGAATGTGAATATGTGTGTGACCGCTAAGTTCACTCGTGATAGTTCGACGAGACCTACGAGGACTCGTGGCAGTGGACTATGGGGTCATGACTTAGTGAGGTACTGAGGTCCAATCGTGCTGGTCTGACGAGGCCTACGATAACACATGGCAGTGGACCATGAGTTTCGGGCACAGTGCGTCCAACCGGGTGAGCTGGACGGGGCTTACGGTGACACGTGGCAGTGGACTACGGTGTTAGGACTGTGTGTGTGATTGTTGTGATTGATATAGTCCGTGTGGGTTGTTGAACCTACGGAGACACGTGACAGTGGATCACGGTGTTAGAATTGGTTATGCTTGGTTATCTGTATGTGGAATAGTCCGTGTGGGTTGTTGAACCTACGGAGACACGTGACAGTGGATCACGGTGTCGGAATTGATTATGTTTGTTTATTTGTGCGTGGTGTAGTCCGTGTGGGTTGTTGAACCTACGGAGACACGTGACAGTGAATCACTCTGTCATGAATATGTTTTGACAATCAAAGTTTTGAAAGGAAAGTTTTAAGAAAATGAATGTTGGATCGAGTCCCGAGCGATTGGGTAAATGTTTTTCGTGTTTTGAATTGTTAAGTTGTGAAACAAGATTTGGTTTAAGACCCTAAAGTTATTCGAAAGGATTTGTAACTTGGGACTTGAGGCCTTAAAGATTTTTGTTCCTAAAATTCCCGAGATGATAAGTTTATTTTTTTTAAATCCGTCATAGCTTATTTTCCTTTGTTAAAACCTCCCGGGAATATTTTGGTACTTGGTTATTAAATTTGATTATGATCAATGTTTGCTCGTTACATTTGTATGATTTGATACTTGCACTAGTAAAACAGTGGAGTTTTACTAACCCCCGAGTAATCGGGGGGTGGATGTCTGTTTTCCATCCAGGTACATGCAGGTTTAGGGGAGCAGTCACACGATTGGCACAGGAGGATGACGAGCTGCGATACTAATCAAGAGTTGAGAGTTGGTAGAGTTTGGTTGTATTGTCAGAGTTGATTTCAGTCTTCCGCTGTATTATCTTTCAACCACTGTATGGGTAATGTTGTATAAGTCAGTTTTGTTGATTGAGTTGTGTGACCTCATCGGTCTGTGTATTCACGTGTAAGTGACCATAACGGTCTATATTATTTTATTGTTTGACCCTGACCGGGCAAGCATTTGGTCGTTTAGTAAGGTATAGCCTGGTAGATCCTCGTAAAAAGGGGTCTACGGCGTGTAATATTCCCATATGGTTTTGGGGGTGTTACATTTATGGTATCGGAGCTTAGGTTGTGGAAACCTAGGCTGTCGGGTTTAGTGGTGTCTGTTGAGCTTTGTCTCATTGGATTTTGTCTGACTGAGTCGTGTCGCGACGCGTCATCTGAGTTGGTTGGTCGTGATTAGTATCGTGGGGCGATCATCATCTTCGTGCGATCTGTGGATGTAAGTCTCCCTTCTTTGTGTTTGTGCCTCATCTGATGCGAGTTACTGGTATGATTATGTGTTAAGTGACGGAATCTTTATGCAGATTTTTAGTTTCATGATTGCGTTTATGTGACTCTCATATTTCGTCTATATGAGGAGCAGTGTCGCTGCTAATGTATTTTCGAACTGTATTTTATCCGCTGCGTGAGTTCTTTCAAAATGACTTTCAGTATTTTGCAAACTGAGTTTTACTTCGTAAAACCGACTCCCTAAGTCGAGTTTTGGCATTTTGGCCTTGAATGTTTTATGACGGTTTGATAAATGATTGTGTGAGTTTTGGGCATTCTGACCTATTGAATTTCTGAAAACCTTGAGTATATTAGAAAATAAATTTCTAGACGTACCTTTCAAATGGAGTATTTTCTCGTGGTACTTTCAAGGTGCCACAGTACGATTCAAAATTATTCCAGTCGAGGACCAAAATATTTTGAGACATTTTCAATTATTTAGAAATGCTTTGCTTAGACCCGATGGTCTAATATTTCTGAAAATTTTTCACTAAAGAAATGTGTCCTCATTTTTTTTTATCAAACGCAAGATGGTTTTCAAAGTCTCGATAACAATCTTTGCACTACTTTTTGAAAGGTGATACTCAAGATCAAATGGTGTTTCCAAATTTTTCAAAAGGTGGTTCTCATTTTTTTTTTTTAAAACATATCACTTCCTACTTGTGGTCAGAGAAGGTGTGTATGATGATAATACTTTCGTTAGGGTGTCAACCCACGAGTTGTGATTGAATTGGTGGTGTGAGCGTTGAGTCATTCGCCACGCATATGTTTTGTTAGCCCTCTGTGAGAGGTGTGAAGTTGATCTTTAATGTTGTCATTTCGTGGTAGTTTGCGTGTTATCGCACCTGTGCATTACAGTGCCGTGGACCCCCGACTGGGACCCACCAGGCGAGTGAAAATGAATGAAATACACAAGGTAAATGTAGTACCAAACCACATTACATCATTAATTACTCCGATGAGGAGTTTTATTACAACACACCCAAGGAAATGACCGAATACAAGTATATTTTATATGGAGATAAAATATACAACACTTAATAAACTCAAAATCCAAACGGAAATCTGCAGCGGAAATAAAATAAGGATACACGGTGAATAAAAGGACTGGCCCCCCCTACTAGTATCACTGGGACTCCTCGCCGTCAACGTTCTCTTCCCGTGCCTTAGCCTTGCCGTGACCTGAAAAACAATATCCCCTAACGGGGTTAGTTACACAGAACAACAATCCTCAAGGGTTGAAAATACACAATCATGATATATCTTTAGTTATGAATTACGCCGAAAAGGAGCATCATAGTATGCCCGTAATGTTCTGTGCAAGTGTACAAGACGGATGACCGGACACACCCGTCCTTGTACCTAATTAGTCTCACGGAGGTAATCGTTACCGTGTGCACAGTCCAATGTATCGGTGACCCAATACATGACCATCGCGTGCTCGACTAAAAATTCCACACATCCGCACCCGACCACGCAATATGAACCCAGAAGGTCATATGAACGAGAATGACCATAATTAATATCAATGAATAATAATCCGACAAAATCAAGAATGACTCACCGAGATGAAAATAATAGTGAAGTGATTGATAGTTCAATGAAATGATTGGAACCGTCGTTCCTCGTGAATGAAGTGATTATTCGACAATTACAAGTCTCAATACGGTTAATACAATGATGAATGAGTTATGATTATGAATGAACAACAACAAAAGGAATGAATGTCCTTTTAACCGAGTAAGAATTAACTTACTCAACGCCGATGAAGAATGTCCTTCCACGAACAACGTCCTAAATGAGATGTCGGTCGTTCGAACAACCTTGAATAACACAATTACCAATAATCCGGTTCAACACACGAATCAAACATGAGTATAACTAACTCAAAACGTCGATACGACTAAACCAAGTTCATTGGGGCATTATATCGAACACGTTGTGGCCAAACTTCGATTGTTTACAACCAAACCTCAATAATACCAATATCAAATCCCCAAGAAGTGTTTTAAACCAACAAAACATCTTCAATACGATCAATAATCCAACATGAACATCCAAATTCGTGATTTGAACAACAATTAATCGAAAACCCCCAAATCCAACGGGATTAGCAAACTGGAATTTTGCTAATGAAAGCACATAATATACAAGTTTTACGAGAAATATTCACACCAATCCAAACGAGTCACAAATACAACACAAATTATATGGTCCACGCATCACCAAAGGATATACGCATACACAAGAATATCAGTCAATAAAGTCACATATTTTCACAAGAGAAGTAAAAATACAAGGTCCTCTAGAAATGTCCCATTGAGTCAAGAGAATTTGTTCAACCATTTAGAAATATATTTGAAGAATATTTTAATAAAATAGTTATGAATGCCATCATTGACTCAGGCCGATTCAAAGGATTCAAGAAGGTATTCGAATCAAGTAGTTATACTTTAGAAAGTAGTTTCAAAATCTCTCGGGGTCCTCGACCCAATATACGGAAACACTTCAGAAAGTAGTTTTAAAATCTCTCGAGGTCCTCGACCCAATATACGGAAACACTTCTAAGAGAAGTTTCAAAATCTCTCGAGGTGCTCGACCCCATATACGGAAACACTTCAGAAAGTAATTTCAAAATCTCTCAGGGTCCTCGACCCAATATACAGAAACACTTCAGAAAGTAGTTCAAAATCTCTCGGGGTCCTCGACCCAATATACAGAAACACTTCAGAAAGTAGTTTCAAAGTCTCTCGGTATTCTCGACCCAATATACGCATTTCACAGTGAAATTCTGCTCAAGGCCATCAAGGACTAACTAATCCTCGGAGATCCCATCGGAAGCCCTTGGTAGTTTAACCCCTTGAATTTCTTACTGATACCACTATTCCAAAAAGGCTCAAAAGAGGATCCAAAAATATGAATTCATTTGGTATCAGGGTCGTGGTTAACATACAAAAAGTCATCATACAAATATCCTCAGTTCAGAAGCCTGCCGGGAACCTCCACTGAAACACCTGTGTACCAGAGTTCACTACACTGTGGTGGCCGCCTCTTGTCCGTCGTCACTCCTATAAGAGCCACCCCTTGAATTCACGCATTAGGTGACACCGTTGAATCAGAAACCACATAAGCCGCTCACTTTGCAGCATACACATACCGGAGTCCAAACCCCGCCCTCGCAGCTTTGGATATGAAACAACACATAAGCATAAATTCACATTGGCAAACCACACAGGCAATATTCATGTCGGTAACCTCACAAGAATCAACCAACATTTCATTCAATCTCAACAACATACATTCGAGACAAATCACATAACTATTCACACAGAGAGAATCCATCGGGTATCCAATATTACAACCATAGGGATCTCATATCCCACGAAAAATCACAAAGTCGAACGTACTATGAACAATCACCATTAGGATCAAACCACATATCCTTTGATCCACATAAACACGGAGCAAAGAGGTTTATCAATACATATACATACATATATAGATAAACACACAACTCACATAAGCACCCATTCAAAATGAAATGATATACACTTGATCACGTAAGGATTTGCTAGGAATATAATTCGTATATCAAGGTTGCCTCAATAATCGACATCCGAATACTCTGACGAATGCACCTCGATCAGACAGCCCTGGAAATCTACAACCTCCACAAGAAACAACAGTAACACAATTACTACGAGAACTACCACCAACATCAACGGAAACATACGCCGAACAATCAAAGGAAACCCATTGAAACAGTTAGTCGAACATTAAATGTTTACGGTTCCTAAGGAACGTTAAAATCATTAATCGGGTTGAAAGAATCGGAAATATGGATATACAATCCATAGAATATGTTTAAAAACAACATTTGACAACAATCGATTCATCAAAATCGGATCGAATACGAAATCAAGAACAAATCTACAAAAAGTCAACTCTAGTGAATCAAGAAAAATACCTCGATCCGATGAAGAACAATGGATTCGATGATGTTATAATCAGCTAAGACCCTCCAAAATGCCTTTGGATGGAGTGAAATCGGTCAAGAATCCGAACCCTAGGTGAAGTCGTCCATCCACCGCGAGAAGATGAGAGAAATGAAAGAAAATGGGATGAATGAACTGATGTCCAGTATTTATACTGGACAGCTTAGCGTGCGCTAGCCACACCTACTAGCGTGTACTAACGGGTAGGAACTAAACAGGTTCTGCCCAAATGTGACATTAGTATGTGCTATAACAAGCATTAGCTTACGCTAACGAATCCCCAAATCCAGTCCCGTAGCTCTTGGACTGTCCTTAATCACCAGTTAGCGTGCACTACCTCTCGAAATAGCGTGCGCAACTGCTGTAAATTAACGTGCGTTAACAACTCATTGGTGTGCGCTAACAAATTCCAGTTCCAGTCCAGTAGCTTCTGGACTATCTCGGCCAACATATTAGAGCATGATACAACACCGAGTAGTGTGTGCTATGTTTATAGAGTAGTGTGTGCGTATATCAAGGTACTTGCCTCAATAATCGACATCCGAATACTCTGACGAATGCACCTCGATCAGACAGCCCTGGAAATCTACAACCTCCACGAGAAACAACAGTAACATAATTACTACGAGAACTACCACCAACATCAACGGAAACATACGCCGAACAATCAAAGGAAACCCATTGAAACAGTTAGTCGAACATTAAATGTTCACGGTTCCTAAGGAACATTAAAATCATTAATAGGGTTGAAAGAATCGGAGATATGGATATACAATCCATAGAATATGTTTAAAAACAACATTTCACAACAATCGATTCATCAAAACCAGATCGAATACGAAATCAAGAACAAATCTACAAAAAGTCAACTCTAGTGAATCAAGAAAAATACCTCGATCCGATGAAAAACAATGGATTCGATGATGTTATAATCAGCTAAGACCCTCCAAAATGTCTTTGGATGGAGTGAAATCGGTCAAGAATCCGAACCCTAGGTGAAGTCGTCCATCCACCGGAGAAGATGAGAGAAATGAAAGAAAATGGGATGAATGAACTGATGTCCAGTATTTATACTGGACAGCTTAGCGTGCGCTACCCACACCTACTAGCGTGCACTAACGGGCAGGAACTAAACAAGTTCTGCCCAAATGTGACATTAGTGTGTGCTATAACAAGCATTAGCTTACGCTAACGAATCCCCAAATCCAGTCCAGTAGCTCTTGGACTGTCCTTAACCACCAGTTAGCGTGCACTACCTCTCGAAATAGCATGCGCAACTGTTGTAAATTAACGTGCGTTAACAACTCCTTGGTGTGCGCTAACAAATTCCAGTTCCAGTCCAGTAGCTTATGGACTATCTCGGCCAACATATTAGCACATGATATAACACCGAGTAGTGTGTGCTATGTTTATAGAGTAGTGTGTGCGTATATCAAGGTACTTGCCTCAATAATCGACATCCAAATACTCTGACGAATGCACCTCGATCAGACAGCCCTGGAAATCTACAACCTCCACGAGAAACAACAGTAACACAATTACTACGAGAACTACCACCAACATCAATGGAAACATACGCCGAACAATCAAAGGAAACCCATTGAAACAGTTAGTCGGACATTAATGTTCACGATTCCTCAAGAACGTTAAAATCATTAATCGGGTTGAACGAATAGGAGATATGGATATACTCTATAAAAATCTTGGATATTACATTCTACCCCACTAAAAATAAGTTTCATTTTGAAACTTAAGGCAAGAAACGGTAGACAACCAAGGGAAAAACAAGTACTATCGGGTTCTGAGATTCGTTCATATAGGCAGAACGAGATAGTTTCAAAATATCGAAACTGTTACAAGCGAGTCGTCAAAATTGAAAAAGCACTGAAATACATATTTTCCTAAAAACATCAAAATATGGATATTACATTCTCTCCCTCAAAAAGGAAGTTTCGTTCCGAAACTCGCGAAGTAAAAAGTTTGGGGTAACCCGAACGCGTCCTCCTCACATGTAACATTCTCGGTTACATTAGTCTCACCGTATCCGACAATATGACTCGGATCAGATACATGAGTCTAAGCAACAATATACATACGAACATGGTGAATCAAAGCTCAGGAAGATGTGTTCGAAAATAAATGCCACGAAATTTAGGAAAATCCCAAAATGACCAATACGTTTGAAAGACAAGTTTTGCGACCAAACATTAACGCGCAAGTTCATAGCATGATTGAACAGTTTGAAATGAACTTGTGGGAACAACTGACCATTACGGACTAGATCAACGAAAATCGGTATTCACGCGACAAAATCATATCATCTCCGGATTACTCCGGAACAACATTCAAATTCACCCGAAAACAGGAGGGTAGGAAGAAATATAGCTTCTGTTGTGCCAACCCGATGAATATCCATTCGGGATACCAGAAAATGGGCTCGAAGGATAATTATACCGAGGATGACCAAGATAGTAAGATCATGGAATAATTCAAAATGATCACGAAACTCGTTCGTTTCACAAAATATAAGAAAGAGAATATGTCATAAAAATCATGACGAGCACAAGCGAGTCGCTATAATCTGAAAAAGTACGAGAAATGGGAAAATGTGAACATTACATTCCCGCTCTTAAAAAGAAAGAGATGCTGCCCCCGATACACGGGATAAGGAAAACTGTAAAGCCAAATAGTGTAACAAATGAAATCAAGCATCAATTATCGAAAAGGAACTGAGCATGATATTAATTATTAAATCTGTACACCGAGCTCATTCCCGACCAACAACTCTCGAAATATTCATTTATTACCGCTTGGATCTCCCGGAGAGAAAACAAGAATTCGATTCTCCAAACATCTTAGCAGCGACTTCGATATATTGACATCCCACATATCCAGACAAGGCACATAATAAAACGCTGAAGTTGTACTCCCAACATCAAAAGACTTACGACTGTAACACTCAATAACTTACCATCGTAGGAGGTTGTTGAATCATAAAAATTAGCCAATGTTCCGAACGTCCCAAAATAGTATTGGAAACTCCAACAAAAAAATTGATAGAGCATGCATACCACATATGAATATGTGCGTGCTCGCTTCACACGAAAAGGACACTATATGGGTCACAAACAATTAAAACTCGTAGAGCGCAAAACTCAAGGACCAATTTCTCATCTTCCAACAAGGGCACTATTATTAAGCACATAAATAATATGACTGGGCATTCACACCATCACATGAATTATGAACTCGGGCATTATCTCCATAAGTAATAATATTGACAATGCGTGCACTCCATGCAAACCAAACTTTTGAAAAGAAGGTGTCACGTTTCGCCCCAAAACTTGCCAACACTATTCCTTTACTTAGAAGAGGAAGTTTTATTTCACATCTCAATTTTGAAAATCATATTTGAAGAAGCTAAACCATTTCTGTTTCTGAAACTTCAAAGATATCGTCTCTAATTTGAAGCATTTCAAAAAAAATCTACTTGGGGTCCAAATACAAAAGTTAATGTCGTTCTTCTTCCACCAAAGGTTTGATCGAAAGAGTGTTTTTCCACCGAAGTACGTGACCATTTGTAAACATGATGTCAAATCGTAGAAATTTAAAATATTAAAAAAAATTCAAAACACCATTTTAAAAATTCTACTGCATAGTGCCATAAATACCTTGTTTATGAAGATGATTTTATGCAAGTTATAATGTTCTTCAATATCTAAATCGAGTGCATAACCAAAGCATGACACTACCACTATCCAAATACTCAAACACTTTCCAAAATCTATTTTTCAAATATTATCATAAAAATCATTTTGAAAAGTTCAAGACCGGAATGTCAAAAGCTCAACGATTTCAAAATGTATGTTAAGTCCCCATTTACACATGCCGATAAATTAGTTTAGGAAGTCATTTATCCAAAGTATACTCGAGCGTCAAAATGCCAGAAAATTATTTTAAAACTTACATGCTGCAGATAAGATCAACTTACAAATTCATTGCAATGAAATATAACAACCAATATTATAAGCGATTCCCAAAATACACTTCATAGCCGGTATCAACCGGACGAATCACATATAATATTCAAAATAATAATGCCAAAGGCAAGTTCTAGCTCCTCGCACAAAGCTAAACAGGTTAGCACAACATAATTACAACATACATATGAGGAGACTTACAATCAGGAGACTTATAATCACGGATCACCTGAAGATGATGTCGGAACCACAATACTAATCACAACTCTGATGCGCGCGACTTCCACAAGACATGAACTCAACCCAACAGCCTAGGTTTTTAGCAAACCTAAGCTCTGATACCATATTCTTTAACCCCCCCGGTTCGAATCGAAAATATTACAGTGTCGTAGACCTTTCTCATAAGGATCTACCAGGCTAGACACATTAAATTACAACATACATATTTGACCATCAAGGTCAAAAGATATGACATCAGACCAAGAAGGTCACTCGACAATACAAAAGACCATCATGGTCCACAATTCCATATCAAGGCTAAATTTTTAATGCGTAAGAAAATAATAATTCAGTTTCCACAACATTGCTCGCACCCGTAAAAGGTGATTAAACAACAAAGATAACCCTTGATTACAACAAAAAAAATGAAAGAAAAAAACTGAATCATGTGTGATTAGCATCGTTGCCCTTCATCCTCTGTCAAGCTGATCCAGTGACCGATACCAAGCTGCAAAGACCTGAATGCCTAACAGGCACCCACTCCCCGAATACTCGGGGGTTAGCAAACTGGAATTTTGCTAGTGCAAGTACATAATATACAAGTTATACGAGAAATATTCACACCAATCCAAACGAGACACAAATGCAACACAAATTATATGGTCCACACATCACCAAATGATATACGCATACACAAGAATACCAGTCATTCATAAAGTCACATATTTTCACAAGACAAGTAAAAATACAAGGTCCTCTAGAAATGTCCAATTCAGTCAAGAGAATTTGTTCGACCCTTTAGAAATACCTTTGAAGAACATTTTAATAAAATAGTTAAAAATGCCATCATTGACTCGGGCCGATTCAAAGGATTCAAGAAGGTATTCGAAAATCAAATAGTTATACTTTAGAAAGTAGTTTCAAAATCTCTCGGGGTCCTCGACCCAATATACGGAAACACTTCATAAAGTAGTTTGAAAATCTCTCAGGGTCCTCGACCGAATAAACGAAAACACTTCAGAAAGTAGTTTCAAAATCTCTCGGGGTCCTCGACCCAATATACAGAAACAGTTTGGAAAGTGGTTTAAAAATCTCTCGGGGTCCTTTACCCAATATATGGAAACACTTCAGAAAGTAGTTTCAAAATCTCTCGGGGTCCTCGACCAAATATACGGAAACACTTCAGAAAGTAGTTTCAAAATCTCTCGGGGTCCTCGACTCAATATATGGAAACACTTCAGAAAATAGTTTCAAAATATCTCGGGGTCCTCGACCCAATATACGCGCATTCACAACAAAATTCTGCTCAAGACCATCAAGGACTAACTAATCCTTGGAGATCCCGTCGGAAGTCCTTGGTAGTTTAACCTCTTGAATTTCTTACTGATACCATTATTCCAAAATGGTTCAAAAGAGGATCCAAAAATACGAATTCATTTTGTATCAGGGTCTTGGCGATTATACAAATAGTCATCATACAAGTATCCTCAGTTCAGAAGCCTGCCGGTAACCTCCAGTGAAACACATGTGTACCGACGTTCACTACACTATGGTGGCCGCCCCTTTTCATGTCATCGTTCCGGCGTCACTCCTATAAGAACCACTCCTTGAATTCATGCATTAGGCAACACTGTCGAATCACCAACCACAGGAGCCGCTCACTTTGCAGCATACATAGACCGGAGTCCAAACCGCACCCTCGCAACTTTGGATTATGAAACAACACATAAGCACAAATTCACATTGGCAAAGCACACGGGCAATTATTCACATTGGTAATGTAACACCCCAAACTAGGCGGATATTACAGTGCCGTGGACCCCGACTGGGACCCACCAGGCGAATGAAAATGAATGAATTACACAGGGTAAATGTAGTGCCGAACCACATTATAACATTAATTACTCCGATGAGGAGTTTCATACAACACACCCAGGATAATACAGAATACATGTATATTTTATATGGAGATAAAATATACAATACTAAGTGAAATGAATATTCAAACGGAATGTATGCAGCGGAATAAATGAAGGAAACATAAATAACTGAAAAGGACTGGGGGCCCCTACTAGTATCACTGGGACTCCTCGCCATCACCGTGCTCTCCCCGTGCTTTAGCCTTGCCATGACATGAAAAACAATATCCCCCAACGGGGTCAGTTATACAGAACAACAATCCTCAAGGGTTGAAAATACACAATCATGATATATCTGAAGTTATGAAATATCCTGTCGAAACATACGCAATCAAACATGCTATATGAATCAACTACCAGTACGGCTCAAAGGAATGGCGCCACACTACGTCCGGGATGGAAATGTGTCCGTGCACAAGCCACCAACGAGTATCGATCGAATACACGTGTGGTCTTGTACCTAATCAGTCTCACGAAGCCATCAACTCGTGTGCACAATCCAATGTGAGGCCACCAACCAACACATGACTATAATGTGCCCGACATGAAAATCCTACACATACCAACCGACACGCCAGTGCGACCCGAAATGCCACGATATAACCAAAAGTGACATCAAAATCAATAATGACTCACCGAGATGAAATGACAGTGAAATGAATGATAGCTCAATGAAATAATTGGAACCGTCGTTCCTCGTGAATGAAGTAATAAAGTGACATTTACAAGTTTTGAAACGGTTAGTACCTTATGAATGAATTATGATTATGAATGAACAACAACGAAAGGAATGAATATCCTTTTAACTGAGTAAGAATTAACTTACTCAACACCGATGAAGAATATCCGTCCACGAACAACGTCCTAAATGAAATGTCGGTCGCTCGAACAACCTTGAATAACACAATTACCAATAATTCGATCATTACACGAATCAAATACGATCATAACCGACTCAAACGTCGATAAAACAATATCCAAACTCGAATATTTCGAAACCAACTCCAAGATGAGTATTCCAAACCATCAAAACACTTCCAATGATATCAATAATCCCATAGGAATCCATAGTTCAAGTTAACGACAATATCCAATCGAAAACCCCCCCAAAAATATCAAAGTCAACCCCCAAAGAGTTCTTGAAATCCGAAATATGTGCCAATAAATCCGTAGGAATACATTAATCCAAGGTAGATAATCCATATCCGACATATTCCAACAACAATCTAAGTTCATATGAAGAAATCGGAAGGAAAACCCAAAAATCCAAAATTCTAGATCCAAGAGATTAATACCTTTGATTTGATGTTGTGGAGACGATGAAGTGATGATTAATCCAACTCAAAGACTTGAAGATGATGATTGATGATTACACCTCGAAGAATACTCTTCAAATCGCTCCAAATCGCCCAGAACCGAAGAGAGGAAGTGAAGAAATGACAAATGCCGAAATCTGGGCTAACTGTCAAATTTATAGTGATTCCAGTTTAGCGCGCGCTAGTCCCCTATGCTTAGTGTGCGCTAACGGGTATCTTGGGTAGTCCAGTACCCACTGTCCGACAACGGTAGTGCGCGCTACATACCTTTGGTAGCGTGCGCTACGGATGTACAATTGGCGTGCGCTAACCCCAAATGTTAGCGTGCGCTAACGAATTATCTGATGCCCAGTACTGGAGTCCAGAAACCTTCTGTCCTCTGATCTGATCTCGGTAGCATGCGCTATAATCAATAATCAGCGTGCGCTACAATAACGATTGCGTACGCTAAAAACCACTCATAGCGTGCGCTATGAATTAATCCAATGCAGTCCAGTAGCCACTGGACTCAACCTGATTTCTATACCGACTGCAAAGCGTGCGCTACTCTGGCCTACTAGCGCGCGCTACTTACCATTCGTAGCGTGCGCTACATATAACTCACCTGCAGTCCAGTGCCTTCTGGACTGCAGCCAGGACAACATTAGCGTGCGCTAATGCTGAGTGGTAGCGTGCGCTACTTGTACTCAATTAGCGCGCGCTAAAGAGAGTACGTAGCGTGCGCTACTCCTCACACACAGCCCACCATGAAAGTGACAATGATGATACGCTCGGCCCGACTATCCAACCGGGTTGAATGATGAAATAACACTGATACGCGATACCAATATACTCCGAACGGTGAATACAATGAATGAAATGAACGATGAATGATCATTAATGAGTGAAAAATATACTGAGTGACAATTAATGAATGATAAATACTGAATAATGACTGAATTACAACCGGGTATTACATACACCCCCCCCTTAAAAGAGTTTCGTCCCCGAAACTAAGGGTCAAACAACTCGGGATAACTCTCCCGCATACTATCCTCGGTTTCCCAAGTAGCCTCTTCGACTCCGTGTCTAGACCACTGAATTTTAACCAAAGGAATCGTCTTGTTCCTCAACTGTTTGATTCGCCGTTCTAAAACTCGTATAGGACGTTCCTGATATGAATGATCATCGGCGGTCTCGATTTCGTCAAACTGAAGTATGTGACTCGGGTCGACAACATACTTCCGTAACTGAGATACGTGAAACACATTATGAATTCGGCTCAATGCCGGAGGAAAGGCCAATCAATAAGCTAGCTCGCCTACTCGATCCAAAATCTCAAACGGCCCAATGAATCTCGGACTCAACTTTACCCTCTTTCCAAAATGGAAGATACCACGACTCGGGGATACCTTGACCAAAACATGGTCACCTGTCTCGAACTCTAATGGTCGACGATGATTATCTGCATAAGATTTCTGTCGACTCTGAGCGGTCAACAAACGACTCCTGATCAAAGCTACCTTTTCACGGGAGGCTATAAGCATATCGGGCTCGGTGCCGATTGACTCTGATAAATCATCCCAAAACAAAGAAGATCGACAACGACGACCGTACAAGGCCTCGTAAGGTGCCATCTTAATCGAAGAATGCCAACTATTATTGTACGTGAACTCGATCAACGGTAGTTGGGCTTCCCAATCATCTTTCCAATCGAGGACACATGCCCTCAACATGTCCTCCAAAGTCTGAATAGTCCTCTCTGATTGTCCGTCGGACTGAGGATGAAAGGCTGTACTGAGATTAAGCTGAGTTCCCATAGCACGATGAACTGCTTTACAAAAATGAGACACGAATCGTCCGTCACGATCGGAAACGATACTTTTAGGAGTACCATGCAGTCTCACTATCTCTTTGATGAATAACTGGGCAAGTCTCTCGGGACCCCAAGTATCCTTAATCTCAAAGAAATGAGCCGATTTAGTTAAGCGGTCCACAATTACCCAGATCGTATTCATGCCACGATGACTTGTCGGCAAACTCGTGATGAAATCCATAGAAATGTCTTCCCACTTCCACTCGGGAATAGGGAGAGGTTTCAGCATACCCGCCGGTCGCTGATGTTCAATCTTGACTTGCTGACAGGTTAAGCATCTCGAAACAAATTCCGCGACTTCTCGCTTCATATTACTCCACCAGTAATTTTGTTTCAAGTCTTTATACATCTTGCTAGACCCCGGATGAACGGAATAAGGGGTAGCATGAGCTTCTCTCAAAATCGAGTTTTTCAACTCATCATTGGCCGGTACGCACAACTGATTCTTAAAACGCAAAAGTCCATCCTCGTGGATCACAAATCCAGGGGCTTTCCCTTGAGCCACATCCTCACGGATGCGCAACAATGATGGGTCTGAAACCTGCTTCTCTCTGATTGCCTCCTCAAGCGATGATGAAATCTCTAACATACAAAGTTGTCCCTGAACTCGCTGAAGCCAGACCTCGATCTTGGGTCTAAGGAATTCCTGCTGAAGCTCCTTCTGGACTGTTAAACGAGTAAGCATCTGCTCCTGAACGGACTTACGACTCAAGGCGTCGGCGACAATGTTCGCCTTCCCCGGGTGGTAAAGAATTTCGATATGATAATCTTTGATTAATTCCAGCCACCGTCTTTGTCGCATATTTAACTCATTTTGAGTAAATATATACTTCAAACTCTTGTGATCGGTGAAAATTTGACAAGTAACGCCATAAAGGTAATGATGCCAATTTTCAAAGCGAACACCACGGCTGCTAGCTCCAAATCGTGGGTCGGATAATTAACCTCGTAAGGTCTCAATTGCCGTGAAGCATAAGCAATAACTTTCCCGTTCTGCATGAGTACACATCCGAGACCCTGCCCAGACGCATCACTATAAACCACAAATCCTTCTGTCCCTTGCGGCAAGGAGAGGACAGGTGCTGAAGTTAACCGGCTCTTGAGTTCATCAAAACTCTGTTGACACGCGTCGGACCACGTGTATCTCTTATCTTTCTGTAAAAGATTCGTCATGGGTTGAGCGATTTTAGAAAATACTTCAACAAATCGCCGATAATAACCGGCCAATCCGAGAAAGCTCCGGATCTCCTTAACGTTCTTCGGAGGTAGCCAATCTCGAATAGCCTCCGTCTTTAGAGGGTCGACACGAACTCCGTATGATGAAATTACATGTCCGAGAAAAGTCACTTCGGACATCCAGAACTCACATTTGGAAAACTTCCCATAAAGTTGTTCTCGTCTCAACACGTCGAGAACCTGATGAAGGTGAACCTCGTGCTCCTCTCGGTCACGAGAATAAATCAAAATATCATCAATGAAGACAACAACAAACTGATCCAAAAAGTCGATGAAAACCCGATTCATTAACTCCATGAATACTGCAGGGGCATTAGTTAACCCAAACGGCATTACCACTGTAACACCCCAAACTAGGCGGATATTACAGTGCCGTAGATCCCCAACTGGGACCCACCAGGCAAATGAAAATGAATGAATTACACAGGATAAATGTAGTACCGAACTACATTATAGCAATAATTACTCCGATGAGGAGTTTAGTTACAACACACCAGGACAATACCGAATACTAGTGTATTTTATATGAAGATAAAATACACAACACTGAATGAAACGGAGTATTCAAATGAAAGTCTGCAGCGGAAAATAAAGGACAATAACATGAATAACTGAAAGATCGGGGCCCCCTTCTAGTATCACTAGGACTCCTCGACATCAACATGCTATTCCCGTGCGTTTACCTTGCCATGACCTGAAAAACAAAATCCCCAAACGGGTCGATTACAAAGAACAACAATCCTCAAGGGTTGAAAATACACAATCATGATTATATACGAAATTATGAAATATCCTGTCGAAACATACGCAATCAAACATGCTATATGAATCAACTAACGATGCGGCTCAAAGGGTGGCGCCACACTACGCCGGGATGGAAATGTGTCCGTGCACAAGCCACCAACGATCAATACACGCGTGGTCTTGTACCTAATCGGTCTCACGAGACACATTGACTCGTGTGCACGATCAATGTGAGGCCAACAACCAACACACGACCATAATGTGCCCGACATGAAAATCCTACACATACCAACCGCACGCCAAGATGACCGGAATGCCACGTTATGACAAAAGTGACATCGAAAATGAATAATGACTCACCGAGGTGGAATGGTAATGAAATAAATGACAGCTCAATGAAAAGATTGGAACCGTCGTTCCTTATGACTGAAATGATTAATTGATAACAACAAGTTTTGATACGGTTAATATAATGATGAATGAGTTATGATTATGAATGAACAACAACAAAAGGCATGAATATCCTTTTAACCGAGTAAGAATTAACTTACACAATACCGATGAAGATAGTCCTTCCACGAACAAAAGTCCTAAATGAAGTGTCGGTCGCACGAACAACCTTAATTCAATACAATTACCAACAATCCGATCAATGCACGAATTAAACACGAATATAACGAACTCAAAACGTCGATACGATTGAACTAAGTTCATTGGGGCATTATATCGAATACGTTGTATCCAAACTCCGATTGTTTACAATCAAACCTCGATATACCAATATCAAAATCCCCAAGAAGTGTTTCAAACCAACAAAACATCTCCAATACGATCAATAATCCGATATGAATATCCAAAAACGTGATTATAACAACAATTAGTCGAAAATTCCCAATTCCAGCTCGATATTCAAGGTGTTCTTGAATAATCCCTCAATAATCCAATGAATCCTTATACAAACTCATAATCATATACATATCCCTTCATATATCATGATTATAACGTCCAAAACATCGTATCTCAACACAAAAATCGAAATCCAAGGTGTTGAAGAATATTACCTTTGAAGATTCAAGTACTTTAATCCGAAGAACACGCGTTAGGTCGATTATCCGGGCTTCACGATCAAAAGGAGATGAAGAAAATCAAATACTCAAATGATTTGTGAAGGAAAAACCCTCCCTCAAGCTTCCTCTCTCGGTTGAAGGTGAAGAAAAGGGGGAGAAATGGTGAAATCTTTGAAAAAAGCGAATTTAAGGGAGTTGGTGCTGCGGACACGGCCGTGCCGATCGGCACGGTCGTGTCGCATACTGGCCGGCAGGTTGGCCGACAGGACTCGACCGTGTCTTTCTTGACACGGTCGCGGCGCGAGGGCCTCCCGACGATGACCCGTCCGGCAATGACTTCGGCATGACTCGGCCGTGCGAGCGACACGGTCGGCGTCTTGGCGATCGGTTACGCTTATCCGGAAGGGTTCGACTGGCCGTGCTGCATGACACGGTCGGGTCTCGAGGCGAACTTCGGCACTTTCCGGACGAGTACGGCACGGGCCGTGTCGGACGACACGGCCGAGTTCGATCGGCGTGATCGCCAATCTTGAAAAATGAGCGGTTGAGCTAAAACGACCATAACTCTCTCGTCCGGACTCCGATTGACTCACCGTTTGAACCATTGGAAAGCTAACTCGATGCTCTATAATATTGCAAAGATTTAGAATTTTTGGAGTTACCAAAAATTAATGGTGATCTAACAAAGTCGAACTCATATGAGGAAAGTTGAAACAATGAACAATAACGATACACAACTCGAAGTTTTTCCGAACGGTGAACACGGTGAACGAATATGATTGATGAATGATTATAAATGAGTGAAAATCCACTGAGTGACAATCACCGAATGAAATTACTGAATGATAATGCCTGAATTACAACCGGGTATTACATACACCCCCCCTTAAAAGAGTTTCGTCCCTGAAACTAAGGGTCAAACAACTCGGGATAACACTCCCGCATATTCTCCTCGGTTTCCCAAGTGTCCTCTTCGACTCCGTGTCTAGACCACTGAATCTTGACCAAAGGGATCGTCTTGTTCCTCAACTGTTTGATTCGCTGCTCTAACACTCGTACAGGACGCTCCTCGTACGAATGATCATCCGCGATCTCGATTTCGTCGAACTGAAGTATGTGACTCGGGTCGGCAACATACTTCCGCAACTAAGAGACGTGAAACACATTATGAATCCTGCTCAAAGCCGGAGGTAAAGCCAATCGATAAGCTAACTCGCCTACTCGATCCAAAATTTCAAACGGTCCAATGAATCTTGGGCTCAACTTCCCCCGTTTTCCGAAACGGAAAAATACCTCGACTCGGGGATATCTTGACCAAAACATGGTCACCCGTCTCGAACTCTAGTGGTCGATGACGATTATCCGCATACGATTTCTGTCGACTCTGAGCTGTCAACATACGACTCTTGATCAAAGCTACCTTCTCCCGGACGGCTATAAGCATATCGGGCTCGGTGCCGATTGATTCTAACAAGTCATCCTAACACAAAGGAGATCGACAAAGACGACCGTACAAGGCCTCGTAAGGTGCCATCTTAATGGAGGCATGCCAACTATACTGTACGTGGACTTAAACAACAGTAATTGGGCTTCCCCATCGTCTACTAATCGAGGACGCATGCCCTCAATATGTCCTCTGATGTCAGAATAGTTCTCTCTGATTGTCCGTCGGACTGAGGATGAAAGGCAATACTGAGATTAAGCTGAGTTCCCATAGCACGATGAACTGATTTCTAAAAATGGGAACCAATCGTCCGTCACGATCGGAAACGATACTCTTAGGAGTACCGTGCAGTCTCACTATCTCCTTGATGAACAACTGGGCCAGTCTCTCAGGACCCCACGTATCCTTGATCTCAAGGAAATGAGTTGATTTAGTTAAGCGGTCCGCGATCACTCAGATCGTATTTATGCCACGATGACTCGTCGGCAATTCGTGATGAATTCCATAGAAATGTCTTCCCACTTCCATTCTGGAATAGGGAGCGGTATCAGCATACTCGCCGGTCGCTGAGGTTCCATCTTGACTTGTTGACAGGTTAAGCATCTCGAAACAAATTCTGCGACTTCTCGCTTCATATTACTCCACCAGTAATTTTGTTTCAAGTCCTTGTACATCTTCTTTGGACCCCGGATGAACGAGAATAAGGGTAGCATGAGCTCCTCTCAAAGTAGAGTTTTTAACTCGTCATTCGCGATACGCACAACCGGTTCTTAAACCTCAAAAGTCCATCCTCGTGGACCACGAATCGAGGGCTTTCCACAGCCACATCTTCACGAATGCGCAACAATGCCGGGTCGAACCACGATTCTCCCGATTGCATCCTCAAGAGATGATGAAATCTCTAACATACAAAGCTGTCCCGAACTCGCTGAAGCCGGACCTCGATCTCGGGTCTAAGGAATTCTGTTGAAGCTCCTACGAATCGTTAAATTAGCAAGCATCTGCTCACGAACGGACTTACGACTCAAGGCGTCGGCGACAACGTTCGCCTTGCCGGGTGGTAAAGGATCTCGATATCAAAATCTTTGATTAGTTCCAACCACCGCCTCGTCGCATATTTAACTCCTTGTGAGTAAATATATACTTCAACTCTTGTGATTGGTGAAGATCGGCGGTGATGCCATAAAAGTAACGACGCCAAATTTCCAACACGAAAACCACGGTTGCTAGCTCGGCCGCGGGTTGGATAATTAACTTGACTAATCAGGAAACATCGGATTTAATTAATATCTTTCGGAGGTTGCCAATATCGGATAGTCTCCGACTTCTGAGGGTCGACACGAACTCTGTCAGATGAAATTACATGTCCGAGAAAGTCACTTCGGACCTCCAGAACTCATATTTGGAAAACTTTCCATAAAGTTGCTCTCGTCTCAACACGTCGAGAACCTGATGAAGATGAACCTCGTATTCCTCTCGGCTACGAGAATAAATCAAAATGTCGTCGATGAAGAAAACAACAAACTGATCCAAAAAGTCGATGAAAACCCGATTCATTAACCCCCATGAATACCACAGGTGCAATAGTTAGCCCGAACGGCATAACTACGAGCTCATAATGACCGTAGCGTGTATGAAACGCTGTCCTCGCGATATCCGACTCTCGAATCCGCAACTGGTGATATCCAGATCTTAAGTCGATCTTGGAAAATACTGAAGATCCCTGAAGTTGATCTAAAAGATCATCAATACGAGGTAAAGGATACTACTCTTGATCATCACCCTGTTCAACTCCTGGTAATTAATACACACACGAGACGAGCCATCCTTCTCCTTGACAGATCACACTGGTGCTCCTCACGGGGATGCAATCGGTCGGAGATGACCTTCTCGAACTACTCCTCAAGTTGAATCTTCAACTCCTGCATTCTGGTCGGGGCCATCCGATACGGTACCTTCGATAAAGGGGACGTACCGGCTCCCACTCACTCCTGAATTCCCCTACTCTATGTGAAGGCAACCAGATAACTCGTCTGGAAATACATCGTCAATCGATGACAATGATACCACGAATGATTGAACATTTCGATTGTCCTAGAATGGTCAATCGATAAAAAGAGATACCAATAATGATTGAACAACTCGATTGCCTTAGAAAGGCCAATCGATGAAAATGATACAATGAATGATTGAATAACTCGATTGCCTTTGAAAGGACAATCGATGAAAATAATACAATGAATGATTGAATAACTCGATTGCCTTAGAAAGGCCAATTGATGAAAATGATACAATGAATGATTGAATGACTCGATTGTCTTAGGAAGACCAATCGATGAAAATAATACAAAGAATGATTGAATAACTCGATTGCCTTAGAAAGGCCAATCGATGGAAATGATACAAGGAATGATTGAATAACTCGATTGCCTTAGAAAGGCCAATCGATGAAAATGATATAATGAATGATTGAATAGTTCGATTACGGAATTTCTCTGCTTCCGCCATAATAGAAATTCTACTGGAACAACGGGGATTACTTCCCTGAAGCACACATTCGACAACCAACGACGGAAAGATAGCGACCATACGCTAACAAATACTGAGGATAGTATTAAGATGGTTAAACCAACTAATACCGAAATTACATCGTCCTAAGATAAATTCACCACGATTAGGTCCACCAACCAATCGCGGTTACTAAGCTTACTTAGGTATGATTCCGAAAATGAATGAATGCGGTGTACCAGCATCAAAAGGTACACACAAGTTGAAATAAAATTACGAGTATACCTGAAATCATTCGGGCCACCAGATCGTCGATCCTACTCATCATATGAATCTGGGACTTGCCGGTCCCCGAACCGGACGCTCCCGTCTGATAAATACGAGCTCCAACTCTATTTGTTTCTATTGTCTTAAACGACGATGACAAAGCGGTCGATTCAAACGCATTTGGTTGCTTGGGGCACGAGATGCCGCCGGAGTCGACTTGGAGTCCTTTCGGCAAAACGGGCCTTATGCCCAAAATTCCCACAATTATAGCACGTGATAGACGGTTTGAGACACTCGGTGCTGAAATGACCGGCGTTCCACAATTGAAACAGGTGATGGCGAGCGCCGCTCGGGAATGAGATCCCGCACGATTATGCGCCGTAGAAGGTCGCTCAGAAACGATAGGGCTCACACGAGGCTTCTTGAAGGTTGACTGACCGCCTTTGGGTTGATTACGCTTCGTTGATTTCTTGCTGAAAGATGAAGGTTGTTGTTCAGCACTTTCCTTAGCAGCCATCTCATACGGGAGAGTTCTCTCGATTAATCCGGTCAGAGTGGCGCAATGATGATTGAGCAACTGCACATGGGTCATCATGGCCTGCATAAAAGTGAGTGGATCAACCCGAACATCTTTTGATCGAGCCGAGTCCTGGGCACGATTTCCCGGCAGCGAGTGATTATTTCTGGGGTTTCGGTCCACACCGCGGACTCTCCCCGTGCATCCCCTGACAGCTCTCTCCATACTGAAGTAGGAAGGTCGCATAATGATTACATTTCCCGCATGATTAGCACGTTATGATTATGTCATGAGATGATGAAAATGAGCATACATGCTCTAACTTAGTGATTATATGAATGATTTACTGAAGTTACATGATTATCTGATGAAATTCTTGAAATGATTATCTTGAATAACTTAACAAGATTGATAATATGATCATCCAGATTGACAACTAAGTAATGAAATGAATTGAGTAATTAATGAGTTAACATGATCGTCCTGATCATTAACTGAGTAATGAAATGAATTAAGTGATTGATGAGTTAATATGATCGTCCCGATCATAATGAATGATGATGTTTGAGGATTGTTAAATGATGAATGATGAATGAATGACTATTGCGAGAAATTATACCATGGCGTTAGAAGTCTTACGCTTCTTTGGCCGATTGGCTTGGCATCTCGCACAGTCACACGTGACGCGAAAGTCCAATGATACTAGTCCGATGACGATGATTTCAAATGAGACATGACTTGGAGGGTAGTATTCAAAACCACGCTCCGATACCAACTCGTAACACCCCAAACTAGGCGGATATTACGGTCGTAGATCCCCAACCGGGACCCACCGTGCAAATGAAAATGAATGAATTACACAGATAAATGTAGTACCGAACTACATTACAAAGAATAATTACTCCGATGAGGAGTTTAGTTACAACACACCAGACAATACCGAATACTAGTGTATTTTATATGAAGATAAAATACACAACACCGAATGAAACGGAGTATTCAAATGAAAGTCTCAGCGGAAAATAAAGGACAATAACATGAATAAGCAAAGATCGGGGCCCCTTCTAGTATCACTAGGACTCCTCGACATCAACATGCTATTCCGTGCGTTTACCTTGCCATGACACGAAAAACAAAATCCCCAAACGGTCGATTACAAAGAACAACAATCCTCAAGGGTTGAAAATACACAATCATGATTATATCTGAAATTATGAAATATCCTGCCGAAACATACGCAATCAAACATGCTATATGAATCAACTAACAAGACGGCTCAAAGGGTGGCGCCACACTACGCCCGGATGGAAATGTGTCCGTGCACAAGCCACCAACGATCAATACACGCGTGGTCTTGTACCTAATCGCTCACGAGACACATTGACTCGTGTGCACACCCAATGTGAGGCCAACAACCAACACACGACCATAATGTGCCCGACATGAAAATCCTACACATACCAACCGCACGCCAAGATGACCCTAATGCCACGTTATGACAAAAGTGACATCGAAAATGAATAATGACTCACCGAGGTGGAATGGTAATGAAATAAATGACAGCTCAATGAAAAGATTGGAACCGTCGTTCCTTATGACTGAAATGATTAATTGATAACAACAAGTTTTGATATGGTTAATATAATGATGAATGAGTTATGATTATGAATGAACAACAACAAAAGACATGAATATCCTTTTAACCGAGTAAGAATTAACTTACACAATACCGATGAAGATAGTCCTTCCACGAACAAAAGTCCTAAATGAAGTGTCGGTCGCACGAACAACCTTAATTCAATACAATTACCAACAATCCGATCAATACACGAATTAAACACGAATATAACGAACTCAAAACGTCGATACGATTGAACTAAGTTCATTGGGGCATTATATCGAATACGTTGTATCCAAACTCCGATTGTTTACAATCAAACCTCGATATACCAATATCAAAATCCCCAAGAAGTGTTTCAAACCAACAAAACATCTCCCATACGATCAATAATCCGATATGAATATCCAAAAACGTGATTATAACAACAATTAGTCGAAAATTCCCAATTCCAGCTCGATATTCAAGGTGTTCTTGAATAATCCCTCAATAATCCAATGAATCCTTATACAAACTCATAATCATATACATATCCCTTCATATATCATGATTATAACGTCCAAAACATCGTATCTCAACACAAAAATCGAAATCCAAGGTGTTGAAGAATATTACCTTTGAAGATTCAAGTACTTTAATCCAAGAACACGCGTTAGGTCGATTATCCGGCTTCACAATCAAAAGGAGATGAAGAAAATCAAATACTCAAATGATTTGTGAAGGAAAAACCCTCCTCAAGCTTCCTCTCTCGGTTGAAGGTGAAGAAAAGGGGGAGAAATGGTGAAATCTTTGAAAAAATGAATTTAAGGGAGTTGATCGCTGCCGACACGGCCCGTGCCGATCGGCACGGTCGTGTCGCACACCGCCGACAGGGGACTCGACCGTGTCTTGCTTGACACGGTCGCGCGCGCGAGGGCCTCCCGACGATGACCCGTCCGACAAATGACTTCGGCATGACTCGGCCGCGTGCGACACGCCGCGTGGCCGGGCGGCCGGTTCAGCTCGCTTATCCGGAAGGGTTCGACTCGGCCGTTCTGCACGACACGGTCGGGTCCTGAGGCAGACACTTCGGCACTTTCCGGACGAGTACGGCACGGGCCGTGTCGGACGACACGGCCGAGTTCGATCGGCAGTGATCGGCCAATACTGAAAAATGAGCGGTTGAGCTAAAACGACCATAACTCTCTCGTCCGGACTCCGATTGACTCACCGTTTGAACCATTGGAAAGCTAACTCGATGCTCTATAATATTGCAGAGATTTAGAATTTTTGGAGTTACCAAAAATTAATGGTGATCTAACAAAGTCGAACTCATATGAGGAAAGTTGAAACAATGAACAATAACGATACACAACTCGAAGTTTTTCCGAACGGTGAACACGGTGAACGAATATGATTGATGAATGATTATAAATGAGTGAAAATCCACTGAGTGACAATCACCGAATGAAATTACTGAATGATAATGACTGAATTACAACTGGGTATTACAACCACGAACTCATAATGACCATAGCGTGTTCGAAACGCCGCTCTCGCGATATCCGACTCTCGAATCCGCAGCTGATGATATCCAGATCTTAAGTCGATCTTGGAAAATACTTAAGCTCCCTGAAGTTGATCTAAAAGATCAACGATACGGTGTAGAGGATATTTATTCTTGATCGTCACCCGGTTCAATTCCCGGTAATCAATACACAATCGGAACGAACCATCCTTCTTCTTGACAAACAACACTGGTGCTCTCCACGGGGACGCACTCGGACGGATATAACCTTTCTCGAACAACTCCTCAAGTTGGTTCTTTAATTCCTGCATTTCGGTCGGGGCCATCCGGTACGGTGCCTTCGATATCGGGGACGTATTGGGCTCCAACTCAATCGTGAATTCCACATCTCTCTGTGGAGGCAAACCAGGTAACTCATCTGGAAAAACATCGGCATATTCCCTCACCACCGGAATATCCGTCAACATTACTGGTGATTTCTCGATTTTGGTCATATAGCACCAATAACCAATACACCCCTGATTGAGTAATCTCACTGCTTTCATCAAATTAATGACCATACGTAATGTAGGATTACCTCCCTGAAAAACACATTCAACCCCATCGTCTGAAATGATAGTGACCATACGCTTACGGACACTAATGATGGCATCGTGACGATCCATCCAATCAATACCCAGAATGACGTCGTCCCTCGGTAAATCTACCACGATTAGGTCTGCTAGCCATACACGGCCATGAACCTGAATCGGACAATTCTGAATCTCACGATTTCTGATAATTCTTCTACCGTCAGGTAGACCAATGACATAAGGCTCACAACTAGTAGCACTACTCAGACGTAGTCTACTCAAGCATGACTCGAAAATGAATGAATGCGATGCACCAGTATCAAAAAGGGTACACACAGGTTGAGATAGAATATCAAGTGTACCTGAGATCATCCGGGCCTCTGGATCGTCGGTCTTCTTCATCTCATAAATTCGGGGCTTGCCGGCCCCCGAACCAGACGCTCCCGTCTGATAGCTCTTGGCTCCGCCTTTAGTTCCTGTCGTCTTGAACGACGCTGACTGAGTGGCCTGATTCTGCACCGCTGAATGTCCTGGGGCCTGAGATGACGCCGGAGTAGGTTTAGAGTCCCTTTGGCAAAAACGGGCCCTATGCCCAGCAATCCCACAGTTGTGGCACGTGACACACTGCTTCGGACATTTAGTGCTGAAATGACCCTGTTCTTCATAGTTGAAACAGGTGACGGCCGAACTGGCCACTCGAGATTGAGATTCCGCGGGTTTAGGTGCCATAGGAGGTCGCTCAGAAAAGGTAGAGCCCGCACGTGGCTTCTTGAAAGTGGCCTGACTTCCGTCAGACTGATTACGGTTCTTGGACTTCTTGCTAGCAGATGAAGGTTGCTGCTTAGCAATCTCCTTAGCAGTAACCTCATAGGTAAGAGCTTTCTCAATGAATTCGGCCAACGTGGTGCAATTATGATTAAGCAACTGTAGTCTCATACGGGGTTTCAGCCTCTTGCTGAAATACTTGATCTTGTCCGCCTCAGAGTGAACGATAGACGAGGCGAATGGAAGAAGTTCCTGAAATTTTTCGGCGATGGCGAGAACACCATCATCCGCCGAAAGGTCGGGAGTGAGTAATTCCGACAACTTGGTCTCCCTGAGTGGGGCCGGATAATACCTTTCCATCATGAGAGTTTTGAACTAATCCCAAGTACAGGATCCATCTGTGGGCTTCAACGATAACCACCATGAATGAGCGCTCTTACCAAGATAGTAGGCCGCAAATGAAACTTTATGCCCTTCAGGGCAATCCACCATCGCAAATAACTTCTCGAAATGCTCAAGCCAATGAACAATATCTGCCGGCTCAGATGAGCCCTCGAAGGTAGGTGGTCGCTGGCGAGAGATATCGCCAATGATACTGCTTACACCCCTCTCTTGCCTCTGAGGTGGCGGCAGAGGAGCCTGTTGATTTTGAGTAGTGGAGTTATGCATCGCCTCCATTAGTTGTGCCATCTGAGTCATTTGGGCCATCATGCCCTGCATAAAAGCGAGTGGGTCAACTCGAACACCCTCGACCGAGCCGTGTCCTGCACGACTCCTGATAGTGAATTATCGCGTCCAGGTGAATGAGTGGCGGTCATTGCTCGAAGAATTAGCATTATTCCTGGCATTCGCACGTGTATTCACACGAGCTCTCGGGTTTCGGCCTGCACCATGGCCTCTCCCCCCACGTCCTCTGCCAGCTCTTTCCATACTGAAGTGGAAAGTCACATGATGATTATATCTCTCGCATGAATATCACATTATGACTATGACATGAGATGATGAAAAAGGAGCATACGCTCTAACACAGTGATTACATGAATGATTAACTGAGGTGACATGATTATCTGATGAAATTATTGAAATGATTATCTTGAACAAGTTAACAAGATTAATGATATGATCTTCCAGATCAACAACTGAGTAGTGAAATGAATTGAGTGATTAATGAGTTAACATGACCGTCCTGGTCAAAATAAAAATGATGTTTGAGGATTGTTAACTGATAAATTATGAATGAATGATTATTGCCAGAAATTATACCATGGCGTTACAAATCTTACAGTTCTTGGTCTGATTGGCTCGGCATTTGCACAGGTCACACGTGACGCGAAAGTCCAATGATACTACTCCGATGACGATGATTTCAAATGAGACATGACTCGGAAGGTAGTATTCAAAACCACGCTCCGATACCAACTCTGTAACACCCCAAACTAGGCGGATATTACAGTGTTGTGGACCCCCGACTAGGACCCACCAGGCGAATGAAAATGAATGAATTACACAGGGTAAATGTAGTGCCGAACCACATTATAACATTAATTACTCCGATGAGGAGTTTCATACAACACACCCAGGATAATACAGAATACATGTATATTTTATATGGAGATAAAATATACAACACTAAGTGAAATGAATATTCAAACGGAATGTCTCCAGCGGAATAAATGAAGGAAACATAAATAACTGAAAAGGACTGGGGCCCCCTACTAGTATCACTGGGACTCCTCGCCATCACCGTGCTCTCCCCGTGCTTTAGCCTTGCCATGACCTGAAAAATAATATCCCCCAACGGGGTCAGTTATACAGAACAACAATCCTCAAGGGTTGAAAATACACAATCATGATATATCTGAAGTTATGAAATATCCTGTTGAAACATACGCAATCAAACATGCTATATGAATCAACTACCAGTACGGCTCAAAGGAATGGCGCCACACTACGTCCGGGATGGAAATGTGTCCGTGCACAAGCCACCAACGAGTATCGATCGAATACACGTGTGGTCTTGTACCTAATCAGTCTCACGAAGCCATCAACTCGTGTGCACAGTCCAATGTGAGGCCACCAACCAACACACGACTATAATGTGCCCGACATGAAAATGCTACACATACCAACCGGCACGCCCGGCGACTAATGCCACGATATAACCAAAAGTGACATCAAAATCAATAATGACTCACCGAGATGAAATGACAGTGAAATGAATGATAGCTCAATGAAATAATTGGAACCGTCGTTCCTCGTGAATGAAGTAATAAAGTGACATTTACAAGTTTTGAAACGGTTAGTACCTTATGAATGAATTATGATTATGAATGAACAACAACGAAAGGAATGAATATTCTTTTAACTGAGTAAGAATTAACTTACTCAACACCGATGAAGAATATCCGTCCACGAACAACGTCCTAAATGAAATGTCGGTCGCTCGAACAACCTTGAATAACACAATTACCAATAATTCGATCATTACACGAATCAAATACGATCATAACCGACTCAAACGTCGATACAACAATATCCAAACTCGAATATATCGAAACCAACTCCAAGATGAGTATTCCAAACCATCAAAACACTTCCAGTGATATCAATAATCCCATAGGAATACATAGTTCAAGTTAACGACAATATCCAATCGAAACCCCCCCCAAAAATATCAAAGTCAACCCCCAAAGAGTTCTTGAAATCCAAAATATGTGCCAATAAATCCGTAGGAATACATTAATCCAAGGTAGATAATCCATATCTGACATATTCCAACAACAATCTAAGTTCATATGAAGAAATCGGAAGGAAAACCCAAAAATCCAAAATTCTAGATCCAAGAGATTAATACCTTTGATTTGATGTTGTGGAGACGATGAAGTGATGATTAATCCTACTCAAAGACTTGAAGATGATGATTGATGATTACACCTCGAAGAATACTCTTCAAATCGCTCCAAATCGCCCGGAACCGAAGAGAGAAAGTGAAGAAATGACAAATGCCGAAATCTGGGCTAACTGTCCAATTTATAGTGATTCCAGTTTAGCGCGCGCTAGTCCCCTATGCTTAGCGTGCGCTAACGGGTATCTTGGGTAGTCCAGTACCCACTGTCCGACAACGGTAGTGCGCGCTACATACCTTTGGTAGCGTGCGCTACGGATGTACAATTGGCGTGCGCTAACCTCAAATGTTAGCGTGCGCTAACGAATTATCTGATGCCCAGTACTGGAGTCCAGAAACCTTCTGTCCTCTGATCTGATCTCGGTAGCGTGCGCGACATTCAATAATCAGCGTGCGGTACAATAACGATTGCGTACGCTAAAAACCACTCATAGCGTGCGCTATGA
Organism: Orobanche coerulescens; assembly: GCA_033398695.1. Taxonomy (NCBI): domain Eukaryota; kingdom Viridiplantae; phylum Streptophyta; class Magnoliopsida; order Lamiales; family Orobanchaceae; genus Orobanche; species Orobanche coerulescens. The sequence goes on from CM065803.1 coordinate 57,115,587, forward strand.
ATTAATCCAATGCAGTCCAGTAGCCACTGGACTCAACCTGATTTGACCTTAGCGCGCGCTATACCGACTGCATAGCGTGCGCTACTCTGGCCTACTAGCACGCGCTACTTACCATTCGTAGCGTGCGCTACATATAACTCACCTGCAGTCCAGTGCCTTCTAAACTGCAGCCAGGACAACATTAGCGTGCGCTAATGCTGAGTGGTAGCGTGCGCTACCTGTACTCAATTAGCGCGCGCTAAAGAGAGTACGTAGCGTGCGCTACTCCTCACACACAGCCCACCATGAAAGTGACAATGATGATACGCTCGTCCCGACTATCCAACCGGGTTGAATGATGAAATAAAACTGATACGAGATATCAATATACTCCGAACGGTGAATACAATGAATGAAATGAACGATGAATGATCATTAATGAGTGAAAAATATACTGAGTGACAATTACTGAATGATAAATACTGAATAATGACTGAATTACAACCGGGTATTACAGGTAACCACACAAGATTCAATCAACATTTCATTCAATCTCAACCACATACGTTCGAGGCAAATCACATAACCATTCAGACCCACAGAATCCATCGGATATTCAATATTACAATCATTAGGATCTCATATCCCAGTTCACATATATCAATATCACGAAAAATCACAAAGTCCAACGTACTATGAACAACCACCACTAGGACTAAACCACGTATCCTTTGATCCACATAAACACGAAGCAAAGATATTTATCAATACATATACATACATATATAGATAAACACACAACTCCCATAAGTACCCATTCAAAATGAAATGATACACACTTTATCACATAAATATTTGCGAAGAATATAACTCGTATAGCAAGGTACTTGCCTCAATAATTGACATCTGAATACTCCGACGAACGCGCCTCGACCGGACAACCCCAGAAATCTACAACCTCCACGAAAAACAATAATAACATAATTACTACGAGAACTACCACCAACATCAATGGAAACATACGCCGAACAATCGAAGGAAACCCATTGAAACATTTAGTCGGACATTAATGTTCACGATTCCTCAAGAACGTTAAAATCATTAATCGGGTTGAACGAATAGGAGATATGGATATACAATCCATAGAATATGTTTAACAACAATATTTGACAACAATCAATTCATCAAAATCGGATCGAATACGAAATCAAGAACAAATCTACAAAAAGTCAACTCTAGTGAATCAAGAAAAATACCTCGATCCGACGAAGAACAATGGATTAGATGATGTTATAATCAGCTAAGACCCTCCAAAATGCCTTTGGGTGGAGTGAAATCGGTCAAGAACCCGAACCCTAGGTGAAGTCGTCCATCCACCGCGAGAAGATGAGATAAATGAAAGAAAATGGGATGAATGAACTGATGTCCAGTATTTATACTGGACAGCTTAGCGTGCGCTAGCCACACCTACTAGCGTGCACTGACGGGCAGGAACTAAACAAGTTCTGCCCAAATGTGACATTAGTATGTGCTATAACAAGCATTATCTTACGCTAACGAATCCCCAAATCCAGTCCAGTAGCTCTTGGACTGTCCTTAACCACCAGTTAGCATGCGCTACCTCTCGAAATAACATGCGCAACTGCTGTAAATTAACGTGCGTTAACAACTCCTTGGTGTGCGCTAACAAATTCCAGTTCCAGTCCAGTAGCTTCTGGACTATCTCGGCCAAGATATCAGCGCATGATATAACACCGAGTAGTGTGTGCTATGTTTATAGAGTAGTCAGCAAATTCTGCTCTAAAAGCTCGACACAGCAACGAAGCACGATAGCGATAACAATTGTGCAACGTCACGACTTCTACAATTACTCATAATTAGGAAAATACTCAACGCAAGATGACAATTAATTCAGGTCAACAGGAAATGAAAAATCTTGGATATTACATTCTACCCCACTAAAAATAAGTTTCGTTTTGAAACTTAAGGCAAGAAACGGTAGACAACCAAGGGAAAAACAAGCACTATCGGGTTCTTAGATTCGTTCATATAGTAAAAATGCAGAACGAGATAGTTTCAAAATATCGAAACTGTTACAAGCAAGTCGTCAAAATTGAAAAAGCACCGAAATACATATTTTCCTAAAAACAGCAAAATATGGATATTACATTCTCCCCCTCAAAAAGGAAGTTTCGTCCCGAAACTCGCGAAGTAAAAAGTTTGGGGTAACCCGAACGCGTCTTCTCTTCACACGTAACATTCTCGGCTACATTGGTCTCACCGTATCCGACAATATGACTCGGATCAGATACATGAGTCTAAGCAACAATATACATACGAACATGGTGAATCAAAGCTGAGGAAGATGGGTTCGAAAATAAATGCCACGAAATTTAGGAAAATCCCAAGATGACCAATATGTTTGGAAAACAGGTTTTGCGACCAAACATTAACGCGCAAGTTCATAGCATGATTGAACAGATTGAAATGAACTTGTGGGAATAACTAACCATTACGGACTAGATCAATGGAAATCGGTATTCACGCGACAAAATCATATCATCTCCGGATTACTCCGGAACAACATTCAAATTCACCCGAAAACAGGAGGGTAGAAGAAATATAGCTTCTGTTGTGCCACCCCGATGAATATCCATTCAAGATACCAGAAAATGGGCTCGAAGGAAAATTATACCGAGAATGACCAAGATCGTAAGATCATGGAATAATTCAAAATGATCACGAATCTCGTTCGTTTCACAAAATATAAGAAAGAGAATATGTCATAAAAATCATGACGAGCACAAGCGAGTCGCTATAATCTGAAAAAGTACGAGAAATGGGAAAACGTGAACATTACATTCCCCCTCTTAAAAAGAAAGAGATGCTGCCCCCGATACACGGGATAAGGAAATCTGTAAATCTAAACAGTGTAACAAACGAAATCAAGCAGCAATTATCGAAAAGGAACTGAGCATGATATTAATTATTAAATCTGTACATCGAGCTCGTTCCCGACCAACAACTCTCGAAATCTTCATTTATTACCGCTTGGCTCTCCCGGAGAGAAAACAGGAATTCGATTCTCCAAACATCTTAGCAGCGACTTCGATATATTGACATCCCACATATCCAGACAAGGCACATAATAAAACGCTGAAGTTGTACTCCCAAATTCAAAAGACTTACGACTGTAACACTCAATAACTTACGATCGTAAGAGGTTGTTGAATCATAAAAATTAGCCAATGTTCCGAACGTCCCAAAATAGTATTGGAAACTCCAACAAAAAAATTCATAGAGCATGCATACCACATATGAATATGTGCGTGCTCGCTTCACACGAAAAGGACATATATGGGTCACAAACAATTAAAACTCGTAGAGCGCAAAACTCAAGGACCAATTTCTCATCTTCCAACAAGGACACTATTATTATGCACATAAATAATATGACTGGGCATTCACACCATCACACGAATTATGAACTCGGGCATTATCTACATAAGTAATAATATTGACATTGCGTGCACTCCATGTAAACCAAACTTTTGAAAAGAAGGTGTCACATTTCGCCCCAAAACTTGCCAACACTATTCCTTTACTTAGAAGAGGAAGTTTTGTTTCACGTCTCAATTTTGAAAATCATATTTGAAGAAGCTAAACCATTTCTGTTTCTGAAACTTCAAAGATATCGTCTCTAATTTGAAGCATTTCAAAAAAAATCTACTTGGGATCCAAATACAAAAGTTAAGGTCGTTCTTCTTCCACCAAAGGTTTGATCGAAAGAGTGTTTTTCCACCGAAGTATGTGACCATTTGTAAACATGATGTCAAATCGTAGGAATTCAAAATATTAAAAAAAATTCAAAACACCATTTTAAAAATTCTACTGCACAGTGCCATAAATACCTTGTTTATGAAGATGATTTTATGCAAGTTATAATGTTCTTCAATATCTAAATCGAGTGCATGACCAAAGCATGACACTACCATTATCCCAAATACTCAAACACTTTCCAAAATATATTTTTCAAATATTATCATAAAAATCATTTTGAAAAGTTCAAGATCGGGATGTCAAAAGCTCAACGATTTCAAAATGTACGTTAAGTCCCCGTTTACACGTGCCTATAAATTAGTTTAGGAAATCATTTCTCCAAAGTATACTCGAGCGGAAAAATGCCAGAAAATTATTTTAAAACATACATGCAGCGGATAAGATCAACTTACAAATTCATTGCAATGAAATATAACAACCAATATTATAAGCGATTCCCAAAATACACTTCATAGCCGGTATCAACCGGACGAATCACATATAATATTCAAAATAATAATGCCAAAGGCAAGTTCTAGCTCCTCGCACAAAGCTAAACAGGTTAGCACAACATAATTACAACATACATATGAGGAGACTTACAATCAGGAGACTTATAATCACGGATCACCTGAAGATGATGTCGGAACCACAATACTAATCACAACTCTGATGCGCGTGACTTCCACAAGACATGAACTCAACCCAACGGCCTAGGTTTTTAGCAAACCTAAGCTCTGATACCATATTCTGTAACACCCCCGATTCGAACCGAAAATATTACAGCGCTCTAGACCTTTCTCATAAGGATCTACCAGGCTAGACACATTAAATTACAACATACATATTTGACCATCGAGGTCAAAAGATATGACATCAGACCGAGAAGGTCACTCGACAATACAAAAGACCATCATGGTCAACAATTCCATATCAAGGCTAAACTTTTAATGCGTAAGAAAATAATAATTTAGTTTCCACAACATTGCTCGCACCCGTAAAAGGTGATTAAACAACAAAGATAACCCTTGATTACAACAAAAAAAATGAAAGAAAAAAACTTTGACTCATGTGTGATTAGCATCGTTGCCCTTCATCCTCTATCAAGATGATCTAGTTACCGCTACCGAGCTGCAAAGACCTGAATGCATAACAGGCACCCACCCCCCGAATACTCGGGGCTTAGCAAACAGGAATTTTGCTAGTGCAAGTACATAATATACAAGTTATACGAGAAATATTCACACCAATCCAAACGAGACGCAAATGCGACACAAATCATATGGTCCACACATCACCAAAGGATATACGCATACACAAGAATACTAGCCATTCATAAAGTCACATATTTTCACAAGAGAAGAAAAAATACAAGGTCCTCTAGAAATGTCACATTCAGTTAAGAGAATTTGTTCGACCATTTAGAAATATCTTTGAAGAACATTTTAATAAAATAGTTAAAAATGCCATCATTGACTCGGGCCGATTCAAAGGATTCAAGAAGGTATTCGAAAATTAAATAGTTATACTTTAGAAAGTAGTTTCAAAATCTCTCGGGGTCCTCGACCCAATATACGGAAACACTTCAGAAAGTAGTTTGAAAATCTCTCAGGGTCCTTGACCGAATATACGAAAACACTTCAGAAAGTAATTTCAAAATCTCTCGGGGTCCACGACCCAATATACAGAAACACTTTGGAAAGTGGTTTCAAAATCTCTCGGGGTCCTTGACCCAATATATGGAAACACTTCAGAAAGTAGTTTCAAAATCTCTCGGGGTCCTCGACCAAATATACGGAAACACTTCAGAAAGTAGTTTCAAAATCTCTCGGGGTCCTCGACTCAATATATGGAAACACTTCAGAAAGTAGTTTCAAAATATCTCGGGGTCCTCGACCCAATATACGTGCATTCACAACAAAATTCTGCTCAAGACCATCAAGGACTAACTAATCCTTGGAGATCCCATCGGAAGTCCTTGGTAGTTTAAACTCTTGAATTTCTTACTGATACCATTATTCCAAAATGGTTCAAAAGAGGATCCAAAAATACGAATTCATTTGGTATCAGGGTCTTGGCGATTATACAAATAGTCATCATACAGGTATATCCTCAGTTCAGAAGCCTGCCGGGAACCTCCACTGAAACACATGTGTACCGGCGTTCACTACACTATGGTGGCCACCCCTTTTCATGTCACTGTGCCGGCGTCACTCCTATAAGAACCGCCCCTTGAATTCTCGCATTAGGCAACACTGTCGAATCACCAACCACATGAGCCGCTCACTTTGCAGCATACATAGACCGGAGTCCACACCCCACCCTCGCAACTTTGGATATGAAACAACATAAGCACAAATTCACATTGGCAAAGCACACAGGCAATTATTTACATTGGTAACCACACAAGATTCAACCAACATTTCATTCAATCTCAACCACATACGTTCGAGGCAAATCACATAACCATTCAGACCCACAGAATCCATCGGGTATTCAATATTACAATCATACACTACTACAAAAATAGGCAAAGAGATCTATGATAAGAGACCTATTGTTTATATGACAGATCTCTTTAGTATAAGAGACCTAATATTGGAGATGACGGGTCTCTAATGTGTTAAAAATTCATAAATTTTCGAGTTAAAATAAAATGAGAAATATAAGAGACCCGTTATTTAATATAACGGGTCTCTTATATGTAGAATAAAAAGATATACAAAAATATAAGAGACCTGTTATTTAATATAACGAGTCTCTTATATATGAATAGAAAAAAATAAACAGAAATATAAGAGACCCGTTATTTAATAAAACGGATCTCAAATGTATGAACTAGAAAAAGACACCTGTTAACTAAGAAAACGGGTCTCTTACCTCTTTACCTTTTCACAAAACCACGCGGGGACACTTTCCAGGTTTTCTTCACAGTACTCTTCCCTTCTCAAACTTTTCATACTTTCATTTTTTTTTCGATCTTCTCTTCTCCGCTGAATTATCGGAGACCGGTGAACTAACAACCGATGAACGACCAACGGGCAAACTAACAACCGGTTAAGTACCTTCACTTTTTCCTGCTTTTCTTCTTTTTTCATCTGATTTTCTACTTAAATTTTCCAGTGTGTTAAGGTGGACATCCAGACACCGATGAGGTGGTGATGCCTTATGATGCCCTAGTCCCTATGCCTGAAGGTGGCCTTAAATCATTGGTATTGCAATTTTTGTTTGCCGAATTTTAGATCTTTGTTTGTATTTTTCATCTTAATTTAGTTTTAGTTTCATGACAAAATGATTTTTTTTCTAGGGTTAAAATTTGATAAATTTTTCAATACGGATTCTGCCGAGCCCAGAAAACTTCTTGCCAAACTTGCCAATACGAGTCTATTTTAATCGAACTAATGTTAGTTTAAGTTTTTAGATATGCAGTGTCTTACTAATATTTTATTTAAATATTATCATCAAGTAGCCCTTTGAAAACTTGCGTTTATTGATTTTGCAGGAATATTGTCTACAAACTTGTGGTGTTAGGTACAAGGGATTGGAGAACACAATTCATATGTATTTTTTATTTTTAAAATGATATTACATATGGATTTCCTTTAATGAAAGCTGCACTTAGAGTGAGGTTGAGGCTTGGCGAATCCGGAAATTGCAAATGCAATGGTGAAAATAATAAGAAAAGAAAAGATAGGGATTGAAACGGTGGCCATGGGTAACTAGAATCACCTTACTCTTATTGAACATCCTCTTACTCTAGGTCCTCACAATCGGGCTAAAATTACATTGTTGAGTTTTATGGAATAAAATATAATCCTTCTATCTCCTGATAGGATGACAACATGTTATTCAGTGGCTATACGAAAAATTAAACTACATTAGATGGGCAGATGTTCGATTTTTAGTTTAATTGTATATTCCTATGGTGCAGATTTGTTATCGAAGTTCGTAATGGCTTGACATTTCTCGACTTAATTGTCATTCAAATTGAGGTATTTTGTGCACTAAAACTCTCATTTATGCTTTTTTCATTGTATCTACAACTTTACTATCTCGTTGTCGCCATGGGTAACTAGATTCAGCTTACTGAAACTGTGGCCATTTTAGTTCATAAACACTCAGATTCATTATTGAAAAATATATTTAGGTATGTGTTTGGAACCCAATTTTCATCTTGGTAAGGATACATGGAACACATGATGTATTTTGCCGTACTCTACTAGATCCAATTTGTAAGCGACTTATCGATTTTTTCTATGATAGTGAAAGAACCGTAATACTTCGCGGCTAATTTGATGTTTTTGCGGAGAGAAACATAATTCTAGCAAAACGGTCGCAGCTTCAGGTAAACTTGATCCCAAATTTCGAAACTACTTTCTTGCATGCTTGTATCAGCATATAGTTCCATACTATGTGTGTTGTGAAAATAAGGATTTAGGGATACGGAAGGTGGCGCATAGCCATATAGGTCTTCAAAATGGTAGACTTGATACTGTTATGATAGTTGGTAGTATAACAAAATTCTGCTAACGAAAACCATTTATGCCAAAGTTTAGGATCATAGTGGGTCATGCATCTGGGGTAGGTCTCTAGGCATTGATTGACTCGTTATGTCTATCCATCTACGTGGGGGTGATAGGTAGTAGACATGTTTAGCTGACCCCCAGTATTTTGAAAAGCTCCTTCCAGAAATTGCTAGTGAATACCTTGTCCCTATATGTGACAACGTAAACAGGTAGTCCATGTAGCTTTTAGATGTTATCTAGGGACCGTGGTCAGATTTGGCCATGTTGTAAGTGTCACAAGCTTTGGTCATGTATTATCCTTAATTCATTATTACAGAAATCTTAAATCATTTTATCAATCATTTTATCAACCCTCATGCGTCTAGGTGTAAATAAGTTAGAAAATCTATTGGTGTTATTAACAACTAATTGTCATTTGATTTAACTGTCTTTTTGCAAGTGTTCTTCCAGACGTTCATTCATCGTCCAGTGCAAGATGGGATTAAGCTTCAGAAACATAACGTCCCACAAGTCTGAAAATAGTATCTTTTCAGAGAGATGATTCAGTGTATAGTTTTGCTAGACTTGATCTTTTCTTTCTTTTAGGTGTTTCGTATTTTTGATATGTTGGATTTTTGGAAATTTCTGCTAGAGACCATTGAGAATTTGCCTTTAAGTGATGATGATGCATGCATAATCACACTGTGCAAAATATTCGGTGTATTTTGTCTTTATTACTATATAACTCTTTGAAAATTATTTATCGCCTTTACTATGTCTCTGAATTTGTTGCAAAATATTGGAAGTGTAAAAGACGTAGGTTATATTGTAATTCTCTAATTAACATCACGGTGAGTGAAATCGGCCCCGACGAATGTCGAATCGATGTAACGGGAGGAGGAGCTACATTGCTGCTCATTTTTGTTGTCTGGCGACCGGGTTTGGTGGTGAGATGGCGTGCGGCGACTCGGGATCCTTTGGTTCCGTCGATGCAGTGAAAATCGAGACGAGAGAAGGGCGATTGCCCTATCATCTTTGCAAACAGGGTGCTTGGGGATTCGAGTTTCAGGGTTGACCGTCCGAGTAATCGGCAGCGGCGTCTGCATTGTCCTGTGCACCGGGCGGCGGAAAATAGTCCGAAGCCGGTGAATTTCTAACAAGTTACCTATACAGTTTGGGCTCCAATCAGTCCACTACTCTGTCTTTGTCTCTAGCTCTCGCTCTCGTCTGGACAAAGATTCCATTTCAGGTACGTAATAGTGTAATGATATCATGTAAGGAATTTTGTATTTTAAGATCAAGATTGAGTTGCTGAAATGTAGTGTGAATTATAGGTAGAAGAAGAAATAATCTACCTGTAGTTTTTTGTGATCCATTGTAGATTTACGTTTTTTATTGTAACATTTTTTTTTAATATTACAGTTGATGTAAAATAATAGAAATTATTCGTGAGGGTTATCTTATATTGTATGAATTATTATGGAATTATTCAGCAGATTTAATGTTGATTTTGAGTATTATTGAGTTATTTTATATTGTATATGCTCAATGTTGTATGCATTTATATATCAATGGGCATAATGAAATTATTATTGGAAATTAATGCTGTATATGCTCAGTATTTTTTTTTTGAAAAAATAAAAAATTATAAGAGACTCGTTGGGTGTACAAACGTTGGGTGTACAAACGGGTCTCTTAGAAATAATAATTAATAAATAATAAATATAAAAGAGACCTGGTATTATAAATATAGGGTCTCTTTGATATACCAAAGAGACCTGATGTTATAAATATAGGGTCTCTTTGATATATCAAAGAGACCTGGTATTATAAATATAGGGTTTGATATACCAAGGGTGGGTCTCTTTCATATATCAAAGAAACCACATTTCTTAAATAGGGGGTCTCTTTTCCTATTATTTTTTTCTGCCATCCTCTACTCTAAGAGACCCGATTTGTCTAAAGAAAGGTCTCTTATTTCTAACAAAGAGACCTCCTCATTACAGGCGGTCTCTTTATCAAAGAGACCGCTGAGATAGAGACCCGTCCACAGGAGGTCTCTTAGGCCTATTTGGACAGGTCTCTTTGGCTATTTTTGTATTAGTGATAAGGATCTCATATCCCAGTTCACATATATCAATATCACGAAAAATCACAAAGTCCAACGTACTATGAACAACCACCACTAGGACCAAACCACGTATCCTTTGATTCACATAAACACGAAGCAAAGAGATTTATCAATATATATACATACATATATAGATAAACACACAACTCCCATAAGTACCCATTCAAAATGAAATGATACACACTTGATCATGTAAATATTTGCGAGGAATATAATTCGTATAGCAAGGTACTTGCCTCAATAATCGACAACTGAATACTCCAATGAACGCGCCTCGACCGGACAGCCCTAAAAATCTACAACCTCCACGAAAAACAATAATAACATAATTACTACGAGAACTACCACCAACATCAATGGAAACATATGCCGAACAATCGAAGGAAACCCATTGAAACATTTAGTCGGACATTAATGTTCATGATTCCTCAAGAACGTTAAAATCATTAATCGGGTTGAACGAATAGGAGATATGGATATACTATCCATAGAATATGTTTAACAACATCATTTAATTCATCAAAATCGGATTGAATATGAAATCAGAACAAATCTACGAAAAGTCAACTCTAGTGAATCAAGAAAAATAACTCGATCCGACGAAGAACAATGGATTAGATAATGTTATAATCACCTAAGAGCCTCCAAAATGCCTTTGAATGGAGTGAAATCAGTCAAGAATCCGAACCCTAGGTGAAGTCGTCCATCCACCGCGAGAAGAGGAGATAAATAAAAGAAAATGTGATGAATGAATTGTTGTCTAGTATTTATACTAGACAGCTTAGCGTGCACTAGCCACACCTACTAGTATGTGCTAACAGGCCAGGAACCAAACAAGTTCGGCCCAAATGTGACGTTATTGTGCACTACAACAAGCATTAGCATATGCTAATGAATCCCCCAATCCAATCCAGTAGATCCTGGACTGTCCTTAACCACCAGTTATCATGCGCTACCTCTCGAAATAGCGCTGCGCTACTGCTGTAAATTAACTTGCGTTAACTACTCCATGGCGTGTGCTAACAAATCCCAGTTCCAGTCTAATAGCTTCTGGACTGTCTCGGCCAACATATTAGCGCGCGCTATAACACTGAGTAGTGTGCGCTATGTTTACAGATTAGTCAGCAAATTCTGCTTCAAAAGCTCGACCCAGCGATGAAACACGATGCAATAACCATTGCGCAACATCACGACTTCTTCAATTACTCGTAATTAGGAAAATACTCCACGCAAGACAACAATTAATTCAGGACAACAGTAAATAAAAAATTTCGGATATTACAGTTCCTGCACCGGTAGATTAATATGTGATTGGGACAAAATGGGTTCATAAAGTCAAGTGTGACGAAGACGGTTATCCAGTGAAAAATAAGTCACGTCTTGTCGCCCAAGGCTATAATCAAGAAGAAGGCCTAGATTATGAAAAAAGCTTTGCTCCAGTAGCTCGTCTTGAAGCCATTCGACTATCTGTGCCTTTGCATCTCATCAAAAGATTAAACTCTTTCAAATAGATGTTAAAAGTGCCTTTTTAAATGGTATTCAAGAAGAGGTTTATGTGAAGCAACCTCCAGGCTTCGAGGATTATGAATTTCCGGACCACGTATACAAGCTCAACAAAGCCTTATACGGTTTGAAGTAAGCACCCCGAGCATGGTATGATCATTTAAGTGAATTTTTAATTTCAAATGACTATAAACGAGGTAAAATAGATAACACACTTTTTGTAAAAACTGTAAACAAAGATATTCTTGTGTGTCAAATTTATGAGTACGATATAGTATTTTGAGAAACTAACGATTCTTTATGTCAAGAGTTTGCTAGCCTAATGAAGGGGGAATTCGAGATGAGCATGACGGGAGAATTAACTTTTTTCCTCGGGCTGCAAATTAAACAATGCGAGGATCAATTATTTATCCATCAAACTAAATACTTAAAGGATCTCCTCAAAAAGTAGAAAATGGAGAATAACAAGGTCATTTCCACACCGATGTAATTGTTGTGATAAACAATCCTATTTTGATAATTGCCAACATGCAGCAAGTTGTCTCAAGAAGTCGAAAGAGTCGAAATGCCGCCAAGTATGGAAGTTGTCTGGAATCTCCATACAACCCTTTCCATACAGCATTAAAGGTAGTCTATACTACAGAGTCTACATCTATACCCATAAAGATGTAACATGTTGGATACAGCATACAGGTTGAAAGTGTTGTGAAAACAAACACTTATCCAACAGGACTAAAGACCGTTGCGGCAGAATCTACTTTATTCACAAAAGTCACAACACCGTTTTGAAAGAAGTATTTAAATACTGATTGGATAAAGTATTTAAATCCAACCGACAAAGAATCTTCAGACAAGGAGCAAAATCCGGATCAAGCATCTTGAACATCAATCAGCCAATAAGAATGGACTTTTGCTCACCAACCAACCAACAGATATATTTATAACGGATCTATTCCAAAGTTATAAATAGTCCATGCAAGAGGACATTGCAGAAAAACTGAAACACGACAACAAATAGATATACGTATACTGAAATTCATACGTGAACAAACACAGAAAACATTATATCAAGCTTGCAAGAGCAAATATATTTCTTCGAGCATACTGCAATACCTAAGAGAAGAAATATAAAAGTGCTCAACATGAACAACACATCATCATCCTAAGCTCATCAAGAATTCAAGCTGTTGTTCAGACCTGTGATTTTACCTTTACCGTTAAAGAAAACCATCAGCCCTGTGTGGACTGAAGATCCTTGCTTATTCGGACCTGTGTGGGAAGAAGAGCATTGTAGACGAAGCTTCGAATTGTGTATCAAGAAGCAAGTCAAGAGAGAGCTCAAGCCAATCTGTGTGAACGGCCCAAAGCTTCCGTCCCTGTATCAATCTGTGTGAACGATACATAGATAGATTTAGTTAGAGTCGCATAATTGTGTACTTTGTGATTATAATAAACATTTTACTCCTGTGTGGAGGACCAATGGACGTAGAGGGGATTACCTCGAACCACTTTAAACTCTGTGTTATTTACCTTATGCCCTTGTTGTTTTCGTTACTGTGATTGAGACAAGTATACACTGCAAAACCCTGTAGGCACCAAGCAAACAGGAGAAAGCGTAGTTGCTGTATTTACAGCAACTCACTTAAACGAACTTCCGCTACGCACTCACATCTAAAAATCGTACAACTTGTTGTACTATTACTTTCCAAGTTGTATACTGTATACTTAGTTGCCAACAAGTGGTATCGAAGCGGTTGATTCTAATAAGAATAAGTCGTATTTTTAACCGAATCAGATCAAAAAATCACTTATTTTTTTAAAAAGTTTTAACTTTCCTACTTTCTCTATGGGTGCCTCAATGATAAACAAGGATCCTATGTTTTCGATTAACGAGTTTGATGACTGGAGAATCAGGATGGAATCACATCTTGCTGCCATGAACGAGGAGATGATATTTGTCATCCAAGATGGCCCCATAAAGATAATGAAGGTTAATCCTGCCGTAAGGATAGAAGGACAACCTCATGCTGAAATGCTCGAGAAGGAGCATGAGCAATGGAAGACCGATGATCGCAAGCGTGCGAACCTCGGCAATGTTGCTAAGAATGTGCTGTTTGTCACTCTTGACAAATTCTCGAAGGTAAAAAGCTATAAGATAGCTAAGGAAATCTGGGAGAAACTCAAGATGATTTGTGAGGGAACTGAGCTCTCAAAAGAAAATAATATTTCAAAACTCACTCAGCAGTTTGAAACATTTGAAATGAAATCATTTGAAAATCTTGAGGAGCTTGACCTTAGATTCACTGGCATTGTCGATGAACTTGAAGCATTGGGTAATATGTATACCCAAAAGGAGAAAAATTTGAAATTTTTTAAAACAATCCCTGCCCGATGGGACATTAAGACTACAGCTGTGTGAGTGTTGTGTAATCATAATGTCATTTCTACTTTTGACCTCTTCTCTGATCTCAAAGCTTTAGAGTATGATATTAACAGGAAAGAGAAGGCCGAAGAGTCACCTGCCAAGACTACAACTCTAGCCGATGTATCTAACAGGAGACACAACATGCCCAGCACATCCAAATCTGCCCATAAGACTGCTGACAGTGATGATGATATCCTGTCACAAGATGAAATGGCTCTTCTTATGCATAAATTCAGGAAGTTCATCAAACAGTCTGGAAAGACTCCCTTCAGGCCCAAGCCGTTCAACAAGGTAAGTTCCGAATCTCCTTGTTCTGGTGATTCTAACTTGTGCTACAACTGTAGGAAACCCGAACATTATGTAAATAAGTGTCCTCACCCTAAAGTCTAAAAGTTTCTGGAAGCCGAGCAACAGGAAAAATATTAAAGAGGGCTTGCTTGGAAAAACAAGCTCAAGGCCCTGATTGGCGAATTAGAAGCCTCGTCTGCATCAACCAAGTCTGAGTCGTCCGATGATGAGCTCGAAGATAAAGCCTATATGTTCTTTATGGCCAAAGAAATAGAGGACGATGAAGATAGCGATGATGAGGTAAGCTCAGCATCAAATATTCCTGTAAATGCATCTCATACCTTTGAAAATATGATGAATGAATTCAAAAACATTCAAACGGCCCATGAGACGTTGAAACGAGAAAACATACAGCTCTAAATTTATAACTTAGAGCTAAAAGAAGAAAATGACTTGTTGAAAAATAACTACGAAAATATGTCCAACGATTGTGAAAACAGCAAAGTCACACTTCAAAAGTTCATGGAGATCAATCATCAATTTGCCCACGATCTAAATGAGACTAAGTCTCATAATGAGAGCAAGACAAATGATTTCGCTCTACTCGAAGCCAAAGTGAAAACTCTCGAGAAATGAGATGGAGAATTAGAGACAATCTTAAAATCATTCGAGAAATCCTCTAAACGAATGGAAG
Source organism: Orobanche coerulescens (assembly GCA_033398695.1). Classification (NCBI taxonomy): domain Eukaryota; kingdom Viridiplantae; phylum Streptophyta; class Magnoliopsida; order Lamiales; family Orobanchaceae; genus Orobanche; species Orobanche coerulescens. The sequence goes on from CM065803.1 coordinate 57,130,931, forward strand.
AAATTCCAAGCACTGGGCAACATGCTCATGATAAAAGTGGCTTAGGATATCTCATTCTCAAACAAAGGGAAAACTAGTACAGTGTTTGTCAGGGGTGTGGAACCCATTTCTGTTCCTGAAGAGACCCCGAGTCTCATAAAGGTAACAGCTTCCCCGCGCACTGCAAAGGCTACAATTCCGCCACCATGTTCATATCACAGACAGCGGAAACCTCAGCCTCAAGGACCTGTAAGCCGTAACCAACAGCATGCTCCCCGAGCACATCATAAGCGCCAACAGCCATTCAGAAAGAAGGATGTATCCAAATATCAAAGGCTTGCATAGTAGTACTTCCAACAGTACAGTGCGCCTAGATATTAGATACAGGAGCCCCATTACCCATCAAGAAAGCAGCTCACCGCGCAATATCAGCAACAACTTTGGGAATCCAACTGGAGACCCAAGAGGCAAGTTGTAAGGCCTGAGAAAATGGCTTCACCTCCGAGACAGCATTCGTACTGGAATAATAATTATAACCATTGATTTTAAATGCATCATAATCATGGTTACAGCGACTACATGCCTTCCCCTCGAAGACATCACAAGCACAAACCAAAAGTAACCTACAGCAAGCCAATTGCTGTCAGGCAAATTTGGGTACCAAAAGGCTCTAACGTACAAGGACCCAATAATCAAAGGGGACCTAAATCTACTTAATTTCTTTGCTTACAGGACATCAAAGAGAAGGAAATATGGTACTTAGACAGTGGATATTCTCGGCACATGACAGGAGATATCAGCAAGCTGTCAGATTATGTAGAAGGTCGTGGTCCAAAAGTGCGCTTCGGTGAAAAGTCCAAAGGAAGAACAAGAGGGAAGGGAAACCTTCTTGTAGGAAAGTTCAAAGTCATCGATGTAGCTTATGTTGAAGGCTTACAGTACAATCTACTTAGTATTAGCTAGTTCTGTGACAAACAGTTCTCGGTGAAATTCTATATAGACCATTGTAGAGTCAAGAACATTCTGACCAAATAAGTTGTGCTCACAGGAAGCAGGTCAGGTAACATGTATATTGCTGACTGCAAGCCTACGAGCTCCACTATTCCTTGTTTTGTTGCCAAAGCCACTGCAGATCAAAGCTGGATATGGCACAAGAGGATGTCTCATATCAACCTCAAGACAATTAACAAACTCGCCAGATAGGGAATGGTTAGAGGTTTGCCCAATGTGTCATTACAAAAAGATAGCGTCTGCGGACCCTGTCAGAAAGGCAAACAAGTTAAATCCACACTAAAAAGTAAATCATACATGTCCACTCACAGAATTCTAGTTATGATACATATGAATCTCTATGGTCCCGTAGATCCTGTAAGTTTGGGAGGTAAGAAATATTATCTAGTTATTGTTGATGATTATTCCAGGTATTGTTGGACAATCTTTCTGAGCAAGAAGAAAGAAACCACAACAAAGCTGCTCGAGCACCTGAGAAAGCTTCAGAATGAGAAAGGGTTGAGTATCGTGTCCATTCGTTCCGATAGAGGTATTGAATTCAGTAACCGCTTTATAGAGCAATACTGTTCGGAAAATGGAATACAGCACGAATACTCAGCAGCCCGGACTCCTCAACAAAATTGTGTTGCCGAGCGAAAGAACATAACACTCAAGAAAGCAACAAGAACCATGATCGCCGCAAACAAATTTCCGTAGAGGTTCTGGGGCGAAGCAACAAATACAGCGTGTTATACAAAAAATCGTTATATCATCAACAAGCATCATGACAAAATAGCATACGAGGTATGGAACAACAAAACTCCACTAGTTTCATATTGCCACATATTTGGATGTAGATGTTATGTTCTGAATAACGGGAAAGACCAACTCAATACGTTTGACGAGAAGTTGGATAAAAGGATATTTGTAGGATATTCCTCTGTCAGCAAGGCTTTAAGAATCTTTAACAAAACGAAGCTAACAATCACGGAATCTGTACATGTAATGTTCGATGAACCTCACCATGATCCTATAGGAGTAGAAGATCTAACTCAGAATATCCAAACACTCTCCACTAATGACCCTCTAACTCCAATAGAGCATGCCGTAGACTTAGAGATCAACCCCGCAGTTGTAAGAACAGATGTAGTTGAAGTTGATGCTATACAAGCTGAAGCCGAAACTACAACACCTCAAGATACAGTATGGGATTCCAAACTAGAACTCGACAGAAGATGGTTGAAAGATCACCCACAGGAGTAAATCATAAGAGACATTGATGCCGGAGTATCCACCCGCCGGAGAATACAGAGTACACAAGGAAATGTACTGTGTGCTCAAGAAGAACTTGAATCTTAGAAATCTCCATTTCCTGTATGAAAATCTCAAGAAGAACTTGGAAGACTTTCCATGTGCACCCTAGCTATATTCTTAGCTTAATCCGAACCTGTTTCTACTAATGAGGCTTTAAATAACTCTCACTGGATCACTTCTATAGAAGAAGAGCTGAATGGTTTCGAAAGAAATAATGTATGGTATCTAGTACCCAGACCTGAGCATCAAGCTGTGATTGGAACCAAATGGTATTTAGGAACAAGAAGGATGAGAATGGACTTGTTATTAGGAACAAATCCCGTCTAGTCGCACAAGGCTATAGACAGAAAGAAGGCATAGACTATGATGGAACATTTGCCCCTGTAGCCAGACTAGAAGCCATCAGGATATTTTTAGCTTTTGCCGCCCCATAAGAGCTTTATTGTGTACCAAATGGACGTTAAAAGCGCATTCCTGAATGGAGACCTCGTCGAAGAAGTCTATATTGAACAACCACCAGGGTTTGTCAATACTGAAGGCGGAGACCTTGTATACAAAGACTACGGAAAGCTCTGTATGGACTTAAGCAAGCCCATAGAGCGTGGTATGAAACCCTGTCCCTGTACCTTACAGATAATGAATTTGAGAAAGGCGCTGTGGACAAGACTCTATTTAAAATACAGGAAGGTGACGACCTATTAATGGTTCAAATATATGTAGATGATATTATATTTGGTTCCACTAACCTTGATTTATTTCAAAGGTTCTCTCATCTCATGCAAAGTAAATTTTAATTGAGTATGATGGGGGAACTTAGTTATTTCCTAGGATTGCAGGTAAAGCAGTTCCCTACAGGAATCTTCATCAACCAAGAGAAGTACAACAAGGAGCTACTCAACACGTTTGGGGTGAATAACTCCAAATCATCGTCAACCCCCATGAGAACTTCTGTGCAAATTAGTGCTGACGAAGCTGGAAAGCCGGTTGACCAATCACTCTATAAGAAGCTAATAGGATCACTCATGTACCTAACAGCTAGCGGACCCGATATCCAGTTTTCTGTAGGAGTGTGTGCTCGGTATCAAGTAGCACCTAAAGAACCACACTCCACAACAGCCAAATGAATCCTTAAGTACATGAAAGGAACAATCGATGCAGGATTGTGGTATCCTAAGTAAGGTGGATTCAATTTGGTTGGCTACAACGACTCAGATCTCGGTGTCTGCAAGCTAGATAGGAAGAGTACAAGCGGTACTTGTCACTATCTTGGACCTAGATTTATGTTCTGGTTCAGTAAGAAGCAATTGGCAAACTTGCTTTCTACAACTGAATCGGAATAATATGCTACTGGAAGTAGTTGTATGCAGATTCTATGGATGCAACAACAGTTATCTGATTATGGAATCATTACCAAAGAAACACCGATCATGTGCGATAGTACAAGTGCAATTGCAATAACGCACAATCCTGTATTACACTCACGAGCTAAGCATATTGACATGAAGCATCATTTCATTCGGAATCATGTTGAGAATAAGGATGTTTGGATCGAGAAAGTTTATATAGGTATCCAGTTAGCCGACATCTTTACAAAACCTCTCAGCACAACCAGATTCTGTATGCTTCAACAAGAATTGGGAATGCTACAGCCTGACTCCCTGTAAGTTTTTATGCTTTTACTCATCAATTGAGGGGGAATTCTGTAAGATCCAAGAATACAGTATTCACCATTAATTAACTGTACAATCAGACAGTCAGAGAGCACTATAATACAAAGAAGGCATGAAACCTTCCTACACCTGACGTGTGAATTGATTAAGGGGGGATACAGGATGACTAATGAATGCAGTATTAATCCAAACATTACTGTAAGGATTGAATCTTGTATGTACCTTTTAAGGGGGAACGTTGTATTATTCACGGATACAGTACATACACTATCGGACATCAATTAATATAATATTATTATTCTATTCGTACTGAAAACAGTTTTAGTCCACGTGTACTGTCTAATAATTTCAAACATTTTATTATTTAATGCTTAACACGACATCTGGACTTCACTATCTTAAGCAACGCGATGTTAATGATTACAAAAACAGCCGTTTCGTGCAATGAGGGAGTACGAACTGTTAGAAGTGGGACCAATTGTCATTTTCAAAAACGGATGGATAAGATGTACAAGTTACTCTCGATTCATCATGTTCGTTCTTTTAAAAGATGGTTCCCATCCATCAAATCTGATCGTTCACTGTTTGTAACCTTAATTTTCCCTGCACACCATAAACGGACTATCTCTTGCTCCCTTTGACTCTTTACGCTTTCTACAAATTAAACGAGTCTAAGAGCAAACGGCCTACATAGCTTACTGCATTTACTTATTTCTTTGCTACTTCACTTCTTTTCTTCAGTATCAATGGCATCTTCTCAGACATCTTCTCTATCCCTAAACAAGAAAGAGTACATTATCTGTAATATCCGGAATTTATACGATTGTTATTTAATGTTATTTTATCCGAGTTATGTTGTACAGCGTGGAATCTGTACAGTATGGATAAAATAAATTCGGAACTGAGACAGCTGTATTGGTATAATTGTCGTAGTTGGTCGACAATTACGTTTGAGGGTATCGTGTATCAGGTTATCGTGCTTTTGATATTGGGTATATCATATGAAAATATTATTGGATTGAATATATGTATTCAGTATGTGTGTATACGTATCCAATATGTCGAGACGGATAGGAACAGTTAGATTTGGTTAAGTATGGGCCCTTAACATACGCTAAGCTTAAGGGATTACATACGCTAAGTTGCTAGTGTTACGTACGTTATGGCCAAGGCATTACGTACATAACAAGAGGAATCAGACAGGATGAGCTGTGGTCGGCAGGTGGGAGCACGTGTCGGCAGCTTTTGGTGCGGATGTGGACAGGCGAGTCAACCCCGACCATTACGTACGCTAAGAACGGGTCATGACGTATGTTAACAAGTATGTTACTGTAGCAAGTCAACGTACGTATTACGTACGTTATGGAGAATGTGTTACGTACGTAAGGATGTGAACGAAATGAGTCAGTTAACTCTGGACTGTCGTTACGTATGCTACCAAAGTCAGATAGCGTACGTAAATGGTGGTTACGTACGTTAACATGGGCATGTTACGTACGTAATGAACTGGAATATTTTATAAGTAAATGCCCGTCTTTCATTTCCCTTCATTGTTTCACTTCGTCCTTCGCCTCCAAACACTGAGAGAGGGAGTTTTAGCTCTCCTAAGTTGATTGTGAGCTTGGAAACATGGGATTGAAGCTTGTATATGAGGATATTGATGATTCTTCAAGTATTTTCTTGTGTATTTCATCTTCTAAGAGGTATGTTGGATAATCCTCTCTTTCAATCCGAATTTTGATGTTGTTGCTGATGAATGATTCGTATGAAGATGATTATGATGTTGTTGTTACGGTTCTTGAGGTTATATGAACTATATGTTGAAGGATATGATGGTTTGTGTCTTGACTATGTTGGTTATGATTATAGAATCATAGTGTTCTTGGTGTTCTTGGTAGAATTGTTTCGATTCTTGATGTTAGACGGATCATATATTGGAAAATATGATAATATACACCTTGAATTATGAATGAGGATTGTTTAGATGTTAGAGGATATCGATTTAGGTTGTTTTGATGGTTATGAACATGATTTCGAATCACTTAGTGTTCTTAAGGAACTTCTTGATGAATTTAGCATAGCAAGACGATTATAGGTGGAATTATCGGTATTTTTAGATATCTAGATCGAATGTTCGTTGATTGTAGTGGTAGAATTCATATGTTCTTGATGAAATACGAATCATGATATCAATTTGGAATCCGGAAAGATTGTGATTGATCACCGAATATGATTTCCTTTACATTCGTATCCGTAATCGTATATTGGTTATGAATTCGTAATTGTTTGAGTTGGATTGTTCGGACTTGTGTCTAATCGAGATATAGTGAAATCGTTGAGCTTGTCGATCGGTTATATTGACTAGTAATTATCGGATTTCAGTTCATATGATGGATATGAATTCGCAAAATAGTTTGAGTATATTACTTGGTTTTATATATGATCGAGGTATCGTTGAACTGTGAGATTGATTGATTGGTCATGTTGGTTGTTGATTGTTATCGGATTTTTGTTAATCTATTATTTCAATAGGTTGCGATAATTAACCATTGATAAGAATCGTGCCTTACGGTCAAGTTCGAGGATGCCCATGGATTGCATTGATCGGGACCGAGGAACTTACAGACAACGGCAAGGGATTGGTGACGACTTCATCGGTATCGAGGCAAGTTATTACTTGCTCATATATAATGTTTAATGAATGGTTTCAGTTTCATTTCGTTTATAATGCATATAGCAATGATTATTACTGCAAATTCTAGAGATTTGGATTATATGGTGTCTTTCCGATTCTGGGAGTTAAATCATAATGTATATGCTTTATCTCGGTTATTGGCATATTTGGGTATCAAGGTTACATTGCGGTAAAGATGAGAATATGAGTACTTATAGTCCATGGTACGTTTGGATCGCCGAGCATTGAGGATAATTAGCTAATGATGATGTGACATCGAGATTTCTCCTGAAGGACTCGGGACAAGTATCTTAGTTTGATTCGGTTTAGTGTTGATGTTGTTGATCATGCAAGTTGTCATTCATGTTGCTGAACATGAACTCGTCCTAGTTGTGTCATCATAGTGTCGTTCATGTTTTGATCCATATGTTGTTCATGTTGATGAACATATTGAGTTGCATATGTGTATGCATAATTGTATTGTTTATGTTGTGTTGATCCGTTCGGATCGTGTGATCTATGCTGAGGGCGCTGGATAAGATGTCCACCTCGTTATGGTCCGACGGGATCATCTTGGTATCTATGCTAAGGGCGCTGGATCATTGGACAGGTTCTTCCACCTCGTTATGGTCCGACGGGATCATCTTGGGATCTATGCTGAGGGCGTTGGATCATTGGAGTACCTAGTGTTGTGTTGATGGAATCATGTGGATTCGCATCATTGATTTTATCATGTGTTGTTGTGCATATGTATATTGTTGGTTATCCATTTCGTTGATCTAGTAGGATCATCCGGGATCTATGCTGAGGGCGCTGGATCATGGGATTTCCATTGAGTATACACTGTTATTGTTTTGAGCATATTGATGTTGTCATATGAGTATGCATTTGTAGGCCTTGTGTTAGGACCGTGCCCATATATTGCATTGATCTGATCTCGGATTGGACTGACATGATTGTCGTGGTATTGTGTATCTCGAGGTATGTTCCGCATTTTTTCTCTTAGTATTTGTCTCTGATGGGCAATTGGTTTTCGTGTCGAGATGTGATGATGTTACCCAACGGATTTGGGTTAGACAGAGTTAGTAGATTTCATAACAGTAACTTATGATGATGTTTTGAGAACCCTGGGTACTGTACGAGATGTTAATTTTGGTAAAATTATGACGATAAGATTACATTGGTCGTATTCTTATTTTGTATTCTCATTGGTATGTAATTATTAATGTGATGTGATGGTTATCATAGTTGGATATTATGGCTGACCCCGTCATGGGCTTTCTTTTTAGGTTCTTGAGATATCGAGCTTGTAGCGGTCGTGGAGAGATGAGCTTCCCAGAGGATACTGGCTAGGGCATGTAATTATGTATTGAGTTTCCTGATCGGTTGTTGTATTCCGCTGCTAGATTATTTTTAATTGTTTGTCTTTTCCGCTGCGTGAGTATTTTTAAATGGCCTTTTGGTATCTGGTAACTTAGGTTACTTTGGCAACCGTTATCTAAACAATTTTGTCGGTACGTGTAAGCGATAGCTTAACGTATATTTTTAAACAATTGAGTTATGGCATTTCAGGCTTTGTCCTTTCAAACGAGATTTTACAACGGTTTTGATAAACAGATTTTATATAGTCTTCAAATGTTTTAAAGATAGTACCGTCGTTGGGATATTGGGCATTTGTAAATGTTTGCGAAAATTTCTTTTAGCCTTGTGGGTTCCATTCCGGGGCCCACGGCGCTGTAATATTCCCGGTCAAATCTGGGGGTGTTACAGAATACGGTATCGGAGCTTAGGTTGAGAAAACCTAGGCAGTCGGGTCGAGTTGGGTCGTGTTTTGTCGCGTCATTCGAGTTGTCGATTGACAAATATTAGAGCCGTGAGTTTTTTTTTGTTCACTCGGGCTTGTGCGTTAGGTGATTTACCAGTGTAGTACTAGGGTTGTTGCAAACTTTTCCAAATGGTGTTAACGTGTTTCTTCGAATAGAGCTGTGTTGTGTTCACGAGTTGAACTGATTTTGTAAAACGTGTGTTTTGAAAATGTATGTATCGAGTATTTTCTATAGTCGATACATGTGCCAGTATCACAGGGAATCGTCGGCTTCACAATCTGTAAGTATTTAGATTTTTGAATTGCATTGAGATTTATTGCCATTCTAAGTTGATATGTTTTTAGATTCAATAGATGTTATGTGTTACCGTATGAGATGACAGAGTTGGGACAGGATTGATGATCTTGAGAAACTATGATTTTGGAAATTAGTATGTTGGGTAGATTTTGGAATGGAATTGTGCATTTGGGAGAATGTTGTGGATAGTTGAGAAGAACATGTAGTCATGATAGTACATTTTGAGATATATGAACTCTTTTTGAGCATTTGAAAATGATACTTTTCAAAATGAATGTTTCACGGATGTTTTATGAAAAATTATTTTTGGGCCGAGACCCGATCGATTTTGAAATAGTTTTATAACTTACGACTTGAGGTCTAGAAGGGTTTTCTACTTTTTAAACTTTTTGTAATGCGGAACGAGCTATGGGCTGAGACCTTAATGTTTCAAAAGAAGGCTTTTTCATGTTTTCTAAAACTCCCGAGATTTGTAAAACGTTTCACCAATCATTTATCTATTTTCCTACTGCCTTTCGCGGTTTTGAGTGACTTGTTCAAATGAAACTTCTCGGGAAGTCTTTCACTGTATTGAATTATGTCAATGTTTTGTCATAGCATATTTGAGGTGATCCAGGATGGGTTAATGGTTGACGTTGCGAGTCATGTGTGAAAAAAGAGTTCTTATCGGAGTCTATATATTGAGGTTTTGGAACTATATCGTGTAGTTTTCCGATGGAATGTAAGTGGAATTTGTGACGAGCCGGACTGGTATACAGGAGTATGGATGTGGTCAATCATTTGCCTAGTTTTCATTTTAAAACTTCGAAATCGTGTGGATTCGAAGGACACTGCTATTGAATACTTGATGTAAGCAAACCGATTTAATGATTCGAAAATTGAATTACTGGTCTTACGAAAATTTATGTTTTGAGTTTTCAAACTCTTGAAAGAACTTTCGAAAATTTGTCTTTTGACAAGACTATATGATTTCAAACTGGTTTTGAAAATGTGATTGATATACATACACATTTAGTGCATAGTGCATATCATGGTGAAGTTATGAGTGTAACTCACAAACTGGATATCATATCGATGGTACGAGGAAAAGAGATTCAAATTTTAATAGGGTAGTTTGATTATCCAGGGAAGATCGGTTGATCAGATAAAAGAAATATGCTGCGTGTTGTAGATCCATGCATAGGATGTAATTTTAGAACTTTGGATTTCGTGAAATCGAGACAAATGTGCTATGTGATTCCATTGGTATGGTAGTAGTACGATTCTACCATAGTGACTTTGAATGATTTCTTTGTAAGTGTAGATTTGGGGATGGTGACCCCATGCTGATTGTTTTGAATATTGGGTGGTCGTTCCCACCTCATGTATGTTTGGATATGTTCGTCGTTTTGTGATTGGTTGTTCGTAAGCCGAAGGGCATGTTCAACAGTCGGGTGTGTTTTTTGAGATCCACGGTATGTGATTGGTGTGTCGTTTTGAGAACTTTATCCGTTCGTATATCGATTTCTGTGGTTCTGGGTTGATCGTGTTGGAGCTTACCGTGTGAAGGTATTCTCGATTATCATTGATCGTTCATTAGTTATATTGGAGTTTATCATGTTGATGATATTCTCGATTGTGTTTTGACCTCTGGTTGGTCATATAGGAGTTTATCATGTTGATATTCTCAGCTGCGTGTTGACCTTTGGATTGCTCGTATTAGAGTTTATCATGTTGATGATATTCTCGATTAATTTATTGATTGATCATTGCTGGTGATCATCTGAGCGTTCAGATTTTTGTGTCGATGTTTCGGGAATTGTTGCCATTGCGTTGGGCAGTTGCTTCACAGATGTATCATGTATTATTCGTTTTATCAGAATTGGGGACTTGATTGTGTAATCAAACACACAGGATTTGACACAGATAGATTATTTCACTCGAAGATGTTATGTTTTGTTGAGACTCTTGGAATTGTGATTGTAAGCGTATTGAGGCTTTACAGTGAAGTCACTTGCTAATATATCATGGGATCGTCGACTTTGCGCAATTGTAAGTGTACTGTTTTGGTTATTCATTAATGATGATGATTGATCGTTGTTCTGATGGTTTTGGAATATTTTGGTTGAACGGTTTTTTTGTTTCTTTATGACGAATTGAGAGTTTCGAGGACGAAACTTATTTTAAGTGGTGTAGTATGTAATATCCGGAATTTCTACGACTGTTATTTAATGTTATTTTATCCGAGTTATGTTGTACAGCGTGGAATCTGTACAGTATGGATAAAATAAATTCGGAACTGAGACAGTTGTATTGGTATAATTGTCGTAGTTAGTTGACAATTACGTTTGAGGGTATCGTGTATCAGGTTATCGTGCTTTTAATATTGGGTATATCATATGAAAATATTATTGGATTGAATATATGTATTCAGTATGTGTGTATACGCATCCAATATGTCGAGACGGACAGGAACAGTTGGATTTGGATAAGTATAGAGCCCTTAACGTACGCTAAGCTTCAGGACTTACGTACGCTAAGTTTCTAGTGTTACGTACATTATGGCCAAGGCATTATGTATGTAACAAGAGGAATCAGACAGGATGAGTTGTGGTCGGCAGGTGGGACCCCGTGTCGGCAGCTTTCGGTGTGGATGTGGACAGGCGTGTCAACCCCGACCATTACATACGCTAAGGACGGGTCATTACGTATGTTAACAAGTATGTTACGGTAGCAAGTCAATGTACGTATTACATACTTTATGGAGAATGTCTTACATACGTAAGGATGTGAACGAAATGAGTCAGTTAACTCTGGACTGTCGTTACGTACGCTACCAAAGTCAGTTAGCGTATGTAAATGGTGGTTACGTACATTAACATGGGCATGTTACGTACATTAACATGGGCATGATTCTTCAAGTATTTGCTTGTGTATTTCATCTTCTAAGAGGTATGTTGGATAATCCTCTCTTTCAATCCGGATTTTGATGTTGTTGCTGATGAATGATTCGTATGAAGATGATTATGATGTTGTTGTTACGGTTCTTGAGGTTATATGAACTATATGTTTAAGGATATGATGGTTTATGTCTTGATTATGTTGGTTATGATTATAGAATCATAGTGTTCTTGGTGTTCTTGGTAGAATTGTTTCGATTCTTGATGTTAGGCGGATCATATATTGGAAAATATGATAATATACACCTTGAATTATGAATGAGGATTGTTTAGATGTTAGAGGATATCGAATTAGTTTGTTTTGATGGCTATGAATGTAATACCCGGTTGAAAATTCATTTTGTTTTCACTCAGTAACTGTCACTCAGAATTTTTTTTCACTCAGTAATAACCATTCATCACTCATGTTGATTCAGTTGTAACCACCATTCGGCGTATTTTGGGATCATATCTGTAGTTGTTGTCATTCATCGCTGTTTGAGATCGAGCATAGATTATTGTCATCATCATCATCATGTTTTAATTTCAGTTTGTGAGGTAACGCACGCTACACATTCTGTCTAGCGCGCGCTAATGGAGTGCATGTAACGCACGCTATGATTCAGTATTAGCGCACGCTAGTGCTAGTGAAATAGATAGTCCAGAAGGTACTGGGCTGATTTGAGAAATTCATAGCGCACGCTACGAGTGGTAAGTAGCGTACGCTAACTATGCTGGTAACGCACGCTAAGACTTCAGAGTAGCGCACGCTAACTCGCTCAGAGCAGAGGACAGTAGGTTCTGGACTCCAGGATTTTGGACATCAACTATCAGGTAGCGCACGCTAACATAAGGTTAACGTACTCTAAGAAAGGCTGTTAGCGCACGCTACCAAAGGTACTTAGCGCACGCTAACGATTCAGTCAGGGGGTACTGGACTACCCGGTACACCCGTTAGCGTACGCTAATATCAGGAGATAGCGCGCGCTAAGCTGGGATAGTATAAATAGGACAGTTCAGTCCAACCTTCGTCATTTCTTCATTTCTCATCCTTTTCGGACGAGCTTGGGCGATTCGGAAGGGTCTCCTTGAGCTTCAAACATCTATCAACATCTCCAAGCTTAGTGATTGGATTAATCATCACTTAATCAGTTTCATCACTCCAAATCAAGGTAATTTTCATTGAATCTTGAATTTCGGGATTTGAAGGTTTTAGCCCCGATCTCTTTGAATTAGCTTGCTTTTATGTTGGATTATGTTAGATATGGATTATCTATCTTAGATATTTGTATTCTTACAGATTCATTGCCGTAATTTTTGGAATTTCAGAATCATTGAGGAATTGTTCAAGAACCCTTACGGGTTGACTTTGGAATTTTGGGGGTTTTCGACTAGATGTTGTTGAAATCTCGATTTAAGTATTCCTATTATATTATTGATGGTATTCATGGAGTTTTGTTGGATCGAATCATTCATTGGAGATTGGGTTTCGATATTATTGGGTTTAGTTGAAAACAATGGGAGATTGTTTACAACGTGCTTGTTTTAATGCCCCAATGAGTTTTGGGTAGTGTTGTATCGACTTTTGAATTGGTTATGATCATGTTTGATTCTTATATTAAGCGAATTGTTGGTATATGTGTTGTTCAAGGTTGTTCGAGCGGCCGACAATTTCATTAAGGACGTTGTTTGTGGAAGGACTTTCTCGCCTTCGGTTTGAGGCAAGTTTTATACTTGTACTCGTCAATGAGATTAATGTCATCATATATGTGTATGAATGTGTTGTATCATTCCGAGACTTAGTCTCTTCAAGAATTCATTGATATTAAGAGATCGTTCGATACGATACCTTTCGGCAATTATGCCAAATATTATTCTTGTTTGTTAATGGCCGATTCAAGGCATTGTGATATTCGTTATTAATGTCATTGTCGATAGCCGGTTCGCGGTATCGATGTATCGATTGTTGTTAATATTGATGTCAATTTAAGACATCGTTGAGATCATTATTATTCCTGTTTGGATGTTGTTGCGATATTTCCTACACGCAAGTGCACGTCATCGTTTACAAGTAATAAAGTGATAAGTAGAGTATCGTTCCCACGAGGATTGAATCTCTAACTACCGACTTTTTCGTATTCCAATTTTATTTGAACAATCGAAGTTGGGTTTTTGCGATTAATAACTAAAAGAATTTCTAAAATACTAAGCAGTAGAAAACAATATCTTGAATAAAAGGAAATCAAATAATGAATAAGTCTAGGGTTCTGAATCCACCTTAGTTTATCCGAATTTACTCTCGATTATCCGTAATAATTAATTTTCCCAATTTTATTGAAGGCGGAGATTGCTAATATATTCTACCGCCTCTCCCGAGGTCAATAGATTTATCTAACGGCGACTAACGCACTCTATCCCTAGGTGAATTATCTCGTCGATAGGCAAAAAGCATGAAATCTCCAAAAGGCCACGTAGTTCCTATGAGTATATTCCTATCTCACAGAATAAAACGGTCCTCACCAATAGTTCTCACCAAATCTCCTCTCCCGATTCAAGTGAATGATTAAATCAATACAACTATTGGCCGATAATTGCAAGCATTAACATAATTGGTAAAACTCAATAAAAAGGTAATAAATCGATAATCTCAATCAATTCGTCAAAACAAAGGTTTCATCAAAACCCTAGATTAGGGCTTTAGCCTGACATACTAAAAACTGAAAATACAGAATAAATAAATGAAAGCATAAAATTCAAACGCAGATGAAGTTCGGATTCCTCCGTTCTTCAGCTTCCGCCTTCTGCCCTTGAATTCTTCTGCTTTCCTCCTCTTCTGCCGTCTCCAAGCTTAAGCTCTCCAAGGTATTAGATTCAATGATTCCAAGATAATTAAATTAGGGTCTTTAACCCTATATATAGCTCAGCACATCAGTAAAACGCGTCCGTATCAATCGGTCGAAAACTGGCTTTGAAACGGCCCAAAATCCGCGCCGCCCTACAAAACCCGCTAAGTGTGCCGCGGCTCACTAAACCTGTGCCGCGGCACATCGCAAAAAGCTGAATGCCTGGGCGTTAAATAATTCTTCTGTGCCGCGGCTCACCTGGACTGTGCCGCGGCACAGAGTACAGCTTACTCTGCCCTTCGGCTGGTGTCTTCCTGTGCCGCGGCTCAGATTCCTTGTGCCGCGGCTCAGAGTCCAGTTTTGCCGTCTTCGCCCGTTTTGCCTCGTTTTAGCTTCCGGACTTCAATTTCCTATCAATCATACAAAATTAAGGCATTAAAAGCTTATTTAGATGATTTCACTCACCAAAACACTACAAAATAATGATGAATAAGCGTATAAAAATACGCCTAACAAATACCCCCAAACTTAAGCCTTTGCTTGTCCTCAAGCAAAAAAGAATTAAAGTCAATAAAAGAATGTCGTGAATCACCGTGCAACTCATAGTGTTCAACCTAATCAATACTATCCTGTGATTCTCTCTAAATAATACGAGTGTCATAAAAGCGAGCTGCACTCAGAATAATGATTCCGCAAAGTAATCAAATTCAGTCCTAATCACTCGTTCATGAAGAAAACTCAGCTCAAAGATTAACAAAACGTGAGTCAAATCGACCGACAATATGAAAGGCTAACACAACCAAGCTAGTTCGTTCCGTTCCACAGTCTAAAGGCACAATTTTCACGAGTTTCATAACAATTAAACCTCGGACAGTATTCCCTTATATATATATGCTCAAGAATTTGATTCGAGTTGACCACTAGGTTAGGCTCTCGGGATGTTTCATCGGGATAATCCTAGGGTGGAACTTCCATTCTCATGTATTCGGAAACCGTTTGACGTAAAAGACACTCATGGGGCACATGGATGCTTCTAGTTACTAAGTTCCCTTTTACAGCGGAGAAACAACTCGAAAATATAATTTCCGCATGACCGACTCAAGGTTGCCGTTTTACGCGAGAGTAAACAATGGTCACGCGAATACCCCTTACTAGGCTCCTATCATTGGCACATGTGAAATAACTAAATCACTAGTCTAATCGGGTCGCTGCTTTACGCGAGAGTAAACAACGGGTCACGCGAATACCCGGTTACTAGACTTCCCTTCATAGAACACATTATCTCGACTTTTGGGAAAAACTGACCGACTCTAAACTCAATCTAAGTGCCAACACGACTAAAGAAACAGTACGACTCACTATCCAGAAAATGTAGCCAAACGTATTGCTGGGGATTTAAAAACAAGTATGTATCGTCTCTTATCTGCCAAGACCTCTACAATCACGAAAAATTTCGGACCTAATTGAATACTCAACAGAAACAGAAATAACTTACCATAACTCGACTAGAACTCGCCCGCTTCTTTAGAGAGAAAGACAGTGTCGTAACATCAGTATCACACAAATAGAAGCACAAAAATTCACGAATAAAGGAAAACTAAGACAAGCAAGGCTATCTAAAAAAAAAATTTTACGCAAAGAAATGAAAAGTGCAACGAAATAATGTACAGCAAGAAGATAAGATACAGCAATGAATGTAGAAACTGAAAGTAAATCCCCCCCAAACTTAGGACGTACATTGACCTCAATGGACAAAAATGAAATGCAAGAAAAGTAAAAGGTGAAGTACTCCCCTCCAGTCTGCTCAGGAGCTGGTGCCGGCATCGTCCGGTAAGGAGGGTGGTGTGGCTGTAAAATCAAAACGTATACGTTGCACGAAAATTCAAAACGATTGCTTTTTCAAAGAAAATTTTTCATTTGGGCAATTTATCGGACACCTTGAGGGAACACTTTTACTTGAAGAATAAACATAGTTATAGCTCGATTCAGCCCCCAAAAACAGAAATACAATTCAATCAGTAACAACTTAACACATTCAACTCATTGATATTCCAATTTAATCAAGAAAATTCGATGAAACTACCCTGTTATTCTCTAACAATCATAAAACTATTTGAAGGAAAATAAGCATGTTCCAATCATTCAAAGCATAAACAACTTCCATATATCAACCATAAGCAAATAAGAATTTAAGATTCAAACGTACCTTTTTGAAGATTGCAAGAAAAATCGCAGGAAGAAAAGAAATTTTTTTGAAGAACTTCGGTCGGCTGGTCGCGCGCTGGGGAGGGAAAACAAGGGAGAAGGAAAAGCGTACCTGATAGTGCAAGCCGAAAGCGTGTTATATGCTACCTGGCCTTTCGGATTCCGCATAGTGTGCCGCGGCACAGATAAAGTGAGTCGCGGCACAAGGTACAGTCCCTTTTACCTGTGTCTCGTTTTGTCGTGTGCCGCGGCTCAAATTCCATATGCCGCGGCTCATTGCTCAAGTGTGCCGCGGCTCATTTAAGCCGTGCCGCGGCACAGGGTACAGTTGGTTTAGCCTCCCCCTGCGATTGATGTGTGCCGCGGCTCACAATAACTGTGCCGCGGCTCATACTCCAGTTTCTTCCCTGGGACTTTCCTGCACAGAATTTTGAAAAGAAGACGTTAAAAACGAGAGGCAGAAGCACATTGAAGCACAAAAGGATGAAAAATAAGAATCACGAATACAAGAAAAATAAAGAAATGCAAAAATCTACAACTACGAACTCGGGTTGCCTCCCGAGAAGCGCTAAGTTTATAGTCTTCAGCCGGACCTATTGGACAACGTTAGTTCGCTGCAAACTCCATTCGCTTCCGCCCGCTCATCGAACCGCTTATATTTTGGTTAAAATTATGACCATTGGTCATCGGTGGTTCGAGTTTCGCCCGGTCATCAAATGTTGTTTGTGAAAAGGTTTCGACTTGAATAACTTTCCGAAACACCCGGTTTCTCCATGACTAATTTTCCACTTGGCTTTCGGCTCACTCTCCTCCTTCACAAACGAACTCACGATTGCAACAGATTTTTCCTCATGCTCAAGGAACGCCACTCGTTCTACATCCTTCTTAAGACTTGGGCCATTTAACACAACATCTGAATTTTCCCACCTACGATGTTTTCGGTGCTTTCCTCTTTCAACGGCATCCACCCTCTCAATTTGTGATCCTTTATCAAGACTTCCGGGACATGGGAATGACTTGAATAATTGAAAAGTAACTTGTCTGCCTTGGACCCTCGAGTTAACTCTCCTTTTCCACGCCTATAAGGGTTCGCCCGTCGCTAAAAATGGTCGTCCCAAGATGATCGGAATATTTTCATCTTCCTCCATGTCGAGTACGATGAAATCGGCGGAAAGATGAACTTATCAACTTTAACTAAAACATCTTCGATCACTCCCTGATACTTTATCGATCGATCCGCCAATTGTAATGAGATCGTGGTTGGCTTGGCTTCCCAATATTCAGCTTTTTGAAAATCGACAGAGGCATGAGGTTGATACTAGCACCAAGATCGCATAGTGCCTTATTAAATGAAAGATTTCCCATGGTGCACGGTATGTTGAAGCTTCCCGGATCTTTCAATTTAGGTGGGAGCTTCTTTTGAAGGATTGCACTACACTCCTCTGTCAAAGTGACCGTTTCAAACTCCTCAAGCTTTCTCTTCTTCGATAATATCTCTTTCATGAACTTGACATAACTCGGCATCTGCTCCAATGCGTCGGCGAACGGAATATTTATGTGAAGCTTTTTGAACACATCAAGGAATTTAGAAAATTGTTTGTCCGCCCTTCTTTGCTGTAGTCTCTGCGGAAATGGAACGGCGGGGACACATGTCTTCGAGTTATCCGGCTTCAAATCCTTCGACTCCTCTAGCTTTAAATCCTTCTCTTCTTCAATTACCTTCTTCTCCTTACCCCGCTCGGGCTGATTCAGTACCTCTCTCCCGCTTCTCAAGCTAATTGCATTTAGACTCTCTCTAGGATTTGTCTCGTTGTACTCGCAATGCTCCTCCTGACGAGCCGTCAACACATTGGCGATTTGGCCCACCGACCTCCAAATTCGAATGGAAGCGTAATGATTTTGTAATGTAGCTTCCGTACGGGTCATAAATTGACTCGTATTTGCCGCTAATTTTGCAAGTGCTTCCTCGAGAGACACTTTGGGAGCGGAAGGGGGCTGCTGTTGATTCTGGGCGAACGGGGGCTGGTGTGCGTTCTGTCCGTTTCTCCATGAAAAGTTGGGATCATTGCGCCACCCCGGATTATAAGTATTGGAGTACGGGTTATTCGGTCGATTCCCACTTCCCACAAATTGAGCTTGCTCCATCTGATTTTGCTCGAACGGATTTCCAAATTGACATTCCGCACTCGGGTGTGATCCGTTACACCAATTGCATGTCTCAATGGTAACGGGGGCTGGAGCGTGCGAAAATGTCTGGAGCTGTTGTGTCAAAGCGGCGACTTGAGCTGACAAGGTGGAGATCGGATCATTGCTTGAGACTTCCATTACTCTCTTCGGTGTCAATCTTTCCGATGGCCATTGGTACGCGTTTTCGGCCATATCTTCCAAAAGCACGTGTGCCTCGGCCATAGATTTTCCCATGAAGGTCCCACCAGAGGCCGCATCCACTAAAGTGCGTGTAGAAGCACTCAAACCACCATAAAACGTATGAAGCTGAAGCCAATCAGGAATGCCGTGATGAGGGCATCTTCGTAGCAATTCTTTATATCGCTCCCACGCCTCGTGGAGCGTTTCCATATCGTACTGGGCAAAAGTAGTTATCTCGTTTCTCAACCTCGCCGTCTTAGCTGGTGGGAAAAATTTTGCAAGGAAGGCTTGCACTAACCTCTCCCATGTTGTAATCGACCCTGCAGTAAGGAATTTAACTGAATTTTGCTTTATCCTCAAAGAGAAAGGGAAAAGCCTCAATCGGATGGCATCGTCGGTGACACCATTAGTTTTGAAAGTATCGCATATCTCAAGGAAAGAAGCAATGTGGGCATTCGGGTCGCCCTTCAAATTACGTAATGGGCTCGCCTGCACCATCTGAATAATGGCGGGCTTGATCTCAAAATTATTTGCTTGGATAGTGGGATGCCGAATTCCCGAAAAATTAGCGTTGACCTGCGGCATGGCATAATCTCGAAGAGCGAGTTCCGGTTAAACTTGCCGCACTTGGTTGTCTCCTCCTTGGACTTCGATATTCTCGGCCATCTTGACCGTCGTTTGCAACTTTCTTTTCTCCTTCTTGTTCCTTCTTAGAGTGCGCTCGAGCTCGGTGTCCAAAGGTAATAGGCCTTCGTTACCGAGTCTTCTCATGCACTGCACGAAAGGTCCTGAAAGGAAAAATAAATAAACGAAATTAAATACACAAAAATAAAAAAAATAAAACGTTCAAATTAAGACTGGAAATACTTAAATCGATATTAGAAAAATTTCAATCCCCGGCAACGGCGCCAAAAACTTGTTGCGATATTTTCTACACGCAAGTGCACGTCATCGTTTACAAGTAATAAAGTGATAAGTAGAGTATCGTTCCCACGAGGATTGAATCTCTAACTACTGACTTTTTCGTATTCCAATTTTATTTGAACAATCGAAGTTGGGTTTTTGCGATTAATAACTAAAAGAATTTCTAAAATACTAAGCAGTAGAAAACAATATCTTGAATAAAAGGAAATCAAATAATGAATAAGTCTAGGGTTCTGAATCCACCTTAGTTTATCCGAATTTACTCTCGATTATCCGTAATAATTAATTTTCCCAATTTTATTGAAGGCGGAGATTGCTAATATATTCTACCGCCTCTCCCGAGGTCAATAGATTTATCTAACGGCGACTAACGCACTCTATCCCTAGGTGAATTATCTCGTCGATAGGCAAAAAGCATGAAATCTCCAAAAGGCCACGTAGTTCCTATGAGTATATTCCTATCTCACAGAATAAAACGGTCCTCACCAATAGTTCCTCACCAAATCTCCTCTCCCGATTCGAAGTGAATGATTAAATCAATACAACTATTGGCCAGATAATTGCAAGCATTAACATAATTGGTAAAACTCAATAAAAAGGTAATAAATTGGATAATCTCAATCAATTCGTCAAAACAAAGGTTTCATCAAAACCCTAGATTAGGGCTTTAGCCTGACATACTAAAAACTGAAAATACAGAATAAATAAATGAAAGCATAAAATTCAAACGCAGATGAAGTTCGATTCCTCCGTTCTTCAGCTTCCGCCTTCTGCCCTTGAATTCTTCTGCTTTCCTCCTCTTCTGCCGTCTCCAAGCTTAAGCTCTCCAAGGTATTAGATTCAATGATTCCAAGATAATTAAATTAGGGTCTTCAACCCTATATATAGCTCAGCACATCAGTAAAATGCGTCCGTATCAATCGGTCGAAAACTGGCTTTGAAACGGCCCAAAATCCGCGCCGCCCTACAAAACCCGCTAAGTGTGCCGCGGCTCACTAAACCTGTGCCGCGGCACATCGCAAAAAGCTGAATGCACGGGCGCAAATAATTCTTACGTGCCGCGGCTCACTGGATCGTGCCGCGGCACGCAGTCTGCCTTACTCGCCCTTCGGCCGGGTGTCTTCTGTGCCGCGCTCGATTCCTCAGGCCGCGGCTCGAGTCGATTTTGCCGTCTTCGCCCGTTTTGCCTCGTTTTAGCTTCCGGACTTCAATTTCCTGTCAATCATACAAAATTAAGGCATTAAAAGCTTATTTAGATGATTTCACTCACCAAAACACTACAAAATAATGATGAATAAGCGTATAAAAATACGCCTAACATATGTCATTAAAACTATACTGGCCGATTAAAGGCATTGGCATATTCATTTCTCACCTTCGTCGTCGGTAACCGATTAAAGGTGCCGAGGCATCCTTCATATCATTGTTATCGATCCGTCGGTCTCAGGCAAATCGAAGTGTTCAATCATTCATCATATCGTTGTCATCGATTGGTCGTTCTCAGGCAAATCGAAATGTTCAATCATTCACTATATCATTGTTATCGATTGACCTTTCTAAGGCAATCGAGGTATTTAATCATTCATCATATTACTCTTATCGATTGGCCTTTCTAAGGTAATCGAAGTGCTCAATCATTCATTAAATCATCCGCTGCATCATTGTTATCGGTTGGCCGTTCTAAGACAATCGAGGTATTAAATTGGGACTGTCGAGGTTGGTGCCTATCCGTGTGTTACTGTCATCGTGTTGGCCGACTCAAGGCAGCACACTATCCCAAATTGTGATACGGCTTCGTGCCATGGCTTCGGCCCTAATTGTGATACGGCTTCGTGCCGTGGCTTCGGCCCTAATTATGATACGGCTTCGTGCCGTGGCTTCGGCCCTAATTGTGATACGGCTTCGTGCCGTGGCTTCGGCCCTAATTATGATACGGCTTCGTGCCGTGGCTTCGGCCCTAATTGTGATACGGCTTCGTGCCGTGGCTTCGGCCCTAATTTTGATACGGATTCGTGCCGTGGCTTCGGCCCTAATCAATAAATGACTTAATTCGCTTTTGGCTTCATGTGATTGTGATATTTGACTTTTTGATCGGTTTGTGGGCCCTTGTGATTGTCTTGATAATTTCATTGGAGCCTTCGGGCATTGAGATTAATATTTAATTCAGCTCTAGTTTGGTACATGTCGTAATTCATTGTGGTATTCTCGTGATTATGATTCGCCGTTGGGCACTTATGTTCTAATCATTTAATGTATAAATAGTATGTCGTGGGCATAGTATTTCGCGAATGCTCAGTTCTTACCTTGGTTTGTGAGCATCTCGTATTATTATCATCATTGTACCGTTTCATTCTGCATTTGGATGCATATCATGTTATACATGTATTTGATGTTCATTATCTGGATGACTGACCCCATGGGGGCGGAACATGTTTTCATGTTTTAGGTGTTTGCGAGGAGAGAGTTGAGACACAGGGGCATGACGATGGCGACGAGGCATTCGAGCGATACTAGTCCGGGTTGTTCATTGTTGGTCAGACAGTTGGAGTGTACTCCCTTCTTGTCAGTTGTTGTCGTGTTGTATTACCCGAACAGATGTTCGTGGATGTTGTTGTATTTCATTTTGGCCATGTAGGCCACTTTTGTCGTTGAAATTCCTTATCGGAATATTGTGTCGGATGTCATGGTAGGGACTATGATTTTCCCTTGTTGTTTAATTTAATGTATTTTGGTCATGTTCGCCTGGTGGATCTCCTGGCGTGGGGTCCACGGCACTGTAATAACCCAATAGGATTTGGGGGTGTTACAGAAGATGGTATCAGAGAGTTTGGGTTGTGAGATACCCTGATATGTGAGTTATGTGGCTCTACCGATGCGGTAGTAGTGAGACTGTCAGTTTATGACAATCTAGTCAGTCGGGTTTTGTGAGTCGTAATATTTGTACGACTGCACGAGTCATTCATTCATCGAGTCGTCATCAGTGAAGACTAGTATCGTGAGACCTCGAAGCTTCGTATAACCTGTGTAAGGACTCGATTCTCTTTATGTTCATACATTCATCATGACATTAATTAATCATGCTTTGTTGAAACCTATATGTGATATTAGTGTTATGATTGATTCATGACTAATCGTTTTGGAGCACGTGCGACTTGTGTAAGTGTTAAGGATCAGCTCATTCATCAGTTAATAATCCTCAACCATCATTTTGATCTTGTCGATCATGTTAATTCATTCATCACTCAGTTAATTTCATCGTCCAGTTAATTCATTCATCACTCAGTCAATCTCATCACTCAATTAATTCATTCATCACTCAATCAATCTCACCACTCAATTAATTCATTCATCACTCAATCAATCTCATTACTCAATTAATTCGTTCATCACTCAGTCAATCTCATCACTCAATTAATTCATTCATCACTCAATCAATCTCATTACTCAGTTAATTCATTCACCACTTAATCAATCTCATTGCTCAATTAATTTATTCATCACTAAGTCAACCTCATCGCTCAATTAATTCATTCATCACTCACTCAATCTCATTGTTCAGTTAATTCATTAATCATCCAGTCCATCTCATTGTTCAGTTGTTGATCTTGCGGATCGAATTTTCAACCTTGTTAACTTGTTCAAGGTAATCATTTCAGGAATTCCATCAGGTAATCATGTTACCTCATTTGATCTTTCATACGATCTCATCATATTCCGACGTAATGTCGACAATCATTTCATTGCACCATTAATGCATTCATTGTGTTATAGCGTGTATGCTCATTGTTATCATTCCGTCACATAATCATAATGCGATATTCATGCGGGATCTATAATTATCATGTGGCTTTCCTGCTTCAGTATGGATAGAGCTGTCAGAGGACGCAAGGGAAGAGGCCGCGGTGCGGGCCGAAATCCGGGATCTTGTGTGAATGCCCGCGCTAATGCGAGGGATAACATGTGTTCATCAGTCAGCTATGCTACTCATTCACTGTCAGATGATCATTCACTGTCAGGGGGTCGTACCTGAGAAGCAGCTCAATCGGAAGGTGATCGGGTGGATCCATTCATATTTATGCAGGGCATGATGGTCCAGATAACTCAGATGACGCGGATGACGGAGACCATGCAGACCTCGATGGTTCGTAGCCCACCGCAATAGGAATTCCAGGTGCCGTTTCATGGACAGACTGGAGGAGTGAATCAGATTGTTGGTGATATCTCTCGTCAGAGGCCGCCTACTTTTGAGGGTTCGTCGGAACCAGCTGATATTGTTCATTGGCTTGAACATTTTGATAAACTCTTCGACATGGTCCAGTGTCCGAAAGAGAGTAAAGTGTCAGTAGCGGCTTATTACTTGATTAAGGGTGCTTATTCGTGGTGGCTTTCTATGAAACCCGCCGATCGCGATTGTGGTTGGAGTGAGTTCAAGACCCTCATGTTAGAGAGGTATTATCCGGCTCCACTTCGTGAAGCCAAGTTGTCAGAGATTTTGAACCCCGAATCCGTCGAGGACGAGGGTGTTATTGTCATTGCCGAGAAGTTTCAGGGACTGCTTCAGTTTGCTTCGTCAGTTATCCGTACTGAGGCGGTTAAGATCAAATATTTTAGCAAGAGGCTAAATCCGCAGTTGAGAATGCAGTTGTTCAATCACAATTGTAATTCGCTGGGTGAGTTCATCGAGAAGGCTCTTGGAGCAGAGCTTTTGATCAAGGAGCTTACTCAGAAACACCCTTCAGTTCCTTATGGTAAGAGGACTAGGATGTCGGTTCGTTCAGAGGGACATCGGGCTCCGACGTCCAAGAGGTCATTTTCCAGTCGTCTTCGTGCTGAGAAAGCATCTTCCTCTCAGACGACGAGTTCGACTGTTGTTTGCTTTAACTGTGATTCAGCAGGACACGTTAATACTCGGTGTACAGTACCATCTATTGTTTGTTTTCTGTGTGGGAACTCGGGACACCTTCAGAAATACTGCAGGAGTTCTAGTACCGGTAGATCTCGAGAGGGCTCACAAGCCTCGAGGGATTTTGTTACTCCAGTCCGTACTTCATTCAAGGGGTCCTATCAGGCCTCGAGAGCCCGAGGTAAGGACATTCATCACCGGTTTTGAGCAAGTTAATTCTTGCTCGGTAGTAGGATAATCATTCATTTCATTGTCGTTCATTCATTCATATAATTCATTCATCATATACATCAATCATATTGAGACTTGTCATTATGAAACTAATCATTCAATTCATGAGGAACAACGTTTCCAATCACTTCATTGAGACATCACTCATTACGTTATTAATTCACCTTGGCGAGTCATTCTTAATCCTTGTTGGATTTCGATTCATTATCATTCATTGTGAACATTTTGTTCTTGTGACCTCCCGGTATCATATTGTGCGGTGAGTTCAGATTTGGGTCTACCTTAAATCGTTGAGATAGAGGAGATCGATGATATGGAAGGATAACGATGTTGAGTACATTTGAGATGTAACCTTGTTTTTGGATGATTGTGTAACTCAATCCGTAGTAATGTATCGTGACTGTGGATCATTTATTCTTGATCTATTTTATTATGATCATATTTGAGAATCTTGAGATTTGGGTCAACTGTTGGGAGTTCGTCCCTTCGGCGTTGTACTCGAGATTTCGTGATAATTTGGGAAATTGTTCACTGTGGTCCGAGACGTCAAGTCTTGGGGACTTAGGCGTGCGTTTGATTTGGTCCCGAGGACTATATGTGCATTATTGTTTTCAGATCATGATGGATAGTTCATATCCCGAGTTGTTTACCCTTAGTTTCGAGGACGGAACTCTTTTTAAGGGGGGGAGTATGTAATACCCGGTTGAAAATTCATTTATTTTCACTCAGTAACTGTCACTCAGAATTTTTTTTCACTCAGTAATAACCATTCATCACTAATGTTCATTCAGTTTTAACCACCATTCGGCGTATTTTGGGATCATATCTGTAGTTGTTGTCATTCATCGTTGTTTGAGATCTAGCAGAGATTATTGTCATCATCATCATGTTTTAATTTCAGTTTGTGAGGTAGCGCACGCTACACATTCTGTCTAGTGCGCGCTAATGGAGTGCATGTAACGCACGCTATGATTCAGTATTAGCGCACGCTAGTGCTAGTGAAACAGACAGTCCAGAAGGTACTGGGCTGATATGAGAAATTCATAGTGCACGCTATGAGTGGTAAGTAGCGTACGCTAACTATGCTGGTAACGCACGCTAAGACTTCAGAGTAGCGCACGCTAACGCGCTCAGATCAGAGGACAGTAGGTTCTGGACTCCAGGATTTTGGACATCAACTATCAGGTAGCGCACGCTAACATAAGGTTAACGTACGCTAAGAAAGGCTGTTAGCGCACGCTACCAAAGGTACTTAGCGCACGCTAACGATTCAGTCAGGGGGTACTGGACTACCCGGTACACCCGTTAGCGCACGCTAATATCAGGAGATAGCGCGCGCTAAGCTCGGAAATTATTGCCATTGCGTTGGGCAGTTGCTTCACAGATGTATCATGTATTATTCGTTTTATCAGAATTGGGGACTTGATTGTGTAATCAAACACACAGGATTTCATATGTAACAAGAGGAATCAGACAGGACGAGTTGTGGTCGGCAGGTGGGACCCCGTGTCGGCAGCTTTCGGCACGGATGTGGACAGGCGAGTCAACCCCGACCATTACATATGCTAAGGACGGGTCATTACGTATTTTAACAAGTATGTTACTGTAGCAAGTCAACGTACGTATTACGTACGTTATGGAGAATGTGTTACGTACGTAAGGATGTGAACGAAATGAGTCAGTTAACTCTGGACTGTCATTACGTGCGCTACCAAAGTCAGATAGCGTACGTAAATGGTAGTTACGTACGTTAACATGGGCATGTTACGTACATAACGAACTAGAATGTTTTATAAGTAAATGCCCGTCTTTCATTTCCCTTCATTGTTTCACTTCGTCCTTCGCCTCCAAACACTGAGAGAGGGAGTTTTAGCTCCCCTAAGTCGATTGTGAGCTTGGAAACATGGGATTGAAGCTTGGATACAAGGATAGTGATGATTCTTCAAGTATTTGCTTGTGTATTTCATCTTCTAAGAGGTATGTTGGATAATCCCCTCTTTCAATCCAGATTTTGATGTTGTTGCTGATGAATGATTCGTATGAAGATGATTATGATGTTGTTGTTACGGTTCTTGAGGTTATATGAACTATATGTTGAAGGATATGATGGTTTGTTCGTAATTATTTGAGTTGGATTGTTCAGACTTGTGTCTAATCGAGATATAGTGAAATCGTTGAGCTTGTTGATCAGTTATATTGATTAGTAGTTATCGGATTTCGGTTCATATGATGGATATGAATTTGCAAAATGGTTTGAGTATATTACTTGGTTTTATATATGATCGAGGTATCGTTGAACCGTGAGATTGATTGATTGGTCGTGTTGGTTGTTGATTGTTATCGAATTGTTGTTAATCTATTATTGCAATAGGTTGCGATAATTGACCATTGATAAGAATCGTGCCTTACGGTCAAGTTCGCGGATGCTCGTGGATTGCATTGATCGGGAGCGAGGAACTTACAGACGACGGCAAGGGATTATCGACGACTTCATCGGTATCGAGGCAAGTTATTACTTGCTCAGTTATAATGTTTAATGAATGGTTTCAGTTTCATTTCGTTTATAATGCATATAGCAATGATTATTACTGCAAATTCTGGAGATTTGGATTATATGTTGTCTTTCCAATTCTGGGAGTTAAATCATAATGTATATGCTTTATCTCGGTTATTGGCATATTCGGGTATCAAGGTTACATTGCGGTAAAGATGAGAATATGAGTACTTATAGTCCATGGTACGTTTGGATTGCCGAGCATTGAGGATAATCGCCAGTGATGATGTGACATCGAGATTTCTCCTGAAGGACTCGGGACAAGTATCTTAGTTTGATTCGG
This sequence comes from Orobanche coerulescens, assembly GCA_033398695.1. Classification (NCBI taxonomy): domain Eukaryota; kingdom Viridiplantae; phylum Streptophyta; class Magnoliopsida; order Lamiales; family Orobanchaceae; genus Orobanche; species Orobanche coerulescens. The sequence goes on from CM065803.1 coordinate 57,158,909, forward strand.
TTTAGTGTTGATGTTGTTGATCATGCAGGTTGTCATTCATGTTGCTGAACATGAAGTTGTTCTAGTTGTGTCATCATAGTGCCGTTCATGTTTTGATCCATATGTTGTTCATGTTGATGAACATATTGAGTTGCATATGTGTATGCATAATTGTATTGTTTATGTTGTGTTGATCCGTTGGGATCGTGTGATCTATGCTGAGGGTACTGGATCAAATGTCCACCTCGTTATGGTCCGACGGGATCATCTTGGGATCTATGTTGAGGGCGCTGGATCATTAGACAGGTTCTTCCACCTCGTTATGGTCCGACGGGATCATCTTGGGATCTATGCTGAGGGCGCTGGATCGTTGGAGTACCCAGTGTTGTGTTGATGAAATCATGTGGATTCGCATCAATGATTTTATCATGTGTTGTTGTGAATATGTATATTGTTGGTTATCCATTTCGTGTTGATCTAGTAGGATCATCCAGGATCTATGCTGAGGGCGCTGGATTATGGGATTTCCATTGAGTATACACTGTTATTGGTTTGAGCATATTGACGTTGTCATATGAGTATGCATTTGTAGGCCTTGTGTTAGGACCGTGCCCGTATGTTGCATTCATCTGATCTCGGATTAGACTGACTTGATTGTCGTGGTATTATGTATCTCGAGGTATGTTCCGCATTTTTTCTCTTAGTATTTGTCTCTGATGGGCAATTGGTTTTCGTGTCGAGATGTGATGACGTTACCCGATGGATTTGGGTTGGACAAAGTTAGTAGATTTCATAATAGTAAGTTATGACGATGTTTTGATAACCCTGGGTACTGTACGAGATGTGAATTTTGGTAAAGTTATGACGATAAGATTACATTGGTCGTATTCTTATTTTGTATTCTCATTGGTATGTAATTATTAATGTGATGTGACGGTTATCATTGTTGGATATTATGGCTGACCCCATCGTGGGCTTTCTTTTTAGGTTCTTGAGATATCGAGCTTGTAGCAGTCGTGGAGAGATGAGCTTCCCGGAGGATACTGGCTAGGGCATGTAATTGTGTATTGAGTTTCCTGATCGGTTGTTGTATTCCGCTGCTAGATTATTTTTAATTGTTTGTCTTTTCCGCTGCGTGAGTATTTTTAAATGGCCTTTTGGTATCTGGTAACTTAGGTTACTTTGGCAACTGTTCTCTAAACAATTTTGTCGTTACGTGTAAACGATAGCCTAATATATATTTTTAAACTGTTGAGTTCTGGCATTTCAGGCCTCGTCCTTTCAAACGAGATTTTACAACGGTTTTGATAAACAGATTTTATATAGTCTTCAAATGTTTTAAAGATAGTACCGTCGTTGGGATATTGGGAATTTGTAAATGTTTGCGAAAATTTCTTTTAGCCTTGTGGGTTCCATTCTGGGGCCCACGGCGCTGTAATATTCCCGGTCAAATCTGGGGGTGTTACATTATCGGCATGCGAATATTCGCCCGACCGTCGTCCTTGAGAGAGTTAACTTGGAATCCGATTATGTCGACTCGATGGAACTGGTCGTGTCGAGAATCAGGCAACAAGGTCTGTATCGCCTGGGAAGTCTTCATCCTGAGCTCTATGATGAGCGTATTGTCTAGGAATTCTATCTTGAAGTCTATGTTAGGTTCTTCTCTCTGAAAAGAGGAGGAGATGTATCTGATATTTCTACTACCGTCTGCAGAGTTGAGATCTGCATCAACTGGGAACTTTTGGAAAACATCTATAGGTTTCCGTCTGATGGCCTAAAGATGGAAGAGCTTGAGACCTTCGGGTCGCAAGAACTCTTCACTGCTTACTAGGGTTTATTCATTGGAGATGGCTTGGACAAGAACGTCCATCCATCCTGCCACAAGAAAAGATTTTATCTACCTTTCGTCTATTTAACCTATGCTGTTGTGTGATTGAGAACATAACTGGTGCATTTGAAATGTGCATAAATCTTCGTTTCAGAATGATGGTCGCCATCATGTCTAGCGAACGAGTGAATTGGTGCCAGATCTTTTTGAAGAGGTTACAGGAAGAGGCTGCCAAGCCTAGTACTCAGAAAAAGTCTTGAATTTATTCTCAACCACATTCTTACCAAGTGTGATGTGCCACAATCCAAAGGAGCCAAGAAGATTGGACCTCGAAAGTACATTGGCGGAAGCAAGCCCTCTGCCTACAACAAAGACGGGCTGATTGTAACAAGACCATTCGCCAGGAATTTGCCCATTTTTGATGATCCAAGGGATGTCACTCTCAAGTCCATAAGTGAAGAGAAAACAGAGAAGAAGAGAAAGAGAAACGTGTCTAACAGCAGGTCATCGCTTCTTGAGAAAACGAAGCTGAAAAAGGTAACCAAATCTAAGGCTACAGTGACTACAGTGGTCACTGTAGATGTCCCTACATCGGCACAACCCGCTGTACAACACCTTGATGGCGCAACCTCTCCGGAAGAAATAATTGCTGCAAAGACTGCAGATCCTGAGCCAGTGGCGGCTATGACAGATGACCAATTATTTGCCAAATTGGAAGGAACTGGCGAATCGGCTGCCCATTCGGAGCTGAGAGCTGCCTCTCCTGTGAGGGAACCCACACCCGTACAGGATCCATCTCCCATCAGAGTACCAACCCCTGTTAGGATCCCCTCTCCAATATAAGATTACACACCTATTGCGGATCCCATCCCTGCAGTAGACCCAAATGCTGCAAGGAGTCCCTCCCCATCAACTATCATAAACAAAACTCTTCTCCAGGTACACATCGAACAAGCCTTTGAGCGCTTTAATGCTTGGAAGAACTACAGGGTCGCTCGGTACTGTTAGGATTATATACTGCAAAGCATACTTTATCCTTGTATTACCTAATTTCTCTTAAACTACCTATGAGAATATTAATTATATTTATTCACATGTTTTGCATATTTATTCACGTTATGTTTATGCAAATGAAATATCTAATTATTTTATATTGTAGATAATGTGGTGTGTTGGTGTCACATGGAAGACCAAATTATCGGTGCCTTATAAAATAATATAATAGTTCACAACCTATATAATTATTAGACAAATTATATAAAAGGTTATAATGTATGGTTGAGATTAGTTGGTCTTGACTATTATCATATATTAGCATATTTGTATAAGTTGAACTGGATCGAGGTGAGACAGTATCTTCTGTACTGACTGTAGAAGAACGTAAATCTCAGATAATTATTATTTCTTAATTCTAAGTATATAATATTTAATTATGTATTTATAATACTTATTGCTTTGATTTACCATGGGTGAGAGTCAGAATGATCGACTCAATAAGCCTCGTGTCTTGGGCAATAATATTATTTATACGACATTTGTTATTATTATTACTAGAAATCATGTCCCGACTTGTGCGGGTTGATGATGTCCCCTTGAAGATCTCGATAATGATTATTATATTAAACCCTACAGGTGGATTTAATTCCGATATAATAATAAGGTTCGAGTGCTACTACTCTTGGATAAGATATTAATTAATTAAAATTGTTAGTAGCTTATAATTAATTAATGGACATTCGATATCTTAAACACGGGAAATAATATATTTAATAAGGAGCCCAATTTCGTAATTTGGGATTTTATTAAGAAGTACAATATCAACCTTTTAGTGGACTAAGTTGATATTAATAGATTCATTATATTAGGAAGAGTCCTAATAAGGTAAGATGAATTTATTGGGAGTCCTTCCATAATCCTCTTTAAAATCCCTAGTAGTAGTCCAAGAACCTATATATAGGACTTATGGGGGGATGCCGATTTTTACATGTCTTGGTGAGGTTGTGAGATCAAATTTTTCCTCTTGTGTTTAATTGTAGATCTAGACTTGTGTCTTTGATTCTACAATTTAGATAACACAATAATTTGCTAAGAGTATTCATAAAATACTAGAAAGCAAAGAAAAATTGTGTGACCACATACAAGAGAATTTCGGCCGATCCCATTAGTGTCCAAGAAAGATCCGGTAGCTCGTTGCCCACACAACGTCCGGGTTAAGGCGGATCATACTCTAGAAGATCTAAAGGTAGAAATACAAGGTGATCAAGACGAAAGCAACCAATTCGCTTCAAAGGTAATATCTTATGATCTTTTAGATCTAGATTAGGATATTTTAATAACCAACATATTTATTTAATAAATAATAAATAATATTTAAATTGCTTATTAGTCTTAGTAATTAATTAATTAATTAATTAGCATGCCTAAATAGATCTTATGCTCGTGGATACGTAAAACGCGATTGTCAACTTTCCCAAACTTTGCTTCCGCTGCGTTTTTACTTCCAACAATTGGTATCGAAGATGGATTTTTAGGCTTTTTGCTATTTTAATTAATTTTGGTGATTAATTGATAGCAATTTGAATATTCATGTATTTTGATGTTGGAATATTTTGCTAGATGTGTTCTTGCAGGTGATATGATCCAATTATCATGGTTTATGTGAATGGTTTATTTATTTATTTTTATTAGTTATGCAATTGTTGGTTTGGCCCGATTTTGATGCATGTAATGGTTTTTTCCGTGAGAAAATTCACGAGTAGTTTTAGGTGTTTTATTTTTCGTGTAATCTTGCTGTAATTTCGATGTATTTTATTTTGTATAAAATTATAATCGAATTCGGAAAAGACGGGATCGCGAAGAAATAGAGCAGAACCGGGATTACCGGATCTTTGGCACTGTGTGGCCGAGAATGAGCAGAGGCAGCTGAAAGCAAAGACACGGCCGAGTAGCACCGAGCACCGCCAGGAGCCGAGCGGTTCATTTGGTTCGGGCCGGTCGCCGATTTTGGTCCAAATTGTTTCGCCGCTATTCGTTGCGTCCGCTGGAGAGCCGGGATTTAAAATTAATTTTTTTTTGTAATTAATTTTGCATAAAAGTAAAATTTTAATTTTGGAAATCCACGGCCCGGCCGGGGAGGAGCGACGAGATGCTTGATTCAGTGGGAGAGATCGAGTCGAAGATTTTCTCGGGTTCAACTCAAGGAAGAAGACCATGATAATTGGATAATTTAATTATCGATGCTTTATTTTTTGTTTTTATTGTTTTGATGTATGGCATGTATGAATGTATGCGTGATATGTTTTCTGCATGTTAGGACGAGAAAATTAAAAACCTTAAGGCTAAAATAACCAAGTGATTAAATTGATTTATTTTTTTAAAATAAAATCAAATTGGCCTCCATAATTAATTTAAATTGTGAAGTAATTAGCATGCGCGTTGACATTAGGGTCTTCCTCCATATCGGATGTGCTAATTATAGATTCACTAGTTTTAAATTTCAAAATGATAACATAAGGTAAATATTACGTTTTATGATAGGACCTCTCCATTTGTAGGACTATTATTTAAAAGATAATATTTTAAGGATGTTAAATTATGGTGTTCACTTAAGTGTATTAATTAATAAGCTCCCCATCGGAATATATGTTGATTAATACATGGCCAAGATGAACCTACTATTAATTTTACTTGTCATAACGTTGTAATATCCGCAATTTCAGATTTCCGGTAATTTTCTTTTTTCGGCGGAGGTCCATTTCGACGACTCTCTTGGGACCGTTTCATCATTATGAGAATGATTAATTCTGCACTTTTTATCATCCGAGTTCGTTTTGGTATTATTTTGTTGAGTTCCATGTTTCTTAACGACTTTTCCGCACTCGAGTTCGATTCTTGTGAATCTCGTCCGAAATTACTGTTTCGAGTTTCCCGTAAGTCCGTTTAAATTTTTTAGACGTGTTGTGAACTTCGGTTTGGTTATTCGATCACGTATTGTGATTTTCGGACGTTTTGGGCCATTTTCGTAATTTCCCAGAGTTTGGGGTAATTACTTCGGTTGTCGAATTTCGAGCCTTCGGGTGGTCGGAATCATGTGTTCTCTTAGTGCTTGAATTCGTCTTTGTGAGTACTTCGTAACCGAATGATTTTTTTTGCATCTGGGGTCTTTGGCCGGCTGGCGAAACGGCCTGGCGCGCTGCCGAGCGCCGTGTCTGCGCGGTCGGCCAGATCGCGACTGCCGAGACACGGCCGAGACACACGGCGCTGGTCTGGGCCGGTTGCTGCGCCGTGTTCGGCAGGCGTATAAATATTACCGAGTAGTCGTTTTTTCCACTCGTTTTCATTTCCTATCCTTCCTGTCCGCGGCTTGAGTCTTTGGGAAGTCAAAGACATGTTGTTATACTATGAATCCACGAAGTTTTGGAGTTCATATCATCGATTGATCATCACATAACATCCTTCAATCCAGCGAATCAAGGCAAGTTTTCTTAAAATCTAGTTTTGGGGATTTTGTTCGATTTGTCCGTTTAATCCGAAATAACTTAGATTATTGATGGATTTTTGATTATTTAGATGTATTATATCGAATTCCTTGTTATTCCATGGTTGGATCGTATCGATTCGTTGTTTTGGTCGAGTTCTTAGTCGACGTCTTGAAAGTGTCCGACAAAAGGTCTTAGGGGGGGATTGGGCGTTGTATGATTATTATCCATCGTACGATTGTTGATTTATCATTGGTATGACTTAGGGACGAAATTCTTGTGAAGAACTCGAGTCGGAACCCTTCCGTTCGTTGTCTTATTCGGGGTCCGAGCTTCCCGGTCGAATCGTGTTCTTCGGAGTATTCGGTAGCGGTTATTAAGGCAAGTATTTTACTATACGAATTGTGTCTTGTGAATAGGGACGTCGTATTATGGTTGTGATGCATTGGTTTACTTTCATGTATATGCTTCGTATGAATTGATTATTACGAACAATTGATGGTAACGATAATACCTTCACTTAGTTAACATCGTGGAATTGTGTTGGATGTGCAAATCATCTAAGTTTGTGCCGGGCGTGGTTGGTCATTGTCGAGTTGTTGTGATGATCATGATATTTGTGTTGTTTTTGGTTTACATACTTGATTGTACATTTCGGTGTAATGTGGAATGGCTTGACATTTGATGATTATGAGTTGTGTCGTGTTGATGTGTGTGTGTGTGTGTTCCAGGTAGGGTCTGACGAGGCCTCTAGAGTTCGGTACATGATGTGTACGAACCAGGTGTGTGTTCCAGGTAGGGTCTGACGAGGCCTCTGGAGTTCGGTACATGATGTGTACGAACAAGGTGTGTGATCCAGGTAGGGTCTGACGAGACATCTGGAGTTCGGTACATGATGTGTACGAACGATGTTTGTGGCCGGGTAGGGTCCGTTGAGGCCTCCGGAGTTCGGTACATGATGTATACGAACAGTGTGTGTGGTCCGGGTAAGGTCCGTCGAGGCCTCTGGAGTTCGGTACATGATGTGTACGAACAATGATCGTGTAGCAGTGATTGTTTGGGTAACATTTTAAATATGGGTCTCGGACTCATAATGATATATTATCTAGTGTGCTTTGAAACGAGAATCGGGCTAAGGCCCTAATGTTTACGAAAAGGTTTTGTAAATTGGGACTCGAGGTCCAAAAGAATTTCTGCTTTAAAAATCCCCGAGATGATGTGTTCCTTTTCAAATATCTCTTACTTGAGTTCGAAATTCTAAAACTTCTCGGGAACATTTTGATAATTGATTTCCGTATTAAATTCGTAGTTGCTATTTACTTGTTGCATTTCGTATTGTTTTATACTTGCACTAGTAAAACAGTGGAGTTTTACTAACCCCCGAGTAATCGGGGGGTGGATGTCTGTTCTGCGTCCAGGTACATGCAGGTTCAGGGGAGCAGTCACAGGATTGGCACAAGGGGATGACGAGCTGTGATACTAATCAAGAGTCGAGAGATGGTAGAGTTTGGTTGTATTGTTAGAGTTGATTCAGTCTTCCGCTGTATTGTGTTTCGACCCATGTGTGGGTAATGTTGTTAGTCAGTTCTGTTGATAGAGTTGTGTGACCTCATCGGTCTGTGTGTTTATGTGTAAGTGACCTTAACGGTCTGTATTATTATATTGTTTGACCCTGGCCGGGCAAGCATTTGATTGTTTATGGATGTTTAGCCTGGTAGATCCTTGTGGAAAGGGTCTACGGCGTGTAATACTCTCATACGGTTTTGGGGGTGTTACAAACGTAAGTTGACTAAATAGTAAAATTAAAGACGTAAAACTCTACTTGAAAAATGTGTGTGTAAACGTCCACACGATCGTGGCTTGTATATGGGTATTTTTTGAGGTGTTGGTTGCTAGCATATATATTGTGTTTTGAGGTTTGTCGATATATTTTTCTATGGATTATGTGATGGATGTTTTTAATTTTTATCTCAGATGTCTTTCAATCCACTAGCTGTTATTCTCAAAGAAAATAAACTTGATGGCACTAACTTTGTTGATTGGAAAAGAAATCTTGACATTGTCCTGACTGCTAAGAGGCATAAATTTGTCTTAACTGAGGAGAGCCCTCTGCATCCAGAACCGGATGCCACTCCTGGAGAGTTGTATGAATTCCGAAAATGGAAGAAGTCTGATGAGATGGCTCGATGTTACATTTTGACTTCACTGACAAACGTATTGCAGCATCAGCATCAGACGATGGGCTCGGCCGCGCAAATGATGAAAAGTCTCACCGAGATGTTTGGTCATCAGAACCGGGTGGCTAGACAAAATGAAATGAGGGTGTTGATGACAACCCAAATGTCTGAAAGGACCCCAGTAAGGGATCGTGTTCTAAAAATGATGTCTCATTTGAACGAACTGCGCATATTGGGGGATACTATCGATGCGAAAACGCAGGTCGATATTATCTTAGGCAGCTTACCAAGAAACTTGAGCAGTTCCGCCTTAACTACTATATGAACCGTAGGACATATACTTTGGCGGAACTGCTGACAGAGCTTCAATCTGTTGAAGGTCTCTTCAAACAAGGTTATCATCAGATTCTTGCGGCAGTCGGTGCTACTTCTTCCAAACCCAAATGGGGAAAGAAGAAAAAACAGGTTGGCCAGAACCAAGTGGCAACCCTCAAGGTGAAAAGCAAGGCTCCTCACCCCGAGGCGAACAAAAAGCTAAAGAAAAAGTGCTACAAGTGCGGTCAGAAAGGACATTTTAAAGCAGACTGCCCTGCTCTTAAAAAAGGTATGTCTCGTGCACTAGTAGTCAAAACATGTTTGGCAGCTTGTTCTTCCACTTCGTGGATAGTTGATTCAGGCTCCACTGATCATGTTTGCTTTGACTCGCATGGTTTTCAGGTAACCAAGTAGCTTAGTGCGGGCGAGATTACCATCAACTGGGGCGATTATTCCAGACTTAAGGTTGTTGTAGTGGGAGTCGTGCAGTTGAAGATTAATGATAAATTAATTAGTCCTCAATAATGTATTATTAGTACCGTATTTTAGAATGAATTTAATTTCGGTTTCTAAATTAAAATGCGATGGTTATTCAGTTTCTTTTGATCATGATGCCATTATTAGGGAAAAAAACGGTGAATATATTTTCAAAGGTATTTTTAATGATGGACTATATGTCGTTAATACTGCACAAACTTCTATGCATAAATCACTTAACTCGTTGTCTAAACCTAAAAAGAGAAAAGAACCTTCAAGCATAAACCAAACATATCTGTGGCATTTACGGCTAGGGCATATAAACCTTGGGAGGATTCAACGATTGGTAGATGATGGCCCATTGGATGATCTCCAAGTTGAGTCATTTCCAATTTGTGAATCCTGTGTGAAAGGTAAGATGACCAGAAGAGTTTTTAAAACCAAGGGAAACCGTGCTCAGAATGTGTTAGAATTGGTTCATACGGGTGTATGTGGTCCAATGAATATCCAGGCTAGGGGTGGTTTTGAATACTTCATCACATTTATAGATGATTATTCGAGATATAGATACATCTGTTTGATGCGACGTAAGTCTGAAGCCTTTGACAAGTTCAGAGACTTCAAGGCTGAAACGGAGAAGCGTCATGGGAAGAGTATCAAGTCACTACGATCTGATCGTGGTGTCGAATACCTTAGTGGGGATTTTTTGGATTTCTTGGTGAATGAGGGGATTTCGTCCCAGCTCACCGCGCCAGAAACTCCACAACAAAATGGTGTGGCCGAAAGAAGGAATAAGACTCTTTTAGAAATGGTTAGATCAATCATGAGTTATTCAGATTTACCTATTTCATTTTGGGGATACGCCTTAGAAATAGCGGCATACATTCTAAACCTGGTGCCTTCGAAATAAGTTCCAAAAACACCCACAGGAATGTGGAGTGGGCGTAAGCCCAGTCTAGGACATGTTTGGATTTGGGGTACTCCAGCACATGTGCTGAATAAGGAAGCTCATAAGTTGGCATCTCGTGTGGAAGCGCGAGTGTTTGTAGGATGTCCTAAGGGAACGAAGGGTGGCTTGTTCTATAGTCCCCAGGATCAGAAGGTCATTGTTAGCACCAATGCCCGATTCCTGGAAGAGGATTATATGATTAGTCACAATCCCATGAGCAAGATAATTCTGGAATATCTGAGGGGCGAGACTCCGTCTATACCAATCGTACAAGCGCCAACTAACACTACACCACGTATCAATTCTGAGACTTTTACACCAACTCAGGATTTGCCTCGTCATAGTAGGAGGGATGTTCATCAGCCGGAACGATTCATAGGCTTGGGAAAGTCTTCGGACTCAATCCCAGGAGAAGATGAATTAGATCCCTGGACCTACAAGGAGGCAATCCAGGATAAAGATGCTGACTCCTGGCAAGTAGCAATGGAATCACAAATGGGATCTATGGATTCCAATCAAGTGTGGGAGCTAGTAGAGCTACCTGGTGGTATACAAGCCATTGGGAGTAAATGGGTCTACAAGCGAAAGAAAGGAGGTGACGGGAAGTTTGAAACCTTCAAAGCGAGGCTTGTTGCAAAAGGTTACACTCAGAAAGAGGGTATCGATTATGATAAAACCTTTTCACCGGTAGCCATGCTTAAGTCAATCCAGATTCTTTTAGATATTGCTGCGCATTTGGATCTGGAGATTTGGCAAATGGATGTCAAGACTGCATTCTTGAATGGGAGTCTAGACAAGGAAATCTATATGTGCCAACCAGAGGGATTCATTGTTGAAGGAGAAGAGCACTTGGTGTGCAAGCTTAAGAGATCCATTTATGGACTTAAGCAAGCATCTAGATCTTGGAACACTCATTTTGACAAAGTTGTCCAGTCAAATGGATTCGTCCAATGCCCGAGTGAGAGTTGTGTGTATAATAAATGCGATGGAAATCTGTTGGTGTTTCTTGTACTGTACGTAGACGATATCCTTCTGATTGGAAACAATGTGAAGGAATTGTCGGACGTACGGGTATTGCTATCTGAGCAGTTTGATATGAAGGGTATAGGAAAAGCAGGACATAAAAGTAGATAGAGGACATGAAGACGGTCCCTTATGCGTCAGCTGCGGGAAGCGTCATGTATTCTATGCTTTGCACTAGACCAGATATCTGTCATGCCGTAGGCATGGCTGCTAGATATCAGTCAAACCCAGGACCAGGACACTAGATTGCTGTCAAGCACATACTCAAGTACCTGAGAAGGACTAGGGAGTACATGCTTGTATATCAGTCAGATGACCTGTGTCCGGTGGGTTACACTGACTCAGATTTTTCATCGGACAAAGAAAAGTCCAAGTCTACTTCGGGTTATGTGTTTAGCTTGGGAGGTGGAGCCATTAGTTGGAGAAGTGTGAAGCAGAAATGCATCCCGGACTCTACCATGGAAGTCGAGTATGTGGCAACCTCTGAGGCAGCCAAGGAGGCGCTGTGGCTCAAGTACTTCCTGCAGGACTTAGATGTGATTCCCAATTTGCCGAAGGGTATTACACTTTATTGTGATAATACTGGTGCAGTCGCAAACTCAAGGAAACCACGAGCCCACAAGGCAAGTAAACATATCAACCGCAATTACCACATCATACGACACTTCGTAAAGGAAGGAGAAACGTAGTTGTAGCCAGGGTTGCATCGGAAGATAATCTTGCTAATCCTTTCACGAAAGGCCTACCCTCAAAACTTTTTGAAAGGCATGTAGAAGAAATGGGATTACGGTGTATGGCAGCATTGCTTTAAGTATAAGCGGGAGAAATAAGAGACTATGTAATAGAGTAGTATACTTAAAAGCATGCTTTGAGTATAAGTGGGAGATTGTTAGGATCGTATACTGCAAAGCATACTTTATGCTTGTATTACCTAATTTCCCTAAAACTACCTATAAGAATATTAATTACATTTAATCAAATGTTTTTCATATTTATTCACATTATGGTTATGCAAATAAAATGTCTAATTATTTTATATTGTAGATAATGTGGTGTTTTGGTGTCACACGGAAGATCACATTATCGGTGCCTTATAAAATAATATAATAGTTCACAACCTATATAATTATTAGATAAATTATATAAAAGGTTGTTGTAACACCCCTAAATCCCATTGGGTTATTACAGTGCCATGGACCCCACACCCAGAGATCCACCAGGCAAACATGACTAAAATACATTAAAATCATGATATCCGACGCAATACTCCGATAAGGAATTTCAACGACAATGATGGGCCTACATGCCCAAAATAAAAATACAACAACATCCACGGGCATCTGCTCGGGTAGTACATAATGACAATGACTGAAAAACTGGAGAACACTCCAACTGACTGACCAACATGAACAACTCGGACTAGTATCGCTTGAATGCCTTGTCGCCATCATCATGCCCCTGTATCTCAACTCTCTCCTCACAAGCACCTAAAACATTAAAACATGTTCCGCCCCCACAGGGTCAGTCATCCAGATAATGAACATTAAATACATGTATAACATGATATGCATCCAAAAGCAGAATGAAACGGTACAATGATGATGATACGAGATGCTCACAAACCAATGTGAGACGAGCATCCATGAAAATAATATGCCCACGGAATACTATTAATACCTGTTAAACAGGTTAGAACATAAGTGCCCGACGGCGAATCATAATCATAGAGTACCACAATGAATTACTTGACATGACCCAAACCAGAACTGAATTAATTATGAATCATAATGCCCGAAGGCTCCAATGAAATTACCAAGATATCACAAAGGCCTGAAAGCCACTCAGCCGAAACTGCCAATTATCACGATCACCTGAAACCAAAACAGCCCGAAGCTGTATCAATGAGGGCCGAATCCACGGCATGAAGCCGTATCACAAATAAGGGCCGAAGCCACGGCACGAAGCCATATCACAATGAGGGCTGAAGCCACGGCACGAAGCCGTATCACAATGAGACCATCTAATGGCTGTGACCTACTGAACTGTAGGTGTTGGGAAACCAACCACAAAGGTTCAAGCCCCAAACTTACCCATAATGAGATCACCCAGTGACCTTGATCTACTGAGTTGTAGGTGTTGGGAAACCAACCGCGAAGGTTCAAGCCCCAAGCTTACCCATGATGACATCATAAACATGACCGTGACCTACTGAGTTGTAGGTGTTGGGAAACCAACCGCAAAGGTTCAAGCCCCAAGCTTAACCATAATGAGATCATAAACATGACCGTGACCTACTGAGTTGTAGGTGTTGGGAAACTAACCGCGAAGGTTCAAGCCCCAAGCTTACCCATAATGAGATCATAAACATGACCGTGACCTACTGAGTTGTAGGTGTTGGGAAACCAACCGCGAAGGTTCAAGCCCCAAGCTTACCCAATGAGCACTAGACGAGACTAGCCTCCAAAACACAATTAACCACAAACGGCAACGATTCAAAGATTACCGAATTCACAGAAGTGATAGTGTGCTGCCTTGAGTCGGCCAACACGACAACAATGACTCCCGGATGGGTAGCATCCTCGGCGGTCCCAATTCAATACCTCGATTACCTTAGAATGGCCAATCGATAACAATGATGCAGCAGATGATTCAATACCTCGGATGCCTTAGGGTGGCCAACCGATAACAATGATCCAACGAATGATTGAGCACCTCGATTGCCTTAGAACGGCCAATCGAAAACAATGATACAACGAATGATTGAGCACATCAATTGCCTTAGAATGGCTAATCGATAACAATGATACAATGAGTGATTGAGCACCTCGATTGCCTTAGAACGGCCAATCGATAACAATGATACAATGAATGCCTTGGCACCTTTAATCGGCTACCGACGATGAAGATGAGAACGAATACGACAATGCCTTCAATCGGCCAATACAACATGAATGACAGGACGCCAACATTAATAACAATAATTACAATAATGTCTTAGACCGACATCAATATTAACAACAACAATCGATGGATCGATACCGCGAACCGGTGATCGATAATAACATTAACAACGAGTATCTCAATGCCTTACCGGCCATTAATGAACAATAGTAAACATTTGGCAAAATTTTCGAAAAGTATCGTATCGAATGATCCCTTTAATATCAATGAATTTATGAAGAGACTAAGTCTCGGAATGATACAACACATTCATACACATATAGGATAATATTAATCTCATTGACTAGTACAAGTATAAAACTTGCCTCTACCGAAGGCGATGAAATCCTTCCACGAACAATGAACGGAATCCTCCGATAAACACGAGTACTCGAACAACCTTGAATGAAATACAATTCATTCAATAACACAATATCAATCGAAACCAACACAACGACCAAAAGAAACTCTTTGAGACATTTAATCGAACACTAAATGTTCAAAGTTCCTCAAGAACCTAAGAATCATCAATCGGGTTGAACGAATCGAAGATATAGATATACAATCCATAAAACACGATTAATAATGTTTACTAGAATCAATCGATTCATCAAATTCGGACTAACAACGAAAATCAAGAAGAAATCCCAAAAATTAAATTCTAGGAGATTTCAAGAAATTACCTCGATCCGACGAAGAACAATGATTTGATGTTGATAAAATCGGCAAGAATCCTCAAAAACGCTTAGAAATCGAGTGGAATTGACCAAAAACTCCACTCCCCGATTTTCACGTCGCCAGCCGCCACCCGGGTGAAGAAATGTGATAAAAATGAGGTTTGGCCGGTCACTGCCTATATATGGCCGACAGGGTTACGGCCGTAACCGGCAGGGCCTTACGGCCGTAACCCGGCCTTTACGGCCGTACCCGGCAGGTCCTTATGGCCATAACCGGCATTCGTCCTGAAGCTGCCTGGCGCCCGTACGGCCGTAACTCTCGGCCCTTACGGCCGTAACCGGCATTCGTCCGGAAGCTGCCTGGCGCCCGTACGGTCGTAACTCTCGGCCCTTACGGCTGTAACCGGTATTCGTCAGGCTATGCCTGCCGATCACTTACGGCCGTATCCGGCACCTTACGGCCGTAACTCGGCCAGGCCAGGACCTGCTCCAAACTGTGCGTCCGTGGCTCGGCTGTGGCCACTCCGACGGTCCGAACGACCCCGAAACCCAAACCTGAATATGAATCAAAAATACAGTTACGAAGTACTCGCAAATACTAATCCAAGCGCAATAGAACACATGATTCCGACCACCCGAAGGCTCGAAAATCGACAACGGAAGTAATTACCCCAAACTTTGGGAAATTACGAAAACGGCCCAAAACGTCCGAAATACAAGATACACGATCGAAACACCAAACCAAAGATCGCAACATGAATAATAACATTAAATAAACTTACGAGAAACTTGAAACAACAGTTTCGGACGAGATTCGCAAGAATCGAACTCAAGTGCGAAAAGCCGCTTAAGAACACGGAACTCAAAAAAATGATACCGAAAAGAACTCGGATGACAAAAAATGCAGAATTAATCATTCTCAGAATGACGATACGGTCATGAGCGAGTCATCAAAATGGACTTATGCCGAAAAAAGAAAATTACCGGAATCCAAAATTGCGGATATTACATACTACCCTCCTTAAAAGAAGTTTCGTCCCGAAACTTAAAATAAGTAGGGAGAAGCAATATCCCGCCAGGAAAAATCAACGTGATAAACAAGAACCGAAAACTCACTTCTCATCGGCATCGGACGCCCAAGTCTCGTGACTTGACGTCTCGAATCACAATGAACAATTACACAAATTATCATGAAATCTCGGGTACAACACAAAGAAAGAAAATACATCAAATGACCCAAATATCAAGATTCTTAAATATGATCATTATAAAATAGATCAACAATAATTCTCCACAACCACGATACATTATTACGGATTAAGTTACACATTAATCCGAAAACAGAGAAATGAGAATACAAAAATTAAGGCTACATCTCAAATGTACCCAATACCGATATCCTCCAGATAATCGATCTCCTGGATCTCATCGATTTAAGGAGACCCAAGTCTGAACTCGTTGCTCAATATGATCCCGGGAGGTCACAAGAAAAAGAATGATCACAATGAATGATAATGAATCAAAATCCAACAAGGATCAAGAATGACTCACCGGGGTGAAATGATAACGTAATGAGTGATAGCTCAAATGAAATGATTGGAACCATTGTTCCCCGTGAAGTGAATGATTAGTTTGATAATTATAAGTCTCAACTTGATTGATATATGATGAATGAATTATATGAATGAATGAACGACAAATGAAATGAATGATTATCCTATTACCGAGCAAGAATTAACTTGCTCAAAACCGGTTATGAATGTCCTTACCTCGGGCTCTCGAAGCCTGATAAGACCCCTTGGATGATGCACGGGCTGGAGTGACAAAATCTCTCGAGGTTTGTGAGATCTCTCGAGATCTACCGGCATTAGAGCTCCTGCAGTATTTCCGTAGGTGTCCCTGCCTCTCACACAGAAAACAAACAACGGCCTGCATCGAGCAATGGGTACTGCGATGTCCTATTGTATCACAGTTAAAGCAAACAACAGTCAAACTCGTCGTCTGAGATGAAGATGCTTTCTTAGCATGAAGACGACTAGAAAACGACCTCTTGGGCGCCGGAGCCCGATGTCCCTCTGAACGAACCGACATCCCAGTCCTCCCACCAGAAGAAACTAAAGGGTGCTTCCGAGCAAGCTCCCTAATCAAAAGCTCTGCTCCAAGAGCCTTCTCGATGAACTCACTAAGCGAATTACAATTGTGATTGAACAACTGCATCCTCAACTGCGGATTTAGCCTCTTGCTAAAATATTTGATCTTATCCGCCTCAGTACGGATAACTGATGAAGCAAACTGAAGTAGTCCCTGAAACTTCTCAGCAATGACAATAACACCCTCATCCTCGACGGGTTCGGGGTTCAAAACCTCTGATAACTTTGCTTCATGAAGTGGAGCCGGATAATACCTCTATAACATGAGAGTCTTGAACTCACTCCAAACACAATCGCGATCGGTAGGTTTCACAGAAAGCCACCACGAATAAGCGCCCTTACTCAAGTAGTAAGCCGCTACTGCCGCTTTACTCTCTTCCAGACACTGAACCATGTCGAAGAGTTTATCAAAATGCTCAAGCCAATGAACAATATCAGCTGGTTCCGACGAACCCTCAAAGGTAGGCGGCCTCTGACGAGAGATATTGCCAATAATCTGACTCACTCCTCCAGTCTGTCCATGAAACGGCACCTGGAATCCCTGATGTGGTGGACCACGAACCATCGAGGTCTGTATGGTCTCCATCAGACGCGTCATCTGAGTCATCTGGGCCATCATGCCCTGCATGCATATCAATAGCTCCATCCGAACACCTTCCGATTGAGCTGCTTCTCGGGTACGACTCCCTGACAGTGAATGATTATCTGACAGTGAATGAGTAGCATCGCTAACTATTGAACCAATGTTATCCCTCGCGTTTGCACGGGCATGCACACGAGATCCCGGGTTTCGGCCCGCACCGCGGCCTCTTCCCATGCGTCCCCTGACAGCTCTATCCATACTGAAGCAGGAAAGTCACATGATAATTATAGATCCCGCATGAAGATCGCATTATGATTACGTGACGGAATGATAACAATGAGCATACACGTTTTAACACAATGAATGCATTAATAATGCAATAAAATGATCGTCGACATGACGCCAGAATATGATAAGATCGCATGAAAGATCAAGTGAGGTGACATAATTATCTGATGAAATTTCTGAAATGATTATCTTGAATACGTTAACAAGATTGATAGTTCGATCCACAAGATCAACAACTGAACAATGAGATTGACTGAGTGATTAATGAATTAACATGATCGACAAGATCAAAAATGATGATTGAGGATTATTAACTGATGAATGAGTTGATCCTTAACGCTTACACAGGTCGCACGTGCTCCAAAATAATTAGTCATGAATCAATCATAACACTAATATCACATATAGGTTTCAACAAAGCATGTATAATTAATGACATAATGAATGTATGAACATAAAGAGAATCGAGTCCTTACACAGGTCATATGAAGCTCCAAGGTCTTGCGATACTAGTCTCAACTGATGACGACTCGATGAATGAATGACTCATGCAGCCGCACAAATATCACGACTCACAAAACCCGACTGTCCAGATTGTCATAACCTGACAGTCCCACTACTACCGCGTCGGTAGAGCCACGTAACTCACATATCAGGGTATCTCACAACCCAAATCTCCGATACCATCTTCTGTAACACCCCCAAATCCCATTGGGTTATTACAATGCCGTGGACCCCACACCCTGAGATCCACCAGGCTAAAATGACTAAAATACATTAAAATTAACCAACAAGAGAGATCACAGTCCCTACCATGATATCCGACACAATATTCCGATAAGGAATTTCAACTACAATGATGGGCCTATATGGCCAAAAATAAAAATACAACAACATCCACAGGCATCTGCTCGGGTAGTACCTAATGACAATGACTGACAAACTGGAGAACACTCCAACTGACTGACCAACATGAACAACTCGGACTAGTATCGCTCGAATGCCTCGTCGCCATCATCATGCCCCTGTGTCTCAACTGTCTCCTCACAAGCACCTAAAACATGAAAACATGTTCCGCCCCCATGGGGTCAGTCATCCAGATAATGAACATCAAATACATGTATAACATGATATGCATCCAAAAGAAGAATGAAACGGTACAATGATGATGATGATACGAGATGCTCACAAACCAATGTAAGAACCGAGCATTCATGAAATAATATGCCCACGGCATACTATTAATACCTGTTCAGCAGGTTAGAACATAAGTGCCCAACGGCGAATCATAATCATAGAGTACCACAATGAATTACACGACATGAACCAAACCAGAACTGAATTAATTATGAATCACAATGCCCGAAGGCTCCAATGAAATTACCAAGACATCACAAAGGCCTGAAAGCCACTCAGCTGAAGCTGTCAATTATCACAATCACCTGAAACCAAAATAGCCCGAAGCTGTATCAATGAGGGCCGAAGCCACGGCATGAAGCCATATCACAAATAAGGGTCGAAGCCACGGCACGAAGCCATATCACAATGAGGGCCGAAGCCACGGCACAAAGTCATATCAGAATGAGACCATCCAATGGCCGTGACCTACTAAACTGTAGGTGTTGGGAAACCAACCACGAAGGTTCAAGCCCCAAACTTACCCATAATGAGATCACCCAGTAATCGTGACCTACTGAGTTGAAGGTGTTGGGAAACCAACCGCGAAGGTTCAAGCCCCAAGATTACCCATAATGAGATCATAAACATGACCGTGACCTACTGAGTTGTAGGTGTTGGGAAACCAACCGTGAAGGTTCAAGCAGCAAGCTTACCCATAATGAGATCATAAACATGACTGTGACCTACTGAGTTGTAGGTGTTGGGAAACCAACCGCGAAGGTTCAAGCCCCAAGCTTACCCAACGAGCACTAGCTGAGACTAGCCTCCAAAACACAATTAACCACAAACGGCAACGATTCAAAGATTACCGAATTCACAGAAGTGATAGTGTGCTGCCTTGAGTCGGCCAACACGACAACAATGACTCCCGAATGGGTACCGTCCTCGGCGATCCCAATTCAATACCTCAATTAACTTAGAATGGTCAATCGATAACAATGATGCAGCAGATGATTCAATACCTCGGATGCCTTAGAGTGGCCAACCGATAACAATGATCCAACAAATGATTGAGCACCTCGATTGCCTTAGAACGGCCAATCGATAACAATGATACAACGAATGATTGAGCACCTCAATTGCCTTAGAACGGCCAATCGAGAACAATGATACAACGAATGATTGAGCACCTCGATTGCCTTAGAACGGCCAATCGATAACAATGATACAATGAATGCCTCGGCACCTTTAATCGGCTACCGACGACGAAGATGAGAACGAATACGACAATGCCTTCAATCGGCCAATACAACATGAATGACAGGACGCCAACATTAGTAACAATAATTACGACAATGTCTTATATCGACATCAATATTAACAACAACAATCGATACATGAATATCGCGAACTGGTGATCGATAATAACATTAACAACGAGTATCCCAATGCCTTACCGGCCATTAATGAACAATAGTAAACATTTGGCAAAATTGCCGAATCGTATCGAACGATCCCTTTAATATCAATGAATTCATGAAGAGACTAAGTCTCGGAATGATACAACACATTCATACACATATATGATATCATTAATCTCATTGACTAGTACAAGTATAAAACTTGCCTCAACCGAAGGCGATGAAATCCTTCCACAAACAACGAACGGCGTCCTCCGATAAACACAAGTACTCGAACAACCTTGAATGAAATACAATTCATTCAATAACACAATATCAATTCAAATCAACACAACGACCGAAAAAAACTCTTTGAGACATTTAATCGAACACTAAATGTTCAAAGTTCCTCAAGAACCTAAGAATCATCAATCAGGTTGAACAAATCAAAGATATGGATATACAATCTATAGAACACGATTAATAATATTTACTAGCATCAACCGATTCATCAAATTAGGACGAACAACGAAAATCAAGAAGAAATCCCGAAAATCAAATTCTAGGTGATTTCGAGAAATTACCTCGATCTGACGAAGAATAATGATTTAATGTTGATATAATCGACAATAATCCTCAAAAATGCTTAGAAATCGAGTGGAATCGACCAAAAACTCCACTCCCCAATTTTTCCCGTCGCCAGCCGCCACCCGGGTGAAGAAATGTGATAAAAATGAGGTCTGGCCGGTCACTACCTATATATGGCCGATAGGGTTACGGTCGTAACCTGCAGGGCCTTAGGTCCGTAACTCGGCCCTTATGACTGCATCTGTGTCCTTATGGCCAGAATCGCATTCGTCCTAAGCCGCTCGCGCCTCAGACGATCAGAACTCTCGGCCCTTACGGCCGTAACCGGCATTCGTCCGGAAGCTGCCTGGTGCCCGTACGGCCGTAACTCTCGGCCCTTACGGCCGTAACCAGCATTCGTCAGGCCATGCCTGCCGATCACTTACGGCCGTATCCGGCACCTTACGGTCGTAACTCGGCCAGGCCATGACCTGCTCCAAACTATGCGACCGTGGCTCAGCCGTGGCCACTCCGACAGTCCGAACGACCCCAAAACCCGAACCTGAATATGAATCGAAAATACAGTTACGAAGTACTCGCAAAGACGAATCCAAGCACTAAGAGAACACATGATTCCGACCACCCGAAGGCTCGAAATTCGACAACGGGAGTAATTATCCCAAACTTTGGGAAATTACGAAAATGGCCCAAAACATCTGAAATACAAGATACACGATCGAAACACCAAACCAAAGATCAAAACATGAATAATAACATTAAATGAACTTATGATAAACTCGAAACAACAGTTTCGGACGAGATTCGCAAGTATCGAACTCAAGTGCGAAAAGTCGCTTAAGAACACGGAACTCAACAAAACGATACCGAAACGAACTCGGATGACAAAAACTGCAGAATTAATCATTCTCATAATGACAATACGGTCATGAGCGAGTCGTCAAAATGGACTTCCGCCGGAAAAAAAATTACCGAAATCCGAAATTGTGGATATTACAGTTGTAGTGTATGCTTGAGATTAGTTGGTATTGCCTATTATCATACATTAGCGTATTTGCATACGTTGAACTGGATTGAGGTGAGATAGTGTCTTCTGTACATACTGTAAGAAGAACATAAATCTCGGAGAATTATTATTTCTTAATTCTAAGTATATAGTATTTAATTGTGTATTTACAATACTTATTGCTTTGATTTACCATGGGTGAGAGTCAAATTGATCGAATCAATAAGCCTCGTATCTTGGGCAATAATATTATTTATACGACATTTATTATTACTACTAGAAATCATGTCCCGACTCGTGCGGGTTGATGATGTCCCTTTGGGGAGCTCGATAATGATTATTATATTAAACCCTACAGGTGGATTTAATTCCGATATAATAATAAGGTTTAAGTGGTACTACTCTTGGATAAGATATTAATTCATTAAAGCTGTCAGTAGTTTATAATTAATTAATGGACATTCGATATCTTAAACACGGGAAATAACATATTTAATAAGGAGCCCAATTTCGTAATTTGGATTTTGCTAGGAAGTGCAATATCAACCTTTTAGTGGACTAAGTTGATATTAATAGATTCATTATAATAGGAAGAGTCCTAATAAGGTAAGATGAATTTATTGAGAGTCCTTCCATAATACTCCTTAAGATCCCTAGTAGTAGTCCAAGAGCCGAGGGAGGCCGATTTTTACATGTCTTGGTGAAGTTGTGAGATCAAATTTTTCCTCTTGTGTTTAATTGTAGATCTAGACTTGTGTCTTTGATTTCACAATTTAGATAACACATTAATTTGCTAAGAGTGTTCATAAAATACTAGAAAGCAAAGAAAAATTGTGTGACCACATATAAGAGAATTTCGGCCAATCCCATTAGTGTCCAAGCAAGATCCGGTAGCTCGTTGCCCACACAACGTCCGGGTTAAGGCGGATCATACTCTAGAAGGTCTAAAGATAGAAATACAAGGTGATCAAGATGAAAGCAACCAATTCGCTTCAAAGGTAATATCCTATGATATTTTAGATCTAGATTAGGATATTTTAATAACCAAAATATTTATTTAATAAATAATAAATAATATTTAAATTGCTTATTAGTCTTATTAATTAATTAATTAGCATGCCTAAATAGATCTTATGCTCGTAGATGCGTAAAACGCGATTATCAACTTTCCCAAACTTCGCTTCCGCTGCATTTTACTTTTCAACACGTACGATGTCCTGTACAATTGGGTGGAATGGAAGGAAGAAGAAACTTTTGCTTTGGAGGTCACGGATGTCGGATACTCAAGATATCCGAGTCTTGATTCAATGGGATAACCAATTTGGCCATGAGCTGATCACAAGTTATTATCTGGCAAAAGAAAAAGCTCGATTGAAAGGGAATTCCCAATCTGATGACAGAGCTCCCTCCGACAGCCACAAATCCGACCCGGACTCAGATGCCAGTGATGATGCCCTACAGACCGGTCTGAGGATCAGCCGCAAAGAGGCATGGGAAGGAAAGATGGCCCATATGCAAGACCAACAGGGTCAGGGGACCTCTGACAAACATCAGTCCCCCACCCCTCAACAGGAAGCTGTCAACAACCTACAAGAGGAGGAACAGCAAACAGTTCCTGAGCAGACAGTCCAGCCTGTCCCTACCCGAGAAGAAGAAGCCCGCACCATCCGATAAGAGGAATCAGTCCCTCTAACGGAGCAGGAGGAAGCTGAGAGTCAATGGGAGGAATCAGTCCCTCAAGTACGCCCGACTATAGAAACCCAAATAGATCAGGAGGAATCAGTCCCTCCTGTCTCCGAGACTGAAAAAGCTACACAACCTTCCAAAGCTCCTGCTTCCGAAGCACTTGACCCTGCCGAGCCCGCGCAAGATGCCCATGTATCTCCTATCTTTGTGAGCTCCAAGTCAGATTCCGATGATGAATTCTTGCCTGATGATTGACCACGATGCCCTTGTCATAAGGTGGTTATACATCAACTCAATGATCCCGAGGATGAAAAGTTAGTGCACCCTGGCTCCCTGCGCATTGAGGCGCAGATAGAGCAACTCCACGCAATTGGCCGCCAAACAATCTTCATGCAGGATGCCGTAAAGGCATTGTATGATGTTGGCAAAGAGCTGGATTGGATGATAGAGACTATTGTGGATGAACATTCTGGCTTGAAACAAGAAGTAACCAAGGTTGATGACGCATTTCGCATGATGCCTAGTGCATTGTGGCATGCGCTTGCTCAGCTGCAACAATGCCAAGAAATTATCTTGAAGCAAGAACATGAGAAGCTCCGTATATCCGAAGCTAAGACTACTGATGCCCTCCAAGAGACTGGATCCAGACTTTCAGGACATGACAAGAAAATCGATGACATGTATATGGTACTCAGTTCTCTCGTTTCCAAAATCACGGATATTGAGACCAAATAGGATAATGCTATGAAGATCCTAGAATGCATTGATGCTAAGGTCACATATCTTTATGATGCCAAAAAGGGGGAAGAATCCAGGGAGGCTGGTCAGCAATGGAGGATTTAGAAAGAGAGAGAGAGTTCGAAGTTGCTCTAGAGGAAAGCGTTGCCGCCTTAATAGGCCATCTGGCCTCGCCTGCTGCAAAATGATACAGTGTAACTGGTTTTCGTCCAGAGTTCCATGATCCCAATGTACCTCGGAAGAACAATGTTCAAAGACCACCCAAGATTCGTCGGCCTGCCAACCGACAACCTATAACAGATGAAGTGAAGAACTGGAGGAAAAACGAACTGATGAGATATTTTGTCAAACTCATCAGGGGATCCACTATGTTCAACAAATTCAAAACTCTGGCGGAGGCTGCAGATGAATTTCCAAGGATATTAGAAAAAGGAATGCTTTCCATGCATATTAAAATGAAATCAAGGCACCAGAAAGGTGATAGGCTCACTCATCCCGATGGCTGGATACTTGCCTTCGACCAATTGGCTGAAGGAAGAGTGGTCTACCAAGATCGAGGCAAGGATTCCTTGGATAATTAGTGGAGAGGAACCGACAATGATCCTGACAGGAATTAGCCTGGATGCTCCTTTATCATTGTACTTGTTCTATTCTTGCAGTATGCATTCCCTGTATTTTTCTTTTCAAGCATTATAATTATCTGATCCATATCAATAAAATTCAATTTCTCTTGAAAGATTACAGCTCGTAATCTACGTTTACTATTTCACTGTTTGATTACGAATTCAATTTATTTGCTGCAAACAACAAGTATAAAAGTGTAAAGCTGTAAGAAATTGTCTGCGAACAGTTCATAGGTTAAGTTGTATTCAACCTAGATCACACTGTAAGATTGTGACTGTGCGACAATCATAAGTTTAAAGTTATAATACACATCCATGTAGATATTTACAATTTTTTAGAACTTGCCTGCGAGCAGTTCACATTCTTAGACCAAGTGCTGAAGATCAGATCGTTCGACAGAAGACCAAGAAGTCAGCCTCTCTGGATCAAGAAGTTTTAAAGAGGTTTTGGCATTGTCAAAAAGGGGGAAATTGTGGGGATAAACAATCCTGTTTTGATAATTGCCAATACAACAAGTTGTCTCAAGAAGTCGAAAGTCGAAATGCCGCCAAGTATGGAAGCTGTCTGGAATCTCCGTACAGCCCCTTCCATACAACATTAAAGATAGTCTAAGAGTTTACAGATACAGCAATAAATATGTAACATGTTGGATACAGCATACAGGCTGAAAGTGTTGGGAAAATAAACACTTATCCAACAGGATTGAAGACCGTTGCGACAGAATCTACTTTATTCACAAAAGTCAAAACATCATTTTTAAAGAAGTATTTAAATACTGATGGATAAATTATTTAAATACAACCGACAAAGAATCTTCAGACAAGGAGCAAAATCCGAATCAAGCATATTCAAAGTCAATCAGCCAATCAGAATAGACTTTTGTTCACCAACCAGCCAATAGACATATTTATAACGGATCTATTCCTAAGTGATAAATAGTCCATGCAAGAGGATATTGCATAAAAATTGAAACACGACAACAAAGACATATACGTATACTGAAATTCATACGTGAACAAACACAGAAAAAATTACATCAAGCTTGCAAGAGCAAACATATTTCTTCGAGCATACTGAAACACCTAAGAGAAGAAATATAAAAGTGCTCAACGTGAACAACACATCATCAGCCTAAGCTCATCAAGATTTCAAGTTGTTGTTCAGACCTATAATTTTACCTTTACCGTTGAAGAAAACCATCAGCCCTGTGTGGACTGAAGGTCCTTGCTTATTCGGATCTATGTGGGAAGAAGAGCATTGTAGACGAAGCTTCGAACTGTGTGAATAAGCAAGTCAAGAGAGAGCTTAAGCCAATCTATGTGAACGGCCCAAAGCTTCGGTCCCTATATCAATCTGTGTGAATGATACAGAGACTGGTTTAGTTATAGTCACGTAGTTGTGTACGCCGTGATTATAATAAATGTTTTACTCCTATGTGGAGGACCAGTGGATGTAGAGGGGTTTACCTCGAACCACTTTAAACTCTGTTTTATTTACCTTCTGCCCTTATTGTTTTCCTTACTGTGATTTACAAGTATACACTGCAAAACCTTGTACGCACCAAGCAAACAGGAGAAAGCCTAGTTGCTGTATTTACAGCAACTCACTTAAATGAACTTTCGCTATGCACTCACATTTGAAAACCGTACAGCTTGTTGTACTATTACTTTCCAAGCTGTATATTGTATACTTAGTGGCCAACAGTCATCTACTCTAAAGTTCGAAAAATATGAAAATGGAAAACCTATCGACCAAAAAAAATTTCGAGGTATGATCGGTTCCCTGCTTTATTTAACTGCTTCTAGACCTGACATAATATTTACTACGTGATTATGTGCTCGTTTTCAAGCCAATCCAAAGGAATCTCATCTTATTGTATGTAAGCAAATTTTTCATTATTTAAATGGAACAATTGGACTAGGTTTATGGTATCCATCATGCCTAGATTTTAATCTCATTGCTTATAGTGATGCCGATTTTGATGGTTGCAAAATTTATTAAAAAAAAAGAGCACAAGCGGAACATGTCATTCATAGTCTTTTGCTTGATTTGATGGGGTAGCAAGAAACAAACAAGTGTAGCTTTATCTACAACTAAAGCTGAATATGTTGCTGCTGGTAGTTCCTGTGCACAGGTATTTTGGATTAAAAATCAACTTAGAGATTATGGCATATTTATTGAAAACCTATCCATTTTATGTGATAACACTAGTGCTATTAATCTTAGTAAGAATCCGATATCTCACAGTAGAACCAAACACATTGATATAAGACATCATTTTCTTCGAGATCACATTCTGAAAAAAGATATTCGTTTAATTTTTGTCGGTACAAAAGATTAGCTTGCTTATATATTTACAAAACCTTTACCCAAGGAATCTTTTAATAATATCTGTTTACAACTCAGTATTGGACACATCGACAATTTTTAAAAGATTATTTTTTATTATTTTTCTTATGAAAAACCGATACTTGAGATTTTCACCTCGACCTAGCACGCGCTAGACTTCTTCCTTAACGCGCGCTAAATAAAATCCCCAGATTCAGATCGAACCCGATAGCGCATGCTACTTACAACTTTAGTGTACGCTAATTAATTTCGTTCTTAAGACCTGAAGGTTCTTGACAGGGTCCAGTGACATATTCTTTCATCGATAGCGCACACTATATCTTACATAGCGCACGCTAACATCTCACCAAACTACTTGAAATTAAAAAAAACGACTGATCCCCTTTCATTTCCTCACTCAACCCTAACCATACTACAAGCAAAATCCCAAAAATCCTCCAAATCCTCAATTTAATCCAAATTCATCCATAACTAACATCTTTCCTCAAATGGCAAGTGGATCAAGAACCGCAATGAAGAAGCAATGCAAAAGCTCCAAACGCCCTAGAGATTCCGAATTTGATTCGTACCGGTTCGTTTCTTTCATGGATTTCAAGGTATTTTCTAGAATTCTTCCTCAATAACACATCACGGATTGCTATTATTTTAATTTCGGAAGTTTGGAGCGTGTTGGTGTCGAAATTCGAAAAAAAAATTCAATGTTGGGAATTGATTGTTTTGTTGAGTGTAAAGAGCCGGTTTATCCGAATTTTGTTAGAGAATTCTATGCAAACCTTCATGTTGGGGAGAATGAGACTTCTATATCTTTTGTTCTTCAGATTTTGGTTGGTGGGATTTGGGTGAAAATTTCATCGGAAATCTTGAATGAATTGTTTGGTTTATCGAATGCTGCTTTGTATGTTCTGGGAAATCGATTCACTACGCCATAGATGGCTTTCTACAACAATTAGGGGGGGTGTTACCTTCTTGGATGTTACCATAGCTATGAAATTTTGGACCTACCACAATGTTCGGGTTATGGTGTTACCAAATCCTGAAATATATGTTACTCTAGCTATAAAAGGTGTAACTCTCACTAACACCATGAGATGTGTTACCTTAGAGTATTAATAAACAAAATTTTGAGTTTTATATAAAATTAATGATTTAATAAATTTTTAACTTTAAAAATAATTAATTTTAATAAAACATTGAATCTATTTTTATAAAAAATTATTCCATCAAATAATGAATTATATATGTTTTTTATAAATAATAAAATATTTTTAATAAATTTAAATTGAAAAAGGTTTTAAAATAAAATAGTATTTAAAAATTAGTAAATTTTGATTTAAATAATTAAAAAATTAAAGCATGTAATAACTACGAATAATTACAAAATAATTAAAATAACAAATTTAATGTCTACATATAATAACAAATTTTAATAAAAATAATGTCGAGTCGCTACGCTAACTAAAATAAATGCTCATTAATTAAGGCAATGACATGACATAGATAAGAGGTAATAATTGTGGTGGAAATAAATTTATAAATTAATATTTCTAATCAAGATTTTTCTCATGTCATTACGCAGGGTTGAGAAGTTTACTGATCTCGGCTTATTTTGTCACTGAGCCGAGTCGGTGCAACAATTTGGTTGCCTGAACTAAGTCTTGGCTTGAGCCTGAGCTGAGGCACACCGAGTGTGGTCCTGGTTTTCAGGTCGGTCCGGACGTCATGCTCTTGTAATATCCGCAATTTTGAATTTCGGTAATTTTCTTTTTCGGAGGAAGTTCGTTTTGACAACTCTATCATGACCGTTTCGTCATTCCGAGAATGATTAATTCTGCACTTTTTGTCATCCGAGTTCGTTTCGGTGTCGTTTTGTTGAGTTCCGTGTCCTTAATCGACTTTTTCAAGTGGGAGTTCGACTTTGTAAAGTCACCATTAATTCTTTGAAACTCCAAAAATTCTGAATCTTTGCAACGTTATAGAGAATCAAATTAGCTTTCCAGTGGTTCAAACGGTGAGTCAATCGGAGTCCAGACGAAGGAGTTATGGTCGAAATAGCGAAGACTGCACGGTGTGCCTTTTTGGTGTTGAAGGAGGTCGCATGTGTGTGCCGCGGCACACTCAGTGTGCCGCGGCACTAAGCTTATTCCTGGGCATTTTTGGTGTCCCCGGGCCGCGGCACACTTGTCTGTGCCGCGGCACACGGGCTTTTCTCGCTTTTTATAGATTTGCGAGGAGAAAACTTCATTTTTCTCCTCTCTTCTTCCTCCTTCATCTTAGGCGATTTGATGGCGATTTTGGGCGATTTGAGTGCTCCAAAACTTGTAGAGATCATCCTCCTCAAGTCTTGTTGAAGATTTTCGACCTCTACTTGAATCCTTCATCCAAATCAAGGTATATTTCTTGATTATCCTTTAAGTTGACTTTTTTGGAGAAATTGTTCTTGATTTCGTTTCTAATCCGATTTTGATACATAGATTGGTGTAGTATGATGTTATTAATCATGTTCTATGGGTTGTATATCCATATATCAAGTTTGTTTAACTCGATCGACGATTCGAGTGTTCTTGGGAATTATTGAACATTTAGTGTTCGATTAAATGTCCCAATGAGTTTCCCTTCGATAGTTTGTTGGGATTTCCGTTGTTTTGGCCTTGATTATCGTCGTAACCATGTGTTATTGTTACTTCCGGAGGTTTATAGGTGTTCGAGGATTCCGATGTTGAATTCCGTTTGGTGATTGATGATTTGTGTGGTGTTATTCTCGTAATACTCGTGGTGCTATCGCGTTCTTGATATTGTTCGGGGGTTCGGGGCTATTCGACCGCGTCCTATCCGTCGTCTTATTGCGATCGTGGTTTCGAGGCAAGTACCTTGTCCATACTATTCTTGTTTTGTGAATATGATAATTGGTGATCGTCTTTATGTGGTTGTTTGATTGTTTGAAATGAGTTTTCAAAAGATTCGGTTTAGCCTTGTTAAAGGCTTGCTTTCAAAACGCGTGTGTTTTGTGAATGGTGTGGTTTGAGAATGACTATGTAAACTCTATGGATATGTTTGGTGTTGATGTTGCACTTGGTATTTGCGTGTGGACGTATATTGTTTCATTTCGGTGCATTGTGGTTTGACGTGGTGTTTTGCTAAGTGTTTGATGCTCTGGGCGAATTGTTTCAATATCCTTGATGTGATATGTTATTTGTGTGAATGTGTGGATACGGTTGAAGGTCTACGGTGACACATGGCACGTGATCATGTGGTCAGGATGCAACAAGTGATTGATCCAACCGTGAGAGCCTGAGATAATCTACGGTGGCACATGGCATGCGATCATGTGGCCAGGATGCAACAAGCGATTGATCCAACCGTGAGATGTGTGTGATTTGTTTCGCTAGCCAGCTCGGGAGGGTCCTTCGAGGCCTCGAGTGGGATTTGTGGCTTCGTCCCGGTCCTAGGCGATGCGCGTGTGCGATAATGTTTTGTTGATTTTATGTCCGTCGAGGACACGTGATGTTGGGCTCTGGCCCTGTGAATTGATGTCGGTTTTCTATTTGCGAAAATAAAACCTTTCAATGTGACCCCGTTGATTTTGGAGAGAGAAGGATTCGAAATCCTAAATTGTTTTCTATTAAAACTCTCGATGGAATTTTAAACTGTTTTGTAAATTGATTCCCTTATTTGCGATCTTTCGGTTTTGGAATGTTTTACCAAACTCATGCCTCGGGAAGTGCTTTTCATTACGTTTGGAACTTTGAGGATTCCTGATTATTATTGTTCTTGGAACTGGTATTGTATGGCTCGTATTTTTGCACTTGTACTTGCACTAGCAAAACAGTGGAGTTTTGCTAACCCCCGAGTATTCGGGGGGTGGATGTCTATTTTTGCATTCAGGTTTTGGAGCATAGCACAGGGTCGGCACGAAGGATGATGAAAGATGAACGATACTAATCACACGAGGATCTGTTGATGTCGTTTTGGTCTAGTTGTATTTTCTTTTCCGCTGCAGTATCTTTTCCCCGTTGTACGGGAGTTTATTGTATTTTGACCCCTGCGTGGGTATGTGTTTGGAATTGAGTTGTTTGTTATTATTGAAAGACCAAGTCGGTCTACTGAGTCATTTTAGCCTTAAAGGCGAGGTTTAGATGTTTGATTTTTTCTATCAGCCTGGTAGATCCTCGAGGAGAGGGTCTACGGCGTGTAATGTCCCTGAGCGGATTGGGGGTGTTACATAAATGGTATCGGAGCTTAGGTTGTGGAAACCTAGGCTGTCGGGTCAGTGGTGTCTATTGAGTTTTGTCTCGTCGGATTTAGTCTGACTGAGTCGTGTCGCGACGCGTCGTCTGAGTTTGTTGGTCGTGATTAGTATCGTGGGCGATCATCATCTTCGTGCGACCTGTGAATGTAAGTCTCCCTTCTTTGTGTTGTGCCTCGTGTGACACGAGCTATTTTTATGGTTATTTGTTTAGTGACGGAGTCCTCTTATGGATTTTTATTTCGTGATATGTGGTTATTTGACTCCCATATTTCGTTCATATGAGGAGTGGTGTTGTTGGATTGTGCATGTTGAACTGTATTTCTTTTATCCGCTGCGTGAGTTCTTTTGTAATTACTTTCGGTATTTTACCGACCGAGTTTTATTTCGAAAACCGATTCTCTTAACCGAGTTTTGGCATTATGGCCTTGACCGCTTTGTGAAATTCTTATGACGGTATTTAGTATTTTGTAAATGGCTTTCGTGAGTTTTGAAATATTACCGTCATCGACCTTTTGGCGTTTTGTAAATGGTTTTTAGCTGGTGAGTTCCGGAGCGGGAACCACGGCGCTATAATATTTTGTGTAATTACCTGAAATTTTTGGGCATTCTAGCCCATTGAATTATCTTTAAAAAACTTGAGTATCTTAGAAAATAAATTTCGAGACATACTTTCAAAATGAATTATTTTCTCGTGGTACATCCAAGATGCCACAATATGTTTCAAAATTCTTCTACCGCGAGGACCCAAAATGTTTTGAGATATTTTCAATGTTTCATAAACACTTTTACTTAGACCCGAGGGTCGAATATTTCAAAGTTTTCACGAAAAGAAAGTGTCCTCATTTTTATCAAATGCGAGATGGTTCTCCAAAGTCTCGATAACGATGTTTCTCGTTTGTACTTTTTCTTGAAAGGGGATACTCAAGATCAACCGGCATTTTTTTCTAAATTATTTTCAAAAGGATGTTTTCATTTTAAAACCTATCCATTTCCGTTTGAGGGCTGAATATGTATGTATGATGTTTGCTATGTCGTTATGATGTTACTCCCGAGTATGATCGAATTGGTGGCATGAATGTCGAGGCGTTGCCACGCATTTGTTGTACTAGCCCTCTGTGAGAGGTGTGAACTGGTGTTTACTGTTTATCACCTCGTGGTGATTTGCGTGTTGTCGCACGAGTGTGGGTTGTTAAAGCTTGGATTTTTGTGCGTTTATACACATGTGTGATTGTTTCATGATGTTTGTAATTATGTGATGGTTATCGTTCGGGCCGTTGAGGTCGCCGAACGATACCGTCGTTGTTGTAGTGTTTGTGTGTGTATTACTTTACGATGGTGATCGTTATATATGATATGTGTTATGATTCCTCGTTGTGCTGAGTTGGCATCTCCGGTATGTTGTTTTGCGGTGTTATGTTCCATTGTATCTAGCATTTGTATTTTCGGTATGCCGAGCCGAGGCATTTCAACCGTGATGTGCCGGGGGAATGTACGTGCAATTTGTCCTTCTCATCAGTAACACATTTCGAGTGTGGACTCGAGGGACACCGAATTCAGTTTTGCGAATTGGCTACCGAGACTTTTGGAGTTCGCGCTTCAGCACAGATATCAGAATCGGCTTTGAGAGGCCCATAGGAGATTTTCAGCCGGTTGCTTTTTGTGTTGTTACCTTGTTTCGTTATTGTGAGTTGCGACGACTTTCTTTTAGAAGAGGTCGAATATAATACCCGTATTATTTTCGCTTCTATATTTTCTCTTTCTCCGCCTATCGATTCGCCCGTGTTCGTTGATATTGTCTAAGCTTGTTCGTATTTCGGTTTCATCATTCGAACGAGCCGTGATCTTGTTTTGGGTCGATCTAGTTATCGTGTGACTTTTCCGAGTTGATTCGATTCTTGTGAACCTTGTTCGAAGTAGCATCTTTTGGTTCTACTAGTTCTTTTAATCGAAGTGGATCGGATTTGGAACTTCGTATTTTCGACTGTCGACTCGGTTATGTTTGTTAATATTTTACGAGATTGCCTGTCCCTTACTTTTGTTAATCGAACGAGGGTGGTATTGTTTCGAATTACTCGCTCGTGTGACTTTTCAATTGTTATTCCCTTTCTGTGGATCTTATGTGAGTGTGCATCTTGTTGTTTTCACCGGATCATGTTTTGTCTCGAGTCGAGATGTGAACCTCGGAGTTGTCGGTTGAACCTTCTTGTCCTTCGTGATCCGAACATGATCGTTCAATTTTTGTTGTCTCGATCTTTGTGGTTCGATTGTTTGATTGTTCGGTTTTTGTTGATCTCGTTCGTAATTGTTGAACATTGAGACTCCTTCGTAATCCCCTAAGTTTGGGAAATCAGTCTCGTTTCGATCTTCCAACCCTTGGGCGGTGGAATTCCGTGTTTGTTCAGCGTTTGACTCGCGTTTGGATTGATGAACCGTTAGGTTGGTCAATCGTATTGATTTTCGTTCGTTGTGTTTTGTGATTGTTCGGATAATCGATCTGATTGTACTATCTATTTGATGACGTTTGTCACTTATTGATTTTATTATGTCTCTACGGCGACGTTGTGTTGGTCGTCGTGGAGCGTGTTTTCACGCCGTATGTCTCTTTGCGTTTCTTGCAGCGTTTCGCCGTTGGGCGCGAGTTTTCTATTTTTGTGTATCTCGTTGAGTTTTCTGGCGGGTATATTGCTCCCCTACTTGTTTTAAGTTTCGGGACGAAACTTCTTTTAAGGAGGGTAGAATGTAATATCCGCAATTTTGAATTTCGGTAATTTTCTTTTCGGAGGAAGTTCGTTTTGACAACTCTATCATGACCGTTTCGTCATTCCGAGAATGATTAATTCTGCACTTTTGTCATCCGAGTTCGTTTCGGTGTCGCTTTTGTTGAGTTCCGTGTCCTTAATCGACTTTTTCAAGTGGGAGTTCGACTTTGTAAAGTCACCATTAATTCTTTGAAACTCCAAAAATTCTGAATCTTTGCAAAGTTATAGAGAATCAAATTAGCTTTCCAATGGTTCAAACGGTGAGTCAATCGGAGTCCAGATTTAAGGAGTTATGGTCGAAATAGCGAAGATCGCACGGTGTGCCTTTTTGGTGTTGAAGGAGGTCAGACTGTGCCGCGGCACACTCAGCCGTGCCGCGGCACTAAGCTGATTCTGGGCATTTTTGGTGTCCCCGGGCCGCGCACACTTGTCCTGCCGCGGCACACGGGCTTTTTCTGCGTTTTTAGCAGATTTGCGAGGAGAAAACTTCATTTTTCTCCTCTCTTCTTCCTCCTTCATCTTAGGCGATTTGATGGCGATTTTGGGCGATTTGAGTGCTCCAAAACTTGTAGAGATCATCCTCCTCAAGTCTTGTTGAAGATTTTCGACCTCTACTTGAATCCTTCATCCAAATCAAGGTATATTTCTTGATTATCCTTTAAGTTGACTTTTTTGGAGAAATTGTTCTTGATTTCGTTTCTAATCCGATTTTGATACATAGATTGGTGTAGTATGATGTTATTAATCATGTTCTATGGGTTGTATATCCATATATCAAGTTTGTTTAACTCGATCGACGATTCGAGTGTTCTTGGGAATTATTGAACATTTAGTGTTCGATTAAATGTCCCAATGAGTTTCCCTTCGATAGTTTGTTGGGATTTCCGTTGTTTTGGCCTTGATTCTCGTCGTAACCATGTGTTATTGTTACTTCCGGAGGTTTATAGGTGTTCGAGGATTCCGATGTTGAATTCCGTTTGGTGATTGATGATTCGTGTGGTGTTATTCTCGTAATACTCGTGGTGCTATCGCGTTCTTGATATTGTTCGGGGGTTCGGGGCTATTCGACCGCGTCCTATCCGTCGTCTTATTGCGATCGTGGTTTCGAGGCAAGTACCTTGTCCATACTATTCTTGTTTTGTGAATATGATAATTGGTGATCGTCTTTATGTGGTTGTTTGATTGTTTGAAATGAGTTTTCAAAAGATTCGGTTTAGCCTTGTTAAAGGCTTGCTTTCAAAACGCGTGTGTTTTGTGAATGGTGTGGTTTGAGAATGACTATGTAAACTCTATGGATATGTTTGGTGTTGATGTTGCACTTGGTATTTGCGTGTGGACGTATATTGTTTCATTTCGGTGCATTGTGGTTTGACGTGGTGTTTTGCTAAGTGTTTGATGCTCTGGCGAATTGTTTGAATATCCTTGATGTGATATGTTATTTGTGTGAATGTGTGGATACGGTTGAAGGTCTACGGTGACACATGGCACGTGATCATGTGGTCAGGATGCAACAAGTGATTGATCCAACCGTGAGAGCCTGAGATAATCTACGGTGGCACATGGCATGCGATCATGTGGCCAGGATGCAACAAGCGATTGATCCAACCGTGAGATGTGTGTGATTTGTTTCGCTAGCCAGCTCGGGAGGGTCCTTCGAGGCCTCGAGTGGGATTTGTGGCTTCGTCCGGTCTAGGCGATGCGCGTGTGCGATAATGTTTTGTTGATTTTATGTCCGTCTAGACACGTGATGTTGGGCTCGCCTGTGAATTGATGTCGGTTTTCTATTTGCGAAAATAAAACCTTTGGGCATGACCCTGTTGATTTTGGAGAGAGAAGGATTCGGAAATCCTAAATTGTTTTCTATTAAAACTCTCGATGGCATTTTAAATGCTTTTGTAAATTGATTCCCTTATTTGCGATCTTTCGGTTTTGGAATGTTTTACCAAACTCATGCCTCGGGAAGTG
The DNA here is from genome assembly GCA_033398695.1 of Orobanche coerulescens. Taxonomy (NCBI): domain Eukaryota; kingdom Viridiplantae; phylum Streptophyta; class Magnoliopsida; order Lamiales; family Orobanchaceae; genus Orobanche; species Orobanche coerulescens. The sequence continues at coordinate 57,195,250 of CM065803.1, forward strand.
CTTTTCATTACGTTTGGAACTTTGAGGATTCCTGATTATTATTGTTCTTGGAACTGGTATTGTATGGCTCGTATTTTTGCACTTGTACTTGCACTAGCAAAACAGTGGAGTTTTGCTAACCCCCGAGTATTCGGGGGGTGGATGTCTATTTTTGCATTCAGGTTTTGGAGCATAGCACAGGGTCGGCACGAAGGATGATGAAAGATGAACGATACTAATCACACGAGGATCTGTTGATGTCGTTTTGGTCTAGTTGTATTTTCTTTTCCGCGGCAAAGATCTTTTCCCGTTGTACGGGAGTTTATTGTATTTTGACCCCTGCGTGGGTATGTGTTTGGAATTGAGTTGTATGTTATTATTGAAAGACCAAGTCGGTCTACTGAGTCATTTTAGCCTTAAAGGCGAGGTTTAGATGTTTGATTTTTGCTATCAGCCTGGTAGATCCTCGAGGAGAGGGTCTACGGCGTGTAATGTCCCTGAGCGGATTGGGGGTGTTACAGCTCTATGCCGAGCTAATAAGTTTATTCCTAAGCTTTGTAGGGTCTTGATTTATGAGCCTTCCTGAGCTTTATACTCGAGCTCTCAAATCCATGTAATCAATTCAGTTTATGTCGTTCATTGTGTAATTATTTTAACTTGGTGTTAAAAGTGTTAAAATAAGTTATAGTTTGGCCCAATATAGAAAAAGTTACAAAATAGGAGTTTTTTTTTTCAAGCCCAACAATTGCATTATTGTTATTAAACCCGATTGATGTGATGAATTTAAACTGCCATGTTGTCACCCCTTTCGGTCAATTCCTCTAGTAGAAAATGGGAAAACCCTCGCGGTCCTCCATCCTGAAACCCCGATGATTCTCCCCCGCTCAGATCGATTTTCCCCGCTGGAAAAATGTTTCACCATCGATGTCGCCGCCTTGATCGCCCGAGAGCTCCGCCTTGTCTCAGTCTGCCGTCCTCCACCGTGAGCGGGAAGATCACATCTAAGCCGCATCGCCGTCATCCATACAGCGCCGCCGACGTCTGTTAGCCTCCTCAACAACCAGCGCCTTGCCGCTACCACTTTCGCCAGTCTGTTTGTCGAGACCTAAGTCGTCGCCCTGCTCCGACCAGATTTGCTTTCACCTCCCGATGCCGCCGCCTTTGTCCTCCTGTGTAAATCAATTTACACTGTTTAGGTCCCGACTGGATTAGGGAATTGTGACACTTGTACAAAGGATCAGTTTTTTTGATATTTCTAATTGTTAAAGAGTTTACATACATTGTTGTAGGTTGACTATTCTGAATTCTTACAGTTCTATGGTTTCGTGTCCTTCATTTGCCTGGAAAATGGTCAAAAGAGTATAAGTAAGGCAGCTATGATACTTTTCTTAAGTTAAACTGCACTTTCATCCTACTTTCTTGTACATCTTTGGCATGTGGATCTTTTACATTGGTGTTCTCCATAAATATTCAGGAGCAGAGCAGTTACGGCTTAGAGACTGGTTCTAGCTGGAAGGTTTCGGCTGCTTAATGAGTGGTGTAACTTTGTTGAGGTACCAGTTTGTAAAGCTGCGTATGAAGATGCTTAATTAAGGAAATGAAACTATTCATAAGTTTGAAACGAAGATAAATGTGCATGAATTGAATTTAGAGCATAGCTGTGATATATCAAGTTTGGAACCACTGGCGCCTTCCCTTTAGAGGTTCTACCTAATTTTCTCTACTGCTTTATTTTTTCCAGTTTTTCGTTTTAGTTTTAGAGAAAGATATGATTTCCAGGGCGCTATTTTTGGTGTGGATTGGCTGCCGCATATGAGGTATAGATTAAATCATTATTGGAAATGGCTTTTGTATTCTATTTGATTATCAACTGTCCGACTTTACTCATCATTGTTCTTGTAGATGCGTCTTTGGAGTCCTTGATGACGGAACACTATGGATACTCAACTTAGAGAAAGTATCACATGATATCCCAGTCACCGGAAAACGTCTCGCCACGACAAAGACGGGTTTAAACAATTTTGACTATTCTTCATTTTCATTGTGGAGTGCTCGTGCTTCACGGCTGACAGGTCTACGCCATCATCTGATGTGACAAATTATTATCAAAAATGTTAAAGTCTATGGTCTTTTACTCTTTCTACTCTCCATTGACTTAGGCATGGTTGCATATTGTGGTGAAGAAGGAAAAACCTTTTGCTTCCAGGTGAATGTTTATTTGATTTGTATATATCTTTCATCCACTGTATTTGTATACTTGCCATGATCTTGAATGTCATCCAAAAGAACAATGATTTTCCAGCACATTGATTATAGAGAATTTTTATGTTGCAAAATCTGATATCTAATATGTGATTCTTAAATTGAAAATAAAGAAAGAGAAAAATTGACTTATTACTTATTTCCCTTTAAAGAATGTAGTCATGTACTATCCCTGAACTTACTGGGGCAGTTTAGCCTCACTCTTGATATGTCGAAATGTTTATTTATGCTTGTTCGGTCTGTCCTTTTACAGGTAACAAGGCTATGCAGTCTAAACGTTACGCAGAAGCAGTTGAGCTATATACTTTTGCTATTGCTTTGTGTGAAGACAATGTTGTTTACCATTGCAACAGGTCATCCAGTTGTTGTTATTTATAGTGGTCTATTTTTTTTGGTATTTGATCTCATTGCTTCAATTTAGCATCTTAAAGAAGGCATCTTGCATAAATCTAATGATAAGAAGCCATCAGTTCGGGGCCTTTAAGATAAAAACTATAACTTAAGGGCCTGGAAAATTGAATTATCAATTAAATGCCCATAAATCTAATGCGTGTTTGGCGTCTTGCAATATGTAGTTATTTAAAGATATTTTCAAAATTATAATCCATAAAATATTATCAGTGAATTTGATGTGTACTAAAAAAAGGAAAGAATAATAATATTAATCAAATATATTCATAATGGTATGAATTGGAAGATCCCTAATGTTAAGGTTGTCTATTTGGAAGCTTAGTAACCATCACTAATTATTGACTCTTCTTTCTTGTTTCATTCTCAGCCTCCCTGCTCAAAGAAGGTGAAGTTTGTGAATGGACACCAACTCACGCAAATTGGCTAATCCTTGGCTAATTGAATAAGTGTTCCACATAATAGTTTCTTAGAGTCTTTTTGTATATTAGTCTTAGACGCCCACTGATGTAATTGGTTAAAAATAACCAAGTTATTTTCTTCTAGTACTTGTATATATGTAGTTGGTTGGTTTTGTGATTGAGTATAGTTGTTTTTTATGATGGGATTATGTAGTTGGATGATGTAGTTGGTTTCTGTGAATTGATTTGTTGGTTTTTTAATGGGAAATGCTAAATTTAATATTTTTGTTTTTATTTTTTTAAAATGAAGGTGTTACCTTCGGTACTATATATATGTTGCAAATGTCTTTCATTTGTAATACCTAGTGTGTTGCAATTTGTACTATAGAATAGACTAAAAATTGCTGCACAATTGTGGCCCCACCTGTGGAACCACAAAGTAGGCCCACTAACAGGCCCAAGAAAAGTGGGTCCCACATATGGGCCCCACCATCTGACCCCACTATGTGGGTCCCATCGGTGAGCCCGGCCTGTATGACCCACAAAATGGGCCCCGCATGTGGAACCCACTAAATTGGCTATATATTTTACAAAATTATAAAGTCTATTGCAACACGAATATGATGTTGTTGTAGGGTCCTTAGGATGTTGTTGTAGGGTACTTACGTAACCAATAATTCTATGTTAGCTTAGGATGATCCACATGATGCCTTTGAGTTCAAAGGTTACTGCTCACAGAGCAACATAGTTAAATGTTACCTTTGCCCATTTTAGGTCTGTGGCAACAGAAAATTGGCTCTAGGGTAACACAGTTATGTGGTTGCCGAATGCCATTTATGGCGTACTGATTGAAGATGAATAAACTGATATGACTGCATTAGATGTTCGAGAATTTTTAAGATCAAAAGTGGTTATAGAAATAACCAAGGATGTTTTTGAAAATAACTCTGAATTCAAAATTCGTCTATTGTTAGTTGCTTTAACCAAGTGCTTGATGCCTAAAGTCAATACTCAACACAAGTTGGTTGCGGTTGACAAACATGTCGTTTATCGTGCTTTGAATGATGATAAGGTGAACTTTGCTTCTATTGTGCTAAGTTGGATAAAGGCTAAATGTGACGTACTTCGTTCTAAGCACTACGCCTCTCGGTCAAGAAAGGCCGGAATGCCTTTTGGTTCGATTCTCACGGTTATATTTAGACATCATAATGTGGACTTACCGAAGGAGGCTGCGGTTCCGGTGCCTTGGGGACACGAAATTTTCAATCGACGTTAAAGGTGATGCACTATGTTGAAACTATAAACAGATGATGGGTGTTGTTTTCGTACTTGAAGGAAGATGATGAGGTTCCTAAAGGAACTCGTATTCCAACCCCTGCTGAGCGAATAACACGGAGAGGGCCGGAAACTTTACGAGAATTGCAAACCGGATCATTCTTCCATCATCCTAAATCAAAGGGAAAGAAGAAAATGGCTGTAGACGCAAGTGAAGAAGACGACCTCGTGGCTCGTATGCGTAGTCTTGAAACTACGCAACATGAAATTCATGATGAAGTTCGTACTCTTCGGACTGAAGTACGAGATGAAACCCACTCCGTCAAATCCCTCCTTGAAGACTTCATACGCTTTACCGATCCTTCATTCCCATTTCCCACCTCTCGTTCCAACCCAAACCCATAATTCTCATTTATTGATTATTTGTTAAAAAAATAATATGTTCGTGGGATTTGATGAAACTTGGTTTTGAATATTTGGCTTGTTGATTAAAATCTTGCTGTTTGAATTAAACTCATTTGTTGAATGTTTAGGATTATTGACTTATCTTGCACTATACTTACTCTAATATTATTTTATGAATTTCTAATCCTAGCATTAATGTTTGTTAAGTCATAATTATTGAAATGCTTCGATGTTACTTTGCATAGGTTGGATCATTACACTTCGGAATTGCATATTCTCTCTAACCATTTATTTTAGGTTATAGCTTAAATTTTAAGCTAGAAGCTATAAGTTATTTGTTTACTTAAAGTCGGAAAAGCTCCATTTCAGGGGGGGCTATGTTCGTTTACCTTTTTCATTGTGACAAAGAAGGGGAGAAAAAGATAGAACATTGAACATTTGTTCTTGACAAAGATTCAAAAATCTCTAACAAAATCGAACAAGTAACAACTTTGATTTCTTTACAAATGTTGCAGGTGTATCTTGTTAAAGGTTTTGTTATCATCAAAAAGAGGGAGATTGTTGTACAAATATCTTTCGATGATGCATTCTATCAAAATATTTAAAGAAAAATATTAAAGGCTCGATCAAAAAAATGGCGTATACTCTATCATAAAACAAAATAGCTTCAAAATCAAGTCACATTAGTGCATGTTATGAAGTGATGTTAGCGCACGCTACACAAAGAACTTGGACCTATTCTGAAACTACATAGTGCATGCTACCTGCCCTCCGATATGATAAATAGCGCACGCTACTGACTCATATAGCGCACGCTACCTGCTCCGCATGTAGCAAGACAGAAAGGTCAGTGAAGTCTGCCAGTCGCAACTAGCGCACGCGACCATGTAAATAATGCACGCTATGAAGAAGTGGTAACACACGTTACAAATAATCTTAATGCACGCTACCTGATAGTTTATGCAAGACAGTGAGCTCTGGATTTCAAATGAAGTAGCAGTTAACGCACGCTACATACATGAAGCATTTTCAAGATTTATTCACAAACAGTTAGCGCACGCTAACTGGCATATCTAGCGTACGCTAAAAGTTGAAATTCCTACCATTGGACAAAGATCCATTGCATTGACCTTCTAGAATGCTCTCAGTAACAAAATGATCTGGAGGACTAGCTAGCGCACGCAAAAGGAGATACTAGCGCACGCAACATTCAAAATTACTACCGTTGGACATATTTGTCAAACCCAACTGCCATATTTGACCAAAGGTTAGCGCACGCTAGAAACAAGAGTAGCTCACGCTAATAGCTCTATGCAGTAACGGCTACAAGGCCTCAAAGGCCTATAAATACCATTCCACTTGGTATGGATGCACACACAACTTCAAGCAAACACACATACTATTGAGCTCAGATTAATTGCTACATATTTTGTATTTAAGTTGTGACAAGAAGAACGAGTGTTATTCTCATATTTTATTATTTTATACATGTCGTATCTTCTTCAATTATTGTGAGTGTTGTATCACTCCTTCACGAGCTTGACAGAAACGAATCAAGAATTTTAATACGGTGTTATTAGGATCATTGATCCGGCATTGTTTGGATTAAATTTTGACGATCGTAAGTGAGGATTATATAGTTCCAATAGAACACTAGAGATAATATTTTTATAAAGTGTTTGGTTATGCTTGGACCAGTCGAAGTTAAGCATTGTAACGATTATGCCCGGACCTGTAGAAGACGAGGCAAATTTGAGTTTGGTTTTTCTTGAGCCAATAGAGAAAGAAACGGGGAGAGGACGTAAGTACATTGTTGAACCTCTATGTTGGCCACTAAGTATACAATAAACATCTTAGAAAGTAAGAGTACAATAAGCTATATGATTTTTGGGGTTAATTGCGTAGCGAAAGTCTATTGTGTAAGATGTTGGAAGTACAGCAACTCGGTATTCTCCTGTTTGCTTGATGCGTACATGGTTTAACAGTGTATACTAGATAAATCACAGTAGAATGAAAATAGTAAAGATAGAAAGTAAATAACACACAGTTTAAAGTGGTTCGAGGTAAACCCCTCTACGTCCACTGGTCCTCCACACAGGAGTAAAGAGTTTATTAAAATCACTACGTATACAACTACGTGACTTTAACTAAACCTGTCTCTGTATCGTTCACACAGATTGATACATGGAGTGTAGCTTTGGGCCATTCACACAGATTGTCTTGAACTCTTTCCACTCGCTTCTTCTCACACAGATCGAAGTTTCGTCCTCAATGTTATTCTTCCCACACAGTTCGGAATACGCAAGGATCTTTAGTCTACACAGGGCTAATGATAATCTCAACGGTAAGGGTAGGACAAATCTCAAACAGCAGCTTTATCTTTGATGAACGATCGTTGTATGCTGTGTTGTTTACGTTGATGACTTAATGTATTTCTTCGCTTGAATACTGCTGTATGCTCATGAAATATACTTCTTTGTAATCGCTAGAATGTCAAAGTAATCTGTCAGAGCTTTCGCGATAATGAATAATGCGTGTGTATAGGTCATCTTGCTTGGGGCTATTTATAACCTTGAAATTGTATCCGTTATAAATGTAGTTGTTGTCGATTGGTGAGATGTTAACGTCTGTCTCTTGATTGGCGGCTACTGAATATTTGAATTAAAGCAGATTTCATTTAATGCTTCAGACATCCTTTCTGTCTTTGCATTAAATGCTCTTCAGGGTGTTCAGACTTATATCTCTCCGACTGCATTAAATGTTGTCGTATCAGCAATAAATGCTGCTTTAACTGTGAATACTTTATGAATAAATAATGTTTATCTCACAACGGTTTAAAGCTTCTTTTGTTCAGTCCTATTGGATGTTTTTTACTTTTCCTAAGTAAAACACCTTCAGCATGTATGTTGTATCCAACGTTTTAAGTCTCTTTGTTGTATGATGAGGGCTCTGTAGGATGGACCGTAGAAGATCTCTTTGTTGTAGGGACAGACTGTATGGACAGTCCTAACAGCTTCATACTTAACAATATTCTGACTCCTTTGAGACTACTTTGTTGTATGTTGGCAATTTATCAAAACAGAAATATTTTTTCCAACACTATAAATCTTTGTGTCTCTTATTTTTAGTATTTTCGTTTATCGTCACCGAAGAAAATACAAACTTTATCAACTCCACTATTCAACCCCCTTCTAGTGGAATTAACTCTACAAAAGGTTGCCTTAAAAATGTAATTGTACTATTTGGAAAATGCATATTTGATGAGTTTACATGTTTAATAATTTTGACTTAAACGTGAAATATTAAATTAACTATGAAATTAAGAATATGATGGACTGTAAAAGAGATCCAAAAAATCTGAAATAAAAATGAATCGACTAATTGTGAACTCTTACGAAGTTGTTGGTTGTGATGATTACTAACCTATCCTGAAATTGTGGTATGGAGCTTTACTTACCGAAGAATCATAAGCACAAAAAAAAAGCCACACTATGACAATAAGAGACTATGAACTATCTCGTCATACCGAAAGGGGGGGGGGGTCTAATCAAGAAAGAGCCAAAATAGGCATGAAATGAAAGTTGAATAGTTAAATGCAAGGATGTGAACCATAATACTGCATAGTGAAAAAGCCATATATTTCTTCATATATTTCATGGTAATATCTTGAATTTGAATTTGGTGGGTATATTAATTTATTTATCTGGGCATGAAACATATTGTTATGTTTTGAGTACATAATGTTGTGCAAAGTATCATAATTTTAAAATTTTGACAGAAACATTGGTTACACTTTAGCATTTCATGTGCTTGATATTCTATTAATGCCTGGCAAATGAAGGATTTTATTTTGGTCTCTGTTAATCAATTTTCATTGGATCATATTTTCGTTAAATAGTACACAAGTCACCAGTGGCTTCAAGTCTGGTTGAAAGATTATCTCAAATTATTCCCTTGACAAATCCACCCTCAAATTATACATCAAAATAAATAAATAAATCCCAACCTCATGAATACCATTATTTTAAGAACAATAAAAGGAAAATCTAAATACAAACTATGAAAGCAATAATTATCATAAAGCAAAAACATACAATGAAACTATATGAATACAAGATAAATTATTCGGAAAAAAAAATCCCCTTCCTAGTTTTCCCCAGAAGGCACCATAGCCACCTCCACCGCCAATGGTCGGTGGCAGCATTACCTGGCGGTGGTCAATGGCGGCATTACCTCCAAAACTCCACCACCACAAATAAACAGAATAAAATGTAGACCTAAATACTCTCGGGGGTTTTCCAAAACTGGGCTTACAAAATCTACTCCCCCTCCTCTCAAAAAAAATCACCCCAAGGCCTTATAAAACTCAAATCAGACTCTATCTAAACTTTGTCTTGATACTGTCGCAACTACAATCGAATCCAGACATCTAACGCCAAAGCCCCAGTTTTATCCGCATGTCAAGATTTCAAATCTTGCCTCCTTCGATTCTGACTTGCTAGCGAACATAAGCAAGTTGTTGATCGTAGTCTTGATTTTAATATTTGGAAGATTTCAAATCTATTATGTATGTAAATATATGTATTGAAAGATCAAGATAAAATCTAACTATCTCCACAAATGATATTTTGAGTGGACGTTTCCAAGTTTTAGAAGTGGTTAAAGTGGTCCATAAAGTTCTTTCATCCATTTTCTAAAATCTAACAGTAACAAAGAAAAGGTGAAGCAAGTATCTAAATGTCTATATACATTAGGAATAACCGAGTATTAAAGCTTGCTCTTCTTTCCTTCTAACCAAAGCATTTCTCTTCGCAAGAGAAAAAGATGCAGGAATGTAGTGTCAGGAATTAGTCTTCTTGCCAAAGGAATCACTTCTCTGCATACAAACTCAACTTAAGTCGAACCTGGGTCGGCACAATTTTTCTCCAGACAAAAAAGGTCTAGTACGATGTAAGTTGTATTTTCGTTCCATTTTGCAAGCTTTCCATGTGGAAGAAAAATTTGGTTGGACGTTATAAATATGTTGTAATATCCATACTAACTCACGCCATTGTCAGAGCTACTACAAGCTTGGTTCGAAAGTAGGCTATTTCCAAAATCGCCATCCAAGCTCATTTGTTGGACCTCTTGAGGAGAAAGTATCTTAATGCAACGCACGCAGTTGACGAATTCCCTGGAAATGCAACATTATGGTAAAGTTGTTTATTAGTGTCAAAAATCAGAAATGATGACGGTTCGGGTAAGTGTGAAAAAACATACTCCCAGGGATCATCGCCAACTAGCAATACATCATTCTCATGATCCACATACACAAGTTTCCAGCCTATTCTGTGTCTGTCCTCTAGTTGTCCCTCTATACCAAATCTACGAGCCAGATCTTGTTTCAGTTCATCATAGCCCGAGTAACGAGTCATGTCGATTGATCTTCCAACTGCTCCTCGTTTGTAAACCTTCAATAAAATAAACATGCCAAGTTACAATAGGAGAAGATAGATGATATCAGGCCTTAAAATCGTTCATAAGGCAAGGAATAACTACAAAAACTACCTTAATATAGGCCTAATTACAAAAGGGAAATAAAAAATATTAGTATATCTCAGAATCAGAAGTACCTTTTGAATTATTAATAAAACACCCCATTTGAGTTTCTCAACTTTTTACCTTCCCCAGAAACGTTCCACAAAAGTTATTTTCTCCAACTATCTCCCAATCTTTAAGTAAATGTACAATTTACGTTTCAATTTACGCTTCAGTCGCTGGAAAATGTCAAAACTACGTCATTTTTATCCACGTGTACTCCAAAATTGGGGGTTTCCCTGCTCCGCGCTAAGGTGGATCTATGTGGCACTTTTTTGGAATGTTGTTGGAAAATGTAAAAAGCTATGGGACATAAAAAAGTTTATTAAAACTTTGAATAAAAAATAATAAAATAAGAATCCGAAAAAACAATTTTTTTTAAAAAAAACATCCAAAAAAATCTGAAAATTCAAAATAGAAATTGACTAATTATCTCTATTATTTTAATAATTAGAGAAATTAAAAAAAATATTAAAATTCTGAAAAAAAATAAAAAAATATATATAATCTGACAAAAGCAAGAATTTTTTCAGACAAAATTATCTGAAAACTAAAAAAGAAATCAGGAAGGTTCCAAAAAAGGGCCATTGAACGCGGGGGGTTAAAACAAAAACTGAAATTTCCAAGAATTTAAATCTGACATTTGATGGCTCTTTTTTGAAATTTCAGATTTTATTTTTTTATATTTGTTTTGGATGAATTGTACAAAAAATCTTGCTTTTTTTAGATTTTTATTTTTTTATTTTTTTTATTTTTACAGTTTTATATACATTTTTTAATTTGTATAATTATTAAAATAAAAGAGAGATAAATGAAATCTCAAAAGTAGTCAGATTTTTTTTATTTTTTATTTTTTTTTTAAATTTCAGATTTTTCTTTAATTTTTGGATGAATTTTCAAAAAGAAAATTTGTTTTTCAGATTTTTATTTGTTTATTTTTTTATTTTAAGTTTGGGAATAAAATTGTTCACGCCCCACAAATGTTTACATATTCAGAAAACGTCTCAGAAAGTATCACGTAGAACCTCAGCGTCCCCTAATTTTGGAGCACATGTGGACAAAAACGACGCTAGTTTTGACAATTTCCGGCGACTGAAACAAAAATTGGGACGTAACTAAAGAAAATACCTTTGTTGGAATATTTTTGGAAAAGGTAAAAAATTTTGGGAAGTAGAAAATTTTACTCCCCAATTAGAGGTTTGTATTTTCTTTAACTAATACTCGGGTTGAGACTCCAATTCATAAACTAGACTATGGCTCTGTTCTTTTGGGCTTAATTTCATCACAGTTCGATTTAGTTCACTGTTCAATTCAATTTAGCTCAATTCAGTTCAGCACAATTCAATTCAATTTAGTTCAGTTCAGTTCAATTCAACTTTAAAATGAATATTATTAATTGCTATTATTATTATTTGTATTATAAATAATATTATATATAATAACTATGATAATAATTTTATTTTTTTATTACTGTTTATATAATCAATTATATTATATATCATAATTATTATTATAACTACTTTATTTTATTATATTTTTTATTCTTATAAGAAAATAATAAATTATTATTGTTGTATATATTATTTTCTATAAGATTAATTACTAGGAGTATCATTATTGATATTAATTAAAAATTATAAATAATATTATATAAAGTTATTATTATTAATATTAATCTTACTATTATAATTACTATTAGTTATGTTTTGTGATATAAATAATAATTATTATTTTTATTGTTATCTAATTTTAGTGTTAATAGTTATTATTATTATGATTATTAATATCATTATTATCAATAATATTGTATATTATTAATAGCATTATTATTGATAACAATTGATAACAATATTATCAATAGTACTATATTATTTTGTAGTATAATTGATGTTATTATTATTATTATTGTTTTTTGTTGTTGTTCTTATATAACTAAATTTATTGTTGCTGTATATATTGTTATGTAATATTATTATTATTATTTATATTAATATTATCAATAATATTATATATAATTAATTATTATTGTTGTAATACATATTATTATTGTAGATGTCTTATTGTTGTTAGTATTATTATTATTTATTCAATTCAGTTCATTTAAGTTCAGTTCAGCAAAATTCAGTTCGATTCAGCAAAATTCAGTTCTGTTCAAAGAAAACCCTGTTTCTCAAAGAGATCGGATTTTCGTTTTGTTCGAAGGTGGTAACTGGTAAATAGACTAAGCAAAAGGGTGTGTTTCTTTTTTTTTTTTGGGGGGGTTAAATTAACAATAAACAACAAACCTTCGTATATGTCCGCATCCTTGGTATTTGCGGCGGGACCCAAGCACCTCCATTCACGAACCCACCATCATTTATTGTCGATTCAATTGAATTAAACGCCATCTCTGGAACCCCAAACGACTGTGAAACCATTGATGACGACAGCTCAGCTTGCCCCTCCTTCACGTTGTCATAGCTCGAAATAATGCCACCTCCCTCTCCGCCGGACGATAGATTATTTGTCGTCGGGAAGTTCTTACCGGACCCCACCACCACGTTCTTAGCAATAACACTTTCATGCATCATGGGCATCCCCAACTGATTCTCAACATTAACCCCGAAACCAACGATGCTCTTCGGATCACCATGAACTTCATTATCCTGTCCCGCATTTCGAAACAATATCGGTTGAGAACTAAATGACATGGAGTTGTTGCCTGGCGTTATCTGGACGTCATTTTGAGACAGAACTGATGTGGCTGAAGACGAACTGTCCAAATAATCTATTTGGGTTCGGTTGGCATTAAGGTGCGTTTGAGACACCACGAAAACCTGATTCTGACTTTTGGATACGTTCATCGAAGGCTTAACATCCGCTCTTCCATGTAAATCTTTAACTAAGTCTGCACTAGAAGGCATATTAGTTTCTAAACAGCTTGCATTTAGTAATGGAACCGAAGACTGTGCGACTCCGTCCCCAATTACAGAGGTATGATGATTTCTGGCGTTCATTATCGACTGTACATTATCCAGACAGTTGTTTGTGGATGGCGAGGTCGAACAAGAAGGAACATCATCGGTAAATGCATACAAGTCTCCTCCACCACCGGCCGAAAGCTGATTGTTGATCGGATTTAAAGTGGGGCCCACATGTCCTTGCTGAGGTGGTTGGGTGAACCAAAGATTGTTTTGGCTGTTATCTCTCGTCATCTGCTGGGAAATGACATGAGACTGAGGGATTATATTCGACATCGTTCCTTGAGATGATATATCCCTAGAGAAGCTCGGGGGGATGTCGGAAAGCTGCGGCGGCTTCTGATGATGGAGCTGGGAAGTAGGCTGTTGCATGGCTGATTGGTTTGTGAAAAGTGATTGTTGTTGCTGATGGAGCTTCTGCAAAAGCTGCATTTTCATTTGGTTTTCTGAAATGTGCAATTGCTGGTCTGTTTGATTGGAGGACTGAGACAGAATTAGATTTTGGTTTTGGGAGTGACTCGGATTATACGGCTGCTGTTGTTGAGCCTGATTTTGTGAGAGATTTCTCTGAAGCTGGTGGTTTATAAGTGATTGTGGCTGCTGGAAAACGCTTCGAGCTTGAATGGGACTACTCTGTGAAGGCAAAACATGGGACTGGCTGGTGGTGGGTAGAGTTTGACAGATTGAATATTGCCTCGGTTGACTAATATCGTCGAACTGATGTTGTGACTGTATGATCGAGCCTAACGGGTTTGGTCCGGATGATGGCAGCTTTTGGTGTTGATCTAATTGTTGGTTTTGTCTTTGAACATTGAACTGTAGGTTGTTATGCTGAGGTGGCATTTGAGGTGCCGAAAAGCCTAACTGGCGCGAAATGTCTGTACCGGCTAGGTTTTGCAGAACAGAGCTGGGTAATGAACTCATGTAGTTTGGTTGTATTGAGTTAGAAAAGGACGGGTTTTGCTGCATGTTCATCCACTGGACTAAGCTGAGGCCAGGAAGTGCTTGGGAATCTTTTGGGCCATAATCGTCGCCAACCCAAGGCATTGTCCGCCTGAATATATTATCGAGGTCGGAAGGGTCGTCATCTGCAAGGAGAAATATATAATGTCATTAAGTCACTTCTTTATTGGCATTAGCATCGAGGTAGAATAAGCAAAAAAAAGGGACCGAGGAAATGTGATTTCAGCAGTTTTAGTAGATATGAAGTGAATTACAGACACTACCCTTGAAGTTTGGGGTAAGTACAAGAAAACCCATAAAAGTTTCAAATGCAAAAACTACACCTGATGTCTGATTGCCTATGCTAAATACAAGGGGCTGACTGTTTTAATATTCTGAGAAATGTAAGGGGGATGTTTGAAAAGTTTTGTTTACGAAAGCCGTAAAATTTAATACAGAAACAGAACTCAAATTTTTCAAAAATATCTGGGGTAATTAGGCTAAACCTATGGGGTAGTTTCTATTTTTCACCCTTTTAATATTTCACCAATGTTACCTGGCATTCCTGGTTGTCTTGGGCGCTTAGAACGAAAGAAAGGGGGGGTAGGGCAGATGAAAAATGGGGCAGTTATGGGTTCGATCTCCCAGATGGAAACACGGTTACGCCTTTCACCAGCAGTTGACTCGTCCCACCCGACCTGATTGTTGGATAGGATGTAAAGTGAGTTTCTTCTGATACATATTTACTGCACAAATTACTTAAGCAAATGGGCATATATTCTTGATTCTACCTGTAAGTTGCGCCATTGGGAGTTCTTCCATCGGACCGGGTCCAGGTCACTGATTCCTGTTATTGTGCCCATATATCTATCGAAAAGCATGGGAAGTTAGTGCAAGTACCAAAAAAAACATAAAAAAAAAAGGAGAGAGACACTGTCTCAAAATTCTATTTACTCAAAGAAATGCAGAGTTTCTACAAAAAAGGAATTAAATAAAGAATCTATGGTACCTTCTTGTCCCAGATTCTTCAGTTTCAAACATCATTCGGAAACGCATGCCTAGCGATATGTGGCTACTGCAAGCCGCTTTATAGTACTTGGCTAAAGGGATGACAAATTCCGACGAACTAGCCCTGCATCAAAATTAAATTAGACAATGACAACAAAACTCCCACACACGAATCGATTTCGATGATTATTTATCATCGATAAAATACAACCTCGGATTATAAAACACGGTAAAAGGGCTATTATTCGCGGCAGCATGGGCAGCTGCAGCTAGAATTCCAATATGCATACTATCGCTCGACAAAACTGATGACGATAAGTTGGTTGGTTGTCTGTGGGCCCGTCTTATGCCTAAAAGAAGCTGCTGCTTTTCGTCCCTGTTAGCAAGGATGAATTACTATCCTATAAGACTAGCAGACAAGAGGAAGAAAAAAACTACTGTTTGTTTATATAGTTAATTCATCTCAACCAACAATCTGAGAAAATATTGCATCATATTACCTAATGAACAAGACCGAGTCACCTGCAAACAACTTCTTTCCACCGATGAAAAGGCTCCACCCAGTCGTAAGCAAGTGACGCTTTGGTTGCCCTAATTTTCACAACCACCAAGTTTTGAACATCACATTGCAATTTTTGCCACCACACCAGGCTATGAGTATTAGTAAATATATACACACATATATATACATAATATATATACATATATAAACAACAAAAGAGGATATTTGTTAGATAGCTACGAACCTTGAGGGGGTGTTTGTAACAACACATTAATGGGAAATTTCTAATTTTGGAAAAGAATTGGATTTTCTTTGTAACTAGGCTAAATCTCCATGTTGGCATTTGTAATTATCTATATAATATATATAACCAGAAGCATCAGATAGAGGTGCCAAACCAAACGAACTTACCCCGGAAAATATGACGAAACGTCCAGACGTTATCGTGCAAATCCCTTGCGAGAAGCTCTTGTGCAGGTGGTTGCATCGTGAAGTCCTGGAACAAGATAAAACCAGGTCTCAAAGAACAAATTTTATAATTTAACAAACAAACAAAAAAAGATGAACACAGCTAAATAAAAGTTTCCTTATAACAAACCAGAGGAGGAAAAATCTTCTCCGCAGCACGACGAGGCACGGAAAACCCCCCATGCGTGCTCGTATCACTTGCCGTCAAGGTTTTACAGAAAAAATCGGTTTGGGGTTTATATGCTTTCATAGATAAATCCGACCTCAATAAAGCATCCTTGTCAAACTGCAATATCAGCAAACACATTCGATTATTTATTGGCAAAAAGACAAAGCATCCCGAATCAAAATTTCACATAAGCATTTTTTTTCAATTTCTTTACCGAAGGCATGGGTTGAAGAGTCATCTGAGCATATACTTCATCGGTTTCTGGATCAGCCTAATACATACCGAAGAACAAATATTACACATATATTAAAACTAATCATGTTTTCAGGAAAGCTATTAGTAATTGAGGCAAGTGTACATGCAGAGCGACGCTGTGGAGGAGGCATAATAGTTTTGATGGAAGATTTGGATAGTTTGGGATTTGAGCATCAACAT
The DNA here is from genome assembly GCA_033398695.1 of Orobanche coerulescens. NCBI lineage: Eukaryota > Viridiplantae > Streptophyta > Magnoliopsida > Lamiales > Orobanchaceae > Orobanche > Orobanche coerulescens. The sequence goes on from CM065803.1 coordinate 57,212,041, forward strand.
CTTTTTTCATAGACGCCGCAACCTTAAAAACATTAGACAAAAGTATTAGCACAGGAAAATCAGTCTACAAAAAAGTATTAACATAAAGATAAAATACAAGTGCACCTTAATCCCAACTATATTGGGACCGATGGCATGAAGACTATAGTACTAATTAAGTCTAAAATTAGTTAACAGTATAATTAATGCGAGAAACAAAATATAGCAACCTTCGTATAAAGGAGAAATGAGATGAAATTCCAAAATCGATATTATAGATTTTTCTAGTTACATGGAAAATATCAAGAGATTGTAATGAGTCGAGATAATTGTTATAGTGTTGGCCACTTAAGTATACTAGATACAGTTTGGAAAATCGTTTAAACAACAAACTGTATGGAATCTAAATCTGAGTGCTTAGCGGAAGTCTTGGATACAGTTAGTTGCCGTGGATACAGCAACGACGTATTTGGTGTATACTTAATATATCACAGTTATTTTAAATAAGAAAGGTAAGGTAAATAACACAAGAATTTAAGTGGTTCGAGGTAAACCCTCTACGTCCACCGGTCCTCCACACAGAGTAAAGTTTATTATATAATTCTGCGTACACAACTACGTAATTATAAACAAACCTATCCTTGTATCGTTCACACAGATTGATACAAAGAATGTCGCTTTCAACCGTTCACAGATTGGTTAAAGCTTCCTTCTTGACTAGCTTCTTCACACACAGTTCCCAAAGCTTCGTCCTTATTCGTCCCACACAGTCGAATAACTTGTTGAGTTCACACAGAGCTCGGTTTTTACACAGAGGTAAAAGGTAGGTAACTGTAAGAACAAAGACTTTGAATATCAAGTTCTTGAGCAGATGATAGCTGTTCTTGATGTTGAGCACTGTATATCTCTTTCGTTCTAACTTGCAGTATGCTTAGAAGATATGTTTGCTCAGATGATATCTTTGATAGCTTTGAGAGTTAGGTTACTTCAGTTGGTGTATTGTGTCTGATCTTCAATGTCTTGAGATATATATATTCAAGAAAGTATCCGTTGAGATGTCTGTTTGAATAAGATTTCCTTCAACGGAATATGACATGATCCGGATTTCGCGGATTCTCAAGATTCGAAGATCGATGCGATTTAAATACTTTATCCTTGAGTATTTAAATACTTCTTTGTTCAACGGAACTTGACTTGTGTTCTTTCTTGTCCTTTTGTGAATCGTATGGAAGATGATCGTATTTAGGCATCGAGACAGTTTCCATACTTGATCTTTTACTGTGTCTTCTTGTCATCGACGAGCTTCACTTATGCCGATTCGAGGCGTGTCTTCGATATCGGATAAAGCCTTGAAGCCTCGATACGCTTCCTTACCGTATATTTGGCATATATGTCAAAACCTTCTCAATAACAAATAACAATCGATACAGGGATCGGGTATCCCGGTGATTCGACACAGGTGATTGTTTTTCCCAACAATTTCCCCCTTTTGACAATTTGCCAAGACTAACTTACTTCAACTCTTCGAGTCTTCTTGATGATGCCAAAACCTTCTTTATGAAGCATTCTTCTTGATGACTTCGCGATTTCTTGGTCTTTGTCAATAGTCCGACTTAGTGACTTAGTCTACACAATGAACGCTCGCAGCACGTTCGATACGCTTTGAGATTTATTACAACTTAAGCTTATGATCGCGCGCAGCACAATCTTACAATGTATTCTAAGTTTACAATCAAACTATGAACTGTTCGTAGACTAGTTCGCAAACTTAATTTTTCAATCAAGTTTATCTAACTTGAGATTCCTATCAAACAATTTTAAATAATCATACATAAACACAGTAGATTACGAGTTGTAATCTTTCAAGACAAACAAACTATTTTATGGATATTCAAAATAATTGAGTACAAAGTTTGCTGTGTTGAATAGAAATTACAAAAACGAAAATAATATACATAAATTTCAGCTCTTTATCTTTGATCCGCATGCCTCCATGGTCTCTTTCCTTGCTCATTCTCGGTGCCGCGCCACCAGTTTTGAAGTGAATCATTGCCTCGTTCCTGGTAAATCGCTCTTCCTTCATATGAACGATCAAAGGCAAGTATCCAATCCTCTGGATGGGTGACCCGATCTCCTCTTCTATGTTTTGATTTCATTTCGACTTGGAGAGGGAGCTTACCTTCTTCTAGCATCTTTGAAAACTTATCCTGCGCTCCGCTAACGCTTTATAATTTTTGAAGATGGCGGATTCCCGATGAGTCCGACAAAATATCTCATCGATTCATTCTTCCTCCAAAGGCTTCACTTCTTCGGCATTGGGTTGCGGTTGGTCTGAGACGTATTTCAAGGTCTTTGAACAAGATTTTGCCAAGGGACATTTGGGTCATGGAATTCTCGTCCGAGCCCGAAATTCTAAAGCTTTGGGATTGAGGTGCTAGCTTGTTCAATTCGGCAATGATATCGCTCGAGCCCTCAAATTCCCTTTCTGTTGCGCCTTATTCTCCTTGCAGCCTTCTCGTGCCTCTTCCCCTTTTTTCGCCTCATCAAGACTTTGCAGGATTTCAAGAGCGGCGTCTGTTTGGTCTCGATCTTGTTTATTCTTTCAACAAGGGAGGAAAGAGTCTCGACATTTCTTGAATGCTTTTGTCGTGCGCACGCACCGAGAGTCGTTCTCAATCATCAGACAGCGGTCTTGGCTTCAGAATCCTTGTCTTTGTAGCTTCCTCCTTCAGCTTGTTCTTGTTTATCTTGCATGATCTTCAAGGCTTGCTTGAACACTTCGCAAAAGGATGAATGCGTCGACAACTCGAGATACTTCGTCAAGAGTGGTCATTTCTTCTACGGCAGAGGTGTGCATCCAATTCAGCCGCTTTTCAACGGAAGACAGAGCGTTAATCGCATCTTCGATAAATACATCGAAGGCCAAGAGCTCGCAGCGCTCTTTGCGTGCGCAGAGATCGGAGTCAGCCGGGCGAAGTCTCAAGATCGCTTCAACCTCCTTACGTTCACGGATGGACGTGAAGTAAGTCGACATCCTCGTGTTCGCTACCGCCCTGATTCCAAGGTTGCGGGCGGGAGCAACTTCTTGTGGTACGGCGACAGTTGGTTCTGGAGCGCCCCGTGGCGAAGGTTCTTCGGCAGATAAGGATGCAGGAGGGACCGAATCCTCCCGCCGCTTGTAGGATCTGCTTCTTGGCCGCAATGGCTCGGGTGCTGTTCCAAAATTTCTTGATCTTCCTCGACCGGGAGGGACCGATTCTCCCGGTCGGGAATGTACTCCGCAGGGCGAAGGTGGATTGGCTGGGTAGATGGTCCTTCGTCTTTTTCGCGGAGAGCCGGCTCGGGCTTGACCTCTTCACGGCTCATTCTCGACTGGCCAAGAGCATCGTCGCCGCCGCCTCGAGTCGGCATCGTCGCTGTCTTTTGATTTATGGGAGAGTCCTCCGACTTCTTCTTTCCTTTCTTCTCGCGCGATTTGTGCAGCGGTGGCTTTCAATGAGGTCTTTGCAAGAGGCGTTGTCCCATCGTAGCAGGCCTCAATTTCGATTAGTCTCATTTCGAGACAAATCTCTTCGTGGCTCCATTCGCTCCGGTTATGCAGGTGTCGACGGAGCTAGCCTATAGCCTTTCCATTGCGTAAATCTTTCGTACGCTTGTTCAATTTGAACCGAAAGAAGTGTTTGATTTATGATTGAGTCGAGGAGGGACTTGAATCACGTCCTGGAGACGCTGTTTCGAGGATTCCTGTGTATGGGATCCGCACGAAGATGGACTCCTTGCAGGGATGGTGCCGAAGGAAATGGATCCCGCACGGTGTGGGATCCGTAGAGGAGAGGTAGCTTTTGGCTCGAAGGGGCAAACGACGTGCTAACGTCTTGAATGTCGCGCATGTCTCTATATCCGTCGTAGCCGCCAAAGGCTCTGGATCTACTGTCGATGCAATAGGAGACACCTCTTCCGCAGGGGTTGGGCCCTGGGGTTCTTCAGTGGGTTGCGCCACGGGCGAGACATCCTCGGAGTGTTTGGCTTTGATTTTTGAGAGCCTCTGAAGTCTCTTCTTGGACTTCTCACCAGCAGAGTGCTTCTTGCTGTGAGAACGCTTGCGCTTCTTCTTTGAAGATTCCATTTCTGGGACCTTCACGGTTTCATCTCTGGGGTTGTCAGAAATAGGCATGTGCCTGGTTCGCGGATGGTTGGCATGCATGGTGCTCTGGTTATAAGCAGTGGGCTTGACGCCTCCTAAGTATATCCGTGAGCTATTTTTCTTGGCGTCGGCGGATTGCATCACTCCGCACTTCGTCAGAATGTAGTTCAGCATTAAACCAAATGATTTCTTTTGGGTGGCAGGCTTGCACACCTCTTCTTGAAGACGTTTCAAAATGATTTGGCACCAATTGACCTTTTCACAGGTCAAAATAGCTACCATCATTCTGAACCTTAGATTCGTGCACATCTCGAACGCACCGGTTCGATTTTCAATGATTCTGGAACAAGTCATGCGATAAACGAAATGAAGAAGAAAATTTTTCTTGACAGTGGTTGTCACCATGTCAACCACTTTGGACCCCGTAAAAGTCCATAAAACTTGGTAATCACTCTTGAGACCCAAACGTCTCAAGCCGGTCCATGGTCGGGCCGTCGGCGGCACTGTAGATTTTCAAGTAGGTCGCTATTGATGCATTTGCACTCCTTGGATTGCGGTGATGTCGCAACATGTCCTCCACGGGCTAGTGATGTAAAAACGAACGGCGGCGTTGAGGTAGAATTCCTCAACCGGATGGGCGTCGTATTTGTCGGCGGTTTTGCTCCCGGCGATAAAGACCTTGTTGCTCAAGACGAGTAATAATATACTCCATTGGTTCGGTGTCGTTGATTTCGAGATGATACGCTCGATGATGACAGTTTCGAGAAGATCCGCCATCAATGATGTTGGAGGTTTTCTTGAACGGGAAGAAGATTGATTAGCCATGGATGTTTTCTTAAAACGAAGGTGAAAGAAAGCAGTAGAAATTCGCATGAAAATGCAGAAAATATGTAGTTTGTTTGCTTGAGATCTCTTGTAATTGCAGAAAGCGTAAAGAGTCTCTAATGGCAGATACTGATCCTTTTATACTGGGCGGCGAAATAGGGTTTTGCAGAGTACGAATGGTCGATTTTAAGGGATGGGAACCGGTTTTGAAATCGACGGTCGGGATGGATTTAGTGTAACTGGTACGCTAATCCATTAAAAGGTTTTAAAATACAATGGGTCCCACTTCGACATAGGTTGATACCCTAAATGCCTAAAACGGCGGTTTAAAAATAATAAACAAGTTAAAAACATCGCGGCTTTTGAGATTCATTGTCCAGATGTCGTAAGGCATTTAATGAACATGACGTTTGACATAAAAACAGGCACGTGGACAAAAATTATTTTAAAAAGGAAATAATATTATATTATATACGAATCGAAATCCTATAGCATGTCCGTTTCTCCGTCGATACGTTCCCCTTAAAAAGGTACTAATAGGTTTTAAACTCCATACAGCAATATTTGGATTAATGCTGTATTCATGGGTCCTACAGTATTCCCCCTTAATTATTGCACACATCAGCTGTAGGATTCATATGCCTTCGTTCGCTACAGTACTGTATTGATGTTTCTGAGTGTACAGATAATTAATGTTGGATACTGTATTCACGAGTCTTACAGCATTCCCCCTCAATTGTTGAGTAAAAACAGTGAATTTACTTACAGGGAGTCTGGCTGTAGTATCCCCAATTCTGTTCTTAGCATGTTGAATCTTGCTGTGTCGAGAGGCTTTGTGAAAATATCGGCCAGCTGGATGTCTGTATGAACTTTTTCCAGGCGAACATCCTTGTTCTCGACATGATTCCTGATGAAATGATGCTTCATGTTGATATGCTTAGTGCGCGAGTGCAAAACAAGATTGTGCGTGATTGCAATTGCACTCGTGCTATCACACATGATTAGAGTCTCTCTAGCATCGATTCCATAATCTGACAGTTGTTGCTGCATCCAAAGGATCTGCATACAAAGCCTACCAAAGAAAGATAGTACTGATTCAAAGTGGAAAGAGAATTAGCCAATTGCTTCTTCTTGAACCAAGAAACGAGTTCAGTCCGAGAAAGTGACAAGTTCCACTTGTACTCTTCCTATCTAGCTTGCAGCCTCCGAGATCCGAGTCGCTGTATCCAACTAAATCGAATCCGCCTTCCTTAGGATACCACAGTCCTGCATCGACTGTTCCTTTGACGTATTTCAGGATTCGTTTTGCTGTATTGAAGTGTGATTCCTTAGGTGCAACTTGATATCTCGCACACACTCCAACAAAGAATGGATATCGGGCCCGCTAGCCGTTAGTACAGGAGCGAACCAATGAGCTTCTGTAGAGTGATTGGTCAAACGGCTTTCCACCTTCATCAAGACTAATTTGCACTAAGTGCTCATGGGGTCAAGCGAGGATTTGGAAGTGTTCATTCCAAATTTGTTGAGAAGCTCCTTGCCGTATTTCTCTGGTTGATGAATATACCGTAGCAACCGCTTACCCGCAAACCTAGGAAATAACTAAGTTCCCATCATACTCATTTCAAATTTGCTTTGCATGAGATGTGAGAACCTTTGACATAGAGCAAGGTTAGTTGAACCAAAAATAATATCGACATAGATTTGTACCATTAGAAGGTCATCACCTTCCCGTATCTTGAACAAGGTTTTGTCGATGCACCTTTCTCAAATCCGTTGTTGGTTAGATCTTTGGGACGTGGTTTCGTACTGTGCTCTAGTGGGCTTGTTTAAGTCCGTACGCTTTCCTTAGCCAGAACTAGATCGATACCGTCTATGTTGGCAAACCACGGTGGTTGTTCAACATAAACTTCTTCCGTAAGCTCTCCATTCAGAAAGCACTCTTGACGTCCATTTGGTATACGATAAAACTCTTATGGGCGGCAAAGGCTAAAAATATCCTAACGGCTTCTAGTCTCGCTACACAGGGGCGAAGGTTTCATCATAGTCGATTCCTTCTTCCCGACAATAAATTTCTTGGCTACTAACTGGATTTGTTCCTTATGATAAGTCCATTTCCATCCTTTTTGTTTGAAATACCCATTTGGTTCCTATAACCGATTGGGTGTGTCGGTCTGGGTACAAGATACCATACATTGTTTCTTTCAAACCGTTAAGCTCTTCTTCCATAGATGTTATCCATGAGAGTTGTTAAGAGCGTCTATGGTCGAAACAGTTCGGATGGGCTAAGAATACGGCGATAGTGCACATATTGAGTCTCCTAAGTTCGGATTGAGATTTCCATTCAGAAACCGTGAGACTTCAAAGATTAGATTCTTCTTGCACAAAGTACATTTCCTTGTGTACTGTATTCTCCTACGAGTAGAAACACTGCATTAATGTTTCCAATGATCGGCTCTTGCGGGTGATCTCTCAACCATCTTCGGTCGGGTTCTAGTTCAGATCCCGTATCAGACGAAAGTTTCGTGGGTACAGCCAACAGACAAATGCCGCCTTCATCCACATCGATTCTTACAACAAGGGTTTGATTTCTAAATCAACTACGGGTGTTCTACATGGGTGTAGGTGGATCCAAGATAGATAGATGGTGAATGTCCCGAGTGATATCATCTACTCCTGTAGTGGTCATGGTGTGGTTCGTCGAACACTACATGAATCGATTCCTCGATCGTCGGCCTTCCTTTTATTAAAGATTCAAAGCTTTGACGGAAGAGTATCCTACGAATATTCCTTCATCCGATTTTTCATCAAAGGTTCTAAGTTGGTCCTTCCCGTTGTTCAATACGTAACACCCGCATCCAAAATGTGAAAATACGAAACTAATGGAGTTTTGTTATTCCATACCTCGTAAGTCGCTTTGTTGTGGTGCTTGTTGACGATACAATGTTTTGAGTGTAAAGACGTTGTATTGGTTGCTTCACCCTAAACGCTGGGCAATTTGCTTCGGCAATCATTGTCCTTGTTGCTTCTTTCAACGTCCTATTCTTTCGCTCGGCAACACCATTTTGTTGAGGTGTACGGGCGTGAGTACTCGTCTTTGTATTCCATTCTCCGAACAAGATTGCTCTATAAAGCGGTTAGTAAATTCAAGACTGTTGAACGAATGCACACGATACTCGATGCTTTTTCATTCTCGCAACTTTCTCAGAGCTCGGGCACTTGATGTTGTTTCCTTCTTCTTGCTAAGAAAGATCGTCCAAGCATACCCGAATAATCATCAACAACAACCATGCAATATTTCTTACCTCCCAAACTTATCGGGTCTACAGACCGTAGAGATCCATGTGTAGCATTTCCAACACTCTTTGGGTTGAAAGGCAGGATTTGCTTTTCGTGGTTGACTTGATTTGCTTGCTTTTCTCGGCATGGTCCGCAGACGCCGTCCTTCGAATGACACATCCGGCAAACCTCTAACCATACCCCGTCTTGAAAGCTTGTTGATCGTCTTGAAGTTGACGTGAGACATCCTCTTGTGCCATAGCGCCTAAGATCCGCAGCCTTTGGCAACAAAACATGGAATTGAGGAGCTCATAAAGCTTCCAACAAGAATGTACATATTACCCGATCCGCTTCTCGTAAGCACAACTTCCTTGTTTGGGTGTTCTTGACTCTACAACGATCTATATAGAACTTCACCGAGAAGCGTTTATCACGTAATCGCTAATACTAAGTAGATTATACTGTAAGCCTTCAACATATGCAACATCGGTGACCTTGAATTTCCGACAAGTAGTTTCCTTTCCTCTTGTTCTTCCTTTAGACTTATCACCGAAGCGAACTTTTGGACCGCGACCTTCTATAAAATCGATAGCTTGCTCTGTCTCCACTCATGTGACGAGAGCATCCACTATCGAAGTACCGTATCCTCCTCTAATGTCCCGTAACAAAGAAATTAGGTAGATTTAGGTCCCCTTTGATTTTGGGGTCCATATATGTTAGTTCCTTTAGGTACCTGATTTTCCCGACAAAGAATTGGTTTCTTGTAGGATGTACTCAGACAAGATTGCGATATCTACGGGGCATATCCGTAGTTGTTATAATCATGATAATTACTATGCATGTAAAAATCGGGGTTATTATTATTATTCCAAGACGAGTGCCGTTCAGAGGTGGAGCCATTTTCCTGTGCCTAACAAGCCTTGTCTTCTGGGTCTCCACTGATTCCCAATGCCGTTGTTGATACCGAATCGGCATCTGCATTTGAGGGATAACGGGCTCTGTATCCAATACCTAGGTGCTATCAGACCGAGGGTACCGCCGTGCGGGCCTTTGGTGGTTGGATACCGTTTTCTTTCTCGAACGATCGTCGGCTTTGATGATATGCTTGTGGAGCATGCTTTAGATTACGCCTTCGAGTGGTTGTTGGTTCCACTGTCTCGAATAGTAGAGTTGAGGGGGCGGAATTGCAGCCTTCGGTTTTCTCGCATACAGGTTCCTTTATGGGACTAGAGTATCTTCCGATTCTGAATGTGTTCCACACTCTTGACGAACACAAGACTAGTTTTACCTTTATTCGAACATGAGCCGTATCCTAAGCCACTTTTATCATGAGCATGTTGCCCAGGTGCTCAATTTCTTCCATTCTTTTGGACGATTTTTCAAAAGACTTGTAATGGTCTCAAGTTCGCCTCGCTTCTCGAGAGTTGTAATTTTGGTTTGTAGTAGAACCAAATCATTTGTCTTGCTCTCATTATGGGTTTTAACCTCATTTAGTTCATTAGCAAGTTGATGATAGCTCTCCATGAGTTTTTCAAAATCGACCTTGCTGGTTTCACAATCAAGAGACATATTTTCATAATTTATTTTCAAAAGTCATTTTCATCTTTCAGCTCTAGATTTGTTAATCAAGTTGTATATTCTCGATTTTAGAGTCTCATGGGCCTTTTGAATGTTTTTGAATTCATTCATCATATTTTCGATATGAGATGCATTAGATGGAATGACCGAGGTTGAACTTACCTCATCGTCATTGTCTTCACCTTCTCGAACATCTTCGCCATAAAGCACATGTATGCTTTATCATCGAACTCATCGCCGATGAATCACTTTCATGACCACCAAGACATTCACTGATTTGGATGGTGTGGGGAGGCTTCGATTCTCCAATCGGGGCCTTGAGCTTGTCTTTCCAAGCACGTCTTCTTTCATCTCTCTCTTGTTGCTCGGCCTCGTGCAATCTTTGAACTTTGGGATGAGGACATTTGTTTGCATAATGGCACGGTTTCCTGCAGCTTATAACACAGTTAGCATCGCTGATGATGTTTAGATTTACCTTGTCGATGTTTGGGCTCGTAGGAGTCTTTCCGCATCGCTTTGATGAACTTTTGAATTTATGCATTAGAAGCGCCATTTCATCTTGTGACAGGATGTCGTCATTGCCGCCGGCGCTCTTGCCAGGACTGCCGACGAGCTAGGCATGCTGTGGTCGACGGTTCGATACAAAGAACAGAGCCGTGACCTTTGAAGGAGATTCTTCACTTTCTCTCTCACAATGTCATACTCAAAAGCTTTAAGGTCGAGAAGAGATCAAAAGTGGATATTTCATTAAGATTACAGGATACACGCATAGTTGTGGTCTTAATGTCCCATCTGGGAGAGATCCGAAAATTTTTAAGTTCTTCTCCTTTGGGTGTAAATCTTGCCTAACGCTTCAAGTTCACCAACAATACCAAGAACTGAGGTCAAGTTCCTCAAGTGTTTCCGTTGGTTTCATTTCAAAAGATTCGAATTCTTTGAGTAAGTTTTGAAATCTTGTTTTCTTTGAGAGCTCGGTTCCCTCACAAATTAACTTGAGTTTATCCCGATTTCTTCGTCGCTTTGCAGCTCTTTACCTTTGAGAACGTGCCTTTGTCAAGAGTGACAAATAACGCGTTCTTAGCCACGTTGTCGAGATTGGCTCGCTTCCTTTCATCGGGTGTCCATTGCTCGCGTTCCTTCTCGAGCATTTCAGCATGGGCTTGGCCCTCAATCCTTGCGGCTGGATTGACCTTCATGATCTTGATCGGACCATCCTGTATAACAAAAATCATCTCTTCGTGCATTGCTGCAAGATGAGCTTCCATTCTAATTCTCCAGTCGTCAAATTCGTTAATAGAGAACATAGGGACTTTGTTAATCATAGAAGTATCCATACTGATAATATAGGAATGAAAGAAACTGTTTTGAAAATAAGTGATTTGAATCTGATTCGGTTAGAAAGAAATACGACTGATTCTTCGCTCCGATACCACTTGTTGGTCACTTAAGTATACTGGATACAGTTTGGAAAATCGTTTAAACAACAAACTGTATGGAATCTAAATCTGAGTGCTTAGCGGAAGTCTTGGATACAGTTAGTTGCCGTGGATACAGCAACGACGTATTTGGTGTATACTTAATATATCACAGTTATTTTAAACAGTAAAAGCAGAAGTTAAATAACACAGTAATTTAAGTGGTTCGAGGTAAACCCCTCTACGTCCACTGGTCCTCCACACAGGAGTAAAAAGTTTATTATATAATTACTGCGTACACAACTACGTAATTATAAACAAACCTATCCTTGTATCGTTCACACAGATTGATACAAAGAATGTCGCTTTCAACCGTTCACACAGATTGGTTAAAGCTTCCTTCTTGACTAGCTTCTTCACACACAGTTCCAAAGCTTCGTCCTTATTCGTCCCACACAGGTCAGAATAACTTGTTGAGTTCACACAGAGCTCGGTTTTTACACAGAGGTAAAAGGTAGGTAACCAGGTAAGAACAGCAGCTTTGAATATCAAGTTCTTGAGCTGATGATAGCTGTTCTTGATGTTGAGCACTGTATATCTCTTTCGTTCTAACTTGCAGTATGCTTAGAAGATATGTTTGCTCAGATGATATCTTTGATAGCTTTGAGAGTTAGGTTACTTCAGTTGGTGTATTGTTTTTGATCTTCAATGTCTTCAAGGATATATATAGCCTCTGAAGAAAGTATCCGTTGAGATGTCTGTTTGAATAAGATTTCCTTCAACGGGAATATGACATGATCCGGATTTCGCGGGATTCTGAAGATCTGAAGACTGACAGTATTTAAATACTTTATCCTTGAGTATTTAAATACTTCTTTGTTCAACGGAACTTGACTTGTGTTCTTTCTTGTCCTTTTGTGAATCAGATGGAAGATGATCGTATTTAGGGCATCGAGACAGCTTCCATACTTGATCTTTACAGTCTTCTTGTCAGATCGACGAGCTTCACTTATGCTGATTCGAGGCAGGTCTTCGATATCGGATAAAGCCTTGAAGCCTCGATACAGTTTCCTTACTGTATATTTGGCATATATGTCAAAACCTTCTCAATAACAAATAACAATCGATACAGGGATCGGGTATCCCGGCTGATTCGATACAGGGTGATTGTTTTTCCCAACATATAGTCATGTCACACTATGTGATTGACACTGTAAAATCAACACGTGTCCATCATGGAACACGACTAAAATAAAGGTCCTATTGCTCAGTCTTTCTCCACAAATATGCAAGTGTTAGGAGTTCTAATTATTTGGATCATAGAAGAACATTTGAGACTCATGTCTGAAGATGTCTCACTACATCATCATAGAGATGTAAATTTGACACAACTATTCTTGAAGTATTTTACATGAAGAAAAGAAAAAAAGATGAGATGTTTTTGTTTCCCTTGGAAAAATAGATATCGTTTGGTATTTTTAAATTTTGTATGGATATATATAAAAATTATCTCTTATATTTATTTTTAAAATATTTTCATAATGATTCAAACTGTTTGTCAACGTGGATGCTTGTTTGAATAATTACATCCAAACCCCAATCTCACATCCGGTATTGACTTTTGAACGAATTTATAATTATTCAAACTGCGAGTACTAATCCTATTTGGAGCCTTTCAACGGAGGTGTTGAATATATAAAATATCCATTTTTCATAACATAATTATAGAGTGAAAACGAAATTTATTGACTAAATAAATAACAATGGACAATATAATTTTTAAACACACGTCAATCATCTGGTGCAGCGAAGTAGAAAAGGTCATTTGGGGAATGGGAAAAAAAATCGCATCCCGACAGTGGAAAAATGACATAAAGGGCAAACTTTATGTACCCCTTACTTAGCTCCCAAAAAGAAAAGAAAAAATAAAAACATCCACCATTGCCAATCCCCCGCAAAAATGCGCACATTAGCATGGTCCATTAAGGGTCTGTTTGTTTGGTTCTTAATGTTCTTAATGGTTACATTAAGAGCCTATCTCTGAATCGCTAAGTCGTGACTGTTTGTGAAAAAAATACGACATCTTAAATTGCCATAATAACCTCTTAACCATTAAGCATTCATACTCTCTCTCAACCATTAAGAGGCAAACAATTTCCAGATTTACCCCTCTTCTTAAATTAAGAATTATTATTCATAATTATTATTATTATTATTATTTAAATGAATTTAAATAAAAAAGATTAGATATAATTATTATTATAATTTTTTAAATGAATTAAATTAAAAAATATTATACATAATTACTATTATTATTTTAAATGAATTAAATTAAAAAATATTATGCATAATTATTATTATTATTTCAAATGAATTAAATTTAAAAATATTATACATAATAATTATTATTATTATTATTTTAAATGAATTAAATTTAAAAATATTATACATAATAATAATTATTATTATTTTCAAATGAATTAAATTTAAAAATATTATACACAATTATTTATAAAAATTAGGGTTTTTATTTATAAAAAAGAGAGGTTTTGGTACGCAAGGGGAGGAAAAATAGAATTTTTAATCGCTAATTTTATACAGAAGGATAACATAGTAATTTGTTACCATTCAGAGTTACCGTTCACAACAGTTGTCAAACAACCAAATTTCATTCTGTACTCAACTATACAGAGCCTCTCGACCATTCTGGCCTTTCAACCATTCTGCACTAAATCGTTCAGCAACTCATTTTTTTTTTAAAACCTGCAGATACCCCACGTCTCAGAGCTCCAATTAATTATTCTAAGTACCAGCTCCCAATAGCAAGGATCGTACAAAATCCAGAAAGACGTTTATTAAACAAATCAATAATGATGACAAATCATGGAATCCTAGCATGTGGCTCAATCCTGCTGTGATTCAGGGTTTGGCACCATAACCGCGCACGTTAGCAGCTGTCACACGCGACTGAACAGTCGAGGCAGAAGGAAAAACAATAGTGAGAGAGAGGGGGGGACCTGTTCACTGTGCCCTTGAGGAAAATAGACGACGTGGGTCCCAGCCGCCGGTAGATTCGCCATAGGGCCGGCGCACGCTTGCCATAGCTCACCGTTTATACTCTTTCTCTCAACTGCAAAAATTCGAACGCGAAAGAGATTCAGCATGTAATTGGGAATTTAAAATCCAACGAAAAATCGCCAGAAAGAAAAGGTCTCTAGTTTTTGTTGGGGCTTGGGAACAAGAAAATCCGACGAAATTATTAAAAAAAAAAATTGGAAGTCAAGTTCCTTGGATTCAACGATAGTACTACTCTTTTTCTTGGTATTAGGAAAATTATACACAAGCCTAAATCTGGCCGGAAAGGTGAGAGCGAGAAACCTTCAGCGGCGGTAGCGGAGGCGTCCGCCTGCTGAGCTTCCGTGCTGGCAGTCGTTTTCATTTCTTTTCTGTATATCTTGTTGCCTCCGGAAAATATGTGTTTTTTCCAGCTCAAATATATGGCCGGAGTTTCTCACTGAAATCTCATATCGCCGGAGAATAATGATCAGGCGAAAGACAAATCGAATATTTAACCATTTGAAGTGATCAAACAGCTGACACCTTTCTTCTTCACTTTCTTTGCCTCTGAGCTGGCTGAAAACAGAAATATAGATTCAGTAATCGTAGAGGGGGGAATGGAAGACTTTTTAGTGGAGAAAAAGGGTCGATGATTCCTTTGGAGGGAGTAGACGGCGCAGGATGGAATATTCTCCGGTGAAAGGCAGAGGGAGTAGAGAGAGAAAGTAATTTCTAGTAATTCTTTACAGGGGAGAAATAGGAGCTTCGGAAAAGGAAAGGGATGTCGAGGATAGCGCAGACCAAGTGCTGCAGTTTTTACCTTCAATTGCCCCTTTTTCTACACTACACCGTCCAGACACACATACATATGCAAATGCTCGCTCTCTCTCTCTCTCATATATATATATATATATATATATATATATATATGATTGTGTGTGTGGTTGTTGCTTTTTTTTTTTCTCTTCTTCTGTTGTTCTTCTCAAAGCCCTTCAGCAGGCTCCATTTTCACCTCTTTTTTTGGTTTTACGAACTCTCTTCTTCCCAGGATTTTGCTTTTTTCTTCTCGGTTGTGTTTCTCTCTCTACTCGAACTTTTTAACAGATCGTTTGGAAATCTTCGCTTGAATAAACAAAAATCAGAACACTAATTAAAATAACACTATAAAATAATCATTAGTTTCCTAATAATAAAGAACTAGTGTATAGCCCGTCGAAACTCGACGGGTAATCACTTTACATTATAATTTATAAGTAAAAATTAAAAAATAATTTAATATTTTGTTAGGGTTCAGCCACTTACAATTGTATCGCAATCGAAGACACCAATAAACAGAAATAATGAGTATGTGATTCAGCCACCCGAACTTCTTTAGAATTTATGTACTTGTACTCGTCATAAACCCAATTGAAAAATAATTTTTTTACTTATTCCATTTCAAAATTCATATAGTAACACACGAAAGAATGAAATTATGGTACAAATATTCAAACTTGTTTAAAAATTTTATACTCATATTTATCAAAATCGATTAAAGTATGACTTTATTACCCATTTATATCTCAGACACCATATAATATCCGCTAATTACTCAACGCATTTAAATTTATATAATTTAAATAAGTAAACATAAGTTGCTATAGTAATTGGTTAATCCATCTCAATGTAAACTCAAACATTGTAAAGTAAATGTTAAGAATAGATATATAAATGACAAAAGATTAAAAGTTAAATTCTTAATATAATTTTGGAATTATACAATCTCCAAAACCATTTACAATTTATATACCTATACTTTGAGGTGGGATTCAAGATTTTAGATAAATAATAAAAAATAAAAAACTTCATGTATGAGAGAGTGTTAACGTCAGATTGAATCCATATTGCTATTAGATACTTTATATATTTATTTGTAAGTGAAGATAATCGAGTTTATTAAAAAAATATAAAAGTATAAAAATAATATTTATGCATATATATTAGATATTAAAAAATAAATATGTACATATTTAGGCCAATGAGATTTAATTAATAATTTGCCAAATTTAATTTCTAATAATAATTAAATAATTCATTTGGCCAACTCAATAGATAACCAAATTAACGTGGTGGTGTAAAATAATTATGGCTAAAATACATATTTATGTTAAATATTTATTTAGTTATTCATTGAGTGGAGTGTCATTTAAAATCAACATGGGATAAAAGTTTTAAATAAATAAGAATATAGAATAGAAAAACTACCACATGTGAGAGAGTTAACATGGTGCTCCGGATGCGCAACGATATTATATATTTTTAATCAAATTTATTAATGCAAAAAACTCACCAATTATATTTATTAGTTAACTTCAGCCATTCGGAATTCCTCACAGTGGCAGAACATAACGAAAAACCAAAAAGATAAGGCAATGATTCAACCACTCGAATCCATTTATAATTTATATAACTGTACTCGTCCGACATCTGATTTAAATGTGAATTTACTACGTATTTTCATCCAAAACCATATAGTGATACCCGAAATAATACAGATAGGGTTCAGCCATCTCAAACCCATTTAGATATTATATACCTATACCCGTCTCAAACTCAATTAAAAATAATTTTAGAACATGTTTCACTCGCAAATCTATATAGCTATATGCACTAATTTCTCAAACCTACTAAAATATATAAAATCTAAAAAAAATAAAATTCTTAAGCTTGTGTGTGAAATATAAATATGGAGTTGAAAAATAATATTGAAGTTCTATTTTAAATCGATATGGGATTGAAGACACTGAATTTTATTTATCTAGGTTGTTTATCAATTAAGTACCATTTTAAATCGATATGGGATTCAAGATTTAGATACATAGGAATATAAAATTAAGAGAATGCCACATAGGAGAGAAAGTTAATGTGATGCTTCAAATCCGTAACGCTATTATATATATTTTCAATTATTATAAAATTACTAAATAAAATAGATGTGGGATTCAGATTTTAGACAAATAAAATTACTGTAAATTTAATAATTGACACAATTAAAATTCGTTAAAAACTTAAACTATTTATTTGTCTAACTTAATAATTGGCCAAATTAAGCACAATGAAAATAATATTTTTAACATTGTGTGTAAAATAATTATGTGGTTGAATAGTACACATTGAATTCTAGGTATTTATTTAGCTTCTCTATGGTGGAGTTCTATTTTAAATCGATGTGGGATTCAAGATATTGAATTTTATTTATTTAGGTTCTCCATCGGTTAAGTACCATTTTAAATTGATATGAGATTCAAGATTTTAGATAAATAGGAATTCAAAATTAAGAGAATGCCACATAGGAAAGAGAATTAATATAATACTTAGAATCCGTAACGCTATTATATATATAGATTTAACAAGATTAGGGGGGCGAGTGGGTTCGGGTAGGGTGATCGGGTACCCCTACCCGATCGGGTACACCGCCGCCGCCTAGTAGGGTTCATGAATCGGGTATAATTTTCGGCTTGTGAAGCCGAGTGTTTCAAGGGTGGAAGTGTTTGAATTTTTGACCGTTGGGGACTAGACAGTGGTATTTTTGCTTCGTTTTTTTTGCTTCCTTTTTTTTCTTGCAGGTTGCAGTTGGAGAAGACAGGTTGCAGTGGAGGACAATGGTTTTCTTTCTTCCTTTTTTTTTCTAGGTAATTTATATATTAAACCTTATAGTATATATATGTTTACATTTTAAACCTTATAGTATATATATATTTATATTTTACTTTTTCTAATTTGTTTTTATTTTTAATAACATGTATTTTTATTTTTAATGAAATGGTATGTTTTTATTTTAATATTGTATGTGATTTTATGTATTAAAAATATAAATAAAAAAAAAATCGGATACTAGGGTACCACTCCCTCCACTTATGGTAGTGTTAAGGTAGAATTGGGTAGTTTTGAGTTGGAGGGTTTTTATTGGATAGAGGTGATGTGGGACCTAGGGTATTAGGTGACCACTCCCTCCCCCCTTAAAGGCTATAAGTAGGTCGACGTTGAGTCCATCAAATTTGTCCAAATTCGTCCACTAACATATATTTTTAAGGATAAAACAACACCTCGATACATTGATATGTCAATTACTGCACCATCAACGAACTATAATAAATGTGCACTAAAAAAAGAAATTTTCTGGTGCTTGGGAAATTCGCCAAAATCGCCCGTCAACTCAACCCAAGTTGAGACGGACGGCGGCGCATGTGTGTGCGCGAAGACCACCCAGTCACACATCCACTCATGTCTCCACTAATTGTTGTGAACTAGTATTTGTGCATATAGCCTTATATACACAAAAATCTTTCTACTCTTTTTCAATGTGGGACAAAATCTCACACTTATTTCCAAGTAGCTCACTTTGGAGCATCAATGTCTATTCATCCCTCTTCATTTTGAGTGTTTTTACATGTTTTAGAAAGCTACATATTCCAACCAAATCTCCACGTTGTTGCATCATCGAGCCCATTCAAAATGACGCCTCAAATCGGACTTTAAAAGCTCTTATAAGTCCATTTTCAAGAGGTGTATATATGGTGTATTTTAGGTAATAATTAGTGTAAGTAATGATAATAAATATGTGGTAGAAATTAAAAAGTAAAAAATATCGATAGTAGGTGTGTGGTGAAAATTTAAAAGTAAAAAAATATTTGATTTTAGTTGTGTAAAGATGGTAAATGAAAATTTTCTAACTAAATAAAAAAAAATTGTAAAATTTTGAACAAATAAACAGTAATTTTACTTGCTAATTTTGAAGAGAGATTTTGTGCTATTGTTGTAACCTGTACTACGTATTTCTCTTTCTGTGCCTTGTTTTCTTCTCTCTATAACACGAGCTGGGCTCCTCTTCAGTAACTGGACGGTCCAGTTCAATCTGGACCGTTCAGATCACACACATCCGTGTGGATGTGTGTGTGTGGGTCTGCATCAGACGGGATGCAGACCCTTCCAGTCCTCTCCGAAAATGGAGAGGATCCGGACTCCTATAACACTATTTTATGATTCTCTCTCTAAACTGGAGATGATGGATGGAATACGACTGTGGCCCTATACCTGGCAAGCCAAATTTGGGCCGCCAACGGTGGAGTCAAATTTTGGGAGCCAAAAAGGCTCAGGATTTTTTGGGCCTAAATATTGAGGCCCGTGGCCCATGCTGGGGGGCCTAGCCCAGCCCATGGGCTACAGATTTTTTCTTGCTTCCAACTTAATTAACCAAAATATATTAAAAGTATCAATAATATGATAGAAATATATATTCAACTATTTTAAAAAGTTCAAACATTTATTTCAATACTATTAAAATTGTTAGATTCTTGCACTACAACCAGCGGTACGGAAAGTATCTCATCACTTGGTCCATTATCTGTATTCGATAGCAAAATATCAATACAAAAATCTAAACAAAATCAACTTTAAATTGAAATAAGTTACGGGGTAAGGTTATACCCATTAATCTTAGCCTAATTAATTAATATTTATTAGTTATTAAATTTTTCATGGGCCTCTGGGTCAGGCTGGTCACAAAAGGGCGGGCCAGAAAGGCCCAAGTTTCTATGGGCTAAAAAAGTAAAGCCCAAAGCCCATTTATTCATGGGTGGGCTCGGCCGGCCCGTGGGCCTGGGCCACTTTTGCCAGGTCTATGTGGCCCTATTGCCTCACAAAATTGACCAGTGTGGTTAACATCGTATTACTTACTCCAATGTAGCATAACGCGATTGACATGTCTCGAGTAACTAAGCATGTTTCATCTCTTTCCTTATTTTTGGGTATTACCCCAAATATCTCGTTCTGGATTGACTATGGTGGAAACATCCTTAATGGTTGTTGGGATAACAAATCCCTGTATCGATGCTGCTTGAATAACAAATCCCTGTATCGATCGTATTGTCAGAATGTTTTGACAATATGCCAAATCCTGAATACCGCCTCTAGCTATATCAAAAAGCTGATCAAGTATCTAACCTATATCGAAGACTTCTCGCAGTCCCAACCATACAATATATTGATCATACAGCAAAGAGTCCCGCAAAGCCAAAGTATGGAAGCTATCTGTAATATCAATACAGTGATACCTTCCATACAGCTCTCAACAGGACAAGAAGGAATCTTCAGTATTGGCTAGAAGTCAAGTCCCGTTGATAAAGAAGTATTTAAATACTAAAGGATAAAGTATTTAAATACTGTAAGTCAGAAGATCTTCAAATCCCGCAATATCCGGGTCTCAGTCAAATATCAGTTGTCACAGAATCTTACCTCGACGGATATATTTCAAACGGATATATTTCAGAAGGCTATATATATCTCCAGAGTTTGAAGATCATAAACAACTGAACTACACGAAAGAATGACTTACAAACAATCAAGCTTACAAGAAATATTCAGAGCAAAACATATCTCCCCAAGCTTTCTGCTATTCAGATATAAGAGATATACAGTGCTCAAACCTTGAACAACACATCATCAGCTTATAGCCCAGAAAGTCATAGCTGTTGTTCAAACCCAGTTCTATCTTTGAACAAACTCATATCAGCCCTGTGTGGACTGAGGAATCTTTGCTACTCCCGAACTGTGTGTGAAGGACTTGCATCGAAGAAGACGAAGCTTCAGAACTGTGTGTGAAGATGCCAGTCAAAGTGTTAGCTCAAACCAATCTGTATGAACGGTTGAAAGCTAAGATCTTTATATCAATCTGTGTGAACGATATATTGATTAAGTGTTGTTATAATTACATAGTTGTGTACGCAGTAATTATAATAAACTTTTTACTCCTGTGTGGAGGACCAGTGGACGTAGAGGGGTTTACCTCGAACCACTTTAAATACTGTGTTATTTACCTTCTGCTTTTATTGTTTTATTAAACTGTGATTATTTAAGTATATACTGCACATCGAGTTGCTGTATCCACAACAACTTACTATATTTAAGACTTCCGCTACGCACTCAGATTTAAAACAGTACAGCTTGTTGTTTAAAACACTTTCCAAGCTCTATCCAGTATACTTAGTGGCCAACAAGTGGTATCGGAGCGGTTGATTCTAAAAAGAATCAGTCGTATTTTTAACCGAATCAGATCCAAAATCACTTATTTTTTAAAACAGTCTTTTTCATTCCTACATTCTCATATGGATACATCAATGATCAACAAAGTTCTTATGTTCTCTATTAATGAATTTGATGATTGGAGAATCAGGATGGAGGCTCATCTTGCAGCAATGCACGAAGAAATGATTTTTGTTATACAGGATGGCCTCATTAAGATCATGAAGGTAAATACGGCCGCAAGGATTGAAGGCCAAGCCCATGCTGAGATGCTCGAGAAGGAACGCGAACAATGGACCACAGGTGAAAGAAAGCGCGCCAACCTCGACAATGTTGCGAAGAATGCGTTGTTTGTCACAATCGACAAAGGCACATTCTCGAAGGTAAAGAACTGTAAAACAGCCAAGGATATCTGGGATAAACTCAAGTTGATTTTTGAGGGAACTGAACTCTCCAAAGAAAATAAAATTTCAAAACTAACTCAGCAATTTAAATATTTTGAAATGAAACCAACTGAAACACTTGAGGAACTTGACTTCAGATTCACTGGAATTGTTGGTAAACTTGAAGCTTTGGACAAAATTTATACTTAAAGGGAGAAAAACTTAAAGATTTTCAGATCTATCCCTGCCCGATGGTACATTAAGACCACAGCTATGCGTATGTCTTATAACCTTAGTGAAATATCTACCTTTGATCTCTTTTCTGACCTCAAAGCTTTCGAGTATGATATAAACAGGAGAGAGAAAGCTGAAGAATCTCCAGCTAGGACTACAGCCTTAGCCGTTGTATCTAACCGTCGACACAGCATGCCCAGCCCATCAAAGCCAAATTACAAAAATGCTGACAGTGACGACGATATCCTGTCACAAGATGAAATGGCGCTCCTCATGCACAAATTCAAAAAGTTCATCAATCAGTCTGGAAAGACTCCCTACAAGCTCAAGCCTATTCACAAGGTAAGTACTGAAACTTCCTCTGGAGATGCTAACCTATGCTATAATTGCAGGAAATCAGGACATTATGCAAACAAATGTCCTCATCCCAAAGTTCAAAGGTTGCCGGAAGCCGAGCAACAAGAGAGGGATGAACGAAGACGTGCTTGGAAAAACAAGCTCAAGGCACTGATAGGAGAATCAGAAGCCTCTCCCACACCATCCAAATCCGAAGAATGTCTTCAAATGGTCACTGGAAGTGACTCATCTGACGATGAATTCGAAGATAAGGCATATATGTGCTTTATGGCAAAGGACATTCCGGAAGAAGAAGATAGCAATGATGAGGTAAGCTCAACCTCAGCTATTCCAGTAAATGCATCGCATACTTTCGAAAACATGATGAATGAATTTAAAAATATTCAAAAATCCCACGAGACTTTGAAAAATGAAAACATTCAGCTTCAACTTTCCAACATAGAGCTGAAAGAAGAAAATGAGTTGCTAAAGATAAATTATGAAAATATGTCTATTGATTGTGAAAACAGCAAGGTCGAGCATGAAAAACTCGTAGAGAGCAATCATCAACTTGCTCATGAATTAAGTGAGACTAAGTCTCAAAATGGAAGCAAGACAAATGATTTTGTTCTACTTCAAGCTAAATTTAATACTCTTGCGAAACGACAAAGCGAACTTGAGACCATTCTGAAATCTTTCGAGAAATCATCTAAAAGAATGGAAGAAATTCTAAGCACTGGGCAACATGCTCACGATAAAAGTAGCTTAGGATACAACTCATTTTCCAACAAAGAGAAAACTAGTACTGTGTTCGTCAAGAGTGTGGAACACATTCCTGTATCGGAAGATACTCATAGTCCTGTGAAGGAACCTGCTGCACCGCGAAAAGCAAAGGCTGCCATTCCGCTCCCGCAATCCTATTCAAGACAGTGGAATCATAAGCCATTCCAACCTGTAAGGTGCACGCAATAGCATGCTCCCCGAGCATATCAACAGCGCCAACAGCCGTTCAGAAAGAAGGCTGTATCCAAATACCAAAGGCCCGCACGGCAGTACTTTCAGTATAGCACGCCAAGGTATTGGATACAGGAGCCTCATTATTCATCGAGACAACAAGTGTCCGCACAGTATCAACAACAGCTCTGGGAATCCAACTGGAGACCCAGAAGGCAAGCTAGAAGGCCAAAGAAAATGGCTCCACCTCCGAGACGGCATACGTACTGGATTAATAATAATAACCCTGATTTTTACATGCATAATAATTATCATGGATACAGTAACTACGTACATGCCCCACGTAGATACCGCAAGTATGTACCAAATGTTACCTACAGTAAACCAATTGCTGTCAGAAAAGTTTGGGTACCTAAAGGCACTAACACTCACGGACCCAACAATCAAAGGGGACCTAAATCTACATAATTTATGTGCTACAGGACATTTTGGAGAAGGACATATGGTACTTCGATAGTGGATGCTCCCGGCACATGACAGGAGATAGAAGCAAGCTATCAGATTTCGTAGAAGGTCGCGGTCCAAAAGTGCACTTCGGTGATAAATCTAAAGAAAGAACAAGAGGAAAAGGAAACCTTCTTGTCGGAAAATTCAAAGTCACTGATGTAGCTCATGTTTAAGGCTTACAGTACAATCTACTTAGTATTAGCCAGTTCTGTGACAAACAGTTCTCAGTGAAATTCTATATAGATCACTGTAGAGTCAAGAACATCCTGACCAAAGAAGTTGTGCTCACAGGAAGCAGATCAAGGAATATGTATATTGCTGACTGGATGCCTACGAGCTCCACTATTCCTTGTTTAGTTGCCAAAGGCACTGCAGGTCTAAGCTGGCTATGGCACAAGAGGATGTCACACGTCAACTTCAAGACGATCAACAAGCTCTCAAGACAGGGACTGGTTAGAGGATTGCCAAATGTATCATTCCAAAAAGATAGTGTCTGTGGACCATGTCAAAAAGGCAAGCAAATCAAGTCCACCCTGAAGAGCAAATCCTACCTTTCAACCCACAGAGTGTTGGAGATGCCACACATAGATCTCTATGGTCCTGTAGACCCGGTAAGTTTGGGAGGTAAGAAATACTGTCTCTTGTTGTTGATGATTACTCCAGGTATGCTTGGACAATTTTCCTAAGCAAGAAGAAGGAAACAACATCAAAGCTGTCCGAGCTCCTGAGAAAGCTTCAAAATGAAAAGGGATCGAGTATCGTGTCCATTCGTTCCGACAGAGGTACAGAATTTACTAATCGCTTTATAGAGCAATACTGTTCGAAAAATGGGATACAGCATGAATACTCAACTGCCCGTACACCTCAACAAAATGGTGTTGCCGAGCGAAAGAACAAGACGCTGAAAGAAGCAACAAGGACAATGATTGCCGCAAGCAAGTTGCCACAGCGTTTCTGGGGTGAAGCAACCAATACATCATGCTATACTCAAAACCGTTGTATCGTCAACAAACACCACAATAAAACAGCATACGAGGTATGGAACAACAAAACTCCGTTAGTTTCGTATTTTCACATTTTTGGATGCAAGTGCTATGTGTTGAATAATGGGAAGGATCAACTTAGAACCTTTGATGAGAAGTCAGATGAAGGAATATTTGTAGGATATTCCTCCGTCACCAAAGCTTACAGGATCTTTAATAAAAGGAAGCTGACGATCGAGGAATCAGTTCATGTAGTGTTCGATAAACCTCACCATGACCCTACAGGAGTAGAAGTTGTTACTCAGAACATCCAACAACTTTCCATCTTAGATCCACCAACTCCCATAGAACCTGTTGTTGACCTAGAAATCAACCCCGCAGTTGTAAGAATCGACGTAGATGAAGTCGATGCTGTACAAGCTGAAGCTGAAACTACAGCAACTCAAGATACAGTACGGGAACCCGAATCAGAACCCGGCCGAAGATGGTTGAGAGATCACCCGCAAGAGCTGATCATTGTAAACATTAATGCTGGTGTTTCTACCCGAAGGAGAATGCAGAGTACACAAGGAAATATACTGTGTGCACAAGAAGAACTAGATACTGAGATATCACCATTCCCTGAATGGAAATATCAATCCGAGCTTAGAAGACTCAATATGTGCACTATTGCTGTATTCTTAGCCCAGTCCGAACCTATTTCTACCATAGAAGTGTTAAGAATATGCCCTCGAATGCCACTCAGGGGATGAGAGAGTAAGGGCATTGTACTTGTAATTATGGAATTATTAATAAAAAGGCAATACGATTCATTCACTGTTTATTGTATTTCAATTGCATTCTTGACTTGGTAAACATTGAAGTGAAGTCCATGTAAATAAATCGAACATTCCATTCTCGTTATGGAATAAGAGAATATGCACTGGAAGTGTTTAAAGTTTATTTACGTAAATTGTTCGCAAGTCAATAAACTTAAAATGGGCATTAAGTTTTAATACGACTTGTATAACTGATGCTAGGACGTGTGCACGTCTTGATAGCATAGTTATAAGTATATTGGTGGGGCCAGTATACTCGAACACGACTCATACTCGATTCAGTCACACGGTATTCACTCTCGGAGAGTCGATGATGAATCAAAAGGTTGTGATAGTATACGTGGACCTTTGACTTGAGGGTTCAGTAGAAGATGTGCCTGTGACGTTTAGTTTGTCATTATAGTAGTTAGACTCATTTGCTTAATTGCTGAGTTGACCTCGAAGTGCGGACTATACGGGCAGGTAGCAGTCTTTACTGTATGCCAAGAAAGGATTCTATCTCCTGTTAGTGAGCAGGCGAATGTCCTATACGGTTAATGGCAAATAAGATCATAAGTCTTTGGCCAAAGTATTCTGATATAGTCGTATTAGATACACTATTAATCAGTCGGTCTTGATTTGCATTAACACATGTATAGAGTTTAGTCAATAGTAGGGTTTGACTTTACCGTGACCCGAAGACTTGACCGGGACATCTGATGAAGGGTCTATACGTATATAGTATTCACGACATAATGGTTCTGGAATGACCCCTTCATTCGTTCTCAGTCGGGGTTTACAGTGCGGCCCGCTAGGCTGGCTACGTGTTGCCCGCACTCATTGGTTCCTCCCAATGCCGACTGAGACGGACCTACGGAGTCGTGCATTAGGAGCGTTGACGGATAAATGTGAATTTATTATCTCTCTATTAATATTAGATATTAGATATCTAATTATGATTTATTGGATAAATCAAATAGCGGTCTTATGAATTAAAATTAAGTTACCGGGTAATTAATTCAATTCATAAATTATATTTCTTAGAGAAATATAGCTGTATTTGATATATTAATTAATTAGATTAATTAATTAATATAAATACATTGATGATTTAACGGAGTGTATTTAACAGAGTCGTTTGACGAACATCCGATACACGAGCCGAGTGGCTCGGCTCGTTTTCTAGGAAACTTCCTTGGGCCGCCCCACCTCTCCCCACCTCACATGGCCATTTTCTTGTGTGCATGTTATGTGTTGTAAAGTCATAACAATAATGTTTGAGATTCTCTCTCACATTATTTTTCCTTCATGATGAGTTGTTGTTTTATATATATTACAAACTCATTTCATGCAAGTAGTTGACTTGACACACACACTCAAAATACCTGCTGGCCGAGAGCAGAAGAGTGAGAGGAAAGAATATTTTTTTTTCAATTTATCATCTTTGAGGTGATACAAAATCAAGAAAGAAAAAAGAGATATAAATTCCTATAGTAATTCCTAGCCGTGTTCTTGGAGAACGGATTGCTATCGAATTTTTCCGAGCAACTTCCGACGTGTGTGAAGTAGAGGATTCGTACCTTTCGATGCTTGGAACGAAGGGATTTCGTGTTCGGGACGGGGTTCGTGATCATCATAAATTTTACGAAGAATTATTTCAAAGACTTCAAGGGTATGATCTTTATCTTCATATTTTTTTTCGTATATACGTTACTTGATCAATCTTGTTTGGGATTCGATTTTATTTTCCGCTGCGTATTTCGTTTTATTTTTGGAATCCCAACAAGAAGCTCTTAATAATTCTCATTGGATAACATCTATGGAAGAAGAGCTTAACAGTTTCGAAAGAAACAATGTATGGTATCTTCTACCCAGACCTACGCATCAATCAGTTATTGGAACCAAATGGGTATTTAGAAGCAAAAAGGATCGAAACGGACTAATTATAAGGAATAAATCCAGACTATTCGCACAAGGCTACAGAAAGGAAGAAGGTATAGACTGCGATGAAACTTTTGCCCCTGTAGCCAGACTAGTAGCCATTAGGATATTTTTAGCCTTTGCCGCCCATAAGAGCTTCATTGTATACCAAATGGACGTCAAAAGTGCATTCCTAAATGGAGACCTTGCCGAAGAAGTTTATGTTGAACAACCACCAGGGTTTGCCAACACAGACGGCATCGATTTAGTATACAGGCTGAGGAAAGCACTGTATGGACTTAAGCAAGCCCCTAGAGCATGGTATGAGACCCTGTCCCAGTATCTAACCGATAATGGATTTGAGAAAGGTGTCATGGACAAAACCTTGTTCAAAATACAGGAAGGTGATGACCTTTTAATGGTTCAAATCTATGTAGATGACATTATATTTGGTTCAACTAACCTTGCTTTATGTCAAAGGTTCTCTCATCTCATGCAAAATAAATTTGAAATGAGTATGATGGGAGAACTTAGTTGTTTCCTAGGTTTGCAGGTAAAGCAGTTGCCTACAGGGATTTTCATCAACCAGGAAAAATACAGCAAGGAGCTTCTCAACAAATTTGGAATGAACACTTCCAAATCATCGTCAACTCCCATGAGCACTTCCGTGCAAATTAATGCTGATGAAGCCGGAAAGCCGGTTGACCAATCACTCTACAGGAAGCTTATTGGCTCTCTCCTGTACCTAACGGCTAGCAGGCCCGATATCTAGTTTGTTGTAGGAGTGTGTGTGAGATATCAAGTAGCACCCAAAGAATCACACTTCAATACAGCTAAACGAATCCTGAAGTATATTAAAGGAACAGTCGATGTAGGACTGTGGGATCCTAAAGAAGGCGGATTTGATTTAGTTGGATACAGTGACTCGGATCGAGGAGGCTGCAAGCTCGATAGGAAGAGTACAAGTGGAACTTGTCACTTTATTGGACCTAGACTTGTTTCTTGGTTCAGTAAAAAGCAATTGGCAAACTCACTTTCCACTACCAATCGTAATACTATGTCGCTGGTAGTTCTCGTATGCGCATCCTTCGATGCAAAGAACAGCTTGTCGGATTATGGGATTGAAGCCAAGGAAACGCCAATCATGTGTGATAGCACGAGTGCAATTGTAATAACGCACAACCCTGTATTGCACTCGCGCACTAAGCATATCAACATGAAGCATCATTTCATAAGGAATCATGTCGAGAACAAGGATGTTCGGCTAGAAAAGGTTCATACAGATATTCAGTTGGCCGACATCTTCACCAAGCCTCTCGACACAGCAAGATTCAACATGCTTCAACAAGAATTAGGATTGCTACAGCCTGACTCACTGTAAGTATTTACTGTTTTTACTCAACAATTGAGGGGGAATGCTGTAAGACCCAAGAATACAGTATCCACCATTAATTATCTATACACTCAGAGCCTTCAATACAGCACTGTAGGGAACAAAGTGATATGAATCATCCTACAGCTGACGTGTGCAATAATTAAGGGGGAATACAGTATGACCCATGAATACAACATTAATCCAAAAGTTTTTGTATGGAATTGAAACCTATATGTACCTTTTAAGGGGGAACGCTGTATCGTCGTGGATACAGCACTTACTATGGGATTTCGATTCATGATATATTATAATATTTCATTTTAAAAATAATTTTTGTCCACGTGCCCCATTTTCATATCAAACGTCATTTACATTAAATGCCTTACACGACATCTGGACAATCAAATCTCAAAAGCCGTGATGTTTTCAAATTGTTTAATATTTAATATCGTCGTTTCAGGCATTAAGGGTAACAACAAATGTCAGAAGTGGGACCCGCTCCTATTTTAAAATTCAATGGATAAGTGTACCAGTTACACTCAGTCCACCGTGACCGTTCATTTCAAACACCGGTTCCCATCCCTTAAATCTGACCATTCGTTCTCTGAAAACCCTTCTTCGCCGCCTACTATAAAAGGACTGCAAATGCCATTTGAGATTCTTTATGCCTTCTGCATATTTTAAGAGCACTCAAGCAATTCAGCCTACAAGTTTTCTGTGTTTACTGCACATTCTTCTTAAATCTTTTTCATATTTTCTTGAGAATCATCAATGGCGTCTACTCAGACATCTTCCACCTCTCTCAAGAAGTCTCTGAACTTCATCGATGGACGGATCTTCTCCAGATCTGTCGTGATGGAATGCATTCACGCTGAAACTGATGACGTTGTCGTCACCACTAGAATCCGTCAACAAGGCCTCTACCGCCTTGGGAGCCACACCATGACTTTCATCTTGTTGAGGAGTTCTACCTCAACGCCGTGGTTCGTTTTCTGCCTCTGGCTCTATGAGGACATGTTGCTGATATCACAGGAGTCATTCGCGGAGTGGAGATCCGTGTTGACCAAGAGCTTCTCAAAAACATCTTTAAGCTACCCTATGATGGCCTGACCATGGAAGAACTTGAGACCTTTGGGTCTCAAGAGTTGCTGACTCAATACTATGGCTTGTTCACCGGTTTGGCAACGGTGGAAGTGGTTCACACCACATGCCATAATAAAACTTTTTGTTTACCGTTTGTTTATTTGCATGATTTTTGATGTCGCATCATTGAGAATCGTACAGGTGCATTTGATATGTGCACAAATCTTAGATTCAGGATGATGGTCACCATTATGACCTGCGAGAAGGTCAACTGGTGTCAGGTTATCCTCAAACGTTTGCAGGAGGAGGTGTCCAAACCTGCTACTCAGAAGAAATCGTTTGGTTTATTCTTAAACCATGTTTTGGCGAAGTGCGGACTTCAGCAAACCGCAGATGCAAAGAAGATAAGTTTGCGGATATTCTTAGAAGGAGTCAGGCCCACTGCCTTCAATCAGAGCATCCTGATCGCGAACAGGCCTTTTATCCGGAACTTGCCGCTATCTGAAGATCCGAGGGATGTTTCTTCTAAGTCCCAAAGTGTCGAATCTTCAAAGAAAAGAAAAAGATCTCACAGCAAGACACCAGTTGCTGTTGAGAAGCCGAAAAGGAAGCTAAGGAGGCTTACGAAAGTTAAAGCTACAGAACCCTCCGAGGATGCTCCTGTCGTGGCGCAACCCACTGATCAACTACCCAGGGCCCAACCCCTGTGGAAGAGATGCCCGCTATTGTATCGACAGTAGATCCCAATCCCTTTGCCGCAACGACGGATACGAGGACATCTGCCAACTCAAAAGACTCTGGCGAGTCGGCTGCCTGTTTGGAGCTAACAGCTACCTCTCCTATGCGGGATTCCACACCCGTTCAGGATCCACCTTCCTCCGGGGTACCATCCCCTGTAAGGAATCCCTCTCCAATACAAGATCCCACACCTGTAGAGGAACCCCTTCCTACAGCAAACCCAGATATTGTACGGAGTTCCTGCCCAGACACAATAATTTCCAAGACCCTGCTTCCCGTGCAGATTGAGCAGTCATTCGAGCGATTTCTCCAATGGAAGAATTTTAGACTTGCTCCATACGAAACCTTGTACAACTGGAGTGAGTGGTGTAATGAAGAGAAGTTCGTTTTGGAAGTGACGGACACCCAAGAAATTGCTGTCCTGATCCAATGGGACAACTTATTCGTCAAGGAGCTAATTGAGAGTAATCTGCTTGATAAGGATGAGGCCAATAATAGGAAAGGAAAAGCTTTGTCAATGGAAACTCCCGGCAGTCCAAAATCTGATCCTGATTCCGATGAAGATGACGACACACTCCAAACTGGTTTGCGGATGAGTCGAGAGGAAGCCCAAGCCAAGAAGGATGAAGGGACATCTGCCCATCAATCGTCCCCTTCGCCACAGCAAGACAACGTTCCCGACAATGAGGATTCAGTCCCTCATGTCGAGGAGCAAGAAAATGTTTCGCAACAGGCACCCAAGCCTGCCGTCGCCGCCGAAGAAGAAGAATCACGCGCCTTCCAGCAAGAGGAATCAGTCCCTCTGCCGGAACAGGCGGACGCTGAGAGATACCAGGAGGATTTGGTCCCTCCTGTATCTATGTCTACAGAAACCTCTTCGAAACAGGAGGATTCCGCACCTCCTACCGCCGAAATCGAAAAAGTTGCTCCCGCCCCATCAACCGCCTTGGAATCCGACGACGGTACTATACCTGAGGATGTCCAACTCACTTCACGCCCTGACGTTAACTTGAGAAGGTTGAATGAGGTAGAGGACTTCGCCCAGCCAGATTATCCCCACACTGAAACAAGGAAAGAGCGATTACGTGCTCTTGGCCTCCAAACTGTATTTATTCAGGACGCAGTAAATGCTTTACACTCACTAGAAAAGGCTCTGGATTGGCTTCACACATCTGCAGTTGAAGAAATGACTGGATTAAATCATGAAGTATCTCGAGTAGTCGAAGCCTTCACTCTCTTGCCAGAAGTCTTCAAGCAAGCCCTGAGGAATCTGCAAGAGAAGCAAGAAAGGATCCTGAGAGAAGAGCAATCGAAACTACGCGTATCTGAGGCCAAGACCGCATCTGCTCTAATCGAATCTGGTTCCCAACTGTGAGCTCATGACAAGAACATTAAGGATATGTCGCAGGTGCTCTCCTCCCTTGTTGAGAGAATATCAAATATGGAGACGAAACAGGATACCGCTCTGGAGATCCTGGAACATCTTGATGAAAAGGTATCATACCTTGATGATGCCAAAAGGGGGAAGAAGCACGGGAAGCTGCCAGGAGAACGAGGTTGGAGTAAGAAAAAGAGTTTTTAGCTCCATTTGAAGATTCAATCACTGCTGATATAGCCCGTATCTCAACACCGAATGTGAGGATACAGGGAGATAGACTAGAATTCCAGGATCCTAAGTATCCTTGGAAAAGCCTAGTCCGAAAGCCGCACTCTATGAACCTCTCGGCAGACCGTCAACCTACCGCTGCAGAGATCAAAGACTAGAGGAGAAATGAACTGTTAAGATACTTCGTTGTACTTATCAGGGAATCCGCTTTATTCAATAGATGCAGAACGGTACAGGAAGCCGCAGAGGAATTCAAGATGAAGCTGGAAGATGGATCGCTCCCGCTACAGCAGCAGATGAAGTCAAAGCATAGAAAATGTGACTTGGTGACCCATCTAGAAGACTGGATCCTAGTCCTTGATAAATCTTATGAAGGACGTGTAATTTATCAGAATCGAGACAAGGACGCTCACCAGAACTGGTGGCGAAACACCAAGAATGACCCTTCCAAGCGACCATGGAGACACTCTGACTTTAGGAGCTGAATACCTTAGTGTATTATTTGATTGTAATTTTACTTTCAAAACAACAATCTTTGTACTCTATTTCAATATCAATAAAATTTTTGCCTGTCTTGAAAGATTACAACTTGTAATCTACTGTGTTCTTATTTGTTTACAGTCACTTTATTTATTCTTACTGTATTCATATTACGAAATCTATCTCATACACAAGCTGTAAGAACTTGTCTGCGAACAGTTCATAGTTTAAGTTGTATGCATCTAGAAAACAATGTAAGATTGTGCCTGCGCGCCAATCATAAGTTTTCAATGTAACTTTCTTTTGATAAAAGATGAACTTGCCTGCGAGCAGTTCTTAGCGTTAAGCCAAAAACCGAAGGCCAGAACATTCTAATGAAGACCAAGAAGTCTGCCCTACTTCAAACCGATAAATGCCAAAGTTTTGGCATCATCAAGGATGTTTGGATAAACATCATAAGGTTTTAAAAAGGAAGACTCGGAAGGACTTGACTTATTATCAAAAAGGGGGAAATTGTTGGGATAACAAATCCCTGTATCGATGCTGCTTGAATAACAAATCCCTGTATCGATCGTATTGTCAGAATGTTTTGACAATATGCCAAATCCTGAATACCGCCTCTAGCTGTATCGAAAAGCTGATCAAGTATCTAACCTGTATTGAAGACTTCTCGCAGTCCCAACCATACAATATATTGATCATACAGCAAAGAGTCCTGCAAAGCCAAAGTATGGAAGCTGTCTCGAATATCAATACAGTGATACCTTCCATACAGCTCTCAACAGGACAAGAAGGAATCTTCAGTATTCGCTAGAAGTCAAGTCCCATTGATAAAGAAGTATTTAAATACTAAAGGATAAAGTATTTAAATATTGTAAGTCAGAAGATCTTCAAATTCCGCAATATCCGGGTCTCAGTCAAATATCAGTTGTCACAGAATCTTACCTCAACGGATATATTTCAAACGGATATATTTCAGAAGGCTATATATATATCTCCAGAGTTTGAAGATCATAAACAACTGAACTACACGAAAGAACGACTTACAAACAATCAAGCTTACAAGAAATATTCAGAGCAAAACATATCTCCCCAAGCTTTCTGCTATTCAGATATAAGAGATATACAGTGCTCAAACCTTGAACAACACATCATCAGCTTATAGCCCAGAAAGTCATAGCTGTTGTTCAAACCCTGTTCTATCTTTGAACAAACTCATATCAGCCCTGTGTGTACTGAGGAATCTTTGCTACTCCCGAACTGTGTGTGAAGGACTTGCATCGAAGAAGACGAAGATTCAGAACTGTGTGTGAAGATGCCAGTCAAAGTGTTAGCTCAAACCAATCTGTGTGAACGGTTGAAAGCTGAGATCTTTATTCAATCTGTGTGAACGATATATTGATTAAGTGTTGTTATAATTACGTAGTTATGTACGCAGCAATTATAATAAACTTTTTACTCCTGTGTGGAGGACCAGTGGACGTAGAGGGGTTTATTTCGAACCACTTTAAATACTGTGTTATTTACCTTCTGCTTTTATTGTTTTATTAAACTGTGATTATTTAAGTATACACTGCACATCGAGTTGCTGTATCCACAACAACTTACTGTATTTAAGAATTCCGCTACGCACTCATATTTAAAACAGTACAGCTTGTTGTTTAAACACTTTCCAAGCTGTATCCAGTATACT
Organism: Orobanche coerulescens; assembly: GCA_033398695.1. Taxonomy (NCBI): domain Eukaryota; kingdom Viridiplantae; phylum Streptophyta; class Magnoliopsida; order Lamiales; family Orobanchaceae; genus Orobanche; species Orobanche coerulescens. Next base: position 57,246,463 of record CM065803.1, read on the forward strand.
TAGTGGCCAACAATGGTGAAATCTAGAAACAAATTGCATTATTAAGTAATTTCATTGCATATTTGTTATTATTTGTTGCATCAAACTGGTCACTAGTATATGCAACAAATAATGCAATAAGAAAATACATAAATGCATATAATTCTACTCATCTACAACCGTTAGATCACTAATATCAATGGCCTACAAAATTTTCTAGATTTCATAAGGTAATTAGTTTTCATATGATCTATTTCCTATCTCTTTCTATTAAAATATTTCTTCTTTCTCCAAATATATAATGTATTATTCTATGCATCTCACTCCCGTTGTAACATTTAGCGGAACATTGATATATTTTATGTAAATGATTGATTACGATAAATTGATAAATTTTATAAGTATTGATAGTGGGTTTAAAAAATATCGATGATAAATGTCTAGTTGTACATAAAGGAGAAATGTGATAGTTTAATGGACACTTCTCCTTGATATTTTTGAGTAAAATATAGAACTTCAAAAGGAACATGTGGAGTAGCAGCAATCAAAAATTAATAAATTATTCCCTTCGACCCATTTGAAGAGATACTTTGATAAATATATATTTTTCTATTGATTGTTACGCACAATATATAAAATAAATTTTTTTGTTATGATTCTTTTGACTGTGTACTTCTTGTTAGTTAAGAACAAATTTTTAACCACACATGTGTACATAAGTGACAGTTCTTCTATTTTGATAAAATTGTACTTTAAAAATAGTCTTTTCATATAGAACGGATGAAATATGTTACAAATGTACATTTACAAATATTATTCCTGCACTAACTTTATTTATTGAGTCTTGAATTTATTAAAAAATGAAGCCATGTTTTGCGCTTCGAAGATTATGTAGTTACTAATAAATATATAAATTTGTATTATTCATAAAGGGATTATATACTTGGAGCATCTTGTAAGATAATTTTCATTAGTGAAAATTATCTCATTGGGCTCATGTGATAATGTTTGGGTTAATGTAGATATTGCTAGACTTATTGGGTTTCCATAAAAAGTTGTTTCCTTTCTATCTCCGAACTAAGAAACATGAAGTGAATGATAAAAGTACCCAAGAAGAAAAGAATCTCCTTACAAAGTGGGAGAGAAGTGACAGGCTAAGTATTATGTTGATGCGAATGCACATTGATGCAAATATTAAGACATCACTTCCAAAACCAACAATTGCTACCGGTTTTATGGAAACCATAAAAGAGCGGTTTAAAACAGCTAATAAATCACTAGCTGGGAAGTTGATGACGGACTTAACCACCATGAAGTTCAATGGTGCATGGTCAATGCACCAGCGTGTGATTGAAATGCGCAATATTACAGCGAAGCTGACTGAGTTGAAAATGACAGTGGATGATAATTTCCTTGTTCAATTCATTCTAAACTCTTCTCCACTGTTGTGTCAAGATTTAACACCTTCCGACCGGCGATCGCCTCCGAGGCCGAGCGACCGACTTACAGGCCGAGCGACCGACTTACTGCCGAGCGACCAAGGCAAGCCTGCCGATCGGCGACCAGGCGACCGAGCCTTAACCCAGCGGGCATGCTAGATCGCAACCGTAGGGCCCAGACAAGTCCGGTGCCGAGCGATCGACATCAAGGCGATCGCCTCTCGCACTCGACGACCGACCCTTGGCGATCGGCCGTCTCTCAAGACTGGCGACCTACCCTTGGCGACCGACCCTTGGCGACCTCCATCCACTGGCAGATGTCGACCTCCGAAGACCATCCAGGTCGATCACCGCCGATGACCCTCCAGTCGGCAAAGGCCAAGTCTCAAAGCTGACCCCACGTGCAGATCCACAAAAGGCGCTGACAATCTTGTCACCTACCTCACCTACCGATGGCCTGCACTGCGAAAGGAGTTGGCGGACAAGACATGTGACTACACTGCACCTACCGACAAGGTCCGCCGAAAGTAGCTAAGTGGGACCTCCCGTGACAGTGCTTAGGACGCGTCCGGATCCTCATTGGACCGCACTACCGCCACCACCGTAGCCTTAGACTTTTGGCGGCCACGTGACCTTTGTGGCGATCGCCCCATTGCATTAAATGCCGAAAGGAGATCGCCTAATAGGGACAGGCCTCTCGGCCTCTATATATACAAGGCGGGCACTTGAAAAGGGACCAAAAAAACTCTTACGCATGCACCGAGATTTTGACTCTCTAAACACTCTGCAACTTCACGATCCAAGCACTCAATACGAAACAATATACAAGACTTGGCTAACATCCAACTCTTGGCAACGGCTTCCTTTCGGTCTTACTTCTCCCTACTTTTCTCCTCGAGCAGACACGGCGGGACGAAGAACACCTAGCTTCGCTCAAGAGCCGGATCAACAGAGTCTTTTTACACTCATTGTATTTAGATTTCTCTCATTAATACTTGTATCCACGAATATTCGTATTAATAACATCTCGCGAGAGCATTCAAGCCCGGGCCTAACAAACCCGGCAAATCTTGTTTTATTTATCTTCTCTCGGAAGTGCTCCCGCATTTGTTTGTTGTCCGTCTTCCAGCAGTATTAATCTTCGGATAAATATTTTGGGCAACAACAATTGGCGCTAGAAGAAGGAGATCCAACCCTCAAATTTTTACACCTACCGTCCCGAAGAACACTCACTGTTCTCGGGGCAGATATTTGAAGTGACACTCACTGCACTTCAAAAGAAATCCTTCAGAAAACATGTCTTCCGCCTCCGCGTCGAAGAAAGCGGCGCCGGCCGGCCAGACCTGTTCCGTCCCGAGCCGCAGCTCGATGGTGGAAGGTAGCCGCCATGGCCGGAGGCGCTTCGACCACGTCCGGGAAGGCGGCCCGAGCCTCTCGCTCGATCGGTTCGAACCAAGGAACAGATCGAAGGGGCCTGCCGTCCTTCAGAGCGACGAAGTGCTCGACGCGCCTCGGCTCGCCCCGGTCTCTCGCCGGAGATCAAGCGGAAGCTCAAGGCTCTATCGCCGAGCGTTCGCCAGAGGCTCCGTCCGCAGAAGAGGCGCTCGCGCCTGGGCACCTCGTCTTCGATCTCCGGGCGCGACCCGACACGCGACCGGGCGCCAGGCCCGGCCTACGAGACGACGGAGTTTGAGTCCGTCACCGGGAGCTCGGCCTACCCGACTCCCGAAGCGCCTAGCTGGCCTGGCTCCCCTCGCCGAATTGCCGAGGTCGGGCGGCGAGCCGGAGATCGGTACACGATCGCCTCGGCTCCTGCTCCCAAAGCCGATCGGCAAGCGACCAAGCCACGGCGATGGCCGCAATGCAACGTCAAGTCGACGACATGAAGGCGCTCACGGAATCTGTGGCGGCGCCAAGAAGACGATCGCCGCCAAGCGAGCCGCTCGCGATCGACATCGAGCTCGCCCCGTGCAAAGATAGGATCGCTCCCGCAAACACCCATGTACGTGGGGCGATCGACCCCAAGTGCACCCGAGGAGGTTCAACATCTACATGACCGGGTGTGGGGCATCGGACGCGACCAGTGCCGAATGTTCCTCCGACGCTGGACTACCACGCACACCTGTGGAATACTTCATTGCCACCTCGGTCCATAGGCTCCTTCAACGAGCCGGCGCACGGCTTCACCGAGTACTTCGCCACCGTGGTCGTCGGCTGAAGGTCCCCTTCGCATGATGCAAATCAAGCGGGGAGAAGAAGAGTCCGACTCGGACTACATCGACGGGTAGACGTAATCATCCTCAATGGCGAGCCCATAAGCGATGAGACCGCCTCACGCGGTCCTAGGAGGTTTTCGTGGTTTTTCGCCTATGTTCGGCATCTTACAAAGACCCAACCTACGACCCACGCAGCCTTCCGGGCAAGAGCCGCAGATTTTCCGCCAGCAAAGGTTTCTTCTTAGCTGTGGAGCCAGCGATCGGCACCGACGACGATCTCCCACCCGATCGCCAATATCGACCTACGAATAAAGCGATCGGCAATGAGCGACGATCGACAGTCTTCGGCCGATCGCCGATCATCACGCTACATCATCCATGATTCGGAGGACACGATCGTCATCTACATCCCAAAGATATAACATGACGGACTAAGGCATAAGATCGCCTCCACCGCACATCATAAAGCCATGGCCACTGGGCGATCGATGGAACTGGCCGCTGGCCATGCAAGGTCCCTTTCGGCCAAGATCGCCCGCCCTTCGTTTAAATACGAGGCCGGCATAGTCGGAGGGCCCTCCAACATTAATCAGTGGACTCATTCCACAACCCCGTCTCAACGTACACTGCCGAGGTCGGCCATCTCCATGGCCGGCCGAGGTGGAAGCAGAGCTAACAAGCCGCGGCGTGGAGTTGATTCATCCGACGCCGCTGCGCAAGGACTCCTCTAGGCCGAGACCGCACGCCTTTCGTTTAAAAACAAGGCGAGGCGCGGCCTAACAGAGGACCCTCATAATAAAGTGAGTCACGAGGCACTCATTGTCTTTGTGCACCAAGACACGGTCATGGGTCGGTCCATCGATCTCCGCGACCGTGCACGATTCCTCAAATAAAGCGAAACCACCAAGTTTCCATGGGGGATCGGCCAATGTTGTTTTTGCGGTACAAGACCGAAAGATAGCTAAGCCAATCGACCATGATTAAGCCCAAGTCCGAGTCCTAAGTCGGCTCGGATCGCCGATCCTCATCCGTACACGATCACCAAGAAGAACCACCTCGCCCCATGTCTTCAACATAGGAGCAAGTCGGGGCAATTGTTGTGTCAAGATTTAACACCTTCCGACTCGGCGATCGCCTCCGAGGCCGAGCGACCGACTTACTGTGCCGAGCGACCGACTTATCGCTGAGCGACCAAGGCAAGCTCGCCGATCGGCGACTGTGCGACCGAGCCTTAACCCACGGCATGCTAGATCACAACCGTAGGCCCAGACAAGTCCCGTGCCGAGCGATCGACATCAAGACGATCGCCTCTCGGACTCGACGACCGACCCTTGGCGATCGACCGTCTCTCGGCACTGGCGACCTACCCTTGGCGACCGACCCTTGGCGACCTCCATCCACCGGCGGATGTCGACCTCCGAAGACCATCCAGTCGATCACCGCCGATGACCATCCATCGGCAAAGGCCAAGTCTCAAAGCCGACCCCACGTGCGAGATCCACAAAAGGCGCCGACAATCTTGTCACCTACCTCACCTACCAAAGATGGCCTGCAGACTGCGAAAGGAGTTGGCGGACAAGACATGTGACTACACTGCACTCACCGACAAGGTCCGCCGAAAGTAGCTAAGTGGGACCTCTGTGACAGTGCTTAGGACGCGTCCGGATCCTCATTGACCGCACGGCCACCACCGTAGCCTTAGACTTTTGGCGGGCGGCCACGTGACCTTTGTGGCGATCGCCCATTGCATTAAATGCCGAAAGGAGATCGCCTAATAGGGACAGGGCCTCTCGGCCTCTATATATACAAGGCGAGGCACTTGAAAAGGGACAAAAAAAAAACTCTTCTGCACAGACCGAGATTTTGACTCTCTAAACACTCTGCAACTTCACGATCCAAGCACTCAATACAGAAACAATATACAGCACTTGGCTAACATCCAACTCTTGGCAACGGCTTCCTTTCGGTCTTACTTCTCCCGGCCTTTTCTCCTCGAGCAGATTACCGGCGGGACGAAGAACACCTAGCTTCGCTCAAGAGCCGGATCAACAGAGTCTTTTTACACTCATTGTATTTAGATTTCTCTCATTAATACTTGTATCCACTAATATTCGTATTAATAACATCTCGCGAGAGCATTCAAGCCCGGGCCTAACAAACCCGGCAAATCTTGTTTTATTTATCTTCTCTCGGAAGTGCTCCCGCATTTGTTTGTTGTCCGTCTTCCAGCAGTATTAATCTTCGGATAAATATTTTGGGCAACAACATCCACCTCAGTATGCCCCTTTTCAGGTGCGCTACAACACTATTAAGGAAAAGTGGAGTGTCGATGAATTGGGAAACATGCTGGTTCAAGAGAAAGCAAGGCTAGGCCAGCAAAATATAAGTGAAGCATACTTCGTCAAGCAAGGAGTGAAAAATAAGCGTGGGTGACCTGCAAATGGTTTTAAGGGAGCACCACAGAGTAATTCTGGTCAATGTCAATGTAAGAATGCTAAGAAAGTTGACGGTAGCTGTCTTTTCTGTAAGAAACCAGATCACTTTCAGAATGCTTGCATAAAGCGTCAAAAGTGGTTCGAAAGTAAAGGTAATCCTTTGGGGTTCATAAGCTATTTTGAAACAAATTTGACTGTTAAGGAACCTTCTTTATCATGGTGTCTGGTGCTAATGTTCATGTTTCTAATTCGACGCAGAGATATCTTACAACCCAAACCACAAACCAGAATGATAATTTCTTTATATGGGCAATGGAAATAAAACCCCAGTTAATGTTGTAGGCATCTATCGTCTGGTTCTAGACCATGGATACTTTATTGATTTAGAAAACACTATTTATGTTCCAACTATTTCCCGTAATTTAATTTCAATTTCACAACTAGATAGACAATGTTTTAAATTTCAAATTGCCAATGGATGTTTCAGTTTGTTTAAGGATTATGAAATTATTGGTTCTTTATCTTTCTGATGGTCTTTACAAGATACACTTATCATCATCATCATTACCTAGAACCCATGTAACCATGCATCATAATGATAGAACTGAACGTGTTGAGGGTAATTCCTCATTCTTGTGCCACAAGAAACTGGGACATATATCCCTTGAAAAGCTTAAAAGATTGGTAAAAGATACTGATTATAAGAGTTGTGTGGATTTTATTAAAGGCAAGATGACAAAACACAGAAAGAAGGGTGCCACAAGTAGTTCATCACTTCTTGAAATAATGCATACAGATATTTGTGGACTTTTTGTTGTTCCAACTTTTGGAGGAGAAAAATATTTTATCACCTCTATTGATGATTTTTCACATTACTGTTATCTATAGTTATTGCACGATAAATCTCAAGCTGTGAATGCTGTCGAGACATTCATTACTGAAGTTGAGATGCAATTGGAAAATAAAGTGAAAATCATAAGGTTTGATAGGGGTTGAGAATATCAAGGAAGGTATGATGAAACATGACAACATCTTGGACATTTCGCTCTACTTCTTCAAAATCTTGATATTGTAGCTCAATACACAACGCTAGGTTCTCCTTGGCAGAATGGTGTAGCTAAAAGGCATAATCATATTCTAATGGAAATGGTTAGAAGCATGATCAGTCATGCGAATTTACCCTTGAGTTTGTGGATGTATGCTCTTGGCACGGCGGTTTATATTTTAAATAGAGTTCCGAGCAAGGCAGTTCCAAAGACCCCTTTTGAACTGTGGAAAGGCTGAAAACCTAGTTTCCCCGTTCACCTTAGAAAGAAGCGTTGGTTGAACCTCTGGACTCTATCTCATTACTATTGGATTGAGATGGAGGAAAGGAGTTCACACAAGACCACAGAGCGAGAGAGCCATTCCTTTAATACTTTTGGCTCTCGGGAACTGCAAAAGCAGTAAGAGAATAAAAATTTTGAATTCAGTCAGTTCGGGTGAAAAGAACTTCCCCTGGGGGCGGGTCGATCCTGGCTATCTCACAACACATGGTGATTTAAGCACCGGATGAGCAGCCACCAGAGCCCTTCCCATAACCCCGATCCTTCTCCTTAACCCTTAATCCCAAGACTTTCTTGCCTCGGTCAGGAATAAGAGGAGTGAGGCGAGGGGCTCCTCTCAATCGATGAAGGCTTGAAATTACTGCTGTCTCTGACAGAAAAGATGTGACCGACTGCATTAGCACTTGTTGAATTCCCATGGTAACAATGGAAAGCGAACCCAAGTCCTTTGCTTTTCCTAGTCTCGTTGTCATTTGACTGGGACCAACCTCCGTTGGCTGAGAGTCCAGAGTGATCACATACTTACTCAATAAAAGGTATCGGTATTCTCATCAATCTTGAGTAATTGGGTCACTGAAGAAAGAAAAGAAAAGACGAGCCTGATCGACTAGACTCTTTTCCCTGACCCCCGGCCTAAGGCGGGAGTGGCTGGATTTCTCTATTCTATTTAATAAGTGGCGCCCGAAACCTAGCTAACTTGCTTAGGTGATGGTTTATTCGCCGATTCAGGATCTCTATGGCGCTCGAGAATCGTCCCGAGATTCCCTTTCCTAATTAAGCTAAATAAAAAACGCAAGAAGTAGCTTATGTCATAGGAACAATAGGTGGGGACCTAGCCCTCAGCAACTGAGGGGATAATACCTACACACAAAACTACCCCTCTTCCCGAAAACTTCTTTATGATCGAGGGAAAAAAAGTCGGAACTACAACTTAAGCGAATCGAATTCTCTGGGTTCGAGGCACTAGCTTTCCAGTTGCGTCAGTTCTTGGTTCTCCTGAGTTATCTTTGCTTTGCGTTAACTCATTTTTCCCGGGTCGGTTAGAGATTGATTGCTATTGATACCGACATCATTTTTTGTTCAAAATGAAATCCGTTAACCTATAAGCGCAAAAAATCTAACTAAAGAAAAAAAAAGCAACTTTCAACACCCTCGTACGGCTATTCCATTCTTTTTGAATTCCATCTTCCCCGGGGCGGAGTATTCACTATTCATCTTTGACCTAGGCAGGTCTCGTGAGAGCCTAGAGTGCTAAACTAATACCTTCAAGTTTGGGGGTGTTCAGCTGAATCAGGGTTTATAATCCCAAAGAAAATAAATTGGATATGAAAACTGTTTGTGGTTACTTCATTAGTTTTCCTGAAAAATCAAAAGGATATATTATTTACTGTCCTAACCATAGTATGAGAATTGTTGAAACTGGAAATGCAAAATTCATTAAGGTGGTGAAGTATGTGTGAGTACACTGGTACAAGAAAGATATGTTAAAGAAGTTAGGGTAATGATCCCTTCACGTGACACTTCTATAGATATTGTGACTCCATCTATTGTCGAACACATCGACAATGATGAATCACAAATAACAGCACCACAACTTCATGATGAGACTATCACCAATGAGGAAGTACTGGTAGAACAACCACAAGACCAAGCATTAAGAAAATCTCAAAGATAACGAAAAAATGCTATTCGGATTTATGAAGACAAACCAATTTGAGTTGATTGGCAATTCAGATTTCGATTTCATGGGATGTGCTGATACTCAAAAGAGCACATTTGGATATCATTTCCTATTAGCTGGAGGAGCAATTATTGGGATTCAATGCCTAAAACGAAGGCACATCGGGAGCAAAAATAAAAAATATCGAACCCCTAAAGAGGACCGGTCATGCATCGTATATATGAATATAAAAGGACAAGAGTTAAGACATGATAACATACCCTTGTAGTCCTTTGATTGAATATTGAAGTTGATGCCGATGACCGCAAATCTGATTTCATAAGTCCTTGATGATCCAAATACCGAAAGCACTACATCTCTACTAGTCACGCATCGGGAGATGATCGAAACAACGACTACTCAATTATCCTCCAAAGATAAGGCTAGAAAGGAGTAGTAGGAATGATCTCTAAAGATTATGATCACTCTAAGTGATACAAAATTTGTTCTTGATTTTTCTTTCTCTCTCTAAAAAAGTGTAAGAATATCATCAAAATGAACTCTATCTCTCGCTCTCTCTAGGTGATGGTCGAAATTCATTGTTATGGTGGAAGAGGATGAACCTTGTTTTATAGCAAAGTCACCACCTACTACCACATCTTCCACCCAAATGATGAACAAAGATAAGATGCTCTTACCACTATACTTTGTCCTCAAATGTAAAGAAACTTCCTCAACACATGCAAACAAGAGGCAAAGTCATCAACAAAGATGCTACAAGGGGTGGGGCGGCCCACACCATGATAGAGAAGGATTCTATTTGTTTCGGTCCATGAAATGAACCATCGTGTCTGCAGTCCGACTGATACACTTTGGGTCGTCTCAAATACAATTAATTAATCTAATTAAGTAATTAAGATATTATTTCTCCGAGGAATAATTATTCAGGAATTAAATTAATCACCTAGTGATTTATTTAATTCACCAGACCGATTTAATTTATCCAATAAATCAAATAAGACATCCAATTCCAGTTCATATTATTCTGTCGTCTCCCTATTTCGCGACTTGGTAGGTTCGTCTCAGTAAGCAATGGGAGGAACCAAAGAGTTATTGCACCACCTAGCCAGTCCCGCAACCTATACTGTAACCTTACTGAGAACGAATGGTAGGGATCATTCAAGAACCATCCTTTCGTGAATACTAGTATACGTATAAACCATTCTCTCAAATGTCCCAATCAAGTTATAGGGTCACGATCAGTCAAACCCTATATGTACTTGACTATGCATGAGTTAATGCAAATCGAAATTACTGAGCTCTCGTGTATCTAACACAACTAGCTCCAATGCTTTGGCCAAATACTTACGATATCATCTACCAATAAGTGCGTAGGACATATTTCTGTTCACTTACAAGAGAGAATCTTATCTTGGTATTTAGTAGAACTTGCTACTTGCCCGTCAAGATGTATGTCGAGGTTGACCCTCACCTTTCCGTTTTCTGGGTCAAACTACTCTAGTGAAAATCTTAACGTCACAAGTACATCCCTATTAAAACCTCAAGTCAAAGGTTCATGAACACCTATCACAACCTTTCGATTCCGTCATTGGCTGTCCCAGAGTGAAATTCATATGACGAATTTAGGGTGAGTTGGTTCGAGTATACTAATCCCATTATCATACCTACAACGTGTGCTCCCACTAACTATTAGTGACGACATGCACTCTCCAAGTCAAAAAACACGCCATACAAGTCTTCACATAAACTTAACGCCCAATCAAGTTTCATCGACTTGCAAACGATTAAGTATTTGAGCCATAAACTTTTACAGTGCCAATCCCCTTATCCAATAAGGAGTGGAATATTTGCTCTCAAATATATGGACTAGTTTCTATATATATATTTACGAGTCAGGAATACTAGTGACTTCCAGTAAATAAAGAAACAAACAATTGACCTCTGATAAGAATTTACATAATAACAAGTACAATGCCCTCTCTCATACATCCTCTGAGTGGCATTCGTGGGCATATTCCTAACAATCTTCAACTTGCACACAATGCCACACACTATGGTATCTAATACCTATATTCTCCAGATGACGCTCCAAGCTTATCTGAGAAAGTGGCTTGGTCAGTGGATCAGCAATATTGTCTTCTGAGTCTATTCTATGCAGCACAATATATCATTTGCGAAAGAAATCTCTCACGAGATGATACTTTCCCTCAATGTGTTTTATACTGTTGTGAAACCTCGGATCCTTGGCCTGTTCTACAGCTCCATTGTTATCGCACAAAATTGGAATAGGCAGCTCAACGCATGGTATCACTTGAAGTTCACCCAGAAACTTTTAAATCCAAAACCCTTCCTTAGAGGCCTTCGAGGCCGCTTGATACTCAGCCTGACGGGTGGAATTAGCAGTCGCGCTCTGCTTGGCACTATGCCAAGATACTGCTCCTCCATTAAGAGTAAAAATGTAGACAGAAGTAGACATCGATTCATCTTTATGTCCTTGGAAGTCTGAATCAACGAACCCCGTCACATTCAGTTCTCCACCACCATATATAAGGACCAGATCTCTAGTCCTTCTTAAGTACTTGAGAACATTTTTTACGGTGGTCTAATGTTTCTTTCCTGGGTTTGCCTGAAACCTGCTTACCACACTCATAGCGTGTGCAATGTCAGGTCTCGTACACAGCATAACGTACATATGTCTACCCATGGCGGACGTATATGGTATATTACTCATTTCCTTTGTTCCTCACTATGAGGACACATCTTCGAGGTGAGTTTCATTCCACATCGCATAGGAAGGAACCTTCTTTTAGATTCATCCATCTGAAATCTCTTTAAGATCTTATATATATATAGAGGGCTTGAGAAAGACCTATCATTCTCTTTGCTCTATCCCGATAGAATTGAATCCCAAAAATGTAGGTAACTTCTCCCAAGTTTTTCATGGAGAACCTACTCGAAAGCCAAGCTTTCATAGAACTGAGCATTCCCACATCATTTCCTATTAGTAGAATATCATCTACATATAGTACTAAAAATGAGATCTTGCTCCCACTAACCCTCTTGTATATACAAGGTTCCTCTTCATTTTGCACGAAATCAAGCTCTTTGACAGCTTCGTCAAAATGAAGGTTCCAACTATGTGAAGCCTACTTCAGTCCATAAATAGAACGCAGAAGTTTGCACCCTTTATTAACATCGACCTCGGACACAAAACCTTTAGGCTTCTCCATATAAATATATCCTCCTCGAGAAATCCATTAAGGAAATCCGTCTTTACGTCCATCTGGCATATCTCATAATCGTGGTAGGCAGCTATAGCAAGCATCATTCGAATAGACTTGATCATAGCTACGGGAGAGAAGGTATCGTGGTAATTGATCCCTTCTTTTGGGTATAACCCTTTGCTACAAGCCTCACTTTATAGGTGTTAACCTTGCCACCCCCATCAGTCTTTCTCTTGTAGATCCACTTGAACCCAATGGGCACTATGTCTTAGGGGTGGCCTACTAGTGTAGTCCACACCTGATTGGCACACATCGAGTCTCTCTCAGCTCTGATAGCTTTCCGCCATTTCATGGGATCTACATCCACCATCGCTTGGTCATAGGTCGCCTGTCGTTCTTTTGGATATCACCTGGAACCTCATGGATACCCAGTTCCTCCAAGTGCATAAAGCCATACCTCTCAGGTAATTGAGACACCCTATTAGACCTATGGGGTGGTTGTACTTGTCTTTCAGAAGGTTCAAGGTTCGGTTCCAACTTTTTGTACATGTGTCTCTTTAAGAGTTTCATTGTATTCTTCTAAAGAAATACTTCTACCCGCTCCAACTTCCTGAATGAACTCGTCTTCCAGGAAGCATGCTTGTAAAGCAACGATGATATTTCGATTTTCAGGCATGTGGAATATATAACTCATCGTCCCAGATGGGAATCCAATGAAATGTTCCTTCACGGACCTTGCTTCCAACTTCTCCACCTTAGTCTTCTCGATATAGGCGGGACATCTCCAAATCCTAATGTGATTAAGACTTGGTTTCCTACCCTCCCACATCTCATGTGGAGTTTTAGAAAAGGACTTGGAAGGACATGTGTTCAAGATATAAGCAGCAGTAAGTGGCGCATAACCCCATAGGTAAATCGGTAAGTCGATGTATCTAAGCATGGAAAGAACCATGTACAACAAGGTTCGGTTCCTTCTTTCTGACACACCATTTAACTCAGGAGTTCGTGGAGGTGTGAGTTGTGATACTATTCTGTGCTCCTTTAAGAACTCGTCAAACTCTATACTTATATACTCGCCACCTCGATCCGACCGAAGTGCTTCGATATGAATACCAGTTTGTTTTTGTACTAGGGCCTTAAATTTCTGGAATTATGCAAAGGCCTCGAATTTGTGTTTCAGTAAGTACACATAATCATACCTTGTATGATCATCCGTGAACATAATGAAATACTGATATCCATCACGTGCTGCTTCCAAAGCACCACACACGTCGGTATGGTATAATCCAAGTTTATCAATGGCTCTTTCAAAAGACCATGTGAATGGGGACTTAGTCATTTTGCCTTTAAGGCAAGATTCACAAATTGGAAACGGATCCAATTTCAATGGGCCCGTAAGTCCATCATTTTTCATTTTGTAAACCTTGGTCTGACTAACATGACCAAGTCTAAGATGCCATTTCAAAGCTTGATTAGTCTTATCCCTACCATGCTTCCTAGTCATATTGTTCACAACGACTTTGTTACTTAGGTTTAGATGATACAGTTTATTTAACAATGTAACAGTGCGTACTAATTTATTTCCAAAATAAAATTTGCAAGTACTATCACCAATAAAAAAGAAAGACCTTTCCGATCCATGACCGGAATAGATACAATATTTTTATGCCCCTTTATCAAAACAAGTACTTCATATAACGTTAAAACAAAGTAGGATTCCAAATCCAAACGAAGTGATCCTATATCAGTTGCTGCGAGACTATGCCCGCTTCCGACAGTAATCATCACTTTCCTAGCTCCAAACTTCCTACTTTGTTCCAGATCCTGATTCATGGTACAAATGTGAGAACTAACACCTAAATCCAGTATCTAAGAAGTAGAAGATACAGTAGCAAAACAATTCGTTTCTAAAACTTGAAGTTCTGTACCTGAAGCACCATGGAGGATCGGACAGTCTCTTGCCCAGTGGCCCAGCTCACCGCATTTGAGACATGCATCCGTTTTCACCTTCTTGATCTTAGGAACCATCGGGGCTTTGCCCTTACCCTTAAAAACCTTACCTTGTGAGCACATCTACTTCTTGGTCTTTTTCTTCTTATTCTTGGACCTCCGAGATCCAGAAGAAATCACAAGGGCAGATTCATTCCCCCACGGTGTAATTCAGTCATTATCATTCAGTAATTGTCACTCAGTAATTTTCACTCGTTAATAATCATTCATCATTCATATTCAACCATTGTATTCACCGGTCAGAGTATTTGTATCGTGTATCAGTTATTATTCATCTTTCTACCTGGTTGGAGGATCGAGCCGTGTTTCTCATCATTGTCATCTTTATAGTGGGCTGTGTGTGAGGAGTAGCGCACGCTACGTACTCTCTTTAGCGCGCGCTAATTGAGTACGGGTAGCGCACGCTACCTCTCAGCATTAACGCAAGCTAACGTGGTTCAGGCAGGCAGTCCAGTGGGCACTGGACTGCAGTTAAGTTGTAGTAGCGCACGCTATGAATGGTAAGTAGCGCACGCTAGTAAGTTTAGATAGTGCATGCTATGCAGTCAGTGTAGCTCGTGCTAAGGTTGATCAGGCAGAGTTCAGTGGGTACTGGACTAATCTGGAATAATTCATAGCGCACGCTATGAGTATATTTTAGCCTACGCTAATGATGTATTAGCGCACGCTGAGTTTTGGGTGTAGCGCACGCTATCGCGAGCAGATCAGTGAAAAGGAGGTTTTGGACTTCAGTTACTGGGCATCAGATATTCTGTTAGCGCACGATAACATTTTGGGGTTAACGCACGCTAACGAGGCAGTCAGTAGGTACTGTACTGTCCAGTTAACTCGCTAGCGCATGCTAAATATCAGGGCTTAGCGTGCGCTAAACTAGAACAGTATAAATAAGACAGTCAGCCCAGGTTTCGTCATTTCTCGCATATCATTTTGTTTTTTAGGTGTTTTGGGCGATTTCGGACGTTTTGGAGAGATTTCTCCGAGCTAAATCCATCTATCATCATCTTCAATCTTATCATTCGGATTAATCATCATTTCATCCTCTCCAACACATCAAATAAAGGTAATGGTTCTTGGGTCTAGTGTTGGTCCCTTTTTCAAGTATACTCGATACAGCTTGGGAAATTTTTGAGCAACAGGCTGTATGGTTTTCGAATCTGAGTGCGTAGCGGAAGTCTTTAATATAGAAAGTTGCCTGTCGATGCAGTAACTCGGTCTATTCTCCTGTTAGCTTGGTGCATACAGGGTTTTGCAGTGTATACTTATATAAATTGCAGTTATGAAAACAGTAACGGCGACAGGTGAATAACACAGTATTTAAGTGGTTCGAGGTAAACCCCTCTACGTCCACTGGTCCTCCACACAGGAGTAAAACGTTTTATTATAAATACTGCGTACACAACTATGTATTTATAATCAAACCTATCCTTGTATCGTTAACACAGATAGATACAAAGACTGTCGCTTTTAACCGTTCACACAGATTGGTTAAAGCTTCCTTCTTGACTAGCTTCTTCACACACAGTTCCAAAGCTTCGTCCTCTTATTCGTCCCACACAGGTCAGAATAACTTTGTTGAGTTCACACAGAGCTCGGTTTTTACACAAAGGTAAAAAGGTAGGTAACCGGGTAAGAACAACAGCTTTGAATATGAAGTTCTTGAGCATATGATGACTGTTCTTGATGTTGAGCACTGTATATCTCTTTGGATCTTAATTTGCAGAAAGCTTCTGGAGATATGTTTTGCTCTGATGTATATAATGATAGCTTCTTCACTTGGTAACTTCGGTTGTGATTCTAATCTTCAACGCTCTTATGAGATATATATATAGTCTTCTGAATAATATATCCGTTGAGATAGATCCGTGGGCAAGATTTGATAGTTGACTTGAATAGACAAGGATCCGGATATTGCGGGATTTGAAGATCTCTGACAGCTTCAGTATTTAAATACTTTATCCTTTCAGTATTTAAATACTTCTTTATCAAACGGTACTTGTCTTTAGTGAATATTAGAGATTCCTTTTCAAACGGTCTTCAGTCCTGTTCCGATGTGAATGCTGTATCCACTGGTGCTGTAGCCATATTGGAATAGTCAGGCGCTGTATGGAAGGGTGTTGTATTAAGGTTTCGAGACAGCTTCCATACTTGGCGTTTACTTAGACTTCGTTGCTGTATTTTGGTAGCGCGTGAGCTTGCTGTATGCTGGCGGCATGAGAAGGTCTTCGATACAGGATTGCAACTTCAACCGGCCGATACTGTGGCTTGTCAGATCAAGCTTTTGGCAATTATCAAAACAATATTATTTATCCCAACAATTTCCCCCTTTTTGATAATTTCCAAAACTTCTTTGATGATTCCAAAACTTCTTGATCATACCAAGGTTTTGATATCAAAATCTCTTCAGGCTAAAACAATTTCCCCTTCGATAACCACTTGATGGCAACTTGAGAGGACTTCGATACAGGAGATGTTTTAATCCCACTGTTTCCTTCCCTATTTGATAATATCTTGAGCAGGCTTCTTGATCTTCTGTCAAATGATCTGGTCTTCAGCACTTAATCTAAAAGATATGTGAACTGCTCGCAGGCAAGTTCTAAAATGATAGCATCTAATAGGGAAGTGTATTATATCTTAAACTTATGATTGGCGCGCAGGCACAATCTTACATTCGTGATCTAGTTGAGTGCAACTGAACCTATGAACTGTTCATAGACGAGTTCTTACAGCAATACACAATAAATTTATCAATCATAATTGATGTCCTGTTGTGAAAATAGTATAATGTTCTTCCTTAAAAGGTACATACAGGATTCAATTTATGTTCGGATTAACGCTGTATTCATGGGTCGTACTGTATTCCCCCTTAATTAATGCACACGTCAGCTGTAGGAAGGTTTCATGCCTTCTTTGTCCTACAGTGCTGTCTTGACTGTTCTGAGTGTACAGTTAATTAATGGCAGATACTGTATTCATGGGTCTTACAAAGATTCCCCTCACTTAATGAGTAAAAGCATAAAAACTTACAGGATTTCATTTGTAGTGTTTCCCGATAGTGCCTTTCGGTACCCAAATTTGCCGGGCAACAATTTGTTTGTTGTAGGCTACTTTTGGTCCATTATATCGATATCTACATGGGGCAGGCACGTAGTCGTTGTAATCATGATAATTATGATGCATGAAAAATCGAGAATTATAGTTGTTATTCCAGTACGATTGTCGTCTCGGAAGTGGATCCATTTTATTTGGCCTAACATCTTGCCTTCTGGGTCTCCAGTTGGATTCCCAACGATGTTGTTGATATCGCGCGGACACCGCTTTCTTGATGGATAACGGGGCCTCGTATCCGGTGCCTAGCGCATGCATCGAGAGTATCGTCAGACGGGCCTTTGTTGGTTGGATACTGCCTTCTTCTCGAATGATCTTTGGCGTTTATGATATGCTTGTGGAGCATGCTGAGTACGCCTTCGAGTGGTCATGGTTCCACTGTCTCGAATAGTAGAGTTGCGGGATGGAATGGCGGCTTTGTCGTCATGTGCAACAGGTTCCTTCATAGGACTCGGGATTTCTTTCGATACAGGAATGGATTCCTCACTCCTGACGAATACCGTACTAGATTTTTCTTTGTTGGAGAACGAGTTGTACCCTAAGCCACGTTTATCATGAGCATGTTGCCCAGTGCTTAGGATCTCTTCCATTATTTTAGAGGATTTCTCGAAAGATTTCAAGATTGTCTCTAATTCTCCTTCACGTTTCTCGAGAGATTTTACTTTGGCTTCGAGTAGAGCCAAATCATTTGTCTTGCTTTCAAGATGAGACTTAGTCTCATTTAGATCGTGAGCAAGTTGATGATTGCTCTCCATGAGTTTTTCTAAATTGACTTTGCTGTTTTCGCAATCAACTGACATATTTTCGTAATTATTCTTCAGCAAGTCATTTTCTTCTTTCAGCTCTAAGTTAGAAATTTCAAGCTGGGTGTTTTCTCTTTTCAATATCTCATGGGCCGTTTGAATGTTATTAAATTCATTCAACATATTTTCAAAGGTATGAGATGCATTTATAGGAATAGTTGAGGTGGAGCTTACCTCATCATCATCGCCGTCTTCATTTTCTTCTTTAACTTCAGCCATAGAGCACACATAGGCTCTATCCTCTAGCTCATCATCAGACGAATCACTATCAGTGACCACCTGAAGACATTCTTCGGTCTTTGTTGATGCGGGCGGAGCTTTTGATTCTCCAATGAAGGCTTTGAGTTTGTTCTTCATCCTGTTTCTCCAGTCATCAAACTCGTTAATGTGAAACATAGATATCTTATTAGACATAAAGGTATCCATATTAGAAGATGGGAATTACAAAGACTGTTTTTGAAAATAAGTGTTTTTAAGGATCTGATTCAGTTAAAAATACGACTGATTCTTTTTAGAATCAACCGCTCCGTTACCAATTGTTGGTCCCTTTTTGATATACTCAATACAGCTTGGGAAATTTTTGAGCAACAGGCTGTATGGTTTTCAAATCTGAGTGCGTAGCGGAAGTCTTTAATATAGTAAGTTGCCTGTCGATACAGTAACTCGGTCTATTCTCCTGTTAGCTTGGTGCATACAGGGTTTTGCAGTGTATACTTATATAAATTGCAGTTATGAAAACAGTAACGGCGACAGGTAAATAACACAGTATTTAAGTGGTTCGAGGTAAACCCCTCTACGTCCACTGGTCCTCCACACAGGAGTAAAACGTTTTATTATAAATACTGCGTACACAACTATGTATTTATAATTAAACCTATCCTTGTGTCGTTCACACAGATAGATACAAAGACTGTCGCTTTCAACCGTTCACACAGATTGGTTAAAGCTTCCTTCTTGACTAGCTTCTTCACACACAGTTCCAAAGCTTCGTCCTCTTATTCGTCCCACACAGGTCAGAATAACTTTGTTGAGTTCACACAGAGCTCGGTTTTTACACAAAGGTAAAAAGGTAGGTAACCGGGTAAGAACAGCAGCTTTGAATATGAAGTTCTTGAGCATATGATGACTGTTCTTGATGTTGATCACTGTATATCTCTTTGGATCTTAATTTGCAGAAAGCTTCTGGAGATATGTTTTGCTCTGATGTATATAATGATAGCTTCTTCACTTGGTAACTTCGGTTGTGATTCTAATCTTCAACGCTCTTATGAGATATATATATAGTCTTATGAATAATATATCCGTTGAGATAGATCCGTTGGGCAAGATTTGATAGTTGACTTGAATAGACAAGGATCCGGATATTGCGGGATTTGAAGATCTCTGACAGCTTCAGTATTTAAATACTTTATCCTTTCAGTATTTAAATACTTCTTTATCAAACGGTACTTGTCTTTAGTGAATACTAGAGATTCCTTTTCAAACGGTCTTCAGTCCTGTTCTGATGTGAATGCTGTATCCACTGGTGCTGTAGCCATATTGGAATAGTCAGGCGCTGTATGGAAGGGTGCTGTATTAAGGTTTCGAGACAGCTTCCATACTTGGCGTTTACTTAGACTTCGTTGCTGTATTTTGGTAGCGCGTGAGCTTGATGTATGCTGGCGGCATGAGAAGGTCTTCGATACAGGATTGCAACTTCAACCGGCTTTCGATACAGGGCTTGCTGTATCAAGCTTTTGGCAATTATCAAAACAATATTATTTATCCCAACATCTAGAATTTCGGATTTTGAGTATTTTTCTTCCGATCTCTTCGTATAAGCTTGATATTATGTTGGAATATGTTAGATATGGATTATCTACATTGGATACATGTATTCCTACGGATTTATTGGTGTATACTTCGGATTTCATGAATGTTGGGGTTTGATTCAACAACACCTTAGGGTTGACTTTGATTTTTGAGGATTTTCGATTAGATGTTGTCGTTAACTCGAGTTGTGGATTCCTATGGGATTATTGATATCATTGAAGACATCCTCTTGGTTTGAACTACTCATTTTGGAGATTGGTTTCGTTATATTTGGGATTGTTTATAATCAAGGATTGAATGTTTACAACGTATTCGTTAGAATGCCTCTTTGAGTTTGGATATTGTTGTATCGACTTTTGAGTTTGATACGTATATTGAGCGTTTGTTGGTATTCATGTTATTCAAGGTTGTTCGAGCGACCGACATCTCAGTGTAGGACGTTTGTTCGAGGAAGAACATTCTTCACTGGTATTGAGTAAGTTAATTCTTACTCGGTTAAAAGGATATTCATTTCTTTTGTTATTGTTCATTCATAATCATAACCCATTCATAATGTATTAACCGTATTGAGACTTGTAATTGTCGAATAATCGATTCATTCACGAGAAACGACGGTTCCAATCATTTCATTGAGCTATCATTCACTTCACTATTATTTCATCTCTGTGAGTCATTCTTGACTTTGTCGAATTGTTATTCATTAATATTCTTCATGGTTATTCTTGTTCATATGACCTTCTGGGTTCATATTACGTGGCCGGGTGGGGATGTGTGGAATTTTTAGTCGGGCACATGATGGTCATGTGTTCGGGTTCACCGACATAATGGACTGTGCACACAGTAACGTACCTCCATGAGACTAATTAGGTACAAGGACGGGTGTGTCCGAACACTCGTCTTGTGAAATTGCACATACCATTACGGGCGTACTATGATGCTCCTCTTCAGCTTAATTTCATAATTAAAATATATCATGATTGTGTTTATTCAAATCTTGAGGATTGTTGTTCTGTGTAACTGATCCCATTGGGGGATGTTGTTTTCAGGTCATGGCAAGGCTAAAACACGTGAAGAGAATGTTGATGGAGAGGAGTCACAGTGATACTAGTAGGGGGCCCCAGTCCTTTTCAGTCATTCGTGTTTCTTCATTTTATTTCCGCTGCAGACTTCCGTTTGAGTACTCATTTTATTCAGTGTTGTATATTTTATCTTCATATAAAATATACATGTATTCTGTATTATCTTGGGTGTGTTGTAATGAAACTCCTCATCGGAGTAATTGATGATATAATGTGGTTCGGTACTACAATTATATTATTTAAGTCATTAGTTTTTATTCGCCTGGTGGGTCCCAGTCGGGGGTCCACGACACTGTAATGGTCGCCTAGTTTGGGGTGTTACGGAATTGGTATCGGAGCGTGGTTTTGATTACTACCTTCCGAGTCATGTCTCATTGAATTCATCGTTCATCAAACTAGTATCATTGGACTTTCGCGCCACGTGTGACCTGTGCAAGAGCCGAGCCCCTCAGACCAAAGAACAGTAAGATTTCTAACGCCATGGTATAATTTCTGGAAATAAGAATCACTCATTCATCATTCTACAGTCAACAATCCTCAACCATCATTTTTATTTTGATCATGTCGATCATGTTAACTCATTAATCACTCATTTCATCTCATTGTTCAGTTGTTGATCTTAAGGATCGTATCATTAATCTTGTTAACCTGTTCAAGATAATCATTTCAAGAATTTCATCAAATAATCATGTCACCTCAGTGGATCATTCATGTAATCATTGTGTTAGAGCGCGTATGCTCGTTTTCATCATTTCATAATGTAATCATAATGCGATATTCATGCAAGATCTATAACTATCTTGTGACTTTCCTACTTCAGTATGGAGAGAGCAGGCAGAGGACGCGGGGGAAGAGGCCGTGGTGTGGGCCAAAACCCGAGAGCTCGTGTGAATACATGCGCGAATGCGAGGAATAATTCTAATTCATCGAGCAACGACGCTGCCACTCATTCACCCCGAAATGATCATTCACTGTCAGGGAGTCGTACCCGGGACACAGCTCAATCAGAAGGTGTTCGGGTTGATCCACTTGCTTTTATGCAGGGCATGATGGCCCAGATGACTCAGATGGCACACCTCATGGAGACGATGTAGAACTCAACCATTCAGAATCAACAGGCTCCTCCGCCGCCACCTCAGGGGCAGGAGAGTGGTGTGAGTAGTATCATTGACGACATCTCTCGCCAGAGACCACCTACTTTTGAGGGCTCATCTGTGCCGGCGGATATTGTTCACTGGCTTGAACATCTCGATAAGTTATTTGCCATGGTGGAGTGTCCCGAAGGACACAAAGTTTCAGTTGCGGCTTACTATCTGGGTAAGAGCGCTCATTCATGGTGGTTATCGTTGAAGCCCACCGACGGATCATGTACTTGGGATCAATTCAAGACTCTGATGATGGAGAAGTATTATCCGGCCCCACTCAGAGAGGCCAAGTTATCAGAATTACTCACTCCCGACCCCTCAACAGATAATGATGTTCTCGCCATTACCGAGAAATTTCAGGAGCTACTTCCTTTCGCCTCATCTATTATTCACTCAGAGGCGGACAAGATCAAGTATTTCAGCAAGAGGTTGAAACCTCGTATGCGGATGCAGTTGCTTAATCACAATTGCACCACTTTGGCCGAATTCATCGAGAAAGCTCTTATGAGCTTACTGCTAAAGAGATTGCTAAGCAACAACATTCATCTGCTAGCAAGAAGTCAAAGAATCGTAATCAGTCTGGAGGCAATCAGGCAACTTTTAAGAAGCCTCGTGCGGGTCTACTTTTTCTGAGCGACCTCCTATGGCGCCTAGACCCGTGGAATCTCAGTCCCGGACGGCCAGTTCAGTCATCACCTGTTTCAACTGTGAAGAACAGGGCCATTTCAGCACCAAGTGTCTGAGGCAGACTATCACATGCCATAACTGTGGGATTGCTAGGCATAAGGGCCATTTTTGCCAAAGGGACTCCAAACCTACTCCGGCGTCATCTCAGGCCCCGAGACAGTCAGCGGTTCAGAATAAGGCCACTCAGTCTGCGTCGTTCAAGACGACAGGAGCAAATAAAGGCGGAGCCAAGAGCTATCAGATGGGAGCATCCGGTTCGGGGGCCGGCAAGCCCCGAATTTATGAGATGAAGAAGACCGACGATCCAGAGGATCGGATGATCTCAGGTACACTCGATATTCTATCTCAACCTGTGTGTACCCTTTTTGATACTGGTGCATCACATTCATTCATTTCCGAGTCATGTTTGAGTAGACTACGTCTGGGTAGTGCTACTAGTTGTGAGCCTTATGTCATTGGTCTACCGGATGGTAGAAGAATTATTGGGAATCGTGAGATTAAGTATTGTCCGATTCAGCTTCATGGCCGTGATTAGTTAGCAGACCTAATCGTGGTAGATTTACCAAGAGACGATGTCATCTTGGGTATTGATTGGATGGATCATCACGATGCCATCATTAGTGTCCGTAAGCGTATGGTCACTATCATTTCAGACGATGGGGTCGAATGGGTATTTCAGGGAGGTAATCCCAGTTGCTCCGGGAAAGTCATCAACTTGATGAAAGCAGTGAAATTACCCAGTCAGGGGTGTGTTGTTTATTGGTGCTATATGACCAAAATCGAGAAATCATCAGTAATGTTGGAGGATATTCCGATAGTGAGAGAATATGCCGATGTATTTCCAGACGAGTTACCTGGTTTGCCTCCACAAAGAGATGTGGAATTCACGATTGAGTTGGAGCATGGTACGTCTCAAATATCAAATGGACCCGATCGAAATGCTGGAATTGAAGAATCAATTGGAGGATTTGACCGAGAAAGGTTATACCCGACCGAGTGCGTCCCCGTGGGGAGCACCAGTGTTATTTGTCAAGAAGAAGGACGGTTCATTTCGTTTGCGTATTGATTATCGGGAGTTGAACAGAGTTACAATCAAGAATAAATACCCTCTACCCCATATTGATGATCTTTTGGATCAACTTCAGGGAGCTTTAGTATTTTCCAAGATCGACTTAAGATCTGGATATCACCAGTTGCGAATTCGAGAGTCGGATATCGCAAGGACGGCGTTTCGAACACGCTGTGGTCATTATGAGTTAGTGGTAATGCCGTTTGGGTAAACTAATGCACCTGCGGTATTCATGGAATTAATGAATCGTGTTTTCATCAACTATTTGGATCAGTTCGTGGTTGTCTTCATTAATGACATTTTGATTTATTCTCGTGACCGTGAGGAGCACGAATTTCACCTTCATCAGGTTCTCGACGTGTTGAGACGAGAGCAACTTTACGGAAAGTTTTCCAAATGTGAGTTATGGATGTCCGAGGTGACATTTCTCGGACATGTAATTTCATCAGACGGAGTTCGTGTTGACCCTCAGAAGACAGAGGCGATCCGAGATTGGCAACCTCCGAAGAATGTTAAGGAAATCCGAAGTTTTCTCGGATTAGCTGGTTATTATCGGCGATTTGTGGAAGGATTTTCTAAAATAGCTCAACCCATGACGAACCTTTTGCGGAAGGATAAGAAATACACGTGGTCCGACGCGTGTCAGTAAAGTTTTGAGGAACTCAAGAGTCGTTTGATTTCAGCACATGTCCTTTCCTTGCCGCAAGGTACGAAAGGATTTGTGGTATATAGTGACGCGTCCGGACACGGTCTTGGATGTGTATTAATGCAGAACGGGAAAGTTATTGCTTATTATTCACGACAATTGAGACCTTACGAGGTTAATTATCCGACCCACGACCTGGAGCTAGCAGCCATGGTGTTTGCATTGAATATTTGGCGCCATTATCTTTATGGCGTTACTTGTCAGATATTCACCGATCATAAGAGTTTGAAGTATATATTTACTCAAAAGGAGTTAAATATGTGATAGAGGTGGTGGTTGGAACTAATCAAAGATTATGATATTGAGATCCTGTACCACCCGGATAAGGCGAACGTGGTCGCCGATGCCTTGAGTCGTAAGTCCATTCAGGAGCAAATGCTTGCTCGTTTAACAGTTCATAGGGAGCTTCAGCAGGAATTCCTTCGACCCGAGATCAAGGTCTGGTTACAGAGAGTGCAAGGGCAACTTTTCATGTTGGAGATTTCATCGCCACTTGAGGAGTCAATCAGGGAGAATCAGGGTTCAGACCCTTTTTTGTCACGCATCTGGGAGGATGTGATTCAGGGGAAAGCCCCTGGATTTGTGGTCCACGAGGATGGAATTTTGCGATTTAAGAATCGGTTGCGCGTACCGGCGAATGACGAGTTGAAAAACTCGATTTTGAGAGAAGCTCATGCTACCCCATATTCCTTTCATCTAGGGTCTAGAAAGATGTACAAAGACTTGAAACAAAATTACTGGTGGAGTAATATGAATCGAGAAGTCGCGGAATTTGTTTCAAGATGTTTAACCTTTCAGCAAGTCAAGATAGAACATCAGCGACCGGCGGGTATGCTGAAACCGCTCCCTATTCCAGAGTGGAAGTGGAAAGATATTTCGATGGACTTCATCACGAGTTTGCCGACGAGTCGTCATGGCATGAATACAATTTGGGTAATTGTGGTCCGCTTAACTAAATCAGCTCATTTCCTTAAGATCAAGGATACGTGGGATCCCGAGAAACTTGCCCAGTTGTTCATCAAAGAGATAGTGAGATTGCACGGTACTCCTAAGAGTATGATCGTGACGGGCGATTCGTGTCGCATTTTTGGAAATCAGTTTATCGTGTTATGGGAACTCAGCTTAATCTCAGCACAGCTTTTCATCCTCAGTCCGACGGATAATCAGAGAGGACTATTCAGACGTTGGAGGACATGTTGAGGGCATGTGTTCTCGATTGGAAGGACGATTGGGAAGCCCAACTACCATTGATCGAGTTCACATAAAATAATAGTTGGCATGCTTCAATTAAGATGGCACCTTACGAGGCCTTGTACAGTCGTCGTTGTCGATGTCCCTTGTGTTGGGATGACTTATCAGAATCAATCGGCACTGAGCCCGATATGCTTATAGCTGCCTGTTAGAAGGTAGCTTTGATCAGGAGTCGTTTGTTGACCGCTCAGACTCGACAGAAATCATATGCAGATAACCGTCATCGGCCATTAGAGTTCGAGACAGGTGACCACGTTTTGGTCAAGGTATCCCCGAGTCGAGGTATCTTCCGTTTCGGGAAGCGGGGGAAGTTGAGTCCGAGATTTATTGGACCGTTTGAGATTTTAGATCGAGTAAGCAATCTGGCTTATCAATTGGCCTTACCTCCAGCATAGAGCCGAATTCATAATGTGTTTCACGTCTCTTAGTTGCGGAAGTATGTTGCCGACCCGAGCCACATACTTCAGTTCGATGAAATCGAGATGGCGGATGATCATTCGTATGAAGAGTGTCCTATATGAGTCTTAGAGCGGCGAATCAAACAGTTGAGGAACAAGATGATTCCTTTGGTTAAAATCCAGTGGTCTAGACACAGAGTCGAAGAGGCTACTTGGGAAATCGAGGATAGTATGCGAGAGATTTGTCCCGAGTTGTTTGACCCTTAGTTTCTGTAATATCCGGATTTATTATTGAGTATTTCAATTGTATTTGAGCCATGTATTATTCGGAATCGTGATATCGATATTGGAGTATGATATTTCTCACATTTGTATCTTTGTACATGAGTGTAGCATCATACAATTTTCCCATGCAAACTCGTGATAATGCACGCTAAGAATGTCGCTTAATGTGCGTTATTGGCTAAAACTAGCGCACACTACGAATGAAGAATTGCGTGCGTTAGGCAATCAATTATTGAGGTAGGTGGCTAGCACATGCGCCAGCCGAACATGGGTCCGGATAAGATTCCCGTGGGCGAACCTGGACAGATTTGGAGTCAACGCTTGTTAACGTGCGCTAAGGATACTGTGATAGCGTGCGCTAAATAACATACGAATAGAAATGTTATAAAAGGGACAACACCCCATTTCACTTGGTTTACATTCTTTTCACTTTTCCTTCGGTCTTGAGAGACCAGAGAGCCTCATATCTTCCTTAAACACACTTAGACCATCTCTTTTTGATCATTAAAGATTGGATGTCACTTGTGATTGATCACTGAAGTGGAGAAACATCTTGGATTGGCATACAAACAACCGGAGTTGGATTCTACCTTTTTGACTCGGTGTTTTCTTCATCTTAAGGTATGTTAATTCTTTCTCCAGCCTTAGATTCGTATTATGAAGAATAAGATGAATCATGGTATCAAGATATTGAGTTCCATTGGTGAATTATTCAAACAAATATCATGTTTAGATGTTGGAATGATTATGCTTATGATATCATCGTTGAAACATCGTAGTTGGAATCCTAGTGCGTCAAATGATGAATGGAATATTCTGAGATTGATTATCCATATGAATAATGTTGCCATATTGATCGTAAACTTGGAGTTGATACACTTTTGTTAAAAGGACCTTAGAAAGAATCATCTTAGGTTGTACCCTTTCTTACAAGTTGGAATTGGTAGTTCACCTTTAAGATGAAGTCTGAATGTATCATGATAATGGAATCTAGTGCATCAACCTGAGGTCACCGAACTTCAAATGAGAATGATAATCGAGTTGAATATAAGAATTGTGATGATATTCATTTCCTTGAATTCAAAGATGATTGAATCCGTAAGATCATTCATAAGTTATGAATATGACATGTAGACGGATAACGTACGTTAATCACTGAGGAGTTCGTTAGTTTCATCACCGCTAGAACACTCTATTGCCCAGTAGTAAAACTGCCATGCGCTCTTAGCGTACGCTAAGCTATGTAGATTAACGTACGCTATCGGGCATGTTTAGCGTATGCTACGTTTGGTACGTAACGTACGTTATATCATCAGAGAAGTCAGTCGGCTGATCAGAGAGGGACTGCTGATACTTATATAGCGTACGCTAGACTTCGTTGTTTACGTGCGCTAACGTGTAGCCTTAACGTACGCTACATAGGATACGTAGCGTGCATTAAGCAATCCAGACAGATTATATTTTATGAACTTCCGACCATAATTTGGATTGTTAGATGTTCGTACGACTTGAGATGAATTCTATATTATTTTCTTTTGTTAAGGTTCGAGCTTAGCAATGTGATTGATCGAAGGGAACGACCTTCGAGTATTTTGATATTCATGGAAGCTTTATTCTTGTCATCAAACCGAGGCAAGTACTTTAATTAGAATTGTTTATATCATGTCAGTAATATTGTGATTGTATTATGTACATGTGTTGTGATTAAATGTCCACCATGCGTTGATCCGACGGGAATCATCATGGGAATCTATAGCTGTGTGTGCTGGATCGTTGGACAGGTAGTTCCACCATGCGTTGGTCCGACCGGATCATCATGGGAATCTATAGCTGTGTGCGCCGAATCATTGGAATACCATCAGTAGGTTGAGACTGTTATGATGTGATATGTGTTGTTGTTATTTCTCGTTGGAGAAACTTGTTATGATGATTGTTGATTATATCACTGTTGTATGATTATTGTACTTGTACTAGCATCGTTGTGCTAACCCCTTCAGGGGTGAACATTTGTTTATGTTCAGGATCTAGGAGAGCGGGGAAAAAACCACTAGAGCTACATGACGATGAGGGTGCAGAGTGATGTTCCGGCCGGGTTTATTGTCTGTTGTTTATTATTTTAATAAGTACTCGAGTACGTCGTGATTTGTGATGTTTGGATTTTAGCGATGTGTTAATAATCTTCATTTGGATATTTGTATTTTAGGTAATGAACCAGAACTGTCGTATTTTATTTCTGTGATTTCATAATTTAGTATATGTTATTGTCTTTTCATTTATTCAGTCTTGTAAATTCTTATGTAAAGGATTTACAGCGCTGTAATATTCCTGAATATATCGGGGGTGTTACATAATATGGTATCGGAGCTAAGATTATGGATATATTGGCCATTGGGTTAAAATAGGGGTCATATATGTCTTTTGAGGTAACCGGCCATGAATAACATCACTGTACTGCCTACGTCTTCATGCGAGCGGTGGTTGTAAGTTCCTAAACTCTATCTCGTTCTGTACATGTTGTATCTCTTTATACACGAACATTAGAACGATATTGTTTCCTGTATATTGAGTATTTATGCTTACAGTATGTTGAGAGGCGGGCGTGGATGTGGTCGCGGTCGCGGACGCGGACAAAGGAATGTCGAAAGAGAAGCTTTACCTTCTAATCAGGCCAGTCAAAGCTCAGGCGAGCCACAGAGATACATTAATAATGAACCAGAACCTGCTGTACTCGAGATCCTTCGTCAGGTGGTGAACCAGATGACTCAGTTCGCCCAGGTCGTGGACCTAATGCAGGTGGCAGTAGGGTTATAACAGGGAGATCGACAACAGGGTATCCCAGACATGGAAAATCAAGGTGACCGATGGCTGCAAGAGGTGGCGAAGATGCAACCACCTAAATTCGACGGCTTTTTTGAAACTCCCACATGGGACCATTGGTTGAAGGAATTGGAGAAATTTTTTGCCGGAATTAATTGTCTAGACGACCGGAGAGCCTCTATTGCTCAGTACTTTCTGATAGGGGAAGCATCCGAGTGGTGGGAAGTCATCCGGCCTGCAGATCATGATGCTGACTGGACAGAATTTAAATTGACGATGGAAGCTCAGTACTGCCCTCGTCATGTGAGGGAATCCAAAGTTCGGGAATTTTTCTTCGCACAGCCATTAGACGAACCCGTATCCCAGACAATTAAGACGTTTAACCAGCAGCTGGCATTTGTTCGACACCTGGTCAAACAGATGCAGAAATGATGATCCATTTTGATATGAGGATGAAACCAGAAATCCAGAGGTACATGTCCGGTTTTGAATGTACTAGCCTCCGTCAATACCAGGATAATGCGTTGGCGTATGAAATCAAGGAAGCAGCAATGGAGAAGTTGGCAGAGTCCAAGAAGCAGAAAGTCTCCGGTAGTTTCTCAGAGCACAAGAGTAGTGGGCCCCACAAGGCCCAATCATCCTTTCATTCTTTCAAGAAACCTACGCACCCATCTAAGAGCGGAAAGAATTTCGGAACAGTGTCAGCCACGACGGATACAGCTAGGAGGTGCTTTAATTGTGGTCGCCTAGGCCACCTTTGGCGTGATTGTTTACATATCCCAGTGACATGTTATGATTGCGGACAGGAAGGGCACCGTGCGACGTTTTGCAAGGATGCCACCAAGTTCAATGGAACCCATACAGCACAGCCAACTCAGAGAGAAGCCAGTATCCAACAGACGCAGCAAAGTGTTCAGATGCCTCAGAATTTTGGCCGTGGACGAGGCAGAGGACAGTGTGACCGAAAGGGTACATCGAGTTCCAGATCTGCTCCCCCACGTCTGCACGAGATGAGGAGAACAGACGATCAGGATGCTGTTGTTGCATCAGGTACTGTTCAGATCCTTTCCCAACCAGTTAGCGTTTTATTCGATACAGGAGCTACGCATTCATTTATATCCTTGTCTTGTATAAACCGATTGAATATTTCTGGATTTCATAATTGTGAACCTTATGTTGTGGGTTTATCGAGCGGAGAGAGGATTGTTGGAAACTTAGAAACTAGAGATTTCCGTGTATCATTTGGAGGTAGAGAGTGGCTTTCAAATTTGATTGTGATAGAAATGCAAGGAGATGACCTGATACTCGGAGATGATTGGCTTAATCGACATGGAGCTATTGTAGACTACCGAAAGAGGAATTTCTTGCTGATCGCTCACAATGGTTCCGAAATACTATTTGAAGGATGGAAACCAGGAAGCTCAGGAAAGATGATCAAGGCAATGAAAGCTGTCAAATTGTTGAAACAGGGCTGTATCGGATACTGGTGCTATGCAATGAAGAAAGAAGATGAAATTGTGGAACTTCCATCCATTCATGTTGTGAATGAATTTCCGGATGTATTTCCTGAGGAGTTACCTGGACTACCTCCATGACGGGATGTAGAATTCACTATTGAGCTGGAACTCGGAGCTACACCAATTTCTAAGGCGCCGTATCGTATGACACCTACTAAGATGTACGAACTGAAAAAGCAACTGGAGGAGTTACTGGACAAAGGCTATATCCAGCCGAGCGTTTCGCCCTGGGGTGCACTAGTTCTTTTTGTCCGGAAGAAGGATGGATCGCTTCGACTGTGTATTGACTATCGAGAGCTGAACAAAATGATGATTAAGAACAAGTATCCGTTTCCAAGGATTGATGATTTGTTTGACCAGTTACAAGAAGCAACAATATTTTCTAAAATCGATCTGAGATCAGGATATCGTCTGCTGAGGATTAAGGAATCCAATGTTCCGAAATCAGCGTTCAGAACTCGCTACGGACACTATGAGTTTGTAGTGATGCCGTTTGGACTCACTAATGCACCTGCTGTATTCATGCAATTGATGAACCGAGTGTTAATCGAATATTTGGATAAATTTGTGGTTGTGTTCATTGATGACATTCTAGTTTATTCCAAAAGCCCGGAAGAACATGCGCAACATTTGCGGATTGTATTAGAACTTTTGAGAAGTGAGCAATTGTATGCCAAACTTTCTAAGTTTGAATTCTGGCTAAAGGAAGTAATGTTCCTCGGCCATGTGGTATCAGCTGAAGGAGTCTGAGTAGATCCTCAGAAAATCGAAGCGGTTATGGATTGGAAGCCTCCAAAGAACGTGAAAGAAGTCCGGAGTTTCTTAGGACTTGCTGGATATTATCGTCGATTCGTGGAAGGGTTTTCTAAAATTTCCCACCCACTTACTCGACTACTGCAGAAAACTGAAAAGTTTGAGTGGAACGAGTTGTGTCAGAAAAGCTTTGATGAATTGAAGAGGAGATTGACAACAACACCGATTTTAACACTTCCACAGGGAACTGGAGGATATATGGTTTACAGTGATGCTTCGAACCAAGGACTCGGATGCGTATTGATGCAGAATGATAAGGTGATCGCTTATGCATCACGACAGCTGAAACCTTATGAAGTGAATTACCCAACGCATGATTTGGAGCTAGCAACATTAGTTTTTGCTTTGAAAATATGGAGACATTACCTGTACGGGACTCACTGTCAGATCTTCACGGATCATAAGAGTCTCAAATATATCTTCAGTCAGAAAGAGTTGAACATGCGGCAAAGGAGATAGCTGGAGCTTATTAAAGACTATGACTTGGAGATTCTTTATCATCTAGGCAAAGCAAATGTAGTGGCCGATGCACTTAGCCTCAAGCCTGTTTCTATTCAGATGTTGGAAACTCTGACCTCCCAGCTTAGCATTCAACAAGAGATGATTCGAGAAGGAATTGAAGTGTGGTTACAAAGAGTCCAAGGACAACTGTGCGTGATGGAAATAGCTTCATCGTTAACTGAAGATATCAAATCTAAGCAAACAGATGATCCTCTGATGATTCGATTACGTGATGAAGTGATCAAGGGAAAGGCCCCCGGATTCATAATTCATGATGATAGAGTTTTGAGATTTCAGAACCGACTTTGCATTCCCGATGTCGATGTGCTGAAACAGACGATTATGAAGGAAGCTCACAGCTCGCCCTATTCTATCCACCCGGGCACCAGTAAGATGTACAAGGACTTGAAGCAGAATTTTTGGTGGGGCAACATGAAGAAAGATGTAGCGGATTATGTTTCGAAATGCTTGACTTGTCAGCAGGTTAAGATCGAGCATCAACGACCTGCCGGAATGCTGAAGCCGCTCCCGATTCCTGAATGGAAATGGGAGGACATATCGATGGACTTTATCACTAGTATGCCGAGAACCAAGACAGGAATGAACATGATTTGGGTGATAGTTGATCGTTTAACCAAATCAGCTCATTTTCTAGGCATTAAGGACACTTAGGGGCCCGAGAGGTTAGCACGAGTATTTATTTCAGAGATAGTTCGATTGCATGGTACGCCGAAGACCATCATTTCCGATCGAGACGGCCGTTTTGTGTCTCATTTTTGGAAAGCAGTTCATAAGGCCTTGGGGACCGAATTGAACTTCAGCACATCTTATCACCTGCAGACAGATGGACAATCCGAGAGGACTATTCAAATGGTAGAAGATATGCTAAGGTCTTGTGCCTTAGATTGGTCAACCGACTGGGAAATTCATCTACCATTGATTGAATTTACCTAAAACAATAGTTGGCATGCTTCCATTAAGATGGCACCGTTTGAGGCCTTATACGGAAGAAGATGCAGATCGCCCCTATGTTGGGATGATTCATCAGACTTGATCGGGACGGAACCGGAATTGATTGTTCAGACACGAGAAAAGATAGCCTTGATTCGCGAAAGGTTATTGACCGCCCAGAGTCGACAGAAATCTTACGCAGACGTACGCCGCCACCCATTAGAATTCAGTACCGGAGACCACGTACTTTTAAAGGTTTCTCCTACTCGGGGAATCTTTTGTTTTGGAAGGAAGGGAAAGCTGAGTCCGAGATATATCGGACCATTCGAGATCCTTGAGAGAGTTGGAGAGTTGGCATACAGATTGGCATTACCGCCGTCATTGAGCCATGTTCATAACGTGTTCCACGTATCCCAGTTACGGAGATATATACCGGATCCTAGTCATGTCATTGATTTCGGCGAGATCGAAGTCGCTCAGGATGGAACGTTTTAAGAAAGACCGGTCAAGATACTCGAGAGTCGAGTTAAGCAGTTGAGGAACAAACCAATCGCTTTGGTCAAAGTTCAGTGGTCACGCCACGGAGTGGAAGAAGCCACTTTGGAAACGGAAGATAGCATAAAGTCCAGATATCCAGAGTTATTTTCGTCTTTAGTTTCGGGATGAAACTCCTTTTTAGTAGGACAGTATGTAATATCCAGATTTATTATTTAGTATTTCAATTGTATTTGAGCCATGTATTATTCAGAATCGGGATATCGATAATTGGAGTATGATATTTCTCACATTTGTATATTTGTACATGAGTGTAGCATCATACAATTTTCCCATGCAAACTCGTGATAACGCACGCTAAGAATGTAGCTTAATGTGCGTTATCGGCTAAAACTAGCGCACGCTACGAATGAAGAATTGCGTGCGTTAGGCAGTCAATTATTGAGGTAGGTGGCTAGCACATGCGCCAGCCGAACATGGGACCGGATAAGATTCCCATGGGCGAACCTGGACAGATTTGGAGTCAACGCTTGTTAGCGTGCGCTAAGGATACTGTGATAGCGTGCGCTCAATAACATACGAACAGAAATGTTATAAAAGAGACAGCACCCCATTTCACTTGGCTTACATTCTTTTCACTTTTCCTTCGGTCTTGAGAGACCAGAGAGCCTCATATCTTCCTTAAACACACTTAGACCACCTATTTTTGATCATTAAATATTGGATGTCACTTGTGATTGATCACTGAAGTGGAGAAACATCTTGGATTGGCATACAAACAACCAGAGTTGGATTCTACCTTTTTGACTCAGTGTTTTCTTCATCTTAAGGTATGTTAATTCTTTCTCCAGCCTTAGATTCGTCTTCTGAAGAATAAGATGAATCATGCTATCAAGATATTGAGTTCCATTGGTGAATTATTCAAACAAATATCATGTTTAGATGTTGGAATGATTATGCTTATGATATCATCATTGAAACATCGTAGTTGGAATCCTAGTGCGTCAAATGATGAATGGAATATTCTGAGATTGATTATCCATATGAATAACGTTGCCATATTGATCGTAAACTTGGAGTTGATATCACTTTTGTTAAAAGGACCTTAGAAAGAATCATCTTAGGTTGTACGCTTTCTTACAAGTTGGAATTGGTAGTTCACCTTTAAGATGAAGTCTGAATGTATTATGACAATGGAATCTAGTGTATCAACCTGAGGTCACTGAACTTCACATGAGAATGATAATCGAGTTGAATATAAGAATTGTGATGATATTCATTTCCTTGAATTCAAAGATTATTGAATCCGTAAGATCATTCATAAGTTATGAATATGACATGTAGACGGATAACGTACGTTAATCACTGAGGAGTTCATTAGTTTCATCACCGTTAGAACAGTCTGCTGCCCAGTAGTGAAACTGCCATGCATGCTTAGCGTACGCTAAGCTATGTAGATTAACGTACACTATCGTGCATGTTTAGCGTACGATACGTTTGGTACGTAACGTACGTTGTATCATCAGAGAAGTCAGTCGGCTGATCAGAGAGGGACTACCGATACTTATATAGCTTACGCTAGACTTTGTTGTTTACGTGCGCTAACGAGTAGCCTTAACGTACGCTACATAATATACGTAGCCTGCGTTAAGCAAGCCAGACAGATTACATTTTATGAACTTCCGACCGTAATTTGGATTGTTAGATGTTCGTACGACTTGAGATGAATTCTATATTATTTTTTTTTGTTAAGGTTCGAGCTTAGAAACGTGATTGATCGAAGGGAACGACCTTCGAGTATTTTGATATTCGTGGAAGCTTTATTCTTGTCATCGAACCGAGGCAAGTACTTTAATTAGAATTGTTTATATCATGTCAGCATTATTGTGATTGTATTATATACATGTGTTGTGATTAAATGTCCACCATGCGTTGATCCGATGGGAATCATCATGGGAATCTATAGATGTGTGCGCTGGATCATTGGATAGATAGTTCCACCATGCGTTGGTCCGACGGGATCATCATGGGAATCTATAGCTGTGTGCGCTGGATCGTTGGAATACCATCAGTAGGTTGAGACTGTTTTGATGCGATATGTGTTTTTGTTATTTCTCACTGGGGAAATTTGTTATGATGATTTTTGATTATATCACTGTTGTATGATTATGTACTTGTACTTGCATCGTTGTGCTAACCCCTTCAGGGGTGAACATTTTTTTATGTTCAGGATCCAGGAGAGCGGGGAAACAACCACTAGAGATGCATGACGACGAGGGTGCAGAGTGATGTTCTGACCGGGTTTATTGTCTGTTGTTGATTATTTTAATAAGTACTCGAGTACGTCGTGATTTGTGATGTTTGGATTTCAGCGATGTATTAATAATCTTCATTTGGATATTTGTATTTTCGGTATTGAACCAGAACTGTCGTATTTTATTTCAGTGATTTCATAATTTAGTATATGTTATTGTCTTTTCATTTATTCAGCCTTGTAAATTCTTATGTAAAGGATTTACGGCGCTGTAATATTCCTGAATATATCGGGGGTGTTACAGTTTCGGGGACGAAACTCTTTTAAGGGGGTGTATGTAATACCCGGTTGTAATTCAGTCATTATCACTCAGTAATTTTCACTCATTAATAATCATTCATCATTCATATTCAACCACTGTATTCACCGTTCAGAGTATTTGTATCGTGTATCAGTTATTATTCATCTTTATACCTGGTTAGAGGATCGAGTCGTGTTTATCATCATTGTCATCTTCACAGTGGGCTGTGTGTGAGAAGTAGCGCATGCTTCGTACTCTCTTTAGCGCACGCTAATTGAGTACGGGTAGTGCACGCTACCTCTTAGCATTAGCGCACGCTAGCGTGGTTCAGGAAAGCAGTCCAGTGGGCACTGGACTGCAGTTAAGTTGTAGTAGTGCACGCTATGAATGGTAAGTAGCGCACGCTAGTAAGTTTGGATAGCGCACACTATGCAGTCAGTGTAGTGCACGCTAAGGTCGATCAGGCAGAGTCCAGTGGGTAGTGGACTGATCTGAAATAATTCATAGCGCATGCTATGAGTAGATTTTAGCGTACGCTAATGATGTAGAAGCGCACGTTGAGTTTTGAGTGTAGCGCACGCTATCGCGAGCAGATCAGAGAACAGGAGGTCTTGGACTTCATTTACTGGGCATCAGATATTCTATTAGCGCACGCTAACATTTTGGGGTTAACGCACGCTAACGAGGCAGTCAGTAAGCACTGTACTGTCCGGTTAACTCGCTAGCGCACGTTAAATATCAGGGCTTAGCGTGCGCTAAACTGGAACAGTATAAATAAGACAGTCAGCCCAGGTTTCGTCATTTCTCGCATATCATTTCGTTTTTTGGGTGTTTTGGGCGATTTCGGACATTTTGGAGAGATTTCTTCGAGATGAATCCATCTATCATCATCTTCAAGCTTATCATTCGGATTAATCATCATTTCATCCTCTCCATCACATCAAATCAAGGTAATGATTCTTGGATGTAGAATTTCAGATTTTGAGTATTTTGCTTCTGATCTCTTCGTGTAAGCTTGCTATTATGTTGTAATATGTTAGATATGGATTATCTACCTTGGATACATGTATTCCTACAGATTTATTGGTGTATACTTCGGATTTCATGAATGTTGGGGTTTGATTCAAGAACACCTTAGGGTTGACTTTGAGTTTTGAGGATTTTCGATTAGATGTTGTCATTAACTCGAGTTGTGGATTCCTATGGGATTATTGATATCATTGAAGACATATTGTTGGTTTGATCTACTCATTTTGGAGATTGGTTTCGTTATATTTGGGATTGGTTATAATCAAGGATTGAATGTTTACAACGTAATCGTTAGAATGCCTCTTTGAGTTTGGATATTGTTGTATCGACTTTTGAGTTGGTCGTGATTCGTGCTTGATACATATATTGAGCGTTTGTTTGTATTCATGTTATTCAAGGTTGTTCGAGCGACCGATATCTCAGTGTAGGACGTTTGTTTGAGGAAGAACATTCCTCACCGGTATTGAGTAAGTTAATTCTTACTCGTTTAAAAGGATATTCATTCCTTTCGTTGTTGTTAATTCATAATCATAACTAATTCATAATGTATTAACCGTATTAAGACTTGTAATTGTCGAATAATCACTTCATTCACGAGGAACGACGGTTCCAATCATTTCATTGAGCTATCATTCACTTCACTATTATTTCATCTCGGTGAGTCATTCTTGACTTTGTCGGATTGTTATTCATTAATATTCTTCATGGTCATTCTTGTTCATATGACCTTTGTTGTTACCCAAAATATTATCCGGAGATAGTATTGCTGGAATGATCGAGTAACAAACAAATGCGAGAACACTTCCTTGAGAAAATAGATAACACAAGATTTGCCGGGGTTGTTAATCCCAGGCTTGAATGCTCTCGCGAGATGTTATTAATAAATATATTGTCGAGCACAAATATTAATGTTAGAATCTATTACAAGGAGTGTAAAGACTTCTAGTTATCTAGGCTTTAGAGCGCGTAGATTGCCAGAAGAACCAGATGGGTAAATCTGTGAGTTCTTGCTTGGGATATATGATGAATATGTATGAATATCACTATGAATGTATAAGTGGTTAAGAGGCTTTGATTCTCTCTTTTGTGTGTATTTTGCACTGAATCCGTAGTAAAATTCGCGTCCCCTTGGCCATTGCAGTGAGTTCTCTATTTATAGGGGACAAGGTAGTTGGGATTCCTCAGGCGATCGCGGGCGACCGCCGTTTTCTATATTAAAATAAGATGGCCGATCGTCCCGTCACGTGGTCCTATTCCCTTGAGGTCCGAGGTCGCTGCTGGTGGCCAGCTGGGCGAACCAATGGGAAGCCAGCACGCGTCTTGAGTCGCTGTACGGGGAGGACCCACTTTGTACCTTTCGGCGGCCTTGTCGGTAGGTGTGGTAGGTGACAGGATGGGGTCAAAGGTCCTATCTGTCGGTATCCTTTGTAGATCCGCACGTGGGCCACCATCCAAGATTCGGTCTTCAACGACTTTGACGGATGCTGGATCCATAAGTGGCACGAGATGATCGCCTCTGGTTCGCTCATTAAAGACGATCGTCAGACATCAAAAGACGATCGCTGGGTACCAAAAGACGATCAGCGTTTTGTGCCGAACTCTAGGTGTTTGCCCAGAGTATGTTTTCCATGGTTGGCTTCTCTGATCGTGATGCCGATCGCCTATCGAGGCGTATTAATCGCCGCACAACAATTGCCCCCCAGCTCGCCTCGATGTTGAAAACGTGGGGTGAGGTGGCACTGTTGGCGATCGCCAATGTTTAGCCGATCAGCCGATCTGAATTCAAATATGGACGATATCCTTTCGCGCCGGGAGCAGCGGGAAATGAAGGCGGGCTTTCTAAAAGTGGCAGGGACACGCGTCGCGCCGCTATTGGGGGAGTCCGACGGTTTTTTGGACTTGTCGGCTGGCATACCCTCGAAAAGACTCGTACGCGGGATTCGAGGGCAGCATTTAATGCGTCCCCACATGACGGTTGCGATCCAGCCCTCGAGATTTCTCCTATTTGCATTTAGACCCTCGTCTCCATCTATAAAAGGGCCATGGCTTTTTCTCCTTCACTTTTTACGCGTCCTTGCCTTCCTGCTGAAACTCTGCAGAAATTTTCGAAGCTTGTTGTGCCGACCGTCTTCCTTTCTTTAGGTAAGAAATCCAATTTTCTTTCTCCCTTAATTTTTAAGAATATGTCGGGAGGACCTAAGATCTTCGAGGCCGGAAGCACTTCTTCCGCCGCGGCTTCGCCGGACCGGGAGGGAATTCCTGTGGGAATCCCCATGGAAACGGCCGTAGAGGCTATTCGTGCGGGGATTGCACCCGCAGAGCTTGAGGAGCTTTTCAACGAGGCTGTAGTGGCGGGATCTGCAGCGGCGGAGGAGCGAGATGCATCGCCGGTGGAAGAAGACGAACTGATGCGTTTGTCTTGGGAAAAAGATAGCGTCTTCGGCCCCGCCTATACGGCTTTCGCTAAACTTATGGAGGGGATTGCCGGGCCCTGTCCGGAGTTTGATTTCGAAGCTTACTCCGCCGCTCATCCCTACGAACATGTGAAGCGGATGGTGTTTCGGGCTGCTGACCCGTCTCAATGGACTCTTGGTCAGATTCGGAGTTCGGCGACCTGGAAGGACTTGACCCGCTGGAGGGTCAAATATCATATCCCCTCTGATGTGTCACTGCACGTGCCCTCCGAGAACGAACGTGCTGACCAGCCTCCCGAGGGTATGGTCGCCATCAACGAAATGACCCTGGCTGCCGGACTGCGGTGTCCCTTGCCGTTCGTTGTCTCATATCTGCTGATCGCCTGGAATTTGGCGCCTCTTCAGTTGACGTCGAACGTCTGGCTGCAGATTATCAGCACATTGACATTGTTTGGCGGTCACAGGCTGTTTCGCTTGCCTTCTGCGCTGGAGATGAATTATCTTTTTAAGCTGAATGTGCAGAAGGGATCGATCGGCGGTTACCATATCCAAGGTCGTCTAGGTAGAGTGGTCATTGGGGTGCCGAACAAGGGTCGGGGCGACCTGACAAAGTGGTGCTGGGTTGGTGGTGCATGGAGGTCGGCATCGAGCGAATCGCCGGAGGAGGAGTTGGATATCCCCACCAATTTTCGGGAGAGGAATCCAAGTAAGGGTTTCCACTCTCCCTTTATTTGGATACTCCTTGGACTGATCTAATTTATTTCCCTTTTTGCAGGATTCCTTGTTCCATCGATCAACGATCTCCCCTTTGATTTCTCGATAAATGCAGGAGCGGATTCGCGCATTGCGGATTCCTACAAAGGCGTTGATCGATCGACCACGAATCTCATCGGTTGGGAGCTCGACTGTTTCGCTTCCCTCGCCACTTGAAGGCCCCTGGTATGACTTTTCATCTACCCTCTTCTGCGTGGCGATCGCCTCCAAGAGGTCGCCATGTCTAGGTAAGTGTCTAACTTGTTTGAGTTTCTTCTTTGGCAGAGATTCATTTTCCCCGTTTCGCCGAGCCACCGCAGGAGATCGCCATGTCTAATCCCGGTCTTATCGGTCGCCTTCACCTGGGAAAGAAAACGGGTCGCGTTGCTGCGACGTCGTCTCGCCCTACCCCTGTGGTGAGGCCCGCTGCGGTGCCGGTCGCCGAACCGGAATCTCAAGGTGAGGAACAACTTCAGCGCAACCGCAAGAGGCGGAGGCCGGAGGGGTCCCTTCCGTCGGCTGAGGCGGATTTAGCTATTTTGGAGCCGCCGATCGCCGCTCCCCCTGTTTCTTCCGTTCCGATGGCGGAGGGGTCTGGTCCCAGGCCATCGGCGTCCGGCTCCAGGTCACCTGCCGGCTACTTGAAAAGGACGGCGATCGCTGAAGCCGAGACTTCTCGGGGAAAGCCCTATTTCGGCCGTGATCCAGAGATGGTCAACAGGTGAGATTGGTTTGAACTTTCCGAGTTAGGCATTCTGAGTAAGGTATAGGCTAACTCCTTGGTTTCTTTGGTTTGTGCTGCAGGGTTCGTCTCGCCGATCCGGACGTCGCTCCTATGGTGCTGGACTTTTTGTCGAGCAAGGCTCCGCAAACATCTCTCGACGTCCCAACTTACATCCAGCAGGCTATAACCTCTTTGCCCAAGGCCTGGACGACCGATCTTGATGCGATCGCTCCTCGTCGATCTGGAGATGCCATGCAGGCGACCCTTGCCCTGGCTCTCCAAACGGCGACGATGGCTGTCCAAGCCGCTAGGGATTTTGAGGGGCGACCCTCCACTGCTCGTCTCCATAGCGACCTCGAGGCCGCCCGGAACAAAAATATCGAGTTTGCCAACCGGATCCAGTCTATGGAGAAGGAGTATGAGGAGACGGCCAAAAGGTCTAAACAGGACGTTGACCGATTGAAGCAGGAGCTGAGCCGCTCTAAGGAGGCTGCCGACCGGTCCCGTGATAAGGAGAAGGAAACCCGCCAGAAGTTCGCGGCTTCGCAGGAGGAGGCTGTCGGGCTGAAGGTGATGGTGGATCGGCTCAGCGGTGAGCTGGAGGCGGCGAAGAAGGAGCTGGAGAAGGCCAAGGGTGAGAATGCCGCCAAGGTGGTCGAGCTGGCGGAGGCTGAGAAGACGGCCGTGGATTTGAAGGGGCAGCTGAAGGCGATCGAGGCCGATCCCTACCTCAACATTGCACTCATCGGCGAGTTCGCTTATTACGTGGCCTATGCTGACGCTGTTCGAGCCGCCAAAAAGGCAGGGATCGAGATCGGTCCCTTTATGGAGAGCTTCAAATCCTATGCCCTCGAGCATCCTCTGCACCCGGAGTTCTCCTTGCCGATCCTTGACTTCGTCGACTTCGGGATCGACTTGAGTTGGTATACTGGTAAACTCATTCATCCCGAGGCCGATGGAGGGGCCCAAGCCGATCCGCAACCTGAGGGCGATGACCAGCCGGCGGGGCCTTGAGAGAAATTTTTGTTTTCCTCTGTAACTTGTACTTTTTTGTTTTTTTTTTGTAATTCCTTCGGGCCCCGTAATGTATGAAACTTGCGTTATGAATAAAATGTTCCTTTTTCATACTGTCTCTTTATATACGATCGCCTTTGAATGTTTGCGTGCAATTTTTACAAGTACGTGTATGATTGCTTTCGACGTTTTGTTCATCCGACCGATCGTCTGAGTGTTGAAAGCATTGATATGTTTTGAATCGGAATTCTTACTTGTAATTTTCGTCGAAGGACTCCGATCGTCCTGCGTGTGTTTGAGCGAAGCCGATCGTGCGTGGTTCCTTTTTGTTCGATCGTATTTGGGATTAGCTCGACCCATCTCTGCCCCCTTGTTTTTGTTTACATATTGTAAGTAAGGAAACAAAAACTAGTTTGTCTGGAGAGCTATCTTCAGTTTTGCCGATTCTGACCGACCTCCCCATTCGTGTCTTTGTGTGCGAGGGATATTGTGTATCCCGCGACTCACTTTTTGTGAGGGTCCTCCGTTAGGCTACGCCTGCCTTGTGTTAAAACGAAAGGCATGCGATCTTGGTCTGGAGGAGTCCTTGTGCGGGGCGTCGTCGGCTTATTCGACTCCGCGTCCGCGGATTTGTCAGCTCTGCTTCCACCTCGGCCCGCCATGAAGATGGCGACCCTTGACGGTGTACGTTGAGACGGGGGTAGTGGCACGTCGCATTGTCCGGGTTCACCATGTTAGATGATGTACCTTGAGGGCGTGCGATCGTGTCTACTGATTATTTTGGAGGGTCCTTCGGCTACGTCGGCCTCGTTTTTAAACGAAGGCGGGCGATCTCAGCCCAAAGGAACCTTGCATGGGCGAAGCTGTCGGTTCCATCGACCTCCAGGTCCACGACTGCATTGATTTTACCTCAGATCGTCATGATCAACGATCGTTGGCGGTATGCGATATGCATGGTGGGGCGATCGCCAGAATAGATGGTGTAGGAAAAAATCTCATTATAGTTCTCGTACATCATTGAAATTGAATACAAAATTTTCATTGGTAGTATTTTTTCAGATGCACGGCGTTCCAGGGGTATTGATCAGATGCGTCGGGATGTTCGATTCGTAGGCTCCTTTAGTTAGCCATCTGGATACTCGAAAGGTCCCTCCCGATTCGGACAGCGCTTTGTGTGGGTTTGGATCTTCTTGAGGGCGAGATCGCCCACTTGAAACCTTCTTTCTTTGACCTTTGAATTGAAGAACTTCTCGGCTCTCCTTTTGTGGATTGTGTTCTTCATTTAAGAGTCGGCCCGTCGTTCTTCGAGCATGTCTAGGTCGATTTGTCGGGCCACATCGTTGTCGGTCGTCATCTCTGTTCGGTTCGATGGTGAGGACGGCGATCTCTGAAGGAATCACCGCATTCGAAGGCAAGGGCGAGTGGGGTTTCGCCGGTTGAATTGCGGGTCGTCGTTCGGTAGGACCACAAAACGTCTGGGAGCTCGCTCGCCCATCGTCCTTGCCTGGATTCGAGTCGCGCTTTAATCGTGTGTTTGAGGATCTTATTCACTGCCTCTACCTGCCCATTCGTCTGAGGGTGATAGGGCGCTGAGAATAACCTTTTGATTCCCCACTTTTCACAGAATTGCATTACTTCTAGGCCGTCGAATTGTTTTCCATTGTCGGAGATGATGGCCTGGGGCAGACCGAATCGGTATATGATGTTTTTCCAGACAAACTTGATCACCTGTTCCTGGCCGATCTTGTTTAGTGGCTCGGCCTCTGCCCACTTGGTGAAATAGTCGACCCCTACGATGGCGAACTTACAGCCCCCTGGAGCCGTCGGCAAGGGACCTATAAGGTCGATGCCCCATTGCGCAAATGGCCAAGGGCTATACATGGAGGTGAGATGTTCGGGGGATAGTTTAATGTTGGGGCCCATTATTTGACATCTATGACACGATCTGGCATAGGCGATTGCATCCTTCTGAAGTGATGGCCAGAAAAACCCTTGCCTGGTTGTCTTATGGATGAGAGCTCGCCCGCCCGCATGGTTTCCACAAATCCCGTCATGGATCTCAGCTAAAACGAGCCGACCTTCCTCTGGTGTAATACACTTGAGGAGGGGAAGGCTGAAGGCTCGCTTGTAAAGCCGGTCGTCCAATAGGGTATATCTGGTCGCACGGAGATGGAGTTGGCGAGCTTTGACACGGTCGTTAGGGACCGTTCTATCCTTTAGGTATTTGATGAACGGAGTCATCCAGTTCTCCTCGGCGATGTCAACCGTGGTAACCAGGCTTTTGTCGATCGCCGGCCTTGTTGACTTTGTGATTTGGATATTAGAGAAGTCGGCCGCCCCATCCGACGATGCTAGTTTGGAAAGGGCATCGGCCTGGGAGTTGTGTTCTCTTGGGACTTGTTCGATTAGCACTTCTTCAAAGTTTGTGCACATTTCGGCGACCAGCTCTTGGTATTTGACCATCTGTTCGCCGCGCGCCTC
The DNA here is from genome assembly GCA_033398695.1 of Orobanche coerulescens. NCBI lineage: Eukaryota > Viridiplantae > Streptophyta > Magnoliopsida > Lamiales > Orobanchaceae > Orobanche > Orobanche coerulescens. The sequence continues at coordinate 57,291,176 of CM065803.1, forward strand.
ATATTCTCCCTTGACTTGGTTCACGACCAAAAGGGAGTCCATGAAGATATGGAGGCGACGAACATCTAGGGCGAGGGCTAGATCGAGCCCGCCTACCAAAGCTTCGTATTCGGCTTCATTGTTGGTCGCACGAAAACCGAAACGCACAGCATTTGTGAAACTTTGTCCGTCGGGGCTGATGAGGACAATCCGTGCCCCTGCTCGCGAATTGGTCTCCGAGCAATCCACATATAATTTCCAGGTGGGTCGGCCGATCTGGGTCGGACTGTGAGGGAAAGTTAATTCCACCACGAAGTCCGCCAGAGCTTGGCCCTTGATCGCCGTGCGAGGAGCGTATGTGATACCGTATTGGGCGATCTCCAGCGACCACTTGAGGAGTCGCCCGTTAGTGTCCGGCCGGTGTAGGACTTGCCTTAGAGGTAGAGTTGTTAGGACTTCCACTTGGTGATCGAAGAAGTAAGCCCTCAGCTTAAGAACACTCATGACAAGGGCATAGGCGATCTTCTCCAATGGTGTATAGCGTGTCTCAGCGTCGTGGAGCGCCTGGCTAACATAGTAGATCGGCAAGTGGGCTTGTCCCTCTGCTCGCACCAGAATGGCACTCAGCGCGACCTCCGAGGCTGCTAGGTAAAGGAATAATTTTTCACCGGGGATCGGCTTTGCCAGGATCTGGGGGTTAGATAGATATTCCTTTATCTTGGCGAACGCTATCTGGCTTTCCTTTGTCCATGCGAACTTCTTGTTCTTGATGGTTGCGAAGAAAGGCTTGCTTTTATCGCCGAGCCGTGATATGAAACGGTTGAGGGCGGCTAGACAACCTGTGAGGCGTTGCACCTGCTTGATGTTTCGCGGTTCCTGCATGTCAAGGATCGCCTGTACCTTGGTGGGGTTCGCCTCGATCCCCCTTTTGGCTCACTATGTGCCCCAGGAACTTCCCGGAGCCCACCCCGAAGTTGCATTTCTTGGGGTTCAGCTTCATGTTAAACTTCTCAAAGATGGCGAACGTCTCGGCGAGATCGTTGAGGTGATCTTCCTTCTTGAGGCTTTTGACTACAATATCGTCAATGTAGACCTCCATGGTCTTGCCGATCTGATTAGCGAACATTCTGTTGACTAATCACTGGTAGGTCACCCCTGCGTTTTTCAAGCCGAACGGCATTCGGACCCAAAAGTATATGTCTTTTTCCGTGTGGAAAGATGTGTGTTTTATGTCTTCCTCTGCCATTGGGATTAGATGATACCCGGCGAAGGCATCCATAAATGACATCATTTCGCAACCTGCCGTACTATCGACCAAGTGATCAATATGAGGCATCGGGAAGTGATCTTTTGGACATGCCGCGTTGAGGTCGGTGAAGTCAATGCATAACCTCCAGGAGCCAGTTGGCTTTTTGACGAGCACCGCGTTGGCGACCCGTGGTTAAATGCGTGGCTACTCCGATCAATTTGTTGTTGAGTAACCACGGACTTCTATGTCGAGCGCCGCGTATTTCTCGGGGCCGAACTTCCTACGCTTCTGGTGAACAGGCTTCATTGCTCAGTCGATCTTTAGATAATGGCAAGCGTGTTCGGGACTTATGCCAACCATATCTTGATGCGACCAGGCAAAGACTCCAATGTTCCTACGTAGCAAGTTGATCAGATCTCCCTTTAATTCGTGGTCGATGCTTGCGCCGATCTGTACTTCCCGTTCTGGATGAACTGGATCCATCGTAATGCTTTCCAACTCTTCGACAGGGACGGTCGCCTCTCGTTTGGTGCGATCTCCGGACTCGGTCCTTGGATCGATGTCAAGACTTGGCTCGAAACAGATCCTTGGCTCGATGTCGTCCGTCAATTGATGAGAGATGGCGTCCCCTGAGTCGGGTTGGTACGATGTGTTCGGCTCGTCGATCTCCATGGGTTGATCGTCGATCGCTTCAATGCTACATATAGTATGGGAAGTATTGAAAGAAGTAACAACATAGGAGTAATTCAAACATCTTTTTGCCATTAGCTGATCTCCTTTTCTGATCTGACCGTCCCATCGGCGGTGGGAATTTGATCTGATAAAAAGAAAGATGAGGCGACCGCCTCAAAGGTTTCTAAAAAGGGGCGACCTAGGAACCCATTATAGATGCTGGGCCTATCTATGATTACAAAACTTAGGTTCCTAGTAATCCTAACCTTGGGATAATAATAGCATACTAGCTCGACGGAGAGCTTGATCCTCCCGTAGGCTTGGACTGTGTTGTCGCCGAACCCTTGGAGCACGGTGTCGAAAGGCTTGATGAATTTGATTAAGTTGCCGAGTTGGTCTAGGGCGGATTTGAATATGATGTTGCAGAAACTCCCATTGTCGACCAGCACGCGATCGACCGTCTTCCCAAGGATACAAGTGGAGATCACTAGTGCATCCTCTTTGGGACATTGCACTCCCTCTCTGTCCTTGTTGGAAAAGGTGATGAGCGCGTCTTTAGAGATGGTCGGCTCCGGAGGTACCACAACATGGACTTCGGCGAACGCCCTCAGCTCGGCTTTGCGCTTTCTGTTTGACAGGGTGGAAACCGGGGAAAGGCCCCCGAGGCTTCCACCTCCTGCTTGAAGCATGTTGATCTGACCGCCAGGGTTGATCGGAGGGATAGACTCATCAGAATACTCCGGCTCATGCTCAATTCTGGCGATCGGATTGGGAGGAATTCTTTCGTTTGGTCGGCGCTCGCGCCCTCCGGCTCTCTCCGTCCTAGGTTCTGGCTTAGTGATCAAATTGTCCAGTTTGCCTTCCTCAAGCTTGATCGCGGAGAGTATGCGAGGAGGTCGCGGCATTGGCTGGTGTTGTGGCCGGGACTCTTATGATAGGCACAGAATTTTCTACGGTCTAGATGACCGTGGTCCCTTATCGGATTCGGTTTGGAAAGCCACTCGCGACCCTTGATTGCGTTGAAGATGTGGGCCGGAGATAAGTTGAGGTTGTGGAGGAGGTGGACCTCTACATCCTCGAAGGCTTTGAACTCGCCAGGCGGTTTGGTGACCGCCTTTCTGGGCTTGGCGACCGCCTTCTTCTGGACATGGGATGGTGCCTTTCCTTCTTTGGACGGTCCCTCGTCTAAGCGGAGTGAGAGCATCCTCTGCCTGGCCAGGAAACCGGCGGCTTTGCCGCGGAAGACCGAGTAGGTCGGGGGGATATCCTTTGTGAGGTGCCTGAACATGGGCGAGCGTCCGTAGAATCCGCTAATGACTAAGTTGAGAGCGAGCTCGTCGCTGATGGGCTCACCGGTGAGGACTATCTCGTCTACTCGGTCGATATAATCTTCGTCTAACTCGTCCTTCCCCTGCTTGATTTTCATCATGCGGTGGGGGCCTTCAGGGCGAGCGACTTTTGCGGCGAAGTACGTCGTGAAGTCGTTTGCCAGCTTCTCAAAGCTATTTATTGAGCGAGGTGGTAGTGAGATGTACCACCTGTGGGCGAGGTCGCCCAGAGTTAACGGGAACATTCGACACTTCGTCGCATCTGATGCTCCGCATCCGGTCATGTAGATCCGGAATTTGCTCAAGTGGGTTTCCGGATCCGATCTCCCCTCATATAGAGGTGTTTGTGGGGGATTGATCGTTGGTTGGTGAGGCGAGCTCGATCCGAGTCGTGAGTGGTTCGCTTGATCCAATGATCGATCTCTGGCGCTGCCCCATTTTCCAGGAGCGCCTTCATCTCGTCGAGTGGCGTTGCATGGCGTCCATCGCCGTCGCTGGCTGCTCGCCGATTGGCTCTCGAGCGCGAACCAAGGCGATCGTGTACCGATCCCCTAGCCCCGTAGTGAATGGCAGGCTCCTGCCCGGTGGGTTCCTTTCTTGGGCGGCGAGGCTCATTGGCCGCCTATCTCACGGGAGTCGGATATGCCGAACTCACAGTAAAGATTCGGATACGATGTCTCCCATTTGAGGCTGCGTGCGGAGTCGCCATGAGGATCGCTCCCAGCGGGTGAAAGACGGAATCGTCCCGCCTTACGATAGCCTTCTCCTGTGGCTCGGGGCTTTCTGTCGATTTCTCAACATAGATCCCCTTGAGCTTCCGTTTGCTTGCCCGACGGACGGTGGACGGAGTGATGGTGGGCGAGCCATTGGCCTTCTGTCGCTCCCTGAGGATGGCTATAGCCTCCTCAATCTGTTCCATGGTCTGGAACTGATCGAGTGAGAGGCTAGAACCGTCCCTTGGGGGTGGTAGTGAGAGCCTAGCGTCGCCACGGTCGCCTTCCGCCGTGGGCTGGGATTCGGTCCGGGCCAGAATGAGATTTCCGGCAGATCTTAGAGTGGCTCTCTTGGAAGTCGTAGCGGACGTCATTTTTCTGAAGGCTTTTCTATTGAAGAACAGTGAGTGTTTCTTCAAGTATATGTCCAGAGAACAGTGAGTGTTCTTCGAGACGGTAGGAATAAAAATGAAGGTTTAGATTCCCCTTCTTCTAGCGCTAATTTTTGTTACCCAAAATATTATCCGGAGATAGTATTGCTGGAATGATCGAGTAACAAACAAATGCGAGAACACTTCCGTGAGAAAATAGATAACACAAGATTTGCCGGGGTTGTTAATCCCGGGCTTGAATGCTCTCGCGAGATGTTATTAATAAATATACTGTCGAGCACAAATATTAATGTTAGAATCTATTACAAGGAGTGTAAAGACTTCTAGTTATCTAGGCTTTAGAGCGCGTAGATTGCCGGAAGAACCAGATGGGTAAATCTGTGAGTTCTTGCTTGGGATATATGATGAATATGTATGAATATCACTATGAATGTATAAGTGGTTCCCAAAAGAGTCTTTGATTCTCTCTTTTGTGTGTATTTTGCACTGAATCCGTAGTAAAATTCGCGTCCCCTTGGCCATTGCAGTGAGTTCTCTATTTATAGGGGACAAGGTAGTTGGGATTCCTCAGGCGATCGCGGGCGACCGCCGTTTTCTATATTAAAATAAGATGGCCGATCGTCCGTCACGTGGGCTGTTCCCTTGAGGTCAGGGTCGGCTGGCGGTGGCAGTGGGCGAACGATGGGAAGCCGGACGCGCGTCTTGAGTCATTTGTCAGGAGGACCCACTTTGTACCTTTCGGCGGCCTTGTCGGTAGGTGTGGTAGGTGACAGGATGGGGTCAAAGGTCATATCTGTCGGTATCCTTTGTAGATCCGCACGTGGGCCACCGTCTAAGATTCGGTCTTCGACGACTTTGACGGATGCTGGATCCATACGTGGCACGAGATGATCGCCTCTGGTTTGCTCATTAAATACGATCGTCAGACATCAAAAGACGATCGCTGGGTACCAAAAGATGATCGGCGTTTTGTGCCGAACTCTAGGTGTTTGCCCAGAGTATGTTTTCCATGGTTGGCTTCTCTGATCGTGATGCCGATCGCCTATCGAGGCGTATTAATCGCCGCACAACAACCTTCTGGGTTCATATTGCATGGCCAGGTGGGGATGTGTGGAATTTTTAGTCGGGCACATGATGGTCATGTGTTCGGGTTCACCGACACAATGGACTGTGCACACGGTAATGTACCTCCGTGAGACTAATTAGGTACAAGGACGGGTGTGTCCGGACACTCGTCTTGTGCACTTGCACATACCATTACGGCGTACTATGATGCTCCTCTTCAGCTTAATTAAATAATTAAAATATATCATGATTGTGTTTTTTCAACTCTTGAGGATTGTTGTTCTGTGTAACTGACCCCGTTGGGGGATGTTGTTTTCAGGTGATGGCAAGGCTAAAGCATGGGAAGAGAATGTTGGTATATTATCGGATATTTGCGCCGTTTTGTGCGGAAGCGAGAATAAATTGCGGTAATAAATCACACAAGGATTTATAGTGGTTTGGCTATTAACGAAGCCTTCGTCCTCTCTCGATGTATCTTTTTCTTAGGATTAAGATCAAAACCTCTACGCCTCTCTTCTATCGGTCGAGGGATTACCGTTACAAGCTCGTCTTCTATCGGTCCGAGTAAAACCATTTTTCCTTTTCTATTGGATAAGGAATCAACCACTCTAGCTTTCTATTGGTACTAGATAAACCTCACTTAGATATCGATTGCGATTCTAACAATGCCGGATACTTGATCCTAATAACACCGAATCCAATCATATCTTTTCTTTTACCTCTCGTGTATAATGTTGAATGTATAAACACTCAAACTAACAATATAAGCTCAATATTACAACAACAATGTACGTATATGAATCTCAGATGTATGACTCGTTTGCTTGAAGTTGTTGTACTCAAACAATACCATAAGAATGGTATTTATAGGCATTTTCCACAAACTAGCCGTTGCTGGATGTTTTGACTTGCTAGCGTGCGCTAGCCTTCTCTGGTAGCGTGCATTAATGTTCGATTTGATCCGGTAACCGTTTCTTCCTTAACGTCACGTTATGCCTTACGCGCTAAATGCGTAACCATCTTGTATTAGCGTGCGTTAATAACACATTGTAGCGTGCGCTAATCCAATATATCCGTTGCATGGATTGTCAAAGTATCCATTTGATATGCTGACTTTGACCTGCTTTTCCTAACGTTCTGATTGACTTGATTCAAACTGATTAGCGTGCGCTATTCCTTCTTTGTAGCGTGCGCTAATGCTGACTTCGTTGCATACGATATTCTGTGTTTGAATTCCTTCACAACGGTAATAAGAATTCGATAGCGTGCGTTAATGATAACGTGTAGCGTGTGCTATCTCATCAGCTGACTTCACTTCAGCTTACATCAAACTCGGCTGATATGCAGTTTACTCCACGTTAGCGTGCACTAACGTATGATGACTTGCGTGCGCTAAAATCAGTCCAGATTGCAACTTTTTGCGTCTTCATCTGCATCGTCGTTTTGCTTCGCCTTAATGTTGTTTTGTTGTTTAGCAACTTTAATCATCAAAACACAAATTAAATAATGTGTGGAATAAATATTCCAACAATCTCCCCCTTTTTGATGATTACAAAACAACTCTTGAATTGGATAAAACCTGTAAAAAAATAAAATATATGTATATATATATGAATCAAAGTTTTCGGCTTTGATCGTTTCGTTAGTTTCACCAATCCTCTTTTCTTTTCGACATCTCCCTTGTTTTTCAACTCCTTCGTTTTTCGTTTTTCAATTTCAACTCCCCCTTTTTGTATGCTTTCTTTTTCTTTTCGACTTCTTCGATTTTTCTCATTTTTATCTCAATTCTTCTCCTTCTCATTTTTATCTCAATGCATTTACTTCTCCCCCTTTTTGTCTTCATCAAAAAGTATAAAAATATAGAGTATATTAAATAAAATATAAATATGCATGATGCCAATTTATGCATTAATAAACAAAAATACTCCCCCCAAAAAATACACCTTCTCCCCCTTTGTAAAATATCACATGTTAAAATTTATTTTTGGGGATCCAACCTATAGTTGGTTTTTCTTTTGAAACGTAGACAATATTTGAAATGTTTGTTCCTTTAGGAACCCAAACTTTTTTTAATTTTTATCGTCCGTCTTGGGCTTTTGCAATTTGAAATGTGATGCCCGATTTTCAAACATTTTTCGCATCGGGGTATTTTGAAATTGACGGATTCGTTTTTCGAACGTGGTTTGAATCCTAACCCCTCTTTATTTAGAGTATATTTTTGAACACATAATATTTGTTCAAATTTATTGTTGCCGCAGGAGAATTTCTTTGTCAAAATTTTTAGTTCATCTTGAACTTTTAAAAGATCATTTTTCAAAATATTTTCATTTTCAAGGCATTTCGAATGATCAATTTCGACAAATTTCCCTTTTTCAAGTATTTTGGAATTTTCAACTTCCAAAGTTTTATATTTAGACTTGAGGGATTTAATTTCATTTAAAGCATTTTGATAGTCCGTATGTAATAACTCTAATGCTTCAAAGGGTTCGTCGTAGGAGTTACTTACTTGGCTTTCGACGTCGCTATCGTCGAATGAACTCCGGGCCATGAGCGCGAGATTATTTTGGTCAAGAAAATCTTCATCGGGATCTTCGTCGCTCCATGTTGCGATTAAAACCTCATTTTGCTTTACTCGGCGATTCTTGGCAAAGTGGCACAGTTTACCACATAATCGACAGGTGTTGTCGGGTTTCTTCGATTCGCCCGCTTGGATGTCCTTCTTTCTCCGGTTTAATAAGTGTTGGAACTTATTAATATTCTTGGCATAATATGCCATTTCTTCGTCGCTGTCGTCCACCAGAATTTCTTCTTTCTTTCTCAGAACCTTAGCCTTGAAGGCTATCGACTTCTCCTTCGGTTTCGGTTTGGCATTCCGAGATTTTAGAACAATATCGTAGTTGATAAGAGAACCAACGAGAGCACTAAAATCGAGAGTATTTAAATCTTTTGATTCCATTATTGCCGTAACCGTACTGTCCCATTCTCGAGGTAGTGATCGGAGAATTTTCTTTACTTTCTCACTACTCGAAAGTGGTTTTCCAAAACATGCTAATCCATTTGTGATGACCGAGAATCGGTCGAGCATAATCGAGATGGATTCGTCGTCCTTCATTTGGAATAATTCATAATCATGAAGGAGCATGTTTATCTTCGTCTCTTTGACTTGAGACGTACCTTCGTGTGTTACCTCAAGCATTTTCCAAATTTCTTTGGCACTATCACACGATGATATCCGGTTGTGTTCCTTCGGATTTAAGGCACAATAAAGGAGTTGAGTTGCCTTACAATTGAAATGGTCGTTTTTCCAATCGGAGTCATCATATTCTTCAAAAGTTTTAAGCGTACCGTTGGAATTCGTCGGGATTTTGGGACCAAGGCAAATCACCTTCCATAATTCGATATCAAAAGCTCGGATGAAAATAGACATTTTCTTCTTCCAAGTCATGAAATTTGATCCATCAAAAAATGGTGGTCGGTTGAGAGCAAGGCCTTCGACGGGAGCCATTTGAAATGCCATTTTGGATCTTCTCCTCGGATGTTAAGCCGCGTATTGGAGTACCGCTCCGATACCAATTGTTGGTATATTATCGGATATTTGCGCCGTTTTGTGCGGAAGCGAGAATAAATTGCGGTAATAAACCACACAAGGATTTATAGAGGTTCGGATATTAACGAAGCCTACGTCCTCTCTCGATGTATCATTTTCTTAAGATTAAGATCAAAACCTCTACGCCTCTCTTCTATCGGTCGAGGGATTACCGTTACATGCTCGTCTTCTATCGGTCCGAGTAAAACCGTTTTTCCTTTTCTATTGGATAATGAATCAACCACTCTAGCTTTCTATTGGTACTATATAAACCTCACTTAGATATCGATTGCGATTCTAACAATGCCGGATACTTGATCCTAATAACACCGAATCCAATCGTATCTTTTCTTTTACCTCTCATGTATAATGTTGAATGTATAAACACTCAAACTAACAATATAAGCTCAATATTACAACAACAATGTACGTATATGAATCTCAGATGTATGACTCGTTTGCTTGAAGTTGTTGTACTGAAACAATACCATAGGAATGGTATTTATAGGCATTTTTCACAAACTAGCCGTTGCTGGCTGTTTTGACTTGCTAGCGTGCGCTAGCCTTCTCTCAGTAGCGTCGTTAGGCATTCGATTTGATCCAGATTGCAACTTTTGCGTCTTAAATCGCATCGTCGTTTTGCTTCGCCTTAATGTTGTTTTGTTGTTTAGCAACTTTAATCATCAAAACACAAATTGAATAATGTGTGGAATAAATATTCCAACAGAGAACGTTGACGGAGAGGATTCACAGTGATACTAGTAGGGGCCCCCAGTCCTTTTCAGTCATTCGTGTTTCTTCATTTTATTTCCACTGCAGACTTCCATTTGAGTACTCATTTTATTCAGTGTTGTATATTTTATCTTCATATAGAATATACATGTGTTCTGTATTATCTTGGGTGTGTTGTAATGAAACTCCTCATCGGAGTAATTGATGATATAATGTGGTTCGGTACTACAATTATATTATTTAAGTCATTAATTTTCATTCGCCTGGTGGGTCCCAGTCGGGGGTCCACGGCACTGTAATGGTCGCCTAGTTTGGGGTGTTACATGAGCGGTTACAAGTTTGTTTATCAATCCTGCTAAATTGCAAGCAATTTCATTGCAGTTGAAGTTCATAACAAAGTGAGAGAAGGAATCCATAAGAGATTGCAGGACAAGGTCAGTTTGGAGAGAAATATGCATCCTAAAATCAAGAGCCTCCAATCTCTCGATCATAGATATCATTTTGAGGACGTGGTCCCCGACTTTCTCACATTCCTTCATCTTGGAAGAGTTTCTTATATATCTCATATCTAGCCGTTCGACTATGATCACCATAAAGCTCGGTTAAATGAGATAAGATATACTTAGCAGAAGTCATTTTCTCATCAGCTCTCTGAAGCTCATTAGACATAGAGCCCATAATATAGCGACGGACTCTAATGTCATCCTTAACCCACTTTTAGTGTTTTTCAACATCTTCCTGACTGGCCCTGGTCCGCATTAGAGCCTTCGGAATGTCCGCCTCCAAGACATATCCCAACACCTCCATACCGAGGACAATAATCAGATTGCGGAGCCAGTCCATAAAATTTGGTCCTGTAAAGTTGTTCTTCTCGAGTAGAATTGAAAGCGGGTTTATTGTCATTTTGAGAGTTGATATTTCGTTTGCCTGCATTAAGTATAATAGATTGATTAGTGACTCATTTGATAATGGTCCGAGTTTAGAATTAAGGACTTTTCTATTCATTTAACCCAACTCCCACTATTTTCATCGGAATAACACGCTCCCTTGTGAAATCTGAAAGTATTTGTTCGCATTACTTCATAGTGATGATCGACTTATTTACAAATTTTAATTGAGGGTAACCGAACAGGTTTCTGGTCTATTAATCTTCATAAAGTAGTGTCAAATACCAGCCTATCTAATGGATGATTCGATCTTCTTTTTACCCTTGTTCACTCCCCTCAACCTATGCCGTTTCTATAGTTCGTGAACAAGTTAAGTTTGTACCATCGACGCTGATCAGTTTCACAATTGAATCTTATCCGGCAACCCAATATGTTTCTAGGGATATAATTTGCTCCAACCGAAGGCATCCAATGCACTCTCGGAATTTATCGACCCTCCCCGAATGACTACCCGATAACTCAGAAGCATAGCACATCCGGTTTAGATTTAAATTTTCGGAGAGCTCGATGGAGGGAAGGAAACCTTGACACCTTTTAAACTTAATATTTTGTCATGGGAGAATTTCGCGATTAATATTACACTTTGCACATTAATTTATCTAAGCGCGTTTGTCGACATTCATGTCATATGAATAGGACATTCACAACCTAGTTGCTACCAACATGCAGCTCATGGAACGTTCCTAGAACAAAAACATCGTAATATATTTACATGTCTTGAGTCTTGAGTCTTAATCCTATCGAATGGATCTTCCTCCAGTCTTTGTCATTACATATAAATTTTACATTGAAAAATTGCATCCTATAATACAAATTTTTTACTAAAATAAATAGGCTCAAAACGGCATTTATAACCCAATCGAATAATACAAACGATTCAGTGCTAGGTCCATGAACTACATCACAATTCACAAGCATTCATCCAATAAATACTAAATAAATGGATTTAGTATTAAATGAGTAATTTGATATATTGATCTAAACAATATATAAAATTTACTATTTAATAGAATTAATCCAATCAATTCACACAATCAGTAATATGAATCCGTTCAAAATAATTCGGTCTATCATAAGTATTCCAACAAATTAATTTCCCCTTTTAAAATAAAATACCATATTCCGTTTTAATCAAATTAAATCTAATTTGAAATCGGGAGATTAATTTTCTGGAATACACGAGAAAATCGAGTCTGGAACACGTCTGGAAGGTGTCACGGCCGGGTCACAGAATGACACATATGTGTCAAACAATATGCCCAGTGACAAGGCCTATGGCACGACAGTGACAAGGCCGTGTCAATTTGCAGCAGTCCAGAAACTTGATAGTTAACCGTCCAGCGACAACCCGAGGCTTTTAATCGACCCGATATCTAATATCGATATTTTTCGACGTTCATATATTCAATATAAAGTCCAAGAAAATAAAGATTTATATTTAGATGTAGATTTCCGAAAAATATAACTACAACGAACAAATAAACAAAAACAATGATCAAAACATTTATGATTCCAAATCATAAATCATTCAATCAAGCATTCCAAATGTTAAATATAGTATATACTCGCAAGACCTCGCTCTGATACCACTGTTGTAATTTGATGCCTAAAAGAAGGCGCAGCGGAAACAAAAATAAAAAAATACCAAAACCCTAAAGAGGACCGATCATGCATCGTATATACGAATATAAAAGAACAAGAGTTAAGATATGATAACATACCCTTGTAGTCCTTTGATTGAATTTTGAAATTGATGCCGATGACCGCAAATCAGATTTGGTAAGTCCTTGATGATCCAAATGCCGAAATCACCGCGTCTCTACTAGCTACGCGCCGGGATATGATCGGACAATGACTACTTCATTATCCTCCAAGGATACATCTAGAAAGGAGTAGTAGGAAATGATCTCTCAAGATTATGATCAATCTAAGTGATATAAAATTTGTTCTTGATTTTTCTCTCTCTCTCTAAGAGTGTAAGAATGTCATCAAAATGAACTCTCTCTCTCTCTCTCTAGGTGATGGCTGAAATTCATTGTTATGGTGGAGGAGGATGAAATTTGTTTTATAAAAAAGTCACCACCTACTACCACATTTTCCACCCAAATGATGAAAAGAGATAAGATGCTTTTATCACTCTACTTTGTACTCGAGTGTAAGAAAACTGCCTCAACACATGCAAACAAGAGGACAAAGTCATCGAAAATGATGCTACAAGAGGTTGGGCGGCCCACACCATGATAGAGAAAGATTTGATTCATTTCGGTCCATGAAACAGACCGTCGTGTATCTAGTCCAACTGATACACCTTGGTTCATCTCAAATACATTTAATGAATCAAATTAATTAATTAAAATATTATTTCTTCAAGAAATTATTCATGAATTAAATTAATCACCTAGTGATTTATTTAATTTACTAGACTGATTTAATTTATCCAATAAATCAAATAAGACATCCAATGTCTAAAATTCACAATAAGAGATCCAGTTCATATTATTCCGTCGTCTACCTAATGCGCGACTCGGTAGGTTCGTGTCAGTAAGTAATGGGAGGAACCAAAGAGTTACAGCACCACATAGCCAGTCATGTGGCCTATACTGTAACCTTACTGAGAACGAATGATAGGGATCATTCAAGAACCATTCTATCGTGAATACCAGTAAACGTATAAAACCTTCTCTCAAATGTCCCCATCAAGTTATAAGGTCACGAGTCAAAACCCTATCTATACTTGATGTTGTGCATGAGTTAATGCAAATCGAGATCACTGAGCTCTCGTATATCTAATACAACTAGCTCCAATGCTTTGACCAAAGACTTATGATCTCATTTGCCAATAAGTGCATAGGACATATTCCAGTTCACTTATAGGAGAAAGAATCATATCTTGGTATTTAGTAGAACTTGCTACTTGCCTGTCAAGATGCATATCGAGGTTGACCCTCACCTTTTGGTTTTCTGGGTCGAACTACTCTAGTGAAAATCTTAACGTCACAAGCACATCCCTACTAAAACCTCAAGTCGAAAGTTCACGAGTATCTATCACAACCTTTCGATTCCGCCATTAACTGTCCCGGAGTGAAATCCGTGTGACAAATCGAGGGTGAGTCCGTTCAAGTATACTAATCCCATTATCATATCTACAACGTATGCTCCCACTAATCATTAGTGACGACAGACACTCTCCAAGACAAAGAATACATCATACAAGTCTTCACATAAGCTTAATGCCCAATCAAGTTTCATTGACTTGCGAACAATTAAGTATTTGAGCCATAAACTTTTCCAGTGTCGATCCCCTTATTCAATAAGGAGTGGAATGTTTGCTCTCAAATATATGGAGTAGTTTCTCTATAAATATTTACAAGTCAGGAATGTCAGCGACTTTCAGTAAATACAGAAACAAACAATTGCCTTTTGATGAGAATTTACATAATAACAAGTACAATGCCCTCTCTCATGTTGTGATCCGGTTCCTAAAGCTAAGGCACAGCGGAAACAATAAACGAATCTAATTCGATCTGAATCCCTAAGGAGGGTCGATCAAGCTGTGTATATATGAATAAATAAATGAAAATAAAGGAAGATTCGAAATCATACCCTCGTAGTCCGTTGATTAAATGGTGTACTCCACGTATGCGATTCCTCAAGCTTTAGGTGATCTTTCCCGCGAATCCGATTCGTCAAGCTTTTGGATGATCCAACACCGAAAATACCGCGTCTCTACTTGTCACGCGTCGGAAGTCGATCAGAATAACAACCACCCCTATTAACCTCCAAGGTTATGGCTAGAATAGGATGATGAAGCTATTATATTTGATGAATACACCAAATATTTTATCAAAAATTTCTCTCTCAATATTTCTCTAAGGAATAATATGATGAAGTAAACAAGATGGTGAGAAGACAAGAACTAGTCTTTCTCTCTCTTTTCTTGTAATTGCCGTGAGTTTCAAGTAGTAAGGAGAGAAAAGAAGTCTTCACTAAATATATTACATTACTACACATCAAGTCACATTTTCTTCATCTAAAGATATATCAAATCTCTTATTTTATTTGGTCTTCCACCTATTAAGGTGAAAACCAATACCATGAAGAAATGAGGTAGGTGGGGCGGCCTTCTAGAAGAATCGGGTGGGTTTGGTTCGTTTTGGACTCCCGTGAGCCCAATCAGATAAACTCCATTCCGTTCTGATGAATTATATCAATTAATTAATCTAATTAATTAATCATATCAAATACAAAATAATATAATTAATTTCTCCAAGAAATAGCTATATTCATGAATTAAATTAATCACCTAGTATTATATTTAATTCATTGGGCCATAAATTAATTTATCCAATAAATTAATTTAGACATCCAATGTCCCAAAATTAATTAGACATCTACTGTCCAATAAATTACATATCCAATATCTAATATTTATAAAGAGAGAGTAAGCTCGATTTCTTCCGTCGTCTTCCTATTGCACAACTCGGTAGGTCCGCCTCAGTTAGCAATGGGAGGAACCAAAGAGTAGTAGCACCACCTAGCCAGCCTACACTGTACCCAACTGAGAACGAATTATTGGGATCATTCAAAAACCTTTCTGTCGTGAATACCAGTATACGTATAAACCCTTCTTTCAAATGTCCCGATCAAGTTATAGGGTCAGGGTCAGTCAAACCCTATTTGTACTTGACGTTTTGCATGAGTTAATACAAATCGAGATCATTGAGATCTCGTGTATCCAATACAAGTAGCTCCAATGCTTTGGCCAAAGACTTATGATCTCATCTGCCAATAACCGCATTGGACATATAACCCGTTCACTAACAGGAAAAAGAATTCTATCTTGGTATTAAGTAGAACCTGCTACTTGCCCATCAAGATGCACGTCGAGGTTGACCCACACCTTCCGGTTTTCTGGGTCGAACTACTTTAATGAAAATCTTAACGTCACAAGCACATCCCTACTAAATCCTCAAGTCAAAGGTTCACGAATACCTATCACAACCTTTCGATTCCGTCATTGAATGTTCCGAAGTGAAATCCGTATGACGAATCGAGGGTGAGTCGGTTCGAGTTTACTAATCTAATTAGAATACCTATAACGTGTGCTCCCACTAACTATTAGTGTTCGACAGGCACTCTCTAAGTCAAAGAACACGTCATACAAGTCTGCACATAAAATTAACGCCCAGTCAAGTTTCATCGACTTGCGAACGATTAAGTATTTGAGCCATAAACCTTTCCAGTGCCGATCCCCTTATCCAATAAGGAGTGGAATATTTTGCTCTCAAATACACGAACTAGTTTCCATATATATTTACGAGTCGGGAATGCCAGTGACTACTAGTAAATAAAGAAACATACAATTGCCTTCTAATAATGTTTTACATAATAACAAGTACAATGCCCTCACTCAACATCCTCTGAGTGGCATTCAAGGGCATACTATTAACAATCTCCCACTTGCACTCAATGTCACACACTATGGTATCTAATACCTATGTTCTCCAGATGACGCTCCAAGTTAATCTGAGTAAGTGGCTTGGTCAGTGGACCAGCGATGTTGTCGGCTGAGTCTACTTTACGCAGCATAATGTATCCTTTGCGAACAAATTCTCTCACGAGATGATATGTTCTCTGAATGTGTTTTGAACCGTTGTGAGACAGTGGCTCTTAGGCATGTGCTACCACTCCATTGTTATAATATAAAAACAAAAACAGGCAGCGCAGCACATGGTGTCATGTGAAGTTCACCCAGTAACTTCGTAATCCAAAACCCTTCCTTTGGAGACCTCCAAGGCCGCTTTTGTAACACCCCCATTTATCCACCGGGAATATTACACGCCGTAGACCCCTTAATAGAGGGATCTACCAGGCTAAATACCATGGGACGACAAACGTCTGACCGACCGGGGTCAAAGTACATACTGACACATACCGATAAGGTCAAATATTATCACACACCGACCGGTAAGGTCACACGACAAGAAAACAATCCGAGTAACAACTCATTACTGGACTTACCCACACAGGGGTCAAGATAAGATATAGCAGAAGACTGGAGATAACACAATAATACAATAACATCATACTGAACTCTAACTCTTGATTAGTATCGCGGCTCGCCTTCTTCCGTGCTATCCCCGTGATTGCTCCAACGAACAAAGCATACCTGAAATGCATGAGACGCATTTCCTCCATTTAAGGGGTTAGCATTTGAATAGCTAGTACAAGTATTCAGGCCATACAACATATATCACGCAAATGTCAGTTATATTATAATGACAACAGCCGTGAATGAAGTTCCCGAGAGGTTTTCAATGTTTAAAGTACAACTCAAGTCTTTGAAAATAATATATCAACTCGGGAGTTTTACAAAACGATAGGAGTCTTTTGGGGCTTCAAGTTCAAGATTATAAAACATTTTCCGAAAACAATAGGGTCTCGACCCAAATCTCGCTCATGTAACAAACATTTCTATATATAGGAATTCTTTATGGACCTAAAGTCCTTAGTTGAAAAACCATTTCAAGACAAATGGGTCTCGACCCAAAGTCATCTTCCGCAAAACATTGTTTACACAATCGTTGGGATCTCAACCCAAATCTCATCAAACCACAGTACACGAAAACAATATCAAGGTCCGTTTTCCAACACCAAAACCTCACAACCAAGGAACTAAACACATACGACGCATTTTAGTGCCATTCTAGCCAAGTACCAAAATTCTATATATAATATATCTCAACATCAAGAACAAAAACATTGTGATATTCCAGACATATCACAGTTAAGAAAATCGCCTAGGACCAGGGCGAAACCATTGGTCCCATTCGAGGCCTCTAAGGACCCTCCCGAACTGGCCATAATTATAAATCAAATCACGCATAGGCATTGCCTAGGACCAGGGTGAAGCCACTGATCCCATTCGAGGCCTCTAAGGACCCTCCCGAACTGGCTAGCGAACAAGCTCGTAAATCCGGAGTGAAGTCATGGATTCCCCCGAGGCCTCGTCCGACTCTCCCGGAGTGAGCAAAGCACACACATAAACATTTGAAAAAATGCACTGTCTCAATCGTTAGTCACAATATATATAGCCAAGGCACTTACTAGAAATGGCCACTTACCCGAAAAATAACTACGACCGACACATCTTAACAACAACCTAATAATTCTAGATGCATCGCTACACATCAACAGGTATAACAACCAATCAAACCATAACACCAATTCAATCCCGACTCCATGACACACAACCCAGTGATCCCCAAATCCTTACAACGCACGTCTAAGTGTACTATCTAACCGAAACCACATCTCTAGTGACAAAGACTCTACAGCAAGCAACAAGGCAACTCTAACTTAACATAACTTCTATAACGGCCCATATCATTCAAGATCAATAAAAGTGAATAACCGACACAAATTCATTGTACAACCTCAATTCACACAATATAAATCATATAAACAAGAATACTTGCCTCGATAATTGATGTCGAAAGCTCCGACGAACACGGCGCACCCATCGATCGATTGAAATCCTAACCCTTATTATAAATACATAATAGACAATTTAATATAAGGTCAAATTTAATATCTATAATTACATGGTAATTAATTAGACGATATATTACCTCATTTGTTCCCTTTTAATTTAATTAATCGGATCAAACGACCAACGATAATCAACCCGGATCCACAACTCGATTATTTCTCCAGACACAACTCCGAACTCGTACTCATTCCGTGGGTCTAATTAAACCAATCCGTACATTGACCAAATTATCACCATCTCCATCTATATCTACGTCTTCCCCATTCACAATCCAACACGACTACATACACCCACCGAACACACATATACAACACTCACAAAGTAAAAGATAAACACACATACCTATTTCTGTACACACATGCATATAACACATATGTATACACACAACACAGACTACACACACATCATCACACACATATAATATCTATATATATATATATATATATATATATATAGTGGCGCATGCACTCAATATTACATGCAAGATTTCTGATCTTAATTTGTGCAGTTTTGTTTAATTATGCATTTAAATATACGCATTTTGTGCATCAAAATTTCAATCATTAAAATACGCAATATATGTATCAAAATATCGACGCATTAAAATATTAGATTATACGCATCAAATATATCGTATTTTAACGATCAAATTTCACGACAAAATGAATATATTTCACGATAATTAAGAAAAACTACGCATAAATTAAGATCAGAAAGATCGCATCTAATATTGATGCATGTAACGCGCCATATATATATATATATATATATATATATATATATATATATATATATATATATATATATATATATATACACACACATACAGTACGCACACACAAACAAACCATCACACACTGCACATATACACAAGCCAACTGGAAACCCAACTCCCGCCGTCGTCTCCTACATCACCGGAATTCGGATCGCCAACAATCAAACCCACTGGACCTCGTCATACATTAAGCCTGACCGTCGGAAACTTGAGCCCAGACCCGGAAATTCACCTTGCCGCTGGAAAACATGTCCGACAGCTCCACCGCCGCACTCCATCCGCCTGAAAACCAGATCATTCTCTCCCGTCACAGGCCACCACGCCGTCGCCGAGCTCCAGTTGTTGTTGCCGGAGACACCTACCCGCCACCAGTGACCTTCACAACTCGCCCCCGCTAGAACCCAGATCCTACGACCTAGCTCAGGCCATCATCTAGGCATATTGCGTCCATCGCCTCCACGGTCTCTCAAGTCGTCGGGTCGGTCACCATGAAGGAGAGGGAAGGCGATGTGTTGATGAGGGGGAGAGAGAGAAAATTATGAGAGTTGGGGTAGATGGTGGGTGTTTCATCCGCGAGGTAGGTGGAAAGAGAAGAAAGAAAGAAAAAAAAGTGAAAGAGAGAGGGGAGAACGTGAGGGAATAGGAAAGAAGAAAAAAAAAACAATAATAAATACTTCCGATCTTTAATCAATCGGTCGGCCAAGAGAAATTAAGTGTAGTTGGGTCAGTGGGACCCAACTTTTAAATGAATAATAAAATATTTATAAGTGTCCAAAAATCATAATAAAATCGCAATCATTATTGTATTTTCATTACTATATTACTCTGTCTGACTAGACAGATTAAATTTCACTACACATGATAAAATCATCGTCGATAATTTTTTTCAATGATGTTCGATCTGATTCCTCAAAAGTCGTGAAGGTCCATAGTTAATCAGCCCATTAACATGTAAATGAGGAATTATAATAAATTATAAAAAAATAATACCATCAATATTCCAGTTTAAATTACGGAATATTACAGCTTTATACTCAGCCTAACAGGTGGAATCAGCAGTTGCGCTATACTTGGCACTATGCCAAGATACTGCTCTTCTATTAAGAGTAACATGTAGCCAGAAGTAGACATAGAGTCGTCTTTCTGTCCATGGAAGTCTGAATCAGTGAAGCCCATCACATTAAGTTCTCCATCACCATACATAAGAACCAGATCTTTAGTCCTTCTAAAGTGCTTGAGAGTGTTCTTTATGGCGGTCCAATGTTCCCTACCTGGGTTTGCCTGAAACCTACTTACCACGCTCCCAGCATGCGTAATGTCGGGACTCATACACAACAAGGCATACACAAGGCTACCCACGGCCGAAGCATATGGTATATTACTCATTTCCTTTCGTTGTTCCTCACTATGAGGACACATCTTCGAGGTGAGTTTTATTCCATGTCGCATCGGTAGGAACCCTCTTTTAGAATCATCCATCTTAAATCGCTTTAAGGTCTTATCTATATTGAGGGCTTGCGAAAGACCTGTCATTCTCTTCGCTCTATCCTAGTAGAGTCGAATCCCAAGAATATAGATTTCTTATCCCAAGTCTTTCATGGAGAATCTACTCGAAAGCCAAGCTTTTACAGAACTGAGCATTTCTACATCATTTCCTATTAGTAGAATGTCATCTACATATAGTACTAAGAATGCGATCTTGCTCCCACTAACCATCTTGTATACACAAGGTTCCTCTTTATTTTTTACGAAGTTAAACTCTTTGACTGCCTCATCAAAACAAATGTCCCAACTACATGAAGACTGCTGCAATCCATTTCACGGAGTTTACATCCACCATCGCTAGGTCACAGGTCACGGGTCGGTCTCTTGGTTATCACCTGGAACCTCGTGGAGACCCAGTTCCTCCAAGTGGATAAAACCTATACCTCTCAGGTAAGACACCCTACTAGACCTACGAGGTGGTTGTACTTGTGTTTCAGAAGGTTTGGTTCCATCTTCTTGTACAGGTTTCTTCTTGGAAGTTTCATTGTATTCTTCCAAAGAAATACTTCTACATGCTCCACCTTCCTGAATGAACTCATCTTCTAGGAAGTGTCTTGCAAAGCAACAATGATCTTTCGATCTTTGGGCATGTAGAATAGATAACCCAACATCTCAGATGGGAATCCAATGAAAACGTCCCTTCACGGGCCTTGCTTCCAATTTCTCCGCCTTAGTCTTCTTGACATAGGTGAGACATCTCAAAATCCTAATATGATTAAGACTTGGTTTTCTGCCTCCCACATCTCATGCGGAGTTTTAGGAACGGAATTGGAAGGACATCTGTTCAAGATATAAGCAGTAGTGAGGAGCGCATAACCCCATAGGTAAATCGATAAGTCGGTGTAACTAAGCATGGAACGAACCATGTCCAACAAGGTTCGATTCCTTCTTTCTGATACACCATTTAACTGAGGAGTTCCTGGAGGTGTAAGTTGTGATACTATTCCATGCTCCTTAATAAACTCATCAAATTCTATACTCATATACTCGCCACCTCACTCCGACCGAAGTGCTTTGATATGATTACCAGTTTGTTTTTCGGCTAGGGCCTTAAATTCTTGGAATTTCTCAAAGGCCTCGGATTTATGTTTCATTAAGTATACATAACCGTACCTAGTATGATCATCTATAAACGTAATGAAATACTGATATCCGTCACGTGCTGATTCCAAAGCACCACATACGTCGGTATGGACTAATCCAAGTTTATCAGCGGCTCTTTCAAAAGTCCCTGTGAAGGGGGACTTAGTCATTTTGCCTTTAAGGCAAGATTCACAAGTAGGAAAGGGATCTGATCCCAATGGACCCATAAGTCCATCCTTTTCCAATTTGTAAACCTTGGTCTGACCAACATGACCAAGTATAAGATGTCATGTCAAAACTTGATTAGTTTCATCCCTATCACGCTTCCTAGTCATAGTATTCACAACGACTTTGTGACTTAGGTTTAGATGATACAATCCATTCAACAATGTAGCAGTGCCCACTAGTTTATTTCTAAAATATATTTTAGAGGAACCATCACCAATGAAAAATGAAAAGCCTTTCTGATCCATGACCGGAATGGATACAATGTTTTTACGCCCCTTGGGCAACACTTGTACATCATCTAAGGTTAAAACCATGCCGGATTCCAAATCCATAAGAAGTGATCCCATATCGGTTGCTACGACACTATGCCCACTTTCAATAGTAATCATCACTTCCCCAGCTCCAAGCTTTCTACTTTGTTCCAGATCCTGATTCGTGGTAGAAATATGAGAACTAGCACCTGAATCTAGTATCCCAGAAGTAGAAAATATGGTAGCAGAACAATTAGTTTCCAAAACTAAAAGATACATACCTGAAGCTCCATGAAGGATCGGACGGTCTCTTGCTCAGTGGACCAACTCACCGCATTTGAGGCATTGGTCCGACTTTACCTTCTTGCTCTTAGGAATCATCGGGGCCTTGCCCTTACCCTTAATGTAATTGTTTCGTGGACCCGTCTACTTCTTGGTCTTTTTCTTCTTATTCTTAGACCTCCGAGGTCCAGAAGAAATCACAAGGGCAGACTCCTTCACCCGCGGAACCTTCATCTGAGACTGAGTGGCTACCAGTTTGTTCATCAACCCGGCTAAATTGCATGTAATCTCATTGCAGTTGAAATTCATAACAAACTGTGAGAAGGAATGAGGAAGAGATTGCAGGATAAGGTCGGTCTGAAGAGAAGTATTCATCTTAAAATCAAGAGCCTCCAATCTCTCGATCATAGAGATCATTTTGAGGACGTGGTCCACGACCTTCTCACATTCCTTCATCCTGGCACCGAACAGTTGCTTGGATATCTCATATCTAGCAGTTCGACTATGCTCACCATAAAGCTCGGTTAAGTAAGATAAGATCTGCCTAGCAGAAGTCATTTTTTCATGGGCTCTCTGAAGCTCATTAGACATAGAAGCCATCATATAGGCACGGACTTTTATGTCGTCCTTAACCTACTTTTCGTGGTTTTCAATTTCTTCCTGCTTGGCCCTAGTCCGCACCGGAGGCGCCGGAATGTCTGCCTCCAAGACATATCTTAGTGCCTGTATATGGAGGACTATCATCAAGTTGCGGAGCCAATCCACAAAGTTAGGGTCGTTTAAGGTGTTCTTTTCGAGTAGTATAGCGAGTGGGTTCATTGTCATATTGAGAGTTGATGTTTGTCTGCATTAAGTACGACAGATTTATTAGTGACTCGTTCAATTATGATCTGAGTATAGAATTAAGGTCTTTTCTATTCTTTTAACCCAGATCCAACTATTTTTATCAGAATAACACACTCCCATGTAAAATCCAGAAGTATTGTTCACATTACTTCATAGTGGTGATCGAGCTCTTTATAAATTTTAATAGAGGGCAATCAAATAGGTTTCTAGTCTATTAATTTCATAAAGTGGTGTCCAACACCAACCCATCTAATGGATGATTCGATCTTTTTTTTTCCCCTTGTTCACTCCCCTCAACCTATACAGTTTCTATGGTTCGTGAACAAGTTAAGTTTATACCATCGACGCAAATCAGTTTCACAATTGAATCTTATCCGGCAACCGAACAGGTTTCTAGGGATAAAATTTGCTCCAACCAAAGGCATCCAATGCGCTCTCGGTAATTTATCGATCCTCCCCGAACGACTACCCCGATAACTCGGAAGCATAGCACATCCAGTTTGGATTACAATTTTCCGAAAGCTCGATGGAGGGAAGGAAAACCTTGAAACCTTTTAAACTTAATATTTTTTCGTAGGAGAATTTTCGCGATTAATGTTATACTTTGCACATTAATTTATTTAAGCGCGTTTGTAGCATTCATACCATATGAATAGACATTCACAACCTAGTTGCTACCAACATGTAGTTTATGGACTGTTCCTAGAACAAAAACGTCGTAATCTAATTACATGTCTTCAGTCTTGAATCTTCGTCTTCTCGAACAGATCTTCCTCCGGTCTTCGTCATTACATATAAATTTTACATTTGAAAAATTGCATTCTATATAAATTTTTCTATAAAATAAATAGGCTCAAAACGGCCTTTACAACCCAATCGAATAAAACCGAACGATTCAAAACTAGGTCCATGAACCACACCTCCATTCAAATATAATGCATCAAATACATTAAAATAAATGGAAATATTGATTAATCTAAATATTGATCTAATCAACAAAAATTAATCCAACTATTAGAATTAATCCAATTAATTCACATAACCGTTAATTTTAATTAGTTCCGGATAAAATAAATATTTCATTAAATTAATTCCCTTAAAATAAAAAACCATAATAATATTTTAGTCAAATTAAATCCAATTAATTTGAGGGAAATTTGCCGAACGAAATATAAAAACAGAGCCGAAAATACAAGGCCCGGGCCAAGCCCGTGGCCCGGCAGGGGGCTGCCCAGCCCAGCAGCCTAGCTTGTTGCCGGGCAGTCCCGGCAGCCCCGAGCTGCCGGGTCCGACCATTTTTCCGGCTTGCTTTTCGTCCCAAATCTAAAAATAATATTTTTTTAATTTTTATACTACACTATTAAATCAGTTTTTCAAAAGAAAAATAGATTTATATTGTAACATAAAATTATGAAAAATAATTTTTAGATGAACAATTGAAAATCAACGATTAAAAACGATCATGATTCCAAATCATAAGAACATCCAATCAAGCATTCCAAATGCTAAATATCGTATATACGATTGCAAGACCTACGCTGCGATAGCACTATTGGGATTCGGTGCCTAAAACGAAGGCGCATCGGAAGCAATAAACGAACCTAATTCGATCCGAATGCCTAAGGAGGATCGATCAAGCCACGTATATACGAATAAATAAATGAAATCAAAGGAGGATTCGAAATCATACCCTCGTAGTCCGTTGATTAAATGGTGCACTCCACGTATGAGATTCCTCAAGCTTTAGGTGATCTTCCCCGCGATTCCGATTCATCAAGCTTTTGGATGATCCAACACCGAAAACACCGTGTCTCTACTTGCCGCGCACCGGAAGTCGACCGGAATAACAACCACCCCTATTAACCTCCAAGGTTACGGCTAGAATAGGATGATGAAGCTATTACATTTGATGAATACACTCCAAGTATATTTGGCCAAAGACTTATGATCTCATCTGCCAATAACCGCATAGGACATATAACCCGTTCACTAACAGGAGAAAGAATTCTATCTTGGTATTCAGTGGAACCTGCTACTTGCCCGTCAAGATGCACGTCGAGATTGACCCCCACCTTCCGGTTTTCCAGATCGAACTACTCTAATGAAAATCTTAATGTCACAAGCGCATCCCTACTAAATCCTCAAGTCAAAGGTTCATGAATACCTATCACAACCTTTCGATTCCGTCATTGACTGTCCCAGAGTGAAATCCATGTGACGAATCGATGGTGAGTCGGTTCGAGTATACTAATCTAATTCGCATACCTATAACGTGTGCTCCCACAAACCATTAGAGTTCGACAGGCATTCTCAAAATCAAAGAACACGTCATACAAGTCTTCACATAAACCTAACGCCCAGTCAAGTTTCTTCGACTTGCGAACGATTAAGTATTTGAGCCATAAATCTTTCCAGTGCCGATCCTCTTATCTAATAAGGAGTGGAATGTTTTGCTCTCAAATACATGGACTAGTTTCCATATATATATATATATATATATATATATATATATATATATATATATATATATATATATATATATATATATATATATATATATATATATATATATATATATACGAGTAAGGAATGCCAATGACTACCAGTAAATAAAGAAACATACAATTGCCTTCTAATAATATTTTACATAATAACAAGTACAATACCCTCACTCAACATCCTCTGAGTGGCATTCGAGGGCATATTCCTAACGACAATATCATAGAAAAGTGCAAAGGAGTCTATCCTCACTTGCTTGACAATGGATTTGTAGCATGTTATGAGGCTGCGGAATTTTATCTCAAGGTTCCTGAATTTTGCCTCCACACATGTGAAAGTTTATTGTGATAATTCCTCAGTTGTGTTCTTCTCAAAGCACGATAGATGTACTAAGGGTTCAAGACACGGATCTAAAGTACTTATGCGTGAAGCAAGCTGTTCAGGCTGAAAAGTGGTTCATTGAACATATAGGCACAACTTATGGTTGCAGATGCATTTACGAGGGTGTTACCTCCCAAGACTTTTCTAGAATATGTTGAGAACATGGGTCTTGAGAGAGTAACAAACCATTAGTTTCACTAAGATTATTTGCTTATTTTTGAACACTTATTACGATCTTATTATTGTTATTCTAAACTAATTTCTGTATCCATATACTTTTATGTCATGTATGAATGATAACAAAAATCGTCTTTTTTAAGGATATCACTGGACCATTATGATACTTCTATTTAAGGCCTAGTTGGGTAAGATATTTGTGTAAGTAGTACATGGAAGGGAACATATTGATAACACGACAATGTGCAACCGCCATGACTCGCATAAGATAATTGCTTAACCATTGAATTTTGTTTAGCAATTGTGCACGCCTGATGTTTTCTACAATTAGCCATTAAATAAATTATCTCATGGACCAATGGGAGAATGTAAGATAATTTTCATTAGTGTAAATTATCTCATTGGGCCCATGTGATAATTTTTTTTTTTTTTTTTTTGATAACTAGGTGATCCCAGCTTAGCCGGACTAATCCTAGTCCCTCAATGAACTCACTCCTAACCCATTGAGAGAAGTAAATCGCGAGTCGCTCGAGCAATTCCAGGGTTCCCAATGCCTTTTCTGTACACTTCTGCGCACAAGGAGAAGCCCTTAGCGATTAATCGCCACTTGTGTTCCCAAAGACAGCTTCTCGAGAGAATAAACTGCGGTCAGCACCTCCAGGTTCCCAGCAAGGAAATACTCCCACACTGCCGCTTGACGCGAGATTAAACATTGATTAGCGGTTGCTTGAGCTAGCCCCGGGGAGCTAGGGGATCATAAAGAGAAAAACTTCATCTTTCACCTTATATGGTGGGGTTAGAACCCAAGACCTCTCCAAAGGAGTGTCTTGGGAGTAGGCGTCCTACCACTGGACCACCAACCCTTTGTGCTAATGTAGATATTGCTAGACTTATTGGGTTTCCATAAGAAGCTATTTCTTATCTATCTCCTCCTTGATGGACGGTCGAGATATAAAGCTAAACCTAAATACTAGGACCTTGATCCTCTCTCTGCCTTATAAAAGGATCTTTATTGCCATCAGAATAGGGATCACTGAAAATACCAACTCATTACGTAGACAAAGGAAAGAGAGAGATACCGAGTGCTCCGGTCGCAAGAAGAAAGAATTCTACTATTCCAGGAGGCGATGTGAGTCTACGCCGCTACGATAATGGCTTCATCAGGTCTCCTTATACTAGATTTATGCATACATATGTGATGATCGTGTTTGTTTAAAGATCCTAATCATGTAATAATAAATCTAAGACATCTACAATGCTTAGGACGGGTTGGTATGTGGGATTTCTCGAAACCCACATTTGGTATGTTAAAATTCGAGGAATTGCATGGGATAAGATGCGAAACTATATATTATATGAGAGGTGGTATACAATTTTCTACAAATCAAGACTATATTTTTAGATCTTATGGAACAAATTTTAACTACCAAATGCTGAAAATGTTTAGAAATCCAATGTTGATTTAAAATAATATATTAAATTATTCTTATCCACGTGTCAGTGGTACATTAGAGTATGAAAATGGATCATATAATTGAGACCGATGGACTGAGGGAGGAATTTTTTTTTCTATTTTCATGATCATCTTTTATGGGTGCATAAAAAAATATATGAACAAAATGGTTATGTACTTGGGACAGATGGAGTGTTGCATTATCCATACATCTTTGTTTCATATTAATAATATTTTATTTTAAGGTTCATTTTTTACTATATATTACCTCATAAAAGATAAATACAAAAATACATGAAAAAATTTCTACTAGAATCTATTGAACAACTATTTTATATAATGTATATTTTGATATTTTTATTATTATTATATTCGAACAGATGATTCATCATTAAAATTCAACCTAAAAAAGGAAATATCAGTTAATATGAGACTAATAATGTAATATATTGATAGGTCAATAAAAATGTAATTCAAAACAACATTATTCATTAATCATTTTGCTGTGTGAAATCCATAGACTTGTTCGGTAGTTACAGAATTTGGAGAAAATTGCGATTTTGATAGCTGGTAAGACATGTCCTCTTATTGGATTGTTTGGTAAATAAATATTTGAATCAACTCCATGGGTTTCGTTTTTTTTTTCTTCTCTTTTTTCTCTCATTAAAGTGGGGATTGTTATCCTCTATGGGGACTCTTTCAACCTTGATTGAGGGATAAATTTTGAAAGATGACATGTTCGTTTTTGTTTGTATATCGCTGAGTTACATGTCCATGTTTAATGAGTCCGATCCTAAGGAGAAAGTTCGATCCCAAAAGAAATTTCCAAAGGGGCTCTAGCTGATAACTCGAAATGTAAAAGGTTTGGTTCAATGACAGTTTTGTCTTTAAATTACATATTTATATTTTTAAACTATGTCATATTCATCATTAATTTATTTACAATCATAAGAGTAAGGCATATTTATCACTAATATTGGTATAAAATTTATTTACAATTAATTTATTGATCAATTATTAGTAGTATTTATATATTTGCATAAATTAAATTTCATATATTTGCAAATTAGCAAATCAAAATTTTGTATATTAAACTAGAGATTATCCATGTCACAGTGCAAAAAGTTTGGTTCAATGACAGTTTTGTCTTTAAATTACAAATTTATATTTTTAAACTATGTCATATTCATCATTAATTTTTAGTCCCTGCTATGTCAAATTATCAAACGGCCAAATGTACTAAAAAACGAAGAATTTTAGCCCTTTACTTGTTGCTTACTGGATCTGCCCCCAAATTGATTTCGGTACAAATCCCGTTTTTAATATTATCTTTTAAAAAAGAGAAAATCATACTTTTAGTCCCTACTATGCCAACTTATCAAATTGTCCTCTCGTGTCCTTCTACTAAAAACACGTGAATTTAGCCCTTCTATTTATCGTTGTTTATCAAATTGATCCCCAAAATACTTTTTCTTTCAAATTTCATCAATTGTTGCTGACTCAGAATCCACCTCTCCGCTAACCTCACATTTTTTGCACAATATTTTTCTATGTCGTATTGTTGAAAAAATTGTAGAACTGCTACTGAAGATAAAAACAATAATGGACTTTCCTACACATAAAAAATCTAAATTTCATTTTAGGTTCTTTTGTTTTAATAATCAGATAAATTAAAAATTATGTAAAAAACTCTCAAATATAAAAATCCGAAATCAAGAAATATTTCTGAAAAAACCATCCGAAAACAAAAATAATCATAAATTTTGAAAATTAGAAAGATTTTTTATATGGCAAACTTGTAACTAATGATGCATAGTAAAAACAAGTGGGAAGGCGCCCGCTGCGTTGCAGCGGGAATTTTTGAGGAATTTTTGCGATAATTCTTTACGAATAATGTTTGGGCGGGGCTTCTCGTTGTAAGATCGTGGTATCTTTTGGCCGACACGTGTTGTATTTGTTTGAAACAAATGTTGTGTCAAACTATATTTGTAGTTGTCGTACGACGTCCTTTTTGGAATAAATGTTGTGTCGGGCACCAATGTGTTGCGGCGGGGCTAATTTTGACCGTTATAGTTTTAAAATTTAGAATAATTTTAAAGTTATTTGATAGGTTAAGAGTGTATTTTGAAAGTTCTTTTATTTAGAAACTTCAACATTTTTTATAAAACACTACGTACGTCAAAAATATATCAGTATTGGGCTTGTATTGTTCGTTATCGAGAGGCCTTTTTGGTAGTATTTTTTTATTAACGAAACCGGCAGGTATCTGTTAAATATTTGGTAAATAAAATTTGTTATCTAAAAAAGTCGTAAATATTAAAAAGTTGAGGGTGTGTTTTGTAATTTTTTATTCTTTATTCCTATGCTACACTGAGTTACAATTTCTTTATCGTTGCTACAGTAAAGTTTGAATTTTTTAATAATGTGTGTTAAATATAATAATTGGAAAATATTATTTTATGGGGCACGAAACCCTATTTCTTCTCCTATAGGGCGCCCACTGCGTTGCATTTTTTTTTTATTGTTGCCCGCTTCATGCAGGGTTTTTTTTTTCTTTTATTGTTGCCTGCTGCGTTGAAGCCGTTTTTTTTTCCATGGTATGCCAATTTTATATTATGGCACGCAACCCTATTCCTCCTCTTATAGTATATAGTAGGAATGCTGAGCGAAAATGTTGTTGGGTGGCAGTTTTTTAATATTTGGTGGCAATTTTGTAATTTTATTAAACATTGCCACGTGGAAAAATACTGACATGAAACAACGATCCATGCAGTCCAAATTCCCAAGCTTTTAATTCCCGAGCAAAATCACAAACAATGAGAAGAAAGATTGTGAAATAGTAAAATCCCACTAAGAAAACATGCCTCCAGGTTTAAATACTTGAACATGTTACGATCATAATGCACTTGACTCACGGTCGTAACAAGAGTGACTTATGGCCCTAACCTTGAACTTCTACAACTGTAACTAGGCCACTTGAATCATACAACTTTGGGAACAAGTTGTCTTACGGCCATACACCATAGGCCTTACGACCATAAACTCCCGTACATCAAGGTCGTAAATACCTACTGAACAGTACAACAACGAGGTTGGTTAGAACGCTCCGAACGATGTAAATGCGGTAATATACGGTTGTAATTTTATTTTGTTTTGTATCGGTATATTGTATAAATTCATTTTGGAACCGCATATTGATGTGGTATTGGATCGATGTTTATACAAACTCATTGTCATATTTATAGTTGAACAGTAAAATTTTCGGTTGTTTCATTTCAGGCCAATTATGGTCGTACCTTGTGAGTGTTACCGCCGTCAAATAGAAAATACGATTGTAGGTCTGTGGGTATGACCATATTACGGTTGCCCATATATTGGTTCCGGCGAGATACCATATAGCCGTGCATGGTGAAAATACGATCATATGGGGGACGTAATTTGGTATGATACAGTCGTATAATATATGAAATGGATCATATGAGAATGAGATTTATTTTGAGAAATAAGAATACATCTCAACCTCTGGTTGCATGTGATGGATGGTCCAGATTGTGCTACAGCTCCGTCGTTATCGCACAAAATCGGAATAGGCAGCTCAACACATGGTATCACTTTAAGTTCACCCAGAAACTTCTTAATCCAAAACCCTTCCTTAGAGCCTCCGAGGCCGCTTGGTACTCAGCTTGACGGGTGGAATTAGCAGTCGCGCTCTGCTTGGCGCTATGCCAATATACTACTCCTCCATTAAGATAAAAAATGTAGCCATAAGTAGACATCGAGTCGTCTTTATGTCCTTGGAAGTATGAATCAATGAATCCCGTCACATTCAGTTCTCCACCACCATATATAAGGACCAGATCTCTAGTCCTTCTTAAGTATTTGAGAACATTCTTTACGGTGGTCCAATATTCCTTTCCTGGGTTTACTTGAAACCTGCTTACCACGCTCACAGCGTGTGCAATGTCAGGTCTCGTACACAGCATATTGTACATAAGGCTACCCACGACGGACGCATATGGTTTATTACTCATTTCCTTTCGTTGTTCCTCACTAAGAGGACACATCTTCGAGGTGAGTTTCATTCCATGTTGCATCGGAAGGAACCCTCTTTTAGAATCATCCATCTTAAATCGCTTTAAGATCTTATATATATAGAGAGAGGGCTTGAGAAAGACCTATCATTCTCTTTGCTCTCTCCCGATAGAGTCGAATCCAAAAATATAGGTAGCTTCTCCCAAGTTTTTTATAGAGAACCTACTCGAAAGCCAAGATTTCATAGAACTGAGCATTCCCACATGATTTCATATTAGTAGAATATCATCTACATATAGTACTAAAAATGAGATATTGCTTTCACTAACCCTCTTGTATATACAAGGTTCCTCTTCATTTTGCACGAAGTCAAACTCTTTTACAACTTCGTCAAAATGAAGGTTCCAACTACGTGACGCCTGCTTCACTCCATAAATAGATCGCTGAAGTTTGCACACTTTATTAATATCGACCTCCGACACAAAACCTTTAGGCTTTTCCATATAGATATCCTACTCGAGGAATCCATTAAGGAAAGCCGTCTTTACGTCCATCTGCCATATCTCATTATCATAGTAGGCAGCTATAGCAAGCATCATTCGAATAGACTTGATCATAGCTACGAGCGAGCATGTATCGTGGTAATCGATCCCTTCTTTTTGGGTATAACCCTTTGCCACAAGCCTGATCTTATAGGTGTCAACCTTGCCATCCCCATCAGTCTTTCTCTTGTACATCCACTTGTTCCCAATGGGCACAATGTCTTTGGGGCGGTCTACTAGAGTAGTCCACACATGATTGGTACGCATCGAGTCTATCTCAGCTTCCATAGCTTTCCGCCACTTCATGGGGTCTACATCCACTATCGTTTGGTCATAGGTCGCGGGTCAGTCTCTTGGTTATCACATGGAACTTCATGGAGACCCAATTCCTCCATGTGCATAAAGCCATACCTCTCAGGTAATTGAGACCTCCTACTAGACCTACGAGGTGGTTGTACTTGTGTTTCAGAAGGTTTGGTTCCAACTTCTTGTACAGGTGTCTGCTGAAGAGTTTCATTGTATTCTTCCAAAGAAATACTTCTACCCGCTCTAACTTCCTGAATGAACTCATCTTCTAGGAAGCGTGTTTGTAAAGCAACGATGATCTTTCGATATTCGGGTATGTGGAATAGATAACTCATCGTCCTAGATGGGAATCCAATGAAACGTCCCTTCACGGACCTTGCTTCCAACTTCTCCACCGTAGTCTTCTTAATATAGGCGGGACATCCCCAAATCCTGATGTGATTAAAACTTGGTTTCCTACCCTCCCACATCTCATGTGGAGTTTTAGGAACAGGCTTGGAAGGACATGTGTTCAAGATATAAGCAGCAGTAAGGGGGGCATAACCCCACAGGTAAATCGGTAAGCCGATGTAGCTAAACATGGAAAGAACCATGTACAACAAGGTTCGGTTCCTTCTTTCCGACACACCATTTAACTGAGGTGTTCCTGGAGGTGTGAGTTGTGACACTATTTCGTGCTCCTTTAAGAACTCGTCAAAATCTATACTTATATACTCGTCACCTTGATCCGACCGAAGTGCTTTGATATGAATACCAGTTTGTTTTTCGACTAGGGCCTTAAATTTCTGGAATTTCTCAGAGGCCTCGGATTTGTGTTTCAGTAAGTACACATAACCATACCTTGTATGATCATCCGTGAACATAATGAAATACTGATATCCGTCATATGCAGCTTCCAAAGCACCACACACGTCGGCATGGTATAATCCAAGTTTATCATTGGCTCTTTCAAAAGACCATGTGAAGGGGGACTTAGTCATTTTGCCTTTAAGGCAAGATTCACAATTTGGAAAGGAATCCAATTTCAATGGGCTCGCAAGTCCATCATTTTTCATTTTGTAAACCTTTGGTCTGACCAACATGACCAAGTCTAAGATGCCATTTTAAAACTTGATTCGTTTTATCCCTACCATGCTTCCTAGTCATAGTGTTCACAACGACTTTGTTACTTAGGTTTAGATGATACAGTCTATTTAACAATGTAGCAGTGCATACTAATTTATTTCCAAAATAAATTTTGCAAGTACTATCACCAATGAAAAATGAAAAATCTTTCCAATCCATGACCGAAATAGATATAATATTTTTGTGCCCCTTCGGCAAAATAAGTACATCATATAATGTTAAAACAAAGCGGGAATCCAAATCCAAAAGAAGTGATTCTATATCAGTTGCTGCGACACTATGTCCGCTTCCGACATTAATCATCACTTTTCTAGCTCCAAGCTTCCTACTTTGTTCCAGATCCTGACTCATGGTATAAATGTGAGAACTAACACCTGAATCCAGTATCCAAGAAGTAGAAAATACAGTAGCATAAAAGTTCGTTTCCAAAACTTAAACTTCTGTACCTGAAGCGTCATGGAGGATCGGACAGTCTCTTGCCTAGTGTCCCAGCTCACCGCATTTGAGACGTGCATCTGTTTTCACATTCCTGCTCTTAGGAACTATCGGGGCCTTGCCCTTACCCTTAAAAGCCTTACCTTGTGAGCCCATCTACTTCTTGGTCTTTTTCTTCTTATTCTTGGACCTCCGAGATCCAGAAGAAATCACAAGGGCAGATTCATTCACCCGCGGGGTCTTCATATGAGACTGAGCGGTTACAAGTTTGTTCATGAATCCTGTTAAATTGCAAGAAATTTCATTGCAGTTGAAGTTTATAACAAAGTGAGAGAAGGAATCAAGAAGAGATTGCAGGATAAGGTCAGTTTGGAGAGAAATATGCATCCTAAAATCAAGAGCCTCCAATCTCTCGATCATAGAGATCATTTTGAAGACGTGGTCCACGACTTTCTCACATTCCTTCATCCTGGAAGAGTTTCTTAGATGTCTCACATCTAGCCGTTCGACTGTGCTCACCATAAAGCTCGGTTAAGTGAGATACGATCTGCCTAGCAGAAGTCATTTTCTCATGAGCTCTCTGAAGCTCATTAGACATAGATCCCATCATATAGCCACGGACTCTAATGTCATCCTTAATCCACTTTCGTGGTTTTCAACATCTTCCTGACTGGACCTGGTCCGTATTAGAGCCGCTGGAATGTCCGCCTCCAAGACATATCCCAACGGCTCCATACTGAGGATAATCAGCAGATTGAGGAGCCAGTCCATAAAGTTTGGGCCGGTTAAGTTGTTCTTCTCGAGTAGAATTGCAAGTGGGTTCATTGTCATTTTGAGAGTTGATATTTCGTTTGCCTACATTAAGTATAACAGATTGATTAGTGACTCATTTGATAATGGTCCGAGTTTAGAATTAAGGACTTTTCTATTCATTTAACCGAACTCCCACTATTTTTATCAGAATAACACGCTGCCTTGTGAAATCCTAAAGTATTTGTTCGCACTAATTCATAGTGATGATCGAATTTGTTGGTCCAATATTTTTAATAATTCATTTTATATATTTTGATGATGAGGTATTTAACCAAAATTTACTGTACACATTTTTCCTTCAGTTAATGTACGTAAACAACCCATCTATAACGTACGTAACACTCACAATTCTTGCAAGAGTTTTTATGCAGGTAACGTACGTAAGGTTTGAAATTTCTGCCCATTGCAAAAAGTCATTAGCCGTTACAACAGGTGTTCACATCCAACGGATCTTTGACTGGAAGTTAACGTACATAAGCTATACTTACGTAACGTATGTAATGAAATTTTATCAGATGTCACTGGATTGTTTTTCAGAGTTCATTACAGCCGCTACTCAAGTTATATAACATACGTAAGAGCTATAACGTACGTAAATGCCCCTCCATAACGTACGTAAAGCGTGCAACTGTTCCAACGGAAAATTCACCTCATGAAGGCTATAAATAGCACATTTCAAGGATTTGGAAGATACAACAAATCATCTGAGCTTACAAGTATTATCAAGCTATTTCAAGCATATTTTACGAGAGATATACATACTCTACATTGCGATAAAAGGAGAATTGTTCCATCAATTCCTACTTATATTCTTGTATCTAAGAGTGACATTCTTTGTAAAGTCGAGTTCCTACTCGCAATTGTTTGATTGTAAGGTTGTCTTGTACCAGGAAAAACAAGAGTGTTTTTAGTGTGGTTTTCTTTAGCCCGGAAATGTCCTAAGAAAAGTGCATTTAAAGTTTTCTAAGAAAAGTCCTAGTCGATAAAACTAGATAGGGGACGTAGGCTTCGTTTATAGCCGAACCTCTCGAACAAATTTTCGTGTTCTTTCTTTTCCACACTTTATTTCCTCCGATATCTTGCTTCTGCACAAAAAGAGTTTAAAACTCTTAACCGCACTATTCAACCCCCCCTTCTAGTGGCGGTACCAATTCAACAATTGGTATCGGATCTGTCTAATTATCACCGGATTAACACCCGCTAGAGAAAAGATCCATAAATGGCCTTTATCTACTCCTCTTTTGAAGGCAACGCTCTCAATCGCCCTCCCTTCTTCGATGGCTCAAACTTTATGACATGGAAGAAGAAAATGTCCATCTTCATCCGAGCTC
This sequence comes from Orobanche coerulescens, assembly GCA_033398695.1. Classification (NCBI taxonomy): domain Eukaryota; kingdom Viridiplantae; phylum Streptophyta; class Magnoliopsida; order Lamiales; family Orobanchaceae; genus Orobanche; species Orobanche coerulescens. The sequence continues at coordinate 57,327,495 of CM065803.1, forward strand.
ACGATATTGAAATATGGAAGGTCATTGCTCTTGGACCTACCATTCCCAAGAAGACAGATGGCTCTCTTAAAAGTTTTGAAGAGTACGACGATGCCGACTGGAAGAACGATCACTTCAATAGTAAAGCTACTCAACTGCTTTACTGTGCTCTCAACCCAGAAGATCACAACAGAATTTCTTATTGCAAAACGGCTAACGAGATCTGGAAAATGCTAGAGATTACCCACGAAGGTACGAGTCAAGTGAAAGAAACCAAAATCAATATGCTTCTTCACGATTATGAACTCTTCACTATGAAAGAAGAAGAAAGCATTACCACTATGCTTGACCGTTTTTCGGCTATCACAAATGGGCTAGCTTCATTCGGGAAACCGATATCAAGTAGTGATAAAGCCAAGAAAATCCTTCAGTCTCTACCAAGAGAATGGGACGCTACTATTACGGCTATCATGGAGTCGAAAGACCTCAACACCATAGAATTAAGTGCTCTTATTGGATCTCTCATTATTTACGAGATTGTCATTAAATCTCGAAGTTCGAAACCAAAACCTAAGGAGAGAAAAAGGACAATCGCCTTCAAAGCCAAAGAAGAAAGTAATCTAGAGGATGAACCTGTCGAAGAAGGGGATGAAGAAACTGCCGTTTATGCCAAAAACATAAAGAAATTAAAAAATCTTCGACAAAGGAGCCAGAGAGACATCAAACAAGAAACGAGAGATGAAACCAAAAAGACTCACTTCCCTCAAAATAAAAGGTTCGACAACACTTGTCGAAGGTGCGGTGTTCCAGGCCATTTTGCTAAAGATTCTCGTGCTGCTGCTCCAATAAGTTCATCAAAACCTCCTCACGAAAAATTCAAAAAGAAGGAAGTCTATGTCGCTACATGGAGCGATGATGATGAGGATGATGAACCTCAAGTTCAAACAAATCTTGCTCTAATGGCCCGCGCATCCAAAGATAGCGATGAAAAAGTCGAGGTTAGTGATTCTTCTCATGAAGAACTACTTGATGCTTTTGAATCTCTAAATGATGAATACGAAAAAGTTTGCAATAATAATAAAGATTTGAAAAAGAAAATAAAATACCTTGAAAATGAAAATGCAAAATTATTGAAAAACAAGGAAATGTCGATTGATCATACAAATTGTTTAGAAATCGAGAAAATTCTGAGAGATGATCTATACAAAACTTAGAAAGAATTGAAACTCTACATTAAAAAATTCTCGTGTGGTAATGACAAATTCGAACAACTATTATTTGGTCAAAAATTTTCTCTTTCAAAACAAGGACTTGTGTATAATTCATTTCCAATGAAAAAGTCCTTAGAAATTACCACGAAAGATTCGGACACTTTAAAATGGGAATTCCATGATGTCCAAAATGTTTAGAACCAGGACATACCGAAACTTACTGTAGAAGTTCTAGACGAACTATAAAAGTCAAACAAATTTGGGTACCTAAAGGGACCATTGTTAAAAATCAAGTTTTTATATCTAACTCCACAGGACCCAAATTAGCCTGGGTACCTATAAAATGGAAGAAAATTATTTTTGTAGGTACAAGCAAGGAAGACAACAATATCAAATAAATGGTATGTTGATAGTGGATGTTCAAATCACATGAGTGGAAATGAACATCTCTTCCCGGAGCTGAAAAAGGAAGATCATGGCTGCGTAACTTTTGGCGATAATAAAAAGGGCCAAATTAAAGGGAAAGGTAAGATAAGTAAGAAACCTTTACCAACTATTGAAAATGTTCTATTTGTTGATGGTCTTCGCAATAATCTTCTAAGTGTTTCTCAACTTTGTGACACTGGTCTTAAATTAATTTTTGAAAGTACGCATTGCACTGCGATTAGAAAAGACCAAGTTATTTTTATTGGATTACGATATGGAAATATTTATATTGTTGATCTTCAAGATGAATCCTCTTTCAATGAAAAATGTTTACTTTCATACGATGAAAATTCCGTTATTTGGCACCGAAAATTGGGTCATGCCTCTTTACCACTTCTTTCAAAATTGGCCAAAAATGATATTGTCTGTGGTCTACCAAAATTAAATTTCAAAAAAAACCACATCTGTGAGGCCTGTATTAAAGGTAAACATGCTAGAGGCTCGTTTAAACCAAAAATGAAAATTTTCATGAGTCGCATTCTTAAATTAATTCATATGGATTTGATTGATCCATCTCATCATGCTAGCTTAACAGGTAAACTTTATACTTTAGTTCTTGTTGACGATTTTTCGAGATTTACTTGGGTAAAATTCTTGACAAATAAAAATGATGCATTTAACGACTTTGTTAAGTGGTATAAGGTTACCCAGAAGGAAAAAGAGTTACCAATTATCGCCATCCGAATCGATCATGGTGGAGAATTTGATTCACATATTTGTAAAGATTGGTGCAATAATTATGGTATTGGGCACAATTTTTCTGCACCTCGGACACCTCAACAAAATAGAGTTGTCAAAAGGAAGAATCGCTCTCTAGAAGAAATGAGCCGAACAATGCTCAATAAATATCGTCTTCCTAAATATTTTTGGGCCGAAGCCGTTAACACCGCTTGTTATGTTATTAATTGAGTCCATCTCCGGAGGAACAAAATGATGACTCCATATGAGATATTTAAAGGTAAAAAGCCTAATTTATCCTATTTCCATCCATTCGATTGTAAGGTATTTATTCATAATTATGGTAAGGATAATTTGGGAAAATTTGACTATAAATCGGATATTGGACTATTTCTTGGTTATTCAACTAACAGTAAAGCGTATCATGTATTTAATTGTAGAAAAGGCTCGGTAGAAGAGTCAATTCATGTAAAATTCGATGATACAGTTTTACCCCCGAGAAAGGTTGTGTTTGATGATGATGCAGATATGGTTCCGGCTAAAGAAGTGTCAGAAGTATCAAAGGATTTGGAGAAGCTCGACTTAAGCTCGGACAAGTAGGAGGAGAATACTTACAACCTTCCTAAAGACTGGGCAAATGTGAAAGACCATCCGATGGAACAAATTCTCGGAAAAATTGATGAAGGTGTACAAACTAGGAGAAATATAAATGATTGTATTAACAATATTGCGTTTATTTCTCTTACAGAACCAAAGAATATCGATGAAGCCATAAATGACGAGAATTGGGCTATTGCTTTGCAAGAAGAGCTAAACCAATTCGAAAGAAATAATGTTTGGGAATTGGTTCCGGCACCGGTAGACAAATCAATCATTGGTACTAAATGGGTTCATAATATTAAAACCGATGATGATGGTCTCCCAATTAAAAATAAATCGAGATTGGTCACCCAAGGTTATAATCAAGAAGAAGGCTTGGATTATGAGGAAACTTTGCTCCTGTTGCTCGTCTTGAGGCAATTCGTCTTCTCTGTGCCTTTGCCGCATACAAGAAAATGAAACTCCATCAAATGGATTTAAAAAGTGCGTTCCTAAATGGAATCATCCAGGAGGAGGTGTATGTCAAGCAACCGCCGGGTTTTGAAGATTATGATCATCCAGATCATGTGTACAAGCTCCACAAAGCTCTCTATTGATTAAAACAAGCTCCGAGAGCATGGTATGATCGTTTAAGCACTTTTCTTATTTCAAATGGGTATAAAAGAGGTAATGTTGATAATACCCTATTTATTAAGAAATTAGGTGATGATATGCTTATTTGCCAAATTTATGTGGACGACATTATTTTTGGTGCAACTAACGAATCTCTGTCCCAAGAATTTTCAAATCTTATGAAGGGAGAGCTCGAAATGAGCATGATGGGAGAGTTGAAAAACTTTCTCAGACTCCAAATTAGGCAACTCAATGACGGAATATTCATTCACCAATCCAAGTACATCAATGAGCTCCTAAAGAAATTTAAGATGGAAGATTGCAAAGAAATATCTACTGCTATGTCTTCCACTCTTAAGCTCGACAAAGATGAAAAAGGTAAATCTGTTGACCCAAAACAGTATCGAGGTATGATCGGCTCTTTACTTTATTTAACTGCATCTAGACCCGATATAATGTTTGCTACTTGCTTATGTGCTCGTTTTCAAGCGAATCCTAAAGAATCCCATTTCATTGCATGTAAAATGATTTTTCGTTATTTAAAATATACTGCTGGCTTAGGTCTGTGGTATCCTTCTAACATTGATTTTCAATTTTTTGCATATAGTGATGCCGATTTCGGTGGATGTAAAATTGATAGAAAGAGCACCACCGGAACTTGTCATTTTATGAGTTCATGTTTAATTTCATGGGGGAGTAAGAAACAGACTAGTGCCACTACTTCCACAGCTGAAGCTGAATATGTGGCTGCGGGAAGTGCATGTGCACAAGTCCTATGGATCAAAAATCAGTTACTCAATTATGGCATTGAGCTTAAAAATACTCCTATTTTTTATGACAATACAAGTGTCATTAATTTAAGCAAAAATCCCATTTTGCATAGCAGGACAAAACATATAGAAATTCGTCACCATTTTATTGGTGACCATGTCCAAAACGGGAATATGTGTCTCCAATTTGTTGGTACTAATGAACAATTGGCAGATATTTTTACAAAACCATTACCCGAATAAGCTTTCAATTTTATACGCATAAACTTAGGAATGGGACATGTTGATCAATTTTGCGTTTTGCATATTCATATTTATATTAAATGGTCATTAAAAAGGGGACATCATCGAAAGAAAATCACTGCTCATTTGGTCACGTTTACGGACGTTAAGATAGGGATATTATGTATGTAATAGGACATTACGTACGTATCGATTGTTTGGGCTACGTACGTTATGATCTACAGGTTTTAGTACAGGGAATTCGGGATTTTTTCACTACGTACATTACTAAAGAGGTATAACGTACGTAATCAGTTTGTGACCCTGCTACTTAAATACCCCATTCGACAGATTTCTATTCATTCATCTCCAAATCCCTAAATCGACAGCGACGAACCATTCTCTTCTCCTCAGAAACTCCGACCGAATCCTCATAACTTCCGTTCATCTCTATAAATGGCATCCAGAATCAGCAAGAAACGAAGAGGAGATGCTTCTCAATCCTCTTCCTCACCTTCTGGAGAACCAACTTTCAAGAATGCTCAAGCGTCAAAAATCTTCAAAGAAGTGCTTATCGACGAAGAGGTAACTCCGAGTCATCACTTTGACTTTGAATCTCTGAATTCTATTGGTATTGGGATAGAATAATTTTTTGACATGCTCGGTATCAACCGTTTTGTAAGTCTCGCCCGACCTATTTATGTGGATTGCGTAAGGGAATTCTACGCAAATTTTTTCGTGACTTATGATTCTGAAGGACTAGCTGTAGTTAACTCCCTAGTTCGTGGTAAACCTATTATCTTTGATGCTGCTAAATTATCCGAACTTTTTGGTCTCCCTAATGAGGGATTTCACTGTAAAGGAGAATTTGCCGCTCCTAATGAAGTTATTGACAATTTTTCTGATGATGAAAGTTATGGAGTTCATGAGTCTAAGGTCCGTGATTTCTTGACGGACAAGGTTGTAATTGAAGTACATTCGGGCCGTTTTCAAAATAATGATTTCGGAATAAATATTCGTTTACTACACAATGCTATCACTCGATGTCTAATGCATAAAGTTAATGCTTAGCATCGGCTTGTAAATGTGGACATGGAAATCATTTATCATGTCTGGAAAGATCATCAGGTTAATTTTGCTTCAATCGTACTCAAGTGGTTTGTGGAAAAAGGTCTAATCTTCCACAAAAAGAGCTATGCCAAGGTCGACCGACAATGAAAGTCCGGAATGCCGTTTGGATCTATTTTGACTGAGATATTCGAGAACGTTGGAGTTGATCTCACAGTTCTTCACGGGGTCGCCATCCCGAGGGAAAGCCTAGTTACGGAAGAAACCATCCGGACTATGAGATATCTCCGTACGAGAAACCGTGGATGGATTTACTTCGCGTACATTAGGGATGACGATCGCCTAGTCGATGGTGGTGTGCTACTAAGACCAGAGGAGAGGATCACATCACGTGGGATTGCCCATACTCGGCCTTGTCCTTCTTCTCAGCCCGGTCCTTCTCGCCCAAGACAGGAGAGTTCCTCGTCCAAGATGGTAGCTTGAATGGATAAGTTGGAAAAACAAATGAGCGAGATAAAGCTTATGGTTAAGAGCATTTGTACTCATTTCGGGATCCCTTCTACACCTACGGAAGTCGGCCTTGATTAGAGGATTTTCTTTCCTATGATGATGATTCTATTTTGTTAAAGACCAAACATTTCATGTATTTCTCTATGTTTTTTGTCTTAAACTCTTACTAGATTTATTTTGAATGAATGTGTTGCCTTTCGTATTGACGATTCTCTTTGCTATATATTGATATTCGTTGACTATTTTGTGTTTCATCGGCTTGATGTTACAGGTTCCCTTGTCTTTTTGTTAATGACAAAAAGGGGGAGAAAAATATGTTTAGTATTTGAAATATCCCTTGTCCGTTTCAGGGGGAGTACTATTCAGGGGGAGAGTTTTTCTAAAAATCTTTCGATTCTCCAAAAATCGTCTTTTTCAAAAACTCTCATATAAATTTTGTCATCATCAATAAGGGGGAGATTGTTGGTACAATATTTTTAATAATTCATTTTATACATTTTGATGATGAGTTATTTAACCAAAATTTACTTTACACTTTTTTCTTCACTTAACGTACGTAAACAACCCATCTATAACGTACGTAACACTCACAATTCTTGCAAGAGTTTTTATGCAGGTAACGTACGCAACATATTCTGTATAATGTACGTAAGGTGAAGGAAAAATGTGTAAAGTAAATTTTGGTTAAATAACTCATCATCGAAATGCATAAAATGAATTATTAAAAATATTGTACCAACAATCTCCCCCTTTTTGATGATGACAAAATTTATATGGGAGTTTTTGAAAAAGACGAGTTTTGGAGAATCGAAATATTTTTAGAAAAACTCTTGAAATTTCTGCCCGTTGCAAAAAGTCATTAGCAGTTACAACAGGTCTTCACATCCAACGGATCTTTGACTGGAAGTTAACGTACGTAAGCCATACTTACATAACGTACGTAATGAAATTTTATCAGATGTCACTGGACTGTTTTTCAGAGTTCATTACGGCCACTACTCAAGTTATATAACATACGTAAGAGCTATAACGTACGTAAACGCCCCTCCATAACGTATGTAAGGCGTGCAACTGTTCCAACGGAAAATTCACCTCATGAAGGCTATAAATAGCACATTTCAAGGATTTGGAAGATACAACAAATCATCTGAGCTTACAAGTATTATCAAGCTATTTCAAGCATATTTTACGAGAGATATACATACTCTACATTGCGATACAAGGAGAATTGTTCCATCACTTCCTACTTATATTCTTGTATCTAAGAGTGACATTCTTTGTAAAGTCGAGTTCCTACTCGCAATTGTTTGATTGTAAGGTTGTCTTGTACCTGAAATCAAGAGATTGTAAGAGTTAGCACTAAACTAGAAAGTGCATTCAAATTTTTCTAAGAAAAGTCCTAGTCGATAAAACTAGGTAGGGGACGTAGGCTTCGTTTATAGTCGAACCTCTCAAACAAATTTTCATGTTCTTTCTTTTCCGCACTTTATTTCCTCCGATATCTTGCGTCCGCACAAAAAGAGTTTAAAACTCTTAACCGCGCTATTCAACCCCCCTTCTAGTGGCGGTACCAATTCAACAGACTTATTTACAAATTTTAATTGAGGGTAACCGAACAGGTTTCTAGTCTATTAATATTCATAAGTGGTGTCCAATACCAGCCTATCTAATGGATGATTCAATCTTCTTTTTACCCTTGTTCACTCCCCTCAACCTATGCGGTTTCTATAGTTCGTGAACAAGTTAAGTTTATACAATCGACGCTGATCAGTTTCACAATTGAATCTTATCCGACAACCGAATATGTTTCTAGGGATATAATTTTCTCCAACCGAAGGCATTCAATGCACTCACAGAATTTATTGACCCTCCCCGAATGACTGCCCGATAACTCGGAAGCATAGCACATCCAGTTTAGATTTAAATTTTCGGAGAGCTCGATGGAGGGAAGGAAAACCTTGAAACCTTTTAAACTTAATATTTTGTCATGGGAGAATTTCGCGATTAATGTTACACTTGGCACATTACTTTATTTAAGCGCGTTTGTCGACATTCATGCCATATGAATAGGACATTCACGACCTAGTTGCTACCAACATGCAGTTCATGGAACGTTCCTAGAACAAAAACATCGTAATATATTTACATGTCTTGAGTCTTGAATCTTAATCCTATCGAATGGATCTTCCTCCGGTCTTCATCATTACATATAAATATTACATTGAAAAATTGCATCCTATAATACAAATTTTCTAGTAAAATAAATAGGCTCAAAACGGCATTTACAACCCAATCGAATAAAACAAACGATTCAATACTAGGTCCATGAACTACATCACCACATCCAATAAATACTAAATAAATAGATTTAGTATTAAATGAGTAATTTGATATTAGTTAGAAGTTTGGAGTGTGTTCTTGGAGTTTTGGTGCTATTCTTCATTCCTTTTTTGAGGTTTGTTGTCTTAATTCATGTTGTTTCATCTGATTGATGTTGTTAGTAAGGTGTAATTATTGTAGTGTTAGAATAATCAAGTAGAACATGATGGTTATTGGATTTATGAACAAACTTAGTTTGGAACATGATAATATTGTTAGTATCATCCCTTTAATGATTGATGAGGTTGTGGAATAACATGTTCATTATAAAACCCTTAGGAAATCATGTTAAAACCAGATGATTAGTGTTTATGAGAATGTTCTTAATAGTAGTAAGATCCTATGATGTTATAGCCATACATTGGAGAGGGTTTAACAAACTCCTTGAGAAGAACTTGATGAGTATCAAAGATTTGAATGATGTTTTTAGAGTATAAAATCCTTAATGATATAATTATATTTTGAGCATATTCTTTAAGGGATAGAAACGGATTATGAAGAACACAAATATAACCTTTATGTATTCAAGTTAATCGGATGTGTTGATAACTTAAGAAGGTGTTAATCATCATATTAATACATTGATAGTGTTCTTAGGATGATTATAATGATTATGGGTGATAATGATACTATAGAATTAGTGTCCGAATTCATTTATAACGATCCTTGTGAAATAGAAGACGTAAATGTGGGTGAACCTATAACTTGGTAAAACCGGTTTTAAAGATGAACTTGGTGTATCATAATTAGTTAACGAAGCTATGGGATATTCGTTGGAATAAGATGAATCATTCGAGTAATATTTCGGGTGTCGTTTCCTAGGAGTTGATATCATTATTGCATGAATGTGTTGTTGAATGAGTTACGTTTCATTCAAGGTTGCTCGTTCGAGTGAGTATTAGTAGTCGAGGATTCCGACCGTTCGTTCGTATGAAGAAGGGCTATTCGTCTACGAAATTGAGGCAAGTTATCTTGCTTGGTTATAATGATGGTTGAATTCTTGTGAATATTGTACGTTTCGTGTATAAGTAATGTTCTGTGAATCTACGATTCATGATATAGTGTTGTTCTTGATCGTATTACTATTTTGTGGTGGGATTGTATTCCCTAGTTGACCGCCTTTGATACTGTTGGTCTCGTTGAGCCTTGTTGTCACTTCGGTGAGTCTTTCAATTCTTATATAAGTGTGTAATTCATTGAGTTTCGTTGTCATGTTGCGTCGTGACATCTATGGAGTCATATCTGCGTGCCGATTGGTTATGTGTAGGATTTTTAGCCGGGCACTTGATGGTCATGCGTGAATGTTTCCGCCTTGGACCATGCACATGAGACTTAGTTCGTGAGGCTAATTAGGTACATCGTCCCACGTATATTCTGGATTCCATATATGGGGTGGATATGTGCACGGACATATTTCTGGATCGGGCATACTATGACGTCCATCTTGAGCTATGTTGTTTGGACGTTCATATTCCGTTATGATTGGATATGTTTGATAGTTGGGACTAACTGTTTATATGCCCGAGGGGTATATTCAGTAGTCGGTTGTTTCTTTGAGATCCGTATGTATATGAACTGTATAATGCCATGAGAATTATTATCATGCATAGCTAACCCTGTGGTTTGGGCGAAATACTTGTATTTCAGGGCAAGGAAATGGCAAGGCGCAGGAAGAGCACGATGGCGGCGAAGGGTATTGAAGGATGCTAGTTCGGGGGGGGGGGGGGGGGCGAGTCTTTTGTTGGTTAGTTATGTCTTAACTGTGGAATTTCATTTTTCTCTTTTAATCTGGACGAATGTATTATTATTGTTTTGGGTGTATTCCATCTCCATATGGTTTATACCAGGTTTGGATCCAGTGTACAGTTGTATGAGTTGATGTATACGGTTTACACTCCTAATCGGAGTTATGATTAAGTTATTGTGGTTCGGTACCACATCTATGTGATATCTAAATTATGTTTTGTTATCGCTTGGTGGGTCCCGGTGTGGGGTCCACGACACTATAATAGCCGCCATTTTTCGGGGTGTTACAGAAGATGGTATCAAAGCGTCTTTTTCATTATGAGTCATTGTGGATTGAACTAGCATCAAGAAACCTTCGTGCCACGTGTGACCTATGCAAGCGCCTGACCCGCCGAATACGGTATGTTTCTCATGAGCCATGATTTAATTACTGGCATAATATTGATGATGAATCGATCTCTTTGTTGATCTTAGTATTTGGAGAATGTGTGGTAAGATTCATCTGTTTGATTTTCTGAGGAAGATCCTAAATTGAGTATGTAATCGAAACTGTTTTAATTTGATGTCGATATGATATTTTGTGTGGTACTCGCAACTGTTTTCTTGAAAATATACAGTTCCATTGTTGCTATTAACTTAGCATAAATTGGTAATCTAGCCGTAAAGATGTGTATTGAGTTATGCTTACGATTATTGTTTGGTTCTTTCAGTATGGAGCGTAACTTGAGAGGCCGTGGTAGAGGGGGTCGAGGCCACGAAAGAGGCTAAATCCCGAGACCACGTGCTAACATGCGTTCGTGTGTGGGACAAAGCTCGGGGGGAGTGATTCACTACCACAATGCCGAACGGCATGAGGGTGCCCATGTCGACCCTTATGTGATTATGTAGGGCATGATGGCCCAGATGACCCAAATGGGTCAGATGATGGAAGCTATGCAGAGGAATGCTACTACTGGCCAATAGCAGGGACAACAGCTTCCACCTCCGGTGCACGGTGGGATCGTGAGCCGAATCATTAGCGACATATCGCGCCAGCGACCTCTGAACTTTGAAGGCTCTTCTGAGCCTGCTGATATTGTACATTGGATAGAGCATTTCGAGAAACTGTTCGACATGGTGGAATGCCCAGAAGAGAACCGAGTTGTCGTGGTGGCTTACTACCTTAGTAAGATCGCCCATACTTGGTGGCTTTCTGTGAGACCTGTGTTAGGCGTATTTTTATACGCTTATTTATCATTATTTAGTATTATTTTGGCGAGTAAAATTGCATAAATGAGCTTTTAATGTCTTATTCTTGTATGTTTGACAGGAGATTGTAGTCTGCAAGCTAAAACGAGGCAAAACGGGCGAAAACGGCGAATTTTGGCCGTGGGCCACGGCACACGCAGAGGACCAGCGGGCACCAGAGTAGACTAAACTCTGAGCCGCGGCACAGACACAGTGAGCCGCGGACCAGAAGAAAATCACAGCGCCCAGGTTTTAACCTGGACGCCATGTGCCGCGGCACAGATTAAGTGAGCCGCGGCACACAAGGCGGTTTTGGTGTGCTCCGCGCGGATTTGGGCCGTTTTGAAGCCAGTTCTCGACCTACTCACACGGACGCGATTTGGAGGCTGTTGAGAGCTATAAATAAGGGTTTAAGACCCTAATTAATCATCTTGGAGGCTTGGGAAAAGGAGGATCACAAGACTATCGCACGAGAGAAGCGTAAGACATCAAAGGCGGAGGCGGAAGCCGAAGAACGAGGAATCCGAGCTCTTCATCTGCGTTTGATTTTCATGCTTTTATTTATTAATTATGTATTTTTATTATTTAGCATGTCAGGCTAAAACCCTAATCTAGGATTTTGATGAAACCTATGTTTTGACGGATTTGTTTGAGATTATCTATTTAATTCCCTTTTTGTTGAGTTTTCCCAATCGTGTTTAATGCTTTCAATTATCTGGCCAATAGTTGTATTGTTTTAATCATTCAATTCGAATCGGGAGAGGAGAGTTGGTGAGGAACTATTGGTGAGGACCGTTTTATCTTGTGAGATAGGAATATACTCATAGGAACTACGTGGCCTTTTGGAAATTTTATGCTTTTTGCCTATTGACGAATTAATTCACCTAGGGATAGAGTGCGTTATTCGCCTTTAGAAAAATATATTGACCTCGGGAGAGGCGGTAGAGTATATTAGCAATCTTCGCCTTCAATAAATTGGGAAAATCATTAACTTTAGATAATTGAGAGTAAATTCGGATAAACCGAGGTGGATTCAGAATCCTAGACTTATTCATCATTTGATTCTCTTTCTTCAAGCGATCGTTCTTACTGTTTAGTCTTTTATTAATTTTCTTAGTAATTAATTGCTACCCAAAGTTCGATTGTTCAAATAAAACTGGAATACACAAAAATCGGTAGTTAGTGATTCAGTCCTCGTGGGAACAATACTCACTCATCACTTTATTACTTGTATACGATAACGTGCACTTGCGTTCAAGAAATATCGCAACAAGTTTTTGGCGCCGTTGCCGGGGACTGAAATTTTTGCTAATATCGATTTCAGTGTTTCTAGTCTTAGGTTGAACGTTTTTATTTACTTATTTTCGTGTATTTAATTTTATTTATTTATTTGTTTTTCCTTTCAGGAATTTTTTGGGTAGTGCATGAGAAAACTCGCTAACAAAGGCCTATTACCTTTGAATACCGAACTCGAGTGCACTCTTAGGAGAAAGAAGAAGGAGAAACGAGAGCTACCGACAACAGTCACTATGGCTGAAAATATCGAAATTCAAGGAGGAGATAACCATGTGCAGCAAGTTCAACCGGCACTAGCACTTCGAGATTATGCTATGCCGCAGATTAATGCAAACTTTTCGGGGATTCGGCGTCCCACTATCCAGGCGAACAATTTCGAAATCAAGCCTGCTATTATTCAGATGGTGCAGGCAAGCCAATTCTGTGGATTGCCGAATGATGACCCCAACGCACATATTGCTTCTTTTCTCGAGATTTGTGAAACGTTCAAGAACAATGGTGTCACCGACGATGCTATCTGATTACGGCTTTTCCCTTTCTCGTTGAGGGATAAAGCGAAATTTTGGTTGAATTCTTTACTGCCAGGCTCGATCACGACATGGGCAGAGTTAGCGCAAGCCTTCCTTGCTAAATTCTTCCCACCTTCTAAGACGGCGAGACTGAGAAACGAGATCACTACTTTTGGTCAGTATGACATGGAATCGCTCCACGAGGCGTGGGAGCGATACAAATATTTGTTACGGAGATGCCCACATCACGGCCTTCCGGACTGGCTTCAGATTCAGACGTTCTACAATGGTTTGAGTGCTTCCACACGCACTCTCGTGGATGCAGCCGCCGGTGGATCTTTGATGGGAAAGACGATGGCTGAAGCACACTCGTTGCTGGAAGCAATGGCCGCTAATGCTTATCAATGGCCATCCGAACGAATAACGCCGAAGCAAGTTATGGAAATTTCGAGTAATGACCCGATATCTACATTGTCAGCCCAAGTTGCAGCATTAACATAGCAGCTTCAAGCATTTTCGCATGCTCCTTCCCCCGTTACCATTGAGTCTTGCAATTGGTGTAACGGATCTCACCCTAGCGCGGAGTGCCAAGTCGGAAACCCGTTCGAGCAGCCCCAAATTGAACAAGCTCAGTTCGTAGGAAACGGAAAGCGGCAAAATAATCCATACTCCAACACATATAATCTGGGATGGCGTAATCATCCCAACTTCTCATAGAGAAACGGACAGAACTCGAACCAGCCTCCGTTCGCTCAAAACCAACAACAGCCTCCTCCCGCTCCAAAAGTTTCTCTCGAGGAAGCAATTGCGAAATTGGCAACGAATACGAGTCAATTCATGACCCGTACTGAAGCAACATTGCAAAATCATTCCGCCTCCATTCGAAACTTGGAAGTCCAGCTGGGCCAGATTGCTAATGTGTTGACAGTCCGCCCGGAGGGAGCATTTCCAAGTACAACCGAGACAAATCATAGAGAAAGTCTAAATGCAATCAGTTTGAGAAGCGGGAAGGAGGTATGTGACCAGCCCGAGAGGAGTGAAAAGAGAAGTGAAATTGAGGAGAAGAAAAATTTAGTGACGGAGGAATCACAAGATTGGAGACCCTCGATAATGTTTCCGGATAACCCGAAGGCATATGTGCCACCCGTCCCATTTCCGCAGAGATTACAGCAGAAAAAGGCGGCCAAGCAATTCTCTAAGTTCCTCGACGTGTTCAAGAAGCTTTATATTAATATTCCATTTGCCGACGCGTTGGAACAAATGCCAAGATACGTTAAATTCATGAAAGAGATCTTGTCAAAGAAAAGAAAACTCGAGGAGTTTGAGACAGTCGCCTTAACGGAGGAGTGCAGCGCTATTCTTCAGAAGAAGCTTCCACCAAAATTGAAAGATCCGGGAAGTTTCAACATACCGTGCACCATGGGGAATCTCTCTTTTAATAAGGCGTTGTGCGATCTCGGTGCTAGCGTTAACCTCATGCCTCTGTCTATATTCAAAAAGCTGGGAGTTGGAGAAGCAAAGCCGACGACGGTCTCCTTGCAATTAGCGGATCGATCTATTAAGTATCCGAGGGGAGCGATTGAGGACGTGTTAGTAAAAGTGGATAAATTTATCTTTCCAGCGGATTTTATTGTTCTCGACATGGAGGAAGATCAAGATATCCCGATTATCTTAGGACGACCATTTTTAGCGACCGGCAGAACTCTTATAGACGTGGAAAAAGGGGAATTAACTCTGCGGGTTCAAGACGAGCATGTTACGTTCCAAGTATTCAAATCCTTTTCATGGCCGGGAGGTGTTGATAAGAGCTCACAAAGTGAAAGTGTGGAGGCCCTTGCGAAAGAAAGACACCGAAAAAAATCGTCGGTCGAAAAATTCAGATTCCATTTCAGATGATCCGACTTTTAAGAACGATGTAGAACGAGTCGCATTTCTCAAGCATGTGAACATGCCATCATCACCATCTGACCAGACACAATCGGAAAAGTCTACTGCTGTCATAAGTTCGTTCGTGAAAGAGGAAAATAAGCCGGAAGTCAAACGGACGTCTAATCATGAGAAAAGCGGGTGTTTCGGAAAGTTGTTCTCGTCAAAACCTTTCCGCAACCAACATTGGGTGTCCGAACCGAAAATCAAATCGTTAATGACCGATGGTCAAAATTTTAAAAAACATATTAACGGTTCGATGAACGGGGCGGAGATCAAATGGAGTTTGCGAAAAGCGAACTGATTTTTAAATAGGTCCGGCTGAAGACTATAAACTTAGTGCTTCTCGGGAGGCAACCCGAGTTCTTAGTTGTAGATTGTTGCGTTTCTGTATTTTTCTTGAATTCTTGAATTTTTATTTTTCATCATTTTGTGCTTTGATTTGCTTTTACCTCTCGCTCTTGACGTGTTCTTCTTAAAATTCTGTGCAGAAAAGTCCCAGGGGAGAAATTTATGACTGAGCCGCGGCACAAGGCTTGTGATCCGCGGCACACACAAATCAAAAGGGAGAGCTAAACTTTCTGTACTATGTGCCGCGACACAACATTACTGAGCCGCGGCACACGGAAGCTGAGCCGCGGCCCACAACAAAACAAACGAGCAGGTAAAAGGGACTGTACTCGGTGCCGTGGCTCACTTGAGCTGTGCCGCGGCACACCATGCAGAATTTGAAGAGCCTAGGTATCTTATAACTCTCATTCGGCTGGCCACCCCAGGTAAAAATCTTTCCCTCTCCCTTGCGCGCGCGATCGGCCAACCTTCATCTCCCTTCTTCTTTTTGCAATTTTCTTGAACTTTTCACAATCCAAGCAAGGTAAGTCTAAATTTCTAATCTCAAATGGTTCTATGAATTTAAATGTGAAGTTGTGTTATGCATTTGATAGTTGAATATGTTTATTTCTTCTTTCAAAAGTTCTATGATGGTTAAGTGGAGGATATGATGGTTTTTGGTTGATTTTTCATGATTATTTTCGATTATGAATGAGTTGAATGTGTCGTTTGTCATGACGAATGAGTCGTGTTTTTGTTCTTGGGGATTTAATCGAGCTATTGCCATATTTGTTCTTCAATTGAACTCATGCCCTTTAAGTGTTTGATGAAATGTCTGAATGAAAAATTTTATTTGTTAAGGCAATATTTTGAATCTATGTGCAACGTATTCGTTCTGGAATTACAGCAACCCCAACCCGTACGTCTAGTTTAAACGTTATGGTTCAATTTCATTTTTCTCTCACGGCTGTGCTATCTCGTTAAATTTCTGATTTACGGCCGGATATCCTTAGCCGAGTGATGATTATTCTCGTTATTGTTTGAGTAAGTGAACTCTGGTGTTTAATTTTTTTTTCAGGACTCGCTATGACTAGGACTAAGAAGCTGAGCAAGAGGGCCAGGACTCAGTCATCCCCCACTCGAGGGGAAACTTCTCGTAGTCGCGCCGACTCGGAGGCACACCAGTTTTCTGACCCGGAGATCCACAAAATCTTCAACGAGAAGATTCGGCTGCGACCTCTGATCCCGGAGAGGGGATTCACTCCTGCCCCCAAGACGGGGAACAAGACATTAAAAGCTCATTTATGCAATTTTACTCGCCAAAATAATACTAAATAATGATAAATAAGCATATAAAAATACGCCTAACAAATACCCCCAAACTTAAGCCTTTGCTTGTCCTCAAGCAAAAAGAATTAATTTCAACAAAAGAATATCGTGAATAATCGTGCAACTCATAGTGCTCAACCTAATCAATACTACCCTGAAATTCTCTCTGAATAATACGAATATCGTAATGGAGAGCTACACTCAGAACACTGATTCCGCAAAGTAACCAAGTTCAGTCCTAATCACTCGTTCATGAAGAAAATCCAGCTCAAAGATTAACAAACGTGAATTTAATCGACCGTCAATATGAAAGGTTAAAATAAACGAGCTAATTCGCCCCGTTCCACAGTCTAATGGCAAAATTTTCACGAGTTTCATAAAAAATAACCCTCGGACAGTATTCCCTTATATATATGCTCACGAAATTGATTCGAGTTGACCACTAGGTTCGGATCTCGGGATGTTTCATCAGGATAATCCTAGGGTGGAACTTCCATTCTCATGTATTGGGAAACCGTTTGACGTAAAAGACACTCATGGGGCACATGGATGCTTCTAGTTACTAAGTTCCCCTCCACAGCGGAGAAACAACTCTAATAGCTATTCCCGCATGTCCGAATCAAGGTCGTTGTTTTACGCGAGAGTAAACAACGGGTCACGCGAGTACCCCCGGTTACTAGGCTCCCTATCATCGGCACATGTGAAATTTCTAAATCACTAGTCTAATCAGGGTCGTCATTTTACGCGAGAGTAAACAATGGGTCACGTGAATACCCCCGGTTACTAGACTTCCCATCATAGAACAAAAATATCTCGACTTTTAGGAAAAACTGACTGACTCTAAACTCAATCTAAGTGCCAACATAAGTTATGTAACTGGACGACTAGCTAACCGAAAAATGTAATCAAACGTATCGACGGTGATTTTAAAACAAGTATGTATCCTCTCTTATCCGCCAAGACCTCTACAATCACGAAAAAATTTCGGACCTAAATGAAGACTTAGCAGAAACAGAAATCACTGACTACAACCCGACTAAAACTCGACCGTTTCTTCAGAGAGAAAAACAGTGTCGTAACATCATTATTACACAAATAGAAGCATGAAAAATTCACGAATAAGAGAAAAATCATGACAAGCAAGGCTATCGACAAAAAGATAACTAAAAATAACAAAAAGTGCAACGAAATAAGTACAGCAGTAAATGTAGCAACCGAAATAGACCCCCCCAAACTTAGGACGTACATTGACCTCAATGGACAAAATATAATATGCAATAAAAGTGAAAGGTCAAGTACTCCCCTACAAACAGCTCACGAACTGGTGCCGGCATCATCCGGTGAGGAGGGTGGTGTGGCTGGCCAAGCAGGTGCAATAAATGGCCCGTCCGGATGCAAAATGTGGGCCGTCCATGCGGCAAGGTGCTCCTGGTGGTAGGCGTCCCTCGCTTCCAGACGCCTCGCCTCACGCCGGTTGGCCCGGCGGGCCTGCTCTCGCATCTCATACCTGACGGCAGTAATGAAGCTCTCCCTCTCTGTCCGCTGCTCCTCTCTCATGGCAGCCAGCATACTCTCTCTCTCTCTCCTCATCTCCTCTATCTCTCTCCTCATATCCTCTCTCTCCTCATATCCTCCCTCAGCCCGTCGAACATCGCCTGCAATCTCTCTCTGTCGGGCGGCGGGCCGGCATGTGCCTGCCCCTGTGTCAGTAGAAGAGGCTCGGGGGACCCCTCGTGGGCCTCATCAAGTAAAAATCCTTGCCCCCGAGCGTGCGCCGGCGCTCCTCCCCACTGGTCAAAATGTGAGATGATGCGGTGGTCGATCGGGGCCTGGGGAGCAAGCAACGGCTCGTCATCCGACCACGTCATCCCCGGCTGCCGGCACAGAGCGCAGATAAGAGAGGGGTGCTTCAACCCCGTCTTGGCCCCTCCCTGAATACACTGGAATATAGATCGGACCAAGAGAGGGGCCACATCGAATCGCAGCCCGGATGTGATAGCATATAGTGTCCGGGCTCGGGAGAGAAAAACAGTGCGGATCTGAGATGTGGGGTCTATACGAGCGCAGATAAAATATAGCTAGCCACGCCCGAGCCGACTGAGGCGCGAGCTCTTAAAGTGGAAAGTGGAAGAACCCGGTGCGCGCCACTCCCAGTCGGATTCGGGCTGCGTAAGAGTCTCGAGCAGATCCTCCTTCGTGAGGCTATCCATAACTCGCCCATAAGGCGTCTCATCGACCACCGGCAGCCCAAACAACCTTCGAATAGCAGCTACAGAAAAATCAACCGTAATACCTCGGACATCGACCTGAGTCCGAGTGTCTGACTGCTGCAACATCTGGCCTGCCCGAATGTGCTTCAATAACGCGCTGGCATAGAACTCCTGCACTATCGAGATCACCGTTGGCTCGGGGGGTGCAGCGAAACGGGCCCACCCCATCTCGTCAATCATGGTAAGTCACAGCGCCCAGGTTTTAACCTGGACGCCATGTGCCGTGGCACAGATTAAGTGAGCCGCGGCACACAAGGCGGTTTTGGTGTGCTCCGCGCGGATTTGGGCCGTTTTGAAGCCAGTTCTCGACCTACTCACACAGACGCAATTTGGAGGCTGTTGAGAGCTATAAATAAGGGTTTAAGACCCTAATTAATCATCTTGGAGGCTTGGGAAAAGGAGGATCACAGAAGACTATCACAGACGAGAGAAGCAGAAGACATCAAAGGCGGAGGGCAGAAGCCAGAAGAACGGAGGAATCCGAGCTCTTCATCTGCGTTTGATTTTCATGCTTTTATTTATTAATTCTGTATTTTCATTATTTAGCATGTCAGGCTAAAACCCTAATCTAGGATTTTGATGAAACCTATGTTTTGACGGATTTGCTTGAGATTATCTATTTAATTCCTTTTTTGTTGAGTTTTCCCAATCGTGTTTAATGCTTTCAATTATCTGGCCAATAGTTGTATTGTTTTAATCATTCAATTCGAATCGGGAGAGGAGAGTTGGTGAGGAACTATTGGTGAGGACCGTTTTATCTTGTGAGATAGGAATATACTCATAGGAACTACGTGGCCTTTTGGAGATTTTATGCTTTTTGCCTATTGACGAATTAATTCACCTAGGGATAGAGTGCGTTATTCGCCTTTAGAAAAATCTATTGACCTCGGGAGAGGCGGTAGAGTATATTAGCAATCTTCGCCTTCAATAAATTGGGAAAATCATTAACTTCAGATAATCGAGAGTAAATTCGGATAAACCGAGGTGGATTCAGAATCCTAGACTTATTCATCATTTGATTCTCTTTCTTCAAGCGATCGTTCTTACTGTTTAGTCTTTTATTAATTTTCTTTAGTAATTAATTGCTACCCAAAGTTCGATTGTTCAAATAAAACTGGAATACACAAAAATCGGTAGTTAGTGATTCAGTCCTCGTGGGAACGATACTCACTCATCACTTTATTACTTGTATACGATAACGTGCACTTGCGTTCAAGAAATATTGCAACAACCTGCTGACGGCGTGAGTACCTGGGAAGACTTCAAGAATCTCATGTTGGATCGCTACTATCCCGCACCACTCCGTGAGGCCAAATTGTCGGAATTGTTGAACCCCGATCCATCTGAGGATGAGGATGTATTAGCTATTGCCGAGAAATTCCAGGAACTTCTTCCTTTTGCTGCGTCAGTTGTCCGTACGAAAGCTGATAAGATCAAATATTTCCTTAGGAGGCTTAAACCCCGGATGAGGATGCAGTTGCTTAACCACCACTGTACGACCCTATTGGAGTTTATCGAGAAGGATCTGGAATACGAACTTACTGTGAAGGATATTTCCAAGAAGCAGCCTCAATCCTCCAACAAGAGATCCAGGAACCAGACCCAGGCAGATAGTAACTGGGGGACGTTCAGGAAGCCCCAGTCTGTACTGAATCCTTATGAGCAGCCACCTATGGCATTGAAGCCGACCGGATCGCACTCTAGACCGATCAGCTCATCTATCATGTGTTATAACTGTGGGGACCAGGGACACATTAGCTCCAAATGCCCGAAGCCGGACGTCGCGTGCCATATTTATGGGAAGAATGGACATCATGCTTGTTATTGCAAGGGTGGACCCGGGCGTGCTCCAGTAGCATCTCTTGCTCCAGTACAGTCATCTGTTCAGGATCGTGTACCTCCATCCGCTTTTTATCAGACTACCGGGGCAAATAAAGGGATGGGCCGTGGAAATCAAGCTGGTACACCTGGTACCAGAGTTGCAAAACCTAGAGTCTATGAGATGAAAAAGGTCGTCGATCCCGAAGCCAGCATGATTGCAGGTACTCTCGAGATCCACTCTTAGCCCGTTTGTGTCCTTTTTGACACTGGTGCCTCACACTCTTTTTTATCTGTTTCTTTTTTGAGTCGTTTGCAATTAGATCATGTTACCGATTTTGAACCTTATGTCATTGATCTACGCGATGGTAGAAGAATTATTAGGAATCGTGAAGTGCAGAACTGTCCGATTCGCATGAACGACCGTGAGTGGTTGTCAGACTTGATTGTGGTCAATTTACCTAAAGATGATGTGATCTTGGGCATCGACTGGATGGATCGTCATGATGCCATACTTAACATCCGCAATCAGATAGTGACTGTTACATCTGATGATGGTGTTGAGTGTATTTTTTAGGATGATAATCCCAGTCATTCCGGGAGAGTCATCAGCGCAATGAAAGCAGTGAGACTGCTTAATCAAGGGTGTGTTGGTTATTGGTGCTACATGACCAAGACAACCGATCGACCAATTGAGTTGGCCGATATTCCAGTAGTTCGAGACTACCCAGATGTATTTTCAGATGAGTTGTTAGGCTTACCCCCACATCAGGAGGTAGAGTTCACCATGGAGTTGGATCCAGGGATGTCCCCGCTTTAGAAAGCACCGTATCGTATGGAATCGACTGAGATGCAGGATTTGAAGATCCAGCTTGAGAAGTTGACTGAAAAGGGCTATAATCGACCCAGTGCGTCCCCTTGGGGAGCGTCGATGTTATTTGTACGGAAAAAAGACGGATCTCTGCATTTGTGTATTGATTACCGTGAACTGAACAGGGTAACAATCAAGAACAAATATCCGTTGCCTCGTATTGATGACTTGCTGGATCAAATACAAGGCGCCGCTGTATTTTCCAAGATCGACCTAAGATCTGGATATCATCAGTTGAGGATTCGAGAGTCTGATATTCTGAAT
The DNA here is from genome assembly GCA_033398695.1 of Orobanche coerulescens. Lineage (NCBI taxonomy): Eukaryota > Viridiplantae > Streptophyta > Magnoliopsida > Lamiales > Orobanchaceae > Orobanche > Orobanche coerulescens. The sequence goes on from CM065803.1 coordinate 57,349,596, forward strand.
ACAACCTTTCGTACTCGTTATGGGCATTATGCGTTCGTAGCGACGCCACTCGGACTGACTAATACACCAACGATATTCATGGAGTTGATGAATCAAGTTTTTATTAATTATCTGGATCGTTTTGTAGTCGTTTTTATTGACACATTCTGATTTACTCTCATGACCATGAAGAACACGAGTATCACCTCCGTCAGGTGCTCGATGCGTTGAGGCGGGAACAGCTCTATGGAAAAATTTCCAAATGTGAGTTCTGGATGATCGAGGTTATCTTTCTTGGACATGTGATATCGGTCGATAGGGTGAGAGTAGACCCACAGAAGATAGAAGCTATTCGATACTGGCTACCTCCGAAGAACGTGAATGAAGTTCGCAGTTTCTTGGGTCTAGCAGGCTATTACCGATGGTTCGTGGAAGGTTTTTCCAAGATTGCTCAACCGATGACTAATCTGTTGAGGAAAGATAAGAAATATTTATGGTCGGAGGCATGTCAGCAAAGTTTTGATGAACTCAAGAGTCGATTGATTTCAGCACCTATTTTGGTTCTACCAAAAGGAACGAAAGGATTTGTGGTGTATAGTGACGCGTCAAGACAAGGCCTTGGATGCGTGTTAATGCAGAATGGGAAGGTGATTGCCTATACATCAAGACAGCTGAGACCCTATGAGGTCAACTACCCTATCCATGATTTGGAGCTAGCAACCGTGGTATTTGCTTTGAAAATCTGGCATCACTATCTGTATGGAGTTACCTGTCAGATTTTTACTGATCACAAGAGCCTGAAGTACATTTTTACTCAAAAGGAGTTGAATATGAGGCAGAGAATGTGGAGAGAACTAATCAAGGACTATGATATCGAGATCCTTTATCATCTGGGATAATCAAATGTGGTTGCCGACGCCTTAAGTCGTAAGACAGTACAGGAGCAGATGCTTGCCCGCTTAACAGTTCAGAGAGAATTACAGTTAGAGTTCATGAGGCCGAAGATTGAGATCTGGTTACAGCATGTTCAAAGTCAACTTTGCACGCTTGATATCTCATCATCCCTTGATGACATAATCAGGGCGAAACAAGTGACGGACCTGTTCTTATCAAGAATTCGGGGAGAAGTAGACCAAGGGAAAGCCCCTGGATTTTTGATTCACGAGGACGGGCTGATACGCTTCAAGAATCGAGTATGTATACCGGTGGATGAAGAGTTGAGGAACACTATTCTAAAGGAGGCCCATGCTACCCCATACTCCGCAGAGTTCGTTTCGAGATGTTTAACCTGTCTGTAGGTTAAAATTGAGCATCAGCGACCCACATGAATGCTGAAACCGCTCCCGATTCTTGAGTGGAAATGGGAGGACATATCGATGGATTTTATCACTAGCTTGCCGACGAGTCATCGAGGGATGAATACGATTTAGGTTATTGTGGACCGTCTAACCAAATCAGCCCACTTTTTAGAGATTAAAGACACATGGGGCCTTGAGAGATTGGCCCGACTATTTATTAAAGAGACTGTAAGGTTACATGGTACCCCCAAGAGTATTGTATCAGATCGTGACGGGCGATTCGTGTCACACTTCTAGAAAGCATTTCATCGTGCGATGGGTACGCAGTTGAACTTCAGTATAGAAATTCATCCGCAGACTGATGGTCAGTCTGAAAGTACTATCCAAACTCTAGAGGATATGTTGAGGGTGTGCGCTCTTGATTGGAAGTACGACTGGGTCGCCCAACTACCGTTGGTAGAGTTCACCTATAATAACAGTTGGCATGCTTCGATTAAGATGGCACCTTATGAGGCATTGTATGGCCATCGTCGTAGGTCCCCTTTGTGTTGGGACGACTTGTACGAATCCATGGGTACGGAGCCTGATATGTTGTTAGCAGCCCACGAGAAGATTGCTCTGATTAAGAGTCGTTTATTAATGGCTCAGAGCCGCCAGAAATCGTATGCAGATAATCGTCGCCGACCACTCGAGTTTGAGGATTGTGATCATGCACTAGTAAAAGTGTCCCTAACTCGAGTTGTTTTCCATTTTAGGAAGAGAGGCAAGCTGAGCCCGAGGTATATTGGCCCGTTTGAGATTTTGGAACGTGTAGGCGACCTAGCCTATCGTTTGGCATTACCACCAGCTTTGAGTCGGATTCTGTTAGGCGTATTTTTATACGCTTATTTATCATTATTTTGTATTCTTTTGAATTGTAAATCTGCATAAATGAGCCTCTAATGCCCTATTTCCTTATGTTTTGCAGGAAATTGGAGTCCGAAAGCCGAAATGATGAAAAACAGACGAAAACGCGAATTTTGGCCCAGGGCCGCGGCACAAGGCAAGCGGGCCGCGGCACAGGAAGGCACCCAGCGACCTCCGAATAATCTGTACTCTGAGCCGCGGCACAGATAAAGTGAGCCGCGGCCCAGATGAATTTAATGCGCCCAGGTTTTTAATCTGCGCCCCATGAGCCGCGGCACAGGTTAAGTGAGCCGCGGCACACGGGGCGGTTTTTGTGTACTCCGCACGGTTTTGGGCCGTTGCGAAGCCGGATCTCGACCTAATCACACGGACGCATTTTTGTGGCAGAAGAAAGCTATAAATAAAGCGGCAAGGTCAGAAAAGAGGGGGATCGGCTGATCAGAGAATTGATTATCAAGGAGCAGAAGCAGAAGACATCAGGAGCAAAGAACGGAGGGATACGAGCTCCTCATCTGCGTTTGATTTTAATGCTTTCATTCTTTTATTCTGTATTTTTATCTTTTAGCATGTCAGGCTAAAACCCTTGTTCTAGGATTTTGATGAAACCTAAGTTTTGACGGATTTGCTTTAGATTATCTATATAATTCCCTTTTCTATTGAGTTTTCCCAATCGATTTTAATGCTTTCACTTGTCTGGCCAATAATTGGATTGTTTTAATTGCGCAACTCGAATCGGGAGAGGAGAGTTGGTGAGGAACTATTGGTGAGAACCGTTTTATTCTGTGAGATAGGAATATACTCATAGGAACTACGTGGCCTTTTGAAGATTTTATGCTTTTTGCCTACTGACGAATTAATTCACCTAGGGATAGAGTGCGTTATTCGCCTTTAGAAAAATCTATTAACCTCGGGAGAGGCGGTAGAGTATTTTAGCAATCTTCGCCTTCAATAAATTGGGAAAATCATTAACTTCAGATAATCGAAAGTAAATTCGGATAAACCAAGGTGGATTCAGAATCCTAGAATTATTCATCATTTGATTTTTCTTCTTAGATCGATCGTTTGTACTATTTAGTCTTTTATTAATTTCTTTTAGTAATTAATTGCAACCCAAAGTTCGATTGTTCAAATAAAACTGGAATACATAAAAATCGGTAGTTAGTAATTCAGTCCTCGTGGGAACGATACTCACTCATCACTTTATTACTTGTATACGATAATGTGCACTTGCGTTCAAGAAAAAATCGCAACAAGTTTTTGGCGCCGTTGCCGGGGAACTGAAAATTTTACTAATATCGATTTCAGTATTTCTAGTCTTAGTTTGAACATTTTGTTTTATTTATTTTCTTGTATTTTATTTTATTTTATTTGTTTGTCCTTTCAGGATATTTCGGGTAGTGCATGAGAAAATTTGGTAACGAAGGCCTACTACCTTTGGATACCGAACTCGAGCGCACTCTTCGAAGAAATAAAAAGGAGAAACGAGAGTCACCGACCACAGCCACCATGGCCAATAATATTGAAAATCACGGAGGTGATAATCCTGTTCAGCAAGTTCAACCGGCACTAGCACTTCGAGATTATGCTATGCCGCAGATTAATGCAAACTTTTCGGGGATTCGGCGTCCCACTATCCAGGCGAACAATTTCGAAATCAAGCCTGCAATTATTCATATGGTACAAGCGATCCAGTTCTGTGGATTTCCGAATGACGACTCCAACGCACATATTGCGTCTTTTCTCGAGATTTATGACACGTTCAAGAACAATGGTGTCACCGACGATGCTATCCGTCTAAGGCTTTTCCCTTTCTCCTTGAGGGATAAAGCAAAATTTTGGTTGAATTCTTTACCGCCGGGCTCGATCACGACATGGGCAGAATTAGCGCAAGCTTTCCTTGCTAAATTCTTCCCACCTTCGAAGACGGCGAGGTTACGGAACGAAATTACCACCTTTGGTCAATATGATATGGAGTCGCTCCACGAGGCGTGGGAGCGATACAAAGATTTGCTACGGAGATGCCCACATCACGGCCTTCCAGACTGGCTTCAGATTCAGACGTTCTATAATGGTTTGAGTGCTTCTACACGCACTCTCGTGGATGCAGCAGCTGGAGGAGCCTTAATGGGAAAAACTATGGCTGAAGCACATTCTTTGTTGGAAGCCATGGCCGCTAATGCTTATCAATGGCCATCCGAAAGAGTAAATCCGAAGCGAGTTATGGAGATCTCAAATAATGATCCAATCTCTACATTGTCAGCCCAAGTTGCAGCACTAACGAAGCAGCTTCAAGCATTTTCGCATGCTCCTTCCCCCGTTACCATTGAGTCTTGCAATTGGTGTAACGGATCCCACCCTAACTCGGAGTGCCAAGTCGAAAACCCGTTCGAGCAGCCCCCAATTGAACAAGCTCAGTTCGTAGGAAACGGGAACTGGAAAAATAATTCGTACTCCAACATGTATAATCTGGGATGGCGTAATCATCCCAACTTCTCATGGAGAAATGGACAGAACTCGAACCAGCCTCCGTTCGCTCAAAACCAACATCAGCCTCCTCCCGCTCCAAAGGTTTCTCTCAAGGAAGCAATTGCGAAATTGGCAGTGAATACGAGTCAATTCATGACCCGTACAGAAGCAACATTGCAAAATCATTCCGCTTCCATTCACAACTTGGAAGTCCAACTGGGCCAGATTGCTAATGTGTTGACAGCCCGCCGGAGGGAGCATTGCCAAGTACGACCGAGACAAATCCTAGAGAAAGTCTAAATGTGATTAGTTTGAGAAGCGAGAAGGAGGTGTGTGACCAGCCCGAGAGGAGTGAAAAGAGAAGTGAAATTGAGGAGAAGAAAAATTCAGCGACGGAGGAATCACAAGATTGGAGACCCTCAATAACGCTTCCGGATAATCCGAAGGCATATGTACCACACATCCCATTTCCGCAGCGGTTACAATAGAAAAAGGCGGATAAGCAATTCTCCAAGTTTCTCGATACTTTCAAAAAGCTTCACATAAATATTCCATTCGCTGATGCATTGGAGCAAATGCCGAGTTACGTTAAATTCATGAAGGAGATCTTGTCAAAGAAAAGAAAGCTCGAGGAGTTTGAGACAGTCGCCTTAACGGAGGAGTGCAGCGCGATCCTTCAGAAAAAGCTTCCACCAAAATTGAAGGATCCGGGAAGCTTCAATATACCATGCACCATGGGGAACCTCTCTTTTGATAAGGCGTTGTGCGATCTCGGGGCTAGTATTAATCTCATGCCTCTATCTATTTTCAAAAAGCTGGGAATTGGAGAAGCGAAGCCGACGACAATCTCCTTGCAATTAGCAGATCGATCGATAAAATATCCGAGGGAAATAATCGAGGACGTGTTAGTAAAAGTTCATAAGTTCATATTTCCGGCCGACTTCATTGTGCTCGACATGGAGGAGGATCAAGACATCCCAATCATTTTGGGAAGACCATTCTTAGCGACCGGCCGAACCCTCATAGATGTGGAAAAAGGCGAACTAACTCTAAGGGTTCAAGACGAGCATGTCACGTTCCAAGTGTTTAAATCCTTTCCGTGTCCAGGTGGTGTTGAGAAGAGCTCAAAAATTGATAGTGTGGATGCCGTTGCGAAAGACACACACCGGAAGAATCGTCGGTTGAAAAACTCAGAGTCCGTTTCAGAAAGTCCCGATGCTGTCCTAAGTTCGTTCGAGAAAGAGGAAAATAAGCCAGCCGTAAAACGGAGGCCAAATCATGAGAAAAATGGGTGCTTCGGGAAGTTGTTTGTGTCGAAACCTTTTCGCAGACAACATTTGGTGTCCGAAGCGAAAATTGAATCGTTAAAGACCAATGGTCAAAATTTTAAAACACATATTAACGGTTCGATTGACGGGGCGGAGTCCAAATGGAGTTTGTGAAAAGCGAACTGATTTCCAATAGGTCCGGCTGAAGACTATAAACTTAGCGCTTCTCGGGAGGCAACCCGAGTATTAGTTGTAGATTTTTTTATTTTCTTGCATTTTAGAGTTTTTATTTTTCGTCATTTTAGCTTTGATTTGCTTAGCCCTCTCATTCTTGATGTTTTCCTTTATAAATTCTGTGCAGGAATCACCCCAGGGAAAGAAATCAATGATGGGCTGCGGCACAAGAATAGTGAGCCGCGGCACACACCAGGGGCAGGAAAAGGCCAAACCATACTGTACTATATGCCGCGGCACGATCTTACTGAGCCACGGCACACCTGACCTTTGAGCCGCGGCACGTTGCTGCTGAGCCGCGGCACGCCAATTGCCGAAAATCTGCCCAGAAGGTTGTACTATGTGCCGCGGCATATATGTGCTGAGCCGCGGCACACTAACCTTTTGAGCCGCGTCACCCGTATGATGAGCCGCGGCACCCAGCGACATCACAAAAAGTTCCTGGCCGACTATACTATGGGCCGCGGCTCACTTAAGCTGTGCCGCGGCCCCCGTTCAGAATCTGAATAGCCCAGGTATCTTCTAATACTCGATCGGCCAGGACCTCATGTAAACTTCTTCCCTTCCCTTCTGCACACAAGCACGCGACCGACATCTTTCTTTGCTCCCTCTTCTTGCATTCTTCATTCCAAGTCAGGTAAATCCCGAACTCTTAATCATAATTGATGCATGATTCGAACCGAAAATTGAAGTTATATGCTGCTAGTTGTTCTTCAAAATTTTTTTTTATGGAGTTGGAATATGGTGAATATGGAGTGGATTGTGATGGTATTTGTGATTATAAACTAATTGGTGATGTTAGTTGTCTGTTATCATGGCCGTATATCTGTATTAATTTTTTTGGGATTTGGAGTTAGCCATGAAAATTCTTATTCTTCATTTTAACTTGTGCATACCTAGTGTTTGATAAATTGCAGCAATGAAACATTATTAAGCCAAGCCTTTTCAAACTATGTGCAACGAATCATTTTATCCCGACCCTTCCATCCTATGTAAACTTGAGAGCTCATTGTTAATTTCCTCTTTGATGATGCAAGCTCATTCATTCACATTCCGCATGGTGTAGTCTAGAAGCGTGCAAGCTCGCCGAACGACGCCGGCACCAGTGCGTGAGCATACAGGAGGGGAGTACTTGACCTTTCACTTTTATTGCATATTATATTTTGTCCATTATGGTCAATGTACGTCCTAAGTTTGGGGGGGGGGGGGTTACTTTCTGTTGCTACATTACTTTTCATTATTTTTTGTTATTTTTGTTGTTGCTAGCCTTGCTTGTCATGATTTTATTCTTATTCGTAAATTTTTCGTGCTTCTATTTGTGTAATACTGATATTACAACACTGTTTTCTCTCTGAAGAAACGGTTGAGTTTTAGTCGAGTTGTAGTCAGTAATATCTGTTTCTGCTTAGTCTTCATTTAGGTCCGAAATTTTTTTCGTTTTTTGTAGAGATCTTAGCGGATAAGAAATGAGACATACGTGTTTTATAATAGCCGTCTATACGTTTGGTTTCATTTTTCGGTTAGCTAGTCGTCCAGTAACATGAGTCGTATTGGCATTTGATTTGAGTTTAGAGTCGGACAGTTTTTCCTGAAAAGTCAAGATATTTTTGCTCTATGACGGGAAGTCTAGTAACCGGGGGTATTCGCGTGACCCGTTGTTTACCCTCGCGTAAAACGACAACCCTGATTAGACTAGTGGTTTAGAAATTTCGCATTACCGATGATGGGAAGCCTAGTAACCGGGGGTATTCACGTGACCCGTTGTTTACTCTCGCGTAAAACAGCAACCTTGACATGCGGGAATAGAAATTCGAGTTGTTTCTCCGTTGTGGAGGGGAACTTAGTAACTAGAAGCATCCGTGTGCCCCATGAGTGTCTTTTACGTCAAACGGTTTCCTAATACATGAGAATGGAATTTCCACCCTAGGATTATCCCGATGAAACATCCCGAGATCCGAACCTAGTGGTCAACTCGAATCAATTTATTGATCATATATAAGGGAACACTGTCCGAGGGTTAATTTTGATGAAACTCGTGAAAATTTTTGCCAGTAGACTGTGGAACTGGGCGAGTTAGCTTGTTTATTTTAACTTTTCATATTGACGGTCGATTAAATTCACGTTTGTTAATCTTTGAGCTGGATTTTCTTCATAAACGAGTTATTAGGACTAAAATTAGTTACTTTGTGGAATCAGTGTTCTGGATGTAGCTCGCTATTACGATACTTGTATTATTCAGAGAGAATTTCAGGGTAGTATTGATTAGGTTGAGCACTATAAGTTGCACGATTATTCACGATATTCTTTTGTTGAAATTAATTCTTTTTGCTTGAGGACAAGCAAAGGCTCAAGTTTGGGGGTATTTGTTAGGCGTATTTTTATACGCTTATTTATCATTATTTTGTATTCTTTTGAATTATAAATCTGCATAAATGAGCCTGTAATGCCCTATTATCTTATGTTTTGCAGGAAATTGGAGTCCGAAAGCCGAAACAATGAAAAACGGACGAAAACGGCGAATTTTGGCCCAGGGCCGCGGCACAAGGCAAGCGGGCCGCGGCACAGGAAGGCACCCAGCGACCTCCGAATAATCTGTACTCTGAGTCGCGGCACAGATAAAGTGAGCCGCGGCCCAGATGAATTTAATGCGCCCAGGTTTTTAATCTGCGCCCCGTGAGCCGCGGCACAGGTTAAGTGAGCCGCGGCACACGGGGCGGTTTTTGTGTACTCCGCGCGGTTTTGGTCCGTTGCGAAGCCGGATTTCGACATAATCACACGGACGCATTTTTGTGGCAGAAGAAAGCTATAAATAAAGCGGCAAGGTCAGAAAAGAGGGGGATCGACTGATCAGAGAATTGATTATCATGGAGCAGAAGCAGAAGACATCAGGAGCAGAGGGCGGGAGCCATAAGAACGGAGGGATCCGAGCTCTTCATCTGCGTTTGATTTTAATGCTTTCATTCTTTTATTCTGTATTTTTATCTTTTAGCATGTCAAGCTAAAACCCTTGTTCTAGGATTTTGATGAAACCTAAGTTTTGACGGATTTGCTTTAGATTATCTATATAATTCCCTTTTCTATTGAGTTTTCCCAATCGATTTTAATGCTTTCACTTGTCTGGCCAATAATTGGATTGTTTTAATTGCGCAACTCGAATCGGGAGAGGAGAGTTGGTGAGGAACTATTGGTGAGAACCGTTTTATTCTGTGAGATAGGAATATACTCATAGGAACTACGTGGCCTTTTGAAGATTTTATACTTTTTGCCTACTGACGAATTAATTCACCTAGGGATAGAGTGCGTTATTCGCCTTTAGAAAAATCTATTGACCTCGGGAGAGGCGGTAGAGTATTTTAGCAATCTTCGCCTTCAATAAATTGGGAAAATCATTAATTTCAGATAATCGAAAGTAAATTCGGATAAACCAAGGTGGATTCAGAATCCTAGAATTATTCATCATTTGATTTTTCTTCTTAGATCGGTCGTTTATACTATTTAGTCTTTTATTAATTTCTTTTAGTAATTAATTGCAACCCAAAGTTCGATTGTTCAAATAAAACTAGAATACATAAAAATCGGTAGTTAGTGATTCAGTCCTCGTGGGAACGATACTCACTCATCACTTTATTACTTGTATATGATAACGTGCACTTGCGTTCAAGAAAAAATCGCAACAGATTCACAGCGTATTTCATGTATCCTAGTTGAGGAAGTATGTTGGTGACCTTAGCAACATTATTCAATTCGAAGAGGTCGAGATAGCCGATGACCATTCATATGAAGAGCGTCCTGTGCGGATACTTGAGATAAGGGTCAAATAGTTGAGGAACAAGATGATTCCCTTATTGAAGATTCAATGGTCGAGACACGGAATCGAGGAGGCTACGTGGTAGACTGAGGATAGCATGCGAGAGAGATATCCCGAGTTGTTTACCCCTTAGTTTCAGGGACGAAACTCCTTTTAAGGGGGGGGAGTATGTAATATCCGCTTGAACTCTCGTCTTTACTGTTGTATTTTTCGGATAATTTGAGTATTGTCGTACCATATCCGTATATATTATTATGATTATATTTTTGAGATATGTTAAATCGAATTTTTTATCTTTGTCGTTCACACTATAGTTGATTGTTAGATATTGCTTGGAGAATTTCATTTTTTGACTATGTGTTGCCCTTAGCGTATGCTACCATGTTGTCGTTATGTACGCTCTGTATGTAACATTACGTACGTAACACACCAATGTTAACGTACATAATGTGGTGTACCGGACAGCATCTCGCCTTTCGGCGGGTGGGGCCAGACGTAGACTGTAATATCCGCAATTTCGATTTTTCCGGTAATTTTATTTTTTGGCGAGAGTCCATTTTGATGACTCTCTTGGGACCGTTTAGTCATTTCGAGAATGATTAATTCTACACTTTTTGACATCCGAGTTCGTTTCGGTGTCGTTTTGTTGAGTTCCGTGCTTCTTAGCGACTTTTCCGCACTTGAGTTCGATTCCTACGAATCTCGTTCGAAACTGCTGTTTTGAGTTTCCCGTAAGTCCTTTTAATTTTGTTAGACGTGTTGTGAACTTCGGTTTGGTTATTCGATCACGTATCGTGATTTTCGGGCATTTTGGAGCATTTTGTAATTTACCTAAAGTTGTGGGTATCCGCATTCGTATTTGTTGTCTTGATCGAATTTTGTGTTTATTTGGTCGCGTGTGATTAATTATTGCATGGTATTTTATTTCGGATCGATGATGTTGTCCGCGAGCATTTCGTCGTGTTCGTTCCGTGCGTTTTCGGAAGTCGAATCGTCGGGTCATGGCGGCTGGGCACTGGCCGGACAGGTGCGGCAGGCACTGTCGGAGGTGCTGGGCACTGGCCGGACAGTTGCGGCAGGCACTGTCGGAAGTGCTGGGCAATGGCCGGGCAGACGCGGCAGGTACCGGCGTAGCGCACGCTACTGCCGGAAGGCTGCGCACGCTAGCGCGGCAGGAATAGCGAATGTTATTCGGCCGGCCGACACACGCTATTGGGCTGGGCAGAGAGGTTCCTGGAGTTCTGGACTCGGGGAGGATCGGCAGGTAGTGCACGCTACTGTCGGTCGTGGCGCGCACTAACCGGCATGTGTAGCGCACACTGCCGGCCGATTAGCACACGTTACCTGGCCGAGCAGTTTAGTCCAGAGGGTTCTGGACAGGTCGGCTAGCGCGCGCTAGCGTCCGCGCAGCACACGCTATCGGGGTCGGGCAGGCATGTCCTGGTCGGCAGGTTAGGTCATCAGTGCGGGCCCCGACCGAGAGTTCTGGGCCGATACTGGCCGATAGCGCACGCTAGTCCAGAAGGCTAGCGCACGCTAGGCCGTGCCAGTATAAATATGGTCGAGCAATCATATTTTCATCCGTTTTTCATTCCATCTTCTCATTTCTGTGGCTGGAGGCTTGGTGGTCAAGGAGAGATATTGTCAAGCAATTAATCCACGAAGTTTGGGAGTTCATATCATTGATTAATCATCCTATCACATCCTTTGATCCAGCGAATCAAGGTTAGATTTCCTAGAACCCAATCTTTGGGAAATTTTTTGGGTTTTGGGGTTTTTGTCCGATTCATTCCGTATTGTTGATTAATCCATGATGGGTATGATTAAAATTAGTATTTTTTTATGTGTTTAACATCATTTAATCCATTGTTCTTCGCCGAATCAAGGTATATTTCTTGATTTTCCTTCGAGTTGACTTTTTGGGGGATTCGTTCTTGATTTCGTTTTCCATACGTTTTTGATGAATCGATTGTTGTTAAATGATGTTGTTAAACATATCCTATGGATTGAACATCCATATTTCAGTTGGGAATTCCATTTTCATGTTTTTGTCGGGTCGGTTCGTGTTCTTGGCCGTTTTGGGGGAAACCCTTGAACTTTCGCCGTTTGTTCCTTGAATTCAGCGGCTTTGGGTCATTCTTTGGAATTCATTTTCGTTTTTATTGTTGTCGTTCGTAGTTTATTGTCCCGGGTCATCGTTCAGCGGAGTCGGCGGGTTCGTAGTCAGTTCGAGTCTCCCCACTTCGGTCGATTCTCCGCGTTGTGATTATTCGAGGCAAGTACCTTGTCCATACATTTCTATGTTTTGTGAATATAATGATCGGTGATCATCTAAATGTGTTTGTTTGGTTGTTTTGAAATGAACTTTCAAAAGATTTGGTTAGCCTCATCAAAGACTCTCTCTCAAAACGCGTGTGTTTTGTGAATGTTGTGTCTCGTGAATGATTAAGTGAACCCTATGAATATGCTTGGTGTTGTTGTTGTGCTTTGATAATATATAAGCATATATTATCTCATTTCGGTTCATTGTGATTCGACGATTGTGTCGTGCTTTGTGTTTGTTGCCTTTGGGTGAATTGCTTGGATATCCTTGGTGTGACATGTTAATTGTGTGAATACATTGCGCTGACCTCGGGAGGGTCCGACGGGGCCACGGAGGGAATCCAATGGTATAGCCCTGGATTCACGAGTTGGTGTGTATGTTTTGTGAATGTATTTTTCTCACCTCGGGAGGGTTCGACGGGGCCACGAAGGGAGTCCAATGGTATAGCCCTGGATTCACGAGTAAAAACTTCAGGAGTTGGTGTGTATGTTTTGTGAATGTATTTTGCTCACCTCGAGAGGGTTCGACGGGTCCACGGAGGGAGTCCAATGGTGTAGCCCTGGATTCACGAGTAAAACTTCACGAGTTGGTGTTGATTTTATGTACGTCGAGGACACGCGACATGTGTTTTTAACCCTGTGAATTGTTGTTGGTTTCATTTGTGAAAATAAAAACCTTTGGGTTGTGACCTCTGTTGATTTTGGAAAGAGAAGGATTCGATAATCCTGTATTGTTTTCTATTAAAACTCCCGAGGGCATTTTAAACTATTTTACAAACTGTCCTCGTTATTTGCGATCTTTCGGATTTGGAAAGTTTTACTCAAACTCTTGCCTCGGGAAGTATTTTTTTCATTGTATTTGAATCTTTGAGGATTCCCGGTTATTACTGTTCTTGGAACTTGAATTGTATGGCTCTTATTTGCACTTTGTACTTGCACTAGCAAAATAGTGGAATTTTGCTAACATTTGAGTAATCGGGAGGTGGATGTCTGTTTTTGCATTCAGGTTTTGGGAGCGTAACACAGGGTCGGCATGAAGGATGATGAAATATGATCGATACTAATCACATTAGGACCCGTTTATTTTTGTATTGGTTTAGTTGTATTTTATTTCCGCTGCAGTATTCTTTCACCGTTGAGGAAAGGTTCTACGGCGTGTAATATCTGTGAGCGGATTGGGGGTGTTACATAGACAGTGGTCGGTGATCCGATTGTGACAGCCTGGTCAATGGCCATTACATATGTAATGGCTCTGCGTCAGCATACGTAATGTGTCTGGGCCTTACGTACGTTAATATGACAACATACGTGTTGTTACCCAAAATATTATCCGGAGATGATATTGCTGGAATGGTCGAGTAACTAACAAATGCGAGAGCACGTCCGTGAGGAAAGTAAATAACACAAGATTTGCCGGGGTTGTTAATCCCAGGCTTGAATGCTCTCGCGAGATATTATTAATACAAATACTTTGGAGTACAAATATTAATGTTAGAGTACAATTACAATGAGTATAAAGACCCTAATTATCTTAGCCATTACATAAATGGTATTGGAGCCAGGTTGTGGAAACCTAGGCTGTCGGGTTTGGTGGTGTCTGTTGAGTTTTTGTCTCGTCGGACTTTGTCTGACTGAGTCATGTCGCGACGTGTCGTCTGAGTTTGTTGGTCGTGATTAGTATCGTGAGGCAATCATCACATTCGTGCGACCTGTGGATGTAAGTCTCCCTTTTTTGTGATTGTGCCTCGTCTGATGCGAGCTACTGGTATGATTACGTATTAAGTGATGGAATCTTTATGCAGATTCTCGGTTTCATGATGTGTTTATGTGACTCTCATGTTTCGTTTATATGAGGAGTGTTGTCCTTATTTATGTCCTTTTGACTGTGATAATTGACTGTTTGTTCCGGTAAAAGACAGGTGTTGTCTTGGTTTTGAACGAGTTGATGCGTGTATTATAATGTATGTAAGTGAATGTTGTTACGTGTGAGTTTTTAGGCATTCTAGTCTAATAAATTTTCGAAAAAACCTTGAGTATCTTAGAAAATAAATTTCGAGACGTACTTTTAAAACAGATTATTTTCTCGCGGTACCTGCCACACTATGTTTCAAAATTATTCCACTTTGAGGACCAAAATATTTTGAGATATTTCCAATGATTTAGAAACGCATTTGCTTAGACCCGAAGATTGAATACTTCTGAAAAGTTTTAATTTAAAGAAAGGTATCCTCATTTTTTTTTATTTATTTTATTAAACGCAAGATGGTTTTTCAAAGTCTCGATGACGATGTTTGTACTACTTTTTTCGATATATGATACTCAAGATCAACTGTGGTTTCTAAATTATTTTCAAAAGGTGGTTTTCGTTTTTTTTATAAAACCTATCATTTCCTGCTACGGTCGGGGAATATGTGTGTAACGTTAGCATTATCGTTAGGGTGTTGGCCCTCTGAGTTGTGATTGAGTTGGTGGTGTGAGCGTTGAGTCGTTCGCCACACATTTGTTGTGTTAGCACTCTGTGAGAGGTGCGATGTTGGTATTGAATGTTTTCGCCTCATGGTGATTTGTGCGTTATCGCACATGTGCGAGCTGTTAGAGCTTGGGTTTCTACGTTTGTGTACATGTATGATTGTTTCATGATATTTTGTGACTATGTGTTGGTTATCATTTGGGCTGTTGTAATCGCCGAATGTATGTCTTCGTTGCTATGATTTTGTGTATGTGGGCTACCCTACGTCGATATGTTGTGTGGAATTGGCACCTCTGGTATTGTAATAACCGGTTGTAATTCATTCATTATCATTCAGTAATTATCAGTCAGTAATTGTCCCTCAGTAATTTTCACTCATTAATAATCACTTATCATTCATGATTCATTCATTTGTATTCACCATTGGCATATCTTAACTGTGTATCAGTTACCGATCGTCCTTCATCTCCATTTGAGGATCCAGATGAGAGTATTATCATAATCATCGTGAATGGCAGTCTTGTGTTGGAAGTATCATCTATCGCGTGTTATTGGACTTAATTACATTCATACAAGTATTGTATGTCGGATCATTCACCTTTCGTAACGAGAAGACGGAGTTGTCAGACTGTGTCATTTCCAGCAGTGAGTTACGGCCATAACTGATCATGCATTACGGCCGTAACATGCATTCGTTGGCTTAAGCATGTTTTAGCCGAAGGTGAGATAAGGCCGTAAGGATAGGCAGGCTACGGCCGTATCATGCGTTTGTGGTTTTAAGGACTTGTCGGACGAAGAGGGCTTACGGCCGTATGCCGCAACCCTTACGGACGTAAGATGAGGCAGGTACGGCCGTAAGTCTTGGCCGGTTACGGCCGTACGATTCGAGCAGGGTGCCCGGTCAGTTTCGACGAAGGTTTCATACGCCTGTAAGCCTTGCCGAGTACGGCCGTATCAGTTTAGTTACGCCCGTAAGGCATGTGCGGGTACGACCGTATGTCTGTCAGCAGTTTTTCGATGAGGCCGAGTTATGCCCGTACGAGATGGCTGGTTACGGCCGTAAGGCCGTTGACTTGGGGATGTTACGGCCGTAAGTAGGCCGAGTTACGGCCATAACCATGGCAGTACTTAAGTACCTGGACGGGGTTTTGAGCTCATTTTTCTCATTTCTTCACTTCAGTTCCGAGAGAGAAGTTCTTGGGAGAGATTTTTCATCATCAATCACTTGGGTGTTCGGTTTCCATCATCTTCATTCGTTTGTGAAGCTTGGATAGTTGATTTAACACGTATTCATCGGATCAAAGAGGTTGGATATTCAACGATAATATTCTTCAACACCCTAGATTCCGAATCTATGATGGAATATGATGTTTTGGGATGTTAAAATCATGTTATATGAAGAGATATACATATGATTGTGAGTTGGTATGTATATTTATCGGATTATTGAAGGATTGCTTGTAGAACACTTTGAATATTGATTTGGATTTGGGGGTTTTCAATCAGATGTTGTTGAAATCTCGATTTGGATATTCATATTGGATTATTGATGGTGTTGAAGATGTTTTGTTGGATTGTACCACCCCTTGGAAGTTTGGGATCGATTAATTGAGAATTGGTTGTAAACAATCGAAGATTGTTTACAACGTGTTTGTCATAATGCCCCAATGAACTTGGTTTTGTCATATCGACGTTTTGAATTAGTAATGATCGTGTTTGATGCGTATATTGAGCGGATTGTTCGTAATCGTGTTATTCAAGGTTGTTCGAGCAACCAACATCTCATTGTAGGGCGTTTGTTCGTGGAAGGACATTCTTCACCGGTATTGTGTAAGTTAATTCTTACTCGGTTAAAAGGATACTCATTCCTTTCGTTTTTGTTCATTCATAATCATAACTCATTCATAATGTATTAACCGTATTGAGACTTGTAACTGTGAAATAATCATTTCATTCACGGGGGATGACGGTTCCA
Source organism: Orobanche coerulescens (assembly GCA_033398695.1). Classification (NCBI taxonomy): domain Eukaryota; kingdom Viridiplantae; phylum Streptophyta; class Magnoliopsida; order Lamiales; family Orobanchaceae; genus Orobanche; species Orobanche coerulescens. The sequence goes on from CM065803.1 coordinate 57,366,322, forward strand.
ATCATTGCAATGAGATATCATTCATGTCATTATTATTTCATCTCGGTGAGTCTTTGTTGACCTTTGTCGTATTGTTATTCACAATTACTCATTGGTCACTTTTGCTCTTGTGGCCTTTTGGGTTCATATTACGTGGCCGGGTGGGGATGTGTGGAATTTTTAGTCGGGCACATGATAGTCATGTGATCGGGTTTACCGACATAATGGACTGTGCACACAGTAACGTACCTCCGTGAGACTAATTAGATACAAGGGCGGGTGTGTCCGGACACTCGTCTTGTGCACTTGCACATACCATTACGGGCGTACTATGATGCCTTTATTCAGCTTAATTTCATCATTAAGATATATCATGATTGTGTTTATTCAACTCTTGAGGATTGTTGTTCTGTGTAACTGAGATGTTGTTTTCAGGTCATGGCAAGGTTAAAGCATGAGAAGAGAACGTTGACGGCGAGGAGTCCCAGTGATACTAGTAGGGGGCCACAGTCCTTTTCAGTTATTCGTGTTCTTCATTTTATTTCCGCTGCAGACTTCCGTTTGAATACTCATTTTTATTCAGTGTTGTATATTTTATCTCCATATAAAATATATCTGTATTTTGTATTATCTTAGGTGTATCGTAATGAAACTCCTCATCGGAGTAATGGATGATATAATGTGGTTTGGTAATACGATTATATTATTTAAGTCATTAATTTTCATTCACCTGGTGGGTCCCATTTTGGGATGCACGACACTGTAATAGTCGCCTAATTTGGGGTGTTACAAGTATGTTTTTCTGCGATGTTATATTCCATTGTACCTAGCAATTGTATTTTCGGTATGCCGAGGTGCTTCGACTGTGTTGTGCTGGGGCATGTGCGTGCAAATTGTTCTTCTCGTCAGTAACGCATTTCAAGTGTGGATTCGAGGGACACAGAATTCAGTTTTGCGAATTAGTTACCGAGACTTACGGAGTTCGCGTTTATATCAGGATCGGCTTTGGGAGGCCATGGGACGATATTTCTTTTATAAAAGGTCGAATGTAATACCCGTATTATTTTTGACTTCTGCATTTTCTCCTTCTAACTTCTATCGACTTGCTCGTGTTCGTTGATACTTTTTGAACTTGTTTGGTATCTCGGTTGTCATCGTTCGAACAGGTTGTGACCTTGCTTCAGATCGATCTGTTTATCGTTGTGACGTTTACGAGTTCAGTTCGATTCATGTGAACCATATTCGAAAGTAATATCTTTCAGTTTCTACCAGCTCTTTTAAAGTCTTGAGTTGAAGTGTGAACTTCAGAGTTATTTTTCGACCGTTGTTGTTCGATCACTGTTATTTGATCGTTGTTCGGTCGTTGTGGTTCGATCATTGTTGTTCGATCGGGGTTGTTTGATTGTTGTTGCCTGATCTCGTACCGCGAAGAATTGTTGTTCACCGTTAGTTTGTTGTTTCGAGTGTGTCCAGGTGGGTCACCCGTGCATTGCGAGACGGTAGCTGAGAGATTTGGGGATCGAGGTTGCGTCTCCGCTCCGTAAGGACACGGAGATGCCTAGTGTGTTTTTTGAGGATTTCAGCGTAGTCCGAATTGTTTGTGATTGCCCTTGTGAATTATTTGTGTTTGCTTTCTCTTTTCTCGACTGTGTGTTTCTTTGTAAAGGTGCCTTGTGTTTTGTGATTGTTCGGATAATTGACTTGATTGTATTATCTGTTTGATGACGCGTGTCACTTTTTGGTTTTATTATGTCTCTACCTGTGGCGTTGTGTTGGTCTTCGTGGAGCGTGTTTTCACGCCGTATGTTTCTTTGCGTTGCTTGTAGCGTTTCGTCGTTGGGCGCGAGTTTTCAGTTCTTGTGTATCTCTTTGAGTGTTTCTTGGAGGGATATTGCTTCATCCTACTTGTTTTAAGTTTCGGGACGAAACTTCTTTTAAGGAGGGTAGTATGTAATATCCGCAATTTTGATTTTTCTGGTAATTTTCTTTTTTTGGCGAAAGTCCATTTTGACGACTCGCTTGGGACCGTTTCGTCATTTTGAGAATGATTAATTCTACACTTTTTGACATCCAAGTTCATTTCGGTGTCATTTTGTTGAGTTCCGTGCTTCTTAGCTACTTTTCTGCACTTGAGTTCGATTCTTGTGAATCTCGTTCGAAACTGCTGTTTCGAGTTTCCCGTGAGTCCGTTTAATTTTGTTAGACGTGTTGTGAACTTCGGTTTGGTTATTCGATCACGTATCGTGATTTTTTGGCGTTTTGGGCTATTTTGTAATTTACATAAAGTTCTGGGTATCCGCATTCGTATTTGTTATCTTGATCGATTTTTGTGTTTATTTGGTCGCGTGTGATTATTTATTACATGGTATTTCATTTCGGATCGATGATGTTGTCCGCGAGTATTTCGTCGTGTTCGTTCCGTGCGTTTTCGAACGTCGAATTGTCGGGTCATGGCGGCTGGGCATTAGCCGGACAGGTGCGGCAGGCACTGTCGTATGTGCTGGGCACTGGACGGACAGTTGCGGCAGGCACTGTCGGAAGTGCTGGGCAATGGTCGGGCAGACGCGGTAGGTACCGGTGTAGCGCACGCTACTGCCGGAAGGCTGCTCACGCTAGCGCGGCAGGAATAACGCACGTTATTCGGCCGGCCGACGCACGCTATTGGGCTGGGCAGAGAGGTTCCTGGAGTTCTGGACTCGGGGAGGATCGGCAGGTAGCGCACGACTGTCGGTCGTGGCGCGCGTTAACCGGCATGTGTAGTGCACGCTGTCAGCCGACTAGCGCACATTACCTGGCCGGCGCTTTAGTCGAGGGTTCTCGATGTGTCGGCTAAGCGCGCTGGCCCGCAGCCTGGCACGCTATCAGGATCGGGCAGGCATGTCCTGGTCAGCAGGTTGGGTCATCAATGCGGGGCCCGGCCGAGAGTTCTGGGCCGATACTGGCCGATAGCGCATGCTAGTCCGGAAAGCTAGCGCACGCTAGGCCGCGCCAGTATAAATATGGCCAAGCAGTCATATTTTCATCCGTTTTTCATTTCCATCTTCTCATTTCCACGGCTGGAGGCTTGGTGGTCAAGTGAGATGTTGTCAAGCAATTAATCCACGAAGTTTGGGAGTTCATATCATTGATTAATCATCCTATTACATCCTTTGATCCAGCGAATCAAGGTTAGATTTCCTAGAACCATATCTTTGGAAAATTTTGGGGGTTTTGGGTTTTTGTCCGATTCATTCTGTATTGTTGATTAATCCATGATGGGTATGATTAATCTTAGTATTATTCATGTGTTTAACATCATTTAATCCATTGTTCTTCGCCGAATCAAGGTATATTTCTTGATTTTCCTTCGAGTTGACTTTTTGGGGGATTCATTCTTGATTTCATTTTCCATCCATTTTTTATGAATCGATTGTTGTTAAATGATGTTGTTAAACATATCCTATGGATTGAACATCCATATTTCGGTTGGCAATTCCATTTTCATGTTTTTATCGGGTCGATTCGTGTTCTTGGCCGTTTTGGGGTAAACCCTTGAACTTTCGCCGTTTGTTCCTTGAATTCAGCGGCTTTGGGTCGTACTTTGGAATTTATTTTCGTTGTTATTATTGTCGTTTGTAGTTTATTGTCGCGGGTCATCGTTCGGTGTAGTCGGCGGGTTCGTAGTCGGTTCGAGTCTCCTCACTTCGGTCGATTCTCCGCGTTGTGATTATTCAAGGCAAGTACCTTGTCCATATATTTCTATGTTTTGTGAATATAATGATCAGTGATCGTCTAAATGTGTTTGTTTGGTTGTTTTGAAATGAACTTTCAAAAGATTCAATTAGCCTCATCAAAGACTCTCTTTCAAAACGCGTGTGTTTTGTGAATGTTGTGTCTCGTGAATGATTAAGTGAACCCTATGAATATGCTTGGTGTTGTTGTGCTTTGATAATATATAAGCATATATTATCTCATTTCGGTTCATTGTGATTCGACGATTGTGTCGTGCTTTGTGTTTGTTGCCCTTGGTGTGACATGTTAATTGTGTGAATACATTTCGCTTTGTGGAATTTTGCTAACCTTCGAGTAATCGGGAGGTGGATGTATGTTTTTGCATTCAGGTTTTGGGAGCATAACACAGGTTCGGCATGAAGGATGATGAAAGATGATCGATACTAATCACATGAGGACCCGTTTATTTTTGTATTGGTTTAGTTGTATTTTATTTCCACTGCAGTATTCTTTCCCCGTTGTATGGGAGTGTATTGTATTCGACCCCTGTGCGGGCATGTTTTGGGATTGAGTTGCACGTATTTTATTGAAAGACCAAATCGGTATACTGAGTCATTTTAGTCTTAAAGGAATTGTTGAGATGTTAAACATTGTTACCAGCCTGGTAGATCCTTGAGGAGAGGTTCTACGGCGTGTAATATCCCTGAGTGGATTGGGGGTGTTACATAGACAGTGGTCGGTGATCCGATTGTGATAGCCTGGTCAATGGCCATTACGTATGTAATGGCTCTGCGTCAGCATACGTAATGTGTCTGGGCCTTACGTACGTTAATATGACAACATACGTGTTGTTACCCAAAATATTATCCGGAGATGATATTGCTGGAATGGTTGAGTAACTAACAAATGCGAGACTACGTCTGTGGGGAAAGTAAATAACACAAGATTTGACAGGGTTGTTAATCCCGGGCTTGAATGCTCTCGCGAGATATTATTAATACAAATACTTTGGAGTACAAATATTAATGTTAGAGTACAATTACAATGAGTGTAAAGACCCTAGTTATCTTAGCTATCAAGCGTGAAGATTGCCGGAAGAATCAGATATGATGCTCTGTGAGTTCTTGTAACAATGATGGTGTGCTGTGACGATTGTGAGAAATCGACGGTCTCTCACAGTGTGTATTAGCTGTACGTCTGAGCTCCTGGGCTTGCGAGTCTCTTCGAATCTGTACTGTAGGGAGTTCTTGCCTCTGCCGACCGTCTTCTGGTTGAGAGGTGCTGAGAGAGAAATCCTGAGATAGATTCAAGAGAGGAAGCCGAGAGTCTGAAAGTATGTATATATGTCTGTATTTTCGGAGAGGAACGTTTGTGAACGTTTTTCCGAATGTGGTTCCGAACGTGGTTGCCAACCTTTCTCCAATTGCTGGAGGTTCTCTATTTATAGCACTGGGAGTCGCTGGGCGATCGCCTTTGCTGTATTATAATAAGCGGGCGATCGTCTTTAGCACATGGGTTGATCTCCTTAAAGTCCGCAGAAGTTGCTGGCTGCTAGAAGTGCGAACCAATGAGAGGCCAACACGCGTTCGTGTCGCTGTCCTGGGAGGCCCCACTTAGGACCTTTCGGCAGGTCTGTCGGTAGGTGAGGCCATCCTTGTCACTGATAGCTACTGATGGGCTGGAGTCAACGATCCATGTTCTGCAGCACCTTTCACGGATCTGCACATGGGCGCTTGCTTTGTGATCCAGTCTTCGTAGACTTTAACGGACGAAGGCCTTGTTCGTGGCACAGGACGGTTGTCCTAGGTCGGGCACCAGAGTCGATCGCTAGGTGCCAAAAGGCAATCGCCTTGAGGGTCGATCGCTAGATGCTCGACGGCAGATTATTACCTTCGTTTTGACAAGTTCGCCGTAGCTCATTTGGTCGTGGACTCGGTCGCTCGGCCCTTATACCGATCGCCGTCGTGGCGTATAAATCGCCGCACAACAGTACGTAATAACATATGTGATTTGAGGCAGTAACCTCTGGGGATTCATTGCATACGTAATACCTGTAGGATTACGTACGTAATGTGCTTAACGTACGTTAAGCATTAGCTATAGCATAATTCTTAATACGGGTTATAAAGTATGGCTTGCCTTTCATTTTCTGCATGATCCAAACTCAACCCCTCCCTCTGAAAACCAATCCCCTACCTTCTTAAACCAATTTCTACCCCTTCCATCTTGTGTTGGAGCTCCGTAACTTAGATTGTGGCTTGGTGATTAGAAGTTCAGAGTGTGTTCTTGGAGTTTTGGTGCTATTCTTCATTCCTTTCTTGAGGTTGGTTGTCTTAATTTATGTTGTTTCATATGATTGATGATGTTAGTAAGGAGTAATTATTGTAGTGTTAGAATAATCAAGTAGAACGTGATGGTTATTGGATTTACGAACAAAATTAGTTTGGAACATGATAATATTGTTAGTATCGTCCCTTGAATGATTGATGAGGTTGTGGAATAACATGTTCATTATAAAACCCTTAGGAAATCATGTTAAAACCAGATGATTAGTGTTTATGAGAATGTTCTTAATAGTAGTAAGATCCTATGATGTTATATCCATATATTGGAGAGGGTTTAACAAACTCCTTAGGAAGAACTTTATGAGTATCAAAGATTTGAACGACATTTTTAGAGTTCAAAATCCTCAATGATATAATTATATTTTGAGCAAATTCTTTAAGGGATAGAAACGGATTATGAAAGAACACAAATATAACCTTTATATATTCAAGTTATTCGGATGTGTTGATAACTTAAGAAGGTGTTGATCATCATATTAGTACATTGATAGTGTTCTTAGGATGATTATAACGAATATGGGTGATAATGATACTATAGAATTAGTGTCCGAATTCATTTACAACGATCCTTGTGAAATAGAAGACGTAAATGTGGGTGAACCTAAATAACTTGGTAAAACCTGTTTTAAAGATGAACTTGGTGTATCATAATTAGTTAACGAAGCTATGGGATATTCGTTGGAATAGGATGAACCATTCGAGTAATATTTCGGGTGTCGTTTCCTAGGAATTGATATCATTGTTACATGAATGTGTTGTCGAATGAGTTACGTTTCGTTCAAGGTTGCTCGTTCGAGTGAGTATAAATAGTCGAGGATTCCGACCATTCGTTCGTTTGAAGAAGGGCTATTTGTCTACGGAATTGAGGTGAGTTATCTTGCTTGGTTATAATGATGGTTGAATTCTTGTGAATATTGTACGTTTCGTGTATAAGTAATGTTCTGTGAATCTACAATTCATGATATAGTGTTGTTCTTGATCGTATTACCGTTTTGAGGTGGGATTGTATTCCCTAGTTGACCGTCTTTGATACCGTTGGTCTCGTTGAGCCTTGTTGTCACTTCGGTGAGTCTTTGATTCTTGGATAAGTGTGTAATTCATTGAGTTTTGTTGTCATATTGCATCGTGACATCTCTGGAGTTATATATGTGTGCCGATTGGTTATGTGTAGGATTTTTAGCCGGACACTTGATGGTCATGCGTGGATGTTTCCGCCTTGGACCGTGCACACGAGACGTAGTTCGTGAGGCTAATTAGGTACATAGTCCCACGTATATTCTGGATTCCGTATACGGGGTGGACATGTGCATGAACACATTTTCGGATCGGGCGTACTGTGACGTCCGTCTTGAGCCATGTTGTTTGGACGTTCATATTCCGTTATGATTGGATATGTTCGACAGTTTGGGACTGACTGTTTATATGCCCGAGGGGTATATTCAGTAGTCGGTTGTTTCTTTGAGATGGGTATGTATATGAACTGTATAATGCCATGAGAATTATTATCATGTATAGCTGACCCTGTGGTTTAGGCGAAATACTTGTATTTCAGGGCGAGGAAAGGGCAAGGTGCAGGAAGAGCATGATGGCATCGAAGGGTATTGAAGGGTGCTAGTTCAGGGCCCCGAGTATTTTGTTGGTCGGTTATGTCTTAACTGTGGAATTTCATTTTTCTCTTTTAATCTGGATGAATGTATTATTATAGTTTTGGGAGTATTCTATCTCCATATGGTTTAGTACCGGGTTTGGATCCTGTGTACGGTTGTATGACTTGATGTATACGGTTTACACTCCTAATCGGAGTTATGATTAAGTCATTGTGGTTCGGTACCACATCTATGTGATGTCTAAATTATGTTTTGTTATCGCCTGGTGGGTCCCGGTGTGGGGTCCACAGCACTGTAATAACCGCCATTTTTCGGGGTGTTACATATTGATCCAACCAAAATATAAAATTTACTATTTAATAAAATTAATTCAATCAATTCACACAATCAGTAATATAAATCCGTTCAAAGTTATTTAGTAATCATAAGTATTCCAACAAATTAATTTCCCCTTTTAAAATAAAATACCATATTCCGTTTTAATCAAATTAAATCTAATTTAAAATCAGGAGATTAATTTTCTGGAATACACGAAAACATCGAGTCTGGAACACGTCTGGAAGGTGTCATGGTCGGGTCACAGAATGACTCATCCATGTCAAACAATATGCCCTGTGACACGGCAGTGACTCGGCCGTGTCAATTTGCAGCAGCCCAAAAACTTGACAGTTAACCGTCCAGCGGTAACCCGGGGCTTGATTTTCGACCCGATATACAATATCAATATTTTTCGACGTTTATATCTTCAATATGAATTCCAAGAAAATATTTATATGTAGATTTCCAAAAAATATAACTACAACGAACAAATAAACAAAAACAATGATCAAAACATTTATGATTCCAAATCATAAATCATTCAATCAAGCATTCAAAATGTTAAATAGCGTATATACTCGCAAGATCTCGCTCTGATATCACTGTTGGAATTTGATGCCTAAAAGAAGGCGCAGCAGGAGCAAAAATAAAAAATACCAAAACCCTAAAAAGGGCCGATCATGCATCGTATATACGAATATAAAAGAACAAGAGTTAAGATATGATAACTTACCCTTGTAGTCCTTTGATTGAATTTTGAAGTTGATGCCGATGACCGCAAATATGATTTGGTAAGTCCTTTATGATCCAAACGGCGAAAGCACCGCGTCTCTACTAGCCACGCGCAGGGAGATGATCGGAACAATGACTACTTAATTATCCTCCAAGAATACGGCTAGAAAGGAGTAGTAGGAAATGATCTATCAAGATTATGATCACTCTAAGTGATATAAAATTTGTTCTTGATTTTTGTTTCTCTCTCTGAGAGTGTAAGAATATCATCAAAATAAACTCTCCCTCTCTCTCTAGGTGATGGCCGAAATTCATTGTTATGGTGGAGGAGCGTGAAATTTGTTTTATCGCAAAGTCACCACCTACTACCACATCTTCCACCAAAATGATGAAAAGAGATAATATGCTCTTATCACTCTACTTTGTCCTCAAGTTTAAGAAAACTTCCTCAACATATGCAAACAAGAGGACAAAGTCATCGACAATGATGCTACAAGAGGTTGGGCGGCCCACACCATGATAGAGAAGGATTTGATTCGTTTTGGTCCATGAAACGGACCGTCGTGTATCCAGTCCGACTGATACACATTGGTTCATCTAAAATACATTTAATTAATCTAATTAATTAATTAAAATATTATTTCTCCAAGAAAAAATTATTCATGAATTAAATTAATCACCTAGTGATTTATTTAATTCACCAGACTAATTTAATTTATCCAATAAATCAAATAAGACATCTAATGTCTAAAATTCACAATAAGAGATCCAGTTCATATTATTCCATCATTTTCCTAATGCACGACTCGGTAGGTTCGTTTCAGTAAGCAATGGGAGGATCAAAGAGTTATAGCACCACATAGCCAGTCCCACGGCCTATACTGTAACCTTACTAAGAATGAATGATAGGGATCATTCAAGAACAATTCTATCCTGAATACCAATAAACATATAAAACCTTCTCTCAAATGTCCCGATCAAGTTATAGGATCACGAGTCAAAACCCTATCTGTACTTGATGTTGTGTATGAGTTAATACAAATCGAGATCACTCGTGTATCTAATACAACTAGCTCCAATGCTTTGACCAAAGACTTATGATCTCATCTGCCAATAAGTGCATAAGACATATTCCAGTTCACTTACAGGAGAAAGAATCCTATCTTGGTATTTAGTAGAACTTGCTACTTGCCCGTCAAGATGCATGTCGAGGTTGACCCTCACCTTTCGGTTTTTTGGGTTGAACTACTCTAGTGAAAATATTAACGTCACAAGCACATCCCTACTAAAACCTCAAGTCGAAGGTTCACGAGTACCTATCATAACCTTTCGATTCCGCCATTGACTATCTCGAAGTGAAATCCTTGTGACGAATCGAGGGTGAGTCCGTTCGAGTATCCTATTCCCATTAGCATGCCTATAACGTGTGCTCCCACTAACCATTAGTGACGACAGTCACTCTCCAAGTCAAAGAACACATCATACAAGTCTTCACATAAACTTAACGCCCAGTCAAGTTTCATCGACTTGCGAACAATTAAGTATTTGAGCCATAAACTTTTCCAGTGTCGATCCCCTTATTCAATAAGGAGTGGGATGTTTGCTATCAAATATATGGACTAGTTTTTCCATAAATATTTACGAGTCAGGAATGCCAGCGACTTTCAGTAAATAAAGAAACAAACAATTGCCTTCTGATAAGAATTTACATAATAACAAGTACAATGCCATCTCTAATACATCCTCTGAGTGGCATTCGAGGGTATATTCCTAACAACAATATCATGGAAAAATGTAAAAGAGTCTATCCTCACTTGATTGACAATGGAAGATGAATTTGTAGCATGTTATGAGGCTACAAATCATTGTTCATGGCTACGGAATTTTCTCTCAAGGTTCCTGAATTTTGCCTCCACACGTGAAACTTTATTGTGATAATTCCTCAGTTGTGTTCTTCTCAAAGCACGATAGATGTACTAAGGGTTCAAGACATGGATCTAAAGTACCTATGCGTGAAGCAAGCTGTTCAGGTTGAAAAGTGGTTCATTGAACATATAGTCACAACTTATGGTTGCAGATGCATTTACGAAGGCATTACCTCCCAAGACTTTTCTGGAACATGTTGAGAACATGGGTCTTGAGAGAGTAACAAACCATTAGTTTCACTTATATTATTTGCTTATTTTTGAACACTTATTATGATCTTATTATTGTTATTCTAAACAAATTTTTGTATCGATCTTAGTATACTTTTAGGTGCCGTTTGGAAACATGGATTTCATTTCAAATCCAGGATTTGAAATCCAAGATTTGAAATCCAAATCCACTGTTTGGGAACACAAGAATTTCAAATTCTGAATTTCAATTTCTAGCATCCTGTTTGGAAATTCATGAATTTCTTGCACAAATGGTCTTTGTGTTTCACCAGGTTTTACAAATTTAGTCCTGATTTTTTTTTTTAAATTATTTATTTAACTATTATTATTAGTATTATTTTTTTACACGTTTTCGACCATTTTTCTTACGTTTTTGCCCGTTTTTCTTACATTTTTGCCCGTTTTTCATACGTTTTTGTCCATTTTTCATACGTTTTTTCTATTTTCATACGTTTTGTCTGTTTTTCTTACGTTTTTGCCCGTTTTTCTAACGTTTTTATAGTTTGCATACGTTTTTGTCCGTTTTTATACCTTTTCGTCCGTTTTCTTACGTTTTTGTCCGTTTTCTTACGTTTTGTCAGTTTTTCTTATGTTTTTTCTGTTTTCATACATTGTTGTCCGTTTTTACCCGTTTTGGTATGTATAAAAACGTAAGAAAAACGGATGAAAACATAAGAAAATGGGCGAAAATGTAAGAAAAACAGGCGAAAATGGGTGAAAACAGGAAAAAAAATGAGAAACGGACAAAAATGTAAGAAAACGAATAAAAATAGATAAAAACGGACAAAAACGTAAGAAAACGAGCGAAAACCATAAAAACATATGAAAGAGTAAGAAAACGGGTGAAAACATAAGAAAATGGACAAAAACGGATAAAAACGGACAAAAACGTAAGAAACACAGGCGAAAACATATAAAAACATATGAAAGCGTAAGAAAACGGGCGAAAATGTATAAAAACGAAAAAAACGTAAGAAAAACGGATAAAAACGTAAGAAAAATGAACAAAAACTAAAAAAAAGATAAAAAGGGACAAAAACTTAAGAAAAGCGGACGTAAACGTATAAAAACAGATGAAAACGTAAAAAAACGGGCAAACACTATAAAAACGGACAAAAACGTATGAAAACGGAAAAAACGTAAGAAAAACGGACGAAAACGTTAGAAAACGTAAGAAAACAGGCGAAAACGTATAAAAACGGACGAAAACGTATAAAAACGTACAAAAGCGTATGTAAATTGAAAAAAATTTAGAAAAACAGGCAAAAACGTAAGAAAAACAGACAAAAACGTATGAAAACACAAAAAATGTAAGAAAAACAGACAAAAACGAAAGAAAAATGGACGAAAACGTATAAAAATATAATACTAATATTAATAGTTAAATAAATAATTTAAATAAAGTGCATGACTATTAAATAAAAAAACAAGAAATAAAAACAGTAAAAAAATTAAAAAATCAGCATAACTAAAATACAATACAAATGATTATATAAAAGAAACAAAAAGAGAAGTAAAAATGAAATGAAAAAGCAAAAAAAAAAAAAAAAAGTGGTGGCTGACCTTTTATTTTTCATTTGGGCCTATATTTTTCATAAGGGTCTATTTTTCATTTGAAATGACAAGTTTTGGGATTGTATTTCAGATTCTAATATTTGGGCCTGTTTAAAAATTATATGGAATTCTACAAATTCAATTCCAAATTTTATTAGAGTTGTCAAACACTAGATTTGGTCAATTCTTGAATTTCAAATGAATTTCAAGTTATCAAACAGGGCATTATGTTATGGATGAATGACAACATAAATCGTCTTTTTTAAGGATCTCGCTGGACCATTATGATACTTCTATTTAAGGCCTAGTTGGGTAAGATATTTGTGTAAGTAGTACATGGAAGGGAACATATTGATAACACGACAATGTGCAACGGCTATGACTCGCATAAGATAATTGCTATACCATTGAATTTTGTTTAGCAATTATGCGCGCCTTATGTTTGCTACAATTAGCCATTAAATAAATTATCTCATGGACCAATGGGAGAATGTAAGAAAATTTTCATTAATGTAAATTATCTCATTGGGTCCATGTGATAATGTTTGGGCTAATGTAGATATTGCTAGACTTATTGAGCTTCCATAAGAAGTTGTTTCCTATCTATCTCCTCCTTCATGTACGGTCGAGATATAAAGCTAAACCTAAATACTAGGACCTTGGTCCTCTCTCTACCTTATAAAAGGATCTCTATTGCCATCAGAATATGGATCACTGAAAACTCATTACGTACACAAAGGAAATAGAGAGATACCGAGTGCTCCCGTCGCAAGAAGAAAGAATTCTAATGTTCCAGGAGGCACTGTGAGTCTACGCCGCTACGCTAATGGCTTCATCAGGTCTCCTCTATACTAGATTTATGCATACATATGTGATGATCGTGTTTGTTTAAAGATCCAAATCATGTAATAATAAATCTAAGACATCTACAATGCTTAGGACTGGTTGGTATGTGGGATTTCTCGGAACCCACATTTGGTATGTTAAAAATAAGATTCGAGGAATTGCACGGGATAAGATGCGAAACTATATCTCATACAAGAGGTGGTATACAATTTTCTACAAATCAAGAGTATATTTTTAGATCTTATGGAACAAATTTTAACTACCAAATGCTGAAATTATTTAGAAATCCAATGTTGATTTGAAATAATATATTAAATTATTCTTATCTCGTGATTTTTCTGTAATATCCGCAATTTCGAATTTCGGTAATTTTCTTTTTTTCGGCGGAAGTCCGTTTTGACGACTCGCTCATGACCGTTTCGTCATTTCGAGAATGATTAATTCTGCACTTTTTGTCATCCGAGCTCGTTTCGGTGTCGTTTTGTTGAGTTCCGTGCTTTTTAGCGACTTTTCCGCACTTGAGCTCGATTCTTGCGAATCTCGTCCGAAACTGTTGTTTCGAGTTTCTCGCAAGTTCATTTAATGTTATTATTCATGTTGCGAGCTTTGGTTCGGTGTTTCGATCACGTATCGTGATTTTCGGACGTTTTGGGCCATTTTTGTAATTTCCCAAAGTTTGGGATAATTACTTCCGTTGTCGAATTCCGACACTTCGGGTGGTCAGAATCGTGTGTTCTCTTAGCGCTTGGATTCGTCTTTGCGAGTACTTCATAACCGTATCTTCGATTTTTACTTAGATTCGGATTTCGGGGTCGTCCGGGCCGTCGGAGTGGCCACGGCCGAGTCACGGCCGGCCGAGTGGCTTTGGCTCGCCGAGTTACGGCCGTAAGGTGCCGGTTACGGCCGTAAGGTGTGCGAGTTACGGCCGTAAGCGTGATCGGGTATGGCCGTACGAGCGCTGGGCGGATTTTTGACGAAGGCCGGTTACGGCCGTAAGGTGTGCGAGTTACGGTCGTAAGTGTCCGGCAGGTGCTGGGCAGATTCTTGACGAATGCCGGTTACGGCCGTAAGGCTTGCCGAGTACGGCCGTATGGGCCGAGTTACGGCCGTAAGTCACTGCCGGTTACGGCCATAAGTGTCCGGCAGTGACCGGCTATATAAGGCCTGGCAGCCCGTTTTTACTCATTTTCCTCACTTTTCTTGCGGCTATCGGACGGGTGCGACGGGGAATCGAGTTCTTGGCCGATTCTAATCATTTCCAAGGCATTTTGGAAGATCTTGTTGATTATATCATCATCCAATCCGTGTTCTTCGTCAAATCAAGGTATATTCTTGATTTTCCTTCAAGTTGACTTTTTGGAGAAATTGTTCTTGATTTCGTTTCTAATCCGATTTTGATACATCGATTGGTGTAGTATGATGTTATTAATCGTGTTCTATGGGTTTTATATCCATATATCGAGTTTGTTTAACTCGATTAACGATTCGAGTGTTCTTGGGAATTATTGAACATTTAGTGTTTGATTAAATGTCCCAATGAGTTTCCCTTCGATAGTTTGTTGGGATTTCCGTTGTTTTGGCCTTGATTCTCATCGTAACCATGTGTTATTGTTCCTTCCGGAGGTTTATAGGTGTTCGAGGATTCCGATGTTGAATCCCGTTTGGTGATTGATGATTCGTGTGGTGTTATTCTCGTAATACTCGTGGTGCTATCACGTTCTTGATATTGTTCGGGGGTTCGGGGCTATTCGACCGCGTCCTATCCGTCGTCTTATTGCAATCGTGATTTCGAGGCAAGTACCTTTCCCATACTATTCTTGTTTTATGGATATGATAATTGGTGATCGTTTAAATGTGTTGGTTTGGTCATTTGAAAATTACTTTCAAAAGATTCGGTTTAGCCTTGTTAAAGGCTCGCTTTCAAAACGCGTGTGTTTTGTGAATGGTGTGATTTGTGAATAACTATGTGAATTCTATGGATATGTTTGGTGTTGATGTTGCACTTGGTATTGCGTGTGGCGTATATTATTTCATTTCGGTGCGTTGTGGTTGGACGTGGTGTTTTGCTAAGTGTTTGATGCTTCTTGGCGAATTGTTTGAATATCCTTGATGTGATATGTTATTTGTGTGAATGTGTGGATATGGTTGAAGGTCTACGGTGACACATGGCACGTGATCATGTGGTCAGGATGCAACAAGTGATTGAGCCAACCGTGAGAGCCTGAGATAATCTACGGTGGCACATGGCATGCGATCATGTGGCCAGGATGCAACAAGCGATTGATCCAACCGTGAGATGTGTGTGATTTGTTTCGCTAGCCAGCTCGGGAGGGTCCTTCGAGGCCTCGAGTGGGATGTCGGTGGTAGCATCCCGGTCATAGGCGATGCGCGTGCGTGATTATGTTTCGTTGATTTTTCGTCCGTTGAGGACACGTTATGTTGGGCTCTGACCCTGTAAATTGTTGGTGATTTCCTATCTGCAAAAACAAAACATTTGGGCTGTGACCCTATTGATTTTTGGAAAGAGAAGGATTTTATAATCCAAAATTGTTTTCTATTAAAACTCTCGATGGCATTTTAAACTGTTTTATAAATTGTTTCCCTTATTTGCGATCTTTCGGTTTTGGAAATATTTACCCAAACTCTTGCCTCGGGAAGTACTTTTCTTTACGTTTGGATCTTTGAGGACTCCTGATTATTATTGTTCTTGGAACTTGTATTGTATGGCTCGTATTTTTGCACTTGTACTTGCACTAGCAAAACAGTGGAGTTTTGCTAACCCCCGAGTATTCGGGGGGTGGATGTCTATTTTTGCATTCAGGTTTTGGAGCATAGCACAGGGTCGGCACGAAGGATGATGAAAGATGAACGATACTAATCACACGAGGATCCGTTGATGTCGTATTGGTCTAGTTGTATTTTCTTTTCCGCTGCAATATCTTTTCCCCGTTGTACGGGAGTTTATTGTATTTTGACCCCTGCGTGGGTATGTGTTTGGAATTGAGTTGTATGTTATTATTGAAAGACCAAGTCGGTCTACTGAGTCAATTTAGCCTTAAAGGCGATGTCTAGATGTTTGATTTTAGTTATCAGCCTGGTAGATCCTCGAGGAGAGGGTCTACGGCGTGTAATATCCCTGAGTGGATTGGGGGTGTTACATAAATGGTATCAGAGCTTAGGTTGTGGAAACCTAGGCTGTCGGGTCAGTGGTGTCTATTGAGTTTTGTCTTGTCGGATTATGTCTGACTAAGTCGTGTCGCGACGCGTCGTCTGAGTTTGTTGGTCGTGATTAGTATCGTGGGCGATCATCATCTTCGTGCGACCTGTGGCTGTAAGTCTCCCTTCTTTGTGTTGTGCCTCGTGTGTCACGAGCTATTTTATGATTATTTGATTAGTGACGGAATCCTCTTATGGATTTTGATTTCTTGATATGTAGTTATTTGACTCTCATATTTCGTTCATATGAGGAGTAGTGTTGCTGGATTGTGCATGTTGAACCGTATTTCTTTTATCCGCTGCGTGAGTTCTTTTGTAATGACTTTCGGTATTTTACCGACTGAGTTTTATTTCGAAAACCGATTCCCTTAACCGAGTTTTTGGCATTATGGCCTTGATCATTTTGGCGAAATTCTTATGACGGTATTTAGCATTTTGTAAATGGCTTCTGTGAGTTTTTGAAATATTACCGTCATTAGCCTTTTTGGCGTTTTTGTAAATGGTTTTATCCTGTGGGTTCCGGCGCGGGACCCACGACGCTATAAAGTTTTGTGTAATTACCTGAAATTTTTGGGCATTCTAGCCTTTTTGGCATCGTCCTTTTTCTTTGGCATTGAATTATTTTCGAAAACTTGAGTATCTTAGAAATAAATTTCGAGACGTACGTTTAAAATGAATTATTTTCTCGCGGTACTTCCAGGGTGCCACAATATGTTTCAAAATTCTTCTACCTCGAGGACCAAAATGTTTTGAGATATTTTCAATGTTTTATAAACACTTTTACTTAGACCCGAGGGTCGAATATTCTGAAAGCTTTTCACTAAAAGAAAGTGTCCTCATTTTTATCAAATGCGAAATGGTTTTCCAAAGTCTCGATAATGATGTTTCACGTTTTTATTTTTTTTGGAAATGTGATACTCAAGATCGACCGGTGTTTTTCTAAATTATTTTCCAAATGAGGTTTTCGTTTTTAAAACCTATCCATTCCCGTTTGAGGGCTGGGTATGTATGTATGATGTTGGCTTTGTCGCTATGATGTTAACTCCCGAATATGATCGAATTGGTGGCATGAACGTTGAGGCGTTGCCACGTATTTGTTGTACTAGCCCTCTGTGAGTGGTGTGAACTGGTACTTAATGGTTGTCGTCTCGTGGTGGATTGCGTGTCCCACACGAGCGTGAGATGTTGAAGCTTGGGTTTGTACGTTGGTGTACATATGTGATTGTTTCATGATGTTTGTATTACGTGCTGGTTATCGTTCGGGCCATTGAGGTCGCCAAACGATACCGTCGTTGTTGTAATGTTTGTGTGTGTATTACTTTACGATGGTAATCGTTGTATATGTTATGTGTTATGATTCCTTGTTGTGCTGAGTTGGCATCTCCGGTATGTTGTTTTGCGGTGTTATGTTCCATTGTATCTAGCATTTGTATTTTCGGTATGCCGAGCCGAGGCATTTCAACCGTGATGTGCCGGGGGAATGTACGTGCAATTTGTCCTTCTCGTCAGTAACACATTTCGAGTGTGGACTCGAGGGTCACCGAATTCAGTTTTGCGAATTGGCTACCGAGACTTTCGGAGTTCGCGCTCAAAGACAGATATCAGAATCGGCTTTGAGAGGCCTTTGAAGGATGTTTCTGTCGATTGCCTGTTGTGTCGTCTCCTTGATTTTGTTATTGTGAGTAGCGGGGACGACCTTCTTTTATAAGAGGTCGAATGTAATACCCGTATTGTTTTTGGACTTCTTCATTTCCTCTTTCTCAAGTCTATCGACTCGCTCGTGTTTGTTGATACTTTCTGAACTTGTTCTGTATTTTGGTTTCATCGTCCGAACGAGCTGTGATCTTGTTGTGGGTCGATCTGGTTATCGCTGTGACTTTTTCGAGTTCAGTTCGATTCTTGTGAACCTTGTTCGGAAGTGACATCATTTGGTTCTATTAGGTTCTTTTATTCGAAGTGGATCGGATTTGGAACTTCTGTATTTTCGACTGGCCGACTCGTTTATGTTCGTTGACATTTTCTCGAGCTTGTCCCGCCCTTGCTTTTGTTGATCGAACGAGCGTGGTATTGTTTCGGAATAGCTCGTTTGTCGTTGTGACTTTTCAATTTCTATTCCCTCTCATGTGGATCTTATGTGAATGCATATGTTGTTGTTTTCACCGGATCATATATTGTCTCGAGTCGAGAGGTGAACCTTGGAGTTGTTGTTTGAATTTTTATTGTTCTTCGTGATTCGAACATGATCGTTCGATTTTTGTTGTCTCGATCTTTGTGGTTCGATCGTTTGATTGTTCGGTTTTGCTGATCTCGTTTCGTGATTGTTGAGCGTTCAGACTCCTTCCTAATTCCCTTAAGTTCGGGAAATTAGTCTCGTTTCGATCTTCCAACCCTTGGGCGGTGGAATTCCGTATTTGTTCAGCGTTTGACTCGCGTTTGGATTGATGAACCGTTAGGTTGGTCAATCGTATTGATTTTCGTTCGTTGCGTTTTGTGATTGTTCGGATAATTGACTTGACTATATTATCCGTTTGATGACGCTTGTCATTTGTTGGTTTTATTATATTCCTAACGGCGACGTTGTGTTGGTCGTCGTGGAGCGTGTTTTCACGCCGTATGTCTCTTTGCGTTTCTTGCAGTGTTTCGCCGTCGGGCGCGAGTTTTCGGTTTTTGCGTATCTCGTCGAGTTTTCCTGGCAGGGTATATTGCTTCCCCTTACTTTTTTTAAGTTTCGGGACGAAACTTCTTTTAAGGAGGGTAGAATGTAATATCCGCAATTTCGAATTTCGGTAATTTTCTTTTTTTCGGTGGAAGTCCGTTTTGACGACTCGCTCATGACCGTTTCGTCATTTCGAGAATGATTAATTCTGCACTTTTTGTCATCCGAGTTCGTTTCGGTGTCGTTTTGTTGAGTTCCGTGCTTTTTAGCGACTTTTCCGCACTTGAGCTCGATTCTTGCGAATCTCGTCCAAATCAAGTTGTTTGAGTTTCTCGCAAGTTCATTGAATGTTATTATTCATGTTGCGAGCTTTGGTTCGGTGTTTCGATCACGTATCGTGATTTTCGGACGTTTTGGGCCATTTTTGTAATTTCCCAAAGTTTGGGATAATTACTTCCGTTGTCGAATTCCGACACTTCGGGTGGTCGGAATCGTGTGTTCACTTAGCGCTTGGATTCGTCTTTGCGAGTACTTCATAACTATATCTTCGATTTTTACTTAGGTTCGGGTTTCGGGGTCGTCCGGGCCGTCGGAGTGGCCACGACCGAGTCACGGCCGGAGCAGGGCCTGGCCTTGCCGAGTTACGGCCGTAAGGTGTGCGAGTTACGGCCGTAAGCGTGATCGGGTACGACCGTACGAGCGCTGGGCGGATTTTTGACGAAGGCCGGTTACGGCCGTAAGGTGTGCGAGTTACGGCCGTAAGTGTCCGGCAGGTGCTGGGCAGATTCTTGACGAATGCCGGTTACGGCCGTAAGGCTTGCCGAGTACGGCCGTATGGGCCGAGTTACGGCCGTAAGTCACTGCCGGTTACGGCCGTAAGTGTCCGGCAGTGACCGGCTATATAAGGCCTGGCAGCCCGTTTTTACTCATTTTCCTCACTTTTCTTGCGGCTATCGGACGGGTGCGACGGGGAATCGAGTTCTTGGCCGATTCTAATCATTTCCAAGGCATTTTGGAAGATTCTTGTTGATTATATCATCATCCAATCCGTGTTCTTCGTCAAATCAAGGTATATTCTTGATTTTCCTTCAAGTTGACTTTTTGGAGAAATTGTTCTTGATTTCGTTTCTAATCCGATTTTGATACATCGATTGGTGTAGTATGATGTTATTAATCGTGTTCTATGGGTTGTATATCCATATATCGAGTTTGTTTAACTCGATTAACGATTCGAGTGTTCTTGGGAATTATATTGAACATTTAGTGTTCGATTAAATGTCCCAATGAGTTTCCCTTCGATAGTTTGTTGGGATTTCCGTTGTTTTGGCCTTGATTCTCGTCGTAACCATGTGTTATTGTTCCTTCCGGAGGTTTATAGGTGTTCGAGGATTCCGATGTTGAATCCCGTTTGGTGATTGATGATTCGTGTGGTGTTATTCTCGTAATACTTGTGGTGCTATCACGTTCTTGATATTGTTCGGGGGTTCGGGGCTATTCGACCGCGTCCTATCCGTCGTCTTATTGCGATCGTGATTTCTAGGCAAGTACCTTGCCCATACTATTCTTGTTTTATGGATATGATAATTGGTGATCGTTTAAATGTGTTGGTTTGGTCATTTGAAAATTACTTTCAAAAGATTCGGTTTAGCCTTGTTAAAGGCTCGCTTTCAAAACGCGTGTGTTTTGTGAATGTTGTGATTTGTGAATAACTATGTAAATTCTATGGATATGTTTGGTGTTGATGTTGCACTTGGTATTGCGTGTGGCGTATATTATTTCATTTCGGTGCATTGTGGTTGGACGTGGTGTTTTTGCTAAGTGTTTGATGCTTCTTGGCGAATTGTTTGAATATCCTTGATGTGATATGTTATTTGTGTGAATGTGTGGATATGGTTGAAGGTCTACGGTGACACATGGCACGTGATCATGTGGTCAGGATGCAACAAGTGATTGATCCAACCGTGAGAGCCTGAGATAATCTGCGGTGGCACATGGCATGCGATCATGTGGCCAGGATGCAACAAGCGATTGATCCAACCGTGAGATGTGTTTTGATTTGTTTCGCTAGCCAGCTCGGGAGGGTCCTTCGAGGCCTCGAGTGGGATGTCGGTGTTAGCGTCCCGGTCCTAGGCGATGCGCGTGCGTGATTATGTTTCGTTTATTTTTCGTCCGTTGAGGACACGTGATGTTGGGCTCTGACCCTGTAAATTGTTGGTGATTTCCTATTTGCGAAAACAAAACATTTGGGCTGTGACCCTATTGATTTTTGGAAAGAGAAGGATTTTATAATCCGAAATTGTTTTCTATTAAAACTCTCGATGGCATTTTAAACTGTTTTATAAATTGTTTCCCTTATTTGCGATCTTTCGGTTTTGGAAATGTTTACCCAAACTCTTGCCTCGGGAAGTACTTTTCTTTACGTTTGGATCTTTGAGGACTCCTGATTATTATTGTTCTTGGAACTTGTATTGTATGGCTCGTATTTTTGCACTTGTACTTGCACTAGCAAAACAAATGGAGTTTGCTAACCCCAGTATTCGGGGTGGATGTCTATTTTTGCATTCAGGTTTTGGAGCATAGCACAGGGTCGGCACGAAGGATGATGAAAGATGAACGATACTAATCACACGAGGATCCGTTGATGTCGTATTGGTCTAGTTGTATTTTCTTTTCCGCTGCAGTATCTTTTCCCCGTTGTACGGGAGTTTATTGTATTTTGACCCCTGCGTGGGTATGTGTTTGGAATTGAGTTGTATGTTATTATTGAAAGACCAAGTCGGTCTACTGAGTCATTTTAGCCTTAAAGGCGATGTCTAGATGTTTGATTTTAGTTATCATCCTGGTAGATCCTCGAGGAGAGGGTCTACGGCGTGTAATATCCCTGAGTGGATTGGGGGTGTTACATTTTCTTATACGCGTGTCAGTGGTACAATAGAGTATAAGAAAATGGATCATATAATTGAGACATATGGACTGACGGAGGATTTTTTTTTTCTATTTTCGTGATCATCTTTTATGGGTGCATAAAAAAATATATGAACAAAATGGTTATGTGCTTGGGACAGATAGAGTGTTGCATTATTCATACATCTTTGTTTCATATTAATAATATTTTATTTTAAGGTTGAATTTTTATTATATATTACATCATAAAAGATAAATACAAAAATACATGAAAAAAATTTCTACTAGAATCTATTGAACAACTATTTTATATAATGTATATTTTGATATTTTTATTATTATTATTATATTAATAGATGATTCATCATTAAAATTCAACCTAAAAAAGGAGATCTACATTATATAACATTAAAGTTTTTTCATGATTTATTAATTCATTTTCAATTTTATTTTGCATTTTTTTTATTTTTTTTTCGCCCAGACCTATTTACCAAATTTAAAGATCTTATTTTATTTCTTTCTTTTTTGAGGTAGAGGATATTACTTATTTATTTCTTTCTATCATGTTATCATATAATTTTCCCTCAAATCTCTCAAAATCTATATTTACCTACTCTCTCTCTCTCTCTCTCTCTCTCTCTCTCTCTCTCTCTCTTTTACGGTCTCCCTCCAATACCTAATTTTTTATCGGCCGCTCTCAATTTCCCTC
Organism: Orobanche coerulescens; assembly: GCA_033398695.1. NCBI lineage: Eukaryota > Viridiplantae > Streptophyta > Magnoliopsida > Lamiales > Orobanchaceae > Orobanche > Orobanche coerulescens. The sequence continues at coordinate 57,389,055 of CM065803.1, forward strand.
TCTCTCTCTCTCACCCTCTCACCCATGCCGCCTCTTACCTTCATTTTCATCCAATGTCCAAATTCGATCCTTATGATCATCTTCATATTTACTCTTTCGTTTTCTTCCCGACCAGTCGTGCCACCTTCATCGCATATTTTTTCGAAGATCCAGTGAATTTTCTTCGATTAACAAATATATTTTTTGATGTAAACTCCCGTTTAAGTTCCTCCATTGGTCCTCCAATTGATCTACCTATGGTAATTATAAGTGGTATTATCTCTCATATGTGTATAGCATTTTCAGCATTATCGTTCAATTTATATTTATTTCTTCATGAAGAGAGTAATGTCGATCGCTCGTAATATCGTGGTAGGCTTATTAATCTGATTTTTTGTATTGATTCTTTATTGCTCGATTGTATATGAGTATGAATTTGCAGGTGCATGTATTGGCTGAATCGCGGTAGGAAATTTTGTGTATAATACATAATCTGAAACAGGTTAATATTTTCTTTTTTCAGTTCTTTTTCAATTGTTAGATTTTTGGAGAGTATATTTTGGCCTAAGTATTGTTTTGGTTTGTGTATATTGTTGATATGTGTATTTTTCTTTTTTAAAATTTTTCTGTTATTTTAAATATGGATTTGTTGTGGATGAATTTGGATGTATGCAGATTATTTGAGAAATGATTGGTGTTAGAATTGAATTAATTTTGATTTGCTATTTTGGCCTGATATGTGAAAAATCATATAAAATTAATAAGCAATTCAGTACTTGATTTTAGAAATAGAATGAAATTAGTTCCATTACGAACCATCTCAGAACTTGGAGGTGATTGGGCAGTATCCTGCAGGTATAGTGGCTTCACCAACTTCACCAACTTTGTTCAATTGGCATTATTATTGGCGGCGGGGATGTCCGGTTTGGCAAGAGCGTCTTATTTCTCTCCGCGTGGCTTGCGCTTCATGAACATTGCCGGTTGAAGATACCGAATGCGCCACTCTTCTTTTTCTTCCTCCTGTCGTCGTCTGTGGTGTTGATATCATCGGTCGTTGGGTAAGTAATGATTCCTTCACATTTTTCGAGATGATATCATTTTCTATCATGGATTTCGACGTTACTATATCTATATATATCGCACCCAGTATGTGTTTTTGTGTGAGTCGTTATCGCCCCCAAGAGCCTCTCCCTGCAAATTGTAAGGTAGAGAAGACGGAGAAAGGCTTATGGAATGAGGCATTGAAAACTGCTTTTCGAGGATCTTTATTTATAATAATTTATCTTTGACTATATTCCGGTACAAAAAATAATACTTTAGTTATTTTTGCTAATAATCATACAACCCCATGTAATTTTTATTTTAATGTTCCCGACTACAAACTTATATAGCAAAGTGCATGATCAAGTTGAATCATAGGAGGATTAAAATGGTTAATGGCATTAGCGTAATATATGTGTCCACTAAGGTGGTTTTTGGCATGAAGTAAAAAATTATGAAATGTTCTACAAAATCGGAACTCCTTAATTTCCTATAGTTTTTTCCACGTGTGTGTATCTATATACATAATATAAAAGTTTTTTTATTATTTATTAGATCAGTTTAACTTTTATTTTTATTTTCTTTTCCCCTTTTTTTGGGCGTTTCCCATCCGAAGTAACCACATTGTGTTATTATTGTTGATATCAATTACCAAAGTTGGAATTTTTTTCCAAAATTCAAAGTTGTTGATTTAGAGCCGATGGAAAAAATATTGAAGTTGTATCTCAATATTGTCCTTTTGTATCGGCCTTAGAAGTCTATCTCTGATTCTCAGTGCAAGCCTCCTTCCAGTTAGTTCAAATTTTCACTAATCTGTCGGTGTTCTTATGCGCTGCTCTATCTTTTTTCGTAAAGGATTACACATTTTTTCGATTGTTTTTTTATGCAAGTTCCTTTACCAAAATTCTTCAAGTTTGTTGAATCCTGAATACATTATATAGTGGAATGCTGCTGAATATTGTTATGAAAGTCACTATGGAGGTGGGAATTGTCTTACCAACAATATGAATTAATTTAATTGTGATAAATAAATTTTATTGGTAGGCCTATTTTGTTGTTTTCTCTTCCTTTTCTAATTGAAATTAGATTGGTGGATTTATATATACAAAGGAGTTTAGTCTCCTAGAGAAGGTGTGTTTTGTGGACTTGAACATATATTCTGGTTTTGTAATTTATAGGACAATGCTGAGGAAAACTTGAACTTAATTTGAGTTTGCATAATTAAAATCAATTCATATGCCAATTTATTTTCTGTAACTTTGAGAGGAGTCAGGGGGATCTAGAGTCTCAGCATTTTCTTCAGCAAGAACAAAACCAACAATAATTACAAGACCGATACATGCTGAGTAAAGCCGAGGCTCTTTGAAATATGGAGTAAACAAAAATTCGCGAGTTGGGCAACAATACCCAGAAGGTAAGAAACTTAGTTTTGTTACATTGCTTAACATCACTGACCGGGTAAGAGAAAATTAAAGATCAAGAGCTCATCAACTATATCCAGAAGGTAAGAAATGTTTTTTATTCTGTTGGTTCTCTTAGTTCATGATGTTTAAATAGGACTACTTAAATGAATGAACTTTTTTACTTCAGATACTTTCCACTACTCCACCAGCACGCCTAAAGTTGATTTCTATGTTGAATCGAAAGATCTATTTTGTTGTCAAGATTTTAGACTTTCTCCTTGGTTTAGTAGAATGTGAGTAAATATTTATAGTTTCGGTTAGATTTGTTCAACTATAGGTATATTTTATCGTTAGTCATGTTTGTTCAACTTTCTATAGTTCATTGGACTTTAAAATTGATCAAGGCTATTGTATCTTCGTTCCCTATTTTATTTGTATCCATTTGTAGATGTACACCTGGATATCTTTCAATTTTGGAGGAGATACTAGGATTACAGGTTTGTTGTGTTTCTTATCCATATGTACTAATAATAGTTGAAAGTGAGTTCAATTAAATTATAATGGCAGCGGGTTGTTGAGATCTATGCGATTAAGCTTCCTTTTTTCTTTGATAGATTAAAGATGCCTTCACATCCATTTGAACAAGTTCATCATAGCATTGACACCTTTTTTGGATGACCAATAGAAGCTCATCTGGTGTCCATTCTTCATATTTGAGTAAGTGAACTACTTATGATACTTTTCTTTAATGGCTCTATTCGTTTGATCAAAAGAATACTTTGGTCTCCTTTTTTATTCCCAGTTCTTTTGTATGAGGGCAACATTCTCGGCAACATTCCTTATAGCTTTTTCATGGGCTTTATGTTCTTAATTATCATTTATGTGATTTTACCCTATGAAGAAAAATTGCTCATTGTACTGCTGAAAGTTGATTCTGGTTCTGTGTTTATTTGAGTTGTGAAGCGCCTTTCATATAATTTCCTATGGACAGGATAAATTTGTTTAGCATTTTCTACATTTGTCATTTAAATATGTAACATTCAACAAGGGATCTATTTGTTGGGCATTTGTTTTAATTGTGATTTTGCAGAGTACAAAGCTGGTTTTCTTGAATGATGAACAACATTTGATTCTGGAGGTTGTAATTGTTAATTTTCCAAGTTTTTGGATTTTATTCTATATACATTATTATGAGCTTGTAGTGAACTGATATTTTCAGTAATTTTGACGAGATTAGTCTATTCACAGCTTCTAGGGCAAAAGTGAGTAATTTGGTATTTATTTTTCCTTTTTTGTACACAAGTTGGTGCGACAATGAATTGGTGAAAGAGCGATATCCCCTGATTTTTTATGTATCTATATTCATGGAAAAGAAAAACTTGAAGGAGAGTTTAATCTTAAGTGGTTAAAAAAACATGCATATTGGACTGATACAAAGACCATCTGTATTGTTTAGCTTAATTGGGAAAAAAATTTACGCTTAATAATTATAAATTACCAATTGGTTATTTACATTTCATCTTAAAGTGCTCGGTTTTCTTTAATAATCTCTATAATACGTGAATAATTACCGACTTCTATTTTCTTAAATTTGTGAAAATCTATTAATGTAGTATATACACCGTGTTTTGACTGAGATGTGTAGATTTGGCATAAATAATAATGTAAAAGAGAGATGATGATACACATTTATGGGTGTGTCACAGTTAGTAAACGAGTAATAGGATCGATAGAAGGTTAAATTACAACAGTTAAAAGATTGATTTTTGCAACAAAAATCCTACTATTCTGCCTCCAAAAACAATTCCTCAAAACGGCAAAAATAAATGGTGCAAATATGTGCTCTGGGATAAGCAAACGATAGTTCCTTCTGCTGTCAAAATGATTCTTGATCCCTCAACGATAATTTTTTGTACCAGTTGTGATTGATTTCTTTTGAATGGTGATAAGTGTTTTGAACCTTAGCCCTATTTCTATTTCTCTCTTATTCTCTCTACTTCATCGCTATTTGCTTCTGCCAGCAACCATCCCACTTCAACGGTACCATCTATGGTACACCCCCATGTAGTGCATCTCCTACCGGATGCACTACACGTGGTGTGCATGGACGGTGCAGATTGATGCTCCATCTAGTGCATCAATCCATACACGCCATGTGTAGTGCATCCGGCAGGGGATGCACTACATGGGGGTATACCATGGACCCAACTGTAATATCCGCAATTTCGATTTCTGGTAAATTTCTTTTTTTGGCAGTAGTCCATTTTAACGGCTCGCTTGTGACCGTTTCATCATTCTGAGAATGATTGATTCTGCACTTTTTGACATCCGAGTTTGTTTCGGTGTCGTTTTGCTGAGTTCCGTACTTTTTGGCGACTTTTCCGCATTTGAGTTCGATTCTTGCGAATCTCGTTCGAAACTGTTGTTTCGTGTTCCCCGTAAGTCCGTTTAACTTTGTTAGACATATTGTGAGCTTTGTTTTGGTTATTCGATCACGTATCTTGATTTTCGGGCATTTTGGGCCATTTTGTAATTTCCCAAAGTGTGGGTATCCGCCTTCGTATTTATTGTTTCGACTCTTGTCATGGTCGCGTGTGAGTTTGAAGTGATCTCAAGCTCTTAGTATGATCATATTCTAGAGCTTTCCATGTGTATCTTGAACTTGAAGATTCGGTCGGAGAAATCCGTCGCCGTACCCATTTTTGAGGGTACTGTTTATGTTGTTTCTAAGTCGTTAGCGCACGCTAACACTTGTGGTTAGCGCGCGCTAAGGTGCAGTTGTTAGCGCACGCTAACTGGAGGTGCAGAAACAGTCCAGAGGGTACTGGATTGGGTTAGAACGTTGATTAGCGCATGCTATTTAGTAATATAGCGCTCGCTAGGGTGCTTTGGTAGCGCACGCTAAGGCGAGGATAGCGCACGCTACTTGGTAGTTCGGGGGCAGTCCAGGAGCTATTGGACTGGGTCTGGAGGTCTCGTTAGCGCACGCTAACACTTGTGGTTAGCGCACGCTAACAGTGTATTTTGGTCAGGAAGTTTTGTTTCGATGCCTCGATAGCGCACGCTAATCCTGAAGATTAGCGAATGCTAAGCTGTCCAGTATATATACTGGACAGCAGTCGTTTTTCACCATTTTCCCCTCATTTCCTCTTCTCTCCGCGGGACTAAGTCAAGGGCGACTAGGATTCGCGATCTTGTCCGATTTTGCTCAATTCAAAGGTGCTTTGGAGTATCCTAGGTGATTATAACATCATCTAACCCATTGTTCTTCGCCGAATCAAGGTATTTATCTTAATTCCCCAGAGTTGACTTTTTGGAAGTTTTATTCTTGATTTCGTTTTCCCTTCGATTTTGATAAACCGATTATTATTAAATGATGTTGTTAAACATGTTTTATGGATTGTACATCCATATCTTCGGTTTGTTTCAACCCGAAAGGTGATTTCGGTGTTCTTTGTAACACCCCCAAAATCATATGGGAATAATACACACCATAGACCCCTTTTCACGAGGATCTACCAGGCTAAACCTTACAAAACGACCAAATATTTTCCCGGCCAGAGTCAAACAATAAAATAATATAAATTGTTAAGGTCACTTACACGTGAATACACAGACCGATGAGGTCACACAACTCAATCAACAGAACAGACTAAAACAAAATTACCCACACAGGGGTCGAAACACAATACAGTGGAAGACTGAAATCAACTCTGACAACACAACAAAAATCAAAACAACTCTCATCTCTTGATTAGTATCGCAGCTTGTCATCCTCCTGTGCCAATCCTGTGACTGCTCCCCTGAACCTGCATGTACCTGGACGCAAAACAGACATCCACCCCCCGATTACTCGGGGGTTAGTAAAACTCCACTGTTTTACTACTGCAAGTATAATACGATATGAAATGCAACAAGTAAATAGCAACCACGAATTTACCACAGAAATCAACTATCAAAATATTCCCGAGAAGTTCTAGAATTTCGAATTCCAGCAAGCAATATTTGAAAAGGAACTCATTAGCTCGGGGATTTTTAAAGTAGAAATTCTTTTGGACCTCAAGTCCCGATTTACAAAACCTTTTCGAAAACGTTAGGGCCTCAGCCCGATTCTCAATTCAAAACACACTAGTTAAGATATCATCATGAGTTCGTGACTCATGTTCTAAAACGTTATCCAAACAATCACTGTTATGCGATCGTTGTTCGTACACATCATGTACCGAACTCCAGAGGCCTCGATGGACCCTACCTGACCCACACACATTGCTCGTACACGTTATGTACCGAACTCCAGAGGCCTCGACGGACCCTACTTGGACAACATACATCGTTCGTATCATGTACCGAACTCCAGAGGCCTAGACGGACCCTACCTGGAATACACATCTTGTTCGTACACATCATGTACCGAACTCCAGAGGCCTCGTCAGACCTTACCTGGAACACACACATTATTACGACGCAACTCATATTGATCAACTCAACACATCACAGCAAGTAACACACATTGTTATCAATAAGTCAAACCAATCAACAATACACCGTAATACATATTCAAATATGAAATCAAACCGACACAAATGTCACGATCATCACGATAACTCAACCATGACCAATCACGCACAACACGAACCACATGATTAACACAACCTAGACCATTCCACAACATTAACCAAGTGAGAAACATCATCACTACCATCAATTTCTCACACTTATCAAATTATACGAAGCATATTCACGAAGGCAAAATAATTCATCACAAACCTAACACGAAGTTTCTATCCACAAGACACAAATCATATAGCAAGATACTTGCCTCATTAACTGCTACCGAACACCCCGATGAACACGGCTCCTCGGATAGACCTCGAACACCTACAATCCTCCGGGCGAAAACAATGGAATTGCGATTACAAGGAGAATCAAACCCAAAAACAACGAAAATCCTACTAAACTATCGAAGGAGACTCATTGGGGCAATTAATCGAGCATTAAATGTTCAAGACCCTATAAGAACAAAGAAATCACCCCTCGAGTCGAATGAATCAAAGATATGAGTATCCAATCCGTAGAACATGTTCAAAACAACGTTTATACAACAATTAATTGATCAAAAACGGATTGGAATCGAAATCAAAAGGAAAATCCCCAAAATCTTCAAAAACATGGGTTCAAGCCAAAATACCACGATTCAGATGAAGAACAAGGATTAGATGTTGTTATAATCAACACAAGCCTTCCAAAAGATGTTGTTCTTAAATGCTCCCTCAATTTCTATCGAAGGATCGCGGAAAATGAAGAAAAATGTGGAAATGGCCGAGTGACCCGGTGCCCAGGCCTTAAATAGCCGGTCCCTGCCGAGCGCTTACGGCCGTAACCGTCCATGGTTACCCTACTACCCAAAACTGCCGACCGTGTTACGTACGTTACCGGACAGGGCTTACGTACGTAACAGGCCTTACGGCCGTAATCAGCCAATCCTTGCGAGTCGCTGTCGGCCGTACCCGGCCAACCCACACGAGTCACTATCGGCCGTGACCGTCCATGGCTTACGGCCGTAACAGGCACTGTATTACGGCCGTAACTCGGCCAGGTCTTGCAGTCGGGACTCGGTCGATCTGATGGTCCGGTCACCCCGAAACCCATACCTGAATATGAACTGAAGATACGGTTACGAAGTACTCATAAAGACGGATCTAAGCGCTAAGAGAACATACGATTCCGACCACCCGAGGGCTCGAAATTCGACAACGGAAGTAATTACCCCAAACTTTGGGAAATTACGAAAATGGCCCGGAACGTCCGAAATACACGATACACGATCGAAACACTAAGACAAAGCTCGCAACATGAATAATAACATTAAATGAACTTACGAGAAGCTCGAAACAACAATTTCAGACGAGATTCGCAAGAATCGAACTCAAGTGCGGAAAAGCCGTTTAAGAACACGGAAGTCAATAAAACGATATCGAAACGAACTCGGATGAAAAAAAGTGCAGAATTAATCATTCTCGGAATGACGAAACGATCACAACAGAGTCTATAAGATGGACTTCCGCCAAAAAAGGAAAATTATCGGAATTCGAAATTGCGGATTTTACATACTACCCCCCTTAAAAGAAGTTTCGTCCCAAAACTTAAAACAAGTAGGGAGAAGCAATATCCCGCCAGGAAAACTCACGAGATACACAAGAAATGCGTAACTTTCGCCCATCGGCGAAACGTTACTAGCAACGCAAAGAAACGCACGCGACAACAGTGATGTCCAGTGATGGTGTTTTCGTGCTCGTTACGCGGATTGTTTCTCGTGTTGAGATGTATTTTGTGACGTTTTTATGTTTGGAGCTTGATGACTGATATTCGTTTTGAATAAGCACCCGACTAAAATAGCTATGCGATAGAAACAAATAGAGTGTCACGATAGAAATCACTCCGATTCACATCAACAAGAAAATGTCCGGCGCCAAGACACAAACAATCCAAGATAATGGAAAGCAAAAATACCGGATATTACATTCTATCCCACTAAAAATAAGTTTTGTCCCGAAACTTAAAACAAGGTTATCACAGTGATGCATAACAACACGACACATAATAAATTACTGATTTCATGACTCCATGGTCCACTGTTACGTCTTCGTAGGTTCAGCAACCATGCAGAAACTTATTCAAAACGAATATCAGTGATCAAGCTCCAAACATAAAAACGTCACAAAATACATCTCAACACGAGAAACAATCCGCGTAACGAGCACGAAAACACCATCACTGGACATCACTGGGCCCTCCAGGAGTAGGGATGGAACTCCGGTTCCTTACCATCTTGGCAACAACCTCGCAATACTAAACTCGATGCCCCTCACGTCCACAATTATAACAAGTCACCGGCGGCTTCTTACAATGCGCGCGTTCATGGCCCAGAACGTTACAGTTGAAACACCTAGGAGAATTACCAGAACTCAAAGACATCGGCTTGGGTCTTTTAGATTCTCTAGCTGACCGAGAAGGTCCCATACTCGACTGATACGAGGGTCAAGGTTTAGGAATCCCAATTCCCTCACTTCCCGATGCGTCATCGGAAATCTTCTACTTCTTCGCTATCGATACAGACTCTGTAGACATCATAGCCATTTCAAATGTTAAGGCTCGATATTGATAGTCCTTCAATGTTATACACATAAAATGGGCCATACACTGTCGAACCTGAGGTTTCATACGCATATCAAAGTAACGAACCTTATTTGTCTCACTTCGCACTTGATCTCGAACGTAACATAGTTGTCGATTGTAATCGACTATTGCTTGAGATATCGACACATCTCGGGGCATAGCTGATAAAAACTCGACAATTCTACGTTACTTAACAGGCGGCGGACAATACTCGGCCTCCATAGCAGTCTTGAATTCAGCCCAAGTAGCGGTACGATCACTAGGCACTACGGCCTCCCACCAGTCTGCAGCTTCCCTATTGAGCAGGTATTGAGCAATAGACACTCTTTTCTCATCGGGAAAAGCTATGGCATCAAATGTTCTGTCCAACTGGAAGACCCAGTTCTCCCAACATAACCAGTCAGAAGATCCTACAAAACGGGGCGGTTGCATCCTCATCACATCTCGTAACCACTTACTAGCCCCGTTATCCCCATGTGGGTTATCATTCCGATGTACGACCTGATTCATCTGCACTAACTGTTCAACCACTTGACGAAGGATGGCAGTGGTGCCAACGTCAACATTAACACTGGCTGATTGTCCCTGATCTCGCGACTGGTCATCACGAACATCTGTACTGAGCTGATTGGTACTCGACAAGGAGTGAGTCGCCCTCTCATGCTCCTGATTACGACCACCGCCACGACCACGGCCTCGGCCTCGACCCCTCAGCATACTGAATGGACAACCATTCAGAATAACAGGATAAAACGAACCTCACATAATCAACATAAGCCCAATACAATACAATATTCACACCAATTCACTACTCGAATATACGAACTAACACTTGCAATAATAGAACTTAAATTTAAAAGTAATTTACACGTTCGCATCGATAGGGATGTACGACTTATACCTCAGCATACACGGTTAAAACATTAAGCATAACATTGTGGTCCAACATGGATAATATTCTTAAAAACAAGTTTTTTTCGAGGTATTTGTTCGAATGATAATATTTTAAAATTCGCGAGTTTGAAAGATTTTGCTGGGATGAAATTTTGAAAACACTTTGTTTAATACCTCGGTTATTTAACCAAAACCATGGACCCATTATCAAAACTGCTTTGATTTGAAATCACTTGCACAACAATACGTTGAAATATCAAATCCACTCTATAACCGATGTCAGCAAAATGACCTTATTAATATCTGCCAGCACACTAATCATTGCCATAGATAAGGAATCATGTCCAGGATAACGTCATAGAACAATACAATTAAATTAGACTATGCTGTCACAACACTTAGTTGTACAATCAAATTTTCTAACAATAAGGGTAATGATCGCCAACATGTCAATAATATCATAACAGGATAAACAATCGAGCGCGACATTGCTGATGCAATAGCTAAAGTTCACAATCGTCATCTGCAGACCACACGACTATATCCATAGGAATCAAACAATCGGTAAAGTGTACAGATATGTCTGTAGCAATAAGATTACGGTTGTGACAGCTGTAACACCCCCAATCCGCTCAGGGATATTACACGCCGTAGAACCTTTCCTCAAGGATCTACCAGGCTGGTAACAACATCGAACAACTCAACAATGCCTTTAAGGCTAAAAATGACTCAGTAGACCGATTTGGTCTTTCAATAAAAACATACAACTCAATTACAACACATGCCCACGCAGGGGTCAAAATACAACGAACTCCCGTACAACGGGAAAGAATACTGCAGTGGAAATAAAGTACAACTAAACCAATACACAACGTACGGTTCCACATGTGATTAGTATCGATCATCTTTCATCATCCTTCGTGCCGACCCTGTGTTTTGCTCCCAGATCCTGAATGCAAAAACAGACATCCACCCCCCGAATACTCGGGGGTTAGCAAAACTCCACTGTTTTGCTAGTGCAAGTATAAAATATGAAGACAAGCCATACATATCATACTCCAAAGACTTAGAAATCATAAACATACTTCTCGAGGTAGATCACTTGATCAAAACGGTTAAATCGACAGATAGGGGTAAACCCGATATACATCTTGTAAAAACACTTTACGATCTCGGGAGTTTTGAAAACATTTGGGATATTAATAATTCTCAAACCTTTCAAAAACATTTAGGGACACAGCCCAAAAGTCATTTTCCCAAAAAAAATTACGATAATAACAAACGGGGTTCATGACCCGATCATACCATAAAAACCTGTTTCCACAGAGTATTCGCGTCCCGTGCTAGCAAGCCACGGACCTCAGATGATCCCGTAGAACAAACCCGAGTGAATAACCCACAGGGAAACTATATCAAATCACATGTCACCGTAACAACAGTCACGTGACTACAAGCACCGATACGTACTTAACCAAACCACAGCCATAATTTATCCCGACATCGCACTAACAAGCTACGAACCTCGGAGTCCCCGCAAGACATACCCGGAGGATAACCCTACGGCCACGCCCGACCAATACTAGCAAGTATGGATCCCGGATATTCAACAATCCTACCCGGAGGTACATCACATACAACAAGCACACAACGACAAGCCAAACAACATTAAGCATCACAACCTCCTTTCAAAGGAGTAACAACCAATATCACCCACCACGTATTCGCCGAACGAACACACATAATAACATGTAATCCTCGGTAAATGATTACGGTTTAATACATTCACTAAATGTGATCACAACATCTTTCAACATACGAAACTAACACACATAATCCGAGAACGCATCCATTCACGAAGTATACGAATTATCGTTGAAAGACAATATTTATCGAGAACATACCAATACTTTTTAACGTTCATTAAACATTTGGATTTCGTATAAAAATCATTTATCAACAATTATGCCTACGAAGCATGAAATGTATGGGCAAGATACTTGCCTCGAATAATCACAACGCGGAGAATCGACCGAAGTGAGGAGACTCGGACCGACTACGAACCTGCCGACTCCGTCGAACGACAACCCGCAACAATAAACTATGAATGACAACCTAACAACGAAAATGAATTCCAAGGTACGACCCAAAGCCGCTGAATTCAAGGAACAAACGACGAAAGTTCAAGGGTTTCCCCCAAAACGGCCAAGAACACGAATCGACCCGACAAAACATGAAAATAGACTTCCCAACCGAAATATGGATATTCAATCTATAGCATGTGTTTAAAACATCATTTAATAACAATCGGTTCATCAAAAACGGATGGAAAACGAAATCAAGAACAAATCCCCCAAAAAGCCAACTCGAAGGAAATCAAGAAATATACCTTGATTCGACGAAGAACAATGGATTAGATGATGTTAAACACAAGAATACTACTAAGATTAATCATACCCATCATGGATTAATCGACAATACGGAACTAATCGGACAAAAACGCAAAACCCCCAAAATTTCTCAAAATAGGGTTCTAGGAAATCTCACCTTGATTCGCTGGATGAAAGGATGATATAGGATGATCAATCAATGATATGAACTCAAGAACTTCGTGGATTAATTGACAAACATCATGGATCCAATATACCCAAAGCTCCAGCCGCGGAAGAGAAAGGGAGAAATGGGAAAAATGACTGAAACTGGATTGCTCGACTATATTTATACTGGCGCAGCCTAGCGTGCGCTAGGCTGCCGAGCTAGCGTACGCTATCGGCCCGGGCCGCAATCCAGAGACTTCCTGGACTAGACTGCTCGACCAGGTAGCGTGCGCAGCCTTTCGGCTATAGCGTGCGCAGTGTCCGACAGTAGCGTGCGCTACCTGCCGATCCACCCGAGTCCAGAACCTCACTGCCCCTACTGTCTCGGCCGACTAGCGCGCATAGATAACCGGCCGTAGCGTACGCTGCCTCCCGGCCGTAGCGTGTGCTACGCCGGTTCCTGCCGCACCCGTCCGGCCAGTGCCCGCAATCGTCCGGCCAATACCCGCAGCCGTCCGGCCAGTACCCGCAACCGTCCGGCCAGTGCCCGACCACCAGGACTCGACGACTCGATTATCCGAAATCGCACGGAACGAACACAACAAAATGCTCGTGGGCAACATCATCGATCCGAGATGAAATTCCATGGGACAATGAATCACACGCGACCAAATAAACACGAAAATCGATCAAGACAACAAATACGAATGTGGATACCCACAACTTTGGGTAAATTACAAAATGGACCAAAACACCCGAAAATCATGATACATGATCGAATAACCAAATCGAAGTTCACAACACGTCTAAAAAAGTTAAACGGACTTACGGGAAACTCGAAACAGTAGTTTCGAACGAGATTCACAAGAATCGAACTCGAGTGTGGAAAAGTCGCTAAGAAACATGGAACTCAACAAAACAACACCGAAACGAACTCGGATGATAAAAAGTGCAGAATTAATCATTCTCAGAATGATGAAATGGTCCCAAGTGAGTCGTCAAAACGAACTCTCGCCAAAAAAAAGAAAATTACTGGAAATCGAATTTGCGGATAACTACCCTCCTTAAAAGAAGTTTCGTCTCGAAACTTAAAACAAGTAGGGAGAAGCAATATCCCGCCAGGAAAACTCAACTAGATACACAAGAAACGCGTAACTTATGCCCAACGGCAAAACGTTACAAGCAACGCAAAGGGATATACGGCGTGAAAACACGCTCTACGACGACCAACACAACGCCACCGGTAGAAACATAGTAAAACCAACAAGTGACAAACGTCATCAAATAGATAATACAATCAAGTCAATTATCCGAACAATCACAAAACACCAAGCACCGTGCACAGCCGAGAAAACGAAAAATAAACACAAAACGATCCATTTCAAATAAAAGAACTTAATCTCCGAAATTCGAAACAACCGGGTAAGGAAATAACATAACATACAACTGATAGACCACGCCCCTCAGGAATTCCTCAGAGTCGGTCCTGATTTCAGTGCTCAAATCCGTGCCTCGGAAGGCTCGATGACCAACTCGCAAAACTGAACCCGGTGTCCCTCAAGCCCGCACTTGTAACACGTTACTGGCGGAGAAAGACAATGTGCACGGACATGCCCCGCTACATTGCAGTTAAAACACCTCCTGGCTTTACCAGGAGTCAAAGCAGACGACTTAGAACTCTCAGTCCCACGCAACGAGCGACAGATCTTTACAACAGAAAGACTACGACGTTGTGAACTAGAAACACCAACTCCTGCATTGTCCACAAGGTCATTAGACTTTCTCTGCTTCTTCGACTCGGGCACACGCTCCGACGATAACGAAGCTAGTTCATGGGTCAAGGCTCGATCTTGGTAGTCCCTCAACGAAGTGTAAGTGAGTCCCGACATATACACGTGAATCTCTGGCTTCATTCGTCTGTCAAAATGAAAGATCCTCTCTTCCTCGAATCTCACCTGATCTCGCACATAACTGAGTTGTTTGCTATAGTCGATGATAGCCTGTGACACAAAAATATCTTGCGGTTCTGCCAAATAAAATTCGTGAATCCTCTGCTCTCTAATCGGTTTCGGACAGAACTCAGCTTCCATAAATGCCTGGAACTCCGCCCACGTGACATCACGATCACGAGGCTTAACAACTTCCCACCAATTAGCGGCATCTTTGTCAAGAAGGTACTGCGCAATAGGTACCTTCCGCTCTTCAGGACAATCGATAGCCTCGAATATCTTTCCCAACTGGAAAAGCCAACCATCCCAGCCCAACGCATCCGCAACACCGGCGAATCGAGGGGGATTCATACGAATTACCTCCCGAAGCCACTGATTTGCACAAGTGTTCTGAGTCACATATGTAATGCGCTAAACTGCCTGAGTCAACTGAGTCATCTGTGTAGCTACCTGCTGTAAAATAGTAGCGACACCGATATCGGCATCATCACCGGCAGAATGATCTCGACCACGCGTCTGATTGCCACGACCACGACCTCGGCCCCTCGGCATACTGAATAAGTAATCACTTAGCACAACAGAAAAATCATAACACATACCACATACAACGATTTCCATCGTAAAGCAACACACATACTAAAATCGTAGCAACGACGGTATCGTTCAGCGATCTCAATGGCCCGAACGAGAACCAGCACATAATCACAAAACATCATGGAACAATCACACATATACACGAACGTACCAACCCAAGCTTCAACAACTCACACTCGTGTGACAACACGCAAATCACCACGAGGCGGCAAACAGTAAATATCAGTTCACACCCCTCACAGAGAGATAGTATAACAATTGCATGGCAACGCCTCAACGTTCATGCCACCAATTCGATCATA
This sequence comes from Orobanche coerulescens, assembly GCA_033398695.1. Lineage (NCBI taxonomy): Eukaryota > Viridiplantae > Streptophyta > Magnoliopsida > Lamiales > Orobanchaceae > Orobanche > Orobanche coerulescens. Next base: position 57,404,927 of record CM065803.1, read on the forward strand.
CTCGGGAGCTAACATCATAACAACAATGCGAACATCATACATACATTCCCAGACCGCAAACGGGAATTGATAGGTTTTAAAGAAAATGAAAACCACATTTTGAAAAATAATTTGGAAACACCAGTTGATCTTGAGTTACACATTTTCAAAAAGTTGTACAAACACCATTATCGAGACTTTGAAAACTATCTTGCATTTGATAAAACGAGGACACTCTCCTTTAAATTGAAACTTTCAGAAATATTCTACCCTTGGGTCTAAGCAACTGCATTTCTAAAAATAATTGAAAATATCTCAAAATATTTTGGTCCTCAATTGGAATAATTTTGAAAAATATTGAGGCTCTAGAAGACACCTTGAAAGTACCGCGAGAAAATAATTCATTATAAAAGGTACGTCTCGAAATTTATTTTCTAGGATACTCAAGGTTTTCGAAAATCTATTAGGCTAGAATGCCTAAAAACTCACAAGATCATTTATCAAACCGTCATAAAACATTCAAGGCCAAAATGCCAAAACTCGATTTAGGGAGTCAGTTTTACGAAGTAAAAATCAGTTTGCAAAATACTGAAAGTCATTTTGAAAGAACTCACGCAGCAGGTAAAATACAGTTTGAAAATACATTAGCAGCGACATATAGACAAAATATGAGAGTCATATAAACGCAATCATGAGACAAAATCTGCATAACGATTCCGTCACTTGACACATAATCATACCAGTAACTCGCATCAAATGAGGCACAAACATAAAGAAGGGAGACTTACATCCACAGGTCGCACGAAGATGATGATCGCCCCACGATACTAATCACGACAAACCAACCCAGACGATGCATCGCGAAACGACTCAGTCAGACAAAATCCGACGAGACAAAACTCAACAGACACCACTTAACCCGAAAGCCTAGGTTTCCACAACCTAAGCTTCGATACCATTTATGTAACACTCCCAATCCGCTCAGGGATATTACACGTCGTAGAACCTTTCCTCAAGGATCTACCAGGTTGGTAACAACATCGAACAACTCAACAATGCCTTTAAGGATAAAAATGACTCAGTAGACCGATTTGGTCTTTCAGTAAAAACATACAACTCAATTACAACACATGCCCACGCAGGGGTCAAAATACAACGAACTCCCGTACAATGGGGAAAAATACTGCAGCGGAAATAAAGTACAACTGAACCAATACACAACGTACGGTTCCACATGTGATTAGTATCGATCATCTTTCATCATCCTTCATGCCGACCCTGTGTTTTGCTCCCAAAACCTGAATGTAAAAACAGACATCCACCCCCCGAATACTCGGGGGTTAGCAAAACTCCACTGTTTTGCTAGTGCAAGTATAAAATACGAAGACAAGCCATACATATCATACTCCAAAGACTTATAAATCATAAACATACTTCCTGAGGTACATCACCTGATCAAAACGGTTAAATCGACAGATAGGGGTAAACCCGATATACATCTTGTAAAAACACTTTACGATCTCGGGAGTTTTGAAAACATTTGGGATTTTAATAATTCTCAAACCTTTCGAAAACATTTAGGGACACAGCCCAAAAGTCATTTTCCCAAAACAAAATTACGATAACAACACACGGGGTCCATGACCCGATCATAACATAAAAACCTAGTTCCACAGTTTATTCGCATCCCGTGCTAGCAAGCCACGGACCTCAGATGCTCCCGTAGAACAAACCCGAGTGAATAACCCACAGGGAAACTATATCAAATCACATGTCACCGTAACAACAGTCACGTGACTACAAGCATCGATACGTACTTAACCAAACCACAGCTATAAGTAATCCCGGCATCGCACTAACAAGCTACGAACCTCGGAGTCCCCGCAAGACATACCCGGTGGATAACCCTACCGCCACGCCTGACCCATACTAGTAAGTATGGATCCCGGAGATTCAACAATCCTACCCGGAGGCACATCACATACAACAAGCACACAACGATAATCACTTATCAAGCCAAACAATATTAAGCATCACAACCTCCTTTCAAAGGAGTAACAACTAATATCACCCGCCACGTATTCGCCGAACGAACACACATAATAACACGTAATCCTCGGTAAATAATTACGGTTTAATACATTCACTAAATGTGATCATAACATCTTTCAACATACGAAACTAACACACATAATCCGAGAACACATCCATTCACGAAGTATACGAATTATCGTTGAAAGACAATATTTATTGAGAACATACCAATCCTTTTTAACGTTCATTAAACATTTGGATTTCGTATAAAAATCATTTATCAATAATTATGCCTATGAAACATGAAATGTATGGGCAAGATACTTGCCTCGAATAATCACAACGCGGAGAATCGACCGAAATGAGGAGACTCGGACCGACTACGAACCTTCCGACTCCGCCGAACGACAACCTGCAACAATAAACTATGAACGACAACAATAACAACGAAAATGAATTCCATGGTACGACCCAAAGCCGCTGAATTCAAGGAACAAACGACGAAAGTTCAAGGGTTTCCCCCAAAACAGCCAAGAACACGAATCGACCCGACAAAACATGAAAATAGACTTCCCAACAGAAATATGGATATTCAATCCATAGGATGTGTTTAAAAACATCATTTAACAACAATCGGTTCATCAAAAATGGATGGAAAACGAAATCAAGAACAAATCCCCCAAAAAGCCAACTCGAAGGAAATCAAGAAATATACCTTGATTCGACGAAGAACAATGGATTAGATGATGTTAAACACAAGAATACTACTGAGATTAATCATACCCATCATGGATTAATCGATAATACGGAACGAATCGGACAAAAACACAAAACCCCCAAAATTTCTCAAAATAGGGTTCTAGGAAATCTCACCTTGATTCGCTGGATCAAATGATGATATAGGATGATCAATCAATGATATGAACTCAAGAACTTCGTGGATTAATTGACAAACATCATGGATCCAAGATACCCAAGGCTCCAGCCGCGGAAGAGAAAGGGAGAAATGGGAAAAATGACTGAAACTGGACTGCTCGACCATATTTATACTGGTGCAGCCTCGCGTGCGCTAGGCTGCCGAGCTAGCGTACGCTATCAGCCCGGGCAGCAATCCAGAGACTTCCTGGACTAGACTGCTTGACCAGGTAGCGTGCGTAGCCTTCCGGCCATAGCGTGCGCAGTATCCGACAGTAGCGTGCGCTACCTGCCGATCCACCCGAGTCCAGAATCTCACTGCCCCTAATCTCTCGGCCGACTAGCGCGCGTAGCTAACCGGCCGTAGCTTACGCTGCCTCCCGGCCGTAGCGTGTGCTACGCCGGTTCCTGCCGCACCCGTCCGGCCAGTGCCCGCAATCGTCCGGCCAATACCCACAGCCGTCCGGCCAGTACCCGCAACCGTCCGGCCAGTGCCCCACCACCAGGACTCGACGACTCGATTATCCGAAATCGCACGAAACGAACACAACAAAATTCTCATGGGCAACATCATCGATCCGAGATGAAATTCCATGGACAATGAATCACACGCGACCAAATAAACACGAAAATCGATCAAGACAACAAATACGAATGTGGATACCCACAACTTTGGGTAAATTACAAAATGGACCAAAACGCCCGAAAATCATGATACATGATCGAATAACCAAACCGAAGTTCACAACACGTCTAAAAAAGTTAAACGGACTTACGGGAAACTCGAAACATTGGTTTCGAACGAGATTCACAAGAATCGAACTCGAGTGCGGAAAAGTCGCTAAGAAACATGGAACTCAACAAAACAACACCGAAACGAACTCGGATGATAAAAAGTGCAGAATTAATCATTCTCAGAATGATGAAATGGTCCCAAGTGAGTCGTCAAAACGAACTCTCGCCAAAAAAAGAAAATTACTGGAAATCGAATTTGCGGATATTACATACTACCCTCCTTAAAAGAAGTTTCGTCCAGAAACTTAAAACAAGTACGGAGAAGCAATATCCCGCCAAGAAAACTCAACTAGATACACAAGAAACGCGTAACTTACGCCCAACGGCAAAACGTTACAAGCAACGCAAAGGAATATACGGCGTGAAAACACGCTCTACGACGACCAACACAGCGTCACCGGTAGAAACATAGTAAAACCAACAAGTGACAAACGTCATCAAATAGATAATACAATCAAGTCAATTATCCGAACAATCACAAAACACCAAGCACCGTGCACAGTCGAGAAAACGAAAAATAAACACAAAACGATCCATTTCAAATAAAAGAACTTAATCTCCGGAATTCGAAACAACAGGGTAAGGAGATAACATAACATACAACTGATAGACCACGCCCCTCTGGGACTCCTCAGAGTCGGTCCTGATTTCAGTGCTCAAATCCGTGCCTCGGAAGGCTCGGTGACCAACTCGCAAAACTGAACCCGGTGTCCCTCAAGCCCGCACTTGTAACACGTTACTGGCGGAGAAAGACAATGTGCACGGACATGCCCCGCCACATTGCAGTTAAAACACCTCCTGGATTTACCAGGAGTCAAAGCAGACGACTTAGAACTCTCAGTCCCACGCAACGAGCGACAGAGCTTCACAACAGAAAGACTACGACGTTGTGAACTAGAAACACCAACTCCTGCATTGTCCACAAGGTCATCAGACTTCCTCTGCTTCTTCGACTCGGGCACACGCTCCGACGATAACGAAGCTAGTTCACGGGTCAAGGCTCGATCTTGGTAGTCCCTCAACGAAGTGTAAGTGAGTCCCGACATATACACGTGAATCTCTGGCTTCATTCGTCTGTCAAAATGAAAGATCCTCTCTTCCTCGATTCTCACCCGATCTCGCACATAACTGAGTTGTTTGCTATAGTCGATGATAGCCTGTGACACTAAAATATCTTGCGGTTCTGCCAAATAAAATTCGTGAATCCTCTGCTCTCTAATTGGTTTCGGACAGAACTCAGCTTCCATAAATGCCTGGAACTCCGCCCACGTGACATCACGATCACGAGGCTTAACAGCTTCCCACCAATTAGCGGCATCTTTGTCAAGAAGGTACTGCGCAATAGGTACCTTCCGCTCTTCAGGACAATTGATAGCCTCGAATATCTTTCCCAACTGGAAAAGCCAACCATCCCAGCCCAACGCATCCGCAACACCGGCGAATCGAGGGGGATTCATACGAATTACCTCCCGAAGCCACTGATTTTCACAAGTGTTCTGAGTCACATATGTAATGCGCTGAACTGCCTGAGTCAACTGAGTCATCTGTGTAGCTACCTGCTGTAAAATAGTAGCGACACCGATATCGGCATCATCACCGGCAGAATGATCTCGACCACGTGTCTGATTGCCACGACCACGACCTCGGCCCCTCGGCATACTGAATAAGTAATCACTTAGCACAACAGAAAAATCGTAACACATACCACATACAACAATTTCCATCGTAAAGCAACACGCATACTAAAATCATAGCAACGACGGTATCGTTCAGCAATCTCAATGGCCCGAACGAGAACCAGCACATAATCACAAAACATCATGGAATAATCACACATATACACGAACGTACCAACCCAAGCTTCAACAACTCACACTCGTGTGACAACACGCAAATCACCACGAGGCGGCAAACAGTAAATATCAGTTCACACCCCTCACAAAGGGATAGTATAACAATTGCATGGCAACGCCTCAACGTTCATGCCACCAATTCGATCATATTCGGGAGCTAACATCATAACAACAATGCGAACATCATACATACCTTCCCAGACCGCAAACGGGAATTGATAGGTTTTAAAGAAAATGAAAACCACATTTTGAAAAACAATTTGGAAACACCAGTTGATCTTGAGTAACACATTTTCAAAAAGTTGTACAAACACCATTATCGAGACTTTGAAAACCATCTTGCATTTGATAAAACGAGGACACTCTCCTTTAAATTGAAACTTTCAGAAATATTCTACCCTTGGGTCTAAGCAACTGCATTTCTAAAAATAATTGAAAATATCTCAAAATATTTTGGTCCTCAATTGGAATAATTTTGAAAAATATTGAGGCTCTAGAAGACACCTTGAAAGTACCGCGAGAAAATAATTCATTATAAAAGGTACGTCTCGAAATTTATTTTCTAGGATACTCAAGGTTTTCGAAAATCTATTAGGCTAGAATGCCTAAAAACTCACAAGATCATTTATCAAACCGTCATAAAACATTCAAGGACAAAATGCCAAAACTCGATTTAGGGAGTCGGTTTTACGAAGTAAAAATCAGTTTGCAAAATACTGAAAGTCATTTTGAAAGAACTCACGCAGCAGGTAAAATACAGTTCGAAAATACATTAGCAGCGACATATAGACGAAATATGAGAGTCATATAAACGCAATCATGAGACAAAATCTGCATAAAGATTCCGTCACTTGACACATAATCATACCAGTAACTCGAATCAGATGAGGCACAAACATAAAGAAGGGAGACTTACATCCACAGGTCGCACGAAGATGATGATCGCCCCACGATACTAATCACGACAAACCAACCCAGATGACGCGTTGCGAAACGACTCAGTCAGACAAAATCCGACGAGACAAAACTCAACAGAAACCACTTAACCCGAAAGCCTAGGTTTCCACAACCTAAGCTCCGATACCATTTATGTAACACCCCGAATCCGCTCAGGGATATTACACGCCGTAGAACCTTTCCTCAAGGATCTACCAGGTTGGTAACAACATCGAACAACTCAACAATGCCTTTAAGGCTAAAAATGACTCAGTAGACCGACTTGGTCTTTCAATAAAAACATACAACTCAATTACAACACATGCCCACGCAGGGGTCAAAATACAACGAACTCCCGTACAATGGGGAAAAATACTGCAGCGGAAATAAAGTACAACTGAACCAATACACAACGTACGGTTCCACATGTGATTAGTATCGATCATCTTTCATCATCCTTCATGCCGACCCTGTGTTTTGCTCCCAAAACCTGAATGCAAAAACAGACATCCACCCCCCGAATACTCGGGGGTTAGCAAAACTCCATTGTTTTGCTAGTGCAAGTATAAAATACGAAGACAAGCCATACATATCATACTCCAAAGATTTATAAATCATAAACATACTTCCCGAGGTACATCACTTGATCAAAACGGTTAAATCGACAGATAGGGGTAAACCCGATATACATCTTGTAAAAACACTTTACGATCTCGGGAGTTTTGAAAACATTTGGAATTTTAATAATTCTAAAACCTTTCGAAAACATTTAGGGACACAGCCCAAAAGTCATTTTCCCAAAACAAAATTACGATAACAACACACGGGGTCCATGACCCGATCATAACATAAAAACCTGTTTCCACAGTTTATTCGCATCCCGTGCTAGCAAGACACGGACCTCAGATGCTCCCGTAGAACAAACCCGAGGGAATAACCCACAGGGAAACTATATCAAATCACATGTCACCGTAACAACAGTCACGTGACTACAAGCATCAATACGTACTTAACCAAACCACAGCCATAAGTTATCCCGGCATCGCACTAACAAGCTACGAACCTCGGAGTCCCCGCAAGACATACCCGGTGGATAACCCTACTGCCACGCCCGACCCATACTAGTAAGTATGGATCCCGGAGATTCAACAATCCTACCCGGAGGCACATCACATACAAAAAGCACACAACGATAATCACTTATCAAGCCAAACAATATTAAGCATCACAACCTCCTTTCAAAGGAGTAACAACCAATATCACCCGCCACGTATTCGCCGAACGAACACACATAATAACACGTAATCCTCGGTAAATAATTACGGTTTAATACATTCACTAAATGTGATCACAACATCTTTCAACATACGAAACTAACACACATAATCCGAGAACACATCCATTCACGAAGTATACGAATTATCGTTGAAAGACAATATTTATCGAGAACATACCAATCCTTTTTAACGTTCATTAAACATTTGGATCTCGTATAAAAATCATTTATCAACAATTATGCCTACGAAACATGAAATGTATGGGCAAGATACTTGCCTCGAATAATCACAACGCGGAGAATCGACCGAAGTGAGGAGACTCGGACCGACTACGAACCTTCTGACTCCTCCGAACGACAACCCGCAACAATAAACTATGAACGACAACAATAACAACGAAAATGAATTCCAAGGTACGACCCAAAGCCGCTGAATTCAAGGAACAAACAACGAAAGTTCAAGGGTTTCCCCCAAAATGGCCAAGAACACGAATCGACCCGACAAAACATGAAAATAAACTTCCCAACCAAAATATGGATATTCAATCCATAGGATGTGTTTAAAAACATCATTTAACAACAATCGGTTCATCAAAAATGGATGGAAAACGAAATCAAGAACAAATCCCCGAAAAAGCCAACTCGAAGGAAATCAAGAAATATACCTTGATTCGACGAAGAACAATGGATTAGATGATGTTAAACACAAGAATACTACTAAGATTAGTCATACCCATCATGGATTAATCGACAATACGGAACGAATCGGACAAAAACGCAAAAACCCCAAAATTTCTCAAAATAGGGTTCTAGGAAATCTCACCTTGATTCGCTGGATCAAAGGATGATATAGGATGATCAATCAATGATATGAACTCAAGTACTTCGTGAATTAATTGACAAACATCATGGATCCAAGATCTCCAAGGCTCCAGCCGCGGAAGAGAAAGGGAGAAATGGGAAAAATGATCAAATCGACTGCCACCATATTTATCTCGGTGCGACTAGCGTGCGCTAGGCTGCCGAGCTAGCATACGCTATCGGCCCGGGCCGCAATCTAGAGACTTCCTGGACTAGACTGCTCGGCCATGTAGCGTGTGCAGCCTTCCGGCCATAGCGTGCGTAGTGTCCGACAGTAGCGTGTGCTACCTGCCGATCCACCCGAGTTCAGAACCTCACTGCCCCTACTGTCTCGGCCGACTAGCGCGCGTAGCTAACCGGCCGTAGCGTACGCTGCCTCCCGGCCGTAGCGTGTGCTACGCCGGTTCCTGCCGCACCCGTACGGCCAGTGCCCGCAATCGTCCGGCCAATACCCGCAGCCGTCCGGCCAGTACCCGCAATCGTCCGGCCAGTGCCCGACCACCAGGACTCGACGACTCGATTATCCGAAATCACACGGAACGAACACAACAAAACGCTCGTGGGCAACATCATCGATCCGAGATGAAATTCCATGGGACAATGAATCACACGCGACCAAATAAACACGAAAATCGATCACGACAACAAATACGAATGTGGATACCCACAACTTTGGGTAAATTACAAAATGGACCAAAACGCCCGAAAATCATGATACATGATCGAATAACCAAACAGAAGTTCACAACACGTCTAAAAAAGTTAAACGGACTTACGGGAAACTCGAAACAGTGGTTTCGAATGAGATTCACAAGAATCGAACTCGAGTGCGGAAAAGTCGCTAAGAAACATGGAACTCAACAAAACAACACCGAAACGAACTCGGATGATAAAAATTGCAGAATTAATCATTCTCAGAATGATGAAATGCTCCCAAGTGAGTCGTCAAAACGAACTCTCGCCAAAAAAAAAAAAATTACTGGAAATCGAATTTGCGGATATTACATACTACCCTCCTTAAAAGAAGTTTCGTCCCGAAACTTAAAACAAGTAGGGAGAAGTAATATCCCGCCAGGAAAACTCAACTAGATACACAAGAAACGCGTAACTTACGCCCAACGGCAAAACGTTACAAGCAACGCAAAGGAATATACGGCGTGAAAACACGCTCTACGACGACCAACACAACGCCACCGGTAGAAACATAGTAAAACCAACAAGTGACAAACGTCATCAAACAGATAATACAATCAAGTCAATTATCCGAACAATCACAAAACACTAAGCACCGTGCACATTCGAGAAAACGAAAAATAAACACAAAACGATCCATTTCGAATAAAAGAACTTAATCTCCCAAATTCGAAACAACCGGGTAAGGAAATAACATAACATACAACTGATAGACCACGCCCCTCAGGGACTCCTCAGAGTCGGTCCTGATTTCAGTGCTCAAATCCGTGCCTCGGAAGGCTCGGTGACTAACTCGCAAAACTGAACCCGTGTCCCTCAAGCCCGCACTTGTAACACGTTACTCGCGGAGAAAGACAATGTGCACGGACATGCCCCGCCACATTGCAGTTAAAACACCTCCTCGATTTACCAGGAGTCAAAGCAGACGACTTAGAACTCTCAGTCCCACGCCACGAGCGACAGAGCTTCACAACAGAAAGACTACAACGTTGTGAACTAGAAACACCAACTCCTGCATTGTCCACAAGGTCATCAGACTTCCTCTGCTTCTTCGACTCGGGCACACGCTCCGACGATAACGAAGCTAGTTCACGGGTCAAAGCTCGATCTTGGTAGTCCCTCAACAAAGTGTAAGTGAGTCCCGACATATACACGTGAATCTCTGGCTTCATTCGTCTGTCAAGATGAAAGATCCTCTCTTCCTCGGTTCTCACCCGATCTCACACATAACTGAGTTGTTTGCTATAGTCGATGATAGCCTGTGACACTAAAATATCTTGCGGTTCTGCCAAATAAAATTCGTGAATCCTCTGCTCTCTAATCGGTTTTGGATAGAACTCAGCTTCCATAAATGCCTGGAACTCCGCCCACGTGACATCACGATCACGAGGCTTAACAGCTTCCCACCAATTAGCGGCATCTTTGTCAAGAAGGTATTGCGCAATAGGTACCTTCCGCTCTTCAGGACAATCGATAGCCTCGAATATCTTTCCCAACTGGAAAAGCCAACCATCCCAGCCCAACGCATCCGCAACACCGGCGAATCGAGGGGGATTCATACGAATTACCTCCCGAAGCCATTGATTTGCACCAGTGTTCTGAGTCACATATGTAATGCGCTAAACTGCCTGAGTCAACTGAGTCATCTGTGTAGCTACCTGCTGTAAAATAGTAGCGACACCGATACCGGCATCATCACCGGCAGAATGATCTCGACCACGCGTCTAATTGCTACGACCATGACCTCGGCCCCTCGGCATACTGAATAAGTAATCACTTAGCACAACAGAAAAATCATAACACATACCACATACAACGATTTCCATCGTAAAGCAACACGCATACTAAAATCATAGCAACGACGGTATCGTTCAGCGATCTCAACAGCCCGAACGAGAACCAGCACATAATCACAAAACATCATGGAACAATCACACATATACACGAACGTACCAACCCAAGCTTCAATAGCTCACACTCGTGTGACAACACGCAAATCACCACGAGGCGGCAAACAGTAAATAGTATAACAATTGCATGGCAACGCCTCAACGTTCATGCCACCAATTCGATCATACTCGGGAGCTAACATCATAACAATAATGCGAATATCATACATACATTCCCAGACCGCAAACGGGAATTGATAGGTTTTAAAGAAAATGAAAACCACATTTTGAAAAACAATTTGGAAACACCAGTTGATCTTGAGTAACACATTTTCAAAAAGTTGTACAAACACCATTATCGAGACTTTGAAAACCATATTGCATTTGATAAAACGAGGACACTCTCCTTTAAATTGAAACTTTCAGAAATATTCGACCCTTGGGTCTAAGCAACTGCATTTCTAAAAATAATTGAAAATATCTCAAAATATTTTGGTCCTCAATTGGAATAATTTTGAAACATATTGCGGCACTAGAAGACACCTTGAAAGTACCGCGAGAAAATAATTCATTATAAAAGGTACGTCTCGAAATTTATTTTCTAGGATACTCAAGGTTTTCGAAAATCTACTAGGCTAGAATGCCTAAAAACTCACAAGATCATTTATCAAACCGTCATAAAACATTCAAGGCCAAAATGCCAAAACTCGATTTAGGGAGTCGGTTTTACGAAGTAAAAATCAGTTTGCAAAATACTGAAAGTCATTTTGAAAGAACTCACGCAGCAGATAAAATACAGTTCGAAAATACATTAGCAGCGACATATAGACGAAATATGAGAGTCATATAAACGCAATCATGAGACAAAATCTGCATAAAGATTCCGTCACTTGACACATAATCATAACAGTAACTCGCATCAGATGAGGCACAAACATAAAGAAGGGAGACTTACATCCACAGGTCGCACGACGATGATGATCGCCCCACGATACTAATCACGACAAACCAACCCAGACGACGCGTCGCGAAACGACTAATTCAGACAAAATCCGACGAGACAAAACTCAACAGACACCACTTAACCCGAAAGCCTAGGTTTCCACAACCTATGCTCCGATACCATTTATGTAACACCCCCAATCCGCTCAGGGATATTACACGCCGTAGAACCTTTCCTCAAGGATCTACCAGGTTGGTAACAACATCGAACAACTCAACAATGCCTTTAAGGCTAAAAATGACTCAGTAGACCGATTTGGTCTTTCAATAAAAACATACAACTCAATTACAACACATGCCCACGCAGGGGTCAAAATACAACGAACTCTCGTACAATGGGGAAAAATACTGCAGCGGAAATAAAGTACAACTGAACCAATACACAACGTACGGTTCCACATGTGATTAGTATCGATCATCTTTCATCTTTCATCATCCTTCATGCCGACCCTGTGTTTTGCTCCCAAAACCTGAATGCAAAAACAGACATCCACCCCCTGAATACTCGGGGGTTAGCAAAACTCCACTGTTTTGCTAGTGCAAGTATAAAATACGAAGACAAGCCATACATATCATACTCCAAAGACTTATAAATCATAAACATACTTCCCGAGGTACATCACTTGATCAAAACGGTTAAATCGACAGATAGGGGTAAACCCGATATACATCTTGTAAAAACACTTTACGATCTCGGGAGTTCTGAAAACATTTGGGATTTTAATAATTCTCAAACCTTTCGAAAACATTTAGGGACACAGCCCAAAAGTCATTTTCCCAAAACAAAATTACGATAACAACACACGGGGTCCATGACCCGATCATAACATAAAAACCTGTTTCCACAGTTTATTCACATCCCGTGCTAGCAAGCCACGGACCTCAGATGCTCCCGTAGAACAAACCCGAGTGAATAACCCACAGGGAAACTATATCCAATCACATGTCACCGTAACAACAGTCACGTGACTACAAGCATCGATACATACTTAACCAAACCACAGCCATAAGTTATCCCGGCATCGCACTAACAAGCTACGAACCTCGGAGTCCCCGCAAGACATACCCGGTGGATAACCCTACTGCCACGCCCGACCCATACTAGTAAGTATGGATCCCGGAGATTCAAGAATCCTACCCGGAGGCACATCACATACAACAACCACACAACGATAATCACTTATCAAGCAAAACAACATTAAGCATCACAACCTCCTTTCAAAGGAGTAACAACCAATATCACCCGCCACGTATTCGTCGAACGAACACACATAATAACACGTAATCCTCGGTAAATGATTACGGTTTAATACATTCACTAAATGTGATCACAACATCTTTCAACATACGAAACTAACACACATAATCCGAGAACACATCCATTCACGAAGTATACGAATTATCGTTGGAAGACAATATTTATCGAGAACATACCAATCCTTTTTAACGTTCATTAAACATTTGGATTTCGTATAAAAATCATTTATCAAAAATTATGCCTACGAAACATGAAATGTATGGGCAAGATACTTGCCTCGAATAATCACAACGCGTAGAATCGACCGAAGTGAGGAGACTCGGACCGACTACGAACCCGCCGACTCCACCGAACGACAACCCGCAACAATAAACTACGAACGACAACAATAACAACGAAAATAAATTCCAAGGTACGACCCAAAGCCGCTGAATTCAAGGAACAAACGACGAAAGTTCAAGGGTTTCCCCAAAAACGGCCAAGAACACGAATCGACCCGACAAAACATGAAAATGGACTTCCCAACCGAAATATGGATATTCAATCCATAGGATATGTTTAAAAACATCATTCTACAACAATCGGTTCATCAAAGGAAATCAAGAAATATACCTTTATTCGACGAAGAACAATAGATTAAATGATATTAAGCACAAGAATACTACTAAGATTAATCATACCCATCATGGATTAATCGACAATACGGAACGAATCGGACAAAAACGCAAAAACACAAAAATTTCTCAAAATAGGGTTCTAGGAAATCTCACCTTGATTCGCTGGATCAAAGGATGATATAGGTTGATCAATCAATGATATGAACTCAAGAACTTCGTGGATTGATTGACAAACATCATGGCTCCAAGATCCCCAAGGCTCCAGCCGCCTAAGAGAAAGGGAGAAATGGGAAAAATGACTGAAACTGGACTGCTCGGCCATATTTATACTGGTGCAGCCTAGCGCATGCTAGCGTGCGCTACCTGCCGATCCACCCGAGTCCAAAACCTCACTGCCCCTACTGTCTCGACCGACTAGCGCGCGCAGCTAACCGGCCGTAGCGTGCGCTACCTCCCGGCCGTAGCGTGCGCTACCTTCCGGTCGTAGCGTGCACTACGCCGGTTCCTGCCGTACCCGTTCGGCCAGTGCCCGCAACCGTCCGGCCAGTACCCGCAACCGTGCGGCCAGTGCCCGACCACCAGGACTCGACGACTCGATTATCCGAAATCGCACGGAACGAACACGACAAAATGCTCGTGGGCAGCATCATCGATCCGAGATGAAATTCTAGAGGACAATGAATCACATGCGACCAAATAAACACGAAAATCGATCAAGACAACAAATACGAATGTGGATACCCACAGCTTTGGGTAAATTACAAAATGGCCCAAAACGCCCGAAAATCACGATACTTGATCGAATAACCAAACCGAAGTTCACAACACGTCTAACAAAGTTAAACGGACTTACGGGAAACTCGAAACGGTAGTTTCGAACGAGATTCAGAAGAATCGAACTCGAATGCGGAAAAGTCGCTAAGAAACACGGAACTCCACAAAATAACACCGAAACAAACTCGGATGATAAAAAGTGCAGAATTAATCATTCTCAGAATGTTGAAACGGTCCCAAGCGAGTCGTCAAAACGGACTCTCGCCAAAAAAACAAAATTACCGAAAATCGAATTTGCGGATATTACAACAACAATAAGCTTACGGCCGTAATAACACACTGTTTACGTGTAACACCCCAAACTAGGCAGATATTACAGTGCCGTGGACCCTCAACTGGAACCCACCAGGTAAGTGAAAATGAATGAATTACACAGGGTAAATGTAGCACCGAACCACATTACATCAACAAGTACTCCGATGAGGAGTTTCAATTACAACACACCCAGGAAAAACAGAATTCATGTATATTTCATGTGGAGATAAAATATATATCACTGAATAAAATATAGTTCAAACGGAACTGCAGCGGAAAATACATAAAAAGACAACATGAATAAATGGAGAGACTCGGGCCCCCTACTAGTATTAATGGTACTCCTCGCCGTCAACGTTCTCTCCCTGTGCTTTCGCCTTGCCATGACCTAAAAACTATAATCCCCAACGGGGTCAGTTAAACAGAACAACAATCCTCAAGAGTCGAACAATATACAATAATCACATGAATGAATTAATGAATTGAGTTGAATGATGAGCATCATAGTACGCCCGAATGGAATGTGTGAGTGCACAAGTAGCCGAGTGTCCGGAGACCCGCATATACACCCGATATTGGCCTAATTACTCTCACGGTCCAATGTGTCTGGAGTCCCGCATATACACATTACCGTGTGCACAGTCCAATGTGTCCGGAGTCCCGCATATACACATGATTATATATAGTGTGTCCGACTAAAAATTCCACACATACGCCACCCGGCAACGCAATACAAGCCCGGAAGGTCACAAGAACAAAAGCGACCAAAATGAGAGATAATGAAATAAATCCGACAAGCATGGAGAAACGACTCACCAAGATGACGTAATGATACAACGAGTGATAGCTCAATGAAATGATTTGGAACCATCATTCCTTGTGAGTTACATGATTAGTTGATGAAATATAGGTCTCGACATGAATGATATATTATGAGTGAATTACATGTGTGAATGAACAACAACATAAGGAATGAATATCCCTTTAACCGAGTAAGAATCAACTTACCTTAACACCGGTGATGATACGTCCTCTCTCGAACAACGTCCTAAGGGAAACTACCGGTTGCTTGAACAAACTTGAATAACACAATTATCAACAACTCGCTTAATATACGAACCAAAAGCGATCATAACCAACCCAAGATGTCGATACAATAAATCCAAACTCATTGAGGCATTTCGACAAACACCTTGAAAACAAACTCCTATCCTAAACAACTAATCCCATTTGTGTCGAAAACCAACTTCTATTGAATGATCCAAACCACCAAAAACACCATCAATATAATCGATAATCCAATAGGAATACTCAAATCGAGTTTACGATAACATTAAATTGCAAAACCCAACTCCAAGTCAACCTTCAAAGTGTTCTTGAGAAAAACTTCCAACAATCCGATGATAACTCGTAAAAACTCATAATCATACGTATATCCATCACAAAATTCATGATTACACCATCCAAAACATCATGCTCCAACTCAAAATCGAATTCAAGGGTTGAAGAAGTTACCTTAGATTAGGATGAAGAATCCACAAATATGTTGTTGATCCACACTACAACTTGAAGAAGATGAAATTCTCTGAGTTTTGATGATGTTAAAACACCCCAAAATCGCCCTAAGGAAGAAGTGAAATGAAGAAATGTGCTTGTTCTCCTCAACAAAACACAGTTATAAAGAAGTTTGCACTGTGTGTCGCGGTACGGACTGAGTGTGCCGTGGGACAGGGCCAAAAATCTGCCCCAGTGCTCGGCAGTGTGCCTCGGCCCGGCCGAGTGTGCCGCGGCACAGGGCCAGAAATCTGCCCAGAGGCTCGGCAGCGTGCCGCGGCCCGGCCGGCAGGAGCCGCGGCCCCCGGTACAGAAGGTCGGCCAAAAACTGCAACATGTGTGTGTCGCGGCGCACACTCTCTTGTGCTGCGGCGCACACCACTCGGGTCCTAAAATGACGAAAAACAACCCGAAAAGAGAATAAAAGCAATATGATTCACTATTTAGGAAATAATAACACGAAATGGGAGTGCGGAAACCCCAAAACGGTGGTTCCAAGCAATGATTACAAGGGTTCGCCCAACAATAGCACGATTTGAACAATGAGAAGATTTGAAATGACATGAACTCCAATGTCAACATCGACTAATGAATCAATTACAACAATCAAGATAATATTCTTGTCTCGATTTTCAAGCAAGGTTGAAACAATGAACAATATTGATACACGACTCGAAGTTATTCCAAACGGTGAAAACAAATGAATGAATGTGGATGATTAATGATTATTGACAAGTGAAAATTATTAAATGACAATTACTGAATGATAATGACTGAATTACAACCGGGTATTACATACACCCCCTTAAAATAGTTTCGTCCCTGAAACTAAGGGTCAAAGAACTCGGGATAACTCTCCCGCATACTATCCTCGATTTCCCAAGTAGCCTCTTTGACTTCGTGTCTAGACCACTGGATCTTAACCAAAGGAACCATCTTGCTCCTCAACTGTTTGATTCGCCGCTCTAAGATTCGTATGGGACACTCCACATACGTATGCTCATCCGCTATCTCGATGTCATCAAATTGAAGTATGTGACTAGGGTCGGCAATATATTTCCGCAACTGAGAGACATGAAACACGTTATGAATTCGGCTCAACGCCGGAGGTAAAGCTAATCGATAAGCCAGACTGCCTACTCGATCCAAAATCTCAAACGGTCCAATAAATCTCGGACTCAACATTCCACGATTTCCGAAACGGAAGATAACTCGACTCGGGGATACCTTGACCAAAATGTGGTCACCTGTCTCGAACTCTAATGGTCGACGACGATTATCTGCATATGATTTCTGTTGACTCTGAGCGGTCAACAAACGACTCTTGATCAAAGCTACCTTCTCTCAGACGGCTATAAGCATATCGGGCTCAGTGCCGATTGATTCTAATAAGTCATCCCAACACAAAGGAGATCGACAACGACGACCGTACAAGGCCTTCTAAGGTGCCATCTTAATCGAAGCATGCCAACTATTATTATACGTGAATTCGATCAATGGTAGTTGGGCTTCCCAATCATATTTCCAATCAAGAACACAAGCTCTCAACATGTACTCCAATGTCTGGATAGTTCGTTCTGATTTTCCGTCGGACTAAGGATAAAAAGCTACGCTGAAATTGAGCTGAGTTATTATAGCACGATGAACCGATTTCCAAAAATGAGATACGAATCGCCCGATCAGAAACGATACTCTTAGGAGTACCGTGCAATCTCACTATTTCTTTGATGAACAACTAGGCAAGTCCATCGGGACCCCACGTATCCTTAATCTCGAGAAAATGAGCTGACTTAGTTAGACGATCCACGATTACCCAAATTGTATTCATGCCACGGCGACTCGTCGGCAAACTCGTGATGAAGTCCATTGAAATATCCTCCCACTTACACTTTGGAATAAGGAGCAGTTTCAGCATACCCGTCGGTCGCTGATGTTCTATCTTGACTTGTTGACAGGTGACGCATCTCGAAACAAACTCGGCGACTTAACGCTTCATATTACTCCACCAGTAATTTTGTTTCAAGTCTTTGTACATATTGCTGGACCCCGGATGAATAGAATAAGGGGTAGCATGGGCCTCTCTCAAAATTGAGCTTTTCAACTCGTCATCCGCCGGAACACATAACCGGTTCTTAAATCGTAAAAGTCCATCCTCGTGGACCACAAATCCAGGGGCTTTCCCCTGAGTCACATCATCTCGAATACGTAACAAAAATGGGTCTGAACCCTGATTCACTCTGATCGCCTCTTCAAGTGGCGATGAAATCTACAGCATACAAAGCTGTCCCTGAACACGCTGTAACCAAACCTCGATCTCATGCCTAAGTAATTCTTGCTGGAGTTCCTTCTGAATAGTTAAACGAGCAAGCATCTGCTCCTGAACGGACTTACGGCTCAAGGAATCGGTGACCACATTCGCCTTACCCGGGTGATACTGAATCTCTGATATCATAGTCCTTCATTAGTTCCAGCCACCGTCTCTGACGCATATTTAACTCCTTCTGAGTAAATATATATTTCAAACTCTTGTGATCGGTGAAAATCTGACAGGTGACGCCATAAAAATAATGACGCCAAATTTTCAATGCAAAAACAACGGCCGCTAACTCCAGGTCATGGGTCGGATAATTGACCTCATAAGGCCTCAGTTGTCGTGAAGCATAGGCAATCACTTTTCCATTCTTCATGAGTACACATCCGAGACCCTGACCGTACGCGTCACTATAAACCACGAATCCCTCCGTCCCTTGTGGCAAGAAAAGGACATGTGCTGAAATTAGATGACTCATGAGTTCCTCAAAACTCCGCTGACACGCGTCAATCCACATGTACTTCTTATCCTTCCGCAAAAGGTTCATCATGGGTTGAGCGACTTTAGAAAATCCTTCCACAAATCGCCGATAGTAACCAGCTAATCCGAGAAAACTTCGGATTTTCTTAACATTCTTCAGAGGTTGCCAATCTCGAATAGCCTCCGTCTTCTGAGGGTCGACACGAACTCCGTCTGATGAAATTACATGTCCGAGAAACGTCACCTCGGACATCCAGAATTCACACTTGGAAAACTTTCCATAAAGTTTCTCTCGTCTCAACATGTCGAGAACCTGATGAAGGTGAGATTCGTGCTCCTCTTGGTCACGAGAATAAATCAAAATATCATCAATGAAGACAACCACGAACTGATCCAAATAGTTGATGAAAACTCGATTCATTAATTCCATGAATACCGCAGGTGCAATAGTTAGTCCAAACGGCATTACCACAAACTCACAATGACCATAACGCGTTCGAAACGCCGTTATAGCAATATCCGACTCTCGGATTCGCAACTAATGATACCCAGATCTTAAATCGATCTTGGAAAATACTGAAGCTCCCTGAAGTTGATCCAAAAGATCATCAATACGGGGTAGGGGATATTTATTCTTGATCGTCACTATGTTAAATTCCCGGTAATCAATACACAAGCGAAAAGAACTATATTTTTTCTTGACAAATAACACTGGTGCTCCCCATAGGGCCGCACTCGGTCGGATATAACCTTTCTTGGTCAAATCCTCCAATTGATTCTTTAGTTCTTGCATTTCGGTCGGGGCCATCCGATACGGTGCCTTCGATATTAGGGACGTACCAGGCTCCAACTCTATTGTGAATTCCACATCTCTCTGTGGACGTAAACCCAGTAACTCGTCTGGAAATACGTCGGCATATTCTCTCACTACCGGAATATCTGACAATGACACTGATGATTTTTCGGTTTTGGTCATATAGCACCAACAACGAACACACCCTTGACTGAGTAATTTCACTGCTTTCATCACATTGATAACCTTTCCGGAACAGCTGGGGTCACTCCCCTGAAAAACATACTCGATTCCATCATCTGAAATAATAGTGACCATTCGCTTACGGATAGTAAGGATGGCATCGTGACGATCCATCCAATAAATACCCAAAATGACATCGTCTTTAGGTAAATCCACCACGATCAGATCTGCCGGCCAATCACGGCCATGAAGCTGAATAGGACAATTCCTAATCTCACGATCTCCGATAATTCTCCTACCATCAGGTAGTCCAATGATATAAGGCTCATAATTAGTAGCACTATCTAGATGAAGTCTACTCAAGCATGACTCGGAAATGAATGAATGCGATGCACCAGTATAAAAAAGGTACATACAAGTTGAGATAGGATTTCCAGTGTACCTGAGAACACTCGGGCTTTTGGATCATCAGCTCTCTTTATCTCATAAATTCGGGGCTTGCCAACCCTGGAACCGGACGCTCCCGTCTGATAGTTGTGGGCTCCGCCTTTGATATCTCCTGTCGTCTTAAACGACGCGGACTAAGTGGCCTGATTCGGAACCGCTGACTGTTTCGGGGCCTGAGATGTCGCCGGAGTGGGTTTGGAGTCCCTTCGGCAAAAACGGGACCTATGCCCCACAATTCCACAGTTATTGCACGTGACGGTTTGCCTCAAACACTTCGTGCTTAAATGACCATGTCCACCACAGTTGTAACAGGTGACGGCCGAGCTGGCCGCTCGGGACTGAGATTCCGCAGGACTAGGCGCCGTAGGAGGTCTCTCCGAAAAAGTAGAGCCCCCACGAGGCTTCTTGAAGGCTTCCTGACCGCCTTCAGACTGATTACGGTTCTTTTATTTCTTGCCAGACAATGAAGGTTGTTGCTTAGTAATTTCCTTAGCAGTAAGCTCATACGTAAGAGCTTTCTCGATGAATTCGGCCAGAGTCGTGCAATTGTGATTAAGCAACTGCATCTGCATGCGAGGCTTCAACCTCTTACTGAAATATTTGATTTTATCTGCCTCTGAGTGGATGATAGATGAGGCGAAAGGAAGTAGCTCCTGAAATTTCTCGGCAATGGCGAGAATTCCATCTTCTGTTGAGGGGTCAGGATTGAGTAACTCTGACAGCTTGGCCTCCCTGAGTGGGGCCGTGTAATATCTTTCCATCATGAAAGTTCTGAACCGGTCCCACGTACAATATCCGTCGGTGGGCTTTAGAGATAGCTACCACGAGTGAGCGCTCTTACCCAGGTAGTAACCGCGACTGAAACTATGTGTCCTTCGGGACACTCCACCATAGCGAATAATTTCTCGAAATGCTCCAGCCAATGAATGATGTCCGCCGGTTCAGATGAGCCCTCGAAAGTAGGCGGACTCTGGCGAGAGATGTCATTGATAATGATGCTGACAATCCTCTCCTGCCTCTGAGGTGGCGGCAGGATCGACTCGGACACCTTCTGATTGAGCTGTGTCCCGGGTACGACTCCCTGACAGTGAATGATCATTTATAGGAGAATGAGTGGTGGAGTTGCAGCTCGATGAATTAGCATTATTCCTCGCGTTCGCATGAGTATTAACACGAGCCCTCGGGGTTCGGCCCGCACCGCGGCCTCCTCCCCTGCATCCTTTGCCAGCTCGATCCATACTGAAGGTAGGAACACATGATAATTATATATTCCGCATGAATATCACATTATGATTGAATTATGAGATGATAAAAATGAGCACACGCGCTACACAATGATTACGTGAATGATCAACTAACATGACATGATTATCCAATGAAATTTTTGAAATGATTATCTTTAATAAGTTAACAAGATTAACGATACGATCTTCAAGATCAACAACTGAGTAATGAAATGAAGTGAGTGATTAATGAATTAACATGATCGACATGATCAAAATGAAACTGATGCTTGAGGATTATTAACTGATGAATGATGAATGAGTGATTCTTATTGCCAGAAACTATACCATGGCATCAGAAATATTACAGTTCTTTCGGTCTGAGGGGCTCCGCGATTGCACAGGTCACACGTGACGCGAAAGTCCAATGATACTAGTCTGACGAACGATGATTTCAAATGAGACATGACTCAGAAGGTAGTATTCAAAACCACGCTCCGATACCAACACTGTAACACCCCAAACTAGGCGGATATTACAGTGCCGTGGACCCCCGACTGGAACCCACCAGGAAAGTGAAAATGAATGAATTACACAGGGTAAATGTAGCACCGAACCACATTACATCAACAAGTACTCCGATTAGGAGTTTCAATTACAACACACCCAGGAAAAACATAATACATGTATATTTCATGTGGAGATAAAATATACATCACTGAATAAAATATAGTTCAAACGGAACTGCAGCGAAAATACATAAAAAGACAACATGAATAAATGGAGAGACTGGGGCCCCCTACTAGTATCATTGGTACTCCTCACCGTCAACGTTCTCTCCCTGTGCTTTCGCCTTGCCATGACCTAGAAACAATAATCCCCAATGGGGTCAGTTAAACAGAACAACAATCCTCAAAAGTTGAACAATATACAACAATCACATGAATGAATTAATGAATTGAGTTGAATGATGAGCATCATAGTATGCCCGAATGGAATGTGTGAGTGCACAAGTAGCTGAGTGTCCGGAGACCCGTATATACACCCGCTATTGGCCTAATTAGTCTCACGGTCCAATGTGTCCGGAGTCCCGCATATACACATTACCGTATGCACATTCCAATGTGTCTAGAGTCCCGCATATACACATGACTATAGTGTGCCCGACTAAAAATTCCACACATACGCCACCCAGCAACGCAATACAAGCCCGGAAGGTCACAAGAACAAAAGCGACCAAAATGAGAGATAATGAAATGAATCCGACAAGCATGGAGAAACGACTCACCAAGATGACGTAATGATACAACGAGTGATAGCTCAATGAAATGATTTGGAACCATCTTTCCTTGTGAGTTACATGATTAGTTGATGAAATACAGGTCTCGACATGAATGATATATTATGAGTGAATTACATGTATGAATGAACAACAACATAAGGAATGAATATCCCTTTAACCTAGTAAGAATCAACTTACCTTAACACCGGTGATGATACATCCTCTCTTGAACAACGTCCTAAGGGAAACTATCGGTCGCTCGAACAACCTTGAATAACACAATTATCAACAACTCGCTTAATATACGAACCAAAAGCGATCATAACCAACTCATGATGTCGATATAATAAATCCAAACTCATTGAGGCATTTCGACAAACACCTTGAAAACAAACTCCCATCCTAAACAAATAATCCCATTTGTGTCGAAAACCAACTTCTATTGAATGATCCAAACCACCACAAACACCATCAATACGATCGATAATCCAATAGGAATACTCAAATCGAGTTTACGATAACATTAAATTGCAAAACCCAACTCCAAGTCAACCTTCAAAGTGTTCTTGAGAAAAACTTCCAACAATCCGATGATAACTCGTAAAAACTCATAATCATACGTATATCCATCACAATTCATGATTACACCATACAAAACATCATGCTCCAACTCAAAATCGAATTCAAGGGTTGCAGAAGTTACCTTAGATTAGGATGAAGAATCCACAAATATGTTGTTGATCCACACTACAACTTGAAGAAGATGAAAATCTCTGAGTTTTGATGATGTTAAAACACCCCAAAATCGCCCAAAATCGCCCCAAGGAAGAGAGGAAGAAGTGAAATGAAGAAATATGCTTGTTCTCCTCAACAAAACGCAGTTATAAAGAAGTCTGCACTGTGTGCCGCGGCACAGGGCCAAAAATCTGCCCAGTGCTCGGCAGTGTGCCGCGGCAGTGTGCCGCGGCCCGGCCGAGTGTGCCGCGGCACAGGGCCAAAAATCTGCCCAGAGGCTCGGCAGCATGCCGCGGCTCGGCCGGCAGGAGCCGCGGCCCCCGGTACAGAAGGGTCGGCCAAAAACTGCAACATGTGTGTGCCGCGGCGCACACCACTCGGGTCCTAAAATGACAAAAAATGACCCGGAAAGAGAATAAAAGCAATAGGATTCACTATTTAGGAAATAATAACACGAAATGGGAGTACGGAAACCCCAAAACGGTGGTTCCAAGCAATGATTACAAGGGTTCGCCCAACAATAGCACGATTTGAACAATGAGGAGATTTGAAATGACATGAACTCCAATGTCAACATCGATTAATGAATCAATTACAACAATCAAGATAATATTCTTGTCTCGATTTCCAAGGAAGGTTGAAACAATGAACAATATTGATACACGACTCGAAGTTATTCCGAACGGTGAACCAATGAATGAATGCGGATGATGAATGATTATTAACAAGTGAAAATTATTGAACGATAATGACTAAATTACAACCGGGTATTACATTACGGCCGTAACAACTAGAAGATTACAGCCGTAATACCAACATCTTACGGCCGTAGAAACTACCAACTTACAGCCGTAACACAGATTTCGTACGGTTGTAACTGTTGGCTGTTAAACGGCTGAAGTAACCCAGCAGCCCCGAAACGGCTCTGAGAGTTAGGGAATGATACCTAACAACGTATCCCAACATCTAGAAAATACTACAACATTCTCTGGCGAGCACAACAACATAACAAACTTACCGCAACTACTAGTCCCAACACACAAACACATAACGTTTAAAATTACGAAAACCCATATCATTTTGCAAAATAAAATTTTCCAAGTAGTGGTACGATCACTAGGCGCTACCGCCTCCCACCAGTCTGCAGCTTCCCTGTCGAGCAGGTATTGAGCAATAGGCACTCTTCTTTCATCGGGACAAGTTATGACATCAAATGTTCTATCCAACTGGAAGAGCCAGTTCTCCCAACCTAACGAGTCAGAAGAACCTACAAAACGGTGCGGCTACATCCTCATCACATCTCGTAACCACTTACTAGCCCCGTTATCCCCATCTGGGTTCTCATTCCGATGTACGGCCTGATTCATCTGTACTAACTGGTCAACCACTTGATGAAGGATGGCAGCGGCGCCAACGTCAACATTAACACTGGCTGATTGTCCCTGATCTCGCGACTGGTCATCACGACCATCTGTACTGAGATGATTGCCACTCGACAAGGGTGAGTCGCCCTCTCATGCTTCTGATTACGACCACCGCCACGACCACGGCCTCGGCCTCGACCCCTCAGCATACTAAATGGACAACCATTCAGAATAACAGGATAAAACGAACCTCACATAATCAACATAAGCCCACAAACAGTAGTACAATACAATATTCACACCAATTCACTACTCGAATACACGAACTAACACTTGCAATAATAGAACTTAAATTTAAAAGTAATTCACACGTTCGCATCGACAGAGATGTACGACTTATACCTCAGCATACACGGTTAAAACATTAAGCATAACATTGTGGTCCAACATGGATAATATTCTTAAAAACAAGTTTTTTTTCGAGGTATTTGTTCGAATGATAATATTTTAAAATTCGCGAGTTTGAAAGATTTTGCTCGGATGAAATTTTGAAAATATTTTGTTTAATACCTCGGTCATTTAACCAAAACCATGAACCCATTATCAAAACTGCTTTGATTTGAAATCACTTGCACAATAATACGTTGAAATATCAAATCTACTCTATAACCGATGTCAGCAAAATGACCTTATTAATATCTGCCAGCACACTAATCATTGCCATAGCTAACCTATCATGTCCAGGATAACGTCATAGAATAATACAATTAAATTAGACTATGCCGTCACAACACTTAGGTGTATAATCAAATTTGCTAACAAGAAGGGTAACGATCGCCAACATGTCAATAATATCAGAACAGGATAAACAAATGAGTGCGACATTGCTGATGCAATAGCTAAAGTTCACAATCGTCGTCTGCAGACCACACGACTATATCCATAAGAATTGAACGACCCGTAAAGTGTATAGATATGTCTGTAACAATAAGATTACTGTTGTGACAGCAATAATCTTACGGCCGTAATAACACGCAGTTTACGGCCGTAACAACTAGAAGATTACGACCGTAATACCAATATCTTACGGCCGTAGCAACTACCAACTTACGGCCATAATACATATTTCGTACGGCCGTAACTATTGGCTGTTAGACGGCTGAAGTAACCCAGCAGCCCGAAACGGCTCTGGGAGTTAGGGAACGATACCTAACAATGTATCCCAACATCTAGAAAATACTAAAACATTCCCCGGCGAACACAACAACACAACAAACTTACCGCAACTACTAGTCCCAACACACAAACACATAACGTTTAAAATTACAAAAACCCATATCGTTTTGCAAAATAAAATTTTCCAAAATCCTTTAGTTCATAACCAAAAAACGACGATAATATTTTACAACGTCCGAAGTACTTCAAAACACATTTTCCAAATACCGTCTGATGGTGTCATTTAAAAATACACGACCCATTTGTCAAAATTTAACCGATTTTAAAATCCATACAAACCGTTGTTTGACTGCACCACCAAAATATTTTCCAAAAATCGATTTCTACAAAAATGCTCAAACCGTAAAGTCCTTCAGAAAACATTCTCAAACCTACCCTTAGCGGAAAAATTACAACATTCGAAAAACAGTCGAATTTAAAACCAGATGCTCAAACGGCAACCAAGATCGCCAATTCAATCAAATGCATCTCTTGGCACCAAATTTAAACACACAACAAAATCATTCATCGGAGTTTCTCACAAACTCTACCATCGAAACCTTTTCAAAACCCATCAAGGTTTACAACTTTCACCCCATACCACCCCACACGGTGGTTCAAAGGTAAAACAACAATATGTCCAGTTTTATACATATACTATGGGCCACAAGTATTAAATACAACTATATTGTACAACACCGAGCAAATAAAATTATGCACCGAAAATAACTGACTTAGAAAAAATCATGATACACAGGTACCTCGCATAAAAGAGGAGACTTACGTCCACAGGCCGCACGGAGATGACGGTCGCCCACGATACTAATCTCATCCGACAACATATCCGACACGTTGTGACTACGCACAACTCAACTTGTCACCCGACATCTTGAATGACAAAACCACACAATACTCGACAAATCACGACTCAACTTGACCCGATAGCCTAGGTTTCCGTAACCTAAACTCTGATACCATAAATGTAACACCCCCAAAACCATATCGGAATATTATACGCCGTAGACCCCTTTTCATGAGGATCTACCAGGCTAAACCTTACAAAACGACCAAATGTTTGCTCGGCCACGGTCAAACAATAAAATAATACAGACTGTTAAGGTCACTTACACGTGAACACATGATAAGTGTCAGTTTTATACACTTATCCATGGTTTGTATCGATATATTTCACCCATAATTGAGCTAGTCTACTCGTTTTTTGCTTTGAATTAATTAGTTTTTAATAATTTTATTTTTATCGGATGAAGATGTAAATCTTGTCTTAATCGGATTGAATTACTGATTTACTCAAGAAATAACATGTTTATAAAATATTCTCTTTGTTGAATTTTTATGTATTCATGTTGTAGGGCTTTCCGAGACGAGTTCGGTAGTCTTTCCAGATTCAAAATCTGAGTTATATATCAAAAGTTATCATCCGAAGAAGATTTGGGGCAAAAACGCAAAGTCTAAGAAATTTCTGGGCTGAAAATGAAGTCTGAAACTCCATACGGGCGTAACATCATAACATACGGGCGTAACTCACAAAACAAAAAGTCGTAGCCTAGTTACGGCCGTAATTATTGAATGTTACGGCCGTAAGTCATCCATGTTACGGCCGTAACTCCTCAATGTTACGGCCGTAACTCTTGGCAGATTGTGATCATTTGTTTAATTTTTTATACTTTTGGTGTATTATTGAGGGGATGGATGGCATTGATCCGATCTAATGTAATAATGCTGGAGTTTTGGAGCTATTAGATGACTTTAGGTGTATAAATAGACCCCTTAGATCCATCATCATTCATCATTCATCTTATATTTTTCCACTTTTTATAATATTTTCTTTTTGTGTGAAGAACACACTTGTGTTCTTGAGTGATTTGTGTAATAGTGGTATAGCATATGTTGTTCAGAGAGTTTATTGCTTCTTTCTCCTTTATCTACTAAGGGAGTTAGGATCAATTCTTTCTCTTTTCAACTAATAATGACCACTAAAGACTGTATTATGTTTATTAAACCCTTCATGAGCTAAGTTACCTTAGTTGGGATTATAAACAAGGTTAGTCGTGTTATTTAAGTTTGTATAAAGATCTATTATGAATTACTTATTGTTGTGTGTGATTTTCATTGTTTTAACAATCTTTATTTATTTGGCCAATAAATGACGATATTTATGGTCTTCATATGTTTCGAAAGAAAATATGTTTGATTAGATCAAATGATCTTCACTCTAAGTTGTTCTAGGGGAATAGAAATATACCTCTAGACCTTAGATGATTCTTTGAGTTATTTTCATAAAACCTAATGCTATGTATTAAATCCAATCAGCATAGAAATATAGTGGATTGATTCAATATATAAGGGGCGTTTTATAGTTCGAAAGAGAAACCGTCTTTTTAAGGAAAATCGAATCTACACAACATAATAAGTAAATTCATATTATGATCTCCTATACATCTTCTATAACTAATGATGAACTAAGTTTGTAATCCCAACTATTTTATTATTCTTTTATTAATCTATTATTAGTGCAATCTTTCATTTCCTTGAATATTAGAACTATTATTGTATTTTCTTAGCAATTGTCAAACCAAACTCTTTAATTGTGTGTTTCACTCATCTTAGTATCTATAAAAATAGACTAATAGTGTATAATTCAAATTATAACCAAACTTCCTCATGGGATCGATAAACCGGACTCAAAAACTTCACTTACTACTTGATACGATATCGTGCACTTGCGATAGTTACACCTAAGAACGTGTCAAGTTTTTGGCGCCGTTGCCGGGGAGTGGCAATTAACTTGACACGTGATTGCGATAGTACACTAAGATGAATGATACGCAATAAATGCATTCTTTATTCTATTGAGCAGTTGAAGCGCAATCAACACAATCACAAACTTGTTAAACAATTTTTCCTCATTTCTCTTCTATAAATAAACTTTGTGCTTGTTTCTTTTATTCATCCCTCAAACTTGTACTTTTCTCTTTTTCTCTCAAATAAATTTCTGTTCAAAAATGGAGTCATCATCTTCATCAAGAAAATTTAGCATAGTCTGCATTTTTGGTGGAGCTAGTTATGGAAAAGAGGCATGCTTTAATGAAGCAGCCCACAACTTGGGTCGTACCTTAGGAGAAAAATGCATTCATGTAGTTTACGGAGGAGGAAGTTAGGATTAATGGGACGAGCTGCTGCTTCTGCCTATATGGAAGGAGTAAGAGTGTTGGGAGTAATTCCAAAACCTCTGGCTGAAAGTAAAATCACTGGGGCAACTATTGGAGATGAGTTTAGATCTGTAAATATGCAAGATCACATAACTCACATGATAAAAAAATTCTAGCGCCTTTATCACCCTTCCCGGTGGTTTTGGCACCCTTGAGGAACTTTTTCATGTGGTTACCAGAGCCCAGCTAAATGTTCATCAAAAACCAATAGGTCTGCTTAATGTCAATGGTTTCTTTGATGGTTTACTATATTTCATCGACTCCTCTGCTGAAAAGGGTTTTATTTCCGAGCGTGCTAAATGAATTATAGTCGTTGCAACAACACCAGAAGAACTAATCAAAAAACTCAATGAATTTGTTCCTCAACCAGATCCAGCTCTAGCTAAAATTGTCTGGATGGAAGATTTTACCGTAAGAAAACAAAAAGTGGATTCATTCCTCTCCCTTTGATAACCCATGTCGGACCTCTTGTATTTTTACTTTCTGTTGTGTGTAAAAATCGTGCTAAATGATGGCAGCTTAAGGAGTTTCTTCTTGATCTCTTGACGCGCATCTATTCGTGATTTATGTATTGTTATTTTATTGCTGTATTTTTTATTGTTTGTTTTTTATAAAAGCATTGATGGCAGCGTAAGGCGACTCTTCGGATTTTCTTGAAGCGCATCTTAAAAATTGTGTTATACTTCCGAGTATATTTTATTTTCTTTTGTTGTTTGCCTCGTATATTTATTCTCTTGCAGATTCTAAAAGGCGTTAGCTCAAGCAAAACTTTCATCAATAGGGAGTATTCTGCTTTTCTCCATTGCTTTTTTTTTTCTATTTTTTTTAAAAAACTGAGGACAGTTTTATTTTCAAGTTTGGAGGTGGTATGTTTTGGTGTGTTGGTATTTTGGTGTGTTTTGATTATTTTGGTTATTTGCCTTAAAATTTATATATATATATATATATATTATTTTGATTTGTGAGATTTCTAGATCTGACCATAACACCAATAAGTTAGCTATATACAAGCTTCTAAAATCGTTTTAACCAGTAAAAAAATTGTATATTCCAAATTTTTGAGCCTTAATCTCTCTTTCCAAGCCTTGTAGTTATCATATAAAACCGAGTCATTTTTTTCCTTGAGAAAAGAAGAATCAGTCGGTTGATGAAAAATAGAACTGAAATTTACTTAATTTGTGGAGTTTTTGATTTTTCATGCTTAACTAATAAATGATTTTCTGCAAAAATTTTATTCCCTAAAAAAAAAGAGTCATTGGTGAAAAGAGCTACACGTTAGCAAATAACGGTGTGAAAGTTATCACCTAAAAAAATGACGAAAATGGAGAAGTGTTGAGCAGCAACAGCTGCCTAATTTTGGGGATCCTAAAATTTTGCGAAAAATAAAGGACTAACCATTGTTGGTGCGTAGCTGCCGTCTCACAAAATAGTTGGTGAAAAGAGCTACACGTTAGCAAATAACGGTGTGAAAGCTATCACCTTAAAAAAAAGAGATAGAAATTATGTTGGTGAAAAGAGCTACACGTTAGCAAATAACGGTGTGAAAGCTATCACTAAGGGATGTATTTTATGAGCAGATCTGAATTAATTAGCGGCTGAATTTCAGTATACTCAATTTCGTGAAAAATCACAATATTTGATGACGCCAATGAAATTCTTCTTCATATTGAGTCGAAAAATAAACGAGTGATCGAGAGCAACCATTAAAGGGAGTCGTGTGTATCACGAGTGAGAAAGAAATAATCAATCTTTTGGGGGAAAACCTTACATTTTGAAATTACAAAATAAAACCGTGTTTTAACTTCAAAATTATTAGTAGATTTATTTTGAATCTTGATTCATTTCTATCTACTGTATAAAGATGGTTGTTGTGTGTTAATGGCATTTTGATCTCCTTTTCTCTTTTTATATTTTAATTTATGTGTGTATTATTTTTTCTTATTTTTGTCTGATTTTTATTTTTATTTTTGGAGTGTGAATAATAAAGAGTCTTGTTCGGGACTAGCAAGAATTCAAGTTTGGGGGTGTGATAAATTTCAGTTTTATATACGTATCCATGGTTTGTATCGATATATTTCACCCATAATTGAGTTAGTCTACTCGTTTTTTGCTTTGAATTAATTAGTTTTTAATAATTTTATTTTTATCGGATGAAGATGTAAATCTTGTCTTAATCGGATTGAATTATTGATTTACTCAAGAAATAACATGTTTATAAAATATTCTCTTTGTTGAATTTTTTATGTATTCATGTTGTAGGGCTTTCCGATACGAGTTCGTCAGTCTTTCCGGATTCAAAATCTGAGTTATATATCAAAAGTTATCATCCGAAGAAGATTTGGGGCAAAAACGCAAAGTCTAAGAAATTTCTGGGCTGAAAATGAAGTCTAAAACTCCATACGGGCGTAACATCATAACATACGGGTGTAACTCACAAAACAAAAAGTCGTAGCCTAGTTACGGCCGTAACTATTGAATGTTACGGCCGTAAGTCATCCATGTTACGGCCGTAACTCCTCAATGTTACGGCCGTAACTCTTGGGAGATTGTGATCATTTGTTTAATTTTTTATACTATTGGTGTATTATTGAGGGGATGGCTGGCATTGATCCGATCTAATGTAATAATGCTGGAGTTTTGGAGCTATTAGATGACTTTAGGTGTATAAATAGACCCCTTAGATCCATCATCATTCATCATTCATCTTATATTTTTCCACTTTTTGTAATATTTTCTTTTTGTGTGAAGAACACACTTGTGTTCTTGAGTGATTTATGTAATAGTGGTATAGCATATGTTGTTTAGAGAGTTTATTGCTTCTTTCTCCTTTATCTACTAAGGGAGTTAGGATCAATTCTTTCTCTATTTCAACTAATAATGACCACTAAAGCTTGTATTATGTTTATTAAACCCTTCATGGGCTAAGTTACCTTAGTTGGGATTATAAACAAGGTTAGTCATGCTATTTAAGTTTGTATAAATATCTATTATAAATTACTTATTATTGTGTGTGATTTTCATTGTTTTAACAATCTTTATTTATTTGGCCAATAAATGACGATATTTATGGTCTTCATATGTTTCGAAAGAAAATATGTTTGATTAGACCAAATGATCTTCACTCTAAGTTGTTCTAGGGGATAGAATACCTCTAGGCCTTAGATGATTCTTTGAGTTATTTTCATACAACCTAATGCTATGTATTGAAGCCAATCAACATAGAAATATAGTGGATTGATTCAATATATAAGGGGCGTTTTATAGTTCGAAAGGGAAACCGTCTTTTTAAGGAAAATCGAATCTACACAACATAATAAGTAAATTCATCTTATGATCTCATATACATCTTCTATAACTAATGATGAACTAAGTTTGTAATCCCAACTATTTTATTATATCTTTTATTAATCTATTATTAGTGCAATCTTTCATTTCCTTGAATATTAGAACTATTATTGCATTTTCTTTGCAATTGTCAAACCAAACTCTTTAATTGTGTGTTTCACTCATCTTAGTATCTATAAAAATAGACTAATAGTGTATAATTCAAATTATAACCAAACTTCCTCGTGGGATCGATAAACCGGACTCAAAAAGTCCACTTACTACTTGATACGATATCGTGCACTTGCGATAGTTACACCTAAGAACGTGTCAATACACAAACCGATGAGGTCACACAACTCAATCAACAGAACTGACTAAAACAACATTACCCACACAGGGGTCGAAACACAATACAGCGAAAGACTGAAATCAACTCTGACAACACAACGAAAATCAAAACAACTCTCATCTCTTGATCAGTATCGCAGCTCGTCATCCTCGTGTGCCAATCCTGTGACTGCTCCCCTAAACCTGCATGTACCTGGACGCAAAACAGACATCCACCCCCGATTACTCGGGGGTTAGTAAAACTCCACTGTATAATACAATATGAAATGCAACAAGTAAATAGCAACCACGAATTTATCACGAAAATCAACTATCAAAATAATCCCTAGAAGTTCTAGAATTTCGAATTCCAGCAAGCAATATTTGAAAATGAACTCATTAGCTCGAGGATTTTTAAAGTAGAAATTCTTTTGGACCTCAAGTCCCGATTTAAAAAACCTTTTCGAAAATGTTAGGGCCTCAGCCCGATTCTCATTTCAAAACACACTAGTTAAGATATCATCATGAGTTCGTGACTCATGTTTTAAAACGTTATCGAAACAATCACTGTTATACGATCACTGTTCGTACACATCATGTACCGAACTCCAGAGGCCTCGACGGACCCTACCTGACCCACACGCATTGCTCGTACACGTCCTGTACCGAACTCCAGAGGCCTCGACGGACCCTACCTGGACAACATACATCGTTCGTACACATCATGTACCGAACTCCAGAGGCCTCGACGGACCCTACCTGGAATACACATCTTGTTCGTACACATCATGTACCGAACTCCAGAGGCCTCGTCAGACCTTACCTGGAACACACACATTATTACGACGCAACTCATATTAATTAACTCAACACATCACAGCAAGTAACACAAATTGTTATCAAGAAGTCAAACCAATCAACAATACACCGTAATAGATATTCAAATATGAAATCAAACCGACACAAATGTCACGATCATCACGATAACTCAACCATGACCAATCACGCACAATACGAACCACATGATTAATACAACCAAGACCATTCCACGACATTAACCAAGTGAGAAACATCATCACTACCATTAATTGCTCACACTTATCAAATCATATGAAACATATTCACGAAGGCAAAACAATTCATCACAAACCTAACACAAAGTTTCTATCCACAAGACACAAATCATATAACAAGATACTTGCCTCATTAACCGCTACCAAACACCCCGATGAACACGGCTCCTTCGATAAACCTCGAACACCTACAATCCTCCGGGCGAAAACAACAGAATTATACGACGAGAATCAAACCCAAAATCAACGGAAATCCTACTAAACTATCGAAGGAGACTCATTGGGGCAATTAATTGAGCATTAAATGTTCAAGACCCTCCAAGAACAAAGAAATCACCCCTCGAGTCGAAAGAATCAATGATATGAGTATCCAATCCGTAGAACATGTTCAAAACAATGTTTATACAACAATTAATTGATCAAAAATGGACTGGAATCGAAATCAAATGGAAAATCCCCAAAATCTTCAAAAACATGGGTTCAAGCCAAAATACCTCGATTCGGACGAAGAACAAGGATTAGATGTTGTTATAATCAACACAAGCCTTCCAAAAGATGTTGTTCTAAGATGCTCCCGATCAAAACCCTCAATTTCTATCGAAGGATCGCGAAAAATGAAGAAAAATGTGGAAATGGCCGAGTGACCTGGTGCCCAGGCCTTAAATAGCCGGTCCCTGCCGAGCGCTTACGGCCGTAACCGACCCTAGTTACCCTACTGCCCAAAACTGCCGACCGCGTTAAGTACGATACCGGACAGGGCTTGGACAGGGCTTACGTACGTAACAGGCCTTACGACCGTATCCGGCCGTAATCGGCCAATCTTTGCGAGTCGCTGTCGGACGTACCCGGCCACCCCACACGAGTTACTGTCGGTTGTGACAGGCCATGGTTTGCGGCCGTAACAGGCACTGTATTACGGCCGTAACTCGGTCAGGTCTTGCAGTCGGGACTCGGTCGATCCGACGGTCCGGTCAGCCCGAAACCCAGACCTGAATATAAACCGAAGATACGGTTACAAAGTACTCATAAAGATGAATCTAACTGCTAAGAGAACACACGATTACGACCACCCGAGGGCTCGAAATTTGACAACGGGAGTAATTACCCCAAACTTTAGGAAATTATGAAAATGGCCCAAAATGTTCGAAATACACGATACATGATCGAAATATTAAGCTAAAGCTTGCAACATGAATAATAACATTTAATGAACTTACGAGAAACTTGAAACAATAGTTTCGGACGAGATTCGCAAGAATCGAACTCAAGTGCGGAAAAGCCATTTAAGAATACGGAACTCAACAAAACGATACCGAAACGAACTCGGATGACAAAAAGTGCAGAATTAATCAATCTCAAAATGATGAAATGGTCACAACAGATTTGCTAAGATGGACTTTCGCCAACAAAGAAAAATTACCGAAAATCGAAATTGCGGATATTACATTTTTGAGGTGTAGTGAACATTTAATGTTCGATTAAATGTTCGAATGAGTTTTCCTTTGTTAGCTTGATGTGATCTCCGTTTGTTTGGTCTTGATCCTCGCCGTAATCATGTTTTTGTTGTTTCTTCCAGAGGATTATAGGTGCTCGAGGATTCCGAATTGACCTCCGTTTTGTGTTAGTAATTCGTGTGGTGTTTTTCTCGTGGTGTTCGCGGTGCTACTATATCCTTGATGATGTTCAGGAATTCGGGGCTGCCCGGCCGCATCCCGTCCATCGTCTCGTTTCGATTGTGGTTTCGAGGCAAGTATTTTCTTATACGATTTGTGCCCAGCAAACAGGGTTTACATGTTGGATTTACGATGGTTGGTTTACCCTCGTTAATATGAGTCATGTGAATTGATTATGATTTGATTATTTTGAAAGTTGAGGGCTTTAATGATGCCCTTGCTTGTATAATGTTGTGGAATCGCGTATCCCGTGTTAATTGTGTTATTGTATTGTGATGAGTGAGATAATGGTGTCGGGTAAGTGGCCATATCTAGTAAGTATTCTTAATGAGATTACATTCTTAGCATATTAGTTTTGCATGAGTTACGTGTGTGTGTGTATGCTCACTACGGGTTAGATCCGACGGGGTCTCGGTAGGGGTCCACGGATGGGTGGATCGACGAGCTTTGCTTTTAACCACTACGGGTTAGATCCAACGGGGTCTCAGTAGGCGGCCACGGAGGGGTGGATTGACGGTTAATTATGGTGCATTTTACAAATGTGTTTTGGGTTATAGCGTTTCCGAAAACGAGTGTTTTTGAATGGTGATTTCATGATTGCATGCATTGACTAAGTGTGTAAGAGGTAAGTTGTTCATTTGGCTTACTTGGCTAGGATGGCACTAGAGTATTTTGTCGTATGTATTTTAGTCCTTTAATTGTGGGGTTTTGATGTTGGAAAACGGACCTTGCTATTTTCCTCTGGTACTGTGATTTGATGAGATTTGGGATGAGATCCCAACGGTTTTGTAAAGGTAGTTTTACGAAAAGTGATTTTGGGCCGAGACCCATTCGTCTTGAAATGGTTAATTTCAACTAAGGACTTGAGGTCCAACAACTACTTTTAAAATCCCCGAGATGAGGAATTTATTTTTTAAACACTTCATTGATTGTTTTCTAATTAATAAAACCTCTTGGGAAGACTTTGGTGGTTAATTGACGTATATGATTCGTGATTTCTAATTGTTTGTTACATTTCGTATGATTATGCACTTGCACTAGCAAAATAGTGGGATTTTGCTAACCCCCGAGTAATCGGGGGTGGATATCTGTATTGAATTCAGGTTTTGGGGCGCATAACACAGGGTCGTCACGAAGGATGATGAAAGATGATCGATACTAATCACATGAGGATCCATACGATATCGTATTGGTTTGGTTGTACTTTATTTCCGCTGCAGTATTTTCCCCGTTGCACAGGAGTGTGTTGTATTTTGACCCCTGCGTAGGCATGTATTGAGATTGAGTTGTATGTATTTATTGAAAAACCAAATCGGTATCCTGAGTCTTTTTAGCCTTAAAGGCATTGTTGAGTTGTTCGATTTTGTTACCAGCCTGATAGATCCTTGAGGTAAGGTTCTACAGCGTGTAATATCCCTGAGCGGATTGGGGGTGTTACATAAATGGTATCAGAGCTTAGGTTGCGGAAACCTAGGCTGCCGGGTCAAGTTGTGTCTGTTGGGTCTTGTCTTGTTGGATTTTGTCTGACTGAGGCGTGTCCAACGCGTCGTCTGAGTTTGTTGGATGTGATTAGTATCGTGGGGCGATCATCACCTTTGTGCGACCTGTGAATGTAAGTCTCCCTTCTTTATTTTGTGCCTCGTGTGACACGAGCTATTTATATGATTATTTGTTAAGTGATGGAATCCTTCTGTGGATTTTGATTTCTTGATATGTGTTTATTCGACTCTCGTATTTACTTTATACGAGGAGTGTTGTCATTGCTTATGTCTTTTCGACTGTTGTTTTTGTCCGCTGCTAATGATTTTCAAATTGATTTGCTCGTTCTGCAAGTACTCTTGTGAAACCTTTGTGCTTATACGTATTCGATTTGCTCACTCCGGGAGGGTCCGACGAGGCCTCGGGGGAATCCATGACTTCACTCCGGATTCACGAGCTTGTTCACTAGCCAGTTCTGGAGGGTCCTTAGAGACCTCGAATGGGGTCAGCGGTTTCACCCCGATCCTAGGCGGTTTTCGACTGTGATATTTTACTGTTTGTTTTCCGGTAAAAGACATGTATTGTCTTGATTTTGAACGATTTGATGCATGTACTATGAAATATGTAAAAAAATATTGTTACATGTGAGTTTTTTGGCATTCTAGCCTAATGGATTTCTGAAAACCTTGAGTATCGTAGAGAATAAATTTCGAGACGTACTTTTAAATGGATTATATTTACAAGGTGCCTACCAGTGCCACTGTATGTTTCAAAATTATTCCACTTTGAGGACCAAAATATTTTTGAGATATTTTCAGTAATTTAGAAACGCATTTGCTTTGACCCGAAGGCCGTATATTTCTGAAAGTCTTTAACTTAAAGAAAGGTGTCCTCATTTTTTATCAAACGCAAGATGGTTTTCAAAGTCTCGATAACGATGTTTCATGTTTGTATTACTTTTTCGAAATGTGATACTCAATATCAACTAATGTTCCCAAATTGTCTTCAAAAAGGTGGTTTTCATTTTTAAAACCTATCATTCCTGTGTGCGGTCCGGGAATGTATGTGTGATGTTCGTACTTTCTCTAGGGTGTGAACCCCCGAGATGTGATTGAATTGGTGGTTTGAGCGTTGAGTCGTTCGCCACGCATTTGTTGTGTTAGCCCTCTGTGAGAGGTGTGATGTTGATCTTTATTGTTGTCGCGTCATGGTGATATATGCGTTGTCGCACCCGTGCGAGCTGTTACAGCTTGAGTCGTATGATGGTGTACAACTGTGATTGTTTCGTGGTGTTTTGTGATTGTGTGCCGGTTATCATTCGGGCCATTGAAATTGCCGAAGGTATGCCGTCGTTGCTGTGATTTGGTGTATGTGGGTTGCCTTACATTGATATGTTGTGCTGAGTTGGCATCTCCGGTATGTTGTTTTGCGATGTTATATTCCATTGTACCTAGCAGTTGTACATTCGGTATGCCTAGGGGCTTCAACTGTAATGTGCTGGGGAGGGTACGTGCAAATTGTCCTTCCTCACCAGTAGCAGATTGCAAGTGTGGACTCGAGGGGCATAGAATCCAGTTTTGTGAGTTGGTTACCGAGTCTTGTGAGGTATGAACCTCAGCACAATTATCAGGGTCGGCTTTGAGAGGCCTTAGAAAGATGTTTCTGTCAGTTGCTTGTTGTGTTGTCACCTTCATTTCGTTGTTGTGAGTTTCGGGGACAATACTTCTTTTATAAGAGGTCAGATGTAATACCCGTACTATTTTTGACTTCTGCGCTTTCTCTTTCTCAATTCTATCGACCCACTCATGTTCATTGATACTTTCTGAACTTGTTCGGTATCTCGGTTGTCATCGTTCGAACGGTTTGTGACCTTGTTTCGGATCTATTTATCGTTGTGACTTTTCCGAGTTCGGTTCGATTCTTGTGAACCTTGTTCGAAATTAACGTCTTTTAGTTTCTATAAGTTCTTTTAATATCTTGAGTCGAAGTGTGAACTTCGGGGTCGTGGTTCAACCATTGTTGTTCGATCATTGTTGTTCAATCATTGGAGTTCGATCATTATTGTTCGATCGTTGTTATTCGACTGTGTTTGTTCGATCGTGTTGTTCG
The DNA here is from genome assembly GCA_033398695.1 of Orobanche coerulescens. NCBI lineage: Eukaryota > Viridiplantae > Streptophyta > Magnoliopsida > Lamiales > Orobanchaceae > Orobanche > Orobanche coerulescens. The sequence continues at coordinate 57,444,929 of CM065803.1, forward strand.
ATCATTGAGGTTCAATCGTGGTTGTCCGATTGTTGAATGCCTGATCTCGTACAGTGAAGAATTGGCGTTCACCGTTAGCTAGCTGTTTCGATTGAGTTATCTATTTGGAGATGCTTGGCACTTGTTGATTGCATTATGCCCCTGTTTGTGGCGTTGTGATGGTCGTCGTGGAGCGTGTTTTCACGCCATATGTTTCTTTGCGTTGCTTGTAACGTTTCGCTGTTGGGTGCGAGTTTTCGGTTTTTGTGTATCTCGTTGAGTGTTTCCTGGCGGGATATTGCTTCTCCCTACTTGTTTTAAGTTTCGGGACGAAACTTCTTTTAAGGAGGGTAGTATGTAATATCCGCAATTTCGATTTCTGGTAAATTTATTTTTTTAGCAGAAGTCCATTTTAACAGCTCTCTTGTGACCGTTTCGTCATTCTGAGAATGATTAATTCTGCACTTTTTGACATCCGAGTTCGTTTCGGCATCGTTTTACTGAGTTCCGTACTTTTTGGCGACTTTTCCACATATGAGTTTGATTCTTGCGAATCTCGTTCGAAACTATTGTTTCGTGTTCCCCGTAAGTCCGTTTAACTTTGTTAGACGTATTGTGAGCTTTGGTTTGGTTATTCGATCATGTATCGTGATTTTCGGACATTTTGGGCTATTTTGTAATTTCCCAAAGTTGTGGGTATCCGCCTTCGTATTTATTGTTTCGACTCTTTTCATGATCGCGTGTGAGTTTGAATTGATCTCAAGCTCTTAGTATGATCAGATTATGGAGCTTTCCGTGTGTATCTTGAACTTGAAGATTCGGTCGGAGAAATCCGTCGTCGTACCCATTTTTGAGGGTACTGTTTCTGTTGTTTCTGAGTCTTTAGCGCACGCTAACATTTATGGTTAGCGCGCGCTAAGGTGCAGTTGTTAGCGCACGCTACGGGTGTTGTAGCGCACGCTACGGGTGTTGTAGCGCACGATAACTAGAGGTGCAGAAACAGTCCAGAGGGTACGCTAAGGAAATTTTGTTTCGATGCCTCGATAGCGGATGCTAATCCTAAAGATTAGCGCACGCTAAGCTGTCCATTATATATACTGGACAGCAGTCGTTTATCACCATTTTCCCCTCATTTCCTCTTCTCTCCGTGGGAGTAAGTCAAGGGCGACTAGTGTTCGCGATCTTGTCCGATTTTGGTCAATCCAAAGGTGTTTTAGAGTATCCTAGGTGATTATAACATCATCTAATCCATTGTTCTTCGCCGAATCAAGGTATATTTCTTGATCCCTAGAGTTGACTTTTTGGAAGTTTTATTCTTGATTTCATTTTTCATTCGGTTTTGATAAACCGATTGTTGTCAACTGATGTTGTTAAACATGTTTTATGGATTGTATATCCATATCTTTGGTTTGTTTCAACCCGAAAGGTGATTTCGGTGTTCTTGAGGTGTAGTGAACATTTAATGTTCGATTAAATGTTCGAATGAGTTTTCCTTCGTTAGCTTGATGTGATCTCCGTTGGTTTGGTCTTGATCCTTGTCGTAATCATGTTTTTGTTGTTTCTTCCGGAGGATTATAGGTGCTCGAGGATTCCGAGTTGACCTCCGTTTTGTGTTGGTAATTCGTGTGGTGTTTTTCTCGTGGTGTTCGCGGTGCTACTATATTCTTGATGATGTTCAGGAGTTCGGGGCTGCCCGGTCGCATCCCATCCATCGTCTCGTTTCGATCATGGTTTCGAGGCAAGTATTTTCTTATGCGATTTGTGCCCTGCAAATAGGGTTTACATGTTGGATTTACGATGATTGGTTTACCCTTGTTAATATGAGTCGTGTGAATTGATTATGATTTGATTATTTTGAACGTTGAGGGCTTTAATGATACCCTTGCTTGTATATGTAATACCGGGGATTCCCGGTTCCGGTTATTTTTGAATTTTGCCGGTTGTGCCGGTTATTTTGTTTCGTAGATGATTTCTTGGTCCAGCATGATAGACCGGGTTGTGATATTCGACGGGTACGACTTTTTGTTTCGTAAGTTGAGCTTATCGTATGTCCTGTTTTGTTATTATTCGTCTTCTTCCGGATCGTTATTGTGGTCCTATCGTAATTTTCGGTTCGTATCGGAGTCATTTTGCAACCGGAAGTTTGCTGGCCGGACCTGCACGAAACGGCGGTAGACACGGCGCTGGTCTGGGCCGTTTGTTGCGCCGTGTTCTGCACAAGTATAAATATGGCAGGACAGTCGGGTTTACACCCATTTTTCCCATTTTTTCCTTTCCTTTCCACGGCTGGGGCTTGGAGGGCACGAGGAGATGTTGTTTCACTGCAAATCCACGAAATTACTGAGTCCATATCATCGCGTAATCCTTCTATAACTTGCTCCGATCGATCGAATCAGGGTAAGTTTTCTTAAAATCTAGTTTTGGGGATTTAATTCGATTTGTCCGTTTAATCCGTAATAACTTGGAATAGTGATGGATTGATGATTGCTAAGCTATATTATATAGAACTCCTTGTTGTTCCATGGTTGGATTGCCGAGGATTCGTCGTTTTATTGAGCATCTTATCGACGCCTTGAAGGTGTTCGATAAAATGTCACAAAGGGGATTCGGGCATTCTATGATTATTCTTCCTCGTTCGACCGTTAATTTATTGATGGTATGATGTTAGGGTCAAGTTCCTTGCGAAGAACTCGAGTCGGAACCCTTCCATTCGTCGTTTTCTTCAAGCTTCCCGACCGAACGTGTTATTATTGTTTCGCCCGGAGAATTGTAGGTGTTCAAGGTTCCCGACTGAGCCGTGTTCGTTGGAGTGTCCGGTATCGATTGTCGAGGAAAGTATCTTGCCCATACATTACGTGTTTTGTGGATATAATGGTCGCTAATCGTCGATATGTGCTAAATAAATATTTATAACCATTTTTAAAAAGAATCGGTATATTTACCATCATGATTTTCGTAAAGGTGACCCGTGTGTTTCGGGAATTAATATGCTTAATTGAATATGTGTGATAATGTTGAGTATAGGATCACCTTACTTTCGTGTGATGTCATTATGTATAATTATGTCGTCGGTAAATGTAATGTTTAAATTCTTTTGTTAAAATATGTGCGTGGAGTCACGTGGTTATGGATGAATATGTGAGTTTGTGTGATATTGGTTGTGTCGTTCGGTGCTGTTGAGATCTTGTGCTTCCTTGTGAATTGTTATAGTTATGGGTCGTGAGTACGTGTTGGATAATATGGCCATTCTAGCAAGGTACCTCGACTATATATATTTTGTGTGTTTGACATTTGAGAGTTATGGTTTTGTAATCTGTGAGTTGTTCTTCCACCCGAGGATGGCATGTGTGGCCTCTGGGGGCCGATATTAATGGGTACAGCTACAGAAGTAGATTTGGGTACGTGTGTTGTTGTTCTTCCACCCGGGGATGGTCCGACGGGACCTCTGGGGGCCGATACTAATGGGTACGGCCGCAGAAGTGGTTTCCCACCCGGGGATGGTCCGACGGGGCCTCTGGGGGTCGCTACTATTGGGTACGGCCACGGGTTACCAGGTGTGATTTTTCGTGATGTTGATGTTGATGTTTTGATGATTAGTTGTGATATGTCCGGAGTATCACAATGCTTTATGCTCGGGGTCGAAATACATTATATATCGAGTCTTGGTGTGTGGCTAGAATGGCATGAGATAATGTATTATGTGTAATGTGTCCTTGTAAGTGAATTGAAGTGGATGATCAGGTCGTGGACCCTGTGTTTTGTGACCGGAATGATTGGGTCGTGGACCCCGTGTTTTGTTAACGGATTTGCATTTTGGAAAATGAACTTTGGGGTTGTGACCCTAAGTGGCTTTCAAGGAATTAAGAACTTTTCAATTTCAAATGTTTTCAAAACTCCCGAGATTTGGAAGTGTTTTCAAAGTGCTTACTTGTTTCGTTTCTACTTTCAAGACTTGAACTATTTTAACTAAATGATATATATCGGGAAGTATTTCGTTATATTCTCGGAATGTGTTGTGTATGGCTCGGAATTGCACTTTATACTTGTACTAGCAAAACAGTGGAGTTTTGCTAACCCCAAAGTATTCAGGGGGTGGGTGTTTGTTCTGCATCCAGGTACATGCAGGTTTTGGGAGCAAAACACCGGATTAGTGCAAAGGATGATGGAAGTCAATGATACTAATCACATGAAGACCAGTTTTGGGTGCAGTCAGTCAGAGTTCGTTGTATGGTCTTTCCGTTGTCGTATTTTTTTTGTTTATGAGTGTATTTTACCCTTGCATGGGTACGAGTCATATAGTAATGTATTCTTTCATTTGTATGTTAGTGATAAAAGACCAAATCGGTCTATTGGTTCGTTATTCTGTTATGTCGGTATGTAATGTAATTTGTTGTTTGATGTCTAGCCTGATGGATCCTCATGGAGAGGGTCTACGGCGTGTAATATTCCCGGTTTGATTCTGGAGGTGTTACATTTATGGTATCGGAGCTTAGGTTGAGGAAACCTAGGCTGTTGGGTCGAGATGTATGTTGTCGAGTCTTGTATTGTCAGATTTTGTCTGACTGAGTTGTGTCGTGAGGCGTCATCTGGGATGTCGGTCGTGATTAGTATCATGGTGCAGCCATAATCTTCGTGCGATCTGTGGATGTAAGTCTCCCTACTTCATGTTGTACCTCGAGTTGCACGAGCTAGTTGTGTGATTCAGTATTTTGGGGTACAGTTTAAATGTGATTTATGATAATGTGGCATATATATGTTGATTCCCGTCTTGTGCTAGAATGAAGAACGTTATTGCTGAATGTATTTTTGTATAAACCGTTTTTCTTACAAGAGTAACAACCTTGGAGTTTTTAGTTTTCGAAGGCTTTCGGGGAGCCACATAAATTTTTAAAATGTTCTCCAAGGGAGGAAAAATTTTGATTTTTGTATGATGACATCAAGGTCAAAAATTTTTAGACTTCAACTACCGATATTTCATTTTCATCTCGTACTATAAGTTTTCAAAACACGAGTTTAGGTCTACAAAAGGATACTCAAGACGTGACTCTCGTTTGTAACTATTCGATTTCATGAATATTAGTAAGAAGTTGTGTATTGATTATGTTATCGCCGTTTGGACGATGGTGCCCAGTTTTATTATTAAGATGATAGTGTGAACGCCGAGTCATTCGATATGTGCACGTTGAGATAACCCTCCATGCTGAGAGGAGAAATTTCGGTTTTGAATGATGATTGTCTTTTGATGGTTGCTTGTGAGATGTTGTAATTATGCGAATCGATGACATTCAGACTCGTATGTTGTTGCTTATTTGTAACCTTCGAGTCTAGTATTGCCTTGTATATGTTTGCAATCGTACTGTTGATTAAAGCAGTTAGCGCAGGCTTTGTACGAGGCTAACGCGCGCTAACGTGGCATGTTTAACGCACGCTAATCTTTGTTGTAACGCGCGCTAATCGGCCTGGGCAGAGGCTATAGAACCGCATTTTTAGCCGTCAGGTCTATGTTTTGCAGTCAATCATCTGCGACTGTATTCTATATGTGTTGTCTAGTGATGACAACTGTTGTGTGGGAATATGTGTTAGGACTCTTTGTAGTGCTAGGTGATAATTGATTATGTTTAAATTATGTCTGATGTGTGTGTGTTCGAGAACGCCTTCCTAAAAATTTCATAAAGTTTCGATGGTTCGATTAATCAACGGCTTTGTGCGTACTTTGAAAATTATTTGGAATTGGCGAGCCGGCCTCGGATTCTCAAATAAAACCTCGACGGTATTTGAAAGAGTTGTTTTAAAGTACACGTAGACATTTTGTAAAATGTTACCGTCGTTGATTTTCATGTAGTGTTGGGAGGATTTTCGAAAATTATTTTAACATATTGTTGTATTTTAAAATAATTCGAGTACATGATTTTCAAAAATCTTTCACACCACAAAAATATTTTATTTCAAAAACTAATACCATTTTTATTTTCAAAAATATATAGTTAGATGAAAAATCTCACTCGATATAAACTACAAGTCGGATTTGGGAAAGTTTCCTGTATTGATTAAAGTATGTACAAATGGTTTGATGACCTTGCGTGGTTACCTTGTTTGTTATTAACGGTGATGCTGGTGTGTAGTGGCGTGGTGGTTTTGACAATACCGGTTGCATAGAAAATATTGTTTTGCAAATGATTTCAAAGTGAGATGGTTAAAGTTTGTCGTTTACAATTTTTGATGCAAACAACCCGAGGAACCAAAAATACTTTTAAAATTTTATTTTGAATAGCATACAAATCCAAGGGTTTTCAAATGATATCATTTAAAAGAGTACCTCGTGGATTTTCTTATCAAGTTTCTATTAGTTACCTTATGTGATATGTCATGTTGAGATGGTATTTTTGTGAAGTTGTGCCATCGTATCGAGTGAGAATCCACTTCGTATGCCGAGGGGCAGAGGATGCGGTCGTGACTGCGGTACAGTTGGTCAAGGAGATTAGGTGCGAGACCAAGAGGATATGGCCGGGAAGGTTGCTATTCCAGCACGTCGTTCTCGTTGTTTAGGTTTCGGGGATGAAACCTCTTTTAAAGGTGATATGATGTAATACCCACATTTTTTTTCGCTTCTGTTTCGTTCGATCGCATTGACTCGATTGTGTTAGTTGATGCTTCTGACCTTGTGTTGTTTCTCACCTTTGTCATTCGAGCGAGTTCTGATATTGTCCCAAATTGATCTGTATATCATTGTGATCTTTCCAAGTTCGGATCGATTTCCTGTGAACCATGTACGAAATTAACACCTCGTCGTTCCTACAAGTTTATTGATGTCTTGATTTGAGATGTGAACTTCAGAGTTGATCGTTGTTGTTCGAACATTGCTATTCGCTCATAGTTGTCCAATCATTATTGTTTGATCTCGAAATCGTGATTATTGAACATCTGGACCAATTCGTAATTTCCATAAGTGTTGGGAAACTACCTTCGTATTTGATCTTCCAAACATTCGAGGTTATTGGAATTACATTCTTGTTCAACGTTGGACTTGTGTTTTGATTGTTGTATTGCTCGGGTTTATCAACCGTTGTGATTCATGTTTGTTACTTTTCGTAAACACTCTTGCGTATTGATTCGGTCCGCAATGTCTCTGTACCGCATGAAGCTCTTGTGCGCTGTCAGTATCAGATAACGTGTATTATTTAGAGTCGTCCTGCTTTTGTTTTAAGTTTCGGGACGAAACTTAAGTAGGGTAGAATGTAATACCCGGGATTTTCGGTTCCGGTTATTTTTGAATTTTGCTGGTTGTGCCGGTCATTTTGTTATGTGGACGATTTCTTGGTCCGGCATGATAGACCGGGTTGTGATATTCGTCGGGTACGACTTTTCGTTTCGTAAGTTGAGCTTATCGTATGTCCTGTTTTGTTATTATTCGTCTTCTTGCGGATCGTTGTTGTGGTCCTATCGTAATTTTTGGTTCGTATCGGAGTTGTTTTGCAACCGGAGGTTTGCTGGCCGGACCTGTACGAAACGGCGGTAGACACAGCGCTAGTCTAGGTCGTTTGTTGCGCCGTGTTCTGCACAGGTATAAATATGGCAGGATAGTCGGGTTTACACCCATTTTTTCCATTTCTTCCTTTCCTTTCAGCGGCTGGGGCTTGGAGAGCACGAGGAGATGTTGTTCCACTGCAAATCCACGAAATTACTGAGTCCATATCATCGAGTAATCCTTCCATAACTTGCTCCGATCGATCGAATCAGGGCAAGTTTTCTTAAAATCTAGTTTTGGGGATTTCGTTCGATTTGTCCGTTTAATCCGTTATAACTTGGAATAGTGATGGATTGATGATTGCTAAGCTATATTATATCGAATTCCTTGTTGTTCCACAGTTGGATTGCCGAGGATTCGTCGTTTTATTGAGCATCTTATCGACGCCTTGAAGGTGTTCGATAAAATGTCACAAAGGGGATTCGGGTGTTCTATGATTATTCTTCCTCGTTCGACCGTTAATTTATTGATGGTATGATGTTAGGGTCAGGTTCCTTGTGAAGAACTCGAGTCGGAACCCTTCCATTCATCGTTTTCTTCAAGCTTCCCGACCGATCGTGTTATTATTGTTTCGCCCGGAGAATTGTAGGTGTTCAAGGTTCCCGACTGAGCCGTGTTAGTCGGAGTGTCCGGTATCGATTGTCGAGGCAAGTATATTGCCCATACATTACGTGTTTTGTGGATATAATGGCTGTTAATCATCGATATGTGCTAAATAAATATTTATAACCATTTTTGAAAAGAATCGGTATATTTACCATCATGGTTTTCATAAAGGTGACCCGTGTGTTACGGGGATTAATATGCTTATTTGAATATGTGTGCTAATGTTGAGTATAGGATCGCCTTACTTTCGTGTGATGTCATTATGTATGGTTATGTCGTCGGTAAATGTAAAGTTTAATTCTTTTGTTAAAATATGTGTGTGGAGTCACGTGGTTATGGATGAATATGCGAGTTTGTGTGATATTGGTTGTGTCGTTCGGTGTTGTTGAGATCTTGTGCTTCCTTGTGAATTGTTATTGTTCTGGGTCGTGAGTACGTGTTGGATAATATGGACATTCTAGCAAGGTACCCCGACTATATATATTTTGTGTATTTGACCTTTGAGAGTTGTGGTTTTGTAATCTGTGAGTTGTTCTTCCACTCGGGGATGGCATGTGTGGCCTTTGGGGGCCGATACTAATGGGTACGGCTACGAAAGTAGATTTGGGTGCGTTTGTTGTTCTTCCACCCGGGATGGTCCGACGAGGCCTCTGGGGGTCGATAGTAATGGGTACGGCCGCGGAAGTGGTTTCCCACCCGGGGATGGTTCGACGGGGCCTCTGGGGGTCGCTACTAATGGGTACGGCCACGGGTTACCAGGTATGGTTTTTCGTGATGTTGATGTTGATGTTTTGATGATTAATTGTGATATGTCCGGAGTATCACAATGCTTTATGCTCGGGGTCGAGATGCATTATATATCGAGTCTTGGTGTTTGGCTAGAATGGCATGAGATAATGTATTAGGTGTAATGTGTCCTTGTAAGTGAATTGATGTGGATGATCGGGTCGTGGACCCTGTGTTTTGTGACCGGAATGGTTGTGTCGTGGACCCCGTGTTTTGTTAACGGATTTGCATTTTGGAAAATGAACTTTGGGGCTGTGACCCTAAGTGGCTTTCGAGGAATTAAGAACTTTTCAATTTCAAATGTTTTCAAAACTCCCGATATTTGGAAGTGTTTTCAAAGTGCTTACTTGTTTCGTTTCTACTTTCAAGACTTGAACTATTTTAACTAAATGATATATCTCGGGAAGTCTTTCGTTATATTCTCGGAATGTGTTGTGTATGGCTTGAAATTGTACTTTATACTTATACTAGCAAAACAGTGGAGTTTTTCTAATCCCCGAAGTATTCGGGGGGTGGGTGTTTGTTCTGCATCCAGTTACACGCAGGTTTTGGGAGAAAAACACAGGATTGGTGCGAAGGATGATGGAAGTCAATGATACTAATCACATGAAGACCAGTTTTGGGTGCAGTCAGTCGGAGTTCATTATATGGTCTTTCCGCTGTCGTATTTTTTTTGTTTATGAGTGTATTTTACCCTTGCATGGGTATGAGTCATATAATAATGTATACTTTCATTTGTATGTTAGTGATAAAAGACCAAATCGGTCTATTGGTTCGTTATTTTGTTACGTTGGTATGTAATGTAATGTGTTGTTTGATGTCTAGCCTGGTGGATCCTCATGGAGAGGGTCTACGGCGTGTAATATTCCCGGTTTGATTCTGGGGGTGTTACAGTATAATGTTGTGGAATCGCGTATCCCGTGTTAATTGTGTTATTGTATTGTGATAAGTGAGATAATGGTGTCGGGTAAGTGGCCATCTCTAGTAAGTATTCTTGATGAGCTTACATTCTTATCATATTAGTATTGCATGAGTAATGTGTGTGTATGTATGCTCACTACGGGTTAGATCCGACGGGGGCTTGGTAGGGGTCCACGGAGGGGTGGATCGACGAGCTTTGCTTTTAACCACTACGGGTTAGATCCGATGGGGTCTCGGTAGGGGTCCACGGAGGGGTGGATCGACGGTTAATCGTGGTGCATTTTACAAATGTGTTTTGGGTTATAGCATTTCCGGAAACGAGTGTTTTTAAACAGTGATTTCATGATTACATGCATTGACTAAGTGTGTAAGAGGTAAGTTGTTCATTTAGCTTACTTGGCTAGGATGGCACTAGAGTATTTTGTCGTATGTGTTTTAGTCCTTTAATTGTGGGGTTTTGATGTTGGAAAACAGACCTTGCTATTGTCCTCTGGTACTGTGATTTGATGAGATTTGGGATGAGATCCCAACGGTTTTGTAAAGGTCGTTTTACGGAAAGTGATTTTGGGCCGAGACCCATTCATCTTGAAATGGTTATTTTCAACTAAGGACTTGAGGTCCAACAAGGTTTCTACTTTTAAAATCCCCGAGATGAGGAATTTATTTTTCAAACACTTCATTGATTGTTTTCTAATTAATAAAACCTCTCGGGAAGGCTTTGGTGGTTAATTGTCGTATCTGATTCGTGATTTCTAATTGTTTGTTATATTTCGTATGATTATGCACTTGCACTAGCAAAATAGTGGGATTTTGCTAACCCTCGAGTAATCGGGGGTGGATGTCTGTATTGCATTCAGGTTTTGGGGAGCATAACACCGGGTCGGCACGAAGGATGATGAAAGATGATCGATACTAATCACATGAGGATCCATAAGATGTCGTATTGGTTTGGTTGTACTTTATTTCCACTGCAGTATTTTCCCCGTTGCACAGGAGTGTGTTGTATTTTGACCCCTGCGTGGGCATATATTGAGATTGAGTTGTATGTATTTATTGAAAGACCAAATCGGTCTACTGAGTCTTCTTAGCCTTAAAGGCATTGTTGAGTTGTTCGATTTTGTTACCAGCCTGGTAGATCCTTGAGGAAAGGTTCTACGGCGTGTAATATCCCTGAACGGATTGAGGGTGTTACACCAACCCACTTCAACATCTTTCACAAACATGTGCATTTTTCTTCAAACTCCACATCTTTTTTTTTCATGCCTTTTGTTGTTGCGTTTTCCTGTTCTTAGATTATGTGGTTGAAAGTTGGAATTACGTTGTCTCTAATGATATGATTGACGTGGGGATGCAGTGGAAAAAATATAATGGTGTGACGCTCAATCACAATTTCATCTCTCATTCTTATTAGAGTAATATATTCTACCGACTATTAAAGTTAACTATAAAAATTACCAGAGGTTTAGATTAATTAAGAAAAATAATACCAGTCATATTTAGTAAAATTACAAATACTATATTTTTTATTTGCACCCTCAATAGAAGTATTTGTAATATATTTTTTTTTTAAAAAGTGCATTTTCTTAATTGATTAACCTCATTGGTATTTTTATAATTATCCCTTTATTTTTGGGATATTATATATTAGGATATGACCATGTATATATATATATATATATAATATTTACAGAAAATTTCATTTAAGAAAGAAAATTAAATTAATATTATTAATTGTAGCTCAAGCACAAGCGGCATTGAACACAATTATAGAAAAATGCTTACTATTTTAGATTTTATATTGTACCTTTTACTTATTTTTATGGCTTAAAAATATTTACAAATAATTTGTATTTTTACAAACAATCGTCTCGAGCAAGTGTTGGCATAAGTTACCATTTGCTTGAGAAAGTAAGTTCTACTCATGGCCAAAAGTTATTCACTTGAGAAAACCAGTTTTGTCCTGTTGTTATTGTTGTGTAATGGAATCATTATTGTTTGTATTTCTTTGAATCTTATATTTTATTATGAATATTGTGTATGATGCAAATTATTGTAATTACTTTTTAGAGGTATACATGGCGAAATTGTCAAAATTACAGGGAAATTCTACCACTCATTTTTAAAAATCATGTTCATAACATCGTAACTATGGAAAATTAAGTATGCACGTGTAAAAAGGGTATCCCCTTTATTTATGTGGTAATCTATAATGGTTGGATTTATACCAACCTGAATTTGCCACTAATCATTTTGTAAGTTGTAGAATTCGTTCTTGGATTTTAAAATATATTTTAGACATGTGTGAGGAAATAATAACTTATGCTCTATATGTTCTTTGTTTATTAGTGTTGTTTCGTATTTGCAGCTACATAGATTGATAGGAAACATTATTTTATGATAGTTATTTTTATTTGATGTGAATTGAAGATGGAACCGCAACTGGTGGAACCAAAGAGGTTATACCCGGATGGATTAGTTAATGAGCCAGAGATGTGATGCAATGATGCCTTATACATTCTTCAAACATTTGAGATAGATTTTTTTGTCTTTGTATCAGTCTATTTATGTATTATTTATATTGAGATAATAAATAATTTGTTATTGAGAGTGTTGGATGTATAAATATTCTGTTATATTTGAAATTTTTTAAAGTACTCTAAATATTAATAATTAATATACTTTCGTGCAGCGCACGGTGAAAAGACTAATATCAATTAATATGAAACTAATAATGTAATATATTGATAGGTCAATAAAAATGTAATTCAAAACAAACTATTCATTAATCATTTTGCTGTATGAAATCCATAGACTTGTTCGGTAGTTACAGAATTTGGAGAAAATAGCGATTTTGATAGCTGGTGGTAAGACATGTCCTCTTATTTGATTTTTTTTTTTTTCTCTTTTTTCTCCTCATTAAAGTGGGGATTGTTATCCTCTATGGGGACTCTTTCAACCTTGATTTAGGGTTAAATTTTCAAAGATGACATGTTCGTTTTTGTTTGTATCACTAAGTTACATGTCCATGTTTAATGAGTCCGTCCTAAGGAGAAAGTTAGATCCCAAAAGAAATTTCCAAAGGTGCTCTAGCCGATAACTTGAAATGCAAAAAGTTTGGTTCAATGACGGTTTTGTCTTTAAATTATAAATTTATATTTTTAAACTATGTCATATTCATCATTAATTTATTTATGATCATAAGAGTAAGGCATATTTATCACTAATATTGGTATAAAATTTATTTACAATTAATATATTGATTAATTATTAGTAGTATTTATATATTCGCATAAATTAAATTTCATATATTTGCAAATTATCAAATCAAAATTTTGTATATTAAACTAGAAATTATCCGTGTCACAATGCAAAAAGTTTGGTTCAATGACAGTTTTGTCTTTAAATTACAAATTTATATTTTTAAACTATGTCATATTCATCATTAATTTATTTATGATCATAATAGTAAGGCATATATATCACTAATACTGGTATAAAATTTATTTACAATTAATTTATTGCTTAATTATTAGAAGTATTTATATATTTGCATAAATTAAATTTCATATATTTGCAAATTATCAAATCAAAATTTTGTATATTAAACTAGAAATTATCCGTGTCACAATGCAAAAAGTTTGGTTCAATGACAGTTTTGTCTTTAAATTACAAATTTATATTTTTAAACTATGTCATATTCATCATTAATTTATTTATGATCATAATAGTAAGGCATATTTATCACTAATACTGGTATAAAATTTATTTACAATTAATTTATTGCTTAATTATTAGCAGTATTTATATATTTGCATAAATTAAATTTCATATATTTGCAAATTAGCAAATCAAAATTTTGTATAATAAACTAGAGATTATTCCTGTCACAATGGCACATGACGGTTATATAATTGAATTAAAATAATTAAATTATCAGATTACTTGGTAGAAATATTGGTTACGAAAATTGTATCGGCGTCAATGGGTCTGCCGTAAAAAAAATAAGGATCGCCGCAAAGTAGGCCGGCAGGCCTAGCCTTAAAAAAAATTGATCGGTCGTCGGCGGTGGCCAGCCGGCAAGCAGGTCGGTGGGTCTAGCGTAAAAATAAAGGAAAGAAGAAAATCCTGGTTGGCCATCGGCGCTGGCCCGTCGGATAGTAGGCCAACAGCTTGCCATTAAAAAAAATGGCGGCTGTTGGATGTCTTTCGGCCGCTGGCGTTGGTCCACTAGAAAGCAGGTCGCCGACCTGGCGTTTAAAAAAAATTGGTCGGCCACCGAAGGTCCGCCGGAAAGCAGGTCTGCTGAACGACGTTAAAAAAATTGATTGGCTGCCGGTGGTGGCCCGTCGGAAAGCAGGTCGGGTGCTTGGCGTTTAAAAATAAAATTGGTCGGATGTCGGAGGTCCATCGATCGTCGGCGGTGGCCCGCCGGAAAGCAGGCTGACGGGCCTTGGGAATAAAAAAACTGGCCGACCGCTGGAGGTCTGCCGGCGACCGGCAGCGACCTTGCTGGAGAAACTGATCGGCCGGAGATCCGTCGGAGATCCTGTAAAAAAAAAGATATTTTTTGAAAATAATTGTCCCTTTAATATAATTTAATTTAATATTATAAGGGTATTTTTTAAAATTTATTGTTGTTGAATATTTGATAATAATATTATTATTGTTATGATTAGATTCAACACAAAAAAAAAGAGAGAAAAATGGGAGGGGTACAATTTCCCATGCGGACTACGACGACCAAAGAACACCATTTTGTATTATAGATATAAGATAAACCATAGTTTTAGTCCTGCTATGTCAAATTATCAAATGGCCATATGTACTGAAAAAACTAAGAGTTTTAGCCCTCTAGTTATTGCTTACTGGATCTGCCCCCAAATTAATTTCGGTATAAATTCTTTTTTTAATCTTTTAAAAAAAGAGAAAATCATACTTTTAGCCCCTACTATGTCAAGTTATCAAATTGTCCTCTCGTGTCTCTTCTACTAAAAACACGTGAATTTAACCCTTCTATTTATCATTGTTTATCAAATCGGTCCCCCAAATACTTTTTCTTCCAAATTTCATCGATTGTTGCTAACTCACAATCCACCTCTCCGCTAACCTCACATTTTTTTGCTCAATATTTTTCTATGTCGTAATGTTGAAAAAATTATAGAACTGCTACTGAAGATAAAAATAATAATGGATTTTCCTACACATAAAAAATCTAAATTTCATTTTAGGTTCTTTTGTTATAATAATCAGATAAATTAAAAATATGTAAAAAAATCTCAAATATAAAAATCCGAAAATCAAGAAATATTTCTGAAAAAACCATCCGAAAACAAAAAATAATAATAAAGTTTGAAACAACAATCCATGCAGTCCAAATTCCCAAGTAGGGCTGTCGAACGGTTCGATTCCGGTTAATCGGACCGAAATTTTCGGTTAAACGGAATCATAATTGCCCAAAAATGAGAACCGAAAATCGGACCATATAAAATTTCGGTTAACCGGAACCGGACCGGTTATTTTCGGTTCTGGTTCGGTTAAACCGACAGAACCGTTTTTTTTCAGATGACTTGTTTGCATAAATTATAAATTATAAATCACAAAATTAATATTTAATACATATATAATATATTATTATAAATTTTTAACAAAATATAAAATATTTATTTAACAATATTAAGGTTTTAAATTTTTAATTTACAAAAATTAAAATAATAAAATATATAAGTACAAAATATAAAAATAATATTTAATAAATATATTATAAAATCGGTTTTCTGTTCGGAACCATTCGGTTCCGGTTCCGAACCGAAAACCGAAAAATTATGTAATAAGGAACCGAAACCGGACCTTTAACCGATTATACGATTCTGGTTAATCGGAACCGGCTCGGTTCCAGTTCTAACCGAGAATCGGGAACCATTTAAACACTTCTATTCCCAAGCTTTTAATTCCCGATCAAAATTGCAAACAATGAGAAGAAAGATTGTGAAATAGTAAAATCCCACTAAGAAAAAATGCCTCCGGGTTTAAATACCTGAACGTGTTACGATCATAATGCACTTGGCTTACAATCGTAGCTAGAGTGATTTATGTGTTTGGAATATTTTATTTCAAATATTCATTAATAGAGTTTTGATGATTAAGTTATTAAACAAAGGAAAACAACAAAGAATCAAACAACACAACAAAGGAGTCGAAGACGCAAAAAGTTGATCAAACTGCAAAGTTAGCGCACGCTAGAAATGAAGGTTAGCGCACGCTAACGATACCCACCTGCAGATCAGACGAGTACAAAGTTACCTGAAGACAAAGTCACCTGATGAAGATAGCGCACGCTACACCTGAAGCATAATGCAGTTTATCGAAGGAAAATGACCGTTGTGAAGGCTTTCAAACACAGTCTGACGCAAGCAATGACGAAATCATAGCGCACGCTACGAGTGAGGAATAGCGCACACTAAAGTGTTTGAATTCAAAGATAATCAATCCGTTGGGAGATTCTGAAGTAAAGTCAAAAGACAAACGGATATATGACGCATGTAATGATGCAATATTAGCGCACACTACATGAAGAGATTAGCGCACGCTAACGGATAGGCAGTAAGCTACTGGACTCAATCAGGTCAATAGGTAACGCATGCTACACGTACGCTACTGAGCATAGCGCACGCTAAACAAAAGAGCTAGCGCACGCTAACGAGACAGAGGCAGTAACGGCTAGTTGAGCCTTTGAGCTTATAAATACCAAACCATTTGGTATCAAACAACACAACAACCTTGAGCAAATCATTCATACTTGAGATATCATTGTAATCATTCTAGTTGTTGTATTTGAGCTTATATTGTGTAGTGATTGAGTGTTATACACGAAATCATACAAGAGAGGAAAAAGAAAAGATACGATTGGATTTGGTGTTATTAGGATCAAGGATCCAGCATTGTTAGAATCGCAATCGATATCTAAGTGAGGTTTATCTAGTACCCATAGAAAGCTAGATTAGTTGATTCCTTGTCCAATAGAAAAGGAAAACAGTTTAACTTGGACCGACATAAAGGCAAGTAATTGAACAGTTTACTCAGACCGATAGAAGGCGAGCTTTGTAACAGTTATCCCTCGACCGGTAGAAGAGAGGTGTAGAGGTTTATCTTTAGCCTATAGAAAAAGATACCGAGATAGGACGTAGGCACGTTTGGCCGAACCTCTATAATCCTGTGTCGATTTCTTTCTGCACTCTTAATTAAATCGCTTCGGCAATGGGAAAGAGTTTTATAACTCTATCTCCAAACAGCGATGCCGACCAATATTGCACCAACAATTGATATCGGAGAGGTACCTCCTAGAAGCGGCTTAACATCCGAGGAGAAGATCTAAATGGAGTTTTAACTTGCTCCGGTCAAAGGTCTTGCTCTAAATAGACCTCCATTCTTCGATGGATCGAACTTCATGACTTGGAAGAAGAAAATGTCTATTTTCATCCGAGCTTACGATATCGAATTATGGAAAGTCATATGTTTTGGTCCCAAAATTTCGACGAACTCAAACGGAACTCTCAAAACCTTTGAAGAGTATGATAATGCGGATTGGAAAAATGACCACTATAATTGCAAAGCCACGCAATTATTATATTATGCACTAAATGCGGAAGAACACAACCGAATATCTTCATGTGATAGCGCGAAAGAAATATAGAAAATGCTTGAAGTCACACATGAAGGAACGTCTCAAGTCAAGGAAACGAAGATAAACATGCTTCTTCACGATTATGAGCTATTCCAAATGAAAAAAGATGAATCCATTACAATAATGCTCGACCAATTTTCGATCATCACAAATGGATTGGCATGTTATGGAAAACCCATTTCGAGTAGTGAAAAAGTTAAGAAGATCCTCCGATCACTACCTCGAGAATGGAACGGAACGGTGACGGCAATAATGAAATCAAAAGATTTAAACAATCTTGATTTTAGTGCTCTCGTTGGTTCACTTATAAACTACGAGATTGTCCTAAAATCTCGGAATGCCAAGCCGAAGCTGAAGGAAAGAACAATAGCTATGAAGGCTAAGATGTCGAGAAACAAAGAAAAATCCCGGTGGGGGAAAGCGATGAAGAATCGGCATATTATGCCAAGAATATTAATAAGTTCCAAAACTTATTAAATCGGAGAAAGAAAGACATCTCAGGAGGAATGAAGAAAGTCGACAACAACTGTCGAGTCTGTGGTAAACCAGGCCACTTCGCGAAGAATTGCCGAGCAAATCCTAAAAAGAAAGTTTTAATTGCCACGTGGAGTGATGAAGACGAGGACGAAGATTTATCAATCAAAATAACCTCGCACTCATGGCACGAAGTTCATTCGACGATAGGGACATCGGAAGTCAAGTAAGCACATCCTCTCACGATGAATTATTTGAAGCATTCGAATTATTGCATACCGATTTTCAAAATGCTTTATCCGAAATAAAATCCCTCCAAGCTAAAAATAAATTATTGGAAATTGAAATTTTTAAAATTCTTCAAAAAGAAAAATTTATCGAAATCGATCATTCTCAATGCGTTGAAAATGAAAATATTGTAAAAGATGATCTTTTGAAAGTTCAAACCGAACTTAAAATTTTGACGAAGAAATTTTCATGCGGAAATGATAAATTTGAACAAATGCTTTGTGTTCAAAAATATAGTTTGAATAAACAGGGGTTGGGATTCAAACCAAATTTGAAAAACGAATCCTTAAATTCGAAGATACCCCAATGTGAAAAATGTTTGAAATTTGGGCATCATTTTATGAATTGCAAAAGCCCACGACGGACGGTTAAAATCAAAAAGATTTGGATTTCTAAAGGAACCGTTATTCCTAACATCATCCATGTATCACAACAAAAACCAACTATCTGTTGGATCTGTAACACCCCCAGAATATGACCTGGAATGTCACACGCCGTAGACCCTTATCGCAAGGATCTACCAGGCTAAACTCCAAGAGACTACTCGATGATTGACCGACCGGGGTCAAAATTAAATAGAAAACAGACCGACAAGGTCATAAACCAATTCAGAAACTAACGACATTCATATTACAATGACCACAATAAACTTGAACATAGAAAAGAATGACAACTCCATTTAATAAACGATAACTACACCCATGCAAGGGTGAATACTCGAACAACAAGGAAATACCGACCAAAATGATACAAAAGAAAAGACTCTGACTCTGGTGTGATTAGCATCGTCGTCTTCCATCTCCTTCCAAGCCAATCCCGTGACTGCTCCCGAGCTGCCAAAACCTGAGCGCATAACAGCACCCACCCCGAAAACTCGGGGTTAGCAACCGGAATTTTGCTAGTGCAAGTACATAATATACAAGATATACTGAACAAGAATAACACAAAATTCAACCGCCGTGAAGCCTTAACACAAACCATACATTCCCACAGTCAGCACAGAATAACACTCGCATACACGAGGTGAAAGGTAATCACATAGTCATATTCTCCTTACGGAAAATAACATTCATGAAACTTTAAACGAGCCCAAGGAGTCAGGAAGATCTCTTTTGTAAAAGGAAAAGTATTTTGATAAGATAGTTTGCAATCCTTATTATTGACTCGGCCGTTTAGGGGTTTTTAAAATCGAATGGGAATACTTTTGGAAATAATTTCAAAACTTTCGGGTCCTTGACCCAACGTATGGAAAACGATTACACAAACCGAGTCAACTTATTTGGGGTTCTCGACCCAATTTATAGAACACCGTCACAAACGAAATCATTACAACATCTCACGGGGTTCTCAACCCATTCCAAATAACATCATCACGAAACCAATCATCTCAACATTCCACGGGTTCTCGACCCAATACGAGAATAGCACCACAATACAATCAAAGGTACGTAACTCTCATTCGACATATCTGCTCAAGACCCAGTTAATTAACCCTGAGATTTCGTCAAACCTCCGTGGTTAACTAACCCCGATACCAACGCTTTAAAAACAATTTGAAACAAGCTTTCAAAAACACGGATCATGATGCGTATCAAGACAAACATTAAAAGTGAGTTGAAAGAATTTGAGATACGAACATCGTTCGAACGGGTCTTAGCTATCACTCAAATACCCGTAACCAATAAGCTCGCCAGCGCCCACCGCACACCCGTGCACCGGCGTTCACTCCACTATGTCGGCCGCTCCTTGAACATGTCACCGCACCGCGTCACTCCCGCAAGAGCCGCCCCTTGCACGCGCATTAGGTGACACCGGCGTTCACCACCCATATGGAGCCGCACATTGCGCAGACACCGCCGGAGTACACCGCCCCGCCTCGAGGTTCCCGGATATGACGTTTCTCACCACAAGTATCCACATTGTTCAAACATCAAGCACACGGACAATTGTCACAACAATTTTCAACTCGGTACATCAAGTCACACAATTTCTCCGCCAGTCCATATCCACACAAATAAACAA
Source organism: Orobanche coerulescens (assembly GCA_033398695.1). NCBI lineage: Eukaryota > Viridiplantae > Streptophyta > Magnoliopsida > Lamiales > Orobanchaceae > Orobanche > Orobanche coerulescens. The sequence goes on from CM065803.1 coordinate 57,465,211, forward strand.
TAACACGCACGTTATCAATCAAACTCAATCAACACCGCACATATATCTCTATGTTGCGACTCAACCGAATATATACACATTTATATATATAGATATATATATATAAATATATAACCTCACTATATTATATGAATAACTATAGTTCGCCCATCAATCCAAGTTGAGCACGTCAACTAATGGTAGAATTCAACACTCGTCGATCACCGACATAAACATATATATTAATATACGTATATACATACATATATTTAACATGTAACTATATAATATAAACACACATATATATATATATACACATACATATATATACCTCCATATAAACTCATACACTTCGACAACAATGATTTCACGCAGTTACAATTTGTATATCGAGGTACTTGCCTTGGTAATACGACGCGAAGGCGACGACGAAGGAATAGGTTCCGGTCCGAACAATCCTCTCAAATCCGACCCTAACACAATAATGATATACAATCAATCTCACATCAAGAATACGGAGAAATCCCTCCTAGTTCTACCCGTTGGGATAATTTATCGAACACCAAGAGTGCGTAGGGAATTGAAATCGGTTAACGGTGAACTAACGGGATTTCATCCCAACCAAAAACAAGAAAACCAAGGGTCACGAGAGTACTATCAAAATCTAACAACAACATCGGTTAATTCGGATTAAAACACAAGATCACCACCAAACCCTCCCCAAAAATCATACTAGGGTATAAGAGATCTTACCTCTTGAAGATACAAACCCTATAATCCGAAGAACACGTGCTAGATCCACAATCCGAGCTACACGATCGAAGGAAGATGAAGAAAAACACACAATCAAAAGGGTGGATGGAGAAGAAATCCCCCTCAACCCTCTCTCTCGCGCACGGTGGAAGAAAAGGAGGAAATGAGCGAAACTCGTGAAAACACCCGATTATAGCCCGGCCGCATTGTGTGCAGCGGCTCGGCTAATGACCAGGCCGCGGCACGGGCCAAAATTGCGCCCGGTGGTGGTGGCCGTTGTGCCGCGGCTCATAAGGAGTGTGCCGCGGCTCGGACTCGGCATGTGCCGCGGCATCACGGTATCGTGCCGGCACGCAGACAGAGGTTTTAGCGGCAGTGCCACACGGTGTGCTGCGGCCGGACAAGTGTGCCGCGACTGACTTGCCAGAAGTGTGCAAGCGCACAATCCTTGTGCCGCGCACACTGATACTGCTCGCCAACAAGCCCAGGTAGTATGTGTGCCGCGCGCACAATCCTTGTGCCGCGGCTCATACCCCCTCGGGTCCCAAAATGACGAAAATGATCCTAAAGAGAATAAAAGCAATAGGAATCGATATTTGGGCAACAATAACACGAAATGGAAGTACGGAACCCCAAAACGATCTGAGGTACACAACCAAAGTTGAACAAGGAACAAATTCCCTAAATTTCTAGGAAATTACAAAAACGGCCCAAACATCCGAAAATCACAATACAACGTCGGATTAACAATCCGAAACTCACAACATGCTCTAATCAAGCATACTAACTCATGGAAGTAAGAAAGTGACGGAATCGAACGAGTTTAAGGAGAACCGAATACGCATGAGACAAAATATACCACAAGATGAAATTACGTAAAAACATCATCGAGACCCGTCTAAGCGGAGAAACTCCAAGAACAAAATAGGTTCAGAATTCCAAAACAGCGACAAGCGAGTTGTCGAAACGGACCTCCGCCGGAAAAATGAAAATTACCGGAAATCGAACTTGCGGATATTACATTCTACCCTCCTTAAAAGAAGTTTCGTCCCGAAACTTAAAATAAAGAGCGGCGGAACAATCAAGGAAATAACTACTTGCTCAGCCCCAAATCATCACGAGCAAAGCGCGAAAGCAAGGTTCCAGAAATACGATGAGTTGAGGTGAAGGGGTATGAATTTGGATACCAAAGCTCCCCGAGTTAAGAAAATCACAAAATAGTTCAGACGTCCTGAAAATCATGTTTCGAGCTCAACCAACCACAATCCAAGTTCATAACACATTCAGAAGTGTCAATTGCATGCGAGGGAATATTAGCTTCGAACAAAATTTCTGCAAGAATTAGGTTCAGATATGGAAAGACCACAATAATTCACGGAGTCTAACAACACGGTTCTGAAATTCGTTCGGAGAACGGTAGGCTAAGTACAACAGGGTAGTTTAAAAAAAATTATCGAGAGGGTCATAGATGAAGTACCAGCAATGAAAGTCACCCAACACTGAAAATACCATGAAGAGTACGGGTAGTACATTTCCCCATACTAAGAAAACATTTCGATCCCGAACCTAGAACAGCAAGAGTTGGTAACATAGAGCAATGAAATGAAGAACGATCAAAGTCACGATTGTCCAAAACAACAACGATTAGGGCATATTACAAAATATTCATCCTCCCATGTTAGGTTCTTCAGAAGGAGACATAGGGTTTCGGCACATTCTCCAGTCACTTGCTCTGCTCTCTCTCAGGGCGGCATTCTTTGCCAATTCGGAAACTGTCTCACAGTGTTTCTCCCGATGACCTTCACACCCACACCGGTAACAAGTCAAGAGTGGAAAGGGACAATTTGCACGAACATGTCCCTGACGATTGCAGTTGAAGCACCCTCCCTTCTTACCGAGAGTCACCGATGCTGGCTTGGGATTCCAAGCGTTCACTCCTGATCGCGAAGACGACGCGTTCGAACGACGTTGGGGTTTGGGAGCCTTAGGCTCTTCACCGCCCAAAAACTTCCCAGATATCCTCGGTCTCTTGGCTTCGCTCGTGGGCTCGACCACTGAGGAGATTTCATAGGATACCGATTGATCTAGATACTCCTTCACCGTAGCATGGATCGTGGTCGTACGAACCACCTTGCCGCTTCCATTTCCATCATCACGTCCACGTCCGCGAGGCTTGACATACTAATACGGATAACACCGATCAACAGTATTAGGTTATCAGTCGTACAATATACCACAATTATCAACCCGAGTTTTAGTTAGCATCCTTAGAATAACGGTACTATCGTAAAGCATAGAGTTTTATGAAGTCAAGTTCGAGTTCCTCGACGAGGACGATCATTATATGTATGCACTTAATGAAAACAAATTTTTGAAAAAGGGGCTAGTCACGTTGCGCCCAAGACTTGTAACCACTGTCTTTTATTTCGGAAGAGGAAGTTTACATAATGACTCTAAAGATTATTTTCGAGTGATGAATAAAAGAAAAAAAAAGAAATCGAAATTTAATTCGTAACTAATTTGAAATATTTCAAAAATATTGAGTCCCAAATACCACAATTTTGAAAATCTTTCCTCTTCTTCCAAAATGTTTATTTGAGAGAATTTTCCACCGAGATACGTGACCATTTAACATGACGATATTAAATCATGGCTTTACACAATGTTAGAAAATTTCAAAGCATTGCTTTAAAATATTCGAGATACTACAGCGCCGTGGGTCCCGTGCCGGAACCCACCAGGCTAAAAATCATTTTAAAAAAAAATGATCAAAATGCCAAAAAGGCCGAAGTCGGTAATATTCTCAAATACTCACAAAAGTCATTTATAAAACATCAAATACCGTCATAAGAATACTATCAAAACATGCAAGACCAAAATATCAAAACTCGGTTTGCAAGATAATAAAAGCCATCTTAAAATACTCATGCGGTGGATAAAATTGTCATTCGTAAATTCATTCTAATAAAGTACCGAAACAGATAAACATGTTCGACTTCCATGTGATATCCTAAAACGATAATATCACCAACAAGTTCCAATTCCTAGTTCACATTAAGCATATTAGCACAATGTAATCAAATAAGTATATAAGGGGACTTACGATCGGGAGGCTTACCATCACGGATTAGGAAGATGATGTCGGAACCACGATACTAATCACGACTACGATGCGCGCGACTTACACAAGACATGGACTTGACCCAACGGCCTAGTTTTTTCGCATACCTAAGCTCTGATACCATAAATGTAACACCCCCAGAATATGACCTGGAATGTCACACGCCGTAGACCCTTATCGCAAGGATCTACCAGGCTAAACTCCAAGAGACTACTCGATGATTGACCGACCGGGGTCAAAATTAAATAGAAAACAGACCGACAAGGTCATAAACCAATCGAAACTAACGACATTCATATTACAATGACCACAATAAACTTGAACATAGAAAAGAATGACAACTCCATTTAATAAACGATAACTACACCCATTCAAGGGTGAATACTCGAACAACAAGGAAATACCGACCAATATGATACAATAGAAAAGACTCGACTGGTGTGATTAGCATCGTCGTCTTCCATCTCCTTCCAAGCCAATCCCGTGATCGCTCCCATTGCCAAAACTGAGCGCATAACAGCGCCCACCCCGAAAACTTCGGGGTTAGCAACGGAATTTTGCTAGTGCAAGTACATAATATACAAGATATACGACAAGAATAACACAAAATTCAACCGCCGTGAAGCCTTAACACAAACCATACATTCCCACAACAAGACAGAATAACACTCGCATACACGAGGTGAAAGGTAATCACATAGTCATATTCTCCTTACGGAAAATAACATTCATGAAACTTTAAACGAGCCCAAGGAGTCAGGAAGATCTCTTTTGTAAAAGGAAAAGTATTTTGATAAGATAGTTTGCAATCCTTATTATTGACTCGGGCCGTTTAGGGGTTTTTAAAATCGAATGGGAATACTTTTGGAAATAATTTCAAAACTTTCGGGTCCTTGACCCAACGTATGGAAAACGATTACACAAAACCGAGTCAACTTATTTGGGGTTCTCGACCCAATTTATAGAACACCGTCACAAACGAAATCATTACAACATCTCACAGGGTTCTCAACCCATTCCAAATAACATCATCACGAAACCAATCATCTCAACATTCCACAGGGTTCTCGACCCAATACACAGAATAGCACCACAATACAATCAAAGGTACAGAACTCTCATTCGACATATCCTGCTCAAGACCCCAGATTAATTAACCCTCGGAGATTTCGTCAAACCTCCGTGGTTAACTAACCCTGATACCAACGCTTTAAAAACAATTTGAAACAAGCTTTCAAAAACACGGATCGATGCGTATCAAGACAAACATTAAAAGTGAGTTGAAAGAATTTGAGATACGAACATCGTTGATGTAACGGGTCTTAGCTATCACTCAAATACCCGTAACCAATAAGCTCGCCAGCGCCTCCACCGCACACTGTGCACCGGCGTTCACTCCACTATGTCGGCCGCTCCTTGAACATGTCACCGCACCGGCGTCACTCCCGCAAGAGCCGCCTTGCACGCGCATTAGGTGACACCGGCGTTCACCACCCATATGGAGCGGCACATTGCAGTACACCAGCCGGAGTACACCGCCCGCCTCGAGGTTCCGGATATGACGTTTCTCACCACAAGTATCCACATTGTTCAAACATCAAGCACACGGACAATTGTCACAACTATTTTCAACTCGGTACATCAAGTCACACAATTTCTCCGCCAGTCCATATCCACACAAATAAACAATAACACGCACGTTATCAATCAAACTCAATCAACACCGCACATATATCTCTATGTTGCGACTCAACCGAATATATACACATTTATATATATCGATATATATATATATAAATATATAACCTCACTATATTATATGAATAACTATAGTTCGCCCATCAATCCAAGTTGAGCACGTCAACTAATGGTAGAATTCAACACTCGTCGATCACCGACATAAACATATATATTAATATACGTATATACATACATATATTTAACATGTAACTATATAATATAAACACACATATATATATATACACATACATATATATACCTCCATATAAACTCATACACTTCGACAACAATGATTTCACGCAGTTACAATTTGTATATCGAGGTACTTGCCTTGGTAATACGACGCGAAGGCGACGACGAAGGAATAGGTTCCGGTCCGAACAATCCTCTCAAATCCGACCCTAACACAATAATGATATACAATCAATCTCACATCAAGAATACGGAGAAATCCCTCCTAGTTCTACCCGTTGGGATAATTTATCGAACACCAAGAGTGCGTAGGGAATTGAAATCGGTTAACGGTGAACTAACGGGATTTCATCCCAACCAAAAACAAGAAAACCAAGGGTCACGAGAGTACTATCAAAATCTAACAACAACATCGGTTAATTCGGATTAAAACACAAGATCACCACCAAACCCTCCCCAAAAATCATACTAGGGTATAAGAGATCTTACCTCTTGAAGATACAAACCCTATCATCCGAAGAACACGTGCTAGATCCACAATCCGAGCTACACGATCGAAGGAAGATGAAGAAAAACACACAATCAAAAGGGTGGATGGAGAAGAAATCCCCCTCTCAACCCTCTCTCTCTCGCGCACGGTGGAAGAAAAGGAGGAAATGAGCGAAACTCGCTGAAAACACCCGATTATAGCGGCACCGCATTGTGTGCGGCTCGGCTAATCATGCCGCGCACGGGGCCAAAATTGCGCCAGGTGGTGGTGACCGCTCGTTGCCGCGGCTCATAAGGAGTGTGCCGCGGCTCGACTCGGCATGTGCCGCGGCATCGCTGGGATCTTGCCGGGGCACGCGAGACAGAGGTTTTAGCCGGCAGTGCCACACGGTGTGCTGCGGCCGGACAAGTGTGCTGCGCAGACTCGACTGTGTGCCGCGGCGCACAATCCTTGTGCCGCGGCACACCAGACACTGCTCGGCCAACAATCGGGTATGTGTGCCGCGCGCACAATCCTTGTGCCGCGGCTCATACCCCCTCGGGTCCCAAAATGACGAAAATGATCGGAAAGAGAATAAAAGCAATAGGAATCGATATTTGGGCAACAATAACACGAAATGGAAGTACGGAACCCCAAAACGATCTGAGGTACACAACCAAAGTTGAACAAGGAACAAATTCCCTAAATTTCTAGGAAATTACAAAAACGGCCCAAACATCCGAAAATCACAATACAACGTCGGATTAACAATCCGAAACTCACAACATGCTCTAATCAAGCATACTAACTCATGGAAGTAAGAAAGTGACAGAATCGAACGAGTTTAAGGAGAACCGAATACGCATGAGACAAAATATACCACAAGATGAAATTACGTAAAAACATCATCGAGACCCGTCTAAGTGGAGAAACTCCAAGAACAAAATAGGTTCAGAATTCCAAAACAGCGACAAGCGAGTTGTCGAAACGGACCTCCGCCGGAAAAATGAAAATTACCGGAAATCGAACTTGCGGATATTACAGGATCCACAAAAATATTTTTTATCAATAAATATTTTATTCAGGGGGAGTATTGATGTGGTATTGGATCGATGTTTGTACATACTCATTATCGTATTTATAGTTGAACAATAAGATTTTCGGTTGTTTCATTTCAGGCCAATTATGGTCGTACCTTGTGATTGTTACCGCCGTCAAATAGAAAATACGGTTGTAGGTTTGTGTTGGTATGACCATATTATGGTTGCCCGTATATTGGTTCCGACGAGATACCATATAGCCGTGCATGGTGAAGATACGACCATACGGGGGACATAATTTGGTATGATATAGTCGTATAATATATATATATATATATATATATATATATATATATATATATATATATATATGAAAGGGATCATATGAGAATGAGATTTATTTTGAGAAATAAGAATACATCTTAACCTCTGGTTGCATGTGATGGATGGTCCAGATTGTGTGAATACTTGGATTGTTTCTCAATTAATGATTGATTACTCGTTGAGTAAATTGCTCATTAATATATGGAAATAATATTTCCTTCCTTCCATGCATTTAATCTGGATAATTAAAAATGATTAAATCAATGCTACGAATGTATTGTTATTTCTTAACTGAAAATTTATTCTCACCAGAACCCACTATATATATATATATATTTTCTCTATATACTAATGCAGAATACGCTGAGTTTAAGTGACAACTTCTCATATTTCGGCTGCTACATGTCTTCTGCTGGTGCTTCGTGTGCTTATGTGTCGGTCTCTTATGCTTCACTTCACACATAATCAATTACTGGCACAATCGTCATTGCATTAATTATATTATAATTATACCTCAAATAACTCCTACTTATCTTCTTAATTTTTACGAATTAAGAAATACGAATTACAAATAAATAGGAATTGATTATATTTATAGAAATATTTAACATTTTCATTAATTAAAAAATATAAAACCAAAACAAAGAGAAATTTAATATAGTAGTTGTACTATATATTAAAAACTTAAACCTAAAATCTTGCGGAAATATTATATATTTCCACTAATTGATTAATTTATATTAGTTAATCACTATAATTTGGTATATCAATAAAAGAAATATCAACTCAAATGAAAGATAATTGGGAGTATTGCAAAAGAAGTGTTGAATATATATAATTAAAAAAGTACTCGAAATCCTAATCAATTAAATAAATCGAAATAATCTTATTAAAAAAAATATTATTGAAAGTGTATAAATAATGGTTTTAATTATTATCTATAAATAAATCAAAGAAGCTATGGAATAAATCAATTTGTTTATCTTAATTTTAAATCTTATTTAATTAATATAAAATAACATAACAAATAAAAAGACTCATATTTACTAAATTATATAGTTACTGATTTTATGATTTCTTAAAGAGATATTTCTAAATACATAAGAAATTAAATCTAATAATAATATATTAATTCGTAGATTCATCTTTGTACAAAGAGAGTTTCAGAAAATAAAATTTTATTATTTTAAATAATTTTTAAGTGATTTTTTTAGTTTTAAAAGAGTTGTTAGTTTATTTACTTTTGAAATCAACTATATATTTTTGAAAATTTTGGATTTGTTTTTGTATTTTAAATTATATCCAACTAATTTATGTAATTTTTTTAAATATAAGGATTAAATTATCTCTTTTTGGCCATTTAATAAAAATCGTTAAATACTTAACAATTTGGACCGTTTCGGCCAAAAAAGGACAGAAAAAGAACGTGGACCAAATCTATGTTTAAAAATTTCTCATAAGACGAGAATGTAATTTTTCCTCTTAAAATATGTAAGCAACTTTCTTTCGATAACAATATATTTATCAATAGAATGATCTCTATATAAAAGAGGGTTATAAAGAATAAAAATTGACTATAAATCTTTTTAAAAACATATCTCGATAAAGTATTTTAATTATTTTTAATTTTCAGTCACTCAAGAAATAGGAAATTCGTGTGAGAAAAAAAGGAATTATTGTGCTATTGCAACAATAATTGATTATGTGACAGACTTTATTTTATTTTATTTTATTTTCTAATATGCTTTGGATGATACATATTTATAATTTTTTGGTACAATTGCTTCCATAAAATTTATTATGTTATACTACACATTTAAGAGTAAAGTATTTATTCAAAAATGATATTAAACTCATCAGATAGTGGATTGAAAATTTAAATTTCAAAGACGATAATTTCCACTAATTATGCTTTTCCATGGTTATGCACTCTCTTTGGTACATCTGCCAAGACTCGTATTCAATCATGGTCAGTTTTATGTCGCCGTATCAAAGTGAAGATCATGAAAGACTTCAATTTTTTTATTGCGACACGAATGGTGTAATCGTAAATAGAAAAACTGATGTAATTTACAAAGAATTGCTATAAAATTTATGATAAATGATTGGGTATTATGCGTTTCTATGTGAATTTTTTCTTATATTTCCTTATATATATATATATATATATATATATATATATATGGTGGGTTCTGATGATAATGATACTTAAGTTAAGAAATAAGAATGAATTTGATCCATAGATCTTGATTAAATAGATGACCTAGATTTATTCTCACAAAAACGTATGCATAGAATGTAATATTTTAGTGCATCGATATTTTGATGCGTATACTGTAGAGTTTTTATGCATTACAAGTTTGATGCACGAAATGCATATATTGCATGCTTAAGTCAATCTGAACCGTACATCAGATAGACATCAAATTCAGATTTATTCTCAATTCACAAGATTCTAAATAATATATATATATATATATATATATATATATAGAGAGAGAGAGAGAGAGAGAGAGAGAGAGAGAGAGAGAGAGAGCTGAAACGTACGAGATATCTTTTGAGATTTTCATGAAGAGACTGATTATTACGTTGGACATCAAGATTCACAAGCGGTGAAATACTAAAATAATTAATGTGATAAAACTAAGGACCTAATGAATAAAATTATGTTTGTGTTAGGGCTGCAAACGAACCGAGTTGAGCTGAGCTTTGATCGAATCGAGCCGAGTTTTAATTTTTTTTCTGACGAGCCGAGCCGAGCTTTCTTACCGAACAAATGTTCCAGCTCGAGCTCGTTAATAAATCGAGCCGCACACGAGCTGTTCGCGAATAATTATATATTTTTAAATTATTTAAATAATATATTTGAATTATTTAAAATAAATATTTTAAAATAATCATTAAAAAATATATATTTTCAAATATATATATAAAAATTAATATTTTAACATATGAAAATTATTTAAAAAATTATTAATCTATAATATAATATATAAATATTATAAAAAATAATTTAAAAATATATTTATTAATCGAACGAGCCGAGCAAGGCTCGAGTCGATCTCGAGCTCGAGCCGCACATGCCCAAGCTCGGCTCGAGCTCGTTTTCTTAACGCACAGATTTTCGAGCTCGAGCTCGAGCTCGAGTTCTTAACGAACCGAGCCGAACCGAGCCCTTAACGAGCCGAGCCGAGCTTTGTTCGTGAATAGCTCGGTTCGTTTACAGCCCTAGTTTGTGTTATAATATACATGAAAGTGACCGTTTCAATTACTTCTTTGTTTTTATATAATGTGAATGACTATTATGCCTCTGATATAATTATGTAATTACGATTGTGCCATCTGAAATTTTCCTATAAATAGGACTTCAGTTATTAATGAAAATCACACCTAAGAATCATTCTCTATTCTCTCTATAATATTTCGATTTTATAACACGTTATCAGCACGACTCTAACCATTCGAGTAATATGACGATAGTATGCTCTACAGTTGCATCTTATGATCTGTATCAGAAATCGAATTATTACAACTGAACGCTCATTCTATCTTCAAAGATGTAAGTATGAATATCTTCTCTGCAATCCTTTATATATATTTTGAAACCCGTTAATACTCATTCATAAAATGATTGCAATCGGAGTATAATAACCGAACAACATATTTACTAAGTCACTCCTCCAATCCATAAATCAAAATCCAGTCTCTGTCAAAATTACAATTTCAAAAATCACAGCTTATCCACTACCCCTATATCGCCGCCGTTGTCCGCTTTCTTAAAAAAAAGGGGGGTTCAAGAAACATCATCGTTCGGTTGCTGGTTCATAACCGCCCGATCCGATCACCTAAGACCATGACAACAGAAACAATAAACTTCGGACATTATCACCAGAACATCCTTCGCCGGAGAATCGGGGTCTGAGCTGTGGATTTACAAGTTCGGCCGATGGCCGCCTACATCTGAGTCAAATCAGTCCAGACCGATCATTATTAGCCATCACTAGGGATTCTCGCCTGATACTCCATAGTCTCCACCGTACAAATCAGAGTGTCTGCCGCCGCCCACGATGAACTACCACCAATCTCCGGTTGAAGCTCTGCTGTCATATTCGACGGAGAATCCAGCCCCTCCATCGGTCATCTACCTGGTCGACCGGATAGATACACCGATCTAGCGGCAGCTTCGGTTTTGACCAATGGAGAAGGAAATTATTTGCAGGTATTGTGTTTGTTTGTTTCATGTGTGTGTTACGCAGAGAGATGATTAGAAAGGGTAGTAAATAAATAAGAAAATATAAAATTAATTGAAAAAAAAAAGAAAGAGACAACACACATCAGGTTGTCCGCAAAAGCAAAAGAAAGAAAAAAAAAACAAATCATAATTGAAATCAACTCATCTTCATGTTTGACATCACCAGAAACTGACAAAATATTAATAAAATAATAAAGGAATAAAATATTCTTATAATATGTTAAATTATAAATCTGGTTTCTCTTATATATAAGATTCATATGATATCAGAATCAAATTTTTCTTGATACCATCATGTTCGGTTTAACGAGATCTTCGATCTCACACCAATATTGTTAGAGAAACTGAAAAGGACTTATAGATACATAATTGCATTATGAAAATTTTATAAGGTGGTCTATATGATGCCGCGATCCGCCTAGGCGGCACTGCCCCCGACGACTCAAAGATTCATGACAGTCGATAATTATACCTATAACTGCATACCTTGGCGATGAATGAACCGATTGGACGATCCTGCTCTCGTAAAAGCAGTTAATTATTTTGTATTTTAAATTTTGTCTCTTATTTATCTTAAAGTGGTGGTATAAAATTGTAACACCCCGAGATAATTGGAATAATTACAGTGTCGTAAACCCTTTATGTAAAAATTTACAAGGCTAAATTAAAAGAATAGCTGAATAATACGAAAATACCACCAATAGTTGAGTAATTTAATAACCGATTAAAACGTCTAAACACAATTCATTTATTACAAATTTTCAAATCATCAAAAGACACACGTACTCGAGTACTAAATACCATACCAGAATATCAAAACAAATACAATGGACAACATCACTGAACCCCTTCATCATCATGCCGGTACGGCGGCTGCTTTCCCGCTCCTCGGCTACCTGAACATCAAAACAAATGTCCACCCCGCAGGGGTTAGCAAAACGATGCTAGTACAAGTATCATAATATACAAGAATATATATGCAACAACGATGCATAAAATAATACATAATACGGACTTCCGCTACCGGAATCCAACGATGCGAATCCACATGATTTCATCAACATTATATGGGGTAATCCAATGGTCCAGCGCCCTAAGCATAGATCCCAAGATGATCCCGTCGGACCAACACGAGGTGGAAAAACCCGTCCAATGTTCCAGCGCCCTCATCATAGATCCCAAGATGATCCCGTCGGACCAACACGAGGTAGACAACTGATCCAGCGCCCTCAGCATAGATCACACGATCCCTTTCAGATCAATACATCACACACGATACAACCATGCATACATATACAACACAATATGTTCATTAACATAACATACACATGGATCACAAAAATGAACGACATTATAACAATTATATTCAGCAATATGAATGGTAATATGCATGATCAAAAATCATCAACGTTAAACCGAAGTCATGTTACGATACTTGCATCGAAAATGGCGACAAGGATAGATACTACGAATAACCTTCAACCCGGTCAAAGAGTTCCCACTCGATCACTTCACCAACAATCCGAACCTTCATTGAACAATAGTACCAAAATAACTAACGGTTTCGGATAATTGTTCTAAACATCATGCTAGCACCAAGAGGCGAAATCTACCCGATCATAAAAACCTATGAATCTGCCCCACCCATAACGTTTGAATTAACACTACGATACTAATTCGAACAACAATCTCATAATCTTCCAAATCAAGATTTAAACACATCAATCGGTTGAATTCTACAATTATAACACAAGGTAGTTCATCTAACATGGATTCTAACCATAACTTCCATTAATCCAACGCAGCAAGATTTCATAAATATCTTGAAGAACACCATAAAACTCGGTTATTAGGTTCACAAGATTATCATCTTCTTCTATAAGGATTAACTCTAACTTCAAGTCCACTAGGTTCTCCTATACGTGTTGCTTGTTCAAGTTGTACGTAAGAAATTAATAATCTCAGTGACAAACTCAACAACTTCCGTAGCATATTCATATTTGACAACAAGAACACATAATACAGATTGGTGAATCACCACATACCTTACACAAAAGGAAAAGATGAGATTACTTGATGAACTCCACACGAAACGCTAGAACACCAATCCTCAAGGCTCCTTGCCTTCAATGATATGATTAGAGGTTGATATGAAGGTTGAAGATGGGGAGAGTAACTCTCTAATTCTCGAAAATTGAGTGTGGGGTGAAGTGGAGACTAAAAAATGAGGTGAGGTGCTGTCATATTTATAGAAAATGGTTATTAGCGCGCGCTACTGCTCCTTTTTAGCGTGCGCTAACGGGCTCCCAACCCACTGTATCTATCTGTCTTGGGTCTTGCGTACCTTTATGTGCGCTAAATGCCACAGTTAGCGTACGCTAATACCCATCATAGCGTACACTATCGGCTTTCTGAAAGCTCACTGACCTCACTGTACTGTATTTAGCGCGCGCTAGCATCTCTCACGTAGCATGCGCTAATTGCTGTTGACTTGCCTTTTCCAAAAGCCATCCAGATTCATCCCGACATGTCCCCAACAAAATTCGCGGTCCAATCTCACCTACCAGCCTGTCTCAATCATGCTGACCACGTATAGCGTGCACTAAGACTCGTCTGTAGCGTGTACTAGCTTACATGTTTAGCGCGCGGTACACTTAAACGCTAGCGTGCGCTAAATGTACATAAGTAAATGCATGAAACAACAACTACGAAATCATATACTCATCGATACAGGATTATGAAATATGGAGGATTATACCCAGATCAAAATACAACATATGCAATGTCACAAGGTTCAAATACAGATAAAATTACACATCAGATATTCAGGTATTACATACTCTCCTTCTAAAAAGAAGTTTCTTCCCAAAACGTAAGATGAAAATAACTCCGGATATCTAGCCTTCATACCATCCTTCATCTCCCAAGTGGACTCTTCGACTCCATGTCGTGACCATTGCACTTTAACTAAGGATATTGGTTTATTTCTCAATTGTTTGACCCGACTCTCGAGTATATTAATTGGACTCTTTTCGAACGTGCCATCATTAGCTATCTCAATCTCGCCGAAATCGATGACATGACTGGGATCCGGTACACACTTCTGTAACTAGGATACATGAAACACATTGTGAACATGACTCAGCGATGGCGGTAAGGCCAACCTGTACGCCAATTCTCCAACTCTTTCAAGAATCTCGAATGGTCCAATAAATCTCGAACCCATCTTTCCTTTCCTTCAAAAATGATAAATCCCCCGAGTAGGAGAAACCTTTAAGAGCACGTGGTCCCCAATTTCAAACTATAACGGGCGACGACGCACATCCACATAAGACTTCTATTGACTCTGGGAAGTCAACAGCCTTTCACGAATCAGAGCTACCTTCTCTTGAGTTTGTACTATCAATTCTGGTTCCGTCCCGATCATGTCAGATGAATCGTCCCAACACAGGGGTGATCTGCACCTTCTCCCGTACAATGCTTCAAATGGTGCCATATTAATGGAAGCACGCGAACTATTGTTGTAGGTGAATTCAATTAATGGCAAATGAACCTCCCAATCAGTCGACCAATCTAAGGCACAAGCTCTTAGCATATCTTCTACTGTCTGAATAGTCCTTTCAGACTGTTCGTCAGTCTGAGGATGATAAGTTGTACTAAAGTTCAGCTTGGTTCCCAAAGCTTTATGAACTGCCTTTCAATAGTGTGACACAAAGCGATCATCCCGATCCGAAATAATGATCTTAAGCGTACCATGCAATCAGACTATCTCTGTAATAAACACTCATGCCAACTTCTCTAGTCCCCAAGTATCCTTAATACCTAGGAAATGAGATGACTTGGTTAGTCGATCAACTATCACCCAAATCATGTTCATCTTCATCCTGGTCCTTGGCATGTTGGTGATAAAGTCCATTGATATATCCCCCTACTTCCACTCAGGAATCGGAAGTGGATTCAACATTCTGGCAGGTCGTTGATGTTCAATCTTAACCTGTTGACAAGTTAAGCACTTCGAGACGTATTCTGCTATGTCCTTCTTCATATTTCCCCACCAGAAATTCTGTTTTAGATCCTTATACATCTTACTGGTGCCCAGATGAATAGAATAAGGTGCACTGTGAGATTCCTTCATGATCGTCTGTTTCAAAACCTCATCACCGGGAACACAAAGTCGACTCTGGAACCTCAAGACTCTATCATCATAAATTACAAATCCTGGGGCCTTTCCCTTGCCCACTTCATCACGTAATCGAATTGTCAGGGGGTCATCTAATTGCTTAGATTTGATTTCATCGATCAATGATGAAGTTAATTCCATCACACATAATTTACCTTGGACTCCTTGAGACCATACTTCAATTCCTTCGCGAATCAATTCTCATTGAATGATGGACTGGGACGTGAGCATTTCCAACATTCGAATAGAAACAAGTTTGCGGCCCAGTGCATCAGCTACCACGTTCGCTTTGCCTGGATGATAAAGGACTTCTAGGTCGTAATCTTTGATCAGTTCCAGCCATATCCTCTGTCTCATGTTTAATTCCTTCTGACTAAAAATATACTTGAGACTCTTGTGATTTGTGAAGATCTTATAGTGAGTTCCGTACAAATAATGTCACCAAATCTTCAGGGAAAGACAATGGTTGCTAAATCCAAATCATGTGTCGTGTAGTTAACCTCATACGGTTTCAACTGTCGAGAGGCATAGGCAATCACCCTATCCTTCTGCATCAACTCGCAACCCAGACCCTGATTTGAAGCATCGCTGTAAACCATGAACCCATTAGTTCCATCTGGTAGTGCTAATATTGGGGCCATTGTCAGTCTTCTCTTAAGTTCATCAAAACTAGCCTGGCATTTCTCATCCCACACAAATTTCTGAGTCTTCTGCAACAACTGAGTCAGTGGACGAGCAATTAAAATCCTTCCACAAAACGACGATAATATCCAGCAAGTCCTAATAAGCTTTGGACTTCCTTCATGTTCTTAGGAGATTCCTACTCCAAAATTGCCTCAACTTTCTTCGGGTCTACCTGAACTCCCTCGGTTGATGTCACGTACCCAAGGAACATTACTTCCTTCAGTCAGAACTCGCATTTGGAAAGGTTTGCATTAAGCTGTTCATTCCTCAAAGTATTCAAAATAATACGCAAATGTTCTGCATGCTCTTCTGGATCTTTCGAATAGATCAAGATGTCGTCAATGAAAACAACCACAAATTTATCCAAGTATTCTAAGAATACCCGATTCATCAATTGCATAAACACTGCAGGAGCATTAGTAAGTCCAAATGGCATCACCACAAACTCATCGTGCCCGTACCGGGATCTGAAAGTGGATTTCGGTATATCAGATTCCTTAATCCTCAACTGATGGTATCCTGATCTCAAGTCGATCTTCGAGAATACCGTCGCCCCCTGCAGTTGGTCAAATAAATCGTCGATCCAGGGCAATGGGTATTTATTCTTGATCGTCATCTTGTTCAGCTCCCTGTAGTCAATACACAATCCGAGGGATCCGTCTTTCTTTCGAACAAACAGAACGGGCGCACCCCAAGGAGACGCTAGGTTGAATGTAACCCTTCTGTAATAATTCTTCGAGCTGTTTCTTTAACTCATACGTCTCGGTTGGCGCCATACGGTATGGTGCTATAGAAATAGGTGCGGCTCCTGGTTCCAATTCGATATTAACCTCTACAGCTCTACGCGGAGGTAATCCAGGTAGTTCGTCAGGGAATACGTCAGAGAATTCGTTCACAACTTGAATAGATGAAAGCTCTACTTCTTCTTCCTTTTTCATGTCATAACACCAAAATCAGGTATAACCATGTTTCAACAATTTAATCGCTTTCATGACTTTGATCACTTTCCCTGATCTCCCTGGTTTCCATCCTTTGAATAAATGTTCAGATCCGTCATCAGCAATAATCGAAATAACTCTCTTCCGATAATTCAAAATAGCTACATAACGATTGAGCCAATCATCCCCGAGAATTAAATCGTCACCATGGATGTCGATCACAATAAGATTTGATGGCCAATTCCTCCCTCCTATGGACACAGGAAAATCCCTAGTTTCTAGATTTCCCACAATTCTCTCTCCACTCGGCAAACCCACAACATAAGGTTCACAATTATGTAAACACGAGATTTTCAATCGATTAACACAGTTCAATGATATGAAAGAATGCGTATCTCCTGAATCGAATAAGACACTAACTGGTTGCAAAAGAATCTGAATCGTACCTGATGCAACAACAGTGTTCTGATCGTCTGACCTCTTCATCTCATAAAGGCGCAGAGGAATGGATCCAGCACTGGATGCTTCTCTCTTCCCGAAATTCTGATGTTGAAGAGCACACTGCTATGTCAGGTTCACACTCGTCTCTTTCGGAGCTTGTGCTGAAGTGCGAGCTCCAAACGATCTAGTCACATTTCTGCAAAAAGTCGCCCGATGCCCTTCTTGCCCACATTCAAAACAGGTTACAGAAAGAGCAGAGCAATCACGCCGAATATGCCCTGCTCGTCCACAGTTATAACACTTCTTCGCTTCATCTGAAATCGTCGATGCTGTTCGGGACTTTTTTATGCCTCGGGAAGGATACGTGGGCTTCTTGGATGAATGGAATGAGGACTGGCCCTTGCTGGGGCCGCTACCCTTGTTCTCAGTGAAGTTTCCAGATACTTTATGCTTCTTTGATTCTCTAAATTTCTCCACTGCTGCCTCTTTCATCTCATAAGCTAGGGCTTTATCCTGATACAGACAGAGAGTAGTACATTCGAATCCTAACATATATTGTTGGATCTCCGGCTTCATCCGCATGTCAAAGTGAAAAATCTTCTTTGCCTCGGTTCTGACCAGATGTCGCACAAAAGTCAGCTGGTGATTAAAAGTTTTAATCATATCTGTCACAAACGGTGAGAAAAACTCTCGGACTAGCCTCTCTAACTGGATGAGGACAATACTATGCTTCCATCATTGCTCTAATTATGTTCAGTCAGCATTATGATCCTTAGGTCGAATGGCTTCCCACCAGTTGAAATCTTCCCCAGTCAGAAAATACTGAGCGATTGGAACTTTTCGGTCATCGGGACAATTAATCCCCGCAAATATTTTCTCCAGTTCTTTCAGCCAGTGGTCCCATGTAGGCATCTCTGAAGAACCATCAAACTTCGGTGGGTGCAGTTTGACCACTTCTGAAAGCCACTTGTCTCCCCGATTGTCCTCGTTATGCTGTTGACCCATCGTCGCTTGCATGCGGTCAACCACCTGAGCAAATTGGGTCATCTGAGTGACCACTTGTTGAAGCACTCCCCGCATGTTAGGATTTGCATCTTCCTCCATAGTTCGTGTTGGTCATTGTTTACTGATTCCTGTTGTCCGCCAGAACGGAAATTCGCTCGATTAGCCGATAAATTCGGGGTAGACGATGAATCTTCCTGTCTCGCATTACCACGTCCGCGTCCACGACCGCGTCCGCATCCACGACCTCCTCTCAACATACTGTAAAGACAAATACTCAATATCCAGGGCAAAATCTTCTAAAATTCGTCAATAACCACGAAATAATTGAAGTGGTAGTATATGACATTAGGAAACTTACAACTACGGTCCACATGAAGACGCTGGCTGTACAATGATGTTATACGCAACTGATAAATCAAACGACATAAATAGACCCAACTAAACCCAACTATAAAGATATCCAAGAATCTTAGCTCTAATACCATATTCTGTATCACCCCGAGATAATCGGAATAATTATAGCGCCGTAAACCCTTTATGTAAGAATTTACAAGGCTAAATTAAAAGAATAGCTGAATAATATGAAAATACCACTAATAGTTGAGTAATTTAATAACCGATTAAAACGTCTCAACACAATTCATTTATTACAAATTTTCAAATCATCAAAAGACACGTACTCGAGTACTAAATACCAGACCAGAATATCAAAACAAATACAACGGACAACATCACTGAGCCCCTTCGTCATCATGCCGGTACTGTGGCTGCTTTACCGCTCCTTGGCTACCTGAACATCAAAACAGTTGTCCACCCCCGTAGGGGTTAGCAAAACGATGCTAGTACAAGTATCATAATATACAAGAAAAGATATGCAACAACGATGCATAACAAAATACATAACACGGACTTCCGCTACCGGAATCCAACGATGCGAATCCACATGATTCCATCAACACAAGATGGGGTAACCCAATGATCCAGCGCCCTCAGCATAGATACCAAGATGATCCCGTCGGACCAACACGAGGTGGATAAACCCGTCCAATGAACCAGCGCCCTCAGCATAGATCCCAAGATGATCCCGTCGGACCAACATGAGGTGGACAACTGATCCAATGCCCTCAGCATAGATCACATGATCCCTTTCGGATCAATACAACACACACGATACAACCATGCATACATATGCAACACAATATGTTCATCAACATGAACATACACATGGATCACAAAAATGAACGACATTATAAAAATTATATTCATCAATATGAATGGTAATATGCATGATCAAAAATCATCAACGTTAAACTGAAGTCATGTTACGATACTTGCCTCGAAAATGGGGACAAGGATAGATACTACGAATAACCTTAAACCAGATCGAAGAGTTCCCACTCGATCACTTCACCAACAATCCGAAACTTCATTAAACAATAGCACTAAAATAACTAATGATTCTGGATAATTGTTCTAAACATCATGCTAGCACCAAGAGGCGAAATCTACCCGATCATAAAAACGTATGAATCTGCCCCACCCATAATGGTTGAATCAGCACTATGATACTAATTCGAACAACAATCTCATAATCTTCCAAATCAAGATTTAAACACATCAATCGGTCGGATTCTACAATTATAACACAAGGTAGTTCGTCTAACATGGATTCTAACCATAATTTCCATTAATCCAACATAGCAAGATTTCAGAAATATCTTGAAGAACACCATAAAACTCGGTTATTATATTCACAAAATTATCATCTTCTTCTACAAGGAATAACTCTAAGTTCAAGTCCACTAGGTTCTCCTATACGCATTGCTTGTTCAAGTTGTACGTAAGAACTTAATAATCTCAGTGATAAACTCAAAACTTCCGTAGCATGTTCATATTTGACAACAAAAACACATAATCCAGATTGGTGAATCACCACATACCTTACACGAAAGGAAAAGATGAGATTACTTGATGAACTCCACGCCAAACGCTAGAACACCATTCCTCAAGGATCCTTGCCTTCAATGGTATGATTAGAGGTTGATATGAAGGTTGAAGATGGGAAGGGTAACTCTCTAATTCTCGGAAATTGAGTGTGGGGTGAAGTGGAGACTGAAAAATGAGGTGAGGTGCTGTCATATTTATAGAAAATGGTTATTAGCGCGCGCTACTGCTCCTTTTTAGTGTGTGCTAATGGGCTCCCAGCCCACTGTATCTATCTGTCTTGGGTCTTGCGTACGCTAATAGCCTTTACGTGCGCTAAATGCAATAGTTAGCGTACGCTAATTCTAATCATAGCGTACCCTATTGGATTTACGAAAGCTCACTGACCTCACTGTACTATATTTAGCGCGCGCTAGCATCTCTCACGTACCATGCGTTAATCGCCGTTGACTTGCCTTTTCCAAAGGCCGTCCAGATTCATCCCAGCATGTCCCTAACAAAATCGGCGATCCGATCTCACCTACCAACCTGTCTCAATCATGCTGACCACATATAGTGTGTGCTAAGACTCGTCTGTAGCATGCGCTAGCTTACATGTTTAGCGCGCGCTACACTTAAACGTTAGCGTGCGTTAAATGTACATAAGTACATGCATGAAATAACAACCACGAAATCATACACTCATCGACACAGGATTATGAAATACGGAGGATTATACCTAGATCAAAGTACAACATATGCAATGTCACAAGGTTCAAATACAAATAAAATTACACATCAGATATTCGGGTATTACAAAAATCACGCATTTATTAAGTTTATTTCCTGCAATTACAATATCTCCCATGTGATAGTTCAATTATCACAAGACGGGTGGTTTTATATATATACAATTTATATATTATATATTACCATCGTGGTTGGTTACGCCACATGAATAGTTCTTAAATCCTGCTCTCGAAGAAGTAGTTGACAAAAATAAACCCTACTCTGAAGATGTAGTTGATCGGTTATCTAAATCCTGCTCTTGAAGAAGCAGTTGAAAGAAATAAATCCTACTCTAAAGAAGTAGTTTCTCAATGATTCAAATCTTGCTCTCGAAGAAGAAGCAGTTGAAAGAAATAAATCCTACTCTAAAGAAGTAGTTGCTCAATGATTCAAATCTTGCTCTCGAAGAAGAAGCAGTTGATGGAAATAATATCCGATCTCCATGATTATTAAATACGAACGTAGAAAATTGAGCAAGCGATACTAGAAGCTATCACCGATTAATTAAAGAAAATCCCATGCAAATACACCGCATGGTGGGATCATTTGACAAGTGATATGAAAAGTTATCATTGAGAAATAATTGCTCAATAAATCTCATGATGATTATATCACATGGTGTGATCATTGAAATCATATTGATATGAAAATGCTCATGGAGAAGCATATGTCACATATCCGTGAGAATAATATATTTGCATAAAGGCAAAAAAAATGATCATATTATTGCTCTAGAAGAAGTACAAAGTAGTCGAAGCGAAAATATTGAAACTAGCTGAAAGGCAGTAAACACTCGACAATATGAAATGCATAAAAAGAGAAGGGGTGCGTCTCGATAGTATAAAACTCCGTAACTTTGCCACCTCTGCCTGGCATCAGGGTTTATAATGAAATATCTAAAGGATCTAAACTTCTTTTTCGTTTGGCTGATGAGCTTTGACTTCCAAATTCTTAATTGAAATATATGCCTGAAACTTTATAAGTAGATCAGCAACAATGTGAGCACATATTACTATATCTCTTGATGGCTGAGATATAAACTTGTGATCTACTCCTTGATCCAAAAAGGTAAGCAGATCGCTGAAGAAATTATTAATATTCAAAAAACCAATAGGTTTGGTGTGGAAGTCATGCGCCCCTTCTTATCCGGTGTCGATTTTCCTCGACTCGTCACAAGTCGTCATTCCATTTCCAGAATATGTAGATTCATCATCACACATTTCTGTACACTATTAGGGAGGTTTGGCTTATCCCGACTGGTTTAGTTGGCATGTGTAATTTACAGGCCAAACTACTCAGGGTCAAGCATAAACTGAAATAGTGGAACTGGTCTGTTTTTGGAAATCTTTATGCGAAGTTGGATGAGGCCATGAGGGCTACTGACGAGGCCAAGCGGAAATATGATTCGGACCCTACTCCGGAAAATAGAACTGCTATGCACCATTTTCACGCTGAGTACCAACTTCGTTTCTCCATGGAGGAAGATTTCTAGAAACAGAAGGCTGCAGTTCATTGGGTTGCTGAGGGTGAGCGCAATACCCGTTTCTTTTAGGGTTTTGTGAAGCAGAAGCGTTGTCAGTCCTATATTCACAGTATCGAGGATGATGGTACGACTATTGTTGTTGAGACGGACATCCATTCATCTGCTGTGAATTACTTCACGACTCTGCTTACATCCGCTGGTGATGTTCTCACCCCCCAAATGACACTTGTTTCCCTTCTATCCCCCCTTATTTTGATTCTGATAGTTTATGTGTCCCCCCATCTCCCCAAGAGATTCGTGCTATGGTTTTTGATATTGATCCTCACTGCACTTCTGGGCCCAATGAGTTTTCGTCTTTGTTTTTTCAGCATTATTAGGAGATTGTATCTTCCGATGTGGAGGGGGCTGTGCTCGAGTTCTTTGATGGTCATCCCATGCCTCCGTCCTTCACGGCGACCATGGTCGTCTTGATCTCAAAGAAGCCTGTTCCGAGCGGTTGGTCAGATTACTAGCCTATTAGTCTATGTAATGTGACCAATAAGATTATCACGAAAATACTCAACGCTCGGCTCGCTTCTGTCCTCCCCCTTGTCATCTCTCTGAACCAGATTGGATTCGTTCAGGGGAGGGTTATTACGGATAATATTCTTTTGGACCAGGAACTGATTCACGACCTCCACGTCTCGGATATTCATGGTGTCCCGAACCTCGCGCTGAAGCTTGATATGGCTAAGGCGTATGATAGGGTTCACTGGCATTTTTTACGTGAGGTCCTGGTGAGGATGGGATTCCTAGCTAGATGGATTCTGTTCATCCATCACTGTGTCGAGAGTTGCACATTCTCCATTCTGGTGAACGGCAGACCGACTGACTATTTTGCCTCTAGTCGGGGTTTGCGTCAGGACGACCCCATTTCTCTGTCGCTCTTCGTGCTTGCCGCTGATTATTTATCGCGCTGCTTGAATCGATTCATTCGTGACCATCCTTTGATGAGGTATAGGACTGCCAGACGGCCTTTCCCCGTCTCGCACCTCTCCTATGCCGATGACATCATTATATTCACACGGGCTGTGGATGATGGCCTCGTTGACCTTATGCGAGTCCTGGATCACTATTCCATGGCCTCTGGGCAGATGGTTAGCATCCAGAAGAGCTCTTTTATCCTCGCTCCGAAGCACATGCCTTGTTGGCATCAAAGAGTTCATGATCTTACTGGTTTCCGCCAGGGTGATCTCCCCATCACCTATCTTGGTGCACCCCTTTATAAAGGCTTCATGAGACGAGAGCTCTTTGCTGGGGTGAAGCAACGGCTGTTGGATAGGATCTCTGGTTGGTCCCATCGCCACCTTGTTTTTGGGGGTCGCTTAACTCTTATTAAGAGCACTCCCTGCACGATTCCTCTGCACCTTCTTCAGGTGTTGGACCCGCCCCAGTATGTTATCCAGGAGCTCGAGCAAATTATGGCGAGATACTTCTGGGGTACTATCAGTTCTAAGAGAAAGACGCATTGGGTCCATTGGCGGCAGTTCTATCACCCGGTCTATGAGGGAGGCCTCGGGATTCGGAGTCTCTCGGATATGGCGAGAGCATTTAGTTATAAACTTTGGTGGCGTCTTTGCACGGGCACGTCTTTGTGGGCGCAGTTTATGCTCTGCAGATACTGCTTCACTGGCCCTTCTACGCCTATGCGTACTGCTCTTAAAGCTCATGCCAGCGCCCTTGGCGCCATCTACTCTGCGTGGGTATCGAGGCTCAGGAGTTCATCTCTTGGACTCTCGGTAGTGGAAACGGGGAGGTTAGTTTTTTGGACGATACTTGGATTGGGGATAGGCCTATTTTGTCTTATTGTCAGATTACTGGCAGACCCCATCTTAGGATTAATGATCTCTGGATTGATGGGAGTTGGGACATGGGTAGACTCGAGTCCCTTGTGGGTGAGGAGCTAGGATTTACCCCTAAGTTCATATAGTAGATTCTTGCAACTCCCATTGCCGAGGAGGATTCGGATAACATATGCTGGAATCTTACATCTTCGGGTGCCTTCTCATTATCGTCAGCTTGGTCTCACATCAGGGTGAGGGATCAGGCTAATCTCATTTTCGGGATCATTTGGACTACCTTACTCACACCTACGATATCGGTGTTCATGTGGCGACTTCTACTGCGACGGATCCCGACTGATGATGTCTTACAGAGGAGGGGTGTTTTCTTGGCCTCTAGATGCTCTTGTTGTACCCGTACCCCTACCTATACCTACCATTCTGAGACCCTTGCCCATATTTTCTTGGAGAGTGACGTGGCTCGTGTCGTGTAGGAGTATTTTGGCGCTTTGACTCATTTATCCATACCCCATACAAATAATATCTTTGATCTCCTGAGTTTTTTCTCACATGGCACACACTTTAGGCACACAGCTTTCATTATTCCTTATCTGATCCTTTGGTTCATCTGGATGGAGAGGAATAGTGTAAAGCATAGGGCGATTACTTTTCTTGCTTCTCATGTTATTGTGCAGGTGGAGCGCCATGTTTCTTTACTAGCTACTGCAGGGCTTATTTCTTCAGAGTTCTGGGCAGGGTGCTCACCTCCTGACCGTTTCCAGCGAGACTCCCTTTCTCGCTCAGACTCATCGCTCCGTTCCGGTGGTTTGGCTTCGACCCAGGACCCCTTGGATCAAGCTGAACACGGATGGCTCTTTTGATAAAGATACTCAGATTGCTGGTGGTGAGGGTCTGATTAGAGATCATCACAGAGAGCTACTCCTTGCTTTCCACTCCTCTTTTCAGGCCTCTTCGAGCTTTGATGCAGAGATCCAGGCGCTTTCTGTTAGGCTGATTTTGGCTTCCCAGAGATCGGGACATGTTTGGATTGAGCTTGATGCTGCTGCTGTGGTGACCCTGCTTTCATCTGGCCGTCGGGACTCTTGGTAGGTTCGTCACACCCTTATGCGTATCTGACACATTCTCCGAGACATTCAGTACAGAGTCACTCACATTTTCCGGGAGGGTAACAGGCCGGCTGATTATCTCTCTGTGCTCGGCATGTCGTCCCTCGGTATTCAGACTTATACATATGATACTGCTCCTCCATTTCTCCTCTCTCTTATACGGATGGACCAACTTGGCTACCCTTCTTTTATATTTAGGTAGTATTTTATCACTTGATTTATTGCTATGAGCCCGCACATTAACCCACTTTTTCTTAGTGGTGCACTGTGTATTTCTCTAGTGGGATGCTGGCATTTTTGTTTCTAGGATCCGGTTTATGGCCCACTTTTGGTCATAATTCGAATGTGATTTTTTACCTATCGGTCCGCACATTAGCCCACGCCTTTAGTGGTGCGCCTTGTATTTCTTTAGCGGGCCATCGGCACTTCGTTCTTTAGATTTAGGATCCGTATTATGGCCCATTTTTGGTCATAATTCGGGACTGATTGCTTGTACTCTCGATAATTTCTTTATCTCACAGGTTGGTGGGTCCCGCCTCAACCCCCGTCCACAATGGACATTTTTTCTTTAAAAAAAAAGTCCCGCTCAGCCCATGATGTGATGTTGAATATCTCATTGAGTGTGCCATATCCACCTGGAAGAACAATAAAGGCATCACTATTATTCACCACATACACCAAACTATCATGCACAGACTGTGCTTGAAGCATCAACCCAGTTGAACCCCCTATACTACTGGTTCTAACCATGGGAAAGTGCAAGGCACTTGTTAATCTTATTCTCCCATTTTGTGCAGCTTCTAAAGGATAACCCAAAAATCTATGATTACTCCCACTATACAATATATCTGATGAGTCGATTTTTGATCGTCTCATTCTATTCTATTGAGTCGTGCTTTTGTTTGTTTTAAGTGTTTTTATTCTTTTTATGCTTGGTGTGTTGTGTTGTTGTTTTGTAGGTAGCCGGATGAATATTGTGGTGAGATATGCGCCTTTATGGCCAATATTGGAGTTTATGACGATCAAGAGCAAGAACGGGGTTTGAACGATGAAGATTGAAGCAATGCCTGTCGTATTTTCTAATTTTCAGATTCATTACATCGAACTAGGATATGTTCTCTATATGTATGGATTTCTCATGAAATCAGCTTCACAACGATATATTATATGCTAAATTCCGAGGTGTATGTCCATATTTCGGACCGCATGGCAGCGAGCTCCAGCAAAATCGCCCAGACCGTGGTTCGGAAGCTTTGGACCGTGGTCCTTGACTGCAGCAGGGCATTTTTCCTGCATTTTTAGTCTCTTTAGAGAGGTATAAATACCCCCTTAACCCAATATCCAAGGGGGCTGATATACAATCTTAAAAACTCAGTTTTTATCATTTCTCTTGTATTCTAAACATCTAGAGATACATTTGTGAGTGATTCTCATTCCTTGTATGAAGATTTTGTGAGTTTTTGAAGGAAGAACATCAAACCTTCCTCGGGCTTCGATTTTCTTTTCGCAAGGGAAGATTTCTACCATGTTTTATTCTATGATTTTTGTTATTATTGTTGAAATGATCATGAGTAGCTAATCTTATCATATGGGTGTTTAGATTGAGCCACACACATGTTCTTGGCTGTTAGTTTTGATTGATTTTCAGGGTACGAGTTTGGGATTGTTCCTCTTTCTCTGTTCTTCGTAATCTATCGGTATTCTTGATTATGTTTGTGCACGAATATTATTTAAACGCAAGAGAACTTATGATTTCGATCATCAAACCTTTTTCATAGTTGTTGTTATTGTCAAAATCGAGGGTTTTTGTCGGTGTTCGCCATCAAACGACCCGATAGAAGCGATTATGTATGTTCTAAACCTTTTTATGCGATCTTTTAGCGAATTACCCCATAAAAGGTATTTATCTAGTCGATTGTTAGTAGGGATTCATTCCCATAAAAGTAGTTTCTCTTATTTTCGAAAAGAACAATCGCGATTTTTAGAATTTGCCGCCATCAAAGGGGTTTTCTTTTAATTGTGAGCAATTGGTTATTCCAAACCTTAAATTCTTTGAGTATCAAAACTAATGATTGATAACGTGTGTGTGTGTGTCGATGATTCTAAATTCCCATATTATTCTCATAATTGTAATATTTAGATAATCCAACCTTAAATTCGGTGTTCTTAACGCTTCGGTTAATTTAATTTTCCGCACTTGTTTTACGTACTTACATCTCAATTGAATCATTCACCGTGTTTTAATTTGCTTTGCTTTTGTTAATTCGACTATTTGCTTGACATAATCGAACTTCAAACCGTTTCCAACTCCTCGAGAGATCGACCTCGGAGTTACTTGCCGCTTCCTACAAAAGCGATTCGTACACTTGCGAGTTTATAATTTGTTCATCAAGTTTTTGTTGCCGTTGCCAGGGAGTTGGCGTTTAATTTTTGATCTTGTTTTAATAATAGTTGAATTGTTTTTCTTGATCATTTTTCCATTTTCATTATTTTCGATAAAGTCTAAAAAATTCCCTCTAACTTCTTTTGTTTATGCTTGGTAGGAGATCGTTGGGAAACCCGGTTCTTCCACCCATAGACGAAGTTCAAAGGATTAGAGCACCAAAAACAATAGCCACATCAACAATGGCAAACGACGAGGAGAATTCGGATCTTCAAGAGCGACTTTTGTTCCAAGAAGAAAACCCTCGTCAACCGAGATATGAGAATGTTGCACAAAATTTAGATGAAGAATACATTCGTCAACCGAGGTTTCCGAGATATGAGATGTTGGGCGCAATCAAGGGATACCTGAAGCTCAGCAAGGGAGATACTTTTATCCGAGACAACCACCCGTTGGAGTGCACTATGGAGCGAACTATTATCCCAAGCCTCAATATG
Organism: Orobanche coerulescens; assembly: GCA_033398695.1. Taxonomy (NCBI): domain Eukaryota; kingdom Viridiplantae; phylum Streptophyta; class Magnoliopsida; order Lamiales; family Orobanchaceae; genus Orobanche; species Orobanche coerulescens. Next base: position 57,494,351 of record CM065803.1, read on the forward strand.
GGATGGAACCAAACTACAATATGCCGCAACAACCTCCGGTTGAGCATCTAATACAGGACTATGCAAAGCCCGTGGTTAACAACGCCATCTCGTGCATCCAATTAGCACCGAAAGAAAAGAACTACCACATCAGCGGATTTCACATCGAGCAATTGCCCTCATTTCATGGATTAGCACGTGAGGACCCATTGTCGTTCATCCGAGACTTCTATGTGGCGATTGACAACTTCCCATTAAATGGGTTGAGCGAGGATCAACTAAGAATGAAGTGCTTCCCTTATACACTCAAGGATGGGGCGAAACAATGGTTGATGACTTTAGCACCGAGTTCACTAAGAACGTGGGATGAAGTTTATAACAAATTCATTACCAAGTACTTCTGTCATTCGAAGACTACACAATTGAGAGCCCAAATCTCAACATTTGGACAACAAGAAAGAGAGGCATTTCACGAAGCATGGGACCAATTCAAGATGCTCCTCATTCAATGCCCACACCATCACTATCCACTTCAACTAATTAATCAATTCTTCTGTTATGGGTTGACTCAATATTGCCAAGGTGCGGTGGATAACGCAGCCGGTGGTTCGTTTTTGGGGTTAACGGAGAGACAAGCTTATGATGTGTATGAAACATTGGGAGCTAATTCACAAGGAAAAAGTGTACGTGTTCGTAGGGGAGCTGTAAACTAAGTAAGCGAGAAGGACGAGATGCAATCTATAATCGATGAGTTAACAAGGGAACTAAGACAACTAAAGACTCAAAATAAATCTTCGAGCTCACGAGTTTGCGAAATTTGTGGGGGGCCTGGACATGATGCTAATTCTTGTCCACATAACAAACCAAACAAGTGAATTGGGCTATGGGACAAAGCACGGGAAGGCCCGAGTGGGAGAAGAGGAGAAATAATTATGGCGGAAATGCAAGAAATGCATCTCTCCCGAACACTTATCATCCTGGGCTAAGAAACCATCCAAATTTCTCATGGAAAAACAACAACCCGATATCGTACGACACGAGCGCGAAAACTCAATACAATGGACCAAGCCCAACAAACGACACAAAGTGAACCACCTCCACAACAAAGGAACTCTCTTGAGGAGAGTATTGCGGCATTCATTAAGAAAAGCAATAAAAGGTTCGAATCTTTAGAAGCTTTGGTGAAGAAAATGGAGATTCAAATTGGGCAACTTGCTACCGAGGCACGCAGACAAGAAAGGGGTAAACTACCAAGTCAGCCCGAGCAAGATCAAGCTATTACCACCCTCAGAAGTGGAAAAGTGATAAATAAAGATATGATTTCTGAAGAGAGAGAGAGGGGCGGTGAGAAAGAAGATGGGTCGGGAAATCAAGAAGAGAGAGTAGACGAAGAAACTTCGACTTCCAAGCTTCACAAATCTGCTCAACCATATAAGACACTGGTCCCTTTTCCGAGCTGACTTAGAAAAGCAAAGCAAGATGAGAAATTTTCCGAAATCTACGACATGCTTTCGAAGGTTCATGTCAACTTACCTCTCTTGGATGTTGTGAAGAACATTCCCGCTTACACAAAATTTTTCAAAGAGTTGACCTCCAACAAAAGACGATATTTTGGGAACGAGAAAGTGGTGCTCTACGAGGTAGAAGCAAGGAGTCAAAAAAGGGTGATCCCGGAAGTTTTATGATCGACATCACTATGGGAAATAAGAAAGTTGCTCGTGCGATGCTCGATTTGGGGGCAAGTGTGAATCTCATGCCATACTCGACTTATTTGAGGCTTGGACTCGGGGGAATCAAACCAACAAGAATGACTCTTCAAATGGCAGATAGGTCGGTGAAATACCCCAAGGGAATCATTGAAGACCTATTAGTGCAAGTGGACAAGTTGGTGATTCCGGCCGATTTTGTTATCTTAGAGATGAGCGATTTCGCAACAAGCGAAAATGAAGGGACAATACTTCTAGGACGGCCATTCATGCGTACAACAAATACAATCATCGATGTTGATGAAAGAAAGGTCACCATGAATGTTTTAGGTGAAACGGTATAAATCGACGTGTTCGGTTCATCTCCTGTCCCTTCTCATATTTATGCTGCCCATGATTGTAATTTTATTGATTGCATTTATTCTTTGGTTGATGATACATATTTCCATGACGATGTAGGAGACACGTTGCATGATGCTATAATCGTTTAGTATGATATGGGGCTGAATAATTTAGAAATTGAAGAATATGTTGCATTGTTAGATAATTCCGAACCATTTGATGAAGTTGACGATCTTAATATGCCTTTGGAATTAAATTTTGAGGAGCCCGTTGAAATCACCCCACCCCAACTTGAATTGGAAGAACTTCTGGCACATCTTAAATATGTTTTCTTAGGCAAAAGTGAGACTTACCCTGTAATTGTCTCTTCCGAATTAACTCCTTTGCAAGAAAACAAATTAGTAGAAGTTTTGACTAAATTAAAGGAAGCGATTGGGTGAAGTATTTCTGATATCAAGGGGATAAGTCCTGTAAGGTGCATGCATAAAATAATCCTTGAGGATAATATTAAACCTGTTAGGCAAGCTGAAAGGCGTTTAAATCCGAACATGCAAGATGTAGTTAAAAGGAAGTTTTGAAGTTGTTAGATGTCAGAGTCATCTACCCGATATCCGACAGTAAGTGGGTTAGTCCTGTGCATGTAGTGCCTAAGAAATCTATAATAAGGGTGGTTCGTAATGATAAAAATGAATTAGTGCCTACTAGAACAGTGACTGGTTGGAGAATGTGCATTAATTATCGGAAATTAAATGCCGTAACGAAAAAAGATCATTTTTCCCTCCCATTCATTGATCAAATGTTGGAATGTTTAGCTGGGCATGATTATTACTGTTTTGTAGATGGTCTTTCAGGTTTCTATCAGATTCTCATTGCTCTGGAGGATCAATAAAAGACCACTTTTACTTGCCCTTTTGGCACTTTGGCCTTTAGGAGGATGCCGTTTGGTCTTCGCAATGCTCCCGCTACTTTCCAAAGGTGCATGCTTTCCATATTCCCTGACTTGTTGGAAAAGTCCATTGAGGTATTCATGGACGATTTTTCTGTGTTTGGAACCACTTTTGATGATTGTTTACATAATTTGACTGTTCTGCTCGAACGATGTATTGAGTGTAATCTTACACTTAGTTGGGAAAAGAGTCATTTTATGGTACAAGGGCTTGTTTTGGGTCATGTGGTTTCTAATATGGGAATGGAGGTTGATAAGGCTAAAGTTGATTTAATTGTTAAATTACCTCTGCCTTCATGTGTAAAAGAGGTTCGAAGCTTTTTAGGGTATGCTGGGTTTTATAGGCGTTTCATTAAAGATTTTTCAAAATTGCCCGCCCTTTAAGTAATCTTTTGTGTAAGGATGCTAAATTCAATTTTACCGAGGAATGTTTGGTTAGTTTTAATGCTTTGAAAGAAAAGTTAACTTCCGCGCCTATTGTTGTTGCTCCCGATTGGTCTTTACCATTTGAAATTATGTGCGACGCGTCCGATTTTTCTATTGGTGCTGTTTTGGGGCAGAGAGTGAATAAATTTTTCTATGAAATTTACTATGCTAGCAAGACACTCGATGAAGCTCAAGCCAATTATACCACCATTGAGAAAGAGTTTGTAGTTGTTGTATTTTCTTTAAACAAGTTTCGATTCTATTTGGTTGGTTCGAAAGTAACTGTGCATACGGATCACGCCGCATTGAAATATTTGTTAAAAAAATGCGATGCCAGGCCATGTTTGATTCAGTGGGTTCTTTTGTTGCAATAATTTGATTTAGAGTTCAAAGATAAAAAGGGTCCAAAAAACGTAGTTGCCGATCATTTATCTAGATTAATCGAGGGAGATAATTTAAGCTCGATAGCTCTTTGCCGATTGTTGAGACTTTCCCTGACGAACAATTATTCGATGTGACAAAGACACTTTGGTATGCCGATATTGTTAATTATATTGTTAGTGGTGTTTTGCAGCCCGACTTAACCTTTCAAGGGAAGAATCCATATGCAGGCATTACTTTTGGGACGAGCCCTACTTATTCAGGTTAGGGCCCGATCAGATATTCTGACGTTGCATCCTGGAGGAAGAGCACGAGAGCATCTTGTCATTTTGCCATGACTTGCACTGTGGGGGACATTTTAGCGTGAAGAAAACGGCGCACAAGGTCCTTCAATTGAGATTCTACTGGCCGACATTATTTAAGGACGCTTATTCCTACTGCAAGAGTTGCGATCTTTGTCAACGAACGGGGAACATAAGCAAAAGAAATGAGATGCCGTTAATGAACAACCTAGTAGTGGAACTTTTCGATGTTTGGGGAGTCGATTTTATGGGTCCTTTTCCACCTTCCCTCGGTTTTGAATATATTTTAGTTGCTGTGGATTACGTTTCTAAGTGGGTGGAAGCAATTCCAACCCGAACTAACGATGCTAACGTGGTTTGCAATTTTTTTAGGGATGTGATTTTCTGCAGGTTTGGAACGCCTAGAGCTGTTATTAGCGATAGAGGCACGTATTTTTGCAATAGACAACTTGCAGGGTTGCTTAAGAAGTACAGTGTAATGCATAAGGTCACAACGACTTACCATCCACAAACTTCCAGGCAAGTCGAAGTGAGTAATAGACAGATAAAGACAATACTCGAGAAGACGTTGAAACCGACAAGGAAGGATTGGGCATTGAAGTTGAACGATGCTTTATGGGCATATCGCACGACCTACAAAACTCCGATTAGAATGAGCCCATATCGCCTCGTTTTTGGGAAAGCATATCACCTACCTGTTGAGTTGGAACACAAGGCGTATTGGGCGATCAAAGCGCTAAATTTAGATCAAGAAAAAGTGGGTGAAGAACGACTTCTACATTTAAATGAGCTAGATAAGATGCGATATGAGGCGTACGAAAATGCTAAGCTCTACAAAGAATGGACGAAATGGTATCACGACAAGCGTATCATTCGCAAATCTCTCGAACCTGGGATGGAAGTTTTGCTACATAACTCTCGTCTTAAGCTCATGCCGGGAAAATTGGTGTCGCGATGGGGCGGACCGTTCAAAGTCATTCAAGTTGGCCACACGGAGCGGTAGAACTCCTTGATCCACGGAAGAATGAGCATTTTAAGGTAAACGGACATAGAGTGAAGCCGTACTTCGGACGAAGGGAAGAGATCAATACGTTTGAGTGCATAGAAGTGCACGATGTCGAAGATTGAGCAAGACGGGAAGAAGTCGAGCTAATGACTATAAAAAGTGCTGCTTGGGAGGCAACCCAAGGGAAGTTCGATTTTATCGTTTTTTTTATCATTTCATGTTCATTATTAGTTTTTCAAAAAAAAAAAAAAAAATGGTTCAGACCGCGGTCCGAGAATTCGGACCGCATGACAGCAAGCTGTGCGAAAATGCACCAGACCGCGGTCCCTATGTCTGGGATGTCCCCATTTATCCGCCGAAAATGTCCGGAACGCGGTCCAAAGGGCTGAGACCGCGGTCCCTTGCTTTTTTTTTTTTAAAAAAAAAAACTGCCCTGATTTTAAAAATACGACCGACATTTCCCCTTCCCTTCATTTCCCACCCCAAACTCTCATCCCTCCCATTCCCCCTCCACATTGAATCCGATTCGAAATTAATATTTCATCATTTCTTCTTGTGATTTCGATTAGAAACTTGTACATTAACATCCATTTCATCATTAAATTGGAGCAAATCAAAGTTATGATTTCAAAACTCAAGTTTTTTCTTCAATTTGGGGAATTTCTATGATATTGGAATTTTGTGCCTACATATTTGAATTTATGATTGGGAATAGTTTGAAAGTGCTTGAATATGATAATATTAGGAGTTGTGATTCGGTTTTTGAGAGGTTTTGTAATCCTAATTGTCCCTCCACAAGCTTAAAGCTTTTGTGCACGAAAGGTGTTCGATGAAATGTTTCTCTAAACTAATCTCTCAAATCTCTTGGTTGGTGCTACTTTTGCTAGTTCTTGGAATTTATTAATGCTACATTGTCAATTCTTTACGCCGAACTAATGAGTTTTGCTACTTGATTGGATTTCTTCATTTACGACAAATCTTCGGTTTGGGGGGGAGGGGTGTTTTGAACTTCACAAATTTGTTGCTTAACAATTATAATTTTGCAGGAAAAATGACTAAGAAAAAAGGAACCACGAAACGTCCTCGGACTGGAGGCGATGTCGAAAAAGGCCAAGGTTCGAGCCATGGACAGGAACAACAAGAACACGATGCTATTCTTGCTCGATTAAATACGGTGGACAAAAAATATTTCCTTGAGTTGAGCAAGATGAGAATCTTCCCGGAAAAGGGCGGGCGGAGTGCTCTTGTGGGGCCTTTCCCCATTGTCTGGAATTTGTTAAAACGCACAAATTGGGAGGGTTTTTTCAAAGGTGATCGGGAATGTAACCTATCAGTGGTTTGCGAATTTTACGCAACTGTGGCTCCGACACCCGATGGGAGTCTCGAGGGGAAAGTACAGGGGAAACAAGTGCTAATCTCGCCAGAAGCACTTAATGAAAAGCTGGGGTTCCGAGCACCACCCCGTCATAGCGAGGACTTCATTGATGAATACTCCGAATTCACCGCTTGCCCCGACATCTTGCAAACATTACAAAACCATTTTGTCCAGCCGGGAGTTACGTTACATCGAGCGGGCCAGCGCACTCAAATCCTCTCTACCGAAGCCAAAATGCTATATCATATTATCTGCAACAGCCTTCTGTCGACTCGGGCCCCACGCCGAATTGTTCTCAACCACTTTGCTTTGGTTTACTCGATCATGGAGGATCACACGATCAATGTTGGGGCTTTAATTTACAAGCAGCTGGAAGAAATGACCAAAACAAAGACCTTGCAGACCATCACCATCCCCACGACGATTACGTTCATGTGCTGTCATGCTGGGGTCAATATCAAGGACTCCAATCCTTCAAAATTGAATGTCTACAAGGTCAGTGATCTCCTCAAGATCCACGGATACGATGGCCCAGACAGGGGGCAAAATGAGGACGAAGATCAACAGGAAGATGAGCATATGCACGAAGCGGGTGGCCAAAATCCTCAAGATGAGTCAGAAGTGCATTCCCAGATACCTACCGCCGACCTACATGCATTCACGAATGAGGTGCGCAGCTCCATGGCCGCCATGCAAACCTACCAAGAGGAGACAAGAGCGATGCAAATGGCATCTTTGACGGAATTGCGTGCTGAGCAACGAGCGTACTTTGATGGCCTACGCAACAAGCAACAACTCTTCTTTGATGAATTATGAGGCGAGTGGATTAATCGACAAGAGCAAATATCCCGAATCGAGCAACACCGAAAAAATTGGCATGGATCCCAGCAGCCCCCTCCGCAAGGGGATTGACCACTTTCTTCAAACAGTACTTTCTTTCCATTTTTTTTAGTGTTGTTCTATTTTCGGTATTTTTTTTCTTTCTTTATTGTGTTCTAGCATTTTTCCCAACTTATCTCTTTTTGCTTGGGGACAGGCAAAGGTTTAGATTCGGGGGGGGGGGGGGGGTGCAATTTCTTCAATTTTTATTTGTTTTTAGTTTACGTGGTTTTTATTTCTTTTCTTTATTTTTTTTCTTGCGTGATGTCGTAGTTGGATTGTAATAACCTTGTTAACTGTTGGGTATATGGATGATTAGTCTTGTTTGTTTTTATAAATCTAATTGATTGTTTGACCTTCTGTGTGAATATATAGTTTTGGTTACTTGATTTGATGTGTAAGGAATGAGTGTGGTAGTCCAAAAGTCGTGAGTTCTTGTGCCTAATTGAACCTTTCACTTTTAGCGGTAAAATTATTTCATGTGTGATTTCTCTTCTTATGGTTTGTATTCTTTAGAACTTGCATGATTCTGTTGGATGACGTGTTGATATTTACATACACGAGAAATGATTAGGGCTTGTCTTGAACCTACTTATCTAAAAATAGCCATAATTTCATATCAATATCCTTTGCTAGCCCCGTTGAGCCCTTAGCCGTAATTTTGTTCGAAAAAACCGCATCTTATAGATCCATATCCAAAAGCCATAACTTACCCAAGTATTGGTCCTCGTAAGGGCATGAGAGGGTATATTTGAAAAACGAAGGTATGCAAAGTTTGTGGTGTATAGAGGCAAAAAACTCTTCTCTCCCGTTCCCCTGAAAATAATGAGCCCCACTAATAAAAATACTAATACTAGTGGGCTAGAAAAGAAAGGGGAGGAGAGGAGTGAGCCTAAGAAAAATAAAAGGAAAAGTCGTTTGGTTGTGATGACTAGGCCAATATCAAAATAATTGCGCTTAACAAGGCCTAGAAAAAAAGGATATATATATATATATATATATAGAGAGAGAGAGAGAGAGAGAGAGAGAGAATGATCGATCTTGCTTTGAGTGTTTATTTCATATATGTGAGGATCGTATATGCTCTACTTGGACTGAACTTGTAACTACTAGCCAAATTTTCTCAACCTGAGCCACAGCCCCGTTACAACCAAAAGTAAGACCTATGATTCGTGTTTTGTGAATATTGATGCGTTTGATGAAGAGAAGAAGTGCATAGTAGAACTTTCCGTTCGAATCGAGTTGAGCGTATTGACCTATCTAAACACTTGAGAGATAAGTGAATCGATAAAATTTTGTGAGGGACGACTAAGACTTGTTTTCTTGCATGTTCGATTAAGTACCATTGCTTTCCACTCATTTGTGAGTTTAGGCTTCCATGACGAATTACGAGACTTTACATTGCTTTTACATTCCCAGTTGATTGTATGTATACCCGATGATTAACTTGATTATTCAATCCTCCTCGTCTTCTTTTTCGTGTGTTTTGTTTCTTTTTGCTTGGGGACAAGAAAAAGTTTAGGTTTGGGGGGATTTGATGAGTCGATTTTTGATCGTCTCATTCTATTTTATTGAGTCCTGCTTTTGTTTGTTTTTAAGTGTTTTTGTTCTTTTTATGCTTGGTATGTTGTGTTTTTGTTTTGTTGGTAGCCGAATGAAGATTTTGGTGAGATGTGCGCTTCTATGGCCAATATTGGAGTTTATGAAGATCAAGAGCAAGAACGGGGATTAAACGATGAAGATTGAAGCAATATATGTCGTATTTTCTAATTTACAGATCCATTACTTTGAACTAGGATATGTTATCTATATATATGGATTCCTCATGAAATCAGATTCGCAACGGTATATTATATGCTAAATTCCGAGGTGTATTGAAGGAGATATGACATCAGGACCACGGTCGCGCTTAGACCGCATCAGGACCGCGGTCCGTATTTCGGACCGCACGACAGCGAGCTCCAGCAAAATCACCCAGACGGCGGTCCGAAAGCTTTGGAACGCGGTCCTTGACTGAAGCAGGTATTTTTTCTGCGTTTTTAGTCTCTTTTGAGAGGTATAAATATCCCCTTAACCCTATATCCAAGGGGGCCGATATACAATCTTAAAAACTCAGTTTTTATCATTTTTCTTGTATTCTAAACATCTAGAGATACATTTGTGAGTGATTTTCATTCCTTGTATGAAGATTTTGTGAGTTTTTGAAGGAAGAACATCAAACCTTCCTCGGGCTTCGATTTCGTTTTCGCAATGGAAGATTTCTACCATGTTTTATTCTATAATTTTTGCTATTATTGTTGAAATAATCATGAGTAGCTAATGTTATCATATAGATGTTTAGATTGAACTACACACATGTTCTTGGTTGTTAGTTTTGATTGACATTCAGGGTACGAGTTTGGGATTGTTCCTCTTTCTTTGTTCTTCGTAATCTATCAGCGTTCTTGATGATATTTGTGCAAGAATATTATTTAGACGCAAGAGAACTTATGATTTAGATTATCAAACCTTTTTCATAGTTGTTGTTATTGTCAAAATCGAGGGTTTTTGTCGGTGTTCGCCATCAAACGACCCGATAAAAGCGATTGTGTATGTTCTAAACCTTTTTACGCGATCTTTTAGCGAATTGCCCCATCAAAGGTATTTAGCTAGTCGATTGTTAGTAGGGATTCATCCCCATCAAAGGAGTTTCTCTTGTTTTCTAAAAGAACAATCGTGATTTTTAGAATTTGCCGCCATAAAATGGGTTTTCTTTTAATTGTGAGCAATCGGTTATCCCAAACCTTAAATTCTTCGAGTATCAAATCTAATGATTGATAATGTGTGTCGGTGATTCTAAATTCCCATATCATTCTCATAATTATAATCTCTGGATAATCCAACCTTAAATTCGGTGTTCTTAACGCTTCGATTAATTTAATTTTCCGCTCTTGTTTTACGTACTTACATCTCAATCGAATCATTCACCGTGTTTTAATTTACTTTACTTTTGTTAATTCGACTATTTGATAAACATAATCGAACTTCAAACTGTTTCCAACTCCTCGAGAGATCGACCTCGGAGTTACTTGCCACTTCCTATAAAAGTGATTCGTACACTTGCGAGTTTATAATTTGTTCATCAATATCGATTTTGTGTTTTCCTAATTTTTTTACGAATTGATATGCCATATCTATATGCTGGATATGACCTATCAGTTCGGATCCACCTAAAATACATATAGTTTTAATTGGATGAGATCTATATGAGGATTCTCAGAATTCCATCTTTCTACACTAGACTTTCAAAATACTTTTACGAGAGATACATTTTCTGATTTCTAGATCCCAAATTTAAAGAACAAATTTCTTACTAGAAGACAAATGACTTTACTATTTTCATTGAAAAAAAAGAGCGACAGACAAGTCACTATTTTTACTATTTTTTTTTGACAAAATTGCAAAAGAAAACAAAAGATATGATATTATATTTTTAAATGAAAATGACGTTATCGATTGGCAGCTGAGAAATTTCAATATTAGAAAACAATATTCATCAACTTGCATTATTTTGCTATTTACCTTATACTAAATTTGATACAACGGACTTACAAACTAGATCTTTTGATACTAATATTTCATGACTATAGTGTTCTGGTTCATGCTTAAATTGTATACACAAAACTAGTTCATGTTGAACATATCCGCTGGGATTTGCATAGTGTGTCACATGTCCACCGAGTACATTTATAGCACCCACCTAATATTTTTGCCCTCCTACATGTACATGTTATGTACTTAAATGAATTTAAAAATTCGCTAGATAATCGAACTTGTGCTTTGATCAACCATCGAGTACCTTCTGGGATGCCATTTCTCATTAGCACCCTTAATCTTTCGAGTCGAGCTCGATAAATTCTCTTTACGATATTCAGTGTAAGAGATGAATAACATTTATGAAGATTCAAAAGCATTGAATCTATTATGTTATTCAAACCCTCGGTATGGGTGATTGTGAATACAATGATAATGTATTTATAGATTGGAATTACGCGTATGAGATTTGACTCCGCGTTCGGATAGTTCATATCCAGAAGCTTATGAACTAAAGTTCTATTTGAATAATGAACATAATATGACATGTGGGAGCGGCAACTCCATGTTGATAATGATGTGCAATAATGGCACCAAAAGATGATATGATAGGTCGGTAAAATATCTATATGGTGATATAGACACATCGTCTTCAAATATTTGTTCTCGATTAATATCACTACTCACCAATATTAGGAATGAATCCCTAATAAATTTAGAATATATTAAGGGGGGTATGGGCCCACTCCCTCTACATGTGAACTACTAGATATTATGGATCCACTAGATAGTCACATGTGTATATGACTCGTAATCAGAATTTACGAGATGATTTGCTCACGGTTTGAGCATATATTCCAGATCATATTAAGCTAGTAATATATAAAACCCAAATAAACTTGAATAGATCCCAGAAAGGATCAAGATATGCGCATACAAGTGGGATATTAATTGGCATACTATTCGAAGTCCTCCAGTCAATATCGAGAACATAATATATAAACTTCAATGACTGAAGATGAATATTGAGATCCTGGCATATGAGTTTGGTGCTCACGAAATTTCTTAGCATGAGGGGGAGTATTAGTAGTTGGAAATATGTGAAATACATCACACTATATCCTCACAACTATATGAACTTGAAGTTCAAAGATGCATGATAGATTATTATTCTTTGGTACCAACTACAACTGCTTTGATAAATACATAATAATTCCCGAATATGAATCAAAGCAAATGATAAAAGGAGGCATATACTTTTGAGAAGTACATAGACATAACCACAATGCGTAATTCCAATGGATGATGATAATGAGATATCTCGACAAGGTATGTCGCTATTGGGAAATAAATATTTAAATATGTCGAAATAATATAGCGCTATGAATGATATGAGAAAGGATTGGAACGAGGATATCCATGAAATGAGGATAACAATTAAATGAAGATATCCATGAATGAAATAAGGATATCCATGAAACAAATGAAGATATTGAAATCTTTCGAAATTGAAATATATGTCCTTATAATAAAATGAAACATATGGGCTTACTGAAAGTGACTCCTGAGGAGATTTTAAACATATTATCAGTGCGTGCAGTCACTCAAAATAAGGTGTTGTGAAAGAAAATTATCTGCTATACTCTTTTTTTACTGAGGTTTTATCCCACTGGGTTTTTCGAGCAAGGTTTTTAATGAGACAGCTTAATCACAACTAATATGGAATCTCCAATAGAGATTTGGAATATATTGCAAAGAATATGAATTCGATATTACAAATTGCACTGAATATGATGCTCGTACTAATCCTTGGAGGATCATTGAAATGTCTGGGGCATATTTGTATAAAATACGCGTTGTACTCCTTTTCCCTTGACTGAGGTTTTGTCCGATGGGATTTTCCTAGCAAGGTTTTTAACGAGGCAACTGGAATGACGTATTAGTATGAATAATGTACTTTTTTCCCTTCATTAGGCCTTTTCCCATTGGGTTTTTCCTAATAAGGTTTTAACGAGGCATATTCATGGCATAATGAGGAACACTACAAATATCAAGATTACTTGAAAATAGGAGTAATTGTACATTTTTTCCTTCGATCAAGTTTTTTCCACTGGGTTTTCTTGACAAGGTTTTAATGAGGCAACACGTGGATACTCCAACAAGGAATGATATACATGACAGATTCACTCAGTTTTTTTTCCCACGAGGTTTTACTGAGACGGCACAAGAATACTCATACAAGAACTATCGAGATAAGGGGAGCAAATTTACGAGATTACAGATTGCTGAAGTTTTATCCAACAGAGATTTCCTACCAACATTATGATGCAACATGATATGATTGTCACAAGCTCCAATACAAACAGTTTGAAAGTTTTTCTCACATCGGGTTTTTCTTCAAACTAGTTCAACAGATATTTATGTAAATAGTCATTCAAGGGAGAGTGTTATAATATACTATGAAAATGACGTTTCAATTACCCCTTTGTTTTTATATAGTGTGAATGACTATTATGCCCATAATGTAATTATGTAATTACGATTGTGCCATCTGAAGTTTTCCATAAATAGGACTTCAGTTATTAATGAAAATCACATATTAGAATCATTATCTATTATCTCTCTAAATTCTCTTTCTATAATATTTTGATTTTATAACAGTTTGTTTGTTGTACATAGAATTTTTTGAATTTATAATACTTTTGGAATAAAAAGTAAGTAAATCTGATCTTGGAGTAAATTTTTACTTAATGATATTAATTGTATCTAGACTTTGTTATTACTATTAATAAAATAAGAGATTCAATCATTAATGAAACATGACCTGTGTGAATTTGTTATTATTTGTTCCCGATGATTTTATCTTGGTTAATGCATTCATATGTTTTAGGCCGTTATTTCGTCATATTTTAAAGATATTCTTATGAGGTTAGATATTTCAATAATTTATTAGAATATTGATCTTCCTATGGAATGAGATTAATTAATGCAAAATTTGGGTTTTTGGTTATTGAAATTGGTCACGTTAACTGTCGATGCACGGAAAGACATATTATTAATAAGTAATAATATTGTATTACACTATGATGGCATTTCAAATATATAATTAACTCTTTAAATAATTATTTATTTAGTGCTTCAACATAAAAAATACTCTCCCGTCCCACAAAATTATGCCTATTTTAATTTTGATCGGTCTCTCCAAATACACATTTAGTCATTAATAATTTCAATTATATATGAATAAAAATTATAAAAAATAACATTTAGAAAAAACACATTAAGACAAATCAAATAAGTACTTACATTACTATAATACTTTTATATATTGGTTGTACTTCATGGTCACAGTTTATGAATATTGATCGATAAAAGTCAAAATGAGCATAATTTTGTGGGACAGAGGGAGTATAAAGATAATGAAAAAATAGAGCAAATTGCTTTTTTAGGACACCAACTTTTAGTGTTTTTCAATAATAGGTCAAAAATTTTCGGGCTTTCAGTTTTAGGACAATATCTACAAAATTGATCATTTTCAAGCCATAATTGGGCCAGGATAACTCAATTTTATTTGGCCCGATGCCACGTGGATGCCAACTAAGCATTTCATTTATCAATTATGTTTTTCAATAATAGGCCAAAATTTTTGTGAGCTTTCAATTTTAGGACAAAATTAAGGAAAAAAAATCGAACATGCCCCCAATCTGAACAACCTACCTGTCCCAAACCTGAAAGATTAAAAGCTGAACTAGGCAACATATATTACTCTCACAACATTGCAACACAAGATAATAAATAAAACAAGATAAAATAACTACCACTTAATTGTCTAGTTTCAAAATAAGGCGAGGAGTTTGAAGCCAAATATATAGCCAAAATATGACATTTTGAAGTAGCAAAAATCATCACTTAAGTGCTTCATGACCAACATATCTTGCTAAACAATCTCATCATTTCTTCTTTCCTCGCAACTCAGCAATGGTAACAAATTTCGTGGCATGACCTTGTCTCTTAAGTTTATCTTGATGGAGTTACTCGTAAATGGATGGAACTGCTTTGAATTGGACTTGAGAGACTTGTGTAGGTACTTCATCTTGCATAACGTGCTCTTCATATTCATGTTCATCTTCTTCAACATGTTGACTGCTACTAGGAGGGAGCATTGAAGCATGGGCTGACTGCTCTTCATGTCTATCACTTGCAGTAATTTTGCTTCTCTTGGCATTTCTAGGTACCTACAATCTCCCCTATATACTAATGCAGAATATGCTGAGCCTAAGTGGCAGCTTCTCATACTTCGTCTGCCACATGTCTTCTACTGGTGTTTCGTGTGCTTATGTGTCAGCCTCTCATGCTTCAGCTGACATATAATCAATTACTGACCTAATCACTATTGCATTAATTGCATTATAATTATACCTCAAATAACTGCTACCTACCTTATTAATTTTTACAAATTAAGTAATATGAATTACGAATAAATAGGAATTGATTATATTTACAAAAATAGTTCATATTTTCATTAATTAAAAAATAAAAATTCCAAATAAAGAGAAATTTAATATAGTAGTGATTATGTTAAAAACTTAAACCTGAAATCTCGCAGAAATATTATATATTTCTATTAATTAATTAGTTTATATTAGTTAGTCATTATAATGAGGTATATCAATACAAAAATATCAACTGAAATGAAAGATGTTTGAGAGTATTATAAAAGAAGTGTTGAATATATAATTAAAAAAGTACTCGAAGTCCTAATCAATTAGATCATTCGAAATAATCTTATTAAGAAATATTATTGAAAGTGGAGAAACAATAGTTTTAATTACTATTTATAAATAAATCAAATAAACTATGAATAAATCAATTAGACTATCTTAGTTTTAAATCTTATTAATCAATACGAAATAGAAAGTTAAATAAAGAAACTCATATTTACTAAATTATATAATTACTGATTTGATGAATTTTCAAAGAGATATTTCTAAATACATAAGCAATTAAATTTAATAATAATAATATACTAATCCGAAAATTAGAAAATAAAATTGGCTGTTTTAAGTGTTTTTAAGTGATTTTTTATTTTTTTATTTTTAAAATATTTGTTAATTTATTTACTTTTGAAATAAATTATATATTTTTGAAAATTTTGGATTTGCTTTTGTATTTTAAATTATATCTAAATAATCTATGTATTCTTTTTTCAAATATAAGGATAATTTATCTCCATTTTGGCCAATTAACAGAAATCTTAAATACTTAACGATTTGAACCATTTTGGCAAAAAAAAAATCCAAAAAAGAATGTGGAACCAAATCTATTTTTAAAAATTTCTCATAGAACTAGAATGTATTTTCCTCCTAAAATATGTAAGCAGTTTTTTTTATTACAACATATTTATCAATATAATGATCTCTATATAAAAGAGTGTTATAGAGAATAAAAATTGATTATAAATCTTTTTAAAAATATATCTCGATAAGTATTTTAATTATTTTTAATTTTCAGTCACTCAAATAATAGAAAATTCGTATGAGGAAAGAAGAGAGTTATTGTGCTATTGCAACAATAATTGACTATGTGAGAGACTTTATTTTTATTTATTTTATTTTTTAATATATTTTGGATGATTAACATTTGCAATATTTTGGTACAATTGCTTTCATAATATTTATTATGTTATACTACATATTTAGGAGTAAAGTATTTATGCCACAAATGATATTAAATTAATCAGATAGTAGATTAACATTTAAATTTTAAAGACGATAATTTCTACTAATTATGCTTTTCCATGGTTATGCACTCTCCCATGTTGACGTGCATCTGTCAAGAATAGTATTCGATCGTTGTCAGTTTTATGTAGCCGTATCAAAATGAAGAGCACGAAAGACTTCAACTTTTTTTATTGCGACAAGAATGATGTAATTGTAAATAGAACAATTAATATAATTTACAAAGAAGTGCTATAAAATTTATAGTAAATGATTGGTTATTATGCGTTTTTATGTGAATTTTTTTTATGTTCCCGTATTTTATACGGGTGGTACACTAGTAATATATCAGAACCAGATAGATATAAGTAAAAGCATATTATCTTAATGACTGGATAATGTTAAAATATATTATATTTACCTTGTCTCTGCCACATGTCTTAGCATTGTGGCCTTGAGTTCCACATACACCGCACTTAACAGATGTTTGCTTTCTTCTTAACTTTGATTGCTTCTTCTTGAGTTTCACATTTTCTTTCTCATATGAACCCTTTCTCCGAGCTTTGCTTCCTTTTCCTTTTTCCATAAGAGGAGGCAATGGTGGAATATACATAGTTTCACCCCAAAATAATTCACCATTCACTTCATAGATGGTCTGACAATATGTTTTCCTAAAAGTGCTCACTGTGTAGTAGTCATGGACATTGTCATCTCTTATTTTTTTTTCTGATGGTTGATTGCACATATGGCATGGCTACATGGTATTCCACTTAAATCCTAGTTTCTGTAACACTCCCGTGATTTACAGAGATATTACAGCGCCGTAGATTCTTTTTGGAGAACCTACCAGGCTTAGACCAACATAAAACACATTAATCACCAATAAAACCGACACATTTCCACTCTTTAAAACCAACATCAACTCCAATATGATATACATCACAAAGCATACCAATACATGGTCTTTTTGGATCACAACAGATACAACAACCCATAATTGATCCAACAACATCAACAACAACTAACACCAACACATTAAACCATATATGACAGTACCCGCACGAGTACAAAAACCAAAACACAACTCTGACCATGACAAAACGGCCACCGACTCAAAATGATATATGATATCAGTGTTGCTCGTCATCCTCGTACCCTTCCTGCGCCGGCTCGCCACTAAGACTTGTACCTGAGCACACAACAAGTATATCCACCCCAGAAGGGGTCAGCAAGAAGCCGGTGCAAGTACAACGATTCCAAAATATGCACCACAAATGAATAACAGAATTCAAAGTACCATCATAGATATTCCGGAGTATCATACCACAACCATCATCACAAAACAACGAGGGCTATACTGGCACTATACCTCACCCGAGATACATACCACTCCCCAAAGAGACCTCGTCAGGCCCCTCTGGCTGTACAACCCTACCAAGTGAACCGCAGAAGCCTCGGTCTATGGAACCCAGGGGACCCTCACTGGTTTTACTTGGCACACGACCACATGTCACATTTTCAGAAATTATCAGTGTTTCACGAAATGGCACAAATCACGTTTTCTGAAATTACCACTTTTCATATAATCACATTTTCCACATATTCATACGAAGTACATCAAACACAATCAAAGTACTTGCCTCAATTACAATGGTACAGGGAATGGTGAACGAAAGGACCTGCCACCCGAACTTTCCTCAATGATTAGATCATAGCACAACACAACACTATATCAAACATAGTACGATGGAAACAGAAAGGTTTACCCTAAGTTCTACTCTTAGGGACAATCAATCAGACACTATGGGGTCAGCATGGATCATACACAACTACGGAATAAAATTCAAAACTTTATCCGTAAACTTCAATGAAAAGCAAAGGATTATAATTACAATATCATAATCAAGTACAATCACGGCTAGATATGGACTTTAGAGGATGAAACCTCAACAAAACTCTAAAATATTAAGAACTAGGGTTTCAAATGATTTTCCTTGATCCGGACGATAAAAGCTATTAAGATCTTGTTAACTTTGTTCTAGGAACTCTAAAATGTTGTTGGGTAGTGAAGTCCGGCCAAAATCTGCACTGCCCTACGTACAGATCACCTAGCCACTCGAGGAGGAAACAAGAGGGAGAGAAATGGCAAGAACTGAACTATGCTGTGTTAGTTATAATGGACGTGATTAGCGCGCGCTACAGGAAAGGTGTAGCGTGCGCTATCAGGCTGAAAGGTAGTCCACCGCCTTTGAAAGGCGGTGCAGAACTTTCTGCACTGGCCGCGCTAGCGTGCGCTACCCTAATGGTTAGCGTGCGCTACCTGTTAGTTTCCGAGTAGAGTCCAGAAACCTCTGTATGTACTGACCAACCATAATGGAGTGCGCTACCATCGCAAATTAATGTGTGCTACCAATGCATAATTAGCGCACGCTAGCAACACAGTCTAGCATGCACTAACTGCTACTTCTCAGTATCACCACTATGGAGTTTGGTCAGAACGGACACATCCTGAGAGGCACATGACTCGACCATCACTCCAACATACCAGTTCCAACTCCAATATACACACGATTCCAGGCAGCAAAAAATATAATATGGAACTATCCCGAACTAATTCCCAATAGAATACGACCAAAAATAAAATACATTATTAATAAAGTACACGGATATTACACCCTTACCCTTTAAAAAGAAGTTTCGTCCTTGAAACTTGAAACAGGAAGAGGGTCATCGAAATATTTGTCCGAGTCACCAATCGTATTCATACAAATTGTAATTCTTAATCATAAACATTACACCAGTACATAATTATAAGAAAACATCGACACATAGCATGCCCCATTAAGCATAGCTCATGGGTTAACGATGACAGAGTTGTCTTCGACCTCTTCTTCCGGGTCATCTTCGGGATCTTTCTCGGGATCCTCTTCGTCTTCTGCGACTTCTTGTCCCGCTACCGGGATTAGGGCTGCTGGGAGGATAGCAAGGATTTCCTTAGCGTTGGCTCGTATAATTTCCCTTTCTTGCTGGATTTGATCCTGGAGGGCCTCTCTCGCTTGAGTGTACTGTGCCTCCCTTTTCTCTAAGAGTACGCCATACTGCAGCCAACTGAGCTTCTAGCTGCGCAGCGTGCTCGCGTTCTCGTGTAGCTGCTTCCTGCGCAGTCTGACTTGCATCTCGACGAAATTGTGCTACGGACTCTAGATAATTGATATGCTCTAAGAAACGTGTATGCTTAGTAGGATCCATACTTACAAGATTATTCAACGGTTTCCTCTCGATTGATGTCTTAAGTTTACTATGGAAATACCTCCAAGGGCCTTATATACACATCAAACCGACTTTAAGTCGGTGGCCCTAGCGGTGCTACAGTTGTCTTTAGTAGCTGCTATTATTGCGGCGCCGTCATCCAGTGTTAGTTATCTATCGCACGATGTCGTCATCCAGTGTTAGTTATCTCTCTCCGCCACAACAATGATAATATTAATAATTAAAATCTTAGCGATAGACTTGCAAGAATACCTGCCAGGAATCGAGTTACTCAATAGTATGAATATGATCAAAATATTGGTCAATCTAAAAGATGTAATCACGGACTCTCGTTATTCCCACTTGATGTCAAGACATGATGACCATCTCTCAGATGTTGATCGTCGAGACTAGCAAACCTAAGAAACAAAAATAGATAAAAAAGAAAAGGAACTAATGGGAAAATAAAATTATTACATCCCACTCCTTTTGAAATAAGTTTCGTCCCAAAGCTTAGGACATGAAACAATCAATGCAAGGTAAACTTTGGATGATAGGTGTTATCTGCTGCCAACAACGGGCACAAAACTTCATGTCATACAAAGTCGCTGCAGTCCGATTCAATACGCAAGAATATTTACGAAGTGCAATGATCATGAATCACTACAGTTGATAATCCAAATAGTACAATAATCAAAAATCAAGCTTAACGCTGAACAAGTATATAATTCCATCAACCCCAAAGGTTTGGGAGACGACTCACTGGGACGAGTACCTGAATCTTAAGAAAAGCAGATGCTCGATAGTCACGATGCGAGATCGAGCAATCAACAATCAAACCACAATGATCGAACAATATTGATCGAACAACAATAACAAGATGACAATAATCAAACAACCTCCCGAGTTATACTGGCCCTGTACCTCACCCGAGATACACACCCCAGGAGTCCTCATCAGGCCCTCACTGGTTGTATAACCTAACCAAGTGATACATTTTCCGAAATACTCATTCACACAAAGTACATCAAACACAAGCGAGTCGATAGGATGAAAAAAAATACAGAAGTCAAAAACTCGGGTGTCACGATCCACTCTAAATGAAGGAAGTTTGTCCCCAAAATTTAGAACAACAAAAACAAGGTAATAACATAACAAGCAACTTCATAAGGCCGAATGACCAAATATCTAAGCATTCTGATGAATGTGGAATGAGTACTAACATCACGAGGATTTCTCGGTACTGATGCAATTCAGTTAACGACACAAGTTGAAATCAAAATAAAGCACAACACAAATAGTTATGGTTTGCTCGAGTGGAATCATGAGTTACCAAATGAAATATGGTCCAATATTCAATGATAATGGGGTTATACAATGAGATCTTGAAACCAGTGCATGACGGAAACCACATTTACGATAATCTTAGACATCAAGCCAATCATCGCGGTACCATCAAACTCGCAAGTTTCGCAGAGCGACAACAGAGTCAAGCATGAGGGTTCAAGGACCTAAATTGTACAAATACAAGAATCCCGATTATTATACTCTTCTCCAAGTTAGAGATAGAAAGCAAGAAGATAAAAAGAATCAAAGCCATAATTGTCGGGAGCATCAACAATTCGGACATATTATGAAAGCATCACTTGCCATCATCTGGCGTACGGGATGCCCCTTGATCACTTGCTTTGTCCACCAAGAGTTTACGGACATTCAATCGAACGTTAATTGTCCACGGTTCCTCAGAATCTTCAGAATCGTTAGCCGAGCGAAACAATTCAGAATTATAGATATACAATCATAGGACATGACCAATAACAACATTCAACATCAATTGATTCATCAGCATTGAGTTGAAAATGAGATCAAGAATAAAATCTACAAAATGATTAACTCAAGAAAAATCAAGGAATTGCCTCAATCCAGTGAAGAACAATATATTATAAGATGTTATACTCCAAAACACATTTGAATAAAATCAACCAAGATCACGAACCCTAGTCTCCTTCGATTCACATCTTGGTGTTGCCCGCGGAGAAAAAAGAAAAGAGTGGAAATGATGAATCACGAATGCTGTCCGGTTTATATACCGGACATATTAATATGCGTTAACTACAAGCATTAGCATGTGCTAACGAGACCTACAACCCCAGTCCAGTAGCTTCTGGATTGCCCCCCGAATCACCAGTTAACGCGCGTTACCCCCCGTAGCGTAGGCTAAATGCTGCACCTTAGCACGCGCTACATAATTGTATAGCGTGCGCTGCTGAACTCTAAGTCAAATGCAGTAGTTTCCGCATCTCGCGTTAGCGTGCGCTATCCACAGGGTATCGTGCGCTAACTGTTTCAATTTCAGTAAAATAGTCGTGAACACATCTCAAACAGAACTAGAACTGAAGGTTATCAATAAACGGCAACATACAAATTCGAACACCATCGGTTCGTACGTATATAACACCACACAAACACTCATCAAAAGACCATTAACAACTAAACTGGAATCCTTCCTCTCGGCGAAGAGGGTTATTATCACGAGTGTATACAAAACAACCTGACGTTTACACCATCAACTTGATCACAATTGTGAGTACTATTGTCCAAAATCTTCCAAATGGTTTCTGTCTCATTGCCCCGCTTGTCAACTCAGTTACTGAGGGGGCTTCATAGGGTATTGTCTGATCTCAAGTACTCAAAGTAGGCAACACTAGAACGTCGAGTTTGCGAAACACGTATACTATATACAAGGGTGAGTATATATACATGCGTATTATGCTTAAAATCAACTTTTGGACTTCTGACAGGAATAATAATACCATGTCCAAAACACAACCTTTTGCGAATAAGGGGCGAGTCACGTTTCGCCCAAAACTCGTGAATACTTTAGACGAGGAAGTTTTATTTCTCATGTCAACTTTCAATTTTTTTTTTGTAAACAAAGTTTTAAAATGTCGTAACTAGTTTAAAGGATTTACATTTCAAATACCGCAAATTTAAGAATCTTTCCTCTTCTACCAAAACGTTTACTTGAGAAAAAGTTTTCGCCGAAATATGTGACAATAAGACGTTCATAGGTCTTCACCGCTTGAAAAAGCTCACAACACTACCTCAAAAATATTCGTGCAGCGGATAAAATCGACACTTAAAATTTCATTCTTGATGAAATGTAGGAATCAATAATATTCCCAGTTTTCCAACATACGTTATGTAACTATTTTCACCCGGACTGTATAGTATACTCATGCACATCCCAACAATCCTAATACCACCAACAAATTCCAGCCCCTCAACCCAGGGTTATTTGAATTAACACAACACAACCACTACACACATAGGAGGGAGCTTACAATCGAAAGATTTACCTTCTCATTACATCAATATACACTAGTTA
Organism: Orobanche coerulescens; assembly: GCA_033398695.1. Taxonomy (NCBI): domain Eukaryota; kingdom Viridiplantae; phylum Streptophyta; class Magnoliopsida; order Lamiales; family Orobanchaceae; genus Orobanche; species Orobanche coerulescens. Next base: position 57,517,620 of record CM065803.1, read on the forward strand.
CTTAGACGTATAAAGGGAAGGAAAACAATAGACACAACTCCAATGGAACACAATTCACAAGAGGAACTCAAAATCCAAGTATGCTCGGAAAGAGACTAAAACAATCTGGGAATAAGGAATTAGAGTTCACAGAGACTTACAGCGCAGGTCGCACGAGATGGCAGCAACCCAGTGATATCATAAACAAACGACCAACTCAACCTTGAAAGACCCAAAACACCAAAAGCCTAGGTATCCATAAACCTAGGCTCTCATACCATCTCTGCAACACCCCCATGATTTATAGAGATATTACAGCGCCGTAGATTCTTTTTGGAGAACCTACCGGGCTTAGACCAATATAAAACACATTAATCACCAATAAAACCGACACATTACTCTAAAACCAACAACAACTCCAATATGACATACATCACAAAGCATACCAATGCATGGTATTGTTGGATCACAACAGATACAACAACTCACAACTGATCCAACAACATCAACAACAATTAACACAAACACATTAAACCATATATGACAGTACCCGCGCGAGTACAAAAAACAAAAACACAACTCTGACCATGACAAAATGATACATGATATCAGTGTTGCTCGTCATCCTCGTGCCCTTCCTGTGCCAGCTCACCACTAAGACCTGTACCTGAATACATAACAAGTATATCAACTCCAGAAGGGGTCAGCAAGAAGCCGGTGCAAGTACAACGATTCCAGAATATGTACCACAAATGAATAATAAAATTCATAGTGCCATCACGGATATTCCGGAGTATCATACCACAATCTTCATCACAAAACAACGGGGGCTATACTGGCACTATACCTCACGCGAGATACATATCACTCCCCAAAGAGACCTCGCCAGGCCCCTCTGGCTATACAACCCTACCAAGTGAACCGCAGAAGCTTCGGTCTATGGAACCCAGGAGACCCTCACTGGTTTTACTTGGCACATGACCACATGTCGCTTTTTCAGAAATTATCACTTTTTCACGAAGTGGCACAAATCACGTTTTCTGAAATTACCACTTTTCATAAAATCACATTTTCCACATATTCATACGAAGTACATCAAACACAATCAAAGTACTTGACTCAATTACAATGGTACTGGGAACGGTGAACGAAAGGACTTGCCGCCCGAACTTTACTCAACGATTAGGTCCTAGTACAACACAGCATTATATGAAACACAGTACGACGGAAACGAAAAGGTTTACCCTAAGTTCTACTCTTAGGGACAATCAATCGGACACTGTGGGGTCAGTATGGATCATACTCAACTATGGAAGAAAACTCAAAACTTAATCCGTAAACTTCAATGAAAAGCAAAAGATTATAATTACAATATCATAATCCAGCACAATCACGGCTAGATTTGGACTTTAGAGGATGAAACCTCAACAAAACTTTAAAATATGAAGAACTAGGGTTTCGAATGGTTTACCTTGATCCGGATGATAAAAGCTGTTAAGATCTTGTTAACTTTATTCCAGGAACTCTAAAACATTGTTGGATAGTGAAGTCCGGCCAAAATCTGTACTTCCCTACGTCCAGATCACCTAGCCGCCGGAGGAGGAAAGAAGAGGGAGAGAAAGGGCAAGAACTGAACTACACTGTCCTATTTACACTGGATGTGATTAGCACGCACTACAGGCAAGGTGTAGTGTGCGCTATCGGGCTGAAAGACAGTCCACTGCCTTTGAAAGGCGGTGCAGAACTTTCTGCACTGGCCGCGCTAGCCTGCGCTACCCATAATGGTTAGCGTGCGCTACCTGTTAGTTTCCGAGTAGAGTCCAGAAACCTCTGCATGTACTGACCGTCCATAATGGCGTGCACTACCATCACCAATTAACGTGCGCTACCAATGCATAATTAGCGCGCGCTAGCAACACCGTCTAGCGTGCCTAACTGCTACTTCTCAGTATCACCACTATAGAGTTTGGTTAGAACGGACACATCCTGACAGGCACATGACTCGACCATCACTAACAACCAACATACCAGTTCTAACTCCAATATACACATGATTCCAGGCACCAAACAATATAATATGGAACTATCCCAAACCAACTCCCAACAGAATACGACCAAAAATAAAATACATTATTAATAAAGTACACGGATATTACAGTTTCTGCGGCCACAAGTTCTTTTTTCTAAGTCCACTGCAAACTGCCCCCATCATTGCATCTGATCTCATATTGTTTGTTATCCCCATTTATTGGCATACAATTACCAGCTTTTCAGCATGTTTTTCAAGGATTTTCTTAATTCTTGGGCATAATCTACTCTTCCATTTGAAGGCTGCCAACTCTCTATGTCCTTGAAATCCCACCATGATCCAAGACCTAATCCATTCTAGCATATTGATAACGGGCGCCTCTCTTGCATTTAGGATGGTAGAGTTAAAATCCTCACAAACATTGTTAAGCAGCATATCATATTTGGATGTCTCGGTGAAATGTGACTTAGTCCACTGATGTGGAGGCTTTGCTTCCAACCAAGCCCAGGCTGCCTCATTCAAGTTTTTCAACTCCAACATCTAAACCTTCCATTCACCTACTATGCTGGCATTTGCGGCGTCCATGAGAGCAGTTTTGAAACTTAATCCTCTAAAGCCAGCTGACTTAAAATTCTCATGAAGATGTCCGACACAAAACCTATGCTCAGAATTTGGAAATGTTTTACGCATTGCTTGAATAAGTCCCTTCTTCTTATCACTCATGAATGTGTAATCACTCCCAACACCAAGCTCTAAATCCCGTTTCAGAACTTCCAGAAACCACTCCCAATTATAGTCCGACATCCAATTTTAAACCCCTTCTTTATGAAGACACATGTACACTCTATCAAACCTTGTCTGACCATTTTGATCTTCTACAGAGTTTATAAGAACAGTTGACCCAGGATTAGAACTCTTTATTTCCTCAGCATAGTCCCACGGTTTGGCAAATTGAGCATTTCGATCTCCCTCAAGTTCTTTTAGAGCTATTCTTTTATCCCTATACGCATGTTGTCTAGATATATCCACTTTAAGCTCATCCATTGCATCTTGCCGAAAGACCTTCACCTTTCTATTGCGATCTATCACAAACTTTGGTTTAGATTTCCTAGCTAACCACCTAGGCTTCATGTTCTTAATATGGAATGTTTCATCACAATTATCACTATGAGTGCTCACATATCTCCTAATTTGCCAAGTCTTCTCATCCTTGAACTTTATCAGTGAAATGACCCACTTACATCCAACACTATCACATTTTACATACAACCTAGTAGGAGCAGTTTGTGTGAACTTCATAGTCCTAGTTCTAATTGCATGTGACTGCACCACTTCTTTAAAAGATTTTTTCGAACTAAACAACATACCAAGTTCAAATTCTGGTTCAAATGCAACTTCAGGATTAAAAACATGATAGTTTTCATCATCTTTCTCAACATCAAAGTCTTTTTCATCATCAAAATCATTCCCGTCTAAATGCACAACATCAACATCCTGTTCACTCTCTTCACCATCAGAATCTGGTATAATAATGTCATCCACTTCCTTTGACACATAAGTATCATACAGTGTGTTATCATTATCTGAATTTTCATCCAAGCTATAGTCAGAATCATACATATAATCAACATCACTATCCTCATTACCCTTATCCTCACAATGAGCAGTAGAATTCCCAACACTACAGTTGCCAGCATCATCCAAATTCTCATCCGTAGAATTTTCTTGTACATGAAAGACAACTTGTCTCATACCCAGAGATACTAAACAAAAGTCCCTGACTTCCTCATCGGTTTTCAACAGCTTAAAAGTATTGTTACTTATTATATAAATCTTTGGTTCCCCAGTTATTAAAAATCACTGCTCAATAGTATTTTTTAGAGAATTCATGCTAATCTGCTTAACAATAACATGGTCTAGCACAATTTTGCTTCCCCCAATATATTTTGCACTAGTTGACTGCACTAATGTTCCTCCATATTTCAAGACAACTGATACATAAACACCCAAAGGTTCTGCAACTCGTGTTGCCACCGGGCCGTGAACCACCGGTTCCGGGCCCGAACTAGTGGTTCCGGTTCACCAGAAGAGGTGAACCTGAATCGGTCCGGTATTACGTAAAGGGCGGTTCTGGGCCCAGGCAGCGGTTACAGTCGGGCGAAGCCGGCAGTTCAGGTGAACCGCGGTTCCGTTTTTGTAATTTATAATATTTATAATATTATTTATATCTTATTTTTTTTCTAAATTAAATGATGAAATTTCTAAATTTTGTAATTTACAAGTGTTGAAACTTTGAAATTACTTAAGTTAATTTAATAAAAATATAGTAAGTTATTAAATAATTTAGAAATTTACAAATTCTTTATGTTGTGTATTTTTTTATATAATTTATAGTAACTTGTAATATTTTTTATGACTTCTTTTTTTTTTAAATTAAATTACTTGTGTTGAAAATTTGAAATATTGAAAACTTGAAATGCAATAAAGTAAAAATAGTTCTAAAACATTCACAATCAAAATAATGCATAAAGATTGATATGTTCATTGATTCTATCTATGTACAAAGGAAATATTACAATGATACAATCTCTAAAAATATTGAAATTTGAAAATTTGAATTTTGTTTATAGATAAAACTGGGGGGAGTTGGGAATAATTTGAATTTTGAATTTGAAAAAATTTGAAATTTGAAAATTTGAATTTTGAATTTGGGCGGAAAACCGCCGGTTCCGGGCCGAACCGCCGGTTTGGCCCGCCGGTTCACGGGCTCAACTTTAACCCGTAACCGGCCCGTGCAGCACAGCGGTTCCGGTTCCGAAACCGGCCCGCCGGTTCCGGTTCCGACCCGGACCGTCGAATTCGGGCCAGTCCGGGCCGAAACCGCCGGTTCCGGTTAAGATGTGGCACCCCTATCTGCAACAATACAAACCAAAAAATAATACAATGAAAACCACCCAATGCTTACCATAGTAACAATTTCAGAATACAATAAAACACATTAATATTTAATATATATTCTGAAAATTTCCAAGTAGATCCAAAACCTCATTCCCATTCTCAAAACCCACGTCAAAATCCCAAGCATAAAAAGCAATTGGAAATAACTTGCTGTGCATGGGTGGTGGTCTATTAATGTTTTTCTTTCTCCCGCAGTCTCACCATCGTCACGTGGACCTTGCTTTCACCTTGCTTCAGCTTGCTTTCACCATGGTTGCAATGGATTTGGGACTAGGGTTCTTCGATTTTTGGGGACAGCCGATTGAATTTTTTGTTTTTTGAACAGCTTAGCTTCTGTATTTGCAATAGAATTATTAATTTTACTTTTTAATTTATGTAATGTGATAAATATATTGCTTTGTTGGCAGATCCACATGGCATCGGGCCAAATAAAATTGAGTTAGCTCGAAAAATTTTGGCCTATTATTGAAAAACACTAAAAATTAGTGTCCTAAAAAGACAATTTGCTCCAAAAAATAGCACAAATGCTTGATGCATTGATGCACCGCGTCTACCCATCACATGATTTATCCATCCACTCTTCAATCAATATTGAATTATAGTTCGCCCTAAAATCTACCTGCTCTTAGTTCAATATCGATCATCCTTTATATAAGAGGTGCCTAACACGCCAGACCCTTGTAAAAAAAATCACTTGTCACAAGATAATCTCTATAATTGAATTTTTGTACCATTGCAAGTCCAAAATAACAATAATAGTAAGAAAGAATATGTTTTAAGCACCAAGCATGCAAAGTTTTAGAGATAAAGATATACGAATTAACACCGGCGCATACTTCATTGCATCTCAGAAAATACTTCTCTATACACGATATGTGTAGTAATATTTGTCGGACATTCAATTTCATCACATACCACAAAGTTAAGCTCATTTCTATTCATTCTGGTAGCGTTTGGTGCGAGCGAGATTAGACGAGGCCCCAGACGGAGACGAAGCCCCGGGCCAGGCGGACGGAGGCTGACAAGAGGCGGGGCAGACGGGACGGGACAGGGGCAGGACAAAACAAATGTATACATCTTGTGTTTGGTAAGACTAGGACTAGATAGGACAGGATTATACAATTTTCCTTAAACTTGTTTGATGATTTTATATATCATATAATAGTTATAAATGACACAAATAAATAATATATATTTAAATAATTTAATTTAAAAGTATTTTATTTTTTTAAGAATTTTCAAACACATAAATACATACATGAATGATAGTACAAAAGGTGGAGGTGGCCGACAGTGTTTTGCGATGGTGGCGACGGCAATGGGTGGTGGTGATCGGTGGAGATAGAAATGGTCGATGATCGAAGTAGTGGATATGGTAGACAATGATAAAGGATGGTTGGTGGTGGCTACCGGTGGCCGCCGATGGTGGTGGCGGCCATAGGTGGTGGTGATCGGTGTTAGTGTAGGTGGAGATGGTCAACGATAGTAATGGTGGTGGTGATGGATGAATGGTAATGAAGATGGTGGAGAAGCTTGTTATAGTGGAGGAACAAGTAGTGGTGGCCGAGGGTGGTTGGCGGTGGTTATCGGTGGCCGTCGATGGTGGTGGTAGCGGTGATCATTGGTGGTGACCGATAAAGCTAATATCATAATAGTTATATATCAAATGAGGGTAGGTCAATGATTTTTTTGTTTCTGTCTCACTTTTGTCCCATGTTGTTCCACCTATTTTGGTGGAACAAGAAAATGCCCTTTTTTGTCCCATCCTGTTCCACCCTGTCCACCCTTGTTCCTGTTCCATGCCGCGCCAAACGTGGGACAGTGAATTTTTGTCCTGTCCCATGTCACGCCAAACATGGGACAGTGAATGTCTGTCTGTCGCTTGTCTTTGTCACGTATCAAACGGCAATTTCTTGGAACAGCTAGATACAGTTGTTCAAGGGTAAATAAATGTCTTCTAAGAAACACCCTGATATCAGTAAGTGTTTGTCCCTAACTCCTTTTAATCGTCATCTCATAATAAATAATTACTTGTTGCATACATGTGTGTAAAAACATATAGCACTATTAAAACTTATTGACATATTATAATTCGTAGTCCACAGACACTTCATTGTTTAGAATATACAAACAGAAATTAACATTAAGAACATCAAAAACAGAAATAAAACAAAAATCAAAAACACATACCGAAACAAAATTTAACATGGAAACTAGAACAGCCATTAACAAAAGAAATTAAAAATAGAAATTAAAACCAAATTAAAACAGAAATTAAAATGTTAAAGAGAGAAATTAAAAATAGGAATTAAAAATATAAACTCAAACAAAATTTAAAATTGAAATTAGAACAGACATTAATAAAAGAAAATTAAAAACTAGAAAATAAAACCTTAAAACATAAATTAGAATATCAAAAAACAAATATCAAAAACAGAAGTTAGGCAATTGCTCCGCGTAACAAGTCATATAACACCTCCAAACTTTTTAAATGCAGTTAGGCAACAAACCAAACACTCATAACTTTTTTTTTTTTTTTATACCAGGGTTAGAACTACACTAGTTAGGATAACGATGCAACATCAAATCTTTCTGAGTTAAATTGCGAGATGTGTATCGCTCAAGGTTTTAAATATCTTTCAACTACCACGCATGCGAGTCGTCCCAAGTAATTCTCCATGATGGACCCCATCAAATCCAACCGCATGGTCCCAGAGATCGGCCTCACACTATCGCAGAAGCCACAATATTTAATTGTTCCACCGTCTGCAGGAGGCTAGGACCTAACCCTTAGTCAAAGACTAAGGGATCATTGGGCCTTGAGAAAAGTGTTGTCACTAGGAATTGAACCCCTGACCTCCAACTAAATTGAAGGTCAGATGGCCAACTGCGCCAAGGCAGTTGGTTACCAAACACCCATAACTTGATCCAAACAACATTGTACTACCCTCATAAAATACCCATAACCAGTTGGTTAAGAGGAACATGTAGTCATGCTAGTTTTTTTTTGGAGATATACGAAACTGCTTTTGAACATTTGAAAATGATAATTTTCAAAATGATATATTTTGAATAAACTAATTTGCTCGCTGTCGTGAAAATATATTTTTCCTAGAATTGATTTTGAGAAACAATATTTTTATTAAAATAAATGTCTTAAAAACATGTTTCATCACAGCATAGCTGAAGTGTGGCAGAATGAGTAATGGTCAATATATCAAGTCATATGGGAAAGAGGTGATTTTAACAAGTCTATACAATAAGATTTTGGATTTTACCATGCAATTTTTCCCGACCGAATATTAGTGGAATTGGTGACGAGCCGAATTGATATACAGGAGTATGAGTGTGATCAATCATTTGCATAATTTCATTTTATTTAATTGTGTGTATTCGAAAAGAATTGTCATCAAGAACTTGACATAAGCGAGCCAGTTTAATTTTTCGAAAAATTAATTTTTGTTGTCTTAATACTGGTTTTGAGTTTTGAAATTCTTGAAAGAACTTTCGGGAATGGATTTTTGTTGACAAGATTATAGAATTTCAAAAGCTGTTTTGAAAATGTGATTGGTATACGTACAAACATAGTACATAATGCATATCATGGTGAAGTTCTGAGTGAGACCCACAAACTGGATAACACATTAATGGTACGATGAAAAGAGGTTCGAACTTCAGTATGGTAGTTTGGTTATCCAGGGATGACCGGTTGGTTGATCAGATAAGAGAAATATATCGCGTGTTGTAGATTCAGTATAGAATATGATTTGGGAACTTTTGGGTTTTGTAAAACCGGGGCATATGTGCTATGTGACTCTATTGGTGTGGTAGTTGCGTGATTTTGCTATAGTGATTTTTGACTTTTGAGCCATATTGATTAGTCGTTCATACTCCATGTATGATTGAGCATGTTCGTCGGTTTGCGACTGGTTGTTCATACGCCCGAGAGGTATGTTCAACAGTCGGGTGTTTTTTTTTTAGATCCACTGTATGTGATTTGTATAGCATTTTGAGAATTTTATTCTCTCGTATATCTGTTTATATGGTTCTTTGTTGATCGTGTTGGCGCTTACCATGTGATGGTATTCTCGGTTATTGTTGATCTTTGTTGGTAGTATTGGAGCTTATCATATTCATAATGTTCTCGGTTGTGTTTTGACCTTTGGTTGGTCGAATTGAAATTTATCATGTCGATGATAATCTCGGTTAACTTATTGGTTGACCATTGTTATTGATCGTGTGAGCGTTCGGACTTGGTGTTGATGTTTCGGGATTTGTTGCCATTGTTTTGGGCAATTGTTTCACAGATGTATCGTGTATTATTGGTTTTTAACAGGATTGGGACTTGATTGTGCGATCAGGCAGACAGACTTTGACACGGATAGATTATTCCATAATTGAGTTACAACGATGTATTTTGTTGAAATTCGCGAAATTGTGATTGTAAGCGTATTGAGGCTTTGAATGGGGAGTTATTCGCTAGTATCACATGAGATCATCGACTTCACGCATTTGTATGTATACTGTTTCTGTTATTCGCTTTTGGCGATGATTGATCGTTTTCGTGATGATTTTAGATATTTTGGTTGAGCTATTGTTTACGATGGGATTGCAAGTTTCGAGGACGAAACTTTTGTTAAGTGGTGTAGTATGTAATATCCTGAATTCCCACTATATTTGTTTAATGTTATTTTTATCCGATTTATACTGCACAGTGTGGAATCTGTACAGTAGGGGTAAAATAATTGAAGGACTGAGATAGTTGTATTGGTACAAATGACATAATTGGTCGACAATTATATTTGAGGATATCGTGTATCAGGTTTATCGTATGAGAATGTTAGTGGGACGAGTATATGTATTCAGTATGTCGTGTATACATATTCGGTATATTGAGACGACAGGCAGGAGCAGTTGTAAATGGCTAAGTATAAAAGCCATTACGTACGTTAAGCGTAGGAGCTTACGTATGTAAATATGCAAGCGTAACGTACGTTACGTAGAGTACATAACGTACATTATGAAGAGAATCGAACATGATCAGGCTATGACCGACAAGTGGGTCCCGTGGTCGGCAACTTGCGGCTGACGTGTGAAAAGGCAAGTCAACGAAGAGGTTAACGTACGCAACGGATTGCTCATTACGTATGTTAAATGGGTATATTACTGTAGCAAGTCAACGACAATATTACGTATGCTATGGCATGGGCCTTACGTACGTAAGGCATCGGACGAAATGTGGCAGTGAGTTTTGGATGCTGATTACGTATGTTATGTAGGACATGTAGCGTACGTTAGTAGGTCTTACGTACGTTAGTGTTGGGTGTTAACATACGTAATGATCTGTGCAGGTTATAAAATAAGGACCGGTCTTTCATTTCTTCACGAGAAGAAATAGATATCTTCCTCCCAAACTTCGTCCCTCTTCACTTCTAAGCCTATTCCTGACCCTTCTACCCTGGTTGATACCTTGATGGTTCGATTAAAAACTTGAGGTTCGGAATCCTTGATGTTTCTTTAAGTGTTTGATTGTTGTGGTTCTTCTTTAAGAGGTATGTTGGATAACTCCTCTCTTTAATTTTGGATTTTGATGTTATTGCTGATATTTTCTTCGTATGATGATGGTTATGGTGGTGGTAGTGTTGTGATTATTGAGGTTATGTAAATTGTATGTTGCAGAATATGATGAAATATGTCTTCAAAATGTTGTTTGTTATGAACATGATTATAGAATCATGGTGTTCTTGATATATATCACATCAAAGAGGAATATGTGATAGGATATATAATGGTTTTTATTATAAACATGGATTTCAGAATTAAAACCAATATTATGGTGATTGTAGTAGTTGATTTCATATGTTCTTGATGAAATATGAATTATGATAATGAGGATGAATCCGTAAAGATCATGGTTAATCTTAGAACATGATTATCAATGGTATTGAACTATTTGGATAGTTCGGATTGTCGATTATGTCGGTCGTATTATTTTACTGTGAATTTACAATTATGAACAAGGAGAAATCTTGTTAGTTCATCTAGGAGGTTGAATTCAGAATAGAGTATGTTACGTAATCCTTGTTATCGGGATGAGTTGATCGTTGATATGATTATCGGATTATGGAATCGTATTGTGGTTATGGATTCGTGATTGATTGATTCGGGTTGTTCTGATTTGTGTTTTATCGGGATATTATGGAATTGTTGGATTTGTTGATCGGTTATATTCATTGTTGATTATGATCATCGAGTTGCGGTTTGTATTGTGGATATGAGTTCGTATTTGTTGAGTTGGATTATTTGATCTTGTATATCATCGAGGTATCGATGAACCGTTCAGTTTGATTGGTTGGCTATATCGGTTATTGATTGTTATCGGATTGTTGTTTATTGATTACTTTAATATCTTGTGATAATTGATCGTTGACTAGAATAATATGTTGGGGTCGAGTTCGAGTATGTTCGGGAATTACTTTGGCCGGGGCTGAAGAGCTTGTAGATAAAGGCAAGGAAATTGGTAACGGCTTCACTATCGTCGTATCGGTATCGAGGTAAGTTGTTACTTGCTCAATTTATAATATTTAATGAATGGTTTCAATTTCATTCGTTTATAATTCGTATAGCAATGATTATAATTGTGAACTCTGGATATTTGGATTTGTACATTATTTTATGATATTGGAAATTAAATCATAATGTATATGATTTACCTTTGTTATTGGTATACTTTGGTATCGAGGATACATTGTGATAAAGATGAGGATATGAGTTATCAATAGTCTATGATATTTTGGATCGTCAAATATTGAGGATAATCGTCGGTGAGGGTTTCTGACATCGAGATTGCTCTCGAAAGACTCGAGGCAAGTCCTCTAATCATTATTGTCATTTTGTATCGATCATGTTGTGATACATTCGTGTATTGTTGTTATGTATTTGTGTATTGTTGTTATCATGCATTTGTGCATTGTTGTCGTATGTCCACCTCGTGTTGATCTGACGAGATCATCTTGGGATCTATGCTAGCGTGCACTGGATTATTGGACGGGTTTTTCCACCACATGTTGGTTCGACGGGAACCTCGTGGGAATCTATGTTGTGTGCGCTGGATCATTGGATTACCATGTGTTGTTGTGCATATGTATATTGTTGGTTATCCACCTCGTGTTGATCTGACAGGATCATCTTGGGATCTATGCTGTGTGCGCTGGATCATCGGATTTCCATTGAGTATACATTGTTGTTATTGCTATTAGCATATTGACGTTGTCATATGAGTATGCATTTGTAGGTCTTGTGTTAGCACCATGTCCGTATGATGTTTTGATCTGGTCTCGGATTAGACTGTCAAGATTCGTTGTGGCATTTCGTATCTTGAGGTACGTTCAGTATTTTGTTTGGTATTTGTCTTTTGATGGACAATCGATTATCGTTTTGAGATTTGATGGTGTTATCTGATGGATTGGATTTGGCCAGAGTTGGCATGATTCCATATTGGTGAGATATGATGATATTTTGAGAATCTTAGGTATTGTCTGAGGTAGAGTATAGATGTTGTGTTTGAGTTTATTGGTTAATCGATAATACGAGATTTGCAATATGATAAGGGTTATTTTGATAAGGATTATCACGAATTGGTAAACTTATGACGGTAAGATTACATTGGTAGTATTCTTACTTAGTATTTTCATTGGTATGTCACTATTGACGTGATGTGATCGTTATCATTGTTGAGTATTATGGCTGACCCCCGTCGTGGGCCTTCTTAGGTTCTTGGGATATTGATCTTGTAGCGGTCGTGAAGAGATGAGCTTCCCGGAGGATGCTGGCTATGGCGTGTGTTTGTGAATCGAGTACTTTGACTAGTTGTTATATACCACTACTAGAGTATTTTTAACTGTTTGTCATTTCCGCTGTGTGAGTATTTTTAAATGTCATTTTGGTATTTGGCAACTTAAGTTATTTTGGAAAATCATTTTCTAAACTATTTTGTCGGTACGTGTAAGCGGTGGTTTAACGTGTACTTTTGAAATCGTCAAGTTTAGGCATTTCGGCCTTGCACTTTCAAATGATATGTTCGACGGCATTTGATAAATGGATTTTTGAACATTTTTTAAAGATATTACCGTCATTGCCGCTTAGGTGTATTTGAAATGTTTGTAAAAATCACTTTCAGCCTTGTGAGTTAAATTTCGGGGCCCACGGAGATGTTGTGTATGCCCTCGAATGCCACTCAGAGGATGTTGAGTGAGGGCATTATATTTGTTATTATGTAATTTATTATCATAAGGCAAATGGATATTTCTTTATTTACTGGTAGTTACTGGCATTCCTAACTCGTAAATATACATAGAGAAACTAGTTCATGTATTTGAGAGCAAAACGTTCCACTCCTTATTGGATAAGGGGGTCGCCTTATAGCTCAAATACTTAATCGTTCGCAAGTCGATGAAACTTGACTAGGCGTCAAGTTTATGTGAAGACTTGTATGACGTGTTATTTGACATGGATAATGCCAGTCGAAGACTAATGGTTAGTGAGAGCACACATTATAGGTATGCTAATTTGATTAGTATACTCGAACCGACTCACCCTCGATTCGTCACATGGATTTCACTCCGGGACAGTTAATGACGGAATCGAAAGGTTGTGATAGGTATTCGTGAACCTTCGACTTGAGGATTTAGTAGGGATGTGCTTGTGACGTCAAGATTTTGATTAGAGTAGTTCGACCCTATATCCCGGAGGGCGGGGGTCAATCTCGACGTGCATCTTGACGGGCAAGTGGCAGGTCCTACTGAATACCAAGATAGAATTCTTTCTCCTCTAAGTGAACGGGTTATATGTCCTATGCGGTTATTGGCAGATGAGATCATCAGTCTTTGGCCAAAGCATTGGAGCTAGTTGTATTGGATACATGAGAGCTCGATGATCTCGATTTGCATTAACTCATGTATAGCGTCAAGTACAGATAGGGTTTGACTGACCGTGACCCTGTAACTTGATCGGGACATTTGAAAGAAGGGTTTATACGTATACGAGTATTCACGACAGAATGGTTCTTGCATGATCCCAATCATTCGTTCTCAGTTGGGGTACAGTGTAGGCCGCTAGGCTGGCTAGGTGGTGCTACTCTTTGGTTCATCCCATTGCTGACTGAGACGGACCTACCGAGTCGCGCAATAGGATTGACGACGGAATGAATCGAGCTTAATTCTCTGTTTATAAATATTAGATATTGGATATCTAATTTATTGGGACATTGGATGTCTAAATTGATTTATTGGATAAATTAATTTACGGCCTAATGAATTAAATAAATTACTGGGTGATTAATTTAATTCATGAATATAATTATTTCTTGGAGAAATTAATCATGTTATTTTGTATTTGATATGATTAATTAATTGGATTAATTGATTGATATAGATACATCAGAATGGAATCAGAGTTTATATGTTTGGACTCACGGGAGTCCGAAACGAATCGAATTCATCCGATTCCTTCTAGAGGCCGCCCCACCTTATCCCTTCCCTCTTTATCTTGGTCTTGTCCTTGGTAGGAGGAAGACTAAAGACCTTAGAGATATGATATGCCTTAAAATAAAGAAAAGGTGATTTGGTGGGCTAAAGGTGTGATTTGAATGAGAATAAAAGAGAAGACTACTAACTCTCTTGGGGACTTTGCTTACACGGTTCATAGCAAGTGAGAGTGAGAGAGAGAATCCTCTTCTAAAGTCTTCTTCATCTTCTACACCTTCTTCTTGTTTTTCTTGGAGGAAAAATCAAGAGGTTTTAGAGAGAGTAAGATTAAAACACTTAGAGTGTATTAATCTTAATATGGATAGCTTCGTCATCCGATTCTAGTCGTAACCTTGGAGGTTAATTGGGTGATCGTCATTCCGTTCGTTTCTCCGGCACGTGGCAAGTAGAGACATGGTGCTTTCGGCGTTGGATCATCCAAGAGCTTGGAGCGAATTGAATCGTAGGGAAATCAACTAAATCTTGGGGAATAGCTCAAGAGAAGGGTACCATTTAAATCAACGGACTACAAGGGTATGTTTCTTGTATCTATTGTGTTTCGTTTAATATTCATATATACGTAGCTCGATCGATCGTAGGGATTCAGATCGAATTAATTTTTGTTTTACCGCTTCTGCTGGGCCTTCGATTTAGGCACCGAATCCGAACAATGGTATCGGAGCGTAGGTCTTGTGATCGTAGAGACGATATTGGCATTTGGAATGCTTGATTAAATGGTAAATGAGTTGGAATCATTTATAGTCATAATCGTGGTGTATGTTTTTCGTTCATTGTAGTTATATTTTTTATAAGTTTATATCTAAATATAAATCTTTAATTTCTGTGAAATATGATTTAAATTGAAGATATGAATGTTGAAAAATATAGATATTGGATATCCGGTTGAAAATCAAACCCCGAATTGCCGTTGGACGGCCTGGGAGTGGACCGAAAGAAGGGGGCCGCGCCCCAGGGCTCAGGGGGCCGCGACCCAGGGCTACTGGGCAGCCCTACTTGCAGCCCGATGAGTTTCGGGCGCGGTCCAGCCCATTTTTGGACCCGTTTCGGGCTCATTTTCTTCTTATATTCCTGAAAATTGATTTCCCACATTTTAAATTGGATTTAATATGATTAAAATGACATATGGTCTTTCATTTTATAAGGGAAAATTGATTTATTGGAATACTTGTGATCAACCGAATTATTTTGAATGTTTTCATATTACCGATTGTGTGAATTGATTGGATCGATTCTATTTGTTGTTTATATGTTGATTGGATCAATGTATCTCTACGCTATCCGTTTATATAGTATTTATTGGATGAATGCTTTTGAATGGGGATATGGTTCATGGACTTAGTTTTGAATCGTTCGGTTTTATTCTATTGGGTTGGAAAGGCCGTTCTGAGCCTATTTATTTTACTAGAAATATTTATATCTAGGATGCAATTTTTCAATGTAAAATTTATATGTAATGACGAAGACCGGAGGAAGATCCGTTTTGAGAAGACGAAGATTCAAGACGAAGACTTGTAATTAGATTACGGAGTTTTTGTTTTCTAGGAACGGTCCATGAGCTACATATTGGTAGCAACTAGGTTGTGAATGGTTGTTCATATTGTATGAATGCTACAAACGCGCTTACATGAATTAATGTGCAAAGTGTAACATTAATCGCGAAAATTATCCCACTACAAATTATTAAGTTTATAAGGTTTCAAGGTTTTTCCTTCCCTCCATCGAGCTTTCGGGAAATTAAAATCCAAACCGGATGTGTTATGTTTTCGAGTTATCGGGGTAGTCGTTCGGGGAGGATGGATAAATTATCGGGAGCGTATTGGATGCCTTTGGTTGGAGCAAATTTTATCCCTAGAAACCTGATAGGTTGTCAGATAAGATTCAATTGTGAAACTGATTTGCGTCGATGGTATAAACTTAACTTGTTCACGAACCATAGAAACCGTATAGGTTGAGGGGAGTGAACAAGGGGGAAAAATAAGATCGTATCATCCATTAGATGGGTTGGTGTTGGACACCACTTTATGAAAATTAATAGACTAAAAACCTGTTCGGTTTCTCTCTATTAAGATTTATAAAGAACTCGATCACCACTATGAAGTAGAGCGAACGATACTTTCGGATTTCACATGGGAGTGTGTTAGTTCGATAAAAATAGTGGGAGCTGGGTAACAAGAATAGAAAAGTCCTTAATTCTATACTCAGATCATAATTAAATGAGTCGCCAATTAATCTGTCGTACTTAATGCAGACATAACTCTCAATATGACAATGAACCCACTCGCAATTCTACTTGAAAAGAACACCTTGAACGGACCTAACTTTGTGGATTGGCTCCACAATCTGATGATAGTTCTTAATATAGAGGCACTGGGATACATCTTGGAGACAGACATTCCGGCGCCTCCAGTGCGGACAAGAGCCAATCAGGAAGAGATTGAGAACCACGAAAAGTTTGTTAAGGATGACATAAAAGTCCGTACTTACATGATGGCTTCTATGTCTAATGAGCTTCAGAGAGCTCATGAGAAAATGACTTATGCTAGGCAGATTCTATCTCACTTTACCGAGCTTTATGGTGAGCACAGTCGAATGGCTAGATATGAGATATCCAAGCAACTGTTCGGTGCAAGGATGAAGGAAGGTGAGAAGGATGTGGACCACATACTCAAAATGATATCTATGATCGAGAGATTGGAGGCTCTTGATTTTAAGATGGATGTTTCTCTTCAAACCGAACTTATCCTACAGTCTCTCCCTGATTCCTTCTCAGAGTTTGTTATGAAATTCAACTGCAATGAGATTGCGTGCAACTTAGCTGGGCTAATGAACACACTCGTGACCGCTCAGTCTCAGATGAAGATTCTACGGATGAAGGAGTCTGCCCTTATGATTTCTTCTGGACCTCGGAGGTCTAAGAATAAGAAGAAAAAGACCAAGAAGTAGACGGGACCACAAGTCAAGGACCTTAAGGGTAAGGGCAAGGCCCCGATGGTTCCAAAGAGCAAGAAGAAAAAGGACGCATGTCTCAAGTGCGGTGAGCTGGGCCACTGGGCAAGAGACTGTCCGATTCTTCATGACACTTCAGGTACAGAACTTTTAGTTTTGGAAATAAATTGTTCTGCTACTGTATTTTCTACTTCCTGGATACTGGATTCAAGTGCTAGTTCTCATATTTATACCGTGAATCAGGATCTGGAACAAAGTAGAAAGCTTGGAGCTGGGGAAGTGATGATCACTGTCGGAAGCGGGCATAGTGTCGAGGCAACCGACATAGGATCACTTCTTTTGGATTTAGAATCCGGTTTTGTTCTGACTTTAGAAGATGCACTTGTTTTGCCTAAGGGGCATAAAAACATTGTATCCATTCCGATCATGGATCAGAAAGGCTTTTCATTTTTTATTGGTGATGGTTCCTGCAAAATTTATTTTAGAAATAAACTAATGGGCACTGCTACATTGTTAAATGGACTGTATCATCTAAACCTCAGTAACAAAGTCGTTGTAAATACTATGACTAGGAAGCATGGTAGGGATGAAACTAATCAAGTTTTGAAATGGCATCTCCGACTTGGTCATGTTGGTCAGACCAAGGTTTACAAAATAGAAAAAGATGGACTTATGGGTCCATTGGGATCGGATCCCTTTCCTACTTGTGAATATTGCCTTAAAAGCAAAATGACTAAGTCCCCCTTCACAAGTACTTTTGAAAGAGCCGCTGATAAACTGGGATTAATCCATACCGACATATGTGGTGCTTTGGAAGCAGCACGTGATGGATATTAATATTTCATTTACTTTTACAGATGATCATACTAGGTATGTTTATGTATAATAAAACATAAATCCGAGGCCTTTGAGAAATTTCAGGAATTTAAGGCCCTAGTCGAGAAACAAACTGGAAATCATATGAAAGCACTTCAGTCGGACCGAGGTGGTGAGTACATGAGTTCGGAGTTGGACGAGTTCCTTAAGGAACATGGAATAGTATCACAACTAACACCTCCAGGAACTCCTCAGTTAAATGGTTTGTCAGAAAGAAGGAACCAGACCTTGTTGAACATGGTCCGTTCCATGCTGGGATATACGGACTTACCGATTTACCTATGGGGGTATGTACTCCTAACTGCTGCATATATCTTGAACAGATGTCCTTCCAAATCCGTTCCTAAAACTCCACATGAGATGTGGGACGGCAGGAAACTAAGTCTTAATCATATTAGGATTTGGGGATGTCCCGCCTATGTCAAGAATACTAAGGTGGAAAAGTTGGAAGCGAGGTCCGCAAAGGGACGTTTCATTGGATTCCTGTCTGGGACGATGGGTTATCTATTCTACATGCCCGAATATCAAAGGATCGTTGTTGCTTTGCAAGCACACTTCCTGGAAGATGAGTTCATTTAGGAAGGCGGGGCAGGTAGAAGTATTTCTTTGGAAAAATACAATGAAACTCCTTAGGAGACACATGTGCAAGAAATTGGAAACAAACCTTATGAAACACAAGTACAACCACCTCGTAGGTCTAGTGGGTGTCTCATTTACCTGATAGGTATGGCCTTGTGCACTTGGAGGAGCTGGGTCTCCATGAGGTTCCAAGTGATAGCCAAGAGACCGACCCAACGACCAATGACCAAGCGATGGTGGATGTAGACTCCGCGAAATGCCGTGAAGCTATGGAAGCTGAGATAGACTCGATGTGTAACACCTCCAATCCGCTCAGGGATATTACACGCTGTAGAACATTTCCTCAAGGTTCTACCAGACTGGTAACAAAATCGAACAGCTCAACAATGCCTTTAAGCCTAAAATGACCCAGTAGGCCGATTTGGTCTTTCAGTAAAAACATACAACTCAATCTCAGTACATGCCCACGCAGGGGTCAAATACAAAATACTCCCATACAATGGGGAAAATATTACAGCGGAAATAACGTACAACTGAACCAATACAACAATAAACAGGTCCTCATGTGAATAGTATCAATCATCTTTCATCATCCTTCATGCCGACCCTGTGCTATGCTCCCCAAACCCTGAATGCAATACAGACATCCACCCCCGATTACTCGGGGGTTAGCAAAATTCCACTATTTTTCTAATGCAAGTACAAAGTACAAATACGATCCATACAATCTAAGTTCCAAGAATAACAATAATCAGGAATCCTCAAATATTCAAACACAACGAAAATACTTCTCGAAGCAAGAGTTTGGGTAAAACATTCCAAAACCGAAAGATCACAATTCAAGAGAAACAATTTACAAAATGGTTTAATAAGACATCGAGAGTTTTAGTAGAAAACAATTTAGGATTATCGAATCCTTCTCTTTCTAAAATTAACAGGGGTCATAGCCCAAAAGTTTTGTTTTCACAAATAAAACCAACAACTATTCACAGGGTTAAAACCCATGTCACATGTCCTCGACGGATATAAAAAATCAGCACAACATAATCACACAAGATACGCAAATCTTGGTCACTCAAATACAACACCAACTCGTGAATCCAGAGTGAAGTCATAGATTCCCTCGAGGCCTCGTCGGACCCTTCCGAGGTGAGAAAAATACATTCACAAATCATATACACACCAACTCGTGAATCCAGAGTGAAGTCATAGATTCCCTCGAGGCCTCGTCGGACCCTCCCGAGGTGAGCAAAATACATATACATCACACCGAGAACACATTCCACGTCATCTCTGTTAGGAGTATGCCCTCGAATGCCACTCAGAGGATGTTGAGTGAGGGCATTGTACTTGTAATTATGTAAATCATTAATATAAGGCAGTTGATGTTTCTTTATTTACTGGTAGTTACTGGCATTCCTAACTCATAAATATACATATAGAAACTAGTCCGTGTATTTGAGAGCAAAACGTTCCACTCCTTATTGGATAAGGAGGTCGGCACTATAAAGGTTTATAGCTCAAATACTTAATCGTTCGCAAGTCGATGAAACTTGACTGGGCATTAAGTTTATGTGAAGACTAGTATAATGTGTTCTTTGACATGGAGAGTGCCCATCAAACACTAATGGTTAGAGGGAGCACACGTTACAGGTATGCTAATTGGATTAGTATACTCGAACCGACTCACCCTCGATTCGTCACACGGATTTCACTCCGGGACAGTCAATGCCGGAATCAAAAGGTTGTGATAGGTATTCATGAACCTTCAACTTGAGGATTTAGTAGGGATGCGCTTGTGACTTCCAGATTTTCATTAGAATAGTTCGACCCTGTAAAACGGAAAGTGGGGGTCAACCTCAACGTGCATCTTGACGGGCAAGTAGCAGGTCCTATTGAATACCAAGATAGAATTATTTCTCCCGTTAGTGAGCGGGTTATATGTCTTATGCGGTTATTGGCAGATGAGATCATAAGTCTTTGGACAAAGCATTGGAGCTAGTTGTATTGGATACACGAGAGCTCGATAATCCCGATTTGCATTGACGCATGCATAGCGTCAAGTACAAATAGGGTTTGACTGACCGTGACCCTATAACTTGATCGGGACATTTGATAGAAGGGTTTTATACGTATACTGGTATTCACGAAAGAATGGTTCTTGAATGATCCCATCATTCGTTCTCAGTTGGGGTACAGTGTAGGCCGCCAGGCTGGCTAGGTGGTGCTACTACTCTGTGGTTCCTCCCATTGCTGACTGAGACGGATCTACCGAGTCGTGCAATAGAATTGACGACGGAATGAATCGAGCTTAATTCTCTCTTTATAAATATTAGATATTGGATAACTAATTTATTAGGACATTGGATGTCTAAATTGATTTGTTGGATAAATTAATTTACGGCCTAATGAATTAAATAAATTACTGGGTGATTAATTTAATTCATGAATATAATTATTTCTTGGAGAAATTAATTATGTTATTATGTATTTCATATGATTTTTTGATTGGATTAATTGATTGATATAAATACATCGGAACGGAATTGGAGTTTATCTGTTTAGACTTTTGGGAGTCCCAAATGGACCGAACTTGTACGACTCCTTCTAGATGGCCGCCCCCTTTCCACCTATCTCCCACTTAGTCTTTGTTTCTATTTTATAATGGATGACAATGACTTTATTGGGAATTTCTTGTGAGATGGAGTGTTGTATGTGTATAAATTATGATGAAGACTTGACTCCACACACACAACTTTGGGCATTTTCACCCGTGAGATAGAGTGTAGAGATAGAGAGAAAAACTTCTCCCAAGTCTTCTTCATCTTCATCACAAGTTCTTGATTTTTCTTGGAGAGAAATTGAGAGATAAATTGAGAGAAAGTGACTTATACACTTAGAGTGTTATAATCACAAATCAATAGCTTTGTAACCTTGTTCTAGCCGTATCCTTGGAGGATAATGAGGTTTAGTCGTTTCGGTCATTTCTCCGGCGCGTGGAAAGTAGAGATGCGGTCTTTCGGCATTGGATCATCCACGAGCTTGGAGCGGATTGGATTCGTGGAGAACAACTAAAGTTTGGGGAATAGTTCAAGAGAAGGAATGCATTTAATCAACGGACTACAAGGGTGAGTTTCTAATATCTCTTGTTATTTCGTTTATATATTCGTATATACGTAGCTCGATCGATCCTCGTAGGGATTCAGATCGAATTAATTTTCATTTTACCGCTTCCGCTGGGACTTCGTTTTAGGCACCGAAACCCAACAGTGGTATCGGAGCGTAGGTCTTGCGACCGTATATACGATATTGGCATTTGGAATGCTTGATTAGATGGTGAATGATTTGGAATCATTTATAGTCATAATCGTAGTATATGTTTTTTGTTCTTAATAGTTGTATTTTTCGTAAATTTATGTCTAAATATAAATCTCTAATTTCTGGGAAATATGATTTATATTGAAGATATGAATGTTGAGAAATATTGATATTGAATATCCGATCGAAAATTGAGCTCCGAATCGTCGTCGGACGACTTTTCGGACAACGGGCAGGAAGCTTTCGGGTTGACCCGACCGTGTCAGGCGACACGGGCCGTGCCAGTCGGCCAGTCTCGGCAGACTGTCGGGACGACCCGACCGTGTCTGGCCGGCAGGCTGTCGGGATGACCCGACCGTGTCATTTGACACGGTCGAGTCTGGAAGGATAGTCTAGGACACTGCCTGCACGACCCGACCATGTCAGGCGACACGGGCCGTGTCTGGCCGGCAGTGTCTCGGCCGTGGCAGGCCAGTTTCGCCCGGCTCGATTTTTTCGTGTATTCTTGAAAATTAATCTCTCGCATGTTAAATTGGATTTAATATGATTAAAATGATTTATGGTATTTCATTTTATAAGGGAAATTTGACTAATTGGAATATTTGAGGTGACCGGATTATTTGAATATTTTTTCATATTACCGATTGTGTGAATCAATTGGATAGATTCGAATTGTTGATTGGATCAATGTATCTCTACGCTTTCCATTTATATAGTATTTATTGGATGAATGCTTTTGAATGGGATGTGGTTCGTGGACTTAGTTTTGAATCGTTCGTTTTATTCGATTGGGTTGTAAATGCTGTTTTGAGCCTATTTATTTTACTAGAAATATTTGTATCTAGGATGCAATTTTCAATGTAAAATTTATATGTAATGACGAAGACCGGAGGAAGATACGTTTTGAGAATACGAAGATTCAAGACGAAGACTTATAATTAGATTACGGAGTTTTTGTTTTCTAGGGACGGTCTATGAACCACATGTTGGTAGCAACTAGGTTGTGAATGGTTGTTTCATATTGTATGAATGCCACAAACGCGCTTAAATGATTAATGTGCAGAGTGTAACGTTAATTGCAAAACTTCTCCCACGAAAAATTATTAAGTTTATAAGGTTTCAAGATTTTCCTTCCCTCCATCGAGCTTTCGGGAAATTGAAATCCAAACCGGATGTGCTATGCTTCCGAGTTATCGGGATAGTCATTCGGGGAGGACAGATAAATTACCGGGAGCGCATTGGACGCCTTCGGTTGGAGCAAATTTTATCCCTAGAAACCTGATAGGTTGCCGGATAAGATTCAATTGTGAAACTGATTTGCGTCGATGGCATAAACTTAACTAGTTCACGAACCATAGAAACCGTATAGGTTGAGGAGAGTGAACAAGGGGAAAAAGAAGATCGAATCATCCATTAGATGGTTGGTGTTGGACACCACTTTATGAAAATTAATAGACTAGAAATCTATTCGGGTGTCCTTTATTAAGATTTATGAAGAACTCGATCACCACTATGAAGTAGAGCGACAATACTTCCGGATTTCACATGGGAGTGTGTTATTCCGATAAAAATAGTGGGAGATAGGTAACAAAAATAGAAAAAACCTTAATTTTATACTCAGATCATAACTAAACGAGTCACTAATTAATATGTCGTACTTAATGCAAATATAACTCTCAATATGACAATGAATCCACTCGCAATTCCACTCGAGAAGAACACCCTGATTGGACCTAACTTTGTGGACTGCCTCCACAATCTGATGATTGTCCTCAGTATAGAGGCACTGGGATACGTCTTGGAGACAGACATTCCGGCGCTTCCTGTGCGGACCAGAGCCAATCAGGAAGAGATTGAAAACCACGAAAAGTGGGTTAAGGATGACATAAAAGTCCGTGCATACATGATGGCTTCTATATCTAATGAGATTCCGAGAGCTCATGAGAAAATGGCTTCTGCTAGGCAGATTCTATCTCACTTAACCGAACTTTATGGTGAGCTCAGTAGAACTGCTAGATATGAGATATCCAAGCAACTGTTCGATGCAAGGATGAAGGAAGGTGAGAAGGTTGGGGAACACATCCTCAAAATGATATCCATGATCGAGATATTGGAGGCTCTTGATTTTAAAATGGATACTTCTCTCCAAACCAACCTTATCCTACAGTCTCTCCCTGATTCCTTCTCACAGCTTGTTATGAACTTCAACTGCAATGAGATTGCATGTAATTTAGCTGGGTTAATGAACAAACTTATGACCGCTCAGTCTCAGATGAAGACTCCATGGATGAAGGAGTCTGCTCTTGTGATTTCTTCTGGACCTCGGAGGTCTAAAAACAAGAAGAAAAAGAACAAGAAGCAGACTGGACCACATGTCAAGGACTTCAAGGGAAAGGGCAAGGCCCCAATGGTTCCGAAGAACAAGAAGAAGAAGGATGCTTGTCTTAAGTGTGGTGAGCTGGGCCACTGGGCTAGAGACTGTCCGATTCTTCATGGCACTTCAGGTACAGAACTTTTAGTTTTGGAAACAAATTGTTCTGCTACTGTATTTTCTACTTCCTGGATACTAGATTCTGGTGCTAGTTCTCATATTTATACCGTGAATCAGGATCTGGAACAGAGTAGGAAGCTTGGATCTAGAGGAGTGATGATCACAGTCGGAAGCAGGCATAGTGTCGAGGCGACCGACATAGGATCACTTCTTTTGGGTTTAGAATCCGGCTTTGTTTTGACTTTAGAAGATGTACTTGTTTTGCCCAAGGGGCACAAAAACATTGTATCCATTCCGATCATGGACCGAAAAGGCTTTTCATTTTTCATTGGTGATGGTTCCTGCAAAATTTATTTCAGAAATAAACTAGTGGGTGCTGCTACATTGTTAAATGGATTGTATCATCTAAATCTCAGCAACAAAGTAGTTGTGAATACTATGACTAGAAAATGTGGTAGGGATGAAGCCAATCAAGTTTTGAAATGGGATCTTAGACTTGGTCATGTTGGTCAGACCAAGATTTACAAGATGGAAAAAGATGGACTTATGGGTCCATTGGGATCGGATCCTTTTCCTACTTGTGAATCTTGCCTTAAAGGAAAAATGACTAAGTCCCTCTTCACAGGGACTTTTGAAAGAGATGCTGATAAATTGGGATTAATCCATACCGACGTATGTGGCGCTTTGGAAGCAGCACGTGATGGATATCAATATTTCATTATGTTTACAGATGATCATACTAGGTATGGTTATGTATACTTAATGAAACATAAATCCGAGGCCTTTGAGAACTTCCAGGAATTCAAGGCCCTAGTCGAGAAACAAACTGGTAATCATATCAAAGCACTTCGGTCGGACCGAGGTGGCGAGTATATGAGTATGGAGTTTGACGAGTTCCTGAAGGAACATGAAATAGTTTCACAACTAACATCTCCAGGTACTCCTCAGTTAAATGGTGTGTCAGAGAGAAGGAACCGGACCTTGTTGAACATGGTCTATTCCATGCTGGGCTATACTGACTTACCAATTTACCTGTGGGGGTATGCACTCCTGACTGCCGCTTACATCTTGAACAAATGTCCTTCCAAATATATTCCTAAAACTCCACATGAGATGTGGGAGGGCAGAAAACCAAGTCTTAATCATATTAGGATTTGGGGATGTCCCGCCTATGTCAAGAAGACTAAGGTGGAGAAGTTAGAAGCTATGTCCGCGAATGGACGTTTCATTGGATTCCCATCTGGGATGATGGGGTATCTATTCTACATGCCCGAAGATCGAAATATCGTTGTTGCTTTACAAGCACACTTCCTGGAAGATAAGTTCATTCACAAAGGCAGAGCAGGTAGAAGTATTTCTTTAGAAGAATAGAATAAAACTCCTCGGGAGACACCTGTGCAAGAAACTGGAACCGAACCTTCTGAAACACAAGTACAACCACCTCGTAGGTCTAGTATGGTGTCTTATTTACCTGAGAGGTATGGGCTTGTGCACTTGGAGGAGCTGGGTCTCCATGAGGTTCCAAGTGATAGCCAAGATACCGACCCAACGACCTATGACCAAGCGATGGTGGATGTAGACTCCGCAAAATGGCGTGAAGCTATGGAAGCTGAGATAGACTCGATACATGTCAATCAGGTCTGGACTCTAGTAGACCGCCCTACGGGTATAGTGCCTATTGGGAACAAGTGGATCTACAAGAGAAAGACTGATGGAGATGGCAAGGTTGACGCCTATAAGGCCAGGCTTGTGGCAAAGGGTTATATCCGGAAGGAAGGGATCGATTACCACGATACCTTCTCGCCCGTAGCCATGATCAAGTCTATTTGCATGATGCTTGCCATAGCTGCCTACCACGATTATGAGATATGGCAGATGGACGTAAAGACGGCTTTTCTTAATGGATTCCTCGAGGAGGAAATCTATATGGAGCAGTCTAAAGGCGTTGTGTCCGAGGTCGATATTCAGAAAGTGTGCAAGCTTCAGCGTTCCATTTATGGACTGAAGCAAGCGTTGCATAGTTTGAACCTTCGTTTTGACGAGGCGGTCAAAGAGTTTGACTTCGTGCAAAATGAAGAGGAACCTTGTGTATACAAGAGGGTTAGTGGGAGCAAGATCGCATTCTTAGTACTATATGTAGATGACATTCTACTAATAGGAAATGATGCGGGAATGCTTAGTTCTGTAAAAGCTTGGCTTTCAAGTAATTTCTCCATGAAAGACTTGGGAGAAGCAACCTATATTCTTGGTATTCGGCTCTATAGGGATAGAGCGAAGAGAACAATAGGTCTTTCCCAACTCCTCTATATAGATAAGATCTTAAATCAGTTTAAGATGGATGATTCTAAAAGAGGATTCCTTCCGATGCGACATGGAATAAAACTCACCTCGAACATGTGTCCTCAAAGTGAGGAACAACGATGGGAAATAAGTAATATACCATATGATTCGGTCGTTGTTAACCTTATGTATGCTATATTGTGTACGAGACCTGACATTGCGCATGCCGTAAGCATGGTGAGTAGGTTTCAGGCAAACCCAGGTAGGGAACATTGGACTGCCGTAAAGAACGTTCTCAAGTACTTAAGAAGGACTAGAGATATGGTTCTGATGTATGGCGGTGGAGAATTGGATGTGGTGGGGTTCACTGATTCGGACTTCCAAGGATAGAAGGACGATTCGATGTCTACTTCTGGCTATATATTTACTCTTAATGGAGGAGCAGTATCTTGGCGTAGCGCCAAGCAAAGCGCGACTGTTGATTCCACCTGTCAGGCTGAGTATCAAGCAGCCTCGGAGGCTTCCAAGGAAGGGTTCTGGATTAAGAAGTTTCTGGGAGAACTTCAAGTGATACCATGTGCCGAATCGCTGTCTACTGCATCGCGACAACGACGGAGTCAGAGCGCAGTCAAGGAGCCGAGGTTTCACAACAGCACCAAACATATTGAGAGGAAGTATCATCTCGTAAGAGAATTTGTTCGCAAGGGATACATTGTGCTGCACAGAGTAGACTCGGCCGACAACGTCGCTGATCCACTGACGAAGACACTTTCTCAGATTAGCTTGGAGCGTCATCTGGAGAACATGGGTGTTAGATACCATATTGTATGGCATTGAGTGCAAGTGGGAGATTGTTAGGAGTATGCCCTCGAATGCCACTCAGAGGATGTTGAGTGAGGGCATTGTACTTGTAATTATGTAAATCATTAATATAAGGCAGTGGATGCTTCTTTATTAACTGGTAGTTACTGGCATTTCTAACTCGTAAATATACATATAGAAACTTGTTCGTGTATTTGAGAGCAAAATGTTCCACTCCTTATTGGATAAGGAGGTCGGCAGTGGAAAGGTTTATATCTCAAATACTTAATCATCCTCAAGTCGATGAAACTTGACTGGGCGTTAAATTATGTGAAGACTTGTACAACATGTTCTTTGACATGGAGAGTGCCTATCGAACACTAATGGTTAGTGGGAGAACACGTTATAGGTATGCTAATTGGATTAGTATACTCGAACCGACTCACCCTCGATTCGTCACACGGATGACACTCCGGGACAGTCAATGACGGAATCGAAAGGTTGTGATAGGTATTCATGAACCTTCGACTTGAGGATTTAGTAGGGATGTGCTTGTGACGTAAAGATTTTCATTAGAGTAGTTCGACCCTGTAAACCGGAAGGTAGAGGTCAACATCGACGTGCATCTTGACGGGCAAGTAGCAGGTCCTACTAATACTAAGATAGAATTCTTTCTCCCGTTAGTGAGCGGGTTATATGTCCTATGCGGTTATTGGCAGATGAGATCAAAAGTCTTTGGCCAAAGCATTGGAGCTAGTTGTATTGGATACACAAGAGCTTGATGATCTCGATTTGCATTAACACATGCATAGCGTCAAGTACAAATAGGGTTTGACTGACCGTGACCCTATAACTTGATCGGGACATTTGAAAGAAGGGTTTATACGTATACTGGTACTCACGACAGAATGGTTCTTGAATGATCCCATCATTCGTTCTCAGTTGGGGTACAGTGTAGGCCGCTACTCTTTGGTTCCTCCCATTGCTGACTGAGACGGACCTACCGAGTCGCGCAATAGGATTGACGACAGAATAAATCGAGCTTATTCTCTCAGTATGAATATTAGATATTGGATATCTAATTTTGGGACATTGGATGTCTAAATTGATTTATTGGATAAATTAATTTACGGCCTAATGGATTAAATAAATTACTCGGTGATTAATTTAATATAATTATTTCTTGGAGAAATTAATTATGTTATTGTGTTTGATATGATTAATTAATTAGATTAATTAATTGATAAAAATACATCGGAACAGAATTGGAGTTTATCTGTTTGGACTCTCGGGAGTCCGAAATGGACGGAACTCGTACGGCTCCTTCTAGATGGCCGCCCCCCCTTTCCACCTACATCCCACTTAGTCTTTGTTTCCATTTTATAATGGATGACAATGACTTTGTTGGGAATCTCTTGTGAGATGGGTTGTTGTAGGTGTATAAAGTATGATGAAGACTTGATTCCGCACACACAACTTTGGGCATTTTCACCCGTTAGATAGAGTGTAGAGAGAGAGAAAAACTTCTCCAAGTCTTCTTCATCTTCATCACAAGTTTTTGATTTTTCTTGGAGAAAAATTGAGAGATATATTGAGAGAAAGTGAGTTATACACTTAGAGTGTTGTAATCACAAATCAATAGCTTCGTAACCTTGTTCTAGCCGTATCCTTGGAGGATAAAGAGGTTTAGTCCTTCCGGTCGTTTTTTCGACGCGTGGCAAGTAGAGACGCGGTCTTTCGGCATTGGATCATCGAAGAGCTTGGAGCGTATTGGATTCGTGGAGAACAACTAAAGCTTGGGGAATAGCTCAAGAGAAGGAATCTATTTTATCAACGGACTACAAGGGTGAGTTTCTAATATCTCTTGTGATTTCGTTTATATATTCGTATATACATAGCTCGATCGATCCTCGTAGGGATGCAGATCGAATTAATTTTCATTTTACCGTTTCCGCTGGGCCTTCGTTTTAGGCACCGAATCCCAACAATCTCACGGTTGGATCAATCACTTGTTGTCTCCTGACCATATGATCACCTGCCATATGTCACCGCAGGTCTTGTCTTAGGCTCTCACGGTTGGATCAATCACTTTTTGCATCCTGACCACATGGTCACATGCCATGTGTCACCGTAGACCTTCGACCATATCCACACATTCACACAAATAACATAGCACGCCAAGGATTTCCGAACAACTCACCCAAAGGCAATAAACACATAGCACAACACAAGTGTCAAATCACAACACACCGAAATGAGATAAGATATGTATGTATATTATCAAAGCACAACAACAACACCAAGCGTATTCATAGGGTTCACTTAACTGTTCACGAAAACACACCTTTCACAAAACACACACGTTTTGAAAGTGAGCCCTTAACGAGGCTAAACCGAATCTTTTGAAAGTTTGTCTCAAGCAATCAAACAAACATAACAAGACAATCACCAATCATCATATCCACAAAACGAGAGATGTATGGATAAGGTACTTGCCTCGAATCAACACTCACGCGGAGAATCAACCGAAGTATGATGGTAGGAACCGACTATGAACCCACCGACTCTGCCGAACGCTAACCCACGACAATAAACTACGACCAGCAATAACAACAATGAAAATGAATTCCATAACACGACCTAAAGTCATTGAATTCAAGGAACAAACGACGAAAGTTCAAGGGTTTCCCCAAAAACGGCCAAGAACACGAATCAATCAACCAAAACGTGAAAACAAAATTCCAACCCGGAATATGTATATACAATCCATAGGATATGTTTAACAACATCATTAAACAACAATTGGTTTATCAAAACCGAATGGAAAACAAAATCAAGAATAAAACTCCCAAAAAATCAACTTGAATAAAATCAAGAATTTACCTTGATCTCGTGAAGATTGATGGATTAGGTGATGATATAATCGACAAGAATCCTCCAAAATGCCTAAGAAATGATTAGAACCGACCAAGAACACGAGATCCCGAGTCTCCCATCGCCAGCCGCCACAAAAATGAGGAAAGAAGGGTAAAATGAAGTCTGGCCAAGCCCAGGCCTATATATGGCCGACAGAGTTACAGCCGTAACCGACAGTGCCTTACGGCCGTAACTCGCTCAACTGCCGCTAGCGCACGCAATGGTCGAAGCCTTGCGTACACAACTATCGAACCTTACAGCCATAATCGGCATAGCCTTACGGCCGTAACCGAACTCCCAGGGGCCACTGATTGAAATATGTCGAGTCACTACGGCTGTAACCGACCAGTGCTTAGCGGCCGTAACAAGCCTTATGGCCGTAACCGGCTAGCGCTTACGGCCATAACCGAGTCCTCCTAGGCCAAGGGGTGCGGACGCCTTAGGGCCGTAATCGGCCACGCCTTACGGCCGTAATCGGCCTAGCCAGCCCTCCGACTGCCCGGCTCAATACTCGACGACGTCTCGATCACACAAACATACCGACTATGATCAAAACAATAACGAACAGGCTACAAAACTCAACGTACCATAGTACAAGCATGCGATTCTAAAGATGTGGACGACAACAGCCCGTTCTACTGAAGAAAATTCAACGGAACTGGAATGAAGATCTCGGGTAATACATTACCATAGCGACACTAACCAATAAGTGTAGTGTGCGCTAACGACTCAGAAGAACAGCCACAGTTTTCTCGGAAATGGGTACGACGACGGACACCCACAACTTTGGGAAATTACAAAACGGTCCAAAAAGTCCGAAAAATCACGATACGACAACAGTTAATCAAACCGAAGCTCACAACATGTATGACAACATTAAATGAACTTACGAGAAACCCGAAACGATAGTTTCGAATGAGATTCACAAGAATCGAACTCAAGCGCGGAAAAGTCACCTAAGAACACGAAACTCAACAAAACGACACCGAAACGAACTCGGACGTCCAAAAATTGTATAATTAAATACTCTCAGAATGACGAAACGGTCATGAGAGAATCGTCAAAATGGACTCTCGTCGAAAAAAGGAAATTTACCGAAAATCGAAATCGCGGATATTACACTATGCATGTCAATCAAGTCTGGACTCTAGTAGACCGCCGCGAGAGCATAATGCCTATTGGGAACAAGTGGATCTACAAGAGAAAGACTGATGGTGATGGCAAGGTTGACGTCTATAAGGCCAAGCCTGTGGCAAAGGGTTCTACCCAAAAGGAAGGGATCGATTATCACGATACCTTCTCGCCCGTAGCTATGATCAATTCTATTCACATGATGCTTGGTATACACTACTACAAAAATAGGTTTCAACATCATCCAATTTATATCGTTTTTTAAGAAAATCGATGTAAAAATAAGGCGGTGGTGTAATTGTAATTTATTTTGACATTCACATCGGTTATTATTAGAACTGATGTGAAACTTTGACGTTTCATATCGTTTTTTATAAAAATCGATGTGAAATGAGCGATTTCACATCGGTTTTCTTGAAACCGATGTGAATTTTATTTTGATTTTGTGGATTTTACACCGGTTCATAAAAAAACCGATGTTAATTTATGATTATAACATCGGATTTCTTTATAACCGATGTGAATATATATATATATATATATTTTTCTATACTGTCATGAAGGGTTTGGTACTTTCTTTTCTTTTGGAAATCGTCTCTCTCATTTGTCTCTCCCATTTCATCCCTCTCCCATATTTGCTTCTTGTAGTGATGAATGAAGGCGAGAGGATCTAAGGATGGGTGTTCGGATTCACGATTATTTGGGCTCTCTGCAGTGGTTCGCCTGCGACACCAAGCTGTGCAAATAGCCGCTTCACGATTTTTTCTTTCTTTCTTTTTTTTTTTTTAACTTTTTGTGCTTTTTTCCTAGGTAATGGATGTTTATGATTATTTTCTTCTGGATTTGAGCTCTCTCTGTTGTGTATTTGTAAAGTTTATGTTTTGTGTTATGTGCAGTTTTTTTTTCTTTCTCTCGGGAGAGGATGACCAAGGTTGCTGCAGCCGCCCAGTTGCCCGAATCTAATGTTCTTCACTTTGGCGGCGTGGCCGGCAGCGGTGGGGTTTCTAAGTTTTCCAAAACCACATTGAAGCGGAAAACTCCCTGTGAGTTACGGGTAACATTCACATCCCTAATATCTTGATGTCCTTTTGAAATGCTTGGTTTACTTTTGGATAATTTAATAATTAGTGGTGGCAGTTGCATTTTCTGTTAAGGTGTATTATTCGAGTTTGTTATTTGATAAACTGAGTGGATTAGAGATGTGACTTAGACTCTGTATGACTCCGAAAGCTGATATAAGGTTATTCTAGAGAAAATGCACTCTTAAAACAATGAACATGCACCAGTTTTACTTGTCAAATATATGTTAGTGTTGGGATTTTCATTTTCTAGTTAAAACACATATTTTAGTAAGCATAGTTCGAAGATAATTTTGCAGTGCTAAGTTTGTAAACTGAGTTGATTTCAAACAGTTAATTTGAACATATTTGTCTTTGGAATGATATATTCTACCGAGTAACTATTCATTTCTCAGTCTATGATCGCTAAAGATATGCTTACAAGACTTGGGCGCTTGTTAGACAATGATAGTAAGTTGGTGCAAAGGGAAGCATGCTGGATAATTTCGAACATTACTGCCACCAGCATAATAGAGGTAAGAGGTGGCTTTAATTTTCATAATTTGCTGTGTTTTAAGTCTCAAAGACAATCGATCAGGAGTTAAACAAGCAGACCTAGCATCGAAGTGAGATGCGAACGTTTTACAAACTTCAAAGTAATATTTGATGAATTAGACAGCAACCTTCAAACATGTTAACAATGTAGCAAATGTAGGAAAACATATGACCGAATCTCTGGATTGCTTGAATTTCTAGCAAGCAATACGGTCCTATTTCGACATTACTTGCCTTTTAGCCCAGCTTACAGCCTCCTTTATAGTCATAGTTTACCGCAACTCTGGAGTCACCCCGGCTTGCAGACTCTAGGGGGTCCAACGCCTAATCGGCAGTGTTCTTTGTTTTATAAAGATGGATGGCTTGGTATTAGCAAAGCTCATAGAATGGATAAATAAAGTTTTTCATGAAGCTGGAAGAAGCAACCAAAATACTGTCACCAAGCAACAACTTTACAATAGTATTTGAAAATTTGAAACTAGTACGTTTACACTTTAATTTACATTTTTTACACTGTTTAGTGCATTCTAAGATAGTACTAAGAATGATATGATTCATTTCTAGATTCAGAACCGATGTATTTCCATCTTTTTTAATAGGCAAAACTGTTGAATTTTTAATTTTCATTTTTTGACAAGTAAAACTGTTGCATGTTCAGTGTGCGAAACCCAGAAATAGACTGTTTGACATTATGTTTCACATTCAAGGATCAAGATTGCTCCTTGAGTCCTGGGATTAGGGCGGCCGTTACTGCACTATTTGATATTTTTGTTTTTGAGTCGTTTTAGCTACTGTTTATTCGCTTCTCGTTTGACTAATGTACCTGTGTTTTATCCTTGTCTTGAATTATTGGTGCAGACAAGGATAAAATTTATTTTGCATCCCGAGAGTGTCATTTTATGGTTTCAGCATACCACACCCTTTTGATGCTCTGGTGAACTTAAGAGTGCAGACAACCGGTAAAGTTTGTAAAGCCTTCCTCGTTGATTTCTTTTTTCTCTTTTTAGAGCGATAACCCTTAAATTTGTTTCATACTTACAAAATAATAGATATACTTTATTGCTCGAAACTTGATGTTAACCATGATTTAAAATGACAATGTTACTCAACAGTGAAGGATATTGAGTAGTTTTTTTTTTCAATTCATTTTCTTACTTAATATACACATTCTGAAATTCTACGAGTAGATATTTTAAATAATGAAGAGAAAATTTCTTATGTGAAAGCATGTGGCCACTCTTATTAACTTGTTACGTATTTTTGTAAATATCCTATTTCTGTTGTTTTAGAGTAAAATTCGAAGTAAAGCATCTAATGCTTCTTGTAAAAATCTTAAGGTCGTGAAAAATGAAGGGTTATCGGATTTGCTCATAATCTAACTAAGCATTTAAGATCCATTTTCGTAGCTTCTTAATCAAAGTGTGTTTTGTGTATTCTGGTTTTAGGTGACACAGCATAGGAGGTGTTAGTAGATTCGTGCCAGGATCTAATGTTTGTATGCCAGCATATCAGAAACTCCTTTGATCAGGTTGTTACGGCATTCATGAGTAGGGAAGGAGAAGAAGTGATCGATGTTGAAAAGTAAGGAGAAGAATCAATGGTTGTTGTCCCTTTGTGCCATATTCTCTCTGTATAAGTCATCATTCGTCGAGGCCTGATATGGTCAGTTCATGAAGTTAAAGCTTTCGGAACTTTTATAAGGACGTATATTTTTGTTTTGTAGTTAGTTGATAATGTTTGTTGTGAACAAATTGAGATTTAATACAAGATGTATGTTTTTGCTTCATAGTTGATAATACATTCATTGCTTCAAAATTATGTTGGGATTGATTTTCATTTGAGCTGTTGATGTTTGAAGTTTTTTTGGATAGAAATATGTTGGTGTAGATTTGGCGCAATTTTATATATGTGGATTTGGCAAATTTGGGAGTGCAGTGCAGGGCTGAAAAAAACAAAAAAAAAAAACAATTTAACATCGGTTCTTAAAGAAACCGATGTGAATGACAAAATTAACATCGGTTCTTAAAGAAACCGATGTGAATTACAAATTTTAACATTGGTTGAAAACCAATGTGAATGACGATATCAACATCGGTTTTAATAAGAACTGATGTGAAATATCAGATTTACATCGGTTTTAAAAACTGATGTGAATTTTACATCGGTGGATACATCGGTTTTAAAACCAATGTGAATTGTATAAAAACCGATGTTAAATCCTTTTTTCGTAGTAGTGATAGCTGCCTACCACGATTATGAGATTTGGCAAATGGACGTAAAGATGGCTTTCCTTAATGGATTCCTCGACGAGAAAATCTATATGGAGCAGCCTAAAGGCTTTGAGTCCGAGGTCGATATTCAGAAAGTGTGCAAACTTCAGCATTCCATTTATGGACTGAAGCAAGCGTCGCGTAGTTGGAACTTTCATTTTGACGAGGCGGTCAAAGAGTTTGACTTTGTGCAAAATGAAGAGGAACCTTGTGTATACAAGAGGGTTAGTGAGAGAAATATTGCATTCTTAGCACTATATGTAGATGACATTCTACTAATCGGAAATTATGTGGGAATGCTCAGTTCTGTGAAAGCTTGGCTTTCGAGTAATTTCTCCATGAAAGACTTGGGAGAAGCAACCTATATTCTTGTAATTCGGCTCTACCGGGATAGAGCGAAGGGAATGATAGGTCTTTCCCAAGCCCTTTATATAGATAAGATCTTAAAGTGATTTAAGATGGATGATTATAAAAGAGGGTTCCTTCCGATGCGATATGGAATAAAACTCTCCTCGAAGATGTGTCTTCAAAGTGAGGAACAATGAAAGGAAATGAGTAATATAACATGTGGTTCGGCCGTGGGTAGCCTTATGTATGCTATGTTGTGTACGAGGCCTGACATTGCACATGCTCTGAGCGTGGTAAGTAGGTTTCAGGAAAACCCAAGTAGGGAACATTGGACTGCCGTAAAGAACATTCTCAAGTACTTAAGAAGGACTAGAGATATGATTCTTATGTATGGCGGTGGAGAATTGGATGTGGTGGGGTTCACTGATTCGGACTTCCAAGGACAGAAGGACGATTCGATGTCTACTTCTGGCTATATATTTACTCTTAATGGAGGAGCAGTATCTTGGCGTAGCGCCAAGCAAAGCGCGACTACTTATTCCACCTGTCCGGCTGAGTATCAAGCAGCCTCGGAGGCTTCTAAGGAAGGGTTCTGGATTAAGAAGTTTCTAGGAGAACATCAAGTGATACCATGTGCTGAGCTGCCTCTTCCACTGTACTGTGACAATGACAGAGCTGTAGCACAGGCTAAGGAGCCGAGGTTTCACAATAGTACCAAACACATTGAGAGGAAGTATCATCTCATAAGAGAATTTGTTCGCAAGGGATACATTGTGCTGCATAGAGTACACTCAGACGACAACGTCGCTGATCCACTGACCAAGCCACTTCCTCAAGATTATCTTGGAGCGTCATCTGGAGAATATGTGTATTAGATATCATAGTGTGTGGCATTGAGTGAAAGTGGGAGATTGTGAGGAGTATGCCCTCGAATACCACGCATAGGATGTTGAGTGAGGGCATTGTACTTGGTATTATGTAATTCATTATCATAAGGCAAATGGATGTTTCTTTATTTACTGGTAGTTACTGGCATTCCTAACTCGTAAATATACATATAAAAACTAGTCTGTGTATTTGAGAGCAGAACGTTCCACTACTTATTGGATAAGGGGGTCGGCACTGGAAAGGTTTTTAGCTCAAATACTTAATCGTTCGCAAGTCGATGAAACTTGACTGGGCATCAAGTTTATGTGAAGACTTGTATGACGTGTTCTTTGACATGGAGAGTGCCTGTCGAACACTAATGGTTAGTGGGAGCACACGTTATAGGTATGCTAATTGGATTAGTATACTCGAATTGACTCACCCTCGATTCGTCATACGGATTTCACTCCGGGACAGTCAATGACGGAATCGAAAGGTTGTGATAGGTATTCGTGAACCTTTGACTTGAGTATTTAGTAGGGATGTGCTTGTGACGTCAAGATTTTCATTAGAGTAGTTCGACCCTGTAAATCGGAAGGCGGGGGTCAACCTCGACGTGCGTCTTGACAAGCAAGTAGCATGTCCTACTGAATACCAAGATAGAATTATTTCTCCTGTAAGTGAACGGGTTATATGTCCTATGCGGTTATTAGCAGACGAGATCATAAGTCTTTGGCCAAAGCATTGGAGCTAGTTGTATTAAATACACGAGAGCTCGATGATCTCGATTTGCATTAACTCATGCGTAGCGTCAAGTACAGAGTTGACTGACCGTGACCCTAGAACTTGATCAGGACATTTGAAAGAAGGGTTTATACATATATTGATATTCACGACAGAATGGTTCTTGAATGATCCCAATCATTTGTTCTCAGTTGAGGTACAGTGTAGGCCGCCAGGCTGGCTAGGTGGTGCTACTACTCTTTGGTTCCTCCCATTGCTGACTGAGATGGACCTACCGAGTTGCGCAATAGGATCAACGACGGAATGAATCGAGCTTAATTCTCTCTTTATAAATATTAGATATTGGATATCTAATTTATTCGGACATTGGATGTCTCAATTGATTTATTGGATAAATTAATTTACGGCCTAATGAATTAAATAAATTACTAGGTGATTAATTTAATCCATGAATATAATTATTTCTTGGAGCAATTAATTATGTTATTATGTATTTGATATGATTAATTAATTGGATTAATTAATTAATATAAATACATTAGAACGGAATCGGAGTTTATCTGTTTAGACTCACAGAAGTCCGAAATGAACTGAACTCGTCCGATTCCTTCTAGAGGCCGCCCCACCTTATCCCTCCCCTCTTTGTCTTGGTCTTGTCCTTGGTAGGAGGAAGACTAAAGACCTTAGAGATATGATATCTCTTAAAATAAAGAAAAGGTGATTTGGTAGGTTAAAGGTGTGATTTGAATGAGAATAAAAGAGAAGACTACTAACTCTCTTGGGGACTTTGATTACACGGTTCATAGCAAGTGAGAGTGAGAGAGAGAATCCTCTTCTCAAGTCTTCTTCATCTTCTACACCTTCTTCTTGTTTTTCTTGGAGTAAAAATCAAGAGATTTTAGAGAGAGTAAGATTAAAACACTTAGAGTGTAATAATTTTAATATACATTGCTTCGTCATCCGATTCTAGTCGTAACCTTGGAGGTTAATTGGGTGATCGTCATTCCGTTTGTTTCTCCGGCGTGTGGCAAGTAGAGACGCAGTGCTTTCGGCGTTGGATCATCCAAGAGCTTGGAGCGGATTGGATCGTAGGAAAATCAACTAAAGCTTGGGGAATAGCTCAAGAGAAGGACACCATTTAAATCAACGGACTACAAGGGTATGTTTCTTGTATCTCTTGTGTTTCACTTAATATTCGTATATACGTTGCTCGATCGATCCTCATAGGGATTCAAATCGAATTAATTTTTGTTTTACCGCTTCCACTGGGCCTTCGATTTAGGTACTGAATCCGAACATCTGTAATATTCCCGGATGTCCCTGGGGGTGTTACAGGGGCATGGATTGGGTAACATCATTAACTTTTGGATTGAACCCCCTGCATGGACTGTCGACGTAACACTAGAGGGTGACAACGGCTAAACGAGTTGATGCTCGTCGTTCTTGAATAGAGACATGCAAAATAATATATATTTGTGTGTGAATGTGCGTGTGTAAATAAGGGCTTACTTATCTTTTTTATTTAACTGGTGAGTCGGTTCA
The DNA here is from genome assembly GCA_033398695.1 of Orobanche coerulescens. Lineage (NCBI taxonomy): Eukaryota > Viridiplantae > Streptophyta > Magnoliopsida > Lamiales > Orobanchaceae > Orobanche > Orobanche coerulescens. The sequence continues at coordinate 57,556,853 of CM065803.1, forward strand.
TGAGGGGGGATATCCAGTGGTTTATAACTTCTTGAGTACAAACAAATCAAAAAATGTCTTATGTTTCTATGTTTGATATAAAATAAGTTCTTATTTAGTAGATTCCGACCGATGAACTGTGATTGCTAGAGAGCAGTTGAGCTGACATAGTTTGGCTGTTGTCCTCTAGAGTTAGCATTGTTGCTAGATTACTGCTACAAATTTTAACAATGGGCTTGTAGTGGAAAAAATTATGCTCACCTTTTTTCTTGGTTGTTGTTGCTTGTGTCTTTAGCTGATTATTCATTTTTTAACTATTAAATTCCATGCTTCCTTTTACGGAGTGCGCCTCTTTTGCCTACTATTTTGTTGATATAGGCTATCTTTGTAACATCTCGAGATATTCAGGATTATTACAGCACCGTAAACCCTTGAAGTCAGGATTTACTAGGTTAAGGATTTAAAAATAACATTATTAAATACCAACAGAGAGTTTATTATTACATCACGAGTATGAAAACTACAATTCGACCAACATCCGAATATAAATTTCAAAGAAAGAACAAAACGATAGCGTACTCGGGTACTTTATTAAAAACAAAATGCAACTGACAAACCATCCCGGCCATAACATCACTCTGCACCCTCGTCGTCATGCGGCTCACGTGGTTGCTTCCATGTCCTCTTATATTCTGAACATAAAACAAATGTCCACCCCGAAGGGGTTAGCACAACGATGCTAGTACAAATACGATAATTATACAACAACAGATTATTCAATATCTCGCGAAGAATAATAACAACATCATCAATGACAACAATAACAACGAGTCTGTACCACGAGAAGACACACAATACCATACGCAACATGACAAACATAACATGGTACAACACACACATGGCAATTATGATGATGCAGCGTTCATTGCATATATCCCAATATGATCCTGTCGGACCAACACGAGGTGGAAAAACCTATCCAATGATCCAGTGCACAACATAGATCCCAAGATGATCCCGTCGGACCAACACGAGGTGGACATATAACAACGACACATATGCACGACAACATGTATAGTATCAATACATAAAATGTAATTAAAGTACTTGCCTTACAATGTCGACAATGTTTAAATACTTCGACAATCACCAAAAAACTCGAAGGTCGTCTCTTCGTCTAACCACTTGCAAGCCTCGAACCTTTACACAATAATGAAATACGAAGAGTTCAACATGCGTATACGTAACTAGCACAGGATCATATAACGTTTCTAAGCTATGACCGAGTTAAACATCTTACGTACGGCCAGTTCACGGTTCAACTACCCAACGAACATAAGTTGGCTAAAATCGTGCTTCATGCAATTTAGACGATCACAATAGGGGTACCATACCAACATCTATGATTTCAAGGATTCCAAGTCATCATAATTCTATACTTTAATCTTTGATCGTTAACTCTAAAACGTGCTTCGACCGATTCATAGCAACGCAAACACATTCAGTCGGGTTCTAAGTTTATCATGGTTGTTATCGACATAATCATTTTATTCCAAACATTAAAATGAAGATTTACTAATCACGAATTACTCCTTCCAAGATATACCTTAATCTTGATGAACATCCTCATTATTTTTCAACTTGAATTCATATGTCATAGGTGATGTCATAACAAGTCATTTGATATAAGATCCCTTCGAAATCATCATTAAATGTATGATACAATCTCAGAAAACTACATCCTAAGGTTCAACGTAAGTAAGACTCAATTCATACATGTCTAAATCAAGGTATACTTTGGGTTTAATCATCTCTGAAATACGTTTGTAATCATCATAGAAATATGAACTCAGAGCTGGAGCAACAATACATACCTTAATATGAAGGAAACAACGAAACACTTGGTGAAAACCTAATACCGGAAGCTTGAGTACCAATCCAAGATGCTTTCCAACTTCAATAACTAAGTAGAAAGGCTAAACAAGGATTATGATGTGGGGGGAGGCTCTATGGACTTGCAGAAATTGGCCAAGGGACGAAGGAGAACAATTGTGAAATGAAAATGGGTGAGGTCTTATTTATAAAACCCCGATCTTTACGTACGTTAGCCTCAAGATATTACGTACGCTATAGCCTTAACGTACGTTAATTGCTACGCCTTATGTACGTTAACGTTCTCCAGTAGCTACTGCCTAATTTTATGACCTCCTTAACGTACGTTAACCATCACCATTTACGTACGTAATTCGTTCTTGTGTAGCGCACGCTATCTTTATCCTTTAACGTACGTTATGCCTCGTCGACTTGCTTTATCAAAAAGCTGCCCGGATCACGCGAGAATCTTATCTTATCCGGACCCCATCCCTAGCTGGCCCATACGCCGACCAACCTGATCTACTTGACTGCCTGTTACGTACGCTATGCTTCGACCATAGTGTATGCTATCTTCAGCTCATAACGTACGTTAAGCTTACCTGCTAGCGTACGTTATGACATAGCTGCATGCATATATTTGCAAACTCTTCCTAATATAACCATGACAGTTGGAATACGAATACGGGAAAATCACACTTCGATTATTGATACCACAAAGTCGAATATTACAAGGTTCAAATACAGATGAATATACTCAACAATTATTCGGATATTACATACTCTCCCTTTAAAAAGAAGTTTCGTCCCGAAACTTAAGACGAAAATAATTCTGGGTATCTTGACTTCATACTATCCTCTGTCTCTCAAGTGGTTTCTTAGACTCAGCGTCGCGACCATTGAACTTTAACCAAGGTGATTAGTTTATTTCTCAATTGTTTGACTCGACTCTCGAGTATCTTGATTGGTTTCTCTTTGAACGTGCCATCCTTAGCGACTTCGATCTCGCTGAAATCAATTATATGACTGGGATCTGTTATGTACTTCCATAACTGAGACACGTGAAACACATTATTGCAATGCCCCCAAAATAAACAGGGACGCCACAGTGCCGTGAATCCCGTGTGGAACCCACAATGTGAGTTTTAAAAGGGGTTTTAAAACAATTTATTCAACAAGTAATTTGCGGAAATATTCTAATGAAAGCATTCGTACAAACCGAAATACAAAAGGGAATAATGTCCATTCATACGGTTATTACACAACGTGGATTATTCAAATTTAGTTTAAGAAATTAACAGGCCTTCTCCCCAACACTGCTCAAGCCTGACCGGAACCTTCGAGAATGTCCTGCACATACTCAACAAATTTGCCTGACACGACGTATCGTGTCAGTCAACCTAGGTCAGACAAATTGAACCAGTTTCATCGATAGAATCAGATAAATTCAGAGAACAAAGTTATCACCGGATATTCAACGTCGTTTCTTTTATCAGCACATAAACTCCCAAGGTCGCAACCAAGGGTCACGGAAGTATCTACAAAGGAATACTCCGGACGTGGGTACCATTCAGGTTTTATCCCGCAACACATTTCCGCAAGATATATCAACATATAAACTCCCAAGGCCGCAGTCAAGGGTCACAGAAGTATCTACTCAGGAATACTCTGGACAAGATAAATAAGACGAGCACCATTACACAGATAGTAACACATGCAATATTCTGAAATTTCAAGACGTAAGGTCCGAGCAAGATTCACTTGCCTCAAATCCTACGAGAGTTACTCCCTTGATAACACAACGGTTCGAACGACCACACCTGAAAGCTCAACCTATTACATGTTCGTCGATTAACACCTTATGGTAACAATGATAATTAACGACAATTTCCCCCCGTCCCGTTAGGATTCTACACCTGGTTGTTCATGTCGCCGAGATCGAAATTCTCTGTTTTTGACCATAATGCATATTACTAAATTCCTTGGTTCGCCATTTTACAATTTATCATCTCATTGATCAATGTTCTAATACAACATTCCTACATTGTGATTATGGCTAATGGCCACCGTAATTACATCACTAACTTCAATTTGAATTTCTAGAATAGAACAATTAAGCACTAATTCTCCGAAATCCTTACATGTTTGAATACCTATCCGATTTGATAATCGTTAGTTAGTTCATCAAGGAATTATCAACGGGTCTTACAATATGGTAATAGGATTATAATTGCAATCTTCAACAAGATGATTCTAAGGTGTTGGTGATTAACAAATTCGATTATGAGTTTTTCCATCCAACTACGAGTACTACCATCATCCATTCCAATTACTAGCTTGATAGGCATCGATTAATAATTGTGATAGTTTTTCATCGGTCCAATCATTATTGAAAGTTCTAAACTACCCAAGGCATCCAAAATTTAGTATGACTCGTATAACAACACTGAAATGAGTTCAAGATTCGATAAACTTATCTTAATTGACAAGAGACAACGAAGAACGATGAAGAACGAGAGGGTAGCACCTTCAAAACCTTCTACGGAGCTTGATCAATTCACTCCAATAGGATATCACTTGATTAGGGAAGCTAAAATCGATTTAGAGAAGGTGGGTGATAGTATACAAGAGCAAGGGGTGATTTTTGGGTCGGAAGAAATGAAAGGGAGGGTGTCCTTTTATAAATTCAAAATGGCTTTACGTACGTTAGGCCTGAAGCTTTACGTACGTAATCCCTATTACGTAAGTTATATAGAAAGCTTAATATACGTAAGGAAAACTCAGAACTAACTGGACTAAATCACACACATCGTTACGTACGTCACCGATAATTCATCAACGATAATTGCCCAACGAAATCAAGGTATGTCACCGATAATTCATCAACCTTCCCACAATCACATTACAAGAATAACAGGTGCGGACAAGCTTTATTCATGATAATACAGTACGAACATATCATTCAAAAATATGTTTATCGCGATGGAGTACATTTATTTATTAAATAGTTGAAATAGAAACGATCGCTCAATGTGAAACAGGATGTAATACTGGTGGTATTACATACCACCCCCTTAAAAATAGTTTCATCCCGAAACTAAGAAAATAACTCGGGATGATTCTCCCTCATGCTCGTCTCGGTCTCCCAAGTCGCTTCTTTCATGCCATGGTGCAACCATTGAACTTTTACAAGAGGTATGACCTTATTCCTTAGTGTCTTTACGCATCGATCCAAAATCGCGGTTGGGACTTCTCTAAAGGTAGCATAATTAGAAATCTCTACCTCCTCGAAATAAATCTTGTGGCTTAGGTCGTACACGTACTTCCTCAGCTGTGAAATGTGGAAGACATTATGCACTCCATCTAATGATGACGGCAATGCTAGTCGATAAGCGAGGTTACCAACACGGTCAAGTATTTCGAATGGGCCAATAAATCTCGGGCTCAATTGCCTTTCTGGCCGAAGCGTCGAACACCCCGCATCGGCGATACTTTAACCCAAATGTGGTCCCCGACCATAAATTCCAACGGTCGCTGGTGGTCCGTAGCATATGACTTTTGGCGGCTTTGAGCTGCCAACATGTGTTTTCGAACAATGGAAATCTTCTTAATATATTCCTGGATAAGATCAAACTCGGTAGCGACGACATCAGACGTATCATCCCAACACAGGGGAGACTTGCACCTTCTACCGTATAAGGCCTCAAAGGGTGCCATGCCTATGCTTGCATGCCAGCTGTTGTTGTATGAAAATTCCCCCAAGCAAAGGTGTCTGGCCCAATCCTTACCCCAATCGAGTACACATGCTCTTAATATATCCTCTAGGGTCTATATAGTACTTTTTGTCTGTCCATTTTTTTGAGGGTGATAGGTCGTGCTGAAATGTAGCTGAGTACCCATAGCTTTGTGGACAGCCTTCCAGAAGCGGGACACGTATCTAGTGTCTCTATCTGATATGATTCCCAAGGGAACACCATGTAGTCTCATGATTTCCCGGATAAAGATGGTGGCCAGCTGCTCTGTTCCGGTGGTCTCCTGAATTGGAATGAAATGTGCCGACTTCGTCAGTTAGTATACAATGACCCATATCATGTCTTTTCCTCCTGCCGTCACTGGTAAATTGGTGACAAAATCCATTGATATGCTCTCCCATTTCCATTCCGGAATGGGTAAGGGCTGCATGATTCCGGCCAGCCTGCGGTGTTTAATCTTCACCTGTTGACATGTCATACATCGAGCAACGAACCTCGCTACCTCCTGCTTCATGTTCTTCCACCAGAAGCTCTTCCGCAGATCCTTATGTAATATCCGCATTTTTCTTTCCCTTGTATTTTCATTTTCGGTGCATTTCTCGGTCGTAGTGACCCTCGCGTATCTTTCAGTGTATATTTTTAGTCACCTGTTGATCTGATTCTCGTTATTGTTGTACGGAACCACCATTTCGGGGTTGCCGTGGATCTATTCTACGTTGTGATACGTTTTGAGATGTTCCGTTGGATGTTTCGTTCATATTACGGTGTTTTGGACCGTTTATATTTCGTACCTAGCGCATGCTATCTTTTCTGCATAGCGCACGCTAGATGTCCCTTAGTAGCGCACGCTACGACTGTTTCGTAGCGCGTGCTAGAGAGCAAGCCCTGGGAGTGGCAGTGCTGATTCCAGCCATCTGGACTGGTGGATTAGCGTACGCTACGTAGTCTAGCGCACGCTAATGTTGGGGGTTAGCGCACGCTGAGACGCCTGGTAGCGTGCGCTAGTGTGAATGTCTAGTACTGGGCAGTTTGCCACTGGACTCGACTGATGCCCAGGTAGCGCACGCTATTGGTCGATAGCGCGCGCTAACGATACACTTTAGCGCATGCTACGTTTGGTCAATAGCGCGCGCTAACCGGATCAGGTGTTTACTGACAGTTGCTTCTGGACTCAGCTAATGTCCAGGTAGCGCACGCTATTGGTCGATAGCGCGCGCTACCGAGAGGTTATTAGCGCACGCTACGTTTGGAGTAGCACACGCTAACGGCCAGAAATCTGGCTACTGGACTGGAGTTTGTGTTGTTAGCGCACGCTACCTTTGAAGATTAGCGCGCGCTAACACTCCCTGGCTATATAAACCAGGGAGTTGACCGAGATGAACGTATTATTTTCATTTCTTCCTTCTCTCATGGTGGCGATTAGGCGATTTCTTGGCGATTTCTTCCTCCGATCATCTCAACCATCAACTTCCTTGAGTTCTTGGTGTATATTATCAACATCAATACGAATCTTTCATCCTAATCCAAGGTAAAATCTCTTAGAACCCTATTTTTGGATAAATTGGGGGTTTTGGGATTTTCGTCCGATCCGTTCCATTTTGTTGGTTAATCCATGATGAATATGATTAATCTTGTTGATATCATTAGTTTTCCTATGGCTTCATCGTATATTTTCTTGGTTTTGCGAAATCGGGAGGGTTTGGTTGTGGTCCACCCTCGTTGTTATTTTTATATGAATATACACGAATCGTAGGCGGGTTTTCGGGTGTATTCCATTTTTGTATTCGTCTAGAGTTGGTTGTGATTGTGTTCTTCGAATCGTTAGGTTCGGTTCCGTTGGTTCCAAGCGTTCGTTGGTGTTTTTCCTTCCGTTCTTTACGTCATCAATAATTCAAGGCAAGTATTTTTTTGGAAACCTTTATGCTTAACATGAAATGGTAATATATATTGTGTGTGCTTTACTCACCCTGGGAGGGTCCGACGGGGCCTCGAGGGAATCTATGACTTCACTCTGGATTCACGAGTTTGTTTCGCTAGCCAGCTCGGGAGGGTCCTTCGAGGCCTCGGGTGGGATTCATGGTGGCGTCCTGGTCCTAGGCGATGCCTGTGCGTGACTTTTTTTATAAAGTAGCCAGCTCGGGAGGGTCCTTAGAGACCTCGGGTGGGATTCATGGTGGCATCCTGGTCCTAGGCAAATTGATTATTTGACTGTTTGTTTCCGGAAAAGACATGTCTGGTTTTGGTTTTTGAAATGATACTGGTGCATGTACTATGAAATATGTAAGCGATTGGTTTGCCTTGATTACTTGTACTAGCGTAATTGCTAACCCCTTTGGGGACCCGTTGTGGGGAAATTCTTGTTATGGATTTCAGGTTATAATCATCCGGATGAGCTAGCGCTGGGACAGTACGAGGATGTTGGCCAGGGTCGTTGACTTATGCGTTTGAGTCCTTTTATTTTCGTTATTCCATTCGATACGGTTGTTGTCCACTTTTGAAACTTATAGATTGTACTCGCGAGTACTTAGGCTTTTCTCTTCGGATTGAGATTTATATTCGTCAAGTTATTTATGTTGCCATTGTGGATTTTTCCGCCGGTTGTACCGGGCGTGTGATTTAGTTCTCAATTGGATAATGTGTACATTTACTGTGGTAAATTGTGTCTACCTAGTGGGTCCCATGTAGGGGTCCACGACACTGTAATATACCCTTAATATCTCGGGGGTGTTACAGAAAATGGTATCGGAGCAGCTAGGTTTATAGATACCTAAGCTTGTCGGTTATTTAGGTCTAGTTGTGTTTTATTTTGCATATTGTCACACCGCGGCCAGCATCTCGGTACTTCCAGTGCTAGTAAGTTTTCTTATTCGGTCCTTTGTTTTCTTGCAATGTAGTTCCGCTTCTTGAATCATAGTTGCTTTTTCCTCCCTGACTCATCATCAATATACTTCTGTTATCTCTTAACACCAGTATGGATGCCGGAGGAAACCATGGTCGTGGTCGTGGGCCTTGGCCGAGGGGCGTGGGGCGGCCGGTGGGCGGCCACGTCGCATTCTTCGAGGCCGGCACCGGTGACCAACATAGCCATGCTTCTTCTCAAGGTGGCGCTGACCTTGGTGTTGCGGGCATTATGCACAGATGGTAAAGCAGATGGAGGCGATTGCCCGAGCGGTCAGAATCCGGCCCATCTTGCTCGGGACGGAGGCGGCCGTTGGCTCGAGATGTCATCAAGATGCATCCTCCTCAGTTCACGGGAGCCTCTGACCCGATTGGCTGGGAAGGATGGATCAAGGAGATATCCAAAGTCTTTGTTGCCACCAACTGTCCCGAGGACCGTAAAGTTCCTATTGCCCAGTATTTTCTCACTGGGGACGCCACGGATTGGTGGGAGACCGTTGGGCCCAAAGATCATGTTGCTTCATGGGCAGAATTTCAGGAATTGATGGAAACTGAATATTGCCCGTGGCCGGTTAGACAGGCTCGAGTCCATGCCTTCTATGATGCTCAACCTCGGGATATTCCCGTATCCCAAGCTATTGCCGATTTTAACAAGGAGTTGAGTTATGTGAAGACCCTAGTTGTCGAGGAGAGCGACAAAATTTTTCATTTCTCCAGACGTATGAAACTGTCGATTCGGGACTACATGTCTGGACTTGTCTGCACTACCCTGAAGGATTATCAGAGTCGAGCTCTTGCCTATGATATGTTGGTGACGGCAAGTGCGGCGGTTCGGGAGAGTAAGAAACATAAATCCATCGGAAATTTCTTGAGTCACAAGGGTGGAGGTCAGCACAAGTCTCAGTCTGCGAATATTCCTGGTGGTAATTCGGCTCGTTTCTTTGGGGGCTATCGAGGTACTGTCGGTGCCTTCGTTCGGGATACCAAATGCTTTAACTGTGGCGAGCCGGGCCATCAGAACCGGGAGTGTACTCGTCCACCTCTGATTTGTCATACATGTGGTCAGTCGGGCCACAAGGCTTCCTTTTGTGAGCGGGCAAGATGGCTTTTTGGTGCTCAGACTTCTTTTCCAGCACCTATGGAGCCGAGTGTGAATCAGGGCTCTTTTGCTCCGCAGCCTCTGCCGGGTGCCGGTCGAGGGAGAGGTCGGGGTCAGCCCGCTAGAGGAGGAGCTTCCAGTGTTGGCTCCGTCCCTCCACGTATCTATGAGAAGAGAAGGGCCGACAATCCAGCGGCCACTGTGGCGACAGGTACCGTTCATATCCATTCACATCCTGTCAGTGTGCTTTTTGATTCGGGTGCTATGCATTCATTCATTTCTCTAGAGTGTGTACGCCGTTTGAGTCTCGACTGCTTATCACCTTGCAAGCCTTTCATCGTTAAAATTCCTAGCGGTGATAGAATTGTCGGTGATCGAGAGGTCCGGGACTGTTCTGTGTTTATTTGTGAGAGAGCTTGGCTCTCTAATCTTATTGTCGTGGGTATTGAGGGAGAGGATTTGATTCTCGGGGATGATTGGCTCGAGCGGCATGGTGCAATCATGAACTACCGCACGAGGATCATTACCATGCTATCCGAGGACGGCAGTGAACACTCTTTCGCGGGGCGAAAGAGTAACCAGAAGTTTGTTAATAACTCCTTGAAGGCGATGAGACTCCTGCAAAAAGGGTGTGCTGTTTATTGGTGCTACGCCTTGAAGGCGGAGGATGGTGGAGTCGAGCTTTTGTCGATTCCAGTCGTTAGTGAGTTTCCTGATGTATTTCGTGACGAGTTACCGGGATTGCCACCGGACCGTGAGGTTGAGTTTGCTATAGAGTTAGAGCCGGGCGCGGCTCCGATTTCGAAGGTGCCCTATCGCATGGCACCTTCAGAGATGTCAGAGTTGAAGAAGAAATTGAGTGAGCTTCTTGAGTCGGGGTATATTCGACCGAGCGCCTCGCCTTGGGGCGCACCGGTCTTGTTTGTGCGGAAGAAGGATGGTTCACTATGTTTCTGTATCGACTACCGCGAACTAAACAAGGTGACCATCAAGAAAAAGTATCCCCTGCTGAGGATTGATGACTTGTTCGATCAGTTGCAGGGAGCTGCGGTATTCTCGAAGATCGACTTGAGATCGGGGTACTATCAGCTTCGGGTGAAGGAGCCAGACGTTACGAGAACAGCTTTTCGAACGAGATACGGACATTATGAGTTCGTAGTTATGCCTTTCGGGTTAACTAATGCGCCGGCGGTGTTCATCCAGTTGATGAACAAAGTCTTTATCGAGTATTTGGATATGTGTGTCGTCGTCTTCATTGACGATATTCTTATCTATTCGAGGAATGAGGGTGAGCATGCCCATCATTTGCGGATAGTGTTAGACATTTTGAGGACCGAGCAACTCTATGCGAAGTTCTCGAAATGTGAGTTCTGGCTGAAGGAAGTGATGTTTTTGGGTCACGTGATTTCAGCCGAGGGAGTACGAGTGGATCCGCTGAAGATTGAGGCAGTGTTGGATTGGGCGCCGCCTACGAATGTAAAGGAGGTCCGTAGTTTCTTGGGTTTAGCTGGCTACTACCGTAGGTTCGTCGAGGGTTTCTCGAAACTAGCTAGACCATTTACACAGTTGCTCCAAAAGTCCGAGAAGTTCGTCAGGGATGAAGAGAGGCAGTCGAGTTTTTAGGAGCTGAAGAGGCGTTTGACTTCAGCCCCAATTTTGGCATTGCCATATGGAAACGAGGGTTTTGCCGTTTATAGCGATGCTTCGGGTCAGGGTCTTGGGTGCGTATTGATGCAGCACGGCAAGACCATTGCGTATGCGTCGAGACAGTTGAGGCCGTATGAGCTTAACTACCCTACTCACGATTTGGAGTTAGCGGCAGTTGTTTTTGCGCTCAAGATCTGGCGTCACTATCTTTTCGGCTCTGCATGTCAGATTTTTACTGATCATAAAAGTCTGAAATACATATTTACTCAGCGGGAGTTAAATATGAGGCAGAGGAGGTGGTTAGAGTTGATTAAGGATTATGACCTCGAAATCCTTTATCATCCGGGCAAGGCGAACATTGTGGCCGACGCCTTGAGTAGGAAACCGGTTGCGTTGCGAACGCTTGAGATCCTTACGTCTCAGTCTGAGCTTCGGCGGGCTTTGATCGAGTTAGATGTTGAGGTTTTGTCGCCTGGAGCTATCGGGCAACTTTGTGCTTTAGAGATTTCATCGTCTTTGATCGATGAAATTAAGCTGAAACAGTTAGAGGATCCGATGATTACTCAAATCCGAGAGAACGTTCTTAAGGGAAAGTCTCCTGGGTTTGTGATTCATGAGGATGGTGTTTTGAGATTCCAGAGTCGGCTTTGTGTACCGAACGACCCAGAGCTGAAACAGAGTATTTTGCGTGAGGCCCATGTTACACCTTACTCCGTTCATCCTGGTTCGAGTAAGATGTACAAGGACCTGAGAAGGAATTTCTGGTGGAATGATATGAAGGAAGAGGTCGCGCAGTTTGTAGCGAGATGTTTGACTTGTCAGCAGGTCAAAATCGAGCATCAGCGACTGGATGGGTTATTGCAGTCACTTCCCGTTCCGGAATGGAAATGGGAAGATATATCGATGGATTTCGTTACGAGTTTGCCGAGATCGAGGTCGGGCATGAATATGGTATGGGTGATTGTTGATCGTCTGACCAAGTCGGCATATTTTCTAGGCATCAAGGACACTTGGGGCCCGGATAAGTTAGCTCGTGTGTTTATCGCGCAGATTGTGAGACTTCACGGTACTCCGAAGTATATTGTTTCGGATCGTGATGGCCGTTTTGTATCGCACTTTTGGCAGGCGGTGCATAAGGCGTTGGGTACTCGTTTGCGTTTGAGTACCTCTTTTCATCCCCAGTCAGATGGACAATCGGAATGCACTATCCAGACGTTTGAGGATATGTTGCGTGCTTGTGCTCTCGATTGGAGCACTGACTGGGAGGAACATTTGCCATTGATCGAATTCACGTACAACAATAGTTGGCACGCGTCGATTCGGATGGCACCGTATGAGGCACTTTATGGTCGGCGATGTCGATCACCGATTTGTTGGAATGAGGCATCCGATTTGGTTGGAACCGAGCCGCATGTCATTTTAGAGACGAGGCGGAAGATAGAATTAATTCAGGAACGGATGTTGACTGCCCAGAGTCGACAGAAGTCATATGCCGATGTCCGTCGTCGACCTTTAGAATTCGAGGTGGGAGACCACGTTCTACTAAAGGTGTCGCCGACGAGAGGAGTTTTCTGTTTCGGGAAAAAGGGGAAGTTGAGTCCGAGATTTATTGGACCCTTCGAGATTCTCAAGCAAGTCGGTGGGTTGGCATACCGTTTGGCGTTACCCCCGGCCTTGAGTCATGTTCATAGCCTTTTTCATGTTTCCCAGCTGAGGAAATATCTCCCGGATCCTAGTCACGTCATCGACTATGGGGAGATTGATGTCGTCGAGGATATTACTTTTGAAGAACGTCCCTTGAAGATTTTGGAGCATCGCGAGAAACGACTGAGGCATAAGACCATCCCTTTGGTCAAAGTGCAGTGGTCGAGACATGGTGTTGAGGAGGCAACTTGGGAGACCGAGGATAGCATGCGTGCTAGGTACCCTGAGTTGTTTGTTTCTTAAGTTTCGGGACGAAACTTATTTTTAGAGGGGTAGAATGTAATATCCGCATTTTTCTTTCCCTTGTATTTTCATTTTCGGTGCATTTCTCGGTCGTAGTGACCCTCGTGTATCTTTCAGTGTATCTTTTCAGTCACCTGTTGATCTGATTCTCGTTATTGTTGTGCGGAACCACCGTTTCGGGGTTGCTGTGGATCCATTCTATGTTGTGATACGTTTTGAGATGTTCCGTTGGATGTTTCGTTCATATTACGGTGCTTTGGACCGTTTATATTTCGTACCTAGCGCACGCTATCTTTTCTGCATAGCGCACGCTAGATGTCCCTTAGTAGCGCACGCTACGACTGTTTCGTAGCGCGTGCTAGAGAGCAAGCCCTGGGAGTGGCAGTGCTGATTCCAGCCCTCTGGACTGGTGGATTAGCGTACGCTACGTAGTCTAGCGCACGCTAATGTCGGGGGTTAGTGCACGCTGAGACGCCTGGTAGCGTGCCAACGGCCGAGCAATATAAGAAAAAGCCTCGACAAACCATCAATAATATCCTGCCAATCCCAGAAAAGTCCTCACTTCCTTGACGTTTCTTGGTGGTTCCCAACTCATAACTGTCTCGATCTTCTGGGGGTCTACCTTAATGCCTTCTGCTGAAATTACATGTCCCAAAAAGGTCACCTCCGGCATCCATAACTCGCATTTAGAAAGTTTATCATAAAGTTGGTGTTGCCTCAAAACACTCAACATCTGCCTCAAGTGTTCCTCATGCTCCTGTCGGCTCCGGAATAGATCAAAATTTCGTCAATAAAAACTACCACACACTTATTGAGAAATTCTATCAGAACCTTGTTCATCAATTCCATAAAAACGACTGGGGTATGAGACAATCCAAACGACACCACCATGCACTCGAAGTGTCCGTATCTTGATCGAAATGCGGTCCTGGGAATATCCTCCTCTCGAATTCTCAATTGGTGATATCCAGAATGTAAATCGATCTTTGAAAACACAGTCGCTCCCTGTAGTTGATCCACTAAATCATCAATCCTCGTAAGTGGGTAATGGTTCTTAATAGTGACTTCATTTAGTTCTCTGTAATCGATACACAGGCGCAAGTAGTTGTCCTTTTTCTTTACAAAAAGGACCGGTGCACCCCATGGCGAAGTGCTCGGACGAATGAGCCCCTTCCTTAGCAATTATTTGAGTTGTAACTTTAGTTCCTTCATCTCGGCTGGTGCCATACTGTATGGTGCCTTGGAGATAGGCGTCGTTCCTGGCTCAAGTTCAATCGAGAGATCGACCTCCCGTCGTGGCGGCAACCCTGGTAATTCATCAGGAAAAACATCCGGAAATTCGCTCACCATGGGAATATTAGCAACCGACAGTTGTGATGTGTCCTCCTGAAGAATATAACACCAATAATATGTTCCCCGATCGTCACAATATACTCCTGCTGTAAGGAGACTGAGGGACCCCTTAGTAATAAAGTGTTCTCGGCCTCTGATTAAGTGAGTGGCACCTTCATGAGTTGCAATGGAAACTGTCACGTGATAGGTGTCTAATACCGTCCTGTGCATTGTCATCCAGTCCATACTCAAAATAACATCGTGGAAAAACCATGAGATTTGCTGTCCAGCCCTGATTATCGATGCAGATCGGGCAGTTTCGAACTTCCAGATTACCCCCCACCCTGCTACCCTTGGGTAGCTTAACAGTAAAAGATTCACAAGGTACACAAGGAAGATTCAAACGGTTAACACATTCCACGGATATAAACGAGTGGGTCGCTCCAGTATCAAACAGTACATGAACAGGCTGCGATTTAATAAGAAGTGTACCTGAGACAGCAGGTGCAGTATGGTCATCAGTAGCTCTTAGTTCGAACACGCGGGATGACAGTGTTCCCGAGGAGGGTGCAGTGCCTCCCCCGCGCCCACGACCTCTTCCGGCACCGTATGGAGAAGTTTGCTAAGGTGGGGATCGATAATCGGACATAGCGGATGCTCTGGATGTCTGTACCGATCCTTTCTGACTCTGAGGAGCTTAATTTGGTGTAGGTTTGGTCTATGAACAGTAGCGAGACATGTGCCCACCCCTTACGCATGAAAACACTTTGTAGACGCCTTACGACACTGACTCATGGTATTGCCCGCTTTGCCTCCGGCGAGAGGGCCCGTCAGATGCTCCTTTCTATTTGGACGAAGCTGCTGATTTAGAATAGAACCCAATTCCCGAGTTCATTCTGCTGGTGCTCACGGACTGATTAGATGTCTTCTGCTTCTTTTGGTTATGCCCAGTATCTAAACCGACAACCGTATCGGCGTATGATGCGACTACGTCCTCATATGCCCTCAGAGTGGTGCAGTGAAACCCAGCCTCGTAACGTTGAACATCTTCCGGCAACCATTGAGCAAGGTGGAAAATTCGTTGATCTTCGGATGGAACCACCTGTGCGACATATCTTAGTTCGGTCCTATAAGCTCGAATGATTTCTGGTACTGGTAAGTTCTGAGGTCCTACACTGAAAATCTCCGCGCTCGAGTAGTCTGAGCTGACTGGGGGCAGTACTCATCTCTCAATAGTGTGGAAAACTCGGTCTATCCGACTACTCTGTCCTCCGGCTTATAGGTCCTCCACCATCGGGATGCGGTGTCGCGGAGCTGGTTGATTCCGAGCGGTACTTTTCGGTTCTCTGGGCAACCGATCACCTCGAAGGCAGTCTCCATCTCGGAGATCCAATCGTCCACGTGCTTATCCCCTGATCCGTCGAATAATGGCGGTCTGGCCTTAAGAATCTCTCCCAGCCAACGGTCATTCCCAGTGTTCTCTTCTATGTTAATGACCGGTACCCATTCTGCCTGGTTAACCTGAGCGATCCCCATAACAATGGCCCAGGTGAGGGTCTGAACGAAGGCTGGATCTAATCCCCTGTTGTTCTGGTTTTCCGCCTCCTGTTCGTTCTGATTAACGGACAGTGGCTGATTTCCGGCTGGATTAGTTTCACCGGTGTTCCTATCTTCCTGCTGATTCATAGCGGAACCCTGTGCATCGTTTATGTTCCTTCTAGCTCCAAGACGTGCCATTAGTGATGATTGTTCGATCTAGAAGGTTAGTTTAGTACAAACATTCTCTGAGTTCTTACTAAATTCGAACATTATACCTGATTCTCAAGAGTTTACGTGTATTTTACATCGACATTCCTCGAGGAGTTACGGTCGCCAGGAGTGTTGGACTTTTGAAGGTAAAACGTTTTCAAAATATTTTGATACAACTTTCCACGTGAGTTTTCGGCTCTGATACCATTTTCTGTAACGCCCCCAAAATAAACCGGGACGCCACAATGCGGTGAATCCCGTGTGGGACCCACAAGGCGAGTTTTAAAAGGGGTTTTAAAATAATTTATTCAACAAGTAATTTGCGGAAATATTCTAATGAAAGCATTCCTACAAACCGAAATACAAAAGTGAATAATGTCCATTCATACGGTTATTACACAACGTGGATTATTTAAATTTAGTTTAAGAAATTAACAGGCCTTCTCCCCAACACTGATCAAGCCTGATCGGAACCTTCGGGAATGTCCTGCACATATTCAACAAATTTTCCTGACACGACGTATCGTGTTAGTCAACCTAGGTCAGACAAATCGAACCAATTTCATCGATAGAATCAGATAAATTCAGAGAACAAAGTTATCACTGGATATTCAATGTCATTTCTTTTATCAGCACATAAACTCCCAAGGTCGCAACCAAGGGTCACGGAAGTATCTACACAGGAATACTCCGGACGTGGGTACCATTCAGGTTTTATCCCGCAATAGAGTTCCGCAAGATATATCAACATATAAACTACCAAGGCCGCATCCAAGGGTCACGGAAGTATCTACTCAGGAATACTCCGGACAAGATAAATAAGACGAGCACCATTCTACAGATAGTAACACATGCAATATTCTAAAATTTCAAGACGTAAGGTCCGAGCAAGATTCACTTGCCTCAAATTCGACGAGAGTTACTCTCTTGATAACACAACGGTTCGAACGACCACACCCGAAAGCTCAACCTATTACATGTTCGTCGATTAACACCTTACGGTAACAATAATGATTAATGACAATTTCCCCCCGTCCCGTTAGGATTCTAAACCTGGTTGTTCATGTCGCCGAGATTGAAATTCTCTGTTTTTGACCACAATGCATATTACTAAATTCCTCGGTTCGCCATTTTACAATTTATCATCTCGTTGATCAATGTTCTAATACAACATTCCTACGTTGTGATTATGGCTAATGGCCACCGTAATTACATCACTAACTTCAATTTGAATTTCTAGAATAGAACAATTAAGCACTAATTCTCCGAAATCCTTACATGTTTGAATACCTATCCGATTTGATAACCGTTAGTTAGTTCATCAAGGAATTATCAATGGGTCTTACAATATGGTAATAGAATTATAATTGCAATCTTCAAGAAGATGATTCTAAGGTGTTGGTGATTAACAAATTCGATTATGAGTTTTTCCATCCAACTACGAGTACTACCATCATCCATTCCAATTACTAGCTTGATAGGCATCAATTAACAATTGTGATAGTTTTTCACTGGCCCGATCATTATTTAAAGTTCTAAACTACCCAAGGCATCCGAAATTTAGTATGACTCATATAACAACACTGAAATGAGTTCAAGTCGATAAAATTACCTTAATTGACAAGAGACGATGAAGAACGACAAAGGACGACGAAGAACGAGAGGGTAGCACCTTCAAAACCTTCTTCGGAGCTTGATCAACTCACTCCAATAGGATATCACTTGATTAGGGAAGCTAAAATCTATTTAGGGAAGGTGGGTGATAGTATACAAGAGCAAGGGGTGATTTTTGGGTCGGAAGAAATGAAAGGGGGGGTCCTTTTATAAATTCAAAATGGCTTTACGTACGTTAGGCCTGAAGCTTTACGTATGTAAGCCTTGTTACATAAGTTATATAGAAATCTTAACGTACGTAAGGAAAACTCAGAACTAACTGGACTAAATCACACACATCCTTACGTACGTAACGAAAGTCGGCTAACGTACGTAGCACCCGTTGACTTGCTTGTCGCTATCGTGCCGAAAGTTGGTCTGACAATTCGCACCATCCGACGAAGATTCCCTATCCGAAGACCGAATACCGCGTTGCGTACGTAAGGTATAATCTTTAGCATACGTAATGTCACACACTTAGCGTATGTAATACTTAGCGGATAACGTACGTAAGGTTCAGTTTGTTCACTAAGTTATTGTAACATTAATTCTTTATAACACGACTCCCTCTCAATCTCGTCGAGTAATTTCTCGGGGAACAAGACGTTGGCCACCGTCATATTCACATCGATAATTACCCAACGACATCAAGGTATGTCACCGATAATTCATCAACCTTCACGCAATCACATTACAAGAATAACAGGTGCGGACAAGCTTTATTCATGTTAATACAGTATGAACACATCATTCAAAAATACATTTATCGCAATGGAGTACATTTATTTATTAAATAGTAGAAATAGAAATGATGGCTCAACGTGAAACAGGATGTAATACTGGTGGTATTACATACCACCCCCTTAAAAATAGTTTCGTCCCGAAACTAAGAAAATAACTCGGTATGATTCTCCCTCATGATCGTCTCGGTCTCCCAAGTCGCTTCTTTCATGCCATGGTGCGACCATTGAACTTTTACATGAGGTATGGACTTATTCCTTAGTGTCTTTACGCGTCGATCCAAAATCGCGGTTGGGACTTCTCTAAATGTAGCATAATTAGAAATCTCTACCTCCTCGAAATTAATCTTGTGGCTTAGGTCGTACATGTACTTCCTCAGCTATGAAACGTGGAAGACGTTATGCACTCCGTCTAATGATGGTGGCAACGCTAGTCGATAAGCGAGGTTACCAACTCGGTCACATATTTCGAACGGGCCAATAAATCTCGGGCTCAATTTCCCTTTCTGGCCGAAGCGTCAAACACCCCGCATCGGTGATACTTTAACCCAAACGTGGTCCCCGACCATAAATTCCAACGGTTGCTGGTGGTCCGTAGCATATGACTTTTGGCGGCTTTGAGCTGCCAACATGAATTTTCGAACAATGGAAATCTTCTTAATAGATTCCTCGATCAGATCAAACTCGGTAGCGACGACATCGGACGCATCATCCCAACATAGGGGATACTTACACCTCCTACCGTACAAGGCCTCGAAGGGTTCCATGCCTATGCTTGCATGCCAGCTATTGTTGTATGAAAATTCCCCCAAGCATATGTGTCTGGCCCAATCCTTACCCCAATCGAGTACACATGCTCTTAATATATCCTCCAGGGTCTGTATAGTACTTTCTGTCTATCCATTTGTTTGAGGGTGATAGGCCCTGCTGAAATGTAGCTGAGTACCCATAGCCTTGTGGACAGCCTTCTAGAAGCGGGACACGTATCTAGTGTCTCTATCTGATATGATTCCCTAGGGAACACCATGTAGTCTCAGGATTTCCCGGATAAAGATGGTAGCCAGCTGCTCTGTTCTGGTGGTCTCCTGAATTGGAATAAAATGTGCCGACTTCGTCAGTCAGTCTGCAATAACCCATATCGTGTCTTTTCCTCCCGCCGTCACTGGTAACTTGGTGACAAAATCCATTGATATGCTCTCCCATTTCCATTCCGGAATGGGTAAGGGCTGCATGATTTCGGCCAGCCTACGGTGTTTAATCTTCACCTGTTGACATGTCATACATCGAGCAACGATCCTCTCTACCTCCTGCTTCATGTTCTTCCACCAAACGCTCTTCCGCAGATCCTTATACATTTTGCTCACCCTAGGATGTACCGAATAGGGAGTAGAATGAGCTTCATTGAGTATAGCTTGTTTAACCTCGTCATTCGATGGAATACAAATCCTGTTCTTAAACCACACCAAATTCCCTTGGATCCTGTAGTCTGAAATAATCCCCCCTTCGGCCCTTGCGCCAATCGCACGAAGTTCCAAGTCTTCCATTTGTGCTAGGCGTTTCTCATCCAACAAGGATGAATGAATGTTAATTGAGCACAACTGTCCCTGGCGGTGTTATATCCATACTTCAATGCCATTTCTCCTTAGATCTTAATGCAATTCCGACTGTACCGTTAAACTGGATAATGTCATCTCCTGTGCAGTTTTTCAACTCAGTGCATCTGCTACGACGTTGGCCTTTCCAGGGTGATATGAAATATCCAGATCGTAATCCTCGATTAGCTCCAGCCAACGCCTCTGCCTCATGTTTAACTCTCTATGGGTGAAAATATATTTATACTCTTGTGGTCCGTAAAAATCTTACAGGTAACCCTATAAAGGTAGTGTCTCCAAATCTTAAGGGTGTGGACCACTGCAGCCAGTTCCAAGTCGTGCGTCAGATAGTTCACCTCATATGGTTTAAGTTGTCGAGAGGCGTATGTAATTACTCTGTCATTTTGCATGAATACACATCCAAGTCCATGCTTAGACGCATCGGTGTATATTACGAATCCTTCCGTGCCCTGCAGTAGTCCCAGTACTAGAGCAGTAGTCAGCTTCCTCTTCAGTTCGTTGAAGCTCTCCTGACATTTGTTGTCCAGACACACTTGGTACTTTTCCTTAGTAGATTCGTCAACGGCCGAGCAATACAAGAAAAAGCCTCGACAAACCATCAATAATATCTTACCTATCCCAGAAAACTCCTCACTTCCTTGACGTTTCTTGGTGGTTCGCAACTCATAACTGTCTCGATCTTCTGGGGGTCTACCTTAACGCCTTCTGCTGAAATTACATGTCCCAAAAAGGTCACCTCCGACATCCAGAACTCGCATTTAGAAAGTTTAGCATAACATTGGTGTTGCCTCAAAACACTCAACACCTACCTCAAGTGTTCCTCATGCTCCTGTCGGCTCCGGGAATAGAACAATTTAAATTTCTAGAATAGAACAATTAAGCACTAATTCTCCGAAATCCTTACATGTTTGAATACCTATCCGATTTGATAATCGTTAGTTAGTTCATCAAGGAATTATCAATGGGTCTTACAATATGGTAATAGAATTATAATTGCAATCTTCAAGAAGATGATTCTAAGGTGTTGGTGATTAACAAATTCGATTATGAGTTTTTCCATCCAACTACGAGTACTACCATCATCCATTCCAATTACTAGCTTGATAGGCATCAATTAACAATTGTGATAGTTTTTCACTGGCCCGATCATTATTTAAAGTTCTAAACTACCCAAGGCATCCGAAATTTAGTATGACTCATATAACAACACTGAAATGAGTTCAAGTCGATAAAATTACCTTAATTGACAAGAGACGATGAAGAACGACAAAGGGCGACGAAGAACGAGAGGGTAGCACCTTCAAAACCTTCTACGGAGCTTGATCAACTCACTCCAATATGATATCACTTGATTAGGGAAGCTAAAATCGATTTAGGGAAGGTGTGTGATAGTATACAAGAGCAAGGGGTGATTTTTGGGTCGGAAGAATTAAAAGGGAGGGTGTCCTTTTATAAATTCAGAATGGCTTTATGTACGTTAGGCCTGAAGCTTTACATACGTAAGCCTGTTACGTAAGTTATATAGAAAGCTTAACCTACGTAAGGAAAACTCAGAACTAACTGGACTAAATCACACACATTGTTACGTACGTAACGAAAGTAGGCTAACGTACGTAGAACCCGTTGACTTGCCTGTCGCTATCGCGCCTAAAGTTGGTCTGACAATGCGTACCATCCGACAAATATTCCCTATGCGAATACCGAAGACCGTGTTACGTACGTAAGGTATAATCTTTAGCGTACATAATGTCACACACTTAGCGTATGTAATACTTAGTGGATAACGTACGTAAGGTTCAGTTTGTTCACTAAGTTATTATCACATTAATTCCTTATAACGCGACTCCCTCTCAATCTCGTCGAGTAATTTCTCGGGGAACAAGACGTTGGCCACCGTCATATTCGCACTGATAATTGCCCAACGACATCAAGGTATGCCACCTACAATCATCAACCATCACACAATCACATTACAAGAATAATAGGTGCATAAAAGCTTTATTCATGATAATACAGTACGAACATATCATTCAAAAATACGTTTATCGCGATGGAGTACATTTATTTATTAAATAGTAGAAATAGAAACGATCGCTCAATGTGAAACTGCATGTAATACTAGTGGTATTACAATTATGAACATGACTCAGCGACGGCGGCAAGGCCAACCTGTACGCCAACTCCCCAACTTTTTCAAGAATCTCGAATGGTCCGATATATCTCGGACTCAGCTTTCCTTTTCTCCCAAAATGAAAAATTCCCCGAGTAGGAGAAAACTTTAAAAGAACATGGTCCCCAATTCCAAATTGTAACGGGCGACAGCGCACGTCTGCATAAGATTTCTGCTGACTCTAGGCAGTCAATAGCCTTTCACGAATCAAAGCTACCTTCTCTTGAGTTTGTACTATCAACTCCAGTTCCGTCCCGATCAAGTCTGACGAATATCCCAACACAGGGGTGATCTGCATCTTCTCCTGTATAATGTTTTGAAAGGTGTCATCTTAATGGAAGCATGCCAACTATTGTTGTAAGTGAATTCAATCAACGGTAGATGAACTTCCCAATCAGTCGACCAATCTAGGGCACAAGCTCTCAGCATGTGTTCTACTGTTTGAATAGTCCTCTCGGACTGTCCATCAGTTTGAGGATGATAAGATGTGCTCAAGTTTAGCTCGGTTCCCAAGTCTCTATGAACCGCTTTCTAAAAATGGGACATGAAGCGACCATCTCGATCATAAATAATGATTTTTGGTGTACCATGCAAATAGACTATCTCTGCAATAAACACTCGTGCCAACCTTTCTGGTCCCCAAGTATCCTTAATGCCCAGAAAATGAGCCGACTTGGCTAGGCGATCAACTATCACCCAAATCATATTCATCCCTGTTCTGGTCTTCGGCATACTGGTGATAAGGTCTATTGATATATCTTCCCACTCCCATTCAAGAATTGGAAGTGGCTTCAACATTCCGGCGGGTTGCTGATGTTCGATCTTAACTTGCTGACAAGTTAAACACTTTGAGACATACTCCACCACCTCTTTCTTCATGTTGCCCCACCAGAAATTCTGCTTCAGATCCTTATACATCTTACTAGTATATCGCTGAATAGAATACGGCGTACTGTGAGCTTCTTTCATGATTTTCTATTTCAAAACGTCAATATCAAAGACACAAAGTCAACTTTGAAATCTCAAAACTCCATTTTCATGAATTACAAATCATGGGGCCTTTCCTGGCTCACTTCATCATGTAACCGAATCATTATAGGATCATCCAATTGCTTAGATTTGATTTTTTCGATTAACAACGAAGTTAATTCCACCACACACAGTTTCCCTTGGACTCCTTGCAACCATACTTCAATTCCCCCACGAATCAACTCTCTTTGAATGCTGGACTAGGACGTGAGAGTTTCCAGCATTCTAATAGAAACGGGTTTGCGGCTCAGTGCATCGGCCACTCATTCGCTTTGCTTGGATGATAAAGAATCTCCAAATCATAGTCCTTAATCAATTCTAGCTATCTCCTCTGCCGCATGTTTAACTCTTTCTGACTGAAGATATATTCGAGACTCTTATGATCTGTGGAGATCTGACAGTGAGTCCCGTACAAATAATGTCTCCATATCTTCAAGGCGAAAACCAGAACTGCCAGTTCCAAATCATGTGTTGGATAATTTACTTCATATGGCTTCAATTGCCATGAAGCGTAGGCAATCACCTTCTCATTCTGCATCAGTACACAACTGAGACCTTGGTTATAAGCGTCACTGAAAACTATGAATCATTCAGTTCTTTGTGGTAGTGCTAAAATTGGTGCCGTCGTCAATCTCTTTTTCAATTCTCAAAACTGGCCTGACACATATTGTTCCATTCAAACTTTTGGGTTTTCTGCAGCAATCATGTAAGTGGACGGGTAATTTTGGAAAACCTTCCACGAACCGACGATAATACCCAGCAAGTCCTAAGAAACTTCTAACTTTCTTCACGTTCTTAGGAGACTTCTGATCCAAAATTGCCTCGACTTTCTGGGGATCTACTCGAACTCCTTCCGTTGATACCACGTGACCGAGGAACATCACTCCCTTTAACAAGAATTCACACTTAGAAAGTTTGACATATAATTGCTCGCTTCTCAGGAGGTCCAAAACGATCTATAAGTGTTGTGCATGCTCTTCCGTGCTCTTAGAATAAACCAGAATATCATCACTAAACACTACTATGAATTTGTGCAAATACTCTATGAACACTCTATTCATTAATTGCATAAACACAATAGGCACATTAGTGTAGGAGCGACAAATTCATATTGTCCATAGCGAGTTCTGAATGTTGACTTCGGAACATCGAATTACTTAATCCTCAACTGATGATATCTAGATATCAAATCGATCTTCGAAAATATTGTCGCTCCTTGCAACTGGTCAAATTAATCATCAATCCATTGCAATGGGTACTTATTTTTTATCATCATCTTGTTCAGTTCCTGGTAGTTGATACACAATCGAAGTGATCCAACTTTCTTTCGAACAAAAAGAACTGGTGCACCCCAGGGCGAAACACTTGGATGAATATAACCTTTGTCCAGTAACTCTTCCAGTTGTTTCTTCAATTCATACATCTCAGTAGGTGCAATATGATACAGCGCCTTAGAAATCGGTGTAGCTCCTGGTTCTAGCTCGTTGGTAAATTCCACATCTCGCCGTGGGGGTAGTCTAGCTAATTCATTGGGGAAAATGTCCGGAAATTCATTCACAACAGGAATGGATGAAAGCTATACTTTTCCTTCTTCTTTCTTCATCGCGTAACACCAATATCCAGTACATCCCTGTTTTAGCAGTTCGACGACTTTCATAGCTTTGATCATTTTTCCTGAGCTTCCCCTCCATCCCTCGAATAATAATTTGGAACCATCTTCGGCTATCATCGAGATATTCCTCTTTCAGTAGTTCATAATAACTCCATATCGGTTAAGCCAGTCATCTTAGAGAATCAAATCGTCTCCTTCTATCTCTATCACAATGAGATTTGAGGGACACTCTCTGTCTCCAATTGATACAAGAAAATCTCTAGTTTCTAAGTTCCACGCAATTCTTTCCCCACCTGGTAAACCCACAACATAAGACTCACATTTATGAAAATAAGAAATTTTCAAGCGATTAACACACGACAAAGATATAAACGAATGTGTAGCTCCTGTATCGAACAAAACACTAACTAGTTGAGAAAGGATCTGAACGGTACCTGATGCGACAGCTGCATTCTGATCGTATGCCCTTCTCATCTCATAAAGGCGTAGAGGAGCGGAACTTGCACTGGATGCTTATTTTCGGTCATATTGTCCTCTGCCTCTAACTCGGATGAAATTCTGGGGCTGCTGAACACTCTATTGTGTCTGAGGGACGCTCACCTCTTTCTGGATTGGCTGCGAATTACGAGCACCAAAATATTTTGCAGCCTCTTCACAGAACACTGCATGATGTCCTTCTCGTCCACAATCATAGCACGTCATGGCGGGGATTGAGCAATCACGTCGATAGTGTCCTGTTCGACCACAGTTAAAACACTTCCTGACTGCATCTGTCATTGTTGATACTGCTCTGGAGTTCTTCCCACCCTTGGATGGATGCGGAGGCCTATTGAATGAATGAAAGGATGACTGGGCTTTGAGGATCCCACTACTCTTGTGCTCTGTGAAACTACCAGAGACTTTCTGCTTCTTGGACTTATAGAACTTTTCGATAGCTACTTCTTTTATTTCATACGCCAAAGCTTTGTCTTGATACTGGCAGAGAGTGGGGCATTCGAAACCTGACATGTACCTCTGTATCTCCGGCTTCATTCTCATATCAAAGTGGATCATCATTTCTGCATCGGTTCTAACTAGGTGTCAAACAAACGCCAGTTGTTGATTAAATGTCTTAATCGCCTGAGCTACCGGCACATTCGAAAGCTGTGCGGAGAAAATTTCTAGAACCTTAGATTCTTTCACCGGACGAGGGCAGTACTGAGCTTCCATCATAAGTTTGAACTCTCTCCGATCG
Source organism: Orobanche coerulescens (assembly GCA_033398695.1). Lineage (NCBI taxonomy): Eukaryota > Viridiplantae > Streptophyta > Magnoliopsida > Lamiales > Orobanchaceae > Orobanche > Orobanche coerulescens. The sequence continues at coordinate 57,583,179 of CM065803.1, forward strand.
GCATCATGATTGACAGGTCGGATGGCTTTCCACCACTCGGATGCTTCTCCTGTTAGAAAACACTAGGCAATGGGGGCTCTCTGGTCATCTGCGCAGTTAATACCGGCAAATAATTTCTCCAGTTCTCTCAACCAGTGATCCAATGTCGGTGTCTCAGAAAAACCATCGAATTTCGGTGGGTGCATCTTTGCCACCACCTGAAGCCATCTGTCTCCTCGATTTCCCAAGTCTGGGATGCCTTGCTGTCTTTCCCCTGGCTGCAATCCTACCGCCACTTGCATTCTGTCTACTACGTGAGCAAATTGAGTCATCTGGTTGACCACTTGGCGTAGTATGTCGGGAACGACATGATTGGCATTTGTATCAACCATCTATTCTCGTTCATTTTTTATGGACTCTTGCTGTTACCCAGAATAGGAGTTAGCTTGATTTGACAGCGAATCAAGAACAGAGGGTGAAGCTTCCCTTTCTGCATTTCTACGTCCGCGTCTACGACCGCGATCACGTCCACGTCCTTCACTCATCATACTGTAATTATAAATACTCAATATACAAGGAACAACATCGTACTAAAATTCAAAAACTATAACATGTAAATGACATGTTAGAGTTTAGGAAACTTACAATCACCGCTCACATGAAGACGTAGGCAGTACAGTGATGTTATTCACAACCGGTTAACTCAAAATAACCCATTTGAACCCTAATTTAACCCAACAGCCAAGATATCCATAATCTTAGCTCCAATACCATATTCTGTAACACCCCAAGATATTCAGGATTAATACAGCACCCTAAACCCTTGAAGTCAGGATTTACTAGGCTAAGGATTTAAAACAACATTATTAAATACCAACGATAGAGTTTATTAATACATCACGAGTATGAAGAGTACAATTCGACCAACATCCGAATATAAATTTAAAAGGAAGAACAAAATTACAGCGTACTCAAGTACTTTATTAAAAACAAAACGCAACTGACATGCGGCTTAAGTGGTTGCTTCCCCGTCCTCCTGTATCCTAAACATAAAACAAATGTCCATCCCCGAAGGGGTTAGCACAACGATGCTAGTACAAGTACGATTATTTAATATCTCGCGAAGAGTAATAACAACATCCTCAGTGACAACAATAACAACGAGTCTCTACCACGAGAAGACTCACAATACCGTACGCAACATGATAAACATAACATGATACAACATACACATGGTAATTACGATGATCAAGCATTGACTGCATAGATCCCAAGATGATCCCGTCGGACCAACATGAGGTGAAAAAACCTGTCCAATGATCCAACACATGCTAGCATAGATCCCAATATGATCTAGTCGGACCAACACGAGGTGGACATATAACAATGATACATATGCATGACAACATGTATAACATCAACACATAAAACGTAATTAAAGTACTTGCCTTATAATGTCGACAAGGTTTAAATACTTTGACAATCACCAAAACACTCGAAGGTCGTCCCTTCGTCTAACCACTTGCAAGCCTCGAACCTTTACACAATAATGAAATACGAAGAGTTCAACATGCGTATATGTAACTAGCACACGATTCATATAATGTTTCTAAGCTATGACCGAGTTAAACATCTTACGTACGGACGGTTCACAGTTCAACTACCCAAAGAACATAAGTTGGCTAAAATCGTGCTTCATGCAATTCAGATGATCACAATAGGGGTACCATACCAACATCTATGATTTCAAGGATTCCAAGTCATCATAATTCTATACTTCAATCTCTGATCATTAACTCTAAAATGTGGTTCAACCGATTCATAGCAAGGCAAACACATTCAGTTGGGTTCTAAGTTTATCATGGTTGTTATCGACATAATCATTTTATCCCAACCATTAAAATGAAGATTTACTAATCACGAATTACTCCTTACAAGATTTACCTTAATCTTGATGAACATCCTCATTGTTTTTCAACGTGAATTCATATGTCATAGGTGATATCATAACAAGTTATTTGATATAAGATCCCTTCGAATCATCATCAAATGTATGATAAAATCTCAGAAAACTACATCCTAAGGTTCAACGTAAGTAAGGCTCAATTTATACATGTCTAAATCAAGGTATACTTTGGGTTTAATCATCTAGAACTTTCTAAAATCACGATGTTCAATAATTATGTCCTCAAAGAGGTCTAATAATCTCTGAAATACTTGTAATCATCATAGAAATATGAACTCAGAGCTGGAGCAACAATACATACCTTAATATGGAGGAAACAATGAAACACTTGGTGAAAACCCAACACCGAAAGCTTGAGTACCAATCCAAGATGCTTCCCAACTTCAATGACTAAGTAGAAAGGCTAAACAACGATTATAATGTGGGGGAAGGCTCTCTGGACTTGCAAAAATTGGCAAAGGGATGAAGGAGAACAATTGTGACATGAAAAAGGGGTGAGGTCTTATTTATAAATGTTAGAATACTTATTAGATTTTGATGATGTCATCCCTGTATTAAATTAATTATTCAAATGTATGTTTAAATACTTGGCAAAATGTAAAGAAGAACCAAATGAGTATCTTCTATAGGCCTTATAAGTTAGGCTAAGTCTTGAAATGGCTAAGTATAGAACAGACTTCAGGAAAGTGTTTATCAGCCGAGTCTTAGTCAACTCAACTGATCAGATCATCAGGCAACTTATTTTCAGAGAAGTGCTGGTTAACAAGAATATTAGAGAAGTTTAACAAATCTACAGCAAGTTATCAGATGAAGTCTAGTCAAGTGAAGTTTGACCATCAGATAAGATAATAATCTTCAGGTCAGAGAAGTCCGACATCAGAGAAGGTTGACTGCACAGTTTGACTAAGAGAGATCAGATAATTTATCAGTCAAAGTTATCAACCAAGTAACTCAGTCCAAGTCGGCAAGTGTTGAAAAGTCAACAATCACGGAAAGTCACATGCAGATGGAGGGAGACAAACTGGAGAGATTCCTGAAAAGCAAGGAATTAAATATTCATTAAGATCTGCACTCTGAAGACTTTATACTTATTCTAATCAAGGAATACGGCGCTACAACGAGAAAGTCTTCACAACGGTCGGACTTAAAAAGGGAATCCAGCCTTGCAATAGATTGATAAGATAAACAAAGACGTCCACTCTCCAACAGACGGATTTGTTACAGTAGTGCAACGGCTATGAAAGGAAGCTCAAAGGATCACACTATAAATATCCGGAGATATGAACTAATCAAAGTACGATGCGGACAATATTTTTCAAGCGAACAAAGCAATAAAGTCAATCAAAGCTAAAGGCAATCAATAGCATCCTGAAAGAGCAAAGCTTAAGCAGCCATATTTGAATAAGCTCTTTAGTTGGAGAAGACAAAAACTCTTGTCTTTAAAGTTTGAGTTCAGGGTACTTATGTGAACGAGTTTTTCAGAAGTTTCGTGACTGATAAGGCATCCACGGGTTCTTGATTGGAAGGTTATAGACAGCTCGAGAAGTTGTTGAGGCATCCACGGGTTTCCAATTAGGAGGTGCTAGGCAGTCAAAGGAGTTGCAACGGCCGTGGGTTTCCACTGGTTGGAAGCTGTTGTAACAAGGGAAAATTCATTGTAACATTTATCACTGGTTGACAGTTATAGTGAATTTATCTCCAACTGGTTTTGAGAGAAGTGGATTAGTAGAGGATTACCCCACATCTGAGACCACTATAAGTGCCTGCGTGTTTTTACTGCAATGAACATCATATTTACCTGCTGCATACATATTAGACTGTTCCACTGATTAGTTATTTGCATAGAGCATTTAGTTATCTGTTATCGTCATCAGCTGTCTTCCGCATACTTGTCTGCAGACAACTTTAAGTCATCTGTACCTATCAACTGAGAGACTCACCTGACTCCAGGAAAAGAGTTTCAATAAGTCTATTCACCCCTCCCTCTAGACTTATTCCTGACGACTTGTGACCTACAAGTGGTATCGGAGAGGTTGGTTCAATTTTTACAGAACCAAATCTATATATCTGAGGATATATATTTTAATCTCTCATTTAGAATGGAACACATGCAACACATGTACTCTAGGTTACCTGTATTTTCTGTTGATGAATATGGCCTTTCGAAGATAAGAATGCAGGCACACTTATCATCCATTCATGACGACATGTGGTGCATCATAGAAGATGGTCCTTTCATCTTTGAGAAGGACAACTCTCCTCAAGAAATTGCCGCTGGGAAGCCAGAGAATATTCCCAAGAAGAGGACGAAACTGACCCCTGAGGAAAGAAAGCTGGCCAATCTTGACAACCAGGCCAGAGATGTGCTGTACCAGACTCTTGACAAATCAACCATGGTCGACATCAAGAATTTGTAAAAATGCCAAAGAAATTTGGGACACATTAGCTGTAATGTATGAGGAAACGAGCTTATAAAGGAAAATAAGTTGTCAATTGCTACTCAAAAGTTTGACAAGTTCAAAATGAAGAATGGTGAATCAATTGACCAAGTGGACATAAGATTCACTGAGATCATTAATGAGATCAACTCACTCGGGAAGACATATGGCAACAGGGAGATGGCCCTAAAAGTTCTAAGATCCCTCAACCCCAAATGGAGCATGGAGGATGTAGCTATGAGAGAGTCAAATGATCTCAACAAGATAAAGATCCAGGAGCTGTTCTCTAATCTGAAGGCTTATGAGTTTGAGCTTCCATGTTCATCATCAACTGAGCCAGCAGAGAAGGGAAAAGCATTTGCAGCAGAGTCCCTTGCCAAGATTCTATCTGAAGTCAAACCTCCAAATCCTCTAGATTTGGAGGAATAGATGGCATTCATAATTCAAAGATTTAGCAACTTCCGGAAAAACTACTCCAAGTATAAGAAGAACTACAAAGACAACCCAAGAAGGAATCAAAAGGCTGGAAATTGGAAGGTTGAATGCTACAACTGTCATAAGACAGGATATATCCAATTTAACTGTCCTAATCTTAAGAAGGATGAAGACAAGAAGATTGTGAGCAGAACGGAAGACAAGAGAAAAGCCCTCATCATTGAGGATCAGATCGAAGAAAGAGTAGAATCAAGCGGTGGATTCTTTTCTGATGATCATGATGATGAATACAGCTGTTTGATGGCCAACCTAGCTGATGAAGAGGTAACCTCTAAACCTCAAAATACTGAAGGTTTCATCTCTAACGTATCTGAAGAAATAGATCTTCATAAATCCGTTAATCAATTGCTAAAAGACATTGAAACCTTAAAATCAGCTCACCAAACTGTGACAGTCGAAAATGCACAGCTGAAAGATGAGAAAGCACAGCTGAAAAATAATTTTGACAAGCTCAGTCAAGAGTCAGCAAAATTTAAAAATACTATAGCTGAGCTTGAAAAACGATCTGAAAATTCTTTGAAAAACTCAGCTGAAAATACTACAGCTGAGATACATAAGCTGACTGTTTAAAATAGTGAAAAATTAGCTGCACTTGCTCATGTTAAAGTTGATCTAGCCATGGTAAAACAGTTAAATAGTACACGGGCTAAAGAGATAAGATCTCTAAAAGCATCTATAACCCTGGATGAACTGTGTATGAACAAAAAGCCACTTTATTCTAGACCAGGCCTTGGATATGATCCAACACTCCCTCTAGTTCAAAAACTAATTTCATCAAGGGAGAAGCACTTGTCCCAACTGCTGAGCCTACTTATAAACCCGTATTTCAAAATAGGCAGCAGCCAAGTCAAAGGTTTAGGCAGCAGCCAAGGTATACAAGGCATCCACCTAGACCAGAGACTAGGCAATGGCCAAGGCAAAAACAGCAGCCAAGACATTATGCTAATTATTATCAGAGGCTCCCTAGAAACAGATTTCAAAATGGGAGAGGCAAATGTAAACCTCAAGGTTATCCAAGTTTTCAAAATGAACAGGTGTGGAGGCCCCAACGATTTAATAAATAGTCTCAACCAAGATTTCGAAATGGCCCACACAGATTTTACGAGGCATATCCAGTATACAGTCCTACCTAGGGATATAGGCCTAGATCACACACACCTTTTAGTGGCAGTCAACATAACTTTCATAATCCAAGGAGAAATTAATTCTCCAGGAAACCTACTAACCCCGAGGACCCACACAGATTTGGGTACCTAAATCTCTGCTTGTTTGATTGCAGAAACGGTGGAAGGACTGCCACCATATCTCCTCAAACTCAAACATGGGAGGAGAAGAATGGTTTGTAGATTCTGGATGCTCAAGGCACATAACTGGGAATAAGAAGGTGCTATCAAATTATATCAAAGAAAGAGGCCCAGATGTAACCTTTGGAGATAGCTCTAGAGGAAAGACAAAAGGATTTAGAGAGTTTCACAGACGAAATATAACAATATCCAAAGTTCACTATGTCGAAGGGCTGAAATACAACTTGTTGAGTATAAGTCAATTCATTGATGAGAAGAACCTAGTAGTGTTCACCATTCGGAAATGCATGGTGATTGATATCCTATCTGGAGATGTGAAGCTACAAGGATTCAGAAGGAGAGATATCTACATGATAGATTGGAATACAGGCACTCCCAACACCTGTTTTCTATCTAAGACAATTGCTGAAAATGGATGGTTGTGGCACAAAAGACTATGCCACCTGAACTTCAAAGCCATCAACAAGATTATCTCTCAAAAGCTGGTCAGAGGACTTCTAGAACAAGTATTCAAGAAGGAAGCTCTCTGTGATGCATGTCAGAAAGGGAAGCAGACCATAGCATCATTCAAACTAATTCAGCCTACCACTCTCACCACCAGAATTCTAGATCTACTTCATATGGATCTCTTTGGCCCCATCAAGCCAAGGACATTGAGTGGAAGAAAGCATGCTCTAGTAGTAGTTGATGACTACTCAAGATATACATGGAATTTTTTTCTCTATAAAAAGAGTGAAACACTAACAAAGCTACCTAAGATGCTAAGGAAGATCCAAAATGAGAAATCCCTCTCAATCATCAAGATCAGATCAGATAGAGGGGGAGAATTTCTCAACAAGGCAATCACTGAATACAATGATCAGAATGGGATCCAGCACGAAGTCTCTGTATCCAGAAATCTACAGCAGAATGGTGTTGTTGAAAGAAGAAACAGAAGATTGAAGGAAGCTGCCAGATCCATGATTGCTGAAGCTGACCTGCCAAAGAGGTTCTGGGCTGAATCTGTCAACACAGTATGCCACACTCAGAACAAGAGTATGATAGTCGGGAGACATGACAAAACTCCCTATGAGGTTTGGAATGGTAGAACACCAACTGTTGCATATTTTCATATATTTGGTTGTAAGTGTTTCATCCACAACAATGGTAAAACCCAACTGAATGCCTTTGATGCTAAAACTGATGATGGTCTCTTTATTAGATACTCACAAATAAGCAAGGCATACAGAATATTTAACAAAAGAACCTTTGGTTGTGGAAGAAACACCTCATGTTGTGTTTGATGAGTCTACTGTTGAGTACCGGAAACATGTGGAATTAATTGAGAATAAGCTCAAGTCCGCCACCTTAGAAGAAGTCATCATTCATGACACATGAATGATGGACTCTTTTGCATATCAGCATGAAGATCCAACTGCAGATCAGAGAGGTTCCCAAAACCTACCTCATCCAGATGCAGCTAACGAAGACCCATCTGTAGCTGATAAAGACTCATCTGCAGATCAAACAGGATCCCCACCTGCAGATGACAAGACCATAGCTGATCCAGTTGCAGATCAAGGAGGTCAGAACCAAGCTGATGCAGAGAGAGAAGAAGTTCACCAAAGCAACTCTACAGGTCAAACAAACATTGAAGAAGAAGATATCCCCAAATAGCTCAGAGATCATCCCATTCAACAAATCATTGGAAACCTAACTGATGGAGTCAGAACCAGACAATTCACAGTACCAGCAGGAATGGCAATGTTCTCATATTTCATGACTCAAATGTAACCCAAGACAACAGAGAAAGCATTGGAGGACTACTCATGGATAAATGCAATACAACAAGAGCTGAACCAGATGGAGAGAAACAATGTCTGGGAACTAATAGATAGACCAGATCACAAGAAGGTTATAGGCACCAAATGGGTGTACAAAAACAAGTGTGATGAAGATGGAGATGTTGTTAGGAATAAAGCCAGATTAGTTGCTAAAGAATATACACAATGTGAAAGAATTGATTTTGATGAAACTTATGCACCTGTTGCAAGATTGGAAGCCATCAGACTATTCCTTGCATATGCAACATTCAAGGATTTTGAAGTCTACCAAATGGACGTGAAAAGTGCCTTTCTCAATGGAATTATAGAAGTAGAAGTCTATGTGGAGCAATACCCGGATTCGTCAAAGGAGACTAAATCTACAAGCTTCTAAAAGCTCTATATGGACTCAAGCAGGCACCAAGAGCATGGTATGAGATACTATCTATGTTTTTAGAGAAAAACGGATTCAGCAAAGGCAAGGTGGACAAGATTCTATTCAGAGTGGATCATAAAGACCACATATTATTAGTTCAAATATATGTGGATGGCATCATATTTGGCTCAACTAACCCGGAGATATGTGAGAAATTCTCAAATCTCATGCAAGGAGAATTTGAGATGAGTATGATGGGCAAACTTAATTTTTTTCTCGGTTTGCAAGTCAAGCAGATGAGTAATGGAATTTTCATATATCAAGCCAAATATAGAAGAGACTTAATCAAGAGATTTGGAATGGATTCAGCCAAACCAGCAAGAATACCAATGAGCACAAGCCTACACCTAGATGCAGATGAAGGAGGCATATCAGTGGATACAACCCACTACAGAGGACTTATTGGATCATTGCTATACCTCACTGCAAGCAGACTTGATATGTCATATGCAGTGGGAGTATGGGCAAGATTTCAATCCAAGCCAAATCAGTCTCACTAGGAAGCAGCTAAGAGGATTATCAGATACCTTAAGTCTACAATCAATGTTGGACTTTGTATCCTAAAGACGACAACTTTGAGATATCAGGATACTCAGATGCAGACTTTGCAGGATGCAAGATTAATGGGAAAAGCACCAGTGGAACGTGCCAATTCCTAGGAACCAGATTAATATCCTAGTTTAGCAAGAAGCAGGTATCTACCTCAATATCAACCACAGAGTCATAATACCTTGCTGCAGGCAGCTATTGTGCACAGATTCTATGGATCACACAACATCTAAGGGATTACAACATCTTGCAAACGAAGTCCCAATATGGTGTGATACAACAGTGCAATTGCAATAACCAATAATCCAGTATTGCACTCAAGGACAAAGCACATTGATGTTAAACATCATTTCATAAGAGACCATGCGCTTCATAAAAGAGTTAGAGTGGAAAGAGTCAGCACTGAATACCAAATTGCTAACATATTCACTAAACCTTTTACCAGAAGAAAGGTTTTTGGAACTAAGCAGGGAACTTGGCTTACTAGATTGGGAATCTAGTACAAACGAAAAAGCTACCTGATAATTAGATCAGACGAGCAAAGGAAGCAGACAAGGAAGAGCTACCTGATCAGAGCACCCATCTGATCAGACCGGACGAGAAGCCGAAGGACAAACGAAGAAACCTAGCTGATCGCAACCACAAGCGACACAACTCACCTGATGCAGAGTAGACAAGAAGTTAAATGGTCAACCAGCTAAGTTTTCCTATCCTTGACCGAGTTATGAATATTATATTATTATTTGTTTACAGATGTTCAAATACACGTTCACACGACCGCCACTATGTCCAATTAAAAATTCAACCGTCATTTTTCAAATTCTCAAAAACTGGACCTTCGATTAATTTAATTTATTATTAAATTCAAAACGTCTTTTCGAATGGCTATTTAAGACGGCGAAATCATTTCACAGAAACTTTATCGTCTTCAAACTTGAGAAACCCTAATTTCCTAGAGCAAGAAAAACTCTAGAACAATCAATACACTCAAACGAAAAACTTAATCCTTTTGCAGAAATAGAGGCCACTCAATACTTCGAAGGCGTCAACCTCAAGCTCGTGAAGGACCAGATCATATTCAGCATCGTGGTCGATTTTGAAGGTCTATTGGAGGCAAATCTGGCGATGGAGATGCACTACATCATCAGAATGATAAGAAGAATGGAATTTATCCCTTTCTGGATATTAACCCCAAACTCCTATACAAGGGAGCGGTTATCTGCTTTTTCAAAGAAGCTGAAATCACCGAAGACGGAATCACACGTTCGATTTTTTGGGAAGAAGTGAAGATTACTCCCCAGACTGTTGTGGATGCGTTCAAGATGAATGCTCGGGGCATTGCGGTGGAAGCCCTCAAATAGAGCTCAATGAAAACATGGTACAAGATCAAACTACCTGAACAGTCCACAAAAGATAAACTTACGGCGAAGAGAGGATATCTGAAGAAGGACAACAGATACGTCCTGGACATTACCAACAAAATCGTAATGGGGATGGCAGGCAGCTATGACCAGCTATCATCCGCTAAATTTATGGTGATGGGAGCCCTTATCCAACATCAGAGGATTAACTGGCCTAATTACATTTACAGGAAGTTAGTCTAAGAGGTCAACAAGGCTTGTTGGATTGAAGAAGAAAAGAAATTTAAGACAAAGCTAGCGTACGGAACCCAGATCGGTTGGATCTTGGAGTTCCTCAGAAAGGTGAAGGGAAATGCAGACCTCTTCCATGTGAACAAAAGACGTGGTCATTTAGACCAAGAGACGTTGAAGAAATTGGGCGTAGAAAGGAAAGCAACCCAATTGTTGAAGGAGATGTCTAGTGGACCTACTCCTTACAGAGCGCTCTCAGACTCAGATGAAGTCCGCTCTGATGCTACAGACCAGATAGAACAACACCTACCTACAAAGAATGAATCACCCACAGATCATTCAAACTCAGACAACACCCCTCTAGCCATGAGATTCAAAAGAAAGTTACCTGTTGCAGAGGAGGATGTTCATGTTATCTCATCCCTAGATCACTCACCCAAAAGGCAGATAGGCCTTGATTTTGAAGAAGAAGCAGTCCAAGCAGAATAGACAGCCAAGTGACCTACACCTGAGCCCATTCATGACACTGCAACTCATATGCAGATAATTACCACTCCTACTCTTGCCCATGATGAGGATCAGCCTGATCAGACCAATCTGATGGCTGAAGTGATCCCCCTTCTGACCCTTCCTAGCATGACTGAGGAGGAGGAGGCCGAATTAACCATTGAAATTCCTGAACCAGGATATTCTCTCAACCTTTTGGAGAATAATACTTTGAATCTTACAACCGAACAACGTAAGCTAGTAATGCAACAATCTTTAAATGTTTCGTTTGTCAATATTATGAGGAATGGAAGAACTTGAAATCACTTCCATTCACTCAACTGCAAATATCTGTCGAGAGGAGTACCTGGGAATATCCCCAGGCTATGGAGAAACTTCTCATGGGCTTCTGTCATGAAACAGACATTATTTTAATGCTCCAGGAGAACTGGTTCATGTCCACTTTTAAAGAAAATATGGACCAGTTCGTCCTATTTATTATGGAGAGTGTTTTAGCTGGAGAAGTTGAAAATAATGAAGAAAGGGAAAAAGAAAGACAGAAGGGAATAAGAATTGAAGAAGTTGAAAAGGAGGAGTCTGAAAAAAGAGTTGAAGAAAAAGAAAGAGAAGAAGTTGAAAAAGATCAAGAGGCAGAAGTTGAAAAAGAGAAAACACAAGTAGTCGAAGAAAACGAAGAAGGAGAAAAAGAAGTCGAAGAAAAAAAAGAAGAGAAGGAGGAAGAGAGGAAAGAGGATGATGATGATGATGATGATGAGCATGGAGCACTTGATCAAGCTTCCAGCTGACATCTTCCAGATGAAGATGACAGATCGTAGACCCCAGACAAAACCCCATCTGATCAGCAACCAGCAGATAGGAGTCTGTAATCAGATAGGTCAACTGCCAAGAGACCTGCCGCAGTTGAAGACTCAGGTGAAACTTCACCACAAGCAGTACCTGTAATTCCTATATCACCTGAGCTGACCGGGCTGATCAGACGGCTTGTCGAAGAGACAGTTGCCAAACTATTAGCAACTGAGGTGAAGCCGGATCTTCAGTCCCTCAACCTGAATATGGATGCTCTGATTAATAAGAAGGAACCCTCTACAACACCCACGAATTCCAGAATGCCTCTTGGCATGTCTGATTTTATGACCCTGGGTGGAGTAGCCAGCAACGATTGTTGATTCTAGCAAAAAGGGGGAAGGAAAGTGAAAAGAGCAAGTCAGAGCACCTGGGTTGAGACAAGGGGAAGAGGGGGAAGACTCTGAGGAGGATATCGTAGAAGAAGTTAGGAAAAAGAAAAGAAACGACCTCCCTGCCCTACAGGCTGGAACTTCTCACCTGAAGAGAAAGGAAATGGCTGCCCCATCTCAACCTGAAGATCAACTCGCAGCCAAGAAGAGGAGAACCAGACAAGGGTATGAGCAAAGATATGAATGAGAGGGAAAAGAGTTGTGGCATGCTGAGGAATTCCTACCTGCTGAAATAAGTCCAATGTGGGGAACTGTAAAGAAGCGATTTATTGAGAAATATTATCTCTGGGAGCTGCTCCAGGATAAGGAATGCTCCCCACAACAGTCATTCATAAACTGGATGTCCTCAACCTTCCCAAAGCTCTGGGCTGCTCTGAAAAGGCATGCCAACAAGTTTGGTGCCTATTCCATGATACCCAGGTTTAGACCTGAAGAAGCCCTTCAGCTGATGAATGATGAGTTGGATGAATTGGCTCTTCAGGAGGAAATTAAGAAGCTGTGCGTGGAAAATAACTAGTCTGCGCCGGAAGATCAAGAATTTGCTTCTATGATAATCAAGAGGAAGTATGGATTAGCACCAGTCTCCAAAATGCCAATTGGAGCAAAACCTTTAAGTTCTCTCCCTCCAGACAAGCAACAAGTCAGAAGAGGAAGAGGGAGAGGAAGATAGAATTTTGTAAAATTACTTGTATTTTACTTGTAATTTTTATTTTGGAATCTTGCAATACTTGTAAAATTTTCTTGCCTGTATTTTGATCATTCAACTGCACTGTATTGTAATCATCAATAAAATTCTATAACATTCGTTTGAATGACAACCACTAGCTGTCTCAAAGAAAGTCTGAGTTTGATTTGTGTCTTACACTGTATCATGTGCAGACTTGTACATTTGAATGTTTTAGTTTTGCCATCATCAAAATAGGGGGAATTTGTTAGGAATACTTATTAGATTTTGATGATGTCATCCCTATATTAAATTAATTATTCAAATGTATGTTTAAATACTTGGCAAAATGTAAAGAAGAACCAAATGAGTATCTTCTGTATGCCTTATAAGTTAGGCTAAGTCTTGAAACGGATAAGTATAGAATAGACTTCAGGCAAGTGTTTATCAGCCGAGTCTTGGTCAACTCAACTGATCAGATAAGGTTGACCACAGACGACTTATCATCAGGCAACTTATTTTCAGAGAAGTACTGTTCAACAGGAATATCAGAGAAGTTTAACAAATCTACAGTCAAGTTAGCAGACGAAGTCTAGTTAACTGAAGTTTGACCATCAGATCAGATAACATTCATCAGGTCAGAGAAGTTCGAAATCAGAGAAGGTTGACTGCACAGTTTGACCAAGAGATATCAGATAAGTTATCAGTCAAAGTTATCATCCAAGTAACTCAGTCCACGTCAGCAAGCGTTGAAAGGTCAATAATCACGGAAAGTCACATGCGGACGGAGGGAGACAAACTGGAGAGATTCCCGGAGAGCAAGGAATTAAATATTCATTAAGATCCGCACTCTGAAGACTTTATACTTATTCTAATCAAGGAATACGGCACTACAACAAGAAAGTCTTCACAACGGTCGGATTAAAAAGGGAATCCAGCCTTGCAATGGATTGATAAGATAAACAAGAAAGTTCACTCTCCAACGGATGGATTTGTTACAGTAGTGCAACGCTATGAAAGGAATATCAAAGGATCACACTATAAATATCTGAAGATATGAACTGAGCAAAGTACGATGTGAACAATATTTTTGAAGCGAACAAAGCAATAAAGGCAATCAAAGCTAAAGGCAATCAATAACATCGTGAAAGAGCAAAGCTTAAGCAGTTATATTTGAAGAAGGTCTTTAGTTGGAGAAGACAAAAACTTTTGTCTTTATAGTTTGAGTTCGGGGTACTTCTTTGAACGAGTTTTTCAGAAGTTTCATGACTGATAAGGCAACCACGGGTTCTTAATTAGAAGGTGATATAGACAGATCGAGAAGTTATTGAGGCATCCACGGGTTTTCAATCAGGAGGTGCTAGACAGTCAAAGGAGTTGCAACGGCCGCGGGTTTCCACTGGTTGGAAGCTATTGTAACTAGGGAAATTCATTGTAATATTTATCACTAGTTGACAGTTATATTGAATTTATCTCCAACTGGTTTGGAGAGAAGTGGATTAGTAGAGGATTACCCCGCATCTGAGACCACTATAAGTGCATGTGTGTTTTTACTGCATTGAACATCGTATCTACCTGCTGCATACATATTAAACTGTTCCATTGATTAGTTATTTGTAGAGAGCATTTAGTTATCTTTTATCGTCATCAGCTGTCTTCCGCATACTTGTCTGCAGATGACTTTAAGTCATCTGTACCTATCAGTTGAGAAACTCACCTAACTCCAAGAAAAGAGTTTCAATAAGTCTATTCACCCCCCATCTAGACTTATTCCTGACGACTTCTGACCTACAATAAAACCCTGATCTTTACGTACGTGAGCCTCACGATATTACGTACGCTATGGGCCTATAGCCTTAACGTATGTTAATTGCTACGCCTTACGTACGTTAATGTTCGTAGCTACTGCCTCATTTTCTGAACTACTTTACGTACGTTAATCATCACCATTCACATACGTAATTCGTTCTGTGTAGCGCACATGATCTTTATTCTTTAACGTACGTTATGCCTCGTTGACTTGCTCTATCAAAAAGCTATCTGGATCATGCGGGAATCTTATCTTATCTGGACCCCATCCCTAGATGGCCCATACGCCGACCAACTGTAACACCCCCAAGATATTCGAGGTGTATTACAGCGTCGTGGACCCCTACATGGGATCCACCAGGCTAACACAAGAGAACACCTCTCGACTAACCGTCTCGGTTAGCAAGGAAACAATTATTAACAACAAGAACATAAAACAACACGTCCGGTACAACCTGCATAATAAACATCAACCGACAAATATAGTAACTCCAACGAAGTCCAAACACAACCAGAAAGGAAAAGCCTAAGTACTCGCGAGTACAAACTATAAGTTTAGAAATATAGGAAACAACAATATCGAATTAGACGAAGGAAATAAGACGACCCAAATGCACATGTCAACGACCCTGGCCGACATCCTCGTACTGTCCCGGTGCTCGCTCGTCCGGATAACCATAACCTGAAATCCATGACAAGAATTTCCCCGAAACGGGTCCCCAAAGGGTTAGCAATTACGCTAGTACAAGTAATCAAGGCAAACCAATCGCTTACACATTTCATAGTACATGCACCGATATCATTTCAAAAAAAACCAAAACTAGACATGTCTTTTCCGGAAATAAACAGTCAAACAATTTGCCTTGGGAACAGAGTAATATCATAGATTCCCGCACGAGGCCTCTAAGGACCCTCCCGCGCTGGCTATATTATAAAACAAAACACGCACATGCATCGCCTTGGGAACAGAGTAATATCATAGATTCCCGCACGAGGCCTCTAAGGACTCTCCCGCACTGGCTAGCTAAACAAACTCATGAACCGATGACTCAACCCTTTCGATTCCATCCTTGATCCCGTCGAACCAACACGAGGTGAGAAAATCACACACAAAATACATTACCATTCCACGTTAAGCATAAAGGTTTCCAAAAATACTTGCCTTGAATTATTGACGACGCGAAGAACGGAAAGGAAAGTCACCGACGAACGCTAGGAACCAATGAAACCGAACCTAACGATTCGAAGAATACAATCACAACCATTTCTAAATGAATACGGAATTGGAATACACCCGAAAACCCGCCTACGATTCATGTATATTCGTATATAAACAACAACGAGGGCGGACCACAACCAAACCCTCTCGATTTCGTAAAAATCACGAAATATACCATGAATCCGTAGGGAAACTAAGAATACCAACAAGATTAATCATATTCATCATGAATCCATCAACAAAACGGAACGGATCGGAAGAAAATCCCAAAACCCCCAATTTATCGAAAAGTAGGGTTCTAAGAGATTTACCTTGGATTAGGATGAAAGATTCGTGTTGATGTTGTTATAATACTCCAAAAACTCAAGAAAGATGTTGGATGAGATAATTGGAGGAAGAAATCGCCAAGAAAATCGCCTTGGAATCGCCTTCGCCACGTAGAGAGGAAGAAATGAGGAATTATGATTATCTCGGTCAACTCCCTGGTTTATATAGCCAGGGAGTGTTAGCGCACGCTAAAACCTCAAGGTTAGCGTGCGCTAACGGGATAAAATTCCAATCCCTACCGTTAGCGTCCCAGTCCAGTAGCCAGATTTTTGGCCGTTAGCGTGCGCTACTCGAAACGTAGCGTGCGCTAATAACCTCCCGGTAGCGCGTGCTATCGACCAATAGCGTGCGCTACGGACATCGATCGAGTCGGTGACAAACTGTCGAGAACCCACGATCCGTTAGCGTGCGTTACCATACAAGCGTAGCGTGCGCTTCGCTTTGGCCGGGTTGATAGTAAAGCATCGATCTTTGGACACTCACGCTAGCGCACGCTCTGGGCATCATCGGCGTCGCTAGCCTCTCGACATTAGCGTGCGCTAGTATACGCGGCGTACGCTAATACGCTAGTCCGAAGGCTGGAAAAAGCAGCCTTGCCACTCCCGGGGGCTACTCGCTAGCGCGCTACGAAACAAACGTAGCGTGCGCTACTAAGGGGCCCCTAGCGTGCGCTATGCAGAGAAATAGCGTGCGCTAGGTATGAAATATGAACGGTTCAAAACACCGGAAGGTGGACGAAACATCCAACGGAACATCTCAACGGGCATCATAACATAGAATGGATCCACGGCAACCCCGAAACGGCGGTTCCGCACAACAATAACGGGGATAAAATCCATAGATAATAGAAAAGATACACTGAAAGATACACGAGGGTCACTACTATCGGGAAATACGCCGAAAATGAAAAATACAAGGGGAAGAAAAATGCGGATATTACATTCTACCCCTCTAAAAACAAGTTTCGTCCCGAAACTTAAGAAACAAACAACTCAGGGTACCTAGCACGCATGCTCTCCTCCGTTTCCCAAGTTGCCTCCTCGACACCGTGTCTCGACCACTGCACCTTGACCAAAGGGATGGTCTTATGCCTCAATCGTTTCTCCCGATGCTCTAAAATCTTCAAAGGACGCTCCTCAAAAGTAATATCCTCGGCAACGTCAATCTCCCCATAGTCGATGATGTGACTAGGATCCGGGACATATTTCCTCAGCTGGGAAACATGAAAAACGTTATGAACATGACTCAGGGCCGGGGGTAACGCCAAACGGTATGCTAACCTACCGACTCGCTCGAGAATCTCGAAGGGTCCAATAAATCTCGGACTCAACTTCCCCTTCTTCCCGAAACGGAAAACTCCTCTCGTCGGCGACACCTTCAGCAAAACGTGGTCTCCCACCTCGAATTCTAAAGGTCGATGACGGACATCGGCATATGACTTCTGTCGACTCTGGGCAGTCAACATCCGTTCTCGAATTAATTCTATCTTCCGTCTCGTCTCTAAAACGACATCCGGTTCGGTCCCTACCAAATCGGACGCCTCATTCCAACAAATCGGCGATCGACATCGTCGCCCATAAAGTGCCTCATACGGTGCCATCCGAATCGACGCGTGCCAACTATTGTTGTACGTGAATTCGATCAATGGCAAATGCTCCTCGATCGCTACTCGATCGAGGGCACAAGCACGCAACATGTCCTCGAATGTCCGGATAGTGCGTTCGTATCCATCCGTGGGGATGAAAAGAGGTACTCAAATGCAAACGGGTACCTAACGCCTTATGCACCTTTGCCAAAGTGCGATACAAAGCGGCCATCACGATCCGAAACAATAGACTTGAGTACCGTGAAGTCTCACAATCTGCGATAAACACACGAGCGATTTCTCCGGGCCCCAAGTGTCCTTGATGCCCAGAAAATGTGCCGACTTGGTCAGACGATCAACAACCACCCATACCATATTCATGCCCGACCTCGATCTTGGCAAACTCGTAACAAAATCCATCGATATATCTTCCCATTTCCATTAGGAGCGAAGTGATCAATAACTTGACTGGTCGGCGATGCTCGATTTTGACCTGCTGACAAGTCAAACATCTTGCTACAAACTGTGCGACCTCCTCCTTCATATCATTCCACCAGAAATTCCTTCTAAGGTCCTTGTACATCTTACTCGAACCAGGATGAACGGAATAGGGTGTGGAATGGGCCTCACGCAAAATACTCTGTCGCAATTATGGATCGTTCGGCACACAAAGCCGACTCTGGAATCTCAAAACACCATCCTCGTGAATCACAAACCCAGGAGACTTTCCCTTAAGAACGTTCTCACGGATTTGAGTAATCATCGGATCCTCTAGTTGCTTCAGCTTAATTTCATCGATCAAAGACGACGAAATCTCTAAAGCACAAAGTTGCCCGACAGCTCCAGGCAACAAAACCTCAACATCTAACCCGATCAAAGCCCTCTGAAGCTCAGACTGAGGCGTAAGGACCTCAAGCGTTCGCAACGCAATCGGTTTCCGACTCAAGGCATCGTCCACGACGTTCGCCTTGCCCGGATGATAAAGGATTTAGTCGTAATCCTTAATCAGCTCTAACCACCTCCTCTGCCTCATATTCAACTCCCGCTGAGTAAATATGTATTTCAGGCTCTTATGATCGGTAAAAATCTGACATGCAGAGCCGAAAAGATAGTGACGTCAGATCTTGAGTGCGAACACAACGGCCGCTAACTCCAAATCATGGGTAGGGTAGTTCAGCTCATACGGCCGCAACTGTCTCGATGCGTAAGCAATGGTCTTGCCGTGCTGCATCAATACGCACCCAAGACCCTGACCCGAAGCATCGCTATAAACGGTGAATCCCTCGTTGCCACATGGCAACGCCAAAACCGGAGCTGAAGTCAAACGCTTCTTCAGTTCTTCAAAACTCGACTGTCTCTCGACATTCCAAACGAACTTCTCGGATTTCTGGAGCAACTGTGTAAGTGGCCGAGCTAGTTTTGAGAAACCCTCGACGAACCTACGATAGTAGCCAGCCAAACCCAAGAAACTACGAACCTCCTTCACATTTGTGGGCGGTGCCCAATCCAACACTGCCTCAATTTTCTGCGGATCCACACGAACTCCCTCGGCTGAAATCACGTGACCCAAAAACATCACTTCCTTCAGCCAGAACTCGCATTTCGAGAACTTCACATAGAGTTGCTCGGTCCTCAAAATGTCTAACACTATCCGCAAATGATGGGCATGCTCTTCCTCATTCCTCGAATAGATAAGAATATCGTCAATGAAGACGACGACACATTTATCCAAATACTCGATAAAGACTTTGTTCATCAATTGCATGAACGCCACCGGCGCATTAGTTAACCCGAAAGGCATAACTACAAACTCGTAATGTCCGTATCTCGTCCGAAAAGCTGTTTTCGGCACGTCGGACTCTCTCACCCGGAGTTGATAGTACCCCGATTTCAAATCAATCTTCGAGAATACCGCAGCTCCCTGCAACTGGTCAAACAAGTCATCGATTCTCGGCAAAGGATACTTGTTCTTGATGGTCACCTTGTTTAGTTCGCGATAGTCGATACACAAACGTAGTGAACCATCCTTCTTCCGCACAAACAGGACCGGTGCGCCCCAAGGCGAGGCACTCGGTCGAACATACCCCGACTCAAGAAGCTCACTCAACTGCTTCTTCAACTCTGCCATCTCTGAAGGTGCCATGCGATACGGCGCCTTCGAAATCGGAGCCGCGCCCGGCTCTAACTCTATAGCAAACTCAACCTCACGATCCGGTGGCAATCCCGGTAACTCGTCAGGAAATACATCCGGAAACTCACCAACGACTGGAATCGATGAAAACTCGACTCCACCATTCTCCATCTTCAAGGCGTAGCACCAATAACCAGTACACCCCTTTCGCAGGAGACTCATCGCCTTCAAGGCATTAATGACAAATTTCTGATTTCCCCTCCTTCGCCCCGCGAAGGAGTGCTCGGTGCCATCCTCGACTAACATGGTGATGATCCTCGTGCGGTAGTTCATGATTGCGCCATGCCGCTCGAGCCAATCATCCCCGAGAATCAAATCCTCACCCTCAATATTAACGACAATAAGATTAGAGAGCCAAGCTCTCTCACAAATAAACACAGAGCAGTCTCGGACCTCTCGATCACCGACAATTCTATCACCGCTAGGAAGTTTAACGATGAAAGGCTCGCAAGGTGACAAGCAGTCGAGACTCAAACGGCGTACACACTCTAGAGAAATGAATGAATGCGTGGCACCCGAATCAAAAAGCACACCGACAGGATGAGAATGGATATGAACGGCACTGCCGCCACGTAGCTTCTTTGGGTCATCGGCCCTCCTCATCTCGTATATACGCGGCTGGGCGGAGCCGACACTGGAAGCTCCACCCCTAGCAGGCTGACCCCGACCCCTACCTCGGCCGGCACTCGGTGGAGGCGGCGGAGCAAACGAGCCCTGGTTCACACTCGGCTCCATAGGTGCTGGGTGAGAAGAACGGGCACCGCGAAGCTGTTTGATCTGCTCACAAAAAGGGGCCTTGTGGCCTAGCTGTCCACAAGTATGACAGGTAAACTTCGGACGAGAACACTGTCGGCTCCTATGGCCATGCGCACCACAGTTAAAACATGTGGGCTCACGAGCGGAGGTTCCGGCGGCACCCCGAAAGCTCCCAGAGAAATGAGCCGAACCGCCCGTAGAAATATTTGCAGCTTGAGATTTCTGCTGGCCTCCACTCTTGGGACCAGAAAAATTTCCGACCGACTTCTGCTTCTTGCTCTCACGAGCCAAATCACTCGCCGTCACTGACATATCATAAGTGAGGGCCCTACTCTGATAATCCTACAAGGTAGTGCAGACGAGTCCAGACATGTAGTCCCGAATGGGCAGCTTCATCCTCCTGGAAAAATGGAAAATTTTGCTCTCAGCGACAACTTGGGTCTTCACATAACCCAACTCCTTGTTAAAGTCGGCAATGGCCTGAGATACGGGGATATCCCGTGGTTGAGCATCATAGAAAGCATGCACTCAAGCCTGTCTGACCGGCCACGGACAATACTCAGTCTCCATCAACTCCTGAAACTCGGCCCACGAAGCAACATGATCTTTGGGACCAACGGCCTCCCACCAATCCGTGGCGTCTCCCGTGAGAAAGTATTGAGCAATAGGGACCTTACGGTCCTCGGGGCAGTTGGTAGCAGTGAAGACTTTAGATATCTCCTTGATCCACCCTTCCCAACCGATCGGGTCCGAAGCTCCCGAAAACTGAGGAGGATGCATCTTGATGACATCCTGAAGCCAGCGATCTGCTCCGCCCCGATTATCATGGGCCTGATCGGGGTTCTGGACCACCTGAGCTATAGCCGCCATTTGGTTAACCATTTCTTGCCTGCGGCCGCAATTCCAAGATCGGCGCGCTCCTCAGAAGAAGCGTGACTGTGACGGTCGCCGGTACTGCCGGCTCCTGAAGAATGCGACGTGGCTGCCCCACCGGCTGCCCCACGTCCTCGGCCGCGCCCACGACCACGACCACGACCACGACCACGGTTTCCTACGGCATCCATACTGGTGTAAAAAGATGACAGGAGCATGTCGAGGATGAGTAAGGAAGTAAAAAAGCAACTACGATGATAAGCAAAAGAGGGGGAATAACCACAGTTCAAGAAACGGAATACAGTATGAGAAAGTAAACAATCGGGTAAGGAAACTTACGAGCACTGGAAGTACTGAGATGCCGGCAGCGGTGTGACAATATGCAAAACAAAACACGACTAGACCCAAATAACCGACAAGCCTAGGTATCCATAAACCTAGTGCTCCGATACCATGTTCTGTAACACCCCCAAGATATTCGAGGTGTATTACAGCGCCGTGGACCCCTACATGGGATCCACCAGGCTAACACAAGAGAACACCTCTCGACTAACCGTCTCGGTTAGCAAGGAAACAATTATTAACAACAAGAACATAAAACAACACGTCCGGTACAACCGGCATAATAAACATCAACCGACAAATATAGTAACTCCAACGAAGTCCAAACACAACCAGAAAGGAAAAGCCTAAGTACTCGCGAGTACAATCTATAAGTTTAAAAATATAGGAAACAACAATATCGAATTAGACGAAGGAAATAAGACGACCCAAATGCACATGTCAACGACCCTGGCCGACATCCTCGTACTGTCCCGGTGCTCGCTCGTCCGGATAACCATAACCTGAAATCCATGACAAGAATTTCCCCGAAACGGGTCCCCAAAGGGTTAGCAATTACGCTAGTACAAGTAATCAAGGCAAACCAATCGCTTACACATTTCATAGTACATGCACCGATATCATTTCAAAAAAAACCAAAACTAGACATGTCTTTTCCGGAAATAAACAGTCAAACAATTTGCCTTGGGAACATAGTAATATCATAGATTCCCGCACGAGGCCTCTAAGGACCCTCCCGCGCTGGCTATATTATAAAACAAAACACGCACATGCATCGCCTTGGGAACAGAGTAATATCATAGATTCCCGCACGAGGCCTCTAAGGACCCTCCCGCACTGGCTAGCTAAACAAACTCATGAACCGAGGACTCAACCCTTTTGATTCCCTCCTTGATCCCGTCGAACCAACACGAGGTGAGCAAATCACACACAAAATACATTACCATTCCACGTTAAGCATAAAGGTTTCTAAAAATACTTGCCTTGAATTATTGACGACGCGAAGAACGGAAAGGAAAGTCACCGACGAACGCTAGGAACCAATGAAACCGACCCTAACGATTCGAAGAATACAATCACAACCATTTCTAAATGAATATGGAATTGGAATACACCCGAAAACCCGCCTACGATTCATGTATATTCGTATATAAACAATAACGAGGGCGGACCACAACCAAACCCTCTCGATTCCGTAAAAATCACGAAATATACCATGAATCCGTAGGGAAACTAAGAATACCAACAAGATTAATCATATTCATCATGAATCCATCAACAAAACGGAACGGATCGGAAGAAAATCCCAAAACCCCCAATTTATCGAAAAGTAGGGTTCTAAGAGATTTACCTTGGATTAGGATGAAAGATTCGTGTTGATGTTGTTATAATACTCCAAAAACTCAAGAAAGATGTTGGATGAGATGATTGGAGGAAGAAATCGCCAAGAAAATCGCCTTGGAATCGCCTTCGCCGCGGAGAGAGGAAGAAATGAGGAATTATGATTATCTCGGTCAACTCCCTGGTTTATATAGCCAGGGAGTGTTAGCGCACGCTAAAACCTCAAGGTTAGCGTGCGCTAACGGATAAAATTCAATCCCTACCGTTAGCGTCCCGATCCGGTAGCGATTTTTGGCGTTAGCGTGCGCTACTCAAACGTGGCGTGCGCTAATAACCTCTCGGTAGCGCGCTATCGACCAATAGCGTCGCTACACGGACATCGATCGAGTCCGGTGACAAAGCTGTCGAGAACCCACACGATCCGTTAGCGTGCGCTACCATACAAGCGTAGCGTGCGCTAATCGGCACTGGCCGGTTCGGTAGTAAAGCATCGATCTTGGACACTCACGCTAGCGCACGCTACGGGCATCATCGGCGCGCTAGCCTCTCGACATTAGCGTGCGCTAGTATACGTAGCGTACGCTAATACGCTAGTCGAGAAAGGTGGAAAGCAGCCTTGCCACTCCCAGGGCTACTCGCTAGCGCGCGCTACGAAACAAACGTAGCGTGCGCTACTAAGGGGCCCCTAGCGTGCGCTATGCAGAGAAATAGCGTGCGCTAGGTATGAAATATGAACGGTTCAAAACACCGGAAGGTGGACGAAACATCCAACGGAACATCTCAACGGGCATCATAACATAGAATGGATCCACGGCAACCCCGAAACGGCGGTTCCGCACAACAATAACGGGGATAAAATCCATAGATAATAGAAAAGATACACTGAAAGATACACGAGGGTCACTACTATCGGGAAATACGCCGAAAATGAAAAATACAAGGGGAAGAAAAATGCGGATATTACACCAACCTAATCTGCTGGACTGTCTGTTACGTACGATATGCTTCGTCTATAGCGTACGCTATCTTCAGCTCATAACATACGTTAAGATTACCTGCTAGCGTACGTTATGACGTAGCTGCATGCATAAATTTGCAAACTCTTCCTAATATAACCATGACTGTTGGAATACGAATACGGGAAAAATTACACTTCGATTATTGATACCACAAAGTCGAATATTACAAGGTTCAAATACAGATGAAAATGCTCAACAATTATCCGGATATTATAATCTGGTAGCAAGTGTTTTTTACGTTCTTGATTTCTTATACCGTAGGTCTTATGTGACTGATGAGCTACTTCAAATGGGACTCCATTGTGTCACTACAACAGGTAAAGGGAAGGGAATGGCTTCATCTACTGACATTACTGTGTCGTCCTTAGTTCACAAGGAAGATCCTTACGCTGCGGTATGAATTAAAAATACTTCACCAGCAAACCATGGTACTTTCCTACCAATATATCTGTAAGGGTTTATTACAAAATTACCCATGGGGTTTAGTCTAATTACAAAAAAAAACAATTCCTTTTAAAATTACCAGTAACCCCTTGAGCTTTGTGTTCACTTCTAAATCGCCCCCTTCTGACCCTTCTTAGGATACATTTTTGTAACACAAATATAAATGTCGGGGTTATTTGTTTGTAAATTTGAATGATATCTAGAATCTTTTGTCATTAGGCTAAACCCGGGTAACTTTTGCAATTATCCCTAAATAATATAATGATATATATAGTTGGTAATATTCCTTGAATTAGTTGTAGATGTAATATCCTTTTGTGTATCTACTAAGTATCATTTTATCAATTTTGATTTCTCTAATTCTCACTGTGGAAAATCCTGTAGATTCTGTTAAAGCATTGCCGCGATACTCAATTTGATTTATGCTTCTATGAACTACCAGTGGACTGGATACAGTGCCCTGTTTCTCATGTTAGATTCCGTTATACTGCAGTTTAAAATGTCAAATTCAAGCTAGGGGCAGTATTTTTCAACTTATAAGAACGAATATGGATCTCTACAAGACTTCTCTCATGACCGTGTACAATATATAAAAAATGTAACCTCGCCTGACATTTCAAGTTTAAACATTGGACATGCTTCTGGGCACAGGCATGAATGCCGAGGTATGCATTGGCCTGTAGTTTTGCCATCAGATGTGACTCTGGCTGGCCGTATGCTTGTAAAGCATATAGAAAAACAAAATTCTGATGGTGATGATCTTACAATTCGTGGGATTTTGGTAATTATGTAAATACTTTTAGTTTTGCTTGCATGTTGCCTTTTCGTTTTTTTAATATTATTATTATTATGATGATGTAGGCAGACATCCTTATTTAACTCTAGGATCTCTGTCAGAATTATGAACGGAGTTTCATGTTTACTCTATAATTCTGCTGCATTGTCTTCAGAAATGTTATGCCTCCAAACATTCTTCAGAGTCAGCCATTACATCAAAGGTAGATATGATAGTTATAAAGCTGTATTGATAATAATAATAACAAATGTTGGCCGTTTCCAAATTTTAAATAATTGTATACACAATTCATTTTCTTGAAGTTGTTTTTCCCCATGTTGTAACTTCTATCTCTTGTTTATATTATGTTCATTGTTTGTGATGCAGATTGTCTTGCTTATTGAAATGCTCAGAAAGCAGCCTCTAGATTATGATGCAACAAGTTCCGTGGAACAGGTATTTGTTGATGGGGAAATATTCAACTATTTAGGTTGAACTGTCATTACAATATCAATGTTATCAAGTAAAAAAAAAAAAAAAAAAGTCTTAAAAGAAATTGAGGCTTTCGGTGGTTAAATTTTTTTCTTTAGCCCATACTTTATGCTGGGTGGGGGGTAATTGATTTTTAATCCAATGAGAGTAGAGATGTTAAACGGGCTCAAGTACGTGAGGCCGCTTAACCGCCAAAAATCGGGTTAAGTAGATATTCTGCCGTTTAAATCAAGAACTTTTTGGCCATTAGCTGCTTAAACCGCAGTGCGTTCAGCTTAACATCTCTAAATGAGAGGCTTTGCTTTTGTATGACTAGACAATAATGGTTTGGTCGCAGATATCAATTTGGACTAAACAGAAATCTGGTATTCTTAAATATATTGAATATATCTGATTTTTTTAGGTCCAAGTGGCTCGGGATGTACATTGTGGTGGTAGCTTATTTAACCATTCTTGCCAGCCAAATGTTCACGCATATTTCCTTTCACGTACTCTATTCATACGAGCAACATAAAATGTCTCGGGATCTGAACTCGAAGTATCTTATGGCCCTCAGGTAGTCAGTCTGATTTGCTTGATTTTATTCCCAAGCACCGTTGCCTTTTTCAGAGGAAAACAGGTCTAGAAATAAACTCGGTGAACACTTGTCAGTCCAGGGGCGGATCATGGCCTTTCAATCATGAAGTTTAATATCTTATATTTTTAAAAATACAAAAGATACATCATCCAAAGTTATAAAAATATTGAAACTAGACCTTAAATATAAAAATACCAAACATCGCTCATCAAAGTGGAACCGTCGATCCTTCGGCTGAAATCTTCTATAATTTCATCCAAATTAATTTTTAATGAGTTCTCTTTTGATATACAAAACCGACTCATTTAGAAATTCATCTTTAGGGTAATATTAGTGTTGTGGGCTTTACTCTTTAGGGTAGCAGCATTCTGACCGTGCGATCTGCGAGTTTTGTTTTTCGATAAATATTTTTAACTTTTTTTATGTCTATAACTCAACTTTTTGTATCTGTTATTATAATTAACAAACGACTTTGGCGAAAAGTATGTACTTTTTCCTTTTATTCCATTATGCAAGTCATACAAAAGAGCGTAAATATTGGTTTACCACTAAAAAAATTTCGTGGGTTATTAGTAAAAAATAGAAAATGACAAAGTAATACTAATGAACTAAATTTTCTTTCAAGGCCAATTTTTGAAAACCCATAAAATGATAGAAGCGGCCGTCTTATTAAACCATCAACATTAGCGTAAATAATGTCCGCATGTGTTGGCAATTTTTATCTAAATGTTTTTATGATTTGTATTCATCTTTGTTTGTAAAAACCTTCTTGTAATAGATAAAGCCTCTTGTCTAATTATTTTATTTTGTTGTTCATTGTACAACACTCCCTGTAAAATATCCATTAATATCAGTGAACTAATATTGTTTTCTTTTGGATTTGTATTATTTTCGTTAGTATTAATATTGTTTGATATGCAAAGTAAACTATTTATACACACAATATGTAGTATGTAACCTTCCATAAGAATATGAACGGTCTATTTTAATTACTTTCAAAATGAAGCTATTTATGAAAGAGAGTTAATAAATGAGTCGAAGAATTTTCTGTAGTTTGGGTCTTGTTTGGGTTTTAGTATAAATACTAATAAAGCTTTAATGAAGATGTTTGTAAAAGTTCAGAAAATTAACTTATTGCTATAGTTATGGCAAATGTTATTACAAAATTCATAAAGATTTAAATCATGAATACTCAACTTAATTCAATTAGTTGGACAATAAAATGAGATGAAGTCAAAAAGATTTGTAACGATTTTTATAAAAATGAAGTGATGGGCATTCAAGTTCATTCAAGTAAAGGAATTTAAATCGTAAAAATTTAACATGAAACTCAATTTTTAAATAAATGGTAGCTAATTGAATTATAGAATTTTAATTAATACTTTAAGACATGAAACATTTAAGACATGGATTTAATACTTAATATTATTTAATATATTAAATTAGAGAAAATAATTTAATATGAACTAATATTAAATATAAAAATATCCATTAATTAATATCATTAAGACTCCACAATAAATTTAAAGACTCAATCTTTATATATATAAGATAAGATATATCTATTAATTATTTGCAAAAAAAAGCTTAGGGGCCTTGGCCCCTAAAGGCCCCTAAGGGCATCCGCCCCTGTGTCAGTGAGTACTTAAAATAACATGTATTCTGGTATATCCCCATTAAATACGAGGAAATATAAAAGAACAAGGCATCTAATATTCATGTCATTATTCGCAATAAAAAATCTAGAAACCTTTCAGTATCAGCATATTCCTCAACCTAATCGCACAAAAAAGAAAATCGCGTAGAAAAACAAACTTCCCTATGGGACCGATGACATTTACAAGATTTTATTTATTGTGATATATGAGGAAAGGGTGTTAGTGAGCAATATAGTCAGCAATCAGAGCACTATTCCTTTGATGATAGGTTGGGGAGTCAGATTGCAGTGAACATCGCAACTTCTTGGAAGATAGATACTCATTC
Source organism: Orobanche coerulescens (assembly GCA_033398695.1). NCBI lineage: Eukaryota > Viridiplantae > Streptophyta > Magnoliopsida > Lamiales > Orobanchaceae > Orobanche > Orobanche coerulescens. Next base: position 57,611,879 of record CM065803.1, read on the forward strand.
ACCTGTCAGTGTAGTGGTTGTGCCCAAGTGAATATATCTGATCTTGTCCATACTGGTTATTGGTGTACTAAGCCAAATTATTTTAGAGTAGTCCTGGACAGCCATGCCACTATATATGAGCACGAAAAATTCGAACACTTCAGAGGATCAAACTCTCTGCAGGTATTATGCTTTCTGGTCAATTTTATTTTTTATAAAATATATTATATTTTTTTATTTTTAGGTTGAACAAAATTTTCATTATTAAACTTGTCCACGATAATTTGATAACATTTAGCCAATTCTCTTCTACATTTTGATGAAAGTGGATAACGTAAAAATCATATCCAGGCTTAGTAGATCCTGATGTAATTAGGCAATAGGAACCTCGTGCTTTCCGGTGTAATTATTTCCACTTAAGTTTTAGTAGACAGGAAAACATTTCAAGTAGGTCTCCTATGTGACGGTATTACAGATCCTGATCCATAGAACGATCCCCTGAACTAAATCTTTAAATAAAAAAAGGACCCAAAGAAAAGAACTTAAAAAAACTAAAATAACTTAAAACTTAAAAAAAAATACAAAACTAAAAAATCCTAAAAAACAAAAATAATAAATTACACACCATATCAATGTATTCCGTAGGACGGTCCCACAGGTGTTTGCCAAACATTTTTCCATTACCTCATTTTACCTTGTCGCGTTGCATGACGAGGGCACATTGGCATGATCCAATATGATTCTAGTTGTGAGGTAGTTGTATTTCTCATCTCTCTTTACTTTATGTGGTATATTGAAGGACTATATGCTCAATGATGATAACTTCGGCAAAGTAGCTCGTCACCTGTTTGAGCACACTGATTATTGGTGCTGCTTTAAGCCAAGCTATTGTTTGAGTTGTGGCTAGTTCTGTGATATATATGCCGCACAAAATAAAATGGCTAGAGTCGATATTTATGTCAAAAGGTACTGCCGAAACTGAGGAAGTCACAAATTTGTACGATATTCAGGCCTATACAATTCTCATGTATGTTAAGGCTCATTTCTCCATCATTTTGTCAGTGTCTCTTTACTTGCATAAGTAGATAATCAAGTTTTTTCTTGATGATGTAATATGACATCATCTGGTAGCATATATATATATATATATATATTTCTTTTTTGTCTGTAAGAGCATTCATAATCACACATTCAAGTGATCCATCTTTCACTAATAGATTGCAAGATGCAGTCGCTTCTGGAATGAAATCACAGTTAATTTAGTTACGGGAGCTTTTAATATATGGATGTTTTACAAATCGTATTGTATTCTTTAAACAAGAGAATCGTCGAGGTAACATATTTGGCTTTCATTGGTTTTACCTTCATATTTTGAGATTTTTTTTATGATATGTAGCATTTAATTAATCTCTACTTTTCTTGCCTTAATAATCAATCCATTTGTAATATTCGGCTCATTCATCATGTTTTCAGGTGGAAGATAATATTGCTCGGGCATTTTGTTTTATTGGAGAACTGCAGACTGCACTGGATCATTTCCAGGCTTCAATTGAGGCAAACTTTCAGTTAGACGTGATTCTCACACTACTACAAAATAAGGCAAAGAGACCCGTCCCAATAAACCTAAGAGACCATCTGGACGGGTCTCTATCTCAGGGGTCTCTTTGATAAAGAGGTCGCCTCATGAGGGGGGTCTTTTTTTGAGACATAAGAGACCTGATATTCAAGAAATCGGGTCTGTTCTATAAATGATGCAGCAAATAATTTAAGAGGGTAACAGACCTGTTATCGGAAATATGAGATCTCTTTAGTTTTTTTAATATTTTGTATAACCTAAGAGAGCCTATTCCACACCGAACGGGTCTCTTGGAATTTTTTAATATTTTTATTTTAAAACATGAGAGTCCAATTTTTATACCTAACAGAAGTCTTTGATTGTTTTAATATTTTTTTTGTATGACCTAAGAGAGCCAATTTCATACTTATCGGGTCTCTTTGATTTTTTTAATATTTTTTATTGAAAAACTGAGAGAGCTGATTTCATATCTAACAGGTCTCTTTGATTTTTTTAATATTTTCAATTGTAAAACCTGAGAGAGCTAATTTCAAGTTTAAGAGGCCTCTTACCATTTTTTTTAAAAAAAAATCATCATAATCCTGCTTGTACCCAAAAATATAAAACAACACCAAAACAACACTCACCATTACAGACACAGCTATAACATTCAGCAATTGTAACTTCAAATATATTTACATCTGCTATTATAATTCAGAAATATTAGCAGCCATTAAATCTGGAAAATAACACATGTTGCCATAATATTTCGTAATAATTCAATAACAATTCTATAATAATCTGTATTATTACCAAAAAATATACTTTCCACAAATAATGCTCAAAATGTAAATACTTTACATTAATTGTTATTTCCATTGATGTAAAAGCTTTACATCCTAATTTCAAAAAAATATAAAAGATAAAATTCTAAAATCTAATCAATCACACCAATTTCCAATAACTGGAACCAAAACTCATGGAGTTATTTCCATACCATCCTCTTTGTTTTCATCATCTGCTCCTTTCTTGAGCAAATACTCGACCCACATGTCTCTAACCTCATCAATATTTTCCGATGAATAAGTTTCTTGAGAAAACTATAAATAAGTAACATAACTAGTATTTAAGCAAATGACATATATTGATATATTTAAAAATCTAATAAATAAACAGTTACCTGGATTGTTGCAAATGACATATATTGATATTTAAAAATCTAATAAATAAACAGTTACCCGGATTGTTGTTGTTAACATGATTTTATCCATTACATTATTAGCTGCTTAACTAAACATCTATACCTAAATAAATAGTTCCAGGAATCTATGCCTAAAACTTAGATACAGGGAGACATTCCAAGAAGGGGAAGGGGGCAAAGAAAAACTGTAATTTTTTTTTTAATCTTCCTCCGGGACAGATTTCAACTAATTCAAAACTTCAGCAAGGACCACTCTAATCCCCAATTAAAGCAAAACTTAGGAATGTTAATATTCAGATATACTTGGCAGCATCAGTTGATGCATCAGAAGACATATTGATCTTGTTTATTTGCAGCTTATGTTCATTAAACAAGTAGGCATGAATTTTCGTTTATTATTGAACTATAGCAACATATAAGACAAATATACAAGATCAATGTCACCTAAGTAGAAGACTAAATCAAGGTGGTAGTCGACTCTTTTTAAAATTTTAGGAGAAAAAAATGCACCTATATATATTGTCCTGTTAAGAAGTGCTTTTTTAAATGCACCTTTTTATATTGCCCTACTAAGAAGTGCTTTTTTTACCATCAAAATAATATTATCCTGCACAACTACTTTGTGAATTTACTTTAGCAACAGTCAATTTAAAGAACCTGTTAATTTGCTCCTTCGGAATTGATTGTAAGACCTCATTTGTTGTTTCGAGATCACTACGCATTACAAGTGTCTTGTACTCGATCAAACTGAGCAGCAAAATACATCCAATAACACTGCAAAATAGATCCACAGAGATGTTAGGATATGTGCAAAACCAAACAAAAAGTACTTCTTCCCATTGCAAGAGAACGGAGAGTCGAATTATCTAATTTATTTACTGATTGAAGTTAACATCACCAAAAGCAACAAAATTCAGACGACAATTGCTTTTTAAAGGAGAATGAATGACTCACTTGAATTCTTTATTGACGAGATAAATACGGCTTTGGTTATCAAGATATCCAGGCAGGTACATGGGTCGGTCTAAATGAAACATTGTTGTGACCTAAACTTCACATATAGAAACAATGATTCTCACTTTCTGAAAGTATCGGCTGGTGAGAGATGATTGTAAAAGTATGTGGAAGAGTAAACCATACCGCACCACCTACGCAATAATTGAGTCTCCATGAGGAGTTGTTGTAAATGAAACAATCCCCAACCCAAAGTCCAGTCCTTACCCGTTCATTAATCTCATAAAGAATCTCAAAAGCATCCTCCACACTTTGTTCATCTACTGGTTTCCCACTATCTAGATGAACGGAAACTACATCACGCTGAAATACATAAAGGCCAATTAGTTACTCAACCTTCCTTACAAGAACTTGCATGATAGATTGAAAAAGAATGCTGAAATTTTGCATGTAATAACTTGCATGTTATAGTTGGCCGTTAAGGTCCGTATTATTGTATCGTTTGCCCCCGTCCGGGCAAACAATTGGTCGTTTTGTAATATTTAGCCTGGTAGATCCTCGTGGGAAGGATCTACGACGTGTAATATTTGCTAGGAATATGCTCTCGAATGCCACTCAGAGGATGAGAGTGAGACCATTTGTATTGTAATTATGAATATTTAATAAGATAATTATTATTTCTATATTATCGTGTATCTGTAATACCCGGTTGTAATTCAGTCATTATCATTCAGTATTTATCGTTTAATAATTGTCACTCAGTAATTTTCACTCATTAATGATCATTTGTCACTCATATTTAATCATTGTATTCACCATTTAGAGTAATTGTATCGTGTATCAATCATCATTCATCATCAATCTAGTTGGTGAATCGTGCCGTGTTTATCATCATTGTCATCTTCATAGTGGGCTGTGTGTGAGGAGTAGCGCACGCTACGTACTCTCTTTAGCGCGCGCTAATTGAGTTCAGGTAGCGCACGCTACCTCTCAACACTAGCGCACGCTAATGTAGTTCAAGCAGGCAGTCCAGAAGGCACTGGACTGCAGTTGGGTTGTAAGTAGCGCATGCTACGAATTGTAAGTAGCGCGCGCTAGTATGTCGGAGTAGGACACGCTATGCAGTCGGTATAGCGCGCGCTAAGGTCGGATCAGGCAGAGTACAGTGGCTACTGGACTGAATTAGATTAATTCCTAGCGCACGCTACGAATAGATTTTAGCGTACGCTAATCGGGGTCAGTAGCGCACGCTGAATTTTGTGTGTAGCACGTGCTACTGCGAACAGATCAGAGAACAGGAGGTTCTGGACTTCATTACTGGCAGCACATAATTTGTTAGCGCACGCTAACATTTTGTGTTAACGCACGCTAAGTATATGGTTGTAGCGCACGCTACAAGAGGTACATAGCGCATGCTACCGTTGCGAATAGAGGGTACTGGACTACCCAGGACACCCGTTAGTGCACGCTACGCACAGGAGCTAGCGCACGCTAAACTGGGGTTGCTATAAATAGGACAATTCAGTCTTTTATTCATCATTCTTCATTTCTTTTCATTCCTCCGTCGATTCCGGGCGATTTGGAGCTTCTTGAGAAGTGTTCTTCGAGGTGCAATCATCTATCAACATCTCCAAGCTTATAACCGAGTAATCATTATTTCATCATCTCCATCACATGCAATCAAGGTATTAATCTCTTGGATCTAGAATTTCGGATTTTGGGCTTTTTCCATCTGATTTCTTCGTGTAAGTTTGGATTTTCATTGAAATATGTTAGATATAGATTATCTACCTTGGATAAATGTATTCCTACGGATTTAATGGCACATATTTCAGATTTCATGAATTGTTGAGGGTTTGATTCAAGAACACTTTAGAGTTGACTTTGATAGTTGGGTGTTTTCGATTAGATGTTGTCGTTAACTCGATTTGTGGATTCTTATGGGATTATTGACATCATTAAAGGTGTTTTGTTGGTTTGAAATACTCATTTTGGAGTTGGTTTAGATATATTCGGGATTGAATATTATCAAAGGATGTATGTTTGATAAGTATTCGTTAGAATACCCAATGAGTTTGGATATTGTTGTATTGACGTTTGAATTGGTTAATCGTGCTTGATACGTATATTGAGCGTGTAACACCCCGATATATTCGGAATAATTACAGCGCCGTAAACCCTTTAAGTAAGAGTTTACAAGGCTAAATAAAAGAAATGTAAATATAAACCATCAATACCACGGAAATTCAAATTACAAAACCGGTTCCATCTGGTTCAACGAGATTATTAATACAACCATATCGAAATGATATTAATAAGACACGCGTACTTGAGTACTGAAATTTGAACCAAGAAGACAAATCATAAACAACAATAAACATCACTGAACACCTTCGTCGTCACATCGGTACTGTGGCTGTTTCCCCGCTCCTCGACTACCTGAACATCAAAACAAATGTCCACCCCCGAATGGGTTAGCAAAACGATGCTAGTACAAGTATCATTTAAACAAATCGAATATGCATCAACAATACATAACAAGATACACCACACGGACTTCCGCTACCGGAATCTGACAATGCGAATCCACAAGATTCCATTAACACAGCATGGGTATTCCAATGATCCAGCGCCCTCAACATAGATCCCAAGATGATCCCGTCGGACCAACACGAGGTGGAAAAAAAACCCGTCCAATGATCCAGCGCCCTCAGCCTAGATCCCAAGATGATCCCGTCGGACCAACACGAGGTGGACATCCGATCCAGCACCCTCAGCATAGATCGTACAACATACACAAACACAACTCATGCATACATATATGCAAAATCGCTATGTCCATCAACATGAACATACAAACACTGAATAACGAATATCATGACAATTTAACGAAGTAAATCCCATGTTCAATAACATGAATAATCTACATGTATACTCAAAATATGAACATTAACAAATTACGATACTTGCCTCGAAGATGGCAAGAACGAAACACTCCAATGATCTCAACATACTCGAAGGCCGCCTCCTTCGATCAACGTAGCAAGCTCGAACATTAACAAAAGAAATGGTATAGAATTCATCTCAAGTCGTACACTGCCTAACAATCCGGTCAACGGCCAAAAGCTCTAAATATGTAATCTGCCTGAACTACTTAGCGTACGCTACGTACTCTACGTAACATGCGCTAAGTCTGCCTGTTAACGTACGCAAATGACCAAGTATAGCGTACGCTAGCCATGCACTGACAGTTCTCTCTGATCAGCCGACTGACTCGACTGATAACATAACGTACGTTACGTACCAAACGTAGCATACGTTAACTCATTCCCGATAGCGCACGTTAATATACATATGTTAGCGTGCGCTAACCGTGCATGACAGTTTACTACTGGCAGAAAACTTGATCTAATGGTGATGAAACTCATGAATTCTATGGTGATAATACATCTCATCCCCGTGCATATCATGCTCATATGGTTTTGTGAAAGATCTATACCTATTAAACGACTATGAGATACAAGGTTGCGCATAACCATCACAACACCATAATTCATCTTGATTTTCAAGGAATATCCTAAGTTCAATCCATTACATGTCCCAAAACGTATGATTCCTTCTGTGAAAGTACATAAGAACTTGATAATCTCCAAATACTGGTCACAAACGGTTTTGAAGCTTCATGAATATGCTCGGAGTTCAAACACTAATAGGTTCCATGGATTATACGATGAATAAGTATCGAAACATCGAAAATATTCTTCTAACACATGAGGTTCGACTACTTACGAATTTAACCGACTAGATAATCCCAAAACATGATAAAAATGTCCTTCAGAATACTACTAATATTGGTGAAGAATCACCTAACTCAAAGTAGCGAAGAACACGAAGGAACTTGAGGAAATGCAACATCGAGGGCTTGAACACCAATCTCCAAAGATCTACAATCTTCAAACTCGTGCTAGGAGGATGATATGAGAGGTTGAGGAGGGAGGAAGTAACTTTCTAAGCTCAAAAATTCGGATTAGGGAAGTGAAAATATCTGAATAATGAAAAAGTAAGTTGTCCTATATATAGGAAATGGTTATTAGCGCACGCTAGTCCCTAACCATAGCGTGCGCTAACGGCCATACGAAACTTACTGACTTAACTGTACTCAGCGTTTAGCATGCGCTATCCTCATATCATTAGCGTGCGCTACCGCGTTGACTTGGCTTTTCCCGAAAGCCGTCCAGGTTCATCCCGACATGATCCGACCGAAATCCTCAGCCGATCTCACCTACCACCCTGTCTTAATCATGCTGACTACGTATAGCGTGTGCTAAGGTTCATGCACAGCGTGCGCTATGGATCCAAATTAGCGTACGCTACACTTAGTCGATAGCGTGCGCTACATGCGCATAATCACAATTTAAATCACATTCATGAAATCATGCGCTCAACAACACCGGATTATGAAATACGGAGAACAATACTCAGATAAAAATGCAACAATTACAATATCACAAGTTCCAAATACATATTAGAAATCTCGGGTATTACATCCTTCCTCCCTAAAAAGAAGTTTCGTCCCGAAACTTAAGATGAAAACAACTCTGGATATCTAGTCTTCATACTGTCCTCCGTTTCCCAAGTGACCTCTTCAACTCCATGCCGTGACCATTGTACTTTAACCAAGGGTATTGGTTTATTCCTCAATTGTTTGATCCGACTCGCAAGTATCTTGATTGGTCTCTCCTCGAAGGTGCCATCATTAGCTATCTCGATCTCATCGAACTCAATGATATGACTGGGATCCGGTACATACTTCCGCAATTGGGATACATGAAACACATTGTGAACGTGACTCAGCGATGGTGGTAAGGCCAACCTGTATGCTAAATCCCCAACTCTCTCGAGGATCTCAAATGGTCGGATATATCTCGGACTTAGCTTACCTTTCCTCCCAAAACGGAAAATTCCTCGTGTAGGGGACATCTTCAATAGTACGTGGTCCCCAATATCGAACTCCAGAGGGCGACGCTGCACATCTGCATAAGACTTCTGTCGACTCTGGGCAGTCAACAGTCTTTCCCGAATCAAAGCTATCTTGTCTTGAGTTTGAACCATCAATTCCGGTTCCGTCCCAATCAAGTCCGAAGAATCATCCCAGCACAAGGGTGATTGGAATCTTCTCCCATACAAAGCTTCAAACGGTGCCATCTTAATAGAAGCATGCCAACTATTGTTATAGGTGAATTCAATCAATGGCAAGTGAACTTCCCAATCAGTTGACCAATCCAAAGCACAAGCTCTAAGCATGTATTCTACTGTTTGAATAGTCTTTTCGGACTGACCGTCCGTTTAGGGATGATATGCTGTGCTAAAGTTTAGCTCGGTCCCCAAAGCCCTGTGAACTGCCTTCCAGAAGTGCGACACAAAGCGACCATCTCGATCTGAAATAATGGTCTTCGGCGTCCCGTGCAATCTAACTATCTCTGCAACAAATACTCGTGCCAATTTCTCGGGTCCCCATGTGTCTTTAATTCCTAGGAAATGAGCCGACTTGGTTAGTCGATCAACTATAACCCAAATCATGTTCATTCCCGTCTTGGTCCTTGGCATATTGGTGATAAATCCATCGAGATATCCTCCCACTTCCACTCAGGGATCGGAAGCGGCTTTAACATTCCGGCAGGTCGCTGATGTTCAATCTTAACCTGCTGACAAGTCAAACACTTCGAAACGTACTCTGTTACGTCCTTCTTCATATTTCCCCACCAGAAGTTTTGTTTAAGATCCTTATACATCTTACTGCTTCCCGGGTCGATAGAATAGGGCGCGCTGTGAGCTTCCTTCAGAATTGTCCGTCTCAAATCATCATCATCGGGAACGCAAAGTCGACTCTGAAATCTCAGAACTCCATCATATTGTATCACGAATCCTGGGGCCTTTCCTTTATTTACTTCGTCACATAACCGAAGGATCAAAGAATCGTTCAACTGCTTAGATTTGATTTCCTCAGCTAGCGACGAAGTCAGTTCCATCGCATATAGTTGCCCTTGGATTTCTGGTGCCCATACTTCAATCCCTTCGCGGATCAGTTCTCGTTGAATGCTGGTTTGGGATGTAAGTGCTTCCAACACTCAAAGGGAAACCGGTTTACGGCTCAATGCGTCGGCTACTACGTTTGCTTTACCCGGATGATAGAGAATTTCCATGTCGTAATCCTTGATCAATTCCATCCACCTTCTTTGCCTCATGTTTAGTTCTTTCTTACTGAAAATGTACTTGAGGCTTTTATGATCTGTAAAGATCTGACAATGAGTACCGTATAAATAATGTCGCCAGATTTTCAAGGCAAAGACCACAGCTGCTAACTCCAGATCATGAGTTGGGTAATTTACTTCGTACGGTTTCAACTGCCAAGAGGCATAGGCAATCACCTTATCCTTTTGCATCAACACACATCCTGCACTCGATTTGAAGCGTGGTCAGATACCATGAATCCATCGGTTCCATCCGTAATGCTAATATAGGTGCTGTCGTCAGTCTCTTCTTAAGTTCATCAAAACCAGCCTGGCATTTCTCATCCCACTTGAACTTTTGAGTTTTCTGTAACAGCTGAGTGGACGAGCAATTTTGGAAAATCCCTCTACAAAACGGCGATAATATCCAGCAAGTCCTAAGAAGCTTCGGACTTCTTTCACGTTTTTAGGAGCTTCCCATTCCAAGATTGCTTCGACTTTCTTCGGGTCCACCTGAACTCCGTCAGCTGATATCACATGCCCCAGGAAAGTTACTTCCCTAAGCCATAACTCACATTTAGAAAGCTTCGCATAGAGCTGCTCCTTCCTCAAGGTGCTCAAAACCACATGCAAATGCTCGACATGCTCCTCTGTGTCTTTCGAATAGATCAAGATGTCATCAATGAAAACGACCACAAACTTATCTAGTTATTCTAAGAATACCCGATTCATCAATTGCATAAATACCACAGGAGCATTGCTAAGTCCGAATGGCATCACCACGAATTCATAGTGCCCGTACCGGGATCTGAAAGCAGATTTCGGTATATCCAATTCCTTAATTCTCAACTGATGATATCGTGATCGCAAGTCAATCTTCGAGAATACCCTTGCTCCTTGCAGTTGATCAAACAAGTCATCGATCCGAGGTAAAGGATACTTGTTCTTGATCGTCACCTTGTTTAGTTCCCTGTAATCAATACATAACCGGAGGGATCCGTCTTTCTTCCGGACAAAGAGAATGGGCGCTCCCCAAGGATAAACGCTAGGTTGAATATAACCCTTCTGTAATAATTCCTCCAGTTGCTTCTTTAGTTCATACATCTCGGTTGGCGCCATGCGGTATGGTGCTCTGGAAATAGGAGCGGCTCCAGGCTCTAATTCGATAGTGAACTCCACTTCTCTCTCCGGAGGTAACCCAGGTAGCTCGTCAGGGAATACATCTGAAAATTCATTCACAACTGGAATAGATGAGAGTTCTACTCCTTCTTCTTTCTTCATGGCATAGCTCCAAAGTCCATGTCATCCTTGCTTCAGTAATTTCACAGCTTTCATCGCTTTGATCAATTTTCCCGAGCTTCCCGGTCTCCATCCTCTGAATAAGTGTTCAGATCCGTCATCAGCAATGATAGAAATGACTCTCTTTCGGTAATTCAGAAAAGCTCCATAACGGTTGAGCCAATCGTCTCCGAGAATTAAATCGTCGCCATGAATGTCAACTACAATAAGATTCGATGGCCAATCTCTCTCTCCTATAGACACTGGAAAATCTCTAGTTTCTAGGGTTCCCATAATTCTCTCTCCGTTCGGCAAACCCACAACATATGGTTCACAATCAAATAAACACGAGATTTTCAAACGATTAACACAGTTCAACGATATGAAAGAATGTGTAGCTCCAGAATCGAATAAGACACTAACTGGTTGCAAAAGGATCTGAATCGTACCTGATGCAACAACAGTGTTCTAATCGTCAGATTTCCTCTTCTTGTACAGGCGCGGAGGAACGGACCCAGCACTGGATGTCTCTCTTTTCCCAACATTCTGCTGCTGAAATCCACTCTGCTGCGTCTGGTTCACACTTATCTCCTTCGGAACTGGCGCTGGAGTGCGAGTACTAAAAGATCTAGTAGCAACTCCACAGAAAGCCGCACGGTGCCCTTCTTGCCCACAATCGAAACAAGTCACAGAAGATGCGGGGCAATCACGTCGAATATGCCCTGCTCGACCACAATTGTAGCATTTCTTTGATGCGTCCGAAATCACGACGTTGTCCGGAACTTCTTTCCACCTCTAGAAGGATGTGGAGGTTTCCTAGCTGAATAAAAGGAAGACTGGCCCTTGCGGGGCCCACCACTCTTGTTTTCCGAGAAGTTGCCGGTCACTTTCTGCTTCTTTGCCTCCATCGATTTCTCCATTACCGCCTCTTTCATGTCGTAGGCCAGCGCTTTGTCTTGATACTGTCGCAACGTAGTACACTCGAATCCGCACATGTACTGCTGAATCTCCGGCTTCATTCGCATATCGAAATAAAAAATCTTTTCTGCCTCCATTCTGACTAAGTGTCGCACATAAGTCAGCTGATGGTTAAAAGTTTTGATTATGTTTGTCACAGTTGCTTCCGAGCTCTGTGGTGAGAAAAACTCTCGGATTTTTGCCTCCCTAACTGGACGAGGACAATATTGTGCTTCCGTCATTAGTTTGAATTCTGTCCAATCCGCATTATGATTCTCGGGTCGAATAGCTTCCCACCAGTCAAAGGCCTCCCCAGTTAGAAAATACTGGGCAATGGGAACCCTCCGGTCCTCGGGACAGTTCATACCCGCGAATATCTTCTCTAACTCCTTTAGCCAATGATCCCAAGTAAGTGCCTCAGCAGATCCGTCAAATTTTGGCGGGTGCAATTTGACCACCTCAGCAAGCCATCTGTCTCCCCGGTTATCCTCGTGGTGCTGCTGTCCCATCGCTGTCTGCATGCGGTCAACTACCTGAGCGAACTGGTTTATCTGAGCCACCACCTGTTGAAGCACTCCCGTCATGTTAGGATTCGCGTCGTCATTAGATGATCCCTTCTGTCCTCCAGAATGGGAATCGGTTCGACTAGCTGATAATTCTGGGGTAGTTGCGGAATCCTCCTGTCTCATGTTACCACATCCGCATCCCCGACCGCGTCCGCGTCCATGTCCTCCTCTCAACATACTGTAAACACAATTTCTCAATATCCAGGACAAAATTTTCAAAAATAAAGCCCGTCAATACTCACAAAACAGAAATTAAGTAAAACGGTAGTACAAGAGATTAGGAGACTTACAACCACGGTCCACATGACGACTTATGGTTGAACAGTGATGTTACGAATGACCCGTAAATCAATAATGTAAACAGACCCAACTTAAACCCGACTGCCAAGATATCCATGAATCTTAGCTCCGATACCAAATTCTGTAACACCCCGATATATTCGGAATAATTACAGCGCCGTAAACCCTTTAAGTAAGAGTTTACAAGGCTACATAAAAGAAATATAAATATAAACCATCAATACCACGGAAATTCAAATTACAAAACCGGTTCCATCTGGTTCAACGATATTATTAATACAACCATATCGAAATGATATTAATAAGACAAGCGTACTCGAGTACTGAAATTTGAACCAAGAAGACAAATCACAAACAACAATAAACATCACTGAACCCCTTCGTCGTCACATCGATACTGTGGCTGTTTCCCCGCTCCTCGACTACCTGAACATCAAAACAAATGTCCACCCCCGAAGGGGTTAGCAAAAAAATGCTAGTACAAGTATCATTTAAACAAATCGAATATGCATCAACAATACATAACAAGATACACCACACGGACTTCCGCTACCGGAATCCGAAAATGCGAATCCACAAGATTCCATTAACACAGCATGGGTATTCCAATGATTCAGCGCCCTCACTATAGATCCCAAGATGATCCCGTTGGACCAACACGAGGTGGAAAAAAACCCGTCCAATGATCCAGCGCCCTCAACCTAGATCCCAAGATGATCCCTTCGGACCAACACGAGGTGGACATCCGATCCAGCGCCCTCAGCATAGATCGTACAACATACACAAACACAACTCATGCATACATATATGCAAAATCGCTATGTCCATCAACATGAACATACAAACACTGAATAACGAATATCATGACAATTTAACGAAGTAAATCCCATGTTCAACAACATGAATAATCCACATGTATACTCAAAATATGAACATTAACAAATTACGATACTTGCCTCGAAGATGGCAAGAACGAAACACTCCAATGATCTCAACACACTCGAAGGCCGCCTCCTTCGATCAACGTAGCAAGCTCGAACCTTAACAAAAGAAATGGTATAGAATTCATCTCAAGTCGTACACTGCCTAACAATCCGGTCAACGGCCAAAAGCTCTAAATATGTAATCTGCCTGAACTACTTAGCGTACGCTACGTACTCTACGTAACGTGTGCTAAGTCTGCCTGTTAACGTACGCAAATGACCAAGTATAGCATACGCTAGCCATGCACTGACAGTTCTCTCTGATCAGCCGACTGACTCGACTAATAACATAACGTACGTTACGTACCAAACGTAGCATACGTTAACTCATTCCCGATAGCACACGTTAATATACATATGTTAGCGTGCGCTAACCGTGCATGGCAGTTTACTACTGGCAGAAAACTTGATCTAATGGTGATGAAACTCATGAATTCTATGGTGATAATACATGTCATCCTCGTGCATATCATGCTCATATGGTTTTGTGAAAGATCTATACGGATTAAACGACTACGAGATACAAGGTTGCGCATAACCATCACAACACCATAATTCATCTTGATTTTCAAGGAATATCCTAAGTTCAATCCATTACATGTCCCAAAACGTATGATTCCTTCTGTGAAAGGACATAAGAACTTGATAATCTCCAAATACTGGTCACAAACGGTTTTGAAGCTTCATGAATATGCTCGGAGTTCAAACACTAATAGGTTCCATGGATTATACGATGAATAAGTATCGAAACATCAAAAATATCCTTCTAACACATGAGGTTCGACTACTTACGAATTTAACCGACTAGATAATCCCAAAACATGATAAAAATGTCCTTCAGAATACTACTAATATTGGTGAAGAATCACCTACCTCAAAGTAGCGAAGAACACGAAGGAACTTGAGGAAATGCAACACCGAGGGCTTGAACACCAATCTCCAAAGATCTACAATCATCAAACTCGTGCTAGGAGGATGATATGAGAGGTTGAGGAGGGAGGAAGTAACTCTCTAAGCTCAAAAATTCGGATTAGGGAAGTGAAAATATCTGAATAATGAAAAAGTAAGCTGTTCTATATATAGGAAATGGTTATTAGCGCACGCTAGTCCCTAACCATAGCGTGCGCTAACGGCCATACGAAACTTACTAACTTCACTGTACTCAGCGTTTAGCGTGCGCTATCCTCATATCATTAGCGTGCGCTACCGCGTTGACTTGGCTTTTCCCGAAAGCCGTTCAGGTTCATCCCGACATGATCCGACCGAAATCCTCAGCCGATCTCACTTACCACCCTGTCTTAATCATGCTGACTACGTATAGCGTGCGCTAAGGTTCATGCACAGCGTGCGCTACGGATCCAAATTAGCGTACGCTACACTTAGTCGATAGCATGCGCTACATGCGCATAATCACAATTTAAATCACATTCATGAAATCATGCGCTCAACAACACCGGATTATGAAATATGGAGAATAATACTCAGATCAAAATGCAACAATTACAATATCACAAGTTCCAAATACATATCAGAAATCTCGGGTATTACAGAGCGTTTGTTGGTAATTGTCATTTAAGGTTTTTCGAGCGACCGACATCCCTTTTAGGACGTTGTTCGAGAAGGATATTCTTCACCGGCATTGTGTAAGTTAATTCTTACTCGGTTAAAAGGATTTTCATTTGTTTCGTTGTTGTTCATTCATAATCATAATTCATTCATAATGTATTAACCGTATGGAGATATGTAATTGTCAAATAATCACTTCATTCATGAGGAACGACGGTTCCAATCATTTCATTGAGCTATCATTCATTTCACTATCATTTCATCTCGGTGAGTCATTCTCGACCTTGTCGGATTGTTATTCATTATTATTCTTCATGGTCATTCTTGTCCATATGACCTTCTGGGTTCATATTGCGTGGCCGGGTGGGCATGTGTGGAATTTTTAGTCGGGCACGTGATAGTCATGTGAATGGGTTCACCGACACATTGCACTGTGCACACGGTAACGTACTTTCGTGAGACTAATTAGGTACAAGGGAGGGCGTGTCCGGACACTCGTCTCGTGCACTTGCACATACCATTATGGGCGTATGATGATGCCCCTCTTCAGCTTAATTTCATAATTGAGTTATATCATGATTGCATTTATTCAACTCTTGAGGATTGTTGTTCTGTGTAACTGACCCCGTTGGGGGATGTTGTTTTCAGGTCATGGCAAGGCTAAGGCACGGGAAGAGAACGTTGACGGCGAGGAGTCCCAGTGATACTAGTAGGGGGGCCCAGTCCTTTCAGTTTTCATGTTTTCTTCAATTGTATTCCGCTGCAGACTTCCATTTAAATACTCATTTTAATTGGTGTTGTATATTTTATCTTCATATGAAATATACATGTATTATGTTCTATCCTGGGTGTGTTGTACTTGAAACTCCTCATCGGAGTAATTATTGATATACTGTGGTTCGGTACTACAATTATATCACTCAATTCATTAATTTTCATTCGCCTAGTGGATCCTAGTCGGGGGATCCACGGCACTATAATATTCGCCTAGTTTGGGGTGTTACAGAGTTGGTATCAGAGCGTGGTTTTGAATACTACCTTCCGAGTCATGTCTCATTTGAAATCATCGTTCATCGGACTAGTATCCTTGGACTTTCGCATCATGTGTGACCTGTGCAAGAGCCGAGCCCCTTAGACCAAAGAACGGTAAGATTTCTGACGCCATGGTATAATTTATGGCAATAAGAATCACTCATTCATCATTCAACAGTCAACAATCCTCATTCATCATTTTCATTTTTGATCAAGTCGATCATGTTAATTCATTAATCACTCAGTTCATTTTATTGTTCAGTTGTTGAACTTAAGGATCATATCATTAATCTCGTTAACTTGTTCAAGATAATCATTTCATGAATTTCATCAGATTATCACGTCACTTCAGTTGATCATTCATGTAATCATTGTGTTGGAGCACGTGTGCTCATTTTCATCATTTCATAACGTAATCATAATGTGATATTCATGCGAGATATATAATTATTATATGACTTTCCATTTCAGTATGGAAAGAGCTGGCAGAGGACGCGAGGGAAGAGGCCTTGGTGCGGGCCGAAACCCGAGAGCTCGTGTGAATACACATGCGAACGTGAGGAATAATGCAAATTCATCGAGCAACGATGCTGCCACTCTTTCACCCAGAAATGATCACTCACTGTCAGGGAGTAGTACTCGGGACACGGCTCAATCAGAAGGTGTTTGGATTGATCCACTCGCTTTTATGCAAGGCATGATGGCCCAGATGACTCAAATGGCACGCCTCATGGAGACGATGCAGAACTCAGCTACTCAGAATCAACAGGCTCCACCGCTGCCACCTCAGGGGCAAGAGAGGGGTGTAAGCAGTATCATTGGCGACATCTCTCGCCAGAGGCCACCTACTTTTGAGGGCTCATCTGAGCCAGAGGATATTGTTCACTGGCTTGAGCATTTCGAGAAATTGTTTGCTATGGTGGAGTGACCTGAAGGGCACAATGTTTCAGTTCCGGCTTACTATCTTGGTAAGGGCGCTCATTCATGGCGGTTATCGTTGAAGCCCACCGACGGATCTTGTATTTGGGATCAATTCAAGACTCTCATGATGGAGAGGTATTATCCGGCCCCACTCAGGGAGGCCAAGTTGTCAGAATTACTCACTCCCGACCTCTCAGTGGATGATGATGTTCTCGCCATCGCTGAGAAATTCCAGGAGCTACTTCCTTTACCCTCGTCCATTATTCACTCTGAGGCGGACAAGATCAAATATTTCAGCAAGAGGTTGAAGCCTCGTATGCGGATGCAGTTGCTTAATCACAATTGCACCACTCTGGACGAATTCATTGAGAAAGCTCTTACTTATGAGCTTACTGCTAAAGAGATTGCTAAGCAACAACCTTCATCGGCTGGCAAGAAGTCTAAGAATCGTAATCAGCCTGAAGGCAGTCAGGCCATTTTCAAGAAGCCTCGTGTGGGCTCTACTTTCTCTGAGCGACCTCCTGTGGCGCCCAGACCTGCGGAATCACAGTCCCGAGTGGCCAGTTTGGCCATCACCTGTTTCAACTGTGAAGAACAGGGTCATTTCAGCACCAAGTGCCCGAGGCAGACTGTCATGTGCCATAACGGTGGGATTGCTGGGCATAAGGCCCATTTTTGCCGAAGGGACTTCAAACCTACTCCGGCGTCATCTCAGGACCCGATACATTCAGCGGTGCAGAATCAGGCCACTCAGTCCGCGTCGTTCAAGACGACAGGAGCAAATAAAGGCGGAGCCAAGAGCTATCATATGGTAGCATCCGGTTCGGGGGCCGGCAAGCCCCGAATTTATGAGATGAAGAAGACCGACGATCCAGAGGCCCGGATGATCTCAGGTACACTCGATATTCTATCTCAACCTGTGTGTACCCTTTTTGATACTGGTGCATCACATTTATTCATTTCCGAGTCGTGTTTGAGTAGACTATGTCTGGGTAGTGCTACTAGTTGTGAGCCTTATGTCATTGGTCTACCTGATGGTAGAAGAATTATCAGGAATCGTGAGATTAAGGATTGTCCGATTCAACTTCATGGTCGTGATTGGTTAGCAGACCTAATCGTGGTAGATTTACCGAGAGACGACGTCATCATGGGTATTGATTAGATGGATCGTCACGATGCCGTCATTAGTGTCCGTAAGCGTATGGTCACTATCATTTCAGAAGATGGGGTCGAATGTGTATTTCAGGGAGGTAATCCCAGTTGTTCAAGGAGAGTCATCAACTTGATGAAAGCAGTGAAATTACTCAGCCAGTGGTGTGTCGGTTATTAGTGCTACAGACCAAGACCGAAAAACCAGCAGTAATGTTGACGGATATTCCTATAGTGAGAGAATATGCCGATGTTTTTCCAGACGAGTTACCTGGTTTGCCTCCACAGAGAGAAGTAGAATTCACGATTGAATTGGAGCCTGGTACGTCTCCAATATCAAAGGCACCGTACCGGATGGCCCCGACCGAAATGCAGGAGTTGAAGAATCAATTAGTGGATTTGACCGAGAAGGGTTATATTCGACCGAGTGCGTCCCCGTGGGAGCACCAGTGTTATTTGTCAAGAAGAAGGATGGTTCGTTCCGCTTGTGTATTGATTACCGGGAATCGAACCGGGTGACAATCAAGAATAAATATCCTCTACCCCGTATCGATGATCTTTTGGATCAACTTCAGGGAGCTTCAGTATTTTTCAAGATTGAACTAAGATCTGGATATCATCAGTTGTGAATTCGAGAGTCAGATATCGCAAGGACGGCGATCCGAACACGCTATGGTCATTATGAGTTTGTGGTGATGCCGTTTGGGTTAACTAATGCACCTGCGGTATTCGTGGAGTTAATGAATCGGGTTTCCATTAACTATTTGGATCAGTTCGTGGTTGTATTCATCGATGACATTTTAATTTATTCTCGTGACCGGGAGGAGCACGAGTTTCACCTTCATCAGGTGCTCGACGTGTTGAGACGAGAGCAACTTTATGGGAAGTTTTCCAAATGCGAGTTCTGGATGTCCGAAGTGACGTTTCTCGGACATGTAATTTCATCAGATGGAGTTCGTGTCGACTCTCATAAGACAGAGGCTATCCGAGATTAGTAACCTCCGAAGAATGTTAAGGAAATCTGAAGTTTCCTCGGATTAGCTGGTTATTATCGGCTATTTGTGGAAGGATTTTCTAAAATCGCTCAACCCATGACGAACCTTTTGCGGAAGCATAAGAAATACACGTGGTCCGACGCGTGTCATCGGAGTTTTGAGGAACTTAAGAGTCATTTGATTTCATCACCTGACCTTTCTTTACCGCAAGGGACGGAAGGATTTGTGGTTTATAGTGATGCGTCCGGACACGGTCTTGGATGTGTATTAATGCAGAACGGGAAAGTTATTGATTATGCTTCATGGCAATTGAGACCTTACGAGGTTAATTATCCGACCCACGACCTGGAACTAGCAGCCGTGGTATTCGCATTGAAGATTTGGCGTCATTATCTTTATGGCGTTACCTGTCAGATATTCACCGATCATAAGAGTTTAAAGTATATATTTACTCAGAAGGAGTTAAATATGCGACAGAGACGGTGGTTGGAACTAATCAAAGATTATGATATTGAGATACTTTACCACCCGGGCAAGGCGAACGTTGTCGCCGACGCCTTGAGTCATAAGTCCGTTCAGGAGTAGATGCTTGCTCGATTAATAGTTCAGAAGGAACTTCAGCAGGAATTTCTGAGACCCGAGATCGAGGTCTGGTTACAGCGAGTACAAGGGCAACTTTGTACGTTAGATATTTCATCGCCACTTGAGGAGGCGATCAGGGAGAATCACGGTCCGGACCCATTTTTGTTGCGCATCCGTGAGGATGTGGCGCAGGGGAAAGCCCCTGGATTTGTGGTATATGAGGATGGACTCTTGCGATTTAAGAATCTGTTATGTGTACCGGCGAATGACGAGTTGAAAAACTCGATTTTGAGTTAAGCTCATGCTACTCCTTATTCCGTTCATCTGGGGTCTAACAAGATGTACAAAGACTTGAAACAAAATTACTGGTGGAGTAATATGAAGCGAGAAGTCGCGGAATTTGTTTTGAGATGCTTAACCTGTCAGCAAGTCAAGATAGAACATCAGTGACCGGCGGGTATGCCGAAACCTCTCCCTATTCCAGAGTGGAAGTGGGAAGATATTTCAATGGACTTCATCACGAGTTTGCCGATGAGTTATCGTGGCATGAATACAATTTGGGTAATTGTGGATCGTCTAACTAAGTCAGCTCATTTCTTTGAGATTAAGGATACGTGGGGTCCCGAGAGACTTGCCCAATTGTTCATCAAAGAGATAGTGAGACTGCGCGGTACTCCTAAGAGTATCGTTTCTAATCGTGACGGACGATTCGTGTCTCATTTTTGGAAATCAGTTCATCGTGCTATGGGAACTTAGCTTAATCTCAGTACATCTTTTCATCCTCAGTTCGACGGACAATCAGAGAGGACTATTCAGACTTTGGAGGACATGTGTTCTCGATTGGAAAGATGATTAGAAAGCCCAACTACCGTTGATCGAGTTCACGTACAATAATAGTTGGCATGCTTCGATTAAGATGGCACCTTACGAGACCTTGTACTGTCGTCATTGTCGATATCCTTTGTGTTGGGATGACTTATCAGAATCAATCGGCACCAAGCCCGATATGCTTATAGCCGCCCGTGAGAAGGTATATTTGATCAGGAGTCATTTGTTGACCGCTCAGAGTCGACAGAAATCTTATGCAGATAACCGTCGTCGGCCATTAGAGTTTGAGGCGGGTGACCATGTTTTGGTCAATGTATCCCCGAGTCGAGGTATCTTCGGTTTTGGGAAGAGGGGAAGGTTGAGTCCGAGATTCATTGGACCGTTTGAGATTTTGGATCGAGTAGGCGAGCTAGCTTATCGATTGGCCTTACCTCCGGCGTTTAGCCGAATTCATAATGTGTTTCACATCTCTTAGTTATGGAAATATGTTGTCGACCCGAGTCACATACTTCAGTTCGACAAAATCGAGATCGCTGATGATCATTCATATGAGGAGCGTCCTATACGAGTCTTAGAGCGGCGAATCAAACAGTTGAGGAACAAGACGATTTATTTGGTCAAAATTCAGTGGTCTAGACACGGAGTCGAACAGGCTACTTGGGAAACCGAGGATAGTATGTGGGAGAGTCATCCCGAGTTATTTGACCCATAGTTTCGGGGACGAAACTCTTTTAAGCAGGGGTGTATGTAATACCCGGTTGTAATTCAGTCATTAACATTCAGTATTTATCGTTCAGTAATTGCCACTCAGTAATTTTCACTCATTAATGATCATTTGTCACTCATATTTAATCATTGTATTCACCGTTCAGAGTAATTGTATCGTGTATCAATCGTCATTCATCATCAATCTAGTTGGAGAATCGTGCCGTGTTTATCATCATTGTCATCTTCATAGTGGACTATGTGTGAGGAGTAGCGCATGCTACGTACTCTCTTTAGCGCGCGCTAATTGAGTTTAGGTAGCGCATGCTAATGTAGTTCAAGCAGGCAATCCAGAAGGCACTGGACTACAGTTGGGTTGTAAGTAGCGCACGTTACGAATGGTAAATAGCACGCGCTAGTAGGTAGGAGTAGCATACGCTATGCAGTCGGTGTAGCGTGCGCTAAGGTCGGATCAGGCAGAGTCCAGTGGCTAGTGGACTGAATTGGATTAATTCCTAGCGCACGCTACGAGTAGATATTAGCGTACGCTAATCGGGGTCAGTAGCGCACGCTGAATTTTGTGTGTAGCGCGTGCTACCGCAAATATATCAGAGAACAGGAGGTTCTGGACTTCAGTACTGGGCAGCAGATAATTTGTTAGCGCACGCTAACATTTTGTGTTAACGCACGCTAAGTATATGGTTGTAGTGCACGCTACAAGAGGTATGTAGCGCACGCTACCGTTGAGAACAGAGGGTACTGGACTACCCAGAACACCCGTTAGCGCACGCTATGCACAGGAGCTAGCGCACGCTAAACTGGGGTTGCTATAAATAGGACAGTTCAGTCTTTTATTCATCATTCTTCATTTCTTTTCATTCCTCCGTCGATTCCGGGCGATTTGGAGATTCTTGAGAAGTTTTCTTAGAGGGGCAATCATCTATCAACATCTCCAAGCTTATAATTCGGAGTAATCATCATTTCATCACCTCCATCACATCTAATCAAGGTATTAATCTCTTGGATCTAGACCAGAATATATTCTTCTGAGTATGTCGGGGCAATATTTTTGGGAAAGGTTGATAAATTCCTAGAGTGCATTAGATGCCTTTGGTTGTGACAAATCAAACCCCTAGAAACTGTATGGGTTGCCGAGTAAGATTTAATTGTCAGACTAATAGGAGTTGACGATTTAAACTTAGATAGTTCAGCGAGCTATAGAAACCGAATGGGTTGAGTGCAAGTGAACTAGGGGTAAAAGAAGATCGAATCATCTATTAGATGGGTTGGTGTTAGGCACCACTTTATAAAGAATGATAGAATAGAAACTGTATGGGTTGCCATCTATTAAACTTCGAAAAGAACTCGATTGTCACTATGAAGTCAACCGTGACTTCCGGATTTCACATGGGAGTGTGCAAATGCCGATAAAATAGTAGGAGTCGAGTTATGAATGAAGAAAGTCCTTAAATTCTTCACTCGGATCATAATTAAACAATCACTAATTAATCTTAAATTATTCTCGGCATTTAACAAAACTCTCAATATGACAATGAACCCACTCGCTATACTACTTGAAAAGAACATCCTGACTGGTCCGAACTATGTGAACTGCCTTTGGAACTTGAGGATTGTCCTAACTATGGAAATGCTGGGATACGTCTTGGAGGCAGACATCCCAGTGGCTCCTGCAAGAACCCGAGCCAATCAAGAAGATGTCGATGCCCATGAGAAATGGGTAAAAGACGACGTAAGAGTGCGCGGGTACATGTTAGGCTCAATGACTAATGAGCTTCAACGTGCCCATGAAAAGATGACATCTTCGAGAGCCATCTTAGCGCACCTGGATGAGCTCTATGGAAAGCATATTCGAACTGCTAGATATGAGATATCGAAGCAATTATTCGGCGCCAGGATGAAGGAAGTAGAGAGGGTTGGGGACCATGTACTCAAGATGATCTCGATGATTGAGAGAGTAGAAGCTCTTGATTTTCATATGCATGAATCTCTCTAAACTGACCTTATCCTGCAGTTGTAACACCCACAGAAACTGTCTAGGAATATTACATGCCGCAAACCCTCTCCGTGAGGATCTACCAGGCTATTACAGAAACAAGACATCACATTACTTGCCAACATGGCTAAATAATGAACCATTAGACCGATTTGGTCTTTTGTCATAAACATACAACTTAAGGTTCAAATACTTCTATTACAAAACTCATACCCGCACAGAGATCAAAATACCATACAGCAGAATACTGAAAAAACTCAATAATGCAACAACATCAAACTAGACTCTTAACTCTTGATTAGTATCGTGGCTCGTCTTCTTTCATGTTGTCCTTGTGGTTGCTCCAACTAACTAAGCACACCAAAAATGCATGATACCCATTTTTCCCCATTTAAGGGGTTAGCATTTGAATGGCTAGTACAAGTATTCAGTCTATACAAAATACATCACGCCAATATCAGTTATATTAAAATAACAACAATCGTGAAAGAAGTTCCCGAGAGGTTTTCAATATTTAAGGTACAACTCAAGCCTTTGAGAATAATCTATATAAACTCGGGAGTTTTAGAAAACGACATAAAGTCTTTTGGCACTTCAAGTTCAAGATTTTAAAACCTTTTTTCGAAAATAATAGGGTCTCGGCCCAAATCTCGTTCATGTAACAAACATTTTTATAAATAGAAAATCTTTATGGACCTCAAGTCCTTAGTTGCAAAACCATCTCAAGACAAATGAGTCTCGACCCAAAGTCATTTTCCACAAACAACCTTTACACAACCGTTGGAATATCAACCCAAAATCTCATCAGACCCCAATACACGAAAATAATAACAAGGTTCGCTTTCCAACACCAAAACCTCACAATCAAGGAGCTAAACACTTACGACGCATATCCTAGTGTCATTCTTGCCAAGTACCAAAATTCAATATATAATGTACATCAACATCGAGAACCAAAACGTTGTGATATTCCGGACATATCACAATGATCGGAAACAACAACATCGTCCTCAAGATGAAAATCACACTTGGTAAGCAGCGATCGTAACCCTTAGTATCGGCCCCCAGACGCCCCGTCGAATGCTCCAGGTGGGAAACCACTTCCACGATCGTACCCCTTAGTATCGTCCCCCAGACGCCCCGTCGAACACCCCGGGTGGAAGACAACAACACACACACACGTTTCACAATTCACAGTTGCAAACCACAAGCCTCGAAAGTCAATCACAATATATATAATCAAGGCACTTACTAGAAATGGCCAGTTAACCGACGCATATCTATGACCGACCTAGCTATATTACAAAATAACAATCCTAAATGCATCTCCACACATCAACGGCATAGCAACCGATCAACCAGTATGACTATCCCAACTCATAACACACAACTTAACCCACACTACCCGGTGATCACCAGAACATCATAGCACATGTCTAAGTGTATTATCTACCCAGAACTACGTCTCTATGGACATATCTTTATGACAAGCAATGAACCAACACTAACTTCATATAACCACATAACAACTACAATAATTCACATAAGACACAATCAACAAAAATGTAAAAACCAACACAATCACTTATACAACCTCAATTCACACGATATAAATCGTACAGACAAGAATACTTGCCTCGATGGTTAACTCACGTACAACTCTGAAGAATGTAGCTCGACTGAAAGTCCCCAAATTTATATCCTCCATGAGAGACACAATAGCAACGTGATTACTACGAGCATAACAAATGAAAACATTGGAAAATGCATCTAAGAATCGAAGGAAAGCTCATTGAGACATTTAACCGAGCAATAAATACTCAAGACTTCCCTAGAACACAAAAATCATGGTTGGGCTTAAACTAATTCGAGATATAGATATACAATCCATAGAACTCGATTAATAACACCCAACAACACTACCCAAACCACTAGAATCGGATGAAAAATTGAAATCAAGAAGAAGATTTCAAAGGTCAACCCTAAGGGTTTTCAAGAGTTTATCTTCGATCCGGACGAACTTGAGGGGAGGATGATGATAATCACGGATATAGCTTCCCAAAATGATGAACAGTGATGCCACAGACCACCACCCTCGAATTCTCACTCAAAATCGCGAAAGAAGGAGGAAGAAGGGCAAAATGACGAATGAACACGCTGCCCTGCTTTTAAATAGCAAGGACATGTTACGGCCGTAACATATAAGGCTTACGGTCATAACTCGCCTGTCTTACGGCCGTAACATGGAATTCTTACGGCTGTAAGTCCCTCTCTGGACTCCTGTCCAAAATACGAATGTATGTTACGGCCGTAACAACAAACAATTTATGGTCGTAACATAAGGCATCTTACGGCCGTAAAATACAATACATACGGTCGTAACTACCATGGCATACGTCCGTAACTAACACGGCTTACGGCCGTATGTATACTACTGAACACAGCAGTAAAATTTTAATAGTTCCGATAGCCCAGTAAGACGCCCGTCAACGTCCCGATTGCTCAAATGTAAACTATGAACTCACTACGAAAAATGTCGCACAAGTCCAATCAATCACCAACAGAAAAATATTTGGCCCAATAAGACGAGAAATTCGGTAGAACGATAAAAGAAATTGTTGGATATTACAGATACGAGATCGAACAATAATTCCGAGGTTCACTGTTGGGATAAACAATCTTGTACCGTGTTTTGATAAAGTGCCAACATACAGCAAGTATGTGTCCCGAAGACAATCATACAGCAAGATGTCAAGTGCCTCAACATACAGCAAAAGTATAAAGTGCCATCATACAGCAAGAAGCTCACAAGTCGATATGACACCAAGTATAGAAGTTGTACTGAAACATTCATACAACATCTCTCCATACAGCAGCACTAATATAGCCTACAGCGTGGAACCTACAACTACAACATTATAAATGCATCATGTTGGATACAGCAAATAGGCTGTAAGCGTTGAGATCTTCAACACTTATCCAACAGGACTGAAGACCGTTGGAACGGAATCTACTTTATATGCTAAAGTCAAGCCACCATTTGAAAAGAAGTATTTAAATACTGACTGGATAAAGTATTTAAATACTAGTCGACAAAGATCTTCAGACAAGGAGCAAAATCCGGATCTTGTACTGTGCAAGTCAAACAACACGGAATGGGATCTTTGCTCAACGAACCTCTGCTCAACGGATCTATTCCCAAAGGATCTATTCCAAAGGATATATATATACCCCTGAAGTTTGGAGATAAAAAGCACACACGAACATACACGAATACCCATAAGATCAAGATATGAAAAATGAGCAAACTGAGATATACTGAGATACACTCGTGAACATATCACGAGCAGTATATCAAGAGCAAACATATTTCTTCAAGCATACTGCCAATCCTGAGAGAAGAAATATCCAAGTGCTCAACCTTGAACAACACATCATAAGCTCAAAGCTCAAGATGTCAAGCTGTTGTTCAACCTGTGATCTTACATTTGAAGAAAACCATCAGCCCTATGTGGACTGACAAAGCCTTGCTTTTCCTGAATTGTGTATGACAGATCTGCATTGAATACGAAGCTTTGAAACTGCGTGTGAAGAAGCAAGTCAAGTGAAAGCTTTAACCAATCTGTGTGAATGGTTGAAAGCGACAGTCTTTGTATCAATCTGTGTGAACTATACAAGGATAGGTGTGATTATAGACACGTAGTTGTGTACGTAGTGTTTATAATAAACATATTCACTCCTGTGTGGAGGACCAGTGGACGTAGAAGGGTTTACCTCGAACCACTTTAAATATCGTGTCATTTACCTTCTGCACTTATTGTTTTCATTACTGTGATTATTTTATAACTATACATTGCATACCCTGTACGCAGCGAGCTAACATGAGAAAACCTAATTGATGTATTTACAGCAACTTACTTTAAGAGACTTCCGCTATGCACTCTTATTTGAAAATCATACAGCTTGTTGCTTAAACACTTTCCAAGCTGTATTCTACATACTTAGTACAAACAAGTGGTATCGGAGCGGTTGATTCTAAAAAGAATCAGTCGTATTTTTAACCGAATCAGATCCTAAATCACTTACTTTTGAGAACTTCTTTATCTCTCCTAATCTTAGACATGAATACCTCACTGATTAATAAGGTACCAATGTTTTCTATTAACGAGTTTGATGACTGGAGAATTAGGATGGAGGCTCATCTTGCCACCATGTATGAAAAGATGATTTATGTCATCTAAGAAGGCCCCACAAAAATCATGAAGGTGAATCCTGCCGCAAGGATTGAAGTCCAAGATCATGCCGAGATTCTCGAGAAAGAGCGCGAACGATGGACCACAAATGATCGAAAATGCGTCAACCTCGAAAATGTAGCTAAGAATGCGCTACTTCTCACTCTTGACAAAGGCACGTTCTCGAAGGTAAAGAGCTGTAAGACAGCCAAGAAAATCTGGGAAGAACTCAAGATGATTTGTGAGGGACTCAGCTCTCAAAAGAAAATAAGATTTCAAAACTAACTCAGCAATTTGGATCTTTCGAAATGAAACCAACTGAAACTCTTGAGGAACTTGACCTCAGATTCACTGGCATTGTCGGTGAACTTGAAGCGTTGGATAAAATTTATACCCAAAAGGAGAAGAACTTAAAAATTTTCAGATCTCTCCTTCCCCGATGGGAAACTAAAACCACAGCTATGCATGTGTCATGTAATCTTAATGACATTTCTACTTTTGACCTCTTCTCTGACCTCAAAGCATTTGAGTATGACATTGACAGGAGAGAGAAAGCCGAAGAGTCACATGCGAGGACTACAGCGCTAGCCGCTGTATCTAATAGGAGACACAGCATGCCCTGCATATCCAAGTCTGCCCACAAGAATGCTGACAGTGACGATGATATCCTGTCATAAGATGAAATGACGCTGCTCATGCAAAAATTCAAGAAATTCATCAAACAGTCTGGAAAGACTTCCTACAGGCCCAAGCCTGTTCACAAGGTAACTACCGAATCTTCCTCTGGTGATGCTAAGCCGTGTTACAATTACAGTAAACCAGTACATTATGCAAATAAATGTCCTCACCCTAAAGTTCAAAAGTTGCCGGAAGCCGAGCAACAAGAAAAAGATGAAAAAAGACGTGCTTGGAAAAACAAGCTCAAGGCCCTGATCGGAGAACCAGAAGTCTAACCCGCACCAAGAAAGTCTGAAGAATGTCTTCAGGCAGTCACTGACAGTGAATCGTCTGATGATGAATTCGAAGATAAAGCCTACATGTGCTTTATGTCCAAAGACATATCGGAAGACGAAGATAGCGATGATAAGGTAAGCTCAACCTCAATTACTCTTGTAAATGCATCTCATACCTTCGAAAATATGATGAATGAATTTAAAAGCATTCAAAAATCCCATGAGACATTGAAAAATGAAAACATATAGCTCCAAATTTCTAACTTAGAGCTGAGGGAAGAAAACGACTTGCTGAAAGTAAATTACGAAAATATGTCTGTCGATTATGAAAACAGCAAAGTCGATCATGAAAAACTCATGGAGAGAAATTATCAATTTGCCCACGAACTAAATGAGGCTATGTCTCACAGTGAAAGCAAGACAAATAATTTTGTTCTGCTCGAAGCCAAAGTAAAAACTCTCGAAAAACGAGAAGGAGAACTTGAGACCATATTGAAATCTTTCGAGAAATCATCTGAAAAGATGGAAGAAATTCTAAGTACCGGGCAACATGCTCATGATAAAAGTGGCTTAGGATACAACTCATTCTCCAATAAAGGGAAAACTATTACTGTGTTCGTCAGGGGTGTGGAACCCATTCCTGTATCGGAAGAGATCCCAAGTCCTGTGAAGGTACCTGTTGCACCGCGAACAACAAAGGCTGCCATTCCGCCACCACAGTCATATCACAGACAGCGAAATCTTCAGCCATCCATACCTGTAAAGTGTAACCAACAGCATGCTCCCCGAGCATATCAAAAGCGCCAACAGCCGCTCAGAAAGAAAGCTGTACCCAAATATCAAAGGCCCACACAGCAGTATTTTCAACAGTACAGCGCGCCTAGAGATTGGATACAAGAGCCTCGTTATCCATCGCGAAAGCAGGTCGCCGCACGGTATCAGCAACAGCCTTGGGAATCTAACTGGAGACCCATAAGGCAAGCTGTAAGGCCGAAGAAAATGTCTCCACCTCCAAGATGGCATTCGTACTGGATTAATAATAATAACCTTGAATTTTACATGCATAATAATTATCAAGGTTACAGCTACTACGTGCCTGTCCCATATAGATACCACAAGAACGGACCTAAAGTAACCTACAGCAAGCCAATTGCTGTCAGGCAAATCTGGGTACCTAAAGGCACTAACATCCATGGACCCAACATTCAAAGGGGACCTAAATCTACGTAATTTCTTTGCCTACAGGACATCTTAGAGAAGGACATTTGGTACTTCGACAAAGGGTGTTCTCGGCACACGACAGGAGATAAAAGCAAGTTGTCAGATTATGTAGAAGGTCGCGGTCCAAAAGTGCGCTTCGGTGATAATCAAAAGGAAGAACAAGAGGGAAGGGAACCCTGCTTGTAGGAAAATTCAAAGTCACCAATGTAGCTTATCTTGAAGGCTTACAGTATAATCTACTTAGTATTAGCCAGTTCTGTGACAAACAGTTTTCGATGAAATTCTATATAGACCACTGTAGAGTGAAGAACATCCTGACTAAAGAAGTTGTGCTTGGACAATCTTCCTGATCAAGAAGAAGGAAACCACATCAAATATGCCCGAGCACCTGAGAAAGCTTCAAAATGAGAAAGGGTTGAGTATCGTGTCCATTTGTTCCGACAGAGGTACTGAATTTGCTAACGGTTTTATAGAGCAATACTGTTCGGAAAATGGGATACAACACGAATACCCAACTGCCCGTACACCTCAACAAAATGGTGTTGCTGAGCGAAAGAACACGACGCTCAAGGAAACAACATGGACCATGATTGCCGCAAGCAAGTTGCCACAGCGTTTTCGGGGTGAAGCCACCAATACAGCATGTTATACACAAAACCGCTGTATCATCAACAAACACCACAACAAAACAGCATACGAGGTATGGAACAACAAAACTCCATTAGTTTCATACTTTCACATATTCTGATGCAGGTGTTATGTTTTGAAGAACGAGAAGGATCAACTTAGAACCTTCAATGAGAAGTCGGATGAAGGGATATTTGTAGAATATTCCTCTGTCAGCAAAGCTTACATGATCTTTAATAAAAGAAAGCTGACAATTGAGGAATCAGTACATGTAGTGTTCGACGAACCTCACCATGAAACTACAGGAGTAGAAAATCTTACTCAGAATATCCAACAACTCACCATTAATGACCCTTCAATTCCTATAGAGCCTGTCGTTGACTTAGAAATCAACCCCGCAGCTGTAAGAACAGAAGTAGATGAAGCTGACGCTGTATAAGATGAATCTGAAACTACAACAACTCAAGATACAGTACGGGATGCCGAACTAGAACCCAACAGAATATGGTTTAGAGATCACCCACAGGAGTTGATCATAGGAAACATTGATGCTTGAGTATCTACTCGTAGGAGAATACAGAGTACACAAGGAAATGTACTATGTGCGCAAGAAGAACCTGAATCTGAGATATTTTCATTTCCTGTATGGAAGTCTCAAGCTGAACATAGAAGACTTAATATGTACACTATCGTTGTATTCTTAGCTCAATCCGAACCTGTTTCTACCAAAGAAGCTCTAGACAATTCTCACTGGATTACATCTATGGAAGAAGAGCTTAATGGTTTCGAAAGAAACAACGTATGGTATCTCGTACCCAGACCTGAGCATTAAGCCATAATTGGAACAAAATGGGTATTCAAGAAGGATGCAAATGGACTTGTTATTAGAGACAAATCCCGTCTAGTCGCACAAGGCTACACACAGGAAGAAGGCATAGACTGCGAAGAAATATTTGCCCCTGTTGCCAAACTAGAAGCCATTCGGATATTTCTAGCATTTGCCGCCCATAAGAGCTTTATTGTATATCAAATGGACGTCAAGAGCGCATTCCTGAATGAAGACCTTGCCGAAGAAGTCTATGTTGAACAACCACCAGGGTTTGTCAACACAGAAGGTGGAGACCTTGTATACAGGCTGCGGAAAGCAGTCTATGGACTTAAGCAAGCACCCAGAGCGTGGTATGGGACCCTGTCCCTGTACCTTACCAATAATGGATTCGAGAAAGGTGTTGTGGACAAGACCCTACATGAAGGTGATGACCTCCTGATAGTTTAAATATACGTAGATGATATTATATTTGGTTCAACTAACCTTGCTCTATGTTAAAGATTCTCTCATCTCATGCAAAGTAAATTTGAAATGAGTATAATGGGAGAACTTTGTTATTTCCTAGGACTGCAGGTAAAGCAGTTGCCTACAGGAATCTTAATCAACCAGGAAAAGTACAGCAAGAAGTTTCTCAACAAATTTGGGATGAACAACTCCAAATCATCGTCAAGCCCCATGAGCACTTCCGTGCAAATTAGTACTGAAGAAGCTGTAAAGCCGGTTGATCAATCACTCTACAGGAAGATAATTGGCTCACTCCTGTACCTAACAGCTAGCAGGCCCGATATCCAGTTTTCTGTAGGAGTGTGCGCTCGGTATCAAGTAGCACCTAAAGAATCACACTTCACAACAGCCGAATGAATCCTGAAGTATGTCAAAGGAACGGTCGATGTAGGAGTATGGTATCCTAAAGAAGGAGGATTCGATCTGGTTGGCTACAGCGATTCGGATCTCGGAGGCTGCAAGCTAGATAGGAAGAGTACAACCGGTACTTGTCACTCTCTTGGACCTAGACTTGTATCGTGGTTCAGTAAGAAGCAACTGGCAAACTCGCTTTCCACAGCTGAATCGGAATACTATGTTGCTGGTAGTTGCTGTATGCAGATCCTTTGGATGCAACAACAGCTATCAGATTATGGAATCACTGTCAAAGAAACACCGATCATGTGCGATAGCATGAGTGCAATTGTAATAACGCACAATCCGGTATTGCACTCGCATACTAAGCACATTCATATGAAGCATCACTTCATTCAGAATCATGTTGAGAACAAGGATGTTCGGCTCGAGAAATTTCATACAGATATCTAGTTAGCCGACATCTTTACCAAGCCTCTCGGCACAACCAGATTCTGTATGCTTCGACAAGAATTGGGAATGCTGCAGCCCGACTCCCTGTAAGTTTTAATGCATTTACTCAACAATTGAGGGGGAATGCTGTAAGACCCAAGGATACAGTATCCATCGTTAATTATCTGTACACTCAGACAATCCGACAACACTTTAGTAATAAAAAGCCATGAAATCATCCTACAGCTGATGTGTGCAATAATTAAGGGGGAATACAGTATGACCCATGAGTACAGTATTAATCCAAAAATTGTTGTAAGAATTGAATCTTGTATGTACCTTTTAAGAGAGAACGCTGTATTTTCGCGGATACAGCATATACTATTGGAATCAATTGATATTATACTAATATTTTATTCATTTTAAAATAGTTTTGAGTCCACCTGCCCTATTTTATAATCAAACGTCTTTGCATTTAATGCTTTACACAACATCTGGACTATTTTATCTCAAACGTCGTGATTTTATTAATTAATAATTTCAAACTGCCATTTCGGGCAATAAGGGAAGTCGAAATGTCAAATGTGGGACCAGTTATCATTTCAAAATCAGATGGATAAGATGTACCAGTTACGCTCAACTCATCCTGTTCGTTCATTTAAAATACAGTTCCTATCCCTTAAATCTGACCGCTCACTGTCTGAAAACCCTAATCTTCCCTGCCCACTATAAAAGGACTGTTACTTGCTCCCTTTGACTCTTTATGCTTTCTGCAAAATTAAACGAGTTCTTTGAGTAAACAACCTACATTGTTTACAGCATTTTACTGCACTTTCTTTGCATTTCACTCACTTTCTCTTCAGAAATCACCATGGCATTATCACAGACCTCATCTCCATCTCTTAAGAAGACCGCCACCATCATCGACGGTCGAATCTTCGACAGATATGTAGTCTTAGAACGTGTTCATGCTGAAAATGATGACGTTGACTCCATGGAGATCATCGTCTCAAGAATTCGCCAGCAAGGCCTCTCTCGTCTTGGAAGCCACACTGCTGAGGTCTACGATGAGCAAATGGTTGAGGAACTCTATCTCGATGCCTCTGTTCGTTTCTTCTCTCTGTCAAGAGGAGGAAACGTTTCCGACATCACTGCCACTGTCCGCGGAGTCGATATCCGCGTTGACCAGGATTTATTGCAAAATTTGTACAAGCTGCCTTCTGATGGCCTGACTATGGAGGAGCTTGAGGCTTTTGGGTCCCAAGAGATCCTCAACACATATTGGGGATTATCCACTGGCTCTGCACCGAACGTGAATGTTTATGCCTCCTGCCATAATAAAAGTTTCTGCTTACCATTCGTTTACTTACACGACTTTTATTGCCGTGTTGTTGAGAACAGGACTGGCGCTTTTGAGATGTGCACCAACCTCGATTCATAATGATGGTCGCCATCATGTCTGGAGAAAAGGTTAATTGGTGTCAAATTGTCCTAAAAAGGCTTCAGGAAGAGGCTTCTAAGCCTGCTACACAGAAGAAGTCCTTTGGTCTTATTCTCAACAATATCCTGACCAAATGCGGTGTGCCGCAATCAAAAGAAGCCAAGAAGATTGGCCAGCGCAAATACATTGGAGGAAGTGAGCCCTCTATATTTAACAAAGATGGACTGATTGGGTCAAGGCCATATGTTCGAAATATGCCCCTTTCTGCTAATCCCATGGACACCACTTTGAAATCCAGGAGTGAGGAGACATCAAAGAAGAGGAAGAGATCTCACAGAAAAACTCCCCTTGCTGTTGAGAAGCCGAAAAGAAAGTTAAGGAAGCTTTCCAAAGCCAAGGCTGTAGAGATTACATCGATCTCAGTGGATGCCCTTTCGTCGGTGCAACCCGCTATATCAAACCCCTAGGGTGCAACCCCTACGGAAGAAATAGCTGCTAAGGTTCAAACGATAGATCCCGAGCCTTTGGTGGCGACGACAGATAAACAGCTATATGCCAACATTGAAGGCTCTGGCGAGACAGCTGTCCCTTCGGAGCCAAAAGCTGCATCTCCTGCACGGGAACCAGCACCCGTAAGGGATCCATCTCCCATTAGGGTACCAACCCCTGTACGGAATCCCTCTCCAATACAGGCTCCCACACCTGTAGAGGAACCTATGCCTACAATAGACCCATGTACTGTACGCAGCCCCTCCCCCTACACTATAATCAACAAAACTCTGTTGTCAGTTCAAATTAAACAGGCTTATGAATGTTTTGTTCAATGGAAATCCTACAGGCTCACTCCGTACGACACTCTGTACAACTGGAGAGAGTGGATAGAAGAAGAACTATTAGTTCTAGAGGTAACAGATTCCTCGATCACTGAAGACCTAATCTAACAACATGTTTTCCAAGGAGTTGATATCGAGCTATTTTATAGATAAAGTTGACGCTCGATTGAAAGGAAAATCGATATCCAAAGATACTGTTAATGTCCGTTCCAAAACAGACCACGACTCAGACAACGACGATGATGCCTTTCAGGACGGTCTGAGAATGAGCCGTGAGGAATCTTGAGAACAGGAGTTTTCACGGATGCAACAACAACAGGGAGAAGGGATCTCAAGCCAAAAACAGTCCTCTCCCAGACAGCAAGAAACTGCCCAAGACTGAGAGGAATCAGTCCCTCCTGTCATTGAAGCCCCGACAGTTTCTCAACAGGCACCTGAGCTTGTCACCGCACAACAAGATGATCAAGCCCGCGCCATCCCGTAGGTGGAATCAGTCAATCTGCAGGAGCAGGGGAAAGCTAAGAGACAACAGGAGGAATCAGTCCCTCATGTACCTTTGTCTACAGAAGCCCATACGGAACAGGAGGAATCATTCCCCCTATCACCGAGACCAATCAGGCCGAACAACCACCAGCTATAACAACACCTGATGCCCCTACATCACCCATTCCTACAGAATTTGATGACGGTTTTCTACCCTAGGATGAACCACAACGACCGCGCAACCATGTGGTCGTCCGACAGCTCAATGGAGCTGATGAGGAAAAGCTTGCCAAGCTAAGCTCTCCAGAATCGGAAGCTAGGAAAGAGCAACTTCATGTTCTCGGCCGCCAAACTGTTTTCATACAGGATGCTGTGAATGCTTTGCACAACGTTGAAAAAGAGATCAACTGGCTGCATGAGATTGCCATTGACGAAATGGCGGGTGTAAAAAGAGGAATATCCAAAGTGGAAGAAGCCTTCCGCATTTTGCCCAGCGTCTTAAGACAAGCTCTCCATCAACTCCAACAACACCATGAGCAAATTATCAAGGAAGAACAAGCCAAGCTGTGCGTCTCTGAAGCCAAAACTGTATCTGCCCTACAGAAAATAGGCTCCCAGCTTAGAGGACACGATCGGAAGATATATGATATGTCGCTAGTGCTTCAATCCCTAGTTGATAAAATATCAAGCATGGAGACCAAACAAGATAATGCGATGAAGATCCTAGAACGCCTTGATACGAAGGTCTCTTATCTTGATGAGGTCAAAAAGGGGGAAGAGGCCAGGGAGGCTGGAAGACAATGGAGATTAGAGAAGGAAAGGAGTTTGACGCTGCATTGGAAGACAGCATCACTGCTGCAATTAATCGACTATCAGCTCCTTCACATTCTGTTAGGATACATGGTGCTCGCCCTGAATTCCACGATCCTAACTTTCCTTGGAAGAACCTTGTGCAGAAGCCGCCCATGATGAATCTCCCAGCCAACCGACAGCCTACAGCTGATGAGATAAAGGATTGGAGGAAAAACAAACTGGTGAGATACTTCGTAGTTCTTATCAGGGAATCCACCATATTCAACAAATGTAAAACCCTTAAAGAAGCTGCCGAGGAATTTAAAAGGATGTTGGACGCAGGAATGCTTCCTCTACAGCTCCAGATGAAATCCAAGCATAAGAAAGGCGAACTGGTTACCCACCCTGACGATTGGATCCTTATTTTCGACAAATCATATGAAGGTCAAGCAATCTACTTGAATCGCAGCAATGATGCCCTGCAAAATTGGTGGAAGGGAACCGAGAATGATCCGAGAAGGCCATGGAGGCATGATCATCACAGGAGATATAGCCTGTATGATTATTTGTTTTTGTGCAAATTTTGGTATTTTTGCCCAAACCTGTAACCTACCAATTATTATCAATAAACACTACGCCATAAGTGCTCGTACGCAACGCATAGTTCCAGTGTTGCAAGGAAAAGTATTGCAATAGCCCTCTGATCTTTGATCTTTTGCAATACTACTCAACTAGTGTTGCACTAGACCTGAATGCACTATTGCAAAAGACATTAATGCAACACCAACCTAAAGTGTTGGATTATACGTTAACTTAAAAGCGTTGCAATAGACTAAATCATCTTAATAATTACGAAAAATAATTTAAATATTTTCAAAAAAATATCGTCAAATTTAAATTTTTACACTAAAATAAAATAAATTATTTAAATTTCTTTAATAATTTTATAACGGATTTTCTTATAAGAGCACATATAGTTTTTTACTTAAAATAAATTCGGATTAAAATTAATAAATTTAAAAAATATTAAAAAGAAATAATTTCTTAAAATTATAATAAATAAAATATTATATGAATACATATTTTTTTATTTTGAAATTATAATTTAAAATTAAAATAAACAATTGAATTTATACATTAACTCTTTAAAATATAATAAGAAATGTAAATTAAAATTTATTTATATTAATATTATAAAAATTTGAAAAATAATAATGTATTTTCCTAATTATATATATAT
Source organism: Orobanche coerulescens (assembly GCA_033398695.1). Taxonomy (NCBI): domain Eukaryota; kingdom Viridiplantae; phylum Streptophyta; class Magnoliopsida; order Lamiales; family Orobanchaceae; genus Orobanche; species Orobanche coerulescens. Next base: position 57,649,615 of record CM065803.1, read on the forward strand.
ATATATATATATCCTACTTTTTCCTACCTACTTTAAAAGAGTGAAGGAGGGTTTGGTCGAAAGTGTTACTCCTAGATTGAACGTTTTCTATATGGTTTACGATTACTCTTCATCACCTCATCTCCATCTCTTCACACGAATCACCAATTACACGCGTCAACTGCCCCTCTTCCTCGTAATATATCGTCCCCACACCGCCTCCTATCAGGTCTTCCACGTCATACTGCACATAATAGCCTCATTTCCTCACTGCCTGCTTCACCTTCTTCGTACATCTACCTTTTAGAGGGATATATCCCTTCTCTCTTTCCTATCTATCGTACAATCGAAATACAAAACTTGCAGCAAATTTCAATTACGGTTTGATTTTTATTAAGTTTTAAATTTGCAACTTTGGCGAATTGGTTATGCCGGACATTAATCTCACCTTTTTTAATTTCGATCGATTTCCTATATTTGTACCCCCTACTAAGATTGGTTGCAGGTTTAACGATATATTTTTCTACTGATTAGGGTTTCTGTTGCAATTTTTTTTATTTCTCTACCGATTAGTGAGATGTACAACTATCAATATGAGTTTGTTTTCTTATCTGAATACAAGTTTAGTTTTTATTTCTATTGAATCTCTTTTTTCTGGTCGTTTTGAATTTTGTCGATATTGTTTTATTCATGGAAAATAATTTTTATTTCATTTCATATTTATATTTTCGTGTGCATAGATGATGTAGGGTGTTTTCAACTTGGATGTCATTTGTGATATTTACATGAATGTTGTGGAGACCCTTTTTTTTGGAAGTTATTATTTTTATTATTATTATTATTATGGTTATGTTTTCATGACTTCTGGTAATATATGGGCTTATATCAGATTATGACAACCGGGAGTTGTTTGAAGATCTCATTATGGTCTAACAGTGTAGATTTCTATCAACACCACATGCTCCTCGGGGACTTGTTTTGATTAGATTGCTGTGATCTCTCGATATCTTTTTAAGTTGTTGTGTTTTATGAGGTTTACAATGTGCAATTCTAATTTTTTCTCATTGCCTGCCTTTTTGCTGGATACATACTTCTTTGTAGATGCGTTTGAGTCTCAGTTATTTTTTCCCAGGAACTCTTTTTTATTTTGGCCTTCTCTGTTAAAAGGTTGTGTTTTGTTTTACTATATTAGGTATTTTAATATTTGTGAATTCCTACTACTCTAAAAGTGTAAGGGGGCGATGGTTGAACTCGTGTTTCTTTTCTTTTTTTCCTCGCTAAGGAGAGTTCTCTTCTGTTTTTTCATCTCAAATTTTTTATTTTATGTATGTACAGGCTTTCCATTCTCTTTTTCTGTATTAAACATCTACCTATAATTGCCCAAACATTTTTACTTCAACTGTTTATAAATGAGTTTACTATATATATATATATATATATATATAAAAGGCCTCTCACAAGGACAAGTACGACTCACGTACTTCGAAAGTCTCCTGCTTTGTCTTGTTTCTTTTTCAGTATTATTGAATCTACATGATTAAAGGTTTTTCATCTGCTTGTTGTAATCTCCACGTACAAAGTTAATGTGGTTTCTGCGTATCATATATTCTTATCTTTTCAGAAATCTGGGCTGCTAAATTTCTCGCATAACAGGAATTTTTTTTTAGAATCTGGGCTGCTAAATTGTGGCCAGAGGTTTTTTTTGTGCCCCATAACATTTTCTCTTTCCTTTCTGCCACCAGTAAGGTTTCTTGAGTTATTATGCATTCAAATATCGGTCATTCTCAGAGAACTTTTATCCCGTCTAAATTTTGCACCAGTGGTACCGGACTACTTCCTGGAATGCTCTCAATTCTCTACTCAAAACTTGAATAATCCAACCCACATAGATCATTTTTAAGAGGTGAACTAACCATGATCTTGTTTCCTGATTTTAAAATTACTATATTTCAGGGAATATTCAGAAGGCGAATCCCCTAACAATCCAGTCATGGTTTTGCAGGCACGCTATATCTGTTATACATGCGATACTTGATGACAACAAATATGATACCGAAGGTTCACTCAGTTTATCTGAACCATTTTACGTGAAAATGTTCTCCCTCATTGTGTCTAAATGAACACATTTATATGTCTACATATACATTTATTAAAGTGTGTTTCACCAACGTGAACTACTGTATTTCAACCTTCTTCATTTCTAACTCCAATAAATAACTAAACAGTTTTAATTTTGTGTTCCTAGCAATTTCTTCACATAATTAACCATGCAAACAAACACAAAACAAAAATGTCTTCTTCATTTCTAACTCCAGTAAATAACTAAAATTTAATTTTGTGTTTCGAACAATTTCTTCACATAACTAACCATGCAAACAAACACAAAACAAAAATGTTCGACTCGCACAGCGCCTCGCTCCCCCCTAGTACACTTTTCAAAGAGTGAAGGAGGGATTGGTTGAAATCGTGTTTCTCAGAAGCGCGACTTTCCTTTCCCTTCATTAGCTGTTTCTTGCCTGCTTCATCTATCTATTTTTCCTCCAAGACGTCTGCTACCCGTAAACCCTCGTCTCATGGAGGATGACTACAGCAATGGCAACACCACTCTCGACATGGCCAAAGCCGACCGATCTATTTGGCTTGTGAAGTACCCGCCGGTTGTCTTCAAGGCATGGCAGTCCTCCGCCGCCCCTACCGCCGACTCACCGCCCGTCGCCAAAGTCATCGCCTCCCTTGATCTCCTTCGGCCTGAATATGCCTGCATTTTTTGCATACCTGCATATGCCTGATGCTTGTGTGATATTTATACGAAATTTTTGTGTGATATTATGAAATTTGGGGTTTATTCAGCCTAACGTTCATTAGGCTGAGATATCTTTCTTAGCTTGTAAATATTACATGCTCATAGTGGCCTATTTTCCCTCGATCTATATGAGTTGATGAATTCTTGTAATATATACACAGGTTTGTAAATCAAACCTCAAACCACTTTATCTACTAGCATTGTTGGAAACTTTGCAAGGTGAAAAAGCTATTGTTTTAACAGGCTATACACCTTGTTGAATTTCTTCGGCGGCCTCCAAATTAAGAATAAAGAGTACTCTTGTCTTCAACGTCAGTCCATAAGAAGGTGATGTGGACATTTAAATATCACATGGGTCTTGAGAAGATTGGGAGATGCTAATCCCGATATAAAACTGGACATCGGAGACTTTGTCCATCCTTATCAAGTGAACAAGATTACAACGGTACACTTGTGACACAAGGTGGCACTTCTACGTAGAAATCGAGATATTTAATTATATATAGTATTTAGAACTTTGGTCACTTGGTACTCTTGAATTAGACTTGGTAATTTGGTCTTAAATTAGACTCTAGTTATGGTGTTGCGTGTCGAATTGTTAGTATAAGACTTGTTGGATAGTAGTTGGAGTTGGTATTTCGCGTCGACTGTTTGTTGGGATGTTGGTATTTCATACCGACTATTTGTTGGGATATAGGTATTTGGTGCTGAATTACAGGATGTGAATTTTGGAAGGTATTTTATTTGCATGGAATGATGTATGTACGAAATGGCTATTACGAAATTTTTATTTAAAATGTTGCATTTATCTTCAGTAGTATTGCATATTTCAAATTAGTGTTGCAAATAATAAGCATGTTACTGTTGGATATGAGAATGGAAGTGTTGCATTATGTCTGGTGGAACCCACTACTGACGTGGCAAAAGAGCCAACTACTGACGTGGACCCATTGCTAACATGGCAAAAGGGTCCATTGCTAACGTGAATGAAAAGTGGGATCCACTGCTGATGTGGATGAGTGGGACATACTGTTGACATGGCCAAAGGGCGCACTGCTGACATGTCGTTGGTTGTGAGGCCCACTTTTCCGAACTGTATTCTCCTCTAAGCCAACACTGTTTTCTGTTGCATATATTTTGTTTTATGTTGCACTATGTGGATAATGCAATATTGTCCCTCTGTTGCATTATAAAGGAAAAGTGTTGGATTAGAGGTCAAATGCCACGCGATCAGATGCAACACCCACAAAGTGTTGGATATATCAATTTCTTGCCTAAGGCAACAGAAAATGGGGCATAATGCAACAGTAGGAAGCATTGCATATGAGCACTTATGGCGTAGTGATAATGTCATTTTATCTCTGAAAGATTACAGCTCGTGATCTACGCTTACTGTATTATTTGCTTGATTTAAGTTATTTGCTGTAAACAAACAAGTATAAAAACTTGTATAATACAAAACTATAAGAACTTGTCTGCGAACAGTTCATAGGTTAAGTTGTCTTAAACTAGATCCTACTGTAAGATTGAGTCTACGCGCCAATCATAAGTTTAAGTTGTAATACACACCCTGTTAGATGCTATCATTTTAGAACTTGCCTGCGAGCAGTTCACATTTTTTTCTAATGCTGAAAGCCAGAACATTCGACAGAAGATCAAGAAGAAAGCCTCTCAAATCAAAGGTGTTTGAGAGGTTTTGGCATCAAGAGGTTTTGGCATTATCAAAAAGGGGGAAATTGTTGGGATAAACAATCATGTACCATATTTTGATAAAGTTCCAACACAGCAAGTAGTTGTTCCAAAGACAATCATACAACAAGATGTCAAGTGCCTCAACATACAGCAAAAGTATAAAGTGCCATAATACAACAAGAAGCTCATAAGTCGATATGACACCAAGTATGGAAGTTGTCCTGAAACATTCATACAACATCTCTCCATACGGGAGCACTAAGATAGCCTATAGCGTGGAACCTACAGCTACAACATTATAAACGCAACATGTTGGATACAGCAAACAGGCTGTAAGTGTTGAGATCTTCAACACTTATCCAACAGGACTGAAGACCGTTGGAACGGAATCTACTTTATACGCTAAAGTCAAGCCACCGTTTGAAAAGAAGTATTTAAATACCGACTGGATAAAGTATTTAAATACCAACTGACAAAGATCTTCAGACAAGGAGCAAAATCCGGATCTTGTACTGTGCAAGTCAAACAACATGGAAAGGACTCTTTTCTCAACGGATCTCTGCTCAATGGATCTATTCCCAACGGATCTATTCTAAAGGCTATATATATACCCCGATGTTTGGAGATCAAAAACGCACACGAAACATACATGAATATTCATAAGATCAAGATCTGAAAACTGAGCAAATTGAGATATACTAAGATACACTGGTGAACATCAGAAGAACAGTATATCAAGAGCAAACATATTTGTTCAAGCATACTGCCAATCCTAAGAGAAGAAATATCCAAGTGCTCAACCTTGAACAACACATCATCAACTCAAAGCTCAAGAAGTCAAGCTATTGTTCAACCCGTGATCTTGCATTTAAAGAAAACCATCAGCCCTGTGTGGACTGAGAAAGTCTTGCTTTTCCTGAACTGTGTGTGACGGATCTGCATTGAAGACGAAGCTTCGGAACTGTGTGTGAAGAAGCAAGTCAAGTGAAAGCTTTAACCAATCTGTGTGAACGGTTGAAAGTGACAGTATTTGTATCAATCTGTGTGAACGATACAAGGATAGATTTAATTGTAGACACGTAGTTGTGTATGTAGTATTTATAATAAACATATTCACTCATGTGTGGAGGACCAGTGGACGTAGAGGGGTTTACCTCGAACCACTTTAAATATCATGTCATTTACCTTCTGCACTTATTGTTTTCATTACTGTGATTATTTTATAAGTATACATTGCATACCATGTACGTAACAAGCTAACATGAGAAAACCTAGTTGCTGTACTTACGGCAACTTACTTTAACAGACTTCCGCTACGCACTCTTATTTGAAAATCGTACAGCTTGTTGCTTAAACACTTTCCAAGATGTATTCTGTATACTTAGTGTCGAACATTCACAACACGACCACAAATGTTAATCGAACTAGTAGGAATGACAAAGTAACAGTTCCGAGCAAGATTTGTGAGAATCGGACCCGAATGTGGAAAAGTCGCAACAATATGCCGATTAACCCGAAACAATATCAAAACTCACTCGAATATCAAAAGGTGCAGAACAAAACATGTCCAAAATGTGTCAATGAACACAAGAGAGTCTCTAGAATCGAGAAAAATACAGGGTAGAAAAATATGGGTATTACATTATACCCTACTAAAAATAAGTTTCGGCTCGAAACTTAAAAATAACAAGGTAGAGCACCAACTAAGAAAAGGTTCGCACAACAAATATCAAATCTCCACAGAAGACATAACCTACAATATAGCACGCAATAATATCAATGGGTCCCATTGGGCCCTCCACGGGCAGGAGCGGGTCTTCAGTTCACGAACATCACAACGACGGTTTCACAGTGCACCGCTTGGTGTCCCAAATGACCAAACTTGAAAAAATCAACCTGATATGGCCCACACGGCTACAGTTGAAGCATATCTTTGCATGCAAATTCATGGGAGATTCAAGATCGATGTAATCCTTACGTTATACTTTTGTATGTAAAATGATGTGTTACTGGCAATGGCTACCAAATCACCACTGTAAGCCCAGTAAAGATTGTGGGATATAGCACAAAAGGGGATAGAAAAATCAATGGTGATAACCTATATGGAAATACTTCTAGCATGTGACCATCTGTGCTGTAACTCTCTTACTTTGACATTGACGTCGATTCGCCGTATTAACCTGTATTCAGCCCAATCATAGAAACAAATAAAATCATTTGAGCACATTGCGAACAAAGCCCCCCCCCCCCATAGATCTGCTCAGCAGAAAATATGGGCCTGACGCTTTTCTTCTCCTGAATGAAACGACATATTAGCTGCTAACTAATAGACGAAACAATAACTTATTATAGACTTCTAATAAAGTCCAATGATGGATGCTACACACATATATTCATCACTACAATAGAAATAACAGCAAGTACAAGATGTAGGAGGCAAGAAAACCAACCAAGAAATTTTTACTAAAGATCTTAATCTTCGATGTACTTTCTCTAACAGCATATTCTCCTTTAGTTGACCAATCAAATTCCAACGCCACGCCAAATGATCTGTTTCTCCAAGCCAAAGCTACGTATATAATGTATTCACCATGTCCACATACAACAACGAACCTACCATTAGGGTTATGCTTTAAGCTCTGTCAGGAACCAAAAAGAAAAACTCATACAATGTTAGCATAAAATTAAACATTTGAAACAAGTCTTTTTTTAACAATCAAAAAGAGAACTTTCTCTAGCTCTTCTTGCCCAATAACTAAACATAAAGAGAACCTAGTTCCTTCAGTAACTACAAATTGTATTTAAACATTGTATATGCATATGAACCATAAAAATGGGGGCAAAAGAAGCTTCATCATCTATAGAATTGTAGAAACGAAGAAAAGCACCTATTTGAAGAAGAGAGTAGGCACACAACTGAGGTGATGGAAGGGGTGCAGGTGGCGGTGGACGGTGGATGATCCCGTGGATATGTGATTTGTGAAGAGATCGAGAGTGTTCACAGTTAGTCCAACAAAAATAGGCAATTTAGTATCGACTGCTCTAAACAAAATCGAACGAAAAATAAGAAATATAACTACTAAAAAAAACCTCGTATCAACGGTGATGGGGTGGCCGGGTGGGTAATTCGTTGGTCGGCCTGCTGGAGTGAGGTCGGTCTGCTGGTGTGAGGTCAGCAGTCTGCCTTCCTATATATTTGCCCTATCCAGTTGACAAGTGAAGAAGAAGAACATAGGGCAAGAAAAAACTAATTAGTAAGAAATAAACGTGGGTTTCTGTATATTTTGCCCTAATCTTAGAAGGGAAGAGACCGGTTAAGTTAAACAACAGGTCTGTTTGTTTTTTACACATTAGAGACCCGCTTATTTCTTAAACATTAGGACCCATTAACCCGAGTAACTGGTCTCTAATGTCTCTCATAAAAAAAATAGCGGGCCCTTTTGACATATTAGAGACCTATTGTTTATAATATTAGGTGTTTTACAATATTAGGTGTTTTACATTAAAGAGACCCATTATCTTTATCAACGGGTCTTTTATTGTGGGTCTCTTTGCTTGTTTTTGTACTAGTATCAAAATTGTCTCGAGCTTTGGATCAAGTGTCCTATGTAATTTCTAATAGAGATGTATGTTACTAATGACCTTAAAAACCTTGGTGTAATAAAAAATGCTCGAGATGTGACATGTCTCATCAGTAGAAATTTGAGATATTATACATCTGAATTTGTCGACCCACACATACTACACTTGGTACGATATACTATCTACATTCTTCTACCTCGTATTCTGCTCCTTATGGATGAGGATATTCGGTAAAAGTAACTTATTCTTTCAAATTAGGGGATAGTTACAAAAAGCACTTGAGGTTTGCCCAAATCACGGAAAAGCTCTATTACCAATGTGTTCAATCGATGGCCCTTCACAATTTTGTTCTTAGTGGGCGAAGCGTTTCTTCTAGAACATGGATAGGGTGTTGAATATGGCCCTTTATTGATTTTGAGCTTTTAAGTATGTCATAAATTAATATAGCTAACAACTTTTAGCTTTTGTTGCCAGCAGATCCTGAAAACGCTCTATGGTGAAAACCACATTGTTGTTGGAAACGAGTTGATTAAACTAGCATATATTCGGCATTTCATGGTCAGAAAAGCACGGCAAACAAAATGAGTCTGATGGTTGAAATATTTTCTCGGTATTATGGATCTCATGTGGACATGATATTTCCACATTTGCGATATCTGAAGAGATGACGCCTGCGGCATTTTTTGAGGAAGTTGTGCTTTTGTTTTTCGATAGTTTTATTGACCAACATGATAGAGAGTTCGGCTAAAACGAGTTGTCCTTCCTCCGGTGTAATACACTTGAGTAGGGGAAGGCTGAAAGCTCGCTTGTAAAGACGATCGTCCAGTAGGGTGTATCTGGTCGCTCGGAGCTGGAGTTGGCGAGCCTTGATACGGTCGTCAGGGACCGTCCCGTCCTTTAAGTATGTGATGAACGGAGTCATCCAGCTTTCTTCGGCAACGGCAATTGTGGCCACCAGGTTTCTTTCGATTGCCGGCCTTTCTGACTTTGTAATTTGGATATTAGAGAAATCGGCTGCCCCATCCGACGATGCTAGCTTGGATAGGGCATCGGCCTGAGAGTTGTGCTCTCTCGGGACTTGTTCGATTTGTACTTCTTCAAATTTCGTGCACATCTCGGCGACCAGCTCTTGGTATTTGATCATCTGTTCGCCACGTGCCTCATATTCTCCTTTGACTTGGTTCACCACCAGGAGGGAGTCCATGAAGATATGGAGGCGACGAACGTCTAGGGCGAGAGCCAGGTCGAGCCCGCCAACCAAGGCCTCGTATTCGGCTTCATTGTTGGTCGCTCGAAATCCGAAACGCACGGCATTTGTGAAGCTTTGTCCGTGGGGCTAATGAGGATGATCCACGCTTCGATCGCGAGTTGGTCGCCGAACCGGCCAACGCATGACTTCGGGCGGTCGGCCAGACATGGGCCTGACCGTGTGAGGGAATGTTAACTCCACCACGAAGTCCGCGAGCTTGGCCCTTGATCGCCGTGCGAGGAGCGTATGTGATGCCGTATTGGGCGATCTCTAGTGACCATTTGAGGAGTCGCCGTTGGTGTCCTGGTCGATGTAGAACTTGCCTTAGAGGGAGAGTTGTCAAAACCTCCACTTGATGGTCGAAAAATAGGCTCTTAGCTTACGGACACTCATGACTAGAGCGTAGGCGATCTTCTCCAAAGGTGTATAGCGCGTTTCGGTCGTGGAGCGCTTGATCGACATAGTAGATCGGCAGATGGACTAGTCCCTCCGCTCGCACCAAGACCGCACTCGGCCGCGACCTCCGAGGCCGCTAGGTAAAGGAATAATTTCTCCTGGGATCGGCTTTGCCAGATCCGGGGATTGGATAAATATTCCTTTATTTTGGCGAACGCCAGTGACTCTCCTCGTCCATGCGAACTTTTTGTTTTTGATGGTCGCGAAGAAAGGCTTGCTTTTATCGCCGAGCCGAGATATGAAGCGGTTGAGGCGGCGGACAACCCGTGAGGCGTTGTACACGCTTGATGTTCCGAGGTTCTGCATGTCGAGGATCGCCCGTATCTTGGTGGGATTCGCCTCGATCCCCTCTCCGCCGACAATGTGCCCCAGGAATTTCCGGAGCCCACCCCAAAGTTGCATTTCTTTGGGTTCAGCTTCATGTTGAACTTTTCGAGGATGGCGAATGTCTCGGCGAGATCATTGAGGTGATCTTCCTTCTTGAGGCTTTTGACCACGATATCGTCGATGTAGACCTCCATGGTCTTGCCGATCTGATTAGTGAACATCCTATTGACCAGGCGCTGGTAGGTCGCCCCCGCATTCTTCAAGCCGAACGGCATCCGGACCCAAAAGTATATGTCTTTTTCCGTGTGAAAAGATGTGTGTTTTATGTCTTTCTCCGCCATTGGGATTTGATGATATCCGGCGAAGGCATCCATAAACGACATCATTTCGCAGCCTGCAGTACTATCGACCAAGTGGTCAATATGAGGCATCGGAAAGTGATCTTTTGGACAAGCCGCGTTGAGGTCGGTAAAGTCGATGCATAACCTCCAGGAGCCAGTCGGCTTCTTGACGAGTACCGCGTTAGCGACCCATTGTGGGTCGTCCGTAGCTACCCCGATTAACTTGTTGTCGAGCAACTTTTGGACCTCTATGTCGAGCGCCGCGTATTTTTCGGGGCCGAATTTCCTACGTTTTTGATGAACAGGCTTCATCGCCGGGTCGATCTTCAGATAATGGCAAGCGTGCTCGGGACTTATGCCGACCATATCTTGATGCGACCAGGCGAAGACTCCGATGTTCTTACGTAGTAAATTTACCAGATCTCCTTTCAGTGCGAGGTCGATGCTTGCGCCGATCTGCACTTCCCGCCTGACGAGCCGGATCTATGGCTATACTCTCCAACTCTTCGATGGGACGGCCGCTTCTTGCTTGGAACGATTTCGGACTCGATCCTTGATCGACGTCGAGACTCGGCTCGAAACCGATCCTTGGCTCGATGTCGTCCGTTAAGCGATCCGAGATGCCGTCCTCTCGAGTTGGGTTGATACGATGTGTTTGGTTCGGCCGATCTCCATGGGTCGATCGTCGATCGCTTTCAACGTTACACATATCGGGAAGTATTGAAACTTGAGCGACACAGAGTAATTTAAACATCTTTTGCCATTAGCCGGTCCCCTTTACAAGACCGACCGTCCCATCGGCGGTGGGAATTTGATACAATAAAAGAAGGACGAAGCGACCGCCTCAAAGGTTTCTAAGAATGGACGACCTAGGAACCCATTATAGATCCGGGTCTATCTATGATTACAAAATTAAGGTTCCTAGTGATCCTAACCTTGGGATCGTAAATGCATATCACCGACGGAGAGCTTGATCCTCCCATAGGCTTGACAATGCGTCGCCGAATCCTTGGAGCACGGTGTCAAAAGGTTTGATGAATTTGGTCGTTTCGAGCCGATCCAGTATGTTTTGAATATGATATTGCGAAGCTCCCGTTGTCGACCAAAGACGCTGGCCGACCGCCTTCCCGGGATACAGCAGAGATCACCAATGCATCCTCCTTGGGGCATTGTACCCCTCCTGTCTTTATTGGAGAAGGTGATGAGCGCGTTTCTAGCGATGGTCGGCTCGGGGCACCACAATATGGACTCGGCGAATGCCCTCGATTCGGCCTTCCGCTTCGCTTGACGCGATGGAAACCGGGAAAGGCCCCGAGGCTCCCACCTCCCGCTTGAGCATATTAATCCGACCGCCAAGGTTGATCGGAGGGATCGATTCATCGGAATGCTCGCTCGTGTTCGATCTGGCGGCCGGATTGGGAGGCGTCCTTTCGATCCGACGGCGCTCGCGCCTCCGGTCCTCTCTCGGTCGAGGTTCTCGCTTGGTGACCAGCCGTCTAATTTGCCTTCTTGAACAGCCGCGAGTTGCCCGAGGAGGTCGCGGCATTGGCCGGTGTTGTGGCCGACTTTTGTGATAGGCGAGAACTTGCTACGGTCTAGATGACCGTGGTCCCTTATTGGCTTCGGTTTGAAAGCCACTCCCGCCCCTTAATTGCGTTGAAGATGTGGGTCGGAGACGGAGTTGAAGTTGTGGAGGAGGTGAACCTCTACATCACCGAAAGCTTTGAATTCGCAGCGGCTTTGCGACCGCCTTTTCGGGCTTGGCGACCGCCTTCTTCCGAACATGGGATGGCATCTTCCTCTCCGGTGGGTTCCTCATCTAAACGGAGGAGAGCATCCTCTGCCCGGCCAGAAATCGGCGGCTCGACGGAAGACCGAGTAGGTCGGGGATATCCTTTGTGAGATGCTGAACATGGGTGAGTGGCCGTAGAATCCCCAGATCGAATAGAGGGCGAGCTCGTCGCTAATGGGTTCACCGGTGAGGACTATCTCGCCCACCTTGGTCGATGTAATCTGCATCGCTCGCCCTTCCCCGCTTGATTTGCATCATGCGGTGGGGCCTTGTGGCGAGCGACTTTGGCGGCGAGTACGACGTAAAGTCGTCGCCAACTTCTCGAAGTAATTGATTGAGCGAGGAGGCGAGATGTACCACCTGTGGGCGAGGTCGCCAGAGTTAGCGGGAACATCCGACACTTCGCCGCATCTCGATGCTCCGCATCCGGTCATGTAGATCCGAATTTGCTCAAGTGGGTCTCCGGTCCGATCTTCCCTCATATAGAGGTGTACGTGGGGAGCGATTGTTGGTTGAACCGGGCGAGCTCGATCCGACCGCGAGTGGTTCACTTGGTCCAGAGATCGGTCTCTGGCGCCCGCCTGATGTCTAGTAGCGCCTTCATTTCGCCGAGCCGGGCGCATTGCGCCATCGCCGTGGCTCGACAGCTCGCCGATTGGCACGGGAGCGAGCCGAGGCGATCATGTACCGATCCCGCCCCCATGGTGGATGACGAGTTCTCGCCCGCAGACTCATTTCTCGGGCGAGTGGGGGCTCCGACCGCCGCCTTCCGGGAGTCGGATATGCCGAACTCTGGTGAAGGATTCGACTCCGATGCCTCCCGACTCGGGCCCGACCGTCCGGCCGCCACGAGGGATCACTCCTAGGCGGTCAAGACGGAGTCGTCCCTTTGACGAGAGCCTTTGATCGCGGCTCTGGGTTTTCGTTGATTTCTCAACATATATCTCCTTGAGCTTCGCTTTCCGGCTCGGCGGATGGTTGTGGAGTGATGGTGGGCGAGTCGCATGCAATCCGTCGCTCCCGAGGACGGCTATGGCCTCCTCAACTGCTCCGCGATGCAGAACCGATCGAGTGAGAGACTAGGCCGTCCCTTGGGGGCGGGAGTGAGGATCTAGCGTCGCCGCGGCCGCCTTCGCCGCGGCCGGGATTCTGTCCGTGTCGGAATGATATTTCCGGCGGATCTCAGGGTGGCTCTCTTGGAAGTTGTAGCAGACGTCATTTTTCTGGAGGTTTGTTTCTTTTGAAGAACAGTGAGTGTTTCTTCAAGTGTGAGTCCGGAGAACAATGAGTGTTCTACGAGACGATCGGAATAAAAGTGAAGGTAAGTTCCCCCTTCTTCTAGCGCCAATTGTTGTTACCCAAAATATTATCCGAAGATAATGTTGCTGGAATGATCGAGTAACCAACAAGTGCGGGAGCACGTCCGTGAGAAATTAAATAACACAAGATTTGCCGGGGTTGTTAATCCCGGGCTTGAATGCTCTCGCGAGAATTTATTAATAAGTATACGGTTGAGTACAAATATTAATGTTAGAATCTATCACAAAGAGTGTAAAGGATTCTAGTTTTCTAAGCTGTGGAGCGTATAGAATGCCGGAAGAATCAGATATGGAGTTCTGTGAATTCTTGCTATGGATGTTCTATGTGTGAGAATGTCTTTCTCTTTTCTCTCTCTTGTTTGCTGTGTATTTTCGCAGTCCTTGTTCTGTGTTATGGACCTTCTATTTATAGCAGACCAAGTTCCTGAGGGCCCCTCTGCGATCGCAGGCGATCGTCGTTATTTATATTATAATAAGACGGCCGATCGTCTCGTCGCGTGGGTCTTTTCCCTTAAAGTCCGCGGTTGTTACTGACAGCCGGTTGTACGCTCTGACGGGGAACTCGCATGCGCCCTGAGCCGCTGTCACCCACCTTTTCGGCGGTACTGTTGGTAGGTGAGGTTGGTGACAGACTGTGAGCACAGGTCTTGTCTGTCAGTACTGTTCGCAGGTCTGCGGCCCTGTTGGTAGGTGAAGTAGGTGACAGGCTGTGGGCACCGATCTTGTCTGTCAGCACCTTTTGAGATCTGCATGCGGGTCCCAGCCCGAGATTTGGGCTTTTGATGACTTTTGACGGATGTTGGAGTAAAACACGGCACGAGACGATCGCCAATCAACAAAAGACGATCGCCAGTCAACAGAAGGTGATCGCCGTGGGTGCCGAGCTCAGGGTGTTTACCCCGAGCACATCTCTCATGGCAGACCTCCCGACTGCTATGACGATCGTCTTTGAGGCGTGTTTAAATGCCGCACAACAATATATACTGTCAACAATTAGCGCGAGCTACGGGCATGTGTAGCGTGCGCTATCGGCTGAAAAACATAGTCTAGAACCTTCTGTCAGGCTCCGTTAGCGCACTCTAATCAATGCATTAGCATGCGCAAATGAGGCAGTCCAGTAAAGGACAGAACGCTCTGTCCCTAACAGTTAGAGTGCGCTAATAGATGCGTTAGCATGTGTTAATTATACACTATTTGCTCACAGTGTAGTCTTTGTTATTTCGACCATAACTCCTTTGCCCGGACTCTGATTGACTCATTGTTTAAACCATTAGAAATCTAACTTGATGCTCTATTACACTGTAAAATTTCAGAATTTTAAGACTTTATAAGTGCCGATGGTGATCTTACAAAGTCGACCCAAATGCACAACAACGATACTCCTCGACAAAACATCAATCATTTAACATGCAATGAAACACTAACGGACAATACCAATGATCTAAATAAAAAACAAAAAAATAACAAAGCATGACATACGATCACATGACTTACGTAATGACAAGTCATACCTGACGAACACCACAACACAATACATCATAACTTACACATCATAGGGAAAATTCCAATAATCATCAACAGAACAAAATAACCGACACCAAACGACATATAGTTCAAAGCAAACAAAAATAAAAATCTCGGGTATTACATTCTCCCCAAAACAAGTTTCGTCCCGAAACTTAAAATGAACCATAGTATGAAAATAAATCAAAAGCAAGAGCAACAGACATCAATGATCTCTATGAGTCGATCTCGACACCAGTGCTGAAGCTTGAGTATCGACCGCACTAGACACTCTCTCACAATACTGGACTCTGTGTCCCTTGTGTCCACAGTTGTAACAAGTCACCAGTGGTGCCTCACAATTCGCACGCTTGTGGCCCAGAACATTACAGTTGAAACACCTTGGAGTACTACCAGAACTCAAAGACACCGACTTGGGTCTTTTAGATTCTCCAGCTAACCGAGAAGGTTCCATACTCAACTGATATGAGGGTTGAAGTTCAGGAATACCAATTCCCTTGCTTCCTGATGCGCCATCAGAAATCTTCTATTTTTTTGCTACAGATATAGAATCTATAGATATATAGCCATTTCAAATACTAAGGCTCGATCTTGATAGTCCTTCAGCGTTGTACACATAAAATGAGCCATGCACAGCCGAACATGAGGTTTCATACGCATATCCAAATAACGAACCTTATCTGCCTCACTTCTCACTTGATCTCTAACATAACACAGCTGCCGATTATAGTCGACTATAGCCTGAGATACCATCACATCCCGGGGTGTAGCCAAGAAAAACTCAACAACCCGGCGTTCTCGAACAGATAATGGGCAATACTCGGCCTCCATAGCAGACTTGAATTCAGCCCAAGTAGCTGCACAATCATTAGGCGCTACGGCCTCCCACCAGTCTACAGCTTCCTTGTCGAGTAGGTACTGAGCAATGGGTACCCTCCTTTCATCCGGACAAGCTACAACATCAAATGTTTTGTCCAACTGGAAGAGCCAGTTCTCCCACCCTAACGGGGAGACTGCATCAAATGTTCGGAAGAACCTACAAAACGAGGCGGGTGCATTCTCATCACATCTTGTAACCACTTACTAGCTCCATTATCCCTATCTGGGATCTCATTCCGGTGCACGGTCGGATTCATCTGCGCCAACTGGTCAACCACCTGATGAAGGATGGTGGTGGCGTCAATGTCAACATTACCTCTGGTTGATTGCCCCTGATCACGCGACTGGTCATTCCGACCATCTGTACTGAGCTGATTCGTACTCGGCAGCGAGTGAGTCGCCCTGTCATGCTCCTGATTACATCCACTACCACGACCTCGGCCTCGACCCCTAGGCATACTGAACGGACAACCGTTTAGAACGACAAAATAAAAACATTACATAATCAACATAGGACAACCAAATAGCAACACAATAGAATATTCACTCCGAGTCATTACACGAATACACGTACTATTACTGCAACAATAGAACATAAATTCATAAGTAATTCACTTGGCCACATCAACAAAAATGTACGACCTTTACCAAAACAAACACGGTCAAAACCACATACATATCATTGTTGTCAAACATTTGTAACATTCTTTAAAAATAAAATTTTCAGAGGTATTTGTTCAAATGATAATGTTTAAGAACTCTTGAATTTGAATGTTTTTGCTGAAATGAAATTTTTGATAAATAACCATGAACCCATTATCATTACTGTCTCATTTTGAAATCATTTGCAAAACAACATTTTGAATTATCAAATCTACTCGATAAATGATATCATCAAAATGATCTTATCAATATATATCATCATCACCATTAACGACATACAGGGTAAGCACATGTTACCACGCCACACCATCATAAATAACAACGCACATGGTAATCCGCAGCCACGCCCCTTAGCATCGACCCCCAGAGGTTTCGCCAAACCATTTTCGGGTGGAAAACCTCTTGTACTCATACTAATCATTTCCACAGATCAACTATCACATCAGGATAACATCATAGAATAATACAATTAAATTTGACTATGCAGTCACAACACCTAAATGTATAACCGAAATTCGTTAGCAAGAATGGTAACGACCAACAACGTCAATAATACCCATACAGGATAAACAACCGAGTGCAACATTACTGATACAATAGTTAAAGTTCATGATCATCACTAGCAGACCATACGACTATATCAATAGAAATCAAACGATCGATAAAGAGCACAAATACAACTGTTGTAATATCCGGATTTTCAGTATGAATTTTTCGCGTAATTTTATCTAAGATATACTGGATGGCTTGGTGTCTATACAGTATGGATAAAATAAATTGAGAACTGAGACAGCTGTATTTGTACTCCTATAACTGTCGTAGTGGTTTGATAATTATTCTGAGGATATTGTGTATCAGGTTATCGTACTTTTGATATTGTGTATTTAGTATGATGATGTTATTAGATTCAGTACATGTATTCAGTATGCTGTATGTTCGTATTTGGTAGGTCGATACGGACAAGGAAAGTTGAAAATGGCTAAGTACAGCCACATTAGCGCACGCTATGAGATATGATTAGCGCACGCTACGAGGTATGAGTAGCGCACGCGACGTGGTGCAGTTAGCGTACGCTAATAGGTTCGAATTACGTACGCTAAGGAGGATCCTTAACGTACGTAAGGCATTCTGGGAAAGGTTCGGAAGGTGGCCGACAAGTAGGCCCGGGTTGATGTTTATCGGCATTTTGCACACGCTACCAAGGATGGTTAGCGTACGCTAATATCAGATCGTCCGACAGGGAATCTTGACTTTCGGTGAGTAGACCCAGCCACTTGTGATGCATGTCCGGATAAGGTCAATGGTTGTTTGTCCTGAAGTATTAGCGCACTCTAAAGCATGAGGATTAACGCACGCTAATTGTAGATCGGTCAAAGGGAATCTTATCCTTGTCAGATCGGCATGTGGGGGCACATGCGGTAGGTAGACTGTAGCAAGTCAACTGATGTTAGCGCACGCTAAATTCAAGGACTTGCGTACGCTAGACAGGATGTATTACGTACGCTATTGCATGAGAATTACGTACGTAAGATGATGTACGAGCAAGACAGTGGCCTCTGGGCTGCAATAGCGCACGCTAACAAAGTCAGTTAGCGCACGCTAGGCCAATAACGCACGCTATTTTATGAGAGTGGCACACGCTAGTAATGTTTATTATATAAGGGGACAGACGGTTTTGAGATGCATTTAGTCCATTCTTTCTCCATCAGTTGATAGAGAGAGCTTTGGGAGGTTCTTGAGGTTCCCAAACACGGTGATGTGGTGATTTTTAACAAGATTAAGATAGAGAGCATGGATTCAAGCCTTGTTCTTCAAGTTACTCATGATTCTTGGAATGGAGTTCAAGTGTTCTTCTTCTTGGTTCATCTAATCCAGGTAATATTCGTATCCCTTGTTAGTGGTTCGTTTTAAAGGATGATTACATGTGAGGAACATGTTGGATAATCATAACACGATATTATATGAGATTTTATGAGATTATGATAAGAGTTTTCGGATGTTATTTAAGATTCTTCATGATAATGGTGATTCGTTTATCTTGATGAGGTTGAATCATGGATTTCTGAATCATGATAATTTCAGTGGTCGATTTAGATGAGTTAAATCATGATATGAGGTTGAATTCCGAATTGAGTATGATATGATCCTTGTTATCGGGTTGGTTTGATTATGTGATTTGCATGATGAAGAAAATGATAAACATTATGACATATACCTCGGATTATGTTGTTTTGAACGTGATTTCGGATATTTCATGTTCTTGAAGAGCTCTGAAATTATAGTATATGATGATTATGTATAGAAGGTGTTGGTGTTTTGGATATGAATATGGGATATTCGTATCTAGAGCTAAGTTATGTGTTTTGATATAATATTTGTATAAGAATATGAATATGATTTGGAGTATGATGATGAGTTTGGATCTGGAAAGTTATTGTTAATGTTGGAGTATGATCTCCTTTTCATTCGGATTCGTAGTCGCAAGGTGTTAGTCGATGCTTGGAATGCATGCCACTGTACAGCATTAGCGCACGCTAAGCTTACTGGCTAGCGCACGCTAACGGGAACAACTTAGCGCACGCTACATTATGCGTTTAACGTGCGCTAAATAGGCAGACAGTGCAGTATTTTTGTGTTGTGATTATGAATTCGTGATGGTTTGATTTGGTTTGTTCAGACTGTGTTTATTCGAGGTTTTTGTTGAACCGTTCAGTTCGATTGGTGAGTTATGTCGGTTGTTGATTATTATCGGATGTGTTGTCATTTGATTATTGCATTAGGTTGCGATAATTGATCGTGGATTACGACCGTTGTGTTGCGGTTGAGGCTGAGGAGTTCGTAGTTTGCTTTTGATCGGGGCTGAGGAGCTCGTAGACTAAGGCAATGGATTTTGGTAACGACTTCGTGGTATCAGTATCGAGGCAAGTTTATACTTGTTCAGTTTATAATATTTGATGAATGGTTTCGCTTTCATTTCATTTATAATTCATATAGCAATGATATTATAAATATAAATTGTCGGGATGATGGTTTGTATATTATCCCTTGGTTTGAATTAAATCATAATGTATATGGTTTAAAAGTATTGGTGAATAGATGTGAGTTATATTTGGTCAGTGATATGGAATGTCGGATATCGAGGCTGGTTTACCGTTTTGACATTGATTTCGGGATGGTGGTTTGTTGGTATAAATGGACTATACCTATTTCGGGATTATCCGTATAACTGTGTATTCGTTCAGGGATGTTGGTTCGTGGAAAAGATATTGTCTTCGGCTTTGAGGTAATGTAAGCATTGTTCAGTTATGAAGATAATTATTATGTTGAGTTGTTGTATATGTTGTACGATGATGTTTCGTATATTGGGATTCGTATTGATTATTTCATTGAGGGATGATGATCCCAGGGCTGATTGTATTGAGATCGTTGATCATGTTGATCGTTTGTCGGGGATGATGATCCCAGGATTGTTGTTTTGGATATTGATTAGTCGTGTTGACTTTTCTTTGTCAGTTTGTCATTGTTCACTTCGGTGAGTCTTTTGATCCTTATTGGATCTTTGATTCTTTGAGTTTCGTTGTCATGTTGCATCGTGACATATCTGGAGTCATATATGCGTGCCGATTGGTTATTGTGTAGGATTTTTAGCCAGGCACATGATGGTTATGCGTGGATGTTTCCACATTGAACCGTGCACATGAGACGTAGTTCGTGAGGCTAATTAGGTATATGTCCCACGTATATCCTGGATTCCGTATACGGGGTGGACATGTGCACGGACACATTTCCGGATAGGGCGTCCTGTGACGTCCATCTTTTGAGCCATATTGTTGGGTCGTTCATAGTCCATGTATGATTGGATATGTTCGACGGTTTGTGACTGGTTGTTCATATTAGGGGTGGGCATGGGACGGGATGGGACGGGCCTGGGGTCATCCCACGTCCCGTTCCGTGTTATAACAAGCGGGACGGGACGGGACAGGATTGGTGATTTCAAAATTTCATCTCGCGCGGGCCTTATCCCGGTTGGGACGGGACGGGACGGGTTTGAGTCCCACATAAAAAAGTTCAAAATATAAATTAGAAAAAAGTAAGAAAATCTATAATTTTATACATCTAAATTCGGGAAAAATATCCAACAAACTAATTTAATAGCCTAAATTAAACTTTTAAAATAACAATTATTAACATTGAATACAACATATCCATTTTGTTTTTGAAAAAATATCAGTTACTAACTTTATATCGGTTGATTAGGTTTGTGTATAATTATAAAATATAGATGGTAAAAAATAAAAATAGTTTATTATTAAAAATTTATTAAAAAATGGTTACAAATAATAAAAATATATGGTTTTAAAAAGGGTTAAAAACTTAGCGGGACGGGACGGGCCTTACGGGCCTCAAATTTTTTGTCCCGTGTCCCGTCCCGCAGTTACTCTAATGGGACGGGCCGGGACGAGCCTAGTGTTTTTAATTTTGGCTCCCGTCCCATCCCGGGTAATTTTGGGACGGGACCGGGACGGGATCGGGATTCTGATTTTTTGTGCCCACCCCTAGTTCATACGCCCGAGGGGTATGTTCGACAGTCAGAGTTATTTCTTTGAGATTCATTATTGTTGATCATTTGGAGTCTACCTTCTTGAAGGTATTCTCGGTTATTGTTGATCCTTGTTGATCGTGTTAGAGTTTACCATGTTGAGGGTATTCTCGGTTATTGTTGATCTTTGTTGATCGTGTTTGGAGTTTACCACGTTGAGGGTATTCTCGATTATTGTTGATCTTTGTTGATCGTGTTTGGAGTTTACCACGTTGAGGGTATTCTCAGTTATTGTTGATCGTGTTGGGAGTTTACCATGTTGAGGGTACTCTCAGTTATCGTTGATCCTTTGTTGGTCATATTAGAGTTATCATGTCGATGATATTCTCAGTTGATGTATTGGTTGATCATTGTTACTGTTTGTATGAACATTCGGACTGTACGTCGATGTTTCAGGATTTGTTATCATTATCATGTGGTAGTTGATCTACAGATATGTTGTGTATTATTGGTTTATCCAGGTTGAGATTTGATTGTGTAATCCGACGGACAGGAGTTGGCACAGATTGGATTATTTCCACACTTATGAGTTATGAAGATGTTTTGAGGATTGTCAGTATTTTTGGAATATAGTACGGATAATTGTTGTTGAGTTCATTTCGTCATTTGAGAATGCGAAATGTGAATTATGGTAAGGATTAATCTGTTATGGATTGTCGTGGATTGGTAAGATTATGACGATAAGATTACATTGGTAGTATTCTTACTTCGTTATTACATTGGTATGTAATTATAATTGATGATGTGATCGATATCATTGTTGAGTATTGTGGCTGACCCCATCGTGGGCTTTATTTTTAGGTACTCGGAGATCGAGCTAGTAGCGGTCGTGAAGGGGTGAGCTTCCCGGGTGATACTGGCTGTGGCATTTATTTGAGTATTGAGTATTCTCTTCTGGTTGTTTTATTCCGCTGCAAATGTGTATTTTGAACTGTATTTTTATCCGCTGCGTGTGTATTTGAAAATGGCTTTTCGGTATCTTTACCAACTCGTGTGTACTTTCAAAATGGCCTTTTGGCATTTTGCGAACTTGGGTTATTTCGTTAAACCCTTTTTCCTAACTATTTTGTCGGTACGTATAAGTGGTGGCTTAACGTACATTTTAAACTGTTGATATTTGGCATTTCGCCTTGTATTTTCAAATGGTATTTTATGACGGTATTTGAGAACTATGCTTTTGAAGATATTTGAGTATATAAAATATTACCGTCATTGGCCTTTTGGCATTTTTAAACGTTTTTGAAATAGTTTTGTAAATGGTTTTTAGCCTGGTGGATTTCGGCGTGGGACCCACGACGTTGTAATATCCCGGATGGTTTTGGGGGTGTTACAGAAGATGGTATCAGAGCTTGAGTTTTGTTAAACCCGGGCTTGTGTGTTGTGTGGCTCTACCGGTACGGTAGCAGCGTGGTTTTTGAAAATGATTTTTCTGACTTTTGAGTCGAATCGATTTTTGGAGTTTCCAAAATTTTTGAGATCCTTTTCAAATTGCTATTTGTGATATTGGTGTGTGTTTGTATCGTATTGAGACTTCATGTGGGAGCATAAAAGTAACAAGTTACATATCCCCATTCATAAAACTATAAATTTTTGATACCAAAATGTGTTAAAAGACTTTATTACCCTTAAAGTCTACCACTAAAAGATAAAAAAACATAAAAAAAAGAAGATTATTAAAACGAAACAACAATAAAAAAACGGTCCCACAACAAAATATTTTCCTCTGCAAAAAAACTCTCCTCCTCTCTGCAAAAAAACTCTCCCGTCGTGAAACCCTTCGCCGGCCTGAAAATGTCGAACTCCGACTACCACAGAGAATCTGAAGACGCCAGAAGTTCCGCTAGTGACACTTCATCTGAAGAGGAATTCGTCAATGAGCCGCCGGTTAGTGTATTTTCATTCACACACGATCGTGCCACGACGGTTGTTCATCTTCCCACGATCGTGCTGAAGAAGATGAGACCATCGTGTACACG
The DNA here is from genome assembly GCA_033398695.1 of Orobanche coerulescens. Classification (NCBI taxonomy): domain Eukaryota; kingdom Viridiplantae; phylum Streptophyta; class Magnoliopsida; order Lamiales; family Orobanchaceae; genus Orobanche; species Orobanche coerulescens. The sequence continues at coordinate 57,672,797 of CM065803.1, forward strand.
ATGGTCTTTCGTGGGCACGATGGTTACACACGACGGTCGTCGATCATGTGTGCCGTCGTGTGCTAAAATACCAAAGGCTCCTGCCTTGCACACGATCGCATGCACACGATCGTTGCCCGTCGTGTGAACCGTCGTATGGCACACGATGGTCTTCACACGACGGGCATCGATCGTGTGCCTGCGATCGTGTGCAAGGCAGAATTTTTTTCGTTCTCTTAAGCATTCTATCATATTCTTATGAGTTGTATGTCCATATTGCAGACTGGTTGCGTATGGAAGAGACCTACATTGCGTTTTGTTACACGTCAAGTGAATCTTTACATACGGGAGGCGGTATTTAAAGAGATCATTGAGACACTAAGAAGTATGGGCCGCAATTCCGTAGTTGCTGATCGAGCTATCGAGAGCTTGACCGAGGGGGTCCTGGGGCGCTTGATTAAAGTTAGGAGGAATAGGAGTTCAAATACTGCCCTACATCACTTGATTGCTCACAATCGAGGGTGATCAAATCCCCTGATAAGTCGTGGTTCCAGGTTTGCGGGAGGACCATTCGTTTTACGGCCCGTGATTTTGCCATGATCACTGGACTCCATTTTGGAAACTCTACCTTCCATCCCCAGGACGACCATCTCCTTCCGTCTGACGGTATTTTCCACAGAATACTCCATGGCAAAAATATTAAGGTTAGTGTTCTGCGGAAGAGGTTCAATGCTCGAGATTTTGGTAGAGACATAAGAGATTATGTGAAGGTTGCCAATTTGCTTATATACTACTACTTTATCCTATGCCGTGGCGAGATGATGGTCGAGACATGGGCATGGGCATTAGTGGAGGATTTCGAGCAGTGGGATATGTTTCCTTGGGGTTCTTATGACTTTGGGGTTTTATCTTACTACATAGGCAACATTGCCATGAAGGAGGGACAAGAGCACAAGGACTATCACTTCTATGGTCCTGTTTGGGCTTTACAAATATGGTCGTATGAGATGATTCCTTCATTGGGAGCATTGTGTGGTATTCGAGATAAAACTGTCCAAGTCCCCCGGTGTTTGATGTGGACTACGAGGAAGATGTTTTGTGATTTCACTCATTTCTTCGACGATAAGGTACATAAATTTGTAAACGTATTTTCTCCTGACTTCATCTCTTAAACGTTATGTGATTGCCCATCTAATGGTATGATTTAATAACTAATTTTTCAGCACAGAGTACTTCCCTCTTTACCGCATTTGGAGGAGGATGAGGCTGAGTACTACTACCTGAGCTTTGAGAATGGCTCGCCATATGACGTTAAGTTCATTAAGCCTGTAAGAATAGCTGTGAAGAATAAGGAGGATGAGCCTGCGCCGATCCCGAGGAAGAAAGTTATGGATATGTTGAAGAAGGCTGCTGGAAAATTGATTACATATGAGTTGGCACATAAAGTGTCGAAGCGACGCCGGCAGAGTACCCCACCAGTAGATGGTGCAGAGACATCGGACCGGGAGAGGCAGCCAGAGAGGGTGTGTTGTGTCCACGGACTTCCTTGTCCGGACCACACCCAGGACACGAGCAGGGATGAGTACTTCGATCGCCGTTTGAAGGCAATCTTGTACGACGATTCTGAGTCCGGATTTATTGCTCGAGTTTCTCGCCGGGTGCTTTCTGGGATCGTGGATTTCTTCGGACCTATGCATAGACGTTCTAGGAGCCCAGTACACTACTCAGATGGGAGCCATGATAGGCCTCGTCATTCTGCATCTGTTAGCAGTGCCCAGCGGAGGATTCCTGACCCTCCACGTCACTCAGTCTCTGGCGCAGCCCACAGTCACCATTCTCAGCGTCATCCTAGTCATCATTCTCAGCGTCAGCCGAGTCACCATTCTCAGCGTCATCCGAGTCACCATTCTCAGCCTCCGCCTACCCACCATTCTGAGGTCTAGCACAGTCACCATTCTCAGATTCATCATTCTGTTGAGCGGACTCAGCAGTCCCTTGATTACGAGCATTAGTATGAGCCATTTGAGGCGCCGTTTCAGCAGTATGGGATGATGTTCGACTGGTTTCAGGACGAGCATCATTATAGTGCGATGTTTCGAAGTGAGGGTGGTGGTCCTGAGCAGCAGCCTCCATTTCAGATCGAGCAGCCAGTTTTTGAGATCGAGCGGTACTGCATGCGGCTCTCTGATCGTTATAGTTGTGAGAGGGATGCTGAGGGTGATGAACATGGTGAGAGTGTCGGAACGCAGCATTTGGGTGAGCGTAGTCTTCCACCGCGAGTGAGTCGACCATCTGCTGCTCTTCGGGAGCCTTTTGTGGTTGTGCCTCCAAGAGATAGTGAGGCTCTGAAGAAGTTGTACCTACAGTTTAGGAGGGAGCAGCCACGTGATGCTATTGTCCGGTGTTTGGAGACTGGGCATGCTCTCACCCAGGTGTTATTTGATCGGATAGAGTCTATCCGTGAAGACTTTGATGCCGAGGTGATAGACTGTTATGTGCTTGCGACTCGAGCGAGGCTTCGGAGGGGAGTCCGTAGTGTTGGTGTCGGTAGAGTTGGCACTGTACTTGCCGGCTCCCTATTTTACGTAAGTTCTATAACCTACTCGCTTGTATATCATTGGTGTGATATGGATTTTTTTTAATTTTGTGGTTTGGCTTTTTGTAGTTAGTTTTGGCCAACGAGTTTGCAAGACTCCATCCGGATGATCCACTTGGTATCAAGGTGACGGGGAAGCCGGTTTACAAGGATTGGAAAATTCCTAAATGCATCGAGGACTACATGACAGGTCTTGATACACCACATACGGTTCCATGGTTAAATTGCAACGAAGTAAGTTTGAAATTTATATTTATAAATAATTGATGATTTGTTGCCATTTGAAATTTATATTTATAAATGATTCGCTATTTATAAATGATTCGCTATGTTTGATGTGATGATCTTATATGATTACATATTTTGTTTCAACAGATCATTGCCATTTGTTACCTCGACCAGAGCCACTGGGTGACTATCAAGATTGACATCATAACATGGACCGTGGAGTTGTACGATTCCTTGTCACACCACCACAAATATGGTCGATACCGATTCAACCAACTGCGATCGATTATGCGTCTGATGCCTCGTGTGCTAGCTCAATCCGGGTATTGGCTGAACAACGAATCGAAGAAGAAGTATGACACGGAGATGAGTTTCAAAATTATGCCACGAGAGCTACAGTTCATACAAAACGACAATCACAGTTGTGGCCCCTTCGCGTGCATGTACTTGGATCAACTCGTCTCTGCAAACCCAGGAGCAAGGCACCAAATCAAGGAACTTAATGAAAAATATATTAAGAAATATCGATATGGTTTAGCTGCTAAAATCTTTATGTTGTCTTTAGACATGTAGAATGGTTTATGGTGTGTTGTTAAATATTTATGTTGTATTTAGACAGTTTTGGCAATATGAATGTGTCAGTGTTGTTAAATCTTTATGTTTTGGCTCTGTGTTACACACGATGGATGAACACGATCGTGACCATCGTGGGTCACGATCGTGTTGTGTTGTTAAATCTTTATGTTTTGGCTCTGTGTTACACACGATGGATGCACACGATCGTGGCCATCGTGTGTTACGATTGTGTGCAACCTACCCACAGTCATGAGTTGATGCTGTCGTGTGCACACGATGGCTGGCATGACCGTGTGCACACGACCGTGAGGACCATCGTGGGCACGGCCATGCACACGATCGTGTGACTAATCGTGGGCACGACCGTTTACACGTCGTCTGCATACGAACTTTTGATATTTTTGCCAATTTGATTTATTGTGTTATCTAGAATGATGTTTTGTGATTCAAACATCGCTTGTTCAAACATTAATTACTATATAGCTTCTTACACAAATTCCTATTTGTCATTTCGTTGTAATTCATTAGTATATGAGATATTTCATCCATATGATTGAACTTATCCGTACGAACTAATACACTGAGAATATATAGACGACACATGATATGCAATATATTATGTTAATTCAATCAATAACTTTTTAAATAAGTGTATCGTTAACAAATAATTGTTAATATATAAGTAACAACACCTAAATTAGTATATGAGATATTTCATCCAGATGATTGAACATATCCGCATTTAACTAATACACTGAGAACAGATAGACGACACATGATATGCAATATATTATGTTAATTCAATCAATAACTTTTTAAATAAGTGTATCATTAACAAATAATTGTTAATATATAAGTAACAACACCTAAATTGACGAGTAATTTGAGAAATTGGCGAAATGTTTTGATGTTATTGTGCACACGATCGTGTGTTCCATCGTGGACACGACCGTGTACATGATCGTGTGCATATGAACTTTTGGTATTTTTGCAAATTTGATTTATTGTGTTATCTAGAATGATGTTTTGTGATTCAAACATCGCTTGTTCAAACATTAATTACTATATAGCTTCTTATAAAAACTCCTATTTGTCATTTCGTTGTAATTTATTAGTATATGAGATATTTCATCCAGATGATTGAACTTATCCGTACGAACTAATACACTGAGAACAGATAGACGACACATGATATGCAATATATTATGTTAATTCAATCAATAACTTTTTAAATAAGTGTATCGTTAACAAATAATTGTTAATATATAAGTAACAACACCTAAATTGACGAGTAATTTGAGAAATTGGTGAAAATTCTTGATGTTCTTGTGCACACGATCGTGTGTTCCATCGTGGACACGACCGTGTACACGATCGTGTGTTCCATCGTGGACACGACCGTGTATACGATCGTGTGCATACGTGGATACAGTGCCAATTTGACACCAAAGACAACGTGACACCTGGTTGCCAACGTGTCACACGATTGAAACACACGATCGCGGCTATCGTGTGCACAATCGTGTTTACTGCAAAGGTCAACATCAAATTATTTTATTATAAAATCTCATCGTGGGTCGGTCCCCCCTTTTTCAATATAAGCCCATCTTCATTGACTGAGAGTGAAATACATGTACCGTAGCCCCCCTTTTCACTGCAAACCCTAATCAATTAACATCAGTTAAAATCCATTAAAATCAAATACGTGAAATGAGCGGCCGATTACGAGAAAGTGATTTAGGAGGAATCGAAGCACCACCACCAAAAAGAAGAAGGAGGATACCTCCCCCCAACCCACCATACAGAATTAGGCCGAGAGGAAGATACTCAATGCTCAGAGTAAGTTTTTTGATTTTGTTGTATGTGTAGTGACTATCATTGCGAATTAATGTGTTCCATGAAACAGGGCCTATTTAAAAACACTGCGAGCACTCCAGTCATACTAGATGGTGATGATGATAATGATTTGGAGATTTCTGAGAAGAAAAGCAAAGAAGTTATTTTAGAAGAGGAAGTTCATGAAGATGGTGATACAAGACTAAAGATACAGCAGCAGATGGGGGAAAAGGGATCCAAGTGATTGTTTTTTTTATGTTGTTATTAGATATTTTTGTGTGATGGTGATTAAATTTTGTTTTGTAAAGTTATATGCTTTGGATATCCCTTTGCTGTAAACTATTGCTCTTTGAAGTGAGCTACTTTGTTATGGTTAATGTTTGGCTCCATAATCACCTTTATTTGCTTTACATAACTGAACACTTAAATTTCAATTCAAAGGTAAAGAAAATAGACACAAAATTATGCATTTCAACTAATAATCAGAATACTGAATCAATACATGGTCCATCGAGGATCAAAATATCAGCACATGATTGTTGCTAGTAAGTCACAAAATATAAAAATACATAAGCAATTTAAGTTTCACGGTATGGACATCCCCTTATGTCATGGTCATCATTACGGCAAATGCTACACCTCTTTTTCTGGCGGTGCCTTTGCCTCGTTTGTTCATCGATTCCTTGAGTTTCTTCAGGGATATTCAAATCCACACCACCTATGGGAATGAATGCTTTGCAAGATTTTCTATTGTGGCTGGTTCCTTTACACCTACCGCACACCTGAGGTCATCCACCTGCGGGCAAATTTTCAACAGCGGACCGTGCGCGACTCATCCTTGGTCGGACGACTTGTCGTACCCCCTATGGAGGTACGCAAACGATGGATGAGATCTCCGGTGGGACATTCCACTCATCAGGATGTGGGATGGGACTAATATGCTCTTTATAAGTCTCTCTAAGGCCTTGTTGCTTGAAATAACGACTAACAAAATCATACACGGACAAACCATTGCCGGCACGCCTGTTACAATAAGAATTATGTCAAGGATGTTGTATAGGATAATGTATTTTTGATATTGATGAGGTGCAGGATAAATCCAGACCAGCCCTGTTTTCCACACGATGGCAAAACACGATCGTTCCGATCGTGTGTTACGATCGTGTCGATCGTGGGTTATGATCGTGCCGATCGTGTCCCATCGTAGGTTACGATCACGGCGATCGTGGGTTCTGATCATGGCGATCGTGGGGTTACGATCGTGCTCATTGTGGGTTACGATTGTGCCCATCGTGGGTTACGATCGTGCCCATCATGGGTAACGATCGTGCTCATCGTGGGTTACGATCGTGCCCATCGTGGGTTACGATCGTGCCCATTGGGTTACGATCGTGCCCATCGTGGGTTACGATCGTAAGCATTCTGCCATGACCGTGTACACGACAGCATAGACAAAAACATTGAATGGCCATGACCATGTGCACACAACAGCATAGACAATTACCTTATAACGGCAACGGCATGACGATATGGAATCTGATCCAAATCAAACTCACAACAACAACATGTCCATGTTCGAAGGTCGACCTTATAAGAAACTTTGTTTTCTTCGACTTTATAAACAAGTGTGGTGGTAGCTCGAACAGTAAGAGTCAGACTGGCTTGCACAGAGTTAGAAAGCTTTTCAAAAGTGTGCATTGTCAACTCATGGTCTCTTGATGTAGCTTGTCCCCGCTTCTCATCAAACCAATTCTCTAAAATTAGGCGAAATATCTCAAGTAACGAGCAAACAGGTAAATGCCTCGCCCACAACATACGATTATTAAAGCATTCAACAGCATTGGATGTCAAGAAGTTATAGCGTCGTACCGGACACTTCGACCTAGCCCACCTCTCTGGCCCAATTTCAGAAAGGCGCCTGTGAGCCCCATTAGGGCTTTCGATATGTAGTTTCGAAAAGTAGTTTTCAAAAACTTCTTCTCGATGCGTGTAGGCAGTAGTTCTAAAGAGTCCTATAGCATGCGCACCATAGGAGGTCAGCTTTTTTGCAAGATGGTGATAGCACAACCCGTGGAATGCATTCGGATAGACGGCTCGAACAGCATTCTGAATGCTCTTATGTTGGTCACTCACAATCAAGAATCTTCCATCGGATTGTAGCATCTCGCAGTTATACGTAAAATAAGTCCATGACTCGTCGTTTCTCTATCGGACCGAGACCAACAAAGAAGAGGAAATACTTGCTCGTTCCCGTCAAATGTGACGGCCGCAAATAGAGTTCCTTTATTCCTTCCCTTCGGTGGGTCCCATCAACTATAATCACCTGGCCGAAGGCACGTATCAAATGCCCTAATCCTCCGTCCGAGTGCAACGAACATGTGGCGAAACACTCCTCACGAGTCGCCCGCAAATCATAAATTGTCCCGGATTACGTTGTTTTAACAAATACGATAAGATGGGAGCCTCGATACGACTTATCAAAGCCGCCATATGTATTCTCTATCGCTATATTCCTCGCCCGAGAGCAAACCGTATAGCATGTCAATGCCGTACTCCCTACACATCTCTCGCAATCATCTCCTTTGCCCAAAGTGACCCTCACCGGCCAATCTTTTAGCAAAATAATGGGCAAAGAACCTCGAGTGACCGATCGTGGCGGCAAAGACGGCTCAAATCAGTGGTGATTGTGCTCCAATGTCAACTTAGTAATTCTCCAAATAGTTGCACCTCAATAGCACACAACCTAAACCGACAATTTTTCGCCCACTCTTACAGACAAACACTATACGTTTATCTACGGAACGATCGCTGATACACTTGTAGCATATTTTCCAAATGATACATTCCTACGCTTATCCTCAACTATGTCTTGAACGAAAGGTGGACCCCACTCTAGCCGACCAGAACCGGGATGCCGCCGACCCAACCCAAAGTCCCGGCACTATCGGGGTCCGGAAATGGAATGATCCAGTTACGCATTGATTGTAGATGCTCATGCTCGCTCGTAGATTGATGGTCGGATGAGAAGTTCCGACGACTCATAATCCTATCCATTTGGTCCGGTTGGCGAACCCAAGCAAGAAATTCCGCAGATAGTGACTCAAGCAAGTCTTTACAACAATCTTCATCTTCGGATGTATGCACCTGTTGGGATTCCGAAAATAAAACGAAATACGCAGCGGAAATAAAAACGAATCCCAAACAGGATCGATCAAGTAACGTATATACGAAAAATAAATACGAAGATAAAGATCATACCCTTGAAGCCTTTGAAATAATTCTTCGTAAAATTGGATGACGATCACGAACCTCGTCCCGAACACGAAATCCCTTTGTTCCAAGCACCGAAAGTTCGAAGCCTCTACTTCACACGCGTCGGAAGTTGCCCGGAAAAATTTCGACGAGACTCCGTTCTCCAAGAACACGGCTAGGGAACTCGTAGGAATTTTTTCTCTCAAATTTTCTTAACTTTTATAACACCTCTAAGATGAAAATTATAGAAAAGAAAAAAAAAAATTTCTCCTCCCTCACTTAAAAGCTCACGGCAGGCAGCTCCAATGAATGAGTATATTAGTTGTGTGTAGTTATCTAATCTCATTATTTATAATGTAATGATATATATATATATATTATAAAGGAATAATTATTCCTTTACAACTATCATTCACAATTATGTGGGAATCTCAACTCTAAGTGAGTTCCCACACACATGCAAGATCATGCCATGCCATGAGGAGTGGGTGGCCACAAGGAAGTTTCCTAGAAAACAAGCCGAGCCACTCGGCTCGTACCGGACGTTAAATCAAACGACTTCGTTAAATACACTCCTTTTAATCATCAATGTTTTTATATTAATTAATTAATCTAATTAATTAATTATATCAATTACAAATATATATTTCTCTAAGAAATATAATTTATGAATTAAATTAATTACCCAGAACTTAATTTAAATTCATAAGACCGATATTTGATTTATCCAATAAATCATAATTAGATATCCAATATCTAATATTAATAGAGAGATAATAAATTCACATTTATCTGTCAACGCTCCCGATGCGCGACCAGAGGTCCGTCTCACCCGGCATTGGGAGGAACCAATGAGTGCGAGCAAGACTTAGCCACTTAGCGGCCGCATCAGAACCCCGACTGAGAACGAATGAAGGGATCATTCCAGAACCATTATGTCGTGAATACTATATACGTATAGACCCTTCATCAGATGTCCCGGTCAAGTCTTCGGGTCACGGTAAAGTCAAACCCTACTGTTGACTAAACTCTATACATGTGTTAATGCAAATCAAGACCGACTGATTAATAGTGTATCTAATACGACTATATTAGAATGCTTTGTCCAAAGACTTATGATCTTATTTGCCATTAACCATATAGGACATTCGCCTGCTCACTAACAGGAGATAGAATCCTTTCTTGGCGTACAGTAAAGACTGCTACCTGCCCGTATAGTCCGCACTTCGAGGTCGACTCAGCAATTAAGCAAATGAGTCTAACTACTCTAATGACAAAATAAACGTCACAGGCACATCTTCTACTGAACCCTCAAGTCAAAGGTCCACGTATACTATCACAACCTTTCGATTCGTCATCGACTCTCCGAGAGTGAATACCGTGTGACTGAATCGAGTATGAGTCATGTTCGAGTATACTGACCCCACCAATATACTTATAACTATGCTATCAAGACGTGCACACGTCCTAGCATCAGTTATACAAGTCATATTAAAACTTAATGCCCATTTTAAGTTTATTGACTTGCGAACAATTTACGTAAATAAACTTTAAACACTTCCAGTACATTTTCTCTTATCCTATAACGAGAATGGAATGTTCGATTTATTTACATGGACTTCACTTAAATGTTTACAAAGTCAAGAATGCAATTGAAATACAATAAACAGTGAATGAATCGTATTGCCTTTTTATTAATTATTCCATAATTACAAGTATAATGCCCTTACTCTCTCATCCCCTGAGTGGCATTCGAGGGCATATTCCTAACAATCTCCCACTTGCACTCAATGCCACACATCATGGTATCCAATACCCATGTTCTTCAGATGTCTTTCTAAGACGGCCTGAGATAATGGCTTAGTCAGCGGGTCAGAGACATTGTCTTCTGAGTCTACTCTTTCCAATGAAACATATCCTTTTTCCACCATCTCTCGAACGATGTGGTACTTTCTCTCTATATGCTTGGTGTTGTGGTGAGCCCTCGGCTCCTTGGCTTGGGCGACAGCTCCATTATTATCACAGAATAGTGATATAGGCAACTCCGCGTTAGGCACCACTTGAAGTTCTTGTATAAACTTCTGCATCCAAAATGCTTATTTGCTAGCCTCCGAGGCGCCTTGATACTCCGCTAAGGTGGAATCTGCAGAGCGGTTTGCTTGGAGCTTCTCCAAGATACCGCTCCTCCATTGAGAGTAAATAAATACCCAGATGTCGACTTAGAGTCGTCATTGTCTCCTTGAAAATCGAATCGGTGAATCCAATCACCTTCGCTTCTCCACCACCATAAGTAAGAACTAAATCTCTAGTTCTTCTTAAGTACTTAAGAATGTTCTTTACTACAATCCAATGTTCCCTTCCCGGTTTGCTTGAAATCGACTTACCATACTCACAACAGAGGCTAAGTCCGGTCTCGTACACAACAACATAGCGTACATGAGGCTACCCATCGCCGAGGCATAGGTACCTTACTCATCTCTCTCTTGTCTTCCTCACTTTGAGGACACATTTTCGTGGTGAGATGAATTCCATGTCGCATGGGAAGGAACCCTCTTTAGATTCATCCATCTTGAATCTTCTCAGATTTTATCGATATAAAGGGCTTGGGAAAGTCCTATCATTCTTCGCGGTCTATCTCTCGTAAAGACGGATCCCTAGAATATAGGAAGCTTCTCCCAAGTCTTTCATGGAGAACGCTTTAGAAAGCCAAGCTTTCACAAGGTCGAGCATTGCTATGTTATTTCCTATAAGTAGAATATCATCTACATATAGTACTAAGAACGCAATGTTGCTCCCACCGATCTTTTTGTAAACACACGGTTCCTCCTCATTTCGCTCAAGTCAAAGTCCTTAATCGCTTCACAAATCGAAGGTTCCAACTCCGAGAAGCTTGCTTCGCACCATAAATGGCTCAAGCAGCTACACACTTTATGAATATTAGCTTTGGACACAAACCTTTAGTCGCTTCCATATAGATTTCCTCCTCGAGGTATCCATTTAGAAAAGCCGTTTTGACATCCATTTGCCATATTTCATAATCATAATAGGCAAGAATGGCAAGCATCATGCGAATCGACTTTATCATAGCTACGGGCGAGAAGGTATCATGATAATCGATTCCTTCCTTTGGGTATAACCCTTTGCCACAAGCCCGGCCTTATAGGCATCAACCTTGCCATCCCCATCGCCTTTTCTCTTATAGATCCATTTATTTCCAATAGTCCTCATGCCACTTGAAGATCTACTAGAGTCCAGACTGATTGGTATGCATCGAGTCTATCTCAGCCTTCCATTGCTTCTTGCCATTTATCGTAGTCTACATCCACTATCGCTTGGTCATAGGTGACAGGTCGTTTTCATCGCTATCGTGTGTCGTGGAGACCCAGCCTCGACATGTGTATAGCCATACCTCTCGTAAGTGAGATACCCTATCGACCTTCGAAGTGGAGGTTGTGTTACAATAGGTTCGGTTCTTGATCCCCGATCGATGTCTCCTTAGAGTTTCATTATGCTCTTCCAAAGAGATATTTCTACCCGAACCACCTTCCCGAATGAATTCATCCTCAAGGAAGTGCGCTTGTAATGCCACAACGACCCTATGGTCTTCCTCGGCATGTAGAATAGATAATCCATCGAGTCCTCCGGGTATCCTATGAAACGCCCTTTTATGGACCTCGCTCAGCTTGTCCACCTTAGCCTTTTTGACATAAATGGACATCCCCAAATCCTTATGTGATTAAGGCTTGGTTTCTTACCCTTCCACATCTCATGCGGAGTGATAGGAACAGATTTGGAAGGACATCTATTTAGGATATAGGCAATGTTAGTAAGACATACCCCACAGTAAATAGGTAAATCGGTGTAATTTAACATGGAGCGAACCATGTCCAACAAAGTCCGATTTCTCCTTTCGAAACACCATTAAACCGTGGGGTTCTCCGGGCGTGAATTGTGAAACTATTCCATGTTCCTTAAGGAACTCATCAAACTCTGCTCATATATTCGCCACCTCGGTCCGACCGAAGTGCTTTGATATGACATCCAGCTTTGTTTTTCAACTAGGGCCTTAAATTCTTTGAATTTAGCAAAGGCTTGATTTATGTTTCATTAAGTACACAATCCCATACCTAGTATGATCATCTCGTGAACGTTATGAAATATTGATATCCGTCTCTGCTACTTCTAAAGCACCACAAACATCGGTATGCACCAATCCAAGTTTATCTACACCCTTTCAAAAGTCCTCGTGAAGGGGAACTTAGTCATTTTGCCTCTAAGGCAAGATTCACAAGTTGGATAGGGTTCTACACCCAATGGACTTAAAAGTCCATCTTTTCCATTTTCGAACCTTGGTTTGACCAACATGACCAAGTCTAAGGTGCCATTTAAGAGCTTGATTAGTATCTTGCCTACCACGTTTCCTAGTTATAGTGTGTTCATTGCTTTTATTTTGCATGTTCAGATGATATAAACCATTCAACAATGTAGTTGCTCCAACCAATTTATTTCGAAAATAAATTTTACAACCGCCATTGCCAATTAAGAAACAAAATCCTTTCCGGTCCAAGACTGAATGGATACAATGTTTTTATGCCCCTTGGGCAAAACAAGTACTTCATCTAATGTCAAAATAAAACCAGATTCTAAACCTGCAAGGATTGATCCAATATCGGTTGCCTCGACACTTTGTCCGCTTCCAACAAAGTGATCATTATTTCCCAGCCTTCAAGTTTTCTACTGCTCCAGATCCCGATTCATAGTACAAATGTGAGAAGTGGCACCGAATCCGTAATCCATGAAGCGTAATATACGAGCGGAACAATTAGTTTCAAAAACAAAAAGTTCCGCACTGATGCGCCATTAATCTTGGGACAAGTCCTTCGCCAAAGGGCCCACTCACCGCATTCAAGGCATTTGTCTCGTAGGTTTTGACCGCCTACCTTTTGAACCTTTCGGCCTTGCCCTTTCCTTTGCACCCCTTTCTTGGGTTTGTACCGCTCGTAGGTCTTTTCTTCTTGTTCTTGGACCTCTTAGGCCCGTAAGAAATCACAAGAGCCTCTCTCTGCTTTAGTCTTCATGTTAGACTGCGCCGTCACCGCTTATTCATTAGCCCGGCTAATGTGCATGTAATTTCATTACGCTTGAAATTCATTACAAACCGCGTGAAAGAGTCGTAGAGATCAAGGATGAGATCAATTTGAAGGGATAAATCCATATTAAAGTTGAGCACCTCGAGCCTCTCAATCATAGAGATCATCTTGAGGACGCCTCCCACTTTCTCCCCTTCTTTCATCCTAAGACCGAACAACCGCTTTGATATCTCATATCTAGCACCCCACCGTGCTCTCCATAAAGTTCGGTCAAGTGTGCGAGAATCGCCAGCGTAAATCATTTTCTCGTGCGCTCTCGCAGCCTCATTAGTCATTGAGCCCATCATAAAACCACGGACTAGCACATCATCCTCGACCCATTTTTCATGGACGTCAATGTCTTCCCGATTACCCCTAGTCCGGATTGGAGTCGGTGGAATGTCCGCTCCAAGACGTATCCCAGACTCCATACCGAGTACAATCATCGATTCCGCAACTACCAACAAAGTTAGGGCCGCTTAGGAGATTCTTTTCAAGTAGTATTGCAAGTGGGTTTTTAGCCATTTTAGAGAGATTCAATTTCGCTTTTCGCAAAGATTTAGACAAGATTAAATTAGTGACTTGTTTAATTATGACCGAGTATAGAACTTAAGGGCTTGTATAATTCTTGTCTCGGCTCCCACTAATTTTATCTAATTATACACTCCCATGTTATAATCCGAAATCATGGTTAGATCGACTTCTTAGTGGTGATCAAGTTCTTTACAAATTTTAACAGACGCAACCTATCGTGCTTGCCAATTAATTTCTCGTAAAGTGGTGTCTAACACCAACCCGTCTAACGGATGATTTGATCTTCTTTTACCCCTAGTCTTCATGCCCTCAACCTATCGGGTTTCTTGGCAATCCGACTATCTAAGTTGTTGACCATCAACGCTCATCACTTGACTATCGTGTTTCTAGCGAAATTTATCACCAACCGAAGGCATCTAATGCACTCAAGAATTTTTCAACCTCTACCAAATGTACTACCCCGATAACTCGGAAGCATAGCACACCAGCTCGGGTATCAATTTTCTACGAGTTTGATGGAGGGTAGGAAACTTCGTAACCTTTTTCAAACTTAGTCTGTTTGTAGTCGGGAGAATTTCGCGATTAATGTTACACTTTGCACATTAATTCAATTATACGCGCGTTTGTATGTTTGTCAATCATTCAAAATGAAAAACAGAAAATAGTAACCTAGTTACTACCAACATATAGCTCATGGACCTAATTCATAAGTACTGGGACAAGCGAATGACCCAATAAATAAAAAAATACAATCTTCGATTCTTCGTCTTCTCGGTCGGTTGTCTTCGGTCTTCGTCATACCCAAAATAATACTTACATCATTGAAAAAATGCATCCTATACAAATTTTCTAGTAAAAATAAATAGGCTCAAAACGGCCTTTACAACCCAATCGAATCGAACAAATCAAAAAACTAAGTCCACGAGCTATATCACCATCACATAAGGATTCCATACAACATGTAATAGCAACGAAATTAAACAATTAATTTTAATATAAATTAATCTAATTAATCTATAAAATTAATCTATTCAATTTCTACTATATTAATCCAATTAATATAAAGTGGCATTAAAATTAAATAATCAATTAATATATTAATCCAATCAATATAAAATTAATCTATTCAATTTTAATGGTATTAATCAAATTAATACTAATAATCATCATTTTAATTGCTCAAGTAATCCGGCCAAAAATAATATTCTCGTTTAATTTATTTCCCTTAACTCAAAATATTCCAAATATTAGTTTAGTCAAAATAAAATCCAATTAAAAATTCGGGAAATAATTACAACGAAATATAAACTTAAAACGGAGTCCCGGACAATCCGCTTAGGCTCACCGCGCCCGATTCAAAATCGCCAAAACCCGAGGGTCGCTGGCCGAGCCACCGCTTCTACAGTCGCCGATCATTCTCGCCGTGGCCGAGACATGGCCGATCATGGCCGATCATGCTCGAGTCCTGGCAGTACCAGCAAGGCCGCCAAAGACTGCCGACAAACCGCTTCTTCGCTTTTTCGCCCGCTTCAAAAACGTGATGCTACAACGAACAATTTAAAATCTACAATTATTCCAAACATGATTCTAAATCATAATCATCATCCAAAAGCATTCAAAATGCACAAATAATCGTATATACTAAACATTGACTCGCCCGATACCACCGTTGGGATTCCGAAAATAAAACGAAATACGCAATGAAATAAAAACGAATCCCAAACAGGATCGATCAAGTAACGTATATACGAAAAATAAATACGAAGATAAAGATCATACCCTTGAAGCCTTTGAAATAATTCTTCGTAAAATTGGATGACGATCACGAACCTCGTCCCGAACACGAAATCCCTTTGTTCCAAGCACCGAAAGTTCGAAGCCTCTACTTCACACGCGTCGGAAGTTGCCCGGAAAAATTTCGACGAGACTCCGTTCTCCAAGAACACGGCTAGGGAACTCGTAGGAATTTTTTCTCTCAAATTTTCTTAACTTTTATAACACCTCTAAGATGAAAATTATAGAAAAGAAATTTTTTTTTTTCTCCTCCCTCACTTAAAAGCTCACGGCAGGCAGCTCCAATGAATGAGTATATTAGTTGTGTGTAGTTATCTCATCTCATTATTTATAATGTAATGATATATATATTATAAAGGAATAATTATTCCTTTACAACTATCATTCACAATTATGTGGGAATCTCAACTCTAAGTGAGTTCCCACACACATGCAAGATCATGCCATGCCATGAGGAGTGGGTGGCCACAAGGAAGTTTCCTAGAAAACGAGCCGAGCCACTCGGCTCGTACCGGACGCTCACAAACGACTCCGTAAATACACTCCTTTTAATCATCAATGTATTTATATTAATTAATTAATCTAATTAATTAATTATATCAAATACAAATATATATTTCTCTAAGAAATATAATTTATGAATTAAATTAATTACCCTAAGAACTTAATTTAAATTCATAAGACCGATATTTGATTTATCCAATAAATCATAATTAGATATCCAATATCTAATATTAATAGAGAGATAATAAATTCACATTTATCCGTCAACGCTCCGATGCGCGACTCAGAGGTCCGTCTCACCGGCATTGGGAGGAACCAATGAGTGTGAGCAAAGACTTAGCCACTTAGCGCCGCATCGTAAACCCCGATCGAGAACGAATGAAGGGATCATTCCGTAACCATTATGTCGTGAATACTATATACGTATAGACCCTTCATCGATGTCCGGTCAAGTCTTCGGTCACGGTAAAGTCAAACCCTACTATCGACTAAACTCTATACATGTGTTAATGCAAATCAAGACCGACCGATTAATAGTGTATCTAATACGACTATATCGTAATGCTTCGCCAAAGACTTATGATCTTATTTGCCATTAACCATATAGACATTCGCCCGCTCACTAACAGAGATAGAATCCTTTCTTGGCGTACAAGAAAGACCGCTACCCGCCCGTATAGTCCGCACTTCGAGGTCGACTCAAAGAATTAAGCAAATGAGTCTAACTACTCTAATGACAAAATAAACGTCACAGCACATCTTCTACCGAACCTCAAGTCAAAGGTCCACGGATACTATCACAACCTTTCGATTCGTCATCGACTCTCCGAGAGTGAATACTGTGTGACTGAATCGAGTATGAGTCGTGTTCGAGTATACTGGCCCCACCAATATACTTATAACTATGCTATCAAGACGTGCACACGTCCTAGCATCAGTTATACAAGTCATATTAAAACTTAATGCCCATTTTAAGTTTATTGACTTGCGAACAATTTACGTAAATAAACTTTAAACACTTCCAGTACATTTTCTCTTATCCCATAACGAGAATGGAATGTTCGATTTTTTTACATGGACTTCACTTCAATGTTTACCAAGTCAAGAATGCAATTGAAATACAATAAACAGTGAATGAATCGTATTGCCTTTTTATTAATTATTCCATAATTACAAGTATAATGCCCTTACTCTCTCATCCCCTGAGTGGCATTCGAGGGCATATTCCTAACAGCACCTCCTCATCTTCCTCGTCTTCCTCATCTTCCTCGTATTGATACTCTTTGGAAGGCATGTCATAATTTATGTTGCCGGGCTCTACTCTCGAGCTGCTACATCCCATATTAACCTCGGGAGTGGAGGAGCTGTTGTTCTCAACATAGACCTCAGGATCCTCCTTGTATTCTACTAGTAATCGAAGTATCTTGGTATCGCCCCGTAATAGGAATTTTACTTTGTTTTCCTTGGCCATGTGTGTCAAGTACCATAATTTATAATCGGACTCATTTGGACCACCCAAACCCTCTCTGATAACCCCCACGAGGTTTGCACGACTAACTTTGCTCGTGTCGATATAGACAAAAAAGGAGTCCCCGTCTACATATGTCGATCGCTCCCAATGACCACCGTGATGTATCAAAATACGCTGCCATGACATCTGATTACAAAAAGATGAATAACTATTCAGAAAAATGAGCGAACAATATTATAAAACGGTCTGCCTTGGACACGACCGATGCACAGGGTCGTATACTACCGTGTGCAAGTTTCTGTCCATGAACACGATCGCTGCACACGATTGTAGACGATCGTGTTAAACGATCGTGTACACGTTAGTGTTGCGCACGATGTTAAGGTCGTAGCACACGATCGTTGCACACGATCGTTGCACACGGTGGCTTCTCATCTTGTGCAGCGATCGTGTCCGTAAGAACATATCTGGATTTTTTTTTCATCGTTCAAATACTGATGCATACCTTCTTTATGAACTCAGAAGCACGACAAATGAAGTCCTATTTCAACGTCAACTTTTATTTTCGAACAATCTTGTGATTTCTATAAGATTTTTTGAGAGACCCTTTGTCAAAAATAAAATGGTTGTGTTGTTTTGATATATACGTTTGTAGTTAAATTTTGGTTGTTGGACATTAATATTGATCGGAGGAGGAAA
The DNA here is from genome assembly GCA_033398695.1 of Orobanche coerulescens. Taxonomy (NCBI): domain Eukaryota; kingdom Viridiplantae; phylum Streptophyta; class Magnoliopsida; order Lamiales; family Orobanchaceae; genus Orobanche; species Orobanche coerulescens. The sequence continues at coordinate 57,691,395 of CM065803.1, forward strand.
GTAAAAAAGAAAAAAGAGAAGAAAAGTAGTTTAAATTAAATAAATAAAAAAAAGTGAGAAGTCAACAATACAACAAAAGAGAGTGACATTTTAGTCTTTTAATCAAATTATCAAAACTTATAGTTTTATGAATGAGGATATAGAACTTATCAATTTTATGCTTTGGTATTAAAAAATTGATTCCCACTAAAATATATTGTAATATCATCTGTAACGACCTGTACATGATATTTATTATAATAAAATTCAAAATATTATTTGGGAAGAAGGTTTGCATGATTTCTAATGCAAAATTAAAAATACTTTTTTATACACGATATTTTATTATATATTTTCTTGTCATTCTCTATACAAAGAATCTTAAATTCTTTTTTATTTTTTTACTCTTAACTTCCATGTATAAAGATATCTATTTAAAAATTAATTTGGATGATAATAGAAAAGATATGTCCAGTGTTAAAAAAAAATAATCTTATGATTAGGATAATAAAGAATATGGTAGAAATGAATTGAATAATCAAATTTTAATTACAAAAAAAGCCATGTATAGTGGTAGTTGGAGTATGAAATAATTTCAATCGGATGAACAATTACTTATAATTTAAATGAATGACATGTGATGAATATAGATATATATAGAAAATAGATCACATGAAAATTAATTAATTTGTGAAATCTAGAAATTTTTGTATGCAATTGATATTAGTGATCTAACGGCTGTAAATGAGTAGAATTATATGCATTTGTGTATTTTTTTATTGCATTATTTGTTGCATATACTAGCGACCAGCTTGATGCAACAAATAATAACAAATATGCAATAAAATTACTTAATAATGCAATTGGTTTCTAGATTTCACCATTAAGGATGTTTCCACCATAGTCAATATATATATATATATATATATATGAATGGATGAGATTTATTTTGAGAAATAGAATACATCTCAGCCCTTGATTGCACGTGATGGATGGTCCGAATTGTATAAAAATCCGGATTGTCTCTTAATTAATTATTGATTCCTTATTTGGTAAACTCATCATTAATATATATATATATATTTCTAATTCATTATAACTGATACAAATAAAATATTTATATAAAAATTGATTTCTACGATGAAGGAAAAATAATTTGAGAGTTAATAAATTACTTGTCTCTTTATTCAAATTTGAAAATAGCTTCGAATTTTTGTATATAGATATAATAAATTATTTATAACTCATTAAAATCGACATAGAAAATATTTATTTAAAAGTTGATTTGATCATAATGTAAATACGGTTTGAAATGATCTTATTTATGAAATAAAAAGGTTTACAAAAACCCGACAAACCACAAAGACTAAACCCAGAATCTGATTAAAAACCATAGCGATACGACCAATAAAAAAAAAAAAGATAGTGACTAAACTCATAAACCCGACAAACTACAAGCGACTAAATCAGAATCTGATCAAAACCACGCGACATAATTCAATAAAAAAAAAAAGATAGTGACTAAACTCATGAAAGTAACAAACCACATGGATGATTTATTAAATTAACTCTAGAAAATATTTTGTAATTGGACAATAAATTATTAAAAAGTACGACTAAAGTTAAGTTGTAGTAAAAGATAGTGGTAAAGTGGTCATTTCAATCAATACTTATAAAATGATTTTCCTTGAATTCCGTGCAAAAAGCACCAAACAAGTTCCTCTCTTCTTCACCCTTTGGTTCTGGAGGTCTGCAGACTGCAACATCTTACATACAAATTATTGTAACTTACGCAATTGCTTCATAAGAATCATCGCGAGGTTTGTCATTGATTATCAGCACATTTCTTTCGGATCATCTCTGTAATTCTCTCTTCAACCGTCACCTTTTCTTTTAGATCTTCGGAGCTGATCCTGATGTCATGTTTATCAGCTTCAGATGTACTTTCATATTTACCAATATTGTGTAGTTTGTTTGTTTTTCTATCCTTTGTTGGTCTTCTTCTTTGGTTAATCTAGAAATGTGTACGTAAACATCTGTAATTTTTTGCTGATTTGGGAAACTTTTTTTTTTTTTTAATGGTAAAGGTGAAATTCTTAATTGTGGTGTTCCACTTTTCTTTACTGTCTGTGATAGGTCTCGGGTTGTGCTTTAGTTTGACCTTTCTTGCTTTGTTAATGGACATTCTTCGATTTAGGTTGTCTTTTTTCTTTTTTCGTTTGGGATTAATTGTATTGTGTGACTGAAAAAGATTATTTGACTTTTTACACTAATGTCAACTGTTATCACATTGATTATTCTTTGTATTCTTGTGTACAATCTTTCTTATGTAGTGTATAACCGCACTTTTTGCTGTATACTGAATTATGGTTTTGTGAGAAAATGCTTGCTTGCCTTTCATATCCCTATACCATTCTCTTACTAGTAAAACTTGGTCACATTGTCAACTTAATCGATGTACATGTTCAGACTGTAATCATTCTTTATGTATGACCATGCTAAAGCATAATATTAACTACATTTGACTTAAATAAAATCATTTGAAATCTTTTATTTATTTCGATTTCTCACTACATTATGTTTTTGGTGTTATATGGGACCTCTAGCTCCCTTGCCTGTGAGTTCTTTTATTAGATTTTCATATCTCCTCATGCGACGTGATATTCGGTGCTACTGTTTTCAGTTTTCCCTTTAGCTGCCTATTAGTTACTGATGAAATTCATATATATCGGAGATAAGAGAGGGTCCTAATTTTTCTCCATTGTAGCTACATTTGGAAATCAAATTTCTAAATGACATGTTGTGAACATTACAATGGGCAAATAGATGGCGTCAAGGAGCTAAGATCTGAAAACATGAGTGATTTTTTCATTCATGATCTCCGTTAGCTGCTACAATATTATTTTACTACCGTCTTAACTTACTCTGTGTACTTCTGATATGCGTTGATTGATCCTTGCTTGTTTTCATTCAAAAAGAAAATAAAAAATTATTGGACAGATTTCCTATCTTGTTGATTTGACGCTTAACACACACACACACACACAAACACACCCTTTTATATATGTCTGAGAATTATTATGCAGAAAACATATTTACCTTTAGTGTGGCTGGCAGCAAAAATCTGTGTTTCAGTTCCCATTTGAATTTATGCTACTTGGATGAACATTGGGCTCTTTTGAGTGTATTTTAGGTGTCTAGTATTTGAAAGTAGAGATTCGAGTTGAAGATTTAGCTTGTCTTTAAGCCTACTATAAAGTTTTTATGCTTTTAGTATTTAGAACTAGTTATGCACCATATACGCGTCTTGATCTCCATTTTGTTTAGAAGCTAGGTATAGAGTAAGTATGAATATGGAACACAGTCAGGAAAACCAATCGGCAAAGTTTTTAGCATCACGCAGTACATGATTCATATGATACTTCCATTGTATCAAGGAGCACCCCTTTTTAAGCGTCATAGTGCTGTTGTTTAAGTTATTTGGCGATTTTCATTTAATACCACTTCTCGTCGTGTATTAATCTTCAATGGGCTCTTTTCATCTGGCATGTTTTCATTATTAAATTGCGTCTGATGTGAATTTTCAATTGAGTAGCTGGAAAGCTTACTCTTTTCATTCTTATGCCAGTCTTTGTAATTGGGTTTGCACAATTTTCGGACTTCAATTGCCATGAGAGGGGGGGGTGGGGGGGTGGGTGCAATGTGGTTGGTCCAAGCTAAAGTCTGCATATGTGTTATGCAGTTTCTAAATATTACGAGTCTCATGACCAGTGTTCCTTTGTTGATCCAACTTTCTTACTCCTTGCTTGATTTGGTGTTCATAGGGTTTCATGGTTACCGTATCAGCTTAAAAGATGGAGACAGCTACACCTCTACGGTCGTTAAAACTCAAAATCAAATTGAAGAAGGATAAAAGTATCACCAATTCCTGTACTACTGCCGATCACCTGAATAATGTAGCAAAAGAATCCAAAATCTCCTTAAATTGTTCTAATCCCTCAATCAACCTGTCAGCCTCTTCTCAAGATCAATCAAATATTAATTCAATAGAAGGGTTAGAAAACCCTCGCCGAGAAGACGAAGATGACTCGTGCACTGAAAATGCCCAATATCAGTTGGTGCTTTACGACCCTACTGTCAACGGCGCTGGCGATACTGAAAACGGGCCCGAACCCATTAATCACCAGCCTCCTTTCCGAAGACCACACCCATTTTCGGATCCGGCCCAAAGGGTTTTGCCGTCGATAGGGGCCTTCACAGTTCAATGTGCAAACTGTTTCAAATGGAGGCTCATCCCAACAAAGGAAAAGTATGAAGAAATAAGGGAACATATCATAGAACAGCCCTTCTTGTGTGAGATGGCCCGTGAATGGCGGCCCGATATATCTTGTGATGATCATCCTGATATAACCCAAGATGGCAGTAGACTTTGGGCTATCGACAAACCTAGCATTGCTCAACCGCCTCCCGGGTGGCAAAGGCTTTTGAGAATCAGAGGTGAAGGAAGTACTAAGTTTGCAGATGTGTATGTATCTCCCTCTCTATCCCCCCGTTTGATTGTTTCTGTCAGAAGTAGCTTCTGAGGCTTTGAGCTGTGGTGATAACAGTTCATAGCAAAAGATAAATAGTTTTATTGTGTGCGTAATTATGTGGAAGCATGGCTTCTCTTCCCTTATAAGGACTTTACCAGTAATTTTAGTTATTAAAACATTTATGGTGGATGTGGTGTTGGATACTTGGAAAACAGTGTATGGAGTGTGTTTATCAATTTTGTTCCCTTCAAGACAAACTTGGTCCTCAACCATAGATGACGCTGAAGTAAATTGGAGTCATAAAATATGACGCCATCGATTTATTTATTTATTTTTTTAAATTCAAGGTAAAGAACTTGAGTAGATTGGCATAATATATGAAGCATAACTTGATTGGGAAACTTGTTTTTTTTAATCCTTTTGCAGCCTCATCACTGTAGCTTGTATCTTGATGTACTTGTTATTCAGTAATTATGACAGTGCTGATTATATAGTATCGAAGAATTGAACCTTTTTATTTATGTCTTCTTGTCATGCATCTTCACAGGTATTATGTTTCTCCTTCAGGCAAGAGACTTCGTTCTATGGTGGAAATTCACAGGTATTGTCTCTTTTTGGTTACCCCTGTGAAATTGCTATAGAAAACATGTTGCTGGTTTTATATTTATATTTTAGAATGGTGGTGAATCATTGTTTCCTTACATGTGTTTTTGGTGATGCTCTTCTCAAGGTACCTATATGAACACCCCGAGTACATGTATGAAGGGGTTAACTTGTCACAGTTTTCCTTTCAAATCCCAAGACCATTGCAAGAAAACTATGTGAGAAAGCGTCCTACTCGTCCTGCACCTTTGGATGACTCCAGTGATTCTGGATATCTTCCACCTTCAGCAGGTAACATAAAAATTTCACTCAATTTTGATGGCCACACATTTTAAAATTAATGCGTTGAAGAATACGTCTATTTTTGTGGTCAAAAGGATTTATTTCAATTTTGGTCAGTGTTTGAAAAGGCGGCGCTCCGCACGCGCCGGAAACGCATCAAGGCGTCCGGCGATCTGCGAGAAGCATGAAAATCGTTCGCTTTTTGGACCAGGCGCACGTTTTTGAGGCATAGCGTGCGCCTTCTGTAGAAAGCGAACGCTGTTTGTGTTTTTTTTTTTAAAATTTTTTTGGCTTGAAACGACTTCGTTTCAGGGTAAGAAGGAAAAAAGAAAAAGAAATGTAACCACAGTTTGTTATCTCGCCGCTTTTCAGCAAACTAAGGAATCCCGTCGCTTATCCCGCCGTTTGTTATCCTAGTAATCTAAGGAAACTTAAAAAAAAAGGAACCCTAATTGTTATCCTACCGGTTTTATAAGAAGGAATACTCCCACTGTGATTTTCACTTCTCCACAGCAAATCTTTTTTTACTTCTTCTCCAGTTTTCCTTCAGCAGTTAAAAAATTCACTTATCTCGCCACTGTGATTTTTTACTTTTTTGTTATCCAGCTGTTTATTTTACTTCAGCAAACAAAAAAATACTCCCAGCAAACTTTCTTCTCCAGCACTTTTTTTTCACTTCTCCAGCATTTTTTTTTTTGACAACTCAAAACAATGAGTACAAGCAAGAAGGATATTTTCTGGAAATATGCATATAATAAAGAAGGTGTAGGTTTTCCGAGATGCAAATTTTGTGACAAAAAATCAAGTGGTGGTATAAATCGATTGAAACATCATTAGGATGGAACCCACCGAGGCGTTGAACCTGTGGTGGAGACCATGTGCAGCACAATGCATTGATTTAATGTTGGAGGATATTGGGAAGATGAAAGTTTTTGACAATACACTCCAAAAGGCTAAGAAAGTTGTGAAGTTTATATATGGTCATTCGATTATTCTTGCAATGATGAGGAGATTTACAAATGATAGAGAGCCTATTTGCCCAGCGGTCACTCGATTTGCAACTGCATTCTTAACACTTCAAAGCATATACAAACATAAGAGGCCACTAGCAAATATGTTTACTTATAAAGAATGGGAAGAAACAACTTATTCTCGCAGTACCGAGGGCTTGGATACTACACACATTGTGTTGTATGATCCCAATTTTTGGCCTCATGTTGCCTTTTGCATCAACGCAACTTTACCACTAGTTTGTGTTCTAAGAGAGGTTGATTGCGAGGAGAGACCAGCAATGGCATTTATCTATGAGTTGATGGATAAGGCAAAAGAAAATATCAAAGCGAATTTTAATGGTGCAGAACGCAAGTATCAACCAATTTGGAGGAAGATTGATTCTAGATGGACTCCACAACTCCATCAACCTTTACATGCTGTTGGGTACTACTTAAACCCTCAATTGCGCTTTGAGGAGTCTTTCTTTGATTGTGATGAAGTGAGGAATGGCTTGTTTGCATGCATGGATTGGATGTTGTCGCAAAAGGACCGGGTTCTAGCAGATGTACAACTTGAGTCATGTTGGCCATTAACGGCTCGTTTGGTAGCCATGTCAGGATATGACATGTTAGGATATGACATGTTAGGATATAGCAAGTTAGATAAAGTGGGAATGATAGCTTGGTGTTTGGTAGAAAAATGTACTATTTAGATTAAATTGTAAAATTATATTTTTATCCTTGTTATATTATATACTATATACATTTATAAGTTTATATAAATATATGATAATTTAATATATATATAAAAAAATCTGGAATAAAAATTTTTATTGAAATTTTTTTTTTTAAAAATCTGGAATAAAAATTTAAATAAAAATTTTTGAATTTTATTTTTTATTTTCGAACTAATTTTATTTTTTATTTTCGAACTCTAAATAAAATTTTTTAATTTTTATTTTTTTATTTTCGAAATTTAAATAAAAAATTTTGATTTTTATTTTTTATTTTCGAACTAATTTTATTTTTTATTTTCGAACTTTAAATAAAAATTTTTTATTTTTATTTTTTATTTCGAAATTTAAATAAAAATTTTTGATTTTTATTTTTTATTTTTGAACTAATTTTAGTTTTTATTTTTGAACTTTAAATAAAATTTTTTGATTTTTAGTATTTATATTTCAGATTTTAAAAAAAAATAAAGGTGTAATTTTGGGATTATTGGGTTAAAATGAGCACTGTTCAATCAAGTTATTTAAACCCACCATTTTGGTGAGTTTCGTAACCAAGCTTGAATATTGGAATAGTGAAGGGCTTGAGCTTAAAGCCGGGCAAAGGAGTTAATGAAACATGGCTACCAAACGCTTGTTTCAGTCGGTTAATATATCTAACCTGCCGAAACATGCCTATCATACAGGCCATAAGTATATAGGATACAGCTTGGAAAGTGTTTTAAACAACAAGTCACGGTTTTCAAACTGAAAGTGAGCGTAAGTCTTGTTAAAGTGAGTTGTCAGAATACAAAGAACTAGATATGAAGTGTATACTTAAAAATAATCACAAATATTAAAACAGTAAATGCAGAAGGTAACTGACACGGTAATTAAAGTAGTTTGAGGTAAACCCCTCTACGTCCACTGGTCCTCCACACAGGAGTGAAACTATTTATTATAAATACTACGTACACAACTACGTATTTATAATCAAACCTAATCAATATATCGTTCACACAGATTGATATAATGATCTTAGCCTTCAACCGTTCACACAGATTGGTTTAAGCTTTCACTTGACTGGCTTCTTCACACACAGTTTCGAAGCTTCGTCTCTTCAATGCAAGTTCGTCACACACAGTTCAGGAATAGCAAGGTTTCTCGGTCCACACAGGGCTGATGAGTTTTGTTCAAGGGTAGAACAATGATTAAACAACAGCTTTGATTTTCTGACCTTTTAACTGATGATGTATTGTTCACAGTTTGAGCACTTGTATATCTCTTCTTTCAGAATAGCAATATGCTTTGTAAGATATGTTTGCTCAGATGTATATGATGATAACTTCGTTGTAGTTAATTTCGTGTTTTGTCAGAGTGTGTCACTTTGATCTTCAAACTCTGGAGATATATATAGCCTTCTTGAATATATCCGTTGAGATAGATCCGTTGAGCAGGATTCCGTTCCAACGGGATGATGTGTTTGAATAAAACACGATCCGGATTTTGCGTTAGATTGAAGATCTCTGACGGCTTGATATTTAAATACTTTATCCTTTAGTATTTAAATATATCTTCTTAAACGGGACTTTGACTTTAGTGAATACCAAAGATTCCTTCTTATCCTGTTTGGATACTGTATGGAATGATAGCTGTATTGTCGGTTCGAGACAGCTTCCAAACTTAGGTCTTATGAGACACCTTTGCTGTATGATAGATTCACTGTATGCTGGGACTACGAGAAGTCTTCGATACAGGATGATACCTTTGATCAGCTTTTCGATACAGCTGCTTGCTGTATGCTGGATTGGCATATTGTCAAAACATTCTGTCATGATCTTTCGACACAGGGATTGTTTATCCCGACAATTTCGATATAGGGATTGTTATCCCAACAAGTCATATGACAAGCAAAGGGGTGAATTTGGAAGTTATGTTGCTAAGAAGTCTCGAATGATGAGATCTCCCGCTTCATGGTGGGAGCGATTTGGCACTGGGGTGCTCGAGTTGAGGAGGTTTGCTATTCGAGTCCTCAGTCTTACTTGCGGTGCTTCTGGGTGTGAGAGGAATTGGCGCACCAATTCGAAATACCTCGACTTTTTTAGAACAGGTCTTTTTGACAAAAAGTATTGGGGCGTAAAAATACATTTGAGATTCATACAAAGAAAAGAAATAGGCTTGATCACAAAAGGTTGAATGCACTTGTGTATGTGAAATACAATACTGGATTGATGGAGAGAAGCATGAGGAGAAGAGCTAAGATGGACCCAATATTGGTGGATGATATTGATTCGGACGATGAGTGGATAGTGGAGAGGGAAGAACCGATTCTTCTAGGGAGTGTTGCTTGGATAGATGATGAAAATATTTTTAGTGTAGCTGCTGTTACAAATGTTCCGATCTCAACGACTAAAGAAGTTATACAGACTGAAGCACCAACACATGTTGTTCATTCATCTTCAATGCACAAAAGAAAAGAAGTTGAAGGCTCAAGCAAGGAGGTGGGTAAAGGAAAGCGACAAGTAGTTTTGGTTGATGAAGCTGATGATGATGCAATCGACCCTAGGCAATTCGATAGTGGGCGATTCCCCATCTCCATAGATACTTTGGACAATTTGGACAGTGATGTGCTTGCGGATACGGAACTTGGTGAGGAAGGAATGAATTCCGAGGAGTTTGAGGGTGTCAATTTTTGATGTGAATCATTCGAATCTGATGATTAAGATCTCACTTAGACATTTATTGTTGAACTTATTTTATTTCATGTTGAACTTGTGGCTTGTATCGTTTAACTTATGTTATTTCATTTTGTTTTGGTTGAATTTTTTATGTTTTTAAACTTTATATATGTTGCTTAAGTTGTATTATTACATATTTGAAGTTTATTTGATTAAGGGATTATTATTTAGGTGTTATTCTATACTTGAAAAAAAAAAAGCACGTAGTGCTTACGCGCTAGCGCCTCAAGGCTTACGCCTTGCTTTTTGGCAGGCCAACACCTAGGCTTACGCCTTCACCTTTTCAAACATTGCTTTTGGTTGTGGTCTTGGAAGTGGATCTAATAATAATAATTAAACCTTGAATAAAATTACAAAATCTACCTTGAGGTTTAGCCTAAATACAAAAAATTTAATTATCTTTCAGAATTACAAATACCCCCTAAAGTATTACAAACATCGGCTTACGGTTTATCTTATTTTATTTTATTTTAAGCAAACACATCCTTTAAGCAACTATTCAGTACTTGTCGGTATTCATAACGAATCAACGGTTTGCGCTTGTATTTCTTGTTCGTATATACAAATTACACCCAAGCTCATCAGTTGGTATTCAGAGTCACGATAACGATCAGCGACTTATTAGGCTTTTTGTACCTCTCACGAGCACCGGCCCGCGAACGACATCATGCAGATCCTTTAGTTGATACTTTGCTATTTGCATGAATTTATGGTAGTAACTAATTTTAGATCATTAATTGACACTATAATCTTCGTCCTGATCCCAATGTAGTTGGGATTAAGGTGTAGTTGATGATGATGATAATGATGCATATGCTATCTCCTTTTTTAAATTGGGTTGAGAACGCTTGAACTGAAAATAGGTTGGGAGTTTTCTCAAAGCATTGCTCCAAATCCATTCCACTTTCTTCATCCCCACTGAAACTTTTAGATGCTGTTCTAAAATCGTCATCATCATAAGTTTTCCACTTGCATGGAAATTATTATGAGACGTCGATGAATTTAGATAATTGCTATAAGCATGTCCCACAACATTTATGTCGTGACACACAACGAAGATAAAATATACATATCATATATAAAATAAATGATGTATCTAATATTGTGATACATCAAGATTCCTAAAAAATATAATGACTATACTATTTCTCTTTGATTCTTCATATTTTGGAACCTTTGTAATATCGTCATTTGGCATACACAATTAACGTCTTGACTAACTTGGCTAGATGATTCTTCTGAATTTTCATTTAAAATATTTTTCCATAGCTCAACAACAAAAAGTATGTAATTTTTTAGCACCAATGATTGAGATAGGAATATTAGAAGTACTGTATTTCTTTATTTTAGGTCTTTTAAACTTATGCAAATTAGTTAACAAATATAATGATACTAATATTAATTACGAAGATCATAATCAAGAGATGCAAAATTAAAAGCAAATTTTGCAACAACTTCAAAACCCAAATTGAAATAATTTGAAAGTCACGACTAATTATATCTTGAAGTTAGTAATTTAAATTCATCTAGTTAATTCCAAATTTAGTTGATTAAATTTAAAACATCAAATCACCTAATCTTGAATTAAAAATTAGACCAAAGTTGGAAAAATAGATTAAATAAAATTAGTGGGGACAGCTGCCCCCTCTGCCCCCACAATGGTGGAGCCACTGTAAATAGGGATCTCTTCATTGTTTTAGGTGGTTGATATGAATAAGGAAACAAAATGAGTTTCTCCCGAGTATTAAGTATTTTTTCGGTTTTCATAACGAATAAATGGTTGGTGTTTGTGTGTTCCTTGTTCGTGTTTACGCCCGCACTGCATTAAAAAGGGAATATGTGAATGCTCAGGTGGTATTTGGACTGAACCTCAAAGGTATTCAGTAAATAACCATTTCGTGAAGCTTCCGAATCTGCTGTTAAAAGCTCATGCCACTCTTGTATTTCTGGTCATGTGTGGTGTAATTCAAGTATTGTGTGTAGATCTTCCATGTTCCATAACTTTATGCAATTGTCACAAAGCTGTCCATATTGTTGCGTGATTTATCTCTCTTGTTATGAACAAAGTGGTTCTTTTATATGGCAGAATCATATCAGTAGTTGTAATATGCATTTCTTTTAATGTTGCAGTTAAACCCATAACATGGATAAGTCCTGATGTGGACACAGACTTGCAGCTTAGTGGTCCAACGCTCTCTAACGACTATTTCGACTCTTCCTGTTCGTATCCGGAGAGTCAGTCAGCAAAAAAGAAGAAAGGGAAAAAGCAAAAATGTGATGCTGATTTTGTCTATGACCTTGATGAGGTCGACATTGAGGAACCTCACCGGCTTTGAGCTCGTCTTCTGCAAACCATTAACCCCGAGTTGTAAGCTTTGAAACTAGTGTAATTACGATCTTTGGGAAGAATTTGATGCTTTTGCAATCTTGTGTTTGATGTCAAGAAAAATTACGATTAAGTTGGCCTAGTTTGTGTACAAACGAAGATGTGTTTCTAAATCTCGTTCGACTTCCTGTGCTGTGTGTGGATGTTGTATGTCGATATGACAGTTTCTCTGTGCAGCTAGGGTGATTCTCTTGAGCAATGATTTCATCATTTTCATTAAATTTTTATCAAGAAATTGTAAGGCTTGAGAAATTTTCATGTTCGTTCAGTTTTTCATTGTAAAGTTGAGAGAGTAATAAATTGTGTAACCCTTTTATGCTAAAACTTCATAATGAACAATTCCTCGTCAAAAAAGGAAAAGAACGGCGAATATAATCATGAAATAACTGGGGAGGTTTCTATTTGATTCAAAATATATATTCAATAAATTAGCTGAATGGAGTAGATAATTAAAGGTTAATTTATTAATATAGACATGATAGAAATACATTAAATAATATTAATATATATCCCAAAATTAATAAAGAAAAACAATATATAACTACCAAATGATTATAACAATAAATAAGTCCCTCCTAGTTTATTAGAACCATATTTCCCTAGAACTATAAAATAATGGTCGAGTTTACAAAAAGAAAACTATTTTATTAGAGATAATTAAGGATAAAAATGGGATAGGGAGGAACTTTTCAGTACCCATTTACATACAATAATATTTTTTTGCCACTTGTACATACAGTGAACTTTTTATTGTTTTATCCATATTGCAATTAGAGGATATTTAAATTATCGGTTATGACTTTTATCTGGACGTATTTGAATTATATAATATACACTTGTGTAAGTTAAATTGAATAACCATGTTATAAGGTTCAAGTTAGAGTAACCATTGAGTCACAATTTTGAACTCGAGTAATATTTTTCGAGTCACAATTTTAAAGGCGAGTAACAACCCGAGTCATGTTTTCGTGTCCGAGTAACATTATTCGGGTCACATTTTCAATTTTGAGTAAAACTCAAGTAAGTATTTTTGAGTAACCATTCAAGTAATCATTTGATTCAAATTTGTGTACACGAATAAAACTATTCAAATAACCATTTGGGTTATATTTTGTACACGAATAACACTCTTCGAGTAACCATTCTAGTCACGTTTTGTGCATGCGTAACCCTTTCGCGAAAGCATTAGACTCATCTTTTACCACTTGAGTAACTATCAAGTTAGCTTGTTCGAGTAATCGAGTAACATAATTATTGAGGGAGTGGCCGAATGATACACTACTCGACTAATCTGAATGTCCATTCGAGTGTCCTTTAGAACTAGTGTAGTTAATTCGAAATAATGTCATTTTCGAGTGACATAACTTTTTTCCGTCTAAAAAAAAAATCTCACATCAGGAGTTCTCTCTCTCACCTCGGATAGGAAGAATTATTTCGACTGCAAAAGGATAAAAGGTACGTCTCGCTTAACTTAATCAATAATGAAACTATCTATTGCATAGCATACTTTCAACTAATACTTTTACTTGAAATATTAGAAAATATTCAAATAATAAATTGTGGTTTTGTTTCATCTAATTTAGATCTCGCAAACCTATTTGAGATATGAGTTTTTAGAAAAAGGTTTCCTTTCGTTCTGATGGCAAGTGTATGATTTAGACTATCACAGTGGATGTGAACAGATGCTACATGTACCAGTTGGTGGAATGAGCTATAAATTATTGTTAGACAATATTCACAGTATGTGAAGCTGATAGTGTTAGGAATACTTGTTAGATTTTGATGATGTCATCCATGTACTTGTGATTTATTCAAATGTATACTCTAAATACTTGACATTGTAAAGAAGAACTAAATGAGTATCTTCTATGAGCCATTGATGTAGGCTAAGATTGCTCTGAAGTTAATCAGTTAAAAATCGGCTAAGTATAGAACCGATGATATATCAGGTAAGTTATCAAGCGAACTTTGGTCAACAGAAATATCAGAGAGGTTTGACCAAAACACTGTAGCAGCCGAAGAGCAGACGAGTTATCATCAGACGAGAAAAGTTCAGCCGAATCTTGGTCAACTCAAGCAGATTAGAGAAGGTTGACCACAGACAAGTTATCATCAGACAACTTATCAGAGAAGGTCTAGTAAAACACAAAACATCACCTGAAGTTTGACCATCAGATCAGAGAACATTCATCAGATCAGAGAGGAGTTAACCATAGGCAGAGAGGTTTGACCGCACATCTGTCAGGTCTGGCCAAGAGATATCAGATAAATTTTTTCAGACAAGATATCAGCCAAGTTTAAGAAACCCAGTCCACATCAGCAAGCGTTGACGTCAACAATAATGGAAGTTCACATGCAGACGTAAGGAGACAAACCGAAAAGATTTCCGGAAAGTTATGAATAAAATATTCGTTGAGATCCGCGTGCTGAAGACTTATGAATATACAAATCAAGAAAAGCGGCACGACCAAAAGAATTCTTTCAAATGGTCGGAATTGAAAAGGGAATCAAGCCGTACAATGGAATGATAAGATAAACAAAGAAGTCCACTCTCCAACTGACGGATTTGTTACAGGAGATGCAACGGCTATGAAAGAAGCTCAAAGAATCGCACTATAAATATCTGAAGATCAGAATTGAGCAAAGTACGATGCGAACAATACTTACAAGCAATCTAAGCAATCAAAGCAACCACAGCTATCAAGAGAACTATAGCATCGTGAAGAGCAAAGCTTTGAAAGATCATATTCTGAGAAGCTCTTGAAGTTGGAGAAGACAACACTCTTGTCTTTAAAGTTGAGTACGGAGTACTTCTGTGAACGAGGTTTTTCAGAAGTTTCGCGACTGATAAGGCATCCATGGGTTCTTGATTAGAAGGTGCTAGACAGATCGAGAGTTGTTGAGGCATCTACGAGTTTTCGATCAAGAAGTGCTAGGTAGTCAACGGAGTTGCAACGGCCATGGGTTTCCACTGGTTGGAAGATGTTGTAACTGGTTTGAATCATTGTAACGTTTATTACTGGTTGAAATTTATAGTGAATTCATCTCCAACTGGTTTGGAGAAAAGTGGACTAGTAGAGGATTACCCCACCTCTGAAACCACTATAAGTGCATGTGTGTTTTACTGCATTCATCATACTTATATGCTGCATTCATATTTACTGTTCCATTTAGTAGTCAACTGTCTTCCGCATTGCTTAGTATTTACAGTTGACATAAGTCACCTGCAGTCGATATAAGTCACCTGCAGTATTACCAACTTTGCTTCCACACTACTCATCTGCATCTAAGGTTTATTAGCTGCATATTATACAGCTGAAGAAACTCACCTGATTAAGGAAAAGAGTTTAGTAAGTCTATTCACCCCCCCCATTCATGTATTCCCTAGAAGTTTTATGAGTATAGATACCAACACAAGTGGAGTCTTTGTAAAATGAAATGCCATCTAGGGAATCATAGAAAATGCAAATCTTTTAGGAACTCATGTCCTAGGTTTGTAAAAATCCTCTAAGAGCTCACGTCCTAGGTTTGTAAAAATCCTCTAGGAACTCACGTCCTAGGTTTGTCAAAAATCCTCTAGGAACTCACGTCCTAGGTTTGTCAAAATCCTTTACATTAAAAACATGGCCAACGGTTAATCAAAACATTTGTGAGCTCTTGTCACATATACCGCATACAATAATCAAAACACTCATGATCCCTTGTCACGTGACTCCGTAGGTTCATCAACCCGCACGTACTATGCCAAACAAAAATATCATAATACCATGAAATCTTGTCACATATCAACACAACAACATAACACTCGTGATCCCTTGTCACGTGGCTCCGTAGGTTCATCAACCCGCACGGACTATGCCAAACACAAATATCATAATACCGTGAACTCTTGTCATGTATCAACACAACAACATAACACTCGTGATCCATTGTCACGTGGCTCCGTATGTCATCAACCTGCATAGACTATGCCAAACCAAAACAATCACAACATCCAGTCCCGACTCTATGATCTCTTGCCACGAGTCACCGTAGGCCCCGTCGAACCCACACGGTTGGACGTACTGTGTCCCGACCCCATGATCGACTGCCATGTGTCATTATAGGCCTCGTCAGACCCGCACGACTGGACCTCAGCACTAAATACTAAGTTCCTATTCCATGGACCCTTGCCATGAATCCTCGTAGGCCCCGTCAAACCCGCACGAGTGAACTTAGCATCACAACACGAATCTTCACAGTTACATTCACATTTCACCAAGTCCATGCACGACAAATCAACCGCATTGATCACAACAAAATCACGCATCATGCACAAGTAACACAATCTCAACACGCAATTCATCATTATCAACGACACACGACCAACATAGCTCATAATCAATGCACAATACATTGCACAACCATGTGTACAACCAAGCCAACACGATTATCACAACCCTGCACACAAAACACGATACACAATACATATATCCAAGTAACATAGTCATCACCAATCCCATATAATGGGTAACACATAACCAATTCACACGAACCACGTTTTCAAAGGTAAACCAACCATCAAAACACAACACACGATTTATAATCACAAGACACAAGTTATATAACAAGATACTTGCCTTAATAACCGCTATCGAACACTCCAAAGAACACGGTTCAACTGGGAAACCTCGGACCTCGAAGAAGACATCGAATGGGAGGGTTCCGAACTCGAGTTCTTCACATGGATTTCATTCCTAAGACATAACATCAATAAATCAACGATCGTACGAGTAGAAATAATCACATAACGCCCGAATCCCCCTCTAAGACCTTTTATCGGACACCTTCAAGGCGTCGATTAGGTCAACAAAACAACGAATGCTTGACAATCCAACCATGGAACAACAAGAAAAATGATAGGATACACCTTAATAATCATCGATCCACCACAAATCTAAGTTATTATGGGCTAATCGGACAAGATCAAGTAAAATCCGCAATTTTCCCAATCTTAAGGTTTTAGGAAAACTTACTCTGATTCGCTTGATCAAATGATGTTTTGGAATGATTAATCGATGATATGAACTTTAGAACTTCATGGATTCATCGCCTGACAACATGCCTTCGACTTCTCTAAGACTCCAGTTGCGGACAGAAAAGAAAGGAAATGAAAAATGAGTGAAAATATGACTGCTCAGTCATATTTATACTGGCGCGTCCCTAGTGTGCGCTAGGCTTCTGGACTAGCATGCGCTATCGGCCAGTCTTGGCCTAGAACCTTCGGCCGGGGCCGCATAACCCGGTCCTGCTGACTTAACCTGACGACCAGAACCTTCCTGTCCGACCGCGATAGCGCACGCTGCGCGGACACTTGCGTGCGCTAGCCGACCATTCCAGAACTCTCTGAACTAAACTGCTCGGCCAGGTAACGTGCGCTGGTCGACGGATAGTGTGTGCTACACCTACCGATTAGTGCGCACCACGACCGACCCTATCATGCACTACCTGTCGATCCTTCCCGTCTTCTTTCGTCCTTTTCTTGTTGCTCAGCTTCTGGAAACTTTTGCACTTTCGGGTGTGGACATTTATTTTCATAATGTCCAGGTTTTCTGCAATTGTAGCATAAGGTAGAATAACCAGAGGGAGGAGATTCAGAGCTTACCTTGTGAAAAGGCTTAGGCCTGTATGGAGTCTTTCCAGACTGTTTGATAAACTTTTTGAACTTGTGCATAAGCAGAGCCATTTCATCTTGTGACAGGATGTCATCATCGTTGTCCACAGTCTTGTGTGCATATTTAGATGTGCTAGGTGGAGAGTTGTGTCTCCTGTCAGATACAGCGGCTAGTGCTGTAGTCTTGGCAGGTGACTCTTCGGCCTTTTCTCTTCTGTCAATATCATACTTAAAGGCTTTGAGGTCAGAGATTAGGTCAGAGGTAGAATTATCATTAAGATTACAGGATACACACATAAATGTAGTCTTAATGTCCCATCGGGCAGGGAGCAATCTAAAGATTTTAAAATTTTTCTCCTTTTGGGTATACACTTCACCCAATTCTTCAAGTTCACCAACAATGCGAGTAAATCTGAGGTCAATCTCCTCAAGCGTTTTAGAAGATTTCATTTCAAAGGATTCGAACTGCTGAGTAAGTTTGGAAATCTTATTTTCTTTTGAGAGCTCAGTACCCTCGCAAATCAGCTTGAGTTTTTTCTAGATTTCCTTAGCGGTCTTACAGCTTTTTTACCTTGAGAATGTGTCTTTATCGAGAGTGACAAATAGTACATTCTTGGCAACGTTGTCCATATTGGCTCGCTTGCGCTCATCAGTCGTCCACTGATAACGCTCTTTCTCGAGCATCTTGGCGTAAGGTTTCCCTTCCATCCTTGGGGCTGTATTGACCTTCAAAATTTTGATAGGTCCTTCTTGGATGACATAAATCATTTCCTCGTGCATGGCCATAAGATGGGATTACATCATGATTCTCTAGTCATCAATCTCATTAATCGAAAACATTGGAACCTTTTTATCATAGATGAGTCCATTTTATACATGGAATGATGAAAGTCTAAAATATAGTTTTCATAAGCTAGTGATTAGGGGATCTGATTCAGTTAAAAACTGACTGATTAATTTTAGAATCAACCGCTCTGATACCACTTGTTGGCCACTAAATATACAATAAACAGCTTGGAATGTAAGGGTACAATAAGCTGTACGATTTTTGAAGTTAATTGCGTAGCGGAAGTCTGTATGGTGAGTTGGTGAAAATACTGCAAGTGGGTGATCTCCTGTTTGCTTGATCCGTACAGGGTTTTAAAATGTATACTTATAAATCGACAATAGAATTAAAACAGTACAGACAGAAGGTAACCAACACAAAGTTTAAAGTGGTTCGAGGTAAACCCCTCTACTCCACACAGGAGTAAAGAGTTTATTAAAATCACTACGTACACAACTACATGACTTTAACTAAATCCGTCTTTGTATCGTTCACATAGATTGATACAGGGCTTGTATTTGGACCATTTACACAGATTGGCTTGAGCTTTTTTGACTTGGTTTTTCTCACACAGATCGAAGCTTCATCTTCAATGCTATTCTTTCCACACGGGTCGGAATACGCAAGGATCCTTAGTCCACACAGGGCTAATGATAATTTCAACGGTAAGGGTAGAACAAATCTCAAATAGCAGCTTTTTATTTGATGAATGTTTGTTGTATGTTGTGCTATTTGCATTGAGGACTTGGTATATTTCTTCGCTTGAATACTGTTGTATGCTCATGGAATATACTGCTCTTGAAAATCTAGATTGACAGAGTAATCTTGTCAGAATATGGGCAATAATGAATAACTTTTCGTGTGTGCTGAAGTCCTCTTGCTTGGGATATTTATAGCCTTAGAATTGTATCTGTTATAAATGTATCCGTTGTTGGTTGGTGAGATGTTAACGTCTGTCTCTTGATGGGTGGTTGCTGAATGTTTGAATTAAAGTAGATTGCATTTAATGCTTGAAACATCCTTTCTGTTTTTGCATTAAATGCTCTTCAGAGCGTTCAGACTTGTCTTTCTCCAGCTGCATTAAATGCTGTCCTATAAGCAATAAATGTTGCTTTAACCGTGAATATATTATGAATAAACAATATTTATGTCACAACGTTTAAAAGTTTTTTATGATCAGTGTTGTTGGATGTATTTTATTTTTCCAAAGTAAACACCTTCAGATTGTATGCTGTATCCAACACAATAAGTAACTTTTCTGTATGAGGCAGACTCTATAGGATGGATTGTAGAATATCTCTTTGCTGTATGGATGGGCTGAATGGAGAGTCCTTACAGCTTCCATACTTAACGGTATTCCGACTTTTTTAAGACTTCTTTGCTGTATGTTGGCAATTATCAAAACAGGAATATTTATCCCAACAGAGTAGTTTAAAATATCTATAGTATAATATAATAGGTGGTAAAGCGTGATGTGGAGTTTGTGTTGCAGGCTTCCTCAATACTTGTGAATTTCGTAGTTGTGGTTGCATGGAGTTTTTTAGGAGGATTGTTGCTATAGATTGCGGTGAGGTGTTTGATTTGAGTGGAATGTTCATTGCTCTTGTGTGTTGGAGGAGTGAGATGTAACTGATAGCTGAAATATAATTTAAATGATTGTTGTATATCATTAGTGTATAGCAGTTGCGAAATTCAGTCACTTGAGAACATGAGAGGTTTATATATATGTATGTATTGGTTGTTGAGAATAGGGAAATGCCTACAAAGTAAATGTTAGTTGATTGAAAGTAATATGGAAGAGTGGAGATTATATATTTCTAAATGACAACATGAATGATAAAATGATATGAGAATTTTACCATTATATGAAGTCACAGTGAGATGAGTTGCCATAATAATGGGTTATGTTGCCATAGTTTTCATCAGTGTAATGCCCCCATTTTTGACGAAGTCGCCAAATATAGTCAGGATGGTAGTTTCAAATCTGAAAATAACATCATTTCAGATTTCAGGTGTCAATATATGTAAATGACAGATATTCTACCTTTTGTTTGTTATGATGATATCGTGGAGTAGAATTTCTTCGCCTGATTTATTAGTTCGAGTTCTACATGGTTCAATATTTATCAGCAGCCCGATTATATCTGTTTGGAGTTTGTAATGAGGCATATAATATTTTTGGTTGAGTTGAAATTATTGAAATTGAAGGGGGGGCGGGGGGGTAGCAAGAGTTTTAAGAGTCAACCAATTTTGTTCAGTGTGTTGACATTGTAACACCCTCAAGATATTCAGGGTATATTACAGCGCCGTGGACCCCCATGTAGGACCCACCAGGCTAAATAAGAAATACCGATCATCTAACCATCTCGGTTAGCGAGAAAACACACAACACCAAGACAAAAATTAAATAAAACTCCCGGTACAACCGGTAAACCAGACATCACCGAAAATTACAAATAACATTACTATATAAACCCATTTCAAATCAAAACGCCTAAGTACTCGCGAGTACGGTCCATAAGTTTACAAGTTAAAAATAAACGTTTAAAATGGGGAATTTAAATAAAGGACTCATTTGCACACGTCAACAACCTTGGCCAGCATCCTCGTACTACTCCAGTGCCCGCTCGTCCAGCTGAACGCGACCTGAAATTCATAACACGAATTTCCCCAAAATGGGTCCCCAAAGGGGTTAGCAATTACGCTAGTACAAGTAATCAAGGTAAACCAATCGCTTAAACATTTCATAGTACATGCATCAAGTCATTTCAAAATCAAAATAAGACATGTCTTTTTTCGGAAAACAAACAGTCAATAATCACAGTTCAAACTTGCCTAGGACCGTAGCTAAACCACTGGTCCCATCCGAGGCCTCTATGGACCCTCTAGGACTGACCATAGTTAAAAATCAAAATCACGCACATGCATCACCTAGGACCGGGGCTAAACCACTGGTCCCATCTGAGGCCTCTATGGACCCTCCCGAACTGGCTAGCCAACAAGCTCGTGAATCAGGAGCGAAATCACAGATTCCTCCGCGGCCCCATCGGACCCTCCCGGAATGAGCAAAGCACACACATATACATTCTCATTTCATGTTAAACATAAAGGTTTCACAAGAATACTTTCCTTGAGAATATTGAGGACGAAATGGATGGGAAAATCAACTACGCTCGCTAGGAGCCGACGACCACGAACCTAACGATTCGAATAATACAATCACAACCAATTCTATACGAGTACAAAAACAAAATACACCCGAAAACCCACCTACGATTCATGTAAATTCGTACAAAACAACAACGAGGGCGGGTCGCGACTGAACCCTCTCGATTTCACAAATACCATGAAATTTACCATGAACTCGTAGGGAAAACATGAATACCACTAAGATTAATCACACACATCATGGATTAATCAACAATACGGAACGAATTGGACATTAAAGCGAAAACGCCCAAATTCCCCAAAAATAGGGTTCTAAGATATTACCTTGGATCAAAGACGAAGAACACAAGTAGATGTTGTTAATCTACACAAAGGACTCAAAGGAAAATGATAGTTGAGGTGATTGGAAGAAGAAATCGCCTCAAAATCGCCTCTTTATCGCTCAAGCCGCGGGGAAAGAAGAAAAATGAGAAATAGATGCGTCTAAGGTCAACTCTCGGGTATATATACCCGGATGGTTTAGCGTGCGCTAACCAGTTAAACCTGGTCCAGAACCTTCGGTTCTGACCCATTGTCGTGGCTATCCGTAAATAACGTGCCTAACAACCCCCTGATAGCGCGCACTAACGAGCCATAGCGTGCGCTACCTGTTCGTCTCCGGAGTCCAGAAACATTCTGCCTCAACTGGAATACCAAATTAGCGCGTGCTGCCACACAACTAGCATTCGCTAAGCCTCAACCATAGCGTGCGCTAACCCACAGACTTAGCATGCGCTAAACTACTCGTCTAGAGAGCAAAAACAACCTATTGCCATTACTGTACTCGAACCATTAGCGCACTGTTGTGCGGCGATTTATACGCCTCAATGGCGACCGTCAGAATGGTCGGAAGCCAACCAAAGAAGACAGAGGCTGGGCAAGTGCCTAGCGGTCGACATCCAAGGCGATTGTCTATTGGCATCTGGCGATCGCCTCTAATGTCCGACTGGGGACGACCGTCTCATGCCACGTGTGAATCCGACATTCGTCAAAGTCTGCAAAGACTGAATCTCGGGATGAAGGCCCACGTGCAGATCCGCATAAGGCTCCGCAAGAACAGGCCCTACTCCAACCCATCAGCAGCTGTCAGTAATAAGGACGGCCTCACCTACCGACAGACCCGCCGAAAGGTCCTAGGTGGGACCTCCCAAGGAAATGAGAAGAGGCACCTGCCGCCTCCTTATTGGTTCACGCATCTGGCTGCCAGCAGCAGCTGCGGACTTTAAGGAAACAGTCCCACGTGTTGGGACGATCGCCCTCCTTATTTAAATGAAAGGATCGGCGATCGCCCGCGGTGGACGGAGAGATCCCATCAACATTTTCTCCTATAAATAGGAGGCCTCCAGCATTGGCAAAAGGGAGTTACAACGTTAACACGATTACACACAGCAAACAATACAGAGAACTCCTCATCTTTGTAACAAGAACTCACAGAGCTTCAACTCTGGTTCTTCAGGCAATCTTCAGCACTCAAGAACTAAGATAACTAGAGTCTTTACACTCATTGTAATTGTACTCTAACATTAATATTTGTACTCTCAAGTATTCGTATCTATAATATCTCGCGAAAGCATTCAAGCCCAGGACTAACAACCCCGGCAAATCTTGTGTTATTTACTTCCCCACGGACGTGCTCTCGCATTTTGTTTGTTACTCGTCCATTCCAGCATATCATGTCCAGATAATATTTTGGGTAACAAAAATTGGCGCTAGAAGAAGGGCTAACCTTCATTTTTATTCCAACCGTCTCGAAGAACACTCACTGTTCTCCGGGGCATATACTTGAAGAAACACTCACTATTCTTTAAATAAAAACCTTCACAATCATGACGTCGGCCACGACCTCGAAAAGAGCCACTCTATGATCCGTCGGACACCTTATTCCGGCCCAGGTCGAGTCCCAACCTACGGCGGAAGGCGACCGCGGCGACGCTAGACTCTCACTCTTGCCCCCGAGGGACGGCCCCAGCCTCTCACTCGATCAATTCCAAACTGTGGAACAGATAGAGGAGGCCATGGCCATCCTAAGGGAGCGACGGAGAACATGCGACTCGCCCACCATTACTCCATCAGCCATCCTCCGTGCGGGCAAACGGAAGCTCAAGGCGCTATATGTCGAGAAATTGTCAGAAAGCCCCGAGCCGCAGGAAAAGGCGCTCGTAAGGCGGGACGATTCCATCTTCAGCTGCCTAGGGAGTGATCCCTCATGGCGACCCGGGCATTCGGGCCCCAGCCATGAGACATCGGAGTCCGAATCCCTCACTAGGAGTTCGGCGTACCCAACTCCCAGAAGACAGGCCGGCCGTCTGGCTCCCGCTCGCCAAAAAATTGAGCTTGGCGGCAGATACCTCGTCACCTACCACGGGGCTAGGAGATCGGTGCATGATCGCCTCGTCTCCCATTCCGAGAGCCAAACCACGAGCAGTCAGGCTACGGCGATGGCCGCAATGCAGCGCCAGCTCGACAAAATGAAGGCGCTCATAGAAACTGGGGCAGGTGCCAAGAGATCGATCGCCGGACAGAGTGAGCCGATCGCGGTCCAGATCGAGCTTTCCCCCGTGCAACCAAAGATCGCTCCTCCTCAAACACCTCTATATGAGGTGAGATCGGATCCTGAAACCCACTTGAGCAAGTTCCAGATCTACATGACTGGGTGCGGGGAATCAGACACGATGAAGTGCTGAATGTTCCCATTAACACTGGGCGATCTTGCCGATAGGTGGTACATCTCATTGCCACCGCGCTCAATCAACTATTTTGTGAAGATGGCGAACGACTTCACGTCGTATTTTGCCGCTAAAGTCACTCGTCCAGAAGGTCCCCACCCATGATGAAGATCAGGCAGGGGAAGGACGAGCCCGATGAAGACTACATCGACCGGGTGGATAAAATAGTCCTTACTGGCGAGCCCATTAGTGATGAGTTCGCCCTCTACTCGGTCCTGGGGGGATTATATGGCCATTCACCCATGTTCAGGCACCTCACGAAGGACATCCCCCCAACCTACACGATCTTCTGCGTCAAGGCCGCCGATTTTCTGGCCAGGCAGAGGATGCTCACCCTTCGCTTAGGCGAGGGATCTACTGGAGAAGGGAAGGCGCCATCTCCCATCCCGAAGAAGGCGGTCGCCAAACCGCCTGGTGATTTGAAGGCCTTCGAGGATGTGGAAGTTCACCACCTCCGCAACCTCAATCTGTCTCCGGCCCATATCTTCAACGCCATAAAGTGGCGCGAATGGCTTAGAAAAGCCGAAACTGATGAGGGACAACGGTCATCTGGACCGCAACAAATTTTGTGCCTACCACAAAAGTCCCGACCACAACACCAGCCAGTGACGCGACCTCCTCAGACAACTCTGGAGGTTGTTCGACGAAGGCAAGCTGGACAATTTGGTGACCAAGCCAGAAACCCGGGCAGAAAGGACCGAGGGGCGCGATCGCCGACAGAACGACGGAATCCCCCCTAATCCGGTCTCCAGGATTGAGCAAAGCGAGCCGGAGTACTCAGACGAGTCGATTCCTTCGATCAAACCCGGCGGCCGGATCAATATGCTTCAGTCGGGAGGTGGAAACCTCGGAGGTCTTTCCCCAGTTTCCACCATATCAAATAGAAAGTGGAAGGCCGAGCTGAGGGCGTTCGCCGGAGTCCATGTCGTGGTGCCCCCAAAGCCGACCATCTCCAAAGACGCGCTCATCTCCTTCTCGAACAAGGATAGCGAGGGAGTGTAGTGCCCCAAAGAGGATGCATTGGTAATATCTGCATGTATCCTTGGGAAAATGGTCGACCGCGTGCTGGTTGACAATGGGAGCTTTTGCAACATCATATTCAAATCTGACCTGGACCAGCTCGGCAACCTGACCAAGTTCATCAAGCCATTTGATACCATGCTTCAAGGGTTCGTGGACAACACGGTCCAAGCCTACGGAAGGATCAAGCTCTCTATCGAGCTAATATGCTGTTACGATCCCAAGGTTAAGATCACTAGAAACCTCAATTTTGTAATCAAAGATAGGCCCAACATCTATAAAGGGTTCCTAGGTCGCCCTTTTCTAGAAACCTTTAAGGCGGTCGCCTCTTTTTTCTTTTACTGTATCAAGTTCCCCACTACCGATGGGACGGTCGGTACTGTAAAAGGAGACCAGCTAATGACAAAGAAATGTTTGAATTACTCATGCGTCGTAACTTCCCCTTTAAACATTTCCCGTACTATTTATAACATTGAGGCGATCGACATTCAACCAATGGAGATCGACGAGCCAAGCACCTCATACCAGCCCGACTCAGAGGACGGCATCTCGCATCAATTATCGGATGACATCGAGCTAATGATCGCTTTAGAGCCAAGCCTCGACATTGATCCAAGGATCGAGTCCGGCAATCGTTCCAAACGAGAAGCGACCGTCCCCATTGAAGAGTTGGAAAGTATAACAATCGATCCGGCTCGCCCGGAGTGGGAAGTCCAGATCGGCTCAAGCATCGGTCCCGAGTTAAAAGACGATCTGATCAGTTTACTACGTAAGAACATTGGAATCTTTGCCTGGTCGCATCAAGATATGGTCGGCATCAGTCCTGAACACGCTTGCCACTATCTAAAGATCGACCCGGTGAGGAAGCCTGGTCACCAAAAATGTAGGAAATTCGGTCATGAGAAGTACGCTGCGCTCGACGCAGAAGTCAAAAAGCTACTCGACAACAAACTGATTGGAGTAGCTACCGATGAGCCACATTGGGTAGCCAACGCAGTGCTCGTCAAAAAGGCGAGCAACTCCTGGAGGTTATGCATCGATTTCACCGACCCCAACGCGGCATGTCCGAAAGACCACTTTCCAATGCCTCATATTGACCACTTGGTCGATAGCACGACAGGTTGCAAAATGATGTCGTTTATGGACGCCTTCGCTGGGTACTATCAGATCCCAATGGCGGGGAAAGACGTAAAACACACATCATTCCACACGGAAAAAGAATGCCGTTCGGTCTGAAAAAATGCGTGGGCGACCTATCAACAACTAGTCAACGGGATGTTTGCCGATCAGATCGGAAAGACCATGGAGGTTTACATTGACGACATCATGGTCAAGAGCCTCAAAAAGGAAGATCACTTCAAAGACCTTGCCGAGACGTTCGCCATCCTCGAGAAATTCAACATGAAACTGAACCCCAAGAAATGCAACTTCGGGGTAAGCTCCGGAAAGTTCCTGGGGCACATCGTGAATCAAAGTGGGATCGAAGCGAACCCCACCAAGATCCAGGCGATCCTAGATATGCAGGAGCCACGGAATGTCAAACAGGTGCAACGCCTCACAGGTTGTCTAGCAGCCCTTAACCGTTTCATTTCTCGACTCGGAGACAAAAGCAAGCCATTCTTCGCCACCATAAAGAATAAGAAATTTGCGTGGACGAAGGAAAATCAAATGGCGTTCGCCAAAATCAAAGAGTATCTGTCTAATCCTCAAATTTTGGCGAAGCCAATCCCCGGCGAAAAACTATTCCTCTACCTGGCGGCCTTGGAGGTTGCGCTGAGCGCTGTATTAGTGCGAGCATAGGGGCAAGCCCACTTTTCGATCTACTTCGTTAGTCAAGCGCTCCATGACATGGAAACGCGTTACACGCCTCTGGAGAAGCTCGCCTACGCATTAGTCATGAGTGTTCGCAAGCTGAGGGCCTACTTCTTCGAACACCAAGTGGAGGTGCTGACGACTCTCCCCCTAAGGCAAGTTCTGCACCGGCCAGACACCAACGGGCGACTCCTCAAGTGGTCACTGGAGATCGCCCAATACGGTGCCACGTATGCTCCTCGCATGACGATCAAAGGCCAGGCTCTGGCGGATTTCATAGTGGAATTAACGTTCCCGCCCAGTCCGACCCAGGTCGGCCATCCTGCCTCGAAATTGTACGTAGATGGATCGGAGACCAGCTCGCGAGCAGGGACAGGGATTGTCCTCATCAGCCCCGATGGCCAAAGTTTTACAAATGCTGTGCATTTCGGGTTCCGTGTGACCAACAATGAAGCCGAGTACGAAGCCTTGGTAGGCGGGCTCGATCTAGCTATCGCCATGGACGTTCATCGCCTCCACATCTTCATGGACTCCCTCTTGGTCGTGAACCAAGTCAAGGGGGAATATGAGGCGCGCGTTGAACAGATGATCAAATATCAAGAATTGGTCGCCGAAATATGCACAAAGTTTGAAGAAGTTCTGATTGAACAAGTCCCGAGAGAGCACAACTCCCAGGCCGATGCCCTATCCAAAATCGCATCGTCAGATGGGGCGGCAGACTATTCTAATATCCAAATCACGAAGTCACCAAAGTGGCGATCGACAGAAGGCTGGTCACCGCAGTTGCCATCGCCGAAGAGAACTGGATGACTCCGTTCATTAAGTACTTGAAGGACGGAACGGTCCCTGCAGATCGGATCAAAGTTCGCCAGCTTCAGCTCCAGGCATCCAGATACACCCTATTGGACGACCAGCTTTACAAGAAAGCTTTCAGCCTACCTCTCCTCAAATGCATTACGCCGGAGGAAGGCCGACTTGTTTTAGCCTAAATCCATGACGGGATCTGTAGAAATCACGCTGGAGGGCGAGCTCTCATCCACAAGATGACCAGGCAAGGCTTTTTCTGGCCTACCCTACAAAAAGACGCGATCGCCTATGCCCGATCTTGTCACAGGTGTCAAATAATGGGCCCGAATATCAAGCTCTCCCCCGAGCAGCTCACTTCTATGTACAGCCCGTGGCCGTTCGCCCAATGGGGCATCGACCTCATCGGTCCTTTGCCGACGGTGCCAGAGGGATGTAAATTCGCCATCGTAGGGGTCGATTATTTCACGAAATGGGCAGAGGCCGAGCCACTCAACAAGATCGGCCAAGAACAAGTGATCAAGTTCATTTGGAAGAACATCATATGCCGATTCGGTCTACATCAGGCTATTATCTCCGATAATGGAAAGCAGTTCGATGGTTTGGAAGTTATGCAATTCTGCGAGAAATGGGGAATTAAAAAGTTATTCTCGGCCCCTTACCACCCTCAGACGAACGGGCAGGTAGAGGCTGTAAACAAGATTCTCAAACACACGATCAAAGCAAGACTCGAATCCAAACAAGGACAATGGGAGAGAGAGCTCCCGAAGGTCTTGTGGTCTTACCGAATGACGACCCGAAATTCAACCGGCGAAACCCCATTCACCCTCGCCTTCGGAACAGAAGCAGTGATCCCGTCGGAGATCGCCGTCCTCAGCCACCGAACTGCACAACAAATGACAACGGACAATGGTGTAGCTCGACGGATCGACTTGGATATGCTCGAGGAACAACAGCTGAACTCGGAAATGAAAAACACGATCCACAAAAGGAAATCTAAGAAAATATTTAATTCGAAGGTTAAGGAAAGGCGATTCCAAGTGGGCGACCTAGTCCTCAAAAAGGTCCAGACTCACACGGGAGTATTTGGCCCGAATTGGGAGGGGGCCTTCAGGATATCCAAATGGATGACTAAAGGAGCTTACGAGCTCCAACACCCAGATGGTACTCCGGACCAATATCCCTGGAACGCCATTCATTTGAAGAAATACTATCAATAAAAACTCTGTATTCAGTTACCCAATGTACAGATAGCTTAATGATATTTTCCGATCCCCTCTATATGATTCGCCTCGAAAATACAAATAGATAAAAAAGAGGACGACTCGCTCGCCCTCCAAGAGGTCGTCATCTAACCTGATGGACCTATGCAAGTGATCGCCCCCCCTAGCACAACGTATACCGTCGAGGGTCGTCATCTAACATGGCGATCCAAGGTAGAAAAGTGCAGCCATGGTTCCGGAGGTCGATGGAACTGATAGCCCGTCCATGCAAGGGTCCTTCGGACAGAGATCACCCGCCCTTCTGCTTAAATACAAGGCGGGCGTAGCCGAAGGACCCTCCAAAACAGATCAGTGGACACGCTCGCCCGTCCTGGGATCTATCATCTAACATGGTGGACCTGGACAATGCGACGCGTCCTTCCCCCGTCACAACGTATGCCCTCTTAGGCAAAAAAGTGCTAACAAGCCATGGTAGCGAAGTCGATTTATCCGACGGCGCCCCATGCATGGACTCCTCCCGGCAGAGACCGTCCGCCGCATCGCTACATTGCGAGGCAAAACGTAGCCTACGGAGGACCCTTACAATTAAGTGAGTCGCGAGAAGTTAACCATCAGATGGAATGTCGCTCGTGCACAAGATATAGTCGTAGAGGTCGGTTCCATCGAACCCCGTGACTGTGCAAAATCTTTCCAGGCCGGGACGTTCGGCCTCACTCGAGGAATAAACAAAATCGAAGATCGCAAGAGCCAAACTAAAGTTAGCTCACTAAACAAATTATTTTCGTTCCCTTACTTTCACCAAGTAAACAAAAACAAGGGGCAGAACGGAGCCATACATGCGATCAGGAGGACGGAACCACATACGATTGGTTTTGTTCAAATACACATATGACGATCGGTTTTGTTCGGAAATTTACAAGTAAGAATTTTAAGTATTCCAATACATTCGGAGCTATACATACAATGAACACTCCTCAAACACTTATGTAAAGTCAAATGCGAAAGATTCAGACAGAAAATCGTACAAGAAAGGAATCAGATGCAATTATGTATTTTATTTCATTCAAGTTATTTGTACATACGCCCGAAGGCAAAACACAATGAAACAGAAAAATTATAAGGGAAAACAAAATGAAGCGGTCTAAGCGGTCTAACTCAGGCTGCCCCCGCCTGGCCTTCGCTATCGTCCGCTGGATCGGCGTGCGCTTCCTCACGGGCATCCGGATAAACGAGTTTGTCCAGAGAAGGATACCAGCTTAGGTCGACTCCGAGGTCAGAGAGGTCAAGGATCGGAACAAATAAGGTCGGCTGCAGAGGATGCTCAAGCACATAGGCTTTGAAGTTATCGATCAGAGGGCCGACCTCGAGCCCTCCCTTCTTGGCAGCACGGATGGCATCAGCGTAAGCCATGTAATAGGCAAACTCGCCGACATACTCCATGTTGAGGAAGGGATCGGCCTCGGTCGCCTCCACCTTCTCCTTCAGCCCCACGATTGTTTTGTCCGCACCCTGAAGCTCGGAAACCTTGGCGGCCAGCTCCTCTTTCGACGATTCCAAATTGCCATTAAACCGATCCACCACCGCCTTCAACCCGGTTGCTTCCTCTTGCGAGGCCGCATGCAACCGATGGGCCTACGTCATCTGATCACGCATCCGATCGGTCGCCGCCCAGGCCCGGTCGAGATCCTGCCTCATCCGATCGAGATCCTGCTTAGCCCGCTTGGCCGTCTCCACGTACTCCTTCTCCATCGTCGCAATCCTGTAGACTAACTCAGCGTTCCGACTCCGAGCAGCCTCGAGGTCCGAATGGAGACGGGCAGTAGAGGGCCGCCCCTCATAATCCTTTACAGCTTGAGCGGCCATCGTCGCTGCTTGGAGGGTCAGGGCAAGAGTCGCCTGCATTGTGTCTCCAGACCGCCGGCGCGCGATCATATCCAGGTCGGTCGTCCAAGCTTGTGGTCGGGAGGAGATAGCCCGAGAGACATAGTGAGGGACGTCGCTAGGCTCGCAGGGAGACCTACTCGCGAGGAAGTCTAACACCATCGGCGAGCAGTTCGGGTCGGCAAGGCGGACCCTGCAACAAGAACAAAGGAGTTAGTATGCCCCCTACACAAAGGGCTTAACTCAACAGATCAACCAAGCTTACCTTTCGACCTTCTCGGGGTCGCGGCCGAAAAAAGGCTTACCCCACGGGGTCTGGGCGTCAGCAATCGCCATGGCCTGTAGGAAGGCCGATGAGGGCGTAGGACCCTCCACCATTGGAACAGCAGAAATTGGAGGCGCGGCGATCGGCGGCACCACTGCGGGTGCCTCAGCATCAAGAGTTGGCAAGGGCTCCTCCGGCCTCTGTCTCTTGTGGTTGCGCTGAAGCTGCTCCTCTTCCCGAGCCTCTGGCTCGACGACGATCGGCCCCATGAGAGGTCTCGCCCCAGGGATAGGATGGGTCGTCGCCACAGGGGCACGACCCGCCTTTTTCCCTTGGCGGAGATGATTCATAAGACCAGGGTTCGACATAGCTATTTCTCTCGGCGGCTCGGAGTAGCGGGGGGAAGTAGATCTCTGTCAAAGAAGACATTCAACCAGGTTAGACATCTCTTTCAATCAAAGGCGATCGTCAAGCAAAAAGGAGATCGTAAACATTTGTACCTAAGACCTTTAAGTGGCGAGGAAAGCGAAACAACCGAGTGCCCAACCAATGAGCTTCGTTGTTGATCACGCGAGCGTCGATGTAACTATCCGGAAGACCACGGATTCGCTCCCAAACGATCGAAAAATCAAATAGAAGGTCGTCGGCCGCTGGAATAAGGGAGCCTGCAAAAAGAAAACTAAATTAGATCAGTTCAAGGTGTATCCGAACGAAGGGAGAGTTAAAACCCTTACTCGGATTCCTCTCCCGAAAGCAGGTGGGGATATCCAACTCATCCTCGGGTTTGTCGCTCGCGTCCGATTTCCACGCTCCGCCAACCCAACACCATTTTGTCAGGTTGTCCCGAACCTTGTTCGGCACTCCAAGGACCACCCGGCCCATGTGACCCTGAATGTGGTAGCCGCCAACTGAACCCTTCTGCGCCGTCAGCTTAAATAGGTAGTTCATTTCCAGCACAGAAGGAAGACGGAATAGCCGGTGACCGCCAAATAGAGTCAAAGTGCTGACGATCTGCAACCTGGCGTTCGGTGTCAGTTGGAGCGGCACCACATTCCAGGCGGTCAATAGATATGACACGGCGTACAACAATGGGAACCGCAATCCAGCCTCCATGATCAAGTCGTTAACGACGACCATACCCTCGGGAGGTTGGTCGGCGTGCTCGTTCTTGGCAGGCACATACAGTGAAACATCGGAGGGGACATGGAACTCTGCCCTCCAGTGACTCAAATCTTTCTTAGTCGCCGAACTCTTTATCTGGCCGAGGGTCCACGGGGAGCGGTTCTCGGCCCGAAATTACGTCCAATTTACGGGTTCATAGGGGTGGGCGATCGAATATGTGCGAAAATCGAACTTAGGATGTGGTCCGGCCAGCCTCTTCATAAGCTCGGCAAATTCCAGAAAGGCCCGGCCGAACACACTGTTCTGCTCCCAGTACACTCTCACTGCCTCATCCTCGTCGGTCGGCGAGCGCTTCTGCTCCGCCACCGCCAACCTCGCCTCGTCAGCCTCATTGAAGAGTTCTTCAACCTCTGCAGGCTCAATCCCAGCGCGAATGGCCTCAACGGCCGTCTCCACGTGAAAATCCGCGGAGGTGTCTTCCCGGGCAGTCGAAGTCGCAGCGGCGGAAGTGCTACCCACCTCATACACAGTGGATCCTCCTCAAGACATGTTCAAAGAGAAAGGGGGAGGGAGAAGTTTTTGTTCTTACCTACAGACTGAGTCAAACGTCGATCGGCACACAAAGCTTTAAGAAATCTCAAATATATCTTCTTCTCAGGAAAAAGCGCATAAAGATCTAACCCCAGTAGCCTTAGCCTCTTTTATAGGCGAGAGCAGGGACTTCTGGGCAAATAAGCGGAATCTTGAGGGCTGGAGTGCAACCGTCGGATAAGTCGCATTTAATGCCGCCCTCGAAATCCGCGTACGCGTCGTTTCGAGGGCATGCCAGACGACAAGTCTGACAAAACCGTCGGACTCCCCCAATGGGAGCGCGACACGTGCCCCAGTGACGTTTCAAAACCCGCTTCCACTTCCCGCTCTTTTCAGCGTCCGGGGAGGTCGTCCAAATTCGAAATCAGTTCGTCCGGGAGACGATCGTCTGCTTCATAAGCAGATGAGTCGCTCGTCTAAAACAAGCGATCTCCAGTAGAACCACCTCACCCCACGTATTCAACATCGGAGCGAGCTGGGGGGCAATTATTGTGCGGCGATTTATACACCTTAATGGCGTTCGTCAGAATGGTCGGAAGCCAACCAAAGAAGACAGAGGCTGGGCAAGTGCCTAGCGGTCGACATCCAAGGTGATCGTCTTTGGCATCTGGTGATCGCCTCTAATGTACGACCGGGGACGACCGTCCCATGCCACGTATGAATCCGATATTCATCAAAGTCTGTGAAGACCGAATCTTGGGATGAAGGCCCACGTGCAGATCCACAGAAGGCGCCGTAAGAACAGGCCCTACTCCAGCCCACCAGCAGCTGTCAGTAATAAGGACGGCCTCACCTACCGACAGACCCGCCGAGAGGTCCTAGGTGGGACCTCCCAAGGCAATGAGAAGAGGCACCTGCCGCCTCCTCATTGGTTCGCGCATCTGGCTGCCACCAGGAGTTGCGGACTTTAAGGAAACAGTCCCACGTGCTGGGACGATCGCCCGCCTTATTTAAATGAAAGGAACGGTGATCGCCCGCAGTGGACGGAGAGATCCCAGCAACATCTTCTCCTATAAATAGGAGGCCACCAGCATTGGCAAAAGGGAGTTACAACGTTAACATGATTACACACGGCAAACAATATAGAGAACTCCTCATCTTTATAACAAGAACTCACAGAGCTTTAACTCTGGTTCTTCCGGCAATCTTCAGCACTCAAGAGCTAAGATAACTAGAGTCTTTACACTCATTGTAATTGTACTCTAACATTAATATTTGTACTCTCAAGTATTCGTATTAATAATATCTCGCGATATCATTCAAGCCCGGGACTAACAACCCCGGCAAATCTTGTGTTATTTACTTCCCCACGGACGTGCTCTAGCATTTTGTTTGTTACTCGTCCATTCCAGCATATCATCTCTGGATAATATTTTGGATAACAACACGCGTGCTACTCGCGAAGTTAGCATGCGCTACTCAGCGAAATTAGCGTGCGTTACACAACAGAATTAGCGTGCGGTAACGAGTGCAGACAGTAGTACAAACAGCACTCAAAGTTGGAAAACGACGAATTCTCCCCCGGATGAAAACAACATGCCCCTGACACTAAACAACGGACTGAAGAAGACACATGCACGACGAGTTCGAGTCTGGACTAGAGTATTAAAAGAAACTATGATTCCGACTACCAAAGGGTTCGGAAAACGAAAACGATAGTAATTACCCCATAATTTTGGGAAATTACAAAACAGCCCAAAACATCTGAAATACATGATCGAAACACCAAAAGAAAGCTCACAACATGCATAACAACATAATACGGATTTACGGCAACCCCGAAACGGCAGTTCCGAACAACGATTACGAGAATCGAACCAAATGAAGTCCGAAACAAGCTCGGAAGACAAAAAGTCCAGTATTAAATATTCTCAAAATATCAATACGGTTACAAGTGAGTCACTAAACATGAAAAATACACCAAAATAAAAAATACCGGAAAAATGAAAAATCTGGATATTACATTCACCCCCTCTAAAAACAAGTTTCGTCCCGAAACTTAAGAAACAATCAACTCGTGGTACCTAGCACGCATGCTATCCTCGGTTTCCCAAGTTTCCTCATCGACACCATGTCTCGACCATTGCACCTTGACCAATAGAATGGTCTTATGCCTCAGTCGCTTCTCACGGTGCTCCAAAATATGCAAGGGACGCTCCTCGAAGGTAATATCCTCAGCGACATCGATCTCACCATAGTCGATGACATGACTAGGATTCGAAACATATTTCCTCAGCTGGGGAACATGAAAAACACTATGGACATGACTCAAAGCCGGAGGCAACACCAAACGGTATGCCAACTCGCCAACCCTCTCGAGAATCTCAAAGGGCCCTATAAATCTCGGACTCAACTTTCCCTTCTTCCCGAAGCGGAAAACTCCCCTCGCCGGAGACACCTTTAGAAAAACATGGTCTCCCATCTCAAATTCCAAAGGCCGATGACGAACATCAACATAGGATTTCTGTCGACTCTGAGCAGTCAACATCCTCTCCTGAATCAACTCCACCTTCCTCCTCGTCTCCAAAGCGATATCCGATTCGATCCCGACCAAATCGGACGCATCATTCCAACAAATCGGCGATCGACATCGCCGCTCATAAAGTGCCTCATATGGTGTCATCTTGATCGACACGTGCCAATTATTGTTGTACGTGAACTCGATCAACGGCAAATGCTCCTCCCAATCACTGCTCCAATCGAGGGCACAAGCACGCAACATATCCTCGAATGTCTGGATAGTGCACTCTGATTGCCTATCCGTCTGAGTATGAAAACAAGTACTCAGACACAAACGAGTACCCAACGCCTTATGTACCGCCTGCCAATAATGAGATACAAAACGGCATTAAGATCCGAAACAATAGACTTCGGAGTACCGTGAAGCCTCACAATCTGCACAATAAATACACGAGCCAACCTTTTCGGACCCCAAGTTTCTTAATGCCCAGAAAGTGTGCCGACTTGGTCAAATGATTGTTTGGTATAATTTTGTTAGTATTTTTATAAGAATATTATATATATATATATATATATTGTGTGATAATTTATATTATTTATTTTTTTTGTTTTCATTATTTTACTTCTAAGAGAATTTTTAGTGATTATGTGTAATTTTTATTATATTAATGGGAATTAAATTTTATCTGCAGATTAGCACACCGGGTGATGGCATATCTGTCATATTAAGGGCGATATTTTTAAAGATTACAAATATATTCATGAGTGGTCTCATTTTATTCGTCTCTTCGAGATGATCATTTTGATAAAAAGTTCATTTGAATCCGAGTTCGTATGAAGAAGTTATGGTCGTTTAAAGTTTTGAAGGAAAATTAAAATTCGCGGATCACTAATATCAAGACAAGTGGCGGAACTAGATTTGTCGGATGACATCAGCATGATGTCAAAGTACATTCCAACCGAGCCCACGCCACTGCACACGTGAACGGACCATCCAATAAGAAACCACCACGTGTCACGCCACATCAGCAGGACACACGCCTGGCACACGTGAACCAATAGCACGACGCCACATGTCATGCATCGTCAGCAGGACACACGCCGGCCACACGCCCCTCCACCGTGGCAAAAGAAGACCAGCCGCAAAGCCAGCGCGTGAGATACATGCGCCAGCTCAGAGCCGTCCGATTGGCGCGAGGATCTCACGTGCGAGTTGGGATTTTTGCCACATCAGAGATGACGTGGCAGATCAGATTGTATTACCTTTTTTTTCTTTTTTTTTTCTTTCTTTCCTTCTTCTTCTTTCCCTTACCTGCTGATTGATTTTGCATTGAAAGATGTAAAATAATTGAAGATAAGAAGATGCTGCAATAATAAGCAGCATCTTTCATTTTTTAATTATTCAGGCAAGGTTGATGTACTGCTATAAATAGCAGTACACTCTCAACAAAAAAAGAGGGCAGTAAGGTAGTAGAGAGAGTAGATAGAGCAGAATAGAAAGAAATAGTGCGTAGCACAATGTAATACAGAATACCTATCAGTTTTTATATTTATTTTCTGTACTTATGCTTTATATAATTAAACTGAAAGGAAAATGCTGAAACTAATAGAAAGAGACTTATCCCAATACGCCAATTGATCCAAGCAGCTTGAATGTAACGTACGAACCTGAATTATAAAATTATAATTATAAATAAAAACATAAAGATGAATTTTATCTGATAAAAATAATATTAACTAAGCTTTATTTGGAATACAATTTGAGGTGCAGTAGTATTCACAAATCATTTTAACATAAGTTTATATTTAAATAATCTAATTACTTCATCCAACTAAATAATACCTTTCGGATTCATATTTAGTTCCTTGGATTAAATAGTACCTTTTGAATTAATAATTAACCTTTTTTTTAATTAGCTTTAGATTTACAAAAATATTTCCTTCCGGTCTCTATTTTTGTATTTATGAATTACATCAATTTAAATTAAAGAAGGCACATTAATAAATTTAATATAAGCTCGAGTATTTAATTTAAGTCATCCTAACCCAAGAATATAAAATTTAGCTCATATTCATACTGATAGGTAAATATACGAGACAAATAAATATTGACATATTCATAATAAATACAGCAGAAATAAAAAAAACTTACTTTATGTAGAGAAAGTTATCAAATTATTTTTCCTCAAGATATAATATTTATCTAATTATTAAATCTCACATTTAACAAATTGATATAATGCTCGAGTTATTTATTTA
The DNA here is from genome assembly GCA_033398695.1 of Orobanche coerulescens. Taxonomy (NCBI): domain Eukaryota; kingdom Viridiplantae; phylum Streptophyta; class Magnoliopsida; order Lamiales; family Orobanchaceae; genus Orobanche; species Orobanche coerulescens. The sequence goes on from CM065803.1 coordinate 57,729,466, forward strand.
ATAATCTGAATCCCTAGAATCTTCATTATCAAAAACAACATAATTCTACATTAAAGTTGTTTTTATTCTTACCGCCTTATCTTATTTAAATTATTGTAATTAAAGTTCTTAAATAGAATTTATTTCCCGTATTAGTATTTCTGCAAACTAGACATAATCAAAACCCATTACTTAGAATGTTTAGTTATTATTATTTTGAGAATTCATAATTATTGTAATTTTAACAGAAAAAAAACGATCCTCAAGTGAAACGACCTTGATAAACTCATCAATACTACAAATGCCTCGTATACTTGCGAGTCGCTATTTTTACAAGTACATTTTGAGCGGAACAACGATCCACAATCACCCAAACCATATTCATACCATACTTCGACCTCGGCAAGCTCGTGACGAAGTCCATCGAAATATCTTCCTATTTCCATTCCGGAATGGGAAGCGACTGCAACAACCCGGCTGGTCGCTGATGCTCGATTTTGACCTGTTGATAAGTCAAAAACATCGCTACAAATCATATGACCTCCTCCTTCATATCATTCCACCAAAAGTTCCTCCTTAGGTCCTTGTACATCTTACTCGAACCAGGATGAACTGAGTAAGGCGTAGCATGGGCCTCATGCAAAATACTCTGCCTCAATTCCATGTCGTTCGGTACATAAAGCCGACTCTGGAATCTTAATACACCATCCTCGTGAATCACAAATCCAGGAGACTTCCCTTTAAAAACATTCTCTCGAATTTGAGTATTCATCGGATCCTCCAACTGCTTCTGTTTAATTTCATCGATCAGCGAGGACGAAATTTCCAAAGCACAAAATTGACTGACAACTCCTGGGAACAAAATCTTGACACCCAACTCGATCAAATTATGCTAAAGCACGGATTTAGATGTGAGTATCTCAAGCGTCCGCAATGTAACCGGTTTCCGACTCAAGGCGTCTACCACGACGTTCGCCTTGCCCGGATGATAAAGGATTTCGAGGTCGTAATCCTAATCAACTCCAACCACCTCCTCTGTCTCATATTCAACTCACGCTGAGTGAATATGTACTTCAGACTTTTATAATCGGTAAAAATCTGACATGCAGAGCTAAAGAAATAGTGACGCCAAATCTTGAGCGCAAAAACAACTGCCGCTAACTCCAAGTCGTGAGTAGGATAGTTGAGATCATACAGCCTCAGCTGCCTCGACGCATACGCAATAGTCTTGTCATGCTGCATCAACACACACCCAAGACCCTGACCCCAAGCATCGCTACAGATAGCAAAACCATCGTTGCCACACGGCAACGCTAGAATTGGGGCTGAAGTCAAATGCCTCTTCAGCTCCTCAAAACTCGACTGTCTTTCATCACTCCAGACAAACTTCTCGAATTTCTGAAGCAATTGTGTAAGTGGCCGAGCCAGTTTCGAGAACCCCTCGACGAACCTACGATAGTAGCCAGCCAAACCCAAGAAACTACGGACCTCCTTCCACTACACCATATATGGCTTTCAACAACATTTTTTTTGATGTTACAAGCAAAAGTGTAGCCTTAGAAGCCTTAAAATTGGTCAAATTTGATTTAAGGCTACACATTTTTCTAACGTTATTATTGATATAAATTAGTGTTACCGTAGATCAAATTGAATATCTACGCTAACACAAAATTTGGTGTAGCCGGAAATATTGGTACTTTGATAATTAAATTGGAGAAATAATTATCTTTCTTAAAACATGTGAATAGTCAAAAAGCGACAGTTATTTTGGACCAGATGGAGCAATTATTTATTTTAGCTCCTTTTCTATATGTACATATCTAGCTAATTGTTATGTTATCATTAGAAATATATCATTTCTTTGATTAGGGAGATGGCGGCTCATGATTTCTACACAAGTAAGGAACCGGTTCATGATTGGAAAGCCCAATCCCCAACTACTAAATTGCCTGACAGCACTAGTAGAATAAACATCACAGACTTCGGTACAATTTACTTCAGTTATGTATATTAGTGAAGTAAAAAACAAAAAAACAATGTCGCTTTCAATTTACTGAAGTAAAACACCCACGTAGACTTCAGTAAATGGTATCATACTAAAAAGCAGAAACTAGTTGGGAATTTTAAGATACAAAGACTTCACTAATTTGATAATTAATGGAGTTAACAGTGTGAAATTTTATTATTTATCAGAATATTTTTACAAAAGCGAAGTGTATGTGTTTTGACAGGGAATTAATATTTTCAACTTCAGATTTTTTCATTTAACTCTTAAAAAAACAAGTAAACTATTACCATTATTAATTTATATTGTGTATTATATTTTTTAATATCACTACAAGTAAAGTTTCTGTTATCAAGAATTTATAATTAACGAAAAGATACCATTAATAATTTATGTTATGTATTAAATTTTAAACAAATTTTAATCATTATAAAAAAAGTAAAGTTCCTAACGATGTCTGTGCGATTCTAAAAACAAATCTCATAACACTATAGCAAACCCTTTGTCTTAATTACCCTAAATCAGCCAAATTAACCCCTTTTAAGTCTTGGAATTGAGACTCTTGAAGCATCAGAAAATCAACTTCATTCTTTATCCTCAAGTCCCGAACCCATTTAGCCTTCCCTTTCCCCTTCTTCCCCAAACCGCGAATATTAATAGACATCGTATTCATGGTTCCACCCCTTGAAAACCTTCATTTAAAATCTGATTACGTACCTGGTCTGAGAATTCAGATATGTTTTCTGCACCAATCGCGACTCCCAACAAGACCGTAGCACTTCCACTGCCGTCGCCGCCGCCGACCCAAACCAAATCCGACGCAACTCCCGTCAACGGAATAAACCGACCTCCTTCATATCGCTGTACATGCACATCACGAAACCCTAATTCCCGCTGCTCAGATCAGACCCGCAACCCTAATTCCCGCTGCTAAGTATCTTGGTAGATTCACTGTTATGTTGGTATTCCCATCGGCGGAGGAGTGTGTACGGTTCCTAGAATCAGAAATTGTGTGGAGGATATGGTTTTTGAAAAGCTGGAAAATTGGAGTGGTCAGGCATATCCGGTTGAAAGAATAGCTTGGTTACGAATCCATGGAGTCCCCGTGAATATAGCTTTAGAGCCTGTGTATAGTGTGATAGGGAGATGCTTTGGAATGGTTATTCAACAGGCTCAAGTTACCGATTCAGACAGAGACTTTTCGTTTGCGTTTATTGGGATCCTTTGTAATAAGTTGAATAGGGTGGATGAAAGTGTATCGTTAGAGTGGCGAGGTAGAACAATTACGGTTTGGGTTGAAGAGGATACTAGTGAATGGATTCCGGACTGCGTGGTGGAGTTTGAGGACGTTTCGGTTCACTATGATGCAGCGGGGTATGAGGAGAATGGTGATCAGAGCAATGGTTCAACCGGAGACCGGTGTGACTCCGGTGATAAGCCAATCAACGGTGAAAATCCAGATTTGGAAATGGGTGAAATTGGGCAAGAGGATAGTGTTTCCAAATTAATTGGTGCTATGTATGGTAAGGATTTCGATCATGGGGGTGAGAATTCCAAGACAACCATTAGTGATGATTTAGTGAATATCGGTGCAATGGATGCTAATCTTGGTAACATTGTGGAGGAGAATCTGCCAACCTATAATGATGATGTTGCTTTTAATAAAAATGCACATCGACTCTGAAGGAGGTCCTGGCCCCGAACGATGTTAGTTCCTAAACCCTAGCTATTTATTTTTGTCTTAATTCACTTTTCTTTTTATATCGTTTTTTCCTTCTTGTATTTAATTGTTTTGCTCTCATGTACTTAAGATTTGCGATTCATTTATGTTTGTGGCATGGGGAAAAGAGAGAAGAAATGGATTTGCCGAGTCTTCAATTTCGGACATGTTTCAACATAAATATCATGTTGATTCTGGATCCAGTGGCAGGTGTTGTGTTTTCTTCATACAGATTTTGTCCCTCTGATTTGCAGGGGTTGTAGCAATCATTTAGTCAAAAGTGTGGCAATTTAATATCTTCATTGGAGATATATTAACACAGGCAATATGCATTTTAATGCCAACTAAAGCCTTATGGCTTGTTTTTAAGGCTATGTGGCTTTGTAGGATTTGCTTTCATCTATATGGAAAATGATCGTGATGCAGAGGATGCATTAGGGAACCTCGACAGGATTGAATTTGGTAGAAAAGGACGTCGACTACGCGTTGAGTGGACCAAGGTATTTAACATTTTTGCTTTGAGGAATGTAGAACACATTTCCTGTGTTGTAATTTTTTTCATGCGTTAATGGTTTTTTTTCCACGAAATAACTTGATTAAATTCGATCCACAACAGAAATGTGGTGGTGGCAGAAGGCCTGATACTTTCAGAAGGTCGCCAGCCAACTCAAAACCTTCCAAAACTTTGTTTTTTATTAACTTCGTCCCTATCGATACAAGGACTGGAAACATTGAAAGGCATTTCGAACAGTACGAAAGAATAACAAATGTCAGGGCACTACTAAAAAGTACCTCATATAGTGACACTTATCTAGCGACACTTTTAATAAAATGTCATAACAAATGCATCTAATGACGCCTCCACTTCTCAATTATATTTAATGACGCTTGATATTTTAAGCGCACTAATTTTCTCTTACTTGTCTTCCACTCCAGATTCATTTTGCCGCGTCGAGCCCTAGCTACTTCCCTATTCCCAATTTCTTTGAAGGGAGCAACTACAGATTTATTGAGCCTTCTTCCTTCCTCCTCAAATCGCATTCTCAATCAAATTGACTCCTTCGTCCTGAAGCAATCGGATCGAGTCTTCGTCATTCCTCAACCGCCTTCTCATTCAGTAATAGAGTAATGTGTTATATTCAATTGCTTTAAACCTTTTTGTTCATCCATGGATTCGGGGGCTTCTATAATATCTAATAAATCAGTACCCGACTCGTATCCAGAGAAGGAGAGTACGGAGAATTGTTAATTTCAAGTATGTTTCTGGAAAATATGTGTTTTTCTAAAGGATTTTGTCCTGCTTAGTAGAGATATTATACATTCCGTGATAGTTAGATGCTTAAAGTATAAGAAAATCCCCAAGCAGTTGTGTGTGATTGTTACTTGTGCAGATCATGCACCATAGTTGGATATTAGAACCAGAGAAAGATTTCCGGAACTGTTTAATGAGGATTACCACTCTGATATATATCTGATTAAAGACACTCAGGTTTGCGATTTATTTACATATAATGAGGCTTCCCATCTATTCATGACGTGTCTTGTATTCTGCTACTTGCTAAGAGGTGGATAGTCACTTGAAATTTTTGTCAGATCTATTAAAATTTCCTTCTCCAACCACTGTTTTCTGAACTTGCATGTTGTGATTCATTAGTTGCTAGTTCACATTGATTTTTTGGCCTGTCTGAATATTATTGGTATGACACGTATTTTTTGTTCTTAGTAATTAGTATGAGAAATTAGTATGAGTACTTTGACTGGCAGCTTACTCGTAAATGAATGTTTACCCGTGATGGATTTATTAGGTTTCTTGAGCCTCGGCTAGTGCTGTAGCATTTGGCATGGGACTCTTTAGTGGTCGCGGAAATCTTGGATCAGGAAGTCAACGAGCTTTTACAGTTACAAGTGAAAACCGTGCAAGTGATATAACATTGAGATTTCATGATTGCTGTCAAAACTACAAGGTATAATCATTTCAGAAAAGTTTGAATTCTGTTCGTAATATTTTATCCTAGATGGTTAGGAATCCTGGTACTCCGTCGCTTAAATCTCTTAATAATCAGTATGACACTACTTACATTACCCAAGTCAATAGTTTATGTGTTGATCTTATCTATTAAAATCTATGTAATGTTTACCTTATAAGGTTCAGAAAACAGTGGTTGGAGAAGAAAATTTTGGGGACCAACACTTGATAAATGTTCAAGTAAGAACATATGTGAATATTTTGGGGACCAACACTTGTTCTAGCTGCTCAACTTGGTTATCAGGTTTCAGGATTTCAGTTTTCTTTTTACCCATTCATATTGCCTGTAAGTTTTGAGTACTATGTATTCTTCGGTATACTAAGCAGTTTATTCCACCTTATGTAAATGCTCAGGGAGTCTATGCTACCTTATGCAGAAAAGATTTAACATTGATTTATCATCTCTTCCTTGTGAAATTCAACTATCTCCTTCTTAACATAATGTGACATATCTTCATTCTTCTTACCAGTGAGTGTATATATTTAGTCAAGAAGAGTATATTACAGAGCAACCAAAATCGAAGTCTTCAGCATCACCATCTGTTCAAGTTCCTGATCAGTATGTGGCGGACCTAACTACTAAGATCAGGGCTCAACTTCAACAAGAGATGGATGAAAAACTTGACCAAAAAGTTCGATAAATGATGAAAATGTTGGCCGAGAAGAATCCAGATTTGAACTTAAAGATTGATGACTCTCAGAAATCAATCGAGGAGTCCTATGGTGGTGACAATGTCACTCCTTGACTGATCTCATTATTTTATATTATGCTAGCTAAGTGACTCAAGTAGTTTTGTTATATTTGTGGATTGCGATTGTAACTTGTTCTTAGCTATTATGGATTGAATATTAACAGTAATGTATTTTGGATGTTGTTATGGTTGACATTGTTTTAATGGTATTGACTGTTTTACGGTAATATTTATTTTCCAATATAAAATTGTGCTTTTTAGCATGAAAAATTTTGGTAAAAACCTGCAAAAATGTAGCCATAGACTATAATTTATAATTCTTTCTGTTGGCAAAATATAAAAATTGTGTTGGCAAAGATTAAAAGTGTGTTGGCAAAAGTTAGAACTGGTCATATATAAGTGTAGCCATAGTGTTAAAGTTGTTGGTAAAGATGTCAAAGTGTTTCACAATTTAATATTACATTAGACCTCATGAGTGTTGGCATAGGTCTACGACTACACAAATCTTTGTGTCACTAAATATATAAAAGTGTGGCCTTAAGTCTACAGCAACACAAAATCTAGTGTAGCCAAAGACAATAAAAGTGTTGGCATAGGGGTCTATTGCTACACTTTTTTAACATGTTACCAAAAAAAAGAAAAGTGTTACCTTAGACCCCTATGGTTGCGGCCGTTTTTGTAACACTTTCGAATTTGGTCAAAGTGTAGCCATAGCTTGTTTTTCTACCTTCAGCAACACTTTTTGCACTTTTGAACACAGTCTTTCAGGTGTTGCTGAAACCCATATATGGTGTAGTGTTCACATTCTTTAGCGGTGTCCAATCCAGCACTGCCTCAATCTTCTGTGGATCCACATGGACCCCCTCGGCTGAAATCACGTGACCTAGAAACATCACTTCCTTCAGCCAGAATTCACATTTCGTGAACTTCGCATAGAGTCGCTCGGTCCTCAAAACGTCCAACACCACACGCAGATGATGCGCGTGCTCCTCCTCCTTCTTCGAGTAGATAAGGATGTCATCAATGAAGACAACGACACACTTATCCAAATACTCAATGAAAACTTGTTCATCAACTGCATGAACACCGCTGGCGCGTTGGTTAGCCCGAAGGGCATAACCACAAACTCATAATGTCCGTACCTCGTCTGAAAAGCTGTTTTCGGGACATCGAACTCCTTCAACCAAAGCTGATTGTACCCCGATCTCAAGTCGATCTTCGAGAATACCGAAGCTCCCTGCTGTTAGGATAAGTGCCCTAGGACATTCGATGTGCCTAGATTTGTAATTGTCACATATAAATAAAGTTATTTGATACCATTTATTTCTCGTTGATTATTATAATGTGTGCATGTTTTAATATTATAATAATCGAATAATAGTTATTCACGAATAATAAGATTATTCAAATGTCCCTGGTACAATCGCGTTGAGTAGAGACTCAAGTGATTAATATACTAGTATAAGTTTGATTGATAATCATCGGATGATTATGCGTATGGTACGGATCTATCTTATGGGTATTGGTTAGAGAATCAATACTGGACAGACCCACATTGAGATCACTGCATGGAAATGTCATAAGTGAATCTCAATATAAAAGTATGTCAATAAATCCTTGAACCTGAGATTATAATAGAGTCCAACATGATAACTTATATGCCTTGACGTAATCCAATGTCATCTGAAACATGGTGATCATAAAGATTAGCGATCGGGATTAGTGGGAGTCATGTAGAGGGCAATGAATAATCAAGATGGGGATTTGTCCCTCTCTTAAGTAGGACTGAAGGAAATGCATGGCCATACTCAAATGAAAAGTCATTTGATTCAATCAGTCTACTTAAGGTCGAGAAAGTATTTGAACATAAATAAGTATGACAGACTCCATGACTTAGTTCAAATATGATATCGCGTGACAATGGGATTTGACACGTTAAAAGATTTAATGGACTATTAACTTATATTATTTGGGTAATCATAATGTCTTGCTAGAGGCTGCTTATGATTTATTATTTAATAAGATATTAAATAATTGCCAACATAATATAAGCCTTTCGAGTCGCACGTACGACAATTATAAACAAGCAGGATTAAATATCAATTGGGAATAATAAATATAATATTGAATATTATATTTATGAGGAGATTAAATAATAAGTAATATATAAAGTATTGGATATTATATATATTGTATTATGTAATAAGTTGAGGGGCAACTAAGCAAATACTAGAGTTTGACTCTAGGGTTTACTTAGTATAAATATAAGGTCTTGGACAAGGAGTTGTCATTGGAAAACAAGACCTAAAAATTGCCCCCTTCAAGAACAAGAAAAAAAACCCGGCCCTCTACTTCCTACTGTTGATCTTGATCAATAGTGCAATCCTTCTAGTAAGAAACTTATGTTGTACTATTTATCAATATTATTCGTAAGGATCTAGCAATCCGGCTTGTGGGATTGTTCGTGTGTGGATCACCAAAAGAGGAAGGAGATATTCATTTGCTTCTAGTCCGGATCTAGAACTGTTCAATCGGATTAAGGTAATTCGATTAACCCATTAATCAAACAATTAAATTACTGCATGAGATCCTAAATTGAGTTTTCATATTTATTATTCCGCTGCGTTTTTACTCCGATTATTTTGTATTCGATGCATAGAAAACCCAACACCTGCAACTGATCAAACAAGTCATCAATCCTCGGTAAGGGATACTTGTTCTTAATGGTCACTTTGTTTAGCTCGCGATAGTCGATACATAAACACAGTGAACCATCCTTCTTCCGCACAAACAAGATCGGTGTGCCCCAAGGCGAACTGCTCGGTCGAATATACCCCGACTCAATAAGCTCACTCAACTGCTTCTTCAACTCAGCCATCTTTGAAGGTGCCATGCGATACGGTGCCTTCGAAATCAGAGCCGCACCCGACTCTAACTCGATAGCAAAATCAGCCTCACGGTCCGGTGGTAACCCCGGTAACTCTTCAGGAAAGACATCTGGGAACTCACTAACGACTGGGATCAATGAAAACTCGACCCCACCATCCTCCTCCTTCAAGACGTAACACCAATAACCAGTACACCCCTTCCGCAGGAGTCTCATCGCCTTCAAGGCGTTAATTACGAACTTCTGGTTTCCCCTCTTTCACCCTGCGAAAGAGTACCCGGTGCCGTCCTCGGCTAATATGGTGATGATCCTCGTGCAGTAGTTCATGATCGCATCATGCCGCTCGAGCCAAAATCCCCTAGAATCAAATCCTTACCCTCAATACCCACAACAATAAGATTAGAGAGCCAAGTCCTCTCACAAATAACCACAGAACAGTCTCGGATCTCCCGATCACCAACGATCCTATCACCACTAGGAAGTTTAATAATGAAAGTCTCACAACATGACAAACAGTCAAGACTCAAACGGCGCACGCACTCCAGAGAGATGAACGAATTCGTAGCACCAGAATCAAAAAGCACATTGACAGGATTAGAATGAATATGAGCGGTACCTGTAGCCATGGTAGCCATTGTATCATCGGCCCTCCTCATCTCGTATACACGCAGATGAGCGGATCCAACACTGGAAGCTCCCTCTCTAGCGGTCTGGCCCCGACCTCTCCCTCGGCCGACACTCTGCGAAGACTGCAGAGCAAATGACCCTTGGTTCACACTCGGCTCCTTAGGCGCTGGGAAAGAAGCTTGGGCACCAAGATTCTGCCCTAAACGATCACAGAAATAAGCCTTGTGTCCCACGTGGCCACAAGTATGACAAGTCAACGGTGAACTGCGACACTCCCAGTTCCTATGGCCCGGATAGCCACAGTTAAAACATCTGATCTCTCGAGTGGAGGCACTGGCAGTACCCCAAAAGCCCTGAGAAAAACAAGCCGAACCAAAAGTTAGCAGACTGAGACTTCTGCTGAACTCCGCCCTTGTGCCCCAAAAAATTACCGACGGATTTCTGTTTCTTACTTTTTCGATCCGCCTCACTGGCCGTCAAGGACATATCATAAGCAAGAGCTCTACTCTGATAGTCCTTTAGGGTGGTGCAGGCGAGCCCAGACATGTAATCACGAATCCTCGATTTCATTTGCCTAGAAAAGTGTCAAATCTGGTCACTCTCCTCCTTAACATGGGCCTTCACGAAGCCCAACTCCCGGTTGAAATATGCAATGGCCTGAGAAACCAGAAACGAGGCTGAACATCATAAAAAGCATGGACCCGCGCCTCACGAACTGGCCACGGACAGTACTCAGCTACCATGAGGTCTCTGAACTCGGCCCACAAAGCATCATGATCTTGAGGCCCGACAGACTCCCACCAATCAGCAGCATCCCCAGTGAGAAAATACTGGGCGATTGTGACCTTGCGATGCTCAGGACAATTTATGGCAACAAGGACCTTGGACATCTCTTTGATCCACCCCTCCCAACCAATCAGGTCTGAATCCCCAGAAAACTGAGAAGGATGCATCTTGGTGACATCCTGAAGGCAACGATCTGCTTCTTCCCGAGCAGCATGAGCCGGAGTCGGGTTTTGAACTGCCTGGGCTATCGCAACCATTTGGTTCACCAATTGTTGCATCACAGCTGCAACACCAAAGTCGGTGCCATTACCAGTTGCTCTATTTGGAGTGGCAGTATGGCCCTGACGGCCATCAGTACTGCCGGATCCAGAAGAGTGTGATGTGGCCGCCCCACTGACTGCCCCACGTCCCCGGCCACATCCACGACCATGACGGTTTAGCGTGCGCTAACGACTTATGGTTAGCACGTGCTAACGAGCCAAACCTGGTCCATAACCTTCGGTTCTGACCCGTTATCGTGCGCTACCCGTAAATAACTTGCGCTAACAGCCCCCAGATAGTGCGCGCTAACGAGCTATAGCGTGCGCTACGTGTCCATCTCCAGAGTCCAGAAACATTCTGCCTCAACTAGAATACCGAATTAGCGCGCGCTGTCACACAACTAGCATGCGCTAAGCCTCAAACATAGCATGCGCTAACCCACAGACTTAGCGTGCGCTAAACTACTCGTCCAGAGAGTAAAAACAACCTATTGTCACTATTGTACTCGAACCATTAGCGCGCGCTACTGGCGAAGTTAGCGTGCGCTACACAACATAATTAGCATGATCTAACGAGCGCATACAGTAGTACAGACAGCACTCAAAGCTGGAAAACGACGAATTCTCCCCCGGATGAAAACAACGTGCACCCGACACCAAACAACGGACTGAAGAAGACACACGCACGACGAGTTCGAGTCCGAACTAGAGTATTAAAGGAAAACATGATTCCAACTGTAATACCCGAGATTTTTATTCTGATTAATTTGAATTTTTCTTTTTAGACCGGAAATTTCTCGGTTGTCGAGCGTTGGTATTATTTTTCTCGACGATTGATTTTTGTGTTTATGGCCATATGTGGTGATTTGTTGTATGTTGTTTTTATTTCGGATCGATATTGTTGTCCGAGAGCGTTTTGTCATATTCGTTTCCATGCGATTTCGGAAAATCGGGCCGTCGAGTCATGGCGGCTGGGCACCGGCCGGCCAGGTGCGGCAGTGACTGGCCAGGTACCCACGAGCAGCCCACACGGACCGGTGCTCGTACGGCGCTCGTGAGGGATAGGCAAACTGCTGGGCAGTCCCTGGGTCCGCGCACGAGCAGGGCGCACGAGCAAGGCACACGGTCCGGTGCTCGTGCGGTACTGGGCAGGTAGTAGCAGGCGCGCACGAGCAGTGCTCGTGCGCGGTTCTCGTGCGGTTCGGCAGAGGCCAGGCAGTGTCGCGCACGAGCAGGCCACATGACCAGACGCCCGAGCATCATGCTCGTGCGTGTCCGAAAGACTCCCAGACATGTCCCGACAGGTTCTTGGCGCACGAGTCACGCACGGCCGATGCTCGTGCGTGTCTGCTCGTGCGTCGCGTGGGGTTATATAACTGACCCGGCAGACGTGTTCTTCACCCATTTTCTTCCCCCAACTCATCTCCTCCGTGGCCAAGACTTGGAAAAAATGAATGCATGGTGTATATATACCGATCCATGTTGTTTTTGAGTTCCTAACATTGACTAATCATCCTATGACCTTCTCCGATCCATCGAATCAAGGTATGATTTCCTAAAAATCTAGTTTTGGAGATATTGGTGGATTTCATATGTTTTAATCGTATTAACTCAAATTACTGATGGAAAATCGAAGATTAAGTTGAATTCTATTAATTCCATCATTTTTCCACGGTTTTATCATTACCGATTCGTCGTTTAATTGAGTTCCCAATTGACGCCTTCAAGGTGTCCGGGAAAATGCCACAGAGGGAGATTAGGTCGTGTTGCGATGTTTTTCCTCGTGTTATTGATTGTTTATTTGATGATGGGATTTTAGGGACGAATTCCCTACGAATATCTGGTGTTGAACCTTTCCGATCGTCGTTTTCATTGGAGTTCTGGATTTTCCGATCGACCGTATTTTTCGGAGTATTCGCAAGAGACTACCAAGGCAAGTACCTTGATATACGAATTATAACTACGTGAAATCATGGTTTTCGAGGTGTGTGAATTATTTTTATATGGATATATATATATATATATATATATATATATATATATATATATATATATATATATATATATATATATTGGCGCGTTCTATGCAGTACCAATATTAGATGCAGTACTTTACAGTACTAATTTATGCATAAGTTTTGTACTAATTATGCATGAAATATATGCATTTCGTGCATCAAAATTTCAATGCATTAAAATATGCAATATATGCATCAAAATATCGATGCATTAAAATATTAGATTATATGCATCAAATATATTGTATATTTTAATGCATTGAAATTTTGATGCACGAAATGCATATATTTCATGCATAATTAGTACAAAACTCATGCATAAATTAGTACTGTAAAGTACTGCATCTAATATTGGTACTGCATAGAACGCGCCCCTATATATATATATGTACACACGTATATAGAGATATATATGCATATGTCGGTAAATGTCGAGTGATGAATACGCATACTAGCTGACGTACTCAACTTGGATTAAAGTATGAACTATAATTATAGAGATAATATACTCGGGTATATGTATTCGGTTGAGTCACGATATAGGGATATATGTGCGGTGTTGGTTGTTTATGCCTGAAGGCTTATTGTGTTGAGTTTTGATTGATAACGTGCGTGGTGTGGTGTATCTGTGTGGTTAAGGACTCACGGATAATTTGTGTGAATTGGTGTACTAATTTGATAATTGTTGCAACGATTGATTGTGTGATTGATGTTTGAAACAATGTGAATACTTGTTGTGAGATACGTCGTATATGGGAGCCTCTGAGGGCGGGGCGTGTACTCCGTCCTGGTGTACGCTGCAATGAGCGGCACCATATGGTTGGTGAACATCGGTATTACCTAATGCGTGTGCAAGGGGCGGCTCTTGCGGGTGTGAACGCCGGCGCGGTGACATGTTCAAGGGGCGGCCAACATAGTGGAGTGAACGCCGGTGCACAAGTGTGCAAGGGAGGCGCCTGGCAGGCTTATTAGTTATGGATATTCGAGTGATAGCAAAGACCCCGTTACCGAACGATTTTCGTAATTCAAAGTTCTTTTAACTCGTTTTAAATATTGGTCTCGATATAAACCGAGATTCGTATTTCCAAAAAATTGGTTCAATTTGTTTTAAACGTTGGTATCAGGGTTAATTAACCAAGGATATTTGACGAGATCTCCTAGGGTTAATTAATCAAGGGTCTTGGGCAGGATTTGTCGAAATGAGAGGTTGTAACCTTGATTGTGCTGTGATGATATTCTGTGGATTGGGTCGAGGACCCCGTGAGATTGTTGAGACGATTATTCTTGTGATAATATTCTGTGAATTGGGTCGGGGACCTCGTGAGACGATTGATATAATGGTTTCTGTGATGATAGTATTTTGTAAATTGGGTCGAGGACCCCGAATAACGTTGAAATGGTTTTCTTGTGAAACTGTTTTTCATATACTGGGTCAAGGACCCCATAAATCTTGAAATTATTTTCTAAAGCATTTCCATTCGATTTTTCTTAAAACCCCAAACCATTCAAAATAGCCCGATCCAATGATAACGTTTTTAAACCATCTTATCAAAATACTTTTCAAAATATATTCCTTTTGTGAGGAGGGTTTTCGAACTGAGTTCTTTGACTCATTGGGGGCTCATCTAAATTTTTTATTGATGTTATGTTCTGTAAAGAAAATATGACTGTGTGAATATGTTTTATCTTGTGTAAGTGAATGCTATTGTGTGCTGGTTATGTGAATGTGTGGTTCATGTTAAGGCTTCGCCGCTGTTGAGTTTTGTGTTGATATTTTTCGTATATCTTGCATATTATGTCCTTGCACTAGCAAAATTCCAGTTTGCTAACCCCCGAGTTTTCGGGGGGTGGGTGCCTGTTATGCGCTCAGGTTTTCCAGCTCGAGAGCAGTCATGGGATTTTATTGGAAGGAGATGGAGGACAATGATGCTAATCACACAAGAGTCGGAGTTCTTTCTTTTGTTTCATTTTGGTCGGTATTTCTCTTTTGGTTGAGTAGTCACCCTTGCACGGGTGTACTTTTTATTTATCAAATTGAGTCGTCATTCCTTTCTGTATTCAAGATTATTATTGTCGTGGAATTGTGGACTATGTTGGTATTTGAATTGTCTAATGACCTTGTCGGTCTGTTTTATAATTAATTTGACCCTGGTCGGTCAATCATTGAGTAGTCTTTTGGAGTTTAGCCTGGTAGATCCTTGTGAGAAGGGTCTACGACATGTGACATTCCCGGTCGAATTCTGGGGGTGTTACACAGACTACCCAAGGGTTCGGAAAACGACAACGATAGTAATTACCCCATAACTTTGGGAAATTACATAACAGCCCAAAACATCTGAAATACACGATCGAAACACCAAACGAAAGCTCACAACATGCATAATAACATAATACGGATTTACGGCAACCCCGAAACGGTGGTTCCGAACAATGATTACGAGAATCGAACCAAATAGCGACGAGAATGACAATAAACGCGGAATTGGGTAAAACAAGTCTGAAACAAGCTCGGATGACAAAAAATCTAATATTAAATATTATCGAAATATCAATACGGTTACAAGCGAGTCACTAAAAATAAAAATACACCAAAATAGAAGTACCGGAAAAAGGAAAAATGCGGATATTACAGACATGCGATAAGAGGTCTGAGGACTCGCATAAATTGATTGCTGAAAATAGCAGATCTTGTTGATCTTCCTCTAGGAATTTGACGTTTGTTTTGTCGTTCAGTGTCCACTGCAACTCACCTGGATATCGTTGAAATTTTTTAAGGGCAGACTTGACGACGGCCTTTGGGATTAGGTACGTTTTTCCTACTAATAAATGCTGCTGAAAAGCATTGATATTGTGATCGTATATCATATCACGTACTGTGTTTTTCTGTTGCAATAACAAATGTCAGACAATTTACATGAAGGGGTGCAGGGGAGAAATTAGTATTGTATTTTACCACTTTGTCCATGAGCAGAACGCTTTGATATCGTGTCCTGGTAATATTAGAAAATATCGGGTGTTCCTTTTCAGCGACAGTCACTCTAGCCGTCCAGTTGTAAGTGTCACCCTTAATCTGGGGAAGTAGAAGCTCTCTACTATTCATGTTGGAGGAAGTTTCTTATTTCTGTTTATCAGTTAATTAAGAGGATAAAGATAATCAAATATTTGTTCACAAAAAGAAGCAGCGGTTAAACTAATTGGGAATAAAAATATATAAGATGTAGACCGGGAAATGAATACTTGATTGAATCATGAAGATAAGATCCAAAAACCATAACTAAATCGATTTCCTTTCACTTTCAACACTAACATAGAGAAAAAATTTCCCTAGAGAACATTTAAAAAAAATCATCATTGCTCATTAATATGTGTAGCAAAACAGTACATTGCCTATGTGTAGCAAAACAAGATATATCGCAATTTTTGAAGAAGGGAAATGGCAACAGAACATTCAAAAAAAATCGTCATTACTTATTAGTAAGTGTAGCAAAATAAAATATCAACGGTTAAGTGTAGCTAAACAGGATGTTCACGCTCAAGGGAAAATGTTATGAAAATGGATCCTTTTGGAGTGGTAAAGTCATATGGTGAAATGTAGTTCTACAACAATAAGGTTTTCTAGTTTGTAAATTGGAAGAGATTGCCCAAGAAATAATATATTCTTTGCATTGAACATAAATATTTGACAAAACTAGAATGCCAAGTTTGAAGTCATTCTAGAAAGAGTAAGAAAGAGCCTCACCATTGTTGAATTTTCTGTATTACAAACTTGCTGGGCGGAAAAAGAAATTACAACTGGAATACAAAAGTTACAACTCTAAATCAGAAACTACAAACTCGTACGGAAATGAAAATACAAAACTCGAAATAGAATTGAAAATACAAGAAAATAAATTGTAAAACCGTAAACTAATGCCGAGTCAAGGAATCTTCTATCCGCAAAACGAAATACGCCCCGTTAGTTCTTTTGGTTTTGACGTATCGCCCCCAAAGATAAAACGACAACGTCTCGAAGGTAGTAGCACCACAAGACCTACGAGCTCCGGCGAACTTGAACGAGGTGAGGACGAAGCTGTTACTATGAACTATGAACTGTATGCTTTATGTTGTATGGAAGAGTTTCAAAAAATTGCATGTACAGAAGCAAAGGTATGCATGCCTATTTATAGGCCATCTCACCTGCAGGGGGGTTTAAACACAGCCCTTATGGCTGTCATAATGCAGTCATTATGCTGCATTATACTCAGGAGTTACGAATTTCAAACAAATGGCAGGGGTTACGAAATTCAAACCTGCCATTAACTCCTCCTCATAACACCTGGGAGGTTACTTCCGGGTTGGACTAAATTTGAACAGTCAGGACGCACCTGGACTATATTCAGTTCCTCAACCACTCGAGGGATGTATATGGACATCCTTATGTGCATATACGAGCCCAACTACATTGTTGAGCTTGTCCAAAAAATCTTTAAGCTAGCCCAAGGCCTAGCTCATGGCCAAGCCCATGAACAGGCCCAAAGACCAGCCCAAAGACCAATTGCTTGTAATATCCGAAATTTCTACTACCATTGTTTAATATTATTTTATCCGAGTTATATTGTATAGCGTGGAATCTGTACAGTATAGATAAAATAAATGAAGGACTGAGATGTCAGTATTGGTATAATTGTCGTACTTGGTCGACAATTGCAATTGAGGATATTATGTATCATATGAGAATATTATGGAATTAAGTATATGTATTCAGTGTGTGAGTGTACGTATCCAGTATGTCGAGACAGACGAGAAGAGTTGGAAATGGCTAAGTATAGCCTGACTAGCGCGCGCTAATGGTCAAGTATAGCACACGCTATCGTTCATGGTTAGCGCACGCTAGAGGCAGAATGTAGCGCACGCTAGTGCAGTCAGATCAGAAGGAATCTACGTGTGGACCAGACCACTTTCGGCGCACGTTCTGGTAAGTCAACGGATGTTGTAATGTAGTGTTAGCGCACGCTAATGCATGATGGTTAGCGCACGCTAACTGTATATCGGACAAAAAGGAATCTTATCCTCGTCAGCACTTTCGGCGTGTGGACCAGTCTTCGGAGCATACAGACAAACGAGTCAACTGATGTTAGCGCATGCTAAAATGCAAGGACTTGCGTACGCTAGATGGTTTAAGTTACGTACGCTAATGCATGGGCATTACGTACGTAAGCTCATGTACGAAGCCAGACAGTAGTCTCTGGACTGCGATAGCGCACGCTAACAAAGGTCAGCTAGCGCACGCTAAGGCCGTAGCGCACGCTAAACATAAGATTTAGCGCACGCTAGTAATGTATTCTATATAAGGGACAGACGGGTATTATGAAGCATTTCGTCCTTTCTTTCACCTTCAGTCGATAGAGAGAGTTTTGGGAGGTTCTTGAGGTTCCCAAACACGGTGAGGTGGTGATCTTTAACAAGATTAAGATAGAAATCATGGATTAAAGTTTTGTTCTTGAAATCATTGGTGATTCTTGGAAATGGATTCAACCTTGGAAATCAATCCATTCCTTCATAAAGGTAATCACTCTTCATCTTTGGATTTCATTTTGGATTGAATGTTGATGTTTTTGAGTTGATGATTATTACATAAACGAGTTGATAAGCATGATTATGAGATGGATTACCGGATTATGATGATGTTATTGTTGATATGAAGATATTGATATGATTCTTGTGGTTTAAATTGTGTTGTACGTTTTCTTGAGATAAGTGGATTAATCCTTCTCCTCAGTTTCGGATGTTGATGTTATTGTCGATGATTACTCTATGTAATAGAAGATTAAGGGAGTGTTGTTACGTTCTTGATGTTTCATGATGTTGATATTGAGGAAGATGATATATGGATATAGGACTTGGATTATAAGTTCAATGATTGTTTGTATGTTAAAGGATATCGAATTTCGTTGTTTGATAACTATGAACATGGTTTAGAATCACTTAGTATTCTTGATAATCGCCATGTGTTGATCGGTATATGAAATGCATGCAACTGCATGTCATTAGCGCACGCTAGTGTTACTGTCTAGCGCACGCTAACGGGAACGTCTTAGCGCACGCTACGTTAAGTAATTAACGTGCGCTAAGTCAACAGAGCGGTAGTATATTCTGTTTCGATTATGAATTCGTGATCGTTTAAGTTGGCTTGATCAGACTTATGGTTAACCGAGATATTGTTGAGCTGTGGAGATTGTGAATTGGTTTTATCGATTGTTGATTGTTGTCGAACTTGTTGTTTATCGATTATTGTAATAGGTTGAGATTATTGATCGGTGTTTATAACCGTATGTTGCGGTCGTGTTCGAGTATGTTCGTGAATGGCGTTGGTCAGGGCCGAGGAGCTGGTAGATGAAGACAATGAAATTGGTAGCGGCTTCATCATCGTCGTATCGGTATCGAGTAAGTTATTACTTACTCAGTTTATAGTATTTAATGAATGGTTTCCATTTCATTCGTTTATAATTCGTATAGCAATGTTTATAATCGTAATCACATGAGACTTGGGATTATAAATCATATTCGAGTTTTGGGAATCTAAATCATAATGTATATGATTTACTTTTGTTATTGGTATACTTGTATATCAAGGATATATCGTGATAAAAACGGAGATATGAACTATCTGCAATCCGTGATACTTTGGACCGTCGAGTATTGAGGATAATGGTTCGGGATGGTTTAGACATTGAGATCATTCTCGAAGGACTCGGGGCAAGTACTCTAATCATTTTTATCATTTGAGTCGATCATGTTGTGATACATTCGTGTATCGTTGTTGTCATGCGATTGTGCATTGTTGTTGTCGTGTATTGTGTAATGTTGTTTTGTGCGGTTGTGCATTGTTGTCATATGTCCACCTCGGGTTGGTCCGACGGGATCATCGGGGATCTATGCTAGCGTGTGCTGGATCGTCGGACGGGTTTTCCACCTCGGGTTGGTCTGACGGGATCATCGGGGAATCTAGGCAGTGAACGCTGGATCATCAGATTGCCATGTATTGTTGTTGTGCATATGTATATTATGGGTTTGCCATAAGTATACATTGTCGTTATTGTTGTGATCAAATTGACGTTGTCATATGATAATGCAATTGTAGGTCTTGTGTTACGACCATGTCCGTATCTTGTGTTGAACTGATCTCGGAAAAGAAAGACGTGATGTAAATGGTATTTCGGATCTTGAGGTATGTTCCGTATTTCCTTGGTACTTGTTTTTGATGGACAATCGATTATCGTATTGGAATTGTCGATGTTATCCGATGGATTGAATTGGCGAGTTGGTATAATTTCCGTATCGCGAGTTATGATAATGTTTTGAGAACCTTGAGTATTGTTGAGATACCGCAGATATTTCGGTATTATTTTAATGTGTTGTTAAGGATGCGAATCATGGATTCTCGTAAATTCTGACGGTAAGAGTACAAGTCGTATTCTTACTTAGTATTTCCATTGATATGTAATTATTGTCGAGATGTGATGGTTATCATTGTTGGATATTATGGTGACCCCGTCGTGGGCTTTCTTTTAGGTTCTTGGATTATCAAGTTTGTAGCGGTCGTGGAGAGATGAACTTCCTGGAGGATCTTGGCAAGGGCATGTATTTGTGTTTTGAGTTTCGATCGGTTGTTGTATTCATTTGCTAAAGTATTTCAATTGTTTGTCTTCATCCATTGCGTGAGTATTTTTAAATGGCCTTTTTGGTATCCGGTAACTTAGGTTACTTTGGCAATCATTTTCTAAATCTATTCAGCCGATGCGTGTAAGCGATAGCTTAACATATGTTTTTAAACTGTTGAGTTTTGGCATTTTGGGCCTTGTGGTTTCAAATGAGTTTTTACGACGGTTTGATAAACGAGCTTTATAAATCTTCGAATGTTTTTAATAGATAATACCGTCGTTAGCCTCTTGGGCGTTTGTAAATGTTTGCGAAAATTTCCTTCAGCCTTGTGGGTTCCATCTCGGGGCCACAGTATGTAATATTCCCGATCGGATGCGGGGCGTTACAGAATATGGTATCAGAGCTTAGGTTGAGAAAACCTAGGCAGTCGGGTCGAGTTGGGTCGTGTTTCTGTCGCGTCATTTGAATTGTTGATTGAAAAATATTGGAGCCGTGAGTTTTTATTGTTCACTCGGGCTTGTGCTTATGTGATTTACCAGTGTGGTACTGGGATTGTTGTAACTTTTTCAAATGGTGTTAACGTGTTTCTTCAAATAGAGCTGTGTTGTTTTCTCGAGTGAACTGAGTTTGCAAAATGTGTGTTTTGAAAATATCTGTGTCGAGTATTTTCTTGAGTCGAGACATGTGCCAGTATCACGGGGAATCGTCGGCTTCACGATCTGTAAGTATTTGGATTTTTAAATTTCATCGAGATTTATTGCCGTTCTAAGTTGATATGCTTTGAGATTCAGCAGAATATTATTCATTACAGTATAAGGTGACAGAGTTGGGACAGGATTGATGATCTTGAGAAGTTATGATTTTGGAAATCAATATGTCGATTAAGTTTTGGAACGGAGTTTTGCATTTGGGAGAAATATTGTGGATTGTTCAGGAGAACATGTAGTCATGTTAGTTCATTTTGAGATATATGAACTGTTTTTGAGCATTTGAAAATGATACTTTTCAAAATGAATGTTTTACGGATGTTTTACCGTAAATGATTTTTGGGCCGAGACCCAATAGATTTTTTTGAAATTGTTTTATAACTCAGGGCTTGGGGTCCGAAAAAGAGTTTCCTACTTTTTTTAAACCTCTTGTAATGCGGAACGAGATACGGGCTGAGACCCTAATATTTCAAAAGACTTTTCTGTTTTCTTAAAAAAACTCCCGAGACTTGTAAAACACTTTATCAATCATTTACCTATTTCGTTTCTGCCTGTCGCAGTTTTGATCTATTTGTTCAAATGAAACTTCTCGGGAAGTCTTTCGCTCTGTTGATTTGTTTCAAGGCATTGCCATAGCATAATTGAGGTGATCCAGGATGAAAAATGGTTGACGTTGTGAGTCATATGTGGAAAAAGGAGTTTTTGTCGGAGTCTATACATTGAGATCTTGGATTCTATTGTGTAGTTTTCTGATGGCATATCAGTGGGATTTGTGATGAGCCGGATTGGTATATAGGAGTACGGATGTGGTCAATCATTTGCATAGTTTTCATTTTAAAACTTCGAAATCGTGTGGATTCGAAGGAAACTGTTATCAAATACTTGGCACCAGCGAGCCAGTTTATTTTTCGAGAATTGATTTGGTGGTCTTACCAAAATTTATGTTTTGAGTTTTGAAATTTTTGAAAGAACTTTCGAAAATTTGTCTCCTTGACAAGATTATATGATTTCAAATTGGTTTTGAAAATGTGATTGATGTACATACGCATTTAATGCATAATGCATATCGTGGTGAAGTTCGAATGAGATTCACGAACTGGATAAGACATCGTATGGTATGAGGAAAAGAGATTCGAACTTTAGTATGGTAGTTTGATTATCCAATGATGATCGGTTGATTTATCGGATAAGAGAAATATACTGCGTGTTGCAGGTTCGGGTACATCATGTAATTTTGGAACTATGGGTTTTATGAAACCGGGACATATGTGCTATGTGATGGTAGTAGCGCGATTTTACCAGTGATTTTGAATGATTTCTTTTGTAAGTGTAGATTTAGGGATGGTGACCCCATGCTGGTTGTTTTGGATATTGAGTGGTCGTTCCCACTCCATGTATGATTGGATATGTTCGTGGGTTTGTGATTGGTTGTTCGTATGCCGAGGAGTATGTTCGACAGTCAGGTGTGTTTATTGAGATCCACTGTATGTGATTGGTTTGTCGTTTTGAGAATGCTATTCTTTCGTGGTTCTGTGTTGACCGTGTTGGAGTTTATCATGGTGATGACATTCTCGATTGCGTTTCGACCTTTGGATTGGTCATATTAGAGTTCATCATGTCAATGATATTCTTGATTAATTTATAGGTTGATCATTGCTGGTGATCATCTGAGCGTTCAGATTTTGTGTTGATATTTCGGGATTCGTTGCCATTGTGTTGGGCAGTTGTTTCACAGATGTATCGTGTATTATTGATTTGTATCAGGAATTGGACTTGATTGTGTAATCAAGCAGACAGGATTTGAAACGGATAGATTATTTCTTCCGAAGATGTTATATTTTTGTTGAGATCCATGGAATTGTGATCGTAAGCGTGTTGAAGCTTTACAGTGGAGTCACTTGCTAGAATCTCAGGAGATCGTCGACTTTGCGCATTTGTAAGTGTCTTTGTTTGGTTATTCGTTAATGATGACGACTGATCGTCGTCGTGATGGTTTCGGAATATCTTGGTCGAACGGTTTGTTTGTTTTTATGTGACGGATTGCAAGTTTCGAGGACGAAACTTATTTTAAGTGGTGTAGTATGTAATATCCGAAATTTCTACTACCATTGTTTAATATTATTTTATCCGAGTTATATTGTACAGTGGAATGCATGCGGTATAGATAAAATAAATGAAGGACCGAGATGTCAATATTGGTATAATTGTCGTACTTGGTCGACAATTGCAATTGAGGATATTATGTATCATATGAGAATATTATGGAATTAAGTATATGTATTCGGTGTGTGAGTGTACGTATCCGGTATGTCGAGGCAGACGAGAAGAGTTGGAAATGGCTAAGTATGGCGACTAGCGCGCGCTAATGGTCAAGTATAGCGCACGCTATCGTTCATGGTTAGCGCACGCTAGAGGCAGAATGTAGCGCACGCTAGTGCAGTCAGATCAGAAGGAATCTACGTGTGGACCAGACCACTTTCGGCGCACGTTCTGGTAAATCAACGGATGTTGTAATGTAGTGTTAGCGCACGCTAATGCATGATGGTTAGCGCACGCTAACTGTATATCGGACAAAAAGGAATCTTATCCTCACAAGACTTTCGGCGTGTGGACCAGTCTTCGGAGCATACAGACAAACGAGTCAACTGATGTTAGCGCACGCTAAAATGCAAGGATTTGCGTACGCTAGATGGTTTAAGTTACGTATGCTAATGCATGGGCATTACGTACGTAAGCTCATGTCTGGCCGCGGTAGTCTCTGGACTGCGATAGCGCACGCTAACAAAGGTCAGCTAGCGCACGCTAAGGCCGTAGCGCACGCTAAACATAATATTTAGCGCACGCTAGTAATGTATTCTATATAAGGGACAGACGGGTATTACGAAGCATTTCGTCCTTTCTTTCACCTTCAGTCGATAGAGAGAGTTTTGGGAGGTTCTTGAGGTTCCCAAACACGGTGAGGTGGTGATCTTTAACAACATTAAGATAGAAATCATGGATTAAAGTTTTGTTCTTGAAATCATTGGTGATTCTTGAAAATGGATTCAACCTTGGAAATCAATCCATTCCTTCATAAAGGTAATCACTCTTCATCTTTGGATTTCATTTTGGATTGAATGTTGATGTTCTTGAGTTGATGATTATTACATAAACAGGTTGATAAGCATGATTATGAGATGGATTACCGGATTATGATGATGTTATTGTTGATATGAAGATATTGATATGATTCTTGTGGTTTAAATTGTGTTGTTCGTTTTCTTGAGATAAGTGGATTAATCCTTCTCCTCAGTTTCGGATGTTGATGTTATTGTCGATGATTACTCTCTGTAATGGAAGATTAAGGGAGTGTTGTTACGTTCTTGATGTTTCATGATGTTGATATTGAGGAAGATGATATATGGATATAGGACTTGGATTATAAGTTGAATGATTGTTTGTATGTTAAAGGATATCGAATTTCGTTGTTTGATAACTATGAAAATGGTTTAGAATCACTTAGTATTCTTGATAATCGCCATGTGTTGATCGGTGACCGCGCTGTCGTGACGCGTCAAAATTAGTTATTTATATTTTTCCTTGGCTTACTTCTACTAACTAGTAGTATCGGCAAGTAAGGGTCGATCCCACGGAGAACGGTAAATCAATTAGACTAACTAAGGATTAAATACTTTTAGCAATTAAAATAAAATAAAACGAGAGGGGGTTTGTTTCTGATCTTAACTAAAATAAATTGCGTAAGATAAAATAAAATAAACAAAGGAAATAAAAAGTTGAAAATATCAATTGAGGAATAATCTAGTCCTTAGTTCCGTTATCCACCGTTCGAATTAATTCAAGTTTCAATGCAACACTTATCTCTTCTCTAATCTCATGAACTCCTATTCCGAAGCCAACAACAAGCTCTGTTGACCCCAATTATTTCTTAAGTTTATTCAATTAAAACAAGCTCTTTAATCGAACCTATCTATACGGTGGATTCAAAACAAGCTCTTCAAATCTCGCTCGCTAGATGCATTAAAAACCAAAATAATGGAATAGGCAAGATATTAAGTTCATAAGCTCGACTTAAGGGATCTCGATTTTGTGTTACTCAATTGGGAAAAATCAATTGTTTGCTACTTGTGAAATTAAAATTGCAACAATTACGGATTACAACTCAATTTCTAGCATAAGACATAAAAATCTTAATCTAGTTGGCCAAACCAAATCAAGAAATTTAATGGCATAGTCGTGAATTCAATAACACAAAAGTAATTCAAGAGAATTCGAGTTGAGAATACGCTGCGGGATTAAAACATGAATAATTCAAATACGGTTTCAAACTTCACTAAGAACTAGAATAGAAAATTAGCCGGACATGTTGGCTTTTGAAAACAGCAAATTAATAAAAGACATGAGAAGAAAGAAATTCAAACGGTATAGTCTTCTTCTTCCACGTCGGAATCGGCTCGGTTGCTCCGGCGAAAAATCGATTCGGTTGTCCCTTGTGTTTTCTTCTGCTCCAGCCGTGTAATCTTCCTCTTCAGCCGTGAATTTACTGCTCCAGAAGTTGATTTTTATTCCAGCCCTCCTCCCTTTTATAATTATTCCTCATCTCATAGTTTCCTTCTTTAATTAGGACTCTTTCCTTCTTAAGTTTTAATTTCCTTGGAGTCTTTCTTCCCAAATCTATTCCAATTCCTTTTCCCAGCATATGGACCGATTTATTGCCTTGTGGAACTGATTGGGCGATTTTTGAGTCGTTTCTTGGGCCCCAAGTAAGGTTATTTTCGTAACAGGATCGGCATTGGGCCGTGAATCGACACTGGGCCACCCAGTGTTGCGCGGGATTTTCTTTATTTAAGCCCAAATCACCTTGGCTTGCTCCGTTTGATGATCCAATTTATTCCTTAAGCTTAAAAACTCCATCAAACACCTAAATTAAACAACAAATTGCCAAGTGAAATAAATTGCATCCAAAATATAAATATATAGAAAATAATCAAGTGTGCCAACATAAAATCCATTAAAACCTTATAATTAACAATGATTTTGGCACACTATTTTTGTCCTGTCAAATCTCCCCAAACTTAAACCAATGCTTGTCCTCAAGCATAATTCGAGTGAAAGAATTTCAAGAAGAATGTATTGAAAAATCCAAGATGATAGCTATATTCAAGGGAGAATAAATAATCATGAACAAGTAAGAAGAAAATTAAAGTACCTCAACTAATCTCAACATCTTCATTGGCATCAAGTGAGAGAAAATTCAATGGCCTCACAAGGGGTCACTCTCGCTCAAGTAGATATAGGGATTATTAAGCAATCACTCACGTCAAAACATGGTGTGTCCTTACCATATACTCGCACAAAAATCAAATCTCCACTACATAGAAGAACTCATGCATATAATCAAAAGGGCTTTTATGGTTGTAACGGGGCATTAGGTATGGTAGGATAAAAAGGATGAATAAATGATTCGTTGGTCAAGACTAATCATGAAGTTAAGTGCATAACAAATCCTACAAACAATGAATCACCGTCCTTCCTTTCGCACCCTTTTGGATACATACATGTAATCGCATAGCCACGAAAGATCAATTGAGGTCAGTGGCTTTAACAACATTCGAGGGGGGTATTTTTTACGGCCGCCCCCTTAATTTTTTTTTTTTTTTTTTTTTTTTGGCTTCGGCCTTTATTTTTTTTCATCTCAATTTCAGCACTTTGTTTTTTCTTATCACTTCACCACCCACTTTTTGATAATTTCTCGTCCTTCCCTCGACTTGTTATACACCTAATTCACAACCAAATCTTGACCAAGGGTTCAAACGGATGAATTTTCACCAAAAATTAGATAATGACTAATCAAATGTGCTGGATCAAAGAATAAGGCTTAGGTCCAAATGGGCTTCTAATGGCGATTATGTCGAGGTGGGAAAATATAAGCCAAATGGGTTATTCCTAATTTGCCTTTATCACTTTACTGCATGAGAACACTAACATAGTCTTGACATGAATAATTGATTAAGTTCTAGCATGGACACAACATGTTCGACCCCACAAGAAGAAATAGTGAGCATGTATATGTATAATTATTTATATATGTGTAAATATATGTTTTGCTCTACGGCTCAAAACTCACGAATAAAAAGGGCTTGTGCCATGAATCCCTCACACTTTTATCCAAATCCAAAATCAAGATAGTGAACTACCCTAATTAAAATCAAACTAGTCAATCATATCCATCTCCTATGTCAGGCCATACTTCAATTCCCAATACACGAACTTGATTCAATCACACAAATTTAGCTAAGGACAATTTTAAATATATTACATCACACTTTCCAAATTCAATTAATCATTCCGACTCCAATTTCCCCAAACTTAAAATTCAGCACACGACCCTAAAGAAAGGAAGGAAGAGAAAAAGAAAAATAAAAGATAGTAAAAAGTCTAGAGTAGGAATCACCGGGCTAATGGGGGAGAAGGGCTTCCAGCTGCTCGGTTCGGTCCTCCATCCCATGTTTCTTGTGCACTTCCGTCGCATTAGCTTCAACATCTTGACGGCGATCTCGAGCAGGCGGCGCTTGGGGCTGATGTCGTGAAAGAGAGATGGAGAAGTTAGGGGTTGCGAGTAAAAGAAGATACCGAGAAAGAGAGAAACGGAGAGCTAGAAAAAGAAAAAGAGAGAATGAAGGCAATAAAAATAAAAATAAGGGAAATAATAGAATAGAAAAAAAATAAAAGGGAGAGCATAAAATAAAAAAATAAAGAAAGGTAGAAATAAAATACGAAATGCAAGATATAGATTACCACTTACCTATAATAAATAATAAAAAGAAAATTGGACTAAAAAAATAAAAGAAGTAAAAAAAAGATTGGGTTGCCTCCCAACAAGCGCCTTTTTTTTTTACGTCGTTGGCTCGACGAAGAACTTCCCTTTTTAGTGAACACACCAAGGAGGTTTTGGTATGGGTCTCAATAGATGTACGACTGATGACTCGTCTTCTTGAACCACACCAAACTTTCTCGGAGTGTTTATTGAAAACTTTCCTCCCTTGAGATGCTCATCGAAGGCTAACTCTGGTTCACTTTTTCCATATAATTTCTCATATATTGGCTGTAATTCTCTTTGAAGCTCCGGATCTTCCCATTTTTGTGGCAATTTCTTTTGAAATACAGCGGACACATTTTCTCCCATCACCACCTTCCCGTTCCCTTTTAACCTCCGTTTGTTGGTGCATAAGTCTTTAAGGAACTTTGCGTATTTTGGAATTTGTTGAACTGCGTCGAGTAAGGGAATATTGATCTCAACCTTTCGGAATACGTCGAGGATTTGCTTCTCTTTATTCACGATCGCTGCCTTTTTGACCCTAGATGGAAAAGGTAACTCGTTAGTCTCAAAAGGAGCAGTTTTGGACGATTTTACCTTCTTTGTCAGTGATTCTGCTTTGAGTCTTGATTACACCTAGGCGTCCCAGTGTTGAACTGTTCAGTGGATTTTTTCCTCCTCGTTTCAGCTTCCTCCACCTCCTTAAGCTCCTTAAGCCTTCCCACTCCTTAGAGTTCTGGCCTCACGTTCCTTAGGTTCGGCTCAGGTTGGGATGGCAATTTCCCACTATTTTGGTTCTCCAGACGGCTCACAGTGGTGGCTAGTTGACTCATTTGATTTTCGAGAATTTTGATACTCGATTTAGTGTCATGCTGGAATTGCATAGTATTTGCCACAAGGGTCTTCATCATTTCCTCCAAAGATGGTGTCGAATTTTCAGTGGGTTGCTTGTAGAATTGTCCCCTATTTTGTGGAGGTGCCTCTTGTTGGTTTTTCCATCGAAAGTTAGGGTGATCCCTCCATCCTGGGTTGTATGTGTTGGAGAACGGATCGTTTTTCCTCCCATAAGAATTTTCGGTCCCAATTGCATTGGTGTGCGCCTCAATTTCATCAAGCAAAATCCGACAATTCTCCGTTGTATGCTCCGTGGTCTTGCAGAGACGACATGGTACGATTGGTTTGTTGTTTCCTACAGCAAGTTTTCTAACAAAAGTAGTTAGCTCATTCAATTTTTCCTCAAGGGACGAGTCATGGATCTCCTTCACCATCCTGATCGGTGCATCGCGACAACCAAATTGTTGTGAATTGGCCGCCATGTTGGATATGAGAGCCCTTGTGGCCGAAGGAGTTTTGTCAACTAGGGCTCTTCCACTTGCTGCATCTATCATGTTTCGCTCCATCGGATTAAGTCCTTCGTAAAAATACTGAATCAGGAGTTGCTCGCTAATTTGATGTTGCGGGCATCGGGATACCAACTGTTTAAACCATTCCCAATATTCATGCAACGTTTCTCCGGTCATTTGCCTTGCACCACATATTTCTTTCCTTAGATTGGCCGCTCGAGAGGCTGGAAAATATTTTTGTAGAAATAAGATCTCCATCTCATTCCACGTTGTGATGGTGGCCGATGGTAAATAAAATAGCCAATCCTTAGCCGAATCCTTCAGTGAGAACGGAAAGGCCCTAAGCTTGATTTGTTCTTATGTGTCACAGTTTTGCTTCATGCTTGAACATACGACTTGGAATTACTTTAGATGTTTGTGAGGGTCCTCTCTGATAGGCCATGAAATGCGGGTAGCAAGTGAATCAATCCCGACTTTAGTTCAAAGGTGTTGTTGTTGTCAATAGCCGGGATCGTGATGCACAGTGGTTGTTGAGGTAGCTCTGGGTTGGCTAATTGCTTCAGCGTCTTTTCAGCGTTATTTTCCATGACTCCAATTTCGTCCTCCGACTCACTCGGTGATGTTTCGAGGGAAAATGGTAGGTGCACGAGTGCTTCTTTGGCTTCTTTTGCTTTCTGCCTGAAAACACGATCTCGTTTGGTGATTTCTGGAAAATATTGTAAATTTTTATCTCCACATGACCTTGTATTCATGCAAAACTAAAACAAACGGATTAGTGCACAACTGACAATTAAAATGAATTTCCAGAACTGCCACTGGGTGACCCAGTGTCGAAATTGCAGAAAGTTTTTAACCCAAAATAAGTAAAATTAATTCAACACTGTTCCCGACAACGGCGCCAAAATTTTGACTGCTACTGTCGTGACGCGTCAAAATTAGTTATTTATATTTTTCCTTGGCTTACTTCTACTAACTAGTAGTATCGGCAAGTAAGGGTCGATCCACGGAGAACGGTAAATCAATTAGACTAACTAAGGATTAAATACTTTTAGCAATTAAAATAAAATAAAAACGAGAGGGGGGGGGGGTTTGTTTCTGATCTTAACTAAAATAAATTGCGTAAGATAAAATAAAATAAACAAAGGAAATAAAAAGTTGAAAATATCAATTGAGGAATAATCTAGTCCTTAGTTCCGTTATCCACCGTTCGAATTAATTCAAGTTTCAATGCAACACTTATCTCTTCTCTAATCTCATGAACTCCTATTCGAAGCCAACAACAAGCTCTGTTGACCCCAATTATTTCTTAAGTTTATTCAATTAAAACAAGCTCTTTAATCGAACCTATCTATACGGTGGATTCAAAACAAGCTCTTCAAATCTCGCTCGCTAGATGCATTAAAAACCAAAATAATGGAATAGGCAAGATATTAAGTTCATAAGCTCGACTTAAGGGATCTCGATTTTGTGTTACTCAATTGGGAAAAATCAATTGTTTGCTACTTGTGAAATTAAAATTGCAACAATTACGGATTACAACTCAATTTCTAGCATAAGACATAAAAATCCTAATCTAGTTGGCCAAACCAAATCAAGAAATTTAATGGCATAGTCGTGAATTCAATAACACAAAAGTAATTCAAGAGAATTCGAGTTGAGAATACGCTGCGGGATTAAAACATGAATAATTCAAATACGGTTTCAAACTTCACTAAGAACTAGAATAGAAAATTAGCCGGACATGTTGGCTTTTGAAAACAGCAAATTAATAAAAGACATGAGAAGAAAGAAATTCAAACGGTATAGTCTTCTTCTTCCACGTCGGAATCGGCTCGGTTGCTCCGGCGAAAAATCGATTCGGTTGTCCCTTGTGTTTTCTTCTGCTCCAGCCGTGTAATCTTCCTCTTGGTAGTGAATTTGCTGTTCCAGAAGTTGATTTTTATTCCAGCCCTCCTCCCTTTTATAATTATTCCTCATCTCATAGTTTCCTTCTTTAATTAGGACTCTTTCCTTCTTAAGTTTTAATTTCCTTGGAGTCTTTCTTCCCAAATCTATTCCAATTCCTTTTCCCAGCATATGGACCGATTTATTGCCTTGTGGAACTGATTGGGCGATTTTTGAGTCGTTTCTTGGGCCCCAAGTAAGGTTATTTTCGTAACAGGACTGGCACTGGGCCAGCGAACTGACACTGGGCCACCCAGTGCTGCGCGGGATTTTCTTTATTTAAGCCCAAATCACCTTGGCTTGCTCCGTTTGATGATCCAATTTATTCCTTAAGCTTAAAAACTCCATCAAACACCTACATTAAACAACAAATTGCCATGTGAAATAAATTGCATCCAAAATATAAATATATAGAAAATAATCAAGTGTGCCAACATAAAATCCATTAAAACCTTATAATTAACAATGATTTTGGCACACTATTTTTGTCCTGTCAATCGGTATATGAAATGCATGCAACTGCATGTCATTAGCGCACGCTAGTGTTACTGTCTAGCGCACGCTAACGGGAACGTCTTAGCGCACGTTACGTTAAGTAATTAACGTGCGCTAAGTCAACAGGCAGGGTAGTATATTCTGTTTCGATTATGAATTCGTGATCGTTTAAGTTGGCTTGATCAGACTTATGGTTAACCAAGATATTGTTGAGCCGTGGAGATTGTGAATTGGTTTTATCGATTGTTGATTGTTGTCGAACTTGTTGTTTATCGATTATTGTAATAGGTTGAGATTATTGATCGGTGTTTATAACTGTATGTTGCGGTCGTGTTCGAGTATGTTCGTGAATGGCGTTGGTTAGGGCCGAGGAGCTGGTAGACGAAGACAATGAAATTGGTAGCGGCTTCATCATCGTCGTATCGGTATCGAGTAAGTTATTACTTACGCAGTTTATAGTATTTAATGAATGGTTTCCATTTCATTCGTTTATAATTCGTATAGCAATGTTTATAATCGTAATCACATGAGACTTGGGATTATAAATCATATTCGAGTTTTGGGAATCTAAATCATAATGTATATGATTTACTTTTGTTATTGGTATACTTGTATATCAAGGATATATCGTGATAAAAACGGAGATATGAACTATCTGCAATCCGTGATACTTTGGACCGTCGAGTATTGAGGATAATGGTTCGGGATGGTTTAGACATTGAGATCATTCTCGAAGGACTCGGGGCAAGTACTCTAATCATTTTTATCATTTGAGTCGATCATGTTGTGATACATTCGTGTATCGTTGTTGTCATGCAGTTGTGCATTGTTGTTGTCGTGTATTGTGTACTGTTGTTTTGTGCAGTTGTGCATTGTTGTCATATGTCCACCTCGGGTTGGTCCGACGGGATCATCGGGGGATCTATGCTAGCGTGCGCTGGATCGTCGGACGGGTTTTCCACCTCGGGTTGGTCTGACGGGATCATCGGGGGATCTAGGCAGTGAACGCTGGATCATCGGATTGCCATGTATTGTTGTTGTGCATATGTATATTATGGGTTTGCCATAAGTATACATTGTCGTTATTGTTGTGATCATATTGACGTTGTCATATGAGTATTCATTTGTAGGTCTTGTATTAGGACCATGTCCGTATGTTGTGTTGAACTGATCTCGGATTAGACTGACGTGATGGTAATGGTATTTCGTATCTTGAGGTATGTTCCGTATTTCCTTGGTACTTGTTTTTGATGGACAATCGATTATCGTATTGGAATTGTCGATGTTATCCGATGGATTGAATTGGCCAGAGTTGGTATAATTTCCGTATCGCGAGTTATGATAATGTTTTGAGAACCTTGAGTATTGTTGAGATACCGTACAGATATTTCGGTATTATTTTAATGTGTTGTTAAGGATGCGAATCGTGGATTCTCGTAAAGTTACGACGGTAAGAGTACACTGGTCGTATTCTTACTTAGTATTTCCATTGATATGTAATTATTGTCGAGATGTGATGGTTATCATTGTTGGATATTATGGCTGACCCCGTCGTGGGCTTACTTTTAGGTTCTTGGATTATCAAGTTTGTAGCGGTCGTGGAGAGATGAACTTCCCGAGGATACCGGCAAGGGCATGTATTTGTGTTTTGAGTTTCGATCGGTTGTTGTATTCATGCTAAAGTATTTCAATTGTTTGTCTTCATCCATTGCGTGAGTATTTTTAAATGGCCTTTTTGGTATCCTAGAACTTAGGTTACTTTGGCAATCATTTTCTAAATCTATTCCGTTTACGTGTACGCGATAGCTTAACATATGTTTTTAAACTGTTGAGTTTTGGCATTTTGGGCCTTGTGGTTTCAAATGAGTTTTTACGACGGTTTGATAAACGAGCTTTATAAATCTTCGAATGTTTTTAATAGATAATACCGTCGTTAGCCTCTTGGGCGTTTGTAAATGTTTGCGAAAATTTCCTTCAGCCTTGTGGGTTCCATCTCGGGGCCCACAGCGCTGTAATATTCCCGGTCGGATCTGGGGGTGTTACATTGCCAAGATCCAAGTCCAAGGCCAAGGCCAAGGTCCAAGGTCCACGGCACGCGGCCGCGACCGCGGCCGAGGCGAGGCGAGGCGAGGCGAGGCGGGCGGGCGGCGGCGGCGCGCGCGTGTGGGCTTTAAGCCCATACTCATGTTCCATTAATTATTACATGAATAAAGTTAACTCCTTATATACTAGAATAATGATGGTTCATTATTCAATGTGGGATACCATTCCTTATTAATTCACAATTAAGTAATTAACTATTTCTCAGTCACCGGGATTTGGTTTAGAGAAAGTGAATATACCACGATCATCTACTCGGAACGTAGATCGATCCTATGATATTTAAATTTACAAAATAAAATTAAAATCATTAACGATTCCAACAATACCCCACATGAGTGAAAATAGCCCGAATGCAATATGCAGACTCAAGCTCAGTCCTCAAGAGGCGTTAAAGTATAAGGATAGGTAGTTCGTGACTCTGAACCTTCCATAGTTAACATCATCGGATACACAGGCGGATTAGTGGCTTGATGCTTTGAACTATTCCCCCACGGCGTGCACCGAGACAATGGTGCTAACACTTGAACACCTCAACCTCATCCGTTGTCACGTTTTGTGTCCTTTACGGGCCTTGGACACCCCTTTGGATTCATAAGTGTATTTCATGAAGCGGCCCCCACTTCTCACTTATATAGGTGATTCTTTACCGAGTATCTTGCCATACTTAACCTCCTCGAGGTCTTTAGGAATCATTAAAAGTCATAGACTTAACCTCACCACTAGGCAAGCTTTCAACACTCAATTGCTCTATAGGGAATAAACTTAGATGAGTGTTTCACACGAACTCTCATAGCTTAGTTCTCCCATTGAACCAAGTTCTTGGGATCTCCAGTCATCTTGGTTGGGTTACCACTATGATAATTCTCAATTTGTGGATTTTAAACCTATTCCCTCTAGCAATTTATTCATTTGATTACGGTTTAACCCTTTGGTTAGCGGATCCGCTAGATTATCCAATGACCTCACATAGTCAATAGAGATAACCCCACTTTTGATCAAATGTCTCACGGTATTATGGCGTCAACGAATATGTCAAGACTTTCCATTATACACGTTACTTCTCGCCCTACCAATAGCAGCTTGGCTATCACAGTGAATCATCACTGCAGGCACTGGCTTGGACCAACATGGAATATCTTCTAGAAAGTTTCTGAGCCATTTGGCTTCTTCACCAGCTTTGTCCAAAGCTATGAATTCTGATTCCATGGTGGATCGGGCTATACACGTTTGTTTTGCGGACTTCCACGAGACAGTTCCACCCCCAATGGTAAACACGTAACCACTTGTAGAAAATGAACTTTTCGTATCGGATATCCAATTCGCATCACAGTACCCTTCAAGTATAGGGGGGGTATCTCGAATAGTGTAGCCCAAGGTTTTGAGTATACTTTAAGTACCTCAAAACTCTAACGAGAGCTTTCCAATGCTCTTTGCTTGGATTGCTCGTTTAACGACTCAATTTGTTCACAGCGCAAGCTAAATCGGGTCGAGTGCAATTTGTAAGATACATTAAACACCCAATGATGTGATTGTCTGATTTATTATTGGTAATTTCTTGTCACATTTTGTATGGTTTGATACTTGCACTAGTAAAACAATGGAGTTTTACTAACCTCCGAGTAATCGGGGGGTGGATATTTGTTTTGTGTCCAGGTTCATGCTGGAGCGTGGAGCAGTCACATGATCAGTGCGAAAGATGATGGATAGCGATACTAATCAAGGAATATAGAGTGCAGTTGTATTTGTTGTGTCGTTGTATTATTTTTCAGTCTTCCGCTATGTTGCATCGTTTTGTATTTTGGACCCCGGTGTGGGGGATGAGTTGTAACAAATTGTTACTGTTTGATTATCTTGTTTGACCTTATCGGTCCGTGTCTTTATGTTGTTTGATCCCGGACGGTCAAACATTTGGTCGTATGTCTGTGTTCAGCCTGGTGGAGCTCTGGTGTGGGGTCTACGGCATGTAATATTCCCGGTTGTATTCGGGGGGTGTTACAATTATGGTATCGGAGCTTAGGTTGTGGAAACCTAGGCTGTCGGGTCGAGTCGAGTGATGTGTTGTGCTGCCATTTGAGGTGTCGATTGACAAATTGAGTTGAGTTGATTTGTGTTTTGTTCCGTCACTTGAGTTGTCGGATGACGAGAGAAGATTAGTATTGTAGGCGACTGTCATCTTCGTGCGATCTGTGATGTAAGTCTCCTCCGTTGTATTTTGTGTTTACTGACTTTGTCACAAGTTGTTGGGAAATGAAGTTTGTATTTGGTTCTTGTGATGCATTACGTGTGTACTGATCAGAGATGCTCAGGGGAAGCACTGATGGTTCGACATGTGTTCGAAAACGGTGTTCGTTAGTTATGTTGTTAAACTTGGATGGATGGTTTGACATGTGTTTGAACCCGGTATTTATGAGTTGTTTGTGGAATTTATGAGTCCGTATGCCGAGTGGGCATACATTGTATGATTGGTTAATTCTAGATAGTTGTTGCAATCGTATCCACTGCGTATGCTTGAATATGATTTTCTTGAAGATACCATGGCTTGAGTATGCTGGTGGAAAAACAATTTTTGGAAACGGTTTTGACGATACAGTCAAACAGTGAGTTGATGTTGATCTTGGAAATTTTTGAATTTCGATGAACTAACCTTGTATTTTAATGGGACCCTATGACAACATTTTTGAAGGAGGTGTTTTGAAGTATTTTGGGTGCTTGGTAAAATATTATCGTTGGCGGCATTTTGTCGTGCTTGAAAAGATTTTAAGAAAATGATTTTCATGTATTGGTTCTATTTTCAAATGATCGAGTAAATGATTTTAAAACCTTCACACCCTAAAAATTTTTGTATTTACGATTCAAACATGATTTTAATTTCACAAAGGGTGGAGGAATAATTTTTCTAAATTGTGTCAGTAGCGCATAACGCACGTTAAATGGTATGCTTAGCGCGTGTTAAGATGCATTATGTTGTATGACTTGGATGTGATTGTTGATATGTGGAAATATCTGTTGTATGTATTATCCACCAGGGGATGGTTCGGTGGAACCTCTGGGTGTCGATGCTAAGAGAGCATGACCGTGGGATAACCTATGTGTTGTTGATTGTGATGATGATTGTGGTAACACGTGATTACCTTTTGTTTGATATTGTGGTAAGAATCCGTGATGTCATAATGATGTGATGTTATGTTTCATTGTATTGAACGATTGTATGATTAGTATGCTGAGAGCACGAGGTCGAGGTCATGGTCGCGGTCGTGGACGTAATCAGGATCGTGATTCGGTGACTCGTTTGTTGTCGAGTGCCAACCAGCTCAGTACATATGGTCAGGATAACCAGTCGTGTGAGCAGGAGCAATCAGCTGGGGATAATGTTAATGTTGGCGCCGCCACCATCCTCCAGTGGTTGGTAAATCATTTGGCGCAGATGAATCAAGCAGCGAACCGGAATGAACCTCCGGAGGGGGAGACGGAGCTAGTAAGTTGTTGCGAGATGTGATGAGAATACATCCACCTCGTTTTGCGGTGCATCTGATTCGTTAGTTTGGGAGAACTGGCTCTTCCAGTTGGGAAAAACATTTGATGTTGTATCTTGTCGTGATGAGAGGAGGGTACCTATTGCCCAGTACCTTCTTGACAAGGAAGCTGCAGAATGGTCAGAGGCCGTAGCGCCTAGAGATTGTATAGCTACTTGGACTGAGTTCAAGGCTGCCATGGAGGTCGAGTATTGTTCGCCGCCTGTTCGAGAGCGCAGGATTGTTGAGTTTTTCTCGGCCATGCCTCAGGATGTGTCGATATCCCAGGCGATAGTCGATTATAATCAACAGTTGGGTTTTGTTCATGAGCAAGTGAGGAGTGACACAGACAAAATCTGTTATTTTGATATACATATGTAACCTCGCATACGCCAGAGTATGGCTCCTCTTAGATGTACTTATCCAAAAGAATACCAGGATCGAGCTTTAGCGATTGGATGGCCATTTCTATGACAAAAACTAGTCCAGAAAGTAAGAAGCAGAAGATTATTGGTGGTTTCTCTAAGGGTCAGATGAGTGAGTTTCATGAGCCTGTTGATTCGCATCGTTCGGTTGGACAGACTTCTCGTTCGGTTGGTCAGTCCAACAATCCTATTCCGGTAGTTAGTAAGGGTGTCAGTGTGATGAGGATAGCAATGATGAAGTAAGTCCAAATTTATCTATTCCTATAAATGCATCCCATGTAATACCCGAGATTTTCGTTCCGGTTATTTTGGATTTTTTCGGATATTTCTCGATTGTCGAGTATCGGTATCATTTTTCTCGATGATTGATTTTTGTGTTTATATGGTCTCGTGTGATTAATTGTTGCATGATGTTTTCATTTCGGATCATTAATGTTGTCCACGAGCGTTTCGTCGTGTTTGTTCCGTGCGTTTTTGGAAACCGAGTCGTCGGATCATAGCGGTTGGACACCTGGCCAGACAGTTGCGGTAGGAACCGATAGGGCGGCTGGGCACTGGCTGGACAGTTGGGACTGGAACCGGCAGGGACCGGCATAGCGCACGCTACTGTCGGATGGCAGCGCGCGCTAATCGGCAGGCATAGCGCACGCTATCGGTCAACCAGCGCATGTTACCTGGCTGGGGAGAGAGGTTTTTGAGGTTCTGGACTCGGGAAGGATCGGCAGGTAGCGCACGCTACTGTCGGTCGTGACACGCGCTAACCGATAGGTGTAGCGCACGCTATCGTCCGACCAGTGCACATTACCTGGCCGAGCAGTTTAGTCCAGAGAGTTCTGGACAGGTCGGCTAGCACACGCAAGTCTCCGCACAACGCGCGTTATCACGGTCGGACAGGAAGGTGCTGGTCGGCAGGTTAAGTCAGCAAGACCGGGTCGTGCGGCCCCGTCAGAAGGTTCTAGGCCGAGACTGGCCGATAGCGCATGCTAGTCCGGAAGCCTAGCGCACGCTAGGGACGCACCAGTATAAATCTGACTGAGCAGTCATATTTTCACTCATTTTTCATTTCCTTTCTTTTCTGTCCACAGCTGGAGTCTTGGAGAAGTCGAAGGCATGTTGTCAGGCAATGAATCCACGAAGGTCTAGAGTTCATATCATCGATTAATCATTCCAAAACATCTTTTGATCAAGCGAATCAGGGTAAATTTTCCTAAAACCTTAAGATTGGGAAAATTGCGGATTTTACTTGATCTTATCCGATTAGCCCGTAATAACTTACATTTGTGGCGGATCGATGATTATTAAGATGTATCCTATCATTTTCCTTGTTGTTCCATGGTTGGATTGTCAAGGATTCGTTGTTTTTTTAAATTCCTAATCGACTCCTTGAAGGTGTCCGATAAAAGGTCTTAGAGGGGGATTCGGGTGTTATGCGATTATTACTCCTTGTACGATCAATAATTAATTGATGTTATGTCTTAGGAACGAAATCCTTGTGAAGAACTCGAGTAGGAACCCTCCCGTTCGTTGTCTTCTTCGAGGTCCGAGGTTTCCCAGTTGAACCGTGTTCTTCGGAGTGTTCGGTAGTGGTTATTAAGGCAAGTATCTTGTTATACAACTTGTGTTTTGTGATTAGAAATCGTGTGTTGTGTTTTGATGGTTGGTTTACCTTTGAAAACATGGTTGTGCAATGTATTGTGCATTGATTATGAGCTAAGTTGGTCGTGTGTCGTTGATAATGATGAATTGCAAGTTGCGATTGTGTTGCTTGCATGTGATGCATGATTTTGTGGTGATCAATGTGGTTGATTTGCCGTGTATGGACTTGGTGAAATATGAATGTAACTGTGAAGATATGTGTTGTGATGCTAAGTTCACTCGTGCGGGTTCGACGGGGCCTACGAGGATTCTTGGCAAGGGTCCATGGAATTGGAACTTAGTACGTGGTGCTGAGGTCCAGTCGTGCGGGTCTGAAGAGGCCTACGATGACACATGGCAGTCAATCATGGGGTCAGGACACAGTACGTCCAACCATGTGGGTTCGACGGGGCCTACGGTGACTCGTGGCAAGAGATCACGGAGTGGGGACTGGATGTTGTGATTGTTTTGGTTTGGCATAGTCCGTGCAGGTTGATGACTACGGAGCCACATGACAAGGGATCACGAGTGTTATTTTGTTGTGTTGATACGTGACAAGAGTTCATGGTATTATGATATTTGTGTTTGGCATAGTCCGTGCGGGTTGATGAACCTACGGAGCCACGTCACAAGGGATCACGAGTGTTATGTTATTGTGTTGATACGTGGCAAGAGTTCACGGTATTATGATATTTTTGTTTGGCATAGTCCGTGCGGGTTGATGAACCTACGGAACCACGTGACAAGGATCATGAGTGTTATGATTGTTGTATACTATGTGACAACAGTTCACAAACGTTTTGATTGACCATTGGGCATGTTTTTAATGTAAAGGATTTTGACAAACCTAGGCATGAGTTCCTAGAGTATTTTGACAAACCTAGGACGTGAGCTCCTAGAGAATTTTGACAAACCTAGGACATGAGTTCCTAAAAGATTTACGTTTTCTATGATTCCCTAGATGTCATTTCATTTTACAAAGACTCCACTTGTGTTGGTTTCTGTACTTATAAAACTTCGAGGGAATACATGAATTGTTGTTTATTTTGATTGGTAGAGTGTGGTTGTCTGATTTATGATTGGTAATTGCTTGTCACATTTTGTATGGTTTGATACTTGCACTAGTAAAACAATGGAGTTTTACTAACTTCCGAGTAATCGGGGGGTGGATATCTGTTTTGTGTCCAGGTTCATGCTGGAGCGTGGAGTAGTCACATGATCAGTGCGAAAGATGATGGACAGCGATACTAATCAAGGGATATGGAATGCAGTGGTATTTGTTGTGTCATTGTACTATTTTTCAGTCTTTCGCTGTGTTGTATCGTTTTGTATTTTGGACCCCGGTGTGGGGGATGAGTTGTAACAAATTGTTACTGTTTGATTCTATTGTTTGACCTTATCGGTCCGTGTCTTTATGTTGTTTGATCCCGGCCGGTCAAGCATTTGGTCGTGTGTTTGTGTTCAGTCTGGTGGATATACGGTGTGGGGTCCACGGCGTGTAATATCCCCGGTTGTATTCGTGGGGTGTTACAATTATGGTATCGGAGTTTAGGTTGTGGAAACCTAGGCTGTCAGGTCGAGTCGAGTGATGTGTTGTGCTGTCATTCGAGGTGTCGATTGAAAAATTGAGTTGAGTTGAGTTGTGTTTTGTTCCGTTACTTGAGTTGTCGGATGACGAGAGAAGATTAGTATCGTGGGCGACTGTCATCTTCGTGCGATCTATGATGTAAGTCTCTTCCGTTGTATTCTGTGTTTACTGACTTTGTCACAAGTTGTTGTGAAATGAAGTTTGTATTTGGTGCTTGTGATGCATTACGTGTGTACTGATGAGAGATGCTCAGGGGAAGCACTGATGGTTCGACATGTGTTCGAAAACGTTGTTCGTTAGTTATGTTGTTAAACTTGGATGATGGTTTGACATGTGATTGAACCCGGTATTTATGAGATGTTTGTGGAATTTATGAGTCCGTATGCCGAGTGGGCATATATTGTATGATTGGTTAATTCTAGATAGTTGTTGTAATTGTATCTGTTGCGTATGCTTGAATATGATTTTCTTGAAGATACCATGGCTTGAGTACGCTGGTGGAAAAATAATTTTTGGAAACAGTTTTGACGATACAATCAAACAGTGAGTTGATGTTGATCTTGGAAATTTTTGAATTTCGACGAACTAACCTTGTATTTTAATGGGACCCTATGACAACATTTTTGAAGGAGGTGTTTTGAAGTATTTTGGGTGCTTGGTAAAATATTACCGTTGACGACATTTTGTCGTGTTTGAAAAGATTTTAAGAAAATGATTTTCGTGTATTGATTCTATTTTCAAATGATCGAGTAAATGATTTTAAAACCTTCACACCCTAAAAATTTTTGTATTTACGATTCAACATGATTTTAATTTCACAAAGGGCGGAGGAAAAAGTTTTCTAAATTGTGTCAGTAGCGCATAACGCACGCTAAATGGTATGCTTAGCGCGTGTTAAGATGCATTATGTTGTATGACTTGGATGTGATTGTTGATATGTGGAAATATCTGTTGTATGTATTATCCACCAGGGGATGGTTCGGTGGAACCTCTGGGTGTCGATGCCAAGAGAGCATGACGGTGGGATAACCTATGTGTTGTTGATTGTGATGATGATTATGGTAACACATGATTACCTTTTGTGTGCATATTGTGATAAGAATATGTGATGTCATAATGATGTGATGCTATGTTTCATTATATTAGACGATTGTATGATCAGTATGCCGAGAGCACAAGGTCGAGGTCGTGGTTGCGGCCGTAGACGTAATTAGGATTGTGATTCGGTGACTCATTTGTTGTCGAGTGCCAACCAGCTCAGCACAGATGGTTGGGATGACCAGTCACGTGAGCAGGGGCAGTCAGCTGGGGATAATGTTAATTTTGGCGCCGCCACCATCCTTCAGCGGTTGGTAAATCATTTTGCGCAGATGAATCAAGCAGCGAACCGGAATAAAACTCCCGAGGGGGATGACGGAGCTAGTAAGTGGTTGCGAGATGTGATGAGAATGCATCCACCTCGTTTTGCGGTGCATCTGATTCGTTAGTTTGGGAGAACTGGCTCTTCCAGTTCGGAAGAACATTTGATGCTGTGTCTTGTCCGGATGAGAGGAGGGTACCTATTGCCCAGTACCTTCTTGACAAGGAAGCTGCAGAATGGTGGGAGGCCGTAGCGCCTAGAGATCGTATAGCTACTTGGACTGAGTTCAAGGCTGCCATGGAGGTCGAGTATTGTCCGCCGCCTATTCGAGAGCGCAAGATTGTTGATCTTTTCTCGGCCATGCCTCAGGATGTGTCGATATCCCAGGCGATAGTCGATTATAATCAACAGTTGGGTTTGTTCGTGAGGAGTGAAGCAGACAAAATCTGTTATTTTGATATGCGTATGTAACCTCGCATACGTCAGAGTATGTCTCCTCTTAGATGTAGTTCTTTAAAAGAATACCAAGATCGAGCTTTAGCGATTGAGATGGCCATTTCTATGACAGAAACTAGTCCAGAAAGTAAGAAGCATAAGATTATTGGTAGTTTCGCTAAGGGTTAGATGAGTGAGTTTCATGAGGCTGTTGATTCGCATCTTTCGGTTGGAAAGACTTCTCGTTCAGTTGTTCAGTCCAACAATCCTATTCCGGTGGTTAGTAAGGGTAGCAGTGTGAAAACGTGTTTCAACTGCATTCGTGTGGGCCACACCAGTAGGAATTGTCGTTCGGCGCAAGTGAATTGTTTCAAGTGTGGTCAAGCAGGGCACCAAGCGGTGCATTGTAAGACTGTTGCTAAAATGTTCGGGAAGCGAGATTTCGTTCCTACTCCTGGAGGGCCCAGCGGTGCCGAGTGATAGTATTTTATATTGGTCTTGTGGATTTTATCTTGCGTGTAGACTTGATATGTGATGTTTGATGTATGGTACTTGATATCTGATATTCCAGTTTGAATATTTCCGTGTGGATTTTTGTGATGGTTGTTTTAGCTCAATCCGCGTAGGTTGTTGAACCTACGAATACACGTCATAGGAGATCACCGGGTCACGAGCATGTTTATTGTGATTGTTGCTTTAGCTCAATCTGTGTGGGTTGTTGAACCTACGGAGACACGTCACAGAAGATCACGGGGTCACGAGCATAATTGATGTTGATGTACTAATTCGACTCAATCCATGTGGGTTGTTAAACCTACGGAGACACATGATTGTAGATCACGAGGTCATGAGTTGATATGTGTATGTTTGAGCATGGCATTTTGCTAGCACTGTGATGTCTTTGTTTTAAGTTTCGGGACGAAAATTATTTTTAGTGGGGGAGAATGTAATACTCGATTTTTTCGTTCCAGTAATTTTGGATTTTTCCGGATATTTCTCGGTTGCCGAGTATTGGTATCATTTTTCTCGATGATTGATTTTTGTGTTTATATGGTCTCATGTGATTAATTGTTACATGATGTTTTCATTTCGGATCGTTGATGTTGTCCATGAGTATTTCGTCGTGTTTGTTCTGTGCGTTTTCGGAAACCGAGTCGCCGAATCATAGCGGTTGGACACCTGGACGGACAGTTGCGGCAGGAACCAACAGGGCGGCTGGGCACTGGCCGGACAGTTGCGGCTGGAACCGGCAGGGACCAGCATAGCACACGCTACTTTCGGATGGCAGCGCGCATTAATCGGCAGGCATAGCGCACGCTACTGTCGGATGGCAGGGCACGTTACTTGGCTGGGCAGAGAGATTTCTGAGGTTCTGGACTCGGGAAGGATCGGTACGTAGCGCACGCTACTGTTGGTCGTGGCGCGCGCTAATCGGCAGGTGTAGCGCACGCTATTGGCCGACCAGCGCACGTTATCTGGCCGAGCAGTTTAGTCCAGAGAGTTCTGGACAGGCCGGCTAGCGCACGCAAGTGTCCGCGCAGCGCGCGCTATCGCGGTCGGATATGAAGGTTCTGGTCGGCAGGTTAAGTCAGCAGGACCGGTTCGTTCGGGCCCCGGCCGAAGGTTCTAGGCCGAGACTGGCCGATAGCGCACGCTAGTCCTGAGCAGTCATATTTTCACTCGTTTTTCATTTTCTTTCTTTTCTGTCCGCGGCTGAAGTCTTGGAGAAGTCGAAGGCATGTTGTAAGGCGATGAATCCACGAAGTTCTAGAGTTCA
Source organism: Orobanche coerulescens (assembly GCA_033398695.1). NCBI lineage: Eukaryota > Viridiplantae > Streptophyta > Magnoliopsida > Lamiales > Orobanchaceae > Orobanche > Orobanche coerulescens. Next base: position 57,774,245 of record CM065803.1, read on the forward strand.
TATCATCGATTAATCATTCTAAAATATCCTTTGATCAATCGAATCAGGGTAAGTTTTCCTAAAACCTTAAGATTGGGAAAATTGGGGATTTTATTGATCATGTCCGATTAGCCCGTAATAACTTAGATTTGTGGCGGATCGATGATTATTAATATGTATTCTATCATTTTCCTTGTTGTTCCATGGTTGGATTGTCAAGGATTCGTCGTTTTGTTGAATTCCTAATCGACGCCTTGAAGGTGTCCGATAAAAGGTCTTAGAGGGGGATTTGGGCGTTATGCGATTATTACTCCTCATACGATTGTTAATTTATTGATGTTACGAGGCATTATTCAACCCATGTGATGCACGGTCTTTGGTTGAATATCTACGTGTTTTATACGTAATGTTGGGGCAGACGGTTGAATAAGCAGATGGCAGAATTTAAATGCCTTTTAGAGAAGTTTATATGTTTTTTTATTGTTATTGTCCTTTTATTTTAGTCTATGTAATTAGTTATATGAAATGAGGCTTTACTAACCCGTATGTTGCTCCGGGGTTGTTTTTGGTTTATTCAACCCGTGCGATGCACCGATTGTATCTAAGATTTCATAGCTAAAATTTAACCATCTTGTAATTTATACTATCATTTAAAAGTTCATTTTAATCACCTTCTGTATTAGAAGGTGCATTTGCATTGTGATGTTTATCATAACTTTTGTATTTAAATTAGTTTATTTACATTAAAAGTTACAATTAAAATAGTCTCTTCATATGTAATTCCATCCCAATAATTGCTGCAGTTTACAAACTGATGTTTCTCTCCCCAAAATACCCTTCTGCAATCTCTTTGCTAAAATCCAAAATTAATAAATGAAAATATGAAATTATGATAATAAAAATTAATAAATGAGACAGTTGTTTCGTCTTACAGAACCTCCAAATACGGCCCGCCCATCTTTTGAAGTTAGGTATAATTATAATTTTTAAATTTTTTTATGTATTTTGTTAGATTCTTTTATATTATATATTTAAATAAGTGACCTAAATCCCCCTTCCACATTAAATTAAGGGGGATAAGTTTTATATAGTATAGATGTCTTTGGAACAAAATCCTTATGAAGAACTCGAGTCGGAACCCTCCCGTTCGTTGTCTTCTTTGGGGTCTGAGGCTTCTCGATTGAATCGTGTTCTTCGGAGTGTTCGACAGCGGTTATTAAGGCAAGTATCTTGTTATACAACTTGTGTCTTGTGATTAGAAATCGTGTGTTGTGTTTTGATGGTTGGTTTACCTTTGAAAACGTGGTTCGTGTGAATTAGTTATGTGTTACCCGTTATATGGGATTGGTGATGACTATGTTACTTGGATATATGTATTGTGTATCGTGTTTTGTGTGCAGGATTGTGATAATCGTGTTGGCTTGGTTGTACACATGGTTGTGCAATGTATTGTGCATTGATTATGAGCTATGTTGGTCGTGTGTCATTGATAATGATGAATTGCGTGTTGAGATTGTGTTGCGTGCGCGTGATGCGTGATTTTGTGGTGACCAATTTGATTTATTTGCTGTGTATGGACTTGGTGAAATGTGAATGTAACTGTGAAGATATGTGTTGTGATGCTAAGTTCACTCGTGCGGGTTCGACGGGGCCCACGAGGATTCATGGCAAGGTTCGATGGAATCGGAATTCAGTATGTGGTGCTGAGGTCCAGTCGTGCGGGTCTGATGAGGCCTACAATCACACATGGCAGTCGATCATGGGGTCAGGACACAGTACGTCTAACCGCGTGGGTACGACGGGGCCTACGGTGACTCATGGCAAGATATCATGGAGTCGGGACTAGATGTTGTGATTGTTTTTGTTTGGCATAGTCCGTGCGGGTTGATGAACCTACGAAGCCACTTGAAAAGGGATCACGAGTGTTATGTTGTTGTGTTGATACGTTCAAGAGTTCACGGTATTATGATATTTGTGTTTGGCATAGTCCGTGCGGGTTGATGAGCCTACGGAGCCACGTGATAAGGGATCACGAGTGTTATGTTGTTGTGTTGATATGTGACAAGAGTTCACGGTATTATGATATTTGTGTTTGGCATAGTCCATGCGGGTTGATGAACCTACGGAGCCACGTGACAAGGGATCATGAGCGTTATAATTGTTGTATGCGGTATATGTGACAAGAGTTCACAAACGTTTTGATTGACCGTTGGGCATGTTTTTAATGTAAAGGATTTTGACAAACCTAGGACGTGAGTTCCTAGAGGATTTTGACAAACCTAGGACGTGAGCTCCTAGAGGATTTTGACAAACCTAGGACATGAGTTCCTAAAAGATTTGCGTTTCCTATGATTCCCTAGATGGCATTTCATTTTACAAAGACTCCACTTGTGTTGGTTTCTATAGTCATAAAACTTCTAGGGAATACATGAATGGTTTTTTATTGTGATTCATAGAGTGTGGTTGTCTGATTTATGATTGGTAATGGCTTGTCACATTTTGTATGGTTTGGTACTTGCACTAGTAAAACAGTAGAGTTTTACTAACCCCCGAGTAATCGAGGGGTGGATATCTGTTTTGTGTCCAGGTTCATGATGGAGCATGGAGCAGTCACAGGATCAGTGCGAAAGATGATGGACGGCGATACTAATCAAGGGATATGGAATGTGGTTGTATTTGTTGTGTCATTGTATTATTTTTCAGTCTTACACTGTGTTGTATCGTTTTGTATTTTGGACCCCAGTATGGGGGATGAGTTGTAACAAATTGTTACTGTTTGATTCTGTTGTTTGACCTTATCGGTCTGTGTCTTTATGTTGTTTGATCCCGGCCCCGGTCAAAAATTTGGTCGTATGTTTGTGTTCAGCCTGGTGGATCTCCGGTGTGGGGTCCACGACGTGTAATATTCCCAGTTGTATTCTGAGGGTGTTACATCACATACCTTCGAAAACCTGTTGAATGAATTAAAAAACATTCAAAAGGCCCATGAAACTTTAAAACGAGAAAAAATACAACTCGAAATTTCAAACTTAGAGCTTAAAGTTGAAATGACTTGCTGAAAAACAACTATGAAATTATGTCTATTGATTGCAAAAACAGCAAGGTCACACTTGAAAAACTCATGGAAAGCAATCATCAATTTGCTCACGATCTAAATGAGGCTAAGTCTCGTAATGAGAGTAAGACAAATGATTTTACTTTACTCGAAGCTAAGGTAAAAACTCTCGAGAAGCGACAAGGAGAATTAGAGACCATCCTGAAATCATTCGAGAAATCATCTAAACGGATGGAAGAAATTCTAGCACTGGGCAACATGCCCACGATAAAAGTGGCTTATGGTATAAATCATTTTCCAAAGTCCCGAAAAAGCTACAGTTATCCTTCGCACAGCACAGGCTGCGATTCCGCCACCATGTTCATATCACAAATAGATGAAGCCTCAGCCTCCCAGACCTGTAAGGCGTAATTAATAGCATGCTCCCCGAGCATATCAAAAGCGCCAGCAGCCATCTAGTCAGAAGGTTGTATCCAAATATTAAAGGAAAACACCACAGTACTCAATAGTATAGTGGGCCTAGATATTGGATATGATATCCACGTTATCCATCGAAAAAGTAGGTCGCCGTGCAGCATCAACAATAGCTTTGGGCATCCAACTGGAGACCCAGAAGACAAGCTGTAAGATCTAAGAAAATGGCTCCACCTCCTAGACGACAATCATACTGGAATAATAACCCTAAATATTACATGCATGATAATCAAAGTTACAATGACTACAAGCCTGCCCCACGTAGACACCCAAAACTAGACCAAAAGTAACCTACAGCAAACCTATTGTTTTTAGGCAAATTTGGGTACCAAAAGGCACTAACACATATGGACCCAACAATCAAAGGGGACCTAAATCCACTTAAATTATGTGCTTACAGGATATCAAAGAGAAGGACATCTGGTACTTTGACAGTGGATGTTCACAGCACATGACATGAGATATAAGCAAACTGTCATACTATGTAGAAGGTCGCGGTCCAAAGGTGCGCTTCGGTAACAAGTCCAAAGGAAGAACAAGAGGGAAGGGAACCCTGCTTGTAGGAAAGTTCAAAGTCACTAATGTAGCCTATGTTGAAGTCCTACAATACAATCTACTTAGTATTAGCCAGTTCTATGACAAATAGTTCTCGGTGAAATTCTATATAAACCACTATAGAATGAAGGACATCAAAACTAAAGAAATCGTCCTCACAGGAAGAATGTTAGGTAATATGTATATTGTTGACTGAAAGCCCACGAGCTCCATTGTTCCTTGTTTTGTTGCCAAAGGCACTGCAGATCAAAGATGGCTATGGCACAAGAGGATGTCACACATCGACTTCAAAACAATAAACAAACTCGCTAGATAGGGAATGGTTAGGTTTGCCGGATGTGTCATTTCATCAAGACAACGTTTGTGGACTCTGTCAGAAAGGAAAACAAGTCAAAACCACCCTGAAAAGCAAATCACACCTGTCCACCCATAGAGTTATGGATATGCTACATATGGACCTCTATGGTCCTATAGACCCTATAAGTTTGGGAGGTAAGAAATACTGTTTCGTTATTGTTGATGATTTTTCTAGGTATGCTTGGACAATGTTTCTAAGCAAGAAGAAAGCACCTCCACGAAATTGCCTGAGCACTTGAGAAAGCTTCAGAATGAGAAATGGTTGAGTATCGTGTCAATTCGTTCCGACAGAGGTACTGAATTCACAAACCACTTTATTGAGCAATACTATTTGGATAATAGAATACAACACGAATACTCAGCATCCCGGACTCCTCAGCAAAATGGTGTTGCCGAGCAAAAGAATAGAACACTCAAAGAAGCAACAAGAACCATGATTGCCGCAAGCAAGTTGCCACAGCGGTTCTGGAGTGAAGCAAAGAATACAACATGCTATCCACAAAACCACTGTATCATCAACAAGCATCACAACAAAACAGCTTATGAGGTATGAAATAATAAAACTCCATTAGTTGCATACTTTCATATCTTTATATGCAGATGTTACGTCCTGAGTAATGGGAAAGATCAACTCAAGACCTTTGACGAAAAGTCTGATGAAGTGATATAGGATACTCCTCGGTCAGCAAAGCTTGCAGAATCTTTAACAAAAAGATTCTGACGATAGAGGAATCTATCCATGTATTGTTCAATGAACCTCATCTTGATCCTACAGGAGTAGAAGACTTAACCAATAATATTCAAAAATTCTCCATTAGTGACCCTCAAAATCCTATAGATCCTGTCGTAGACTTAGAGATTAATCCCGTAGCGTAAGATCAGAAGTAGTCGAAGCCGATGCTGTACAAGATGAAGCTGAAACTACAGCACCACAAGATACAGTACGGGATGCCGAACTAGAACCTGGCATAAGATGGTTGAGAGATCACCCACAAGAATTAATTATAGGAGATATTGATGCTGGTGTATCTACCCGACGAAGAATACAGAGTACATAAGAAATTGTACTGTGTGCGCAAGAAGAGACCGATTCTAAGAAATCTCCATTTCCTGTATGGAAATCTCAAGATGAACTTAGGATATATGCACCCTAGCTGTATTCTTAGCTCAATCCAGACCTGTTTCAACCAATGAAGCTTTCAATAATTCTCACTGGATAACTTCTATAGAAGAAGAGCTTAATGGTTTCGAAATAAACAATGTATGGTATCTAGTACCCAGGCCAGAACATCAAGCTGTAATTGGAACCAAATAGGTATATAGAAACAAGAAGGATGAGAATGGACTGGTTATTAGGAACAAATCCCGTCTAGTCACACAAGGCTACAAATAGGAAGAAGGCATTTGCCCCTGTAGCCAGACTAGAAGCCATCAGGATATTCCTAGATTTTGCTGCCCATAAAAGCCTTATAGTATATCAAATGGACGTTAATCGTGCATTCCTAAATAGAGATCTTGCCGAAGAAGTCTATGTTGAACAACCACTAGGATTTGTCAACACTGAAGGTGGAGACCTAGTATACAGGCTACGGAAAGCACTGTGTGGACTTAAGCAAGCACCTAGAGCTTGGTATGAAACCCTGTCCCTATACCTTACCAATATTGGATTTGAGAAAGGTGCTGGGGACAAAACCCTATTTAAAATACAGGAAGGAGATGACCTCTTAATGGTACAAATATATATCGATGATATTATATTTGGTTCTACTAACCTTGCTTTATGTCAAAAGTTCTCTCATCTCATGCAAAGTAAATTTGAAATGAGTGTGATGGGAGAACTTAGTTATTTCCTATGATTGTAGGTGAAGCAATTTCCTACAAGAACCTTCATCAACCAAGAGAAGTACAACAAGAAACTACTCAACAAGTTTGGAATGAATAACTCCAATTCCTTGTCAACCCCCATGAGCACTTCCACGCAAATTAGTGCTGACTAAGCTGGAAAGCCGGTTGATCAATATCTCTACAAAAAGCTTATTGGCTTACTCATGCACCTAATGTCTAGCAGGCTCGATATCCAGTTTGATGTGGGAGTGTGTGCTCAGTATCAAGTAGCACCTAAGGAGTCAAATTTCACAACAGCCAAACGAATCCTTAAGTACGTGAAAGGAACAATTGATGTAGGATTATGGTATTCTAAGGAAGGAGGATTCAATTTGGTTGGCTACAGTGACTCAGATGTCGGAGGCTGTAAGTTGGATAGGAAAAGCACAAGTGGTACTTGTCACTTTCTTGGACCTAAACTTGTGTCATGGTTCAGTAAGAAGCAATTGGCCAACTCGCTTTCTACAGCTGAGTGGAATACTATGTCGCTGGCAGTTGTATGCAGATTCTGTGGATGCAACAGCAGTTACAAGATTATGGAATCAGTGCCAGAGATAAGCCAATCATGTGCGATAGCACGAGTGTAATTGCAATAACGCACAATCGTGTATTGCACCCACGAACTAAGCATATTGATATGAAGCATCACTTCATCAGGAATCATATTGAGAATAAGGATGTTCGGATCGAGAAAATCATATAGACATTCAGTTGGCCGACATCTTTACAAAATCTCTCAGCACAACCAAATTCTGTATGCTTCGTCAAAAATTACTATATTCTTTAATGTATTAAAGACACCTGGACTTCAATGCCTCAAATACTGCGATTTTTAATAATTTCAAAACCACTGTTTCATGCAAAAGGGAAGCCGAACTGTCAGAAGTGGGACCGGTTATCATTTAAAAAACATATGGATAAGAAGTACAAGTTACTCTGAATCCACCCTAGATATTCTTTAATAAAACGGTTCACATCCCTTAAATCTGACCGTTCACTGTATGAAACCCTAATCTTCCCTACATCCTATAAAACGTCTATATCTTGCTCCCTTAGACTCTTTACGCTTTTAACAAATTAAACGAGTCTTCAGCAAACAGTTTACATATCTTTTGCAATTTTCTGCGATATTTCCCTGTTTCTTCAAAATCATTCTTTGCAAGAATGTCGACTTCCCTGACTTCTTCCCTTTCCATGAAGAAAAGAGAATCAATCATCGACGGATGCATCTTCACCTGGTCCGTGGTGATGGAGAGAATCAATCTCGAAGGAAAAGACTTTGTATGAATGGAGGTGGTCGTTTCACGTGTGAAACATCAAGGGATGTACCGCCTTGCGAGCCACCATGACGAGTTGTACGATGAACACATTGTAGAAGAATTCTATTTGGACGCCTCGTTCAAATACTCATCTCAAAGAAAAAGAGGAGAAATTGCTGAAATCTCTATAACTGTTCAAGGGATTAATGTCTCTGTGAATAAAGATTTGTTGGAAAAACTATACAAGCTAACGTCTGATGGCCTGAAAATGGAAGAGCTTGAGACCTTAGGGTCAGAGAGTCTTCTATCTGCCTAATGAAAGCTGTTCGCCGGCGATGAGAATGCGGAGAATGTGCACCCCTCATGACACAAGAAGAATTTATGTCTGTCCTATGTCTACCTTCACGACTTCTGTTGTCGGGTTGTTGAGAATCAGGCAAGAGCTTTTGAAATGTGCACCAACCTATGTTTCATGATGATGGTCGCCATCATGTCAGGTGAAAAGGTCAACTGGTGTCAAATTCTACTGAAAAGGATACAGGAGGAGGCTGCCAAACCTGAAACTGCGAAGAAATCATTCAGCCTCATCCTGAATCATATTCTTACTCACTACGGAGTCAAACAATCTGCCGATGCCAAGAAGATTAGCCCCGGAAGTTTATTGGTGGAATGAAGGCCACCGTGTTCAAAAAATCGCCCCTGATTGCTAAAAGACCTCAGCCTCACAGCATGCCGATCTCAAGTGATTCGAGGGACGTCACTGTGAGAATCTCGACTGAGGAAAATAAAAGGAAGAAAAGTGTCTCTAACAGCCGGTCACCTCATGCTGTAGAGAAGAAGAAGAAGAAGAAGAAGAAGAAGAAGAAGAAGAAGACAAGGAAGTCTTCTAAGACCGAGGCTATAGTGACTACAACGATCACAGTAGAAGTTCCTACTGCTGCTGATGAATCAATCCCACAGGGCACAACCCCTATGGAAGAAACAGTTGTTGCAAAAACAGCAGATCCCGAGCCTGTGGCATCTATGGCGGATGATCAATTGTTTGCCAAACTGGAGGGTTCTGGCGAGTCGGCTGCCCCTTTGGAGCCAAAAGCCGCTACTCCTAACAGGGTACCCACCCCTGTACGGAGCCCCTCTCCCCACAGGGTATCATCTCATGTTCGGGTTCCCTCTCCAAAGTAGGATCCCATACTTGTTGCGGGTCCCATTCGGACGGTAGACCCAACTACTGTACGGAGTCCCTCCCCCTATGAAATAATAAATAATACTCTCCTCCAGGTACAAATAGAACAAGTGTTTGAACGCCTTAAAATCTGGAAGTCCTATAGGGTCGCCCCTTACGACACCCTGTACCACCAGGCCGACTGTAAGAATGAGGAATTATACGCTCTGGAGGTCACGACCACACAGAACGTTGAGGTCTTGATCTGCTGGGAGGATCACTTTTGCCAGGAGCTAATCTCTGACTATTTCAAGGCGAAAGAGAAGGCTATACTGAAAGGGAAGGCACAGTCCGGTGACAAAGCTCCATCTACCAGCCACCACTCCGACCCTGAATCGGACGCTAACGACGATGCCCTACAGGCCAGTCTGAGGATCAGCCGTGAAGAGGCCAAGGAACGTGAGATGGCCAATCACCAAAACCAACAGGTTGAGGGACATCTGACAGATAATAGTCCCATCCCCCGCAACAAGAAGCTGATCACGACCAACAGGAGGAATCAGTCCCTCCTGTCACCACTAAATAGCAAGCTGCTTTCCAACAGGATGCCCAGCCTATCCCGCGACCTAAAGAAGCCGCCTGCGCCATCCGCCAAGAGGATTCAGTCCCTCTTCCGGATCAGGTGGAAGCTGAGAGTCGGCAGGAGGATTTAGTCCCTCATGTACTTCCGACTACAGACGAACAATCCCATTAGGAGGAATCAGTCCCTCCTGTATCCGAGACTAACTTTGCAGCACCTACTTCCGAAGCTCCCGCCTCCGAAGCCCCTACTTCTGAAGATCATGCTCCAGATGCTCCTGCATCTCCGACCTCTGTCAACTCCAAATCAGATTCCAATGATGGTTTCTTACCAGAAGACAGACCACGACACCGTCGTCATCATGTGGTTCTCCGTCAACTTGAAGAGCCCTAGGATTCCAATATTGCACACCCCGGATCCTCGCGCACCGAAGACCGCATCGCACAACTCCAAGCCCTTGTTGACAGATAGTGTTCCTGCAAGACGCAGTAAAGGAACTGTATGACGTCGGAAAGGAACTCGATTGGATGATAGAAACTGCCCAGGATGAGCTCTCCAAACTGAAATCTGCAATCAACGATGTTGAGGACGCGTTCCACCTAATGCCTAATGTATTGTGGCAATTGCTAAATCAACTCAAGCAGCATCAGGAAAAAATTGTAAGGCAAGAACAAGAACTAGACTGACTGAGCACGATCACAAAATAGACAATATGTCTCTGGTGCTCGGTACTCTGGTTGAGAAAGTCAATAATCTGACGACCAAACAGGACGAGTCCATGAAGCTCCCACAATAGATTCATTCAAAGGTATCAGATATTAATGATGCCAAAAGGGGGGAAGAAGCCAGAGAAGCTAGCCGGAGATGGAGATTAGAGAGCGAGAGAGAGAGAGAGAGATGGAAGCAGCGCTGGAAGAAAGTGTTGTCGCTGCTATTGTTATACTGGCCTCACTCGGGTCTAGCCAAGCTTCAAAAGGATATAGGGTATCTGGATCTCGATCCGAATTCCAGGATCCGAACATCCCCTGGAAGAATAATGTGTGAAAGTCTGCCGAGATTTTGCTACCCACTGACCGATAGCCTTCAGCCGATGATCTGAAGTATTGGAATAAAAATGAACTGATGAGATACTTCTGTACGCTCATCAGGGAGTCTACCCTCTTCAACCGATTCAAGACGCTGCAGGATGCCGCAAATGAATTCTCGTAGCTGTTCGCAGAAAGAAGGCTCCCTCTACAAAGGATGATGAAGTCAAGGCACCAGGAGGGTGAATGGCTCACCCACCCGGAATATTGGATACTTGCATTCGATAAATACCAAGGAGGAATGAGTATCTACAGGGAACAAGGCGATGACTTCCTAGTCAACTGTTGGAAAGGGATCGCGAATGATCCTGACCGAAGACCTTGGAGGCATTCTCAGCATAGGAACTAACTTATTTGCTTTTTCGCTGTATCTGTTTCTTCTGTAAGCTTACCATCGCAGTATGTATTTGTTTAGATTTGATCTTCTCATGAACTTGTAATTTTCCCATTCATATAAATAAAGTTTGTTTTTCATGAGAGATTACAGCTCGTAATCTGCGATTACTGTTTTTACTGTTTGATTATGAAAAGTTCACATTTCTAGACTAAGTATTAAAGGTTAGATCAATTGGACAGAAGACTTGAAGGTAGCCTCTCTGTAGAAGATATCTAGAGGAAGTTTTGGCATTATCAAAAAGGGGGAAATTGTTGGAATAAACAGTCATGTTTTGATAATTGCCAACATACAACAAAGAAGTCTTAAAAAAGTCGGAATGTCGTTAAGTATGAAAGCTGTAAGGACTCTCCATACAGTCCATCCATACAGCAAAGAGATCTTGTACAATCCATCCTACAGAGTCTGACTCATACAGCAAAGTAACTTATTGTGTTGGATACAGCATACAGTCTGAAGGTGTTTTACTTTAGAAAAGTAAAACACATCCAACAGCACTTATCATAAAAAGCTTTCAACCGTTGTGACATAAACATTGTTTATTCATAATATATTCACGGTGAAAGTAGCATTTATTGCTGATAGGACAGCATTTAATGCAGTCGGAGAAAGACAAGTCTGAACAATCTGAAGAGCATTTAATGCAAAGACAGAAAGGATGTCTGAAGCATTAAATGTAATCTGCTCTAATTCAAATATTCAGCAGCCACCAATCAAGATACATACGTCAACATCTCACCAACCAAAAATGGCTACATTTAGAATGGATACAATTCCAAGGCTATAAATAGCCCCAAGCAAAAGGACTTCAACACACATGAAAAGCTATTCATTATCGCGCATATTCTGACAAGATTACTATGTCAATCTAGCTATTCAAGAGTAGTATATTTCGTGAGCATACAACAGTATTCAAGTAAAGAAATATGACAAGTCCTCAACGCAAACGTCACAGCATACGTCAAATGTTCATCAAAGATAAAGCTGTTGTTTGAGATTTGTTCTACCCTTATCGTTGATATTATCATTAGCCCTATGTGGACTAAGGATCCTTGCGTATTCTAACCTATGTGGAAAGAATAGCATTGACGATGAAGCTTCGATCTGTGTGAGAAGAACCAAGTCGAAAGAGCTCAAGCCAATCTGTGTGAACGGCCCAAAGCTACAGTCACTGTATCAATCCGTGTGAACGATACAGAGATAGGTTTAGTTAAAGTCACGTTAAAGTGTACGTAGTGATTTTAATAAACTCTTTACTCCTGTGTGGAGGACCAGTGGGCGTAGAGGAGTTTACCTCAAACCATTTTAAACCGTGTGTTATATACATTCTGTCTTTACTATTTTCATTCTATTGTTATTTATAAGTATACATTGTAAAACCCTGTACGCATCAAGCAAACGGGAGATCCCCAGTTGCTGTATTTACAGCAACTCAACCTATAAAATTCCGCTACGCTATTAACATAGAAAATCATACAGATTATTGTACCCTTACTTTCCAAGTTGTTTTTTATATACTTAGTGGCCAACATATTCCTCACATCTTCTCAATTTGCACAACATACCAAGACCTCACCACATACCTATGAGTCAAAGGAATCACTGCCACAACTACCCAAACTGCACTTTTCTGGTGCATGGCATGCAACCTCTGCAAGCACTCATCGATCAGTGAGATCGCGGGCGAGTCCTACTTCTGTCGTTCTTATAACAGTGTTACCGCTACTGCAACTCCTAGGTATCAACATCCACACATATATAACAAAAATGGGACATTGTATCCAACTACATGTCTAAAAATCCAAACATATTTATATTCCAGAGCACGTTGAGAAATCACAATTATCAATGCCACCGATGAACTTAGGGAAACAATTATGGGCGTGATAGCTGAAGATTTTTACAGCTGCAAGGCTAATGAGATGATGACATACTCCAATACAGTAAAATCTTCCCTCTAAAAATATATATATGCACACATATATAATTATACCACCCCAAATATGGTGGCTATTACAGTGCCATGGACCCCACATTGGGACCCACCAGGCGATACCAAAATATAAATTAATCATATCATAATTTGTGGTACCGAACCACAAGATAATAAGCATTACCCCAATTAGGAGTTTACAAATCGTACAGCTAATAGCCTTACAATACACAGGATCTAATACCAGTATAAACCATATGAAGATAGAATACACTCAAAATAATAATACAACCAACAAGAGTTTATATAAAAAAGATAAGTGATATTACACGGTTTTAAGCATAACCGAACAACAAACGACTTGGGCCCCCCGAACTAGTATTCTTCAAACCCTTTGCCGTCACTGTGCTCTTCTCATGCCTTGGCCTTGCCTCGACCTAAAATACAACACAAGTATTTCACTAAAACCACAGGGTCAGATATACATGATAATAATTCTCAAGACATTATACAATTCACATATATTGGATCTCAAGGAAACCACCCGTCTGTTTAAGATACCCCTCAGGCGTATGAACAACCAGTCGCAAACTGTCGGACATACCCAATCACACATGGAATATGAACGACCAAACAACATGGCTCAAGACGAACATCACAATATGCCCGATCTGGAAATGTGTCCGTGTACATGTCCACCCCGTATAAGGAATCCAGGATATACATGGGATAATGTATCTAATTAGCCTCACGAACTATATCTCGTGTGGACAGTCCAATATGGAAACATAAATGCATGACCATATGTGCCTGGCCAAAAATCCTGCACATAACCAATAGGCACGCAGATATGACTCCAGATATGTCACGATACAACATGACAACAAAACTCAATAAATCACACTTCCAACTAAGAATCAAGAAGCTCACTGAAGTGACAATGATGATCAACGAGACCAACGATACAAAGGTGGTGAACTTGGGAATAAAATCCCACAACAAAACAGTAACATGATCAAGAACAATACCAAATTACGAATCGTAGATTCATAAAGCATTACATATACACGAAATATATAACGTTCAAAAGAATTCAATCATCATTATAACCAAGAAAGATAACTTGCCTCAATTCCGTATATAAAATAGTCCTTCTTCGAACAAACGAACAAATGGTTTCCCCGACTAACAACACTCACTCGAACAAGCAATATTGAATGAAATGTAACTCATTCAACAACATATTCATACAATATCAATATCTAATTAATAGGAAACGACACCCGCAATTTTACCCGAATAGTCCAAGCTATCCCAATAGGCATTAAAGTCCTAATTCATGAACTTTAACAAATCATTTCCATCGAATAATCATAATTAAGATGTTCTTTAATATCCTTTTTATTACATTGAATAAGAATTTATCAAGAACAACTCCAATTATTCATCTCTTTATGTTAATGTCATCTTATATAGTCATAATCCTCTTAAGAACAATATCTACATTCGATTATGATGTTCTAGACAATCATACTTTCATCAATTCATCAAGCTTATCTTGAGTATATCATAATCATAAGGGTTATTTCATAACTCATTATCATCTATAAATGTCTAAGCATTAAGAGCATGCTTATCTATAACTTCTAATCATCATGTTATTATCATATTTCCTAAGAGTCAATAATAACCAAGTTATCTTTCAGCAATTCAAGAAGCAATAATTAATGACATCATCATGTTCTTCACTAATTGTTCATAATCTTCATAATCGACATGTTATACTTGATTAATTTAATATAATAAGAAATAATCATCATTAGTATCATTATCACTACGAAATTAACACAAGTTAGACAACCAACCTCTTGAAAATGAAGACAAACTCCAAAGACTTGAAGAACGCTCTCCAATCTTCCAATCACTAAGATTCAATCCAAGTTATGAAGCTCCAAAACAAGATGGAAGGGGGTAAAATCAACTTATGAAGGCAGAGGAACGATTTCTAGGACGGATACTCGAGATTGGTACGTGCAAAAATGAAAGTGAAGACATGTCTTTTATAACCTGCATTTTACATAACGTACGCTACCGGCAAGGTTAACGTACGTTAGAACCATTTATGTATGCTAAGATACAAGTGTTACCTACGTAACAATACTCCAGAAGCTACTGCCTCAACACCCACACACCTTTCGTACGTTGCCAAAAAGGACGTACGTAAGCTCACCTGCATTACATACGCTATAATATCACCATTACGTACGTAATGCCCATTGACTTGTCTGTCTCGATCAAGCCAAAAATCCTGGTCATGTATGGCCCTACACGCCGAAAGTCTAGTTACGATCGGATTCCCTATATTACGTACGTAACCCAAGATGGTTTACATATGTTAAAGAACACACTTAAGCAATCAAACACAGTGCGAATGATAATATAATTAATTCGATTCTAGTATATCTAAACATTGTAATCAATACACCAAATGCTAATATGGTACATGATACCCGAATCATTCGAGTAATACAATAGCAAAGTTGAAAAATTACAGTCGGATATTATATACCCCCCCCCCTTAAAAAGAGTTTCATCCTCAAAACTAAGGGGTAAACAACTCGGGATATCTCTCCCGCATGCTAACCTCGATTTTCCACGTGGTCTCCTCGATTCCATGTCAAGACCACTGGATCTTCAGTAGGGGAATCGTCTTGTTCCTTAACCATTTGATCCTTCTCTCGAGTATCTGCATGGGACGTTACTCGTACGAATGATCATCGGCTATCTCAATCTATTCGAACTGAGGTATATGGCTCAGATCAGTAACAACTTCCTCAACTGGGAAACATGAAACACGTTGTGAATCAGACTAAAATTCGGTGGCAACTCCAGACGATAGACAAGATCACCTACACGTTCCAAAGTCTCAAACGGTCCAATATATCTCGGACTCAGCTTGCCTCTCTTTCGAAAATGAAAAGTACCTCGAGTAGGAGACACTTTTACTAGCAACATGGTCACCATCCTCGAACTCAAGTGGTTGTCGATGGTTGTCTGCATAAGACTTCTGTCGGCTTTAAGCTGTTAACAAACAACTCCTAATCAAAGCGATCTTCTCACGAGCTGCTAACAACATATCAGGTTCTGTACCCAGATATTCATACAAGTCGTCCCAACACAAAGGGGACCTACAACGACGACCATGCAATGCCTCATAAGGTGCCATCTTAATCAAATCATGCCAACTATTATTTTAGGTGAACTCCACCAAAGGTAGTTGGGCATTCCAATTGTCCTTCCAATCGAGAGCACACACCTTCAACATATCCTCCAGAGTTTGGATAGTCCTCTCAGACTGGCCATCGGTCTGCGGATGAAATGTCGTACTGAAGTTCAACTGCATACCCATCGCACAAGGAACTTATTTCCAGAAATGTGACACGAACCGTCCGTCACGATCTGATACAATACTCTTGAGAGTACCATGTAACCTTATGATCTCTTTAATGAACAGCTGGGCCAACCTCTCAGGGCCTCACGTGTCTTTAATCTCCAAGAAGTGGGATGATTTGGTCAGGCAATCCGCAACCACCCAAATCGTATGCATACCTCGGCGACTCGTCGGCAAGTTAGTGATGAAGTCCATCGATATATCCTCCCATTTCCATTCGGAGATCGGGAGTGGTTTCAGCATACCTTTTGGTCGCTGATGCTCAATCTTAACCTGCTGACCGGTCAAACATCTTGAAATGAATTATGCAACTTCTCGTTTCATATTACCCTACCAATAACGTTGCTTTAAATCTTTATACATCTTGCTAGACCCCGGGTGAATGGAGTATGGGGTAGCATGAGCCTCTCTGAGAATAGAGTTTCTCAACTCTTCATCTGCCGGTACACAAACTCGATTTTTGGAACGTATCATTCCATCCTCGTAGATCACAAATCCAGGGGCTTTCCCTTGAGTTACTTCATTCCGAATCCGAGATAAGAATGGGTTTGTCACCTGCTTTGATATGATTATATTGTCATGGGACGATGAAATGCCAAGTATGAAAAGTTGTTCCTAAACACACTGTAACCAGACTGCAATCTCCAGCCTTGTAAGCTCTAACGGTAATTCTCTTTGATATGTCAAGCAGGCAAGCATTTGCTCCTGTACTGTCTTGCGACTCAGGGCATCTGCAACCACATTTGCCTTCCCTAGATGGTAAAGGATCCCAATGTCATAATATTTAATCAGCTCTAGCCACCTCCTCTGTCTCATATTCAACTCCTTCTGAGTAAAATTATATTTCAGACTCTTGTGATCAGTACAAATCTGACAGGTGACGCCATACAAGTAGTGGCGCCAAAACTTCAAAGAAAACACCATGGCTGCTAGCTCTAGGTCATGGGTTGGGTAGTTGACCTCATAGGGTTGATGCACAGGCAATCACTTTCCCATTCTGCATCAACACACATCTGAGGCCCTGTCTTGATGCATCACTATACACCACGAATCCTTCGGTCCCTTGTGGTAAGACCAAAACTAGTGCCGAAATCAATCGACTTTTGAGTTTGTCAAAGATTTATTGACACGCTTCTGACCACGTATACCTCTTATCTTTCTTTAACAGATTAGTCAGTGGTTAAGCAATCTTGGAAAAGCCTTCCACAAACTGTTTGTAATAACCTACTAAACCAAGGAAACTACGAACATTGTTCACATTCTTCGGAGATAGCCAATCTCGGATAGCTTTTGTCTTCTGTGGGTACACACTAACCCCATCAACCGATATTACATGTCCAAGATAAGTGACCTCAGACATCCAGAACTCACATTTGGAAAATTTTCCATAGAGTTGTTCTCGCCTCAGCGCACCGAGAACCTAGCGGAGACGGTACTCGTGCTCTTCATGGTCATGGGAGTAAATCAATATGTCGTCGATGAAAACGACCACAAGACGATCCAAATAATCAATAAAAACTCGATTCATCAATTCCATGAACACTGCCGGTGCGTTAGTCAGTCCAAATGGCATCACCATGAACTCATAATGCCCATAGCGAGTACAAAAAGCTGTCTTCGAAATACCGGACTCTCGAATCCTCAAGTAATGATAACCGGATCTTAAGTCGATTTTGGAAAACACAACCGTGCCTTGGAATTGATCCAACAAATCATCAATACGAGTCAAGGAATATTTGTTCTTGATTGTTACCCTGTTCAACTCACGGTAGCTAATACATAAATGCAGGGATCCGTCCTTCTTTCGCACAAATAACATTGGTGTTTCCCAAGGGGACACACTAGGTCGAATATAACCTTTCTCGGTCAAATCCTCAATCTGACTCCTCAACTTATGCATATCAGTTGGATCCATGTGGTATGGTGCTTTTGAAAGCAGGGACGTACCTGGCGCTAATTCAATGGTAAACTCTACCACATGATGTGGAGGTAAGCCCGACAACTCATCTGGAAAAATATCTGGGTAGTCTCGGACCACGGAAATATCATCCAATTTAGTTAGCGATCCACTGTCTTGGTCATGTAGCACCAATAACCAACATATTCCTGCCGTTTCACTGCTTTCATTGCACTGATGATTCTCCCGGCATGACTGGGATTATCACCTTGAAAAATGCACTCAAAACCATCATCAGAAGTTATGGACACCATCCGCTTGCGTATGCTAACTATGGCATCATGGCGATCCATCCAATCGATACCCAAGATTACATCATCTTTAGGTAAATCGACCACAATCAAGTCTGACAACCACTCGCGGTCGTTCATACAAATCGGACAATTCTGAACTTCACGATTCCCAACAACTTCACGATTCACATAAGGTTCACAATCGATAACATGATCTAATTGCAAACGACTCAAACAAGAAGCATATATAAAGGAGTGCGAAGCATCAGTATCAAAAAAACACATACATGCTGAGAGTGGATCTCGAGTGTACCTGCGATCATGCTGGCTTCGGGATTGTCGGCCTTCTTCATTTCATAGATTCTGGATTTTGCAGCTCCACTACCAGATGTACCAGCTTGACTTCCATGTCCCGTTCCTCTATTTGCTTCGGTACCAGATGTACCAGCTTGACTTCCACAGCTCATTCCTCTGTTTGCCCTTGTAGTCTAGAGGGAGGCAGACAGAGGTGCCCTGTCCTGAACTGAAGACGGAACTGGAGCATGAGAGGCTACTGGAGTACGTCCTGGCCCACCTCTGCAAAAACGAGCACATTGCCCAGTAATCCCACAGGTATGGCATGCAGTAGCTGGCTTCGGACATTTGGAGCTTATGTGCCTCTGATCTCCACATTTAAAACACACAATAGATGAGTTGGACGCTCGAAAATACGAACATAACAGTTTTGACGCCACAGGTGGCCACTCAGAAAAAGTTGGTACGGATTGGGATTTCGTGAACGTTCCCCAGTTACTATCAGCCTGGGTCTGGTTCCTTGATCTCTTGTTAGTGAACTGTGGCTGCTTCTTGGAAATCTCCTTCGCAGTAAGTTCGTATTCAAGAGCTCTCTCGATGAATTCCGGTAGAGTTGTGCAGTGCTGATTAGGTAACTGTATTCTCATCCGGAGTTTTAGCCTCTGAAAAAATACTTGATCTTATCAGCTTTTGTTCGAACAATCGACGAGGCGAATGGAAGAAGTCCCTGGAATTTCTCAGCAATTGATAACACATCATCATCCTCAGATGGGTCGGGGTTCAGCAACTCTGATAGCTTAGCCTCATAGAGAGGAGCTGGATAATAACGATCTAACATGAGGTTCTTGAATTCCTCCCAATTGCACACGCCATTAGGGATGAGAATCGGGTCGGATAGGCTCGGATATGGCAATATCCATATCCAAACACGAAAATTTATGCTTACCCGAACCCGATCCGAACCCGAGAGATACCCAAAAATTAATATCCAAATCTGATCCAAACGGATATCGGATTGGATTCAGATATACCCTAAACCCGAAATATTTTGGATTGGATTTGGATATTATCCGAAACCCGAATTTTTTGGATTGGATTTGGATATTATCCGAAACCCGAAAATAAAATCTAGTTATTAACACCAGTTATTCAATTTGCAGAAGCAGAACTCATAAAATAATCCTAAATCCCTAATGAATCTTATATTCGTGTGCACTACTTTAGTACTTTACCTTTTTATTAATATTTCATTATCTAATAAATAATAATACATATAAAATATATATTATAATGTATAATATACAGCATATGACATGTACAATAAATAATATAAATTATATTTAATAAATTTGGGTTTTTTTCGGGTTTCGGGTTTGGATCGGGCTTTGGGTTTTGGGTCGGTTTCGGATCGGTATACATAAAATTCATATCCATATCCAAAATCTTTCGGGCTTAAAATTTAAATCCATAACCATATCCAAATCCAAAAACTCGGGTCTGGTAAATCCAAAAATCGGGTTTCGAATCGGGTATCCATCGGGTCGGATTAATTACCCATCCCTACACGCCATCAGCTGGTCTCACTAAAAGCCACCATGTATAGGCGCTCTTACTAAGGTAGTAAGCCGCCACGGAGACTTGATTCTCTTTCGGACATTCAACCATCTCGAACAACTTCTCGAAGTGCTCGATCTATTGCACAATATCAGCAGGCTCAGAGGAGCCTTCGAAAGTTAGAGATCGCTGACGAGAGATGTCGCTAATAATCTGACTCACGGTTCCGCCATGCATCGGAGGCGGTGGCTGAGGTCCCTGCTGCTGGCCATTAGTAGCAGCTCTCTGCGTAGTTTCTATCACTTGACCCATCTAGGGCATCTGGGTCATCATGACCTGCATAATAACGTAAGGATTGACGTGCGCATCCTCGTGCCTTTCGGTGTGGTGTGACTGGTTCCCAGTAGGCGAATCACTACCTGTTGAGCTTTGCTCCACATTCGAATGTGTATTGGCTCATGGCCTCGGGATTCATCCCCTTCCGAGGCCTCGACCCCTTCTACCACGACCTCTCAAATTTCTATCAATACTGAAAGAATCAAACAATAATCATAAGCACAGTTCATGATCGTATTTACAGCCAATCACAAATTCACGCTAAGTTAATAGCAGCAATGAAACTGCATATTCAAGAAAATAGTTCATCATTAATTATCGGCACCATGGGCTACACAAAATTTCATATCGATACCAAGTCGAAACAAATTCAATGACATAATTAATCCAAAATTTTCCTCGGAATATCAATAAGATAAATTCCGCCACAGATCCCTCGGAATATCAAGATCAACAAAAGATCAATTCCGCCATTAACATCTTGCCAGTAATTAAATCATGGCGCATAAGTAACATACCGTACTTGGCTCGTAGAGTCAGACGCTTGCACAGGTCACCACTACTACAAAAACAAGCAAAGAGATCCAGAATAAAAGACCCGTTGATAAAGATAACGGGTCTCTTTAATATAAGAGACATGATATTATAAACAACAGGTCTCTTATATGTCAAATGGGCCCGCCATTTTTTTGTGAGAGACTTAAGAGACCCGTTGTTTCTATTGACGGTTCTCTAATGTGTAAGAAATAAGAGACCCGTTGCTTTTGTTGATGGGTCTCTAAAGTGTAAAAACTTAAGAGACCTGTTGTTTAACCCAACCGGTCTCTTCTTTTCTTCTTCAGATTAGGGCTAACACTTGGCAAATACACGAAGTACTCTCTAATCTCTCCATCTCTCCATCTCTGTCTAGAACTCCCCGTCTGTAATCGATGCGGCGATCTTTGCCACTGCGGTCTTCTTCCTTTTAATCGATCCCTTGGCGGACATCTCTCAATTTCTTTTATCTCAATACTCATCACCGCGGTCTTCTTCCTTTAAGCGGAAGCAAGAAAACCCTTCTTCTGCAATAGGTCGCTATTATTCCCTCGGAGCGCTTCCGCAACAATATCACCGGTTCACGACCCATTTGATGAAGCATATACAAAAAGGACCCGATCGAGGCATCTCCATCTTGCTCCTTCTTTCTCCCCGATCTCCCACCTTCTTTCTCCGCTTCTTCTGCTTTTCCATCTTCGCCTGAGTTTTGCCTCGACCGCCATCTTCTGGAGCTTCGCAGCCGCCATCTTCTGGAGCTTCGCCGTCCCGGTATGTTTTTTTTCCCTATTTTCATATTTGCTTCAGTTTCTTCATTATAATCTGACTGAATGAATTTATGTGATTGAATGAGTTAACAAGTTAACAATTCTCGTCCTATTTGTTCTCATATTTTTTTATTGAATGTGACATAGGCTATAGTTCTCATATTTTTTGAGCAACCTGCAGCCCCCATCTTGAATCATTCCGATTGAACGAAGTTTGAATCATTAAAAGTTGAATCATTTTGAATCGTTCAACTACCATTAAAGGTTAAACGAATTTTCAGCTTTTGTTGTCGAGGTTTATAGAATGATTTACCATGTTGATTTTAGTATTAATATACAGAAAATATCTTAAGGACGTTGTTGTCCAAAGGGAAAGTTGATGAACGATCAAAATTTATGGATCTTGCTACAATGATGAAAGGATACAGTGGAAGTGATTTCAAGGTTTGTTTATACTACTTTTGGTTTTAAATAGAATTGATTGCTTTACATTGTTTTTTAACAAAAAAAATCGGCAAGTAGAAAACTTGTACATAACTGCTGCTTATCGGCTAGGTCGAGTTAATACAGCATAAGAGACTAAAAGATAGAGTAAACACTATACTCATAATAACTAGCTAGTTTACGTATATTTGTTTATATGATTCTGACTTGTTCCTTTCACATGTTGTTTAAACCAGGAAAAGAAGCATATTACTGAGGTCGGAGACAATTCAGATAAGAAAGATAAGAAAGAAAGGATAATCACTATCGGACCCATCAATGTATTACATCCAACAGCTTTGACAAATCGTTTAGTTTCTTTATCTATAGCTTTTCTCTCCTATCATTATTCATCAAATTTATTCCCGTCTCGCACATTCAAAATCAAATCAAATTAAATTCTACGTCAAACAAGTTTCAAAGCTTCCCCTTTACACAGTTCACACACAATATTCCAAAAACTTCAACACCAGATAATAATAAGTTAATGAACAAACCCTTTTCATCTGCCTTTCTATAATTTGACGATCTTCATCCTTCTTATCTATTATATATTTTCTCATAGATGTTATTTTCTTAATCTCGTTAGCATTGCGGTGATTTTTCTGAAAATTCTGCTAGGTAAGTTTCAATTAGGGTTTTGTCTCATATTACTTGATCAACTATCATTTCAGTTTCCTTTTTTTTTTTTGGTTGGTATGTGGTTGCTTTTTAGTGAATATCTTGAAGATAATTGATAGTTCGGTATTGAAACTTGAGAAATTTGTGTTGAATACAATTTCTTGCATTTCTAACAAAGCAACTAGCATCTTTGTCATAAAATTGACATCTTTTTCCCGACGTCTATTTCCTCATTAAGGTTCAACATAGGTGTATGTTACCTTATATTTCAGGGGACGTTGCTTTTGTTTGCCATAGAATACATTTGTCTGGACGGTCTGAAGAAAGCTTGGGTTATTATTCAGAAAATAAGAGTAGTTGTTAGGTCATTTCATTTGAAGTTCTAGTTTGTGGGATAGAACAGGTCGTAGTGTATATGGGAGAAAATGAGAGATGGGCTAAGCCAGGTGGCCCATTCCCTAACGGGCTCATGCCTGGGGCAGGCCCTATTATGCGGTATCTTGATGCAGACCGATGGGTGAAAGCATTGCGGAGCTTATTGCCTGCATTCAGCCCAACCAGCTCTCCGAGGAGCGCAGGAATGCTGTTGCTGATTATGTGCAGCGGCTCATCATGAAATGCTTCCCTTGCCAGGTTGTGTAATGATTCCGGTGTATTATTTGTCTGTTTTTTTTGGATTGAAGGACTTGTGTGTGTGTGTGTGTGTGTGTGTGTGTGTGTGTGTGTGTGTTATTCAATGCAAGTGAGTATTTGTGACTATTGTATTTGTGACTACTGTGTAAATTCAGCCTGTATACGAGAGTACAGTAAGATCATATCCAACTACCAGGTTCGATTTTTATCAAAACTCTTGATTACTAATGGTGTGTACTTGAGTAACATTCACAATAAAACAAACTGACAATATTTACCGTCTTCCCAGCGTCTACACAAGGATCTATTTACTATGAGTGCAGCAAATTTTTACTATGAGTTCCAGCTTGAGAGATCGAGATATGCGAAATAGCAGAAATATTGTTATAAGATTGCAAAAGTCTCTATGGCATTTGGCTGATTGATGTTTTGTACGTCTGTTGTAAGCTGTAAAATTTCATTCTCTCTATCTCCATCTCTATTTGTTTCTGAAGTTTGGGGTATTTTGGGAAGCTTCGTGTAAAGACCTGATAACATTAGATTATGAGACAAGTAGATAAAATCACTAAACCAGAGTACTTGTTTTTTGTTGTTGGATTATAATTGCAAGGAGTTATGGAAGGCCAGATTGCTAATTTGCATTGGGAAGTATCATTGTTTCGTTAATCTAACATTCTATTGGTCTTATAGCATTTTATTTCCTACATAATTGGTGGGCTACAATCCTTGTTTCTCAGTTTGCTTTGTGTTGTTGCTGTAATATTGTTGTTTTTGTACTTATCTGTGACATACTTAATAGTACAGTTTTTAAATGTTGTGCTTTGTAGATGAATAGGCAAATAGAGCCGTTAGGTGTAAAATGGGCTCTCTTAGGTTAGACAAAAATAAATATTAAAAAAATCAAAGAGACCCGTTAGGTGTAAAATGGGCTCTCTTAGGCTAGACAAAAAAAATATTAAAAAAATCAAAGAGACCCGGTAGGTGTAAAATGAGCTCTCTTAGGCTAGACAAAAAAAATATTAAAAAAATCAAAGAGACCTCATATCTCAAATAACAGGTCTCTTACTCGTTTAAATTAGTTTTCTCTCACTTGCATAACAGACCTGATTTCTTAGATATCAGGTCTCTTATATCTCAAAAACAGACCCCCTCCATGAGGCGGTCTCTTTATCAAAGAGACCGCTGACATAGAGACCCGTCCAGAGGCGGTCTCTTAGGCTTATTTGGACGGGTCTCTTTGCCTATTTTTGTAGTAGTGCACATATGACGCGAAGGTTTCTTCATACTAGTTCAATCCACAACGACTATTAAAGAGAAACGATTTTCTGATACCATCTTCTGTAACACCCCAAATATGATGGTCATTATAGTGCTGTGGAACCCACACTGGGACCCACCACGCGATACCAGAACATAAATTAATCATATCATAATTTGTGGTACCAAACAACAAGATAATAATTATTACCCCGATTAGGAGTTTATACATCATACGGCTAATAGCCTCACAATACACAGGATCCATATAAACCATATAAAGATGGAATACACTCAAAATAATAATACAACCAACAAGAATTTATATAAAACAGAAAAGTGATATTACATGGTTTTAAGCATAACTGAAAAACAAATGACTTGGAGCCCCCGAACCAGTATCCCTCCAACCCTTCGCCGTCACCATGATATTTCGGTGCATTGGCCTTGCCTCGACCGAAAATACAACACAAGTATTTCGCCCAAACCACAGGGTCAGATATACATGATAATAATTCTCAAGACATTATACAATTCACATATACTGGATCTCAAGGAAACAAGCCAACTATTGAACATACCCCTAGGGCGTATGAACAACCAGTCGCAAACCATCGGACATATTCAATCATACATGGAATATGATCGACCAAACAACATGGCTCAATACGGACATCACAGTACGCCCGATGCAGAAATGTGTCCGTGCACATGTCCACTCGTATACAGAATCCAGGATATACTTGGGACAATGTACAAAATTAGCCTCACGAACTACATCTCGTGTGCACAGTCCAATACGGAAACCTCAATGCATGACCATATGTGCCTGGCTAAAAATCCTACACATAACCAATCTGTACGCAGAAATGAATCCAGATATGTCACGATACAACGTGACAAGAAAACTCAATAAATCACACATCCAACCAAGAATCAAGAAACTCAACTAAATGACAATGATGATCAACGAGACCAACGATACAAAGGTGGTGAACTTGGGAATACAATCCCACAACGAAATGGTAACACGATCAAGAACAATATCACATTATGAATCATAGATTCATAAAGCATTACATATACACAAACATATAATGTTCACAAGAATTCAATCATCATTATAACCAAGCAAGATAACTTGCCTCAATTCCGTAAACGAAAATAGTCCTTCTTCGAACGAACAAACGGAATGTTTCCACGACTAACAACACTCACTCGAACAAGCAACCTTGAATGAAATGTAACTCATTCAACAACACATTCATACAATATCGATATCGAATTCATAGGAAACGACACCCGCAATTTTACCCGAATAGTCCAAACTATCCCAATAGACGTTAAAGTCCTAATTCATGAACTTTAATACCCTCAAAACATTGCTATGATCGAATTATCATACTTAAGATGTTCTTTAATATTCTTGTTATTACATTGAATAATAATTTATCAAGAACAACTCCAATTATTCATATTTTTATGTTAATGTCATCTTATATAGCCATAATCCTCTTAAGAACAATATCTACATTCAATTATAATGTTCTAGACAATTATAATTTCATCAATTCATCAAGTTTATCTTGAGTATATCAAAATCATAAGGGTTATCTCATAACTCATTATCATCTAGAAATGTCTAAGCATTAAGATCATGCTTATCTATAACTTCTAATCATCAGGTTCTTATCATATTTCCTAAGAATTAATAATAACCAAGTTATCTTTCAATATTTCATCAATTCAATAAGTAATAATTAATAACATCATCATGTTCTTCACTAATTGTTCATAATCTTCATAATCGACATGTTATACTTGATTAATTTAACATCATATGTAATAATCATCACTAGTATCATTACCATTACGAAATTAACACAAGTTAGACAACTAACCTCTTAAAAATAAAGAACAACTCCAAAGACTTCAGGAACACTATCCAATCTTCCAATCACTAAGCTTCAATCCAAGTTACGAAGCTCCAAAATAAGATGGAAGGGGGTAAAATCGACTTAGGAAGGCAGAGGAACAGTTTCTAGGGAGGATACTCGAGTTTGGTTCGTACAAAAATGAAAGACAAGAAATGTCTTTTATAACATGCATGTTACATAATGTACGCTACCGGCAAGATTAACGTACGTTAGAACCATTTACGTACGCTAAGACACAAGTGTTACGTACGTAACGATCCTCCAGATGCCTCAACACCCACACACCCTTACGTACGTTGCCAAAAAGGATGTACGTAAGCTCACATGCGTTACGTACGCTATAACATCACCATTACATACGTAATGCCTCTTGACATGGCTGTCTCGATCAAGCCAAAAATCCTGGTCATGCGTGGCCCTACACGGCGAAACTCAAGATGTGATTTGATTCCCTATATTACGTATGTAACCCAAGACATTTTACGTACGTTAAAGAACACACTTAACGTACGCTAAGCTACAATGGTAGTGTGCGTTAAATACCAAAGACATAGTAAAAAATGCAATTCTCCATACAACACCTAACAATCAAAAGTGCGAATGACAATTATAACTAATTCGATTCTAGTATATCTCAACATTATAATCAATACACTAAATGCAAACATGATACGATGATACCCGAATCATCCGAGTAATACAACAGTAAAGATGAAAAATTACAGTCGGATATTACAATAATCGAATACTATCATATTCTCTATACTAATTTTAGTCTCTGACAGTAGGACGCAGAGGAAAAAATCCGCCTACAAATAGTCACCCCATATGCATTCTACCTCAAAAAAATGCCTCCAAACAAAAACCAACAACAAAACAAATACGAGCTCATCGTGCTGGAACCCCACTAATAAACTCTCGAGGACACATCTCTGCCATCAGATAACAAGAAGCGAAGGGTGTTGAACAATAAATAACCTGCATGGAAATATCGAGAAGAATGTTCATTATATAATTCGGTGTTTGTTATGTAAATAAAAATAAAACAAATATCACATGTACATAAAGCGAGACACTTATGGAATCCTTCCCGCTATGTTAAGTGAAATATTTGTGAAACATGTGCTTTCCTCTTTCATTTTGATTTTGTATATATATATGTGTGTGTGTTTGTTTTTTGCTCTTCTTAGCGCCTTCTTTTGCTGCTTCAGGTACGTGTTTTCTTCTCTCTCTATCCTCGTCAATTCATCGTCTTCACTAGCACTCAACACACACTGAAAATCTCACGTAATTCTTGATTTGTTAATTTTGCTCTCATTTTCTTAATTTCTCGTTTGTTTCCTCCATAGTTATGCAGTTCAAACAAATAAAACATCTCTCTCTCTCTCTCTCTCTCTCTCTCTCTAACTTACTCGTACTTTGGGTGAATCTAGATTGGCATGCCTATTCTTTTTCTTGGGTACAGTTTATTCATTTCTTGTTATTTCACCAAAAGTTATACGGCTTTAAAAAATCGAAATTGGAAATTTTGGGTTAAATGTCATTGGCCTAGAAATCAAACCCTTTCAAATCCAGTACCGATTACTAATTTTTCTACTTTTAATTTTCATCAATTGAGATATTTAGGGCTATATTTTTTAGTTACCTTCATAGAAATTAATGATTAAATCCTCTAAAAAAATTGTAAAGCTTTGCTCTTTGTTAGAGTCCTT
Source organism: Orobanche coerulescens (assembly GCA_033398695.1). Lineage (NCBI taxonomy): Eukaryota > Viridiplantae > Streptophyta > Magnoliopsida > Lamiales > Orobanchaceae > Orobanche > Orobanche coerulescens. The sequence continues at coordinate 57,802,731 of CM065803.1, forward strand.
ATTATTGGAATACTTTATTTTTTTCCCCATCATTCAGAGCTTGATTTCATCATTTCTATCTTGATATAGAATAACGAAACTTAAAGAGGTTGTTGAGAAAAGTTTAGAAATATAAAGTTGAAACATACCTCAACTGTGAAGTCCTAATTTCCTATCCTGTCTTGTGCTCCCAATTGATTTTCTAATTTAGTGATTTTACTTTCTTTTGGTTTCCTTCGATCTCTTTTGTTTGACACTCACCCAAAGACAATATCCAAAACTTATTTGATATATTAGGAAGATTTTCTAAGTTATGACTAATCAATGATCAGTATAACATGACTATTGATATTGTTGACAACGCAAATTTCTTTCAGTTACTAATATCTAAAGTGAGTCTACTATTCAGGAATATAAACTATTGATTCCTCTGAAGGCTGTGACATCTCCTTTATTTTGACATTTGTCAATTTTTAAACAAGATAGTGAACAGAAGATCATTGCTCAAAGTCCAGTACGGCCTCCCTAAATTTCTGCATTACGTTTATGGTCTTCTTTTTCTGTAAGATTGGACTAGAGATATGCCATGAATCTGAGGTATCACAAGATTGGTTGAAGAGATAAATCTGCCTGTACAAGGTCCCGAGGTATAGATTTTGTGTTTTTGTTTGCTTTTTAGCGCATTTACATTTTACTTTAAATTAAGTGACTTCCTCGCATTCTTATATTTTCTTCTTCACGTAACTGTTTGGTCGTCTTCCTGGAGAGGTTCACTTCTTGTTAATGTCAGATAGTATTTGTTCTATAAATGCAAGATTTTTACTCTTCCCTTTTGCTCTTACACATAATAGTTGTTGAGATGTGATGAGAGAATCGCGGATTGTAGCCAAAATACATGTTCAACATAGTAGTTACTTATTTTCCTTCACTAAATATTTTTTCAAACTTAATTATGCGGTCAATTTTCAACCGTTACCTATTTTCTAATTTCGTTTTTCTATATGCATCTACAAAAATGATCTATGCAGATAATTTCTTTGTTTGCCTACTCCGGGTTAACTTCGGGTACCTTTTGTTTTCGTAATTTCCTATGTTGTTTTTATGTCAGCAATTTAATTTCATGGATTTATTTACCTTTTTCCTTCTCCCCAGGCTTGTTGCTCGAATTGTTGTAATTTTTTTCAGTTTCAGTTAAAAGATGGCTTATTTCTTGTTCAAATTCTGCTACTTTTTCGATGCTTTTAGTACTTTTTGTATTTGTTGAATATTCTTTTTCACCAATGATATTTATTCTTGATAGAAACTTACTATTTTAGGGTTGGCATAACCTGTTTCACTTTTTAAACCTCCTACGACTTTATTGTTGTAATCTATGACTCTACTTGCTCATAAGGTTCGATTGTAATTCTGCTGGTTTTATTGCAGGTTTAGCTCCTATTTGGGGACTGTTTTTGTTCCGCATATTCCTTGTGTTTGTGTTTCGTTTGTTTTTTTGTAAAAATTGGTTGTAGTTATTTGCAGAAATAGATGCGTAGTCAGTTTTAGTGCCAAGGATGAATCCACTTAAAATATGGCCCATCCTTTACTTTTGTCAGCCCGTGGGCATCTAAAATAAAATCACCACACAAATATATAAAGAGAAATCACAGTCATTAAAGTAAACGATTTTTTTTTCTCATATTCTGAGGTTTTCTTCTATATTTCACTATTTATCAGCTATTTTATTCCTTGGGTTACAGAACTGCCTCTAAAGATAGTTTGATATAAACTTTGCTCATGGCTGAAAAATATTTTTGGTAAATATTGGGATAAGTTTTTGATATTTTTAATTTGTGTTGAGCTTCTTTGGGTGAACGGGTTATGTTAGCTACTATTTGACATGTGGGATTCCTGGTTATGGATTTTCGTGCTGGTTTTTTTAAGTGTTGATTTAAGATACTGTTTCATTTTTTACCTCAGGAATGCAGCAGAGGAGAAAATTTATTATCTCTTAAAATAGGTTCCAGAAGATGATCCCTTGCATACAGACAAGAGAATGTACACTGTACGTAGTTTGATTACATGTTTTAAATATTTCTTCAGCATTATGCAAAAAGTGTTTTAAATCATTCCTTAATTGATTTAGCGTTAATGTCTTTTTTTCCTACACCTACACTACACCATATATGGTCTTTGCCAACATTAAGAATCCATGTTTACATGTAAAATGTAGTCTTAGATGGCTTATTTTTTATGTAAGCCAACATATTAATTTGATGTTGCCGTTGATGTCAATTATCTTAAATTTAATTGAGTTAGCAATGGCAACACTTTTGTAGATGTTACCTTAAATTACATAAAAAGTTTTAAAATAATGGGGGGAAAGTAAAATTTACTTGTAAAAAAATAGGGAGAAGTGATATTAATCTGTGAAATTATTGCCGCCCCTCTCTTCACCCTCACAAAATAATCCCTCTCTTCAGGAAACATATCCTAAATAACACAATACAGTACTACCAATAAAACACTTCATCGACCCCTCTCTCTCAATTGCTTACTGCTCTGAATAACCTCTCTCTCACTGTTCTACCTATCTCTCGCCTTAGTAAAAAGTGTCAGTAATTTTAAACATTTGAATCAATTCCCACGTTGGTCATAAATATATCAGAATTTATTGACACTAAAGTATCAATAGTTAAGTATCAAGCTTTAGTGATTTTTTAGTTTCAGTTATTTTTATTCTCAATAACTAAAAAAAAACCTCAATTTGGTAATATCCAAACTTGAACCTATGACCTGATAAATTTACAAAAAAAATACCCAAATATCCACTTGACTATACATTTTATTTGAACATAATTTGCTAAAATGCTAAATGAGTCAACTTTTATCTTCAATTACCTAATTAATTATCGTCTGTAAGGAAATAAAAAAAACTAGTAACACTTCTTTGGGCATCTCCAACCCCACACACCAAAAATAACACCAAAACACTAAAATTGGTGGGACCCTTGACACTAAAAACACATCCCAACTCCAACCATAGTTCAAAAAAAACACCAAATTTGTGGACTCCACATTAAAATAACATATTTTATTAATAACAATAATTATAATTTATAAATATAATAATAAATAATCAATAATTAATTTATTTATTGAAAACCGATAAAAATAAAAACGATAATTTTTTAATTAATAATACATTTAATTTTTAATTTACGTATTAATTTATGTTATTTAATTTCAAGTATTATGTAATTTTAATTTCAAGTATTATGTAATTTTAATTTATTAAAACTAATATCATAAATAATAATTATATTTTAAAACATGAAAATAAATAAATTAAAATGATTTAATGGATGAATAGTGATTTGGTGTGTGAATAGTGACACACCAAATTTGGTGTGTTTTTAGAAATTGAATAGTGTCACATCAGATTATTTGGTGTTATGGTGTATGAGTTGAATTAAGCCGCACGCCAAATTTGGTGTTTTGGTGTGTGGTTGGAGATGGTCTTGCTTCACTATCGCCGCCTCAGCCTTAATCCTAAATCTTCTCTACCACTACCACTCGTCAAAATTGACTCACTTCTGCGAACGGCGAAATCCCGCGGCTTCGCGGAAGAGGCGACTGGAAACTCACTTGCAAGGTAACTGATCTCCACCGTTTTTATTTCTCTCCCACTATCACCGCCTCAGACTTGATCGTAAATCTTCCGTACCACTACCATTCGTTCAAATTGACTGTCACTTCTACGAACGGCGAAATCCGGCGACTTATCGGAGGAGGCGACTGGAAACTCCTCAGCAAGGTAACATCTCCGCCGTTTTTATTTCTCTCCCACTAGCCTCAAACCATTCAACTGCTTCTCGGGCTGAAGAATTCAATACAATTTTTTGGGTTCTTCGATTGCTTTCTGCTAGATATGAGATCATTGAGATATGATACAAATGTTACTAAAAAAAAAAAAAAACTAAAGGTAGTTTTGAGTAATGGCATTTTACTCTTTAAAAACAATTTCCTACACCGATCTGAATTTGTTTTCTTGATACTTCAATATTAAGCACCGGTTGAATTACTCAATGCTGAAATTATTGCAGGAATTTTACCAAAAGGCATTAACTGTTAAATCTTCTATACCTCATCCAAGAATCATGGGAATAATTCGTGAATGTTGTGGCAAAATGCATATGGCACTACTATAAAACAGACATTTAACATCGTTTTTTTGGATATTTAACATCGGTTTTGGAACCGATGTTAAAATTAACATCGGTTGTTATAACAAGATTTTAACATCGGTTATTAGAAACGATGTTAATTTTAACATCGCGACATTTAACATCGGTTGTCCCACAACAGATGTTAAATTTCGCGATTTTAAAATTTTATCGGACCGCGGCTAACCCAACTAGCCCAACCCAGCCCCAACCCAGACACTTGCCCCAACCACCCACATCAGCCCCCCGCACCAACCCCCACCAACCTACAACAAATACCATTAAATTTCGTTGTTGGTGGGTTTCGAACTCACCACCTCTTGCTTGTGGAAGTCTGATATTACCACTCCGCCAGATGAACTTCTTGTATATTTTTTGTTATGTGTTATATTTATATACTATATATATTTATAAATTTATATAAATATATGTATATATATATATTAAAAAATCAAAACTTTATTTTTAAAAAAAAAATCTAGAAGATTAATATTAAAAATTGGATATTTTTATTTAAAGTTCGAAAATAAAAAAGAAAGAAATAAAAAAACTGGATCTGATTTACAATTAATATTTAATCTTTTTTTAGATTTTTTGTAAAAAAATAAAATAGTTGTTATATGAAAAGTAGTAAAATTACAAAAATAAAAACTAGCAGGTTTTTAAAAATATATAAAATAATTCAATTTTTATTTATTTATAGAAAATAATATTCCACTTTTTTTCAAAAACTTTAAATAGAAACATCCGATTTTTATTTTCTATATTCGAACTTTAAATAATAACATCCGATTTTTATTTTTTATTTTCGAACTAATATTTATTTTTTATTTTCGAACTTTAAATAAAAACTTACGATTTTTACTTTTTATTTTTGAACAATAAATATAAACATCTACTTTTTAATATTAATATTCCAGATTTTTTTAAAAAAATAAAGTTTCTATTTTTCTAAAAAAATCCAGATTTTTTAAAAAATTTAACATCGGTTATACAAAAAACCGATATTAAATTAAAAATTAACATTGGTTTTTCTAAAAACCGATGTTAAAATAAAAATTAACATTGTTTAACATCGGTTTTTAGTATAACGGATGTTAAATTTTTAAAAAATCTGGAATTTTTTTTTAAAAATCGAAACTTTATTTAAAAATTAACATCGGTTTTTCTAAAAATCGATGTTAAGTTAAAATTAACATCGATTTTTCTAAACCAATGTGAAATGTATTAATTTAACATCAATTTTTTAAAAACCGATGTTAATTGTTAATTTAACATCGGTTTTTAGCAGAACCGATGTTAATTTGTTTTAAAATTTTCAATTATGCCACCGCGTCTTTTTTAATATCGGTTTTCACAAAACCGATGTTAAACGAGCGATGTTGAACGTCTTTTTTGTAGTAGTGTGGCAGAGAGGCAGTGGGCAGAAGCGGCTACGGATTTCTTTGAGGCTTTTAAAGTATGATGAAGCTGAAAACCACAAACGCATCTAGTGCTTAAAGTATTCCTTGAATTCATGTCTCTAGTGTTGTTTGATTGGGAAAGGAGGCCTGCAGTATGTTTGTTATATGAATCTGTATGTTACTACTCTCATCTTGAATCAGATATACATGTGTGCCTAGTGTGTAGTGGTGGTTGACGTTAGGCTGAAGTTTTGTGCTCTTGTATCTAGAGTTCTAATTTGGTTGAACTTGACTTAAGTTAACATGTAATTTATTTATTGTGAAATGTTAACTGACATATGCTACTTTGTTGGATCCAACTTGTACTCAATTGACTCGTCACTATGTGTCAGGTATTTGATTTTGGCAAATATGCTTATGGACTCGGAGTTCAATCCATTTTATGGTCAAGAGGCAAAGCCGTAAGTTGATTATTGAGTTTTAACATCTTGGTATATAATGTGAATCTCAGCTTCATTGCTCTCATTTGCTTTGTAGGTACACAAATGACCCTGAGATTCTGGCAATGACAAACCTAATCACAGCATATCAAAGGAACGAGATTTTGGAGTTCGAGAAGATTTTAAAGGTATTTTTTGTTGAACATTTGGTACAGCCTCCCCGAGAACTCGTCTCTTCATCTTATGTGTTGTGTTATGTGTTGGGAATGCTGCAGAGTAACATGAGAACTATAATAGATGATCCATTTATTCGTACTTTGAAGTTCTTCTGAAGAATGTGAGAACACAAGTGTTGCTTAAGCTCGTCGTATTCCCTTATAATCCTGTGTATGGTTTTTATTTTTTACTCTTCATATATTTTATTATACAATTAACAGTTAATTTTAGTATGAATTTTCATCACAAACTATGACTTCATTTTTTAGTGGCCATTGGGTGTTGTTCGCAATTGACGTGGTGAATCGTTCAGTCTATTACCTTGACCCCATGAGACGTAGTCCAAATGAATATATGAAACAAATAGTGAATCACTTAAGTGTTTTACTTAGTTCATGGTTTCATATTCTTTTACTTTCATTTTTGCATTTGTTTACTGTTGATTCAAATTATTCTTTGCAGGGGGATTAGAATATACCAATCTTCGAAGTTTGATAGAGAAATTAATGTGCAGTGGGTCTCTGTCAAGGTAAAAAAAGGCTCTTTATAATGTTCATTCGTTTTGATTCTAATTCGTTTATTATTATTTTGGATCCAAACAAACAGTAGAATGCATATCCAGTGGCCTCATATTTCTGTCTCTCATGGTAATCCTACCGATTTGATGTAGTGCTATTGTTTGTGGTGGTAGAAACATCACAAGACATGTATTTTGTTAAAGAGTAGAATTATTCTTGTTAAAGACAGTATAATTATTCTTGTTAAAGAGTCATGCTTACTCAGTGTTTGAGAAGATGATTATAAAAGGTCTATGTAAGTTACTTTGTGTTGGCTCGTTACATGTATTTTGTCAACCTAACCATGTTTTCTGAACAAAGTTCCTAGATTGAGATGTTTTCTTTAACAGAGATGATCAGCATTTTTCCTGAAAGAACTCAACTAAGATAATTGAAAAATATTTAAAGTCCAGTGAACTAGCAACAGAAAATTCAGAGGTATATGGGGTGGCAACCTTGCGAACTAAAGGTCTGTTTGGAGGACGATTACGACTCCTTACAAGGACTGGTCTGATAGGTGTAACATCGCCTCGTACCTCTAAATATACATGTTCTAGGTTTTGGTCAATGATTTTATCCATATTTGCATGCATTTGTTAGGTGCTTTAGAACATATTCTATTTTGATTACGATATCCGTACTAACCATCTATTACGAATGACTATATGGTGATTGTGAAACATACGAGGATGCTGATTAACATTTGAATTCATAGCCTACAGTAGAGAAGTACAAAAATTTGGTTTATTATAACATTTGAATTAAAAAATATGGGGTTTTTACAGCGTGCTCATGCACGCTATAAAAAAATTCTAACGGCCCGCAAAAATAGTTACCACATTATTATGGATGCACTTTGTAAAAGATTAGATTTTGTATGCAGATTATATGTATATGGACAAACTACAACTTCTTTGTCTTTCAAGTTGTTTTGTTACATATTGGTGGATATATGTGCTCTTGTTCAGCTTAATCCTTGTTTTGAATAATATGCTAGCTCTTTTGCAATTTAGATATGATGAACAAAGCGAATTAAAGGACTTTAGTATAATTGTAGCTAGACGTTTTTATATACGTCTTATGATTGTAGATTTAACTTTTTAGTGAAATCGAGCTTATTTTTCATTTGGCCATTTCTTATGAAAATTAATTGACAACAAAAGTCGTTTAATAACACTGAACTCAAGAAAACGACACTGAAACCCGAACCTGAATACGAATCGAAGATACGGTTACGAAGTACTCGCAAAGACGAATCTAAAAGCTAAGAGAACACACGATTTCGACCACCCGAAGGTTCGAAATTCGACAACCGAAGTAATTACCCCAAATTTTGGGAAATTACAAAAACGGCCCAAAACGTCCGAAAATCACGATACGTGATCGAATAACCAAACCGAAGTTCACAACACGTCTAACAAAGTTAAACGGACTTACGGGAAACTCGAAACAGTAATTTCGAACGAGATTCACAAGAATCGAACTCGAGTGCAGAAAAGTCGTTAAGAAACACGGAACTCAACAAAAGAATACCGAAATAAACTCGGATGACAAAAAGTGCAGAATTAATCATTCTCATAATGATGAGACGGTCCCAAGCGAGTCGTCGAAACGAACTTCATCACAGGGACTGGAATCAACCCTGCAAGAAGTCTTGGAGCTGCCATAATTTACAACAAAGGTCATGCTTGGGACGATCATGCGAGTTTTTTTGACAATAAAAAAAATCCAGGACTTATAAAAAATATCATGGTAGTTATATAATTTGAATTAGACAACTACTAATAAGTTTTCGCTACAGCGCTTGCTGCTAGATGTACTGTGGTCATAAGGCCCTCTGAATTGACTCCCTTAACTGCTCTTGCAGCAACTGCGCTTTCCCATCAAGCTGGAATTTCGCCGGTAAGGACTTTAGCATCAGGTGCACTAAGTAGGTACAAGTGAACTTATATATGTTTTTACTGTGCTAATTCTTTTAACTAGTGTCTCTTTAGGTGTCCCTTGAGCATGGAGGAAATGTACCTTGCATAATATTTGATGATGCAGACCTTGAAGTGCCAATTAAAGGAACTGTAAGCTGATATATTTGGTCCAATCTTGATTTTACTATGTTGAGGGCTGGGTTGACAATATTGTGCTATTTGTATGAGCATATAGCTGGGAGTGGTTGACAGATATGTAGTTGAGGTCTTAATTGGTTGTATCGTGCTATAATAATATATGTTTCATTAAGTGAATTATATATTTCAGTATTCGTATATTCAGCTACCAATAATCTAAAAGTTGGGAATGGTTTCAATGAAGGGGTGGTCCAGATAATTACTTGTGCACTTCCATTTACTCCTTGACAAGGTTTCTCACCACTATTGTTTTGTGGAGTCTCGATTTACCTTCTGTAACACTGATGGTGATAACTATGGATGCTAGATCGATTATTGATATACACTATTATCTTGTTGCAAAATTGTCTTCTTGTCACTATTATATGATATTTGCTTTTTATGAAACAAGTTTTGTGCCATTGTATATATTTTCTTTGGGAGCTGGGCTATTACATCAGTGAGTGTGACTTTACAATTTTAATTTTGTTTTGGCATTCATTCTTGCAGGGACCTCTTATAAATGAAGTTGCAGTGCAGAAGGTCCTGTAGTGTCAATAGACCATATAACAAATTGCGCACGAGATGGAAGAAAATGTTGACAAAAAGGTTCGAGAGAATGTCAAGCTGATGATGACTAAAATTGCAGAGAAGAATCCATAACTCAAGGTCGATATCGATGAGCTATATGTTGATCCATCAAATGATACAATATTTCTACTTGATGTTTGTCAAGAGGGACTGCCTAGTGCATGTTTTATATAATCTTTTGAACTATTAAGTAACTAATGATGATGACAGTTAGGAGATGATGCTATACTTTAATATTTTGGGCAGATTTGACTAGTTGATTTATGTCCAACTTTTGCTATGGTTAACTTTGATTGTGTACCGATTTGGTATTTTGTGAAGTTAAAAATATGTATTGCTTTTCTTTTGGTATTTTTTGCTTATGAGAATATTTTAAGGATATAATTGTGATATTAGAAATTTAGGTAACATGGAAATATGTTGCTAAAAGATGAAGAGTGTTTAATAAAAAAATGATGCAATAACAAAAAAAGATGTTACTAAAATAAGAAAAGTGTTAAATGAAAATATGTTGCAATAACAAAAAAAAAAAGATATGTGTTGCCAATTATTTAAAGTGTTTAATAAAATAATGTTGCAATAGATATCAATAGATGTTGCAAAAAAATGTGTTGCCAATTATTTAAAGTGTTTAATAAAATAATGTTGCAATAGATATCGAAGGAAAAAATGGTGTTGCAATAGGTCTACGACAACATTCCATTTGGTGTTGTCATATTCCATTTGGTGTTGTCATAGACCAAAAAGTATAGCCATAGATGCCTAATGCAACATATATACAGATGTGGCCATAAACTGAGCAAAGTGTTGGCGTACATCCCTAAGGCTACGGGACTATATCCAACATCACGAAAATTGGCAAAAGTGTAGCCTTAAACCAATTTTGGGCTTATTGCAATATTTTTTTAGTTTTTTTACATTTTTTAAATGTTGGCAAAGACCATATATGGTGTAGTGTTAAATGTCGATAAAATTAGGGCTATGTTTTATACTTTTCACATTGATAATAAACCGTCGATGCAAAACATACACCTTATATATGGATCAATTCCATTTAGAAATTAGCACCCTGCTTCTACATCAGTTCAGCCATGTGTGTTGTATCATTCTACAACTTTACTTTTACTACGTACGTTTTTTCCAGTAGTTCACATAAGAAATTTTAGTTTGTGTTGGTTTGGTTATTTACTCACGTTTAATTTCTTTGTTAGTTCTTTATTTTTTACAGCTTCCTGACATCACTAACCACACAGATAAACACATAATAAAAACGTCCGATGTGAAGAGCGTGTCGATACTTCCTAGTTATATATAAATGAATATTGAAATATTTCTCCGTTCCATGGGATAAAAGCTGTTGTATGCAACTTTTCTTCGACAAGGGTTCATCACTCTTTACCAAACATGTTAATCCGTTGTTCAACCAAACAAGTGTTAAAATATTTACCATGTTTTGAATCTAGTGCATGTACGAATTGCAAAAGAACAACGATATGAGATGATTCGTTAACAAGAATCAACAAATAATATATGTATATATATTTATATATTTATACATATATATATATATAAGTGATTCAAGGAAATAAATCCGAAGATGGGAGATGTTGAGTCCAGAATTTCTGTCTCCTTAAAGCAAATTCGCCCCTACCGCAGTGTATAGCATCTACCTCCTAGGATAAAACAACATCTCAATGCGTTGAAATCGATCATCGCACCCTCAGCGAACTAGAGTAAAATATGAACTATCACCGACGCGACCGAAAATATATGAAAAGAAATTTTTTTCGAAAAAAAAAGAAGTCGAAAATCTGCTGGAAAAAACGGACGAAAATTCATCTGTAAAATCGGATCCCTCACATCTGTATTTATAGGTGAAGATGAGAAAGAGACATGTGCTGGAGGAACTCTAATTAGGATTGGTCTCTTCAACACTTATCCTAATCTATTAATATATTAGTCCGATAATTATCAAATAATTCGGTATTTATCCTAATATATTAATTCGATAATTATCAATCAAATTGATATTTGTCCTAATCCGAAAATTCGAATTTTATGATTGAGGCGGTTTAGCAAAATGAATTTTGCCAAATAAAATTGCAGTAAAAAAAATTTCGAGATGTCGAAACATTTCGCCCAAATTGCTCTTCGACCCGAGCCGAGCCGTGTCGTGCCGAGCCGAGCTGGACGGACGGACGGATGAACGGCGGCAGCGGCGCACGCGTGTGTATGTGCGTGAGGGGCGCCTAGTCACACATCCACTCATGTCTCACTTTTGAACAAGAGCTTGTCCACATCTCCTTGTATACTCACAATTTTGCTCTTCTTTTTCTAATGTGGGATAACATCCCAAACTCATTTCTAAAGGGTTCACTTTGGAACATTACATCTCATTCATACCTCAATCATTTTGAGTGTTCTTACATGTTTTGCAAAACCTCATGCGGAGTACTACGTATTCCAACTAAGTCCCGACTTTAACTCATAGTCGAGCCCACTCAAAATTGCCTCTCAAGTGGGCTGCTCAAAATAGCCCATTTCCTCTACTTTTCCAACAATCCCCCACATGAATGAGATTGATGGTCCAACAGCACACGTCAGACACGGAGTTTGACTTGATGATAGTTATTGCGCTTAGGCATTGCATAGGATAGGTAGAGTATGCTCCTTGAACCTTCCCTCGAAAAGATATATTCTCCTTACTGGCTAGACAGTATGACTAGATGCCTTTGAACTGTCCGACCGCTTGTGTAAGTGATCATATATCCTTCACAAGTTCCCTCCCTGATTTATTCTGTTCTCATTATTGTGCCCGTTTTGGCCGTGGACACCGTCCTGGTTCTGCGAGAGTTTCTAAAGAATTGTTCCTTGCAATTCTCCTTTGAAGCGGCCACTCTTTACTCCAACATAGGTGATTCTCTTTAAGTGTTTTGAGTAAACTATTTTACTCCACCCGACTATACGTTGTCGACTTAAGAATCATTAAAGGCATAAGCTTAACCTCTTCCTACGGGTATCACTGTTTTCATCCTAGGAATGGTCGGTCCGGGGTGACCCCCACAGTGATCGTGCCCAGTTTTATGAATTGGTTGTCCCATTGAACCTAGATCTTGCAATATCCAGTCAGCTTAGGTTGGGTATCCTCCATAAAACCATTAGCTCATGGCAATAGACCCATTCCTTTTGATGATTTATCAACAAGGTCTTTTGATAACCTTTGGTTATGGATCCGCAATGTTATCTCTTGACGAATCGTAGTCAATAGTGATAACCAATGTTGATAGCAAAATGGTATTATGTCTTTGCCTCATATGACGAGACTTACCATTATACTTTTGCTCTGTGCCCTGCCAATCGTAGATTTACTATCACAATAAATACATATTGCGGTCACAGCTTTGCCCATTTTGGAATATCTTCTAGAAATTGGTATTGCATTATGCCTCTTATGCATATTTGTCTAAGGTTATGAAATCAGATTCCTTTGTAAATCGAGCTATAACCATCTATTTTAAAGATTTCTATTCCACTGCTGCACTATCTAGTGTGAAACATATTCACTATTTAGACATTAAATTCATAATGTCGGATATCCAATTTGCATTACTATATCATTTTAATAGTTTTTGAATATCTCATATCATGCAGCATATATAAGATAATCTTTATATCAATGTAATCACCAATTGATGATTAGTTTCTTGATTACTCGTGTATCCACATAGTCTAGTCGCGATATAGACTCTGTTTAGTCTTGTACAATTCACTTAGTGCATAAGACTTTTAGTTACTCTTGAAAGATCAGTTACCTTTGTACTTGGATATATGCACCATATCCATTGACATCTCAACTATACTAGAATTGATTCCGTTGATCTTTCCAAGATTCATGTCATCATAGTATGACTGACCTCATATGAGACATTGTGAACGACTTGAGATTTTACATCTTAAAATCATCTCTTTAGTCTCATATATTTATCTTTCAGATTTTGTTGAATTCATCCCCATGTCATTATTGTCAGCAATGACTCGATCATTCAAGTTTATTGTTCAATTGACATAGTCGTCATGTGTATTTAATATATACACACGACATATTCATTGTCTTGAATCTTTTTGACATTATAAATTGGCATTTTTAACGCTTTGAAATTACGTTACCAACTATTAACCTAGACTTAATTTCTCATATTTCAAATTATTAATTTTAAGCGTCCCCAAAATTAGCAATTTTTGATTAACTGCATTACCAAAATTGAGCGTCCCCAAATTGGTACTTTTCGGTCATTTAATCACCATATTTGAGCGTTGTCAAATTGGAGATTTTATCACATCCTTTGAAGTCATTGCTTGACATCACAGTGTCAAAGATTTTATGCCACGGTTTTAGTGTCAATTTAGATTCAAACTAAATTCACTGAGTTGCAGACTTTCAACCGTTGCGCTAGGCACATATGCCTCTGGTTCTTCCAAGTTGGCTTTTCTCAGAAACGCCATTTAGAAAGACTGCATGTATGTTCATTTGATATACTTCTACATTCGGCAAAGCAACAATAATATATATCATAATAATGAACTTTGTTCTCGTTACTCGAGAATATATCTCACAGTATTTTAGGCTTTCACGTTACTACAACCTCAGTTAGTAGTTTCACCTCTTATATATACATGGATCCATTTATTTTTATTTTTCAATTAAATTCACTTTGGATCCTAGTGGTATCCATTTCAGAGGAAGATCCATCGAATATTAAACAACATTCCACACAACAGAATTATTCTTTCTCTCTTATATGACCATATGAAGAGTGTATATGGCATTGTAAATTATCTTCTAGCACGCATGTTAGAAATTTCAGACGTAGTGATTTTCCAAGTTCAAGCCTTTTTGCTTCAACCTTTAAAACCACTTGGTGATTCATTTCACGTTGATAAATCCATAATATCTCATAATTGATTTAGTTTTTAAATCAGTTATGCGTTTGATACACTATTTCCTTAACTCGATTAGTACATACTGATATGTCAGACTATCAGATTTTTTCACTACGGATTTATACGCATGATGCATCATGTGCGTATCCAGTGAAGATGCAGTCGACCGTCTTGGGTCACACCTTCACTTGCTTTGGCTTAGGAACTTTTGTCTTAGCCAGACACTCCCACATTTTTAGTATTTCTAAAATTGTTTACTACATTTCAGGACTAATAGGAAATTTCAATTATTTCCTAGCATGGTATCTTGTTTTAAGTTAACTAGTCTCCACATGACTAATATCCTCATATTCAGAGATAGTTTGAACTGATTGACATCGTTTTTGCGTCTCTGTTAGAACACAATTCAACCATCTTAATTTCCGGATTAAGTTGGTTTTGTATCTCGAGCTTTTAGAGTGTAAATTTCTTTTTTTAGCTTCATTCTTACCCATTATCGAGTACACGTAACAAATGTATCACTATATTTATAGAGTAATCACATTTCTTATTACAACCTCTCATAAGAGTAGGTTTCATCATTTAAAACCTCTCTGGTTTTAATATTCGATTAAAGAACTTTTATGTTTTTTGCACTAAAATTCAATTATTGAATTTCTCCGAAATTTCAGCATGGTTCCAAGTAGAACCAAAAATTCTTAGCACAAACACTAATACACCACCTTAAACCCACATTCACTGATCCTCGATCAATCGATGTGTTAGGGTTAACAAGATCTCGAATTTCTCTGAATTTTCAGCGTATAGAGCTAATATCGATATTTACCGTGTTAGGTATCACATGGATCACCGTAATAGGCTCGTGTATCACTGCCACAGCAGACCGACACCAACACGAGAATATATAATTTAACTGGAAGAACAAATCCAACCAAAAAAGAATTATAATTCTCAAGCTGACCCACAACCAGTACTCACTAGGTACCAGGCCCGTTAGGTTTTTTAACGTCCGAGCATCCACAAGAATTTAACATTCCAATGATTATTTATTTGCAAATAATCAAACGATAACTAAACAAAATTAATTATAAAATGATGTTGGAATAATCATTCGTGCAACCCAATATCCAATTACATAATTGATACTTCCTTGTCTCGGTCAGGAGTGTACAAAAGTGATGGGCAAATCACACAATTCACGTAAGATATGACTCTTATTCCATAAATTTAAAGGTCAAATAATTGTTAATTATATAATCGAACAATTAAATTATTGACATAACTTACGTGCCATATAATACCATTAGTCACATAAGATTGCTTTTTATATCACGTGAGCCCATAAGCACTTCCTAAATAATAATAAATTAATTATTTAGAACAAGTGAATACATATATAATGATGCAAGCAATTTGAATTTTCTTGTAAAATCACATGGCTCGCTTGCCAAAATCATATAAAGTTATGGTAATTACATATATGATTTTAATCTACAATTAGAAGCCAGAAGCCAAACTTAAGTTAAACCAGACACCATATGACATATAAGCTACTTCAAATGCTAATTCAAAATTATTCCAACATAATACAAATCGCGTAAATGGCAATAATTACTCACATGGAAGAAGGGAAATTAGACATTTTAATAGCTAATGTCCGTAATTCTTATAATTACCATCATCACGTACTGAGGTATTAATCGCATTCAAAATTATTTAATCCTAACAAACATGTTGAATTGGATTAAAACTAGCTAAGCAGCAGCATGACATAAGCACAAATCAATTGTACCTTAATTCAACAAATTATCCATATGCAGCGATGCAATAAAGAGGATCGTCTTTTTCACAAATAATAGTATAATTTGCTTTAAGATTGTTGGTATATTTACCATGTTTTGAATCTACTGCATGAGCTGCAAATCTGAAAAGAACAATACAGGAGACAGATTCGTCAGTGAAGCAATCAGCAAATAATATATATATATATATATAAAAGTGATTCAAGGAGATAAATCCGAAGATGGGCGACGTTGAGTCCAGAATTTCCGTCTCCTTAAAGCAAATTCGCCCCAACCGCAGTGTATAGCTTCTCCTCCCAGGATAAAACAACATCTCGATGCGTTGAAATCGATCATCGCACCCTCAGCGAACTAGAGTAAAATCTGAACTATCACCGACGCGACCGAAAATATATGAAAAGAATTTTTTTCGCGAAAAAAAGGAGTCGGAAATCTGCTGGAAAAAACGGACGAAAATTCATCTGTAAAATCGGACCCCTCACATCTGTATTTATAGGTGAAGATGAGAGAGAGACATGTGCTGGAGGAACTCTAATTAGGATTGGTCTCTTCAACACTTATCCTAATCTATTAATATATTAGTCCGATAATTATCAAATAATTCGATATTCAAATTGATATTTATCCTAATCGGAAAATTAGAATTTTATGATTGAGGCGTTTTAGCAAAATGAATTTTGCCAAATAAAATTGCAGTAAAAAGATAACTTCGAGACGCAGAGACATTTCGCCCAAATCGCCCTTTGAACCGAACCGAGCCGGTCGGTCACACATCCACTCATGTCTCACTTTTGAACAAGAGTTTGTCCACATCTCCTTATATACTCACAATTTTGCTCTTCTTTTTCCACCGTGGGATAAACATCCCAAACCCATTTCTAAAGGGTTTATTTTGGAACATTACATCCAATTCATACCTCAATCATTTTGAGTGTTCTTACATGTTTTGGAAACGTCGTACGGAGTACTACGTATTCCAACTAAGTCCCGACTTTAACTCATAATCGAGCCCACTCAAAATTACCTCTCAAGTGGGCTGCTCAAAACACCATATTTCCTCTATTTTTCCAACGACAAGGGCTAAAATATACCCTCATTTTCGATTTAGAAAAACAAAATAAAAAGAAAGGGGATATTTTACCTAAAGAATCGAGGTCTTCTATTCATGTTTGAACTAGTATAAATTTCATGTGATAGATAATATTTATAAGAGATAATATACTCCTCGATTTAATATAACACTATATTTATTTTCTAATAAAAATTAATTTATGAAAGAAGTAGACAAATACTACCCCATTTTTCCTAAGTGTCTTTTAACATCTTCGATATTAAAGTTTGATCATTTTTTAGATATTATACCGACAAATAATATATCCTTTTATTAAATATTTTCATAATATCATTTTTAATAATTTTTCAAAACATAATTATAGAATTATTTATGGTGAAAAGTTTCCTCTTAAAGAGTGAAAGATACAATTTCCAGAATCAATGGTAATATCAAATTATTTTTTTCAAGAATATATATGTTTGTATATATTAAGAAAAATTATATAAAACCAAACAAATTAAAATAGAAGATGATATATATCTATACTATATAAAACTTATCCCCCTTAATTTAATGTGGAAGGAGGATTTATGTCACTTATTCATGTTAAAGAATTACATATAGGGCTGGGACCGATTCGGTTCTTGGTAAAAAATTAAAGAACTGGAACCGGTTTTTAAATACATAAACCGGTTCGGTTTTTGACCATTTTTTCAGGAACCGAATTAGGAACCAAAACCGAAAAAACTGGTTTTTTTTTCAGGAACCGAATTAGGAACCGGAACCGAATTTAATGTGTAAAAACCGGGTTTTTCGGTTCTTTTAGGAACCGAATTGTGCAAAAAAAACGAATTTTGTAAAAAAAACGAATTTTGAGTAGAAACCGAATTTAATGTGTAATATTTTGAACAAAATATATTTAATTTGTTTTATTTAATACCTATATTATGTAAAATTTATATATAATATTATTTTTATTATTATCTATTATACTATAAGATTCAGTCCTTGCATTTAGTGTGTAGTATTTATGACACCAATTGTAAATAAATATCGTGTTTTTGGAGTGATTCATGCTTCGATCTGAGTAATTGCGAGGATGCAAAGAGTTGGACCTCAGTAATTGCGAGATGCAAAGGGTTGCACCTGAGTTATTGTGACCATGCTAAGTGTTTATGCGTTATAATGAATCTAAATGCGAGATGCAAAGAGTTGCATCTGAGTTATTGCAAGAATGCCAAGTGATTCAGGATACAATTAATGTACATTTACAATCAGATCATATCGATCCCTATAAAAGAACTATGGCCTCATTTATTTTGCATTACCCAAACCATAGTGATTGATCTTCCAGCATTACTTAGTTAAACAAAACATATACCATGTCAAACAAGAAATCGGATAGCCTTGCAATGGAGGTTCCCCAGCCAAGCAGTTTTTTCTACCTGGACAAACTTGATGTAGGTGTTACTGGCACCATTGTTGTAATGCTTAGTAGAGTTTGGGATGTGAATTCTACTACTGGCCGATATTTTAGTACCGATTTTATTGTGTCCGATGCAAAGGTATCATAGGATTACATTTATCATCATAAATAAAATAGTTTCACCTATAATTCTAATTTATCATTTTTGTATTTAATTAAACAAAGTTGAGTTTTAAACATAAGCAAAAGTTCAAACTTTTATCGAAAAACAAAATCTGTGCATTTAATGTGAAGTATATACAACATCGAGATGGAAGTGCAAGGCTTGACGGAATTTATCACATGGTATTTAGTAATTAGTATAGAATTAAAAGTCGGTTATGGAATGAGATGAAGTTGAAAAGGCTGCAAGAATAATTGATGATTTAACCTAATGCAATATATATAGATATATGTATTATGTTAATGCATTTTCATATACAAGCAATTTATGTGTGTTTTCTATTGATGTAACTCACATATGCGAATTGATTAAAGAAAATGTGCACGAGCATGTATGTAAAGCAACATTTAAATGGTTAAATTATACTTTTTAGCATGATTAGTTTATGTAAGCATGCAACTTGAATAATAAATATAAAAGAAAAAGTACATAATTTTTGCTCAAACCCATTTGTAAATTAAAAAAATTAAGTGTAAGACATAATAGTGGAGTCCAAAGGTTTTAGGAATTATTAATAGTGTGTTAATTAATATTCATTTAGTTGGCTATTTTGAATTGAGTTTATTGATAAATTTATTAATATTAGTTAGACTTCATTGTTAATTTTCAATGAAATTAGTTGTACAATAAAATGAGATGAAGCTAAAAAGGTTTGTAACGATTTTTATACAGTTTATATGGCATTATTATATATACATTATTACACAAACTTTAACTTACAAACTTAATAAAGAAAATATTTAACGCACAATAAATTATAACCAATTAGATAGACCCCGTGCTTATATTACCATGCAAAAAGATCTAATGGACAAGTATTGTAGAGGCTAAGTAATAGATCAAAAGAAATAAAGCTATTTTTTTATCATGCAAATCAGTAATAGACCAAAAGAAACAAATCCATCAGAACTTAATAACCAAAAGCCCATATATAAAATACAACACCACAAAACCAAAACAACATCAAACACTTTTAAATTTTTATACAAGAAAGTTAAAACATTTCATACAACATACTAAACAATAATTAAGTATACACTCGCCAATATACAGAAAGAATACACGATTAACAATTAGATTCTTAGCCCGTGCGTAGCACGGGTTCTGCATGTCTCGTATAATATAATATATATAGAACCAGTTCCAAACCGGTTTTTTCTAACATCATAAAAAAGGAACCAGAACCGAAACCGAATTATTAAAAAGGAACCGAATTAAGAACCGGAACCGATTAATAATAAAAAACCCGGAACCGGAACCGAATTTTTCGGTTCGGTTCTTATTAAAATTCGGTTCTTTGGGTAAAAATCTCAGCCCTAATTACATATGAAGAGACTATTTTAATTGTAACTTTTAATGTAAATAAACTAATTTAAATACAAAAAAACATCACAATGCAATTGCACCTTCTAATGCACAAGGTGATTAAAATGAACTTTTAAATGATAGTATAAATTACAAGATGGTTAAATTTTAGCTATGAAATCTCAGATATAATCGGTACATCGCACGGGTTGAATAAACCAAAAACAACACCGGAGCAACATACGGGTTAGTAAAGCCTAATTTCATATAACTAATTACATAGACTAAAATAAAAGGACAATAACAATAAAAAAACATATAAACTTCTCTAAAAGACATTTAAATTCTGTCATCTGCTCATTCAACCGTCTACCCCTATATTACGTACAAAACACGTAGATATTCAATCAAAGACCGTGCATCGCACGAGTTATATATATATATATATATATATATATATATATATCGCAAACTGTTTATTGAATGGATGGATACCCATATACCCATCTATTTGTAGGTGTACTCATCAAATGCAGTTAAAAATAGTAATATTCTCAATCTTGAATCTATTTTAAAAAATAACAGACTATGCGGTGAAAATTCAACGACAAATACTAACATAATATGTTTACCCGGCCAAAATTAATTTCTTTCTTATATCTAATAAATATTTATATTAGTGGGAATCAATTTTTTAATACCAAATCATAAAATTGATAAGTTTTATATCCCCATTCATAAAATTAGAAGTTTTTAGTACTCCCTCCGTCCCAGCTAACATGAACATTTTGACTTTATATGGTCAATAATTTCTAAGTTTGACTAAGAATTAATCTCAAAATATAATGATAAAATATTTAACAAAATTATATTATGAAAATTATTGACCATATAAAGTCAAACTGCTCATGTTAGCTGGGACGGAGGGAGTACCATTTTGATTAAAAAGACTAAAATGTCCTCTCTTTTGTTCTAATGTTGACTTCTCACTTTTTTTTATTTTATTTAATTTAAACTACTTTTCTTCTCTTTTTTCTTTTTTACTTTCCTCATCTGCTCCGATCGACATTAATGTCCAACAACCAAAATTTAACTACAAACATATACATCAAAACAACACAACCATTTTTGACAAAGGGTCTCTCAAAAATCTTATAAAAATCACAAGACTATTCGAAAAGAAAAGTTGACGTTCAAATAAGACTTCATTTGTCGTGCTTCTGGGTTCATAAAGAAGCTATGCATCAGTATTTGACTGCTGGGAAAAAAATTCCCGACCAGTTCTTACGGACACGATCACTGCACGCGATGGGAAGCCACCGTGTGCAACGATCGTGTGCAGCGGTCGTGTCCAACGACCTTGACATCGTGCGCACAACTAACGTGTTCACGATCGTTTAACACGATCGTCTATAATCGTGTGCAGCGATCGTGTTCATGGCCAGAAACTTGCACACGATCACTGCGCACGGTAGTATACGACCGTGTGCATCGGTCATGTCCAAGGCAGACCGTTTTATAATATTGTTCGCTAAGTTTTCTGAATAGTTATTCATCTTTTTGTAATCGGATGTCGTGGCAGCGTATTTTGATACATCACGGTGGTCATTGGGAGCGATCGACATATGTAGACGGGGACTCCCTTTTTGTCTATATCGACACGAGCAAAGTTAGTCGTGCAAACCTCGTGGGGGTTATCAGAGAGGGTTTGGGTGGTCCAAATGAGTCCGATTATAAATTATGGTACTTGACACACATGGCCAAGGGAAACAAAGTAAAAGTCCTATTACGGGGCGATACCGAGATACTTCGATTACTAGTAGAATACAAGGAAGATCCTGAGGTCTATATTGAGAACAGCAGCTCCTCCACTCCCGAGATTAATATGGGATGTAGCAGCTCGAGAGTAGAGCCCGACAACATAAATTATGACATGCCTTCCAAAGATTATCAATACGAGGAAGATGAGGAAGACGAGGAAGATGAGGAGGTGCATATATCCGAAGATGAAGATTGTTGTAAAGACTTGCTTGAGTCACTATCTGCGGAGTTTCTTGCTTGGGTTCGCCAACTGGCCCAAATGGATAGGATTATGAGTCGTCGGAACTTCTCATCCGACCATCAATCTGCGAGCGAGCATGAGCATCTACAATCAATGCGTAACTCGATCATTCCATTTCCGGACCCCGGTAGTGCCGGGACTTTGGGTTGGGTCGAGCAGCCTCCACCGGTTACCGGTCAGCTAGAGGTGGGGTCCACCTTTCGTTCCAAGACAGAGTTGAGGATAACTGTAGGATTGTATCTTTTGGAAAACATGCTACAGTGTATCACTGATCGTTCCGCCGATAAACGTATAGTGTTTGTCTGTAAGAGTGGGCGAAAAAATTGTCAGTTTAGGTTGTGTGCTATTGAGGGTGCAACTATTTGGAGAATTACTAAGTTGACATTGGAGCACAGCTGTCACCCTGATTTGAACCGTGCTGCCGCATGATCGGTCACTTCTGAGGTTGCCGCCCATTATTTTGCTAAAAGATTGACCGGTGAGTGGTCACTTTCAGGCCAAAGGAGATGATTGCAGAGATGTGTAGGGAGTACGACATTGACATGCTATACAGTTTTGCTCTCCGGACGAGGAATATAGCGATAGAGAATACATATGGCGGCTTTGATGAGTCGTATCAGAGGCTCCCATCTTATCTGTATTTGTTAAAACAGCGTAATCCAGGGACAATTTATGATTTGCAGACGACTCGTGAGGGAGTGTTTTGCCACATGTTCGTTGCACTCGGACAGAGTATTAGGGCATTTGACACGTGCCTTCGACCGGTGATTATAGTTGATGGGACCCACTTGAAGGGAAGGAATAAATGAACTCTATTTGCGGCCATCACATTTGACGGGAACGAGCAAGTATTTTCTCTTGCAGTTGGTCTCGGTCCGATAGAGAACGACGAGTCATGGACTTATTTTCTATATAACCTGCGCAGATGCTACAATTCGATGGAAGATTTACTGATTGTGAGTGACCAACATAAGAGCATTCAGAATGCTGTTCGAGCCGTCTATCCGAATGCATTCCACGGGTTGTGCTATCACCATCTTGCAAAAAATCTGACCTCCTACGGTGTGCATGCTATAGGAATCTTTAGAACTGCTGCCTACACGCATCGTGAAGAAGTTTTTGAAAACTACTTTTCGAAACTACATATCGAAAGCCCTAATGGGGCTCACAAGCGCATTTCTGAAATTGGTCCAGATAGGTGGGCTAGGTCGAAGTGTCCGGTACAACACTATAACTTCTTGACATCTAATGTTGTTGAATGCTTTAATAATCGTATGTTGTGGGCGAGGCGTTTACCTGTTTGCTCGTTACTTGAGATATTTCGCCTAATTTTAGAGAATTTGTTCGATGAGAAGCGGGGAGAAGCTACATCAAGAGACCATGAGTTGACAATGCACACTTTTGAAAAGCTTTCTAACTCTGTGCAAGCCAGTCTGACTCTTACCGTTCGAGCTACCACCCCACTTGTTTATAAAGTCGAAGAAAACAAAGTTTCTTATGAGGTCGACCTTCGAACCTGGACATGTTGTTGTCGTGAGTTTGACTTGGATCAGATTCCATGTCGTCATGCCGTTGCCGCTATAAGGTAATTGTCTATGCCGTCGTGTGCACATGGTCATGGCCATTCAATGTTTTTGTCTATGCTGTCGTGTGCACACGGTCATGGCCGTGGGCATGCGGGTGCTGTCAGACGCTCACGGTCGTGCCCACGGTCATGGCAGAATGCACACGATCGTAACCCACGATCGACACGATCGTAACCCACGATGGGCACAATCGTAACCCACGATCGTAACCTACGATCGGCATGATCGTATCCCACGATGGGCACGATCGTGTTCTGCTATCGTGTGCAACACAGGGCTGGTCTGGATTTATCCTACACCTCATCAATATCAAAAATACATTATCCTATACAATATCCTTGACATAATTGCTTATTGTAACAGGCGCGCCGGCAATGGTTTGTCCGTGTATGATTTTGTTAGTCGTTATTTCAAGCAACAAGGCCTTAGAGAGACTTATAAGGAGCATATTAGTCCTATTCCACATCCTGATGAGTGGAATGTCCCACCGGAGATCTCATCCATCGTTTGCGTACCTCCAGAGGGGGTACGACAAGCCGGCTGACCAAGGATGAGTCGCGCACAGTCCGCTGTTGAAAATTTGCCCGCAGGTGGACGACCTCAGGTGTGCGGTAGGTGTAAAGGAACCGGCCACAATAGAAAATCTTGCAAAGCATTCATTTCCATATGTGGTGTGGATTTGAATATCCCTGAAGAAACTCAAGGAATGGATGAACAAACGAGGCAAAGGCACCGGCAGAAGAAGATGTGTAGCATTTGTCGTAATGATGACCATGACATAAGGGGATGTCCATACAATGAAACTTAAATTACTTATGTATTTTTATATTTTGTGACTTAGTAGCAACAATCATATGATGATATTTTGATCCTCGATGGACCATGTATTGATTCAGCATTCTGATTATTAGTTGAAATGCATAATTTTGTGTCTATTTTCTTTATCTTTGAATTGAAATTTAAGTGTTCAGTGATGTAAAGCAAATAAAGGTGATTATGGAGGAAAACATTAACCATAACAAAGTAGCTCACTTTAAAGAGCAATACTTTACAGCAAAAGCATATCCAAAGCATATAACTTTACAAAACAAAAGTTCATCACCATCACACCAAAATATCTAATAATAACTTAAAAACCACAATCATTTGGATCCCTTTTCCCCCATCTGCTGCTGTATCTTTAGTCTTGTATCACCATCTTCATGAACTTCTTCTTCTAAAATAACTTCTTTACTTGTCTTCTCAGAAATCTCTAAATCATCATCATCATCACCATCTAGTATGTCTGGAGTGCTCGTAGTGTTTTTAAATAGGCCATGTTTCATGAAACACATTAATTCGCAGTACACACTACACATACAACAAAATCAAAAAACTTACTCTGAGCATTGAGTATCTTCCTCTCGGCCTAGTTCTGTATGGTGGGTTGGGAGGAGGTATCCTCCTTCTTCTTTTTGGTTGAGGTTCTTCGATTCCTCCTAAATCGCTTTCTCGTAATCGGCCGCTCATTTCGTGTATTTGATTTTAATGGATTTTAACTGATTTTAATTGATTAGGGTTTGTAGTGAAAAAGGGGGCTACGGTTCATGTATTTCACTCTCAGTCAAGGAAGATGGGCTTATATTGAAAAAGGGGGGACCCATGATGGGATTTTATAATAAAATAATTTGATGTTGCCC
The DNA here is from genome assembly GCA_033398695.1 of Orobanche coerulescens. NCBI lineage: Eukaryota > Viridiplantae > Streptophyta > Magnoliopsida > Lamiales > Orobanchaceae > Orobanche > Orobanche coerulescens. Next base: position 57,828,299 of record CM065803.1, read on the forward strand.
TTTGCAGTACACACGATGGGCACGATCGTGTGCTCCGATCGTGTGACACGTTGGCAACCAGGTGTCACGGTGTCTATGGTGTCAAATTGGCACTGTATCCACGTGTGCACACGATGGTGCACATGGCCATGGCCACGATGGGATACACGATCGTGTACACAAGAATATCAACAATTTTCACCAATTTCTCAAATTACTCGTCAATTTAGGTGTTGTTACTTATATATTAACAAGTATTTGTTAACGATACACTTATTTAAAAAGTTATTGATTGAATTAACATAATATATTGCATATCATGTGTAGTCTATATGTTCTCAGTGTATTAGTTCGTACGGATAAGTTCATCATCTGGATGAAATATCTCATATACTAATGAATTACAACGAAATGACAAATACGAGTTTGTATAAGAAGCTATATAGTAATTAAGGTTTGAACAAGCAATTTTTGAATCACAAAACATCCTTCTAGATAACACAATAAATCAAATTGGCAAAAATACCAAAAGTTTATATGCACACGATGGGACACACGGTCGTGCCCACGATGGGACACACGGTCGTATGCACGAGAACATCAACAATTTTCACCAATTTCTCAAATTACTCGTCAATTTAGGTGTTGTTACTTATATATTAACAAGTATTTGTTAACGATACACTTATTTAAAAAGTTATTGATTGAATTAACATAATATATTGCATATCATGTGTAGTCTATATGTTCTCAGTGTATTAGTTCGTACGGATAAGTTCATCATCTGGATGAAATATCTCATATAGTAATGAATTACAACGAAATGACAAATACGAGTTTGTATAAGAAGCTATATAGTAATTAATGTTTGAACAAGCAATTTTTGAATCGCAAATATCCTTCTAGATAACACAATAAATCAAATTGGCAAAAATACCAAAAGTTTATATGCACACGATGGGATACACGGTCGTGCCCACGATGGGACACACGGTCGTGTACACGGTCGTGTACACGGTCGTGTACACAGTCGTGCCCACGATGGGACACAGGGTTGTGTACACGGCCGTGCCCACGATGGGACCCATGGTCGTGTGCACATGATGGTGCACACTGTAATATCCACATTTTTCTTTCCCTTGTATTTTCATTTCCGGTGTATTTTTCGATTGTAGTAACCCTCATGTATCTTTCTGTGTATCTTTCCGGTCATCTATTGATCTGATTCTCGTTATTGTTGTGCAGAACCGCCGTTTCGGGGTTGCCGTGGATCCATTTCGTGTTATTGTTTCCCAAATATTGATTCTTATTGCTTTTATTCTCTTCCCGGATTATTTTTCATCATTTTAGGACCCAAGGGGGGTGTGGGCCGCGGCACAAGGAGTGTGCGCCGCGGCACACACATTTTTCCAGTTTTTAGCCGAGCGGACTGTACTGGGTGCCGCGGCACACTGCCGAGTCAGTGTCGCGGCACACCCGTCCGGGCCGCGGCACACTCGTGTGGCATCTTCGGCCAAAACCCGACTGTACCGGGTGCCGCGGCACACGCTGGCTGGGCCGCGGCACACTGCCGAACCCTGGGAGCTGTTTTTGGGCTTGTGCCGCGGCACACGATGCGGTCAACTGTATAATTATGCTTTTTGAGCGAGATGCAGCTCATTTCTCCATTTCTTCTTCTACATTTCGGGAGAGAGAGCTTGAAGGGAGGAATTTCTCACAATCTATCACTTGTGTGTTGGGTTTTTATCAATTTCATTCGGTTGGGAAGCCCAGATAATCGATATATCGCGTATTATTCGGATCATAGTACTTAGATCTTCAAAGGTAATATCTCTTAGAACCCTACTTTTGGATAATTTGGGGGTTTTGGGATTTTCTTCCGATTCGTTCCGTTTTCTTGGTGGATTCATGATGTATACGATTAATATTGTTAGTATCATTAGCTTTCCTATGGATTCACGGATATTTTGTGGGTTTTTACGGAATCGAGAGGGTTTGGTTGTGGTCCGCCCTCGTTATTTTGGTACGAATATACATGAATCGTAGGCGGGTTTTCGGATGTATTCCATTTCCGTATCCGTCTAGAGTTGGTTGTGATTATGTTCTTCGAATCATTAGGTTCATTTGTCGGTTCCTCGCGGTCGTGCTTGATTCTTCCGTTCCGTTCGTGTCACCGTCTATTAATCGAGGCAAGTACCCTTATGAACTTATTCTTGACATAATAGTATTGTGTGAGAAATGGTGTGTGTGTGTGTATGCTCACTACGGGTTAGATCCGACGTGGTCTCGGTAGGGGTCCACAGAGACGTGGATCGATGAGCTTGCTTTTAACCACTACGGGTTAGATCCGACGGGGTCTCGGTAGGGGTCCACAGAGACGTGGATCGATGGTTAATTGTGGTGCATTTTACAAAATGTGATTTGATTATGGCGTTTCCGGAAATGAGTGTTTTGGAACTATGTTTTCTTGATTGCATGCATTACTATATGGGTAAGATGTAAGTTGATCATTTGGTTACTTGTACTAGCGTAATTGCTAACCCCTTTGGGGACCCGTTTTGGGGAAATTCGTTTTATGAATTTCAGGTCAGGTTCATCGAGACGAGCGGGTGCTGGATCAGTATGCGGATGATGGCCGTGCGTGATGATTGTGCAAGAGTGGTGTCCTATTGCCTTCTATCTTTTTACCTTTTGTGGTCTTTAAACTAATAGAAGTACTCGAGTACTTAAGAATTTTTACGCGTCTAGATTGTATTGATGTTTATTATGTTTGTGTCGGATTATGGTGTTATGTTTGACCGGTTGAACTGGGTGGATTATTTTGTTTGGCATCTTTATGACGAGATGTTATTCTGATGTTTCTGTGAGTCGATGAGTACGATGTTTGTTCAGCCTGGTGGGTCCCATATAGGGATTCACGGCGCTGTAATATACCTCGAATATCTTGGGGGTGTTACAGAAAATGGTATCAGAGCACTAGGTTTATGGATACCTAGGCTTGTCGGTTTATTGGGTCTTGTTGTATTTTGTTTTGCACATCATCATCACGCTGCCATGATTCCGGTACTACCAGTGCCCGTAAGTTTTCTTTCCTCTGTTCCTTATACTCTTGTATCGTACCTTTGATTCTCGAATTGTGATTGTTCTTTTCTTGTACTCACCATAGTATGGCTTTTGCTACTTATTTAACTCCAGTATGGATGCTGGAAGAGGTCGTGGTCGTGTTCGTGGATGTGGCCGGGGACGTGGGGCAGTCGGTGGGGCGGCCACGTCGCAGTCTTCGGGAGCCGGCAGTACCGGCGACCGTCACAATCATGCTTCTTCTCAGGAGCGCGCCGACCTTGGTATTGCGGCTGTTATGCAGCAAATGGTGAACCAAATGGCGGCAATAGCTCAGGTGGTTCAGAACCCGGATCCGGCCCATGCTAATCGGGGCGGAGCGGATCGTTGGTTTCAGGATGTCATCAAGATGCATCCTCCTCAGTTTTCGGGAGCTTCAGACCCGATCGGCTGGGAAGGGTGGATCAAGGAGATATCTAAAGTCTTCACTGCTACCAACTGTCCCGAGGACCGTAAGGTCCCTATTGTCCAGTACTTCCTCACTGGGGACACTACGGATTGGTGGGAGGCCGTTGGGCCCAAAGACCATGTTGCTTCGTGGGCCGAATTTCAGGAATTGATGGAGACCGAATATTGCCCGTGGCCGGTCAGACAGGCTCGAGTGCATGCCTTCTATAATGCTCAACCATGGGATATCCCCGTATCTCAAGCTATTGCCGATTTTAATAAGGAGTTGGGTTATGTGAAGACCCAAGTTGTCGAGGAGAGCGACAAAATCTTCCATTTTTACAGACGGATGAAATTGTCGATTCGGGACTATATGTCGGGGCTCGTCTGTACTACCTTGAAGGATTATCAGAGTAGGGCCCTTGCTTACGATATGTCAGTGACAGCTAGCGAGGCGGCCCGCGAGAGCAAGAAGCAGAAGTCCGCCGGGAATTTTTCGGGCCACAAGGGTGGGGGTCAGCAGAAATCCCAATCTGCTAACTTCCCCACCGGCGGTGGTCCAGCTCGTTCCGCTGGGGGTCCTCGTGGAACTAATAGTGCTCCTTTCCGTGATGTGAAGTGTTTCAATTGTGGCCGTATAGGCCACGTCAGTCGTACTTGTTTGAGCCCTTTGCTGACGTGTAATCGCAGTGGCCACCAGTCACAAGGTCGTCAGGCCGAGAGGGAGAAAATCCTTGATGCCCGGGCTTCCATTCCAGCGTATAGGGAACCAAGTGTGAATCAAGGATCGTTTGCTCCTCAATCTCCGCCGAGTGCTAGTCGGGGGAGAGGTCGGGGTCAGCCCTCTAAGGGGGGAGCTTCCAGCGTCAGCTCAGCCCACCCGCGTGTCTATGAGATGCGGAGAGCCGATGATCCAGCGGCTACCGTGGCGACAGGTACCGTTCATATTCTTTCTCATCCTGTCAGTGTGCTTTTTAATTCTGGTGCTACGCATTTGTTCATATCTCTGGATTATATGCGCCGTTTGAGTCTCGACTGTTTGACGCCTTGTGAGCCCTTCATCGTTAAGATTCCTAGCGGTGATCGGATCGTTGGTGATCAGGAGGTTCGAGACTGTTCTGTATTTATTTGTGAGAGGGCTTGGCCCTCTAATCTTATTGTTGTGGGTATTGAGGGTGAGGACTTAATTCTCGGGGATGATTGGCTCGAGCGGCATGGTGCAATCATGAACTACCGCACGAGAATCATCACTATGTTAGCCGAGGACGGCACCGAACACTCTTTCGCCGGGCGAAAGAGGGGGAACCAGAAATTCGTTATTAACGCCTTGAAGGCGATAAGACTCCTACGAAAGGGGTGTACTGGCTATTGGTGCTACGTCTTGAAGGTGGAGAGTGGTGGAGTCGAGCTTTCATCGATTCCAATCGTTAGTGAGTTTCCTGATGTATTTCCTGACGAGTTACCGGGATTGCCACCGGATTGTGAGGTCGAGTTTGCTATAGAGTTAGAGCCGGGCGCGGCTCCTATTTCGAAGGCGCCCTATCGCATGGCACCTTCAGAGATGTCCGAGTTGAAGAAACAGTTGAGTGAGCTTCTTGAGTCGGGGTATGTTCGACCGAGCGCCTCGCCTTGGGGCGCACCGGTCCTGTTTCTGCGGAAGAAGGATGGTTCACTACGTTTGTCTATCGACTATCGCAAACTAAACAAGGTGACCATCAAGAACAAGTATCCTTTACCGAGAATTGATGACTTGTTCGATCAGTTGCAGGGAGCTGCGGTATTCTCGAAGATTGATTTGAAATTGGGGTACTACCAGCTCCGGGTGAGAGAGTTCGATGTGCCAAAAACAGCTTTTCGGACGAGATACGGACATTATGAGTTTGTAGTTATGCCGTTCGGGTTAACTAATGCGCCGGCAGTGTTCATGCAGTTGATGAACAAAGTCTTTATCGAGTATTTGGATAAGTGTGTCGTCGTCTTCATTGACGATATTCTTATTTATTCGAGGGATGAGGAAGAGCATGCCCATCATTTGCGGGTAGTGTTAGACATTTTGAGGACCGAGCAACTCTATGCGAAGTTCTCGAAATGTGAGTTCTGGCTGAAGGAAGTGATGTTTCTAGGTCACGTGATTTCAGCCAAGGGGGTTCGTGTAGATCCGCAGAAGATCGAGGCAGTGTTGGATTGGGCACCGCCCAAGAATGTGAAGGAGCTCCGTAGTTTCTTGGGTTTGGATGGCTACTATCGTAGGTTCGTCGAGGGTTTCTCGAAGCTAGCTCGGCTACTTACACAGTTGCTTCAGAAATCCGAGAAATTTATCTGGAATGATGAGAGACAGTCGAGTTTCGAGGAACTGAAGAGGCGTTTGACTTCAGCCCCAGTTTTAGCGTTGCCGTGTGGCAACGAGGGTTTTGCTGTTTATAGTGATGCTTCGGGTCAGGGTCTCGGGTGCGTATTGATGCAGCACGGCAAGACCATTGCCTATGCGTCGAGACAGTTGAGGCCATATGAGCTGAACTACCCTACTCATGATTTGGAGTTAGCGGCAGTCGTTTTTGCACTCAAGATGTGGCGTCACTATCTTTTCGGCTCTGCATGTCAGATTTTTACCGATCATAAAAGTCTGAAATACATATTTACTCAGCGGGAGTTGAATATGAGGCAGAGGAGGTGGTTAGAGCTGATTAAGGATTATGACCTCAAAATCTTTTACCATCCGGGCAAGGCGAACGTCGTGGCCGACGCCTTGAGTCAGAAACCGGTTGCGTTGCGAACGCTTGAGATCCTTACATCTCAGTCTGAGCTTCGACGGGCTTTGATCGAGTTAGATGTTGAGGTTTTGTTGCCTGGAGCTGTCGGGCAACTTTGTGCTTTAGAGATTTCGTCATCTTTAATCGATGAAATTAAGCTGAAGCAGTTAGAGGATCCGATAATTACTCAAATCCGAGAGAACATTCTTAAGGGAAAGTCTCCTGGGTTTGTGATTCACGAGGATGGTATTTTGAGATTCCAGAGTCGGCTTTGTGTGCCGAACGACTCAGAGTTGAGACAGAGTATTTTGCGGGAGGCCCATGCTACACCTTACTCTATTCATCCTGGTTCGAGTAAGATGTACAAGTACTTGAGAAGGAACTTCTGGTGGAATGATATGAAGAAGGAGGTCGCACAGTTTGTAGCGAGATGTTTGACTTATCAGCAGGTCAAAATCGAGCATCAGCAACCGGCTGGGTTGTTGCAGTCACTTCCCGTTTCGGAATGGAAATGGGAAGATATATCGATGGATTTCATTACGAGTTTGCCGAGATCGAGTTCGGGCATGAATATGGTATGGGTGATTGTTGATCATCTGACCAAGTCGGCACATTTTCTGGGCATCAAGGATACTTGGGGCCCAGAGAAGTTAGCCCGTGTGTTTATCGTGCAGATTGTGAGGCTTCACGGTACTCCTAAGTCTATCGTTTCGGATCGTGATGGCCGTTTTGTATCGCACTTCTGGCAGGCGGTGCATAAGGCGTTGGGTACCCATTTGCATTTGAGTACCTCTTTTCATCCCCAGTCAGATGGACAGTCGGAATGCACTATCCAGACGTTCGAGGATTTGTTGCGTGCTTGTGCTCTCGATTGGAGTAGTGACTGGGAGGAACATTTGCCATTGATCGAATTCACGTACAACAACAGTTGGCATGCGACGATTCGGATGGCGCCGTATGAGGCACTTTATGGGCGGCGATGTCGATCACCAATTTGTTGGAATGAGACGTCCGATTTGGTCAGGACCGAGCCGGATGTCGTTTTGGAGACGAGGCGGAAGATAGAATTAATTCGAGAACGGATGTTGACCGCCCAGAGTCGACAGAAGTCGTATGCCGACATCCGTCGTTGACCTTTGGAATTCGAGGTGGGAGACCACATTTTGCTAAAGGTGTCGCCGACGAAGGGAGTTTTTCGTTTCGGGAAGAAAGGGAAGTTGAGTCCGAGATTTATTGGACCCTTTGAGATTCTCGAGCGAGTCGGTGGGTTGGCATACCGTTTGGCGTTACCTCCGGCCTTGAGTCATGTTCATAGCATTTTTTATGTTTCCCAGCTGAGGAAATATGTCCCGGATCCTAGTCACGTCATCGATTATGGTGAGATTGATGTCGTCGAGGATATTACTTTTGAGGAGCGTCCTTTAAAGATTTTGGAGCATCGTGAGAAACGACTGAGGCATAAGACCATCCCTTTGGTCAAAGTGCAGTGGTCGAGACACGGTGTCGAGGAGGCAACTTGGGAAACCGAGGATAGCATGCGTGCTAGGTACCCTGAGTTCTTTGTTTCTTAAGTTTCGGGACGAAACTTATTTTTAGAGGGGTAGAATGTAATATCCGCATTTTTCTTTCCCTTGTATTTTCATTTCCGGTGTATTTTTCGATTGTAGTAACCCTCATGTATCTTTCTGTGTATCTTTCCTGTCATCTATTGATCTGATTCTCGTTATTGTTGTGTGGAACCGCCGTTTTGGGGTTGCCGTGGATCCATTTCGTGTTATTGTTTCCCAAATATTGATTCTTATTGCTTTTATTCTCTTCCCGGATCATTTTTCATCATTTTAGGACCCAAGGGGGGTGTGGGCCGCAGCACAAGGAGTGTGCACCGCGGCACACACATTTTTCCAGTTTTTGGCCGGGCGGACTGTACTGGGTGCCGCGGCACATGCCGACGGGGCCGCGGCACACCCGTCCGGGCCGCGGCACACTCATGTGGCATCTTCGGCCAAAACCCGACTGTACCGGGTGCCGCGGCACACGCTGGCCGGGCCGCGGCACACTGCCGAACCCTGAGAGCAGTTTTTGGGCTTGTGCCGTGGCACACTTCGACTGAGCCGCGGCACACGATGCGGTCAACTGTATAATTATGCTTTTTGAGCGAGATGCAGCTCATTTCTCCATTTCTTCTTCTACATTTCGGGAGAGATTGCTTGAAGGGAGGAATTTCTCACAATCTATCACTTGTGTGTTGGGTTTTTATCAATTTCATTCGGTTGGGAAGCCCGAATAATCGATATATCGCGTATTCTTCGGATCATAGTACTTGGATCTTCAAAGGTAATATCTCTTAGAACCCTACTTTTGGATAATTTGGGGGTTTTGGGATTTTCTTCCGATTCGTTCCGTTTTGTTGGTGGATTCATGATGTATACGATTAATATTGTTAGTATCATTAGCTTTCCTATGGATTCATGGATATTTTGTGGGTTTTTACGGAATCGAGAGGGTTTGGTTGTGGTCCGCCCTCGTTGTTATTTTGGTACGAATATACATGAATCGTAGGCGGGTTTTCGGGTGTATTCCATTTCCGTATCCGTCTAGAGTTGGTTGTGATTATGTTCTTCGAATCGTTAGGTTCATTTGTCGGTTCCTCGCGGTCGTGCTTGATTCTTCCGTTCCGTTCGTGTCACCGTCTATTAATCGAGGCAAGTACCCTTATGAACTTACATTCTTGACATAATAGTATTGTGTGAGAAATGGTGTGTGTGTGTGTATGCTCACTACGGGTTAGATCCGACGGGGTCTCGGTAGGGGTCCACAGAGACGTGGATCGACGAGCTTGCTTTTAACCACTACGGGTTAGATCCGACGGGGTCTCGGTAGGGGTCCACAGAGACGTGGATCGACGGTTAATTGTGGTGCATTTTACAAAATGTGATTTGATTATGGCGTTTCCGGAAATGAGTGGTTTGGAACTATGTTTTCTTGATTGCATGCATTACTATATGGGTAAGATGTAAGTTGATCATTTGGTTACTTGTACTAGCGTAATTTCTAACCCCTCTAGGGACCCGTTTTGGGGAAATTCGTTTTATGAATTTCAGGTCAGGTTCATCGAGACGAGTGGGTGTTGGATCAGTATGCGGATGATGGCCGTGCGTGATGATTGTGCACGAGTGGTGTCCTATTGCCTTCTATCTTTTTTACCTTTTGTGGTCTTTAAACTAATAGAAGTACTCGAGTACTTAAGAATTTTTACGCGTGTGGATTGTCTTGATGTTTATTATGTTTGTGTCGGATTATGGTGTTATGTTTGACCGGTTGAACCGGGTGGATTATTTTGTTTGGCGTCTTTATGACGAGATGTTATTCTGATATTTCTGTGAGTCGATGAGTACGATGTTTGTTCAGCCTGGTGGGTCCCATATAGGGATTCACGGCGCTGTAATATACCTCGAATATCTTGGGGGTGTTACACACACGGCCGTGCCCACAATGGGACACACGGACATGGGAGCCATCGTGAGCACACGACAGCAACAACCCATGACCGTGGGCAGGTTGCACACGATTGTGACCCACGATAGCCACGATCGGGTGCATCCATCGTGTGTAACACAGAGCCAAAACATAAATATTTAAAAACACAACAAATTAATATTTCCAAAACTGTCTAACGACAACATAAATATTTAACAACACGACACATTAATCTTGCCACAACACAACACACCATAAACCATTTTACATGTCTAAAGACAACCTAAAGATTTTAGCAGCTAAACGATATTTCTTAATATATTTCTCATTAAGTTCCTTGATTTGGTGCCTTGCTCCTGGGTTTGCAGAGACGAGTCAATCCAAGTACATGCACGCGAAGGGGCCACAACTGTGATTGAAGTTTTGTATGAACTGTAGCTCTCGTGGAATAATTTCGAAACTCATCTCCGTGTCATACTTCTTCGGTTGGTTGTTCAGCAATACCCGGATTGAGCTAGCACACGAGGCATCAGACGCATAATCGGTCGCAGTTGGTTGAATCGGTATTGACCATCTTCGTGGTGGTGTGACAAGGAATCGTACAACTCCACGGTCCATGTTATGATGTCAATCTTGATAGTCACCCAGTGGCTCTGGTCGAGGCAACAAATGGCAATGATCTGTTGAAACAAAATATATAATCATATAAGATCATCAGATCAAATATAGCGAATCATTTATAAATATAAATTTCAAACTTACTTCGTTGCAATTTGACCATGGAACCACATGTGGTGTATGAAGACCTGTCATGTAGTCCTCGATGCATTTAGGAATTTTCCAATCCCTGTAAACCGGCTTTCCTATCACCTTGATACAGAGTAGATCATCCAGATGGAGTCTTGCAAACTCGTTGGCCATAACTAAATACAAAAAGTCAAACCACAAAATAAAAAAAATCCACATCACACCAATGATATACAAGCGAGTAGGTTATAGAACCTACGTAAAATTGGGAGCCGGCAAGTACAGTGCCAACTCTACCACACCAACACTACGGACTCCCCTCCGAAGCCTCGCTCGAGTCGCAAGCACATAACAATCTATCACCTCGGCATCAAAATCTTCACGTCTAGACTCTATCCGGTCAAATAACCCCTGGGTGAGAGCATGCCCACTCTCCAAACACTGGACAATAGCATCACGTGGCTACTCCCTCCTAAAGTGTAGGTACAACTTCTTCAAAGTCTCGCTATCTCTTGGAGGCGCCACCACAAAAGGCTCCCGAAGTGGAGGGTCAGGAATCCTCCGCTGGGCACTGCTAACAGATGCAGAATGACGAGGCCTATCGGGAAACCTATCATGGCTCCCAGCTGAGTAGTGCACCGGGCTCCTAGAACGTCTATGCATAGGTCCGAAGAAATCCACGATCCCAGAAAGCACCCGGCGAGAAACTCGAGCAGTAAACCCTGACTCAGAATCGTCGTACAAGATCGCCTTCAAACGGCGATCGAAGTACTCATCCCTGCTCGTGTCTTGGGTGTGGTCCGGACAAGGAAGTCCGTGGACACAACACCCTCTCTGGCTGCCTCTCCCGGTCCGATGTCTCTGCACCATCTAGTGGTGGGGTACTCTGCCGGCGTTGCTTCGACACTTTATGTGCCGACTCATATGTAATCAATTTCCTAGCAGCCTTCTTCAACCTATCCATAACTTTATTTCTCGGGATCGGCGCAGGCTCATCCTCCTTGTTAGTCACAGCTATTCTTACAGGCTTAATGAACTTAACGTCATATGGTGAGCCATTCTCAAAGCTCAGGTAGTAGTACTCAGCCTCATCCTCCTCCAGATGCGGTAAAGAGGGAAGTACTCTGTGCTGCAAAATTAGTCATTAAAGCATACCATTAGATGGGCAATCACATAACGTTGAAGAGATGAAGTCAGGAGAAAATACGTTTACAAATTTATGTACCTTATCATCGAAGAAATTAGTGAAATCACATAACATCTTCCTTGTAGTCCACATCAAACACCGGGGGACTTGGACAGATTTATATCGAATACCACACAATGCTCCCAATGAAGGAATCATCTCATACGACCATATCTGTAAAGCCCAAACAGGCCCATAGAAGTGATAGTCCTTGTGCTCTTGTCCCTCCTTCATGGCAACGTTGCCTATGTAGTAAGATAAAACCCCAAAGGCATAAGAACCCCAAGGAAACATATCCCACTACTCGAAATCCTCAACTAATTCCCATGCCCATGTCTCGACCATCATGTCATTACGGCATAGGATAAAGTAGTAGTATATAAGCAAATTGGCAACCTTCACATAATCTCTTATACCTCTACCAAAATTTCGAGCATTGAACCTCTTCCGCAGAACACTAACCTTAATATTTTTGCCATGGAGTATTCCGTGGAAAATACCGTCAGACCGAAGGAGATGGTCGTCCTGTGAATGGAAGGTAGAGTTTCCAAAATGCAGTCCAGTGATCATGGCAAAATCACGGGCCGTAAAACGAATGGTCCTACCGCAAACCTGGAACCACGACTCATCCGGGGGGATTTGATCACCCTCCACCTGTGGCCTTTTTATCCTTTTTAATCAGAAAGGATGGTCCCAACCAATCTTTGAGGAGTCTAATAGCCTTTTTAGAGGTCGGTCGGCAGATGCAGCTCGGGTTGGTTTTATTTAACCGTACGGCATGTGATGCGTAAGGAGGTAGTGGACGTACCGAAGACCAGCCACAGTTGGAAGGAGCAATGGTTTTATATAGAGTGGACTGGATGAGCCCGGAGGAGGAGCGCGAGCTCGGAGTTGTACATGAGTGGTTGAGGGTTTCGTAATACTTCATTTCCAAGATTTGTAAGTATTCATCTTTCGTGGCTCCCTTTGGTTTTTTGGCTGACGCTAATCATTTGCTTCTTGTGCAGATCATATCCCGGTGGAGGATACGTCTCCCGATTTCGACGACCAAGATGCCAAGCTGTTGGAACTTTCACTTGAGTAGAGAAATTCATATCTTTTGGCCACCAAGGAGAATCTTTGGGCAACCGATCTTCGATCCACCGATCTGGGAATTATGCCTGAGTCTGGTAACGATAATAATTTTTTTTGGTCGGCCTCTTTCTGAATCTTCTTTAGATTTTATCTAAGTTCTGGACTAGGGCAGCTCCCGGAAGGAGGGAAACCCCTGCTCAGCGGGTTCAGAGATTAACAACTGAAGCACCCGAGAGAAAAATGCATGGTGGGGGCAAGCAGAAGAGAGGGGATACCGATATGGAGGCTAATGTCAACAAGGCAGAGGCCCCGCCAGCTCCTGAGCTACCTTCAATGCCGAGCCCCATTCAGACTATACAAATGGCGGGAAAGGAGGTCGTCATCAACCTGGAGGGGCATTACCTCCCGGTTAACAAGAATCATGAGGAACCTTGTGCTGACATCAGAGGATGGAGGTCGCGTTGGTTTCTCAACTATGTCAAAGCGGCTACTCCTACTGCCAAGATGCTTGATCAGGTCCCACCACCCGTGGATGAATCCAGTCATGTTCCTATTCGGGGTTGAACACCGAAGATGAGATTGGTGATGAACGATATAGATCCCGCTGAGCAGATCCAGTTTGAGAATACTCAGCTGGGCCGCACTCTGGGGATGTATGTCAAGGCGATAGGGGACTTCCAAGCCCTTTTGAGAAACATAAGCAGACGGGGCCAAGCTTCAGGCTCTTAGGTAGGAACACCATGTCTACCCCTCCTTGGTTCGGTCCCTAAAGGATGAGGTTTCAGCCCATAATGAGGAAATTGAGGCTCTGGCGAGCCGCGCGAGTGAAGTCAACCTTTGGAGGGAGAAGGACAAAGAGATGACAGAGTCAGCTGAGGCCATGCATAAGCAATAGAAGAGGTACAGGCCGAGCACGAGAGTTCCTTAAGGACACAAATGCCCGGATCGAATGAATGACCGAGCAGATCGGTATCTGTGAGGCCAAATGTAATATCCGAAATTTCTACTACTGTTGTTTAATATTATTTTATCCGAGTTATGTTGTACAACATGGAATCTGTACAGTATGGAAAAAATAAATTAAGGATTGAGATGTCAGTATTGGTATAATTGTCGTATCTGGTCGACAATTGCATTCGAGGATGTAATGAGTTGAGTATACGTATTCACTATGTCGTATGTTCGTATTCTGCATGTCGAGACGTTGGACAAGTGTAGCTGAAATGGCTAAGTACAACCACATTAGCGCATGCTACGATGTACACTTAGCGTATGCTAAAACACAAGGATTACGTACGTTAAGAAGTAGAGTTAACGTACGTTAAGTTGCTAAGTGTTACGTGCACTATACATAAGGCATTACGTACGTAACAAGGGAATCGGACATGACGAGCTGTGGTCGGTAGGTGGGACCCTGTGTCGACAGCTTTCGGCAATGGATGCGGACAGGTGAGTCAACGAATGGATTTACGTACGTTATATAGGGTGTATTACGTACGTAATACGAGTATATTACTGTAACAAGTCAACATACGTATTACGTACGCAATAGATTAAGTGTTACGTACGTTAGGAGGCAGCTGGCCGAGTCGTGGCCGAGGACTCGCTGGATGGCTGATCACGGTCGGCAGTGACTCGCTGGGCGTAAGGAGTGGCCGATAATGGCCGTAAAGTTATGGCCTGGTACGACCGTAAGGGCCTATTACGTACGTAAGCTGGTGCTGGTTACGGCAGTAAGGGTGTCAGACGAATTGGGCAGTAGGGTAGCCATGGCCGGTTATGGCCGTAAGCCATGGACGGTTACGGCCATAAGGTACCGACAGGTCCCGACTATATAAAGGCCTGGACCGGGTCACTTGGGCATTTTTCATGTTTTCTTCGTTCCTTTCGCGATTTTTCACCATAAATGGATGGATTTGGATGGAAACATCATGGAGCAACATATTTTGGAAGTTTGATTCATGGCTAACATCATCTTCCGCCCGGATCGAAGGTAAGAACACCTAAACTCTTGGTTTTGAGGATTTTAGAGGTTTCTTGGCGTTTTGGCCGATTTCATCCGTTTTAAATCAGATTGTTGATAGAACTTTGTTGTATTCTTGAGATCATTCATTACTCTTGAAGTTTTGTGGAACAAATTCGAGAATTTCTTCGTTGATCAATTAAATTGGGTTATGCCCTCAAGGTGTCCAATAAAATGCTTCAATGGGGTAGAACTTGGGAAGTTCTATATGTTTTCATAGAATTGTGATTGAATTGATATCGTTGTGATTTAGGAACGAACTTTAGAAGGATGTTGGATTGGGACTCTTTCCTTTCATCGTTTTCTTCGCACCGTGTTAATCAAGGGAAATGTTTACTTGTGTATTTCATCTTCTAAGAGGTATGTTGGGTAATCCTCTCCTTGAGTTCGGATTTTGATGTTATTGTCGATGAATGATTCGTATGAAGATGATTATGGTTTTGTTGTTACGATTCATGAGGTTATATGGACTATATGTTGACGGACATATATATATTTGTGATTGTGTTCTCCGTGTTCTTGACATGGTTGGTGTTTATTGATTGATGATCCGAGTATAACTTTGAATTCCGCCTTCAAGGTGTTTGATTGAAGTTTTGAAAGAGAAATTTATTGGAATATTTTAGTTAAGTTTGTATACTCGCCGTATCAAATCGATATATGGACCTTGCGGAATCATGAGAATGAATTCGTAATTGTTTGAGTTAGATTGTTCGGACTTGTGTTTAATCAAGATATTTTGAAATCGTTAGGGTTGTGGATTAGATATATCGATTGTTGAATGTTATCAAATTTGTTGTTTATCGATTATTGTAATAGTTTGAGATTATTGATCGGCGATTATAACCGTATGTTGCGGTCGTGTTCGAGTATGTTCGTGAATTGCATTGGTCGAGGCCGAGGAGCTCGTAGCCGAAGTCAATGAGATTGGTAGTGGCTTCATCATCGTCGTATCGGTATCGAGGCAAGTTATTACTTGCTCAGTTATAATGTTTAATGAATGGTTTCAATTTCATTTCGTTTATAATGCATATAGCTGTGATTATTACTGCAAATTCTGGAGATTTGGCTTATATATTGTCTTTCCGATTCTGGAGTTAAATCATAATGTATATGCTTTATCTCGATTATTAGTATATTCGGGTATCGAGGTTACGTTGCGATAAGGATGAGGATATGAATACTTATAGTTCATGGTACGTTTGGATCGCCGAGCATTGAGGATAATCGCCGGTGATGATTTGACATCGAGATTGCTCCTCAAGGACTCGGGACAAGTATCTTAGTTTTGATTTCGGTTTAGTGTTGATGATGTTGATCATGCAGGTTGCCTTTCATGTTGTTGAACATGAGGTCATCCTGGTTGTTTTGTCATAATGTCGTTCATGTTATTGAGTCATGTGTTGTTCATGTCGATGAACATATTGATTTGCATATGTGTATGCATAATTGTATTGTTTATGTTTTGTTGATCCGTTGGGATCATGTGATCTATGCTGAGGGCGCTGGATCAGATGTCCACCTCGTTATGGTCCGATGGGATCATATTGGGATCTATGCTGAGGGCGTTGGATCATTAGACGGGTTCTTCCACCTTGTTATGGTCCGACGGGATCATCTTGGGATCTATGCTGAGGGCGCTGGATCGTTGGAGTACCCAGTGTTGTGTTGATGGAATCATATGGATTCGCATTGTTGGTTTTACATGTGTTGTGCATATGTATATTGTTGGTTATCCACTTCGTGTTGATCTGATAGGATCATCTTGGGACCTATGCTGAGGGCGCTGGGTCATGGGATTTCCATTGAGTATACACTGTTGATATTGTTTTAAGCATATTGATGTTGTCATATGAGTATGCATTTGTAGGTCTTGTGTTAGGACCGTGCCCGTATGTTGCTTTGATATGATCTCGGATTAGACCGACATGATTGTCGTGGTATTGTGTATCTCGAGGTATGTTCCGTATTTCCCTTGGTATTTGTCTTTGATGGACAATTGGTTTTCGTGTCGAGATGCGATGATGTTACCCGATGGATTTGGGCTGGACAGAGTTAGTAGACTTCGTAACAGTGAGTTATGATGATGTTTTGAGAACCTTGGGTACTGTGCGCGATGGGAATTTTGGTAAAGTTATGACGATAAGAATCCATTGGTCGTATTCTTATTTTGTATTCTCATTGGTATGTAATTATTAATGTGATGTGATGGTTATCATTGTTGGATATTATGGCTGACCCCGTCATGGGCTTTCTTTTTAGGTTCTTGAGATATCGAGCTTGTAGCGGTCGTGGAGAGATGAGCTTCCCGGAGGATACTGGCTAGGACATGTATTTGTGTATTGAGTTTCCTGATCAGTGTTGTATTCCGCTGCTAGAGTATTTTGTTTGTCTTTTCCGCTGCGTGAGTATTTTTGGCCTTTTGGTATCTGGTAACTTAGGTTACTTTGGCAACCGTTTTCTAGACTGTTTTGTCGGTACGTGTAAGCAATAGCTTAACGTATGTTTTTAAACTGTTGAGTTCTGGCATTTCAAGCCTTGTCCTTTCAAATGAGATTTTACGACGGTTTTGGTAAACAGATTTTATATAGTCTTCAAATATTTTAAAGATAGTACCGTCGTGGGCCTCTTGCGCATTTGTAATTGTTTGCGAAAATTTCCTTTAGCCTTGTGGGTTCCACTCCGGGACCCACACACTGTAATATTCCCGGTTAAATCTGGGGGTGTTACATCAAAGACAATACCAACGGGATGGATGTCGGGGCAGCGGCCTTCAAGAAGATGGCCGAGTAGCAGGAATTGCTCAACTTGAACTACATCTCTACATGTTACGAGATGTTGGAGCCCATGAAGGTGGGAAAATCGGTTGAGGAGGTTCGTGCATACATCAAGAGCCGATAGGCCAATCTGTAGGTGATGCCCATGGACATCGATGACCTGGGAGAGGCCAATGGGGTGGCTGGAGATGCAGCATGGGGGCCCCGGTGAGGGTGAGGGGAATTCGTTCCAGGCAGCCGGCCAGGGCGGTGGGGTAGAGTAGTTAAATGTTTGCCTTGTTTTTCTTTATGTACAGCCTGCGTGTCCCTTAGCTTTTGCCCTGCCTTTGGCATATCTATATAATATTTCCGAATAAATAAAATTTTTTTGCATGAATACCTGTTTTGTTCTCTGGTCTTTTTCTTTTGTGCTTAGGCCGAGTTGGTTCGGCCGTTATTCCTTGATTTATTCTGAAAAAATTGTACCAATGCGGGTTTGGATCATGCCGAGACAAGTTATTTTGACAGAGCATCCGGTCATTCATTTTGCTGGATGAGCTGGGCGTTCATTTTTTCAGAGGATCTAGTTGTTCATTTTGTCGGAGGAGTCGATAATTCATTTTGTCGGAGGATTATTTTGCCAGAGGATCCGGCCATTCATTTTGCCAGAGGGTCCGGTCATAAAGTATCGAACAAGCTCGATCTTAGAGTGCCGAGTCGAGCTTGGTCTTACAAATCATATGAGCCAATCCAGTCTTTATTAATAATATTCTTTCAAGTACATAGCATTCCAAGGATAAGTAAATTTTTGACCATTCAGATATTCCAGCCAGTAGGCTCCATTTTGGAGGACCTCACTGATCTTGTACGGACCATCCCATTTTAGCCTGAGCGATCTCGGATTGGGCCCCAATACTCATTTCAGAACCAGGTCTCCGACCTGAAAACCCCTCGGATAGACTTTCGAGTTATAGTAATGCTCGCACCTTCTTTTGTAAATAGCATTTCACATTTCAGCTTGTGCTTTTCTCTAATAAAATCCAAGTTCACTTGGAGGGCCATGTCACTATATCTCTCCTCAAAATAGGCCACACGATATGTGGGTGCTCTAATCTGGACCGAAGCGATAATCAGTTCTGGAAGTCAATGGAAAAGGTGTTTCCCCAGTTGCGGATCGATGGGTAATCATGTAAGTCCATAAGGCTATGGGCAGCTCCTCCAGTCATGAACCCTTGAGTTCTTCGAGGCGTGTCTTGAGGTTTTGCTTTATGATTTTGTTAACAACCTCGACTTGTCCGTTGGAGTGGGGGTAATATGGTGTGGAAAAGTTATATGTGGAGGCCACAAAATGTCCTGAACTTATTATTATCAAATTGTTTGGCATTGTCGGAGATGATGGACTGAGGAATTCCGAAGCGGTGGATGAGAGATTTCAATATGAAGTTGACTATTTTCTGATCGATTGTCCATGCCATGGGTTTGGCCTCCGTCCACTTAGTAAAATAATCGACTACTACTATAACATATTGTACCCCTCCACACCTCTTAGGTAGGGGGTCCTATTAGGCCAATTCCCCATTAAGCAAATGGCCACGGGCAATAGATGGAAGTAAGGGTTTCAGGTGGTGACATGATTTGGGGGTGGAATGGCACTAGATAGATTTTCGAACGAGTGCGATGATGTCCTTTTTGAGATTTGGCTAGTAATACCCTTGTTGGATTAGTTTAAAGGTGAGCGCTTGGCCACTGGAGTAGTTTCCACATATACCCTCATGCACCTCTCTGAGGGCGTAGTCCAACTCCGACTCGAACATGCACCTCAATAGTGGGACCAAATAGCCTCGTTTGTAAAAGGTGCCATCCAGAATGGTAAACCGGGCGGACTGAGTTTGGAGATATTGAAGTATAGGTTGCATCCATCCATGCGGTTCCAACTAGCCACATGTCTGAATTTTTGCCATTTCTACGGCCGACGAGCTATGGTATCCAATGCTGACTTCATTCATGTGCTCGGCTCCGGTGCTGGATGCTAGTTTTGGTATGGAGTCGACCTGGACATTTTCCGATCGAGGAATATACTATACGGTCCCTTGAAAATCCTGCAACCAAGCTCGGTCTAGGTGGAGATATTTGATTAGTTTAGGTTCCTTAGCCCCGTACTCGCCATTGATTTGGTTAACAACCAACTGAGAGTCGCTTAAGATGGTGAGGCGAGTAAGGCCCAAAAAAGTTGTCATTTCTAGTCCGGCCAGAAAGGCTTCATATTTGGCATCATTATTGGTGGCCATGAAGCCTAGACAAATAGCAGAACAAAATAAATGTTGATCGGCACTCACTAGTACTACCTTTGCGCCTGCTCGATCGACGGCCGACGATCCATCTACATAGAGTGACCATCTCTTGGGCCGGTCGTCCTCTTGGGTAATTGCCGGGGTAAACTCTGTAATGAAATATGCGAGGACCTGGCATTTTGTGGCGGTTCTCGATTCAAAGACTATGTCGAAATGCCTGAGTTTAACGGCCGACTTGATCATCCGACCAGAAATCTCAGGTCGGTGCATGACTTGTTTCAAGGGATAGTTTGTCAAGCCGACTATCCGATGTTAGAGAAAAGAAGGCCTTAATTTATGAAAAGACATTATAAGAGTATAGGCTAATTTTTCCATAGGAGTGTACCTGAGCTCGACATCGTGAAGGACCTAGCTGACATAGTAAACCAAGTGATGTATTGAATTTTCCACCCGGATGAGGGCGACACTGATAGCAGAGCCGAATACAATAAGGTACAAGTAAAAACGCTCCACAAGTAGGTTGTCATAAGATCAGCGCTTCAGCCAAGAATTCCTTGATTGCTTCATAGGCTTTCTAGCACTGGTCGGTCCATTGGGAATCCTTGTTCTTTTTCATCACCTCGAAGAAAGGTTTGTATTTTTCATCGATCGAGAGACGAAACGATTTACCGTGTCTAATCAGCCTATGAGGCTATGAACCTTTTTGATCGAATTCAGTAAAATAAGTTCGGTCACTGCTCTGATTTTATCGGGATTGGCTTCAATTCCTCTCTTTGACTGACTATGTAGCAGAGGAACTTTCATGAGGAGATCCCAAATGAACATTTCTTTAGGTTCAACATCATCTGTACTCACGCAATACAACAAATATTATATTAAGATCATTCACATGGTCGGTTGTATACAAGGATTTCACAAGCATATCATCCACATATACTTCCATCGTATAACCGATCAAATTATGAAGCATCACATTTACAAGGCATTGATAGGTAGAACCGGCATTCCTGATTCCGAACGGCATCATACGGTAGCAGTATAGGCCTCGGGCCAGATAGACGAAGTGTTTTCCTCATCAACGAGATGCATCCTAATTTGGTTGTATCCGAAATATGCGTATGTAAAGCTCATCAATGTACCACTCCTGATTCAACACGAGTTGCTACACGCTGTAGAACCTTTCACCGAGGTTTACGAGGATTA
The DNA here is from genome assembly GCA_033398695.1 of Orobanche coerulescens. Taxonomy (NCBI): domain Eukaryota; kingdom Viridiplantae; phylum Streptophyta; class Magnoliopsida; order Lamiales; family Orobanchaceae; genus Orobanche; species Orobanche coerulescens. The sequence goes on from CM065803.1 coordinate 57,849,292, forward strand.
AACAAACCATTTCACAACATTTAAAATAGACTCTAACATTTCACTACACAAAATAAAATGATTAGGGCGTGGCCTCGGCCAAAACAGTTAAGTAATCAAAGTAAAATCTGACGCTATTAAAATATCACAGTTTTGCCCACGCATGGGACTTTCACAGTTATTCGACTACTAGAAACCTCCAAGCAACTTGACAAAATATAAGGACTAAAAAAACAATCACTAGACTCGAGCTCTTAACATACCTGTTGACTGCCAAGCCCATGTTATCATCATGTCAGCTTCTGTATCACCTGAAATGCATAAAAAAAATTCCCCCATTTAAGGGGGTAACATTCAAATAGGTAGTGCAAGTACAAAATTACAAAACATTATACAACACTGTTCCAAATAGGAGTTTCTCATTTTCAACAATAGTTTTCAATATTTCGGAATATTCATCAAGCATTCAATTAAATCATCATCACACAACACTCTAAGGTAATTTCCGTGATCAGGCCCCTTAGCACAAATCCCTCAAGGTCCCGCAATGGAACAATACCCGAAGAATAAGAATTTATGAAATGATAATTGATTAGAAAAATCTTATCGAGGCTAATCATATAATGCAGTGATATCAAAACAATAACGAGTCAAGAAATACACATAACCGAGGCGAGAAAATAAAGTCGAGTCGAAAATGCACAATAAACCAAAAAATGCAAAGTGCAATTATTATATTCCTCCCCTCTAAAAGAAGTTTCATCCCGAAACTTGCTAAATGAACAAATCGAGGTATCTCGTCTTCATAATGTCCCATGTCCCCCACGTGGCTTCTTCTACTCCATGCCTTGACCACTGCACCTTAACAAAAGGAATGGTTTTGTGTCGAAGTTGTTTAATCCAACGCTCTAAAATCTGAGTCGGCCTCTCCTCGAAAGTGATATCAGTCCCCATATCAATCTCCCTAAAGTTGATTATATGACTCGGGTCTGGAATGTATTTTCTAAATTGTGAGACGTGAAAAACGTTATGCACATGGCTCAAAGATGGCGGCAGGCCTAATCTGTAATATCCGAGATTTTTCATTTCCTATTGTCCTAAATTAATTTTCGTATTGTGTTGAGTCTTTTCCTAATTATGAGTAATTGGAGAAGTCGTCACGTTGCGCAATTGTTATTGCTATCGTGTTTCATCGCTATGTCGATCTTTTGGAGCAGAATTTGCTAACTGCTCTGTAAACATAGCGCAGGATATGCAGTGTTATAGCGTGTGCTAATATGTCGTTTTAGCACACGCTATTGAGATAATTAGCGCATGCTAACTGTTGGGTGAGACACTCTAGAAGCTACTGGACTGCAACTGGCATTTGTTAGCGCACTCTAGGGAGTAGTTAACACACGTTAATTTATAGCAGTAGCATATGCTATTTCGAGAGGTAACGCACGCTAACTGGTGGTTAGGGACAGTCCAGGAGCTACTGGACTGGATTGGGGGATTCATTAGCGTACGCTAATGATTGTTGTTAGCGCACGCTAACATCACATTTGGGCAACCTGTTTGGTTCCTGGCCTGTTAGTGCACGCAAGTAGGTGTGGCCAGCGCATGCTAAGATGTCTAGTATAAATACTGGACAACAGTTCATTCATCTGCATTTCTTTCATTTCTCTCCTCTTCTCGCGGTGGTCGGACGACTTCACCTAGGGTTTGGGTTCTTGACCAATTTCACTCAATCCAAAGGCATTTTGGAGGGTCTTAGGTGATTATAACATCATCTAATCTATTGTTGTTCGTCGGATCGAGGTATTTTTCTTGATTCCCTAGAGTTGACTTTTTGGAGATTTACTCTTGATTTCATATTCAATCCAATTTTGATGAATCGATTGTTGGTTAATGATGTTGTTAAACATATTATATGGATTGTATATACAATCCCAAATTCGTTCAACCTGATTAATGATTTTAACATTCGTGAGAAACTGTGAACATTTAATGTCTGATTAAATGTTCCAATGGGTTCCTTCCATTGTTCGGCATACGTTTGCATTGATGTTCGTGGTAGTTCTCGTAGTAATTGTGTTATTATTATTTCTCGTGGAGGTTGTAAATTTCTGGGGCTGTCCGACCGAGCCGCGTTCGTCGGGGCATTCAGGTTTCGATTATTGAGGCAAGTACCTTATTATACGTATTATATTCCTCGCAAATCCTTATGTGATCAAGTGTGTATCATTTCATTTTGAACGGGTGCTTATGTGAGTTGTGTGTTTATCTATGTATGTATGTATATGTATTGATAAACTTCTTCGCTCCATGTTTATGTTGATCAAGAGATATGTGGTTTGGTCCTAGTGGTGGTTATTCCTGGTATGTCGACTTTGTGATTTTTCGTGATATTGATATATGTGAACTGGCATGTGAGATCCCTATGGTTGCAATATTGAATACCCAATGGATTCTGTGGGTGTGAATGGTTATGTGATTTGCCTCGAATGTATGTGGTTGAGATTGAATGAAATGTTGGTTGAATCTTGTGTGGTTACCAATGTGAATAATTGCATGTATAGTTTGCCAATGTGAATTTGTGCTTATGTGTTGTTTCGTATTCAAAGTTGCGAGGGCGGGGTTTGGACTCCGGTCTGTGTATGCTGCAAAGTGAGCGGCTCCTGTGGTTGGTGATTCGACGGTGTTGCCTAATGCGTGAATTCAAGGGTCGGCTCTCATATAGGAGTGATGCCGGCGTAGTTTCATGACAAGGGGCGGCCACCACAGTGTAGTTAATGCCGGTACACATATGTCTCAGTAGAGGTTCCCAACAGGCTTCTAAACTGAGGATACTTGTGTAATACCCGTTATTTTCATAATGCATTATTATTATTTATAATAATATTATAATGCATTTCATTTTATTTAATTTCACTTAGAGGTCCTGAACATTTATTTCGACGTATCACAAGTCCTAGCCCGAGTCATTTTGTCAGATATATATTCAAGTGGTCATTATTTGTTTTATAATAGTGTTATTAATTATTCGGGTATAATACTAACACTATTATTATTAATATTATTCTTATTATTAATGATATTATTATACCGTTTTTATTAAGTATTAATATTATTATAATTATCATTATTATTTTCAGATTTTTATTATTGACATTACCAATTAATTGTCATTCTACATTTACTATTATTAGTATTATTATTATTATACTATTTATATTTTAACCATGTGTCTTAATTTAACCAAACAATTATTATTTTTACCATTATTACTATTATTATTATATCATTTATATTTAATCATGAGTTATAATTTAACCAAACTATGATTAAATTTAATTAACCAACCAAGATTAAACTAAACTAATCATAACTAAGAATTCTCCCAACCCATCGTTCCTACCATTCCCCTCACTCCAATCATGTTGGAATATTTATTCCACACATTATTTAATTTATGTTTTGATGATTAAAGTTGCTAAACTACAAAACAACATCGAGGCGAAGCAAAACGACGAAGCAGACGAAGACGCAAAAAGTTGCAATCTGGACTGCATTAGCGCACGCTAAGGGACATATGTTAGCGCACGCTAACGCGGAGTAAGCTGCAATCCAGCCAAGTTTCGAAGTAAGCTGCAGTGATGTAAACTGTTGAGATAGCGCACGCTACACATCATTATTAACGCACGCTATCGAAGTCCTGTTACCGTTGTGAAGGTATTCAAACAATGAATGACGTATGCAATGAAGTCATCATTAGCGCACGCTACAAAGGATGATTAGCGCACGCTAAGATGTTTGAATCTAGTCAATCCGAACGTTGGGAAAAGCAGGTCAAAGTCAGCATATCAAACGGTCACTTTGACAATCCATGCAACGGATATATTGGATTAGCGCACGCTACAAAGGAAGTGGTAGCGCACGCTAACCGTTAAGGCGTGAGCTACCGGATGAAATATAAAGTGATTAACGACGCTACATGAAAGCCTTTACGACGCTAGAGCAAAAATGTGCGATAGCGCACGCTAAGAAGGAAGGCTAGCGCACGCTAGCTAGTCAACTGGCAGCAACGGCTAGTAAGGAGGAAGAAGGCTATAAATACCAAGGAGTTGGTATTATTCCATACAACAACATTGAGCAAAGCATACATACGTGTTATATCATTGTAAACATTATAGTTGTTGTTCTTGAGCTTAATTAAGAGTGATTGAGTGTTATACACAAGATCATACACGAGCGATAAAAGAAAAGATACGATTTGATTCGGTGTTATTAGGATCAAGGATCCGGCATTGTTAGAATCACAATCGCTATCTTAGTGAGGTTTATCTAGTACCCATAGAAAGCTAGAGTGGTTGATTCCTTATCCAATAGAAAAGGAAAAACGGTTTTACTCGGACCGATAGAAGACGAGCTTGTAACGGTAATCCCTCGACCGATAGAAGAGAGGCGTAGAGGTTTTGATCTTAAGCCTAAGGAAAAAGATACATCGAGAGAGGACGTAGGCTTCGTTAATAGCCGAACCTCTATAAATCCTCGTGTCCTTTATTTCCCGCAATTTATTTTCGCTTCCGCATAAAACGGCGCAAATATCCGATTTGGTACCCAACAATTGGTATCGGAGCGGCTCTCCAATACGCGGCTTAACATCCGAGGAGAAGATCCAAAATGGCGTTTCAAATGGCTCCCGTCGAAGACCTTGCTCTCAACCGACCACCATTTTTTGATGGCTCAAACTTCATGACGTGGAAGAAGAAGATGTCTATATTCATCCGAGCATATGACATCGAGCTTTGGAAGGTGATTTGTCTTGGTCCGAAAATTCCAACAAATTCCAACGGTACGCTCAAAACCTTCGAAGAATATGACTATTCCGATTGGAAAAACGACCACTACAATTGTAAGGCAACTCAACTTCTCTATTGTGCCTTAAATCCGGAAGAACACAACCGGATATCATCGTGTGATAGTGCCAAAGAAATCTGGAAAATGCTTGAGGTAACACACGAAGGTACGTCTCAAGTTAAAGAGACGAAGATAAACATGCTCCTTCACGATTATGAATTATTCCAAATGAAGGACGATGAATCCATCTCGATTATGCTCGACCGATTTTCGGTCATCACTAATGGATTAGCATGTTTTGGAAAACCACTTTCGAGTAGTGAGAAAGTAAAGAAAATTCTCCGATCACTACCTCGAGAATGGGACGGTACGGTTACGGCAATAATGGAATCCAAAGATTTAAATACTCTCGATTTTAGTGCTCTCGTTGGTTCTCTTATCAACTACGAGATTGTTCTAAAATCTCGGAATGCCAAACCAAAACCGAAGGAGAGGTCGATAGCCTTCAAGGCTAAAATGTCGAAAAAGAAAGAAGAAACCCCGGTGGACGAAAGCGACGAAGAAATGGCATATTATGCCAAAAATATTAATAAGTTCCAACACTTATTAAACCGGAGAAAGAAGGACATTCAAGCGGGCGAACCTAAGAAATTCGACAACACTTGTCGATTATGTGGTAAACCAGACCACTTTGCTAAGAACTGTCGAGTAAAGCAAAAGGAGGTTCTAATCGCAACATGGAGCGACGAAGATCCCGATGAAGATTTTCTTGAACAAAATAATCTCGCGCTCATGGCCCGGAGTTCATTCGACGATAGCGACGTCGAAAGCCAAGTAAGTAATTCCTACGACGAACTTTTTGAAGCATTCGAGTTACTACATACGGACTATCAAAATGCTTTAAATGAAATTAAGTCCCTCAAGTCTAAATATAAAACTTTGGAAATTGAAAATTCCAAAATACTTGAAAAAGGGAAATTTGTCGAAATTGATCATTCGAAATGCCTTGAAAATGAAAATATTTTGAAAAATGACCTTTTAAAAGTTCAAGATGAACTAAAAATTTTGACAAAGAAATTCTCGTATGAACGATAAATTTGAACAAATGTTATGTGTGCAAAAAGATACGCTAAATAAGGAGGGGTTAGGATTCAAATCACGTCAAAAATGAATCCACAATTTCAAAATACCCCAATGTGAAAAATGTTTGAAAATTGGGCATCATATTTCAAATTGCAAAAGCCCAAGACGGACGATAAAAACTAAAAGGATTTGGGTTCCTAAAGGAACAAACGTTTCAAACATCGTCTATGTTTCAAAAGAAAAACCAACTATCGGTTGGATCCCCAAAAATAAACTTTGACAAATGATATTTTACAAAGGGGGAGAAGGAAATAATATTTTCAGGGGGAGTTTATACCCTTATTAATGCATAAATTGGTATCATGCATATTTATTTCATTTGGTATCCTTTATATTTTTTGTTATTTTTTTGATGAAAACAAAAAGGGGGAGAAAGATATGAATTGAGATAAAAATGATAAAAATGAGAAGGAGATGAAGAGGAGATAAAAATGAGAAAAATCGAAGAAGTCGAAAAGAAAAGAAAAGCAAACAAATAGGGGGAGTTGAAAAAATTGAAAAATGAAAACGAAGGAGTTGAAAAATAAGGGAGATGAAGTCGAAAAAGAAAAGGATTGGAGAAACTAACGAAACGATCAAAGCCGAAAACTTTGATTCGTAGAAATATACATATATTATTTTTTACAGATTATCCAATTCAAGAGTTGTTTTGTAATCATCAAAAAGGGGGAGATTGTTGGAATATTTATTCCACACATTATTTAATTTATGTTTTGATGATTAAAGTTGCTAAACTACAAAACAACATCGAGGCGAAGCAAAACGACGAAGCAGACGAAGACGCAAAAAGTTGCAATCTGGACTGCATTAGCGCACGCTAAGGGACATATGTTAGCGCACGCTAACGCGGAGTAAGCTGCAATCCAGCCAAGTTTCGAAGTAAGCTGCAGTGATGTAAACTGTTGAGATAGCGCACGCTACACATCATTATTAACGCACGCTATCGAAGTCCTGTTACCGTTGTGAAGGTATTCAAACAATGAATGACGTATGCAATGAAGTCATCATTAGCGCACGCTACAAAGGATGATTAGCGCACGCTAAGATGTTTGAATCTAGTCAATCCGAACGTTGGGAAAAGCAGGTCAAAGTCAGCATATCAAACGGTCACTTTGACAATCCATGCAACGGATATATTGGATTAGCGCACGCTACAAAGGAAGTGGTAGCGCACGCTAACTGTTAAGGGCAGTAGCTACTGGTGTAATATCCGCAATTTCGAATTTCGGTAATTTTATTTTTTCGGCGGAAGTTCGTTTTGACGACTCGCTCATGACCTTTCGTCATTTCGAGAATGATTAATTCTGCACTTTTTGTCAACCGAGTTCGTTTCGGTGTCGTTTTGTTGAGTTCCGTGCTTTTTAACGACTTTTCTAAGCATGAGTTCGACTTTGTAAAGTCACCATTAATTTTTGGTAACTCCAAAAATTCTGAATTTTTGCAATATTATAGAGCATCGAGTTAGCTTTCCAATGGTTCGAACGGTGAGTCAATCGGAGTCCGGACGAGAGAGTTATGGTCGATTTAGCTCACCCGCTCGTTATTGGCGATCACCGCCGCCGAACTTCGGCCGTCGTCCGACACGGCCCGTGCTGCACTCGTCCGGATAAGCCGGAAGTTTCGTCTCGTGGCTCGACCGTGTCGCCCGACACGGCCCGTGCCGAACTCTTCCGGATAAGCCTGACGACCGCCGACACGCCCGGCCGTGTTCCAGTGACACGGCCGAGTCGTGCCAGTCGCTCGGACGGCCATCGCCGGAAGGCCCCTCCGCGCCGCGACCGTGTCTAGCCGGACACGGTCGAGTCCTCGCTGTCAATCTGCGCGCCACGACCGTGTCGGGCGGACACGGTCGAGTCTCCAGCTATTTAAAGCCCAGCAATGCTTTTTCGCCATTTTTTCTCCTTCTTCCACTTCTCTTCAAACTGGGCGTGTTCCAAGATTGTAGCCATGTTGTTTAACAACATATACATGAAGTTTGGAGGTTCATATCATCAATCATCCGTTCCATAACATCCTTTGATCGAGCGACCGTGCCGATTTCCTAGAAATCTAGTTTTGGGAATTTGGGGTTTTTGTTGTTTTCGTCCGATTAATCCGATTTAACTTAGGATTTTGATGGATTGATGATTATTTAGATGTATTATATCATTTCCTTGTTATTCCATGGTTGGATCGTATCGATTCGTTGTTTGAGTCGAGTTCTTGACCGACGCCTTGAAGGTGTCCTAAAATGTCTTAGAGGGTTTTCGGGCGTTCTACGATTATTCCTCATCGTATGATCATTGATTTATTAATTATATGATGTTAGGGTCGAGTTTCTTATGAAGAAACCGAGTTGAACCCTTCCGCTCGTTGTCGTCTTCCTTTTCGATAGCATCGGGCGTTTGAAGCTTTCGGTTGAGCCGTGTTCGTAATACTTGCGTATCGATTTTGAGGCAAGTACCTTGTCCATACATTTCTTGTTTTGTGGATATGATGATTGGTGATCGTCTTGGTATGTGTGTGTGTTTGTTTGAAACGGGTTTTCAAAAGATTCGACTAGCCTCGTTAAAGGCTCACTTTCAAAACGCGTGTGTTTTGTAAATTGTGTGGATTGTAAGTGACTATGTGAATCCTATGGATATGTTTGGTGTTGATGTTGCGCTTGATAACGCGTGTGTGCATATATTATCTCATTTTTGGTGTATTGTGATTTGACGATTATGTCGTGCTTTGTGTTTGTTGCCTTTGGTGGATTGTATGAATATCCTTGTTGTGACATGTTAATTGTGTGAATGTATTTCGCTCACCTCGAGGGTCCGACGGGATCACGGAGGGAATTCCAATGGTATAGCCACGGATTCACGAGTGCGGTTGTTTGTTTGGTGAATGTATTTGCTCACCTCGGAGGGTTCGACGGGCCACGGAGGGAATTCCAATGGTATAGCCACGGATTCACGAGTAAAACTTCACGAATTGGTGTATATGATTTCAAAACGCATTCTACTCACCTTGGGAGGGTCCGACGGGTTACGAAGGGAATCCAATGGTATAGCCCTCGGATTCACGAGTTGATGTTGTATTTTGGTGACCAAGGTTTACGTATCTTGGGTGATTATATTGTATTGATGTTATGTCCGCCAAGACACGTGACATGGGTTTTATCCTTGTGTATTCCGTTGGTTTTCTAATTGCGAAAACAAAACCTTTGGGTGTGACCTGTTGATTTTGGAAAGATTAGGATTTGATAATCCTAAATTGTTTTCTATTAAAACTCTCGATGGCATTTTAAATCGCTTTTACAAATTGTTCCCCTTAATTGTGGTCTTTCGGTTTGAATGTTTTACCCAAACTCTTGCCTCGGGAAGTACTTTTCATTATGTTTGGATCTTTGATGAGTCCCGGTTATTGTTATTCATGGAATGTGAATTGTATGGCTCGTATTTTTGCACTTGTACTTGCACTAGCGAAACAAAGGAGTTTGCTAACCCCAGTATTCGGGGTGGATGTCTATTTTTGCATCTGTGTTTTGGAGCATGGCACGTGGTCGGCACGAAGGATGATGAAAGATGAACGATACTAATCACACGAGGACCCGTTGATGTTGTATTGGTATAGTTGTACTTTATTTTCCGCTTTATATCTTTCCGTTGTACGGGTGTGGTTGTATTTTTGACCCTGCGTGGGCATGAGTTGTATTCGAGTTGTATGTATTTATTGAAAGACCAAATCGGTCATCGAGTCATTTTTGCCTTGAAGGCATTGTCGAGATGTTAAATGTTGTTACCACTGGTAGATCCTCGAGGAGAGGGTCTACGGCGTGTAATATCCCCGAGTGGATTGGGGTGTTACAGAATGGTATCGGAGCTTTAGGTTGTGGAAACCTAGCCGCCGGGTCGATAGTGTCTATTGAGTTTTTGTCTCGTCGGATTTTGTCTGACTAAGTCGTGTCGCGACGCGTCGTCTGAGTTTGTCGGTCGTGATTAGTATCGTGGGCGATCATCATCTTCGTGCGACCTGTGAATGTAAGTCTCCCTTCTTTGTGTTGTGCCTCGTGTGACACGAGCTATTTTTATGATTATTTGTTAAGTGACGGAATCCTCTTATGGATTTTGATTTTGTGATATGGGGTTATTTGACTCTCATATTTCGTTCATATGAGGAGTAGCGTTGCTCGATTGTGTATGTTGAACCGTATTTCTTTTATCCGCTGCGTGAGTTCTTTTGCAATGACTTTCGGTATTTTACCGACCGAGTTTTATTTCGAAAACCAATTCCTTAACCGAGTTTTTGGCATTATGGCCTTGATCGCTTTGGCGAAATTCTTATGACGGTATTTAGCATGTTGTAAAATGGCTTTTGTGAGTTTTTGAAACATTACCGTCATCGGCCTTTTTGGCATTTTTGTAAATGGTTTTTAGTCTGGTGGGTTCCGGCGTGGGACCACGGCGCTATAATGTTCGTGTAATTACTCAAATTTTGGGCATTCTAGCCCATTGAATTATTTTTGAAAACCTTGAGTATCTTAGAAAATTAAAATTCGAGACGTACTTTTAAAACGAATTATTTTCTCAGATTTTCAAGGTGCCTTCTAGTACCGTAATATGTTTCAAAATCATTCCAATTGAGGACCAAAATATTTTGAGATATTTTCAATTACTTTTAGAAATGCGATTGCTTAGACCCAAGTGTCGATTATTCGAAAGTTTTTCACTACGAGAAGGCGTCCTCATTTTTGTTCAAACGCAAGATGATTTTCAAAGTCTCGAAAATGATGTTTGTTCAACTTTTGTAAAATGATACTCAAGATCAACCGGTGTTTCCAAACTGTCTTCAAAGGTGGTTTTCGCTTTTAAAACCTATCATTCCTGCTTATGACCGGAAATGCGTGTATGGTTTTCGAACTTTCGTTACGGTGCCAACCCCAAATTGTGATTGAATTGGTTGCGTGAGCGTCGAGTCGCTCGCCACGTATATGTTTTGTTGGCCCTCCGTGAGAGGTGTGAACGGTGTTTACTATTTATCGCCTCGTGGTGATTTGCGTGTTGTCGCACTAGTGTGAGTTGTTAAAGCCTCGGATTTTTGTGCGTTATACACATGGGTGATTGTTTCATGATGTTTGTGATTGTGTCTTTTTGCCGTCGGGATGTTGTAATCGTCGAATGATGCCGTTGTTGTTGTGATTTTTGTATGCGTTGATATGTTATGCCGAGTTGGCATCTCCGGTATGTTGTTTTGCGGTGTTTTGATCCATTGTATCGAGCATTTGTATTTTCGGTATGCCGAGCCGAGACGTTTCAACCGTAATGTGCCGGGCATGCACGTGTATATTGTCCTTCTCGTCGGTAACACATTTCAAGTGTGGACTCGAGGGACACCGAATTCAATTTTGCGAATTGGCTACCGAGACTTTTGGAGTTCGCGCTCAAAGACAAGTATCGAATCGGCTTTGAGAGGCCTTCAAGGATGTTTCGCGGTTGCTTGTTGTGTCGTCACCTTGATTTTGTGTTGTGAGTTGCGGGGCGACCTTCTTTATAAGGGTCGAATGTAGTACCCGTGTTGTTTTTAGACTCTGCATTTTCTCTTTCTCGAGTCTATCGACTCGCTCGTGTTCGTTGATACTTTCAACTTGTTCGTATTTCGGTTTCGCTGCTCGAACGAGCCGTGATCTTGTTTTGGGTCAACTGGTTATCGCCGTGACTTTTTCGAGTTCGGCCGATTCTTGTGAACCTTGTTCGGAAGTGACATCATCCGGTTTTACTAGTTCTCTTATTCAAGTGGATCGGATTTGGAACTTCGTATTTTCGACTGTCGACTCGTTTATGTTCGTTGACATTTCTGAGCTTGTCCTGCCCCTTGTTTTTGTTTATCGAACGAGTGTGGCATCATTTCGGAATAACTAGTTTGTCGTTGTGACTTTTCAATTTCTATTCCCTTTCATGTGGATCTTATGTGAATGCATACGTTGTTGTTTTCACCGGATCTTGTTTTGTCTCGAGTCGAGATGTGAACCTCGGAGTTGTCGGTTGAACCTTATTGTTCTTCGTGATCCGAACATGACCGCTCGATTTTTGTTGTCTCGATCGTTTGTTTGTTCGGTTTTGTTCTCGTTTCATGATTGTTGAGCGTTCAGGCTCCTTCCTAATTCCCTTAAGTTTGGGAAATTAGTCTCGTTGTCGATCTTCCAACCCTTGGGCGGTGGAATTCAGTATTAGTTCAGCGATTGGCTCGCGTTTCGATTGATGTACCGTTGGGTTGGTCAATCATACTGACTTTCGTTCGTTGTGTTTTGTGATTGTCGGATAATTGACTTGGCTATATTATCCGTTTGATGACGCTTGTCATTTGTTGGTTTTATTGTATCCCTAACGGCGACATTGTGTTGGTCGTCGTGGAGCGTGTTTTCACGCCGTATGTCTCTTTGCGTTTCTTGCAGCGTTTCGCCGTTGGGCGCGAGTTTTCCATTTTTGTGTATCTCGTCGAGTTTTCTGGCGGGTATATTGCTCCCCTACTTGTTTTAAGTTTCGGACGAAACTTCTTTTAAGGAGGGTAGAATGTAATATCCGCAATTTCGAATTTCGGTAATTTTATTTTTTCGGCGGAAGTTCGTTTTGACGACTCGCTCATGACCTTTCGTCATTTCGAGAATGATTAATTCTGCACTTTTTGTCAACCGAGTTCGCTTTGTCGCTTTTGTTGAGTTCCGTGCTTTTAACGACTTTTCTAAGCATGAGTTCGACTTTGTAAAGTCACCATTAATTTTTGGTAACTCCAAAAATTCTGAATTTTTGCAATATTATAGAGCATCGAGTTAGCTTTCCAATGGTTCGAACGGTGAGTCAATCGGAGTCCGGACGAGAGAGTTATGGTCGTTTTAGCTCACCCGCTCGTTATTGCCGATCACCGCGGCCGACTTCGGCCGTGTCGTCCGACACGGCCCGTGCTGCACTCGTCCGGATAAGCCGGAAGTTTCGCCTCGTGGCCCGACCGTGTCGCCCGACACGGCCCGTGCCGAACTCTTCCGGATAAGCTCGGACGATCGCCGACACGCCCGGCCGTGTTCCAGACACGGCCGAGTCGTGGAGTCGCTTTGACGGCCATCGCCGGAAGGCCCCTCCGCGCCGCGACCGTGTCTAGCCGGACACGGTCGAGTCTCGCCGCTGTCAATCAGCTGGCCACGACCGTGTCGGGCGGACACGGCCGAGTCTGTGCTATTTAAAGCCCAAGAATGCTTTTTCGCCATTTTTCTCCTTCTTCCACTTCTCTTCAGCACTGGCGTGTTCCAAGATTGTAGCCATGTTGTTTAACAACATATACATGAAGTTTGGAGGTTCATATCATCAATCATCCGTTCCATAACATCCTTTGATCGAGCGACCAGTCGATTTCCTAGAAATCTAGTTTTGGGGAATTTGGGGTTTTTGTTGTTTTCGTCCGATTAATCCGATTTAACTTAGGATTTTGATGGATTGATGATTATTTAGATGTATTATATCATTTCCTTGTTATTCCATGGTTGGATCGTATCGATTCGTTGTTTGAGTCGAGTTCTTGACCGACGCCTTGAAGGTGTCCAGAAATGTCTTAGAGGGGTTTTCGGGCGTTCTACGATTATTCCTCATCGTATGATCATTGATTTATTAATTATATGATGTTAGGGTCGAGTTTCTTATGAAGAAACCGAGTTGAACCCTTCCGCTCGTTGTCGTCTTCCTTTCGATAGCATCGGGCGTTTGAAGCTTCCATTGAGCCGTGTTCGTCGGAATACTTGCGTATCGATTTTGAGGCAAGTACCTTGTCCATACATTTCTTGTTTTGTGGATATGATGATTGGTGATCGTCTTGGTATGTGTGTGTGTTTGTTTGAAACGGGTTTTCAAAAGATTCGACTAGCCTCGTTAAAGGCTCACTTTCAAAACGCGTGTGTTTTGTAAATTGTGTGGATTGTAAGTGACTATGTGAATCCTATGGATATGTTTGGTGTTGATGTTGCGCTTGATAACGCGTGTGTGCATATATTATCTCATTTTTGGTGTATTGTGATTTGACGATTATGTCGTGCTTTGTGTTTGTTGCCTTTGGTGGATTGTATGAATATCCTTGTTGTGACATGTTAATTGTGTGAATGTATTTCGCTCACCTCGGAGGGTCCGATGGGATCACGGAGGGAATTCCAATGGTATAGCCTGGATTCACGAGTGCGGTTGTTTGTTTGGTGAATGTATTTGCTCACCTCGGGAGGGTTCGACGGGGCCACGGAGGGAATTCCAATGGTATAGCCACGGATTCACGAGTAAAACTTCACGAATTGGTGTATATGATTTCAAAACGCATTCTACTCACCTTGGGAGGGTCCGACGGGTTACGAAGGGAATCCAATGGTATAGCCCTGGATTCACGAGTTGATGTTGTATTTTTGGTGACCAAGGTTTACGTATCTTGGGTGATTATATTGTATTGATGTTATGTCCGCCGAAGACACGTGACATGGGTTTTATCCTTGTGTATTCCGTTGGTTTTCTAATTGCGAAAACAAAACCTTTGAATTTGTGACCCTGTTGATTTTGGAAAGATTAGGATTTGATAATCCTAAATTGTTTTCTATTAAAACTCTCGATGGCATTTTAAACTGTTTTACAAATTGTTCCCCTTAATTGTGGTCTTTCGGTTTCGGAATGTTTTACCCAAACTCTTGCCTCGGGAAGTACTTTTCATTATGTTTGGATCTTTGATGAGTCCTGGTTATTGTTATTCATGGAATGTGAATTGTATGGCTCGTATTTTTGCACTTGTACTTGCACTAGCGAAACAGTGGAGTTTTGCTAACCCCCGAGTATTCGGGGGGTGGATGTCTATTTTTGCATTCAGGTTTTGGAGCATGGCACAGGGTCGGCACGAAGGATGATGAAAGATGAACGATACTAATCACACGAGGACCCGTTGATGTTGTATTGGTATAGTTGTACTTTATTTTCCGCTGCTATATCTTTCCCGTTGTACGGGTGTGGTTGTATTTTTGACCCCTGCGTGGGCATGAGTTGTATTCGAGTTGTATGTATTTATTGAAAGACCAAATCGGTCTACTGAGTCATTTTTGCCTTGAAGGCATTGTCGAGATGTTAAATGTTGTTACCAGCCTGGTAGATCCTCGAGGAGAGGGTCTACGGCGTGTAATATCCCTGAGTGGATTGGGGGTGTTACAACTGGACTGAAATATAAAGTGATTAACGCACGCTACATGAAAGCCTTTACGTACGCTAGAGCAAAAATGTGCGATAGCGCACGCTAAGAAGGAAAGCTAGCGCACGCTAGCTAGTCAACTGGCAGCAACGGCTAGTAAGGAGGAAGAAGGCTATAAATACCAAGGAGTTGGTATTATTCCATACAACAACATTGAGCAAAGCATACATACGTGTTATATCATTGTAAACATTATAGTTGTTGTTCTTGAGCTTAATTAAGAGTGATTGAGTGTTATACACAAGATCATACACGAGCGATAAAAAGAAAAGATATGATTTGATTCGGTGTTATTAGGATCAAGGATCCGGCATTGTTAGAATCACAATCGCTATCTTAGTGAGGTTTATCTAGTACCCATAGAAAGCTAGAGTGGTTGATTCCTTATCCAATAGAAAAGGAAAAACGGTTTTACTCGGACCGATAGAAGACGAGCTTGTAACGGTAATCCCTCGACCGATAGAAGAGAGGCGTAGAGGTTTTGATCTTAAGCCTAAGGAAAAAGATACATCGAGAGAGGACGTAGGCTTCGTTAATAGCCGAACCTCTATAAATCCTCGTGTCCTTTATTTCCCGCAATTTATTTTCGCTTCCGCATAAAACGGCGCAAATATCCGATTTGGTACCCAACAAATCAAACTCCTCAATGTTTATCAACAAACAAATTCTAATGCAACTTAAACACTTTAAAATTAAACCTATAAATACACTAATATTCCTACTGCAGAAATCTTTTACATCTATCGTTCAACATCGAACAAAAAAAATACAGAAAATACATATACACAAAAATACACATAACACAATATACTAGTTCATAGGCAGAAAATACAAGGAGGGGAAGAAGATATTATCTGCCCTGCACGGGATCGATCCAGCAGCACATCCTTGCCCCAGCAATCCTCAACACTTTACATCTCTCATTCTCTTCAGTCAAGGTAAAATAATCTTAAATTCATGTGGTTCTTACGGTTCATATTAGATTCCTCTATATACAATCAAACACATTATTCCAAACGAACAAAGCAGCCTCAACTCTTGACACTCTATGCTCACCAACTTTCCCGGTAATGACATACGGTTCTCCATACTTTTCTTCTCTCCATCAGGTAATTTCAACCCTCAAATATTGTACTATAGTTTCACGTTCGTATCAATTTATTGAACAAAACTAGAATTTGTCGACTAAGACAACCCAATGTCACTCAACTTATAATCAATTACCAGACATATTTATCACGGCCAATCAGCCAGACCTTTCAAACCATATATACTTACCGAATTAGAGACCCTTAAACCCTTTCCTGCCTGAACCCACTGCTGGAACAACTCCATTGACAATAAGCCCGAAAACAAACCCGACCTTGAATCCTAATCTCCAGCCCCGACATAAAAATTTAATATACAAAAGAACATTCATATAACCCTCACCATGAACTCAATTCAAATTCGTTAGTTTTCTTCTCCCCATATTTTCTTTTCTACTTTTCAACTACTTCTCATTTTTCAAATTCTTCTTTCATTTTCGACTTCTCGACTTTCTTCGTCTTTTCTCCTCCTTTCATAATCTGTAATTCTTTTTTATTTTTATCATCATCATTCCATGATGCGTATTCTTTTTATCGACATTCTCTCCCTTTGTCATACTCTCTCCTCATACACTCTCTGCATATTCTCTCCCCCTTTTGTCATAATTAAAAAGTACAATAATATGTAAAAACGATTAAGTAAGACAATTATGGGTAAAACTCCCCCTGAAAAATAGATTTCCTCATTTAAAATAATGATAACTCCCCCTGAGTTAAATATCAATTGTTAAAAAAATAATTATTGAAAATATAAATTATCAATATACCAATTGATGGAAATATATTAATTTTGATTTTTGGGGATCCAATCGACTTTCGGTTTTTATTTTGTAACGTAGACGATATTTGGAATAGTGGTTCATTTTGGAATCCAAACTTCCTTAATTTTTGTCATCCGTCGTGGGATTTTTCAATTGGAAATGTGATGCCCAAGTTTGAAATATTTCTCACAATAGGGTATTTTAAAATTTAAGGATTCAATTTTATTATACGGTTTGAGTCCTAACCCCTGTTTGTTTAAAGATATTTTTGAATGGAAAGCATTTGTTCAAACTTGTTATTTCCGCACGAAAATTTATTCGTTAAATTTTTAAGTTCATTTTGATCTTTTAAAAGATCATCCTTTAATTTATTTTAAACTTCACGGCATTTAGAATGATCGGTTTCAATAAATTTCCCTTTTTCATTTATTTTGGAAATTTCGATTTCCAATAATTTATTTTTCGATTGGAGGGATTTAATTTCAAATAAAGCATTTTAAAAATTGGTATGTAAAAGTTCGAATGCTTCAAATAATTCGTCTTGAGACGATGTACTCACATGGCTTTCGACGTCGATTTCATCGAGTGAACTTCTTTCCATGAGTGCGAGGTTATTTTGAGTATATTCATCGTCATCCTCTTCGTCACTCCATGTTGCTATGAGAACTTCTTTCTTAGGAATCGAGCCTCGGTAATTTTTAGCAAAGTGGCCTGGTTTACCACCGTCGACAGTTGTTGTCGAATTTCTTAGATTCACCCGATTTGATGTCCTTCCTTCTCCGATTTAATAAGTTTTGAATTTGGCATAATATGCCAATTCTTCGTCATCTCCATCTATCGGGATTTCTTCTTTTCTTGACATCTTAGCTTTTAAGGCTATCGATTTTTCCTTCGGTTTTGGCTTGGCGTTCGGTGATTTTAGAACAATCTCAAAATTTATTAGCAAACCAATAAAGACGCTAAAGTCTAGCATGTTGAGGTCTGTAGATTCCATGATCGCCGTCACGGTGCCGTCCCATTCGATAGGTAGTGATCGTAAGTTTCTTGACTTTTCACTGCTTGATAGCGGTTTCCCGAACGAAGCAAGTCCATTGGTGATGACCGAAAATCGGTCGAGCATGTTCGTGATGGACTCGTCACCCTTCATCATGAGTAACTCGTAGTTATGGAGAAGCATATTAATCTTCGTCTCTTTAACTTGAGTTGTTCCCTTGTGTGTGATTTCAAGAATTTTCCAGATTTCTTTAGCACTTTCACACGAAGAAATACGGTCTACTTCCTCTGGATTTAAGGCACAATATAAAAGTTCACTAGCCTTATAGTTGAGGTGATCATTCTTCCAATCCTCGTCATTGAATTCTTCGAAGCTCTTAAGTGACCCGTCGGATTTGGTTGGAACTTTTGGGCCAAAGCAGATGATCTTCCAGATTTCTATATCATAGGCACAAATGGAGATCGACATCTTTTTCTTCCAAGTCGTGTAATTCGATCCATCAAAAAATGGAGGCCGATTTGGAGCAAGACCTTCGACCGAGGCAAATTGAAATGCCATGGGATCGTCTTCTCCTTAGATGTTAAGCCGATTTATGGATACCCGCTCCGATACCAATTGTTGGAGAATTGGTACCTTCGTCATTTGAAATTTACGCGAAGTATAATAGAGTTATCAAACTCTTTTGCGTTGCGCAAGCGTAATTAACTTACGGAAAGTAAATAACACAAGATTTATAGAGGTTCGGCCAAACGTGCCTTCGTTCTCTCTCTGTATCTTTTCTAGGCTTAAGATCAACCTCTGTGCCTCGTCTTGTATCGGTCTGAGGGATACAGCTACAATCTCGTCTTCTATCCATCCGAGATAAATCGTTACAATCTTGTCTTTATGTCGGTCCAAGATAAATTGTTTTCCTTTTCTATCGGATAAGGAAGCAACCTATCTAGCTTTCGATGGGTACTAGACAAACCTCACTTAGATTGAGATATGATCCTAACAATGCCGGATCAACGATCCTAATAACACCGAGTCAATCTACAATTCGTATCTTTCCTCTCGTGTATGTTTTCGTGTATGAACACTCAAACACTTATAAATTAAGTGCAAGTACAACAATAATAATGTATATAATGATATCTGATCAATATGAGATTTGCTTGTAGTTGTTGTAGTGAATTATACCAAATGCCTTGGTATTTATAGGCATAAAGCCCCAACTAGCCGTTAGCTTATGTTGCCTGCATTACGTACGTTACATGTCTCTCACTATGTACGTTAACAACATTACGTACGTTAAGCCTCCTTTGTTACGTATGTTATGTATAGTACAAAACAGTTCAGTAGCTCATGTCTTCTTCTTTACATCCATTATATAAGACCCATTACGTGCGTTAACTTCAGTCAAAATATCCATTGCATTCTAACCTACTCCATGACGTCATATTCAATAGTTCCTTGTTTGAATTCATATTCAAATCATTACGTACGTTATTCAATATGCATTACGTACGTTAATCTCATTCATTTTCGTATGTTATCTTCAGTGTGTTGCGTATGTTAACTCATGTCGTCTGCACTCGCCTGCCTTCAGGTGACTTTCTGATTACATATATTATTTTAACTGCATTACGTACGTTATCTGATCAGGTGACTATTTCTCATCTGATCAGTTAGCTTTTCTCATCTGGTCTGATCAGGTGACTTTTCCCATCTGGTCTGATCAGGTGACTTTGACTGTCTGGTTCGTTCTGTTGAATCCTTTGTTATTTTGGTTTGTTCTACAACTCATCATCAAAACCAATTTATGATTATATGGAATAGAATATTCCAACACCCAAGCCATCACTCAGATCCCGATTCAGATGGAGATGATAATGACCTGCAAACAAGTCTGAGGATGAGCCGCAAGGAGGCTCGTGAAAAAGACTTTGATCTGTATAAGGCTGCTGATGGCCAAAGGACTTTTGCTGAACCACCAACATCAGCCCCCAAACAGGAGGAATAAGTCCCTCCAACCGGAGCAGATGAAACCCTCACCATACAACCGGAGGAATCAGTCTCTCCTAAGGAATAGGCAGTCACTGAGATCCAACAGGAGGACCCAGTCCTTCCTGTACCCCAGGGTACAGAAACCACTCAGAGACAAGAGGAATCAGTCCCTCTGTCTCTCCAACAGCATAACAAGCGGAACCATCCGAGGTTTCTGTCCTACAATAGGTATCCACTCCTCTCCCTACAGGATCCCCATACGGATCAGAAGAGGACTTCCACGCTGATGACACCCAAAGGTCTCATCATGATGTCATACCTAAACAACTTGGAGAGCCATCTGATTCCAAGCTCGCTCACCCCAACTCTCCATGCACAGAAGCCCACATCGAACAGCTACAACAGATCGGTCATCAAACTGTCTTCTTATAGGATGCTGTCAAATCCCTGTACAACACCGGTAAAGAGCTCAACTGGATGACAGAAACTGCTCAGTACGAGCTTCCGAAGCTGTAAAGGATCATGCAGGATGTGGAAGAGGCTTTCCGCCTCATGCCCAATGCATTATGGCAAGACCTTAACCAATTGAAGTAGCATCAGGAGTGCATCCTGAAGTAGGAACAAAAAAAGCTGTGAGTATCGGATGCCAAGACAGTAGCCGCCCTCGAATTCACTGGATCAAAACTAACTACTCATGCTCAGAAGATTTATGAACTTACCGCAGTGGTTGCGCGTCTGGTGGATTGCATCACAGACCCAAATAAAAAGCAGGCCGAGTTGTTGGATATTCTTCAGGATATTCACGGAACGATATTTGATCTTGATAATACCAAAATGGGGAAAGGTGCAAGAGGATGGTAGGAGATGGCGACTGGAGAAGGAAAAGAATATGGAAGCCATTCTAGACAACAATGTTGCATCAGCAATTAGAAGACTAGCCGGTATCGGGATAGGTCAATGAGCCAAATGATACAATGTTTCTGGTTCTCATCCCGAGTTCCAGGATCCTAACTTACCTTGGAAGAATAATGTGCAGAAGCCTGCAGAAACCAAACTCCCGACAGAAAGACAACCATCAGCTGAAGAGTTGAAGACATGGAAACATAATGAACTGATGAGATACTTCTGTGTTCTCATTAGGGAATCAACCATGATTAATCACTTTAAAATGCTGGAGGATGCCTCCAAGGAGTTCTCAAGGCTTCTAGAAGAAGGAAATCTCCCACTCTAGATCAAGTTGAAATCCAAAATCCAAAAGGGTAAATAGCCAACCCACCCAGAAGACTGGATTCTCTCTTTTGACGTATCCCATGAAGGAAGGAACATATACAAGGATCAATAAAGAGACGCATTAGTCAACTGGTGGAAGTGAAACGAGCATGACTCCTCCCAGAAATATTGGAAATGTCAGTCTTATAAGGGATAGAACTTCTGTTATCTGCATATTACTGTCTCCTTTTTACTTTCCGATGTAATCTTTTAAGGCAAACAGCACTGTAATATGTTCATCAATAAAATACCCTTTTATCTCAGAAGATTACAGCTCGTGATCTAATGTTATTACTTTGATTATATTTTGTTTTGAAATGTTATACCAAGTATAAAACATCGATAAGTCTCAAAGATATAAGAACTTGTCTGCGAACAGTTCATAGATTAAGTTGTGTTCAAATATGATTACTTCATGTAAGATTGTGCATATGCGCCAATCATAATAAAAATTGTAATACACTTAGTCCTGTAGGATTTATTATTTTAGAACTTGCCCGCGAGCAGTTCAAATTTTTAGACCAAGTCTCGAAGATCAGAACTTTCGACAGAAGACTTGAAGACACCCTCTCTTTATTAGAAGTTTTGGCATTATCAAAAAGAAGAAAATTGTTGGGAAAAACCCTCCATGTTTTTTATAATAAATCATACATCCTATCCATACAGCCCAAGATCTTCCAACAAATTCAAGAGTCCTTTCCTACAGCGTAGTTTTCAAGATACAGCAAAGACGAAGATGTTGGATATTGCAAACATGTTGTAAGTGTTTTACTTAGCAAAAGTAAAACACAAATCCAATAGAACTGAAGAAACTTTAAACCATTGAGAAATCAAATATTCTTTATTCATAAAGTATTCAAGGTTAAAGTAGCATTCATGCTGATAGGACAACATTTAATGTGGCCTAAGAGACTACAGTCTGAAGAGCATTTAATGCTGGTCAAAAGAATGTCAGAAGCATTAAATTCGAATCGCCTTTAATTCAAAATATTCTGAAGCCGCCAATCAAAGCAGTCTCAATCTCACCAACCGGTCAACGGCTACATTTATAATAGATTCATTTCCAAGGTTATAAATAGTCCCAAGCAAGAGAACAATTCTCAACTGACAATTCAAAGAATTGACAATCTGATTATCAAGCTTAGAAGAGCACTATATTTATTCAACCATAGAGCTTCATCAAAAGAGAAGAAATATACAAAGTCCTCAACGTGAACAACACACTTATAGCGAATGCTCATCAAGCATGCACCTATTGTTCGATCTTGTCATACCAATCTTACGATTGAGTTTACTTAGCTCTGTGTGGACTAAGCCTTGCTACCTCTGACCTGTGTGGGACGAATAGCGCCAAGGACAAAACTTCAATTTGTGTGAGAATAAGCAAGTCGAAGAAGCCAAATTCAATCCGTGTGAACGGCCCAAGCTGTTGCCGGCTGTATCAATATGTGTCTAGGACCAGTGGACGTAGAGGGGTTTACCTTAAACCACTTTAAGCAATGTGTCTTTACTCTCTGCATTTACTGTTTTCTATCTGCCTGTGTGATTTTAGTGTATATATCGTAAAAACCCTGTATGCATCAAGATAACAGGAGATCATTTAGTTGATGTATTTACATCAAATTAACCTTAGACTGCCGCTATGCAAACAAACTTCAAAAAAAATGCATCTTATTCAATCTCCCTTCTAATTTGTTTATAATTTATACTGTGGCCAACAACTTTCTTAAGACATAATTCACATTTAGAAACTTTGTGTACAACTTCTCAGTTCTCAAAATGTCTAACACAATCCGTAGGTGCTCAGCATGCTCCTCTTGATCCCTAGAGTAAATAAGGATATCATCGATAAAGACAACAGTGTACTTATCGAGATACCCGATAAACACTGCATGAACACAGCTGGGGTATTTAATCCAAATGGCATGACTACAAACTCGTAGTGTCTGTATCACATACGGAAGGTAGATTTTGGTATGTCAGAATCCTGAATCCTTAACTGGTAGTAACCAGACCGCAAATCAATCCTCGAGAAGACTATCGCCCCTTGGAGCTGATCGAACAAATTGTCAATCCGAGATAAGGGATATTTATTTTGGATGGTTATCTTGTTCAGTTCTTGATAATTGATATACAAACGAAGTGACCCCTCCTTTTTTAACAAACAAAACTGGTGCTCCCCAAGATGAAGCACTCGGTCTAATATATCCCTTGTCCAGAAGTTCACTTAACTATTTCTTCAATTCCAACATCTCCACTGGTGCCATACGGTACGGTCTCCGGGAAACGGGCGCCGTATTTGGTTCGAGGTCAATAGTGAACTCCACATCACTCTATGGTGGTAATCTCGACAAATCATCCAGAAATGTAAGGATACTCACTAACAATCGGGATCGATGATAACTCCACTCCCCCACTCTCAACCGTCATAGCAAAACACCAGTATCCAATACAGCCCTGTTTCAAAAGTTTTACTGCCTTCATGGCATTGATCACGCCTCCTGACCTACCCAGTTTACGACCCATGAAAGTATGTTCGTACCATTCTCAGCAGCTATCGAAATAGTATGAGTTCGATAGTTCATGATAGTACCGTGACGATCTAACCAATCATCCCCGAGGATCACATCCTCACCTATTAGACCCACGACAATAAGATTCGAGGGCCAATACCAGATCCCAATTATCACAAGATAATATATCATCTCAGGGTTACCAACCAAACGATCCCCACTAGGTGTACCCACCACAAAAGTATCACAGTCAAAAAGACCATCAAGACCAACGTGATGCACATAGTATAACACAATAAAAGAATGTGTAGCGCTCGAATCGAACAACACAAACTAGATGAGAAAGGATCTGAGTAGTACCTGCAACAACTGGTGCATCTATCTCATCTGTATGCCTCATCTTGTATAATTGAGGGTGAGATGATCCAGAACTCGATACTCCCGGCTGACCCCGACCATGACCTGTACTCTGAGGAGTCTGAATAACAAGAGTCTTCTGATTAACACTAGTTTCCTTAGGAGCTGGAGCTGATTTCTGAAACCGGGATGCCCTGGCGGTAGCCTCACAATAAACGGCTATTTGACCACTCTGCACACAAGTGGAACAAGTAATTGGTGGTGACTTACAGTCAAGTAGAGATGATCGATCAAACAATAGTTAAAATAATTTTTCTCGGTACCAGTGAAAGGTTGGGTCTGACGAATATTCCTGGATCCACTACTCTGATAAACCGAACGGCTAGCTGATGAGTGGGTGCACTTTGATCTTGATAATCCAATGTTTTTACATCTTGAAAATCCACCAGATGTCTTCAACTTCTTATTTTCAGAACCTGACTCTGCTGCACAAGTTTTCATCTCAACAGCTAAAGCTCGATCCTGGTTCTTTCAGGGTAGTGCACATAAAGCCCGCCATACCCTTTCGGATTCTAGGTTTCATGCGAAGGTTGAAGTAGCGAATCTTATCTGCTTCGCTTCTTATTTGATCCCGGACATAGCCTAACTGCTGATTATTAGTGATAATAGCCTAAGATACTAGTACATCTTGAGATAATGCTGTGAGGAAATCAGTGATCCTGAGTTCTTGGACGGGCCACGGACAATACTCAACCTCTATTGCAGTCTTAAACTCAGCCCATGTGGCCACAAGTTCTGTAGGCCTCACTACCTCCCACCAATCGACAGCTTTCTTATCAATGAGGTATCGATCAATCGGTACTCTTCGCTCTTCAGGATATACCACTGCATCAAACATTATGTCTAACTGAAAGATCCAACCTTCCCAGTATAAAGGGTTCGCTAAACCAAAAAAACAAGGTGGATTCATCTTCATCACTTCAAGTAGCCACTTACTCTCTCTGTTATTCTAATATGGATGATTATTACAAAGCCCAGCATAGTTCAACTGAACCAACTGCTCTGCTACTTGCTGAAGAATAGTAGCAACTCCAAAGTCAGGATGGTTACTAGTCGGCTAATCCTAGTTGATAGAATGGTTCTGAAGATCCTCAAAACTTGCAAGGACAATGTTCGACCTCGTACCCAAACCAGGAGATGATTGAGCAGATGCAATCGCCTCGCCGACTATACCACGGCCACGACATCGGCCGCGTCCACGATTACCTATACCACATAGTGGAGAATAAGAAGAAGGTAAATGTCATGATAATATTCAATCAAAAGTTCAATAATTGGCCCAAATAGATCAATATACGCTCAAGATAAGGAATTAACGAGAGTTTGAGAAGTCTTACAGTAGGGTCACACGGTATGACGGAGTCACAATGATGTTAAGCTCAACGACTAACTAACTAATATGACTCAATAGGCAGACCCAACGGTCCAACAGGCTAGCTACTCACAACCTAGTCTCTGATACCATATATGTAACACCCTTGGTTCAACATGGGTTGCTACACGGCATAGAACCTTCCACCGAAGCCTACAAGGCTTAAAAAAACATTTCACAACGTTTAAAACATACTCTAACATTTCACAACACAAAATAAAATGATTAGGCCGTGTTCTTGGCCAAAACAGTTAAGTAATCAAAGTAAAATCCGACGTTATTAAAATATCACAGTTTTGCCCACGCAAGGGACTTTCACAGTTATTTGACAACTCGAAACTTCCAGGACAAGTTGACAAAATATAAGGACTAAAAAAATAATCACTAGACTCGAGATCTTAACATCCCTATTGACCGTAAAGCCCATATTGTCCCCATGCCGGTTTCTTAGAAGAAGTATCACCTGAAATGCATAAAAGCATTTCGCCATTTAAGGGGTTAACATTCGAATAGGTAGTGCAAGTACAAAATTACATACCATTACAACGTTGCAAACAGGAATTTCTCATTTTCAACAACAGTTTTCAATATTCCGGAATATTCATCAAGCATTCAATTAAATCACCATCACACAACACACGAAGGTAATTCCCGTGATCAGGGCCCTTAGCACAGGTCCCTCGAGGTCCAGCAACGGAACAATACTTGAATAATAACAATTCAGGAAATGAGAATTGATCGAAAAAATCTTATCGAGGCTAATTGTATAACACAGTCATATCAAAACAATAACGAGTCAAGAAATACAAACAATTGAGGCGAGAAAATAAAGTCAGAGTCGAAAATGCATAAAAAATTGAAAAATCAAAAGTGCGATTATTACAATCAGCTCGTGGCCAGCCGTTGCATCGACCATTTAATATATGTGAGGTGGGGGTAGCTATATTTCAGTCAGTCCTTACTCAGATCAGAGAAGTCGATGCACAGCCGCCACAGCCCAGTCGGCTTCTTTACCAGGACTGGGTTAGCCATCCAGGTCGAAAATTTGGCTTCCCGGATGAATTTACTGCCAATTAGTTTTTACTTCTTCTTCCAACCTCTTCTGCCACTCGGGTCCCAACTTCCTTCGTTTCTGGATGACCGACTTGAAGCTTGGGTCAATATTCAGCCGGTGGCAGGCGCATTCTGAGACAATTCCCTGCATATCTGAATGAGTCCACACAAAGATGTCAAGATTTTGCCTTAGATGGGAGATGAGCTGAGATCAGGATGGTTCTTGTAGATTGTGACCGATCCAAAGTTGTCGGGCAGGGTTGGCATCATCCATGCTGATGAAGTCCAGCTCCTCTACCGGTTCAGCATGGTAGATTTTTCTCTTTCGCTTCTAAAACCATGGGTCGACATGATCTTCCTCAATAACGGGCTCTTTCCCGGACCTTCGGGCCTAGTTTCTATCCTAGTTGACCCATGCATCGGAGGTATGACCGGTCCCTGAACTTTCCATTACTGGTTCCTTTCTAAGGAGGTGCTCTTATTGCTCTGATTTGGGTATGTCTGGTTGTCCAGGACATTCCCCAGGGGAACTCTCGAAGGCATTTATTTCCCGAGTCCTGATGCTAGAGTGCATTCTCGAGCTGCTTGCTGACCCCTGGATGGACCTTGATGCCCTCTGGTGTAGGGAATTTAATGCACAGATGGTATGTAGATTGGGTGGCCCTCAAACTCGACATCACAGGTCGACCTATGATGGCATTGTAATCATTTATACATGTCAATGATCTTATAAGTCGTGCTCATTGTCCTCATGATCGACCCCTGGCCAAATACTAGGGCAAGATCGATATTCCCCAGTGTAGTCGTACGTCAGTTAGAAAAGTCGTGGGTATCTTATGGCAGGACATAAGACTGGTCTACCTTCATCCTCCGTAGCGTGTGAAGGTATATGATGCTGGCGTAGGCCCCTGAATCGACGAAAACTAGGTGCACTGGATCCGAATTATCGGCAAGGTGATAACAAGAGCATCTGAATGAGGATGGACGAGGCCATCGGCATCGAATTCGTCGAAAATGACTGCGAGTTGGGGGTTACCGGAGGTCTCCTATGCTACTGAAGAAAACCTTCTGGCCAGCGCTCAGCTCGCTGATAGGAGGTTGTAGCCTCTCGGATCGAGGCTTTCCTGTATCGCTTCGACCGGTGATCATCCCCTCAGCGGTTCCCGTCAAAGTGAGTATCTCTCGGGGGATTTAGGTGGTGGCGGTACTCAATCGCATTTCCCTTTGGCCGACTCGGCCCGGTTCTAGCGATCCCGGTGGTGACGAGAAAATTACCTCGATCCATTATCGTTGCTCACTGCGATTATAAGCCACAACACGATCTCAGCACTGCTCGGTATTATGACCCGCGGATTCGTGACATTTTTAGAAGCGGGTCTGATCTATTTTCTACGAATCTTTGTAGATTGGCCAAGAACTAGGAGCAGGCCTAGGTTGTTGTTTTGATCGAATATGGCTGCAGCCCCCACCGAGAAGATCTCGAGGTAGTTGGCCATAAACTTAATTCGTCTTTTCTTGAAATTTTGAGTAGTCGAACTGGTTTCGGAGGAGCCTACCCCCTTACTCTCCCGACAAGGTTTTTGGCGGTTCTCGTGTGCGGTATCACGCATTTCTTCTTGCTTTTTGCTCGATCCTTTCTAATCAGAGGGCATGACTAAAATTGGGGCTAACATGGCCGCCTCGCGAGCGATATGAGAGCTGGCGTATTCCAAAAACTCCTGGTAAGTGCGTGGGGTGTTCTGGCACACCGCCCAGTGAAAGAACAAATTTTTCAAAAAGCTGACTTGAGCGGTAATAGCCAACACATCATCTCATATGGGATCCGTTTCCAATATTTGCTTAGTGAAACGGGATATATAGTTTTTTAGGGATTTATTGGGTCCTAGCACAATAGAAGCAATGGAGGAGCGTGGGGCGACACATACGTGAGATCCCATGAAGTGGACTCGAAACGCCGCATGAAGCTGAGCCAGATCTGGACATAATGATAAGGAAACGAGTGGTACCACCTTTGAGCCCGTTCTCCTAAGGTTAAGGAGAACATCTGGCACCTGAATCTCTTGTGGGCCCCAAGCAGGTTCATCCATGAATTTTAATGCCCGAGCTGGGTATTGGGGTCGGTCTCCCCATTATATGGTGAGATTTGGGGGACCTTTAGCTTTTCCGGGAGAGGCTATGCCAATACGCTAGGGGCGAGGGGTCTCTCCTGACTGTCAAGCCATCTTGAACTGGGGGACGACTGGTGTTGTTTGTTTTCAAGCTCGGTAAGTCACTTCTTGAGGAACTTAGTCTCACTCGAGTTGCCAGATATTGTGGAGATGTTTAGGCCAGGACCTAGGACCAACGGGCAGTCTCGGCTTCAGCACAGTCCCGACTCTGGACAGTCCGAGCAGGTGTCATTTTTTCTGCTTTCCTCCCGCCTCCCAATCATGCGAAAATGAATATGGGGGGGGGAGGTATGGTGCTTATAGGATGGATTGGTACTTTCATCGTGACCATCTGTCTCCTCTTAGACGACCCGCGAGACGGCTCTCTTCTTGTCCTGCCTAGGGGAGTATATAGTGTTGGAATATTTTATTCCAAATATTCATTATCGAGTTTTGATGATTAGTTGTTTTTTTGACAGAGGATGATTAGTTGTTAAACAAAGGAAAACAACAAGGAAGTAAAACAAAACAACGAAGAAGTCGAAGTCGCTCGTAACGGGAAAAGCTACATGTAGCCAGAAAAATCGACTGTAGATAACATGCTTAACGCACACTATATGCATTGTATAGCGCACGCTATCAAAGGTACATAACGTACGTAACACAAAGCTGTTAACGTACATAATGAAGTATTTCAGAATTCAAACACGACACCGTTGGAAGATTCCGGGTCAAAGTCAAGCATACAACGGACAGTTTGACAAAAGAAGGCAACATATATATTGACTGATTAACGCACGCTACGAAGAAGGAATAACGTACGCTACTGAACGTAGTTAACGTACGTAATGAAGGATCACAACGTACGTAATGAAAGAAACGAAAGCTACTGGACTCATCTGCATTGATCTTAACGTACTTAACAATATGTTGTTAATGTACGTAACACACTTAACGTACGCTACAGAAAAAGCCTCTTCTTAACATACGCTAAAGAGTCAGAAGAGGCTAACGGCTAGTTGGAGAAAAATGCCTAAAAATACCAAACCATTTGGTATCAATCCACACAACAACCTTGAGCAAATCATCTATAGTTGTGATATCATTGTAAACATTCTTGTTGTTGTATTTGTGCTTATATTGATAAGTGTTTAAGTGTTATATACAAAAACATACACGAAAGGAAAAAGAAAGGATAAGATTGGATTCGGTGTTATTAGGATCAAGGATTCGGCATTATTAGAATTGTAATCTATATCCACATGAGGTTTGTCTAGTGTTGTTACCCAAAATATTATCCGGAGATGATATTTCTGGAAAGGTCGAGTAACAAGCAAATGCGAGAACACTTCCGTGGGAAAATAAATAACACAAGATTCGTTGGGGTTGTTAGTCCCGGGATTGAATGCTCTCGCGAGATGTTATTAATATTAATACTTTGGAGTACAAATATCAATGTTAGAATGCTATTACAATGAGTGTAAAGATTCTAGTTATCTTAGCTATAGAGCTTGAAGATTGCCGGAAGAACCAGATATGAAGCTCTATGTGTTCTTGCTTTTTGGTGTTCTGTATATGTGAATGAGTATCACTGTGTATGTGTATGTATTCGTCAGGTAAGTCTACCGTTCTCTCTGTACGTTTTTCACTGTCTTGGCCACTGTTGGAGGCCTACTACTTATAGTATAAAAGGTTGTTGGGTCCTCCCCGGCGATCGCGGGCGACCGCTGTATTCTATATTAGAATAATGTGGGCGATCGTCCCATCATGTGGGACTGTTTCCTTAAAGTCCGAGGCTGCAACTGGCATCCAGATGTGCGGGCCAATGAGGAGTCCCAAACTTGAGCCTTTGCTTGTCCTCAAGCAAAAATCAATTTTAAACAAAAAGTATCGTGAATACTCGTGCAAGTCCGTAGTGCTCAACTTAATCTATACTACCCTGAAAATCTCAAAGAATAATACGAGTGTCGTAATAGTGATTCACATCCACGGACACTGATTCCAAGAAGTAATCATTTTCAGTCCTAACCAATCGTTCATGAAGAAAATCAAGCTCAAAGATTAACAAACGTGAATTTAACCGACCGCTAATACGAAGGGTTAGAGTAAACAAGCTAACTCGCCCAACCCCACAGTCTAGTGGTAAAATTCAAGAGTTTCATTATCAAAATTACTCCTCGGACAGCATTCCCTTATGTATGATCATAATAAAGATTCGAGTTAACCACTAGGTTCGGATCTCGGGATGTTTCATCGGGATAATCCTAGGGTGGATTTTCATTCTCATGTATTGGGGAACCGTTTGACGTAAAAGACACTCATGGGGCACATGGATGCTTCTAGTTACTAAGTCCCCCTCTACAGCGGAGAAAAAATCTCGAATAGCAAGTCCTGCATGTCAAGGTTTCCGTTTTACGCGAGAGTAAACTACGGGTCACGTGAATACCCCCGGTTACTAGGCTTCCCATCATCGGTAGTGCGATATTTCTAAATTATTAATCTATTTAGGGTTGTCGTTTTACGCCAGAGTAAACAACGGGTCACGTGAATACCCCCGGTTACTAAACTTCCCATCATAGAATATGCATAATATCTCGAGTTTTTGGGAAAAACTGTCCGACTCTAAACTCACTTTAAGTGCCCACATGACTTATGTTACTGGACGACTAGCTACGCGAAAAGTATAACCAAACGTATAGACAGTGATTTGAAAACACGTATGTCTCCTTTCTTATCTGCTAAGATTTCTACAAAAACGATAAAATTTCGGACCTAATTGAATACTCAATAGAAGCAGATATCGTTGACTGCAACTCGACCAAAAGTCAACCGTTTCTTCCAAGAGACATCAGTATCGTAACATCAGTTTTACTCACGGAAGCATGAAAAATTCACGAAAAATTCACGTTTTTAACCATCGACAGCGCGAAAGAAAAATAAAGCAATGATGAAATCGCAATTCCTAACCAAGAAAATTTAAGAAAATATCGCATGCTTCAATTTATTCCACTACACATAAAATCATCAATAATAGGACTCATGTGAAAATAAAAGAGATAAGAAAAAGTGAAACTTATTCCAAATGTCTTCTTGAAATCCAACACATGTCTGAGTGGAATCGTCTGTCAATCCATACTTCAAGTAATGCCCCACATCACCAGGGACCCCAAAACTTAATCTCTAGTCATGAAATAACTGTAGACATAAAGTCAAGAAAGACTAGAATATGAAGGATAATGCTCATTGGGGTTATATAAAAAATATTAGAGAAATAAGGGCCACAAGAATACACGAATCCAAATGAAATAACAAAACAAAAAAAATCAAATAAAAACAACTGTCTAGAAAGCAAGTAAAAATGATGGGTTGCCTCCCATCCAGCGCTCTATTTTACGTCTTGAGCACGATGTGGAAAATAAAAAATTAACGTGGCTTCTTTCTAGGGAGATTGCCAAATGCCCCCTTCTTGCAATCTATAAGCCTTTTATTCCACAAGGGAGGCTTTGGTTCATGCCTGGTTACCAAAAATAATGAGTAAGAATAGTTATGCGGACAACCAAAAAATGATGGAAGAATGTAATAATGATAAGGTATGAAAAAAATAAATAGAGTTCGAATGGGTAAATAATAAAGACATATCATGAACCTCATTAGAACTCAAGGAATCAGCCTCAACAAAATCATAAGTAATGGGATCAATCTCTCCCATTATGGATTTAGGAAACATTATGCGCAGCACCGTTAATAAAATTTTAGGCACAAAAGTGTTCACCTTATTAGTCGAAGTTTGATGACAATTTAATGAAATTTCTTTGGAAACATCATCAATGATAACTTCTTCTATAAGCTCATCACACTTTATGTAATTATTAGGTGCTGGGGGATCGACCCTAAAACTTAGCATGTCTTTCTTCTCAACCTCCCCCTCAACTTCACTACTAAATATATGAGCTGGAAAATAACCATAGTGAATCTCAAGACCACGACTTGCACATTCTCGCTCAAAAGGAGTACTATCAGGATTATTGAGAGTGTCTATACATTGCTCAAGCATGGTCTTTTGTTTCGGGGGAGGGGGCTGACTGACCCTATTAGGCAAATTTTTAAGATTGTCGAAATTTATGAAATGCCAAGGGTCATGATAATCAAAGGAATACATAATGAAAAAAAATAAAAATATAAAGACTAAAAAAACTTCAAATTAAAATTAGAGTCGCTTGGTATTGATATTAGCGAAAAAATCAGTCCCCGGCAACGGCGCCAAAAACTTGTTGTGAGGAAATCCCTCATACTATGCCGCAAGTGCACGGTGTCAACAAGTAATAAAGTGATAAGTAAGATATCGTTCCCTCGAGGACTGATTTCACTAAGTACCAAAATATAGTCAACTCATAATTTTATTTGAAGAACAATTATATGGAATTATTCCTAATCTAATAGAAAATTAATAATAGCAATACTAATAATAATAATAATAATAAGGGCGTAGGATTATGATTTTCACCTCAAATAATCAGGAGTGATTTTTATTCAATTCAATTCACCTTTATTCAATTGATTGTAAGCCAGGAATTCCTAAATTATTCTAAAGCCTTTCCAAGGTCGATAGAAAATACTACGAATTATTAACTCGATATATCCCTATTCGAATTAGATAATTAATAGCTGAAACAGTTCAAGAATCCCTACAATAAATAGGCTTCACAATTCCATGAGTATATTCCTATCTCACGAAAATTATGATTCGTCTCACAAGAACTATGCCTAAATTTCATCTCCCGAATCCATAAAGACATTCAAAACAATTCAACTGTTGGCCAGACAATTAAAAATAGGCCTGGGACTTTTCGGTTCCTGGGAGAAAAATACAGGAACCATAACCGAACCGCATAGTTTTTTCGCGGTTCGTTTTTTCCAGTTTTTTTTGTCCGAACTGCACAGGAACCGAACCGCACAGGAAGCGAACCGAACCGGAACCGAACCGGAATCGATTTTATATGGTTTGGACGAAATATATTATATTATATTTTATTTTATTAATAATATATTATATTATTTTATATTATATTAATTATGTTTAATAAGAATATATTATATTATATTATATTCAGAAGGTCGATTTCCCGGATCGGTGCGGTTCGGACGGTTCCTTGCGGTTCAGATCGGTTCTTCTTTAAAACGGACAAGAATCGCGAACCGAACTGAACGGAATACTAACAATACGAACCGAACCGAAAAAAAAAATTTGTTGCTAGGAACCGAACCGAACCGCTTGCCTGCGGTTCCGGCGCGGTTCGGATCGGTTCGCGGTTCGGTTCCCAAAAGTCGACTCTAATTAAAAAGCATTAAGAACAGTAAGAAGAATCCAATTCAATAGAATAACGAATGAATTGAAATAATAATAAATAAATCAAACCGTCATGTAATCGGCTACAATCACAATCCTACTCAAACAGATCTAGAAAATACGATGCGGAAAAACTAAGAAAAACCGTAGGGATCCGTGGTCTTGTCGTCGCCCATAATTCTCCTCCTTGTGTTCTTCTCTCTAGCTATTGATGTTTCCTCCTCTGTCTCCTCCTCTTTGTCTTCAGCCCTTCAATGCTTATTTATAGTCGTCCTCAGCCTCCAAAACGCGTCCGGGAATTAGGATGGGAATCGGCTCCAAAAACGGCCCAGGAACGCAGAATATTCAGCAAAAACCGCCCGGTGGGCCACGGCTCACTTAATCTGTGCCACGGCCCCTACAGCTCAGTGAGATGCCTGGGCGTCTTTTTTTCTTCCTGGGCCGCGGCTCACTTGGTTTGTGCCGCAGCTCATGACCAAAAACTGCTGTTTTCGCCCGTTTTTCATCGTTTCGGCTTCCGGACTCCGATTTCCTACAAAACATATAAGAATAGTGCATTAAAAGCTCATTTATGCTGATTTAGGCTCAAGATGGATATAAAATAATGATAAATAAGCGCATAAAAATACGCCTAACACACGCGTCCTGAGTCGCTGTCAGGGGAGGACCCACTTCGTATCTTTCGGCGGGCCTGTCGGTAGGTGTGAGGTTGGTGACAGGCTGGGGTCAAAGGCCTTACCTTGCGACGCTTTTTGTGGATCTGCACGTGGGTCTTCGTTCAAGATTCGGTCTTCGAAGACTCTGACGGGTGTCGGATTCACATGCCATATGGGACGATCGTCTACAATCAGATATCATTGGTGATCGCCAGATGCCTATAGACGATCGCCTTGGACGTCGATCGCTAGGTGCTTGCCCAGCGTCTATCTTCTTTAGCTGGCTCCTGACCATTATGCCGATCATCATCGAGGCGTATAAATCGGCGCACAACAATTGCCCCCCAGCTCGCTCCGATGTTGAAAACATGGGGTGAGGTGGCACTGTTGGCGATCACCGGTTTTAGACCATTGGCTCATCTGCTTATGACAATGAAGATCGTCACCTGGACGATCTGATTTCGAATCTGGACGATCTCCTTATGCGCTGGAAATAGCGGGAAATGAAGGCAGGCTCTCGAAACGTTGCAGGGACACGCGTCACGCTACTGTTGAGGGAGTCCGACGGTTTTGTCAGACTTGTCGCCTGGCGTACCCTCGAAACGACGCGCATGCTGATTTCGAGGGCTGCATTTAATGTGTCCCCCCCCACGGTTGCACTCCAGCCCCTGGGATTCCGCCTATTTGCACAAAGGTCCCTGCACTCGCCTATATTATGAAATTTGGTTAACGCAAGTGCACGTTGTCGTAAGCAAGTAATAAAGTGGTAAGAAAGTATTGTTCCCTCGAGGACTGACTCACTAATTACCGATTTATGCGTATTTCAATTTTATTTGAACTATCGAAATTGGAGGTGCAAGTAATAACTAAAGAAAAATAATAAAAGAATAAATAGTAAAATCGATTGTTCGAAGAAAGAAAATCAAATAGGGAAGTATCTAGGATTGTGAATCCACCTCAGTTTATCTGAATTACTCTTGATTTATATGAATTAAATGATTTCCCAATTTATTGAAGGCAAAGATTCCTAAAATACTCTACTACCTCTCCCGAGGTCAATAGAATTTTCTAAGGCGAATAACACACTCTATTCCTAGGTGAATTAATTCGACAATAGGCAAAAAGTATGAAATATTCAGAAAGGCCACGTAATTCCTATGAGTATATTCCTATCTCACAAGATAAAACGGTTCTCACCAATATTTCCTACCAACTCTCCTCTCCCGATTCGAGTTGTGTAATCAAAACAAATCAATCATAGGCCACATAATTGATAGTAATTAAAACAATTGGGAAAACTCAATAAGAAAGGAAAATATATTTTAATAATGCAAAATCAAAAGTAAATTCGTCAAAACTTCGGTTTCATCAAAATCCTAGAATAGGGGTTCTAGCATGACATGCTAGAAAATAAGAATACACAGAGAATTAAAGAAAGCATAATAGAAATCAAACACACTCGAAGAACTTGGATTCCTCCATTCTCTAGCTTCCGCTCTCTGCACCTTGGTGTTTTCTCCTTCTCCTCGATGCCCTTTTCTTCAGACTTTTTATCTCTATTTATAACCCTCATTCGTCTCCAAAACGCGTCCGGGAATTAGGTCGAGAATAGGCTCCAAAAACGGCCCAGAAATGCGGCAGAAACATCATTACCGCCCCACGGCCCGCGGCTCAGTAAGTGTGTGCCGCGGCCCCTAATGTTCAGCGCCCTATACTTGGGCGCTAGTTGTCTTCATGGGACGCGGCTCAGCACCTTCGTGCTGCGGCCCCCGGTACAGTGTGTGCCGCCCCCAGCTGAACGTGTGTGTGCCGCGGCTCAGCTTCATTGTGCCGCAGCCCCTGACCAGAAATTGTCGTTTTTGCCCGTTTTTCGTCGTTTAGGCTTCCGGACTCCAATTTCCTTCAAAAATATAAAGATAGTGCATTAAAAGCTCATTATGCAGATTTAGACTTAAAAATGGATATAAAATAATTATAAATAAGCGCATAAAAATACATCTAACAAATACCCCCAAACTTGAGCCTTTGCTTGTCCTCAAGCAAAAATCAATTTTAAATAAGAAGTATCGTGAATGCTCGTGCAAATCCATAGTGCTCAACTTAATCAATACTACCCTGAAAATCTCAAAGAATAATACGGGTATTGTATTAGTGAGTCACATCACGGACACTGATTCCACAAAGTAACCATTTTTAGTGCTAATCAATCGTTCATGAAGAAAATCAAGCTCAAAAATTAACAAGTGTAAATTTAACCGACCGCCAATATGAAGGGTTAGATTAAACAAGGCAACTCGCCCAGTCCCACAGTCTAGTGGCAAAAATTCAAGAGTTTCACCGTCAAAAAATAATCCTCGGACAGCCTTCCCTTATGCATGATCAATAAAATGATTCGAGTTAACCACTAGGTTTCGGATCTCGGGATGTTTCATCGGGATAACCCTAGGGTGGATTTCCATTCTCATGTATTGGGGGACCGTTTGACGTAAAAGACACTCATGGGGCACATGGATGCTTCTAGTTACTAAGTTTCCCTCTACAGCGGAGAAAAAACTCGAATAGCTATTCCCGCACGTCCGATTCAAGGTTTCTGTTTTACGCGAGAGTAAACAACGGGTCACGTGAATACCCCCCGGTTACTAGGCTTCCCATCATAGGCAAATGCAATAACTCTAAACCATTAGTCTATTCAGGGTTGTCGTTTTATGCGAGAGTAAACAACGGGTCACGTGAATACCCCCGGTTACTAGACTTCCCATCATAGAACATGTATAATTTCTCGACTTTTTGGGAGAGACTATCCGACTCTAAACTCAATTTAAGTGCCAACAAGACTCATGTTACTAGACGACTAGCTACGCGAAAAGTGTAACCAAACGTATAGACGGTGATTTGAAAACACATATGTCTCCTTTCTTATATGCTAAGATTTCTACAATAACGAAAAAAAATTCAGTCCTAAATGAATACTCAAAGGAAACACATATCGCTGACTGCAAACTCGACCAATACTCAATCGTTTCTTCAAAAAGAAAATCAGTATCATATCATCAGTTTTACACAAGGAAGCACGTAAAATCCACGAATGCAAATAAAATCAAGACAAGCAAGGCTAGCTTTAAAAAAATAACAAAAAATGTCAACGAATAAGTAAAAAGCAACTGAAAGTAACCCCCCCCCCCCCAAACTTAGGACGTACATTGACCTCAATGGACACAGATAGTAATATGCAATAAGATAAAAGGTCAAGTACTCCCCTAATGTCAACTCAGGAACTGGTGCCGACCTCGTCCGGCGAGGAGGGTGGTGTAGATGGCCTAACTGGTGGGATGAAGGGCCCGTACGGGTGCAGTATATGGCTCGTCCACGCAGCAAGGTGGTCCTGATGGTAAGCATCCCTCGCCGCCAAGCGCCTCTCCTCACGTCGATTGTCCCGCCGGGCCTGCTCTCTCATCTCCTCCCGGACAGCTGCGAGGAGGCTCTCTATCTCTGTCCGCATCTCCTCTCTCAGAGCAGCTAGATGGCTCTCTCTCTCTCCTCATCTCCTCTCTCAGGCCGTCAAACATCGCCTGAAGTTTCTCTCTCTCGGGCGGCGGGTTGGACTCCGCTCGCTCATGCATCAGAAGAAGAGGCTCGGGGGACTGCTCATGTGGCTCGTCAAGAAGAAATCCTCGTCCCCGAGCATGTGCCGGCGCTCCACCCCACTGGTCAAAGTGAGAAATAATGCGATGATCTATCGTACCCTGGGG
The DNA here is from genome assembly GCA_033398695.1 of Orobanche coerulescens. Lineage (NCBI taxonomy): Eukaryota > Viridiplantae > Streptophyta > Magnoliopsida > Lamiales > Orobanchaceae > Orobanche > Orobanche coerulescens. The sequence goes on from CM065803.1 coordinate 57,887,827, forward strand.
TGCTAGCGTTGGCTCATCATCCGACCAAGTCATGCCCGACTGGCGGCATAGAGCACAAATGAGAGAGGGGTGCTTCAGCCCCGTCTTGGCCCCTCCTTGAATGCACTAAATGATAGATCGGACCAGATGAGGGGCCACATCGAATCTGAGTCCGGTAGTGATAGCATATAGTAGTCGGGCACGAGAGAGTAAGACCGAGCGGATCTGCGAGGTAGGATCGACTCGTGCATAGAGGAACTATAACCAGGCTCATCCGAACTGACTAAGGCACGAACTCTTAAAATAGAAGGCTGAAGAACCCGGGGCGCGCGTCTCCCAGACGGACCCGGGCTGTGTGAGTGCCTCAAGGAGAGCCTCCCTCATGAGGCTACTCATAGTCCGCGTATATGCCGTCTCGTCCACCACTGGCAACTCGTATAGTCTTCGAATTGCGGCCACCGAAAAATCCACAGTTTGGCCCCGGACGACGACCTGAGTCCGAGTATCTGATTGCCCCATCATCTGCCCTGCCTGAATATGTCACAATAGAGCACTTGCGTAGAACTCCTGGATGATAGATATCACAGCCGGCTCGGGTGGCGCAGTGAAATGAGCCCATCCCATCTCGTCAATCATAGTCAAAAGCTCACCGTCCTGGGGGGCGGGAGTGAATCCCCACTCCGGGATTATTGGTCGAGGCCGGATTTTTTCGTTAAATATTCTGTGAATGTCCGGATCGAAGAATTGGTGAGATTCCAAACCGGCTTGGTTTCGTGATGTCTCCCCTCTTGTGGGGGATGATTGTGTCCTAGCCCTCGTACTTATCTTCCTTTTTCTAGCCATGGCGAGGTTCCTGAAAAACAATAAACACCGGAAATTACACAACTTTTAAGGAAAACTACACACTCTCGACATAAGATACGCGGAACGTGAATATAAAGTCGAATGAGCTTGAACCATCGTAAGAGGAAATTAAGGCTGAACTTTCAAGTTTAAACATGATGTAAGGGTTGGTGGTACAATGTAATCCGATAATCAAATTCGTTGCATATAAATTGAAAACGTTTCGCTCAAAAATTTTCATTGACGCAATTTATCAAACACCTAGTATGCATGGGTTTAAATGAAGAATAAGAATGACAATGGCTTAATCCAATCCCCAACAATAACAACACCAATCGATAGTCATGACAAAACAACAAATAACATCTACTATCCATACATAATCAACAAATACCATCAACAATCAATCGATAATCACCATACCAACTCAACCTTGATAGAACTAAACATATTCAACATTGAATGAAGAACAATACCTCACTTTTAAAACCATGTAGCAATTAAGATTAAGAATTTAGAGTTACCTTGCTTTGGATTGAAGAAGGCAAGAAGAAGAAAACTTGAATGTAGGTTGTCCGAGCGCCGCGCGAAGAAGAAGAAAGAAACTTACCTGTCAGTGTCGGCCGATCCATGTTATAAAGGAATCCTGGGAGGTTGATCTTCGCAACAGGGGCCGCGGCACAGCTTAAGTGAGCCGCGGCCCAGATTACAGCCTGCCTGGACGTTTTTCTTATTTTGTCGTGTGCCGCGGCTCAACGTACGGGTGCCGCGGCTCGTAGTGTAAGTGTGTCGCGGCTCATTTGGTCCGTGTCGCGGCATGGAGTACAGTTTCCTGGGCGTTTCTGGAGCGTTTTGCGTGCCGCGTCTCAGCATCAACGTGCCGCGGCTCAGGGGTCAAGTGTGTCACGGCTCAGTAAGTTCGTGCCGCGGCACAGAGTACAGTAGGTTAGCCCTTGTTGTGTCGACTTGTGTATGCCGCGGCTCGCTTCTATTGTGCCGCGGCCCATTGCTGAATTCTTCCCTGGGGAGATTCCTGCACAGGATTTTCAAAGGAAAACACCTAGAACGTGAGAGATAAGCATATCAAAGCAACAATGACGAAAAAATAGACTCCTAAAATGCATGAAAACACTGAAAAATAAAAATCTACAACTAATACTCGGGTTGCCTCCCGAGAAGTGCTATAGTCTTCAGTCGGACTTATTGAAAATCAGTTTGCATTTCGCAAAGACCATTTGGACTCCGCACAGTCCATCGAACCGTTATTACGTGATTTAAATTTTTGACCATTAGTTTTCAACCGTTCGACTTTCGGTTTGGACATCCAACATTCTTTGCGAAACGGATTAAACAATAGTAGCCTCCCAAAACACCCATTTTGCAACTAACTTGGCACTCGTTTGACTTCCGGCTTAATTTTCAATTCCACGGGCGAACTTATGACAGCATGAGAATTTTTCGATGGTGGATGAACGGATGTTGAAGACAACATATTCAAATTCTTAAGATACATTATTCGTTCTTCATTTTTCTTAGACGTCGAAGCAGCTGAAACGGATTCTGAACACTTTGACCGACAACTCTCCCGGTGTGCGTCTTTCGCAAAGATATCTACGCTTTCAATTTGTGAACACTTATCGACACTACTTGGACACGGAAAGGATTGAAACACTTGGAAAGTGACTTGCTCATCTTGAACCCGTAGAGTGAGTTTCCCTTTTTCCACATCAATGAGAGTTCGGCTGGTAGCTAATAATGGTCTTCCCAAAATAATTGGGATGTCTTGGTCCTCTTCCATATCGAGCACAATAAAATCGGCCAGAAATATGAATTTATCGACCTTTAGTAAAACATCTTCTATTACCCCCCTCGGGTACTTGATAGATCGGTCAGCTAATTGCAGCGAGATTGTCATCGGCTTGGCTTCCCCAATACCTAGATTCTTAAAAATGAAAAGGGGCATAAGATTAATACTAGCACCGAGATCGCATAACGCTCTATGAAAAGACAGGTTTCCTATAGTGCACGGTATATTGAGGCTTCCTGGATCCTTCAATTTTGGCGGGAGCTTTTTCTACAAGATGGCGCTGCACTCTTCCGTCAATGCCACTGTCTCATACTCTTAGAGCTTCCTTTTATTCGATAAGATCTCTTTTATGAACTTCACATAGCTCGGCATTTGTTCCAAGGCATCAGCAAATAGAATATTGATATGTAGTTTCTTGAAAACGTCAATAAACTTGGAGAATTGCTTGTCCAATTTTTGCTTTTGCAATCGCTGCGGAAACGGGACGGGTGGCACATAGGCTATCGGATTGTCAGGAAACAGTTTCGAGCTTCTAGAAATTTGTGATTCCTCAGTCACCGCATTTTTCTTCTCCTCATCTTCACCTCTATTTTTGTTCCTCCCGGGCTGCTCACACACTTCCCTCCCGCTTCTCAATCCAATGGCATTTATAGTCTCTCTGGGGTTTGTCTCAGTTGTACTTGGCAAGGTACCCTCCGTTCGGGTTGTTGACACATTTGTTATTTGACCCAATTAGACTTCCAAGTTGCGAATAGAGGCAAAATGGTTTTGCAAGGTTGTTTCCGTACGGGTCATGAACTGACTCATATTTGCTACTAATTTCGCCATTGCCTCCTCTAGAGAGATTTTTGGAGCAGGATGAGGTTGCTGTTGGTGTTGAGAAAACTGAGGTTGGTTTGAGTTTTGTCCGTTCTTCCACGAAAAGTTGGGGTGATTTCGCCACCCCGGATTATATGTGTTGGAATATGGGTTGTTTTGCCGATTTCCGTTCCCCACAAACTGAGCTTGTTCCATCGGAGATTGCTCGAAAGGATTTCCAACCTGGCATTCCGCACTAGGGTGAGACCCGTTACACCCATTACATGATTCTGTGGTAACGGTGGTAGGAGCATGTGAAAAAGCTTGCAATTGCTGAGTCAAGGTAGCAACTTGGGCCGATAGCGTAGATATTGGATCATTATTGGATATTTCCATCACTCGCTTTGGGTTCACACATTCGGAAGGCCACTGATAAGCGTTTGCAGCCATAGCTTCCAATAAAGAGTGGGCTTCGGCCATCGTTTTGCCCATTAAATCACCTCCGGCGGCTGCATCAACAAGAGTGCGTGTAGAAGCACTCAATCTGTTATAGAATGTCTGAATTTACAGCCAATCCGGTAGACCATGGTGTGGGCATCTCCTTAGCAAATCTTTGTATCGCTCCGAAGCTTCATGAAGCGACTCCATATCAAATTGCCCGAAAGTAGTTATCTCGTTCCTAAGTCTCGCTGTCTTTGATGGTGGAAAGAACTTAGCTAGAAAGGCTTGTGCTAGTTCTGCCCAAGTCATGATAGAGCCCGATCGTAGTGAATTCAACCAAAACTTGGCTTTGTCCCTTAGAGAGAAAGGAAAAAGCCGCAGACGAATAGCATCATCGGTAACACCATTATTCGTGAAGGTGTCACAAATCTCGAGAAATGAAGCGATGTGTGCGTTGGGATCATCCTTTGCCAGTCCACAAAATTGGCTTGCTTGTACCATCTGAATAATAGCTGGCTTAATCTCGAAGTTGTTCGTTTGGATGGTTGGACGCCGAATCCCCGAAAATTTTGCATTGATTTGTGGCATTGCATAATCACGGAGTGCCAATGCCGGTTGAGCTTGCTGCATAGGATTGTCTCCTCCGTGATTTTCTGTGTTATCGGCCATGGTGTCTTTTATCGGTAGCTCACTGACACGCTTTTTGTGTAACTATCGCAAGTGCACGATATCGTATCAAGTAGTAAAGTGGACTTTTTGAGTCCGGTTTATCGATCCCACAAGGAAGTTATGTTATAATTTGAATTATACACTATTAGTCTATTTTTATAGATACTTAAGATTAGTGAAACACACAATTAAAAAGTTTGGTTTAATAATTGCAAAGAAATTGCAATAATAGTTCTAATATTATAAGGAAATAAAAAGATAGCAATATTAATAGATTGATTATCGATAAAATGAAATAGTTGGGATTACAAACTTAGTTCGTCATTAGTTATAAAAGATGTATTGGAGATCATAAGATGAATTTACTTATTATGTTGTGTAGATTCGATTTTCCTTAAAAAGACGGTTTCTCTTCGAACTATAAACGCCCTTACATATTGAATCAATCCACTATATTTCTATGTTGATTGGCTTCAATACATAGCATTAGGATTTGTGAAAATAACTCAATGAATCATCTAAGGACTAGGGGTATATTTCTATCCCCTAGAACAACTTAGAGTGAAGATCATTTGATCTAATCAAACATATTTTCTTTGAAACATATGAAGATCATAAATATCTTCATTAATTGGCCAAATAAATAAAGATTGTTAAAACAATGAAAATCACACACAATAATAAGTAATTCATAATATATCTTTATACAAACATAAATAACATGACTAACCTTGTTTATAATCCCAACTTAAGAAACTTAGCCCATAAAGGGTTTATTACACATATTACAAGCTTTGGTGGTCATGTTTAGTTGAATCATGAGAAAGAATTGATCCTAACTCCCTTAGTAGATAAAGGAGATAGAAACAATAAACTCTCTGAACAACATATGTTGTACCACACTAACAAAGATCACTCAAGAACACAAGTGTGTTCTTCACACAAAAAGAAAAGTTTACAAGAAAATGGAAAATTATAAGATGAATGGTGAATGATGAAGGATCTAAGGGGTCTATTTATACACCTAAAGTCATCTAATAGCTCCAAAACTACAGCATTATTACATTATATCGGATCAATGCCACCATCCCCTCAATAATACACAAAAGTATAAAAATTAGACAAATCATAGCAATTGTCAAGAGTTACGGCCGTAACATCTGTGAGTTACGGCCGTAATCGAGGTGACTTACGGCCGTAACTTCGAATGTTACGGCCGTAACGTGGCTTCGTAAATTTGCTCATTTGAAGCTTTGATAGTTACGTTTTCAGCCTGCAATTCCCTCGGACTTTGCGTTTTTGCCCCAGATCTTCTTCGGATGATAACTTTTGATATATAACTCGATTTTGAATCCGGAAAGACCGCCGAATTCGTCTCGGAAAGCCCTACAACATGAATATATCAAAATTCAATAAAGAGAATATTTATTAAACATGTTGTTTCTTGAGTAATTCATTATTTAATCCGATCATCATCCAATAAAAATAAAATTATTAAAACTAATAAATTAAAAGCAAAAACGAGTAGACTAGCTCAATTATGGGTGAATTTTATCGATACAAACCATGGATAAGTGTACAAAAATGACACTTATCACACCCCCAAACTTGAATTCTTGCTAGTCCCGAGCAAGACTCTTTATTATTCACACTCCAAAAATAAAAATAAAAATAAAAAAATAAGAAAATTAATACACACATAAATTAAAATAAAAAAAGGAGATCAAAATGCCATTAATAAACAACAACCACTTTATACAAGAGATAGAAATGAATCAAGATTCAAAATAAATCTACTAATGTTTTTGAAGTTAAAACACGGTTTTTATTTTGTAATTCCAAAATGTAAGGTTTTCCCCCCAAAAGGTTGATTATTTCTTTCCCACTCGTGATACACACGACTCCCTTTAATGGTTGCTCTCGATCACTCTTTTATTTTTCGACTCAATATGAAGAAGAATTTCATTGGCGTCATCAAATATTGTGATTTTTACAAAATTGAGTGTATTGAAATTCAGCTGCTAATTAAATCAAATCTGCTCATAAACTACATCCCTTTTAGTGATAGCTTTCACACCGTTATTTGCTAACGTGTAGCTCTTTTCACTAACACAATTTCTATCTCATTTTTTTTTCGTAAAAAGGTGATAGCTTTCACATCGTTATTTGCTAACGTGTAGCTCTTTTCACCAATTTTTCCTGAGACTGCAGCTACGCACCAACAATGGTTAGTCCTTTATTTTTCGCAAAATTTAAGACTTCCAAAATTAGTAATTGTCACGCTCAACACTTCTCCTTTTCGTCATTTATTTTTTTTAGGTGATAGCTTTCACACCGTTATTTGCTAACGTGTAGCTCTTTTCACCAATGACTCCTTTTTTTTTTTTTTTTAGGGAATAGAATTTTTGAATAAAAAAAATTTTTAGTTAAGCATAAAAAATCAAAAAAACCACAAATTAAGTAAATTTCGCTTTATTTTTCATTAAACAATTGATTCTTCTTTTCTCAAGGTAACGAATGACTCGATTTTATATGATAATTACAAGGCTTGGAAAGAGAGATTAAGGCTCAAAAAATTTTGGAATATACAATTTTTTTTTTTTTTTTTTATACCGGTTAAAACGATTTTAGAAGTTTGTATAAAGCTAATTTATTGGTGTTATGGCCAGATTTAAAAATCTCAAAAATCAAAATACTATAAATATATATAAATATATATATATAAAAAAAAATTAAGGCAAATAACCAAATCAATCAAAACACACCAAAATTATTAAACAAACACAAATACTAAAACAAACCACCCCCAAACTTGAAAATAAAACTGTCCTCAGTTTAAAAATAAAATAAAAATCAATGCAGAAAAGCAGAATACTCCCTGTTAAGAAAGTTGATGTCTGAGCCTAACGCCTTTTAGAATCTGCAAGAGAATAAATATACGAGGCACACACAAAAGAAAATAAAATATACTCGTAAGTATAACATAATTTTTTAGATGCGCATCAAGAAAGTCCGAAGAGTCGCCTTACGCTGCCATCAAAGTTTTCATAAAAGCAAAACACGAAATAAACATTGTAGTAATGAAATAAAAATACATAAATCGTGAATAGATGCGCGTCAAGAGATCAAAAAGAAACTCCTTAAGCTGCCATCATTTAGCACGATTATTACACACGACAAAAAGTAAAAATACAAGGGGTCCGACATGGGTTATCAAAGGGAGAGGAATGAATCTACTTTTCGTTTTCTCACGGTAAAATCTTCTACCTGCATAATTTTAGCTAGAGTGGATCTCGGTTGAGGAACAAATTCATTGAGTTTTTCGATTAGTTCTTCTCGGTGTTGTTGCAACGACTATGATTCGCTTTGCACGTTCGGAAATAAATCCTTTTCACAGAGTAGTCGATGAAAGACAAGAAACCATCAAAGAAACCATTGACATTAAGCATTCCTATTGGTTTTGATGGACATTTAGTCGGGCTCGTAACCACATGAAAAAGTTCCTCAAGTGTGCCAAAACCACCGGAAGGGCGATAAAGGCGCGAATTATTTATCATGTGAGTTATGCGATCTTGCATATTCACAGATCTAAACTCATCTCCAATAGTTGACCCGGTGATTTTACTTTCAGCAGGTTTTGGGATTACTCCCAACACTCTTACTCCTTCCATATAGGCGATGACTCGCCCCATTAATCCTAGACTTCCTCCTCCGTAAACTACATGAATGCATTTTTCTCCTAAGGTACGACCCAAGTTGTGGGTCGCTTCGGTGAAGCATGCCTCTTTTCCGTAACTAGATCCACCAAAAATGCAGATCGTGTAAAATTTTTGTTGAAGATGATGACTCCATTTTTGAAAAGAAAAAAAAATTTTAGAGAGAGACAGAGAAAATGCGAGTTTGAGGGATGAATGAAAGAAACCAAGAGAAAGTTTATTTATAGAAGAAAAAGAAGGTAAAAATTGTTTAACAAGTTTGTGATTGCGTTTGATTGTGCTTCAACTACTCAATAGAATAATGAAAGCTTTTATCGCGTATCACATTTTTTATTCAAAATCTCACCACACGACAAAAATAAAAGATACTTACGCGTATGTACGGAGTTGTGATTGTGGCTCACATCTTCCTCTCGATTTTACGTTGAAACGGCCTAAACGCCTTCTATGAGTCGGGAGAAGCTTCCCATCCAATTTTCTTACAAATTGGCAAACAGGTCTTTTAACGTCGATTCCCAAGACGTTGTTCATATTCTGGTTTGAATTTATTCCACAAACATTGAATTCGTAATACACAAGTCCACTAGGATGCGTGTCAAGAGAAATTTCGATATTATCTAAATTCTCCTTATTCGGACCATCATTAATGAACCGAATTTTATCTTCTCTGTTTGTAGATGGAATTCCTAAAGATCGACATTTTGCATTACGGTTCCATCTAGCACATTTATAGCAAACGGCTAGAATCTTTGCTCGTCGTTTCTTTGCATATGAACTTTTTCCAAGCCTGGTAAAAATCTAGTTGGTGTTTCGTGAATTCACCTTCTATTCTTACTTTGGCTTCGATAATGAATCTTATGTCAAAAGGTATGCTTTTATTAGTAAGCAACCTCATCCTTTCAAGCCTTGTCTTGTAAATTTTTAAAATTGCATTTTTGCTTAGAAAGGGAAATCTTTTTCAATTTTAAACAATGTTTCATCCATGATAAAAAAACAAAAATAAAAAGACAATGAAAATAATTAAAAAAATAAAAATATATACAAATATCGGTTGTTGTGGGAAATGAAAAATCCGACTTTAATAGACACGGATAACAGTTAACCGCCACTTGACCGGACAAACACAATTTATTACTAAGTTACAACGTCGACAAAATTGTACCTACAAAAATAGTTTATAATGTAAGATTTCAAATATAACTTATACTTCCTAACAACGGCGCCAAAAACTTGACACGCTTTTTGTGTAACTATCGCAAGTGCACGATATCGTATCAAGTAGTAAAGTGGACTTTTTGAGTCCGGTTTATCGATCCCACAAGGAAGTTATGTTATAATTTGAATTATACACTATTAGTCTATTTTTATAGATACTTAAGATTAGTGAAACACACAATTAAAAAGTTTGGTTTAATAATTGCAAAGAAATTGCAATAATAGTTCTAATATTATAAGGAAATAAAAAGATAGCAATATTAATAGATTGATTATCGATAAAATGAAATAGTTGGGATTACAAACTTAGTTCGTCATTAGTTATAAAAGATGTATTGGAGATCATAAGATGAATTTACTTATTATGTTGTGTAGATTCGATTTTCCTTAAAAAGACGGTTTCTCTTTCGAACTATAAACGCCCCTTACATATTGAATCAATCCACTATATTTCTATGTTGATTGGCTTCAATACATAGCATTAGGATTTGTGAAAATAACTCAATGAATCATCTAAGGACTAGGGGTATATTTCTATCCCCTAGAACAACTTAGAGTGAAGATCATTTGATCTAATCAAACATATTTTCTTTCAAACATATGAAGATCATAAATATCTTCATTAATTGGCCAAATAAATAAAGATTGTTAAAACAATGAAAATCACACACAATAATAAGTAATTCATAATATATCTTTATACAAACATAAATAACATGACTAACCTTGTTTATAATCCCAACTTAAGAAACTTAGCCCATAAAGGGTTTATTACACATATTACAAGCTTTGGTGGTCATGTTTAGTTGAATCATGAGAAAGAATTGATCCTAACTCCCTTAGTAGATAAAGGAGATAGAAACAATAAACTCTCGAACAACATATGTTGTACCACACTAACAAAGATCACTCAAGAACACAAGTGTGTTCTTCACACAAAAAGAAAAGTTTACAAGAAAATGGAAAATTATAAGATGAATGGTGAATGATGAAGGATCTAAGGGGTCTATTTATACACCTAAAGTCATCTAATAGCTCCAAAACTACAGCATTATTACATTATATCGGATCAATGCCACCATCCCCTCAATAATACACAAAAAGTATAAAAATTAGACAAATCATAGCAATCACAAGAGTTACGGCCGTAACATTCGGGAGTTACGGCCGTAATCGAGGTGACTTACGGCCGTAACTTCTGAATGTTACGGCCGTAACGTGGCTTCGTAAATTTGCTCATTTGAAGCTTTGATAGTTACGTTTTCAGCCGAATTCCTCGACTTTGCGTTTTGCCCCAGGATCTTCTTCTGATGATAACTTTTGATATATAACTCTGATTTTGAATCCGGAAAGACTGCCGAATTCGTCTCGGAAAGCCCTACAACATGAATATATCAAAATTCAATAAAGAGAATATTTATTAAACATGTTGTTTCTTGAGTAATTCAGTTATTTAATCCGATCATCATCCAATAAAAATAAAATTATTAAAACTAATAAATTAAAAGCAAAAAACGAGTAGACTAGCTCAATTATGGGTGAATTTTATCGATACAAACCATGGATAAGTGTACAAAAATGACACTTATCACTCACACTTTTCCTTCTTGTTTTTCCGAAGAGTGCGCTCGAGTTCAGTATCCAAAGGTAATAGGCCTTCATTACTGAAATTTCTCATGCACTAACCAAAAATTCCTGAAAGGAAAACAAATAAAAAAAATTACACAAAAATAAAATAATATTCAAATTAAGACTAGAAATACTGAAATCGATATTAGTAAAACAATCAGTCCCCGGCAACGGCGCCAAAAACTTGTTACGAAATTTGGTTAACGCAAGTGCACGTTGTCGTAAGCAAGTAATAAAGTGGTAAGAAAGTATCATTCCCGCGAGGACTGACTCATTAATTACCGATTTATGCGTATTCTAATTTCATTTGAACTATCGAAATTAGAGGTGCAAGTAATAACTAAAGAAAACTAATAAAAGAATAAATAGTAAAATCGATTGTTCGAAGAAAGAAAATCAAATAGGGAAGTATCTAGGATTGTGAATCCACCTCGGTTTATCCGAATTACTCTTGATTTATATGAATTAAATGATTTCCCAATTTATTGAAGGCGAAGATTGCTAAAATACTCTACTGCCTCTCCCGAGGTCAATAGAATTTTCTAAGTCGAATAACACACTCCATTCCTAGGTGAATTAATTCGACAATAGGCAAAAAGTACGAAATCTTCAGAAAGGCCACGTAATTCCTATGAGTATATTCCTATCTCACAAGATAATACAGTTCTCACCAATATTTCCTACCAACTCTCCTCTCCTGATTCGAGTTGTATAATCAAAACAAATCAATCATAGGCCACATAATTGATAGTAATTATAACAATTGGGAAAACTCAATAAGAAAGGGAAATATATTTTAATAATGCAAAATCAAAAGTAAATTCGTCAAAACTTCAGTTTCATCAAAATCCTAGAATAGGGTTCTAGCCTGACATGCTAGAAAATAAGAATACACAGAGAATTAAAGAAAGCATAATATAAATCAAACACAATCGAAGAACTTGGATTCCTCCGTTCTCTAGCTTCCGCTCTCTGCTCCTTGGTATTTTCTCCTTCTCCTCGATGCCCTTTTCTTCAGACCTTTTACCTATTTATAACCCTCATTCGTCTCCAAAACGCGTCCGGAAATTAGGTCGAGAATAGGCTCCAAAAACGGCCCAGAAACGCGGCAGAAACATCATTACCGCCTTGCGGGCCGCGGTTCAGTAAGTGTGTGCTGCGGCCCCTAATGTTCAGCGCCCTATACCTGGGCGCTAGTTGTCTTCATGGGCCGCGGCTCAGCATCTTCGTGTCGCGGCCCCTGGTACAGTGTGTGCCGCCCCCAGCTGAACGTGTGTGTGCCGCGGCTCAGCTTCATTGTGCTACGGCCCCTGACCAGAAATTGTTGTTTTTGCCCGTTTTTCATCGTTTAGGCTTCCGGACTCCAATTTCCTTCAAACAAATAAAGATAGTGCATTAAAAGCTCATTTATACAGATTTAGACTTAAAAATGGATATAAAATAATGATAAATAAGTGCATAAAAATACATCTAAAAGCCTATAAAAGGGCTAGGGCCACTTGAGTTCAACCCTTTATGTGCCCTTGCTTTCCAGACGAGACTTTGCCGAATTTCTTTGAAGATTCTCGTGCCGACCGACTTTCCTTCTAGGTAAGAACAAAAATTTTCTCTCCCCTTTTAATCTTCGATTCGAAACATGTCTGGAGGAGGATTGAATGTGCATGAGGCTGGTAGCTCCTTTACCGCCGCGGCTTCGCCTGACCGGGAAGAAACCCCCGTGGCTCTTCATATGGAAACGACCGTCGAGGCCATTCGTGCAGGGATTGCACCCATGGAGATTGAAGAGCTTTTCAACGAGGCCGACGCGGCGAGATCGGCGGCGACGGCAGGGCAGAGGGGCCCGCCGGTGGATGAGGATGAAGCGGTGAGGCTGTACTGGGAGTAGAACAGCGTTTTCGGCCGGGCCTTTTTAGACTTCCCCGAACTTATGGAGGGGATTGCCGGACCGTGTCGCCAGTTTGACTTCGAAGTATATTCCCCCGCTCACCCCTATGAACCTGTGAAGCGGACGGCGTTTCGGGCCGCGGACCCCTCTCTATGGACTCTCGGTCAGATTCGGAGCTCGGCGACCAAGAAAGACTTGAGTCGCTAGAGGGCAAAATTCCATATTCCTTCTGACGTCTCGCTGCACGTGCCCTCGGAGAAAGAACGTGCCAACCAACTTCCCGAGGGTCTGGTCGCCGTTAACGAGATGATCCTGGAGGCCGGCCTACGGTTCCCCTTGCCATTCGCCGTGTCATATTTGCTGAACGCCTGGAATGTGGCGCCGCTCCAGCTGACGCTGAACGCCTGGTTGCAGATCATTAGCACCCTGACAATTTTTGGCGGTCATCGGTTGTTCCGCCTACCTTCTGCGTTGGAAATGAATTATCTCTTCAAATTGACTGCACAGAAGGGATCGATCGGCGGTTATCACATTTAAGGTCGTATGGGCAGGGTGGTCCTAGAGGTGCCGAACAAAGTTCGGGGCGACCTGACAAAATGGTGCTGGGTCGGCAGAGCGTGGAGGTCGGCGTCGAGTGATAGTTCGGAGGAAGAGTTGGAGGTCCCCACCAGTTTTCGGGGGAGGAATACGAGTAAGGGTTTTAACTCTCCCTTTGATCGGATATATCTTGGACTGATCTAATTTGGTTTCCTTTTTGCAGGCTCCCTCGTTCCAGCGATCGGCGACCTTCCTTTCGACTTTTTGATCGTCTGGGAGCGAATTCGGGGTCTGCCGGATTCCTACATCGACATTCGCACAGTCAATCACGAACTTCATCGGTTCGGAGCTCGATTGTTTCGCTTCCCTCGCTACCTGAAGGTTCCAGGTATAAATTCTTACTTCCTTTTTCCTGTACGACGATCGTCTGATTGAAGTAAATGTCTAACTTGTTTGAATTTCTTCTTTGACAGAGATCCATTTTCCCTGTTATACCGAGCCACCGAAAGAGATCTCTATGTCGAACCCCAGACTTTTGGGTCGGCTTCACCAGGGAAAGAAGATGGGTCGTGCCCCTGCGACGACGTCCCGTCCCGTCCCCGAGGTGAGACCTACTAAAGTGCCGGTCATCGATCCAGAAGCTCGGGAGGAGGAGCAGCTCCAGCGCAACCGCAAGAGGCGGAGGCCGGAGGAGCCTCTGCCGGCTGTTGCGCGGAGGTATTCATTTTGGAGCCGCCGGTTGCCGCGCCACCTATCTCTGCTGTTCCGATGGCGGAGGGATCCAGGCCCTCTGCTGCCTTCCTGAAAACTGCGGCGATCACCGAAGTCGAAACTCCTAGGGGCAAGCCCTTTTTCGGCCGCGACCCCGAGTTGGTCACCAGGTAAGACCGGTTTGATCTTTCTCAGTTAGTCTATTTGTGTAAGGCGTAGACTAACTCCTTTGTTTCTTTTTGTTTGTATTGCAGGGTCCGTCTTGCTGATCCGGACGTCTCGCCGATGGTACTGGACTTCCTGGCGAGAAAGTTTCCGCACCAGTCCCTCGACTTCCCTTCTTATGTCTCCCGGGCCATCACCTCTCTGCCTAAGGCTTGGACGACCGATCTCGACGCGATTGCTCGTCGGCGGTCTGGAGATGCCATGCAGGCGACACTCGCCCTGACTCTTCAGGCGGCGACGATGGCCGCCCAAGCCGTTAAGGATTATGAGGGGCGACCCTCTAATGCTCGCCTCCATCGAGATCTTGAGGTCACTCGGAACCAGAATGCTGATTTCGCCAACCGGATAGCGGCCATGGAGAAGGAGTACTTGGAGACGGCCAAACGAGCCAAGCAGGACCTTGACCAGATGAAGCAGGAGCTTGACCGGTCCCGGGGGGTGGTGGATCGGTTTCGCGACCAGATGACGGAGGCTCGCCGGATGCACACGGCCTCGCAGGAGGATGCGACTGGGCTGAAGGCGACAGTGGATCATCTCAACGGCAAGCTGGAGAAAGCGAAGTGAGAACTGGCTGCCAAGGTGGCCGAGCTTGCGGATGCTGAGAAGATGACTGTGGGGTTGAAGGGGCAGTTAAAGGTAATCGAGGCCGATCCCTACCTTAATGTGGAGTACGTCGGCGAGTTCGCCTACTATCTGGCTTACGCCGACGCTATTCGTGCTGCCAAGAAGGTAGGGGTCGAGGTCGGCCTTATGATGGAAGCCTTCAAAGCCTATGTACTTGAACATCCATTGCAGCCGGACTTCTCCCTGCCGATCCTCGACCTCACTGACTTGGGGATCGATTTGAGCTGGTATCCTCTTCCGGATAAACTTATTTATCCTAAAGCCAGTGAGGGAGCGCACGCCGATCCGCCTGCTGGGGGCGAAGGCCAGTCGGGGGCGGCCTGAGTGATGGTGGAGTTGTTTTGTTTTCCTTCGCTTGTAATTTCTATTTTTTTCTTCTTGTACTGCCTTCGGGCTTGTCTGTACGAACTTTTTCGAATGAAATAAAATTCTTCTTCTTCGCATCTGATTTTTTTATATGTACGATCGTCTCTTTTGAATATTTGTATATGAATTTATACAAGTGTTTATATAATTGCATCTGATGCCTTGTTCGCCTGATTGACTGTTTGAATGTTGAATGGATCCGAATGTATTGGTACACTTGAAAATTCTTACTTGTAATTTTCTTGAACGAAACCAATCGTCATGTATGTGTTTGAACGAAGCCGGTCGTGTATGGTCCCTTCCTCCCGATCGCATTTAGGAATAACTCCACTTTACCCCTTGTTTTTGTTTACTTAGTGTAAGTAAGGGAACAAAAATAGTATGTTTGGTGAGCTATCTTTAGTTTTGCCGATTCTTCGAGGGAGGTCGACTGTTTCGACTCTGAGTAACCGTGCACGGTCGCGGAGTTCGATGGACCGACCTCCACAACCGTGTATTTGTGTGCGAGGGACATTCCATCTGTAGGTCTATCTCGCGACTCACTTTATTGTTAGGGTCCTCCGGTAGGCTACGCCCGCCTTGTATTTAAACGAAAGGCGAGCGGTCTTGGTCTGGAGGAGTCCTTGCACTGGGCATCGTCGGTTTATTCGACTCCATGTCCGCGGCTTGTCAGCACTTTTCTACCTCGGGTCGCCATGTTAGATGGCGACCCTCGACGGTATACGTTGTGACGGGGTAGGGACGCGTCGCCTTGTCCGGGTATATCATGTTAGATGATGTACTTTTGAGGGGGCGCGAGCGTGTCCACAGATTTGTTTGGAGGGTCCTTCGGCTACGCTCGCCTCGTATTTAAATGAAGGGCGAGTGATCGCAGCCCAAAGGAACCTTGCATGGACGAAGTTGTTGGTTCCATCGACCTCCAGGACCATGGCTGCACTTTTTCTACCTCGGATCGCCATGTTGAATGACGATCCTCGACGGTATACGTTGTGCTTGTGGGGCGATCGCTTGCATAGGTCTGTCAGATTAGACGACGACCTATTGTAGGGCGAGCGAGTCATCCTCTCTTTAGTTGTTTGTTTCCGTCGAGGTGAATCACATTGATGGGATAGGAAAATCTCATTATACTCTTTGTACATTGGGTAACTGAATATAGAGTTTTCATTGGTAGTATTTCTTCAAATGTACGGCGTTCCAGGGATATTGGTCCGGAGTGCCGTCAGGGTGTTCTAGTTCGTAGGCTCCCCTAGTTAGCCATTTACATATTCTGAAGTGGCCTTCCCAATTTGGGCCAAAGACTCTCGTGTGAGTCTGGACCTTTTTGAGGACTAGTTAGCCCACTTGGAATCGTCTTTCCTTGACCTTTGAATTGAAGAACTTCTCGGATATCCTTTTTTAGATTGTGTTCTTCATTTCCGAGGTCAGTCGCCGTTCTTCCAGCATGTCCAAGTCGATTCGTCAGGCCACATAATTGTCCGTCGTCATCTCTTGTTCAGTTCGGTGGCTGAGGACAGCGATCTCCGAAGGGACCACTGCTTCTGTTCCGAAGGCGAGGGCGAATGGGGTTTCGCCGGTTGAATTTCGGGTCGTCGTTCAATATGACCACAAGATATCTGGAATTTCTCTCGCCCATCGTCCTTGTCTGGATTCAAGTCGTGCTTTGATCGTGTGTTTGAAGATTTTGTTTACAGCCTCTACCTGCCCGTTCGTCTGAGGGTGGTAGGGGGCCGAGAACAACTTTTTGATTCCCCATTTCTCACAGAATTGCATGACTTCTAAACCGTCGAACTACTTTCCATTGTCAGAGATGATAGCCTGGGGTAGACCGAACCGGCATATGATGTTCTTCCAAATGAACTTGATTACTTGCTCTTGGCCGATCTTGTTGAGAGGCTCGGCCTCAGCCCATTTTGTGAAATAATCGACCCCCACGATGGCAAACTTATAGCCCCCTGGCACCGTCGGCAAGGGACCTATAAGGTCGATGCCCCATTGGGTGAATGGCCACGGGCTGTAAATTGAAGTGAGCTGCTCGGGGGAGAGCTTGATGTTCGGGCCCATCACTTGACACCTGTGACACGATCTGGCATAGGCGATCGCATCTTTTTATAGTGTAGGCCAGAAAAAACCTTGTCTGGTCGTTTTGTGGATGAGAGCTCGCCCGCCAGCATGGTTTCCACAGATCCCATCATGGATCTCGGCTAAAATGAGCCGGCCTTCCTCCGGCATAATGCACTTGAGGAGAGGGAGGCTGAAAGCTCGCTTGTAAAGTCGGTCGTCCAATAGGGTGTATCTGGTCGCACGAAGCTGAAGTTGGCGAGCTTTGATATGGTCGTCGGGGACCGTTCTGTCCTTTAAGTATTTAATGAACGGAGTCATCCAGTTCTCTTCGGCGATGGTAACTGTGGTAACCAGGTTTCTGTCGATCGCCGGCTTTGCTGATTTTGTGATTTGGATGTTAGGGAAATCGGCCGCCCCATCTTATGATGCCTGTTTGGATAGGGCGTCGGCCTGGGAATTGTGCTCTCTCAGGACTTGTTCGATCAGCACTTCCTCAAATTTCGTGCATATTTCGGCGACCAATTCTTGGTATTTGACCATCTATTCGCCGCGCGCCTCATATTCTCCCTTGACTTGGTTCACGACCAAGAGGGAGTCCATGAAGATATGGAGGCGGCGAACATCCAGGGCGAGGGCTAGATCGAGCCCGCCTGCCAAGGCTTCGTACTCGGCTTCATTATTGGTCGCACGAAACCCGAAACGCACAGCATTTGTGAAACTTTGGCCGTCGAGGCTGATGAGGACAATCCCTGCCCCTGCTCGCGAGTTGGTTGCCGAGCCATCCACGTACAGCTTCCAAGCAGGGCGGCCGACCTGGGTCGGACTGTGAGGGAATGTTAATTCCACCACGAAGTCCGCCAGAGTCTGGCCTTTGATCACCGTGCGTGGAGCGTACGTGATACCGTACTGGACGATCTCCAGTGACCACTTGAGGAGTCGCCCGTTGGTGTCTGGCCGGTGTAGAACTTGCCTTAGAGGGAGAGTCGTCAGAACCTCCACTTGATGTTCGAAGAAATAGGCCCTTAGCTTGCAAACACTCATGACTAGAGCATAGGCGATCTTCTCCAGAGGCGTGTATCGCGTTTATGCGTCATGGAGCGCTTGGCTAATGAAGTATATTGGCAAGTGGACTTGCCCCTCTGCTCGCACTAAAACATCGCTCAGTGCGACCTCTGAGGCCGCTAGGTAAAGAAATACCTTTTCGCCGGGGATCTGCTTTGCCAGGATCTCAGGGTTAGATAGATATTCCTTGATTTTGGCGAATGCTATTTGACTCTCCTTTGTCCATGCGAACTTTTTGTTTTTTATGGTCGCGAAGAATGGCTTGCTTTTATCCCCGAGCCGATATATGAAACGGTTGAGGGCAGCTAGAAAACCAGTAAGGCGTTGCACCTGTTTGACATTCCGTGGTTCCTGCATGTCGAGGATCGCCTGGATCTTGGTGGGGTTTGCCTCGATCCCTCTCTGAATCACGATATGCCCCAGGAATTTTCCGGAGCTCACTCCGAAGTTGCATTTCATGGGGTTCAGCTTCATGTTGAACTTCTCGAGGATGGCGAACGTCTCGTCAAGGTCATTGAGGTGATCTTCTTTTTGAGGCTTTTGACCACGATGTCGTCAATGTAGACCTCCATGGTCTTGCCGATCTGATTGGCGAACATCCCGTTGACCAGCCGTTGGTAGGTCGCCCCTGCATTCTTCAGGCCGAACGGCATTCGGACCCAAAACTATATGTCTTTTTCCGTGTGGAACGATGTGTGCTTTATGTCTTTCTCCGCCATTGGGATCTGATGGTATCCAGCGAAGGCATCCATGAACGACATCATTTCGCAACCTGTTGTACTATCGACCAAGTGGTCGATATGAGGCATTGGAAAGTGATCTTTTGGGCATGCCGCATTAAGGTCGGTGAAGTCGATGCATAACCTCCAAGAGTTGCTCGGCTTTTTGACGAGCACCGTGTTGGCCACCCACTGTGGCTCATCGGTAGCTACTCCGATTAGTTTGCTATCGAGTAGCTTTTTGACTTCTATATCGAGCGCTGCGTACTTCTCTGGACCGAACTTTCTACGTTTCTGGTGAACAGGCTTCCTTGCCGGGTCGATCTTTAAATAGTGGCAGGCGTGTTCAGGACTTATGCCGACCATATCGTGATGCGACCAAGCAAAGATTCCGATGTTCTTACGCAGTAAACTGATCAAATCTTCAACTCAAGACCGACGCTTGCGCCGATTTGTACTTCCCGCTCCGAACGAGCCGGATCTATCGTTACACTTTCCAACTCTTCAATGGGGACGGTCGGTTCTCGTTTGGAACAATTTCCGGACTCGATCCTTGGATCGATGTCATCCGTTAATCGATGTGAGATGGCATCCTCTGAGTCGGGTTGGTACGAGGTGCTTGGCTCGTCGATCTCCATGGGTTGATTGTCGATCGTCTCGATGTTACAAATAGCATGGGAAGTATTGAAGGAAGTTACGACACAGGAGTAATTCAAACATTTCTTAGCCATTAGTTGGTCTCCTTTTACAGTACCGACCGTCCCATCGGCAGTGGGGAATTTGATACAGTAAAAGAAAGATGAGGCGACCGCTTCGAAGGTTTCTAGAAACGGACGACCTAGGAACCCATTATAGATGCTGGGCCTATCTATGATTACAAGGTTTAGGTTCCTAATAATCCTAACCTTGGGATCGTAATGAAATATTAGCTCGACATAGAGCTTGATCCTCCCATAGGCTTGGACTGTGCTGTCGCCGAATCCTTGGAGCACGGTGTCAAATGGCTTGATAAACTTGGTCAGGTTGCCGAGCTGGTCAAGAGCAGATTTGAATATGATATTGCAAAAGCTCCCATTGTCAACCAGCACGCGATTGACCATTTTCCCAAGGATACATGTAGAGATCACCAATGTATCCTCTTTGGGGCACTGCACTCCCTCCCTATCCTTGTTGGAGAAAGTGATGAGCGCGTCTTTGGAGATGGTCGGCTCCGGGGGTACCATGACATGGACCCCGGCGAATGCCCTCAGTTCGGCCTTCCGCTTTCTGTTTGACATGGTGGAAACTGGGGAAAGTCCTCCGAGATTTCCACCTCCTGCCTGAAGCATATTGATCCGGCCGCCAGGGTTGATCGGAGGGATTGATTCATCAGAATACTCCGGTTCATTCTGCTCGATCCTGGCGACTGGATTAGGAGGGTTTCCATCGTTCTGTCGGCGCTCGCGTCCTCCGGTCCTCTCTGCTCGAGGCTCTGGCTTGGTAACCAAGCTATCCAACTTGCCTTCCTCGAACAGTCTCCAGAGTTGCCTGAGGAGGTCACGACACTGGCTGGTGTTGTGTGTAACACCCCAAACTAGGCGGATATTACAGTGCCGTAGATCCCCGACTGGGACCCACCAGGCAAATGAAAATGAATGAATTACACAAGATAAATGTAGTACCGAACCACATTATATTACCAAATACTCCGATGAGGAGTTTAAGTACAACACACCAGACAATATCAATACTAGTGTATTTTATGTGAAGATAAAATGCACCACCACGAATAAATAAACATTTCAAACGGAATTTTGCAATGAAAATACAAATGATGAAATGATCAAATCGATCAAACAAACGAAATGATTGGGGCCCCTACTAGTATCACTGGGACTCGCCGCCACAACATGCTCTTCCCATGCCTTTGCCTTGCCGTGACACGAAAACAAAATCCCCAACGGCCGCCATACGTAACAACAATCCTCAAGGGTTGAAATTACACAATCATGAATTAATCAAGTTATGAAACATTCTTAATTATGAATTACGAAGAGGAGTACCATAGTACGCCCGTAATGTTCTGTGCAAGTGTACAACACCCGTCCGTGTACCTAATTAGTCTCACGAGACAATATGACTCGTGTGCACGGTCTAATGTATCGGTGAACCCAATACAATAACCATCGTGTGCCCGACTAAAAATTCCACACAGACACACACGGCCACGCAATATGAACCCAGAAGGTCACATGAACGAGAATGACCATAATGAACGTCAATGAATAATTAATTAGACAAGGATAAAATGACTCACCGTTATGAAAGTAATAGTGACGTGATTGATAATCCAATGAAATGATTGGGAACCGTTTGTCCTCGTGAATGAAATTATTATTCGACAATTACAAATCTCAAAATGATTATAATTATGATGAATGAATTATGATTATGAACAATCAACAACGAAAGGAATGAGTATCCTTTTAACCGAGTAAGATTTAACTTACACAACAACAATGAAGAATGTCCGTCCACGAACAACGTCCTAACCAAGATACCGGTCGCTCGAACAACCTTAATTCATTACAATTACCAACAATCCGATTAATAACGAATTAAACACGAATAAAACGAACTCAAGACGTCGATACGATTAAACCAAGTTCATCGGGGCATTATATCGAACACTTTGAGGCCAACTTTGATTGTATACAACTAAACCTCAATAATATCAACTTCAAATCCCCAAGAAGTGTTTCAAATCAACAAAACATCTCCAATACGATCAATAATCCGTTATGATTATCCGAAAACGTGATCATAACAACAATTAGTCGAAAATCCACAATTCCAATTCGATTTCCAAAGTGTTCTTGAATAATCCCTCAATAATCCAATGAATCCTTATACAAACTCATAATCATATACATATCCCTTCATATATCATGATTATAACGTCCAAAACATCCTATTTCAACACAAAATCGAAGTCCAAAGTGTTGAAGGAATTACCTCTTGATGATCCAAGTGCTTCAATCCGAAGAATATGCGTTAGATTGATTATCCGGGCTTCACGATCGAAAGAAGATGAAGAAAATCAAACACCCAAATGATTTGTGAAGGAAAAACCCTCCCTCAAGCCTTATCTCTCGGTTGAAGGTGAAGAAAATGCAGAAAATGGGCTGAAATGATGAAAAAATGAATTTATAGGTCGATTGCTAGGACACGGCTTGCGGCCGATCGGCACGGTCGTGTCGCACGGGCTGGCCGATTGGCCGACATGGACTCGACCGTGTCCGGATTGACACGGTCGCAGCTACTGAGGGCCTTCCGAAGCGACCCGCCCGACGGCGACTTCGGCATGACTCGGCCGTGTCCGGGACACGGTCGGCGTGTCAGCGATCGTTCCAGGCTTATCCGAAGAGTACGGCACGCGGCCGTGTCGACACGGTCGAGCATGGTCGGCAGAAACTTCTGCATTTTCCGGACGAGACGGCACGGCCGTGTCGGACGACACGGCCGAAGTTCGGTCGGCAGTGATCGCCAAAATCAAACGACCATAACTCTCTCGTCCGGACTCCGATTGACTCACCGTTTGAACCATTGGAAAGCTAACTCGATGCTCTATAATATTGCAAAGATTTAGAATTTTTGGAGTTACCAAAAATTGATGGTGATCTAACAAAGTCGAACTCATATGAGGAAAGTTGAAACGATGAACAATAACGATACTCAACTCGAAGTTTATACGAACGGTGAACACGGTGAATGAACATGATTGATGAATGATTATAATTGAGTGAAAATACACTGAGTGACAATTACAGACTGATAATTACTGAATGAAAATGAATGAATTACAACCGGGTATTACATTGTGGCCGGGACTTTTGTGGTAGGCACAAAATTTACTGCGGTCTAGATGACCGTGGTCCCTCACCGGCCTTGGTTTGCTAAGCCATTCACGCCCCTTGATGGCGTTGAAAATGTGGGCCGGAGATAGGTTGAGGTTGCGGAGAAGGTAAACCTCCACATCCTCGAAAGCTTTGAATTCCCTGGGCGGCTTCGTGATCGCCTTTCTGGGCTTGGCGACCGCCTTTATTGGGACGGAAGTAGGCGCCTTTCCTTTCCCGGCAGATCCTTCGCCCACACGTAGGGTGAGCATCCTCTGCCTGGCCAGAAAATCAGCGGCCTTGACGTGGAAGATTGCGTAGGTCGGGGGGATGTCCTTTGTAAGGTGCCTGAACATGGGCGAAAGGCCATAGAATCCTCCCAGGACCGAGTAGAGAGCGAGCTCATCGCTAATGGGCTCGCTATTGAGGACTATTTCATCCACCCAGTCGATGTAATCTTCGTCGGGCTCGTTCTTCCCCTGCCTGATTTTCATCATGCGGTGGGGGCCTTCTGGCCGAGCAACTTTAGCGGTGAAGTACGACGTGAAGTCGTTCGCCAGCTTCTCAAAACAATTGATCGAGCGAGGTGGCAATGAGATGTACCACCTATGGGCGAGATCGCCCAATGTCAATGGGAACATTCGGCATTTCGTTGCGTCCGACGCTCCACATCCGGTCATGTAAATCCAAAATTTGCTCAAATGGATCTCTGGATCCGATCTCCCCTCATATAGAGGTGTTTGAGGAGGAGCGATCTTTGGTTGAACGGGGGCGAGCTCGATTTGGGCCGCAAGTGGTTCACTCGGTCCGGTGATCGATCTCTTGGCGCCTGCCCCAATCTCTAGGAGCGCCTTCATTTCGTCGAGCTGGCGCTGCATGGCAGCCATCGCCGTAGCCTGACTGCTCGCTGATTGGCTCTCGGAGCGGGAGCCGAGGCGGTCATGTACTGATCTCCTGGCCCCATGGTAGGTGACGAGTTCTCCGCCACCGGGCTCAACTCTTGGGCGAGCGGGGGCCCGTTGGCCGGCTTGTCTTCTGGGAGTCGGATATGCCGAACTCCTGGTGACGGATTCCGACTCCGATGTCTCCCGGATGGGACCCGAATGCCCGGGTCGTCATGAGGATCACTCCCTAGGCGGCTGAAGACGGAATCATCCCGCCTTATGAGAGCCTTTTCCTGCGGCTCGGGGATTTCCGATGATTTCTCGACGTATAGCCCTTTAAGCTTCAGCTTGCCTGCTCGGCAGATGGCAGATGGAGTAATGGTGGGTGAGTCTCATGCCCTCCGTCGCTCCCTGAGGATGGCTATAGCCTCCTCGATCTGTTCCGTGGTCTGTAACTGATCGAGTGAGAGGTTGGGACCGTCCCTTGGGGGCGGGAGAGAGAGTCTAGCGTCGCCGTGGTCGCCTTCCGCCGTAGGCTGGGATTCGGTCTGGGCCGGAATGTGATGTCCGGCAGATCGCAGGGTGGCTCTTTTGGAGGTCGTGGCAGATGTCATGTCTCTGAAGGTTTTTCTTTGAAGAATAGTGAGTGTTTCTTCAAGTATATGCCCCAGAGAACAGTGAGTGTTCTTCGAGACGGTCGGAATAAAAATGAAGGTTAAGATTTCAGCCGCTGCATCCCTTCCTCTAGCGCTAATTGTTGTTACCCAAAATATTATCCGAAGATGATATTGCTGGAAAGGTCGAGTAACAAACAAATGCGAGAACACTTCCGTGGGAAAATAAATAACACAAAATTTGCCGGGGTTGTTAGTCCCGGGCTTGAATGCTCTCGCGAGATGTTATTAATATTAATACTTTGGAGTACAAATATCAATGTTAGAATGTTATTACAATGAGTGTAAAGATTCTAGTTATCTTAGCTATAGAGCTTGAAGATTGCCGGAAGAACCAGATATGAATCTCTGTGAGTTCTTGCTTTTTGGTGTTCTCTATATGTGAATGAGTATCACTGTGTATGTGTATGTATTCGTCAGGTAAGTCTACCGTTCTCTCTGTACATTTTTCACCGTGTCTTGGCCATTGTTGGAGGCCTACTACTTATAGTAGAAAAGGTTGCTGGGTCCTCCCCGGCGATCGCGGGCGACCGTCGTATTCTATATTAGAATAATATGGGCGATCGTCCCATCATGTGGTACTACTTCCTTAAAGTCCGAGGCTGCAGCTGGCAGCCAGATGTGCGGGCCAATGAGGAGTCCGCACGCGTCCTGAGTCGCTGTCAGTGGAGGACCCACTTCGTACCTTTCGGCGGGCCTGTCGGTAGGTGTGAGGTTGATGACAGGCTGGGGTCAATGGCCTTATCTTGCGGCGCTTTTTGTGGATCTGCACGTGGGTCTTCGTCCAAGATTCGGTCTTCGATTACTCTGATGGGTGTCGGATTCACATGCGATATGGGACGATCGTCTACAATCAGATATCATTGGCGATTGCCAGATGCCTATAGACGATCGCCTTGGACGTCGATCGCTAGGTGCTTGCCCAGCGTCTGTCTTCTTTAGCTGGCTCCTGACCATTATGCCGATCGTCATCGAGGCGTATAAATCGCCGCACAACATCTAGTACCCATAGAAAGTTAGATAGGTTGATTCCTTGTCCGATAGAAAAGGAAAACGGTTTAACTTGGACCGACAAAAAGACAAGTGTATATAGTTTATCTCGAACTGATAGAAGACGAGATTGTAACGGTAATCCCTCGACCGATAGAAGAGAGGTGCAGAGGTTGATCTTTATCCTACAGAAAAAGATACAGAGGGATGATGTAGGCACATTTGGCCGAACCTCTATAAATCTTGTGTCGATTTACTTTCCGCACTTCATTTACGCTTCCGCACAATAGCGCATATACCAAATATTGCTCCATCAGATAGGTCGTCTGATATTGGGCCTCAATTTGGTCTTCGGGGCCTTTCTGCTGTGGATTTACGCTTCGGGCGACTCGCGCCATGAGGGAAGTCATTCCCCGAATGAAAGGGGGTGTTTGAGCAATTCGCCACCTTGATAAAGTTTTCTTCTTCCATGACGCGCTGCGGATCCATCTCCCCTGGTCGTTGATGCATGGAACTTCCTTGCTACATGATAATGATGAAGGGATAAAGTTCCTAAAACTCCGGCGAAAATATTGATTTTTGCAGTTGTGGACGGAGGTTCATGCCCTCCTTCTAGCACCAAAATATTGATGCCGTGTTTGGTCAACAAAACGTATGCTGATTTAGAACAGATAAATCGAAGCCATGTAGTAAATAGGGCTCAGAAATTAAAAGAAAATTGAAAGTGAAAATATGAAGTTTTATTGATTACCTTGATTTTACATAAAGAGCCGAGCTGATTTTTCAGGTCGGTCTATATTACTTGGAGTATTACACGGTAGATCTAATCTTTTTGTAGAACTTTTCCAAAGTCCTTCTCTATCGTATATTCCGTCTATTTATAGAGGATCGTGGCCAATCAGGTGAATGACAGCTGGGGATGTTTGACATGCCTTCAAAACACTTCTCAGAAGGAGGGATTGCTTTAGGGACGCGTGGCAGCATCTGAGGGGATTTTGGGAAGAGATGGGACAGGTTGCCATAACTGTTCAGTGTGCTTGTTCTGTACGCATGGATAATGGTTATCTGTTGCCGGGCCAGCTCAGGTTCATCACTGTAGGCTGTCTTTCGCCTCTTGTTACTCTTTTCGGTCATGGATAATTGGAGTTCTGGAACCTGATCGGCTCGCCTCCTGGTCGGACCTCCACGTGGCATCCTTGCTCGGTCGGAAGAACCGGGCTCCTACGATTATCTCCCGGGTCGGGTGGATCAGTTTGGCTGAACTGGCAGTGAATGGTTGAGTCGATGCCAGAGCAGATCGGCTATCATCATGCTCCACAAGTCGTCGCTCCGGACTGGTCTATAGATAACCGATTCATCAGTCAATCCTCGAGTATCAGACCAATTGTAGAATCAGAATTTTTATTACAAATTTATATTATTATAGATATCTATTAATAAATTAACCTTTATTAAAAAAAATATAGTGATATTATATTTGTCTTATTAAAATGATAAATGGTATAATTATTCGGATATCCAGCTTAACATTAAATACACCTTGCAATAATTGGACAAAGAAATCAAATATCATCACTATAAAACCAAATATCTAATTAAGTTTTTGACAACTTAATTTAATTTTACAATTCCTAAATCTATTCATTCTCCTTCACGTACTCCGTCATGCTATAATTCACTCATGGTTATATCATAGACATCAAAAATAATTCATAAGCCTACAAAATCAACCTACAAATAGACCTACATCATACAAAACATAACAAATGTCAATTACTTACTATTGATTGGTTAACAAGTGACACTTGTCACATTCTTGTGGTGTAGGCCTATTTGTATGTTGATTTCGTAGGTCTATTTATCATTGCTCGATAGAAGGTCTATTTATCATTGCTCCATATACATAAGTCCAATGTGTAAGGTGGATCTGACCCACAAATATTATTAGACCATGTTCTTTTGGACTTATTTTTGATTTTGATTCGATTCGATTCGAGTCGAGTCGAGTCGAGTCCATTCAATTGATTCGATTCGAGTTCATTCGATTCGATTCGATTCGATTCAGCTCAGTTCTTATTATTATTATTATTATTATTATTATTATTATTAATCTTAATTATTATT
Source organism: Orobanche coerulescens (assembly GCA_033398695.1). Lineage (NCBI taxonomy): Eukaryota > Viridiplantae > Streptophyta > Magnoliopsida > Lamiales > Orobanchaceae > Orobanche > Orobanche coerulescens. The sequence continues at coordinate 57,915,661 of CM065803.1, forward strand.
ATTGTTATTATTACTAATAATATTACTATTATCGTTGTTGTTGTTAATTACTATTATTATTATTATTTACCATTATTATTATTATTATTTACCCTTAATATATATTTGATTCGATTGATTCGATTCGATTCGATTCGATTAATTCGATTGATTGATTAATTCGATCCGAAAAATGCAGTCTACACTCTTACTTTTACATATGCAAAGAACGCTTTTTTGAACGGGTTAGGCTATTCACACCCCCCTCCCCCCTATTTTATACCCTTATTTTATACCTATATTAATTCTTTCCCCTATTTTATACCCTCTACTAACATCTTTTCCAATTATTCACATATATAGTATTATATTTTTATTATTACTATTGTTATTAAATTTATTATTGTATTTATTAAAATTTCAAACATCTATAATAACCCTTTCAAATGTACGATAGAAAAAAATGTCGATTATTTTTCTATTTATTAAATTTCAACATCTATAACAATACTTTCAAAAGTACTAGGAGAAGTCTTTTTTATTATTATTGTATTTACTAAAATTTCAAACATCTATAACAACACTTTCAAAAGTACGACCAGCAAAAACTATTGATTGTACACGTTTATTCGATCTAGATATGAAGTAACCCGTGTCGATGCAATTGGATGTCTAAAACGAGACCATTGTGGCGATAGAGGAGGCATCGGATATAGAGGTGTTCGGCGGTTCAAAACCGTCGGTTTTGAATCACGGTTCGTGAACCGCCGATTCGGTTCTAAAAATCGGAACCGAACCGCGCTTATAGCGGTTCACGGTTACGGTTTTGAACCGTGAACCGCGGTTCGAACCGAACCGGCGGTTTCGGTTCGACGGTTTTTTTTTTTTTTTAATTTTTAAATATTATTTTGAAAAAAAAATGGGGTAAAAATTGGACTTGAGCTTAATTCGGATATTAAAGTCTAAACTTGAATTTTGTAATTTTAAATATTTGAATTAAGCGCTACGTATTTGATATCCGTAACTTTAGAGTTTAGGAATCAAAATCAAAGTCCTCGTAGTTCATTTTTAAATTTGTTGGGGAAGGAAAAAAATAAAATGGACTTGAGCTTAATTCAAATATTCAAAGTTAAAATTAAAATTTCAACTTTAAATATTTGGATTAAGTTCTTACGTATCCCCTTACCTTAGGAATCAAAGTCCTCGTAGTTCACTTACCTTATACTTACCTTATGTAGCGGAGGTGGAGGCGGAGGAGAGGAGATGGTTCAATCACCCAAGCCAACCGAATCATTGCTAGATCCGGTATCATATGTATCACTGTCTTCTTGTTCATTATAGTTTGGTTCTTGTTGGCGTAACTCGGCTTTCACCCAATCATTCAATAATGCTTGGGCTTCAAGATTTTGAGGCGTCAATCGAGATCGTCGTTCATCCAGAATGTATCCTCCTACACTGAAGGCTTGTTCAACAGAAACTGTTGAGGCGGGGACAGCTAGTATTTCCTTCGCAATCGTGGCAACTACGGGAAATATTGTAGACCTTTTTGCCCACCACTTAAGAAGATTGTTATTACCATCCGAGCCACGTTCTAAAGCTCTCAATTCACAAGTAGTTAAATAATTTTCAAGTTCTTGATAAGCATTACTTTGGTACCTTGTTCGTTTTCGGGATAAATCTTCTTGATAGGCATTCCATTCACTAAGATCCGGAATAGCAAAACCAAAAGAAGATGTACTACTACTAGAAGGAATGTGAACAGGAGAAGAAGAACCCGTACCAAGATCAAGACTACCACTATAACTACATGCATATTCACGATAAAGAGTAGATAATAAATTTTTTGCATTTTGAACTAACTCGCTAGGATTTGGAGGACTAAAATTAGCAATAGGATTAGGAAATAAAGCATTATAGTAAAGTGAAAGTAATTTTAGCAAACCTTCCTCTCTAACTTGAGGATCTAAAAGTTTAGCAACTAAAAACCAGGAGGAATGTAGGCGAAATATTTAATCCATTTGTCTCTCATTTCTTTTATACAATTAAATAACTCGAACTTTAATTAAAGACTTGAATACAAGTACAATTTTAACACAATGTTCAACAACAAGTGTAGAAGTAGGATAATAAACAGGACAAAGATCCAGTTGCCTCTTTAAAGATTTTTAAAAGTGCCATTAAACTAGAGCACTTATCCCATTGAGATGGCAATAAGCAAACAGGTACTTGTTCTTCGTTATAAAAATTGCATAATGCAATACGATATTCATAACTATCATTTAACAAATTGTAAGTAGAATTCCAACGATTTGGCACATCTTTTGAAAAATTTTTTGGATGCATATTATTTTTATGCAATATCTTTTCCATTTTTACCTAGAGCCGAATGTCTAATTAAATACATTATTGCTTCACGAATAGGAGCATATGCTTCTTGTAAAACAGTTAAACCATCTTGAACACATAAATTAAGAACATGACAAATACACCTAACATGAAAAAATTTACCACCAAGAGATGGCTCACATATTGCAATAAGTGATTCTAAACTAGCTGTATTGGAGCTAGCATTATCAAAAGAAATTGAAAAAATTTTTGTACTAAATTATATTCGAGATAAAATTGTATGAATTTTATGCGAAATATTTTGAGCGGTATGTGGGATATTAAACTCTCTAAAACCAATTAAACGTTTTTGTATAGTCCAAGAATCATCAATCCAAATACAAGTAATTCCCATATATGAATTTGCTTCCCAATGATCACTCCAAGCATCGGAACATATACAAACTTTATGATCTAAGTTTAAAAACATATTTGCTAAAATTAATTTTGCCTCGCTAGTAGTTTTTCGAATATCACGAGTTACGGTGGAGCGTGAAATTTTTACTAGCGGGATTAAAACTTAGTTGAGTGAAATTTTCATACATTTGGTCGTCGGCAAAGTTAAAAGGAAGAGATTTACCACAAACAAACTTAGCTAATTCTTTTCTAGCGGTAATTGGATTAAATTTAAATAAAGTACTATTACCTTGATTGGGGGCATTAGGCAGCGTCGCGTGCCTCGAAGTTGGGTTTGATTAGACTCGATGCCAACTTTGTCGGGATGTTGTCTTTGTATATGGCCATTGAGTGTCCGTAACCTCCTCCTTTTTAAACTTGTACATTTTATCGCAATAGTTGCACTTGGCCAAGAAATGGCCAAGGCCGGATGCAACATCGTCCATTTTTGTATAATGGATCGCAAATAATGGAGATTTATTTCGGATGGTTTCCTTTGTTTTGGTTTTGTTGGTTGCTCTAGCTCATCATCTTCATGAATCGATTTTGAGGCTTCAAACATTTCGTTGATTTGTTCCTCGGTTAATTCATCGGGAACATAATCTCCAAAATTCGGACTTGGTATAGAATGAGAACTCGGAGTATGAGTAGGAGGAGTACTACCACTAGCACCGCCTCTTCCACGTCGAGGAATGCCGGTGATAGCCTTTCCCTTTCCCGATTGAATTGACCACTTGACATTTTGAATTAAAAGTGTATACTTGATAGTTGATATAATAGAAATTAGAGAGAAAGTTGATAGTTGGTGTGAGTAAAATGAAGGATGTGAGGGGCGTATTTATAGGTGTAAAAATTTAAAAAAAAAAAAAATTTGAAAATGTGACCGTTGAACCGCCGGTTCCGGTTGAACTGCTGTTCGGTTTGAACCGCCGGTTCACAACGACCACTTTTTTGAATTTTTGAATTTTTTTTTGAAACCGCCGGTTTGCGGTTTCGTCATTTTGTGAACCGGAACCGAACCGTCTAAAAACGGTTCACGGTTCCGGTTTTGAACCGAACCGCGGTCAACGGTTAACCGAACCGCGGTCAACGGTTCAAAACCGGCGGTTCGGCGGTTCGAACCGGAACCGTGAACACCTCTAATCGGATACCCTCCTTGTAATGTTATTTTGACATAATTTTGACATACCCGATTACAATAACAACATGTTGATACCATGGGGGCAGATTATATCGAAGTGGTAAATACATCAACTTACCTCCACTGCTTAAACAATGTAATATCGGGAAAAATGCACCGATGTACCCTGTGTTCTCATAAATCTACACGGATGTACCCTATGTTTTGTAAATTGCACAGGTGTACCTCGTGTTCTTTATAACCATGCGGAAGTATAAGCCAAATCAACATAATGAGAGTGTTCTTCACTTCGCGCGAGTGCTATGAGAGTAAATTTAGGTATTTTTATAACTGAATTGACCAAAATACCCTTTAAGTAGTGAAATATATAACCTCTTTTAATCTCCTAAGTATCTCTTCAGGTTGTGCATATAAATATATTCTTTTTAAATATTCAAAAATATAATAATTTTTTTATCATTGTAATTTAATATTTCAACGAGCACAAACTGAAAACAATATCAATACCTTTCTTTACCATTTCGAGAAGTTTAAATTTTCACCATAATACATATAATAAATAGAAAATTCATAAGAAGATAAAGTTTAATATAAAATAAAATATTAAATTAGTGTATGGTGAAAATAAAAAAAAAATTGTATTAAACTCAAAAAACAATTTAAGACAGAGCTTGCAAAAACAAAGTTTAAAAATCAAAAGATACTATTTTATAATTACGAATTTTATTTTATAGAATTTTATATTAAAATATAGGAAACTTTGTCTTCTTATGAATAGGAACGCTATTTTATAATTTGTTTAATATAAGAAAAATTATGGTAAAAATCGGCTCAAAGCTCAAAGTTTAAATTACACTGAAAATAAACAAATTTTATTTTATATTAAACTTTGTCTTCTTATGAATTTTCCTATTTATTATATGTATTATGGTGAAAATTTAAACTTCTCGAAATGGTAAAGAAAGGTATTGATATTGTTTTCAGTTTGTGCTCGTTGAAATATTAAATTACAATGATAAAAAATTATCATGTTTTTGAACATTTAAAAAGAATATATTTATACGCATTTGAAGAGAATCTTAAGAGATTAAAAGATGTTATATATTTCACTACTTATAGGGTATTTTGGTCAATTGATCATAAAAATACCTAAATTTACTCGTAGTCACTGGCGAGTGAAGAACACTCTCCATTATGTTGGATGATTTGGCACTTCAGTGCATGATTATAAAGAACACGAGGTACATCTGTGCAATTTACAAAACACGAGGTACATCCGTATAGATTTATGAGAACACATGATACATATGTGCATTTTTCCCATGTAATATCACATTATACTTTCATTTCGGGAAAAGTAATCCAATGACTAAACGGTGCAGGGGAGCTTCAAAAATTCAAGGAGTTGTAATAATAAATCAGATCTTCATTCCCAAATATCTCATCGTATTCTGCCTTGTGCGTGTTTAACTCGTCAATCAAATCATATCGAATTGTGGGGCATTGATCTTCATGAAGGCCTAAACAAACAGCTATCGCTCGAAATTCACAATTTCTATCACCTATTAAATCTTGTACATGCCTGATGTAAGGATGAAAAATATTTGAAAATTGATTAATGTATGAACGTAAAGACTGTGTTGGGTCCAAGTATAAACTATGTCTTGCAGGTTCATGACTCTCCAAAACATCTAACCCAGCAAAATGTGGCGAGTTCGAACAACTACGTCTTCAGGGTTCTTGAGTTGGCAGATGAAAACGATTTTTTTAATAAACTATCCTTCAAAGCTCGGACGTCCACGAGTATTTTTCTGAACAGCAGACTCTCTGATCGAAGTTGTTGATGGCACGATCATCTCCCTTAACCTTCTCAAAAAATAATTTTTCCAGATCTTGATTGGTTGTTAACTTTTCAGTAAACCTTTGTACGTCGTCATCACAAAAAATATCATCATCTTGCGCAGATATGGATGGTGATAAATTAACTTCCTCCAAAATACATCAATTAAATCAAGTGGTAGGCTTACCTGCATTGAAATATATTGCCTGTTCATGCGCACATGGTAACCCGTAACATGTACGCATTTTACCAATGCAGTTCATCGAACTAAAGCCACAACTTTGTATCTGCTCATATTCCTTGAAGATTATTTCTAGTGCATGAAACAAAATAAAACCTATCAATTGTTGGAAGTGTGGTATGTTAAATCGATGTCTGATGATGGTTTTGATAGGTTGAAAGCTTGATTTGACGGAGGTGTATTGTGACTGATCGAGTGAATGAATCGAATTCAAAAATGTTAGTACATCTGACTGTGGATCCAAGTATCGCTTTAACTCAAAATGTTGACTTTCAACTCTATTGCTTGTGTGATTTTCATACTTAGGAAATTTGTTAGTCCAGACAGATACGAACATTTGTTTATATGGCTTCAACCATACTTTGTTCAAATAATTGAGAACACCCGAAAATCAAACAAATTAACTTTAATTGATTGGATAATGATTGTTGAACAAATTAAAAATCAAACAGAATATCAGAAGTACCTGGATATTCTTGGAATGTTTTTTCATGATGTGCCAAATTGAATAAGTAAGCTTCCTATGTCTCAGATTTGATCAGTGAATCCCACACTTTGTAAAATAAATTCCAAGCTTGATGTGATATTATTGAAGGTCTGCATTTTCTAAAAATACTTTGCAAAACATGCCACCTACATAGTATTTGTTTAGCCTCCGGAGATACATTATTGCATGCATTTATCAGAGCAAGCTCTCTGTCAATGACGATAATGTGTGGGCTAACACAACCATCCATTCGACTTTAGATAATTTAATGCCCAAGTATAATTTGATTCTTTTTCTTTTTGCATAAAAATGAATGTTATGCAAAATGTCAAATTAGTGGAACCTACACCAACGATCTCAAGAAAAGGCATCCTATACTTGTTCGTTTTATATGTGGCATCCATCAACATCACGTGTGGAAATGCATGCCATAACTCCAAATATATTGGATGAACGAAGAACAAATCTTCCATCTCATTAGACAACTCATTTGCACAAACCTAAAAAATATAGCCTTGCCCCAACAAAAAGACAACAATTTGTATTTGAGTTGAACTTGCATGATTTTTTGTTCGAAATTTCTGATGTGCATTATATGGTTTTGAGAGTAGACAATTCTTCGTATTTTGCTCCTTCAGCGTGGATAGTATATTCCGTGGTTTCACATTCTTCATTGACAAATCTGCCACCACACGAGTTTCATGATCAGACAATCGCCCAAATGGATGACCTTCCATATATAGCGCATGTTCATGATTATGTTTTTCACATTTCACCCTTATCGTCCAAACATCAAATATTTCCGAATATTTTCCCACCAATTCGAACGGACAGTTGATTTTTTCATCCAGGGGATTTTATTACTTTTATATATACCACTACGATCACACATGAGTGTAAATTTATACAAGACCTCACTAGGTCTTGTTTTGGATCTTTTAGTTACAATAACGTAACCAAGAGAACGCCCTACATTTTGCACATAATCCATTAGATCTTCTAGAGACTTGAATACCTATATTTGAATTTATTTTGTTAGAAATCAATAATGAAACTGAATGATTTAAAAATAAAATAATAAGTAATCAACATAAATATCATACCATATCTGTCGAAAATTCTGATGTGTTGTTAACTATAATTCCATTCGTTTTTATCATCGTGTGTTGCTTTGTTTGCATAAAAACTTAGTCGTTGTAGTTGAGTAGTAAGTGAAAGAAGGGTATAAATTATAATGATTAGAGTAGTTATAATTTATAAAGAGTTGGAGTTTATATATGGAGCATTTAAGCTTTAGTGCCACTATTATAGGAGAGAAGATATAGATATTTTAATTAAGGGCAGTCTTTCTTTACAAAAGAGGATTTTTCTTGATGAAAAAAGGGATATGAATAGAGCCCGATACAGATTTAGTAGTATCATTATTATTGTTATATAGGGCGGCTACAGATTTAGTAGCATCATTATTACTGTTATATAGGATCCTTTTTTACTTGGACAATTTCCTGCATCCCACTTCTTTTTATACAATTTTTTTTTTTTTGGTTTTTGGATGTGACTCTGGCTATTTGGCAGCTACTCCTCCATGTAGAGGGGTTTATTTAGCAACACCCTTCTTCAATACTGTGTTAGTATCAACACCACATTCCATACACAAGTGACACATTTTGTGCATCACCCTACATCACCATACAAACTATATAAAATCATTATTACTGTTAATACTCTTTCCATCCGTCAAAAACTTGCCCCAATTGTGATGACACGAATTTTAAAGAAAGCTGGTATAAAGTGATTTTAGTGGAGAAAGTGTCCCACTTTTGAGGGAAATAAAAGCGAGAAGCTTTCCTTTTATAAGTGGGGCAAGTTTTTGGCGGACACCCCAATAAGGAAACTAGGGCAAATTTTTGCGGACGGAGGGAGTATATGTTACTTTCACACACTATGTACAATAAGTAGAAGGAAAATATAAAAATCACTTGTACACATAAGAGTACATCACCTTGAGTATAAACATACATCAAATACATATCATGTTCATCACTGTGACTGATAATTATATATATAAATCAAAGTTGCTACACAAACACATAATTGCACACACAATTGCACACCCTGCTTTGTAGGGGTTGTACCCTGCATAGTAGAAGTTGTACCCCTACACAACCCCTACTACCCATAAGCGGTCTGGCCCCTCTACGCAGTCTGGCCTCTGAGCGGTGTGCAATTATGTGTGCAATTATGTGTGTAGCATTATTCTATATAAATTCCAAACACCATGTACATCAGTTTAATTGTTAATATACAACACTTTCACATATTATGTACATCAATGTGAAAGCCAATATGCATCATCAATACACACGTTAGACTATAAATATGTCACTTACACACAATATGTACATCAATTACATACTCCGTGTACATCAATGTGACTGTAAAATATATACACCCTCATTCTTAATTTAAGTAGGAGAGTTGTTTTTTTCTAATTCACAAAATAAGTTTCCCATTTAGTTATTATTCACTTTTATTTTCAAATTACCCCTATTTCACAAGTCATCGTACCTCGGAAAAACATCACATTATTGCTATTTTGAACCGCTTAATCACATAATGTTATTTTTGATCCGTTTTGTTCTAAAATGATCTTTTCGAACCGTTTAGCTCGGGAAGATATTTTCAACCAGTTTCATCACGAGACATTATTTTCGATTTGTTTCGCCCCCAGAAATTATTTTTGACCCGTTATGCCCCAATATGATAATTTCGATCGGTTTCTATCCGTGTCATTTTCGATTGTTTCGCTCGGGGACGTCATTTTCGATCCGTTTTGCTTCGGGACAACATTTTAAACCAGTTTCATCAAGGGGCATTATTTTTTGACTTGTTCTACAATATTATTTTCGACCCGTTTCATCCTGGGACGACATTTTCTTTCAGTTTTTGGCCCGGGACGTCACTTTTGACACGTTTCACCATGCGATGTCATTTTTGGCCGTTTTGTCCCGCGGCATTATTTTTTACCTTTTCACCCCGGGACATCAGTTCCGGCCCGTTTCACCTGGAGACGTCATTCTCGATCCGTTTTTGTCCCCCTACGTCATTTTCGACGCATTTCGTCATGGGACAACATTTTCGACCTAAGAAGTCATTTTCGACCCATTTTGTCATTTCGCCCCGAGAAGTTATCTTCATCTCGTTTCGACCCGAGATGATACTTTCGGCCCGTTTTGTGAAAACATCCCAATTGTGAAACAGTCCGAAAAGTGCGAAACGAGTCGAAAATATCGTCCCAGGATGAACAGGTCGAAATTACATCCCAGAGTGAAATGGGCCAAAATAATGTTTCAAAATGAAAAGGATCAAAAATAACATCATATGGCAAAACATGTCAAAAGTATCGTTCCTAAATGAAACTGGTCAAAAATGACGTCCCGAGTAATAGTAAAAAACAGCAGTATTGGTGTTTTTGTGAGGTATAATGATTTACTGAAATATGTGTAATTTGAGTACAATAATATCTATGATAAATATGTTTTGGGAATTTGAAAAAAGTAAAACCTCCGACTTTTAAGTGGGAAAAAACGAGTAATATGTCAAGTGAAAAATTAGAAAATTAGATCCTGAATCTGCAAAAAAAAAATAAGAACTCCCACTTAAATTGCGAAAAGAGGAGAATAAATTATCGTACTACGACATTATTTTAACTGTTAATATAAATCATGCACTCGCTATATGCATCAACTTCACTCTAAATACACATCACACTGGCGATGCTAAACGGACTAGCTTTAGCGGGCTTCGGGCTAAATAATTCAGGCCAAAAAAAGTCCGGATTTAAACGGGTTAGGAAATTTCGATACTAACCCTAACTCTTGCGGGCTTCGGAATAGACGGGCTAAATATTTAAAAAATCTATTTTTTATTTTTTTGTACGCCATAAACCAAAAAAAACAGTAACAGTATATTATATATATATAGTAACAAATATACTATATTAAATATAACAAACATATATTTGTTCCGGGAATTATTATTCCCGTGATGTGTCTTACCTAATACTGATTGTAGATACATAGATGGAAGGTTCTAGATCATTCTAGAGGTAGTATGATCCTATTAGATGTCTTACCTTATATAGTAATCCTATGTATGGAAGAACTCTCATTGTAATGCCTATATAAAGGCCCCTCTATCATTGTTATGAATGCAATTGATTGACTCTATTTACAGTCTCTTTACTTTCTCCTGAAACACGTTATCAGCACGTAGTATCTCAACTGAGTAGGAAAAATTCGTCCGAAATTCAGAAATTCCGAAAAAAAAAAAAATCAAAATCTGAAACCCTAAACTGATTTTCGTCGCATGACCATCGCCTTCCCCGACTCGCATTGTCATCATCCTCCGTCGCCGTCACCGTCCGCAAACCAGATTCCACCGACTCCTGCAAACCACCGGATCGTGACACATCGGTTTTCATACCTCCGATTTCCGGCCCTGCGACCTCTGGAAATCGGCCGCAAACCACCGCGCTACCAAGCCATGGTCGCTGCTCATCTTCGGGCGTTGCGGCCTCCGGGCCGGCCCTAAGCATCTCGGTTGCTCTCAAGCACAGGCCCGAATCCATATCTCATCAGAAGCTTACGACTACAAACCAAACCGAAGACCCATGAACGAGCCATGAGCTCAAGCTGCTGGAACCCCTCTTGACGGCAAAGCATAAAAACCCGAAGCCCCCGATCTGAAATCGCCTGCCGAATCCGACCTGAAATTCCTACACCTGGAGTTTCGTGAATCCAAACTCGTCCAGCTTCCGACCCGCTGTCGGTCAGTTCTTGGCCGAACCCAGATCCGATTCTTGACCCGTTTTCAACCCGTTCTGTCCTATTCTCGAAGAGACGAAAATTTCCATGAGTAAATTTTCTACACAACGCAGTCGTACCAAAATTATGTTTCCCGATTCGTTAACCGTCGGATCGGTGTGAAATTTTGACAGCAACTTCCCAACACAAATATCTGTATATTCAACGGTGGAGATCAGATTCCAAGTAGTATTGCGTACTGAATCTGCTGCCGAACAGAAGCAGATTTTTATAAAGAAATTTGGAGATCCGACCTCATCCAATATCGAGCTGCTGCACCGCCGCGCCCGAGTCCTTTGTCGGACGATTATCGAGCCCAGTAGCCCTTTTCTGGCGTTTCTCAACTCTCTATTTTCCTAATTCATGATTCATTTATCATTAATTTGTATGTTTATGAATCTAACTATGTTTATGCTTTACGTGGCATATAGGAAAATATGTTGCTCATGATGATGTGCAAAATATGGAGAGAAGTCATATTTATTATCCCGACCAAGGATCAAAGTAAATATAGAACGGAGTACCCACGGAAATATGTTGCTCATATGGAGAGAATCTCCCGTTCAAGGATCAAAGCATATATGGAACCAAGTACCCGTAAGACTTTATTAATGTTCCCGTTTTTCAATTCCTCTCTTTTGGGAAATTTTTTTTGGGGGAATTGGGTATTTGGGTTCTTTACCTCCCACGCTACTTTGCGGTGGATGAGACTATGAGAGGTGGTATCACTCTCGTATGTCGAAGTAAAGCGTAATGTGTGATCTTGGGGGAGTCACGAATAATTGTTGAAAGTCGATATTTGTGGTTGTTGCATACACCACGTTTTGGGTGCGATTTGACGTCGCCGTTTTGTCGATTTTAAACCAACAATTAAATAAAACGAACATTGTCGGTAACGGTAAAGTTATGACTTGTTCACGATTAGTCACGAATTTGTGACGTACAAATGGGACAGACATCGATTGCGACGGATATGTCGTGGTTAAAATCGATTTGTGATGGAATTGTCACGTTGAATTGAGCGACCACCACGTTGGTCTTGACCCAATCCCATACTTGGAAAACTCCATCTTTCATCCTATTAAAATAAAACATTGCATGTGGGTGTAGTCATGCACCGTCTCCTTGCAACATGATATATGAAAGAATGTACGAGTAATTCTTATGAATTTTAACATGTAAAGCAATGGCATATTGCGGTAAATACATGAATTCGTTGACCTTGATTATAGTTCGTATGACTATAGGTCCGAATACTTTTCCGAGTATTTGTAAAGGCATGTGCCTTATACATTTGACTATGTTTAGTCGATCTTATTGGATGGTCAAGACGAGTTGGTTATGGTATATTCATTATGTCTCATGGTTCAAAATGCTTAATTATGATGCACCGTGTTACATCCATACAACATGACTATTATGACGTATGCTTGCAAATTGAGAATTAAAATACTTGGTTGATTTGATGAACTTTGGTGGATTTTGTCTACACTTTTGATCATGACTAGGCGCATCCTCTTTGGTATTTGTTTATGCTTTGAAAGTTCAAACGGAATCAGTGGTTTTTAAACGGCGCCATTTGTCAGACATTCCTACTTTCTCTGCAAGTCTACCAAGTTGGAGTTACCGAAAGGATCATTAGTCGAGATAAGAAATCGAACACCCTGCTGCGTTTAAACGCACATATGGCTTTCATTGCCATGTTTTTGCATCAACACTTATGCCATTGGATATGGTCTCAACCTTGTTTTCTCACTAAACTTGGGAAAAACTAAACAGCCAATTAAAACATGCACTGTGATATGAGTTTAATGATTCGTGTGGTGCACAATATATGGATAGAAAGATACGGAAGTCTAGTTTCCAGAACATCTGACCGTTCGTCCATAGCCTTCCTAACAAGGGAGTTATCGCTGTTTTAGTGACCAAAGGTCAAGCTGCGCGGAATTTTTTTTCCAGCGATTGTGCTAACTTTTGTCCCAACCAACTTGGTTCCCATCTTAAATTTGCAAGTGGTCTTATGACACATATTTTTCAAACTCTTTTTGGCCGAATTTGCCATAGATGATGTAGTTTTTGGTATGCGTTATACGCTAAACTATCATCTTTCAAATGTTGAAAAACAGTTTCCTTGGGGAAGCCCAAAATACGCACCATTATAAGAAGGTCGAGCGTGTGCATGGTAGTGTTACACCATGCTTGTGTCGTAATTTTTCCCCTTAGGCATATAACCTTGCCATGTTATGCACTCAATATGATAGATCATTTTGATCATATCAAGCATAAAATCTCTATGTTGTTAGAATATTCGCTCTGCTCATGATTGTAAAATTTTGCAAGTGAAATTGAGTGCGTATTAAGCTATTTTCAAGGAACATGATATTTTTGGATTTCGGTTTATAAATCCATTGTGACTATGATGAGTAGGTCATCACAATCAATGAGCGGTATGATGCTCAAGTTGTTGAATGCCGAATGGCGTTTTCTAGTCACATATGTTCCGTAACAATTGAACCATGTTATGACTCGATGACATATATGCCAAAGTGTATCACTCATAGCATCTCATTGTGATTTGTGAGAATAAAATCTTATGCTTGTATTGGATATGTGAAAAGAAAAATATTCATGAGTCAATATGGTCCGGCTTGCATCGGTTTTGGTAACCAGAAGATGTATTGGGACATTGACACATTTAGGCTTTAATAGTCCGGAGTTTGGACAGTTTGATGATCCATATACCACGGTATTGTCATGGACATCATTTTTTTTTGAACAAAGAAACTAGTTGGATCAAAGACACCAAAGTACATTGGTGGAGTCATGAGCAGGGCTCATGACCGATGATGATATTTATGTCATCCGCGTCTTGCTTTCATAAGCATGTGTGACGCCAAATACCCCCCCGATGATCCTTCTTAGCCATGTTCATTTATTAAAGCCTATTCTTTGGCACGATTAGGAGATGACACCCTCCTATGCTAAAGAGAATAATGTAAGACTCGCATAAGCATGGTGCTGAGTCCTCCCCTTTCACCGAGTCCTTATACATACATGATTATAAGTATTAGCTTGAGTGGCTTATGATGCTATGATGGTGTTCACAAATGGTCGTACTCAAGTAATAACATTTATATGTTATGTTGTTCCTTTGACAATGATTGATAAGTTGATGAAACCTGAGTTTATGGTTGTCCAACTTGCGGACCAGTCATTGTAAAGGTCGGTTCACCCACTTTTTAGACCAAGTCTTAAAGTGAAATTTTAACAAGTACTTCCTAACATCCAAGGCTACCTTCTCACAAATTTTGATGCCATTTGGAGACTTGGAAGGAGGTGAACCACTTAAATGAAGTTTTCACATACCACCAGCCGTCCCAACAACCAGTTCGATATCATTTCGATCGGTTTTTGACCACAAGGTTGATGGTTTTGGAATCCTAAACACCCGTTTAAACATGCTCACGAAATTTTGAGGTGTTTGGGGCTGGTGAAGGGAGTGAACTCTTCAAGAAAGCATTAGAGGTTCGATAAAACCAACGGCCTATCATCGGTTCAATCGTTTCTTTATGTTCGATCCCGGTGGTGCATGGTGGCGGTTTTATTGGATTCTCAAGACCAGTAGCTACGGCTATGTAGCATAGGTCAACATGTCATATTCACCTATACCTATAATCATTCAAATGCTTAGTTACGAGTGTAACAGTATGCATTTTGTTAACTGGATTGTGTTAACACTGAAAACCTTTATCGTCCACATGTTCATGTGCCAAAAGTGCGTCACCACAACGCATTATGACGGGTTATAAATGATGAATATGACATGCGCTTTCACTCATAGTCCGCTTAAAATATACCTTGGCAGACGATCTCGTAAGTCACTTTGATGAGCCAGTCTTCCCGTCGTTAGGGGAGATGCGACGATCATGTTCGAGTAGAACGACTTGGAATTGTCGTAGTTTGTCCCTCTGCCTCACCAAGTTCCCTAAAGTGACGAGATTAAATACATGCCGCAAACATGTCTCCAAGGATTGTGTCGGTCATGGACGTTCGTCACCTATAAATGGTGATATGGTAACACCACAAATTGTGGTAGATGGTGTTACTAGTAGTGGATCTCATAGAGTATTGGGATGCCACTTGGTTCGATAAATCTCTCGCTAAGAATGTATGCGAGTTTGGTACATGAAACTTGATCATATGATCAAATGAACTCATCCGTCTCATGTGATTCTGGATTATAGTCATCATTGGGGGACGCCTCAATGAATGTCAATCCATAAAGAGTACTCTATGAATAAAGCCGGTTCATGAGGACGTGGAATGTGAGTTTAATCGAACCATACTTCGTTGAAAATATACAACGTTGTAGCCTTGGCCTAAAATGGAAACATATGCGACTCTAGTATGAACAAAGTGATAGCCCTTTGTTGAAGTGGTACCGACACTCCAAAGATAAGATCTATCCGTATACTTTGTTAAAGCGAGTGAGAGAAAGAGTTAAACTCACCTCATGGCGCGAGGTTTCTCATGAACGCACTGGAATCGACTACGATGACACGAAACTTAGTTGTGCTATCGTAATGGATGTTATAGCATCCACTATCTTTTCAGTTAGATAGTTTCCCAAAAGCGCGTGCAGCTTGTGGTTAAATCTTATCTTAGTGGGGAACTAAGTTAAGTGATAAAAAGGATCTCGTGGTGGATCAGACTCAAATCAAGTGGCTCCTGACCACGGAGCGCGTCGACAAGTGATTGTCGGAAACGCATACTAAGTATATACTTGATTTGGAAGAGATATGAAGCTTTTGCGTGTAAAACTAAGGGTTTATAGTGATGTACTCTTATGAGACTAAGAGATTCCGCTAAATCCAAAGTTAAGAATGAAAGGATCTTGGGGACACTTGATGATGCGTATTCATCAATCGGTTTAAGGCAATCTAAGGGACGGTTTCCCTAAGAGACGATAAAGTAATGCTTATATGATTCCCAATGACTAGTCGAAGTCATAATAAGACTTTGCTCACTTAAGTGATGATGCAGTCTTAAGAAAAGTACGGTATTATGTACTCATGTTTGACTCGATGTACTCATTCGTAATTATCCGGTAAAGCCACTGTGATGATGGCCTAGGATGCGCTTACGCAATGTCTATGATTGACAAGAAGCTTGAAGCTCGCTCTATCTCGATAAAACGACACTTGAAAACCGATACCCGAATCTGCCCAGAATGTGTTGGTCTATCTCCCATATGACCTACAGGGCAGCTCACTTGCTGGAAAATGGTGAAATTGGTACCATTGGAAAGGTTTGTGTCTACTTTCCAAGGAAACCAACCATTTGATCACATCCATCATGTTGAGTGACATATGACTATTGTTGCAAAGTAGGACAGGATATGTCCGGTAATTTGCTGAGTCAACTTCGATAGAGCTTTGTGATCTGCTCAGGTCGATCTAGGTTACGTACTGTATGTGAATGAAAAGCTATGGGTGTCTAGTTTTCATACGTTCTTACAGTTTCGTTGATACCTATTGAATCGAAGAAGTTATGACTGATTTGGTGCATGGAGGTCAAGACTTTAGAAAACTTGATTTTCGGATAAGTCTTTAGTGACTCTGCACTTTGGATGTGTCGCGCTCTTTTTGTCCTTAAACCAAGGTTTGTTTTTCCCACTGGGTTTTCACTTGGTAAGGTTTTTAACGAGGCGACCTATGAGAACATCCATACAATGATGCGTTGTACTTCTGTTCAACTTAGACCAAGAGGTATTTTTCCCACTGGATTTTTCCTTGGTATAGTTGTGAGGGCAACTTGGCATCCGACTCCTATGATTTGAGTTACTCATCAGGGGGGAGTCGTTATGTATACATCAGGGGGAGTATACACGACATGCTATGTTGGTGCGTTGCAATCTTTTCCTCATCAAGCCTTTGTTTTTCCCATGAGGTTTTGTTTTGGCTTGGAATAGGTTTTTTACGAAGGCAACATCTTCTGCACCATTGTTGTATTAGTGCTCGACACAGGGGGAGTGTTCCGGGAATTATTATTCCCGTGATGTGTCTTACCTAATACTGATTGTAGATACATAGATGGAAGGTTCTAGATCCTTCTAGAGGTAGTAGGATCCTATTAGATGTCTTACCTTATATAGGAATCCTATGTATGGAAGGACTCTCATTGTAATGCCTATATAAAGGCCCCTCTATCATTGTTATGAATGCAATTGATTGACTCTATTTACAGTCTCTTTACTTTCTCCTGAAACAACATTTTTATTATATATATATATATATATATATTATATTAACAAATACAGTAATAATATATATTATATATATAATATTAATATATACTCCCTCCGTCCACAATCTATGTTCCCCAACTTTCTGGGTTCGGGTTTTAAGAAATGTTAAGTGAATGTGATGTGAGTGGAGTTTGGGTCCCACATTAAAAGTAATTTAATGTTAATATGTGGGTCAGCCTGGTAAAATGCGTGAATATATAAAAATTATAAGAATATTTTAATAAATTGTATTGTGGGGTAGTGTTTAAAAATAGAAAAGAAACATTTTTTGTGGACATACCAAAATGGCAAAAAGGGAACATTGATTGTGGACGGAGGGAGTATTATATATATAATATTAATATATGTTATATAAATATAGTATTATTGTAAGTTAAAATTAACAATATATATATATATGTTAAACGGGCTAGCCCTAGCAGTGTTCGGGTTAAACAGTCTGGGCCAAAAAACCCCGAATTTAAATGGGCTAAGAAATATCGACCCTAACCCGATCTTTTGACGGATTAAACGAGCCAGTCTGGTTGGGCCCAAGCCCATTTAACATCTCTACATCACACACATCTCCATTCTCCGTCACATTTCAAGTTTCACTCAATACAAAATCTCTCGTGCAAATAAGATGACATGTCAACTTAAGGGCTGTTTGGCAGTTGTTGGATGGTTCGGTGCAGAATGATTAAGTGGTCAGAATGATTAAACGACTCTTATGATATAATGCAAAATGAAATACGATTGTCTTTTAATTGTTCAAAATGAAATCAGAACTCTTAATGGTTAAGGGAGAGTTAAGATACAAAATCATTCAGGGGGTTTTGGAACCATTAAGAGGCATACACTTTTTTCGCCAAACAAGAATTACCTCTTAACGATTCAGAGGTTACCTCTTAATGGAACCATTAAGAGGTAAACAGACAGCCCCTTAGCCAATAATAATTTTAACTATTACTCCCTCTGTCCCGTACTTAACTGCTACATTTCCATTTTGGTCCGTCCCATACTTAACTGCTACTTACTATAAAAGGAAATAAACAATGATTCCCTCTAAATATACTCCCCCAATGATCTTCTATTTACCATAAAATGCCAATATGAGCCCACTCAATCAAACACACAATACTAATAAACAATACTAATATGATTTCAGATTTCCATTATTACCCCTCTTAAAATATCATTTTATTACACACAATACTAATAAACAACTCTAACATTAATACTCGTGCCCCAAAAAAGGTAGCAATTAAGTCTGGGACGGAGGGAGTATTATTTATTAGTTGATTTTAATTATTTGTTTACACGTCAATTTTCAGCGGAGGAACACTGAATATCATACTCCGGTAGCCAATCCTTATAAGCAGCAACTGCCAAAACAACCGTGGATTGCTAAAGACACTAGCATAAGGGAGTGTGCGTATGTTTTTGGGGGCGGGGTGAAGTAAAGAAATAACGGCCTTAGGCTACATCAGAGGCCAAAAGTGCCCGTATATTAGACGGAATCAGGTCCAAAAACCCACTCTTGTCATTATAACTACTGTAGTTCTTAGCTAGCAAATCTGCTACTACATTTCCACTCCTCGGGATCCATCGGAAAGCGAAATTCCAAGGCTTGTGAAGACATTCACATAAGGGAGTGTTTGGTTGGATGTTAACACCAGATTTTAGAACAAGCATGGTTGAATTCAATCCTTTAGCCCTGTTGTTTTGCACCCAAGAGTTTAGAGTTTAGGGTTGTAGGGTTTAGGGGTGGGTTCCATATCCACCTCCTGAACCCAAGTTTCATGTTTATATTTAACGCTATTTTTCAAATCCAAATAAACCATCCAACCGAACATAATAAATTATCACTCAAAAAACCAATTTGGTTCCAATAACCCAAATGACAGATTGGACAACCAAACATGCACTAACAGTTGTAGAGCCACAATGAACACTCATGCAACCAATTGTTATATACATCTAGTGCTTTTGGGTTGTCCAACCCATCATTTGCATTATTGGAACCAAATGGACTTTTGGTGATATGGTGGGCACGAGTCAATTATATTAATATGTTTGATTGCGAAGTTCGTTTGGGTTTAAGAAAACAAGGTTAAATAAAACACATAAACCTAGATTAAAGACCTGGATATTGAAACCCCCTTGGGTTACACGGCCTAGGAGTTGGATACAACCACAATTGTAATGAAACCAGAGCCTTAACATCCCAACCAAACTATGTAATAGTCTGGTTTTACAATTTGACAAGGCATTAGCATCCCAACAAAACACTCCGCTGAAGGAGCTATAAACCGGTTAACCACCGGAAGTATTCTATAGTATACATAGAATGCCAAAAAACAATGGATTAAATTTAAAGATTGTTTGGACTGTTAAATATAGCAACTTTGGCAGTTACAATGACCAAGTTAAAACGAGTCGGTTTAAATGTTCACCATTGACATGAAAATGACAGTTAAAATGCAGCCAAATTGAAACAAAAGTTGATCTAACATATTAATTTTATAATATGGTTTCAACTTCGACCGACATCCCCCAAAGGAGGGTTCTTAACAAAAGGAAGTGGATGATGTAAAGGGAAATAGACAAACTCGGAAATGACGCTGATTGGTCCAGAAGAAACAGAATTCTTCAAGTTTAGGCACACTTTTTATTTGAAACAAACAACTAAGCGTATTATGCCCACCAGAATTTCCGATATGGCCTCCCAGCATCCTCATCTTGCATGTGCTGCCACAAAAAAAATACAATGAGGTACTGGATGAGAATGGTAGATTAATACCAAAGAAACCATTAAAAACACCAAGGGAAAACAACCAAGAAATACTATAAAATTTCAAACACGTTTATCTCTTTTAACGTGATCAAAATGAACGTGCCAGATGTTGCTAATTATACACATCTAAAAATTTTAACTGTACGCACTGATCTTGTTTCAAATCAAACAGAGTAAATTGAAGCATTAGAAGGAGATTTAAGGGAAACTATATATGAGTGAGTAGTAGAACAATAAAATTAGTGTGAAACAATCACACTCAAAGAAGGAACAGAAAAATAATTCACGAATAGATGCATGTTGTAATGAACCATGTTATGTCAGCACTCTGAAGCGTCGCATATAATCAAGTAAAGTACCACGGCAGCAGAGTCAGAGAAGTTAGCTAATATAAAGAATTCGTTATGCATTATACAATTACAAAATGGTCTACACAACATTGTAGTTAAGGTCAATGGTTTAAAAGGTGTTTGAGGCGTACCATAATAGTCAATAGCGCCGCTTTAGCGCGCTAGAGCGTTTAGTGTAGCGAAGCGGAGCCCCATCGCTAAACGCCGTTAAGCGGTCCTAGGTTTTGGTTTAGCGGCCGCGATTTACTGCTATCTGCATTATTAAGCAATAGCGTTAGCGGGCTTAGCAGGCGCTATTTAGAAAAGAGCCCTGGAGTGACTTCGCACAGCTTATCTGCCACTCCGATTGTTCCCCGTGACCTCAATTCTTCCTCCCCTGTGCTCGCTGATCCCTTTTCTCTTAAGGAGTTTATGCAATTTTTATTTAATTTAATGGTTCGCGAACCCTTTTTTTTCAGTGGTTTTGTATGTGCCTGAAGTTTCTTCAACTTTTTGCAGGCAGGTTTCCTTTTCATTTTTCTTTTAAAAAGATCATATTATTTTATTTAATCTTTCTGACTTCTTTTAAATAAATTAGGGCAAGTTATTAGGCATTTTTTTTATTTTGCAGACCATTTAATTTAGTTATTTAACCCAATAATTTCACTTTAATTATACGCGTGACTTTATTTTCGCTTTAATGAATTTATTTTGTTGTTGCGGTACTTGTTTTACATGTATATGCATTACAGCTCCGCGCGCCTCGGAGCGCCTTTCGCCGGAAACGCTTCTAGGCGTACGGCGATCTGCGAGAAACACAAAAGGCGGTCGCTTTCTGGACAGGGCGCACGCTTCTGAGGCATCGCGTGCGCCTTCAGCGCTTTCTGTCGAAAGCGAACGCAGTCCGTGTTTTTTTTAAAAAAAAAAATCGCGTCAAACGACGTCGTTTCAGGTTTTGACGGAAAATTAAAAAAAAAAAAAAAAAAAGAAAAAAACGCATCCTGCACTATCCCGCCGCCTTCAGCAGTCAGCTAAGGAAAAAAAATGCAACCCTACTTTTTATCCCGCCGCCTTCAGCAGTACGCTAAGGGGGAAAAAAAAAAAAAAAAGGGAACCCTAATGTTATCCGCCAGTTTTATAAGAGGGAATACTCCCACCGTGATTTTCACTTCTCCCGCATATCATTTTTTTACTTCTCCAGTTTTTTCCAACAAACAAAAAAAATACTCCCAGCAATAAATACTCCAGCCCGTTTTTTATTACTTCAGCAAACAAAAAAGAATCCCAATCAAAAATACTCTCAACAAAAAAGAATCCCAGCCCGTTTTTTTTACTCCAGCAATTGTTTTTCACTTCTCCAGCAGTTTTTTTTTTTTACAACTCAAAACAATGAATACAAGCAAGAAGAATATATTCTGGAAATATGCATATAATAAAGAAGGTGAAGGTTTTCCGAGATGCAAATTTTGTGACAAAAAATCAAGTGGTGGTATAAATCGACTGAAACACCATTGGGCTGGAACCCACCGAGGCGTTGAACCTTGCTCTAAACTACCTGAGGATGTAAAAAAAGAAAGCCAGCTTGCCTTGAGATCCTTCTTTTCGGCCAAAGATAAAAGAACCGAGCTACTAAGGGAGATAGGAGAGGGGGGCTGGCCAGAATTATTCGACGGGCAGTTCCGGTAGTTGCCCTCAGCGAAGTAGTGGCTCGGTACATCAATCTAGAGGTCCAATGGACCAATTTGTCAACGTTCAAGCGAAGCAAACAACTATAAATTCAGCTTTCAAGAGAACAGAGAATTAATGCTTGCAGAAAAATTGGTCGATTTGTTTATGGCACTATGATTCCTTTCAACGTGGTGAATTCCCCGTTGCTGTTGAAGCTATTGCCGAGTACAGGCCTGGATTCAAGCCCCCATCTATGTGGAAATTGAGGACATGGATACTTAAGACAGAAGTTGAGGATATTAACAATTTGAAAAAAGAGCACATGAAAGCTTGGAAGGAATATGGCTGCTCTATCATGTAGGATGGCTGGACTGACGGTAAAAGTAGGTGTCTTGTGAATTTTCTTGTTAACAGCCCTCATGGCACTTTCTTTTTGAGATTAGCATCAGATACTATTAAAAATGGTGAATTGATGTTCAAGTTTCTTGATGATATTGTAAAAGAGGTTGGGGAGGAGCATGTGATTCAGATTATTACGGATAGTGCTCCAAACATGAAAAATGCGGGGAAAAGATTAATAGAAAAAAGACAGAAACTATGGTGGACACCATGTGCAGCGCACTGCATTGATTTAATGTTGGAGGGTATTGGGAAGATGAAAGTTTTTGACAATACACTCCAAAAGGCTAAGAAAGTTGTCAAGTTTATATATGGTCATTTGATTATTCTTGCAATGATGAGGAGATTTACAAATGATAGAGAGCTTATTCGCCCAGCGGTCACTCGATTTGCAACTGCATTCTTAACACTTCAAAGCATATACAAACAAAAGAGGCCACTAGCAAATATGTTTACTTCTAAAGAATGGGAAGAAACAACTAATTCTCGCACTACTGGGGGCTTGGATACTACACACACCGTGTTGTATGATCCAAATTTTTGGCCTCATGTTGCCTTTTGCATCAAGGCAACTTTACCACTAGTTTGTGTTCTAAGAGAGGTTGATTCCGAGGAGAGACCGGCAATGGCATTTATCTATGAGTTGATGGATAAGGCAAAAGAAAATATCAAAGCGAATTTTAATGGTGCAGAACGAAAGTATCAACCAATTTGGAGGAAGATTGATTCTAGATGGACTCCACAACTCCATCGACCTTTACATGCTGCTGGGTACTACTTAAACCCTCGATTGCGTTTTGAGGAGTCTTTCTTTGATTGTGATGAGGTGAAGAATGGCTTGTTTGCATGCATGGATAGGATGATGTCGCAAAAGGACCGGGTTCTAGCAGATGTCCAACTTGAGTCATATGACAAGCAAAGGGGTGATTTTGGAAGTTATGTTGCTAAGAAGTCTCGAATGATGAGATCTCCCGCTTCATGGTGGGAGCGATTTGGCACTGGGGTGCCCGAGTTGAGGAGGTTTGCTATTCGAGTCCTCAGTCTTACTTGCAGTGCTTCTAGGTGTGAGAGGAATTGGAGCACTTTCCAGGCGATTCATACAAAGAAAAGAAATAGGCTTGAGCACAAAAGATTGAATGCACTTGTGTATGTGAAATACAATACTGGATTGATGGAGAGAAGCATGAGGAAAAGAGCTAAGATGGACCCAATATTGGTGGATGATATTGATTCGGACGATGAGTGGATAGTGGAGAGGGAAGAACCGATTCTTCCAGAGAGTGTTGCTTGGATAGATGATGAAAATATTTTTAGTGTAGCTGATGTAACAAATGTTCCGATCTCAACGCGCAAAAGAAAAGAAGTTGGAGGCTCAAGCAAGGAGGTGGATAAAGGAAAGCGGCAAGTAGTTTTGGTTGATGAAGATGATGATGATGATGATGCAATCGACCCTAGGCAATTCGATAGTGGGCGATTCCCCATCTCAATAGATACTTTGGACAATTTGGACAGTGATGTGCTTGCGGATACGGAACTTGGTGGGGAAGGAATGAATTCCGAGGAGTTTGAGGTGTCAATTTTGGATGTGAATCATTTGAGTCTGATGATTAAGATGTCACAGAGTCATTTATTGTTGAACTTATTTTCTTGCATGTTGAACTTGTGGCTTGTATCGTTGGACTTATGTTATTTCATTTTGTTTTGGTTGAATTTTTTATGTTTTTAACCTTTATATATGTTGCTTAAGTTGTATTATTACGTATTTGAAGTTTATTTGATTAAGAGATTATTATTTATGTGTTATTCTATACGTGGAAAAAAAATGCCTACGCCTCGCTTTTTGGCAGGCCAACGCCTAGGCTTACGCCTTCGCCTTTTCAAACATTGATTACAATTGTTAAGGTACTTACCATTCACATATAAATATCACTTATTTACAAACTTGTCGCTATATTTTAATATAGCGGCCGCTATTACATCGCTATCGCTATATAGCTAAACGGGCATGTCATCACTACGGCCACTAATCGCCATTGACTACTATGAGGCGTACGCCCTCGAGGCATGCCATGAGGTGAGGCAGGAGCAATGTTACCTGGTTCGCGGTACGTTTCGGTACGCGGAACACGTACCGGGACGTGGTACGCTACATATATCGGAACGCGGTACGTTGGGGGTAGGCTTAGTCGGAAAGCTTTTTTAGGATGCGGTACACGAATTCATTCTTCACAGTACGCTAGTATTTTATTTTTTTTATAATTTTTTATTTATTTGATCACTTATAAATATTAATTTATATCATGATATAATTATATATATTTCTTTGTAATCATATCAATACCATCCAACGTTTACAAAAAAATATATCGTAAGTGTAAGTTTATTAAAAATTATGAGAGGATAAACCATAATATTATAAAAGGAATAAGTTAAAAAAAGGGAAATAAGTTTTTATAATTTTTTATTTATTTGATCACCTATAAATTTTAATTTATATCATGTTATAATTATATATATTTCCTTGTAATCATATCAATACCATCCAACGTTTACAAAAAAATACATCGTAAGTGTATGTTTATTAAAAATTATGAGAAGATAAACCATAATATATAAAAGGAATAAGTTAAAAAAAAAGGGAAATAGTTAAATAAAAAGTACAAAAATAAATTGATTTGTTCTGGAAATTGAGCGGTTGTTTGCATTACATTAAAAAAAAATGGAAAAAAAGAAAAAGAGATTGGGCCCTTAGTCAGACGCGTTTTCTTTTTCCTCCCACTGTTGTCTTCCTTCTCCAAGTCCAGTCCACCGGATATGGAGAAAGCCTACATATTTGGGGTCGCCGGATATGGAGTTCCAATACGCGAATGCACCGCGTTCTGCTGCGTTCCGATTCGTGGGACGAGGGGGGTGGTAGAGAATTAGGTAACACCGGGCAGGAGACAAAAAATGCTCCGAGGTGTAAATATCAATTAACATCTGAGGCGTTCATAAGCTTCTAGGGCTCCAGTTAAGAGGAGCACGGATATGTCGTAATTGCAACATCACATCACAGTGTTTTAAAAACGTTTTAACTCGTACGAACTGACTGGCGAGTCGAGGCGAGGTGGACGGGTGGCGGCTCGAGGCTTACGAGTTAGACACATAAATAGAAACATACGAGTCTTTATCTTCGAGGCAGACGAGGACTTGTTTACGAGTTGACTCGTCTGAGGCGAACGAGTTAGAAGTATATGGGTTTTTTATCCTTCAACTCTTCTCTCCCCTGCTGCTTGCTGCGAACAGAGAACATATACTTGCTCGTTTCCTTTTTCTTAAACAAAGCTCCAGCCCCGGGAAAGTGAGAGAAAGTGAGAGACGAGAAGGTGAGAAGAGACAAATAGATGAGACACAAAAAGGTTGCGTCGGGAGAGGGTTAAATGCAACAAAACCCTACTTTAAAATATAAAAGTAAATTGAGCCGAATAACTCATTATTTCTATTGGGCTTTTAAAATAATAAAAGCCTCATAAGATAACTAATGACAACCCTATATAATAAATTGAGACTTTTTCTCTTCATTCTCTTTCGTATGGAGCAGTGTTTTGAAAAATCAAAAATATTAAAAATAAACCCTACAAAACTGAAAATAACCTGTAGAAAACTGAAAATGGTCCCTAAAAAACTGAAATCAACCTCAGGTCCATACTAAAAATTGCCTTGTTTTAGAGGCATTTATGATGAATGATGCAATGATTTAGATATTTTTATTCTAGTTTTTGTTGACCTATTAATATTATTAATTGTAACTTTGTGTTGGTTTATTTTTGTAGATTTTTTTAATTTCTTTCCTTAAAATTTTGAGGCTTCCGCCTCGAGGCGTACGCCTCGCCTCATTTGAGCAAAACGCCTCGAACACGAGTCGCGAATTTTAAAACATTGCAACATCAGATTCATGGTGGCGTATGGGCGGCGCATCTTCAAGATGGTGCTGGTGGTGGAGTTGCAATGCTCAAGTGGAGAAATTTGAAGAAGAAGATGAAAGGAGATGAAGACGAAAAACGTTATGTACTTTTTGCATAAGGCAGGGGATGACTAGTTTTTTTTTTCTTATGCACATGCTTTTCATAAATTCGGGTACAAGTAGACGCTTATATTAAACACTTAATCTATGAAACACAGGGACTTCATTTTGATCCCCGTTCCCGTGTTGGGGACATTTCACGGATTGGGATGGCACGGGGACTCCGGGGAATCGTCCGCGGCACGAATCTGGACTGTTGGGGACAGATGGGATATTGGGGACGGTGGGGTGAAATCGTGAATACATTTTTTGGGACATCTCGTGGACGTTTTGGGGAAAAAATATAAAATATAACTTAGGGCAAACCTGTCCTATTATTCCCACATCCCATCTCCCAATCTCGATAAAAACAGAGAACAAATCAATGTTACCTAGTTCACGGTACGTTTCGGTACGCGGAACACGTACCGGGACGTGGTGCGCTACATATTTTGGAACGCGGTACGTTGGGGGTAGGCTTAGTCGAGAAGCTTTTTTAGGATGTGGTACACGAATTCATTCTTCACAGTACGCTAGTATTTTATTTTTTTATAATTTTTTATTTATTTGATCACTTATAAATTTTAATTTATATCATGTTATAATTATATATATTTCCTTGTAATCATATCAATACCATCCAACGTTTACAAAAAATACATCGTAAGTGTAAGTTTATTAAAAATTATGAGAAGATAAACCATAATATTATAAAAGGAATAAGTTAAAAAAAAAAAGGGAAATAAGTTTTTATAATTTTTTATTTATTTGATCACTTATAAATTTTAATTTATATCATGTTATAATTATATATATTTCCTTATAATCATATCAATACCATCCAACGTTTACAAAAAAATACTACCTCTGTTCTACTATAATTGCCAATGCACAACTTTGAATATTAATATCTTTAATTATTTATTTTTAAAATTATAAAAATTTGATATTTTGAAAATATATTTCATGGTGAATCTAACAAGATCTCACATGACTATATTTTTTCATATGTATGAATCACAAAAGATGGTCAAAAGACAGTATGTGAATAGTGTAATAGTCAACATGTTGCAATAATAATAGAACGGAGGAAGTACATCGTAAGTGTAAGTTTATTAAAAATTATGAGAAGATAAACCATAATATTATAAAAGGAATAAGTTAAAAAAAGGGAAATAGTTAAATAAAAAGTACAAAAGTAAACTGATTTGTTCTGGAAATTGAGTAGTTGTTTGCATTACTTTAAAAAAATGGAAAAAAAGAAAAAGTGATTGGGCCGTTAGTCAGACGCGTTTTCTTTTTCCTCCCACTGTTGTGTTCCTTCTCCAAGTCTAGTCCACCGGATATGGAGAAAGCCTACATATTTGGGGTCGCCGAATATGGAGTTCCAATACGCGAATGCACCGTGTTCTGGTACATGCGTTCCGGTTCGTGGTACGAGGGGGGTGGTAGAGAATTAGGTTACACCGGAACAAATTGCAAGGAAAATGATGTTGAGTTTTGATTTTTCTTGCAACATTAGGAAAATTTTGGAGTTTTCTATGGAAATAAATTATTTAAGATGTATTTAATGGAATCAACGCAAGAGGAAAATTGGGATCTTGCATCTGCTAATACCCTTTTTTGCCTCTATATAAATTGGTAAAAAGCTGATGCTATAATTTCAAAATCAGATAGGGTAAAAAGAGAATTTTAGTGTTGATTATTGAGGATTGATTTTATCGTTCTTTTAAGATTTTAATTAAGCGTTCTTTTGATTTTATAATAGTGACTTGATGTATGATTGTAATTTTGGAAAAAAATTATCGAAACCATGCCGTATCCGCTTTTTTAAAAATTTTGATTTTGCCATTTTTCATCCCTGTCCCCATCAGCATTTCCCATCCCCATCACCAGTGCTACCTAGCACTTAATTGGGCTTGTGACTTTAAATTATATATTGAGTGAGTTTGGATGATTTATCGGGCTTATGGTTCAACTTTTCAACATGTATTATTTCCTAGGGACATGTTTAGGAATTTCAAAACCTTTTATTGATTTTTTTTGGAACTTTTTTTTAATCGAGGCTTATGCTTTGCCTCGTCCATCCAGAACACCTCAAATTCACGTTCTCCCTTTTAAAACATTGGTTTAAGGTACAAATGAAATTTGATAATATGAACCAAAATCAAACACCAAGTGTATGAACAATAGCTATTTCGAATTAATTAAACTCATGAATCGCAGGCAAAGTTAACTGTGCCTTAAAAATTTCACTGACATGCCTTTCACTTGGCTATTGAGTTTTTATGCCAGCATAAGGATAAGAGGAAACATAACTGGCATATGCTATTGGCTATTGCAGACAGACTTTACATATCCAAAATCAAAAAACAAACAAAAAAAAAAAAAAAAGGAAACACAAACAACAACAAAATGAAGATAATGTTTGACAACAATGACAATTAATAAAATAACATCATCTTGGGTACACAGATAAAAAAACTTCAGAATTTATACAATTGGGACTTTATTAGATTTTAGCTGCCACCACAATAAAAGACGCAACTTTGACGAATGACGAGAGTATCAACCCCAAAATGTAACAGATATTGACTGCCTAAAATATCAAAACTTCAACAAAGCAATTACCAGGTCATGGATTATGATGCTAAACAAAAACGACTGATAACATCTTAACATGTTTTATGAAGTATCAAAATTGAAAGGTATAGCATGGAGTCATTTATGATGAAAACACAACTTCGTGAACCAAACCTGACTAGCAATAAGACACGAGTCATGTAACAGAAGATGAATGAGACAACAAATATCCTCCTGCATCATCAGAATAACGTGTCTCCTCCTCTAGTATATTAATTAACAAGCTACCATAAAGAGCCGGCAGAGAAGAAAATGTTTTTTTAGTGCTTGGATAATTGCTAATCTATCACAACTTAACTAAGATCACTCTATCAAACACTACCTAGAATCTTACAGAGCTGGTTGAAGTGCCCAGCACATTTGTAACCAAACTATTTCTGGAAGAAAAACCCAATACTAAAAAAATGTACAAACAATTACTTTCATTTTGATCAATAAATAAATATTTTATCCTTTTTCGAAAGAGTAGGTCTCTTGTGAAACCAGTCCCCTAAGACTAAATTTAAAATAAACGAAAATTTGAAAAAAAAAATACCAAAAAAAATAGAAAACTCTAAGAAACTAGAATAATTACTAAAAATTGAAAATAAATTCTAAAAACTGAAGAAAAAAAGAACTAAAAAAATCTTAAAACTAGAAAAAAAAAAAAAAAAAAAAGCTGAACCCTAATAAAGAATGAAATAGAAAACCCTTAAAATCTGAAAACCAACAATTAAAAACTAAAATTTAGGCTCCATCTCAAGAAATACATTCGGTGAGACGGTCTCATGAGTTTTTGCCTTTTCCAAAACCCATTGCGACCAAACAAAATCCAGCCCTCCAAACACATCCAGGGTGTGGGAAATAATGAAGACAAACAGCGGATGATCTTGCATCGACAGCTCAATCAGGGCAAAGACAGATCCACTTTAAAACAGAACAAAAATTGGAAAATAGGATCGAGAATATCATCTCATAAGAAATCAGAAGAAAGCGTAAGAAAAACTTACGAATTCTCTGACGATGCCTTTGTAGACAAGCAACGGGACAGCTATGCCGAAGATTCCGACGAGGGCAAAGTTGCGGCGGTTCCACCGGAAATTGAACTCCAGATTCTCTCTCGCCGTTGACCATTCCTCGACCCAACGGTTCTTGTTTGTTTCCATTCCTCCCCCCATCCTTCTGTCTCTCTCTCTCTCTCTCTCTCTCTCTCTCTCTCTCTCTCTCTCAAAAGCTTGAGGTATGAACTTAACTGGAACTAGTGCGAGTGTAATATGCGAGTTACTACGTCAGGTTTTATGTAATTTAACTGGAAATTTTTACAGAGCTGGTTTATTTTTAGTAATGAAGGGGGTATGAACTTAACTGGTTACACTTTTAGTAATTTTCTGGTTGCATCACTTGAATGACGAGATGCCCCTTCATTACTAAAAATTTTTGTTTATTTTATATGGCTTAATTGAGAATTGGTCCAACGGGAAGGACTATTAATTACGATCATGAGCACGGAAGCAGGGCAATAGGTGCATATTCTTATTAATGATAGTCATATATATATAGGAGGAATTACATGTATAATTCTATCATAATTAGGGGAATCCATAAATAACAGATTTAGTCTAGCATAAAGTATTATATTTTAATATTTTCTCTTGTGTCTAGTCTATAAGCGCATATCATATGGTCTCGTTAAAACCTCATCAAGCAAACACCCAATGAGAAAAATATCTAGATCGTAGGGAAAAGAGTACAGCATCTAGACACATTAAGTTTAGACTTCGCCCTTTGAGTTTAGACTTCGCCCTTTGTGTTTATCCTTCCATTACATTAATCATAGCGCAGATCACTCCATCGATCCCTAAAATCGATACTATTAGGAATATGCCCTCGAATCCAGTCAGAGGATGAGAGAGTAAGAGCATTGTATTGTAATTATGAACATTAATTAAATAAGCATTTATTATTTCTATATTATTGTATATCACGGGCATTGTGATTTGGTATATAGAATAATAATCCTTGCATTTGAGAGCAAGCATTCCACTCCTTACACAGATAAGGAATAGGCGCTGGAAGTGTTTAGGGCTCGAATGCTTAAATGGTTAGCAAGTCGATAAAACTTAACTGGGTAGTAAGTTTAGACAAGACTTGTATAACATGTACTTTGACATGTAGAGTGTTTGTCTTCACTAAGGAATAGTGGGAGCACACGTTATAGGCATGCTAATGGGATTAGTATATTCCAACGCGACTCATCTAGATTCGGTCACATGGATACCACTCAGAGATTGTCAGAATCGAAAGGTTGTGATAGATATACGTGGACCATAAATGTAACACCCCCAAAACCGTATGGGAATATTACACGTCGTAGACCCTTTCCACAAGGATCTACCAGGCTAAACATCCATAAACAACCAAATGCTTGCCCGGCCAGGGTCAAACAATATAATAATACAGACCGTTAAGGTCACTTACACATAAACACACAGACCGATGAGGTCACACAACTCTATCAACAGGACTGACTAACAACATTACCCACACAGGGGTCGAAACACAATACAGCGGAAGACTGAATCAACTCTAACAATACAACCAAACTCTACCAACTCTCGACTCTTGATTAGTATCGCAGCTTGTCATCCCCTTGTGCCAATCCTGTGACTGCTCCCCTGAACCTGCATGTACCTGGACGCAGAACAGACATTCACCCCCTGATTACTCGGGGGTTAGTAAAACTCCATTGTTTTACTAGTGCAAGTATAAAATGATATGAAATGCAACAAGTAAATAGCAACTACGTATTTAATACGGAATTCAATTATCAAAATGTTCCCGAGAAGTTTTAGAATTTCGAACTCAAGCAAGAGATATTTGGAAAGGAACACATCATCTCGGGGATTTTTAAAGCAGAAATTCTTTTGGACCTCGAGTCCCAATTTACAAAACCTTTTCGTAAACATTAGGGCCTTACCCCGATTCTCGTTTCAAAGCACACTAGATAATATATCATTATGAGTCCGAGACCCATATTTAAAATGTCACCCAAACAATCACTGATACACGATCATTGTTCGTACACATCATGTACCGAACTCCGGAGGCCTCGACGGACCTTACCCGGACCACACACACTGTTCGTACACATCATGTACCGAACTCCGGAGGCCTCAACGGACCCTACCCGGCCACAAACATTGTTCGTACACATCATGTACCGAACTCCAGAGGTCTCGTCAGACCCTACCTGGATCACACACCTTGTTCGTACACATCATGTACCAAACTCCAGAGGCCTCGTCAGACCCTACCTGGAACACACACCTGGTTCGTACACATCATGTACCGAACTCCAGAGGCGTCGTCAGACCCTACCTGGAATACACACACACAAACATCGACACGACACAACTCATAATCATCAAATGTCCAGCCATTCCACATTACACCGAAATGTACAATCAAGTATGTAAATCAAAACAACACAAATATCATGATCATCACAACAACTCGACAATGACCAACCATGCCCGACACAAACTTAGATGATTTGCACATCCAACACAATTCCACGATGTTAACTAAGTGAAGGTATTATCATTACCATCAATTGTTCGTAATAATCAATTCATACGAAGCATATACACGAAAGTAAACCAATGCATCACAACCATAATACGACGTCCCTATTCACAAGACACAATTTGTATAGTAAAATACTTGCCTTAATAACCGCTACCGAAAAGAACACGATTCGACCGGGAAGCTCGGACCCCGAAGAAGACAACGAACGGAAGGGTTCCGACTCGAGTTCTTCACAAGAATTTCGTCCCTAAGTTATACCAATGATAAATCAACAATCGTACGATGGATAATAATCATACAACGCCCAATCCCCCCTCTAAGACCTTTTGTCGGACACCTTCAAGGCATCGACTAAGAACTCGACCAAAACAACGAATCGATACGATCCAACCATGGAATAACAAGGAATTCGATATAATACATCTAAATAATCAATAATCCATCAATGATCTAAGTTATTTCGGATTAAACGGATAAATCGAACAAAATCCCCAAAACTAGATTTTAAGAAAACTTGCCTTGATTCGGTCGATCGGAGCAAGTTATGGAAGGATTAATCGATGTTATGAACTCCAAAACTTCGTGGATTCATAGTATAACAACATGTCTTCGACTTCCCAAAGACTCCATCCGCGGACAAGAAGGATAGGAAATAAAAATGAGTGAAAAAAATGACTGCTCGGCCATATTTATACGCATGCCGGACACGGCGTAGCAACCGGCCCAGACCAGCGCCGTGTGTCTCGGCCGTGTCTCGGCAGGCTACCAGTCCTGGCCGACCCGGCGCAGGACACGGCGCTCGGCAACGCCGTTTTCAGGGCCGTTTCGCCCAGGTCCGGCCAGCAGCCTCCAGGCACAAAATGAAGAACCACAATGACGATCCGAACGACCCCGAAACCCGAACCTGAATACGAATCGAAGATACGGTTACGAAGTACTCGCAAAGACGAATCTAAGAGCTAAGAGAACACACAATTCCGATCACCCGAAGGCTCGAAATTCGACAACCGAAGTAATTACCCCAAACTTTGGGAAATTACGAAAACGGCCCAAAACGTCCGAAAATCACGATACGTGATCGAATAACTAAACCGAAGTTCACAAAACATATAACAAAGTTAAACGGACTTACGGGAAACTCGAAACAGTAATTTCGAATGAGATTCACAAGAATCGAACTCGAGTGCGGAAAAGTCGTTAAGAAACACAGAACTCAACAAAACAATACCGAAACGAACTCGGATGACAAAAAGTGCAGAATTAATCATTCTCATAATGATGAGATGGTCCCAAGAGAGTCGTCGAAACGGACTTCCGCCGAAAAAAGAAAATTACCGGAAATTCGAAATTGCGGATATTACACCTTTGACTTGAGGTTTCAGTAGGAGATGTGCTTGTGACATTAAGTTAGTCATTAGGGTAGTTCGATCCAATCGTTGGTTGGTGGGGTCAACCTCGAAATGCAACTTCGTGGGCAAGTAGCAGTCTTTACTGAATATCAAGATATGGTTCTTTCTCCTGTTAGTGAGCAGGTAAATGTCCTATGCGGTTAATGGCAAATGAGATCATAAGCCTTTGGCCAAAGCAGTTAGAGCTAGTTGTATTTGATACACAAGAGCTTGGTGATCTCGGTTTGTGTTAACAAATGCATAAAGTCAAGTTACAAAAGGGTTTGACTTTACGGTGACCCTAATACTTGACTGGGACATGATTGAAGGGTTTATACGTATACAGGATTCACGACATAATGGTTGTGGAATGATCCGGTCATTCGTTCTTAGTTGGGTTACGGTACGGAGTATTAAACTGGGTAAGTATTACCCGTACTCCTTGGTTCCTTCTATTGCCGACTAAGACGGACCTATGGAGTCGCACATAAGGATATTTGATGGATAAAATATTTATTTATTATCTCTTCATTAATATTGAATATTAGATATCTAATTTGATTTATTTGATAAATCGTAGCAATCTTGTGAATTGAAATTAGTTACCGGGTGATTAATTTAATTCATAAATAATTATTTCTTGTAAATAAAATATCATAATTTTGTATTTGGTAAAATTAATTAATTAAATTAATTAAGTATAAATACATTTGAGATAAAACGAAGTATACTTAACAGACTAGACACGCGAACGTCTGATACACGAACCGAGTGGCTCGGCTCGTTTTCTCACCAACCACCATGTGGCCGCCCACTCCCTCTTTCCCCTTAGCTTCCATGTTGCTTCATGTGGTGTGGGGTGTGTTAGTTTTATATTATGAGATAAGGAGAAATGGATGAGATATCATATCTCATCATTTGATCTCATTTTTATCTTATAAAATGAGAAAGTCTTTCATTTGATGAAGTCTTGAAACACACACACACACACCTTACCTTCGGTTGTGAGCCAAGTAGAGGAGAGTAGAAATAAAAAAGAAGAAGAGAAGAGAAGAAAAATATTATATCAATTCATAGCTGTATTCTTCGAGAAAGAATTGATATATAGTTTTTCCGATCAATTTCCGATGCGTGATAACGTAGAGACACTCGGCATATTTGGTGTTTGATCATTCATCAAGATAGAACGAATTGGATTTGTATTTATGTTGGTGACCAAAAATAATCAAACCTTGGCTCGGGAAATTTTTTTTTCTTCAAGAAAATATTATCAAAGGTCTACGAGGGTATGACTTCTTAATTTTATCTTCGTCAATTTATATTCATTTATACGATGCTTGATCGATCCGTTTTTGTGGTTTGGTTTTTGTCCAGTTAGACTGGTTCATTTTTTGCTTCGTAACTTGATTTTAATCACCGAATCCCAACAGATACATCTGGTTACCTTGTTAAAAACATTTCCAAGTGATAAAATTACGTGGAAAAAATGATCCTTGGAAGTAAAAGAGTATAACATATGATGTGGATGTAAGACTCCCCCTCAAGTCTACATCTCCCCCTAATTTATACATCAATCAAGTAGTCGTTTCCTCATTAAAAACTTCGCCAGGTAGCAAAACCCAATGGGAAGAAATGAACATTGGTCAAAGAAAAGAGTACAACCCATGTGATTAAGTTTCTTTATAAATCACCATTTCTTTGTAATCTTTACATCTATCTCGGAAGTTGGAAAAATCTACAGCTCCCTCTAAAGCTTACATTCATACGTTATTACCTCGTTAAAAATCTTGCCAAGTAACAAAACCCAGCGGAAAAAATAAAGCTTGGTCTAAGGAAAAGAGTGCAACCTATGTGAGTATGTTCCCTTATATCTCCCATGTTTCCCGTTATGATCATTCCATCAATTAAGGGGATTTACAAGTTACATCATGTTCATAAATGTAAGTATGCTCATCAGCGGTAGTACTTAAGCACTAGTTCCTCACAAGTGTAGAATGATAGTTCTTAATCATATGCACTCACGAAATGATTCATGCCAACAATAATATTGTCGTGATTCGATGAGGTAGCACTACTACAGAAAAGGGGTTTTAACGATAGTTCTGGAAGGGTTTTTACAACGGCTTTGGAACCGTCGTAGAATCTACCATCGTGGGCACATTTTACGACGGATTTAAAACCGTAGTAAAGGTTCACATTTTACATCGGTTCTTCCAAAATCATCATAAGAAATATACATTTTACATCGGTTCTTCCAAAATCGTCATAAAATATATACATTTTATATCGGTTCTTGTTAAAACCGATGTAAAAATATCCATAATTTACATCGGTTTTACACAGAACTGATGTAAAATGTCCATAATTTACATCGATTTTGATAAAAGCCGATGTAAAATGTCCATAATTTACATCGATTTTGAAAAGAACCGATGCAGAATGTCTTATGTTTTATGAAGGTTTTGGCAACCGACCCCAATCTGAATCTGCCCAGACCTAACCTGAATCCGCCCAGACCTACCCGAACACCGCCCAGACCCGACCCGAACCCGCACCTAAAATATATTGCACTTTGTCACCATTAGGATTCGAACCCTTGACCTTGGGATTGGGGAGTCAAGTACCAACCACTAGGCTATAGTTATTTGTTTAAAAATTGTATATTTATATTACATTTAAATACATTTTGGTTTCCACTTTTTAAATAGAATAAAAAACTCAACTTTATTCTTTTTTGTATTATTTTGGAAAAAATGATTTTTTTGTTTGTTTTTTCATTTTTCATTTCTTTTATATTTTAAAGAATCATCGTAAATAAAATACATGTTCTTAAAAAAGGATTTTATGACGGTTTTAGAAAAATCAATGTAAAATGTGAACCTATGTAACTGATGTAAATTTACCGTATTTTTAAAGTTTACATCAGTTATTCTAAAACCTAAAAAAATATTATTTTCTTACATGGGTTTTGGAATAACCAATATAAATTTACCGCATTTTCAATTTTTACATTGGTTATTTTAATAATAGATGTAAAAAAATGGTAATTTTACATCAATTTTGGAATAACCGATGTAAATTTACCGTATTTTAAAATGTTACATCAGTTATTTGAACAACTGATGTAAAAAAAAATAATAATTTCACATCGGTTATTTTAACAACCGATATAAAAATAGTAATTTTACATCGGTTTTGGATTAACCGATGTAATAAACATATCTTCAACTTTTACATCGGTTATTTAAAACCAATGTAAACAAGTTAGTAATTTAACATCAGTTTTCAAGAATAACCGATGTAAAATCACCGCATCTTCAATTTTTACATCGGTTATCTTGATAACCGATGTAAATTTATCGAAATTTTAATTTTTACATCGGTTTTATTTGACAACCGGTGTAAATTGACCGCATTTTTTATTTTTACATCGACTTTCGTTAAACCGATATAAATTGGCGTCATAAAAATCATATTTTGTAGCAGTGTAGCCAAAAGAGTTTGCGTAGTTGATTTCCAAAACATAAGCAAATCATACCAACACATACTTTGTGGTAGTTGCTTCGACATCAACGTACTTTAGCATTTGCCTTTTTGGAAGCACTTTTTTTTGCCTGCTTATAGGGAAAGAATAGTTCTAAGTGAATGGTTTCTTTTAAATATCTGGAGATATTCTCGATAGTCAGTGAATTAACTGAGGAGTGATATCAGATCGTATACATTGAGCTAAGTACAATAATACGCTATTGCACTTAAATAGAGTATTCCAGCTCCCAAAGCTATTCGTCACTTTTCTCTAGAAAAAATGGATGTTTCATTTGCATCCAAACGTTCGACCTATCATGGGAGTGCTAGTCAGGTGTACCTTGTCCATGATAAAGTGCCTGAGAATCTTCTGGACATATGCAGAATTCCACAAACTCGATGTTCTATGTCAATGCCTCGACAAAACCGAGATTTTCCAAGATATTACATCTCAAACTCAGATTTCCAGTATCCGGTGGTTTCTCTTATTTCATCAAGAGTACCGATTATGTTCATGTTATCGACATACATTGCGATGATCATGAAGTTGAAACTTATTTGTTAAGGCGCACGGACACGTTTCATGTTCTTATATCCCTTCACAATCAAGTAGTCACTTAGACGGTTATACCACATCCTTTGGGAATGCTTCAAAACCGTAAACTTGAGCGTTTCAATCTAATTGCAAACGCACTTCGTGGTCTAGAGTCACTTGATTTGCGTAATGAAATGCCATTGTGCACTTTCATATATATATATATATATATATATATATCCGTATTCAGATCCCCATAGAGATACGTAGTAACCACATCTATTGGCTGTTTTTCCAGCCCCTCGGAAATTATTATGCTAATCAAATAGCGGAACGTATACGTGGAAGTACATTTTCTGGTAATCAATTACAGAGCATTGTGAGAAGCATTACTTCATGAACCTCGTATATTAGGACTCTATTTTTCTCACTATGCTTTACAATAAAGGCTCGGTTATGTCCTACAGACTTTACACTTGGTTATGTTAGCACTACCTACACCAAATACCTGACTCTTTGTCTGCGAATCTAGTTCTACCTGGAATGTTTTTCTTAGGCCAATCCGGTCTATGACGATTTCATCCAAATGAGCGAGGTTCGACATCACCATACTTTAAGATTCATGATATGTCATCAAAGTGGGTGGTTGATCAGGCCACACCCTCATAATTTCAGCGAGATTTTTGATTTTCTGAAAATATCTTTGTGTCGTCCCCCTTATCATGACTCATGGACATAAGAAAATTGTTGTGCGGCGATTTATACGCCTCGGCGGCGATCGGAATAAGTGTCGAGCGACCGAGTCCACGACCGAATAAGCTACGACAAACTTGCCTAAAATGGAGATAACAGTCCACCTTCGAGTATCTAGCGATCGACTCTCAAGGCGATCGCCTTGGGCACCTAGCGATCGACTCTGGTGCCCGACCTAGTACGAGCGTCCTGTGATGCGAACAGGGATTTTCGTCTGTTAAAGTCTACGAAGACTGGATCTCAAAACAGCGCCCATGTGCAGATCCACGACAGGCGCCGCATTTCATGGATCGTTGACCACATCCTGTCACCACCTTATCATCTACCTACAGACCCGCCGAAAGGTACAAGGTGGGACCACCCGTGACAACGACTCAGACGCGTGCAGACTTCTCATTGGACCGCACAGCTGGCTGCCAGCAACTCCTGTAATATCCTGAATTTCTACTACTGTTGTCTGATATTATTTTATCCGAGTTATATTGTACAGCGTGCAATCTGTACAGTATGGATAAAATAAATAAAGGACTGAGATGTCAGTATCGATATAATTGTCATATCTGGTCGACGGTTGCAATTGAGGATATCGTGTATCAGGTTATCGCACTTTTGATATGAGGTATATCGTATGAGAATACTATTGGATTCAGTATATGTATTCAGTAAGTGTATATGTGTCTTCGGTATGTCGAGACAGGCGGTAACAGTTGAAATTGGATAAGTATAGAATACTTAGCGTACGCTAATGTTGAACACTTACGTACGCTAAATCACAAGAGTTACGTACGTTATGACCGAGACATTACGTACGTAACATGGGAATCAGACGATCGAGTCATGGTCGGCAGGTGGGACCCTGTGTCGGCAGCTTTCGACGGAGGATGTGGACAGCGAGTCAACCTTGTCCATTACATATGTTATGCATGGCGTATTACGTACGTAATGTGGGTGGTACTGTAGCAAGTCAACGTACATGTTACGTACGTTATGAAGGAAACATTACGTACGTAAGCATATTAACAAAACAGTTCAGTTAGTTCTGGGATGATGATTACGTACGCTATGTGGGACGAATAGCGTACGCTAAAGTGCATTACGTACGTTAATGATGAAGGATAACGTACGTAATGAGTTATGCAGTTTAATATAATGAAGTTCGTCTTTCATTTCACTTCAGCTTTCCTTTTCGTTTTTCGTCTCCAAACTTTGAGAGAGAGAGAGAGAGATGTTGGCCTTTCTAAGTCGATTTTGAGCTTGAGGACTTGGACTTGAGGCTTGGATATGGATCTATGGATGATTCTTGAGGTGTTTTCTAGTGTTTTTCATCTTCTAAGAGGTATGTTGGATAATCCTCCTTTTCATTTCGGATTCTTGATGTTGTTATTGATAAATGATTCGTATGAAGAGGATTAAGATGTTGTTGTTTCGATTC
Source organism: Orobanche coerulescens (assembly GCA_033398695.1). Lineage (NCBI taxonomy): Eukaryota > Viridiplantae > Streptophyta > Magnoliopsida > Lamiales > Orobanchaceae > Orobanche > Orobanche coerulescens. The sequence goes on from CM065803.1 coordinate 57,956,359, forward strand.
TTGAGGTTATATGAATTATATGTTGAAGGAAGATGGTGATATGATGGTTTATACCTTGAATATGTTGATTATGATTATGAAATCATAGAGTTCTTGATATTCTTGGTATTATTATCCGTATTTGATCCGTATGATGATGATTAGGGAGTTGTTGTTACAATTCTTGAGGTTATGTAGAGTGTATATTGAAGAATACGATGATTCATGACTTGGATTACGAATTGGAAGATTATCTTCATGTTAAAGGATATCGAGTTATGTTGTTTTAATGGTTATGAACATGAGTTCGAATCTCTTAGTGTTCTTGAGGAACTTTTGATGAATTTAACATAGCAAGACGATCGTATGTTGAATTTATCGGATTATGAATCATGTTGTGGTTTTGAGTTCGTAATTGTTTGAGTTGGATTGTCCGGATTTGTGTCTAATCGAGATATTGTGGAACCGTTGGGGGTTATTGATCGGTTGTATTGATTGATTATGATCATCGAGTTGTAGTTTGTATTGTAGATATCATTAAATCGTTGAGATGATTTGGTTGGTCGTGTCGGTTTTTAATTGTTATCGGATATGTGTTATTTGATTACTTCGATAGGTCGAGATTATTGATCGGTGATTGGAACCGTATGTTGCTGTCGTGTTCAAGTATGTTCGTGAATTGCTTCGGTCGGGGCCGAGGAGCTCGTAGACGAAGGCATTGTGACTGGTAGCGGCTTCATCATCATCGTATCGGTATCGAGGCAAGTTATTACTTGCTCAGTCATAATGTTTAATGAATGGTTTCAGTTTCATTTCATTTATAATGCATATAACAATGAATATATGTTGTCATTCCGATTCTGGGAGTTTAATCACAATGTATATGATTTATTTCGGTTATTGGCATATTCGGGTACCGAGGTTACATTATGGTAAAGACGAGGATATGAGTATATGTATTCCATGGTACGTTTGGATCACCGAGCATTGCGGATAATCGCCGGTGAAGGTTTGATATCGAGATTTTTCCCGAAGGACTCGGGGCAAGTATCTTATATCGATTCAGTTAGTGTTAGTGATTTGATCATGCATATTGTCTTTCATGTTGTCGAACATGAGGTCGTCTTAGTTGATTTGTCATATTGTCGTTCATGTTGCGTTGTTCATGTTGATTAACATTTTGATTTGCATATGTGTATGCATAATTGTGTTGTTTGTGTTGTGTTGATCCGATGGGATCGTGTGATCTATGCTGAGGGCGCTGGATCAGATGTCCACCTCGTGTTGGTCCGACGGGATCATCTTGGGATCTATTCTGAGGGCGCTGGATCATTGGACGGGTTTTTCCACCTCGTGTTGGTCCGACGGGATCATCTTGGGATTTATGCTGAGGGCGCTGGATCGTTGGATTACCCAGTGTTGTGTTGTTTTGCATATGTATATTGTTGGTTATCCACCTCGTGTTGATCTTGTAGGATCATCTTGGGACCTATGCTGAGGGCGCTGGGTCATGGGATTTCCATTGAGTATACATTGTTGGTATTGTTTTTGAGCATATTGACGTGGTCATATGAGTATGCATTTGTAGGTCTTGTGTTAGGACCGTGTCCGTATTGCATTGATCTGATCTCGGATTAGACTGATATGATTGTCGTGGCACTTCATATCTCGAGGTATGTTCTGTATTTCCTTTGGTAATTGTCTTTTGATGGACAACCGATTATCATCTTGGGATTTATTGATACTATCTGATGGATCGTATTGGTCAGAAATGGTATATTTCCGTATCGTGAGTTGGTGATGATAGTTTGAGAATCTTGAGTATTGTTTGAGGTACACTACAGATATTAGGTTCGAGTTTATTGGTTAATCAAGTACGAGATGTGAAATGTGATAATGGTTATTCTGATGAGAATGACTTGAGTAAGTAAAGTTACGGCGGTAAGATTACGTTGGTCGTATTCTTATGTTGTATTCTCATTGGTATGTAATTATTAATGTGATGTGACGGTTATCATTGTTGGATATTAAGACTGACCCCGTCGTGGGATTTCTTTTTAGGTTCTTGGAGTATCGAGCTTGTAGCGGTCATGAAGAGAGATGAGCTTCCCGGAGGATACTGGCTAGGACATGTTTTGTGTATTGAGTTTCTTGATTGGTTCTTGTGTTCCGCTGCTAGAATATATTTATGGTTGGTCTTTTTCCGCTGTGTGAGTATTTTGAAACACTCTTTTGGTATCTGGTAACTGAGGTTACTTTGGAAATCGTTTTCTAAACTTTTGAGTGTCGGCCGTTTGGCCTTGCGATTTCAAATGAGTTTTTACGACGGTTTTTGATAAATGGATTTTATAAGTCTTTGTGCATTTTTAAAGATAGTACCGTCGTTGGCCTCTTGGACATTTGTAAATGTTTGTGAAAATTTCCTTCAGCCTTGTGGGTTCCATCTCGGGGCCCACGGCGCTGTAATATTTCCGGTTAAATCTGGGGGTGTTACAGATTATGGTATCAGAGCTTAGGTTGAGAAAACCTAGGCATTTGGGTCGAGTTGGGTCGTGTTTTGTCGCGTCATTCGAGTTGTCAATTGACTAATACTAGAGCCGTGAGTTTTTGTTGTTCACTCGGGCTTATGGGTTATATGATTTACCAGTGTGGTACTGGGGTTGTTTTAAACTTTTCCAAATGGTGTTAACGTGATTCTCTGGAATGAGATGTATTGTGTTCTTGAATTGAACTGATTTGGCAAAACGTGTGTTTTGAAAATATTTGTGTCGAGTATTTTCTTGAGTTGAGACATGTGCCAGTATCACGGGGAATCGTTGGCTTCACGATCTGTAAGTATTTGGATTTTTGAATTGCATTGAGATTTATTGCTGTTCTATAGTTGATATGCTTTGAGATTCAGCAGAATATTATGTGTCACGGTATGAGACGACAGAGTTGAGACAGGATTGATGATCTCAGGAAGTTATGATTCTGAAATCAATATGTCGGTTAAGTTTTGGAACGGGATTGTGTATTCGGGAGCAGGACTGTGGATTGTTTAGAAGAACATGCAGTCATGTTAGTTCACTTGAGGTATATGAACTATTTTTGAGCATTTGAAAATAATATTTTTCAAAATGAACATTTTGACGGATGTTTTACGGAAAATGATTTTGGGCCGAGACCCAATTGATTTTGAAATAGTTTTATAACTCAGGACTTGAGGTCCAAAAAGGGTTTTCTACTTTTTAAACTTCTTGTAATACGGGACGAGATATGGGCTGAGACCCTAGTGTTTCAAAAAGGCTTTTTAGTTTTCATAAAACTCCCGAGATTTGTAAAACTCTTTATCAATCGTTTATTTATTTCGTTCCTACCTTTTGAGGTTTTGGTTTACTTGTTCAAATGAAACTTCTCGGGTAGTCTTTCGCTGTATTTGATTTGTCGATTATTCAATGTTTGTCATAACATATTTGAGGTGATCCAGGATGGATTAATAATTGACGTTGCGAGTCATATGTGAGGAAAAAGGAGTTTTAACGGAATTTATATATATTGAGATTTTGGAACTCTATCGTGTGGTTTTCTCGATGGAATATCGGTAGATATTGGTGACAAGATGAACGGATATACAGGAGTATGGACATGGTCAAGCATTTGCATAAATCCCATTTTATTTAATCGTGTGTATTTGAAAAGAATTTTTATCGAGAACTTGGCACCAGCGAGCCGATTTAATTTTGAAAATTGATTTCGTGGTATTACAAAAATTTATGCTTTGAGTTTTTAAACTCTTGAAAGAATTTTCGAAAATTTGTCTTTTGACAAGACTATGTGATTTCAAACTGGTTTTAAAAATGCGATTGATGTACATACGAATTTAGTGCATAGTGCATATGATGATGAAGTTATGAGAATGACTCACAAACTGGATGAGACATCAGTATGGAACGATGAATAGAGATTCGAACTTTAGTATGGCAGTTTGGTTATCCAGGGATGATCGGTTGATTTATCGGATAAGAGATGTATGCCGCGTGATGTAGATTCGGTACAGAATGTGATCCTGGAATCTCGGGTTTTGTGAAACCGGGGCATACGTGCTATGTGATTCCATTGGTATGGTAGTAGCTCGACTTTACCATAGTGATATTTGAATGATTTCTTTGTAAGTGTAGGTTTGGGGATGGTGACCCCATGTTGGTTGTTTTAGATGTTGAGCGGTCGTTTCCACTCCAGGTATGATTGGTTATTTTCGTCGGCTTGATTGGGTGTTCGTATGCCGAGGGGTATGTTCACCAACAGGATGTGTTTCGTTGAGATCCACGGTACGTGATTGGTGTGTCGTTTTGAGAATTTTATTCGTCCGTATATCTGTCTCTGTGGTTTTGTGTTTATCATGTTGGAATTTACCATGTGAGGGTATTCCTGATTATTATCGCTCCTTCGTTGGTAATATTGGAGTTTATCATGTTGATGATATACTCGATTGTGTTTTGACCTCTGGTGGGTCATATTAGAGTTTATCATGTTGATGATATACTCGATTGTGCTTTGACCTCTGGTTGGTCATATTGGAGTTTATCATGTTGATGATATTCTCAGTTGTGTTTTACCCATTGGATTGGTCGTATTGGAATTTATCATGTTGATGGTATCCTCGGTTAATTTGTTGGTTGATAATTGTTAATGATCGTATAAGTGTTCGAATTCTGTGTTGATGTTTCGGGATTGATTGTCATTGTTTTGGACAGTTGTTTCACAGATATATCGGATATTATTCGTTTTATCGGAATTGGAACTTGATCATGCGATCAGGCAAACAGGAATTGTCACGGATATATTATTTCATCTGACGATGATATGATTTTGTTGAGAATCAAGGAATTGTGATTATAAGCGTATTGGGGCTGTACAGTGAGATCGCTTGCTAGTATCTCAGGAGATCGTCGACCTGCGTATTTGTAAGTGTGCTCTTTTGGTTATTCAGTAATGATGATGATTGATCGTTGTCGTGATGGTTTTGGGATATTTTGGTTGAACGGTATGTTTGTTTGTTTTTATGACGGGTTGCAAGTTTCGAGGCCGAAACTTATTTTAAGTGGTGTAGAATGTAATATCCTGAATTTCTACTACTGTTGTCTGATATTATTTTATCCGAGTTATATTGTGCAGCGTGGAATCTATACAGTATGGATAAAATAAATAAAGGACTGAGATGTCAGTATCGATATAATTGTCGTATCTGGTCGACGGTTGCAATTGAGGATATCGTGTATCAGGTTATCGCACTTTTGATATGAGGTATATCGTATGAGAATACTATTGGATTCAGTATATGTATTCAGTAAGTGTATATGTGTCTTCGGTATGTCGAGACAAAGCAGAATGATTGAAATTGGCTAAGTATAGAATACTTAGCGTACGCTAATGTTGAACACTTACGTACGCTAAATCACAAGAGTTACGTACGTTATGGCCGAGACATTACGTACGTAACATGGGAATCAGACGATCGAGTCATGGTCGGCAGGTGGGACCCTGTGTCGGCAGCTTTCGGCGGAGGATGTGGACAGCGAGTCAACCTTGTCCAATACGTACGTTATGCATGGCGTATTACGTACGTAATGTGGGTGGTACTGTAGCAAGTCAACGTACATGTTACGTACGTTATGAAGGAAACATTACGTACGTAAGCATGTTAACAAAACAGTTCAGTTAGTTCTGGGATGATGATTACGTACGCTATGTGGGATGAATAGCGTACGCTAAAGTGCATTACGTACGTTAATGATGAAGGATAACGTACGTAATGAGTTATGCAGTTTAATATAATGAAGTTCGTCTTTCATTTCACTTCAGCTTTCCTTTTCATTTTTTGTCTCCAAACTTTGAGAGAGAGAGATGTTGGCCTTCCTAAGTCGATTTTGAGATTGAGGACTTGTACTTGAGGCTTGGATATGGATCTATGGATGATTCTTGAGGTGTTTTCTAGTGTTTTCATCTTCTAAGAGGTATGTTGGATAATCCTCCTTTTCATTTCGGATTCTTGATGTTGTTATTGATAAATGATTCGTATGAAGAGGATTAAGATGTTGTTGTTTCGATTCTTGAGGTTATATGAATTATATGTTGAAGGAAGATGGTGATATGATGGTTTATACCTTGAATATGTTGATTATGATTATGAAATCATAGAGTTCTTGATATTCTTGGTATTATTATCCGTATTTGATCCGTATGATGATGATTAGGGAGTTGTTGTTACAATTCTTGAGGTTATGTAGAGTGTATATTGAAGAATACAATGATTCATGACTTGGATTACGAATTGAAAGATTATCTTCATGTTAAAGGATATCGAGTTATGTTGTTTTAATGGTTATGAACATGAGTTCGAATCCCTTAGTGTTCTTGAGGAACTTTTGATGAATTTAACATATCAAGACGATCGTATGTTGAATTTATCGTATTATGAATCGTGTTGTGGTTTTGAGTTCGTAATTGTTTGAGTTGGATTGTCCGGATTTGTGTCTAATCGAGATATTGTGGAACCGTTGGGTTTATTGATCGGTTGTATTGATTGATTATGATCATCGAGTTGTAGTTTGTATTGTAGATATCATTAAATCGTTGAGATGATTTGGTTGGTCGTGTCGGTTTTTAATTGTTATCGGATATGTGTTATTTGATTACTTCGATAGGTCGAGATTATTGATCGGTGATTGGAACCGTATGTTGCTGTCGTGTTCGAGTATGTTCGTGAATTGCTTCGGTCGGGGCCGAGGAGCTCGTAGACGAAGGCATTGTGACTGGTAGCGGCTTCATCATCATCGTATCGGTATCGAGGCAAGTTATTACTTGCTCAGTCATAATGTTTAATGAATGGTTTCAGTTTCATTTCATTTATAATGCATATAACAATGAATATATGTTGTCATTCCGATTCTGGGAGTTTAATCATAATGTATATGATTTATTTCGGTTATTGGCATATTCGGGTACCGAGGTTACATTATGGTAAAGACGAGGATATGAGTATCTGTAGTCCATGGTACGTTTGGATCACCGAGCATTGCGGATAATCATCGGTGAAGGTTTGATATCGAGATTTTTCCGGAAGGACTCGGGGCAAGTATCTTATATCGATTCAGTTAGTGTTAGTGATTTGATCATGCATATTGTCTTTCATGTTGTCGAACATGAGGTCGTATTAGTTGATTTGTCATATTGTCGTTCATGTTGCGTTGTTCATGTTGATTAACATTTTGATTTGCATATGTGTATGCATAATTGTGTTGTTTGTGTTGTATTGATCCGATGGGATCGTGTGATCTATGCTGAGGGCGCTGGATCAGATGCCCACCTCGTGTTGGTCCGACGGGATCATCTTGGGATCTATGCTGAGGGCGCTGGATCATTGGACGGGTTTTTCCATCTCGTGTTGGTCCGACGGGATCATCTTGGGATTTATGCTGAGGGCGCTGGATCGTTGGATTACCCAGTGTTGTGTTGTTTTGCATATGTATATTGTTGGTTATCCACCTCGTGTTGATCTTGTAGGATCATCTTGGGACCTATGCTGAGGGCGCTGGGTCATGGGATTTCCATTGAGTGTACATTGTTGGTATTGTTTTTGAGCATATTGACGTGGTCATATGAGTATGCATTTGTAGGTCTTGTGTTAGGACCGTGTCCGTATTGCATTGATCTGATCTCGGATTAGACTGATATGATTGTCGTGGCATTTCATATCTCGAGGTATGTTCTGTATTTCCTTTGGTAATTGTCTTTTGATGGACAACATGTTATCGTCTTGGGATTTATTGATACTATCTGATGGATCGTATTGGTCAGAAATGGTATATTTCCGTATCATGAGTTGGTGATGATAGTTTGAGAATCTTGAGTATTGTTTGAGGTACAATACAGATATTAGGTTCGAGTTTATTGGTTAATCAAGTACGAGATGTGAAATGTGATAATGGTTATTCTGATGAGAATGACTTGAGTAAGTAAAGTTACGGCGGTAAGATTACGTTGGTCGTATTCTTATGTTGTATTCTCATTGGTATGTAATTATTAATGTGATGTGACGGTTATCATTGTTGGATATTAAGACTGACCCCGTCGTGGGATTCCTTTTTAGGTTCTTGGAGTATCGAGCTTGTAGCGGTCGTGAAGAGAGATGAGCTTCCCGGAGGATACTGGCTAGGACATGTTTTGTGTATTGAGTTTCTTGATTGGTTCTTGTGTTCCGCTGCTAGAATATATTTATGGTTGGTCTTTTTCCGCTGTGTGAGTATTTTGAAACACTCTTTTGGTATCTGGTAACTGAGGTTACTTTGGAAATCGTTTTCTAAACATTTGAGTGTCGGCCGTTTGGCCTTGCGATTTCAAATGAGTTTTTACGACGGTTTTTGATAAATGGATTTTATAAGTCTTTGTCCATTTTTAAAGATAGTACCGTCGTTGGCCTCTTGGACATTTGTAAATGTTTGTAAAAATTTCCTTCAGCCTTGTGGGTTCCATCTCGGGGCCCACGGCGCTATAATATTTCCGGTTAAATCTGGGGGTGTTACAACTCCTGCGGACTTTAAGGAGACCAGCCCATGTGCTGAAAGACGATCGCCCGCTCATTATATTATAGCAACGGCGATCGCCCAACATCTCCCAGTCCTATAAATAGAGAACTTCCAGCAACTGGAAAAAGGTTCTCCATTCAGTTCAGAGAAAATGCTCAGATATACACTCATAGACTCTTGGCTTCCTCTCTTGAATCTATCTCAGGATTTCTCTCTCAGCACCTCTCAACCAGAAGCCGGTTGGCAGAGGCAATAAGTCTCCACAGTACAGATTCGAAGAGACTCGCAATCCCAGGAGCTCAGACATACAACTTATACCCACTGTGAGAGACCGTCAATTTCTCACAGGCGTCATAGCTCCTCATCATTGTTACAAGAACTCACAGAACATCATATCTGGTTCTTCCGGCAATCTTCACGCTCACTAGCTAAGATAACTAGGGTTTTTACACTCATTGTAATTATACTCTAACATTAATATTTGTACTCCAAAGTATTCGTATTAATAATATCTCGCGAGAGCATTCAAGCCTGGGACTAACAACCCCGACAAATCTTGTGTTATTTACTTTTCTCACAGAAGTGTTCTCGCACTTGTTTGCTATCCATCCATTCCAGTAATATCTATCTCCGGATAATATTTTGGGTAGCAACAATTAGCGCTAGAGGAAGGGCATCTTAAGCTTCATATTTTATTCCAACCGTCCCGAAGAACACTCACTGTTCTCGGGGCATATACTTGAAGTGACACTCACTGCGCTTCAAAGAAAGCCTTCAGAACCATGACGTCCGCCACTACATCAAAGAGAGCCGTTCTCTGAACCGCCGGACACCATATCCCAGCTCGATCCGTGCCCCAGCCGACGGCAGAGGGAAGCCGCGGCAACGCGAGACTCTCGATCCCACACCTGAGGGGTGGCCCCAGCCTTTCACTCGACCAGTTCCAAACCGCGGAACAGATCGAGGAGGCTATGGCCATCCTAAAGGAGCGACGGAGAGCAGGCGCGACGCCCTCTATAACTCCCTCGGCCATCCGCCGCGTGGGCAAACGGAAGTTCAAGGGGCTCTCTCAAGGTCAGACGGTTCCGTATTCAATCGCTTGGGAAGCGATCCATCATGGCGACCGGGGCATTCTGGACCCAACCACGAGACGACGGAATCCGAGTCCGTCACTAGGAGTTCGGCCTACCCTAATCCCATCCGAATACAGGTCAGTCGTCTGACTCCTGTTCCGAATGCCAGGGGGTCAGTACTTGATCGCCTCGGCTCCCGCTCCGAGCGCCTAGCCGCGAACAGCCAACGACAGCTCGACGAGATGAAAGCACTCTTGGATACTGGGGCAAGCACCAGTAGAAAGATCATTAGACCGATCGAGCCACTCGCGGTCCACATCGAGCTCGCCCCCATGCAACCAAGGATCGCTCCTCCCAAAACTCCTCTATATGAAGGGAGATCGGACCCCGAGGCCCACCTAAGTAAGTTCCGGATTTACATGACCGGGTGTGGGGCATCAGATGCAACCAAATGCCGAATCTTCCCGTTAACATTGGGTGAGCTGGCCCATAAGTGGTACATCTCACTACCACCGCGATCGATCATCTCCTTTGAGAAACTGGCGAGTGACTGCACGTCATACTTCGCCGCCAAGGTCGCCAGACCAGAAGGCCCCCACCGCATGATGAAAATCAGGCAGGGGGGAGACGAATCCGACGCGGATTACATCGACCGGGTGGATGAGATAGTCCTCACCGGCGAGCCCATCAGCAACGAGCTGGCTCTCTACTCAGTCCTGGGGGGATTCTACGGTCATTCACCCATGTTTAGACATCTCACGAAGGACATCCCCCCAACCTACGCGATCTTCCGCGCTAAGGCTGCAGACTTTTTGGCCAGGCAAAGGCTACTCACCCTCCGCCTAGGCGAGGAAACGCCACCTCCTGTCCGAAAGACGGCGATCGCCAAAACCAAAAAGACGGTCGCCAAGCCATCCGGCGACCACAAGGCCTTCGAGGATGTGGAAACCCATCTCCTACACAAGTTCAACCGAACTCCGGCCCACATTTTCTACGCCATCAAGGGGTGCGAACCGCTAAACAAGCCAGAGGCGATAAGGGACCACAGTCATTTGGACCACAATCAATATTGTGCCTACCACAAGAGTCCCTGCCACAACACCAACCAATGCCGCGATCTCCTCAGATAACTCTGGAGATTGTTCGAGGATGGCAAGTTGGACAGTTTATTGGCTTAGCCGGAGCCCCCAATCTCCCAACACGGTCGCCCGAGTCGAACGCGAACAGTCCGGAAAGCTCATACGAGCCGACCCCTCGATCAACCTCGGCGACCGTATCTACATGCTTCAATCAAGAGAAGGGAACTTCGGAAGTCTCTCCCCGATTTCCCGACTCATCAAATCAAAGGCTACTGCCTGAGCAAATGCTTCAAAAAAGAGAATGACTCGCTCGCCCTCTAAAGTTCGTCATCGACATGATGGACCTAAGCAGCGATCGCCTCCCCTAGAACAACATATACTGTCGAGGATCGTCATCTGACATGATGATCCGAGGTACAAGAGTGCCGCCATGGTCGCGAAAATCGATTAAACCGACGATCCGACCATGCAAGGTTCCTTTGGGCTTCGATCGCTCGCCCTTCATTTAAATATGAGGCGGGCGTAGCCGAAGGTCTCTCCAAAATAAATCAGAGGATTACATGCTCGCCCTCTAAAGTTCATCATCTACATGAAGAACCTAGGCAGGCGATCTCCTCCCCTTACACAACGTATACCGTCGAGGATCGTCATCCGACTTGATGGTCCGAGGTAGAAGAGTGTCGCCATGGTCGTGGAGGACGATGGAACCGTTCTCTGTGCCCATGCAAGGTCCCTTTGGGCCACGATCGCCCGCCCTTCGTTACGAGGCCGGCGTAGTCTGAGGGCCCTCCAAAACTAATCTGTGGACACATTCGGCCGCCCTCAAAGGTCCATCACTTAACGTGGTGGGTCCTTCCCGGAAAATGCGATGCGTCCCTCCCCCCGTCTCAACGTATACCGTCGAGGGTCACCATCTTAATGGCGGCCTGAGGTAGAAGAAGAGCTAACAAGCTGCGGAAGTGGAGTTGATTAATCCGACGACGCCCCGCGCAAGGAATCTTCCAGACCAAGACCGCACGCCCTTCGTTTAAGTACGAGGCGAGGCGCAGCCTTCGGAGGACCCTACCAATTAAGTGAGTCGCGAGAACTTAGTCATCAGACAAAATGTCACTCGCGCATAAGACACGGTCGTGGAGGTCGGTCCATCGAACTCCGCGATCGTGCACGGCTCCTCAAGACCGAGATGGACGGCCTTTCGAGGATTCGGCAAAGTTGAAGACCGCTTACTCAACAATTTATTTTCGTCCCCTTACTTTCACTAAGTGAACAAAAACAAGGGGGAAGTGCGGAGCTACTTATACGATGATCGTCCCTATTCAATTACATATGGTGATCGGCATTTTCAGATGTTTGTGCAGCGATCGAATTTGCTGTAAAAGTTATCTATATGAGTTTATCAATTCACTTGGAGCTATACACGCAACAATCTCTCCTCACACATTTGTACAAAGTCATACAAAGACTCAGAAAAGCAATCATTCGAGTAACAAATCGAAGAAACAAACGTTCATTTCATTACTTGAAGTATAAGAGTACATACACGGTCGCCCGAAGGCCTAAGTACTACAAAGAAAAGCTACAAAATTACAAGGCAAAAAGCTAAAACAATAAGAACGAAGAGCCTTAGGCCCCTGCCTGGCCTTCGCCTTCAACCTCCGGATCGGCCTGCGACCCTTCGCCAGCTTCCGGAGCTGCCTCCCCATCCTCCGGAGCGTCAGGATGAACAAGGTTCGCCGAAGTCGGGTACCAACTTAGATCCACGCCAAGTTCTGAAAGGTCCAAGATCGGCACAGAGAAGCCAGGATGAAGAGGGTGCTCCAACGCATATGCCTTGAAGTTCTCAGCAAGAGGGCCGACCTCCAACCCTCCCTTCTTAGCAGCCCGGAGTGAGTCAGGAAACGCCATATAATAGGCAAACTCACTGACAAACTCCACGTTGAGAAAAGGGATTGGCCTCGGTCGCCTCCTGCTTCCCTTTCAACTCGGCAACCGCCTGTTGCGCACCCTGGAGCTCGGCCTCTCTTGCAGCCGTCTCTCCCCTCGATGCCTCCAGCTCGCTATTCAGACGAGCGATAGTCACCTTCAGTTGGTCGACCTCCTTCTCAGCGGCCGCTTGCAACTGTCGGGCATCTATCATCTGGTCCCGAAATCGGTCGACCGCCGCCTGAGCTCGTTCATAATTCTCTCTCATCATCTCAAGGTCATGACTCGCCCACTTAGCTGCTTCCAGGGAGTCCTTCTCCATCGCCACGATCCTGTCGGCAAACTTGGCATTCTCTTTCCGAGCCGCCTCGAGATCCGCCTGTAGGCGTGTAGTAGAAGGATGCCCCTCGAACTCCTGCACATCTTGGGCAGCCATCGTCGCCGCCTGAAGAGAAAGAGCAAAAGCGGATTGCATTGCATTTCGCTGGCGAGCGATCGCATCCAAATCCGCCGTCCAGGCCTTCGGCAAAGCAGAGACGGCCCGGTTGACGTACAGTGGGACATCGCAGGCCACGCGAGGAGATCGATTTGCGAGGAAATCCAGCACCATCGGCGGGCAAGCTGGGTTAGTGCTATGGATCCTGCATCAAACAACAAAGAATTAGCGTATCTCCTACGCAAGTGACAAAACTCAACAAACTAGCAAAGTTTACCTCTCGGCTCTCTTGGGGTCGCGACCAAAGTATGGCTTCCCGCGAGGGGGTCTCAGCCTCAACGATCGCCATCTCTTGCAAGAAAGCCGCAGAGGGCGTAGGCTCATTCACTGGGGCACCGCGGTGATCAGAGGCACGACGATCAGTACCTCGCTAGCAGGGGCAGAAGCTGGAGAATCTCCCAACCTCTGCCGCTTGCGGTTCGTCCGGAGCCCCTCCTCCCGAGTTTGCTCCTCCGCAATGATCGGCTCTACAAGAGGCCTCACCTCCGGAGCAAGAGGTAGCGCCACTGGAGGAACCCGATATGACTTCTTCTAGCGAAGACGGCTCAGAACTACGGGGTTCGACATGTCTATCTCTGCTGGAGGCTCCAAGAAACGAGGAAAGCGGACCTCTGCAATGAAGAGCAATCAAACAAATGGTCAGACACTCTCCAAGCAGGACGATCGCCAAGCAATTGGAGATCGCAGAAACTCATACCTGGGACTGAGAGATGTCTTGGAAAACAAAATAACCGAGCAGATAGCCTATGGCTCTCCTTATTAATCCAGCGAGCATCTAAGTCATCGTCTGGCAGACTTCGTATCCGCTCCCAGACGACCAGAAAATCAAAAGGAAACTCATCGATCGTCGGAATATGGAAACCTACAAAAAGGAAACCAAATTATATCAGTTCATAATATATCCGAACTAAAGGAGAGTCAGAACCCTTACCCGGATTCCTCTCCCGAAAGCCAGTAGGAATATTCAGCTCATCCGCGGGATTATTGCTCGCCAATGCCTTCCATGGACCGCCGACCCAGAACCACTTCGCCGGGTCGCCCCGCACCTTGTTCGGGACTCCGAGGATCACCCGGCCGGATCGGCCTTGAATGTGATAGCCTTCGACCGACCCTTTCTGAGCCGTCAACTTGAACAGGTGGTTCATCTCCAACGGCGAAGGGAGGCGGTACAGTCGGTGACCGCCGAACAGGGTGAGAGCACAAATGGTCTGGAGCCAGGCATTCGGCGTCAACTGGAGCGGCGCCACGTTCCAAGCCGCCAGCAAATGGGAGACAGAAGAAGACAAAGGGAATCACAGCCCGACCTCCATGATCGCTTCGTTCATGGCGACCATGCCCTCCGGAGGCTGATCGGCCCGTTCATTCTCGGTCGGTGCAAATAGATCCACATCTGAAGGGACATGATACCTCATCCTCCAGACGGCCAGGTCCTTCCTGGTCGCCGAGCTCCTTATCAGGCCAAGGGACCATGTAGATCGCTGCACAGCCCGAAAAAGCGACCGCCTAGGAGGTTGATAAGGATGAACGATCGAGTACTCCCGGTAATCGAATGTAGGAGACGGACCGGCCAACCTCTCCATAATCTCAGCAAAGGCCACATAGGCCTGGCCAAAGGCACTATGCCGCTCCCAGTAGGCCCTCACCGCCGAATCTCTCTCCAGCTGTGAGCGTCTGTGCTCAACCGCCGCCTCCCTTGCAACGTCGGCTTCGTTGAACAGCGCCTCAACTTCCGCAGGGTCAATACCGGCCCTGATAGCCTCGGCGGCCGTCTCCAAGTGGAATTCTACGGAGGACCCTCCCCGGCTAGTCGAAGCCCCGGCGGCGGAGGAGGTGCCCATTTCGTATGATGAAGGTACTCCTGACATTTTCGAAAAGAAGAGGAGAAAAGGAAGGTTTTCTTACCAAGGATTGAATCGATCGACGATCGGCAGTCAAATCTTCAGAAAAATTCTTCAGTGATATTATCCTTCTTCTCCGATAAAAGCGCGTAAGGGTCTTAACCCTGCAACCCAGCGCCCTTTTTATAGGAGATGTCGGGGACTTCTATGCAATTAAGGAGAAACTCATGGGTCGGAGTGCAACCGTCGCTATTAATGCTCCCTTGAAACCCACGTACGCGTCTTTTCAAGGACGCGCCAGACGAGGAGTCGTAAATAACCGTCGGTCTCCCCCAACAGGAACTCGACACGTGCCCCGGAGACTTTTCCGCAACCACTGTCGTTTCTCGCTCATTCCAGTGACCGACCAGGTCATCCAAGTTCAAAACCAATCCGCTCAAAGACGATCGTCAGTTCAGTAAAATGCAGAGTCACTCGTCAAAAATCAGCGATCGCCAATAGAATCACCTCACCCCACGTTTCCAACATCGGAGCGAGCTGGGGGGCAATTGTTGTGTGGCGATTTGTACGCCTCGACGGCGATCAGAATAAGTGCCGAGCGACCGAGTCCACGACCGAATAAGCTATGACAAACTTGCCTAAAATGGAGATAACAGTCCACCTTCGAGTATCTAGCGATCGACTCTCAAGGCGATCGCCTTGGGCACCTAGCGATCGACTCTGGTGCCCGACCTAGGACGAGCGTCCTGTGACGCGAACAGGGATCTTCGTCCATCAAAGTCTACGAAGACTGGATCTCAAAGCAGCGCCCATGTGCAGATCCGTGACAGGCGCCGCATTTCATGGATCGTTGACCACAGCCTGTCACCACCTTATCACCTACCGATAGACCCGCCGAAAGGTACAAGATGGGACCGCCCGTGACAGCAACTCAGACGCGTGCAGACTTCTCATTGGACCGCACAGCTGGCTGCCAGCAACTCCTGCGGACTTTAAGGAGACCAGCCCATGTGCTGAAAGACGATCGCCCGCTTATTACATTACAGCAAAGGCGATCGCCCAACATCTCCCAGTCCTATAAATAGAGAACTTCCAGCAACTGGAAAAAGGTTCTCCATTCAGTTCAGAGAAAATGCTCAGATATACACTCATAGACTCTTGGCTTCCTCTCTTGAATCTATCTCAGGATTTCTCTCTCAGCACCTCTCAACCAGAAGACGGTCGGCAGAGGCAAGAAGTCTCCACAGTATAGATTCGAAGAGACTCGCAAGCCCAGGAGCTCAGACATACAGCTTATACCCACTGTGAGAGACTGTCGATTTCTCACAGTCGTCATAGCTCCCCATCATTGTTACAAGAACTCACAGAACATCATATCTGGTTCTTCCGGCAATCTTCACGCTCACTAGATAAGATAACTAGGGTCTTTACACTAATTGTAATTGTACTCTAACATTAATATTTGTACTCCAAAGTATTCGTATTAATAATATCTCGCGAGAGCATTCAAGCCCGGGACTAACAATCCCGACAAATCTTGTGTTATTTACTTTTCTCACGGAAGTGTTCTCGCACTTGTTTGCTATCCATCCATTCCAGCAATATCTATATCCGAATAATATTTTGGGTAGCAACAGAAATCAAACATGATCTCATGATACGAGTTCATTGATGATTGACATGTAAATTCGTGCCATATTCTACCTCTTCCTTGGGTGAGTATGAAGTCGGACCATGAGGCTTACACCCCTTTTTTTGCAGGGAGCCACGACCTCAACCACACCTCCACAAAGTGCAGTTGCATCACCCGGTTCATTGGTGATGTGCCCATTATATTTACAGGGGGCTTCTAACTTTACAGGCACTTTGCAGCTATAATATGAGATCTTGTCACCTGAATGATATCAGTAAATGCATCAAGCATTGAATCTGTTACATCCTTAAGATCAAGTTTTCTTTGTGCCTCACGATAACCTTATGAAGGTCGGGGATCATAATGAGACAAAGTATGGAGACACCACGACAATTTATGTCGTTTCTCGAGAAATTACATTTTCTCTCCTCCCCATAACGACGGGAAGGTTGTCTCATTAAACTGACAATCCGCAAACTGTGCAGTAGAGAGATCACATGTGAAGGTTCCAAATAGGGGATAAACGTTTGGAGACTTTTATCCAACGTGAATACCTAATCGTTTTTAAAGACCTATGTGTTGTGGGGCACAAAAGGCACATATAATGCGTAACCAAATATGTGCAATTGGCACTCAAGTCTGTCTGGGTCCAAAGTATACAAAATCAGGCAATCCAGTTACCAACTGGTACACATAAACTAATTGGTTAGCAGATGGTCTAAGAATAAACTATTTAAGTAAAGTTGTGTGCAATATTGCATAATTCCAGACAAAGATATGCAAATTGGTGCACATCACCAATGACATAATCACCATACATATTCTTTTGAAGGTGGTTTATGTGAGACCGTTTGTATATGCACATAAAACGAGATGTTATACATTGATCTCTATCATGCAATAAATATCAAGTACTTTTTGATGTGAACTCTCCAACATATTTAAGTCATTTAGATGTGATAAGGGAGGTGAACCTTGTAAATTATCTTGGAAGTTCTGCAGCATTTTGAATGGACAGGAAAGCGACATGTGACCAACATGTTGGAGCATCCACCAAAACCATAAAATACATAAATTCTCCGCATATTAGGTGGATGGGTCCACAAATATCTCCTTATATTCAGCGTAAGAATGAAATGCTTGCTTTTGTTTATTTATCGTAGGTCTCTCTCCTACTTTGGCTAAAGAGCAGGCTTTGCAAAACTGAATGGTGAGCATCTGATATGCATCTGGTTCGTTGGATGAGATAACACGATTAGTATCAACATTGTTCTTTATGTTGAGTTGTTGCCAGCTTTTCACTCGAAAAGAAATTATGCTCGTACAAGTTCTTTAGTATACGGATCATCATACTTCGACCAGGATGACCTAGTCTATCGTGCCAAAACATATATGAGGTACATTGTTGGTGACAACATAGGATTTGAAAACCTAACAGTAGTGAGGTACATCCAGTAGATTGACTCATTAATTTTTCAAAAATGCGTATACGTCCACATTCATTAGAATTAATAAAAGAAACTCTATTCCATTCTCACAGTGGGTTTCAATCTGAAAACTATTGTTACGTATATTGTTGAAGCTAATAAGCATTCGAGCGATATTCAGTACTTTGAAATAAAGCTAAGAATCTAACGTAAGCAATATTAACGTCTTGTTCTAAAAAAATAAAGTTGCATCATGCCATTATTGAAAAAGAAAACACAAACACATTCATCTTGAGGCAACTATACCGAATGTAAACGAGAAAGTAAACATAGTGCTAGTATTTAGTCATAAAGGGTGTTCTTCTATAGATTTTGGCTCGTGTGACTCATTTCGACAATTGGTAACTGTGAAACTGACATATGAGGACTTGTCTAGATTATATTCCTCCATATAGTGAGTTTCCCTTTCTTTGGGGGATCTATATTTCTTGTAGTGAGATGCGACTTGCTCGCTTGCCTAACAGTTCTTGTACCAATGTCCAACATCTTCACAATGATAGCACGAGTCATCGCCAACTCGATCCTTAGGGGTGATAGGATGGGTATGTGCTTTTTGATGTCCTTGGCTAGCAGAGCTGAGAGCACCAAGTCTTAGCATTACATTGGTAGAACACCTACGTCCTTGACCACGAAGCATGTCATGTCCAGTCCCATATTCATTGAGGTTCTTTTCCACCCTTCACTTTACCATAATTGGCCTCGGGGATTTTCTTTGTCCGAATCGGCCTAGCATTATTGCTCACTAACACTTAGTTATGCCTCTCATCCAGGTTGATTATCTTACTAAAGGTAGGGATGCGTTTATTATCATACTCTGGCCTATACTAGTTTGCTAGTATAAGAGTAGAAGTAGGGAAGTGGAAAGGGTTTTCTGGATCATGTCATCTTCTTTGATGTCCTTCCCACACAAATTTAGGCGTGTCTTGAGGCGGAGCATATATTTGTTAAAGTCGTTGAGCCATTTATAGTTAAGCAAGTGGATTTCAATCCACTGCATGGTCAACTCTGAAAACAAAGTGTTGTGAATGTTGCCAAATCGGCCCTTAAGGGCATTGACACGTCTTTAGTGTAACTATCGCAAGTGCACGATATCGTATCAAGTAGTAAGTGGACTTTTTAAGTCCGGTTTATCGATCCCATGAGAAAGTTAGGTTATATATTGAATTATACACTTTATCTATTTGTTATAGAGATTTATATGAGTGAAACACACAATTTAAGAGTTTGGTTTGACAATTGCAATGAAAATGCAATAATAGTTCTAAAATTCATGGAAATGAAAGATTGCACTAATAATAGATTAATAAAAGATAAAATGAAATAGTTGGTATTACAAACTTAGTTCATCATTAGTTATAGAAGATATATAGGAGATCATAAGATGTATTTACTTATTATGTTGTGTAGATTCGATTTTCCTTAAAAAGACGGTTCCTCTTTCGAATGTCAAAATGCCCTTATATATTGAATCAATCCACTATATTTCTATGTTGATTGGGTTCAATACACAGCATTAGGTTTTATGAAAATAACTCAAAGAATCATCTAAGGTCTAGAGGTATATTTCTATCCCTTAGAACAACTTAGAGTGAAGATCATTTGATCTAATCAAACAAATTTTCTTTCAAATATATGAAGACCATAAATATCATCATTTATTGGCCAAATAACTAAAGATTGATAAAACAGTGAAAATCACACACAAATAATAAGTAATCCATAATAGATCTTTATACAAACTTAAATAACATGACAAACCTTGTTTATAATCCCAACTAAGGATAACTTAGCCCATGAAGTGTTTATTCAACATATTACAAGCTTGAGTGGTCATTAATAGTTGAAAAAGGAAAAGAATTGATCCTAACTCCCTTAGTAGATAAAGGACAAAGAAGCAATAAACTCCCTCAACAACATAAGCTAAACCACACTTACACAAATCAGTCAAGAACACAAGTGTGTTCTTCACAGCAAAAGAAAAAGTATTATAAAGTGAGAAAATATAAGATGAATGATGAATAATGATGGATCTAAGGAGTCGATTTATACACCTAAAGTCATCTAATAGCTCCAAAACTCCAGCATTATTACATTAGATTGGATCAATGCCAGCCATCCCCTCAATAATAGACTAAAAGTATAAAAAATTAGACAATTATCACAATCTGTCAAGAGTTACGGCTGTAACATTGAGGAGTTACGACAGTAACTATGACGACTTACGGCCGTAACGGCCATAACATTGAGGAGTTACGGCCGTAACATGGCTTCGTAAATTTGCATTTTTGTGAGTTACGCCCGTACACGCCCGTATGGAGTTTTAGACTTTATTTTCAGCCCAGAATTTCTTAGACTTTGCATTTTTGCCCCAAATCTTCTTCGGATGATAACTTCTGATATTTAACTCTGATTTTGAATCCGGAAAGACTGTCGAACTTATCTCGGGAAGCCCTACAACATGAATACATAAAAATTCAACAAATAGAATATTTTATAAACATGTTATTTCTTGAGTAAATCAGTA
This sequence comes from Orobanche coerulescens, assembly GCA_033398695.1. Classification (NCBI taxonomy): domain Eukaryota; kingdom Viridiplantae; phylum Streptophyta; class Magnoliopsida; order Lamiales; family Orobanchaceae; genus Orobanche; species Orobanche coerulescens. Next base: position 57,976,958 of record CM065803.1, read on the forward strand.
ATTCAATCCGATTAAGACTAAATTTACATCTTCATCTGATAAATAATAAAATTATTAAAAGCTAATTAATTCTAAGCAAAAACGAGTAGACTAACTCAATTATGGGTGAAATATATCAATACAAACCATGAATAAGTGTATAAAACTGACATTTATCACACCCCCAAACTTGAATTCTTGCTAGTCCCGAGCAAGACTCTTTATTAATCACACTCCAAAAATAAAAATAAAAATAAGACAAAAATAATAATACACACATAAATTAAGAAAAAAATAATCATATAAAAAGAGAAAATGAGATCAAAATGCCATTAATACACAACAACCAACTTTATACATTAGATAGAAATAAATCAAGATTCAAAATAAATCTACTAAATATTTTAAAGTTAAAACACGGTCTTAAATAAATTAAATTATTTATATCCTAATTCACTTGAATTAAAAATACCCACTGCGCCGTAAGATTTATATATCATGTCTAGAACTTCTTTGACTGCATATTATGTGTATAGTTATATTTCCAGGATTATATATCTATATCTATAAATATACATATATTTTGCATGCATATATAGATATAGCATGCAAATTAGGCTTCATCATTAGTAGATTTTAGAGAATTTCTTTCTACTACCTATATCAAATAGAACAATTATAAAGCAATTTCATGGGTAATTCTCAAATAGCATTGAAAGTAATTTTGACCATATCTTAGTTCTGAAAAATAATACGCTCCAATTATTGAAATTTTTTATCATAAAAGTACTCATGATAAACCGTGAAAAGTCATTTTCTTTTTACTTGTATCAAGATAGGTGATCTAACTTGTCTCAAATTTGATATCTTAGACCCAAAAGGGCTTGAGTGCCACAGATGGGTCTCCGACGTCGAGACCATATTTATCGCTAAAGAATATAGTGATACACTCCTTCATACCACAGACAATGCACCGCCTGATAAGATAAAAGCGAGTGCACTTATGTTCCTTATGTGACACCCGGGCGAAACCCAACTTGAGATGGAAATATATACAGTTGAAATTCCCAAAGAACCGTGGGATGCCTGATAAGTGTCAGTTTTATACACTTATCCATGGTTTGTATAGATATATTTCACCCATAATTGAGTTAGTCTACTCGTTTTTGCTTAGAATTAATTAGTTTTTAATAATTTTATTATTTATCAGATGAAGATGTAAATCTAGTTTTAATCGGATTGAATTACTGATTTACTCAAGAAATAACATCTTTATAAAATATTCTATTTGTTGAATTTTTTATGTATTCATGTTGTAGGGCTTTCCGAGACAAGTTCAGCAGTCTTTCCGGATTCAAAATCAGAGTTAAATATCAAAAGTTATCATTCGAAGAAGATTTGGGGCAAAAACGCAAAGTCTAAGAAATTATGGGCTGAAAATGAAGTTTGAAACTCCATACGGGCGTGTACGGGCGTAACTCACAAAAATGCAAATTTACGAAGCCATGTTACGGCCGTAACTCCTCAATGTTATGGCCGTAACTCTTGACAGATTGTGATTATTGTCTAATTTTTTATACTTTTGGTCTATTATTGAGGGGATGGCTGGCACTGATCCGATCTAATGTAATAATGCTGGAGTTTTGGAGCTATTAGATGACTTTAGGTGTATAAATAAACCCCTCAGATCCATCATTATTCTTCATTCATCTTATATTTTCTCACTTTGTAATACTTTTTCTTTTTGTGTAAAGAACACACTTATGTTCTTGAGTGATAGTGTGGTTTAGCTTATGTTGTTGAGGGAGTTTATTGCTTCTTTCTCCTTTATCTACTAAGGGAGTTAGGATCAATTCTTTCCATTTTTCAACTATTAATGACCTCTCAAGCTTGTAATATGTTGAATAAACACTTCATGGGCTAAGTTATCCTTAGTTGGGATTATAAACAAGGTTTGTCATGTTATTTAAGTTTGTATAAAGATCTATTATGGATTACTTATTATTTGTGTGTGATTTTCATTGTTTTATCAATCTTTATTTATTTGGCCAATAAATGATGATATTTATGGTCTTCATATGTTTTGAAAGAAAATATGTTTGATTAGATCAAATGATCTTCACTCTAAGCTATTCTAGGGGATAGAAATATACCTCTAGACCTTAGATGATTCTTTGAGTTATTTTTATAAAACCTAATGCTATGTATTGAAGCCAATCAACATAGAAATATAGTGGATTGATTCAATATATAAGGGGCGTTTTGACATTCGAAAGAGGAACCGTCTTTTTAAGGAAAATCGAATCTACACAACATAATAAGTAAATACATCTTATGATCTCCTATACATCTTCTATAACTAATGATAAACTAAGTTTGTAATCCCAACTATTTCATTTTATTTTTTATTAATATATTATTAGTGCAATCTTTTATTTCCTTGAATTTTAGAACTATTATTGCATTTTCATTGTAATTGTCAAACCAAACTCTTAAATTGTGTGTTTCACTCATATAAATCTCTATAACAAATAGATAAAGTGTATAATTCAATATATAACCTAACTTCCTCGTGGGATCGATAAACCGGACTCAAAAAGTCCACTTACTAATTGATACGATATCGTGCACTTGCGATAGTTACACTAAAGACGTGTCAAGTTTTTGGCGCCGTTGCCGGGAAAGTATAAGTGTTATTTTTGAAATCTTACATTGTAAACTATTGTTATAGGATACAATTTCTCGATATTGTAACTTAGTACTCAATTGTGTTTGTCCGGTCAAGTGGCGGATAACGGTACTCTGTGACTATTAAAGTCGGATTTTTCAGTTTCCCACAATAACTGATATTTTTAGATATTTTTTATTTATTTTTATTTTATTTTTTCTATCATGGAAGAAACTTTGAATACTCAAAAGAGCTTTCCATTTCTTAGCAAAAAAGTAATTTTAAAAATTTACAAGACAAGACTTGAAAGGATGAGGTTGCTTATGAATAAAAGCTTACCTTTTGACATTAGATTCATTATTGAAGCCAAAGTGAGAATAGGAGGTGAATTCACAGAAATACCTACTAGATTTTTACCAGGGCTTGGAAAAAGTTCATATGCCAAGAAACGACTAGCAAAGATAATAGCTGTTTGCTATAAATGTGCTAGATGGAACTATAATTTAATATATCGATCTTCAGGAATTCTATCTACAAACAGAGAAGATAAAATTCAGTTCATTAAGGATGGTTTGAATAAAGAGAATTTTGATAATATCGAAATTTCTCTTGACACGCATCCGAGTGGACTCATACATTACGGAATTCGATGTTTGTGGAATAAATTCAAACCAGAATATGAACAACGTCTTGGGAATCTGACGTTAAAAGACTCTGTTTGCCAATTTGTAAGAAAATTAGATGGGAAGCTTCTCCCCGACTCTTAGAAGGCGTTTAAGCCGTTTCTGAACGTAAAATCAGAGGAAGATGTGAGCCACAATCACAACTACTGTGCATACACGTGAGTATCTTTTATTTTTGTCGTATGGTGAGATCTTCTGAATAAGAAATGTGATACGCGATAAATGCATTCATTATTCTATTGAGTAGTTGAAGCGCAATTAATGCAATCACAGATTTGTTAAATATTTTTACCTTATTTTTTTTCTATAAATAAACATTGTGCTTGTTTCTTTTATTCATCCCTCAAACTTGTACTTTTCTCTCTTTCTCTCAAATAAGTTTCTTTTCAAAAATGGAATCATCATCTTCCACAAAAAGATTTAACTCAGTCTGTATTTTTGGTGGATCTTGTTATGGAACAGAGGCATACTTTACTGAAGCAGCCCACAACTTGGGTCGTACCTTAGGAGAAAAATATATTCATGTAGTTTACGGAGGAGGAAGTCTAGGATTAATGGGACGCGCTGCTGCTCCTGCCTATATGGAAGGAGTAAGAGTGTTGGGAGTAATTGCAAAACCTCTGGCTGAAAGTAAAATCACCGGGGCAACTATTGGAGATGAGTTTAGAGCTGTAAATATGCAAGATCGCATAACTCACATGATGAATAATTCTGGCGCCTTTATCACCCTTCCCGGTGGTTTTGGCACTCTTGAGGAACTTTTTCATGTGGTTACCAGAGCTCAGCTAAATGTTCATAAAAAACCAATAGGTCTGCTTAATGTCAATGGTTTCTTTGATGGTTTACTATCTTTCATCGACTACTCTGCTGAAAAAGGTTTTATTTCTGAGCGTGCTAAACAAATCATAGTCGTTGAAACAACACCAGAAGAACTAATCAATAAACTCATTGAATTTGTTCCTCAACCAGATCCAGCTCTAGCTAATATTGTCTAGATATAAGATTTTACCGTGAGAAAACGAAAAGTGGATTCATTCTTGTCCCTTTGATAACCCATGTCGGACCTCTTGTATTTTACTTTCTGTCGTGTGTAAAAATCGTGCTAAATGATGACAACTTAAGGAGTTTCTTCTTGATCTCTTGACGCGCATCTATTCGCGATGTATGTATTGTTATTTTATTGCTGTAATTTTTATTGTTTGTTTTTTATAAAAGCATTGATGGCAGCAACGTAAGGCGACTCTTCGGACTTTCTTGAAGCGCATCATAAAAATTGTGTTATACTTCCAAGTGTATTTTATTTTCTTTTGTTGTTTGCCTCATATATTTATTCTCTTGCAGATTCTAAAAGGCGTTAGCTCAAGAATCAACTTTCATAACAGGGAGTATTATGTTTTTCTCCTTGCTTTTTTTTTTTTTAAAAACTGGGGACAATTTTATCTTTAAGTTTGTGGGTGTTTTTGAATTGTTGTGTTTATTTTGTTTTGAATCGTATGATTGTGTTAGTGGTGTGTTTTGATTATTGTGGTGTGTTTTGATTTTTTTGTTTTGGCTTTGATTTTCTTTTTAGCGTATATTTATATATATTTTGTTTATTTTGATTTGTGAGATTTCTAGATCTGGCCATAACACCAATAAATTATATACAAGCTTCTAAAATCATTTTAACCAGTTAAAAAGTTGTATACTCCAAAATTTTTGAGCCTTAATCTCTCTTTTCAAGCCTTGTAATTATCATTTAAAATCGAGTCATTCGTTACCTTGAGAAAAGAAGAATCAGTCGGTTGATGAAAAATATAACTGAAATTTACTTAATTTGTGGAGTTTTTGATTTTTCATACTTAACTAATAAATAATTTTTCTGCAAAAATTCTATTCCCTGGAAAAAAATGTATTGGTGAAAAGAGATACACGTTAGCAAATAACGGTGTGAAAGCTATCACCTAATAAAAAAAATGTACTGGTGAAAAGAGCTACACGTTAGCAAATAACGGTGTGAAAGCTATCACCTAAAAAAAATAGAAATTGTGTTGGTGAAAAGAGCTACACGTTAGCAAATAACGGTGTGAAAGCTATCACCTAAAAAAAATGGAAATTGTGTTGGTGAAAAGAGCTACACGTTAGCAAATAACGGTGTGAAAGCTATCACTAAAAGAGATGTAGTTTATGAGCATATTTGAATTAATTAGCGGCTGAATTTCAATACTCTCAATTTCGTGAACAATCACAATATTTGATGATGCCGATGAAATTCTTCTTCATATTGAGTCGAAAAATAAACGAGTGATCGAGAGCAACCATTAAAGAAAGTTGTGTATGTCACGAGTGGGAAAGAAATAATCAACCTTTTGGGGGAAAATTTAATAGATTCTGAATGATAATTATGTAATTAAATTAAATAAAACATAATATTGCACATACGACAGATAGTAGGATTATACGGGTTACCTTGCAGGAAAGACATTGCTCTTTTCTAAGACATACCTTCAATTTTCTTGGATGAATTCGTGTTTCATGGTCCAATTCTCTCTTAAGTGAAGCTAAAAAAAGGGTTTTTGCATACTTTTAACCACTATACTCATAAGTGAGTTTAAGAGGTATCCACTTCTTATAAAGAGTTTATGGCAGGACCACTGGCCCACCTTAAATGCGGTAAGATTCCTCAAGCCAATCAACTCAAAATAAAAGCCCTGGAGAGAGATGAGTTGATGTGAGATAAAGGGCTCTCCTGCAAGTTGTGGCAGGACCACTGGCCCACCTTTGCTTCATTTTTAAAAAAAATTGAGTTAAACTGCTGCAAGGTGATAACTCAAAATAAAAGCCTGCAAGATTCTTTCACCTTTTTTATCGGAAAATTGAATTGAAGGCAACATTATTGCATTGTCATTTGTACCGATTGGTAATAAATAGGGTACCACTCCCACTATTAAACTGCAACCTTTTTTACGGGTTTAACATGATGTATGAGGAAAAATATTTATTAATTTTTTTTAATTGAGATATCTAGGTACTCCTTTATCGAATTCTATCATTTTTCTTGATATAGATGGAGTGTAAGGCTTTCACGGTTCAATACGGCGGAATATGGGATGATAATGTATACAATGGCGGAGAAGAGCGGACTTTCTACATTCCTGTCCAAACGATAAGTATCTACTCTATCAAGGAAAATATTAATTTCATTATAATGTCGAGATCGTTAAGTTTTGAGTATGAATTGTGCTATTTATCAACGTCTCGGAGAGGCCTAAATGTGAGGTTGGGTTTGAGTACCGATGAGCAACTACGTCGGTTGTGCGAAGTCAAGGTTCAACCCATATTATATGTGGTGCACGCTCCGATAGATGATGCTTACAGGCCTGCTTTTGATTTGAATTTATCTGCGACATATGACTACGAGTCCGAATACTCGCAGTATCCTCAGTATTCAAAGTTCGAGAACCCTATTGATGGGTTTGGTGCGTCGAATTGGTTTCTTGAGTCGCTATATTGGATTGGAAGTGGTAGTAGGATTCCTACTCAAGATCAAACACAAAGGCACTCCACACTTTTCGATGTAGTTGAAGATGATGATTATTTTGATGGCGATGATGAAGACTATGTCGCGGAATCAGAGCCTGGATCGGAGTCTGATGAGACTGATGAGGAATCAGAGTCTTTCAATTTACAATGTGGCACTTTGACCGACTTTGTAGCGTGGGTTCATACGCAAGGCGGGGTGAATAAGTTGTTGACGATGCTGACGGATAGTAGCCGAGCTCCTCTTCGCGAAAAAGCGGAATGCTCAGAGGAAGCGGAGGACATGGAAAATTGGTTAGTCCCTATGGTTCCACTAGATGCTATGGCTACGCTTGTTGTTAGTGATCTTGATAAGTTGCCTAAAGGGGAGCTCGGTATCCATGATATATTCAATGGCGAAGATATTCTTATTCTTGTCGTAGGTTTGTGGCACATGAAACAAAGAGCTGAATTTGACATTCCTAGATCAGCAAAGGATCAGATTTATTTCACGTGCAAGTACCCTCGATGATTGTTCCTTCATTCTGCGCGCTAGGTACTGTTGGGATTCGGTGCCTAAAACGAAGGCCCAGCGGAAGAGGTAAAATGAAAATTAATTCGATCTGAATCCCTACGAGGATCGATCGAGCTACGTATATATGAATATTATACGAAACACAATAGATATAGAAACTCACCCTTATAGTCCGTTGATTAAATGGATTCCTTCTCTTGAGATATTCCTCAAGCTTTTCTTTATCTCTACGAATCCAGTCCGCTCCAAGCCCTTGAACGATCCAACGCCGAAAGCGCCGCGTCTCTACTTGCCACGTGCCGGAAAAACGACCGGAATGACAACACCCGATTAACCTCTAAGGTTACGGTTAGAATAAAGTAATGAAGCTTTTTATTATTACACTCTAAGTGTATAATATATATCTCTCTCAATATTTCTTGATGTTTCTCTAAGAACAATCAAGAACTAAGTTGATGAAGAAGATGACTATGAAGAAGAACTCCTTTCTCACTTTCTCTCACTACAACTCATGTAAGGAATAATGTAATGAGAATGAGAGATCAAAGTCCTCTTCTTATGCATGTTCAACTCAAAAGAATACAACTCATACAATGAGAATCTAACCCCACCATATAATATGTATGATACTTGTCCCCTCAACACATGATATTCCAAACATCATGATATGGACAAGTCAATACATACACATGTATATTAGTTGGGGGGCGGCCATGAGTATGAAACAGACGAGTTTAGTTCGTTTCGGACTCCCGAGAGTTCAAACAGATAAACTCCGATTCCGTCTCGATGTATTTATATCGATTAATTAATCCAATTAATTAAACATATCAAATACAAAATAATATAATTAATTTCTCCAAGAAATAATTATATTCATGAATTAAATTAATCACCCAGTAATTTATTTATTTTATTAGGCCGTAAATTAATTTATCCAATAAATCAATTTAAACATCCAATGTCCTAAATTTAGATATCCAATATCTAATATTCATAATGAGAGAATTAGCTTGATTCATTCCGTTGTCAATCCTGTTGCGTGACTCGGTAGGTCCGTCTCAGTCAGCAATGGGAGGAACCAAAGAGTAATAGCACCACCTAGCCAGCCTGGCGGCCTACACCGTACCCTAACTGAGAACGAATGATTGGGATCATTCAAGAACCATTCTGTCGCGAATACCAGTATACGTATAAACCCTTCTTTCAAATGTCCCAATCAAGTTATAGGGTCACGGTCAGTCAAACCCTATCTGTCCTTGACTCTATGCATGTGTTAATGCAAATCGAGATCATTGAGCTCTCGTGTATCCAATACAACTAGCTCCAATGCTTTGGCCAAAGACTTATGATCTCATCTGCCAATAACCGCATAGGACATATAACCCGTTCACTAACGGGAGAAAGAATTCTATCTTGGTATTCAGTAGGAGCTGCTACCTGCCCATCAAGATGCACGTCGAGGTTGACCCTCACCTTCCGGTTTATAGGGTCGAACTACTCTAATAAAAATCTTCACGTCACAAGCACATCCCTACTAAATCCTCAAGTTGAAGGTTCACGAATACCTATCACAACCTTTCGATTCCGTCATTGACTGTCCCGGAGTGAAATCCGTGTGACGAATCGAGGGTGAGTCGGTCCAAGTATACTAATCCAATTAGCATACCTATAACGTGTGCTCCCACTAACCATTAGTGTTCGATAGGCACTCACAAGTCAAAGAACACGTCATACACTCAGAAACTTAACGCCTAGTCAAGTTTCATCGACTTGCGAACGATTTAAGTATTTAAGCAATAAACCTTTCCATTGCCTACCCCCTTATCTAATAAGGAGTGGAACGTTTTGCTCTCAAATACACGGACTAGTTTCTATATGTATATTTATGAGTTAAGAATGCCAGTAACTACCAGGAAATAAAGAAACATCTATTGCCTTATATTAGTGATTACGAACTGAAGGGAATTACGAAGGAGCCTGAACGTTCACCAATCACGGAACGAGATCAATAAAAACCGAACAATCAAACGATCGAACCACAACGATCGAGACAACAAAAATCGAAGAATCATGTTCGAATCACGAAGAACAATAAAGTTCAAACAACAACTCCCAGAATGATCTGGTGAGAACAACAAGACATGCATTCCCATAAGATCCACAAGAAAGGGAATAGCGATTGAAAAGTCACAACGACAAACGAGTTATCCCGAAACAATACCACCCTCGTTCGATCAATAAAAGCAAGGGATAGGGAAAGTTCAGAAAATATCAACGAACATAAACGAGTCGACAGAGTCGAAAATACAGAAATTTAAAATCCGATCTACGTCAAATAGAAGAGTTAATAGAACCAAATGATGTCACTTCCGAACAAGGTTCACAAGAATCGAACTGAACTCGAAAAAGTCACAACGATAACTAGATCGACCCACAACAAGATCACAGCTCGTTTGGACGATGAAACCGAAATACAGAACAAGTTCAGAAAGTAACAACGAACACGAGCGAGTCGATAGAATGGAGAAAGAGAAAATACCGAGGTCAAAATAGTAAGGGTATTACCTCCGACCTTGTCCACGAAATTCACAAAAACGGGAGCAAGGTAATAAGACATTAAACAACCGACACATAATGGAATAATCACCGACGCACACGGTCGTACCAAACAAGCTCTAACAGTTCGCACACGAGCGTTAACTCAGAAATCACTACGGGGCGACAATATTCAACACCAACATCCCACCTCTCACAGGGGGCTAACACAACAAATGTGTGGAAAACGACTCAACGCTCACACCACCAATTCGATCATACTCGGGAGCAAATATCAAAATGACAACGCGAACATCATGTTTAGAAGACCTCATTTTGAAAATATCAAAATATCAAACGGGAATGGATAGGTTTTAAAAACGAAAACCTCATTTTGAAAATAATTTAGAAGAACACCGGTTGATCTTGAGTATCACCTTACAAAAAGTTGAACAAACATCATTTTTGAGACTTTGAAAATCATCTTGCGTTTAAACAAAAATGAGGACACTTTCTCTTAGTGAAAACTTTCAAAATATTCGACCCTCGGGTCTAAATAAAAGTGTTTCTAAAACATTGAAAATATCTCAAAGCATTTTGGTCCTCGAGGTAGAAGAATTTTGAAACATGTTGTGTCACCTTGTATGTACCACGAGAAAATAATTCATTTTAAAAGTACGTCTCGAAATTTATTTTCTAAGATACTCAAGGTTTTCAAAGATAATTCAATGGGCTAGAATGCCCAAAAACTTCAGGTAATTACACAAAACATTATAGCGTCGTGGGTCCCGCGCCGGAACCCACCAGGTTAAAAACCAATTACAAAAATGCCCAAAAAGGCCGATGACGGTAGTACTTATCAAAACTCACAAAATCATTTGAAAACACCCAACTACCGTCAAAACGGTCAAGGCCAAAAACTCGGTTAAAGGAATCGGTTTTCGAAATAAAACTTAGTCGGTAAAATACCGAAAGCCATTACAAAAGAACTCACGCAGCGGATAAAAGAAATAAAGTCAAACATGCACAATCCAGCAACGCTACTCCTCATATGAACGAAATATGAGGGTCAAATAACCACATATCAAGAAATAAAAATCCATAAGAGGATTCCATCAATTAACAAATAATCATAAAAATAGCTCGTGTCACACGAGGCACAACACAAAGAAGGGAGACTTACAGTCACAGGTCGCACGAAGATGATGATCGCCCCACGATACTAATCACGACCAACAAACTCAGACGACGCATCGCGACACGACTCAGTCAGACAAAATCCGACGAGACAAAACTCAATAGACACCACTGACCCGACAACCTAGGTTTCCACAACCTAAGCTCCGATACCATTTATGTAACACCCCCAATCCACTCAGGGATATTACACGCCGTAGACCCTCTCCTCGAGGATCTACCAGGCTGGTAACTAAAATCAAACATCTAAACATCGCCTTTAAGGCTAAAATGACCCAGTAGACCGATTTGGTCTTTCAATAATAACATACAACTCAATTCCAAACATATACCCACGCAGGGGTCAAAAAACAATAAACTCCCGTACAACGGGGAAAAGATACTGCAGTGGAAAAGAAAATACAACTAGACCAATACGACATCAACGGATCCTCGTGTGATTAGTATCGTTCATCTTTCATCATCCTTCGTGCCAACCCTGTGCTATGCTCCAAAACCTGAATGCAAAAATAGACATCCACCCCCCGAATACTCGGGGGTTAGCAAAACTCCACTGTTTTGCTAGTGCAAGAACAAAGTGCAAATACGAGCCATACAATTCACATTTCACGAATAACAATAACCAGGAATCCTTAAAAATCTAAACGTGACGAAAAGTACTTCCCGAGGCAAGAGTTTGGTAAAACATTCTAAAACCGAAAGGTCACAAATCAAGGGAAAACAATTTATAAACCAGTTTGAATTGCCATCGAGAGTTTTAATAGGAAACAATTTAGGATTACCGAATCCTTCGCTTTCCAAAAATCAACAGGTCAAAATTTCAAAGGTTTTGTTTTCGCAAATAAAACCAACCATAATACACAAGGTTAAAAACCCACGTCATGCGTCCTCGACGGACATAAAATACACACGCACACGTGAAGTTTCACTCATGAATCCAGGTCGAAGCCAATGGAATTCCCTCCGTGGCCCCATCGAACCCTCCCTAGGTGAGCAAACACATTCACAAAACATAAGCAACCGCACTCGTGAATCCAGGTCGAAGCCAATGGAATTCCCTCCGTGATCCCATCGGACCCTACCGAGGTGAGCGAAAAACAATCACAAAATATACACACGTAGCGGTGAAGTTTCACTCGTGAACCCAGGTCGAAGCCATTGGAATTCCCTCCGTGGTCCCGTCGAACCCTCCTGAGGTGAGCAAACACATTCACAAAACACAGTACTCACATCGCCTAGGACCGGGTCGAAGCCACAAATCCCACTCCGTGATCCCGTCGGACCCACCCGAGCTGGCTAGCGAAATACTCAAGCACCACACGACGCGAACCACCCGGGCGAAGCCACGAATCCCACTCCGTGATCCCGTTGGACCCACCCGAGCTGGCTAGCGAATCAATCATGCACAAATAACATATCACACCAAGGATATCCAAACAATTCACCCAGAGGCATCAAAGACTTAGCAAAACACCACGTCAAACCACAATGCACCGAAATAAGACAATATACATCCACACGCAACACCAAGTGCATCATCAACACCAAACATATCCACATGAGTCACATACTCGTTCATGAAACACACCAATCACAAAACACACGCGGTTTTGAAAGAGGGCCTTTAACAAGGCTAACCAAATCTTTTGAAAACTCCATTCAAACAAACAAACAAACACACCAAGACGATCACCAAGCATCATATCCACAAAACAAGAATAGTATGGACAAGGTACTTGCCTCGAATAAGAACAACGCGGAGAATCGACCGAAGTAGGTTGGCCCGAACCGACTACGAACCCGCCGACTCCACCGAATGCCAACTCACGTTCATAAACTACGAAGGACAATAACAACGATGAAATGAATTCCATAACATGACTCAAAGCCGTTGAATTCAAAGAACGAATGGCGAAAGTTCAAGTGTTTTCCCAAAATGGCCAAGAACACGATTCGTCCCGATAAAACACGAAAATGGAATTCCAAATCGAAATATGGATATACAATCCATAGAATATGTTTAAAAACATCATTTAACCACAATCCATCCAACAAAAATGGATGGAAAACGAGATCGAGGACAAATCCCCTAAAAAGTCGATTCGAAGGAAATAAAGAAATATACTTCGATTCGACGAAGAACAATGGATTAAATGATGTTAAACACAATAATACTACCAAGATTAATCATACCCATCATGAATTAATAAACAACACGGAACGAATCAGACAAAAATGAAAAAACCCCCAAATTCACGAAATTAGGGTTCTAAGGTAAGATTACCTTGATTCGCTGGATCAAAGGATGATAACGGATGATTGATAGATGATATGAACTCAAGAACTTCGTGGATTTGTTGTTAAAAAACATGGCTCCACGATCTCTAAGTCTCCAGCCGCGGAAGAGAAAGGTAGGAAATGAAAAACGAGATGAAATGTGACTGCTCTGTCACATTTATACTGGGCCGGACTAGCGCGCGCTAGGCTGCCGAGCTAGCGTGCGCTATCGGCCCGTGCCGCGATCCAAAGGCCCACACCGCCCTACCGACTCGGCCATGTAGCGCAGCCTTCCGGCCGTAGCGCGCTACCCGCCAGCGTGCGCAGACGCAATGCCCGGCGACAAGGCGTGCGCCACCGCCGAGCCCGACCGATTCGAACCCCCGGACTCCACCGTCTGCACCGATAAGCGTCGTTAGGCTGGAGCACAGGCGCTACACTGCCGGTTAGCGCGCACAGCCGGCCAGAAGCGTGCGCTACGCCGGTTCCTGCCGCACCCGTCCGGCCGGTGCCCGCAATCGTCCGGCCAGTCCCGCAACCGTCCGGCCAGTGCTCGAACACCAGGGCTCGACGACTCGATTTCCGTAAACGCACGGAACGAACACGACGAAAAGTTCGCGGACGACATCAACGACCCGAAATGAAAACATAATGCAATAATTAATTATACGCGACCAAGAAACGGGTCGAGACAATAATTACAGATACGGATACCCGTAACTTTTAAGAAATTACAAAATGGCCCAAAACGCCCGGAAATCACGATACGTGATCGAATAACCAAACCGAAGTTCACAACACGTCTAACAAAGTTAAACGGACTCACGGAAAACTCAAAACAGCAGTTTCGAACGAGATTCGCAAGAATCGAACTGAAGTGCGGAAAAGTCGCTAAAAAGCACGGAACTCAACAAAACGACACCGAAACGAACTCGGATGTCAAAAAGTGTAGAATTAATCATTCCCAGAATGACGAAACGGTCATGAGCAAGTCGTCAAAAGGGACTTTCGCTAAAAAAAAGAAATTACCGGAAATCGAAATTACGGGTATTACATTCTACCCTCCTTAAAAGAAGTTTCAACCTGAAACTTAAAACAAGTAGGGAGAAGCAATATTCCCTGCCAGGAAAGCTCGACGAGATACGCAAAAATCGAAAACTCGCGCCCGATGGCGAAACGCTGCAAGAAATGCAAAGAGACATACGGCGTGAAAACACGCTCCACGACGACCGACACAACGCCACCGGTAGAAACATAATAAAACCAACAAGTGACAAGAGTCAACAAACAGATAGTACAATCAAGTCGATTATCCGAACAGTCACAAAATACACGAACGAAAATCAATACGATTGACCAACCCAACGGTTCATCAATCAAAACGCGAGCCAAACGCTGAACAAATACGGAATTCCACCGCCTAAGGGTTGGAAGATCGAAAACGAGACTAATTTCCCGAACTGAAGGGAATTACGAAGGAGCCTGAATGTTCACCAATCACGGAACGAGATCAATGAAAACCGAACAATCAAACGATCGAACCACAACGATCGAGACAACAAAAATCGAAGAATCATGTTCGAATCACGAAGAACAATAAAGTTCAAACAACAACTCCCAGAATGATCTGGTGAGAACAACAAGACATGCATTCCCATAAGATCCACGTGAAAGGGAATAGCGATTGAAAAGTCACAACGACAAACGAGTTATCCCGAAACAATACCACCCTCGTTCGATCAATAAAAGCAAGGGATAGGGAAAGTTCAGAAAATGTCAACGAACATAAACGAGTCGACAGAGTCGAAAATACAGAAATTCAAAATCCGATCTACGTCGAATAGAAGAGTTAATAGAACCAAATGATGTCACTTCCGAACAAGGTTCACATGAATCGAACTGAACTCGAAAAAGTCACAGCGATAACTAGATCGACCCACAACAAGATCACAGCTCGTTTGGACGATGAAACCGAAATACAGAACAAGTTCAGAAAGTAACAACGAACACGAGCGAGTCGATAGAATGGTGAAAGAGAAAATACCGAGGTCAAAATAGTACGGGTATTACCTCCGACCTTGTCCACGAAATTCACAAAAACGGGAGCAAGGTAATAAGACATTAAACAACCGACACATAATGGAATAATCACCGACGCACACGGTCGTACCAAACAAGATCTAACAGTTCGCACACGAGCGATAACTCAGAAATCACTATGGGGTGACAATATTCAACACCAACATCCCACCTCTCACAGGGGGCTAACACAACAAATGTGTGGAAAACGACTCAACGCTCACACCACCAATTCGATCATACTCGGGAGCAAATATCAAAATGACAACGCGAACATCATACATACATACCCAGCCCTCAAATGGGAATGGATATGTTTTAAAAACGAAAACCTCATTTTGAAAATAATTTAGAAGAACACCGGTTGATCTTGAGTATCACCTTACAAAAAGTTGAACAAACATCATTTTTGAGACTTTGAAAATCATCTTGCGTTTAAACAAAAATGAGAACACTTTCTCTTAGTGAAAACTTTCAAAATATTCGACCCTCGGGTCTAAATAAAAGTATTTCTAAAACATTGAAAATATCTCAAAGCATTTTGGTCCTCGAGGTAGAAGAATTTTGAAACATGTTGTGGCACCTTGTATGTACCACGAGAAAATAATTCATTTTGAAAGTACGTCTCGAAATTTATTTTCTAAGATACTCAAGGTTTTCAAAGATAATTCAATGGGCTAGAATGCCCAAAAACTTCAGGTAATTACACAAAACATTATAGTGCCGTGGGTCCCGTGCCGGAACCCACCAGGTTAAAAACCAATTACAAAAATGCCCAAAAAGGTCGATGACGGTAGTACTTATCAAAACTCACAAAATCATTTGAAAACACCCAACTACCGTCAAAACAGTCAAGGCCAAAAACTCGGTTAAAGGAATCGGTTTTCGAAATAAAACTTAGTCGGTAAAATACCGAAAGCCATTACAAAAGAACTCACGTAGCGGATAAAAGAAATAAAGTCAAACATGCACAATCCAGCAACGCTACTCCTCATATGAACGAAATATGAGGGTCAAATAACCACATATCAAGAAATAAAAATCTATAAGAGGATTCCATCAATTAACAAATAATCATAAAAATAGCTCGTGTCACACGAGGCACAACACAAAGAAGTGAGACTTACAGTCACAGGTCGCACGAAGATGATGATCGCCCCACGATACTAATCACGACCAACAAACTCAGACGACGCGTCGCGACACGACTCAGTCAGACAAAATACGACGAGACAAAACTCAATAGACACCACTGACCCGACAGCCTAGGTTTCCACAACCTAAGCTCCGATACCATTTATGTAACACCCCCAATCCACTCAGGGATATTACACGCCGTAGACGCTCTCCTCGAGGATCTACCAGGCTGGTAACTAAAATCAAACATCTAAACATCGCCTTTAAGGCTAAAATGACCCAGTAGACCGATGTGGTCTTTCAATAATAACATACAACTCAATTCCAAACACATACCCACGCAGGGGTCAAAATACAATAAACTCCCGTACAACGGGGAAAAGATACTGCAGTGAAAAAGAAAATACAACTAGACCAATACGACATCAACGGATCCTCGTGTGATTAGTATCGTTCATCATTCATCATCCTTCGTGCCAACCCTGTGCTATGCTCCAAAACCTGAATGCAAAAATAGACATCCACCCCCTGAATACTCGGGGGTTCGCAAAACTCCACTGTTTTGCTAGTGCAAGAACAAAGTGCAAATACGAGCCATACAATACACATTTCACGAATAACAATAACCAGGAATCCTTAAAAATCCAAACGTGACGAAAAGTACTTCCCGAGGCAAGAGTTTGGTAAAACATTCTAAAACCGAAAGGTCACAAATCAAGGGAAAACAATTTATAAAACAGTTTGAATTGCCATCGAGAGTTTTAATAGGAAACAATTTAGGACTACCGAATCCTTCGCTTTCCAAAAATCAACAGGGTCACAACCCAAAGGTTTTGTTTTCGCAAATAAAACCAACCATAATACACAAGGTTAAAAACCCACGTCATGCGTCCTCGACGGACATAAAATACACACGCACCCGTGAAGTTTCACTCGTGAATCCAGGTCGAAGCCAATGGAATTCCCTCCGTGGCCCCGTCTAATCCTCCCGAGGTGAGCAAACACATTCACAAAACATAAGCAACCGCACTCGTGAATCCAGGTCGAAGCCAATGGAATTCCCTCCGTGATCCCATCGGACCCTCCCGAGGTGAGCGAAAAACAATCACAAAATATACACACGTAGCGGTGAAGTTTCACTCGTGAACCCAGGTCGAAGCCATTGGAATTCCCTCCGTGGTCCCGTCGAACCCTCCCGATGTGAGCAAACACATTCACAAAACACAGTACTCACATCGCCTAGGACCGGGTCGAAGCCACAAATCCCACTCCGTGATCCCGTCGGACCTACTCGAGCTGGCTAGCGAAATACTCAAGCACCACACGTCGCCTAGGACTGGGGCGAAGCCACGAATCCCACTTCGTGATCCCGTCGGACCCACCCGAGCTGGATAGCGAATCAATCATGCACAAATAACATATCACACCAAGGATATCCAAACAATTCACCCAGAGGCATCAAAGACTTAGCAAAACACCACGTCAAACCACAATGCACCGAAATGAAACAATATACATCCACACGCAACACCAAGTGCATCATGAACACCAAACATATCCACATGAGTCACATACTCGTTCATGAAACACACCAATCACAAAACACACGCGGTTTTGAAAGAGGGCCTTTAACAAGGCTAACCAAATCTTTTGAAAACTCCATTCAAACAAACAAACAAACACACCAAGATGATCACCAACCATCATATCCACAAAACAAGAATAGTATGGACAAGGTACTTGCCTCGAATAAGACCAACACGGAGAATCGACCGAAGTAGGTTGGCCCGAACCGACTACGAACCCGCCGACTCCACCGAATGCCAACTCACGTTCATAAACTACGAAGGACAATAATAACGATGAAATGAATTCCATAACACGACTCAAAGCCGTTGAATTCAAAGAACGAATGGCGAAAGTTCAAGTGTTCTCCCAAAATGGCCAAGAACACGATTCGTCCCAATAAAACACGAAAATGGAATTCCAAGTCGAAATATGGATATACAATCCATAGAATATGTTTAACAACATCATTTAACCACAATCCATCCAACAAAAACGGATGGAAAACGAGATCGAGGACAAATCCCCCAAAAAGTCGATTCAAAGGAAATCAAGAAATATACTTCGATTCGACGAAGAACAATGGATTAAATGATGTTAAACACAATAATACTACCAAGATTAATCATACGCATCATGAATTAATCAACAACACGGAACGAATCGGACAAAAATGCAAAAACCCCCAAATTCACGAAATTAGGGTTCTAAGGTAAGATTACCTTGATTCGATGGATCAAAGGATGATAACGGATGATTGATAGATGATATAAACTCAAGAACTTCGTGGATTTGTTTTTAAACAACATGGCTCCACGATCTCTAAGTCTCCAGCCGCGGAAGAGAAAGGTAGGAAATGAAAAACGAGATGAAATGTGACTGCTCTGTCACATTTATACTAGGCCGGACTAGCGCGCTAGCCGCGAGCTAGCGGCGCTTATCGCCAGCCGCGATCCGGTGCCCACATCGCCCTATCGACTTCGGCAGTAGCGCAGCCTTTCGAGCCGTAGCGCGCTACTCACGGCCGTAGCGACGCAATGCCCGGCGATGGCGGCGCTACCCGCCGAGCTCGACCGATTCTGAACCCACGGACTCCACTGTCCGCACCGATAAGCGTCGTTAGGCGGTAGAAGGCGCTACACCTGCCGGTTAGCGCACGCAGCCTGCCGCACCCGTCCGGCCGGTGCCCGCAATCGTCCGGCCAATCCCGCAACCGTCCGGCCAGTGCTCGAACACCAGGGCTCGACGACTCGATTTCCGTAAACGCATGGAACGAACACGACGAAAAGTTTGCGGACGAGATCAACGACCCGAAATGAAAACATAATGCAATCATTAATTATACGCGACCAAGAAACGGGTCGAGACAACAATTACAGATACGGATACCCGTAACTTTTAAGAAATTACAAAATGGCCCAAAATGCCCGGAAATCACGATACATGATCGAATAACCAAACCGAAGTTCACAACACGTCTAACAAAGTTAAACGGACTCACGGGAAACTCGAAACAGCAGTTTCGAACGAGATTCGCAAGAATCGAACTCAAGTGCGGAAAAGTCGCTAAAAAGCACGGAACTCAACAAAACGACACCGAAACGAACTCGGATGTCAAAAAGTGTAGAATTAATCATTCCCAGAATGACGAAACGGTCATGAGCGAGTCGTCAAAACGGACTTCCGCCAAAAAAAAGAAATTACCAGAAATCGAAATTACGGGTATTACAAAACCCAGTTCCTCCAAGTGCATAAAACTATACCTCTCAGGTAATTGAGACACCCTACTTGACCTACAAGGTGGTTGTACTTGTGTTATAGAAGGTTCGGTTCCATTTTTCTTGCACAGGTGTCTCCTGAGGAGTTTCATTGTATTCTTCCAAAGAAATATTTCTACGTGCTCCGCCTTCCTGAATGAAATCTTCTTCCAGGAAGTGTGCATGCAAAGCAACAATGATCTTTCGATCTTTGGACATGTAGAATAAATATCCCATCGTTCCAGATGAGAATCGAATGAAACGTCCCTTCGCGGACCTAGCTTCCAACTTCTCCACCTTAGCCTTCTTGACATAGGCGGGACATCCCCAAATCCTAATATGATTAAGACTTGGTTTTCTGCCCTCCCACATCTCATGCGGAGTTTTAGGAATGGATTTGGAAGGACATCTGTTCAAGATGTAAGCGGCAGTCAGGAGTCCATACCCCACAGGTAAATCGGTAAGTCAGTATAGCCCAGCATGGAACGGACCATGTTCAACAAGGTCCAGTTCCTTCTTTCTCACACACCATTTAACTGAGGAGTACCTGGAGGTGTTAGTTGTGAAACTATTCCATGTTCCTTAAGGAACTCGTCAAACTTTGTACTCATATACTCGCCACCTCGGTCCGACCGAAGTGCTTTGATATGATTACCAGTTTGTTTCTCGACTAGGGCCTTGAATTCCTAGAATTTCTCAAAGGCCTCGGATTTATGTTTCATTAAGTATACATAACCATACCTAGTATGATCATCTATAAACGTAATGAAATATTGATATCCGTCACGTGCTATTTCCAAAGCACCACATACGTCGGTATGGACTAATCCCAATTTATCAGCGGCTCTTTCAAAAGTCCCTGTGAAGGGGGACTTAATTATTTTGCCTTTAAGGCAAGATTCACGAGTAGGAAAGGGATCCAATCCCAATGGACACATAAGTCCATCCTTTTCCATCTTGTAAGCCTTTGTCTGACCAACATGACCAAGTCTAAGATGCCATTTCAAAACTTGATTGGTTTCATCCCTACCACGTTTTCTAGTCATAGTATTCACAACTACTTTGTTGCTGAGATTTAGATGATACAATCCATTTAACAATGTATCAGTACCCATTAGTTTATTACTGAAATAAATTTTGCAGGAACCATCACCAATGAAAAATGAAAAACCCTTTCGGTCCATAACCGGAATGGATACAATATTTTTGTCCCCCTTGGGCAGAACAAGTACATCTTCTAAAGTCAAAACTGTAATATCCGACTGTAATTTTTCATTTTTATCTGTCGTTGTATATTCGGATAAATTGATTATCGTGGATCGTTGCATTTAGTATTATGTTGAGGTATTATATATTTGAACTTCATATCGTTGTTATTTCATTTCATACTTGATGATTCGATGTCAACTGGAGAGTTGCATTTTTGAACTTTTTCTGTTGGTGTAGCGTACGCTACGTAGCATGATTAACGTACGTTAATCTTGTGCCTTAACATACGTAATGCTTCCTATGTTGCGTACGCTAAGAAGGAATCTGACATCAGTTTACTTCAACACGTGAACTTGTTATCCGTTGGCATGCATGTGGGTGACGTCTGAGCTGTCGTGTCGGCCAGAGTCAAATTTGATTAGCGTGCGTAGCCCCTTTTCATTAGCGTGCGCTAATGGCCTGCGGATTCAAGACAGTAGCCACTGTAAGCCGCTTACGTATGTAATATTAACCGGTTAGCGTACGTAAGTGTGTTAGCGTATGCTAAAACTTCCCAATAGCGTGCGCTAAGTCTGCAGTCTATTTATAGGACCAGTCTGTTTTTCATTTCTTCACAACTCTAAACCGGTTCTCTCTCCATATATCGTCCCTCTGCACCCCCAAATCGATATCAACCTCCTCCAACTTGCTTTTAAGCGTTAAATCTTGGAGTGGAGCTCATTACCTTGAAGATTAGGAGGTGTTCTTGAGCTTGGAGTGTACTTCCTTGTTGTGTTAAGAGTTGTTCCTCATTTCTGGAGGTATGTCTGTATCTCTCCTATGTACTTTTCATATGTTTGTGTTAGTGATGAAGTATTTTTCACCTAAAGTTAAATTAATCAAGTAAAACATAGTTTTAATCCAACTTTTTAAACACTTTTGATTAATATGATAAATGAGGGTTTGAGATGGATGTATTCTTGATGATATAATGATATTAACCATGTTGTAACTATCATACTCAACTTGCTGGACGAATTTAGCTCAGTAGAACATCTTTGGATCAATTAAACTCACCATAGTTGGATTTAAACTATAAAATCGATATCATAAAGTGTTTAAACACCATGCTTGATATTCATTTACCTTGAGAAGAACTTGCCAAGGTTGAAGATAGTAAAATGTTTCCTTACTTCAGAAACCTTAGAAACTTTATCACCATTATTATTCAGATTCACAAATCCATGAAGATTGATAGGAACACCTTGTTGAATGTTAGGAGATTAGTGTGGTAATTCTAAAACCTAAGCTAGGTGATTTCATAAATGATGTTAATAGATCTTTCAGCTTTGTTACGAATGATTTTGATAACCTTCATGAATATGGTGTAATCTCATAGCTAATAACCTTGTTGTAAGCTTAATATTCAATTTAGATGAGAGGTGGATGAACATAATTGTGCAGATTTTACCTTTCAACATTGTAATGCTTTGGAAAGTTTAATCATCATAAGATAATCTTAACATCATAAGTGGTTATTCAACATGTTCTTGATAGAATTCTTATTTATGAAGAATCATGTGAACATTCAGTAAAAGTATTGTGAACCAATTTTATGGTTGTAATGAGGTAAAAAGAACTCTTGGCATAAGACTTCGATATTTTGAGATAGCGAACTATTCTGAAGGATTGTAGGGTGTCGTCTTACTAATCCTATATTGATAATCATACGAATATGTTATTGAGTAAAATGTATTTCGTTTAAGGTTGATTGTGCGGGTAAACGATATTGTCGAGGACCGTTCATTCATTTCGATAAGAAGAGGATTATTCTCGTCTCCGTATTGAGGCAAGTTATCTTGCTTGGTTATAATGATGATTAGATTCTTGTGATGTTTATACATTTCATGTGTATGAAATGTTTATGAAATGTTTGTCGTGATTTGACATTGTCTTTGACGTTATTCCATTTTCGTCATGGGGATGCATTCCCAAGTACGCCGCTTTGAATCGTTGATCTCGTTGGTTCTTATTGTCACTTCGGTGAGTTTTCTTGATCCTTAGTCTCGAGACGTAGTTCGTGAGGCTAATTAGGTATATTGTCACACGTATATTCTGGATTCCGTATACGGGGTGGACATGTACACGGACACATTTCCGGATCGGACATACTGTGATGTCCATCTTGAGCCATATTGTTAATCATTCATAGTCCATGTATGATTGGATGTGTTCGACGGTTTGTGACTGATTGTTTCATACGCCCAAGGGGTATGATTAATAGTCGAGATGTTTCCTTGAGATCCATATATATGTGAATTGTATAATGTCGGAAGAATTAATTATCATGTATATCTGACCCTGTGTTTTGGGCGAAATACTTGTGTTGTATTTTAGATTGAGGTAAAGGCAAGGCACGGGAAGGGCATGTTGACGGCGAAGGGTTCGAAGGATACTAGTTCAGGGGGCCCAAATCATTTGTTATCCGGTTATGTTAAACCGTGTTATGTTATTTTATTTCCGCTTCATTTAAATTACTATCTGGTTGTATTGGTATTTGAAGTATTTTCCATCTCCATATGGTTTATACTTGTATTTCGGATCCTGTGTATCATAAGGCCGTTGGCCATATTTTTAATAAACTTCTAATCGGAGTAATGACTATTTATTGTGGTTCGGTATCACAAGTAATACTTATTTAATCTGTTTTTGGATATCGCCTGGTGGGTCCCAGTGTGGGGTCCATGGCACTGTAATAGCCGCCTTTTTGGGGTGTTACAGAAGATGGTATCAGAGAGTTGTTTTCTTTTTATGAGTCATTGTGAAATGAACTAGTATCAAGAGACCTTCGTGTCACGTGTGACCTGTGCAAGCGCCAGACCCTACGAGCCAAATACGGTATATACTTTATGAGCCATGATTTAATTACTGGCATGATATTGATATCGGAATGGATCTCTTTGTTTATCTTGTTATTTCGAGGATTTGTGGCAGGATTTATCTAATTAATAATCCGAAATAAATGCTGGATTGATTATATGATTGAAATTGTTCGACTTGACGTCGATGTAATATTCGGTGCGACATTCGTGGTGTCGATAATTAATTGTGAACTGTTTCCTTGAATATGTGATTCCTTGTTGCTATTAACTTAGCGTGAATTTTGAATAGTATCTTGAACTGTACTTATGGTTATCATTAGGATTGATTCTTTCAGTATGGAAAGAAATCTGAGAGGTTGTGGCAGAGGGGGACGAGGCCGCGGAAGGGGCCGAATCCCAATACCTCGAGCCAACAGATGCGCGAATGTAGATCATAGTTCCGCACACAGTGGTTCACCTTCTAGGGACCAATCACACCGCAGTGGGCGTGAGGATGCACGTGTCGATCCTTACGTTGTGATGCAGGGCATGATGATCATATGACCCAGATGGGTCAATTAATAGAAGCTATGCAGAGAGCTACTACTGGCCAGCAACAGGGGCCTCATCCTCATCCTGTGCTTGGCGGACCCGTGAGTCGGATCATCAGCGACATCTCTCGCCAGCGACCTCCGACCTTTGAAGGCTCCTCTGAGCCTGCTGACATTATGCATTGGATCGAGCATTTTGAGAAACTTTTCGAGATGGTGGACTTCCCGGAAGAGAACCGCGTCTCTATAGCCGCTTACTATCTTAGAAAAGGCGCTCATACCTGGTGGCTTTCAGTGAGGCCAGCTGATGGTGTTTATACTTGGGAGGAATTTAAAAACCTCATGCTAGACCGTTACTATCCAGGGACACTCCGTGAGGCCAAACTGTCAGAACTACTGAACCCCGACCCGTCTGAAGACAATGATGTATTATCTGTCGCCGAGAAATTTCAGGCACTTCTTCCTTTCGCCACGACAATTATCCGAACAGAGGCTGATAAGATCAAATACTTTCTCAAAAGGCTTAAACCCCGAATGAGAATGCGGCTGTTGAATCACCACTGTACTACCTTAACAGAGTTCATCGAGAAAGCTCTGGAGTATGAACTCACCGCGAAGGAGATTTCCAAGAAGCAACCACAGTCCAATAACAGATCCAGGAACCAGAACCAGACTGAGAGTAACCGGGGGACATTCAGGAAGCCCCAGTCATTGCCAAACCCTTCTGATCGACCACCCATGGCGTCGAAGCCAGCCGGATTGCACTCTCGAGCGGTCCCCTCATCTGTTGTGTGCTATAACTTTGTAGACCAGGGGCACGTCAGCTCCAAATGCCCGAGGCCGGCCGTCGCATGCCATACTTGTGGGAATAGTGGGCATCGTGCTCGTTTTTGCAGAAATGGGCCCGGACGTGAACCAGTGGCGTCTCATACTCCAAATCAGTCTGTTGTCCAGGACCGTGTGCCTCCGTCTGCTTCTTATCAGACTACCGCGGCAAATAGGGGAATGGGCAGTGGGAATCAAAATGGTACACCTGGTGCCGGAGTTGCGAAACCCAGGATTTACGAGATGAAGAAAGCTGACGATCCCTAGGCCAGCATGATTGCAGGTATACTCGAGATCCACTCTCAGCCGGTGTGTGTTCTTTTTGATACCGGTGCTTCACACTCTTTTATATCTACTTCTTGTTTAAGTTGTTTGCCTCTAGACCATGTTATCAATTGTGAGCCCTTTGTGATTGGTCTACCCGATGGTAGAAGAATTATTGGGAATCATGAATTCGAATCGTCCGGTCGTATGAGCATCGTGAGTGGCTGTCAAATCTGATTGTAGTCGATTTACCTAAGGATGATATAATCTTGGGTATCGATTGGATGGATCGTCATGATGCCATACTTAATGTCCGCAAGCGGATGGTAACCGTCACTTCTGATGATGGTTTCGAGTGTATTTTTCGAGGTGATAATCCCAGTCATTCCGGGAGAGTCATCAGCGCTATGAAAGCAGTGAAACTGATTAATCAAGGGTGTATTGGTTATTGGTGCTACATGACCAAAACAGCAGATCGACCAGTTGAATTAGCTAACATTCCGGTAGTCCGAGACTACCCAGATGTATTTCCATACGAGTTTCCAGGCTTACCCCCTCATCGTGACGTGGAGTTTATTATTGAGTTAGAGCCAGGTACATCCGTGCTTTCAAAAGCACCGTATCGTATGGCTCCGACTAAGATGCAGGAGTTGAAGAACCAACTTGAGGAGTTGACTGAAAGAGGCTATATTCGACCTAGTGCATCCCATTGGGGAGCACCAGTGTTATTTGTACGAAAGAAGGACGGATCTATGCGTTTATGTATTGATTACCGTGAGCTGAACAGAGTAACCATCAAGAACAAATATTCTTTGCCTCGTATTGATGATTTATTGGATCAACTTCAGGGAGCTGCCGTGTTTTCTAAGATCGACTTGAGATCTGGTTATCATCAGTTGAGGATTCGAGAGTCTGACATTTCAACGACAACCTTTCGTACTCGCTATGGGCATTATGAGTTCGTCGTGATGCCATTTGGATTGACTAATGCACCGGAGGTATTCATGGAGTTGATGAATCGAGTTTTTATTAACTATTTGGATCGCTTTGTAGTCGTTTTTATTGACGACATTCTGATTTACTCTCGTGACCATGAAGAGCATGAACATCATCTCCAACAAGTTCTTGATACGTTCAGGCGGGAACAGCTTTATGGGAAATTTTCTAAATGCGAATTCTGGATGCCTGAGGTTATATTCCTTGGGCATGTGATATCAGCCGAAGGGGTGAGAGTGGACCCACAGAAGACGGAATCCATTCGAGATTGGCTACCACCGAAGAACGTGAAGAAAGTTCATAGTTTCCTCGGCGTAGCAGGTTACTACCGACGGTTCGTAGAAGGATTTTCTAAAATTGCGCAACCGATGACTAACTTACTGCGGAAGGATAAGAAGTATTTGTGGTCAGAAGCATGTCAGCAAAGTTTTGATGAGCTCAAGAGCCGATTGATTTCGGCACCTGTTTTGGTCTTACCAAAAGGAACGGAAGGATTCGTGGTGTATAGTGACGCGTCGAGACAGGGCCTTGGATGTGTACTAATGCAGGGAGGGAAAGTGATTGCCTATGCATTGAGACAATTGTGACCCTATGAAGTTAACTATCCGACCCATGACTTGGAGTTAGCAGCCGTGGTGTTTGCTTTGAAAATCTGGCGTCACTATCTGTATGGAGTTACCTGCCAGATCTTTACAGACCACAAGAGACTAAATTACATTTTTACTCAGAAGGAGTTGAACATGAGGCAGAGAAGGTGGCTAGAATTAATCAAGGACTATGATATCGAGATTATTTATCATCCGGGTAAAGCAAATGTGGTTGCCGCAAAAGGAGAGCAACAGCGGCATCAACGTCTTGGGACGTTGATTGACCGCTTACTAGAAGGAAGAGCTGCTTTGAGCCGTAAGACAGTGCAGGAGCAGATGCTGAGCCGCTTGACAGCACAGAGGGAGTTGCAGTTAGACCTTATGAGGCCAGAGATTGAAGTTTGGTTACAACGTGTTCAGGGACAACTTTGCACGCTTGAGATTTCTTCGTCTCTTGATGATATGATCAAATCGAAGCAAATTACGGACCCATTCTTATCTTGAGTTCGGGATGAGGTAATTCAAGGGAAAGCCCCTGGATTCGTGATCCACGAGGATGGATTGATACACTTTAGAAATCGAGTTTGTGTACCCGCAGACGAAGATTTGAGGAACTCTATCATGAGAGAAGTCCATGCTACCCCGTACTCTATTCACCCGGGATCTAGCAAGATGTATAAGGATTTGAAGCAGAATTATTGGTGGGGGAATATGATACGTGAGGTTGCCGAATTCGTTTCAAGATGTTTAACCTATCAGTAGGTTAAGATTGAGCACCAGCGACCCGCAGGAATGCTGAAACCGCTCCCGATTCCCGAATGGAAAGGGGAGGATATATCGATGGATTTTATCACTAGCTTGCCGATGAGTCGTCGAGGAATGAATACGATTTGGGTGATTGTGGACCGTCTGACCAAATCAGCCCACTTCTTGGAGATTAAGGACACATGGGGTCCCGAGAGATTGGCCCAGCTATTTATTAAGGAAATTTTGAGATTACATGGTACCCCAAAGAGTATTGTATCGGACCGTGATGGGCGATTCGTGTCGCACTTCTGGAAGATAGTTCATCGTGCGATGGGCACGCAGTTGAATTTCAGTACGGCTTTTCATCCACAGACCGATGGCCAACCCGAAAGAACCATCCAAACTCTAGAAGACATGTTGAGGGCGTGTGCTCTTGATTGGAAAGACGATTGGGAAACCCAGCTACCTTTGGTGGAGTTTACTTATAATAATAGTTGGCACGCTTCGATTCAGATGGCACCGTATGAGGCATTGTATGGCCGTCGTTGTAGGTCCCCTTTGTGTTGGAACGAACTATCAGAATCTTTGGGTACGGAACCCGATATGTTGTTAGCAGCTCGTGAGAAGATTGTCCTAATTAGGAGTCGGTTGTTAACGGCTCAAAGTCGACAGATGTCCTATGCTGACCACCGTCGACGACCGCTTGAGTTCGAGGTTGGTGACCATGTGTTAATGAAGGTGTCTCCTACCCGAGGTGTTTTTCGTTTCGGGAACAAGGGCAAGCTGAGCCCGAGGTACATTGGGCCGTTTGAGGTTTTGGAGCATAAAGGTGATCTGGCCTATCGACTAGCTTTGCCACCGGCTTTGAGTCGGATTCACAACGTGTTTCATGTCTCCCAGTTGCGGAAATATGTTGCTAATCCGAGCCATGTACTTCAGTTCAAAGAGATTGAATTAACGGAGGATCACTCGTACGAGGAGCATCCTGTGCGGATAGTCGAGATGAGGATCAAGCCATTGTGGAACAAGACGATCCCCCTACTGAAGATTCAGTGGTCACGACACGGAGTCGAGGAGGCTACGTGGGAGATCGAGGATAGTATATGAGTGAGCCCCGAGTTATCTACCCCTTAGTTTCGAGGACGACACTCTTTTTAAGGGGAGGAGTATGTAATATCCGACTGTAATTTTTCATTTTTATCTGTCGTTGTATATTCGGATAAATTGATTATCGTGGATTGTTGCATTTAGTATTATGTTGAGGTATTATATATTTGAACTTCATATCGTTGTTGTTTCATTTCATACTTGATGATTCAATGTCAATTGGAGACTTGCATTTTTGAACTTTTTCTGTTGGTGTAGCGTACGCTACGTAGCATGATTAATGTACGTTAATCTTGTACCTTAATGTACGTAATGCTTCCTATGTTGCGTACGCTAAGAAGGAATCTGACATCAGTTGACTTCAACACGTGAACTTGTTATCCGTTGGCATGCATGTGGGTGACGTCTGAGCTGTCGTGTCGGCCAGAGTCAACTTTAATTAGCGTGCGTAGCCCATTTTCATTAGCGTGCGCTAATGGCCTGCGGATTCAAGACAGTAGCCACTGTAAGCTGCTTACGTATGTAATATTAACCGGTTAGCGTACGTAAGTGTGTTAGCGTATGCTAAAACTTCCCAATAGCGTGCGCTAAGTCTGCACAGTCTATTTATAGGACCAGTCTGTTTTTCATTTCTTCACAACTCTAAACCGATTCTCTCTCCATATATCGTCGCTTTGCACCCCCAAATCGATATCAACCTCCTCCAACTTGCTTTTAAGCCTTAAATCTTGGAGTGGAGCTCATTACCTTTAAGATTAGGAGGTGTTCTTGAGCTTGGAGTGTACTTCCTTGTAGTGTTAAGACTTGTTCCTCATTTCTGGAGGTATCTGTGTATCTCTCCTCTATACTTTTCGTATGTTGGTGTTAGTGATGAAGTATTTTTCACCTAAAGTTAAATTAATCAAGTAAAACATAGTTTTAATCCAACTTTTTAAACACTTTTGATTAATATGATAAATGAGGGTTTGAGATGGATGTATTCTTGATGATATAATGATATTAACCATGTTGTAACTATCATACTCAACTTGCTGGACGAATTTAACTCAGTAGAACATCTTTGGATCAATTAAACTCACCATAGTTGGATTTAAACAATAAAATCGATATCATAAAGTGTTTAAACACCATGCTTGATATTCATTTACCTTGAGAAGAACTTGCCAATGTTGAAGATAGTAAAATGTTTCCTTACTTCAGAAACCTTAGAAACTTTATCACCGTTATTATTCAGATTCACAAATTCATGAAGATTGATAGGAACACCTTGTTGAATGTTAGGAGATTAGTGTGGTAATTCTAAAACCTAAGCTAGGTGATTTCATAAATGATGTTAATAGATCTTCCAGCTTTGTTAAGAATGATTTTGATAACCTTCATGAATATGGTGTAATCTCATAGCTAATAACCTTGTTGTAAGCTTAATATTCAATTTAGATGAGAGGTGGATGAAGATAATTGTGCAGATTTTACCTTTCAACATTGTAATGCTTTGGAAAGTTTAATCATCATAAGATAATCTTAACATCATAAGTGGTTATTCAACATGTTCTTGATAGAATTCTTATTTATGAAGAATCATGTGAACATTCGGTAAAAGTATTGTGAACCAATTTTATGGTTGTAATGAGGTAAAAAGAACTCTTGGCATAAGACTTCGATATTTTGAGATAGCGAACTATTCTGAAGGATTGTAGGGTGTCGTCTTACTAATCCTATATTGATAATCATACGAATATGTTATTGAGTAAAATGTATTTCGTTTAAGGTTGATTGTGCGGGTAAACGATATTGTCGAGGACCGTTCATTCAATTCGACAAGAAGAGGATTATTCTCGTCTCCGTATTGAGGCAAGTTATCTTGCTTGGTTATAATGATGATTAGATTCTTGTGATGTTTATACATTTCATGTGTATGAAATGTTTATGAAATATTTGTCATGATTTGACATTGTCTTTGACGTTATTCCATTTTCGTCATGGGGATGCATTCCCAAGTACGCCGCTTTGAATCGTTGATCTCGTTGGTCCTTATTGTCACTTCGGTGAGTTTTCTTGATCCTTAATCGGATATGTATTTCGTTGAATTTCGTTATCATGTTGTATCGTGACATCTCTGGAATCATATCTGCGTGCCGATTAGATATTGTGTAGGATTTTTATCGGGCACTTATATAGTCATACGTAGATGTTTCCGTATTGGACTGTGCACACGAGACGTAGTTCGTGAGGCTAATTAGGTATATTGTCACACGTATATTCTGGATTCCGTATACGGGGTGGACATGTACACGGACACATTTCCGGATCGGACATACTGTGACGTCCATCTTGAGACATATTGTTAATCATTCATAGTCCATGTATGATTGGATGTGTTCGACGGTTTGTGACTGATTGTTTCATACGCCCAAGGGGTATGATTAATAGTCGAGATGTTTCCTTGAGATCCATATATATGTGAATTGTATAATGTCGGAAGAATTAATTATCATGTATATCTGACCCTGTGTTTTGGGCGAAATACTTGTGTTGTATTTTAGATCGAGGCAAAGGCAAGGCACGGGAAGAGCATGTTGACGGCGAAGGGTTCGAAGGATACTAGTTCAGGGGCCCCAAATCATTTGTTGTCCGGTTATGTTAAACCGTGTTATGTTATTTTATTTCCGCTTCATTTAAATTACTATCTGGTTGTATTGGTATTTGAAGTATTTTCTATCTCCATATGGTTTATACTTGTATTTCGGATCCTGTGTATCATAAGGCCGTTGGCCATATTTTTAATAAACTTTTAATCGGAGTAATGACTATTTATTGTGGTTCGGTATCACAAGTAATACTTATTTAATCTGTTTTTGGATATCGCCTGGTGGGTCCCAGTGTGGGGTCCATGGCACTGTAATAGCCGCCTTTTTGGGGTGTTACAGAAGATGGTATCAGAGAGTTGTTTTCTTTTTATGAGTCATTGTGAAATGAACTAGTATCAAGAGACCTTCGTGTCACGTGTGACCTGTGCAAGCGCCTGACCCTACGAGCCAAATACGGTATGTACTTTATGAGCCATGATTTAATTACTGGCATGATATTGATATCGGAATGGATCTCTTTGTTGATCTTGTTATTTCGAGGATTTGTGGCAGGATTTATCTAATTAATAATCCGAAATAAATGCTGGATTGATTATATGATTGAAATTGTTCGACTTGACGTCGATGTAATATTCGGTGCTACATTCGTGGTGTCGATAATTAATTGTGAACTGTTTCCTTGAATATGTGATTCCTTGTTGCTATTAACTTAGCGTGAATTTTGAATAGTATCTTGAACTGTACTTATGGTTATCATTACGATTGATTCTTTCAGTATGGAAAGAAATCTGAGAGGTTGTGGCAGAGGGGGACGAGGCCGCGGAAGGGGCCGAATCCCAATACCTCGAGCCAACAGATGCGCGAATGCAGATCATAGTTCCGCAGACAGTGGTTCACCTTCTAGGGACCAATCACACCGCAGTGGGCGTGAGGATGCACGTGTCGATCCTTATGTTGTGATGCAGGGCATGATGACTCATATGACCCAGATGGGTCAATTAATAGAAGCTATGCAGAGAGCTACTACTGGCCAGCAACAGGGTCCTCATCCTCATCCTGTGCTTGGCGGACCCGTGAGTCGGATCATCAGCGACATCTCTCGCCAGCGACCTCCAACCTTTGAAGGCTCCTCTGAGCCTGCTGACATTATACATTGGCTCGAGCATTTTGAGAAACTTTTCGAGATGGTGGACTTCCCGGAAGAGAACCGCGTCTCTATAGCCGCTTACTATCTTAGAAAAGGCGCTCATACCTGGTGGCTTTCAGTGAGGCCAGCTGATGGTGTTTATACTTGGGAGGAACTTAAAAACCTCATGCTAGACCGTTACTATCCAGGGCCACTCCGTGAGGCCAAACTGTCAGAACTGCTGAACCCCGACCCGTCTGAAGACAATGATGTATTATCTGTTGCCAAGAAATTTCAGGCACTTCTTCCTTTCGCCACGACAATTATCCGAACATAGGCTGATAAGATCAAATACTTTCTCAAAAGGCTTAAACCCCGAATGAGAATGCGGCTGTTGAATCACCACTGTACTACCTTACCAGAGTTCATCGAGAAAGCTCTGGAGTATGAACTCACCGCGAAGGAGATTTCCAAGAAGCAACCACAGTCCAACAACAGATCCAGGAACCAGAACCAGACTGAGAGTAACCGGGGGACATTCAGGAAGCCCCAGTCATTTCCAAACCCTTCTGATCGACCACCCATGGCGTCGAAGCCAGCCGGATCGCACTCTCGAGCGGTCCCCTCATCTTTTGTGTGCTATAACTGTGGAGACCAGGGGAACGTCAGCTGCAAATGCCCGAGGCCGGCCGTCGCATGCCATACTTGTGGGAATAGTGGGCATCGTGCTCGTTTTTGTAGAAATGGGCCCGGACGTGAACCAGTGGCGTCTCATACTCCAAATCAGTCTGTTGTCCAGGACCGTGTGCCTCCGTCTGCTTCTTATCAGACTACCACGGCAAATAGGGCAATGGGCAGTGGGAATCAAAATGGTACACCTGGTGCCGGAGTTGCGAAACCCAGGATTTACGAGATGAAGAAAGCTGACGATCCCGAGGCCAGCATGATTGCAGGTATACTCGAGATCCACTCTCAGCCGGTGTGTGTTCTTTTTGATACCGGTGCTTCACACTCTTTTATATCTACTTCTTGTTTAAGTTGTTTGCCTCTAGACCATGTTATCAATTGTGAGCCCTTTGTGATTGGTCTACCCGATGGTAGAAGAATTATTGGGAATCATGAAGTCCAGGACTGTCCGATTCGTATGAACGACTGTGAGTGGCTGTCAAATCTGATTGTAGTCGATTTACCTAAGGATGATATAATCTTGGGTATCGATTGGATGGATCGTCATGATGCCATACTTAGTGTCCGCAAACGTATGGTAACCGTCACTTCTGATGATGGTTTCGAGTGTATTTTTCGAGGTGATAATCCGAGTCATTCCGGGAGAGTCATCAGCGCTATGAAAGCAGTGAAACTGATTAATCAAGGGTGTATTGGTTATTGGTGCTACATGACCAAAACAGCAGATCGACCAGTTGAATTAGCTAACATTCCGGTAGTCCGAGACTACCCAGATGTATTTCCAGACGAGTTGCCAGGCTTACCCCCTTATCGTGACGTGGAGTTTATTATTGAGTTAGAGCCAGGTACATCCCTGCTTTCAAAAGCACCGTATCGTATGGCTCCGACTGAGATGCAGGAGTTGAAGAACCAACTTGAGGAGTTGACTGAAAGAGGCTATATTCGACCTAGTGCGTCCCATTGGGGAGCACCAGTGTTATTTGTACGAAAGAAGGACGGATCTATGCGTTTATGTATTGATTACCGTGAGCTGAACAGAGTAACCATCAAGAACAAATATCCTTTGCCTCGTATTGATGATTTATTGGATCAACTTCAGGGAGCTGCCGTGTTTTCTAAGATCGACTTGAGATCTGGTTATCATCAGTTGATGATTCGAGAGTCTGACATTTCAACGACAGCCTTTCGTACTCGCTATGGGCATTATGAGTTCGTGGTGATGCCATTTGGATTGACTAATGCACCGGAGGTATTCATGGAGTTGATGAATCGAGTTTTTATTAACTATTTGGATCGCTTTGTAGTCGTTTTTATTGACGACATTCTGATTTACTCTCGTGACCACGAAGAGCATGAACATCATCTCCAACAAGTTCTTGATACGTTCAGGCGGGAACAGCTTTATGGGAAATTTTCTAAATGCGAATTCTGGATGCCTGAGGTTATATTCCTTGGGCATGTGATATCAGCCGAAGGGGTGAGGGTGGACCCACAGAACACGGAAGCCATTCGAGATTGGCTACCACCGAAGAACGTGAAGAAAGTTCGTAATTTCTTCGGCCTAGCAGGTTACTACCGACGGTTCGTAGAAGGATTTTCTAAAATTGCGCAACCGATGACTAACTTACTGCGGAAGGATAAGAAGTATTTGTGGTCAGAAGCATGTCAGCAAAATTTTGATGAGCTCAAGAGCCGATTGATTTTGGCACCTGTTTTGGTCTTACCAAAAGGAACGGAAGGATTCGTGGTGTATAGTGACGCGTCGAGACAGGGCCTTGGATGTGTACTAATGCAGGGAGGGAAAGTGATTGCCTATGCATTGAGACAATTGCGACCCTATGAAGTTAACTATCCGACCCATGACTTGGAGTTAGCAGCCGTGGTGTTTGCTTTGAAAATCTGGCGTCACTATCTGTATGGAGTTACCTGCCAGATCTTTACAGACCACAAGAGCCTAAAGTACATTTTTACTCAGAAGGAGTTGAACATGAGGTAGAGAAGGTGGCTAGAATTAATCAAGGACTATGATATCGAGATTCTTTATCATCCGGGTAAAGCAAATGTGGTTGCCGCAAAAGGAGAGCAACAGCGGCATCAACGTCTTGGGACGTTGATTGACCGCTTACTAGAAGGAAGAGCTGCTTTGAGCCGTAAGACAGTGCAGGAGCAGATGCTGAGCCGCTTGACAGCACAGAGGGAGTTGCAGTTAAACCTTATGAGGCCAGAGATTGAAGTTTGGTTACAATGTGTTCAGGGACAACTTTGCACGCTTGAGATTTCTTCGTCTCTTGATGATATGATCAAATCGAAGCAAATTACGGACCCATTCTTATCTTGAGTTCGGGATGAGGTAATTCAAGGGAAAGCCCCTGGATTCGTGATCCACGAGGATGGATTGATACACTTTAGAAATCGAGTTTGTGTACCCGCAGACGAAGATTTGAGGAACTCTATCATGAGAGAAGTCCATGCTACCCCGTACTCTATTCACCCGGGATCTAGCAAGATGTATAAGGATTTGAAGCAGAATTATTGGTGGGGGAATATGAAACGTGAGGTTGCCGAATTCGTTTCAAGATGTTTAACCTATCAGTAGGTTAAGATTGAGCACCAGCGACCCGCAGGAATGCTGAAACCGCTCCCGATTCCCGAATGGAAATGGGAGGATATATCGATGGATTTTATCACTAGCTTGCCGATGAGTCGTCGAGGAATGAATACGATTTGGGTGATTGTGGACCGTCTGACCAAATCAGCCCACTTCTTGGAGATTAAGGACACATGGGGTCCCGAGAGATTGGCCCAGCTATTTATTAAGGAAATTTTGAGGTTACATGGTACCCCCAAGAGTATTGTATCGGACCGTGACGGGCGATTCGTGTTGCACTTCTGGAAGGTAGTTCATCGTGCGATGGGCACGCAGTTGAATTTCAGTACGGCTTTTCATCCACAGACCGATGGCCAACCCGAAAGAACCATCCAAACTCTAGAAGACATGTTGAGGGCGTGTGCTCTTGATTGGAAAGACGATTGGGAAACCCAGCTACCTTTGGGGGAGTTTACTTATAATAATTGTTGGCACGCTTCGATTCAGATGGCACCGTATGAGGCATTGTATGGCCGTCGTTGTAGGTACCCTTTGTGTTGGAACGAACTATCAGAATCTTTAGGTACGGAACCCGATATGTTGTTAGCAGCTCATGAGAAGATTGTCCTAATTAGGAGTCGGTTGTTAACGGCTCAAAGTCGACAGAAGTCCTATGCTGACCACCGTCGACGACCGCTTGAGTTCGAGGTTGGTGACCATGTGTTAATGAAGGTGTCTCCTACCCGAGGTGTTTTTCGTTTCGGGAAGAAGGGCAAGCTGAGCCCGAGGTACATTGGGCCGTTTGAGGTTTTGGAGCATAAAGGTGATATGGCCTATCGACTAGCTTTGCCACCGGCTTTGAGTCGGATTCACAACGTGTTTCATGTCTCCCAGTTGCGGAAATATGTTGCTAATCCGAGCCATGTACTTCAGTTCAAAGAGATTGAATTAACGGAGGATCACTCGTACGAGGAGCATCCTGTGCGGATAGTCAAGATGAGGATCAAGCAATTGTGGAACAAGACGATCCCCCTACTGAAGATTCAGTGGTCACGACACGGAGTCGAGGAGGCTACGTGGGAGACCGAGGATAGTATACGAGTGAGCCCCGAGTTATTTACCCCTTAGTTTCGAGGACGACACTCTTTTTAAGGGGAGGAGTATGTAATATCCGACTGTAATTTTTTATTTTTATCTGTCGTTGTATATTCGGATAAATTGATTATCGTGGATTGTTGCATTTAGTATTATGTTGAGGTATTATATATTTGAACTTCATATCGTTGTTATTTCATTTCATACTTGATGATTCGATGTCAATTGGAGAGTTGGATTTTTGAACTTTTTCTGTTGGTGTAGCGTACGCTACGTAGCATGATTAACGTACGTTAATCTTGTACCTTAATGTACGTAATGCTTCCTATGTTGCGTATGCTAAGAAGGAATCTGACATCAGTTGACTTCAACACGTGAACTTGTTATCCGTTGGCATGCATGTGGGTGACGTCTGAGCTGTCGTGTCGGCCAGAGTCAAATTTGATTAGCGTGCGTAGCCCCTTTTCATTAGCGTGCGCTAATGGCCTGCGGATTCAAGACAGTAGCCACTGTAAGCCGCTTACGTATGTAATATTAACCGGTTAGCGTACGTAAGTGTGTTAGCGTATGCTAAAACTTCCCAATAGCGTGCGCTAAGTCTGCAGTCTATTTATAGGACCAGTCTGTTTTTCATTTCTTCACAACTCTAAACCGGTTCTCTCTCCATATATCGTCCCTCTGCACCCCCAAATCGATATCAACCTCCTCCAACTTGCTTTTAAGCGTTAAATCTTGGAGTGGAGCTCATTACCTTGAAGATTAGGAGGTGTTCTTGAGCTTGGAGTGTACTTCCTTGTAGTGTTAAGAGTTGTTCCTCATTTCTGGAGGTATCTGTGTATCTCTCCTCTGTACTTTTCGTATGTTGGTGTTAGTGATGAAGTATTTTTCACTTAAATTTAAATTAATCAAGTAAAACATAGTTTTAATCCAACTTTTTAAACACTTTTAATGAATATGAAAAATGAGGGTTTGAGATGGATGTATTCTTGATGATATAATGATATTAACCATGTTGTAACTATCATACTCATCTTGCTGGATGAGTTTAGCTCAGTAGAACATCTTTGGATCAATTAACCTCACCATAGTTGGATTTAAACAATAAAATCGATATCATAAAGTGTTTAAACACTATGCTTGATATTCATTTACCTTGAGAAGAACTTGCCAATGTTGAAGATAGTAAAATGTTTCCTTACTTCTGAAACCTTAGAAACTTTATCACCGTTATTATTCAGATTCACAAATTCATGAAGATTGATAGGAACACCTTGTTGAATGTTAGGAGATTAGTGTGGTAATTCTAAAACCTAAGCTAGGTGATTTCATAAATGATGTTAATGGATCTTCCAGATTTATTAAGAATGATTTTGATAAACTTCATGAATATGGTGTAATCTCATAGCTAATATCCTTGTTGTAAGCTTAATATTCAATTTAGATGAGAGGTGGGTGAACATAATTGTGCAGATTTTACCTTTCAACATTGTAATGCTTTGGAAAGTTTAATCATCATAAGATGATCTTAACATCATAAGTGGTTATTCAACATGTTCTTGATAGAATTCTTATTTATGAAGAATCATTTGAACATTTGGTAAAAGTATTGTGAACAGATTTTATGGTTGTAATGAGGTAAAAAGAACTCTTGGCATAAGACTTCGATATTTTGAGATAGCGAACTATTCTGAAGGATTGTAGGGCGTCGTCTTACTAATCCTATATTGATAATAATAAGAATATGTTATTGAGTAAAATGTATTTCGTTTAAGGTTGATTGTGCGAGGAAACGATATTAGTCGAGGACCGTTTGTTCGTTTCAACAAGAAGAGGATTATTCTCGTCTCCGTATTGAGGCAAGTTATCTTGCTTGGTTATAATGATGATTAGATTCTTGTGATGTTTATACATTTCATGTGTATGAAATGTTTATGAAATGTTTGTCGTGATTTGACATTGTCTTAGACGTTATTCTATTTTCGTCATGGGGTTGCATTCCCAAGTACGTCGCTTTGAATCGTTGATCTCGTTGGTCCTTATTATCACTTCGGTGAGTTTTCTTGATCATTAATCGGATATGTATTTCGCTGAATTTCTTTGTCATGTTGTATCGTGATATTTTTGGAATCATATCTGTGTGCCGATTGGATATTGTGTAGGATTTTTAGCCGGGCACTTATATAGTCATACGTGGATGTTTCCGTATTGGACTGTGCACACGAGACGTAGTTCGTGAGGCTAATTAGGTACATTGTCACACGTATATTCTGGATTCCGTATACGGGGTGGACATGTACACGGACACATTTCCGGATCGGATGTACTGTGATGTCTATCTTGAGCCATATTGATAATCGTTCATAGTCCATGTATGATTGGATGTGTTCGACGGTTTGTGACTGATTGTTTCATACGCCCGAGGGGTATGATTAATAGTCGAGATGTTTCCTTGAGATCCATATATATGTGAATTGCATAATGTCGGAAGAATTAATTATCATGTATATCTGACCATGTGTTTTGGGCGAAATACTTGTGTTGTATTTTAGGTCGAGGCAAAGGCAAGGCACGGGAAGAGCATGTTGACGGTGAAGGGTTCGAAGGATACTAGTTCAGGGGCCCCAAATCATTTGTTGTCCGGTTATGTTAAACCGTTGTTGTGTCGAGAATTATACTCTTCGACCGGCGATCGCCTCAGAGATCGGGCGACCTAGCCAGAGCCGAGCAGCCGAGGCAGAACTGCCGACCAGAGATCGGGCGACCTAGCCATAGCCGAGCAGCCGAGATAGATCGGCCGACCGAAGGTCCCAGGACAAGTCCCGGTGCCGAGCGATCGACATCTAAGACGATCGTCTCTCGGTACTTGGCGATCGACTCCTGGTGGCCGACTAGCAGAC
This sequence comes from Orobanche coerulescens, assembly GCA_033398695.1. NCBI lineage: Eukaryota > Viridiplantae > Streptophyta > Magnoliopsida > Lamiales > Orobanchaceae > Orobanche > Orobanche coerulescens. The sequence continues at coordinate 58,016,978 of CM065803.1, forward strand.
GATCATCTCTCGGCACTTGCCGATCAACCCTTGGTGACCGACCGATGCCGACCCCTGGTGACCGACCAATGACGACCGCCTCATGCTGCTCGAAGCCGATGGTCATCCAGTCGGCAAAGGCCGAAGCCCAGGACAGAACCCACGTGCAGAGCCGAGACAAGATCCGCATTTCACGGATCATTGACCACAGCCTGTCAGCATCTTTCCACCAGCCGACAGGCCCGCCTAAAGGTGTCAGTAAGACCGCCTGTGACAGCAACTCCGGACGCATGCTGGCTCCTCATTGGACCGCACAGCTGGCTGCCGGCAGTAGCCTTGGACTTTAGGCAGACAGCCCATGTGACTTAATGACGATCGCCCCATACATCTAAGACGATCGTCTCTCGGTACTTGGCGATCGACTCCTGGTGGCCGACTAGCATACGATCATCTCTCAGCACTTGCCGATCGACCCTTGGTGACCGACCGATGCCGACCCCTGGTGACCGACCAATGACGACCGCCTCATGCCGCTCGAAGCCGATGGTCATCCAGTCGGCAAAGGCCGAAGCCCAGGACAGAACCCACATGCAGAGCCGAGACAAGATCCGCATTTCACGGATCATTGACCACTGACACATCGGCATCTTTCCACCCGGTAAGCGAGTCCGCCGAAAGGTGTCGTAGGACCGCTTGTGACGAACTCGGATGCGTCGGCTCCTCATTGGTACGCAGTGGGCTGCCAGTAGCCTTGGACTTTAGGCAGACAGCCCATGTGACTTAATGACGATCGCCCCATTATTATATTGGACGAAAGGTGATCGCCCGCTAGGAAACAAGGCATCTCAGCCCCTATAAATAGAAGGCTTCCTGCACTTGGAAGCTTCTTGAACTCCCAACCGAATTTTTACTCTCGGAAGTACAATCTCTCGGGTCTTTTGCGATTTCAGCACAACATAACTTGGCAATCTTACTCTTGGCAACAGCTATCTCTCGGTTCCTTCTTCTCTCTCAACCTCTCTCACACAGAAGATGATCGGCCGAGAGCAAGAACACCAAAGCTTCGCTCAAGAGCTGGATAATAGGATCTTTTTACACTCATTGTACTTAGATTCTCACATTAATACTTGTATCCACGAATATTTGTATGAATAACATCTCGTGAGAGCATTCAAGCCCGGGACTAACAACCCTAGCAAATCTTGTGTTATTCACACCCCCTCGGAAGTGCTCCCGCAACCTTATTTGTTGTCCGTCCATTCCAGCAGCATTTCATCTTCGGATAAATATTTCGGGCAACAACAACCGTGTTATGTATTTTATTTTCACTTCATTTAAATTATTATATGGTTGTATTGGTATTTGAAGTATTTTCCATCTCCATATGGTTTATACTTGTATTCCGGATCCTGTGTATCATAAGGCCGTTGGCTATATTTTTAATAAACTCCTAATCGGAGTAATGACTATTTATTGTGGTTCGGTATCACAAGTAATACTTATTTAATCTATTTTTGGATATCGCCTAGTGGGTCCCAGTGTGGGGTCCACAGTATTATAATAGCCGCTTTTTTGGGGTGTTACAAAAACAAAGCCGGATTCTAAACCCAAAAGAAGTGATCCTATGTCGGTCGCCTCGACACTATGCCCGCTTCCGACTGTGATCATAACTTCTCCAACTCCAAGCTTCCTACTTTGTTCCAGATCCTGATTCACGGTACAAATATGAGAACTATCACCAGAATCAGTATCCAGGAAGTAGAAAATACAGTAGCAGAACAATTTGTATCCAAAACTAAAAGTTCTGTACCTGAAGTGCCATGAAGAATCAGACAGTCTCTTTCCTAGTGGCCCAGCTCACCGCACTTGAGACATGCGTCCTTTTTCTTCTTGTTTTTCGGAACCATTGGGGCCTTGCCCTTACCCTTAAGGTCCTCGACTTGTGGTCCCATCTGTTTCTTGGTCTTTTTCTTCTTGTTCTTGGACTTCCGAGATCCAGAAGAAATCACAAGGGCAGACTCCTTCATCCGCGGACTCTTCATCTGAGACTGAGCGGTTACAAGTTTGTTCATTAGCCCAGCTAAGTTACATGCAATCTCATTGCAGTTGAAGTTCATAACAAACTGTGAGAAGGAATCAGGGAGAGACTGAAGGATAAGGTCGGTTTGGAGAGAAGTATCCATTTTAAAATCAAGAGCCTCCAATATCTCGATCATGGATATCATTTTGAGGACGTGTTCCCCAACCTTCTCACCTTCCTTTATCCTTGCACCAAATAGTTGCTTGGATATCTCATATCTAGAAGTTCTGCTGTGATCACCATAAATCTCGGTTAAGTGAGATAGAATATGCCTAGCAGAAGTCATTTTCTCATGAGCTCTCTGAAGCTCATTAGACATGGAAGCCATCATATAAGCACGGACTTTCACGTCATCCTTAACCCACTTTTTGTGGTTTTCAATCTCTTCCTAATTGGCTCGGGTTCGCACAAGAGGTGCCTGAATGTCCGTCTCCAAGACGTATCCCAGTGCCTCTATACTGAGGACAATCATCAGATTACAGAGCCAATCCACAAAGTTAGGTCCAATCAGGGTGTTCTTCTCGAGTAGAATTGTGAGTGGATTCCTCGTCATATTGAGATTTATGTCTGCATTAAGTACGACAGATTAATTAGTGACTTGTTATATTATGTTATGAGTATAGAATTAAGGTCTTTTCTATTCTTGTTACCCAGCTCCCACTATTTTTATCGGAATAACACACTCCCATGTGAAAACCGGAAGTCTCGTCGCACTACTTCATAGTGGTGATTGAGTTATTTATAAATCTTAATAGAGGGCAACCGAATAGGTTTCTAGTCTATTAATTTTCATAAAGTGGTGTCCAACACCAACCCATTTAATGGATGATTCGATCTTTTTTTCCCCTTGTTCACTCCCCTCAACCTATACGGTTTCTATGGTTCGTGAAAAAGTTAATTTTATACCATCGACGCAAATCAGTTTCACAATTGAATCTTATCCGGCAACCTATCAGGTTTCTAGGGATAAAATTTGCTCCAACCGAAGGCATCCAATGCACTCCCGGTAATTTATCCATCCTCCACAAATGTAATTAATTCGGTCAATCACAAGTATTCCAATAAATCAATTTTCCCTTATAAAATGAAATACCACAAATCATTTTAATAATATTAAATCCAATTTAAAATGTGGGAAATCATTTTTAGGAATACACGAAGCAAACAAGCCCGAAACGGGTTCGAAAGGGGCTGAAACGCGCCCGAAATGATGCTGGACAGCAAGTAGGGCTGCCCAGCAACCCTGGGCCGCGGCCCCCTGAGCCATGGGTTGCGGCCCACAGTACAGAAACTTAAGGTGGGCTGCCCAGCAGCCCTGGGCCGCGGCCCCCGAGCCCTGGGCCACGACCCCCCTCTTCCGAACCTCTTCCGGACCGTCCAACGGCATTTCGGGGCTAGTTTTTCAACCGGATATTCAATATCTATATTTTTCAACATTCATATCTTCAATATAAATCATATTTCCAAGAAATAAAGATTTATATTTAGACATAAACTTATGAAAAATATAACTACAATGAACGAAAAAACATATACCACGATTATGACTAAAATGATTCCAAATCATTCACCATGTAATCGAGCATTCCAAATGCCAGTATCGTATATATGATCACAAGACCTACGCTCCAATACCACTGTTGGGATTCGGTGCCTAAAACGAAGGCCGAGCGGAAGTGGTAAAACGAAAATTAATTCGATCCGAATCCCTACGAGGATCGATCGAGCTACGTATATACGAATATTATACGAAACACAAGAGATATAGAAACTCACCATTGTAGTCCGTTGATTAAATGGATTCCTTCTCTTGAGCTATTCCCCAAGCTTTGCTTGATCTCTACGAATCCAATCCGCTCCAAGCCCTTGAACGATCCAACGCCGAAAGCACCGCGTCTCTACTTACCACGCGCCGGAAAAATGACCGGAATGACAACACCCGATTAACCTCTAAGGTTACGGCTAGAATCAAGTGATGAAGCTTTTTATTATTACACTCTAAGTGTATAATATACATCTCTCAATATTTCTTGATGTTTCTCTAAGAACAATCAAGAACTAAGTTGATGAAGAAGATGACTATGAAGAAGAACTCCTTTCTCACTTTCTCTCACTACAACTCATGTAAGGAATAATGTAATAAGAATGAGAGATCAAAGTCCTCTTCTTATGCATGTTCAACTCACAAGAATACAACTCATACAATGAGAATCTAACCCCACCATATAATGTGTATGATACTTGTCCCCTCAACACATGATATTCCAAACATCATGATATGGACATGTCAATACATACACATGTATATTAGTGGGGGGCATGAGGATGAAACGGACGAGTTTATTTCGTTTCGGACTCCCGAGAGTCCAAACAGATAAACTCCAATTCTGTTTCGATATATTTATATCGATTAATTAATCCAATTAATTAAACATATCAAATACAAAATAATATAATTAATTTCTCCAAGAAATAATTATATTCATGAATTAAATTAATCACCCAGTAATTTATTTATTTCATTAGGCCGTAAATCAATTTATCCAATAAATCAATTTAAACATCCAATGTCCCAAATTTAGATATCCAATATCTAATATTCATAATGAGAGAATTAGCTTGATTCATTCTGTCGTCAATCCTATTGCGCGACTCGGTAGGTCCGTCTCAGTCAGAAATGGGAGTAACCAAAGAGTAGTAGCACCACCTAGCCAGTCTGGCGGCCTACACCGTACCCCAACTGAGAACGAATGATTAGGATCATTCAAGAACCATTCTGTCGTGAATACCAGTATATGTATAAACTTTTCTTTCAAATGTCCCGATCAAGTTATAGGGTCACGGTCAGTCAAACCCTATCTGTCCTCAACTCTATGCATGCGTTAATGCAAATCGATATCATTGAGCTCTCGTGTATCCAATACAACTAGCTCCAATACTTTGGCCAAAGACTTATGATCTCATCTGCCAATAACCGCACAGGACATATAACTCGTTCACTAACGGGAGAAAGAATTCTATCTTGGTATTCAGTAGGACCTGCTACCTGCCCGTGAAGATGCACGTCGAGGTTGACCCCCACCTTCCGGTTTATAGGGTCGAACTACTCTAATAAAAATCTTGATGTCACAAGCACATCCCTTCTAAATCCTCAAGTCGAAGGTTCATGAATACCTATCACAACCTTTCGATTCCGTCATTGACTGTCCCGGAGTGAAATCCGTGTGACGAATCGAGGGTGAGTCGCTCCGAGTATACTAATCCAATTAGCATACCTATAACGTATGCTCCCACTAACCATTAGTGTTCGACAGGCACTCACAAGTCAAAGAACACGTCATGCAAGTCTTCTCATAAACTTAACGCCCAGTCAAGTTTCATCGACTTGCGAACGATTTAAGTATTTGAGCTATAAACCTTTCCAGTGCCTACCCCCTTATCCAATAAGGAGTAGAACGTTTTGCTCTCAAATACATGGACTAGTTTCTATATATATATTTACAAGTTAAGAATGCTAGTAACTACCAGTAAATAAAGAAACATCCATTGCCTTATATTAGTGATTTACATAATTACAAGTACAATGCCTCACTCAATCATCCTCTGAGTGGCATTCGAGGGCATACTCCCAACAGGTACTAGGGAAATTATTGGTATATTCACAAGTTTGATACCACACATACCTGTACACAGGATGCAGATCATCCCAACCCGAGAAATGTGAGTTCTAAGGTAATTGCAACTCACTTTGCATGTAGAATGCGAGTTGAGGGTAAAATTATTGCGCCGAAGGCAATGAGGTATATTCTGCGTGACCAACATGGAATCAATGCATCTTATGGCTTCTGTCTGCGAGCACGCAAATGAGGGTTGGAGTTAATCTACGGTGGATACACGGACTCTTATAAGATGCTTGCTGGATATCTACACATGTTGGGAAAGTTAAATCCAGGTTCCTTCATTGATTTGAGTATCAACGATAATGGTCACTTCGAACACTTATTCGTAGCCTTATCGGCTAGTATCGAAGCATGGCGATCGTCTCTTCGTCCAGTTATGATTGTTGATGGTACGCACTTGAGGGGGAAAAATTTTTGGATTTTATTCATCGCGGTGGCGAAGGAAGACAACGAGGGCATCGTACCTCTGGCTTGGGGAATCAGCCCAAATGAAAATAATATCTCTTGGTGTTGGTTCCTCAAACACGTCAAGAGTGCGTTCGGTCGTCGAATAGAGATGGCCATCGTATCAGACGCGTATGCAAGCATTGATTATGCAGTGAGGATAGTCTATCCTGGTATACCACATGGTCTTTGCTACTACCATCTGCTGAAAGGGATGGTCCCTTTTGGAAAGCCAATCACCAAGTTATTTCACAAGGCTGCGTATGCATATCGAACATCTGTGCACGAGAAAGCAATGGCAAGCATTTAAGCTGCAAAACCGGAGGCATATCAGAAGCTCATGAATGTTGGCCCTGAGAAATGGGCATGTTGCATGTGCCGTGTAAGACGATATGGTTCCCTCACGTCAAATGCCATGGAGTCGTTGAATAATACATTGAAGTGGGCACGACAACTTCCTATTTGCTCGTGCTTGGAGGCAATAAGACTTGTGGTTGAATAATGGTTTGATCAAAGACGAGAAGAAGCCACGAATGGTAGGGACTTCATCACAAAGGGGGTACGTAAGAAACTAAACAAGGAGATCGAGAAAGCGAGATACTACACTGCTGTGCCCACTACAAATTCGGTTTTCAAAGTTTTTGATGGTAAAAACAACATCAATGTTGATCTCAGCCGTCGAACATGCATGTGTCGGGAGTTTGACATGGACTTGATACCTTGCTCTCATGCTGTTGCAGCAATTTTGCAAGTCAGTCTTTCTATTTTTTTTATTTTTTTTATCTTGATAAGTTTTTACTAATTTATCGTGTGTTGCACTATTTCAGGAGAAATCAAGAGAATGTAAACGGCTACGTCGACTATTTCTACAAAAGGACCACTTATTTTGAGATGTATTCGAATCATGTGAATCGGGTTACCCCTCGAGAGGAATGGTCAATTCCTCAACGTACTGCTTCACTCAACGTTTTGCCACCTATTAGAGTGCCTCAGGCCGGAAGGCCTAAAAATACACGAATTTTATCGTCTGTTGAGCAAGCAACTAGGAGACAACGTGGGTTCACCGGCGGGGATGGTTCGAGCGGTCGTAAACGAGCTCCGAAGAAGTGTTCGATATGTCGTGCATATGATCATACAATTAGGACATACCCTTTTAAAGTAGTTGATTAGGGGGGTTTATTTGTTTATCGTCTCTATTTAATTTGGAGTATGTATTGCACTAAATTTTAATTTAATCATTTAGAATATGTTTTACATTAAGTTTATCCATTTTGTGCTTTGCGTTTAATTATTAGAATATTTCGTTTAATGTTTTTTTTTACGAGTCGGTACCCAATTTATACATAAATCGGTATCGACATGTTGAATGCACACTATTATTTGGTCAAGCCTTGAGACTTTATTGTGGGGGATAGCTCCTTGTGGGCACCAGGCATTGTTTCTCTCACCTAGTGGGCCGTTGAGTCACCATAATTTAATTCCTCCACCAATCCTTGTCGGGTCGGGAGGTGAGGACCCTGGGGCGAGGGATTTCACCTTTTACTACAAGCCTTGAGACTTTATTGTGTAAGAGGCGACAGTTTTTTCTCATTAATTTACCCTACATTTTTTTAACTCCAAGGCAATCCCTTTTATCATCATCACTTCACACTTTTTTTAACATAATAGATAGTGCCATCAACATTCAGGAGAGTCTTTATCTCACATCAACTCATCTCTCTCCAAGGTTTTTATTTTGAGTTGATTGGGAATCTTACCTCCCTAAAGGTGGGCCTGCCACAAACTCTTTATAAGGGGGGAGGGAGTGGGTTCGGGTAGCCTGATCGGTTTGTGTTACTCGATCGGCAACACCGTCCCCTCCTCATAGGGTAGCACGATCGGGTATGTTGTTCGGTTTGTGAACCCGAGCGGCTTTGGTGAGAAAATGATATATTTTTATGTATTGTTTTTTTTAAGTATTATGTAATGTTTTTATTTTTAATGAAATTGTATGTTTTTATTTTAATATTGTATGTGATTTTATGTATGAAAAAAAAATGGTATGTTTTTATGTAATGTTTTTTTAAGTATTATGTAATGTTTTTATTTTTAATGAAATGATATGTTTTTATTTTAATATTGTATGTGATTTTATGTATGAAAAAAAAAATAGTATGTTTTTATGTAATGTTTTTTTAAGTATTACGTAATGTTTTTATTTTTAATGAAATGGTATGTTTTTATTTTAATATTGTATGTGATTTTATGTATGAAAAAAAAATAGTATGTTTTTATGTAATGTTTTTTTAAGTATTATGTAATGTTTTTATTTTTAATGAAATGGTATGTTTTTATTTTAATATTGTATGTGATTTTATGTATGAAAAAAAAAATCGGGTAGTATAGGTGACCACTCCCTCCACTTAGGGTAGTGTTAGGATAGACTTGGGTAGTTTTGAGTTGGAGGGTTTTTATTGGATAGAGGTGATGTGGCACCTAAGGTATTAGATGATCACTCCCTCCCCCTAAGACCATCTCCAACCACACACCAAAACACCAAATTTGGTGTGTGGCTTAATCCAACCCATACACCATAACACCCAATAATTTGGTGTGGCACTATTCAATTTCTAAAAACATACCAAATTTGGTGTGTCACTATTCACACACCAAATCACTATTCATCCATTAAATCATTTTATTTTATTTATTTTCATGTTTTAAAATATAATTATTTAATTTTTTTTATGTTTTAAATAATCTAATTATTATTTATGACATTAATTTTAATAAATATTAATCTAACTTAATATTTTATATGTTTTTGTTAATTCGTTTTTTTCTTTAAAATTAATTTATAAATAATAATTACCATTAAAGAAATAATATTTTATATGTTTTTGTTAATTCGTTTTTTTATTTTAATTCGTTTAATTTGTGTTATTTCAATTGATGTAATTTTATTTAAATGTATTATTAATTAAAAAATTATCGTTTTTATTTTTATCGGTTTTCATTAAATAAATTAATTACTGATTATTTATTATTATATTTACAAATTATAATTATTGTTATTAATAAAAATAGTTAATAGTAAATAAAATATGTTATTTTAATGTGGAGTCCACAAATTTGGTGTTTTTTTTGAAGTATGGTTGAAGTTGAGGGTTTTTTTTTGGTGTTGGACCCACCAAATTTAGTGTTTTGGTGTGTTTTTTTGGTGTGAAGGTCGGAGATGCCCTAAGAAGTGGATCTAAATCCACTTCAGTATAGTGGGTAAAAAAGTATGCAAAAACCTTTAAAAAAATTCCCTCGCAAGATAGGAAAAAAAAAAAATTGAGTGAGATTGAATTTTCCAAGCAAAATCTGGTAAAGTTAATAAAAAATAAAGAAACATTAGAAGACACGTCCATTTCTCTTCTATCGAGTCGATACTGACATCTGATATAAGAGTCAAGCAGCAGGTTGGGGGTGGGCGGCCGGAGTTCTGTGCGGGAAGAAGGTTGATGACAGGTTGCTGGTTTAGGGAAGTTCAGATTTCTGTGTTCTGGATCTGAAATGGGGGTTTAGGTCTTCGGGCCTTCGAGTCCGAACGGTCGGGACTGGGTCGCAAATGGAAGTTTGGAGGTTTGCTATGGATCGGGGCGGCGGTGTATGCCTGTGTAGGTCGCGGATGGTGGAGTCGCGATTTCATGGCTGCGCGTGACTAGGGTTTACTGGCGGCGGGTCGGAAGATCTGATCTTCTTGTTGCAGAAGAAGGAGAAGACGGCGGTCGCGGCATGGAGGGACTATGGTTTCAGCCGATTATTGGGTTGGGTTATGGGAACCGATGGGACACGGCGGCTGCCATGTGGTGTCGTGATGATTGGTAGATTTTGTCTGCGAAAGGGATGGAAAATTGCCAGGTTTGGGTGCGTCCGGTGATGTTGTGTTGCGGCAGACATGATTACAGTTTCGGCCCAATTTGTCTTTTTTTTTCTTTTTGCTCTCTTTTCTTTATTTTTACCTGGCGGATCTGGAGTTGATAGCAGCCGGATTTGAAGTAGGTTTTGACCGCGAAAAGACGGCAGTACTGTTTTCGGCCGCGGGAAGGCGGAGGCCGTGGCTAGGGTTGAGGAAAATAATTCCAAAAACTTTTCAATTTTTTTAGGATGATATTTCTGAAGAGAGGATAAAAGAAGTTCCTTGTCTTTATAATGCGTTGAAGAGGAAATAAATTAGAAAAGAAGTAGGACAAATGTGTATATTCTCATTAATGATACCTCTCTGTATATAGGCAGAGATTACGTACAAACAGACATAATCCTACCCAATTAGGAGTGTAACACTCCAAAAATAGCGGCTATTACAGTGCCGCAGACCCCACACTTGGACCCGTCGGGCGATACAAATGTATAAATTAATTATAATATAATTGTAGTACGAACCACAAAGTATTAACCACTACTCCGACAAGAAGTTTATACACTATGTGACTACAATTGCCATGACACAGGATTCAATTACAAATATAAACCATATGAAGATGAAACTTCAATTAATAATACAAATGAAAAAAAATATTTCCAAACGGAAATAAAAATACACAATTTATGCCTAACCAGAAAAAGAAGAGTCGGGCCCCCAAACTAGTATCTTTCAAATCATTCACCATCATAATGCTCTTCCTGCGCCTTGGCCTTCCCTCGACTTAAAATACAACAACAGGTATTTCACCCAATAAAGGGTCAGATATACATAATAATAAATTTTCAAGATGTTATTAAATAACATACAATAGATCTCAAAGAACAAACCCGACTATTGAACATACCCCCCGGGCGTATGAAAAAACGGTCGCAAACCGACGAACATACCTAATCACACATGGTGTATGAACGACCAATCGACATGGCTCAAGACAGACATCACAGTACGCCCGATCCGAAAATATGTCCGTGCACATGTCCACCCCATATACGGAATCTAAGATATACGTGGGACAATGTACCTAATTAGTCTCACGAAGTAAGCGTCTCGTTTGAACAGTCCAATGTGGAAACATCAACAGATGACCATATGTTCGACTAAAAATCCTACACATGACCAGTCAGCACGCATATATGACTCTAGATGTGTCATAATGCAACATGACAACAAAACTCAATTTATCACCCATCAACAAGGATCAAAGAACTCACCGAAGTGGCAACAACGATCAACGAGACCAACGATATCAAAGGTAGTGGAACTTGGAAATATAATCTCACAATAAAACATGTTATACGTTCAACAACAATACCTCAATATGAATCATAAATTCAAAGCCTTACACATACACAAAATTTATAACATTCACAAGAATCACTTATCATTATAACCAAGCAAGATAACTTGCCTCAATTCCGGAGACGAATTATAATCTTCCCTGGAACGAACAATTGGCACCCTTCAACCATTAACACTCACTCGAGCAAGCATCCTTAAACGAAATACAATTCATTCTGTAATGAAAATCCTATAATTCCGATATCAAATTTATGAAATTCAACATCTACAATTTAACACGAATAGTTCAAACTATTCCTACGAATATTAAAGTCCTAATTTATGAACTTCGATACCCCCAAATCATCTCTATAATCGGTTTAACATATTTGTAATATTCTTTTAATATTCATGATGATTCATCAATTAGGGTTTATCAAGTATAACATCAAACAATCATCCTACCATGATATTATTATCACATGTCATCACAATCCTCTCAAGGACATTATCATCAATTGAATATGGCGTTCTAGTTAATTTTAATCCATCAATCTATTAAGAATATCGGATTAATCATCGAGTTCAACTTGATTACATCAAGACTATGATAGTTTCCTCATATTTCATTACTATCATCAATTGAATTGTTATATTACCCAAGAATGCTATCCACATATGAACATGATATTCTAGGCAATCTTAATTCATCAAACAAGTTAATAATCCTTCCCAATACATGATTATAGCATCAAAAAATCTCTAAATATTAAGAACATACTTCATCTATAATTCCTAATCATCATGTTCTTGATTATGTTTCATCTATAATTCTTAATCATCATGTTCTTGATTATGTATTCATAAGTTCCATAATAATCATATTAGGCTCTATTAATTCAATATCATATGGAGTATTCATCAATAACATTATCATCATTACGGAATTAGCACAAGATTACATAACTTACCTCTTGAAGATGAAGAACAACCTAAAAACTTCAAGATTCTACTATACTCCTCAAGTTCCCAAGCTCCAATCCAAGGTATGAAGCTCCAAGACAAGTTAAAATAGGCTTACAATAACTTAGGAGGGTAGAAGGATGATCGATAGGGGGAAACTCGAAGTTGGATCGTGCAAAAAATGAAAGACCAACCGTGTCTTTATAACATGCATATTTTCTAATGTACGCTACCTATAAGGGTTAACGTACGTTAACAAGATTTACGTACTCTAACACCTAAGTGTTTATGTACGTAAGCACCCCCCAGAGGCTATTGACTCAAATCACACCTCCCATAGTGTATGTTGTCAAAAGGATGAATGTAAGTTCGCCCTTATTACGTACGTTAACACATTAATATTGCGTACATAATGCCCATTGAAATAACTAGCTCAATCGAGTCAAAAGTTCCAGTCGTGCACGGCCCCGCACGCTGAAACTTGGGATGCGATATGATACCCTCCATTGCATGCACAATCAATCAAGCTTAACATATGTTAGGCGTATTTTTATACGCTTATTTATCATTATTGTGTATTCTTTTTGTGAGTAAATCTGCATAAATGAGCCTTTAATGCCCTATTATTTTATGTTTTGCAGGAAATTGGAGTCCAAAAGCCGAAACGATGAAAAACGGACGAAAACGGCGAATTTTGGCCTGGGGCCGCGGCACACGCAGAGGACCAACAGGCACAAGAGTAGACTGTACTCTGAGCCGCGGCACAGATATAGTGAGCCGCGGCCCAGAGGAAAATTATAGCGCCCAGGTTTTTATCGAAGTGCCGTGAGCCGCGGCACACATTAAGTGAGCCGCGGCACACGAGGCGGTTTTGGTGTGCTCCGCACGGGTTTGGGCCGTTTTGAAGCCGGTTCTCGATCTAATCACACGGACGCGTTTTGGAGGCTGCCGAGGGTTTAAGATCATAATTAGGGATTATTTGGAGAGAGGATCGATCAATCTTGGAATTAGAGGAAGATCGTTGAAGCAGAAGACACCAAGAGCAGAGGGCGGAAGCCATAAGAACGGAGGAATCCAAGTCTTTATCTGCGTTTGATTTTGTAATACCCGAGATTTCTGTTATGTAATTGGAACTTGTGAGATTGTAATGATTGTACTTTTGCCTGAGTATTTTTCTCCGTATTTCATAATCCGATGTCGTCGAGCATATAATTTCGTGTATGTGATTTAAAAGGATGAAATTCTATGCATGTAGCGCACGCTACAGGCTAAGGGTAGCGTACGCTAACATGGTTTTATAGCGCACGCTACCGAGTGTAAGTAGCGCACGCTATGCGTGGTCGAGGCCGATTGAGGCGTGCGGTAGGTGAGATCGGCCGGGGACCCTGCCGGATCGTGTCGGATGTACTGGACGGCTTTGGGAAAAGCCGGGTCAACGCCTTAGCGCACGCTACAGAATATGCGTAGCGTACGCTAAGTGCCGAGTACTGATTTAGGCGTGAGCCGTTAGCGCACGCTACGAGCAGTGTAGCGCGCGCTAATAACCATTTATTATAAATAGAGATGACATCCTATTCGTGATTTCATCCTTTCTTCCCCATAACCCGAACTCTTGCACTTGAAACATAACTCCATTCGTCCTAAACACTCCATATCAACCTCCTAGTTCGAGATTGAAGATCATATACCATTGGAGATTGGTGTTCAAACCGTGGGTGTTGGATTGCTTCATTTTCATCCGTGTTCTTCACTACTTTGAGGTAGGTAATTCTTCACCAATGATTAGTAAGGTTCCTAAGGAAGTTTTAATCATGTTTGGATAGCAAGTATCTCGTTTTTATCGGTCATCACATGTTAGAAGGATACTTTTGACGTATCGGTACTAGATGTCGAATGAACCTTTGAACCATCTTATTATAAGGACTCCTAAGCATGTTTAAATCGATTTATGATCGAGTAATCGGATATTACCCAGTTGATACGTTGTATACGTTGGAATCATGTGTTTTGGAACGTAAGATGATGGAACTTAGATTATTTCTTGAAGATCGTAGAGGAATTGTGATATCGAGATAACTATCCGTATATTGGTATTTTATAATCATAAATCTTCCAGAAACCTTATTAGCATGATATGCCCGAGGATAACTTGTAATATCACCATAGGATTCATGAGTTCTTCATCATTCAACCCGGTTTTCGGTTTGCAGTATTCTGCCATGCAAGAGTAGCGCACGCTAACATGTGTGAGTTAACGTGCGCTATCGAGGTTCGGTTTTCGCACAAAACGTACGTAACGTACGTTATGAGACAGCCGAGTCAGACTGCCAGTTCGTGGCTAGCGCACGCTAGTCTTATACGATAGCGTACGCTAACAGTTCTGATTAGCGCCGCGTTACGTATGAAATGCGTGGCGCTAAGCAATCCAGCGACTTGTTTAAGTTTGAACTTTTCGTAGTAGGTCGGTGTTAGGCCATTGTTCGACTCGAGATGATTTGTATATCGTTCCTTTTGTTAAGGTTCAAGCTTGTTACGTTGATCGGAGGCGGCCTTCGAGTGCGTCGAGAGCATTGAAGTATATCGTTCTTGCCATCTACGAGGCAAGTATCGTGATATGTTAATATCGGTATTTTTGGAGTATGCGTATGATTATGCATGTTGTTGAACATGATATTTACTTCGTTGATTTGTCATGATATTCGTTATATAGTGTTTACATGTTCATGATGATGAACATAATGATTTGGCATAAGTGTATGCATGAGTTGTGATTGTATACGTTGTGCGATCTATGCTGAGGGCTGGATCGAATGTCCACCTCGTGTTGATCCGTCTGGATATTCTTTGTATATATGCTGAGGGCGCTGGATCATTGGACTGGTTATTTCCACCTCGTGTTGGTCCGACGGGTTCATCTTGGGATCTATGCTGAGTGAGCTGGATCATTGGAATACCCATGTTGTGTAATGGAATCTTGTAGATTCGCATTGTCGGATTCCGGTAGCGGAAGTCCGTGTGATGTATCTTGTTATGTATTGTTGATGCATATTCGAATTGTTTAATATGATACTTGTACTAGCATCGTTTTGCTAACCCCTTCGGGGTGGACATTTGTTTTGATGTTCGGGTAGCGAGGAAGCGAGAAAGCGACCGCGATGCAAGCGTGGCAGCGAAGGGGTTGATGATGTTTATTGTTATTGGAGATTTGTTGTCTTGGTTTGGTTTCTGTACTCGAGTACGCGTGTCCTTTTGATATTAATTCGATATGGTTGTATTAATTACCCGTTGAACCAGTTGTACGTTTTCATAAACTTGAATTTTCGCAGTGTTGATGACTTATATTTACTTTCCTTTTTAATTAGCCTTGTAAACCCCTTACTTAAAGGGTTTACGGCGCTGTAATTATTCCGAATATCTCGGGGTGTTACAGAATATGGTATCAGAGCTAAGATTCATGGATATCTTGGCAGTCGGGTTTTATTTGGGTCTGTTTACGTTATTTGATTTACGGGTCGTTTGTAACATCACTGTTCAGCCGAAGTCGTCATGTGGACCGTGGTTGTAAGTCTCTTAATCTCTTGTACTACCGTTTTACTTAATTACTGTTTTGAGAGTATTGACGGACTTTATTCCAAAAATTTTGTTCTGTATATTGAGAAATTGCGTTTACAGTATGTTGAGAGGAGGACGTGGGCGACGGTCGTGGACGCGGACGTGGTAACTTGAGACACGAGGATTCCGCAACTACTCCCGAAATATCGGCTAGTCGAACCGATTCCCATTCGGAGGCGGCAAGGATCAGCGTATGATGACGCAAATCCGAACATGCCGGGAGTGCTTCAACAGGTGGTGGCGCAGATAAACCAGTTCGCTCAAGTCGTTGATCGCATGCAGACAGCGATGGGACAGCAGCACCACGAGGATAACCGGGGAGACAGATGGCTTGCGGAAGTGGTTAAATTGCACCCGCCAAAATTTGACGGATCTGCGGAGACACTTACTTGGGATCACTGGCTCAAGGAGTTGGAAAAGATATTCGCGGGTCTTAAGCGTCCCAGGACCGGAAGGTTCCTATTGCCCAGTATTTTACATTTGGGAGGCCTTTGATTGGTGGGAGGCTATTCGACCCGAGAATCATAATGCGGATTGGACGGAATTCAAACAAATGATGGAAGCACGATCGTCCTCGTCCGGTTAGAGGCGAAGATCCGAGAGTTTTCTCACCACGAGTTCGGAGGCATCGTGATGGATGTAATTAAAACTTTCAATCATCGGTGACTTGTGTGCGACACTTGGTCGAGCAGAGCGAAAAGATTTTTCATTTTGATATGCGGATGAAGCGGAGATTGCGGTACATGTCGGATTCGAGTGTACTACGTTGCGGCAGTATCAAGACAAGGCGCGGCCTACGACATGAAAGAGGCGGCGGTAGAGAAATCGGTAGAGGCAAAGAAGCGAAGGTGACCGCGACTTTGCGAGAAAACAAGAGTGGTGGGGCCCGCAGGGCCAGGTCTTCCTTTTATTCGGCTAGAAACCTCCACATCCTTCTAGAGGCGGAAAGAAGTTCGGACATCATCGTGATTTGGACGTATCAAAGAAATGCTACAATTGTGGTCGAGCGGGGCATGTTCGGCGTGATTGCCCGCATCTTACGTGACTTGTTACGATTGTGGGCAAGAAGGGCACCGTGCGGCCTTACGTGGAGCCGCTAGATCCTTTGGTACCCACACTCCGGCACAGTTCCTAAGGAGATAAGTGTGAACCAGACACGGCGAGTGGATTTCAGTGAGAACACCGGGAAGAGAGAGACATCCAGTCTTTGGGTCCGTTCCTCCTCCGCGCTTTGTCTGAAATGAGGAGATCGGCGACGAACAACTGCTTTGTTGCATCAGTACGATTCGAGATCCTTTTGCAACGATTAGTGTCTTGTTCGATTCAGAGCTACGCATTCTTTTATATCTTTGAAGCTGTGCTAAACGTTTGAACATCTCGTGCTTGTATAATTGTGAACCTTTTTTGTGGGATTACCGAGCGAGAGAAAATTGTGGGAACACTAGAAGCTAGGGATTTCCCGGTATCTATAGAGGAGAGATTGGCCATCGAATCTTATTGTAGTCGACATCTGCGGTGACGATTTAATTCTCGGAGATGATTGGCTCAACCGTTATGGAGCCGTGTTGAATTACCGAGAGAGTCATTTCCATCATTGCGATGACGGATCGAACACTTATTCCGAGGATGGAGACCGGGAAGCTCGGGAAATTGATCAAGGCAATGAAAGTGAAATTCTGAAGCAGGATGTCATGGACTTTGGTGTTATGCCATGAGGAAAGAGGAAGGAGTAGAGCTCTCGTCTATTTCGATTGTGAATGAGTTCTCGGATGTATTTCTGACGAGCTACCGGGGTTACCTCCGCAAAGAGAAGTGGAATTTACCATCGAATTAGAGCACAGAGCAACCCCTATTTCAGGGGCACCATACCGCATGGCGCCCGCCGAGATGTGTGAACTCAAGAAGCAAGCGGAGGAATTGTTACAGAAGGGCTATATTCAACCGAGCGTTTCCCCTTAGGAGCGCCCGTTCTCTTTGTCGGAAGAAAGACGGATCCCTCCGACTATGTATTGATTACAGGAGCTCAACAAGATGACGATCAAGAATAAGTATCCTATACCTCGGATCGGCGACTTGTTTGATCAGCGCAAGGGGCAAGGGTATTCTCGAAGATCGACTTGCGATCGAGGATACCACCAATTGAGAATTAAGGAATCGGACATACGAAATCGCTTTGAGATCGATGCAGGCATTATGAATTTGTAGTGATGCCATTCGGACTTACCAATGCCCCTGCGGTATTCATGCAATTGATGAATCGGGTATTCTTGGAATACTTGGATAAATTTGTGGTCGTTTTCATTGACGACATTTTGATATATTCGAGGGACGCAGAGGAGCATGCTGATCATTTACGTGTGGTTTTGAGCATCTTGAGAAAGGAACAGCTTTATGCAAAATTTGCTAAATGCGAGTTCTGGCTTAAAGAAGTAACCTTCCTTGGGCATGTGATATCAGCCGATGGAGTTCAGGTGGACCCGAAGAAAGTCGAGGCAATCTTGGGATGGGAGGCTCCTAAGAACGTGAAGGAAGTCCGAAGCATCTTAGGACTTGCTGGATACTATCGCCGCTTTGTAGAGGGATTTTCCAAAATTGCTCGTCCGCTCACCCGGTATTCTGAGAAAACTCAAAGTTCGCGTGGAATGAGAAGTGCCAGTGGTTTTGTGAACTTAAGAAGAGACTGACGACACCTATATTAGCGTTGCGGAAAGGAAGCGGATTTATGGTATCTGACGCTTCAAATCGGGGTTTGGGTTGTGTGTTGATGCAAAAGGATAAAGTAATTGCTTATGCTTCTCGGCAATTGAAACCGTACGAAGTTAATTATCCGACTCATGATACGGAGCTAGCAGTGTGGTCTTTGCCTTGAAAATTTGGAGACATTATTTGTACGGCACTCATTGTCGGATCTTCTGAGATCATAAGAGCCTCAAATACATTTTGATGAAAGAATTAAACATGAGGCGAGAGAAGGTGGTGGAATTGATCAAGGATTACGACTTGGAGATTCTCTATCATCAGGAAAGCAAATGTAGTAGCCGATGCTTTGAGCCGTAAACTGTTTCTCTTGAGTGTTGGAAGCTCTTACGCCTGGACCGGCATTCAACGGCCCGATCCGCGAAGGGATTGAGGTATGGGCACCGGGAATCGAGGCGACTTTATGTGATGGGCCCGACTTCATCACTAGTCGAGAAGATCAAGTCCAAGCGGTTGGGCGATTCTCACGATCCTTCGATTATGTGATGAAGTAAAGAAAGAAAAAGCCCCAGGATTCGTGATACAAGATGATGGAGTTCGAGATTTCAAAGTCGACTTTGCGTTCCCGATGATGATGATTTGAGACGGACTATTACGAAAGAAGCTCATAGCGCGCCCTATTCTATTCACCGAGGCGTGATAAGATGTATAAGGATCTAAAACAAAACTTACGGTGGGGAATATGAAGAAGGGCGTAGCGATACGTTTGAAGTGTTTGACTTGTCGGCGAGTCAAGATTGAGCATCGGCGACTGCCAGGGATGTTAAAGCCGCTTAGATCCACGAATGGAAGTGGGAGGATATCTCGATGGATTTCATCACCGGTATGCCAAGGGCTAGAACGGGAATGAACATGATTTGGGTTATAGTTGATCGACTAACCAAGTCGGCTCATTTCCTAGGGATCAAAGATACTTCGGTACCCGAAAAAATGGCGCGAGAATTTATAGCGGAGATAGTCGATTGCATGGGACGCCAAAGACCATTATTTCGGATCGAGATGGTCGTTTCGTGTCGCGCTTCCGGAAAGCGATTCACAAGGCTTTGGGGATCGAGCTCAATTTTAGCTGACTTATCATCCCCAACAGACGGTCGATCAGAAAGGACTATCCAAACTGTGGAAGACTTGCTTAGAGCCTGTGCGTTGGATTGGTCAACTGATTGGGAAGTTCACTTGCCCTTGATCGAATTCACTTACAATAATAGTTGGCATGCTTCTATTAGAATGGCACCATTTGAAGCTTTGTACGGGAGGAGATGCCGATCACCCTTGTGTTGGGATGATTCTTCGGATTTGATCGGGACGGAACCGGAATTGATTATTCAGACTCAAGAGAAGATAGCTGTGATTCGAGAGAGACTGTTGCCCAGTCGGCGAAGTCTTATGCGGATGTACGTCGTCGCCCTCTAGAGTTCGGCCAGGGACCACGTACTATTGAAGGTGTCTCCTACACGAGGATTTTCCGTTTCGGGAGAAGAGGTAAGCTTAGTCCGAGATATATCGGACCATTTGAGATCTAGAGAGAGTTGGGGATTTAGCGTACGAGTTGGCCTTACCGCCATCGCTAAGTCATGTTCACAATGTGTTTCACGTATCCCAACTACGGAAGTATATCAGGACCCGATCACGTTATTGATTTCGACGAGATCGAGATAGCTAATGATGGCACCTTGAAGAGAGACCAATCAAGATACTTGAGAGCCGGATCAAACAATTGAGGAATAAACCAATACATTTGGTTAAAGTACTGATAGTCACGACATGGAGTCGAAGAGGCCACTTGGGAAACGGAGGACGGTATGAAGGCTAAATATCCGGAGTTGTTTTCATCCTAAGTTTCGGGACGAAACTTCTTTTTAGGTAGGAAGGATGTAATACCCGAGATTTCTGTTATGTAATTGGAACTTGTGAGATTGTAATGATTGTACTTTTGCCTGAGTATTTTTCTCCGTATTTCATAATCCGATGTCGTCGAGCATATAATTTCGTGTATGTGATTTAAAAGGATGAAATTCTATGCATGTAGCGCACGCTACAGGCTAAGGGTAGCGTACGCTAACATGGTTTTATAGCGCACGCTACCGAGTGTAAGTAGCGCACGCTATGCGTGGTCGAGGCCCGATTGAGGCGTGCGGTAGGTGAGATCGGCGGGGACCTGCCGGATCGTGTCGGATGTACTGGGCGGCTTTCGGGAAAATCCGGGTCAACGCCTTAGCGCACGCTACAGGAATATGCGTAGCGTACGCTAAGTGCCGAGTCTGATTTAGGCGTGAGCCGTTAGCGCACGCTACTGAGCAGGTGTAGCGCGCGCTAATAACCATTTATTATAAATAGGGCGACATCCTATTCGTGATTTGATCCTTTCTTCCCCCATAACCCGAACTCTTGCACTTGAAACATAACTCCATTCGTCCTAAACACTCCATATCAACCTCCTAGTTCGAGATTGAAGATCATATACCATTGGAGATTGGTGTTCAAACCGTGGGTGTTGGATTGCTTCATTTTCATCCGTGTTCTTCACTACTTTGAGGTAGGTAATTCTTCACCAATGATTAGTAAGGTTCCTAAGGAAGTTTTAATCATGTTTGGATAGCAAGTATCTCGTTTTTATCGGTCATCACATGTTAGAAGGATACTTTTGACGTATCGGTACTAGATGTCGAATGAACCTTTGAACCATCTTATTATAAGGACTCCTAAGCATGTTTAAATCGATTTATGATCGAGTAATCGGATATTACCCAGTTGATACGTTGTATACGTTGGAATCATGTGTTTTGGAACGTAAGATGATGGAACTTAGATTATTTCTTGAAGATCGTAGAGGAATTGTGATATCGAGATAACTATCCGTATATTGGTATTTTATAATCATAAATCTTCCAGAAACCTTATTAGCATGATATGCCCGAGGATAACTTGTAATATCACCATAGGATTCATGAGTTCTTCATCATTCAACGGTTTTCGGTTTGCGATGATACGCCATGCAAGAGTAGCGCACGCTAACATGTGTGAGTTAACGTGCGCTATCGAGGTTCGGTTTTCGCACAAAACGTCGTAACATACGTTATGAGACACCAGTCGATTGCCGGATTCGTGGCTAGCGCCGCGCTAGTCTTATACGATAGCGTCGCTAACGATTGACTTAGCGCCGCGTTACGTATAAGACGTGCGCGCGCTAAGCAATCGGCGACTTGTTTAAGTTTGAACTTTTCGGCCGTAGGTCGAATTGTTAGGCCATTGTTCGACTCGAGATGATTTGTATATCGTTCCTTTTGTTAAGGTTCAAGCTTGTTACGTTGATCGGAGGGGGCGGCCTTCGAGTGCGTCGAGAGCATTGAAGTATATCGTTCTTGTCATCTACGAGGCAAGTATCGTGATATGTTAATATCGGTATTTTTGGAGTATGCGTATGATTATGCATGTTGTTGAACATGATATTTACTTCGTTGATTTGTCATGATATTCGTTATATAGTGTTTACATGTTCATGATGATGAACATAATGATTTGGCATAAGTGTATGCATGAGTTGTGATTGTATACGTTGTGCGATCTATGCTGAGGGCGCTGGATCGAATGTCCACCTCGTGTTGATCCGTCGGGATCATCTTGGGATCTAGGCTGAGGGCGCTGGATCATTGGACGGGTTATTTCCACCTCGTGTTGGTCCGACGGGATCATCTTGGGATCTATGCTGAGGGCGCTGGATCATTGGAATACCCATGCTGTGTAATGGAATCTTGTAGATTCGCATTGTCGGATTCCGGTAGCGGAAGTCCGTGTGATGTATCTTGTTATGTATTGTTGATGCATATTCGAATTGTTTAATATGATACTTGTACTAGCATCGTTTTGCTAACCCCTTCGGGGGTGGACATTTGTTTTGATGTTCAGGTAGCGAGGAGAGCGAAAGCGACCACGATCTGGCGTGGCAGCGAAGGGTTGATGATGTTTATTGTTATTGGAGATTTGTTGTCTTGGTTTGGTTTCTGTACTCGAGTACGCGTGTCCTTTTGATATTAATTCGATATGGTTGTATTAATTACCCGTTGAACCAGTTGTACGTTTTCATAAACTTGAATTTTCGCAGTGTTGATGACTTATATTTACTTTCCTTTTTAATTAGCCTTGTAAACCCCTTACTTAAAGGGTTTACGGCGCTGTAATTATTCCGAATATCTCGGGGTGTTACAGAATTCAATGCTTTCATTCATTATTTCTGTATTTTTATCTTTTAGCATGTCAGGCTAAAACCCTGTTCTAGGATTTTGATGAAACCAAAGTTTTGACGGATTTGCTTTTGATTATCTATATAATTCCCTTTTTCTATTGAGTTTTCCCAATCAATTTTAATGCTTTCAATTGTCTGGCCAATAATTGGATTGTTTTAATTACACAACTCGAATCGGGAGAGGAGAGTTGGTGAGGAACTATTGGTGATAACTGTTTTATCTTGTGAGATAGGAATATACTCATAGGAACTACGTGGCCTTTTGAGGATTTTGTGCTTTTTGCATATTGTCGAATTAATTCACCTAGGGATAGAGTGCGTTATTCGCCTTTAGAAAAATCTATTGAACTCGGGAGAGGCGGTAGAGTATTTTAGCAATCTTCGCCTTCAATAAATTGGGAAAATCATTAATTTCAGATAATCGAGAGTAAATTCGGATAAACCGAGGTGGATTCACAATCCTAGACTTTTTCATTATTGGATTTTCTTTCTTCGAGCGATCATTTTTCTGTTTATTATTGATTTTATTTAGTTATTAATTGCAACCCAAATTTCGACCGTTCAAATAAAATTAGAGTACATAAAAATCGGTACTTAGTGATTCAGTCCTCGTGGGAACGATACTCACTCATCACTTTATTACTTGTCTATGATAACGTGCACTTGCGTTAACGAAATATCGCAACAAGTTTTTGGCGCCGTTGCCGGGGACTAATTTTTACTAATATCGATTTCAGTATTTCTAATCTTAGTTTGAACATTTTTTTTATTTATTTTCGTGTAATTTTTTTTATTTGTTTTTCCTTTCAGGATTGTTCGGTTAGTGCATGAGAAAATTCGGTAACGAAGGCCTACTACCTTTGGATACCGAACTCGAGTGCACTCTTCGGAGAAACAAAATGGAGAAACGAGAGTTACCAACCACAGTCACCATGGCCGAAAATACCAAAAATCACGGAGGTGATAATCTTGTACAACAAGCTCAACCGGAACTAGCACTCTGAGATTATGCTATGCCGCAAATCAACGCAAACTTTTCGGGTATTCGGCGTCCCACCATCCAGGCGAACAATTTCGAAATCAAGCCTGCAATTATTCAGATGGTGCAATCGAGCCAGTTCTGTGGATTGCCGAATGATGACCCCAACGCACACATTGCGTCGTTTCTCGAGATTTGTGACACCTTCAAGAACAATGGTGTCACCGATGATGCTATCCGTCTAAGGCTTTTCCCTTTCTCTTTGAGGGACAAAGCAAAATTTTGGCTGAATTCCTTACCGCCGGGCTCTATCACGACATGGGCGGAATTAGCGCAAGCCTTCCTTGCTAAATTCTTTCCACCTTCGAAGACGGCGAGACTGAGGAACGAAATTACCACTTTTGGTCAATTTGATATGGAGTCGCTTCACGAGGCGTGGGAGCGATACAAAGATTTTCTAAGGAGATGCCCACATCATGGCCTACCGGACTGGCTACAAATTCAGACGTTCTATAATGGATTGAGTGCTTCTACACGCACTCTCGTGGATGCAGCCGCTGGAGGAGCCTTAATGGGAAAAATGATGGCTGAAGCACACTCTCTGTTGGAAGCTATGGCCGCAAATGCTTATCAATGGCCGTCCGAACGAGCAAATCCGAAGAGAGTTATGGAAATCTCGAATAATGATCCGATCTCTACATTGTCGGCCCAAGTCGCAGCGCTAACTCAACAACTTCAGGCATTTTCGCATGCTCCTTCCCCCGTTACCATTGAATCTTGTAATTGGTGTAATGGATCTCACCCTAACGCAGAGTGCCAAGTCGGAAACCCTTTCGAGCAGCCCCCAATTGAACAAGCTCAGTTCGTAGGAAACGGAAACCGGAAAAATAATCCGTACTCCAACACTTATAATCCGGGATGGCGTAATCATCCTAACTTCTCATGGAGAAACGTACAGAACTCGAACCAGCCTCCGTTCGCTCAACACCAACAACAACCTCCTCCCGCTCCAAAAGTTTCTCTAGAGGAAGCAATTGCGAAATTGGAAGCGAATACGAGTCAGTTCATGACCCCTACGGAAGAAACTTTGCAAAACCATTCCGCTTCCATTCGCAACTTGGAAGTCCAACTGGGCCAGATAGCAAATGTATTAACAGCCCGCCCGGAAGGTACCTTGCCAAGTACCACTGAAACGAATCCCAGAGAGAGTGTCAATGCCATTGGTTTGAGAAGTGGTAAGAAATTGTGCGAGCAGCCTGAGCAGAGCGAAAAGATAAGTGAGGATGAGGAGGAGAAAAATTCAGCGACTAAGGAATCACCAAATTTGAGACCCTCGATACTGTTTCCGGATAATCCGACGGCATATGTACCACCCGTCCCGTTTTCGCAGCGACTACAACAGAAAAAGGTGGACAAGCAATTCTCGAAGTTTCTCGATGTTTTCAAGAAGCTTCATATAAATATTCCATTTGCTGATGCGTTGGAACAAATGCCAAGCTATGTCAAGTTCATGAAGGAGATCTTGTCAAATAAAAGAAAACTCGAGGAGTATGAGACAGTCGCATTGACGGAGGAGTGCAATGCTATTCTTCAGAAGAAGCTCCCACCTAAATTGAAGGATCCGGGAAGTTTTAATATACCTTGCACTATAGGAAATCTGACTTTTGAAAGAGCTGTTATGCGGCGATTAATTCGCCACGATAGGCGATCGGCGACCTTCCAGAGAAGCCAACCATGAAAGACATATTCCGGACAGACGCCTAGAGTTTGGCATAATGCGGCGATCGTCTTTTGGTAACCAACGATCGCCTTTTGGTAACCAGCGATCGTCTTTTGATACCTGGCGATCGTCTTTGAAGAACGGACCAGAGGCGATCGTCTCATGCCACGTGGGGATCCAGCATCCGTCAAAGTCGTCAAAGACCGAATCTTGGACGATGGCCCACCCGCGGATCTTTATAGGATACCGACAGATAGGATCATTGACCCCAGCCTGTCACCTACCACACCTACCGACAAGGCCGCCGAAAGGTACGAAATGGGCCCTCCTCAGACAGCGACTCGCAACACGTGCTGGCTTCCCATTGGTTCACCCAGCTGGCCTCCAACTGCAACCTCGGACCTCAAGGGAACAGGCCCACGTGACGGGACGATCGGCCGTTTATTTTAATATAGAAAACGACGATCGCCCGCGATCGCCTGAGGGATCCCAACTACCTTGTCCCCTATAAATAGAGGACTCACTGCTGCGGCCAAAGGAGAGGCGAATCCACTACGAATTAAGTGCAAAATACTCACTAAAGAGAGAATAAAAGGCTCCTTTGGCAAACACTAACACATTCATAGTGATATTCATACACATTCATCATATATCCCAAGCAAGAACTCACAGATTCATCTATCTGGTTCTTCCGGCAATCTACGCGCTCTAAAGCCTAGATAACTAGAAGTCTTTACACTCCTTGTATTAGATTCTAACATTAATATTTGTACTCGACAGTATATTTATTAATAACATCTCGCGAGAGCATTCAAGCCCGGGATTAACAACCCCGGCAAATCTTGTGTTATCTATTTTCTCACGGAAGTGCTCTCGCATTTGTTTGTTACTCGATCATTCCAGCAATACCATCTCCGGATAATATTTTGGGTAACAACAATTGGCGCTGGAAGAAGGAGTTTCTAAACCTTCATTTTTATTCCTACCGTCTCGAAGAACACTCACTGTTCTCCGGACATATACTTGAAGAAACACTCACTGTTCTTCAATAGAAAAACCTTCAGAAAATGACATCAGCAACAACCTCCAAGAGGGCCACCCTGAGATCTGGAAATCTTATTCCGCGAGGACCGAATCCCGGCCCACGGCGGAAGGCGGCCGTGGCGGCGCTAGGCTCTCACTCCCGCCCCGAGGACGGTTCTAGCCTCTCACTCGATCGGTTCCGGACAGCCGGAGCAGTTGAGGAGGCTATAGCCATCCTCAGGGAACGGCAGAGGGCCCACGATCGCCCACCATCACCCCGTCGGCTAACCACCGGGCAAGCAAGCGGAAGCTCAAGGGATCTATGTTGAGAAATCGGCGAAAGCCCCAGCCGCGAGGAAGGCTCTCGTAAGGCGGGGCGATTCCGTCTTGACCGCCTAGGGAGCGATCCTCATGGCGACACAGGCACTCGAGCCCAGTGAGACATCGGTGTCTGAATCCTTTACCAGTAGTTCGGCATATCCGACTCCCAAAAGACAGACCGGTCAACGAGCCCCTGCTCGCCCAAGAAGGGAACCCTCTGGCAGGGAGATCGTCATTCACCACGGAGCTAGGGGATCAGTACACGATCGCCTCGGCTCGCATTCTGAGAGCCAATCGGCGAGCAGTCAGGCAACGGCGATCGCCGCTATGCAACGCCAGCTCGACGAGATGAAAACGCTCCTACAAAAAGGGGCAAATGCCAGGAGACCGATCGCTGGGCTAAATGAGCCACTCGCGGTCCAGATCGAGATCGCCCCAGTCCAATCAACGATCAATCCCCCACAAACACCTCTATATGAGGGGAGAACGGATCCGGGAACCCACTTAAGCAAATTCCGGATCTACATGACTGGATGCGGAGCTACAGATGCGACGAAATGTCGTATGTTCCCATTAACTCTGGGCGATATCGCCCACAGGTGGTACACCTTACTACCATCTCGCTCAATCAATTGCTTTGAGAAGCTGGCGAACGACTTCACGTCGTAATTCGCCGCCAAAGTCGCTCGCCCGGAAGGTCCCCACCGCATGATGAAAATCAGGCAGGAAAAGGACGAATCGGATGAGGATTACATCGACCGGGTGGACGAGATAGTCCTCACCGGTGAGCCCGTCAGCGACGAGATCGCTCACCACGCAGTCCTGAATGGATTCCACGGACGCTCGCCCATGTTCAGGCACCTCACAAAGGATTTTCCTCCGACCTATACAGCGTTCCGCGTCAGAGCCGTCGATTATCTGGCCAGGCAGAAGATGCTCTCACTCCGCTTGGACGAGGGACAGTCCGAAGAAGAAAAAGCACCTTCCCATGTCCAGAAGAAGGCGGTCGCCAAGCCCAGAAAGGCGGTCGCCAAGCCGCCTGGTGAATTCAAAGCCTTCGAGGATGTAGAGGTCCACCTTCTTCACAACCTCAACTTATCTCCGGCCCACATCTTCAACGCGATCAAGGGTCGCGAGTGGCTTTCCAAGCCAAAGCCAATAAGGGACCACGGCCACCTAGACCGTAGCAAATTCTGTGCCTATCATAAGAGCCCCGGCCACAACACTAGCCAATGCCGCGACCTCCTCAGACAACTCTGGCGACTGTTTGAGGAAGGCAAACTGGACAATTTGATCACCAAGCCAGAACCCAGGACGGAAAGAGCCGGAGGGCGCGAGCGCCGACCAAGCGAAAGAATTCCTCCCAATCCGATCGCCAGGATCGAGCATGAGCCGGAGTACTCTGATGAGTCGATCCCTCCGATCAACCCTGGCGGTCGGATCAACATGCTTCAAGCTGGAGGTGGGAACCTCGGGGGCCTTTCCCCGGTTTCCACCCTGTCAAACAGAAAGCGAAAAGCCGAGATGAGGGCTTTCGCCGAAGTCCATGTTGTAGTACCTCCGGAGCCGACCATCTCAAGAGACGCGCTCATCACCTTTTACAACAAGGACAGGGAGGGAATGCAATGTCCCAAAGAGGATGCACTAGTAATCTCCGCTTGCATCCTTGGGAAGACGGTCGATCGCGTGTTGGTCGACAATGGGAGTTTTTGCAACATCATATTCAAATCCGCCCTAGACCAACTCGGCAACCTAATCAAATTCATCAAGCCTTTCGACACCGTGCTCCAAGGGTTCGGCGACAACACAGTCCAGGCCTACGGGAGGATCAAGCTCTCCGTTGAGCTAGTATGCTTTTATGATCCCAAGGTTAGGATTACTAGGAACCTAAGCTTTGTAATCATAGATAGGCCCAGCATCTATAATGGGTTCCTAGGTCGCCCCTTTTTAGAAACCTTTGAGGCGGTCGCCTCATCTTTCTTTTACTGTATCAAATTCCCCACTGCCGATGGGACGGTCGGTACTGTAAAAGGAGATCAGCTAATGGCAAAGAGATGTTTGAATTACTCTTATGTTGTTACTTCTTTCAATACTTCCCATACTATATGTAACATTGAAATGATCGACGATCAGCCCATGGAGATCGACGAGCCTAACGCATCGCACCAACCCGACTCAGGGGACGCCATCTCTCATCAATTGACGGACGACATCGAGCCAAGGATCGGTTTCGAGCCGAGTCTCGACATCGATCCAAGGACCGAGTCCGGAGATCGAACCAAATGAGAGGCGACCGTTCCTGTCGAAGAGTTGGAAAGTATTACGATGGATCCGGATCATCCAGAACGGGAAGTACAGATCGGCGCAAGCATCGACCACAAATTAAAGGGAGATCTGATCAACTTGCTACGTAGGAACATCGGAGTCTTTGCCTGGTCGCATCAAGACATGGTTGGCATAAGTCCGGAACACGCTTGCCATTATCTGAAGATCGACCGAGCGATGAAGCCAGTTCACCAGAAGCGTAGGAAGTTCGGTCCCGAGAATACGCGGCGCTCGACATAGAAGTCCAGAAGTTACTCAACAACAAATTGATCGGAGTAGCCACAGACGAACCACAATGGGTCGCCAACGCGGTGCTCGTCAAAAAGCCAACTGGCTCCTGGAGATTATGCATTGACTTCACCGACCTCAACGCGGCGTGTCCAAAAGATCACGTCCCGATGCCTCATATCGATCACCTGGTCGATAGCACGGCGGGTTGCGAAATGATGTCGTTTATGGATGCCTTCGCCGGATATCATCAAATCCCAATGGCGGAGGAAGACATAAAACACACATCTTTCCACACAGAAAAAGACATATACTTTTGGGTCAGAATGCCGTTCGGCTTGAAAAACGCAGGGGCGACCTACCAGCGATTAGTCAACAGGATGTTCGCCGATCAGATCGGCAAGACCATGGAGATCTACATTGACGATATCGTAGTCAAAAGCCTCAAGAAGGAAGATCACCTCAACGATCTCGCCGAGACGTTCGCCATCCTTGAGAAGTTTAACATGAAGCTGAACCCCAAGAAATGCAATTTCGGAGTGGGCTCCGGGAAGTTTCTGGGGCACATAGTGAGCCAAAGGGGGATCGAGGCGAACCCCACCAAGATACAAGCGATCCTTGACATGCAGGAACCGCGAAACATCAAGCAGGTGCAACGCCTCACAGGTTGTCTAGCCGCCCTCAACCGTTTCATATCACGGCTCGGCGATAAAAGCAAGCCTTTCTTCACGACCATCAAGAACAAGAAGTTCGCATGGATGAAAGAAAGCCAGATAGCTTTCGCCAAGATAAAGGAATATCTATCTAACCCCCAGATCCTGGCAAAGCCGATCCCCGGTGAAAAATTATTCCTTTACTTAGCGGCCTCGGAGGTCGCACTGAGTGCCGTGCTGGTGCGAGCAGAGGGGCAAGCCCACTTGCCGATCTACTATGTTAGCCAGGCGCTCCACGACGCTGAGACACGTTATACACCATTGGAGAAGATCGCCTACGCCCTTGTCATGAGTGTACGTAAGCTGAGGGCTTACTTCTTCGATCACCAAGTGGAAGTCCTAACAACTCTACCTCTAATACAAGTTCTACACCGACCGGATACCAACGGGCGACTCCTCAAGTGGTCGCTGGAGATCGCCCAATACGGTATCACTTACGCTCCTCGCACGGCGATCAAAGGCCAAGCTCTGGCGGACTTCGTGGTGGAATTAACGTTCCCTCACGGTCAAGGCCAGTCGGCACTGCTGAAATTATACGTGGATGGCTCGGCGACCAATGCGAGAGCAAAGGTGGATTGTCCTCATTAGTCCCGACAGTCGAGTTTCACAAATGTCATGCGTTTCGTTTCGTGCGACCAACAATGAAGCTGAATACGAAGCTTTGGTAGGCGGGCTTGATCTAGCCCTCGCCCTGGATGTTCGTCGCCTCCATATCTTCATGGACTCCCTTTTGGTCGTAAACCAAGTCAAGGGAGAATATGAGGCACGCGGCGAACAGATGGTCAAATACCAAGAGCTGGTCACCGAAATGTGCACAAAATTTGAAGAAGTACTAATCGAGCAAGTCCCGAGAGAGCAGAACTCCCAGGCCGATGCTCTTTCCAAGCTAGCATCATCGGATGGGGCAGCCGAATTCTCCAATATCCAAATCACAAAGTCAGCAAGGCCGGCGATCGACAGGAATTTGGTTACCACGGTCGCCATCGCCGAAGAGAATTGGTTGACTCCGTTCGTCAAATACTTAAAGGATGGAACGGTCCCGGACGACCATGTTAAAGCTCGCCAACTCCAGCTTCGTGCGACCAGGTATACCCTATTGGACGATCGGCTTTACAAGCGAGCCTTCAGCCTTCCCCTCCTCAAGTGTATTACGCCGGAGGAAGGTCGGCTCGTTTTAGCTGAGATCCATGACGGGATTTGCGGAAACCACGCGGGCGGGCGAGCCCTCATCCATAAGACAACCAGACAAGGATTTTTCTGGCCATCACTTCGGAAAGATGCGATCGCTTATGCCAGATCGTGTCATAGATGTCAGATAATGGGCCCCAACATTAAACTATCACCCGAACAGCTCACCTCCATGTATAGCCCTTGGCCATTTGCGCAATGGGGCATCGACCTTATAGGTCCCTTGCCAACGGCTCCAGGGGGCTGTAAGTTCGCCATCGTTGGGGTCGATTATTTCACCAAATGGTCTGAGGCCGAACCGCTCAACAAGATCGGCCAAGAGCAAGTGATCAAGTTTATATGGAAAAACATCATATGCCGATTCGGTTTGCCCCAGGCCATCATATCCGACAACGAGAAACAGTTCGACGGCTTAGAAGTCATGCAATTCTGTGAAAAGTGGGGAATCAAAAGGTTATTCTCAGCGCCCTATCACCCTCGAGCAGGCGGGCGGGTAGAGGCGGTGAATAAGATCCTCAAACACACGATCAAAGCACGACTCGAATCCAGCAAGGACGATGGGCGGCGAGCTCCCAGGGCGTTTTGTGGTCCTACCGAACGACGACCCGCATGGTCGGCCGTGAAACCCGTTCGCCCTTGCCTTCGGAACAGAAGCGGTGATCCCTTCAGAGATCGCCGTCCTCAGCCACCGAACCGAGCAGGAGATGACGGCCGACAACGATGTAGCCCGACGAATCGACCTAGACATGCTCGAAGAAAGAAGGCTGACCTCAGAAATGAAGAACACAATCCACAAAAGGAGAGCCGAGAAGTTCTTCAATTCAAAGGTCAGAGAAAGAAGATTTCAAGTGGGCGATCTCGTCCTTAAGAAAATCCAAACCCACACAGGCGTTTTTGGTCCGAACTGGGAGGGACCTTTCAGAGTATCCAGATGGCTAACTAAAGGAGCCTACGAACTGGAACGTCCTGACGGTACTCCGGACCAATATTCCTGGAACGCCGTGCATCTGAAAAAATACTATCAGTGATAAATTTGTATTCGATTTCAATGATGTACAAGGAATATAATGAGATTTTTTCCTATCCAATCTATTATGGCGATCGCCCCACCAGGCATATCGCATATCGCCGCCGACGATCGCTGATCACGACGATCCTAGGTAAAATTAATTCTGCCATGGTCCTGGAGGTCGATGGAACCGACAGCTTCGCCCATGCAAGGTTCCTTTGGGCTGAGATCGCCCGCCCTTCGTTTAAATACGAGGCCGGCGTAGCCGAAGGACCCTCCAAAATAATCAGTAGGCACGATCGCACGTCCTCAAGGTACATCATCTAACATGGTGAACCCGAACAATGCGACGTGCCGTTACCCCCGTCTCAACATACACCGTCGAGGATCGCCATCTTCATGGCGGGCCGAGGTGGAAGCAGAGCTGACAAGCCACGGACGTGGTGTCGAATAAGCCGACAACACTCCGCGCAAGGACTCCTCCAGACCGAGATCGCCCGCCTTTCGTTTTAACACAAGGCAGGCGTAGCCTAACGGAGGACCCTCACAAAAAGTGAGTCGCGGGATACACAATATCCCTCGCACACGAAGACACGATTGGGGAGATCGGTCCATCGAACACCCCAACCACACATGACTCTTCAGAATCGGAAAAATGAAGATAGCTCGCCAGACAGACTAGTCTTTGTTTCCTTACTTACAATAAGTGAACAAAAACAAGGGGGCAGGGATAGGTCGAGCTAATCTCAAATACGATCGAACGAAGAGGAAACATGCAGGGCGATCGGGGTCGTCCGACAAAAATTACAAGTAAGAATTCCGATTCAAAACATGTCAACA
Source organism: Orobanche coerulescens (assembly GCA_033398695.1). NCBI lineage: Eukaryota > Viridiplantae > Streptophyta > Magnoliopsida > Lamiales > Orobanchaceae > Orobanche > Orobanche coerulescens. Next base: position 58,050,306 of record CM065803.1, read on the forward strand.
CTTTCAACACTCAGACGATCGGCCGGACGAACAAAAAGTCGAAAGCAAATATACACGTACTCGTAAAAATTGCATGCAAACAATCAAAGGCGATCGCTGGGAGGCCCGAAGGCATTACAAAAAGTACAAGCTACGGAGGAAAAACAAAAATGCCTCTCAAGGCCCCATCTGCTGGTCTTCTCCCTCGGGTTGCGGATCGGCTTGGGCTCCTCCATCGGCCTCGGGATGAATGAGTTTGCCGGTATACCAACTCAAGTCGATCCCGAAGTCGACAAAGTCAAGGATCGGCAGGGAGAATTCTGGATGCAGAGGATGCTCGAGGACATAGGACTTGAAGCTCTCCATCAGGGGACCGATCTCGACCCCTGCCTTTTTAGCGGCTCGAACAGCGTCGGCATAGGCCAAGTAGTAAGCGAACAAACCGACGTTCTCGACGTTAAGGTAGGGATCGACCTCGATCGCCTTCAGCTGCCCCTTCAGATCCGCCGCTGTCTTCTCGGCCTCCGCCAGCTCGACCGCCTTGGCAACGTTCTCGCCCCTGGCCTTCTCCAGCTCTCTCTTCGCCGCCTCCAGCTCACCGCTGAGCCGATCCACCGCCGCCTTCAGCCCGACCGCCTCCTCCTGCGAATCCTCGAGCTTCTGGCGAGTTTCCTTCTCCTTATCAAGGGACCGATCGGCAGCTTCCTTGGAGCGGCTCAGATCCTGCTTCAATCGATCCACATCCTGCTTAGCCCTTTTGGCCGTCTCCTCATACTCCTTCTCCATAGACCGGATCCGGTTGGCATCCTCGATATTTCTGTTCCGGGCGGTCTCGAGTTCGCGATGGAGATGAGCAGTGGAGGGTCACCCCTCAAAATCCCGAGCAGCTTGGACGGCCATCGTCGCCGTCTGAAGAGCCAGGGCAACGGTCGCCTGCATGGCGTCTCCAGATCGCCGACGAGCGATCGCATCAAGGTCGGTCGTCCAAGCCTTGGGCAGAGAAGTGATAGCTGTTAGGAATACTTGTTAGATTTTGATGATGTCATTAATTTAAAATCAAATGTTTATTAATTGGCAAAATGTAAGGAAGAACCAAATGAGTATCTTCCATAGGCCAAAATACGTTAAGTATAAAACTTGGCAAATTGTAAAGAAGAACCAAATGAGTATCTTCTGTAGGCCAAAGTTAGTTAGGCTGAAAATCGGCTAAGTACTAAAATACAGTCTAGTCCATCAGAGAAGTACAGCCGACTTCAATCAGAGTAGCCCTGGTCAACTAAATTTTATCAGAGAAGTTTGACCAGACTGCAACCAAGGTACCTCAAGGAAGTCACCTGATCAGACAAGTCTCAAACAGTGAACAGCCGAGAGAACCTACCTGCAGAGATGTAAGCTGCACATCAGCCTACTCAACTACAGCCTAGTACTCCAAGTCCACGTCAGCATGCTTTGAAACGTCAAATATTACGGAAAGCTCACATGCAACGTGAAGAGACAAATTGGAGTGATTCCCGCAAGAGATATGATTTAATTAAATCATCCTGACCCACCGTGAAGACTTTAATCCTTTTATATTCAAAAGATTCGGCGCTCACATGAAGAAGTCCTCACAACGGTCGGAAGATAAAATTAAATAATGAGAATCCAGCCTTGCAACGTTCAGAAAAGATTAAACAATGAAGTCTCCCTCCAACGGACGGATTTGTTCAGATTTGCAACGGCTACAAGGAAGAAGCTCAGAGATCGTGATCTATATATATCTGAAGATTTGAAACTGAGCAACTACCGGTGCGAACATATACTCTAGCGATCAAAGCAAACAAAGCAATCTCAAGCAATCAAATAGCATCGTGAAAAGAGCAGATCTAGAAGTTCATTCTTAAAGAAGCTCTTAAGTTGGAGAAGACAAACACTCTTGTCTATAAATCTTGAGTACGGGGTTCTTCTTTGGTTGAAGTAAGAGACGTAAGGGCATCAGAATCGAGGATCAAGAGGTGCAAGGCGATCAGTGTGTATACAACGGCATGGAATTCCCGGTTGGAAGTCTGTTGTAGTGTGTTGTGAATCACCGTAATATTTATCCGGTTGAGAATTATAGTGAATTCATCTCCAATGGTTTGGAGAAAAGTGGATTAGTAGAGGATTACCCCACCTCCGAGACCACTATAATACTGTGTTATTTCTTGTTTCTTTGCATCATACTCTAGCTTTTGCATACATTGTTAAGTGTTTCATTAAGATTAATTTATATTCGTCATCACCGACTTCGCACTTATCCAAGAACAAACGACTCCAAGTCATTTGTTTGATTATCAGCTGAAGAAACTCACTCTTCGGAAAAAGAGTTCAAGAGTTTCAACAAGTCTATTCACCCCCCCTCAAGACTTGTTCCTGGACGACTTGTGACCTACAAGTGGTATCGGAGAGGTTGGTTCATTTTTTCCACGAACCAGATCCATACTAGATATATATCTTATCTCTCACTTTATAATGGAACACATGCACTCTAGACTACCTGTCTTTTCAGTTGACGAGTATGATCTCTGGAAGATAAGAATGCAGGCACACTTATCTTCAATCCATGACGACATGTGGTGCATCATTGAAGACGGTCCATTCATTTTCGAGAAGGACAACACAGTAGGAGATCGCGGTGGGAGGCCGAAAAGATCCCTAAGAAGAGAACGGAGCCGACCCCGAGAGAGAAAAGCGGCCAATCTTGACAACGGGGCGGAGATGTGCTATACCAAACTCTTGACAAATCCACAATGGTCAAGATCAAAAATTGTAAGAATGCCAAAGAGATTTGGGACACATTAGCTCTAATGTGTGAAGGAACGGAGTGATCAAGGAAAACAAGTTGTCAATAGCTATCCAAAAGTTTGACAACTTTAAAATGAAGAATGGAGAATCTATAGACCAAGTGGACACAAGGTTCACTGAAATTATCAATGAAATCAACTCCTGGGCAAAACCTATGGCAACAGGGAAATGGCACTAAAGGTCCTCGATCTCTAAATCCCGAATGGAGCATGAAGGTGTAGCTATGAGAGAGTCCAAAGACTGAATAAGATAAAAATTCAGGAGCTGTTCTCGATCTAAAGGCTTATGAGTTCGAGCTTCCAAGCTCATCCTCAATCGAGCTGCGAGAGAAGGGAATCGCATTTGCGGCTGAGTCCCTGCTAAGAGCCTATTCGATGTGAAACCTCCAAATCTACTAGATTTTGAGGAAGAAATGGCTTTCATAATGCAAAGGTTCAGCAATTTGAAAGAACTACTCCAAGTATAAGAAAAACTACAAGGAGAATCCTAGAAGGAACGAGAAGGTGGAAGTCGGAAAGTTGAATGCTACAACTGTCACAAAATAGGACACATCCAAATGGATTGTCCCGAGCTCAAGAAGGACGAAATCAAGAAGGAGGTGGGCGAAAGGAAGACAGAAGAAAAGCTCTCATCGGAGAAGACCAGGAGCATGTCGAATCAAGCGGCGGTTTCTTTTACGATGAAGACGAGGAGTATGATTGCACGATGGCAAACTTAGCCGATGAAGAGGTAACTTCTAAACCTACCGGTTCAAATAATAGCTCAGCCATGTCACAAGATATGGATTTACATGAATCGGTAAATCGGTTATTCAAAGATTTTGAAACACTTAAATCGGCACACCAAGCTGTATCAGCAGAGAAGACTCAGCTGCAAGATGAGAATAGGCGGTGAAAAATGATTTCAAAAACTCACCTAGATTTAAATAAGGTTGAGACAACTACAATGACTTTAAAAACCGTGCAAGTGTCAATACAATTTGAGATATACCGGCTAAATATTTTACTTAAAGAAAAGTCACCGCACTTGCTCATGCCAAAGCCGAGTTTACTAAGTCGGCACGTATAAATAAAACTCAAAGCGCAGGAAATAACCTCCTGAAGGCGTCTTCAACTCAGGCGAATTGTGTACCTATAAAAGGTCATTATATACCAAATCGGGCATTGGATATGATTCTCACACTCCCTCTAGTTACGAAACCAAGTTTATCAAGGGAGAAACAATGGTCTCATTCTTGAGCCATGTATAAACCGATATTCAAAAGCAGCAACGGCCAGTCAAACGTCTGAAGCCGATCGAGTTACACTGACTGACCACCTAGACAGCGACTAAGCGATGGCGAGCAAAAGCGATCCAGACAACATGCCCACTATTACCAACAACTCCCCAAAAATAGATTTCATAATGGGAGGGGCAGATGGAAACCTCAAGGTTATCCAAATTACCAAAATGAACAAGTGTGGAGACCACAAAGATTTAATAAATGGTCTCAGCCTAGATTTAGAAATGGCCCACACTATTTTGAGGAATATCCGGTATACAATCCAACCAGAAGATTTAGACCTCGACCACAGGCACCTTATAAGGGTTATAATAATAATAACAATTTCCATAATCCAAGGATAAATCAATTCTCCAGGAAACCAACTAACCCCAAAGGACCCACACAAATTTGGGTACCTAAATCTTTGCTTGTTTAATTGCAGAAAAGATGGAAGGACTACAACCACATCTCCTCAAGCTCAAATTTTGGAGGAGAAAAATGGTTTGTAGACTCTGGATGCTCGAGGCATATGACCGGGAACAAGAAGATGCTGACCAAATATATCAAAGAAAGAGGTCCCGATGTAACCTTTGGAGATAGCTCTAGAGGACAGACAAAAGGCTTTGGAGAGCTGCACCGAGGAAACATTGTAATATCCAAAGTTCATTATGTCAAAGGGCTCAAGTACAACCTCCTGAGCATCAGCCAGTTCTGTGACGAGAAGAATCTAGTAGTCTTCACCATTTTGAAGTGTATGGTGATAGACATCTTATCTGGAGAAATAAAGCTACAAGGTTTCCGAAGAAGAGATGTATACATGATTGATTGGAACACAGGAACACCTAACTCCTGCTTTCTATCCAAGACAGTAGCTGAGAATGGATGGCTGTGGCACAAAAGACTATGTCACCTGAACTTCAAAGCCATCAACAAGATTAGCTCTGAAGTGGTCGAGGACATCCAAATGAAGTATTCAAAAAGGAAGCACTCTGTGATGCATGTCAGAAGGGAAAGCAGACTAAGGCATCATTCAAGCCTGTTCAGCCTACAACGCTCACAACAAGGATCTTAGATCTACTCCACATGGATCTATTTGGTCCTATCAAACCAAGGACTTTGAGCGGGAGAAAGCATGCTCTTGTGATTGTAGATGATTATTCAAGGTACACTTGGATCATTTTTCTATTCAAGAAAAGTGATACCACGACCAAGTTACGAGCTGCTGAGAAGGATCGAATGAGAAATCCCTCTCTATAATCAAGATCGATCGAGATAGAGGATGAGAGTTTCTCAACAAGGCGATAAGCGATTTCGGCGATCGAATGGGATCCAAATGAGCTCTGCGGCCGGGACGCCCAGAGAATGGTGTTCTTGAAAGAAGGAACAGAACCACGAAGGAAGCGGCAAGGTCCATGATTGCGAAGCGGACCTACCCAAGAGGTTACGGGCTGAAGGCATTAACACACTGCCACACCGAGCAGGAGTATGATAGTAGGGAGACATGGCAAAACTCCTATGAGGTTTGGAATAATAGAACTCCTCTTGCTTACTTTCATGTTTTTGGTTGGAAGTGTTTCATCCACAACAACGGTAAAACACACTAAATGCCTTTGATGCTAAAGCGATGATGGTCTATTTATGGGATATTCCCAAAGAAGCAAGGCATATAGAGTTTTTAACAAAAGAACCTTAGTTGTGGAAGAAACACCCCATGTTGTTTTTGATGAATTTCTTTGTTGAGTACAGAAACAACTTGAGCAAATTGAGAACAAGCTCAAGTCGGCAACCCTTGAAGAAGTCATTATTCATGACAACGGAATGGTGGACTCACTGCAGATCACCGATGACCCAACCGGTGATGAAGACCCAACTGCAGATCGACAGGATCACCAAACCTATCTCGATCCGATTCTGCCGAAGAAGACCCAACCGGAGCCGACAAAGACTCATCTCAGCCTGAACCAAGTGCAGATGACAAGGCGTGGCCGATCGATTGCGAACGAGAATCCAGTGATGCAGATAACCACGAGCAATCCATCGGGGAACAAACCCAGAAGAGGACGAGATCCCCAAATGGCTTAAGGATCATCCAATTGACAAATCATCGGAAAGTTGGTGATGGAGTCAAGACAAGACAGTCAACTCTACCGGCAGGAATGGCGATGTTCTCATGTTTCATGTCACAAATTGAACCCAAGACCACAGAACAAGCCTTGGAAGATTATTCATGGATTAATGCCATGCAAGAGGAATTGGAGCAGATGGAAAGAAACAAAGTTTGGGAACTAACAGATAGACACGATCACAAGAAAGTTATTGGCACCAAATGGGTGTATAAAAACAAGAGTGATGAAGACGGAGCTGTTGTTAGGAATAAAGCGACTCGTAGCAAAAGGTTATGCACAGTGTGAGGGAATAGATTTTGATGAAACTTATGCACTGTTGCAAGATTAGAAGCCATCGACTATTCCTCGCATATCTGCATTCAAGGACTTTGAAGTCTACGGATGGATGTGAAAAGTGCGTTTGAATGGAATCCTAGAAGAAGAAGTCTATGTAGAGCAACCCCGTGTTTTGTCAAAGGAGACAAAGTCTATAAGTCATTGAAGGCTCTGTATGGACTCAAGCAAGCACCAAGAGCGTGGTATGAAACCGTCTGTGTTTCTTGAGAAAAATGGATTTTGCAAGGGAAAAGTGGACAAGACCCTATTCAGAGTGGAACACGAAGGCCACATTTTAATAGTTGATTTATGTGGATGACATCATATTGGGTCAACCAATCACGAACTATGCGAGAAATTCTCCAACCTCATGCAAGGAGAATTCGAGATGAGTATGATGGGAAAGCTTAACTTCTTTCTCGGATTACAAGTTAAGCGAGATGGAAAAAGGAATTTTCATCAACCAAGCAAAGTATACTAGAGATCTTATCAAGAGATATGGAATGGAATCGGCCCAAGCCCGCAAGAATTCCAATGAGCACAAGCACTCACGGATGCAGACGAGGCGAGGCATATCGGTGGACTCAACCCACTGAGAGGACCCATCGGATCTCTTACGTACCTAGCGCAAGCAGCCGAGACATATCATATGCGGTTGGAGTGTGCAAGATTCAGTCAATGAAGCAATCACACCTAGATGCGGCGAGAGAATAATTAAGTACCTAAAGTCTACAATTAATGTTGGACTGTGGTACCCCAAGGATGACAACTTGAGTGTCAGGATACTCAGATGCGGATTTCGCGGATGCAAAATCAATAGGAAGAGCACTAGTGGAATGTGTCAATTCCTAGGAACCAGTGATATCTGGTTTAGCAAGAAGCGAGTTTCTAACTCTATCTCCACTACAGAGTCAAAATACCTAGTCATTGTAGTGCCTGATTCTATGGATCAGACAACAGTTAAGGGACTATAATATTATTGCCAATGAAGTTCCAATATGGTGTGACAACAATAGTGCTATTGCAATAACCAACAATCCGGTTTTGCACTCAAGGACGAAGCACATTGACGTTAAGCACCATTTCATTCGAGACCATGTGCTTAACAAAAGGGTTAGAGTTGAAAGAGTCAGCACAGACTACCAAATAGCTGACATCTTCACCAAACCATTGCCAGAAGAAAGATTCCTAGAGCTTAGCAGAGACCTTGGATTACTAGATTGGGAATCTAGTTCTGAAGCAAGTTGAAGGAAGGACGGACCCTCAGATTCAGCCTAAGCTGATGCAGGCGAGAAGACGAAGGCCAGAATAAGCAACTTAGCTGTACAGAATACCAGGCGAGAAGTCAACTAACCTGTTGCAGAGTGGTCAACAGTCAACGAAATCAGACCAGCTAAGTTCTCTAAACTGATCTCTAATTTTTTAATTAATATCTGCCACATTTATAAATATTATTTTGGCTAAAATGGCATTTAAAATATACATCTTTATAAGCCAAGTGACAATTTTAAATACACGCGTCACACGCCTATTTAATTAACCTCTACGGTGGCCAATCAGAATCAACCGTCAAATTTTAAATGGGGCCACCGATTCAAATTTGAAATTCAAAAGAATATCAAAAGGCGTACCACCGTTTAAATTTATAATAAACTAATCCAAACGTCTTTTCATCTTCTTTATAAGGAAGAAAACCTTTCACTTTACCCTTTACGCCTACAGGAACCCTAGAATTTACAGAGCAAAATATACACTAAAAATCCAAAAAATCCTTTTGCGAAATGGCATCTTTTGAAGGCGTAAACTTGAAGGCGTGAAGGATCAAGTCATCTTCTCCATGGTCGTCGATTTTGAAGGTTTATTGGAAGCAAATCTAGATGACTTGATATGCTCAATCGATCCGGCGATGAAGTGACGGAATCTACCGCTTTCGACATCAACCCGCAACATTTGTTCAAGGAAGATGTCGTCGAATTTTATCGTAATGCCTCTCGATTCAAAGACGGATTAACGGCTCGGCGGAACCCCTATCACCATAGATCGAGAGAAGATCCGTTCCGTATTCGGGATGAAACATCGCGGCTTGGCGGTCAAGCTCTTAAACAATCACCCGCGAAACACGGAAGACGATCAAAATCGAAAACATCCCAGAGAAATTGAATTTTACAAAGAAAGAGGAATGAGTTGAAAAGGATTTATCGAGTTGCCTTGGACATCACAAACAAGATAGTGATGGGGATGGCGGTGACTATGACCAACCTGTCATCATCCAAATTCATGGTATTGGGTGCGTTGATCCAAGAAGAAGAAGTTGATTGGGCGGACTATATTTTCGACAACTTGTTCGCGAGGTGAACAAAGTCGAATGGCTTGAAGGTGAGAAGAAATTCAAAACTAAGTTGGCGTTCTAACGCATCTTAGTTGGCTTTTGGAGAAAATCGGAGTGGCCAAGGGAAACATTGACCCTTTCCACCCGAACAAGAGGCTAGGTCACATGGACCATGACAAGAAAAAGTTGGAGTCACCGGGAGAGCGGCCCGATTGTTGAAGGATTTGCCGGACTCAAGCTATTGCCCAAGATACGATTTATCGACTCGGACCAACTGCGGTGAGATCGGAATCTGCAATGAGTCCGGAATGAGTCCGACGATACACCAATCGCCATCCGATTCAAGAGACGGGACCAGCCAGAGACCCTCTAACTGCAATCATCACACGAACCCTCACCAAAGAGGCCAAGGAAGCTGCAGTCGCGAGGGAGAGCGGCTGAGCACCATACTGCCCCATCACCCAATCACGGTTCATCCGACTGCACACGCACTGTATACCGAAACTCGGATTGTACCGTTATTACACCTCCTGTACATAACCGAAGAAGAGGAAGCAGTCTTGTTATCTCTATCCACAAGCGATTACACTTTCAATCTTTTAGAAAATAATACTTTTAATCTCTCTATTGAGCAACTTCAGCTTGTCAAACCGCAAGCAGAAAAACACTCCTTTGTAAATATTTTTAAAGAGTGGAAAACTCTCAAAACCATGTCTTTTACAAATTTTCAAATCTCTATTGAAACTAGTGGTTGGGAATATCCCCAAGCCACTGAGGATGTTCTGACTAATTTTTGCAAAGAGTCAGATTTAGCTTTACTTCTCCAGGATAACTGGTTCATGTCACATTTTGAGACAAACATGGACCAATTTATCCACTCTATAATGCTCAGTATTTTTAATGGCACTTTTGGAGAAGAGGAGGAAGAGGAAGTAGAGAAGGAGATTAGGATTGAAGAAATTAATGGAGACAATGAAGTTATCAATTTGGTTGAAGAGGATGAAGAAGAAAAAGAATCTGAAGAAAATATACCAGTTGAAAAACAAACAGAGGAGATTGAGAAAACAGAAGAAGTTGCTGATGAAGGAGATGAGGAAGAAGGAGAAGAAGTAGAGCAGGAAAAAGATGAAGAAGATAAGGAGGATGAAGATGATGAAGGAGACGAGAAGGAAAAAGATGATGATAAAAATGATGATGATGATGATGATAATGATGATGGAGGTGAAGGAGGAGCAGAAAAAGAAAAAGAAAAAGATGAGGAAAAAGAGAAAGAAAAATCTGGAGAAGAAGAGAAATCTGGAGAAGCAGAGAAAGAAAAATCTGGAGAAGAAGAAGGAAAAGAAGGAGAGAGAGAAGGAGCCAAAGAGCCAGAGCCAGAGCCAGAGGCAACTCATGAAGCTGCAGATAGGATTGTTGTACCTGCCTGCAGACACTCACCCTAGACGCAGAGTCGGCAGAGGACTCAGTCGTGGACCGGAGAAAACCCAATCGGCCTACCTGCTGCAGCCAGGAGCCTGCAGTCTAGTGGTTCTCTTGCAGAAGGTTCAGGAGAGCATTCCCCATCAGCTCAGTTATCACCTACCATGACTGAGCTGATCAAGCAAATTGTCAGAGACACTATTGGGGAGCTGCTCTCAACTCAGGTCACTCCTGACCTTCAAACCATAAATGCCAAGATTGACACCCTACTTGGCGAGAAATCCTCACCTCCTCCTCCTACAAACAACGAATGCCTTTTGGCATGTCATTGGATGAGCCGCATGGAACAATGATTGACAACCCTTATTGATCTTTGGCAAAAAGGGGGAAGTGAGGATTCAGGGGGAAGAAAGAGAAATCGAAGCAAGAAGAAGCGGGATGTCCCTCGATTGAAGGACCCTCCGGCTGAAAATAAAGGAAGTCAAGACCAAGACTGTGCTATGCACTGTAGGAAAAGAAGAAGGACCAGAGGCGACTTTGAACCTACTCTTGAATGGGAAGGGATGGAGCTATGGTATGTTGAGGATTTCATCCCATTTGAAGCTCTTGAAATGTGGGGAGCCTGCTAAGAAGAGGTTCATCAAAGACTATTATGTCTGGGAACTACTTCAAGATGACAAACTCTCCCCACAGGAAATCTTCATAAACTTCATGGAAGAAGTTCATCCGAATCTTTGGGCTGTTCTGAAGAAGCACGCTAAGGAGCAAAATGCCTTTCCTATGATTCCCTTATTCAGAGCTGAAGAAGCACCAATCCGCATGGATGGTGAACTTGATGAGTTACAACTTCAAAAGGAAATCAAGCTAGTGTGCCTTGAGAACAGATTCAGATCTCAGCAGGAGCAGGATTTCGCAGCACTCGTGGTGAAAAGAAAATATGGCCTTGCTCCAGTCAAGGTAAGACCCATCGGAGCCAAACCATTCAAGCCTGCCAAGCAGCCTATTCGAAGAGGCAGAGGAAGAGGCAGATGACTTTAATTATTTTTCTTACTTGTAATTTTATTTTCTGTACTTAAAACATTCTTGCAAAATTTCAATGATAAGTCAGAAAATTTTATGAACAGTCTGTTGAATGACAATTTTCCAGTTGTCTCAATATTAGACTGAATTCAGGTTTTGTCTCGCACCTAAGTGCAGACTTGGTTATTTGATTTCTTACTTAGTTTTGCCATCATCAAAATAGGGGGAATTTGTTAGGAATACTTGTTAGATTTTGATGATGTCATTAATTTAAAATCAAATGTTTATTAATTGGCAAAATGTAAGGAAGAACCAAATGAGTATCTTCCATAGGCCAAAATACGTTAAGTATAAAACTTGGCAAATTGTAAAGAAGAACCAAATGAGTATCTTCTGTAGGCCAAAGTTAGTTAGGCTGAAAATCGGCTAAGTACTAAAATACAGTCTAGTCCATCAGATAAGTACAGCCGACTTCAATCAGAGTAGCCCTGGTCAACTAAATTTTATCAGAGAAGTTTGACCAGACTGCAGCCAAGGTACCTCAAGGAAGTCACCTGATCAGACAAGTCTCAAACAGTGAACAGCCGAGAGAACCTACCTGCAGAGATGTAAGCTGCACATCAGCCTACTCAACTACAGCCTAGTACTCCAAGTCCACGTCAGCATGCTTTGAAAAGTCAAATATTACGGAAAGCTCACATGCAACGTGAAGAGACAAATTGGAGTGATTCCCGCAAGAGATATGATTTAATTAAATCATCCTGACCCACCGTGAAGACTTTAATCCTTTTATATTCAAAAGATTCGGCGCTCACATGAAGAAGTCCTCACAACGGTCGGAAGATAAAATTAAATAATGAGAATCCAGCCTTGCAACGTTCAGAAAAGATTAAACAATGAAGTCTCCCTCCAACGGACGGATTTGTTCAGATTTGCAACGGCTACAAGGAAGAAGCTCAGAGATCGTGATCTATATATATCTAAAGATTTGAAACTGAGCAACTACCGGTGCGAACATATACTCTAGCGATCAAAGCAAACAGAGCAATCTCAAGCAATCAAATAGCATCGTGAAAAGAGCAGATCTAGAAGTTCATTCTTAAAGAAGCTCTTAAGTTGGAGAAGACAAACACTCTTGTCTATAAATCTTGAGTACGGGGTACTTCACTGGTTGAAGTAAGAGACTGTAAGGGCATCCGAGGATCGAGGATCAAGAGGTGCAAGGCAGTCAAGTGTGTATACAACGACATGGAATTCCACTGGTTGGAAGCTGTTGTAGTGTGTTGTGAATCACTGTAATATTTATCACTGGTTGAGAATTATAGTGAATTCATCTCCAACTGGTTTGGAGAAAAGTGGATTAGTAGAGGATTACCCCACCTCTGAGACCACTATAACTGCCTGTGTTATTTACTGTTTTACTGCATCATACTCTAACTGCTGCATACATTGTTAAGTGTTTCATTAAGATTAATTTATATTCGTCATCAGCTGACTTCCGCACTTATCCAAGAACAAACGACTCTAAGTCATTTGTTTGATTATCAGCTGAAGAAACTCACTCTTCGGAAAAAGAGTTCAAGAGTTTCAACAAGTCTATTCACCCCCCCCTCTAGACTTGTTCCTGGACGACTTGTGACCTACAATAGCCTGGCGAACGTAAGCAGAGACTTCGAGAGAACCTTGCGGAGCCTTGCTCGACAGAAAGTCCAGCACCATGGGGGCAACGTCCGGGTCGGCGAGACGAACCCTGCAGAGTAAACCAAGGAAATCAAGGAGTTAGCCCATACCATGCAAAGAATGCCTAACTCAGAAAATTTTTGACCCACTCTTACCTATTGACCAGCTCAGGATCGCGTCCGAAAAAAGGCTTGCCCCGGGATGTTTCCGCATCGGCGATCGCCACCTTCTTCGCCAAGCTGCCAGATGACCGGGGACCGGAGACCGTAGGTTTGGGGCCAGATCGCTCCATCATCGGGATGGCAGAGATAGGAGCCGCAGCGACCGGAGGCTCAAGAATCGATACGTCCGCCTCAGAGATCGACGGGGACTCCTCCGACCTCCGCCTCTTGCGGCGCTTGAGCTGTTCCTCTCCCTCGACCACCAGCTTGGCGACTGGCACCTCAGCGGGTCTCGTCACCGGGGCAGGGTGAGACGTCGTCGCAGGAACGCGACCAGTCTGCTTGCCCAAGCGAAGGCGACTAAGAACTCCCGGGTTCGACATGACTATCTCTGGCGGTGGTTCGGCAATTCGGGGAAAATAAGCCTCTGTCAAAGAAAAGATACAAACAAGTTAGACAAAACAAAACGACCTCTTGGAGACGATCGTCAAAGAAAGGAAGCACCACTTAAACTCATACCTTGAACTTTCAAGTGACGGGGGTAGCAAAACAAACGAGCCCCCAATCGATGAGCTTCGGTACCAAGCGATCGAACGTCAATAAAGGAGTTCGGCAAAGCACGGATCCGCTCCCAAACGATCAAAAAATCGAATGGAAGATCGCCGATCGCTGGAACGAGAGGTCCTGCAAAAAGAAAACAAAATTAGATCAGTCCAAGACAAGCTCAATCAAGGGGAGAGTTTAAATCCTTACTCGGATTCCTCTCCCGGAAAATGGTGGGAATCTACAACTCCTCATTCGGCATGTCACTCGACGCCGATCGCCATGCCCCGCCGACCCAACACCATTTAGCCAGGTCGCCCTTGGTCTTATTCGGCACGCCAAGGACCACTCTCCCGAGTCGGCCCTGGATATGATGACCGCCGATCGACCCTTTCTGCGCAGCCAATTTAAACAAATAATTCATCTCCAGCGCAGTAAGGAGGCGGAACAACCAGTGACCGCCAAACAAGGTCAACGTACAGATGATCTGCAGCCAAGCGTTCGGTGTCAGTTGAAGAGGCGCCAAATTCCAGGCAATCAGCAAGTAGGAGACGGCGAATGGCAACGGGAATCGCAGACCCGCCTCCATAATCATCTCGTTGACGGCGACCATATCCTTGGGCGGTTGGTCGGCGCGCTCATTCTCCAAAGGCACGTGAAGGGAAATGTCAGAGGGGATGTGGTATTTGGCCCTCCATCGGCTCAGGTCTTTCTTGGTCGCCGTACTCCGGATCTGTCCGAGAGTCCACGGAGACGGGACGGCGGCCTGAAAGACCGTCCGATTCACGTGTTCGTAAGGGTGAGCGGCGGTGTAGTCATCGAAATCGAATTCCGGACAGGGTCCGGCGATCGCTTCCATCATCTGAGCAAAAGCCACGTAGGCGGGGCCGAACCTACTCTCTCGTTCCCAGGCCTCCCGCACCAAATCGTCCTCATCCATCGGCGAGCCCCCCTGCTCCGCCGTCGCCGCCGTCCTCGCCACCTCGGCCTCGTTGAAAAGTTTTTCGAGTTCTTCGGGTGCAATCCCCGCTCGAATAGCTTCAGCGGCCGTCTCCATATCCACTCTAACGGGAACCTCCTCCCGTTCGTGCAACGCGCGGCGGAAGAGCTTCCGGTCTCGAAGGTTTTTGATCCTCCCGACATATTAGAAAGTAAATAGAGGGAGAAGGTTAATTTTTTCTTACCTAGAAAAAAGAAGGAGATCGGCACAAAAACAAAAAAGCTCCAGAAATTTCTGCAGAAATTCGGCTATGGATACGAAGGACGCGTAAAAAAGTGAAGGAGAAGAAGCCCTACCCTTTTTATAGATGGAGACGAGGGCCTAAATGCAAATAGGAGAAACCTCGGGGGCTGGACCGCAATCGTCACGTGGGGACGCATTAAATGGGCCCTCGAATCCCGCATACGCGTCTTTTCGAGGGCATGCCAGCCGACAGGTCTGACAAACCGTCGGATTCCCCCAACAGCGGCACGACGCGTGTCCCTGCCATTTCTGGAAAGCCCGTTTTCTTTCCTCGCTGCTCCCGACGCGAAAGAAGGTCGTCCATATTTGAATTCAGATCGGCTGGTCATTTAAAACATTGGCGATCGCCAACAGAGCCACCTCACCCCGTGTTTTCAATATCGATGCGAGCTGGGGGGCAATTGTTATGCGGCGATTAATTCGCCACGATAGGCGATCGGCGACCTTCCAGAGAAGCCAACCATGAAAGACATATTCCGGACAGACGCCTAGAGTTCGGCATAATGCGGCGATCGTCTTTTGGTAACCAGCGATCGCCTTTTGGTAACCAGCGATCGTCTTTTGATACCTGGCGATCGTCTTTGAAGAACGGACCAGAGGCGATCGTCTCATGCCACGTGGGGATCCAGCATCCGTCAAAGTCGTCAAAGACCGAATCTTGGACGATGGCCCACCCGCGGATCTTTATAGGATACCGACAGATAGGATCATTGACCCCAGCCTGTCACCTACCACACCTACCGACAAGGCCGCCGAAAGGTACGAAATGGGCACTCCTCAGACAGCGACTCGCAACACGTGCTGGCTTCCCATTGGTTCACCCAACTGGCCTCCAACTGCAACCTCGGACCTCAAGGGAACAGGCCCACGTGACGGGACGATCGGCCGTTTATTTTAATATAGAAAACGGCGATCGCCCGCGATCGCCTGAGGGATCCCAACTACCTTGTCCCCTATAAATAGAGGACTCACTGCTGCGGCCAAAGGAGAGGCGAATCCACTACGAATTAAGTGCAAAATACTCACTAAAGAGAGAATAAAAGGCTCCTTTGGCAAACACTAACACATTCATAGTGATATTCATACACATTCATCATATATCCCAAGCAAGAACTCACAGATTCATCTATCTGGTTCTTCCGGCAATCTACGCACTCTAAAGCCTAGATAACTAGAAGTCTTTACACTCCTTGTATTAGATTCTAACATTAATATTTGTACTCGACAGTATATTTATTAATAACATCTCGCGAGAGCATTCAAGCCCGGGATTAACAACCCCGGCAAATCTTGTGTTATCTATTTTCTCACGGAAGTGCTCTCGCATTTGTTTGTTACTCGATCATTCCAGCAATACCATCTTCGGATAATATTTTGGGTAACAACAAGAGCGTTATGTGATCTCGGGGCCAGTATTAATCTCATGCCTTTGTCTATTTTCAAGAAGCTAGGAATTGGGGAGCCAAAACTGACGACAATCTCACTGCAATTAGCGGATCGATCGATTAAATATCTGAGGGGAGTGATAGAGGACGTGTTAGTAAAGGTTGATAAATTCATATTTCCGGCCGACTTCATTGTGCTCGACATGGAGGAGGATCAAGACATCCTAATTGTTTTGGGAAGACCATTCTTAGCGACCGGCTGAACCCTCATAGATGTAGAAAAAGGGGAACTAACTATGCGGGTTCAAGACGAGCATGTCACGTTCCAAGTGTTTAAATCCTTTCCATGTCCAGGTGGTGTTGAGAAGAGCTCGCAAATTGAAAGTGTGGATACCGTTGCGAAAGACACACACCGGAAGAATCGTCGGTCGAAAAACTCAGAATCCGTTTCAGAGGCCCCGACGCCTAATAAGAATGAAGAACAAGTTGCATATCTTAAGCATGTGGACATGCCGTCATCATCAACCGTTCATACATCAATGAGAAATTCCGATGCTGTCATAAGTTCGTTCGAGAAAAAGGAGAATAAGCCGGACGTAAAACGGAGGCCAAATCATGCGAAAAATGGGTGCTTCGGAATGTTGTTTGTGTCAAAGCCTTTTCGCAAACAACATTGGGTGTCCAAACCAAAAATCGGATCGTTAAAGACCAATGGTCAAAATTTTAAAACACATACTAATGGTTCGATGAACGGGGCGGAGATCAAATGGAGTTTGCGAAAAGCGAACTGATTTTTTCAATAGGTCCGGCTGAAGACTATAAACTTAGCGCTTCTCGGGAGGCAACCCGAGTTTTAGTAGTAGATTTTTGTGTTTCAATATTTTCATGTTTTTTTGAATATTTATTTTTTCATCATTTTTTTTGCTTTGATTTGCTTATCCCTCTCGTTCTTGACGTGTTCCTTTGAAAATTCTGTGCAGAAAAAGTCCCAGGGGAAAAATTTATGTCTGAGCCGCGGCACAAGGCTTGTGAGCCGCGGCACACACAAATCGAACCAGAAGGCTAAACTTGTTGTACTCTGTGCCGCGGCACAACCTTACTGAGCCGCGGCACACTTGATCGCTGAGCCGCGGCATGTTGCTTCTGAGCCGCGGCACACAAGATGCACCAGATATGCCCAGGACACTGTACTCTGTGTCGCGGCACATCAACACTCTGAGCTGCGGCACCCGCATTCTGAGCCGCGGCACATGTCGACATAACATCCACACCCAGGCTCGCTGTACTCTGGGCCGCGGCTCACTTAGGTTGTGCCGCGGCCCCCGTCGCAATTAGGAAAGCCCATGTACCCTTCTTATACACGATCAGCCGGGATTCAGGTAAACTTCTTCCATTTCCTTTGCACAGCGATCGACCAATATCTTTTTCTGCTCCTTCTTCTTGCATTCTTCATTCCAAGTCAGGTAAATCTCGATCTCTTAATCATAATTGATACATGATTTGAAAAGTGAATTGAAGTTATATGTTGCTAGTTGTTCTTCAATGTTTTCTCAAAAATGGAGTTGGAATATGGTGAATATGGTATTTGATTGTGATGGGATTGGTGATTGTGAACGAATTGGTGATGTTAGTTGTCGTTTTTCATGGATATTATCTGTGTTATTATTTTTGGGATTTGGAGTTAGCCATTAAACTTCTTGTTCTTCATTTTGACTTGTGCATACCAAGTGTTTGATAAATTGCAGCAATGAAAAATTGTTAAGGCAAGCATTTTAAAACTATATGCAACGAATCGTTTTATCAGATTATATTATCTCCCAATCCTTACATCATGTTTAAACTTGAGAGCTCATCTTTAATTCCCTCTTTGTTGTTGCAAGCTCACTCATTTACGTTCCGCATGGTGTAGTCGAGAGACGTGCAGACTCATCGGACGCCGCCGCCGCCAGTTCGTGAGCTGACTATAGGAGAGTACTTGACCTTCTTCCTTTATTGCATAGTACATTTTGTCCATTGAGGTCAATGTACATCCTAAGTTTGGGGGGGGGGGGTTACTTTCTGTTGCTATTATTATTGCTGTACTTATTCGTTTGCACGTCAGTTATCTTTTTGTTGCTAGCCTTGCTTGTCATGATTTTACTCTTATTCGTGAATTTTTCGTGCTCCTTTTTATGTGAAACTGATGTTACAATACTGATTTCTCTCTGAAGAAACGGTTGAGTTTTAGTCGAGTTGTAGTCAATGATATCTGTTTTTGTTGAGTATTCATCTAGGTCCGAATTTTTTTTTTCATTTTTTGTAGAAATCTTAGCAAATAAGAAAGGAGACATACGTGTTTTAAAATCGCCGTCTATACGTTTGTTTACATTTTCCGGTTAGCTAGTCTTCCAATAACATAAGTCGTGTGGGCACCTAATTTGAGTTTAGAGTCGGACAGTTTTTCCCAAAAGTCGAGTTATTATTTGTTCTATGATGGGAAGTCTAGTAACCGGGGGTATTCGCGTGATCCGTTGTTTACTCTCGCGTAAAACGACGACCCTGATTAGACTAGTGGTTTAGAGATTTCGCTTGTGCCGATGAGAGGAAGCTTAGTAACCGGGGGTATTCGCGTGACCCGTTGTTTACTTTCGCGTAAAACAGCGACCTTGAATCGGACATGCGTGAATAGCTAGTCGAGTTGTTTCTCCGCTGTAGAGGGGAACTTAGTAACTAGAAGCATCCATGTGCCCCATGAGTGTCTTTTACGTCAAACGGTTTCCCAATACATGAGAATGGAATTCCACCCTAGGATTATCCCGATGAAACATCTCGAGATCCGAACCTAGTGGTCAACTCGAATCAATTTCTTTAGCATATATATAAGGGAATATTGTCCGAGGGTTATTTTTGATGAAGCTCTTGGAATTTTTGCCACTAGACTGTGGGACTGGGCGAGTTGTCTTGTTTATTTTTAACCTTTCATATTGACGGTCGATTAAATTCACGCTTGTTAATCTTTGAGCTTGATTTTCTTCATGAACGATTGATTAGGACTGAAGTTGGTTACTTTGTGGAATCAGTGTCCTGGATGTGACTCACTATTACGATACTTGTACTATTCTTTGAGATTTTCAGGATGGTATTGATTAGGTTGAGCACTATGAGTGGCACGATTATTCACGATATTCTTTTGTTGACATTGATTATTTTTTGCTTGAGGACAAGCAAAGGCTCAAGTTTGGGGGTATTTGTTAGGCGTATTTTTATACGCTTATTTATCATTATTGTGTATTCTTTTTGTGAGTAAATCTGCATAAATGAGCCTTTAATTCCCTATTATTTTATGTTTTGCAGGAAATTGGAGTCCGAAAGCCGAAACGATGAAAAACGGACGAAAACGGCGAATTTTGGCATGGGGCCGCGGCACACGCAGAGGACCAGCAGGCACAAGAGTAGACTATACTCTGAGACGCGGCACAAATATAGTGAGCCGCGGCCCAGAGAAAAATTATAGCGCCCAGGTTTTTATCGAAGTGCCGTGAGCCGCGGCACAGATTAAGTGAGCCGCGGCACACGGGGCGGTTTTGGTGTGCTCCGCGCGGGTTTGGGCCGTTTTGAAGCCGGTTCTCGACCTAATCACACGGACGCATTTTGGAGGCTGCCGAGAGCTATAAATAAGGGTTTAAGATCATAATTAGGGATTATTTGGAGAGAGGATCGATCAATCTTGGAATTAGAGGAAGATCGTTGAAGCAGAAGACACCAAGAGCAGAGGGCGGAAGCCAGAAGAACGGAGGAATCCGAGTCTTCATCTGCGTTTGATTTCAATGCTTTCATTCATTATTTCTGTATTTTTATCTTTTAGCATGTCAGGCTAAAACCCTGTTCTAGGATTTTGATGAAACCAAAGTTTTGACGGATTTGCTTTTGATTATCTATATAATTCCCTTTTTCTATTGAGTTTTCCCAATCAATTTTAATACTTTCAATTGTCTGGCCAATAATTGGATTGTTTTAATTACGCAACTCGAATCGGGAGAGGAGAGTTGGTGAGGAACTATTGGTGAGAACCGTTTTATCTTGTGAGATAGGAATATACTCATAGAAACTACGTGGCCTTTTGAGGATTTTGTGCTTTTTGCCTATTGTCGAATTAATTCACCTAGGGATAGAGTGCG
The DNA here is from genome assembly GCA_033398695.1 of Orobanche coerulescens. Classification (NCBI taxonomy): domain Eukaryota; kingdom Viridiplantae; phylum Streptophyta; class Magnoliopsida; order Lamiales; family Orobanchaceae; genus Orobanche; species Orobanche coerulescens. Next base: position 58,070,750 of record CM065803.1, read on the forward strand.
TTATTCGCCTTTAGAAAAATCTATTGACCTCGGGAGAGGCGGTAGAGTATTTTAGCAATCTTCGCCTTCAATAAATTGGGAAAATCATTAATTTCAGATAATCGAGAGTAAATTCGGATAAACCGAGGTGGATTCACAATCCTAGACTTTTTCATTATTGGATTTTCTTTCTTTGAGCGATCGTTTTTCTGTTTATTATTGATTTTCTTTAGTTATTAATTGCAACCCAAATTTCGACCGTTCAAATAAAATTAGAGTACATAAAAATCGGTACTTGGTGATTCAGTCCTCGTGGGAACGATACTCACTCATCACTTTATTACTTGTCTACGATAACGTGCACTTGCGTTAACGAAATATCGCAACAACATACGCAAAAATCATCAAGTAGTGTACGCTAGACACTGAACATAGCATACACTAGGTCTATAGTACTTAGCCAAAGTACGACTTATTATGCAACTACCAACAGGCAAATAATACGAACGTCAAACCTACAATAGTTTGGTTTCCTAATATAAAAATATAATAAACATTGTATAAATCCAATTATAATGCAACGTACTCGTACAATACATATAATGCAATAGTATAAAAATAAAAAATTATTACAGCCGGATATTACAAGGAGAGCAATAAATAACAGACTTAGACACACATAAGGTATTATTACTTTAAGAGGTCCCTGATTTTTGGATATTTTTTTAGTTTGATGATGTAATTTTTACGTCAGTGCAATTTTAATTCTATTTAGATGGGTGTAATTTTGGTCCTAAATTGTTGCCTTAATATTCATTCACTCCCAAAGTACTGTTGTACATCAAAATATCCAAAACTTCATCTGAATATTACTATTGTGTCTAAGGGGTTGTTTGGCAGACGCTGAATGGTTTGGTGCAGAATGATTGAGAGGTCAGAATGCTTAAGAGGCTCTGTATGATCTAGTACAGAATGAAATATAATTGTTTGGTAACTATTCTAAATGGATAATCTGAATGATAACAAATTACCATTTTACCCTTCTCTATCACAAAACCAAAACCAACAGAAAATCACAATAGCATTAACCAAACACATTTGACCCAAACACATGAGTAGAAAATCAGAAGAGCAAATGGGTGAGAGCAAAATCGATGTACAGGAAACCAGTAGCAGAAATCGAATGGAGGAATAACTAAGAAAATTGACCAGCCATGGAGTGACTGCCGACGAGGGCGATACCGACCGGCAAGAGATGAGTGGCGTGCGTGGGATGAGACGTGCGTGAGAGAAATCATGTGAAGGCCTCAAGGGTAGATGTGGAAACAATCAGGATCTGAATAGCTAAGAGAAGCCCTAGCTGCAAAATCACTCAGAGGCTGTTGTAACTGTTAAGAGGAAGTAAAATATTTACCAAACATGTTTTTCCTCTTACCGGTTAAGAGGTAACCTCTGAATGGAGTCATTCAGAGCTAAACAAACAGCCCCCAAGTTGAAGATGCACTTTCAAATATGATCTTACCTCAATATAAGAGTATATTTTTAAAACAAAATTTTAATATTTAATTAAATTAATATTCCTTAAATATAAATTATAATATTAGTTTATTGGAAAAAATAAGTATGAATAGATGGTTCTGTTGGTGACCGATCTGACGTGGGCAATCTAATTGCCACATCATCATGAAGCCGACACGTAGGCCAATCCCAAGAAATTGATCTAGATCCTATCCGCGTCAATATCGTGCCTCCATCAGTCAACCAATTTTATACAAATAATGAAGTCTATCAATCTTACCTACTAAGACGAACCATATATTACCTGACATAGATATCTAACTTCGACGCCATGGGCATCGATCATTTGGATTGGCAACATGGCGATATGATCACATGTCCCAAGAATCAATCCGAAAACCGATGGCTTCGGTCTAAGAGATGACCAATCTGAACTGATGAACACAAACATGACGCTATGCATCTGAACTGCTGGATAATGAGAGTCCCATCCATGCAGATAAAGCCAGATGTCACACAACAACAGGACAAATGTCTCATTAATGCCACTGACCTGCTTGCCGGATATGTGTCCGAGTAGGATTTCTATATTCTCAGCTCGAGTCATTAATATGGATTCAGAAATTTTTACTCCAACTAAGCACTGTAACAGCAAAAATCTAAGAATCCATCTAAATTTCAGACACTCGTTCAATACTACATTTTTTCTTATCGTTATTATTATTTTTTACAGCAATTCAACTCTTTTTATTGCAGTTACCCTCCTACGTTGAAGATTCGAGCTTAGATATACTAATATATTATCTACACCATTCAAAACTGATAATGTGGATTTGTTGACCAAAATCCTCAAGTCGCCATCATAACTCAAAACTATGAAATAAATCATCCTTGCCAAATCCTTTACGTCGGGTCACACAATACAACCTAAATCCTGCACATAATACATCCGTGAATCAACCGCCTAAACAATGACAACGAATCCCCAAACGTCAATGCAAATTCGGAATACTCAAAAGATCAATAACAATGATCAACCAAGAAATCAACCGAGAATACCATCGACATGATAAACTCTGAAAACGATTAATGAAGGATCAACCACACCCGAGAATACCATAAAAATGATAAACTTCCAAAACTATCTATGAAGGATCAACCAAAACCGAGAATACCTTCAACATGATAACCTTCCAAAACAATCAACCGAAAGTTCAATAGCAATCGAGAATACCATTAATATAATTAACTGCAATCCGAACAATGAAGGATCAATTGAGAATGCCATCAACACAATAACTCCAAACACAATCAGCCAAGTCATGAGAGGATTATAATCTCAAACCGTTGATCACACGCGATCAAACAGGCAGTATGAATCAACCAGATCATAATCTCAAAATCAGAGAATATACGTAATCACACATGCAGTAAACACAAATCCGATTGTAATCTCAAATCATTGAACATGTAACACCCCCAGAAATCACTCGGGAATGCCACACGCCGTAGACCCTTCTCACTAGGATCTACCAAGCTAAATATCACGAGACGACTAAAAGTTTGACTGACTGGGGTTAAACTACATAACGACATGGACCGGTAAGGTCGAATATTCAAAATACATGGAGCGACAAGGTCACATGACTAAATCAAACCGAAATGAAACTCCTTACAACACATGTCCACGCAAGAGTCAAAATACAATGCAGCGAAATTAGAATACACTTAACAATATATAGAAGTTTAATTCCCGAAAGGATAGTATCGTAGCATGTCATCTCCCATGCCGACTCTGTGATTACTCCATCGATCTAGAAATACATGAATGCATAAAACGCATTTTCTCCATTTAAGGGATTAGCAATTCGAATTTGCTGGTACAAGTATTCTAATAATATAAACTATAACACACAAACATAGATCATGGATCAAACATCAGCATCTATTAAGGAAAGGTCCCGAGAGATTTTTAAAATTTAGAAAGTAATTCAAGCCTTTGGAAATGAATCAACATCTCGGGAGCTTTAGAAAATGGGAATGCATTTTTGAGATCTCAAGTCTGAAGTTGTAAAACGTTTTTGAAACATTGGGGCCTCAGACCAAATATCATTTCACATCACGAGTATTTTATAAAATATAAAGCCTTTTTCGACCTTGAGTCCTTAATCATAATCCAATTCAAAATAATTAGGGTCCCAGCCCAAATCTCATTCCAAATCACAATACACGATAACAATCACAGGGTCCTCGACCCAACACTAAAGCATCACAACATAGGACCATAAGCTACCTTGGTCCCTCACTCGCAAGTGCGCACCCCAAAGACCGGTGATGTTGCGAAATTCGGTGAATGCAAGTGCACGTTGTCGTAAATAAGTAATAAAGAGATGAGTAAGATATCGTTCCCACGAGGACTGACTTACTAGTTACCGATTTATGTGTATTCTAATTTTATTTGAACTATCGAATTTGGAGGTGCAAGAATAATTAAAGAAAATTAATAAAAAAATAAATAATGAAAACAATTGTTCGAAGAAAAAGAATCAAATAAGGAATTAATCTAGGATTGTGAATCCACCTCGGTTTATCCGAATTACACTTGATTATATGAATTTAATGAATTCCCAATTTATTGAAGGCGAAGATTGCTAAAATACTCTACCGCCTCTCCCGAGGTCAATAGAATTTTTTAAGGCGAATAACACACTCTATTCCTAGGTGAATTAATTCGACAATAGGCAAAAAGTACGAAATCACCAAAAAGGCCACGTAATTCCTATGAGTATTCCTATCTCACAAGATGAAACGGTTCTCACCAATTTTTCCTACCAACTCTCCTCTCCCAATTCAAGTTGCGTAATCAAAACAATTCAATTATAGGCCACACAATTGAAAGCATTAAGAATAATTGGGGAAAACTCAATAAGAAAGGGAAATTATATTTTAATAAAGCTTAATCAAAAGTTAATTCATCAAAACCTCAGTTTCATCAAAATCCTAGAATAAGGTTCTAGCATGACATGCTAGAAAATAAAAATACACAAAGAATTAAAGAAAGCATAGAAATTAAACGCAGACGAAGAACTTGGATTCCTCCGTTCTCTAGCTTCTGCTCTCTGCTCCTGGGTGTTTTCTGCTTCTCCTTGATTCCTCGATGATTCCCTATGCTTCGGTCCCTTGATTCCCCCCTTTTTTTCAGACCTTAAACCCCTATTTATAAATATCATTAGCTTCCAAAACACGTCCGGGGATTGGGTCGAAAAAGGGCTTCAGAAACGGCTCAGAAACGCGGCAAAATTAACATAACCGCCCCGTGGGCCGCAGCTCAGTAAGTGTGTGCCGCGGCCCCTAACCTTCAGCGCCTATACCTGGGCGCAACATTTTCTTCCTGGGCCGCGGCTCAGCATCCTTGTGCCGCGGCCCCCGGTACAGTTCGCTCGGCGTTCTCTGTGTGTCGTGTGTGTGCCGCGGCTCAGCATATGGGTGCCGCGGCCCCAGGCCAAAAATTGTCGTTTCGGCCCGTTTTTCGCCATTCAAGCTTCCGGACTCCAATTTCCTACATAACATATAAGAATAGTGCATTAAAAGCTCATTTAAGCAGATTTAGACTTCAAATGGATAAAAAATAATGATAAATAAGCGTATAAAAATACGCCTAACAAATACCCCCAAACTTGAGCCTTTGCTTGTCCTCAAGCAAAAAGAATCAATTTCAAATAAAAAAGTATCGTGAATGATCGTGCAAATCCATAGTGCTCAACTTAATCAATACTATCCTGAAAATCTCAAAGAATAATACGAGCATCGTAATAGTGAGTTACATCAAGGACACTGATTCCACAAAGTAACCATTTTTAGTGCTAATCGATCGTTCATGAGGAAAATCAAGCTCAAAGATTAACAAGCGTGAATTTAACCGACCGCCAATACGAAGGGTTAGAGTAAACAAGCCAACTCACCCACTAGTTTCATCGTCAACAAGAATCCTCGGACAGCATTCCCTTATGTATGATCATAATAAAGATTCGAGTTAACCACTAGGTTCGGATCTCGGGATGTTTCATCGGGTTAATCCTAGGGTGGATTTCTATTCTCATGTATTGGGGAACCGTTTGACGTAGAAGACACTCATGGGGCACATGGATGCTTCTAGTTACTAAGTCCCTCTCTACAGCGGAGAAAAAACTCGAATAGCAATTCCCGCATGTCAAGGTTGCTGTTTTACGCGAGAGTAAACAACAGGTCACGTGAATACCCCCGGTTACTAGGCTTCCCATCATCGGTAATGCGATATTTCTAAATCATTAGTCTATTCAGGGTTGTCGTTTTATGCGAGAGTAAACAACGGGTCACGTGAATACCCCCGGTTACTAGACTTCCCATCATAGAACATGTATAATTTCTCGACTGTTTGGGAAAAACTGTCCGACTCTAAACTCAATTTGAGTGCCAACAAGACTCATGTTACTGGACGACTAGCTACACGAAAAGTGTAACCAAACGTATAGACGGTGATTTGAAAACACGTATGTCTCCTTTCTTATACGCTAAAATTTCTACAATAACGAAAAATATAGACTTAAATGAATACTCGGAGGAAACAGATATCACTGAATGCAAACTCGACCAAGACTCAACCGTTTCTTCAAAGAGAAATCAGTATCATAACATCCGTTTTACACAAGAAAGCACAAAAAATTCACGAATGCAAATAATATCACGACAAGCAAGGCTAGCGTCAAAATTAACGAAAAATAACAAAAAAAAAATGCAAACGAATAAGTAAAAAAAAAAACTGAAAGTAAACCCCCCCAAACTTAGGACGTACATTGACCTCAATGGACATAGATAATAATATGCAATAAGAGAAAAGGTCAAGTACTCCTCTAATGTCCGCTCATGAACTGGTGCCGGCCTCGTTCGGCGAGGAAGGTGGTGTGGATGGCCTAACTGGTGGAATGAATGGTCCGTCCGGGTGCAGTATGTGGCTCGTCCATGCAGCAAGGTAATCCTGGTGGTAAGCATCCCTCGCCGCCAAGCGCCTCTCCTCACGTCGGTTGGCCCGGCGGGCCTGCTCCCTCATCTCCTCCCGGACAGCAGCGAGGAGGCTCTCTCTCTGTCCGCATCTCCTCTCTCCAAGCAGCTAGGTGACTCTCTCTCTCTCCTCATCTCCTCTCTCAGGCCATCGAACATCGCTTGGAGGTGCTCTCTATCGGGCGGCGGGCTGGACTCTGCCTGCCCATGTGTCAGAAGAAGAGGCTCGGGGGACTGCTCATGTGCCTCGTCAAGAAGAAATTCTCATCCCCGAGCATGTGCCGGCGCTCCACCCCAGTGGTCAAAGTGAGAAATGATGCGATGATCAATCGGACCCTGGGGGGCTAGCATCGGCTCATCATTCGACCAAGTCATGCCCGACTGGCGGCATAGAGCGCAAATGAGAGATGGGTGCTTCAGCCCCATCTTGGCCCCTCTTTGAATGCACTGAAGGATAGATCGGACCAGATGAGGGGCCACATTGAATCTGAGCCCGGAAGTGATAGCATATAACAATCGAGCACGAGAGAGTAAAACTGAGCGGATCTGCGAGGTGGGATCGACCCGTGCGCAGAGGAAGTATAACCAGGCTCGCCCGAGCCGACTGAGTCGCGGACTCTTAAAGTAGAAGGCTGAGGAACCCGAGGCGCGAGTCTCCCAGACGGAACCGGGCTGTGTGAGTGTCTCAAGCAGAGCCTCCCTCGTGAGGCTACTCATACTCTGCGTAAACGCCGTCTCATCTACCACCGGCATCTCATATAATCTCCGAATAGCAGCCACCGAAAAATCCACTGTATGGCCTCGGACGACGACCTGAGTCCGAGTATCTGATTGCGGTATCATCTGCCCTGCCTGAATATGTCGCAGTAGAGCGCTAGCGTAAAACTCCTGGACAATGGAGATCACAGCTGGCTCGGGAGGCGCAGTGAAACGAGCCCATCCCATCTCATCAATCATGGTCAAAAGTTCACCGTCCTAGGGGGCGGGAGTGAATCCCCGCTCCGGGATTATAGGTCGAGGTCGGATTTTCTCATTGAATATTTTGTGAATTTCTGGATCGGAGAATTGGTGCGACTCCAAATCGGCTCGGCTCTGTGAAGTCTCCCCGCGTGTGGGGGATGATTGTGTCCTAGCCCTTGTGCTAACCTTCCTTTTTCTAGCCATGGCTAGTTCCCTGAAAAGATAAACACCGGAAATTACGTAAACTTTAAGGAAAACAACACCACTTAACTTAAGGTATGCAAAACGTGAATATAGAGTTGAACGAGCTTGCACCGTCGTGAGAGAAAATTAAAGTTGAGCTTTCACGTTTAAACTTGACGTAAGGGTTTGGGTACAATGTAAGCCCATAAACAAATTCGTTGCACATAGTTTCAAAACGTTGGCTTAAAAATTTTCATTTACGCATTTCATCAAACACCTTGACTGCAAGAGTTTAAATGAAGAACAAGAATTATAATGGTTTAATCCAATTCCCCAACAATAGCAACATCAATCGACAGTCATGACAAAGCAACAATTAACATCAAAATTTCATACATAATCAACAAATACCATCAATAATTCAATCAAAAATTTTATATCCCAACTCAAATTTTGATAGAACTTTGAAAAACTAACAACATATTCAAGATTGGATGAAGAACACCACCTCACTTCAAACCATGTAGCAATAAGGATTGAGAAATACCTTGCTTGGATTGAAGGATGCAAGAAGAAGAAGAGTTGGGAAGAGGTTCGGCCGATCGCTGTGCGAAGAAATGAAGGAAGTTTACCTGGTGTGTCGGCCGATCGGGTTATAAAGGATACCTGGGCCTTTGAACTTCCGAACAGGGGCCGCGGCACAACTTAAGTGAGCCGTGGCCCAGCGTACATCCTCCTAGGCGTGTTTGTTCTTTTTGCCGTGTGCCACGGCTCAGCATATGGGTGCCGCGGCTCGAAGTGTTAGTGTGCCGCGGCTCATTTAGTCCATGCCGCGGAATGGAGTACAGCTTCCTGGGCGTATCTTTGGCATTTGGTGTGCCGCGGATCAGTGCATATGTGCCGCAGCTCAGGGACCGGGTGTGCCGCGGCCTAGTGAGGTCGTGCCGCGGCACAGAGTACAGGAAGTTTAGCCCCCTTTTTTCGACTTGTTTATGCCGTGGCTCACTATCCTTGTTCCGCGGCCTGGGGTTAAATTTTCCCCTGGGGATATTCCTGCACAGAATCTTCAAAAGAAAACACCAAGAACGTGAGGGATAAGCATATCAAAGCAAAAATGACGAAAAATAAAGATCCTAAAATGCAAGAAAAATACTGAAAAACAAAAATCTACACTAATACTCGGGTTGCCTCCCGAGAAGCGCTAAATTTATAGTCTTCAGCCGGACTTTTTGAAAATCAATTCGCATTTCGCAAAGACCATTTGGACTCTGCACATTCCATCGAACCGTTATTACGTGATTTAAATTGTTGACCATTAAATTTCAACCGTTCGAATTTTGGTTTGGATATCCAACGTTCTTTGCGAAATGCCTTTAACAATAGTAGCCTCCCAAAACACCCATTTTGCAATTGACTTGGTACTCGTTTGACATCCGGCTTAATTTTCAACTCCACGGGCGAACTTATGACAGCATGAGATTTTTTTGATGGTGGATGAATGGATGTTGAAGATGACATATTTAACTGCTTAAAATACATGATTCGCTCTTCATTTTTATTAGACGTCGGAGCAGCTGAAACGGATTCTGAACACTTCGACCGACAACTCTCCCGGTGTGCGTCTTTCACAAAGATATCTACGCTTTCAATTTGTGAACTCTTCTCGACACTACTTCGAAACGGAAAGGATTGTAACACTTGCAAAGTGACTTGCTCATCTTGAACCCGCAGAGTGAGTTTCCCCTTTTCCACATCAATGAGAGTCCAACCGGTAGCTAAGAATGGTCTTCCCAAAATAATTGGGATGTATTGGTCGTCCTCCATATCGATCACAATGAAATCAGCCGGAAAGATGAATTTATCTACCTTGACTAAAACATCTTCTATTACCCCCCTCGGGTACTTGATAGATCGGTCAGCTAATTGCAGTGAGATTGTCGTCGTCTTGGCTTCCCCAATGCCTAGCTTCTTAAATATGGAAAGGGGCATCATATTAATGCTGGCGCCGAGATCACACAACGCTCTATCAAAAGACAGATTTCCTATAGTGCACGGTATATTAAAACTTCCTGGATCCTTCAATTTTGGCGGGAGCTTTTTCTGCAAGATGGTGCTGCACTCTTCCGTCAATGCCACTGTCTCATATTCTTCGACTTTCCTTTTATTTGATAAGATCTCTTTCTTGAACTTCACATAGCTCGGCATTTGTTCCAAGGCATCAGCAAATGGAATATTTATATATAGTTTCTTGAAAACGTCAAGAAACTTGCAGAATTGTTTGTCTAATTTCTGCTTTTGCAAATGCTGTGGAAACGGGATGGGTGGCACATATGCCTTCGGATTGTCAGGAAACAGTTTCGAGGGTCTAGAATTTTGTGATTCCTCAGTCGCCAAATTTTTCTTCTCTTCATCATCACCTCTCTTTTTGTTTTGCCTGGGCTGCTCGCACAATTCCTTCCCGCTTCTCAAACTAATGGCATTAATACTCTCTCTCGGTTTCGTTTCAGTTGTACTTGGCAAGGTAACCTCAGGGCGAGCTGTTAACACATTTGCTATTTGGCCCAATTGGACTTCCAAGTTCCGAATAGAAGCGGAATGGTTTTGCAAGGTTGCTTCCGTACGGGTCATGAACTGACTCGTATTTGCTGCCAATTTCGCCATTGCTTCCTCTAGAGAGATCTTTGGAGCGGGAGGAGGTTGCTGTTGGTGTTGAGCAAACTGAGGTTGGTTTAAGTTTTGTCTATTCTTCCATGAAAAATTTGGGTGATTTCGCTACCCCGGATTATATGTGTTGGAATACGGATTATTTTGCCGATTCCCGTTCCCCACGAACTGAGCTTGTTCCATCGGGGGTTGCTCGAAAGGGTTTCCGACTTGGCATTCCGCGCTAGGATGAGATCCGTTGCACCAATTACATGATTCAGTGGTAACAGGGGAATGAGCATGTGAAAAGGCTTGAAGTTGCTGAGTCAGTGCTGCGACTTGTGCTGATAGTGCAGATATTGGATCATTATTGGAGATTTCCGTTACTCGCTTCGGGATCACTCGTTTGGAAGGCCACTGATAAGCATTTGCAGCCATCGTCTCCAATAGAGAGTAGGCTTCATCCATCGTTTTTCCCATCAACGCTCCTCCAGCGGCTGCATCAACAAGAGTGCGTGTAGAAGCACTCAATCCGTTATAGAACGTCTGAATTTGTAGCCAGTCCGGTAGGCCATGGTGTGGGCATCTCCGTAATAAATCCTTGTATCGCTCACAAGCTTCATGCAGCGATTCCATATCAAATTGCCCGAAAGTAGTTATCTCGTTCCTTAGTCTCGCCGTCTTTGATGGTGGAAAGAATTTAGCCAGAAAGGCTTGTGCTAATTCTGCCCAAGTTGTGATAGAGCTCGGTGGTAATGAATTCAACCAAAACTTGGCATTGTCCCTTAAATAGAAATGGAAAAGCCGTAGACGAATAGCATCATCGGTAACACCGTTATTCTTGAAGGTGTCACATATCTCGAGAAATGAAGCAATGTGTGCGTTGGGGTCATCGTTCGCCAATCCACAAAATTGGCTTGCTTGAACCATCTGAATAATAGCCGGCTTGATTTCAAAGTTGTTCGCTTGGATGGTAGGACGCCGAATCCCCAAAAAGTTTGCATTGATTTGTGGCATAGCATAATCACGGAGTGCTAATGCCGGCTGAGCTTGCTGAATGGGGTTGTCTACTCCGTGATTTTCCGTGTTATCGGCCATGGTGTCTTTTGCTGGTAGCTCGCGCTTTTCCTTCTTGTTTTTCTGAAGAGTGCGTTCGAGTTCGGTATCCAAAGGTAGTAGGCCTTCGTTACCGAATTTTCTCATGCACTAATCAGAAATTCCTGAAAGGAAAACAAATAATAAGAATTACACAAAAATAAAAAAATGTTCAAACTAAGACTAGAAATACTGAAATCGATATTAGTAAAATAATCAGTGTAACACCCCAAACTAGGCGGATATTACAGTGCCGTGGACCCCCGACTGGGACCCACCAGGCGAGTGAAAATGAATGAAATACACAGGATAAATGTTGTACCGAACCACATTATATCATCAACTACTCCGATGAGGAGTTTTATTATAATACACCCAAGATAATAATGGAAATATGTATATTTTATATGAAGATAAAATACACAACACTGAACGAAACGGAGTACCCAAATGGAAATCTGCAGCGGAAAATAAATGACAACAACATGAATGACTGAAAGGATTGGGGCCCCCTACTAGTATCACTGGGACTCCTCGCCGTCAACGTTATATTCCCGTGCTTTTGCCTTGCCATGACACGAAAACAAAATCCCCAACGGGCCGGGCCATACAGAACAACAATCCTCAAGAGTTGAATAAACATAATCATATATCTTGTATAAACCACAAGTTCAATCAAAGTCTCAAAACGTCGAACACATGCGATCAAAAGTGAATCGGCCGATTATAACCCAATCTGTTGAAAACATACGCAATCAAACATCTTTGTATGAATCAACTAATGGTACGGCTCAAAGGGTGGCGCCACACTACGCCGGGATGGAAATGTGTCCGTGCACAAGCCACCATCAGTATCGATTGAATACACGTGTGGTCTTGTACCTAATCGATCTCACGAAGTGAACTTCTCGTTGCAGTCGATGTGAGGCCAACAACCAACAAACGACTTAATATGTGCCCGACATGAAAATCCTACACATACCAACCGCACGCCAAGATGACCCGAATGCCACGAGATAACAAAAGTGACATCGAAATCAATAATGACTCACCGAGATGAAATGACAGTGAAATGAATGATAGCTCAATGAAATGATTGGAACCGTCGTTCCTTGTGACTGAAGTGATTAATTGACAATTACAAGTCTCAATACGGTTAATACATTATGAATGAACTATAATTATGAATGAACAACAACGAAAGGAATGAATATCCTTTTAACCGAGTAAGAATTAACTTACACAACGCCGATGAAGAATGTCCATCCACGAACAACGTTCTAAATGAGATGTCGGTCGCTCGAACAACCTTGAATAACACAATTACCAATAATCCGGTTCAACACACGAATCAAACACGAATATAACTAACTCAAAATGTCGATACGACTAAACCAAGTTCATTGGGGCATTATATCGAACACGTTGTGGCCAATCTTCTATTGTTTACAACCAAACCTCATTAATACCAATATCAAATCCCCAAGAAGTGTTTCAAACCAACAAAACATCTTCAATACGATCAATAATCCAATATGAATATCCGAAATCGTGATTTCAACAACAATTTATCGAAAATCCCCAAATCCAACTCAATATTCAAAGTGTTCTTGAATAACCTTTCAATAATCCGATGAATATTCATACATACTCATAATCATATATATATCTCTTCATATAACATGATTATAACGTCCAAAACATCATATCTCAACACAAATCAAAATCTAAGAGGCTTGAGAATATTACCTTTGAAGATCCAAACACTTTGATTCGATGAACACGTGTTAGATCCGAGCTTCACAACCGAATGAAAATGATGAAAAATCGAGTATTCAAGTGATTGATGATGAAAATTTCTCCCACAAACCCTCTCTCTCGGAAGTAGGATGAAGAAATGAGTTTTTCTTCTCAAAAAACGAAATTATAGTGTAATCTGCACTGTGTGCCGCGGCCCGGTCGAGTGTGCCGCGGCACAGGGCCAAAATATGCCCCTAGTGCTCGGCAGTGTGCCGTGGCAGTGACTCGACAGTGTGCAGCGGCCCTGCCGGCGGAGCCGCGGTCCCCGGTACAGGCGGGTCGGCCAAAACTGCAACATGTGAGTGTCTTAGCTATTTCGACCATAACTCCCTCGTCCGGACTCCGATTGACTCACCGTTTGAACCATTAGAAAGATAACTTGATGCTCTATAATATTGAAAAGATTAAGAATTTTTGAAGTTTCCAAAAATTAATGGTGATTTTACAAAGTCGAACTCACACGTGGAAAAGTCGCTTAAGAACACGGAACTCAACAGAACGACACCGAGACGAACTCGGATGACAAAAAGTGTAGAATTAATCATTCTCGGAATGACGAAACGGTAACAAAAGAGTCGCTAAGATGGACTTACGCCAAAAAAATAATATTACCGAAAATCCAAATTGCGGATATTACATACTCCCCCCCTTAAAAATATTTTCGTCCTCGAAACTAAGGGTGTAACAAATCGGAATAACTCTTCCGCATGCTATCCTCTATTTCCCAAGTAGCCTCTTCGACTTCGTGACTCGACTACTGAATTTAACCAAGGGATCGTCTTGTTCCTCAACTGTTTGATTCGCCGTACTAAGATTCGTACGGGATGCTCCTCATACGTATGATCATCTTATCTCGATTTCATCAAACTGAAGTATGTGGCTAGGGTCGGCAATATACTTCCGCAACAGGGATACGTGAAACACATAATGAATTCGGCTCAACGCCGGAGGTAGGGCTAATCGATAAGCTAGCTCACCTACTCGATCCAAAATCTCAAACGGTCCAATGAATCTCGGACTCAACTTTCCCCTCTTCCCAAAACGGAAGACACCACGACTCGGGGATACCTTGACCAAAACATGGTCACCTGTCTCGAACTCTAATGGTCGACGATGATGATTTGCATATGATTTATGTCGACTCTGAGCGGTCAACAAACGACTCCTGATCAAAGATACCTTGTCACAGGCGGCTATAAGCATATCGGGCTCGGTGCCGATTGATTCTGATAAGTCATCCCAACACAAAGGAGATCGACAACGACGACCGTACAAGGCCTCGTAAGGTGCCATCTTAATCGAAGCATGCCAACTATTATTGTACGTGAACTCGATCAACGGTAGTTGGGCTTCCCAATCATCTTTCCAATCGAGAACACATGCCCTCAACATGTCCTCCAAAGTCTGAATAGTCCTCTCCGATTGTCCGTCGGACTGAGGATGAAAAGCTATACTGAGATTAAGCTGAGTTCCCATAGCACGATGAACTGATTTCCAAAAATGAGACACGAATCGTCCGTCACGATAGGAAATGATACTTTTAGGAGTACCGTGCAATCTCAATATCTCTTTGATAAACAACTGGGCAAGTCTCTCGGGACCCCACGTATCCTTAATCTTAAGGAAATGAGCTGATTTAGCTAGGCGATCTACAATTACCCAGATTGTATTCATGCCACGATGACTCGTCGACAAACTCGTGATGAAGTCCATTGAAATATCTTCCCATTTCCATTCTGGAATAGGGAGAGGTTTCAGCATACCCGCCGGTCGCTGATGTTCTATCTTGACTTGCTGACAGGTTAAACATCTGGAAACAAATTCCGCGACTTCCCGCTTCATATTACTCCACCAGTAATTTTGTTTCAAGTCTTTATACATCTTGCTAGACCCCAGATGAACGGAATAAGGGGTAGCATGAGCTTCTCTCAAAATCGAGTTTTTCAACTCGTCATTCGCCGATACGCACAACCGATTCTTAAAATACAAAAGTCCATCCTCGTGGACCACAAACCCGGGGGCTTTCCCCTGAGTCACATCCTCTCGAATGCGTAACAAAAATGGGTTCGAACCCTGATTCTCCGTGATCAACTCCTCAAGTGGCGATGAAATCTCCAACGTACAAAGTTGCCCTTGTACTCGCTGTAACCAGACCTCGATCTCGGGTCTCAAAAATTCCTGCTGAAGTTCCTTCTGAAATGTTAATTGATCAAGCATCTTCTCTTGAACGGACTTACGACTCAAGGCGTCGGCAACAACGTTCGCCTTGCCCGGGTGGTAAATTATCTCAATATCATAATATTTGATTAGTTCCAACCACCGCCTCTGTCGCATATTTAACTCCTTCTGAGTAAATATATACTTTAAACTCTTATGATCGGTGAATATCTGACAGGTAACGCCATAAAGATAATGACGCCAAATCTTCAATGCGAACACCACGGCTGCTAGCTCCAGGTCGTGGGTCGGATAATTAACCTCATAAGGTCTCAATTGCCGTGAAGCATAGGCAATAACCTTCCCATTCTACATGAGTACACATCCGAGACCCTGTCCGGATGCATCACCATAAACCACAAATCCTTCCGTCCCTTGCGGTAAAGAAAGGACAGGTGCTGAAATTAACCGGCTCTTAAGTTCCTCAAAACTCTGCTGACACGCGTCGGACCACGTGTATTTCTTATCCTTTCGCAAAAGGTTTGTCATTGGTTGAGCGATCTTAGAAAATCCTTCCACAAACCGTCGATAATAACCGGCTAATCCGAGAAAGCTTCGGATTTCCTTAACATTCTTCGGAGGTAGCCAATCTGGGATAGCCTCCATCTTATGAGGATCAACACGCACTCCGTCTGATGAAATTACATGCCTGAGAAACGTCGCTTCGGACATCTAGAACTCACATATGGAAAACTTTCCATATAGTTGCTCTCGTCTCAACACGTCGAGGACCTGATGAAGGTGAAGCTCGTGCTCCTCCTGGTCACGAGAATAAATTAAAATGTCATCAATAAAGACAACCACGAATTGATCCAAAAAGTCGATGAAGACCCGATTCATTAACTCCATGAATACCGCAGGTGCATTAGTGCATTAATTAACTCCACGAACTCATAATGGCCATAGAGTGTTTGAAACGCCGCCCTCGCGATATCCGACTCTCGAATGCGCAACTGGTGATTTCCAGATCTTAAGTCGATCTTGGAAAATACTGAAGCTCCCTGAAGTTGATCTAAGAGATCATCAATACGGGGTAGAGGATACTTATTCTTGATCGTCACCTTATTCAACTCCCAATAATTAATACACACACGAAACGAAACATCCTTCTTCTTGACAAACAACACTGGTGCTCCCCACAGGGACGCACTCGGTCGGATATAACCCTTCTCGGTCAAATCCTCTAATTGATTCTTTAGTTCCTGCACTTCGGTCGGGGCCATCCGATACAGTACCTTCGATAATGGAGACGTACCAGGCTCCAACTATATCATGAATTCCATATCCCTCGGTGGAGGTAAAACAGGTAGCTCGTCTGGGAGTACATCCTCAAACGATAACAATGATACCACGAATGGTTGAACACCTCGATTGCGTTAGAATGGCCAATCGATGGAAATGATACAATGAATAATTGAACACCTCGATTGCCTTAGAATGGTCAATCCATGACAATGATATATAATGAATGATTGAACATCCATGGTTGAGTAATTTACTGCTTTCATCATATTAATGATTCTTCCGGAACAACGGGGATCACCTCCCTGAAATACACACTCGACTCCAACGACGGAAATGATAGGGACCATACGCTTACGAACATTGAGCATGGTGTCATGACGATCCATCCCACTAATACCCAATATTACATCGTCCTTAGGTAAATCCACCACGATTAGGTCCACCAACCACTCGCGGTCATTAAGCTTAATTCGGACAGTTCTTAACCTCATGATTTCCGGAAATTCTTCTACCGTCAGGTAGACCAATGATATAAGGTCCACAATTATTAGGATTGTCTAAGTGAAGTCTACTCAAACATGATTCGGAAATGAATGAATGCGGTGCACCGGTATCAAAAAGGGTACACACAGGTTTAGATAAAATTACGAGTATACTTGAGATCGTTCGGGCCTACGGATCGTCAGTCCTCCTCATCTCGTGAATTCGGGACTTGCCGGCCTCCGAACCGGACGTTCCTGTCTGATAAATATGTGCTCCGCCTTTATTCACTTCCATCGTCTTAAACGACGCTGACAGAGCAGTCTGATTCTGAATCGCTGATTGCTTCGGGGCCTGAAATGTTACCGGAGTCGGCTTGGAGTCCCTTCGGAAAAAACGGGCCTTATGCCCAACAATCCCACAATTATGGCACGTGAT
Organism: Orobanche coerulescens; assembly: GCA_033398695.1. Lineage (NCBI taxonomy): Eukaryota > Viridiplantae > Streptophyta > Magnoliopsida > Lamiales > Orobanchaceae > Orobanche > Orobanche coerulescens. The sequence continues at coordinate 58,088,345 of CM065803.1, forward strand.
AGATAGTTTCAGACACTTAGTGCTGAAATGACAATGTTCTTCACAGTTGAAACAGGTGATGGCCGATCTGGCCGCTCGAGACTGAGATCCCGCACGATTATACGCTGTAGGAGGTCTCTCAGAGACGTTAGGGCCCACACGAGGCTTCTTGGAGGTTGACTGACCGCCTTCGGACTGATTACACTTTGTTGATTTCTTGCTGACAAATGAAGGTTGTTGCTCAGCAATTTCCTTAGCAGCAGGCTCATACGGAAGATTTCTCTCAATTAAATCGGCCAGAGTGGGGCAATGATGATTAAGCAATTGCATATGGATCATCATGACCTGCATAAAAGTGAGTGGATCAACCCGAATATCTTTCGATCGAGCGGAGTCCTGGGTACGGTTTCCCGACAGTGGGCGATTATTCCCCGGGTTTTGGCCTGCACCGCGGCCTCTCCCCGTGCATACCCTGATAGCTCTCTCCATACTGAAGTAGGAAGGTCGCATGATAATCATAGATCTCGTATGAGTACCACATTATAATTTACGTCATGAAATGATGAAAATGAGCATACGCGCTCTAACACAGTGATTACATGAATGATTAACCGAGTTGACATGATTATCTGATGATATTCTTGAAATGATTATCTTAAACAAGTTAACAAGATTAATGATATGATCTTCAAGATCAACAACTGAGTAATGAAATGAACTGAGTGATTATTGAGTTAACGTGATCAACATGATCAAAATGAAAATGACGTTTGAAGATTGTTAACTGATGAATTATGAATGGATGATTATTGCCAGAAATTATACCATGGCGTTAGAAGTCTTACAGTTCTTTCGGTCTGATGGGCTCGGCATTTGCACAGGTCACACGCGAAGCAAAAGTCCAATGATACGAGTCCGATGATTTCAAATGAGACATGACTCGGAAGGTAGTATTCAAAACCACGCTCCGATACCAACTCTGTAACACCCCAAACTAGGCGGATATTACAGTGCCGTGGACCCCGTAGGACCCACCGGGTAGTGAAAATGAATGAAATACACAGGGTAAATGTAGTACCGAACCACATTATATCATCAACTACTCCGATGAGGAGTTTTATTATAACACACCCAAGATAATAACGGAAACATGTATATTTTATATGAAGATAAAATACACAACACCGAACGAAACGGAGTATCCAAATGGAAATCTGCAGCGGAAAATAAATGACAACAACATGAATGACTGAAGGATTGGGTCCCCTTACTAGTATCACTAGGACTCCTCGCCGTCAACGTTATATTCCCGTGCTTTTTCCTTGCCATGACCTGAAAACAAAATCCCCCAACGGGGTCAGTTACACAGAACAACAATCCTCAAGAGTTGAATAAACATAATCATATATGCTGTATAAACCACAAGTTCAATCAACGTCTCAAAACGTCGAACACATGCGATCAAAAGTGAATCGGTCAGATTATAACCCAATCCTGTTGAAAACATACGCAATCAAACATGCTGTATGAATCAACTAACGGTACGGCTCAAAGGGTTGCGCCACACTACGCCCGGGATGGAAATGTGTCCGTGCACAAGCCACCATCGAGTATCGATTGAATACACGTGTGGTCTTGTACCTAATCAGTCTCATGAAGTGATCTTCTCGTGTGCACAGTCCAATGTGAGGCCAACAACCAACACACGACTTAATATGTGCCCGACATGAAAATCCTACACATACCAACAGGCACGCCAGTATGACCCGGAATGCCACGAGATAACAAAAGTGACATCGAAATCAATAATGACTCACCGAGATGAAATGACAGTGAAATGAATGATAGCTCAATGAAATGATTGGAACCGTCGTTCCTTGTGACTGAAGTGATTAATTGACAATTACAAGTCTCAATACGGTTAATACATTATGAATGAACTATAATTATGAATGAACAACAACGAAAGGAATGAATATCATTTTAATCGAGTAAGAATTAACTTACACAACGCCAATGAAGAATGTCCTTCCACGAACAACGTCCTAAATGAGATGTCGGTCGCTCGAACAACCTTGAATAACACAATTACCAATAATCCGGTTCAACACACGAATCAAACATGAGTATAACTAACTCAAAACGTCGATACGACTAAACCAAGTTCATTGGGGCATTATATCGAACACGTTGTGGCCAATCTTCTATTGTTTACAACCAAACCTCATTAATACCAATATCAAATCCCCAAGAAGTATTTCAAACCAACAAAACGTCTTCAATACGATCAATAATCCAATATGAATATCCAAAATCGTGATTTCAACAACAATTTATGGAAAATCCCCAAATCCAAGTCAATATTCAAAGTGTTCTTGAATAACCTTTCAATAATCCGATGAATATTCATACATACTCATAATCATATGTATATCTCTTCATATAGCATGATTATAACGTCCAAAACATCATATCTCAACACAAATCAAAATCCAAGAGGCTTGAGAATATTACCTTTGAAGATCCAAACACTTTGATTCGATGAACACGCGTTAGATCGACGATCCGAGCTTCACAACCGAATGAAAATGATGAAAAATCGAGTATTCAAGTGATTGATGATGAAAATTTCTCCCACAAACCCTCTCTCTCGGAAGTAGGATGAAGAAATGAGTTTTTCTTCTCAAAAAACGAAATTATAGTGCAATCTGCACTGTGTGCCGCGGCCCGGCCGAGTGTGCCGCGGCACAGGGCCAAAATCTGCCCCCAGTGCTCGGCAGTGTGCCGCGGCAGTGACTCGGCAGTGTGCCGCGGCCCTGCCGGCAGGATCCGCGGCCCCCGGTACAGGCGGGTCGGCCAAAACTGCAACATGTGAGTGTCTTAGCTATTTCGACCATAACTCCCTCGTCCGGACTCCGATTGACTCGCCGTTTGAACCATTGGAAAGCTAACTTGATGATCTATAATATTGAAAAGATTCTTATTTTTGGATTTACCAAAAATTAATGGTGATTTTACAAAGTCGAACTCATACGTGGAAAAGTCGCTTAAGAACACGGAACTCAACAGAACGACACCGGGACGAACTCGGATGACAAAAAGTGTAGAATTAATCATTCTCGGAATGACGAAAAGGTAACAATAGAGTCACTAAGATGGACTTCCACCAAAAAAATAAAATTACCGGAAATCCAAATTGCGGATATTACAATCAGTCCCCGGCAACGGTGCCAAAAACTTGTTGCGAAATTCAGTGAACGCAAGTGCACGTTGTCGTAAACAAGTAATAAAGAGATGAGTAAGATATCGTTCCCACGAGGACTGACTTACTAATTACCGATTTATGTGTATTCTAATTTTATTTGAACTATCGAATTTGGAGGTGCAAGAATAATTAATGAAAATTAATAAAAGAATAAATAATGAAAACGATTGTTCGAAGAAAAAGAATCAAATAAGGAATTAATCTAGGATTGTGAATCCACCTCGGTTTATCCGAATTACTCTTGATTATATGAATTTAATGAATTCCCATTTTATTGAAGGCGAAAATTGCTAAAATACTCTACCGCCTCTCCCGAGGTCAATAGAATTTTCTAAGGCGAATAACACACTCTATTCCTAGGTGAATTAATTCGACAATAGGCAAAAAGTACGAAATCTCCAAAAAGGCCACGTAATTCCTATGAGTATATTCCTATCTCACAAGATGAAACGGTTCTCACCAATTTTTCCTACCAACTCTCCTCTCCCGATTCGAGTTGCGTAATCAAAACAATTCAATTATAGGCCACACAATTGAAAGCATTAAGAACAATTGGGGAAAACTCAATAAGAAAGGGAAATTATATTTTAATAAAGCATAATCAAAAGTTAATTCATCAAAACCTCAGTTTCATCAAAATCCTAGAATAAGGTTCTAGCCTGACATGCTAGAAAATAAAAATACACAGAATTAAAGAAAGCATAGAAATCAAACGCAGACGAAGAACTTGGATTCCTCCGTTCTCTAGCTTCCGCTCTCTGCTCCTGGGTGTTTTCTGCTTCTCCTTGATTCCTCGATGATTCCCTATGCTTCTATCCCTTGATTCCCCCCTTTTTCAGACCTTAAACCCCTATTTATAACTATCATTAGCCTTCAAAACGCGTCCAGGGATTGGGTCAAAAAAGGGCTTCAGAAACGGCTCAGAAACGCGGCAAAATTAACATAACCGCCCCGTGGGCCGCGGCTCAGTAAGTGTGTGCCGCGGCCCCTAACCTTCAGCGCCTATACCTGGGCGCAACATTTTCTTCCTGGGCCGTGGCTCAGCATCCTTGTGCCGCGGCCCCCAGTACAGTTCGCTCGGCGTTCTCTGTGTGCCGTGCGTGTGCCGCGGCTCAGCATATGGGTGCTGCGGCCCCAGGCCAAAAATTGTCGTTTCGGCCCGTTTTTCGCCGTTCGAGCTTCCGGACTCCAATTTCCTACATAACATATAAGAATAGTGCATTAAAAGCTCATTTAAGCAGATTTAGACTGCAAATGGATAAAAAATAATGATAAATAAGCGTATAAAAATACGCCTAACAGGTGATGAACTCCATAACTCGTACTGTTCGTACTCACAAGTACTGAACTCCAGAGGCCCCGTCGAACCCTATTTGGTACCACAACAAACTATTTGTACTCGCAAGTATCGATCTCCAGAGGCCCCGTCGAAGCCTACCTGGACCACTCATTTCATTACTTGAAGTTTCAGAAGTATATACACGGTCGCCCGAAGGCCTATGTATTACAAGAGAAAGCTACAAAATTACAAGGCAAAAAAAGCTAAAACAATCAGAACGAAGAGCCTCAGGCCCCTGCCTGGCCTTCGCCTTCAACCTACGGATCGGCCCGCGACCCTTCGCCAGCTTCTGGAGCGGCCTCCCGTCCTCCGGAGCGTTAGGATGAACAAGGTTCGCCGGAGTCGGATACCAGCTCAAGTCCACGCTGATGTCCGCGAGATCCAAGATAGGCACGGAGAAAGCAGGATGGAGAGGATGCTCCAACGCATACGCCTTGAAGTTTTAAGCAAGAGGGCCGACCTCTATATCTTGCGGAACTCTATTGCGGGATAAAACCTGAATGATACCCACGTCCGGAGTATTCCTGTGTAGATACTTCCGTGACCCTTGGTTGTGACCTTGGGAGTTTATGTGCTGATAAAAGAAATGACGTTGAATATTCGGTGATAACTTTGTTCTCTGAATTTATCTGATTCTATCGATGAAATTGGTTCGATTTGTCTGACCTAGGTTGACTGACACGATACGTCGTGTCAGGAAAATTTGTTGAATATGTGCAGGACATTCCCGAAGGTCCCGATCAGGCTTGAGCAGTGTTGGGGAGAAGGCCTGTTAATTTCTTAAACTAAATTTAAATAATCCACGTTGTGTAATAACCGTATGAATGGACATTATTCACTTTTGTATTTCGGTTTGTAGGAATGCTTTCATTAGAATATTTCCGCAAATTACTTGTTGAATAAATTGTTTTAAAACCCCTTTTAAAACTCGCCTTGTGGGTCCCACACGGGATTCACCGCATTGTGGCGTCCCAGTTTATTTTGGGGGCGTTACAGAAAATGGTATTAGAGCCGAAAACTCACGTGGAAAGTTGTATCAAAATATTTTGAAAACGTTTTACCTTCAAAAGTCCAACACTCCTGGCGACCGTAACTCCTCGAGGAATGTCGATGTAAAATACATGTAAACTCTTGAGAATCAGGTATAATGTTCGAATTTAGTAAGAACTCAGAGAATGTTTGTACTAAACTAACCTTCTAGATCGAACAATCATCACTAATGGCACGTCTTGGAGCTAGAAGGAACATAAACGATGCACAGGGTTCCGCTATGAATCAGCAGGAAGATAGGAACACCGGTGAAACTAATCCAGCCGGAAATCAGCCACTGTCCGTTAATCAGAACGAACAGGAGGCGGAAAACCAGAACAACAGGGGATTAGATCCAGCCTTCGTTCAGACCCTCACCTGGGCCATTTTTATGGGGATCGCTCAGGTTAACCAGGCAGAATGGGTACAGGTCATTAACATAGAAGAGAACACTGGGAATGACCGTTGGCTGGGAGAGATTCTTAAGGCCAGACCGCCATTATTCGACGGATCAGGGGATAAGCACGTGGACGATTGGATCTCCGAGATGGAGACTGCCTTCGAGGTGATCGGTTGCCCAGGGAACCAAAAAGTACCGCTCGGAATCAACCAGCTCCGCGACACCGCAGCCCGATGGTGGAGGACCTATAAGCCAGAGGACAGAGTAGTCGGATAGACCGAGTTTTCCAAACTATTGAGAGATGAGTACTGCCCCCAGTCAGCTCAGACTACTCGAGCGCGGAGTTTCTTCAGTGTAGGACCTCAGAACTTACCAGTACCAGAAATCATTCGAGCTTATAGGACCGAACTAAGATATGTCGCACAGATGGTTCCATCCGAAGATCAACGAATTTTCCACCTTGCTCAAAGGTTGCCGGAAGATGTTCAACGTTACGCGACTGGGTTTCACTGCACCACTCTGAGGGCATATGAGGACGTAGTCGCATCATACGCCGGTACGGTTGTCAGTTTAGATACTGGGCATAACCAAAAGAAGCAGAATACATCTAATCAGTCCGTGAGCACCAGCAGAATGAACTCGGGAATTGGGTTCTATTCTAAATCAGCAGCTTCGTCCAAACATAGAGGAGCATCTGACTGGCCCTCTCGCCGGAGGCAAAGCGGGCAATACCATGAGTCAGTGTCGTAAGGCGTCTACAAAGTGTTTTCATGCGGAAGGGGTGGGCACATGTCTCGCTACTGTTCATAGATCAAACCTACCCCAAATTCAGCTCCTCAGAGTCAGAAAGGATCGGTACAGACATCCAGAGCATCCGCTATGTCCGATTATCGATCCCCACCGTAGCAAACTTCTCCATACGGTGCCGGAAGAGGACGTGGGCACGGGGGAGGCACTGCACCCTCCTCGGGAACACTGCCATCCCGCGTTTTCGAACTGAGAGCTACTGATGACCATACTGCACCTGCTGTCTCAGGTACACTTCTTATTAAATCGCAGCCTGTTCATGTACTGTTTGATACTGGAGCGACCCACTCGTTTATATCCGTGGAATGTGTTAACCATTTGAATCTTCCTTGTGTACCTTGTGAATCTTTAACTGTTAAGCTACCCAAGAGTAGCAGGGTGGGGGGTAATCTGGAAGTTCGAAACTGCCCGATCCGCATCGATAATCAGGGCTGGACAGCAAATCTCATGGTTTTTCCACGATGTTATTTTGGGTATGGACTGGATGACAATGCACAGGACGGTATTAGACACCTATCACGTGACAGTTTCCATTGCAACTCATGAAGGTGTCACTCACTTAATCAGAGGCCGAGAACACTTTATTACTAAGGGGTCCCTCAGTCTCCTTACAGCAGGAGTATATTGTGACGATGGGGGAACATATTATTGGTGTTATATTCTTCAGGAGGACACATCACAACTGTCGGTTGCTAATATTCCCATGGTGAGCGAATTTTCGGACGTTTTTCCTGATGAATTACCAGGGTTGCCGCCACGACGGGAGGTCGATCTCTCGATTGAACTTGAGCCAGGAACGACGCCTATCTCCAAGGCACCATACAGTATGGCACAAGCCGAGATGAAGGAACTAAAGTTACAACTCAAATAATTGCTAAGGAAGGGGCTGATTCGTCCGAGCACTTCGCCATGGGGTGCACCGGTCCTTTTTGTAAAGAAAAAGGACAACTACTTGCGCCTGTGTATCGATTACAGAGAACTAAATGAAGTCAGTATTAAGAACCATTACCCACTTCCGAGGATTGATGATTACTCGGTTACATCAAGTGGCGCCGTCTGTGGAAAAGTGACATCGAGTCACACCAGCGTCGAGACGTGAGATTAACAATGGCGGGATGGGCAATCCAGAAAAAGTCGGAGAGCTAGTGCCCAAAAATTTGGAGGAGCAACTAGCAGCGGTGGATAAGAATCAATTCCAGAAAAAACACCCATCACCTTGACAAAAGAAGCATTAGCCGACATAATCGCTAGTGCAATCCAGAAGAGCCAGGAGGTCAAAAAGCAAAAAATATCGCGAAAAATAATACCCACCCTCTCGATAGATCGGAAAAAACCAGTCAGCACGAAGAACACGGGGAAATCAATCCAAGGACGTGGGAGTGATCTAAATAGGAAAGAGCACTGGATCCCCTCATATCCAGTATGCAGGAAGAGTTAAAAGAATTTTGACAAAAGGTCGGAGGGAAGGGCTCAGAAAGCCATCCAGGCCATCCCTTCTCAGAGGAGATACTACAGGCTGAACTCCCGTACGGATTTAGGGCGGTCACTTTTACTTACGACGGACTCTCGGATCCTACTCGATATTTCACTACGGCGTATAATATTCCCATGTGGATTTGGGGGCGTTACAAGGGTCCGAAATCACAAGGATAAGACCTATGAAAGGTTAGGAAGTTACTTATCTGACAAAAATCCCGAAAATCCAGGGATGGATAGCTGCAGCCGAAAGCACCAGATATTCAGGGATTGGCAGCCGCAGCCCTAATCCCCGAATATATATCAAGGATTTCCCCTAAAAACTAGGAAGAAGCCTTTCCTCCCTTCTATAAATAAGGGAGAAGTCTTTCTTCTAAAGGACAAGTGATCAGAAATACTTAGAGAGATAAATACTGAGACAGAAACATTTAGAGAGAAGCATTTCACATATTCGGGTTTTCCTAGACAAACTTGTGGGAATAACCCGATTTTTGGTGACCAATTTTAATCTGTACTCGCAAGTACCAAATTCCAGAGGCTTCGTCAAGCCTTACTTGGTCAAACCCAGCGCCACAACAATCCACACACTCACCAACCATCAAAACATATCACCAAGAACAATACACATTTACATAATATATCCAATCATTTAACAACACATCATAATACACGTTCAAGTGTATAATTGAATCAACACAATCACTAGGCCCGACACAACTTCATAACACATGAATAATTCGCAATCTATCGAAATAAATGTATTTCAAACCAACACAACATACAATCATCACAGTTTCACTATAAGAAGCAATCGAACACCAAACATCATAAGAAGATACCAACAATGATAATTCACATAATACACGATCAACAATAATGAACAAACCATCATAATTCCATTTCACAACTTTCACATGATATAAATCGTATAGACAAGAATACTTGCCTCGACAATTGACACCCGAATATTCTGACGAACACAGCTCGATCGGACAGCCCGAAAACCTACAATCTCTGCGAGAAACAATGACAACATAATTACTACAAGAATAAGGACCAATAACGACGGAAAACACACCCAACAATTGAAGGAAACTCATTGAAATATTTAACCAAACATTAAATTGTAAAGGTTTCCCCAAGAACTCAAAAATCATCAACCGAGTTGGATGAATTGAAGATATGGATATACAATTCATAGAATATGATTAACGACATTATTTAACAACAATCGATTCATAAAAATCGGACTGAATTCGAAATCAGAAACAAAACCCCAAAAAGTCAACTCTAGGGATTTAAGAATATTACCTTTGATCCGACAAAGAGCGATATATGATGTTTAATCTTCGTTAGGAACTCAAATACGTTGATGGTTGATGAAATCTCAACCAACCCTTGCTCCCAAATTGCGCCGATCTTCCGCAGCAAAAGAAATAAGAAAAAAAGTGAAAATAATGAAGAAAGTGTGCTTCCCACCTATATATAGGCCGCAGTACGTTACGTACGCAATGCCTCAAGGTTAGCATACATAACATACCTTATGTACGTAATGCTCTACTCAGAGTTCACTGCCGCGATCTACATGTAACTTAACATACACAACCGTCCCACTATAACGTATGTAACCAACGAATAATGTACGTTATGCTCCTCATGCAGCGTACACTAAAGTCTCTTCAGAGGCTACTGGCTCAACCAACAGGTATGTTAACGTACGTTAACTATGCACATAACGTACATTATCCTTCATTGGTTACGTACGTAATGCCTTGTTAACGTACATAACATGTTCTGACAACAACGCGATCTGAAATTCAGTACAATGATGTAACTTCCCGACGAATAGCATGACTCTCAGTTTGCAACGAAGCTCTGACGGTCCACAATGAGAACTATCATATGATGAAACACAACATATAGTATCACACGTACAAGCTTGCAATCAATTCGACTATTGCTACGGCAAATCGCATTCGGCGAAAACTAAAACATGTGTACTACACAGTACACAGGGAGAAATAATTCCAGATAATCATTATTGAAGAAAAAACATCCGGCACAAAACAAAAATTAATTCAAGGCAAACAGAAATGAAATTCTCGGATATTGCATTCTATCCTCCTAAAAATAAGTTTCGTCTCGAAACTTAAGACGAATGACAACACAAAACACGATACATATCAAAAGCGATAAAATCAATCAACAAGTCTATGAATCGATCTCGACACCGACGCTGAAGCCTGAATATCAATCGTACCAGATACTCTCTCACAATACTGAACTTGGTGCCCCTCATGTCCACAGTTGTAATAAGTAATCGGTGGTGCCTTACAGTGTTGGGATTCGGTGAATAAAAATGAGATACGCAGCGGAAAATAAAATCGGTCTAACCTGATAAAACCAAACTCCAAAACGGATCATACAAGTATCATATAAATGAATATAAAATTGACAAAGATATAATTTAGAAGTCATACCCTCGTAGACCTTTGATAATATCTTCTTGAAGAAAAATCCGATCCAAGCTTTTTTCGATTACCAACACGAACACGAATCCGATTTGTTCTAGCTTGATGAATGATCAAACACCGAAAATTCCAAGTGTCTCTACGTTATCATGCGTCGGATATTGATCGGAAAAATAAAATATCAATTCGTTCTCAAAGAACACGGCTAGGAATTGATACAATATTTTTCTTCTCTTCTCTTCTTCTTTTTCTTTCTCTCAAAAATGAACAAGAAAAAGAAAATAATTTTTTCTCCCTCCCAACCTTATATCACGGCCAGCAACCTAATTTTTGAGGTGTGTGTGTGTGTATGTTTTTCAACCCCTTGAAATGGTGTGATAAACCATATAATTTATATTACAAAGTGAGATCAAATGATGAGATTCTAAATCTCATTCATTTGTCTTCACCCTTCATAAAATAAGTCTATCACACCCCACACACATGCAGGACACCTTTCATGCATGATAGAGGGGGCGGCCCACTAGAGTATGGTGAGAAAACGAGCCGAGCCACTCGGTTCGTGTACCGGACGTTCACGTGTCTAGTCCGTTAAGTACACTTTGTTTTATCCCAAATGTATTTATACTTAATTAACTAATCTAATTAATTAATTTTATTAAATACAAAATTATAATAATTTATTTCTAAGAAATAATTATTTATGAATAAAATTAATCACCCGGTCATTAATTTCAATTCACTAGACCGCATGATTTATCAAATAAATCAAATTAGATATCTAATATCCAATATTAATGAAGAGTTAGTAAGTACATATTTATCCATCAATATCCTTGTGCGCTACTCCATAGATCCGTCTTAGTTGGCAATGGGAGGAATCAAAGAGTGCAGGTAACACTTAGCTAGTCTAGTGCTCCGTACCGTAACTCAACTAAGAACGAATGAACGGATCATTCCAAAACTATTATGTCGTGAATGTCGTATACATATAAACCCTTCAATCATATATCCCGGTCAAGTATTAGGGTCACGGTAAAGTCAAACCCTACTGTAACTTGACTCTATGCTTTCTGTTAATGTAAACCGAGATCATCAAGCTCTCGTGCATCAAATAGAACTAGCTCTAAATGCTTTGGCCAAAGACTTATGATCTCATTTGCCATTAACCGCATAGGACATTTACCTGCTCACTTACAGGAGAAAGAATTCTATCTTGGTATTCAGTAGAGACTGTTACTTGCCCACTAAGTAGCATTTCGAGGTTGGCCCCACCTACCGATGATTGGATCGACTACTCTAATGACTAATCTTAATGTCACAAGCACATTTCCTACTGAAACCTCAAGTCAAAGGTCCATATATACCTATCATAACCTTTCAATTCAGTCATTGACAAACCCTGAGTGATATCCATATGATCGAATCGAGGTGAGTCGTGTTCGAGTATACTAATCTCACTAGCATACCTATAACGTGTGCTCCCACTAACTCTTAGTGAAGACAGTCACTCTACATGTCAAAGTACACGTTATACAAATTTTGCCTAAACTTAATGCCCAGTTAAGTTTTATCGACTTGCGAACTATTTAAGCATTCGAACTCTAAACACTTCCAGTGCCTATCTCGTTATCTCCATAAGGAGTAGAATGTTTACTCTCAAATGAAAGGATAATTATTCTATATACCAAATCATAATGCCAGTGATATGCAATAATATAGAAATAATAATTGCCTTATTAAATATTCATAATTACAATACAAATGCTCTCACTCTCTCATCCTCTGAGTGGCATTCGAGGGCATATTCCTAACAATCTACCACTTGCACTCAATGCCACAAACTATGGTATCTAATACCCATACTCTCTAGATGTCTATCTAAGACCTTATGAGATAGTGGCTTGGTAAGCGGATCAGCAACGTTATTTGCTGTGTCTGCAGTATAACATTCCATTCCTGAAACATTTCTCTAACAAAATGATATTTTCTCGCAATATGTTTGGTGTTGTGGTGAGCCCTATGCTCCTTATCCTGTGCAACAACTCTGTCTTTGTCACAAAATAGCATCACATGCTTCTCTGCATTAGGAACCACTTGAAGTTCCTCAGTGAACTTCTTAATCCAATAAGCTTCTTTAGCAGCCTCTGTGGCTGCCTGGTATTCGGCTTGACATATAGAGATAGCAGTCGAACTTTTCTTGGCACTTCTCCAAGAAACTAACCCACCATTCAGAGTAAAGATATACCCTGATGTGTATATATGAGCGTCCATGTCCCCCGAAAAATCAGAGTCTGTATAACTCATCACTCTAAGTTCTCTACTACCGTATGTAAGAACCAAGTCTTTAGTCCTCCTTAGATACTTAAGCATGTTCTTTACAGCAGTCCAATGTTCCTACCCTGGATTTGACTGAAACTGACTTGCTACGCTCACAGCATATTCAATGTCATATCTAATGCAAATCATAACATACATGAGGTTATCCACTACTGAAGCGTAGGACACCTTACTCGTTTCCTTTCTGTCTTCCTCACTTTGAGGATATATCTCTAAGGAAAGTTTTATGCCATGTCACATAGGTAGGTACCCTATTTTAGAATCTTCCATCCTAAATTGCTTCAGGATCTTTTCTATATAGAGGGCTTGGGAAAGACCTAACATTCTTTTCGCTCTATCCCGATAGGGGAGAATACCCAGAATATAGGTAGCTTCTCCCAAGTCTTTCATTGAGAACTCTTTACAAAGCCAAGCTTTCATAGAACTGAGTATTCTTACGTCGTTTTCTATAAGTAGAATGTCATATACATATAGTATTAAAAACACAATTTTTCTCCCACTAACCTTCTTGTAAATACAAGGCTACTCTTCGTTTTGGACAAAATCAAAATCTTTGACTGTCTCGTTAAAACGAAGATTCCAACTCCACGAAGCTTGCTTCAGTCCATAAATGGCACGCTGAAGTTTGCATACTTTATGAATATTGGTTTGAGATATGAATCTCTTAGGATATTCCATGTAAATCTCCTCCTCGAGGAATCCATTTAGGAATACCGTTTTCACATCCATTTGCCATATTTCATAATCTAAGTGGGCTGCTATGGCAAACATCATGTGAATAGACTTAATCATAAATACAGGCGAGAAGGTCTCGAAGTAATCAATTCATTCTCTTTGGGAATAACCCTTTGCCACAAGCCTCGTCTTATAGGTATCAACCTTTCTATCTCCAGCAGTTTTTATTTTATAGATCCATTTGTTTCGAATAGGCACTATGCCCTTAGGACGATATACTAAATTCTGGACCTGATTAGCATGCATTTAGTCTATCTCATCTTCCGTAGCTTCTTGCCACTTGGCGGAGTCAACATCTACCATCGCTTGGTCGTATGTAGAAGGATCATTCTCTTGACTACTTTTTGTCATCTCATGGACACCTAGTTCCTCTTGATGCAGATTGCCATACCTCTCAGGTAATTGAGAAATTCTACTAGACTTGCAAGGTTGTGTTTGTATTTCAGAAGGTTTGGTTCTAATATCTTGCATAGGTGTCTCATTTGATGTTTCTTTTATTTCTTCCAAAGAAATATTTCTACATGCGTCTCCTTCCTGAATAAACTTATCTTCCAGGAAGTGTGCTTGTATAGCAACGATGATCCTATGATCTTCGTGCATGTAGAATAGATATCCCATGGAATCCCCTGGATATCCTATGAAACGACCTTTCATAGACCTAGCTTCCAATTTCTCTATTTTAGTCTTCTTGACATAAGCAGGGCATCCCCAAATCCTAATGTGATTAAGACTTGGTTTCCTACCTCTCCACATTGTAACACCCCGAGATATTCGGAATAATTATAGCGCCGTAAACCCTTTATAGAAGAATTTACAAGGCTAAGTTAAAAGAAATGCTGAACAATACGAACGTACCACCAATAGTTGAGTAATTTAATAACCGGTTTAATCATCCAAAACAACCCATTTATTACAAATTTCTCAAATCACCACAAAAACAAACATACTCGAGTACTTAATACAAAATTAAAATACCAAAACAATTCAACGGATAACATCACTGTGCCCCTTCGTCATCCTGCCGGTACTGTGGTTGCTTCCCCGCTCCTCGACTACCTGAACATCAAAACAAATGTCCGCCCCTGGAGGGGTTAGCAAAACGATGCTAGTATAAGTATCATAATATACAAATCAGATATGCAACAATGATGCATAAAATGCGGACTTCTTATACCGGAATCCAACGATGTGAATCCACATGATTCCATCAACACAACACTGGGCAATCCAATGATCCAGCTCCCTCAGCATAGATCCCAAGATGATCCCGTCGGACCAACACGAGGTGGAAAACCCATCTAATGATCCAGCGCCCTTAGTATAGATCCCAAAATGATCCCATCGGACAAACACGAGGTGGATAACTGATCCAGAACCCTCAACATAGATCACACGATCCCTTCAGAACAATACAACATATATAATACAATTATGCATACATATATGCAAATCAATATGTTCATCATCATGAACAACATATGAATCAATAACCTGAACGACATTATGACAATTCAACTTGGATGATCTCATGTTCAACAACATGAATGACAATATGCATGGTCAAAATCATCAACATTAAACCAATAGTCAAATTACGATACTTGCCTTAGAAAGATGGCAAGAATTAAATACTTCAACGACTGTTAATACGCCCGAAGGTCGCCCCCTCGATCAATCACCTTGCAAGACTCGGACCTTATTCAAAAGAAATAACAAAGGGTTCAACTTACTTCACAAAGCTAATGTATGAACACCTAGCGCCTTAAGTTATATCCGAGTTAACATTAATGTAAGGCTGGTTCACGGTTTATCTACTCGATGAAAGCTAAGCCGGAATTAATGACATACTTCATACGAATCGAATGACCATAGCAAAGATGAAATGTCGACATCTACGGATTCTTAGATATATATGTCATTACAATCCAAACCTCAATCTTGATTTCTATTTCCAATAAATATATGGTTCGGCTAATCTTATAATTCATATCCAATGTATGATTCAAGATATAAGCATACCAAGGCGTACTAAGAAAGGAGATGATACAACGGTGTTCCGGGTTTGATTCTAATAACATAGTCAATTTAATCATGAATATGAAGAATATTTAAGCACCGCTCTCAAAACATGAATTATCTTCGGTGTAATGCCTTAGAAACCTCAGAAAATTCATTCGTAATCATCTTCAAATCTATAAGAAACTCAGGACTACATCCTAGGGTTCTATCCCAACAAGGTTCGATTTAAAACTCTAAACCATGAAGGAGAATCTAAGTATAATTGAATATATTCTTCTTAAAATTGAGGTTCGGCTCATCATGATAATAATAAACTTGGTAATCTCAAAAACATGTTCAAAACGTCATTAAGAACATGTATTCTGGTTGTGAAGGATTAACATACCTTAATATAGAGAAAAACGACGAAATACTTGGTGAAACTCAACACCGGAAGCTTGGACACCAATCCACAATGGTATACGATCTTCTAAACCGAGATGGGATGTTGATATAAGAGATTTATGGTGCTGGGGAGTTCTCAAGTTGCAGGAATCGGCAAAAGAGTGAGGGGGAAATGAAAAGGTGATTGAGGTCTATAAATAGAATTTAACATATTACGTACTTTAACAGCAAAGCCTTACGTACGTTATCGCCTTAGCATACGCTATTTTCCATCCTTAGCGTACGTTAACGTCCGGCAGTAGCTTACTGCCTCTTTTCTGGATTCTCTTACATTCGCTGTCCAAAACCTTTACGTACGTAACACTATAAACATATCGTATGTTATAACCCATGTCTAATATATGTTAAGCCTCGTTGACCTGCTTTATTGAAAATCCATCCAGGTTCACGTGGGGAAAATCCGACGAATCTCCCTCTGGCTCTGGTCCCCAACCTTATCTGATCTGCCTTTGACTGAAGCTTACGTACGCTACGCCACGATTATAACGTATGTTATATTCAACACATAACATAAGTTATGCTCAACATCTAGCATACGTTAAGACGTGCAGATGCATGCATGCATGAATGTATTGGAAACTCAAGAACGTAGGAATACGAATACGGAAAAACACACTTCGATTAATAATACCACATAATCAAATGTTACAAATTCGAATACAGGTAAAATACATAATAATTATCTGGGCATTCCATACTACCCCTCTAAAAAGAAGTTTCGTCCCGAAACTTAAGACGAAAACAATTCCGAGTATTTGGACTTCATACTATCCTCAGTCTCCCAAGTTGCTTCTTTGACTCCATGTCGAGACCACTGAACTTTAACCAACAGGATTGGTTTATTACTTAATTGCTTGACTCGACTCTCGAGTATCTTGATTGGCTTTTCTTCGAACGTGCCATCAATAGCCACTTCGATCTCGCCAAAATCGATGATATGACTGGGATCTGGTATATAACTTCGTAATTGGGATACATGGAACACATTATGAACATGACTCAGCAATGGCGGTAAGGCCATCCTGTACGCCAACTCCCCAACTCTTTCAAGGATCTCGAATGGCCCGATATATCTCGGACTCAGCTTTCCTTTTCTACCAAAATGGAAAATTCCCCGAGTAGGAGAATCCTTTAAGAGCACGTGGTCCCCAATATCAAACTCTAACAGGCGACGGTGCACGTCTGCATAAGACTTCTGTCGACTCTGGGCAGTCAACAGCCTTTCACGAATCAAAGCTACCTTCTCTTGAGTCTGCACTATCAACTTCGGTTCAGTCCCAATCAAGTCATACGAATCATCCCAAGATAGGGGTGATCTGCATCTCCTCCCGTATAACGCTTCAAAAGGTGCCATCTTAACGGAAGCATGCCAACTATTGTTTTAAGTGAATTCAATCAACGGCAGATGAACTTCCCAATCAGTTGACCAATCTAAGGCACAAGCTCTCAACATATCTTCTACTATCTGAATTCGGACTATCCATCAGTCTGAGGATGATAAGTTGTGCTAAGGTTCAGCTCGGTTCCCAAGGCTTTATGAACTTCCTTCCAAAAGTGTGACACAAAGCGACCATCTCGATCCGAAATAATGGTCTTCGGCGTACCATGCAATCGGATTATCTCCGCAATAAACACTCGTGCCAACTTCTCTGGTCCCCAAGTATCCTTAATACTCAGAAAATGAGCCGACTTGGTTAGGCGATCAACTATCACCCAAAATCATATTCATCCCCGCTCGGGGCCTTGGCATATTGGTGATAAAGTCCATCGATATATCTTCCCACTTCCATTCAGGAATCGGAAGTGGCCTAAACGTTCCGGCAGGTCGCTGATGTTCAATCTTAACCTGTGACAAGTTAAACACTTTGAGATGTATTCCACTACGTCCTTCTTCATATTTCCCTACCAGAATTCTGCTTTAGATCCTTATACATCTTACTGGTGCCCGGATGAATAGAATAGGGCTCGCTGTGAGCTTCCTTATTGATCGTTTGTTTCAAAACATCATCATCGGGGATGCAAAGCCAATTCTGTAATCTCAAGACTCCATCATCATAAATTACGAATCCTGGGGCCTTTCCCTTGTCCACTTCATCACGTAATCGAATCATTAGGGGGTCATCTAACTGTTTAGATTTGATTTCATCGATCAATGATGAAGTTAATTCCATCACAAATAATTGACCTTGAACTCCTTGTAACCATACTTCAATTTATTCACGAATCAACTCTCGCTGAATATTGGACTGAGACGTAAACGTTTCCAACATTCGAATATAAACAGGTTTGCGGCTTAGTGCATCAACTACCACGTTCGCTTTGCCCGGATGATAAAGAATTTCCATGTCGTAATATTTAATCAATTCCAGCCATCTCCTCTGTCTCTTTTTTAATTCCTTCTGACTGAAAATATACTTGAGACTCTTGTGACATGTGAAGACCTGACACTGAGTGCCGTACAATAATGTCGCCAAATCTTTAGGGCAAAGACAACGGCTGCTAAATCTAAATCATGTGTCGGGTAGTTAACCTTATACGGTTTCAACTGTCGAGAGGCATAGGCAATCACCCTATCCCTCTGCATCAACACGCAATCCAGACCCTGATTTGAAGCATCGCTGAAAACCACGAACCCATCAGTTCCGTATGGTAGTGCTAATATTGGTGCCATTGTCAGTCTTCTCTTAATTTCATTAAAGCTAGTCTGATTTTCTTGTCCCACACGAATTTCTGAGCCTTCTGAAACAGCTGAGTAAGCGGACGATCAATTTTGGAAAATCCATCCACAAAACGACGATAATACCCAGCAAGTCCTAAGAAACTTCGGACTTCCTTCATGTTCTTAGGAGATTCCCACTCCAAGATTGCAACTTTCTTCGGGTCTACCTGTACACCGTCGGTTGATATCACGTGCCCAAAGAACATTACTTCCTTAAGCCAGAACTCACATTTGGAAAGTTTTGCATAAAGTTGTTCATTTCTCGAAGTATTCAAAACAATACGCAAATGTTTTGCATGCTCTTCTGGATCCTTCGAATAAATCAAGATGTCGTCAATGAAGATGACCACGAATTTATCCAAGTATTCTAAGAATACCCAATTCAATAATTGCATAAACACCGCAGGATCATTGATAAGTCCAAATGGCATCACCACAAACTCATAGTGTCCGTACCGGGATCTGAAAGCGGATTTCGGTATATCAGATTCCTTAATCCTCAACTGATGGCATCCTGATCTCAAGTCGATCTTCGAGAATACCGTTGCCCCCTGCAGTTGATCAAACAAATCATCAATCCAAGGCAATGAGTATTTATTCTTTATCGTTATCTTGTTTAGCTCCCTGTAATCATTACACAATCGGATTGATCCGTCTTTCTTTCGAACAAAAAGAACGGGCACACCCCAAGGAGAAACACTAGGTTGAATGTAACCCTTCTGCAACAATTTCTCAAGCTGTTTCTTTAAATCATACATTTCGGTTGGCACCATATGGTATGGTGCTCTGGAAATAGGTGCGGCTCCTGGTTCCAATTGTAGGTCACAAGTCGTCCAGGAATAAGTCTAGAGGGGGGGTGAATAGACTTATTGAAACTCTTAAACTCTTTTTCACAAAGAGTAAGTTTCTTCAGCTGATGGATAAACAAATGACTTGGAGTCGTTTGTTCTTAATATGTGCGGAAATCAGCTGATGACGAAAATCAACTAATGAAACACTTAATGATGAATGTAGCAGTTAAGGTATGATGCTATAAAACAGTAAAGTACGCAGGCAATTATAGTGGTCTCAGAGGTGGGGTAATCCTCTACTAATCCACTTTTCTCCAAACCAGTTGGAGATGAATTCACTATAATTCTCAACCAGTGATAAATATTACAGTGATTCAACCAAACTAAAACAGCTTCCAACCAGTGGAAATTCGTGCCGTTGTAACACACTTGGCTGCCTTGCACCTCTTGATCCTCGATCCTTGGATGCCTTTACAATCTCTTAACTTCAACCAGTGAAGTGCCCCAAACTCAGGATTATAGACAAGAGTTTTTGTCTTCTCCAACTAAGAGCTTCTTCAAGTATGAACTTTTTAGAACCGCTCTTTTCTCGATGCTGTATTTCGCTTTTGAATAGCTTGAATGCTTTGATCGCTTGAAAGTATGTTCGCACCGATTAATTGTTGTGTGTCTATGCTCAGCTTCAAATCTTCGGATATATATAGGTCACGATCTCTGATCTTTTCCTTCATAGCCATTGCAAATCTTTTCAACAAATCCGTCCGTTGGAGAGGTAGACTTCATTGTTTTCTTTTTGAACGTTGCAAGGCTGGATTCCCATATTTTAATCTATCTTCCGACAGTTGTGAAGACTTCTGCATGTGATGTGCCGAATCTTTTGGATATAATAGGATTAAAGTCTTCAAGGTGGGTCTGGATGAATTATTTAATTCATATCTTTAGCGGGAATCTCTCTAATTTGTCTCTTCACGTTGCATGTGACTTTCCGTAATACTTGACTTTTCAACGCATGCTGACGTGGACTTGGAGTACTTGGCTGATCTCGACTAGGCTGATATGTAGTTAACTTCTCTGCAGTCTGGACCTCTCTGATGTTCACTGTTTAGGACTTATCTGATCAGATGACTTGTCTGAGGTAACTTGACTGCAGTCTGGTCAAACATCCTTGATGATTTTTGTTGACCAGAACTACTCTGACTTGACTCGGCTGTACCTCTCTGATGAACTTAGCTGATCTTCAGTACTTAGCCGATTGTTAGCCTAACTTAGTTTTGGCCTATAGAAGATACTCATTTGGTTCTTCTTTACATTTTGCCAAGTTTTATACTTAACATTATTTGGCCTATGGAAGATACTCATTTGGTTCTTCCTTACATTTTTGCCAAGTAATATACATTTGAATTTATACTGATGACATCATCAAAATCTAACAAGTATTCCTAACAAATTCCCCCTATTTTGATGATGGCAAAACTTAAGGAAATATTCAAATGAACAGGTCTGCACTTGAGTGCAAGACACAAACTAAAGTCAGTCTAATTTTTGAGACAACTGGGAATTTTCATTCAAAAGACTGTTATAAAGTTTTTTTGTTGATTACAAGTACATGGCTTGAATAGAATAAGTACAGAAAAATTAATCAACTACAAAAATTACAATTACATCCAAAAACTATCTGCCCCTTCCTCTGCGAACAGTTTGCTTGGGAGGTCTAAAGAGTTTTGCACCGATTGATCTACTTTTGATGGGTGCAAGACCATATTCCTCCTTATGACTAGGGCAGCAAAGTCTTGGTCTTCTTTTGAAGAGAACTTGTGCTCTTAACATAGCTTTCTAATTTCTCCTTGAAGTTCTAGCTCGTCAATCTCATTATCCAAACGGGTCGGCGCTTCCACTGCTCTGAATGGAGGAATCATAGGATAAGAATTCCACTTGGCTGCATATTTAAGCATGATTTTCCACAGAGTATGCCATCTAGCATCCATGTAGTTGATGAATGACTGCTGGGGCGAGCATTCTTTATCTTGGAGAATCTCCAAGAGGTAGAACTGTTCTGAGAATTGTTTCTTGGCATCCGCCCAATTGTTCATGAATTCTGATGGTAAGAATTCTTTAACATAACACAGCTATTTGCCTTCCCATTCGAATCTGTGTTCATCTTTCTCTCTTGTTCTTCTCTTCTTCTCCTGTTGCTTCTCCAGTGCTCTTGAGGTTAGGTGAGGCGAGATATCTCCTTTCTTTTCAGACTTGATGGTCCTCCTTCAATTTGGAGAATATCTTGCCTCTTCTTTGATCTTAGCTCTTTCCTTATTTCTTCTTGAGTACTTCCTTCCCCCTGTAGCCTATCTTCCCCCTTTTTGCCAGCATCAACTAAAGTAGTCAATTGCTGCTCTATTCTGCTCATCCAGTCAGACATGCCAAATGGCATTCTGTTGTTTGTAGGGGGAGGAGGCTGAGGTACTTCCCTCTGCAGCAAAGTGTCAATCTTTGCATTGATGGTTTGGAGGTCAGGGGTGACCTGAGATGCCAGTAACTCTCCAATGGTATCCTTCACTATTCGCCTTATCAGCTCAGTCACCGCATGTGAGATCTGAGCTGGTGGAGAGTGCTCGCCTGAGCCTTCTGCAATTGAACCACTGGGTGCGAGGCTCTATCTGCCGGTGGTACTCCGGATGTGGTCTTTTAAGTCCCCGATCTGGAGTCTCGGCTAACTCCACGTCGGTGGTGTCTTGGCGGAGTGCCCGACCCTGTCTGCAGCTTCTTCTTCCGGCTCTTTCTCTGGCTCCTTTTCCTTCGCCTCTTATTCTTTTTCTTTTTCATTTTCTTCTTCATCTATTTCTTTTTCTTTCTCAGATCCTTGATCTCCTCCTTCATCATCATCCTCATCATCATCATCATCATTATTATCATCATCCTCTTTCCTATCTTTTTCTCCTTCATCCTCATCATCATTTTCACCTTCATCATCATCCTTCTCTCCTTCATCATCCTTATGTTCTACTTCTTTACTTTCTTCTTCTCCTTCATCAATTAACTCTTCTGTTTTATCCACTTCTTCAGATTGTTTTTCAACTAAAATGTTTTCTTCTTCTCTTTTCTCTTCTTGCTCCTCTTCTTCGTTGACTAAAACAATAACCTCTTCTTCTCCATCTACTTCTTCAATCCTAATTTCTCTCTCTTCTTTCTCCTCCTTTCCAAATGAACCATAAAAAATACTATACATAATGGAATGGATGAATTGGTCCATGTTGGTTTTAAAATGAGACATGAACCAATTATCCTGGAGGATTAAAACGAAGTCTGATTCTTTACAAAAATGAATCAGTACATCCTCTATGGCTTGGGGATACTCCCAACCACTGGTTTCAATGTAAGTTTGAAGATTTGTAAATGACAGAGATTTGAAAAACTTCCACTCTTCAAAAATATTGACAAAAGAGTGTTTTAAGGCTTGTGGTTTAACAAGCTGTAATTGTTCAATGGTCAGGTTGAAAACATTATTTTCCAGCAGGTTAAATGTGTAATTGGCTTCAGGGATTGAGATGATTAAACCTGCTTCTTCTTCCTCAGGAATGTATGCTGGAGTGAGGACAACCACGATCTGAGTCTCCAGGCTGCCTGGAGCAGGCTGGTCTTCCAGGTGAGTAGGTGACCTGGCTGCAGGACTGGCATAGTGATCTGACTGCTCCTCCTCACTAAACTGTAGTCGCCTGGGCCTTTTGGGAGAGGGTTCTGGGGATGACTGCATGATGGACGGTTCTCCAGGGGCTGGCCCCCTTCTCTTGAATCGGACAGCTATGGGACTGTTATTTGACTCGGAGTCTGACTCGACTGCAGTTGGGTTGTCGGCTGCAGGTCGGTCCGACTCGCCTGACGAATAATATCTGGGGTAAGTCCTTGTGTCAAGTAGCTCTTTCAACATTTGGGCTGCTCTCCTTGTGTCTCCCAATTTTCTCAACGTTTCTTGGTCCAGATGACCAAGTCTTTTGTTGGTGTGGAAGGGGTCAGTACTTCCCTTCGCCATACCTGTCTTCTCAAGGATCCAACTCAGCTGCGTTCCAAACGCCAGCTTGGATCGGAATCTCTTTTCATCAGAAAGCCATTCGGCTTTGTTGACTTCTCGAACAAGCTGCCTAAAAATATAGTCAGCCCAATCAATTTCCTCATCTTGAATCAGTGCTCCCAGCACTGTGAACTTCGCCGATGACAGTTGATCATAACTGCCGGCCATACCCATGATGATCTTGTTGGTAATATCCAATGCAAAATGATAGACCTTCTTAATCTCACTCCTTTTAGCGGTGAGTTTCAGCTTCTCCGGCTGATTCTCCGCCTTGATCTTCTTCCAGGTTTCGGCTGCTGACTGCTTGAGTGCTTCGACAGCTATGCCGCGGTGTTTCATACCGAAAACTGTACGAATCGACTCTCGCGATATGTCGACTTGTCTTCCGCCAATTGTGCTTCGAATTCCATCCTGAATCAAATAGGCTTCGCGGTAGAACGCGATAACATCCTCCTTGTACAAATGTTGAGGACTGATATCCAGGAATGGGTAGATCCCATTTAGCTTCATCGATCGGATTAGGTCAAGCACATCGTAATTCTCCAGATTTGCTTCCAATAGGCCTTTGAAATCGACGACCAGGGAAAATATAATCTGATCCTTGACCGCTCTCATGTTAACGCCTTCGAAGTACGATTCCATTTCTGCAAACAAAGGATTTTTAGTGTATTTGGAGTTCAAGAATTTTTGCTCTGTAATTCTAGGGTTTCTGGTAAGCGTAAAAGGTAAAGTGAAGATTTTCTTTCCTTATAGAGAAGATGAAAAGACGTTGGATTAAATATTTATTTTGAAACGGTGGTACGCCTTTTGAGATTCTTTTAAATTTCAAATTTGAATCGGTGGTCCAGGTGGAGTTTTTTTTAAACTTTGACGGTTGGTTTTAATTGGCCACCGTGGAGGTCGGTTTATCAAGTGATCGCCACATGTATTTAGATGCCACTTGCGAACCAAAAATTAATATATTTAAATGCCACTTGTGAACCAAAATCAATATAATATTATTATACATATGGCAGATAATAATTAAATATTCAGAGGTCGGTTATGTTTAGAAAACTTAGCTGGTTTGACTGTTGACTGTTGACCGCTCTGCATCAGGTGAGTTGACTTCATGGACTTCTCGCCTGGGATTCTGATCAGCTAGGTTCCTTGTCCGTCCTTCGTCCTCTTGCCTGCATCAGCTAGGATCCGTCCTTCCTCTGATATGCTTAAGCTTGCTTTTGTACTAGATTCTCAATCTAGTAATCCAAGATCTCTGCTCAGCTCCAAAAACTTTTCTTCTGGCAAAGGTTTGGTAAAGATGTCAGCTATCTGATAGTCTGTGCTGACTCTTTCAACTCTAACTCTCTTGTTAAGCACATGGTCTCTGATAAAGTGATGCTTAACATCAATGTGCTTAGTCCTCGAATGCAAAACCGGATGATTGGTTATTGCAATAGCACTATTGTTGTCACACCAGATAGGGACTTCATTGGCAATGATATTATAATCCCTCAGCTGTTGTCTGATCCATAGGATTTGGGCACAATAGCTACCTGCCGCTAGATATTCTGACTCTGTGGTGGAGATAGAGTTAGAAACCTACTTCTTGCTAAACCAGGATATCAGTCTGGTTCCTAGGAATTGGCACGTTCCACTAGTGCTTTTCCTATTGATTTTGCATCCTGCGAAATCTGCATCTGAGTATCGTGACAGCTCGAAATTATCATCCTTGGATACCAAAGTCCAACATTGACTGTAGACTTGAGGTATTTGATTATCCTTTTGGCTGCATCTAGGTGTGATTGCTTCGGCTTGGACTGGAATCGCGCACAAACTCCTACGGCATAGGATATGTCTGGCCTGCTTGCAGTGAGGTAAAGCAGTGATCCACTGAGTCATCTGTAGTGGGTTGAGTCCACTGATATGCCTCCCTCATCTGCATCTAAGTGAGTACTTGTGCTCATAGGGATTCTTGCTAGCTTGGCTGATTCCATTCCATATCTCTTGATTAGATCTTTGGTATACTTAGCTTGGGTGATGAAAATTCCTTTTTCCATCTGCTTAACTTGTAGTCCGAGGAAGAAGTTAAGCTTTCCTATCATACTCATCTCAAATTCTCCTTGCATGAGATTAGAGAATTTCTCTCATAACTCTGGATTGGTTGAGCCAAATATGATGTCATCCACATATATCTGGACTATTAATATGTGGCCTTCGTGCTCCACTCTGAATAGGGTCTTGTCCACCTTCCCTTTGCAAAAACCATTCTTCTCGAGAAACACAGATAGTGTTTAATACCACGCTCTTGGTGCTTGCTGAAGTCCATAGAGAGCCTTCAACAGCTTGTAGACTTTGTCTCCTTTGACAAAACCTGGGGGTTGCTCTACATAGACTTCTTATTCTAGGATGCCATTTAGAAAAGCACTCTTTACATCCATCTGATAGACTTCAAAATCTTTGAATGCAGCATATGCGAGGAATAGTCTGATGGCCTCTAATCTTGCAACTGGTGCATAGGTTTCATCAAAATCTATTCCTTCACACTGTGCATACCCTTTTACTACAAGTCTGGCCTTATTCCTAACAACAGCTCCGTCTTCATCACTCTTATTTTTGTACACCCATTTGGTGCCAATAACCTTCTTGTGATCTGGTCTGTCTGTTAGTTCCCAAGCTTTGTTTCTTTCCATCTTCTCCAGTTCCTCTTGCATGGCATTTATCCATGAATAATCTTCTAAAGCTGGTTCTGTAGTTTTAGGTTCTATCTGTGACATAAATCATGAGAACATAGCCATTCCTGCTGGTAGGGTTGACTGTCTTGTCTTAACTCCATCAATCAGCTTCCCGATGATTTGCTGGATTGGATGATCTTTCAGCCACTTGGGGATATCGTCTTCTTAAGTGCATTCCCCCTGTTGAATTGCTCGGTGGATTTGACATCGACTTGGTTACGGTCTCCTTGGTCTGCATTTGGATCGATTACCGTCTTGTCATCTGCGGCTTAGTGCGATCTGCAGATGAGTCTTTATCGGCTACGGTGGGTCTTCATCGGCAAGCTGGATCGAGATAGGTTTAGTGATCTGTCGATCTGCGGTTGGGTCTTGGCGGCTACGGTTGGATCTTGGTGAGTCTGCGGTGAGTCCACCATTCAGTTTCATGTCTGAATGACTTCTTCAGGGTTGCTGACTTGAGCTTGTTCTCAATTAACTCAACTTGCTTCCTGTACTCAACAGTAGATTCATCAAAAACAACATGGGGTGTTTCCTCCACAACTAAGGTTCTTTTGTTAAATACTCTATATGTCTTGCTTCTTTGTGAGTATCCCATAAAGAGACCGTCATCAGTTTTAGCATCAAAGGCATTTAGTTGTGTTTTACCGTTGTTGTGGATGAAACACTTACAACCAAAAACATGAAAGTAAGCAACAGTAGGAGTTCTATTATTCCAAACCTCATAGGGAGTTTGGCCATGTCTCCCTACTATCATACTCACATACGAGTGTGACATCTTGTGTTGTGACTTGACCCAGAACCTCTTGGCGAGTCATTACGCAATCATGGACCTTCTTTGCTTCCTTCAGTTGTTTCTTCTTTCGGCAACGCCATTACTGGGAGTCTGGCTGCAGAGGCTCATCTTGGATCCCATTCGATCATGTAATGTCGGTGATCGCCTTGTTGAGAAACTCTCCTCCTCTATCTGATCTGATCTTGATGATGGATATAGATTTCTCATTCTGAATCCTTCTCAGCATCTCAGGTAGCTTGGTCAAGGTTTCACTTTTCTTATACAAGAAGATAATCCAAGTGTACCTTGAATAATCATCTACTACAACAAGTGCATGCTTTCGGCCGCTTAGAGTCCTTGGCTTGATAGGACCAAATAGATCCATGTGGAGTAGATCTAAGATCCTTGTTGTGAGAGTTGTAGGCTGGACTGGCTTGAATGATGCTCTGGTCTGCTTTCCTTTCTGACATGCATCACAAAGTGCTTCCTTCTTGAATGCTTCATCTGGAAGTCCTCTGACCAGCTTCTGAGAGCTAATCTTGTTGATGGCTTTGAAGTTTAGGTGACATAGTCTTTTGTGCCACAGCCATCCGTTCTCAGCTACTGTCTTGGATAGAAAACAGGAGTTAGGTGTTCCTGTGTTCCAATCTATTATGTAGACATCTCTCCTTCTGAAGCCTTGTAGCTTTACTTCACCAGATAAAATATCTATCACCATACATTTCCAGATGGTGAAGACTACTATATTTTTCTCATCGCAAAACTGACTTATGCTTAGGAGGTTGTACTTGAGCCCTTTGACATAGTGAACTTTGGATATCACAATATTTCCTCGGTGCAGCTCTCCAAAGCCCTTTGTTTGTCCTCTAGAGCTATCTCCAAATGTTACATCAGGACCTCTTTCTTTGGTGTATCTGGATAGCATCTTTTTGTTCCCGGTCATGTGCCTTGAGCATCCAGAATCTACAAACCATTCTTCACCTCCAAAGTTTGAGCTTGTGGAGATGTGGTTGTAGTCCTTCCACCTTTTCTGCAATCAAACAAGCAGAGATTTAGGTACCCAGATCTGTGTGGGTCCTCTCGGGTTAGCTGGTTTCCTGGAGAATTGATTTCTCCTTGGATTGTGAAAGTTATTATCATTATAACCCTTATAAGGTGTGTAAGGTCGAGGTCTGAATCTCTTGTTGGGATTGTATACCGGATATTCCTCAAAATACTGATAGTGTGGGCCATTTATAAATCTTGGCTGAGACCATTTATTAAATCTTTGTGGTCTCCACACTTGTTCATTTTGGAAATTAGGATAACCTTGAGGTTTCCATCTGCCCCTCCCATTTTGAAATCTGTTTTTAGGGAGTTGTTGATAATAGTGGGCATGTTATGCAGCCGCTTCTGCCTGGGCCATTGCCTAGTCGCTTGTCTAGGTGGTGCCTTGTGAAACACATTGCGGCTGAGACTTGTGACTTTTGTTGCCTATTTTTAAATATCGGTTTGTATGTAGGCTCGTGATCGAGACAATTGTTTCTCCTTGATAAAAGTAGTTTTAGAACTAGAGGGAGTGTGAGGATCATATCGAGGCACGATCTCGGAATATAGTGGCCTCTTATTGGTACACAATTCTTCGGGGTTGAAGACGCCTTCGGGGAGGTTATTTCTGCGCTTTGAGTCTTATTTGCTGAGTCGACTTAGTAAATTCGGCTTTGACATGAGCAAGTGCGGTGATTTTTCTTTAAGTAAGACCGTTATTCGATTTATCTCATTTGTATTAACATCGGCTGGTTTTAAAGTCGATTGCGATTATCTCAACCTTATTCGATTCTAGGTGAGTTTTCAAAATCATTTTTAATTTGCTATTCTCATCTTGCATTTGAGTCTTCTCTCTTGTCTGATTGGTGGCGATTTGAGTGTTTCAAAATCTTTAAATAGGCGATTCTGATTCGTGCGAGATCCATATCTTGTGACATGGCTGAACTATTATTTGAACCAGAGGGTTTATATGTTACCTCTTCATCAGCTAGGTTGGCCATCAGGCGGTCATACTCTTCATCATCATCGAAAAGAATCCATTGCTTGATTCTACATGCTCCCGATCTTCTCCGATGAGGGCCTTCCTTCTATCTTCTTTTACGCCCACCTCCTTCTTGCTCTCGTCCTTCTTGAGATCGGGACAGTCGATTTGGATGTGTCTGTCTTGTGACAATTGTAGCACTCCACCTTCGACTTAGGCTTCTGGTTCCTTCTTGGATTCTCCTTATAATTTTTCTTGTATTTGGAGTAGTTTTTCCGGAAGTTGCTGAACCTTTGCATTGTAAACGCCATTTCTTCCTCAAAATCTAATGGATTTGGAGGCTTTACATCAGATAAGCTCTTGGCGGGGGACTCGGCTGCAAAGGCTATTCCCTTCTCTGCAGGCTCAGTTGAGGATGAACTTGGAAGCTCGAACTCATAAGCCTTCAGATCAGAGAACAGTTCTTGGATCTTTATCTTATTGAGATCCTTGGACTCTCTCATGGCCACTGCCTTCATACTCCATTCTGGATTGAGAGATCTTAGTACCTTCAGCGCCATCTCCCTATTGCCATAAGATTTGCCGAGGGAGTTGATCTCATTGATAATCTCAGTGAACCTTGTGTTCACTTGGTCTATGGATTCGCCATTCTTCATTTTGAAGTTGTCAAATTTTTGAATAGCAATTGACAACTTGTTTTCCTTGATCAGCTCCGTTCCTTCACACATTAGGGCTAATGTGTCCCAGATTTCTTTGGCATTCTTGCAATTCTTGATCTTGACCATGGTGGATTTGTCAGGAGTTTGATATAGCACATCTCTGGAACGGTTATCAAGATTGGCCAGCTTTCTTTCTTCAGGAGTCAGCTCTGTCCTCTTCTTTGGGATCTTCTCTGTCTTCCCTGCTGCGATCTCCTCTGCAGTGTTGTCCTTCTCGAAGATGAATGGACCGTCCTCGATGATGCACCACATGTCATCATGGATTGAAGATAAGTGTGCCTGCATCCTTATCTTCCAAAGATCATACTCGTCAAGTGAAAACACAGGGAGTCTAGAATGCATGTGTTCCATCATAAAATGAGAGTAAAGATATATCTCTGATATAGATCTGGTTCGTGAATTAAATGAACCAACCTCTCTGATACCACTTGTAGGTCACAAGTTGTCCAGGAATAAGTCTAGAGGGGGGGCGGGTAAATAGACTTATTGAAACTCTTAAACTCTTTTTCACAAAGAGTAAGTTTCTTCAGCTGATGGATAAACAAATGACTTGGAGTCGTTTGTTCTTAATATGTGCGGAAATCAGCTGATGACGAAAATCAACTAATGAAACACTTAATGATGAATGCAGCAGTTAAGGTATGATGCTATAAAACAGTAAAGTACGCAGGCAATTATAGTGGTCTCAGAGGTGGGGTAATCCTCTACTAATCCACTTTTCTCCAAACCAGTTGGAGATGAATTCACTATAATTCTCAACCAGTGATAAATATTACAGTGATTCAACCAAACTACAACAGCTTCCAACCAGTGGAAATTCGTGCCGTTGTAACACACTTGACTGCCTTGCACCTCTTGATCCTCGAACCTTGGATGCCTTTATAGTCTCTTAACTTCAACCAGTGAAGTACCCCGAACTCAGGATTATAGACAAGAGTTTTTGTCTTCTCCAACTAAGAGCTTCTTCAAGTATGAACTTTTTAGAACCGCTCTTTTCTCGATGCTGTATTTTGCTTTTGGATAGCTTGAATGCTTTGATCGCTTGAAAGTATGTTCACACTGATTAATTGTTGTGTGTCTGTGCTCAGCGTCAAATTTTCGGATATATATAGGTCACTATCTCTGAGCTTTTCCTTCATAGCCGTTGCAAATCTTTTCAACAAATCCGTCCGTTGGAGAGGTAGACTTCATTGTTTTATTTTTGAACGTTGCAAGGCTGGATTCCCATATTTTAATCTATCTTCCGACCGTTGTGAAGACTTCTGCATGTGATGCGCCGAATCTTTTGAATATAATACGATTAAAGTCTTCAAGGTGGGTCTGGATGAATTATTTAATTCATATCTTTAGCGGGAATCTCTCCAATTTGTCTCTTCACGTTGCATGTTACTTTCCGTAATACTTGACTTTTCAACGCATGCTGACGTGGACTTGGAGTACTTGGATGATCTCGACTAGGCTGATGTGTAGTTAACTTCTATGCAGTCTGGACCTCTCTGATGTTCACTGTTTAGGACTTATCTGATCAGATGACTTGTCTGAGGTAACTTGACTGCAGTCTGGTCAAACATCCTTGATGATTTTTGTTGACAAGAACTACTCTGACTTGACTCGGCTGTACCTCTCTGATGAACTTAGCTGATCTTCAGTACTTAGCCGATTTTTGGCCTAACTTATTTTTGGCCTACAGAAGCTACTCATTTGGTTCTTCTTTACATTTTGCCAAGTTTTATACTTAACATTATTTGGCCTATGGAAGATACTCATTTGGTTCTTCCTTACATTTTTGCCAAGTAATATACATTTGAATTTATACTGATGACATCATCAAAATCTAACAAGTATTCCTAACACCAATTCCATATTAAACTCTACGGTTCTGTGCGGAGGTAATCTAGGTAGTTCGTCAGGTAACACATCTGAGAATTCGTTCACCACTAGAATAGATGATATCTCTACTCCTTCTTCCTTCTTCATGGCATAACATCAAAGCCGGGTACAACTCTGTTTCAACAATTTAATCGCATTCATGGCTTTGATCACTTTTCCTGAGCTTCATGGTCTCCATCCTTCGAATAAATGTTAAGATCCATCAGCAGCAATAATCGAGATAACTCTCTTCCGATAACTGAAAATAGCCCCATGACGATTGATCCAATCGTCTCCAAGAATTAAATCATCACCATGGATGTCGACCATAATAAGATTTGACGGCCAATTTCTCCCTCCTATCGACACAGGAAAATTTCTAGCTTCTAGATTTCCCATAGTTCTCTCTCCACTCGGCAAACTCACAACATAAGGTTCACAATCATGCAAACACGAGATTTTCAAACGATTAACACAGTTTTATGATATGAAAGAATGAGTAGCTCCTGAATCGAATAGGACACTAACTGGTTACAAAAGAATCTGAATCGTACCTGATGCAATAGCAGTGTTCTGATCATCTGATCTCCTCATCTCATAAAGGTGCGGAGGAACGGACCCAGCACTGGATGCTTCTCTTTTTTTTCAAAATTCTACTGTTGAAGACCACTCTGCTGTGTTAGGTTCACACTCGCCTTTTTCAGAACTTGCGCTAAAGTAC
Source organism: Orobanche coerulescens (assembly GCA_033398695.1). NCBI lineage: Eukaryota > Viridiplantae > Streptophyta > Magnoliopsida > Lamiales > Orobanchaceae > Orobanche > Orobanche coerulescens. Next base: position 58,121,025 of record CM065803.1, read on the forward strand.
GATCTACAAACGATCTAGTCGCATTCCCTCAAAATGTCACATGATGTCCTTCTTGCCCACATTCAAAACAGGTCCTAGAAGGAGCAGAGCAATCTCGCCGAACATGCCCTGGTCGTCCACAGTTATAAGACTTCTTTGCTGCATCGGTAACCGTTGATGCCGTTCTGAACTTATTTCCGCCTCGAGAAGGATACAGAGGCCTCTTGGATGAATGGAATGAGGACTCGACCTTGCGGGGGCCCACTACCCTTGCCCTCAAAGAAGATGTCAGACACTCTCTGCTTCTTCGATTCCACAAATTTTTCCACTGCTGTCTCTTTCATCTCGTAAGCCAGGGCTTTATCCTGATATTATCGAAGAGTAGTACATTCAAACCCCGACATATATTGTTGGATATCCGGCTTCATCCGCATGTCGAAGTGAAAAATCTTTTCTGCCTCGGTTCTGACTAGATGTCGCACAAAGGTTAGTTGGTGATTAAAAGACTTAATCATACCCATAAACGATGCCTCCAAATTTTGTGGTGAGAAAAATTATCGAACTCTAGCCTCTCCAACTGGACGAGGACAATATTCATCATTAATTTGAATTCTGTCCGGTCATCATTATGATCCTCAGGTCGAATGGCTTCCCACCAGTCGAAAGCTGCCCCGATCAGAAAATACTGAGTGATCGGAACTTTTTGGCCATTGGGACAATTAATTCCCGCAAATATCTTCTCCAGTTATTTCAGCCAGAGGTCCCATGTAGGCATATCTGAAGAACCATCAAATTTTGGTGGGTGTAATTTGACCCTTCTGAAAGCCACTTGTCTCCCCGGTTGTCTTCATTACGTTGTTGGCCCATCGTCGCTTACATACGGTCAACCACCTGAGCAAATTGGGTCATTTGAGTGACCACTTGTTGAAGCACTTCCGGCATGTTAGGATTTACATCTTCATCCACAGTTTGTGCTCGGTCATTGTTAACTGATTCATGTTGTCCGCCAGAACTGGAATCAGCTTGATTAGCCGACAAATTCGGGGTAGACGACGAATCTTCTCATCTCGCTTTACCACGTCTACATCCGCGTCCACAACCTCCTCTCAATATATTGTAAACAAAAATACTAAATACCCAGAGCAAAATCTTCTAAAATTCGTCAATATCCACAAAACACGCAATAATTAAAATGGTAGTATATGAGATTAGGAAACTTACAACCACAGTCCACATGATGACGTTGTCTGTATAGGTGATATTATACGTGATCGACAAATCAAACGACATAAACAGACCCAACTAAACCTAACTGCCAAGATATCTATGAATCTTAGCTCTGATACCATATTATGTAGCACCCCGAGATATTCAGAATAATGACAGTGTCGTAAACTCTTTATATAAGAATTTACAAGGCTAAGTTAAAAGAATTGCTGAAAATATGAAAGTACCACCAATAGTTGAGTAATTTAATAACCGGTTTAATCATCCAAAACAACCCATTTATTACAAATTTCTCAAATCACCAAAAAAAACACGTCCTCGAGTACTTAATACAAAACCAGAATACCAAAACAATTTAACGGATAACATCACTGTGCCCCTTCATCATCCTGCCGGTACTGTGGTTGCTTCCCTGCTCCTCGACTACCTGAACATCAAAACAAATGTCCACCCCCGAAGGGGTTAGCAAAACGATGTTAGTACAAGTATCATAATATACAAAATCAGATATGCAACAATGATGCATAAAATGCGGACTTCCTCTACCGGAATCCAACGATGTGAATCCACATGATTCCATCAACACAACGCATGGTAATCCAATGATCCAGCGCTCTCAGCATAGATCCTAAGATGATCCCGTCGGACCAATATGAGGTAGACAACTGATCCAGCACCCTCAGCATAGATCACACGATCCCTTCAGTTCAATACAACATATACAATACAAGTATGTATACACATATGCAAATCAATATGTTCATCATCATGAACAACATATGAATCAATAACCTAAACGACATTATCACAATTCAACTTGTATGATCTCATGTTCAACAACATGAATGACAATATGCATGATCAAAATCACCAACATTAAACCAATAGTCAAATTATGATACTTGCCTTAGAAAGATGGCAAGAATTAAATACTTCAACAACTGTCAATATGCCCGAAGGTCTCCCCCTCGATCAATCACCTTGCAAGGCTCGGACCTTATTCAAAAGAAATAACAAAGGGTTCAACTTACTTCACAAAGCTAACGTACGAACACCTAGCGCCTTAAGTTATATCTGAGTTAACATTAACGTAAGGCCGGTTCATGGTTCATCTACTCGATGAAAGCTAAGCTGGAATTAATGACATACTTCATATGAATCGAATAACCATATCGGAGATGAAATGTCGATGTCTACGGATTCATGGATATATATGTCATCACAATCCAAACCTCAATCTTGATTTCTACTTCCAATAAATATATGGTTCGGCTAATCTTACAATTCATATCCAAGGTATGATTCAAGATATAAGCATACCAAAGCATACTACGAAAGGAGACGATACAACGGTGTTCCGGGTTTGATTTCAATAACATAGTCAATTCATTATAACCATGAATATGAAGAAGATTGTTAATTCAAGCACCTCTCTCAAAACACGTATTATCCTCGGCGAAATACCTTAGAAACCTCAGAAAATTCATTCGAAAACATGTTCAAATCCATAACAAACTCAGGAAACTACATCCTAGGGTTCTATCCTAATAAGGTTCGATTTAAAACTCTAAACCATGAAGGAGAATCAAAGTATAATTGAACCTATTCTTCTTAAAACATGAGGTTCGACTCATCATGATAATAACGAGCATGGTAATCTCAAAAACAGGTTCAAAACATCATTAAGAACATGTATTCTGGTTGGTGAAGGTTTAACATACCTTAATATAGAGAAGAACGACTAAATACTTGGTGAAACTCAACACCGGAAGCTTGGACACCAATCCACAAGGGTCTACGATCTTCTTAACCGAGCTCGGATGTTGATATAAGAGATTTATGGTGCTGGGGAGTTCTCAAGTTGCAGGAATCGGCCAAGGAGTGAGGGGGAATGAGAAGGAGGTTGAGGTCTATAAATAGAATTTAACACATTACGTACGTTAACAGCAAAGCCTTACGTAAGTTATCGCCTTATCATATGCTATTTGCCATCCTTAGCGTATGTTAACATCTAGCAGTAGCTTACTGCCTCGTTTCTGGCTTCTTTTACATACGCTATACAAAATCTTAACGTACGTAACATTATGAACATAGCGTATGTTATCACCCATATCTAACATATGTTAAGCCTCGTTGACCTGCTTTATTGAAAAGCCGTCCATGTTCACGCGGGGAAAATCCGGCGAATCTTCCTCTGGATCCACACGCTGACCTTATCTGATCTGCCTTTGACTGAAGCCTACGTACGCTACGCCACGATTATAATGTACGTTATATTCAACACTTAACGTACATTATGCTCAACATCTAGTGTACGTTATGACGTGCAGATGCATGCATGCATGAATGTATTGGAAACTCAAGAACGTAGTAATATGAATACGGGATAACATACTTTGATTAATAATACCACATAATCAAATGTTATAAGTTCAAATAGTGGTAAAATACACAATAATTATCTGGGCATTACACACATCTCATGTAGAGTCTTAGGAATGGATTTGGAAGGACATCTGTTCAAGATATGTGCAGTAGTAAGGAGCGCGTGTCCCCACAGACAAATCAGTAGATCAGTATAATTAAGCATGGAGCGAACCATGTCCAACAAGGTCCGGTTTCTTCTTTCTGATACAACATTTAATTATGGAGTAGCTGGAGGAGTGAATTGTGACATTATTCCTAGTTCTTTTAAGAACTCATCAAACTCGGTACTCATGTACTCACCACCTAGGCTGACCGGAGAGTCTTAACACGGTTACCTGTTTGATTTTCAACTAGGGCTTTAAATTCCTTAAGTTTATCAAAAGCTTCATTAAGTACACGAACCCATACCTAGTATGGTCATCAGTGAATGTAATGAAATACTGAATGCCATCTCGTGCCACTTCAAAAGGGCCACATGCGTCGGTATGGATCAATCCAAGTTTTTCAGCAGCTCCATGTGAAGGGTAACTTAGTCATTTTGCCTTGAAGGCAAGGTTCACAAGTTGGATAGGGATCTGATCCCAATGGACCCGTAAGCCCATCTTTCTCCATTTTATGAACTTTGGTCTGACCAATATGACCAAGTCTAAGATGCCACTTAAGTGCTTGGTTTGTTTCATCCCTACCACGCTTACTAGTTATAGTGTTCACAGTTATTTTATTCTTTAGATTCAAATGGTATAAACCATTTAATAATATAGCAGTACCAACCAATTTATTTCTAAAATAAATACGACTGGACCCATATCCAATAAAGAAGTGAAATCCCTTTCGGTCCATGACCAGAATTGATACAATATTCTTGTGCACGTTGGGAAAACAAGTACATCATCTAAAGTAAGAATAAAATCAGATTCTAAATTCAACAAATAGGGATCCAATATCAAAAGCCTTGACACTAAGTCCACTTCCGATGGTGACCATCACAACCCCTGAATCCAGCTTCCTACTTCATTCCAGATCCTGATTCATTGTACAAATGTGAGAACTCGCACCGGAATCAAGTATCCAAGAAGTAGAATATACAGTTACAGAACAATTTGTTTCCAAAACCAGTAGTTCCGTACCTGAAGGCGCATTATGGTCAAGCTTTGGACAGTACGTCTTCCAGTGGCCTAACTCACCGCAGTTGAGGCATACATCCGTCTTCTTGGCCTCTTGCTCTTTTGAACCATTGGGGCCTTGCCCCTTCCCTTATCAATCTTGGCTATTTGACCTAACTGCCTTTTGTTCTTTTTCATCTTATTCTTGTACTTCCAAGTCTCAGAAGAAATCACAAGTGCAGATTCCTTTTCCTTTGTCTTCATCTGAGACTGGACAGTCGTCAGTTTGTTCATTAGCCCAGCTAAGTTGCATGAAATCTCATTACTGTTGAAGTTCATGACAAATTGGGAAAAGGAGCCAGGAAGTGACTGCAGGATAAGGTCAGTTTGGAGAGATGCATGCATCTGAAAATCAATAGCTTCCAATCTCTCAATCATCGAGATCATTTTGAGGACATGGTCCCCAACCCTCTCCTTCCTTCATCCTGGCACCGAATAATTGCTTTGATATATTATATCTAGCAGTTCGACTATGCTCTCCATAGACCTCAGCCAGGTGCGCTAACATGGCTTTCGAAGACGTCATCTTTTCATGGGCACATTGAAGCTCATTAGTCATTGAGCCTAACATGTACCCGCGCACTCTTACATCGTCTTTCACCCATTTTTCATGGGCATCGACATCTTCCTGATTTGCTCGGGTTCTTGCAGGAGCCACTGGGATGTCCTCCTCCAAAACGTATCCCAGCATATCCTGTAACACCACAAACTAGGTGAGTATTACAGTGTCGTGGACCCCCGACTGGGACCCACTAGGCGAATGAAAATTAATGAATTAAGTGATATAATTGTAGTACCGAACCACAGTATATCATTAATTACTCCGATGAGGAGTTTCAAGTACAACACACCCACGAAAATACAGAATACAAGTATATTATATATGAAGATAAAATATACAACACCGAATGAAAATGAACATCCAAACGGAAATCTGTAGCGAAAATAAAATGAAGAAAACATGAATGACTGAAAGGACTGGGGCCCCCTACTAGTATCATTGGGACTCCTCGCCGTCAACGTTCTCTTCCCGTGCTTTATCCTTGCCATGACCTGAAAATAACATCCCCCAACGGGGTTAGTTACACAGAACATCAATCCTCAAGAGTTGAATAAACGCAATCATGATATATCTTAATTTTGAAATTAAGCTGAAGAGGGGCATCATAGTACGCCCGTAATGGTATGTGCAAGTGCACAAGACGAGTGTCCGGACACACCCGCCCTTGTACCTAATTAGTCTCACGGAGGACGTTACCGTGTGCACAGTCCAATGTGTCGGTGAACCCAATCACATGACTATCACGTGCCCGGCTAAAAATTCCACACATCCCCACCCGGCCACGCAATATGAACCCAGAAGGTCATATGGACAAGAATGACCATGAAGAATATTAATGAAACAATCCGACAAAGTCAAGAATGACTCACCGAGATGAAATGATAGTGAAATGAATGAGAGCTCAATAGAATGATTGGAACCGTCGTTCCTCATGAATGAAGTGATTATTTGACAATTACAAGTCTCAATACGGTTAATACATTATAAATGAATTATGATTATGAATGAACAACAACGAAAGGAATGAATATACTTTTACCCGAGTAAGAATTAACATACACAACACCGGTGAAGAATGTCCTTCCTCGAACAATGTCGTAAAATGAGATGCCGGTCGCTCGAACAACCTTGACTAACATAATTACCAACAATCCGCTCAATATACGTATCAAGCATGAATTACGACTACTCAAAGGTCGATACAACAATATCGAAACTCACTGAGGCATTTAAACAACCACTTAGTGAACATCAACCCTTGATTATAACCAAAACCCAAATATATCAAAACCAACTTCAAAATGAGTAGTTCAATCCAACAAAATACCTTCAATGATATCAATATTCCAATAGGAGACCGCAACTCGAAGTTACGACAATTATAATCGGTAACCCCCAAAATAACCAAAGTCAACATCCAGGGTTCTTGATTAATTCTCCAAATGTTCATCAAATACGAAAAACATATCAATAAATCCATAGGAATACATTTATCCAAGGTAGATAATACATATCTAACATGTTCCAACATAAATCCAAGCTTACACGAAGAGATCGGAAGGAAAATACTCAAAATACGAAATTTTAGAGCCAAGAAATAATTACCTTGATTTGATGTGTTGGAGAGGATGAAATGATGATTAATCCAACTCAGAAACTTGAAGATGATGATATGTGAGTGCATCTCGAAGAGATTCTTCCAAATCGCCCGAAAACGCCCGGAATCGCCCAAAAACGAAGTGAGAAGTGAGAAATGACGAAACTGGCCGATCATCCTATTTATCTGTTTCGACTTAGTGCACGCTAAGCCCTGATATTTAGCGTGCGTTAACGGGTGTCCTGGGTAGTCCAGTACCCTCTGTCCGAAATGGTAGCGTGCGCTACGTACCTTTTGTAGCGTGCGCTACAGCCATATACTTAGCGTGCGTTAACCTCAAATGTTAGCGTGCGCTAATTGAATATCTGATGCCCAGTAACTGAAGTCCAGAACCATATGTCCTTAGTCTGCTCGCGATAGCGTGCGCTACACCTCAGTTTTAGCGTGTGCTACTACACCATTAGCGTACGCTAAAATCTACTCATAGCGTGCGCTATGAACTATTTCAGATCAGTCCAGTACCCACTGGACTCTGCCTGATTGGCCTTAGCGCGCGCTACACTGACTGCATAGCGGGCGCTATCCAAACTTACTAGCATGTGCTACTTACCATTCGTAGCATGCGCTACTCCAACTCGACTGCAGTCCAGTGCCTTCTGGACTACAGGCCTGAACCACATTAGCATGCGCTAATACGGAGAGGTAGCGTGCGCTACCCGTACTCAATTAGCGCGCGCTAAAGAGAGTACGTAGCGTGCGCTACTCCTCACACACAACCCACTATGAAGATGACAATGATGATAACCATGGTTCGATCCTCCAACCAGGTAAGAAGACGAATAATAACTGATGTACGATACAAATATTCTGATCGTTGAATACAATGAACGAATATGAACGATGAATGATCATTAATGAGTGAATAATTACTTAGTGATAATTGCTGAATGATAATGACTGAATTACAACCGGGTATTACATACACCCCCCTTAAAAGATTTTCGTCCCCGAAACTAAGGGTCAAACAACTCAGGATAACTCTCCTGCATACTATCCTCGGTTTCCCAAGCAGCCTCTTTGACTCCGTGTCTAGACCACTGTATTTTAACCAAAGGAATCGTCTTGTTCCTCAACTGTTTGATTCGCCGCTCTAAGACTCGTATGGGACGCTCCTCATACGAATGATCGTTCGCGATCTCGATATCGTCGAACTGAAGTATGTGACTCGGGTCGGCAACATACTTCCAGAACTTAGAGACGTGAAACACATTATGAATTCGGCTCAACGCCGGAGGGGTAAGGCCAATCGATAAGCTAGCTTGCCTACTCGATCCAAAATCTCAAACGGTCCAATGAATCTCGGACTCAATTTTCCCTTTTTCCCAAAACGGAAGATACCTCGACTCGGGGATACCTTAGCCAAAACATAGTTACCTGCCTCGAACTCTAATGGCCGACGACGGTTATCTGCGTATGATTTTTGTCGACTTTGAGCGGTCAATAAACGACTCTTGATCAAACCTACCTTCTCACGGGCGACTATAAGCATATCGGGCTCGGTGCCGATTGATTCTGATAAGTCATCCCAACACAAAAGAGATCACACGATGACCGTACAAGGCCTCGTAAGGTGCCATCTTAATCGAAGCATGCCAACTATTGTTGTACGTGAACTCAATGAAGGGTAGTTCTCAACACATGCCGTCAACATGTCCTCTAAAGTCTGAATAGTCCTCTCTGATTGTCCATCGGACTGAGGATGAAAAGCTGTGCCGAGATTAAGCTGAGTTCCCATAGCACGATGAACTGATTTCCAAAAATGTGACATGAATCGCCCGTCATGATTAGAAATGATACTCTTAAGAGTACCATGCAATCTCACTATCTCTTTGATGAACAACTGGGCAAGTCTCTCGGGACCCCACGTATCCTTAATCTCAAGGAAATGGGCTGACTTAGTTAGACGATCCACAATTACCCAAATTGTATTCATGCCACGACGACTCGTCGGCAAACTAGTGATGAAGTCCATTGAAATATCTTCCCACTTCCACTCTGGAATAGAGAGAGGTTTCAGCATACCCGCCGGTCGCTGATGTTCTATCTTAACTTGCTGACAGGTTAAACATCTCGAAACAAATTCCGCGATTTCTCGCTTCATATTACTCCACCAGTAATTTTGTTTCAAGTCTTTGTACATATTGCTAGACGCCGGATGAATGGAATAAGGGGTAGCATGAGCTTCTCTCAAAATCGAGTTTTTCAACTCGTCTTTCGCCGGTACGCATAACCGATTCTTAAATCGCAAAAGTCCATCCTCATGGACCACAAATCCAGGGGCTTTCCCCTGAGTCACATCATCTCGAATGCGTAACAAAAATGGGTCCGAACCCTGATTCTCCCTGATCGCCTCCTCAAGTGGCGATGAAATCTCTAACGTACAAAGTTGCCCTTGTACTCGCTGTAACCAGACCTCGATCTCGGGTCTCAAAAATTCCTGCTGAAGTTCCTTCTAAAATGTTAATTGATCAAGCATCTGCTCTTGAACGGACTTACGACTCAAGGCGTCGGCGACAACGTTCGCCTTGCCCGGGTGGTAAAGTATCTCAATATCATAATATTTGATTAGTTCCAACCACCGCCTCTGCCGCATATTTAACTCCTTCTGAGTAAATATATACTTCAAACTCTTATTAACGGTGAATATCTGACAGGTAACACCATAAAGATAATGACGCCAAATCTTCAATGCGAACACCACGGCTGCTAGCTCCAGGTCGTGGGTCGGATAATTAACCTCGTAAGGTCTCAATTGCCGTGAAGCATAAGCAATAACATTCCCGTACTTCATTAGTACACATCCGAGACCCTGTCCGGACGTATCACTATAAACCACAAATCTTTCCACCCCTTGCGGTAAAGAAAGGACAGGTGCTGAAATTAATCGGCTCTTGAGTTCCTCAAAACTCTGTTGACACGCGTCGGACCACGTGTATTTCTTATCCTTCCGTAAAAGGTTCGTCATGGGTTGAGCAATTTTAGAAAATCCTTCCACAAATCGCCGATAATAACCAGCTAATCTGAGGAAACTTCGGATTTCCTTAACATTTTTCGGAGGTTGCCAATCTCGGATCGCCTCCGTCTTCTGAGGGTCGACACGAACTCCATCTGATGAAATTACATGTCCTAGAAATGTCACTTCGGACATCCAGAACTGACATTTGGAAAACTTTCCATAAAGTTGCTCTCGTCTCAACACATCGAGCACCTGATGAAGGTGAAACTCGTGCTCCTCCCGGTCATGAGAATAAATTAAAATGTCATCAATGAAGACAACCACGAACTGATCTAATTAGTCGATGAAAACCCGATTCATTAACTCCATGAATACCACAGGTGCATTAGTTAACCCAAACGGCATTACCATAAACTCATAATGACCATAGCGTGTTCGGAACGTCGTCCTTGCGATATCCGACTCTCGAATTCGTAACTGATGATATCCAGATCTTAAGTCGATCTTGGAAAATACTGAAGCTCCCTGAAGTTGATCCAAAAGATCATCGATATGGGGTATAGGATATTTATTCTTGATCGTCACCTGGTTCAATTCCCGGTAATCAATACACAAGCGAAACGAACCATCATTCTTCTTGACAAATAACACTGGTGTTCCCCACGGGGACGTACTCGGTCGAATATAACCCTTCTCGGTCAAATCCTCTAATTGATTCTTCAACTCCTGCATTTTGGTCGGGGCCATCCGGTATGGTGCCTTCGATATTGGGGACGTACCAGGCTCCAACTCAATCATGAATTCCACATCTCTATGTGGAGGCAAACCATGTAACTCGTCTGGAAATACATCGGTATATTCTCTCACTACCGGAATATCCGTCAACATTATTGTTGATTTCTCGATCTTGGTCATATAGCACCAATAACCAACACACCCCTGACTGAGTAATTTCACTGCTTTCATCGAGTTGATGACTCTCCCGGAACAGCTGGGATTACCTCCCTTAAATACACATTCGACCCCATCGCCTGAAATGATAGTGACCATACGCTTACAAACACTAATGAGGGTATCATGACGATCCATCCAACCAATACCCAAGACGACGTCGTCTCTTGGTAAATATACCACAATTAGGTCTGCTAACCAATCACGACCATGAAGCTGAATCGGACAATCCTTAATCTCACGATTCTCGATAATTCTTCTACCATCAGGTATACCAATGACATACGGCTCACAACTAGTAGTACTACCCAGATGTAGTCTACTCAAACATGACTCGGAGATGAATGAATGCGATTCACCAATATCAAAAAGGGTACACATAGGTTGAGATAGAATATCGAGTGTACCTGAGATCATGCGGGCCTCTGGATCATCGGTCTTCTTCATCTCATAAATTCGGGGCTTGCCGGCCCCCGAACCGGACACTCCCGTATGATAGCTCTTGGCTCCGCCTTTGTTTGCTCCCGTCGTCTTGAATAACGTGGACTGAATGGCCTGATTCTGAACCGCTGACTGTCTTTGGGCCTGAGATGACGCCGGAGTAGGTTTAGAGTCTCTTCGGCAAAAATGGGCCTTATGCCCAGCAATCCCACATTTATGGCACGTGACAGTCTGCCTCGGACACTTGGTGCTGAAATAACCCTGTTCTTCACAGTTGAAATAGGTGATGGCCGAACTGGCCACTCGAGACTGAGATTCCGCGGGTCTAGATGCCATAGGAGGTCGCTCAGAAAAAGTAGGGCCCGCCTGGGGCTTCTTGAAGGTTGCCTGACTGCCTTCAGACTGATTACGATTCTTTGACTTCTTGCTAGCAGATGAAGGTTGTTTCTTAGCAATCTCCTTAGCAGTAAGCTCATAAGTAAGAGCTTTCTCGATGAATTCAGCCAGAGTGGTGCAATTGTGATTAAGCAACTGCATCCTCATACGAGGTTTCAACCTCTTGCTGAAATACTTGATCTTGTCCGCCTCGGAGTGAATAATAGACGAGGCGAAAGGGAGAAGCTCCTGAAATTTCTCGGCGATGGCGAGAACATCATCGTCCACTGAGAGGTCGGGAGTGAGTAATTCTGATAACTTGGCCTCTCTGAGTGGGGCCGGATAATACCTCTCCATCATGAGGGTCTTAAATTGATCCCAAGTACAAGATCCGTCAGTGGGCTTCAACGATAACCACCATGAATGAGCGCTCTTACCTAGATAGTAAGCCGCGGCTGAAACTTTGTGCCCTTCGGGACACTCAACCATAGCAAACAACTTATCGAAATGCTCAAGCCAGTGAACAATATCCGCCGGCTCAGACGAGCCCTCAAAGGTAGGTGGTCTTTGGCGAGAGATGTCGCCAATAATACTGCTCACACCCCTCTCCTGCCCCTGAGGTGGCGGCGAAGGAGCATGTTGATTCTGAGTAGCTGAGTTCTGCATCGTCTCCATGAGGCGTGCCATTTGAGTCATCTGGGCCATCATGACCTCCATAAAAGCGAGTGGATCAACCCGAACACCCTCTGAATAAGCTATGTCCCGGGTACGACTCCCTGACAGTGAATGATCATTTCCAGGAGAATGAGTGGCGGCGTCGCTGCTCGATGAATTAGCATTATTCTTCACGTTCGCACGTGTATTCACACGAGTTCTTGGGATTCGATCCGCACCGCGGCCTCTTCCCCCGCGTCCTCTGCCAGCTCTTTCCATACTGAAGTGGGAAAGTCACAAGATGATTATATATCTCGCATGAATATCACATTATGATTACGTTATGAAATGATGAAAATGAGCATACGCGCTCAAACACAATGATTATATGAATGATCAACTGAAGTGATGTGATTATCTGATGAAATTCTTGAAATGATTATCTTGCACAAGTTAACAAGATTAATGATATGATCCTCAAGATCAACAACTGATCAATGAAATGAACTGAGTGATTAATGGGTTAACATGATCGACATGATCAAAAATGAAAATGATGATTGAGGATTGTTGACTGTTGAATGATGAATGATTGATTCTTATTGCCAGAAATTATACCATGGCGTCAGAAATCTTACTGTTCTTTGGTCTGAGGGGCTCGGATCTTGCACAGGTCACACGTGACGCGAAAGTCCAATGATACTAGTCTGATGAACGATGATTTCAAATGACATATGACTCGGAAGGTAGTATTCAAAACCACGCTCCGATACCAACTCCGTAACACCCCAAACTAGGCGAGTATTACAGTGTCGTGGACCCCCAACTAGGACCCACTAGGCGAATGAAAATTAATGAATTAAGTGATATAATTGTAGTACCGAACCACAGTATATCATTAATTACTCCGATGAGGAGTTTAAAGTACAACACACCCAGGAAAATACAGAATACAAGTATATTTTATATGAAGATAAAATATACAACACCGAATGAAAATGAACATCCAAACGGAAATCTGCAGCGGAAATAAAATGAAGAAAACATGAATGACTGAAAGGACTAGGACCCCCTACTAGTATCACTGGGACTCCTCGTCGTCAACGTTCTCTTCCCGTGCTTTAGCCTTGCCATGACCTGAAAACAACATCCCCCAACGGGGTCAGTTACACAACAACAATCCTCAAGAGTTGAATAAACACAATCATGATATATCTTAATTTTAAAATTATGCTGAAGAGGGGCATCATAGTACGCCCATAATGGTATGTGCAAGTGTACAAGATGAGTGTCCAGACACACCTGCCCTTGTACCTAATTAGTCTCACGGAGGTACGTTACCGTGTGCACAGTCCAATGTGTCGGTGAACCCAATCACATGACTATCACGTGCCCGACTAAAAATTCCACACATCCCCACCCGGCCACGCAATATGAACCCAGAAGGTCATATGGACAAGAATGACCATGAAGAATATTAATGAAACAATCCGACAAAGTCAAGAATGACTCACCGAGATGAAATGATAGTGAAATGAATGAGAGCTCAATAGAATGATTGGAACCGTCGTTCCTCGTGAATGAAGTGATTATTTGACAATTACAAGTCTCAATACGGTTAATACATTGTGAATGAATTATGATTATGAATGAACAACAACGAAAGGAATGAATATCCTTTTACCCGAGTAAGAATTAACTTACACAACACCGGTGAAGAATGTCCTTCCTCGAAAAACGTCCTAAAATAAGATGTCGGTCGCTCGAACAACCTTGAATAACACAATTACCAATAATCCGCTCAATATACCTATCAAGTATGAATTACGACTACTCAAAGGTCGATACAACAATATCCAAACTCATTGAGGCATTAAAACAACCACTTAGCGAACATCAACCCTTGATTATAACTAAAACCCAAATATATCGAAACCAACTCCAAAATGAGTAGTTCAATCCAACAAAACACCTTCAATGATATCAATATTCCAATAGGAAACCACAACTCGAAGCTACGTTAACTATAATCGAAAACCCCCAAAATAACCAAAGTCAACATCCAGGGTTCTTGATTAATTCTCCAAATGTTCATAAAATCCGAAAAACATATCAATAAATACGTAGGAATACTTTTATCCAAGGTAGATAATCCATATCTAACATGTTCCAACATAAATCCAAGCTTACACGAAGAGATCGGAAGGAAAATACTAAAAATCCAAAATTCTAGATCCAAGAAATAATTACCTTGATTTGATGTGTTGGAGAGGATGAAATGATGATTAATCCAACTCAGAAACTTGAAGATGATGATAGATCAGTGCAGCTCTAAGAGATCCAAGAAATAATTACCTTGATTTGATGTGTTGGCGAGTGGGTTCATTGCCATATTGAGAGTTTTGTTAACTGCAGAAACTAATTTAAGATTTGTTAGTGATTGTTTAGTTACGATCCGAGTAAAGAATTTAAGGACTTTCTTTATTCATAACTCGGCTCCCACTATTTTATCGGCATTTGCATACTCCCATGTGAAATTCAGAAGTCACGATTGACTTCTTAGTGGTGATCGAGTTCTTTACAAAGTTTAATAGAGGGCAACCCATACGATTTCTATTCTATCAGTCCTTAATAAGTGGTGTCTAACACCAACCCATCTAATGGATGATTCGATCTTCTTTTACCCCTAGTTCACTTGCCCTTAAACCATTCAGTTTCTATGGCTCGCTGAACTATCTAAGTTTAACCCGTCAACTCCGATTAGTCTGAAAATTGAATCTTACCCGACAACCCATACAGTTTCTAGGGGTTTGATTTGTCACAACTAAAGGCATCTAATGCACTCTAGGAATTTATCAACCTTCTCCAAAAATATTACCCCAACATACTCGGAAGAATAATATTTCAGTTTAGATTTCAATTTTCCAAGAGTTTGACAGAGGCTAGGAAACCTCGTAACCTTTATAACTTAGTGTGTATAAGTGGGAGTATTAATTCGATTATATGTTACTCTTTGCACATTACTCCGTTTATAAGCGCGGTTTGTCAGTTTATTTGTTTGTCATACAATATGAAAACATACACAACCTAAAACTAACAACATGGAGTTCATGGACCGTTCCTAGAACAAAAAACATTGTAATCTAATTACATGTCTTCGGTCTTGAATCTTCGTCTTCTCGAGCGGATGTTCCTCCGGTCTTCTTCATTACATATAAATTTTACATTTGAAAAATTGCATGCTATACAAATTTACTAGTAAAATAAATAGGCTCAAAACGGCCTACAACCCAATCAAACAAAACAAACGATTCAAAACTAGGTACATGAACTACATCCTCATTCAAAATTAATGCAACAATCACATTAAATAAATGGTAATAATAATTAATCTAAATATTGATCTAATCAACAAAAATTAATCCAATAATTAGAATTAATGTAATTAATTTACGTAATCGTTAATTTTAATTTGTTCCGGACAAAATAAATATTTCATTAAATTAATTCCCTTAAAAAATAAAATTACCATAATTATATTTTAGTCAAATTAAATCCAATTTAATTTGCGGGAAACTAATTTACCGAACGAAATATAAAAATGGAGTCGGAAAACACAAGACCTGGGCCAAGCCCGCAGCCCGTGAGGCCCGGCCAAATGACCAGTCTTTGGGCACTTCGCCCTCTCGGCAGTGACTTGTCAGCCGGCGATCCGTGACCATTTGAGTCAGGTCCGGCCATTTTTCTGGCTCATTTTTTCGTTCTGAATCCAAAAATAATATTTTTTTAATTTTTATATTACACATTTGAATCATTTTTTCAAAAGAAAAATAGATTTATATTGTAACATAAAATCATGAAAAATAATTTTTAGATGAACAATTAAACATTAACAATTAAAACAATTATGATTCCAAATCATAAAAGAAAATAACCAAGCATTCCAAATGCTAATATCGAATATACAATCGCATAGACATCGCTTCGATACCACTATTGGGATTCGGTGAATAAAAACGAGATACGCAGCAAAAAATAAAACCGGTCTAACCGGATAAAACCAAACCCCAAAACGGATCGTACAAGCATCATATAAGCGAATATAAATTTAACGAAGATATATTACAAGTCATACCCTTATAGACCTTTGATAATATCTTTTTGAAGAAAAATCCGATCCAAACTTTTTCCGGTCACCAACACAAACATGAATCCAATTCGTTCTAGCTTGATGAATGATCAAACACCGAAAATGCCAAGTGTCTCTATATTATCACGTGTCGGATATTGATCAGAAAAATAAAATATCAATTCGTTCTCAAAGTGTTGGAATATTTTATTCCAAATATTCATTAATAGAGTTTTGATGATTAAGTTGTTAAACAAAGGAAAACAACAAAGAAGCGAAACAAAACAACAAGGAGTCAAAGACGCAAAAACCTGATCAAACTGC
This sequence comes from Orobanche coerulescens, assembly GCA_033398695.1. NCBI lineage: Eukaryota > Viridiplantae > Streptophyta > Magnoliopsida > Lamiales > Orobanchaceae > Orobanche > Orobanche coerulescens. The sequence goes on from CM065803.1 coordinate 58,137,870, forward strand.
AAAGCTAACGCACGCTAGAAATGAAGGTTAGCGCATGCTAACGAGCCTCCCTGCAGATCAGACGAGTTCAAAGTTACTTGAAGACAAAGTCACCTGATGAGTATAGCGCACGCTACAGCTGAAGAATAACGTATGCTAACGAAGCCTCTTTACGTACGTAACGCGGAGAGATTAACGTACGTAATGTAAATTCAAATAAGATGAACGTTGGGAAAAGTCATGGTCAAAGTCAGAGAATCAAACGGTCAGTTTGACAAAATCATACAACGGATATATGATTAACGCACGCTACGTCTAAGGATTAACGTGTGCTAATGAGACAAGATAACATACGTAAGCATGCAGTGACAACGTACGTAATATCAGAAACGAAAGCTACTGGACTGAAACTGGAAGTCGATAACGTACGCTACAGCACAACCATAACTGTAACACCCCCAAACTAATTGAGAATATTACAGCGCCGCAGACCCTCTCCGTGAGGATCTACCAGGCTAGATGCGGAAAATACAACATATAGATACATGCCAACATGGCTAATAACGAATCACTAGACCGATTTGGTCTTTTACCACGACATACACATCGAATAAACATAACTCTTTCTCATAACTCATACCCAAATAGGGGTTGGAATACATCAACATTCTCATAAAATGGGAGAATAACACAACGGAGAGACAAACAACAAAACTCTACAGAAACAGTCAACGACTGGTCTTCATGTGATTAGTATTGTCGTCTTCCATCATCCTTCGTACCGATTTTGTGATTCGCTCCCCAGCAACCTGCAAGTACCTGGACGCAATACAGACATTCACCCCCGAATACTCAGGGATTAGCAAAACTCCACTGTTTTGCTAGTGCATGTATAAAATACAAATACAAGCCATACATATCTTACTCCAAGAACATAATAATCGTGAACATACTTTCCGAGATAAATCACTTGATCAAAGCAATTCAAATCATGAAAGGTGGGAATAAAACCCATATACCTCTTACAAAACATTTATGATCTCGGGAGTTTTGAAAACATTTGGGATTTAAGAATTCTCAAGCCTTTCGAAACCACTTAGGGACACAGCCCAAAAGTCATTTTCCCAAAATACAATTATGACAATAACACACGGGGTCCACGACCCAATCATACATATCAACATGTTTCCACTGATTACTCGCGTCCCGTGCTAACAAGCTATGGACCTCATATGCTCCCGCAGAACACACCCGAGTGAATAACCCAATGGGAAACCATACCAAATCACATGTGACCGTAACAACAGTCATGTGACCACAATCATAGATAGATTCATAGTTATCCCGTCATCGCACTAACAAGCTACGAACTTCGAATGCTCCTACAGAACATACTCGATTGGACAATCCATGACACGTACATCACATAACCACATCACAACAATAAGTTATCCCGGCATCGCACTAACAAGCTACGAACCTTGGAGTCCCCTCAAGACATACCCAGATTGGATAACCCCACAAGTTATCCCGGAATCGGGCTAGCAAGCCACGAACTTCGGAGTCCCCGCAGGACATACCCGTTGGATAACCCTACGGTCCCGCCCGACCTATACTAGCAACTATAAATCCCAGAGATTCAACAATCTTATCCGGTATCACATCACTTACAACAATCACACATCAATAAGCAAATACCAAGCCATAAACACTAAGCATCACAACCTCTTTTCAAAGGAGTAACAACTAATATCACAACTGTCACGTACCCACCGAACAAGTACACATATCGATTCACAATCCTTGACAAGTGATTACAGTCTACTATATTCACGAAGTGTGATTATAACATCTTCCGATATACAACATATACTCACATATTACGAATACACATTTATCCACGAAGCATACGAGTTATCTCAGAGAAAACTCTTTTTATCGAGAATATACCGATCCTTTTAAAGTTCATTAAAGCATTCAAGTTCCCACATATAATAAATTACTAACTACCACGTCTATGAAACACGAAGTGTATGGGCAAGATACTTGCCTCAAAACTACGAGCAACCGAACAACGAACGGATGAGGTTGAGCAGCCCTCGAGCTTCCAAAAATGACCAAGAACTCGACAACTCCACAAGAACTACGAAAATAACACCAACACGAATCAATAACACTAATCAGAATCCGAATCGATCCTAAAAACAACAAGGATCTAAGAGTTTCTTCAAGAAATAAAGAGCCAAGTTTCGAGTGGTATAAAATCAATGAACGAGCTACCAAAATCCGAAGTTCAAACCCACGGAAACAAGATCACACAATCGATCAAATGAGATTGGGTAAGAATCACCAAAACCAAGGAAAACCCCAAATATTCTCATCTAGGGTTCTAAGGAAGAAAATACTTTGATCCGAAATGAAAACCAGTTCGATGATGATATTAACATTAAGAAAACTCACCAATATGATGTTTGAAGATGAAGGTCACTCCTGATCTTACTCAGAGACCTGTCCCATCAACCGGAAGTGAAAAGGAGAGAAAAAGAAAGAAAAATGAGAAATGAAGCCTGCTGTCCAGTATTTATACTGTACAGTTATTAGCGTGCGCTAAACACCCTGCATTAGCGTGCTCTAACGGGGTCAACGCCCCAGAACACTCCGCCCGCAACACGGTTAGCGTGCGCTAGCCAATATACCTAGTGTGCGCTAACGAGTCACGAATCCAGTCCAGTAGCTCATAGACAGATATGCACCTACCGGGTAGCGTGCGCTAGAAAGAACAATTAGATTGCGCTAATCAGTCGATAGCATGCGCTAGATATGAACCTTAGCGTGCGCTAACGAGACTCCAGTTCCAGTCTAGTAGCTCCTGGACTGCCAGTTAGCGTGCGCTACAAACCCGGTAGCGTGCGCTAACAATGGCATAGTAGCGCGCGCTACACCACAAGCGGTAGTGTGCGCTACACTGAAATAAGTCAAAACTCATGCAATGATCTGGAACGGAAATCAAAGACGTGTCAACTCATGACACAACCATACGTGTCACAACATTCCAAAGACATGGACAATGCCAATCCGATAACCTGCAGAAAAACTCAACAAAACTGGAATGAAGATCTCGGGTATTACATTCTACCCCTCTTAAAAGAAGTTTCGGCCCCGGAACTTAAAACATGAAACGATCAGCGCAAAACAATCTCCGACAACACATGTTATCCGTTGCCGATGACCTGCAACGAATCACATGCAGCACGTGGCTGCTAACATCCATATCACTACGCCAAAATAATAACAAATGTAACGAACAAAAAAAAAACAATATGCTTGACCAACCCGAACAGTACGCCAGTCAAAACGCAAGCTAAACGCTGAGCAAATACAAAATTCCACCACCCGAGGGTCGGAAGATCGACAACGAAGCGAATTTACCGAACTTAAGGAAATTATGAAGTGATCTGAATGCTCAAAAATCACAATACGGAAGCAACAAAAATCAGACAACAAACGATCGAACCACAATGATCGAGACAATAATGGTCGAATAATCATATTCGAATCACGACGAACAACAAAAATCAAACAACTCCGAAGTTCACACCTCGATTCAAGACAATAGGTGATCTGGTAAAAATGACAAGATATGCATTTATATAAGATACATAGGGATGGAGCCAAATTCGGAAAAAGTCACAACGACAAACGGATTAATCCGAAACAATACCACAACTCGTTCGATCAACAAAAACAAAAGATGGGACAAGCTAAAAAAATATCAACAAACGCAAACGAGTTGATAGAGTTGAAAATACATAAGTTCAAAAATCCGAACCACTTATAATAAAAGAAGTTTATCCCCGAAATTCAACACAACAAGGCAAGAAAATAACATAACACACAACTGGTATACTACACCCTTCAGGGACTTCTCAGAGTTAATCCTGATGTCAGTGCTCAAGCCCGTGCCTCGGAAGGCTCGGTGACTAACTCACAAAACTGAACCCGGTGTCCCACGAGTTAGCACTTGTAACACGTTACTGGTGGGGAAGGGCAATGTGCACGAACATGCCCCGACACATTACAGTTGCAACACCTCCTGGGCTTACGAGGAGTCAAAGCTGAAGACTTGGAACTCCCACTCCCACGCATCAAGCGATGGAGCTTCACGGCAGAAAGACTACAACATTATGATTCAGAAACACCAACTCATGTACTGTCTATAAAGTCACCGGACATCCTCTATTTCTTCGACTCGGGCACGTGATTCGAGGGTAATAAAGCTAGCTCGTAGGCTAAAGCTCGATCCTGGTAATCTCTGAGCAAAGTGCAAGTGAATCCCACCATATACTGGCGAATCTCCAGCTTCATCCGTCTGTCAAAATGAAGGATCTTCTCTTTTTCGGTTCTCACCTGATCTCTCACATAACTGAGTTGTTTGCTATAGTCGATAATAGCCTGCGACACCGATACATCTTGCGGTTCTGCCAAAGAGAATTCACGAATTCTCTGTTTTCTAATCGGTTTCGGACAGAACTCAGCTTTCATAAATGCCTGGAACTCCGCCCACGTGACATCACGATCACGAGGTTTAACAGCTTCCCAGTTATTAGAAGCATCTTTGCCAAGAAGGTACTGAGAGATAGGCACCTTCCGCTCTTCGGGATAATCGACAGCCTTGAATATCTTTCCCAATTGGAAAAGCCAACCATCCCATCCCAATGCATCCGCAGCACCGGCGAATCGAGGGGGATTCATACGAACTATCTCTCGAAGCCATTGATTTACACCGACGTTCTGAGTCGCGTCAGTATTGCATTGAACCACCTGGGTCAACTGAGTCATCTGTGCTGCTACTTTTTGCAATATAGTAGCAACACCAATACTAATATCATTCTCGGCAATATTCTCTCGATTCCGCATCTGATCCCCATGGCCATCAGTACCACGGTTACGACCACGACCTCTGCCCCTCTGCATACTAATAAGCAACAACCTAACGCAACGAAAATCACATAATCACACATAGAATACATTCACAGATGATCGAATGCAAAAATTAGGCTTGACGGCAAAATGCAGTCCCAAGACTTTTCCCCAGCTAGAAAGCGCACCCCACAACAAACATGGCGTGCGCTAACTGTGCAAGTTGGGTAACACATTCATACTCACCTTCCTACGGTACCATATCGGAGGTTACAAATAAACAACATCGTACAAATCCAAACGCCAACAGTCCACATAATTATAACATTACACAAATAACCATCAGAAGTTAATTAACATTCCAAACCGAGTCTCCACCTCTAGGTCAAGAGGACTACCTCGACGAGTGCATACCGAACGACTCAGCGTTCACACTAACACTTAATCACAACTCGGAGCATTGTAGCCGAGTGACAACAACATCGTTACCACACACCTTTTTAACGAAATGCATGGAACCGAAAAGTTAAAAGCGAGAGTCACGTTTCAAGTAAGTTTTTGGTAGACCTCATTGGAGTTTTAAAAATCAAATTTTTGAAACTTGCAATGCAAGAATAAAATATAAGTAGTTTGAGTTCTCAAAAATTTACGGTCTCGAGGTCATCATACGGAAATCAAACTTTTCCTTTCTTGAAGGATGTTTTAAAATAAAATTTACGTGACTTCCTAAAAAAGTCAAAACTTTAAAGTATCAAGTTGATAAACCTTCTTAGTGTAATCACACTAAAACATTACTCTTGTAAACATGATTTATACCAAGATACACACACACACACACACACATATATATATATATATATATATATATACACCGGCACATTACAAAAATCAAACAAACATGAAGTACGTATTCATGATTCACATTTAACTCCTCATCATAACACAAATATCACACAAGCTCGTGCAACACGAGACTCAACAATATAGTGGGGAGGCTTACATCCACGGATCGCACGAAGATGATGGCTGCACCTTGATACTAATCACGACCGACCTCCATACGACGCATCACGATATGACTCAGTCAGACAAAACAAGACTCGACAACACACAACTCGACCCGACAGCCTAGGTTTCCGCAACCTAATCTCTGATACCATATTCTGTAACACCCCCAAACCAATTGAGAATATTACAGCAATGCAGACCCTCTCCGTGAGGATCTACCAGGCTAAATGCGGAAAACACAACGTATAGATACGTGCCAACATGGCTAATAACGAATCACTAGACCGATTTGATCTTTTACAACGACATACACATCAAACAAACATAACTCTTTCTCATAAATCATACCCGCGCAGGGGTTGGAATACATCAACATTCTCATAAAATGGGAGAATAACACAACGGAGAGACAAACAACAAAACTCTACCGAAATACTCAACGACTGGTCTTCATGTGATTATTATCGTCATCTTCCATCATCCTTCGTACCGATTATGTGATTCGCTCCCCAACAACCTGCAAGTACCTGGACGCAATACAGACATCCACTCCCCGAATACTCGGGGGTTAGCAAAGCTCCACTATTTTGCTAGTGCAGGTATAAAATACAAGTACAAGCCATACATATCTTACTCCAAGAACATAATACTCGTGAACATACTTCCCGAGATAAATCACTTGATCAAAACAATTCAAATCATGAAAGGTGGGAATAAAACCCATATACTTCTTACAAAATATTTATGATCTCGGGAGTTTTGAAAACATGTGGGATTTAAGAATTCTCAAGTCTTTCGAAACCACTTAGGGACATAGTCCAAAAGTCATTTTCCCAAAATACAATTATGACAATAACACACGGGGTCCACGACCCAATCATACCATTCCGGTCACAAAGTTCGGGGTCCACGACCCAATCATACATATAAACATGTTTCCACTGATTACTCGCATCCCGTGCTAACAAGCCACGGACCTCAGATGCTCCCGCAGAACATACCCGAGTAAATAACCTAATGGGAAACTATACAAATTACATGTCACTGTAACAACAGTCACGTGACCACAATCATAGATACATTCATAGTTATCCCAGCATCGCATTAACAAGATACGAACCTCGGATGTTCCTACAGAACATACCCGATTGGACAACCCATGACACGTACATCACATAACCAAATCACAACCATAAGTTATCCCGGCATTGCACTAACAAGCTACGAACCTCGGAGTCCCCGCAAGACATACCCGGATTGGATAACCCCACAAGTTATCCCGGCATCGGGCTAGCAAGACACGAACCTCGGAGTCCCCATAGGACATACCCGTCGGATAACCCTACGGTCCCTCCCGACCCATACTAGCAAGTATGAATCTAGGAGATTCAACAATCTTACCCGGTGTCACATCACTTACAACAGTCACACATCAATAAGGATGGTGGCAGTCATGCCTCCCAAAAATCCCATACCTCCCAAATCCACCAATAATATAATTCCACCTCGTTCCACATCATTCATACCTTTTTCATACCTCCCAACCCCTTTTTAGTGGCAACCATGCTTTTTCATACCTCCCAACTAATTTTATTTCTTTAATTTTTTATTTTCATAAATGAATAAAAACATAATATTTCATTAATAACTAAAAGAAAATTACATAATACTTAAAAAAATAAAAATAAACAAAAAGAAAGAAAATTACATTATTCTTAAAAAATGCATAATTATATCTAAAAATCGGTAGGCCATCCATACTTCTCCGCCTACGCACGTTTTTTGTCAATAGCGAATTGTCGCATAACCGGATTGGTTATGTGTTCGTGCGGCTCGTTATAGAATTTGTATGCCCGAATCATAGCTTTTTCGTTAGCATTTTCGAGTTGTTGCGACATCAACTGTTTGGACAATTCATCCTTTGCACGTTTTTCTGCCCTCGCCTCATCCAACGCTAGTGCTTTCTTTGCCATATAGTTCTCAATAAACTCACCAACACTATTCTTTGTCGACGACTCGCTAGCGGGCTTTTTTCCTTTTCTTTTTGATACAGGAGTTGTGTCGTCATTTAGATCCGGAATAAAAGTCTCAACATTGTCATTGCTTCCGGACTCATAGTAGCTAGATTCCGACGACTTTCTTCGTTTGTCGGAATGAGATGTCGAAGATAATTTTTGAAAACATGGTTGTGCCAACAATTTCGGTTCATCCTTAACAACCTTCCACGCTTCAATATGAGTAAACGAACTGCCCTTCTGTTTCTTATCATAATCGGACAAGGCATTACCCATGACGTTGACATCGTCACACCCACTCTCACGAATGCGATTCTACAATTATAAATTAACACAAGTATATAAATTAACACAAGTACTAAAGTGGAACACAAGTATATAAATTAACACAAGCATATAGTTTAAAAATTACTTGTTGGATGTATAGCCCGTTAAAGATACCCATTGCGTGATTCATATTTTTCCACTTTGTGTTCAAACCATGACGAGTTCGCTTAGTGTCTTTAATGGTGGCCGCGAAATGCTCCAAAATTCTTTCCTCTCTACCTTGTTCATTCCCAACTCTTCTACATGTCGAGATATGAATCCACGATTTAGCCAAAGCAACCTCTTCGATCGACGTCCAAGACTTTTTATCCGCTTTAGTTTTCCCTTTAACGACTTGAATATCTTCATCTAAAAAAAATATATATAACGTATATAAAAAAAATATATAACGTTTATAAAAAAAATATAACGTTTATAAAAATAAAATGTATACCAATTTGAGTTTGTTGTTGCGTTTCGGGAACAATCTCAACATCATCATCGGGATCATCATATAGAGGTAGTTCGCGTTCCACACTTGGTTCACGCCACGAAGGACCTTCACGGTAGTCACAAAACGGGTTGAAGTCACTCGTCATTGAAATGTTATATTGGGTTGGATTGATTGGTGGTGGAGGTTGGGGATAGTTAAACGATTGAGGGTATTGTTGATGCATCGGTGGTGGAGGTTGGGGATAATAATCCGATTGAGGGTATTGCTGATGCATCGGTGGTGGAGGTTGTGGATACGTCGGTGGTGGAACTTGCGGACGAACACGACCACGATTTCCACGTTCACGACCTTTTTGTGATGAAACACCTTTTGATTTGCTTGGATCCATGATTAAAATGTTTGTGTTGAAATGGAAAGTATAAAAATAGAGGTGTTTGTATTTTGAAATGGATATAGTTTGTATATATAGAAGTTTTTTTTTCTTTTTGGTCTACCAACGGTATAATAGCCCCACCGTTTTTTTTTTGGTTTCTTGTGCCCAACGGCTTTTTTTTTTTGGTTTCTTGTGCCAAACCGCGGAAGCATAGATTGCCGTTGGAGCCATGCCGCTGGCCATACCGCCGAGGTGGCGGCGGTGTTCACCGGTGGTATGGCCATCCCGCTGAGCATACCGCCCACCACTGCCACCATCCTAAGCAAATACCAAGCCATCAACACTAAGCATCACAACCCCCTTTCAAAGGAGTAACAACTAATATCACAACCTGTCACGTACCCACCGAACAAGTACACGTATCGATTCACAATCCTCGACAAGTGATTACGGTCTTCTATATTCACGAAGTGTGATTATAACATCTTCCGATATACAACACATACTCACATATTACGAACACTCATTTATCCACGACGCATATGAGTTATCTCGGAGAAAACCCTTTTTATCGAGAATATACCGATCCTTTTAAATTTCATTAAAACATTCAAGTTCCACATATAATCAATTGCTAACTACCACGTCTATGAAACACGAAGTGTATGGGCAGGATACTTGCCTCGAAACTACGAGCAACCGAACAACGAACGGATGAGGTAGAGCAGCCCTCGAGCTTCCAACGACCAAGAACTCGACAACTCCACGAGAACTACCAACACGAATTAATAACACTAATCGGAATCGAATCGATCCTAAAAACAACAAGGATCTAAGAGTTTCTCCAAGAAATCAAGAGCTAAGTTTCAAGTGGTATAAAATCAATGAACGAACTACCAAAATCCGAAGATCAAACCCAGGGCAACAAGATCACACAATCGATCGGATGATATCGGGTAAGAATCACCAAAACCAAGAAAACCCCCCAAATATTATCAACTAGGGTTCTAAGGAAGAAAATACTTTGATCCGAAATGAAAACCAGTTAGATGATGATATTAACATGAAGGAAACTCACCAAGATGATGTTTGAAGATGAAGGTCACTCCTGATCTTCCTCAGAGACCTGTCCCGTCGACCGAAAGTGAAAAGGAGAGAAAAAGAAAGAAAAATGAGAAAGGAAGCCTGCTGTCCTGTATTTATACTGGATAGTTATTAGCGTGCGCTAAACACCCTGCATTAGCGCACGCTAATGGGGTCAACGCCCCAGAACGCTCCGCCCGAAACACGGTTAGCGTGCGCTAGCCAATGTACCTAGCATGCACTAACGAGTCATGAATCCAGTCCAGTAGCTCCTGGATAGATCTGCACCTACCAGGTAGAGTGTGCTAGAAAGAACAATTAACGTGCACTAAGCAGTCGATAGCGTTCTCTATATACCAACCTTAACGTGCGCTAACGAGACTCCAATTCCAGTCCAGCAGATCCTGGATTTCCTCTGGACTACCAGTTAGCGTGCGCTACAAACCCAGTAGCGTGTGCTAACAATGGCACAATAGCGCACGCTACACCACAAGCGGTAGCGTGCGCTACACTGAAATGAGTCAAAACTCATGCAATGATCTGAAACGGAAATCAAACATGTGTCAACTCGTGACACGGCCATACGTGGCACAACATTACAAAGACATGGACAACTCCAATCCGATAACCCACAGAAAAACTCAACAAAACTGGAACGAAGATCTCGATTATTACAATAACGTATGTAATGAGCGTAACGCACACTATGGAGAAAGGCTAGCGTACGCTAGCAAGTCAAAAGTGACTAATGGTTAGTTGGACGGAAATGGCTATAAATACCAAACCACTTGGTATCAAACCACACAACAACCTTGAGCAAATCATTCATACTTGAGATATCATTGTAGTCATTCTAGTTGTTGTATTTGAACTTATATTGTTTAGTGATTGAGTGTTATACAGGAAATCATACAAGAGAGGAAAAAGAAAAGATATGATTGGATTTGGTGTTATTAGGATCAAGGATTTGGCATTGTTAGAATCACAATCAATATCTAAGTGAGGTTCATCTAGTACCCATAGAAAGCTAGATTGGTTGATTCCTTGTCCAATAGAAAAGGAAAACGGTTTAACTTGGACCGACATAAAGACAAGTGATTGAACGGTTTACTCGGACCAATAGAAAGCGAGCTTGTAACGGTTATCCCTCGACCGATAGAAGAGAGGTGTAGAGGTTTATCTTTAGCCTAAATAAAAAGATACCGAGAGAGGACGTAGGCACGTTTGGCCGAACCTCTATAAATTCTGTGTTGATTTATTTACTGCACCTTTTATTTAAATCGCTTCCGCAACGCGAAAGAGTTTTATAACTCTATATCCAAATGGTGATACCGACCAATCTTATTTCCAACAATTGGTATCAGAGTGGTACCTCCTGCAAGCAGCTTAACATCCGAGGAGAAGATCCAAATGGCATTTCAACTTACCCCGATCAAAGGTCTTTCTCTAAATCGACCCCCTTTCTTCGATGGATCTAACTTCAAGACTTGGAAGAAGAAAACGTCTATTTTCATCCGAGCTTACGATATCAAATTATGGAAAGTCATATGTCTTGGTCCCAAAATTCCAATGAACTCGAATGGAACTCTCAAAACCTTTGAAGAGTATGATGATGCGGATTGGAAAAACGGCCACTATAGTTTCAAAGCCACGCAATTATTATATGGTGCATTAAATCCAAAAGAACACAACCGGATATCTTCGTGTGATAGTGCGAAAGAAATATGTAAAATGCTTGAAGTCACACATGAAGGAATGTCTCAAGTCAAGGAGACGAAGATCTACATGCTTCTTCACGATTACGAGCTATTCCAAATGAAAGAAGAATAATCCATCACAATTATGCTCGACCGATTTTCGGTCATTACGAATGGACTGCCATGTTATGGAAAACCTCTTTCGAGTAGTGAAAAAGTTAAGAAGATCCTCCGATCACTACCTCGAGAATGGGACGGAACGGTAACGGCAATAATGGAATCAAAAGATTTAAACAATCTTGATTTTAGTGCTCTCATTGGTTCACTTATAAACTACGAGATTGTCCTCAAATCTCCGAATGCCAAGCTGAAGCCGAAGAAAAGAACAATAGCCATGAAGGATAAGATGTCGAGAAATAAAGAAGAAATCCCGGTAGACGAAAGCGGCGAAGAATTGGCATATTATGCCAAGAATATTAATAAGTTCCAAAACTTATTAAACCAGAGAAAGAAAGACATCTCGGACGGATGAAGAAATTCGACAACAACTGTCGAGTATGTGGTAAACCAGGCCACTTCACGGAGAATTGCCGAGCAAATCCTAAAATGGAAGTTTTAATTGCCACGTGAGTGACGAAGACGAGGACGAAGATTTTATCAATCAAAATCACCTCACACTCATGGCACGAAGTTCATTCGACGATAGCGACGTCGAAAGTCAAGTAAATACATCTTCTCACGATGAACTTTTTGAAGCATTCGAATTATTGTATACAGATTTTCAAAATGCTTTATCCAAAATAAAATCCCTCCAATCTAAAAATAAATTATTGGATATTGAAACTTCCAAAATTCTTGAAAAAGGGAAATTTATCGATAATGCATTGAAAATGAAAATATTTTAAAGGATGATCTCTTAAAAGTTCAAACCGAGCTTAAAAATTTAACGAAGAAATTTTCGTGTGGAAATGAAAAATTTGAACAAATGCTCTCGGTTCAAAAATTTACATTGAACAAACAGGGGGTTAGGATTCAAACCGCATACTAAATCCTTAAATTTAAAAATACCCCGATGCGATAAATGTTTAAAAATTGGGCATCATTTTATGAGTTGCAAAATCCCACGCCGGACGATAAAAAACAAAAAAATTTGGATCCCAAAAGGAACTTTTATTCCGAATATCGTCTATGTTCCGAAAGAAAAATCAATTATAGGTTGGATTCCCAAAAATTTATTTTTATCAATAAATATTTTACTGAGGGGGAGTTTATATTTTTAAAGGGGAGATTTTTGTTACGGGGAGTTTTACCCTTTTGTGCATTTTTTTATCATAATCGGTATTTTATCGTTTTATTGGTATCCTTTATTTACACTTTTTGGTGATAACAAAAAGGGGGAGAAAATAGTTGAATGGATAAAAAGCGTCATGGAAGATTGACGAGCAAAATAAAAGTAAAAAGATGGAGAGAAAAATAAATATTTGTACGAATCAAAAAGGGAAGAAAAGAATAAACGAAGAAGTTGACAAATAAAAAAAGAAGTCGAAAAGGAAAGAAAGAAAAGCTGGGAGACGAAACTAACGAAACGGACAAAGTCGAAAACTTTGATCTGTGCAAATATATATATTTTATTTTGTAGGGCTTATCCAATTCAAGGTGTTGTTTTGTAATCATCAAAAAGGAGGAGATTGTTGGAATATTTTATTCCAAATATTTATTAATAGAGTTTTTGATGATTAAGTTGTTAAACAAAGGAAAACAACAAAGAAGCGAAACAAAACAACAAGGATTCGAAGACGCAAAAAGCTGATCAAACTGCAAAGCTAGCGCACACTAGAAATGAAGGTTAGCGTACACTAACGAGCTTGCCTGCAGATCAGACGAGTTCAAAGTTACCTGAAGACAAAGTCATCTGATGAGGATAGCGCACACTACAGCTGAAGAATAACGTACGCTAATGAAGCCTCTTAACATACGTAACGCGGAGAGATTAACGTATGTAATGTAAATTCAAATCAGATGAACGTTGGGAAAAGTTAGGGTCAAAGTCAGAGAATCAAAAGGTCAGTTTGACAAAATCATACAACGGATATATGATTAACGCACGCTACGTCTAAGGATTAACGTACGCTAATGAGACAAGATAACGTACGTAAGCATGTAGTGACAACGTACGTAACAGTAGAAACGAAAGCCACTGGACTGAAACTGGAAGTCGATAACGTATGTTACAGCACAGCCATAACATACGTAATAAGCGTAACACATGCTATGGAGAAAGGCTAGCGCACGCTAGCAAGTCAAAAGTGACTAACGGCTAGTTGGATGGAAATGGCTATAAATACCAAACCACTTGGTATCAAACAACACAACCACCTTGAGCAAATCATTCATACTTGAGATATCATTGTAATCATTCTAGTTGTTGTATTTGAGCTTATATTGTTGAGTAATTAGGTGTTATACACAAAATCATACAATATAGGAAAAAGAAAAGATACGATTGGATTCGGTGTTATTAGAATCAAAGATCCGACATTGTTAGAATCGCAATCAATATCTAAGTGAGGTGATGTTGCCCAAAATATTTATCCGAAGATTAATACTGCTGGAAGACGGACAACAAACAACAATTGCGGGAGCACTTCCGAGAGAAGATAAATAATACAAGATTTGCCGGGTTTGTTAGGCCCGGGCTTGAATGCTCTCGCGAGATGTTATTAAAACGAATATTCGTGGATACAAGTATTAATGAGAGAAATCTAAATACAATGAGTGTAAAAAGACTCTGTTGATCCGGCTCTTGAGCGAAGCTTGGTGTTCTTCGTCCCGCTGGTAATCTGCTCGAGGAGAAAAGGCCGGGAGAAGTAAGACCGAAAGAAAGCTGTTGCCAAGAGTTGGATGTTAGCCAAGTGCTTGATGTTTGCTTCTGTATAGTGTGAAATCCGAAGGGAGTTCAAGAAGTGTCCAGGTGCAGGCTGTCCTCTTTATATAAGGGGTTGAGGTGCCCTGTCTCCTAGTGGGCGATCGCCTTTCGGCATTTAATGTAATGGGGCGATCGTCCTAAAGGGCACATGGGCTGCCTGCCAAAAGTCCATAGATCCAGCCGGCAGCTAGCTGAGTGGCCCAATGAGGAGCCGGCACGCGTCCGGAAGTACTGTCACAGGAGGTCCCACTTTGTTACTTTCGGCGGACTGTCAGGCTGTAGTCACATGTCTTGTCCGTCAGCTCCTTTCGCAGGTCTGGGCCCTGTTGGTAGGTGAGGTAGGTGACAGGTTTGTCAGCGCCTTTTGTGGATCTGCACGTGGGGTCAGTTTTGAGACTTGGCCTTGGCCGACTGGGTGGCCATCGGCCCAGATCGTCATGATGCGGTCGCCTCTAGCTGGACACCGAGGATCGTTCTCGGCCAGTCAATGAAGGTCGGCATTGGTCGGTCGCCAAGGGTCGGTCGGCAAAGCGCTGAGAGATGATCGTCCATAAGTCGGTCGCCAGAAGTCGGCCGCCAGGCGCCGAGCGATGATCGTATTGGATGCCGATCGCTCGACACCGGGACTTGTCCTGGGACCTTCGGCTGGGCGATTCATGCTTGTCTTTCGGGCTAAGGCTAGGTCGCCTGGTCGCTGGTCGGCAGATCTGCCTTGCCTCCTCGACGGTAAGTCGGTCGCTCGGCCTCGGAGGCGATCGCCGGTCGGAAGGTGTTAAATCTTGACACAACAATTGCCCCCCAGCTTGCTCCTATGTTGAAGACATGGGGCGAGGTGGTTCTTGCTGGTGATCGTGTATGGATGAGGACGGGCGATCTGAGCTGACTTAGGACTCGGACTTGGGCTATCACGGTCGATTGGCTTAGCTATCTTTCGGTCTTGTACCTGCAAAAAACAACATTGGCCGATCCCCCATGGAAACTTGGTGGTTTCGCTTTGTTTGAGGAATCGTGCACAGTCGCGGAGATCGATGGACCGACCCCATGACCGTGTCTTGGTGCGCGAAGACAATGAGTGTCTCGTGACTCACTTTATTATGAGGGTCCTCCGTTAGGCTGCGCCTCGCCTCGTATTTAAACGAAGGGCGTGCGGTCTCGGTCTAGAGGAGTCCTTGCGCGGGGCAGCGTCGGATGAATCAACTCCACGCCCGCGGCTTGTTTAGCTCTGCTTCCACCTCGGCCAGCCATGGAGATGGCCGACCTTGACGGTGTACGTTGAGACGGGGATTGTGGTATGTGTCCACTGATTAATGTTGGAGAGCCCTCAGACTACGCCGGCCTCGTATTTAAACGAAGGGCGGGCGATCTTGGCCGAAAGGGACCTTGCATGGCCGAAGCAGCCGGTTCCATCGACTGCCAGGACCATGGCTTTATGATGTGCGGTGGAGGCGATCTTATGCCTTAGTCCGTCATGTTATATCCGGATTGTAGATGGCGATCGTGTCCTCCTGATTGCGGATGATGTAGCGTGATGATCGGCGATCGGGCGGAAGATCGGGCGATCGTCGCTCGCCGCCGATCGCTTTATTCGTAGGTCGATATTGGCGATCGGGCGGGAGATCGTCGTCCGGTGCCGATCGCGCTGCTCACGTGCTAAGAAGAAACCTTTGCCTCGCCGTAAAATCTGCGGCTCTAGCCGGAAGGCTGCGAGGTCGTAGGTTGGGTCTTCGTGAGATGCCCGAACATAGGCGAAAAACCCCGAAATCCTCCTAGACCGCGTAGAGGGCGGTCTCATCGCTTATGGGCTCGCCATTGAGGATGATTACGTCTCGGTCGATGTAGTCCGAGTCGGACTCTTCTTCTCCCTGCTTGATTTGCATCATGCGAAGGGGACCTTCGGGCCGGACGACCCTGGTGGCGAAGTACTCAGTGAAGCCGTGCGCCAGCTCGTTAAAGGAGCCAATGGACCGAGGTGGCAATGAAGTGTACCACCGGTGGGTGAGGTCGTCCAGCGTCAGAGGGAACATTCGGCATCTGGTCGCGTCAGATGCCCCACACCCGGTCATGTAGATGTTGAACTTCCTCAGGTGCACTTGGGGGTCCGATCGCCCCTCGTACACGGGTGTTTGCGGGGGAGCGATCTTGTGCTGCACGGGGGCGAGCTCGATGTCGATCGTGAGCGGCTCGCTTGGCCCGGCGATCGTCTTCTTGGCGCCTGCCCTGGATTCCAGGAGCGCCTTCATGTCGCTAAGTTGACGTCGCATCGCAGCCATCGCCGTGGCTTGGTCGCTTGCAGATCGGCTTTGGGAGCAGGAGCCGAGGCGATCGTGTACCGATCTCCGGGCTCCGCTGCCGCCGGCCTCGGCAGTTCGGCGAGGGGGATCCAGACGGCTAGGCTGCCTTCTGGGAGTCGGGTAGGCCGAGCTCCTGGTGACGGACTCAAACTCCGTCGTCTCGTAGCTGGGGCCGGACTGCCCCGGTAGCCAGGTCGGGTCACTGCCCAGGTGATCGAAGACAGAGGTGCCCCGGCTGCCGAGCGCCTCTTCTTGCGGGTGAAAGCCTCCTGGCGATTGCTCGTCCAGTAGTGCTTTGAGCTTCCGCTTGATCTTCCGGCGAGAGACCGGGAGAGCGGTAGCTGGAGGCGCGTCGAGAGCGCTCCGTCGCTCCTGTAGGACGGCCAGGGCCCCTTCGATCTGTTCCTTGGTTCGGAACCGATCGAGCGAGAGGCTTGGGCCGCCGTCCAGGGACGGGATCGAGCGTCTCTGACCGCGGCGGCTACCTTCCACCATCGGCTGCGCTGACCGGGACGGAGCAGGGTCCGGCCGGCCGTCGGCTTTCTTCGACGCGGAGGCTAAGACATGTTTTCGAAGGATTTCTTTGAAGTGCGGTAAGTGTCACTTCAGTATCCGCCCGAGAACAGTGAGTGTTCTTCGGACGGTAGGTATAAAAATCGAGGTTGGATCCCCTTCTTCTAGCGCCAATTGTTGTTGCCCAAAATATTTATCCGAAGATTAATCTTTGGAAGACGGACAACAAACAACAATTGCGGGAGCACTTCCGAGAGAAGATAAATAATACAAGATTTGCCGGGTTTGTTAGGCCCGGGCTTGAATGCTCTCGCGAGATGTTATTAATACGAATATTCGTGGATACAAGTATTAATGAGAGAAATCTAAATACAATGAGTGTAAAAATACTCTGTTGATCCGGCTCTTGAGCGAAGCTTGGTGTTCTTCGTCCCGGTAATGCTCGAGGAGAAAAGGCCGGGAGAAGTAAGACCGAAAGAAAGCTGTTGCCAAGAGTTGGATGTTAGCCAAGTGCTTGATGTTTGCTTCTGTATAGTGTGAAATCCGAAGGGAGTTCAAGAAGTGTCCAGGTGCAGGCTGTCCTCTTTATATAAGGGGTTGAGGTGCCCTGTCTCCTAGTGGGCGATCGCCTTTCGGCATTTAATGTAATGGGGCGATCGTCCTAAAGGGCACATGGGCTGCCTGCCAAAAGTCCATAGATCCAGCCGGCAGCTAGCTGAGTGGCCCAATGAGGAGCCGGCACGCGTCCGGAAGTACTGTCACAGGAGGTCCCACTTTGTTACTTTCGGCGGACTTTGTCAGGCTGTAGTCACATGTCTTGTCCGTCAGCTCCTTTCGCAGGTCTGGGCCCTGTTGGTAGGTGAGGTAGGTGACAGGTTTGTCAGCGCCTTTTGTGGATCTGCACGTGGGGTCAGTTTTGAGACTTGGCCTTGGCCGACTGGGTGGCCATCGGCCCAGATCGTCATGATGCGGTCGCCTCTAGCTGGACACCGAGGATCGTTCTCGGCCAGTCAATGAAGGTCGGCATTGGTCGGTCGCCAAGGGTCGGTCGGCAAAGCGCTGAGAGATGATCGTCCATAAGTCGGTCGCCAGAAGTCGGCCGCCAGGCGCCGAGCGATGATCGTATTGGATGCCGATCGCTCGACACCGGGACTTGTCCTGGGACCTTCGGCTGGGCGATTCATGCTTGTCTTTCGGGCTAAGGCTAGGTCGCCTGGTCGCTGGTCGGCAGATCTTCCTTGCCTCCTCGACGGTAAGTCGGTCGCTCGGCCTCGGAGGCGATCGCCGGTCGGAAGGTGTTAAATCTTGACACAACATGAGGTTCATCTAGTACCCATAGAAAGCTAGATTGGTTGATTCATTGTCCAATAGAAAAGAAAAATAGTTTAACTTGGACCGACAAAAGTGATTGAACGGTTTACTCGGACCGATAGAAGGCAAGCTTGTAACGGTTATCCCTCGACCAATAGAAGAGAGGTGTAGAGGTTTATCTTTAGCCTATAGAAAAAGATACCGAGAGAGGACGTAGGCACGTTTGGCCGAACCTCTATAAATCTTGTGTCGATTTATTTACCACACCTTTTATTTAAATCTCTTCCGCAACGCGAAAGAGTTTTATAACTCTATTTCCAAACGGCGATACCGACCAATCTTATTTCCATCACAAAGAACACCGCTAGGAATTGATACAGTATTTTTCTTCTCTTCTCTTCTTCATTTTCTTTCTCTCAAAAAGGAACAAGAAAAAGAAAATAAATTTTTCTCCCTCCCAACCTTAGCTCATGGCCAACAACCTGGTTTTTGAGGTGTGTGTTTTTCAACCCCTTGAAATGGTGTGATAAACAATGTAATTTATATTACAAAGTGAGATCAAATGATGAGATTCTAAATCTCATCCATATGTCTTCACCCTTCATAAAATAAGTCTATCACATCTCCACACACATGCAAGACACCTTCCATGCATGATAGGAGGGCGCTCCACTAGAGTATGGTGAGGAAACGAGCCGAGCCACTCGGTTCGTGTACCGGACATTCGCGTGTCTAGTCCGTTAAGTACACTTTGTTTTATCCCAGATGTATTTATACTTAATTAATTAATCCAATTAATTAATTTTATCAAATACAAAATTATAATAATTTATTTCCAAGAAATAACTATTTGTGAATTAGATTAATTACCCGGTAATTAATTTCAATTCACTAGACCGCATAATTTGTCAAATAAATCAAATTAGATATCTAATATACAATATTAATGAAGAGATAGTAAATACATATTTATCCATCAAATATCCTTGTGCGCGACTCCATAGGTCCGTCTTAGTCGGCAATGGGAGGAACCAAGGAGTACGGGTAACACTTAGCCAGTCTAGTGCTCCGTACCGTAACCCAACTAAGAACAAATGAACGTATCATTCCAAAACCATTATGTCGTGAATGCCGTATACATATAAACCCTTTAATCATATGTTCCGGTCAAGTATTAGAGTCACGGTAAAGTCAAATCCTACTATAACTTGACTCTATGCTTTCTGTGAATTCAAACCAAGATCATAGAGCTATCGTGTATCAAATACAACTAACTCTAAATGCTTTGGCCAAAGACTTATAATCTCATTTGCCATTAACCGCATAAGACATTTACCTGCTCACTTACAGGAGAAAGAATTCTATCTTAGTATTCAGTAGAGACTGTTATTTGCCCACTAAGTTGCATTTCGAGGTTGACCCCACCTAGCAGCGATTGGATCGAACTACTATAATGACTAATCTTAATGTCACAAGCACATCTCCTACTGAAACTTCAAGTCAAAGGTCCACGTATACCTATCACAACCTTTCGATTCAGTCATTGACAAACCTGAGTGATATCCATGTGACCGAATCGAGATGAGTCGTGTTCGACTATACTAATCTCATTAGCATACCTATAACATGTGCTCCCACTAACTCTTAGTGAAGACAGGCACTCTACATGCCAAAGTACAAGTTATACAAATCTTGCCTAAACTTAATGCCTAATTAAGTTTTATCGATCTGCGAACTAGTTAAGCATTCGAGCTCTAAACACTTCGAGTGCCTATCTCCTTATCTCCATAAGGAGTAGAATGTTTGCTCTCAAATATAAGGACTATTATTCTATATACCAAATAAAAATGCCAATGATATACAATAATATAGAAATAATAATTGCCTTATTAAATATTCATAATTACAATACAAATGCTCTCACTATCTCATCCTCTGAGTGGCATTCGAGGGCATATTCCTAACATACAGTTTGCATAAACATAACTCGGAACATTACAATTGAAGCATCTTGGAGCGTTACCATAACTCAACGACACTTACCTTGAACTCTTAGATCCTCTAGTTGACTTAGAAGGTCCCACAAATGATCGGGACGAGGGTTGAGGTTGAGGAGCCCCAGTTCCCTTACTTCTTGATGAATCACCGGAAGTCTTCTGCTTCTTTGCCACAGACACAGGCTCCGTTGACGATATAGTCATCTCAAATGCCAACGCTCGATCTTGATAGTCCTTCAAAGTGGTACACATAAGTGGAGCCATACACTGTCGAACACAAGGTTTCATATAATCGAAGTAGTGAATCTTATCCACTTCGCTTCTCACTTGCTCACGAACATAACACAACTGCTGATTATAATCGACTGAAGGCTGGGATCTCGACACATCCTGCAGCATAGCAGATAAATATTCAACAATCCTGGAACTCGGACAGGAAACGGAAAATACTCCACCCCATGGGAGTCTTGAACTCAGGCCAAGTAGTTGTGCGGTATCTAAGCGCTACGACCTCCCACCAATCCACAGCTTCCTTGCCAAGGAGGTGCTGAGCGATCGACACCCTTCTCTAATCAAGACAGGCTACAACATCAAACGTTCTTGCCAACTGGAAGATCCAGTACCCCCATCCTAACGAATTAGAGGAACCGACAAAACGAGATGGATGCATTCTCATCACGTCCCGTAGCCACTTACTAGCCCCGCTATCCCCATCTGGAAACTCATTTCAGTGCGCACCCTAATTCATTTGCACCAATTGGGTTTCCACTGTTGAAGAATGGTGGCGGCACCCATATCAGCATTACCTCTAGCTATTTGCCTCTGATCATGCAACTGGTCTTCACGACCACCAGTACTGGGATGATCGGTGCTCGACAATGAACGAGCCACCTCACCATGCTCATGGTTACAACCACGACCACGACCTTGATCCCGACCTCTCGGCATACTGAACAAACAGATGCTCAGTACAATGAAACATAACATCATATAACCAACATACCCAAAATACTTACATCATGCAACATAACAATATATGTCAACAAATATTATCACAAAAAGAATACCTACCCATGGCAACCAAATGAACATAAGAACTACGACTGCAACAAGTGGGATATATGGGCGCAACAGATGAAACTTACTTATGTTTGTCTCTCATATTTCCCTTGAATACGATATAATAGCTAAATATTGATAATATTCCTTTAAAATTCCACGAGTTATTCATTTAAATAAAAACATTTCAAAATCCTTGAGTTCGTATAATTCTCTGAAGTGAGATTTAAAAATACTTTTGATATCTAGGGTAGTTTTACCAAAACTATAAATTATTGATCATAAACATCTCATTTTTGAATACCTTTGTAAAGCAATATTCCTGAATATTATGTCACTTCAAAATCAGCATCATCAAGATAACACGTCACTAAATATCATCAAAATTTCAAAACACCCAAGGTAACCCGCGACCATGCCCCTTAGCATCGACCCCCAAGAATTCCTACGAACTATCCCCCTAGTGGACAAACCAGATATACTCGCACTAAACATTTCCACAGATCGACAATCACATCAGAATAACATCCTACAAGATACGAAGCAAATCCACACCGTGCAACATGATATTTGGGTACTCAACCAAAATTCCCCAACAAGAATGGTAATACGACAAGTATGTCACAACGGCTTGGCCACAAATGCAATCGTGTTAGTTCCAACTCTAGCCTATCGCCTCGAGCGATAAATCCACATCACGCACACATTGTAACTTAACGCGCGTTAGGTACACGATTAGCGTGCGTCAATGATGTAATAATCAATTGTTCTAACTAGGTTCGTTAGCATGTGCTAATAATGAAATTAGCGTGCGGTAACTGGCTCTATCTAGAAGCTTTTCATCTTTCACCATTTTTCGAAAATAAAATCACATTTGTTTTAGAATACAAAAGTTTTATGGTGCGAAAGATTTTCAAATCATATATTTTAGTTATCTGAAAACAAAACTGATCGGCTAAAATCATTTCTAAAATCCTTTCAAACATGTCAAAAGATTAATGATGGTAACATCTTGAAAAATTGTCCAAAGTACCCCAAAACACAACTTTCAAATAACGTTGTAAGGTTCTATTTGAAAACACAAGGCCGGCTCGCCAAAATTCAAACAATTTTCAAAATTCACACTGAACTGCCGTTTAACCACACCATCAAAACATTTTAGAAAATTGATTTTCCAAAAACATACTCAAGGCTATGAAATTTCAGAAAACCATTTTCTAACACGCATACAGTATAATTAGAGAACACATTACGCCACTCATAATTCAATTCATCACTATATCCCGATCTCTTCATGCACAAATACCACAAGTGCCAACATAGGTTTCATCTCCATCATGTACAAAAACAAAGTCATGAAACACAAGATATCGCATATAAAAGAGGAGACTTAAATCCACAGGTCACATGAAAATGACGGTCGCCCACGATACTAACCTCAACCGGCAACGTAGACGGCATAATGTGACAATGCCCGACTCAACTAGTCAATCGACAACTCGAATAATATGACAAAGACACGACTCGACTCGACCCGACAATCTAGGTTTCCACAACCTAAGCTATGATACCATAAATATAACACCCCCAGAAATCACCCGGGAATACCACACGTCGTAGACCCTTCTCACAAGGATCTACCAGGCAAAAAATCAAGAGACAATCAAAAGTTTTATCGGTTAGGGTCAAACTACATAACGACATAGACTGATAAGTTCGAACACGGACTGGCAAGGTCACAAGACTAAATCAAACCGAAATGAACTCCTTACAACACATGCCCATGTGAGGGTCAAAATACAATACAGCAGAACTAGAATACACTCAACAATACATAGAATTCTGATTCCCGAGTGGTTAGTATCGTAGCTTGTTATCTCCCATGCCGACTCTGTGACTGCTCCCTCAATATAGAAATACCTGAAATACATGAAACACATTTTCCCCATTTAAGGGATTAGCAATTCCAATTTTCTAGTACAAATATTCTAATCATACAAACTATGCCATGCAAACATCGATCATAGATCAAACAACAGCAACTATTAAGGAAAGGTCCAGAGAGATTTTTAAAATTTAAAAAGTAATACAAGCCTTTGAAAACGAATCATCATCTCGGGAGTTTTAGAAAATGGGAATGCCTTTTTGATATCTCAAGTCCGAAGTTGTAAAACCTTTTTTAAATATTAGGGCCTCAGCCCAAATATCGTTTCACATCACGAGTTTTTATAAAATAGAAAGCCTTTTTGTACCTCGAGTCCTTAATCATAATCCATTTCAAAATAGTTAGGGTCTCATCCCAAATCTCATTTCAAGTCACAATACACGATAATAATCACAATTAAAGCCACAGTTAAAGCATATGAGTTCACGAACGGAGGTTCTAACAGCACCTCGAGAACTCCCAGAAAAATGAGCTGAACCACGCATAGGAACATTCACAGACTGAGACTTCTGCTGGCCTCCGCCCTTGTGACCAGAAAAATTCCCGATGGTCTTCTGCTTCTTGATCTCACGAGCTGCTTCACTAGCCGTCACCGACATATCATAGGCAAGAGCTCGACTCTGATAATCCTTCAAAGTAGTACAGATGATCCCGGACATATAGTCCCGAATGGACAGTTTCATCCGTCTGGAAAAGTGAAAAATTTTGTCGCTCTCCTCGACAACTTGGGTCTTAACATAACCCAACTCCTTGTTTAAATCGGCAATAGCTTGGGAGACAGGAATATCCCGCAGTTGAGCATCATAGAAGGCATGGACTCGAGCCTGTATAACCGGCCACGGGCAATACTCGGTCTCCATCAGGTCCTTAAATTCTGCCCACGAAGCAACGTGATCTTTAGGCCCAACGACCTCCCACCAATCAATAGCATCCCCAGTGACAAAATACTGGGCAATTGGGACCTTGCGGTCCTCGGGACAGTTGGTGGCAACGAAGACTTTGGATATATCCTTGATCCACCCTTCCCAGCCAATCGGATCAGAAGCTCTCGTGAACTGAGGATGATGCATCTTGATGACATCCTGGAGCCAACGGTCAGCTTCGTCCCGAGCAGCATGGGCCGGGTTCTAAACCGCCTGTGCTATCGCCGCCATTTGGTTCACCATCTGCTGCATAAAAGCCACAACACCCAGGTCGGCGCCATCCTGAGAAGAAGCATGGCTATGTTGGTCACCGGTGCTGCCGGCTCCCGAAGAATGCGACGCGGCCGCCCACCGGCTGCCCCACATGCCCGCCCACCGGCTGCCCCACGTGCCCGGCCGCATCCGCGACCATGACCACGACCACGACCACGGCCCTGGAAGCAAAGAATCGATGAAGGAAAACTTACGAGCGCTGGAAGTACCAAGATGCTGGCAGTGGTGTGACACTGTGCAAAACAAATCACAATTAGACCTAAAATAACCGGCAAGCCTAGGTATCCATAAACCCGGGCTCCGATACCATTTTCCGTAACACCCCGAGATATTCAAGGTATATTACAGTGCCGTGGACCCCTACATAGGACCCACCAGGCTAGATATGAATCATCACAATAAAATCACACGTCATCCATATGAAAATCAAATAACACGCCCGGTATAACCGGCGGAATAATCAACATCGACAACCATAATCAACTTCCACAAATACAAATCACATTCCGAAAGGAAAAAGAACCTAAGTACTCGGGAGTACAATCTATAAGTTTATAAGTTTGGAAAACAACCATATCGAAAAGTGTTAGGATTGTATACTACAAAGCATACTTTATGCTTGTATTACCTAATTTCCCTGTTACTACCTATGAGAATATTAATTACATTTAATCACATGTTTTGCATATAAATTCAAGTTATGGTTTTGCAAATGAAATGTCTAATTATTTTATATTGTAGATAATGTGGTGTGTTGGTGTCACACGGAAGATCACATTATCTGTGCCTTATAAAATAATATAATAGTTCACAACCTATATAATTATTAGACAAATTATATAAAGGGTTGTAGTGTATGCTTGAGAATAGTTAGTCTTGACTATTAGCATACATTAGCGTATTTGCATACGTTGAACTGTATCGAGGTGAGATAGTGTCTTTTGTACTGACTGTAAGAAGAACGTAAATTTCGGATAATTATTATTTCTTAATTCTAAGTATATGATATTTAATTGTGTATTTATAATAATTATTGCTTTGATTTATCATAGGTGAGAGTCAAAATGATCGACTCAATAAGCCTCGTATCTTGGGCAATAATATTGTTTATACGACAGTTATTATTATTACTAGAAATCGTGTCCCGACTCGTGCAGGTTGATGATGTCCCCTTGAGGAGCTCGATAATGATTATTATATTAAACCCTGCAGGTGGATTTAATTCCGATATAATAATAAGGTTCGAGTGGTACTACTCATGGATAAGATATTAATTAATTAAAGCTGTCAGTAGCTTATAATTAATTAATGGACATTCAATATCTTAAACACGTGAAATAATATATTTAATAAGGAGCCCAATTTCGTAATTTGGGATTTTGGTAGGAAGTGCAATATCAACTTTTTAGTGGACTAAGTTGATTAATAGATTCATTATATTGGGAAAAGTCCTAATAAGGTAAGATGAATTTATTAAGGAGTCCTTCCATAATCCTCCTTTAGATCCCAAGTAGTAGTCCAAGAGCCTATAAATAGGACATATGGGTGGATGGCCGATTTTCAATCACTTTCATACACAAGGAATTTCGATTTTTTCTTCTAAGTGTTGAATTGTGGATCTTTACTTGTGTCTTTGATTCCACAATTGAGAGAACACTTTAATTCTTGCTACATATCGGAATTACTTGAAGAAAAGAAAATCGAGAATTGTGAGGCATAGAAATCGGCCGATCCATAGGTGTCCAAACAAGATCCGGTAGCTCGTTGCCCACACAACGTCCGGTACAAGGCGATTCATACTCTTGAAGATCTAAAGGTAGAAATACAAGGCGATCAAGATGGAAGTAACCAATACTCTTAAAAAGGTAATATCCTATGATCTTTGGATCTAAATTAGGATATTTTAATTATCAACATATTTAATTAATAAATAGTAAATAATATTTAAATTGCTTATTAGTCTTAGTAATTAATTAATTAGCATGTCTAAATAGATCTAATACTCGTAGATGCGTAAAACGCTATTATCATCTTTCCCACCTTCGCTTCCGCTGCGTTTTACTTTCCAACAATTGGTATCGGAGACGTTTTTTTTAGGCTTTTGCTATTTTAATTAATTTTAGTGATTAATTGATATCAATTTAAATATTCATATATTTTGATGTTGGAATATTTTGCTAGATGTGTTCTTGCAGGTAATATGATCCAATTATCATGGTTTATATGAATGGAGTATTTATTTATTTATTTTTATTAATTATGCAATTGTTGGTTTGGCCCATTTTTGAGGCATGTAATGGTTTTTCTCGTGAGAAAATCCGCGGGTAGTTCTAGGTGGTTTTATTTTTTGTGTAATCTTGATGTAATTTCGATGTATTTTATTTTGTATAAAATTATAATTGAATTTGGAAAAGACAGGATTACGAAGAAATAGAGCAGAACCGGGACTGCCGGGACTGCTGGGCAGCCGCTGTAACACCCCAATTCACAAATGGGACATTACACGCCGTAAAACCCTCGTGAGGTCTACCAGGCTAACACATGACACATAACCACAATGAAATCCCAAAAGATGTACTCAAAAGTAAATAAGGCCGTGGCCTCGGCCAAAACATTTCAACGGAGTACATGAAACATAAAGTAAATATCAATTCATTGCCCACAGAGGGGACTTAAACCAAGTTTAGAAGTAAACAGTCTAACTCCAGTACTCGACAAACGCAACGACAAAACATAAAGAAAATATAGACTCGAGCCACATCATCAAGCCAACCCATCCTTTGCGTGCATGTCCCGTGCCTGCTCCTCAGCTCTCCCGGTACCTGAAATGCATAAGACGCATTTCCCCCATTTAAGGGGTTAGCATTCGAATAGCTAGTGCAAGTACACAATTACACAACATTATATACAAATACGGTTTTACACAATCATCTCAATCAAATATCATTTGCCATAAATATTCCGGAATACTACGTTGGCAATCAAACCAGTTTCCAATCATCACGATATCACGAAATCACAACTGGAATCCCGTGGCTGTACCCCTTAGTATCGACCCCCAGACATCCCGTCGAACGCTCCGGGTGGGAAACCACTTCCGCGGCCGTACCCCTTAGTATCGACCCCCAGACATCCCGTCGGACACTCCGGGTGGAATTTCAACCACACACGCACCCAAGTCCACTTCCGCGGCCGTACCCCTTAGTATCGACCCCCAGACATCCCGCCGGACACTCCGGGTGGAAGGAACACAACTCACGCACCCGAAAATCACAATTCATCATTCCTTTCGAAAATCACACATACATAACGAAATGTAATACATGTACTTGCCTTGAATAATACGAAACGAAGGAAACGACGAAGGAATAGGTTTTGGTCTGAACAATCCTCCCAAATTCGTTCCTAACACAATAACGGTATACAACAAATCTCAAGAATGAGGAAAGGTAGGAATTAATCCTAATTCTACCCGTTGAGGCAATTCATCGAACATCAAGAGTGCATAGGGAATTGAAATAGGTCAACGGTGAAATAATGGAATTTCATCCCATCAAATAACAAGGGAACCAAGGGTCACGAGTATACTATCGAAATCTAACAACAACATCGGTTAAATCGGATTAAAAGACAATATCACCACCAAACCCTCCCCAAATTCATACTAGGGGATATGAGTTCTTACCTCTTGAAGATCCAAGCACTTTAATCCGAAGAACACGTGTTAGATCCACAATCCGAGCTTCACGATCGAAAGGAGATGAAGAAAAACACACAATCAAGTGATAGATGAAGGAAAATCTCCCTCTCAAGCCTCTCTCTCTCTCTCGTATGGTTGAAGAAAAGGAAGAAAATGGTGAATCTCGCTGAAAAAAACGCAGATATAGCGCCGATCGCTTTGTGTGCCGCGCCCGGCCTTAAGTGTGCCGCACAGGCAAAATCGCGCCTGGTGGTCGGCAGTGTTCCGGCCGGACGAAATGTGCCGCGCACACGCATGCATCGCCGCCAGAATCGACAATGTGTGCCGCAGCGCACATTCCTTGTGCCGCGGCCCACACCCCCCCTGGGTCCCAAAATGAAGAAAAATGATCCGGGAAGAGAATAAAAGCAATAGGAATCGATATTAGGGAAACAATAACACGAAATGGAAGTACGGAAACCCAAAACGGTCCGAGGTACACAACCAAAATCGAACAAGGAAGAAATTTCTTAAACTTATAGGAAATTACAAAAATGGCCCAAACATCCGAAAATCACGATACAACGTCGGATTAACAATCCGAAACTCACAATATACTCTATTTAACCATACGAACTCATGGAAATAGGAAAATGACGAAATCGAACGAGTTTAACGAGAATTGAATACACCTACGATAAAATATAACTCAAGATGAAATTTACATGAAAACATCATGAGACTCATCCCAACGGAGAAACTCCAAGAACAAAATAGATTCAGAATTCCAAAACAGTTCCAAGCGAGTTGTCCAAAACGAACATACACCGAAAATAGAAATTACCAAAAATAGAAAACACGGATATTACATTATCTCCCCCTAAAAATAAGTTTCGTCCCAAAACATACAACACGAATAACTCGAGGTATATCAATCTCATAGTCTCTTCCGTCTCCCACGTGGCTTCCTCGGATCCATGCCTTGACCATTGCACTTTAACCAAAGGAATGGTTTTGTGCCTGAGTTGCTTCACCCGACGCTCTAAGATCTGAATCGGCCTCTCCTCGAAGGTAATGTCGGGCCCCAACCCGATCTCTCCAAAATCAATATTATGGCTAGGGTCCGGTACGTACTTCCTAAGCTGGGAAACATGAAATACGTTATGCATGTGGCTCAGGGACGGCGGCAAACCTAACCGATATGCAAGCTCTCCAACTCTCTCTAAAATCTCGAACGGTCCAATAAATCTCGGACTAAGTTTACCCTTCCGACCGAAGCGGTAAACTCCCCGTGTCGGCGACACCTTAAGCAACACATGGTCTTCCACCTCAAACTCCAACGGTCGGCGACGTGGATCGGCATAAGACTTCTGCCGGCTCTGGGCCGTCACCAATCTATCGCGAATCAGGGCAATCTTCTCTCTCGTCTCAACTACCATATCGGGCTCGATACCAATCAGCTCGGACGCATCATCCCAACACAACGGCGATCTGCACCTCCTCCCATACAATGCCTAGAATGGCGCCATTTTGATCGAGGCATGCCAACTATTGTTGTACGTGAACTCTATCAACGGCAAGTGCGACTCCCAATCATCCTTCCAATCTAAGGCACATGCTCTCAACATATCCTCCAACGTCTGGATCGTCCGTTCTTACTGTCCGTCAGTCTGAGGGTGGTAAGACGTACTGAGTCTCAACTCAGTCCCCAAAGCTCGATGAACCGCCTGCCAAAAATCTGATACAAACCGGCCATCTCGATCTGAAACAATACTCTTAGGAGTCCCATGCAATCTCACGATCTCTGCAATAAACACTCGCGCCAGCCTCTCCGGTCCCCAAGTATCCTTAATACCCAGGAAATGAGCTGATTTGGTTAGTCTATCAACAATAACCTAAATCATGTCCATTCCAGTCCGAGTCCTAGGCATCCCGGAAATGAAATCCATAGAGATGTCTTCCCATTTCCATTCCGGAATGGGAAGTGGTCGTAGCAACCCCGCGGGCCGCTGATGCTCAATCTTAACCTGCTGACAGGTCAAACACTTCGTTACAAACTCGCTAACGTCCGATTTCAAATTACTCCACCAATAGTTACTCCTCACATCCTTGTACATTTTGCTCATACGAGGATGTATGGAATAAGGTGTAGTATGAGCCTCACTCAAAATCTTCTGTCTCAACTCAATGTCATTCGGTACACATAATCTACCGCAAAATCTCAGAAGGCCATCATCCTGAACCACAAATCTAGGGGCTTTCCCCTTCCTCACATCCTCTCTCAGCTGGACTAAATACGGATCATCATACTGTTTCGCCTTGATATCATCAGTCAAGGACGAAGTGATCTCCAACGCACATAACTGACCCTGAACTCTCTGAAACCAAACCTCGATATTCTGACAAATAAAATCCCGACGGATCCTGCTCTGTGGCGTGAGTACCTCTAACATCTGTAACGCCACCGGTTTTCGGCTTAATGCATCAGCCACTACGTTATCCTTACCCGGATGATAAAGTATCTCGAGGTCGTAATCTTTAATTAGCTCCAACCACCTTCGCTGCCTCATGTTCAACTCTTTTTGACTGAAGATATACTTCAAACTCTTATGATCCATAAATATCTTACACGACGACCCATAGAGATAATGTTTCCAGATTTTTAAGGCGAAAACGACCGCAGCTAACTCCAAATCGTGCGTGGGGTAATTCACCTCATACGGTTTCAACTGGCGGGACGCATAAGCAATAACCCTATCTCTCTGCATCAAAACACATCCGAGTCCGAGGCCCGAAGCATCACTATATACCACGAAATCTCCGTTCCCCTGAGGCAATGCTAACACGGGGGCGGTAGTTAGTCGTCTCTTCAATTCGTCAAAACTACTCTGTCTGTCTGCGGTCCACTCGAATTTCTGAGTCTTCTGGAGAAACTGAGTGAGCGGTTTAGCAATCCTAGAAAATCCCTAAACAAATCGATGGTAATAGCCGGCAAGACCCAGAAAACTTCTCACCTCCTTCACATTCTTAGGCGGCTCCCAAGCCAACACTGCCTCTATCTTCTGCGAATCTACTCGAACTCCCTCTGCTGAAATCACATGCCCGAGGAACATCACTTCCTCGAGCCAAAACTCGCACTTAGAGAACTTCGCATACAACTGCTCAGCTCTCAAAATGTTTAATACAATCCGGAGATGTAAGGCGTGCTCCTCCCGACTCCGTGAATAGATCAGAATGTCATCGATAAAGACGACTACGAATTTGTCCAGATACTCAATAAAAACTTTGTTCATTAACTGCATGAACACTGCTGGGGCATTGGTTAGCCCGAAAGGCATAACCACAAACTCGTAATGGCCATATCTCGTCCGAAAGGCAGCTTTCGGTATATCAATGTCTCGAATCCTCAACTGGTAGTAGCCCGATCGCAAATCAATCTTCGAAAAGACTGTCGCCCCCTGAAGCTGATCGAACAAGTCGTCAATCCGGGGCAAAGGGTATTTATTTTTGATGGTCAACTTGTTTAATTCTCGATAATCGATGCATAAACGAAGCGATTCATCCTTCTTCTTAACAAAAAGTACGGGCGCACCCCA
This sequence comes from Orobanche coerulescens, assembly GCA_033398695.1. Classification (NCBI taxonomy): domain Eukaryota; kingdom Viridiplantae; phylum Streptophyta; class Magnoliopsida; order Lamiales; family Orobanchaceae; genus Orobanche; species Orobanche coerulescens. The sequence continues at coordinate 58,170,218 of CM065803.1, forward strand.
AGGCGATGCGCTCGGTCGAATATACCCTTTATCTAACAACTCTCCCAACTGATTCTTCAACTCTAACATCTCCGACGGTGCCATACGGTACGGCTCGATAAATAGGGGCTGCATTCGGCTCTAGATCAATAGGAAACTCCACCTCTCGATGTGGTGGTAATCCCGGCAAGTCATCCGTAAATACGTCGGGGTATTCACTAACAACTGGAATTGACGATCAACCAACTCCACCATCTTCCGCCTTCAGAGCGTAACACCAGTAGCCGACACAACCCTGGTTTAGAAGTTTCATCGCTTTCAAAGCGCTAATCACACTCCCCGATCTACCCGGCTTACGACCGACAAGGGTATGCTCGGTGCCGTCCTCGGCCACTATCGAGATGGTACGAGTCCGATCGTTCATGATAGCACCGTGACGATCCAACCAATCATCTTAGAGGATAAAATCCTCACCCTTAAGGTCTATAACAATGAGATTCGAGGGCCAATCCCGGCTCCCAATCTTCACTGGGCAATCTCTAACCTCCCGGTCCCCAGTCATACGATCCCCGCTAGGCGTACTCACTACAAACGGTTCACACTCAAACAAGTAGTCAAAGCCAATACGATTCACACAATCCGAAGCAATAAAGGAATGGGTAGCACCTAAATTAAAAAGCACTGAAACTGGATGAGTAAGTATTTGAGTGGTACCTGATGCCACCGGAACGTCTGCCTCCTCTGTGCGCCTCATCTGATACAATCGGGGGTGAACTGAACCCGAACTCGATGCTGTACGGCGATCTGGCTGACCCCGACCCCTACCACGGCCTGAACTCTGCGGAACATGAGTAGCTGGAGTGCTGTGATCCCTCTGATCGGTAGTGGTAGTCGGAACTCTAGAGGCCCTAGTGGCTCTCTCACAATGAGCTGCCCGATGTCAGGTCTGTCCGCAAGTAAAGCAAGTAACTGGAGGAGATGGGCAATCCTTCATCAAATGCTCATATTGGTTGCAGTTAAAACAAACCCTGCCACCAGAAGCAACGGACTGAACTGAACGATTTCCCTGAGATCCCCCAGCCTGATGAAATGGCCTCTTCCCCGGTGTAGGGGCAGACTGTGCTCTCGAAAATCGGCCACTCTTGCCGGCTGAAAAGCTGCCAACCGCTTTCTATTTCTTGGCCTCGGTACCCAACTCTGATTCCGGTGCGGCTATCTCGATCGCTAGAGCGCGATCTTTATACTCCTTCAAAGTGACACACATGAGCGGTGCCATACTCTGCCTGATATGCGGTTTTATGCGCATATTGAAGTAGCGGATTTTATCAGCCTCCGTCCTCACTTGATCTCTCACGAAACCCAACTGCTGATTGTAAGTAATGATGGCCTGAGAGATAGGCACATCCTGAGGTGTAGCGGTGAAGAACTCCACAATTCTGCGCTCCTTAACTGGCGGTGGACAATATTCTGCTTCCATAGCAGCCTTGAATTCCTCCCAAGTAGCTCGGCGGTCTCTGGGCGTAACGGCCTCCCACCATTCCGCAGCTTCCTTATCCAAGAAGTACTGGGCAATATGTACCCTCCTGTCTTCGGGACAAGCTACGGCATCGAAGGTTCTGGACAACTGAAAGAGCCAATTCTCCCAACCGAGGGAGTCAGAAGATCCGGAGAAACGAGGTGGGTGCATCTTAGTCACCGTCTGAAGCCACTTACTAGCTTCCTCTTCCGGTGTCGGGGGCGGATTCTGGCGTCCACCCTGAGCTATCTCAGCAAGTTGGGCTACTAACTGCTGAAGTACGGCAGTAGCCTCGGCGTCGGCATTATTACCCGACGGCACTGAGTGAGAGGCTGAGTCCGCAGAGGACTGAGAAAGTGAGCCCTCCTATCGGCACCCCGACCACGGCCTCGGCCGCGTCCCCTAGCTGGTCTACCATGACCTCTCAACATGCTAAAGGAAGAATTAAAAGAACAAGATCAGAAAGATTCACAATTGACAAAGTTGGTATCACAATTCATAATTCCAAACAACGCAAGAAAATGAATTACAGAAATATAAGAGTTCGAGGAGACTTACAGCCACGGGTCGCACGAAAAGACGGTAGCATGATGATATTAGGCTCAACGACTGACTCTAATGACGCAACTGACAGACCCAAAAATTTACCGACAGCCTAGGTATTCAAAACCTATGCTCTGATACCATAAATGTAACACCCCAATTCACAAATGGGACATTACACGCTGTAGAACCCTCGTGAGGTCTACCAGGCTAACACATGGCACATAACCACAATGAAATCCCAAAAGATGCACTCAAAAGTAAATAAGGCCGTGGCCTCGGCCAAAACATTTCAACGGAGTACATGAAACATAAAGTAAATATCAATTCATTGCCCACGCAGGGGACTTAAACCAAGTTTAGAAGTAAACAGTCTAACTCCAGTACTCGACAAACGCAACGACAAAACATAAAGAAAATATAGACTCGAGCCACATCATCAAGCCAACCCATCCTTTGCGTGCATGTCCCGTGCCTGCTCCTCAGCTCTCCCGGTACCTGAAATGCATAAGACGCATTTCTCCCATTTAAGGGGTTAGCATTCGAATAGCTAGTGCAAGTACACAATTACACAACATTATATACAAATACGGTTTTACACAATCATCTCAATCAGATATCATTTGCCATAAATATTCCGGAATACTACGTTGGCAATCAAACCAGTTTCCAATCATCACGATATCACGAAATCACAAATAGTATCCCGTGGCCGTACCCCTTAGTATCGACCCCCAGACATCCCGTCGAACGCTCCAGGTGGGATACCACTTTCGCGGTCGTACCCCTTAGTATCGACCACCAGACATCCCGTCGGACACTCCGGGTGGAAGTTCAACCACACACGCACCCAAGTCCACTTCCGCGGCCGTACCCCTTAGTATCGACCCCCAGACATCCCGTCGGACACTCCGGGTGGAAGGAACACAACTCATGCACCCAAAAATCACAATTCATCATTCCTTTCGAAAATCACACATACGTAACGAAATGTAATACATGTACTTGCCTTGAATAAGCCGAAACGAAGGAAACGACGAAGGAATAGGTTTTGGTCTGAACAATCCTCCCAAATTCGTTCCTAACACAATAACGGTATACAACAAATCTCAAGAATGCGGAAAGGTAGGAATTAATCCTAATTCTACCCGTTGAGGAAATTCATCGAACATCAAGAGTGCATAGGGAATTGAAATCAGTCAACGGTGAAATAACGGAATTTCATCCCATCAAATAACAAGGGAACCAAGGGTCACGAGTAAACTATCGAAATCTAACAACAACATCGGTTAAATCGGATTAAAAGACAAGATCACCACCAAACCCTCCCCAAATTCATACTAGGGTATAGGAGTTCTTACCTCTAGAAGATCCAAGCACTTTAATCCGAAGAACACGTGTTAGATCCACAATCCGAGCTTCACGATCGAAAGGAGATGAAGAAAAACACACAATCAAGTGATAGATGAAGGAAAATCTCCCTCTCAAGACTCTCTCTCTCGTATGTTTAAAGAAAAGAAAGAAAATGGTGAATCTCGCTGAAAAAAACGCAGATATAGCGCCGATCGTCTGTGTGGCGGCAGAGGCCAAAATCGCGCCAGTGGTCGCAGTGTGCCGTGGCTTGACGAATGTGCCGCAGCGGTGGCTCGGCGAAGGTGCCGCAGCCCTGGCATGTACCGCGCACACGTACAGATCGCTCGCCGAAATCGACAATGTGTGTGTGCCGCAGTGTACATTCCTTGAGCCGCGGCCCAAACCCCCCCTGGGTCCCAAAATGAAGAAAAATGATCCGGGAAGAGAATAAAAGCAATAGGAATCGATATTAGGGAAACAATAACACGAAATGGAAGTACGGAAACCCAAAACGGTCCGAGGTACACAACCAAAATCGAACAAGGAACAAATTTCCTAAACTTATAGGAAATTACAAAAACGGCCCAAACATCCGAAAATCACGATACAACGTCGGATTAACAATCCGAAACTCACAACATGCTCTATTCAACCATACGAACTCATGGAAATAGGAAAATGACGAAATCGAACGAGTTTAACGAGAATCGAATACACCTGCGATAAAATATAACTCAAGATGAAATTTACGTAAAAACATCATCGAGACTCATCCCAACGGAGAAACTCCAAGAACAAAATAGATTCAGAATTCCAAAACAGTGCCAAGCGAGTTGTCCGAAATGAACATACACCGAAAATAAAAATTATCAAAAATAGAAAACACGGATATTACAATTACGGCCGGCAGACAATGACGGCAGCTGCTGAAAAGACAGTACTGCCGTCAGCAGGCCGAAGCGGCTTCGGTGCAGCAGGCGGCTGGTCCGGGCGATTCATTGGTTCGGGCCGGGTCGTCTAGTTTTGGTCCGGTCCATTTTCACCGCCGTTCATTGCGTCCGCTGAAGAGTCGGGATTTAAAGTTAAATTTTTTTTATGTAATTAATTTTGCATAAAAGTGAAATTTTAATTTTGGAAATCCATGGCCCGGCTGGGGAGGAGCGACGAGATGCTTGATTCAGTGGGAGAGATCGAGTCGAAGATTTTCTCGGATTCAACTCAAGGAAGAAAACCATGATAATTGGATAATTTTATTATCCATGCTTTATTTTTGGTTTTTATTATTCTGATGTATGACATGTATGGATGTATGCGTGATATGTTTCCTTGCATGTTAGGACGAGAAAATTAAAAACCTTAAGGATAAAATAACTAAGTGATGAAATTGATTTTTTTTATTTTAAAAAAAATAAAATCATATTGGCCTCCATAATTAATTTAAATTGTGAAGTAATTAGCATGCGCGTTGACATTAGAGTCTTCCTCCATATCGGATGTGCTAATTATAGGTTCACTAGTTTTAAATTTCAAAATGATAACATAAGGTAAATATTATTTTTTATGATAGGACCTCTCCATCTATAGGACTATTATTTAAAAGATAATATTTTAAGGATGTTAAATTATGGTGTTCACTTAGGTGTATTAATTAATAAGCTCCCCATCGGAGTCTATGTTGATTAATACATGGCCAAGAGGAACCAACTATTAATTTTACTTGTCATAACGTAATTTGACTAGATAGTAAAATTAAAGACATAAAACTCTACTTGGAAAATGTGTGTGTAAACGTCCACACGATCGTGGCTTGAATATGCGGATTTTTCGAAGTGTTGGTTGCTAGCATATATATTGTGTTTTGAGGTTTTTCGATATATTTTGCTATACATTATGTGATGGATGTTTTTAATTTTTTTTATTCTCAGATGTCTTTCAATCCACTAGCTGTTATTTACAAAGAAAATAAACTTGATGGCACTAACTTTGCCGATTGGAAAAGAAATCTTGACATTTTCCTGACTGCTGAGGGGCATAAATTTGTCTTAATCGAGGAGAGCCCTCTAGAACCAAAACCGGATGCCACTCCCGAAGAGTTGGCTGAATTCCGAAAATGGAAAAAGTCTGATGAGATGGCTCGCTGTTACATTTTGTCTTCACTGACAAATGTATTGCAGCATCAGCATCAGACGATGGGCTCGGCCGCGGAAATGATGAAAAGTCTCACCGAGATGTTTGGTCATCAGAACCTGGCGGCTAGACAAAATGCAGTGAGGGTATCGATGACAACCCAAATGTCTGAAGGGACTCCAGTGAGGGATCATGTTCTAATAATGATGTCCCATTTGAACGAACTGAGCATACTGGGGCTACTATCGATGCGGAAACGCAGGTCGATATTATCTTAGGCAGCTTACCTAGAAGCTTTGAGCAGTTCCGCCTTAACTACAATATGAACCGTAGGACATATAGTTTGGCGGAACTTCTGACAGAGCTTCAGTCTGCTGAAGGTCTCTTCAAACAAGGTTATCACCAGATTCTTGCGGCAACCGGTGCTACTTCTTCCAAACCCAAATGGGGAAAGAAGAAGAAGCAGGTTGACCAGAAGCAAGTGGCAACCCTCAAGGTTAAAAGAAAGGCTCCTCACCCCGAGGCGAACAAAAAGCCAAAGGGAAAGTGCTACAAGTGCGATCAGAAAGGACATTTTAAAGCGGACTGCCCTGCTCTTAAGAAAGGTATGTCTCGTACACTAGTAGTCAAAACATGTTTGGCAGCTTGTTCTTCCACTTCGTGGATAGTTGATTCAGGCTCCACTGATCATGTTTGCTTTGACTCGCATGGTTTTCAGGTAACCAAGCAGCTTAGTGCGGGTGAGATTACCATCAACTGGGGCGATTATTCCAGACTTATGGCTGTTGCAGTGGGAGTTGTGCATTTGAAGATTAATGATAAATTATTAGTCCTCAATAATGTATTATTAGTACCGGATTTTAGAATGAATTTAATTTCGGTTTCTAAATTAAAAAGCGATGGTTATTCAGTTTCTTTTGATGATGATGCCATTATTAAGAAAAGAAGCGGTGAATATATTTGCAAAGGTATTTTTAATGATGGACTATATGTCGTTAATACTGCACAAACTCCTATGTATAAATCACTTAACTCTTTGTCTAAACCTAAAAAGAGAAAAGAACCTTCAAGCATAAACCAAACATATCTGTGGTATTTACGGTTAGGACATGTAAACCTTGGAAGGATTCAAAGATTGGTAGATGATGGCCCATTGGATGATCTCCAAGTTGAGTCATTTCCAATTTGTGAATCCTGTCTGGAAGGTAAGATGACCAAAAGGGTTTTTAAATCCAATGGAAACCGTGCTCAGAATATGTTAGAATTGGTTCATACGGATGTATGTGGTCCAATGAATATCCAGGCTAGGGGTGGTTTCGAATACTTCATCACGTTTATAGATGATTATTCGAGATATGGATACATTTATTTGATGCGACGTAAGTCTGAAGCCTTTGACAAGTTTAGAGATTTCAAGGCTGAAACGGAGAAGCGTCATGGGAAGAGTATCAAGTCACTACGATCTAATCGTGGTGGCGAATACCTTAGTGGAGAGTTTTTGGATTTCTTGGCGAATGAGGGGATTTCATCCCAGCTCACCGCGCCGGGAACTCCACAACAAAATGGTGTGGCTGAAAGAAGGAATATGACTCTTTTAGAAATGGTTAGATCAATGATGAGATTCAGATTTACCTATTTCGTTTTGGGGATACGCCTTAGAAACAGCGGCGTACATTCTAAACCCGGTGCCTTCGAAATCAGTTCCAAAAACACCCAAAGAACTATGGAGTGGGCGTAAGCCCAGTCTAGGACATGTTTGGATTTGGGGTACTCCAGCGCATATGCTGAATAAGGAATCTGAAAAGTTGGCATCTCGTACAGAAGTACGAGTGTTTGTGGGATATCCTAAGGGAACGAAGGGTGGCTTGTTCTATAGTCCCCATGATCAGAAGGTCATTATTAGCACCAATGCCCGATTTCTGGAGGAGGATTATATTATTAGTCACAAGCCCATGAGTGATATAATTCTGGAAGAGCTGAGGGGCGAGACTCCATTTATACCAATCGTACAAGTGCCAACTAACACTGCACCAAGTATCGATTCTAATACTTTTACACCAACTCAGGATTTGCCTCATCGTAGTGGGAGGGTTGTTCGTCAGCCCGAATGATTCATAGGCATGGGAAAGTCTTCGGACTCAATCCCAAGCGAAGATGAATCAGATCCGTAGACCTATAAGGAGGCAATCCAAGATAAAGATGCTGACTCCTGGAAAGTAGCAATGGAATCAGAAATGGGATCTATGGATTCCAATCAAGTGTGGGATTTAGTAGATCTACCTGATGGTGTACAAGCGATTGGGAGTAAATGGGTCTACAAGCGAAAGAAAGGACATGATGGGAAGGTTGAAACCTTCAAAGCGAGGCTTGTTGCAAAAGGTTGCACTCAGAAAGAGGGTATCGATTATGATGAAACCTTTTCGCCGGTAGCCATGCTTAAGTCAATCCGGACTCTTTTAGCTATAGCTGCGCATTTGGATCTGGAGATTTGGCAGATGGATGTCAAGACTGCATTCTTGAATGGGAGTCTAGACAAGGAAATCTATATGCGCCAAGCAGAGGGATTCATTGCTGAAGGAGAAGAGCACTTGGTGTGCAAACTTAAGAAATCCATTTATGGACTTAAGAAAGCATCTAGATCTTGGAACACTCGTTTTGACGAAGTTGTCCAGTCATATAGATTCGTCCACTGTCCGAGTGAGAGTTGTGTGTATAAGAAATGCGATGGAAACGTGTTGGTGTTTCTTGTGCTGTATGTAGACGATATCCTTCTAATTGGAAACAACGTGAAGGAATTGTCGGACGTATGGGTATGGCTATCTGAGCAGTTCGATATGAAGGATCTAGGAGAAGCAGGACACATCCTTGGAATCAGGATTTTTCGTGATCGGAAGAAAAGGATGTTGTGCTTATCCCAGGCATCCTATATCGATACAGTGCTGAAGCGGTTTAGCATGGAGAATTCCAAGAAAGGTTTTCTGCCTTACAGGCATGGATTTCAACTATCTAAGAACATGTGTCCTAAGACACAAAATGAGATAGATGACATGAAGATGGTCCCTTATGCATCTGCTGTGGGGAGTCTCATGTATGCTATGCTTTGCACTAGACCAGACATCTGTCATGTCGTGGGCATGGCTGCTAGATATCAGTCGAACCCAGGACCAGGACACTGGATTGCTGTCAAGCACATACTCAAGTACCTGAGAAGGACTAGGGAGTACATGCTTGTATATCAATCAGACGACCTATTTCTGGTGGGTTACACTGACTCAGATTTTTTCATCGGACAAAGAAAAGTCCAAGTCTACTTCGGGTTATGTGTTTAGCCTGGGAGGTGGAGCCATTAGTTGGAGGAGTGTGAAGCAGAAATGCATCTCGGACTCTACCATGGAAGCCGAGTACGTGGCAGCCTCTGAGGCAGCCAAGGAGGCAGTGTGGCTCAAGTACTTCCTGCAGGACTTAGATGTGATTCCTGATTTGCCAGAGGGTATTACACTTTATTGTGATAATACTGGTGCAGTCGCAAATTCAAGGGAACCACGAGCCCATCATGCAAGTAAACATATCAACCGCAAGTACCACATCATACGACACTTCATAAAGGAAGGAGACGTAGTTGTAGCCAGGGTTGCATCGGAAGATAATCTTGCTGACCCTTTCACGAAAGGCCTACCCTCAAAAGTTTTTGAAAGGCATGTGGAAGGAATGGAATTACAGTGTATGACAGCATTGCTTTGAGTATAAGTGGGAGAAATGAGAGACTATGTAATAGAGTAATATACTTAAAAGCATGATTTGAGTATAAGTGGGAGATTGTTAGGATTGTATACTACAAAGCATACTTTATGCTTGTATTACCTAATTTCCCTGTTACTACATATGAGAATATTAATTATATTTAATCACATGTTTTGCATATTAATTCACGTTATGGTTATGCAAATGAAGTATCTAATTATTTTATATTGTAGATAATGTGGTGTGTTGGTGTCACACGAAAGATCACATTATCGGGGCCTTATAAAATAATATAATAGTTCACAACCTATATAATTATTAGACAAATTATATAAATGGTTGTAGTGTATGCTTGAGAATAGTTGGTCTTGACTATTAGCATATATTAGCGTATTTGCATACGTTGAACTGGATCGAGGTGAGATAGTGTCTTCTGTACTGACTGTGAGAAGAACGTAAATCTCGGATAATTATTATTTCTTAATTCTAAGTATATAATATTTAATTGTGTATTTATAATAATTATTGCTTTGATTTATCATAGGTGAGAGTCAAAATAATCGACTTAATAAGCCTCGTATCTTGGGCAATAATATTATTTATACGACAGTTATTATTATTACTAGAAATCATGCCCCGACTCGTGCGGGTTGATGATGTCTCCTTGAAGAGCTCGATAATGATTATTATATTAAACCATGCAGGTGGATTTAATTCCGATATAATAATAAGGTTCGAGTGGTACTACTCTTGGATAAGATATTAATTAATTAAAGTTTTCAGTAGCTTATAATTAATTAATGGACATTCGATATCTTAAACACGGGAAATAATATATTTAATAAGGCACCCAATTTCGTAATTTGGGATTTTGGTAGGAAGTGTAATATCAATTTTTTACTGGACTAAGTTGATATTAATAGATTCATTATATCAGGAAAAGTCCTAATAAGGTAAGATGAATTTATTAAGGAGTCCTTTCATAATCCTCCTTTAGATCCCTAGTAGTAATCCAAGAGCCTATAAATAGGACATATGGGTGGATGCCGATTTTCAATCACTTTCATACACAAGGAATTTCGATTTTTTCTTCTAAGTGTTTAATTGTGGATCTTGACTTGTGTCTTTGATTCCACAATTGAGAGAACACTTTAATTCTTGCTACATATCGGAATTACTTGAAGAAAAGAAAATCGAGAATTGTGAGGCATAGAATGTAACACCCCCAAATCCCATTGAGTTATTACAGTGCCGTGGACCCCACACCAGGTGATCCACCAGGCGAACACAACTAAAATACAACAAACTGACCAAAATAGGAAATCACAGACCCTACTATGATGTCCGACATACTATTCCGATATGGAATTTCAACGACAAGGATGGGCCTACATGGCCAAATAAAATACAACAACATCCACGAGCCTTACTCGGATAATACAAAACGACAATGACTGAACAAAATTGGAGTACTCCAAACTGTCTGACCGACATGAACCCAAAATGTCATAACCGATAACAATTATACAACGGATGTCTCGACACCTTTAATCGGTTACCGATAACGAAGATGATAATCGAATACGTCAATGCCTTCAATCGGCCAAAACGACATCAATAGAAAAAAACACTGATATCAATAACGACGATTCACAAAAATATCTTGATGGAACATGAATCAATAATAACAATCGATACATCGATGCCGCGAACCGGCTATCGACAATAATATCTCAAAGGAACATCAATCAACAATAACAATCGATATGTCGATACCGCGAGCCGGTTATCGACAAATATATTACCAACAAGTATCGCAATGCCTTAAATCGGCCATTTACGAACAACAATAATATTTGGCATAATTTGCCGAAGGGTATCGTATCAAACAATCCCTTGATGTCAACAAAATCATAAAGAGACCAAGTCTCGAAATGATACACACATTCATACACATATGATAACATTAATCTCATTGACTAGTACAAGTATAAAACTTGCCTCAAACCGAAGGCGAGAAAGTCCTTCCACGATCAACGTCCTACCACGAATCGATCAACAGTGTCCTCCGACAATCACAAGCACTCGAACAACCTTGAATGAAATACAATTCATTCGATAACACGATATCGACCGAAAACAACATAATAGATAACTCCGATTCCAACACGAACACATACTATACTCGTATTTATCCGTATACACACATATACATATAATATACATACATCATATATATATATATATGCAACCCACAATATCTATATATATATATATATACCCACATGACACACACACACACACACTTTACATAATATATATATATATATATCTGCACTGCACATACACACTATTTTACACACTATATATATATATATAACACACACACACAACACACACAATATATATATAACAGTACACAATATATATATATATATAACACAGTACACACAATATATATAGATATTTATAAATATATCTACACACACACATCTTACCAAAGAAGCCGATCGGCCGGGCAACCTTCGCCGGAATCCGGTCAGAAAATAACTCTCCTGCTGGAATTCGGCCGCCGGAAAAACTGACCCGCCGGACTTCGTCCAACTCCAGCCCGTTTCCGTCCATAGCCGGTTTTCACCATCTCCGCCTGCAACTCCTCGCCGGAAATCTGTCAAGCCTCCGATCCGCCGTCCGTTCCGGACAAAAACCACCTCCGGTCGCCGGAATCAATGGAGCCGCGTCCATGGACGGAAACCATGAAGAACGCCGGACGCCTGAGATCCGTCTCGCCAGAAAAAAAATGCCGGAACAGCTCGACCGGATTTGCAACGCCTTCCGATCCGGAAATTCCGATCAGACCGTCGCTGCTCCAGTCACGAGCCACCTGCCGCCACCGAGCTTCAATCGTCGCTGGAGACGTCAGGAAACTCCGGTCGTCAATTCCAGTCCGTCGCCGGAAAATGAAGAAGCCGGCTGCCATCCTTCAGCTCCACCTTGTCGGAAAAAGAAAAACGAAGGAGATGGAGAGAAGAGAGAGATAACGAAAGAGAGAGAGGATGGCGAGAGAGGGAGCAAGGTGAGGGAGTAAAAATTAGAGAGCTGGAGTGAAAAGGGGGGAGAGAGAGAGAGAAAACAATTAATAATATATATAAATAATCCCCCAAAGATACCTTGGCCCTACTAGTCGAAAGTTGACTACGAGTAAGGTTCCTACCACCGACCACGCATTACGTACGTAAACCTCAGGGCGTAACGTACGTAATCGCAACAAATTAGCGTACGTAATGCTACACAGGTAGCGTACGCTATGGCTATAAACTTAGCCAAAATTCCAAACTCGCCAAGCAACAACAATCGACGAAACCGAACCGACGACCAGTAAAAATATTTCGATCCCGAAATATTCTAATACAATATACATTGTATCGGTCCAAACAACAACATTTGTACAATTCCAAATGAATACGTACAACCCAACAGTAACACGAAAAAAATTTACCCCCGGATATTACATAGAAATCGGCCGATCCATAGGTGTCCAAACAAGATCTGGTAGCTCGTTGCCCACACAACGTCCGGTTCAAGGCGGATCATACTCTAGAAGATCTAAAGGTAGAAATACAAGACGATCAAGACGGAAGTAACTAATACTCTTCAAAATGTAATATCCTATGATCTTTGGATCTAGATTAGGATATTTTAATTATCAACATATTTAATTAATAAATAGTAAATAATATTTAAATTGCTTATTAGTCTTAGTAATTAATTAATTAGCATGCCTAAATAGATCTAATACTCGTAGATGCGTAAAACGCTATTATCATCTTTCCCAACTTCGCTTCCGCTGCATTTTACTTTCCAACAAAAAGAACAACGTAAATAAAAGAAAGACTCAAGTGCACATGTCAGCAACCCTGACCAGCATCCTCGTACTGTCCCACGCCCGCTCATCCGGCTGAACATAACCTGAAATCCAAAACAAGAATTTCACCAAAACGGGTCCCCAAAGGGTTAGCAATTATGCTAGTACAAGTAATCAAGACAAACCATTCGCTTACACATTTCATAGTACAATGTACTAATTTAATTCAAAACCAAAACCAGACATGTCTTTTTCGAAAACAAACAGTTAAATCGATTTGCCGTGGTAACAGGCCTATACCATTGATCCCGCTCCGTGGCCTCTAAGGACCCTCCCGAGCTGGCCATATTATAAAACAAATCACACACGCGCATCGCCATGGGAACAGGGATATACCATTGATCCCGCTCCATGGCCTCTAAGGACCCTCCCGAGCTGGCTAGCGAAACAAACTCGTGAATCCAGGGCTATACCATTGGATTCCCTCCGTGGCCCCGTCGGACCCTCCCGAGGTGAGTAAAGCACACACAATATACATTACCATTTCATCTTAAGCATAAAGGTTTCCGAAAATACTTGCCTTGAATAATTGACGACGCAACGAACGGAAAGGAAAAATCACCGACGAATGCTAGGAACCGACAAAACCGAACCTAACGATTCGAAGAACATAATCACAACCACTTCTAAATGAATACGGAATTGAAACACTCCCGAAAACCCGCCTACGATTCATGTATATTCGTATAATAATAACAACGAGGGCGGACCACAACCAACCCTCTCGAATACACAACAACTACGAAATATACCATGAATCCGTGGGGAAACTAAGAATACCAATAAGATTAATCATATTCATCATGAATTAACCAACAAAACGGAACGAATCGGACGAAAATTCAAAAACCCCCAAATTACCCAAAAGTAGGGTTCTAAGGGATTTACCTTGGATTGAGGATGAAGAACACAAGTAAGTGTTGTTAATCTACTTCAAGAGCTCAAGGTAAATGACGTCTGAAGTGATCGGAGGAAGAAATCGCCCGAAAATTGCCTGAGGAAACTCTAAGCCGTGGGGGAGGAGAAGAAATGAGAAAAGGTGAAAATCTAGGTCAACTCCCTGGTTTATATAGCCAGGGAGCGTTAGAGTGCACTAATCCTTAAAAGTTAGCGTGCGCTAACGGGTAAAAACTCCAGTGCAGAAAGTTAACACCCAGTCCAGGACCTAAAGTTCTGGACAGTTAGCGTGCGCCATCAAAACGGTAGCGCACGCTAATAGCCTCTCGGTAGCGCGTGCTATCGGCCATAGCGTGCGCTACCTGGACATCAGCCGAGTCCAGAAGCGAACTTCCCAGTACTCACCTGACCCCATTAGCATGCGCTGTCGGCCAAACTGCGTGCGCCAACAGCGTCTCGGTAGCGCGCACTATGGTCTATAGCGTGCGCTACGTGGGCACCTGACCAAATCCAGGAGTAAACTGTCCAGTACTGGACTGACTCCCTAGCGCGCGCTACCAATCAAGCGTAGCATGCGCTACTGAAGGATGCTTAGCGTGCGCTATACAATAATATTAGCGCGCGTTAGGCACAGGGTAACAACGATTCTAAATGCCAAAACACGACTGAAGCATCAAACGGAACAATGCAATGCGCATGATAACATACATTGGATTTACGACAACCCCGAAACGGCAGTTCCGAACGACAATTACGAGAATCGGGTCAATGAGCAACGGAGAAGTTAACAATTGCGGAATTGAGTAAAATAAATCCAAAAATAAGTATTCTCGAGGTACACATACAGTCACACATGAGCCACAAAGACAAGAAAAGCACTACATCAAGAAAGTACTGGGAAAAGAAAAATGCGGATATTACACATAAGATGGTGCCGTAATAAGGAATGATCGATACGACCAACGATATCAATATAACAGTCTTGGGATTATCATCCCTCAACAAACGATCAACACTATCAACATTGCCAAAACAATGGTCTTGGGATCAACATCCCTCAACGAATAATCGACACGATCAATAATACCAAAACAATGGTCCTGGGATAATCATCTCCCAACGAATGCTCAATAAGATCAACAAGAATCTCAATTCACAAAACACAAAACAACGTACATCACTATGTACAACATTCATCAGAGTCATTATCCTCATAATTGAGCAATACTTAAATTACCTCAAAGCTGGTGACAATATCCTACCATTAACAAACGCCCCTGAATGAATACACAAATATTCGAGTACCCTCGAATGAATACAATCCATTCAATACCAATAAACCATTATCCTGATAGAACCGTCACGACAGACAATTCTCGGTATCCGATATTCCATAACACAGACCGAGAATAACTTATATCTTCGTCTTTACCAAACTGTATACTTAATACTCAAGTATACTAACAACATCCATAAATTATATACGTTATGATTTAGTCTCAACCAAAGTACAATACACAAACTATTATCTTCAAAATTCACATTCATAATACCATTGCTATATGAATTATAAATGAAATGAAATCAAGACCATTCATTGAACATCAGGAACTGAACAAGTATAACTTGCCTCGCTACTGATACGCGATAGGGAAGCCGTCCTTACCTTCGTCGACGAGTTTCTTGAATCCAACCAAAGCAGTTCACGAACATCTTTGAATTTAACCGCAACACGGTTCTAATCAACGATCCATATTCAAACATACTGCAATAATCGATTAAACACATCCAATAATAATCAACAATCGATAAACACAATCAATAAACCTAACAGTTCAACAATATCCCGATCATATTCAAAACCGCAAAGCTCAACCTAATCAACCACAAATTCATACCCACGATATGATTCCATAATCCGATAAAATATGTTAATAATCAATTCAATATGTTGTAATTATACCCACCATTTTCATGATGTAACACTAATATTGATAATAGTAATAATAATACTAATAATAATACACGCATTTTTATTTAATTTCGTCCTATTACATTTCATCGTGAGTAATTATTTTATAATTATTACCACTTTACATGCAAGTTAATTCATTTTATCTGGTTAATGAGAATCAGGCATTTTCATAACATTTCACATGTTCTAAGCCCTAGTCAGTTTATCAGCTAACTTTAGAGGCATTAATAATAATTATTAATATTAATATTTTTTAATTATTGTTATTAATTTTCATGTCACCATCCCAACATAATTGGGATTAAGATATAGTTGTCATAATTTCTTTTGACACATGTTTGTTAGATAGCTACTGTTTTGGTATGTTGGTGCAACTCGGGAAGAAATCTATCTTGTTGTTGTCTTGAAGGAAATGACGGAAACCTCAGAGATAGAGAAAAAAAGATAGCAAATTAGTAATTACCATATTTCTTGCTGTGAAGCTCTGTTCCAACCACAAATAATCCGGCAGGTTTAGTTAATTACAAAATTTTACTGCGGAAAGACGTCTTTTTATGAATGCCTCACCCACCCTAATGCAAAAACAACATTTAACGGCGACACTTTAACGGTGGTTTCAATCGCTGTTAAAATTATCATTTAACAGCGATTCTTTTAGAACCGTTGTTAAAATTACATTTAACAGCGATATTGTATATTTAATAGTGGTTCTTTTAGAACAGATGTTAAATTTGTACATTAAATTTCATTGTACATTATAACTTTTAAAGTTTCATTTGATTAAATTTATTATACAATGTAAATATAATATTTAATATATATATATATAAAATATAATTCTACAAATATATTATATTTGTTTGAAAATATCACTATATATTATAATTTTTTGATATATAATGTGACCATTTTCATTACAATATATCATCAACAAATAATACAACTTATTAATATTATTAATATATGTTGCAAATATTTAATTTTCAGCAGAGATTAAGTTTTTATATAATATATAAATTATCATTTTGTATAAATAATATAATTCTACAAATACAATATAATTTGTATAATAATATGTATGTATTATAATTTTCAATATTTAATGTAGTATAGTTCTACAAATACATTGTAATGTATAAAATTATATATACATATTAAAAATATAATATCTTAATTAATAATATAAATCATAAAAATTCAATTATCAATTTAATTTATTATATAATATACATTATAACTTTAGTGTATATAATATAATTCTAATATTAATAAACATATATATATATGATTTTTTATACACTTATATAAAATAAAGCAACAAAACTATCAGAAACTGACTTTGGCTCAATGGTTTGATACCACTTCCACCTTATGGAGGCCACAGGTTCGAATCCCATGAGCAGCAAAAATGCATATTTATATGCATAAATCTGTGGGTCGCGAGCGGGCGGGTCTGTGCGGGCGGGCCAGGCTGGGATGTTGTTCGGAACCGCTGTTAAAATTATGCATAAATCTGTGGGTCGCGAGCGGACGGGCGGGGCGGGCGGGTCTTATACAACCGCTGTCAAAAAAAAAAATCTAAAAAAAAATTTAACAGCGGTTTTTAAAGAACCGCTGTTAAATTTAACATCACTATATAGTTCGATTCAGATCCATTCGGGTCATTCGTATCGATTCATTCAATTCCAAAAGAATGTTCTTAGTTTTAATGTCTTCAGATTAAAAAAACACAAAAAAACGGATTTTTTTTGAAAGATCGGAAAAATATAAGAATAATCTAAAACAAAAAAAAAAATAGGTAAAAGAATATGCTGAAAGTTTTTGAGACAATATAACCAGCGAGAAAAATTTAAAAAAAATCAGAAAAATATAAGAAGAAATTGAGAAAAATAATAAATTCAGATTTGTAATATTCCATGAATATAATAAATATGTCTTGACTTCTTAAGGTTTTTAATTTTTCATATTTTTAATATTTCAGACATATAATTTTTTTCAGGTTTTTAAAAAAAATTCAGGTTCTTAGTAAATGCATGATATTCTAGGAATTTTCTAAAAAGGGTAGTTGGACTCGGGTCCTTTCACATATAAATTTAAGTTAATGATATTTATATAATCATCATATTTACTTAAATATATCAATGTACTTAGATTTATTTTTTATAGTTATTTATTAATATTATTATCACCATCAATGATGTTACTAGATTAAACATCACATCTAAATATTACTATTAAGTGTAAATAAATTTAATTACATACCTCTAGCGTTTGAGAATGATTTTACCAATATACCAGTTCAATTACCAAATGGAGTCAAGTCGATAGAGGTCGTGCTGATAACATATTATAAAACTGAATATTTATCACCTTATTATGATAATAACTATGAATTATAAGAATATAACTTTGATGCTAATGTAATGTTACGATTATATTTGTATAGAAAATAAAGAGATATATAAAGCACATGATCATGCATTTAGAATGATTGTGTGTAGTAAACAAAGTTCTACCAAAGTGGCCAATATTGAATATTTTTGTGCAAAGTGTAATACTCTTCACCTACTCTTATGTGAAGAATTAAAATTTTAATTTATTGTTCATCTTTTTTAATGGAGAGTTAAAATCTCCATATTACAAGGATCACGAAAAATTTATCTTAGTGATATCTGCATTCCTTATCTCCTTGTATTTACTAATCACAAATTATAATTGAATAGTAATTTTTTTCTTCTTAGTCCTGAAAGATTTGTTAATCAAGTGGTGATATTTCCCTTTCACTATTAGGGTGGTGGCAATGGTGCCTCATCTACCCCCATCTACCCCCACTCTCCACCAATAACATTCTTCCAATTCATCCAACCCCCACTCTACCCCCACTCTACCCCCACTCACCATTTTTTAGTGGCAACCATGCCTCACCAACCCTCACCACTTTTAATTTTTTTTACCTTTTTTTATTTAAAATTATATCAAACAATTTAATAAAAACACATAATATTTTATTATTACAAAATACTTAAAAGGAAATTACAAAATACTTAAAAAAAAATTACATAATACTAAAAAAAAGTAATAATACTTAAAAAAAATTAGATCCTAAAATATTGTGGTTGTTGAGTTGTTGCCGGAACGTATGGAGCCGGTTGTGATTGAACACGGGGACGAATTCGTCCACCGCCGCGTGCACGTCCCCTCGATGATGAAGAACCGTCTTTGGATTTACGAGGATCCATAATAAAACTATAAAATTTGTAAAAGAAAAGTGTTAAGAAGAAAGAGATATATATGTTTTGTTGTGAGATATGTAAAAATGAAAGATATATATATATAGGAAATGAAAAAGAAAAAAAAAATTAAATTTCAAACGGTCCATTTTTTATCCGTTGGAAGTGCCAACGGTCACTTGCTCTTCTACCTTCACTCGGCTACCTTACCCGGCCTCCCTCTAGCCGCATGGTACCCGGAGGGGTGGCGGCGGTGTTCACCGCCCGGGTAGGGTGAACCCGCCCCCCAACCCCGCACCGTTGCCACCACCCTTAACATAATGATTGACTGACTAACTAACTAACTAACTAACTATATATATATATATAATGGATCAAATAAGAATATCTTTGTGAGTAACAAATAGGAATAAATATGAACCATTAATTTTTGTGTGATGTACAGTCCAGATTAGCGTATGCTTAAAATATATTAATTTCATGCATCAAAATGTTAATGCATCAAAACTATGTATTATATGAATAAAAATATCGATGTATTAAAACAATACATTTCATGCGTATTTCTCTTTTTGTAACGGTAATGAACAAAAAATCAATATTTTTTTCTTCTTCTCCAACGTTCACACACACACACACACACACACACACACACACATATATATATATATATATATATATATATATTGTTATAAACTTGAGAGAAAAAGAGAGAAAAGAGAAGAAGAATGACATGTGTATTCTTATGAGGGCCAAAGGCCTTTATTTATAGATACACATCTAAGATTTCGGGAGTATAAAGGTCATTCATTAATAAATAAATTAATTACAACACTCCTCCTCGAATGACCTTTAATACATGTTGCCTCATTAAATTCTTGTCGGAAAAACTCGGTGGAAAAAACCCGATCGAAAAGAAATAGTACAACTACTGCCCCTGAAATCGATTACATAAGATCTTTGAGTTGACGCATTCCGATCTTGTATACCAGTCTTCTGAATTTTGATGTCGGCAACGCTTTTGTGAATAAGTCTGCCACATTATCACTTGAGCGAATCTGTTGAACATCAATTTCCATCCTTTTTTGCAGATCATGTGTATAGAAAAGCTTGGGAGAAATATGATTTGTTCTATCACTTTTAATATAGCCTTCCTTGAGTTGTGTAATGCAAGCCGCATTGTCTTCATACAATGCAGTTGGATTCTCCTTTTGACGTAGTTAATCCACACGACTTTTCAATGTGATGTGTCAGATTTCTCAACCATACACATTCTCGACTTGCTTTGTGGATTGCAATTATTTCAGATGATTTGAAGATGTTGTTGTTAGGGTTTTCTTCCAAGATATAACAGTTTCTCCACGTGTGAATACATAACATGTTTGTGATTTACCCTTATACGGGTCCGAAAGATAGCCTGCATCTACATATCCCACCAGAGAACATCCAGAACTTTCTGAATAATATAACCCAAGGTCTATGGTGCCCTTTAGATAACGTAAAACATGTTTGACACCATTCCAATGTATTATAGTGGGTGAAGAGCTATATCTTGCCAGGAGATTTACAAAAAAACTATATCTGGTCTAGTATAATTAGCAAGATAAGTTAATGCACCAATTGCACTGAGATATGGTACTTCAGGACCAATCATTTCTCCATCCTTGAGTGGTCGAAATGGATCTTTAGTTATATCAAGCGTTCTAACGACCATGGGTGATGTAAGCGGATGTGCTTTATCCATGTAAAAACGCTTTAACACATTTTTAGTATAAGAATATTGATGAACAAATAGTCCTTCAACAACATGTTCAATTTGAAAACTCAAATAGAACTTCATTTTTCCTAAATCGTTCATCTCAAATTCTTTTTTCAAGTATTCAGCAGTTTTATTGAGCTCTTCAGGAGTCCCAGTTAAGTTTAAGTCATCAACATAAACTGCTATAATTGCAAATTCACTGTCGGTTTTCTTTATGAAAATGCAAGGGCAGACAACATCATTTGTATATCCTTCTTTCAACAGATATTCACTAAGTCTATTGTACGACATTCGTCCAGATTGTTTTAGCCCGTACAACAATCTTTGCAGCTTAATTGAGGACATGCTTTTGGGATATGAATTACTTGCTGCTGGTAATTAAAATCCTTCTCAAATTTTCATGTATATGTCACTATCAAGTGAACATACAGATACACGGTTTGACATGCGAATGAAGCCAAAGGTTCGACACTATATGTCGGGATTCGCTTGCACCACATTAAAGGAGTGTCAAGATAGGGCATTAGCCTATGATATGTCCTTCACTACTACCAAAACGACAAGTGAGAGTAAGAAGCAGAAGACCACTGGAAAGTTTTCTAGCGGTAGAGGTGGCAACCAGCGGGGATCACAGTCGGCAAGTTATCCAACCAAAGGATCTTCCCGTGCGTCGGGAGGTAAACGGAATTTCAGAGCTGGTGCTAGTGTGTCCAATCGGGTTGTGACATGTTTTAATTGTGGCCAACATGGCCATCTTAATCGTGATTGTGGTCTACCCCCATTGAAGTGTTTTACTTGCGGCCAGGAAGGCCATAGAGCCATGTACTGTACGGAAGAAGAAAATCCACATGGAACTCAGGCATCAGCCCCTACGCCTGGAGAACCGAGCGTTAATCAGAAGTCATCTACGGGTCAGCCATTCCAGAGTTACGGTCGAGGCAGAGGCCGTGGTCAGTCTGCTAGAGGGGGAGCCCCCAGTGATGGTTCGGTGCAACCTCGTGTCTATGAGATGAGGAGAGCTGGAGATCCAGAGGCAACCGTGGCGACAGGTATCGTTTCTATTTTGTCTCATCCAGTTAGAGTGCTTTTTGATTCCGGTGCTTCTCATTCGTTCATCTCTTTGGATTGTGTGCATCGATTGAATATTGAGGGCTTGTCTCCTTGTGAGTCCTTTGTGGTTAAGTTGCCCAGTGGTGATAGAATTGTGGGGAACAAGGAAGTTAGAGATTGTCCGGTGTTAATCGCTGAGAGAGTGTGGTTTTCGAATTTGATAGTCGTAGACATTGTTGATGAAGATCTAATCCTCGGTGACGATTGGATCGATAGACACGGTGCAGTAATGAATTATCGCACGAAGATCATATCAATGTTATCCAAAGACGGTACCGAACATTATTTTGCGGGGTACAAGAGGAGATGTCAGAAATTTTTGATTAGTGCCTTGAAGGTGACAAAACTTATTAGAAAAGGCTGTGTTGGGTATTGGTGTTATGCCATGAAAGTCGAGGATGGGAAAGTTGAGCTACCCTCGATTCCCATTGTAAGTGATTTTCCGGATGTTTTCCCAGATGAATTACCGGGACTACCACCGGGGCGGGAAGTTGAATTTACAATTGATTTGGAGTCGGGAGCAACCCCGATTTCTATGGCACCATATCGTATGGCACCTTCAGAAACGCAAGAGTTGAAGAAACAACTGGGAGAATTGTTGGATAAAGGGTATATTAGACCCAGTGCCTCGCCATGGGGTGCACCGGTCTTGTTCGTAAGGAAGAAAGATGGTTCACTACGTTTGTGTATTGATTATCGGGAACTGAACAAAGTGACCATTAAGAATAAATACCCTTTGCCGCGTATCGATGATTTGTTTGATCAATTGCAGGGAGCCGTGGTGTTCTCGAAAATTGATTTGAGGTCCGGTTACTATCAACTTCGCATTAAGGAACTGACGCCCAAAACCGCTTCCGCACGAGGTATGGGCACTATGAGTTTGTGGTTATGCCTTTGGGTTAACCAACGCACCGCGATATTTATGCAATTGATTAATAAAATATAAATTCAGCATCTTGATAATTGTGTAGTCATTTTTATCGATTTATATTCGTCTACTCGTGATGAAGAGGAACACGCTCGGCATTTGCGATTGGTGTTGGAGATTTTGAGGACTCAGCACCTCTATGAAAAGTTTTCTAAGTGTGAATTCTGGCTGAAGAAAGTCATGTTTCTTGGGCATGTGATTTCAGCGGAAGGGGTTCGGGTAGATCCCCAGAAAATTGAGGCAGTGTTAGATTGGGCTCCGCCTAGGAACGTGAAGGAAGTTCGTAGCCTTTTGGGTCTGGCCGGATACTACCAGAGGTTCGTCGAGGGGTTCTCCAAACTTTCTCGACCACTTACTCAATTACTCCATAAGTCCTAAAAGTTCGAATGGAATGAAGAGAGGCAACGGAGTTTCGAAGAGCTGAAAAGGCGTCTGACTACCGTGCCGGTTTTAGCCCTGCCCCAGGGAATCGATGGGTATTCGGTTTATTGTGACGCATCAGGACAAGGACTTGGGTGCGTACTTTTATAGCATGATAAGACTATCACCTATGCTTCACGGCAACTTAAACCGTATGAGCTGAATTATCCTACCCATGATTTGGAGTTAGCGGTTGTAGTGTTTGCATTGAAAATCTGGCGTCACTACTTCTTCATGTCGAATTTATACCGACCACAAGAGCCTAAAGTATATTTTTATCCAGAAGAATCTGAACATGATACAACGACATTGGTTAGAGATGATAAAGGATTATGATCTGGAAATCCTTTACCATCCAGGAAAGGCTAACATTGTAGCTGATGCGTTGAGCCGGAAGTCGATATCTCTTCAGATGCTTGAGGTCCATACGCCTCAAGTTAAGATCAGATGGGAGTTAATTGAGCAGGGAGTCGAAGTATGGATCCAACGGATTCAGGGTCAGATGTGTACTCTTGAGATTATTCCGTCCTTGATCGACGACGTCGGGGAGAAACAGGGGAATGACCCAATGCTTGTCCAACTGAAGGCGGATGTGGAAAAAGGGAAAGCCCCAGGTTTTATGATCCATGAGGATGGCATTTTGAGATTTCAAGGTAGGCTTTGCGTTTCGAATGACTCGGAGCTGAGGCAAAGAATACTCCGAGAAGCCCACGCTACACCTTACTCGATCCATCCTGGGATGAGTAAGATGTACAAGGATCTTAAAAGGAGTTTTTGGTGGAATAATATGAAGAGAGATGTCACCTAGTTTGTGTCAAGGTGTTTGACATGTCAACAAGTCAAGATTGAGCATCAACGGCCGGCCGGGCTGTTGAAACCTCTCCCTATTCCCGAATGGAAGTGGGAGGATATTACCATGGATTTCATCACCGGGATGCCGAAGACTAAGACGGGGATGAATATGGTTTGGGTTATTGTTGACCGATTGACTAAGTCGGCACATTTTCTTGGCATTAAGGACACGTGGGGACCGGAGCGATTATCCCGGATTTTTATATCGGAGATCGTGAGATTACACGGTATGCCTAAGTCTATTGTCTACGATCGTGATGGTCGTTTCGTGTCGCATTTTTGGAAGGCGGTCCATCAAGCCTTGGGACCGAGTTGAGGTTGAGTACTTCTTTCCACCCATAGTCTGACGGTCAGACTGAGCGGACGATCCAGACATTGGAAGATAAGTTGAGGGCGTGTGCCCTGGACTGGAGTACCGATTGGGAAATACACCTACCTTTGATTGAGTTCACTTACAATAATAGCTGGCACGCATCGATCAAGATGGCACCTTTTGAGGCATTGTATGGTAGGCTGTGTAGATCCCCACTTTATTGGGATGAAGCTTCAGACTTAATCGGGATGGAACCTGATATGTTGGTGAAAACCAAAGAGAAGATTTCCATCATCCGAGACCGATTGTTGACCGCTCAGAGTCAACATAAATCCTACGCTGACATTCGTCGATGGCCCTTGGACTTTGATGTGGGAGATCATGTCCTACTCAAAGTATCACCGATTAGAGGAGTCTTCAGGTTCGGGAAGAAGGGCAAACTTAGCCCGAGATATATTGGACCATTTGAGATTCTCGACAGAGTTGGGAACTGGCCTATCGGTTGGCTTTACCTCCAGCCCTTAGCCATGTTCACAGTGTGTTCCATGTTTCCCAACTGAGGAGATATGTCCCTGACCCGAGTCATATCATTGATTACGGGGACATCGAGATCGCAGAGAATGTCACATTTGAAGAGAAACCAGTGAAAGTACTAGAGCATCGGGTAAAACAACTCCGGCACAAAACCATACCGTTGGTTAAAGTTCAGTGGTCACGACACGGAGTTGAGGAAGCAACATGGGAAACCGAAGAGAGCATGCGCACTAGATACCCAGGGTTATTCATTTCTTAAGTTTCGGGACGAAACTTCATTTTAGAGGGGGATGATGTAATACCCGTACTTTTTGTAATTCTTCTACTCTTGTGCTTTGTAATTTTGACACTCGTGTAAGTTCTTAGTAAGCTTATATTAATCTTGGAACTCTTGTCAATTGGATTTATCCCTTTTCTTGTTCGGATCGTCGTTGTTTTCGGATCCTTGATGCGATTATACTACATCCACGTAAAGGGTAGCGCACGCTAATTTAGTGAGGGTAGCGCACGCTATCTGTTATAATCAGCGCACGCTACTAATGTATTGGAGGCAGACAGTCCAGTAGGTACTGGACCGAAAAAGGGAATTCCTAGCGCACGCTAGGTGTGACTGGTAGCGTACGCTAGATTTTAGTGGTAGCGCACGCTACGTTACTCGAGTAACATGCGCTAAAGAGAGCAGATCTGGGGACAGTAGGTTCTGGACTAGGCACCGACTACCAGGTAGCGCACGCTATTAGAAAGAATTAGCGCAGCTATTAGAAGGCTCTAGCGCACGCTATTAGCAGGGGTTAGCGTACGCTAACGAAGCTGGCAGAGGCCACTGGACTGCCTGGTGAGTCCGATAGCGTGCGCTATTTTTCATAACTAGCACACGCTAGTTCCTATTTAGTATAAATAGGACACTTCCGTTCCCAAATCATCATTTCTTCCTTCCTTCACCTCCTTGGATGATTACGGGCGATTCCGGGCGATTTGTGAGGAGTTCTTCGAGCTGCAATTATCTAGCAACATCTTTGAGTTACTAGTTCGGATTTATCAACGTTTAATCCTCCTCACCGCTCCAAATCAAGGTAAACTTCTCACAACCCTATATTTTCGGGATTTGGGGATTTTCCATCCGATCCCTTCGACCCAGCTTGTTGTTATGTTAGAGTATATCGATTATGAATTATCTACCTTAGATACATGTTTTCCTACGGATTTATTGGTATATTTCCGGAGTTCTTGAGTATTTGGGATATTTGACTTGTGATTCACCATCTAAGAGAATTATTCCCGGAACACATGTATCGGGGTATTAAATTCGAGTGATTCCAACTTAATTTCATACCGATGGGGTTTTGATAATTGAATTACGAACTTATCTAGGTTCGGAGTTGTCGAATCCTTCAATCTTGGTACCTTGTCGTTCATACCCTTTTCTATTGATTCCGGGCAAGTGATTCTTGTGAAAGTTATGTTCTTAAATGTGAAAAGTAATGCATGTGATTGTGAGAGTTGCTTTCGTTCACTCCGAGAGGGCCCGATGGGGTCGAGGAGGGTTCCACTTATGTCGGTTCCGTGAACATTTGGGTTAGCCACTCCGAGATGATCCGACGGGGTCGAGGAGGGATTCGCGCATTGTCGAGTTCACAGTTAATCAAGAGATATCATCATTTCTAAATATGTTTGCATAATTGTATTTTCCAGAAAATCATTATCATGGCTTTGAATTGGTGCATATGCTTTTATGTATAAGACTTGACGTTTCACTTGTAATACTTGCCCTAACCCCTCTCGTTTGGGGAAAATTACTTTTGTGTTTTTCAGGTCCTAAGGATCCATACGAGCGAGCACCGGGACGATACGATGAGGATGGTGAGGCGTGATACTGTGACCAGTTGTGTTCCATTTTGTTTGGTCGTTGTTCTCTTCGGTCCATTCTATCCTTGTAATAATAAATGGTACTCGAGTACCTTAGGAAAGTCCTTCTCCAGTTGTTGTACGACTTCTTGTATTTCTTCATAGTATTGTTTGTCCGTTGTTGAACTTTCTTGTTTGTATCGGATTTATTGATTCCCGAGTGGATATTGTCAAATTTGATACATTGTGAGTAAGAGAAGCCTAGTGGGTCCCAGGTCGGGATTCACGGCGCTGTGATATTCTCCGAATATCTCGGGGGTATTACAAATCCATACTCACTTGGATCTTTGACAGTGAGATACTCAACTTTTAAATCATCATGGAGATGATGACGAAGGAATATTAGTGCCTTGGCACGATCCTGCTGGGATTCTTTGTTTCCTTCTTTTATTGTCTCACCCAGACTCCTTGAGATGAAGTGGATATCGACATCAAGAGTCCATGATAAATAGTTCTTGCCAGATATATCAAGTGTAACAAACTCAAGTTTGGTGATATTGGCCATGTGAAAATCTACATAGTAAAAATAAAATAAGTCATTTTCAATATGTCATAAAATTAAATTTTTCTTGAGGCATAAATATTGTGCCATATATCACATTTGTATTTAAAATTTATGCTACTTCACGAGTATAATAATTTATGATATTACCTTATATCAATATTCTTCAGGAATATTATATTATTATGGGAGATTTAATAAAAATATGATTTGTTCTTTTAGAACAAGTATATTTGTGAGTAGTATTTTAATTAATTGTGCTATTTCTGGAGCAATAATTTTAAGAAAAAATACACGATAAAAAAATAAAATAGTACAAAATTGAATAAATCAAAAGAAAGTGCTTCTTGAAGAGCTTTTATAATATTCTTCATGAATATTATTTTGTGATTTTGATCAGGAATTTACACAAAAACTTAGATCTCGTAATATTCTTCAGGAACACATCATATTCAATTAGAATATGACGTGATAATATCATATTTGTTCAAGAACTACAACATATATTTTATATTCATAATCTTATATTCATAATCTTCTGGATTATTATGAATTGTTAGATCATGTTTCTTCAAGAAACAACAATGAATCGATTTGATAATAGATCTCTGATCATCATATATATTTTTTATATATGATAATGGTAGAAATAAAATAGTACAAATAAACACAATAGTTGGTATGAGTAAATTATGCCTGCGTTCAATATAATAATAAATAAATAAAATTCAAAAGACAATAGGAAAGAACAAAAAAGAAATAGATAATATCTTAAATTGGTATTGTTAGATGCTACTAAAAAAAACTTTTTTTTTTTCAATGATAATATCACCAGTAGAGGCGATGAAATATACTGTCCACACTTTTTTTTTTCGCAGCAAGGTTTTTCAAAACCAGTTACTCCAGTAACACCAGTCGGAACAAAATTACAAAAACAATAGACTCTATGATTCAACCAAGCACAAGCAGGCGTGAGACTTGGTTGTTGGAATAATAAAAAAGAAAAGAAAAGTACTACTACCTTGTGAGAGAAGCCTACGATTAATTTAATTGGTAGAAAAATTGTGTTGATAACGTGTAATAAACTTGAGAGGAAAAAAAGAGAAAATTAAAAGAGAAGAGAATGATATGTGTATTCTTATGAGGGACAAAGGCCTTTATTTATAGCTACACATCTAGAGTTTTGGGGGTATAAAAGTCATTTATTAATAAATATATTAATTACAATACACACACACATACTATTTGAGCCCTATCAGAGCAACTCCAAGAGACTCCTAGTGAATTTTTTAAAAATATTATAAACAATAGACCTCTTAGTAGTTTGGAACAAGTTTAGGAGTGCTTACTCCAACAATGATCCTTATATGTGCTCATTATTATTATTATAATATTAAAGAGGAAGAAAAAAGTAGGAGAGACAAAAGGAGGGAAATTAATATATTATTGGTGAAACTAAAATAAGAAAGGATTAGGACCTTCTTGTATATAAGGAGTGAGAGACATGTCCTAACTTTTAAGGAGCCACTTAAGTGACTGTTGGAGCTCATATTTAGACCAAATTCCTTAAATTTCAGTTTAGGAGCTCATATAGCTAGCCTATTGGAGTTGCTCTAAATACTCACATCATATTCCATATTTATTAACTATCTCTTTAAAATATCAACCTACTCTTACAAAATGGATAAATATTTTATATTTTTGCTCACTCTTATTATAATATTCAACTTCATCATATATTATACTCAAATCGAAGTTTTAGTGAGATATATGTGATTATTATGATGGTGATGGTACTTCTTTTAGTTGTACGTTGGTCCGTGGTATTTATCTCCAGGCATAAATGATATTTGTATTGAGTAATAATTTCAAATATGTTTTCTTTATTTAGTTAACATCTCTCAACATAATAGTCATGTGGTGATTATATTTCCATTTTTGCTTTTGTAATAGATAATCATGTCCAATATTAAGCTCCATTTTGCCCCTTGAATCTTAACAGGGACAATTATATGTCTTAAGCAGATGATATGAAGACACATTTTAGGTGCAAAGGACTCAAAATATTCTTTGATTTCCGATAATTTTCTTTTTTTGACGGAAGTCCATCTTAGCGACTCTATTGTGACCGTTTCATCATTCCGATAATGATTAATTCTACACTTTTTGTCATCCGAGTTTATTTTGGTGTCGTTTTGTTGAGTTCCGTGTTCTTAAGCGACTTTTCCAAGTATGAGTTTGACTTTGTAAAATCACCATAAATTCTAGGAGACTCCAAAAATTTTTAATCTTTTCATTATTATATATCATAAACTTAGCTTTCCAATGGTTCAAATGATGAGTCAATCGGAGTCCGGACGAAGGAGTTATTGTCGAAATAGATAAGACTGCACCATGTGCCTTTTGATGCTGGAGCGGGCTGTACCGCGGGCCGCGGCCCCTGCTGGCCGGGCCGAGGCACTAAGCCAGTGCTGGGCAGTATATATTGGTCAGGCAGGCTACTTCTTCACTCATTTTCTCACTCGATTCATCTCCTCCGCGGCCGATACTCTGAGATCGCGAAGACATGTTGTTCAACTACCAATCCATGAAGTTCTTGAGTTTCTAACTTCGATTAATCATCACATAACATCCTCCGATCGACCGAATCAAGGTTAGATTTCCTAAAAATCTAGTTTTGAGAAAATTGGGGATTTTGTTTGATTTCATCCAGTTAATCCGTAGTAACATAGATTAGTGATGGATTAATGATTATTGAGCCGTAGTATATCAATTTCCTTATTGTTCCATGGTTTGATTGCCGAGGATTCGTCGTTTTGTTGGGTTCCTAATCGACACCTTGAAGGTGTCCGGTAGAATGTCATAGAGGGATTCGGGTGTTCTATGATTATTATTCCATCGTTCGGTCGTTAATTTATTAATGATATGATGCTAGGGTCGAGTTTTTTGTGAAGAGCTCATACCGAACCCTTCCGTTCGTCGTCGTCCTCATCAAGGATTTCTGGTCGAGCCTTCTTGTTGATTCGCGTGCTTTAGACTTGAGGAGAGTATCTCGTCTATAATCTTTATACTTTGAGAATGTGACGTGTTGTGAATTTAACGTGGACTTGTTAGTGATTGAACGTTTAACCATAACTCACTTCTAAATGAATATGTGATTCTATGAAAGTAAAAGTGTAAACTTGAAATTCTTGGAGAATGACAACCATCATCTCATGTTGTATTATGTTCGAGATGGATATTTTGAAGTGAGTAGTTATCCGAGGAATTGTGGAATATTTGTATTGTTCAATTGTTAGAAGGTGTACTACATGGCGGTATGACGTGAATGTTACGCTTTGTGAAAGTGTTTGTTGCATTAACTCTTAATTTCATGTGTGTGGTAAATATTATACCTTGTTGTTGTGTAATCGGTGATTGAAATATTACCGGGTAGGGACCCGTGAGGCCTACGGTGGCGCGTTACTTGCGAGTACGGCCAGTTGATATGATTTGAGCATAAGTTTATCTAATCGGGTAGGTCTGGAGAGGGCTCCGAGAATCGTTACTTGCGAGTACGATGTCAAGATAACTTATGGGCGTGTTTGAATGATGTTAACCGGTTAGGGACCCATGAGGCCTCCGGCGGCGCGTTACTTGCGAGTATGGCCAGTTGATATTATTTGACCATAAGGTTATCTAATCGGGCAGGTCTGGAGAGTGCTCCGGGAATCGTTACTTGCGAGTACGTTGTCAAAATAACTTATGGGTGGGTTTGAGCTTGTTTTTTGGTAACTAATCCGGGATGGGTCCCATCGAGGCCACGGAGGTGATTTGAGTATTTTGTTGACTGGATATTTCTGAATTGTGATTGTGTGTATCCTAGATTCCGGTTATTTTGATGTTTGTGTTTCTTCCTTTGAGGATTGTTTGAGAATTGAATCGTCTTCATATTTTTGAAAGAAAATCCTTTTGAATAGGAGAATTACAAATCTTTTCATGATTTTACACTAAGACCCCCACGTCCTCCTTTATTCTTTCAAACATGTTTTGAAGTT
The DNA here is from genome assembly GCA_033398695.1 of Orobanche coerulescens. Taxonomy (NCBI): domain Eukaryota; kingdom Viridiplantae; phylum Streptophyta; class Magnoliopsida; order Lamiales; family Orobanchaceae; genus Orobanche; species Orobanche coerulescens. The sequence goes on from CM065803.1 coordinate 58,201,864, forward strand.
GTTTCTATGATCCTCCCTTGAGGGAAATGTTTTTCCAAAATACTTTAGACTCGGGGATCGTGTTACTACCTTGTCGAAAGGTTATTTTCATAATGGTTATATTCTTGATGTATAACTTTATAGCTTAGTTACTTGCTAGCGATTCCATCGCTAACCCCTCATTAAGGATTTTGTTATTTATTCCAGGTGTTCTGACTGGAGAGTGAGCAACTACAGGATTGGCTCGAGGGATGATGCAAAGCAGCGATACTAGTCACAATTGTAGTCTGTTGTCCGTCAGTGATCTGTCGGGTTGAGTTCTTGTCATCCTTGAGGGGATGGACATTTTATGTATTATGTGATCGAGTTGTATTTTGGTTTATCGGATTTTTCGGTTATGCTGTGTTTTGAGAGACCTAATCGGTCTACAGTATTATGTTTTGGTCAAGTTGACCGCATGTGGGTTTTGTTTTGTAGTCTCCCGCCTGGTAGCTCTTTGTGGAAAGGGGTCTACGGCGTGTAATATCCCTGAGTGGATTGGGGGTGTTACATAAATGGTATTAGAGCTTAGGTTTGCGAAAACCTTGGCAGTTGGGTCTAATTGGGTCTTGTCTTGTCATGTCACCCGAGTGAGCAATTGTGAACAAGTGTGATCGTGGTGATCCGTTGTGATCAATTGTGTTAAGTTGTGATTAGTATCGTGGTGCAGCCATCATCCCTGTGCAGCCTGTGGACGTAAGTCTCCTCTTTTATGCGAGGTATATGTATTTTATGATTCCATCTGTGCGAATTAATTATGGTGCACGATTTTATTTGCACGGTGTTGTGTAATAGAGTTGTATTCGATACTTGTGACGCACTGTGTGTGTATACAGCTGGACGTATTAATGTCTTGACTTTGAACCGCCGTGAGGGGTGGTATGATGTGAAATCGATGAATCTTGATGGGTTTCGAAAAGGGCACCGATGGTAGAGTCGGTGAGAAACTCAGATGAATGGTTTTGTTGTATGTTTAAACTTGATGCGCACGAGATGTATTTGGTTGAATTTATGATTCTGTTTGCCGTCTGGGCATGTGGTTTTAAGTTCGATTATTTTTGGTTGGACTGCGAATTATGCCGCTGCGGGAGGTTTGAGAACGTGTTTCTGAGGTTCTTTAAGGTTCTAAGAATTTTGTGAAAATCAGATTTTTATTTTGTATTTTGATGGTGCAATTAAACAACGACCTTTATGAATTTTGAAATCGGTTGGGTTTTGTCAAATTGATCCGGTATTCTCAAACTACACCATCAAACGGTATTTGGAAAAATGTATTTTAATGAATTTCGGGCACTACAAAATATTACCGTCATCTTCGATTGTGATCAAAAGAAGTTTGAAAAATTCTATTTTGCCAACGACTTTGGATTTCAAAATTTAAAACCTTATGTGTTCGTTATGCTGTTATGCCCGTCGGAAAACTTTCACCATACTTTCTAAGTGTCGAGACACATTGTTAGGAGTCGATCATTAACCTTTGGAGCCATTTTGAAAATGTTGAGTTGATTCTTTCCATCTTACATTTAGTGTTACGACTGTAAGCTTCTGACTGTCGTGGCAGTACCTTTGTTGTTACAATACTCCTTATACTCATTATCTGTCGTTTAATCCCTATCGACCTAGTCATATGGTCCGTCTGTGACGATTTTGAACTCTGACCGCGGTATCATTATTGCACTTAGTTGCTTATCCTGTGTGGATATTATTGACATATTATAAGTTGTCACCGTTCTTGTTAGCAAGTTATGGGTGTACGCCCGGATGTTATGATTTCATAGTTCGGTTAAATTATATAATTCTTTGACGTTATCCGGATGTGGTAGTTGATTGATAGTAATGATCATATACATTGACAAGGTTATTTTGATGATATCGTTTATCTAATACACTGGTGTTTCAAGACATTTTCAAATGATTTTCAAACGAAACAGATATGATAATGGGTTCATAGTTTTGATCAAATGACCGAGGCATTAAAAACATTTCTTTTCAAAAATCCATTTTAGCAAAAATTTTCAAATTCAGGAATTTTAAAATGCTATCATTTGATCAAGTGCCTCGGAATATTTTGTTTTTAAATACTACCCATATTTGACCGCGACGGTGTGTTTGTAATTTTGACCGTGATTGCTTTGGTAAAGGTCGTACGTTGTGTTGACATAGCTAAGTAAATGATTTATGAATTTGAATTCTATCGTTGCGGTGATAGTTCGTGTATTCGTGTTATGACTCGGAATGAGTAATTTATTGTGCTACTATTGTTTGCCCTATATTGATTATGTGGTGTTTGTTTTGTCCTTCTGAACGGTTGTCCGTTCAGTATGCCGAGAGGTCGGGGTCGTGGTAATCAGTCGCGTGATCAAGATCATGCTACCGGTAATGGCATTAGTATCGGTGTTGCTACTATACTCCAGCAGGTGGCAGACCAGATGACTCATTTGGCTCAGGCGGTTCAGCGTAACAATGCCGCGAATGAGGATGTCGGGTCGACTCAGTGGCTTAGAGAAGTGGTTCGTATGCATCCTCCCCGCTTTGCGGGCGCGGGTGATACTTTGGGTTGGGATGGTTGGCTATTCCAATTGGATAAGATCTTCAAGGAAGTTGCTTGTCCCGAGGAGCGAAGAATTCCTATCGCTCAGTTCCTTCTCGTTGGTGACACTGCTAATTGGTGGGAGGCCATTGAGCCTCAGGATCATGCTGTTTCTTGGGAAGAGTTCAAGAAGTTGATGGAAGCGGAGTTCTGCCCGAAGCCGATCCGAGAGCAGAGGATCCGAAATCTTTACCTAGCCGAGCCGCAGGATGTACCCGTGGCGCAGGCTATTATCGATTATAGTCTACGGCTCGCTTACGTGAAGAGGCAGATGAGGACCGAGGATGACAAAATCCATCATTTCGACATGCGGATGAGACCAGAGATTCGACAGTATATGTCGGGTTTCACTTGTGCTACATTGAGAGAGTACCAGGATTGAGCCATGGCGTACGAGATGGCATCGTTGTCTTTTGGGCCTTCGCATGAGCCGAAGAGACAGAGGACGTCTGGAGATTTTGCGGATGGTGTGAGAATTGGAAATTCTTCTAATCCAGTTTCGCGTAGTCATGCGGCGAAACCTTCCCTTTCTTTGTTTGGTGGAACCAAGAGTTCCAAGTTATCTTCTTTAACTTCTAGTCAGACTGGGAGGTGTTTCAATTTCAACGTTGTGGGGCATGTGCAGGCCAATTGTCCTTCGCCATCGATTACTTGTTATAACTGTGGACTCGAGGGCCACAGGGTTCAGTATTCTGAATTATTACATGAGATTTCCCAGAATCGAGCTTCAGCACCCTTGTCGGGATCGACTCGTGTGGATCGTTGAGACTTATTTGTTCGTTCCTTTTATTTACTTCACCCTTCTTTTTAAGTTTCGGGACGAAACTTCTTTTTAGAGGGGTAGAATGTAATACCCGAGATTTTTACTTTCAAGTTGCGCAGAATTAATTGTTGTTTGGTTCCGGTTACTTTGTTTGCTTATGATATTGTGGGATAGTTTTTTTATGATGTATTGATGTGTTTTGTTGTAAAGTTCGTCGTGTGAGACTTGTGTCGTCGGCGTTTCTTTGATTAAATGTGTGCTTGGGTTGTGGCATGTTACATTTCGTGGTTGGCTCATTATTGTGTTGAATCATAGTAGGTGCATTGGTGTATCCGAGTCGTCGTAGCATTAGGTGCATTAGGTCCATATGTAATATTCGCAATTTTGATTTCCAATAATTTTCTTTTTTGACGGAAGTCCATCTTAGCGACTCTATTGTGACCGTTTCGTCATTACGATAATGATTAATTCTATACTTTTTGTCATCCGAGTTCATTTCGGTGTCGTTTTGTTGAGTTCCGTGTTCTTAAGCGACTTTTCCAAGTATGAGTTTGACTTTGTAAAACCCCATAAATTCTTGGAGACTCCAAAAATTTTGAATCTTTTCATTATTATATAGCATCAAGTTAGCTTTCCAATGGTTCAAACGGTGAGTCAATCGGAGTCCGGACGAAGGAGTTATGGTCGAAATAACTAAGACTACACCATGTGCCTTTTGATGCTGGAGCGGGCTGTACCGCGGGCCGCGGCCCTCGCCGATGTGCCGCGCACTAAGCTGCCGGGCAGTATATATTGGTCGGGCAGGCTACTTCTTCACTCATTTTCTCACTCAATTCATCTCCTCCGCGGCTGATACTCTGAGATTACGAAGACATGTTGTTCAACTACCAATCCATGAAGTTCTTGAGTTTCTAACTTCGATTAATCATCACATAACATCCTCTGATCGACCGAATCAAGGTTAGATTTCCTAAAATTCTAGTTTTGGGAAAATTGGGGATTTTGTTTGATTTCATCCATTTAATCCGTAGTAACTTAGATTAGTGGTAGATTAATGATTATTGAGCCGTATTATATCAATTTCCTTATTGTTCCATGGTTTGATTGCCGAGGATTCGTCGTTTTGTTGGGTTCCTAATCGACACCTTGAAGGTGTCCGGTAGAATGTCATAGAGGGATTCGGGTGTTCTATGATTATTATTCCATCGTTCGGTCGTTAATTTATTAATGATATGATGCTAGGGTCGAGTTCCTTGTGAAGTGCTCATACCGAACCCTTCCGTTCGTCGTCGTCCTCATTAAGGATTTCCGGTCGAGTCTTCCCGTTGCTTCACGTGCTTTAGACTTGAGGCGAGTATCTTGTCTATAATCTTTATACTTTGAGAATGTGACGTGTCGTGAATTTAACGTGGACTTGTTAGTGATTGAACGTTTAACCATTACTCACTTCTAAATGAATATGTGATTCTATGAAAGTAAATACGAGTGTAAACTTGAAATTCTTGGAGAATGACAACCATCATCTCATGTTGTATTATGTTCGAGATGGATATTTTGAAGTGAGTAGTTATCCGAGTAATTGTGGAATATTTGTATTGTTCAATTGTTAGAAGGTGTACTAGATGGCGGTATGACGTGAATGTTACGCTTTGTGAAAGTGTTTGTTACATTAACTCTTAATTTCATGTGTGTGGCAAATATTATACCTTGTTGTTGTGTAATCGGTGATTGAGATATTACCGGGTAGGAACCCGTCAGGCCTACGGTGGTTCGTTACTTGCGAGTACGGCCAGTTGATATGATTTGACCATAAGTTTATCTAATCGGGTAGGTCTGGAGAGGGCTCCAAGAATCGTTACTTGCGAGTACAATGTCAAGATAACTTATGGGCGTGTTTGAATGATGTTAACCGGGTAGGGACCCATGAGGCCTCCGGCGGCGCGTTACTTGCGAGTACGGCCAGTTGATATTATTTGACCATAAGGTTATCTAATCGGGCAGGTCTGGAGAGGGCTCCGGGAATCATTACTTGCGAGTACGATGTCAAAATAACTTATGGGTGGGTTTGAGCTTGTTTTTCGGTAACTAATCCGGGATGGGTCCCATCGAGGCCACGGAGGTGATTTGAGTATTTTTTTGACTGGATATTTCTGAATTGTGATTGTGTGAATCCTGGATTCAGGTTATTTTGATGTTTGTGTTTCTTCCTTTGAGGATTGTTTGAGAATTGAATCGTGTTCATGTTTTTGAAAGAAAATCCTTTTGAATAAGATAATTACAAATCTTTTCATGATTTTACACTGAGACCCCCGACGGCCTCCTTTATTCTTTCAAACATGTTTTGAAGTTGTTTCTATGATCCTCCCTTGAGGGAAATGTTTTTGAAAAGACTTTAGACTCGGGGATCGTGTTACTACCATATCGAAAGGTTATTTTCATAACGGTTATATTCTTGATGTATAACTTTACAGCTTGGTTACTTGCTAGCGATTCCATCGCTAACCCCTCATTGAGGATTTTTTTATTTATTCCAGGTGTTCTGACTGGAGAGTGAGCAACCACAGGATTGGCTCGGAGGATGATGCAAAGCAGCGATACTAGTCACCGTTGTAGTCTGTTGTCCGTCAGTGATCTGTCGGGTTGAGTTCTTGTCATCCTTGAGGGGATGGACATTTTATGTATTATGTGATCGAGTTGTATTTTGGTTTATCAGATTTTTCGGTTATGCTGTGTTTTGAGAGACCTAATCGGTCAACGGTATTATGTTTTGATCAAGTTGACCGCATGTGGGTTTTGTTTTGTAGTCTCCCGCCTGGTAGCTCCTTGTGGAAAGGGGTTTACGACGTGTAATATCCCTGAGTGGATTGGGGGTGTTACATAAATGGTATTAGAGCTGAGGTTTGCGAAAACCTTGGCAGTTGGGTCTAGTTGGGTCTTGTCTTGTCATGTCCCCCGGGTGAGCAATTGTGAACAAGTGTGATCGTGGTGATTCGTTGTGATCAATTGTGTTAAGTTGTGATTAATATCATGGTGCAGCCATCATCCCTGTGCAGTCTGTGGACGTAAGTCTCCTCTTTTATGCGAGGTATCTGTATTTCATGATTCCATCTGTGCGAATTAATTATGGTGCACGATTTTATTTGCACGGTATTGTGTAATGGAGTTGTATTCGATACTTGTGACGCACTGTGTGTATAAAGCTGGACGTATTAATGCCTTGACTTTGAACCGCCGTGAGGGGTGGTATGATGTGAAATCGATGAACCTTGATGGGTTTCGAAAAGGGCACCGATGGTAGAGTCGGTGAGAAACTCAGATGAATGGTTTTGTTGTATGTTTAAACTTGATGCGCACGAGATGTATTTGGTTGAATTTATGATTCTGTTTGCCGTCTGGGCATGTGGTTTTAAGTTCGATTATTTTTGTTTGGACTGCGTAATTGTGCCGCTTCGGGTAGGTTTGAGAACGTGTTTCTGAGGTTCTTTAAGGTTCTAAGCATTTTGCGAAAATCAGATTTTTATTTTATATTTTGATGGTGCGATTAAACAACGACCTTTATGAATTTTGAAATCGGTTGGGTTTTGTCAAATTGATCCGGTATTTTCAAACTACACCATCAGATGGTATTTGGAAAAATGTATTTTAATGTATTTCGGGCACTACAAAATATTACCGTCATCTTCGATTGTGATCAAAAGAATTTTGAAAAATTCTATTTTGCCAACGACTTTGGGTTTCAAAATTTAAAACCTTATGTGTTTGTTATGCTGTTATGCCCGTCGGAAAACTTTCACCATACTTTCTAAGTGTCGAGACACATTGTTAGGAGTCGATCATTAACCTTCGGAGCCATTTTGAAAATGTTGAGTTGATTCTTTCCATCTTACATATAGTGTTACGACTGTAAGCTTCTGACTGTCGTGGCAGTACCTTTGTTGTTACAATTCTCCCTATACTCATTATTTGTCGTTTAATCCCTATCGACCTAGTCATATGGTCCGTCTGTGACGATTGTGAACTCTGACCGCGGTATCAGTATTGCACTTAGTTGCTTATCCTGTGTGGATATTATTGACATATTATAAGTTGTCACCGTTCTTGTTAGCAAGTTATGGGTGTACGGCCGTATGTTATGATTTCATAGTTCGGTTAAATTATATTATTCTTTGACGTTATCCAGATGTGGTAGTTGATTGATAGTAATGATCAAATACATTGACAAGGTTATTTTGATGATATCGTTTATCTAATACACTGGTGTTTCAAGACGTTTTGCAAATGATTTTCAAATGAAACAGATATGATAATGGATTCATAGTTTTGATCAAATGACCGAGGTATTAAAAACATTTCTTTTCAAAAATCCATTTTAGCAAAAATTTTCAAATTCAGGAATTTTAAAATGCTATCATTTGATCAAGTGCCTCGGAATATTTTGTTTTTAAATATTACCCATATTTGGCCGCGATGGTGCGTTTGTGATTTTGACCGTGACTGCTTTGGTAAAGGTCGTACGTTGTGTTGACATAGCTAAGTAAATGATTTATGAATTTGAATTCTATCGTTGCGGTGATAGTTCGTGTATTCGTGTTATGACTCAGAATGAGTATTTTATTGTGCTACTATTGTTTGCCAAATATTGATTATGTGGTGTTTGTTTTGTCCTTCTGAACGGTTGTTCGTTCAGTATGCCGAGAGGTCGGGGTTGTGGTTATCAGTCGCGTGATCAGGATCATGCTACCGGTAATGGCATTCGTATCGGTGATGCTACTATACTCTAGCAGGTGGCAGACCAGATGACTCATTTGGCTCAGGCGGTTCAGCGTAACAATGCCGCGAATGAGGATGTCGGGTCGACTCAGTGGCTTAGAGAAGTGGTTTGTATGCATCCTCCCCGTTTTGCGGGCGCGGGTGATATGTTGGGCTGGGACAGTTGACTTTTCCAATTGGAGAAGATCTTCAAGGCAGTTGCTTGTCCCGAGGAGCGAAGAATTCCTATCGCTCAGTTCCTTCTCGTTGGTGACGCTGCTAATTGGTGGGAGGCCGTTGAGCCTTAGGATCATGCTGCTTCTTGGGAAGAGTTCAAGAAGTTGATGGAAGTGGAGTTCTGCCCGAAGCCGATCCGAGAGCAGAGGATCCGAAATTTTTACCTAGCCGAGCCGCAGGATATACCCGTGGCGCAGGCTATTATCGATTATAGTCGACGGCTCGCTTACTTAAAGAGGCAGTTGAGGACCAAGGAAGACAAAATCCGTCATTTCGACATGCGAATGAGACCAGAGATTCGACAGTAGATGTTGGGTTTCACTTGTGCTACATTGAGAGAGTACCAGGATCGAGCCATGGCGTACGAGATGGCATCGTTGTCTTTTAGGCCTTCGCATGAGCCGAAGAGACAGAGGACGTCTGGAGATTTTTCGGATGGTGTGAGAATTGGAAATTCTTCTAATCGAGTTTCGCGTAGTCATGCGGCGAAACCTTCCCTTTCTTCGTTTGGTGGAACCAATAGATCCAAGTTATCTTCTTTGACTCCTAGCCAGACTGGGAAGTGTTCCAATTGCAACGTTGTGGGCCATGTGCAGGCCAATTGTCCTTCACCGTCGATTACTTGTTATAACTGTGGGCTCGAGGGCTACAGGGTTCAGTATTGTGAATTGTTCCATGAGATTTCCCAGAATCGAGCTTCAGCACCCTTGCCGGGATCGACTCGTCTGGATCGCTGAGACTTATTTGTTCGTTCCTTTTGCTTACTTCACCCTTCTTTTTAAGTTTCGGGATGAAACTTCTTTTTAGAGGGGTAGAATGTAATACCCGAGATTTTTACTTTCAAGTTGCGTTTGTTTGGTTCCGGTTACTTTGTTTGCTTGTGATTATGTGGGATATTTTTTTTATGATGTATTGATGTGTTTTGTTGTAAAGTTCGTCGTGTGAGACTTGTGTCGTCGGTGTTTCTTTGATTAAAGATGTGCTTGGGTTGTGGCATGTTACATTTCGTGGTTGGCTCTTTATTGTGTTGAATCATAGCAGGTGCATTAGTGTATCCGAGTCGTCGTAGCATTAGGTGCATTAGGTCCATATGTAATATCCACAATTTCGATTTTCGGTAATTTTGTTTTTTGACGGAAGTCATTCTTAGCGTCTGTATTGTGACCGTTTCGTCATTACGATAATTATTAATTCTACACTTTTTGTCATCTGAGTTCATTTCGGTGTCGTTTTGTTGAGTTCCGTGTTCTTAAGCGACTTTTCCATGTATGAGTTTGACTTAGTAAAATCACCATAAATTCTTGGAGACTCCAAAAATTCTGAATCGTTCCATTATTATATATCATCAACTTAGCTTTCCAATGGTTCAAATGATGAGTCAATCGGAGTCCGGACGAAGGAGTTATTGTCGAAATAGCTAAGACTGCACCATGTGCCTTTTGATGCTGGAGCGGGCTGTACCGAGGGCCGCGGCCCCTGTTGGCTGGTCCGCGGCACTAAGCCAGTGCTGGACAGTATATATTGGTCGGGCAGGCTACTTCTTCACTCATTTTCTCACTCGATTCATCTCCTCCGCGGCCGATACTCTGAGATCGCGAAGACATGTTGTTCAACTACCAATCCATGAAGTTCTTGAGTTTCTAACATTGATTAATCATTACATAACATCCTCCGATCAACCGAATCAAGGTTAGATTTCCTAAAAATCTAGTTTTGGGAAAATTGGGGATTTTGTTTGATTTCATCCATTTAATCCGTAGTAACTTAGATTAGTGATGGATTAATGATTATTGAGCCGTATTATATCAATTTCCTTGTTGTTCCATGGTTAGATTGCCGAGGACTCATCGTTTTGTTAGGTTCCTCATCGACACCTTGTTGTGTAATCGATGATTGAGATATTACCGGGTAGGGACCCGTGAGGCCTCCGGTGGCGCGTTACTTGCGAGTACGTCCAGTTGATATGATTTGACCATAAGTTTATCTAATCGGGTAGGTTTGGAGAGGGCTTCGAGAATCGTTACTTGCAAGTACGATGTCAAGATAACTTATGGGCGTGTTTGAATGATGTTAACCGGGTAGGGACCCATGAGGCATCCGACGGGGCGCTACTTGCGAGTACAGCCAGTTGATATGATTGGACCATAAGGTTATCTAATCGGGTAGGTCTGGAGAGGGCTCCGGGAATCGTTACTTGCGAGTACGATGTCAAAATAACTTATGGGTGGGTTTGAGCTTGTTTTTCAGTAACTAATCCGGGATGGGTCCCATCGAGGCCACGGAGGTGATTTGAGTATTTTTTTTGACTGGATATTTCCGAATTGTGATTGTGTGAATCCTGGATTTCGTCTATTTTGGTGTTTGTATTTCTTCCTTTGAGGCTTGTTTGAGAATTGAATCGTCTTCTTGTTTTTGAAAGAAAATCCTTTTGAATAGGAGAATTACAAATCTTTTCATGATTTTACACTGAGACCCCCGACGTCCTTTATTCTTTCAAACATGTTTTGAAGTTGTTTCTATGATCCTCCCTTGAGGGAAATGTTTTTCCAAAAGACTTTAGACTCGGGGATCGTGTTACTACCTTGTCGAAAGGTTATTTTCATAACGGTTATATTCTTGATGTATAACTTTATAGCTTAGTTACTTGCTAGCGATTCCATCGCTAACCCCTCATTAAGGATTTTGTTATTTATTCCAGGTGTTCTGACTGGAGAGTGAGCAACCACAGGATTGGCTCGGAGGATAATGCAAAGCAGCGATACTAGTCACAGTTGTAGTCTGTTGTCCGTCAGTGATCTGTCGGGTTGAGTTCTTGTCATCCTTGAGGGGATGGACATTTTATGAATTATGTGATCGAGTTGTATTTTGGTTTATCGGATTTTTCGGTTATGCTGTGTTTTGAGAGACCTAATCGGTCTACAGTATTATGTTTTGGTCAAGTTGACCGCATGTGGGTTTTGTTTTGTAGTCTCCCGCCTGGTAGCTCTTTGTGGAAAGGGGTCTACAGCGTGTAATATCCCTGAGTGGATTGGGGGAGTTATAGAAGAATCGAGCCCCTCGGCAAAGACATCATCGACAGCAGAGCTAGGGGATCAGTACTTGATCGCCTCGGCTCCCGCTCCGAGCGCCTAGCCGCGAGCATCCAGGCCACGGCGATAGCCGCTATGCATCGCCAACTCGACGAGATGAAAGCGCTCATGGACACTGGGGCAGGCGCCAGTAGAAAGATCATCGGACCGAGTGAGCCACTCGCGGTCCACATCGAGCTTGCCCCCGTGCAACAAAGGATCGCTCCTCCTCAAACACCTTTGTATGAGGGGAGATCGGACCCCGAGACCCACTTGAGCAAGTTCCAGATCTACATGACCAAGTGTGGGGCATCAGATTCGACCAGGTGCCGAATATTCCCAATAACATTGGGCGAACTGGCCCATAGGTGGTATGTCTCACTACCACCGCGATCAATCAATTCCTTTGTGAAACTGGCGAGCTACTTCACGTCATACTTCACTGCCAAGGTCGCTAGACCAGAAGGTCCCCACCGCATGATGAAAATCAGGCAGGGGGAAGATGAGTCCGATGTAGATTACATCGACCGGGTGGATGAAATAGTCCTCACCAGCGAGCCCATTAGAGACGAGCTCGCCCTCTACTCGGTCCTGGGGGGATTCTATGGTCATTCTCCCATGTTTAGGCACCTCACGAAGAACATTCCCCCGACCTACGCGATCTTCCGCGCCAAGGCTGCCGATTTTCTGGCCAGGTAGAGGCTGCTCACCCTTCGCCTAGGTGAGGAGACGCTGCCTCCCGTCCAAAAGACGGCGATCGCCAAGTCCAACAAGGCGTCGCCAAGCCACCCGGTGATTTCAAGGACTTTGAGGAGGTGGAAGCCCATCTCCTCCACAAATTCAACCAAACCTCAGCCCGTATTTTTTATGCCATCAAGGGGAGCGAACCGCTAAGCAAGCTAAAGGCGATAAGGGACAACGGTCATCTGGACCACAATAAATTTTGTGCTTACCACAAGAGTCCCGATCACAGCACCAACCAATGCCGCAACCTCCTCAGACAACTCTGGAGATTGTTCGAGGAGGGCAAGCTCGACAATCTATTAGTTTAGCCAGAGCCCCGTCAATCACCCAAACCGGTCGCAGAGTCAAACGCGACAGGCCGGAAGACTCATATGAGTCGACCCCCCAGTGAACCTCGGCGTCCGGATCTATATGCTTCAATCAAGAGGTGGGAACTTCGGAAGTCTTTCCCCGATTCCCACCACGTCAAACCAAAGGTTACTGCCTGAGCAACGCCTCGCAAAAGAGGATGACTCGCTCGCCCTCTAAAGTTCATCATCTAACATGATGGACCTAGGCAAGCGATCGCCTCCCTCAGCACAACGTATACCGTCGAGGATCGCCATCTAACATGATGGTCCGAGGTAGAAGAGTGCCGCCATGGTCATGGAGGTCGATGAAACCGATGACCCGTCCATGCAAGGTTCCTTTGGGCAGAGACCACTCACCCTTCGTTTAAATACGAGGCGGACGCAGTCGAAGGACCCTCCAAAACAAATCAGGGGATGACTCGCTCGCCCTCTAAAGTTCGTCATCAACATGATGGACCTAGGCAAGCGATCGCCTCCCCTTACACAACGTATACCGTCGAGGATCGCCATCTAACATGATGGTCCGAGGTAGAAGAGTGCCGACATGGTTGTGGAGGACGATGGAACCATTCTCTGTGACCATGCAAGGTTCCTTTGGGCTGCTATCGCTCGCCCTTCGTTTAAATACGAGGCAGGCGTAGCTAAAGGGCCCTCCAAAACAGATATGTGGACACGTTCACCCGCCCTCAAAGGTCGATCATCTAACATGGTGGATCCGGACAATGCGACGCGTCCCTCCCCCCGTCACAACGTATACCGTCGAGGGTCGCCATCTAGCATGACGATCTGAGGTAGAAAAGTGCTAGCAAGACGTGGTCGTGGAGTCGATTAATCCGACGATGCCCCGTGCATAGACTCTTCCAGACCAAGACCGCTCGCCCTTCGTTTAAATACGAGGCGAGCACAGCCTATGGAGGACCCTCCCAATTAAGTGAGTCGCGAGAAGTTGCCCATCAGATGGAATGTCGCTCGCGCACAAGACACAGTCACGGAGGTCGGTTCCATCGAACTCCACGATTGTGCATGGTTCCTCTAGGCCAGGATGGTCGGCCTTCCTCGAGGAATCTGCAAAATTGAAGACCGCTCACTAAACGATTTATTTTCGTCCCCTTACTTTCATTAAGTAAACAAAAACAAGGGGGAAGGGCGGAGCTATATATACAACGATCGTCTTTACTCATATACATGTACGACGATCGGCATTGTTCAGATATATATGCAACGATCGACTTTGTTCTAAAGTTACCAGTATGAGTTTATCAATTCACTCAGAGCTGTACGCACGACGATCGTTCCTCAAACACTTGTATAAAGTCAAGCAAGAAAGAAATCAGAGAAATAAAACATTCATTTCATTACTTGGAATACAAATACAATCACGGTCCCCCGAAGGCAAAAATACAACGAAATCTACAAAAAATTACAAGTAAAAAGAAGAAAAGCTCAAGGATCGGCGCCCGTTCCATCGCTAGCAGCAGGCTCTGAACCCCCATCCTCCGAGGCAACCGGATGAACAAGGTTGTCCGGCAGCGGGTACCAGCTCAAGTCGATTCCGAGATCCACGGAAAGATCGAGGATCGGCACGGTGAAGTCAGGCTGCAGAGGATGCTCCAGCGCATAGGCTTTGAAATTTTCAGCCAAAGGGCCGACCTCGAGCCCTCCCTTCTTAGCGGCGCGGATCGCACCAGCATAAGCCATATAGTAAGCGAATTCTCTGACGTACTCCACGTTAACGAAGGGATCGGTCTCAGTCACCTTCAGCTTTTCCTTCAACTCCACAACCGTTTAGCTCACGCCCTCATGCTCGGCAGTTTTGGCGGCCACCTCTTCCTTCGAGGATGCCAGCTCGCTAGTCAGTCGGGCGACGGTCACCTTCAGCTGGTAGGACTCCTTCTGCGCGGCCACGTGCGACCTGCGGGCTTCTGTCATTTGGTCTCACATCCGGTCAGTCGCCGCCCGCGCCCGGTCAACATCCTGCCTCGCCTGCTTAGCCGCCTCCATTGAGATCTTCTCCATGGCCGCGAGCTTGTCGGCAAACTCAATATTTTGCTTATGTGCGGTTTCGAGATCCGCATGGAGACGGGTAGTGGACAGTCACCCCTCATAGTCCCGCACGGCCTGGGCAACCATCGTCGCCGTCTGGAGGGCCAGCGCAAAAGTAGCCTGCATCGCATCTGCAGATTACCGGCGCGCAATCGCATCCAGGTCGGTCGTTCAGGCCTTCGGGAGGTAAGCGGTAGCCCGAGCCACATAGGAAGGGATATCGCTGACCTAGCGGGGATCTTTGCTCGACAGGAAGTCCAACACCATCGGCGAGCAATTCGGGTCGGAATGGCGGATCCTGAACAAATGGCAAAAGAGTTTAAGCGTGTTTCCTACACAAGTTTCATAAACTAGCAAAGCGACTAGGCTTACCTCTCGACCTTCTCTGGGTCACGGCCGAAGAATGGCCTACCACGCGAAGTCTCGGCCTCAGCAGTCACCATGGACTGAAGGAAATCCGAAGATGGCATGGACCCCTCCACCGGAGGAATCGCAGAAATCGGAGGCACAGAGATCGGCGGCTCGTCTGCAGTAACAGGGGCCGAGAGCTCCACAGTCCTCCGTTTCTTATGGATAAGCCGAAGTTGCTCCTTCTCCCGAGGCTCCCGCCCTTCGACGACAGGCTCCTGGAGAGGTCTTGCCTCCGGGGTCGGTCGCGGCGAAGCAGAGGGAGCTCGGCTCACCTTTTTTCCTTGGCGAAGACGGTTCATGACCCCCGGATTAGATATGGCAATCGCAGCAGAAGGCTCTGGGAAACAAGGGAAACGAATTTTTGCAAAAGAAAACAAATGACAAAGTTAGTAATCTTCCTCAGTCAAGACGATCGGCTGGTCAAAGAAGATCGCGAAAGTTCGTACCTGGAACCTTTAGATGGCGAGGTTAGCGAAATAGCCGAGCAGCCAACCAGCAGGCTTCGTTGTTAATTTGGCGGGCGTATATATGTTCGTCAGGAAGACTCCGTATCTTCTCCCAGACGATCGCGAAATCAAAAGCGAGGTCGCCTGCCGCCGGAACAATGACACCTGCAAAAAGAAGGCCAAAATCAGATCCGTTCAGAAAATGTCCGAACAAAGGGAGAGTCTAAATCCTTACTCGGACTCCTCCCCCGAAAGCCGATGGGAATATACAACTCGTCGGTCGGGTTGTCGCTCGCTACCGACTTCCACACTCCGCCGACCCAGAACCACTTCGACGGATCGCCCCTCACTTTGTTCGGGATCCCAAGAATCTCCCGACCTAAGCGACCTTGGATATGGTAGCCGCCGACAAAACCTTTTTGAACCATCAGTTTGAAGAGATGGTTCATCTCCAATGGCGAAGGAAGACGATACAACCGATGGCCACCAAATAGAGTGAGGGTGCAGATGATCTGTAGCCAGGCGTTCGGCGTCAATTGAAGTGGCGCCACGTTCCAGGCGGTCAGCAAATAGGAGACAGCGAACAGCAACGGGAATCGCAGTCCAGCCACCATTATCACCTCGTTGACGGCGACCATGCCCTCGAGAGGTTGATCGGATCGCTCGTTCTCGGCGGGCACGTGGAGGCAAACATCAGAAGGAACATGTAACCTCACCCTCCAACGGTCCAGATCTTTCCTGGTCACTGAGCTCCCGATCTGGCCAAGGGTCCACGGAGAGCGGCGAGCAGCCCGGAACAACGTCCTCCTTACATGTTCATAAGGATGGGAGATCGAGTATTCATCAAAGTTAAATTTGGGGAGTGGGCTGGCCAATCTCTCCATGAGTTCGGAAAAATTTGTGAAGGCTTTGCCGAATGCGCTATTCCGCTCCCAGTGCACCGTCACATCCGCCTCCTCCCGTTTCAGTGAACGGATCCGCTCAGCCTCCACCGTCTTGGCCGTTTCAGCCTCATTAAAAAGTTCCTCGATCTCCGCGGGCTCAAACCCGGCACGGGTGGCCTCGACGGCGGTATCCACATGAAATCCCGCATAAAGTTCTTCCCGGGCGGTCAAAGCCCCAGCGGCGGAAGTGCTACCTCATACGCATCTGGTCTTCCTCCGGACATATTCAAAGAGAAAGGAGGAAAAAGGAGTTCTTTTGTTCTTACCTTAGGTCTGAGTCGAACGACGATTGTCATACAAAGCTTCAAAGGAATTCGGCTATGTCTTCTTCTCAGGCAGAAATGCATAAGGTTTTTCATGACTTTACAACCCCAGTCCTTTTTATAGGCAGGAGCGGGGGCTTCTGAGCAAATAAGCGGAGTCCCAAGGATCAAAGTGCAACCGTCAGATAGGCCGCATTTAATGCTGTTCTCGAATCCCGGGTGCGCATCATTTCGAGGGCACGCCAAAGGACATCCTGACAAAACTGTCGCACTCCCCCAATAGGAGCCCGACACATGCCCCAGTGACATCTTCAAAACCGCTGTCATTTCCCGCTCATTTCAGCGATCGAATAGGTCGTCCAAATTCAAAAATAGTCCGATCGAGAGACGATCGTTTGTTCCGTAAAATGCTGAGTCACTCGTCTAAGTCAAGCGATCGCCAGTAGAACCACCTCACCCCACGTCTTCAACATTGGAGCGAGCTGGGGGGCAATTGTTGTGCGGTGATTTATACGCCTCGACGGCGATCGGCGTCAGGGCTGAGCGACCGAGCCACCATCAAATAATCCAAGGCAGACTTGCCAAGCGAAGAGTCCGGACCGAGATCAGGTATCGAGCAATCGATGTCTAGGGCGATCGCCTCTTGGCACCTAGCGATCGACTCTGGTGTCCGACCAAGGACGACCGTCCTTTGCCACGTGATAGGCCATCGTCCGTCATTATCTACGAAGACCGGACCTCGGAGTGAAGACCCACGTGCAGATCCGCGAATGGTGTCACAGAATAAGGATCTTTGACTCCAGCCCATCAACAGCTGTCCACGACAAGGACAATCCCACCTACCGACAGGCCCGCCGAAAGGTCCTAGGTGGGACCTCCCGAGACAGCGACACCGGACGCGTGTTGTCTTCTCATTGGTTCGTACATCCGGCTGCCAGCAGCTACTGCGGACTTTAAAGAGACCAACCCATGTGCTAAAGACGATCGCCCGCTTATTATAATACAGTAGAGGCGATCGCCCAGTTACCTCCAGTCCTATAAATAGGGAACCTCCAGCAACTGGAAGGGGGTTCGGTTAAGAAGTTCAGAAATTATTTCCATACGAGAGTTCAGCTAATTC
This sequence comes from Orobanche coerulescens, assembly GCA_033398695.1. Taxonomy (NCBI): domain Eukaryota; kingdom Viridiplantae; phylum Streptophyta; class Magnoliopsida; order Lamiales; family Orobanchaceae; genus Orobanche; species Orobanche coerulescens. Next base: position 58,219,610 of record CM065803.1, read on the forward strand.
ACACAGTGAGATACCGTCGATTTCTCATAGTCAACACAGCACTCCATTGTTGTTACAAGAACTCGTAGAGCATCAACTCTGGTTCTTCCGGAAACCATTAGCACTCAAGAGCTAGATAACCAGGGTCTTTACACTCATTGTAATTGTACTCTAACATTAATATTTGTATTCCCAAGTATTCGTATTAATAGTATCTCACGAGAGCATTCAAGCCCGGGACTAACAACCCCGGCAAATCTTGTGTTATTTACTTTCCCGCGGACGTGCTCTCGCATTTTATTTGTTACTCATCCATTCCAGCAATCCCTTCCGAATAATATATTGGGTAACAACAGAACACATTGGATTATGTTGTATTGGAGGTTTTGAATGTGATTTCGGAATAAGTTGTGTTCTTAAGAAACTCTTGGATTATATGAATTGTTGAACATGTTTAAGAGGTGTTGGTGTTTTAGATATGAATACGGAATATTCATATCTAGAACTAAGCTATGTGTTTTGGTACAATATTCGTATAGAAATACGAATATAGTTCCGGGTTTGATAAGATTATGATTCACTTTTGAGTTTGAGAATTTATACGTATTGAACAAGTGTTCAATTCGGATAATAGAATTATTTGAAATCTATGGAATATGGTTATCTATAATATTGAATTAATCGGATCATCCGGATTGATGATGATAATCGGTAATTGGTTTTTATTATGAATGTACAAGGAGGAAACTTGTAATCGTATTTAAGATTGAATGTGGAATCGGTAATGCTTAGACACTTGATTAAATTGATTATTGATATGATCTTCGGATGTGGAATCGTATTGTGGTTTTGAGTTCGTGTTTGATTGGTTTGGGTTGTTTGGATTTGTGTTTAATCGGGATATTGTAGAACCGTTGTGTTTGTTGATCGGTTATTGATTGTTATTTGTGATCATCGAGTTACGGCTTGTATTGTGGATATGAGTTCGTATTTGTTGAGTGAGATTATTTGGTTTTATGTATATGATCGAGGTTTCGTTGAACCGTTGAGTTTGTTGGTTGGGTATGTCGGTTATTGATTTTTATCAAATGTGTGTTAATCGGTTATTGCAATAGGTTGATATGTTTGATCGTGGTTTATGATCGTTGTGTTGCGGTTGAGGTCGAAGAGTTCGTAGATTGCTTTTGGTCGGGGCTGAGGAGCTCGTAGACAAAGGCAATGGATATTGGTAACGGCTTCGTGGTATCGGTATCGAGGCAAGTTTATACTTTTTCAGTTTATAATATTTGATGAATGGTTTTGCTTTCATTTCATTTATAATTCATATAGCAATGATATTATAAATATAAATTATCGGGATGATGGTTTGTACATTGTGCCTTGGTTTAGATTAAATCATAATGTATATGGTTTAAATGTGTTGGTGAATACGGAGATGCGAGTTATATTTGGTCAGTGATATGGAATGTCGGATATCGAGGATGGTTTATCGTGTCGACATTGATGTCGGGACGGTGGTTTGTTGGTATAAATGGACTATACCTATTTTGGGATTATTCGTATAACTGTGTATTCGTTCAGGGATGTTGGTTCGTGGAAAGGATATTGTCTTCGGCTTTGAGGTAATTTAAGTATTGTTCAGTTATGAGATAATTATTATGCTGAGTTGTTGTATATGTTGTACGATGATGTTTCGTATATTGGGATTCGTATTGATTATTTCGTTGAGGGATGATGATCCCAGGGCTGATTGTATTGAGATCGTTGTTCATGTTGATCGTTTGTCGGGGATGATGATCCCAGGATTGTTGTTTTGGATATTGATTAGTCGTGTCGACTTTTCTTTGTCAGTTTTTCTTTGTTCACTTCAGTGCGTCTTTTGATCCTTATTGGATATGTGATTCTTTGATTTTTGTTGTCATGTTGCATCGTGACATATCTGGAATCATATATGCGTTCCGATTGGTTATTGTGTAGGATTTTTAGCTGGGCACACTATGGTTATGTGTTGATATTTCCCCATTGAACCGTGCACACGAGACGTAGTTCGTGAGGCTAATTAAGTACATTGTCCCACGTATATTCTGGATTCCGTATACGGGGTGGACATGTGCACTGACACATTTCCGGATCGGGCGTACTGTGATGTCCATCTTTGAGCCATATTATTTGGTCGTTCATAGTCCATGTATGATTTGATATGTTCGACGGTTTGCGACTGGTTGTTCATACGCCCGAGGGGTATGTTCGACAGTCGGAGTTATTTCTTTGAGATCCATAATTGTTGATCATTTGGAGTTTACCTTGTTGATAGTATTCACGGTTATTGTTGGTCCTTTGTTGATCATTTGGAGTTTACCTTGTTGATGGTATTCTCGGTTATTATTGGTCCTTTGTTGATCGTGTCAGAGTTTATCATGTTGATGATATTCTCGGTTATCGTTGATCCTTTGTTGGTCATATTGGAGTTATCATGTCGATGATATTCTCAGTGATATATTGGTTGATCATTGTTATTGATCGTATGAGCATTCAGACTGTACGTCGATGTTCGGGATTTGTTATCCTTATCATGTGGTAGTTGATCTACAGATATGTTGTGTATTATTGGTTTATCCAGGTTGAGATTTGATTGTGTAATCCGACGGATATGATTTGGCACAGATTGGATTATTCCGCACTTATGAGTTATGATGATGTTTTGAGGACTATTGGTATTTTTGGAATACAGTATAATTGTTGTTGAGTTCATTTCGTCATTTGAGAATGCGAAATGTGAATTATGGTAAGGATCAATTTGGTATGGATTGCCATGGATTGGTAAGGTTATGACGGTAAGTTTACATTGGTAGTCACTACAAAAAAAAACAGTTTTTACCGACGCCATTTACCGACGCCCGTACCGCCGTTGTTAAACTTATAATTTACCGACGCCATTACCGACGACCGGTTCGCAGACTTATTTTTTTTTTCTTTTTTTTCATATTTACCGACGCCATTTACCGACGCCGTTTACCGACGCCATTTACCGACGCCATTTTGGCGTTGGTAATTTTTTTTTTTACCCGACCCGGACTCGACCCGACCGAACTCGACTGCCCGAGCGGACCTAACCCGCCCGAGCCCCGCCCGAGCCCTGACGTGACCCGCCCGAGTCCCGACTCCGAATTTTAGATTTTTTTATTTTTACGACGCCAAAAATGGCGTCGGTAAATGGCGGCGTCGGTAATGGCGTCGGTAAAAAATTATCGTCGAGCGTTTTTCCAACGGCGGGTTTCCGTCGGTAATGGCGTCGGTAATTTTTTTACCAACGCCATTTTCTGTTTTACCAACGGCGTTTGGCGTCGGTAAAAACTGTTTTTTTTGTAGTGAGTATTCTTACAGTATTGTTGATTATTGTGGCTGACCCCGTCGTGGGCTTTATTTTTAGGTACTCGGAGATCGAGCTAGTAGCGGTCGTGAAGGGATGAGCTTCCCGGGTGATACTGGCTGTGGCATGATTTTGAGTATCGAGTATTCCTTTCTGGTTGTTTTATTCCGCTGCAAATGTGTATTTTGAACTGTGTTTTTATCCGCTGCGTGTGTATTTTAAAATGGATTTTCGATATCTTTACCAACTCGTGTGTGTTTTAAAATGGCTTTTCGGTATTTTTACCAGCGTGTGTATTTTAAATGGCCATTTGGCATTTTACGAATTTGGGTTATTTCGTTAAACCCCTTTTCCTAAATTATTCTATCAAGTGGTAGCTTAACGTACATTTTGAACTGTTGAGATTTGGCACTTCGCCTTGTATTTTCAAATGGTATTTTATGATGGTATTTGAGAACTCCGTTTTTGAAAATATTTGAGTATTTAAAATATTTCCGTCATCGGCTTTTTGACGTTTTTAAACGTTCTTGAAATGGTTTTTAGCCTGGTGGGTTCCGGCGCGGGACCCACGGCGCTGTGATATCTCGGATGGTTTTGGGGGTGTTACAATATTTCCCAACTGAGAAAATATGTTCCGGATCTTAGTCATGTCATCGACTATGGTGAGATCGATATCGCTGAAGATATTACCTTCGAAGAGCGTCCCTTGAAGATTTTGGAGCACCGTGAGAAGCGACTGAGGCATAAGACCATTGGTCAAGGTGCAGTGGTCGAGACATGGTGTCGAAGAGGCAACTTGGGAAACTGAGGATAGCATGCGTGCTAGGTACCCCGAGTTGTTTGTTTCTTAAGTTTCCAGACGAAACTTATTTTTAGAGGGGTAGAATGTAATATCCGCATTTTTTCTTTTCGGTATTTTTTGTTTTGGTGTATTTTTCATTTTTAGTAACTCGTCTCTAACCGTATTGATATTTCGAGACTATCTAATACTGGGCGTTTTTCCATCCGAGATTGTTTCGGACTTGTTCTACTCAATTCCGTGTTTAATGTCATTCCATCGCTATTTCGTCCGATTCTCATAATCGTTGTTCGGAACCACCGTTTCGGGGTTATCGCAGATCTATCTCATGTTATTATGCATGTTGTGAGCTTTCGTTTGTTGTTTCGATCATGTATCGTATATTTCGGATATTTTGGGCCGTTTTGTAATTTTCCAAAGTTATGGGGCAATTACTATTAGGGTTGTATACATCAAAGTATATTTTATGCATGTATTACCTAATTTCCCGGTCTTTATCTATGAGAATATTTAATTCATTTTATCACATGCGCTATGGTTATGCAAATGTTGTCTAAATTACTTTATATTGTAGATAATGTGGTGTGTCGAGTCACACAGTAGATCACATTATCGATCCCATATATTGTAATAATTAGTTCACAACCTATATAACATTAGACCGTTATGTGAGAGGTTGTAATTATGCTTGAGATTGGTTGGTCTTAACCATTAGCATATATTAGCGTATTCGGTATACATTGAGAAGGATCGAGGTGAGATAGATTCTTCTGTACTGACTATAAGGAGAACGTACATCTCGGACAATTATTATTTCTTAATTTTAGTGATTAATATTTAATTATATATATTTAATATTTATTGCTTTGATTTATCATGGGTGAGAGCCAAAATGATTGACTCAGTATGCTCGATATTTTGGGCAATATTATTATTTATATGATAATTAATATTATAGCTAAAAATCGTGTCCCGACCAGTCGGGTTGATCATATCCCTTGAGGCACTCGAAAGGATTATTATATTAAACCCTTCACGTGGAATTAATTTTCCGATATAATAATAAAACTCGAGTGGTATACTCATGTATAACATATTAATTAATTAAAAGCTGTCAGTAGCTTAAATTAATTAATGGGCATGGAATATCTTAAACATGGGAAATATTAATTCAAAAGGGAGCCCAATTTCATAATTTGGGATTTTGATAGAAAGTGCAATATCAATTTTTTAGTGGACTAAATTGATATTAATAGATTCATTATATTAGGAAGAGTCCTAATATTGGTAAGATGAAATATATTGGGAGTCCTTACCTTATCCTCCTTAAGGTCCCTAGAGTAGATCAAAACACCTATAAATATGATATAAGGGGTGGCCGATTTGTTCACCATTATTGAACAAGAAATTTCGATTTTTTCATACTTTGTTGTGGATCTTGACTTGTGTCTTGGATTCCATAATTTAGCTAACACAATATTTTTCTAAATACTCAAATACTCAAGAAAAATAGAGAGAAATTCGTAAGGTATTTCTTGGGAAAAACTTCGGCCGATCCATATTGCAGTCCAAGCAATCCGGTAGATTGTTGCCCACACGACATCCGGATATATGCAGGATATACTCTAGGAGATCTTGATGTAGAAATAAAAGAAGATTAAGGAGGAGTACAAGGAGGAGTTCGATCGACCAAAAAGGGATATTTCTACCACTTCGCTTCAAAAGTATGAATTACCAATTCTACTGCGTAAATAAGTATATTTAAATTGCTAATTAGTCTGTTTAATTAATTAATTGACAAGACTAAATAGATCCGTAATTTTGTTAGTTAGTTTATAAAACCAAATATATTCAATTAATCAATCTCGCTTCTGCTGTGTTTTATATTCCAACAATTGGTATCAGAGCCGATCTTTAGATTCTGTTCAATTTAATTAATTTTGTGATTAAGTTGCTAGCAATTTAATATATTCATATGGTATGATATTTGGAATATTTTGCTAGAAATTGTCTTGCAGGTAAATATAGTCCAATTATCATGGCTATGTGATAATTTTATTTATTTACGCATTTTTTGGTAATTTGGCCTGGTTTTGAGGCATGTATAAGTTTTTCACATGAGAAAATCCATGGGTAGCATAGGATTTTATTTTTTCTTGTAATTTTGTTGTAAATTCGATGTATTTTATTTGGTGTAAAATTGTAATCGAATTGAATACACAAAGTACAAAAGGAAAAGGAGTCCAAGGTGCAAGAGTAACCTAAACGAAAAGGGAGTCCTGGACGACGACAAGGACACATGGCCGACCGCCCGGAACCGAAGAGCCGCGGGTCTGGCCTGTCGCGGGTCGGATCAGCCGAAGGTAGGCTGTCAGGCCGCGGGTGGGGTCAGGCAGCGGTTCGGGCTTGTCCGGGTAGGTTCATTCGGTGTATGGTCCTATTCGTTTATCCGTCGTTCGTTGCGTTCGTTGGAGCACAATAATTTTTTTCGGAAGTTTCTTGTGCAATTAATTTTGCATGGAAGAAAGTTTCTAAATTTGGCAATTTTTATGCCCCAACCGGGAGGAGGTGACGAAATGCTTGAAGCAGTGGGAGTAAAAGAGCCAAGGATTTTCTCGTTATTCAAAACGAGGAATAAAAGCCATGATAATTGGATTTAATTATCCAGTTTTAATTATTTGTTGGTTTTACTCTTTTGATGTATGACATATATGGATGTATGCGTGATATGTTTCTTGCATGTTAGGACGAGAAAATTAAAAACCTTATTTTTTCAAAATAACTAAGTGATTTTAATAATTGATTTTTCAAAATCAAGTTGGCCTCCATAATTAGTTTAAATTGTGAAATAATTAGCATGCGCGTTGACATTAGAGTCTTCCTCCACATCGGATGTGCTGATTATTAGCTCACTAGTTGTAAACTTCAATTAGATAACAAAAAGGTGAATGTTATTTTTTATGATAGGACATCTCCATCTGTAGGACTATTATCAATAAATAATATTCTAAGATTTGTTAAATTATGGTGTTCACTTAGGTGTATTAATTAATAAGCTCCCCATCGGAGTCTATGTTAATTTAATACATGGCCAAGAGGAACCAACTATTAATTTTACTTGTCAAAATGAATCTTGACTAGATAGTAAAATTAAAGATGTTAAAATCTACTTGAAGAATGTATATGTAAACGTCCACACTAACGTGGCTTGCATGTGCGGTTATTTAGAGGTGTTGTTTGACTGCATATATATTGTGTTTTAAGGTTTTTCAATATATTTTGTGTCTAATTATGTGATGAATGGTGTTTTTAATTTTATTCTCAGATGTCTTTCAATCCACTAGCTGTTATTCTCAAATAAAATAAACTTGATGGCACTAACTTTGCTGACTGGAAAAGAAATCTTGACATTATCCTGACTGCCGAGGGGCATAAATTTGTGTTAACTGAGGAAAGCCCTCTTGAACCAGAACCGGATGTCACTCCTGGAGAGTTGGATGAATTCCGAAAATGAAAGAAGTCTGATGAGATGGCTCGCTGTTACATTTTGGCTTCACTGAAAAATGTATTGCAGCATCAGCATCAGACGATGGGCTCAGCCGTGGAGATGATGAAAAATCTCATCGGGATGTTTGGTCATCAGAACCGGGAGGCTAGAAAAAATGCAATGAGGGTGTTGATGACAACCCAAATGTCTGAAGGGACTCCAGTAAGGGATCATGTTCTGAAAATGATGTCTCATTTGAACGAACTGAGCATACTGGGGGCTACTATCGATGCGGAGTCGCAGGTCGATATTATCTTGGGCAGCTTACCAAGAAGCTTTTAGCAGTTCTGTCTTAACTACAATATGAATCGTAGGACATAAACTTTGGCGGAACTTCTGACAGAGCTTCAATCTGCTGAATCTCTTCAAATAAGGTTATCATCAAATTCTTGCGGCAATCGGGACTACTTCTTCAAAACCCAAATGGGGAAAGAAGAAAAAGTAGGTTGGCCAGAAGCAAGTAGCAACCTTCAAAGCTAAGGTCAAGGCTCCTCAGTCCAAGGCTCCTCAATCCGAGGCAAACAAAAAGCCGAGGGGCAAATGCTATAATTGCGGTCTGAAGGGGCATTTCAAGAGTGACTGCTCTAAGAAAGGTACGTCTCATGCACTAGTAGTCAAAACATGTTTGGTTTCCTGTTCTATCACTTCGTGGATAGTAGATTAGGGCTCTACTGATCATGTTTGTTATGACTCGCAGGGGTTCCAAGCAACCAAAGTACTTAGTGCGGATGATATTACTATTAGCTGGGGTGACTATTCCAGGCTGAAGGCTGTTGCAGTGGGAGTCGTGTAGTTAAAAGTTAATGATAGGATTCTAGTCCTAAATAATGTATTATTAGTACCTGATTTTAGAATGAATTTAATTTCAGTTTCTAAATTGCGTTGTGATGGATATTCAGTTTCTTTTGGAGATAATACAATTATTAAAAGAAATGGTGAATATGTTTGGACGAGTACTTATAATGAAGGACTTTATATCATTAATGTTGCACCAACTCCCTTGCATAAATATAAATCGTTTAATTCTTCGACTAATCCTAATAAAAGAAAAGAACCTTCGAGCATAAATCAAATATATTTGTGGCATTTACGATTGGGTCATATTAACCTTAGAAGGATTCAAAGATTGGTAAATGATGGCCCATTGGATTCACTCCAAGTTGAGTCAATTCCAATCTGCGAATCCTATCTGGAAGGAAAATGACTAAAAGGGCTTTCCAAAGCAAAGGAAATCGTGCACAAAATGTATTGGAATTGGTACACACCGATGTATGTGGTCCAATGAACATCCAGGCTAAGGGTGGTTTTGAACACTTCATCACGTTTGTAGATGATTATTCGAGATATGGTTACATCTATTTGATGCGACGTAAGTCTGGATATATTGGTAAGTTCAAAGAATTCAAGGCTGGAATGGAGAAGCGTCATGGACAGAGTATCAAGTCACTACGATCTGATCGTGGTGGCGAATATCTTAGTGGAGAGTTTTTGGATTTATTGGCACATGAGTGGATTACTTCCCAGCTCACTACGCTTGGTACTGTTGGGATTCGGTGCCTAAAATGAAGGCCCAACGGAAGCGGTAAAATGAAAATTAATTCGATCTGAATCCCTACGAGGAATGATCGAGCTACGTATATACGAATATATAAACGATAAACAAGAGTTATAAGAAACTCACACTTGAAGTCCGTTGATTAAATGGTAACCTTCTCTTGAGCTATTCCCCAAGCTTTGATTGGTCTCTACGAATCCAATCCGCTCCAAGCTCTTGAACGATCCAACGCCGAAAGCACCGCGTCTCTACTTGCCACACGCCGTAAAAACGACCAGAATGACAACACTCGATTAACCTCTAAGGTTACGGCTAGAATCAAGTGATGAAGCCTTTTATTATTGCACTCTAAGTGTATAATATTTATCTCTCAATGTATCTTGAATTTTCTCCAAGAAAACTCAAGAACAAGATGAAGATAATTGAGAAAACTATTTTCTCTCTCTCAAAACTAAAACTCACATATGGAATTACTTAGGAGAGGTTGAGAAATGTCTTCATTTATTCTACTTCCAAATCCCACACAATCTCTTTATCCTTATTATAAGAGATATCATATCTCTTAGGTGATTAGTCTTCACCCACAAAAGCAAGACAAAGACTAAAGGTAAGAGATCAAAAGTGAGGCCGGCCTCTAGAAGGAATCTGACGAGTTCGGTTCGTTTCGGACTCCCGAGAGTCCAAACAGATAAACTCTAATTCCGTTCTGATGTATTTATATCGATTAATTAATCCAATTAATTAATCATATTAAATACATAATAACATAATTAATTTCTCCAAGGAATAATTATATTCATGAATTAAATTAATCACCCGGTAATTTATTTAATTAATTAGGCCGTAAATTAATTTATCCAATAAATCAATTTAGACATCCAATATCCCAAATTAGATATCCAATATCTAATATTCATAATGAGAGATTAAGCTTGATTCATTCCGTCGTCAATCCTATTGCGCGACTCGGTAGGTTCGTCTCAGTCAGCAATAGGAGGAACCAAAGAGTAGTAGCACCACCTAGTCAGCTTGGAAGCCTACACTATACCCCAACTGAGAACGAATGATTGGGATCATTCAAGAACCATTCTGTCGTGAATACCAGTATACGTATAAACCCTTCTTTCAAATGTCCCGATCAAGTTATAGGGTCACGGTCAGTCAAACCCTATCTGTACTTGATGATATGCATGCATTAATGCAAATCGAGATTATTGAGCTCTCGTGTATCCAATACAACTAGCTCCAATGCTTTGTCCAAAGACTTATGATCTCATCTGCCAATAACCACATAGGACATATAACCCGCTCACTAAGGGGAGAAAGAATTCTATCTTGGTATTCAGTAGGACCTGCTACTTGCCCGTTAAGATGCACGTCGAGGTTGAACCCCACCTCGTAGTTTATAGGGTCGAACTACTCTAATGAAAATCTTAACGTCACAAGCACATCCCTACTAAATCCTCAAGTCGAAGGTTCACGAATACCTATCACAACCTTTCTATTCCGTCATTGACTGTCCCAGAGTGAAATACGTGTGACGAATTGAGGGTGATTTGGTTCGAGTATACTAATCCAATTAGCATATCTATAACGTGTGCTCCCACTAACCATTAGTGTTCGACAGGCACTCTCCATGTCAAAGAACACGTCATACAAGTCTTCACATAAACTTAACGCCCAGTCAAGTTTCATCGACTTGCGAACGATTAAGTATTTGAGCTATAAACCTTTCCAGTGCCGACCCCCTTATCCAATAAGGAGTGGAACGTTTTGCTCTCAAATACATAGACTATTTTTTGTATGTATATTTACGAGTTAGGAATGCCAGTAACTACCAGTAAATAAAGAAACATCCATTGCCTTATATTAATGATTTACATAATTACAAGTACAATGCCCTCACTCAACATCCTCTGAGTGGCATTCGAGGGCACACTCCTAACAGGTACAACACAACAAAATGGTGTTGTTGAACGAAGGAATCGTACTTTATTAGAGATGGTTAGGTCAATGATGAGTTATTCTGATTTTCCTATTTCGTTTTGGGGATACGCCTTAGAAACAGCGGCGTACATTCTAAACTTGGTGCCTTCGAAATCAGTTCCAAAAACACCCACAAAACTGTGAAATGGGCGCAATCCCAGTCTGGGACATGTTCGGATTTGGGGTTCACCAGCACACGTGCTGAATAAGGAAGCTGGTAAGTTGGCTTATCGTACATAAGTACGAGTTTTTGTAGGATATCCGAAGTGGACTAAGGGTTGCTTATTCTACAGTCCTAAATATCAGAAGGTCATTGTTAGCACCAATGCCCGGTTCTTAGAGGAAGACTATGTAATAAGCCACAAGCCTAGGAGTGAGGTCATTCTAGAGGAACATAGGGGCGATATTTCGACAATACCAATTGTACAAACACCAAGTGTACCACGTATCAACACTATTATGGATATGCAAACCAAGGACACGCATCGTCGTAGTAAGAGGGTTGTTTGTCAACCTAATCGTTTCATCAGCGTGGGAACATCTTCGGACCACTCCCTGAACCAGGATGAAATGGATCCATGTACGTATAGTGTTGGACAATAAGTACACATGATACAGCTTGGAAAGTGTTTTAAACAACAAGTTGTACGATTTTCAAATCTGAGTGCGTAGCGGAAGTCTTGTTAAGATAAGTTGCTGTAAATACAGCAACTAGATATGAAGTGTATACTTAAAAATAATCACAAATATTAAAACAGTAAATGCAGAAGGTAACTGACACGGTAATTAAAGTGGTTCGAGGTAAACCCCTCTACGTCCACTGGTCCTCCACACAGGAGTAAAAATGTTTATTATAAATACTACGTACACAACTACGTATTTATAATCAAACCTAATCAATATATCGTTCACACATATTGATATAATGATCTTAGCCTTCAACTGTTCACACAGATTAGTTTAAGCTTTCACTTGACTGGCTTCTTCACACACAGTTCCGAAGCTTCGTCACTTCAATGCAAGTCCGTCACACACAGTTCAGGAATAGCAAGGTTTCTCAGTCCACACAGGGCTGATGGGTTTTGTTCAAGGGTAGAACAATGTTTGAAAAACAGCTTTGACTTTCTGAGCTTTTAGCTGATGATGTGTTGTTCACGGTTTAAGCACTTGTATATCTCTTCTTTCAGAATAGCATTATGCTTTGGGAGATATGTTTGCTCAGATGTATATGATGATAACTTCGTTGTAGTTGATTTCGTCAGTGTCTTGATCTTCAAAGACTGGGGATATATATAGCCTTCTTGAATATATCCGTTGAGATAGATCCGTTGAGCAGAAGTCTGTTCCAACGGGATGATGTGTTTGAATAAAAGACGATCCGGATTTTGCGCTAGATTGAAGATATCTGACGGCTTGATATTTTAATACTTTATCCTTTAGTATTTAAATATATCTTCTTAAACGGGACTTTGACTTTAGCAAATAACAAAGATTCCTTCTTGTCCTATTTGGATACTGTATGGAATGATAGCTGTATTGTCGTTTCGAGACAACTTCCATACTTAGTCTTATGAGACTCCTTTGCTGTATGATAGATTCACTATATGCTGGGACTATGAGAAGTCTTCGATACAGGTTGACATCTTTGATCAGCTTTTCGATACAGCTGTTTGCCGTATGCTGGATTGGCACATTGTCAAAACATTCTGTCAAAACTTTCGATGCAATGATTGTTTATCCCAACAATTTCGATACATGCAGGGATTGTTATCCCAACAATTTCCCCCTTTTTGATAATTTGCCAAGTACTTCCAAGTCTTCTTTTAAACCCTTATGATGTTATCTAAACATCCTTGATGATGCCAAAACTTTGACACTTAGAATCTTGAAGGAGGGCAGACTTCTTGGTCTTCTGTTCGAATGTTCTGGCCTTCAGCAATTAGCCTAATACTAAGAACTGCTCGCAGGCAAGTTCAGTTTTTATCAAAAGAGTGTTACATGATTAAACTTATGATTGGCGCGCAGGCACAATATTACATAGTTTTCTAGATACATACAACTTAAACTATGAACTGTTCGCAGACAAGTTCTTAGAGCTTATATACAGCAAGGATAAATTAAGTGTTTGTAAACATACAAGAACACAGTAGATTACGAGTTGTAATCTTTCAAGACAGGCAAATATTTTATTGATATTGAAACAAAGAGTACAATATTTTGCTGTTTTGAAAATAAAATTACAAAAATAATACAACAACGGATTCAACTCCTGTAATCTGAGTGTCTCCACGGCCTTTTAAGGTCATTCTTGGTATTTTTCCACCAGTTCTGATGAGCGTCCCTGTCTCAATTCATATATAAGGCTCGTCCTTTATATGACTTATCGAAGACTAGGATCCAATCTTCTCGATGGGTAACCAAGTCACCTTGTCTATGCTTAGACTTCATCTGCTGCTGTAGTGGGAGTGTTCCTTGTTCCAACCTTTTCTTAAACTCCTCTGCGGCTTCCTATACCGTCCTGCATCTGTTGAATAATGAGGATTCCCTGATAAGAACAAAAAAGTGTCTTAGTAGTTCATTCCTCTTCCAGTTCTTGATTTCTTCTGCAGTAGGTTGTCGGTCGGTCGGGAGGTTCATAGCTTGAGGTTTTTGAACTAGGCTCTTACAAGGATACTTAGAGTCCTGGAATTCTGGTCGATCTCCCTATATTCTAACGTTTGGAGATGAAATACGGATTATATCAGCAGTGATGCTGTCTTCAAAAGAAGCTAGCATTTCTTTCTCTTGCTCCAGCCTTGTTCTCCTAGCAGCTTCCCTCGTTTCTTCCCCCTTTTTGGCGTCATCAAGGTATGACACCTTCTCATCAAGGCGATCCAGGATTTGCATAGAAACATCTTGTTTCGTCTCAAAATTTGTCATTTTCTCAACAAGGGAGGAGAGCACCTGCGATATATCTTGAATTTTCTTGTCGTGGGCTCGAAGCTGGGATCCAGATTCAATCATAGCTGATGATGTCTTAGCCTCGGACACGCGTAGATTAGATCTTTCTTCTATCAGGATCTGCTCCTGTCTTTCTTGCAATTAGCTTAGGGCCTGCTTGAAGACTGGTGGCAATATTCTGAAGGCTTCTCCACTCGGGAGAATTCATGCCTTAGACCTGTCATCTCTTCAACGGCTGATTGGTGCATCCAATCAATAGCTATTTCGTCAGAATACAGGGCATTGACGGTGTCCTGGATGAAAACAGTTTGAAGGCCAAGAGCATGTAATCGTTCTTTCCTTGTGGCAGTCCTTGGAGAGTCTGGCTGGGCGAAATCTTCAAATCCATTCAACCGTCTCAAGTTCACATTGGGACGTGAATTGAGTTGGACATCCTCAGGTTTTATACCGTAGTTGGATTCCAAAATAGTTGAGGTTTCGGGAGCATCAGAGGGTGGCTCGGCAACAAGGGTTGATGATTTCTCTTGATCGACAGTTGGTTCTGAAGACAAAGGTACAGGGGGGACTTATTCCTCATGTTGTCTCTCAGCTTCTGCTTGCTCCGGCAGAGGTACTGATTCCTCGTGCGGGATGGCGTTGGATTCTTCTTCGGCTTGGGTGGTGACAGGCTCGGGTGCCTGTTGCGAAACAGATTGTTCCTCCGCGACATGAGGGACCGAATCCTCGTTGTCGGGAACAGTGTCTTGTTGATGGGGAGGAGATTGGTGTTGACTAGAAGTTCATGTGCCCATCTGAGATTCAGATTCTTCGCGACTCATTCTTAGACCATCCTGAAGGGCGTCGTCATCATCGTCCGAGTCGGGATCTGATTTTGGACTTTCGTGAGCTTGATCACCGGATTTAGCTTTTCCTTTCTGACGGGCATATACTTTGTCGATCATATGGCTCCTGATCAACTCTTTGCAGATAAGGTTGTCCCATTGGATCAAGACTTCAACATCTGGTGAGTCCGTCACTTCCAGCACGAATCGTTCTTCTTCGCACCAATCACTCCAATTGTACAGTTTGCTGTATGGAGCGATCCTGTAGGCTTTCTATTATACGAAGCGATCATAAGCTTGCTCTATCTGCACAGAGAGCAAAGTCTTATTGATAATGGTGTCTGGGGAGGGACTGCGTACAGCGCCTGGGTCCGCTGTATGCACGGGTTCCTTGACAGGTATGGGATCCTGTATCGAAGAGGGATCCCTTATAGGGGTTGGTACCCTAATGGGAGAAGGATCCTTAACGGGTGTGGAATCCCAAATAGGAGAAGTAGCTTTTGGCTCCAAAGTGGCAGCCGACTCGCTAGAGTCTTGTATGTTGGCAGATGTCTGAGCATCCGTCATAGCCACCAAAGGCTCAGAATCTACTGTATCGACAGTAGTAGGCATATCTTCCACAGGGGTTGGGCCCTAGGGGATTTGTTCAGTGGGTTGAGCCACGGAAGGAGCATCCTTGGAGGTTTCTATAGCCTTAACTTTTGAAAGCCTCCTTAGCTTCCTTTTTGGCTTCTCAACAACAACTGGAGTTTTACTGTGAGATCTTTTTCTCTTCCTTGAAGTCTCCTCGCTCTGAGACTTCGAAGATACGTCCCTTGGGTCAGCAGAAAGGGGCAATTTTCGGACGTAAGGCCTGTTTGCAATAAGGGGTCCTTTCTTGAAAACGGTGGGTCTGATGCTTCCCATATAAATGCAAGAAGTGATCTTCTTTGCTTTTTCATCTTGCGGAACACCGCATTTGGTCAAAATATAATTTAAAAGCAAACCAAAGGATTTATTCTGCGAGGCAGGCTTAGAAACTTCTTCCTGCAACTGTTTGAGGATGATTTGACACCAGTTGACTTTCTCACGGGTCATAATTGCAACCATCATTCTGAACCTAAGATTGGTGCACATCTCGAACGCACCCATAGTAAGTGGTCAACAGTTCTTGAGACCCAAAGGTCTCAAGATCTTCCATTGTCAGGCCATCAGTAGGAAGCCTGTAGAGATTCTGTGGAAGCTCCTGGTCAACACGGATCTCGACTCCGCGAATGACAGTTGAGATGTCAGCAACATGTCCTCCCTGATCCAGCGAAAGGAAACGAACAGCAGCATTGAGGTAGAACTCCTCAACCAGATGAACATCAAATCGTTCAGCGGTGTGGCTGCCAAGGCGATAGAGGACTTGCTGACGTATCCTCATGATGACGTACTCCATCGATTCGACGTCATCCACTTCGGAACGAACACGTTCAAGCACAACAGATCTAGAAAAGATCCGTCCGTCGATGATGTTGGGGGATTTCTTGAGAGAGATGGAAGAGGTCTGAGAAGATGCCATTGATCATTTCTCAAAGAAAAGTGAAGAATCAAAGAGAAATGCAGTAAACACACAAAGGTTTGTAGGCTGTATGCTCAAGAACTCGTTTAATATGCAGAAAGCGTATAGAGTCTCAAATGGCATTTACAGTCCTTTTATATTGGGCGGCAAATAAGGGCTTTCAGAGACTAAACGGTAAGATTTAAGGGATGGGAACCGATGTTTAAAATGGACGATCGCGATGGACTGAGTGTAACCGATACAACTTATCCATCTTATTTAAAATAGGAGCAGGTCCTACTTCTGACTTATCAAATTACCCTTATTGCCCTAAAAGGCGGTGTACAATTAATAAAAAATTTAAAACATCGCGGCTTTGAAGATACCAATGTCCAGATGTCGTGTAAAGCATTTAATGCAAATGACTTTTAATTATGACAGGGCACGTGGACACAAAGATTGTTTAAAAATAAATAACATGGTAATTGATTTCCCATAGTATGTGCTGTATCCGCGAAAATAGAGCATTCCCCCTTAAAAGGTACATACGGGTTTCAATTCGATACAGCAGCTTTCGGATGAATGCTGTATTCTTGGGTCGTACTGTATTCCCCCTTAATTATTGCATATGTCAGCTGTAGGATAATTCATATCGCTTGGTTCCTACAGTGCTGTTCTGATAGACTGCGTGTACAGATAACTAACGGTGGATACTGTATTCTTGGGTCTTACAGCATTCCCCCTCAATTTGCTGAATAAAAGCATTAAAAACTTACAGGGAGTTAGGCTGTAGCAATCCCAATTCATGTCGAAGCATGCAGAATCTTGCTGTGTCGAGAGGTTTGGTAAAGATGTCGGCTAACTGGATATCTGTATGAACTTTTTCCAGACGAACATCCTTATTCTCAACATGATTCCTAATGAAATTATGCTTCATGTGAATATGCTTGGTGCGCGAGTGCAATACAGGGTTGTGAGTGATAGCAATTGCACTCGTGCTATCGCACATAATCGGCGTTTCTTTGGCTTCAATTCCATAGTCTGACAGCTGTTGTTGCATCCAAAGGATCTACATACAGCAACTACCAGCAGCATAGTATTCTGATTCAGCTGTTGAAAGAGAGTTTGCCAATTATTTCTTGCTAAACCAAGACACAAGTCTAGGTCCAAGAAAGTGACAAGTTCCGCTTGTACTCTTCCTATCTAGCTTGCAACCTCCGATATCCGAGCCGCTGTAGCCAACTAAATCGAATCCACCTTCTTTAGGATACCACAGTCCTACATCGACCGTTCCTTTGACGTATTTCAGGATTCGTTTAGCTGTTCCGAAGTGTGATTCTTTAGGTGATACTTGATATCGCGCACACACTCCAACAGCAAACTGGATATCGGGCCTGCTAGCCGTTAGGTACAGGAGTGAGCCAATAAGCTTCCTGTAGAACGGTTGATCAACCGGCTTTCCTGCTTTATCAGCACTAATTTGCACGGAAGTGCTCATGGAGGTTGACGACGATTTGGAAGTATTCATTCCAAACTTGTTGAGAAGCTCCTTGCTGTATTTTTCCTGGTTGATAAAAATCCCTGTAGGCAACTGCTTTACCTGCAAACCTAGGAAATAACTAAGTTCCCCCATCATACTCATTTCAAATTTACTTTGCATGAGATAAGAGAACCTTTGACATAAAGCAAGGTTAGTTGAACCAAATATTATATCATCTACATAGATTTGAACCATCAGGAGGTCATGACCTTCCTGTATTTTGAACAAGGTCTTGTCCACAGCACCTTTCTCGAATCCATTATCGGTTAGATACTAGGACAGAGTCTCATAACATGCTCTAGGGGCTTGCTTAAGTTCATACAGTGCTTTTCTTATCCTGTATACTAGGTCTTCGCCTTTTGGATTAACAAACCCTGGTGGTTGTTCAACATATACTTCTTCAGCAAGGTCTCCATTCAGGAATGCACTTTTGATGTCCATTTGGTATACAATGAAGCTTTTATGGGCGGCAAAGGCTAAAAATATCCTAATGGCTTCTAGTCTGGCTACAGGGGCAAATGTCTCATCGTAGTCTATGACTTCTTCCTGTCTGTAGCATCGGGCGACTAGTCGGGATTTATTCCTGATAATGAGTCCATTTCTATCCTTCTTGTTTCTAAATACCCATTTGGTTCCAATTACTGATTGATGCATAGGTCTGGGTACAAGATACCATACATTGTTTCTTTCGAAACTGTTAAGCTCTTCTTCCATAGATGTGATCCAATGAGAGTTGTTGAGAGCTTCTTTGGTAGAAACAGGTTCGGATTGGGCTAAGAATACGGCAATGGTGCACATATTAAGTCTTCTAAGCTCGGATAGAGATTTCCATTCAGGAAATGGAAATATCTCTGACTCGGGGTCTTTTTGCGCACATGGTACATTTCCTTGTGTACTCTATATTCTCCTATGGGTAGAAACACCAGCATTAATGTTTCCAATGATCACCTCTTGCAGGTGATCTCTCAACCATCTTCTGTCGGGTTATAGTTTGGGATCCCGTACTGTATCTTGAGTTGCTGTAGTTTAGGCTTCAGCTTGTACAGCATCGGCTTCATCTACGTATGTTCTTACAGCTGCGGGGTTGATTTCTAAGTCAACGATAGGTTCTAATGGAGTTGGTGGATCTATGATGGAAAGTTGTCGGATGTTCTGAGAAATATCTTCTACTCCTGTAGGATCATGGTGAGGTTCATCGAACACTACATGAACTAATTCCTCAAATGTTAGCTTCCTTTTATTGAAGATCCTGTAATCTTTGCTAACATAGGAATATCCAACGAATATTCCCTCATCCGATTTCTCATCGAAGGTTCTAAATTGATCCTTGCCGTTGTTCAAAACGTAACATCTGCATCTAAATATGTGAAAGTACGAAACTAACGAAGTTTTTTGTTCCATACCTCGTATGCTGTTTTGTTGTGATGCTTGTTGATGATACAGCGGTTTTGTGTATAACATGCTGTATTGGTGGCTTCGCCCCAGAAACGCTGTGGCAACTTGCTTGCAGCAATCATTGTCCTTGTTGCTTCCTTCAGCGTCCTATTCTTTTGCTCGGCAACACCATTTTGTTTAGGTGTATGGGCAGCTGAGTATTCGTGTTGTATCCCATTTTCTGAACAGTATTGCTCTATAAAGCAGTCAGTGAATTCTGTACCTCGATCGGAACGAATGGACACGATACTCAACCTTTTTTCATTTTGAAGCTTTCTCAAGTGCTCGGGCAGCTTTGATGTTGTTTCCTTCTTTTTGCTTAGGAAAATTGTCCAAGCATACCTTTCTGACAGGGTCCACATACACTGTCTTTTTGGAATGAAACGTTTGGAAATCCTCTAACCATTCCCTGTATCTAGAGTTTGTTGATAGTCTTGAAGTTGACATGTGACATCCTCTTGTGCCATATCCAGCTTAGATCTGCAGTGCCTTTGGCAACAAAACAAGGAATTGTGGAGCTCGTAGGCATCTAGTCAGCAATATACATATTACCTGATCTGCTTCCTGTGAGCACAACTTCTTTGGTTAGGATGTTCTTGACTCTACAGTGATCTATATAGAACTTCATCAAGAACTGTTTGTCACAGAACTGGCTAATGCTAAATAGATTATACTATAAGCCTTCAACATAAGCTACATCGGTGACTTTGAATTTTCCTACAAGTAGGGTTCCCTTCCCTCTTGTTCTTCCTTTAGATATATCACCGAAGCGCACTTTTGGACTGTGACCTTCTACGTAATCTAATAACTTGCTTTTATCTCCTGTCATGTGCCGGGAACATCCGCTGTCGAAGTACCATATGTCCTCCAAAATGTCCTGTATGCAAACAAATTAGGTAGATTTAGGTCCCCTTTGATTGTTGGGTCCATGGATGTTAGTGTCTTTAGGTACCCAGATATTCCTGACAGCAATAGGTTACTGTAGGATGGTTTAGGTCCGTAATTGCGATTTCTATGTGGGGCATATACGTAGTTGCTATAACCATGATAATTATTATGCATGTAAAATTCAGGGTTATTATTAGTATGGTACAAATGCCGTCTTGGAGGTGGAGCCATTTTCTTCGGCCTTACAGCTTGCCTTCTGGGTCTCCAGTTGGATTCCCAAAGCTGTTGTTGATACTGTGAGGATACTTGCTTTCGTGAGGGATACCGTGGCTCCTGTATCCAATACCTAGGCGTGCTGTACTGAAAGTACTGACGTGCAGGCCTTTCATAATTGGATACAGTCTTCTTTCTGAACAGCTATTGGCGTAGTTGATATGCTCGGGGAGCATGCTGTTGGGTACGCCTTACAAGTCTGAATGGCTGGTGATTCCGCTGTCTGGAATATGACTGTGGTGGCCGAATGGCAGCTTTTGCTGTTCGTGGTGCAACGGGTTCCTTCACATAACTCGGAACTTCTTCCGATACAGGAATGGATTCCACACCCCTGACAAACACACAACTAGTTTTCCCTTTATTAGAAAATGAGTTGTATCCTAAGCCACTTTTATAATGAGCATGTTTCCAAGTGCTTAGAATTTCTTCCATTCTTTTAGATGATTTCTCGAAAGATTTCAGAATGGTCTCAAGTTATCCTTCTTATTTTTCCGAGGGTTTTTACTTTGGCTTAAAGCAGAACAAAATCATTTGTATTGCTTTCACTATGAGATTTAGTCTCACTTAGTTCATGAGCAAGTTGATGATTGCTCTCCATGAGTTTTTCATACTCGACTTTGCTGTTTTCACAATCAATAGACGTATTTTCGTAATTTACTTTCAGCAAGTCGTTTTCTTCTTTCAGCTCTAAGTTAGAAAGTTGGAGCTGTATATTTTCATTTTTCAATGTCTCATGGGCCATTTGAATGGTCTTAAACTCATTCATCATGTTTGCAAAAGTATGAGATGCATTGGAGGGAATAGCTGTGGTTGAGCTTACCTCTTCATCGCTATCTTCATCTTCTGGAATGTCCTTGGCCATAAAGCACATATAGGCTTTATCTTCGAAATCATCGTCAGATGAATCACTGTCAGTGACTACCTGAAGACATTCTTCGGATTTTGACGGTGCGGGGGAGGCCTCTGATTCACCAATCAGGGCCTTGAGCCTGTTTTTCCAAGCACGTCTTCTTTCATCCTTTTCTTGTTGCTCGGCTTCCGGCAATCTTTGAACTTTGGGATGAGGACATTTATTTGCATAATACCCTGGTTTCCTGCAATTATAAGACAGGTTAGCATCACCAGAGGAAGTTTCAGTACTTACCTTGTGTACAGGCTTGGGCCTGTATGGAGTCTTTCCCGACTGCTTGATAAACTTCTTGAACTTATGCATGAGGAGCTCCATTTCGTCTTGCGACAGGATATCGTCGTCACTGTCAGCATTCTTATGAGTGGGCTTTGATGAGCTCGGCATGCTGTGTCTTCGGTTGGATACAGCGGCTAAGGCTGTAGTCCTGGTGGGAGATTCTTCAGCTTTCTCTCTCCTATGTATATCGTAATCAAATGCTTTGAGGTCAGAAAAGAGATCAAAATTATATATTTCACTAAGATTGCACGACACACGCATAGCTGTGGTCTTAATATCCCATCGGGCATGGAGTAATCTGGAAATTTTTAGGGTTTTCTCCCTTTGGGTATAAATCTTGCCTAATGCTTCAAGTTCACCAACAATGCCAGTGAATCTGAGGTCAAGTTCCTCAAGTGTTTCAGTTGGTTTCATTTCAAAAGATTCAAATTGCTGAATTAATTTTGAAATCTTGTTTTCTTTTGAGAGCTCACTTCCCTCACAAATTAATTTGATTTTATCCTAGATATCCTTGGCTGATTTGCAGCTCTTTACCTTAGAGAATGTGCCTTTGTCAAGAGTGATAAATAGCGCATTCTTCGCGATATTATCGAGGTTGGCGCGCTTTCTTTCGTCAGAAGTCCATTGTTCGCGCTCTTTCTCAAACATATCTGCATGAGCCTGGCCTTCAATCCTTGGGGCCGGATTTACCTTCATAATCTTTATGGGGCCATCCTGTATGACAAAAATTATCTCTTTGTGCATTGCTGCAAGATGAGCCTCCATCCTAATTCTCCAATCATCAAATTCGTTAATAGAGAACATAGGAACTTTATTGATCAATGATGAATCCATATGAGAGTATAAGGAAGAAAAAAACTGTTTTTCAAAAATAAGTGATTTAATGATCTGATTCAATAAAAAATACGCTCCGATACCACTTGTTGGCCACTAAGTATACAGGATATAGCTTGGAAAGTGTTTTAAACAACAAGCTATACGGTTTTCAAATCTGAGTGCGTAGCGGAAGTCTTGTTAAGATAAGTTGCTGTAAATACAGCAACTAGATATGAAGTGTATACTTAAAAATAATCACAAATATTAAAACAGTAAATGCAGAAGGTAACTGACATGGTAATTAAAGTGGGTCAAGGTAAACCCCTCTACATCCACTGGTCCTCCACACAGGAGTAAAAATGTTTATTATAAATACTACGTACACAACTACATATTTATAATCAAACCTAATCATTAGTATTCCTAGGTAGGGGATGTAGGCTTCGTTAATAGCCGAACCTCTCGAACAATTTCTTATGTTCTTTCTGTTAGGAATACTTGTTAGATTTTGATGATGTCATTAATATAAAATCAAATGTTTATAACTTGGCAAAATGTAAGGAAGAACCAAATGAGTATCTTCCATAGGCCAAATATGTTAAGTATAAAAACTTGGCAAAATGTAAAGAAGAACCAAATGAGTATCTTCTGTAGGCCAAAAATTAGTTAGACTGAAAAACGGCAAAGTACTAAGTACAGCTTAGTCCATCAGAGAAGAACAGCCGAGTCCAGTCAGAGTAGCTGGTCAAACAAAATTTTATCAGAGAAGTTTGACCAGACTGCAGCCAAGGTACCTCAGGGAAGTCACCTGATCAGCCAAGTCACAAACAGTGAACAGCCGAGAGGACCTGCCTGCAGAGATGTTAGCTGCACATCAGCCTACTCGAAGGCAGCCAAGTACTCCAAGTCCACGTCAGCATGCGTTGAAAAGTCAAGTATTACGGAAAGCTCACATGCAACGTGAAGAGACAAATTGGAGTGATTCCCGCAAGAGATATGATTTAAATAAATCATCCAGACCCACCTTGAAGACTTTAATCCTTTTATATTCAAAAGATTCGGCGCTCACATGCAGAAGTCTTCACAACGGTCGGAAGATAAAATTAAATAATGGGAATCCAGCCTTGCAACGTTCAGAAAGAATAAACAATGAAGTCTCTCTCCAACGGACTGATTTGTTCAAAAGATTTGCAACGGCTACAAGGAAGAAGCTCAGAGATCATGACCTATATATATCCGAAGATTTGAAACTGAGCAACAACCGGTGCGAACATACACTCAAGCGATCAAAGCAATCAAGCAATCTAAAGCAATCAATAGCATCGTGAAAGAGAGCAGATCTAAAAGTTCATACTTAAGGAAGCTCTTAAGTTGGAGAAGACAAAAACTCTTGTCTATAATCCTGAGTACGCGGTACTTCACTGGTTGAAGTAAGAGACTGTAAAGGCATCCGAGGATCGAGGATCAAGTGGTGCAAGGCGATCAGTGTGTACAACGGCACGGATTTCCACCGTTGGAAGTCATTGTAGTGTGGTTTGAATCAACTGTAATATTTATCACCGGTTGAAAATTATAGTGAATTCATCTCCAAGTTTGGAGAAAAGTGGATTAGTAGAGGATTACCCCACCTCCGAGACCACTATAATTGCTGCGTTATTTCTTGTTTCTTTGCATCATACTTTAACTGCTGTATACATTGTTAAGTGTTTCATTAAGTTGATTTCTATTCGTCATCAGCTGACTTCCGCACATATCCTAGAACAAACGACTCCAAGTCATTTGTTTAACTATCAGCTGAAGAAACTCACTCTTCGTGAAAAAGAGTTCAAGAGTTTCAACAAGTCTATTCACCCCCCCTCTAGACTTGTTCTTGGACGACTTGTGACCTACAAGTGGTATCATAGAGAGGTTGGTTCATTTATTTAACGAACCAGATCTATATCAGATATATATATCTTTACTCTCACTTTATAATGGAACACATGCACTCTAGACTCCCTGTGTTTTCAGTTGACGAGTATGATCTGTGGAAGATAAGGATGCAGGCACACTTATCTTCAATTCATGACGACATGTGGTGCATCATTGAAGACGGTCCATTCATCTTTGAGAAGGACAACACAGCAGAGGAGATCGCAGCAGGAAGGCCAGAAAAGATCCCTAAGAAGAGGACGGAGCTGACTCCTGAAGAAAGAAAGCTGGCCAATCTTGACAACCGGGCCAGAGATGTGTTATATCAAACTCTTGACAAATCCACCATGGTCAAGATCAAGAACTGTAAGAACGCCAAAGAAATTTGGGACACATTAGCCCTAATATGTGAAGGAACGGAGCTGATCAAGGAAAACAAGCTGTCAATTGCTATCCAAAAATTTGAAAACTTTAAAATGAAGAATGGTGAATCCATAGATCAAGTGGACACAAGGTTCACTTAAATTATTAATGAGACCAACTCCCTGGGCAAAACCTATGGCAACAGGGAAATGGCACTAAAGGTCCTCAGATCTCTCAACCCCGAATGGAGCATGAAGGTCGTAGCCATGAGAGAGTCCAAGGACCTGAATAAAATAAAGATTCAGGAGCTGTTCTCTGATCTGAAGGCTTATGAGTTCGAGCTTCCAAGTTCATCCTCAACTGAGCCTGCAGAGAAGGGAATCGCATTTGCAGCCGAGTCTCCTGCCAAGAGCCTATCTGATGTGAAACCTCCAAATCCACTAGATTTTGAGGAAGAAATGGCTTTCATAATGCAAAGGTTCAGCAATTTCAGAAAGAACTACTCCAAGTACAAGAAAAATTACAAGGAGAATCCAAGAAGGAACCAGAAGGCTGGAAGCTGGAAAGTAGAATGCTACAACTGTCACAAAATAGGACACATCCAAATGGATTGTCCCGAGCTCAAGAAGGACGAAACCAAGAAGGAGGTGGGCAGAAAGGAAGATAGAAGAAAGGCCCTCATCGGAGAAGACCAGGAGCATGTCGAATCAAGCAGCGGTTTCTTTTCTGATGAAGACGAGGAGTATGATTGCCTGATGGCAAACCTAGCTGATGAAGAGGTAACTTCTAAACCCACCGGTTCAAATAATAGCTCAGCCATGTCACAAGATATGGATCTACATGAATCGGTAAATCAGTTATTTAAAGATTTTGAAACACTCAAATCCGCACACCAAGCTGTATCAACAGAGAAGACTCAGCTGCAAGATGAGAATAGGCAGCTGAAAAATAATTTCGAAAAACTCAGCCTAGATTTGAATAAGGTTGAGACAACTACAGCTGACTTTAAAAACCAGGCAAATGTCAATACAGCTGAGATAGATCGGCTAACCATTTTACTTAAAGAAAAATCAGCTGCACTTGCTCATGTCAAAGCTGAGTTTACTAAGCTGGCTCAGATAAATAAAACTCAGGCGCAGGAAATAACCTCCCTGAAGGCGTATTCAACTCTGGGAGAATTGTGTACTTATAAAAGGTCACTATATACCAAATCATGCCTTGGATATGATTCTCACACTCCCTCTAGTTCTGAAACCAAGTTTATCAAGGGAGAAACAATAGTCTCTACCGTGCAATGTTACACTGCATACCCACCTAGACAGCGACTAGGCAATGGCCTGCAAAAGCAGCACTGCACAACATGCCCACTATTACCAACAACTCCCCAAAAATAGATTTCATAATGGGAGGGGCAGATGGAAACCTCAAGGTTATCCTAATTATCAAAATGAACAAGTGTGGAGACCACAAAAATTTAATAAATGGTCTCAGCCTAGATTTAGATATGGCCCACACTGTCAAAATTTTGAGGAATATCCGGTATACAATCCAACCAGAAGATTCAGACCTCGACCACAAACATCTTATAAGGGTTATAATAATAATAATTTCTATAATCCAAGGAGAAATCAATTCTCCAGGAAACCAACTAACCCCAAAGGACCCACACAAATTTGGGTACCTAAATCTCTGCTTGTTTAATTGCAGAAAAGGTGGAAGGACTACAACCACATCTCCTCAAGCTCAAATTTTGGAGGTGAAGAATGGTTTGTAGACTCTGGATGCTCGAGGCATATGACCGGGAACAAGAAGATGCTGACCAAATACATCAAAGAAAGAGGTCCCGATGTAACCTTTGGAGATAGCTCTAGAGGACAGACAAAAGGCTTTGGAGAGCTGCACCGAGGAAACATTGTCATATCCAAAGTTCATTATGTCAAAGGGCTCAAATACAATCTCCTGAGCATAAGCCAGTTCTGTGACGAGAAGAATCTAGTAGTCTTCACCATCTTGAAGTGTATGGTGATAGACATCTTATCTGGAGAAATAAAGCTACAAGGATTCAGAAGAAGAGATGTCTACATGATTGATTGGAACACAGGAACACCTAACTCCTGTTTCCTATCCAAGACAGTAGCTGAGAATGGATGGTTGTGGCACAAAAGACTATGTCACTTAAACTTCAAAGCCATCAACAAGATTAGCTCTCAGAAGCTGGTCAGAGGACTTCAAAATGAAGCATTCAAGAAGGAAGCACTCTGTGATGCATGTCAGAAGGGAAAGCAGACCAAGGCATCGTTCAAGCCAGTTCAGCCTACAACGCTCACATCAAGGATCTTAGATCTACTCCACATGGATCTATTTGGTCCTATCAAGCCAAGGACGTTGAGCGGCCGAAAACATGCCCTTGTAATAGTAGATGATTATTCAAGGTACACTTGGATCATTTTCCTATACAAGAAAAGTGAAACCACGACCAAGTTACCCGAGTGCTGAGAAGGATCGAATGAGAAATCCCTCTCCATAATCAAGATCGGATCGGATAGAGGAGGAGAGTTTCTCAACAAGGCGATAATCGATTACAGCTGATCGTAATGGGATCCAAGATGAGCTCTCTGCGGCAGTGACGCCCCGAGAATGGTGTTCTTGAAAGAAGGAACAGAACCACGAAGGAAGCGGCAAGGTCCATGATTGCGAAGCGGACCTACCCAAAAGGTTACGGGCTGAAGTCATTAACACTGTCACACCCGAGCAGTGAGTATGATAGTAGGGAGACATGGCAAAACTCCCTATGAGGTTTGGAATAATAGAACTCCTACTGTTGCTTACTTTCATGTCTTTGGTTGTAAGTGTTTCATCCACAACAACGGTAAAACACAGCTAAATGCCTTTGATGCTAAAACTGATGACGGTCTCTTTATGGGATATTCCCAAAGAAGCAAGGCATATAGAGTTTTTAATAAAAGAACCTTAGTTGTGGAAGAAACACCCCATGTCGTTTTTGATGAATCTACCGTTGAGTACAGGAAACAAGTTGAGCTAATTGAGAACAAGCTCAAGTCAGCAACTCTTGAAGAAGTCATTATACATGACACTGGAATGGTGGACTCACCTGCAGATCAGCCTAATGACCCAACTGCAGCTGATGAAGACCCAACTGCAGATCAGACAGGATCACCAAACCTATCTGATCCAGTTGTTGCTGAAGAAGACCCAGCCGGAGATGACAAAGACTCATCTGCAGATCAGAACCAAGCTGCAGATGACAAGGCGGTAGCTGATCCAGTTGCAGACCAGAACCCAGCTGATGCAGATAACCACCAGGGCAATCCAACAGGGGGAACAAACCCAGAAGAGGATGATATCCCCAAATGGCTCAAGGATCACCCAATTCAGCAAATTATCGGAAAGTTGACTGATGGAGTTAAGACGAGACAGTCAACCCTACCAGAAGGAATGGCGATGTTCTTATGTTTCATGTCGCAAATTGAACCCAAGACTACAGAACAAGCCTTGGAAGATTATTCATGGATTAAAGCCATGCAAGAGGAATTGGAGCAGATGGAAAGAAACAAAGTTTGGGAACTAATGCATGGACACGATCACAAGAAAGTTATTGGCACCAAATGGGTGTATAAAAACAAGAGTGATGAAGACGGAGCTGTTGTTAGGAATAAAGCTAGACTAGTAGCAAAAGGTTATGCACAGTGTGAGGGAATAGATTTTAATGAAACCTATGCACCTGTTGCAAGATTAGAGGCCATCAGACTATTCCTCGCATATGCTGCATTCAAGGACTTTGAAGTCTACCAGATGGATGTAAAGAGTGCGTTTCGAACGGAATCCTAGAAGAAGAAGTCTATGTAGAGCAACCCTGTGTTTTGTCAAAGGAGACAAAGTCTATAAGCTGTTGAAGGCTCTGTATGGACTCAAGCAAGCACCAAGAGCGTGGTATGAAACACTGTCTGTGTTTCTTGAGAAAAATGGATTTTTCAAAGGGAAAGTGGACAAGACCCTATTCAGAGTGGAGCACGAAGGCCACATATTAATAGTCCAGATTTATGTGGATGACATCATATTCGGATCAACCAATCCTGAGCTATGCGAGAAATTCTCCAACCTCATGCAAGGAGAATTTGAGATGAGTATGATGGGAAAGCTTAACTTCTTTCTCGGATTACAAGTTAAGCAGATGGAAAAAGGAATTTTCATCGACCAAGCAAAGTATACCAGAGATCTTATCAAGAGATATGGAATGGAATCAGCCAAGCCCGCAAGAATTACAATGAGCACAAGTACTCACCTGGATGCAGACGAGGCAGGCATATCAGTGGACTCAACCCACTACAGAGGACTCATTGGATCTCTTCTGTACCTCACTGCAAGCAGGCCAGACATATCATATGCCGTTGGAGTTTGTGCAAGGTTCCAGTCCAAGCCGAAGCAATCACACCTAGATGCAGCCAAGAGAATAATTAAGTACCTAAAGTCTACAATTAATGTTGGACTATGGTATCCCAAAGATGACAACTTCGAGCTATCAGGATACTCAGATGCGGATTTCGCAGGATGCAAAATCAACAAGAAGAGCACTAGTGTAACGTGTCAATTCCTAGGAACCAGACTGATATCCTGGTTTAGCAAGAAGCAGGTTTCTAACTCTATCTCCACTACAGAGTCAGAATACCTAGCTGCAGGTAGCTGTTGTGCACAAATTTTATGGATTAGACAGCAGCTAAGGGACTATAATATCATTGCCAATGAAGTTCCAATCTGGTGTGACAACAATAGTGCTATTGCAATAACCAACAATCCGGTTTTGCACTCAAGGACGAAGCACATTGATGTTAAGCACCATTTCATTAGAGACCATGTGCTTAACAAAAGAGTTAGAGTTGAAAGAGTCAGCACAGACTACCAAATAGCCGACATCTTCACCAAACCCTTGCCAGAAGAAAGATTCCTAGAGCTAAGCAGAGACCTTGGATTACTAGATTGGGAATCTAGTACTGAAGCAAGTTGAAGGAAGGACGGACCCCCAGAACCAGACTAGCTGATGCAGGCTAGAAGACGAAGGTCAGACGAAGCAACTTAGTTGTTCAGAATACCAGGCGAGAAGTCAACTCACCTGTTGCAGAGTGGTCAACAGTCAACAAAACAGACCAGCTAAGTTTTCTAAACTGACCTCTGAATATTTAATTATTATCTGCCACATTTATAATATTAATTTTGGCTAACGAATGGCATTTAAATATACATTTTATAAGCCAAGTGTCAATTTTAATACACGCGTCAAACGCCTATTAAATCAACCTCCACGGTGGCCAATCAGAATCAACCGTCGAATTTTAAATTGGGCCACCGATTCAAATTTGAAATTCAAAAGAATATCAAAAGGCGTACCACCGTTCAAATATATAATAAACTAATACAAACGTCTTTTCATCTCCTTTATAAGGAAAGAAGACCTTTCACTTTACTCTTTACGCTTACAGAAACCCTAGATATTTCAGAGCAAAAATATACACTAAAATCCTCTATTTGCAGAAATGGCATCTTTCGAAGGAGTGAATTTGAAGGCGGTGAAAGACCAGATCATTTTCTCAATGGTTGTCGACTTTGAAGGTTTACTCGAAGTCAATTTGGAGGAGTACGACATGCTCAATCTAATTCGGGCAATGAAACTTAATGGGATCTACCCATTTCTCGACATCAACCCGCAACATCTGTTCAAAGAGGATGTTGTTGAGTTCTATCGCAACGCTTATCTGATTCAAGACGGGATTCATAGCACGGTGGGCGGAGTACCTGTCAGCATATATCGAGAGACGATTCGTTCTGTCTTCGGGATGAAACACCGTGGCTTAGCGGTCGAAGTGTTGGAACATTTTGTTCCATACATAAATTAAAAGTGTTTTGATGATTAATGTTGATAAGCAAAACAAAACAACAAAGAGACGAAGCAAAGCAACGAAGGAAACGAAGTGCAAAAAGCTGGAAAATCTCAAAGCTAACGTACGTAACAAGGGTATGTTAACGTACGTAATATGGGCAAGCTAACGTACGTTATAGAGGTTGTATAACGTACGTAAAGGAGTTCATCCAAGTGAACGTTGGAGAAGTCAAAGTCAGCAAAGCATACAACGGATATATGACGTCAGCAGTGACGTAGTGATAACGTACGTAACAAAGGGAAGGCTAACGTACGTAACTCAAAATGACGAAACTCACTGGACTAAAACTGGACTAGGCTAACGTACGTAACCATGGGAGGTTAACGTACGTAATGAAGCTTACGTACGTAATATGAATGTGATAGCGTACGTAATGCAGTATGCAGCAGCTAACGGCTAGTTTGAAGATGGAGCCTATAAATACCATCCCTATGGTATTGTTTGAGAACAACAACCTTGAGCAAATTGTCTATTCTTGTGATATTATTACACACATTCTTGTTGTTGATATTGAGCTTAATTGTAAGTGTTTGAGTGAGAATTCACGAAAACATACACGAGTGGTAAAAGAAAAGATACGATTGGATTCGGTGTTATTAGGATCAAGGATCCGGCATTATTAGAATCGCAATCGATATCTAAGTGAGGTTTATCTAGTACCCATAGAAAGCTAGAGCGGTTGATTTCTTGTCCGATAGAAAAGGAAAACGGTTTAACTTGGACCGACGCAAAGACAAGTACGAGTGGTTTATCACGGACCGATAGAAGACGTGATTGTAAACGGTTATACCTCGACCGATTGAAGAGAGGCGAAGAGGTTGCTATCTTTAACCTATTGAAAAAGATAAAGAGAGGACGTAGGCTCGTTTATAGCCGAACCTCTATAAATCCTCGTGTCCTTTATTTTTCCGCACTTTTTATTTACGCTTCCGCAAACGGCGCAAATATCCGAATCGGTACCCAACAATTGGTATCGGAGAGTACTCCAATACGCGGCTTAACATCCGAGGAGAAAAGATCCAATGGCTTTTCAAATAGCTCCCGTCGAAGGCCTTGCTCTCAACCGACCACCATTCATTGATGGCTCAAATTATTTGACGTGGAAGAAGAAGATGTCGATATTCATCCGAGCATACGACATCGAAATTTGGAAGATTATTTGCCTTGGCCCGAAAGTTCCAATCAAATCCGACGGTACGCTCAAATCTTTCGAAGATTACGACGATGCCGATTGGAAAAATGATCATCTAAATTGTAAGGCTACTCAACTCTTATTTTGTGCCTTAAATCCGGAAGAGGTCAATCGAATCTCATCGTGTGAGAGTGCGAAAGAAATATGGAAAATTCTAGAAATCACACACGAAGGGACGACTCAAGTCAAGGAGACGAAGATAAATATGCTTCTCCATGACTACGAGTTATTCATGATGAAGGGTGACGAGTCCATCACCAATATGCTCGACCGATTCTCGGTCATCACGAATGGACTAGCTTCGTTTGGCAAACCATTATCTAGTAGTGAAAAAGTTAAGAAAATTTTACGATCACTACCTAGCGAATGGGACGGCACCCTGACCGCGATTATGGAATCTAAAGACCTCAACACGCTCGATTTTAGTGCCCTTGTTGGTTCACTAATCAATTATGAGATTGTTTTAAAATCACGAAGTGTCAAGCCGAAGCCGAAGGAACGATCGTTAGCCATGAAGGCTAAGATGTCGAGGAAGAAAGAAGAAATTCCGGTGGAGGAAAGCGACGAAGAATCGGCATATTATGCCAAAAACATTAATAAGTTTCAAACCTTATTAAACCGGAGGAAGAAGGATATCTCGGGCGAATCTAAGAAATTCGACAACTCTTGTCGATTATGTGGAAAACCAGGCCACTTCGCTAAGCATTGTCGTGTCAAACCCAAGAAGGAGGTTCTCGTGGCTACTTGGAGCGATGAAGATGAAGACGATGATTTCATCAATCAAAATAATCTCGCTCTCATGGCCCGGAGTTCGTTCGACGACAGCGACGTCGAAAGACAGGTAAGTACATCTTCTCGTAATGAACTTTTTGATGCATTTGAATTACTTCATATGGATTTTCAAAATGCATTATCGGAAATCAAATCCCTTAAGTCTAAAATTAAATCTTTGGAAATTGAAAATTCCAAAATTATCGAAAAGGGAAAATTTGTCGAAATCGATCATTCAAAGTGTATTGAAAATGAAAATATTTTGAAGAATGATCTCGCTAAAATCCAAACCGAGCTTAAATCTTTGACAACGAAATTCTCGTGCGGAAACGAGAAATTTGAACAAATGCTTGGTGTTCAAAAATTTACTTTGAATAAAGAGGGGTTAGGATTCAAACGACGTTCGAAAAACGAATCCGTTAATTTTAAAATACCCCATTGCGAAAAGTGTTTGAAAATCGGGCATCATATTTCAAGTTGCAAAATCCCGAGACGGACGATAAAAATTAAGAAAATTTGGGTTCCTAAAGGAACAATGGTTTCAAATACCGTCTATGTTTCCAAACAAAAACCAACTATAGGTTGGATCCCCAAAAATTGATTTTTGTATTTTACTCAGGGGGAGTATTTTTTTTAAAAGGGGAGATAATATTTTCAGGGGGAGTTTTTACCCTTTATGCATTTATTTATCATAAATTAGTATCATGCATATTTTATATTATGGTATTATTTATTTCAATTGATATTTTATCCACTTTTTGATGAAAACAAAAAGGGGGAGAGAAAGGAGGAAAATAAGAAAAATGGGATTAACCCTAAAAGGGGGAGAAAATCGAAAAATGAAAAGGAGAAGTCGAAAATGATAGAAAAAGAAAAATGAGGAGACGTCGAAAAGACGATGAAAAATTCGAAAAATTCGATAAGTTAAAAGAAAAGGAGAAAGAAAAGAAGGAGTCGAAAAAGAAATGGGAGAAGATTCTAACGAAATGGACAAAGTCGAAAACTTTGGTCTGTAAAGATATACATATATTTGTATTTTTGCAGGAAAATCCCATTGTCGGAGTGTTGTTTTCTAATCATCAAAAGGGGGGAGATTGTTGGAACATTTTGTTCCATACATAAATTAAAAGTGTTTTGATGATTAATGTTGATAAGCAAAACAAAACAACAAAGAGACGAAGCAAAGCAACGAAGGAAACGAAGTGCAAAAAGCTGGAAAATCTCAAAGCTAACTTACGTAACAAGGGTATGTTAACGTACGTAATATGGGCAAGCTAACGTATGTTATAGAGGTTGTATAACGTACGTAAAGGAGTTCATCCAAGTGAACGTTGGAGAAGTCAAAGTCAGCAAAGCATACATCGGATATATGACGTCAGCAGTGACGTAGTGATAACGTACGTAACAAAGGGAAGGCTAACGTACGTAACTCAAAATGACGAAACTCACTGGACTAAAACTGGACTAGGCTAACGTACGTAACCATGGGAGGTTAACGTACGTAATGAAGCTTACGTACGTAATATGAATGTGATAGCGTACGTAATGCAAAGATGCTGACTAACGGCTAGTTTGAAGATGGAGCCTATAAATACCATCCCTATGGTATTGTTTGAGAACAACAACCTTGAGCAAATTGTCTATTCTTGTGATATTATTACACACATTCTTGTTGTTGATATTGAGCTTAATTGTAAGTGTTTGAGTGAGAATTCACGAAAACATACACGAGTGGTAAAAGAAAAGATACGATTGGATTCGGTGTTATTAGGATCAAGGATCCGGCATTATTAGAATCGCAATCGATATCTAAGTGAGGTTTATCTAGTACCCATAGAAAGCTAGAGCGGTTGATTCCTTGTCCGATAGAAAAGGAAAACGGTTTAACTTGGACCGACGCAAAGACAAGTACGAGTGGTTTATCACGGACCGATAGAAGACGTGATTGTAAACGGTTATACCTCGACCGATTGAAGAGAGGCGAAGAGGTTGCTATCTTTAACCTATTGAAAAAGATAAAGAGAGGACGTAGGCTCGTTTATAGCCGAACCTCTATAAATCCTCGTGTCCTTTATTTTTCCGCACTTTTTATTTACGCTTCCGCAAACGGCGCAAATATCCGAATCGGTACCCAACACGAAGCTCTCAAGCAATCCGCCGCCGAAACCTGGAAAAAGATTAAGGTCGAAAATATCCCGGACAAATTGAAATTTACAGCCAAAAGGAATGAACTAAAGAGGATTTACCGTGTTGCGTTGGATATTACCAACAAGATAATAATGGGGATGGCGGGCAGCTATGATCAACTGTCGTCGTCGAAGTTTATGGTGTTGGGAGCTTTGATTCAGGAAGAAGAAGTTCATTGGGCAGACTATATCTTCAGGCAACTCGTGAGAGAGAGATCAACAAGGTCGAGTGGCTTGACGATGAGAAGAAGTTCAAAACAAAGTTGGCGTATGGAACGCATCTCAGTTGGTTTTTGGAGAAGACCGGAGTGGCTAAGGGAAACACTGACCCCTTCCACTCCAATAAAAGGCTTGGTCATATGGACCATGAGAAGGTGAAGAAAGTCGGAGGCATTGGGAAAGCAGCTCAGTTGTTGAAGGAGCTGCCGGACTCAAGGTCATATCCAAGATACCATTCATCATAGAAGTCGGACAGACCTGCAGCTGATATCGCAACTGCAGTCGAGTCCGACACCGAGTCCGATGATACACCCATTGCAGTCAGATTCAAGAGACGGGGACCAGCCCCTGAAGGACCCTCTACTCTGCAGTCATCACCGGAACCCTCTCCTAAGAGGCCAAGGAAACTGCAGTTTAGCGAGGGAGAGCAATCTGAACACCCTGCCAGCCCCTCAGTTCGATCACCAATTCATCCGGAAGACCTGCCTGCACCAGACTCCATTGAAACTCGGATTGTACCTGTTCTCACCCCCCCAGTCTACATATCTGAAGAAGAAGAAGCAGGTCTCATAATCTCTATTCCTGAAGCTGATTATACTTTTAACCTGTTAGAAAATAATACCTTCAACCTTTCAATTGAACAACTCCAGCTTGTTAAGCCACAAGCAGTAAAACACTCTTTTGTACATATTTTTGAAGAGTGGAAATTTTTCAAAACTGTGACTTTTACAAATCTTCAAACCTACATTGCAACTAATGGTTGGGAATATCCCCAAGCCACTGAGGAGGTTCTGATTGAATTTTGCAAAGAATCATACTTAGTATTACTCCTCCAGGATAAATGGTCCATGTCCCATTTTAAAACACACATGGACCACTTTATCCATTCTATCATGCTTAGCATTTTTGATGGAGTTTTCGGAGAGGAGAAGGAGGAGGAAGTTGAAAAAGAGATTAGGATTGAAGAAGTAGATGGAGATAATGAAATTATTGATTTGGTGGCTGAAGAAGAAGAAGAAGAGAGAAAAACAGAAGAAAATATTCCAGTTGAAAAACAGCCAGAAGAAATTGAGAAGACAGAAGAATTGGCTGATGAAGGAGATGAAGAAGAAGGAGAAGAAGTAGATCAAGAAAAAGATGAAGAAGAAAAGGAGGATGAGGATGATGAAGGAGAAAAGAAGGAGCAGGATGATGATAAGAATGATGATGATGATGATGATAATGATGATGGAGGAGATGCAGGAGCAGAAAAGGAAAATGAAAAAGAAAAAGATGAGGAAGAAGGAAAAGAAAACTCTGAAGAAAAGGAAGAAGAAGAGAAAGAAGAAGAGAAAGAGGAAGAGAGAGAAGAAGACAAGGAGCCGTAACAGCAGCCGGAGCTTAACTTATTCACGAAGTCACAGATAGATCGTGGTACCTGCCCGGTACACCAGCCTAGACGCAGAGCTGGCTGAAGACTCCAGGTCAGGGACCCCGGAGAAAACCCCCTCTGACCTACCAGCTGCAGACAGGAGCCTGCAGTCTAGTGGTTCCTTTGCAGAAGGCTCAGGAGAGCACTCTCCATCAGCTCAGATATCCCCTACCATGACTGAGCTGATCAGACAAATCGTTAAAGATACTATTGGAGAGATGCTATCATCTCAGGTCACTCCTGACCTTCAGTCAATCAATGCCAAGATAGACACTCTTCTACAGAGAGAGATTCCTCAGCCACCTCCCCCTACCAACAACAGAATGCCATTTGGCATGTCTGATTGGATGAGCAGAATGGAGCAGCAATTAACTATTCTTGTTGATGCTGGCAAAAAGGGGGAAGAGAGAATTCAGGGGGAAGAGAGAGAAATAAGAAGCAAGAAGAAGCAGGATGTCCTTCAAATTGAAGGACCCTCAAGTCTGAAGAGAAAGGAAGTCGTGGATCCAGATGACCAGGCTGACCAGCCTGAAGGAAAGAGAAGAAGGACTAGAGGTGGTTTTGGACCTACTCTAGAATGGGAAGGGAAGGAGCTGTGGTATGTTGAGGACTTTATTCCATTTGAAGCTCTTGAGATGTGGGGATCTGCAAAGAAGAGGTTCATCAAAGACTATTACATCTGGGAACTACTCCAGGATGATAAACTCTCCCCACAGGAAATTTTGCATAAACTTCATGGAAGAAATCCATCCGAAGCTCTGGGCTATTCTGAAGAAGCATGCTAAAGATCAAAATGCCTATTCTTTGATTCCCTCATTCAGAGCAGAGGAAGCACCAACCCGACTGGACGGTGAACTTAATGAGTTAGCGCTTCAAAGAGAGATCAAGTAATTGTGTCTTGAGAATAGATTCACATCCCAGCAAGAACAAGACTTCGCAGCACTTGTTGTGAAGAGGAAATATGGTCTTGCTCCAGTCAAGATAAGACCAATTGGAGCTAAGCCATTCAAGCCTGGCAAACAGCCTATTCGTAGAGGCAGAGGAAGAGGCAGATAGCTTTATTTCTTTGTACTTGTAATTTTATTTTCTGTACCCGTAAAAACCTTCTTGTAAATTTCAATCATAAACAAGTCAGAAAATCTTATAACAGTCTGTTGAATGACAATTTCCAGTTGTCTCAATATTAGACTGAT
This sequence comes from Orobanche coerulescens, assembly GCA_033398695.1. Lineage (NCBI taxonomy): Eukaryota > Viridiplantae > Streptophyta > Magnoliopsida > Lamiales > Orobanchaceae > Orobanche > Orobanche coerulescens. Next base: position 58,257,466 of record CM065803.1, read on the forward strand.
TTCAGTTTGTGTCTTGCACTTAAGTGCAGACTTGGTCATTTGATTACTTGTTTAAAGTTTTGCCATCATCAAAATAGGGGGAATTTGTTAGGAATACTTGTTAGATTTTGATGATGTCATTAATATAAAATCAAATGTTTATAACTTGGCAAAATGTAAGGAAGAACCAAATGAGTATCTTCCATAGGCCAAATATGTTAAGTATAAAAACTTGGCAAAATGTAAAGAAGAACCAAATGAGTATCTTCTGTAGGCCAAAAATTAGTTAGACTGAAAAACGGCAAAGTACTAAGTACAGCTTAGTCCATCAGAGAAGAACAGCCGAGTCCAGTCAGAGTAGCTCTGGTCAAACAAAATTTTATTAGAGAAGTTTGACTGATCGCACAAGGTACCTCAGAAAGTCACTGATCACCTAAGTCACAAACGGTGAGCAATGAGAGGACTCGCTGCAGAGATGTTAGCTGCACATCAGCCTACTCGAAGGCAGCCAAGTACTCCAAGTCCACGTCAGCATGCGTTGAAAAGTCAAGTATTACGGAAAGCTCACATGCAACGTGAAGAGACAAATTGGAGTGATTCCCGCAAGAGATATGATTTAAATAAATCATCCAGACCCACCTTGAAGACTTTAATCCTTTTATATTCAAAAGATTCGGCGCTCACATGCAGAAGTCTTCACAACGGTCGGAAGATAAAATTAAATAATGGGAATCCAGCCTTGCAACGTTCAGAAAGAATAAACAATGAAGTCTCTCTCCAACGGACTGATTTGTTCAAAAGATTTGCAACGGCTACAAGGAAGAAGCTCAGAGATCATGACCTATATATATCCGAAGATTTGAAATTGAGTAACAACCGGTGCGAACATACACTCAAGCGATCAAAGCAATCAAGCAATCTAAAGCAATCAATAGCATCGTGAAAGAGAGCAGATCTAAAAGTTCATACTTAAGGAAGCTCTTAAGTTGGAGAAGACAAAAACTCTTGTCTATAATCCTGAGTACGGGGTACTTCACTGGTTGAAGCAAGAGACTGTAAAGGCATCCGAGGATCGGGGATCAAGTGGTGCAAGGCAGTCAAGTGTGTACAACGGCACGGATTTCCACTGGTTGGAAGCTGTTGTAGTGTGGTTTGAATCACTGTAATATTTATCACTGGTTGAAAATTATAGTGAATTCATCTCCAACTGGTTTGGAGAAAAGTGGATTAGTAGAGGATTACCCCACCTCTGAGACCACTATAATTGCCTGCGTTATTTACTGTTTTATGGCATCATACTTTAACTGCTGCATACATTGTTAAGTGTTTCATTAAGTTGATTTCTATTCGTCATCAGCTGACTTCCGCACATATCCAAGAACAAACGACTCCAAGTCATTTGTTTAACTATCAGCTGAAGAAACTCACTCTTCGTGAAAAAGAGTTCAAGAGTTTCAACAAGTCTATTCACCCCCCCCTCTAGACTTGTTCCTGGACGACTTGTGACCTACACTTTCTTTTCCGCATTTTACTTACTCCGATATTTTAGCTTCTGCACAAAAAGAGTTCAAAACTCTTATCCGCACTATTCAACCCCCCTTCTAGTGGCGGTACCAATCTAACAATTGGTATCGGAGCAGTCTCTTTATCACCGGATTAACACCCGCTAGAAAAAAGATCCAGAAATGGCCTTTATCCACTCCTCCCTTGAAGGCAACGCTCTCAATCGCCCTCCCTTCTTCGATGGCTCAAACTTTATGACATGGAAGAATAAAATGTCCATCTTCATCCGAGCTAACGACATTGAAATATGGAAGGTCATTGCTCTTGGACCTACCATTCCTAAGAAGCCAGATGGCTCGATCAAAAGCTTTGAAGAATACGATGATGTTGACTGGAAGAACGATCACTTCAATAGTAAAGCTACTCAACTGCTTTACTGTGCTCTCAACCCAGAGGATCACAACAGAATATCTTCCTGCGAGACGGATAAAGAGATCTGGAAAATGCTCGAAATTACCCATGAAGGTACGAGTCAAGTGAAGGAAACAAAAATCAATATGCTTCTTCACGATTATGAACTCTTCACTATGAAAGAAGAAGAAAACATTACTACTATGCTTGACCGCTTCTCGGCTATCACAAATGGGTTAGCTTCCTTCGGAAAACCTATATCAAGTAGTGATAAAGCCAAGAAAATCCTTCGATCTCTACTAAGAGAATGGGACGCTATTGTTACGGCTATCATGGAGTTGAAAGATCTCAACAACATTGAATTCAGCGCTCTCATTGGATCTCTCATCAATTACGAGATTGTCATTAAATCTCGAAGTTCAAAACCAAAGCCCAAAGAGAGAGAAAGGATGATCGCCTTCAAAGCAAAAGAAGATAGCGATCTTGAAGATGAACCTATCGAAGAAGAGGATGAAGAAACCGCCTTTTATGACAAAAACATAAAAAAATTCAAAAATCTTCTACAAAGGCGCCGGAGGGACATCAAACAAGAACCAAGGGATGAATCCAAGAAGACTCACTTCCCACAAAATAAAAGGTTTGACAATACTTGTCATAGGTGCGGCATTCCAGGCCATTTTGCTAGAGATTGTCGTGCTGCTGCTCCAATGAGTTCATCTAAACCACCTCACGAAAAGTTCAAAAAGAAGGAAGTCTATGTCGCTACATGGAGCGATGATGATGAGGATTATGAATCTCAAGTTCAAACAAATCTTGCTCTAATGGCCCGCGCATCCGAAGATAGCGATGAAGAAGTCGAGGTACAAGCAAGGAATACAACATTATCAAATAAATGGTATGTTGATAGTGGATGTTCAAATCATATGAGTGGGAATGAACATCTCTTCACGGAGCTGAAAAAGGAAGATTGTGGCTGTGTAACCTTTGGCGATAATAAAAAGGGCCAAATAAAAGGGACAGGTAAAATCGGTAAGAAACCTTTACCTACCATTGAAAATGTTCTATTTGTTTATGGTCTTTGCCATAATCTTTTAAGTGTTTCCCAACTTTGTGACACCGGTCTTAAATTAATTTTTGAAAGTACGCATTGCACTGCAATGAGAAAAGACCAAATCATTTTTATTGGATTACGATAAGAAAATATTTATATTGTTGATCTCCAAGATTAATCTTCTTTCAAGGAAAAATGTTTACTTTGATACGATGAAAATGCCGTTATTTGGCACCGAAAATTGGGACATGCCTCTTTACCACTTCTTTCAAAATTGGCAAAAAAACGATATTGTCTGTGGTCTACCAAAATTAAATTTCAGAAAAGACCACATTTGTGAGGCCTGTATTAAAGGTAAACATGCTAGAGGCTCATTTAAACCGAAAATGGAAATTTCCACTAGTCGCATCTTGAATTAATTCATATGGATTTGATTGGTCCATCTCGACATGCTAGTTTAACAGGTAAACTTTATACCTTAGTACTTGTCGATGATTTTTCGAGATTTACTTGGGTAAAATTCTTGGCAAATAAATATGATGCATTTAACGAGTTTGTTAAGTGGTGTAGGGTTACCCAGAAGGAAAAAGAATTACCAATTATCGCAATCCGAACCGATCATGGTGGAGAATTCGATTCTAATATTTTTGAAGATTGGTGCGATAATTATGGTATTGGGCACAATTTTTCGGCACCTCGGACACCTCAACAAAATGGAGTTGTCGAGAGGAAGAATCGCTCTCTAGAAGAAATGAGCCGGACAATGCTAATGAATATGGTCTTCCTAAATATTTCTGGGTCGAAGCCGTTAACACCGCCTGTTATGTTATTAATCGAGTTCATCTCAGGAGGAACAAAATGATGACTCTATATGAGATATTTAAAGGTAAAAAGCCCAATTTATATTATTTCCATCCATTTGGTTGTAAAGTATTTATTCATAATAATGATAAGGATCATTTGGGTAAATTTGATTCAAAATCAGATATTGGAATATTTCTTGGTTATTCAACTAAAAGTAAAGCGTATCGTGTATTTAATTGTAGAAGAGGCTCGGTAGAAGAGTCAATTCATGTAAAATTCGATGATACAGTTTTACCCCCGAGAAAGGTTGTTTTTGATGATGATGCAGGTATGGTTCCGGCCTAAGAAATATCATAAGTACCAAAGGAGTTGGAGAAGCTCGACGTAAGCTCGTACAAGCAGGAGGAGAATACTTACAACCTTCCTAAAGATTGGGCAAATTTGAAAGACCATCCGATGGAACAAAATCTCGGAAAAATCGATGAAGGTGTACGAACTAGGAAAATATAAATGATTGTGTTAACAATATTGCGTTTATTTATCTTACAGAACCAAAGAATATCGATGAGGCCATAAATGACGAGAATTGGGCTATTGCTATGCAAGAAGAGCTAAACCAATTCGAAAGAAATAATGTTTGGGAATTAGTTCCGGCACCGGTAGACAAATCAATCATTAGTACCAAATCGGTTCATAAAATTAAAACCGATGATGATGGTCTCCCATTTAAAAATAAATCGAGATTGGTCGCCCAATGTTATAATCAACAAGAAGGCTTGGATTATGAAGAAACATTTGCTCCTGTTGCTCGTCTTGAGGGAATTCGTCTTCTCTGTGCCTTTGTCGCATACAAGAAAATCAAACTCCATCAAATGGATGTAAAAAGTGCGTTCCTAAATGGAATCATCCAGGAGGAGGTGTATGTCAAGCAACCGCCGGGTTTTGAAGATTATGATCATCCAGATCATGTGTACAAGCTCCATAAAGCTCTCTATGGATTAAAACAAGCTCCGAGAGCATGGTATGATCGTTTAAGCACTTTTCTTATTTCAAATGGGTATAAAAGAGGTAATGTCGATAATACCCTATTTATTAAGAATTTAGGTGATGATATGCTTATTTGTCAAATTTATGTAGACGACGTTGTTTTTGGTGCAACTAACGAATCTCTGTCCCAAGAATTTTCAAATCTTATGAAGGGAGAGTTCGAAATGAGCATGATGGGAGAGTTGAAAAACTTTCTCGGACTCCAAATTAGGCAACTCAATGACGGAATATTCATTCACCAATCCATGTACGTCAATGAGCTCCTAAAGAAATTTAAGATGGAAGATTGCAAAGAAATATCTACTCCTATGTCTTCCACTCTTAAACTCGACAAAGATGAAAAAGGTAAGTCTGTTGATCAAAAACAGTATCGAGGTATGATCGGATCTTTACTTTATTTAACTGCATCTAGACCCGATATAATGTTTGCTACTTGCTTATGTGCTCGTTTTCAAGCGAATCCTAAAGAATCACATTTCATTGCATGCAAAAGGATTTTTCGGTATTTAAAATATACTGTTGGCTTAGGTCTGTGGTATCCTTCTAGCATTGATTTTCAACTATTTGCATATAGTGATGCCGATTTCGGTGGATGTAAAATTGATAGAAAAAGCACCACCGGAACTTGTCATTTCATGAGTTCATGTTTGATTTCATGGGGGAGTAAGAAACAGACTAGTGTCGCTACTTCCACAGCTAAAGCAGAATATGTGGCTGCGGGAAGTGCATGTGCACAAGTCCTTTGGATCAAAAATCAATTACTCGATTATGGCATTGATCTTAAAAATATTCCTTTTTGTGACAATACAAGTGCCATTAATTTAAGCAAAAATCCCATTTTGCATAGCAGGACAAAACATATAGAAATTCGTCACCATTTTATTTGTGACCATGTCCAAAACGGGAATGTACGTCTCCAATTTGTTGGTACTAATGAACAATTGGCGGATATTTTTACAAAATCATTACCCGAAGAATCTTTCAATTTTATTCGCATAAACTTAAGAATGGGACATGTTGATCATTTTTAAGTGTTCATATTCATCATAGTTATATTAAATGGTCATTAAAATTGGGACATCATCGAAAGAAAAACACTGCTCATTTGGTCATGCTTACGGACGTTAAGGCAGGTTTATTACGTACGTAATAGGTCCTTACGTACGTAACAGGTGTTTAAGCTACGTACGTAACGATATGCAGGTTTTAGTACAGGGAATTTGGGATTTTTCGCTACGTACGTTACCGAAACGGTATAACGTACGTAATCAGCTATTTACCCTGCTACTTAAATTCCCAATTCGTTGGTTCCCTTTTCATTTCTTCCTAAATCCCTAAATCGTATACGACGAACTCGGTACTTCTCCTCACAAAATCCGACCACACTCCCATAACCTCCATTCACCTTCAACAATGGCGTCCAAAATCAGCAAGAAACGTAGAGGCGAGACCTCTCAATCAGCTTCCTCGCCTTCAGGAGAACCTACCTTTCGAAATGCTCAAGCTTCCAAAATATTCAATGAAGTGCTTATCGATGAAGAGGTAACTCCAAGCCATCACTTCGATTTTGAATCTCTGAATTCTATCGGTATCGGAATTGAAGAATTTTTCGACATGCTCGGTATTAACTGTTTTGTTAGTCTCGCCCGATCTGTTTTTGTGGATTGCGTAAAAGAATTTTACGTGAATTTTTTCGTGACTTATGATTCTGACAGTTTAGCCATAGTTAACTCGCTAGTCCGTGGTAAACCAATTTCTTTCGATGCTGCTAAATTATCCGAACTCTTTGGTCTCCCTAACGAGGGATTTCGTTGTAAAGGAGAATTTACCGCTCCTGATGAAGTTATTGACTATTCTCTTTACAGTGATGAAAATCATGGAATTCATGAGTCTGAGGTCCGTGATTTCTTGTCAGACAAAGCCGTAATTGATGTTCATTCGGGACGTTTTGAAAATAATGATTTCGGGATAAATATTCGTCTGCTTCATGATGCTATCACTCGTTGTCTCATGCCTAAAGTGAATGCTCAGCATCGTTTGGTAAACATATACATGGAAATCATTTATCATGTATGGAAGGATCATGAGGTTAATTTTGCTTCCATCGTGCTCAAGTGGTTTGTGGAAAAAAGACAAATCTTCCACAAAAAGAGCTATGCCAAGGTCAATCGACAAAGGAAATCCGGAATGCCGTTTGGATCAATTTTGACTGAAATATTCGAGAATGCCGGAGTCGATCTCACAGGGCTTCATGGGGTTCCCATCCCGAGGGGGAGCTTAGTTACCGAATGGACCATTCGAACCATGAGGTATCTCCGTACGAGAAACCGTGGGTGGATCTACTTTGCGTACATCAAGGATGACGATCGCCTAGTTGATGGTGGTGTCCTTCCGAGACCGGAGGAGAGGATCACGTCTCGAGGGATTGCTCATACTCGGCCTCGTCCTTCATCTCAGGTCGGTACTTCTCGCCCGAGACAAGAAAGTTCCTCATCTCAGATGGTCGCTCGAGTGGATAAATTAGAGAAAGAGATGAGCGAGATAAAAATTATGGTCAAAAGCATTTACACTCATTTCAGAATCCTGCCGACACCTCCGGAAGCGAACCTTGATTAGAGTTTTCTCTTTCCTATGATGATGTTTCCATTTTGTTAGACCAAACATTCCATGCATATTTGCTATCATGAACTTTTACTCTCTTTATTTTCTAATGAATGTGTTTGTTGTTTTGACTATCTCTATTCCTATGTATTACTACTCGTGGTTATTCGTTAATATTCGTTGTTTTGAAATTTTGTTGACTATTTTGTGTTTCGCTGGCTTTTACAGGATCTCTCGACTTTTGAAATAACCCTTGTTTGATTCAGGGGGAGTCTTACCTAGTGGGAGAGTTTCTTAAATTTTTATCTTTTCCAAAAAATCCCATACATAAATTTTGTCATCATCAAAAAGGGGGAGATTGTTGGAACAATATTTTTTAAATCATTTTTACATTTTGATGATGCGTTATTTAACCAAAATTTACTTAACATATTTTTCCTTCATTTAACATACATAAACGAACCTTCTATAACGTACGTAATACTCACAGTTTTTGTAAGAAATTTTATACATGTAACGTACGTAACACACTCAATATAACGTATATAACGTTTGAACATTCTGCCCGTTGCAAAAAGTTATTAGCCGTTACAACAAGTCTTCACATTCAACATATCTCTGACTGGAAGTTAACATACGTAAGCCTATCTTGCGTAACGTACGTAATGGATCTTATCGGATGTCTCTGGACTATTTTTCACAGTTCGTTACGGCTGCTACACAAGCTTTATAACGTACGTAGAAGACATAACGTACGTAATCCAGGCTGCATAACGTACGTAAGATGTGCAACTGTTCCAACGGGAAATTCAGCTCATGAAGGCTATAAATAGCACACCTCAAGGATTTGGAAAACACACAAGTTATCTGAGCTTACAAGCATACTCAAGCTATTCCAAGCAAATATTTCGAGAGTTATACATATTCCATATTGTGATACGAGAAGATTTGCTCTATTATTTCTAATCTACATTCTTGTATCAAAGAGCGATATATCGTGTAAAGTCGAGTTCCGACTCGCATTTGCTTTACTGTAAAGGTTATCTTGTACCCGGAAAAACAAGAGAGTTTTAGTGAGGTTGTTCTTGAGCCCGAAAATCAAGAAATTGTAAGAGTTGGCACTAAACTAGAAAGTGCATTCTAAGTTTCTAAGAAAAGTCCTAGTCGATAAAACTAGGTAGGGGACGTAGGCTTCGTTTCTCGAACAATTTCTTGTGCTCTTTCTTTTCCGTATTTTACTTACTCCGATATTTTAGCTTCCGCACAAAAAGAGTTCAAAACTCTTATCCGCACTATTCAACCCCCCCTACTAGTGGCGGTACCAATCTAACAACGTAAGGGTATGGCTGTCTGAGCAGTTCAATATGAAGGATTTGGTAGAAGCCGGGCACATCCTTGTTATTAAGATCTTTCGATATCGCAAGAAAAGGATGTTGTGCTTATCTCAAGCATCTTATCGATACGGTGCTAAAACAGTTTAGTATGGAGAATTCCAAGAAAGGTTTCTTACCTTACAGACATGGAATTCAACTATCTAAGGCTATGTGTCCTAGGATATAGAAGGAGATAGATGACATGAAGATGGTCCCTTATGCTTCGGCAGTGGGAAGCCTCATATATGCTATGCTTTGTACTAGGCCTGATATCTGTCATGCTGTAGGCATGGTGTCGAGATATCAGTCGAACCTAGGACCGAGACATTGGATTGCGGTCAAGCATATACTCAAGTACCTGAGAAGGACTAGGGAGGATATGCTTGTATATCAATCGGATACACTTTGTCCTTTGGGTTACACTGACCCAGGTTTCAGTTCGGACAAAGAAAAGTCGAAATCAACTTCCGGATATGTTTTCACTTTGGGAGGTGGAGCCATCAGTTGGAGGAGTGTGAAGCAGAAATGCATAGCGGACTCTACCATGGAAGCCGAATATGTAGCAGCCTTAGAGGCAGCTAAAGCGGCGGCATGGCTCAAGTACTTCCTAAAGGATTTGGGTGTGATTCCGAATTTGCCTAGGAGTATTACACTTTATTGTGATAATACCGGTGCTGTTGCAAATTCGAATGAACCACGGGCCCACAAAGCAAGCAAACATATCAAGCGCAAATATCATCTCATTCGAGATTTTGTGAAGAGAGAAAAAATTATTGTCTCCAAGATAGCATCTAAAGACAACCTAGCTGATCCTTTCACGAAAGGGTTGCCCTCAAAGTCATTAGAACGGCATGTGGAAGGAATGGGGTTGAGATGTATGGCAGCATTGCTTTGAGTATAAGTGGGAGATAGATCGACATAGTCTAGATAGTATACTTCAAAAGCATGCTTTGAGTATAAGTGGGAGATTGTTTGGGTTGTATACATCAAAGCATACTTTATGCTTGTATTACCTAATTTCACGGTCTTTATCTATGAGAATATTTAATTCATTTTATCACATGTTTTGCACGTTTATTCACGCTATGGTTATGCAAATGTTGTCTAAATTACTTTATATAGTAGATAATGTGGTGTGTCGAGTCACACAGAATATCACATTATCGGTCCCCTATATAGTAATAATTAGTTCACAACCTATATAACATTAGACCGTTATGTGAGAGGTTGTAATATATGCTTGAGATTGGTTGGTCTTGACCATTAGCATATATTAGCGTATTCGGTATACGTTGAACAGGATCGAGGTGAGATAGATCCTTCTGTACTGACTATAAGAAGAACGTACATCTCGAACAATTATTATTTCTTAATTCTAGTGATTAATATTTAATTATATATATTTAATATTTATTACTTTGATTTATCATGGGTGAGAGCCAAAATGATTGACTCAATATGCTCGATATTTTTGGCAATATTATTATTTATATGATAATTAATATTATAGCTAGAAATCGTGTCCCGACCAGTCGGGTTGATCATGTCCCTTGAGGCACTCGAAAGGATTATTATATTCAACCCTACAGGTGGAATTGATTTCCCGATATAATAATAAAGCTCGAGTGGTATACTCATGTATAACATATTAATTAATTAAAAGCTGTCACTAGCTTAAATTAATTAATGGACATGGAATATCTTAAATATGGGAAATAATTAATTCAAAAGGGAGCCCAATTTCGTAATTTGGGATTTTGGTAGGAAGTGCAATATCAATTTTTTAGTGGACTAAGTTGATATTAATAGATTCATTATATTAGGAAGAGTCCTAATACTCGTAAGATGAAATCTATTGGGAGTCCTTACCTTATCCTCCTTAAGGTCCCTAGAGTAACCCAAAACACCTATAAATAGGACATAAGGGGTGGCCGATTTTTTCTCCATTATTGAACAAGAAATTTCGATTTTTTCATACTTTGTTATGTATCTTGACTTGTGTCTTGGATTCCACAATTTAGCTAACACAATATTTTTCTAAATACTCAAATATTCAAGAAAAATAGATAGGAAAATTCGTAAGGTATTTCTTGGGAAAATTTTTAGCCGATCCATATTGCAGCCCAAGGAGTCCGGTAGATTGTTGCCCATACGACATCCGGATATAGGCGGGATATACTTTAGAATATCTTGAGGTAGAAATACAAGAAGATCAAGGAGGAGTACAAGGAGGAGTTCGATCGACCAAAAGGGGATTTTCTACCACTTCGCTTCAAAGGTATGAATTACCAATTCTACTGCGTAAATATGTATATTTAAATTGTTAATTAGTCTGTTTAATTAATTAATTAACAAGCCTAAATAGATCCGCAATTTTGTTGGTTAGTTTATAAAACCAAATATATTCAATTAATCAGTCTCGCTTCTGCTGCGTTTTATATTCCAACAATTACTAACGTTGTCGTTTCCCGAACCTTTGGGTAGTCAGAATTGTGTTTTCTCGTAGTACTCTAGTTCGGAATCGAGCTCGTCACGCGTGTGTCTTCTTCAGTCCATTGTTTGGTGTCTAATGCACGTTGCTTTCACCCGGGGGAGAATTCATCATTTTCCAACTTTTAAGGTTGTTTGTTCTGCTGTCTGCACTCGTTAATGCGTGCTAAGGATCCCCTTAGCGCGCGCTAACGGGACATTCCAGAGACCCTCCAGTTATCTGTTGTAGTCCGATAGCTCACGCTAAGACCGTTCTTAGCACGCACAATGATGGGACTTGGCGCACGCTAGATAGGTTGGCAGCACGCGCTAATCCGGTACTCCAGTAAGGGCAGTAGGTTTTTGAGGTTCTGGACTCCAGACAGAACTGTACAGGTAGCGCACGCTGATACTATTTTAGTGCACGCTAACGCTAGTTGTACCGCGCGCTAATTTTGTAGTAACGTCTTAGGACATGAGCTACTGGACTACTAGACGACCCCGTTAGCGCGCGCTAACTATGAGAGTAGCGTGCGCTAATTAGACCCAGTATATAAGGGCCAGAGTAGGTCAACTCCTGTCACTTTTTCCCAATTCCTTTCCTACTACGCGTTTGAGTGATCCTTGTGCAATCTCCGGGCGATTCGAAGTCATGTAACTCCAAGCCATCATCTTTATTGAGTTCTTGGTGTAGATTAACGTCTACTCGTGCTCTTCGTCTTTAATCCAACGTAATCTCCTACAACCCTATTTTTGGGAAATTTGGGGGGTTTTGAGTTTTTATCCGATTCGTTCCGTATTGTTGATTAATCCATAATGTATATGATTACTCTTGGTGGTATTCTTGCTTTCCATACGAGTTCATGGTAAGTTTCGTGGTATTTGTGAAATCGAGAGGGTTCGGTTGCGATCCGCCCTAATCGTTGTTTTTGTACGAATTTACATGAATCGTAGGTGGGTTTTCGGGTGTATTCCATTTCCGTACTCGTTAGGAATGGTTGTGATTGTATTCTTCGAATCGTTAGGTTCGGGTTCATCAGTTCCTAGCGATCGTGGTTGTTTCTCCATTCCGTTTCGTCGTTAATTACTCAAGGCAAGTATTCTTGGAAACCTTTATGCTTAACATGAAATGGTGATGTATATTATGTGTGTCCTTTGCTCACTCCGGGAGGGTCCGACGGGGCCTCGGTGGAATCCGTGACTTCACTCTGGATTCACGAGCTTGTTCGCTAGACCGTTCGGGAGGGTCCTTAGAGGCCTCAAATGGGACCAGTGGCTTCACCCCGGTCCTAGGCAATGCTTGTGTGTGATTTGTTTTCTGATTATGGCCAGTTCGGGATGGTCCATAGCGGCCTAGAATGGGACCAGTGGTTTCGCCCCGGTCCTAGGACTGTTCGTTTTCCGGAGAAGACATGTCTGGTTTTGGTTTTTGAAATGAATTGATGCATGTACTATGAAATGTGTAAGCGAATGGTTTGCCTTGATTACTTGTACTAGCGTAATTGCTAACCCCTTTGGGGACCCGTTTTGGGTCTTGTTAATAATTTCAGGTGTTGTTCAGCCGGTCGAGCGGGCACTGGATCAGTACGAGGATGCTGGTCGTGGATGTTGAGATGTGCAATGGAGTCCTTTATTTCCGTTGTCCATTTTGATGTGTTGTTTTCCAAACTTGCGAACTTATAGACAGTACTCGCGAGTACTTAGGCACTTTTGATTTGGGATATGTTTGTATGTTAAATCGTATTTGTGGATTTGGATGATGTCATGTTTACCGGTTGTACCGGGTGATTTCATTTAGTTATTGTTGTGGTGTTGTGTCTTTTTTGCTAACCGAGATGGTTAGATGAGAGTCATTGTTTATTTAGCCTGGTGGGTCCTACGTAAGGGTCCACGGCACTGTAATATGCCCTGAATATCTTAGGGGTGTTACAATTGTTGTTCGTTAATGGCCGGTTCAAGGCATTGAGATACTTGTTGGTTAACGTTGTTATCGATAGCCGGTTTGCAGTATCGATTGTTATTGTTGACTGATATTCCATTGAGATATCGTTGTGATCATTGTTATTGATATCGGTGAGTTTCTGTTAATGTTATTTGGCCGATTAAAGGCGTTGACGTATTCGATTATCATCTCTATTTTCGGTGGGTGATTAGAGGCACCAGGACATCTATTCTAATTGTATCACTATTATCGATTGGTCATTCTAAGGCAATCGATGTATCGAATTGGGACTGTAGAGGATAGTTCCCATCCATTGAGTCGTTATTATCGATTGGCCGTTTTATAGCAATCGAGGTATTGAATTGGGACTGTCGAGGATAGTTCCCATCCGTTGAGTCGTTGTTATCGATTGGCCGTTCTAAGGCAATCGAGGTATTGAAATGGGACTATCGGGGAAAGTTCCCATCCATTGAGTCGTTGTTATCAATTGGCCGTTCTAAGGCAATCGAGGTATTGAATTGGGACTGTCGAGGATAGTTTCCATCCGTTGAGTTGTTGTTATCGATTGACTGTTCTAAGGCAATCGAGGTATTGAAATGGGACTGTCGAGGATAGTTCCCATCCGTTGAGTCGTTGTTATCGATTGGTCATTTTAAGACAATTGAGGTATTGAATTGGCACTGTCGAGGATAGTTCCCATCCGCTGAGTTGTTGTTATCGATAGGCCATCCCAAGGCAATCGAGGTATTTAAATTGGGACCGAAGAGGACGGTGCCTATCCGTGAGTTATTGTTGTCGTGTTAGCAGACTCAAGGCAGCACACTATCTTTCTTGTGAATTCGGTAATCTTGTGATCGTTACCATATGTGATTAATAGTTTTTGGAGGCTAGTCTCGGCTAGTGCTCAATGGGTAAGCTTGGGGCTTGAACCTTCGCAGTTGGTTACCCAACACCTACAGTTCAGTAGGTCACGGTCATTGGATGGCCTCGTTGTGATATGGCTTCGTGTCGTGGCTTCGGCCCTCATTGTGATACGGCTTCGTGCCGTGGCTTCAGCCCTCATTGTGATACGGCTTCGTGTCGTGGCTTCGGCCCTCATTGAGATACGTCTTCGTGTCGTGGCTTCGGCCCTCATTGAGATACGTCTTCGTGTCGTGGCTTAAGCCCTCATTGTGATACGGCTTCGTGTCGTGGTTTCGTCCCTCATTGTGATACGGTTTCGTGCCGTGGTTTTGGCCCTCATGTGATACAGCTTCGGGCTGTTTGGCTTCGGGCTATTGTGATGATTGGCAGCTTCGGCTGTGGCTTTCAGTCCATCGTGATATTTTGGTAGCATCGACTGAGTGGCTTTCAGGACATCGTGATATTTTGGCAGCTTCGGCTGAGGGCTTTGCCATTGTGATGTTTTGGTATTTCCGTTAGAGCCTTTGGGCATTGTGATTCGTATCTATTTTAGCTTTGGTTTGGTTTACCTTCGGGTAATTCGTTGTTGTGTTCTATATTGATGATTCGCCGTTGGGCACTTGTGTTCTAACCTGTTGAGTAGGTATTGATCGCATGTCGTAGGTATAGTGTTTCACGAATGCTCGGTTCTTACCTTGGTTTGTGAGCATCTCGTATTACCATTGTTGTACCATTTATTCTGCCTTTAGATGCATATCATGTTGTACATGTATTTGATATTTATTATCTGGATGACTGACCCCGTGGGGGTGGAATATATTTTCATATTTAGGTACATGTGAGGAGAGAGTTGAGACACAGGGGCATGACGATGGCGACGAGTCATTCGAGTGATACTAGTCCGAGTTGTTTCGGTGTTCATGTCAGTCAGACAGTTTGGAGTACTCCAGTTTCGCCAGTTGTTGTCATTTTGTATTATCCGAGCAAGGCTCGTGGATGTTGTTGTATTTTTATTTTGGCCATGTAGGCCCATCATTGTCGTTGAAATTCCACGTCAGAATATCGTGTCGAATATCATAGTAGGGACTGTGGTTTTCCTTTTTGGTCAGTTGATGTATTTTAGTCGTGTTCACTTGGTGGGTCTCCTAGTGTGGGGTCCACGGCACTGTAATAACCCAATGGGATTTTGAGGGCGTTACAGTTCGTTTGGCTATGCAGATGCGGTCATCTATCTAATCCATATAATTTTATATCACAAATGTATTCATATATGGCGGCACTGCAATATCTTGCAGTTGACCAGCTTGAAGTTTAATTTCTTATTAATTCCTTTGATAAAATGTATGTGCAGATACATGAAGTAAAGGAATTACTTGCATGATTGTGAAGTGTAGCCGTATTTCAAGAGTTGGGGACTTGGCCTTGATACAGTCATGAGAGGATTAGGATACACGGCTTAATAATAGTGTTAGGTTGTATTTTGTTAGAGAAATTCAATAAACTAGTATGTATTTTATCTTCAGGTATTCAAATGGGTTGAAGGGTTCAATTCTTAGAACACCCTGATTCTCGAGTATTTGAAAGTGTATAATACTAATATGGAAATCCAATCATTTCGATATTTTCATTTATGTACTAGTTTGGTTTGATTGGATTAATGTTATGTTGGTTCATAGGTTACACTAAAATGGGGGAGGATTGTTGGTGATTTTAGTGTCACTAGGCATTTTGTGTAATTGGAACTAATATGTGATCTAAGGGTTTTTATAATTTGTATTCTAATATATGTTCGGGTATGTGCGGAGTGCACGCATGTATAAGATCGAATTATAAGACGGTACGACAAAATATCGGGGGTCCGGGGGCAGCGCCCGGCGACAGGGTCTAGGGGCAGCGCCCCTAGCAGGGTCTAAGGGGCAGAGCCCCTGGCGCTTCAGCGGGCGGGGTCTAGGGGCAGAGCCCCCGCGGGGTTTGGGACAGCGCCCCAAAAGGTCTTTGGAAATTTGTATTGGTAACTTGGTGAAAATTCCGAAATTTAGAGGGAGACTATGGTAAAATTGACTAATTTCGTCAATTTTGGAAACCATCATTCATGCCTCTAATTTCGGATCACTAATTAATCCTCTTGATTCACATGAATCATAATACCCCATAAAATATCTCATATCAAAATGTCTCATTCGGAAACATCATACCATCCCAACCAAGGAAACTTCGCCTTCTTGGAATTAGATTTTTATACCTTCTAAAATTCTTGGCGTAGAGAGCAACTTCTTCGTCATCTTCATCTTTAGGGCCGACCAGAGGGTTTTCCGCTTCGGGAAAAAGGAGAAACTTAGTCTGAGGTATATCGGACCTTTCGAGATTTTGGACAGGGTTGGAGATTTAGCTTATCGCTTGGCGTTGCCTCCAGCTTTGAGTCACATCCATAGTGTTTTTCATGTGTCTCAGTTGCGAAAGTACGTGCCGTATCCAAGTCATGTTATCGACTATAGTGAGATTGACGTAGCCGATGATGTTACCTTTCCAGAGAGGCCAGTGGAAATCCTTGAACGTCGTGAGAAGCAAGTTCGGCAAAAAACCATTTCGTTGGTTAAAGTGCAATGGTCGAGACATGGAGTCGAGGAGGCGACTTGGGAGAAGGAAGAGAAGATGCGATCGGAGTACCCCGAACTTTTCATTTCTTAAGTTTCGGGACGAAACTTCTTTTTAGAGGGGGAGAATGTAATACCCATACTTTTTATTGACTATTTGACCTTGTCGTTCTTTCTATTTTGTCGCTCTGTAAACTCTTTGTGATGTTGTCGATGTTGTTATAGAGTTGTGTACCTTGTTTGGATCATGATCGGGTTGTTTAGACCTTTCGAAAGTGTTCTGGGTCAGGGAGCTAGCGCACGCTAGGTCTAGGCTAACGCACGCTAATTCTGCTTGAGTAGCGCACGCTAGCTTTGAGCCTTAGCGCGCGCTGAGAGTCCAGACAGGGCAGAGGCAATAGCTAATTCTGCTCTCTGGACTAGCAGCTAGCGCACGCTAGGAGTTCTCTAGCGCGCGCTAGCACCGTCCTAACGAGCTCGGTCGGCAGAGGTAGTGAGGTTTTCAGACTATCTGGACTATCAGGTAACGTACGCTAGGCATCGGCAAATGCACGCTATAAGTGTTGCGTAGCGCACGCTAGGCAATATCAGCAGTGCACGCTAAGGCTCGAGCAGGGCAGAGGGCAGTAGGTTCTGGACTCCCGTTTCTGTGTAACAACTACCAGGTAGCGCACGCTAACTCTCGGATAGCGCGCACTACCGGAAGGCGTTAGCGCACGCTACCGAATACGTAGCGCACGCTGATGAGGCTGGCAGTAGCCACTGGACTACCGAGTGACCCCGTTAGCACAAGCTAATATTGAGGCGTAGTGTGCGCTAGACTGGGCACATAATTTATGGAACAATCAACCCTTGTATGCCTCATTTCTCTTCCTTATCACTATTTTCGACGGAGCAGCGGGTTTTTGGGCGATTCAAGGCGGTTGTGTTGGGATTCGGTTCCTAAAACGAAGGCCCAGCAGAAGCGGTAAAATGAAAATTAATTCGATCCGAATCCCTACGAGGATCAATCGAGCTAGGTATATACGAATATATAAACGAAAACATAAGAGATGTAAGAAACTCACCCTTGTAGTCCGTTGATTAAATGGATTCATTCTCTTGAGCTATTCCCCAAGCTTTAGTTGTATATCCCTACGATCCAATGTGCTCCAAGCCCTTGGATGATCCAACGTTGAAAATACAACGCCTCTACTTGCCACGCGCTAGAGAAACGAACGGGATGACGGTCACCTTGCTATGCTCCAAGGATACGGCTAGAGCTAGGTGACGAAGCTATTGATTTGTGATTACAATACACTAAGTGTATAACTCACTTTCTCTCTTTAATTTCTTGATTTTTCTCCAAGAATCACCAAGAACACATGAAGAAGAAGAAGACTATGAGAAAAACTTTTTCTCTCTCTCTTGAACTCTTCTCACGTATGGAAAGGGTAGTATGAGTGAGGAGTAGTCTTCACTTTTATTTTTCAATCACCACAAGAAATCACCTTTACCATATAAAAGGGAGATTCCATGTCCCCTAAGATAAAACACTTCATGATATTAAATCATGAAGTCTTCCACCACATTAGGTGGAAGACAAAGGGGGGGCGGCCATCTAGAAGGGTAGGAGGAGTTCGGTCTGTTTCGGACTCCCGCGAGTCCAAATAGATAAACTCTGATTCCGTTCCGATGTATTTAAATCAATTAATTAATCTAATTAATTAATCATATCAAATACATAATAACATAATTAATTTCTCCAAGAAATAATTATATTCATGAATTAAATTAATCACCCAGTAATTTATTTAATTCATTAAGCCGTAAATTAATTTATCCAATAAATCAATTTAGACATCCAATGTCCCAAATTTAGATATCCAATATCTAATATTCATAATGAGAGAATAAGCTTGATTCATTCCGTCGTCAATCCTATTGCGCGACTCGGTAGGTCCGTCTCAGTCAGCAATGGGAGGAACCAAAAAGTAGTAGTAGCACCTAGCCAGCTTGACGGCCTACACTGTACCCCTACTGAGAACGAATGATTGGGATCATGCAAGAACCATTCTGTCGTGAATACCAGTATACGTATAAACTTTCAAATGTCCCGATCAAGATATAGGGTCACGGTCAGTCAAACCCTATCTGTACTTGACGCTATGCATGCATTAATGCAAATCGAGATCATCGAGCTCTCGTGTATCCAATACAACTAGCTCCTATGCTTTGGGCAAAGACTTATGATCTCATCTGCCAATAACTGCATAGGACATATAACCCGCTCACTAACGGGAGAAAGAATTTTATCTTGGTACTTAGTAGGACCTGCTACTTGCCCGTCAAGATACACGTCGAGGTTGACCCCGCCTCCCGGTTTATAGGGTCAAACTACTCTAATGAAAATCTTGACGTCACAAGCACATCCCTACTAAATCCTCAAGTCGAAGGTTCACAAATACCTATCACAACCTTTCGATTCCATCATTGACTGTCCCAGAGTGAAATCCGTGCGACGAATCGAGGTTGAGTCGGTTCAAGTATACTAATCCAATTAGCATACCTATGACGTGTGCTCCCACTAAATATTAGCGTTCGACAGGCACTCTCCATGTCAAAGAACACGTTATACAAGTATTCACATAAACTTAACGCCCAGTCAAGTTTTATCGACTTGCGAACGATTAAGTATTTGAGCTATAAACCTTTCTAGTGCCGACCCCCTTTCCAATAAGGAGTGGAACATTTTGCTCTCAAATACACGGACTAGTTTCTATATATATATATATATATATATATATATTTACGAGTTAGGAATGCCAGTAACTACCAGTAAATAAAGAAACATCCATTGCCTTATAGAAATGATTTACATAATTACAAGTACAATGCCCTCACTCAACATCCTCTGAGTGGCATTCGAGAGCATACTCCTAACAATCTTCCGCTTGCACTCAATGCCACACACTATGGTATCAAATACCCATGTTCTCGAGATGAGCTCCAAGCTAGTCAGAGAAAGTGGCTTGGTCAGTGGATCAGCAACGTTTTCGGCCGAGTCTACTCTTTGCAACACAATGTATCCCTTGCGAACAAATTCTCTTACGAGATGATACTTCCTCTCAATATGTTTGGTGCTGTTGTGAAACCTCGGCTCCTTGGCCTGCGCTACAGCTCCATCGTTGTCGCAGTACAGCGGAACAGGCAGCTCGGCACATGGTATCACTTGAAGTTCTCCCAGAAACTTCTTAAACCAGAACCCTTCCTTGGAAGCCTCCGAGTCTGCTTGATACTCAGCCTGACAGGTGGAATCGGCAGTCGCGCTTTGCTTGGCGCTACGCCAAGATACTGCTCCTCCATTAAGAGTAAATATTTAGCCAGAAGTAGACATCGAGTCGTCCTTCTGTCCCTGGAAGTCCGAATCAGTGAATCCCACCACATCCAATTCTCCATCGCCATACATAAGAACCATATATCTAGTCCTTCTTAAGTACTTGAGAACGTTCTTTACGGCAGTCCAATGTTCCCTACCTGGGTTTGCCTGAAAGCTACTCACCACGCTTACAGCATGCGCAATGTCAGGTCTCGTACACAACATAGCATACATAGGGCTACCCACGGCCGAAGCATATGGTATATTACTCATCTCCCTCCGTTGTTCCTCACTTTGAAGACACATCTTCGAGGTTAGTTTTATTCCATGTCGCATCGGAAGGAACCCTCTTTTAGAATCATCCATCTTAAATCGCTTTAATATCTTATCTATATAGAGGGCTTGGGAAAGACCTATTGTTCTCTTCGCTCTATCTCGGTAGAGCCGAATACCAAGAATATAGGTTGCTTCTCCCAAGTCTTTCATGGAGAAATTACTCGAAAACCAAGCTTTCATAGAACTAAGCATTCCCACATCATTTCCTATTAGTAGAATGTCATCTACATATAGTACTAAGAATGCGATCTTGCTCCCACTAACCCTCTTGTATACACAAGGTTCCTCTTCATTTTGCACGAAGTCAAACTCTTTGACAGCCTCGTCAAAACGAAGGTTCCAACTACGCGACACTTGCTTCAGTCCATAAATGGAACGCTGAAGCTTGCACACTTTCTGAATATCAACTTCGGACACAAAGCCTTTAGGCTGCTCCATATAGATTTCCTCCTCGAGGAATCCATTAAGGAAAGCCGTCTTTACGTCCATTTGCTATATCTCATAATCATGGTAGGCAGCTATAGCAAGCATCATGCGAATAGACTTGATCATGGCTACGGGTGAGAAGGTATCGTGGTAATCGATCCCTTCCTTCTGGGTATAACGCATTGCCACAAGCCTGGCCATATAGACGTCAACCTTGCCATCTCCAACAGTCTTTCTCTTGTCGATCCACTTGTTCCCAATAGGCACTATGCCCTTGGGGCGAACTACTAGAGTCCAGACCTGATTGACATGCATCGAGTCTATCTCAGCTTCCATAGTTTCACGCCATTTCGCGGAGTCTACATCCACCATCGCTTGGTCATAGGTCGTTGGGTCGGTCTATTGGCTATCACTTGGAACCTCATGGAGACCCAGCTCCTCCAAGTGCACAAGCCCATACCTCTCAGGTAAATGAGACACCCTACTAGACCTACGAGGTGGTTATACTTTTGTTTCAGAAAGTTCAGTTCCACTTTCTTGCACAGGTGTCTCCCGAGGAGTTTCACTGTATTCTTCTAAAGAAATACTTCTACCTGCTCCGCCTTCCTGAATGAACTCATCTTCCAGGAAGTGTGCTTGTAAAGCAACAACGATCTTTCGATCTTCGGGCATGTAGAATAGATACCCCATCGTCCCAGACGAAATCAAATGAAATGTCCCTTCGCGGACCTAGCTTCCAACTTCTCCACCTTTGTCTTTTTGACATAGGCGGGACATCCCCAAATCCTAATATGATTAAGACTTGGTTTCCTGCCCTCCCACATCTCATGTGGAGTTTAAGAACGGATTTGGAAGGATATTTGTTCAAGATATAAGCGGCAGTCAGGAGTGCATACCCCCCACAGGTATATTGCTAAGTCAGTATATCCCAGCATGGAACGGACCATGTTCAACAAGGTCCGGTTCCTTCTTTCTGACACACCATTTAACTGAGGAGTACCTGGAGGTGTTAGTTGTGAAACTATTCCATGTTCCTTAAGGAACTCGTCAAACTTCGTACTCATATACTCGCCACCTCGGTCCGACCGAAGTGCTTTGATATGATTAACAGTTTGTTTCTCGACTAGGGCCTTGAATTCCTGGAATTTCTCAAAGCCCTCGGATTTATGTTTCATTAAGTATACATAACCATACCTAGTATGATCATCTATAAACGTAATGAAATATTGATATCCATCACGTGCTGCTTCCAAAGCACCACATACGTCGGTATGGATTAATCCCAGTTTATCAGCGGCTCTTTCAAAAGTCCCTGTGAAGTGGGACTTAGTCATTTTGCCTTTAAGGCAAGATTCATAAGTAGGAAAGAGATCCGATCCCAATGGACCCATAAGTCCATCTTTTTCCATTTTGTAAACCTTGGTCTGACCAACATGACCAAGTCTAAAATGCCATTTCAAAACTTGATTGGTTTCATCCCTACCACGTTTTCTAGTCATAGTATTCACAACTACTTTGTTGCTGAGGTTTAGATGATACAATCCATTTAACAATGTAGCAATACCCACTAGTTTATTTCTGAAATAAATTTTGCAGGAACCATCACCAATGAAAAATGAAAAGCCTTTTCGGTCCATGACCGGAATGGATATAATTTTTTATGCCCCTTGGGCAAAACAAGTACATCTTCTAAAGTCGAAACAAAGCCGGATTCTAAACCCAAAAGAAGTGATCCTATGTCGGTTGCCTCGACACTATGCCCGCTTCCGACTGTGATCATAACTTCTCTAGCTCCAAGCTTCCTACTTTGTTCCAGATCCTGATTCACGGTACAAATATGTGAGAACTAGCACCAGAATCCAGTATCCAGGAAGTAGAAAATACAGTAGCAGAACAATTTGTTTCCAAAACTAAAAGTTATGTACCTGAAGTGCCATGAAGAATCAGACAGTCTCTAGCCCAGTGGCCCAGCTCATCGCACATGAGACAAGCATCCTTCTTCTTCTTGTTCTTCGGAATCGTCGAGGCCTTGCCCTTTCCCTTGAAGTCCTTGGCTTGTGGTCCCGTCTGCTTCTTGGTCTTTTTCTTCTTGTTCTTAGACCTCCAAGGTCCAGAAGAAATCACAAGGGCAGACTCCTTCATCCGCGGAGTCTTCATCTGAGACTGAGCGGTCACCAGTTTGTTCATTAGCCCAGCTAAGTTACACGCAATCTCATTGCAGTTGAAGTCCATAACAAACTGAGAGAAGGAATCAGGGAGAAACTGTAGGATAAGGTCGGTTTGAAGAGAAGTATCCATTTTAAAATCAAGAGCCTCCAATCTCTCGATCATGGATATCATTTTGAGGACGTGTTCCCCAACCTTCTCACCTTCCTTCATCCTTGCACCGAACAGTTGCTTGAATATCTCATATCTAGCAGTTCTGCTGTGCTCACCATAAAGTTCGGTTAAGTGAGATAAAATCTGCCTAGCAGAAGTCATTTTCTCATGAGCTCATTTGACATAGAAGCCATCATGTAAGCACGGACTTTTATGTCATCCTTAACCCACTTTTCGTGGTTTTCGATCTCTTCCAGATTGGCTCTGGTCCGCACAGGAGGCGCCGGAATGTCCGTCTCCAAGACGTATCCCAGTGCCTCTATATTGAGGACAATCATCAGATTGCGGAGCAAGTCCACAAAGTTAGATCCAATCAGGGTGTTCTTCTCGAGTAGAATTGCGAGTGGATTCATTGTCATATTGAGAGTTATGTCTGCATTAAGTACGACAGATTAATTAGTGACTTGTTTTATTATGATTTGAATATAGAATTAAGGGCTTTTCTATTCTTGTTACCCAGCTCCCACTATTTTTATCGGAATAACACACTCCCATGTGAAATCTGGAAGTATCATCGCTCTACTTCATAGTGGTGATCGAGTTCTTTATAAATCTTAATAGAGGGCAACCGAACAGTTTCTAGTCTATTAATTTTCATAAAGTGGTGTCCAACACCAACCCATCTAATGGATGATTCGATCTTCTTTTTCCCCTTGTTCACTCCCCTCAACTTATACGGTTTCTATGGTTCGTGAACAAGTTAAATTTATAACATCGACGCAAATCAGTTTCACAATTGAATCTTATCCGGCAACCTATCAGGTTTCTAGGGATAAAATTTGCTCCAACTGAAGGCATCCAATGCGCTCCCAGTAATTTATCCGTCCTCCCCGAATGAGTACCCCGATAACTCGGAAGCATAGCACATCCGGTTTGAATTTCAATTTCCCAAAAGCTCGATGGAGGGAAGGAAAACCTTGAAACCTTATAAACTTAATAATTTGTTGTGGGAGAATTATCGCGATTAATGTTACACTTTACACATTAATTCATTTAAGCGCGTTTATGGCATTCATACAATATGAAACAACCATTCACAACCTAGTTGCTACCAACATGTGGTTCATGAACCGTTCCTAGAAAACAAAAACTTCGTAATCTAATTATAAGTCTTCGTCTTGAATCTTCATCTTCTCGAAACGGATCTTCCTCCGGTCTTCGTCATTACATATAAATTTTACATTGAAAATTGCATCCTAGATACAAATATTTTCAGTAAAATAAATAGGCTCAAAACGGCCTTTACAACCCAATCGAATAAACCGAACGATTCAAAACTAAGTCCACGAACCACATCCCCATTCAAAATCATTCATCCAATAAATACTATATAAACGGAAAGCGTATAGATACATTGATCCAATCAATAATCCAAACCGATCCAATCGATTCACACAACCGGTAATATGAAAAACGTTCAAATAATTCGGTTTATTCCAATTAATCAAATTTTCCTTATAAAATAAAATATCATAAATCATTTTAATCATATTAAATCCAATTTAACATGTGGGAGATTAATTTTCTGGAATACATGAAAAAATCGAGCAGGGGTGAAAACTGGCCTGCCAGGCCGAGTCACCTTCGGCAGTCTGCCGACAGACACGCCTTGTCCTGAAAGGCAGGGTCGAGTCACGCTCGGCAACCTGACGGCCAGGCACGGCCCGTATCGCCTGACACGCTCGGGTCGTCCTGCCTGGCACGGCCCGTGTTGCCAAACACGACCGGGTCTGCCTCCCAGTGGCCTGGGGACTGCCGGACACGGCCCGTGTTGCCAAGACACGACCGAGTCACCCTGGCAGCTTCCTGCCCTTTGTCCGAAAAGTCGTCCGACGACGATTCGGAGCTAGATTTTCGACCGGATATCCAATATCAATATTTTCCGACTTTCATATCTTCAATATAAATCATATTTCCCAGAAATTTAAGATTTATATTTAGACATAAACTTACAAAAAATACAACTATTACGAACGAAAAACATATACCACAATTATGACTAAAATGATATTCACCATCTAATCGAGCATTCCAAATGCCAATATCGTATATACGATCGCAAGACCTACACGCTGATACCACTGTTAGGATTCGGTGCCTAAAACGAAGGCCCAACGAAAGCGGTAAAACAAAAATTAATTCGATCCGAATCCCTACGAGGATCGATCGAGCTATGTATATACGAATATATAAACGAAAACATAATAGGTGTAAGAAACTCACCCTTGTAGTCCGTTGATTAAATGGATTCCTTATCTTGAGCTATTCCTCAAGCTTTACTTGTATATCCCTACGATCCAATGTGCTCCAAGCCCTTGGATGATCCAACGTCGAAAATACAACGTCTCTACTTGCCACGCGCCGGAGAAACGAATGGGATGACGGTCACCTTGCAATCCTCCAAGGACACGGCTAGAGCTGGGTGATTGATTTGTGATTACAACACTCTAAGTGTATAACTCACTTTCTCTCTATAATTTCTTGATTTTTCTCCAAGAATCACCAAGAACACATGAAGAAGAAGAAGACTATGAGAAAAACTTTTTCTCTCTCTCTTGAAATCTTTCTCACGTATGGAAAGGGGAGATTCCATGTCCCCTAAGACAAAACACTTCATGATATTAAATCATGAAGTCTTCCACCACATTAGGTGGAAGACAAAGGGGGGGATCTAGAAGGGTAGGAGGAGTTCGGTCCGTTTCGGACTCCCGCGAGTCCAAACAGATAAACTCCGATTCCGTTCTGATGTATTTATATCAATTAATTAATCCAATTAATTAATCATATCAAATACATAATAACATAATTAATTTCTCCAAGAAATAATTATATTCATGAATTAAATTAATCACCTAGTAATTTATTTAATTCATTAGGCCGTAAATTAATTTATCCAATAAATCAATTTAGACATTCAATATCCCAAATTTAGATATACAATATCTAATATTCATAATGAGAGAATAAGTTTGATTCATTCCGTCGTCAATCCTATTGCGCGACTCGGTAGGTCGGTCTCAGTAAGCAATCCAAATAGTAGTAGCACTACCTAGCCAGCCTGGCGGCCTACACTGTACCCCAACTGAGAACGAATGATTGGGATCATTCAAGAACAATACTTTCGTGAATACCAGTATACGTATAAACCCTTCTTTCAAATGTCCCGATCAAGATATAGGGTCACGGTCAGTCAAACCCTATCTGTACTTGACGCTATGCATGCGTTAATGCAAATCGAGATCATCGAGCTCTCGTGTATCCAATACAACTTGCTCCAATGCTTTGGCCAAAGACTTATGATCTCATCTGCCAATAACCGCATAGGACATGTAACCCGCTCACTAACGGGAGAAAGAATACTCTCTTGGTATTCAGTAGCACCTGCTACTTGCCCGTCAAGATGCACGTCGAGGTTGACCCCCGCCTCCCAATTTACAAGGTCGAACTACTCTAATGAAAATCTTGACGTCACAAGCACATCCCTACTCAATCATCAAGTCGAAGGTTAACGAATACCTATCAGAACCTTTCGATTCCGTCATTGACTGTCCCAGAGTGAAATCCGTGCGACGAATCGAGGGTGAGTCGGTTCGAGTATACTAATCCAATTAGTATACCTATAACGTGTGCTTCCACTAACTATTAGTGTTCGACAGGCACTCTCCATGTCAAAGAACACGTTATACAAGTCTTCACATAAACTTAACGCCCAGTCAAGTTTCATCGACTTGCGAACGATTAAGTATTTGAGCTATAAACATTTCCAGTGCCGACCCCCTTATCCAATAAGGAGTGGAACGTTTTGCTCTCAAATACACGGACTAGTTTCTATATATATATTTACGAGTTAGGAATGCCAGTAACTACCAGTAATAAAGAAACATTCATTGCCTTATATAAATGATTTACATAATTACAAGTACAATGCCCTCACTCAACATCCTCTGAGTGGCATTCGAGGGCATGCTCCTAACAGTTTGGAGGCGATCCTTCTTCAAATATCAACATCTTGGGTTGAATAACAAAGATCACACATATAATCCATTTCCATCTTCCAAATCAAGGTAAAATCCTTAGAACCCTAGTCTTTGGAATTTTGGGGGGATTTTCTTAGATTTCATCCGATTTATCCATTTTGGAACTTGAGAACCTTGAGATTATGATGTATCTACCTCGTACCCATGTTTCCCCTATGATTATATGGATTGTTTTGTGCCTTGTTCGGAATTGAGAGGGTTTGGGTGATTTTCCAACCTCTAATTGTTTACCCTTGTAGTTCCGTGAATCGTTGGCGGGTTTCGGGAGTTTCTTCGTGTGATTTGAGTATGGATTATTGATTATCATATTCCTTGCGAATCGTTTAGGTGCCGGAAGCGCGTTCTTAGACCCACCGAACTTATACTCTTTTCCTTCCGATTTCTAAATGTCTTAAAGGCAAGTATATGTTTATGTTTGTACGTTCTCGACTTCGAAAGTAAGATATATGTGTTGTTACCCAAAATATTATTCGGAAGGGTTTGCTGGAATGGATGAGTAACAAACAAAATGCGAGAGCACGTCCAAAGGAAAGTAAAATAACACAAGATTTTCCGGGATTGTTAGTCCCGGGCTTGAATGCTCTTGCGAGATATTATTCATTCGAATACTTGGGAGTACAAATATTAATGTTAGAGTACAATTAAAATGAGTGTAAAGACCCTAGTTATCTAGCTCCTAAGTGTTGATGATTGCCGGAAGAACCAGAGTTGATGCTCTGTGAGTTCTCGTAACAACGATGGAGTGCTGTGTTTTTAGCTGTAGGATTCAACAGTTTCTCAACCCTCGTATGAAAATAACATTCTCTGAACCTTTTTCCAATTGCTGGAGGTTTCCTATTTATAGGAGTGGAGGTAGTTGGGCGATCGCCTTTCCTGTATTATAATAAGCGGGCGATCGTCTTTAGCACATGGGTTGGTCTCCTTAAAGTCCGCAGCAGCTACTGGCAGCCGGATGTGCGAACCAATGAGAAGACAACACACGTCCTATGTCGCTGTCTTCGGAGGTCCCACCTAGGACCTTTCGGCGGGTTAGGTGAGGCAGTCCTTGTCGTTGACAGCTGTTGATGGGCTGAAGTCAAAGATCCTTATTCTGCGGCGCCATTCGCGGATCTGCACGTGGGTCTTCACTCCGAGATTCGGTCTTCGTAGATATGATGGATGATAGCCTTACACGCGGCATAGGATGGTCGTCCTTAGTCGGGCACCAGAGTCGATCGCTAGGTGCCAAGAGGCGATCGCCTTGGGCGTCGATCGCTTGGCACCTGATCTCGATCTAGACTCCTCGCTTGGCAAGTCTGCCTTGGATTATCTGATGCTGGATTCGGTCGCTCGGCCCTTATGCTGATCGCCATCGAGGCGTATAAATCGCCGCACAACAATTGCCCCCCAGCTCGCTCCGATGTTGAAGACGTGGGGTGAGGTGGTTCTACTGGCGATCGCTTGACTTAGACGAGCAACTCAGCATTTTATGGAATAGACGATCGTCTCTCGAACGGCCTGATTTTGAATTTGGACGACCTATTCGATCGCTGAAATGAGCGGGGAATGACAGCGGTCTTGAAACGTCTTGGAGCACGTGTTGCGTTTTCTGTTGGGGGAGTCCGACGGTTTGTCATACTCTGTCCTTTGGCGTGCCCTCGAAACGACGCGCATGCGTGATTCGAGGGCGTCATTAAATACTGACTTTCCCGACCTTTGCGTTTCGGCCCCCGAGATTTGGTTTATTTGCCCAGAAGCCCCCGACCTTGCCTATAAAAGGGACTATGGTTACAGGGAAAAACCTTATGTATTTTCGTCTGAGAAAAAGACATAGCCTAATTCCCTTGAAGCTTCGTGTGACGATTGTCGTTCGACTCAGACACTTTAGGTAAGAACAAAAAACTTCTCTCTTTCTTTCCTTTCTTCTGAAAATGTCCGGAGGAAGACCAAATGTGCATGAGGCGGGTAGTACTTCCGCCGCCGGGGTTTCGACCGTCCGGGATGAACTTTCTACGGAATTTCATGTGGACACCGCCGCCGAGGCCATCCGCGCCGGGATTGAGCCCGCAGAGGTCGAAGAGCTTTTTAATGAGGCTGACGCGTCCAAGGCGGCGGAGGCCGAGCGGATTCATTCACTGAAACAGGAGGAGATGGATGTGACGGTGCACTGGGAGCGGAACAGCGCGTTCAGCAAAGCCTTCACAGATTTTGCCGATCTCATGGAGAGATTGGCCAGCCCACTCCCCAAATTTAACTTTACTGAATACTCGATCGCCCATCCTTATGAACCTGTAAGGCAGACGTTGTTCCGGGCTGCTCGCTGCTCTCTGTGGACCCTTGGCCAGATCAGGAGCTCGGCGACCAGGAAGGATCTGGACCGCTGGAGGGCGAGGTTCCATGTTCCTTATGATGTTTGCCTCCACGTGCTCGCCGAGAACGAGCGAGTCGATCAACCTCCCGAGGGCATGGTCGCCGTCAACGAGGCGATAATGGAGGCTGGACTGCGCTTCCCGTTGCCGTTTGCTGTCTCCTACCTGCTGACCGCCTGGAACGTCGCGCCGCTTCAATTGACGCCGAACGCCTGGCTGCAGATCGTCAGCACCCTTACTTTGTTTGGTGGCCATCGGCTGTATCGTCTTCCTTCGCTGTTGGAGATGAACCATCTCTTCAAATTGACGGTTCAAAAAGGCTCTGTCGGCGGCTACCACATCCAAGGTCGCTCAGGTCGGGTGATTCTTGGGGTCCCGAACAAAGTAAGGGGCGATCCGTCGAAGTGGTTCTGGGTCGGCGGCGCGTGGAAGTCGGCAGCGAGCGACAACCCGACCGACGAGTTGGATATTCCCGCCGACTTTCGGGAGAGGAGTCCGAGTAAGGATTTAGACTCTCCCTTTGTTCGGATACATTCTGAACTGATCTGATTTTGGCCTTCTTTTTGCAGGTGTTATTGTTCCGGCGGCAGGCGACCTCGCTTTTGATTTCGCGATCGTCTGGGAGAAGATACGGAGTCTTCCTGACGACCATATGGACGCACGCCGAATCAACAACGAAGCCTGTTGGTTGGCTGGTCGGCTATTTCGCTACCCTCGCCATCTAAAGGTTCCAGGTACGAACTTTCGCGATCTTCTTTGACATGTCGATCGTCTTGATTGAGGAAGATTACTAACTTTGTTGATTGTTTTCTTTTGCAGAAATTCGCTTCCCTTGTTTCCCAGAGCCCCCTGCTGCGATCGCCATGTCTAATCCGGGGGTCATGAGCCGCCTTCGTCAAGGGAAGAAGGTGAGTCGAGCTCCTGCTGCTCCGCTCCGACTGATCTCGGAGGCGAGACCTCTCCAGGAGCCGGTCGTCGAAGAACATGAGCCTCGGGAGGAGGAGCAACTTTGGCTCATCCGCAAGAAACGGAGGACTGTGGAGCCCTCGGCCCCTGCCACTGATGACGAGCCGCCGATCTCCGTGCCTCCGCTTTCCGCGATTCCTCTAGTGGAGGAGTCCACGCCATTTTCGGATTTTCTTCAGGCCATGGCGACCGCTAAGGCCGAGACTCCGCGTGGCAGACCGTTCTTCAGCCGTGACCCAGAGAAGGTCGAAAGGTAAGCCTGGTCGCTTTGCCGAGTTATGTCACTTGTGTAGGAAACACACCAACTCTTTTGCTCTTTGTGCAGGATCCGCCACTCCGACCCGAACTGCTCGCCGATGGTGTTGGACTTCCTGTCGAGCAAAGTTCCTCGTGAGGCCAGCGATGCCCCTTCTTATGTTGCTCGGGCTATCGCCTCCTTGCCAAAGGCCTGGACGACCGATCTGGATGCGATCGCACGCCGGCAATCTGCAGACGCGATGCAGGCGACTTTCGCGCTGGCCCTTCAGACGGCGACGATGGCTGCTCAGGCCGTGAGGGACTATGAGGGGCGGCCGTCCACCGCTCGTCTCCATGCGGACCTCGAAGCCACACGGAAAAAAATCATTGAGTTTGCCGACAGGCTTGCGGCCATGGAGAAGAGCTCCGTGGAGGCGGCTAAGCAGGCGAGACAGGATCTTGACTGGGCGCGAGCGGCGACTGACCGGATGCAGGACCAGATGACGGAAGCCCGCAGGTCGCACGCGGCCGCGCAGAAAGAGGCCGACCAGCTGAAAGTGACTGTCGCCCGACTGACCAGCGAGCTGGAGTCCTCGAAGGAATAGGTGGCCGACAAAGCTGCCAAGCTCGAGGGCGTGTGCCAAACGGTTGCGGAGCTGAGGGAAAAGTTGAAGGCGACTGAGGCCGATCCCTTCCTTAACGTGGAGTATGTCAGCGAATTTGCCTACTATATGGTTTATGCTGACGCGATCCGCGCCGCTAAGAAGGGAGGGCTCGAGGTCGGCCCCTTGGCTGAAAATTTTAAAGCTTATGCGCTTGAGCACCCTCTGCAGCCAGCCTTTACCGTGCCGATCCTCGACCTTTCCGCGGATTATGGGATCGATTTGAGCTGGTACCCATTGCCGGACAACCTTGTTCATCCGAGTGCCCCGGAGGATGGGGGTTTAGAGCCTCCTGCTGGCGATGGAACGGGCGCCGATCTTTGAGCTTTTCTGCTTTTTGACTTGTAATTTTTTATAGCTTTCGTTGTATTTTGCCTTCGGGCGGCCGTGCTTGTACACATATTTCGAATGAAATGGGATAATATGTTTGCTTCTGATTTCTTGCTTGTATGACTTTATACAAGTGTTTGAGGAACGATCGTCGTGCGTACAGCTCCAAGTGAATTGATGAACTCATACTGGTAACTTTAGAACAAAGTCGATCGTTGCACATATATCTGAACAATGCCGATCGTCGTACGTGTAAAGACGATCGTGGTATATATAGCTCCGCTCTTCCCCCTTGTTTTTGTTTACTTAGTGAAAGTAAGGGAACGAAAATAAAATCGTTTAGCGAGCGGTCTTCAATTTTGCAGATTCCTCGAGGAAAGCAGACCATCCCGGCCTAGAGGAACCATGCACAATCGTGGAGTTCGATGGAACCGACCTCCGCGACCATGTCTTGTGCGCGAGCGACATTTCGTCTGATGGTCAACTTCTAGCGACTCACTTAATTGTGAGGGTCCTCCGTAGGCTACACCCGCCTCGTATTTAAACGAAGGGTGAGCGATCTCAGCCTGGAGGAGTCCTTGCACGGGGCGTCGTCGAATTAATCGACTCCCCGACCGCGGCTTGTTAGCACTTTTATACCTCGGATCGTCATGTTAGATTGCGATCCTCGACGGTATACGTTGTGACGGGGGTGGACGCGTCGCATTGTCCGGATCCACCACGTTAGATGATGGACCTTTGAGGGCGAGCGAACGTGTCCATAGATCTTTTTTGGAGGGTCCTTTGGCTACGCCCGCCTCGTATTTAAACGAAGGGCGAGCGATCTCTGCCCAAAGGAACCTTGCATGGTCGCAGAGATCGGTTCCATCGACCTCCAAAACCATGTCGGCACTTTACTACCTCGGACCATCATGTTAGATGGCGATCCTCGACGGTATATGTTGTGCAAGTGGAGGCGATTGCTTGCCTAGGTCCTTCATGTTGAAGACGAACTTTAGAGGGCGAGCGAGTCATCCTATGATTTGTTTTGGAGGGTCCTTCGGCTACGCCCATCTCGTATTTAAACGAAGGGCGAGCGATCTCTGCCCAAAGGAACCTTGCATGGACGAGTCGTCGGTTTCATCGACCTCTGCGACCATGGCGGCACTCTTCCACCTCGAACCGTCATGTTAGTTGGCGATCCTCGACGATATACGTTGTGCTGTGGGAGGCGATCGCTTGCCTAGGTCCATCATGTTAGATGACGAACTTTAGAGGGCGAGGGAGTCATCCTCTTTCTCGAGGCGTTGCTCAGGCAATAGCCTTTCGTTTGACATGGTGGGAATCGGGGAAAGACCTCCGAGGTTCCCACCTCTTGATTGAAACATATAGATCTGGCCGCCGAGGTTGATCGGGGGGTCGACTCGTATGAGCCTTCCGTCCTGTCGCGTTCGACTCTGGCGACCGGTTTGGGAGATTGACGGGGCTCCGGCTAAGCCATTAAACTGTCTAGCTTGCCCTCCTCGAACAATCTCCAGAGTTGTCTGAGGAGGTCGCGGCATTGGTTGGTGCTGTGACCGGGACTCTTGTGGTAAGCACAAAATTTATTGTGGTCCAGATGACCATTGCCCTTATCGCCTTTGGCTTGCTTAGCGGTTCGCGCCCCTTGGTGGCGTAAAAAATATGGGTCGGAGCTCGGTTGAACTTGTGGAGGATATGGGCTTCCACATCCTCGAAGGCCTCGAAATCACCGGGTGGATTGGCGACCGCCTTGTTGGACTTGGCGATCGCCGTCTTTTGGATGGGAGGCGGCGTCCCCTCGCCTAGGTGAAGGGTGAGCAGCCTCTGCCTGGCAAGAAAATCGGCTGCCTTGGCGCAGAAGGTCGCGTAGGTTGGGGGGATGTCCTTCGTGAGGTGCCTGAACATGGGTGAATGACAATAGAATCCCCCAGGACCGAGTAGACGGCGAGCTCGTCGCTAATGGGCTCGCCTGTGAGGACTGTTTTATCCACCCGGTCGATGTAATCTGCATCGGACTCGTCTTCCCCCTGCCTGATTTTCATCATGCGATGGAGACCTTCTGGTCTAGCGACCTTGGCGGCGAAGTATGACGTGAAGTCTCTCGCTAGTTTCTCAAAGGAATTGATTGATCGTGGTGGCAGTGAGATGTACCACCTATGGGCCAGATCGCCCAATGTTAATGGGAATGTTCGGCACCTGGTCGCATCTGACACCCCACATCCGGTCATGTAGATCCGGAACTTGCTCAAGTGAGTCTCGGGGTCCGATCTCCCCTCATACAAAGGCATTTGAGGAGGAGCGATCTTTGGTTGCACGGGGGCAAGCTCGATCTGGACCGCGAGTGGCTCACTTGGTCCGGTGACCTTTCTCCTAGCGCCTGCCCCGGTTTCCAGGAGCGCTTTCATCTCGTCGAGCTGGCGTTGCATAGCGGCCATCGCAGTGGCCTGGCCGCTCGCGGCCTGGCTCTCGGAGCGGGAGCCGAGGCGATCGAGTACTGATCCCCTGGCTCTGCTGTAGATGATGTCTTTGCCGCGGGGCTCGATTCTTCGGCGGATGGGAGCCAAACGGCTGACCTGTTTTAGTTTGGGAGTTGGGTATGCCGAACTCCTGGTGACGGATTCGGACTCCGTCGTCTCGTGGTTGGGGCCAGAATGCCCCGGTCGCCACGATGGATCGCTTCCTAGGCAGCTGAAGACGGAACCGTCCCACCTCGCGAGTGCCTTTTCTCGTGAATCGGGGCTTTCTGACGATCGCTCGAAAAGTAACCCATTGAGCTTCCATTTGCCCGCGCGGCGGATGGCTGAGGGGGTTATAGCGGGCGCTTCGCATGCTCCCCGTCGCTCCCTTAGGATGGCCATGGCCTCCTCGATCTATTCCGCGGTTTGGAACTGGTCGAGTGAGAGGCTGGGGCCATCCGTCGGGGGCGGGATTGAGAGTCTCGCGTCGCCACGGCTACCCTCCGTCGTAGGTTGGGGCTCAGATTGAGCCGGAATAAGACGTCTGGTGGATCGGAGAGTGGCTCTCTTCGATGTGGTGGCAGACCTCATTATTCTGAAGGTTTTTCTTTAATGAACAGTGAGTGTTTCTTCAAGTATATGCTCCGGAGAACAGTGAGTGTTCTTTGAAACAGTCGGAATGAAAATGAGGGTACGCCCTTCTTCTAGCGCCAATTGTTGTTACCCAAAATATTATTCGGAAGGGTTTGCTGGAATGGATGAGTAACAAACAAAATGCGAGAGCATGTCCGAGGGAAAGTAAATAACACAAGATTTGTCGAGGTTGTTAGTCCCGGGCTTGAATGCTCTCGCAAGATATTATTAATACGAATACTTATTAATGTTAGAGTACAATTACAATTAGTGTAAAGACCCTAGTTATCAAGCTCCTGTGTGTTGATGATTGCCGGAAGAACCAGAGTTGATGCTGTGTGAGTTCTCGTAACAACGATGAAGTGCTGTGTTTTTAGCTGTAGGATTCAACAGTTTCTCAACCCTCGTATGAAAATAACATTTTCTGAACCTTTTTCCAGTTGCTGGAGGTTTCCTATTTATAGGAGTGGAGGTAGTTGGGCGATCGTCTTTCCTGTATTATAATAAGCGTGCGATCGTCTTTAGCACATGGGTTGGTCTCCTTAAAGTCCGCAGCAGCTGCTGGCAGCCGGATGTGCGAACCAATGAGAAGACAACACGTGTCCTATGTCTCTGTCTTGGGAGGTCCCACCTAGGACCTTTCGGCGGGTCTGTCGGTAGGTGAGGCAGTCATTGTCGTTGACAGCTGTTGATGGGCTGGAGTCAAAGATCCTTATTCTGCGGCGCCATTCGCGGATTTGCACGTGGGTCTTCACTTCGAGATCGGGTCTTCGTAGATATGATGGATGATGGCCTTACACGCGGCATAGGACGTTCGTCCTTGGTCGGGCACCAGAGTCGATCGCTAGGTGCCAAGAGGCGATCGCCCTGGACGTCGATCGCTCGGTACCTGATCTTGGTCTGGACTCTTCGCTTGGCAAGTCTGTCTTGGATTATCTGATGCTGGCTTCGGTCGCTCGGCCCTTATGCTGATCGCCGTCGAGACGTATAAATCGCCGCACAACAATATGATTGGCATGATTGTTTATATCCACTCTGGGACGGACCGACGGGTCCTCTGAGGGTTCCGTAGCCTCTTGTGCGTTTCCACGGTTGATCATGTATGTATTGATGTGATGATATGAGATTTAGTTATTCCGGAATACTTGTCTTGAAAGGATAAATTGACGGTTACTTTTACTTTATTGTCGAGGAGTATTGTGTTTCATATTCGATATACTTGCACTAGCTATTCGACGGCTAACCCCTTTATGGGGGAAATACTTTTTATGTATTTTAGGTTCTAGGAGAGCGAACAGGTAGGTATCGAGTCGGCATGAAGATGATGGGCAAGCGTGATACTGTGTCTTGTCTCTGGTTACATTTTGTGTTTCCTCCATTCAGTGTTGTTGTACTGGAATGACTTTTGAATAGTCGAGTATTGTTTTCAGTTTCCTTGATGTTCCGGCCTATGTTGCCAAGGTATTGATTTGTGATGTGTTGTATTTGGATACATTGGATATGGTTTGTATACCATTTGTATTGTCCTTCATTTCATTGTATTTGGACCTTCTCGGTCAAATTTTATAATTCCGCGTATGTATAGCCTTGTGGGCCCCACGGCGGGGCTCACGACGCTGTAATATACCCTGAATAACTTGGGGTGTTACATTATGTGCCTCTTCCAAGATCACCTTCTTCAAATCCGTATTCTCGGGCACACAAATCCTTTACTTGTAGTATATCGTACCATCTTCTGATACACTAAATCCTTTGTCCTCTCTAGCTATAACACGCTCCTTCATTTTGGTCAAGAAATTGTCTTGACCCTGACCTTCCTTGATCCTCTCTCTCAAGGTCGGTTGAACTGACAACGTCATTAAAATTGCTTCCACTGGCTTTAACGGTGTAGCCACCTCTAGGTTCATCCTCGAAAATTCACTGACCAATTTGTCTTCCTTAGTCAGAATACAACTTAATTCTCCTCTGCCTTTGCGACTTAAAGCATCTACGACCACGTTCGCCTTCTCTGGATGATAGTGAATTGTACAATCGTAGTCCTTCACTAACTCCAACCATCTTCTTTGTCTCATATTCAGTTCCTTCTGAGTGAATAAATACTTTAAGCTTTTGTGGTTGGTATAGATATCACATTTACCTCCATAAAGGTAATGTTGCCATATCTTCAAGGCGTGAACTACCGCAGCTAGTTCTAAATCATGGGTCGGATAATTTAACTCATGTTGCTTTAATTGCCTTGACGCATATGCGATGACCTTACCTTGTTGCAATAGAACATATCCTAATCATTGCTTGGATGCGTCACTATAGATCACGAATTCTCTAGACGGATCTGGAATCGTCAGAACTGAAGCTGAGGTTAACCTCCGCTTAATCTCTTGAAAACTTTCATCGCACTTCTCATTCCACACGAACTGTTCTCCTTTTCTCGTTAGTTGAGTCATCGGTGCAGCTATCTTAGAAAATCCTTCAATAAATCTCCTATAATATCCTGCTAACCCCAAGAAACTGCGAACTTCCTTCGCATTAGTTGGTGTTTTCCAATCGTTGATAGCCTCTAAGACGGATCGACTTCAATTCCTTGTTTAGTAACAACATGTCCAAGGAATGCCACTCTCTTTAGCCAAAATTCGCACTTGATAACCTTCGCATACAGTTTCTCTTTGCGAAGTATTTCCAAAACTGTTCGTAGATGCTTTTCATGTTCTGCTTCATCTTTCGAATAAATTAGTATGTCGTCTATAAACACGATGACAAACTGATCCAAATAGGGTTGAAAAACTCTATTCATCATGTCCATAAAGATTGATGGGGCATTACTCAACCCAAATGGCATTACTACGAACTCGTAGTGGCCATATCTCGTTCGGAATGCAGTCTTCGGAATGTCCTCGTCCTTGATCTTTAGTTGATGGTTGGGGTGAGCTCGGTTCGGTTAGGTACAGTTTCTAGCTAAAACCGATACAGAACCGCATCTTATCGGCATCTAGCATTTGAGTACCGAAATGATTCGATTTTAAATCAGGTCGGTGTGATCGGTTTTGGTGTCGGTTCGTTAGCGGTTCGGTGTCAATGGGTTGACTAAATGGGCCACTTAAGTTGGGCTTGCGCCAGACCCAAATTGAACTACTTGGGCTAAATCAAACAATTGTAAGTTCAAATAGAAAGATTTAGACATAATTAATCCAACAGGCCCTGTTGGGCTTAACAAACATGATCCTACTTGGCTATTTGAGCCAAATTAAACAAATACATGTTCAAAGTTCAAACATAATGAATCCAACAGGAAATAAATGGTACTACATCCTCCACTTCAAAGCTTGAATAAAAATAAAATCTACTTCAATAACATGATAATAACTAAGGATTCAAAAAGTCCAATATCAGATTAAACAAAAGTCTTGAATTTCCTCCTTAGCACAAGTCCATCAATTCATAACAACCTGCACAAAGAAAAAACAAAGTCTGCAGAATAGTCTTGTGTTTTATCGGTTCGGTTCGGTTTTTAAAGTCGGGATCTATATCTGAAACCGAAACCGAGCCGCATAATTCGGTTTTCAAAATTCTAAGAACCATACCATACCAATATCTTATTGGTTTGATTTTTCGGTTTCGGTATTTTCGGTATTATCGGTTTTTGTCGGTTTTTCTGCTCACCCTTAGTTGATGGTATCCTGACCTCAAATCTATCTTTGAGAACACTGCTGAACCTCCAAGCTGGTCAAATAAGTCTTCAATTCGGGGAAGCAGATACTTGTTCTTTATCGTGAGTCGATTCAACTCACGATAGTCGATGCACATTCTCATGCATCCATCCTTCTTCTTCACGAATAACACAGGTGCTCCCCAAGGTGAGACGCTTGGTCGGATATATCTCATATCGAGTAACTCCTGAATCTGCACCTTAAGTTCTTGTAGTTCTTTTGGCGCCATCATGTACGCGGCCTTTGATATAGGGGCTGCTCCAGGCACCAAGTCTATTGTAAATTCCACTTGTCTATCCGGTGGAACACCCGACAAGTTCTCCAGAAAAACATCTGAATAATTCTTAACGATATGGACATCTTCAATCATTAATTCGGACTTCGAATCCCCCATGATATTCACTAGATATCCTTGACAATTGCCTTTACGCAACATCTTCGTTGCTTTCATGGCTGATATCACTGGAGGGGCTTTGCTACGCTTAACCCCTTGAAAACGTCCTCTACTCCGGCTACTGGATGCAAGACCACGTTCCTCCTTGCGCATTGCAAAACAGCATCATACTTATCCAACCAATCCATGCCCAAGACTACGTCGAAGTTATTCATCTCTAATATGTATAGATCGACTAGATATAAATGTTCATTTATCTCTACGGTTATACTGTTAGCTATATCGTCAACAGAAATTGTTTCTCCTGCTGGTATACTAACTTCAAGTCTTTCTGAAGATTTTCTACTTCTAAATCCAGTCATGCAAAACAACTTCTTAGAGATAAATGAATGGGATGTGCTAGTATCAAATAACACCAAAGCAGGAATTCCAGCGACATATAACATACCTGACATCGTATCGGGCTTCTCCTTGTCAATCTCAGACAGACTGCACATGCGAGCCTTCCCCCCGAAACCTTGATTCTGGACCCTCATGTCTGGGCCATTGTTCCTCTGTGGGCACTGGGAGACCATGTGTCCTTCTTCATGGCACTGGTAGCATCGATTCTGTCCTAGCATTAAAACTCTCTTGTGCCTCTTCCCACATTTCGAGCAGGTCGGGTAGTCGTACTGTGCTTTTGACCCGGATGGTCCTTCCTTACTACCCTTCTTGTTGCTAGTATTATTACTCGGTCCTTGCCACTTCCTTTTGATCGAATTCACCATTGGTAGAACCCTAGCCTTTTCCATCTCCAATCTAGTTGATATGTCCTCGGTTCTGGACACGGCTTCCTTATATGTCATCTTCCCATGACTAGCCAGATGATGACGGATTCTGTCTTGGAGTCCATCCCGAAACTTTTGAACCTTCATGTCTTCATTCTCAACTATGAATGGTGCGAATCGGCACATGTGATCAAACTTCCTTTCGTACTCCGTGACCGTCATGCCTTCTTGAGTTAATTCCAGAAACTCTTTCTGCATTTTAGACTTATACGCCTGTGGGTAATACTTATCCATCATCGTTTCTTTAAATCATTCCCAAGATAGCGTTCTCCATTCTTCTTCGGTTCGGAGTCTCCAGGATCCGTTCCACCAAGTCATGGCGTCCTCCTTGAGTTGGAAGACTGCACAAAAAACCTTATGGGCATCCGTACAGGCCATGTAGTCGAAGATACTTTCCAAGTTCAATAGCCACTCCTCGATGGCAGCT
The DNA here is from genome assembly GCA_033398695.1 of Orobanche coerulescens. Classification (NCBI taxonomy): domain Eukaryota; kingdom Viridiplantae; phylum Streptophyta; class Magnoliopsida; order Lamiales; family Orobanchaceae; genus Orobanche; species Orobanche coerulescens. The sequence continues at coordinate 58,297,663 of CM065803.1, forward strand.
GGCCCTTCTCTCCCGAGGAACGTGGGAGGTTTGAACTTGTTGAACTGATTTATCACTCCGGCCTGAACTTGTCCTTGAGTGGCTGGAGGCATTATAGTCGCTCCTTGGAGAAGACTGGTTAGGCCTGAGAGCAACTGCTCCTGATTAGGGGCGTCACTCCCGCTTGAAGGCGTATTAAGTGCGCCTTGGGCTTGGTTTGGAGACTCAGTATTCGGGGTAGTATCGTGGGGAGCCATGTCCTGCCAACAAATCATTGTTCTTGTAAGTTCTTGAGAGCGAGAAATGAGGTAGAGATAAAGATATTTATACGCGTGGCAGAAAATAAAATAATTCATTACATATTGGAATTGATTAGTACGAGAAATTAAATATTTCATTAATTATAACTTTTGATAGTCAACATGTAATACTAAAATGGAAGTTGGGACTAATAGTTACTACTAAAATAAATAAAATACGAAATCTCAAAACTAATCCTCGTCGTCACTGCTAAGGATATCAATAACAGGAACAGGGGTGGGGACTCAGTCCAAGAGATGATATCCTCGTCATCCGAGTCAACCATTAGTTCGAGCTCTGGGTCCTCCTCTTCATCTGGATCTTTCTCAAACTCCTCCATCGGCTGTGACGGGGTGTCGTGCATCTCAAATATTTTTGGAATCTCGCCCCTCGAATACAAGCCGCGAATCCTTCCAGCAGCATACTGAAAGTCATCCACGACTATTCTTTCCTCCGGGGTCCTGCGGTTCGCCTCGTGTCACATGCGGTATATGGAGTAACTCCAATCATTAGGCAGAGTGATGATCAAATGCTCGACTTCTTCGATCGGATCTCCGGTCTTCCCAGACATGAACCATTTTTAAATCCTCTCGACCACATAGTGTGGGGCATTCTCGGGTAGTCCTGGGTTTCCCCAAGAGTCTCTGTGTGTCAGGGGGCGCGAGCTGGACCCCGTCTCGGTCCTCTTACGTGGAGTCACTGTAAATCCGGCCATACTAACAGGATACATGTATATTTACGTAAAATTATTAAGTTTTACGATATTATTTTAAATGTATGATAAACATGACTTGAAACTGATTACCTTGGAATGGAGTAACGAAGTAACGGCAGTCGAACATATGATATTCCCTTGAAGAAAAATGCATTTAACTTTAAAAATCTTCCGGCGTACCAGGAAAGTAGACCGGATTTTTCTCTGATACCATACTGTAACGACCCGATTTTCATAAGGTATTTTATGAATAAAATTTTAATAATGAGAAAACTTGTAGAAATTTCAAGTCGTTACTAAACATACATTTTCTAAAATATTTGCAGAACGTAAAAGGATTTCAAATTTCCAATACGACAAAATCCAGCAGCGGAAAATAATTTCTAAAAATAAAATTAATTGCTCATAGTAACTTGAGCGGAATTAAAAGAAATAATTATAATATTAATCATATGCCGGCATGCTCTGCAACCCGTTCTCTCCATTCCGAATTAACCTGAAAATTTTACATAAAAATAGGACGAGCTGTCTATCGCTCATGGGAACATCACAAATCAACAATAATCAAAATACATAACGGAGGCATAGCATGAATATTTGTTATATCAACTTGAGCATGTAAACATATGACTGCATGTAAATATATACTGAGACTTTGTATGAAAACATGTGACTGCATGTTAATCATATACTGATACTTGGTACGAAAAATATGTGATTGCATGTTAATCGTAAATATAACATATCACTCATACAGTCCAAATAAAGCAATTAAAATTGACAGGTAATAATTCTCACCTGAAATTGAAGTGATTTAAATGTTAATGCCTGAATGTGTATGAATTGTCCTAATTGTGCCCTTGATTCTCGGATCCTACAATCGGAATATAAATATACATAAATATTTAATTAAATTGAAAAGTATAATTTTATAAAAATAAAGATAAAATGAATAAGACTTGATTTAATTTGAAAGCTAAGTTTATAGGGCCAGATCTGCAAGATTTTAAAATTTGATTGGGGCCAAACTGAAAAGATTTAAAACTTGGGGCTAAAATGAAAATTCTAAGGATATTCTTCTCCCCGATGACTCATCTCTTTCTCTCGCTCAACGTATCACCGACTTCCCCTTCTCCAGAAATTCTTTGCGGTCGACCCAGAAATCTTCCGCTGGTACGCGAGCAGTCCAGGTCGGATAAGGAAGAAGTCTCCTACCGGCTACTTCCACTGCAGGCGAGGGACTGACGACGCGCGGCTGCGGCAGTCATGGTCCCCAGGTAGGGTATGGCGGCGGCGGCGGAGCATCGCCCGTGGACCGCGGGCTTCCGATCTGGACATATCGTTGGTATGTGGCGGCGATGGGTTTTTGCTCGTCGTCCAGGTGTTTGAACAGGCGACGGAACTAGGTTGTTCTCGGACATTGGGTGGTCGACGGCGGCGAACCGATTGGGGGCTAGAGCTATGATAACTAAACTTCGGCCGACTCCAGGTTGATGTTTCTTATTACTTTCAGAAACTGTTTTTCTGAAAACTCAAAGATGTGTGTGTGTGCGCGCGCTGTTGGGAAAAATATTGAAGATGGATGATGCTTGTTACGTGAAGATTGTGAAGGACCGAAAAAGATGGGAATAATATTTTGTGTTTTTGCTGTGAAATCGAGAGAATTGAACAGAAGAAAGATTGCCTGCGGATTGTTCTGCATGGTGATTTGATACGGAAATATTTGCTGTAAAATGATATGAAATCCCGTTTTGATCTGTCGAGAGTGCTGAGAGTGGTGTTTAAGCAGAAAAAATTTCAATCTAACTCCTATAACTCCCTCCCTATGATGCCCACTGTTCCCACTAAAGTGGTTGTGATAATGTGCAGAAAACTTCTCCCTTGTTTTAATCGTGTATGCTGGAGTGTGGGAGAAAATATTGGCTTGGGCTTAATTGATTTACTATAATATTTGGGCCTTAAATATTGTAATGGGTTTGGCTTAGGCGAGCCCAATCGAAATTGTAAGGTTTGATTGACCCCAAATGAATGAATTAAAATAATTAAAATGGACTTATATTATTTGGGCTGTGTAATTAATTGACTTGGGTCTATGGTTAAATTAAAAATTCATGAATTTGGCTTAATAAATAATCATAAGCCAACTGATAATTTAAATTAAATTATTATTCAATATTTACTATAAAAAAATAATTAATAAATTAAGAAATAATTTTCTAAATTTAGCAGGTATTACATATAATGTTAATACATTTTAATAATTTAGGTAAATCATATATTATTACAGTTGATATCAATAATCTTACTATGATTGAATATAAGGAAATGCTATAAGGGATAACCATATAAAAGTTTATTCTTAGAACGATAAAAAGATACTAAATGGGAGAATGGTTAGAAGATGTTACGCGGGAAAATTAAAAGAAGATGATAACTGAGAGAACCATGAGAATTGGCTACAGAGGAGAACTACAAGAGTAGTCTAAACAGAAGAATCATAAGAAGATACTAAATATGAAAATAATAAGAAGATGTTACACGAGAGAACCATAAGAATGTTCGAACATGGAGAACTATAAGAAGAAGCTACACAGGATAACCATAAAAGAGGTTGCACGTGGGAACCATAAGATGACGTCGCAAGGGAAAGCCATAAGAAGATGTTATACAAAAGAACTATAAGGAAATAAAGAATGGAAGAATCATAAGAAGATGCTAAATGATAGAACCATCAGATGTTATGTGGGAGAATCATAAGAATGTCCAAATATGGGAGAACCATAAGATGCTAGGTGAAAAAACGAAAATGCTAGATGTGAAAACCGCAATAAGATGCTACACGGGAGAACCATAAGATGATATGTTACATGGGAGAACTTAGAAAAACGATGCATAACGAGTTGCTACAAAGGAAAACCATAATAACAAGCAAAATGTGAGAACCTAAGAAGATGCTACACGAGAGCACAATAAGAAGATGCTAAACAGAAGAATCATTAATGTCCAAATGCAGAAGAACCATCAAAACGTTCAAACATGAAAGAACCTTAAGAAGATATTACTCTGAAAATTATAAGAAGAGACTGCATGCGATAACCATAATAAAATGTTGAACATAGTAACTATAATGAGATGCTACATGGAGGAACCAAAGAAGTGTGAAGTTATAAATTTTTATGAGGATTATCAGACACATAAACATGGCTCACAAAGAAGTTTTCAACAATTTGCGAGGTAATTTTCAAAATTAATGTTGTTAAGTAATATAACCCATATACTTACAATATGGAGAAAATTATCAAATTGGTCCCATATATGGGACCAATTGGCCAAAAACCCCCATCTGCTTCCGGCGGACCAAAAAAACCCCACATCTCCCCCCTACTTTAGCCAATGTAGTCCTCCGTCGCCGGCCGGAGTATTTTCCGGCCACCGGAGCTGACGTGGACGACACGTGGCAAAAAAAAATATAAAAACCTAAATAATATAAAAAATCTAAAAAAATTAAAAAATCTGGAATATTAAAAAACCTAAATTTAAAAAAAAATTTAAAAAAATTAAAAATTTTAAAATCTAAAAAAATTTAAAAAAATATAAAAACCTAAATAATAAAAAAAAATTTAAAAAAATTTAAAAAATCTAAAAAAATTGAAAGAATCTGAAAAATCGTAAAAACATTTAAAAAAAATAGAACCTTAGGTAATTATTTTTAATTCTGAAATATTAATATAAATATATTAGAATTTTTTATTTTATTTTTAATTTTATAATTCTGAAAACATTTTTTTTCAGAAAAATATTTTTTAAATTCAAAAGATTAATTTTATAATTATGAAAAAAAATATTTTTAATCTTTTTAATTTCTGAAATTTTTTTTTTTAATTTTATAATTCTGAAAAAAAATTAGTTTCTGAAAAAAAAAATGAGAAAATTATCAAAACGATCTTTTTCAGAATCTTTTCAGAAATTAAAAAGATTTTTTTTCCAGAATTATAAAATTAAAAAAAATATAATTTCTTTTTCAGAAATTAAAAAGATTAAAAAGATTTTTTTTCAGAATTATAAAATTAATCTTTTGAATTAAAAAGTTTTTTTCTAAAAAAAATCTTTTCAGAATTATAAAATTAAAAAATAAATAAATAATTCTAATATATTTATATTAATATTTCAGAATTAAAAATAATTACCTAAGGTTCTATTATTAAATTAAATTAAAAATTAATTTTTTTTAGATTTTTATATTATTTATGTTTTTATATATTTTTTTTAAATGTTTAGATTTTAAATTTTTCAAATTTTTTTTAAATTTTTTTAAATTTTTTTAGATTTTTTAAATTTTTTTAAATTTAGGTTTTTTAATATTCCAGATTTTTTAATTTTATTAGATTTTTTATATTATTTAGGTTTTTATATTTTTTTTGTCACGTGTCAGCCACGTGTCGTCCACGTCCACCTGGGCCGAAAAATACTCCGTGACGGAGGACTAAATTGGCTAAAGTAGAAGGAGATGTGGGATTTTTGACGTGATTTTTGATTCACGAGATGATTTTTTTTTCACAATCGATCCCACATACGCCAATTGATTGATTTTTTTCTCGCAATATGCATGAACTTTTTATTTCAAAAAGTGTTTATCCAAATTATTATAATATTATGCTTGTTGATAATGTTTTCTTAGCTTTGAAGATAAACATCTATTTGGCGTAATTTTAGACTTTGAGAAATTATATATTGTGTATGATAATACTAATAAGAATTTATGGTAAATTTATTTTTATGTTTGCCTCTTAAGTAAAAGAGAAATCTATTTCTTGTCGAAAATTGACGGGTTATGAACTAATTTTTAATAAAATAATTATCATATTTGTGCACTATCTAAACCGTTGTTGGTCTTTCATAACTAAATCCAAATTGTAAATGTATATTTGTTGTACAAATTAAAGGTCTATTCAGTCGAATTGACTGTCATTCCATATCGAATCATCAACATCGTCATCACATGTAATTTTAGTTAGTAAATGAAACAACAAAATAGAGTGCAACAATAAAATAATAGGAGTGGCTAAATAAACACCCCCATATACTAAAAAAACACCCCTACCCATATAAATAACATAGGGTTGTAGTAAAGTAATGATGACCCCTTTATTTCATTAATAAAATAATGATTACTAATTTATTTTTAATCAATAAATATTAATTAATTAATACATGTATTTATATATTATTTAATGATTAAATATTTAGGTAAATGATTACTTATTTATTTTAAATTAATAAATATTAATACCATATAGATTTTTTATATGTTATTATAAAAATATAAATGAATACATAAAAATAAAAATATGAGCCCAAAAATAATATCATTTAACATTCTTTCATAAATACACAAACACAAGAACTAGAGACCCAAAATAATACCCATTAACAATCCTCTATAGTTATAAAAGGTGCTTCGGGATTACAAGATTTCAGTTGCCTATAAAGTTCCAGATGTGACATGAACATAGTTTCCCATCCAGCTGCACACAGGGCTTTGTGGCGGATCCAGTAAGCCGAAATGATAGGCATCGGACAATCTCCTTCTAATTGTACCATCACATAATGACTATCATATACAAGTGATATCGTAATAATCCAATGGTACAAAAATTCTTCCGGACCTTTCCAAAGAGGAAAGAAAGTGATATATAGCGCCTTGCTTGGTTAAAAAAATAAGGACCACACCAATCAGGATACCTGTGTCAGGCATAAGCATCCAGTGTTTTGGAGGTGCAGGCGATTGTAAGTACTTCAATGAAGTATGTAGTTCATCGAATCCATCAGTGAAAACTCTAGCATAGGCATGGTATGAACTCAATAACTCGTCTAGCAGTTGACGCCGAATATAGAGCCACTCATCTTCGCCATACCCAAGACAAACAGATATTGCTCGAAATCCACAGTTTCCATCACCTCTCACATCTTAAATATGTGTGATGTAAGGATGAAATATCAATGGAATTTCATCCATTAGTCGATGAATGTAGCATGACTGAGGCTCTTCGTTCAAGTCTGGAATTTCGTTCAAGTCTGGAAGTGCGGTTACGTACGAACTATGTCTTGCCGGTTCCTTGTTCAACTCAACAGATTTTGACATGGTTGAAAAGTTGCGTCTTCTAGGAGCTTGATTTATAGAATCGACTCGTTTTTGTTTTTGTTTCTTCAAGCTTGGACGTCCGCGCGTATTTTTTTGAATTGCGGGTTCCCTAATGAGTGTTCTACTTGGCTGGAATATATCTAGTAGCTTTCTCATCATACTTTTTTTCACAACTTTCGACTGTTTTGTAATATCGGCAATTTTCGATTTTCGGTAAATTTCTTTTTTCGGCGGTAGTCAGTTTTGACGACTCGCTCATGACCGTTTCGTCATTCCGAGAATGATTAATTCTGCACTTTTTGTCATCCGAGCTCGTTTCGGTGTCGTTTTGTTGAGTTCCGTGCTTTTTAGCGGTTTTTCCGCACTTGAGTTCGATTCTTGCGAATCTCGTCCGAAACTGTTGTTTCGACTTTCTCGTAAGTTCATTTAATGTTATTATTCATGTTGCAAGCTTCGGTTTGGTTATTCGATCACGTATCGTGATTTTGGGGCGTTTTGGGCCATTTTCGTAATTTCCCAAAGTTTGGGGTAATTACTTTCCGTTGTCGAATTTCGAGCCTTCGGGTAGTCGGAATCGTGTGTTCTATTAGTGCTCGGATTCGTCTTTTCGAGTACTTCGTAACCGTATCTTCGATTCGTACTCAGGTTCGGGTTTTGGGGTCGTTCGGGCCGTCGGAGTTGGTCCCAGCCGAGTCATAGCCGGGCATGCTCGGGCGAGCCACCACGGCGAGAGTAACGTCGGTAGTGATCGGCGATTCGTCGTAAGGCCGATTACGCACGTAAGGCCCTGGCCGTAACGTGCGTAACGTTCGGCATTTTCCAGCGATGAAGTTCGCCATGGCGATTCGCACGTAAGCCATGGCCGATTACGTACGTAACCGGCCCGATCGGCTATTTAAGGTCCGCGGCGTTTTCTTGACCATTTCTCATTCTTTTTCTTCCCGTACGCGGTTGTGGGTGTGTGAATCATCTAGAGATGTTGTTGGACAATGAATCCATGAAGTGTTGAGGTTCATATCATCAATCATCCGTCCTATAACATCCTCCGATCTACCGAATCAGGTCAGATTTCCTAGAAATCTAGTTTTGGGGAATTTGGGTGTTTTGGTTGTTTTCATCCGTTTAATCCAATTTAACTTAGGATTATGATGGATTGATGATTATTTAGATGTTTTATATCTTTTCCCTTGTTATTCCATGGTTGGATCGTATCGATTCGTTATTTGGGTCGAGTTCTTGACCGACGCCTTGAAGGTGTCCGGTAAAATATCTTAGAGGGGTTTTCGGGCGTTCTACGATTATTCTTCCTCGTATGATCGATGATTTATTGATTATATATTGTTAGGGTCGAGTTTCTTGTGAAGAAACCAAGTTGAACCCTTCCGTTCGTTGTCGTCCTTCTTTTCGATTGCATCGGGCGTTTCGAAGCTTTCCGGTTGAGCCGTCTTCGTCGGGATACTTGCGTGCCGATTTTGAGGCAAGTACCTTGTCCATATAATTCTTGTTTTGTGAATATGATGATTGGTGATCGTCTTTATATGTTTGTTTGATTGTTTGAAACGAGTTTTCAAAAGATTTGATTAGCCTTGTTAAAGGCCCTCTTTCAAAACGCGTGTGTTTTGTGAATAGTGTGGTTTGAATGTTGTACCTTGATGTTTGCCCAATTTTGATTGGAGTTTTCTATAGTTTTCGGTGTACGAGATCCACGTTGGAGACTCAACAAGTATACTCCACATAGCACGAAAGGAGTCCCACTCAACTTGCGACCTGAATGATGGCCTACAATGCTTTTTAATATTTTCAGTAATGTGCCATCGGCAAAGTAACCGAGTGGCATCGGGAAAAACTTGTTGGCATGCATTCACCAATGCCAACTCTCTGTCCGTCACTATAACGCGTGGGTGCGTACACTTGTCTAGTGTCAACTTTAGACATGTTAATGCCCACTTATAGTTCTCCTCCCTTTCCTTAATGATAAAGGCAAAAGCTATGCTAAATGTCTTGTTGGTTGAAGTTACACCAACAATCTGAAGAAAAGGCATACCATATTTATTTGTTTTGTATGTTGCATCTACAATCAAAACGTGTGGAAATGATTTCCATATATCTAACGACAATGGGTGAACGAAGAATAGGTTTTCCAATTCATTTGAAATACTATTTACGGAAAACTCAAAAGAAATTTTTATCGGTCAAAAGTGTCATCAGAACCTGCATTGAAATACCGTTAATTAATAAAAATTCAGTATATAAATTAAATTTAAAATATACTTGTTGAATATACCGACCTGCATCGGAGTTTTTCCGTCATTCTGGGACGAGCGAAGCTTGTTCCGTGCATTGTATATGGTTTTTAGTATAGAAACATTCTTCTCGTCATGCTCTTTCAATATCGAGAGTATGTCACGTGGTGCAACATTCTGACTTGTTAAGTTAGCCACCAACTGATTTTCGTGTTCTTTCAACCGCCTAGCATAAGCATGTCCCTCCAAATGTTGTGCAGGTGGATGATTATGTTGATCACATATCACCCTTAACGTCCAACCGTCATATTGTTTAATATACGAACCTACCAATTGAAATTTACAATTGATTTTTTTGGTGCCAGAATTTTTACTTGTTGCTTTAATTTTGTATTCACCACCACGATCACAAATAAGTGTCACATAAGACACCACACCATTTTCCTTTGCCTTTGATCTTCTCGTCACGATGACATAACCAAGAGAGAATGCCGTGTTTTGCACCCATTCCATCAACTCATTAAGAGAATCAAACACCTAAAATTCAAATAAAAAATATTAGTAAACATTACGATGACCAAAAATCATTAATATCACGATAAGTATTTATACCTGATCGGTAAAAAATGGTGATATCCCCATAGAGAACTCATTGCCTTCATCTGAGTCTTTTCCGTATAAACTCGACATCTTTTCGATAAACACTACAAATTATAAAAACATATTAAAAATAAATGTGTTTTTTAAAAAAGAATTGATTTTTTTATTAAAAACCATATTATAGAAAAACTGATTTTGAAAAATAAGTATTTGTTCAAACCCATTTTTTATAAAAAAAGTAATTAAAAACCCAAGATTCAAGCCCATATTATGAGTTTAAAATCAAAACCCAATCCCTAGCCCTACTTCATCTTCTCATTTCAGCCCAACCTACCCCACCTAACTCAATATCTCTCAACCTCTCTGTCTCTGTCTATCTCACGAGCCAAAACATGTGTACCGCGAAGGAAGGAGATGGAGGAGCTTCTCTGTCTCTCTCTACCTCTCCTCTCTCTTTAATGGCCGGCGGTGGCTGGAGGCTTGAGGCTGGTGGGGCTCGATCCGGCAGTTTGGTCGGCGGTGGCTGGAGGCTTGAGGCCGATGGGGCTCGATCCGGCGGTTTGGTCGGCGGTGGCTGCTTGAGGCTGGTGGTCCGACGGTATATCTCTCTCCCTTTCTGTTTCAACAGATTTAGATGGTGGTTAGTCGCCGACGGTGAGCAACTTGAGGATGATTTTCACTTTATATCTCTCTCCCTTTCTGTTTCAACAGATTTAGATGGTGGTTAGTCGCCGGCGGTGGGGATTTTAGGTTTTCAGTTTTTTTTTTTTTTTGAGTTAATCTTTGTTTCTTGGTGGACTTAGGTTGCCGGAGGTAGATTGGTGATTATTGCTGATGTAAATTAGTCACTTTTATGTGTAAATTAGTCTCTTTAATCAGGTGGTTACTGGTTGGATCGTGTGTGTTAGGAAGAAAACAATCAATGTAATTAATTTTTTTTTCAGTTTCTTGGTATTCAAAAGTACAAGGACACATATTCCAATTTGTTTATTATTTGACTTTTGAATTAGGTTGTATAAATTGCTGGAATTAATTTTTCTTTGATTTTTACAATGTGAGCAACAAATATAATTATATTTAAACGAGTACAAATTCATATTAAAAAAAAGGTGGTCTGCATTAACTTCTCAAAAAGCTAGTCTTGGTTCCAACTTTTAATTTTGATGGGACAGCATAATACTTTGATACAGTTAATTGTCTTATTTGATTTTTAAATTAGGGTGTATAAAGAGTATATGGTGTATATTTAGCAGCACCCATAATAATAACGTTCAACTATGAACATTCTGTTATAAAGTAATGATCATTCGGTTATGAAATAATGGATTTTCAGTTAATAATTTGGAGAAACAATAAAAATTAAATGCCTCTTTCACAAGAAACAATGGGGTCGCCGATGTGTATTCCCCAGAGAATTCTTCACCAATTAAAAACTCTTTTTTAGTATTCCCAGTTGGAGTTGAGGTTCCAATTGGAGTTGAGGACGTAAATATTTTGTTTTCTGTTGGTGCGGGTATTGACCGTATTCATGTATATAATTTATTAATTACTTTATCATACGAAAAATGTGAAACTAATTCATCATAATTTTTCTACTTAAAACCAAATCTGAATATAGTACTTATTTACAATTTGATTGAAAATGTACAAAAAAAAAAATAACGAATATTTTACCTTATGGAGTGTAGATTTTTTTTTTATCATTTTTCCATTACTTCATGAAGGGTATAATTGTAATCTCAAGGGAGAGTGTACTTGAATCTTTATTTATATATATTAAAGCTTACTCCTCATTTCTCATGCCCAAAACATAATCCAAAAATAGATAAGTAATCAAAGGAAATCCGAAATATCCAAACATATCTATCTTTACAAAACACACATCATTGTTTCATATTAGCGTCATTCGATTATAATTAATAAAATCTTTCCATCTAACTACTAATTGATTAAATCATCAAAAAAATTAAAAAAGAAATCGTTCTTCATTTCGGAAGATTGTCGTATTTAATAATATAAAGTAATCAATCAATATTTATAGTTTTCAAATAGAATTAGATATGACTAAAGCATAATATTATTAAATTATAATTACAAATTAAGATAATAATAAGTACATCAATTATAAGATAATCACAATTTAGAAATAATACCAATTATCTCATCATATCTTCAACATTGGACCATCACCCAATTTTTTAATTTGATTTGTATTTACCTGGTCAAATTATTAAGTTTAACCCGATAATTAGTTTATTACTATTATTAATCTATTCCAGCTTATACTAGGCCCATAAATTTAAATTATTTTACACATTACATGAAACAAGACATGTTGAAAAAGTAATTTCTTATAATATATTCCTTTGCCAACAATTCCATTAATATAATTATTGAGTTGGATAATCTAAACAGATCAAAATATTATTAACTTATGATTAAATTTTCAATTAATATGTACAACTATTATTACAAGATAACCACAATATAAACGGATGTTACGATTGATCAGATAGAATTAATTTATTCTCGATAGAATCAAAATTTGTATACTAAGGTAAACTATGTGATTGTATGTTATTTATACGAAATAATTTCGAAAGTAGGGCTATGCAATCAGACAAGAATAAACCTACGTAATTGAAGCAGAGATCATCACTGGAAGTAATGCGGGAACGAAGTGCTGATTCTCAGGATATCTCTCACGCCTTCTGATCTGAGATTGCCTTTCAAATTCACAAGAAGACAATATTTCCTCATTGTGTCGCTTGCAATGACGATAAACAAGAGTCAAGGTCAAGTCTCTCTCACAAGTTGGACTATTTCTTAGAAAACTTGATTCTGTCATGATCAGTTCTATGAGTCGGTTAAGGGTTACTCACCCTAAGAGACTCAAAATCTTGATATCGACGAGGAGAGAAATATGTCTACCACGACGTCGAATATAGTATAGACTTTTGTAATTTGTAAAATAATTGTACATGTATATTTCTTTATTTTATAAATTATTCATCATTCTTTTATTCTATTTTAATCTTTGAAGACACTCAAATTAAAACAATACTTATTATTATTTTTATAACTTGAATTACCGTCCGTACAATGCACTAGAGGCTTTACTTGTAATATCCGAAATTTCTACTATGACTGTTTAATATTATTTTATCCGAATTATATTGTATAGTGTGGAATATGTACAGTATGGATAAAATAAATAAAAGACCGAGACATTTGTATTGGCATAATTGTCGTACTTGGTCGACAATTGCATTTGAGGACATAGTGTGTTGTGTATATGTATTCGGTGTATTGAGACGACAAACAAGATCAGTGTAAATGGCTAAGTATAGAAGCCATAACGTACGTTGAGCATATGAGCTTACATACGTTAATCCCCAACAGTTACGTACGTTAGCGTGAGGTCTTTACGTACGTTAAAGTATCAGGTGAGATATAGTTGGCTGATCAGAGAGGACTTTGTCAAGCGTAGCGTATGTTAAGCATAGGAGCTTACGTACGCAAAGACACTGACTTAACGTACGTTACGTAGTTTACATAACGTACGTTATGAAGAGAATCAGACATGATCAGGCTATAACCGACAAGTGGGTCTCGTGATCGGCAGATTTAAACGCAGAACGTGGACAGACAAGTCAATGTCATGTATTACGTACGTTATGGACTACACAATACGTACGCTAAGTGGATATTTACTGTAGCAAGTCAATGTGTGTATTACGTACGTTATGGCCTATGCATTACGTACGTAAGCGATCGAACGAAACAAGGCAGTGAGTTCTTGAATGATGTTACGTACGCTATGAAGGACCTGTAGCGTACGTAAGGTGCATTACGTATGTTAATGTGGATTGGTAACGTACGTAATGAGCGCTGCAGATTATAAATGGAGGATCGGTTTTTCATTTCTTCACGAGAACAAAACCATTCCTTATTGCCAAATTCGTCCCCCTTCATATGTTGGTGAAAATAAACCCCTTCTAACTTTGTTATAAGCTTGGAAACATGTATTTGAGGTTTGGATATGAAGATATCGATGATCCTTGATGTGTTTGATGGTGTTGTTCATGTTCTTGAGGTATGTTGATGAACTCTACACCTTCAATTCGGATTTTGATGTTATGGTTGATGAATGATTCATATGAAGATGATTATGATGTTTTGTTACGATTCTTGAGGTTATGTGAATTGTATGTTGAAGAATATGATGATATAGGACTTGGATTATGAGTTGGATGATTTTCTACATGTTAAAGGATATCGAATTATGTTGTTTTGATGACTATGAACATGGTTTCGAAATCACTTAGTGTTCTTGAAGAACTTTTGATAAATTAAACATAGCAAGACGATTGTTGTTGGATTATCGGTATTTTTAGATATGAAGATGGAATGTTCGTTAGGTCATGTTGATTGTAGTGGTAGAATTCGTATGTTCTTGATGAAATACGAATCATGATAAACATTTTGGAATCCGGAAAGATTGTGATTGATCATCGAATATGATTTCCTTTACATTCGTATCGGTAATCGTATTGTGGTTGTGAATTCATAATTGTTTGAGTTGGATTGTTCGGACTTGTGGTTAATCGAGATATTGTAAAATCGTTGGGTTAGTTGATCGGTTATATTGATTGTTAATAACGATTATCGGATTTCGGTTCGTATTATGAATATGAGTTCGTGATGGTTTGAGTTATATTATTTGGTTTTGTATATGATCAAGGAATTGTTGAGCCGTTGAATTTGATTGATTGGTTATATCGGGAATTGATTATTATCGAATGTGTGTTACTTGATTACTTCAATAGGTTGTGATCATTGATCGTTGGTTATAATCGTCGACTAGAAAAGTGTGTTGCGGTCGTGTTCGAAAATGTTGTGAATTGCTTTGGTCAGGGCCGAGGAGCTCGTAGACGAAGGCAATGGGATTGGTAGCGGCTTCATCATCGTTGTGTCGGTATCGAGGCAAGTTATTACTTGCACAATCTATAATAGTTAATGAATGGTTTCAGTTTCATTCGTTTATAATTCATATAGCAATGACTATAATTGTGAACACTGGAAATTTGGGATTATACGTTGTTTTCGGATTTTGGGAATTTAAATCATAATGTATATGATTTACTTTTGTTATTGGTATACTTGAGTATCGAGGATACATTGTGGTAAAGATGAAGATATTATAACACCCCAAAAGGCGGCTATTACAGTGCACCCCACCCTGGGATCCACCAGGCGATACCAAAATATCATCTCACATCAATTAAATCATAACTGTGATACCGACCCACATTTTAATATTCATCACCTCGACGAGAGGTTCATACACCATATTACTAAAATACCACACACACAGGATCCGAACGTTAATATAAACCATATGGAGATGGAATATATTTAAAGTACTAGTACAATTTAAAATGAGTTATAACAAAGCAAAGTAATACCAATACATGGTCCAAAATACAACTGAATAAAATAGACTCGGGACCCCTAAACTAGTATCCTGCAAACCCTTCGTCGCCGCCGTGCTCTCCCTGCGCCATATCCTTGCCTCAACCTAAAATACAACACAAGTATTTCGCCCAAAACCACAGGGTCGGATATACATGATAATAATTCTCAAGATGTTATAAAATTCATATACACTGGTTCTCAATAAAAACAATCCGACTGTCGTAACATACCACTCGAGCGAACCAATAGTCAAACCGTCGAATCATACTCAATCATACATGGAGTATAAACGACCAAACATTATGGCTCAAGACGGACATCACAGTATGCCCAATCTAGAAATGTGTCCGTGCACATGTCCACCCCGTATATGGAATCCAGGATATACGTGGGACATGTACCTAATTAGCCTCATGAAGTAACGTCTTGTGTGCATGGTCCAAATGCGGAAACAATCAACGCACGACCATCTGTTCCTGGCTAAAAATCCTACACAATAACCAATTGACACACAGATATGATTCCAGATATGTCACGATGCAACATGACAACTAAACTCAACAAATTAATCATCGAACGGGGATCAAGACACCAAAGCGATAAACTATGATCAACAAGACCAATGATATCAAAAGGTACGAACTTGGGAATACAATCCCACCATAAACGATACACAAGAGTCAACACGATATCTCATTATGAATCATAGATTCATAAAGCAACACGTACACACGAAATGTATAACATTCACAAGAATTCCAATTATTGTTATAACCAAGCAAGATAACTTGCCTCAATTCGAAGACGGAAATACTCCTTCCTTGACAAACGAACGGTCCCCATTAAGTAATAATCGCTCAAAACAATAAACCTTGTAAGTGATACAATCCATTCAATAACATATTCTCATAACTATCGATATCTAGTTCAATGGAATAACATCCTAGTTTCAATCCGATTAGTTCAACTATCTATCTATATATCTATCTATATATATATATATATATCCGCATTCCATTTCAAGGATTCATACTAACTTCAATTCGTTCTTACAATCGGTTATCGTTTTATGACGTTCTTAATTACTCGTATGGTTATAATGTATAAGAATCATCAAGAGCAAACGCTAAGTAATCATGATGCTGATAAAACTTCCTAAGAACATCATCAATATTTTTAAAACGACAATTTAAACAGCTTTGTTCATCAATTCATCAAGTTCTTCAAGAACACATCATCACCATGAGGATTATTCAAAGACTATTGGCATCCATACGAAACAAGTTCCATGTTTGGGGAATCATCTCTAAATTTATCATTCTAGGATTCACCTAATCTAGGTTGTAATATAATCAAGTATTCATCGCAATAACATCACGAAACTGTAATATCCGGATTTATTACAGTGTATTTCATCTGTATTCAAACCATGTATTATTCGGATTGGTGATTTTGATTATTGGAGTATGATATTTCATGCATTGATATCATTTTACATAAGTATAGAAACTTGCAAAATTGCTCAAGCAACCTCGTGATAGCGCACGCTAAGAATGTATCTTAACGAGCGCTATCGGGCCATTATTAGCGCACGCTATGAAGATAGGAGTTGCGTGCGCTAAGAACTCAATTATTGAGCGGGACGGCTAACACATGCGCCAGCCGGGACATGGGTCCAGATAAGATTCCATTGACGCTTTTGGACAAATTCTGAAGTCAACCATTATTAGCGCACGCTAAGGGATGCTTAGTAGCGTGCGCTAACTTGTCAATAATGCAGAATATTATAAATAGGACATCAACTGTTTTGGCTTTCATTTCTTTCGCCCTTTCTTCATCCTTGAGAGTTCAGAGAGCTGTAGTGATACTTCTATACACTTAGAACACATATTGTTGGTGTTTATACATTGGTTATCACTTGGGAATGTTCATGGAAGTGGAATAGCACCTTGGAGTGGCATACAACCAACCGGAGTGGGATTCTACCTTACGGTTCAGTGATTTCGTCATTTTAAGGTATGTTCAATCTATCTCCAGACTTAGAGTTGGATTCTAACGATTTGGATGATCATGTTAACAAGATATGGATATTCATAGATGAATTATCCAAGTATATCATGTTTAGAATAGTGAGATGAATAAGCCTTAAATACCTTGATTATAATCATCATGATTCGAATCTTAGTACACTGAATATGTGAAGAGAAGCTTCTATCATTGGTAAACCGAATCTAATAGATGATTCCATAGTAATCTTGGACTAGACGTTAACATCCTTATTGTTAGATAAATCTAAAGGTTTGATCATGGAAGGATTTATCTAGTATATATAGGACGTTTATCAACTTCAGTATGATAATATGGATTGATATAGAGGTGTTGATATCAACCGTTAAGCTTTTCGAATTGTCGTATGAAGATTTGAAGTCGGAATGGAATATGGTTTTATATTGGTATGCATATCCTTGAATCCGAAATTGTCTTTATCCGTAAAATCATTCATAAGAGTATGAACTTGGTATTCATGGAAGTAACATGAATTATCACGAAGGATTTCATTGTTTCGTTCATGGCAAGAACAGTTTACTGCTCAGCAGTAAACTGCCATGCAGAAATAGCGCACGCTATGCTATGCAGTTTAACGTGCGCTATCGAGCACTAGTTAGCGTGCGCTACGTTTGGTACGTAACGTACGCTAGACCATCAGACGAGTCAGTTGGCTGGTCAGTGAAGTACTGACCATGCATAGTTAGCGTACGCTAGGCTTTGTTGTTTGCGTGCGCTATCGGGCAGACTTAACGCACGCTACACAGAGTACTTAGCGTGCGCTAAGCAGTTCGGACAGAATGCATTTTATGAACTTTTGGCCGTGAATCGAATTGTTAAACATTCATACGACGTGAGATAAATCCTATATCATTTCTTTTGTTAAGGTTTGGTCTCGTTACGTGATTGATTGAGGAGGACGACCGTCGAGTGTTCATTTCCGTGGGAGTGTTGTTATTGTCTTCAAATCGAGGCAAGTACCTTAATTGTTTTATGTATTGTTGTTATACATATTGTTGTGCATGTATGTCGTTATTGTATGTCCACCTCGTGTTGGTCCGACGGGATCATCGGGGGATCTATGCTAGCGTGCGCTGGATCATCGGACGGGTTTTTCCACCACGGGTTGGTCTGACGGGATCATCGTGGGTTCTAGGCAGTGAACGCTGGATCGATGGAATTACCATGTGTATGTATTGATATCATGTTGTGATTATCAGTTGTATATGTTATGTTTGAGTTTCTCGTAGGAGAAGACTCGTTACGTTATTATTATTCTTCGTGAGACATGAATAATATGTTGTGGTACTTGTACTAGCATCGTTGTGCTAACCCCTTCGGGGGTGAACATTTTGTTTGTGTTCAGGATCCAGGAGAGCGGGGAAACAACCACTGGAACTGTATGACGACGAGGGTGCAGAGTGATGTCCCGACCGGGTTTATTTATCTGTTGTTTATTCGTTATTTCAATAAGTACTCGAGTACGAAGTCGTTTGTGATGATTTGAATTCGGTGATGTATTATTGAGTGCTGTTGAATAATTGTACTATTTTTGTATTTGGTCAGAACTGATGTACTGTAATTCCGTTATTTCCATTCGTCAGTACCCTTTTATACTTGTTCAATTCTTCAGCCTTGTAAATCCTTATGTAAAGGATTTACGGCGCTGTAATATTCCCGAATATATCGGGGGTGTTACAGAATATGGTATCGGAGCTAAGATTATGGATATCTTGGCCATTGGGTTAAAATAGGGGTCATTTATGTCTTTTAGGGTAACCGGCCGTGAATGACATCACTGCACTGCCTACGTCTTCATGCGAACAGTGGTTGTAAGTTCCTAAACTCTATCTCGTTCTTTACATATTGTATCTCTTTATACTCGAATATTAGAACGATGTTGTTTCCTGTATATTGAGTATTTATGCTTACAGTATGTTGAGAGGCGGACGTGGACGTGGTCGCGGTCGTGGACGCGGACGAAGAAATGCCGAAAGGGAGGCGTCGCCTTCTAACCAGGCCAGTCATAGCTCCGGCGAGCCACAACAATCTATTAATAATGAACCAGATCCTGCTGTACCAGAGATCCTTCGTCAAGTGGTGAACCAGATGACTCAGTTCGCCCAGGTCGTGGACCGAATGCAAGTGGCGGTGGGACTACAGCAGGGAGAGAGAGAAGGGATCCCACATGGGAAATCAAGGTGACCGGTGGTGCAAGAGGTGGCGAAGATGCAACCACCCAAATTCGACGGTATTTCGAGACTCCCACAGGATCATTGGTTGAAAGAACTGGAGAAAATCTTTGCCAATTAATCGCCCAGACGGCAATGGAGAGCCTCTATCACTCAATATTTTACGATAGGGTAAGCGTCCGAATGGTGGGAAGCCATCCGGCTGTAGACCATGATGCCGATTGACAGAGTTTAGATTGATGATGGAAGCTCAGTGTGCCCTCGTCTGTGAGGAAGCCAAAGTTCGGGAGTTTTTCTCCGCTCGGCCTTCCGATGTGCCACTATCCTGTGCGATCAAGACGTTTAACCAAAGTGGCATTTGTTCGACATCCGGTCGAGCAGATGCAGAAATGATGATCCATTTCGATATGAGGATGAAACTGAAGTTCGAGGTACATGTCCGGATTCGAATGTACCACACTCCGCCAATACCAGGATAAGGCGTTGGCATATGAGATCAAGGAAGCAGCCATGGAGAAATTTGCGGAAACCAAGAAACAGAAAGTCTCTGGTACTTTTACAGAGCACAAGAGCAGCGGGCCCCGTAAGGCCCAGTCATCCTTTCACTCTTTCAAGAAACCTCCGCACCCAGCTAGGAGCGGAAAGAACTTCGGGGCGACATCAACTATTACTGATGTTACCAGGAAATGCTTTAACTGCGCCCAGACGGGGCACTATCGACGGAATTGCCCCCTTCCTGCCGTGATTTGTTTTGATTGTGGATGAGAGGGACATCGGGCGGTGTTTTTTGAAGAGGCTGCAAAGTCTTTTAGAGCCCGTACACCACAGCCAGTCCAGAAGGAGGCCAGTATTCCACAGACGCAGCAAAGTGTTCAAATGCCTCAGAATTTTGGCCGCGGGCGAGGCAGAGGACAATGGGACCGAAAGGGGACATCGAGTGCCGGATCTGCTCCCCCACGTCTGTACGAGATGAGGAGGACAGACGATCAGGATGCTGCTGTCGCATCAGGTACTGTCCAGATCCTTTCCCATCCAGTTAGCGTTTTATTCGATATAGGAGCTACACATTCTTTCATATCTTTGTCTTGTGTAAATCGTTTGAATATTTCCGGTTTTCATGCTTGTGAACCTTATGTTGTTGGTTTACCGAGTGGAGAGAGGATTATCGGAAATTTAGAAACTAGAAATTTCCCTGTATCATTTGGAGGCAGAGAGTGGCTCTCAAATCTGATCATGATAGAAATGCAAGGAGATGACCTGATACTCGGAGACGATTGGCTTAATCGGTATGGAGCAATTGTAAATTACCGAAGGAGGAATATCTCGCTGATCGCTGACGATGGTTCCGGGATTCTGTTTGAGGGATGGAAACCGAGAAGCTCAGGAAAGTTGATCAAGGCGATGAAAGCTGTCAAATTGTTGAAACAAGGTTGTACCGGGTACTGGTGTTACGCAATGAAGAAAGAAGAAGAAATTGTGGAACTTTCATCTATTCCTGTTGTGAACGAATTTCCAGATGTATTTCCTGATGAATTACCTGGGCTACCTCCACGAAGGGATGTAGAATTTACTATTGAGCTGGAACCTGGAGCGACACCAATTTCTAAGGCGCCGTATCGTATGTCACCTACTGAGATGTACGAACTGAAGAAGCAGCTGGAGGAGTTACTGGACAAGGGCTATATTCAGCCAAGCGTTTCACCCTGGGGAGCACCAGTTCTTTTCGTCAGAAAGAAGGATGGATCGCTCCGACTGTGTATTGACTATCGAGAGCTGAACAAGATGACGATTAAGAACAAGTATCCGTTGCCACGGATTGATGATTTGTTTGACCAGTTACAAGGGGCAATGGTATTTTCTAAAATCGATCTGAGATCAGGATATCATCAGCTGAGGATTAAGGAGTCTGATGTTCCGAAATCAGCGTTCAGAACTCGCTACGGGCATTATGAGTTTGTAGTGATGCCGTTTGGTCTCACTAACGCACCTGCTGTATTTATGCAATTGATGAACAGAGTGTTCATTGAATTTTTGGACAAATTTGTGGTCGTATTTATTGATGACATTCTGGTGTATTCTAAGAGTGCGGAAGAACATGCGCAGCATTTGCGGATTGTATTGGAGCTTTTGAGAAACGAACAATTGTACGCCAAACTTTCTAAGTGTGAATTCTGGATAAAGGAAGTAATGTTCCTCGGCCATGTGGTGTCCGCTAGAGGAGTCCGAGTAGATCCTCAGAAGATCGAAGCAATATTGGATTGGAAGCCTCCAAAGAACGTGAAAGAGGTCCGAAGCTTCTTAGGACTTGCTGGATACTATCGTCGATTCGTGGAAGGGTTTTCTAAAGTCTCCCGCCCACTTACTCGACTCCTGCAGAAAACTCAAAAGTTTGAGTGGAATGAATTATGTCATATTAGCTTTGATGAATTGAAGAAGGGATTGACGACGGCACCGATTCTATCACTTAGCGAGGCTGAAGGATTCATAGTTCTGATGATGCTTGAACCAAGGACTTGGGTGCGTGTTGATGCGAGAATGATAAGGTGATCTCTTATGCGTCGCGAGAACGAAACCTTATGAAGTGAATTACCCGACACATGATTTGGAGCTAGCGGTGGTTTTGCCTTGAAGATCTGGAGGCATTATGCATGACGGGACTCACTGTCAGATCTTTACGGATCATAAGAGTCTCAAGTACATATTTAGTCAGAAAGAGTTGAATATGCGGCAAAGAAGATGGTTGGAACTGATTAAGGACTATGACTTGGATATTTTATATCATCCAGGCAAAGCGAATGTAGTGGCCGATGCACTTAGCCGCAAGCCTGTCTCTATTCAGATGCTGGAGACGCTGACATCCCAACTTAGCCTTCAACGAGAAATGATTCGTGAAGGAATTGAGGTATGGTTACAAAGAGTCCAAGGACAACTGTGCGTGATGGAGATAACTTCATCTTTAACCGAAGAAATCAAATCTAGACAGGTAGATGATCCTCTGATGATTCGGTTACATGATGAAGTGATCAAAGGAAAGGCCCCCGGATTCATAATTCATGACGATGGAGTTTTGAGATTTCAGAACCGACTCTGCGTTCCCGATGTTGATGTTCTGAAACAGACGATTATGAAGGAAGCTCATAGTTCGCCCTATTCTATCCACCCGGGCACCAGTAAAATGTATAAGGACTTGAAGCAGAATTTCTGGTGGGGCAACATGAAGAAAGACGTAGCGGACTATGTTTCGAAATGCTTGACTTGTCAGCAGGTTAAGATCGAGCATCAACGACCTGCTGGAATGTTGAAGCCGCTCCCGATTCCTGAATGGAAGTGGGAGGACATATCAATGGACTTTATCACTAATATGCCGAAAACCAGGACACGAATGAACATGATTTGGGTGATAGTTGATCGTTTAACCAAATCGGCTCATTTTCTAGGCATTAAGGATACGTGGGGACCAGAGAGGTTGGCACGAGTCTTTATTTCGGAGATAGTTCGATTGCATGGTACGCCGAAAACCATTGTTTCTGATCGAGACGGTCGTTTTGTGTCTCACTTTTGGAAAGCAGTTCATAAGGCCTTGGGGATCGAATTGAACTTCAGTACAACTTATCACCCGCATGATCGACGGACAATGCAGAGAACTATACAAACGGTGGAAGACATGCTAAGGGCCTGTGCCTTAGATTGGTCAAACGATTGGGAAGTTCATCTACCGTTGATTGAATTTACTTACAACAATAGTTGGCATGATTCCATTAAGATGGCACCGTTTGAGGCATTATACGGAAGGAGATGCAGATCGCCCCTATGCTGGGACGATTCATCGGACTTGATCGGAACAGAACCAGAGTTGATCGAGCAGACTCGAGAGAAGATAGCCTTAATTCGTGAGAGGTCATTGTTGCTCGTAGTCGCGAAATCTATGCGGACGCACGCCGCCCATTGGAGTTGATCGGAGATCACGTACTTTTGAAGGTTTCTCCTACTCGGGGAATCTTTCGTTTCGGAAGGAATGGAAAGCTGAGTCCGAGATATATCGGACCATTTGAGATCCTCGAGAGAGTTGGGGAGTTGGCATACAGATTAGCATTGCCGCCGTCATTGTGCCATGTTCATAACGTGTTCCACGCATCCCAGTTGCGGAGATATATACCAGATTCCAGTCATATCATTGATTTCGGTGAGATCGAAGTCACACAGGATGGGACGTTTGAAGAAAGACCGGTCAAGATACTCGAGAGTCGAGTTAAGCAACTGAGGAACAAACCAATCGTTTTGGTCAAAGTTCAGTGGTCACGTCACGGAGTGGAAAAAGCCACCTGGGAAACGGAAGCTGATATGAAGTCTAGATATCCCGAGTTATTTTCGTCTTGAGTTTCGAGACGAAACTCCTTTTTAGTAGGAGAGTATGTAATATCCGGATTTATTACAGTGTATTTCATCTGTATTCAAACCATGTATTATTCGGATTGGTAATTTTGATTATTGGAGTATGATATTTCATGCATTGATATCATTTTACATAAGTATAGAAACTTGCAAAATTGCTCAAGCAACCTCGTGATAGCGCACGCTAAGAATGTATCTTAACGCGCGCTATCGGGCCATTATTAGCGCACGCTATGAAGATAGGAGTTGCGTGCGCTAAGAACTCAATTATTGAGCGGGACGGCTAACACATGCGCCAGCCGGGACATGGGTCCGGATAAGATTCCCGCTCACGCACCCGGACAAATTCTGAAGTCAACCATTATTAGCGCACGCTAAGGGATGCTTAGTAGCGTGCGCTAACTTGTCAATAATGCAGAATATTATAAATAGGACATCAACTGTTTTGGCTTTCATTTCTTTCGCCCTTTCTTCATCCTTGAGAGTTCAGAGAGCTGTAGTGATACTTCTATACACTTAGAATACATATTGTTGGTGTTTATACATTGGTTATCACTTGGGAATGTTCATGGAAGTGGAATAGCACCTTGGAGTGGCATACAACCAACCGGAGTGGGATTCTACCTTACGGTTCAGTGATTTCGTCATTTTAAGGTATGTTCAATCTATCTCCAGACTTAGAGTTGGATTCTAACGATTTGGATGATCATGTTAACAAGATATGGATCTTCATAGATGAATTATCCAAGTATATCATGTTTAGAATAGTGAGATGAATAAGCCTTAAATACCTTGATTATAATCATCATGATTCGAATCTTAGTACACTGAATATGTGAAGAGAAGCTTCTATCATTGGTAAACCGAATCTAATAGATGATTCCATAGTAATCTTGGACTAGACGTTAACATCCTTATTGTTAGATAAATCTAAAGGTTTGATCATGGAAGGATTTATCTAGTATATATAGGACGTTTATCAACTTCAGTATGATAATATGGATTGATATAGAGGTGTTGATATCAACCGTTAAGCTTTTCGAATTGTCGTATGAAGATTTGAAGTCAGAATGGAATATGGTTTTATATTGGTATGCATATCCTTGAATCCGAAATTGTCTTTATCCGTAAAATCATTCATAAGAGTATGAACTTGGTATTCATGGAAGTAACATGAATTATCACGAAGGATTTCATTGTTTCGTTCATGGCAAGAAACGATTCTTGCTCGTGATGCCGCCATGCGTAAATAGCGCACGCTATGCTATGCGCTTTAACGTGCGCTTCTCGAGCACTAGTTAGCGTGCGCTACGTTTGGTACGTAACGTCGTTAGACCATCGACGAGTCGATTGGCTGGTCGGTGAAATCGATCATGCATAGTTAGCGACGCTAGGCTTTGTTGTTTGCGTGCGCTATCAGGCGGAACTTAACGCACGCTACACAGAGTACTTAGCGTGCGCTAAGCAGTTCGGACAGAATGCATTTTATGAACTTTTGGCCGTGAATCGAATTGTTAAACATTCATACGACGTGAGATAAATCCTATATCATTTCTTTTGTTAAGGTTTGGTCTCGTTACGTGATTGATTGAGGAGGACGACCGTCGAGTGTTCATTTCCGTGGGAGTGTTGTTATTGTCTTCAAATCGAGGCAAGTACCTTAATTGTTTTATGTATTGTTGTTATACATATTGTTGTGCATGTATGTCGTTATTGTATGTCCACCTCGTGTTGGTCCGACGGGATCATCGGGGGATCTATGCTAGCGTGCGCTGGATCATCGGATGGTTTTTTCCACCACGGGTTGGTCTGACGGGATCATCGTGGGTTCTAGGCAGTGAACGCTGGATCGATGGAATTACCATGTGTATGTATTGATATCATGTTGTGATTATCAGTTGTGTATGTTATGTTTGAGTTTCTCGTAGGAGAAGACTCGTTACGTTATTATTATTCTTCGTGAGACATGAATAATATGTTGTGGTACTTGTACTAGCATCGTTGTGCTAACCCCTTCGGGGGTGAACATTTTGTTTGTGTTCAGGATCCAGGAGAGCGGGGAAACAACCACTGGAACTGTATGACGACGAGGGTGCAGAGTGATGTCCCGACCGGGTTTATTTATCTGTTGTTTATTCGTTATTTCAATAAGTACTCGAGTACGAAGTCGTTTGTGATGATTTGAATTCGGTGATGTATTATTGAGTGCTGTTGAATAATTGTACTATTTGTGTATTTGGTCAGAACTGATGTACTGTAATTCCGTTATTTCCATTCGTCAGTACCCTTTTATACTTGTTCAATTCTTCAGCCTTGTAAATCCTTATGTAAAGGATTTACGGCGCTGTAATATTCCCGAATATATCGGGGGTGTTACAGAAACTATCATCAAGATGAGTTAAACACTAGTAGAAACAGCCCCTTCCTTGACCCTTTTTTTATGACCAACAGTCGAAGATGACTCGCAAATAGCTTAGTCACATAATCAGAGTCATAACGCGTAAAATTTCCATTAGCGATGACGCGAGTTTACATGTGTCAAAAAGTGGCAGTCATAATCTTTTAAAATTTATTGATATCGATGACCAGCATTTATGTTCGTCGTAAAATGGAGTCATAAATGAAAAACACGGAGTACCCCTGTGTATGCGGGTCATCTCCAAAACATCGCGTTATAATTTTTTTAATCAAAACGACGTCGTTTTGATTTGTCGTTTTCATTCCCCCTATATTCCCTCCTACTCCACTTATCAATTCATTCCCTCCTATTCCCGCTCAACACAAGAAACACACTCAAACACACACACTTAACCCAAATCTCACAAATCTCTCACAAACATCAGTCGATTCACCCCCAAATCTCACACACATCAGTTGAACCGCCTCCTCTCTCTCTCTTAAACTCCTCCTCATAAACCCTAAACCCTAGCACAGCTGCTCTAGAATAAAGGAGAAAGCCACTTCGAAAGCAGCTAAACTTTCTCTATCTATTTTATCAATGGCGACCACCGTTCTCCTCCGATCTCTCCTTGCCGTGAATTTTCATCGGCTCCTATTTCGCATTCAAAGCGTACGTCTTTTTATCATGAGTCTATTTTGTATTGTTTGTACTTCTATCTTAGTTTCCATTTTGGTACTGGTTTTGGTGCCCATGTGTCGATCATTGTTTGTTATGTTTAATTGGATTTTATCGGTTGTATGGATGATATTTTCCGTTAATCACATATAGTACTAAGAGATGTATTATTGGTATGAGGAATTCTCGATTTTAAATCGATGGTTTTGAAAGGAAGTGATTTATAAAAGTAGAAAAAGTGGAGAACAAGTATGAGTTTGATTCATCTTTTGGTAATTTTTACATCGGAACTTATGTTTATTCCGGGAGATGTATATGCGGCATATATAGGCCTCGATTGATTTGAGAGCTTGTCTTTTTTTTTTAATGGTTTAGTTGGTTGATTCATTCGATTGTATTATATTTTCTGTATGTCGAAACCAGGATATCGATCTAGTTTCTAATTCGTTGAGCAAATTGTATAATATTTGATACCTTGCGGTAGCAATTCTCGTGTTGTCTACATCTCGAATCTAGATGCGAGTGTCGTTTGACAATTTAGTTCCATTTTTTTGCAATCTAATTATGACTTGTCTGGAGGTTTCTGCTTTCTGCATGCTTGCTTGTGCTGTTGTGTTGTATCTTAATGACATTAAGCACTTCGTTATACATTTTATTAACTTTGTAATATGATTTTCATCTCATATCAGTTAACTGGAAACACCAAGCCGTCATGGTCATTGAGCAACAAGTGGGCGGGTCTTGCAAGGCCATTCAGGTGTATTTTCTGATCATACTTTCTTCAATTCAGTGCTGGAACCCTACCTTAGATATTCTGAATGTATTTTCTTCTTGATGCAAAGACAAAAACTTGGAAGTGATGTTATCGGTATTGACTTGGGTACTACAAACTCTTGTGTCTCTGTCATGGAGGAAGGTGATACTTCATTTCATTTGAGAGTTTAACTTGTTAGGCTTGCTAAATGGTTTTCTTACATATAGATGATTCTCTCTTTCGAACCCTAAAGTTATTGAGAACTCGAGGGTGCTCGGACAACTCCATCCGTAGTTGCTTTGACCAAAAGGAGAGCTATTGGTCGGGACACCGGCTAAACGGCAAGTTGTCACAAATCCAACCAACACGGTATTTGGAACCAAACGTCTTATTGGTAGACGCTTTGATGACCCTCAAACCGAAGGAAATGAAGATGGTTCCGTTCAAAATTGTCGGGGCCCTAATGGGGATGCATGGGTCGGCTTGATGGACAGTATTCCCAAGTCAAATTGGTGCTTTTGTTTTGACGAAGATGAAGGAAAGCTGAGAGGCCTACCTTGGGAAGTCAGTAAACAAGGTTTGTGATCACGGTTCCGGCTTATTTTAATGATGCCCGGCAAGCTACGAAAGACGCCGCGAATAGCAGGCCTTAATTGATCATCTTGTTTTACTTGTAAGTGTAGGTTATTTGTTTTGTTAATATGAATTGGCAGCTGGTTTTAGTTGTAAGTGTAGGTTATTGCCGGCTCTCGGTTGTCCCTGTTATTGCCTAGTTTTGTGACTGTGAATTGAAGTTTTGTGACTATGAATTGTGGCTATTGGTGATAATGAGCAGTCTAGATTGTCTTGTAGTTGGTCTTAGTTGTCTTATTTAAATTGTGAATTGTGAATTGTGGCTGTTGGTCTTAGTTGTCTTATTTAAACTGTGAATTGAAGTTGTGACTGTGAATTGAAGTTGTCACTGTGAATTGTGACTGAATTGTGGTTTTGTGACTGGTCTTAGTTGTCTAGCTTAGTTAGTCCGCGGATCCTATTTAAACTGTTTTAACTTGTTGTTTTATTTGACTAGATTGGAGGTGAAAGCAACGACTACACTGATGCGGATTTCGACGACATTCGAGAAGAATGGTGTACTTGTGTGTCGAATTTTATTTTTAGGGAGTAAAACTGTTTGTAGGAATAGGTACAGTTGGTAGAAATGGGTACAATTGGTAGTAATCGTAAACTAGATAATATTGATCTGATTTTGACATGATCGAGTTTAGTCGAGTCATGTAATGAATTAATGCATGGTTTTGCGATATATATGAAATGCGTTAATTTTGTACAATCGATCGTGAGTTTTGTAATGAATTGGGTACAATTGGTATATAATTGCGGAGTTTAGCGGGGTCATAAAAGCCGAGAAAAAAATAAAAAATTTTGAAGTTATGACACGCAAAATGGCGAAATCGAGAAAAAGGGTCATAACTTTTATGACACGCATATATAGTTGTCAGAAAAGGGCGTCATAAAGTGGGTGTCATAAGTGCGTGTCATTGTACAATGACGAACAAATGCGAGTCATAATGAGTTATGACTGGTCCTTCTATGACCAGCATTTGCGCGTCATAAAGGCCCTTTATGACGCCAAATGCGCGTCAAGAAAGACTCTTTTTCTACTAGTGAAAGAATCTCTGCAATTATAACCATGTGTTGATATATGCAAGGTTCAATCAAAGATTGATGAAGAACTTAAGTTCACATTGTCTAAAATCTCCTAAGCATGATGTTCGATTTAATATGTCGGTAATAACTTCAATAATCTTGATGACATGCTTGAGAACATCCCTAAGAACATGAATTACAAAAGAGCAAGGCACCACATACCTTACTACGGAAGAACAATGAATGAACAATAAGGGAATAATGAAACCACTTGGTGCAAATCAACGTCGGATGCTTAAACACCAATCTTCAATGTTCTATGCCTTAACAAATCATGGGTAGAGGTTTATATGGGGTGGAAATATCGTGAGGTTGCTAATCCAGGTCGTGGCATTCGATTAAAGGCCGAAGTTCAGGATGAAAAATGAGATGGGGGTGAAGTCTTATTTATAAGAAATGATTATTAGCGTGCGCTACACTTCCAGCTTAGCGTGCGCTAACGGTCTCTCAGGCTACTACATTCTACTGTCCTCGGCCTTGCGTACACTAAGTAGCCTTAACGTACGTTAATAACGCAGTTTAGCGTACGATATACACTCGTTAGCATGCACTAACGAGTTTTACGAAGCTCACTGACTTCACTGACTGCCCACTGACCTTCATTTAGCGCACGCTAGTTACAACTCTGTAGCGTGCGCTAAACCCCATTGACTCAACTTTTCAAAAGTAGTCCGGGTGAGTCCAAAAGGGTCCGTGATTCCCGCGATCCGGTTCCCCACCTACTGATCTTGTCTCGATCTAGTTGACTGAGTGTAGCGCGCGTTAAGTTATAACACTACCGTGCGGTACCACTCAGCATTAGTGTGCGCAACGAAACAAGTGTAGCGTGCGCTAATCACGAATGAGAACATGCACAAATAAAACTCTATAAAATCATACAATCCACAATATTGATTTACGAATGTGTAGAAACATACATGATCAGAAATACGACATAAGCAAATATCAAGAAGGTTCCAATACAGATAAATTACTTATCAAATATTCGGATATTACATACCCCCCCTTAAAAGGAGTTTCGTCCTCGGAACTAAGGGGTAAACAACTCAGGATACCTCTCTTGTATGCTGCTCTCCGTCTCCCACGTAGCCTCCTCGACTCCATGTCGTGACTACTAAACCTTCAGTATGGGAATCGTCTTGTTCCGCAACTGTTTGATCCTCCTCTCTAGTATCTGTACGAGACGCTCCTCGTACGAATGATCCTTTGCTATCTCGATGTCATCGAAGTGAATTATATGTCTCAGATCAGCAACATATTTCCTTAACTGGGAGACATAAAACACGTTATAAATCCGACTCAGAGCTAGTGGCAACGCCAGACGATAGGCCAGATCGCCTACTCATTCCAAAAGCTCAAACGGCCCGACATACCTCAGACTTAGCTTGTCTCTCTTCCCAAAACGAAAAACACCTCGAGTAGGGGACACCTTCATTAGTACATGGTCGCCGACCTCGAACTCGAGCGGTCGTCGACGGTTGTCTGCATAAGACTTTTGTCGGTTTTGAGCCGTTAACAAACGACTCCTAATCAGAGCAATCTTCTCTCGGGATTCTAACAACATATCGGGTTCCGTACCCAAAGATTCATATAGGTCGTACCAACACATAGGAGACCTACAACGACGGCCATATAACACACTTGATTAAGAAGTTTCACTGCTTTCATAGCGCTGATGACTCTCTCGGATCGACTGGGATTGTCACCCTGAAAAATACACTCAACACCATCATCAGATGTGACGGTCATTGTTCCCGTGCGGACACTAAGTATGGCATCATGCCGATCCATCCAATCGATACCCAATATCACATCATCTTTAGGTAAATCGACCACAATTAAATTTGATAACCACTCATGGTCGTTCATGCGAATCGGATAGTTCTGCACTTCACGATTCCCAACAATTCTTCTACCATCGGGTGGACCAATTACATAAGGTTCACAATTGGTAACATGATCTAATTGCAAACGACTCAAACAAGAAGCAGATAAAAAGGAGTGTGAAGCACCAGTATCAAAAAGAACACAGACGGGCTGAGATCGGATCTCGAGAGTACCTGCAATCATGCTGGCTTTAGGATTGTCGGCCTTCTTCATCTCGTAAATCCTAGGTTTCATAGTTCCGGCACCAGATGTACCAGCTTGGTTTCCACGGCCCATCCCTCTGTTCATCCCGGTAGTCTGATAAGAAGCGGACAGAGGTACACGATCTTGGACAGAAGACTGAACTGGAGCATGAGATGCTACTGGATCATGTCCTAGTCCATTCCTGCAATAACGAGCACGATGCCCATTCTTCCCATAAGTATGGCATGCGACGGCCGGCTTCGGGCATTTGGAGCTGATGTGCCCCTGGTCCCCACAGTTATAGCACATAACAGATGAGTTGACCGGTCGAAAGTGTGATCTGGCTGGCTTCGATGCCATGGGTGGTCGTTCATAAGGGTTCGACAACGACTGGGGCTTCTTGAATGTCCTCTGGTTACTGTCAGTCTGGTTCTGGTTCCTGGATATTTTGTTGTTGGATTGTGGTTGCTTCTTAGAAATCTCCTTCGCGGTGAGTTCGTATTCCAGAGCTTTCTCGATGAACTCTGGTAAGGTCGTACAGTGGTGATTCAACAACTGCATTCTCATTCGGGGTTTAAGCCTCTTGAGAAAATATTTGATCTTACCGGCCTCTGTTCGGACAATCGACGAGGCGAAAAGAAGAAGTGCCTGAAATTTCTCGGCAACAGATAGTACATCATCATCCTCGGACGGGTCCGGATTCAGCAATTCCGACAGCTTAGCCTCGCGGAGCGGAGCTGGATAGTAACGGTCCAACATGAGATTCTTAAATTCATCCCAGTTGCATAAACCATCGGCCGGTCTCACAGATAACCACCAGGTGTGGGCGCTCTTGCTAAAGAAATAAGCCGCCACAGATACTAGGTTCTCTTCTGGGCACTCCACCATCTCGAAATATTTCTCAAAATATGCAATCCAATGTACAATGTCAGCAGGCTCAGAGGAGCCTTCAAAAGTCGGGGGTCGTTGGTGAGAGATGTCGCTGATGATCTGACTCATGGATCCGCCATGCACAAGAGGTGGAGGATGAGGCCCATGTTGCTGGCCAGTAGTAGCTCTCTGCATAGCTTCCATTAATTGACCCATCTGGGTTATCTGATCCATCATGCCCTGCATAACAACGTAAGGATCAACATGCACATCCTCGCATCTAGTGTGGTGCGATTGGTCCCTAGAAGGCGAATCACTGCCTAAGGAACTCTGCTCCACATTCGAGCGCATGTTGGCTCATGGTATTGGGATTTAGCCCCTTCCGCGGCCTCATCCCCCTCTGCCACGACCTCTCAGATTATTTTCCATACTGAAAGAATCAAACAATAATAATAACCACAAGCACAATTCATTACCGTCTTTATGACCAATCAAAATTCATGCTAAGTTAATAGCAACAAGGAACTACATATTCAAGAAAAAAGTTCATAATGAATTATCGACACTACCAATGCCACACAGAATATCATATCGATGTCGAGTCGAACAATTTCAATCACATAATCAATTCAGAATTTACCTCGAATTATCAATCAGATAAATCCTGCCACAGATCCTCGAAATATCAAGATCAACAAAGAAATCCATTCCGATAACAATATCATGCAGTAATTAAATCATGGCTCGTAAAGTACATACCGTATTTGGCTCGTAGGGTCAGGCGCTTGCACAGGTCACACGTGACACGAAGGTCTCTTGATACTAGTTCATTTCAAACGACTCTAAAAAATTGACTCGCTGATACCATTCTGTAACACCCCAAAAGACGGCTATTACAGTGACGTGGACCCCACACTGGGACCCACCAGGCGATACCAAAATATCATCTCACATCAATTAAATCATAACTGTGGTACCGAACCACAATTTAATATTCATCACCTCGACGAGAGGTTCATACACCATATTACTAAAATGCCACACACACATGATCCGAACGTTAATATAAACCATATGGAGATGGAATATATTTAAAGTACTAGTATAATTTTAAATGAGTTATAACAAAGCGGAGTAATACCAATACATGGTCCAAAATACAACTGAATAAAATAGACTTGGGGCCCCTAAACTAGTATCCTGCAAACCCTTCGTCGCCATCGTGCTCTCCCTGTGCCATAGCCTTACCTCGACCTAAAATACAACACAAGTATTTCGCCCAAAACCACAGGGTCAGATATACATGATAATAATTCTCAAGACATTATACAATTCATATACACTGGTTCTCAATAAAAACAATCCGACTGTCGTAACATACCCCTCGGGCGCATGAACAACCAATCGTCAAACCGTCGAATCATACCTAATCATACATGGAGTATAAATGACCAAACATTATGGCTCAAGACGGACATCACAGTACGCCCAATCCGAAAATGTGTCCGTGCATATGTCCACCCCGTATATGGAATCCAGGATATACGTGGGACATGTACCTGATTAGCCTCACGAAGTAACGTCTCGTGTGCACGGTCCAAATGTGGAAACAATCAACGCACGACCATCTGTGCCTGGCTAAAAATCCTACACAATAACCAACTGGCACATAGATATGATTCCAGATATGTCACGATACAACATGACAACGAAACTCAACAAATTACTCATCCAACGGGGATCAAGACACCAAAGCGATAAACTATGATCAAAAAGACCAACGATATCAAAAGGTATGAACTTGGGAATACAATCCCACCATAAACGATAGACAAGAGTCAACACGATATCTCATTATGAATCATAGATTCATAAATCAACACGTACACACGAAATGTATAGCATTCACAAGAATTCCAATTATCATTATAACTAAGCAAGATAACTTGCCTCAACTCGAAGACAGGAATACTCCTTCCTTGACAAACGAACGGACGATCCCCGATAAGTAATAATCGCTCGAAACAATCAACCTTGTAAGGGATACAATCCATTCAATAACATATTCTCATAACTATCGATATCTAGTTTAATGGAATGACATCTTAGTTTCAATCCGATTAGTTCAACTATATATATATATATATCCGCATTCCATTTCAAGGATTCATACTAACTTCAATTAGTTTTTACGATTGGTTATCGTTTTATGACGTTCTTAATTACTCGTATGGTTATAATGTATAAGAATCATCAAGAGCAAATGCTAAGTAATCATGATGTCGGTCAAACTTTCTAAGAACATCATCAACATTTTGAAAAAGATAATTTAAACACCTTTGTTCATCAATTCATCAAGTTCTTCAAGAACACATCATCACCATGAGGATTATTCAAAGACTATTGGCATCCATACGAAACAAGTTCCATGTTTGGGGAATCATCTCTAAATTTATCATTCTAGGATTCACCTAGTCTAGGTTGTGATATAATCAAGTTATTCATCGCAATAACATCACAAAACTATCATCAAGGTGAGTTAAAGAATCTCTGCAATTATAACCATGTGTTGATATATGCAAGGTTCAATCAAAGATTGATGAAGAACTTAAGTTCACATTGTCTAAAATCTCCTAAGCATGATGTTCGATTTAATATACCGGTAATAACTTCAAGAATCTTGATGACATGCTTCTGAACATCCATAAGAAGATGAATTACAAAAGAGCAAGGTACCACATACCTTACTACGGAAGAACAATGAATGACAATAAGGGAACAATGAAACCACTTGGTGCAAATCAACGTCGGATGCTTAAACACCGATCTTCAATGTTCTATGCCTTCAACAAATCATGGGTAGAGGTTTATATAGGGTGGAAATATTGTGAGGTTGCTAATCCAGGCCGTGGCAGTCGATTAACGGTCGAAGTTCAGGGTGAAAAATGAGATGGGGGTGAAGTCTTATTTATAAGAAATGATTATTAGCGTGTGCTAACGGGCTCTCAGGCTACTGCATTCTACTATCCTTGTCCTTGTGTACGCTAAATAGCCTTAACGTACGCTAATAACGCGGTTTAGCATATGCTATACACTCGTTAGCGTCTGTTAATGAGTTTTACGAAGCTCACTGTTGTTATTGATGTGAGCATATTGGCGTTGTCATACGAGTATGCATTTGTAGGTCTTGCGTTAGGACCTTGTCCGTATGTTGTATTGATCTGATCTCGGATTAGACTAACGTGATTGTCGTGGTATTACATATCTTGAGGTATGTTCCGGATTTCTCCTTGGTATTTGTCTTTGATGGACAATCGATTATCGTGTTGGAATTTGATTATATTATCCAATGGATTGAATTAGTCAGAGCTGGTATATTACCGTATTATGAGTTATGATGATGTTTTGATAATCTTGGGTATTGCTTGAGGTACCGTATGGATATTATGTTTGAGTTTATTGGTTAATCGAGATTAAGAGACGTGAAATGTGATAATTGTTATTTTGATGAGAATTATTACGAGTTTGGTAAAGTTACGGCGGTAAGATTACATTGGTCGTATTCTTACTTAGTATTTTCATTAGTTTGTAATTATTGACGCGATGTGATTGTTGTCATTGTTGGATATTATGGCTGACCCCGTCGTGGGCTTTCTTTTAGGTTCTTGGAATATCGAGCTTGTAGCGGCTGTGAAGAGATGAGCTTCTCGGAGGATACTGGCTATGGCATGTGTTTGTGAATCGAGTATTCTGATTAGTTGTTGTACTCTGTTGCTAGAGTATTTTTAACTGTCTATCATTTCCGCTGCCTGAGTATTCTTAAATGGCCTTTTAGTTTTTGGCAACTTGAGTTACTTTGGAAAATCATTTTCTAAACTATTTTGTCAGTACGTGTAAGCGATGGCTTACCGTATGTGTTGAGTTTTGGCATTTTGGGCCTTGTAGTTTTAAATAAGATTTTATGACGGTTTTTGATAAATGGATTTTATAAAGTCTTCGAATATTTTAAAGATATTACCGTCATCGCCGCTTAGGCGTATTTGAAATGTTTGTAAAAATTTCCTTCACCCTTGTGGGTTCCGTTCCGAGGCCCACGGCGCTGTAATATTCCCGGATGGCTCTGGGGGTGTTACAAAATATGATATCGGAGATTAGGTTGAGAAAACCTAGGAAGTCGGGTCGAGTCGAGTCGTGCTTTTGTCGCATCATTCGAGTTGTCGATTGACGAATTATAGAGCCCTGGGTTTTGTTGTTCACTCGAGCTTGTGCGTTATGTGATTTACCAGTGTGGTACTGGGGTTGTTGTAAGCTTTTTCAAATGGTATTAACGTGTTTCTTCGGATAGAGATGTGTTGTGTTCTCGAGTTGAACTGAGTTTGCAAAATGTGTGTTTTGAAATTATCGGTATCGAGTATTTTCTTGAGTCGAGACATGTGCCAGTATCGTGGAGATTCTCCGGCTTCACGATCTGTAAGTATTTGGATTTTTGAATTGCATTGAGATTTATTGTCGTTCCAAGTTGATATGTTTTGAGTTTCAGAAAGATATTATGTGTTACAGTATGAGGTGACAGAGTTAGGACAGGATTGATGATCTTGAGAAGCTATGATTTTGGAAATCAATATGTCGGTTAAATTTTCGAACGGAGTTGTGCATTTGGGAGAAAAGATTATGGATTGTTGAGGAGAACATGTAGTCATGTTAGTTCATTTTTGAGATATATGAAACTATTTTTGAGCATTTGAAAATGATACCTTTCAAAATGAAAGTTTTACGGATGTTTTACGAAAAATGATTTTTGGGCCTAGACCCAATCGATTTTGAAATAGTTTTATAACTCAGGACTTGGGATTCAAAAAGGGTTTTCTACTTTTAAACTTCTTGTAATGTGGAACGGGATATGGGCTGAGACCCTAATGTTTCAAAAAGGCTTTTATGTTTTCTAAAACTCCCGAGATTTGTAAAACACTTTACCAATCGTTTATCTATTTTATTACTGCCTTTCGGGATTTTGGTTTACTTGTTCAAATAAAACTTCTCGGGTAGTCTTTCGTTGTGTTTGATTTGTCGATTACTCAATGTTTTGTAATAGCATAGTTGAGGTGATCTAGGATGGGATAATGGTTGACGTTGCAAGTCATATGTAAGGAGTCTATAGCGAAGTCTATACATTAAGATTTTGGAACTTTATCGTGTGGTTTTCTGATGGAATGTCAGTAGATTCGGTGACGAGCCTAAGTGGTATACAGGGGTATAGATGTGGGCAAGCATTTGCATAATTTCATTTTATTTAATCGTGTGTATTCGAAAAGAATTGTCATCGAGAACTTAACGTAAGCGAGCCGATTTAATTTTTCGAAAATTGATTTCGTGGTCCTACGAAAATTTTTGTTTTGAGTTTTGAAATTCTTGAAAGAACTTTCGAAAATTTGTCTTCTTGATGAGATTATATGATTTCAAACTAGTTTTGAAAATGTGATTGATATACATACGCATTTAGTGCATAGTGCATATCGTGGTGAAGTTATGAGTGTGACTCACAAATTGGATAACATATCAATGGTACGATGAAAAGAGATTCGAACTTTAGTATGGTAGTTTGGTTATCCAGGGATGACCGGTTGGTTGAGCCGATAAGAAAAATATGCCACGTGATGTATATTAGGTACATAATATGACTTTGGGACTCTGGATTTTCTAGAACTGGGGCACATGTGCTATGTGGCTTTATTGGTATGGTAGCGTGATTTTGCTATAGCGATTTTTGACTTTTGAGCCATATTGATTGGAGTATGATTGGATATGTTCGACGGGTTGTCACTGGTTGTTCATACGCCCAAGGGGTATGTTCAACAGTCGGTTGTGTTTTGTTGAGATCCATTGTATGTGATTTGTTTAATGTTTTGAGAATTTTGTTCTTTCGTACATCTGTTTTTGTGGATCTGTGTTGATCGTGTTGGAGCTTACCGTGTGCGGGTATTCTCGATTATTGCTGATCGTTCATTAGTAATACTAGAGTTTGTCATGTTGATGATATTCTCGGTTGTGTTTTGACCTTTGGTTGGTCGTATTAGAGTTTATCAAGTCGATGATATTCTCGGTTAATTTATCACTTGATCATTGTTGGTGATCACCTGAGCGTTCGGATTTTGTGTCGATGTTTCGGGATTTGTTGCCATTGTATTGGGCAGCTGTTTCATAGATGTATCATGTATTACTCGTTTTATCAGCATTGGGACTTGATTGTGTAGTCAGGCAGACAAGATTTGACACGGATAGATTATTTCATCCGAAGATAATATATTTTGTTGAGACTCATGGAATTGTGATTGTAAGTGTATTTAAGCTTTACAATGGAGTCACTTGCTAGTATCTCAGAAGATCGTCGACTTTGCGCATATGTAAGTATGCTATTTTGGTTATTCGTTAATGATGATGATTGATAGTTGTCGTGATGATTTCGGGATATTTTGGTTGAATAGATTGTTTTTTTATGACGGATTGCAAGTTTTGAGGACGAAACTTATTTTAAGTGTGTAGTATGCAATATCCAGAATTTCTACTATGACTGTTTAATGTTATTAAATCCGAATTATATTGTACAGTGGGGAATATGTACAATATGGATAAAATAAATAAAGTACTAAGACATCTGTATTGGTATAATTGTCGTACTTAGTCGACAATTGCATTTGAGAATATAGTGTGTTGTGTATACGTATTCGGTATATTGAGACGACAAGCAAGATCAGTGGAAATGGCTAAGTATATAATCCATAACGTACGTTGAGCATATGGGCTTACGTACGTTAATCCCCAACAGTTACGTACGTTAACATGAGGTCTTTACGTACGTTATAGTTTCAGGTGAGATATAGTTGGCTGATCAGAGAGGACTTTGTCAAGCGTAGCGTACGTTAAGCATAGGATCTTACGTATGATAAGACACATACTTAACTTACATTACGTAGTTTACATAACGTACGTTATGAAGAGAATTGGACAGGATCGGGCTATGACCGACAAGTGGGTCCCGTGGTCGGTAGCTTTCAGCGCATAACGTAGATAGACGAGTCAATGTCGTGTATTACGTACGTTATGGACTACACATTACGTACGTTAAGTGGATATTTACTGCTGCAAGTCAACGTATGTATTACGTACCTTATGGCCTATGTATTACGTACGTAAGCGATCGAACGAAACAAAGCAGTGAGTTCTAGAATGATGTTACGTATGCTATGAAGGACCTGTAGTGTACGTAAGGTGCATTACGTACGTTAATGTGGATTGGCAACGTACGCAATGAGCGCTGCAGATTATAAATAGAGGATCGGTTTTTCATTTCTTCACGAGAACAAAACCATTCCTTCCTCCCAGATTCGTCCCCCTTCATATGTTGGTGAAAATAAACCTCTTCTAACTTGGTTATAAGCTTGGAAACATGGATTTGAGGCTTGGATATGAAGATATCGATGACCCTTGATGTGTTTGATGGTGTTGTTCATGTTCTTGAGGTATGTTAATGAACTCTACACCTTGAATTTGGATTTTGATGTTATGGTTGATGAATGATTCGTATGAAGATGATTATGGTGTTTTGTTACGATTCTTGAGGTAATGTGAATTGTATGTTGAATGATATGATGATATATGACTTGGATTATGAGTTGGATGATTTTCTACATGTTAAAGGATTTCGAATTATGTTGTTTTGATGACTATGAACATGGTTTCGAAATCACTTAGTGTTCTTGAAGAACTTCTGATGAATAGAACATACCAAGACGATTGTATGTTGGATTATCGGTATTTTTAGATATGAAGATGGAATGTTTCGTCAAGTCATGTTGATTTTAGTGGTAGAATTCATATGTTCTTGATGAAATATGAATCATGATAAACATTTTGGAATCCGGAAAGATTGTGATTGTTCATCGAAAATGATTTCCTTTACATTCGTATCCGTAATCGTATTGTGGTTGTGAATTCGTAACTGTTTGAGTTGAATTGTTCGGACTTATGGTTAATCTAGATATTGTAAAATCGTTGGGTTCGTTGATCGGTTATATTGATTGTTAATAACGATTATCGGATTTCGGTTCGTATTATGGATATGAGTTCATGATGGTTTAAGTTATACTATTTGGTTTTGTATATGATCGAGGAATTGTTGAGCCATTGAGTTTGATTGATTGGTTATATGAGGAATTGATTATTATCGAATGTGTGTTAATTGATTACTTCAATAGGTTGTGGTCATTGACCGTTGGTTATAATCGTCGACTAGAAAAGTGTGTTGCGGTCGTGTTTGAAAATGTTCGTGAATTGCGTTGGTCAAGTCTAAGGAGGTCGTAGACGAAGGCAATGGTATTGGTAACGGCTTCATCATTGTTGTGTCGGTATCGAGGCAAGTTATTACTTGCACAATCTATAATAGTTAATAAATGGTTTCAATTTCATTCGTTTATAATTCGTATAGCAATAATTATAATTGTGAACACTGGAAATTTGGGATTGTACGTTGTTTTCGGATTTTGGGAATTTAAATCATAATGTATATGATTTATTTTGTTATTGGTATACTTGAGTATCGAGGATACATTGTGGTAAAGACGAAGATATGAATTATCTACAAAAACCGTGATATTTTGGACCGTCGAATATTGAGGATAATGGTTGGTGATGGTTTAGACATCGAGATTGCTCTCCAAGGACTCAGGGCAAGTACTCTAATCATTTTTATCATTTTGTGTCGATCATGTTGTGATACATTCGTGTATTGTTGTTGTCATGCATTTGTGTATTGTTGTTATTATGCATTTGTGCATCCTTGTCGTACGTCCACCTTGTGTTGGTCCGACGGGATCATCTTGGGTATCTATGCTGTGTGTGCTGGATCGTTGGACGGTTTCTCCACCTCGTGTTGGTCTGACGGGATCATATTGGGTATCTATGCTGTGTGCGCTGGATCGCTGGATTACCATGTGTTGTTGTGTATATGTATATTATTGGTTATCCACATTGTGTTGATCTAACAGGATCATCTTGGGATCTATGCTGTGTGCACTGGATCGTCGGATTTCCATTGAGTATACATTGTTGTTATTGATGCGAGCATATTGGCATTGTCATACGAGTATGCATTTGTAGGTCTTGCGTTAGAACCGTGTCCGTATGCTGTATTGATCTGATCTCGGATTAGACTAACGTGATTGTCGTGGTATTACATATCTTGAGGTATGTTTCG
Source organism: Orobanche coerulescens (assembly GCA_033398695.1). Taxonomy (NCBI): domain Eukaryota; kingdom Viridiplantae; phylum Streptophyta; class Magnoliopsida; order Lamiales; family Orobanchaceae; genus Orobanche; species Orobanche coerulescens. The sequence goes on from CM065803.1 coordinate 58,339,477, forward strand.
GATTTCCCCTTGGTATTTGTCTTTGATGGTCAATCGATTATCGTGTTGGAATTTGATGATGTTATCCAATGGATCGAATTGGTCAGAGCTGGTATATTACCGTATTACGAGTTATGATGATGATTTGAGAATCTTGGGTATTGCTTGAGATATCGTATGGATATTATGTTTGAGTTTATTGGTTAATCGAGATTACAAGATGTGAAATGTGATAATAGTTATTTTGATGAGAATTATTACGCGTTTGGTAAAGTGACGGCGGTAAGATTACATTGGTCGTATTCTTACTTAGTATTTTCATTGGTATGTAATTATTGACGCGATGTGATTGTTGTCATTGTTGGATATTATGGCTGACCCCGTCGTGGGCTTTCTTTTAGGTTCTTGGAATATCGAGCTTGTAGCGGTCGTGAAGAGATGAGCCTCCCAGAGGATATTGTCTATGGCATGTGTTTGTGAATCGAGTATTCTGATTGTACTCCGCTGCTAGAGTATTTTTAACTGTCTGTTATTTCCGCTGCGTGAGTATTCTTAAATGGCCTTTTAGTTTTGGCAATTTGAGTTACTTTGGAAAATCATTTTCTAAACTATTTTGTCAGTACGTGTAAGTGATGGCTTAACGTATGTTTTAAACTGTTGAGTTTTGGCATTTCGGGCATTGTACTTTTAAATGAGATTTTATGACGGTTTTTGATAAAGGGATTTTATAAAGTCTTCGAATATTTTAAAGATATTACCGTCATCGCCGCTTAGGCGTATTTGAAATGCTTGTAAAAATTTCTTTCAGCCTTGTGGGTTCCGTTCCGGGGCCCTCGACGCTGTAATATTCCCGGATGGCTCTTGTAATATCCGTACTTTATATTTTTGGTAATTTCTATTTTTGGGGTATGTTCGTATCGGACGACTCGCTTGTTACTGTTTTGGAATTCTGAACCGATTTTGTTCTTGGAGTTTTTCCGTTTGGATGAGTTTCGAGGATGTTTTTACGTAATTTTATCTTGAATTATATCTTGTCGCATGTACGTTCGATTCTCGTAAAACTCGTTTGTTTTCATTGTTTCCTGGTTTGCATAAGTTCATATGGTTGAGTTAGTCATGTTGAGACTTTCGGTTTGTTAATCCGACGTCGTATCGTGATTTTCGGGCACTTGGGCCATTTTTGTAATTTCCTATAAGTTTAGGGAATTTCACATTCTTTGTCGAATTACGGACTATCCGGTGGTCGGAATTGTATTTTCTTTCAACGCTTAGCTCTGTCGTCTTGAATATTCCGTGTTTGTGTTTCTGGATTCTGGCCTTGCTTTGCATTTCGATTTTGGTACTGTCTGCAGTAGTGTACTGATCTGAGCAGTACTGGACTGCTGCGTGAGTAGCGCACGCTACTCCTTGATTACTTGCGTGCGCTATCATTGTGTGGTTAGCGTACGCTAACTTGGAGTTTGTAGCGTGCGCTAACGATTTCAGCGTACTGGGCAGTGGGGGTTCTGAATTCATATTCTGTACACTTTTCTTCAGGTAGCGTGCGCTAAGGCTTCAGTAGCGTACGCTATCGGGTAGTATTTAGCGCGCGCTAAACATGTCTAGTGCACGCTAGCGACGCCGGGCTGCTTCTGGACTGCTTGCGATCCCCGTTAGCGCGCGCTATGTTTTGATAGTTAGCGTGCACTAACAATGTATTATTTATATAGGACAACAACAGTCAACGTCGTCATTTTTCCATCCCCGCACCTTCTCTTCGGCTTTGGGCGATTCAAGATGATAGATCGAACCGATTTCGACCAATATTATCATCTTCTAACATCCCTGCATCCCTTGAGCGAATTCATCAAGTTCTTAACATCTCCCGCCACCCGAATCAAGGTAAGAATTCATAAACCCTTGTTTTTAAGATTTTGGGGGAAATTTTGGGGGTTTCTTGCGATTTAAGCCTTTTCAATACGATTCGTCATAGGTTATTGCTAGACTTCAATTGTATACTTGTATTCCTTCGTGGTTCTTGAAGATTTGTGTATTTAAACTCCGATTTTTCCATTGTTCATCACTTATACCCGACAATACCCTAGTAATGTTCGACGAATTGTTCCAGCGGGTAGAACTAGGATGTATTCCTACGTTTTCGTAATATTGAGATTGGTTGCATATCATTATTGTGTTAGGATCGGATTTGTGAAGATTATTCGGGCCAAAACCTTTCCGTTCACCTTTTTCCTTCACGTCGTGTTAACCAAGGCAAGTACATGTATTACATTCCGTTATGTATGTTACGTTTTCAAAATGAATGATAAATGGTAGTTTTCGGGTGCGTGAGTTGTGTTCCTTCCTCCCGGAGTGTTCGACGGGATGTCTGGGGGTCGATACTAAGGGGTACGGCCGCGGAAGTGGACTTGGGTGCGTGTGTGGTTGAACTTCCACCCGGAGCATTCGACGGGATGTCTGGGGGTCGATACTAAGGGGTACGGCCGCGGAAGTGGTGTCCCACCCATAGCGTTCGACGGGATGTCTGGAGGTCGATACTAAGGGGTACGGCCACGGGACACCAGTTGTGATTTTATGATATCGTGATGAATTGATAACTGATTTGATTGCCAATGTAGTATTCCGGAATATCTATGGCAAATGATTTCTGATTGAGATGACTGTGTAATATCGTATTTGTATATAATGTTGTGTAATTGTGTACTTGCACTAGCTATTCGAATGCTAACCCCTTAAATGGGGGAAATGCGTCTTATGCATTTCAGGTACCGGAAGAGCTGAGGAGAAGGCATGGGATATGCACGCAAAGGATGGATTGACATTATTATGAGGCTCGAGTCTTTATTTACGTTCGGTCATTTATACTGTTTGAGTATTGGAATTTTACTGTTTTTATTGTATTCGGTTAAAGTCCCCTGCGTGGGAAATGATATGGTATCGAATTATATTTTCACGTACATCTATTAAAAGGTTTTGGCCGAGGCCACGACCCCATTTTTACATTGATGATTGTGTCTTTGGGATTTCCATGTACGGAATGTGTGTCATGTGTTAGCCTGGTAGACCTCATAAGGGTTCAACGGCGTGTAATGTCCCATTTGTGAATTGGGGTGTTACATTTATGGTATCGGAGCCTTAGGTTTTGAATGCCTAGGCTGTCGGTTAATTTTGGGTCTGTCAGTTATGTCGTTAGAGTCAGTCGTTGAGCCTAATATCCTTGTGCTACTGTCTTTTTCTATGACCCGTGGTTGTAAGTCTCCTCGAACTCTTATACTTCTGTAATTCGTTTTCTTGCGTTGTTCAGAATTGTGAATTGTGAATTTTTCTGATCTTGTTCTTTTCATATTTTCTTCAGTATGTTGAGAGGTCGCGGTAGACCAGCTAGGGGACGCGGCCGAGGCCGTGGTCGTGGTGCTAATAACGAGGAAGGCCCACTTTCTCAGTCCTCTGCGGATTTGGCTTCTCATTCAGTGCTGTCGGGTAATAACGCCGACGCCGGGGCTACTGCCGTACTTCAGCAGTTGGTAGCCCAACTCACTCAGATAGCTCAGGGTGGACGCCAAAATCCGCCCCCGACTCCAGAGGAAGAAGCTAGTAAATGGCTTCAGATAGTAATTAAGATGCACCCCCTCGTTTCACTGGTTCTTCTGACTCCCTCGGTTGGGAGAATTGGCTCTTTCAGTTGGGCAGGACTTTTGATGTCGTAGCTTGTCCCGATGACAGGAGGGTACATATTGCTCAGTACCTCCTGGATAAGGAAGCTGCGGAATGGTGGGAGGCTGTGACGCCCAGAGACCGTCAGGCCACTTGGGAGGAATTTAAAGCTGCTATGGAAGCAGAATATTGTCCACCGCTAGTCAAGGAGCGTAGGATTGTGGAATTCTTCACTGCTACACCTCAGGATGTGCCGATTTCTCAGGCCATCATCACTTATAATCAGCGGTTAGGATTCGTGAAAGATCAGGTGAGGACCGAGGCCGACAAGATCCGTTATTTCAATATGCGCATGAAGCCGCATATCAGGCAGAGTATGGCACCGCTCATATGTGCCACCTTGAAGGAGTATCAGGATCGCGCCCTAGCGATCTAGATGGCTGCACCGGAATCAGAGTTGAATTCCGAGGCCAAGAAATAGAAAACGGCTGGCAGTTTTTCAGCCGGCAAGAGTGGCCGATTTTCGAGAGCACAGTCTGCCCCTACACCTGGGAAGAGGCCGTTTCATCACGCTGGAGGATCTCAGGGTAATCGTTCAGTCTAGTCCGCTGCTTCTGGTGGCAGGGTTTGTTTTAACTGCAACCAATATGAGCAGTTGATGAAGGATTGCCCTTCTCCTCCAGTTACTTGCTTTACTTGTGGGCAGACCGGGCACCGAGCAGCATATTGTGAGAGAGCCACCAGGGCTGCCAGAGCTCCGACTACCACCGCCATTCAGAGAGAGCACAGTATTGATCAGAAGACTCTAGTTACTTATGTTCCTCAGAGTTCAGGCCGTGGTAGGGGCCGGGGTCAGTCGGACCGCCGAGCTGTATCTAGTTCGGGCTCAATCCACCCTCGGTTATATCAGATGAGGCGCATAGATGAGGCAGACTTTCCGGTGGCGTCAGGTACCACTCAGATCCTTTCTCATCCAGTTTTGGTGCTTTTCAATTCGGGTGCTACTCATTCTTTTATTGCTTCGGATTGTGTGTGTCGTATTGGTATTGACTGCTTGTTCGAGTGTGAACCGTTTGTAGTGGGTACGCCTAGCGGGGATCATATGGTTAGGGACTGGGAAGTTAGGGATTGTCCAGTGAGGATCGGGAGCCGAGATTGGCCCTCGAATATCATTGTTATAGACCTTAAGGGTGAGGATTTGATCCTCGGGGACGATTTGTTGGATCGTCACGGTGCTATCATGAACTATCGGACTCGTACCATCTCGATAGCGACCGAGGACGGCACCGAGCATACTCTCATCGGTTGTAAACCGGGTAGATCGGGAAGTGTGATTAGCGCCTTAAAGGCGATGAAACTTCTGAATCAAGGTTGTGTCGGCTATTGGTGTTACGCTCTGCAGGCGGAGGATGGCAGAGTCGACATGTCGTCGATTCCAGTTGTCAGTGAGTACCCTGACGTATTTCCAGATGACTTGCCGGGATTACCACCACAGCGAGAGATTGAGTTTCCTATTGATCTTGAGCCGAATGCGCCTCCCGTTTCTCGAGCGCCATACCGTATGGCACCATCGGAGATGTTAGAATTGAAGAAACAGTTGGGGGAATTGTTAGATAAGGGCTATATTTGACCAAGCGCATCGCATTGGGGTGCACCCGTACTTTTTGTTAAGAAGAAGGATGGATCGCTTCGTTTATGCATCGAATACCGAGAATTAAACCAGTTGACCATCAAAAACAAGTACCCTTTGCCCAGGATCGACGACTTGTTTGATCCGCTTCAGGGAGCGATAGTCTTTTCGAAGATTGATTTACGATCGGGCTACTACCAGCTGAGGATTCGGGACAGCGATATACCGAAAGCTGCCTTTCGGACGAGATATGGTCATTACGAGTTTGTGGTTATGCCTTTCGGGCTAACCAATGCCCCAGCAGTGTTCATGCAATTAATGAACAAAGTTTCTATCGAGTATCTGGACAAATTCGTAGTCGTCTTTATCGACGACATCCTTATTTATTCCCGGAGTCGAGAGGAGCATGTTTTACATCTCCGGATTGTGTTGGACACTTTGAGAACTGAGCAGTTGTACGCGAAGTTCTCTAAGTGTGAGTTTTGGCTCAAGGAAGTGATGTTCCTCGGGCACGTGATTTCAGTGGAGGGAGTTTGGGTAGATCCACAGAAGATAGAGGCGATGATGGCTTGGGAACCGCCCAAGAATGTGAAGGAAGTGAGAAGTTTTCTGGGACTTGCAGGCTATTATCGTAGATTCGTTGAGGGGTTTTCTAAGATCACTAGACCGCTCACTCAGTTACTCCAGAAAACTCAGAAGTTCGAGTGAACCGCAGATAGACAAGATAGTTTTGACGAATTGAAGAGACGATTGACTACCGCACCCATTTTAGCATTGCCTCAAGGGAACGAAGATTTCGTGGTGTATAGTGATGCCTCGGGCCTCGAGCTCGGATGTGTTTTTATGCAGAGAGATAGGGTGATTGCTTATGCGTCCTGCCAGTTGAAACTTTATGAGGTAAATTATCCCACGCACGATTTGGAGTTAGCTGCGGTCGTTTTCGCCTTAAAGATCTGGAGGCATTATCTCTATGGGTCATCGTGTAAGATTTTTACGGATCACAAGAGTTTGAAGTATATATTCAGTCAGAAAGAGTTGAATATGAGGCAGCATAAGTGGTTGGAGATAATTAAAGATTACGACCTCGAGATACTTTATCATCCGGGTAAGGCTAACGTAGTGGCTGATGCATTGAGCCGGAAACTGATGGCGTTACAGATGTTAGAGGTACTTACACCACAGAGCAGGATCCAGTGGGATTTGATTTGTCTAAATATCGAGGTTTGGGTTCAGAGAGTTCAGGGTCAGTTATGTGCGTTGGAGATCACTTCGTCCTTGACTGATGATATCAAGGCGAAACAGTATGATGATCCATTTTTGGTCTAGTTGAGGGAGGATGTGAGGAAGGGGAAATCCCCTGGGTTTGTGATTCAGGATGATGGAGTTTTGAGATTTTGCGGCAGATTATGTGTACCGAATGAATTTGAGTTGAGACAGAAGATTCTGAGTGAGGCTCATACTACGCCTTACTCCATACATCCTGGTACGAGCAAAATGTACAAGGATGTGAGGAGTAACTACTGGTGGAGCAATTTGAAGATGGACGTTAGCGAGTTTGTGGCGAAGTGTTTGACCTGCCAGCAGGTTAAGATTGAGCATTAGCGGCCCACGGGGTTGCTGCGACCACTTCCCATTTCGGAATGGAAGTGGGAAGACATCTCTATGGATTTCATTACCGGGATGCCTAGGACTCGGACTGGAATGAACATGATTTGGGTTATTGTCGATCGACTAACCAAATCAGCGCATTTCCTGGGTATTAAGGACACTTAGGGGCCAAAGAGGCTGGCACAAGTATTTATTGCAGAGATCGTGAGATTGCATGGGACTCCTAGGAGTATTGTTTCGGATCGAGATGGCCGGTTTGTATCACATTTTTGGCAAGCTGTTTATCGAGCTTTGGGGACTGAGTTGAGACTAGTAAGTCTTACCACCCTCAGACTGACGGGAAGTCAGAGCGGACGATCTAGATGCTGGAGGATATGTTGAGAGCATGTGCCCTAGATTGGAAGGATGATTGGGAGTCGCACTTGCCATTGATCGAGTTCACGTACAACAATAGTTGGCACGCCTCGATCAAAATGGCACCATCTGAGGCATTGTATGGGAGGAGGTGCAGATTGTCGTTGTGTTGGGAAGATGCGTCCGAGCTGATTGGTATCGAGCCTGATATGGTAGTTGAAACGAGAGACAAGATTGCTCTGATTCACGATAGGTTGTTGACGGCCCAGAGTCGGTAGAAGTCTTATGCTAATACGCGTCGCCGGCCATTGGAGTTTGAGGTGGGAGATCATGTCTTGCTTAAGGTGTCGCCGACATGGGGAGTTTACCGCTTCGGTTGGAAGGGTAAACTTAGTCCGAGATATATTGGACCATTCGAGATTTTAGAGAAAGTTGGAGAACTTGCATATTGGCTAGGATTGCCGCCGTCCTTGAGTCACGTACATAACGTATTTCATGTTTCCCAGCTTAGGAAGTACATACCGGACCCTAGCCATATTATTAATTTTGGAGAGATCGAGTTGGGACCCGACATTACCATCGAGGAGAGGCCGATTCAGGTTTTAGAGCGTCGGGTGCAACTTCGGCACAAAACCATTCCCTTGGTTAAAGTTCAATGGTCGAGGCATGGATCCGAGGAAGCCACGTGGGAGACGGAAGAGAGTATGCAGTCGAGATACCCCGAGTTATTCGCGTTGTAAGTTTCGGGATGAAACTTATTTTTAGGGGGAGAGAATGTAATATCCGTACTTTCTATTTTTGGTAATTTCTATTTTGGGGTATGTTCGTTTCGGACGACTCGCTTGTTACTGTTTTAGAATTCTGAACCTATTTTGTTCTTGGAGTTTTTCCATTTGGACGAGTTTTGATGATGTTTTTACGTAATTTTATCTTGAATTATATCTTGTCGCATGTACGTTCGATTCTCGTAAAACTCGTTCATTTTCGTTGTTTCCTAGTTTGCATAAGTTCGTATGGTTGAGTTAGTCGTGTTGAGACTTTCGGTTTGTTAATCCGACGTCGTATCGTGATTTTCGGGCACTTGGGCCATTTTTGTAATTTCCTATAAGTTTAGGGAATTTCACTTTCTTTGTCGCATTACGGACTCTCCGATGGTCAAAATTTTATTTTCTTTCAACGCTTAGCTCTGTCGTCTTGAATATTCCGTGTTTGTGTTTCTGGATTCTGGCCTTGCTTTGCATTTCGATTTTAAATCTTGCGGCAGACTGACCGCGGCAGATCGAATCGCCTTGCGTGAATGGCGCACGCTACTCCTTGATTCCTTGCGTGCGCTATCATTGTGTGGTTAGCGTACGCTAACTTGGATTTTGTAGCGTGCGCTAACGATTTCAGCGTACTGGGCAGTGGGGGTTCTGAATTCATATTCTGTACACTGATCTTCAGGTAGCGTGCGCTAAGGCTTCAGTAGCGTACGCTATCGGGTAGTATTTAGCGCGCGCTAAACATATCTAGCGCACGCTAGCGACGCCGGGCTGCTTCTGGACTGCTTGCGATCCCCGTTAGCGCGCGCTATGTTTTGATGGTTAACGTGCGCTAACAATGTATTATTTATATAGGACAGCAACAGTCAACGTCGTCATTTTTCCATCCTCACACCTTCTATTCGGCTTTGGGCGATTCAAGATGATATATCGAACCGATTTCGACCAATATTATCATCTTCTAACATCCCTTCATTCCTTGAGCGAATTCATCAAGTTCTTAATATCTTCCGTCACCCGAATCAAGGTAAGAATTCATAAACCCTTGTTTTGAGATTTTGGGGGAAATTTTGGGGGTTTCTTGCGATTTAAGCCTTTTCAATCCGATTTGTCATAGGTTATTTCTAGACTTCAATTGTATACTGGTATTCCTTCGTGGTTCTTGAAGATTTGTGGATTTAAACTCCGATTTTTCCATTGTTCATCACTTATACCCGAAAATACCCTAGTAATGTTCGACGAATTGTTCCAGCGGGTAGAACTAGGATGTATTCCTACGTTTTCGTAATATTGAGATTGGTTGCATATCATTATTGTGTTAGGATCGGATTTGTGAAGATTATTCGGGCCAAAACCTTTCCGTTCACCGTTTTCCTTCACGTCGTGTTAACCAAGGCAAGTACATGTATTACATTCCGTTATGTATGTTACGTTTTCAAAATGAATGATAAATGGTAGTTTTCGGGTGCGTGAGTTGTGTTCCTTCCTCCCGGAGCGTTCGACGGGATGTCTGGGGGTCGATACTAAGGGGTACGACCGCGGAAGTGGACTTGGGTGCGTGTGTGGTTGAACTTCCACCCGGAGCGTTCGACGGGATGTCTGGGGGTCGATACTAAGGGGTACGGCCGCGGAAGTGGTGTCCCACCCATAGCGTTCGACGGGATGTCTGGAGGTCGATACTAAGGGGTACGGCCACGGGACACCAGTTGTGATTTTATGATATCGTGATGAATTGATAACCGATTTGATTGCCAATGTAGTATTCCGGAATATCTATGGCAAATGATTTTTTATTGAGATGACTGTGTAAAATCGTATTTGTATATAATGTTGTGTAATTGTGTACTTGCACTAGCTATTCGAATGCTAACCCCTTAAATGGGGGAAATGCGTCTTATGCATTTCAGATACCGGAAGAGCTGAGGAGCAGGCACGGGATATGCACGCAAAGGATGGATTGGCATGATTATGAGGCTCGAGTCTTTATTTACGATCGGTCATTTATACTGTTTGAGTATTGGAATTTGACTGGTTTTATTGTATTCGGTTAAAGTCCCATGCGTGGGCAATGATATGGTATCGACTTATATTTTCACGTACGTCTATTAAAACGTTTTGGCCGAGGCCACGACCCCATTTTTACATTGATGATTGTGTCTTTGGGATTTCCATGTACGGAATATGTGTCATGTGTTAGCCTGGTAGACCTCATTGTTGGAACATTTAGTTCCATACATAAATTAAAAGTGTTTTGATGATTAATGTTCATAAGCAAAACAAAACAACGAAGAGACGAAGCAAGCATCGAAGGAAAACGAAGTGCAAAATGCTGGAGAAAAACAAAGCTAACGTACGTAACAAGACATTGTTAACGTACGTAATATGATGAAGCTAACGTACGTAATGGATGAGAGATAACGTACGTAACACAGTTTAAACAAGTGAACGTTGGAGGAGTCAAAGTCAGAAAAGCATACAATGGATATATGACATCATCAGTGATGTAATGTCAACGTACGTAATGGGTAGATGGCTAACATACGTAACTCAAATGTCGAAGCTCCCTGGACTGAAACTGTAAGAGGCTTACGTACATAACCCGTGGTGGCTAACGTACTTAACGAGGCTTGCGTACGTAATAAGGAGATGATAGCGTACGTAATTAGCAGTCTGGCAGCTAACGGCTAGTTTGATGATGGAGCCTATAAATACCATCCCTATGGTATTGTTTGAGTACAACAACCTTGAGCAAATTGTCTATACTTGTGATATTATTATACACATTCTTGTTATTGATATTGAGCTTAATTGTAAGTGTTTGAGTGAGAATTCAGGAAAACATACACGAGTGGTAAAAGAAAAGATACGATTGGATTCGGTGTTATTAGGATCAAGGATCCGGCATTATTAGAATCACAATCGATATCTAAGTGAGGTTTATCTAGTACCCATAGAAAGCTAGAGCGGTTGATTCCTTGTCCGATAGAAAAGGAAAACGGTTTAACTTGGACCGACGCAAAGACAAGTACGAGTGGTTTATCACGGACCAATAGAAGACGTGATTGTAACAGTTATACCTCGACCGATAGAAGAGAGGCGTAGAGGTTTTTATCTTGATCCTATAGAAAAAGATACCGAGAGAGGAGGTAGGCTCGTTTATAGCCGAACCTCTATAAATCCTTGCGTCATTTATTTTCCGCAATTTTATTTACGCTTCCGCAAACAGCGCAAATATCCGATCCCGTACCCAACAATTGGTATCGGAGCGGTACTCCAATACACGGCTTAACATCCGAGGAGAAAAAGATCCAATGGCGTTTCAATTTGCTCCTGTCGAAGGCCTTGCTCTCAACCGACCACCTTTCTTTGATGGCTCAAATTATTTGACATGGAAGAAAAAGATGTCGATCTTTATTTGTGCCTACGATATAGAGATTTGGAAGATCATTTGCCTTGGCCCGAAAGTTCCTCTCAAATCCGACGGTATGCTCAAATCTTTCGAAGAATACGACGATGCCGATTGGAAAAATGACCATCTAAATTGTAAGGCTACTCAACTCTTATTTTGTGCCTTAAATCCAGAAGAGGTCAATCGAATCTCATCGTGTGAGAGTGCGAAAGAAATATGGAAAATTCTAGAAATCACACACGAAGGGACGACTCAAGTCAAGGAGACGAAGATAAATATGCTTCTCCATGACTACGAGTTATTTATGATGAAAGGTGACGAGTCCATCACCAATATGCTCGACCGATTCTCGGTCATCACAAATGGACTTGCGTCATTCGGAAAACCATTATCTAGTAGTGAAAAAGTTAAGAAAATCTTAAGATCACTACCTAGCGAATGGGATGGCACGGTGACCGCGATTATGGAAACCAAAGATCTCAACACGCTCGATTTTAGTGCCCTAGTTGGTTCAGTAATCAATTATGAGATTGTATTAAAATCACGAAGTGTCAAGCCAGAGCCGAAGGAACGATCATTAGCCATGAAGGCTAAGATGTCGAAAAAGAAAGATGAAACCCCGGTGGAAGAAAGCGACGAAGAAGCGGCATATTATGCCAAGAATATTAATAAATTCCAAACTTTATTAAACCGGAGGAAGAAGGATATCTCGAGCGAAACGAAGAAATTCGACAACTCTTGTCGACAATGTGGAAAACCAGGCCACTTCGCTAAGCATTGCCGAGATAAACCCAAGAAAGAGGTTCTCGTGGCAACTTGGAGCGATGAAGACGAAGACGACAAATTTATCGATCAAAATAATCTCGCTCTCATGGTCCGAAGTTCGTTCGACGACAGCGACGTCGAAAGCCAAGTAAGTACATCCTCCCGTGATGAACTTTTTGATGCATTTGAATTACTTCATACGGATTTTCAAAATGCATTATCGGAAATCAAATCCCTTAAGTCTAAAATTAAATCTTTGGAAATTGAAAATTCCAAAATTATCGAGAAGGGAAAATTTGTTGAAATCGATCATTCAAAGTATATTGAAAATGAAAATATTTTGAAGAATGATCTTTTAAAAGTTCAAGATGAACTAAAATCTTTGGCAAGAAAATTCTCGTGCGGCAACGATAAATTTGAACAAATGTTATGTGTTCAAAAATATACTTTAAATAAAGAGGGGTTAGGATTCAAACCACGTTCGAAAAATGAATCCGTTAATTTTAAAATACCCCATTGTGAAAAGTGTTTAAAAATCGGATATCATATTTCAAGTTGCGAAAGCCCGATACAGACGATAAATATTAAGAAAATTTGGGTTCCTAAAGGAACAATCGTTTCAAATATCGTCTACGTTTCTAAACAAAAACCAACTATAGGTTGGATCCCCAAAAATTGATTTTTGTATTTTACTCAGGGGGAGTATTTTTTAGGGGAGATATTATTCTCAGGGGGAGTTTTTACCCTTTATGCAATTATTCATAAATTGTATCATGCATATTTTATATTTTGGTATTATTTTCAATTGATATTTTATCCACTTTTTGATGAAAACAAAAAGGGGGAGAGAATGGAGAAGGAGAAAAAGAAGTCGAAAATGTGATTAACCTTGAAAGGGGGAGAAAATTGAAAAATGAAAAGGAGAAGTCAAAAATGACAGAAAAAGAAAAATGCGGAGACGTCGAAAAGACGATGAAAAATTAATGAAATTGAGAAAAGAAAAGGAGAAAAGAAAAGAAGGAGTCGAAAAAGAAATGGGAGAAAATTCTAACAAAACGGACAAAGTCGAAAACTTTGGTCTGTACACATATACATATATTTGTATTTTGCAGGTAAATCCCATTGACGAAGTGTTGTTTTGTAATCATCAAAAAGGGGGAGATTGTTGGAACATTTAGTTCCATACATAAATTAAAAGTGTTTTGATGATTAATGTTGATAAGCAAAACAAAACAACGAAGAGACAAAGCAAGCATCGAAGGAAAACGAAGTGTAAAATGCTGGAGAAAAACAAAGCTAACGTATGTAACAAGACATTGTTAACGTACGTAATATGATGAAGCTAACGTACGTAATGGATGAGAGATAACGTACGTAACACAGTTCAAACAAGTGAACGTTGGAGGAGTCAAAGTCAGAAAAGCATACAACGGATATATGATGTCATCAGTGATGTAATGTTAACGTACGTAATGGGTAGATGGCTAACGTACGTAACTCAAATGACGAAGCTCCCTGGACTGAAACTGGAAGAGGCTTACGTACGTAACCCGTGGTGGATAACGTACGTAACGAGGCTTGCGCACATAATAATGAGATGATAGCGTACGTAATGAGCAGTCTGGCAGCTAACGGCTAGTTTGGAGATGGAGCCTATAAATACCATCCCTATGGTATTGTTTGAGTACAACAACCTTGAGCAAATTGTCTATACTTGTGATATTATTATACACATTCTTGATGTTGATATTGAGCTTAATTGTAAGTGTTTGAGTGAGAATTCACGAAAACATACATGAGTGGTAAAAGAAAAGATACGATTGTAATATCCGCAATTTTCGATTTCCGGTAATTTCTTTTTTTCGGCGGAAGTCTGTTTTGACGACTCGCTCATGTCCGTTTCGTCATTCTGAGAATGATTAATTCTACACTTTTTGACATCCGAGTTCGTTTCGGTGTCGTTTTGTTGAGTTCCGTGCTTTTTAGCGACTTTTCCGCACTTGAGTTCGATTCTTGCAAATCTCGTCCGAAACTGTTGTTTCGAGTTTCCCGCAAGTCCGTTTAACTTTGTTAGACGTGTTGTGAACTTCGGATTGGTTATTCGATCACGTATCGTGATTTCCGGGCGTTTTGGGCCATTTTGTAATTTCTTGAAAGTTACGGGTATCCGTATCTGTAATTGTTGTCTCGACCCGTTTCTCGGTCGCGTATGACTAATTATGATATTACGCTTTCATTTCGAGTCGTTTTCGTTGTCCGCGAACTTTTCGTCGTGTTCGTTCCGTACGTTTTCGGAAATCGGGTCGTCGAGCCCTGGCGGTGGCGGGACTGGCCGGACGGTGGATCGGGCCGGACGATTATGGCACCGCCGGACGGTGCGGCAGAACCGGCGAGCGCACGCTACGGCCGGAAGGTCGCGACGCTAACCGGCAGTGTAGCGACGCCGCCGGTGGCTCAGCGTACGCTATCGCCCGGGCAAGTGGGGTTTCGAGGTTCGACTCGGTCCAGATCGGGCAGGCGCACGCCGCCGGTCCGAGCGCACGCTAACCGGCAGGGTAGCGCACGATTCCGGCCGACTAGCGACGTTACTGGATAAGTTGGTTAGTCCAGGGCTCTCGGACAGCCGCCAGCGCGGCAGCTTCCTACCGTAGCGCACGCTAGCGAGTCGGTCGGCAGGTTTGGTCGGCAGGTTGGTTGGTGATGCCGGGTCGTGTGGGCCTGGCCGAGGGTACTCGGCCGATACCGGCCGATAGCGCACGCTAGTCCGGGAAGGCTAGCGCACGCTAGTCTGGCCCAGTATAAATATGGCTGAGCAGTCACATTTCACTTCGTTTTTCATTTCCTTCCTTCTCCGTCCGCGAATGGCGATTCATGGGCGATGAAGCCATGTTGTTTAACAACAAAACCATGAAGTTCTGGAGTCCATAACATCAATCAATCGTCCGTTATCATCCTTTGATCCAATGAATCAAGGTAATCTTCCTTAGAACCGTAATTTCGTGAATTTGGGGATTTTTGCAATTTAAATGCGATTCGTTCCGTGTTGTTGATTAATTCATGATGGGTATGATTAATATTGGTAGTATTCTTGTGTTTAACATCATTTAATCCATTGTTCTTCGTCGAATCAAGTATATTTCTTGATTTCCTTCGAGTTGACTTTTTGGGGATTTGTCCCCGATCTCGTTTTTCATCCATTTTCGATGGATCGATTATGGTTAAATGATGTTGTTAAACATATTCTATGGATTGTATATCCATATTTCAACTTCAATTCCATTTTCGTGATTTGACGGAACGAATCGTGTTCTTGGCCGTTTGGGAAATCCTTGAACTTTCGTCATTCGTTCTTTGAATTCAACGGCTTTAAGTCGTGTTATGAAATTCATTTCATTGTTATTATTGTCCTTCGTAGTTTATGACGTGAGTTGGCGATCGGTGGAGTCGGCGGGTTCGTAATCGGTTCGTGTCAACCTACTTTGGTCGATTCTCCGCGTTGTTCTTATTCGAGGCAAGTACCTTGTCCATACTTTTCTTGTTTCGTGGATATGATGATTGGTGATCGTCTTGATTTGTTTGTTTGTTTGAAATGAGTTTTCAAAAGATTTGGTTAGCCTCGTTAAAGGCCCTCTTTCAAAACCGTGTGTGTTTTGTGATTGGTGTGGTTCGTGAATAACTATGTGAATTCTATGTATATGCTTGGTGTTCATGTTGCACTTGGTATTGTGTGTGGACGTATATTATTTCATTTCGGTGCGTTGTGGATTGACGTGGTGTTTTGCTAAGTGTTTGATGCCTCTGGGCGAATTGTTTGAATATCCTTGATGTGATATGTTATGTGTGTGAATGTGTGGATATGGTTGAAGGTCTACGGTGGCACATGGCATGTGATCATGTGGCCAGGATGCAATAAGTGATTGATCCAACCGTGAGAGCCTGAGATAATCTACGGTGGCACATGGCATGTGATCATGTGGCCAGGATGCAACAAGCGATTGATCCAACCGTGAGATGTGTGTGATTTGTTTCGCTAGCCAGCTCGGGAGGGTCCTTCGAGGCCTCGGGTGGGATGTCGGTGGTATCGTCCCGGTCCTAGGCGATGCGCGTGCGTGATTATGTTTCGTTGATTTTACGTCCGTTGAGGACACGTGATGTTGGGCTCTGACCCTGTAAATTGTTGGTGATTTCCTATTTGCGAAAACAAAACATTTGGGCTGTGACCCTATTGATTTTTGGAAAGAGAAGGATTTCATAGTCCTAAATTGTTTTCTATTAAAACTCTCGATGGCATTTTAAACTGTTTTGTAAATTGTTCCCCTTATTTGCGATCTTTCGTTTTGGAAATGTTTACCCAAACTCTTGCCTCGGGAAGTACTTTTCTTTACGTTTGGATCTTTGAGGATTCCTGATTATTATTGTTCTTGGAACTTGTATTGTATGGCTCGTATTTTTGCACTTGTACTTGCACTAGCAAAATAGTGGAGTTTTGCTAACCCCGAGTATTCGGGGGGTGGATGTCTATTTTTGCATTCAGGTTTTGGAGCATAGCACAGGGTCGGCACGAAGGATGATGAAAGATGAACGATACTAATCACACGGGGATTTGTTGATGTCGTTTTGGTCTAGCTGTATTTTCTTTTCTGCTGAAGTATCTTTTCCCCGTTGTACGGGAGTTTATTGTATTTTGACCCCTGCGTGGGTATGTGTTTGGAATTGAGTTGTATGTTATTATTGAAAGACCAAGTCGGTCTACTGAGTCATTTTAGCCTTAAAGGTGAGGTTTAGATGTTTGATTTTAGTTATCAGCCTGGTAGATCCTCGAGGAGAGGGTCTACGGCGTGTAATATCCCTGAGCAGATTGGGGGTGTTACAGAATGGTATCAGAGCTTAGGTTGTGGAAACCTAGGCTGTCGGGTCAGTGGTGTCTATTGAGTTTTTGTCTCGTCGGATTTTATCTGACTGGGTCGTGTCGCGACGCGTCGTCTGAGTTGGTTTGTTGTGATTAGTATCGTGGGGCGATCATCATCTTCGTGCGACCTGTGGATGTAAGTCTCCCTTCTTTGTGTTGTGCCTCGTGTGACACGAGCTATTTTTTTTTATTATGAGTTAATTGACGGAATCCTCTTATGGATTTTGATTTCGTGATACATGATTATTTGACTCCCATTTTTCGTTCATATGAGGAGTAGTGTTGCTGTCTTGTGCATGTTTGACTTTATTTCTTTTATCCGCTGCGTGAGTTCTTATGTAATGGCTTTAGGTATTTTACCGAATGATTTTTATTTCGAAAATCAATTCCCTTAACCGAGTTTTTGGCATTATGGCCTTGATCATTTTGGCGAAATTCTTATGACGGAATCTAGTATTTTGTAAATGGATTTTGTGAGTTTTTGAAATATTACCGTCATCGGCCTTTTTGGCGTTTTTGTGAATAGTTTTTAGCTTTGGTGGATCCTGGCAGGACCCACGGCGCTATATTGTTCCTTGTAATTACAGAAATTTTTGGGCATTCTAGCCCATTGAATTATTTTTGAAAACCTTGAGTATCTTAGAAAATTAAAATTCGGGACGTACTTTTAAAGCGAATTATTTTCTTGCGGTGTTTTCAAGGTGTTTTCTAATGCCGCAAAACATTTAAAAAATTTTCCTGTTGAGCAACAAAAATATTTTGAGGTATTTTCAAATGCGATTGCTTAGACCCAAGGGTCGAATATTTTGAAAGTTTTTCACTAAAGGAAAGGTGTCCTCATTTTTGTTCAAACGCAAGATGATTTTCAAAGTCTCGATAAAGGTGTTTGTACTACTTTTTGTAAAATGATACTCAAGATCAACTGTTGTTTCCAAACTGTTTTCAAAAGGTGGTTCTCGTTTTTAAAACCTATCATTCCTGTTTGCGGACCGGAAATGCGTGTATGGTTTTCGAACTTTCGTTACGGTGTTAACCCCGAATTGTGATTGAATTGGTGGCGTGAGCGTCGAGCCATTCGCCACGCATATGTTTTGTTGGCCCTCTGTGAGAGGTGTGAACTGGTGTTTACTGTTTATCGCCTCGTGGTGATTTGCGTGTTGTCGCACTAGTGTGAGTTGTTAAAGCCTGGATTTTTGTGCGTTATACACATGGGTGATTGTTTCATGATGTTTGTGATTGTGTGCTGGCTGTCGTTCGGGATGTTGTAATCGTCGAACGATGCCGTTGTTGTGATTTTTGTATGCGTTGATATGCTATGCTGAGTTGGCATCTCCGGTATGTTGTTTTGCGGTGTTAGTTCCATTGTATCTAGCATTTGTATTTTCGGTATGCCGAGCCGAGGCGTTTCAACCGTGATGTGCCGGGGCATGCACGCGTAAATTGTCCTTCTCGTCGCAACACATTTCAAGTGTGGACTCGAGGACACCAAATTGATTTTGCGAATCGGCTACCGAGACTTTCGGAGTTCGCGTCAAAGACAGATATCGAATCGGCTTTGAGAGGCCTTTGAAGGATGTTTCATTGATTGCTGTTGTGTCGTCTCCTTGATTTTGTTGCTGTGAGTTTCGGGGACGACACTTCTTTTAGAAGAGGTCAAATATAATACCCGTATTATTTTTGGCTTCTATATTTTCTCTTCCTCCAGTCTATCGATACACTCATGTTCGTTGATACTTTCTGAACTTGTTCTGTATTTCGGTTTCATCGTTCGAATGAACTGTGATCTTGTTTTGGGTTGATCTGGTATCGCTGTGACTTTTCCGAGTTCGGTTCGATTCTTGTGAACCTTGTTCGGAAGTGACATCATTTGGTTCTACTAGTTCTTTTATTCGAAGTGGATCGGACTTTGAACTTCTGTATATTCTACTTTGTCGACTCATTTATGTTTGTTGACATTCGTGAGCTTGTCCTGCCCCTTGCTTTTGTTGATCGAACGAGTGTGGTATTGTTTCGGAATAACTCATTTGTCGTTGTCACTTTTCAATCGCTATTCCCTTTCCTGTGGATCTTATGGGAATGCATGTCTTGTAGTTCTCACCAGATCATCCTGGGAGTTGTTGTTTGAATTTTACTATCCTTCGTGTTTCGGACATGATTGTTCGATTTTTGTTGTCTCGATCGTTTGTTTGTTTGTTCGGTTTTTGTCCTCGTTTCTTGATCGTTGAGCATTCAGCCTCCTTCCTAATTCCCTTAAGTTTGGAAAATTAGTCTCGTTTTTGATCTTTCAACCTTAGGCGGTGGAATTCCGTATTTGTTCAGCGTTTGGCTCGCGTTCTGATCAATGTACCGTTAGGTTGGTCAATCGTATTGATTTTGTTCATTGTGTTTTGCGATTGTTCGGATAATTGACTTGATTGTATTATCCATTTGATGACGCTTGTCACTTGTTGGTTTTATTATATCCCTAACGGCGACGTTGTGTTGGTCGCCGTGAAGCGTGTTTACACGCCGTATACTCTTTTGCGTTGTTTGTAACATTTCGTCGTTGGGCGTTAGTTACGCATTCTTGTGTATCTCGTTGAGTTTTTCCTGGCGGAATATTTCTTCTCCCTACTTGTTTTAAGTTTCGGGACGAAACTTCTTTTAAGGAGGGTAGAATGTAATATCCGCAATTTTCGATTTCCGGTAATTTCTTTTTTTTCGGCGGAAGTCTGTTTTGACGACTCGCTCATGTCCGTTTCGTCATTCTGAGAATGATTAATTCTACACTTTTTGACATCCGAGTTCGTTTCGATGTCGTTTTGTTGAGTTCCGTGCTTTTTAGCGACTTTTCCGCACTTGAGTTCGATTCTTGCGAATCTCGTCCGAAACTGTTGTTTCGAGTTTCCCGCAAGTCCGTTTAACTTTGTTAGACGTGTTGTGAACTTCGGATTGGTTATTCGATCACGTATCGTGATTTCCGGGTGTTTTGGGCCATTTTGTAATTTCTTGAAAGTTACGGGTATCCGTATCTGTAATTGTTGTCTCGACCCGTTTCTTGGTCGCGTATGACTAATTATGATATTACGCTTTCATTTCGAGTCGTTTATGTTGTCCGCGAACTTTTCGTCGTGTTCGTTCGTGCGTTTCGGAAATCGGGTCGTCGAGCCACAGCGGTGGCGGGGTGGCCGGACGGTGGCGGGGCCCGGCCGGACGATTGCGGGCACCGGCCGGGCCAGGTGCGCGGCAGAACCGGCGTAAGCGCACGCTTCTGGCCGGAAGGCTGCGCACGCTAACGGCAGTGTAGCGCCTGGCTGCCGGGTAACTAGCGTCTGTGCTCGGGCACAGGCGATGGGGTTTCGAGGTTACGGACTCGATCGGGATCGGCGAGTAGCGCCGCCTGCTGTCGGTCGTAGCGCTAACCGGCGAGGGTAGCGCACGCTAACCGGCGAGGGTAGCGCATGCTTAGGCCGACTAGCGTCGTTACTGGATAAGTTGGTTAGTCCGGTGGCTCTTTGGGCCAGTCGGCTGCGCGCGCGAGCTTCCGTAGCGCACGCTAGCGGGAGTCGGGTCGACGAGTTTGGTCGGCGGGGTTGGTTGGTGATGCCGGTCGTGTGGGCCTGGCCGAGGGTACTCGGCGTCTGCCGATAGCGCACGCTAGTCCGGGAAGGCTAGCGCACGCTAGTCCGGCCCATATAAATATGGTGGCAGTCACATTTCACTTCGTTTTTCATTTCCTTCCTTCTCCGTCCGCGAATGGCGATTCATGGGCGACGAAGCCATGTTGTTTAACAACAAAACCATGAAGTTCGAGTCCATAACATCAATCAATCGTCCGTTATCATCCTTTGATCCAGCGAATCAAGGTAATCTTCCTTAGAACCCTAATTTCGTGAATTTGGGGATTTTTGCAATTTCGTCCGATTCGTTCCGTGTTGTTGATTAATTCATGATGGGTATGATTAATCTTGGTAGTATTCTTGTGTTTAACATCATTTAATCCATTGTTCTTCGTCGAATCGAAGTATATTTCTTGATTTCCTTGAGTTGACTTTTTGGGGATTTGTCCCGATCTCGTTTTCATCCATTTTCGATGGATCGATTATGGTTAAATGATGTTGTTAAACATATTCTATGGATTGTATATCCATATTTCAACTTCGAATTCCATTTTCGTGATTTGACGGAACGAATCGTGTTCTTGGCCGTTTTGGGGGAAATCCTTGAACTTTCGTCATTCGTTCTTTGAATTCAACGACTTTGAGTTGTGTTATGAAATTCATTTCATTGTTATTATTGTCCTTCGTAGTTTATGACGTGAGTTGGCGATCGGTGGAGTCGGCGGGTTCGTAATCGGTTCGTGTCAACCTACTTTGGTCGATTCTCCGCGTTGTTCTTATTCGAGGCAAGTACCTTGTCCATACTTTTCTTGTTTCGTGGATATGATGATTGGTGATCGTCTTGATTTGTTTGTTTGTTTGAAATGAGTTTTCAAAAGATTTGGTTAGCCTCGTTAAAGGCCCTCTTTCAAAACCGTGTGTGTTTTGTGATTGGTGTGGTTCGTGAATAACTATGTGAATTCTATGTATATGCTTGGTGTTCATGTTGCACTTGGTATTGTGTATGGACGTATATTATTTCATTTCGGTGCGTTGTGGATTGACGTGGTGTTTTGCTAAGTGTTTGATGCCTCTGGGCGAATTGTTTGAATATCCTTGATGTGATATGTTATTTGTGTGAATGTGTGGATATGGTTGAAGGTCTACGGTGGCACATGGCATGTGATCATGTGGCCAGGATGCAACAAGTGATTGATCCAACCGTGAGAGCACGAGATAATCTACGGTGGCACATGGCATGTGATCATGTGGCGAGATGCAACAAGCGATTGATCCAACCGTGAGATGTGTGTGATTTGTTTCGCTAGCGGCTCGGGAGGGTCCTTCGAGGCCTCGGGTGGGATGTCGGTGGTATCGTCCGGTCTGGCGATGCGCGTGCGTGATTATGTTTCGTTGATTTTACGTCCGTTGAGGACACGTGATGTTGGGCTCGACCACCGTAAATTGTTGGTGATTTCCTATTTGCGAAAACAAAACATTTGAAATTTTGTGACCCTATTGATTTTTGGAAAGAGAAGGATTTTATAGTCCTAAATTGTTTTCTATTAAAACTCTCGATGGCATTTTAAACTGTTTTGTAAATTGTTCCCCTTATTTGCGATCTTTCGTTTTGGAAATGTTTACCCAAACTCTTGCCTCGGGAAGTACTTTTCTTTACGTTTGGATCTTTGAGGATTCCTGATTATTATTGTTCTTGGAACTTGTATTGTATGGCTCGTATTTTTGCACTTGTACTTGCACTAGAAAAACAGTGGAGTTTTGCTAACCCCGAGTATTCGGGGTGGATGTCTATTTTGCATTCAGGTTTTGAAGCATAGCAATGGTCGGCACGAAGGATGATGAAAGATGAGCGATACTAATCACACGGGGATTTGTTGATGTCGTTTTGGTCTAGTTGTATTTTCTTTTCCATTTGATATCTTTTCCCCGTTGTACGGGAGTTTATTGTATTTTGACCCCTGCGTGGGTATGTGTTTGGAATTGAGTTGTATGTTATTATTGAAAGACCAAGTCGGTCTACTGAGTCATTTTAGCCTTAAAGGTGAGGTTTAGATGTTTGATTTTAGTTATCAGCCTGGTAGATCCTCGAGGAGAGGGTCTACGGCGTGTAATATCCCTGAGCGGATTGGGGGTGTTACAACGATTGGATTCGGTGTTATTAGGATCAAGGATCCGGCATTATTAGAATCACAATCGATATCTAAGTGAGGTTTATCTAGTACCCATAGAAAGCTAGAGCGGTTGATTCCTTGTCGGATAGAAAAGGAAAACGGTTTAACTTGGACCGACGCAAAGACAAGTACGAGTGGTTTATCACGGACCAATAGAAGACGTGATTGTAACGGTTATACCTCGACTGATAGAAGAGAGGCGTAGAGGTTTTTATCTTGATCCTATAGAAAAATATACCGAGAGAGGACGTAGGCTCGTTTATAGCCGAACCTCTATAAATCCTTGCGTCATTTATTTTCCGCAATTTTATTTACGCTTCCGCAAACGGCGCAAATATCCGATCACGTACCCAACAATTGGTATCAGAGCGGTACTCCAATACACGGCTTAACATCCGAGGAGAAAAAGATCCAATGGCGTTTCAATTTGCTCCTGTCGAAGGCCTTGCTCTCAACCGACCACCTTTCTTTGATGGCTCAAATTATTTGACATGGAAGAAAAAGATGTCGATCTTTATTCGTGCCTACGATATAGAGATTTGGAAGATCATTTGCCTTGGCCCGAAAGTTCCTCTCAAATCCGACGGTACGCTCAAATCTTTCGAAAAATGCGATGATGCCGATTGGAAAAATGACCATCTAAATTGTAAGGCTACTCAACTCTTATTTTGTGCCTTAAATCCGGAAGAGGTCAATCGAATCTCATCGTGTGAGAGTACGAAAGAAATATGAAAAATTCTAGAAATCACACACGAAAGGACGACTCAAGTCAAGGAGACGAAGATAAATATGCTTCTCCATGACAACGAGTTATTTATGATGAAAGGTGACGAGTCCATCACCAATATGCTCGACCGATTCTCGGTCATCAAAAATGGACTTGCATCATTCGGAAAACCATTATCTAGTAGTGAAAAAGTTAAGAAAATCTTAAGATCACTACCTAGCGAATGGGATGGCACCGTGACCGCGATTATGGAATCCAAAGATCTTAACACGCTCGATTTTAGTGCCCTAGTTGGTTCACTAATCAATTATGAGATTGTATTAAAATCACGAAGTGTCAAGCCAAAGCCGAAGGAACGATCATTAGCCATGAAGGCTAAGATGTCGAAAAATAAAGATGAAACCCCGGTGGAAGAAAGCGACGAAGAAGCGGCATATTATGCCAAGAATATTAATAAATTCCAAACTTTATTAAACCGGAGGAAGAAGGATATCTCGAGCGAAACGAAGAAATTCGACAACTCTTGTCGACAATGTGGAAAACCAGGCCACTTCGCTAAGCATTGCCGAGCTAAACCCAAGAAAGAGGTTCTCGTGGCAACTTGGAGCGATGAAGACGAAGACGACGAATTTATCGATCAAAATAATCTCGCTCTCATGGCCCGAAGTTCATTCGACGACAACGACGTCGAAAGCCAAGTAAGTACATCCTCCCGTGATGAACTTTTTGATGCATTTGAATTACTTCATACGGATTTTCAAAATGCATTATCGGAAATCAAATCCCTTAAGTCTAAAATTAAATCTTTGGAAATTGAAAATTCCAAAATTATCGAGAAGGGAAAATTTGTTGAAATCGATCATTCAAAGTGTATTGAAAATGAAAATATTTTGAAGAATGATCTTTTAAAGTTCAAGATGAACTAAAATCTTTGGCAAGAAAATTCTCGTGCGGCAACGATAAATTTGAACAAATGTTATGTGTTCAAAAATATACTTTAAATAAAGAGGGGTTAGGATTCAAACCACGTTCGAAAAACGAATCCGTTAATTTTAAAATACCCCGTTGTGAAAAGTGTTTAAAAATCAGACATCATATTTCAAGTTGCGAAAGCCCTAGACGGACGATAAAAATTAAGAAAATTTGGGTTCCTAAAGGTACAATCGTTTCAAATATCGTCTACGTTTCTAAACAAAAACCAACTATATGTTGGATCCCCAAAAATTGATTTTTATATTTTACTCAGGGGGAGTATTCTTTAGGGGAGATATTATTCTCAGGGGGAGTTTTTACCCTTTATGCAATTATTCATAAATTGTATCATGCATATTTTATATTTTGGTATTATTTTCAATTGATATTTTATCCACTTTTTGATGAAAACAAAAAGGGGGAGAGAATGGAGAAGGAGAAAAAGAAGTCGAAAATGTGATTAACCTTGAAAGGGGGAGAAAATCGAAAAATGAAAAGGAGAAGTCGAAAATGACAGAAAAAGAAAAATACGGGGACGTCGAAAAGACGATGAAAAATTAATGAAATTGAGAAAAGAAAAGGAGAAAAGAAAAGAAGGAGTCGAAAAAGAAATGGGAGAAGATTCTAACAAAACGGACAAAGTCGAAAACTTTGGTCTGTACACATATACATATATTTGTATTTTGCAGGTAAATCCCATTGACGAAGTGTTGTTTTGTAATCATCAAAAAGGGGGAGATTGTTGGAACATTTAGTTCCATACATAAATTAAAAGTGTTTTGATGATTAATGGTGATAAGCAAAACAAAACAACGAAGAGACGAAGCAAGCATCGAAGGAAAACGAAGTGCAAAATGCTGGAGAAAAACAAAGCTAACGTACGTAACAAGACATTGTTAACGTACGTAATATGATGAAGCTAACGTACGTAATGGATGAGAGATAACGTACGTAACACAGTTCAAACAAGTGAACGTTGGAGGAGTCAAAGTCAGAAAAGCATACAACGGATATATGACGTCATCAGTGATGTAATGTTAACGTACGTAATGGGTAGATGGCTAACGTACGTAACTCAAATGATGAAGCTTCCTGGACTGAAACTGGAAGAGGCTTACGTACGTAACCCGTGGTGGCTAACGTACGTAACGAGGCTTGCGTACGTAATAAGGAGACGATAGCGTACGTAATGAGCAGTCTGGCAGCTAACGGCTAGTTTGATGATGGAGCCTATAAATACCATCCCTATGGTATTGTTTGAGTACAACAACCTTGAGCAAATTGTCTATACTTGTGATATTATTATACACATTCTTGTTGTTGATATTGAGCTTAATTGTAAGTGTTTGAGTGAGAATTCACGAAAACATACACGAGTGGTAAAAGAAAAGATACGATTGGATTCGGTGTTATTAGGATCAAGGATCCGGCATTATTAGAATTGCAATCGATATCTAAGTGAGGTTTATCTAGTACCCATTGAAAGCTAGAGCGGTTGATTCTTTGTCCGATAGAAAAGGAAAACGGTTTAACTTGGACCGACGCAAAGACAAGTACGAGTGGTTTATCACGGACCAATAGAAGACGTGATTGTAACGGTTATACCTCGACCGATAGAAGAGAGGCGTAGAGGCTTTTATCTTGATCCTATAGAAAAAGATACCGAGAGAGGACGTAGGCTCGTTTATAGCCGAACCTCTATAAATCCTTGCGTCATTTATTTTCTGCAATTTTATTTACGCTTCCGCAAACGGCGCAAATATCCGATCCCATACCCAACACTCATGAGGGTCGTGTAATGTCCCATTTGTGAATTGGGGTGTTACAGCTCTGGGGGTGTTACAGAATATGGTATCGGAGCTTATTTTACAGAATATTAGTATATAGCCCGTCAAAGCTCGATGGGTAATCACTTTATATTGTAATTTATAAGTAAAAATTGAAAGATAATTTAATACTTTGTTAGAGTTCAGCCACTTGAAATCGTACAGCAGCAGAATACACCAAGAAACAGAAAGGATGAGGATGAGATTCAACCATCAGGCTTATTTAGAATTTTTGTAATTGTACTCGTCCTAAACCCGATTGAAAAATTTTGTACGACATATTCCAGTTCAAAATTCGTATAGTAACACATGAAACAATGAGATTATGGTTCAGTCACTCAGACCCATTTACAATCTATGTACTCGCCCATTTACAATCTATGTACTCGTAGTCATCATAAATTCGATTAAAAGATGACTTTATTATCCATTTATATCTGAGACCCTATATAATATCCGCTAATTACTGAGTATATTTAAAATTATACAATCTAAATAACTAAACATAAGTTGCTATAGTAATTGGTTAATCCATCTCAATGAAAGCTCAAACATTGTAAAGTAAAATTCAAGAATAAATATTACAAATGACAACAAATTAGAAATTAAATTCCTAGTATAAGTTTTGAATTATACAATCTTCAAAAATCATTTACAATTTATATACCTATACTTTGATGTGGATTCAAAATGTTAGATAAACAAAAATAAAAAAAAATAAAAAAACTTCATGTAAGAGAGAGAGAGAGAGAGAGAGTTAATGTGGTACTCTAAATCCGTATTGCTATTAGATACTTTATATGTTTATTTGGAAGTGAAGAGAATCGAGTTTATTAAAAAAATTAACAAATATAAAGTTGTGTTGAAATGCGTACTTCTCGAAGTGCGTAATGAGATAATATATTATAAAATGTGAATGACTATTATGCCCCTGATGAAAGTATATAATTATGTTTGTGCCGTCTGAAGTTTTCCTATAAATAGGGCTTCAGTTCTTAATGAAAATTCATTCCAAGAGAAATCCTTTCTCTATATTCTCTCTATTATCTTTGTATTCTATTTAGTTTCTTGCAGTTTTCTAACACGTTATCAGCACGAAGGCTCTAATCCTTACTAAAGAGTTTCAACGGTAGGAACTTCTTTATGATTTTATTCCGTCTATACATATTATTATGCTTGAGTGGTATGACCCCAAACTATATATATTATATACTATTATTATTCTTGAGTGGTATGACCACAAGCTATATATATTAATACTATTATTATGCTTAGGTGGTATGACCCTGAGCTATATATATAAATACTATTATTATGCTTGAGTGATATGACCCCAAGCTATATATATATTCATACTATTATATGCTTGAGTTGTATGACCCCAAGCTGTATATATTAATACTATTATTATGCTTGAGTGGTATGACCCCAAGCTATATATATATATATATTATACTATTATTATGCTTGAGTGATATGACCCCAAGCTATGTACCATATATATTATTATTATACTTGAGTGATATGACCCTATGCTATGTACCATATGTATTATTATTATACTTGAGTGGTATGATCCCAAGCTATGTACAATATATATTATTATTAATGTTTGAAGTGGTATAATCCCAAGCTATAAACTGTGTATATTGTACTGTGTGAAATGTTTACTGAGCATCAAAAAGGATAAGTTATTTCTGGTTGATTATTTTTAATAAATTTTTATTTCAAATCTTGCATGTAAAATAAAAATAATATTTGACTAAATCATTCATAATTATCACATTTTATTTTTTCTTCCCTCTCCAATGACTAGTTAACGGCTATTTTACACTCTATAAATACATCACATTTCATTCAACAATTCACTCACTTTCTCTTATCTTCTTACAAATTTTGAAAAACAAAAGGGTTCAAGATGATTCATCAACTGTTTTTGGCATTCTACACTATGCTGGTCATAGCATATACTGTATTAGTTGTTTAATAAGGTGTAACATGGAAGAGAAATCTTTGATTTTTATCACAAGTCTTTTTCTCTTTTGTCCTATATTTGGACTCATGGTAAATCTTAACATGTAATAATACCCTTTTTATATCCATATAAAAAATTTTATGTTTCTTGAAATTAATGACATTTATCTTTTATTTTCTTATAGTTCTTCAACATGTCAAATCTTGTCAAGCTTGAAATTGAAGCCCTTGATATTACTGGCGATAATTACTTATCATGGATTGGATGCTGAGATCCATCCACCTTGATGCAAAAGGCCACTGTGATACTATAATTAAATCAAAAGTAGCCTCATTACAAGAAAAGGCAAAGGCTATGATTTTTCTTCGGCACCACCTCCATGAGGGACTGAAAATTGAGTACCTCATTATCAAAGATCCTGCAGATCTTTGGCAATCATTGAAAGAAAGATATGATCATCAAAAAAATAGTTATTCTCCTAAAAGCTCGTTATGACTGGACTAAACTCCGTCTACAGGATTTTAAATCCGTCAACGAATATAATTCGGCAATGTTCCGAATCAGTTCAAACTAAAAATTGTGGCGAAAATATCACTGATGGTGATATGCTAGAAAGAACATTCACCATATTTCATGCTTAAAATATAATCCTTCAATAGCAATATCGTGAGAGAGGATTTACAAAATATTCTAAACTGATTTGGTGTCTTCTTTTGGCCGAACAAAATAACGAGTTGTTAATAAAAAGTTATGAATCTCGTCCTATTAGATCTGTTCCATTCCCTGAAGTGAATGCAACATCATTTGGTCACAACTACGGTCGCGGCCATGGTTATATTCGAGGTCGTGGTCGTGGCCGTGGACGAGGAAGGAGGAGAGGTTTTCAACCCTATTATAATAAGATTCAACATTATTATACAGAAAAACACGTAAAAAGATGTGTAAAATTATGTTCAAATAAAATCGCCCAAACTTAAATATTGATCATCTCGGGAATGCACTTTAAAATAAAGACTCATAAGGGAACTCAATCCTAAAAACACCTCAAAGGACAATTATAAAAATTCCTCAATATGCCTTAAGTAATGAGTAAGTCGAGTTCTTTAAAGTTTTAAAATCTCGAGGGTACTTTCTTACATCATAGCTAATACTTGAGAAATACAAATCTCACTGGTCAAGGGTATTCACTCTCTCTCAAAGTATATGTAGGGACGTGTATATTCTCAAAACTCATTCCATGAAATAATAATCCCCATAAGCTTGCCACCCATCTATCTCTCTACCACTATTTTGTGCATGCACCAAGTATTGTGGTCTTGCATTAGATTAGTTGAATCAGAAAAGACTTTCAATGATTGTAATTTAGGCTTTTTGGTCGGGGTATGATAAATATGGCTTAACTACTTTGACTTGGGTGTAGAACTAAATCATAATAATCACTTCAAACACCACTAACTATCTAGAAGCTCAAAATTTTGAAAATTACTTCTTCCACCCCTTATTTCATAGTGCTCGCGAAAGCGCTTTTGGAAGTAAAAATGGCAACCTTATTTATCCTCATCTCGACATTTTTTTGCTATTGTCTCGTTATCTGACAAATTATCCTGATAGTCCCAGTATGACCCTTCATGTAATAGGCAACACTAATTTTTCTGACGTTTTTTTCTCCCTTCGAACTTATTTTGATATAATTATAAACCAACCCAAGCTTGAAACCAAAACAGCCTTTCGAATTGACACCACACATTCTAGATTTATCCTTTTACTGATTAATTTTAACAAGTTAAAGTATAGGGGAAAAAATATAAAGGAGGGGAAAAGCTCATCATGTGGCTAAGAAAAAAAGTGGGATAACTAGAAAATAAAAAATTATCGGGCAGTCCAAAAGGATTGAAGGACTAAATCAAAAATCCTCTAATATCATTTTCACTAATTAGCACATACTTGTGGTTTCAAGTAAGATGACAAGACAAGTTACACACTCTTAAGAAATGAATGGTGTAACACCCCGATATATTCGGAATAATTACAGCACCGTAAACCCTTTATATAA
The DNA here is from genome assembly GCA_033398695.1 of Orobanche coerulescens. NCBI lineage: Eukaryota > Viridiplantae > Streptophyta > Magnoliopsida > Lamiales > Orobanchaceae > Orobanche > Orobanche coerulescens. The sequence continues at coordinate 58,369,866 of CM065803.1, forward strand.
GAATTTACAAGGCTAAATTAAAGAAATACAGAATAATACAAAAATACCATAAAAATTTAGTAGTTCGGCAACTCGTTCAAACAACTCAAATGAATCCAATTATTACAAACATCTCAAATCATCAACAGGACACACGTACTCGAATATTGTAAATCAAACCAGAATAATAAAACAACACGACGAATAACATCACTGAGCCCCTTCGTCATCATGTCGGTACTGTGGTTGCTTCCCCGCTCCTCGGCTACCTGAACATCAAACAAATGTCCACCCCCGAAGGGTTAGCAAAACGATACTAGTACAAGTATCATAATATACGAAATCAGATATGCAACAATGATGCATGGAAAAATACATAACATGGACTTCCGATACCAGAATCCAACGATGCGAATCCACATGATTCCATCAACACAATATGGGTAATCCAATGATCCAGCGCCCTCAGAATAGATCCCAAGATGATCCCTTCGGACCAACACGAGGTCGAAAACCTGTCCAATGATCCAGCGCCCTCAGCATAGATCCCAAGATGATCCCGTCAGACCAACAGGAGGTGGACATAGGATCCAGCGCCCTCAGCATAGATCACACGATCCCTTCGGATCAACACAACATATACAAACACCACTATGCATACACATATGCAAAAATCGATATGTCCATCAACATGAACATACAAATAAATCAATAAAGATATCATGAGGATTTAACTGGAATGATCTCATGTTCAACAACATGAATAACAATGTGCATGATCAAAATCATCAATATAAAACCAATATTCAAAATACGATACTTGCCTTAAAGATGGCAAGAATTAAATACTCCAACGAATGTCACGCATCTGAAGGCCACCGCCCCTTGATCGATCACTTTGCAAGGCTCGGAACTTGTTCAAAAGAAATAACAAGGAACTCAACATACTACTCGAAACTAACATATGATCACCGAACATTCTAAGTTATAATCGTGTTAACAATAATGTAGGGCCGGTTCACGGTTAGTCTACTCGATGAAAGATGAGCCGGAAATAATGATATACTTTATATGAGTCGAATGACCATATCAGAGGTGAAGTGCCGATGTCTACGGATTCAAGGATATACAATTCATCAAAATCTAAACTTCAATATCGGTTTCAACTCCCAATTCATATATGTTTCGGCTCTTATGATTCATATCACAAGTGTGACTCAAGATACAAGCGTACCAAGTGTATTACGCAAGGGAATGATACTACGGTTATCTGGGATTGATTTCATTAGCCTAGCCGATTTATTTCAAGTATGAACATGAAGAATATTGTCAAATCAAACACCTCTATTAAAACATGAATTATCATTGGTGGAACATCTCAGTAATCCCAGAACCTTTAGTAAAATCATGCTCATAATTCGTAACGAACTTAGGACACTACATCCTAGGGTTTTTATCCATCAAGGTTCGATCAACACTCTTAGCAAGGAAGGAAAAGCAAGGTATAACTGGGTTCCAATCTTTAAAAATATGGTGCTGGGTTCAATATGATATAACAAGTCCAATAATTTCCGAAGCAAGCTCAAAATATAGCTAATAACATAAATTCCAACTTGGTATAGTATTAACATACCTCAATAGAGAGAAGAACATTGAAATGCTTGATGAAACACAACACCAGAGCTTGCACACCAATCCACAAGGATATAAGATCCTCAAAATCAAGCTAGGACGAAGTATAAGGTCCTGGGGAGTCTTCAGATGGCGAAAAATCGGTAAGGAAGGGAGGAGGAAATGAAATGGGGTTGAGGGTTATAAATAGGATTCTAAACCTTACGTTCGTTATCTGCTCTTACTTACGTACGTAAAGGCATTAATGTATGCTAGCCTCAAGCTTTAGCGTACGTTAACGTCTAGCCAAAGCTCACTGCCTCGATTCTAACTTCGTTTACGTACATTATCAGAGTGGTTTACGTATGTAACAATATGCACTTAGAGTGTGTTAACAATCCACCGTAACGTATGCTAAGCCCAGTTGACTTGCTTAGCTGGAAAGCCGTCCAGGTTCACGCGGGGCGATTTCAATGATTTTTCTTCCAGTCCCCACATGCCGACCCTTGTCTGATCTCGAATTGGCTGAACCTTACATATGTTAAGCTTCATCCATAACGTACGTTATCTTCCAAACGTAGCATACGTTATGCTTATCACCTAGCGCACGTTAAGACGTGCAGAACTATGCATGCATGAATGTGTAGGAAACTCCAAAAACACAGGAATATGAATACGAGAAACCACACTTCGATTATTTATAGCACATAATCAAATGTTACAAGTTCAAATACAGGTAGAATACACAATAATTATCCGGACATTACATAGTACACCTCTAAAAAGAAGTTTCGGCCCAAAACTTAAAACGAAAACAATTGTGGGTACCTCGACTTCATAATATCTTCAGTCTCCCAAGTTGCTTCTTCGACTCCATATCGAGACCACTTAACTTTAACTAAGGAGATCGGTTTATACCTCAATTATTTGACTCGACTCTCGAGTATCTTGATTGGCTTTTCTTCAAACGAGCCATTATTAGCCACTTCAATCTCGCCAAAATCAATGATAAGACTAGGGTCCGGTACATATTTCCGTAGTTGGGATACATGGAATACATTATGAACGTGACTCAGCGGTGGCGGAAGGGCCAGTCTGTATGCCAACTCCCCAACTCTTTCAAGGATTTCGAATGGTTCGATATATATTGGACTCAGCTTCCCTTTCTTCCCAAAAAGAAAAATTCCCCGAGTAGGAGAAACCTTCAATAGCACGTGGTCCCTAATCTCGAACTCCAACGGGTGACGGCGCACGTCTGCATAAGACTTCTGTCGACTCTGGGCAGTCAACAGCCTTCCACGAATCAGCGCTACCTTCTCTTGAGTCTGAACTATCAACTCTGGTTGAGTCCCGATCAAGTTAGAAGAATCATCCCAACACAGGGGCGATCTACATCTTCTCCCGTACAACGCAAACGGTGCCATCTTAATGGAAGCATGGCAACTATTGTTGTAGGTGAATTCAATCAATGGCAAATGAACCTCCTAATCGGTTCACCAATCTAGGGCATAAGCTCTTAGCATATCTTCTACTGTCTGTATAGTCCTTTCGGACTGTCCGTCCATCTGAAGATGATAAGCTGTGCTAAAGTTCAGCTCGTTTCCAAGGCCTTATGAACTGCCTTCCAAAAGTATGACACAAAACGACTATCCCGATCCGAAATAATGGTCTTCGGAGTACCATGCAATCGGACTATCTCCGCAATGAACACTCGTGCTAACTTCTCCAGCCCCAAAGTATCTTTAATACCCAGAAAATGAGCCGACTTGGTTAGACGATCCACTATCACCCAAATTATATTCATCCCCGTTTTAGTCCTTGGCATCTTCATGATAAAGTCCATCAATATATCCTCCCACTTCCATTCAGGAATCGGAAGTGGTTTCAACATTCCTGCAGGTCATTGATATTCAATCTTAACCTATTGACAAGTTAAACACTTCGAGACGTATTCCGCTACGTCCTTCTTTATATTTCCCCACCAGAAATTCTGCTTTAAATCCTTATACATTTTACTGGTGCCCGGATGAATAGAATAGGGTGTGCTGTGAGCTTCCTTCATGATCATCTGCTTCAAAACATCATCATCGGGGACGCAAAGTCGACTCTGGAATCTCAGAACTCCATCATCATCTATCACGAATCCTGGGGCATTTCCTTTGTTCACTTCATCACGTAACCGAAGAATCAGAGAATCATCCAACTGCTTAGATTTTATTTCTTCGATTAATAACGAAGTTAATTCCATCATACACAGATGCCCTTGGGCTCCTTGCGATCATACTTCAATTCCTTCGCAAATAAATTCTCGTTGGATGTTGGACTGTGATGTAAGCGTTTCCAACATCCGTATAGAAATCGGTTTGCGGCTCAATACACCAGCTACCACGTTCGCTTTGCCTGGATGATATAGGATATCCAAGTCGTAATCTTTGATCAATTCCAACCACCTCCTCTGCCTCATGTTTAATTCCTTCTGACTGAAAATATACTTGAGGCTCTTATGATCTATGAAGATCTGAAAACGAGTGCCGTACAAATAATGTCGCCAAATATTCAGGGCAAAGACGACATCTGCTAACTCTAGATCATGAGTCGGGTAGTTAACCTTGTACGGTTTCAACTGTCGAGAGGCATAGGCAATCACCCTATCCTTCTGCATCAACACGCAACCCAGACCCTGATTTGAAGCATCGCTGTATACCATGAATCCATCGGTCCCATCTGGTAATGCTAGTATAGGCGCTGTTGACAGTCTTCTCTTAAGTTCATCAAAGCTAGCCTGACATTTCTCGTCCCACACGAATTTCTGGATCTTATGCAACAGTTGAGTAAGTGGACGAGCAAATTTGGAAAATCCTTCTACAAAATGGCGATAATATCCAGTAAGTCCTAAGAAACTTCGGACTTCTTTCACGTTCTTAGGAGATTCCCACTCCAAGATTGCCTCAACTCTATTCGGGTCTACTTGAACTCCATCAGTTGATATCATGTGCCCAAGGAATGTTACTTCCTTAAGCCAGAACTCGCATTTAGAAAGTTTTGCTTAAAATTGTTCACTCCTCAAAGTATTCAAAACGATACGCAAATGATCTGCATGCTCTTATGGATCCTTCGAATAAATCAAGAAGTCATCAATGAAAACGACCACGAATTTATCCAAGTATTCTAAGAATACCCGATTCATCAATTGCATAAACACCGCAGGAGCATTAGTAAGTCCAAATAGCATCACCACAAATTCATAGTGCCCATACTAGGATCTGAAAACAGATTTTGGTATATCAGATTCCTTAATCCTTAACTGATGGTATCCCGATCTCAAGTCAATCTTCGAGAATACCGTTGCCCCTTGCAGTTTATCAAATAAATCATCAATCCGAGATAATGGGTACTTATTCTTGATCGTCACCTTATTTAGCTCCCTGTAATCAATACACAATCGGAGGGATCCGTCTTTCTTCCGGACAAAGAGAACGAGTGCTCCCCAAGGAGAAACGCTAGGTTGAATGTAACCTTTTTGCAATAATTCCTCAAGTTGTTTCTTTAATTCATACATCTCGGTTGACGCCATACGGTATGGTGCCCTGGAAATAGGTATGGCTCCAGGCTCCAATTCGATATTAAACTCTACATCTCTCCACGGAGGTAACCCAGGTAGTTCGTCAGGGAATACGTAGAATTCGTTCACAACTCGAATGGATGAGAGCTCTACTCCTTCTTCCTTCTTCATGGCATAACACCAAAATCCGTGACAACCCTGCTTTAGCAATTTAACTGCTTTCATGGCTTTGATCACTTTCCCTGAGCTTCCTGGTCTCCACCCTTCGATTAAGTGTTCAGATCCATCATCAGCAATAATCGAGATATCTCTATTCCAGTAATTCAAAATAGCCCTATAGCGGTCGAGCCAATCGTCTCCAAGAATTAAATCGTCACCATGGATGTTGACCACAATAAGATTTGACGACCAATTTCTCCCTCCTATAGACACAGGAAAATCTCTAGCTTCTAGAGTTCCCACAATTCTCTCTCCACTTGGCAAACCCACAACATAAAGTTCACAATCATGTAAACACGAGATTTTCAAATGATTAACACAGTTCAAAGATATGAAAGAATCCGAAGAAGACACTAACTGGTTGCAAAAGAATCTGAATCGTACCTGATTCAACAGAAGTGTTCTGATCATCTGATCTCCTCATCTCGTAAAGGCGCGGAGGAATGGACGCAGCACTGAACGCCTCTCTTTTCCCGACATTCTGCTGCTGAAAACCACTTTGCTGTGTCAGGTTCACACTTGTATCCTTCGGAACTTGTGCTGGAGTGCGAGCACCCATTGATCTAGTCAAATTTCCGCAAAAAGTCGCACGATGTCCTTCCTGCCCATATTCAAAACAGGTCACAGAAGGAGCGGACCAATCACGCCGAACATGCCCTGCTCGAACACAGTTATAACACTTCTTCGATGCGTCTGAACCGTTGATGCTGTTCGGAACTTATTTCCACCTCGAGAAGGATACGGAGGCTTCCTGGATGAATGAAATGAAGATTGGCCCTTGAGGGGCCCACTACTCTTGTTCTCAGTGAAGTTGCCAGACACTTTCTGCTTCTTTGCTTCTGCAAATTTCTCCACTGCTGCCTCTTTCATCTCGTAGGCCAGTGCTTTGTCCTGATACTGCCGTAGAGTAGTACATTCAAATCCGGACATATATTGCTGAATCTCCGGCTTCATCCGCATGTCGAAATGGAAAATCTTTTCCACCTCGGTCCTGACCAAATGTCGCACACAGGTCAGCTGGTGATTAAAGTCTTAATCATGTCTGTCACATATGCCTCCAGATTTTGCGGTGAGAAAAACTCTCGGACTCTAGCCTCTCTAACTAGACGAGGAAAATATTGTGCTTCCATCATTAACTTGAATTCCGTCCAGTCAGCATGATGATCCTCGGGTCGAATGGCCTCCCACCAGTCGAAAGCCTCCCCAGTCAAAAAATACTCAGTGATCGGAACTTTTCGGTCATCGGGACAGTTAATTCCTGTAAGTGTCTTCTCTAATTCCTTCAGCCAGTGATCCCAAGTAGGCATCTCTGCAGAACCGTCAAATTTCGGTGGGTGTAACTTGACCACTTCCGTAAGCCACTTGTCTCCCCGGTTGTCCTCGTTACGCTGTTGGCCCATCGTCGTCTCCATGCGGTCAACCACCTGAGCAAACTGGGTCGTCTGAGCGACCAACTGTTGAAGCAATCCCGGTATGTTAGGATTTGCGTCTTCCTCCAAAGTCCGCATTCGGTCGTCATTTACCGACTCCTGTTGTCCTTCAGAATGGGAATCAGTTCGATTGGCCGATAAATCTGGGGTAGATGATGAATCTTCCCGTCTCGCATTACCACGTCCGCGTCCACGACCGCGTCTGCATCCACGACCTCCTCTCAACATACTGAAAACACAATTACTCAATATCCAGGGCAAAATCTTCTAAAAGGATAATCCGTCAATATCCACGAAACACAAAATAAATAAAATGGAAGTATATGAGATTAGGAAACTTACAACCATGGTCCACATGAAGACGCTGGCTGAGCAGTGATGTTATAAACGACCAATAAATCGAACGACATCAACAGACCCAACTAAACCCGACTGCCACGATATCCATAAATCTTATCTCCGATACCATATTATGTAACACCCCGAGATATTCGGAATAATTACAGTGCCGTAAACCCTTTATATAAGAATTTACAAGGCTAAATTAAAGAAATGCGTAATAATATAAAAAACCATAAAAATTTAGTAGTTCGGCAACTGGTTCAAACAACTCAAATGAATCCAATTATTACAAACATCTCAAATTATCAACAGGACACACGTACTCGAGTACTGTAAATCAAACCAGAATAATAAAACAACACGACGAATAACATCACTGAGCCCCTTCGTCATCATGTCGGTACTGTGGTTGCTTCCCCGCTCCTCGGGAACCTGAACATCAAACAAATGTCCACCCCCGAAGGGGTTAGCAAAATGATGCTAGTACAAGTATCATAATATAAAAAATCAGATATGCAACAACGATGCATGGCAAAATACATAACACGAACTTCCGCTACCGAAATCCAACGATGCGAATCAACATGATTCCATTAACACAACATGGGTAATCCAATGATCCAGCGCCCTCAGCATAGATCCCAAGATGATCCCGTCGGACCAACACGAGGTGGAAAACCCGTCCAATGATCCAGCGCCCTCAGCATAGATCCCAAGATGATCCCTTCGGACCAACACGAGGTGGACATCTGATCCAACGCCCTCAGCATAGATCACACGATCCCTTCGGATCAACACAACATATACAAACACCACTATGCATACACATATGCAAAAATCGATATGTCCATCAACATGAACATACAAATAAATCAATAACGATGTCATGACGATTCAACTGGAATGATCTCATGTTCAACAACATGAATAACAATGTGCATGATCAAAATCATCAATATTAAACCAATATTCAAAATACGATACTTGCCTTAAAGATGGTAAGAATTAAATACTCCAATGGATGTCACGCGTCTGAAGGCCACCGCCCCTCGATCGATCACTTTGCAAGGCTCAGACCTTGTTCAAAAGAAATAACAAGGAACTCAACATACTACTTAAAACTAATGTATGATCACCGAACGTTCTAAGTTATAATCGTGTTAACAATGACGTAGGGCCGGTTCACGATTAGTCTACTCGATGAAAGATGAGCCGGAAATAATGATATACTACATATGAGTCGAATGACCATATCGGAGGTGAAGTGTCAGTGTATACGGATTCAAGGATATACAATTCATCAAAATCTAAACTTCAATATCGGTTTCAACTCCCAATTCATATATGTTTCGGCTCTTACGATTTATATCACAAGTGTGACTCAAGATACAAGCGTACCAAGTGTACTACGCAAGGGAACGATACTACGGTGATCCGGGATTGATTTCATTAACATAGCCGATTCATTTCAAGTATGAACATGAAGAATATTGTCAAATCAAACACCTCTATCAAAACATGAATTATCATCGGTGGAACATCTTAGTAATCTCAGAACCTTACTAAAATCATGCTCATAATTCATAACGAACTTAGGACACTACATCCTAGGATTTTTATCCATCAAGGTTCGATCAACACTCTTAGCAACGAAGGAAAACCAAGGTATAACCAGGTTCCAATCTTCAAAAATATGGTGCTGGGTTCAATAGGATATAACAAGTCCAATAATTTCTGAAGCAAGCTCAAAATATAGCTAAGAACATAAATTCGAGCTTGGTAAAGTATTAACATACCCCAATAAGGAGAAGAACAATGAAATGCTTGATGAAACACAACACTGGAGCTTGCATACCAATCCACAAGGGTCTAAAATCCTCAAAATCGAGCTAAGATGAAGTATAAGGTGCTGGGGAGTCTTCATATGGCGAAAAATCGGTAAGGAAGGGAGGAGGAAATGAAATGGGGTTGAGGGTTATAAATAGAATTCTAAACTTTACGTACATTATCTGCTCTTACTTACGTACGAAAGGCCTTAACGTACGCTAGCCTCAAGCCTTAGCGTACGTTAATGTCTGGCTAAAGCTCACTGCCTCGATTCTGGCTTCGTTTACCTACATTATCAGAGTGGTTTACATACGTAACACTATGCACTTAGCGTGCGTTAACAATACACCGTAATGTATGTTGGAGCAAAATCGGAATAATGCGCCATGTTGCGGAAGTGTAAATATAAAGTGCGGAAAATAAATCACACAAGGATTTATAGAGGTTCGGCCAAATGTGCCTACGTCTTCTCGTGTATGATTTTGTGTATAACACTCAATCACTCTAATTTAAGCTCAAGAACAACAACTATAATATTTACAATGATATCTCAAGTGTATATGAATTGCTCAATGTTGTTGTGTGGATTGATACCATCTCACTTAGTATTTATAGCCTTCTTCCACAAACTAGCCGTTACAGCCAGTTGATATTAGCGTGCGCTAGGCTTCTTCCTTAGCGTGCGCTATCGCGTGTAGCGTCAGTCAAGTGGCTACTGTCTCTCTTCCTTAGCGTGTGTTAGCTTCTCCGTTGCGTACGTTAAGTACACATATTAGCGTGCGTTACGCACTCTTCGTAGCGTGCACTAAGCATGTATCCGTTTGTATGATTTTGTCAAACTGACCGTTTGATTCTTTATGACTTTTGTTCAGACTTTTCCCAACGGATTGATTGACTTGAATTCAAACTCCTTAGCTTGCGCTATTCCTTGTAAGTAGCGTGCGCTATGGCTTACTTCACTGCATACGTCATTCTGTATTTGAATGTCTTTGCAACGGTAAAATGCCTCGATAGCGTGCGTTAGTAAACATGTGTAACGTGCGCTATCTTCATCAGATGACTTCACTTCAGGTTACTTCGAACTCATCTGTTCTGCAGATAACTCCCGTTAGCGTGCGCTAGCCTTGATATGTAGCGTGCGCTAATGTAGTCCAGATTGCAACTTTTTACATCTTCATTTGCTTCGTTGATTTGCTTCGCCTCTTTGTTGTTTTGTTTTGTTTATCAACTTAATCATCAAAACACTATTTGTGAATATGTGGAATATATATTCCAACAATCTCCCCCTTTTTGATGATTACAAAACAACTCTTGAATTGGATCAAACCTGCAAAATAAAATTATATATATTTGTATGTTTCAAAAGTTTCCGGCTTTGATCGTTTCGTTAGTTTCACCCATCTTTTTCTTTTTCTGTCATTTTTGACTTCTTCGTTTTTCATTTTTCAACTCCTTCGTTTCTCCCCCTTTTTGTATGTTTTCTACTTCTTTTCGACTTCTTTGATTTTTATTATTTTCTCCTCCTTTTTACTTTTTAGTTTTCTCGTCATATCTTTCATGACGCTTTTTATTCGATTCAACTTCTTCTCCCCTTTTTTGTATTCAGCAAAAAGTGTAATAAAAATATAGAGGATACCAATTATTGAATATGCATAATACTAATTGATGAATATAATTATGCATGAATAGGAAATAAACTCTCCCTGGAAATATTATCTCCCCCTTTGAGTAAAATACAAATAAAATTTGGGGATCCAACCTATAGTTGGTTTTTCTTTCGAAACATAGACGTTATTCGGAACAAAACTTCTTTTTGGTTTTTATCATCCGTCTTGGGCTTTTACAGTTTGAAATATGGTGCTCGATTTTCAAACATTTTTTACAATGGGGTATTTTGAAATTTACGGATTCGTTTTTAGAACTTGGTTTGAATCCTGACCCCTCTTTATTTAACGTGTATTTTTTAACCGAGAGCATATTTTCAAATTTCTCGTTTCCGAGAGAAATTTTCTTCGTTAAGTCTTTGAGCTCGGTTTGAACTTTAACAAGATCATCCTTCAAAATATTTTCATTTTCAATGCATTTAGAATGATCGATCTCAACAAATTTCCCTTTTTCAAGAATTTTGGAATTTTCAATTTCCAAAGATTTATATTTATATTTAAGGGATTTAATCTCACCTAAAGCATTTTGATAATCCGTATGTAATAACTCGAATGCTTCAAAACTTCATCGTAGGAGTTACTTACTTGACTTTCGACGTCGCTATCGTCGAATGAACTCTGGGCCATGAGAGCAAGATTATTTTGATTTAGGAAATCATCATATATGTCTTCATCACTCCATGTTGATATTAAAACCTCTTTGGGTTTTACACGACAATTCTTAGCAAAGTGGCCTGGTTTACCACACAATCGACAAGTGTTGTCGAATTTCTTAGATTCGCCCTTTTGGATATCTTGTTTTCTCCGGTTTAATAAGTGTTGGAACTTATTAATATTCTTGGCATAATATGCCGATTCTTCGTCGCTTTCGTCCACCGGGATTTCTTCCTTAGATCTTGACATCTTAGCCTTCATGGCTATCGATCTTTCCTCCGGTTTCGGTTTAGCATTCCGATATTTTAGAACTATCTCATAGTTGATAAGAGAAACAACGAGAGCACTAAAATCAAGACTATTTAAATCTTTAGATTCCATTATTGTCGTAACCGTGTCGTCCCATTATCGTGGTAGTGATCGGAGAATTTTCTTTACTTTCTCACTACACGAAAGTGATCTTCCAAAACATGCTAATCCATTTGTGATAACCGAAAAACGGTCAAGCATTAGAGTGATGGATTCGTCGTCCTTAATTTGTAATAACTCATAATCGTAAAGGAGCATGTTTATTTTCGTCTCCTTGACTTGAGACGTTCTTTCGTGTGTTACCTCAAGCATTTTCCAATTTTCTATGGCACTATCACATGATGATATCCGGTTGTGTTCTTCCGGATTTAAGGCACAGTATAGAAGTTGAGTTGCCTTACAATTGTAGTGGTCATTTTTCCAATCGGAATCGTCATATTCTTCGAAAGTTTTAAGCGTACTGTTGGAATTCGTCGGAATTTTCGGACCAAGACAAATCACCTTCCAAAGCTCGATGTCATATGCTCGGATTAATATTGACATCTTTTTCTTCCATGTCATAAAGTTCGAGCCATCAAAAAATGGTGGTCGATTTAGAGCAAGACCTTCGACTGGAGCAATTTAAAATGCCATTTGGATCGACTCCTTGGATGTTAAGCCATTTATTGGAGGTACCACTCCGATACCAATTGTTGGATCAAAATCGGAATAATGCGCCGTGTTGCGGAAGAGTAAATATAAAGTGCGGAAAATAAATCACACAAGGATTTATATAGGTTCGGCCAAACGTGCCTACGTCCTCTCGTGTATGATTTTGTGTATAACACTCAATCACTCTAATTTTTTTTCTTCATACTTCCAAGATTTTAAACTACTTAATCAATTCCACGCTCTTTTTCAGCCTCTTAAACCCTCATAAGACCTGATAATCTTGAAAGATGGTCTTTGGGGCCCTTTTATAGCCACCAAATGTGATCCAAGACAGTCAAAACATGTGAGATTCCTCAAATAATGGAACTGGCACCACCAAGTGACACGGCCGTGTCAAATGACCCGCCCCATGTCGAACTGCTCCAAAAACAACAAAATAATCTGGACCATAACACGATTGCAGCCACGGCCGTGTCATTTGACACGGACGTGTTATTTGACACGATAGAGATCATTTTGCCCTGTTCGTCTCTGTTTTTCAGTCTTTTCAGCTTGTTCGTTTATTAGTGCATCGACTGATATGTGTTGGAGGTCGGGACTTCGTCCGTTCTTGATAATGGCCTTAAGTACCTACAAATAAAAAAGGCACACCCAAGCGTAATCGAGTCCAACAAAATATACTTTAAGCATAAATAATAGGGGTGAACATGGGTCGGTTTGGATCGATTTTGCCCTATAATGATAAAGTCCAGAAAAACACTATGAAATATGTGTAAAATTGAATGTAAACAATCAATGTTTGTTGACCGTTGCAGAAAGAGCCATTTCAACCAAGAATTGGCGGTTCAAACGAAAATTTAGATATTTACTTTAATTTTAATACCTATAAATACCCTTCTCCAAGGCTCCATTTTTTTTACACCAATATCTTATCTATCTATTTTCTATTGTATCAAAGCTCTTACTATTAAATTATTATTGATTTCAATTGGCAAGAATTCAAGTTTAAATAAATTTTCAAGTACATTTTCATTTCATATATAAGAGAGATATAAAGTGGCCAATAATTCAACGGGGAAAAGGAAAGGTTGTGGCCGGCATTTCTCGACTAGGACTGAGTGCTACTCCTACTCTTACTCCAAGTGCTACTTCAACTCATAGTTTGAGTTTTGGAGATTAGGTTCCTGAAGAATTTACTGAGGAAAAAATTAACCAATCAATTCATAATTGCCTCGATTACGTGCGTTAGTAAACATGTGTAGCGTGCGCTATCTTCATCAGATGACTTCACTTCAGGTTACTTCGAACTCGTCTGTTCTGCAGATATCTCCCGTTAGCATGCGCTAGCCTTGATATGTAGCATGCGCTAATGTAGTCCAGATTGCAACTTTTTGCGTCTTCGTTTGCTTCGTTGATTTGCTTCGGCTCTTTGTTGTTTTATTTTGTTTATCAACTTAATCATCAAAACACTATTTGTGAATATGTGGAATAAATATTCCAACAACGTACGCTAAGCCCAGTTGACTTGCTTAGCTGGAAAGCCATCCAGGTTCACGCGGGGCAATTTTAACGAATCTTCTTCCGGTCCCCACACACCGATCCTTGTCTGATCTCGAATTGACTGAAGCTTACGTACGTTAAGCTTCATCCATAACGTACGTTAAGCTTCATCCATAACGTACGTTATCTTCCAAACGTAGCGTACGTTATGCTTATCACCTAGCGCACGTTAAGACGTGCAGAACCATGCATGCATGAATGTGTAGGAAACTCAAAAAACGCAGGAATACGAATACGGGAAACCACACTTCGATTATTTATACCACATAATCAAACGTTACAAGTTCAAATATAGGTAGAATACACAATAATTATCCGGGCATTACAAATGGTACACTCAACAATAAACTTGCATATTAAATGAAGCACAATGTCTTAAAAGCTCACAAGTTAATTTTTTTTCTTCATACTTCCAAGATTTTAAACTACTTAATCAATTCCACGCTCTTTTTCAGCCTCTTAAACCCTCATAAGACCTGATAATCTTGAAAGATGGTCTTTGGGGTCCTTTTATAGCCACCAAATATGATCCAAGACAGTCAAAACATGTGAGATTCGTCAAATAAAGGAACTGGCACCGCCAAGTGACACGGCCGTGTCAAATGACCCGCCCCATGTCAAACTGCTCCAAAAACAACAAAATAATTTGAACCATAACACGATTGCAGCCACGGCCGTGTCATTTGACATGGCCGTGTTATTTGACACGATAGAGATCATTTTGCCCTGTTCGTCTCTATTTTTCAGTCTTTTTCAGCTTGTTCGTTTATTAGTGCATCGACTAATATGTGTTGGAGGTCGGGACTTCGTCCATTCTTGATAATGGACTTAAGTACCTACAAATAAAAAAGACACACCCAAGCGTAATCGATTCCAACAAAATATACTTTAAGCATAAATAATAGGGGTGAACATGGGTCGGTTTGGATCGATTTTGCCCTATAATGATAAAGTCCAGAAAAACACTACGAAATATGTATAAAATTGAATGTAAACAATCAATGTTTGTTGTCCGTTGCACAAAGAGCCATTTCAAAAAAGAATTGGCGGTTCAAACGAAAATTTAGATATTTACTTTAATTTTAATACCTATAAATACCCTTCTCCAAGGCTCCATTTTTTTTACACCAATATCTTATCTATCTATTTTCTATTGTATCAAAGCTCTTACTATTAAGTTATTATTGATTTCAATCGGCAAGAATTCAAGTTTAAATAAATTTTCAAGTACATTTTCATTTCATATCTAAGAAAGATATAAAGTGGCCAATAATTCAACGGGGAAAGAGAAAGGCTGTGGCCGGCATTTCTCGACTAGGACTGGGTGTTATTCCTACTCTTACTCCAAGTGCTACTTCAACTCATAGTTCGAGTTTTGGACATTAGGTTCCTGAAGAATTTACTGAGGAAAAAATTAAGCAATCAATTCATAATGCGCAACCGACGAAAAATACACAATAGAAACCTTCCGGTTTATATTAAAAAAACGTGAAAAGATAGTTCCTTCCGAACTGGCAGTTCACGGTTCAAAATCGAACCGTGAAATGTCATAAGGTGATTTTGAATCGCTGAATACGTCTAGAATTAGATAATCTAATCTAGAGGAACCCATTTGTGATTTTGTCAATTAGAATCGAGTTTTTCTAGCTTCTACTGCTGTCAAAACACTAAATCTTACAAGCCTCTCGAGGATTGTCGTTTAATTAGGGTAGTAATCAACGATCTTCTCTCGATTACTGAATCAATAAGAAAAGATTGATTATTCAGCAGTCCATTAACGACAATGGCATCAAATTAGTGATCGATCGGTAAGTTAAAATTGAGCAGTTCGATTTAATTCAATTTTGTCATTCTTAGTGTGTCATAATTAGATCGTTAAGTCGCAAATCCCACCAAGCTTGCAATCATTTAAACAAAATATATTAACCATTCACTGTGGCATGACAGACATCGATTGACACAAGTTTGACGAATTGGCCGAGTAAGGAGAGTCGACCACTGAATCTTCTTCCATATCATCTAATCGCTTCACGCCTTCCAAAAGTAGGGTGGGCATGGTCGGTTCGTTCAATTTTTGCGTAAAACCAAACCAAAACCAAAATTCTGTGTTTTAGTTTTTAAAACCGAAACCAAACCAAACCATTCAGTTTTAATTTTTTGATTTTTTATCTCAAAATCAATCCAGTTTAAATTTTCCTTAGATATTTTTTTAAAAAGATAAAAGAGACTAAGTTACTAAATAATTTCATTAAAATACCTAAATAAGGACGAAATACGACAACGAATACATCTATAATGCAAAACACTTTAGTTAGTAACTAAAGAAATTATGATATAATGATAAAAAATTAATATTGAATCTCGGTTCGGTTCGTTTTTTCTGGTTTCCCACACTTAACCGAACATTTTGGAATTTTTTTAAAAATCAGTTTTTCTTCCGGTTTCATGTTTTCGGTTATTTTCTTGATTTTTTGGATATTTGTTCTTTTTTAACACCCATATCCAAAACATATATTGGATCCTGGAAAAAGTTACTTTTCAACATTGTATCCAGGTCCAAATGGCAAAGGAACCATCAGACTGTTAAAAAGTGTCGAGCATAATCCAACGATTCTTCATTCTATATCGTAAATATCGTAAAATCAAATATTTATCACCCTAAGATTTATATGCATGATTCTAAAAAATACTAGGCACTAGGCGTTCAGATTTCTAACACCTAGCTCCCAGAGGATTACTTGGGGATTAATCGGGGATTATCAAACTAGGCGGATTTATTTTTTATTATTACTTAAATCATTTTCATATATAAAATATATATATATGTAAAATAATTAAAATTTAACTATTTAAAGAGATATATAATCAATTATATATTAAATTTGAAATACTGATATAGATATCAAGGAGTACATTAGGAATTTGTAGTACTATTAGAACAAATTAAAAAACATAAAAGTATAACCGCCTAGTCGCCCACGTAGCTAGGAAATTTGAAACACTGATATAGGTATAAAGTAGTCCATAGTATCCATAGTATCTTAGATTGCTTTCATAGGTCCCCTCAGCCAGCCTAGACGATCGATTCATCACCCAAACGCCCAGTACAAGCGCCTATGCCATAATCGGAATGGTAGAGGACTTTCTAAGGATTAATCGGAGGATTAATCGATTTAGGCGGAGATTTTTAGAATACTGTTTATATGGTACTATTATGATAATAACTATGAACTGCAAGATAATAAATTTGATGATAATGTAATATTACTATTATATTTATATGGCATGATAATAGAAGATGGAGAGAAACATGAAACATATGAACATGACTTCGAATGATTGTGTGTAGACACAAAGCTCTACGAAAGTGGCTAATTTATAGACCAACATTACACACTATACAATAAAATAAGCCAGTTTATAACATATTAAATATTTTCATCTTATTATATATTTCAGTCCAATAATTACTACTGTAATTCACATGACCAAAGGTCGTCGACGAGTATCGGCATAAGATTTCTGACGGATCTGGACAGTCAACAACCGGTCCCGGATAATAGAAATCTTCCTTCGTCTCCATCAACATATCCGGTTCCGTTCCGACTAACTCCGAAGCCTCATCCCAACACAATGGCGATCTACACCGCCTACCATAAAGTGCCTCGAATGGTGCCATTTTGATCGACGCATGCCAACTATTATTGTAGGCAAACTCGATCAACGGCAAGTGAAGCTCCCAATCATTACTCCAGTCTAGGGCACAGGCCCTCAACATATCCTCCAACGTCTGAATCATCCTCTCCGTCTGACCGTCCGACTGTGATGTAGAGGATGTTACTGATGCATTGAATCCTAATCAGAATGCCTAAATGTCTAGAGAGTCTGAATGTGGTAGGCTGAAAGTCTAGGGGAATGGATGTTCAGATAAGGCTGTTCAGTTCTCATGTCCTTGTTCATGTAATTTACTTATTTCAACTATATATAAACCTTTAGGTACTGAGGAGAAAAAAAAAACAACTTTTGATTAAGCAATAAAATATAGTTCAGATTGTGATTCCATCTTGTTTTTTGAGTGCTTACGCTGCGTCAGGTGGTATCGGAGACTAATGGCGAACCAAGGCGGTAGCGGTGGTCTTAATGGCGATGCTCATGAGACTGGAGCCCCACTTGTCGGGGAGGAGGCGTTGCAACGATTGTAGCAGCGTTTACAGGGACACTTGGAGCAGCAAATAGATCGCAGATTCCGTCGCTTTGAGGAGCGATTTGATGAAATTGCATATAGGCTTGATGCTCTCAGTATTGATGGGAACCGAAATCGGGTTAATGATAGAAGACCAAGAGGAGATGCATCTCGTGGAGACCCTGTCAACAGAACTATTTCCGTTCGCAGACAGAACAATCGAACTGATGATTCTTCCAGCGAGGAGGATGAATATGAAGAGGTGTTGAATGGCATATATGGTGGCAGGCGTAGGAATGTTGGACAGTGGAGAAGGTATGATGATAGAGAGGGATACGACTTCAAACTAAAGGTCGATATTCTAAGTTTTAATGGTGGTTTGGGAATAGAAGATTTCCTGGATTGGATCGCAGATATTGACAGGTTCTTCGACTATATGGAGACTCCAGAAGATAGTAGGGTCAGATTAGTCGCTTGTAGATTGAAGGGTGGTGCTTCAGCTTGGTGGGATAGAATGCAGAGAACACGAGAACGAGAAGGCAGGGGCCAGATTCGAACGAGGTATAGGATGAAGAGGCTGCTGATGTGCGAATTTCTGCCTCCCGACTACGAGCAGATCCTGTTTCAGTAGTACTAAAGATACCAACAAGGTACCCGCACTGTCCACGAATACACTGCAGAATTTATGCGACTAGCTGAAAGGAACAATCTGCTGGAAACGGAGGGGCAGCAGGTGGCTAGATATCTTGATGGTCTGAAGCCTTTTATTCGAGATAAAATTGGAGTTCAAGTGTTAAAGACCCTAACCGAAGCAAAAATTTTGGCTTTGAAAGCTGAATTAATGCAATTTGAGAAAAGCAAGCGGGGTTTTGACACTTTTCGACCTTCAGGTTGGGGGGGGAAAAGACTAAGGCAGTGCAAGAATCTTATGGGCGAGGAGGACGATATAATGGCAGTAATTATAATAGCGACAAAACTCAGGAAGATAAGGTAGCAACATCAAGTGAAAATCACCCGCTGGCAGAAGCTAAGGAGAGGGACGCTCAAGGACGGAAAACTACCAACCCTTACGCTAGACCAACGTCAGGAAAGTGTTATAGGTGCAACCAACCAGGTCATAAATCAAATGAATGCCCTCAAAGGAAAACATCAAATGCAGCTTTCAGAGAAGAAGACGATGAAGCATTTTTCTGTGAACAAGATGGCGAAGAAGAAGAATTTTAGGAGGGCGAAACAAGGGAAGCGAACTGTGTTGTACAAAGAATAATGTTAGCTCCGAAATGGGAAGAGACTTCTCAGCAGAATCAACTTTTTCGAACGCGGTGTACCATTCATGGTAAGATTTTTGGAGTATTGATTGACAGTGGTAGCATGGAGAATATTATAGGGAAGGAAGCAGTAAAAAGGTTAGAGCTGCCAGTAGAAAAGCATCCAAACCCTTACTCTTTGGGATGGATAAAGTTTGATGCCGGAAATATAGAAGTAACAGAACGTTGCAAAATTCCTTTTTCGATTGACAAGTATAATGATGAAGTCTATTGTGATATTGTGGATATGGATGTGTATCATTTGTTGTTTGGGAGACCATGGCAATATGATGTGGATGCGCAACATTCGGGCCGTAACAATCAGTATAGCTTCTTGAAGGATGGAACAAAGTACACATTGCTTCCATTACAGAACAAAAGCAAGCAATCTGCAGAAAAGGAGTTTCTCACTTGGACTCGTAGGTTTGAGACTGAAATGAAGGAGACTAGACAGGTTTATGCTCTAATAATGAAGCAAGTGTGTTATGTTGAAAATGGACCAAAGATGGAGGAGCATCCTGAAGCTATAAGGCCTTTATTATCAGAATTTCGGGAAGTAATGCCCGATGAGATTCCTGATGGCTTACCACCCATGAGAGATATTCAACATCATATTGACTTAATTCCCGGAGCGAGTTTACCAAATCTACCTCACTACCGGATGAGCCCAAAGGAGAGTGAGATCCTTAAGGAGAAAGTGGAGGAGTTTTTAAGAAAGGGGCTTATTCAAGAGAGTATGAGTCCTTGTGCGGTGCCTGCCTTATTAACCCCAAAGAAGGACGGAAATTGGAGAATGTGTGTTGATAGTCGTGCAATCAACAAAATTACAGTTGGTTACAAATTTCCCATTCCGATGCTGGATGACATGTTGGACAGATTACATGGAGCAAAGTGGTTTTCAAGGCTTGACTTGAAAAATGGGTGCCATCAGATTCGAATTAGACCTGGGGACGAGTGGAAGATGGCATTCAAGACGAAGGAAGGGTTATTTGAATGGTTAGTGATGCCTTTCGGACTTTCCAATGCTCCGAGTACTTTCATGAGACTTATGAATCAAGTATTGAAACCTTTTATTGATAAATTTGTTGTTGTATACTTCAATGATATCTTGATTTATAGCAAGACCGAGGAGAAGCACGTATCGCAATTGCGAGAAGTGTTTACAGTTTTGAGGGCCAACAAGCTATATGTTAACCTTAAGAAATGCAGTTTTCTTACTAATAAATTGCTATTTCTGGGGTACATTGTGAGCCATGAGGGAATTCAGGTGGATGATACGAAGGTAAAGGCAATTAGAGACTGGCCTATTCCCAAAACGGTGTCTGAAGTACGGAGTTTCCATGGGTTGGCTACTTTTTACAGGCGCTTTATCAAGAACTTTAGTACCATTGCAGCACCTATTACCGAGTGCATGAAGAAGGGGAGGTTTTACTGGGGCGATGAAGCTGATAAAAGCTTTGCTATTCTGAAATAAAAATTGTGTACTGCGCCCGTCTTAGCATTACCAGATTTTGAGAAGCTTTTTGAGGTAGATTTTGATGCTAGCGGTGTTGGCATTGGGGCTATTCTTTGTCAAGAACGGAGGCCATTTTTCTATTTTAGCGAGAAGCTCAGCGATGCTAGGCAGAAATGGAGCACTTATGACAAGGAATTTTATTCGGTTGTCAGGGCTTTGAAGATATAGGAGCACTATCTCATTGGTAAAGAATTTGTTCTTTATTCTGACCACGAGGCTCTCAAATATCTAAACAGCCAAAAGTGAATTAGCAAGGATATGCACGCACGTTGGTGCCAATTTCTTCAGAAGTTCCCATTCAGATTACAACACAAGAGTGGAGTGCAAAATATTGTGGCTGATGCATTAAGTCGAAGAGCAGGTTTGTTAATCACTTTGAGGCAGGAGATAATTGGGTTTGAACAACTCAAGGAATGTTATGCAGGAGATGAAGATTTTGGACAGATTTGGGAAAGGTGCATGAATGGGCAACCTGTGCAAGAGTTTTATGTGCACGATGGCTACTTAATGCGTGTAAATCATCTTTGTCTTCCTCGGACATCATTACGAGAAAAGGTAATTCATGATTTACATGCCGGTGGACTTGCTGCACATTTGAGGCGAGACAAAACAATAGCTGCAGTTCGGGAGAGATTTTATTGGCCACACATGCTTCGAGATGTGACTAGGTATGTGCAAAGTTGTTATGTTTGCCGAACGGCTAAGGGTCAGTCCAAAAATACTGTTCTTTATATGCCTTTGCCTGTCCCAGAAAATATTTGGGAAGACTTGTCTATGGATTTCGTGTTGGGACTGCCTAGAACACAAAGAGGGGCAGATTCTGTTTTCGTTGTCGTTGATAGAATTTCGAAAATGACCCATTTTATTCCTTGCAAAAAGACTTCAGATGAAATTTCTATGGCTAGATTGTTTTTCAAAGAAGTGGTTCGTTTGCATGGAATACCAAAAACAATCACTTCGGATAGAGATACAAGTTCCTTGGGCATTTTTGGCGAGCATTGTGGAAATTGTTTGATTCTTCTTTGAATTTCAGTAGCACTGCTCACCCTCAAACAGATGGTCAAACTGAGGTGGTAAATCGTACATTGGGGAATATGGTTCGCAACATTTGTGGCGATAAACCAAAACAGTGGGATATTTTCTTGCCTCAAGCCGAGTTCGCTTACAACAATGTGATTCAGAGTGCTACGGGCATGTCTCCTTTCGCTATAGTGTACACGAAAGTGCCACAACACACCTTGGATCTGATCCAGCTACCAAAGGGTGCAACTAGCAGTGGGGCAGCGACTCATATGGCCAAACAAGTTATGGAAGTGCACAAGGAAGTCAAGCAAAAATTGGAGGAGACTAACAAAAAGTACAAAAGAGCTGCAGATAAGCATCGGAGGCAACAAGTATTTTCGGTGATGGATCAAGTAATGGTGTTCCTAAGGCGAGAGAGGTTTCCAGCTGGCACTTATAGTAAACTTCAGCCTAAGAAGTATGGACCATATGCAGTCAAGAGAAAGATCAATGATAATGCTTATGACATTGATCTTCCTAAGAGTATGGGCATTTCAAATACTTTTAATGTTGCTGATTTAACTCCGTTTTACCCTTCCAATGCACCTCTATACCTGGAACCGGAGTCCAACTCGAGGACGAGTTTTTCCCAAGTGGAGGAGACTGATGTAGAGGATGTTACTGATGCATTGAATCCTAATCAGAATGCCTAAATGTCTAGAGAGTCTGAATGTGGTAGGCTGAAAGTCTAGGGGAATGAATATTCAGATAAGGCTGTTCAGTTCTCATGTCCTTGTTCATGTAATTTACTTATTTCAACAATATATAAACCTTTAGGTACTGAGGAGAAAAAAAACAACTTTTGATTAAGCAATAAAATATAGTTCAGATTGTGATTCCATCTTGTTTTTTGAGTGCTTACGCTGCGTCAGACTGAGGATGAAAAGACGTGCTTAATCTCAACTCGGTACCCAAAGCCTTTTGGATGGCCTACCAAAAATGTGATACGAAACGACCATCACGATCAGAAACAATGGTCTTTGGGGCACCGTGCAATCTCACGATCTCATATATAATAGCTCGAGTCAATCCGTCAGGTCCCCAAGTATCCTTAATACCTAATAAATGTGCAGACTTGGTCAACCGATCGACGATTACCCAAATCATATTCATTCCGGCTCTAGTTCTCGGCATGTCTGTGATAAAATCTATAGAGATATCTTCCCACTTCCACTCGGTAATGGGAAGCGGATTCAAAAACCCCGCCGGTCGTTGATGTTCAATCTAGACTTGTTGACACGTCAAGCACCGTAATACAAATTCCGTGACATCTTTCTTCATGTTATTCCACCAAAAATTTTGCTTCAAGTCCTTGTACATCTTACTCGTTCTGGGGTGAATTGAGTAAGGTGTAGCATGAGCTTCTCGGGGAATTCTCTGCCTCAACTCCAGATCATTCGGAACACAAAGCCTGCCCTGGAATTTTAGAATACTATCCTCGTGAACCATAAAGCCAGGGGCTTTTCCTTTAATTACATCTTCCTTCAGTTGAGAGATTATCGGGTCACTGCACTGTTTCCCTTTGATGTCGTCAACCAAGGACGAAGTAATTTCGAGAGTGCACAACTGTCTTTGTACTCGCTGAAGCCAAACCTCTATTCCTTGCCCAATTAAATCTTGTCGAATCTTCGTCTGAGATGTAAGAACCTAGAGCATCTGAAGCGATGCCGATTTGCGGCTCAAAGCATCCGCGGCGACATTGGCTTCTCCTGGGTGGTAAAGAATTTCCAAATCCTAATCCTTTATCAATTTTAACCAACATCTATGTCTCATATTCAGCTCTTTCTGACTGAAATATACTTCAGGCTCTTGTGATCGGTATAAATCCGACACGAAGAACCATACAAATAGTGTCGCCAAATCTTAAGTGCGAAGACAATTGCGACCAACTCCAAATCGTGAGTAGAATAATTCATCTCATACGGATTCAGTTGTCGTGACGTAAAAGCTATCGTATTATCATGTTGCATAAGCACACATCCAAGACCTTGTCCCGAAGCATCACTATAAACTGCAAATCCTTCACTGCCATGCGGTAAAGATAGAATCGACGTTGAAGTCAAACGTCTCTTCAGCTCATCGAAGCTCTGTTGTCTCTCAGCCATCCAAACAAACTTTTCTGCCTTCTGGAGCAATTTCGTGAGTGGCCGAGCGAGTTTCGAAAACCCCTCGACAAACCGATGGTAATACCCAGCAAGGCCCAAAAAGCTACGAACTTCTTTAACATTTTTAGGCGGTGCCCAATCTAGAACTGCCTCAATCTTCTGTAGGTCTACGCGAACCCCTTCGGCCGAAATCACATGGCCGAGAATCATAACTTTTTCCAACCAGAACTCACATTTCGAGAATTTTTCATAGAGGTGTTCGGTTCTCAAAATATCTAGTATCAAATGCAAGTGTCGGGCATGTTCCTCCTTATCTCGAGAATAGATCAAGATGTCGTCAATAAAGACGACTACACACCTGTCGAGGTACTCGATGAATATCTTGTTCATTAACTGCATGAATACTGCCGGTGCATTAGTCAATCCAAAAGGCATGACTACAAATTCATAATGCCCGTATCTCGTCCAAAATGCAGTCTTTGGAACGTCGGACTCTCTCACCCTTAGCTGATAGTACCCTGATCTCAATTCAATTTTCGAGAAAACTGCGGGCCCCTGCAACTGATCAAATAAATCGTCTATACAAGGCAAAGGATACTTGTTCTTAATGGTCACTTTGTTTAGCTCACGGTAGTCGATGCATAAACGTAGTGAACCATCCTTCTTTCTCACAAAAAGAATGGGCGTGCCCCAAGCCGAAGCGCTCGGTCTGATGATCCCTTTCTCCAGAAGTTCTCCCAACTCACTCTTCAATTCCTGCATCTCAGAAGGTGCCATCCGATACGGTGCCTTAGAAATTGGATCTGCGTCAGGCTCTAAGTCCACAGAAAATTCTATCTCTCGATCCGGTGGTAATCCCGGGAGGTCGTTCGGAAAAAGATCGGGATACTCATTAACAACTGGAATCGAAGAGAAATTGACTTCGTTTTATTCCGTCTGCAAAGCATAACACCAATAGCCCATGTAATATTTATTCAAAAGTTTTACGGCCTTCATGGCGCTGATAAGCAACTTAGGTTGGCCCGACTTATGTCCCAAAAATGAGTACTCAGATCCATCTTCAGTCATCATGGTGATAACCTTAGTACGGTAATTCATAATCGCTTGGTGACCTTCAAGCCAATCCTCGCCTAGGATCACATCCTCGCATTCCATATCAACTACAATCAAATTCGATAGCCAATCTATACCGGATATATTCACCGAAAAATATCTAATCTCCTGGTTTCCCACAATTCTATCCCCGCTAGATAGTTTCCCAAAGAAAGGGGCACAAGCAGTCATACAAGTTATATACAAACGGCATACACACTCTAAAGAGATGAAAGAATGAGTAGCGCCTGAATCAAAAAGTACACGAACTGGATGAGATAAGATATGAATGGTACCTGAGGCCACCGCCGCGTCGTGTTCGTCCGCTCGATGCATCTCATAGACTCGGGGGTGTGCCGAACCGATGCTAGAATCTCCCCCTCTAGTATTCTGACCTCCTCCCCAGCCTCTGCCGTGACTGGCCAAATGATTGCCGCTTATTCACGCCCTGATCTAGTGGCGTTGGGGCAGAAGCCCGAGTGTCTAGAGTCTTATTTGGTTCGGAACAATAAGCCGTTTTATGACCCATCTGCCCGCAAGTCTGACACTTAAGAGGTGGGAAATTGCATTCTAAATTAACGCGGCCTGGACGACCACAATTATAGCAAGTTACCGGGCGAGCTGAGGTGCCCGGAGCAGAACGGGAACCCCTCTTTCCTCTAGCTGAACGTGACGATTGTCCGGCGGAACGGTTAGTCGTATGAGGCCTTTGGAAGTTGCCACTCTTAGAGCTAGAAAAATTTCCCGTAATCTTCTGCTTCTTCGGTTCTTCGGTGGTATCGTTCTCGGGGCTTAACATGTCATGGGCCAAAGCCCTGTCCTGATATTCCTTCAAAGTGGTGCAAGAAAATCAGGCCATGTACCGCCGTAAATCCATATTCATCTGCATGTCAAAGTAACAGATCTTGTCACGCTCGTCTCGCACTTGATTCTTCACGTGGATCAATTGTTGGTTGTACTCCACGATTGCCTGCGAAATGGGAATGTTCTGCAGCTTAGCCTCGAAAAGGCTTGGATTCTGCCTTCTTGTACTGGACAAGGACAAAACTCGGCCTCCAGTAGATCTTTGAACTCTCCCCACATATCAACATGATCCTGTGGCTTGACAACTTTCCACCACGTCACGGCATCCTTGGTAAGGAAATACTGAGCAATCGGTACTTTCCTCGCTTCCGGACAATCAACCGCTTCGAATACTTTATCTAACTCCGCTAGCCAATCCTCCCAACCTAACGGGTCGGCGGCCCCGCCAAATTGTGGAGGGTGCATACGGATCACATTCTGAAACAAGGCATCTGTTGTTGGGTTCGGATTGTTCAACTGAATGGCTTGGGCCAAGATGGTCATCTGGTTAAATAATTGTTGAAGGACATTCGCAACTCCAACATATGCGCTGTTCCCTTGGCCAGTCGAATGGTCGTGCTAACTTTTGGTGTCATGATGCACCGATAAATTGGGGTTGGTCGATTCTGCAACGGAACTAAGGGAAACGGCCGCGCCACGTCCTCGTCTGCATCCACGACCACGGCCTCGTCCCTGACCCCTACCAGCAGACATTATGAAGAATACACAAGTCACGTAAGTACAATTCAATCGCACGTCATCGAAGTGACCGATTCCCAAAAATATCAATTCAAAGGCAAAGCGATTAAGGAAACACCTGAAGAGTAAGAGGTCTTACAAGTACCGGTCGCACTGTGATGATGGCAAAGTAGTGATACTGTAGACAAACGATGACTCAATCGACCCAAAATACCAACAGTCTAGGTATCCATAGACCTAAGCTCTGATACCATATTCTGTAACACCCCCCAAGTTATTCAGGGTATATTACAGCGCCGTGAGCCCCTCCGTGGGACCCACAAGGCTATACATACGCGGAATTATAAAATTTGACCGAGAAGGTCCAAATACAATGAAATGAAGGACAATACAAATGGTATTCAAACCATATTCAATGTATCCGAATACAACACATCACAAATCAATACCTCGGCAACACATGCTGAAACATCAAGGAAACTGAAAACAATACTCGAGTATTCAAAAGCCATTCCAGTACAACAACACTGAATGGAGGAAACACAAAATGTAACCAGAGACAAGACATAGTATCACACTTGCCCATCATCTTCATGCCGAACCGATGCCTGCCTATCCGCTCTCCTGGAACCTGAAATACATAAAAAGTATTTTCCCCATAAAGGGGTTATCCGTCGAATAGCTAGTGCAAGTATATCGAATATGAAACACAATACTCCTCGACAATAAAGTAAAAGTAACCATCAATTCATCCTTTCAAGACTAGTATTTTGGAATAACTAAATCTCATAGCATCACATCAATACATACATGATCAACCGTGGAACCGCACTAGAGGCTACGGAACCCTCAGAGGACCCGTCGGTCCGTCCCAAAGTGGTTAACCCAAACTATCAGTGGAATCGCTCCGGAGGCTATAAAACCCTCAGAGGACCCGTCGGTCCGTCCCAGAGTGGATATAAACAATCATGCCAATCATATATCTTACTTTCAAAGTCGAGAACGTACAAACATAAATATATACTTGCTTTTGAGACATCTAGAAATCGGAAGGAAAAGAGTATAAGTTCGGTGGGTCCAAGAACGTGCTTCCGGCACCTAAATGTTTCGCAAGGAATATGATAATCAATAATCTATACTCAAATCACACGAAGAAACTCCCGAAACTCGCCCATGATTCACGGAACTACAAGGGTAAACAACTAGAGGTTGGAAAATCACTCAAACCCTCTCAATTCCGAACACGGCACAAAACAATCCATATGATCGTAGGGGAAACATGGGTACGGGATAGATATATTATAATCTCAAGGTTCTCAAATTCCAAAATGGATAAATCGGACGAAATCTAAGAAAATCCCCCAAAAATTCCCAAGACTAGGGTTCTAAGGATTTTACCTTGATTTGGAAGATGGAAATGGATTAGATGTTGTGTGATCTCTGTTATTCAATCCATGATGTTGATATTTGAAGAAGGATCGCCTCCAAATGCCTTGAATTGCCCAAAACCCCGCTGCTCCGTCGAAAAGAGTGAGAAGGAAGAGAAATGAGGCATACAGGGGTTGACTGTTCCATAAATATTGTGCCCAGTCTAGCACACGCTACGCCTCAATATTAGCGTGCGCTAACGGGGTCATCCGGTAGTCCAGTGGCTACTGCCAGCCTCACTAGCATGCGCTACGTATTCGGTAGTGTGTGCCAATGCCTTTCGGTAGCGCGCGCTATCCGAGAGTTAGCGTGCGCTACTTGGTAGTTGTTACCCATAAATGGGAGTCCAGAACCTACTGCCCTCTGCCCTGCTCGAGCCTTAGCGTGCGCTGCTGATATTGCCTATCGTGCGCTACGCAACACTTATAGCGTGCGCTAGCTGATGCCTAACGTACATTACCTGATAGTCCAGATAGTCTGAAAACCTCACTGCCTCTGCCGACCCAGCTCGTTAGTGTGCGCTACGGATGGTGCTAGCGCGCGCTACTGACCACGAATAGCGTGCGCTAGAGAACTCCTAGCGCGTGCTAACTCTAGTCCAGAGAGCAGAATTAAATACTGCCTCTGCCCTGTCTGGACTCTTAGCGCGCGCTAAGGCTCAAAGCTAGTGTGCGCTACTCAAGCAGAATTAGCGTGTGTTAGCCTAGGCCTAGCGTGCGCTATCTCCCTGACCCAGGACACTTCCGAAAGGTCTAAACAATCCGATCATGATCCAAACAAGGTACGAAACTCTATAACAACATCGACAACATCACAAAGAGTTTACATAGTGACAAAATAGAAAGAACGGCAAGGTCAAACAGTCAATAAAAAGTACGGGTATTACATTCTTCCCCTCTAAAAAGAACTTTTGTCCCGAAACTTAAGAAATCAAAAGTTCGGGGTACTCCGATCGCATCTTCTCTTCCATCTCCCATGTTGCCTCCTCGACTCCATGTCTCGACCATTGCACTTTAACCAATGGAATGGTTTCCACGATGTTCAAGGATTTCCACTGGCCTCTCCGGAAAGGTAACATCCTCGGCTACATCAATCTCACTATAGTCGATAACATGACTTGGATCCGGCACATACTTTCTCAACTGAGACACATGAAAAACACTATGGACGTGACTCAAAGATGGAGGCAACGCCAAGCGATAAGCTAAATCTCCAACCCTGTACAAAATCTCGAAAGGTCCGATATACCTCGGACTAAGTTTCTCCTTTTTCCCGAAGCAGAAAACCTCTCTGGTCGGCGACACCTTGAGTAGAACATGGTCTCCAACTTCGAATTCCAAAGGTCGACGACGAGTATCGGCATAAGATTTCTGACGGCTCTGGGCAGTCAACAACCGGTCTTGGATAATAGAAATCTTCTCCTTCATCTCCATCAACATATCCGGTTCCATTCCGACTAACTCCAAAGCCTCGTCCTAACACAATGGCGATCTACACCGCCTACCATAAAGTGCCTCGAATGGTGCCATTTTGATCGACGCATGCCAACTATTATTGTAGGCGAACTCGATCAACGACAAATAAAGCTCCCAATCATTACTCCAGTCTAGGGCACAGGCCCGCAACATATCCTCCAATGTCAGAATCGTCCTCTACGTCTTACCGTCCGACTGAGGATGAAAAGACGTGCTTAATCTCAACTCGGTACCCAAATCCTGGTAGACGGCATGCCAAAAATGCGATACGAAACGACCATCTCGATCAGAAACAATGGTCTTGGGGGCACCGTGCAATCTCACGATCTCAGCTATAAAGTTCGAGCCAATCTCTCCGGTCCCAAAGTATCCTTAATACCCCAAAAGTGTGCAGACTTGGTCAACCGATCGACGATTACCCAAATCATATTCATTCCAGCTCTAGTTCTCGGCATGCCAGTGATAAAATCCATAGAGATATCTTCCCACTTCCACTCGGGAATGGGAATCGGCTTCAACAGCCCCACCGGTCGTTGATGTTCGATCTTGACTTGTTGACACATCAAGCACCGTAATACATCTTTCTTCATGTTATTCCACCAAAAATTTCGCTTCAAGTCCTTGTACATCTTACTCGTTCCTGGGTGGATAGAGTAAGGCATAGCATGAGCTTCTCGGAGAATTCTCTGCCTCAACTCTATTTCATTCGGAACACAAAGCCTGCCCTGGAATTTCAGAATACTATCCTCATGAACCATAAAGTCAGGGGCTTTTCCTTTAATTACATCTTCCTTCAGTTGAGAGATCATCGGGTCACGCTACTATTTCCCTTTAATGTCGTCAACCAAGGATGAAGTAATTTCGAGAGTGCACAACTGTTCTTGTACTCGCTGAAGACAAACCTCTATTCCTTGCCCAATTAAATCTTGACGAATCTTCATCTGAGATATAAGAACCTCGAGCATCTGAAGAGATGCCGACTTGCGGCTCAAAGCATCCGCGACGACATTGGCTTTTCCTGGGTGGTAAAGAATTTCTAAATCGTAATCCTTTATCAATTCTAACCAACATCTCTGTCTCATATTCAGCTCTTTCTAACTGAAAATATACTTCAGGCTCTTGGGATCGGTATAAATCCGACACAGAGAACCATACAAATAGTGTCACCAAATCTTAAGTGCAAAGACAATTGCGGCCATCTCCAAATCGTGAGTAGGATAGTTCATCTCATATGGCTTCAGTTCGTGACGCAAAAGCTATCGTCTTAGCATGTTGCATAAGCACACATCCAAGACCTTGTCCCGAAGCGTCACTATAAATTGCAAATCCTTCACTGCCATGCGGTAAAGATAGAATCAGCGCTGAAGTCAAACGTCTCTTCAGTTCATCGAAGCTCTATTGTCTCTCAGCCGTCCCAACAAACTTTTCTGCCTTCTGGAGCAATTTCGTGAGTGACCGAGCGAGTTTCGAAAACCCCTCGACAAACCGACGGTAATACCCAGCAAGGCCCAAAAAGCTACGAACTTCTTTAACATTTTTAGGCGGTGCCCAATCTAGCACAGCCTCAATCTTCTGTGGGTCTACGCGAACCCCTTCGGCCGAAATCACATGGTCGAGAATCATAACTTCTTCCAACCAGAACTCACATTTCGAGAATTTTGCATAAAGATGCTTGGTTCTCAAAATATCTAGTATCAAACGCAAGTGTCGGGCATGTTCCTCCTTATCTCGAGAATAGATCAAGATGTCGTCAATAAAGAAGACTACACACCTGTCGAGGTACTCGATGAATATCTTGTTCATTAACTACATGAATACTGTCGGTGCATTAGTCAATCCAAAAGGCATGACTACAAATTCATAATGCCCGTATCTCGTCCTAAATGCAGTCTTTGGAACATCGGACTCTTTCACCCTTAGCTGATAGTACCCTGATCTCAATCAATTTTCGAGAAAACTGCGGCCCCCTGCAACTGATCAAATAAATCGTCTATACGAGGCAAAGGATACTTGTTCTTAATGGTCACTTTGTTTAGCTCACGGTAGTCGATGCATAAACATAATGAACCATCCTTCTTTCTCAGAAAAAGAATAGGCGCACCCCAAGGCGAAGCGCTCGGTATGATGTACCCTTTCTCCAGAAGTTCTCCCAATTGACTCTTCAATTCCTGCATCTCGGAAGGTGCCATCCGATACGGAGCCTTAGAAATCGGAGTTGCGTCAGGCTCTAAGTCCACAGAAAATTCTATCTCTCGATCCGGCGGTAATCCTGGGAGGTCATTCGGAAAAACATCGAGATACTCCTTAACAACTGGAATCGAGGAGAAATTCACTTCGTTCCCTTTCGTCTGCAAAGCATAACACCAATAGCCCGTGCAACCTTTATTCAAAAGTTTTACGGCCTTCATGGCGATGATAAGCAACTTAGGTTGGCCCGACTTACGTCCCAAAAATGAGTACTCAGATTTGTATTCAGTTATCATGGTGATAACCTTAGTATGGTAATTCATAATCGCTTGGTGACCGTCAAGAAAATCCTCGCCGAGGATCACATCCTCGCCTTCCATATGAACCACAATCAAATTCGATAACCAATCTATACATGCTATATTCACCGGAAAATCTCTAATCTCCCGGTTTCCCATAATTCTATCCCCTCTAGGTAGTTTCACAACGAAATGGGTACAAGCAGTCATACAAGTTATATTCAAACAGCGTACACACTCCAAAGAGATGAAAGAATGAGTAGCGCCTGAATCAAAAAGTACACGGACTGATATGGGTATGGGATAGATACATCATAACCTCAAGGTTCTCAAGTTCCAAAATGGATAAATCGGACGATATCTAAGAAAATCCCCCAAAAATTCCCAAGACTAGGGTTCTAAGGATTTTACCTTGATTTATAAGATGGAAATGGATTAGATGTTGTGTGATCTTTGTTATTCAACCCAAGATGTTGATATTTGAAGAAGGATTTCCTCCAAATGCCTTGAATCGCCCAAAAACCCGCTGCTCCGTTGAAAAGAGTGAGAAAGAAGAGAAATGAGGCATACAGGGGTTGACTGTTCCATAAATATTGTGCCCAGTCTAGGGCACGCTACGCCTCAATATTAGCTTGCGCTAATGTGGTCACCCGATAGCCCAGTGGCTACTGCCAGCCTCATTAGCGTGCGCTACGTATTCGGTAGTGTGCGCTAACGCCTTCCGGTAGCGCATGCTATCCGAGAGTTAGGGTGCGCTACCTGGTAGTTGTTACCCAGAAATGGGAGTCCAGAACCTACTGTCCTCTGCCCTGCTCGAGCCTTAGCGTGCACTGCTGATATTGCCTAGCATGCGCTATGCAACACTTATAGAGTGCGCTAGCTGATGCCTAGCATGCGTTACCTGATAGTCCAAATAGTCTGAAAACCTCACTGCCTCTGCCGACCCAGCTCGTTAGCGTGTGCTATGGACAGTGCTAGCGCGCGCTACTGACCACGAATAGCGTGCGCTAGCGAACTCCTAGCGTGCGCTAACTGCTAGTCTAGAGAGCAAAATTAGCTACTCCCTCTGCCATGTCTGGACTCTTAGCGCGCGCTAAGGCTCAAAGCTAGCGTGCGCTACTCAAGCAGAATTAGCGTGCGTTAGCCTAGGCCTAGCGTGCGCTATCTCCCTGACCTAGAACACTTTCGAAAGGTATAAACAACCCAATCATGATCCAAACAAGGTACGAAACTCTATAACAACATCGACAACATCACAAAGAGTTTACAGAGCGACAAAATAGAAAGAACGGTAAGGTCAAACAGTCAATAAAAGTACGGATAATACACATAACACACCATATACTGCTCATCCTGGTAATACAAAGATGTACCAAGATTTGAAAAGCAAATTTTGGTGGGAAGGTTTGAAAAGAGACGCTGCTGAATTTGTCAGGAGGTGCATTATTTGTCAGCAGGTGAAAGCCGAACATCAACGCCCATTTGGTTTGTTAAAATCACTCCACATTCCAGAGTGGAAATGGGAACACATCACTATGGACTTTGTGGTAAGCTTACCTCGATCGGAAAGAGGAAATCAGGCGATTTGGGTGGTGGTTGATCGCCTCATTAAGTCGGCTTATTTCATCACAGTGAAGATGAACTTCAGAATGTACCAGTATGCACAGTTGTATATTAAAGAGATTGTAAGGCTGCATAGAGTACCGGTGTCTATCGTCTCGGATAGAGATACTCGTTTCACGTCACGTTTTGGGAAAGTTTGCAGGAAGTATTGGGAACTAAATTAAATTTTTGTACAACCTATCACCGACAAACTGACGGTCAATCAGAAAGGACGATACAAATACTTGAAGACATGTTAAGATCTTGTGTGCTGGACATGGATAAATGTTGGGAACAGTTACTACCTTTGGTAGAATTCGCATACAATAATAGTTTTCAAGCAACAATCAGAATGGCCCCGTACGAGGCACTTTATGGGAGAAAGTGCAGATCGCCAGTTTATTGAGATGAAATAGGTGAAAGAAAAATTTTTGGTCCCGAGATGATCGAGAAGACCGTGGATGTAGTAGAGAAGATTTGTGAAAGAATTAAGACAGCTCAAGATCGCTAAAATCTTATGCCGACAAGCGAATGAAGGACCTTGAGTTTAATGTTGGAGAAAATGTCTTCCTAAAGGAAGCCCCGACTAAAGGAGTTATTCGATTTGGATCGAGGAACAAGCTGAGACCAAGATACGACGGACCATTTGAGATTCTCGACCGGGTTGGAGATTTGGCATACCGTTTGGCATTACCACCAGAATTTTCAGCAGTACATAATGTTTTTCACGTCTCGCAGTTGAGAAAATACGTTCACGATCCTAGTCATGTGATCTGTAACACCCCGTGATATTCGGAATAATTACAGCGCCGTAAACCCTTTAAGTAAGGATTTATAAGGCTAATTAAAAGAAATGTGAATAATCCAATAATACCGCAGAAATTCAAATTACAAAACCGGTTCCAACTGATCCAGCGAGTTAATTAATACAACCATATCGAAATGATATTAATAAGACACGCGTACTCGAGTACTGAAAATGAACCAAGAAGACAATCAAAAACAACGACAAACATCACTGAACCCCTTCGTCGTCACATCGGTACTGTGGCTGTTTCCCCGCTCCTCGGCTACCTGAACATCAAAACAAATGTCCACCCCCGAAGGGATTAGCAAAACGATGCTAGTACAAGTATCATATTAAACAAATCGAATATGCATCAACAATACATAACAAGATACACCACACGGACTTCCGCCACCGGAATCCGACAATGCAAATCCACAAGATTCCATTAACACATCATGGGTATTCCAATGATCTAGCGCCCTCAGCATAGATCCCAAGATGATCCCGTCGGACCAACACGAGGTGGAAAAACCCATCCAATGATCCAGCGCCCTCAGCCTAGATCCCAAGATGATCCCGTCGGACTAACACGAGGTGGACATCCGATCCAGCGCCCTCTGCATCGATCGTACAACATACACAAACACAACTCATGCATACATATATGTAAAATCGCTATGTCCATTAACATGAACATACAGACACTGAATAACGAATGACAATTCAACGAAATAAGTCCCATGTTCAACAACATGAATAAACCACATGTATATTCAAAATATGCATATTAACAAATTACGATACTTGCCACGAAGATGGCAAGAACTAAATACTCCAATGATCTCAACACACTCGAAGGCCGCCTCCTTCGATCAACGTAGCAAGCTCGAACCTTAACAAAAGAATAATATAGAATTCAACTCAGGTCGTACGAATGCCTATCAATCCGGTCTATGGCCAAAAGCTCTAAATATGTAATCTTTCTGAACTACGTAGCGTGCGCTACGTACTCTACGTAACGTACGCTAAGCCTGCCCGTTAGCGTACATAAACGACGAAGTCTAGCGTACGCTAACTACGTACTGACAGTCCTCTCTGATCAGCCGACTGACCCGCCTGATGACATAACGTACGTTACGTACCAAACGTAGCATACGTTACTTATTCCCGATAGCGCACATTAATATGCCTATCTTAGCGTGCGCTAACCGTGCATGGCAATTTACGACTGGGCAATAGACTTAATCTAATGGTGAAGAAACTCATGAAATCTTCAGTGTTAATACATGTCATCCCCGTGCATATCATGCTCATACGGTTTGCGAAAGATCTTTACGGATTAAACGAATACGAGATACGAGGATACTTATTATCATCACAACATCATAATTCATCTTGATTTCAAGGAAAATATCCTAAGTTCAATCCATTTCATGTCCCAAAATGTATGATTCCATTATGTAAAGACATAAGAACTTTGATAATCTCCATATACTGGTCACAATCGGTTTGAAGCTTCATGAATATGCTAGGAGTTCAAGCACTAAAAGGTTCAATGGTTTATACGATGAAGAAGTACCGAAACATCGAAAATATCCTTCTAACACATGATGTTCGACTACTTACGAATTTAACTGACTAGATAATCCCAAATCATGATCAAAACATCCTTCAGAATACTACTAATATTGGTGAAGAATCACCTACCTTAAAGTAGCGAAGAACACGAAGGAACTTAAAGAAATCCAACACTGAGGGCTTGAACACCAATCTCCAATGATCTACAATCTTCAAACTCGTGCTAGGAGGATGATATGAGAGGTTGAGGATGGAGGAAGTAACTCTCTAAGCTCAAAAAATTCGGATTTGGGAAGTGAAAAGATCTGAAAAATGAAAATGTATGTTGTTCTATATATAGGAAATGGTTATTAGCGAGCGCTAGTCCCTATCCATAACGTGCGCTAACGGCCATACGAAGCTTACTGACTTCACTGTACTCAGCATTTAGCGTGCGCTATCCTCATATCATTAGCGTGCGCTACCGCGTTGACTTGGCTTTTCCCAAAAGCCGTCCAGGTTCATCCCGACATAATCCGACCGAAATCCTCAGCCGATCTCACCTAATACCCTGTCGTAATCATGCTGAATATGTATAGCGTGCGCTAAGGCTCATGCACAGCGTGCGCTACGGATCCAAATTAGCGTACGCTACAGTTAGTCGATAGCGTGCGTTACTTGCGCAGAATCACACTTTTGATCACATTCATGAAATCATGCGTTCAACAACACCGGATCATGAAATACGGAGAAAAATACTCAGATCAAAATGCAACAATTACAATAACACAAGGTTCAAATACATATCAGAAATCTCGGGTATTACATCCTTCCTCCCTAAAAAGAAGTTTTGTCCCGAAACTTAAGATGAAAACAACTCTGGATATCTAGCCTTCATACTGTCCTCCATTTCCCAAGTGGCCTCTTCAGCTCCATGTCATGACCATTGTACTTTAACCAAGTGTATTGGTTTATTCCTCAATTGTTTGATCCGACTCTCAAGTATCTTGATTGGTCTCTCTTCGAAAGTGCCATCATTGGCTATCTCGATCTCATCGAACTCAATGATATGACTGGGATCTGGTACATACTTCCGCAATTGGGATACGTAAAACACATTGTGAATGTGACTCAGCGATGGCGGTAAGGCCAACCTGTATGCTAAATCCCCAACTCTCTCGAGGATCTCAAATGGTCCGATATATCTCGGACTTAGCTTACCTTTCCTCCCAAAACGGAAAATTCCTCGTGTAGGAGACACCTTCAGTAGTACGTGGTCCCCAATGTCGAACTCTAGAGGGCGACGACGCACATCTGCATAAGACTTCTGTCGACTCTGGGCAGTCAACAGTCTTTCCCGAATCAAAGCTATCTTCTCTTGAGTCTGAACTATCAATTTCGGTTCCGTCCCGATCAAGTCCGAGGTGATCGGCATCTTCTCCCGTACAAAGCTTCAAATGGTGCCATCTTAATAGAAGCATGACAACTATTGTTGTAGGTGAATTCAATCAATGGCAAGTGAACTTCCCAATCAGTCGACCAGTCCAAGGCACAAGCTCTAAGCATGTCTTCTACTATTTGTATAGTCCTTTCGGACTGACCGTCTGTTTGGGGATGATAAGCCGTGCTAAAGTTTAGCTCGGTCCCCAAAGCCCTGTGAACTGCCTTCCAGAAGTGCTACACGAAGCGACCATCTCGATCTGAAATAATGGTCTTCGGCGTCCCGTGCAATCTGACTATCTCTGCAACAAATACTCATGCCAATTTCTCGGGTCCCCAAGTATCTTTAATTCCTAGGAAATGAGCCGACTTGGTTAGTCGATCAACTATAACCCAAATCATGTTCATTCTTGTCATGGTCCTTGGCATATTGGTGATGAAATCCATCGAGATATCCTTCCACTTCCACTCAGGGATCGAAAGCGGCTTTAACATCCCGGCAGGTCGCTGATGTTCAATCTTAACCTGCTGACAAGTCAAACACCTCGAAATGTACTCTGCTACATCCTTCTTCATATTTCCCCACCAGAAGTTTTGTTTTAGATCCTTATACATCTTACTGTTGCCCGGGTGAATAGAATAGGGCGCGCTGTGAGCTTCCTTCAGAATTGTCCGTCTCAAATCATCATCATCGGAAACACAAAGTCGACTCTGAAATCTCAGAACTCCATCATCTTGTATCATGAATCCTGGGGCCTTTCCTTTCTTTACTTCGTCACATAACCGAAGGATCAGAGAATCGTTCAACTGCTTAGAATTGATTTCCTCGACTAGTGACGAAGTCAGTTCCATCACATATAGTTGCCCTTGGATTCCTGGTGACCATACTTCAATCCCTTCACGGATCAGTTCTCGTTGAATGCTGGTTTGGGATGTAAGTGCTTTCAACACTCGAAGAGAAACAGGTTTACGGCTCAATGCATCGGCTACTACGTTTGCTTTACCCGGATGATAGAGAATTTCCAAGTCGTAATCCTTGATCAATTCCAGCCACCTTCTCTGCCTCATGTTTAATTCTTTCTGACTGAAAATGTACTTGAGGCTTTTATGATCTGTAAAGATCTGACAATGAGTACCGTATAAATATTGTCGCCAAATTTTCAAGGCAAAGACCACAGCTGCTAATTCCAGATCGTGAGTCAGGTAATTAACTTCATACGGTTTCAACTGTCGAGAAGCATAGGCGATCACCTTATCCCCTTACATCAACACACATCCCAGACCCTGATTTGAAGCGTCCCTGTATACCATAAATCCATCACTTCCTTCTAGTAATGCTAATATAGGTGCTGTCGTCAGTCTCTTCTTAAGTTCCTCAAAACCAGCCTGGCATTTCTCATCCCACGTGAACTTTTGAGTTTTCTGTAACAGCTGAGTGAGTGGACGAGCAATTTTGGAAAATCCCTCTACAAAACGGCGATAATATCCAGCAAGTCCTAAGAAGCTTCGGACTTCTTTCACGTTTTTAGGATCTTCCCATTCCAAGATTGCTTCAACTTTCTTCGGGTCCACCTGATCTCCGTCAGTTGATATCACATGCCCAAGGAAAGTTACTTGCCTAAGCGAGAACTCACATTTAGAAAGCTTCGCATAGAGCTGTTCCTTCCTCAAGGTGCTCAAAACCACACGCAAATGCTCGGCATGCTCCTCTGTGTCTTTCGAATAGATCAAGATGTCATCAATGAAAACGACCACAAACTTATCTAGGTATTCTAAGAATACCCGATTCATCAGTTGCATAAATACCGCAGGAGCATTGGTAAGTCCGAATGGCATCACCACGAATTCATAGTGCCCGTACCGGGATCTGAAAGTAGATTTCGGTATATCCAATTCCTTAATTCTCAACTGATGATATCCTGATCGCAAGTCAATCTTCGAGAATACCCTTTCTCCTTGCAGTTGATCAAACAAGTCATCAATCTGAGGTATAGGATACTTGTTCTTGATCGTCACCTTGTTAAGCTCCCTGTAATCAATACATAATCGGAGGGATCCATCTTTCTTTCGGACAAAGAGAACGGGTGCTCCGCAAGGAGAAACGCTAGGTCGAATGTAACCCTTCTTCAATAATTCCTCCAGTTGCTTCTTTAGTTCATACATCTCGGTTGACGCCATGCGGTATGGTGCTCTGGAAATAGGAGCGGCTCCAGGCTCTAATTCGATAGTGAACTCCACTTCTCTCTGCGGAGGTAACCCAAGTAGTTCGTCAGGGAATACATCTGAGAATTCATTCACAACTGGAATAGACGAGAGCTTTACTCCTTTTTCTTTCCTCATGGCATAGCACCAAAGTCCATGACATCCCTGCTTCAGTAATTTCACAGCGTTCATCCCTTTGATCAATTTTCCCGAGCTTCCCGATCTCCACCCTCTGAATAAGTGTTCAGATCAGTCATCAGCAATGATAGAAATGACTCTCTTTCGGTAATTCAGAATAGCTCCGTAACGGTTGAGCCAATCGTCTTCGAGAATTAAGTCGTCACCATGGATGTCAACTACAATAAGATTCGATGGCCAATCTCTCCCTCCTATAGACACTGGAAAATCTCTAGTTTCTAGGGTTTCCACAATTCTCTCTCCGCTCGGCAAACCCACAACATATGGTTCATAATCAAATAAACACGAGATTTTCAAACGATTTACACAGTTCAATGATATGAAATAATGTGTAGATCCGGAATTGAATAAGACACTAACTGGTTGCAAAAGGATCTGAATCGTACCTGATGCAACAACAGTGTTCTAATCGTCAGATTTCCTCATCTCGTACAGGCGCGGAGGAACGGACCCAGCACTGGATGTCTCTCTCTTCCCAACATTCTGCTGCTGAAATCCACTCTGCTGCGTCTGGTTCACACTTATTTCCTTCGGAACTGGCGCCGGAGTGCGAGTACCAAACGATCTAGTCACCACTCCACAGAAAGCCGCACGGTGCCCTTCTTGCCCACAATCAAAACAAGTCGCAGGAGATGCGGGGCAATCACATCGTATATGCCCTGCCCGACCACAATTATAGCACTTCTTTGATGCGTCCGAAACTACTGATGTTGTCCGGAACTTCTTTCCACCTCTAGAAGGATGTGGAGGTTTTCTAGATGAATAAAAGGAAGACTGGCCCTTGCAGGGCCCACCACTCTTGTTTTCCGAGAAGTTGTCGGTCACTTTCTGCTTCTTTGCCTCCATCGATTTCTCCACCGCTGCCTCTTTCATGTCGTAGGCCAGCGCTTTGTCTTGATACTGTCGCAACGTAGTACACTCGAATCCGGACATGTACTGCTGAATTTCCGGCTTCATTCGCATATCAAAATGAAAAATCTTTTCTGCCTCCGTTCTGACCAAGTGTCGCACACAAGTCAGCTGATGATTAAAAGTTTTGATTATGTCTGTCACATTTGCTTCCGAACTCTGTGGTGAGAAAAACTATTGGATTTTTGCCTCTCTAACTGGACGAGGACAATACTGTGCTTCCATCATTAGTTTGAGTTCCGTCCAATCCGCATTATGATTCTCGGGTCGAATAGCTTCCCACCAGTCAAAGGCCTCCCTAGTCAGAAAATACTGGGCAATGGGAACCTTCCGGTCCTCGGGACAGTTAATACCCGCGAATATCTTCTCTAACTCCTTTAGCCAATGATCCCAAGTAAGTGCCTCAGCAGATCCGTCAAATTTTGGCGGGTGCAATTTGACCACCTCAGCAAGCCATCTGTCTCCCCGGTTATCCTCGTGGTGCTGCTGTCCCATCGCCGTCTGCATGCGGTCAACTACCTGAGCGTACTTGTTTATCTGAGCCACCACCTGTTGAAGCACTCCCGGCATGTTAGGATTTGCGTCGTCATTCGCTGATCCCTGCTGCCCTCCAGAATGGGAATCGGTTCGACTAGCCGATAATTCTGGGGTAGTTGCGGAATCCTCTTGTCTCATGTTACCACGTCCGCGTCCACGACCGCGTCCGCGTCCAAGACCTCCTCTCAACATACTGTAAACACAATTTCTCAATATCCAGGATGAAATTTTCAAAATAAAGCCCGTCAAATACTCACAAAACAGAAATCAAGTAAAACGGTAGTATAAGAGATTAGGAGACTTACAACCACGGTCCACATGACGACTTTGGCTGAACAGTGATGTTACGAACAACCCGTAAATCAATAACGTAAACAGACCCAACTAAAACCCGACTGCCAAGATATCCATGAATCTTAGCTCCGATACCATATTCTGTAACACTCCGAGATATTCGGAATAATTACAGCACCGTAAACCCTTTAAGTAAGGATTTACAAGGCTAATTAAAAGAAATGTGAATAATCCAATAATACCGCAGAAATTCAAATTACAAAACCGGTTCCAACTGATCCAGCGAGTTAGTTAATACAAGCATATCGAAATGATATTAATAAGACACACGTACTCGAGTACTGAAAATGAACCAAGAAGACAATCAAAAACAACGACAAACATCACTGAACCCCTTTGTCGTCACATCGGTACTGTGGCTGTTTCCCCGCTCCTCGGCTACCTGAACATCAAAACAAATGTCCACCCCCGGAGGGGTTAGCAAAACGATGCTAGTACAAGTATCATATTAAACAAATCGAATATGCATCAACAATACATAACAAGATACACCACACAGACTTCCGCCACCGGAATCCGACAATGTGAATCCACAAGATTCCATTAACACATCATGGGTATTCCAATGATCCAGCGCCCTCGGCATAGATCCCAAGATGATCCCGTCGGACCAACACGAGGTGGAAAAACCCGTCCAATGATCCAGCGCCCTCAGCCTAGATCCCAAGATGATCCCGTCCGACCAACACGAGGTGGACATCCGATCCAGCGCCCACAGCATAGATCGTACAACATACACAAACACAACTCATGCATACATATATGCAAAATCGCTATGTCCATCAACATGAACATACAAACACTGAATAACGAATGACAATTCAACGAAATAAGTCCCATGTTCAACAACATGAATAAACCACATGTATATTCAAAATATGAATATTAACAAATTACGATACTTGCCTCGAAGATGGCAAGAACTAAATACTCCAATGATCTCAACACACTCGAAGGCCGCCTCCTTCGATCAACGTAGCAAGCTCGAACCTTAACAAAAGAATAATATAGAATTCAACTCAGGTCGTACGAATGCCTATCAATCCG
Source organism: Orobanche coerulescens (assembly GCA_033398695.1). Taxonomy (NCBI): domain Eukaryota; kingdom Viridiplantae; phylum Streptophyta; class Magnoliopsida; order Lamiales; family Orobanchaceae; genus Orobanche; species Orobanche coerulescens. Next base: position 58,412,506 of record CM065803.1, read on the forward strand.
GTCTACGGCCAAAAGCTCTAAATATGTAATCTGCCTGAACTACTTAGCGTACATACTCTATGTAACGTACGCTAAGCCTGCCCATTAGCGTACGTAAACGACGAAGTCTAGCGCGCTAACTACGTCTTGTGATCCTCTCGATCAGCGGTGACCACTTTGATGACATAACGTACGTTACGTACCAAACGTAGCATACGTTACTTATTCCCGATAGCGCACGTTAATATGCCTATCTTAGCGTGCGCTAACCGTGCATGGCAGTTTACTACTGGGCAGTAGACTTAATCTAATGTTGAAGAAACTCATGAAATCTTCAGTGTTAATACATGTCATCCCCGTGCATATCATGCTCATACGGTTTGCGAAAGATCTTTACGGATTAAACGACTACGAGATACGAGGATACTTATTATCATCACAACATCATAATTCATCTTGATTTCAAGGAAAATATCCTAAGTTCAATCCATTTCATGTCCCAAAACGTATGATTCCATTATGTAAAGACATAAGAACTTTGATAATCTCCATATACTGGTCACAATCGGTTTGAAACTTCATGAATATGCTAGGAGTTCAAGCACTAAAAGGTTCAATGGTTTATACGATGAAGAAGTACCGAAACATCGAAAATATCCTTCTAACACATGATGTTCGACTACTTACGAATTTAACTCACTAGATAATCCCAAATCATAATCAAAACATCCTTAAGAATACTACTAATATTGGTGAAGAATCACCTACCTCAAAGTAGCGAAGAACACGAAGGAACTTGAATAAATCCAACACCGAGGGCTTGAACACCAATCTCCAATTATCTACAATCTTCAAACTCGTGCTAGGAGGATGATATGAGAGGTTGAGGATGGAGGAAGCAACTCTCTATGCTCAAAAATTCGGATTTGGGAAGTGAAAAGATCTGAAAAATGAAAAAGTATGTTGTTATATATATAGGAAATGGTTATTAGCGCGCGCTAGTCCCTATCCATGACGTGCGCTAACGGCCATACGAAGCTTACTGACTTTACTGTACTCGGCATTTAGCGTGCGCTATCCTCATATCATTAGCGTGCGCTACCGCGTTGACTTGGCTTTTCCCGAAAGCCGTCCAGGTTCATCCCGACATGATCCGACCGAAATCCTCAGCCGATCTCACCTACCACCCTGTCGTAATCATGCTGACTACGTATAGCGTGCGCTAAGGTTCATGCACAGCGTGCGCTACGGATCCAAATTAGCGTACGCTACACTTAGTCGATAGCATGCGCTACTTGCGCAGAATCACACTTTTGATCACATTCATGAAATCATGCGTTCAACAACACCGGATCATGAAATACGGAGAAAAATACTCAGATCAAAATGCAACAATTACAATAACACAATGTTCAAATACATATCATAAATCTCGGGTATTGATTAGTGCATAATTGATCTAAAATTCATATACAAAATATTCATTTTTCCAGGCATAATTGTACTGATTTGTGATTAAAAATATATATTTTACAGATATGTCCAAACATGAGCTAAAAATGGTTATTTTACAGATTACTGACATGAAGCATCAAAAAGGACGGAAAACAAGATCAAATCCAACGACGAGAATTTTTCAAGGCAAAACGACCTACAACACGACGCAAACAGGACCGTGTTATGTAGGCCGTTTCACATACGGCGCAACAAGGGCCGTGTCTTGGGCCGTTTCAGACACGGCCGGCATTTAGCGCCGTGTCCTCGCGCGTATTCCGGAAGATACCGAGTCACCACAAAACGGCGCACAACACGGGGCAAACTTGGCTATTTTTCATCGCCATTTTTCAGCATATACCATGCAAAATTAGTCCACTTTTGACCAACTTGTGAACTCAACCACAAGATATTTTTTTTGGTCAAAAATCTGAAAATTCAAAGACATGGGTGAAGTGTGAACAAAGAATTAAAAAAATGATATTACAATAGATATTTTGAATTAAATAATCAATTGTATTCTTGAAAATCACCTATAAAAGGACATCTTCATCTATTGCAGAACCAATTTACCAATTCTCAAACCCATCTTCTTGCTAAGAAATACTCCTTTCTTTTAGCAATATATTTTCCTTAGAACTTTCAATTTTAGTTTGTATTTTATTTTTTGGTTTGAAGTTTTTCTTTCATTTAGTTTGTAATTGAAAAGTGCTTGATCAATAAGCACTTAGTATATTACTTTCAATTTTTGTAAGCTTGTAACCTTTAAACAAGTTTGAAGTTATATTTTGAAGTTTGTTTTGATTCATCATATTCAAGTAAGTTTTATCTATTGTCATTAAGTTCTAGTAATTAAAAGTTTCTATATATATTATATATATCAATTATTTCTATTATAATTTTAGTTTGTATAAACCAATGAGTAGCTAATCTTTCTTCCTAGGGGAAGGGGGATTTCTATTAGGTTATATATTGAGTATTTGATTGATTTAAACTATTTTTAGGATTAATTGGTTTAAATAGAGATTGATCATATCCTATTTTTACTAATGAAACCTTCTTGATTGATTGTTGAGTGAATTGGAAACATATCTTTTCAATCTATCAAATGTTAATCTTGTTATCATCATCTTAAGATTGCGAAAGTGGTTAAGACACCTTTGATTACGAAAGTACAGAGGTGAAAAGTTGATTACTCGATGAACGATCGTTTATCCTAAAAATAGTCAAGTTAGAGAAATGAAAGGACTAATTGGTTTAAATAGAGATTGATCATATCCTATTTCTACTAGTGAAACCTCCTTGATTGATTGTTAAGTGTATTGGAAACACATCTTTCTAATCTATCAAGTGTTAATCTTGTTATCAACATCTTAAAAAAGCAAAAGTGATTAAGATATCTTTGATTACGAAAGTACAGAGGTGAAAAGTTGATTACTCGATAAACATTCGTTTTTTCATTTATATCCGTATAAATCAATTCCGATACTTAATTAAAAACCTAATTTAATGAACCCGTATTCCCCTAGATTTTATAAATTCCCAACTCATTTTAATTCTATTCATTTTCACTAGTTAAAAATAGTCTTATATAAAATAGTCTTATTAAAAATAGTTTGGTTTAAAATATAGTGCATTTAATTTAGTTAATATTTAAAAACCCAAAAAATATATATTAGAATATTTTAGTATTTATTTCTCGCAATTTGTAACAAAATATTATACGAAGCCCTGTTGGACAATCCTCGAGAGAAAAGACCTTGGTAGAACTTACCACAAACTACTTCTACCTCGTATATATTTGCGAGCGACTCAGAAACTCCTATTTTTAGGATAAGTTTTTGACCGATCAAATTTTGGCGTCGTTGCCGGGGATTGTTTTAGGCCAAATATAATTTTTTTTTTGTATATTTTTGTTTATATCTTGTTATTTTATCTTTCTTTATTTACGCATCTTTTATTCTTAATAGGTCAAGTGGCGGATAACGGTACTTCGTGACTATCAAAGTCGGATTTTTCAGTTTCCCACAAACAACTGATATTTGTAGATATTTTATCGTTTTTTATTTTATTTTTGTCATGGAAGAAACATTGTATAATATTGAAAAAAGATTTCCCTTTCTAAGCAAAAAAGTAATTTTAAAAATTTACAAAACAAGACTTGAAAGGATGAGGTTGCTTATGAATAAAAGCATACCTTTTGATATTAGGTTCATAATTGAAGCCAAAGTAAGAATAGCAGGTGAATTCACGGAAACACCTACTAGATTTTTACCAGGGCTTGGAAAAAGTTCATATGCAAAGAAACGACGAGCAAAGATTCTAGCCGTTTGCTATAAATATGCTAGATGGAACTGTAATTTAAAATGTCGATCTTTAGGAATTCCATCTACAAACAGAGAAGATAAAATTCAGTTCATTAATGATGGTCTGAATAAAGAGAATTTAGATAATATCGAAATTTCTCTTGACACGCATCCTAGTGGACTTGTATATTACGAAATTCGATGTTTGTGGAATAAATTCAAACCAGAATATGAACAACGTCTTGGGAATCTGACGTTAAAAGACCCTGTTTGCCAATTTGTAAGAAAATTGGATGGGAAGCTTCTCCCCGACTCATAGAAGGCGTTTAAGCCGTTTCTGAACGTAAAATCAGAGGAAGATGTGAGCCACAATCACAACTAATGTACATACACGTGAGTATCTTTATTTTTGTCGTATGGTGAGATTTTCTGAATAAAAAATGTGATACGCGATAAATGCATTCATTATTCTATTGAGTAGTTGAAGCGCAATCAACGGAATCACAAACTTGTTAAACAATTTTTACCTTCTTTTTCTTCTATAAATAAACATTGTGCTTGTTTCTTTTATTCATCCCTCAAACTTGTACTTTTTTGTTCCTTTTTTTCTCAAATAAATTTCTTTTCAAAAATGGAGTCATCATCTTCCACAAAAAAATTTAGCACAGTCTGCATTTTTGGTGGAGCTAGTTATGGAAAAGATGCATGCTTTACTGAAGCAGCACACAACTTGGGTCGTACTTTAGGAGAAAAATGCATTCATGTAGTTTACGGAGGAGGAAGTCTATGATTAATGGGACGAGCTGCTGCTTCTACCTATATGGAAGGAGTAAGAGTGTTGGGAGTAATTCCAAAACCTCTGGCTGAAAGTAAAATCACCGGGGCAACTATTGGAGATGAGTTTAGATCTGTAAATATGCAAGATCGCATAACTCACATAATAAATAATTCTGGCGCCTTTATCACCCTTCCCGGTGGTTTTGGCACCCTTGAGGAACTTTTTCATGTGGCTACCAAAGCCCAGCTAAATGTTCATCAAAAACCAATAGGTCTGCTTAATGTCAATGGTTTCTTTGATGGTTTTTTATCTTTCATCGACTACTCTGCTGAAAAAGGTTTTATTTCCGAGCGTGCTAAACGAATCATAGTCGTTGCAACCACACCAGAAGAACTAATCAAAAAACTCATTGAATTTGTTCCTCAACCAGATCCAGCTCTAGCTAAAATTGTCTGGATGGAAGATTTTACCGTGAGAAAACGAAAAGTGGGTTCATTCCTCTCCCTTTGATACCCCATATCAGACCTCTTGTTATTTTTACTTTCTGTCGTGTGTAATAATCGTGCTAAATGGTGGCAGCTTAAGGAGTTTCTTCTTGATCTCTTGACGCGCATCTATTCGCGATTTATATATTGTTATTTTATTGCTGTAATTTTTATTGTGTGTTTTTTATAAAAGCATTGATGGCAGCGTAAGGCGACTCTTCGGACTTTCTTGATGCGCATCTTAAAAATTATGTTATACTTCCGGGTATATTTTTGTTGTTGTTGTTTGCCTCGTATATTTTTTTATGCAGATCCAAAAAGGCATAGCTCAAGCATTAATTTTCATAACAGGGAGTATTTTTTTTTCTCTTGCTTATTATTATTATTATTATTATTTTTAAAAAACCGAGGACGGTTTCTTTTTCAAGTTTGGGGGTGGTATGTTTTAATTATTGTGGTGTGATTTGATTATTTTTGTTATTTGGCTTTGATTTTTTTTATGTATATATATATATATATTGTTTATTTGTGAGATTTCTAGATCTGGCCATAACACCAATAATTTAGCTATATACAAGCTTCTAAAATTGTTTTAACCGGTAAAAAAATTGTATATTCCAAAATTTTTTGAGCCTTAATCTCTCTTTCCAAGCCTTATAGTTATCATATAAAATCGAGTCATTCGTTACCTTGAGAAAAGAAGAATCAGTCGGTTGATGAAAAATAGAACTGAAATTTACTTAATTTGTGGAGTTTTTGATTTTTCTTGCTTAACTAATAAATGATTTTATGAAAAAATTCTATTCACTAAATAAAAGGAGTAATTGGTGAAAATATCTACACGATAGCAAAAAACGGAGTGAAAGCTATCACCTAAAAAAATGACAAAAGGAGAAGTGTTGGCGACAGCTGCCTAATTTTGGGGGTCTTAAAATTTTGCGAAAAATAAAGGACTAACCATTGTTTGTGCGTAGCTGCCGTCTCACAGAAAAATTGGTGAAAAGAGCTACACGTTAGCAAATAACGGTGTGAAAGCTATCACCTTTTAAAAAAAAAGATAGAAATTGTGTTGGTGAAAAGAGCTACACGTTAGAAAATAACGGTGTGAAAGCTATCATTAAGGGATGTAGTTTATGAACAGACTTGAATTAATTAGCGGCTGAATTTCAATACACTCAATTTCGTGAAAAATCACAATATTTGATGACGCCAATGAAATTCTTCTTCATACTGAGTCGAAAAATAAACGAGTGATCGAGAGCAACCATTAAAGGGAGTCGTGTGAAGTCACGAGTGGGAAAGAAATAATCAACCTTTTGGGGGAAAAACTTTCCTTTTGGAATTACAAAAATAAAAACCGTGTTTTAATTTCAAAAATTGTTAGTAGATTTATTTTGAATCTTGATTCATTTTTATCTACTGTATAAAGTTGGTTATTGTGTATTAATGGTATTTTGATCTCTTTTTATCTTTATATATAATTATTTTTCTTAAATTTGTGTGTATTATTTTTTTTATTTTTTATTTTATGTCTTATTTTAATTTTTATTTTGTGTGTGATTAATAAAGAGTCTTGCTCGGGACTAGCAAGAATTTAAGTGTGGGGTATTTGATTAGTGCATAATTGATCTAAAATTCATATACAAAATATTCATTTTTCCGGGCATAATTGTACCGATTTGTGATTAAAAATATATATTTTACAGATATGTCCAAACATGAGCTAAAAATGGTTATTTTACAGATTACTGACATGAAGCATCAAAAAGGACGGAAAACAAGATCAAATCCAAATACGGGAATTTTTCAAGGCAAAATGACCTACAACACGACGCAAACAGGACCGTGTTATGTAGGTCGTTTCACATACGGCGCAACAAGGGCCGTGTCTTGGGCCGTTTCACACACGGTAGGCATTTAGCGCCGTGTCCTTGCGCGTATTCCGGAAGAGACCGAGTCACCACAAAACGGCGCACAACACGGGCCAAACTGGGCCGTTTTTCATCGCCGTTTTTCAGCGGATGCCATGCAAAATTAGTCCACTTTTGACCAACTTGTGAACTCAACCACAAGATATTTCTTTTTGGTCAAAAATCTGAAAATTCAAAGACATGGGTGAAGTGTGAACAAAGAATTAAAAAAATGATATTACAATAGATATTTTGAATTAAATAATCAATTGTATTCTTGAAAATCACCTATAAAAGGACATCTTCATCCATTGCAAAACCAATTTACCAATTCTCAAACCCATCTTCTTGCTAAGAAATACTCCTTTCTTTTAGCAATATATTTTCCTTAGAACTTTCAATTTTAGTTTGTATTTTATTTTTGGTTTGAAGTTGTTCTTTCATTTAGTTTGTAATTGAAAAGTGCTTGATCAATAAGCACTTAGTATTTTACTTTCAATTTTTGTAAGCTTGTAACCTTTAAACAAGTTTGAAGTTATATTTTGAAGTTTGTTTCTTGCACTTTGATTCATCATATTCAAGTATGTTTTATCTATTGTCATTAAGTTCTAGTAATTAAAAGTTTCTATATATATTATATATATCAATTATTTCTATTATAATTTTAGTTTGTATAAACCAATGAGTAGCTAATCTTTCTTTCTAGGGGAAGGGGGATTTCTATTAAGTTATATATTGAGTATTTGATTGATTTAAACTATTTTTAGGACTAATTGGTTTAAATAGAGATTGATCATATCCTATTTTTACTAATGAAACCTTCTTGATTGATTGTTGAGTGAATTGGAAACATATCTTTTCAATCTATCAAATGTTAATCTTGTTATCAACATCTTAAGATTGCGAAAGTGGTTAAGACACCTTTGATTACGAAAGTACAGAGGTGAAAAGTTGATTACTCGATGAACGATCGTTTATCCTAAAAATAGTCAAGTTAGAGAAATGAAATGACTAATTGGTTTAAATAGAGATTGATCATATCCTATTTCTACTAGTGAAACCTCCTTGATTGATTGTTAAGTGTATTGGAAACACATCTTTTCAATCTATCAAGTGTTAATCTTGTTATCAACATCTTAAAAAAGCAAAAGTGATTAAGATATCTTTGATTACGAAAGTACAGAGGTGAAAAGTTGATTACTCGATAAATATTCGTTTTTTCTTTTATAGCCGTATAAATCAATTCCGATACTTAATTAAAAACCTAATTTAATGAACCCGTATTCCCCTAGATTTTATAAATTCCCAACTCATTTTAATTCTATTCATTTTCACTAGTTAAAAATAGTCTTATATAAAATAGTCTTATTAAAAATAGTTTGGTTTAAAATATAGTACATTTAACTTAGTTAATATTTAAAAACCCAAAAAAAATATATTTTAGAATATTTTAGTATTTATTTCTCGCAATTTGTAACAAAATATTATACGAAGCCCTGTTGGACAATCCTCGAGAGAAAAGACCTTGGTAGAACTTACCACAAACTACTTCTACCTCGTATATATTTGCGAGCGACTCAAAAACTCCTATTTTTAGGATAAGTTTTTGACCGATCAGTTATTACATGATCAACTATGCAACACTAGAAGTGAACAAGGATCTCATCTATGTCGAACAACCAGTTGCGATAATGGATAGAAAGATTATTCCACTAAGAATAAAGAGAGAGTGCTCGTCAAGATTCAATGGCGAAACCACACCAAGGACGAAGCTACTTGGGAGCGTGAAGCAGAAATTTGAACTCGTTATCTCGGTTTCCTTATTCACGGTAAGTATACTATTTTCGAGGATGGAAATTTTTCCAACAGGGGTAGGATGTAATACCCGCTAAATTTAGAAAATTATTTCTTAGTTTATTAATTATTTTTAATAGTAAATATTGAATAATAATTTAATTTAAATTATCAATTGGGCTTATGATTATTTATTAAGCCCAATTCATGAATTTTTAATTTAACCATAGACCCAAGTCAATTAATTACCCAGCCCAATTAATATAAGTTTATTTTAATTAATTTAATCCATTCATTTTGGGCCAACCAAACCTTACAATTTCGATTGGGCTGGCCTAAGCCAAACCCATTACAATATTTAAGGCCCAAATATTATAAATCAATTAAGCCCAAGCCAACATTTTCTCCCACACTCCAGCATCTCCAGCATACACGATCAGAACAAGGAAGAAGTTTTCTGCACATTCTCACAACCACCTTAGTGGGAGTAGTGGGCATCATGGGAGGGAGTTATGCATCATGGGGAGGAGTTGGTTGAAATTTTTTTCTACTTAAATACCACACTCTCAGCAGATCAAAACGAGATTTCATATCATTTTACAGCAAATTAATATTTCCATATCAAATCGTCATATAAATCGAACAGCATACTATTCTCATGTTGTCGTCCGAAAACATTCTAACATCACCAGAGAAATCCACAGGTAATCTTTCTTCTGTTCAATTCCCTCGATTTCACAGCAAACACACAAAATGTTATACCCATATTTTTCGGTCCTTCACAATCTTCACGTAACAAGCATCACCCATCTTCAATATTTTTTCCAACAACACAAACACACACACATCTTGAGTTTTCAGAAAAATAGTTTCTAAAAGTAATAAGAAACATCAACATGGAGTCGGCCGAAGTTTAATTTTCCTAGCTCCAGCCCCCAATCGGTTCGCCGCCGTCGACCACCCAATGTCCGAGAACAACCTAGTTCCGTCGCCGGTTCAAACACATAGCCGACGAGCAAAAACCCATCGCCGTCACATACCAACGATATGTCCAAATAAAAAACCCGTGGTCCACGGGCGATGCTCCGCCTCCGCCGCAATACCCTACCTATCGCAGCCGCGCGTCGTCAGTCCCTCGCCTGCAGTGGAAGTAGCCGTGTAATACCCGTGATTTTCTCTTTCGGTAAATTTTTATTTTGGCATTTTTCTGATTTCCAGAACTCACTTGCGAATGTTTTGACATTTAGATAATGTTTTGTTCTGCATGTTTGGTCATCCGAGTTTGTTTCGGGGTTGTTTTACCCGAAATCGTGTTTTGAGCAACTTTTTCGACTATTTTGGTTCATTTCGCGTGATGATGGTTAGAAACTACGATTTCGTGTTTCCTATAAGTCCGTTTAACTTTGTTGGACGTGTTGTGAACTTTGGTTTAGTTGTTTGATGCCATATCGTGATTTTCGGACATTTTGGGCCGTTTTGTAGTTTCCCAAAATTTTGGGGTGTTTGCCTTCGTATCGTCCTTTCAACCTTCGGGTTGTCAGAACCATGTGTTTGTTTAGTGCTTAACTCGTATTTTAATTGTTATACTATTTGTCGTGTTCGTTTCGTACGTTTTCGGTTTGAGTCGTCAAGTCATGGCGGTTGGGCACTGGCCAGCCAGGTGCGGCATGGACCGGCCAAGCGCGCACGAGCATGGCGCACAAGCTGGGCGCACGATCCGGCGCTCGTGCGGCCCTGACTGCACGCACATGAGTAGGTGCTCATGCTCGGTGCTCATACGTCTCGGCAGACGCCTGGCAGTTGTAACACCCCCAATCCACTCAGGGATATTACACACCGTAGACCCTCTCCTCGAGGATCTACCAGGCTGGTAACAACATTTAACATCTTGACAATGCCTTCAAGGCTAAAATGACTCAGTAGACCGATTTGTTCTTTCAATAAAAATATACAACTCAATTACAAACACATACCCACGCAGGGGTCAAAATACAATAAACTCCCGTACAATGGGGAAAAGATACTGCAGCGGAAAAGAAAATACATCTAGACCAATACAACATCAACGGATCCTCGTGTGATTAGTATCGTTCATCTTTCATCATCCTTCGTGCCGACCCCGTGTTATGCTCCAAAAATTGAATGCAAAAATAGACACCCACCCCCCGAATACTCGGGGGTTAGCAAAACTCCACTGTTTTGCTAGTGCAAGTATAAAATACGAAAACGAGCCATACATGTCATACTCCACGAAACATGTTAATCATAAACATACTTCCCGAGGTGATTCACTTAATCAAACGATTAAATCGAAAGATAGGGTAAACCCGATAAACATCTTGTGAAAAACATTTTACGACCTCGGGAGTTTAGAAAACATTTGGGATTTAAGAATTCTCAGGCCTTTCGAAAACATTTAGGGACACAGCCCAAAAAGTCATTTTCCCAAAACATAAATTCGATAACAACAAGTGGGGTCCACGACCCGATCATACAATAACAACCTGTTTCCACAGATTATTCGCGCCCCGTGCTAGCAAGCCACGGACCTCAGATGCTCCCGTAGAACAAACCCGAGTGAATAACCCACAGGGAAACTATATCAAATCACATGTCACCGTAACTTGATCACGTGACTAAAAGCACATATACTTACATAATCAAACCACAACCATAAGTTATCCCGGCATCGTGCTAACAAGCCACGAACCTCGGAGTCCCCGCAAGACATACCCGATGATAACCCCACAAGTTATCTCGGCATCGGGCTAACAAGCCACGAACCTCGGAGTCCCCACAAGACATACCCGATTTGGATAACCCTACGGTCACGCCCGACCCATACTAGCAAGTATGGATCCCGGAGATTCAACAATCCTACCCGGAGGCACATCACATTCAACAAGCACACAACAATAATCGATCATCAAGACAAGCAACACTAAGCATCACAACCTCCTTTCAAAGGAGTAACGACTAACATCACATCATGTCGAATACCCACCGAACAAATATACAATTCAATGTACAATCCTCGGCAAACGATTATGGTCTATTATATTCACTCAATGCGATCATAACGTCTCTCAACATACGAAACTAACACACATATTCCGAGAACATATCCATTCACGAAGTATACGAATTATCGTTGAAAGACAATATTTATCGAGAACATACCTATCCTTTTTAACGTTCATTAAACATTAGATTTCGCATACAATCATTTATCAATAATTATGCCTAAGAAATATGAAATGTATGGGCAAGATACTTGCCTCGAATAACCACAATGCGGAGAATTGGCCGAAGTAGGTTGGCACGAACCGACTACGAACTCGCCGACTCCACCGAACGACAATCCGCAAAAATGAACTACGAACGAAAACAATAACAACGAAAATGAATTCCAAGGTACGACCCAAAGCCGCTGAATTCAAAGAACAAATGACGAAGGTTCAAGGATTTCCCAAGCGGCGAGAACACGATTCGTCCCGTCAAATCACGAAAACGGAATTCCAAGTTGAAATATGGATATACAATCCATAGAATATGTTTAACAACATCATTTAACCATAATCGATCCATCGAAAACGGATGAAAAACGAGATGGAGGACAAATCCCCCAAAAAGTCAATTCGAAGGAAATCAAGAAATATACTTCGATTCGACGAAGAACAACGGATTAAATAATGTTAAACACAAGAATAATACCAAGATTAATCATACCCATCATGAATTAATCAACAACACGGAACGAATCGGACAAAAATGCAAAAACCCCCAAATTCACGAAATTAGGGTTCTAAGGAAGATTACCTTGATTCGCTGGATCAAAGGATGATAATGGATGATTGATAGATGATATAACCTCAAGAACTTCATGGATTTGTTGTTAAACAACATGGCTCCACGACCTCTAAGTCTCCAGCCGCGGAAGAGAGAGGTAGGAAATGAAAAACGAGATGAAATGTGACTGCTCTGTCACATTTATACTGGGTCGGACTAGCGCGCTAAGTGCCGAGCTAGCGTGCGCTTCTCGGCCCGGGCCGCGATCCGGTGCCCACACCGCCTGCCCGGCTCGGCCGGGTAGCGTGCGCGACCTTCCGGCCGTAGCGCGCGCTACCGCGGTCGTAGCGTGCGCAATGCCGACGATGGCGTGCGCTACTGCCGAGCATGGCCGATTCAGAACCCACAGACTCCAGCTGTCCGGACCGATAGCGTCGTTAGGCGGCCGATAAGCGTGTGCTACACTGCCGGTTAGCGCGCCCGGCCGTGGCGTGCGCTCGCCGGTTCTGCCGCACCGTCCGGCGGTGCCGCAATCGTCCGGCGATCCATAGCCGTCGGCGGTGCTCGAACACTAGGGCTCGGCGACTCGATTTCAGCGCCGCAGGCGAACACGATGAAAAGTTCGCGGACGACATCAACAACCCGAAATGAAAACATAATGCAATAATTAATTATACGCGACCAAGAAACGGGTCGAGACAACAATTGCAGATACGGATACCCGTAACTTTTAAGAAATTACAAAATGGCCCAAAATGCCCGAAAATCACGATACGTGATCGAATAACCAAACCGAAGTTCACAACACGTATAACAAAGTTAAACGAACTTACGGGAAACTCGAAACAACAGTTTTGACCGAGATTCGCAAGAATCGAACTCAAGTGCGGAAAAGTCGCTAAAAAGCACGGAACTCAACAAAACGACACCGAACCGATCTCGGATGTCAAAAAGTGTAGAATTAATTATTCTCAGAACGATGAAACGATCATAAGCGAGTCGTCAAAACAGACTCTCGCCGAAAAAAGAAAATTACCGAAAATCGAAAATTGCGGATATTACATTCTACCCTCCTTAAAAGAAGTTTCGTCCCGAAACTTAAAATAAGTGGGGAGGAGAAACATCCCGCCAGAAAACACTCAACGAGATACACAAGAACCGAAACTCGCGCCAACGACGGAACGCCACAAGCAACGCAAAGAGACATACGGCGTGAAAACACGCCCCACGATGACCAACACAACGCCACCGGTAGAAACATAATAAAATCAACAGGTGATAAGCGTCATCAAACAGACAATACAATCGAGTCGATTATCCGGACAATCACAAAACACAACGAACGAAAATCAATAGGATTGACCAACCCAACGGTACATCAATCAAAACGCGAGCCAACCGCTGAACAAATACGGAATTCCACCGCCCAAGGGTTGGAAGATTGAAAACGAGACTAACTTCCCGAACTTAAGGGAATTAGGAAGGAGCACAGGCAGCTCAACAATCACGAAACGAGAACAAAACCGAACAAACAAACGATCGAGACAACAAAAATCGAACAATCATGTCCGAAACACGAAGGATAATAAAATTCAAACAACAACTCCCAGGACGATCTGGTGAGAACTACAAGACATGCATTCCCATAAGATCCACCGAAAAAGGAATAGCGATTGAAAAGTCACAACGACAAACGAGTTATTCCGAAATAATACCACACTCGTTCGATCAACAAAAGCAAGGGGCAGGACAAGCCCATAAATGTCAACGAACATAAACGAGTCGACAGAGTCGAAAACACAAGAGTTCTAAATCCGATCCACTTCGAATAAAAGAACTAATAGAACCAGATGATGTCACTCCCGAACAAGGTTCACAAGAATCGAACCGAACTCGAAAAAGTCACAGCGATAACTAGATTGACCTACAACAAGATCACAGTTCGTTCGGACGATGAAACTGAAATACAGAACAAGTTCAGAAAGTAACAACGAACACGAGCGAGTCGATAGTATTGAGAAAGAGAAAATACAGAAGCCAAAAATAATACGGTTATTATATCTGACCTCTTATAAAAGAAATGTCGTCCCCGCAGCTCACAACAACGGAAACAAGTTAACCACACAAAAAGCAACCGACAGAAAAATCTCCACTGGGCCTCTCAGAGCCGATCCTGATAAGCTGTCTTTGACGCGAACTCCGAAAGTCTCGGTAGCCAATTCGCAAAACTGAATTCGGTGTCCCTCGAGTCCGCACTTGAAATGTGTTACCGACGAGAGGTACAATTTACACGTGCATGCCCCAGCACATCACGGTTGAAACGTCTCGGCTCGGCATACCGAAAATACAAAATGCTAGATATAATGGGGCATAACGTCGCAAAACAACATAGCAGAGATGCCAACTCAGCACAACAAAGAATCATAACACATATTATATACAACGATTTCCATCGTAAAGTAATACACACACAAACAATACAGCAACGACGGTATCGTTCGGCAACCTTAACGGCCCGAACAATAACCAGCACATAATTACAAACATCATGAAACAATCACACATGTACACAAACGTACAAATCAAAGCTTTAAAAGTTCACACAGGTGCGATAACACGCAAGTCACCACGAAATGACAACATTAAAGATCGTCATCACACCTCCCACAAAGGGACAACAAAAACATATGCGTGGCGAACGACTCAACGTTCACACCACCAATTCAATCACAATTCGGAGGGCTAACACCCTAACAACAATACCAACATCATACACACCTTCTCCGACCACAAGCAGGAAATGATGGGTTTTAAAACGAAAACCACCTTTTGAAGACAGTTTGGAAACACGAGTTGACCTTGAGTATCATTTTACAAAAAATTGAACAAATATCATTTTCGAGACTTTGAAAATCATCTTGCGTTTGAACAAAAATGAGGACACCTTTCTTTTAGTGAAAAACTTTCAAAAATATTCGACCCTTCGGCCTAAGAAACTGCATTTGAGAATATCTCAAAATGTTTTTGGTCCTCAACAGGAAAATTTTTGAAATGTATTGCGGCATTAGAAAGCACCTTAAAAACACCGCAAGAAAATAATTCGTTTTAAAAGTACGTCTCGAATTTGAATTTTCTAAGATACTCAAGGTTTTCAAGGATAATTCAATGGGCTAAAATGCCCAAAAATTTCAGGTAATTACACGGAACATTATAGCGCCGTGGGTCCCGTGCCGGAACCCACCAGGATAAAAACCATTTACAAAAACGCCAAAAAGGCTGATGACGGTAATATTTCAAAAACTCACAAAAGCCATTTACAAAATACTAAGTACCGTCACAAGAATTTTGCCAAAACGATCAAGGCCATAACGCCAAAAACTCGGTTAAAGGAATCGGTTTTCGAAATCAAACTCAGTTGGCAAAAGGCCGAAAGCCATTTGAAAGAACTCACGCAGCGGAAAAAAAAATTACAGTCCAAGATACACAATCCAGCAACACTACTCCTCATATGAACGAAATATGAGAGTCAAATAACCACATATCAAGAAATAAAAATCCATAAGAGGATTCCGACATTAATCAAATAATCATAAAAATATCTCGTGTCACATGAGGCACAACACAAAAAAGGGAGACTTACATCCACAGGTCGCACGAAGATGATGATCGCCCACGATACTAATCACGACCAACAAACTCAGACGACGCATCGAGACACGACTCAGTCAGACAAAATCCGACGAGACAAAACTCAATAGACACCACTGACCCGACAGTCTAGGTTTCCACAACCTAAGCTCCGATACCATTTATGTAACACCCCCAATCCACTCAGGGATATTACACGCCGTAGACCCTCTCCTCGAGGATCTACCAGGCTGGTAACAACATTTAACATCTCGACAATGCCTTCAAGGCTAAAATGACTTAGTAGACCGATTTGGTCTTTCAATAAAAATATACAACTCAATTACAAACACATACCCACGCAGGGGTCAAAATACAATAAACTCCCGTACAACGGGGAAAAGATACTGCAGCGGAAAAGAAAATACATCTAGACCAATACAACATCAACGGATCCTCGTGTGATTAGTATCGTTCATCTTTCATCATCCTTCGTGCCGACCCCGTGTTATGCTCCAAAACCTGAATGCAAAAATAGACATCCACCCCCGAATACTCGGGGGTTAGCAAAACTCCACTGTTTTGCTAGTGCAAGTATAAAATACGAAAACGAGCCATGCATATCATACTCCATGAAACATGTTAATCATAAACATACTTCCCGAGGTGATTCACTTAATCAAACGATTAAATCGAAAGATAGGGTAAACCCGATAAACATCTTGTGAAAAACATTTTACGACCTCGGGAGTTTAGAAAACATTTGGGATTTAAGAATTCTCAGGCCTTTCGAAAACATTTAGGGACACAGCCCAAAAAGTCATTTTCCCAAAACATAAATTCGATAACAACAAGTGGGGTCCACGACCCGATCATACCATAACAACCTGTTTCCACAGATTATTCGCGCCCCATGCTAGCAAGCCACGGACCTCAGATGCTCCTGTAGAACAAACCCGAGTGAATAACCCACAGGGAAACTATATCAAATCAGATGTCACTGTAACCGCAGTCACGTGACTAAAATCACATACACTTACATAATCAAACCACAACCATAAGTTATCCCAGCATCGTGCTAACAAGCCACGAACCTCGGAGTCCCCGCAAGACATACCCGATGATAACCCCACAAGTTATCTCGGCATCGGGCTAACAAGCCACGAACCTCGGAGTCCCCGCAAGACATACCCGATTTGGATAACCCTACGGTCACGCCCGACCCATACTAGCAAGTATGGATCCCGGAGATTCAACAATCCTACCCGGAGGCACATCACATACAACAAGCACACAACAATAATCGATTATCAAGACAAGCAACACTAAGCATCACAACCTCCTTTCAAAGGAGTAACGACTAACATCACATCATGTCGAATACCCACCGAACAAATATACAATTCAATGTACAATCCTCGGCAAACGATTGTGGTCTATTATATTCACTCAATGCGATCATAACGTCTCTCAACGTACGAAACTAACACACATATTCCGAGAACATATCCATTCACGAAGTATACGAATTATCGTTGAAAGACAATATTTATCGAGAACATACCGATCCTTTTTAACGTTCATTAAACATTGGATTTCGCATACAATCATTTATCAATAATTATGCCTAAGAAATATGAAATGTATGGGCAAGATACTTGCCTCGAATAACCACAATGCGGAGAATCGGCCGAAGTAGTTGGCACGAACCGACTACGAACTCGCCGACTCCACCGAACGACAATCCGCAACAATGAACTACGAACAAAAACAATAACAACGAAAATGAATTCCAAGGTACGACCCAAAGCCGCTGAATTCAAAGAACAAATGACGAAGGTTCAAGGATTTCCCCCAAAACGGCCAAGAACACGATTCGTCCCGTCAAATCACGAAAACGGAATTCCAAGTTGAAATATGGATATACAATCCATAGAATATGTTTAACAACATCATTTAACCATAATCGATCCATCGAAAACGGATGAAAAACGAGATGGAGGACAAATCCCCCAAAAAGTCAATTCGAAGGAAATCAAGAAATATACTTCGATTCGACGAAGAACAACGGATTAAATGATGTTAAACACAAGAATAATACCAAGATTAATCATACCCATCATGAATTAATCAACAACACAGAACGAATCGGACAAAAATGCAAAAACCCCCAAATTCACGAAATTAGGGTTCTAAGGAAGATTACCTTGATTCGCTGGATCAAAGGATGATAACGGATAATTGATAGATGATATAGTCTCAAGAACTTCATGGATATGTTGTTAAACAACATGGCTCCACGATCTATAAGTCTCCAGCCGCGGAAGAGAGAGGTAGGAAATGAAAAACGAGATGAAATGTGACTGCTCTGTCACATTTATACTGGGCCGGACTAGCGCGCTAAGTGCCCGAGCTAGCGTCGCTTCTCGGCCCGAGCCGCGATCCGGTGCCCACACCGCCCTGCCGGCTTCGGCCGGGTAGCGTGCGCAGCCTTCCGGCCGTAGCGCGCTACACTGCCGTCGTAGCGTGCGCTACCGCCGAGCATGACCGATTCGAACCCTGGACTCCACTGTCTGCACCCGATAAGCGTCGTTAGGCGGCCGATAGCGTGCGCTACACTGCCGGTTAGCGCGTGCAGCCTTCCGGCCGTAGCGTACGCTACGCCGGTTCTGCCGCACCCATCCGGCCGGTGCCCGCAATCGTCCGGCGATCCATGGCCGTCCGGCGGTGCTCGAACACGAGGGCTCGGCGACTCGATTTAAGCGCCGCAGGCGAACACGACGAAAAGTTCGCGGACGACATTAACAACCCGAAATGAAAACATAATGCAATAATTAATTATACGCGACCAAGAAACGGGTCGAGACAACAATTACAGATACGGATACCCGTAACTTTTAAGAAATTACAAAATGGCCCAAAACGCCCAAAAATCACGATACGTGATCGAATAACCAAACTGAAGTTCACAACACGTATAACAAAGTTAAACGAACTTAGGGGAAACTCGAAACAACAGTTTCGACCGAGATTCGCAAGAATCGAACTCAAGTGCGGAAAAGTCGATAAAAAGCACGGAACTCAACAAAACGACACCGAAACGATCTCGGATGTCAAAAAGTGTAGAATTAATTATTCTCAGAACGATGAAACGGTCATAAACGAGTCGTCAAAACGGACTCTCGCCGAAAAAAGAAAATTACCGAAAATCGAAAATTGCGGATATTACAGCAGTGGCGCCACGACCCGGCGCACGACCGACCGCTCGTGCGTGTCTGTCCGTGCGTCCCTGGGCAGTATATATATGATCAGGCAAATGTTTTCTTCACTCGTTTTCTCACACAACTCATCTCCTCCGCGGCCGAAACTCGGAGATCACGAAGACATGTTGTTCAGCTACCAATCCACGAAGTTCTTGAGTTTCTAACGCCGATTAATCATCCCATAACATCCTCCGATCAACCGAATCAAGGTTAGATTTCCTAAAAATCTAGTTTTGGGAAAATTGGGGATTTTGTTTGATTTCGTCAGTTTAATCCGTAGTAACTTAGATTAGTGATGGATTAATGATTATTAAGCCGTATTCTATCAATTTCCTTGTTGTTCCATGATTTGATTGCCAATGATTCGTCGGTTTGTTGGGTTCCTAATCGACACCTTGAAGGTTTCCGGTAGAATGTCATAGAGGGGTTTTAGGCATTCTATGATTATTCTCCCTCGTACGGTCGTTGATTTATTAATAATATGATGTTAGAGTCGAGTTCCTTGTGAAGAGCTCATATCGAACCCTTCCGTTCATCGTAGTCCTCATCAAGGGTTTCCGGATGAGCTTTCTCATTTCTTCGCGTGCTTTGGACTTGAGGCGAGTATCTCGTTTGTAATATTTATACTTTGAGAATGTGACGTGTCGTAAATTTAACGTGGACTTGTTAGTGATTGAACGTTTAACCGTAACTTACTTTTAAATGAACATGTGATTCTATGAAAGTAAATACGAATGTAATCTTGAATTTCGTGAAGAATGATAACAACCATTTCATGTGGTATTGTGCTTAAGACGGATATTTAGAAATGAGTAGCTATCCGAGAAATTGTGAGATATGTGTATTGTCTGCTTGTTAGCCTGTTTCCTGAATGATGGGGTGACGTGAATGTTATACCTTTGTGAAAGTGTATGATGCATTAGCTTATGGTTTTACATGTTTGTGATTGTGGCGATTATTGTATCTTTGTTGTTTAATCGGTGAATTGAGATATTATCCGGGTAGGGACCCGTGAGGCCTCCGGCGGTGCGTACTTGCGAGTACGGCCGGTTGGTATGATTTTGCCATAAGGTTATCGAATAGGGTAGGTCTGGAGAGGGCTCCGAGAATCGTCAGTTGCGAGTGCGATGTCACGATAACTTGTGGGCGTGTTTGAATGATGTTACCCGGGTAGGGACCCGTGAGGCCTCTTGCGGCGCGTACTTGTGAGTACGGTCAGTTGATATGATTTGACCATAAGGTTATCTAATCGGGTAGGTCTGGAGAGGGCTCCGAGAAACATTACTTGTGAGTACGATGTCAAGATAACTTATGGGTGGGTTTGAGCTTGTTTTCGGTAACATATCTGGGTGGGTCCCATCGAGGCCAAGGAGGTGATTTGAGTATTTGATTGGATATCTCTGAGTTGTGAATGCTTGAACCTTGGATTCCGGTTATATTGGTGAATATGGTTCTGCCTTTGAGGCTTGTTTGAGAATTGAACCATCTACATGATTTTGAAAGAAAACCCTTTTGAAAAGGAGAATAATAAATCTTTTCATGATTTTATACTGAGACCACCCATGTCCTCAATTATTCTTTCAAATGTGTTTTGAAGTTATCCTTGTGATACTTCCTAGTGGAAACTGTTTTTGAAAAGACTTTAGACTCGGGGATTGTATTACTACCTTATCGAAAGGTTATTTTCATAATGGTTGAATTCTTGATGTATAACTTTATAGCTTGGTTACTTGCTAGAGACTCCATCGCTAACCCCTCGTTGGGGATTATGTTATTTATTCCAGGTATTCTGATTGGAGAGCGAGCAACCACAGGATCGGCTTGGAGGATGATGTAAAGCAGCGATACTAGTCACACTTGTAGTCGGTTGTCCGTCAGTGATATGTCGGTCTGTGTGTTTATTTCTAGTTTCTTTGTCATCCTTAATAGGATGGACATGTTGTATAATATGTGATCGAGTTGTAATTTGGTTTATCAAATGTACTACTATGTTGTGTTTTGAGAGACCTAATCGGTCTACGGTTTTATGTTTTGGTCGAGTTGACCGCGTGTAGATTTTGTTTTGTAGTCTCCTGTCTGGTAGATCCTTGTGGAAAGAGGTCTACGACGTGTAATATCCCTGAGTGGATTGGGGGTGTTACAAGCCGGTAGGAGACTTCTTCCTTCTCCGACCTGGACTGCTCGTGTACCAGCGGAAGATTTCTGGATCGACCGCGAAGAATTTCTGGAAAAGGGGGAAGTCGGTGATACGTTGAGCGAGATAAAGAGATGAGAAGTGACTTCTCATCGGGGAGAAGAACTTTATATCCTTAGAATTTTCATTTTAGCCCCAAGTTTTAAATCCTTTCAGTTTGGCCCCAATCAAATTTTAAAATCTTTCAGATCTGGCCCCATAAACTTAGCTTTCAAATTAAATCAAGTCTTATTTATTTTTTATCTTTATTTTTATAAAATTATACTTTTCAATTTAATTAACTATTTACGTATATTTATATTCCGATTGTAGGATCCGAGAATCAAGGGCACGATTAGGACAATTCATACACATTCAAGCATCATCATTTAAGTCACTTCAATTTCAGGTGAGAATTATTACTTGTCAATTTTAATTGCTTTATTTAGATTGTGTAGGTGATATGTTATATTTACGATTAACATGCAGTTTCATATTTTCGTACCAAGTATCAGTATATTATTAACATGCAGTCACATATTTTCATACCAAGTATCAGTATATGCTTACATGCAGTCACATGTTTACATTCTCAAGTTGATATAACAAATATTCATGCTATGCCTCCATTATGTATTGTGATTATTGTTGATTTGTGATGTTCCCACGAGCGATAAAAAGCTCATTCTATTTTTATGTAAAATTTTCAGGTTAATTCGGAATGGAGAGAACCGGTTGCATAGCGGGCCGACATATGATTAATATTATAATTATTTCTTTTAATTCCGCTCAAGTTACTATGAACAATTAATTTTATTTTTAGAAATTATTTTCCGCTGCTGGATTTTGTCGTATTAGAAATTTGAAATCCTTTTACATTCCGCAAATATTTAGAAAATGTATGTTTAGTAACAACTTGAAATTTCTACAAGTTTCCTCATTATTAAAATTTTATTCATAAAATACCTTAGAAAAATCGGGTCGTTACATTATATAACTAGATGTCCCCCCGTGCAATGCACGGCGTAAAATGTTAAATATTTTATTATATTAATAATATGTGATCGAATTTCAATAATATTATAAATCATTATAAAATATACTTGAGTCCAGTATACACACACATATACATATACTATTATTTGAATTAGGTTCATTTATAAACTCTTATCATGTGATCTAAGGGCACATGATAGGGAAACCGTAAATTAATTAAGCACCGGCATTTATTTTTTCATATAGGACAATATGAGTCTTATATCTAATTTTATAAATAAGAAATTATATTATGTTTATTATTATCAACTTTCATTATAGCCGACCCAAGGCATTTGGGGATTAAGGCTCTCTTGATGATGTTGTTGGTGTTATATTATCAACTTTCATTAAAAGTATACAACCGATATTCTTACTAATATAATTTTTTGATATGATTTGACATTAATGTAATATATTTTACTATTTTATAATCAGGACAAAATAATTCTTAAAAATATCAAATAATTATTAAAAAGCTATGAAAATAAACTAAAAATATATCTTTCTTCAATAGTTTTATATTTTTATATTGAAATATTTTAATCATCTAAATATATTATAATTATATTTATATTACTTTATATATACTATATGGATGTGAAATTAAAGAGCACGAAGTAAGAATTAATTTGATATATTTTTTCAAAAATAAAATTGATACATAAAAGTTATAATTATTTAAACTATTAGGTTAAAATAAAAGGAATAAAATGAGAGGAAGTTTTTAATTGGTAGATAGTATATAATGGAATAATCCTCTAATCCCCTCCCAAATTAAACGTCCATTTTTTTAAAAAAATTTAAAAAGAGGATTAATGTGGAGATGACACATGTTTCCTTAGATTTTTTGCGACTCTCTTTTAATATTAAGTATGGATATCTATAATTTTTGGATTCATTAAATATTATATCTATAGTATATAATACTTATCCCCCTTAATTTAATGTGGAAGGGGGATTTAATTGTAACTTTTAATTGTAAATATATGAAGAGACTATTTTAATTGTAACTTTTAATGTAAATAAACTAATTTAAATACAAAAGTTATGATAAACATCACAATACAAATGCACCTTCTAATACACAAGGTGATTAAAATGAACTTTTAAATGATAGTATAAATTACAAGATGGTTAAATTTTAGCTATGAAATCCTAGATACAATCGGTGCATCGCACGGGTTGAATAAACTAAAAACAACCCCGGAGCAACATACGGGTTAGTAAAGCCTCGTTTCATATAACTAATTACATAGACTAAAATAAAAGGACAATAACAATAAAAAACATCTATACTATATAATACTTATCCCCCTTAATTTAATGTGGAAGGGGGATTTAATTGTAACTGTAACACCCCCAATCCACTCAGGGATATTACACGCCGTAGACCCTCTCCTCGAGGAGCTACCAGGCTGATAACTAAAATCAAACATCTAAACGTCGCCTTTAAGGCTAAGATGACTCAGTAGACCGATTTGGTCTTTCAACAAAAACATACAACTCAATTCCAAACACATACCCACGCAGGGGTCAAAATACAATAAACTCCCGCATAACGGGGAAAAAATACTGCAGCGGAAAAGAAAATACAACTAGACCAATACGACATCAACGGATCCTCGTGTGATTAGTATCGTTCATCTTTCATCATCCTTCGTGCCGACCCTGTGTTACGCTCCAAAACCTGAATGCAAAAATAGACATCCACCCCCCGAATACTCGGGGGTTAGCAAAACTCCACTGTTTTGCTAGTGCAATAAACGCATTACTGACGAGAAGGACAATTTACACGTGCATGCCCTGGAACATCACGGTTGAAACGCCTCGGCTCGGCATACCGAAAATACAAATGCTAGATACAATGGGGCATAACGTCGCAAAACAACATAGCGGTGATGCCAACTCAGCACAATAAAGAGTCATACACATATCATATACAACGATTACCATCGTAAAGTAATACACACACAAACACTACAGCAACGACGGTATCGTTCGGCGACCTTAACGGCCCGGACAATAACCAGTACATAATTACAAACATCATGAAACAATCACACATGTGCATAAACGCGCAAAAATCCAAGCTTTAACAGCTCACATAGGTGCGATAACACGCAAGCCACCACGAAATGACAACATCAAAGATCATCATCACACCTCCCACAACGAGCTAACAAAACATATGCGTGGCGAAGGACTCAATGTTCACACCACTAATTCAATCACAATTCGGAGGGCTAACACCCTAACAACAATACCAACATCGTACACACCTTCTCCGACCACAAGCAGGAAATGATGGGTTTTGAAAACGAAAACCACCTTTTGAAAATAGTTTGGAAACACCAGTTGATCTTTGAGTATCATTTTAAAAGTTGAACAAACATCATTTTCGAGACTTTGAAATTCATATTGCGTTTGAACAAAAATGAGGACACCTTCTCTTAGTGGAAAACTTTCAGAATATTCGACCCTCGGGTGTAAGTAAAAGTGTTTATAAAGCATTGAAAATATCTCAAAACATTTTGGGTCCTCGAGGTAGAAGAATTTTAAAACAGATAGTTGCGATAGTAGGCGCCTTGAAAATACAATCCATTTAAAAGTACGTCTCGAATTTTATTTTCTAAGATACTCAAGGTTTTCAAAGATAATTCAATGGGCTAGAATGCCCAAAAATTTCAGGTAATTACACGGAACATTATAGTGCCGTGGGTCCCGCGCCGGAACCCATCAGGATAAAACCATTTACAAAAACGCCAAAAGGCCGATGACGGTAATATTTCAAAAACTCACAAAAGCCATTTACAAAATACTAAATACCGTCATAAGAATTTCGCCAAAACGATCAAGGCCAAAAATCTCGGTTAAGGGAATCGGTTTTTGAAATAAAACTCGGTCGGTAAAATACCGAAAGTCATTACAAAAGAACTCACGCAGCGGATAAAAGAAATACAGTTCAACATGCACAATCCAGCAACACTACTCCTCATATGAACGAAATATTAGAGTCAAATAACCACATATCAAGAAATCAAAATCCATAAGAGGATTCCGTCACTTAACAAATAATCATAAAAATAGCTCGTGTCACACGAGGCACAACACAAAGAAGGAGACTTACATCCACAGTGTACGAAGATGATGATCGCCCACGATACTAATCACGACCAATAAACTCGGGCACGCGTCGCGACACTTCGGTCGGATAAAATCCGACAAGACAAAACTCAACAGACACCATCGACCGGCGACCTAGGTTTCCACAACCTAAGCTCGATACCATTTATGTAACACCCCAATCCACTCGGGGATATTACACGCCGTAGACCCTCTCCTCGAGGAGCTACGGTGATAACTAAAATCAAACATCTAAAAGTCGCCTTTAAGGCTAAGATGACTCGATGACCGATTTGGTCTTTCAACAAAAACATACAACTCAATTCCAAACACATACCCACGCGAGGGGTCAAAATACAATAAACTCCCGTACAACGGGTAAAAATCTTGCGGCGGAAAAGAAAATACAACTAGACCAATACGACATCAACGGATCCTCGTGTGATTAGTATCGTTCATCTTTCATCATCCTTCGTGCCGATCTGTGTTACGCTCCAAAACACGAATGCAAAAATAGACATCCACCCCGAATACTCGGGGGTTAGCAAAACTCCTTTGTTTTGCTAATGCAAGAACAAAGTGCAAATACGAGCCATACAATTAAAATTTAACGAATAACAATAACCAGGAATCCTCAAAAATAAAAAAGAAACGAAAAGTACTTCCCGATGCATGAGTTTGGTAAACATTTCTCAAAACCGAAAGATCACAAATAAAGGGAAACCATTTATAAAACAGTTTTAGAGATGCCATCGAGAGTTTTAATAGAAAACAATTTGCAAGAAAGCCACTCAATCAACACAAATGAGTCTTCACAAATATTTCCACGGGATTCTCGACCCAAAACCAAATAATATCGACACGAGATCAAACATCTCAACATCACACGGGGTTCTCGACCCAAATCCAAATAATATCAACACGAGATCAATCATCTCAACATTCCGCAGGGTCCTTGACCCAATACACAGAATAGCACCACAATACAATCAAAGGTACAATCTCTCATTCGACATATCCTGCTCAAGACCCCCGATTAATTAACCCTCGGAGATTTCGTCAAACCTCCTTGGTTAATTAACCCTGATACCAACGCTTTAAAAACAAGTTGAAACAAGCTTTCAAAAACAAGAATCGCGGTCTATATCAAGACAAACATTTAGAAGTGAGTTGAAAGAATTTGTGATACGAACATCATTCGGTAACGGGTTCTTAGCTATCACTCAAATACGCGTAACCAATAAGCCTGCCAGGCGCCTCCCTTGCGCACCTGTGTACCGGAGTTCACTTCCATCATGTTGGCCGCTCATTGAACATGTCACCGCACCGGCGTCACTCCCGCAAGAGCCGCCCCTTGCGCGCGCATTAGGTAACACCGGCGTTCACCACCCATATGGAGCCGCACATTGCAGCATACACCAGGCCGGAGTGCACGCCCCGCCCTCAGAGGTTCCCGGATACGACGTTTCTCACAACAAGTATCCACATTATCACAAACATCAAGCACACAGTCAATCGTTGTAACAATTATCAAATCGATACACCAATTCACATAATTCATCCGTCAGTCCACGACCACACGAATAAATAACAACACGCACGTCAACCATAACGCGACGGAAATAAGCAATACACGTACACACGCATTATCAAGCGCAACATCAACACCAAATATATCCAAAGGATTCATGTAGTCACTTACAACCCACACAATTTACAAAACACACGCGTTTTGAAAGTGAGCCTTTAACGAGGCTAGCCGAATCCTTTGAAAACTCATTTCAAACAAATAAACAAACACACCAAGATGATCACCAATTATCATATCCACAAAACAAGAATGGTATGGACAAGGTACTTGCCTCGATACGACGAGCACAGAACCACGAACGGATACGGCTCAACCGGGAAGCTTCGGAACGCCCGATGCTAACGAAAAGGAAGACGACAACGAACGGAAGGGTTCAACATGGTTTCTTCACAAGAAAATCGACCCTAACAACAATATAATAAATAAATCATCGATCATACGAGGAAGGATAATCGTAGAACGCCCAAAAACCCCTCTAAGACATTTTACCGGATACCTTCAAGGCGTCGGTCAAGAACTCGACCCAAACAACGAATCGATACGATCCAACCATGGAATAATAAAGGAAATGATATAATACATCTAAATATTCATCAATCCATCATAATCCTAAGTTAAATCGGATTAATCGGACGAAAACAACCAAAATACCCAAATTCCCCAAACTAGATTTCTAGGAAATCTGACCTGATTCGGTAGATCGGAGGATGTTATAGGATTGATGATTGATGATATGAACTCCAAGACTTCATGGATTTATTTTCCAACAACATCTCTCCATGATCAACACACCCCCAGCCGCGGAAGAGAAGAAAACTAAGTGAAAATGGCTGAAGAAAACGTCTAGTGGCCTTAAATAGGCCGACTGCCGGCCGGGTTACGTACGTAACCGACCAAGGGTTACGTACGTAACCGAGTCACTACCCCAAAACTGCCGGCCCGTTACGTACGTAACCGGCCAGGGCCTTACGTATGTAACCGGCCTTACGTCATGCTCGCCGATCCTCTGCCGTAACTCGGCGATCTTGGCTGGGCGAGCAACGGCGACGACCCTGAAACCCGAACCTGAATACGAATTGAAGATACGGTTACGAAGTACTCGCAAAGACGAACTCGAGCACTAAGAGAACACACGATTCCGACCACCCGAAGGCTCGAAATTCGACAACGGAAAGTAATTACCCCAAACTTTGGGAAATTACGAAAATGGCCCAAAACGTCCGAAATACACGATACATGATCGAAACACCAAGTCGAAGCTTGCAACATGAATAATAACATTAAATGAACTTACGAGAAAGTCAAAACAACAGTTTCGGACGAGATTCGCAAGAATCGAACTCAAGTGCGGAAAAACCGCTAAAAAGCACGGAACTCAACAAAACGACACCGAAACGAGCTCGGATGACAAAAAGTGCAGAATTAATCATTCTCAGAATGACGAAACGGTCATGTGCGAGTCGTCAAAACAGACTTTCTCCGAAAAAAATAAATTACCGGAAATCGAAATTACGAGTATTACAGTAACTTTTAATTGTAAATATATGAAGAGACTATTTTAATTGTAACTTTTAATGTAAATAAATTAATTTAAATACAAAAATTATGATAAATATCACAATGCAAATGCACCTTCTAATACACAAGGTGATTAAAATGAACTTTTAAATGATAGTATAAATTACAAGATGGTTAAATTTTAGCTATGAAATCTTAGATACAATCGGTGCATCGCACGGGTTGAATAAACCAAAAACAACCCCGGAGCAACATACGAGTTAGTAAAGCCTTATTTCATATAACTAATTACATAGACTAAAATAAAAGGACAATAACAATAAACTATTTTAATTGTAACTTTTAATGTAAATAAACTAATTTAAAT
This sequence comes from Orobanche coerulescens, assembly GCA_033398695.1. Classification (NCBI taxonomy): domain Eukaryota; kingdom Viridiplantae; phylum Streptophyta; class Magnoliopsida; order Lamiales; family Orobanchaceae; genus Orobanche; species Orobanche coerulescens. The sequence continues at coordinate 58,441,741 of CM065803.1, forward strand.
ACAAAAGTTATGATAAACATCACAATGCATATGCACCTTCTAATACACAAGGTGATTTAAATGAACTTTTAAATGATAGTATAAATTACAAGATGGTTAAATTTTAGCTATGAAATCTTAGATACAATCGGTGCATCGCACGGGTTGAATAAACCAAAAAAACCCCAGAGCAACATACGGGTTAGTAAAGCCTCATTTCATATACTAATTACATAGACTAAAATAAAACGACAATAACAATAAAAAAACATATAAACTTCTCTAAAAGGCATTTAAATTCTGTCATCTGCTCATTCAACCGTCTGCCCCAACATTACGTACAAAACACGTGCACCTTCTAATACACAAGGTGATTAAAATGAACTTTTAAATGATAGTATAAATTACCAGATGGTTAAATTTTATCTATAAAATCTTAATACAAAAGTTATGATAAACATCACAATGCAAATGCACCTTCTAATACACAAGGTGATTTAGATGAATTTTTTGTAATATCCGCAATTTCGAATTTCGGTAATTTTTCTTTTTTCGGAGGAAGTTCGTTTTAACAACTCTATCATTACCGTTTCGTCATTCCGAGAATGATTAATTCTGCATTTTTTGTCATCCGAGTTCGTTTCGGTGTCGTTTTGTTGAGTTCTGTGTCCTTAATCGACTTTTTCACGTGGGAGTTCGACTTTGTAAACTCACCATTAATTCTTGGAAACTCCAAAAATTCTAATTCTTTGCAACATTATAGAGCATCAAGTTAGCTTTCCAATGGTTCAAACGGTGAGTCAATCGGAGTCCAGACGAAGGAGTTATGGTCGAAATAGCTAAGACTACACGATGTGCCTTTTTCGTGTTGGAGTGGACTGTACCGTGTGCCGCGGCACACTTTAGCTGTGCCGCGGCACTAAGCTGATTCTGGGCGTTTTCTTGGCCCCGGGCGCGGCACACTTGTCCTGTGCCGCGGCACACGGGCTTTTTCTGCATTTTTTAGCAGATTTTCGAGGAGAAACATTCATTTTCTCCTCTCTTCTTCCTCCTACCATTCTAGGCGATTCTAAGGGCGATTTTGGGCGATTTGAGTGCTCCCAAACTTGTAGAGATCATCCACCTCAAGTCTTGTTGTAGATTTTCGACCTCTACTTGAATCCTTCATCCAAATCATGGTATTTTGGCTTGAACCCTTGTTTTTGTAGATTTGGGGATTTTCCTTTTTGATTTCGATTCCAATCCGTTTTTGATCAATTAATTGTTGTATAAATGTTGTTTTGAACTTGTTCTACGGATTGGATACTCGTATCTTTGGTTCGTTCGACCCGAGGGGTGATTTCTTTGTTCTTGGAGGGTCTTGAACATTTAATGTTCGATTAAATGTTCGAATGAGTTCCCTTTGATAGTTTGTTGGGATTTCCGTTGTTTTTGGCCTTGATTCTCGTCGTAATCATGTTTTATTATTCCTTACAAAGGATTATAGGTGCTCGATGATTCCGATGTTGAATTCCGTTGGTGATTGATGATTCATGTGGTGTTTTCCCGTAGTAATCTCGGTGCTATCGCGTTCTAGATAGTGTTCGGGAATTTGAGGGCTACCCGGCCGTATCCGTTCATTTTTCCATTGCTCGTGATATCGAGGCAAGTACCTTGTCCATACTATTCTTGTTTTGTGAATATGATAACTGGTGATCGTCTTTATGTGGTTGTTTGATTGTTTGAAATGAGTTTTCAAAAGATTCGATTTAGCCTTGTTAAAGGCTTGCTTTCAAAACGCGTGTGTTTTGTGAATGGTGTGGTTTGAGAATGACTATGTGAACTCTATGGATATGTTTGGTGTTGATGTTGCACTTGGTATTTGCGTGTGGACGTATATTGTTTCATTTCGGTGCATTGTGGTTTGACGTGGTGTTTTGCTAAGTGTTTGATGCTTTGGGTGAATTGTTTGAATATCCTTGATGTGATATGTTATTTGTGTGAATGTGTGGATACGGTTGAAGGTCTACGGTGACACATGGCACGTGATCATGTGGTCAGGATGCAACAAGTGATTGATCCAATCGTGAGAGCCTGAGATAATCTACGGTGGCACATGGCATGCGATCATGTGGCCAGGATGCAACAAGCGATTGATCCAACCGTGAGATGTGTGTGCGATGCGCGTGTGCGATTATGTTTTGTTGATTTTATGTCTGTCGAGGACACGTGATGTTGGGCTCTGGCCCTGTGAATTATTGTCGGTTTTCTATTTGTGAAAACAGAACCTTTGGGCTGTGACCTTGTTGATTTTTGGAAAGATAAGGATTTGAAAATCCTAAGTTGTTTTCTATCAAAACTCTCGATGGCATTTAAACGGTTTTATAAATTGTTTTCCCTTGATTTGTGACCTTTCGGTTTTAGAATATTTTACCAAACTCTTGCCTCGGGAAGTGCTTTTCGTTACGTTTGGATTTTTTTGAGGATTCCTGGTTATTGCTATTCGTAGAATGTGAATTGTATGGCTCGTATTTTTGCACTTGTACTTGCACTAGCAAAACAGTGGAGTTTTGCTAACCCCGAGTATTCGGGGGGTGGATGTCTATTTTTGCATTCAGGTTTTGGAGCATAGCACAGGGTCGGCGCGAAGGATGATGAAAGATGAACGATACTAATCACACGAGGTTCCGTTGATGTCGTATTGGTCCAGTTGTATTTTCTTTTGCGCTGCGGTATCTTTTCCCCGTTGTACGGGAGTTTATTGTATTTTGACCCCTGCGTGGGTATGTGTTTGGAATTGAGTTGTATGTTATTATTGAAAGACCAAGTCGGTCTACTGAGTCATTTTAGCCTTAAAGGCGATGTTTAGATGTTTGATTTTAGTTATCGGCTAGTAGATCCTCGAGGAGAGGGTCTACGGCGTGTAATATCCCCGAGTGGATTGGGGTGTTACATAAATGGTATCGGAGCTTAGGTTGAGGAAACCTAGGTGTCGGGTCAAGTCGTGTTGTTTGAGTCTTGTTTCGTCGGATTTTATCCGATCGAGTGTCGCGACGCGTCGCCCGAGTTTGTTGGTCGTGATTAGTATCGGGCGATCATCATCTTCGTGCGACCTGTGAATGTAAGTCTCCCTTCTTTGTGTTGTGCCTCGTGTGACACGAGCTATTTTTATGATTATTTGTTAAGTGACGGAATCCTCTTATGGATTTTGATTTCGTGATATGTGGTTATTTGACTCTCATATTTCGTTCATATGAGGAGTAGTGTTGCTGGATTATGCATGTTGAACTGTATTTCTTTTATCCGCTGCGTGAGTTCTTTTGTAATGACTTTCGGTATTTTACCGACCGAGTTTTATTTCGAAAACCGATTCCCTTAAACGAGTTTTTGGCATTATGGCCTTGATCGCTTTGGCGAAATTCTTATGACGGTATTTAGTATTTTGTAAATGGCTTTCGTGAGTTTTTGAAATATTACCGTCATCGGCCTTTTTGGCGTTTTTGTAAATGGTTTTTAGCTGGTGAGTTCGGCGCGGGACCCACGGCGCTATAATATTTTGTGTAATTACGAAATTTTGAGCATTCTAGCCCATTGAATTATCTTTGAAAAAAACTTGAGTATCTTAGAAAATAAATTTGAGACGTACTTTCAAAATGAATTATTTTCTCGTGGTACATCCAAGATGCCACAATATGTTTCAAAATTCTTCTACCGCGAGGACCCAAAATGTTTTGAGATATTTTCAATGTTTTATAAACACTTTTACTTAGACCCGAGGGTCGAATATTTCCGAAAGTTTTTCACGAAAAGAAAGTGTCCTCATTTTTATCAAATGCGAGATGGTTCTCCAAAGTCTCGATAACGATGTTTCACGTTTGTACTTTTTCTTGAAAGGTGATACTCAAGATCCACCGGCATTTTTCTAAATTATTTTCAAAAGGATGTTTTCATTTTAAAAACCTATCCATTCCCGTTTGAGGGCTGGATATGTATGTATGATGTTTGCTTTGTCGTTATGATGTTACTCCCGAGTATGATCGAATTGGTGGCATGAATGTCGAGGCGTTGTCACGCATTTGTTGTACTAGCCCTCTGTGAGAGGTGTGAACTGATGTTTACTGTTTATCACCTCGTGGTGATTTGCGTGTTGTCGCACGAGTGTGGGTTGTTAAAGCTTGGATTTTTGTGCGTTTATGCACATGTGTGATTGTTTCATGATGTTTGTAATTATGTGCTGGTTATCGTTCGGGCCGTTGAGGTCGCCGAACGATACCGTCGTTGTTGTAGTGTTTGTGTGTGTATTACTTTACGATGGTAATCGTTATATATGATATGTGTTATGATTCCTTGTTGTGCTGAGTTTGCATCTCCGGTATGTTGTTTTGCGGTGTTATGTTCCATTGTATCTAGCATTTGTATTTTCGGTATGCCGAGCCGAGGCATTTCAACCGTGATGTGCCGGGGGAATGTACGTGCAAATTGTCCTTCTCGTCAGTAACACATTTCGAGTGTGGACTCGAGGGACACCGAATTCAGTTTTGCGAATTGGCTACCGAGACTTTCGGAGTTCGCGCTTCAGCACAGATATCAGAATCGGCTTTGAGAGGCCTTTGAAGGATGTTTCTGTCGATTGCCTGTTGTGTCGTCTCCTTGATTTCGTTATTGTGAGTAGCGGGGACGACCTTCTTTTAGAAGAGGTCGAATATAATACCCGTATTATTTTTGGCTTCTGCATTTTCTCTTTCTCAATTCTATAGACTCGCTCGTGTTCGTTGATACTTTCTGAACTTGTTCTGTATTCCGGTTTCATCGTTCGAACGAGCTGTGATCTTGTTTTGGGTCGATCTGGTTATCGTGTGACTTTTCGAGTTCGGTTCGATTCTTGTGAACCTTGTTCTAAGTAACACCCTTTGTTCTACTAGCTCTTCTATTCGACGTGGATCGGATTTTGAATTTCGTATTTTCGAGTCCGTCGACTCGTTTATGTTCGTTGACATTTCGAACTTTCCTATCCCTAGCTTTTGTGGAACGAACGAGTGTGGTATTGTTTTGGAATAACTCGTTTGTCATTGTGACTTTTCAATCGCTATTCCCTATCCTGTGGATCTTATGGGAATGCATGCCTTGTAGTTCTCACGGATCATCACGGGAGTTGTTGTTTGAGTTTTATTATCCTTCGTGTTTCGGACATGATTGTTCGATTTTTGTTGTCTCGATCGTTTGTTTGTTCGGTTTTTGTTCTCGTTTTGTGATTGTTGAACGTTCAGACTCCTTCGTAATTCCCTTAAGTTCGGGAAATTAGTCTCGTTTTCGATCTTCCAACCCTTGGGCGGTGGAATTCCGTATTAGTTCAGCGATTGGCTCGCGTTTCGATTGATGTACCGTTGGGTTGGTCAATCATACTGACTTTCGTTCGTTGTGTTTTGTGATTGTCTGATAATTGACTTGGCTATATTATCCGTTTGATGACGCTTGTCATTTGTTGGTTTTGTTGTATCCCTAACGGCGACGTTGTGTTGGTCGTCGTGGAGCGTGTTTTCACGCCGTATGTCTCTTCGCGTTTCTTGCAGCGTTTCGCCGTTGGGCGTGAGTTTTCTATTTTTGTGTATCTCGTCGAGTTTTCCTGGCGGGTATATTGCTCCCCCCTACTTGTTTTAAGTTTCGGGACGAAACTTCTTTTAAGGAGGGTAGAATGTAATATCCGCAATTTCGAATTTCGGTAATTTTCTTTTTTCGGACGAAGTTCCTTTTGACAACTCTATCATGACCGTTTCGTCATTCCGAGAATGATTAATTCTGCACTTTTTGTCATCCGAGTTCGTTTCGGTGTCGTTTTGTTGAGTTCTGTGTCCTTAATCGACTTTTTCACGTGGGAGTTCGACTTTGTAAAGTCACCATTAATTCTTGGAAACTCCAAAAATTCTAAATCTTTGCAACATTATAGAGCATCAAGTTAGCTTTCCAATGGTTCAAACGGTGAGTCAATCGGAGTCCAGACAAAGGAGTTATGGTCGAAATAGCTAAGACTACACGATGTGCCTTTTTCGTGTTGGAGTGGGTATGCGTGTGCCGCGGCACACTTCAGCTGTGCCGCGGCACTAAGCTGATTCTGTGCGTTTTCTTGGCCTGGGCGCGGCACACTTGTCTGTGCCGCGGCACACGGCTTCTGCGTTTTTAGCAGATTTTCGAGGAGAAACATTCATTTTCTCCTCTCTTCTTCCTCCTACCATTCTAGGCGATTCTAAGGGCGATTTTGGGCGATTTGAGTGCTCCCAAACTTGTAGATATCATCCACCTAAAGTCTTGTTGTAGATTTTCGACCTCTACTTGAATCCTTCATCCAAATCAAGGTATTTTGGCTTGAACCCTTGTTTTTGTAGATTTGGGGATTTTCCTTTTTGATTTCGATTCCAATCCGTTTTTGATCAATTAATTGTTGTATAAACGTTGTTTTGAACTTGTTCTACGGATTGGATACTCGTATCTTTGGTTCGTTCGACCCGAGGGGTGATTTCTTTGTTCTTGAAGGGTCTTGAACATTAAATGTTCGATTAAATGTTCGAATGAGTTCCCTTTGATAGTTTGTTGGGATTTCCGTTGTTTTTGGCTTTGATTCTCGTCGTAATCATGTTTTATTATTCCTTACGGAGGATTATAGGTGCTCGATGATTCCGATGTTGAATTCCGTTGGTGATTGATGATTCATGTGGTGTTTTCCCGTAGTAATCTCGGTGCTATCGCGTTCTAGATAGTGTTCGGGAGTTTGAGGGCTACCCGGCCGTATCCGTTCATTTTTCCATTGCTCGTGATATCGAGGCAAGTACCTTATCCATACTATTCTTGTTTTGTGAATTTGATAATTGGTGATCGTCTTTATGTGGTTGTTTGATTGTTTGAAATGAGTTTTCAAAAAATTCGGTTTAGCCTTGTTAAAGGCTTGCTTTCAAAACGCGTGTGTTTTGTGAATGGTGTGGTTTGAGAATGACTATGTGAACTCTATGGATATGTTTGGTGTTGATGTTGCACTTGGTATTTGCGTGTGGACGTATATTGTTTCATTTCGGTGCATTGTGGTTTGACGTGGTGTTTTGCTAAGTGTTTGATGCTCTTGGTGAATTGTTTGAATATCCTTGATGTGATATGTTATTTGTGTGAATGTGTGGATACGGTTGAAGGTCTACGGTGACACATGGCACGTGATCATGTGGTCAGGATGCAACAAGTGATTGATCCAACCGTGAGAGCCTGAGATAATCTACGGTGGCACATGGCATGCGATCATGTGGCCAGGATGCAACAAGCGATTGATCCAACCGTGAGATGTGTGTGATTTGTTTCGCTAGCCAGCTCGGGAGGGTCCTTCGAGGCCTCGAGTGGGATTTGTGGCTTCGTCCCGGTCCTAGGCGATGCGCGTGTGCGATTATGTTTTGTTGATTTTATGTCCGTCGAGGACACGTGATGTTGGGCTCTGGCCCTGTGAATTATTGTCGGTTTTCTATTTGTGAAAACAAAACCTTTGGGCTGTGACTCTGTTGATTTTGGAAAGATAAGGATTTGAAAATCCTAAGTTGTTTTCTATCAAAACTCTCGATGGCATTTAAACGGTTTTATAAATTGTTTTCCCTTGATTTGTGACCTTTCGGTTTTAGAATATTTTACCAAACTCTTGCCTCGGGAAGTGCTTTTCGTTACGTTTGGATTTTTGAGGATTCACGGTTATTGCTATTCGTAGAATGTGAATTGTATGGCTCGTATTTTGCACTTGTACTTGCACTAGCAAAACGGTGGAGTTTTGCTAACCCAGTATTCGGGGTGGATGTCTATTTTGCATTCGGGTTTTGGAGCATAGCACGGGGTCGGCGCGAAGGATGATGAAAGATGAACGATACTAATCACACGAGGTTAGATTGATGTCGTATTGGTCCAGCTTGTATTTTCTTTTCATTGCGGTATCTTTTCCCCGTTGTACGGGAGTTTATTGTATTTTGACCCCTGCGTGGGTATGTGTTTGGAATTGAGTTGTATGTTATTATTGAAAGACCAAGTCGGTCTACTGAGTCATTTTAGCCTTAAAGGCGATGTTTAGATGTTTGATTTTAGTTATCAGCCTGGTAGATCCTCGAGGAGAGGGTCTACGGCGTGTAATATCCCTGAGTGGATTGGGGGTGTTATATTTTTAAATGATAGTATAAATTACAAGATGATTAAATTTTAGCTAAGAAATCTTAGATGCAATCGGTGCATCGCACGAGTTGAATAAACCAAAAACAACCCCAGAGCAACATACGGGTTAGTAAAGCCTCATTTCATATAACTAATTACATAGACTAAAATAAAAGGACAATAACAATAAAAAAAACATATAAACTTCTCTAAAAGGCATTTAAATTCTGCTATCTGCCCATTCAACCGTCCGTCCCAACATTACGTACAAAACACGTGCACCTTCTAATACACAAGGTGATTAAAATGAACTTTTAAATAATAGTATAAATTACAAGATGGTTAAATTTTAGCTATGAAATCTTAGATACAATCGGGGCATCGCACGGGTTGAATAAACCAAAAACAACCTCGGAGCAACATACGGGTTAGTAAAACCTCATTTCATATAACTAATTACATAGACTAAAATAAAAGGACAATAACAATAAAAAAACATATAAACTTCTCTAAAAGGCATTTTCTGTCATCTGCTCATTCAACCGTCTGCCCCAACATTACGTACAAAATACGTATATATTCAACCAAAGACCGTGCATTGCACGGGTTGGATAATGCCTCGTGTGTATATATATATATATATATATATATATATATATTGATTAATATTAAATATAGATATAATTTCAAAAGATGGCCATATTCAAGTGTTCAAGCATTATCGTGCTATTAGAAATCTTTCTGAAAAATTGAAAAATTAAGAGCGAGTAAAACCACGTGGTAGTAGAAAACATAGTAACTACGATGCTGTAAACAAAAAAAATATATTTAAACATGAAACACATTTATGAGCCTATTCTAGAAGAAATTTTAAAGTCAAAACTTATATATATATATATAGTATATGTGTAAACTTAATAGAAAACTAATATTAGCCGAACGTCATACGCTACGTCATAAACATTATCCGAGTATTATCCTCTTTGTTACTTGGGTCTTTCTTAGAATAATTACGAGTTGTAATACCTATATACATGTAGTCTTTTTATATTTATCAGATCAAATCAAAATTAATCATGATCATTGATCATTAATATTACAATCTATATGTTGTAGTGTTATCAAAATTATGTTGTAATTTTTATTGTTTGTTTATAATTTTGAAAAAGGAAACAGCTAAATATGAAATTTCTGTAATACCCTTAAAAAGTCACAAACCTATTATTAATTTGTCTAACTCTCTAAAGTAATTTTTTATGACATAATCATATTATTAGATAACTATTAATTTTATACTTAAAAATTCAACTCCAAAATAGATTAACTAAATTTTCAGATAAATTAAAATTATTTTAGAATTCAAAAAATATTAATTAATTATTATAAAAGTTGTATATAAATGAATTCTGAAAAACTGAAAATGCTAAAAAAAATAACTGTAAAAATACAAATTAATTTTAAATTTTAAAAATTAATCCTAAAATAAATTAAAAATATAAATCACAAAAACGTATATAAAATATAGTTAAATTCCAAAAAAAATAGATTCTAAAATATTAAAGATAAATATTAAAAATAAAATAAAAATTAAAAAAATATGTATATAGACTAGAATATGAAAAAGAGCTGAAATATTAGTAATTTTAAAATTAATAATATCTTAAGATTTGTTTATAATTTTTAAATATAATTTTTATTTTTAGATTGAAATTTGGTTTTAGCATCTTTATAATTTTTCAAAGTTTATCGGTATTTTCCGGAATATTTTTTTTGATTATATATAATTTTAAAATTTACTTGTAATCAAGGTCTGTTGTGCTTTTAAATATAATATATATTTTAAATTTGAGTATGTGCTTAATGTTTGGAATAGTTGTTCTTATCCATTTTTGTATTCAAAGTTTATCTTCATTTAACTTAATTTTACCCATGATGATCAAATAATATAGGATGCACGATCCACACTGTATTTGGATTTACTGATAAAATATTTTATTTTGAATGGTACAATTATATTTTTCAATATTTTTTTATTATATTTTTTATAATTTATTGTAGTTTTCTAATTTTATTCTTCACTATATTTGTATGTTTCTAGATCTATTAAAATAAATATATTTTTAAGAATTAATATTAAATTTTTGAGAATTTGTATTAATATTATCATTTACTTCTAATTTTTAGAATTTACTTATGAAATGTAAAATTAATCGTTATTTTTTTAGAATTTTTACATATTTTTGTGGCATTTATTTGTACTTTTTATATATTTATTTATATTATTTGTTTTATAGGATTTATTTATATTATTACAAATTTATTAAAATCGATAATAAATATTTGCATCTTATTTAATTCGACAAACCTATTTATATTGTCAGGATATTCTTATTTATTTGTATTTTATGGATTTATTTGTACAATATTTTTATTTTACAGATTTACTTAATTTATATTATTAATATGGATCTATTTTTATGATTTTTTGTAATTTTTAACTAATTATTATTTTAGAATTTATTTTTTATATTTTAACATTTATTGAATTTGTTTGTATTTTCTCAAATATTATTATACTTGATTGGATTTATTTTGTAGTTTCTTATATTTATTTGTGAATTTTAGGAAATATAAATTTTATTATAATTTTTGAAAATTATTTTATAATTATTATTATTTTTTTGTGTAATTTACATTGTAAAAATAAAAGAAGAGAAATTTTCTATTTATTTATTTCTTTTCTCAACTTAAGGTTATTTTTGTACTTAAATAATTTTAAATTTATATTTTATATACTTATTCACTACAATCCTAATACTTACCTGCATACAGGTAGTATAATGTCTATCTATTCCAAGAAAATCCCTTGTTACTTTCTTCTCTTCCATGTCAATTCAATCTTTAAGCATTATTATCACATGTATATAAGAAAACCTTCTTCGAGAAATTGAAAAGTCGATAGCGGAAATATGAGACCATGGTAGAGTACGTTTATTTATTCAGAAAGCTAAAAACATAGCAGCTATGATAATTAAAAAAATAACTAAATTTCTACGTGAAACAAAATTATAAAACATAACAACACAGGCCATTAACAATAAGTACCATTGCCACTACTTTATGTTAGTTTAAAACAACTAATGAAATTTCTATTATAGCATTTGTAATGTTCTGAGAAAGTTCCGCTGTAGCACGATATTATCCGCTTTGGCCACTTTCCTCTGAGCTGGTCCTCACGATTTTGTTTCTGAGAGCTCAACGAGCAGCTTCCGAGGAGGTCACCCATCCTGAGACTGCTCTCGCACCAGCACGCTTAACTTCAGAGTTCTCATCACCCCGAAGTCACTGGGCTCCCAAAAGGTCTCATGCTATTTGGAGTTCGACATGCACATATAAGGCACTTCGCCCGTTCTCTGCTAGTCGGTGTGGAATGTGACAATTTGGTATTGAAGCCACTCTGCCGTGTCGTGCGAGTGTACTGACGAGGGCATCGGGTCCTTCGAGGAGGGGCGGATTGTGATATATATGTTAATATTCAAGACCATGACTACAAATCTGAAAAAACTGAAAAATACAAAAACATCGGAAGTAGTTTGAAAATCTGATGGAGATCAATTAAAAAAACTTGAAATCAAGCATTTTGAGAAGACGACGTCATAAAGAAAAGAAGCGCTCGTCGAATACACGATCTAATATCTAAAAATCGAACTACAAATTTGAAAACATCTTCAAAATATGAAAATAAAAAAGAAGCATACTAACAGTTCCGATTTGAGATCGACACCATCAAATTATATGGTCATCACCATCGAAAATACATATAAAAGCCATCGAACTCAAAATCAGCATATAACACCATCAGAAACAAAATTTGAAATAGAAATTAGGGCTAATACATATAAATAAAAAAAAAATCAGATGACATGGTTGTCTCGTTCACCAGAATCAGTCGTTCCTCCAATTTCACCTTCTAGTAATATGAAGAAGATTCTTGAGGCGGCATAGTTAACAAACACGAATTAGGCCATATAACGAAGAATGAAAACAAAAATGAAACAAATAATCTTGAGACTGTTCCGGGAATTATTATTCCCGTGATGTGTCTTACCTAATACTGATTGTAGATACATAGATGGAAGGTTCTAGATCCTTCTAGAGGTAGTAGGATCCTATTAGATGTCTTACCTTATCTAGGAATCCTATGTATGGAAGGACTCTCATTGTAATGCCTATATAAATGCCCCTCTATCATTGTTATGAATGCAATTGATTGACTCTATTTACAGTGTTTTTACTTTCTCCTGAAACACGTTATCAGCACGTAGTTTTCCAACTGAGCAAGAAAAAAAAAACTCCTCCCGTTTTCTGCAATAATTCGAAAAAAAAAAGAAAAAAAAATCAGATTTTTCCCCTGCAAACCCTAGCCGTCATCCTCTTCCCAACAGAGCCACCACCGTCGCTGCCGCCGGTTTCCAGCGAGTTCTCCACCAGAAGCCGTCGCGGACACCACCGTCGCCCTACACCTCTGACACCACGACGCCGCTGCTCAGTGACCGCGCAACTCAAGTCGTCAGTCATATCCACAGCTCCGACTGTGTCGCTTCGGCCCGCATTGCTGTTCAGATTCAGCCAGCCCGACCAGAACCACCAGTTCCCTTAGGCCCACGTTTTTTTTTAATATATCGGCCCGCTGCTTCGAGCCCGTTCGCAAGTCCAGATTTCAGAACGCCCGTGCCCAACCCGCTTCTGGCCGACCCGACAGCCAACGAATCAGATTTTTTTTACCCTCTCACCCGTGTAGCAAGAACTACAAATTTAACGGTGAAGATCTGATTCGGAGCAGTATTTCTCGATGAAACTGTACGCGAAAGAAAAAAAAACCGAGAGACGAGATTTTTTCGCGCGTAAATTTTCTGCACAGCGCAGTCGTACCAAAATCATGTTTCCCGATTCGTTAACCGTCGGATCGATGTGAAATTTTGACAGCAACTTCCCAACACAAATATCTGTATATTCAACGGTGGAGATCGAATTCTGAGTAATAGTGATTACTGAATCTACTGCCGAACAGAAGCAGATTTTTACGAGGAAATTTGGAGATCCGACCTCATCCAATACCGAGCTACTGCATCGCCGCGCTCGAGTCCTTTTTCAGCCGAATTATCGAGCCCAGAAAATACGTCGCTCATGATGATGTGCACGCTATGAAGAAAAAGCCATATTTATCCCGTTCAAGGATCAAAGTAAATATAGAACGGAGTACCCACAGAAATATGTTGCTCATATGGAGAGAAGCTCCCGTTCAAGGACCAAAGCAAATATGGAACCAAATACCCGTAAGACTTTATTAAAGTTCCCGTTTTTTCAATTCCTCTCTTTTGGGAAATTTTTTTGGGGAATTGGGTATTTGGGTTCTTTATCTCCCACGCTACTTTGCGGTGGATGAGACAATGAGAGATGGTATCACTCTCGGATGTCGAAGTAAACTGTGTGACGGTCCTGGGGGAGTCACGGATAATTGTTGAAAGTCGATATTTGTGGTTGTTGCATACACCACGTCTTGGGTGCGATTTGACGTCGCCGTTTTGTCGATTTTAAACCAACAATTAAATAAAACGAACATTGTCGGTAACGGTAAAGTTATGACTTGTTCATGATTAGTCACGAATTTGTGACGTACAAATGGGACAAACATCAATTGCGACGGATATGTCGTGGTTAAAATCGATTTGTGACGGATTTGTCAGGTTGAATTGAGCGACCACCACGTTGGTCTTGACCCAATACCATACTTAGAAAACTCCATCTTTCATCCTATTAAAATAAAATATTGCATGTGGGTGTAGACATGCACTGTCTCCTTGCAATATGATATATGAAAGAATGTACGAGTAATTCTCATGAGTTTCAACATGTAAAGCAATGGCATATTGCGGTAAATACATGAATTCGTTGACCTCGATTATAGTTCATATGACTATAGGTCCGAATACTTCTCCGAGTATTTGTAAAGGCATGTGCCTTATACATTTGACTATGTTTAGTCGATCTTATTGGATGGTCAAGACGAGTTGGTTATGGTATATTCATTATGTCTCATGGTTCAAAATGCTTAATTATGATGCACCGCGTTGCATCCATATAACTTGGCTATTATGACGTATGCTTGCAAATTAAGAATTAAAATACTTGGTTGATTGATGCACTTTGGTGGATTTTGTCTACACTTTGATCATGACTAGGCGCATCCTCCTTGGTATTTGTTTATGCTTTGAAAGTTCAAATGGAATCAGTGGTTTTTAAACAGCCTTAGCTGTACCGACATTCCTACTTTCTCTGCAAGTCTACCAAGTTGGAGTTACTGAAAGGATCATTAGTCGAGATAAGAAATCGAATACCCTGCTGCGTTTAAACGCACCTATGGCTGTCATTGCCATGTTTTTGCATCAACACTTATGCCATTGGATATGGTCTCAACCTTGTTTTCTCACTCAACTTGGGAAATACTAAATAGTCAATTAAAACATGCACTGTGATCTGAATTTAATGATCCGTGTGGTGCACAGTATATGGATAGAAAGATACGGAAGTCTAGTTTCCAGAACATCTGACCGTTCGTCCATAGACTTCATAACAAGGGAGTTATCGCTATTTTAGTGAACAAAGGTCAAGCTGCGCGGAATTTTATTTCCAGCGATTGCGCTAACTTTTGTCCCAACCAACTTGGTTCTCATCTTGAATTTGCAAGTGGTCTTATGACACATATTTTTCAACCTCTTTCTGGCCGAATTTGCCATAGATGATGCAGTTTTTGGTATGTGTTGTACGCTAAACTATCATCTTTCAAATGTTGAAAAACAGTTTCCTTGGGGAAGCCCAAAATACGCACCCTTATAAGAAGGTCGAGCGTGTGCATGGTAGTGTTACACCATGCTTGTGTCGTAATTTTGCCCCTTAGGCATATAACCTTGCCATGTTATGCACTCAATATGATAGATCATTTTGATCGTATCTGGTACAAAATCTCTATGTTGTTAGAGTGTTCGCTATGCTCATATTTGTAAAATTTTGCAAGCGAAATTGAGTGCGTATTAAGCTATTTTCAAGGAACACGATATTTTTGGATTTCGGTTTATAAATCCATTGTGACTATGATGACTAGGTCATCACAATAAATGAGTGGTATAATGCTCAAGTTGTTGAATGCCGAATGGCGTTTTCTAGTCACATATGTTCCGTAACAATTGAACCATGTTATGACTCGATATGCCAAAATGTATCACTCATAGCATCTCATTGTGATTTGTGAGAATAAAATCTTATGCATCACTTGTATTGGATATGTGATAAGAAAAATATTCATGACTCAATATGGTCTGGCTTGCATCGGTTTTTGTAACCAGAAGATATATTGGGACATTGACACATTTAGGCTTTAATAGTCTGGAGTTTGGACAGTTTGATGATCCATATACCACGGTATTGTCATGGACATCATTTTCTTTGAACAAAGAAACTAGTTGGATCAAAGACACCAAAGTACGTTGGTGGAGTCCTGAGCAGGGCTCATGACCGATGATGATATTTATGTCATCCGCGTCTTGTTTTCATAAACATGTATGACGCCAAAGACCCCCCCAATGATCCCTCTTAGCCATGTTCATTTATTTAAGCCTATTCTTTGGCACGATTAGGAGATGACCCCTCCTATGCTAAAGAGAATAATGTAGCGACTCGCATAAGAATGGTGCTGAGTCCTCCCCTTTCACCTAGTCCTTATACATACATGATCATAAGTATTAGCCTGGGTGGCTTATGATGCTATGATGGTGTTCACAAATGGTCGTACTCAAGTGATAACATTTATATGTTATGTTGTTCCTTTGACAATGATTGATAAGTTGATGAAACCTGAGTTATGGTTGTCCAACTTGCGGACCAGTCATTGTAAAGGTCGGTTCACCCTCTTTTTAGACCAAGTTTTAAAGTGAAATTTTAACGAGTACTTCCTAACATCCAAGGCTACCTTCTCACAAATTTCGGTGCCATTTGGAGACTTGGAAGGAGGTGAACTACTTAAATGAAGTTTTCACATACCACCAGCCGTCCCAACAACCAGTTCGATGTCATTTCGATCGGTTTTTAACCACAAGGTTGATGGTTTTGAAAACCAACTGCCTATCATCGGTTCAATCGTTTCTTTATGTTCGATCCCGGTGGTGCATGGTGGCAGTTTTGTTGGATTCTCAAGACCAGTAGCTACGGTTATGTAGCATAGGTCAACATGTCATATTCACCTATACCTATCATCATTCAAATGCTTAGTTACAAGTGTAACCATATGCATTTTGTTAACTGGATTGTGTTAACAATGAAAACCTTTATCGTCCACATGTTCATGTGCCAAAGTGCGTCACCACAACGCATTATGACGGGTTATAAATGATGAATATGACATGCGCTTTCACTCATAGTCCGCTTAAAATATACCTTGGCAGACGATCTCGTAAGTCACTTTGATGAGCCAGTCTTCCCGTCGTTAGGGGGAGATGCGAACGATCATGTTCGAGTAGAACGACTTGGAATTGTCGTAGTTTGTCCCTACTGTGCCTCACCAAGTTCCCTAAAGTGACGAGATTAAATACATGCTGCAAACATGTCTGCAAGGATTGTGTCCGGTAATGGACGTTCGTCACCTATAAATGGTGATATGGTAACACCACAAATTGTGGTAGATGGTGTTACTAGGCCGTAGATCTCATAGAGTATTGGGATGTCACTTGGTTTGATAAATCTCTCGCTAAGAATGTATGCGAGTTTGGTACATGAAACTTGATCATATGATCAAATGAACTCATCCGTCTCATGTGATTCTGGATTATAGTCATCATTGGGGGACGCCTCAATGAATGCCAATCCATAAAGAGTACTCTATGAATAAAGCCGGTACATGAGGACGTGGAATGTGAGTTTAATCGAACCATACTTCGTTGAAAATGTACAACGTTGTAGCTTGGCCTAAAATGGAAACATATGCGACTCCAGTATAAACAAAGTGATAGCCCTTTGTTGGTGGTGCCGACACTCCAAAGATAAGCTCTATCTGTATACTTTGTCAAAGCGAGTGAGAGAAGGAGTTAAACTCACCTCATGGCGCGAGGTTTCTCATGAACGCACTGGAATCGACTACGATGACACGAAACTTAGTTGTGCTATCGTAATGGATGTTATAGCATCCACTATCTTTTCAGTTAGATAATTTCCCAAAAACTGACGTGCAGCTTGTGGTTAAATCTTATCTTAGTGGGGAACTAAGTTAAGTGATAAAAAGGATCTCGTGGTGGATCAGACTCAAATCAAGTGGCTCCTGACCACGGAGCGCATCGACAAGTGATTGTCGGGAACGCATACTAAATATATACTTGATTTGGAAGAGATATGAAGCTTTTGCGTGTAAAACTAAGGGTTTATAGTGATGTGCTCTTGTGAGACTAAGAGATTCCGCTAAATCCAAAGTTAAGAATGAAAGGATCTTGGGGACACTTGATGATGCGTATTCATCAATCGGTTTAAGGCAATCTAAGGGACGGTTTCCCTAAGAGACGATAAAGTAATGCATATATGATTCCCAATGATTAGTCGAAGTCATCATAAGACTTGGCGCACTTAAGTGATGATGCAGTCTTAAGAGAAAAGTACGGTATTATGTACTCATGTTTGACTCGATGTACTCATTCGTAATAATCCGGTAAAGCCACTGTGATGATGGCCTAGGATGCGCTCACGCAATGTCTGTGATTGACAAGAAGCTTGAAGCTCGCTCTATCTCGATAAAAAGGACACTTGAAAACTGATACCCGAATCGCCGTAATGTGTTGGTCTATCTCCCATATGACTTACAGGGCAGCTCACTTGATGGAAAATGGTGAAATTGGTGCCATTGGAAAGGTTTGTGTCTACTTTCCAAGGAAACCAACCATTTGATCACATCCATCATGTTGAGTGACATATGACTATTGTTGCAAAGTAGGACATGATATGTCCAGTAATTTGCTGAGTCAACTTCGATAGAGCTTTGTGATCTGCTCAGGTCGATCTAGGTTACGTACTGTATGTGAATGAAAAGCTATGGATGTCTAGTTTTCATAAGTTCTTACAGTTTCGTTGATACCTATTGAATCGAAGAAGTTATGACTGATTTACGGCATGGAGGTCAAGACTTTAGAAAACTTGATTCTCGGATAAGTCTTTAGTGACTCTGCACTTTGGATGTGTCGCGCTCTTTTTGTCCTTAAACCAAGGTTTGTTTTTCCCACTGGGTTTTCACTTGGTAAGGTTTTTAACGAGGCGACCTATGAGAACATTCATACAATGATGCGTTGTACTTCTGTTCAACTTAGACCAAGAGGTATTTTTTCCACTAGGTTTTTCCTTGGTATAGTTGTGAGGGCAACTTGGCATCCGACTCCTATGATTTGAGGTAGTCATCAGGGGGAGTCGTTATATATACATCAGGGGGAGTATACATGACATGTTATGTTGGTGAAATACAATAAATTCAGATGAGATGAATTAAAAAATTCAGATGAGTATGGAATACAATAAAACGGCACACGAGTTAAAGAGGCGGAGGAAAAAAAGATCTGGGGAAGAAGATGAGATGAAAAACGCAAATGAATTACTATTGTCTTAACTTCAAGATGTATCGTGTTCAAGATTTTTTATTTTTCACCATGATCTCTCTGGTTGGTTTTTGAGGATTGAAACAGCCGTGAATATGAGCATTTAATAAAAATGCTATTGAATGGAAACATATACCCGGATATTAAAACACTCTTAACCACACCTCCAAACATACTCGTATTTTATGGGTGTTGTACCACGTGATTTACTATTAATTTTATTATAATATTATTATAAATAATTTATCTGTAAAGCATGCGGTACAAAACTCATAAAACACGTATGGGAGTGTGGTTCAGGGTGTTGCCCTATCACCCCTCTTAAAATAATAAAAAAATTTAGTAGTAAATCATTAAGATATTATCTATACTTCTATTAAAAGAGAGTGATGACACATGTTATCTTCTAAGTTTTTTTTATCTTTTTAAAAATTATATCATATATAAAGTATAGCAATATATAGAGAGAGATATATTTTTAAATTTAAAAAAAAATAAGAAAAAAGAAAGAATATTCTGAATATGTATTGTTGGAGTTTTATTCCACAACTCACATTTATCTACCAATAGAAAAATTCTTTCTTTGTTTTATAGCTTAAATTCTAAATATTTATAATTTTCTTTATATCAAGTTTATTTTTAATGAAAATATATCAAATCAATCCATATTTCATGATCTTCTCTTAGACATCCATATTGTGTAAATCTGATGAATTTACATTAATTAACGATTGCACAGAAGATGTTTATATTATAAAAAATATGAGAATTAATTTTTAATAAAATTAATTGATGTAAAATAAAAGTAAATTAACTCACTTTTATGAAATTAGATTTAAGACTTTATTGCTTACATAAAAAATAAGTATGAAACTTATTAATAATAATAACTGAAAATAGTAAAACATACACTGCATAGACACATATATTAAGACTTAATCTAATAATATTTTTGTCCCAAAATTTTATTCCTACTTTTTTTCTGTATGTGTCCAAAATTTATTCAGGTAATGAATACTAACTGACTTAACACTATGTTAATGTGAGGTTTTTTCTCCAATTATATTAACCTCTATAATACACTCAACAAGTTTTTTTTATTAAAATTCATGACGAAGATCCTAAAAAATAAATTTCGGGTCGAAAAATATATATTTTAATAATAAAATATTTTATCTGGTACTGAAGAACGTCTGGTTAATAAACAATCGTGAATATTGGGCAGTCAAACAGTGAACTATTCTAAAATCGCCTACCATAACCTAATTAGATTCAATTAATTATGTATATAAAAAGAAATTCAAAACTGACAAAAAAACAAAATTACATATAAGACAAATCAATGATGATGCACATAAAAACTCAGCTTTTATATATAACGAGACATCATGGCCCGTATGATGCACGGACTTTGTTCACCGTAAAGAATCATCGATTTTGCAAGGGTTATGCATATTTAGTTATTATGCTTAGTTCCGAGACCATGACTGTTGATAGGTGCGCTTGAAGGCGCCAGATCAGAGTTGTGGATTCTTTAGTTGAGAGTGGTGCTGTAGTTGAGAGCCTCAGTGTTGGGTTGTCTCGGTTAGCTTTGACCTAGAGCATTGTATTTTTACATTTATTGTATATTTTATCCTATTGCCTTTTGCGTGTGGTATATTTTTTACAGAGAGCTGTGCGCGGAGCCAACCTCTCTTTTGTTTGAGCAGCGTTCATGGGGAGTGAAGTAGCCAAATTCCTCTTAGGTAAGTCCCATGTGGATTAAGCCATGGGCTCAGGTATGGTATTGAGTTTTTTCGTATCATATGTTTCCCTTTGTATTTTTCACTCAATATGTTGTTGTGCACTAAGCTGAGGGTCTTCACGGAAACAGCCTCCCTACCGTAATAAGTAGGGGCATGGTCTGCGTACATCTTACCCTCCCCAGACTGTAACACCCCCAATCCGCTCAGGGATATTACACGCCGTAGAACCTTTCCTCAAGGATCTACCAGGCTAGTAACAACATGAAACATATCGACAATGCCTTTAAGGCTAAAATGACTCAGTAGACCGATTTGGCCTTTCAATAAAAACATACAACTCGATTACAACTCATGCCCACGCAGGGTCAAGACACATCCACACCCGTACAACGGGAAAAATATAGCAGCGGAAAATAAAGTACAACTGAACCAATACACGATGTACGGTTCCTCATATGATTAGTATCGATCATCTTTCATCATCCTTCGTCCGACCCTGTGTTATGCTCCAAAACCTGAATGCAAAAACAGACATCCACCCCCCGAATACTCGGGGGTTAGCAAAACTCCACTATTTTGCTAGTGCAAGAACAAAGTGCAAATACGAGCCATACAATTCACATTCCACGAATAACAATAACCAGGAATCCTCAAAGATCCAAACGAAACGAAAAGTACTTCCCGAGGCAAGAGCTTGAGTAAAGACTTCCAAAAATTTCAAGATCAAAATATCAAGGGAAACAATTTATAAAATGATTGAAATACCATCGGGAGTTTTAATAGAAAACAATTTAGGATTATCAAATCCTACTTTTCAAAATCCAAAAGGCAAAAGGGGTCACCGCCCCAAAAGTTTACTCTCCGTAAAATAACCTTTACCAAACCGTTGGGATTTTAGCCCCAAATCCGTCAAATGATCTTTACAAAAACGTTGGGATTTTAGCCCCAATCTCATCAACTCACAGTACGCAAGAACGACCACAAGGTTCGTCTCCCAACATCAAAATCCACAAATAAAGGATTTAACACAAACAACAAAGTACTCTAGTGCCGTCCTAGCCAAGTAGACCAAACGAACAACTTACCTCTTACACACTTAGTCAATGCATGCAATCATGAAAACCGTTCAAAAGCACTCATTTCCGGAAATTCCATAATCAAATCACATTTGCAAAATGCACCACAATTAACCGTCGATCCACGTCTCTGTGGACCCCTACCGAGACCTCGTCGGATCTAACCCGTAGTGGTTAAAAGCAAGCTCGTCGATCCACGTCTCTTGTAGACCCCTACCGAGACCCCGTCGGATCTAACCCGTAGTGAGCATACACACACACGTTACTCATGCAATACCAATATGCTAAGAATGTAAGTTCATTAAGAATACTCACTAGAGATGGCCATTAACTCGACAACATTATCAAACTCTTCAAAACACAATAACAAGATTAAATATGGAATACACGATTCCATAACTTTAAACAATAGGAGTATCATCATCAAATCCTTCAACGTTCAAAATAATCAAATCATAATCAATTCCCAAAACACACCATTCACAAAACACACACGCATTTTGAAAGAAAGCCTTTAACGAGGCCAAACCGAAATCTTTTGAAACTTCATTTCAAACGACCAAATAAACACACCAAGACGATCACCGATCATCATATCCATAAAATAAGAAAAGTATGGGCAAGGTACTTGTCTTGAATAACCACAACGCGGAGAATCGGCCGAAGTAGGTTGGCACGAACCGACTACGAACTCGCCGACTCCACCGAACAACAATCCACAACAATGAACTACGAACGAAAACAATAACAACGAAAATAAATTCCAATGTACGACCCAAAGCCGCTGAATTCAAAGAACAAATGACGAAGGTTCAAGGATTTCCCCCAAAACGGCCAAGAACACGATTCGTTCCGTCAAATCACGAAAACGGAATTCCAAGTTGAAATATGGATATACAATCCATAGAATATGTTTAACAACATCATTTAACCATAATCGATCCATCGAAAACGGATGAAAAACGAGATCGAGGACAATCCCCCAAAAAGTCAATTCGAAGGAAATCAAGAAATATACTTCGATTCAACGAAGAACAATGGATTAAATGATGTTAAACACAAGAATACTACCAAGATTAATCATGCCCATCATGAATTAATCAACAACACGGAACGAATCGGACAAAAATGCAAAACCCCCCAAATTCACGAAATTAGGGTTCTAAGAAAGATTACCTTGATTCGCTGGATCAAAGGATGATATAGGATGATTTATTGATGTTATGAACTCAAGAACTTCGTGGATTTGTTGTCAAAAAACATGGCTTCGCCACCCTCGAATCGCCAACCGCGGATAGAAGAGGAAGGAAGTGAAAAATGAATGAAAATGTGACTGCTCTGTCACATTTATACTGGGCCGGAACTAGCGTGCGCTAGCCTTCCCGGACTAGCGTGCGCTATCGGCCGGTATCGGCCGAGTACCCTCCGCCAGGGCCCGCACGACCCGGCACCACCGACCAAACCTGCCGACCCGACTCCCGCTAGCATGCGCTACGGCCGGAAGCCTGTGCGCGCTAGCCGACCTGTCCAGTAGCCTCTGGACTAAACAGCTCGCCCTGGTAACGTACGCTAGTCGGCCGACAGCGTGTGCTACCCCTGCCGGTTAGCGTGCGCTACGACCAAGCGATGGCGTGCGCTACTCGCCGATCCCGACCGAGTCGAACCTCGTAACCCCACCGCCAAACCCGAGCAGATAGCGTGCGTTAGGCCAGCCGATAGCGTGCGCTACACCTGCCGGTTAGCGCGCAGCCTTCCGGCCGTAGCGTGCGCTACGCCGGTTCCTGCCGCACCTGTCCGGCCGGTGCCCGCAATCGTCCGGCCAGTCCCGCAACCGTCCGGCCAGTACCCGACCACCAGGGCTCGACGACCCGATTTCCGAAAACGTACGGAACGAACACGACGAAAAGTTCGCGGACAACATCAACGACCCGAAATGAAAACATAATACCATAATTAATCATACGCGACCAAGAAACGGGTCGAGACAACAATTACAGATACGGATACCCGTAACTTTCAAGAAATTACAAAATGGCCCAAAACGCCCGGAAATCACGATACGTGATCGAATAACCAAACCGAAGTTCACAACACGTCTAACAAAGTTAAACGGACTTACAGGAAACTCGAAACAGCAGTTTCGAATGAGATTCGCAAGAATCGAACTCAAGCGCGGAAAAGTCGCTAAAAAGCACGAAACTCAACAAAACGACACCGAAACGAACTCGGATGTCAAAAAGTGCAGAATTAATCATTCTCAGAATGACGAAACGGTCATGAGAAAGTCGTCAAAACGGACTCCGGCCGAAAAAAGAAATTTACCGAAAATCGAAAATTGTGGATATTACATTCTACCCTCCTTAAAAGAAGTTTCGTCCCGAAACTTAAAACAAGTAGGGAGAAGAAATATTCCGCCAGGAAAAACTCAACGAGATACACAAGAATGCGTAACTAACGCCCAACGGCGAAATGTTAAAAACAACGCAAAGGAATATAAGGCGTGAAAACACGCTCCACGGCGACCAACACAACGTCGCCGTTAGGGATATAATAAAACCAACAAATGACAAGCGTCATCAAATGGATAATACAATCAAGTCAATTATCCGAACAATCGCAAAACACAACGAACAAAATCAATACGATTGACCAACCTAACGGTACATTGATCAAAACGCGAGCCAATCGCTAAACAAATACGGAATTCCACCGCCCAAGGGTTGGAAGATCGAAAACGAGACTAATTTCCCGAACTTAAGGGAATTACGAAGGAGCCTGAATGCTCAACAATCACGAAACAAGAACAAAAACCGAACAAACAAACGATCGAGACAACAAAAATTGAACAATCATGTCCGAAACACGAAGGATAATAAAATTCAAACAACAACTCCCAGGATGATCTGGTGAGAACTACAAGACATGCATTCCCATAAGATCCACAGGAAAGGGAATAGCGATTGAAAAGTCACAACGACAAACGAGTTATTCCGAAACGATACCACACTCGTTCGATAAACAAAAACAAGGGGCAGGACAAGCTCAGAAATGTCAACGAACATAAATGAGTCGACAAAGTAGAATATACAGAAGTTCAAAATCCGATCCACTTCGAATAAAAGAACTAGTAGAACCAAATGATGTTACTCCCGAACAAAGTTCACAAGAATCGAACCGAACTCGAAAAAGTCACAGCGATAACCAGATCAACTCAAAACAAGATCACAGCTCGTTCGGACGATGAAACTGAAATACCGAACAAGTTCATAAAGTATCAACAAAAATGAGCGAATCGATAGACTGGAGAAAGAGAAAATACCGTAGTCAAAATAGTACGGGTATTACCTCCGACCTCGTCCACGAAATTCACAAAAACGGGAGCAAGGTAACAAGACATTAAACAACCGACACATTACGGAACCATCACCGATGCACACGGTCATACCAAACCAAGCTCTAACAGCTCGCACATACGCGACAACGCATAAATCACCACGAGGCGACAACATTCAACACCAACATCCCGTCTCTCACAGTGGGCTAGCACAACCAATGTGTGGAAAGCGACTCAACACTCACACCGCCAATTCGATCATACTCGGGAGAAAGTATCAAAATGACAACGCGAACATCATACATACATACCCAGCCCTCAAACGGGAATGGATAGGTTTTAAAAACGAAAACCTCATTTTGAAAATAATTTGAAGAATACCGATTGATCTTGAGTATCACCTTTCAAAAAAAAAATACAAACGTGAAACATCGTTATCGAGACTTTGGAGAACCATTTCGCATTTGATAAAAATGAGGACACTTTCTCTTAGTGAAAACTTTCAAAATATTCGACCCTCGGGTCTAAATAAAAGTGTTTCTAAAATATTGAAAATATCTCAAAGCATTTTGGTCCTCGAAGTAGAAATTTTTTGAAATATATTGTGGCACCTAGGATGTACCACAAGAAAATAACTCATTTGAAAAGTATGTCTCGAAATTTATTTTTCTAAGATACTCAAGGTTTTCAAAAATCCAATAGGCCAGAATGCCCAAACTCACACATATCGACGTTCACTAAAACAACTCCTAGTACACGCATCAAAACATTTAAAATCAAGACAATACATGTGTTTAAACGGAAATAAACAAGAAAATACCACATCCAGAACAAAACCACCGACCCCATTCGAGGCCTCTAAGGACCCTCCCGCACTGGCTAGTGAACAAGTCGAACGCGTATAAGCACAAAGCTTCCACAATAGAACTTGTAAAACGTGCAAATCGATTCGAAAACCATCAGCAACGGACAAAAACAACAATAAACAGACATCACAAGCGACGACACTCCTCGTATAAATCAAGTACGAGAGTCGACTAAATACATATCGTGAAATCAAAATCCACATAAGGATTCCACCACTTAACAAATAATCATAAAAATAGCTTGTGTCACACGAGGCACAACACAAAGAAGGGAGACTTACTTCCACAGGTCGCACGAAGATGATGATCGCCCCACGATACTAATCACGGCCAACAAACTCAGACGACGCGTCGCGACACGACTCAGTCAGATAAAATCCGACGAAACAAGACTCAAACAACACGACTTGACCCGAAATCCTAGGTTTCCTCAACCTGGCTCCGATACCATTTATGTAACACCCCCAATCCGCTCAGGGATATTACACGCCGTAGAACCTTTCCTCAAGGATCTACCAGGCTAGTAACAACATGAAACACTCGACAATGCCTTTAAGGCTAAAATGATTCAATAGACCGATTTGGCCTTTCAATAAAAATATACAACTCGATTACAACTCATGCCCACGCAGGGGTCAAGACACATCCATGTTGTTGCCCAAAATATCTATCCGAAGATTAAATACTGCTGGAGACGGACAACAAACAAATGCGGGAGCACTTCCGAGAGATGGTTAATAAAACAAGATTTGCCGGGTTTGTTAGGCCCGGGCTTGAATGCTCTCGCGAGATGTTATTAACACAAATATTCGTGGATACAAGTATTAATTAGAGAAATCTAAGTACAATGAGTGTAAAAAGACTCTCTTGATCCGGCTCTTGAGCGAAGCTAGGTGTTCTTCGTCCCGCCGGTAATCTGCTCGAGGAGAAAAGGCCGGGAGAAGTAAGACCGAAAGAAAGCTGTTGCCAAGAGTTGGATGTTAGCCAAGTGCTTAATGATTTGCTTCTGTATCGTGATATTGCTGAGTGTTTAGAGAGTCAGAATCTCGATTTGTGCAGAAGAGTTTCGGTGGTAGAAGTTTTGTCCCTTTTACAAGTGAAGGCTGCTTTGTATATATAGAGGCTGAGAGGCCCTGTCCCCTAGTGGGCGATCGTCTTTCGGCATTTAATGTGCCGGGGCGATCGTCCTAAAGGGCACGTGGGCCGCCTGCCAAAAGTCCAAAGCTACGGTGGTGGCCACCGTGCGGTCCAATGAGGATCCAAAGACGCGTCCTAAGCATCACAGGAGGTCCCACTTAGCTACTTTCGGCGGACTTTGTCGAGAGGTGACAGATCGTAGTCACATGTCTTGTCCGCCAACTCCTTTCGCAGGTCTGGGCCATGCTGGTAGGTGAGGTAGGAGACAGGTTTTGTCAGCGCCTTTTGTGGATCTGCACGTGGGGTCAGTTTTGAGACTTGGTCTTTGCCGACTGGATGGTCATCGGTGGAGATCGTCATGATGGGTCGATCGGCAGATGCCCAGAGAGGTCGGCCACCAAAGGTCGATTCGGCAGATGCCCAGAGAGGATCGTCCGCTAGTCGATCGCCAGGAGTCGGTCGCCGAGTGCCGAGTGATGATCGTATCTGAGGTCGATCGCTCGGTACCGGGACTTGTCCTGGGACCTTCCTTTGGCCGATTTAGGTCCATTGGGTTGAGGCTTGGTAGATCTGCCTTGGACGCTCGGCAGTAAGTCGGTCGCTCGGCCTCGGAGGCGATCGCCGGTTGGAAGGTGTTAAATCTTGACACAACAATTGCCCCCCAGCTTGCTCCTATGTCGATCACATGGGGCGAGGTGGTTCTTGCTGGTGATCGCGTCTGGATGAGGACGGGCGACCTGAGCCGACTTAGGATTCGGACTTGGGCTAACATAGTCGATTGGCTTAGCTATCTTTCGGTCTTGTACCTGCAAAAACAACATTGGCCGATCCCCCATGGAAACTTGGTGGTTTCGCTTGCTTGAGGAATCGTGCACAGTCGCGGAGATCGATGGACCGACCCCATGACCGTGTCTTGGTGCGCGAAGACAATGAGTGTCTCGTGACTCACTTTATTATGAGGGTCCTCTGTTAGGCTGCGCCTCGCCTTGTTTTTAAACGAAAGGCGTGCGGTCTCGGTCTAGAGGAGTCCTTGCGCGGGGCGGCGTCGGATGAATCAACTCCACGCCCGCGGCTTGTTAGCTCTGCTTCCACCTCGGCCACCATGGAGATGGCCGACCTCGACGGTGTACGTTGAGACGGGGTTGTGGAATGAGTCCACCGATTAATGTTGGAGGGCCCTCGACTACGCCGGCCTCGTATTTAAACGAAGGGCGGGCGATCTTGGCCGAAAGGACCTTGCATGGCGGCCGGCCGGTTCCATCGATCGACAGGGCCATGGCTTTATGATGTGCGGTGGAGCGATCTTATGCCTTAGTCCGTCATGTTATATCTTTGGGCTGTAGATGGCGATCGTGTCCTCCGAATCGCGGATGATGTAGCGTGATGATCGGCGATCGGGTGGAAGAGTGGCGATCGTCGCCGGCCGCCGATCGCTTAATCGTAGGTCGATATTGGCGATCGGGCGGGAGATCGTCGTCCGGTGCCGATCGCGCGCTCACGTGCTAAGAAGAAACCTTTGCACGGCCGAGAAAATCTGCGGCTCTAGCCGGAAGGCTGCGTAGGTCGAGGTTGGGTCTTCGTAAGATGCCCGAACATAGGCGAAAAACCACGAAAACCTCCTAGGACCGCGTAGAGGCGGTCTCATCGCTTATGGGCTCGCCATTGAGGATGATTACGTCCACCCGGCCGATGTAGTCCGAGTCGGACTCTTCTTCTCCCCTTGATTTGCATCATGCGAAGGGGACCTTGGGCGGACGACCACGGTGGCGAAGTACTCGGTGAAGCCGTGCGCCGGCTCGTTAAAGGAGCCAATGGACCGAGGTGGCAATGAAGTGTACCACCGGTGGGCGAGGTCGCCCGGCGTCGGAGGAACATTCGGCATCGGTCGCGTCGGATGCCCCGCACCTACCATGTAGATGTTGAATTTCCTCAGTGCACTTGGGGTCCGATCGCCCCACGAACACGGTGTTTGCGGGAGCGATCTGTCCGCACGGGGCGAGCTCGATGTCGATCGCGAGCGGCTCGCTTGGCCCGGCGATCGTCTTCTTGGCGCCTGCCCTGGATTCCAGGAGCGCCTTCATGTCATTGAGCTGACGTTGCATTGCAGCCATCGCCGTGGCTTGGTCGCTTGTAGATCGGCTTTGGGAGCGGGAGCCGAGGCGATCGTGTACCGATCTCCGGGCTCCGCTACCGCCGACCTCGGCAATTTGGCGAGGGGGAGCCAGACGGCTAGGCTGCCTTCTGGGAGTCGGGTAGGCCGAGCTCCTGGTGACGGACTCAAACTCCGTCGTCTCGTGGCTGGGGCCGGACTGCCCCGGTTGCCAGGTCGGGTCACTGCCCAGGCGATCGAAAACAGAGGTGCCCCGGCTGGCGAACGCCTCTTCCTGCGGACGGGAGCCTCCTGGCGATCGCTCGGCCAGTAGTGCCTTGAGCTTCCGCTTGATCTTCCGGCGAGAGACCGGGGGGGCGGTAGCTGGAGGCGCGTCGAGAGCACTCCGTCGCTCCTGTAGGACGGCCAGGGCCCCTTCGATCTGTTCCTTGGTTCGGAACCGATCGAGCGAGAGGCTTGGGCCGCCGTCCAGGGACGGGATCGAGCGTCTCTGACCGCGGCGGCTACCTTCCACCATCGGCTGTGGCTCGGACTGGGACGGAACAGGGGGTTTGGCCGGCTGGTCAGCGGCTTTCTTCGACGCGGAGGCGGAAGACATGATTTCTGAAGGATTTATTTGAAGTGCAGTAAGTGTCACTTCAAGTATCTGCCCCGAGAACAGTGAGTGTTCTTCGGGACGGTAGGAATAAAAGTTTGAGGGTTAGATTTCCCCCTTCCTCTAGCGCCAATTGTTGTTGCCCAAAATATCTATCCGAAGATTAAATACTGCTGGAGACGGACAACAAACAAATGCGGGAGCACTTCCGAGAGATGGTTAATAAAACAAGATTTGCCGGGTTTGTTAGGCCCGGGCTTGAATGCTCTCGCGAGATGTTATTAACACAAATATTCGTGGATACAAGTATTAATTAGAGAAATCTAAGTACAATGAGTGTAAAAAGACTCTGTTGATCCGGCTCTTGAGCGAAGCTAGGTGTTCTTCGTCCCGCCGGTAATCTGCTCGAGGAGAAAAGGCCGGGAGAAGTAAGACCGAAAGAAAGCTGTTGCCAAGAGTTGGATGTTAGCCAAGTGCTTAATGATTTGCTTCTGTATCGTGATATTGCTGAGTGTTTAGAGAGTCAGAATCTCGATTTGTGCAGAAGAGTTTCGGTGGTAGAAGTTTTGTCCCTTTTACAAGTGAAGGCTGCTTTGTATATATAGAGGCTGAGAGGCCCTGTCCCCTAGTGGGCGATCGTCTTTCGGCATTTAATGTGCCGGGGCGATCGTCCTAAAGGGCACGTGGGCCGCCTGCCAAAAGTCCAAAGCTACAGCTGGTGGCCAGCCGTGCGGTCCAATGAGGATCCAAAGACGCGTCCTAAGCATCACAGGAGGTCCCACTTAGCTACTTTCGGCGGACTTTGTCGAGGTGACAGATTGTAGTCACATGTCTTGTCCGCCAACTCCTTTCGTGTCGGGGCCATGCTGGTAGGTGAGGTAGGAGACAGGTTTTGTCAGCGCCTTTTGTGGATCTGCACGTGGGGTCAGTTTTGAGACTTGGTCTTTGCCGACTGGATGGTCATCGGTGGAGATCGTCATGATGGGTCGATCGGCAGATGCCCAGAGAGGTCGGCCACCAAAGGTCGATTCGGCAGATGCCCAGAGAGGATCGTCCGCTAGTCGATCGCCAGGAGTCGGTCGCCGAGTGCCGAGTGATGAT
This sequence comes from Orobanche coerulescens, assembly GCA_033398695.1. Taxonomy (NCBI): domain Eukaryota; kingdom Viridiplantae; phylum Streptophyta; class Magnoliopsida; order Lamiales; family Orobanchaceae; genus Orobanche; species Orobanche coerulescens. The sequence goes on from CM065803.1 coordinate 58,472,508, forward strand.
CGTATCTGAGGTCGATCGCTCGGTACCGGGACTTGTCCTGGGACCTTCCTTTGGCCGATTTAGCTGGTCCGCTGGGTTGAGGCTTGGTAGATCTGCCTTGGACGCTCGGCAGTAAGTCGGTCGCTCGGCCTCGGAGGCGATCGCCGGTTGGAAGGTGTTAAATCTTGACACAACAATCCACACCCGTACAACGGGAAAAATATAGCAGCGGAAAATAAAGTACAACTGAACCAATACACGATGTACGATTCCTCTTGTGATTAGTATCGATCATCTTTCATCATCCTTCGTGCCGACCCTGTGTTATGCTCCAAAACCTGAATGCAAAAACAGACATCCACCCCCCGAATACTCGGGGGTTAGCAAAACTCCACTGTTTTGCTAGTGCAAGAACAAAGTGCAAATACGAGCCATACAATTCACATTCCACGAATAACAATAACCAGGAATCCTCAAAGATCCAAACGAAACGAAAAGTACTTCCCGAGGCAAGAGTTTGAGTAAAGACTTCCCAAAATTTCAAGATCAAAATATCAAGGGAAACAATTTATAAAATGTGAAATACCATTGGGAGTTTTAATAGAAAACAATTTAGGATTATCAAATCCTACTTTTCAAAATCCAAAAGGAAAAAGGGGTCACCGCCCCAAAAGTTTACTCTCCGTAAAATAACCTTTACCAAACCGTTGGGATTTTAGCCCCAAATCCGTCAAATGATCTTTACAAAAACGTTGGGATTTTAGCCCCAATCTCATCAACTCACAGTACGCAAGAACGACCACAAGGTTCGTCTCCCAACATCAAAATCCACAAATAAAGGAGTTAACACAAACAACAAAGTACTCTAGTGCCATCCTAGCCAAGTAGGCCAAACGAACAACTTACCTCTTACACACTTAGTCAATGCATGCAATCATGAAAACCGTTCAAAAGCACTCATTTCCGGAAATGCCATAATCAAATCACATTTGCAAAATGCACCACAATTAACCATCGATCCACGTCTCTGTGGACCTCTACCGAGACCCCGTCGGATCTAACCCGTAGTGGTTAAAAGCAAGCTCGTCGATCCACGTCTCTTGTGGACCCCTACCGAGACCCCGTCGGATCTAACCCGTAGTGAGCATACACACATACACGTTACTCATGCAATACCAATATGCTAAGAATGTAAGTTCATTAAGAATACTCACTAGAGATGGCCATTAACTCGACACCATTATCAAACTCTTCAAAACACAACAATAAGATTAAATACGGAATACACGATTCCATAACTTTAAACAATAGGAGTATCATCATCAAATCCTTCAACGTTCAAAATAATCAAATCATAATCAATTCCCAAAACACACCATTCACAAAACACACACGCATTTTGAAACAAAGCCTTTAACGAGGCCAAACCGAAATCTTTTGAAACTTCATTTCAAACGACCAAATAAACACACCAAGACGATCACCGATCATCATATCCATAAAATAAGAAAAGTATGGGCAAGGTACTTGCCTCGAATAACCACAACGCGGAGAATCGACCGAAGTAGGTTGGCACGAACCGACTACGAACTCGCCGACTCCACCGAACGACAATCCACAACAATGAACTACGAACGAAAACAATAACAACGAAAATGAATTCCAATGTACGACCCAAAGCCGCTGAATTCAAAGAACAAATGACGAAGGTTCAAGGATTTCCCCCAAAACGGCCAAGAACACGATTCGTTCCGTCAAATCACGAAAACGGAATTCCAAGTTGAAATATGCATATACAATCCATAGAATATGTTTAACAACATCATTTAACCATAATCGATCCATCGAAAACGGATGAAAAACGAGATCGAGGACAATCCCCCAAAAAGTCAATTCGAAGGAAATCAAGAAATATACTTCGATTCGACGAAGAACAATGGATTAAATGATGTTAAATACAAGAATACTACCAAGATTAATCATGCCCATCATGAATTAATCAACAACACGGAACGAATCGGACAAAAATGCAAAACCCCCCAAATTCACGAAATTAGGGTTCTAAGAAAGATTACCTTGATTCGCTGGATCAAAGGATGATATAGGATGATTTATTGATGTTATGAACTCAAGAACTTCGTGGATTTGTTGTCAAAAAACATGGCTTCGCCACCCTCGAATCGCCAACCGCGGATAGAAGAGGAAGGAAGTGAAAAATGAATGAAAATGTGAATGCTCTGTCACATTTATACTGGGCCGGAACTAGCGTGCGCTAGCCTTCCCGGACTAGCGTGCGCTATCGTCCGGTATCGGCCGAGTACCCTCGGCCAGGGCCCGCACGACCCGGCACCACCGACCAAACCTGCCGACCAAAACTGCCGACCCGACTCCCGCTAGCGTGCGCTACGGCCGGAAGCCTGCGCGCGCTAGCCGACCTGTCCAGTAGCCTCTGGACTAAACAGCTCGCCCAGGTAACGTACGCTAGTCGGCCGACAGCGTGCGCTACCCCTGCCGGTTAGCGTGCGCTACGACCGACAGTAGCGTGCGCTACCTGCCGATCCTGACCGAGTCCAGAACCTCAGAACCCCACTGCCCAGACCCGATAGCGTGCGTTAGGCCAGCCGATAGCGTGCGCTACACCTGCCGGTTAGCGCGCACAGTCTTCCGGCCGTAGCGTGCGCTACGCCGGTTCCTGCCGCACCTGTCCGGCCAGTGCCCGCAATCGTCCGGCCAGTCCCGCAACCCTCCGGCCAGTACCCGACCACCAGGGCTCGACGACCCGATTTCCGAAAACGTACGGAACGAACACGACGAAAAGTTCGCGGACAACATCAACGACCCGAAATGAAAACATAATACCATAATTAATCATACGCGACCAAGAAACGGGTCGACACAACAATTACAGATACGGATACCCATAACTTTCAAGAAATTACAAAATGGCCCAAAACGCTCGGAAATCACGATACGTGATCGAATAACCAAACCGAAGTTCAAAACACGTCTAACGAAGTTAAACGGACTTACAGGAAACTCGAAACAGCAGTTTCGAACGAGATTCGCAAGAATCGAACTCAAGCGCGGAAAAGTCGCTAAAAAGCACGAAACTCAACAAAACGACACCGAAACGAACTCGGATCTCAAAAAGTGCAGAATTATTCATTCTCAGAATGACGAAACGGTCATGAGCAAGTCGTCAAAATGGACTCCGGCCGAAAAAATAAATTTACCGAAAATCGAAAATTGTGGATATTACACAGACCCTGCTCTGAGCGGGACATACTGGGTATGTTTGGTTTGGTTTGGTTTATGCTTAGTTTCGATCAGGGGTACTCGACCGAATAAAAGAAATTTGTTTAAGTAAGTTTTTGTAAATAGAATTATTTCAATAAAAATACATCAAATACATGAGTGACTTTCATCACCATAACGCAATACATGCTATTTCAGAAACAAAATTTATACTACACACAACTTAGGTCTTTTTGTTTTGTCTCTTATGTAACACCCCCAGATCAAACCGGAAATATTACACGCCGCAGACCCTCTCCGTGAGGATCCACCAGGCTAGACATCAACACAACACATTACATTACATACTGATGAATCAAAATAACGAATCAATAGACCGATTTGGTCTTCCGCCACTGACTTACAAATCAAAATACATAAACTCATCCAGACTCATACACATGCAAGGGTAAAATACTTGCAACGTCGAACAATAAGACAGCGGAAAAGACAATACAATAGACTCCGACTAACTGAAGTCAAAACTGGCCTTCGTGTGATTAGTATCATTCGTCTTTCATCATCCCTCGTGCCGATCCTGTGTCTTGCTCCCGACAACCTGCATGTACCTGGACACAATACAGATATCCACCCCCCCGATTATTCGGGGGTTAGCAAAACTCCACTGTTTCGCTAGTGCAAGTATAAAGTGCAAATACAAGCCATACACAACACATTCCGAGAATACAACGAAAGACTTCCCGAGATATATTTAGTAAAAAAAATAGTTCAAGTCTTGAAAGTAGAAACGAAGTAAGTAAGCACTTTGAAAACACTTCCAAATCTCGGGAGTTTTGAAAACATTTGAAATTGAAAAGTTCTTAATTCCTCGAAAGTCATTTAGGGTCACAGCCCCAAAGTTCATATTTCAAAATACAAATCCGTTTAACAAAACACGGGGTCCACGACCCAACCATTCCGGTCACAAAACACAGGGTCCACAACCCGATCATCCACTTCAATTCACTTACAAGGACACATTACACATAACACATTAATCCTATGCCATTCTAGCCAAGCACCAAGACTCGATATACAATGTCTCTCAACCCCGAGCACAAAGCATTGTGATACTCCGGACAATATCACAATTAACGATAACATCGTCATCCTCAAGATGAAAAACCACAACTGGTAACCCGCGGCCGTACCCCTTAGTATCGACCCCGGACATCCGTCGGACACTCCGGGTGGGAAACCACTTCCGCGGCCGTACCCCTTAGTATCGACCCCGGACATCCCGTCGGACACTCCGGTGGAAGTTCATCCACACACGCACCCAAGTCCACTTCCGTGGCCGTACCCCTTAGTATCGACCCCGGACATCCCGTCGGACACTCCGGTGGAAGGAACAACACACACACACGTTCCAAAATCACGGTTGCAAACCACAAGCCTCGAAGGTCAATCACGGTATATATAGTCGAGGTACCTTACTAGAATGGCCAGTTCATCCAACATATACTCATAACCCGTAACTAATACTATCAACAAGAAAGCACACTATTCCAACAAAGACCGAACGGCACAACCAATATCACATAAATTCACATAATTCATCGATAACCACATGTCTCCACGCATGGCTTTAACAAAGGACTAAACTTCAAAACTTACCGACAACGTAATCACACACAATGGCGTCACACGAAAGTATTACGATCTTATACTCAACATTAATACACGTATTCAATTAAGCATATTAATTCTCGGAACACACAAGTCGTCTTTAAGAAAACCTTGTTGGTAAATATACCGATACTTTTGAGAAAGATGGTTATGAATATTTATTTAGCACATATCGACGATTAACAACCATTATATCCACAAAACACGTAATGTATGGGCAAGATACTTGCCTCGATAATCGATACCGGACACTACAACAATCACGGCTCAGTCGGGACACCTCGAACACCTACGATTCTCCGGCAAAGACAAAGAATACGCCCACGATCGAAAAGCTTTAAGAAAACGACGAACGGAAGGGTTCCGACTCGAGTTCTTCGCAAGAATTCGACCCTAACAACATATAATCAATAAATCATCGATCATACGAGGAAGAATAATCGTAGAACGCCCGAAAACCCCTCTATGACATTTTACCGGACACCTTCAAGGCGTCGATCAAGAACTCGACCAAAACAACGAATCGATACGATCTAACCATGGAATATTAAGGGAAAAGATGTAATACATCTTAATAATCATCAATCTATCATAATACCAAGTTAAATCGGATTAATCGGACGAAAACAACCAAAATACCCAAAATCCCCAAAATTAGATTTCTAAGAAATCTGACCTGATTCGGTAGATCGGAGGATGTTATAGGACGGATGATTGATGATATGAGCCTCAAAACTTCATGAATTGAAAGAACAACATCATGTCTCCATGATGTGTACACCCACATGAGCGGGAAGAAAAGGAATGAGAAATCGGGTGAAAAATACGCCGCCAGCCTTAAATAGGCCGATCGGCCGTGTTACGACGTAATCGCCAAGGGTTACGACGTAACCGAAGTCATCGCCAAAATCACGGCCATTTACGTACGTTACGGCCGGGGCCTTACGACGTAATCGCCCTTACGCATGCGTAACGGCCGAGCACTAACGCACGTTACTCGGCCAGATCGCTCGCCCGAGCATGCCCGCCATGACTCGGCCGACCAATTCCGACGGCCCGAACGACCGAAACCCGAACTCGAGTACGAATCGAAGATACGGTTACGAAGTACTCGCAAAGACGAATCCGAGCACTAAGAGAACACACGATTCCGACCACCCAAGGCTCGAATTCGACAACTAAGTAATTACCCAAAACTTTGGGAAATTACAAAAATGGCCCAAAACGTCCGAAAATCACGATACGCGATCGAAACACCAAACCAAGGCTCGCAACATGAATAATAACATTCAATGAAATTACGAGAAACTCGAAACAACAGTTTCGGACGAGATTCGCAAGAATCGAACTCAAGTGCGGAAAAGTCGCTAAAAAGCTCGGAACTCAACAAAACGATACCGAAACGAACTCGGATGACAAAAAGTGCAGAATTAATCATTCTCGAAATGACGAAACGGTCATGAGCGAGTCGTCAAAACGGACTCCGGCCGAAAAAGAAATTTACCGGAAATCGAAAATTGCGGATATTACATTCTGCCCTCCTTAAAAGAAGTTTCGTCCCGAAACTTAAAACAAGTAGGGAGAAGCAATATCCCGCCAGGAAAACTCAACGAGATACGCAAGGAAACGCGTAACTTACGCCCATCGGCGAAACGTTACAAGCAACGCAAAGGAATATACGGCGTGAAAACACGCTCCACGACGACCAACACAACGTCGCCGTTAGGGATATAACAAAACCAACAAGTAACAAGCGTCATCAAATGGATAATACAATCACGTCAATTATCCGAACAATCACAAAACACAACGGACGAAAATCAATACGATTGACCAACCCAACGGTACATCAATCAAAACGCGAGCCAATCGCTGAACAAATACAGAATTCCACCGCCCAAGGGTTGGAAGATCGAAAACGAGACTAATTTTCCGAACTTGGAAAGGTCACAACGATATATAGGTCAATTTGAGACAATATTAGAACTCAATCGAATGACAAAGGTGAGAAACAACACCAGGTCAGAAGCATCAACGAACACAGTCGAGTCGATACGGTTGGACGAAACAGAAGAGAAAAAAAGAAAAAAATGCGGGTATTACATCATATCTCCTTTAAAAGAGGTTTCGTCCCGAAACCTAAACAACGAGAACGAAGTGCTGGAATAGCAACCTTCCCGACCATATCCTCTTGGTCCACATCCGATCTTCATAGCCATTAGTATCGTGGTCACGACTGTGTCCTCTGCCCATCGGCATACTAAGCAGATTCCCACTCAATACGATTGCACAACTTCGCAAAATATTAAGCTAAAGTACCAACTCAGCACGACATATCACATAAGGTAACCAATAACAACTCGAAAAGAAAATCCACGAGGTATCCTTTTAAAGGAAATCTTTTGAAAATCCTTAGATTTGTATGCTATTTAAAATAAACTTTAAAAATACTTTTGGTACCTCGGGTTGTTCCATCAAAACTTGTAAACAACATACTTAAACCGTCTCATTTGAAATCATTCGAAGTCATCAAGCCTCTACGTATCATCCTCACCGTTAATAACTAACAAGTTAACCATGCAAGATCATCAAATCATTCTTACATACTCTAACATTTCTAAATCCGAGTTTGAACTTTACATCGAGTGAGATTTTTTCATCTTTCACTATATTTTTTTTTTGAAAATAAAAATCGCATTGGTTTTTGAAATAAAATATTTTTATGGTGTGAAAGATTTTTGAAAATCATTCACTCGAATTATTTGAAAATACAATAATACGTTAAAAATCATTTTCGAAAATTTTCCCAACACTTCACAAACATCAACGACGGTAATATTTTACAAAATGTCTACATGTACTTTAAAACAACTCTTTCAAATACCATCGAGGTTTTATTTGAGAATCCAAGGCGGGCTTGACAATTCCAAATAATTTTCAAAGTATACACGGAGCCGCCGATTAATCGAACCGTCAAAACTTTGTGAAGTTTCCAGGAAAGTGTTTTTGAACACACACAGCAGACATAATTTATCAATTCATCAACCACAATCAAATATCACATAGCAATACGAAAAGTCTTAACACGCATTCACGCACAACTGTTGTTATCACTAGACACCACGTAGAGAATACAACTACAGGTGATTGGCCGCAAAAAGTTAGACTTAACGGCTATAATGCGGCTCCATAGCCTCTGCCCAGGTTGATTAGCGTGCGTTACAACAAAGATTAACGTGCGCTAAACACGCCACGTTAGCGCGTGTTAGGCTCGTACTAAGCCTGTGCTAACTGCTCTAATCACCAACACGATTGCAAACATATATGAGGTAATACTAGACTCGAAGGTTACAAGTAAGCAACAACATACAAGTCTAAATGTCATCGACTCACATAATTATAACAACTCACAAGCAACCATCAAAAGAAAATCATCCTACAAAAATGAAAATTTTACTTCTCAATATAGAGGACTATCTCAACACATACATACCGATGGACTCAACATTCACGTTACTATTTTAATTTTAAAGCGCTGCACCACCGCTCAACAACGAGAGCATCATCAATACGCATCTTTTGACCAACATTCATGAAACCGAAAAGTTACAAACGAGAGTCACGTCTTGAGTATATTTTGAAGACCTTATTTGAGTTAAAAACTCGAGTTTTGAAAACTTATAGTACACAGTGGAAAAGAATTATCAATAATTCGAGTTTTCGAACTTTCACCTTGTGGTCAACATACGAAAATCAACTTTTTCCTCCCTTGGAGGGCATTTTAAAAATATTACGTGACTCCCGAAAGGATTCGAAAACTTAAAATTCCAAGGTTTATACCCTTGTAAGAAAAATGATTTATACAAGGATACATTCAAAGAATATCATTCTACATTTTAGCGCAAGACGGAATCAACAAATATATGTCACTTACTCACGATGCATCTTCAAATATTAACTACATAACACAAAATCACACAGCTCGTATAGCTCGTGGTACAACCCGTAGTAGGGAGACTTACATCCACAGATCGCACGAAGATGATGGCCGCATCCCGATACTAATCACGGCCGACATTCCAAACGACGCGTCGCGACACGACATCGCCGACTCAATCGACAAGACAAGACCCAACAATACACGATCGACCCGGACTGACCTAGGTTTCCGCAACCTAAGCTCGATACCATAAATGTAACACCCCGATCAAACCGGAAATATTACACGCCGCAGACCCTCTCCGTGAGGATCCACCAGGCTAGACATCAACACAACACATTACATTACATACTGATGAATCAAAATAACGAATCAATAGACCGATTTGGTCTTCCGCCACTGACTTACAAATCAAAATACATAAACTCATCCAGACTCATACACATGCAAGGGTAAAATACTTGCAACGTCGAACAATAAGACAGCGGAAAAGACAATACAATAGACTCGACTAATCAAGTCAAAGCTGGCCTTCGTGTGATTAGTATCATTCGTCTTTCATCATCCCTCGTGCCGATCCTGTGTCTTGCTCCCGACAACCCGCATGTACTGGACACAATCTGAGATATCCACCCCGATTACTGGGGTTAGCAAAACTCCTTGTTTCGCTAGTGCAAGTATAAAGTGCAAATACGAGCCATACACAACACATTCCGAGAATACAACGAAAGACTTCCCGAGATATATTTAGTAAAAAAAATAGTTCAAGTCTTGAAAGTAGAAACGAAGTAAGTAAGCACTTTGAAAACACTTCCAAATCTCGGGAGTTTTGAAAACATTTGAAATTGAAAAGTTCTTAATTCCTCGAAAGTCATTTAGGGTCACAGCCCCAAAGTTCATATTTCAAAATACAAATCCGTTTAACAAAACACGGGGTCCACGACCCAACCATTCCGGTAACAAAACACAGGGTCCACAACCCGATCATCCACTTCAATTCACTTACAAGGACACATTACACATAACACATTAATCCTATGCCATTCTAGCCAAGCACCAAGACTCGATATACAATGTCTCTCAACCCCGAGCACAAAGCATTGTGATACTCCGGACAATATCACAATTAACGATAACATCGTCATCCTCAAGATGAAAAACCACAACTGGTAACCCGCGGCCGTACCCCTTAGTATCGACCCCAGACATCCCGTCGGACACTCCGGGTGGGAAACCACTTCCGCGGCCGTACCCCTTAGTATCGACCCCCAGACATCCCGTCGGACACTCCGGGTGGAAGTTCATCCACACACGCACCCAAGTCCACTTCCGTGGCCGTACCCCTTAGTATCGACCCCCAGACATCCCGTCGGACACTCCGGGTGGAAGGAACAACACACACACACGTTCCAAAATCACAGTTGCAAACCACAAGCCTCGAAGGTCAATCACAGTATATATAGTCGAGGTACCTTACTAGAATGGCCAGTTCATCCAACATATACTCATAACCCAGAACTAATACTATCAACAAGAAAGCACACTATTCTAAAAGATCCGAACGGCAAAACCAATATCACATAAATTAACATAATTCATCTATAACCACATGTCTCCACGTACAGCTTTAACAAAGGACTAAACTTCAAAACTTACCGACAACGTAATCACACACAATGGCGTCACACGAAAGTATTACGATCTTATACTCAACATTAATACACGTATTCAATTAAGCATATTAATTCTCGGAACACACAAGTCGTCTTTAAGAAAACCTTGTTGGTAAATATACCGATACTTTTGAGAAAGATGGTTATGAATATTTATTTAGCACATATCGACGATTAACAACCATTATATCCACAAAACACGTAATGTATGGGCAAGACACTTGCCTCGATAATCGATACCGGACACTACAACAATCACGGCTCAGTCGGGACACCTCGAACACCTACGATTCTCCTGAAGACAAAGAATACGCCCACGATCGAAAAGCTTTAAGAAAACGATTTAACGGAAGGGTTCCGACTCGAGTTCTTCGCAAGAATTCGACCCTAACAACATATAATCAATAAATCATCGATCATACGAGGAAGAATAATCGTAGAACGCCCGAAAACCCCTCTATGACATTTTACCGGACACCTTCAAGGCGTCGATCAAGAACTCGACCAAAACAACGAATCGATACGATCTAACCATGGAATATTAAGGGAAAAGATGTAATACATCTTAATAATCATCAATCTATCATAATACCAAGTTAAATCGGATTAATCGGACGAAAACAACCAAAATACCCAAAATCCCCAAAATTAGATTTCTAGGAAATCTGACTGGTCAGTAGATCGGAGGATGTTATAGACGGATGATTGATGATATGAGCCTCAAAACTTCATGAATTGAAAGAACAACATCATGTCTCCATGATGTGTACACCTGACCGCGAACGGGAAGAAAAGGAATGAGAAATCGGGTGAAAATACGCCGCCGGGCCTTAAATAGGCCATTGCCGGGGTTACGTGCGTAATCGGCCAAGGGTTACGACGTAGAGTCATCGCCTAAGCTGCCGGCCGACTAAATGCGTTACCGGCCGGGCCTTACGTGCGTAATCGCCCTTACGTGCGTAACGGCCGAGCACTAACGCACGTTACTCGGCCAGATCGCCGGCGAGCATGCCCGGCCATGACTCGGCCGGGACCAATTCCGGCCCGACGACCCGAAACCCGAACTCGAGTACGAATCGAAGATACGGTTACGAAGTACTCGCAAAGACGAATCCGAGCACTAAGAGAACACACGATTCCGACCACCCGAAGGCTCGGAATTCGACAACGGAAGTAATTACCCAAAACTTTGGGAAATTACAAAAATGGCCCAAAACGTCCGAAAATCACGATACGCGATCGAAACACCAAACCAAGGCTCGCAACATGAATAATAACATTCAATGAAATTACGAGAAACTCGAAACAACAGTTTCGGACGAGATTCGCAAGAATCGAACTCAAGTGCGGAAAAGTCGCTAAAAAGCTCGGAACTCAACAAAACGATACCGAAACGAACTCGGATGACAAAAAGTGCAGAATTAATCATTCTCGAAATGACGAAACGGTCATGAGCGAGTCGTCAAAACGGACTCCGGCCGAAAAAGAAATTTACCGGAAATCGAAAATTGCGGATATTACATCTTACACCAAAATTGATGTACCGGCTTCGAGTCTTGTCTTTCATTTGTAACGATTGCGTCGTTACGTCTCCAAGTGAGTTTTGCTTGAATAACATATTCTCCCAGATGCTTGATAATGAGACGAGTTCCATTGCACAAACTTTGTGGTTAATATGTATTAAATGCATCAAGTCTTTAAAAACTTGATGCATTGTAGATGCTCTAAGTAAGTATGTATGCTTAATATTTTAAGACCTCTCTGAAAGTCACAAATGATTTATAATATAGTAGAGGTTATCATAAATATTAAACATTTTTAAAAAAAATATAATTTGTGATTATAAATACTCACGTTTAATGATGAAACTCAACATTTATATATTAAAGGACACGGTACCGTGACTTAAGCTAAATAGCCACCTTAGCATCTCACTTTTAACACTCACACACTAAGATACTCTCTTTTTCATGGCTTGAGCTATTTCCACCTTAGCATCTCACTTTTAACACTCACACACCAAGATACTCACTTTTTGGCTTGAGTTTCGACAAAAGTTGTGTAAGTAATCTCAATAAATAATAGTTGTGTAAGTAATCTTTTAACGAAAATTCTTGCCTCATCAAGCTTTACAAATTTGCATAATAGAGTTTCTTAGCTAATACCATTAATGCTCACATTAAAACATAACACTCATTCTTTATATATATAGAATAGATATATAGATATAGATAGATAGATAATGAATATTTATCAGAAAATTGATGTACATTTTGCCGAAAAGTATGAATATTTACTAATAAATGATTAATATCTAACAAAAATGTAACAGATAATTACCAAAATAATAAAAATTTTAGTACAAAAATGATGAATATTTAACATAAAACCTTAAGATTATAAGAATTGAACCTATAGTTACATTATTGTCTACCTCATGGCTCATATTCTAAAAAATCTAGGATAGCTGAGCATAAATTAGTTGCTATTTATAAGAAAATAATAATGAATATTTATGAAAATGATGCTGACTACATTTATTGCGGTACAAAAGTGATAGTAGAACGTTATTGTTGCAGTCAGTTAGGGCTGTTAGCCATACAAGTATACTCAAGAACCGTCGATATTGACCCGAAACATTAACGGTCCGGATATTGGTACCGAAGTTAGAACAGAAACCGATAAGGATTGAAATTGTTAACCCGGTAAAAACCCAGTGATTTTTCATAAACATACATCGTACAAAATATTATATACGGTATTAATACATATAGAAAAAATAAGTTTAAAAAACCTTATCTATTAATTTTCTTAGCATACATTTGAAAAAAAAAAACTACATTCTTGTTTCGATTATGAGGTTTTGGTGATTAGGACTTTCAACGATCGAAGGTACCCGAGAACCCGCCCGAAATACTCGGGATCGATACTCACCCGAAACGTTAGCGGACCGGATACAAGTATTGAAGTTGGGACCCGAAATTGATAAGAACCGAAACCAGTAATACTCGATACCTTAACAGTCCAGACCCAGAAAGACAATACCCGGATCGAACCGGACCAAGAACAGCCCTACTTGCACTAGTGAAAATAATGAACATTTTTGGGAAGAGAGGTGCTATCCCCCCCCCCCCCCCCACACACCCGCCGTCTCCCCCCCTTCTCTTTTTTTTTTTCCATTCTATCCTTATCTTAATATTTAACATTAATATTATTTTTTTGTTATTATTAAAATTAATAGTTTCTCATATTTTATATATTGTTTTAAAATATATTGTTAGAAACTTTTTTTTTTCCTTTTCTATCCTTTACTCCTTTGCACTTTAATTTTTTTTCATATTATTTATTTATTTGTTCTTTTTTCTTTGAATTTTTATTTTACTTTATTATTATCAAAATTAAAAATTTCTATTATTTATTTATTTATTTATTTTTATTTATATTATTTATGATTAAAAATAACTACGACACAATATAATAAATAATAAATGCGGAAAATACGATCAACATTGATAAATAAATTATTCAATTACATTATCTGGTCATCAAATCGAACCAAGATTGTATCCTTTCTCCATATGGATCAGCCCATCCTTTACAATCTTCACTCACATTATTCCACCATAAAAGTGGAATTGGTGGTACAGGATAATCGGAGTTCAAAAAAACTTGTACAAAGTGATTACCATTAACTAATGCAATTGCTATATGTTGACGTTGTTGAAACGGAATTGGAGCTGACCTTAATGGCAAGTGTGTAAAACAACTTCCACTAAGAGGAGTAAATGCATGCAGCATAACATTATATCGTGTTGCAATGACAGCCCCACACATAATGTCCATCCAACTCCACTGTGGTGCCGGAGATTCGAAGAAATTTAGTGCTCGTATCATATTATCGGCAGTACCTCGTTCAAGATAAACACGATCGTAGAACTCCATATTTTGTTCAATTTCAAAGTAAAGATCTGCCCGAACCTGCTTCCAACCATCTTCTGAATTATACCCGACTTGTGCAGCTATCGTTCTGTATCTGCAGTTACCATCCCCAAGAACATCAACTGTATGACTGACGTGACTCCGATATGCACCTGACATTTGTGTGATATATGGATCATTGATTCCTTTTCCTGAATTTCGTGTACGAGTATTCGTAGACTCAAAGCAAGAGCGCATCCTCGGCTGACTTTGCTCTTTTTTACTAGGTCGACCTTTGTTTTTTGTGTTGTAGGGTGGTTCTTGATATTTGCAGTTAGATGGATCTACCATGTCAATCATTTTATCTAACATATGATATCTCATGGCTGGATCCATTTTATCCAACTACGTCTTTAACGTTGTCATTTTATCGGGAGATCTCGCCTCATTTGGCAAAGCAGAGGTCATGGATAACCTTTTCCAGTGGCAGTGGATCTCGTCTATTGGAATTGACAAGAATTGTGACTGATAAAACGATAAGCGATGCTTACATGGCAAACCATATACAAATTTGAAACTACAATTACAATTGTCCACATATTGTCCGTCGACCTTCTTCAACTCATTAGAGATCAGGTGGAGTGCCTCCAAGGATATGCAGCCTAGTAAATTTTCGTAGATTTCATCATTAAAATCATGACATCTCATAATACGCGACCTTTCAAATGATGCTTTGATATCTCCAAATTCCAGAATCAACATCTTGTTGATTTTTTCAATAGATGTGTCGATCGAAGACATCGTATCACCCAAATATTTTTTCAATCTTGAATGGGCTGACTCTACCCTGAAAATTTATAATATTGTGTTAGAATATGAAATCAAGATGGATAAATACTAGTATTTTAAGTACATAACATAATACCTTTGACTTGAACGACATCCGATGTGCATATAATTATTCGTCCAAGCGTAGACAAATCGATCACTGTAAGGCAATAACCATGTTGACCATAGATATTCTATCACTTTCGGGTCCGATTTATATTTATCTATCAACAACTTCCATTCATGTTCAAAAGTACCCATATCAGATGACATATAAACTTTGTGCCAAGACTGATTAAAGTTAGTCCATTCGGCACCTAAAAAGGGACTGCATTTTTTCATGACATTTTTATTTATGTGCCATATGCAGATAATGTGATGTGCGTTGGGAAAAACTTCTCCTATTGAAGATATTAGTGCCAAATCTCTATCAGTAACAAGCACAGATGGCATTAATGCCCCTTTTTCAAGCATAATTTTTTTTAGACAATTTAAATGCCAAGTGTATCGTTCTGTTAGTTTATCACACATATAGCCAAACATAAGTGAATAAGTTAGCTTCGTGGATGTGATACCCACGACCTCCAAGAAAGGAACCCGATATTCGTTCGTCTTTTAAGTGACGTCAATAACGAGTACCGTAGGAAATTGCGCATATAACTCAATAATATCTCTATGAATCCAAACAATATCTGTAATTGCTTGTGTCTCTGGATGCACACGGTACATATGAAAATAACCTGCATGTACCAAAAATAGTTAGTTAATAGATGGACAAATTATATTAATATTTCAAATGGAAAAAAAACTTAATTACCTTTATGAATTAATTGAGATAAAGCATATTGGACGTTGCTTAATAAACCCTTTTTGGCCTTCCTTTCGCTTTGTACTGCATTGTAAATACTTTTAATGCCTGTAGTATTAGATGGGTCACGTTCCTTCAAGGCGCTCAGAATAAACCGAGGAGCAGTAATCTCGGCCATTTTACTCACAATGCACTTTTCATCTCGTGTTAGTCTTGATGTGTACTCATGACCCTCTAAATATTGTGCTGGGGCATGATTATGCTCTCCGCACACAACAAGAATTCCCACAAAATACCATCTGGAGGAATCGGTACACCTCGTAGAGAGAATGGACAACCATTTTTTTTGTACTAGTACATCGTTTTAAAGTTTCTCCACTTTTTAAATATCTTGGTGGTTGATATTTTCCTCCCTTTTCACAAATTAGAGTGCATTTCGGGAGTTTGTTACCTATTTTCTTTGCGGATTTATCAATAACTATGACGAATCCATTTTTCCTTCCTATTCGTCCTCACCCAATCTAACATCGCATCTCTACTTTCAAAAATCAGAAAAAATAAAAAGAGTAAAACTGATTAAATGAGCAATATATATACTAAACTAATTAAATGAAAAGAGCAAACCAGAAAAATATATTTATACGGAAAAAGAGCAATATATATATATATATACCAAAAAAATGACGAAACACAAAAAAAAAGATATTTACACGAAGTCGTACCTGATCAGTGATAAATTCACACGACATATTCCCATTATTTGCTGAATTATATTCTTCCATTTATTATAAACAGAATAGTGTTTCAGAAATGTGAACAAATAAGTGATATTACATGAGAAATTTAAGAAGAAAATATAGAGAGATGATGAGTTATATTTCTTCTTCACTCCCTATTTATAGGCAAACAAGATTATTAAATAATAAAAATAATTGACATGAAATTCAATAGGTAGTATAGATTAGGGAACTATTTTGGTGAAAGACTTTGAAATGACAATTCAATAGGTAGATATAGGATAGGGAACTATTTTGTTGAAAGACTTTGAAATGACAACTCAATTGGTAGCTAATAATAATAATATATATTAAGATAATAATATATAATTTGAATAATAATATATATTATTTGTATAGATGACTATTGATGTAGTGGAGGATATTGCAATTTTTTATTTGGAAAAGGGTTGTTTTTGAAATATATGGAAAATATTTGTTGGTGAATTTTGGGATAAAGTCGGCCTTTTTTTATCGGAATCGACCCACTGAATAAGACTCACTACTCCGCAGTGAGGTCCGTCGCTTTTGGCCAAAAAATGACGTTTAGGCCTTCGATTTTGCTTTTTTCTGTTTTTAGGGACTTAATTGTAATTTTCTAAAAGTTTGTGTGGTTATTAATTGCCGTGATTTTAACTCTAGCTTCCATAGGGTATATATATATGCGTGAAAGGCCATTATTTCAGACGTTCAATGAATTGAAGTTTTTCTCTAAATTTTATTGAAATTCTTAGATCGGTTGAATCTAGATCTGTTCGAACATATTTTCTAAAAAATTTTTTTAAATATAAATATATTGTATAGAAATAAATTTATAAATTAGTAAAAAAATTATCGAAAAAATATCAGTAAAAAATTGAAAAAAATTTAAAGTAATATATATATATGTGTGTGTGTGTGTGTTTTAAAAAAGTGGGAGGGACAAAAAAGACATTTTGATCTTTTTTGTCAAGAGAGGGGGGGGATTAGCAAAAGAGGGTGGGGATTAGCATAGCCCGAATCATGTCACTAATGAACGGTGTGATAAGTCTCATACATGTAGCATGCAGCGGGTGAACCGAGAACGTGCCAAAAGAAAATGAAGAAATAAGACAAATAAGAAAAATGGACTTTACACATCTATACAATTTATACAAATTAATTATAAAAGTACAGCAACAATAAAAATATTTACACATATAATTTATTGTACATGTTTTAATATAATAAAATAAAAACACACTATTCTTATCCCTAAAATTCAGCAATACGTTTCTCTCTACCTCTATCTCCTCTCCCACACTTTCTCTCTTTTTTCTTTTATTTTATTTTCTCTTCTGTACAACTCCGTCTAGTCTCCCTCTCTCTACTCTCTACTCTCATTTGCTTTTCTTCTTTCCTCTTCTTCCGCAACTCTCTGGCCTCCCTGCACCTCTCTCCTTTTTTTTTCATTCTTTTTATTTGGTAAATACATTCTCAAATCACAGGCGGATCCAACATCCAAAAACTACGGGTGCACCACAAAAAAAAAATAACGGACGCTCGTTTTTTTTTTTAAATTTTTCACCTTTTTAATAAAAACGACCAAAACGTCGTCGTTTTAACTGAAAAGGCATCAAAACGACGTCGTTTTAACTGAAAAAAAGTCAAAACGACGTCGTTTTGTATTTTTTGTGGTGCACGTGCACCACCATGCCTTCGTATGCGTCCGCCTATGCCTCAGATCTATTTTCTTTTCTCTGGAAATTTATTCCTTGTCTACTTCTTCTCTGCAAGTACATTAATCAAATCTCTGCAAATACGTCCTCGCCGTTCACACATTTGGGTTGTTCGAAATTTTTGAACGGCTATGTGGTGGTCGATTTATTGAGGGAGATGATGGTCGGCCGCGGCTTTGGTTGGATTGGTTAAGTAAAAGTCTGTAAACATCTCAGTCCAATACTTGTAAATAGTAATATGGTTACCTGAATATTGGATTTAGATACCAATTAATTTTGATGTTAATTTGTTTATATCTAATAATGAAAAAGATATTTATAATCTGTGGATACTATCAAGTTAATGTGGTTACTAAATTGCATTTGGATATCTGCTAATGTTGCTCGTTATTTTTTATATCCAATAATAAAAATAGATGTACATAAATATGTATATTATCAAATATATTTTTTGACTAAACATTGTATTTGGATACTATTTTTCTGTCCATAATGAAAAATAGATGTGCAAAATTATGGATACTATCAAGTATATAGAAATGGAGATAATTTCATATTAAAATATCTCCAATATTTATCAACTGGAAATTTTAAAGGACTGCATATACTTACAATTAATACTTTGGTACCTAAATATTGCATTTGAATACAATTTATTCATGAACATTAATCCAAGTCTAAAACAAAAAAGGTTTTTGCACCCCCCACACAAGCAACGCCCGACCAAGGGGATATTTAAGAACAAATGGAAGCACGAAAATATAGATCATATCAACTGTAGTTAGGTTACCCAAATATAAATATTTGGTTCTTCATATACCAGAACAAGTATAAATCAGCAAAACCATGTATACATTAAGACTCATTTAGAAAAGATGATCCAATTAGATATCATACGTAAGTAAAAATATAACAAAGGTAATTGAAACTTCATTTGTCAATCACAATGAAAAAACACCCAAAAGGCCAAAACCACTGGGTACTTGAAGAACATCAAACTCAGACCTTCAGAACCGACACTCCCTTGAAAATAACTTGAATACCATAAAACATATTTACATCTTTAGATACCAACATTGCTATATTTTAGTTACCATCATATACATATTTGGGTACCTCTCAAAATTAAAAAGAAAACTTAATAACGTTTCTAATTCAAAATAGAAAAATAAGAAAGTTAAAACCCTAACCCAGTTTCTAGCCACAAACCACGTCAAAACATCCATCCATCGCCGCCGACAGCGTGCAGTACTCTTTCCAATCCTATTTTTCGTCAAAAAATTGATTGACAATAATCCAGATCAGAACCGTCCTCCCTATCGGAACTCACTGCTTGTCTCTGATTAACTCCAAATCCCACCTCAGACCCACTGTCGTGTCACCATACAGAGATTTCGGCATTCACACACAATAACGCCTAGTAAATTCCGAAACCGACCGCAGTGGCTTCCCCAAGTAAGTCTCTCAAAAATAAAGAAATGAATTGGTAAAGAGGTAAACGATTATCTAGAAGGATTGA
This sequence comes from Orobanche coerulescens, assembly GCA_033398695.1. Classification (NCBI taxonomy): domain Eukaryota; kingdom Viridiplantae; phylum Streptophyta; class Magnoliopsida; order Lamiales; family Orobanchaceae; genus Orobanche; species Orobanche coerulescens. Next base: position 58,492,569 of record CM065803.1, read on the forward strand.
TGATCTTGAAAACCTATGATTTTAGAAATCATATGTCGATTAAACTTTGGAACGGAGTTGTGTATTTGGGAAATATATTGCGAATGGTTGAGAAGAACATGTAGTCATGTTTTCATTTTGAGATATATGAACTATTTTTGAGCATTTGAAAATGATACTCTTCAAAATGAATGTTTTACGAAAGTTTTATGGAAAATAATTTTGGGCCGAGACCCAATAGATTTTTGAAATAGTTTTATAACTCAGGACTTGGGGTCCGAAAAAGGTTTCCTACTTTTAAACTTCTTGTAATGCGGAACGAGATACGGGCTGAGACCCTAATGTTTCAAAAGGCTTTTCTGTTTCCTAAAACTCCCGAGATTTGTAAAACACTTTACCAATCGTTTATCTATTTTATTTCCGCCTTTCGAGGTTTTGGTTTACTTGTTCAAATGAAACTTCTCGAGAAGTCTTTCGCTGTGCTTGATCTGTTGGTTATTCAATATTTTGTCATAGCATAGTCGAGGTGATCCAGGATGGGTTAATGGTCGACGTTATGAGTCATATGTGAAAAAGGAGTTTTGATGGAGTCTATACATTGAGATTGTGGAACTCTATCGTGTGGTTTTCCGATAGAATATCAGTGGATTTTGGTGGCGAGCCGAATTGATATACAGGAGTATGGATGTGGTCAATCATTTGCATAATTCCATTTTATTTAAACGTATGTATTCGAAAAGAATTGTCATCGAGAACTTGACACGAGCTAGCCGATTTCATTTTTCGAAAATTGATTTCGTGGTCTTACCAAAATCTATGTTTTGGAGTTTTGAAATTTTTGAAAGAACTTTCAAAAATTTGTCTTCTTGACGAGACTATATGATTTCAAACTGGTTTTAAAAATATGACTGACATACATACGCATTTAGTGCATAGTGCATATCATGGTGAACTTATGAATGTGGCTCACAAACGTGATAACACATTAGTATGGTACGATGAAAAGATATTCGAAATTCAGTATGGTAGTTTGGTTATCCAGGGATGACCGGTTAGTTGAGCCGATAAGAGAAATATGCCACATGATGTAGATTCGGTACAGAATATGGTATCGGAGCTTAGGTTGAGAAATCCTAGGTAGTTGGGTCGAGTCGAGTCGTGTTTTTATCGCGTCATTCGAGTTGTCGATTGACGAATATTAGAGCCGTGGGTTTTTTTTTGTTCACTCGGGATTGTGCGTTATGTGATTTACCAGTGTAGTACTGGGGTTGTTGTAAATCTTTCTTTCAGCCTTGTGGCTTCCGTCTCGGGGCCCATGGTGTAACACCCCCAATCCACTCAGGGATATTACACGCCGTAGACCCTCTCCTCGAGGATCTACCAGGCTGGTAACAACATTTAACATCTCGACAATGCCTTCAAGGCAAAATGACTCAGTAGACCGATTTAGTCTTTCAATAAATACATACAACTCGAATACAACTCATGCACACGCAGGGGTCAAAATACAACCACACCCGTACAACGGGAAAAATATAGCAGCGGAAAATAAAGTACAACTAAACCAATACGACATCAACGGGTCCTCGTGTGATTAGTATCGTTCATATTTCATCATCCTTCATGCCGACCCTGTGCTCTGCTCCAAAACCTGAATGCAATACAGACATCCACCCCCCGAATACTCGGGGGTTAGCAAAACTCCACTGTTTTTCTAGTGCAAGTACAAGTGCAAAAATACAAGCCATACAATTCACATTCCACGAATAACAATAACCAGGAAATCCTCAAAGATTCAAACGTAACGAAAAGTACTTCCCGAGGCATGAGTTTGGGTAAAACACTCCAAAACCGATAGATCATAAATCAAGGGAAACAATTTATAAAACCGTTTAAAATGCCATCGAGAGTTTTAATAGAAAACAATTTTAGGATTATCGAATCCTTCTCTTTCCAAAAATCAACAGGGTCACAGCCCAAAGGTTTTGTTTTCGCAAATAGGAAACCACCAACAATTTACAGGTCGAGCTCAAGATCACGTGTCCTCAACGGACGTAAAATCAATGAAACATAATCACGCACGCGCATCGCCTAGGACCGGGACGCTACCACCGACATCCCACCCGAGGCCTCGAAGGACCCTCCCGAGCTGGCTAGCGAAACAAATCACACACATCTCACGGTTGGATCAATCGCTTGTTGCATCCTCGCCACATGATCGCATGCCATGTGCCACCGTAGATTATCTCAGGCTCTCACGGTTGGATCAATCACTTGTTGCATCCTGACCACATGATCACGTGCCATGTGTCACCGTAGACCTTCAACCATATCCACACATTCACACAAATAACATATCACATCAAGGATATTCAAACAATTCGCCCAGAGGCATCAAACACTTAGCAAAACACCACGTCAATCCGCAACGCACCGAAATGAAATAATATACGTCCACACACAATACCAAGTGCAACATTAACACCAAGCATATACATAGAATTCACATAGTTATTCACAAATCACGCCATTCACAAAACACATGCGTTTTGAAAGCAAGCCTTTAACAAGGTTAAACCGAATCTTTTGAAAGTTCAATTCAAACGACCAAACAACCACATTTAGACGATCACTAATTATTATATCCACAAAAAAAGAATAGTATGGGCAAGGTACTAGCCTCGAAATCGGCACGCAAGTATTCCGACGAACACGGCTCAACCGGAAAGCTTCGAAACGCCCGATGTTTTCGAAAAGGAAAACGACAACGAACGGAAGGGTTCAACTTGGTTTCTTCGCAAGAAACTCGACCCTAACAACATATAATCCATAAATCAACAATCATACGAGGAAGGATAATCGTAGAATACCCGAAAACCCCTCTATGACATTCTACCGGACACCTTCAAGACGTCGATCAAGAACTCGACCAAAACAACGAATCGATACGATCCAACCATGGAATAACAAGGGAAAAGATATAAAACATCTAAATAATCATCAATCCATCATAATCCTAAGTTAAATCAGATTAATCGGACGAAAACAACCAAAATACCCAAATTTCCCAAAACTAGATTTCTAGGAAATCTGACCTGATTCGGTAGATCGAAGGATGTTATAGGATGGATGATTGATGATATGAACTCCAAAACTTCATGGATTGATTGTCCAACAACATCTCTCCATGATATACACACCCACAGCCGCGTACGGGAAGAAAAAGAATGAGAAATGGCTGAAGAAAAACGCTGCCAGGCCTTAAATAGGTCGACTGCCGGCCGGGTTACGTACGTAACCGGCCATGGCTTACGTACGTAACCGGCCATGGCCGAACTCACTGCCTGGAAATGCCGGAAGCGTTACGTATGTTACCGGCCAGGGCCTTACGTACGTAACCGGCCTTACGTACGTAACTGCCAATCACTACCGCACGTTACTCGGCCAGGGCTGGCCTGGCCCGAGCATGCCCGGCCATGACTCGGCCGGGACCAACTCCGACGGCCCGAACGACCCCGGAACCCAAACCCGAGTACGAATCGAAGATACGGTTACGAAGTACTCGCAAATACGAATCCGAGCACTAAGAGGACACACGATTCCGACCACCCGAAGGCTCGAAATTCAACAACGGAAAGTAATTACCCCAAACTTTGGGAAATTACGAAAATGGCCCAAAACGCCCGAAAATCACGATACGTGATCGAAACACCGAGCCAAAGCTCGCAACATGAATATTAACATTAAATGAACTTACGAGAAAGTCTAAACAATAGTTTCGGACGAGATTCGCAAGAATCGAACTCAAGTGCGGAAAAATCGCTAAAAAGCACGGAACTCAACAAAACGACACCGAAACGAACTCGGATGACAAAAAGTGCAGAATTAATCATTCTCGGAATGACGAAACGGTCATGAGAGAGTCGTCAAAACGGACTTCCGCCAAAAAAAGAAATTACCGGAAATCGAAATTACGGGTATTACATTCTACCCTCCTTAAAAGAAGTTTCGTCCCGAAACTTAAAACAAGTAGGGGAAACAATATACCCGCCAGGAAAACTCGACGAGATACACAAAACCCGAAAACTCGCGCCCAACGGCGAAACGCTGCAAGAAACGCAAAGAGACATCCGGCGTGAAAACACGCTCCACAACGACCAACACAACGCCACCGGTAGAGACATAATAAAACCAACAAGTGACAAGCGTCATCAAACAGATAATACAATCAAGTCAATTATCCAAACAATCACAAAACACAAAGTACTTGTTACAAGAAAACACGCACAGTCGAGAAAACAGAATAAACACAAAACGATCCACAAGGGCAATCATAAATAATTCGGACTACGCCGAAATCCTCAAAACCACACTAGGCATCTCCGTGTCCTTTCGGAACAGAGACGCAACCTCGATCCCCAAACCTCTCAGCTACCGTCTCGCAATGTACGGATCGGTGACCCACCTGGCCACACTCGAAACAGCTGACTAACGGTGAACGACAATTCTTCGCAGATGGCCCGCTCGACTACGGTTATAACATATCTTGAAGTGCTCACATTACTCACTTGTGGGTACTACTCCTCCGATCACGCGATCTAGGAACCATTTTGGGATGACGAAACGAAGTCCCAACCTCAAGGGGCCCACTCCTAATTTTACGAAAAGTTCCCAACGGTTTTCTGTTTCTTGAGTCGAGACATACTCTCGGCCGATAACTGGATAGCTCATAGGCTAACGCCCTATTCGATAATCTCTCGGGAAGTACAAGCGAGACTCGCCATGTCTTGATGAATCTCCTTCATCCGCCTACTAAAATGACAAATCTTGTCCTCCTCTGTCCTTACTTGATTACGCACATAGCCGAGCTGTTTGCTAAAATCAATAATAGCTTGAGACAATGGTACATCCCGCGGTTTCGCGAAAAGAATTCATTAATCCTCTGATTTCTGATCGGTTCGGACAAAACTCATCTCTCATGAATTTACGGAACTCGCCACGTGACAACACGATCTCGAGGCTTATGACCTCCCACCCTAAGCGGCATCTTTGTCGAGAAGATCTCGAGCGACCGGTACCTTACGCTCTTAGGACAATCAACTACCTCGAATATCTTTTCCAACTGGAAGGGCCAACCATCCCGGCTAATGCATCTGCGGCACTAAATAAACGAGGGGATTCATACGAACCACTTCTCGAAGCCACCGATTTGCACCGGTGTTCGGTTACATCTCGTAACACCTGAATCGCCTGAGTCAATCGAGTCATCGAGTGGCTACTGCGCAAAATAGTAGCAACACCAATACCAATACCATCACCGGCAGCATGATCCCGATCACGCATCCGGTCGCCATGACCACGACCTCGGCCCCTCGGCATACTGAATAAGTAACCATTCAGCACAACAGAAAATCATAGCACATAGCACATACAATGATTTCCATCGTAAAGCAACACGCATATTAAAATCATAGCAACGACGGTATCGTTCAGCAACCTCAACGGCCCGAACGATAACCAAAGACATAATCACAAAACATCATGGAACAATCACACATATACACGAATGTACCAACCCAAGCTTCAACAGCTCACACCCGTGCGACAACACGCAAATCACCACGAGGCGACAAACAGTAAATACCAGTTCACACCTCTCACAGAGGGCTAGTACAACAAATGCGTGGCAACGCCTCGACGTTCATGCCACCAATTCGATCATACTCGGGAGCAAACACCATAACGACAATGCAAACATCATACATACATTCCCAAACGCAAACGGGAATTGATAGGTTTTAAAAAATGAAAACCACCTCTTGAAAATAATTTAGAAAAACACCGGTTGATCTTGAGTATCATTTTACAAAAGTTGACAAACATCATTTTCGAGACTTTGAAAATCATCTTGCGTTTGAACAAAAATGAGGACACCTTCTCTTAGTGAAAAACTTTCAGACTATTCGACCCTCGGGTCTAAGTAAAAGTGTTTATAAAACATTGAAAATATCTCAAAAAATTTTGGGTCCTCGAGGAAGAAGAATTTTGTAACATATTGTGGCACCTGGGATGTACCACAAGAAAATAATTCATTTTAAAAATAAGTCTCGAAATTTATTTTCTAAGATACTCAAGGTTTTCAAAGATAATTCAATGGGCTAGAATGCCCAAAAATTTCAGGTAATTACACGGAACATTATAACGTCGTGGGCCCCACGCCAGAACCCACCAGGCTAAAAACCATTTACAAAAACGCCGAAAAGGCCGATGACGGTAATATTTCAAAAACTCACAGAAGCCATTTACAAAGTACTAAATACCGTCATAAGAATTTCGCCAAAATGATCAAGGCCATAATGCCAAAACTCGATTAAGGAATTGGTTTTGAAATAAAACTCGATCGGTAAAATACCGAAATCCATTACAAAAGAACTCACGCAATGGATAAAAGAAATACGATTCGACATGCAGTCCAAAGAACAATACTCATCATACGAACGAAATATGAGAGTCAAATAGTCACGTATCAAGAAATCAAAATCCATAAGAGGATCCCGTCACTTAACAAATAATCATAAAAATAGCTCGTGTCACACGAGGCTCAACACAAATAAGGGAGACTTACATCCACAGGTCGCACGAAGATGATGATCGCCCACGATACTAATCATGACCAACAAACTCAGACGATGCGTCGCGACACGACTTAGTCAGACAAAATCCGACGAGACAAAAACTCAATAGACACCACTAACCCGACAGCCTAGGTTTCCACAACCTAAGCTCTGATACCATTCTGTAACACCCCCAATCCACTCAGGGATATTACACGTCGTAGACCCTCTCCTCGAGGATCTACCAGGCTGGTAACAACATTCAACATCTCGACAATGCCTTCAAGGCAAAATGACTCAGTAGACCGATTTGGTCTTTCAATAAATACATACAACTCGAATACAACTCATGCCCACGCAGGGGTCAAAATACAACCACACCCGTACAACGGGAAAAATATAGCAGCGGAAAATAAAGTACAACTAAACCAATACGACATCAACGGGTCCTCGTGTGATTAGTATCGTTCATCTTTCATCATCCTTCATGCCGACCACCGTGCTCTGCTCCAAAACACGAATGCACATCTGAGACATCCACCCTCCGAATACTCGGGGGTTAGCAAAACTCCACTGTTTTGCTAGTGCAAGTACAAGTGCAAAAATACGAGCCATACAATTCACATTCCACGAATAACAATAACCAGGAAATCCTCAAAGATTCAAACGTAACAAAAAGTACTTCCCGAGGCATGAGTTTGGGTAAAACACTCCAAAACCGATAGATCATAAATCAAGGGAAACAATTTATAAAACCGTTTAAAATGCCATCGAGAGTTTTAATAGAAAACAATTTTAGGATTATCGAATCCTTCTCTTTCCAAAAATCAACAGGGTCACAACCCAAAGGTTTTGTTTTCGCAAATAGGAAACCACCAACAATTTACAGGGTCAGAGCCCAACATCACGTGTCCTCAACGGACGTAAAATCAATGAAACATAATCACGCACGCGCATCGCCTAGGACCGGGACGCTACCACCGACATCTCACCCGAGGCCTCGAAGGACCCTCCCGAGCTGGCTAGCGAAACAAATCACACACATCTCACGGTTGGATCAATCGCTTGTTGCATCCTGGCCACATGATCCCATGCCATGTGCCACCGTAGATTATCTCAGGCTCTCACGGTTGGATCAATCACTTGTTGCATCCTGACCACATGATCACGTGCCATGTGTCACCGTAGACCTTCAACCATATCCACACATTCACACAAATAACATATCACATCAAGGATATTCAAACAATTCGCCCAGAGGCATCAAACACTTAGCAAAACACCACGTCAATTCGCAACGCACCGAAATGAAATAATATACGTCCACACACAATACCAAGTGCAACATTAACACCAAGCATATACATAGAATTCACATAGTTATTCACAAACCACGCCATTCACAAATCACACGCGTTTTGAAAGCAAGCCTCTAACAAGGCTAAACCGAATCTTTTGAAAGTTCAATTCAAACGACCAAACAACCACATTTAGACGATCACTAATTATTATATCCATAAAACAAGAATAGTATGGGCAAGGTACTTGCCTCGAAATCGGCACGCAAGTATTCCGACGAACACGGCTCAACCGGAAAGCTTCGAAACGCCCGATGTTTTCGAAAAGGAAAACGACAACGAACGGAAGGGTTCAACTTGGTCTCTTCGCAAGAAACTCGACCCTAACAACATATAATCCATAAATCAACAATCATAAGAGGAAGGATAATCGTAGAACGCCCGAAAACCCCTCTATGACATTCTACCGGACACCTTCAAGACGTCGATCAAGAACTCGACCAAAACAACGAATCGATACGATCCAACCATGGAATAACAAGGGAAAAGATATAAAACATCTAAATAATCATCAATCCATCATAATCCTAAGTTAAATCGGATTAATCGGACGAAAACAACCAAAATACCCAAATTCCCCAAAACTAGATTTCTAGGAAATCTGACCTGATTCGGTAGATCGAAGGATGTTATAGGATGGATGATTGATGATATGAACTCCAAAACTTCATGGATTGATTGTCCAACAACATCTCTCCATGATATACACACCCACAGCCGCGTACGGGAAGAAAAAGAATGAGAAATGGCTGAAGAAAAACGCTGCCAGGCCTTAAATAGGCCGACTGCCGGCCGGGTTACGTACGTAACCGGCCATGGCTTACATACGTAACCGGCCATGGCCGAACTCACTGCCTGGAAATGGCGGAAGCGTTACGTATGTTACCGGCCAGGGCCTTATGTACGTAACCGGCCTTACGTACGTAACTGCCGATCACTACCGCACGTTACTCGGCTAGGGCTGGCCTGGCCCGAGCATGCCCGGCCATGACTCGGCCGGGACCAACTCCGACGGCCCGAACGACCCCGGAACCCGAACCTGAGTACGAATCAAAGATACGGTTACGAAGTACTCGCAAATACGAATCCGAGCACTAAGAGGACACACGATTCCGACCACCCGAAGGCTCGAAATTCGACAACAGAAAGTAATTACCCCAAACTTTGGGAAATTACGAAAATGGCCCAAAACGCCCGAAAATCACGATACGTGATCGAAACACCGAGCCAAAGCTCGCAACATGAATATTAACATTAAATGAACTTACGAGAAAGTCGAAACAACAGTTTCGGACGAGATTCGCAAGAATCGAACTCAAGTGCGGAAAAATCGCTAAAAAGCACGGAACTCAACAAAACGACACCGAAACGAACTCGGATGACAAAAAGTGCAGAATTAATCATACTCGGAATGACGAAACGGTCATGAGAGAGTCGTCAAAACGGACTTCCGCCAAAAAAAAGAAATTACCGGAAATCGAAATTACGGGTATTACACATGGCACTGTAATATTCCTGGATGGCTCTAGGGGTGTTACAGAATATGCTTTTGGAACTTCGAGTTTTGTGAAAATGGGGCATATGTGTTAGGATTGTATACTGCAAAGCATACTTTATGCTTGTATTACCTAATTTCCCTGTTACTACCTATGAGGATATTAATTACACTTAATCACATGATTTGCATATTAATTCACGTTATGGTTATGCAAATGAAATGTCTAAATTATTTTATATTGTAGATAATGTGGTGTGTTGGTGTCACATGGAAGATCATATTATCGGTGCCTTATAAAATAATATAATAGTTCACAACCTATATAATTATTAGACAAATTATATAAAGGGTTGTAGTGTATGCTTGAGAATAGTTGGTCTTGACTATTAGCATATATTAGCGTATTTGCATACGTTGAACAGGATCGAGGTGAGATAATGTCTTCTCTACTGACTGTAAGAAGAACGTAAATCTCGGATAATTATTATTTCTTAATTCTAAGTATATAATATTTAATTGTGTATTTATAATAATTATTGCTTTGATTTATCATAGGTGAGAGTCAAAATGATCGACTCAATATGCCTCGTATCTTGGGCAATAATATTGTTTATACGACAATTATTATTATTACTAGAAATCGTGTCCCGACTCGTGCGGGTTGATGATGTCCCCTTGAGGAGCTCGATAATAATTATTATATTAAACCCTGCAGGTGGATTTAATCCCGATATAATAATAAGGTTCGAGTGGTACTACTCTTGGATAAGATATTAATTAATTAAAGCTGTCAGTAGCTTATAATTAATTAATGGACATTCGATATCTTAAACACGGGAAATAATATATTTAATAAGGAGCCCAATTTCGTAATTTGGGATATTGGTAGGAAGTGCAATATCAAACTTTTTAGTGGACTAAGTTGATATTAATTGATTCATCATATATTAGGAAAAGTCCTAATAAGGTAAGATGAATTAATTGGGAGTCCTTCCATAATCCTCCTTTAGATCCCTAGTAGTAGTCCAAGAGCCTATAAATAGGACATTATGGTTGATGGCCGATTTTAATGCTTCTTCATACACAAGGAATTTCGATTTTTCTTCTAAGTGTTTAATTGTGGATCTTGACTTGTGTCTTTGATTCCACAATTGAGAGAACACTTTAATTCTTGCTACACATCGGAATTACTTGAAGAAAAGAAAATTGAGAATTGTGAGGCATATTGTTTCGGCCGATCCATAAGGTGTCCAAGCAAGATCTGGTAGTTCGTTGCCACACGACGTCCGGTTCAAGGCGGATCATACTCTAGAAGGTCTGAAGGTAGAAATACAAGGCGATCAAGAAGGAAGTAACCAACGCACTTCAAAAAGTAATATCCAATGATCTTGGATCTAGATTAGGATATTTTAATTAATCAACATATTTAATTAATAAATAATAAATAATATTTAAATTGCTTGTTAGTCTTAGTAATTAATTAATTAGCATGCCTAAATAGATCTAATGCTCGTAGATGCGTAAAACGCTGTTATCATATTTTCCCAAACTTCGCTTCCGCTGCGTTTTACTTTCCAACAATTGGTATCGGAGCCGGATTTTAGGCTTTTGCTATTTTAATTAATTTTAGTGATTAATTGATAGCAATTTAAATATTCATATATTTTGATGTTGGAATATTTTGCTAGATGTGTTCTTGCAGGTGATATGATCCAATTATCATGGTTTATATGAATGGTGCATTTATTTATTTATTTTTATTAATTATGCAATTGTTGGTTTGGCCCGTTTTTGAGGCATGTAATGGTTTTTCCCGTGAGAAAATCCGCGGGTAGTTCTAGGTGGTTTTATTTTTTCGTGTAAATCTTGATGTAATTTCGATGTATTTTATTTTGTATAAAATTGTAATCGAATTCGGAAAAGACGGGATCGCGAAGAAATAGAGCAGAACCGGGCTATTTGGGCAAGCCGCCGGCAAGCGCCGGCAAAGACACGGCCTGATCGCCGAGCGCCGAGCGGCTGCCAGTGCCGCGGGCAGCCTGGTCCGGGCCGGTTCGCTGGTTCGGGCCGGGTCGTCCAGTTTTGGTCCGGTCCGTTTTCGCCGCCGTTCGTTGCGTCCGCTGGGAAGTCGGGATTTAAAATTAATTTTTTTTTATGTAATTAATTTTGCATAAAAGTAAAATTTTAATTTTGAAAATCCACGGCCCGGCCGGGGAGAAGCGACGAGATGCTTGATTCAGTGGGAGAGATCGAGTCGAAGATTTTCTCGGATTCAACTCAAGGAAGAAGACCATGATAATTGGATAAATTTAATTATCCATGCTTTATTTTGGTTTTTATTGTTTTGATGTATGGCATGTATGGATGTATGCGTGATATGTTTCCTTGCATGTTAGGACGAGAAAATTAAAAACCTTAAGGCTAAAATAACTAAGTGATTAAATTGATTTTTATTTTTAAATAAAATCAAATTGGCCTCCATAATTAATTTAAATTGTGAAGTAATTAGCATGCGCGTTGACATTAGAGTCTTCCTCCATATCGGATGTGCTAATTATAGGTTCACTAGTTTTAAATTTCAAAATCATAACATAAGGTAAATATTACTTTTTATGATAGGACCTCTCCATCTGTAGGACTATTATTTAAAACATAATATTTTAAGGATGTTAAATAATGGTGTTCACTTAGGTGTATTAATTAATAAGCTCCCCATCGGAGTCTATGTTAATTAATACATGGCCAAGAGGAACCAACTATTAATTTTACTTGTCATAACGTAATTTGACTAGATAGTAAAATTAAAGACGTAAAACTCTACTTGAAAAATGTATGTGTAAACGTCCACACGATCGTGGCTTGCATGTGCGGATTTTTTTTGAGGTGTTGGTTGCTAGCATATATATTGTGTTTTGAGGTTTTTTCGATATATTTTGCTGTGCATTATGTGATGGATGTTTTTAATTTTTATTCTCAGATGTCTTTCAATCCACTAGCTATTATTCTCAAAGAAAATAAACTAGATGGCACTAACTTTGCCGATTGGAAAAGAAATCTTGACATTGTCCTGACTGCTGAGGGGCATAAGTTTGTCTTAATCGAAGAGAGCCCTCTAGAACTAGAACCGGATGCCACTCCCGAAGAGTTGGCTGAATTCCGAAAATGGAAAAAGTCTGATGAGATGGCTCGCTGTTACATTTTGGCTTCACTGACAAATGTATTGCAGCATCAGCATCAGACGATGGTTTCAGCCGCGGAAATGATGAAAAGTCTCACCGAGATGTTTGGTCATCAGAACCGGGCGGCTAGACAAAATGCTATGAGGGTATTGATGACAACCTAAATGTCTGAAGGGACTCCAGTGAGGGATCATGTTCTAAAAATGATGTCTCATTTGAACGAACTGAGCATACTGGGGGCTACTATCGATGCGGAAACGCAGGTCGATATTATCTTAGGCAGCTTACCTAGAAGCTTTGAGCAGTTCCGCCTTAACAATAATATGAACCATAGGACATATAGTTTGGCGGAACTTCTGACAGAGCTTCAGTCTGCTGAAGGTCTTTTCAAACAAGGTTATCATCAGATTCTTTCGGCAACCGGTGCTACTTCTTCCAAACCCAAATGAGGAAAGAAGAAAAAGCAGGTTGGCCAGAAGCAAGTGGCAACCCTCAAGGTGAAAAGCAAGGCTCCTCATCCCGAGGCGAACAAAAAGCCAAAGGGAAAGTGCTACAAGTGCGGTCAGAAAGGACATTTTAAAGCGGACTGCCCTGCTCTTAAGAAATGTATGTCTCGTGTACTAGTAGTCAAAACATGTTTGGCAGCTTGTTCTTCCACTTCGTGGATAGTTGATTCAGGCTCCACTGATCATATTTGCTTTGACTCGCATGGTTTTCAGGTAACCAAGCAGCTTAGTGCGGGCGAGATTACCATCAACTGGGGCGATTATTCCAGGCTTATGGCTGTTGCAGTGGGAGTCGTGCAGTTGAAGATTAATGATAAATTATTAGTTCTCAATAATGTATTATTAGTACCAGATTTTAGAATGAATTTAATTTCGGTTTCTAAATTAAAAAGCGATGGTTATTCAGTTTCTTTTGATGATGATGCCATTATTAAGAAAAGAAGCGGTGAATATTGTAATATCCGGTATTTTTCTTTCCCTTGTATTTTCATTTTTGGTATATTTCTCGGTCATAGTGACCCTCATGTATCTTTCAGTATGTCCTTCCTGTCAACTGTTGAATTGTATTCTCGTTATTGTTCGTTGTTTCAACTTTCCTCATATGAGTTCGACTTTGTTAGATCACCATTAATTTTTGGTGACTCCAAAAATTATAAATCTTTTCAATATTATAGAACATCGAGTTAGCTTTCCAATGGTTCAAACGGTGAGTCAATCGGAGTCCGGACGAGAGAGTTATGGTCGTTTCAGTTTTTGGCCGAGCACTTCCAGGAGCCTTTCGGCCGATAGGGGGGGTCGATAGACTCCACTGCCGGCATTCTGTATGGGTATCGGTTGGGCCTATCGGCCGATAGGCTGGCCGATAGGTAAATTTCTTCACATTCGAACTTCCAGGAGCCTTTTGGCCGATAGGGGGGGTCGATAGACTCTCACGGCATTAGTATGGGTATCGGTTGGGCTATCGGTAGATAAGTGGCCGATAGGTTCTGCTGTGTTACACTATAAATGTGTTGTTTTGAGCGTGAACAGCTCATTCCTTCCCCATTTTTCCACTGCGTCGCGAGAGAGAGGATATAGAGGGGGAGAGTTCTTCATCCGGGGGTCGATTTTCATCATTTCTTTTCGGTTGTGAGGCTCGGATAATCAATCTAACGCGTGTTCTACGGATCTTAATACTTGAATCACTCAAGGTAATATCTCTTGAAACCCTACCTTTTTGGATAATTGGGGATTTTGGGGTTTTGTCCGATTCTTTCCGTTTCGTTGATGGATTCATGATGAATATGATTATTCTTGTTGGTATTCTTAGTTTCCCTACGGATTCATGGTATATTTCATGATTTTTACGGAATCGAGAGGGTTCGGTTGTGGTCCGCCCTCGTTGTTGTTTGTATACGAATATACATGAATCATAGGCGGGTTTCCGGGAGTATTCCATTTCCATAATCGTTTAGAAGTGGTTGTGATTGTGCTATTCAAATCGTTAGGTTCATTTCCGCCGGTTCCTTGCGGTCGTGTTCAACTCTTCCGTTCCGTTCGTGTCATCGTCTAATTAATCGAGGCAAGTATCCTTATGAACTTACAATCTTGGCATAGTAGTTTTGTATGAGAAATTGTATGTGTGTGTATGCTCACTACGGGTTAGACTCGACGGGGTCTCGGTAGGGGTCCACGGAGGTGTGGATCGACGAGCTTTGCTTTTAACCACTACGGGTTAGATCCGACGGGGTCTCGGTAGGGGTCCACGGAGGTGTGGATCGACGGTTAATTGTGGTGAATTTTACAAATGTGATTTGATATTGGCATTTAGGAAATGAGTGCTTTCAAACGGTTTTCTTTATTGCATGCATTACTATATGTGTAAGATGTAAGTTGTTCATCTGGTTACTTGTACTAGCGTAATTGCTAACCCCTCTGGGGACCCGTTTTGGGGAAATTCGTTTTATGAATTTCAGTCGGGTTCATCGGGACGAGCGGGCTGACCGGACGATTACGGATGATGGCCATGCGTGATGATTGTGCATAAGAGACGTCTTAATGTCTTTTTGTCTTTTCATCTTTTATGGCTTTTGAACTAATAAATGTACTCGAGTACTTAAGAGTTCTTGTTCGTCAGTTGTATTGTTGTGTTTATGTTGTGTTGGATGATGATGTTATATTGGCCGGTTGAACCGGGTGGGTTGTTACATTTTGCGTCTTTATGACGTGGTGTTATTTTATCGTTTACGAGTCGTGGTGTATGATGTTGTTCGGCTGGTGGGTCCCATATAGGGATTCACGGCGGCGTAATATACCTCGGATATCACGGGGTGTTACGAGAAAATGGTATCGGAGCGCTAGGTTTATGGATACCTAGGCTTGTTGGTTTATTGGGTCTTGTGGTGTTTGGTTTTGCACATCATCGTCACGTTGCCATGATTCCGTACTACCGGTGTCAGTAAGTTTTCTTTCCTCTGTTCATTAATTCCTTGTATCGTACCCTTGATTCTCGACTTGTGATTGTTCTTTTCTTGTCGATCCTCGTATGGCTTTTGCTACTTATTTAACTCCAGTATGGATCTTTGGAAGAGGTCGTAGTCGCGGTCGTGGACGCGGCCCGGGGCGTGGGGCGGCCGGTGGGCGGCCACATCACGATCTTCGAGGCCGGCGATCGGCGGCCGTCATAGCCATGCTTCTTCTCGGAGCGTGCGATCTTGGTATTGCGTCCGTTATGCAGCAGATGGTGAACCAAATGGCGGCGATAGCTCGGGCGGTTCGAGAACCGAGATCAAGCCCATGCTAATCGGGCGGAGCGGACCGTTGGCTCCAAGATGTCATCAAGATGCATCCTCCTCGGTTTCGGGAGCTTCAGACCCGATTGGCTGGGAAGGGTGGATCAAGGAGATGTCTAAGGTCTTCGTTGCCACTAACTGTCCCGAGGACCGTAAAGTCCCTATTGCTCAATATTTTCTCACTGGGGACGCTACGGACTGGTGGGAGGCCGTTGGGCCCAAAGACCATGCTGCTTCGTGGGCTGAGTTTCAAGAGTTGATGGAGACTGAATATTGCCCGTGGCCAGTCAGACAGGCTCGGGTACATGCTTTTTATGATGCTCAACCACGGGATATCCCCGTAGCTCAAGCCATTGCTGATTTTAACAAAGAGTTGGGTTATGTGAAGACCCAAGTTGTCGAGGAAAGTGACAAGATTTTCCATTTCTCCAGACGGATGAAGTTGCCGATTCGGGACTATATGTCGGGGCTCGTATGCACTACATTGAAGGATTATCAGAGTAGGGCCCTTGCTTATGATATGTCGGTGACGGCGAGTGAGGCGGCCCGCGAGAGTAAGAAGCAGAAGTCCGCTGGGAACTTTTCGGGCCACAAGAGTGGGGGCCAGCAGAGATCTCAATCTGCTAACTTCCCCGCCGGCGGTGGTCCAGCTCGTTCCGCTGGGGGTCCTCGTGGAACTACCAGTGCTCCTTTTCGTGAGGTGAAGTGTTTTAATTGTGGTCGTACGGGCCACATCAGTCGTACTTGTTTGAGCCCTTTGCTGACGTGTAATCAGTGTGGCAGGTAGCCACAAAGGCTGTCTTTGAGAGGGAGAAAATTCTTGGCGCCGGGCTTCCATTCCAGCGCCTAGGGAACCAAGTGTGAATCGGGGATCGTTTGCTCCTCGGTCTCCGCCGAGTGCTAGTCGGGGAGAGGTCGGGTCAGCCCTCTAAGGGGGAGCTTCAGGTGTCGGCTCGCCCATCCGCGTGTCTATGAGATGCGGAGAGCCGATGATCCGGCGGCTACCGTGGCGGCAGTACCGTTTATATTCTTTCTCATCTGTCGGTGTGCTTTTCGATTAGGTGCTACGCATTCGTTCATATCTACGGATTGTGTGCGTCGTTTGAGTCTCGACCGTTTGACGCCTTGTGAACCCTTCATCGTTAAGCTTCCTAACGGCGATAGGATCGTTGGTGATCGGGAGGTTCGAGGCACTCTGTACTTATTTGTGAGAGGACTTGGCCCTCTAATCTTATTGTTGTGAGTATCGAGGGTGAGGATTTGATTCTTGGTGATGATTGGCTCGAGCGGCATGGTGCGATCATGAACTACCGCACGAGGATCATCACTATGTTAGCCGAGGACGGCAAGAGCACTCTTTCGCGGGGCGAAAGAGGGAAACAGAAATTCGTTATTAATGCCTTGAAGGCGATGAGTCTCTGCGAAAGGGGTGTCTTGGTTATTGGTGCTATGCCTTAAAGGCGGAGGATGGTGGAGTCGAGCTTTCGTCGATTCCATCGTTAATGAGTTTCTGATGTATTTCTGACGAATTCAGGATTGCCACCGGACCGTGAGGTTGAGTTTGCTATAGAGTTAGAGCCGGGCGCGGCTCCTATTTCAAGGCGCCGTATCGCATGGCACCTTGAGAGATGTCCGAGTTGAAGAAGCGATTGAGTGAGCTTCTTGAGTCGGGGTATGTTCGACCGAGCGCCTCGCCTTGGGGCGCACGGTCTGTTTGTGCGGAAGAAGGATGGTTCGCTACGTTTGTGTATCGACTATCGCGAACTAAACAAGGTGACCATCAAGAACAAGTATCCTTTGCGAGGATTGACGACTTGTTCGACGATTGCGGAGGCTGCGGTATTCTCGAAGATTGATTTGAGATCGGGGTACTATCGGCTCGGGTGAGGGAGTCGGCGTCCAGCGGCTTTTCGGACGAGATACGGACATTATGAGTTTGTAGTTATGCCTTTCGGGTTAACTACTTGCGCCGGCGGTGTTCATGCGATTGATGAACAAAGTCTTTATCGAGTATTTGGATAGGTGTGTCGTCGTCTTCATTGTGATATTCTTATTTATTCGAGGAACTAGGAAGAGCATGCCCATCATTTGCGGGTAGTGTTAGACATTTTGAGGACCGAGCAACTCTATGCGAAGTTCTCGAAATGTGAGTTACAGTGAAAGAAGTGATGTTTTGGGCCACGTGATTTCGTAGGGGAGTTCGAGTAGATCCATGAAAATTGAGGCGGTGTTGGATTGGGCATCGCCCACAAATGTGAAGGAGGTCCGTAGTTTCTTGGGTTTGGTGGCTACTACCGTAGGTTCGTCGAGGGTTTCTCAAAACTAGCTCGACCACTTACCTGATTGCTCGAGAAATCCGAGAAGTTAAATGCTGACCGATGAGAGGCGATCGAGTTTTGAGGAGTGAAGAAGCGTTTGACTTCAGCCCGGTTTTGGCATTGCCATGTGGCAACGAGGGTTTCGCCGTTTTTAGCGATGCTTGGTCGTGGTCTTGGGTGCGTATTGATGCGGCATGGCAAGACCATTGCCTATGCGTCGAGACGATTGAGGCCGTATGAGCTTAACTACCCTACTCACGATTTGGAGTTAGCGGCGGTTGTCTTTGCACTCAAGATTTGGCGTCACTATCTTTTCGGCTCTGCATGTCGATTTTTACCGATCATAAAAGTCAAGTACATATTTACTCAAGAGTTGAATATGAGGCATAGGAGGTGGTTAGAGTTGATTAAGGATTATGACCTCGAAATCCTTTATCATCCGGGTAAGGCGAATGTCGTGGCCGACGCCTTGAGTCGGAAACCGATTGCGTTGCGAACGCTTGAGGTCCTTACGCCTCGATCGAGCTTCGGCGGGCTTTGATCGGGTTAGATGTTGAGGTTTCTTTGCTGGATCTGTCGGGCAACTTTGTGCCTTAGAAATTTCGTCGTCTTTGATCGATGAAATTAAATCAAGCAATTAGAGGATCCGATGATTACTCAAATCCGAGAGAACGTTCTTAAAGGAAAGTCTCACGGGTTTGTGATTCACGAGGATGGCGTTTTGAGATTCAGTCGGCTTTGTGTGCGACGACTCGAGTTGAGGCGAGTATTTTACGGGAGGCCCATGCTACACCTTATTCCGTTCATCTGGTACGAGTAAGATGTACAAGGACTTGAGGAGGAACTTCGGTGGAATGATATGAAGGAGGAAGTCGCACGGTTGTGGCGAGATGTTTGACTTGCCGAGTCAAAATTGAGCATCGGCCATTTGAGTTATTGCGATCACTTCCGTTCGGAATGGAAATGGGAAGATATATCGATGGATTTCGTTACGAGTTTGCCGAGATCGAGGTCGGGCATGAATATGGTATGGGTGATTGTTGATCGCGACCAAGTCGGCACATTTTACGGGCATCAAGGACACTTGGGGCCGGAGAAGTTAGCTCGTGTGTTTATTGCGCAGATCGTGAGACTTCACGGTACTCGAAGTCTATTGTTTCGGATCGTGACGGCCGTTTGTATCGCACTTGGCGGGCGGTGCATAAGGCGTTAGGTACCGGTTGCGTTTGAGTACCTCTTTTCATCCCGATCGGATGGGCGGTCGAACGCACTATCCGGACATTCGAGGACATGTTGCGTGCTTGTGCCCTCGATTGGAGTAGTATTTGGGAGGAGCATTTGCCATTGATCGAATTCACGTACAACAATAGTTGGCACGCGTCGATTCGGATGGCACCGTATGAGGCACTTTATGGCGGCGATGTCGATCGCCGATTTGTTGGAATGAGGCGTCCGATTTAGTCGGGACCGAGCCGGATGTCGTTTTAGAGACGAGGCGGAAGATAGAATTAATTCGAACGGATGTTGACGGCCCAGTCGACAAAGTCATATGCCGATGTCCGTCGTAGACCTTTAGAATTTGAGGTGGGAGACCATGTTTTGCTGAAGGTGTCGCCAACGAGAGGAGTTTTCCGTTTCGGGAAGAAAGGGAAGTTGAATCCGAGATTTATTGGACCCTTCGAGATTCTCGAGCGAGTCGGTGGGTTAGCATACCGTTTGGCGTTACCCCGGCCTTGAGTCATGTTCATAGCGTTTTCATGTTTCCCGGTGAGGAAATATGTTAGGATCCTAGTCACGTCATCGATTATGGCGAGATTGATATTCTTGAAGATATTACTTTCGGAGCGTCCTTTGAAGATTTTGGAGCATCGTGAGAAACGACTAAGGCATAAGACCATCCCTTTGGTCAAAGTGCGGTGGTCGAGACACGGTGTCGAGGAGGCAACTTGGGAAACCGAAGATAGCATGCGTGCTAGGTACCACTGAGTTGTTTGTTTCTTAAGTTTCGGGACGAAACTTATTTTTAGAGGGTAGAATGTAATATCCGGTATTTTTCTTTCCCTTGTATTTTCATTTTTGGTATATTTCTCGGTCATAGTGACCCTCATGTATCTTCGGTATGTCCTTCTGTCAAGCTGTTGAATTGTATTCTCGTTATTGTTCGTTGTTTCAACTTTCCTCATATGAGTTCGACTTTGTTAGATCACCATTAATTTTTGGTGACTCCAAAAATTATAAATCTTTGCAATATTATAGAACATCGAGTTAGCTTTCCAATGGTTCAAGCGGTGAGTCAATCGTCGGACGAGAGAGTTATGGTCGTTTGATTTTGGCGAGCACTTCCGGGAGCCTTTCGGCCGATAGGAAGTCGATAGACTCCATGCCATTCGTCGTATGGGTATCGGTTGGGCTATCGGCCGATAGGCTGGCCGATAGGTAAATTTCTTCACATTCGAACTTCCGGGAGCCTTTCGGCCGATAGGGGGTCGATAGACTCTCTTCTTAGGCATTAGTATGGGTATCGGTTGGGCTATCGGCCGATAGGTGGCCGATAGGTTCTGTTGTGTTACACTATAAATGTGTTGTTTTGAGCGTGAGCAGCTCATTCCTTCCCCATTTTCCCTTTGCGTCGCGAGAGAGGATATAGAGGGGAGAGTTCTTCATCCGGGTCGATTTTCATCATTTCTTTTCGGTTGTGAGGCTCGGATAATCAATCCGACGCGTGTTCTACGGATCTTAATACTTGAATCACTCAAGGTAATATCTCTTGAAACCCTACCTTTTTGGATAATTGGGGATTTTGGGGTTTTGTCCGATTCTTTCCGTTTCGTTGATGGATTCATGATGAATATGATTATTCTTGTTGGTATTCTTAGTTTCCTACGGATTCATGGTATATTTCGTGATTTTTACGGAATCGAGAGGGTTCGGTTGTGGTCGCCCTCGTTGTTGTTTGTATACGAATATACATGAATCGTAGGCGGGTTTCGGGAGTATTCCATTTCCATAATCGTTTAGAAGTGGTTGTGATTGTGCTATTCAAATCGTTAGGTTCATTTCCGCGGTTCCTTGCGGTCGTGTTCAACTCTTAGTTAGTTCGTGTCATCGTCTAATTAATCGAGGCAAGTATCCTTATGAACTTACAATCTTGGCATAGTAGTTTTGTATGAGAAATTGTATGTGTGTGTATGCTCACTACGGGTTAGACTCGGCGGGGTCTCGGTAGGGGTCACGGAGGTGTGGATCGACGAGCTTTGCTTTTAACCACTACGGGTTAGATCCGACGGGGTCTCGGTAGGGTCCACGGAGGTGTGGATCGACGGTTAATTGTGGTGAATTTTACAAATGTGATTTGATATTGGCATTTCCGGAAATGAGTGCTTTCAAACGGTTTTCTTTATTGCATGCATTACTATATGTGTAAGATGTAAGTTGTTCATCTGGTTACTTGTACTAGCGTAATTGCTAACCCCTCTGGGGACCCGTTTTGGGGAAATTCGTTTTATGAATTTCAGTCGGAGTTCATCGGGACGAGCGGTATTGGACCAAGTACGGATGATGGCCATGCGTGATGATTGTGCATAAGAGACGTCTTAATGTCTTTTTGTCTTTTCATCTTTTATGGCTTTTGAACTAATAGCTGTACTCGAGTACTTAAGAGTTCTTGTTCATCCAGATTGTATTGTTGTGTTTATGTTGTGTTGGATGATGATGTTATATTGACCGGTTGAACCGGGTGGGTTGTTCTGTTTTGCGTCTTTATGACTTGGTGTTATTTTATCGTTTCTGTGAGTCGTGGTGTATGATGCTGTTCAGCCTGGTGGGTCCCATATAGGGATTCACGGCGCTGTAATATACCTCGGATATCCTGGGGGTGTTACAAATATATTTGCAAAGGTACTTTTAATGATGGACTATATGTCGTTAATACTGCACAAACTCCTATGCATAAATCACTTAACTCTTTGTCTAAACCTAAAAAGAGAAAAGAACCTTCAAGCATAAACCAAACATATCTGTGGCATTTACGGTTAGGACATGTAAACCTTAGAAGGATTCAAAGATTGGTAGATGATGGCCCATTGGATGATCTCCAAGTTGAGTCATTTCCAATTTGTGAATCCTGTCTGGAAGGTAAGATGAGCAAAAGGGTTTTCAAAACCAAGGGAAACCGTGCTCAGGATGTGTTAGAATTGGTTCATACGGACGTATGTGGTCCAATGAATATCCAGGCTAGGGGTGGTTTCGAATACTTCATCACGTTTATAGATGATTATTCGAGATATGGATACATCTATTTGATACGACGTAAGTCTGAAGCCTTTGACAAGTTCAGAGACTTCAAGGCTGAAACGGAGAAGCGTCATGGGAAGAGTATCAAGTCGCTATGATCTGATCGTGGTGGCGAATACCTTAGTGGAGAGTTTTTGGATTTCTTGGCGAATGAGGGGATTTCGTCCCATCTCACCGCACCGGGAACTCCACAACAAAATGGTGTGGATGAAAGAAGGAATAGGACTCTTTTAGAAATGGTTAGATCAATGATGAGTTATTCAGATTTACCTATTTCGTTTTGGGGATACACCTTAGAAACAGCGGCGTACATTCTAAACCTGGTGCCTTCGAAATCAGTTCCAAAAACACCCACAGAACTATGGAGTGGGCGTAAGCCCAGTCTAGGACATGTTCGGATTTGGGGTACTCCAGCACATGTGCTGAATAAGGAAGCTGATAAATTGGCATCTCGTACAGAAGTGCGAGTGTTTGTAGGATACCCTAAGGGAACGAAGGGTGGCTTGTTCTATAGTCCCCAGGATCAGAAGGTCATTGTTAGCACCAATGCCCTATTTCTGGAAGAGGATTATATGATTAGTCACAAGCCCATGAGCAAGATAATTCTGGAAGAGCTGAGGGGCGAGACTCCGTCTATACCAATCGTACAAGCGCCAACTAACACTGCACCACGTATTGATTCTGAAACTTTTACACCAACTCAGGATTTGCCTCGTCGTAGTGGGAGGGTTGTTCGTCAGCCCGAACAATTCATAGGCATGGGAAAGTCTTCGGACTCAATCCCAGACGAAGATGAATCAGTTCCCTGGACCTATAAGGAGGCAATCCAAGATAAAGATGCTGACTCCTGGCAAGAAGCAATGTAATCAGAAATGGGATCTATGGATTCCAATCAAGTGTGGGAGCTAGTAGAGCTACCTGATGGTGTACAAGCCATTGGGAGTAAATGGGTCTACAAGCGAAAGAAAGGACGTGACGGGAATGTTGAAACCTTCAAAGCGAGGCTTGTTGCAAAAGGTTACACTCAGAAAGAGGGTATCGATTATGATGAAACCTTTTCACCAGTAGCCATGCTTAAGTCAATCCGGATTCTTTTAGCTATAGCTGCGCATTTGGATCTGGAGATTTGGCAGATGGATGTCAAGACTGCATTCTTGAATGGGAGTCTAGACAAGGAAATTTATATGCGCCAAGCAGAGGGATTCATTGCTAAAGGAGAAGAGCACTTGGTGTGCAAACTTAAGAAATCCATTTATGGACTTAAGCAAGCATCTAGATCTTGGAACACTTGTTTTGACGAAGTTGTCTAGTCATATGGATTCGTTCAATGTTCGAGTGAGAGTTGTGTGTATAAGAAATGCGATGGAAACGTGTTGGTGTTTCTTGTACTGTATGTAGACGATATCCTTCTAATTGGAAACAACGTGAAGGAATTGTCGGACGTACGGGTATGGCTATCTGAGCAGTTCGATATGAAGGATCTAGGAGAAGCAGGACACATCCTTGGAATCAGGATCTTTCGTGATCGGAAGAAGAGGATGTTGTGCTTATCCCAGGCATCCTATATCGATACAGTGCTGAAGCGGTTTGGCATGGAGAATTCCAAGAAAGGTTTTCTACCTTACAGACTTGGAATTCAACTATCTAAGAACATGTGTCCTAAGACACAAAAGGAGATAGATGACATGAAGATGGTCCCTTATGCATCTGCTGTGGGAAGTCTCATGTATGCTATGCTTTGCACTAGACCAGATATCTGTCATGCAGTGGGCATGGCTGCTAGATATCAGTCAAACCCAGGACCAGGACACTAGATTGCTGTCAAGCACATACTCAAGTACCTGAGAAGGACTAGGGAGTACATGCTTGTATATCAATCAGACGACCTGTTTCCGGTGGGTTACACTGACTCAGATTTTTCATCGGACAAAGAAAAGTCCAAGTCTACTTCGGGTTATGTGTTTAGCCTGGGAGGTGGAGCCATTAGTTGGAGGAGTGTGAAGCAGAAATGCATCTCGGACTCTACCATGGAAGCCGAGTACGTGGCGGCCTCGAGGCGGCAAGGAGGCGGTGTGGCTCAAGTACTTCTGCAGGACTTAGATGTGATTCCCGATTTTCCAGAGGGTATTACAGCTTTTTGTGATATCTTGGTGCGATCGCAAATTCAAGGGAACCACGAGCCCATCAGGCAAGTAAACATATCAACCGCAAGTACCACATCATACGACACTTCGTAAAGGAAGGAGACGTAGTTGTAGCCAGGGTTGCATCAGAAGATAATCTTGCTGACCCTTTCACGAAAGGCCTACCTTCAAAAGTTTTTGAAAGGCATGTGGAAGGAATGGGATTACGGTGTATGACAGCATTGCTTTGAGTATAAGTGGGGGAAATGAGAGACTATGTAATAGAGTAGTATACTTAAAAGCATGCTTTGAGTATAAGTGAGAGATTGTTAGGATTGTATACTGCAAAGCATACTTTATGCTTGTATTACCTAATTTCCCTGTTACTACCTATGAGGATATTAATTACACTTAATCACATGATTTGCATATTAATTCACGTTATGGTTATGCAAATGAAATGTCTAAATTATTTTATATTGTAGATAATGTGGTGTGTTGGTGTCACACGGAAGATCACATTATCGGTGCCTTATAAAATAATATAATAGTTCACAACCTATATAATTATTAGACAAATTATATAAAGGGTTGTAGTGTATGCTTGAGAATAGTTGGTCTTGACTATTAGCATATATTAGCGTATTTGCATATGTTGAACAGGATCGAGGTGAGATAATGTCTTCTCTACTGACTGTAAGAAGAACGTAAATCTCGGATAATTATTATTTCTTAATTCTAAGTATATAATATTTAATTGTGTATTTATAATAATTATTGCTTTGATTTATCATAGGTGAGAGTCAAAATGATCGACTCAATAAGCCTCGTATCTTGGGCAATAATATTGTTTATACGACAATTATTATTATTACTAGAAATCGTGTCCCGACTCGTGCGGGTTGATGATGTCCCCTTGAGGAGCTCGATAATGATTATTATATTAAACCTATGAGTGGATTTAATCCCGATATAATAATAAGGTTCGAGTGGTACTACTCTTGGATAAGATATTAATTAATTAAAGCTGTCAGTAGCTTATAATTAATTAATGGACATTCGATATCTTAAACATGGGAAATAATATATTTAATAAGGAGCCCAATTTCGTAATTTGGGATATTGGTGGGAAGTGCAATATCAAACTTTTTAGTGGACTAAGTTGATATTAATTGATTCATCATATATTAGGAAAAGTCCTAATAAGGTAAGATGAATTAATTGGGAGTCCTTCCATAATCCTCCTTTAGATCCCTAGTAGTAGTCCAAGAGCCTATAAATAGGACATTATGGTTGATGGCCGATTTTAATGCTTCTTCATACACAAGGAATTTAGATTTTTCTTCTAAGTGTTTAATTGTGGATCTTGACTTGTGTCTTTGATTCCACAATTGAGAGAACTCTTTAATTCTTGCTACACATCGGAATTACTTGAAGAAAAGAAAATTGAGAATTGTGAGGCATAGTGTTTCGGCCGATCCATAAGGTGTCCAAGCAAGATCCGATAGTTCGTTGCCCACACGACGTCCGGTTCAAGACGGATCATACTCTAGAAGGTCTGAAGGTAGAAATACAAGGCGATCAACAAGGAAGTAACCAACGCGCTTCAAAAGGTAATATCCTATGATCTTGGATCTAGATTAGGATATTTTAATTAATCAACATATTTAATTAATAAATAATAAATAATATTTAAATTGCTTGTTAGCCTTAGTAATTAATTAATTAGCATGCCTAAATAGATCTAATGCTCGTAGATGCGTAAAACGCTGTTATCATATTTTCCAAAACTTCGCTTCCGCTGCATTTTACTTTCCAACAATATGTGCTATGTGGCTTTATTGGTATGGTAGCGTGAATTTGCTATAGCGATTTTTGACTTTTGAGCCATGTTGATTGGATATGTTCGACGGGTTGTGACTGGTTGTTCGTACGCCTGAGAGGTTTGTTCAACAGTCGGGTGTGTTTCTTTGAGATCCATTGTATGTGATTTGTGTAACATTTTAAGAATGTTATTCTTTCGTGTATCAGTTTCTGTGGTTCTGTATTGATCGTGTTGGAGCTTACCATGCGATGATATTCTCGGTTCTTGTTGATCCTTCATCGGTAGTATTGAAGTTTATTATGTTGATGATATTCTCAATTGTGTTTTGACCTCTGGATGGTCATATTGGAGTTTATCACGTTGATGATATTCTCGGTTAATTTGTTGGTTGATCATTGCTAATGATCGTATGAGCGTTCGATTTTGTGTCGATATTTCGGGATTTGTATCGTTGTATCGGGCAGTTGTTTCTCAGATGTATCGTGCATTATTGATTGTATCAGAATTGGGACTTGATTGTGCGATCAGGCAGACAGGATTTGACACGGATAGATTATTTCATCCAAAGATGATATATTTTTTTAAGACTCATGGAATTGTGATTGTAGGCATATTTAAGCTTTACAGTGAAGTCACT
The DNA here is from genome assembly GCA_033398695.1 of Orobanche coerulescens. Classification (NCBI taxonomy): domain Eukaryota; kingdom Viridiplantae; phylum Streptophyta; class Magnoliopsida; order Lamiales; family Orobanchaceae; genus Orobanche; species Orobanche coerulescens. The sequence continues at coordinate 58,519,670 of CM065803.1, forward strand.
AGCTAGTATCTTAGGAGATCGTCGACTTTGCGCATATGTAAGTATACTGTTTTGGTTATTTGTTAATGATGATGATTGATCGTTGTCGTGATGGTTATGGAATATTTTTTATTGAACAGTTTGTTTGTTTTTCTATGACGGATTGCAAGTTTCGAGGACGAAACTTAGTTTAAGTGGTGTAGTATGTAATATTCGGAATTTCTACTACTATTATTTAATGTTATTTTATCCGATTTACAGCGCAGAATCTATAAGGTATGGTGTTGTGTGGCGATTTATACGCCTCGGCGGCGATCGAAAAAAAGGCCGAGCGACCGAGTCCATGACCAAATGAGCTACGGCGAACTTGTTAAACGAAGGCAACAATCCACCTTCGAGCATCTAGCGATCGACCCTCAAGGTGATCGCCTTTAGGCACCCAGTGATCGACTCTGGTGTCCGACCCAGGACGACCGACCTGTGCCACGAACAAAGACCATCGTCCGTCAAAGTCTACGAAGACTGGATCTCAAAGCAAGCGCCCATGTGCAGATCCGCGAAAGGCGCCGCAAAACATGGATCGTTGACCATAGCCTGTCGCCACCTTCTAACCTACCGATAGACCTGCCGAAAGGTACAAGGTGGGACCTCCCGGGACAGCGACTCAAGACACGTGCAGACTTCTCATTGGTCCGCACAGCTGGCAGCCAGCAACTCCTGCGGACTTTAAAGAGACCAACCCATGTGATAAAGACGATCGCCCGCTTATTATAATACAGCAGAGACGATCGCCCAGCAACTCCCAGTGCTATAAATAGAGAACCTCCAGCAACTGGAAAAAGGTTCCTCTCAGTTCCACTCACGACGGAGAAAGGTTCGCAACTACGTTGGCAAATACATACAAACGTACACACTTTCATGCTCTCGGCTTCCTCTCTTGAATCTATCTCAGGATTTCTCTCTCAGCACCTCTCAACTGGAAGACGGTCGGCAGAGACAAGAACTCCCTGCAGCACAGATTCGAAGAGACTCACAAGTTCAGGAGATCATACATTCAGCTAATACACACTGTGAGAGACCGTCGATTTCTCACAGTCGTCACAGCACCCCATCGTTGTTACAAGAACTCATAGCGCATCATATCTGGTTCTTCCGGCAATCTTCATGCTCCATAGCTAAGATAACTAGAGTCTTTACACTCATTGTAATTGTACTCTAACATTAATATTTGTACTCCAAAGTATTTGTATTAATAATATCTCGCGAGAGCATTCAAGCCCGGGACTAACAACCCCGGCAAATCTTGTGTTATTTACTTTTCCCACGGAAGTGTTCTCGCACTTTGTTTGCTACTCATCCATTTCAGCAATATCTATCTCTGGATAATATTTTAGGTAGCAACAATTGGCGCTAGAAGAAGGGGTCGAACCATCGTTTTTTATTCCTACCATCCCGAAGAACACTCACTGTTCTCGGGGCATATACTTGAAGTGACACTCACTGCTCTTCAAAGAAAAGCCTTCAGAGTCATGACGTCTGCCACCACATCGAAGAGAGCCACTCTCCGAACCACCGGACATCATATCCCGGCTCGATCCGAGCCCCAGCCGACGGCAGAGGGTAGCCGCGGCGACGCGAGACTCTCGATCCCGCACCTGAGGGACGGCCCCAGCCTTTCACTCGACCAGTTACAAACCGCGGAACAGATCGAGGAGGCTATGTCCATCCTAAAAGAGCGACGGAGAGCATGCGCGACGCCCGCTATAACTCCCTCGGCCATCCGCCGCGTGGGCAAACGGAAGTTCAAGGGGCTACTGGGCGAGCGATTGTCAGAAAGCCCCGATTCGCGAGAAAAGGTTCTCGCAAGGCCGGACGGTTCCATATTCATTCGCTTGGGAAGCGATCCATTATGGCGACCGGGGCATTCTGGCCCCAACCACGAGACGATGGAATCCGAGTCCGTCACCAGGAGTTCGGCTTACCCAACTCCCAACCGAATACAGGTCAGCCGTCTGGCTCCCGCTACGAACGCCAGGGGGTCAGTACTTGATCGCCTCGGCTCCCGCTCCGAGCGCCTAGCCGCGAGCAGACAGACCACGGCAATGACTGCTATGCAACGCCAGCTCGACGAGATGAAAGTGCTCTTGGATACTGGGGCAAGCGCCAATAGAAAGATCATCGGACCGACCGAGCCATTTGCGGTCCACATCGAACTTGCACCCGTGCAACCAAGGATCGCTCCTCCCAAAACACCTCTATATGAAGGGAGATCGGACCCGAGACCCACCTAAGCAAGTTTCGAATCTACATGACCGGGTGTGGGGCATCTGACGCGACCAAGTGCTGAATCTTCCCGTTAACATTGGGTGAGCTGGCCCATAGATGGTACGTCTCACTACCACCACGATCGATCATCTCCTTTGAGAAACTGGCGAGTGACTTCACGTCATACTTCGCCACCAAGGTCGCCAGACTAAAAGGCCCCCACCGCATGATGAAAATCAGGCAGAGGGAAGATGAATCCGACGCAGATTACATCGATCGGGTGGATGAGATAGTCCTCACCGGCGAGCCCATCAGTGACGAGATCGCTCTCTACTCGGTCCTGGGGGGATTCTACGGTCATTCGCCCATGTTTAGGCATCTCACCAAGGACATCCCCCCCACCTACGCGATCTTCCGCGCTAAGGCTTCCGACTTTCTGGCCAGGCAGAGGCTGCTCACCCTCCATCTAGGCGAGGGAACGCCACCTCCCGTCCAAAAGACGGCGATCGCCAAAACCAAAAAGACGGTCGCCAAGACACCCGGCGATCTCAAGACCTTCGAGGATGTGGAAGCCCATCTCCTCCGCAAGTTTAACCGAACTCCGACCCACATTTTTTACGCCATCAAGGGGCGCAAATCGCTAAATAAGCCAAAGGCAATAAGGGACCACAGTCATCTGGACCGCAATCAATATTGTGCTTACCACAAGAGTCCCGGCCACAACACAACCAATGCCGCAACCTCCTCAGACAACTCTGGAAATTGTTCGAGGAGGGCAAGTTGGACAGTTTATTGGCTTAGCCGGAGCCCCATCAATCTCCCAACACGGTCGCCCGAGTCGAACGCGAACAGGTCGGAAAGCTCATACGAGCCGACCCCTCGATCAACGTCGGCGACCGTATCTACATGCTTCAATCAAGAAGAGAAAACTTCGGAAGTCTCTCCCCGATTCCCGCCTCGTCAAACCAAAGGCTACTGCCTGAGCAAACGCTTCAAAAAAGAGGATGACTCGCTCGCCCTCTAAAGTTCATCATCAGCATGATGGACCTAGGCAGCGATCGCCTCCCCTAGCACAACGTATACCATCGAGGATCATCATCTGACATGATGGTCCGAGGTAGAAAAGTGCCGCCATGGTTGCGAAAATCGATGAAACCAACGATCCGTCCATGCAAGGTTCCTTTGGGCTTCGATCGCTCGCCCTTCGTTTAAATACGAGGCGGGCGTAGCCGAAGGACTCTCCAAAACAAATCATAGGATTACTCGCTCGCCCTCTAAAGTTCGTCATCAACATGAAGAACCTAGGCAGGCAATCTCCTTGTTAGTAATATGCCCTCGAATGCCACTCAGATGATGAGAGAGTGAGAGCAATTGTATTGTAATTATGAATATTATATTTAATAAGGCAATTATTATTTCTATATTATTGTATATCACTGGCATTGTGATTTTGTATATAGAATAATAGTCCTTGCATTTGAGAGTGAACATTCTACTCCTTATGGAGATAAGGAGATAGGCACTAGAAGTGTTTAGAGCTCGAATGCTTAACTAGTTCGCAAGTCGATAAAACTTAACAGGACATTAAGTTTTAATAAGACTTGTATAACTGATGCTAGGATGTGTGCACGTCTTGATAGCATAGTTATAAGTATATTGGTGGAACCAGTATACTCGAACACGACTTATACTCGATTCAGTCACACGGTATTCACTCTCGGAGAGTCGATGACGAATCGAAAGGTTGTGATAATATACGTGGACCTTTGACTTGAGGGTTCAGTAGAAGATGTGCCTGTGACGTTTAGTTTGTCATTAGAGTAGTTAGACTCATTTGCTTAATTGCTGAGTCGACCTCGAAGTGCGGACTATACGGGCAGGTAACAGTCTTTGCTGTATGCCAAGAAAGGATTTTATCTCCTGTTAGTGAGCAGGCGAATGTCCTATATGGTTAATGGCAAATAAGATCATAAGTCTTTGGCCAAAGCATTGTGATACAGTCGTATTAGATACACTATTAATCAGTCGGTCTTGATTTGCATTAACACATGTATAGAGTTTAGTCAACAGTAGGGTTTGACTTTACCGTGACCCGAAGACTTGACCGGGACATCTGATGAAGGGTCTATACGTATATAGTATTCACGACATAACGGTTCTGGAATGATTCATTCATTCGTTCTCAGTCGGGGTTTACAGTGCGGCCCGCTAGGCTAGCTAAGTGCTGCCCGCACTCATTTTGGTTCCTCCCAATGCCGACTGAGACGAACCTACGGAGTCGCGCAATAGGATCATTGATGGATAAATATGAATTAATAATCTCTCTTATAATATTAGATATTAGATATCTAATTTTGATTTATCGGATAAATCAAATAGCGGTCTTATGAATTGTAAGTAGGTTACTCGGTGATTACTTTAATTCATAAATTATATTTCTTAGAGAAATATATATTTGTGTGTGATATAATTAATTAATTGGATTAATTAATTAGTCCAAACACATTGGAAATAAAACGGATTCGTTTGACAAACATCCGGTACACGAGGGATTCGTTTTGACGAACATCCAGTACACGAGCCGAGTAAATTCGACCCGTCTTCTTGGAAATTTCCCTTAAGGCCGCCCCCCTCCCTCTCTTGTCTCTTTTATACTTATTTTATGTCACTAGGTGACATATGTGAGGTGTATTTGATACCCTCAATCATGTGTTAAAGGTAGACTTTCATTTTTTTTATAAATAAAAGTCTTTAAAAAGGAGAGAGGACAACTTCTCGCAAGAACTCAAAATCACGAATTTGAGAGAGAGTGTAAGGTTGAAAACTTCATCTTGATCTTAGAGACAAGATATAAGAAGAATACATTGAGAGAGAAAATTCCTACAAGCTTTCATCAAATTCCGGCGTGTGAAGTAGAGGCATCTTGATTTAGGTGCTTGGAACGAAGGGCTCTTCATCATCATACGAAGGTTTTTCAGAGACATCATAGGTATGGGACTTTGATTCCTTGATCTTCGTATTTTTCTTTTCATATATATGTTACTTGATCGATCCTCTTAGGGATTCCGTTTATTCTTCCGCTGCGTTTATTTTCTGTGGAATCCCAACAGTGGTATCGGAGCAAGGTCAAATATATCGTATATACGATCTTCTTTGCATTTGGAATGTTATTTGATGATGTTTATGATTTAGAATCATAATAGATATAATCGAAGAAATTTAATCGTTCGTAGTAAGTCAAGTTTCGACTATTTTATGTGAATTATAAATTTGAAAATTTTGATTTTTGTTGATTTATAAGTTCTTCATGAAGTTAAGATACTTTTTCGTTTTGGAAGCGAGTCGAAAAAATGATAAAAACGGGGGTTAAACACGAATACCGCACGAAGACGCAGTGCAGCGACTCATCGGATCGCCGCTGGCCGCCGAGAGTGACTCGGTAGGCTTATCAGAGCTCGCCGCCACTGTCGGGCGATGGTCGAGAGTGACTCGGTCGGCGGTTCTCGGGTTTTTGGCCCGATTTTGATTTGGGCCGTGGGTGGGCCTCGATAGGATTTTCAGGACTCCATTTTGTGTTTATATTTCGTTGTAATAATTTCCAAATTTAAATTGGATTTAATTGGATTTAATAAAATATTTGGAATATCTTTTTATTAAGGAAAATTATTAGACGAGAATATTGTTTTGGCCGGATTACTTTGAACGGATTAAAATGACGATTATAAATATTAATTTGATTAATATTGTAGAAATTAAATAGAGTAATTTTTTTATTAATTGGATTAATATATTAATTGATTATTTAATTTCATTTACCGTTACATGTTGTATGGAATGCCTTATGTGATGGTGATATAGCTCGTGGACTTAGTTGTTGATTTGTTCGATTCGATATGGTTGTAAAGGCCATTTTGAGCCTATTTATTTTTACTAGAAAATATGTATAATAGGACGTATTGTACAATGATGTAATTATTCATATGGCTATGACGAAGACCGAAGACGACCGACTAGAAGACGAAGAATCAATACTGTATTTTTCCTTTCTTTATTTGGCTTAATACTTAGGAAAAAGTCCATGAGCTATATGTTGGTAGTAACTAGGTTGCTATTTATTGTTTTTCATTTTGAATGATTGACAAACCACAAACCGAGCTTATAAACGGAGGTGCAAAGTGTAACATATAATCGCGTTAATACTCCCACTTACAAACACTAAGTTATAAAGGTTACGAGGTTTCCTACCCTCTGTCAAACTCATGGAAAATTGAAATCTAAACCGGAATATTATTCTTCCGAGTATGTCGGGGTAATATTTTTGGGGAAAGTTGATAAATTCCTAGAGTGCATTAGATGCCTTTGGTTGTGACAAATCAAACCCCTATAAACCGTATGGGTTGCCGGGTAAAGATTCAATTGTCAGACTAATAGGAGTTGACGGTTTAAACTTAGATAGTTCAGCGAGCCATAGAAACCGAATGGGTTGAGGGCAAGTGAACTAGGGGTAAAAGTGTTGGGTACGGATTCGGATATTTGCGCCATTTGCGGAAGCGTAAATAAAATTGCGGAAAATAAATGATGCAAGGATTTATAGAGGTTCGGCTATAAACGAGCCTACGTCCTCTCTTTATCTTTTTCAATAGGTTACAGATAGCAACCTCTACTCCTCTCTTCTATCGGTCGAGGTATAACCGTTACAATCACGTCTTCTATTGGTCTGTGATAAACCACTCGTACTTGTCTTTGCGTCGGTCCAAGTTAAACCGTTTTCCTTTTCTATCGGACAAGGAATCAACCGCTCTAGCTTTATATGGGTACTAGATAAACCTCACGAAGATAGCGATTGCGATTCTAACAATGCCGGATCCTTGATCCTAACAACACCGAATCCAATCGTATCTTTTCTTTCACCACTCGTGTATGTTTTAGTGAATTCTCACTCAAACACTTACAATTAAGCTAAATATCAACACCAAGAATGTGCATAATAATATCACAAGTATAGACACTTTGCTCAAGGTTGTTGTGCTCAAACAATACCATAGGGATGGTATTTATAGGCTCCATCATCAAACTAGCCGTTAGCTGCCAGACTGCTCATTACGTACGTTATCATCTCCTTATTACGTACGCAAGCCTCGTTACGTACGTTAACCACCAAGGGTTACGTACGTAAGCATCTTCCAGTTCCAGTCCAGGGAGTTTCGTCTTTTGAGTTACGCACGTTAACAATTTCTTCGTTACGTACGTTAAGATTACATCACTGATGACGTCATATATCCGTTGTATGCTTTGCTGACTTTGACTTCTCCAACGTTCACTTGGTTTGAACTACATTACGTACATTATCTCTCATCCATTACGTACGTTAAGCTGCTTACATTTACGTACGTTAATCATGCTGAGTTACGTACGTTAGGCTTGTGCAGAACACTATTTTCCAGCTTCGTTTTCTTTGATTCTTGGCTTCGCCTCTTCGTTGTTTTGTTTTACTTATCAACATTAATCATCAAAACACTTTTAATTTATGTATGGAACAAAATGTTCCAACAATCTCCCCCTTTTTGATGATTACAAAACAACACTTCGTCAATGGGATTTACCTGCAAAAATACAAATATATGTATATGTGTATAGACCAAAGTTTTCGACTTTGTCCATTTCGTTAGTTTCTTCTCCCATTTCTTTTTCGACTCCTTCTTTTCTTTTCTCCTTTTCTTTTCTCATTTTCAAATTTTCATCGTCTTTTCGACGTCTCCGCATTTTTCTTTTTCTGTTATTTTCGACTTTTCCTTTTCATTTTTTGATTTTCTCCTCCTTTTAGGGTTAATCCCATTTTCGACTTGTTTTTCTCCTTCTCCATTCTCTCCCCCTTTTTGTTTTCATCAAAAAGTGGATAAAATATCAATTGAAATAAATAATATCAAAATATAAAATATGCATGATACAATTTATGAATAATTGCATAAAGGGTAAAAACTCCCCCTGAGAATAATATCTCTTCTTAAAAAAATACTCCCCCTGAGTAAAATACAAAAATCAATTTTTGGGGATCCAACCTATAGTTGGTTTTTGTTTCGAGACATAAACAATATTTGAAATATTTGTTCCTTTAGGAACCCAAATTTTCTTAATTTTTATCGTCCGGTGAGGACTTTTGCAATTTGAAACGTGATACCCGATTTTCAAACACTTTTTGCAATGGGGTATCTTGAAATTAACGGATTCATTTTTCGAACGTGGTTTGAATCCTAACCCCTCTTTATTTAGAGTATATTTTTGAACACGAAGCATTTGTTCAAATTTCCCGTTTCCACACGAGAATTTTTTTGTCAAAGATTTAAGCTCGGTTTGAATTTTAGCGAAATCATTTTTCAAAATATTTTCATTTTCAATACACTTTGAATGATCGATTTCAACAAATTTTCCCTTTTCGATAATTTTGGAATTTTCAATTTTCAAAGATTTAATTTTAGACTTAAGGGATTTTATTTCGGATAAAGCGTTTTGAAAATCCGTATGTAATAATTCAAATGCATCAAAAAGTTCATCACGGGAGGATGTACTTACTTGGCTTTCGATGTCGCTGTCGTCAAACGAACTTCGGACCATGAGAGCGAGATTATTTTGATCGATAAATTCGTCGTCTTCGTCTTCATCGCTCCAGGTAGCCACGAGAACCTCCTTCTTGGGTTTGGCACGGCAATGCTTAGCGAAGTGGCCTGGTTTTCCACATAGTCGACAAGAGTTGTCGAATTTCTTCATTTCGCTCGAGATATCCTTCTTCCTCCGGTTTAATAAAGTTTGGAATTTATTAATATTCTTGGCATAATATGCCGCTTTTTCGTCGCTTTCTTCCACCGAGATTTCTTCTTTCTTTCTCGATATCTTAGCCTTCATGGCTAACGATCGTTCCTTCGGCTTCGGCTTGACACTTCGTGATTTTAACACGATCTCATAATTGATTAGTGAACCAACAAGGGCACTAAAATCGAGCGTGTTGAGATCTTTGAATTCCATAATCGCGGTCACGGTGCCGTCCCATTCGCTAGGTAGTGATCGTAAAATTTTCTTAACTTTTTTACTACTAGATAATGGTTTTCCGAATGACGCAAGTCCATTTGTGATAACCGAGAATCGGTCGAGCATATTGGTGATTGACTCGTCACCTTTCATCATGAATAACTCGTAGTCATGGAGAAGTATATTGATTTTCGTCTCCTTGACTTGAGTCGTCCCTTCGTGTGTGATTTCTAGAATTTTCCATATTTCTTTCGCACGCTCACACGATGAGATTCGATTGACCTCTTCCGGATTTAAGGCACAAAATAAGAGTTGAGTAGCCTTACAATTTAGATGGTCATTTTTCCAATCGGCATCGTCGTATTCTTCGAAAGATTTGAGCGTACCGTCGGATTTGATAGGAATTTTTGGGCCAAGGCAAATAATCTTCCAAATCTCTATATCGTAGGCACAAATAAATATCGACATCTTTTTCTTCCATGTCAAATAATTTGAGCCATCGAAGAATGGTGGTCGGTTGAGAGCAAGGCCTTCGACTGGAGCAAATTGAAACGCCATTGGATCTTTTTCTCCTCGGATGTTAAGCCGCGTATTGGAGTACCGCTCCGATACCAATTGTTGGGTACTGTAACACCCCCGATATATTCAGGAATATTACAGCGCCGTAAATCCTTTACATAAGGATTTACAAGGCTGAAGAATTGAACAGACATTAAAAGGTACTAACGAATGGAATAACGGAATTAAGATACAACGGTTCTGACCAAATACTGAAAGTACAGTTGTTCAGCAGGAACTTAATAATACATCACCAAATCCAAATTCAGCATAAATGACTTCGTACTCGAGTACTTATTGAAATAACCAATAAACAACAGACAAATGAACCCGGCCAAAACATCACTCTGCACCCTCGTCGTCATGCAGCTCCAGTGGTTGTTTTCCCGCTCTCCTGGATCCTGAACATAAACAAAATGTTCACCCCCGAAGGGGTTAGCACAACGATACTAGTACAAGTACCACAACATATTATTCATATCTCACGAAGAATAATAACGTAAACGACAAAATACTAACGACTCTTCTCCTACGAGAAACTCATAAATGACATACACAACTGATAATCACAACATGATATCATAACATACACATGGTAATTCCGTCGATCCAGCGTTCACTGCCTAGAACCCACGATGATCCCGGCAGACCAACCCGTGGTAGAAAAACCCGTCCGATGATCCATCGCACGCTAGCATAGATCCCCCGATGATCCCGTCGGACCAACACGAGGTGGACATACAATAACGACATACATGCACGACAATATGTATAACAACAATACATAAAACAATTAAGGTACTTGCCTCGATTTGAAGACAATAACAATACTTCCACGAAAACGAACACTCGAAGGTCGTCCTCCTCAATCAATCACGCAACAAGATCAAACCTTAACAAAAGAAATGATATAGGATTTATCTCACGTCGTACGAATGTTTAATAATTCGATTTACGGCCAAAAGTTCATAAAATGAAATCTGCCTGAACTGCTTAGCGCACGCTAAGTACTCTGTGTAGCGTGCATTAAGTCTGCTCGATAGCGCACACAAACAACAAAGCCCAGCGTACGCTAACTATACATGGTTAGTACTTCACTAATCATTCGACTGACTCGTCTGATGTCTTAGCGTACGTTACGTACCAAACGTAGCGTACGCTAGCTCGTGTTCGATAGCGCACGTTAATCTTCATAGCTTAGCGTGCGCTAGCTATGCATGGCAGTTTACTGCTGGGCAGTAAACTGTTCTCATCATGATCAAAACAATGAAATCTTCCGTGATAATTCATGTTACCTCCATGAATATCATGTTCATACGATTATGAATGATCTTACGGATAGCAACAACTTCGGATTCAAGGATATGCATACCATTATAAAACCATATTCCATTTCGACTACAAATCTTCATACGACAATTCGAAAGGCTTAACGGTTGATATCAACACCTTTATATCAATCAATATTATCATGCTGAAGTTGTTAAACGTCCCATCTATACTAGATAAATCCTTCCATGATCAATCCTATAGATTTATCTAACAATAATGATGTTAAAGTCAAGTCCAAGATTGCTATGAAGTCATCTACTAGATTCGGATTACCAATGATAGAAGCTTCCTTTACATATTCAATGTAATAAGATTCGAATCATGATGATCATAATCAAGGTACTTAAGGCTTATTCACAATATTTCAAACATGATGTACTTTAGATAATTCACTTATGAAAATAAATATCTCGTTACTATGATCATCCAATTCTTTAGAATTCAACTCTAAGTCTGGAGATAGATTGAACATACCTTAATATGATGAAAATCACTGAACCGTAAGGTAGAATCCGACTCCGGTTGGTTGTATGCCACTCCAAGATGCTATTCCGCTTCAATGATTACTCCCAAGTGATAACCAATATATAAACACCAACAAGATGAGTTCTAAGTGTGTAAGAGGATTATTTCAGCTCTCTGGACTCTCAAGAATGCAGAATGGACGAGTAAAATGTAAGCCAAAATGGGTTGTTGTCCCATTTATAAAATTCTGCATTTTAACAAGTTAGCGCACGCTACTAAGCTTTCCTTAGCGTGCGCTAATAATAGTTGACTTGAGCTGTCCGAGTTCGTCATGGGAATCTTATCCGGACCCATGTCCCGGCTGGCGCATGTGCTAGCCGTCCCGCTCAATAATTGAGTTCTTAGCACACGCAACTCCTACCTGCATAGCGTGCGCTAGTAGTAGCCCGATAGCGCGCGTTAAGCTACATTCTTAGTGTGCGCTATCACGAGTTTGCATGAGAAATTTTGCATGTTTCTATACTTATGTACAAAGATATCAATGCAAGAAACATCATACTCCAATAATCAAAACCACAAATCCAAATAATACAGGGTTTGAATACAGATGAAATACACCGTAATAAATCCGGATATTACATACTCTCCTACTAAAAAGGAGTTTCGTCCCGAAACTCAAGATGAAAATAATTCGGGATATCTAGACTTCATATCAGCTTCCGTTTCCCAGGTGGCTTCTTCCATTCCGTGACGTGACCATTGAACTTTGACCAAAACGATTGGTTTGTTCCTCAGCTGTTTAACTTGACTCTCGAGTATCTTAACCGGTCTTTCTTCAAACGTCCCATCCTGCTCGATTTCGATCTCGCCAAAATCAATGATATGACTGGGATCTGGTATATACCTCCGTAAATGGGATACGTGGAACACGTTATGAACATGGCACAATGACGGCGGCAATGCCAATCTGTATGCCAACTCCCCAACTCTCTCGAGGATCTCAAATGGTCCGATATATCTCGGACTCAGCTTTCCTTTCCTTCCGAAATGAAAGATTCCCCGAGTAGGAGAAACCTTCAAAAGTACATGGTCTCCAGTATTGAACTCCAATGGGCGACGGCGTACGTCCGCGTAGGATTTCTGGCGACTCTGGGCGGTCAACAGCCTTTTACGAATCAAGGCTATCTTCTCTCGAGTCTGCACGATCAATTCTGGTTCTGTTCCGATCAAGTCCGATGAATCGTCCCAGTATAGGGGCGATCTGCATCTCCTTCCGTATAATGCCTCAAACGGTGCCATCTTAATGGAAGCATGCCATCTCAATCAACGGTAGATGAACTTCCCAATCGTTTGACCAATCTAAGGCACAGGCCCTTAGCATGTCTTCCACCGTTTGTATAGTTCTCTTAGATTGTCCGTCAGTCTGCGGGTGATAAGCTGTACTGAAGTTCAATTCGGTCCCCAAGGCCTTATGAACTGCTTTCCAAAAGTGAGACACAAAACGGTCGTCTCGATCAGAAACAATGGTCTTCGGTGTACCATGCAATCGAACTATCTCTGAAATAAATACTCGTGCCAACCTCTCTGGTCCCCACGTATCCTTAATGCCTAGAAAATGAGCTGATTTGGTTAAACGATCAACTATCACCCAAATCATGTTCATTCCTGTCCTGGTTCTCGGCATATTAGTGATAAAATCCATCGATATGTCCTCCCACTTCCATTCAGGAATTGGGAGCGGCTTCAACATTCCAGCAGGCCGTTGATGCTCGATCTTAACCTGCTGACACGTCAAGCATTTAGAAACATAGTCCGCTACATCTTTCTTCATGTTGCCCCACCAGAAATTCTGCTTCAAGTCCTTATACATTTTTTGGTGCCGGGTGGATAGAATAGGCGAACTGTGAGCTTCCTTCATAATTATCTGTTTGAACATCATCATCGGGGACGCAGAGTCGGTTACGAAATCTCAAAACTCCATCATCATGAATTATGAATCCGGGGGCCTTTCCTTTGATCACTTCCTCACGTAACCGAATCATCGAGGATCATTTGCCTGTCTAGATTTGATTCCTTGATTAATGATGAAGTTATCTCCATCACGCATGATTGTCCTTGGACTCTTTGTAACCACACTTCAATTCCTTCACGAATCGTCTCTCGTTGAAGGCTAAGTTGGGAGGTCGGCGTCTCCAGATCTCGAATAGAAACAGGCTTGCGGCTAAGTGCATCGGCCACTACATTCGCTTTGCTGGATGATATAAAATCTCCAAGTCATAGTCCTTAATCAGTTCTAACCATCTTCTTTGCCGCATGTTTAATTCTTTTCGATGAATATGTAATTGAGACTCTTGTGATCCGTAAAGATCCGACGGTGAGTCCGTCAGATAATGCCTCCAGATCTTCAAAGCAAAAACCACTGTTGCTAGCTCCAAATCATGTGTTGGGTAATTTACTTCATAAGGTTTCAGCTGTCGTGACGCATAAGCGATCACCTTATCATTCTGCATCAATACGCACTCGAGTCCTTGGTTCGAAGCATCACTGTAAACTATAAATCCTCCAGTTCCCTGTGGAAGTGATAGAATCGGTGCCGTCGTCAATCTCTTCTTTAATTCATCAAAGCTAACCTGACACAACTCATTCCACTCAAACTTTTGAGTTTTCTGCAGGAGTCGAGTAAGTGGGCGGGAAATTTTAGAAAATCCTTCCACGAATCGTCGATAATATCCAGCAAGTCCCAAGAAGCTTCGGACTTCTTTCACTTTCTTTGGAGGCTTCCAATCCATAATTGCTTCGATCTTCTGAGGATCTACTCGTACTCCTTTAGCTGACACCACATGGCCGAGGAACATTACTTCCTTTAGCCAGAATTCACACTTAGAAAGTTTGGCGTACAATTGCTCGTTTCTCAAAAGTTCCAATACAATCCGCAAATGTTGCGTATGTTCTTCCGGGCTCTTAGAATACACCAGAATGTCATCAATGAACACGAACACAAATTTATCCAAAAATTCAATGAACACACGGTTCATCAATTGCATAAATACAGCAGGTGCGTTAGTGAGACCAAACGGCATTACTACAAACTCATAATGTCCGTAGCGAGTTCTGAACGCTGATTTCGGAACATCATATTCCTTAATCCTCAGCTGATGATATCCTGATCTCAGATCGATTTTAGAAAATACTGTTGCCCCTTGCAGCTGGTCAAACAGATCATCAATCCATGGCAACGGATACTTGTTCTTAATCGTCATCTTGTTCAGCTCTCGATAGTCAATACACAGTCGGAGCGATCCATCCTTCTTTCGGACAAAAAGAACTGGTGCTCCCCAGGGTGAAACGCTTGGCTGAATATAGCCCTTGTCCAGCAACTCCTCCAGCTGCTTCTTCAGTTCGTACATCTCAGTAGGTGCCATACGATACGGCGCCTTAGAAATTGGTGTAGCTCCGGGTTCCAACTCAATGGTAAATTCCACACCCTTCGTGGAGGTAGTCCAGGTAACTCGTCAGGAAATACATCTGGAAATTCGTTCACAACAGGAATGGATGAAAGTTCCACAATTTCGTCTTCTTTCTTCATTGCATAACACCAGTACCCGATACAGCCCTGTTTCAACAATCTGACAGCTTTCATCGCTTTGATCAATTTTCTTGAGCTTCCCGGTTTCCACCCCTCGAACAATATTTCGGAACCATCGTCAGCGATCAGCGATATATTCCTCCTTCGGTAGTTCACAATTGCTCCATATCGATTAAGCCAATCGTCTCCGAGTATCAGGTCGTCTCCTCGCATTTCTATCACGATCAGATTTGAGAGCCACTCTCTGCCTCCAAATGATATAGGGAAATTTCTAGTTTCTAAGTTTCCGACAATTCTCTCTCCACTCGGTAAACCAACCACATAAGATTCACAAGTATGAAAACCGGAAATATTCAAACGATTTACACAAGACAAAGATATAAAAGAATGTGTAACTCCTGTATCGAATAAAACGCTAACTGGCTGGGAAAGGATCTGGGCACGATGCGACAAAGAAAGATCTCGATCGTCTGTCCTCCTCATCTCGCATGCAGACGTGGGGAGCAGATCCGCACTCGATGTCCCCTTTCGGTCCCATTGTCCTCTTCTCGTCCGCGGCCAAAATTCGAGGCATCTCGAACACTTTGCTGCGTCTGTTGAATCGGCTTCCTTCTGACGGCATTTGTGGTGTACGGGCTCTAAAAGACTTTGCACCTCTTCAAAAACACCGCCCGATGTCCCTCTCATCCACAATCAAAACAAATCACGGCAGAAGGGGGCAATTCCGTCGATAGTGCCTGCCGTCGGGGCGCAGTTAAAGCATTTCTGGTAACATCGGTAATAGTTGATGTCGCTCCAAATTCTTTCCGATCCTAATCAGGTGCGGAGGTTTCTTGAAAGAGTGAAAGGATGACTGGGCCTTACGGGGCCCACTGTTCTTGTGCTCTGTAAAAGTACCAGAGACTTTGTTTCTTGGATTAGAAAATTTCTCCATAGCCGCTTCCTTGATCTCATACGCCAACGCCTTATCCTGGTATTGACGAGTGTGGTACATTCAAATCCGGACATGTACCTGATTTATGGTTTCATCCTCATATCGAAATGGATCATCATTTACGCATCCTGCTCGACCAAATGTCGAACAAATGCCATTTCTTAGTTAAACGTCTTAATTGCGTGGGATCTGGCACATCGGAAGGCCGAGCGAGAAAACTCCCGAACTTTGGCTTCCCTCACGGACGAGGGCAATCGAGCTTCCATCATCAATCTAAACTCTGTCCAATCGGCATCATGGTCTACAGCCGGATGGCTTCCCACCATTCGACGCTTCCCCTATCGTAAAATATTGAGCGATAGAGGCTCTCCTATCGTGCAGGCGATTAATTCCGGCAAAGATTTTCTCCAGTTCTTTCAACCAATGATCCCAGGTGGGAGTCTCAGAAATACCGTCGAATTTGGGTGGTTGCATCTTCACCACCTCTTGCAGCCACCGGTCACCTCGATTTCCCATGTCTGGGATCCCTTGCTGTCTCTCTCCCTGCTGTAGTCCCACCGCCACTTGCATTCGGTCCACGACTTGGGCGAACTGAGTCATCTGGTTCACCACTTGACGAAGGATCTCTGGTACAGCAGGATCTGGTTCGTTATTAATAGATTGTTGCGGCTCGCCTGAGCTATGACTGGCCTGATTAGAAGGCGACGCTTCCCTTTCAGCATTTCTTCGTCCGCGTCCACGACCGCGACCACGTCCACGTCCGCCTCTCAACATACTATAAGCATAAATACTCAATATACAAGAAACAACATCGTTCTAATATTCGAGTATAAAGAGACACAACATGTAAAGAACGAGATAGAGTTTAGGAACTTACAACCACCGTTCGCATGAAGACGTAGGCAGTGCAGTGATGTCATTCACGGCCGGTTACCTCAAAAGACATAAATGACCCCTATTTTAACCCAACGGCCAAGATATCCATAATCTTAGCTCTGATACCATATTCTGTAACACCCCCGATATATTCAGGAATATTACAGCGCCGTAAATCCTTTACATAAGGATTTACAAGGATGAAGAATTGAACAGACATTAAAAGGTTCTAACGAATGGAATAACGGAATTAAGATACAACGGTTCTGACCAAATACTGAAAGTACAGTTGTTCAGCAGGAACTTAATAATACATCACCAAATCCAAATTCAGCATAAATGACTTCGTACTCGAGTACTTATTGAAATAACCAATAACAACAGACAAATGAACCCGGCCAAAACATCACTCTGCACCCTCGTCGTCATGCAGCTCCAGTGGTTGTTTTCCCGCTCTCCTGGATCCTGAACATAAACAAAATGTTCACCCCCGAAGGGGTTAACACAACGATGCTAGTACAAGTACCACAACATATTATTCATATCTCACGAAGAATAATAACGTAAACGACAAAATACTAACGAGTCTTCTCCTACGAGAAACTCATAAATGACATACACAACTGATAATCACAACATGATATCATAACAAACACATGGTAATTCCGTCGATCCAGCGTTCACTGCCTAGAACCCACGATGATCCCGTCAGACCAACCCGTGGTGGAAAAACCCGTCCGATGATCCAGCGCACGCTAGCATAGATCCCCCGATGATCCCGTCGGACCAACACGAGGTGGGCATACAATAACGACATACATGCACGACAATATGTATAATAACAATACATAAAACAATTAAGGTACTTGCCTCGATTTGAAGACAAGAACAATACTTCCACGAAAACGAACACTCGAAGGTCGTCCTCCTCAATCAATCACGCAACAAGATCAAACCTTAACAAAAGAAATGATATAGGATTTATCTCACGTTAAATGCGAATGTTTAACAATTCGATTTACGCCAAAAGTTCATAAAATGAAATCTGCTGAAGCGCTTAGCGCACGCTAAGTACTACGTAGCGTGCGCGTTAAGTCCGCTCGATAGCGCATGCAAACAACAAAGCCTAGCGACGCTAACTATACATGGTCAGATTTCACCGATCGATCGGTGACTGCTCGATGTCTTAGCGTCGTTACGTACCAAACGTAGCGTACGCTAACTCGTGTTCGATAGCGCCGTTAATCTTCATAGCTTAGCGTGCGCTATCTATGCATGGCGATTCTTCAGGCGAAGCTGTTCTCATCATGATCAAAACAATGAAATCTTCCGTGATAATTCATGTTACCTCCATGAATATCATGTTCATACGATTATGAATGATCTTACGGATAGCAACAACTTCGGATTCAAGGATATGCATACCATTATAAAACCATATTCCATTTCGACTACAAATCTTCATACGACAATTCGAAAGGCTTAACGGTTGATATCAACACCTTTATATCAATCAATATTATCATGCTGAAGTTGTTAAACGTCCCATCTATACTAGATAAATCCTTCCATGATCAATCCTATAGATTTATCTAACAATAATGATGTTAAAGTCAAGTCCAAGATTGCTATGAAGTCATCTACTAGATTCGGATTACCAATGATAGAAGCTTCCTTTACATATTCAATGTAATAAGATTCGAATCATGATGATCATAATCAAGGTACTTAAGGCTTATTCATCTCAATATTCCAAACATGATGTACTTTAGATAATTCACTTATGAAAATCAATATCTCGTTACTATGATCATCCAATTCTTTAGAATTCAACTCTAAGTCTGGAGATAGATTGAACATACCTTAATATGATGAAAATCACTGAACCGTAAGGTAGAATCCGACTCCGGTTGGTTGTATGCCACTCCAAGGTGCTATTCCGCTTCAATGATTACTCCCAAGTGATAACCAATATATAAACACCAACAAGATGAGTTCTAAGTGTGTAGGAGGATTATTTCAGCTCTCTGGCCTCTCAAGAATGCAGAATGGGTGAGTAAAATGTAAGCCAAAACGGGTTGTTGTCCCATTTATAAAATTCTGCATTTTAACAAGTTAGCGCACGCTACTAAGCTTTCCTTAGCGTGCGCTAATAATAGTTGACTTTAATCGTCGTGTTCGTCGCGGGAATCTTATCCGGACCCATGTCCCGGCTGGCGCATGTGCTAGCCGTCCCGCTCAATAATTGAGTTCTTAGCGCACGCAACTCCTACCTGCATAGCGTGCGCTAGTAGTAGCCCGATAGCGCGCGTTAAGCTACATTCTTAGCGTGCGCTATCACGAGTTTGCATGAGAAATTTTGCATATTTCTATACTTATGTACAAAGATATCAATTCAAGAAACATCATACTCCAATAATCAAAACCACAAATCCGAATAATACAGGGTTTGAATACAGATGAAATACACCATAATAAATCCGGATATTACAGGTACGGATTCGGATATTTGCGCCGTTTGCGGAAGCGTAAATAAAATTGCGGAAAATAAATGATGCAAGGATTTATAGAGGTTCGGCTATAAATGAGCCTACGTCCTCTCTTTATCTTTTTCAATAGGTTAAAGATAGCAACCTCTACGCCTCTCTTCTATCGGTCGAGGTATAACCGTTAAAATCACGTCTTCTATTGGTCCGTGATAAACCACTCGTACTTGTCTTTGCGTCGGTCCAAGTTAAACCGTTTTCCTTTTCTATCGGACAAGGAATCAACCGCTCTAGCTTTCTATGGGTACTAGATAAACCTCACGAAGATAGCGATTGCGATTCTAACAATGCCGGATCCTTGATCCTAATAACACCGAATCCAATCGTATCTTTTCTTTTACCACTCGTGTATGTTTTAGTGAATTCTCACTCAAACACTTACAATTAAGCTCAATATCAACAACAAGAATGTGTATAATAATATCACAAGTATAGACAATTTGCTCAAGGTTGTGCTCAAACAATACCATAGGGATGGTATTTATAGGCTCCATCATCAAACTAGCCGTTAGCTGCCAGGCTGCTCATTACGTACGTTATCATATCCTTATTACGTATGCAAGCCTCGTTACGTACGTTAACCACCAAGGGTTACGTACGTAAGCATCTTCCAGTTCCAGTCCAGGGAGTTTCGTCTTTTGAGTTACGCACGTTAACAATTTCTTCGTTACGTACGTTAAGATTACATCACTGATGACGTCATATATCTGTTGTATGCTTTGGTGACTTTGACTTCTCCAACGTTCACTTGGTTTGAACTACATTACGTACGTTATCTCTCATCCATTACGTACGTTAAGCTGCTTACATTTACGTACGTTAATCATGCTGAGTTACGTACGTTAGGCTTATGCAGAACACTATTTTCCAGCTTCGTTTTCTTCGATTCTTGGCTTCGCCTCTTCGTTGTTTTGTTTTGCTTATCAACATTAATCATCAAAACACTTTTAATTTATGTATGGAACAAAATATTCCAACAATCTCCCCCTTTTTGATGATTACAAAACAACACTTCGTCAATGGGATTTACCTGCAAAAATACAAATATATGTATATGTGTATAGACCAAAGTTTTCGACTTTGTCCGTTTCGTTAGTTTCTTCTCCCATTTCTTTTTCGACTCCTTCTTTTCTTTTCTCCTTTTCTTTTCTCATTTTCAAATTTTCATCGTCTTTTCGACGTCTCCGCATTTTTCTTTTTCTGTTGTTTTCGACTTCTCCTTTTCATTTTTTGATTTTCTCCTCCTTTTAGGGTTAATCCCATTTTTGACTTGTTTTTCTCCTTCTCCATTCTCTCCCCCTTTTTGTATTCATCAAAAAGTGGATAAAATATCAATTGAAATAAATAATATCAAAATATAAAATATGCATGATACAATTTATGAATAATTGCATAAAGGGTAAAAACTCCCCCTGAGAATAATATCTCTCCTAAAAAAAATACTCCCCCTGAGTAAAATACAAAAATCAATTTTTGGGGATCCAACCTATAGTTGGTTTTTGTTTCGAGACATAAACAATATTTGAAATATTTGTTCCTTTAGGAACCCAAATTTTCTTAATTTTTATCGTCCGGCGAGGACTTTTGCAATTTGAAACGTGATACCCGATTTTCAAACACTTTTCGCAATGGGGTATCTTGAAATTAACGGATTCATTTTTCGAACGTGGTTTGAATCCTAACCCCTCTTTATTTAGAGTATATTTTTGAACACCAAGCATTTGTTCAAATTTCTCGTTTCCACACGAGAATTTCTTTGTCAAAGATTTAAGCTCGGTTTGAATTTTAGCGAAATTATTTTTCAAAATATTTTCATTTTCAATACACTTTGAATGATCGATTTCAACAAATTTTCCCTTTTCGATAATTTTGGAATTTTCAATTTCCAAAGATTTAATTTTAGACTTAAGGGATTTTATTTCGGATAAAGCGTTTTGAAAATCCGTATGTAATAATTCAAATGCATCAAAAAGTTCATCACGGGAGGATGTACTTACTTGGCTTTCGATGTCGCTGTCGTCGAACGAACTTCGGGCCATGAGAGCGAGATTATTTTGATCGATAAATTCGTCGTCTTCGTCTTCATCGCTCCAGGTAGCCACGAGAACCTCCTTCTTAGGTTTGGCACGGCAATGCTTAGCGAAGTGGCCTGGTTTTCCACATAGTCGACAAGAGTTGTCGAATTTCTTCGTTTCGCTCGAGATATCCTTCTTCCTCCGGTTTAATAAAGTTTGACCATAATGCGCCTTCAGGTACGGAACTACTAGTTTTAGAAACAAATTGTTCTGTAACTGTATATTCTACTTCTTGGATACTTGATTCCGTTGCGAGTTCTCACATTTGTACAATGAATCAGGATCTGGAACGAAGTAGGAAGCTGGATTCAGGGGAGGTGATGGTCACCGTCGGAAGTGGGCATAGTGTCGAGGCTTCTGATATCGAATCCCTTATGTTAGATTTAGAATCTGGTTTTATTCTCACTTTAGATGATGTACTTGTTTTGCCCAAGGGGCACAAGAATATTGTATCAATTCTGGTCATGGACCGAAAGGGATTTCACTTCTTTATTGGAGATGGGTCCTGTCGTATTTATTTCAGAAATAAATTGGTTGGTACTGCTACATTATTAAATGGTTTATACCATTTAAATTTAAAGAATAAGACAACTGTGAACACTATAACTAGGAAGCGTGGTAGGGATGAAACGAACCAAGCACTTAAGTGGCATCTTAGACTTGGTCATATCGGTCAGACCAAGGTTCATAAAATGGAGAAAGATGGGCTTACGGGTCCATTGGGATCAGATCCCTATCCAACTTGTGAATCTTGCCTTCAAGGCAAAATGACTAAGTTACCCTTCGCAGGACTTTTGAAAGAGTCAAAAAAACTTGATTGATCTATACCGACGCCTGTGGCCCTTTTGAAGTGGCACGAGACGGCTTTCGATTTCATTACATTCACCGATGACCATACTGTATGGATTCGTGTACTTAATGAAACATAAGTCAAGCTTTTGATAAATTCAAGGAATTTAAAGCCCTAGTTGAAAATCAAGCAGTAACCGTGTTAAGACTCTTGATCGGGCAAGGTGGTGAGTACATGAGTACCGAATTTGATGAGTTCTTAAAATAACTAGGAATAGTGTCACAATTCACTCCTCCAGCTACTCCACAATTAAATGGTGTATCAGAAAGAAGGAACCGAACCTTGTTGGACATGGTTCGCTCTATGCTTAACTATACTGATCTACCGATTTCTCTGTGGGGTTACGCGCTCCTTACTGCTGTACATATCTTGAATAGATGTCCTTCCAAATCCATTCCTAAGACTCCCCATGAGATGTGGAGAGGTAGGAAACCAAGTCTTAATCACATTAGGATTTGGGGATGCCCTGCTTATGTCAAGAAGACTAAAGTAGAGAAATTGGAAACTAGGTCTGTGAAAGGTCGTTTCATAGGATATCTAGGGGATTACATGGGATATCTATTCTACATGCACGAAGATCATAGGATCATCGTTGCTATACAAGCACACTTCCTGGAAGATCAGTTTATTCAGGAAGGAGGGGCAGGTAGAAATATTTCTTTGGAAGAAATAAAAGAAACACCAAATGAGACACCTATGCAAGATATAAGAACCGAACCTTCTGAAATACAAATACAACCTCGCAAGTCTAGTAGAATTTCTCAATTACCTGATAGGTATGGCTATCTGCATCAAGAGGAACTGGGTGTCCATGAGATGACAGAAAGTAGTCAAAAGAATGATCCTTCTACATACGACCAAGCGATGGTAGACGTTGACTCCACCAAGTGGCAAGAAGCTATGGAAGCTGAGATAGACTCAATGCATGCTAATCAGGTCTGGACTTTAGTAGATCGTCCTAAAGGCATAGTGCCTATTGGAAACAAGTGGATCTATAAGAGAAAGACTGATGGAGATTGCAAGGTTGATACCTATAAGGCCAGGCTTGTGGCAAAGGGTTATTCCCAAAGAGAAGGAATCGATTACTTCGAGACCTTCTCGCATGTAGCTGTGATTAAGTCTATTCGCATGATGCTTGCTATAGCATCCCACTTAGATTATGAAATATGGCAAATGGATGTGAAAACGGCATTCCTAAATGGATTCCTCGAGGAGGAGATTTATATGGAACAGCCTAAGGGATTCATATCTCAAACCAATATTCATAAAGTACGCAAACTTCAGCGTGCCATTTATGGACTGAAGCAAGCTTCACGGAGTTGGAATCTTCGTTTTAACGAGACAGTCAAAGAGTTTGATTTTGTCCAAAACGAAGAAGAGCCCTGTATTTACAAGAAGGTTAGTGGGAGCGAAATTGCGTTCTTAATACTATATGTAGATGACATTCTACTTATAGGAAACGACGTAGGAATGCTCAGTTTTGTGAAAGCTTGGCTTTCTAAAGAGTTCTCAATGAAAGACTTGGGAGAAGCTACCTATATTCTGGGTATTCGTCTCTACCGGGATAGAGCGAAAAGAATGTTAGGTCTTTCCCAAGCCCTCTACATAGAAAAGATCCTGAAGCGATTTAGGATGGAAGATTCTAAAAGAGGGTTTTTACCTATGCAACATGGTGCAAAACTTTCCTTAGATATGTGTCCTCAAAGTGAGGAAGATAGAAAGGAAATGAGCAAGGTACCTTATGCTTCGGCAGTAGGTAGCCTTATGTATGCAATGATTTGCACTAGACCGGACATTGCCTATGTTGTGAGCGTAATAAGTCGGTTTCAGTCAAATCCAGGGCAGGAACATTGGACTGCTGTAAAGAACATTCTTAAGTACCTAAGGAGGACTAAAGACTTGGTTCTTACATACGGCGGTGGAGAACTAAGAGTGATGGGTTATACAGACTCAGATTTTTCGGGGGAGATGGATGCTCAGATGTCCACATCAGGGTGTATCTTTACTCTGAATGGTGGGGCAGTTTCTTGGAGAAGTGCCAAGCAAAGTTCGACTGCTATCTCTACATGTCAAGCCGAATATCAGACCAATGAGGTCGCTAAAGAAGCTTTTTGGATAAAGAAGTTCACTGAGGAACTTCAAGTGGTTCCTAACGCAGAGAAGCCCGTGACACTGTTTTTTGACAACGACGGAGCTGTTGCACAGGCTAAGGAGCCTAGGGCTCACCACAACAGCAAACATATTGCGAGAAAATATCATTTTCTTAGAGAAATGGTTCGGGATGGGAATGTTACACTGCAGAGAGTAGACACAGCAAATAACGTTGCTGATCCGCTTACCAAGCCACTATCTCAGAAGGTCTTAGAGAGACATCTGGAGAGTATGGGTATTAAATACCATAGTTTGTGGCATTGAGTGCAAGTGGGAGATTGTTAGGAATATGCCCTCGAATGCCACTCAGAGGATGAGAGAGTGAGAGCAATTGTATTGTAATTATGAATATTATATTTAATAAGGCAATTATTATTTCTATATTATTGTATATCACTAGAATTGTGATTTGGTATATAGAATAATAGTCCTTGCATTTGAGAGTGAACATTCTACAATGCTTAACTAGTTCGCAAGTCGATAAAACTTAACAGGACATTAAGTTTTAATAAGACTTGTATAACTGATGCTAGGATGTGTGCACGTCTTGATAGCATAGTTATAAGTATATTGGTGGGACCAGTATACTCGAACACGACTCATACTCGATTCAGTCACACGGTATTCACTCTCGGAGAGTCGATGATGAATCGAAAGGTTGTGATAATATACGTGGACCTCTGACTTGAGGGTTCAGTAGAAGATGTGCCTGTGACGTTTAATTTGTCATTAGAGTAGTTAGACTTATTTGCTTAATTGCTGAGTCGACCTCGAAGTGCGAACTATACGGGCAGGTAGCAGTCTTTGCTGTACGCCAAGAAAGGATTCTATCTCCTGTTAGTGAGCAGGCGAATGTCCTATAAGGTTAATGGCAAATAAGATCATAAGTATTTGGCCAAAGCATTCTGATATAGTCGTATTAGATACACTATTAATCAGTCGGTCTTGATTTGCATTAACACATGTATAGAGTTTAGTCAACAGTAGGGTTTGACTTTACCGTGACCCGAAGACTTGACCGGGACATCTGATGAAGGGTCTATACATATATAGTATTCAAGACATAATGGTTCTGGAATGATTCGTTCATTCGTTCTCAGTCGGGGTTTACAGTGCGCCCGCTAGTTGGCTAAGTCCGCCCGCACTCATTGGTTCCTCCCAATGCCGGCTGAGACGAACCTACGGAGTCGCGCAATAGGATCATTGATGGATAAATATGAATTAATAATCTCTCTTATAATATTAGATATTAGATATCTAATTTTGATTTATCGGATAAATCAAATAGCGGTCTTATGAATTGTAAATAGGTTACTGGGTGATTACTTTAATTCATAAATTATTTTTCTTAGAGAAATATACATTTGTGTTTGATATAATTAATAAATTGGATTAATTAATTAGTACAAACACATTGGAAATAAAACGGATTCGTTTGACAAACATCCGGTACACGAGGGATTCGTTTTGTGAACATCCGATTACAGAGAGTAAATTCGACCCGTCTTCTTGGAAATTTCCCTTAAGGCCGCCCCCCTCCCTCTCTTGTCTCTTTTATACTTATTTTATGTCACTAGGTGACATATGTGAGGTGTATTTGATACCCTCAATCATGTGATAAAGGTAGACTTTCATTTTTTTTATAAATAAAAGTCTTTAAAAAGGAGAGAGGACAACTTCTTCTTGCAAGAACTCAAAATCACGAATTTGAGAGAGAGTGTAAGGTTGAAAACTTCATCTTGATCTTAGAGACAAGATATAAGAAGAATACATTGAGAGAAAAAATCCCTACAAGCTTCCCTAGCCGCATTCTTGAAGAAATGAAGCTTGTCGATTTTTCCATCAAGTTCCGGCGTGTGAAGTAGAGGCATCTTGATTTAGGTGCTTGGAACGAAGGGCTCTTCATCATCATCATCATCATACGAAGGTTTTTCAGAGACATCATAGTTATGGGACTTTGATTCCTTGATCTTCGTATTTTTCTTTTCGTATATATGTTACTTGATCGATCCTCTTAGGGATTCCGTTTATTCTTCCGCTGCGTTTATTTTCTGTGGAATCCCAACACTCCTCCCCTTACACAACGTATCCGTCGAGTACCGTCATCTGACTTGATGGTTCGAGGTAGAAGAGTGTCTACATGGTCATGGAGGACGATGGAACCGTTCTCTATGCCCGTGCAAGGTCCCTTTGGGCCACGATCGCCCGCCCTTCATTTAAATACGAGGCCGACGTAGTCTGAGGGCCCTCCAAAACAGATATGTGGACACGTTCGCCCGCCCTCAAAGGTCCATCACTTAACGTGGTGGGTCCTTCCCGGACAATGCGATGCGTCCCTCCCCCCGTCACAACGTATACCATCGAGGGTCACCATCTTAATGGCGACCCGAGGTAGAAAAGTGCTAACAGGCCGCGGACGTGGAGTCGATTAATCTGACGACGCCCCGCGCAAGGAATCCTCCAGACCAAGACCGCATGCCCTTCGTTTAAATACGAAGCGAGGCGCAGCCTACGGAGGACCCTAACAATTAAGTGAGTCGCGAGAACTTAGCCATCAGACGGAATGTCGCTCGCGTACAAGACACAGTCATGGAGGTCGGTCCATCGAACTCCGCGATCGTGCACGATTCCTCTAGACTGAGATGGACGGCCTTCCTCGAGGAATCTGCAAAATTGAAGACCGCTCACTCAACGATTTATTTTCGTCCCCTTACTTTTACCAAGTGAACAAAAACAAGGGGGAAGGGCAGAGCTATATATACGACGATCGTCCCTATTCAATTACATACGGAGATCGGCATTTTTCAGATGTATGTGCAGCGATCAAATTTGTGGTAAAAGTTATCTATATGAGTTTATCAATTCACTTGGAGCTATACACGCAACAATCTCTCCTCACACATTTGTACAAAGTCATGCAAAGACTCAGAAAAGCAATCATTCAAGCAATAAATCGAAGAAACAAATATTCATTTCATTACTTGGAATATTAGAGTACAAATATGGTCGCCCGAAGGCCTAAGTACAACAAAGCTACAAAAATTACAAGGCAAAAACAAAACAAAAAGGACGTAGAGCCTCAGGCTTCCCTTGCCTGGCCTTCGCCTTCAACCACTGGATCGGCCCGCGACCCTTCGCCAGCTTCCGGAGCTGCCTCCCCGTCCTCCGGAGCATTCGGATAAGCAAGATTTTGGGGAGTCGGGTACCAGCTCAGGTCTACGCCGATTTCCGAGTGGTTCAAGATCGGCATGGAGAAAGCAGGATGGAGAGGATGCTCCAGCACGTATGCCTTGAAGTTTTCAGCAAGAGGGCCGACCTCCAGCGCTCCCTTCTTAGCAGCACGGAGCGAGTCGGCGAACGCCATGTAATAGGAAAACTCGCTAATGAACTCCACGTTGAGAAAGGGATCGGCCTCGGTCGCCTCCAGCTTCCCTTTCAACTCTGCAACCGCCTGTTGCGCACCATGAAGCTCGGTCTCCTTAGCGGCTGTCTCTCCCCTCGACGATGCCAGCTCGCTAGTCAGCCGAGCGACAGTCACCTTCAGCTGATCAGCCTCCTTCTGAGCAGCCGCGTGCGAACGACGGGCGTCTATCATTTGATCCCGAAATCTGTCTAGATCGCCCGGGCTCGCTCGAAATTCTGTCTCGCCAGCTCAAGTTCATGACTTGCCCGCTTAGCTGCATCAAGGAGTCCTTCTCCATAGCCATGATCTTGTCAGTAAACTCGGCATTCTGTTTCTGAGCGGCCTCGAGGTCTACCTGGAGACGGGAAGTAGAAGGACGCCCTTCGAATTCTTTCATAGCCTGGGCAGCCATCGTCGCTGCCTGGAGAGAGAGAGAGAGAGCGAAAGCAGCCTACATCATGTTCCCGGATCGCTGGTGGGCAATCGCATCCAAGTCGGTCATCCAGGCCTTCGGCAAAGCAAAAACGGCCCGGTTGACGTACAACGGGACATCGCAGGCCGCGCGTGGAGATCGGCTCGCCAGGAAATCCAATACCATCGGCGGGCAAGCTGGGTTAGTGCTACGGATCCTGCATCAAACAAACAAAGGGTTAGCACATCTCCCACGCAAGTGACGAAACTCAGCAAACAAGCAAAGTCTACCTCTCATCCATCTCGGGGTCGCGACCAAAGTACGGTTTCCCGCGAGGGGTCTCGGCCTCGGCGATCGCCATTTCTCATAAGAAAACCGAAGAGGGCGTAGGCTCATCTGCCGGGGGGACCGCGGAGAGTGGAGGCGCGGCGATCGGCACCTCACCGACAGGGGCAGAGACTGGGGGATCCCCCGACCTCTATCGCTTATGGTTCTGCCGAAGTCCCTCCTTCCGAACCTCCTCCTCCGCTACGATCGGCTCTACATTCGGCCTCACCTCCAGAATAAGAGGTAGCGCCACCGGAGGAACTCAAGACGAATTCTTCTGGCGCAGACGACTCAAAACTCCAGGGTTCGACATGGCTATCTCCGGCAGAGACTCCAATAAGCGAGGGAAGCGTACCTCTGCAAAGAAGGAACAATCAAACAACAGCTAGACACATTCTTCAAACATGACAATCGCCAAGCAAAGGAGATCGCAGAAATTCATACCTGGGACCGAAAGATGTCTCGGGAAACGGAACAGCCGAGCAGACAGCCAACGACTCTCTTTGTTAATCCGGCGAGCGTCTAAGTTGTCGTCCGGAAGACTTCGTATCTGCTCCCAGATGACCAAAAAATCGAAAGGTAGCTCGTCGACCGCCGGAATATGAAAACCTGCAAAAGGAAGACCAAATTAGATCAGTTCAGAACATATCTGAACAAAGGGAGAGTCAGAACCCTTACCCGGATTCCTCTCCCGAAAGCTAGTGGGAATGTTCAGCTCGTCTGTTGGATTGTCGCTCGCTGATGCCTTCCATACACCGCCGACCCAGAACCATTTCACCGGATCGCCCCGCACCTTGTTCGGAACCCCAATGATCACCCGACCGGAACGGCCTTGGATATGATAGCCGCCGATAGACCCCTTCTGAATCGTCAGCTTGAACAAGTGGTTCATCTCCAATGGCGAGGGATGGCGGTACAGCTGGTGATCGCCGAACAAGGTAAGGGCACAAATGATCTGGAGCCAGGCGTTCGGCGTTAGCTAAAGCGGCACCACGTTCCAGACGGCCAGCAAAAATGAGACAGCAAAAGACAGTGGGAAACGCAACCCGGCCTCCATAATCACCTCATTCACGGCGACCATACCCTCCGGAGGTTGGTCGGCCCGCTCGTTCTCCGCCGGCGCGAAAAGATCCACATCTGAAGGGATATGGTACCTCGTCCTCCAGACGGCCAGGTCCTTCCTGGTCGCTGAGTTCCTGATCTGGCCGAGAGACCAATGAGAGCGCTGCGCAGCCCGAAACAGCGACCACTTCGCCAACTGATAGGGATGGGCGATCGAGTACTCCCGATAATCGAACTTGGGGCACGGACCGGACAACCTCTCCATGATTTCAGCGAAGGCCAAATAGGCTTGGCCAAAAGCACTATGCTGCTCCCAATACGCCTTCACCACCATATCCTTCTCCGCCAGCATACGCTTCTGCTCAGCCGCCGCCTCCCTGGCAACGTCGGCCTCGTTGAACAGTGCCTCGACTTCCGCGGGATCAATACCGGCGTGGATAGCCTCAATAACCGTCTCCACATGGAATTCCGTGGAGGAGCCTCCCCGGACAGTCGAAGTCCCCACAGAAGAGGTGATGCCCATTCCAGACGCTGAAGATACTCCAGACATTTTCGACAAGAAGAGGAGAAAAGGAGTGTTTTCTTACCGAGGGTTGAGTCGATCGACGATCGGCAGTCAAAGCTTCAGAAAATTCTTCGGCAATATTCTTCTTCTCCGGTAAAATCGCATAAGGTTCTTAAACACTGCAGCTCAGCCCCCTTTTATAGGAGAAGGCAGGGACTTCCATGCAATTAAGGAGAATCTCAGGGGCCGAAGTGAAACCGTCGCAATTAATGCCTCCCTTGAAACCCGCGTGCACGTCGTTTCAAGGAAACGCCAGACGAGGAGTCATAAATAGCCGTCGGTCTCCCCCAACAGGAACCCAACGCGTGCCCCGGAGACTTTTCCACGACCGCTCTCATTTCCCGCTCATTTCAGCGACCATTCGGGTCGTCCAAATTCAAAACCATTCCGCTCAAAGACGATCGCATGTTCCGTAAAATGTTGAGTCACTCGTCAAAGTTAAGAGATCGCCAGTTGAACCACCTCACCCCATATTTCCAACATCGGAGTGGGCTGGGGGGAAATTGTTGTGCGGCGATTTATATGCCTTGGTGGCGATCGGAATAAAGGCCGAGCGACTGAGTCCATGACCAAATGAGCTACGACGAACTTGTTAAACGAAGGCAACAATCCACCTTCGAGCATCTAGTGATCGACCCTCAAGGTGATCGCCTTTCGGCACCCAGCTATCGACTCTGGTGCCCGACCCAGGATGACCGACCTATGCCACGAACAAAGGCCATCGTCCGTCAAAGTCTACAAAGACTAGATCTCAAAGCAAGCGCCCATGTGCAGATCCGCGAAAGGCGCCGGAGAACATGGATCGTTGACCACAGCCTGTCGCCACCTTCTCACCTACAGACAGACGCGCTGAAAGGTACAAGGTGGGACCTCCCGAGACAATGACTCAAGACGCGTGCAGACTTCTCATTGGTCCGCACAGCTGGCAGCCAGCAACTCCTGCAGACTTTAAGGAGGCCAACTCATGTGCTAAAGACGATCACCCGCTTATTATAATACAGCAGAGATGATCGCCCAACAACTCCCAGTGCTATAAATAGAGAACCCCCAGCAACTGGAAAAAGGTTCCTCTAAGTTCCACTCACGACAGAGAAAGGTTCGCAACTACGTTGGCAAATACATACAAACGTACACACTTTCATGCTCTCGGCTTCCTCTCTTGAATCTATCTTAGGATTTCTCTCTCAGCACCTCTCAACTGGAAGACGGTCGGTAGAGACAAGAACTCCATGCAGCACGGATTCGAAGAGACTCGCAAGTCCAAGAGCTCAGACATTCAGCTAATACACACTGTGAGAGACCGTCGATTTCTCACAATCGTCACAGCACCCCATCGTTGTTACAAGAACTCACAGAGCATCATATCTGGTTCTTCCGGCAATCTTCATGCTCCATAGCTAAGATAACTAGGGTCTTTATACTCATTGTAATTGTACTCTAACATTAATATTTGTACTCCAAAGTATTTGTATTAATAATATCTCGTGAGAGCATTCAAGCCCGGAACTAACAACCCTGACAAATCTTGTGTTATTTACTTTTCCCACAGAAGTGTTCTCGCACTTTGTTTGCTACTCATCCATTCCAGCAATATCTATCTCCAGATAATATTTTGGGTAGCAACATATAGGTAAAATAAATGAAGGACTGAGACATCTGTATTGGTATAATTGTCGTACTTGGTCGACAATTGCATTTGAGGATAGTGTGTATCATATGAGAATATTATTGGAAGGAGTATGTGTATTCAGTATGTCATGTATACGTATTTAGTATGTTGAGACGTTGGACAAGGATAGCTGAAAATGGCTAAGTATAGCCTTATTAGCGTACGCTAATATTCAAGCATAGCGCACGCTATCGTGCAGGTTTAGTGCACGCTAAATGCAAAGGATAGCGAACGCTAGTGCAGAACAGATCAGAGGGAATCTACGTGTAGACCCGGCTACTTTCGGCGCATGTTCCGATAAGATCAATGGATATTTGTTATGAAGTATTAACGCACGCTAATGCATATTGTTAGCGCACACTAATATCAGATCGGTCCAAAGGGAATCTTATTCTTGTCAGATGCTTTCAGCGTGTGGACCCGTCTTCGGAGCATACAGACAAATGAGTCAACTATGAGTAGCGCACGCTATGGTCGGACACTTGCGTATGCTAAATAGAGGCATTTGCGTATGCTATTGCATGGGTATTGCGTACGTAAATCATTGTACGAAGCAATGCAGTAGCCTTTGGATTGTGATAGCGCACGCTATTTTGTGAAGGTAGCGCACGCTAATAACAGTCAATATATATATATATGATTGCAGATGTGAATTATGTTCATTCGGCCATTCCTTCCTTTATTTCGATAGAGAGAGTTCTTAGAGAGAAGTTTGAGGTTCCAAACACTGAGAGATGATCATTCTTAACAATAATAAGATGGAGAGTATGGATTAAAGCATTGTTCTTGATGATTATTGGTGATTCTTGGAATGGAGTTCGATTGTTCTTCTTCATGGTTCGTCTACAAGGTAATTTTCGTATCCCTTTGTTAGTGTTTCTTTTTAAAGGATGATTACCTGGAAGAGAGTATGTTGGATTATCATGTGATGATGTTATATGAGGTTTAATGGATGTATATGACTTGGATTAGAATCCGATGATTATTTACATGTTAAAGGATGTTAGATTATGTTGCTTTGATGATTATGAACATGGTTTCGAATCACTTGGTGTTCTTGAAGAACTTATTGATGAATATACCATAGCAAGACGATTGTATGTTGAATATCGGTGTTTTAGATACGAAGATGAAATGTTCATATCTAGGATTAAGTCATGTTTATTGATGATTGATTAATGATATATATCATGTGAGTATGATACCGAGATTGAATCTGAAAAGATTGTGATTGATCTTGGAGTATGATTTCTTTTACACTCGTATTCGTAATCACCATATGTTTATCGGTACTTGAAATGCATGCAACTGCATGTCATTAGCGCACGCTAACGGAAGCGACTTAGCGCACACTACGTTAAGTGATTAACGTGCGCTCTGTCAACAGACAGTGTACATAATTGTATTACGGTTGTGAGTTCGTAATGGATTGAGTTGGATTGTTCGGACTAGTGGTTAATCGAGATATTGTTGAGCCGTTGGGTTTGTGAATTGGTTATATCGATTGTTGATTGTTATCGAACTTGTTGTTTATCGATTATTGTAATAGGTTGAGATTATTGATCGGTGATTAGAACCATGTTTTGCGGTCGTATTCGAGAATGTTCGTAGATTGCTTTGGTCGGGGCTGAGGAATTCGTAGACGAAGACAATGAAATTGGTAACAGCTTCATCGGTATCGAGGCCATTTACTACTTGCAGGGTTTATAATATTTAATGAATGGTTTCAGTTTCATTCGTTTATAATTCGTATAGTGATGATTATAATTGCAAACTTTTCCAAATGGTGTTAATGTGTTTCTTCAGATAGAGCTGTGTTGTGTTCTCGAGTTGAA
Organism: Orobanche coerulescens; assembly: GCA_033398695.1. Lineage (NCBI taxonomy): Eukaryota > Viridiplantae > Streptophyta > Magnoliopsida > Lamiales > Orobanchaceae > Orobanche > Orobanche coerulescens. Next base: position 58,553,583 of record CM065803.1, read on the forward strand.
CTAAGTTTACAAAATGTGCGTTTTGAAAATATCTGTATCGAGTATTTTCTTGAGTCGAGACATATGCCAGTATCACGGGGAATCATCGGCTTCACGATATGTAAGTATTTGTATTCTTGAATTGCATTGAGATTTATTGCCGATCTAAGTTGTGTAATATCCGCAAATTCGATTTCCGGTAATTTTCTTTTTTTAGTGGGAATCTATTTGACGACTTGTTTGTGACCGTTTTGTCATTCTGAGAATGATTAATTCTGTACTTTTTGGCATCCGAGTTCGTTTCGGTATTGTTTTATTGAGTTCTGTGCTTCTTAGCGACTTTTCCGCATTTGGGTTCGATTCTTGCGAATCTCGTTCGAAACTACTGTTTCGAGTTTCCTCTAAGTCCGTTTAACTTTTTTAGACGTGTTGTGAACTTCGGTTTGGTTATTCGATCACGTATTGTGATTTTCGGGCGTTTTGGGCCATTTTGTAATTTACAAATTGTGGATATCCGCATTCGTATTTGTTGTCTTGACCCTTTTCATGGTCGCGTGTGATTAATTGTTGCATGGTATTTCATTTCGGGTCGATGATGTTGTCCGCGAGCATTTCATCGTGTCCGTTCCGTGCGTTTTTGGAAACCAAATCGTCGGGTCATGGCGGCTGGGCACTGGCCGGACGGGTGCGGCAGGCACTGTCGGGAGTGCTGGGCACTGGCCGGGCAGGAATCGGCGTAGCGCGCGCTACTGCCAGCAGACTGCGCACGCTATCTCGGCAGGACTAGCGCACGTTAATAGGCCGGCCAGCGCACGCTATCGGGCTGGACAGAGAGGTTCCTGGAGTTCTGGACTCGGGGAGGATCGGCAGGTAGCGCACGCTACTGTCAGTCGTGGCGCGCGCTAACCGTCATGTGTAGCGCACGCTGTCGGCCGACTAGCGCACATTACAGCCGGCGGTTTAGTCGCAGGGTTACGGGCCAGTCGGCTAGCGCGCGCTAACGTCCGCGCAGCGCACGCTATCGGGGTCGGGCAGGCAGGTCCTGGTCGGCAGGTTGGGTCAACAGTGCCGGGTCATGCGGGTCCCGGCCGAGGGTCTGGGCGATACTGGCCGATAGCGCACGCTACTACCGGAAGGCTAGCGCATGCTAGGCCGCGCTAGTATAAATATGACTGAGCAGTCATATTTTCACCCGTTTTTCATTTTTATCTTCTCCTTTTCCGCGGCTGAAGGCTAGGTGATCAAGGAGACATGTTGTCAAGCAACTAATACACGAAGTCCTAGAGCTTATATCATTGATTAATCATCCTATAACATCCTTTGATCCAGCGAATCAAGGTTAGATTTCCTAGAACCCTATCTTTGGGAAATTTTGGGATTTTCGGGTTTTTGTCCGATTCGTTCCGTATTGTTGATTAATCCATGATGGGTATGATTAATCTTAATATTATTCATGTGTTTAACATCATTTAATCCATTGTTCTTCGTCGAATCAAGGTATATTTCTTGATTTCCTTCGAGTTGACTTTTTGGGGGATTTGTTCTGGATTTCGTTTTCCATCCGCTTTTTATGAACCGATTGTTGTAAAATGATGTTTTTAAACATATCCTATGGATTGAATATCCATATTTCGGTTTGGAATTCCATTTTCATGTTTTGTCGGGTCGATTCATGTTCTTGGCCGTTTTGGGGAAAACCCTTGAACTTTCATCGTTTGTTACTTGAATTTAGCGGCTTTGGATCGTACTTTGGAATTCATTTTCATTGTTATTGTTATCGTTCGTAGTTTATTATTGCGGGTTGTCGTTCGGCGGAGTCGGCGGGTTCGTAGTCGGTCCGAGTCTCCTCACTTCGGTCGATTCTCCGCGTTGTGATTATTCGAGGCAAGTATCTTGCCCATACATTTCATGTTTCGTAGGCATAATTGTTGGTAAATGATTTTATGTAAAATCCGGATGTTTAATGAATGTTAAAAAGTATCGGTATGTTCTCGATAAATATTGTCTTTCAACGATAACTCGGATGCTTCGTGAGTAAATGTGTTTTTGGCTTATGTGTGTTAACTCCATTGGTTGAAAGACTTATGATCACATTTAGTGAATGTAATAAACCGTAATCATTTACCGAGGATAACGTGTTGTTATGTGTGCTTGTTCGGTGAATATGTGACGGGTGATATTGGTTGTTACTCCTTTGAAAGAAAGTTGTGATGCTTAATGTTGCTTGGCTTGATAGTTGATTATTGTTGTGTGCTTGTTATATGTGATGTGCCTCTGGGTAGGATTGTTGAATCTCCGGGATCTATACTTGCTAGTATGGCTCGGGCGTGGCCATAGGGTTATCCACCGAGTATGTCTTGCGGGGACTCCGAGGTTTGGGGCTTGCTAGCCCGATGCCGGGGATAACTTGTTTGGTTATCCATCGGGTATGTCTTGCGGGGACTCTGAGGTTCGTGGCTTGTTAGCGCGGTGACGAGATAACTTATGGTTGCGATTTGGTTATGAATGTATTTGTGCTTGTGGTCATGTGACTGTTGTTACGGTGACATGTGATTTGGTATGGTTTCCTATTGTGCTTGTTAGCACGGGACACGAATAATCCTTAGGAATGTGTGTTTAATGATTTGGGTCTTGGACCCCGTGTTTTGTGAATTGGGTCGTGGACCCCATGTGTTGTTATCATAATTGTGTTTTGGGAAAATGACTTTTGTGCTGTGTCCCTAAATATTTTCGAAAGGCTTGAGAATTCTTAAAATCCCAAATGTATTCAAAACTCCCGAGATCGTAAAATGTTTTTACAAGATGTATATCGGGTTTACCCCTATCTTTCGATTTAACCATTTTGATCAAGTGATTTACCTCGGGAAGTATGTTTATGATTTCTAAGTCCTTGGAGTATGATATGTATGGATTGTTTTTTGTATTTTATACTTGCACTAGCAAAACAGTGGAGTTTTGCTAACCCTTGAGTATTCGGGGGGTGGATGTCTGTCTTTGCATTCAGGTTTTGGGAGCATAATGCAGGGTCGGCACGAAGGATGATGAAAGATGATCGATACTAATCACATGAGGGCCCGTACATTATTGTTTGGTTTAGTTGTATTTTATTTCCGCTGCAGTATTCTTTCCCGTTGTACGGGAGTGTGTTGTATTCGACCCCTGCGTGGGCATGTAATGTGTTTGAGTTGTATGTATTTATTGAAAGACCAAATCGGTCTACTGAGTCATTTGAGCCTTAAAGGCATTGTTGAGATGTTCGATGTTGTTACCAGCCTGGTAGATCCTTAAGGAAAGGTTCTACGACGTGTAATATCACTGAGCGGATTGGGGGTGTTACAAGTTGTATGCTTTGAGATTCAATAGAATATTATGCGTTACGGTATAAGGTGACAGAGTTGGGACAGGATTGATGATCTTGAGAAGCTATAATTTTGGAAATCATATGTCGGTTAAACTTTGGAACGGAGTTGTGTATTTGGGAAAGATGTTGCGAATGGTTGAGAAGAACATGTAGTCATGTTAATTCATTTTGAGATATATGAACTGTTTTTGAGCATTTGAAAATGATACTTTTCAAAATGAATGTTTTACGAATGTTTTATGGAAAATGATTTTCGGCCGAGACCTAATAGATTTTTAAAATAGTTTTATAACTCAGGACTTGGGGTCCGAAAAAGGTTTCCTACTTTTAAACTTCTTGTAATGCGGAACGAGATACGGGCTGAGACCCTAATATTTCAAAAGGCTTTTCTGTTTTCTAAAACTCTCGAAATTTGTAAAACACTTTACCAATCGTTTATCTATTTTATTTCCGCCTTTCAAGGTTTTGGTTTACTTGTTCAAATGAAACTTCTCGAGAAGTCTTTCGCTCTGTTTGATTTGTTGGTTATTCAATGTTTTGCCATAGCATAGTCCAGGTGATCCAGGATGGGTTAATGGTCGACGTTACGAGTCATATATGGAAAAGGAGTTTTGACGGAGTCTATACGTTGAGATTGTAGAACTCTATCGTGTGGTTTTTCGATGGAATATCAGTAGATTTTGGTGGCGAGTCGAATTGGTATACAGGAGTATGGATGTGGTCAATCATTTGCATAATTCAATTTTATTTAAACGTATGTATTCGAAAAGAATTGTCATCGAGAAGTTGACACGAGCTAGCCGATTTCATTTTTCGAAAATTGATTTCGTGGTCTTACCAAAATTTATGTTTTGGAGTTTTGAAATTTTTGAAAGAACTTTCGAAAATTTGTCTTCTTGACAAGACTATATGATTTCAAACTGGTTTTGAAAATGTGACTGATATACATACGCATTTAGTGCATAATGCATATCATGGTGAACTTATGAATTTGGCTCACAAACGTGACAACACATCAGTATGGTACGATGAAAAGAGATTCGAAATTCAGTATGGTAGTTTGGTTATCCAGGGATGACCGGTTGGTTGAGCCGATAAGAGAAATATGCCACGTGATGTAGATTCGGTACAGAATATAGTATCAGAGCTTAGGTTGAGAAAACCTAGCCAGTTGGGTCGAGTCGAGTCGTCTTTTTGTCACGTCATTCGAGTTGTCGATTGACGAATATTAGAGCCCTGAGTTTTTGTTGTTCACTCGGGCTTGTGCGTTATGTGATTTACCAGTGTAGTACTGGGGTTGTTGTAAATCTTTCTTTCAGCCTTGTGTGTTCCGTCTCGGGGCCCATGGCACTGTAATATTCTTGGATGGCTCTGGGTCTGTTACAAGAACAGAGGAAGAATCACATTGATTTTGGAAAGAGAGAAAGAGGGGGAAGAGAGAGAATCATCTCTGAAAATATATATTCTAAAAATGAAGAGATATATCCTTTCAAATAATTGCACCCATAATTTAAGGAATAACAATCCACTCATTCACGTAAATAAAATTAACTAATCTAGTCATTTGTATAATTATTTTTCGATGATGTTAATTATATAATATTTTAACAAAGTGTATTACTAGATAGAAATCCATACTTAATATTAAAAGAGAGTCGTAAAAAAAATTAAAGGACATGTGTCGATCACCATATTATTTCACTTTTTAAAAATCTTAAAAAAATAGATATTTAGTTTGAGAGGGAAGTTAGAGGGTTATTCCATATATAATATCTACCAATTAAAAATTTCTTCTCATTTTATTTCTTTTATTTTTAACTTAATAGTTTAAACAATTATAACTTTTTTGTATTAATTTTATTTTTGATAAAAAATATATAAAATTAATTCTTACTTCGTACTCTTTAATTTGACATACATATAGTATATATATAAAGTAATTTAAATATAATAATGATATATTAGATGATTAAAATATTACCATATAAAATATAAGAATATTCAAAAAATATATATTTTTATTCTTTTTTCATACTTTTGTACTTCAACGGTTATTTGATTTTTCAGAATTATTTTGTTCTGATTGTAAAATAATAAAATAATTATAATAATGCCAAATCATATAAAAAAATTATGTAGTAAGAATATGGATTGGATACTTTTAATGAAAGTTGATAATAATAAATATAATTTAATTTATTATTTATAAAATTAGATATAAGACGCATATTGTCCTACATGGAAAATAAATGCATATGCTTAATTAGATTATGGTTTTCCTATCATGTGCCTTTAGATTTATAAATTAAAGCAAATGAAATAATAGTTTATATGTATGTGTGTATATTGGCTCATGTATATTTTCTAATAATTTTATAATTGTTCCGGGAAATCCTTCCCGTATTGGTGTCTTACCTAATACTAGTTGTAGGGGGATAAGAGTTATGGAAGGTTCTGGACTCTTCCATAAGTAGTTGGATCCTGTTAGATGTCTTACCTTAACTAGGAATCCCATGTATGGAAAGACTCTCTTTGTAATGCCTATATAAAGGCCCCTCTATTCATTGTTATCAATACATATGATTTTGCTGTCTTTACTTTTCTCCTCAAACATGTTATCAGTACGTAGCTCGAACGAAAGAAAAAAAAAATCGGCCAAGCCCTACCGCCGAGCACCGCCGCCGTCAGCCTCCGTCGCCCGCTGACACTGCCGCCCAGAACCGCCCAGCGCCACCGCTGCAAGCCACCACCGGACCGCCAGCCTCCGTCGCCCAGTGCCACCGCCCAGCCATCGCCGCCCAGTGCCACCGCCCAGCCGTCGCCACCAGTGCCACCACCCAGCCGTCGCCGCCGCTGCCACCGCCCAGCCATCGCCGCCGCTGCCACCATCGTCAGCTTCCGCTGCAGCCGCCCAGTGCCACCACTACCAGCCTGTCGCCGCCAGCTTCAGCCGCCCAGTGCCGCCGCCAGCCGGACCGCCGCCGCCTCCGCCGCCGGACCGCCGCCGTCCAGATCCGCCCAAAGCCGCCCAGCACAACCGCCGCCCAGAGCCGCCGGACCGCCGACGCCCAGCAGCCTCCGCCGCCGAGCACCGCCGCCTGCCGCCACCGCCTTCCGCTGCCCGCCGCCGCCACCAGCCGCCGCCCAGCTTTGACGCGCCAAGACCGCCGCCCCACCGCCGCCGACCGGCCGCCCGCCGCGCCATGCGCCGCCGCGACCAACTCCAGTCCAACCGAGTCCTGTAATACCCGGTCGATAGTCATGTCATTTCAAACCTCTTCATTTTCTTCGAATCGTGATTTGTTGGGTGAACCCTTGTAATCGTTGCTTGGAACCACCGTTTTGGGGTTTCCGTACTTCTATTTCGTGTTATTGTTTCCCCGATATTGAGTCCTATTGCTTTTATTCTCTTCCCGGGTCATTTTTCATCATTTTAGGACCCGAGGAGGGTGTGGGCCGCGGCACACACACATTTCCTAGACCTGGCCGAGCGGATTGTACCGGGTGCCGCGGCACATGCCAGCAGGGCCGCGGCACACTGCCGAGTCACTGCCGCGGCACACCTAGGCTGAGCCGCGGCACACTTGTGTTGCATCCTCAGCCAAAAACCGATCAGACGGTGCCGCGGCACACTGGCCGAGCCGCAGACACCGCCGAACCACAGGAGCAATTTTAGGCCCGTGCCGCGGCACACTGGCCGAGCTGCACACAATGCGGTCAACTGCATTATTTGTGCTTTTGAGCGAGATGCACTCATTTCTCCATTTCCTTCTTCCACTCGCGAGAGAGAGTTTGAGGGGAGAAGTTTTCTCACATCTATCACTTGTGTGCTGGATTTTTACCACTTTCATTCGGTTGGGAAGCCCGGATAGTCGATCTAACGCGTATTCCTTGGATCATAGAGCTTGGATATTCAAGAGGTAATTTCTTCGACATCTTGACTTCTCGATTTTGTGTGGGTATTGACGTTTTGGATGATAAAATCATGGTGTATGAAGTGATATATGCATAATTATGGACATGTTTGAATATTCATCGGATTATTGAAAGATTATTCAAGAACACTTTGAATTTTGTGTTGGATTTTGGGGGTTTTCGTATATTCGTCCGATTTATCCGATTAAAGCTTGAGAACCTTGAGATTATGATGTATCTATACCGTATTCATGCCTTTCCTACGAATTTTCGGACTTTTGGGAATTTGAACTATTTTTCCAACCTTTAGTTGTTCACCCGTGTATTTTCTCGAATCGTAGACGAGTTTCGGGAATCTCTTCGTGTAATTTGAGTATGGATAATTAATTGTCATATTCCTTGCGAATCGTTTAGGTGCCGGAAGCGCGTTCTTGGACCTACCGAACTCATACTTTTCCTCCGTTCGATTTCTCGATGTCTCAAAGGCAAGTATACATTTATGATTGTACGTTCTCGACTTTGAAAGTAAGAATATTGATGGCATATTATGAACGAACCGTTTTTACGGCATTCATAGATATATTGATGGCATATTATGAACGAACCATTTTTACGGCATTCATATATGTATTAATGGCATGTAATGAACGAACCGTTTCTACGGCATTCCTACATGTATCGGCGTATGATATGAACGAACCGTTTCTACGGCATTCACATACGTATCGGCGTATGATATGAACGAACAGTTTCTACGGCATTCACATACGTCTTAATGTGGCACTATGAGATTTTAGTTATTCCGGAATACTAGTCTTGAATTGAGGAATTGACGGATACATTTACTTTATTGTCGAGGAGTATTATGTTTCATACTTGATATACTTGCACTAGCTATTCGACGGCTAACCCCTTTATGGGGGAAATACGTTTCATGTATTTCAGGTTCCAGGAGATCGGACAGGTAGGTATCGGGTCGGCATGAAGATGGTGGGCAAGTGTGATACTGTGTTTTTCTTCCAGTTATGTTTTGAGTTTTCCATTCAGTGTTGTTGTACTGGATTGGTTATTGAATACTCGAGTATTGTTTTCCATTTTCCTTGATGTTCCGTCCTGTGTTGCCGAAGTATTAATTCGTGTTGTGATGTCTGTGAATACATTGGTTATGTTTTTGAATACCTTTGTATCGTCTTTCTTTCCATTGTATGTAGACCTTATCGGTCAAGTTTTATAGTTCCGCGTATGTTTAGCCTTGTGTGTCCCACGGCGGGGCTCACGGCGCTGTAATATACCCTGAATAACTTGGGGGTGTTACAGAATATGGTATTAGAGCCAGGTTCTATGGATACCTAGGCTGTCGGTCTTTTGGGTCGAATGAGTCGTCAATTGTCCACAGTATCACTACTCTGCCATCATCACAGTGCGACCGGTACTTGTAAGACCTCTTACTCTTCTGTTGTTTCCTTATTCATTATGCTTCTTCTATGGATATTCTTGAGGATCGATCACCTTAATGACGTGCGTTTGAATTGTGCTTACGTACCTTGTGTGTTCTTCAGTATGTCAGCTGGTAGGGGCCGTGGCCATGGTCGTGGCCGTGGACGAGGAAGAGGTCGTGGCGCGGCCGTTTCCATCGATTGATTGCGGGTCGACCAACCCCAGTTTGTCGAACTCGGTGCATCCCGACACCGAGAGTCAGCATGACCAGTCAGACGGTCAGGGGAACAACGCGGACGTTGGAGTGGCGAATGCACTTCAACAATTGGCTACTCAGATGACTATTTTGGCCCAAACTGTTCAGCTGAATAACCCGAACCCAAACACGGATGCCTTGCTTCAGAATGTAATCCGTATGCACCCTCCACGCTTGGCGGTGCCACACCCGTTAGTGGGAAAGACTGGCTAGCGGAATTAGAGAAGATTTTCGAGGCGGTTGATTGCCCCGAGGTGAGGAAAGTACCAATTGCTCAGTATTTCCTCACTAAGGAGGCCGCTACTTGGTGGAAGGTCATCAAGCCATAGGATCGTATTGCCTCGTGGGATGAATTTAAGGAGCTCTTGGAGGACGAGTTTTGTCCTTGGCCGGTACGAGAGAGCCGAATCCGAGCCTTTTTCGAGGCTAAACCACAAGATATTCCCGTTTCACAGGCGATCGTGGAGTACAACCAACAATTGATCCACGTGAAAGACCAAGTGCGTAACGAGCGTGATAAGATCCGTTATTTTGATATACGGATGAATTTGGATTAACGGCGGTACATGGCCGGATTTGCTTGTATCACACTAAAAGAGTATCAGGACAGAGATTTAGCCCATGATATGTTGAGCCCCGACAATAATACCGTTGAAGAACCAAAGAAGCAGAAAGTCGCGGAAATTTCTCTGGCTCTAAGGGTGGCAACTTTCAGAAGTCACAGACGACTAACCGTTTTAATAAAGGGAAGAGGGGTTACCGTCCCACTCCGGGTACCTCAAATCGCACAGTGACTTGCTATAATTGTGGTCGTCCAGGCCACTTTAATTCGGAATGCTACTTTCCACCATTAAAGTGTCACACGTGTGGACAGATGGGGCATAGAGCGGTTTATTGTTCCGAGCCGAACCAGACTTTGGACACTCGGGCTTCTGCCCCAGCACCACTTGATCAAGGTATTAATCAGCGACAATCTTTTGGTCAACCTCAGCAGAATTTTGGCAGGGGCTGGGGTCGGGGTCAGAACGCTGGAGGGGGAAACTCTAGCGTCGGTTCGGTGCAACCACGGGTTTATGAGATGCGTCGAACAGACGAACCCGACGCGGCGGTGGCTTCAGGTACCATCCATATTTTATCTTATCCAGTCCGTGTACTCTTTGATACGGGTGCTACACATTCTTTTATTTCTTTGGAGTGTGTATGCCGTTTGAATATAACTTGTTTGACTGCTTGCGATCCCTTTATCGTGAAACCGCTTAATGGGATAGGATTGTGGGGAATCGGGAGATTAGAGATTTTCCGGTGGTTATATCCGGTATGGAATGGTTATCGAATCTAATTGTAGTTGATATGGAAGGCGAGGACGTAATCCACGGCGAGGATTGGCTTAATAATCACCAAGCGATTATGAATTACCGTACCAAGGTTATTACCATGATGACTAAAGACGGATCTGAGTACTCATTTTTGGGATGTAAGTCGGACCAATCCAAGTTACTTATCAGTTCCATGAAGGCCGTAAAACTTTTGAATAAAGGTTGTACGGGCTATTGGTGTTATGCTTTAAAAACGGAAGGAAACGAAGTCGATTTCTCTTCGATTCCGGTTGTTAATGAGTATCCCGATGTTTTTCCGGATGATCTCCCGGGACTACCGCCAGATCGAGAGATAGAATTTACCGTAGATTTAGAGCCAGATGCGGCTCCGATTTCTAAAGCACCTTATCGGATGGCACCTTCCGAGATGCAGGAATTGAAGACTCAGTTGGGAGAACTTTTGGAAAAAGGGTACATCAGACCGAGCGCTTCGCCTTGGGGCGCGCCTGTTCTCTTCGTGAGGAATAAAGATGGTTCACTACGTTTGTGCATCGACTACCGTGAGCTGAATAAAGTAACCATCAAGAATAAATATCCTTTGCCTCGTATAGACGACCTATTTGATCAATTGCAAGGAGCTGCGGTTTTCTCGAAGATTGACTTAAGATCCGGGTATTATCAACTCAGGGTGAGGGATTCCGACGTTCCGAAGATGGCGTTTCGGACGAGGTATGGGCATTATGAATTTGTAGTTATGCCTTTTGGGCTGACGAATGCGCCGGCAGTATTCATGCAGTTAATGAATAAAATATTCATCGAGTACCTCGACAGATGTGTAGTCGTCTTTATTGACGACATCTTGATCTATTCTCGAGATAAGGAGGAACATGCCCGACACTTGCGTTTGGTTTTAGACATTTTGAGAACCGAGCACCTCTATGCAAACTTCTCGAAATGTGAGTTTTGGTTGGAAGAAGTTATGTTTCTCGGCCATGTGATTTCGGCCGAAGGGGTTCGTGTAGACCCGCAGAAGATAGAGGCAGTGCTAGATTGGGCACCGCCTAAAAACGTTAAGGAAGTTCGTAGCTTTTTGGGCCTTGCTGGGTATTACCGTCGGTTTGTCGAGGGGTTCTCGAAACTCGCTCGGACGCTAACGGAATTACCCCAGAAGACCGAAAAGTATGTTTGGACGGATGAGAGACAACAGAGCTTCGATGAACTGAAGAAACGTTTGACTTCAGCGCCGATTTTAACCTTACCACATGGTAGTGAGGGCTTTGCAGTTTATAGTGACGCTTCGGGTCAAGGCCTGGGCTGTGTTCTTATGCAGCATGATAAGACAATAGCTTTTGCGTCACGACAATTAAAACCTTATGAGATGAATTATCCTACTCACGATTTAGAGTTGGCCGCAATTGTCTTCGCACTCAAGATTTGGCGGCATTATTTGTATGGTTCACCGTGCCGGATTTATACCGATCACAAGAGTCTGAAGTATATTTTCAGTTAAAAGGAGCTGAATATGAGACAGCGGCGTTGGTTAGAGTTGATAAAGGATTATGATTTGGAAATTCTTTACCACCCCGGGAAAGCCAATGTCGTTGCGGATGCTTTGAGCCGCAAATCGGCATCCCTTCAAATGCTCGAGGTTCTTACATCTCAGAAGAAAATTCGTCAAGATTTAATTGAACAAGGGATAGAAGTTTGGCTTCAACGAGTACAGGGACAGTTGTGTACTCTCGAAATTACTTCGTCCTTGGTTGATGACATCAAAGGGAAGCAGTGGAGTGACCCGATGATCTCTCAACTGAAGAAAGATGTAATTAAAGGAAAAGCTCCTGGCTTTATGGTTCACGAGAATAGTATTCTGAGATTTCAGGGCAGACTTTGTGGTCCGAACGATTTGGAGTTGAGGCAGAAAATTCTCCGAGAAGCTCATGCTACGCCTTACTCAATCCACCCCGGGACGAGTAAGATGTACAAAGATTTGAAGCGAAATTTTTGGTGGAATAACATGAAGAAGGATGTTACGGAGTTTGTACTACGATGCTTGACGTGTCAACAAGTCAAGATCGAACATCAACGACCGGCGGGATTGTTGAAACCACTTCCCATTCCCGAGTGGAAGTGGGAAGACATCTCAATGGATTTCATCACTGGCATGCCGAGAACTCGGGCCGGAATGAATATGATTTGGGTGATTGTCGATCGGTTGACCAAGTCTGCACACTTCTTGGGTATTAAGGATACTTGGGGACCGGATAGACTGGCTCGAACCTTTATTGCTGAGATCGTGAGGTTACACGGTACCCCCAAGACCATTGTTTCTGATCGAGACGGCCGTTTCATATCGCATTTTTGGAAGGCCGTTCACCAGGCTCTGGGTACGGAGTTGAGATTGAGCACTTTCTTTCATCCTCAGTCGGACGGTCAGACAGAGAGGACGATTCAGACGTTGGAAGATATGTTACGGGCTTGTGCCTTGAATTGGAGTAATGATTGGGAGCTTCACCTACCATTGATCGAGTTTGCATACAATAATAGTTGGCATGCGTCGATCAAAATGGCACCCTTCGAGGCACTCTATGGTAGGCGATGTAGGTCGCCATTATGTTGGGACGAGGCTTCTGAGCTAGTTGGGACGGAGCCGGATATGTTGATGGAGACTAAGGAAAAGATTTCTATTATCCGAGATCGACATCGACCGCCTGCAGTCGTCGAAATCTTACGCCGATACTCGCCGTCGACCCTTGGAGTTTGAAGTGGGGATCATGTCTTGCTCAAAGTGTCGCGACTGCAGGAGTTTTCCGCCGGAAAAGGGAAACTTAGTCCGAGGTATATCGGACCCTTCGAGATTTTGGACAGAGTTGGAGATTTATCTTATCGCTTGGCGTTGCCTCCAACTTTGAGCCACGTCCACAGTGTTTTTCATGTGTCTCAGTTAAGAAAGTACGTACCGGATCCGAGCCACATTATCGACTACAGTGAGATTGACGTAGCCGAGGATATTACCTTTCCGGAGAAACCCGTGAAGATTCTTGAGCGCCGCGAGAAACAACTTCGGCATAAGACCATTCCACTGGTTAAAGTGCAATGGTCGAGGCATGGAGTCGAGGAGGCGACTTGGGAGACGGAAGGGAAGATGCGAGTGGAATACCCCGAACTATTTATTTCTTAAGTTTCGGGATGAAGCTTCTTTTTAGAGGGAGAGAATGTAATACCCGGTCGATAGTCATGTCATTTTAAACCTCTTCATTTTCTTCGAATCGTGATTTGTTGGGCGAACCCTTGTAATCGTTGCTTGGAACCACCGTTTTGGGGTTTCCGTACTTCCATTTCGTGTTATTGTTTCCCCGATATTGAGTCCTATTGCTTTTATTCTCTTCCCGGGTCATTTCTCATCATTTTAGGACCCGAGGAGGGTGTGGGCCGCGGCACAAGGAATGTGCGCCGCGGCACACACACATTTCCTAGACCTGGCCGAGCGGATCAGATCGGTGCCGCGGCACATGCCGTGCAGGGCCGCGGCACACCGCCGAGTCATCGCTGCGGCACACCTAGCCGAGCCGCGACACACTTGTGTTGCATCCTCGCCAAAACCGATCAGACCGGTGTCGCGGCACACTGGCTGAGCCGCAGACACCGCCGAACTCCGGGAGCAATTTTAGGCTCGTGCCGCACACTGGCTGAGCCGCGGCACACAATGCGGTCAACTGCATTATTTGTGCTTTTTGAGCGAGATGCAGCTCATTTCTCCATTTCCTTCTTCCACCTGCGAGAGAGAGAGTTTGAGGGGAGAAGTTTTCTCACATCTATCACTTGTGTGCTGGATTTTTACCACTTTCATTCGGTTGGGAAGCCCGGATAGTCGATCTAACGCGTATTCCTTGGATCATAGAGCTCGGATATTCAAGAGGTAATTTCTTCAACATCTTGACTTCTCGATTTTGTGTGGGTATTGACGTTTTGGATGATAAAATCATGGTGTATGAAGTGATATATGCATAATTATGGACATGTTTGAATATTCATCGGATTATTGAAAGATTATTCAAGAACACTTTGAATTTTGTGTTGGATTTTGGGGGTTTTCGTAGATTCGTCCGATTTATCCGATTGAAGCTTGAGAACCTTGAGATTATGATGTATCTATACCGTATTCATGCCAATCCTACGAATTTTCGGACTTTTGGGAGTTTGAACTATTTTTCCAACCTTTAGTTGTTCACCCGTGTATTTTCTCGAATCGTAGACGAGTTTCGGGAATCTCTTCGTGTAATTTGAGTATGGATAATTAATTGTCATATTCGTTGCGAATCGTTTAGGTGCCGGAAGCGCGTTCTTGGACCTACCGAACTCATACTTTTCCTCCGTTCGATTTCTCGATGTCTCAAAGGCAAGTATACATTTATGATTGTACGTTCTCGACTTTGAAAGTAAGAATATTGATGGCATATTATGAACGAACCGTTTTTACGGTATTCATAGATATATTGATGGCATATTATGAACGAACCGTTTTTACGGCATTCATATATGTATTAATGGCATGTAATGAACGAACCGTTTCTACGACATTCCTACATGTATCGGCGTATGATATGAACGAACCGTTTCTACGGCATTCACATACGTATCGGCGTGTGATATGAACGAACCGTTTCTACGGCATTCACATACGTCTTAATGTGGCACTATGAGATTTTAGTTATTCCGGAATACTAGTCTTGAATTGAGGAATTGACGGATACATTTACTTTATTGTCGAGGAGTATTATGTTTCATACTTGATATACTTGCACTAGCTATTCGACGGCTAACCCCTTTATGGGGGAAATACGTTTCATGTATTTCAGGTTCCAGGAGATCGGACAGGCAGGTATCGGGTCGGCATGAAGATGGTGGGCAAGTGTGATACTGTGTTTTTCTTCCAGTTATGTTTTGAGTTTTCCATTCAGTGTTGTTGTACTGGATTGGTTATTGAATACTCGAGTATTGTTTTCCATTTTCCTTGATGTTCCGGCCTGTGTTGCCGAAGTATTAATTCGTGTTGTGATGTCTGTGAATACATTGGTTATGTTTTTGAATACCTTTGTATCGTCTTTCTTTCCATTGTATGTAGACCTTCTCGGTCAAGTTTTATAGTTCCGCGTATGTTTAGCCTTGTGTGTCCCACGGCAGGGCTCACGATGCTGTAATATACCCTGAATAACTTGGGGGTGTTACAAGTCCAACCTAGTCCGACCCGGTTCCGACTCTCGGACCAAAACCCGAACATCAACTTATCTTCAGAAGCCGCCAAAATTGCGCCTCCGGTTTCACGTCGTGGCATCGAGTACCAACCGGTAGATCGAAGCACACCACAGATTCAGCACGTGCCTAATTTTATAATCGAGGTAATTATCTAACTTGTCCCTATTTCAATTCTCTCCTTTTGGGAATTTTTCTTTTGGGGACACGGGTTTTGGGTTCTTTATCTCCCACGCTACTTTGCAGTGGATGAGACCGCGAGAGAAGTCGGTATCTCTGCGTGTCGAAGAAAACTGTGTGACGGTCCTGGGGGAGTCACGGAATTGTTGAAAAGTCGATACTTGTGGTTGTTGCATACACCACGTATCTGGGTGCGATCTGATATCGCCGTTTTTTTGTCGACTTTACTAAAACAACAATTAAGGGAAGTAAATCGAGTAACGATTATGTTACACGCTTTTAAAAGCATCGATTGTGACCGTTTACATTGTCACTGAAAATCCAACAAGACTAACTTCCTCTTGTTTATATCTTGTAGATGGCACAAAGCTCCAATGTTCATCCGGAGTTCGACATCCTTGACCATGCTGGTAAGGAGTACCATAGGTGGGTCTCAGATGTTCGCTTGGCGTTCGTCGGTAAGAGATTTACCACCACCATCTTTCCCTCTAACGAGCCTACCACTCAAGAACCGAGCGAGGAAACCAAGGCTAATGCACTGATGTACTTGCGTAGACATATACATCCGTTGTTGAAAAAATGTTATATGAACTTGCAAACCCCCAAAGAACTATGGGATACACTCGAACAACGATTTAATAATGTGCATGATCAGCGCCTCCCCGAATTGCAACTTCAGTGGGAGCAAATCCGATTTTTGGATTATGCGAATGTGGAAGCCTATAATCAAGCTATCCTCGATCTTCGCGCTGATCTTGGTTTTTGTGGTGTCAAGAAGTCTGATCAAGATTTGATCGAGAAGACTCTTAACACGTTTCCCATGGGAGCAAGTGTAATTGCTCATCAGCTGCGCGTTGCCTATGAGGAAGGGAGAATTAAGAACTTTAGTGACCTTATCTCCCACCTCGCGAAAAAAGAAAGGCACCATGAAATTATTCCCAATAGCAATGCGCGCCACTGGTACGAAGCCGATTCGAAGTGAATCAAAGCTACCCACAGAAAGCACCACGACAAAATAGAAAAGGCAACGCTACTCGCTTTTGCAAGCACCACGGATGCATGACTCGAGCAAGCGAGGGAAAAGACGAGGTCGCTGCTCCAATGTGTGGAAGAGGCAAGGTGGCTCGGCCACGGGACCTAGTGGAACCCAACCACGTGGGCCGCCTCCGCCACGGAATGGAACCACTCCAAAGGAAGGCAATTGCTATACTTGCGGATCGAAGAAGCATACTTACCGCAATTGCAAAGCGCCAAAGAACATCCAAGCTTACTACAAGCACTATAAACAATATTTGACTCAAGAGTCGAATTACATGGAAGAAGATAATGAGAATACGGAGGTGAACCATATTGAGATCCAGACTGAGATCCCTCCTCTCACCATTGCGGACAAAGACCAACATATGGATGTTGCCGACTTTGACTAGTTTTACGCTTTGGTTATGTTTTGTCTTGTTTCTAGTTTTCGAGAACTACTTTGGATTTTCATGAATGTAATAAAGTTGGCCATGATGAATAAAATTCTTTTAATTGCTGTGATTGTGCAAAGATGAATTTTATTTTTTCCCTTCGAAAGCATGTTTGGTTTATCACAAAATAATTGCTAGCAATGAATTGCTTGGTTAAAAATTTGATACATTGGTAGGATTACATCAAAACTTTTGATCAAGACTAGGCGCATCCTCCTTGGTATTTGTTTATTCTTTGAGAGTTCAAACGGAATCAGTGGTTTTTAAACAGCCTTAGCTGTACCGACATTCTTACTTTCTCTGCAAGTCTACCAAGTTGGAGTTACCGAAAGGATCATTAGTAGAGATATAAATCGAAAACGAAGATGCGTTTTAAAGTATTTAAACGCTCCTATGGCCATATTTCCATAGTATTGTATCAACAATAATGCCTTTGAAAAAGGCTTCAACCTTGCTCTATCACTCAACAATAGGGAAATACCAAAATAGCAAATTGAAACGAGCACTGAGATCTGAGTTTAATGATCCAGAAAGTTCACAACCTATGGACAGAAAGATACGGAAGTCTAGTTTCCAAAACAACTGACCGTTCGTCCATAGCCTTCTTAACGAAGAAGTTATTGCTATTTTAGTGAACAAAGGTCAAGCTGCGCGGAAATTATTTCCAGCGATTGTGCTAACTTTGATCCTAAGCAACTTGGTCGAATTTCCCCAAACTCGATGTAAATGAGTTTTCGCTATGTCTCTAATCATAAGACTAATCGAGTTTCATGTCTTATTGTAGATGTCTCGTGGCGAAATTGAGTGCCTTGCTGATAGTGGAACAACCCACACTATTCTTCGGAATAGGCAATTATTCAAGGATATTGTGCCATACATATCCTCAGTGACAACGATGATTGGTTCCTCCCAAGTAATTCAAGGGAGGGGACCTGCTCTTTTCTTGCTACCTAATGGTACGCATATTAATGTCACAAATGCTCTCTATGCCCCAAGAGCAAACCGAACCTTGCTAAGTTTTAGGGACATCCGTGCCAACGGTTATCACCTTGATACACATTGTGGGAATGGGATAGAATTTTTGTGTGTTACTATGGCAGAATGCGGAAGACGCCGCGTTCTCGAGAAACTTATGAGTCTAAGTAGTGGTTTATACCAGACTACAATAAGGGTTATTGAATCCTATGCTGTGAGTCACGAACTGTGTGATTCCGAAGCATACCAACTATGGCATAACCGACTCGGTCACCCTGGACGCGACATGATGATTCGCATTTTGAAAAACTCACATGGTCATCCGTTTTTCAAGTCCAGAAAATGATTGGAAGCACCACTCGATATCGGCATTGATGTGAGTGAGCTTGATACCGTATCACCGGGACTAAAGATCGCACGCCCTGATAAGGTTGACGGTGCATCTCTTCTAAATCCCTAGGCTTCCGTGGCAATTTCTAATGCCCATAAATCGTTTTGTAAAGCCTGTTCACTAGCAAAGTTGATACCCTCTCCGTCCTTTGCTAAAGACTCAACACAAAATATTCGCTTCTTACAAAGAATTCAAGTGGACATATGTGGACCTATTCAACCAGAGTGCGGACCATTCAGATATTTCATGGTTCTGGTTGATGCATCGACGCGATGGTCACATGTCGCTCTGCTATCCACGAGAAACGCTGCATTTGCTAAACTCCTAGCACAAATCATCAAGTTACGGGCTAACCACCCCGACTTCCCAATCTCGTCATTAAGATTGGACAATGCTCGAGAGTTTACGTCAAAGTCTTTTGACGAATATTGCATGTCGATTGGGATTGATGTTGAACATCCCATCTCCCACGTTCATTCGCAGAATGGTCTTGCCGAGGCTATGATAAGCGGTTACAGCTTATCGCCCGAGCATTGGTATTGTGCACCAACTTGCCGATTTCTGCCTAGGGTTATGCAATTTTGCATGCGGCTATACTTATTCGCTTTCGACCCACTGCCAATCAACCGTTTAGTGCGTACCAGTTGGTAACTGGATATGAGCCTGATATTTCACACTTACGCATTTTTGGTTGTGCGGTATATGTGCCAATTATGCCTCCACAGCGTACTAAAATGGGTCCGCAAAGACGATTAGGTATATATGTTGGCTATGAATCGCCTAAAATTATCCTCTATTTGGAACCTTTGACAGGAGATCTGTTCACTGCAAGATTTGCAGATTGTCACTTTGATGAGACAAACTTCCCGTCGTTAGGGGGAGAAAGGAATCGAACGATTCCAGTTGAACGCCAAGAAATTGTATGGTGTGCTCCCTCCTTGCCTCATCAAGATCCCCGCACAGCTCAATCCGAGCTAGAAGTGCAACGTATTCTCAGTCTTCAGAAAGTTGCGGATTCGATGCCCGACAGCTTTACTGATACTGCGAAAGTGACAAGATCTACCATTCCCGCTGCGAATGTTCCTGCAAGGTTAGAAGTCCCAGTTATAGGGCAAGGTTCAGCCGCCCAAAGGAATGATGCCACCGGCGTCAACCTTAGTGGTGGGACGGGCCGCTTCTTATCCCCGCTCGAAGAGGGGAGGCCGGTGGGTAGAAAGGATACCGAACCTCGAAAGAGAAGAGGAACGGAGGCACAAAATCCTCTCATCATCGACACGGTGACTCCGTCACACGAGATTATCTCGACTACGGATATGTCCTCGAATCAACAATGGAACAATCGACGGACGCGTGGAAACTTTGTTGATGTCGAAAATAAAGAAATCTCGATGCAATGTACGAGTGAATACGTCTTATCGACAAAGTTATCCACGCTAGTCGACGATGCTTTTGCCTACTCGTCGCTCAAGAAATTATTGAAGACGACGACGGCCGAGCGCTCGGTTCTCGAGTGTCAACAACGAGCCGATTGGCGAAATGGAAAGATGCAATGCAGGCTGAACTAGACTCAATGGCTAAACGTGAGGTATTTGGCCGTATCGAGCCAATACCCGTGGGCGTTAAACCAGTTGGACATAAATGGGTCTTTGTTCGTAAACGCAATGATAAGGATGAGGTCATGCGTTACAAAGCGAGACTAGTTGCCCAAGGCTTCTCGCAGCGCCCTGGCATTGACTACGAGGAGACGTATTCTCCCGTTATGGACATCATCACTTTCCGCTACTTAGTCAGTTTGGTAGTGTCCAAAAAACTGAACATGCAGCTTATGGATGTGGTTACAGCGTATCTTTATGGGGATCTAGATACGGATATCTATATGAAAGTACACGAAGGGATTTCATGGCCCAAATCAAGTAGCTCTAAACCACGGAGCGCGTACGCTGTGAAATTGCGTCGTTCACTGTATGGGTTGAAACAATCCGGAAGGATGTGGTACAACCGCCTAAGTGAATACTTGGTTGGGAAGGGATACAAGAACAGTGACATCTGTCCATGCATATTCGTGAAAAGAACAGATGCAGGATTCGTGATTGTAGCCGTCTATGTAGATGACATGAATGTCATCGGTACCATAGATGAGGTCAATGAAACGGCCCGCTACCTTAAATCCGAATTCGAGATGAAAAATCTGGGGAGGACTCGATTCTGCTTGGGCTTAGAGCTAGAACATCAAGATGATGGTATACTTATTCATCAGTCTGCCTATGTCCATAAAATGCTCAGGCGATTTAGCATGGACAAGGCACATCCTCTTGCTACCCCCATAATTGGTCGAAGTCTGGAAATGAACAAGGATCCGTTTCGTCCTAAAGAGGAGGATGAAGAGGTCCTTGGAGCAGAAACACCGTACCTTAGCGCAATCGGTGCGTTGTTGTATCTGGCTCAATGTACTCGTCCAGACATCGCATTCTCTGTGAATCTGTTAGCGAGATTTAGCTCCGCTCCCACGATAAGGCATTGGAATGGAGTAAAACACATCTTTCGATACTTGAAAGGCTCCAGTGACCTTGGATTGTTCTTTCCCTACGCAAGAGAGAGTGATATTCCGAAGGGAATTGTTGAGGTTAAGACGATGCATACCGACCGTCGATCTTCCTCTGATATTGCAGCTAAGCATGGTAGCTTGACTACCAGAAGTGCTAATGCGAGCAAGCTTACCCCTTATGCAGAGAATCCTAATGACACGTTAGTTGGATTTGCTGATGCCGGTTATCTCTCTAACCCGCATAAAGGACGTTCCCAAACTGGTTATGTGTTCACCATTGGGAATACGGCGATATCTTGGCGATCTACCAAGCAGACCCTGGTTGCTACTTCCTCGAACCATGCAGAGATAATTGCATTGCACGAATCCGTAAGGGAGTGCATTTGGCTCCGGTCAGTCATAGACCATGTACGAGGAACGTGTGGATTAGATCCCACTACAGCAACCCCTACTTGCATCTTTGAGGACAATGCGGCATGCATTGAGCAGATGAAGTTAGGTTTCATAAAGGGTGACAATACCAAGCATATTGCGCCGAAGTTCTTTTATAATCAGCAGCAGCAGAAATTGCTGAATATCGAAGTGAAACAAGTGAGTTCCGATGAGAATATCGCAGACTTGTTCACTAAGTCTCTACCGAAATCTACATTTGAGAAACATATGAGAAGCATCGGCATGTCTCGATTATCCGAGCTCAACTAAAGATGGCTCGATGGAATGAGCTATCATGTATACCTCATGGGGAGTATACTTCACATGATTCTGACATTTGTAGTTGGTGCGTTGCGCTCTTTTTCCTCACCAAAGTCTTTGTTTTTCCCACAGGGTTTTATTTGACTTGGAAAGGTTTTTTACCGAGGCAACACCTTGTGCACCATGTTAGTATTAGCATTCGACACAGGGGGAGTGTTCCGGGAAATCCTTCCCGTATTGGTGTCTTACCTAATACTAGTTGTAGGGGGATAAGAGTTATGGAAGGTTCTGGACTCTTCCATAAGTAGTTGAATCCTGTTAGATGTCTTACCTTAACTAGGAATCCCATGTATGGAAAGACTCTCTTTGTAATGCCTATATAAAGGCCCCTCTATTCATTGTTATCAATACAATTGATTTTGCTGTCTTTACTTTTCTCTTCAAACAATAATATTATTAAAATTCAATCACATATTACTAATATAATAAAATATTTAATATATCGCACGGGCGGACATCTAGTTATTCTAAAAATAACGTGTTGCTTTCGGCCTGTGTCCTGGCCCATAAAAATCTACATCCTAAAGCCCATGAAAACAGTCCAGTAACTCCGGTTACTTGGCCCGCCCCAACACCTTTTGTTGGCCGACGAAGTAAAGTCATATATTTAAACTGAGACCCCTTTTTCTCTATTTTCTTTTGTTCCTAATGATCTTGTAGTTGTGCCTTCCGTGCCAGCCTGCGCTCTTATTTCCAGTCGAACTTGAAGGTGAATATTTCCTGCTTTTGTTTTCATTGTCTTTTTTGTTAAAATCAGTAAGGATCAGAATCTGAATTTCTTATTTGTTCGTTTTCTATGGATGTTGTTCTATTTAAACTCTTAAATCGAAACCCTAATTTTGTCTCGTCATACTTCGTATGATGAATTTGGGTTCTTATCATATGTAGTTTCCCCTCATTTGTTGAATGATTTTGTTTTAAATGTTGATTCTTTAGGGTATTGCCCATATTAGGTGCACATCTAATAGACACACGCACACACACACGATTGATGTTCATATTGAGCAATACGCTGATTATACTCCTTTCTGTTTAGTTCTCGGAGAGATTTCAGGATTCGGTGATTTTTTTTCACCCCAGACTCTATCACCTAATAATATCAGAGGCCATGGGAGCAGATCGAGTTGAATCTACCCGTGCAAGAAGTATTGAGAAACGGACCCAAGATGATGACATGCTTATGAGGGAGAGATGGAATGGAGAATATGATGCTAGGGAAGAAAATAGATCTGATGAAGTATTGGACTCAGGGAAGCATCGGGACAAGGATCAGAGTAAAACTAGAAGGGATGAGAGGGAGCATAGGAGTAGAGATCGAGAAAGGTTGAAGGCACTTGATGGTCTGAAGGAAAGAGAGAAAGAGAAGAAAGATTATGATAAAGACCGGTTATCCCGCAGGGATAGGAGGAAGGAAGACACTGATGAAAGAGAAAAGGGTAAGGTCTGGGATAAGGATTATGATCGTGAGAAGCATGGGGAAAAAGAAAAAGATAGAGAAAGGAAGGATCGGTCAAAGGAAAAAGACCGAGAATGGGAGAGGGAGAAAGAGCTGGAGACGGACAGTGAGAGAGGAAGAGAGGAGAGG
This sequence comes from Orobanche coerulescens, assembly GCA_033398695.1. Classification (NCBI taxonomy): domain Eukaryota; kingdom Viridiplantae; phylum Streptophyta; class Magnoliopsida; order Lamiales; family Orobanchaceae; genus Orobanche; species Orobanche coerulescens. Next base: position 58,576,995 of record CM065803.1, read on the forward strand.
GGAAAAGAGAAGAGCAGAGATAAGGATAAAGATAGGGAGAAGGAAAGAGATAGAGCAAAAGATAGGGGGAGAGAGAAGCACTACGATAGGGAGAGGGAACGGGAAAATGATAAACATAGAGGTGAGAGGGAGACATTGAAGGAGAGGAAAAAAGAGAAAGAAAAGCAAGCAGATCAAGAAAAGGACAGGGTGAGGGACAGAGATAGAAGTAGTCGTAAACAGAAGGACGAGAGTCATGACATGAGTAAGGATATGGAGAAGGATGGTCGTTCAAGATTGGAAAGTGATTATTCTCGTGATTATCCTACTAAGGCACGACTGAAAAATTCTGATGATGTGAATGTATCCAACACGAAGCAAGAAAAAGCTGAGATTGCTGCTGCTGGATATCGCCAATCAGCATCGGAATTAGAGGAACGCGTTTCCAAGTGAGTAAAGTTTTACTGCTTGATATTATGATCCTATAATATTATATTCCATGTGGTCTTTCATAATTGGGAATATTTTAAATTTTTCTAGAATGTTACACACATTTTGAACATTCCTAGGAATTTTAGCTACTCATGTACATACTCAATTGTTTAAAAATCATGAACTAGTATTTTGTGCCCATATATATAATGCTGAGGAGAACTTGGTAATCTCGTGTTTATTTCACTTCATAGTTCATGTAAAGGTAGCAATTTTTTAAATATTAAGTGATCATATGTAGAAAAGAAAGAGAACCGGAGGTAGTAAGATACTATTGATCTTGAGAGCTCTTAAGGTGTATTAAGTGGGAAGAAAAACAATCATGTCATTCTTCATTTCTAGAAAATAAAAATTGTAGGGTTCGTGTGCCAGAACATGGGAAGCAAACAGCCATTTTTGTGGTCTATTTGGAGTTCCAGTAGCGTGTATATATAGTGTATGCTATGAATTATTATATCTTCTCATTTGTTTTAGAAGGTTTTTTGTTTTTGCTTTCTTTCTGTCAATATAATTTGTTGGTCGCGTTGGAGTAAGTTTTAACTGAATGATAATTCAGATCCTGAATGGTTTTACATGCAATGTTGAATACAACAACAACATCTAAGCCTTAGTCCCAAAATGATTTCGGGTCGGCTAACATGAATCAAACTTTGAAACCGTCAATGATCGTTACATAAATAACATAAAAGGAGAAAAAGAGGGAAAAAGTAGAGAAAAAAGCAAATAAAAAAAAGAGAATGAAAAGAAAAATGAAAAATCCTGAAAAATAAATTAACAGGTAACATGGAATAAAAGAAAATAGGAATAAAAATACAGAAAAAAAAAGAATCAGATTCCATCCACCATCCGTATTCTTTCCCGCCACATTTGCATCTCTATCGCCATACTTTCTCCAATTTCAAGAAACCGCATCATTTTCAATCATCTTTATCCAAGTTTTCTTGGGTCTTCCTCTACCTTTCACAACATTACTTGTTACCCAACTTTCTAGCCTCCTCAATGGGGCATCAACAGGTCTTCTTCTCACATGACCAAACCATCGTAATCGATTCTCCATCATCTTGTCGTCTATAGCCGCAACTCTTACCTTCTCTCTAATCACCTCATTTATGAGCCGATCCTTTTTTGTATGACCACACATCCATCGTAGCATACGCATCTCCGCCACATTCATCTTTTGAACGTGACACTGTTTTACAGCCTAACACTCGGTGCCATATAACAGCGCAGGCCTAATTTCCGTGCGGTAAAATTTACCCTTTAATCTATGAGGCATGTCAGGATCACATAAAACTCCTGTGGCACTCTTCCACTTCAACCACCCGGCCTTTATTCTGTGAGCCACATCGCCATCTAGCTCTCCATCCTTTTGGATAATAGATCCAAGATACCGAAAGAAAGTGGATCCACATGCATTGTTGAATGTTCTAAATATTTCAGTATCAAGAGTTTTGACCACCTTTATTAGCTCTAATGTGGCATTCTGATAAGTATTGTCTACGGTGTATCTTTTCTTGTTGGGATTAAATGCTGCATGTGCTTAAGTTATGCCTACTGGTGTTTAGATTCATGAAAGTGTACCAAGTAAGAGTTAGCAATCAACTCTCACTTTTGTATGCTCTAATTTCAGAATGCGAGAAGAAAGGTTGAAGTTATCCGAAGGTGCTTCTGAAGTTTTAGCTTGGGTAAGCAAGAGCAGAAAGCTTGAAGAGAAAAGGAATACTGAAAAGGAGAAAGCTAGGCAGCTTTCGAAAGTTTTTGAGGAGCAGGTTGATTGTCTTGATTCTTAAACTTGGTGCCCATACATGTTTTCTTTCATAGACCGATTCTGTTATATTTTTGTTTATTGAATGATCAGCCGAAATTTATGGCAACACTTCTCTTTTTGTGCAACAGGATACCATGATTGATGAAGAAAGCGACGGTGAGGCAGCATATCAGCACATAACACGTATGTCGCCCTTTAAGTCGTGCATAAATGTGCTTATTATGGATGCCGCCTTAATTTCTGCATGAATTTGAAGTCAATTTTTTCTGGCCAACATTTTTATTCGGACCTGTTGAATTCTGTTACACATGGTTATCACGGGCTTGCCTAGGCAACGCCTAGGCATCACCTTGGTGGTTGGGCAGCATAGCCAGCCGCCAGTACGCTTTGCCTCGTATGAAATCGAGCAAGGCGGACAGGTCGTCACTTAGGCGTGTTGGCTGACGCCTCATCGCCAGATCCAGGTCATAATAGGAAACGACCCGTTGTTAGAAATCTTTCAGCTTAGAAGCGTGAAAGAGAGGCAGGAGAGAGGGGAGAGAGAGAGTACAAAAGAAAAAAGAAAACAGTAACTGTGCCCGTCTGTTAGCCAAAGAAAAAAGAAAAAATCGGCCTTCCGCTGTTTGTCTTCCACGCTCGTCTTCTTTCGTCTTCTTTCTTTCTTTTCTACTTTGTGCTTTCTTCTCTGTTTGGGTTCGACTGTGTAATTGTAGAACAGTTCACCTTTTTTTAACTCAACTTAATGAATAACTGGGCAGAATATATAAATTTGTAAGTGGCAGAACTTTAACCCCCGTTTTGATTGGGTTTAATATATAAATTAGCAAGTGACAGAATATTATAAACTATGAAGCACGAACACTATCCCGGAGTTACGTATCTCACCCGACACGAGTCGGACACGTATGACATGCTCCCAACACGAGTGTAGGAGAGAATCCGATTTTTTATAATTTTTATATGCTGGAAACGCGACGGACACCGTGGCAACTCTTCAGGTCCTGGCCGGACATTCGTCGGGACATGCTGGGGCTGTTTTTTTTTTTTTTTTTTTTTTTTACTTTGTTGTCGCATGATAAAAAGGGAGGAAGGTTGGAGGTAAAAGAAGTGGATCAGAAATCTGGAATTTTTCAACTTCTATGAAGAAGAAAGGAGGAAGGCGAGAGGAGACCGGAGAAGGGGTAGATCTGAAATTTGATAAATAGTGGAGGCTAGGGTTAAAAGAGAAGGAGGTATTAGTTTACATTGCGCTGGAGATCTGATAAAATATTAAGGAGGGCGGCTAGGGTTAAATGGAAAGGAGGGTTTTAGTTTGTATTGGGCTGGGCCTAGACATGTACATTTATGTGGTAACATTTAGGGCTTGTTTGTCATTACAATAGTATGCTCTCTCTCTCTCTCTCTCTATATATATATATATATATAATATTTTATTTATATAAAATATATTTAAAATATATTATATATTATATATATTTTTAATTTATATATGTATATGTATAAATATTTCAAAGTTTGATTCATGTTAGCCGACCCCAAATCATTTTGGGACTAAGGCTTAGATGTTGTTGTTGTTGTTGTATATGTATAAATATTTCCATTGTTTCCAATGGAGCCGAAGACTCCTTATTCTTTGGTTCTGGATTATAATGGAATAAAATAAAATGACTCACTAAACTGGCTACACTTTTTTTTCTCATGGAGTGCTAGTCATTCCATGCAATTCTCGATGCAAGTTTCAATTTGGATCATCTGGAAACAACCTCTCTTTGTTAAGACAGGGGTAAGGCTGCGTACACCCGATCCCCCCCTACCCTGCTTTTTGCGGGAGCCGTTGAGGCATTGGGGTAATGTTGTTGTATATGTATATGTATAAATGTGTCCTACAATTTAGAAAAGAAATACGAATCCTGTGTCGGTGTCATAATATAAATAATTTCTGTTTTATACATTCAGAAGAAGCACAAAGGATAAATAATAATCACTTACCGGCGTTATCGCGATAGGCTAGTGCCTCGCCTCGCCTTTGCGCATTAACCATGCTGATACATAACTCGGTTCTGGAAGCAAAACCTTGATACTGAAGATTTACGCAATCACACTTTTCTCAGGCCTTTGCCATGAATATGTCCCAACACTTTTGTCTTTTATCATATATTGGCAGATGACTTAGGGGGGGTGAGAATTCTTCATGGTGTTGACAAAGTACTTGAAGGTGGGGCAGTTGTCCTGACACTCAAAGATCAAAGCATACTTGCTGATGGGGATATTAATCAAGGTAAATTATTCTGTATCCTCCTTTCTTTGTGAACGTAAATACTGATTTCTCCAGTTTTTTTCATCCTTTGGGTATTTTCTGGACTCAGATTTCCTAAGGTGACGTTAAATTGTATATACCAGAGGTTGATATGCTTGAAAATGTGGAGATTGGGGAGCAAAAGCGCAGGAATGAGGCTTATAAGGCTGCAAAAAAGAAAACGGGTATTTATGATGATAAGTAAGTATAACCAAACATCGATCTTAATTACCTCTTATGAAGTCTGTATGACTCATTCTCCCTTTTCATGTTATTATATTAGGTTCAGTGATGAACCTGGTGCTGACCGAAAAATGCTTCCACAATATGATGATCCAGTTGCTGATGAGGTTGATTCTGATCTTTTCTCAGGAATTTCTTTTCCTGTTTTGTCTTATCATGTATTCATGTGTTTGCATTTTGTTTAATTTTGAGGACATAAAGAAGAGATCAAGCGGTAACATGGTTCGGTCATTTGGCCTACATTCACGGATTAAATGCCATAGACTATAATGTCTACAAGATTTATTCGTCTCTTGTATTTAACATTCCAGTATCAGCTCTATGTACAGAGGTACAAGTGTCATCGATGTGTGAAATAAATTAATGAAGAAATCACCATGGTTATCAAGTCATCGGCTAGTCGTCGACTAGTCGACGACAAGGCGCCTGTCGGGTTTGAAAAAAGTCGCTGGACGACTTATTGAGTTGAGATGGCACTTTTTTTAACCCGAAAACCATGTACCCAAAAACCAGCCGGTAAACTGGATCTGAAATTAAAAATGATTAAAGCGTATGAAAATATATGCGTTTTCCGTCTCGTTCTATTTTCACGCAATTAGGTCTTCAGCTGGTCGCGGGTCTTCATATCCAGTAGTCCGACACTATTGTCGCCTCCTTCTTCGTATATCCGGCATAATATTATACAGTGACTAATCTATTATGGATATTTATTGAATTTGAACTTTATATTTTATTAATTTTGATGAAAACTATCAAATTGTTGTGTTTAGTTATATTATGTACTAAATATAATAATCATATATATGAACTTATTGCCGATTTGACACGAATAGTTGGACAATTTGTCGACTTATCGTCCTGATTGTGCATGAGCGACTTGGCGTCGTGATAACCTTGGAAATCACTTTTATCAATTCATGGTGAAATTATTATGATATTCCAAGAACGTTGTACTATCATATTCAATTCCTTTTTAATTCCCATTCCCAATTCGTTTACCTTCATGATTTTTTGTTGTAGGGTGTAACTCTTGATTCCAATGGACAATTCACTGGTGAAGCCGAGACAAAGTTAGAGGAGGTAATTTTTATTTGTATTTATGTTGAACTAGAAGGGGAGCCTTGGCGCAGCGGTAAAAGCTGTTGCCGTGTGACCTGTGGTCACGGGTTCGAGTACTAGAAGCGGCCTCTTGCCAATTTAATTGGCAAGGGAAGGCTTGCCCCCTATACACCCTTGTGGTGGGACCCTTCCCCGGACCCTCGCCTTGCGGGGACGCTTCGTGCACCGGGCTGCCCTTTATTAATGTTGAACTAGTTTTTGCATATAAAACTAAAACCGTGCTAGTTAACTTACGTTTATAACTTACGGGCAGCTTCGAAAAAGAATCCAAGGGGTGTCCGCAAGCGTTCAAGGTGAGGATCTCAATACAACTGGGAAGATATCATCAGATTATTACACCCAAGAAGAAATGACGACGTTCAAAAAACCAAAGAAAAAGAAATCTTTGAGGAAGAAGGAGAAGCTGGACTTGGATGCTCTTGAAGCAGAGGCTATATCTGCGGGACTGGGCTCTGAGGATCTTGGTTCACGAGATGGTAGAAGAAGGCAAAATCTTAGGGAGGAACAAGAGAGGATTGAGGCTGAAAAACGAGCCAATGCTTACCAATCAGCATATGCTAAAGCGGAAGAGGCATCCAAAGCACTCCGACAAGAGCAGGTGCCTGTAACGCGAACAGAAGAAGATGATACTCCTGTATTTGGTGATGATGATGATGAGCTTCGTAAATCATTGGAGAGGGCAAGAAAAGTAGCTTTGAAAAAACGGGAAGAGGAAAAATCAGGTCAAGAGGTTGTAACACTCCTTTCTTCTTCTTCCACTGCCAATGATTCAACTAAGGACAAAGACAATCCAAATCTAGGTTCTGGAGAACAACCAGAGAACAAGGTTGTCTTCACAGAGATGGAAGAATTTGTCTGGGGTCTGCAACTTGATGAAGGTAATTTTTTAATAACTAGGACTCTTGCTTTTCTATTTCTGTGTTTTTCCGCCCTTTTATTATAGGTGGAAGTGAATTTGTAGCTTTGTGGAGATTGGAAGAGAATGCAGCGCGAGGGGAAGTGTTGTTCATTTGATCAAAATAAGGAAATAGACTGTATCAACACATTATTCCTTGAATTTCCTGTTGGCCTGTGACGTATCAGTTAAACTAGATTCAGTTACTACTTTCTTGCCATAGAGATCTACTCTTAAGTTGCTGTACTTGCATTCGAACCGGTGAGGAGAGAATAGATTCTTTTCAGTACAATGTATATTCAATAGACATCTTTCCTCGAGTTGGATAATAACTCTCGAATAGGGCAAAGTATTTTTTTTGTTCAGTTTCATTTTATTGAGTAATCTTTACCTCCTGTTTTTCATTTAAACTCCTATTTGGGTTTTTAAGTCTATTCCAGTTATTGACAAACACAATTTCCTATGATATCTTTATTCAGTTAGCATTGCATTATGATTTGTTAGAACTAAAAATATTTGATTCTTATCTCTGTCTTATCTTTTTCCTTTTTCATTGTTTGTGGCAGTAGATTAGTTGTCTTGGCTAGTGATATTTTTTAGTAGCCATTATAACTTTGGTTTCTTTTGCTTTGGTTATACATTACTTTCTGTTCGACTAAATGCTTAATCACATGTATTCTCTGTACTCTCAGAAGAGAAAAATCCTGAGAGTGAAGATGTTTTCATGGAGGAAGATGTGGCACCAAGCACCATCGCTGATCAGGAAATGAAGGGTGAAGATGGCGGCTGGAGCAATGTAAAAGAAACCGTGAAAGATGAGACTCCTGTAAAAGAGGAAGAGAAGGAGGTTGTCCCTGATGAGACAATTCATGAAGCTGCTGTTGGTAAAGGTCTAGCTGGCGCTCTAAAATTTCTTAAAGAGAGGGGATCACTCAAGGAAACCGTTGAATGGGGTGGTCGACACATGGACAAGAAGAAAAGCAAGCTTATAGGCCTTTATGACAATGATGCAGCAAAGGAAATACGCATTGAGAAAACGGACGAGTATGGGCGAATTGTAAGTGAATATTCTCTTGAGGATTCGTGTTTTAGTGCTGTGTTTAATAGATTCTTTAGTTGCATTTTATGCATCTTTATTTTATGATCATGAATTTGCGAAAAGTATAGCTACTAGTAGTACTTTTTGGTGTTATATCGCTGTTAGTGCAGTAGAACTGATTATTACCAGGCTACCAACTGTAAATATGACTGTTACACTTCATAACTGATAAACTGATTATTCACCCGAACTTCATTAGTTTATATGATTTGGTGCTAGATACGACCTAGTACTTCAGGTCTACTCGTTGACTCTAGTAATAGGGTTCAAACCAAGTTGAATGTGGTTTAGTGCCTTCTTTTACTTACCAAGTAAGAGAGCTTGTTTTAACGATTTTAGTCTGGCTAAGTGAAACGCTGAAGTAGTTAATATTGCCAACAATAGATGACTTACGGTATTCTGAGTTAAAATTTTTCATCATCTAACATTTAAGTATTTTGTTTTTATTCCCCTTCATCGAGCTACATTAAGGTGAGATCAATGTTACCTGGTTCATTAAGTTGCGGTACCGGTACGCGAAACATATACCGGTATGTGGTACGCTGCATACTTCGTACGTGGTACACTGGGGGTAAGCTCAGTGACGATGCTTTTCCGGGACGCGGTATGCGAACTCATTATTTGCAGTATGCCATAATTTAATTTATAAAAATAAAAAACTTTAAGAGATTGGGGTCTCCATTTCCAGAGTACCAGTGCGCGAACGTACCACGTTCAGGGACGCGCGATCCGGATTGTGGATCGCGGAGGTTTTGAGCAAATTAGGTAACATTGGGTGAGATTAGGAGCACATGGATCTAATTTTGTTTCTAATGGAATTTCACTTTGTCTGCAACAGTTGACGCCGAAAGAAGCATTTCGACGGCTTTCACACAGTTTCCATGGGAAGGGTCCTGGAAAAATGAAACAAGAAAAGCGCATGCGACAATATCAGGAGGAATTGAAGGTGAAGCAGATGGAAAATGCAGACACGCCTTCACAATCGGTGGGAAGAATGAGGGAAGCTCAAGCTAAACTACAGACACCATATCTTATTTTGAGTGGTCATGTTAGACCTGGGTATGATCCTTTTTTTTCTCTCTTTTCTTGGAAAATTTATATCTCACATAACCTCTCTGTATATCCCGCCTTCATGAAATGAGTTGCATCAGTTTTCCCCATTAATTACGAGTTGTGCGTTGCAGGCAAAGCAGTGATCCAAGTAGTGGGTTTGCCACCGTAGAGAGAAACCATCTTGCTGGAGGTCTGACCCCCATGCTTGGTGATAAAAAGGTCAGTTGTTTGGCATGTGGTCGTTCTGTTTTCATAATGTAACAGTTTGATATGGATGCATTGAATGTCTATCTATAAAGACCTCTGTTAGCTTTTTTCTTTTTGTATTATATACACTTAAATATTTGTCTTTCTCAGGTTGAGCACTTTTTAAATCTCAGGCGCAAGTCTGACGCTGGAGATGATGATTCTAACAAGAAACGTAAAACTTGAGGTGCACGGGAGACGGGACAAGGCTGCATTTTATGTCATGTTGAAGCTAATCACCATGCAGTTCGATCGCATGTTATTCTTTGTATGTTTGAAATTCAATTATATGCTGAAAGCAGACTAATTGGCTTGTACCCCCCCCCCCCCCTAGTTTGACTTATAAGTGATGTTACCTGTTTTAACCAACCTAAACGTCTCGCCAACGTAAAACAGATATAGATTCGAGGAGTTTATACATCTGTGTTTTCTATTTTTTCAGAGTTTCGTTTTAGCTGATCTTTTTGTTATATATCCTGCACGCTTATTTGCAATTCCACGCTAGGAGCAGGCACTAATTCCATGAGATTGAGGAACTGATGGTCCAAAAACCGGATCTCTCTCGGTATGTTTATGAAAATTAATCTTTCTCCTTTACCTGTGTGCATTGTCTCAATTTGCGTGACCGGACACTACAAATTTTAAATGCTCGATATTATTTCTTTAATTTAGAAGCAAAATTGAAAATCCCATTACCTGAGTGGAGATTTGGTTAGGTCCGACATTGAAAAAAAGCCACTAGAAGAACTCCTTCCATTGGCAAACGTCGTTTTTATTAATATATGTTTAAATGAACAACTGGATTGGAGCGAATTTGAAATTAAAAAAATATATATATTCTCTTCTAGAAAAACACAAGGTGCCATGTGGCAGAAAGAAATTGAGTGAGACGATCCACATTCGGAACGACGGATGCGCAACAACTTCTGGATATGATTTGACAACATTAAAATACAGAATTCTCGATGCTTTTAAGATTATGAAGAAAGAATCCCCAACGAAAATGTATCTGGAAATGCAAAAATGACGATATGTAGGCATTGTGCACATCGATTATGATAGAACAAATCATGATTTAGTCACATGAGCACAACCAGCTGCATCGCATATCAGGACCATCCTTTCTCGATCAATCTGGCTTGCTAGCTCCGGTTGGAACTTGGAATATTCTCGCCTGACATAGGATGCCGTGTCTAGAGCATGGTCAGAACTTACAAATGCGATACAGCACCCACGGAACCCGGCACCGCTGAATCGGGCACCATAAACACCAGGAGCTTTCAGAAGGATTTCGTAGAGTTGAATTAGTGGTTCGCAACCTGTTGAACATTGTTACACAAGATCAGACAAACTGATAGAGTGTGTCGATTCCCTTTGTTCCAAAAGCACTATAATGGAATTAAATTTATACATTCATGACCGGTTAAATTTATGTCTGCAAAATTCAATATAATAACATAGAAAAACCCAAAAGTCCACAAAATGCATAAAATACCATAGAAAATTATAATATTAATATTTATATTATGTCAAAGAAAATAACACCAGAGTTAATATATAATGAAAAATTGTGATTGTTTTTTTAAAACTACAATATAACATCTAATATAAAGAATGTCATTTTACGACATTTTATAAATTTTCGCTAGTATGAAAGTTAGTTTTCCCAAATGCTTTTAAATACAATAACAGTTTTCTCAAATGCTTTTAAATATAATAATCGAAATGATCATATTTCAGTTAGATAATCAATTTTTAGCTAAATTATCACATTTAAGCTAGACTATCATCTTTAAGCTAGATTGTTAGCTATCATCTGGGTTGTCACCTACTATGTCCAACATACCCTAAAGCCAAAAAGAATTCTAGTTTAAAATTTAAAAGTAAATTGGCTCGTTACTTATTGTTATGGAACTTTAAATAATAAAAGTCCCGTAAGATAACTAAGGGCAACTCAATCAAATTGGGCCTTTTTAGTCATTATTCTTATTATTTATTATTGAACTTTGTGTTTGCTTTTGAATACTCCATCCGTTTAGTAAGAGTGTGCTCACTCTTTTGGGCACCCGCTTTAATAAAAATTAAGTAGTGGTGGATTTAAGTGGAGAAATGATCCCACTTTTTGTTGTAGAGCTATATTAATTATTATTGATTAATTAAAGGATAAACGGTATGTGCCATTCTTGATATTGTTGTAATAAGTTGAAAGGTGAAGTAAAAAATATAAGGAGTGTTTTCTGAAAACAGAATGAGCACATTCTTGTGGGACGGACGAAAATGACAAATTGAGCACATTCTTGTGGGATGGGAGGAGTAATTTTTTATATTTCTCAAATAAATGGAGCCTTACGCCTCGTTCCGCCTCGAGGTGTGCACCTCGTGTCATTAGAATAGAAGGCCTCGAATATGCCTCTCGTATGTTAAAACATTGAATTTGAGCAAAAGCATAGCAAAAGTATATATCTATATGTGCGCGCGCATGGGGTAGGAAATCATACCGCTCTCATAATTCTGGATAGAACTCAAACCAGATGCTGATATAAGCTTCCCAAATTCCTCTATATTTCCAGACTCCCAAGCCTCGAGCCCTTTAATTAAATCCATTAATTAATCAGCAACAAAGTATTAACCAATAGAGACAATACGAAAGTGGTAGTAGTATACTATTCAAGAATCATACCCTTTAGAACACGACTATTCTCCGAGAAATAATGTTCGGCTCTTCTGGCCAGATTGGGATCTAATTTGAACTGCACGAATTTCGCACAACAGTTGAAGCTAGGGTGAAAGTAAATCTTTATGTCAAACTATTGAAGTTTCTGCTCATACATTAGCTTGATCGTATCTCGTTGGATACTGGAAATCATGCAAATGTAAGAATAGAAGCTAGAAATATTTTTATCATTCAATAATATTACAATATATATATGTTACCCACCTTGTGCTCTTCATAAGCTTCTGCTTCAACTGTAATAATACCGAATTATAAAGATTCTCAGGTCAGGAGATACATTTATTAAAATGATCCCAACACAAAAAAGAAAAAAGAAAGCTCATGTCAAGTACCGTTAGATAGGAGAGGCTGTAGCCCTTCATTCCCAGAGGCCCTGTAATTAACTCAGCAGAATATGAAAAGGAAAAGAAAAAAGATGAACACCAGAACCAACACAGATGCTGGACATGTAAATAGATTATTACAAAAAAAATAGTACATTCCTCATTTTTTTTTCTGACTATTACAAAAGCCAGACTACATGTAATATTTTGAGAAGTTGAGGGCTGTAAATGTAAACGGAACCAAGCCTCAAAGTTTTCTTTTTTTATTAAATACTCCAAACCTGAGGGTTAATTTATGTAATTATCACTGAGCTGATGAAGAAGCTTCAAATATTAAATGAAGGCCCAATGCAACTTCACTAACAAAAGAGAACTGCTACAATCACTTGAAGGCACATAGAGCAAATAATGTATAACAAGAATCTTACTGAAGCAGAACTTTTGCAGCCTCACGACATTCCGAAACTCGGGAATTGTACCCAGGATTTGATATCAAAGCCTGCTTCAAGCCTGAAAATGCCAGTAATATCTTTAATGGCTTATCTGCCCCATTGTTGTGATTCCCATTCAGTTTGGGACAGCGTATAAGTCTGTGTTCTTTGGTCTGCACACGAAAACAGATCCGACTCAAAACGGAAATGGAAGAAGGCAACCACTAGAGCTTATTAAAAAGGATATACCCTTCTTTTTTACTCCAAATATAACTAAAGAAATAAACCGCATAAGGACTGGAATTCGAAAATGAGAAGTCTTGAACGTACGAACAGAAATGGTCAACATCCACCTTGCAGTTCATACAAGTTAAACAGCCATAGCTTGAAAGCAGTATAGCCGATTGATCCAATATGCCATTTTTCAAACCCAAGAATTCATTTTCAATTAACCTGCATTTTTGGAATAAAGTAAACGGACTAAAGGACAAGAGAAAATTTTTTTATCACTCAAATAAACAAAACCCTTTGTTTCGATATGAAATATCCTTGTACGTATGCAGGTACGTAAATGGGAGAAGAATGGCAGTTTCTTATTTTTTGTATAAAGAATACAACTACCTGTCATACTCGATATTCTCTGCGGGAGATATTACAAGCTTATTGGCACTTTCAAAAGCCAACAGGTATGCCACGCCGACCTGTCAAACGAGATACCTATAAAATGTTCACATATATGATAATACTAATTTAAAGGGGGAAGGCTTGGCATTGGCAAGATTTTAATTCTTTACAGTCGGAATTTGTTCACGTAAAAATGATTACAACATATGCACCATTATTTATTTCCCGGAAGGTTGAGAACAAATCATCTAAAACAGCGCATGAAAATGAAATTGATAGAGATAAGGAATATACTTACAGCTGCTGAAGAGCTAAGGCCCGAGCTGTCTAGCCCCTCAGCACCACAGATATATCCAATAATGCCCTGCAAAATCATAGTTACTATTTTCTTGTATAAGGAGAAACTTGAAAAACTGCATAAGTAATACTCTCTCCGTCCCTTAAGTATAGGCATCTGGGTTCTGTTGAGTGGAGATAGAGTATGACTTTATAGAAAGAAGTGGTGTGTTGAGTGAAGAGAATATGACTTTATAGAAAGAAACGGTAAAGTGATTTTACTAAAATGGAGTGTGCCTATTCTTTGGGGACGGACAAAAATGGTGAAAAGTGCCTATACTTAAGGGACAGAGTTGTATCTTGTATGAGTTCTCCATCAAAGTCACACACACACATATATATATATATATATATTATATATATATATATTATATATATATATATTGTCCCGGGGACTGCTTTCTCACATTCTTCTGAAACACGTTATCAAGCTCCAATTTTTTTTTTTTTTTTTTTTACGAATTCTGAAAAAAAAGGAAAAAGAATCGGTTGAGACCCTAGCCGACCCCCACCCCCCCACCCCCGCCGACCACCGTTGCTGCCACCACCGAAGTCCTAAGCCGAAAGCCGCGACCTGCCCGGACCCCTTGTCGTACACCTCCAAGCGATCAAACCCGACCAGCGTCAGTCCCGATCCGCCTTCCGCCGCGTCCGATCAGCACTGATCCACCGCCGCCTTCCGCCGAGTCGATCCAGTTGTCAGGACCCCGCCTCCGCTGCCCGACCATCCACCGCGATCGACTCTGCTCGGTCCCCGCTACGATCGACCGCCACAAACGAGCCCAGATCACCCCTGCCCGATTTCCCACTGTTCGATCCGACCAGCACCGCCAAAGTTACAGCTCAGATCGCCCGCGCCGAGCTCCGCCTCCCGCAGTCCGATCCGTTCGATCACTCCGTCGCCGGCTGTCCGACTCGACTTGCCGCAGCAAGTCCGCGCCGAGCTCCGCCTCTTGCAGTCCAATCCGTCCGATCACTCCGTCACTGGCCGTCCAACTCGACTTGCCGCAGAAAGTCCTGCGCCGAGCTCCGCCTCCCGCCGCTCGATCCGACCAGCTCCAGTCCAGTCGAGCTGCCCGAAGCCGCGACCCAATATAGCCCAGCCCGTCTGACCCGTTTCAAATTTTCGGTCCAAAGACCCGAACACCGATTTAATTTGACTCACCAGACCCGCCAAAATTACGTCCCCGGTTTCACGTCATCGCATCGAGTACCAATCCATAGATCGGAGCACACCATTTATTGCTCCATATCACGTGCCTAATTTTATAATCGAGGTAATTATCTAAACTTGTCCCTATTTCAATTATCTCCTTTCGGGAAATTTTTTGGGGACATGGGCTCTTGGGTTCTTTATTTCCCACACTACTTTGCGGCGGATGAGACCGCGAGAGAAGTCGTTATCTCTGCATGTCGAAGAAAACTGTATGACGGTCCTGGGGGTCACGGAATTGTTGAAAGTCCTGCGCCGAGCTCCGCCTCCCGCCGCTCGATCCGACCAGCACCAGTCCAGTCGAGCTGCCCGAAGCCGCGACCCAATATAGCCCAGCCCGTCTGACCCGTTTCAAATTTTCGGTCCAATGACCCGAAGACCGATTTAATTTGTGATTCACCGGACCCGCCAAAATTACGCCCCCGGCTTCACGTCGTCGCATCGAGTACCAATCGATAGATCGGAACACACCATTTATTGTTCCATATCACGTGCCTAATTTTATAATCGAGGTAATTATCTAAACTTGTCCCTATTTCAATTATCTCCTTTCGGGAAATTTTTTTGGGACATGGGCTCTTGGGTTCTTTATTTCCCACACTACTTTGCGGCGGATGAGACCGCGAGAGAAGTCGTTATCTCTGCATGTCGAAGAAAACTGTGTGACGGTCCTGTGGGTCACGAAATTGTTGAAAGTCAATACTTGTGGTTGTTGCATACACCACGTATCTAGGTGCGATTTGATATCTCTGTTTTTGTCGACTTTACTAACAACAATTAAGGGAAGTATATTGAGTAACGGTTATGTTACATGCTTTTAAAGCATCGTGACCGTTTACATTGTCACCGAAAATCCAACAAAACTAACTTCCTCTTATTTATATCTTGTAGATGGCACAAAGCTCCAATATTCACCCGGAGTTCGAAATCCTTGGCCACGCTGGTAAGGAGTACCATAGATGGGTCTCCGACTTTCGGTTGGCGTTCGTCGGTAAGAGATTTACTACCACCATCTTTCCCTCTAATGAGCCTGCCGCTCAAGAACCGAGCGAGAAAACCAAGGTTAATGCACTGATATATTTACGTAGACATATACATCCGTTGTTGAGAAAGTGTTATATGAATTTGCAGATTCCCAGAGAACTATGGGATACACTTGAACAACGTTTAAATAATGTGCATGATCAGTGCTTCCCCAAATTGCAACTTCAATGGGAGCAAATCCAGTTCTTGGATTATGCGAATGTGAGGCCTATCTAGGTTTTTGTAGTGTCAAGAAGTCCGATCAAGACTTGATCGAAAGACTCATAACAAGTTTCCCGTGGGAGAAAGTGTGATTGCTCATCAGCTGCGCGTTGCCTATGAGGAAGGGAGAATTAAAAATTTTAGCAACCTTATCTCCCACCTCGCGAGAAAAGAAAGGCATGCAGAGATAATTGCACTGGAACCATGCAGAGATAATTGCACTGGACGAATCCGTAAGGAAGAGTGCATTTGGCTCCGGCCAGTCATAGGCATATACGAGGAACATGTGGATTAAAGTCCACTACCGCGACCACTACTTGCATCTTTGAGGACAATGCAACATGCATTGAACAAATGAAGCTAGGTTTCATTAAGGGTGACAATACCAAGCATATTTCGCCGAAGTTTTTCTACAATCAGCAGCAGCAAAAATTGCTGAATATCGAAGTGAAACAAGTGAGTTCCGATGAGAATATCGCAAACTCTCATTGTAAAGCCTATATAAAGAGCCCCTCTATCAGTGTTATGAATACACTTGATTGCTTTACTGATTCATCTTTATTGCTTTCTCACATTCTCCTGAAACATGGACAATGATACATGTACAACAGTGTTCTCCAATACTGTTGCACAACAACATAAAACGACGTCATTTTATGTTTATTTTTATTTTTATTTTTACACACGACACAAAAAAGCATCGTTTTGAGTGTTTTACAACATTGTTGTACAAATATCATGCATGCGCGCACGTTAACACACACACTTACACACAAGATCTAAGCTTTCATATGAATGAAGTATTTGGGTTTGAGAGAAGGATTTGGAGAGAGGGTTTCAAATGAATCCAAAATCCATTACAATAACTTAAAAGAGATTTTAAGAACATGAGCTCAAGGATCTAATCATACGATTAGATTTTTTTATGGACATTAGTCCCATTAATCCATTGAATCATGTCATTAGCCACTCGGAGTATTTGACATATATAGACAGGTGGAGTAATTATAAAATATTTCATGACTTCAGCAAATACCCTGAGGCCATATAATGGTTGGGATAAAAATGTAAGACACAATCAAAGGAATGGTTTCGAAGTCTAGATAATTTCCCACGATGATTACATCCAAAACCATCAGGATTAATTTTCTGAACCGACTGAGGTTCGACACCGAGACAAATCACTAGCACGGTTGAGGCAAAAACTTTATGCTTATTTGTCGAATTCAAATATCCCGTCTTCCAATAGACAATTTCGACAATACAAAAAAAGGCATCAATTAATTAAAAAGAGACAGGAAAACAAACCTGTTTTATATAATTTCCTCTCTTCTGTAATGCATAAAGGGCTCCTCTGGCATAATTTCCCCAACTGCATTCCTCCCGTGAACTGCAATAACTCTTCAAATGACTCGAATCATTTAATTTGGCAGCATTACTTGGCGCTTGTTCTTCGTCTACACTGTGAAACCCAAAGGCGCGCGCGCACACACACACACAAACACACACCAAAAAAATTTTAGTTTCAGGAGTACCATAGAAGAATGTGCTACTTGCAGTTTGTATTCTTTGAAGTAAATTACATTCAACTTGGAATGTTTACACTAACTCGGAAGAGGCACGAGATAAACAGATTGATATAACTTGAGAGGGGGGCAATGATATGACATCGAATATCACCATAACATATAAGACTGGAAAAAACAGCATGAGAGATGGTAATACATACGAGGACATATAGATAGATATGGTAAGATTAATCGATAGTAAGATAAACTTCAAAAAATATCTACCACAATATAAGAAGTGTAAGAGAGATGTTTATACAAGTCTCTTCTGAAGGCTGGATCAGTCGTACACAATACACGAGATACTACTTTACAAAACTTCAAGGACACATAAGTTTGTATAAAAAAACGTTTAGGCATAAATAAAGAGATAAATGTTTCACTAAAACATACGTACAAGAACAGGAACAGAGGAAGGTTTAGTCATTAGAACATAATTTTATCAGACTTCTAGAAATCCGAACAATGCGTTTGCGATCACCTGAACCTAACTTCTCCTTTGAATTGCGCTGATTGTATTAGAACCTACAAAATAATATCAAAATAATAAAGGCATAATTTTTCATGACAAAGTTCTACAAATATGATCACCACTTAAAAAAAAAAAAAATAGGAGCACGCGAAGAAGTCCAAGAAATACACAAAAGTAAACCATTGAAAAAACAAAACTTGAATATGGATAATTTAAGTACTCATACTTCTTCTTATATAACCTTTGAAATGAAGGAACTGTACGAAGCCTTACGAGGATCTGTTGCATTTCTAGAGCATGAACCAATGAAATTAACAAATATTGTTGATCTTCTTATGTTTTCCCCTTAGATCTTCCAATAAATTATACTCCTAGTAAAGAGTGGTACCTGAGAATCATCAGAAGGAACAAATCCAAAAACTATACCCTTATTGATAGTCATAGCTGAAACAATTCCACCCTGTAACAAATAAGAACAAAGTCGTATATCGACTTAAAAATAAATACGACGTTCATATTAGGTAAAAGTTTAACATGTCCAAGAACACAATAAGACAAGTCAGTCTTTTTACTACTCCCTCCCATTTTAAATATAAGAAGTTCTGGAGTTTGGTTACCAAAGTATGTATATGGTAAAAAGGGAACAAATGGGGAAGAAATCTTTGTTAAATGAGGAAGGAAATGGGTAAACGTGGTAAAAAAAACGATCCAAAACGTCAAAACAAAACTCCAGAACTTCTTATGTTTAAAACGGGCGGGAGTAAAACATTAATGTTCAGACCCACACAGACTATCAAGTATGGAAAAAAATGTTGACAACCCAGAAAGGAAACACATATAATAAACTGAAACTTTGGTGAGGAAACAAATCCTTCATAGGTTCATATATAAAAAATCACCCACCTGATGGTCAATATGAGCTCCAAGCGGACAAATCCTATAGGGGGATACAACAACTCTGACATCCTTGGAATCTCTGCCACACATTTTGCCAACCTTTGTTCTAATTTCATTCAACTGCAATAACAACACACAACACAGGGGCTATTGCACCAATATGCACCATATATGAAGGATAAATCTACAGCAACACACTATCCAGATGAAATCGAATCAGACAAAGCCAAGTAAAACATGCACATACTGTAAGAACTCAAGAAAGTTGATTCAGATTATAAGTATTCATCCAACAAATTGGGCACAGCCCATTATAAAATCAACCAAATCGTGGCTTAAAATATTCCATTTGGTAACTGCAATAGTGAAAGAGAGAGATTTTACCTCTGATTCCGAAGGCCAACACATTGCCCCCATCCTCCCAGAATGAACTATTTCCCAATCTACAATTATTTTCCTTTAAACGGGTTCTATCTTATTTATACACGTGTATGTGTGTGTGTATGTGTGTGTGTGTGTGTGTGTGTGTGTGAGAGAGAGAGAGAGAGAGAGAGAGAGAGAGAGAGTGGAGTTAAAGTAACAGGCGGTTACAAGAAAAGGTTTCTGGTTGAAGGGTGATGGTGAGCTTTACTTGTTTTTATCTGCCCGACAGAAGAATGAATGATAACCATTCATTTGTGGGAGATTATTAAGAAGCATTCAGAAATATTACAGTGGCTTTTTGTTCTAAACGAAGATTACGAATATTAATATTAGAGTTAATTAATGGTGATGTATAGTTTTTATTTGTTCATGCAAAAATGAAAAAGAAGTATCATATTTCGTTTGAAAAGAAATAAATTCTTAGTTAAATGGGTTGCAAAATGACTTAAACACATCATTTATTTCCTACCAAAAGCAAAGTGCAATTTTTTAATCGAAAGGCATGCATATATATATATATATATATATATATATATTTATATATATATATATATATATATATATATAGATCACATGAAAACTAATTATTTTGTGAAATCTAGAAATTTTTGTAGGTCATTGACATTAGTGATCTAATGGATGTAGATGTGTAGAATTATATTGCATTATTTGTTGCATATACTAGCGACCAGCTTGATGTAACAAATATACAATAAAATTACTTAATAATGCAATTAATTTCTAAATTTAACCATTAAAGATGTTTCCACCATAGTCAATATATATATATATATAATTTGCAGATGAGAGCAAGTTTTTACCTCACATTATAACGTAATTAGAAGCTCCTTTATAAATTAAGTATTGAATGATGTGCCTAAATTAGAAACCCGCACGAGTTAGAAACCGATCGATGTAAATGATTTGATCATGGATGAATGAATGGTTGTTGACCTATTAATGGTTTGAATGGCCAAGACCATGGAAGGTGACTGATGTATGCCATCGTTAGATAGGTGTGGATGGATCGGGGTGCCACTCCATGACCATGCATGGAACTCAAGATTTTGTAGCTTGGCGCCTATTTCGGGATTTTGTTTATATGGACGAGAAAACAGCAAAAACAGTTGGACTGGACTCTGCGAGAATCATAGTAGCCTTTAATCAAGCCATTACAGTCAAAATTTACGAAACTCCTGTTAAAAAAAAAATAAAAAAATTAACAGAATAGATTAGACAAATCATGAGGGAGGCTGTGACACAGATTCAAAGGGGAGATTGGTGGTGAGACCCAGATGCCCAGATGAATCGATATGGATCTAGGGTGGGTTGGGCAAACAATAAAAAAAGAAAAGGCAAATTACGTTATCTATATATTATATAAAATTATTATAAATATTAAAATAATTACGATCTTAAAGTTGATATTCAATTGTAATATATAGAATTTGTAGCTTGTCAAATTACGTTATCTCCATTTGCTTCTTACTTCTTTCCCCATTTTGCCAGCACAGGTGTAGGTCAGGCCTCTTTATTGAGCATTGAGTCCATCTTGGTAGTCGAGCCAATTACCTCTTCGCTTGAGCTTTCTGAATTTCTATATCCATCTCCAATAACCGACACATAGGGGTGGGAAAAAGATACTAATGCCGAAATACAGTCTTTGTCGTACTGAAATTCTATCAAAACTATTAAAATTTTTGGTGTACTTTAATTTTCGGTACGATATAATATCATACCGTGTATATTCGGTGCAGTATCATTATGGTATTTCAAAAAAAATCGGGATTTCGATATATAACAAAATACTGTGGTATTAATGAAATACTAATTTTTTTTATTGGTCAGTTCAATTTAAACCTACGGTCTACAAGTTTAATTTAAACTACTCTGTTTTATATCATTCTCATATACTGATAAATTTTTAAGGGCCGTCTAATTTAAACCCATAGTCCAGAAATTTAAATTAATCCCACCTCTATTTTCTATCATTCTCATTCAATACATATCGACCGCGACCGTTTTCTATCATTCATAATTTCTCATTCAACAAGGACGCCTATGGTGATTGACTTCTTTCGATTCTTCTTCTTCTTATTGTTATTTTAATTTGGTTGGTAATTTCTCCTCGGACTCTCATATTTCTTTTCCAAGTAATTTATATGTGCTTTTATAGTAGGTTGTTTTTTATTTGATTTATTTCATTTTTTGTTTGGTTGTGTTGTGAGTCAACATTTCTGAAAAGTAATGATTTATGCTATGTTAATAATTTTGGGAAAACATTTCTGAATGGAATTTCCGTCGGCTGGTCCTCCTGATATCATGTGGATCACTCATTTCTTAGCTGGGGGAGCAGCGGGTCCCTGAGGGGCTTCTCTTTTCATCCCGTCCCCCCTGGGGCATGGGTGGATTCTGTCAGGTAGGTCAAGATTTACTTTTTTGGGAGCTCAACCTTCATGAGCCCGGCGATTCCTGACCCCGGGTATGCCTCGGTAGGTCGACTCATATTATAAAGGTCCACTTAGGTCGGGACACTCCTATCCAAGTCCATAGGTCGGCGAGGCCTCTGAGGTCGGCGAGGCCTTTGAGGTCGGCGAGGCCTCTGAGGTCGGCACCCTCTTATCTGAGGTCATAGGTCGGCAAGGCCTCTAAGGTCGGCACCCTCTTATTTGAGGTCATAGGTCGGCGAGGCCTCTTAGGTCGGCACATTCTTATTTGAGTCCATAGGTCGGACTTCATTCATCTAGGTCTCTCCTCCTTTATTCGAAGATCGGTATGCCGGTTTATATTAGTCTTCTTTAAACTGGGTTTTTAGGAAGCGTACATTTGTCGTCCTATCAATATATATATATATATGTATGTATATATTATCATGCTCTTCAACAAGCTCTATGAAAGACCAAGAACTACAACAACACTTCCATATCTATCATCATACGAAGTAAACAATGACAACAACATCAAGAATCCAAAAATGAAGAAAGGGATTAACCAACATACCTCAAGAATATGAACAACACAATCACACACCACAAGAATCAATAATAACTTCAAGTCCCAAGCTCCAATCCATGCCTCCAAGCTCACCATCAAGTTTAGAGGGTCTGGAAATTAGTTAGAAGTGTAGATGGACGGTTTCTTGGGAGAGAAACTCAACTTGGTTCGTGAGGAAATGAAAGACCAATCCTGAATCCTATCCGATTTGTTCTTACGTACGTTATCTATACCACTTAACGTATGTAAGTCTTGTAAATTAGCATGTGCTATTTCCTTCAACTAGGCGTACGTTAATCAGGCTATACTTAGCCAACAACGCAACTCTCCAAACAACATCCAGTCGACAAACATAAACAGTTCAGTTCAGTAATATCCCAATATAATATACATTGTATAAGTCCAATACAACATCACTTGTGTAATTCTAATTGAATACGTATACTCGTTCCACTAATATCCTCATACGATATATTTGATATCAAAAGTACGATAATCTGATACTCTGTATCCTCAAACGTAACTATCGATCAACTACGACAATTATATTAATACAACTGTCTGAATCCTCAGAATATTTTATCAATATTGTACACATTCCACGTTGTGCAATATAATTCAGACAAAATAACTTTAAACAATCATAGTAAAAATTCATGATATTACACCATAAGTATATCCACTGCCTCGTTCGCTCTTGTCCATTTAAAGTCTATCGGCAACTATCCGACGGAAAAATTTCCGTACCGATGAAAATTCCATCAGCGATCTAAAATAACCGTAGGTGACTACCTACGGAAATTCCGATGGAAAATACCGATAGTTCTAGTCATCCGTTGGTATTGCCGATGGATATTTTAGTCAAGGTTCGCTTTTTTGACCAGGCTCACAGATGAATTTTTATTAAATATATGTTGTCAAAGAAAATCTGTCGGCAATCTTTACCGACCAACACTTTTCTTATAGAAAGTTTTGGGCGGTAATTCCGTCGGTAGTGACGGATTTTGTGTCGTCGAAATTTTCGATTGGTAATTTACATTTTTCCTGTAGTGCAAAGTATGAGCTAGGGTAGTCAAAAGTAATATTTTCCAAATCTATCCAATCCTTGCAATGAGAAAGGTCCTAACTCGGCATTAGGAAGTAGTCATTGATCTTTTGTATGAGGTACATCATTTCCCTTTCGTCTAACCGGATGAAATCTATTTTTGCCAAGGCATGTAGATCAATATTCATGTTTCCCTTGACTTGCTCCCAATTGCGATTGGGGTAATCAATCCACCATACATAGGATAGGAACCCCCAACTTCGCACGAATTGCCAACCTTGACCAACTTCCGACTAAAATTGATGCTAGATCGTGTCCATCTTTGAGCATGCACCATATATAAGAAGTTGATGAGTGGTCACACTACCTCCATTATATCGTGGAAATGCCAGATGAGCAAACACAAGGTGAATGTAGAGTAATATGGGATTGGTAATCATGGTTGTTTTTGTCAGTTTTCAGATCGAAATCTCTTAATTCCAACAAAGCCACAAATTTGCTCAATATCCCATGTGCGTATTTATTTATAATTACTTAGCCCTTCATAGACACCTGTAACCCCACCTCACTGTAGATGGAGTTTAACTCATTAATTGATGAATTGTATGAATATTATCCAATTGGAAGGAGATACATCCAAACCTCAATGGCTGTCGTCTTCTTTTTCATCATCAAGGTAGACCAAAATTCAAGAGTCATCCATTTGTACAAAGGGCATATCACCTATTCCATTTTTGATACCTCCACGACGAAAGAGATTCCACACGCCATCTTGTATATCGAGGAAGTTTGTGCAAACATGGTTGGTGCACCACAATGACTTCAGCTGCAATTTTGCCAAGCGATTCCATCTTTTTAATTACTCGTGTTTGGTGAGAATCACATCGATTGTGTGGATCATACAAACTCCTAGGTGGCGGCGGTCGTGGTGGAGGTGGCAATGAGCTCTCCACCACTTTAGTTTTTCCCTTTCCTTTGATAGCCTTGGTTTTAGTAGATCTTTCCTCCATGATGATGATTAAGTACCTAAAAAAATTCAAAAACCAAAGGTCATTTGTCAATTCAACAATCCATATATATATCAATTATCACAATCTACAACCACATGAATTTAATATAAAAGAGAAATCCCACCGGGAGTTAAACGTATACATACTTCTTCAACACCTGTGGCCATAATACGGCCCCTTGTCTAATCTTTTCATTAATGCAACAAAATTCATCACAAGAAAACCGGTTCAATAAATATTAGTCAACAAATTCATGCACATAAGTGTGTTTAAGAAAAGTTCCCAATGAATTCCTTAGGAAAAATTTAACTTGAATTATCAACAACAATGGCAGAAACTGGAATTGACTCATTTTTATAGATGCGAAAACTGTTAGAGCTGTCTAGTATCACTTTATTTTCCTATAACGTCTATGAAATTATTAATTATATTTTCATCACATATTTTGTATATTAATTCACGTTATGTTTATGCAAATGTATTTTCTATTTATTTTATATTGTAGATAATATAGTGTGTTGGTATCACACGGAAGATCATATTATTGATTTCTTATAAAATAATATAATACTGCACAATCTATATAATTATTAGACAAATATGTGAAAAGTTGTAGTATATGTTTGAGATTGATTGGTCTTGATTATTAGCATACGTTAGTGTATTTACATACGTTGAACTGGATCGAACTGCATGAAGAACTTAAATTTCAAATAATTACTATGGTTGAGTGCTTGAGTTGATTGGAGTTTCATGTTTTGCTCAAGGAGTAGAAGGATTAAGTAGTATTTTTGGAGTTGAACTATAGGAGTGGTTTTATTATTTCTTCGGCTGCAACCTCTTTTGGTACTCATGTATCTGTATATATATATATTGTAGTGATTTTCCATTCCCGGTGAATCTGATTCTTTAACACTGATCAAGATTACTTGGTTTCTCATCAGGAAAACGGGATTAGACTTCCACCTATTGAGGAAGTTAAGTTAAGACACACTTCTCCTAACGCATACCTCAAACGTTTATTTCGGTCTACGAACATTGCAGATTCATTTGACCGTAAGAAAATCTAATCTTCTCGACCTCTTATCAACCGAATAGCAATATGTTGATGGGACTTTGAAAATCAATAAAAATTACTCCCTCCGTCCCACCCATCTTGAGCATTTGTTTTTCGGCACGGGATTTAAGAAAAGCTGAAAAGTAGTGTGTAAAGTGATAGTATGAATATATATTATTTAAAGTTGTGAGAGATAAATGTGTCTTAAAAAGGAAATGACCAAGTATTTTGGGACGGCCTAAAAAGGAATATGAACCAAGATCAGTGGAACGGAGGGAGTATATTCTTCATAACAAGACAGTACCGGAGAGCACAAAACATCATTGCTTGATGTAATAATATATGGCTGAGTTTTTTTGTTAAACTTGCTTTGCATCTACAGTCAGAAATAGAATGTTATATGTCTTGCTAATAGGAGAATTTTTCAGGATTTAATAAATCATTCTAATTGATTTTTATTTTTGCTATTTTTTTTTTCTGCCCACAACTTGTATGCTTCTGGATTGGTGAATTAGTAAAATTCATTTTTTTTATTGCGAATTAGTGCATATTCTATCTTATCCTATCCTATCTTTTCTTTTACAGTGATTCTTGCTCATATGTAATTTTGCTTCTATTATTATGTATGTTTTCAAATGAAGCACCAAATGAATTAACTAACCTCTTCAAATTTGCATAGTTTAGGTATTCAAATTCTTATTTAGTTGAGGAAATAAAGAAGTTGCTTGATAACACTCAACAAAATATGTTTGATATTGCAAAATTAAAATGAGATGATTGTATTTGAGTCATACGTACATGTGATGATTTCGTTCAAGCTTTGAATTACAAAAAGAAAATGATCTTAATGTTGAAGGGAAAATAATTGAGACAAGAAGTAGGGTAAAAAACTGTATATTCTCATTGATAACATCCCTTTATATAGAGAGAGAGATTACATACAAACAGGCTTAATCTTATCCTAAGTAGGAAAGCCTATAAATAACAGACTTAGCATACATAAGATATTATTACTTTAACACTCTCCCTTGTGCATAGTCTACAAACGCATGTCATGTTGCCTCGTTAAAACCCCGTCAAGCAAAAACCCAGTGGAAAAAATATCTTGATCGTAGGGAAAAGAGTACAACATCTATACACATCAAGATTAGACTTCGCCCTTTGAGCCTATCCTTTTATATGATCGTCACATTAATCATAGCGCTACTAAGGTGATCATGTCATCGATCCCTAAAATCAATACATCTGGTTACCTCGTTAAAAAACCTTTCCAAGTGATAAAACTCTGTGCGAAAAATGATCCTTGAAAGGAAAAGAGTGTAACTTACGGTGTGGATGTAAGACTCCTCCTCAAGTCTACATCTCCCCCTGATTTGTACATTAGTCAAGTAATCGTTGCCTCATTAAAAACTTCGCCAAGTAACAAAACTCAATAGGAGGAAATGAACCTTGGTCAAAGAAAAGAGTACAACACATGTGATTAAGTTTCTTTATTTAATCACCATTTCCTTATGATCTTTACATCAATCTCGGAAGTTGGAAAAATCTACAGTTCCCCATAATGCTTATATTCATATATCGTTGCCTCATTAAACCTTGCTAAGTAATAAAACTCAATGGAAAAAATAAACCTTGTTCTAAGGAAAAGAATGCAACCTATGTGAGTATCTTCCCTCAATGGGATTTACAAGTTATATTATGTTCATAAATAGAAGTATGCTCATCAGTGGTAGTACTTAACCACTAGTTCCTCACAAGTGTATAATAGTAGATCTTAATCATGTACGCTCACAGATTGATTCATGCAAAGCAATAATTTTGTCGTGATTCGAGGAGGTAGCCAAAAGAGGTTTGCTTAGTCGATTTTCAAAATATAAGCAAATCATATCAACACATACTTTGTGGTAGTTGGTCCGGCACCAGCATTTAGTTTAGCATTTGCATTTTCTTAAGCACATTCCTTTGCCTGCTTGTAGGGAAAGAATTGTCTTAAGCCAATGGTTTCTTTTAGGTATCAGAATGTATTATCGATACCATTTCATTGATGTTGCATTGATGCTGAACTAAATTTAGTCAGTGAATTAACTGAGGAGTGATATCAGGTCGTGTACATTGAGCCAAGTATAATAATGCGCTATTGCACTCAAGTAGGGAATTTCAGCTCTCAAAGCTCTTCATCACTTTCCTTTATATGAAGTGGATCTTTCATTTGCATCTAAACGTTCGACCTATCATGGGAATGCTAGTCGGGTGTACCTTGTCCATATTAAAGTGCATGAGAATATTCTGGACATAGGCAGGCATGTGGATAAGAATTCCACAAACTTGATGTTCTATGTCAATGCCGCGATAGAACTGAGTTTTTCCAAGATCTTTCATCTCAAACTCAAATTTCTAGTATCGGTGGTTTCTCTTATTTCATTAAGACCGATTATGGTCATGTCATCAACATACATTGCGATGGTCGTGAATCCGGAATTTATTTCTGAAAACGTAGGGACACAGTTTATTGTTCTTATATCCCTTCCCAATCAAGTAGTCACTTAGACGGTTATACCACATCCTTAGGGATTGCTTCAAAACCGTAAAGTTGAGATTTTCAATCTAATTGTAAACACACTCTGTGGTGTAGAGTCACTTGATTTGGGTAATGAAATATCATCGAGCACTTTCATATATATCTCCGTATTTAGATCCCCAAAGAGATACGTAGTAACCACATCTATTGGATGTATTTCCAGTCTATCGAAAATTACTATGCTAATCAAATAGCGGAATATATACGTGGGAGTACATTTTCTCGTAATCAATGTTAGGAATACTTTTTAGAGTTTAATGATGTCATCTTTATATATTCAAATGTATGTCTTAAATTACTTGGCAAAATATAAGGAAAAACCAAATGAGTATCTTCCATAGGCCAAACTGATAAGTTAGATACTTGGCAAAATGTAAAGAAGAACCAAATGAGTATCTTCTATAGGCAATATAAGTTAGGCTTAAAAATTGGCTAAGTACATATCAGCCGAGTCTTGGTCAACTCACCTGTTCAGATAAAGTTGACCACAGACGAGTCACATGAGGCAATACTTTTCAGAGGAGTTTTAGTCAATAATTTAATCAGCGAAGTTTGACCAGACTTGTTGGCCACTAAGTATACTGGATACAGCTTGGAAAGTGTTTTAAACAACAAGCTGTACTGTTTTTAAATCTGACTGCATAGCAGAAGTCTTAAATAGTAAGTTGTTATGGATACAACAACTCGATGTGCAGTGTATACTTAAATAATCACAGTTAATAAAACAATAAAGACAGAAGGTAAATAACACAGTATTTAAAGTGGTTCGAGGTAAACCCCTCTACGTCCACTGGCCCTCCACACAGGAGTAAAAAGTTTATTATAATTACTGCGTACACAACTACGTAATTATAACAACACTTAATCAATATATCGTTCACACAGATTGATATAAAGATCTTAGCTTTCAACCGTTCACACAGATTGGTTTGAGCTAACACTTGACTGGCTTCTTCACACACAGTTCTGAAGCTTCGTCTTCTTCGATGCAAGTCCTTCACATACAGTTCCAGAGTAGCAAAGATTCCTCAGTCCACACAGGGCTGATATGAGTTTGTTCAAAGATAGAACAGGGTTGAACAACAGCTATGACTTTCTGTGCTATAAGCTGATGATGTGCTGTTCAAGGTTTTGAGCACTGTATATCTCTTATATCTGAATAGCAAAAAGCTTGGGGAGATATATTTTGCTCTGAATATTTCTTTGTAAGCTTGATCAATTGTAAGTCGTTCAGTAGTTCAGTAATTCAGTAGTTGATGATCTTCAAACTATGGAGATATATATAGCCTTCTGAAATATATCCGTTTGAAATCTATCCGTTGAGCAAGATTCTGTGACAACAGATATTTGACTGAGATCCGGATATTGTGGGATTTTGAAGATCTTTTGACTTACAATATTTAAATACTTTATCCTTTAGTATTTAAATACTTCTTTATCAACGGGACTTGACTTCTAGCGAATACTGAAGATTCCTTCTTGTCCTGTTGAGAGCTGTATGGAAGGATCACTGTATTGATATTCGAGATAGCTTCCATACTGTGGCTTTGCTGGACTCTTTGCCGTATGATCAATATACTGTACTGCGAGAAGTCTTCAATACAGGGTTTGATATTTGATTAGCTTTTCGATACAGCTAGAGGCGGTATCCAGGATTTGGCATATTGTCAAAACATTCTAACAATACAATCGATACAGGGACTGTTTATTCAAGCAACATCGATATAGGGATTTGTTATCCCAACAATTTCCCCCTTTTTGATAATTTGCCAAGTCCTTCCGAGTCTTCCTTTTAAAACCTTATGATGTTTTCTAAACATCTTTGATGATGCCAAAACTTTGACACTTAGCGGTTTGAAGTAGGGCAGACTTCTTGGTCTTTTTTCCAATGTTCCGGCCTTCGGTATTTGGCTTTAACACTAAGAACTGCTCGCAGGCAAGTTCATCTTTTATAAAAAGAAAGTTACATTGAAAACTTATGATTGGCACGCAGGCACAATCTTACATTGTTTTTCTAGATGCATACAACTTAAACTATGAACTGTTCGCAGACAAGTTCTTACAGTTTGTGTATGAGATAGATTTCATAATATGAATACGGTAAGAATAAATAAAGTGACTGTAATCAAATAAGAACACTGTAGATTACGAGTTGTAATCTTTTAAGATAGGCAAAAATTTTATTGATACTGAAATAGAGTACAAAGATTGCTGTTTTGAAAGTAAATTTACAATCGAATAATACACTAATGTATTCAGCTCCTAAAGTCAGAGTGTCTCCATGGTCGCTTAGAAGGGTCATTCTTGGTGTTTCGCCACCAGTTCTGGTGAGCTTCCTTGTCTCGATTCTGATAAATCACACGTCCTTCATAATATTTATCAAAGACTAGGATCCAGTCTTCTGTATGGGTCACCAAGTCACCTTTTCGATGCTTTGACTTCATCTGATGCTGTAGCGGGAGCGATCTATCTTCCAGCTTCGTATTGAATTCCTCGGCAGCTTCCTGTACCATTCTGCATCTATTGAATAAAGCGGATTCCCTGATAAGTACAACGATGTATCTTAACAGTTCATTTTCCCTCCAGTCTTTGATCTCTGCAGCTGTAGGTTGACGGTCTGCCGGAAGGTTCAAAGAGTGCGGCTTTCGGACTAGGCTTTTCCAAAGATACTTAGGATCCTGGAATTCTGGTCTATCTCCATGTATCCTCACGTTCATTGTTGAGATACGGGCTATATCAGCAGTGATTGAGTCTTCAAATGGAGCTAAGTACTCTTTCTCTTGCTCCAACCGCGTTCTCCTAGCGGCTTCCCGTGCTTCTTCCCACTTTTTGGCATCATCAAGGTATGATACCTTTTCATCAAGACGTCCCAGGATCTCCAGAGCGGCATCCTATTTCGTCTCCATATTTGATATTATCTCAACAAGGGAGGAGAGAACCTGCGACATATCCTTAATGTTTTTGTCATGAGCTCATAGTTGGGAACCGGATTCGATTAGAGCAGATGCGGTATTGGCCTAAGATACGCGTTGCTCTTCTCTCAGGATCCTTTCTTGCTTCTCTTGCAGATTGCTCAGGGCTTGCTTGAAGACTTCTGGCAAGACAGTGAAGGCTTCGACTACTCGAGAGACTTCATGCTTTAATCCAGTCATTTCTTCAACAGCAGATGTGTAAAGCCAATCCAGAGCCTTTTCTACTGAGTGTAGAGCATTGACTGCGTCCTGAATAAATACAGTTTGGAGGCCAAGAGCACGTAATCGCTCTTTCCTAGTTTCAGTGCGGGGAGAATCTGACTGGGCGAAGTCTTCTACTCCATTCAACCTTCTCAAGTTCACGTTAAGGCGTGAAGTGAGTTGGACATCCTCAGGTATAGTACCATCATCGGATTCCAAGACGGTTGGTGGGGCGGGAGCAGCTGTTTCGGTTTCGGCGGCAGGAGGTGCGGCATCCTCCTGTTTCAAAGAGGTTTTTGTAGACATGGATACAGGAGGGACCAAATCCTCCTGTTGTCTCTCATCATCCGCCTGTTCCGGCAGAGGGACTGATTCCTCTTGCTGGAAGGCGCGTGATTCTTCTTCTTCGGCGGCGACGGCAGGCTTGGGTGCCTGGTGCGAAACATTTCCTTCTTGTGGCGAAGGGGACGATTGATGGGTGGATGTCCCTTCATCCTTCTTGGCTAGGGCTTCCTCTCGACTCATCCACAAACTAGCTTGGAGTGTGTCGTCATCATCGTTGGAATCAGGATCAGATTTTGGACTGTCGGGAGTTTCCATTGACAAAGCTTTTCCTTTCTTGTTGGCCTCATCCTTATCAAGCAGATTACTCTCAATTAGCTCCTTGACGAATAAGTTGTCCCATTGGATCAGGACAGCAATTTTTTGGGTGTCCGTCACTTACAAAATGAACTTCTCTTCGTTACTCCACTCACTCCAGTTGTACAAGGTTTCGTACGGAGCAAGTCTAAAATTCTTCCATTGGAGAAATCGCTCGAATGACTGCTCAATCTGCACGGAAAGCAGTGTCTTGGAAATTATTGTGTCTGGGGAGGTACTCCGTACAGTGTCTGGGTTTGCTGTAGGAAGGGGTTCCTCTACAGGTGTGGGATCCTGTATTGGAGAGGGATTCCTTACAGGGGATGGTACCCCGAAGGAAGGTGGATCCTGAACGGGTGTGGAATCCCGCATAGGAGAGGTAGCTGTTGGCTCCAAACAGGCAGCCGACTCGCCATTGTCTTTTGAGTTGGCAGATGTCCTCGTATTCGTCGTTGCCGCCAAAGACTCGGGATTTACTGTCGATACAGTAGAGGGCATCTCTTACACAGGGGTTGGGCCCTGGGGTAGTTGATCAGTGGGTTGCGCCACGATAGGAGCATCCTCGGAGGGTTCTGTAGATTTAGCTTTCGTAAGCCTCCTTAGCTTCCTTTTTGGCTTCTCAGCAGCAACTGGGGTCTTGCTGTGAGATCTCTTTCTTTTCTTTGAAGATTCAATACTCTGGGACTTAGAAGAAACGTCCCTCGGATCTTCAGATAGCGGCAAGTTCCGGATAAAAGGCCTGTTTGCAATCAGAATGATTTGATTGAAGGCAGTGGGCCTGACTCCTCCTAAGAATATCCGCGAACTTATCTTCTTTGCATCTGCGGATTGTGAAAGTCCGCACTTCGTCAAAATGTGGTTTAGAAACAAACCAAATGATTTCTTCTGAGTAGCAGGTTTAGACACCTCTTCCTGCAAGCATTTCAGAATAATGTGACACCAATTGACCTTTTCACAGGTCATAATTGCTACCATCATCCTAAACCTAAGATTTGTGCACATCTCAAATGCACCTGTACGATTCTCAATGATGCGACAGCAAAAATCATGCAAATAAACAAACGGTAAGCAAAAATTTGTCTTATGGCATGTGGTGTGAACCACTTCCACCATTGCCAAACCGGTGAACAAGCCATAGTATTGAGTCAGCAACTCTTGAGACCCAAAGGTCTCAAGTTCTTCCATGGTCAGGCCATCAGAGGGTAGCCTGAAGATGTTTTTGAGAAGCTCTTGGTCAACGTGGATCTCTACTCCGCGAATGACTGCTGTGATATCAGCAACATGTCCTCCTAGGGCCAGAGGCAGAAAACGAACCACGACGTTGAGGTAGAACTCCCCAACAAGATGAACGTTATATTTCTCGGCGGCGTGGCTCCCAAGGCGGTAGAGGCCTTGTTGACGGATTCTAGTGATGACGACCTCCATCATATCGACGTCATCAGTTTTAGCGTGAATGCATTCTATCATGACAGATCTGGAGAAAATCCATCCATCGATGAAGTTCAGAGACTTCTTGAGAGAGGAGGAAGATGTCTGAGTGGACGCCATTGATGAATCTCAAGAAAAGATGAAGAAGATTTAAGAAGAATATGCAGTAAACACAGAAAAACTTGTAGGCTGAATTGCTTGAGTGCTCTTAAAATATGCAGAAAGCGTAAAGAGTCTCAAATGGCATTTGCAGTCCTTTTATAGTAGGCAGTGAAGAAGGATTTTCAAAGAACGAATGGTCAGATTTAAGGGATGGGAACCGGTGTTTGAAATGAACGGTCACGATGGACTGAGTGTAACTAGTACACTTATCCATTGAATTTTAAAATAGGAGCGGGTCCCACTTCTGACATTTGTTGTTACCCTTAATGCCTGAGACGACAGTTTTAAATATTAAACAATTTATAAACATCACGGCTTTTGAGATATGATTGTCCAGATGTCGTGTAAGGCATTTAATGTAAACGACATTTGATATGAAAATAGGGCACGTGGACAAAAATTATTTTTAAAATGAAATATTATAATATATAATGAATCGAAATTCCATAGTATGTACTGTATCCGCGACGATACAGTGTTCCCCCTTAAAAAGTACATATAGGTTTCAATTCCATACAACAACTTTTGGATTAATGCTGTATTCATGGGTCATACTGTATTCCCCCTTAATTATTGCACATGTCAGCAGTAGGATGATCCATATTGCTTTGTTCCATACAGTGCTGTATTGAAGGCTCTGAGTGTACAGATAATTAATGATGGATACTGTATTCTTGGGTCTTACAGCATTCCCCCTCAATTGTTGAGTAAAGACAGTAAATACTTACAGGGAGTCAGGCTGTAGCAATCCCAATTCTTGTCGAAGCATGTTGAATCTTGCTCTATCGAGAGGTTTGGTGAATATGTCGTCCAACTGAATATCTGTATGAACTTTTTCCAGCCGAACATCCTTGTTCTCGACATGATTCCTTATGAAATGATGCTTCATGTTGATGTGCTTAGTGCGCGAGTGTAATACAAGATTGTGTGTTATTATAATTGCACTCGTGCTATCACACATGATTGGCGTTTCCTTGGCTTCAATCCCATAATCTCACAACTGTTGCTGCATCCAAAGGATCTGTATACAGCAACTACAAGCAGCATAGTATTCTGATTCAGCCGTGGAAAGTGAGTTTGCCAATTGCTTCTTACTGAACCAAGAAACAAGTCTAGGTCCAAGAAAGTGACAAGTTCCACTTGTACTCTTCCTATCTAGCTTGCAGCCTCCGAGATCCGAGTCGCTGTATCCAACTAAATCGAATCTGCCTTCTTTAGGATACCACAGTCCTACATCGACTGTTCCTTTAATATACTTCAGGATTCGTTTAGCTGTATTGAAGTGTGATTCTTTGGGTGCTACTTGATATCTCGCACACACTCCTACAACAAACTGGATATCGGGCCTGCTAGCCGTTAGGTACAGGAGAGAGCCAATAAGCTTCCTATAGAGTGGTTGGTCAACTGGTTTTCTGACTTCATCAGCACTAATTTGCACGGAAGTGCTCAGGGGAGTTGACGATGATTTGGAAGTGTTCATTCCAATTTTTTTGAGAAGCTCCTTGCTGTATTTTTCCTGGTTGATGAAGATCCCTGTAGGCAACTGCTTTACCTGCAAACCTAGGAAATAACTAAGTTCTCCCATCATACTCATTTCAAATTTACTTTGCATGAGATGAGAGAACCTTTGACATAAAGCAAGGTTAGTTGAACCAAATATAATGTCATCTACATAGATTTGAACCATTAGAAGGTCATCGCCTTCCTGTATTTTGAACAAGATTTTGTCCACAACACCTTTCTCAAATCCATTATCGGTTAGATACTGGGACAGGGTCTCATACCATGCTCTAGGGGCTTGCTTAAGTCCATACAGTGCTTTCCTCAGCCTGTATACTAGATCGATGCCGTCTGTGTTGGCAAACCCTGGTGGTTGTTCAACATAAAGTTCATCGGCAAGGTCTCCATTTAGGAATGCACTTTTGACGTCCATTTGGTATATAATGAAGCTCTTATGGGCGGCAAATGCTAAAAATATCCGAATGGCTTCTAGTATGGCTACTGGGGAAACATTTCATCGTAGTCTATGTCTTCTTCCTGTCTATAACCTTGTGTGACTAGCCTTGATTTATTCCTTATAATTAGTCCATTTCGATCCTTCTTGTTTCTAAATACCCATTTGGTTCCAATAACCGATTGGTGCATAGGTCTGGGTACAAGATACCATACATTGTTTCTTTCGAAACCGTTAAGCTCTTCCTCAATAGATGTTATCCAATGAGAATTATTAAGAGCTTCTATGGTAGAAACAGGTTCAGACTGTGCTAAGAATACAACAATAGTGCACATATTGAGTCTTCTAAGCTCGGATTGAGATTTCCATTCAGGAAATGGTGATATCTCAGTATCTAGTTCTTCTTGTGCACATAATACATTTCCTTGTGTACTCTGTATTCTCCTTCGGGTAGAAACACCAGCATTAATATTTCCAATGATCAGCTCTTGCGGGTGATCTCTCAACCATCTTCGGTCGGGTTCTAATTCGGGGTCCCGTACTGTATCTTGAGTTCTTGTAGTTTGACTTGACTTATGCGGCTCGGCTTCATCTACGTCGATTCTTACAGCTGCGGGGTTAATTTCTAGGTCAACAACAGGTTCTATGGGAGTTGGTGGATCTAAGATGGAAAGTTGTTGGATGTTCTGAGTAATAGCTTCTACTCCTGTAGGGTCATGGTGAGGTTCGTCGAACACTACATGAACTGATTCCTCGATCGTCAGCTTCCTTTTATTAAAGATCCTGTAAGCTTTGCTGACGGAGGAGTATCCTACAAATATTCCTTCATCTGACTTCTCATAAAAGGTTCTAAGTTGATCCTTCCCATTATCCAACACATAGCACCTGCATCCAAAAATGTGAAAATACGAAACTAATGGAGTTTTGTTGTTCCATACCTCGTATGCTGTCTTGTTGTGATGTTTGTTGATGATACAGCGGTTTTGAGTGTAGCATGCTGTATTAGTTGCTTCACCCCAGAAACGCTGTGGCAACTTGCTTGCGGCAATCATTGTCCTTGTTGCTTCTTTCAGCGTCCTATTCTTTCGCTCGGCAACACCATTTTGTTGAGGTGTACGGGCAGCTGAGTATTCGTGCTGTATCCCATTTTTCGAACAGTATTGCTCTATAAAGCAGTTAGTAAATTCTCTACCTCTGTCGGAACGAATGGACACGATACTCAATCCCTTTTCGTTTTGAAGCTTTTTCAGGGGCTCGGGCAGCTTTGATGTTGTTTCCTTCTTTTTGCTTAGGAAAATTGTCCAAGCATACCTGGAGTAATCGTCAACAACAACAAGACAGTATTTCTTACCTCCCAAACTTACCGGGTCTACAGGACCGTAGAGATCCATGTGTAGCATCTCCAACACTCTGTGGGTTGAAAGGTAGGATTTACTCTTCAGGGTGGACTTGATTTGCTTGCCTTTGACATGGTCCACAGACACTGTCTTTTTGGAATGATATATTCGGCAATCCTCTAACCAGTCCCTGTCTTGAGAGCTTGTTGATCGTCTTGAAGTTGATGTGTGACATACTCTTGTGCCATCGCCAGCTTAGATCTGCAGTGCCTTTGGCAACGAAACAAGGAATTGTGGAGCTCGTAGGCATCCAGTCAGCAATATACATATTACCTGATCTGCTTCCTGTGAGCACAACTTCTTTGGTCAGGATATTCTTGACTCTACAGTGATCTATATAGAATTTTACTGAGAACTATTTGTCACAGAACTGGCTAATACTAAGTAGATTGTACTGTAAGCCTTCAACATAAGCTACATCAGTGACTTTGAATTTTCCAACAAGAAGGTTTCCTTTTCCTCTTGTTCTTCCTTTAGATTTATCACCGAAGCGCACTTTTGGACCACGACCTTCTACGAAATCTGATAGCTTGCTTCTATCTCCTGTCATGTGCTGGGAGCATCCGCTGTCGAAGTACCATATGTCCTTCTCCAAAATGTCATGTAGCACATAAATTATGTAGATTTAGGTCCCCTTTGATTGTTGGGTCCATGAGTGTTAGTGCCTTTAGGTACCCAAACTTTCCTGACAGCAATTGGTTTACTGTAGGTAACATTTGGTGCAGACTTGCGGTATCTACGTGGGGCATGAACGTAGTTACTGTAACCATGATAATCATTATGCATGTAAAAATTAGGGTTATTATTATTAATCCAGTACATATGCCGTCTCAGAGGTGGAGCCATTTTCTTTGGCCTTACAGCTTGCCTTCTGGGTCTCCAGTTGGATTCCCAGAGTTGTTGTTGATACTGTGCGGACACTTGCTGTCTCGATGGATAATGAGGCTCCTGTATCCAATACCTCAGCGTGCTGTACTGAAAGTACTGCCGTGCGGGCCTTTGGTATTTGGATACAGCCTTCTTTCTGAACGGCTGTTGGCGCTGTTGATATGCTCGGGGAGCATGGTGTTGCCTGCGCCTTACAGGTTGGAACGACTTATGATTCCGCTGTCTTGAATAGGATTGAGGGGGCGGAATGGCAACCTTTGCTTTTCGCGGTGCAGCAGGTTCCTTCACAGGACTAGGAGTATCTTCCGATACAGGAATGTGTTCCACACTCTTGACGAATACAGTACTAGTTTTCCCTTTGTTGGAAAATGAGATGTATCCTAAGCCACTTTTATCGTGAGCATGTTGACCAGTGCTTAGAATTTCTTCCATTCTTTTAGATGATTTCTCGAAAGATTTCAGAATGGTCTCAAGTTCGTTTTCTCGTTTCTAGAGAGTATTAAATTTAGCTTGAAGTAGAACAAAATCATTTGTCTTGCTTCCATTTTGAGACTTAGTCTCACTTAGTTCATGAGCAAGTTGATGATTGGTCTCCATGATTTTTTTATGCTCGACTTTGCTGTTTTCACAATCAATAGACATATTTTCATAATTTATTTTTAGCAAGTCGTTTTCTACTTTCAGCTCTATGTTGGAAAGTTGAAGATGAATGTTTTCATTTTTCAAAGTCTCGTGGGCTTTTTGAATATTTTTAAATTCATTCATCATGTTTTCGAAAGTATGCGATGCATTTACTGGAATAGCTGAGGTTGAGCTTACCTCATCATCGCTATCTTCTTCTTCCGGAATGTCCTTTGCCATAAAGCACATATATGCCTTATCTTCGAATTCATCGTCAGATGAGTCACTTTCAGTGACCACCTGAAGACATTTTTCGGATTTGGATGGTGTGGGGGAGGCTTCTGATTCTCCTATCAGTGCCTTGAGCTTGTTTTTCCAAGCACGTCTTCATTCATCCCTCTCTTGTTGCTAGGCTTCCGGCAACCTTTGGACTTTGGGATGAGGACATTTGTTTGCATAATGTCCTGGTTTCCTGCAATTATAGCATATATTTGCGTCACCAGAGGAAGTTTCAGTACTTACCTTGTGAATAGGCTTGGGCCTGTAGGGAGTCTTTCCAGACTGTTTGATGAACTTTTTGAATTTGTGCATGAGGAGCGCCATTTCATCTTGTGACAGGATGTCGTCGTCACTGTCAGCATTGTTGTAATTTGGCTTTGATGGGCTGGGCATGCTGTGTCGACGGTTAGATACAGCGGCTAAGGCTGTAGTCCTAGCTGGAGATTCTTCAGCTTTCTCTCTCCTGTCTATATCATACTCGAAAGCTTTGAGGTCAGAAAAGAGATTAAAAGTAGATATTTCACTAAGGTTACACGACACACGTATAGCTGTGGTCTTAATGTCCCATCAGGCAGGGAGAGATCTGAAAATCTTTAAGTTTTTCTCCCATTGAGTATAAATTTTGCCCAAAGCTTCAAGTTCACCAACAATTTCAGTGAATCTGAGGTCAAGTTCCTCAAGTGTTTCAGTTGATTTCATTTCAAAGGATTCAAATTGCTGAGTTAGTTTTAAAATTTTATTTTCTTTGGAGAGCTCAGTTCCCTCACAAATCAACTTGAGTTTATCCCAGATATCCTTGGCTGTTTTATAGCTCTTTACCTTCGAGAATGTGCCTTTGTCAAGGGTGACAAACAACACATTCTTCGCAACATTGTCGAGGTTGGCGCGCTTTCTTTCATCTGTGGTCCATTGCTCGCGCTCCTTATCGAGCATCTCAGCATGGGCTTGGCCTTCAATCCTTGTGGCCGTGTTTACCTTCATGATCTTAATGGGGCCATCTTGTATAACAAAAATCATTTCTTCGTGCATTGCTGCAAGATGAGCCTCCATCCCGATTCTCCAATCATCAAATTCATTAATAGAAAACATAGGAACTTTGTTGATCATTGATGTATCCATATGAGAATGTAGGAATGAAAAAGACTGTTTTATAAAATAAGTGAATACTGGATCTGATTCGGTTAAAAATACGACTGATTCTTTTTAGAATCAACCCCTCCGATACCACTTGTTGGCCACTAAGTATACTGGATACAGCTTGGAAAGTGTTTTAAACAACAAGCTGTACTGTTTTTAAATCTGAGTGCGTAGCGGAAGTCTTAAATAGTAAGTTGATGTGGATACAGCAACTCGATGTGCAGTGTAAACTTAAATAATCACAGTTAATAAAACAATAAAGGCAAAAGGTAAATAACACAGTATTTAAAGTGGTTCGAGGTAAACCCCTCTACGTCCACTGGTCCTCCACACAGGAGTAAAAAGTTTATTATAATTACTGCGTACACAACTACGTAATTATAACAACACTTAATCAATATATCGTTCACACAGATTGATATAAAGATCTTAGCTTTCAACCGTTCACACAGATTGGTTTGAGCTAACACTTGACTGGCTTCTTCACACATAGTTCTAAAGCTTATTCTTCTTCGATGCAAGTCATTCACACACAATTCCGGAGTACCAAAGATTCCTCAGTCCACACAGGGCTGATATGAGTTTGTTCAAAGATAGAACAGGGTTGAACAACATCTATGACCAATAACTATGATTTTCTGTGCTATAAGCTGATGATGTGTTGTTCAAGGTTTTGAGCACTGTATATCTCTTATATCTGAATAGCAGAAAGCTTGGGGAGATATGTTTTGCTCTGAATATTTCATTGTAAGCTTGATCGATTGTAAGTCGTTCAGTAGTTCAGTAATTCAGTAGTTGATGATCTTCAAACTATGGAGATATATATAGCCTTCTGAAATATATCCGTTTGAAATCTATCCGTTGAGCAAGATTCTGTGACAACAGATATTTGACTGAGATCCGGATATTCCGGGATTTTGAAGATCTTTCGACTTACAGTATTTAAATACTTTATCCTTCAGTATTTAAATACTTCTTTATCAACGGGACTTGACTTCTAGCGAATACTGAAGATTCCTTCTTGTCCTGTTGAGAGCTGTATGGAAGGATCACTGTATTGATATTCGAGACAGCTTCCATACTGTGGCTTTGCTGGACTCTTTGCTGTATGATCAATATACTGTACTGCGAGAAGTCTTCGATACAAGGTTTGATATTTGATTAGATTTTCGATACAGCTAGAGGCGGTATCCAGGATTTGGCATATTGTCAAAACATTCTAACAATACAATCGATACATGGACTGTTTATTCAAGCAGCATCGATATAGGGATTTGTTATCCCAACAAGACTGCAGTCAAGAAGGAAAGTCAAGTCATCTGTAGTCTGACCATCAGACCAGTCAAGTTCAAATCAGGTCAGAAGACTACAGACAAGTCGGCACATTAGAGAAGTCGACATCAGGAAAGGTTGCTGCACATCAGCCTAGTTGACCACAGAGAGGTCAGCCAAGTAATCAGCCAAGTACTCCAGTCCACGTCAGCATTCGTTGAATAGTCAATATTTACGGAAAGTCACATACGGGCGATTAGAGACAGATTGGAGAGATTCCCGGAAAGGAAATGAATTAAGTAATTCATCCAGACCCATCACTGGAGACTTTAATCTTATTATATTCAAAAGATTCGGCGCCATCACATGGAAGTCTTCAAAACGGTCGGAATTGGATTAAAATATGGGAATCCAGCCTTGCAACGTTCAGAAAAATAAACAAAGAAGTCTATTTCCCCAACGGACGGATTTGTTATATATTTGCAATGGCTATGAAGAAATGCTCAAGGATCGACACCTATATATCTGAAGATTTGAAGTTGAGCGGTACGATGCGAACAAAACTCACAAGCAAGCAAAGCAAACAAAGCAATCAAATGAACAATAGCATCGTGAAAGAGCAAGAGTTCAAACGTTCTTATTTGAAGAAGCTCTTAGTTGGAGAAGACAATCACTCGTGTCTTTAAAAGCATCCAAGGATCATAGATCAAGAGGTGCAAGGCAGTCAAAAACGGCAAGGAATTCCACTGGTTGGAAGTTGTTGTAATTGGTTGAATCACTGTAATATTTATCACTGGTTGAGAATTATAGTGAATTCATCTCCAACTGGTTTGGAGAAAAGTGGATTAGTAGAGGATTACCCCAACTCTGAGACCACTATAATTGCCTGCGTGTTTTACTGCTTTCATTATCATACTTACATGCTGCATACATACTCAACTATTCCATTGATTAATTTTGTGTTACCATCAGCTGAGAAACTCATCCTTTGTGGAAAAGAGTTTCAATAAGTCTATTCACCCCCCTCTAGACTTATTCCTGGACGACTTGTGACCTACAAGTGGTATCGGAGCGGTTGGTTCAATATTTCAAGAACCAGATCCATATATCGAGGATATATTTTAGCTCATTTTAGAAATGGAACACATGCATTCTAGATTACCTGTTTTTTCAGTTGACGAGTATGATCTTTGGAAGATAAGGATGCAGACACACTTATCTTCAATCCATGATCACATGTGGTGCATCATAGAGGACGGTCCATTCATCTTCGAGAAGGACAACACTCCTGAGGAGATTGCAGCCGCGAAGCCAAGAAGATCCCAAAGAAAAGGACAGAGCTGACCATTGAAAAAAGAAAGCTGACCAACCTTGACAACCGGGCCATAGACGTGCTGTACCAAACACTTGACAAATCAACAATGGTCAAGATCAAGAACTGCAAAAACGCCAAAGAAATATGGGACACATTAGCCTTAATGTGTGAGGGAACAGAGCTGATAAAAGAAAACAAGTTGTCAATTGCTACCCAAAAATTTGACAACTCAAAATGAAGAATGACGAATCCATAGACCAAGTGGACACAAGGTTCACTGAAATCATCAATGAGATTAACTCCCTGGGAAAATCATATGGGAACAGGGTGATGGCGCTGAAGGTCTTAAGATCTCTCAATCTTGAATGGAATATGAAGGCAGTGGCCGTGAGAGAATCCAAGGATCTTAACAATATAATGATCCAAGAGATGTTCTCTGATCTAAAGACTTATGAGTTTGAGCTTCCAAGTTCATCATCTACCAAGCCTGCAGAGAAGGGAATAGCCTTTGCAGCCGAGTCCCTCGCCAAAAGCTTATCTGAAGTCAAACCTCCAAATCCACTTGATTTTGAGGAAGAAATGGCATTAATAATGCAAAGGTTCAACAACTTCAGAAATAATTACTCCAAATACAAAAAGAATTATAAGGAGAACCCCAGGAGAAATCAAAAGGCTGGAAGCTGGAAGGTGGAGTGTTATAATTGCCACAAGATAGGACACATCCAAATTGAGTGTCCTGATCTCAATAAGGACGAGAGCAAGAAGGAGGTTAGCAGAAAAGAAGACCGAAGGAAGGCCCTCATCGGAGAAGACCAAGAGTGAGTTGAAGCAGTGGATTCTTCTCTGATGATGATGAAGAATATGATTGTCTGATGGACAACCTAGCTGATGAAGAGGTAACATCTAAACCCTTAGTTTCAAACAATAACAGCTCAGACATGTCACAAGACATGGACTTACACGAGTCTATAAATCAGCTTCTCAAAGATTTTGAGAGATTAAAAACTGCACACCAAACTATATCAGCCGAGAGGACCCAGATGCAAGATGAGAATGGGCAGTTGAAAAATGACTTTGAAAAACTCAGCCTAGAATTTAATAAAACCAAAGCTGATCTTGGAAAACAGGCTGACGATAACTCTACAAACCAGGCTGATAATACCACAGTTGAGATAAAACGATTAACTGTTTTAAATAGTGAAAAATCAGCTGCACTTGCTCATGTAAAAGCCGAGTTTGCAAAACTGACTCAGCTAAGTAAAAATCAGGCGAAGGAAATAACCTCCCCGAAGGTATCTCTAACCCTGGACGAATTGTGTACGAATAAAAGGCCATTATATTCCAGATCAGGCCTTAGATATGACCCACACACTTCCTCTAGTTCTAAAACCACTTTCATCAAGGGAGAAACAATTGTCTCGACTGCTGAGCTAATATACAAACCTGTATTTCAAAATAGGCAACAGCCAAGTCACATGTCTAGGCTGCAACCAAGTTACACAAGGCAGACACCTAGACATGAGACTAGGCAGTGGCCAAGGCAGAAGCAGCAGCCTTGACAACATGCCCACTATTATCAAAGACTCCCCAAAAACAGATTTCAAAATGGGAGGGGCAAATGGAAACCTCAAGGTTATCCTAATTTTCAAAACAAACAGGTGTGGAGACCTCAAAGATTTAATAAATGGTCTCAGCCAAGATTTAGACATGGCCCACACCATCAGTTTTATGAGGCATATCCGGTACACAATCCCAACAGAGGATACAAGCCCAGACCTTACACACCTTTTAGGGGTAATAACAGTAACTTTCACAATCCCAGGAGAAACCAGTTCTCTAGAAAACCAACTAACCCCCGAGGACCCACACAGATCTGGGTACCTAAATCTCTGCTTGTCTGATTGCAGAAAAGGTGGAAGGACTACTACCACATCTCCACAAATTCAAACATTGGAGGTGAAGAATGGTTTCTAGATTCCGGATGCTCAAGGCACATGACCGGGAACAAGAAGGTGCTGATGAATTATACCAAAGAAAAAGGTCCATATGTAACCTTTGGAGATAGATCTAGAGGTTAGACTAAAGGTTTTGGAGAGCTGCACCGAGGAAACATCACCATATCCAAAGTTCACTATGTCAAAGGACTCAAGTATAATCTTTTGAGCATAAGCCAGTTTTGTGATGAGAAGAATCTAGTAGTCTTCACCATTTGGAAATGCATGGTGATAGATATCCTATCTGGAGAAGTGAAGGTACAAGGATTCAGAAGGAGGGATGTCTATATGATAGATTGGAACACAGGAACTCCTAATACCTGTTTTCTATCTAAGACAATAGATGAGAATGGATGGTTGTGGCACAAGAGACTATGTCACC
This sequence comes from Orobanche coerulescens, assembly GCA_033398695.1. Lineage (NCBI taxonomy): Eukaryota > Viridiplantae > Streptophyta > Magnoliopsida > Lamiales > Orobanchaceae > Orobanche > Orobanche coerulescens. The sequence goes on from CM065803.1 coordinate 58,621,776, forward strand.
TGAATTTCAAAGCCATCAACAAAATTAGTTCTCAGAAGCTGGTCAGAGGATTTCCAGAAGAAGTATTCAAGAAGGAAGCTCTCTGTGATGCATGTCAGAAAGGGAAGCAAACGAGAGCATCATTCAAGCCAGTTCAACCTACCACTCTTATAACAAGGATCCTAGATCTATTACACATGGATCTATTTGGTCCCATCAAGCCAAGGACCCTAAGTGGTAGAAAGCATGCTCTAGTAGTTGTAGATGACTACTCAAGATACACATGGGTTGTTTTTCTCTATAAAAAGAGTGAAATACTAACCAAGTTACCTGAGCTGCTAAGGAGGATCCAGAATGAGAAATCTCTCTCAATCGTCAAGATCAGATTAGATAGAGGAGGAGAATTTCTCAACAAGGCAATCACTGACATGAATCGAATGGGATCCAAAGATGAAGTCTCTGCGGCCAGACCCTCAAGAGAATGGTGTTGCCGAAAGAAAAAAGTAACCTTGAAGGAAGCCACAGTCCATGATTGTAGCAAGAGACACGCCAAGAGGTTCTCGGGATCAAGTCGCCAACGCAGCATGCCACACTCAGAACAGGAGTATGATAGTAGGGAGACATGGCAAAACTCCCTATGAGGTTTGGAATGGCAGAACACCAACTGTTGCATATTTTCATATTTTTGGTTGTAAGTGTTTCATCCACAACAATGGTAAAACCCAACTAAATGCCTTTGATGCTAAAACTGATGATGGTCTCTTTATGGGATATTCACAAAGAAGCAAGACATATAGAGTTTTTAATAAAAGAACCTTAGTTGTGGAGGAAACACATCATGTTGTATTTGATGAAACTACTGCTGAGTACAGGAAAAAGGTGGAGCTGATAGAGAATAAGCTCAAATCTACAACCCCAGAAGAAGTCATTATCCATGACACAAGAATGGTGGACTCACTTGCAGATCAGCCTGAAGACACATCTGTAGCTGATGAAGACCCAACTGCAGATCAGACAGGACCACAAAACCTACCTGATCCAGTTGCTGCTGATAAAGACCAATCTGTAGCTCATAAAGACTCATCTGCAGACCAGACCAGATCCCAACCTGCAAGATGACAAGACGGTAGCTGATCCAATTGCAGACCAAGGATATCAGAATCAAGCTGATACTGAGAGAGAAGAAACCCACCAAAGCAAATCTACAGGGGGAACAGACCCTGAAGAAGAAGACATTCCTAAGTGTCTCAAAGATCACCCTATCCAATAGATTATTGGGAAGCTAAGTGATGGAGTCAAGACAAGACAGTCTACTCTACCTGTAGGAATGGCAATGTTTTCATGCTTTATGTCTCAAATAAAACCCAAGACAACAGAGCGAGCCCTGGAAGACTACTCTTGGATCAATTCAATGCAAGAAGAGCTTAATCAGATGGAAAGAAACAATGTTTGAGAACTAACAGATAGACCAGATCATAAGAAGGTTATTGGCACCAAATGGGTGTGCAAAAACAAATGCGATGAAGATGGAGCTGTTGTTAGGAATAAAGCCAGACTTATTGCTAAAGGCTATGCAGAATGAAAAAGGGATAGATTTTGATGAAACTTATGCACCTGTTGCAAGATTATAAGCCATCAGACTTTTCCTTGCATATGCAACATTCAAAGATTTCATAGTCTACCAGATGGATGTAAAGAGTGCCTTTCGCAATGGAATTCTAGAAGAATAAGTCTATGTGGAGCAACCCCCTGGTTTTGTCAAAGGAGACAAAGTCTACAAGCTTTTTAAGGCTCTATATGGACTTAAGCAAGCCCCAAGAGCATGGTATGAAACATTATCCGTGTTTCTTGAGAAGAATGGATTCAGCAAAGGCAAGGTGGATAAAACCCTATTCAGAGTGGAGCATGAAGACCACATATTATTAGTCAAAATATATGTGGATGATATCATATTTGGCTCAACCAATACAGAGCTATGTGAGAAGTTCTCAAATCTCATGCAAGGAGAATTCGAGATGAGTATGATGGGCAAGCTTAATTTCTTCCTAGGACTGCAAGTTAAGCAGCTGGAAAATGAAATTTTCATCAACCAGGCAAATACACCAGAGATCTAATCAAGAGATTTGGAATGGAATCAGCCAAGTTAGCAAAAATTCCTATTAGCACAAGCACACATCTTGAAGCAGATGAAGAAGGCACATCAGTGGACTCAACCCACTACAAAGGACTCATTGGATCACTTCTTTATCTGACTGCAAGCAGGCCAGATATTTCATATGCTGTAGGAGTATGCGCACGATTCCAGTCTAAACCGAAGCAGTCACACATGGAAGCAGCTAAGAGAATCATCAAATATCTCAAGTCTACCATTAATATCGGTTTATGGCATCCTAAAGATGACAACTTTGAGCTATCAGGATATTTAGATGCAGATTTCGCAGGATGTAAGATTAATAGGAAAAGCACTAGTGGAACGTGCCAATTCCTAGGAACTAGACTGATATCCTAGTTTAGCAAGAAGCAGATATCTAACTCTATCTCAACAACAGAGTCAGAGTATCTAGCTGCAGGTAGCTGTTGTGCCCAGATCTTGTGGATCAGACAACAGCTAAGGGATTACAATATAATTGCAAATGAAGTTCCAATTTGGTGCGACAACAATAGTGCAATTGCAATCACCAACAATCCGGTATTGCACTCAAGGACGAAGCACATTGATGTTAAGCATCACTTCATTAGAGACCATGTGCTTAATAAGAGAGTCAGAGTTGAAAGAGTCAGCACAGAATATCAAATCGCTGACATTTTCACCAAACCTTTACCAGAAGAAGGGTTTTTGGAGCTGAGGAGGGAACTTGGATTACTAGATTGGGAATCTAGTACAGACGAGAAAGCTACCTAAAGACCAGGTCAGACGAGCAAAGGAGGTTACCTGATCAGACCAGACGAAAAGACGAAGGACGGACTAAGCTGACCACAAGCATCAGAACCTACCTGAACCAGACAAGGAGAGTCACCTGATGCAGAGCAGTCAAACAGTCAACGGTCAACCAGCTAAGTTTTTCTAATTTTGACCGACTACTGAATAATTTATTATTATTTATTTACACATGGCAATCCCACATTCACGATTACACGAGGACAAGCTGGCACGCTTACAAGTTCAAACGACCCCACTAATTCAAATTCGAACCGACTTAAGATTAAAATAATATTAAAATTAAAATAATATTAAATTCTAAACGTCGCTTCAATTTCTTTTTAAATACAGCAAGTCGTTTCACTTTACCTTCTTCACGCCTACGAACCCTAATTTTCACAGAGCAAAAACCCATTTCGAATTTTCATACACTCAGAAGAAATCTTTCTTGCGCATAAATTGAAGCATACTTCAACGGAGTTAACCTTAAGGCGGTGAAGGACCAGATCATTTTCTCACTGGTCGTCGATTTCAAAGGATTACTCGAGGCAAACCTGGACAACAACGATGTGCGACACCTCATCAGAGCGATGAAGATGAATGGTATCTACTTCTGGATATCAGCCCCAAACATCTGTTCAAGGAGGCTGTTATTGCTTTTTACCGAGAAGCCCGAGTGCTCGAATCAGGCATAAGGAGCTCTATTTGTGGAGTCTAAGTAGATATTACTCTAGAATCGGTCGGGAAAATCTTCGGGATGAAATCCCACGGCATAGCTGTCGAAGCCCTAAAGAAGAACGCAGCCGACACGGGGCTGAAAATCAAGGCTGTTGACCAGCCGGAAAAGTTAAAGCTGACCGCCAAAAGGAGCGAATTAAAGAAGGAATATCGCTATACATTGGATATAACCAACAAAATAGTGATGGGGATGGCGGGTAGCTACGACCAATTATCATCATCCAAGTTCATGGTGCTGGGAGCACTTATTCAAGACGAACGAATTAACTGGGCTGATTACATTTTCAGGCAATTGGTGCGTGAGGTGAACAAAGCCGAGTGGCTAGTTGAAGAAAAGAGATTCAAAAACGCAGCTTAGTTGGATGTTGGAGCAGCTTGGTGTGGCGAAGGGAAACATTGACCCCTTCCACATCAACAAGAGACTTGGTCATTTAGACAAAGAGACCCTGAGGAGGCTAGGAGGTGAGAGGAAAGCAGCTCAGATACTAAAGGAAATGTCTGTAGAGCGAACTCCCTATAGATACCCTACGAGCTCAGAGGAGTTAGCCGCAGATCAAGCTGCAGTCAGGGATCAACCTGCAGCCAGGTCTGACTCAGACTCGGACGATACCCCCATTGCCATCCGTTTCAAAAGAAGGGGACCAGCCCCTGGTGAGCCATACGTGATTCACTCCTCACCAGAACCTTCACCCAAAAGACCCAGGCGATTGTTTGATGAGGAGCAGCAGCCAGATCATTTTACTACCCCTGAATCCATTCAGATGGAGGATTAGCTTGCTCCCTCCAGCCTGGAGACCCAAATGGTTCCTGTTCTAACTCCTCATTTTGTACCTGAGGAAGAAGAAGCAGGTTTGATCATCCTAATTCTAGAGGCAAACTATTCTTTCAACTTGCTTGAAAATAATTTTTTAAACCTGTCTGTAGAGCAACTTTTACTTGTAAAATCTCATGCTCTAAAACATTATTTTATTGAAATTTTTGATGAATGGAAATCCTTAAATATGTTCCATTCACTCAACTTCAAGATTTCATTCAAGGGAGTAGCTGGGAGTATCCCCAGGCTACAGAGGATCTGCTCACACATTTTTGCAATGAGTCAGATCTGATTTTACTACTTCAGGAAGGCTGGTTCATGTCCAATTTTAAAACAAACATGGACCAGCTCCTCCATCTTATAATGGCAAGTGTTTTGATGGTACCCAGAATAGAGATGGGGAGGTAGTTGAAAAAGAAATAAGAATCGAAGAAGTAGTGGAGGAAGAAGAAAAGGAAGATGAAGAAGAAGACATCATTGTAATAGAAGATGAAGAGGAGAGACAGGTGGAAGGAGAAAAAGAAAAAGAATAAGAAGACATTTTAGTTGAAAAACAGTCTGCAGAAGAAGAGATTGAAAAAAATGAGGAGTTGGTGGATGAAGGAGAAGAAGAAGGAGAGGAAGTTGATATGGATGAAGAAGAAGAAAAAGATGATGACGATGAGGAAAAAGATAATAAAAAGGATGATGATGATGATGATGATAAAAAAGGGTGATGAGAGAGAAAAGAGAGAGGATGAAGAGAAGAAGGAAGATAAGGAGGAAGGAGAAAAGGAGAAAGAGGCTGAAGGAAAAGAAGGCCAAGATGAAGTTAGATCAGATAAGGCTGGGGCTCCTGCCCGCTACACCAGCCTTGATGCCAGCCTAGCTGAAGAAGATGATAGGTTGGGGACCCCAGAGCAAACCCCACCTGATCAGCCTCCTGCAGACAGAAGTCTGCAGGCAGGTAGGTCTACTGCAAACCTACTTGCGGGCACAGAGAGCGTCGGTGAGCACTCACCTCAGTCATCACCAATATCCCCTGTGATGACTGAGCTGATCCGAAGCATTGTCAGAGAATCTTTAGAAGAGCTTATTTCCGCCAGAATCACACCTGACCTACAGTCGATCAATGCAAAGATTGATACCCTACTGCAGAGGAATGCTCCTCAACCTTCTCCCAACAATTCCAGAATGCCACTTGGCATGACTGACTGGATGCAAAGAGTAGAGCAGCAGTTGACCATATTGGTTGATGCTAGCAAAAAGGGGGAAGGAGAGCAGGTGCAAGAGAGCGAAGTAAGGAAAGTTCAGGTTCAGGAGCTGAAAACAAAGAAGAGGCAAGATGTTCCATTGCTTGAAGCTGGGACATCAAGTCAGAAGAAAAGAGAAGTAGTTTACCAAGAGCAGACTGATGATCAGCCTGCAGCCAAGAGAAGGAGGACCCGTCGTGGGGAAGAGCCTACATTAGAATGGGACGGCAAAGAGTTGTGGTTTGTTGAATATTTCCTTCCTGTCGAAGTTGCACTAATGTGGGGATCTACAAAGAAAAAGTTCATTAAAGATTTTTATATCTGGGAGTTACTCCAGGATAAAAATTACTCCCCACAGCAGACTTTTATTAACTTTATGAATCAACACATCCAAAGCTCTGGGCCTTCCTACTAAAACATGCAAAGGCATGGAATGCGTACCCCATGATTCCTCCCTTCAGACCTAAAGATCCGCCCACTTTACCAAACAATGAATTAGATGAGTTAGCGCTGCAAAGGAAGATAAAGAAGCTGTGTGACGAGCATAAGTTCTCTTCGCAAGAAGATCAAGATTTTGATGCCCTCGTTGTCAGGAGGAAATATGGTCTTGCACCCATCAAGAAAAGACCTATTGGTGCAAAGCCTTTCAGACCTGCCAAGTAAACTGTCCGCAGCGGCAGAGACAGAGGCAGATAACATTTTTTACTTGTATTTTTTTTGTAATTTTGATTTTGAAAGACTTGTAATTTCTCTGTATTTTTTTGTTCATTTGAAGCTATGTACTTGTAAACAAACAAAAGAAATATATAAACAGTCATTTTGACGACAACTTCTAGTTATCTCAAAACAAGACTGATTTTAGTTTGTGTCTTGCGCTTATGTGCAGACCTGTTCTTCATTTGAATAATTGCTTAAGTTTTTCCATCATCAAAATAGGGGGAATTTGTTAGGAATACTTTTTAGATTTTGATGATGTCATCTTTATATATTCAAATGTATGTCTTAAATTACTTGGCAAAATGTAAGGAAGAGCCAAATGAGTATCTTCCATAGGCCAAACTGATAAGTTAGATACTTGGCAAAATTTAAATAAGAACCAAATGAGTATCTTCTATAGGCCATATAAGTTAAGCTTAAAAATCGGCTAAGTACATATCAGCCGAGTCTTCGTCAACTCACCTGTTCAGATAAAGTTGACCATAGACGAGTCACATCAGGCAATACTTTCCAGAGGAGTTCTGGTCAACAATTTAATCAGCAAAGTTTGACCAGACTACAGTCAAGAAGGAAAGTCAGTCATCTGTAGTCTGACCATCAGATCAGTCAAGTTCAAATCAGGTCAGAAGACTACAAACAAGTCGGCACATAAGAGAAGTCGACATCAGAAAAGGTTGACTGCACATCAGCCTAGTTGACCACAGAGAGGTCAGCCAAGTACTCCAGTACACGTCAGCATGCGTTGAATAGTCAATATTTACGGAAAGTCACATGCGGGCGATTAGAGACAGATTGGAGAGATTCCCGGAAAGGAAATGAATTAAGTAATTCATCCAGACCCACCACTGGAGACTTTAATCCTATTATATTCAAAAGATTCGGCGCCATCACATGGAAGTCTTCACAACGGTCGGCATTAGATTAAAATATGGGAATCCAGCCTTGCAACGTTCATAAAAATAAACAAAGAAGTCTATTTCTCCAATGAACGGATTTGTTACAGATTTGCAACGGCTATGAAGAAATGCTCAAGGATCGACACCTATATATATATCTGAAGATTTGAAGTTGAGCAGTACAATGCGAACAAAACTCACAAGCAATCAAAGCAAACAAAGCAATCAAGCGAACAATAGCATCGGGAAAGAGCAAGAGTTTAAACATTCTTATTTGAAGAAGCTCTTAGTTGGAGAAGACAATCACTCGTGTCTTTAAAACCTGAGTTCGGGGTACTTCACTGGTTGAAGTTTGAGAGACTGTAAAGGCATCCAAGGATCATAGATCAAGAGGTGCAAGGCAGTCAAAGGGAGTTGCAACGGCAAGGAATTCCACTGGTTGGAAGCTGTTGTAATTCGTTGAATTACTATAATATTTATCACTGGTTGAGAATTATAGTGAATTCATCTCCAACTGGTTTGGAGAAAAGTGGATTAGTAGAGGATTACCCCACCCCTGAGACCACTATAACTGCCTGCGTGTTTTACTGCTTTCATTATCATACTTACCTGCTGCATACATACTTAACTGTTCCATTGATTAATTTTGTGTTCGTCATCAGCTGACTTCCGCACTTACATTGACTACAAGTCATTTGTACCATCAACTGAGAAACTCATCCTTTGTGGAAAAGAGTTTCAATACGTCTATTCACCCCCCCTCTAGACTTATTCCTGGACGACTTGTGACCTACAATCAATTCCAGGGCATTGTGAGAAGTATTACTTCATGAACCTTGTACATTAGGACTCTATTATTCTCACTACAGTTTACGACAAAGGCTCAGTTATGTCCTATAGGCTTTACACTTGGTTAGGTTAGCACTACTTACACCAAATACCTATCTCTTTGTGAGAGAATCTAGTTCTACCTAGAATGTTTTTCTTAGGACAATCGGTTCTATGTTGATTTCATACAACTGAGCGAGGTTCAACATCATCGTACTTTATGATTCATGACATGTCATCAACGTGGATGGTTGATCAGGCCCAACTCTCATAATTTCATCGAGATTCTTGATTTTTATGAATCGTATCTTCGAGGCATCCCCCTCGTCATAACTCATGGACATAATAAAATCAAGTATGATCTCATGAAATGAGTTCATTGATGGTTAATATGTAAATTTGTGCCATATTCTACCTCTTTTTTGGGTGAGTATTTGATGTGGTGAACGAGTCATTATGCTTCTTGGGAGATTATTATTGTCGTGTCTTCAAGCCTAAAACTTAATGGCTTAATTTATGTCTTTTCTTAAAACTCTTTTAATAAGCCCGCCCGTCTATTGGACCTTTATGGTCATTTGAGAACTATTTATATGTGGTATTAGGTTACTATTAGGGTTGTTGATTTTTTATTGGAATTGAAACTTTGGGAGCCGTCTAGTATATGTAGTATCAAGACGTTCTTCTCTTCTTCATGTTTATGCTTTCGCTACGTCAGTTGGCACGAATCCGGTACGATGCCTCCTCGCCGCTAGCCCTCGGTTGATGCCACCCAAGCAGACGTCGCCGACGTCGCGGATTTGGGCCGTCAAATCGCTACGCTCGCAGCCAGATTATAGGAGCTCTTTCTCACGGTTGCCACTGCCCTACCGAACGCTCGACACGACAATCGGCCTGTTTCCGATTGTCCAGCCCCCGCACACCGCCAGCCTGACGCCCTCCGTGCGCATTCAGATTTCGATGAATCTGACAGTGACAATGAATAGATGGTTGACGAAGAACCATTTGCCCTGTTAGCGCGAGCGCCACCACAGGTCGGTCAGAATGATGACCGATGATGGGAGTCTGGGTTCAAGCTCGAAATACCCGAGTTCGCCGGAAGTCTCGACCCTTATGAATGTCTTGACTGGATAAATACGGTGGAAGATTTAATGGATTTTAAATCAGTTCCGGACAACAAACGTGTTGCCTGGTCGCACGTGCGGCATCTTGGTGGCAGCAAATCAAGACGGTTCGCGCCAGCTTTGGCAAGCCTCGCATCACCATATGGAGCAAATTTAGAGAACACTTGGAGCGAGAGTTCCTTCCATACAATTTTGAGGGCACACTTTTTCAGTGTTTTTATGCACTACGCCAAAGTTCCCGTTCAGTCGACATCTACACCGATGAGTTCTATCGATATCTATCTCGTTTGGATATACGATACATCCATGTGCAGTTGGTCTCCCATTATATCGGAGGCTTGAAGCAATCCCTATAAGACACACTTACTCTTCTCGCTCTGGTGACGATCTCCGAAGCTCACCAACGAGCGATCCTCCTAGAACAGTAATCGGCACGACAGAATATTTTGGTCTCATCCCAGAAGCACGCCAACCGCCAGCTATAACCACACCACTGACGGCCCGTCCTCAGTGTGCTCCACCTCTGGTAGTGAGTGACGACAACTCGTCATCAACCTCGACAGTATGCTGTTTTGCATGCGGCAAGGCAGGGCATCACCGAGCACCTTGCCCTCGAGCCCGTCAGCTTTTGTTGTTTATTGTGTTGGGATTCGGTGCCTAAATGAAGGCCCAACGAAAGCGGTAAAATAAAAATTAATTCGATCCGAATCCCTACGAGGATCGATCAAGCTACGTATATATGAATATAAAACAAAAACAAGGAAGATAAGGAATCATACCCTCGTAGTCCATTGATTGAATGGTGTACTCCTTGAAGATGATTCCCCAAGATTTATACGTTATCCACTAAACCAATCCGCTCCAAGCTCTTGAATGATCCAACGCCGAAAGCACTACGTCTCTACTTACCACGCGCTGGTGAAACGATCAGAATGACAACTCCTTGCTATCCTCCAAGGATACGACTAGATCAAGGTTGTAGAAGCTTTTGATTTGATGAATATACTCCAAGTATGTTTATCAAAATTTCTCTCTTATTAATCTCTCGATTTTTCTCCAAGAAAAACTCAAGAACAAATGAAGAAGAAGGAGCCTTGGAGAAAACTATTTTCTCTCTCTCTCTCTCTCTCTCTGTCTTAAACTCACGATGGGATCAAAGTGTGTGGAGAAAGAGAAGTCTTCATTCATTATATTCTACAACTCAAATCAAGACCATATCACCTTTACAATATAATAAGAGATATCAAAATCTCTTAAAGTCATTTATCTTCCATTTATAAAATGGAGACAAAGACTAAGAGGAAGGTGAGTGGAAGGGGGCGGCCATCTAGAAGGAATCGGATGAGTTCGGTTCGTTTCAGACTCCCGCAAGTCCAAACAGATAAACTTCAATTCCGTTCCGTTGTATTTATATCAATTAATTAGTCCAATTAATTAATCATACAAATATAATATAATAATTTCTCCAAGAAATAATTATATATACGAATTAAATTAATCACCCAGTAATTTATTTAATTCATTAGGCCACAAATTAATTTATCCTATAAATTAATTTAGACATCTAATGTCTCAAAATTAATTAGACATCCAATGTCTAATAAATTAGATATCCAATATCTAATATTTATAAAGAGAGAATAAGCTCGATCCATTCCGTCGTCAATCCTATTCCGAGCTGCGTGGGTCGAGAAAGTTCGGGAATGGAATGCCATTCCCTACAATGCTTTCCAGCTGACGCAATTCCATGATCTCCTGTTCCATTGTGGGCTGAGCTCGAATCTTTACCCAGCTATCCCTGATATTGGTAGGCTTTATCGGTTCTTTCCATGGTATGATCTTTGTTATTTTGTTTTTTTTGGCTATTTCCCTGACCATTTGTATTGTTTTTTGTAGATCGGTTCATGCGGACCTGTCAGTCGGATGCCTCCAAGCTGGCTGAACCAACGAAAGAGAAGGTCCCCAAGTCGACGAATCCCCCCAGGGAGAGGGCAGAGGGCTCATCAAAAATTAAACGGAAGCTCCCTTCTCGCCCCAAGTCTGGGGTGACTCTCCCCTCCGACCTGGCTCCTACCTTGACCACCGGACGAAGCCCTGCGAGTTCATCTCGGCAGCTTCAGGTCACTCAGAGGGCCCCTTCTCCTAGCTCCCCCGCTTCCAAACGGTCGAAGACCGCGGTCCCCCCAGGTCCGGCTATGGAGACTCTTCTCCGTTGCAAGGAGTTTGAGAAATTTCTTCCATATTTCAGCTCCATGGTCCCGGCTAAGGATAAGTTGGGATTACGAGATGCCGCGGAGGACCCTCGCTTCGATGGTATGATGATGTATTTTGGGAAGGTATTCCCCCTTTTCGCCTTCCTCCCCTTTTTGACTATTTTCATATTTATTATTACCCCTTTGCCGTCCTGATGTGACTTTATTTCTTGTGCAGTTCTTCGCCACCTTTGTGACCTTCGCAGAGGATCATAAGCTCGGCACTTCGTCTTCCTCCCAGCTCACTCAGATGTCATCCGATCTGGAGGCCGCCCTGTCGGCTAATTCCGATCTCTCGGCTCATCTTCAGGAGAGGGAATATCGCTTAGATGTTGCCCTTAAGAAAATCTATGAGCGGGAGGCGGTTTTGGAACGGGCTCAGATGGCCAACGTTTAGCTGAACCAAGAGATGAAATTCTGGAAGACCCTTTCTCAAGCTGAATCGGAGAAGGTGGGCCAGCTCGAGGCTCAGTTATCGGAAGATAGGGCCGAATCCGAGAGGATTGCCCAACTTGAGGCCCAGGCTAAGGCTGAGTTGGAGAAGGTCGCCCAACTCGAAGCTCAGACTAGAGCAGAATCAGAAAGGGCTGCCCAGCTGGAAGCTTAATTAGCCGAGGCTAGATCCGAGGGATCATCTTATGAGCGCAGGATGACGGATGGCCGACGTCGATTTCTGACCAGTGACGTTGGTCATTCTTTCCTGAGAGCCTACCGTTCCGCCCTCCTAGCCCGGTATCATAATTATACTGCTTTCCTGGTTAAGCTAGCCCCTGCCGCTACACAATATTTCAATTTTGCTCTAACTCGTGCTCGTGAGCAACTAGCTTCTTTGGGTTTTACGGGCGAGCTAGACCGGGATGCTGTATTGAACGGGGCTCCTGTTCCTTCGGGTTTGTCCGGGGACTTGGAAGAATCTCCGGAGGCAGCCTGGTGGGAGGACGCCCTTGAGGAGTCTATAAAGAATTCTGGCCTGGATTTGGAGCTGCCTTCTACTCCTCCTAACTCGCCTGTTAAGGTCGGCACTCCTAATCCCGAGGTGACCGGGACCAACCTTGATGCTTCTCCTTCGTTGCCTCCTCCATCTTCCGAGCCTGTAGTTTAATCTTTTTAAGTTGTGTAGACATGTATATGTTTTTTTTGTCTTGTTCATTGTACTGGCACAACAGTTTTTACTGAAAAGTTTTTGAGTTGAATACACTTTGGATTTGTGCTTTGTATCATGGCTTATCCCCCCCTGTTTGAGTTGAATACACTTTGGATTTGTGCTTTGTATCATGGCTTATCTCCCCCTGTTTGAGTTGAATACACTATGGATTTGTGCTTTGCTCAGCGTCGATTGTAACCTCGATGTATCTGAGCCTGTTTGAATTGATACGATCACTTCCCAATATAACTCGGCCTTTTCCTAGTATAGCCCCGACTATTTTCCGATTCGCAATTTCTTAAATGTAACCCGACCACTTCGACCTTTACGAGTTGTAATGGTTTGGTGTTTTTTAGGTTAATTTAACCTAACCTTTTCACTGATCTTTAGTATAGGTTGGGTATTTCCCTTAGTCATAGCTTCACAGGGTGGTTCACCCTTATTTAGATCTGAAGGCGTTTCGCCTGATCAGATGTCAGAGGGCGGTTCACCCTTACTCGGATCTGAAGGCGTTTCGCCTGATCAGATGTCACAGGGCGGTTCATCCTTACTCGGATCTGAAGGTGTTTCGCCTGATCAGATGTCACAGGGTGGTTCATCCTTACTCGTATCTGAAGGCGTTTCGCCTGATCAGATGTCACAGGGCGGTTCACCCTTACTCGGATCTGAAGGCGTTTCGCCTGATCAGATGTCACAGGGCGGTTCACCCTTACTCGGATCTAAAGGCGTTTCGCCTGATCAGATGTCACAGGACGGTTCACCCTTACTCGGATCTGAAGTCGTTTCGCCTGATCAGATGTCACAGGGCGGTTCACCCTTACTCGGATCTGAAGGCGTTTCGCCTGATCAGATGTTACAGGGCAGTTCAACCTTACTCGGATCTGAAGGCGTTTCGCCTTATCAGATGTCATTTCTAGTTTTACTTGATCAACACATTCACAGAGATTTTATTTTTGTAATAGACTTTTATTAAAACAACACAAGCTTTTTTCCACACCTCTTCATACAAAATACTTTTTTAAGTGACATATGTTCCAAGGTATTTTGATGGGGTGCCCTTCCATATCCTCGAGCTCATAAGCTCCCCCTGCATAAATTCGGATTACCTTGTAAGGGCCCTCCCAGTTCGGCTCCAGCTTTCCTGTTTTTCTGAGGGCATCAGCTCACCTAAGCACCAAATCACCGACCTGGAACTGTATGTGTATTTAGTATGATGTATGTTTGTATTATGTATGTCGAGACGTCGGACGGGAACAGTTGGATTTTGACTAAGTATAGAGCCCTTAACGTACGCTAAGTTTAAGGACTTATGTACGCTAAATTATACGTTTTACGTACGTTAGGCGTAAGGTATTACGTACGTAACAAGAGGAATCGGACAGTTGGGCCCGTGTCGGCAGCTTTCGGCACGAATGTGGATAGGTGAGTCAACGGATGGAGTTACGCACGTTATACAGGGTGTATTACGTACGTAATATGAGTATAATACTGTAGCAAGTCAACGTACATATTACGTATGCAATGGATTAAGTGTTACATACGTTACGGGGCGGCTGGCTGAGTCGTGGCCAAGAGGACCTGTAGTGGCCGATCATGGTCGGCAATGACTCGCAGGGATGGTCGAGCATGGTCGGCAGTGACTCGCAGGGATGGCCGATCACGGTCGACAGTGACTCGTTGGGGGCAAGAAGGCTGTGGCCGGTTACGGCTGTAAGGGCCAGTTATGTACGTAAGCCAGCTGTCGGTTACGTACGTAAGGGTGTCGGCCAAACTGGGTAGTAGGGTAGGCCACGGCCGGTTACGTACGTAAGCCACGGCCGGTTACATATGTAAGCCACAGCCGGTTACGGCCGTAACGTGCCGGCAGGTCTCGGCCTATATAAGGCCTGGACCGAGTCACATCCGACATTTTTCATTTTTCTTCGTTCCTTCCGCGATTTTTCACCATAGATTGATGGTTTTGAGTAGAATCAACTTATAACAACATGTTTTGGAAGTTGGAATTGTAACACCCCAACCCGAAAAGGGTCAAAATGTAACATTACGGAGTCAAATCAGAACATTAAATACACAAGCGGAAGACTTTATTATAAAAGCATAACTAGGTCAACATTACAATCTTCCAATTGTAATATCCACAATTTCGGATTTCCGGTAATTTTCATTTTTCGGCGGATGTCCGTTTCGATGACTCGCTTTTGACCGTTTCGTCATTCTAAGAATATTTAATTCTACACTTTTTGTCACCCGAGTTCGTTTCGGTATCGTTTTGTTGAGTTTCGTGTTCTTAAATGACTTTTCCGCACTTGAGTTCGATTCTCGCGAATCTCATCCGAAACTGTTGTTTCGAGTTTCTCGGAAGTCCATTTAATGTTATTATTCATGTTGTAAGCTTCGGTTTGGTGTTTCGATCGTGTATCATGTATTTCGGACGTGTTGGGCCATTTTCGTAATTTCCCAAAGTTTGGGGTAATTACTCCCGTTGTCAAAATTCGAGCCCTCGGGTGGTCGGAATCGTGTGTTCTCTTAGAGTTCGGATTCGTCTTTGCGAGTACTTCGTAATCGTGTTTTCAGTTTACGTTCAGGTCTGAGTTTTGGGAATTTCTGGACCGTCGGATCGACCGAGGCCTGGCTGGCCAGGCCTGGCCGAGTAACGACCGTAATGGCCCGGCAGTAACGGCCGTAAGGCAGGTTACATACGTAACAGCCTGCCGGTTACGTACGTAACATGTCCGGAAGAATCAGTCCAGAGAGTTCGGCCTTGGCCGATTACGTACGTAGGCCTTGGCCGATTACGTACGTAAGCGGCCGGCCAGGGTCGGCTATTTATAGGCCTGGACCGAGTCATCCGGCCATTTCTCATCTTTTCTTTGTTCCTTCCGCGATTTTTCACCATAGATCGATGGTTTTGAGTAGAATCAACTTATATCAACATGTTTTGGAAGTTGGAATCATGGATTAACATCATCTTCCACCCGAATCGAAGGTAAGAACACCTAAACTTTTGGTTTTTGGATGTTCTTGAGGTTTCTTCGTGTTTTGGCCGATTTGCTTCGTTTTGATTCATATTATTGTTAGAACTTGATTCTAAACTCGTAATCATTCAATACCCTTGAAGTTTTGTGGAACGAATTTGAGTATTTCTTTGAATAATCGATTAAATTGGACTACGCCTTCAAAGTGTCCGATAAAATGCTTCAATGGGTAGAACTTGGGAAGTTCCATACGTTTTCGTAGAATTGTGATTGAATTGATATCGTTGTGACTTAGGAATGAATTCTTGTGAAGAACTCGAGTCGGAACCCTTCCGTTTGTTGCCTTCTTTGGGGTCCGAGCTTCCCGGTCGAACCGTGTTCTTCGGAGCGTTCGGTAGCAGTTATTAAGGCAAGTATCTTACTATACGACTTGTATCTTGCGACTAGTACGTATGAGATTTATGAAGATTTTGCTTGTATTCGTAAATATGTTCCGTTTGAGTTGTTTGTGCTTTCCGAAATTTGAAGGCTTTGTGATAATAGTGTTATATTGGTATATGTGTTAGCTGCTATGCAATGCATTGTGTACCGAACGTGTGGTATGTTGGTTGTACGTCGTTGATTGATGATTGTTGTTGAGAGTGTTGAGATTGTGTTATGTGCGTGTGACGTACGGTTTTGTGGTGATCAACGTGATTGACTAACTGTGCTCATTGTTGTATGTAATGTGAATGTGAATGTGATGTGCTGGAACGCTAAGTTCACTCGTGCGGGTTCGACGGGGCCTACGAGGATTCATGGCACAGGTCCATGGGATCAGAACTTAGTGTGTGGTGCCGAGGTCCAATCGTGCGGGTCTGACGAGGCCTACGATGATTCATGGCACATGTCCATTGAATCTGGACACAGTACGTCCAACCGTGCGGGTTCGCCGGAACCTACGGTGACACGTGACACAGGTTCATGGGCTCGGCACTGATTGTTGTGATTGTTGTGTTTGCTCAATCCGTGTGGGTTGTTGAACCTACGGATACTCGTGGCAAGCGATCACGGAGTCGTGAGCATGATTGATTGTTGTGATTGTTGTGTTTGCTCAATCCGTGTGGGTTGTTGAACCTACGGAGACTCGTGGCAAGCGATCACGGAGTCATGAGCATGATTGATTGTTGTGATTGTTGTGATTGGTTAAGTCCGTGCAGGTTGTCGAACCTACGGAGACACGTGACAGGGGATCACGGTTGTAATATCCGCAATTTCGGATTTCCGGTAATTTTCTTGTTTCGGAGGAGGTCCGTTTAGACGACTCTCTTGGGACCGTATCGTCATTATGAGAATGATTAATTCTACACTTTTTGTCATCCGAGTTCGTTTCGGTATTGTTTTGTTGAGTTCCGTGTTTATTAACGACTTTTCCGCACTCGAGTTCGATTCTCGTGAATCTCGTTCGAAATTACTGTTTTGAGTTTCCTGTAAGTCCGTTTAACTATGTTAGATGTGTTGTGAACTTCGGTTTGGTTATTCGATCACGTATCGTGATTTTCGGACGTTTTGGGCCATTTTCGTAATTTCCCAAAGTTTGGGGTAATTACCTTCCGTTGTCGAATTTCGAGCCTTCGGGTGGTCAGAATCGTGTGTTCTACTAGCTCTTAGATTCGTCTTTGCGAGTACTTCGTGACCGTATCTTCAATTCGTATTCAGGTTCGGGTTTCGATGTCATTTTCGTGAATTCAGTATTATTAAACGACTTTTCCACGTATGAGTTCGACTTTGTTAGATCACCATTAATTTTTGGGAACTCCAAAAATTCTGAATCTTTGCAATATTATAAAGCATCGAGTTATCTTTCCAATGGTTCAAACGGTGAGTCAATCGGAGTCCGGACAAGGGAGTTATGGTCGAAATAGCTAAGTCACTCACATGTTCCAGTTTTGGCCGAGCAGCCTGCCGGAAGGGCCGCGGCACACTTGGCCGAGCCGCGACACACACACATTTCAATCTTCAGCCGACCCGTCTGTACCGCGTGCCGCGGCACATGCCGGCAGGGCCGCGGCACACTGCCGAGTCACTGCCGGCAGATTTGGCCCTATGCCGCGGCACACTTCGGCTGGGCCGCGGCACACTGTGTCAGCCTATTTAAGGCCCAACAGTCGTTTTTTTCGCCATATTTCTCCTTCTTCTCCTTCTCTTCCGCGGCTGGGGTTGTTCCTATCATGGAGAGATGTTGTTGGTCAATAAATCCATGAAGTCTTGGAGTTCATATCACCAATCATCCATCCTATAACATCCTTTGATCGAGCGAATCAGGTCAGATTTTCTAGAAATCTAATTTTGGGGATTTTGGGTATTTTGTTCGATTTCGTCCGTTTAATCCGATTTAACTTAGGATTGTGATGGATTGATGATTATTTAGATGTATTGTATCATTTACCTTGTTATCCCATGGTTGGATCGTATCGATTCGTTGTTTTGGTCGAGTTCTTGACCGACGCCTTGAAGGTGTTCGGTAAAATGTCATAGAGGGGTTTTCGGGCATTCTACGATTATTCTTCCTCGTATGATCGATGATTTATTGATTTTATGTTGTTAGGGTCGAATTCTTGTGAAGAACTCGAGTCGGAACCCTTCCGTTCATTGTCTTCTTCGGGGTCCGAGCTTCCCGGTCGAACCGTGTTCTTCGGAGCGTTGGTAGCAGTTATTAAGGCAAGTATCTTATTATACGACTTGTATCTTGCGACTAGTAATTACGTATGAGATGTGTGATGATTTTGCTTGCCTTCGTAATTATGTTCCATTTGAGTTGGTTGGGTTTTCCGTAATTTGAAGGCTGTGCGATAATATTGTTATATTAGTATACGTGTTAGGCGTTGTGCCATTTGTGCAGGATTGCGCTGTACATATGGGATGGTTGTACACTTGGTTGTGCAATGTATTGTGTACCGAACGTGTGTTATGTTGGATATGTGTCGTTGATTGACGATAGTTGTTGCGAGTGTTGAGATTGTGTTATGTGCGGGTGATGTACGATTTTGTGGTGATCAATGTGATTGATCAATTTTGCTCATTGTTGTATGTAATGTGAATGTGAATATGAATATGTGTGTGACCGCTAAGTTCACTCGTGTTGGTTCAACGGGACCTACGAGGATTCGTGGCAGTGGACTACGGGGTCAGAACTTAGTGAGGTACTGAGGTCCAATCGTGCTGGTCTAACGAGGCCTACGATAACGCATGGCAGTGGACCATGAGTTTCAGACACAGTACGTCCAACCGGGTGAGCTCGACGGGGCTTACGGTGACACGTGGCAGTGTACTACGGTGTGAGGACTGTGTATGTGATTGTTGAGATTGATATAGTCCGTGCGGGTTGTTAAGCCTACGGAGACACGTGACAGTGGATCACGGTGTCGGAATTGGTTATGTCTGGTTAATAGTCCATGCGGGTTGTTGAACCTACAGAGACACGTGACAGTGGATCACGGTGTCGGAATTGATTATGTTTGTTTAATTGTGCGTGGTGTAGTCCGTGCGGGTTGTTGAACCTACGGAGACACGTGACAGTGGATCACGGTGTCATGAGCATGATTATTTTCAAATCAAAGTTTTGAAAAGAAGGTTTTAAGAAAGGAATGTTGGGCCTTGCCCCACGAGATTTATGAAATGTTTTCGTACTGTAAATTGTTGAAATACAATTTGAGATTTGGGTTAAGACCCTAAGATTTTCGAAAGGTTTTGAAATTCTAAAAAATTCCGAGATGATAATCTTATTTTGAACGCTTCATAGCTTATCTTTCCTTGTGAAAACCTCCCGGGGATATTTGTTACTTGATTATTATATTTGATTCACGATTATTAATTGCTTGTTACATTTCGTATGATTTGATACTTGCACTAGTAAAACAGTTGAGTTTTACTAACCCCAGAAATGTCGGGGGTGGATGTCTGTTTTGCATCCAGTACATACGGTCGGAGGCGATCACAGGTTGGCACAAGAGGATGACGAGCTGCGATACTAATCATGAGTCGAGAGTTGTTCTGATTTTTGTTGTGTAGTCAGAGTTGATTTCAGTCTTCCGCTGTATTGTATTTCGACCCCTGTGTGGGTAATGTAGTTTAAGTAAGTTTTGTTGATTGGGTTGTGTGACCTCATCGGTCTGTGTATTCACGTGTAAGTGACCATAACGGTCTGTATTATTATATTGTTTGACCCTGGCCGGTCAAGCATTTGGTTGTTTATGGATGTTTAGCCCGGCAGATCCTTGAGGAAAGGGTCTACGGCGTGTAATATTCCCATACGGTTTTGGGTGTGTTACATTTATGGTATCGGAGCTTAGGTTGCGGAAACCTAGGCTGTCGGGTCGAGTCGAGTCGTGATTTGTCGAGTAATGTGTTGTCTTGTCGTTCGAGTCGTCAGGTGACAAGTTGAGTTGTGTGTAGTCACAACGCGTTGGATATGTTGTCGGATGAGATTAGTATCGTGGGCGACCGTCAACTCCGTGCGGCCTGTGGACGTAAGTCTCCTCTTTTATGCATAATATGTGTGTTCATGATTTCAATTATGTGTGATATTTTTAGTGCATAATTTTGTTTACGCGGTGTTGTGCAATGAAGTTGTATTCAACACTTGGATACGCCGTATGTGTATAGAACTAGATGTATTGATGTTTGGGCCTTGAACCACCATGTGGGTTGGTATGGTGTGAAAGTTGCGAACCTTGATGGGTTTTACGGTAAAGTTTGTGAGAAACCCCGATGAATGATTTTGCTGTGTGTTTAAACTTGATACCACGAGATGCATTTGATTGAATTGGCGACCCTGGTTGCCATTTGAGTATGTGGTTTTAAATTTGACTGTTTTTGGAAGGTTGTAATTTTTGTCCGCTATGGGTAATTTTGAGAGTGTTTTCTGAAGGACTTTACAGTTTGAGAATTTTTGTAATAACCGATTTTTGGAAAATATTTTGGTGGTGCGGTCAAACCATGGTTTATATGGATTTTTAAAATTTGTTAAACTTTAACAAATGGGTCGTGTATTTTCAAATGACACAATCAGACGGTACTTGAAAAATGTGTTTTGAAGTACTTCGGACAGTGTAGAATATTACCATCGTTTTGATTATGAACTAAAGGATTTTGGAAAATTTTTATTTTGCAGAACGATTTTTGGTTTTCGGAATTTCGAACTTCATATGTCCACATGTTGGGGCAAGTGGTTGTGATAAGTTTGTGGTGTTGTTGTGCTCGCCGGAGAATGTTTCAGTGTTTTCAAATATTGAGATACATGGTTTTGATTGGACGATCGGGGTATTAAAATTGTTTTCAAGAATTTCATTTCACCCTGATGTTTTATTTTAAGTTTCGGGACGAAACTTATTTTTGTGAGATAGAATGTAATATCCGGTACCCTCGTTTTCCGTTATCTTGAATTGTTTGTGTTTTGACGTCGGACATTTTCTTGTTGATGAGAATCGGAATGATTTCTATCGTAATACTCTATTTGTTTCTATCGCATAGCCGTTTTAGTCGGGTGCGACTTGTTGTCGCGTACATTTCTTTGATTAAATGTGTGCATATGATGTGGTATGTGATGCGTCGTTAATTGATCGTTATTGTTTTGAATCATTGCCGGTGGCGTTGTTACGGTCGTCGTGTGGCGTGTTTTCACGCTGTATATTCTTTCGCTTTGCTTGTAACGTTTCGCCAATGGATGAAAGTTACGCGTTTCTTGTGTATCTTGTTGAGTTTTCCTGTCGGGATATTTCTTCTCCCTACTTGTTTTAAGTTTCGGGACGAAACTTCTTTTAAGGAGGGTAGAATGTAATATCCGCAATTTCGGATTTCCGGTAATTTTCATTTTTCGGCGGAGGTCCGTTTCGACGACTCTCTTTTGACCGTTTCATCATTCTGAGAATATTTAATTCTACACTTTTTGTCATCCGAGTTCGTTTCGGTATCGTTTTGTTGAGTTTCGTGTTCTTAAATGACTTTTCCGCACTTGAGTTTGATTCTCTCGAATCTCATCCGAAACTGTTGTTTTGAGTTTCTCGGAAGTCCATTTAATGTTATTATTCATGTTGTAAGCTTCGGTTTGGTGTTTCGATCGTGTATCATGTATTTCGGACGTGTTGGGCCATTTTCGTAATTTCCCAAAGTTTGGGGTAATTACTTCCGTTGTCGAAATTCGAGCCCTCGGGTGGTCGGAATCATGTGTTCTCTTAGTGTTCGGATTCGTCTTTGCGAGTACTTCGTAATCGTGTTTTCGGTTTACGCTCGTGTCGAGTTTGGGATTTCGGACCGTCGGATCGACCGTAATGGCAGCGATAGCAATGTAAGGCGAGTTCTTAACGTAATAGCTTCGCCGATTCGTCGTAACATGTCCGCATAATCGATCCAGAGTTCGGCCTTGGCGATTCGTGCGTAGGCCTTGGCCGATTACGTGCGTAGCGGCCGGCAGTCGGCTATTTATAGGCACGGGACCGAGTCATCCGCCATTTCTCATCTTTTCTTCGTTCCTTCCGCGATTTTTCACCATAGATCAATGGTTTTGAGTAGAATCAACTTATATCAACATGTTTTGGAAGTTGGAATCATGGATTAACATCATCTTCCACCCGGATCGAAGGTAAGAACACCTAAACTTTTGGTTTTTGGATGTTCTTGAAGTTTCTTGGTGTTTTGGCCGATTTGCTTCGTTTTGATTCATATTATTGTTAGAACTTGATTGTAAACTCGTAATCATTCAATACCCTTGAAGTGTTGTGGAACGAATTTGAGTATTTCTTTGAATAATCGATTAAATTGGACTACACCTTCAAAGTGTCCGATAAAATGCTTCAATGGGTAGAACTTGGGAAGTTCCATACGTTTTCGTAGAATTGTGATTGAATTGATATCGTTGTGACTTAGGAACGAATTCTTGTGAAGAACTCGAGTCGGAACCCATCCGTTCGTTGCCTTCTTTGGGGTCCGAGCTTCCCGATCGAACCGTGTTCTTCGGAGCGTTCGGTAGCGGTTATTAAGGCAAGTATCTTACTATACGACTTGTATCTTGCGACTAGTAATCACGTATGAGATTTATGAAGATTTTGCTTGTCTTCGTAAATATGTTCCGTTTGAGTTGTTTGTGCTTTCCGAAATTTGAAGGCTTTTTGATAATAGTGTTATATTGGTATATGTGTTAGCTGCTGTGCAATGCATTGTGTACCGAACATGTGATATGTTGGTTGTACGTCGTTGATTGATGATAGTTGTTGAGAGTGTTGATATTGTGTTATGTGCGTGTGACGTACGGTTTTGTGGTGATCAACGTGATTGACTAACTGTGCTCATTGTTGTATGTAATGTGAATGTGAATGTGATGTGCTGGAACGCTAAGTTCACTCGTGCGGGTTCGACGGGGCCTACGAGGATTCATGGCACAGGTCCATGGGATCAGAACTTAGTGTGTGGTGCTGAGGTCCAATCGTGCGGGTCTGACGAGGCCTATCATGATTCATGGCACAGGTCCATTGAATGACGGAAGACGTCCAACCGTGCGGGTTCGACGGAACCTACGGTGACACGTGACACAGGTTCACGGGGTCGGGACTGATTGTTGTGATTGTTGTATTTGCTCAATCCGTGTGGGTTGTTGAACCTACGGAGACTCGTGGCAAGCGATCACGGAGTCGTGAGCATGATTGATTGTTGTGATTGTTGTGTTTGCTCAATCCGTGTGGGTTGTTGAACCTACGGAGACTCGTGGCAAGCGATCACGGAGTCATGAGCATGATTGATTGTTGTGATTGTTGTGATTGGTTAAGTCCGTGCAGGTTGTCGAACCTACGGAGACACGTGACAGGGGATCACGGTGTCACGAATTATGTTTTGTAAATCAAACTCTTTGTAAGAAAGTTTTAAGAAAAGAATGTTGGGCCGAGCCCCACGAGATTTATGGAAATGTTTTCATAATGTAAATTGTTGTAATACAATTTGAGATTGGGGTAAGACCCTAAGATTTTCGAAAGGTTTTGAAATTCTAAAAATTCCCGAGATGGTAATCTTATTTTCGAATGCTTCATAGTTTATCAAACATATGCAGAATTCCTGTAACGGTACCTGATGAAGTAGCAGCCTGATCACGGGTGAGAGCAAAGACCCGTCCTCTTTGGT
The DNA here is from genome assembly GCA_033398695.1 of Orobanche coerulescens. Taxonomy (NCBI): domain Eukaryota; kingdom Viridiplantae; phylum Streptophyta; class Magnoliopsida; order Lamiales; family Orobanchaceae; genus Orobanche; species Orobanche coerulescens. The sequence continues at coordinate 58,645,540 of CM065803.1, forward strand.
GGCTGCTTACCATCACTCCTACCATCATTTTTGGGACAGTTTCGTACTCGATGCTCCAGTGAACCACAGAGAAAACAAGCACCTATTTCTTTGTAACACGGCTTTCCTAGATGTCACTACGCCATAAATGGCCTTCGGCAACCACATAACTGTGTTACCTTAGACCCAATTATCTGTTTCCACAGACCCAAAATGGGCAAAGGTAACATTTCAACTAAGTTGCTCTGTGAGCAGTAACCTTTGGACTCAAAGACAACATGTGGATCATCCTAAGCTAACATATGATTATTTGTTACCTAAGGACCCTACAGCAACATCATAAGGACTCTACCGCAACATCATATTCGTGTTGCAATAGACTTTATAATTTTGTAAAATATATAGCCAATTTAGTGGGTTCCATATGTGGGGCCCATTTTGTGGGTCCCACAGGCCGGGCCCACCGGTGGGACCCACTTAATAGGGTCCGTTTGTGGAGCCCTTATGTGAGACCCACTTTTCTTGGGCCTGTTAGTGGGGCCTACTTTGTGGGGGCCACGGGTGGGGCCACAAATGTGCAACAATTTTTAGTCTATTGCAACACCTATATGACCAATGGCAACAGATTAGGTGTTACAGGTGTTACCAATGAAAGACATTTGCAACATATATATATATATATATATATATATAGTACCTAAGGTAACAACTCCATTTTAACAAAATAAATCCAACAAACCAATTAAGAGAAACCAACTACATCATCCAACTACATAATCCCATCATAAAAAAAACAACTATATCTAATCACAAAACCAACCAACTACATCACCAAATACATATATACAAGTACTAGAAGAAAATAACTTGGTCATTTTTAACCAATTACATCATTGGATGTCTAAGACTGATATACAAATAGACTCTAAGAAACTATTATGCGGAACATTTATTCAATTAGCCAAGGATTATCCAATTTGCCTGAGTTGGTGTCCATTCACAAACTTCACCTTCTTTGAACGAGAGAGCTGCAGAATGAAACAAGAAAGAAGAGCCAATAATTAGTGATGGTTACTAAGCTTCCAAATATATTGTGTTGAATAAACTCGTGTTTTACATGTTCATAGGTTGTGACTCCTGCCATCTTTTCTCAAGCCATAACACACTTGTTGATCAGTAACAACATGCTAAGGTTTCATTCTGATAGCACGCTAAGAAACACAAATAAGTGTGGAAGTTACTACATTTTAGTGCACCATAAAAACTGGAAACATAACGAAATGTACCTTCATAAACTATAAATTTGGTCGGATTTTCTTGCATAGATCGACTTCTTTGCCCCGATAAATTTAACCTCTTCCTTATCACTGTTGACATCACGTGGGGAAGTCGGTGAAAGCAACATGCTGGAAGCCACTATTGTTGTTTTTTGGCCATTCTCGGTTCCTTCCATTCAACAGTCTTTCTCAAAAAAGTAACCGAGGAAATAGAACCTTTAGGTATACATAATCCATTTGCCTCCCAAGTGAAAGGGTATCCCAAGTAACTGACATGAAATCAAACATGGGTTATGTGTCACAAATCTACGGACAGCTATGCATTCAGCATGCATCAACATAAATGTAAGTCGATGTATAATTAACCTGAAAGTTGAAATGTTATGTGTTCCATGAGTATGCTTACCTGGATTGCATAGAAGCACTAGGGAAAGCCATCACTGTTCAACAAATTGCGCCCACTTCCAATGTCACCCGATCTATGAGGTCCCTTCAGTGACTGAGATCAGGACATTCCCAATGATAACCATCATTTGACAATTTAATTTTCAATAAATTTTTAATCATGCACTGAGTAATTTCATTTCCCTGACTATTCAAAGATACTTAAAAGTCTGAAATATAGTTGAAATTCCACAAAAAACATAAACTATTCTCGAGCAAACATGCATCCATAAGTCCATCAACACAAAGCCTTTGAATGATCCTACAGAACAAAATATGAAAATAGCATCCCCCTTCATACATTTTCTCATATGCTTCAGTATCATTTTCCTCAATAATCAAAGAGATGACAGAACTGTACTATAGTTGGGCTCCAAAAACCATAACTATTATCCAGTAAATTATTCCTGCATAAGCCAACAAAATAAAGATAATTTTTGACAATGTAACTAAAAGCAATCACTTATGAAGCAAGAAAAGATAATTTTTGAAACACGATCCATCACTTAGAATCTCCGGACAGCATTCATCAGCAAAACTATGAACTCAATTACTAGAGATTCAATAAAACGAACAGTTCAGCAAACCACGCTCCTAGGGAGCAGAAGAATATACTGACAACCAATTGCCATTAGATCTATATAGGGCATGTTGGGCATGTTCCAATCTTTCTCAAGCACTATTAGTTACACTCAGCTCAGTCCTTAAATGAAGTTTCAATACGCTAGCGACAGCCATAACATAGCGGAAGTTCAAAAGAGTTTATGTTGTGAGTCAACCCCCCAACTGAATCTTTTTGCAGGTCTTATATGTATCATTCACTTCTTTTGTCAGCTTGCCTTGATGCCTCATACATGTTAGCTATTACAAAATCGTCATGCAATAACAAAAAGCTGAAATGCTTTATTTTCTGGAACTAGCTGAAATTCTACAAATCCATGCAAAGTAAGATCAACTAATACAACATAATCAATGAAACAAATATAATATAGAAAGACAATATGCAGTTGGAGATGAGATATCCTCAGTGAAGGAGAGTGCTACTAGTTAATAAAAGAACTATAAGTAACTCACCATTTATAGTTCCTGGTACAGCCAAAGCCGCAGTAGCTTGTATCCTAATCTTATAATTAGAACAATCCCAGAGCAGTAGTAAAAGAACATTAAAAACAGAAGCAGCCCGGCAAAGTACAAGAGTTGAATATATAAATTTATACCAATACTTCACAAACAATGCAGAAATACATCTCTTTAATATTGGCAGATGCTTGTCTTCCAGCAATAATACCATAAAGATGCAGAAAATGTTTCTCCATTTATCTATCTCCCTTTCAGGTATTATCTAGTATCAAGAGATAATACTAAGAGCCCTACATATGATCAAGTACTGAAAAATAAGAACACAGACAGGGAACCATAGTCCATAATTCGATCCTTCAAATCGTTCTAATGATTAGGACTTTGCAGAATCTTATGTCCAAATAAGCCATATGTACATTTAACAGTACAAAATGGTAATGACCAAGCCAAAGTTGGTAATAATTGGTAGGATTTCATAATTGGTATGATTTCTGCTCCATGAATTAATCTCACAAAAGATTGATAGAAATAAGTTTGCTACATTTTTACTGAGCTATGTAATTAAAGCTCCGTAATCAGATTTTAACAATTTCTCTACATTAATTAACACTATATATAATCATATTTATATCCCTTTCTTGATAGATTTACGATTTTCAAAGGAGAAATAAAAAGTTTGCTCAAATTTCGCCCCTTATATCGAATGAAGTTCGAAAATTAGAATGAAGTTGGTACCTATTTTCACCGTGAAGGAGTTTCTGATTGGGTTTGGTTGGAGAGCGCTGGTGCACTGAGGGGCTACAGAGATACGCCATTGGAGGGCAGGTGCGTGGTGGTGGTGGTGAGCGTTGGTGGTGGTGAACGCTGGTGATGGTGAGAGATGAGCAGGTGCGCGGTGCCGGAGGGTAGGTGCGCGGCAGCGCTGTGGTTGTGGGTAGATGGTGCGGCGCAGCGTGAGTTGCAGTTTCTGAATGGGAAATGAGGTTATAGAATTAGGGTTTTAGTTTTATTATTTTATGGTATTAATTAATATATAAAAAAATCAATTAATATTTTATTTGACAGGTATTCTGTATATTTGTTGAAATACCAAATTTTCGGTATACCGATAATGTTACGGTATTTGTTATATACTGATAATATCTGAATTGTTTGAAAAACACTATCTGAATCCGAAAAAATGGATATCCGAATTTTTGATATCCAAAATTTCGGATATCTGATTTTTCGGATAATTTCGGATCGGATTTTTGGATTTTCGGATCGGATATCGGGTATCGGATATTTTTTAACACCCCTAGTGAAAAGTGTGTTTTAGAGAGAAAGTGTGTTGGGTGAGTTTGTGTTTTTTGAGAAAGTGTGTTGAGTGAGTATTGACTACTATGAGTGTATTGACCCGCTAAAATTGAAAATAATTTATTTGGACCGCCTAAAATATTCTCTCCTATTTCTTTTAGTGTTTTTTTAAATAGCAACGGTCACACCAAATTTTTTGGTAGCGTAGATATTCAATTTAGTCTATGGTAACATTAATTTATATCAATAATAACGTCAGAAAGATGTGTAGCCTTAAATCAAATTTGAGCAATTTTAAGGCATCTAAGGCTACACTTTACTTGTAACATAAAAAAAAATGTTGTTGAAAGTCATATATGGTGTAGTGCTTCTTCAATTTCCGGTCTCAAGACATACACTTCGCTATTGTAAAATTTTTGATAAAGAAATAAATTTTCACACTTTTTATTTCAGTAATTATCAAATTAGCGAAGTCTTTGTAACTTTAAATTTCTAACTAGCTCCTACTTTTTTGTTTGGTATCATTTACTGAAGTCTATGTGGGTTTTTACTTGATAAATTGAAAAGCGAAGTTGTTGTTTGTTTTTACTTTGCTAATATACATTCAAGTCTTTGATGTTTATTCTACTAGTGCATTTATAATGTTAACTCTTCAATTAATATTAATAATCCTTTCAATTTTATGCAATATATTTTTATTTTCATTTTCAGTCATTATATCATAGTATTTTATAATGATTAAAATTATTATTATATGTAGACATTAAATTTGCTATTTTAATTATTTTGTAATTATTCATAGTTATTACAAGCTTTGATTTTTTTAATAAATTTTTTAATTATTTAAATCAAAATTTATTAATTTTTAAATACTACTTTATTTTAAAACCTTTTCAATTTAAATTTATTAAAAATATTTTATTATTTATAAAATATATATAAAATTCATTATTTGATAGAATATTTTTTTTGTAAAAATAGATTCAATGTTTTATTAAAATTAATTATTTTTAAAGTTAAAAATTTATTAAATAATTAATTTTATATAAAATTCAAAATTTTGTTTATTAGTACTCTAAGGTAACACATCTCATGGTGTTACTGAGAGTTACACCTTTTATGGCTAGAGTAACATATATTTCAGGATTTGGTAACACCATAACCCGAGCGTTGTGGTAGGTCCAAAATTTCATAGCTATGGTAACATCCAAGAAGGTAACACCTCCCCCTTAAGTGTTGTAGAAAGCCATCTATGACGTAGTGTGTGTCTTACCACAAGTCTTACATGGTGGATGTGGAGGTAAAGGTACGGTTTGGTTAGGGTTTCTCCTCTGGTTGGGAGCACCAGTGTTTCGGTTAGTTTGCTGGCCACGGTCACGTCCATAGTTCTGCCTGTTGTCATTCCACCTATCATTGTACCTTTGATCTTGTACTCTCGGAGCACTGTTCTGAGTTGGTGTCACAGCGGATCGGATGCGGTCCCCATCGCGGTTTCTTTTGTTCTCCCTGTTTCTCTCACGGAGAAGTTCGATGTTACGTCCCGCATTAGCAATGTGAGCTACGTCTGTGAACTCCGTGTTCACAATCCCGTCCAAAATCCATTCTTTCAGCCCCCATTTAAAATGTAAAGCCTGCTCCTTCTGAGTTCTAGCCTTCGCCCCCAAAAATCCCGCTAACCTCAAAAATCGCTTCATGAATTCAGTCGTGGTTTCGTGATCTCCCTGGCGGATAGTATGATACTCCCGCTCAAACTTTTGTTGTTCAGCTAGAGGAAAGTACTGAGTATAGAAGACCCCACGAAAATCTGCCCAAGTCATGTTGCCAATAAACGTATCACCTTTTGCCTGCTTATAGGCCTTCCACCAATTCAGTGCATCACCTTCCAGCTTATAGCTAGCCAAACGAGCCTTAAACTCATCCCCGCAGTCCAATACTTCGAAGATCTTTTCTATGTGTGCGATCCAATTTTCCGCATCAACAGGAGTGTTGGCGGAGCTAAAAGATCTGGGCTTCTGTTTCCCAAACTTTTCCAACCACCCAGAGATAGTAGATGGAGTACCCCTTCCACCAGAGCCAGAGGCCTCCTGACGGAATTCCTCAAAGAGTTGAGTTCGAAGTTCAGGCATTAGGGCTGCAACAGCTTGAGCAACAGCTGCGTTAAAGGCAGCGGTCTCTTCCGGTGTGCGATTGACCGACATCTAAAAAGTCCATAAACGAACCAGTAAAGATAGAAATCAGAGTCATTATCGAATATGAAAGAGATAACATTTATTGCAGGAGGAAACCTAATGCCTATCCAATCCTCACAGGTCATAACCTAAGTCCTACAGGTCAAACCTGACTCCGATACCATAATTGTAACACCCCAACCCGACAAGGGTCAAAGTGTAACATTACGGAGTCAAATCAGAACATTAAATACGCAAGCGTAAGACTTTATTATAAAAGCATAACTAGGTCAACATTACAATCTTCCAATGATAAACCAACATTGTATTAAATAGAAATACACAATTAATCCAAAAGTCTTGTAAAAATGATAAAGGATAACTAGTAAGGTAGTTTATAACTCCTACTCTCTTCACTCCTTCCCATCACCCCTGTAATAACCTGCCGCAGAGAAAAGAAATGCGGCTGAGCTAATGCTCAGTGAACAGATATATAATATGAAAGCAATAAGTATGAATGAAACGAAATAATATAGGAAAGAGTCCAAGAGAACCTGTGAATAAGATACAAATAATATATATGTGATGACATATCAATATACTGAGCGAATATGAAAGATCAAAAATCAAGGAAATGCCCAACATTACATTATGTACATAGAGTAGCTAGCTCGATGTACCACATTAGTGAGATGGGGTGTATTGCACACACTCTAGTCCATTCACATCACATTTCATTTCATTTACATTTCATTTCATTTACTAGGATGCATCCATACGCTCCCTTCATTACATTAATATATATGCTAGTACCAAACTAAACATACATATGAAAAACACGGGCCAAGTGCGCTAATTAGCAATACAATCATTTGGGAATGCAGTGGACACATGCCCGCCTCCACTGACAGCATCATACCATTGGTGCATCAATGATATGGCTATAGACTCCCCATGGCTAGATACATTAAATGGGCAACAATATAGGCAAACACATGCAAGGATAGAAATAAGCATGTAACGAAATAATCGATTGAACAATAACAAATAAGAAACTATCAAAAGGGATCATAGCAATGGGATTATATCAAATTAATCAATACAAAGAAATCATAACATTAGGTTCATATCAAAAGGTTCATACCAATGCAACGAATTAAGGTCAAAGAATAAGAATCATGAGAAACCTTTACTTGATAAAAGGTAGAATATCTATACCTTAAGAAATGAAAGCAAACGGAAATTGAACACAAGGAAAGGTGGATCACTCCTCCTTCACTGAATCTACATGAATTATAATCATATATTACTTATACGTTCATTAAAGTTATAACGGATTCAATACTCAAAGTTACTTATTAATAGGTCAGGGATTTCACAAATGAATCTGGTTCTGTTTTCTTCTGAATTTTAAAACATAACAAATAAGGTTATGAGGTTTACAATTTTTACTTGTGATTACCACAAGAGTTCCAGATTTTATTTCTAAGTGCAACTATCATTTCAAAAATCGTTTTCCCAAACCTGTCCAGAAACTGTACTGCAGGTATAACCCAAAAGTTTTGTATTTATCAACATAGTTAAACCTTTCATAAAAATCTACAAAAATTACAGGAATTCCCATATAACTTAGATATTACCTCTGTAAAAGAAGAAATCTTAACTCTTTATAGATTTGACAAGAAAAATCACACAAGTAGACTGAAATATTTTTCTGAAAACGCTGTTTTGATATACGATCACATAAAATTCAGAAACATGCCCAAATCAACTCCAATTCACTCCAAACCAATTGAATCAGTTATTAATCTCTTTAAACTTAGTTTTGGACTCAAGAAACTCAGAAAAACTCTTTATTATCATTAAGATTCACCCTGCTCAATCCAATCCAAAACTGGACAGCATACTTTGAGACAGAAACAACACAACCTTAATCCCGTAAAATTTAAAAACATGACCAATACAACTCCGATTTCCTTCAAACCAATTGGAAAACTTAACTAAGACATAAACCTAGGTTTTCATGTAAAAATACAGAATAAAACACTTATGAAACTCGAGCTATAACGCACACATGTTCAGCCTACAAGCTGTCCCGTTTTCAAAATCCATTTTAGACCATCATAACACATGTTTTAATTATGCAAACATCACACGAGACCTTATAATCCACGGAACATGCTTTAAACATCATCTTAACATACTCATGGTTCCAGCCCTTAATGATCAAACACACGACACACACACAAACACAAATTAACGAGCCAAACATTTACATGAAATAACACCAAACGAGCCCTATTTCCCACGTATTAATTGCATGCGCCTCTCATTAATTATTAGGGTTATACTAGTTTTTAAGTCGTGAATTAGGGATCATATTTGGGTCTAAAAGACCAGATCAAAGGCGTGCACCACAAACAGATTCGAATGGCAAAACAGAAGTAAAAGTCGACACACAAGTTATAAAGTTCCATGATTTTATGTGGCTTACACGTTAGTAATTCGTCTTTCAAATTAGCGAGGCAACACATAACATTTAGATCAGATGATTAGGATTGTATAACATGTTTTAAGTTCTGAGTATATGGATTATGAGTGTGTCGAATGGATTAAAAACAAAAGAGATGAAGGCGGTACCTGCTGTATTAACGAGACAAATATAATGGAGGGCAAGAACACGAATCCAACACAATAATCAACGAGACCAAGCTTACAATACCCTTCTTCTTCCTCTCTTGGCAGCAACGATTAGGGCTTCTGTTTTTTTTTTTTTTGATAATTATGGAGGACCATGTGTTTTGTATGTAGGAAGAGGGAAAAGTGAAAAGCCTGTTATATCCTACAATCAAGGGAGGAACGTACTTTTGGTTTTTATGATGTTATATTAGAATTTATTATGCTTAATGATATTCTTCAATGGGTCGGTTATGGAAGGAGTTAAAGGCCCATGAATTTTGTATTTTAAGGCCATTCAAACGTGTGAGTTATGCCAATTAAGAATTGCCTCATTTAAATGTCATTATATACATTAACATGTGATAGTTATGTATTTTTAGGAAACTTTATTTCTATCATTTTATTTTATCTAATATATAACTTAGATTAATTTAGTCTTTGTGTTTAATTACTTTATAAAATAAAGTGTAGAATTATCGTAAGATTTAGGTAATTTTTAAATTTATACTGAATTTAGGTTTCGAATTTTTAGGGTTTTACAGGAATCATGGATTAACATCATCTTCCACCCGGATCGAAGGTAAGAACACCTAAACTTTTGGTTTTTGGATGTTCTTGAGGTTTCTTGGTGTTTTGGCCGATTTGCTTCGTTTGATTCAGATTGTTGATTGAACTTGATTGTAAAATCGTAATCATTCAATACTCTTGAAGTTTTGTGGAACGAATTCGAGTATTTCTTTGAATAATCGATTGAATTGGACTATGCCTTCAAAGTGTTCGATGAAATATCTCAATGAGTAGAACTTGGAAAATTCTACACGTTTTCGTATGAATGGTGATTGAATTGATATTGTTTTTATGATTCTTGGTAATTATGGAAATTTTGTTAAGGGAAGATAACGAATTGATGATCAAATGCCTTGATTATGTCGTTATTGTAATATCCGTAACTTTCCATTTTTAGCAGTTTCCATTTTTGGTGTATGTCTATTTTTATCGACTCGCTTGTAACTGTTTCGACATTGTAAATCTACTTTATTCTTGGAGTTTTTCCATTTGGACGAGTTTTGGAGATGTTTTCAGGTAATTTCATTTTATGAGATGTTTTGCCGTATGAACGTTCGATTCTCGTAAAACTCATTCGTTTTCGTTGTTTCTTGGTTTGTGCTAGTTCGTATGGTTGAGTTGGTCATGTTGAGACTTTCGGTTTGTAAATCCGACGATGTTTCGTGATTTTCGGGCACTTGGGCCATTTTCGTAATTTCCTATAAGTTTAGGGAATCTCATTTTCGTTGTCGCTTTACGGACCCTCCGGTGGTCGGAATTATATTTTCTTTCAGTGCTTAACTGCGTCGTCTTGTATATTTTGTGTTCGTATTTCTGGATTCTGGCCTTGTCGTGCGTTTTGAGATTCGTACCTTCGGCAGCAACATTCTGGTCTGGATAGTGCTGAACTGCTGTGTTGATAGCGCACGCTACTCCTTTTCCCTTGCGTGTGCTATCGATATGCAGTTAGCGTACGCTAACACGTTACTGTTAGCATGCGCTAACGAGTATTATTTAGCTACTGGACTGTTATAAGCCCCGTTAGCGCGCGCTACTTGTGTTAGTTAGCGTGCGCTAACTATGCAGTTTATATAAGTCAGCGGGCAGTTCAGAAACAACATTTTCACTCTCTTCTTTCGTTTACTTCACGGGGCAATTCCAGAGGGCGATTCCCTTCAGTTTTGATCGGAGAATTCTTCATCTTCCATCATTGTAGAATCGCATTAACATATTACCATCAGCGTAATCATCCTCCATCGTCCGAATCCGAGGTATTTTCTTCAGGAACCCTAACTTGTCTAATTTGGGGGTTTTTCGGATTTTTTGTGATTGATTCCAAATTGTTCACGTATGTTACGAAATTTCTTACCGGTTGTTGTTATTGAGTGATTCTCAATCCGTTTTCCTCGAATTAATCCGTGAATTGTTGATACAGGGAGATTTTGTGTAAACCCTCGCCCGTATCGATTGATCGTTCATTATCGTAGTTTGCAATCGGGGTTATGGGAGTGTTCCTTTCGATTATTGATGTCCTTTGGGACTGAGTTATGTTAATTCTTTGTTTAGGAACTGTCGTTTTCCATTCGGATCGTCCGTAGTCAATTTTCACTTCCGATTCTTCAAGGATGTCACAAAGGCAAGTACTTTACATTTGTTTACATGTTCTAGTATTTGAATTATGGCTTTATCGTGGTTGTTGTGGATGGATATGTGTATGTTCACCTAGGTACAGTCCGACGGGGCCTCTAGGGATACGTATTGCCGTGAGTGTGCGTATCGCGAACTGTGGTTAGCCACCCAAGGATGTCCGACGGGGCTCTGCGGGGTACGGTGGCCGTGAGTCTCGTACCAACGGTTAACTTTGAATTGTGATTGTTGGAGATAATGTGTTTTTGTGATTGTACATTGTAAATATTCTAGAATATAAAATGTTTTCTAAAATGATTTTTGGTGCATATATTCATCTAATTAGAATGTAGTTCAAATGGATTGTACTTGCACTAGCAGTTGTCGCTAACCCCTTCAATGGGGGAAATACTTTTTGTATTTCAGGTACAGGTCTTGGAGACAAGCGAGCATTTGAGCCGTACGAGGATGATGGGCAAGCATGATACTGTTCATTAGTCAAATGTTGGTTTTCTGTTCTGTCGAATATTGTCGATATCTTGTTTTGGGATTTCTGTAATTTGAAATTGGTTTAAGTACTCGAGTACTTCCTTTTTGAATTTTGTTAATGTTGTGTTCCCGTTTTGGGAAATGGATTTGATGTCAGATTTTATTTGTCGGTTTGTAGTCTTTTATTTGAATTGTCGTTTTATTGATGATTGTATGTCGTTGTTGAATGTCTTGTTAGTACGTTAGCCTGGTGGATTCCACAGTGTGGGGTCCACGGCGCTTTAATGTGCCCTGATCGTCTTGGGGGTGTTACAATTATGATTATGGAATCGTAGTATTCTCGATGTTCTTGGTAGTTTGTTGCGATTGATGATGTTATGAGAAGTATATATGTTGAAGAACATGATTATATACACCTTGAATTGTGAATAAGGATTGTTTAGATGTTAGAACACATCAGATTATGTCATTTGGAGATTTTGAATGTGATTTCGGAATAAGTTGTGTTCTTAAGGAATTCTTGGATTATATGAATTGATGAACATGTTTAAGAGGTGTTGGTGTTCTAGATATGAATATGGAATATTCATATCTAAAACTAAGTTATGTGTTTTGGTACAACATTCGTATAGGAATGCAAATATGATTTCCGGGTTTGATAAGATTATGATTCACTTTTGAGTTTCAGAATTTCTACGTATTGAACAAGTGTTCAATTCGGATAATGGAATTATTTGAAACCTTTGGAATATGGTTATCTATAATGTTGAATTAATCGGATCGTCCGGATTGGTGATGATAATCGGTAATTGGCTTATATTATCAATGTACAAGGAGGAAACTTGTAATCGTATTGAATGTGGAATCGGTAATGCTTAGGCACTTGGTTAAATTGATTATTGATATGATCTTCGGATTGTGGAATTGTTTTGTGGTTTTGAGTTCGTGTTTGATTGGTTTGGGTTGTTTGGATTTGTATTTAATCGGGATATTGTAGAACCATTGTGTTTGTTGATCGGTTATTGATTGTTATTTGTGATCATCGAGTTATGGCTTGTATTGTGGATATGAGTTCGTATTTGTTGAGTTGGATTATTCGGTTTTATGTATATGATCAAGGTTTCGTTGAACCGTTGAGTTTGTTGGTTGGCTATGTCGGTTATTGATTGTTATCGGATTGTTGTTGATTGATTATTGCATAGGTTGTGATGTTTGATCGTGATTTATGACCGTTGTGTTGCGGTTAAGGCTGAAGAGGTCATAGATTGCTTTTGGTCGGGGCTAAGGAGCTCGTAGACGAAGGCAATGGATTTTGGTAACGACTTTGTGGTATCGGTATCGAGGCAAGTTTATACTTGTTCAGTTATAATATTTGATGAATGGTTTCATTTTCATTTTATTTATAATTCATATAGCAATGTGGTTAGAAATGTAGGTTTTCGGGATAATGGTTTGTATATCGTGTTCTAGTTTGGATTAAATCATAAAGTATATGATTTAATTGTGTTCAAGGAAAATGTGAGTTATCTTTGGTCAAGGATATAGAATATCGGATATCGAGATAGTTATCGTGATGACATAAGTATCGGGATAAAGGTTTATTGGTATTGAATGGATGGTACCTTATTTGAGATTATTCGTATAACTGTGTATTCGTTCAGGGATGTTGTTCGTGGAAAGAATATTGTCTTCGGCTTTGAGGTAATTCCAGTATTGTTCAGTTATGAGGATAATTGTTCTGAGGAATTATTGTATATGTTGTATGTTGATGTTTCGTATATTGGGATTCATATTAATTATTTCGTTGAGGGATGATGATCCCAGGGCTGATTGTATTGATATCGTTGATCGTGTTGATCATTTGTCGGGGATGATGATCCCAGAATTGTTGTTTTGGATATTGATTAGTCGTGTTGACTTTTATTTATCAGTTTGTCCTTGTTCACTTCGGTGAGTCTTTTGATCCTTATTGGATATGTAATTCTTTGAGTTTCGTTGTCATGTTGTATCGTGACATATCTGGAGTCATATCTGCGTGCCGATTGGTTATTTTGTAGGATTTTTAGCCGGGCACATGATGGTTATGCATGGATGTTTCCGCATTGAGTCGTGCACACGATGTAATACCCGAGATTCTCGGTTCCGGTTATTTTTGAATTTCTGTCGATTGCATCGTTCATTTTGTTATGTTGGCTATTTCTTGAGATTTTCCCCTATGTTGGGTACAACACGATGTACCGTGTTGTGGTGTTTGTCGGGTACGACTTATCGTTGCGTAAGTCGAGCTAATAGTATGTCTCGCTTTGTTATGTGTTCGTTTTCGATTTGGATCGTTGGTGTTGTCCGTTAGTATTTCGTTGCATGTTGAATAATTATTGTTTTGTCGAGGAGTATCGTTTTTGTGCATTTGGTCAACTTTTAAAGATCACCACCGGCGCTTATAAAGTCTAAAAATTCTGAAACTTTACAATGTTATATATCATCAAATTAGCTTTTCAATGGTTCAAACGGCGAGTCAATCGGAGTTCGGACGGAGAAGTTATGGTCATAATGACAAAGTCTACACTGTCAGAATACGGCCCTGGAATACGACGCTGTTTGCACCGTTTTGGCTGAGTCGTTTATAACACGGCGCTGGAATACGGCTCTAATTTGGGCCGTGTTCTGAGCCGTTTTGTCCAGTTGTATAAATAGGACAGTCGCATTTTTCAGCCCATTTTCACTTCTCTCTCTCGTTTTTTGGGCGATTTGATGGGGATTTCAATCCCTGAGTAGATTATCATCATATTCTTGAAGTCTTGATCATGTTTAACAACATCTAATCCATTGTTCTTCGTCGGATTGAGGTCTTCAAAAAAAATCCTTTTTCATTTGGGGTTTTCCTTTTGATTTCAATTTTGGGCCGATTATTATGAATTGGTCATGTAATTCTTGTTGTATTGGTTGTAATCTACGGATTAGTAACTCGTTTATCGATTTCGTTTCACCCGAAACATGATTTTGGCTTTCTTGGAACGAACCCTTGAACCCTTGTAGTTTCTTAGTGTCGATTGAGATTTCGTTTAGTGTTGTTGATTCGTAGTAGTGTTATTCTCGTGGTGATTGTGTTGTTATTGATTTCTCGCGAAGGTGGTCGGTTTTTGGGGCTGTTTCGGGGCTGTTTTGGAATTTCATTTTCGGCGGTACATTTGAATTGTTTTGTCATTTGTTTCGGCCAATTGTTGGACTGTTTCATTGTTCGGCCGAGCCGCTTTCGTTGGAGTATTCACAAATTGATTTCGAGGCAAGTATCTTGCCCATACATTACGTGTTTTGTGGATATAATGGTTGCTAATCGTCGATTTGTGCTAAATAAATATTTATAACTATTTTTCAAAAGAATCGGTATATTTACCATCTTGGTTTTCATAAAGGTGACCCGCTTGTGTCGGGAATCAATATACTTAGTTGAATATGTGTGCTAGTGTCGAGTATAGGATCACCTTACTTTCGTGTGATATCATTATGTATGATTATGTCATCGGTAAATGTAAAGTGTAATTCTTTTGTCACATTATGTGCGTGGAGTCACGTGGTTATGGATGAATATGTGAGTTTGTGTGATATTGGTTGTGTCGTTTGGTGCTGTTGAGATCTTGTGCTTCCTTGTGAATTGTTATAGTTCTGGGTCGTGAGTACGTGTTGGATAATATGGCCATTCTAGCAAGGTACCTCAACTATATATATTTTGTGTGTCTGACCTTTGAGAGTTGTGGTTTTGTAATATGTGAGTTGTTCTTCCACCCGGGGATGGCATGTGTGGCCTCTGAGGGCCGATACTAAGGGGTACGGCCACGGAAGTCGACTTGGGTGCGTGTGTTGTTGTTCTTCCACCCGGGGATGGTCCGACGGGGCCTCTGGGGGCCGATACTAAGGGGTACGGCCGCAGAAGTGGTTTCCCACCTGGGGACGGTTCGACGGGACCTCTGGGGGTCGATGCTAAGGGGCACAACCATGGGTTACCAAGTGTGGTTTTTGTGAGATTGATGTTGATGTTTTGATGACTATTGTGATATGTCCGGAGTATCAAAATGCTTTTTGCTCGTGGTCGAGATACATTATATATCGAGTCTTGGTGTTTGGCTAGAATAGCATAAGAATAACGTGTTATGTGTATTGTGTCTTTGTAAGTGAATTGCAGTGGATGATCGGGTCATGGACCCTGTGTTTGGTGATCGGAATGATCGGGTCGTGGACCCCGTGTTTTGTTAACGGATTTGTGTTTTGGAAAATGAACTTTGGGGCTGTGACCCTAAGTGGCTTTCGAGGAATTAAGAACTTTTCAATTTCTAATGTTTTCAAAACTCCCGAGATTTGGAAGTGTTTTCAAAGTGCTTACTTGTTTCGTTTCTAGTCTCAAGACTTGAACTATTTTAACTAAATATCATATCTCGGGAAGTCTTTCGTTGTATTCTCGGAATGTGTTGTGTATGGCTCGTATTTGCACTTTATACTTGCACTATCGAAACTGTGGAGTTTTGATAACCCCCGAGTAATCGGGGGGTGGATATCTGTATTGTGTCCAGGTATATGCAGGTTTTCGGGAGCAAGACACAGGATCGGTACGAGGGATGATGAAATACGAATGATACTAATCACACGAAGGCCAGTTTTGGGTTCAGTTAGTCGGAGTCCATTGTATTGTCTTTTTCGCTGCCGTATTGTCTATGTTTTGAAGTATTTTACCCTTGCTTGGGTATGAGTCTGGATAGGGTTATGTAGTTTTGATTTTTAAGACAGTGACAAAAGACCAAATCGGTCTAATGGTTCGTGATTATGCCATGTCGGCATGTAATGTATTATGTTGTTTTGATGTTTAGCCTGGTGGATCCTCACGGAGAGGGTCTGTGGCGTGTAATATTCCCGGTTAGATTCTGGGGTGTTACACACGAGACGTATTTCGTGAGGCTAATTAAGTACAAGACCACACGTGTATTTGATCGATACCCGGGGTGGCTTGTGCACGGACACATTTCCGGATCGGGCTTACTGTGATGTCCATCTTTGAGCCATACTGTTTGGTCGTTCATAGTCCATGTATGATTGGATGTGTTCAACGGTTTGCGAGTGGTTGTTCATACGCCCGAGGGGTATGTTCAACAGTCGGGGATATTTCTTTGAGATCCATTATTGTTGATCATGTTGGAGTTTACCTTGTTGATGGTATTCTCGGTTATTGTTTGGTCCTTTGTTGATCTTTTGGAGTTTACCTTGTTGATGGTATTCTCGGTTATTAGAGTTATCATGTTGATGATATTCTTAGTGATGTATTGGTTGATCATTGTTTTGATCGTATGAGCATTCGGACTGTATGTCGATGTTTCGGGACTTGTTATCATTATCATGTGGTAGTTGATCTACAGATGTATTGTGTATGTTTGGTTCTTATCAGGATTGGTATTGGATTGTGCGATCCGACGGACAGGATTTGGCACGAACGGATTATTCCATTTTTGAGTTATGATGATGTTTTGAGGATTTTTGATATTGTTTGAATACAGTATAGTTGGTTATGGTTGAATTCATTTCGTCATTTGAGAATATGAAATGTGGAATATGTTAAGGATTGACCTGTTATGGATTGGTAAGGTTCTGACGGTAAGATTATGTTGGTAGTATTCTTACAGTATTATTACATTGATATGTAATTATTTATGTTGATGTGATCGGTATCATTATTGAGTATTGTGGCTGACCCCGTTGTGGGCTTTATTTTTAGGTACTCGGAGATCGAGCTAGTAGCGGTCGTGAAGGGATAAGATTCCCGGGTGATACTGGATGTGGCATTTATTTGAGTATTGAGTATTTATTTCTGGTTGGTTTATTTCCGCTGCAATTGTAATTTTTGAACTGTGATTTTATCCGCTGCGTGTGTGTATTTTAAAATGGCCTTTTTGGCATTTTGCGAACTTGGGTTATTTCGTTAAACCCTTTTTCCTAATTATTTTATCGGTACGTTTAAGGGGTGGCTTAATGTACACTTGGAACCATCGAGATTTGGCATTTCGCCTTGTATTTTCAAATGGTATTTTATGACGGTATTTGAGAACTTTGTTTTTGAAAATATTTGAGTATTTGCAAAATATTACCGTCATCGGCCTCTTTGGCTTTTTGAACGTTTTTGAAATGATTTTGTAAAGGGTTTTTAGCCTGGTGGGTTTCGGCGTGGGACCCATGGCGTTGTAATATCCCGGATGGTTTTGGGGGTGTTATAATGACGATGTATGTTCTTCTAACTCTTTCAATATCATCCGGACGAAAAACCGTGATTGCCTCCTTTTTTTCCTGGCTCACTTTGTAGTATCACATCTTCGTCTCGTAATCGTATTGTATGTTGAGATTTAATTGAAGCACTAGTAGGTTGTGGTCCTTGTGTTTCTTCAACAACTACCTCTTCTTGAGCAATTGAAACACTAGTGCTTGGTTTATTTTTCGGAGTGGGCGTAAAGAACCGATCTAACCTATTACCATATTATCAAATGATCAATGAATCAATAATATGATATTTAAAACAATAATGTGATATCTAAAGCAATTTTAAATTTCTAGGGTTTACCTTTGATTCGAAGAATTCTTCTTTATTTTGTGAGGGGGTTGCCGATGGGGTTTGGTTCGCTCATTCTATAATACCAGAGGGCAGAGAATTTCCTATCAATTAGAGATTTAAGAAGGGAAAAGAGATGGAAATTGGAAACTTGGGGAAAAGAAGTGCTCTGTGACTGTGAGTGGGAGAGGTCGGCGGCAGAGAGGGAGCGGCTGCCGGCGATGGGAGGGGACTCAGGGGAGGGGACCGCGACGGGAAGGATCCAAGGAGGTAGGCACACACACCGTTTCTTCCGTTCTGGAAGACTGGTTCTGTCTGTCGCCCGCAGGGCCTGTTCTTTCTTTTTTTTCTATTCGTTCGTTTTCTACTGCCGCTGGTCTTCTATTACTATTAGGCAAAAAAAAAAAATTCCCTTCCTCAAGTCAAAACGACGTCGTTTAAGGGGGTGGGGAATTTTTTTCTGGTGGTGCCTGTGCACCAGCAGGCACACACCCAAATCCTCCACTGCTTCAGGCAGTGGTGGTTAAACCTCCAACTTAGTTGAAGGTCGAATATAAGTCGAATGTAAAAGAGATTAATGTCTTGTTGCAGGGCATTGTTGGGAAGTGTTAGCAACTACTGTGCCCATCACGCCCATTGCCCCATTCTCGTCGTGAAACCTCGTGCCAAACAGCCTCATGACTGAAAAAAGATGAAATAAAAAGGCATCTAATAATAATATGGTGTGTGATTTAGTGTTTGATCCCTAATGTATTCGTCGTTTTTCTTACAAAATGATAAAGATCGGATCGAGTGATGTGATCTGTAAAAAAAAGAACGCTGTTTCTTATTGGAAATAAGAGTACAATGCTTGCCGGGCGATTACAATAAAAAAAGAAATGAATAAGATGAGAGTACACGGAAAACAACACTTATTTGAAATTACAATGAAAGCAAAAACAAAACCGTTTAAAACTAATAGCCGAGTCGAGGAAGGCCTCTTTCTGCAAGACGAGATACACCCCGGTAGTGCTCTCGGTTTAGGCGTGTCGTCTCCAAAGATAAAACGGCTTCGTCTTGAAGGTAGTAGCACCACAAACCCACATGCTCCGACGAAATAGAACGAGGCGAGGACAGAGCTTCGACACAACAAATGATAAAGATATGGATACTAAGTAGGGGTGTTCAAAATCGGATATTCGGACTTTCGGATATCCGAACATTCGGATATCCAAAATTTTGGATATTAGATTTTGATATCCGATATCTGTATCCGAAATATAGGATATCCGAACATATCCGAAATATTTAATATTTTCTCCTATTTAACTTTTACAATAATTAAATATAAAGTTAAAACAACAAATTATCATAAGTAAATGACAATTTAACATCCATTCAAAAGTTCAAACCATAAAAATAACACTTCTAATTTGAACATTGTCGAAATATTTATATAATCGAAATTCTAAACGTCTCCAATTGTGAGTGGGAGAGGTCGGCGGCAGAGAGGGAGCGGTTGTCGGCGATGGGAGGGGACTCAGGGGAGGGGACCGCGATGGGAAGGAGCCTAGCAGGGAGGCACACACAGTTTCTTCTGTTCTGGTAGACTGGTTCTGTCTGTCGCCCGTAGGGCCTGTTCTTTTTTTTTTTCTATTCGTTCGTTTTCTGCTGCCGCTGGTCTTCTATTACTATTAGGCAAAAAAAATTTCCCTTCCTCAAGTCAAAACGACGTCGTTTAAGGGGTTGAGGAATTTTTTTTCTGGTGGTGCCTGTGCACCAGCAGGCATACACCCAAATCCTCCACTGCTTCAGGCAGTGGTGGTTAAACCTCCAACTTAGTTGAAGGTCAAATATAAGTTGAATGTAAAAAGGATAATGTCTTGTTGCAGGGCATTGCTGGGAAGTGTTAGCAACTACTGTGCCTATCACGCCCATTGCCCCGTTCTCATCGTGAAACCTCCTGCCAAATAGCCTCATGACTGAAAAAAGATGAAATGAAAAGGCATCTAATAATAATATGGTGTGTGATTTAGTGTTTGATCCCCAATGTATTCGTCGTTTTTCTTACGAAATGATAAAGACCGGATCGAGTGATGTGATCAGTAAAAAAAGAACGCTGTTTCTTGTTGGAAATGAGAGTACAATGCTTGGCGGGCGATTACAATGAAACAAGAAATGAAGAAGATGAGAGTACATGGAAAATAACACTTAATTGAAATTACAATGAAAGCAAAAACAAAACCGTATAAAACTAATAGCCGAGTCGAGGAAGGCCTCTTTCTGCAAGACAAGATACGCCCCGGTAGTGCTCTCGGTTTAGGCGTGTTGTCTCCAAAGATATGTTGGAACATTTTGTTCCATACATGTATGTATAATGTTTTGATGATTAGAGTTGCTAAACAAAACAAAACAACAAAGAGACGAAGCCAAGCATAGAAGAAGACGAAGTGCAAAAAGCTGGAAAAACACAAGACTAACGTACGTAAAATGTCAATCATAGCGTACGTAACATGTGTGAATTAGCGTAAGTAGGAGACAAGAGTAGTGTACGTAACCAATGCAAAATAACGTACGTAGCGAAAGGTACATAACGTACGTAAGGTGTTCAAACGATAAGAACGTTGGGATGAGTCAAAGTCAGAAAGGTGGCAACGGATATATGACGTCAGCAATGACGTAAAGCTTAACATACGTAAAGGAATGTCGGCTAACGTACGTAACACAAGAAACGAATGTTACTGGACTAAAACTGGTACACATTTACGTACGTAACCAAATGGAGATAACGTACGTAACAATGTTAGCGTACGTAATGGAAGGCAGATAGCGTACGTAAACAAGTCTGAAGAGCGAACGGCTAGTTTGGTTGATGAAGCCTATAAATACCATTCTATGGTATTGTTTCAAGTACAACAACTTCAAGCATACGAGATAATCACCTGAGATTCATATTGATATTATTGATGTTGTAATATTGAGCTTACATTGAGTGATTGAGTGTTATACACAAAATCATACATGAGTGGCAAAAGAAAAGATACGATTGGATTCGGTGTTATTAGGATCAAGGATCCGGCATTATTAGAATTGTAATCGGTATCTTCGTGAGGTTTATCTAGTACCCATAGAAAGCTAGAGAGGTTGATTCCTTGTCTAACTAAAAGGAAAACGGTTTAACTTGGACCGACACAAAGACAAGTACGAGTGGTTTATCACGGGCCAATAGAAGACGTGATTGTAACGGTTATCCCTCAACCGATAGAAGAGAGGTGCGAAGGTTTTTATTTAGCCTATTAAAAAAGATACCGAGAGAGGACGCAGGCTCGTTTATAGCCAAACCTCTATAAATCCTTGTGTTGTTTAATTTCCGCACTCCTTTAATTTATGCTTCCGCAACACGGAGCATATTTCGATCCCGCACCCAACAATTGGTATCGGAGCAGTACCTCCAATACACGGCTTAACATCCGAGGAGTCGATCCAAATGGCGTTCCAATTTGCTCCAGTCGAAGACCTTACTCTTAACCGACCACCATTCTTTGATGGCGCAAATTTCAGGACATGGAAGAAAAAGATGTCAATCTTCATTCGTGCGTATGATATTGATATTTGGAAGATCATTTGTCTTGACCCGAAAGTTCCTCTCAAATCCGACAGTATGCTTAAATCTTTCGAAGAATATAACGATGAGGATTGGAAAAACGACCATCTAAATTGTAAGGCTACTCAACTCTTATATTGTGCCTTAAATCCGGAAGAGGTCAATCGAATCTCATCGTGTGAAAGTGCTAAAGAGATATGGAAAATTCTTGAAATCACACATGAAGGGACAACTCAAGTCAAGGAGACGAAGATCAATATGTTTCTCCATGACTACGAGTTATTCATGATGAAAGGTGACGAGTCCATCACCAACATGCTCGACCAATTTTTGGTCATCACTAATGGACTTGCTTCATTCGGTACACCATTATCTAGTAGTGAAAAAGTCAAGAAAATTTTACGATCACTACCTAGCAAATGGGACGGCACCATGACCGCGATTATAGAATCGAAAGATCTCAATACGCTTGATTTTAGCGCCCTCGTTGGTTCACTAATTAATTATGAGATAGTGTTAAAATCACGAAGTGTCAAGCCAAAGCCGAAGGAACAATCAATAGCCTTGAAGGCTAAGATGTCTAAGAAGGAAGTAATCCCGGTTGAAGAAAGCGACGAAGAATCGGCATATTATGCCAAAAATATTAATAAGTTTCAAACCTTATTAAACCGGATAAAGAAAGACATCTCGAGCGAATCTAAGAAATTCGACAATTCTTGTCGATTATGTGGTAAACCAGGCCACTTTGCTAAAAATTGCCGAGCTAAACCCAAGAAGGAAGTCCTCGTTGCAACGTAGAGCGATGACGACGAAGATGATGATTTTATCAATCAAAATAATCTCGCTCTCATGGCCCGAAGTTCATTCGATGATAGCGACGTCGAAAGCCAAGTAAGTAATTCTCACGATGAATTATTTGAAGCATTTGAATTATTGCATACCAATTTCGAAAATACTTTAAAAGAAATCAAATCCCTTCAAACGAAAAATAAATCATTGGAAAATGAGATTTCCAAAATTCTTGAAAAAGGGAAATTTATCGAGACCGATCATTCGAAATGCGTTGAAAACGAAAATATTTTAAAGAATGATCTTTTGAAAACTCAAACCGAGCTGAAAAATTTAACAAAGAAATTCCCGTGTGGAAACGAGAAATTTGAACAAATGCTCTCGGTTCAGAAATTTACTTTGAACAAACAGGGGTTGGGATTCACACCTCATTCTAAAAACGAATCCTTAAATTTAAAAATACCCCGTTGTGAAAAATATTTGAAAATCGGGCATCACATTTCTAACTGTAAAAGCCCACGCCGGACGATTAAAATTAAAAAGATTTGGGTTCCTAAAGGAACAAATATTTCAAATATCATCTTTATTTCAAATGAAAAACCAACTCTCGGTTGGATCCCTAAAAATTGATTTTTATCAAAATATATTTTACTCAGGGGGAGTAATATTTTTTAAAGGGGAGATATTATTTTCAGGGGGAGTTTTATACCCTATTATTTTATATTTATCATTTAGTATCATGCATATTTTATATTTGGTATCATTACATTTCTTCTTATTACATTTTTTGATGAAAACAAAAAGGAGGAGAGAAAGGAGAATGGAATTCACCCTGAAAGGGGGGAGAAAATCGAAGAAAAGTCGAAAAGATGAAGTTGAAAAGAAAAATGACGAGACGTCAAAAAGACGATGAAAACTTGAAATTTTGAAAAGAAAAAGAAAAGGAAAGAAGGAGTCGAAAAAGAAATGGGAGAAGAAACTAACGAAACGGACAAAGTCAAAAAACTTTGGTCTGTACACATATACATATATTTATATTTGGCAGGTAAATCCCATTGACGAAATGTTGTTTTGTAATCATCAAAAAGGGAAAGATTGTTGGAACATTTTGTTCCATACATGTATTTATAATGTTTTGATGATTAGAGTTGCTAAACAAAACAAAACAACAAAGAGACGAAGCCAAGCATCGAAGAAGACGAAGTGCAAAAAGCTGGAAAAACACCAGACTAACGTACGTAAAATGTCACTCATAGCGTATGTAACATGTGTGAATTAGCGTACGTAAGAGACAAAGAGTAGCGTACATAACCAATGCAAAATAACGTACGTAACGAAAGGTACATAACGTACGTAAGGTGTTCAAACGATAAGAACGTTGGGAGGAGTCAAAGTCAGAAAGGTGGCAACGGATATATGACGTCAACAATGACGTAAAGCTTAACGTACGTAAAAAATGTCGGCTAACATATGTAACACAAGAAACAAATGTTACTGGACTAAAACTGGTACACATTAATGTGCGTAACCAAATGAAGATAACGTACGTAACAATGTTAGCGTACGTAATGGAAGGCAGATAGCGTACGTAAACAAGTCTGAAGAGCCAACGGCTAGTTTGGTTGATGAAGCCTATAAATACCATTCTATGGTTGTAACATCCCAAACTAGGCGGCTATTACAGTGCCGTGGAACCCCAACTGGGACCCACCAGGTGAATGAAAATTTATGAATTAAATAATATAATTGTAGCACCGAACCACATTATATTACCAAATACTCGGATTTGGAGCTTTAAGTACCATACACCCAGGAATACAGAATACTTGTACATTTTATATGAAGATAAAATATACAACCCTGAATAAATGAACATTCAACCGGAAGTTTGCAGCGGAAATAAAAAGAAGAAAGACGTGAAAGACTGAAAGGACTGAGGCCCCTTACTAGTATCACTGGGACTCCTCGCCGTCAACATGCTCTTCCCGTGCCTTTGCCTTGCCGTGACCTGAAAACAATACCCCCCAACGGGGTCAGTTACACAGAACAACAATCCTCAAGCGTTGAATAAACACAATCATGATATATCTTAATTATGAAATGACGCTGAAGAGAGGCATCATAGTACTCCCGTAATGGTACGTGCAAGTTCACAAGACGAGTGTCCGGACACACCCGTCCTTGTACCTAATTAGTCTCACGGAGGTACGTTACCATGTGCACAGTCCAATGTATCGGTGAACCCAACACATGACCATCACGTGCCCGACTAAAAGTTCCACACATCCCCACCCGACCACGCAATATGAACCCTGAAGGTCATATGGGCAAGAAATGACCATGAAGAATAATAATGAATAACAATCCGACAAAGTCAAGAATGACTCACCGAGATGAAATAATAGTAAAATGAATGATAGCTCAATGAAATGATTGGAACCGTCGTTCCTCGTGAATGAAGTGATTAATTGACAATTACAAGTCTCAATACGGTTAATACATTATGAATGAACTATGATTATGAATGAACAACAACGAAAGGAATGAATATCCTTTTAACCGAGTAAGAATTAACTTACACAACACCGGTGAAGAAAGTGCTTCCGCGAACAAATGTCCTAAATGAGGTGTCGGTCGCTCGAACAACCTTGAATAACACAATCACCCATAATTCGTTCAATATACATATCAAGTACGATTACAACTCACTCACAATGTCGATATGAATAATCCAAGTTCATTGGGGCATTATAACTAACACGTTGTAATCAATCTTCGATTGGTTACAATCAACCTAAATTATATCCATATAAAACCTCCAAAGAGTGTTTCAACTCAACAAAAGATCTTCAATACAATCAATAATCCAAAATGAATACCAAATTCGAGATTACAACAACGTCTAATCGAAAAAAAACCCCCAAATCCAACTCAATATCCAAGGTGTTCTTGAATAAACCCAAATAATCCGATGATAATCCTTAACAACTCATAATCACAAGTATATCACTTCATATATCATGATTATCACATCCAAAACATCATATCCCAACTCAAAATCGAAATCCAAGATGTTGAAGAATTTACCTTTGAAGATTCAAACACTTCGATCTGGTGAATCCGTGTTAAATCGACTAACCAAGCTTCCCAATCCAAGATATATGTTTAGAACACTCCTACCAAAGTGGTGTGAAGAATAAAATCTCTCCCAAGAACTTCTCTCTGGGAGCTCAAGTGAAGAAATGAGAAAAATGACCTCAAAAACCCGTCCAGGTACTTAAGTAATGCCATTGTTACGGCCGTAACTCGCCCTACTTACGGCCGTAACATTTCCATGTCAATGGCCTTACGTGTAACACCCCAAACTAGGCGGATATTACAGTGCTGTGGACCCCCGACAGGGACCCACCCGGCGAATGAAAACTGATGAATTAAATAATATAATTGTAGTACTGAACCACATTATATTACCAAATACTCCGATGAGGAGATTAATTACAATACACCAGGACAATACAGAATTGTAGTATATTTTATATGAAGATAAAATACACCACTCTGAATAAATAAACATCTAAAACGGAATTTGCAGCGGAAAATACAAATGACGGAAATGACTGAAATAACCGGAAAGACTGGGGCCCCCTACTAGTATCACTGGGACTCCTCGCCGTCAGCATGCTCTTCCCGTGCCTTTGCCTTGCCGTGACCTGAAAACAAAATCCCCCAACGGGGTCAGTTACACAGAACAACAATCCTCAAGGGTTGAAAATACACAATCATGATTTAACTGAAGTTATGAAATATCCTTAGTTATGAATTACGCTGAAGAGGAGTATCATAGTACGCCCATAGTGTTCTGTGCAAGTGTACAAGACGGATGACCGGACACACCCGTCCTTGTACCTAATTAGTCTCACGGAGTTAATCTTTACCGTGTGCACAGCCCAATGTATCACTCCCAATACATGGCCATCACGTGCCCGACTAAAAATTCCACACATCCGCACCCGGCCACGCAATA
Source organism: Orobanche coerulescens (assembly GCA_033398695.1). Taxonomy (NCBI): domain Eukaryota; kingdom Viridiplantae; phylum Streptophyta; class Magnoliopsida; order Lamiales; family Orobanchaceae; genus Orobanche; species Orobanche coerulescens. The sequence goes on from CM065803.1 coordinate 58,672,103, forward strand.
TGAACCCAGAAGGTCATATGAACGAGAATGACCACAATGAATATCAATGAATAATAATAATCTGACAAAGTCAAGAATGACTCACCGAGATGAAAGTAATAATGAAGTGATTGATAGTTTCAACGAAATGATTGGAACCACCGTTCCTCGTTAATGAAGTAATTCTTCGACAATTACAAGTCTCAATATGATTAATACAATGATGAATGAGTTATGATTATGAATGATCAACAACAAAAGGAATGAAATCCTTTTAACCGAGTAAGAATTAACTTACACAACACCGATGAAGAATGTCCGTCCACGAACAACGTCCTAAATGAAATGTCGGTCGCTCGAACAACCTTGAATAACACAATTTACCAATAATTCGATCATTACACGAATTAAATACGATCATAACCGACTCAAACGTCGATACAACAATATCCAAACTCGAATATACCGAAACCAACTCCAAGATGAGTATTTCAAACCATCAAAACACTTTCAATGATATCAATAATCCCATAGGAAACCACAATTTCAAGATTACAACAACGTCAATCAGAAATCCCCAAATTAACCGAAGTCAACCCCAAGGGTTCTTGATATAAATCGCCAAAATAGCCATTAAATCCGTAGGAATATATTTATCCAAGATAGATAATCCATATCTAACATATTCCAACAACAATCCAAGCTTACACGAAGAAAATCGGAAGGAAAACCCAAAAATCCGAGTTCCTAGATCCAAGAGATTAATACCTTTGATTTGATGTGATGAAGATGATGAAATGATGATTAATCCGAATGATGAGCTTGAAGATGATGATTGATGATTACACCTCGAAGAATACTCTCCAAATCGCCCGAAATCGCCCAAAACCGCCGAAGGAGTGAAGTGAGGTGAAGAAATGACGAAATGGACTGCACTATCCTATTTATAGTCGCTCCAGTTTAGCGTGCGCTAGCTCTTGTGCATAGCGTGCGCTAACGGGTATTTTGGGTAGTCCAGTACCCACTGTTCGGAAATGGTAGCGCGCGCTATATACCTGCTTGTAGCGTGCGCTACGGCTATGCACTTAGCGTACGCTAACCCCAAAATGTTAGCGTGCACTAACGAATTATCTGATGCCCAGTACTAAAGTCCAGAACATTTTGCCCTCTGATCTGATCTCAGTAGCGTGCGTGCGCTACTACACCATTTGCGTACGCTAAAACCACTCTTAGCGTGCGCTAAGAATAAATTCAATTCAGTCCAGTAGCCACTGGACTCAACCTGATCCGACCTTAGCGCGCGCTACACCGACTGTATAGCGTGCGCTACTCCGGCTCACTAGCGCGCGCTACTTACCATTCGTAGTGTGCGCTACCTACAATCCCAACTGCAGTCCAGTGCCTTCTGGACTGCCTGCTCAACTACACTAGCGTGCGCTAGTGTTGAGAGGTGGCGTGCGCTACCAGTACTCAATTAGCGCACGCTAAAGAGAGTACGTAACGTGCGCTACTTCTCACACACAGCACACTATGAAAAGACAATGATGGTAAACACCGCACGATTCTCCAACTAGATTGATGATGAATGACGATATAATTACTCTGAACGATGAATACAATGATTGAATATGAGTGACAAATGATCATTAATGAGTGAAAAATACTGAGTGACAATTACTGAATGATAAATACTGAATGATAATGACTGAATTACAACCGGGTATTACATACACCCCCCCTTAAAAGAGTTTCGTCCCCGAAACTAAGGGTCAAACAACTCGGGATAACTCTCCCACATACTATCCTCGGTTTCCCAAGTAGCCTCTTCGACTTCGTGTCTAGACCACTGAATTTTAACCAAAGGAATCGTCTTATTCCTCAACTGTTTGATTCTCCGCTCTAAAACTCGTATAGGAAGCTCATCATATGAATGATCATCGGCATTCTCGATTTCGTCGAACTGAAGTATGTGACTCCGGTCGGCAACATACTTCCGCAACTGAGAGACGTGAAACACGTTATGAATTCGGCTCAACTCCGGAGGTAAAGCCAATCGATAAGCTAACACGCCTACTCGATCCAAAATCTCAAACGGTCCAATGAATCTCGGACTCAACTTTCCCCTCTTCCCAAAACGGAAGATACCACGACTCGGGGATACCTTGACCAACACGTGGTCACCTATCTCAAACTCTAATGGTCGACGACGGTTATCTGCATATGATTTCTGTCGACTCTGAGCGGTCAACAAACGACTCCTGATCAAAGCTACCTTCTCACGGGTGGCTATAAGCATATTGGGCTCGGTGCCGATTGATTCTGATAGGTCGTCCCAACACAAAGGAGATCAACAACGATGACCGTACAAGGCCTCGTATGGTGCCATCTTAATCGAAGCATGCCAACTATTATTATATGTGAATTCGATCAATGGTAGTTGGGCTTCCCAATCGTCTTTCCAATTGAGGACGCATGCCCTTAACATGTCCTCTAATGTCTGAATGGTTCTCTCTGATTGTCCGTCGGACTGAGGATGAAAAGCGGTACTGAGATTAAGCTGAGCTACCATAGCACGATGAACTGATTTCCAAAAATGAGACACGAATCGCCCGTCACGATCAGAAATGATAATCTTAGGAGTACCATGCAATCTCACTATCTCTTTGATGAACAGCTGGGCAAGTCTCTCGGGACCCCACGTATCCTTAATCTCAAGAAAATGAGCTGATTTAGTTAAGCGGTCCACAATCACCCAGATCGTATCCATGCCACGACGACTCGTCGGAAAACTCGTGATGAAATCCATAGAAATGTCTTCCCACTTCCACTCTGGAATAGGGAGAGGTTTCAGCATACCCGCTGGTCGCTGATGTTCGATCTTGACTTGTTGACAGTTTAAGCATCTCAAAACAAATTCTGCGACTTCTCTCTTCATATTACGCACAGCCGATTCTTAAATCTAAAAAGTCCATCCTCGTGGACCACGAATCCAGGGGTTTCCCCTGAGCCACATCCTCACGGATGCGCAACAATGATGGGTCTGAACCCTGATTCTCTCTGATTGCCTCCTCAAGTGGCGATGAAATCTCTAACATGCAAAGTTGCCCTTGCACTCGCTGAAGCCAGACCTCGATCTCGGGTCTAAGGAATTCCTGTTGAAGTTCCTTCTGAACTGTTAAACGAGCAAGCATCTGCTCCTGAACGGACTTACGACTCAAAGCGTCGGCGACAACGTTCGCCTTCCCCGGGTGGTAAAGGATCTCGATATCATAATCTTTGATTAGTTCCAACCACCGTCTCTGTCGCATATTAAACTCCTTCTGAGTAAATATATACTTCAAACTCTTGTGATCGGTGAAAATCTGACAGGTGACGCCATAAAGGTAATGACGCCAAATTTTCAATGCGAAAACCACGGCTGCTAACTCCAGATCGTGGGTCGGATAATTAACCTCGTAAGGTCTCAATTGCCGTGAAGCATAAGCAATAACCTTCCCGTTCTACATGAGTACACATCCGAGACCCTGTCCGGATGCATCACTATAAACCACAAATCCCTCCATCCCTTGCGGTAAAGAAAGGACAGGTGCTGAAGTTAACCGGCTCTTGAGTTCCTCAAAACTCTGTTGACACGCGTCGGACCACGTGTATTTCTTATCCTTCCGTAAAAGGTTCGTCATGGGTTGAGCGATTTTAGAAAATCCCTCCACAAATCGCCGATAATAACCCGCTAATCCAAGGAAACTTCGGATTTCCTTAACATTCTTCGGAGGTAGCCAATCTCGAATAGCCTTCATCTTCTGAGGATCGATACGAACTCCGTCTGACGAAATTACGTGTCTGAGAAACGTCACTTCGGACATCCAGAACTCACATTTGGAAAACTTCCCATAAAGTTGTTCTCGTCTCAACACATCGAGCACTTGATGAAGGTGAAACTCGTGTTCCTACCGGTCACGAGAATAAATCAAAATGTCATCGATGAAGACAACAACAAACTGATCCAAAAAGTCGATGAAAACCCGATTCATTAACTCCATGAATACCGCAGGTGCATTAGTCAATCCAAACGGCATAACCACAAACTCATAATGACCATAGCGTGTTCGAAACGCCGTCCTCGCGATATCCGACTCTCGAATCCGCAACTGATGATATCCAGATCTTAAGTCGATCTTGGAAAATACTGAAGCTCCCTGAAGTTGATCTAAGAGATCATCAATACGGGGTAAGGGATACTTATCTTTGATTGTCACCCAGTTCAACTCCCGATAATCAATACACAAGCGAAAAGAACCATCCTTCTTCTTGACAAATAACACTGGTGCTCCCCACGGGGACGCACTCGGTCGAATATAACCCTTCTCGAACAACTCCTCAAGTTGGTTCTTTAATTCCTGCATTTCGGTCGGGGCCATCCGGTACGGTGCCTTCGATATCGGGGACGTACCGGGCTACAACTCAATCGTGAATTCCACATCCCTCTGTGGAGGCAAACCAGGTAAGTCATCTAGAAAAACATCGGCATATTCCCTCACTACCGGAATATCCATCAACATTACTGATGATTTCTCGGTTTTGGTCATATAGCACCAATAACCAACACACCCCTGATTGAGTAATCTCGCTGCTTTCATCAAATTAATGACCTGACCAGAACAGCCGGGATTACCTCCCTGAAACACACATTCGACCCCATCGTCTGAAATGATAGTGACCAAACGCTTACGGACACTAATGATGGCATCATGACGATCCATCCAATCAATACCCAAGATGACGTCGTCTCTCGGCAAATCTACTACGATTAGGTCCGCTGGCCATACACGACCATGAAACTGAATCGGACAATTATGAATCTCACGATTACCGATAATTCGTCTACCATCAGGTAGACCAATGACATAAGGCTCACAACTAGTAGTACTACCCAGACGTGGTCTACTCAAAAATGACTCGGAAATAAATGAATGCGATGCACCAGTATCAAAAAGCGTACATAGGTTGAGATAGAATATCGAGTGTACCTGAGATCATTCGGGCCTCTGGATCATTGGTCTTCCTCATCTCATAAATCCAGGGCTTGCTAGTCCCGGCACCGGACGCTCCCGTCTGCTGGCTATAGGCTCCACCTTTAGTCGCTCCTGTCATTTTAAACGACGCTGATTGAGTGGTCTGATTCTGAACGGCTGACTGCTTAGGGGCCTGAGATGACGTCTGAGTAGGTTTGGAGTCCCTACGGCAAAAACGGGCCTTATGCCCAACAATTCCACAGTTATGACACGTGACAGACTGTCTCGGACACTTGGTGCTGACATGACCAAGATCCCCATAGTTATAACAGGTGATGGCCGAACTGGCCGCTCGTGACTGAGATTCCGCAGGTTTAGACGTCACATGAGGTTGCTCAGAAAAAGTAGAGCCCGTACGAGGTTTCTTGAAAGTGGCCTGACTGCCGTCAGACTGATTACGGTTCTTGGACTTCTTGCTAGCAGATGAAGGTTGCTGCTTAGCAATCTCCTTAGCTGTAAGCTCATAGGTAAGAGCTTTCTCAATGAATTCGGCCAACGTGGTGCAATTATGATTAAGCAACTATAGTCTCATAAGGGGTTTCAGCCTCTTGCTGAAATACTTAATCTTATCCGCCTCGAAATGAATGATAGATGAGGCGAACGGAAGAAGTTCCTGAAATTTCTCGGCAATGGCGAGAACATCCTCGTCTGATGAGGGGTCAGGAGTGAGTAATTCTGACAGCTTGGCCTCTCTGAGTGGGGCCGGATAATACCTCTCCACCATGAGAGTCTTGAACTGATCCCAAGTACATGATCCTTCGGTGGGCTTCAACGATAACCACCAAGAATGAGCGCTCTTACCCAGGTAGTAAGCCGCAACAAACCCATCTCCAAGTCTAACCTCGAATCCTTCTATTTTTCAAAACAACCACATACACCAAATCAGAAAATATCAGCCCAGAATTTCAACCCACAAAGCCTCGAAACCGGAAGCTGAACATGTAGCCATCAGCCTTACCTTCAGTCGGCCAAAACTCGAACACTGTATTCAAGCGACAATATCAGACGTGTAGAATCAAACCAGATCTGAAACCCTCAATTAGACTCAAATCAGCCGAGTCCAGAACCGCCGCCGCCTTGCCCTGTTCCGCCGTGTGCCGCGCGTTGCATCCGCTGCTGCCCCACTTACTTCCCCTTCCAAAACGCGATCCCGTCACCGCCGTCAGTGCGAGTTGCGAGTCCCAGAGAGGTTTCCCCTTCTTCTGTTTTGTTCCGCGATTAGATTCGTGCATGTGAATTTGAAGGAAATTGGAGGGGAAGGTGGAGATTTGTAGAGAGAGAGAGAGGAACCGAAGAAGAAGAAATAGCGAGAAGATGAGTTCGGACGATGGTGTTAGAAGGGTTTCATACCCAGTTATTTTTTTGGAGTAATTCAATTGAGCCCCTAAAATTCAAGACTTATTGATTTGACCCTAAATTAACACTTTAGTTTATTCAATTTCAGTCCTTAAATATTTATTCCCTTCAATTTTACTTCAATCAACTTTTCAATAATTAAAATCCAGCCCTTTTTATCCGAGCCATTAAAATAATGATTGTGTTCATTAATATTAATAATTCAATTTTAATCTATGCCTCGTACTTTATTCCTAGTTATTATATATTTATAAATTATAATAATAATATATTATTATTATTTGTAGATAATAACAAGAACTTACGGGCCTAGAATCGTCAAGTCAAGTATGTTCATCACATTCAAGTTCAAGAAATGCATTTTATCCAGGTGTGGGGATTTATTACGCTTTTGTTTATTTTAATTGCTTTATATATTGTCTCGTATGTGCATGTGGAATCAGTCAGAAGCACTTAAATGTGCAAATCAGTCAGAAGCATTTAAATGTGCAATCAGTCAGAAGCACTTAAATGTGCAAATCAGCCAGAAGCATTTAATTGTGCATAAAGCCTTCGGGCTAGCCGACGGGCTTCAGAATTTATCAGTCATGTTGTTTATACTTGCTAATATATTTAGTAATTAACGTAGATATATTGCGTACTCGCCACACTGAGCGAGTTGGAAGCTCAACCCACTATTTATCCCTTTCAGGTTGAGGAGCTCGATTTGGCATGCGCTTGAGAGTGGGATGATCAAGCCTATGATTAGATATTTATTTATTTAATGTTATTTTTCTAAAACAATGTTTTATGAACAAGTGTTCGAATTATTTTTATTTCACGTCAAAATATGTTTTTATTTAATGGTGACATGAGAATATTACTTGCGATTATTAAGTTGTTTTAAATGTATTTCCACTGAAAATTTTTTATTTATTCTTCTTACAATTAGAAGAATTATATTTTACAAAAGCGGTCGCTACATAAGTGGTATCAGAGCGGGTCTATGGTTCTGTAGACTCGTTAAAATGGTTTCCTTTTCTAAACTGAAATTTCATTGTCGCAAGTAGTCAAATATTTTTAGCAATTATGATCATCCACCTCTGACGCTCCACGTCAACTCAAAGGTACATTAAGTTATTATTATTCATTATGTGATAAATGCATCTTACCAGATCAACCATGATTCATGTATTACAGATGCATCTTCAGTCTATTTTGTACATAAGAATTCTATGATAAAGTATTTGGGCATGGAATTGTTTTCTTATAAATTCATAAGTATATGTGTGACATGCGTAAATTATCATTGCTAGAAATCTCTGGTTCTCAACCTATATATGCAATGTAACTCCTCATTTTATTTCTCCCTCTAGTTGGATAAGTACTGAAGGATAATTGCGTGTGGTATGCCTTAGGATAATGGCAACTCGTGGAGGTGGACGCCCAGCTAACCGAGGTGTAGATAATCTCGGTAGTCAGAATGCCAACCTTGGTGCTGGTGGTGGTGGTAACGGAGGTCAGGATAACCACAATAATAATGTGCCAGCTCCTACACAGGCACACGTCGTGCAACAGTTCCGACGTTTCACCCCACCAACATTCAACGATCGAGAAGAACTAGCTTTTGTTGATGAATGGTTAATGTCGCTCGAGCGCACCTTTGAGCTCATTGGGTGCAATGATGCACAAAGAATTCTTTGCGGCCAATACCAAATGGTGGAGGATGCTGGACGCTGGTGGATAAGCTATTGGCGTTTGAGGCCAGCAGCCGAGCGTGCTGCATTGACTTAGGATCGATTCAAGGAAATAGTGATGGAACAGTACTACCCACAGCATTACCGAGAGAAGATGGAGAGAGAGTTTTGGAATCTCGAACAAGGAGGGATGACGGTTGAAGAATATGAGAGGAAATTTAACCAAATCAGCTTCTTTGTGGAGCACATGGTGGATACAGATCGAAAGAGGGCCCTTAAGTTCCGGAGTGGTTTATGCCCGAGTATTCGTCACATCGTGGCTGGTCATGGGATGCTACCGTATATCGAGACAGTGTTTCGAGCTCAAGAGGTTGAGGCTAGCCACAATGTGGATCAACAACAGTCTACTAAGCCTAATACTGGTAAGAGGCATTGAAATGGGAACCAAAACAAGGCTGTGGTTTCTAATAAGCAATCAAAGGTTGATCAAAGGTCGGTACCTAAGCCTCAAACCAGTAAGCCGAGTGCTCGAAATGTGGTAAGAATCATGGAGGGGAGTGCCTGTACGGTAAAGGTGTCTGCTACAGATGCAAGGATCTAGGGCATTCATCTTCGAACTGTAATCTCCAAAGGGCTAAAGGTCAAGGTTCTGTAGGAAAAGCTCACATTTATGCTTTGACCCAAAAGGATGCAGATGAGAATCCCGGCATGGTGTCAGGTATGCTTATGATCTCTAATGTGCCTACTTTCGCTTTGTTTGAAACTGGTGCCACACACTCATTTCTGTCTGCGAAGTTCTATCATGCCATTGGTCATAGAAGTGTTAGAACTGTTGAGTCTCTTGAGGTTAGCTTACCGTCAGGAAATATGATCCTCTCTAACAGAATGATTGACGAGAGTATCGAGATAGGAGAAAGAGAATTTGACGCTAGTCTGTATTTATTAACTCGATGGATTTTGACGTGATCCTTGGTATGGACTGGATCGATAGACATGATGCTGATATAACGTGCCGTGAGAAGAAGGTGACATTGAGGTGTTCTGAAGGCGAGTCGATCACCTTTTATGGTACTAAGAGTAGGACAGTACCCAGAGTAATCAATGCCATGAAAGCACTAAGAACTCTAATGAAGGATCAATGTCAGGGTTACTTGGTGAGTTTGGTCGACACTCGTACTAATGACGTGTCCCCTACAGACGTACCTATAGTACAGGAGTTTTTGGATGTGTTTCCAAAAGATTTACCAGGAGTCCCACCCGATCGGCAAGTAGAGTTTAGTATTGATTTGGTCGCTGGGGCGGCCCCAACATCCAAAGCGCCATATAGAATGGCTCTGAGGGAACTTTAAGAATTGAAGGTCCAAATTCAAGAGTTGATGGAGCTCGTATTTGTTCGTCCTAGTCTGTCACCATGGGTTGCACCAGTGCTGTTTGTAAGAAAGAAGGATGGGTCACTTTGGATGTGTATAGATTACATAGAGTTGAATCGACTCACGGTGAAGAACAAGTACCCACTACCGAGAATCGAGGATCTATTCGATCAGTTGAGGGGAGCCGGAACCTTTTCGAAGATCTATTTGCAGTCGGGGTACCACCAACTGAAGATTAGGGAGTGTGACATTCCCAAGACGACTTTCAGGACCCGTTACGGGCATTTTGAATTTGTAGTAATGCCATTTGGCCTGAGTAATGCACCGGCAGTGTTTATGGATTTGATGAACAGGGTGTTCCAACCTTACTTGGATAAGTTCGTGATCGTATTTATATATGACATCTTGGCGTATTCTAAGGACAAGGAACAACACCAAGTGCATTTGAGGATTACGTTGGAGACACTTCGCAAGGAGAAGTTGTATGCCAAGTTCAAAAAATGTGAGTTTTGGTTAAACAGAGCTAGATTCCTTGGACATGTGCTGACCTCAAAAGGAATTGAGGTAGATCCCGATAAGGTTGTAGCAGTGAGTAGTTGGGGAGTACTCAAGAATGCGAGCGAAGTTCGCAGCTTTATGGGCTTAGCTGGCTATTATAGAAGATTTAGCAAAGGATTTTCCAAAATCGCCACTCCTATGACCTAATTAACATGGAAGGGCGTGAGGTTTGAATGGAATGAGAGGTGAGAGGAAAGTTTTCAAGAGTTGAAAAGGAGACTAACCTCGGCACCAGTATTAACAATTTCTGATCTGACGGAAGACTTTGTTATTTATAGTGATGCCTCAAAACAGGGTTTGGGTTGTGTTTTGATGCAACATGCTGAAGTAGTAGCCTATACATCGAGACAGCTTAAACCACATGAGTTTAACTATCCAACGCATGATCTGGAGTTGGCTGCTGTAGTACATGCAATGAAGATTTGGCGCCACTATCTCTACGGAGGGAAGTGTGAGATATACACAGACAATAAAAGTCTGAAGTATCTTTTCACACAGAAGGATCTTAACATGAGGCAAAGGCGAGGGTTAGAATTGGTGAAGGACTATGATTGTACCATCCATTATCATCCTGGTAAGGCTAACGTGGTAGCTGATGCCTTGAGTCGGAAGACTAGAGGCGAGTTAGCTTGCTTGACCGATCAGGAGAATTTGATAAACGAGTTCTCCGAGATGAGGATTGAGGTAGTTGAGTCTTCAAAGAGTTCGAAGGCAATCCTATCATCTTTGGTCTTGCAACCAAACTTGAGGGATAAGATTAAGGAGGCTTAACCACGTGATAAGTTTTTGTGTAAAATGAAAGATCGAGCACAAGATGAGAGTATTGAGAAATTTGTTGTTGCCGCAGATGACGTTTTGACTTACGTTGGGAGGTTGTGTGTTCCTAAGGATCTATCCCTTAGGAGGAAAATCCTTGAAGAAGCTCACAATGCACCATACTCCGCTCACCCGGGAGGTACAAAGATGTACCACGACCTGAAGAAGTTCTTTTGGTGGAGAGGAATGAAACGGGACATTGGTGTATTTGTGGAGAGGTGTATGATATGTCAGCAGGTGAAGGCAGAACACCAATGGCCAGGAGGTTTACTTCAACCATTGGAAATCCCAGAATGGAAATGGGAACATATCACAATGGATTTCATGGTTGGTCTACCGCGAACCGTGAGGAAGAACGATGCTATCTGGGTGATAGTAGATCGTTTGACGAAGTCATCTCATTTTCTACCTTTGAGGATGACTTACAGTATGGAACAGTATGCACGGATTTATATTCGGGAGATTGTGAGGTTACATGGTGTTCCAGTGTCGATTGTCTCGGATAGAGATACGCAATTTATGTCGAACTTTTAGAAGAGTTTTCAGAGTGCGTTGGGAACTAAGTTGAATTTTAGTACTGCATATCATCCGCAAACCGATGGTCAATCTGAACGGACTATCAAGACACTTGAGGATTTGTTGAGGGCATGTGTTCTTGATACTGGTGAGGATTGGGAGAATATTTTGCCTTTAGTAGAGTTTGCTTATAACAATAGTTACCAATCGACTATACAAATGGCCCCGTATGAGGCTCTGTATGGAAGGAAATGTCGATCTCCCCTTTATTGGAGTGAGGTTGGAGAAGGAAAGATTTTGGGTCCAGAATTGATCGAGCAGATTGTATAGAAGATAGCCGAAATCAGAAGTAAAATTAAGACTGTCCAGGATCGGCAAAAGTCTTATGCTGATAAACGAAGGAAGAATATCCAATTTGAGATTGGAGAAAAGGTGTTCTTGAAAGTGGTGCCGATGAAAGGAGTGATACAATTCAGAAGAAAGGGAAAGCTACAACCTCATTATATCGAACCTTTTGAGATTTTGAGTCGTGTTGGTGATCTTGCTTATAGTTTGGCATTACCGTTGGAATTATCGAGAGTGCACAATGTCTTTCACGTCTCCATGCTGAGAAAGTACATACATGATCCTGGTCTCGTATGCAATTTCAAAGAGTTGCACGTAGCCAAGAACCTGACTTATGAGGAAGTACCTACTGCTGTTTTGGAGCGTAAGGTACATCGGTTGCGAAACAGAGAGGTTATACTGGTGAAAGTTCAGTGGAGCCGTCGTGGACCGAATGAGGCAACTTGGGAACGTGAAGAGGAGATCCGTTCTAAGTATCAACATTCATTTTTGAAGGTACGTAACTTAATTTTCGAGTACGAAAATTTGTTAAAGGGGGGTAGGTTGTAACGCCCGGATTTCGCATATTCTTTTATTATGAATTATAGAAAACATGTTCAATTTTATTAAATTAATGCCCGAATAATTTTATCTTTTAATTCATTTCATTCTCATGATCATGCAAATTTCATTTATGCCATTCTTATACAGGACAAGTCACATAATCCGTTCGTTTCATTTCTCATTTTAAATTCATTGTTTCGTCATTTCTAGGCCCGAGTCAAATTTTAAACAATATTAGTCGTTACCCAAAGGATTTTACAAGCTAAATAATAATATTATTATTTATTATTATTATTACTATTACTATTATTAATATTATTATTATTTAATTTAGCCTAATTATTTTGGATCACCTTATCTTTATTCTTGTGGCCCAAACCATTTTTCCTAGCGAAATAGAATTCTACCCTAAATCTAATCCTTGTATACAGTATTTATAAATACTGTATATTATACCCCTCAAACAACTCTGATTTTTTTTCACGATTGAAAGTAAGAGAGGACGGCTGCTCAACCTTTTTTCCACCAAAGGTAAACTCTTCTCATCTTTTTTTTATCTATCCAGTTCTGTAGTCCTAGTCCAAATTTACTCTTATCTGAGGCCGACTGATTTCTGTAAACCGCCCCAGATAGAAACAAATCATCAAACTAGTTTTTCCTTCCATCCCGTTCAATCAAAATATATATATATAATATATATATATATATATATAACATAGATCGCCGTTAATTCATGTGAACCCAGATTTCATGACCAAAACACAAACCCATCTCCAAGTCCAACCTCGAATCCTTCTGTTTTTCAAAACAACCACATACACCAAATCAGAAAATATCAGCCCAGAATTTCAACTCACAAAGCCTCGAAACCGGAAGATGAACATGTAGCCATCAACCTTACCTTCAGTCGGCCAAAACTAGAACACTGTATTCAAGCCACAATATCGGACGTGTAGAATCAAACCAGATCCGAAACCCTCAATTAGACTCAAATCAGCCGAGTCCAGAACCACCGCCGCCTTGCCCTGTTCCGCCGTGCGCCATGTAATATCCGGATTTATTACGGTGTATTTCATCTGTATTCAAACCCTGTATTATTCGGATTTGTGGTTTTGATTATTAGAGTATGATATTTCTTGCATTGATATCTTTGTACATAAGTATAACAACATGCAAAATTTCTCATGCAAACTCGTGATAGCGCACGCTAAGAATGTAGCTTAACGCGCGCTATCAGGCTACTACTAGCGCACGCTATGCATGTAGGAGTTGCGTGCGCTAAGAACTCAATTATTGAGCGGGACGGCTAGCACATGCGCTAGCCGGGACATGGGTCCGGATAAGATTCCCGCGGATGAACCTGGACAGTTCTGAAGTCAACTCTTATTAGCGCGCGCTAAGGAAAGCTTAGTAGCGTGCGCTAACTTGATACAATGCAGAATATTATAAATGGGACAACAACCCGTTTTGGCTTACATTTCATTCGTCCATTCTTCATTCTTGAGAGGCCAGAGAGCTGTAATAATCCTTCTACACACTTAGAACACATCTTGTTGGTCTTTGTATATTGGTTATCACTTGGGAGTAATCATTGAAGTGGAATAGCACCTTGGAGTGGCATACAACCAACCGGAGTCGGATTCTACCTTACGGTTCAGTGATTTTCATCATATTAAAGTATGTTCAACCTATCTCCAGACTTAGAGTTGGATTCTAAAGAATTGGATAATCATATTAACGAGATATTGATTTTCATAAATGAATTATCCAAAGTACATCATGTTTGGAATATTGAGATGAATAAGCCTTAAGTACCTTGATTATGATCATCATGATTCGACTCTTATTTCATTAGACAAGTAAAGGAAGCTTCTATCATTGGTAATCCGAATCTAGTAGATGACTTAATAACAATCATGGACTCGACTTTAACATCATTATTGTTAGATGAATCTAAGGGATTGATCATGGAAGGATTTATCTAGTATAGATGGAATGTTAAACAACTACAGCATGATAATTTCGATGGTTATAAGGTGTTGATATCAACCGTTAAGCCTTTCGAATCGTCATATGAAGAATTGTAGTCGAAATGGAATATGGTTTTATAATGGTATACATATCCCTGAATCCGAAGTTGTTGTTATCCGTAAGATCATTCATAATCGTATGTACATGATATTCATGGAGGTAACATGAATTATCACGGAAGATTTCATTGTTTTGTTCATGATGAGAATAGTTTACTGCCCAGCAATAAACTGCCATGCACAGATAGCGCACGCTAAGCTATATATATTAACGTGCGCTATCGAGCACGAGTTAGCGTACGCTACGTTTGGTACGTAACGTACGCTAGACCAACAGACGAGTCAGTCGACTGATCAGTGAAGTACTGACCATGCATAGTTAGCGTACGCTAGGCCTTGTTATTTGCGTGCGCTATCGAGCAGACTTAATGCACGCTACACAGAGTACTTAGCGTGCGCTAAGCAGTTCAGGCAGATTACATTTTATGAACTTTTGGCCATAAATCGAATTGTTAAACATTCGTACGACGTGAGATAAATCCTATATCATTTCTTTTGTTAAGGTTCGATCTTGTTACGTGATTGATTGAGGAGGACGACCTTCGAGTGTTCGTTTTCGTGGAAGTATTGTTCTTGTCTTCAAATCGAGGCAAGTACCTTATTTGTTTTATGTATTGTTGTTATACATATTGTCGTGCATGTATGTCGTTGTTGTATGTCCACCTCGTGTTGGTCCGACGGGATCATCGGGGGATCTATGCTAGCGTGCGCTGGATCATCGGACAGGTTTTTCCACCACGGGTTGGTCTGACGGGATCATCGTGGGTTCTAGGCAGTGAACGCTGGATCGACGGAATTACCATGTGTATGTTATGATATCATGTTGTGATTATCAGTTGTGTATGTTATGTTTGAGTTTCTCGCAGGAGAAGACTCGTTTGATATTTTATCATTTACGTTATTATTATTATTCTGCGTGTGACGTTGAATAATATGTTGTGGTACTTGTACTAGCATCGTTGTGCTAACCCCTTCGGGGGTGAACATTTTGTTTATGTTCAGGATCCAGGAGAGCGGGAAAACAACCACTGGAGCTGCATGACGACGAGGGTGCAGAGTGATGTTCCGGCCGGGTTTATTTGTCTGTTGTTTATTGGTTATTTCAATAATTACTCGAATACGAAGTCATTTATGCTGAATTTTAATTTGGTGATGTATTATTAAGTTCCTGTTGAACAATTGTACTTTCAGTATTTGGTCAGAACTGTTGTATCTTAATTCCGTTATTTCCATTCGGTAGTACCTTTTAATGTCTGTTCAATTCTTCAGCCTTGTAAATCCTTATGTAAAGGATTTACGGCGCTGTAATATTCCTGAATATATCGGGGGTGTTACACGCCACGCGCTGCATCCGTCGCCGCCCCACTTACTTTCCCTTCCAAAACGCATCGCCGCCACACAGCTCCCGGCGAGCCTGGCCAGTTCGCGCCCCGTCACCGCCGTCAGTGCGAGTTGCGAGTTCCGGAGAGGTTTCCCCTTCTTCTGTTTTGTTCCGCGATTAGATGCGTGCATGTCAATTTGAAGGAAATCGGAGGGGAAAGTGGAGATTTGTAGAGAGAGAGAGAGGAACCGAAGAAGAAATAGCGAGAAGATGAGTTCGGACGATGGTGTTAGAAGGGTTTCATACCCAGTTATTTTTTTGGGGTAATTCAATTGAGCCGCTAGAATTCAAGACTTATTGATTTGACCCCAAATCAACTCTTCAGTTTATTTAATTTCAGTCGTTAAATATTTATTCCCTTCAATTTTACTTCAATCAGCTTTTCAATAATTAAAATCCAGCCCTTTTTATATGAGCCATTAAAATAATGATTGTATTCATTAATATTAATAATTCAATTTTAATTTATGCCTCGTACTTTATTCCCAGTTATTATATATTTAGAAATTATAATAATAATAGATTATTATTTGTAGATAATAACAAGAACTTACGGGCTTAGAATCGTCTTCATCACATTCAAGTTCAAGAACTGCATTTTATCCAGGTGTGGGGATTTATTACGCTTTTGTTTATTTTAATTGCTTTATATATTGTCTCGTATGTGCACGTGAAATCAGTCAGAAGCACTTAAATGTGCAAATCAGTCAGAAGCACTTAATTGTGCATAAAGCCTTCTGCCAGCCGACCATTTAATTTATCACCATGTTGTTTATACTTGCTAATATATTTAGTAATTAATGTAGACATATTGCGTACTCTCCACACTGAGCGAGTTAGAAGCTCACCCCTCTATTTACCCCTTTCAGGTTGAGGAGCTCGATGTGGCATGCGTTTGAGAGTGGGATGATCAAGCCTATGATTAGATATTTATTTATTTAATGTTATTTTTCTCAAACCATGTTTTATGAACAAGTCTTCGAATTATTTTTATTTCATGTCAAAGTATGTTTTTATTTAATGGTGACATGAGAATATTACTTGCGATTATTAAGTTGTTTTTTTTAAAATGTATTTCCGTTGTAAATTTTTTATTTAAAACAGTTTAAAATGCCCTCGGGAGTTTTAACGGAAAACAATTAAGGATTATCGAATCATTCTCTTTCCAAAATCAATAGGGTCACAGCCCAAAGATTTGCTTTCACAAACAAAAACCAACAACAATTCACAGGGTCATAACCCACACCACGTGTCCTCGACGGATATATAAATCAGCAAAACATAACCACCCAAGATGCGAAATCTCAGTCACACCCAAGGTACTCGACCTGGTCAATACATATCCAAAATCATATACATAACACCGTGAACACATGCCACGTTATCTCACGGTTGGATCAATCACTTGTTGTCTCGTGACCACATGATCGCATGTCATGTGTCACCGTAGGTTTCTTATACCACCGTGATCACTTGCCACGTCATCTCACGGTTGGATCAATCACTTGTTGTCTCATGATCACATGATCACAAGCCATGTGTTACCATAGGTATCCCGAGGCTCTCACGGTTGGATCAATCACTTGTTGCATCCTGACCACGTGATCACATGTCATGTGTCACCGTAGACCCCGCCCATATACACATATTCACACACATAACATAGCACGTCAGGGATATCCAAACAATTCACCCAAAGGCAACAAGCACATAACACGACACACATGTCAAATAACAACGCAACGAAATGAGATAATATATGTATATATATATTATCAAAGCACAACAACAACACCGAGTGTATTTATAGGGTTCACTTATCCATTCACAAACCACACCATTCACAAAACACACGCGTTTTGAAAGTGAGCCTTTAACGAGGCTAGACCGAATCTTTCGAAAGTTCATTTAAACCAACCAAACAAACACACAAAGATAATCACCGATCATCATATCCACAAAACAAGTATGTATGAACAAGGTACTTGCCTTAAATAATCACAAACGCGGAGAATCGGCCGAAGTAGGATGGCACGAACCAACTACGAACCCGCCGACTCCGCCGAACGCCAACTTGCGACAATAAACTACGAAAGACAATAACAACAATAAAAATGAATTCCATAGCACGACCCAAATCCGCTGAATTGAAGGAGCGAACGACAAAATTTCAAGGGTTTCCCCCAAAATGGCCAAGAACATGAATCGACTGACCAAAACATGAAAATGAAATTCCAAACTCGAATATGGATATACAATCCATAGGATATGTTTAACAACATCATTTAACAACAATCGGTTCATCAAAATCGGATAGAAAATGAAATCAAGAACAAAACTCCCAAAAAATCAACTCTAGGGATTCAAGAAAAATACCTTGAATTGACGATGAACAATGGATTAGATGATGTTATAATCACCTAGGATCCTCCAAAACACCTTTGTATTGAGCAAAATTGGCCAAGATCATGATCCCTAGTCGCCCTTGGCTCAAACCCCGCGGAGAAGAGGAGAAATGAAGTGGAAATGATATTTCACGACTGCTGTCCAGTTTATATACACTGGCCAGCTTTTTATACACACTGGCCAGCTTAGTGTGCGCTAATCTTTAAGATTAGCATGCGCTATCGAGGCACCGAAAAAAAACTCCCTCACCAAAATACACTGTTAGCGTGCGCTAACGAGACCTTCGACTACCCAAGGTAGCTCCCGGATCGCTCAACTACTGTGTAGCGTGCGCTAGCCAGGACAAATAGCATGCGCTAAGCAGACGATAGCGCGCGCTATCTACTTGCCTTAACGTGCGCTAACGAGACTCCAGTCCCATTCTAATAGCTCCTGGACTGCTTCGAACTACCAGTTAGCGTGCGCTACCACAACTGTAGCGTGCGCTAACTACAGCACCTTAGTGCGCGCTAGCCAATAAGCGTAGCGTGCGCTATCGACTCAGAGAGACAGCAACCGTACATCTCATAAATGGGTATGACGACGGATACCCATAACTTTGGGAAATTACAAAATGGTCCTAAATGTCCGAAAAAATAACGATGCGACAACGGATAATCAAACCGAATCTCACAACACGTATAACAACGTTAAATGAACCTACGAGAAACCCGAAACAACAGTTTCGAACAAAATTCGCAAGAATCGAACTCAAGCACGGAGAAGTCGCCTAAGAACACGGAACTCAACAAAACGACACCGAAACGAACTCGGACGTCAAAAAGTTCAGAATTAACTATTCTCAGAATGACGAAACGTTCACAAGCGAGCCGTTAAAACGGACTCCTGCCAAAAAAAACGAAACTTACCGAAAATCTAAAATCGCGGATATTACATCGGCGAACTTATTCACAAAGGCGTTGCCGACATTCAGAAGACTGGTACACAAGATCGGAATGCGTCAACTCAAAGATCTTATGTAATCAATTTCAGGGGGAGTAGTTGTACTCTTTTTTTCCTTCGATCGGGTTTTTTCCCACTGGGTTTTCCCGACAAGGTTTAATGAGGCAACATGTATTAAAGGTCATTGAAGGAGGAGTGTTGTAATTAATGTATTTATTAATGAATAACTTTTATACCCTCGAAACCCTAGATGTGTATATATAAATAAAGGCCTTTGGCCCTCATAAGAATTATGATGATTATATCACCAATGATGATTGCCAAATATATTTTATATCAAAAGATAATTCGCGTACACACGAAAGAAGACCAAACACGATAAAATATGAAGCAGTTAACTGAGATAAAAAAAATTAAATTAATAATTAGAGAATTTAAGTTCTTTCTTTTTACTTATTAGAATTTGAATTTAAATTGTGAAGTTTGCTTTTGTAATATTAATTATAAGTTACTTTATAATTTAATATTAATTTGTATAATTTTTTTATTAATCGGAAACGAAAAAGAAAAAATAAAATATTAGGAAAATATTTTTTTCTGTTTTTATTTATTTTTAAAATAATCTATTTTTAATAAAATTAATAGCCGAATATAAAAACAGAAAAGATAAAATATAAAAATTTACTCCCTCCGTTCGTGAACAAATGTCCTACTTACCACATTTTTTTTGTTCACCAATAAGTGTCCTACTTCACTTTTTCCAATCACATCAACGCTTTTTACAATCAAATCAATACTACTTCCACTCTCATTTTAATTTTCTCACTCAAAATAAGTTGTACCCTTATTCTACCTAGGGGTGTTCAAAAATATCCGATATCTGATATCCGATCTGAAATATCCGAAAATCCGAAGTTCTGGATATTCAAAAATTTGATATCCGAAAATTCGGATATCCGAAGTTCGAATATCCGGAACTTTGGATTCGGATATCGGATAGTACTTTTCAGAAAAATCGGATATTCGGATATTCGAAAAATCCGAAAAATCCTAAAAATTTTATTTTTTTTATATTTTAAATAATAGAAGGTAGTCGGATATTCGGATATCCGATATCCACATCAGAATTTTTTTTCGGATATTCGTATATCCGATATCCGAATCCGAATATTTTTTTCGAATATAAGGATATCCGAATATAATTCATATTTTTTTCCGGATATTCGGATATCGGATATCAAAATCTACTATCCGAATTTTCGGATTTCCGATTTTGAACACCCTAATTCCACCCACAACAACTTTAACTTTATTTTAACTTTTCCACTCACAACAAGTGGAACTCTTATTCCACTCACAATAATTCTAACTCTAATCCAGTTTTACCGCTCTCAAGAGGTGAGAGCTCTATTCCACTCGCAATAACTTTACCAGCTTTATTAATCTTCGTGTCCATCACACAATGAGACACTTATTCCTGAACGGAAGGAGTATTTTTTTCTGTTTTTATTTTTCCTTTAAGATAATTTGTATTTTAAACCTTTTATTAATTTCAGAATTAGAAAGAGAAAAATAAAAGTAAAAAAGAATATTTTTTTTCTGTTTTTATTTATTTTTTAATATCTATTTTTCAAAAAAATATGAACCGGAAGTAAAAATAGCAAAAATAAGATAACTTTTTATTTTATTTTATTTTTTTTAAAATAATCTGTATTTTATTCATAGCAGGAACATAATAGCAATTGTTCAAAACTAACGAAAGTCCATTGGTAAAACTAGATCATAAGTTCCGACGGCTAATGGAGCAACTCTTGCTCCATTGCCGACTCTTAGATCCACTTCCCCTTTCTTCAGCTCGCTACTACTTCTCAACCCCTGCACATTTGTACAAATGTGAGATCCACATCCAGTATCCAATACCCATGAGTTATAAGTATATAAGTTAACTTCTATAACAAATATACATGTGGCAGTCTCACTACCCTTGGTACGCTTTAGCTTTTCCAAGTAAACCTTGCAATTTCTTTTCCAGTGTCATGGTTTATTGCAATGATGGCAATTTCCATCTTTGGGAGCTTTAGCCTTGAAAACCGGCTTAGTAGGGTCTGACGATTTGGCAACTTTTGCCGTACCTTTGTCATTGCCTTTGTTCTTGAAGGACTTCCGTTTTAAGCATCCCATGCAGCTCTGCAATGGACTTCTCCATCTCATTCACATTATAGTTCATAATGAACTGACCGAAACTATCGAGCAATGAGTTTAGGATCACATCTGTGGAGTGGTCCTTAGAAAGTGGAAAACCAAGCCTATCAAGATGATTAATATATCCTTTCATCTTGAGTACATAACAGATGTCCCCTCAACCATCTTGCAATCATACAAGGCTTGAAAGGTCTCATACCTCTCTTGCCTAACATGCTTCTGCTGGAATATTTTATTCCAAAGAAAAACAACAAGAAAGCAAAACAAAAAAACAAAGAAGTCGAAGTCGCAAAAAGTCATCCAATCTGCACTGCAAAGCTAGCACACGCTAGAGATCAAGGCAAGCGCATGCAACAAGATGGAGATAGTGCACGCTATAGGTGAATGCTAACGCATGCTATCGCAGAATGTGACCGTTGTGAAGACTTTCAACACGGAATGTTGTATGCACTGACATAGACACAGTGCACGTTATGAATGATATTTAGCGCACGCTAAAGAGCATTTGAATTTAAACAAATGAACGTTGGAAGACTCGGAGCTGAAGTCAAAAGTTACAAACGAATATATGACGCAAGCAATGTAATATCTGCATTTTTCTTTTCCCGGTAGTCTCATTTTTGGCGTATTTTTCGTTTTTAGCAACTCGCTTATAACCATTTCGACATTTTGAATCTATTTTATTCTTGGAGTTTCTCCATTTGGACGAGTTTCAGAGGTTTTTTGATATTATTCCATCTTATGTCATGTATTGTTGCATGGACGTTCGATTCTCGTAAAATCCGTTCGATTTTGTAATTTAGTTGGTTGCACAAGTTTGTATGGTTGATTTGTTTGTGTTGTTAGTTTCGGTTTATTGATCTGACGTCGTATCGTGATTTTCAGATGTTTGGGCTGTTTTGTAAGTTCCTATAAGTTTAAGGAATTTTACTTTCCTTGTCGTTTCTCGGATTCCTCGGTAGTCGAAATTGTATTTTCCTTCAGCATTCAGCTTCGTCGTCGTGAATAATTCATATCTACGTGTTGGAATCTGTTCTTGTGTTGCGCCTCGTTTTCGGACCGCCCGGTGCAACTAACTTCGTTCAGCAGTGTTGAACTGCTGCATGCATAACGTGCGTTATGCATGCTTTCTTGCGTGCGCTATTGGCACCTTCATAACATACGTTATAGCTCATCACTAACGTACATTATGGCCTTCAACAGATTGGACATATTGTTCTGTCCGAACCATTACGTACGTTAACTCTTTTTGTTACGTACGTAAAGTCCATGGTAGCGTACGCTAAACTATCCGGCGTAGCGTACGCTATCGAACCTAGCGTAGTTGGACAGTGAGTCTGCCCAGTTTTGCCCAGACCCTTATGTACGTAAAGGAGTTAATGTTACGTATGTAAGCCTCTTGTAGCGTACGCTAGCCGTCTGTTGTAGCATACGCTAGCGACCTCAGCATTTTGGGGCAGACTGTTCTGCCCACCCATTACGTACGCTAATACTTGAGTGTTAACGTACGTAATGAGTATTACGTACGTTAACCAGCTCATGTAATGTACGTAACGGAAGCCCAAGTTTTATAAACCGGGGGTTGACCTTCACTTCGGCACTTTCTTCTTTTCTTCTCCTCCGACCGAGAGTTGTGTTCCAAGTGAGGTTTTGAGCGATTCTTCAAGTTTTGTCCGTAGAAATCCTTGGGGAATCAAGTATTGTGTTCCTAGTGTAGTTTATCATCATCGTAATCGTCTTCCTCTATCCGAATCAAGGTAAATCTTCTAAGAACCCTACTTTTGGGTAAATTGGGGGTTTTCGATTTTATTGTTCGATTCGTCCCGTGTTGTTGATTAATTCATGATAAATATGATTAATCTTGTTGGTATTCTTGGTTTTTCTAGGGATTCATGGTATATTTCGTGGTATTTTCGTAATCGAGAGGGTTTGGTTGTGGTCCGCCCTCATTGTTATTCTCGTAGGAATATATACATGAATCGTAGGCGGGTTTTCGGATGTATTCCTTTTACGTATTCGTTTGGAAATGGTTGTGATTGTATTCTTCGAATCGTTAGGTTCGGTTCCGTTGGTTGCTAGCGTCCGTCGGTGATTTTTCTTTCTGTTCGTTGTGTCGTCAATTATTCTAGGAAAGTATTTTTGGAAACCTTTATGCTTAACATAAAATGGTAATGTATATTGTGTGCTTTGCTCACCTCGGGAGGGTTCGAAGGGGCCTCGAGGGAATCTACGACTTCACTCTGGATTCACGAGTTTGTTTCGCTAGCCAGCTCGGGAGGGTCCTTAGAGGCCTCGAATGGGATCAGTGGCTTCACCCCGGTCATAGGCGATGCCTGTGCGCCAGCTCGGGAGGGTCCTTAGAGGCCTCGAGTGGGACCCGACTTCACCCCAGTCCTAGGCAAATTGATTGTTGACTGTTTGTTTCTGGAAAAGACATATCTGGTTTTTGGTTTTGAAATGAATTTGGTGCATTGTACTATGAATTGTGTAAGCGAATGGTTTGCCTTGATTACTTGTACTAGCATAATTGATAACCCCTGTGGGGACCCGTTTTGGGGAAATTCTTGTTATGGATTTCAGGTTATGATCAGCCGGACGAGCGGGTGCTGGGACAGTACGAGGATGCTGGCCAGGGTCGTTGACATGTGCATTTGAGTCCTTTTATTTCCGTTGTTCCCTTCGATATGGTTGTTGTCTACTTTATAAACTTATAGATTGTACTCGCGAGTACTTAGTCTTTTCTCTTTGAATGGTGATTTGTATTCATTGAAGTTAATTATGTTGTCGGTGTTGATTATTCCGCCGGTTGTATTGGGCGTGTTATTTAATTTTCATCTGGATGATGTGTGTTTTTACCGTGATAATTCGTGTCTAGCCTGGTGGGTCCCATGTAGGGGTCCACGACACTGTAATATACCTTGAATATCTCGGGGGTGTTACAGAAAATGCTATCGGAGCACTAGGTTTATGGATACCTAGGCTTGTCGGTTATTTGGGTCTAGTTGAGTTTTGTTTTGTACATCGTCACACCGCTGCCAGCATCTCGGTACTTCCAGTGCTCGTTAGTTTCCTTAGTAGATTCTTTGTTTTCTCGTATCGTGTTTCCATTTCTTGAACTGTGGTGGATTTTCCTTTTTTACATATCATCGAGTTGCTTTTTGCCAACTTTTAACACCAGTATGGATGCTGGAAGAGTCCGTGGTCATGGTAGTGGATGCGGCCGGGGACATGGGGCAGCTGATGGGGCGTCCACGTCGCATTCTTCGGGAGCCGGCAGCATCGGTGACCATCATAGCCATGCTTCTTCTCAAGATGGCGCCGACCTCGGTGTTGCGGCTGTTATGCAACAAATGGTGACAGCCCCTGCTGCTCGGGACGGAGCTGACCGTTAGATTCAGGATGTCCTCAAGATGCATCCTCCTCAGTTTACGGGAGCCTTAGACCCGATTATCTAGGAGGGGTGGATCAAGGGGATATCCAAAGTCTTCGTTGCCACCAACTGTCCCGAGGACCGCAAGGTCCCTATTGCCCAGTACTTTCTCACTGGGGACGCTACTGACTGGTGGGAGGCTATTGGGCCTAAAGACCACGTTGCTTCGTGGGCGGAATTCAAGGACCTGATGGAAACTGAGTATTGCCCGTGGCCGGTTAGACAGGCTCGAGTTCATGCCTTCTATGATGCTCAACCGCGGGATATTCCTGTCTCTCAAGCTATTTTCGATTTCAACCGGGAGTTGGGCTACGTGAAGACCCAAGTTGTCGTGAAGAGCGATAAAATCTTCCACTTTTCCAGCTGTCGATTCGGGACTACATGTCTGGGCTCGTCTGTACTACCTTGAAGGATTATCAGAGTCCAGCTATTGCCTATGATATTTCTGTGACGGCCAGTACGGCAGTTCGGGAGATAAGAAACAGAAATCTGCCGGAAATTTTTCTGGTCATAAGGGTGGAAGTCAGCAGAAATCTCAGTCTGCAAATATTCCTGGGGGTGGTTCGGCTCGTTTCTCTGGGGGCTATCGAGGTACTGTCAGTACCTCCATTCGGGATGTCAGATGCTTTAACTGTGGCAAGTCGGGCCATCGGAACCAGAAGTGTCCACGCCCGCATTTGACTTGTCATACTTGTGGTCATTCGGGCCACAAAGCTTTCTTTTGTGAGCGGGTAGGACAACTTCTTAGTGCTTAGACTTCTTTTCCAGCACCTAGAGATCCGAGTGTGAACCAGGGATCATTTGCTTCGCAGTCTCCACCGAGTGCCAGCCGAGGGAGAGATCGGGGTCAGCCCGCTAGAGGGGGAGCTTCCAGTGTCAGCTCCACCCCTCCACGTATCTATGAGATGAGGAGGGCCGATGATCCAGCGGCCACTATGGCGGCAGGTACCGTTCATATCCATTCCCATCATGTCAGTGTGCTTTTTGATCCGGGTGCTACACATTCATTCATCTCTCTGGAGTGTGTACGCCGTTTGAGTCGTGACTGTTTGTCGCCTTGCGAGCCTTTCATCGTTAAACTTCCTAGCGGTGATAGAATCGTTGGTGATCGAGAGGTCCGAGACTGTTCTGTGTTTATTTGTGAGAGGGCTTGGCTCTCTAATCTTATTGCTGTGGGTATTGAGGGTGAAGATTTGATTCTCGGGGATGATTGGCTCGAGCGGCATGGTGCAATCAGGAACTACCGCACGAGGATCATCACCATGCTAGCCGAGGATGGCACCGAGCACTCTTTCACGGGGCGAAAGAGAAACCACAAGTTCATAATTAACTCCTTGAAGGCGATGAGACTCCTGCGAACTGGGTGTACTGGTTATTGGTGCTATGCCTTGAAGGCAGAGAATGGTGGAGTCGAGCTTTCATCAATTCCAGTCGTTAGTGAGTTTCCTGACGTTTTTCCTGATGAGTTACCGGGGTTGCCACCGGACCGTGAGGTCGAGTTCGCTATAGAGTTAGAGCCGGACGTGGCTCCGATTTCGAAGGCGCCGTATCGCATGGCACCTTCAGAGATGGCCGAGTTGATGAAGTAGTTGAGTGAGCTTCTTGAGTCGGGATATGTTCGACCGAGCGCTTCGCCTTGGGGCACACCGGTCCTGTTCATGCGGAAGAAGGATGGTTCATTGCGTTTGTGTATCGACTATCGCGAGCTAAACAAGGTGACCATCAAGAACAAGTATCCTCTACCGAGGATTGATGACTTGTTCGATCAGTTGCAGGGAGCTGCGGTATTCTCGAAGATCGACTTGAGATCGGGGTACTATCAGCTTCGGGTGAAGGAGTCTGAAGTTCCGAGAACAGCTTTTCGGATGAGATACGGACACTATGAGTTTGTAGTTATGCCTTTCGGGTTAACTAATGCACCGGCCGTGTTCATGCAGTTGATGAACAAGGTCTTTATCGAGTATTTGGATAAGTGTGTCATCGTCTTCATTGACGATATCCTTATTTATTCGAGAAACAAAGAAGAGCATACCCATCACCTGCGTGTGATGTTAGACATTTTGAGGACCGAGCAACTCTATGCAAAGTTCTCGAAATGCGAGTTCTGGCTGAAGGAAGTGATGTTTCTAGGTCACGTGATTTCATCCGATGGAGTTCGTGTAGACCTGCAGAAGGTTGAGGCAGTGTTGGACTGGGCACCGCCTAAGAACGTGAATGAGGTCCGTAGTTTCTTAGGTTTGGCTGACTACTACCATAGGTTTGTCTAGGGTTTCTCGAAACTAGATCGGCCACTTACACAATTACTCCAGAAGTCCAAGAATTTCGTCTGGAATGACGAGAGATAGTCGAGTTTTGAGGAGCTGAAGAGGCGTTTGACTTCAGCCCCGATTTTACCATTGCCATGTGGCAACGAAGGTTTTTCCATTTATAGCGATGCTTCGGGTCAGGGTCTTGGGTGCGTGTTGATGCAGCACGGCAAGACTATTGCGTTTGCGTCAATACAGTTGAGGCCGTATGAGCTTAAGTACCCTACTCACAATTTGGAGTTAGGGGTAGTTGTTTTTGCGCTCAAGATTTGGCGTCACTATCTCTTTGGATCTGCATGTCAGATTTTTACCGATCATAAAAGTCTGAAATACATATTTACTCAGCGGGAGTTGAATATGAGGCAAAGGAGGTGGTTAGAGTTGATTAAGGACTATGACCTCGAAATCCTTTATCATCCGGGCAAGGCGAACGTCATGGCTGACGCCTTGAGTCGGAAACCGGTTGCGTTGCGGATGCTTGAGATCCTTACCTCTCAATCTGAGCTTCAGCGGGATTTGACTGAGTTGAGTGTTGAGATTTTGTTGCCTGTAGCCGTAGGGCAACTTTGTGCTTTAGAGATTTCGTCGTATCTGATCGATGAAATTAAACTGAAGCAACTGGAGGATCCGATAATTATCCAAATCCGAGAGAATGTTCTTAAGGGAAAGTCTCCTGGGTTTGTGATTCATAAAGATCGTGTACTGAGATTTCAGAGTCGGCTGTGTGTATCGAACGACTCAGAATTGAGACAGGGTATTTTATGTGAGGCCCATGCTACACCTTACTTCGTTCATCCTGATTCGAGTAAGATGTACAAGGACCTGAGAAAGAATTTCTGGTGGAATGATATGAAGGAGGAGGTCTCGCGATTTGTAGCGAGATGTTTGACTTGTCAGCAGGTCAAAATCGATCATCAGCGACCGGCCGGGTTATTGCAGTCGCTTCCCATTCCGGAATGGAAATGGGAAGATATTTCGATGGACTTCATCACGATTTTGCCGAGATCGAGGTCGGGCATGAATATGATTTGGGTGATTGTTGATTGTCTGACCAAGTCGGCACATTTCCTGGGCATCAAAGATACTTAGGGCCCGGAGAAGTTGGCTCGTGTGTTTATTGCGCAGATTGTGAGGCTTCACGGTACTCCGAAGTCTATTGTTTCGGATCGGGATGGATGTTTTGTATCGCATTTTTGGCAGGCGGTGCATAAGGCATTGGGTACTCGTTTGCGTTTGAGTACCTCTTTTCATCCTCAGTCAGATAGACAGTCGGAGCGCACTATCCAGACGTTCGAGGATATGTTGCGTGCTTGTGCTCTCGAATGGAGCAGTAACTGGGAGGAGCATTTGTCATTGATCGAATTCACGTACAACAATAGTTGCCACGCATTGATTCGGATGGCACCGTATGAGGCACTTTATGGGCGGCGTTGTTGATCGCCGATTTGTTGGAATGAGGCGTCCGATTTGGTCGGGACCGAACCGGATATCGCGTTAGAGACGAGGCAGAAGGTGGAATTGATTCGGGAATGGATGTTGACTGCCCAGAGTCGACATAAGTCTTATGCCGACGTCCGTCGTCGACCTTTGGAGTTCGAGGTGGGAGACCATGTTTTGCTAAAGGTGTCGCCGACGAGGGGAGTTTTCCGCTTCCGGAAGAAGGGGAAGTTGAGTCCAAGATTTATTGGACCCTTTGAGATTCTCGAGTGAGTCGGTGAGTTGGCATACCGTTTGGCACTACCTCCGGCCTTGAGTCACGTTCATAGCATTTTCCATGTTTCCCAGCTGAGGAAATATGTTCCGGATCCTAGTCACGTCATCGACTATGGTGAGATTAATGTCGCCGAGGATATTACCTTCGAGGAGCGTCCCCTGAAGATTTTAGAGCACCGTGAGAAGCGACTGAGGCATAAGACCATTCCTTTGGTCAAAGTGCAATGGTCGAGGCATGGTGTCGAGGAGGCAACTTGTGAAACCGAAGATAGCATGCGTGCTAGGTACCCCGAGTTGTTTGTTTCTTAAGTTTCGGGACGAAACTTATTTTTAGAGGGGTAGAATATAATATCCGCATTTTTCTTTTCTCGGTATTCTCATTTTTGGTATATTTTTCGTTTTAACAACTCGCTTGTAACTATTTTGATATTTTAAATCTATTTTATTCTTGGAGTTTCTCCATTTGGACGAGTTTCGGAGGTGTTTTGATATTATTCCGTCTTATGTCATGTATTGTTGCATGGAAGTTCGATTCTCGTAAAACCCATTCGATTTTGTAATTTTTTTGGTTGCACGAGTTCGTATGGTTGAGTTGTTCGTGTTGTGAGTTTCGGTTTATTGATCCGACGTCGTATCGTGATTTTCAGATGTTTGGGCCGTTTTGTAATTTCCTATATGTTTAGGGAATTTTACTTTCCTTGTCATTTCTCGGATTCCTCAGTAGTCGGAATTGTCTTTTCCTTCAGCATTCAGCTTCGTCATCGTGAATAATTTATATCTACGCGTTGGAATCTGTCCTTGTGTTGCGCCTCGTTTTCGGGCCGCCCAGTGCAGCTAACTTCGTTAAGCAGTGTTGAACAGCTGCATGCATAACGTGCGTTATGCATGCTTTCTTGCGCGCTATTGGCACCTTCATAACGTATGTTACATCTCATCGCTAACATATGTTATGGCCTTCAGAATATTGGACAGATTGTTCTGTCCGAACCATTACGTACGTTAACTCTTTCTGTTACGTACGTAAAGTCTATGGTAGCATACGCTAAACTATCCGGCGTAGCGTACGCTATCGAACCCAGCGTTGTTGGACAGTGAGTCTGTCCAGATTTGCCCAGACTCTTACATACGTAAAGGCGTTGATGTTACGTACTTAAGCCTCTTGTAGCGTACGCTAGCCGTCTGTTGTAGCGTACGCTAGCGACCTCAGCGTTTTGGGGCAGACTGTTCTGCCCAGCCATTACGTACGCTAATACTTGAGTGTTAACATACGTAATGATCATTACTTATGTTAACCAGCTCATGTAACGTACGTAACGGAAGCCCAGGTTTTATAAACTGGGGGTTGACCTTCACTTCGGCACTTTCTTCTTTTCTTCTCCTCTGACCAAGAGTTGTGTTCCAAGTGAGGTTTTGAGCGATTCTTCAAGTTTTGGCCGTAGAAATCCTTGGAGAATCAAGTATTGTGTTCCTAGTGTAGTTTATCATCATCGTAATCGTCTTCCTCCGTCCGAATCAAGGTAAATCTTCTAAGAACCCCACTTTTGAGTAAATTGGGGTTTTTCGATTTTATTGTTCGATTCGTCCCGTGTTGTTGATTAATTCATGATGAATATGATTAATCTTGTTGGTATTCTTGGTTTTCCTATGGATTCATGGTATATTTCGTGGTATTTTCGTAATCGAGAGGGTTTGGTTGTGGTCCACCCTCGTTGTTGTTCTCGTACGAATGTACATGAATCGTAGGCGGGTTTTCGGATGTATTCCTTTTCCGTATTCATTTGGAAATGGTTGTGATTGTATTCTTCGAATTGTTAGGCTCGGTTCCGTTGGTTCCTAGCGTTCGTCGGTGATTTTTCTTTCCATTCGTTGCGTCGTCAATTATTCAAGGCAAGTATTTTTGGAAACCTTTATGCCTAACATGAAATGGTAATGTATATTGTGTGTGCTTTGCTCACCTCGGGAGGGTCCGACGGGGCCTCGAGGGAATCTACGACTTCACTCTAGATTCACGAGTTTGTTTCGCTAGCCAGCTCGGGAGGGTCCTTAGAGGCCTCGAGTGGGATCAGTGGCTTCACCCCGGTCCTAGGCGATGCCTGTGCGTGATTTATTTTATGATATGGCCAGCTCGGGAGGGTCCTTAGAGGCCTCGAGTGGGACCCAACTTCACCCCGGTCCTAGGCAAATTGATTGTTGACTGTTTGTTTCCGGAAAAGACATATCTGGTTTTTGGTTTTGAAATGAATTTGGTGCATTGTACTATGAAATGTGTAAGCGAATGGTTTGCCTTGATTACTTGTACTAGCGTAATTCCTAACCCCTATGGGGACCCGTTTTGGGGAAATTCTTGTTATGGATTTCAGGTTATGATCAGCCGGACGAGCGAGCGCTGGGACAGTACGAGGATGCTGGCCAGGGTTGTTGACATGTGCATTTGAGTCCTTTTATTTCCGTTGTTCCATTCGATATGGTTGTTGTCTACTTTATAAACTTATAGATTGTACTCGCGAGTACTTATGCTTTTCTCTTTGAATGGTGATTTGTATTTATTGAATTAATTATGTTGTCGGTGTTGATTATTCTGCCGGTTGTACCGGGCGTGTTGTTTGATTTTCATCTGGATGATGTGTGTTTTTACCGTGGTAATTCGTGTCTAGCCTGGTGGGTCCCATGTAGGGGCCCACGGTACTGTAATATACCTTGAATATCTCGGGGGTGTTACAAGCAATGACATGATATTAGCGCACACTACAAGAGGATATTCGCACACGCTAACTGAAAGTATCATAAGCTACTGGACTGAATGAAAGAGCAGTTAACGTACGTAACCATTCATATTAACGTACGTGACAGGGAAATAGCGCATGCTAAAGTATGAGGCTAGCGCACACTAAACAGTGTCTGGCAGAAACGGCTAGTTGGGGGAAATTGCCTATAAATACCAACCATTTGGTATCAAACCACACAACAACTATGAGCAAATCATCTATACTTGTGATATCTTGTAAACATTCTTGTTATTGTATTTGAGCTTATATTGATAAATGTTTGAGTGTTATACACGACAACATACAAGAGAGGAAAAAGAAAGGATAAGATTGGATTCAGTGTTATTAGGATAAAGGATCCGGCATTATTAGAATCACAATCTATATCCACATGAGGTTTGTCTAGTACCCATAGAAATCTAGATAGGTTGATTCTTTGTCCGATAGAAAAGGAAAACGGTTTAACTTAGACCGACAAAAAGACAAGTGTCTGAAAGGTTTATCTAGAATCTATAGAAGACGAGATTGTAACGGTAATCCCTCAACTGATAGAAGAAAGGTGCAGAGGTTGATCTTTAGCCTATAGAAAAAGATATAGGGAGAGGACGTAGGCACGTTTGGCCGAACCTCTATAAATCTTGTGTCGTTTAATTTCTGCACTTTAAATCGCTTCTGCAAAGCGCAAAGAGTTTTATAACTCTTATATATACTCGGCGCCTATCTCAAAACGGCGAAGATACCGATAATCTTGCACCAACAATTGGTATCGGAGTGCGTATTCATATATATAGGATTAATATCCGAGGATAAAAAGATCTGATGGCATTTCAACTTGCCCCGATCGAAGGTCTTGCTTTAAATCGACCACCATTCTTTGATGGATCGAACTTCATGACTTGGAAGAAAAAGATGTCTATCTTTATCCGAAGATACGACATCGAGCTGTGGAAAGTTATATGTCTTGGTCCGAAAATTCCCACGAACACCAACGCTACGCTTAAAAGTTTCAAAGAGTATGATGATTCCGATTGGAAAAATGACCATTATAATTGCAAAGCAACGCAATTATTATATTGTGCTCTAAATCCGGAAGAACACAACTGGATATCTTCGTGTGAAAGTGCCAAAGAGATTTGGAAGATGTTAGAAGTAACACATGAAGGAACGTCTCAAGTCAAGGAGACGAAAATAAACATGCTTCTTCACGACTGCGAGCTATTCCAAATGAAAGATGACGAATCCATTAGAATAATTCTCGACCGATTTTCGATCATTACGAATGGATTGGATTGTTTTGGAAAACCCCTTTCGAGTAGTGAAAAAGCAAAGAAGATCCAACGATCACTACCTCGGGAGTAGGACGACACAGTGACGGCAATTATGGAATCGAAAGATTTAAATAATCTTGATTTTAGCACTCTCGTTGGTTCAACAATAAATTACGAGATTGTTCTAAAATCTCAGAACGCAAAGCCGAAGCCGAAGGAAGGATCAATAGCTATGAAAGCTAAGGTGTCAAAGATCAAAGAAATCTCGGTGGACGAAGATGATGAAGAATCAGCATATTATGCCAAGAATATAAATAAGTTTCAAAACTTATTGAACCATAAAAGGAAGGACATCAAATCGGGCGAATCTAAGAAATTCCACAACAGCTGTCGTATGTGGTAAACCAGGCCACTTTGCAAAGAATTGCTGAGCATCAACTTCCAAGAAGGAAGCATTAATCACAACATGGAGGGACGAAGATTGTAACACCCCCAGGATATCCGAGGTATATTACAGCGCCGTGAATCCCTATATGGGACCCACCAGGCTGAACAGCATCATACCCAACGACTCACAGAAACGATAAAATAACACCACGTCATAAAGACGCAAAACAGAACAATCCACCCGGTTCAACCAGTCAATATAACATCATCATCCAACACAACATAATAAGCAACAATACAATTCAAACGAACAAGAACCCCTTAAGTACTCGAGTACAACTATTAGTTCAAAACCACAAAAGACAAAAAGGTAAAAGACTCTAAAACATCACTCGTGCACCATCATCACGCACGGCCATCATCCGTGTACTGGTCCAGCGCCCGCTCGTCTCGATGAACCTGACCTGAAATTCATAAAACGAATTTCCCCAAAACGGATCCCCAGAGGGGTTAGCAATTACGCTAGTACAAGTAACCAAATGAACAATTTACATCTTACACATATAGTAAATGCATGCAATAAAGAAAACCATTCGAAAGCACTCATTTCCGGAAATGCCAATATCAAAACACATTTGTAAAATTTCACCACAATTAACCGTCGATCCACGTCTCTTGTGGACCCCTACCGAGACCCCGTCGGATCTAACCCGTAGTGAGCATACACACACACACACCATTTCTCATACAATACTACTATGTCAAGATTGTAAGTTCATAAGGATACTTGCCTCGATTAAATAGACGATGACACGAACGGAACGGAAGAGTTGAACACGACCGCAAGGAACCGGCGGAAATGAACCTAACGATTTGAATAGCACAATCACAACCACTTCTAAACGATTATGGAAATGGAATACTCCCGGAAACCCGCCTACGATTCATGTATATTCGTATACAAACAACAACGAGGGCGGACCACAACCGAACCCTCTCGATTCCGTAAAAATCACGAAATATACCATGAATCCGTAGGGAAACTAAGAATACCAACAAGAATAATCATATTCATCATGAATCCATCAACGAAACGGAAAGAATCGGACAAAACCCCAAAATCCCCAATTATCCAAAAAGGTAGGGTTTCAAGAGATATTACCTTGAGTGATTCAAGTATTAAGATCCGTAGAACACGCGTTAGATTGATTATCCGAGCCTCACAACCGAAAAGAAATGATGAAAATCGACCCCCGGATGAAGAACTCTCCCCCTCTATATCCTCTCTCTCGCGACGCAGTGGAAAAATGGGGAAGGAAATGAGCTGCACGCTCAAAACAACACATTTATAGTGTAACACAGCAGAACCTATCGGCCAGCCTATCGGCCGATAGGCCCAACCGATACCCATACGGAATGCCGGCAGTAGAGTCTATCGACCCCCCCTATCGGCCGAAAGGCTCCTGGAAGTTCAAATGTGAAGAAATTTACCTATCGGCCAGCCTATCGGCCGATAGGCCCAACCGATACCCATACAGAATGCCGGCAGTGGAGTCTATCGACCCCCCTATCGGCCGAAAGGCTCCTGGAAGTGCTCGGCCAAAAACTGAAACGACCATAACTCTCTCGTCCGGACTCCGATTGACTCACCGTTTGAACCATTGGAAAGCTAACTCGATGTTATATAATATTGCAAAGATTTATAATTTTTGGAGTCACCAAAAATTAATGGTGATCTAACAAAGTCGAACTCATATGAGGAAAGTTGAAACAACGAACAATACCGAGAATACCATTCACCAGTTGACAGGAAGGACATCTTGAAGATACATGAGGGTCACTGTGACCGAGAAATATACCAAAATGAAAATACAAGGGAAAGAAAAATACCGGATATTACATTCTACCCCTCTAAAAATAAGTTTCGTCCCGAAACTTAAGAAACAAACAACTCCGGGTACCTAGCACGCATGCTATCCTCGGTTTCCCAAGTTGCCTCCTCGACACCGTGTCTCGACCACTGAACTTTGACCAAAGGGATGGTCTTATGCCTCAGTCGTTTCTCACGATGCTCCAAAATCTTCAAAGGACGCTCCTCAAAAGTAATATCTTCAGCAATATCAATCTCGCCATAATCGATGACGTGACTAGGATCCTAACATATTTCCTCAACTGGGAAACATGAAAAATGCTATGAACATGACTCAAGGCTGGAGGTAACGCCAAACGGTACGCTAATTCACCGACTCGCTCGAGAATCTCAAAGGGTCCAATAAATCTCGGGCTCAGCTTTCCTTTCTTCCCAAAATGAAAAACTCCCTTCGTCGGCGACACCTTTAGCAAAACGTGGTCTCCCACCTCGAATTCCAAAGGTCGACGACGGACGTCGGCATATGACTTCTGTCGACTCTGGGCAGTCAACATCCGTTCTCGAATTAACTCTATCTTCCGCCTCGTCTCTAAAACGACATCCGGCTCGGTCCCGACCAAATCGGACGCCTCATTCCAACAAATCGGCGATCGACATCGTCGCCCATATAGTGCCTCATACGGTGCCATCCGAATCGACGCGTGCCAACTATTGTTGTACGTGAATTCGATCAATGGCAAATGCTCCTCCCGATCATTGCTCGATCGAGGGCACAAGCACGCAACATGTCCTCGAATGTCCGGATAGTGCGTTCCGATCCATCCGACCGAGGATGGAAAGAGGTACTCAAATGCAAACGGGTACCCAACGC
This sequence comes from Orobanche coerulescens, assembly GCA_033398695.1. NCBI lineage: Eukaryota > Viridiplantae > Streptophyta > Magnoliopsida > Lamiales > Orobanchaceae > Orobanche > Orobanche coerulescens. The sequence goes on from CM065803.1 coordinate 58,707,965, forward strand.
CTTATGCACTTTGCCAAAAGTGCGATCTGAACGGCCATCACGATCCGAAACGATAGACTTCGGAGTACCGTGAAGCCTCACAATCTGTGCGATAAATATACGGGCCAACTTCTCCGGGCCCCAAGTGTCCTTGATGCTCAGAAAATGTGCCGACTTGGTCAGACGATCAACAATCACCCAAACCATATTCATGCCTAATCTCGATCTCGGCAAACTCGTAATGAAATCCATCGATATATCTTCCCATTTCCATTCCGGAACGGGAAGTGACTGCAATAACCAAGAATGTCGCTGATGCTCGATTTTGACTGGCAAGTCAAACATCTCGCCACAAACGTGCGACTTCCTCCTTCATATCATTCCACCGAAGTTCCTCCTCGTGTCCTTGTACATCTTACTCGAGCCAGGATGAACGGAATAGGGTGTGGAATGGGCCTCACGCAAAATACCTGCCGCAACCACTGGATCGTTCGGCACACAAAGCCGACTGAATCTCAAAACGCCATCCTCGTGAATCACAAACCTGTGAGACTTTCCTTTAAGAACGTTCTCTCGGATTTGAGTAATCATCGGATCCTCTAATTGCTTCAGTTTAATTTCATCGATCAAAGACGACGAAATTTCTAAGGCACAAAGTTGCCCGACAGATCCAGGCAGCAAAACCTCAACATCTAACCCGATCAAAGCCCGCCGAAGCTCAGACTGAGGCGTAAGGACCTCAAGCGTTCGCAACGCAATCGGTTTCCGACTCAAGGCGTCGGCCACGACATTCGCCTTACCCGGATGATAAAGGATTTCGAGGTCATAATCCTTAATCAACTCTAACCACCTCCTCTGTCTCATGTTCAACTCTCGCTGAGTAAATATGTATTTCAGACTTTTGTGATCGGTAAAAATCTGACATGCAGAGCCGAAAAGATAGTGACGCCAAATCTTGAGTGCAAAGACAACCGCCGCTAACTCCAAATCGTGAGTAGGGTAGTTAAGCTCATACGGCCTCAATCGTCTCGACGCATAGGCAATGGTCTTGCCGTCCGCATCAATACGCACCCAAGACCACGACCCAAGCATCGCTAAAAACGGCGAAACCCTCGTTACCACATGGCAACGCCAAAACCGGGCTGAAGTCAAACGCTTCTTCACTCCTCAAAACTCGATCGCCTATCGTCATTCCGCACGAACTTCTCGGATTACGGAGCAACTGTGTAAGTGGTCGGGCCGCCGAGAAACCTCGACAAACCTACGGTAGTAGCCACCAAACCCAAGAAACTTCGGAGCTCTCTCACGTTTTGGGCGGTGCCCAACCCAATACCGCCTCGATCTTCTCGGATCTACACGAACCCCCTCGGTGAAATCACGTGACCCAAAACATCACTTCCTTCACTAACTCACATTTCGAGAACTTCGCATAGAGTTGCTCGGCCCTCAAAATGTCTAACACTATCCGCAAATGATGGGCATGCTCTTCCTCGTTCCTCGAATAAATAAGAATATCGTCAATGAAGACGACGACACACTTATCCAAATACTCGATAAAGACTTTGTTCATCAACTGCATGAACACCGCCGGTGCGTTAGTTAACCCGAAAGGCATAACTACAAACTCATAATGTCCGTATCTCGTCCGAAAAGCCGTTTTCGGCACGTCGGACTCCCTCACCCGGAGCTGATAGTACCCCGATCTCAAATCAATCTTTGAGAATACCGCCGCTCCCTGCAACTGGTCGAACAAGTCGTCAATCCTCGGTAAAGGATACTTGTTCTTGATGGTCACCTTGTTCAATTCACGATAGTCGATACACAAACGTAGTGAACCATCCTTCTTCCGCACAAACAGACCGGTGCACCCCAAGGCGAGGCGCTCGGTCGAACATACCCCGACTCAAGAAGCTCACTCAACCGCTTCTTCAACTCGGACATCTCCGAAGGTGCCATGCGATAGGCGCCTTGAAATAGGAGCCGCACCCGGCTCTAACTCTATAGCGAACTCGACCTCGCGTTCCGGTGGCAATCCCGGTAACTCGTCAGGAAAAACATCAGAAAACTCATTAACGACTGGAATCAACGAAAGCTCGACTCCACCATTCTCCGCCTTCAAGGCGTAGCACCAATAACCAGTACACCCTTTTCGCAGGAGTCTCATCGCCTTCAAGGCGTTAATAACAAACTTCTGGTTCCCCCTCTTTCGCCCGGCGAAAGAGTGCTCGGTGCCATCATCGGCTAACATGGTGATGATTCTCGTGCGGTAGTTCATGATTGTACCATGCCGCTCGAGCCAATCATCCCCGAGAATCAAATCCTCACCCTCAATATCTACAACAATAAGATTAGAGGGCCAAGTCCTCTCACAAATAAGTACAAAACAGTCTCGAACCTCCTGATCACCAACGATCCTATCACCGCTAGGAAGCTTAACGATGAAGGGTTCACAAGGCATCAAACAGTCGAGACTCAAACGGCGTACACAATCCAAAGATATGAACGAATGCGTAGCACCGGAATCGAAAAGCACACTGACAGGATGAGAAAGAATATAGACGGTACCTGTCGCCACGGTAGCCGCTGGGTCATCGACTTTCCGCATCTCATAGACACGCGGGTGGGCGGAGCCAACACTGGAAGCTCCCCCTCTTGAGGGCTGACCCGACCTCTCCCGACCAGCACTCGGCGGAGATTGAGGAGCAACGACCCTGATTCACACTTGGTTCCCTAGGCTGGAATGGAAGCCCGGGCACCAAGGATTCTCTCCCTCTCGGCCTGAGCGGCTTTGTGGCCGGGCACACTGCGATTACGTCGGCAAAGGGCTCAAACAAGTACGACCGACGTGGCACATGCGACCACAATTGAAACACTTCACATCACGGAAAGGAGCACCGGTAGTTCCACGAGGACCCCCAGTGAACGAGCCGACCACCGCCGGCGGGAAGTTAGCAGATTGGGATCTCTGCCGACCCCCACTCTTGTGGCCCGAAAAGTTCCCGCGGACTTCGCTTCTTACTCTCGCGGCCGCCTCACTCGCCGTCACCGACATATCATAAGCAAGGGCCCTACTCGATAATCCTTCAATGTAGTGCATACGAGCCCCGACATATAGTCCGGATCGGCAACTTCATCCGTCTCGGAGAAATGGAAAATCTTGTAACTCTCCTCGACTACTTGGGTCTTCACATAACCCAAATATTTTTTAAAATCAGCAATGGCTTGAGCTACGGGGATATCCCGTGGTTGAACATCATAAAAGCATGTACCCGAGCACATCGTCGGCGGCCACGGGCAATATTCGATCTCCATCAACTCTTGAAACTCAGCCCACGAGCGGCATGGTCTTTGGGCCCAACGGCCTCCCACCGGTCGTGGCGTCCCGGTGAGAAAATATTGAGCAATAGGGACTCTACGTTCCTCGGACGATTAGTGGCAACGAAGACCTTAGATATCTCCTTAATCCACCCTTCCCACTATCGGGTCCGAAGCTCCGAAACCGAGGAGGATGCATCTTGATGAAATCTTGGAGCCAACGATCCGCTCGCCCCGATTAGCGTGGGCTCGATCCGGGTTCGAACCGCTGAGCTATCGCCGCCATTTGGTTCACCATTTGTTGCATTACGGCCGCGATACCAAGATCGGCACGCTCCCGAGAAGAAGCATGGCTATGACGGTCGCGGTGCTGCCGGCTCCCGAAGACCGTGACGTGGCCGCTCCACCGCCGCCCACGTCCCCGGCCGCGTCCACGACCACGACCGCGACCACGACCTCTTCCAAAGATCCATACTGGAGTTAAATAAGTAGCAAAAGCCATACGAGGATCAGCACAAGAAAAGGACAATTACAAGTCGAGAATCAAGGGTACGATACAAGAAATTAATGAACAAAGGAAAGAAAACTTACGGACACGGTAGTAGGAATCATGGCAGCGTGACGATGATGTGCAAAACAAAACACCACAAGACCCAATAAATCAACAAGCCTAGGTATCCATAAACCTAGGTCTCTGATACCATTTTCTGTAACACCCCCAGGATATCCGAGGTATATTACAGCGCCGTGAATCCCTATATGGGACCCACCAGGCTGAACAGCATCATACCCAACGACTCACAGAAACGATAAAATAACACCACGTCATAAAGACGCAAAACAGAACAATCCACCCGGTTCAACCGGTCAATATAACATCATCATCCAACACAACATAATAAGCAACAATACAATTCAAACGAACAAGAACCCCTTAAGTACTCGAGTACAACTATTAGTTCAAAACCACAAAAGACAAAAAGGTAAAAGACTCTAAAACATCACTCGTGCACCATCATCACGCACGGCCATCATCCGTGTATCTTGGTCAGTAGCGCTCGTCTCGATGAACGACTGAAATTCATAAAACGAATTTCCCCAAAACGGATCCCGAGAGGGGTTAGCAATTACGCTAGTACAAGTAACCAAATGAACAATTTACATCTTACACATATAGTAAATGCATGCAATAAAGAAAACCATTCGAAAGCACTCATTTCCTAAATGCCAATATCAAAACACATTTGTAAAATTTCACCACAATTAACCGTCGATCCACGTCTCTGTGGACCCCTACCGAGACCCCGTCGGATCTAACCCGTAGTGGTTAAAAGCAAGCTCGTCGATCCACGTCTCTTGTGGACCCCTACCGAGACCCCGTCGGATCTAACCCGTAGTGAGCATACACACACACACCATTTCTCATACAATACTACTATGTCAAGATTGTAAGTTCATAAGGATACTTGCCTCGATTAAATAGACGATGACACGAACGGAACGGAAGAGTTGAACACGACCGCAAGGAACCGGCGGAAATGAACCTAACGATTTGAATAGCACAATCACAACCACTTCTAAACGATTATGGAAATGGAATACTCCGGAAACCCGCCTACGATTCATGTATATTCGTATACAAACAACAACGAGGGCGGACCACAACCGAACCCTCTCGATTCCGTAAAAATCACGAAATATACCATGAATCCGTAGGGAAACTAAGAATACCAACAAGAATAATCATATTCATCATGAATCCATCAACGAAACGGAAAGAATCGGACAAAACCCCAAAATCCCCAATTATCCAAAAAGGTAGGGTTTCAAGAGATATTACCTTGAGTGATTCAAGTATTAAGATCCGTAGAACACGCGTTAGATTGATTATCCGAGCCTCACAACCGAAAAGAAATGATGAAAATCGACCTGGATGAAGAACTCTCCCCTCTATATCCTCTCTCTCGCGACGCAATGGAAAATGGGGAAGGAAATGAGCCGTATTCACGCTCAAAACAACACATTTATAGTGTAACACAACAGAACCTATCGGCCAGCCTATCGCCGATAGGCCCAACCGATACCCATACTAATGCCGTAGTGAGTCTATCGACCCCCTATCGGCGAAAGGCTCTGGAAGTTCGAATGTGAAGAAATTTACCTATCGGCCAGCCTATCGGCCGATAGGCCCAACCGATACCCATACGGAATGCCGGCGGTGGAGTCTATCGACCCCCTATCGGCCGAAAGGCTCTGAAGTGCTCGGCCAAAAGCGAAACGACCATAACTCTCTCGTCCGGACTCCGATTGACTCACCGTTTGAACCATTGGAAAGCTAACTCGATGTTCTATAATATTGCAAAGATTTATAATTTTTGGAGTCACCAAAAATTAATGGTGATCTAACAAAGTCGAACTCATATGAGGAAAGTTGAAACAACGAACAATAACGAGAATACAATTCAACAGTTGACAGGAAGGACATACTGAAAGATACATGAGGGTCACTATGACCGAGAAATATACCAAAATGAAAATACAAGGGAAAGAAAAATACCGGATATTACAAAGATGATGGGGATGATTATAATCAAAATAACCTCGCACTTATGGCCAGAAGTTCATTTGACGAAAGCGACGTCGAAAGCCAAGTAAGTAATTCTTACGATAAATTATTTGAAGCATTCGAATTATTGCATACTGATTTTCAAAATGCTTTATCCGAAATAAAATCCCTTCAGGCTAAAAATAAATTATTGGAAACCGAAATTTCCAAAATTCTTGAAAAAGGGAAATCTTTAGAAACCGATCATTCAAATTGTCTTGATAATAAAAATAAATTAAAGAATGATCTTTTGAAAGTTCAAGACGAACTTAGAAATTTAACGAACAAATTTTCTCTCGGAAACGAGAAATTTGAAAATATATTTTCTGTTCAAAAATATACGCTAAACAACAGGGGTTAGGATTCAAACCGCATAATAAAACCGAATCCTTAAATTTGAAAATACCCGTTGCGAGAAATGTTTAAAAATTGGACATCATATTTCAAATTGCAAAAGCCCACGTCGGAAGATAAAAATTAAGAAAATTTGGATTCCTAAAGGAACCAACATTCCAAATATCGTCTATATTTCAAAAGAAAATTCAACTATCGGTTGGATCCCCAAAAATCAAAATTAAATATTTCATCAATTGGTATCTTTATCTTTGATATTTTTAAAATCGATATTTAACTTAGGGGGGGTTGTTATATTTTTAATGGTGAGATATATTTTACCCATCCTACCTTACTAAGATAATCCGAGTACCCAGCTTTGACATGACCTGCTCAAGATGATTGAAGTCTTGATAGCTGTTTTAATTGAACAACACTAAAAAAATTTAACGAGGAGTTTTATCCTATGTAGCATGTCTATGCTGGCTAACATGCATCTAAACATACATCGCATCACATACATGCTATTAACTATATGTAAAAACAGGAATAAAACAAAGAATATTTTTTCTGTTTTATTATTCTTTTAAATTAATGTGTTTTTTAAAATAATTACATGTGAATCCACAGGTGCAATGAATGTGCCAATTGTCTTGCTCCAAAAATTAAGCCTTTGGTCAAATCTAAGATCCAATAATATAAAGAAGGCTTTTCCGGATTTTAATTCACCAAAAGACAAATTTGTGGATTTAGATGTAAATTAAACTATTTTAAATGATAGTGAAATTAATTGTTGAACTAATAGTTATCTATATGTAATAAGAGGAAGAGTAATGATACTCTTACACATCATTTACACCAAAAATTTACACCCTACATTAAACAGTGTTGTACCTTGTACTTTATAGATAATACAGTATCAAAATATTAAAAGTATTTACTAATGTTACACATTTAATGTACATGGTATAATACTATTTAATGTTTGGTGTAAAAGAGGTTGTAAAAGGTGTGTAAGGGTAGCATTACCCAGGAAGAGTAATGATACTCCTACACATAGCATTACCCAATAAGAAAATCTAAATGAAGTACTTGATGAAATTCGCCCTATTATTGTTGATGAATAAATGGGTTATGCATATTTTATCTCGTTATATGTTACTACGATATTATAGATAATGGAAAACAAAATAAAAATATTTTTTCCTATTTTTTCTATTTCCGGCTAATAATTTTTTTAAAGAAAACAGATCAATATAAAATAAATAATAAATATTTATTTTTATTTTATTATTTTCTGTTCCTATTTACGTTTATAAAAAATTTAAGAAATAGAATATTTTAAAAGAAAAACAGAAAAAATATTCTTTTTTTATAATCTTATTTTCTCTGTTTTCTTATTTTCGGTTAACAAAAATATTTTCATAAACACATTAGTTTAAAATAAAAAAAATATTAGACAAAATTATCGAGTCTTTTAACAATAAGGCTTGTTTGGTTTGGGAATGATCTGATTGGGTAAATAAGGTGGTCAACGCCAAACAAAATTTTAGATCTAAATGTAATTGTTGATATAATGGAGGTCTGTTTGTGCGAGACGTCTCTACCAGAGGTGATGGACGAAATAAACCTACAATAATACCAGCATTAATTGTTTGGACAAAGAACAAAAAAATCTATACTTCTATTAAAAGAGAGTTGCGAACACATGTCATTTTGTAACTTTTTTTTTAATATAGTTATATATATATATATTAACTCTGCCTGTGGGTGTCTTCTTGACATTCATTGCCAGTCCCAAGCCCGGATAAAAGAGGAGGGTTGCGGTAGGTTAGTGGCAGCCAGCGTAAAACTCGTCACATCCCATGGACATGAATCAAACTTTGAAAATCGTTGGGGCGTCTCCTCAGAAGTGACGCACTGCATTTCATAGGCCCGGGTGCAGTGATAAGTATGCAAGGGTTGCTTGGTCGTCGCCCAGAAGCGGTGCGCCACCTTTACATCTGAGGGTGGTGTCAAATGAGAAAGGATGCGCTACACTTCATAGGCCCGGGTGTAGTGAAAAATATGCAAGGGTTTCTAGGTCGTCGCTCGGAAGCGGCGCGCCACCTCGAAGTATGGGTGTGGTGTCAAATGTGCAAGAATACTTGCAGCGTGGACGGGGACAGACAGAGAAGTTAGTTCATGCGGCTAGTAAGGTGCAGTTTGGAACTTGGAACATTGCTCTTTGATGGGGAGATCGGCAGAAGTGGGGGAGGTTATGAAAAGGAGGAAGATTCACATAATGTGTCTACAGGAGACTAAGTGTTTTGGCGAGAAGGCAAGAGTGTTAGCTCCTTGGAGTTACAAGCTTCGGTACTCTGGAAAGGATAGAAGTACAAATGGAGTGGGTATCGTCATTGATAAAGAATTCATTGATGATGTGGTGGAAGTGTCAAGAAAGAGCGATAGAATAATGAGTATTAAGCTTGTGATAGAGGATGAGTTTCTAACTATCATAAGTGTTTATGCACCACAAGTAGGATTGGATGCATCGATCAAACAAGAATTTTGTAAAGATTTGGAAGAGGTTGTCGAACGAATTCCTATGGGTGAGAAATTGATCATTGCTGGTGACCTCAATGGGCATGTCGGTGTTAGCAGAGATGGCTTTGAGAGCATTCATGGTGGCTTTGGTTTTGGGGATAAGAATGAAGCAGGAAATGGTATATTAGATTTCGCATTAGCTCATGACTTGGGTATTATGAACACTTGGTTCGAGAAAAGGGACTCTCATTTGGTGACATATAGAAATGGAGATAATGCAAGTCATATTGATTTCTTTTTAGTAAGGAATGTTTGGAGGAAATGTTTTACTAATTGCAAGGTGATACCCGGTGAGAGTGCTGCAACGCAGCATAGGGTTGTGGTGCTTGACTTTCGAGGTAAGAGGCACTTAAGAAAGAGTAGACCACAAGTTGACCCTCGAATTAAGTAGTGGAAGCTCCAAGGGGAGAGTCGACATACTTTTGTGGCTAAGATTGCTGATAGTGGTATTTGGTCTGATTGCACGGAGATGGATATAGATTCGATGTGGAACTTATTGGAGCATAACATAAAGGAAGTTGCAAAAGAAGTCCTAGGAGAATCTAAAGGAAACAGACCATCAAGTAAGGACACATCTTGGTGGAATGATGAAGTTAAGCAAGCGATAAAGACCAAATGTGAATGTTATAAGGTATTGGGTAAATGCTCGAGTGATGAGAATTATGAGAAGTACAAGAAAGCTCGAACATAAGCTGAAAGGCATTGAGAAATGCCCGATCAAAGGTCAATCAAGAATTATATGCAAGATTAGATACAAAAGAAGGGGAAAAAGATATCTATAAACTTGCTCGAATGAGAGAGAAGAAGACGCGAGATATTGGAAAAGTTAAATGTGTAAAAGATACTAACCAAAAAGTTTTGGTTCAAGATAAAGAGATAAAAGAGAGATGGAGGTCATACTTTGGTACCCTATTCAATGGCCATCAAGAACAAAATATTGGGAATTTAAACATCCCCTCAAGTATGGTTAACCGAGAGTTTAAGAGGAGAATTCAAAAGGGTGAAGTGACACTTGCATTGAAGAAGATGGGGTCAAAGAAAGCAGAAGGACCGGATGGTATACCTATTGAAGTTTGGAGGTGTTTGTGGGAGAGAGGGATCGAATGGGTAACTATGCTTTTCAATAAGATTTGGAGAAGCAATAAGATGCCATCAGCATGAAGGAAAAGTATTCTTGTCCCTTTGTATAAGAATAAAGGTGATGTTCAAGATTGTTCTAATTATCGCGGAATTAAACTAATGAGTCATACCATGTAGTTGTGGGAACGAGTGATTGAACAAAGGATCAGGAAATGTGTGAAGATAATAGAAAATCAGTTTGGATTTATGCCTGGAAGATCGACCATGGAAGCAATTTATCTTATCCGGCAGTTGATGGAACATTATCGAGATAAAAAGAAAGATCTACATATGGTTTTTATTGATTTAGAGAAGATATATGATAAAGTACCAAGAGAAGTACTTTGGTGGGCCTTAGCAAAGAAGGGTGTATCGCGGAAATATATTGACATTATAAAGGACATGTATGATGGAGCTAGTACAAGTGTACGTACTAATGTTGGGAGGACAGAAGAATTCCCTATTACGATTGGGGTGCATCAAGGATCTGCTCTTAGTCCTTTTCTCTTTGCCATAGTCATGGACGAATTGACAAGAGAAATTCAAAATGACGTTCCGTGGTGTATGATGTTCGCAGATGATATTGTGTTGATTGATGAAATGAAGGTTGGAGTGCAACAGAAATTGGAACTTTGGAGGGATACTTTGGAAGATCGAGGCTTTAGGCTGAGCAGAAGTAAGACTGAATATATGGAGGGTAGGTTTAGCGAAAACAGTGATAGAGAGGCGGGGATGATCACATTTGATGGGAAAGTTGTTCATGGATCCACTTTCTTTTGGTATCTTGGATCTATTATCCAAAAGGATGGAGAGCTAGATGGTGATGTGGCTCACAGAATAAAGGCCGGCTGGTTGAAGTGGAAGAGTGTCACAGGAGTTTTATGTGATCCTGACATGCCTCATAGATTAAAGAGTAAATTTTACCGCACGGCAATTAGGCCTGCACCGTTATATGGCACCGAGTGTTGGGCTGTAAAACAGTGTCACGTTCAAAAAATGAATGTGGCGGATATGCGTATGATACGATGGATGTGTGGTCATACAAAAAAAGGATCGACTCAGAAATGAGGTGATTAGAGAGAAGGTAAGAGTTGCGGCTATAGAAGACAAGATGATGGAGAATCGATTACGATGGTTTGGTCATGTGAGAAGAAGACCTGTTGATGCCCCAATGAGGAGGCTAGAAAGTTGGGGAACAAGTAATGTTATGAAAGGTAGAGGAAGACCCAAGAAAAGTTGGATAAAGATGATTGAAAATGATATGCGGTTTCTTGGAATTGGAGAAAGTATGGCGATAGAGAGGTAAATGTGGCGGGAAAGAATACGGATGATGGATGGATCTGATTTTTTTTCTTCTGTATTTTATTCCTATTTTCTTTTATTCCATGTTATCTGTTAATTTATTTTTCAGGATTTTTCTTTTTTTTTTCATTCTCTTTTTTTATTTGCTTTTTTCTCTATTTTTTCCTCCTTTTCTCCTTTTATGTTATTTATGTAACGATTATTGACAGTTTCAAAGTTTGATTCATGTTAGCCGACCCCAAATCATTTTGGGACTAAGGCTTAGATGTTGTTGTTGATGTTGTTGTATAGTTGTATATATATTGAGAAATATCTTCTTATTTCAGAAAAATAGAAAAGGAAAAAAAATCTTGAATATGTGATGTTGGACTGTTGTTCCACAATTTACACTCATCTACTAACAAAAAATCTTTCGTTATTTGTTTAGCTTAAAATTTTAGGTATTTATATTTTTTTGGCATGAAGTTTATTCTTAATAAAAAATATATCTAATTATTTCTTATTTCAAAATATTCAATTAGACATCCGTATTAAATATTGTAACTTTAATAGATTTACATTAATCACGAAAAGAAAACTATATTAGAAAAATATAGATATTAATTTTCAATTAAATTTATTAATCCCAAAGAAAAATCACTTTTAAGAAATTATATTTAAAACTCGTATTGCTTACATAAAAAATAAATCATGATATTTATTTAATTATAATAACCATAAATAATAATAGAATTAATTTGTTCCTACATTTTTTATGGTATGGCCCTTCAAATTTATTAATATAATAGACACTAATATAAAATTTCTTCTTCAATTACTTATATTTTCTAATATAATTAAAATTTTATTTTATTAAAATTAATGTCGAAGATCCTCGAAAAAAATTCAAGAGATAAAGACAACATTTTTTAATATCCAGTATTGTGTGATAAAAACGAGCACGGCCACATGTTCCTCAACGGAAGGGTTAGGTATGAGCTCTTCGCAAGGAACTCGACCCTAGCATCATATTATTAATAAATCAACGACCGAACGATGGAATAATAATCATAGAACGCCCGAATCCCTCTATGACATTCTACCGGACACCTTCAAGGTGTCGATTAGGAACCCAACAAAACGACGAATCCTCGGCAATCAAACCATGGAACAGCAAGGAAATTGATATAATACGGCTCAGTAATCATTAATCCATCACTAATCTAAGTTACTACGGATTAAATGGATGAAATCAAACAAAATCCCCAATTTTCCCAAAACTAGATTTTTAGGAAATCTATCCTTGATTCGGTCGATCGTAGGATGTTATGTAATGATTAATCAAATGTTAGAAACTCAAGAACTTCATAGATTGGTAGTTGAACAACATGTCTTCGTGATCTCAGAGTATCGGCCACGGAGGAGATGAATTGAGTGAGAAAATGAGTGAAGAAGTAGCCTGCCCGACCAATATATACTGCCCAGCATGTAATATCCGGATTTATCACTGTGTATTTTACCTGTATTCAAACCCTGTATTATTCGGAATTGTAATCTTGATGATTGGAGTATGATATTTCTTACATTGATATCTTTGTACATAAGTATAGCAACATGCAAAATTTCTCATGCAAACTCGGGATAGCGCACGCTAAGAATGTAGCTTAACGTGCGCTATCGAGCTACTACTAGCGCACGCTATGAATGTAGGAGTTGCATGCGCTAAGCACTCAATTATTGAGTGGGACGGCTAACACATGCGCCAGCCGGGACATGGGTCCGGATAAGATTCCCGCGGACGAACCTGGACAGTTTTGAAGTCAACTCTTATTAGCGCGCGCTAAGTAATGCTTAGTAGCGTGCGCTAATTAGCTAAAGTGCAGAATATTATAAATGAGACAACAACCCGTTTTGGCTTACATTTCATTCGTCCATTCTTCATTCTTGAGAGGCCAGAGAGCTATAATAATCCTTCTACACACTTAGAACACATTTTCTTGATCCTTGTATATTGGTTATCACTTGTGAGTGATCATTGGAGTGGAATAGCACCTTGGAGTGGCATACAACCAACCGGAGTCGGATTCTACCTTACGGTTCAGTGATTTTCGTTATATTAAGGTATGTTCAACCTATCTCCAGACTTAGAGTTGGATTCTAAAGAATTAGATGATCATGTTAACAAGATATTGATTTTTCATTAGTGAATTATTCAACATGCATCATGTTTGGAATATAGAGATGGTTATGCCTCAAGTACCTTGATTATGAACATCATGATTCGAATCTTATTACAATGAACAAGTAGAGGAAGCTTCTATCATTGGTAATCCAAATCTCGTAGATGACTTCATAGCAATCATGGACTTGACTTTAACATCATTATTGTTAGATGGATCTAAGGGATTGATCATGGAAGGATTTATCTAGTATAGATGGAATGCTAAACAACTACAGTATGATAATTTTGATTGATATAAAGGTGTCGATATCAACCGTTAAGCCTTTCGAATTGTCGTATGAGGATTGTAGTCGAAATGGAAGATGGTTTCATAATGGTATACATATCCCTGAATCCGAAGTTGTTGTTATCCGTAAGATCATTCATAATCGTATGAACATGATATTCATGGAGGTAACATGAATTATCACGGAAGATTTCATTGTTTTGATCATGATGAGAACAGTCTACTGCCTAGCAGTAAACTGCCATGCACAGATAGCGCACGCTAAGCTATGAAGATTAACGTGCGCTATCGAGCACGAGTTAGCGTACGCTACGTTTGGTACGTAACGTACACTAGGCCATCGACGAAGTCACCGACCGATCGGTGAAGTACCGACCATGCATAGTTAGCGACGCTAAAGCTTTGTTGTTTGCGTGCGCTATCGAGCAGACTTAACGCACGCTACACAGAGTACTTAGCGTGCGCTAAGCAGTTCAGGCAGATTACATTTTATGAGCTTTTGGCCGTAAATCGAATTGTTAAACATTCGTACGACGTGAGATAAATTCTATATCATTTCTTTTGTTAAGGTTTGATCTTGTTACGTGATTGATTGAGGAGGACGACCTTCGAGTGTTCGTTTTCGTGGAAGTATTGTTCTTGTCTTCAAATCGAGGCAAGTACCTTAATTGTTTTATGTATTGATGTTATACATATTGTCATGCATGTATGTCGTTGTTGTATGTCCACCTCGTGTTGGTCCGACGGGATCATCGGGGGATCTATGCTAGCGTGCGCTGGATCATCGGACGGGTTTTCTCCACCACGGGTTGGTCTGACGGGATCATCGTGGGTTCTAGGTAGTGAACGCTGGATCGTCGGAATTACCATGTGTATGTTATGATATCATGTTGTGATTATCAGTTGTGTATGTTATGTTTGAGTTTCTCGCAGGAGAAGACTCGTTTGACATTTTATCATTTACGTTATTATTATTATTATTCTGCGTGTGACGTTGAATGATATGGTGTGGTACTTGTACTAGCATCGTTGTGCTAACCCCTCCGGGGGTGAACATTTTGTTTATGTTCAGGATCCAGGAGAGCGGTAAAACAACCAATGGAGCTGCATGACGACGAGGGTGCAGAGTGATGTTCCGGCTGGGTTTATTTGTCTGTTGTTTATTGGTTATTTCAATAAGTACTCGAGTACGAAGTCATTTATGATGAATTTGAATTTGGTGATGTATTATTAAGTTCCTGTTGAACAATTGTACTTTCGATTTGGTCGAATCGTTGTATCTTAATCCCGATATTTCCATTCGTTAGTATTTCTTAATGTCTGCTCAATTCTTTCACCTTGTAAATCCTTATGTAAAGGATTTACGGCGCTGTAATATTCCTGAATATATCGGGGGTGTTACAGAATATGGTATCGGAGCTAAGATTATGGATATCTTGGCCGTTGGGTTAAAATAGGGGTCATTTATGTCTTTTGAGGTAACCAGCCGTGAATGACATCACTGCACTGCCTACGTCTTCATGCGAATGGTGGTTGTAAGTTCCTAAACTCTATCTCGTTCTTTACATGTTATGTCCCTTTATACTCGAATATTAGAACGATGTTGTTTCCTGTATATTGAGTATTTATGCTTACAGTATGTTAAGAGGCGGACGTGGATGTGGTCGCGGTCGTGGATGCGGACGAAGAAATGCTGAAATAGAAGCGTCGCCTTGTAATCAGGCCAGTCATAGCTCAGGCGAGCCGCAACAATCTATTAATAACGAACCGGAACCTGCTGTACTAGAGATCCTTCGTCAAGTGGTGAACCAGATGACTCAGTTCGCCCAAGTCGTGGACCGAATGCAAGTGGCGGTGGGACTACAGCAGGGAGAGAGACAGCAAGGGATCCCAGACATGGGAAATCGAGGTGACCGGTGGCTGCAAGAGGTGGCGAAGATGCAACCATCCAAATTCGACCAGATTTCGAGACTCCCACAGGGACCATTGGTTGAAGGAACTGGAGAAAATCTTTGCCTAATTAATCGCCCAGATGACCGAGAGCCTCTATCGCACAATACTTTCTCGATAGGAAGCGTCCGAATGGTGGGAAGCCATCCGGCTGTAGACCATGATGCCGATTGACAGAGTTTAAATTGATGATGGAAGCTCGATTGCCCTCGCCCCGTGAGGGAAGCCAAAGTTCGGGAGTTTTTCTCCGCTCATCCTTCGATGTGCGTGTCCTGCAATTAAGACGTTTAACCAAAGAAATGGCATTTGTTCGACATCCGGTCGCAGATGCGTAAATGATGATCCAGTTCGATATGAGGATGAAACCAGAAATCCAGAGGTACATGGCCGGATTTGAATGTACCACACTCCGTCAATAACAGGATAAGGCATAGGCGTATGAGATCAAGGAAGCAGCTATGGAGAAATTTTCTAATCCAAGAAACAGAAAGTCTCTGGTACTTTTACAGAGCACAAGAATAGCGGGCCCCGTAAGGCCTAGTCATCCTTTCACTCTTTCAAGAAACCTCCGCACCCGGTTAGGAGCGGAAAGAACTTCGGAGCGACATCAACTATTACTGATGTTACCAGGAATGCTTTAATCGCGCAGACGGCACTATCGGCAATTGACCCCTACCCGCCGTGACTTGTTTTGATTGTGGACAAGAGGGACATCGGGCGTTGTTTTGTGAAGAGGTCGCAAAGTCTTTTAGAGGCCCGTACCCCACAAATGGTCGAAAGGAAACCAAGATCCAACAGACGCAAAGAAAGTGTTCAGATGCCTCAAAATTTTGGCCATGGACGAGGCAGAGGCAGTGGGACCGAAAGGGGACATCGAGTGCCGGATCTGTTCCCCCACGCTTGTACGAGATGAGGAGGACAGACGATCGGCATCTTCTTTGCCGATCGTGCAATCGGCCCAGATCTTTTCCCGGCATTAGCGTTTTATTCGATACAGGAGCTACGCATTCTTTTATATCTTTGTCTTGTGTATATCGTTTGAATATTTCCGGTTTTCATACTTGTGAATCTTATGTTGTTGGTTTACCGAGTGGAGAGAGGATTGTCGGGAACTTAGAAACTAGAAATTTCCTTGTATCATTTGGAGGCAGAGAATGGTTCTCAAATCTGATCGTGATAGAAATGCAAGGAAACGACCTGATACTCGGAGACGATTGGCTTAATCGATATGGAGCAATTGTAAACTACCGAAGGAGGAATATCTCGCTAATCGCTGATGATGGTTCCGAAATATTGTTCGAGGGGTGGAAACCGGGAAGCTCAGGAAAATTGATCAAGGCGATGAAAGTTGTCAAATTGTTGAAACAGGGCTGTATCGGATACTGGTGCTATGCAATGAAGAAAGAAGACGAAATTGTGGAACTTTCATCCATTCCTGTTGTGAACAAATTTCCAGATGTATTTCCTGACGAGTTACCTGGACTACCTCCACGAAGGGATGTAGAATTTACCATTGAGCTGGAACCCGGAGCTACACCAATTTCTAAGGCGCCGTATCGTATGGCACCTACTGAGATGTACGAACTGAAAAAGCAGATGGAGGAGTTACTGGACAAAGGCTATATTCAGCCAAGCGTTTCGCCCTGGGGAGCGCCAGTTCTTTTTGTCCGAAAGAAGGATGGATCGCTTCGACTGTGTATTGACTATCGAGAGCTGAACAAGATGACGATTAAGAACAAGTATCCGTTGCCACGGATTGATGATCTGTTTGACCAGTTGCAAGGGGCAACAGTATTTTCTAAAATCGATCTGAGATCAGGGTATCATCAGCTGAGGATTAAGGAATCTGATGTTCCGAAATCAGCATTCAGAACTCGCTACGGACATTATGAGTTTGTAGTGATGCCGTTTGGTCTCACTAACGCACCTGCTGTATTTATGCAATTGATGAACCGAGTGTTCATCGAATTTTTGGATAAATTTGTGGTCGTGGTCATTGATGACATTCTGGTGTATTCTAAGAGCCCGGAAGAACATGCGCAGCATTTGCGGATTGTATTGGAACTTTTGAGAAGCGAGCAATTGTACGCCAAACTTTCTAAGTGTGAATTCTGGATAAAGGAAGTAATGTTCCTCGGCCATGTGGTGTCAGCTAAAGGAGTCCGAGTAGATCCTCAGAAGATCGAATCAATTATGGATTGGAAGCCTCCAAAGAACGTGAAAGAAGTCCGAAGCTTCTTAGGACTTGCTGGATATTATCGTCGATTCCTGGAAGGGTTTTCTAAAATCTCCCGCCCACTTACTCGACTCCTGCAGAAAACTCAAAGGTTTGAGTGGAATGAGTTGTGTCAGGTTAGCTTTGATGAATTGAAGAAGAGATTGACGACGGCACCGATTCTATCACTTCCACAGGGAACTGGAGGATTTATAGTTTACAGTGATGCTTCGAACCAAGGGCTCGGATGCGTATTGATGCAGAATGATAAGGTGATCGCTTATGCGTCGCGACAGCTGAAACCTTATGAAGTGAATTACCCAACACATGATTTGGAGCTAGCAGCAGTAGTTTTTGCTTTAAAGATCTGGAGGCATTATCTGTACGGGACTCACTGTCAGATCTTTACGGATCACAAGAGTCTCAAGTACATATTCAGTCAGAAAGAGTTGAATATGCGGCAGAGAAGATGGTTAGAGCTGATCAAGGACTATGACCTGGAGATTTTGTATCATCCAGGCAAAGCGAACGTAGTGGCCGATGCACTCAGCCGCAAGCCTG
Source organism: Orobanche coerulescens (assembly GCA_033398695.1). Classification (NCBI taxonomy): domain Eukaryota; kingdom Viridiplantae; phylum Streptophyta; class Magnoliopsida; order Lamiales; family Orobanchaceae; genus Orobanche; species Orobanche coerulescens. The sequence goes on from CM065803.1 coordinate 58,726,377, forward strand.
TTTCTATTCAGATGCTGGAGACTCTGACCTCCCAACTTAGCCTTCAACGAGAGATGATTCGAGAAGAAATTGAAGTGTGGTTACAAAGAGTCCAAGGACAACTGTGCGTGATGGAAATAACTTCATCATTAACCGAAGAAATCAAATCTAGACAGGCAGATGATCCTCTGATGATTCGGTTACGTGATGAAGTGATCAAGGGAAAGGCCCCCGGATTCATAATTCATGATGATGGAGTTTTGAGATTTCAGAACCGACTCTGTGTTCCTGATGTCGATGTTCTGAAACAGACAATTATGAAGGAAGCTCACAGTTCGCACTATTCTATCCACCCAGGCACCAGTAAGATGTATAAGGACTTGAAGCAGAATTTATGGTGGGGCAATATGAAGAAAGATGTAATGGACTATGTTTCGAAATGCTTGACTTGTCAGCAGGTTAAGATCGAGCATCAACGGCCTGCCGGAATGTTGAAGCCACTCCCGATTCCTGAATGGAAGTGGGAGGACATATCGATGGACTTTATCACTAGTATGCCTACAACCAGGACAGGAATGAACATGATTTGGTTGATAGTTGATCGTTTAACCAAATCAGCTCATTTTCTGGGCATTAAGGACACGTGGGGACCAGAGAGGTTGGCACGAGTATTTATTTCGGAGATAGTTCGATTGCATGGTACGCCGAAAACCATTGTTTCTGATCGAGACGGCCGTTTTGTGTCTCACTTTTGGAAAGCAGTTCATAAGGCCTTGGGGACCGAATTGAACTTCAATACAGCTTATCAGCCGCAGACTGACGGACAATCTGAGAGGACCATTCAAACGGTGGAAGATATGCTGAGGGCCTGTGCCTTAGACTGGTCAACTAATTGGGAAGTTCATCTACCGTTGATTGAATTTACCTACAACAATAGTTGACATGCTTCCATTAAGATGGCACCGTTTGAGGCATTATACGGGAGGAGATGTAGATCTCCCCTATGTTGGGACGATTCATCAGACTTAATCGGGACAGAACCAGAGTTGATCGTACAGACTCGAGAAAAGATAGCCTTGATTCGTGAAAGGCTGTTGACCGCCTGCAGTCGCGTAAATCTTACGCAGACGTACGTCGTCGCCCATTGGAGTTCAGTACTGGAGACCATGTACTTTTGAAGGTTTCTCCTACTCAGGGAATCTTTCGTTTTGGAAGGAAAGGAAAGCTGAGTCCAAGATATATCGGACCATTTGAGATCCTTGAGAGAGTTGGGGAGTTGGCATACAGATTGGCATTGCCGCCGTCATTGTGCCATGTTCATAACGTGTTCCACGTATCCCAGTTACGGAGGTATATACCAGATCCCAGTCATATCATTGATTTCGGCGAGATCGAACTCGTGCAGGATGGGACGTTTGAAGAAAGACCGGTCAAGATACTCGAGAGCCGAGTTAAGCAGTTGAGGAACAAACCAATCGTATTGGTCAAAGTTCAATGGTCACGTCACGGAATGGAAGAAGCCACATGGGAAATGGAAACTGGTATGAAGTCCAGATATCCCGAGTTATTTTCGTCTTGAGTTTCGGGACGAAACTCCTTTTTAGTAGGAGAGTATGTAATATCCGGATTTATCACTGTGTATTTTACCTGTATTCGAACCCTGTATTATTCGGAATTGTAATCTTGATGATTGGAGTATGATATTTCTTACATTGATATCTTTGTACATAAGTATAGCAACATGCAAAATTTCTCATGCAAACTCGTGATAGCACACGCTAAGAATGTAGCTTAACGCGCGCTATCGAGCTACTACTAGCGCACGCTATGAATGTAGGAGTTGCATGCGCTAAGCACTCAATTATTGAGCGGGATGGCTAGCACATGCGCCAGCCGGGACATGGGTACGGATAAGATTCCCGCGGACGAACCTGGACAGTTTTGAAGTCAACTCTTATTAGCGCGCGCTAAGTAATGCTTAGTAGCGTGCGCTAATTAGCTAAAGTGCAGAATATTATAAATGAGACAACAACCCGTTTTGGCTTACATTTCATTCGTCCATTCTTCATTCTTGAGAGGCCAAAGAGCTATAATAATCCTTCTACACACTTAGAACACATCTTATTGATCCTTGTATATTGGTTATCACTTGTGAGTGATCATTGGAGTGGAATAGCACCATGGAGTGGCATACAACCAACCGGATTCGGATTCTACCTTACGGTTCAGTGATTTTCATCATATTAAGGTATGTTCAACCTATCTCCAGACTTAGAGTTGGATTCTAAAGAATTAGATGATCATGTTAACAAGATATTGATTTTTCATTAGTGAATTATTCAACATGCATCATGTTTGGAATATAGAGATGGTTATGCCTCAAGTACCTTGATTATGAACATCATGATTCGAATCTTATTACAATGAACAAGTAGAGGAAGCTTCTATCATTGGTAATCCAAATCTCGTAGATGACTTCATAGCAATCATGGACTTGACTTTAACATCATTATTGTTAGATGAATCTAAGGGATTGATCATGTAAGAATTTATCTAGTATAGATGGAATGCTAAACAACTACAGTATGATAATTTTGATTGATTTAAAGGTGTCGATATCAACCGTTAAGCCTTTCGAATTGTCGTATGAGGATTGTAGTCGAAATGGAAGATGGTTTCATAATGGTATACATATCCCTGAATCCGAAGTTGTTGTTATCCATAAGATCATTCATAATCATATGAACATGATATTCATGGAGGTAACATGAATTATCACGGAAGATTTCATTGTTTTGATCATGATGAGAATGATCATCGCCCAAAGAAATCGCCATGCATAGATAGCGCACGCTAAGCTATGAAGATTAACGTGCGCTATCGAGCACGAGTTAGCGACGCTACGCTTGGTACGTAACGACGCTAGGCCATCGAGCAAGTCGATCGACGATCGGTAAATCGACCATGCATAGTTAGCGACGCTAGGCTTTGTTGTTTGCGTGCGCTATCGAAAGCAGACTTAACGACGCTACAGTACTTAGCGTGCGCTAAGCAATTCAGCATTACATTTTATGAACTTTTGGCCGTAAATCGAATTGTTAAACATTAAATGCGACGTGAGATAAATCCTATATCATTTCTTTTGTTAAGGTTTGATCTTGTTACGTGATTGATTGAGGAGGACGACCTTCGAGTGTTCGTTTTCGTGGAAATATTGTTCTTGTCTTCAAATCGAGGCAAGTGCCTTAATTGTTTTATGTATTGATGTTATACATATTGTCGTGCATGTATGTCTTTGTTGTATGTCCACCTCGTGTTGGTCCGACGGGATCATCGGGGGATCTATGCTAGCGTGCGCTGGATCATCGGACGGGTTTTTTCCACAACGGGTTGGTCTGACGGGATCATCGTGGGTTCTAGGCAGTGAACGCTGGATCGCCGGAATTACCATGCGTATGTTATGATATCATGTTATGATTATCAGTTGTGTATGTTATGTTTGAGTTTCTCACAGGAGAAGACTCGTTTGACATTTTATCATTTACGTTATTATTATTATTCTGCGTGTGACGTTGAATGATATGTTGTGGTACTTGTACTAGCATCGTTGTGTTAACCCCTTCGGGGGTGAACATTTTGTTTATGTTCAGGATCCAGGAGAGCGGGAAAACAATCACTGGAGCTCCATGACGACGAGGGTGCAGAGTGATGTTCCGGCCGGGTTTATTTGTCTGTTGTTTATTGGTTATTTCAATAAATACTCGAGTACGAAGTCATTTATGATGAATTTGAATTTGGTGATGTATTATTAAGTTCCTGTTGAACAATTGTACTTTCAGTATTTGGTCAGAACTGTTGTATCTTAATCCCGATATTTCCATTCGTTAGTATTTCTTAATATCTGTTCAATTCTTTAGCCTTGTAAATCCTTATGTAAAGGATTTACGGCGCTGTAATATTCCTTAATATATCGGGGGTGTTACACAGCACTGTCTTAGTGCCGCGGCCCGGCCAGCAGGGGCTGCGGCCCGCAGTACAGCCCGCTCCAGCATCAAAAGGCACATGGTGCAGTCTTAGATATTTCGACCATAACTCCTTCGTCCGGACTCCGATTGACTCACAGTTTGAACCATTGGAAAGCTAAGTTGATGATCTATAATAATGGAATGATTCAGAATTTTTGGAGTCTCCAAGAATTTATGGTGATTTTACAAATTCAAACTCATACTTGGAAAAGTCGCTTAAGAACACGGAACTCAACAAAACGACACCGAATGAACTCGGATGACAAAAAGTGTAGAATTAATAATTATCGTAATGACGAAACGGTCACAATAGAGTCGCTAAGATGGACTTCCGTCAAAAAAGAAAATTACCGAAAATCGAAATTGCGGATATTACATATGGACCTAATGCACCTAATGCTACGACGACTCGGATACACTAATGCACCTGCTATGATTCAACATAATAATGAGCTAACCACGAAATGTAACATGCCACAACCCAAGCACACATTTAATCAAAGAAACGCCGACGACACAAGTCTCACACGACGAACTTTACAACAAAACACATCAATACATCATAAAAAAAAATATCCCACAATATCATAAGCAAACAAAGTAACCGGAACCAAACAACAATTAATTCTGCGCAACTTGAAAGTAAAAATCTCGGGTGTTACATTCTACCCCTCTAAAAAGAAGTTCCGTCCTGAAACTTAAAAAGAAGGGTGAAGTAAGCAAAAGGAACGAACAAATAAGTCTCAGCGATCCACACGAGTCGATCCCGACAAGGGTGCTGAAGCTCAATTCTGGGAAATCTCATGGAATAATTCACAATACTGAACCCCGTTTGGTCTCACTAACGCACCTGCTGTATTTATGCAATTGATGAACCGAGTGTTCATCGAATTTTTGGATAAATTTGTGGTCGTGTTCATTGATGACATTCTGGTGTATTCTAAGAGCCCGGAAGAACATGCGCAGCATTTGCGGATTGTATTGGAACTTTTGAGAAGCAAGCAATTGTACGCCAAACTTTCTAAGTGTGAATTCTGGCTAAAGGAAGTAATGTTCCTCGGCCATGTGGTGTCAGCTAAAGGAGTCCGAGTAGATCCTCAGAAGATCGAATCAATTATGGATTGGAAGCCTCCAAAGAACGTGAAAGAAGTCCGAAGCTTCTTAGGACTTGCTGGATATTATCGTCGATTCCTGGAAAGGTTTTCTAAAATCTCCCGCCCACTTACTCGACTCCTGCAGAAAACTCAAAGGTTTGAGTGGAATGAGTTGTGTCAGGTTAGCTTTGATGAATTGAAGAAGAGATTGACGACGGCACCGATTCTATCACTTCCACAGGGAACTGGAGGATTTATAGTTTACAGTGATGCTTCGAACCAAGGGCTCGGATGCGTATTGATGCAGAATGATAAGGTGATCGCTTATGCGCGACAAATTGAAACCTTATGAAGTGAATTACCCAACACATGATTTGGAGCTAGCGCAGTAGTTTTTGCTTTAAAGATCCGGAGGCATTATCTCAGACGGACTCACCGTCGATCTTTACGGATCACAAGAGTCTCAAGTACATATTCAGTCAGAAAGAGTTGAATATGCGGCAGAGAAGATGGTTAGAGCTGATCAAGGACTATGACCTGGAGATTTTGTATCATCCAGGCAAAGCGAACGTAGTGGCCGATGCACTCAGCCGCAAGCCTGTTTTTATTCAGATGCTGGAGACTCTGACCTCCCAACTTAGCCTTCAACGAGAGATGATTCGAGAAGGAATTGAAGTGTGGTTACAAAGAGTCCAAGGACAACTGTGCGTGATGGAAATAACTTCATCATTAACCGAAGAAATCAAATCTAGACAGGCAGATGATCCTCTGATGATTCGGTTACGTGATGAAGTGATCAAGGGAAAGGCCCCCGAATTCATAATTCATGATGATGGTGTTTTGAGATTTCAGAACCGACTCTGTGTTCCCGATGTCGATGTTCTGAAACAGACAATTATGAAGGAAGCTCACAGTTCGCCCTATTCTATCCACCCAGGCACCAGTAAGATGTATAAGGAATTGAAGCAGAATTTATGGTGGGGCAACATGAAGAAAGATGTAACGGACTATGTTTCGAAATGCTTGACTTATCAGCAGGTTAAGATCGAGCATCAACGGCCTGCCAGAATGTTGAAGCCACTCCCGATTCCTGAATGGAAGTGGGAGGACATATCGATGGACTTTATCACTAGTATGCCTAGAACCAGGACAGGAATGAACATGATTTGGTTGATAGTTGATCGTTTAACCAAATCAGCTCATTTTCTGGGCATTAAGGACACGTGGGGACCAGAGAGGTTGGCACGAGTATTTATTTCGGAGATAGTTCGATTGCATGGTACGCCGAAAACCATTGTTTCTGATCGAGACGGCCGTTTTGTGTCTCACTTTTGGAAAGCAGTTCATAAGGCCTTGGGGACCGAATTGAACTTCAAGATGCCTTATCACCATGCAGACTGACGGACAATCTGAGAGGACCATTCAAACGGTGGAAGATATGCTGAGGGCCTGTGCCTTAGACTGGTCAACTGATTGGGAAGTTCATCTACCGTTGATTGAATTTACCTACAACAATAGTTGGCATGCTTCCATTAAGATGGCACCGTTTGAGGCATTATACGGGAGGAGATGTACATCGCCCCTATGTTGGGACGATTCATCAGACTTAATCGGGACAGAACCAGAGTTGATCGTACAGACTCGAGAAAAGATAGCCTTGATTCGTGAAAGGCTGTTGACCGCCCAGAGTCGCCAGAAATCTTACGCAGACGTACGTCGTCGCCCATTGGAGTTCAGTACTGGAGACCATGTACTTTTGAAGGTTTCTCCTACTCGGAGAATCTTTCGTTTTGGAAGGAAAGGAAAGCTGAGTCCAAGATATATCGGACCATTTGAGATCCTTGAGAGAGTTGGGGAGTTGGCATACAGATTGGCATTGCCGCCGTCATTGTGCCATGTTCATAACGTGTTCCACGTATCCCAGTTACGGAGGTATATACCAGATCCCAGTCATATCATTGATTTCTGCGAGATCGAAGTCGCGCAGGATGGGACGTTTGAAGAAAGACCGGTCAAGATACTCGAGAGCCGAGTTAAGCAGTTGAGGAACAAACCAATCGTATTGGTCAAAGTTCAATGGTCACGTCACGGAATGGAAGAAGCCACATGGGAAACGGAAACTGGTATGAAGTCCAGATATCCCGAGTTATTTTCGTCTTGATTTTCGGGACGAAACTACTTTTTAGTAGGAGAGTATGTAATATCCGGATTTATCACTGTGTATTTTACCTGTATTCGAACCCTGTATTATTCGGAATTGTAATCTTGATGATTGGAGTATGATATTTCTTACATTGATATCTTTGTACATAAGTATAGCAACATGCAAAGTTTCTCATGCAAACTCGTGATAGCACACGCTAAGAATGTAGCTTAACGCGCGCTATCGAGCTACTACTAGCGCACGCTATGAATGTAGGAGTTGCGTGCGCTAAGCACTCAATTATTGAGCGGGACGGCTAGCACATGCGCCAGCCGGGATATGGGTCCGGATAAGATTCCCGCGGACGAACCTGGACAGTTTTAAAGTCAACTCTTATTAGCGCGCGCTAAGTAATGCTTAGTAGCGTGCGCTAATTAGCTAAAGTGCAGAATATTATAAATGAGACAACAACCCGTTTTGGCTTACATTTCATTCGTCCATTCTTCATTCTTGAGAGGCCAGAGAGCTATAATAATCCTTCTACACACTTAGAACACATCTTATTGATCCTTGTATATTGGTTATCACTTGTGAGTGATCATTGGAGTGGAATAGCACCTTGGAGTGGTATACAACCAACCGGAGTCGGATTCTACCTTACGGTTCAGTGATTTTCGTCATATTAAGGTATGTTCAACCTATCTCCAGACTTAGAGTTGGATTCTAAAGAATTAGATGATCATGTTAACAAGATATTGATTTTTCATTAGTGAATTATTCAACATGCATCATGTTTGGAATATAGAGATGGTTATGCCTCAAGTACCTTGATTATGAACATCATGATTCGAATCTTATTACAATGAACAAGTAGAGGAAGCTTCTATCATTGGTAATCCAAATCTCGTAGATGACTTCATAGCAATCATGGACTTGACTTTAACATCATTATTGTTAGATGAATCTAAGGGATTGATCATGGAAGAATTTATCTAGTATAGATGGAATGCTAAACAACTACAGTATGATAATTTTGATTGATATAAAGGTGTCGATATCAACCGTTAAGCCTTTCGAATTGTCGTATGAGGATTGTAGTCAAAATGGAAGATGGTTTCATAATGGTATACATATCCCTGAATCCGAAGTTGTTATTATCCGTAAGATCATTCATAATCGTATGAACATGATATTCATGGAGGTAACATGAATTATCACGGAAGATTTCATTGTTTGGATCATGATGAGAATGGCCATCGCCAAAAGAAATCGCCATGCATGAGATAGCGCACGCTAAGCTATGAAGATTAACGTGCGCTATCGAGCACGAGTTATCATACGCTACGTTTGGTACGTAACGTACGCTAGGCCATCAGACGAGTCAGTCGACTGATCAGTGAAGTAATGACCATGCATAGTTAGCGTACGCTAGGCTTTGTTGTTTGCGTGCGCTATCGAGCAGACTTAACGCACGCTACACAGAGTACTTAGCGTGCGCTAAGCAGTTCAGGCAGATTACATTTTATGAACTTTTGGCCATAAATCGAATTGTTAAACATTCGTACGACGTGAGATAAATCCTATATCATTTCTTTTGTTAAGGTTTAATCATGTTACGTGATTGATTGAGGAGGACGACCTTCGAGTGTTCGTTTTCGTGGAAGTATTGTTCTTGTCTTCAAATCGAGGCAAGTACCTTAATTGTTTTATGTATTGATGTTATACATATTGTCGTGCATGTATGTCGTTGTTGTATGTCCACCTCGTGTTGGTCCGACGGGATCATCGGGGGATCTATGCTAGCGTGTGCTGGATCATCGGACGGGTTTTTTCCACCACGGGTCGGTCTGACGGGATCATCGTGGGTTCTAGGCAGTGAACGCTGGATCGCCGGAATTACCATGTGTATGTTATGATATCATGTTGTGATTATCAGTTGTGTATATTATGTTTGAGTTTCTCGCAGGAGAAGACTCGTTTGACATTTTATCATTTACGTTATTATTATTATTCTGCGTGTGACGTTGAATGATATGTTGTGGTACTTGTACTAGCATCGTTGTGTTAACCCCTTCGGGGGTGAACATTTTGTTTATGTTCAGGATCCAGGAGAGCGGGAAAACAATCACTGGAGCTCCATGACGACGAGGGTGCATAGTGATGTTCCGGCCGGGTTTATTTGTCTGTTGTTTATTGGTTATTTCAATAAGTACTCGAGTACGAAGTCATTTATGATGAATTTGAATTTGGTGATGTATTATTAAGTTCCTGTTGAACAATTGTACTTTCGATTTGGTCGAATCTGTTGTATCTTAATCCCGATATTTCCATTCGTTAGTATTTCTTAATGTCTGCTTCAATTCTTGACCTTGTAAATCCTTATGTAAAGGATTTACTACTGTAATATTCTGAATATATCGGGGTGTTACACAAAGATCGGCTTAGTGCCGCGGCCCTAGGCTCGCGGCCTGCATGACCCGCTCCAAAGATCAAAAGGCACATGGTGCAGTCTTAGATATTTTGACCATAACTCCTTCGTCCGGACTCCGATTGACTCACAGTTTGAACCATTGGAAAGCTAAGTTGATGATCTATAATAATGGAAAGATTCAGAATTTTTGGAGTCTCCAAGAATTTATGGTGATTTTACAAAATCAAACTCATACTTGGAAAAGTCGCTTAAGAACACGGAACTCAACAAAACGACACCGAAATGAACTCGGATGACAAAAAGTGTAGAATTAATAATTATCGTAATAACGAAACGGTCACAATAGAGTTGCTAAGATGGACTTCCGTCAAAAAAGAAAATTACCGAAAATCGAAATTGCGGATATTACATATGGACCTAATGCACCTAATGCTACGACGACTCGGATACACTAATGCACCTGCTATGATTCAACATAATAACGAGCCAACCACGAAATGTAACATGCCACAACCCAAGCACACATTTAATCAAAGAAACGCCGACGACACAAGTCTCACACGACGAACTTTACAACAAAACACATCAATACATCATAAAAAAAAATATCCCACAATATCATAAGCAAACAAAGTAACCGGAACCAAACAACAATTAATTCTGCGCAACTTGAAAGTAAAATCTCAAGTTACATTCTACCCCTCTAAAAAGAAGTTCCGTCCTGAAACTTAAAAAGAAGGGTGAAGTAAGCAAAAGGAACGAACAAATAAGTCTCAGCGATCCACACGAGTCGATCCCGACAAGGGTGCTGAAGCTCGATTCTGGGAAATCTCATGGAATAATTCACAATACTGAACCCTGTGGCCCTCGAGCCCACAATTATAACAAGTAATCGACGGCGAAGGACAATTAGCCTGCACATGGCCCACAACGTTGCAATTGAAACACTTCCCAGTCTGACTAGGAGTCAAAGAAGATAACTTGTAACTCTTGGTTCCACCAAACGAAGAAAGGGAAGGTTTCGCCGCATGACTACGCGAGTACACATGCCGCATGAGCACTTCCACGTAATCCTTTGCTAGTACACTACATATGCCACATAGCACTTGCTAATTATGTATTCCCAATGGTAGAAGTCGTCACCCCCTCGATACAATAGTACAATAACAACAAGCCCTCTATGGAAGCAACAACGGTGGCGGAGAATAAGATGAAGGTGTTGGTGGCAATAGATGAGAGTGATGAGAGTTTCTATGCTCTGACATGGGCGCTTGACCAGCTTTTCAGCAATTATTACCCTGCTTCCGCAGCTGGCGCGGAGGAGACACAACAAGAACAGGAGCATAACTCGATAACCTTGGTTAATGTTCAGCCACTTTTCCAGCCATTCATCTATCCCGCCGGCCCAGGTATTATACGAACAAACGCCTGTCTACTTTTTTCGAGCATTAATAATTTCTTAATTCTTTTTTTTTTTCATTTTTATTCCATCTGTCGGATTCTACTTTGATTAAGGTATAATTTTTAATTTTCGTCGTTCTAACAAAATTATAACCCTTTTTTGAACCATTTTTATTTTTTTGATCAACTAATGATATGATATTTTGTATAACAAGAGGTGAAATCATGTTTTGAGAGTACTCTCGAAGTCTGTAATGTTTTGAATTAGACTCTTGAATTGAGATCGCTAGATTATTCCTTAATTTTAAACTATAGTATTTGAAACTATTAAATCAAGTTTTGTATTTTGATCAATGTTTTAAAAGGCGCGAGGCCGATTTCAGGCCTCCTCTGAAAATGAGGCGAGGCGTAAGCCTCGAGGCGTACCGGCGCAAGCCTCATTCTTTATAAAAGAAACATATATAAAAGGATCATAATTAACAAAGAAACATGACAATGTTTGAAGTACTTAGCAATTACACCAATGTAACGAACATAAAAAATAAAAACGTAGCAAATAGAGTTTATCATCTCAAGCAAAAAAACTAAGATTAAAGTATCACGACGAATTTAAACTGGGATCACCGGTATTTAGTGTTTGAAACATGAATCAAAACCACTAGTATTTCCACCACCATCAGCGTCGTCATCGTCATCACCGAACAGAGAAGAAAAGCCAAGAAGAAAAAAAAGTAAAATAAAAGGAAATAATTAAAAAAACAGAAACGATTTTCTGAAAAAAAAAAACAAATTAAAGTCTCTGTAGTCGCTACATACTCAAAACTAAGGGGGTATATTGGTTGTGGAATCCGTGGGGTTTTGTGGAGTTTAAAAAGTTTGTGAATTTTTGTGGATTTATTAATTCCACAGTCTCCACACAGAGTTTGACACACAGAGTTTGACAGACTTTTTGTGATTGAATTACATGATATGTGAAATCCAGCTCGAGTCATGAAACAAGAACCAGGTAGCCTCAAATAATAATAATAATAAAAAATAATAATAATAAATAATATTAATAATAATAATAAATAATAAATAATAATAAATACACTAATAATAACAACAAGAATAATAATAATAAATGAATTCAAATATGAAAATAAGAAATTAGAACACATGAGAAATTAGGTCTAATTGATTGGGGATCGGGGGCTTCGAATGTTGATATCGGAGAGGGGAGGGTCACGCGTAGAGAGAAGAAAGGCGAAAAAATCCATCAAAATCTCGTGTGATGAGGTAAGATTTTTGGAGGATTTTTCTCTTTGTATTTTTGAATGAAAGTCCTATAAAATCCATGAGAGTTTAAAATTTTTAAAAGTCTACGGAGTTTTTAATACCTCAAGATTTTAAAGACTTTTCAAAATCCGGATTGAATACCTCAAGATTTTTAAACACTTTTCAAAATACGGATTGAATACCTCCACACTTTTAACGTCCAAAAAATCCAACAGAATCTTAATTCAATACACCCCTAAGTTCATTTTTTAAGAAAAACACGTGTTGCCTAAGGAAAAAAAAAGCAGAAAAACTGAGAATAAGGAAAGAGGTCGCCGGAAACATGCATTGGAAGTTGTCGTTCTCTAGAAGTCGCGCTGGAAGTCACCAGTCGCTCGAAGTCACCTATTTTTTTATCGCCTCTAGTGTTGCCACATTTTAACCGGACCAGCCCGGACCGACCCGAACCAGCCTGGACCGACCCGGACCGTTGACCACGGGCCGGTTCCGGAACTGGTATTAAGCACAGTCTGGTTACGGGCTGCAATTTCTGGACCCGTGAACCGACGGGCCGGCCCGACAGTTTTGCCGAATTTTAATTTTTTTTTTTCAAATTCAGATTTTTTTTCCACCCAATTTTATGTATAAATAGCCTCCTACTTCCACATTCAAAACCATCTCATTGTGTTAATAATTCTACACTCTATTCTATTTCTAATTCTCCTCCATTCTTTATTGTTCTTGCTTTACATTATATTACTACGAACTAGTAACTACTAAATACTATCTAGTACTATATAATATATATAGATATATATTACTATTATCTCTATACTCTTCTCTACTTGTTTATTTGTTAGCATGTCTCATTCTCGTGGTAACCGTGGCAAGTCTATCAATGTCGATGTCGAAGAAGATATTGATAGCACTCCCACATCTTATAAAAATTATAAAATCATAATATTTCAAAACAAAACATTTCATCGTAAATCTATTTCTATTAATGTTACATCATAATTAAATTTATATGCTTATAAATTGATGGTCAAAATTAAAAAAAATTGACTAGAAAAAAGTCAAATGCCTAAAGCTAGTTGGACGGAGTGAGTATTAAAATTGAGCTCAAGTCCTTTATTCATTTTTCAATTAGTATAGTCAATTAGATAGTATTAGTTAGTTTACTTATTCAATTTTAAAGATTGTATCCTTGTAACATTTATTTTGTACATAGATAGAATCATAAAAATCAATCAAGATATCAATTTTTATGCATTATTTTGATTGTAAATGTTTTAGAACTATTTTTACTTTATTGCATTTCAAATTTTCAATATTTCAAATTTTCATCACAAGTAATTTAATTTCAAAAAAAAGTCATAAAAAATATTACAAGTTACTATAAATTAGATAAAAAAAAACACAACATAAAGAATTTTAAATTTCTAAATTGTCTATAAGCTATTATATTTTTATTAAATTAAATTAAATAATTTCAAAATTTCAATACTTCTAAATTAAAAAAAATTAGAAATTTCAACACAAATCATTTAATTTGGAAAAAATAAGACAGAAATAATATTACAAGTTATTATAAATTACATAAAAAAACAGAACGTAAATAATTTCAACATTCGAAATTTTAAACAATTCATGTAATTTCATTCAAAAAATAAAAAAAATAATAAAAGAAAAACGAAGAAACGCCAGTTTCGGGCCCGGAAACCGGCCCTTCTGCAGAATACCTGGGTTACGGTTCACCTATTCTGGTGAACCGGAACCGCCGGTTCGGACTCGGAACCGGCAGTTCACGGCTCGGTGGCAACACTAATCGCCTCCCTCTCTCTTTCTTTCTCTCTTTGTTCACTTTTTTTTTTTCTGTGTGAAAGCAATTAAGGCTTTTGCGGCTCAATCTTTATTTCTTTTCATTTACTTGAAAATAAAAATACAAAAAAAGGTGAAACGCCCCAAACGCCTAAAGCGTCCACCTTGGAGGCGTACGCCTTTCATACGCCTCAACAAGAGAAGGCGTCTGCCTTCATTTGTGATCTGAAAAAAATGCCCCGGGACGTTTTCCCGGCGCCTCACCTCAAGGCAATGCCTCGAGTCGCGCCTCCGTCTGCCTTTTAAAGCATCGACTTTGACTCGTACCTAAAATATTAGGGTGCCCATTTAATTTTTAAATTTTTGTTTTTACTGTTTGTTTTTTTGGGTAAAATTGAAAGATGCTTTGAAAATATATTTGAAAAGAGACCATGTATAGCTTTGGTAAAAAAAAAAAAGCTAGCTTACAAGTTATCATATATTTTGAACTTATTTAAAAAGTTTAGTTTAGTACGTCATGAACAGCTCATAAGCTAGTTGATTAGCTAATTTATTGAGATGCTACTCAAAGTAGCATTTCAATAAGCTAGCTTATTAGTCATTAGTTCAGCTTATCAGCTAAACTACCAAAACATACCCTAAAGTGTACAAACACAAAAGGTAGCGCATCGTTTCGAAACGTAATTGTAACTAACATAATGTCCGAGATCTGAAGACTCGTTATTCGCTATTTAATACCGAAAATTTGGGAAACGTCATCTCGTCATTTTTCAATTTTCTTTATAAATCTTGAAATTATGTCCAATGTTTTGTAGTGAATGTGTTTTTACGTGTTCGGAAATAGAAATTTGAAAATGGGTGGAAACCCCTGACAGATTGCACTTAAGATTTGTGGATTCGTGGTTAAACAAATTTTTTCTTGGTTTCTTCTGAAAAAGGTTTTGATCAAGAGTTCTAAAACCATCTCATTGTAAAAGATATTTGATGATGTGTGCTTCGACCTTTTGGTTAATTTCTGCATATTCCGTAGTCGTTTATGCAACAACTCCAATGGTTGATTCTGTGAAGCAAGCCCAAGAGGAAAATGCTGCCAATATACTATCTCGTGCCATGAACTTGTGCAAACAAAAGAAGGTGGGTTTTCTCATTTTTTTTCTTCATATCCCTATAAAGCAATTCATTTTTGGTATAAATAAAGGAGGTGTTTAGTACTAGCTAAATAAAGTCAGTATACGATTTGTATTATGACTTAATCCATATTTAGTAAATGTTATAAAATTTTGGGCCATTAACAATTTATATGCACAGCCCGCATATAACCCTCTATTGTAAATCAGGACATCAGAAGATATATTCCTCAATACTTGGCAATATGAGTATATACAAATCCTAATATCTACAAAACATGTTTTAATATGGATTTATATAATTAGCAATATGAGTTTATATATCCACCTTCTAGGATTCCTGAACGTCTCCAAAGTATATATATATATAGTGCTGTTATTGGGCCGGTTCGTTCTGGGTTTTGACTTATCTGATCCCGGCCCGATAAGCTTACCAGATAAACCCGGAATGAACGTATAAGCCTATCGGACAAAATTTCGAACCTGAGACCATTACCGGTAGTCACCGGGTGGGTATATCCAGTCCAGCCCGATAAGAAAAATTGGTTTGAAACCGAATCCAAAACCCGAATCCGAAACCCGAAACCTGAAAATTAAATAAATAAAATTCAAAAAATTGAAAAATATCAATTTTATATCGGGTTAAAAATGAATATATCAAAAATAATGTAATATATATATATATATATCATGAATACCACACAAGGAAAATCCAGATTTGGAGGCTGGAAATCGTCAACTATTGTCAACTCGTTGGCGACAATCACTTCAATATGGTATGCCATAATTAAAGGGGAAATAATCGGGTATTTTTCCGGGTTAGCAGTTCGGTCTCTTATCGGCTTCGGTTTCAATTCCATTTTCCGTATCGAGTCCCTTAACTTCTGGGAGAATCTCGGTTTCGTATATTTCGGTCCGGTGTGGGTCTCGGATTTATCCGACCCAATAACAGTCCTATACATATACCACATGAGCCTCCCACATGAGCTGATTTACTCACCGTCACAAAAATGGTACAGCCACAACTATTATGACCGTTGTGGTTGTTTTGGATCAATTAATTATGTGAATGGTGAAGTTTGTGATGGAATAAATAATGAAATTGATTATGGATGTACTATTGATGCTCCCTTAACAGGGTATTGATAAGGGTTCAAATCCTGAATATTTCAATTTTATTTTACATAGTCCTCCCTCACCCCCCCCCCCCCCCACTCCCTACTCATTAAGAGGATGTTATGCTAGAGTTTGCTGAGATCTGGAATTTGGAATTCTGTTTTTAAGAATCTTGCTCAATATGAAGAGTGAAAATTCTTGTTCCGGTTCAGATTTCTTACCTCTTGCCCTACATGTCGAATCATGTTTGAGAAGTGAGTAATATAATATTATTATATAGTTTGGGATCGTATTAAAGATAAAAAGAGGAGAGAGTAGATGTTGAATTATTACAGGAGTTTGTTGACTATTTAAAGATAAAAGAGGAGAGGCATGAAATTGTGTTTTTTTTATACGTAGGTGATCTATACTTCGTATAATTAATGCTATGAGAAACAGCTCCGGCCCCTCAGAATAGCTTCCAGTTAAACTGCGAGATAATGTATCTTACTAACAATTAAATATACTCCACTTCTGCGCACAAGGAGTTATCCCCCAAATGATTGCTCTATGCTGGACCCTGATAGATAGGCATGTCGGGTCTCCATAATCCAACCGCAGGTTCCCACCGAGATCCGGCCTCCCACACTACCACTTGAAGCACATGATATTGTAACTATTCGCCAGCTACCCGGGGGGTTAGGACCTAACCCTTAGTCAAAGACTAAGGGATTATTGGGCCTTGAGAAATCCAAAGTGTTTCCATTAGGAATTGAACCCATGATCTCCAACTAAATTGAAGGTCAGGTGGCCACCTGCGCCAATGCATGAAATTGTGTTTTTATATTGTGCCTAATTGTATTATTTAAAAATAAAAGGAGGAGATATAGTCATAGAGATATTGCTGTAAATATATTGGAGAGTCCGCCGGATGCACTACTGCATGCGCTGCGTGCATGGACGGTGAAGATCGATGTATCATCTAGTGCGTGATCCGCACCGGCCCATGACGCCACGCCGGCGGCGCATCCTAGGATGACTACATGGGGTCTCTCCATGGACGAAACCTATATATTGTAGTTATGAAGATAAAAAGAGAATAGAAATACACATGTAAGAAGTTGTTGGTTGTGTATTTAAAAATTAGAAGAAACAAGTGTCAATATGAGATCTAGTGTAAAGGCTATGTTTGTCCTAGGGTCTAAAATACCGATTCTAGGATTCAAACTTTAAATATTGATAAACAATTTCTTACAAATCTTATAATACAACACAATTTCTCTATATCGTATTATTTTTAAATAATACAACGAAATATTATACCGTAATGCAACATCATCTCTTTCCTCTTTTACAACAAAATACTATTCCCTCCACCCACCAAAATCGGGCAATTTTGACTTTGATGTATCTCCTTAAATACACATTTGACCATCAACGATTTTTATCATATATGAATAAAAGTTTTATAAAATAATATTTTAAAAATATGCATCAAGATTAAAATAAATCTAACAAGTACTCGCATGACTATAATCTTTTTGTATATTATAAGTTGCAATTTATCGTTAAATAATATGATTACATGTTATATAATAGTACACCATCATCTAACTTTTCAGATATGATTCGACACATCTACAGTAAAAAGTATGGATTCTGAATTTTACTACAAGTAAAGAGTCTTAATATTCACAATACTCTCACTACAAAAAGTTCTGAATATCAGAGCGAACCATAGGACAAATATACCCTAAAGAAGGGGAAAATGGTGCATATGTGTAGGGGTGGTATACCGCATTGTACCGAACTTTTTTGCCAATACCGTATACTGTACCAAAAATTTCGGTACAACAAAATTCATACCGATACCGTACCAAAAGTTTCGGTATACCGAAATCCAGTATACAGAAATTTCGTTCGAAATTTCGATATACCGAATTTTATTTCGGTATCGGTATATATCGAACTTATCGAAATACCGAATTACCAAAATAAAAATCTTGATATACCGATATATACCGAAATACCGAACATATAAAATACCGAATATATAAAATACATATATTTTTTGGTATTTCGGTATATATCGAAATTCATATATATATATATTGAAATATATATATTTTTTGGTATTTCGGTATATATCGAAATACCGAAAATAAAAAAATTTCATAAAATTTCGGTAATTTCGGTAATTTTTCGGTAGACCTTATCTCCGGTCTCAGCGCTATGGTGGTAAATATGGTATTTCGTCATTTCGTTATATTTTGCCACCCCTACATATCTGAGCTAAAGCCTGGTTTGTCAGAGTTAAAAAGTGGTCGTCCTACAATCTTTTGGTGTCATTCTTACATTTGATATGTGCTATTTTTAATTTTGTAAGTGGCATGATTTATCATAGTTTAGTCAAAACTATTAGAAAGCCTTCTCGTTATTTTGAGAATTTATATAAAACATTATTTGTAATGCGGAACTCCTCCAAGTAGATAATTAAGTTTACTTTGATTAAAATGGTTAACTAAATAATTTATTTATTTATCTTTAGAGTATTATACTTTTGAAGACAATGTAAGAGGCCTAAATGTAATTGTTGTCATTTCTGTACGAATCGCACCTCATTTCAGGTCAAGGCGGAAACTTTGGTTCTTCAAGGAGATCCAAAGGATAAGATATGTCAAGCAGCCGAAGATCTGCACGTTGATCTCGTAGTGGTTGGTAGTCATGGGTTTGGCATGATTAAAAGGTACGTAAGTTAAACTGCCTGTTGTGCTATGTAAGCTTTCGTTAGATAATACTATCATTTTGGGAAGGAGATAGTGTCATATTGTTGCCAATGTATATCCAAGTATATCTACTTCTTTAGGCAGTGGTGGTTAAACCTCCAACTTAGTTGAAGGTCGAATATAAGTCGAATGTAAAAAGGATTAATGTCTTGTTGCAGGGCATTGCTGGGAAGTGTTAGCAATTACTGTGCCCATCACGCCTATTGCCCCGTTCTCGTCGTGAAACCTCCTGCCAAACAGCCTCATGACTGAAAAAAGATGAAAGAAAAAGGCATCTAATAATAATGTGGTGTGTGATTTAGTGTTTGTTCCCCAATGTATTCGTCATTTTTCTTACAAAATGATAAAGACCGGATCGAGTGATGTGATCAGTAAAAAAAAGAACGCTCTTTCTAAATATTCGTCGTCTAAAAATTCATACTAATATCATAAATATTACCAATCAATTCTGTTTTTCAGAGGTATAAATTGCAAATGACATGTTGCGAAGTTGGGAATTGGAGTTGGGAATTTGGTTTTGGTAAATCAACGGCTGTGACAACTACTTTACTAAGGTTTAACGTAGCCATTATAAAAAAAGAATTCCAAAATTCTGGATATATATATATATATATAGAGAGAGAGAGAGAGAGAGACGGGTGGGTTATGGAGTGAAATGGTATAAGTATAAGAAATAGGAATGATTGTAAGCTATTGATCCTTGGAGATTAAGGGCTCAGATTTCATTCTGGTGTGCTAACACGGGAAACTAGGAGTGCTAACGAATTTAATTATTAGGGGTACCAATGTAATTTGACTAATTTCACTTATGGGAAGTTCCTACAATCATGGGAAGTTCCGACAATCATGGGAAGTTCCTGTATTCATGGGATTTCATATTTTAGGTTAATATCTATTTTTATGGGATTTCATATCTTTTAGTCGTTCAAATATTTTATATTTTTGGTGTATTTTTTTTTTTTTTTTAAAACTAACATTATTTTTTTTCTATTTATTTTGTATTTTTAAAAATCGGAACTGTTGTGCTAACCATTTGTTTTGTGTGCTGCAAATTGGAAACCAAAGTGCGGTTCTGGTTATGTTCCAATTATGTGATTTTTTTGTTATGCTTTATTGTGTACAATGCAGTCAATTTTGATACAAGATATAATAGCACACTAAGATATATGTTCTAAGATATATATACATGGTATAATATTTATCACGTGTCACGATAAGCACCAGAAGTTATATTACCTAGCACGTTATTCATATCAACGTTGCACACATATGTTGAATAGTAATTTACCACAAGTTATATAAACTAGTACGATAAGCACAACAAGATATATTACCTAGCACACTATTCATATCAGCGTTGCACACAAGGTATAATACCTATCATGTGTCACCACATAAGCAGAAACTTGTACAACATTAATTTACCTAAATTCAAAACATATAAATTCAAATTATTTATCTTCCAAAAAAAAGCACAACACATTGTATCAAAATTGACTGCATTGTACATAATAAAGCATAACAAAAAAATTACATAATTAGAACATAACCGTAATCGCACTGTTTTCAATTTGCAAAGACACACAAAATAAATGATTAACAATGATTCCGATTTTTAATAATACAAATCAAATAGTTTTTAAAAAAATAAAAATAAATACACCAAAAATATAAAATATCTGAACGATTAAAAAATATGAAGTCCTGTAAAAATATATATTAACCTAAAATATGCAATCCCATGAACATAGGAACTTCCCATGATTGTAAGAACTTCCCATAAGTGAAATTAGTCAAATTACATTGGTACCCCCAATAATTAAATTCGTTAGCACTCCTAGTTTTTCGTGTTAGCACACCAGAACGAAATCTGGGCCATTAATCTCCAAAGATCAATGGTCTACAATCATTCCTATTTCCTACAAAAAAAAGCTTTCCTACCTGAACCTATCCATATATATATATATATATATATATATATTTATATATATATATATATATATATTTATATTATTTCAGGAGAAAGTAAAAGACTGTAAATAGAGTCAATCGATTGTATTCATAATACTGATAGAGGGGCCTTTATATAGGCATTACAATGAGAGTCCTTCCATACATAGGATTCCTAGATAAGGTAAGACATCTAATAGGATCCTACTACCTCTAGAAGGATCTAGAACCTTCCATCTATGTATCTACAACCAATATTAGGTAAGACACATCACGAGAATAATAATTCCCAGAACACTCCCCATGTGTCGAGCACTAATACAACAATGGTGTAGAAGATGTTGCCTTCGTAAAAACCTATTCCAAGCCAAAACAAAACCCCATGGGAAAAATAAAGGCTTGATGAGGAAAAGATTGCAACGCACCAGGATAACATGTGTATACTCCCACTGATGTATACATAACGACTCCCCCTGATGAGTACCTCAAATCATTGGAGTCGGATGCCAAGTTGCCCTCATAACTATACCAAGGAAAAACCCAGTGGGAAAAATACCTCTTGGTCTAAGTTGAGCAGAAGTACAACGCATCATTTGTATGGATGTTCTCATAGGTCGCCTCATTAAAAACCTTACCAAGTGAAAACCCAATGGGAAAAACAAACAATGGTCTAAGGACAAAAAGAGCGCGACACATCCAAAGTGCAGAGTCACTAAAGACTTATCCGAAAATCAAGTTTTCTAAAGTCTTGACCTCGATGCATAAATCAGTCATAACTTCTTCGATTCAATAGGCACCAACGAAACTGTAAGAATTTATGAAAACTAGACACCCATAGCTTTTCATTCACATATAGTACGTAACCTAGATCGACCTGAGCAGATCACAAAGCTCTATCGAAGTTGACTCAACAAATTACCGGACATATCCTGTCCTACTTTGCAACAATAGTCATATGTCACTCAACATGATGGATGTGATCAAATGGTTGGTTTCCTTGGAAAGTAGACACAAACCTTTTCAATGGTACCAATTTCACCATTTTCCAGCAAGTGAGCTGTAACACCCCAAACTAGGCGGATATTACAGTACCGTGGATCCCCGACTGGGACCCACCAGGCGAATGAAAATGATGAATTAAATAATATAATTGTAGTACCGAACCACATTATATTACCAAATACTCCGATGAGGAGTTTAAGTACAACACACCAGGACAATACCGAATACTAGTATATTTTATATGAAGATAAAATACACAATACTGAATGAAAATGAGTATCCAAATGAAAGTCTACAGCGGAAAATAAATGACAACAACATGAATGACTGAAAAGATCGGGGCCCCCTACTAGTATCACTGGGACTCCTCTCCGTCAATGTTCTATTCCCGTGCTTTTGCCTTGCCATGACCTGAAAACAAAATCCCCAGTCGGGGTCAGTTACACAGAACAACAATCCTCAAGGGTTGAAAATACACAATCATGATATATCTTTAGTTATGAAATATCCTTAGTTATGAATTACGCTGAAGATGAGTATCGTAGTACGCCCGTAATGTTCTGTGCAAGTGTACAAGACGGATGACCGGACATATCCGTCCTTGTACCTAATTAGTCTCACGGAGGTAATCGTTACCGTGTGCACAGTCCAATGTATCGATCCCAATACATGACCATCGCGTGCTCGACTAAAAATTCCACACATCCGCACCCGGCCACGCAATATGAACCCAGAAGGTCATATGAACGAGAATGACCAAAATGAATATCAATGAATAATATTAATCCGACAAGGTCGAGAATGACTCACCGAGATGAAAATGATAGTGAAGTGAATGATAGTTCAATGAAATGATTGGAACCGCCGTTCCTCGTGAATGAAGTTATTATTCGACAATTACAAGTCTCAATACGATTAATACAATGATGAATGAGTTATGATTATGAATGAACAACAACAAAAGGAATGAATATCCTTTTAACCGAGTAAGAATTAACTTACACAACACCGATGAAGAATGTCCTTCCACGAACAACGTCCTAAACGGGATGTCGGTCGCTCGAACAACCTTGAATAACACAATATCGAACAATCCATTCAACATACGAATCAAACACGATGATAACCAACTCAAAACGTCGATACGACTAAACTAAGTTCATTGGGGAATTATATCAAACACGTTGTGACCAATCTCCGATTGTTTACAATAAATCCTCAATTATACCAACATTAAATCCTCAAGAAGTGTTTCAAAGCAACAAAACATCTTCAATACGATCAATAATCCAAGATGAATATCCAAAATCGTGATTATAACAACAATTAATCGAAAACCCCCAAATCTAACTCAATATTCAAAGTGTTCTTGAATAATCCTTCAATAATCCAATGAATAATCATACGTATCCACAATCATGTGTACATCACTTCATACAACATGATTTTAACGTCTAAAACATCATATCTTAATACAAAATCGAAAATCCAAGATGTTGAAGAATATTACCTTAGAAGATCCAAACACTTCGATCCGATGAAAACGTGTTAAATCGACTATCCAAGCTTCCCAACGAATCAAGATGATGAAATCCGAACACACAAGTGATTTATGATGACAAAATATCTCCCTCAAGCTCTCTCTCAGAACAAAGTGAAGGAAATGAGAAAAATGAGGAAAAGTCCCGTCCAAGACATATATAAACTGCCGGAAGTTACGGCCGTAACTCGGCCTTCTTACGGCCGTAACATCCCAGGTCAACGGCCTTACGGCCGTAACCAGCCAACTCGTACGGCCGTAACTCGGCTTCGTCCAAACACCTGCCGACAGCCTTACGGCCGTATCCTAACCTGACTTACGAGCGTAACTCGCCCTTGTCTAAAACACCTGCCGACATCCTTACGGCCGTACCCGCACACCTTACGGGCGTAACTCGGACGATACGGCCGTATCCGGCCAATCTTACGGGCGTAATCCCCCTTCGTCGAAAATGACCAGGTACCCTACCTGTAACATACGGCCGTATCCGGCCAAGCCTTACGGCCGTATCTCCCTCGCCTTACGGCCGTATGCCGCAACCCTTACGGCCGTAACTCGCCTTTGGCCAAAAATGCCTGGGCACCCTGCTCGACACGTACGGCCGTATCTGGCCAAGCCTTACGGCCGTACTGCCTAACTTACGGCCGTATGCCGAAATCCTTACGGCTGTAAGTCCCGCTCGTCCAAAATGGCCTGAAAACAACGAACGTCTATTACGACCGTATCCGACACTCCTTACGGCCATAACTCGTTGCTGGACAAGATGAAAATCCGACAACTCCGATTTCTCGCGACGATTGATGAATGATTCTACGTATGTGAAAGTGAACAAATCCAACACATGCCAAAAATGATACTTCCAGCACAAGACTACCAATCACGATGATAATGATAATACTCCCGTTCCGACACTCAAACGGATATGAAATGACGATGGGTAACTGATACACGGTTACAACATGCCAAATGAACGCAAATGAATGAATCATGAATGATGAGTGATTATTAATGAGTGAAAATTACTGACTGATAATTACTGAATGATAATGAATGAATTACAACCGGGTATTACATACTCCCCCCCTTAAAAGGAGTTTTGTCCCCGAAACTATGGGTCAAACAACTCAGGATAACTCTCCCGCATACTCTCATCGGTTTCCCAAGTAGCCTCTTCGACTCCGCGATGTCGATTTCGTCGAACTGAAGTATGTGAAACACATTATGAATTCGGCTCAACGCCAGATGTAAAGCCAATCGATAAGCTAACTCGCCTACTCGATCCAGAATCTCAAACGTCCAATGAATCTCGGACTTAACTTTCCCCATTTTCCGAAACGGAAAATACTTCGACTCGGGGATACCTTGACCAAAACATGGTCACCCGTCTCGAACTCTAGTGGTCGACGACGATTAACTGCATATGATTTCTGTCGACTCTGAGCTGTCAACATACGACTCCTTATCAAAGATACCTTCTCATGGGCGGTTATAAGAATATCGGGCTCGGTGCTGATTGATTCTAATAAGTCATCCCAATACAAAGGAGATCAACAAAGACGACCGTACAAGGCCCCTGCAAGGTGCTATCTTAATCGCAGCATGCCACCTATTATTGTACGTGAACTCAATCAACGGTAATTGGGCTTCCCAATCGTCTTTCCAATCGAGGAAGCATGCCCTCAACATCTACTCCAATGTCTGAATAGTCCTTTCTGATTGTCCGTCGGACTGAGGATGAAAAGCGGTACTGATATTAAGCTGAGTTCCCATAGCACGATGAACTGATTTCCAAAATGTGACACGAATCGTCTGTCACGATCGGAAACGATACTCTTAGGAGTACTATGCAATCTCACTAACTCTTTGATGAACAACTGGTCCAGTCTCTCGGGACCCCACGTATCCTTAATCTCAAAGAAATGAGCTGACTTAGTTAAGCGGTCCACAATCACCCAGATTGTGTTCATGCCACGACGACTCGTCGGAAAACTCGTGATGAAGTCCATAGAAATGTCTTCCCACTTCCACTCTGGAATAGGGAGAGGTCTCAGCATACCCGCCGGTCGCTGATGTTCTATCTTGACTTGCTGACATGTTAAGCATCTCGAAACAAATTATGCGACTTCTCGCTTCATATTACTCCCCCAGTAATTTTGTTTCAAGTCCTTGTACACCTTGCTAGACCCTGGATGAACGAAAAAAGGGGTAGCATGAGCTTCTCTCAAAATCGAGTTTTTCAACTCGTCATTAGCCGGTACACATAACCGATTCTTAAATCGCAAAAGTCCATCCTTGTGGACCACAAATCTAGGGATTTCCCTTGAGCCACATCCTCACGGATGTGCAACAATGATGGGTCTGAACCCTGATTCACTCCAATTGCCTCCTCAAGTGGCGATGAAATCTCTAACATGCAAAGTTGCCCTTGCACTTGCTGAAGCCAGACCTCGATCTCGGGTCTAAGGAGTTCCTGCTGAAGCTCCTTCTGAACTGTTAAACGAGCAAGCATTTGTTCCTGAACGGACTTACGACTCAAGGCATCGGCAACCACGTTTGCCTTACTTGGGTGGTACAGGATATCGATATCATAATCTTTGATTAGTTCCAACCACCGCCTCTGTCGCATATTTAACTCCTTCTGAGTAAATATATACTTCAAACTCTTGTGATCGGTGAATAACTGATAGGTGATGCCATAAAGGTAATGACGCCAAAATTTCCGACACGAAAACCACGGCTGTTAGCTTCAGGTCGTGGGTCGGATAATTAACCTCGTAAGGTCGCAATTGCCATGAAGCATAGGCAATAACCTTCCCATTCTGCATTAATACACATCCGAGATCGTGTCCGGACGCGTTACTAAAAACCACGAATCCTTCCGTCCCTTCTGGCAAGGAAATGACAGGTGCTGAAATTAACCGGTTCTTGAGTTCCTCAAAACTCCGCTGACACGCGTCGGACCACGTTAGTTTCTTACCCTTTCGCAAAAGATTCGTCATTGATTGAGCGATTTTAGAGAATCCTTTCACAATTCGCCGATAATAACCGGTTAATCCGAGAAAGCTTCGGATTTTCTTATCAATCTTCGGAGGTAACCAATCTTGGATAGCCTCCGTCTTCTGAGGATCAACACGCACACCGTCTGATGAAATTACATGCCTGAGAAACGATACTTCGGACATCCAGAACTCACATTTGGAAAACTTTCAATAGAGTTGCTCTCGTCTCAACAGGTCGAGAACCTGATGAAGGTGAAACTCGTGTTCTACCTGGTCACGAGAATAAATTAAATTATCATCACTGAAGACAACCACAAACTGGTCCCAAAAGTCGATGAAAACCCGATTCATTGATTCCATGAATACCGCAGATGCATTAGGTAATCCAAATGGCATTACCACGAACTCATAATGACCATAGCGTGTTTGAAACGCCGTCCTCGCGATATCCGACTCTCGAATTCGCAACTGATGATATCCAGATCTTAAGTCGATCTTGGAAAAAATACTGAAGTTCCCTGAAGTTGATCTAAGAGATCATCGATACGGGGTAGAGGATACTTATCCTTGATCATCATCCTGTTCAACTCCTGATAATTAATACACACACGAAACGAACCATACTTCTCATTGACAGATCACACTGGTGCTCCCCACGGGGACGCACTCGGTCAGAGATAACCTTTCTTGAACTATTCCTCAAGTTGAATCTTCAACTCTTGCTTTTCGGTCGGGGCCATCCGATATGGTGCCTTCGATAACGGGGACGTACCGGGCTCCAACTCACTCGTGAATTCCACAACTCTCTGCGGAGGCAAACCTGGTAACTCGTCTGGGAATACATCGTCAATCGATGACAATGATACCACGAATGATTGAACATCTTGATTTCCCTAGAATGGTCAATCGATGACAACGATGCAGTGAATGATTGAACACCTCGATTGCCTTAGAACGGCCAATCGATGAAAATGATACAATGAATGATTGAACAACTCGATTGCCTTAGAACGGCCAATCGATGAAAATGATACAATGAATGATTGAACAAATCGATTGAGAAATTTCTCTACTTCCATCATATAATAATTCTTCTGGAACAACGGGGATTATCTCCCTGAAATACACACTCGTCTCCAACGACTGGAATGATAGTGATCAAACGCTTACGATCACTGAGCATGGTATCATGACGATCCATCTAATTAACACCCAATATTACATCGTCCTTATGTAAGTCCACCACGATTAGGTCCACCAACCAATCGCGGTCATTAAGCTTAATTCGGTATGATTTCCCAAAATTCTTCCATCGTCAGGTAGACCGATGGTATGAGGTCCACAAGCAATAGGACTATCCAAATTAAGTCTATTCAAACATGATTCGAAAATGAATGAATGTGGTGCACCAGTATCAAAAGGTACACACAGGTTGAGGTAAAATTATGAGTATACCTGAGATCATTCGGGCTACCGGATCGTCGGTCCTCTTCATCTCATGAATCCGGGACTTGCCGGCCCCCAAACCGGACGCTCCCGTCTGATAAATATGAGCTCCGCCTTTATTCGCTTCTATTGTCTTAAACGATTCTGACAGAGAAGTCTGATTCTGAATCGCTGATTGCTTCGGGGCCTGAGATGCCGCCGGAGCCGACTTGGAGTCCTTTCGGCAAAAACGGGCCTTATGCCCAAAAATCCCACAATTATGGCACGTGATAGATGGTTTCAGACACTTAGTGCTGTAATGACCCGGCGCTCCACAGTTGAAACAGGTGATGTCCGAACTGGCCGCTCGAGACTGAGATCCCGCACGATTATGCGCCGTAGGAGGTCGTTCAGAAACGTTAGGGCCCGCACGAGGCTTCTTGAAGGTAGACTGACCGCCTTCGGACTGATTACGCTTTGTTGATTTCTTACTGACAGATGAAGGTTGTTGCTCAGCAATTTCCTTAACAGCAGGCTCATACGGGAGAGTTCTCTCAATTAATTCGGCCAGAGTGGCGCAATGATGATTGAGTAATTGCATATGGGTCATCATGACCTGCATAAAAGTGAGTAGATCAACCTGAACATCTTCCGATCGAGCGGAGTCCTGGTTACGGTTTCCCGACAGTGAGCGATTATTCCCCGGGTTCCGGCCCGCACCGCGGCCTCTCCCTGTGCATCCCCTGACAGCTCTCTCCATACTGAAGTAGGAAGGTCGCATGATAATCGTACATCTCGTATGAGCACTGCATTATGATTTACGTCATGAAATGATGAAAATGAGCATACGCGCTTTAATATAGTGATTACATGAATGATTAACTGAGGTGACAAGATTATCTGATGAAATTCTTGAAATGAGTATCTTGAACAAGTTAACAAGATTAATGATATGATTTTACAGATCAACAACTGAGTAATGAAATGAATTGAGTGGTTAATGAGTTAACATGATCGTCCTGATCATCAACTGAGTAATGAAATAAATTGAGTGATTAATGAGTTAACATGATCGTCCTGATCATCAACTGAGTAATGAAATGAATTGAGTGATTAATGAGTTAACATGATCGTCCTGATCATAATGAATGATGATGTTTGAGGATTGCTAACTGATAAATGATGAATGAATGATTATTGCCAGAAATTATACCATGGCGTTAGAAGTCTTACAGTTCTTTCGGTCTGATTGGCTCGGCATTTGCACAGGTCACACGTGACGCGAAAGTCCGATGATACTAGTCTGATGATGATGATTTCAAATGAGACATGACTCGGGAGGTAGTATTCAAAACCACGCTCTAATACCAACTCTGTAACACCCCAAACTAGGCGGATATTACAGTGCTGTGGATCCCCGACTGGGACCTACCAGGCGAATGAAAATGATAAATTAAATAATATAATTGTAGTACCGAACCAGATTATATTACCAAATACTCCGATGAGTAGTTTAAGTACAAGACACCAGGACAATACCGAATACTAGTATATTTTATATGAAGATAAAATACACAACACTGAATGAAAAGGAGTATCCAAATGAAAGTCTACAGCGGAAAATAAATGACAACAACATGAATGACTGAAAAGATCGGGGCCCCCTACTAGTATCACTGGGACTCCTCGCCGTAAATGTTTTATTCCCGTGCTTTTGCCTTGCCATGACCTGAAAACAAAATCCTCAAATCGGTCACATACGTAACAACAATCCTCAAGGGTTGAAAATACACAATCATGATATATCTTTAGTTATGAAATATCCTTAGTTATGAATTACGCTGAAGAGGAGTATCATAGTACGCCCGTAATGTTCTGTGCAAGTGTACAAGACAGATGACCGGACACATCCGTACTTGTACCTAATTAGTCTTACGGAGGTAATCGTTACCGTGTGCATAGTCCAATGTATCGATCCCAATACATGACCATCGCGTGCTCGACTAAAAATTCCACACATCCGCACCCGGCCACGCAATATGAACCCAGAAGGTCATATGAACGAGAATGACCAAAATGAATATCAATGAATAATATTAATCCGACAAGGTCGAGAATGACTCACCGAGATGAAAATGATAGTGAAGTGAATGATAGTTCAATGAAATGATTGGAACCGCCGTTCCTCGTGAATGAAGTTATTATTCGACAATTACAAGTCTCAATACGATTAATACAATGATGAATGAGTTATGATTATGAATGAACAACAACAAAAGGAATGAATATCCTTTTAACTGAGTAAGAATTAACTTACACAACACCGATGAAGAATGTCCTTCCACGAACAACGTCCTAAACGGGATGTCGGTCGCTCGAACAACCTTGAATAACACAATATCGAACAATCCGTTCAACATACGAATCAAACACGATGATAACCAACTCAAAATGTCGATACGACTAAACTAAGTTCATTAGGGCATTATATCAAACACGTTGTGACCAATCTCCGATTGTTTACAATCAATCCTCAATTATACCAATATTAAATCCTCAAGAAGTGTTTCAAACCAACAAAACATCTTCAATACGATCAATAATCCAAGATGAATATCCAAAATCGTGATTACAACAACAATTAATCGAAAACCCCCAAATCCAACTCAATATTCAAAGTGTTCTTGAATAATCCTTCAATAATCCAATGAATAATCATACATATCCACAATCATGTGTACATCACTTCATACAACATGATTTTAACGTCTAAAACATCATATCTTAATACAAAATCGAAATCCAAGATGTTGAAGAATATTACCTTAGAAGATCCAAACACTTCGATCCGATGAAAACGTGTTAAATCGACTATCCAAGCTTCCCAACGAATCAAGATGATGAAATCCGAACATACAAGTGATTTATGATGACAAAATATCTCCCTCAAGCTCTCTCTCTCGGAACATGTTAGGCGTACTTTTATGCGCTTATTTATCATTATTTCATATCCATCTTGAGCCTAAATCAGCATAAATGAGCTTTTAATGCACTATTCTTATATGTTTTGCAGGAAATCGGAGTCCGGAAGCCGAAACGATGAAAAACGGGCGAAAACAGCAGTTTTTGGTCATGAGCCGCGGCACAAACCAAGTGAGCCGCGGCACACGAAGATGGCCTGAAAGTCCCGAACCCACTGTACCGTGAGCCGCGGCACAGCCTAAGTGAGCCGCGGCCCAGGAGGAAAATATGCGCCCAGGCATCCGGCGCTGAGCAGTAGGGGCCGCGGCACAAACTAAGTGAGCCGCGGCCCACATGGCGGTTTTGGCTGAGCCTTCTGCGTTTCTTCGCCGTTTTGGAGTCTGTTCTCGACCTAATCACACGGACGCGTTTTGGAGGCTGAGGACGACTATAAATAAGCATTGAAGGGCTGAAGAATATGGGGGATCGATCGGGAAGAACAGAGGACGGGATTGAAGAACACCAGAAGAGGAGATTTGTGGGCGACGACAAGACCACGGATCCCTACGGGTTTTCTTAATTTTTTCGTATCTTAGTTTCTAGATCTATTCGAGTAGGGTTGTGATTGTAGCCGATTTCATGACGGTTTGATTTATTTATTATTATTTTGATTTACTCGTTATTCGTATTGAGTTGGATTCTTCTTACTGCTCTTAATGCTTTTTAATTGTCTGGCCAACAGTTGAATTGTTTTGAATGTCTTTATGAATTCGGGAGATGAAATTTAGGCATAGTTCTTGTGAGACGAATCATAATTTTCGTGAGATAGGAATATACTCATGGGAATTATGAAGCCTATTTATTGTGGGAATTCTTGAACTATTTTAGCTATTAATTATCTAATTCGAATAGGGATATATCCAGTTAATAATTCGTAGTATTTTCTATCGACCTTGGGAAAGGCTTTAGATTAATTTAGGAATTCCTGGCTTACAAACAATTGAATAAAAGTGAATTGAATTGAATAAAAATCATTCCTGATTGTTTGAGGTGAAAATCATAATCCTACACCCTTATTATTATTATTAGTATTACTATTATTAATTTCTATTTACTTTTCTGCTTTTAGATTAGAAATAATTCCATATAATTGTTCTTCAAATAAAATTGTGAGTTGACTATATTTTGATACTTAGTGAAATCAGTCCTCGAGGGAACGATACTCTACTTATCACTTTATTACTTGTTGACACCGTGCACTTGCGGCATAGTGTGAGGAATTTCCTCACAACAAGTTTTTTGGCGCCGTTGCGGCATACTACGAATTATTAACTCGATATATCCCTATTCGAATTAGATAATTAATAGCTAAAACAGTTCAAGAATTCCCACAATAAATAGGCTTCACAATTCCCATGAGTATATTCCTATCTCACGAAAATTATGATTCGTCTCACAAGAACTATGCCTAAATTTCATCTCCCGAATTCATAAAGACATTCAAAACAATTCAACTGTTGGCCAGACAATTAAAAAGCATTAAGAGCAGTAAGAAGAATCCAACTCAATACGAATAACGAGTAAATCGAAATAATAATAAATAAATCAAACCGTCATGAAATCGGCTACAATCACAACCCTACTCGAATAGATCTAGAAACTAAGATACGGAAAAATTAAGAAAAACCGTAGGGATCCGTGGTCTTGTCGTCACCCACAAATCTCCTCTTCTGGTGTTCTTCAATCCCGTCCTCTGTTCTTCCCGATCGATCCCCCCTATTCTTCAGCCCTTCAATGCTTATTTATAGTCGTCCTCAGCCTCCAAAACGCGTTCGTGTGATTAGGTCGAGAACAGACTCCAAAACGGCGAAGAGACGCGGAAGGCTCAGCCAAAACCG
The DNA here is from genome assembly GCA_033398695.1 of Orobanche coerulescens. Taxonomy (NCBI): domain Eukaryota; kingdom Viridiplantae; phylum Streptophyta; class Magnoliopsida; order Lamiales; family Orobanchaceae; genus Orobanche; species Orobanche coerulescens. The sequence continues at coordinate 58,759,311 of CM065803.1, forward strand.
CCATATGGGCCGCGACTCACTTAGTCTGTGCCGCGGCCCCTACTGCTCAGCGCCGGATGCCTTGGCGCATATTTTCCTCCTGGGCCGCGGCTCACTTAGGCTGTGCCGCGGATCACGGTACAGTGGGTTCGGGACTTTCAGGCCATCTTCGTGTGCCGCGGCTCACTTGGTTTGTGCCGCGGCTCATGACCAAAAACTGCTGTTTTCGCCCATTTTTCATCGTTTAAACACGGACTCCGATTTCCTGCAAAACATATAAGAATAGTGCATTAAAAGCTCATTTATGCTGATTTAGGCTCAAGATGGATATGAAATAATGATAAATAAGCGCATAAAAGTACGCCTAACAAATACCCCCAAACTTGAGCCTTTGCTTGTCCTCAAGCAAAAATCAATTTTAAACAAAATGTATCGTGAATAATCATGCAAGTCCATAATGCTCAACTTAATCAATACTACCCTGAAAATCTCAAAGAATAGTACAAGTATCGTAATAGCGAGTCACAACCAGGACACTGATTCCACTAAGTAACCAATTTCAGTCCTAATCAATCGTTCATGAAGAAAATCAAGCTCAAAGATTAACAAGCGTGAATTTAACCGACCGTCAATATGAAGGGTTAAAATAAACGAGCCAACTCGCCCAGTCCCACAGTCTAGTGGCAAAAAATATTTAAGAGTTTCATTGTCAAAATTAATCCTCGGATAGTATTCCCTCATGTATGATCAATAATATGATTCGAGTTAACCACTAGGTTTCGGCTCTCGGGATATTTCATCGGGATAGTCCTAGGGTGGATGTCCATTCTCATATATTGGGGAACCGTTTGACGTAAAAGACACTCATGGGGCACATGGATGCTTCTAGTTACTAAGTCCCCCTCTACAGCGGAGAAAAAACTCGAATATCAATTCCCGCATGTCAAGGTTGCTGTTTTACGCGAGAGTAAACAACGGGTCACGTGAATACCCCCGGTTACTAGGATTTCCATCATCGGTAATACGATATTTCTAAATTATTAATCTATTCAGGGTCGTCGTTTTACGCGAGAGTAAACAACGGGTCACGTGAATACCCCCAGTTACTAGATTTCCCATCATAGAACACTAATATCTCGACTTTTTGGAAAAACTGTCCGACTTCTAAACTCAATTTAAGTGCAAACACGACTTATGTTACTGGATGACTAGCTACGCGAAAAGTTTAACCAAACGTATAAACGGTGATTTGAAAACACGTATGTCTCCTTTCTTATCTGCTAAAATTTCTACAAAAACGATAAAATTTCGGACCTAATTGAATACTCAACAGAAGCAGATATCGCTGGCTGCAACTCGACTAAACTCAATCGTTTCTTCCAAGAGAAATCAGTATCGTAACATCAGTTTTATACACGGAAGCACGAAAAATTCACGAAAAGTTCACGTTTTTAACCATCAACAGCATGCAAGGACAATAAAGCAATCGAATTTTATACCCAAGAAAAATTAAGAAAATTATCGCATGCTTCAATTTATTCCACTACGCATAACATCGTCAACAATAAAACTCATGTGAAAATAAAAGAGATAAGGAAAAGAGAATCTTATTCCAAATATCTTCTTGAATGCCAGCACATATCTGACTGGAATCGTCTGTCAATCCATACTTCAAATAAGGCTCAACATCACGAGGGACCCCCAAACTTAGGCTCTAGTCATGAAACAACTCTAAACCTCAAGTCAAAAAAGACTAGAATGTGAAGAATAATAACTCATTGGGGTAAAACAAAATATTAGAGAAATTAGGGCCACGAGAATACACGAATCCAAACGAAAGAACAAAACAAAGAAAAGAAAATTATTAACGAAAAAAATCCAATAAAAACAACTAACTAGAAAGCAAGTAAAAATGATGGGTTGCCTCCCATCAAGCGCTCTATTTTACGTCTTGAGCACGACGTGGCAAAAAATTTAACGTGGCTTCTTTCTAGGGAGATTGCCAAATGCCCCCTTCTTGCAATCTATAAGCCTCTTATTCCATAAGGGAGGCTTTGGTTCATGTCTGGATGCCAAAAATAATGAGCCTCAACATCAAGAGTAATGGGGTCAATCTCTCCCATTATGGATTTAGGAAAAATTATGCGTGGCACCGTTAATAAAATTTTTGGCACATAAGTGTTCACCTTGTTAGTCGAAGTTTGATGACAAATTAATGAAATTTCTTTGGAAACATCATCAATGGTAACTTCTTCTACATGCTCATCACACTTTATGTAATTATTAGGTGCTGGGGGATCGACCCTAAAACTCAGCATGTCTTTCTTCTCAACCTCCCCCTCAACTTCACTACTAAAGCAATGAGCTGGAAAATAACCGTAGTGAATCTCAAGACCACGACGTGCACATTCTTGCTCAAGAGGGGTACTATCAGGATTTTCGAGAGCGTCTACACATTGTTCAAACATGGTCTTTTGTTTCGGGGGAGGGGGCTGACTGACCCTATTAGGCAAATTATCAAGAACATTGAAATTTATGAAATGCCAAGGGTCACTATAATCAAAGGAAAACATAATGAAAAAGAAATATAGAGACTAAAAAGAAAAAAACTTCAAATTAAAATTAGAGTCGCTTGGTATTGATATTAGCGAAAAAATCAGTCCCCGGCAACGGCGCCAAAAACTTGTTATGAGGAAATCCCTCACACTATGCCGCAAGTGCACGGTGTCAACAAGTAATAAAGTGATAAGTAGAGTATCGTTCCCTCGAGGACTGATTTCACTAAGTATCAAAATATAGTCAACTCACAATTTTATTTGAAGAACAATTTTATGGAATTATTTCTAATCTAAAAGCAGAAAAGTAAACAGAAATTAATAATAGTAATACTAATAATAATAAGGGTGTAGGATTATGATTTTCACCTCAAACAATCAGGAATGATTTTTATTCAATTCAATTCACTTTTATTCAATTGATTGTAAGCCATGAATTCCTAAATTATTCTAAAGCCTTTCCCAAGGTCGATAGAAAATACTACGAATTATTAACTCAATATATCCCTATTCGAATTAGATAATTAATAGCTAAAACAGTTCAAGAATTCCCACAATAAATAGGCTTCACAATTCCCATGAGTATATTCTTATCTCACGAAAATTATGATTCGTCTCACAAGAACTATGCCTAAATTTCATCTCCCGAATTCATAAAGACATTCAAAACAATTCAACTGTTGGCCAGACATTAAAAAGCATTAAGAGCAGTAAGAAGAATCCAACTCAATACGAATAACGAGTAAATCGAAATAATAATAAATAAATCAAACCATCATAAAATCGGCTACAATCACAACCCTACTCGAATAGATCTAGAAACTAAGATACGGAAAAATTAAGAAAAACCGTAGGGATCCGTGGTCTTGTCGTCGCCCACAAATCTCCTCTTCTGGTGTTCTTCAATCCCGTCCTCTGTTCTTCCCGATCGATCCCCCCTATTCTTCAGCCCTTCAATGCTTATTTATAGTCGTCCTCAGCCTCCAAAATGCGTTCGTGTGATTAGGTCGAGAACAGACTCCAAAACGGCGAAGAAACGCGGAAGGCTCAGCCAAAACCGCCATGTGGGCCGCGGCTCACTTAGTCTGTGCCGCGGCCCCTACTGCTCAGCGCCGGATGCCTGGGCGCATATTTTCCTCCTGGGCCGCGGCTCACGGTACAGTGGGTTCGGGACTTTCAGGCCATCTTCGTGTGCCGCGGCTCACATGGTTTGTGCCGCGGCTCATGACCAAAAACTGCTGTTTTCGCCCCTTTTTCATCGTTTCGGCTTTCGGACTCCGATTTCCTGCAAAACATATAAGAATAGTGCATTAAAAGCTCATTTATGCTGATTTAGGCTCAAGATTGATATGAAATAATGATAAATAAGCGCATAAAAGTACGCCTAACAGAACAAAGTGAAGGAAATGAGAAAAATGAGGAAAAGTCCCGTCCAAGACATATATAAACTGCCGGAAGTTACGGCCGTAACTCGGCCTTCTTACGGCCGTAACATCCCAGGTCAACGGCCTTACGGCCAGAATTAACCAACTCAGACGGCCGTAACTCGGCTTCGTCCAAACACTGACAGCCTTACGGCCGTATCCGAACTCCGACTTACGGCGTAACTCGCCTCGTCTAAAACACTGCCGACACCTTACGGTCGTACCCGCACACCTTACGGCGTAACTCGACGATACGGCCGTATCCGCCAATCTTACGGCGTAAGCCCTTCGTCGAAAATGACCAGTACTCGCTGTGACGTACGGCCGTATCCGACCAAGCCTTACGGCCGTATCTCCCGCCTTACGGCCGTATGCCGCAACCCTTACTACGGCCGTAACTCACCTTGACCAAAAACGCACGGGCACCACCGATGTACGGCCGTATCCGGCCAAGCCTTACGGCCGTACTGCCTAACTTACGGCCGTATGCCGAAATCCTTACGGCAGTAAGTCCCGCTCGTCCAAAATGGCCTGAAAACAACGAATGTCTTTTACGGTCGTATCCGACACTCCTTACGGCCGTAACTCGTTGATGGACAAGATGAATATCCGATAACTCCGATTTCTCGCTACGATTGATGAATGATTCGACATACCATACGTATGTGAAAGTGAACAAATCCAACACATGCCAAAAATGATACTTCCAGCACAAGACTACCAATCACGATGATAATGATAATACTCCCGTTCCGACACTCAAATGGAGATGAAATGATGATAGGTAACTGATACACGGTTACAACATGCCAAATGAACGCAAATGAATGAATCATGAATGATGAGTGATTATTAATGAGTGAAAATTACTGAGTGATAATTACTGACTGATAATTACTGAATGATAATGAATGAATTACAACCGGGTATTACATGAGCTGCCCTGTAGGTCATATGGGAGATAGACCAACACATTCTGGGCAGATTCGGGTATCAGTTTTCAAGTGTCCTTTTTATCGAGATAGAGCGAGCTTCAAGCTTCTGGAAACTAGATTTCCGTATCTTTCTATCCATATGTTGTGCACCACACGGATCATTAAACTCAGATCAAAGTGCATGTTTTAATTGGATGCTTTAGTATTTCCCAAGTTTAGTGAGAAAACAAGGTTGAGACCATATCCAATGGCATAAGTGTTGATGCAAAAACATGGAAATGTCAGCCATAGGTGCGTTTTAACGCAGCAGGGTGTTCGATTTCTTATCTCGACTGATGATCCTTTCGGTAACTCCAACTTGGTAGACTTGCAGAGAAAGTAGGAATGTCGGTACAGCTAAGGCTGTTTAAAAATCACTGATTCCGTTTGATCTTTCAAAGCATAAACAAATATCAAGGAGGATGCGCCTAGTCATGATCAAAGTGTAGACAAAATCCACCAAAGTGCATCAAATAAACCAAGAATTTTAATTCTCAATTTGCAAGTATACGTCATAATAGTCATGTTATATGGATGCAACGCGGTGCATCAATATTAAGCATTTTGAACCATGAGCCATAATGAATATACCATAACCAACTCGTCTTTGACCATCCAATAAGATCGACTAAACATAGTCAAATATATAAGGCACATGCCTTTACAAATACTCGAAAAAGTATTCGCACCTATAGTCATACAAACTATAATCGAGGTCAACGAATTCATGTATTTACCGCAATATGCCATTGCTTTACATGTTGAGATTCATGAGAATTACTCTTACACTCTTTCATATATTATATTGCAAGGAGATGGTGCATGACTATACCCACATGCAATATTTTATTTTAATAGGATGAAAGATGGAGTTTTCCAAGTATGGGATTGGGTCAAGACCAACGTGGTGGTCGCTCAATTTATCGTGACAAATCCGTCACAAATCGATTTTAACCACGACATATCCGTCGCAATCGACGTTTGTCCCATTTGTACGTCACAATTCTGTGACTAATCATGAATAAGTCATAACTTTACCGTTACCGACAATATTCATTTTATTCAATTGTTGGTTTAAAATCGACAAAACGGCGACGTCAAATCGCACCCAAAACGTGGTGTATGCAACAACCACAAATATCGACTTTCAACAATTATCCGTAACTCCCTCAGGACCGTCACACAGTTTACTTCGACATACGAGAGTGATACCACCTCTCATAGTCTCATCCACCGCAAAGTAGCGTGGGAGATAAAGAATCCAATTCCCCAATTCCCAAAAAAAATTCCCAAAAGAGAGAAATTAAAAAACAGGAATTTTAATAAAATTTTACGGGTACTTGGTTCCATATTTGCTTTGATCCTTGAACGGGATAATAAATTTGGCTTTTCTCCATAGCGTGCACATCATCATGAGCAATGTATTTTCCTATATGCACGTAAAACATAAACATGGTAAGATTCATAAGTGTACAAATCAATGAACAAATGAATCATTAATTAGGAAAAGATGGAGTTGAGAAACGCCCGGGTAGGGCTACTGGGCTCGATAATTCGGTCTAAAAAGGACTCGAGTGCGGCGTACAGCAGCTCGTTATTGAATGAGGTCGGATCTCCACATTTTCTCGTAAAAATCTGCTTCTGTTCGGCGGCAGATTCAGTAAATAATAATACTCAGAATCCGATCTCCACCGTTGAATATACAGATATTTGTGTTGGAAAGTTGCTGTCAAAATTTCACACCGATCCGACGGTTAACGAATCGAGAAACATGATTTTTGTACGACTGTGCTGTGCAGAAAATTTACGCGCGGAAATTCTCGTCTCTCGGTTTTTTTATTTCGATTTTGTTAGGTTTTGTCTCGATTGCACTAGGTTTTCAAATAGTAAATATCACATACATAAAACCATAGGAAAATCCAGCGGTGCTTCGATCAGATCGGGTCGCAGGTTTAGGCAAAAGTCGGCTGGACGAAAACGGTCTAAAAACGGTACTGCCGGGCGGGTCGGATCGGGTCCGCAACCGAGTCCAAGGCTGGAATGGATCGCAATTTGGGTTCGGGCGCGCCGAAAACTGGGTTTGCGAACGGGTTAGGGTTGGCCTGCTCGTTTAAGTAAGCTGTTTCCGATTTAGGCCAGACTTGTCAAACTCCCACAAGACCACTAGCATAATCAAAGAAAATAGGCCCAAGTAATTAGTAGAAATTAGGCCCAAAATAAAGCCCAAATCAATCAGACGTCAATGACTATTGAAGGTTTGTACTCGCAACCCCGTCTTCTTTCAACGCGACTGAAGAAGGCGACGGGCAGCCGGCGGGTCATGCTCTGGCGGGAAGGCGATCGGCTAGTTGCGATTGGAACGGGCGATCTGGATCGGACTGGGGATTGGCTGCGTCTTGGGCGGAGGAAGTCTGCTACAAATTAGGTTCGGCGGCGGCGGATCCGATCTGGGCTGGGGGCGGAGCGGGCAGGCGTAAAGCGAGCCTGGAGACGAGCTGCGATGGTGTGAACGGACGGATGGTTTTGGATAGTTGAAAAAGACGGCCGGTCGGAGGGGGGTTGCTGGCCGGGGAAGAAGAAGAAGACTTTTCTTGCTCCAGCGGCGGCGGCGCCCGAGGGTTAGGGTTACTGTGCAGAAAATCCAATTTTTCTTTTTTTTTTCGGGATTTTCAGAAAAAACGAGAGAAAAAATTTCTTACTCAGTTGGGGACTATGTGCTGATAACATGTTTCAGGAGAAAGTAAAAGACTGTAAATAGAGTCAATCGATTGTATTCATAATACTGATAGAGGGGCCTCTATATAGGCATTACAATGAGAGTCCTTCTATACATAGGATGCCTAGATAAGGTAAGACATCTAATAGGATCCTACTACCTCTAGAAGGATCTAGAACATTCCATCTATGTATCTACAACCTGTATTAGGTAAGACACATCACGGGAATAATAATTCCCGGAATATATATATATATATATATATAGACACACGCAGCACACACATTGCGGCATGTTTACATTTCAATATATATATATATATATATATATATATATATATATATATATATCTTATATTATATATTAAAAATTCGTTCCGGATATTTAATGTTAAGTCTTAATGCTCTATAAAATTGGTTAGGAATAGATTAGGCATGCGAATGGTTAGGAATTGATTAGGCATGCGAATATGAAGTGTTAACCATTCAGTACCTAAATTTAATGTCCAAGAGTAATTGTGCACAAAAAAGGTACTGTACAACTAGTTGAATGCTGCCTTTAATCCAGTTTTCTATATGGGCGAATTCAATGTTATGATGGGATCCAGATCATCTTCTATAATATTAATTGTTGTTACAGTTTTAGGAAAACCAAAAGACTTTTTAATTAGTGATCAGGAGCCTATAAATAACAACCGAATAGACATCAGTTTATACCTCATCGGTTGAAACCAAAAAGAAAAGATCTACCATCTCTATCACCAATATGTTTACAATCACAACAACAACATCATATACCATCCTAATCCCATCCTCCTCAACTCACAATCTATTGTTGGAAATATTAGATAAAATGGAGGAAATGGGCTGTTTTGAGCAGCCCACTTGAGAGGAAATTTTGAGTGGGCTCGACTACGAGTTAAAGTCGGGACTTAGCTGGAATACATAGTACTCCGTACGAGGTTTCCAAAACATGTTAGAACACTCAAAATAATTGAGGTATGAATGAGATATAATGTTCCAAAGTGAACCCTTAAGAATTGAGTTTGGGATGCTATCCCACATTGGAAAAAGAAGGGAGAAATTGTGAGTATATAAGGAGATGTGGACAAAGGCATGTTCAAAAAATGAGACATGTGTGGATGTGTGACTAGGCGCCCCTCGCGCACACGCACACATGTGTGGATGTCCGTCTGGCTCGGCTCGGCTCGACTCGGTTCGGGTCGGTCTCGGTCGAAGGGCGATTTGGGCGAAATATCTCGACATCTCGAAGTTATCTTTTTACTGCAATTTTATTCGGTAAAATTTTATTTTACTGAAAATACCTCAATTAATAAATTCCGAATTTTTTGGATCTAGATAAAATCGAATTAAACAGATATGGATAAGTATTGAGATACTAATCCTGATCGGTTTAGAGTTCCTCGAGATACCAATTTCGATCGGTTTAGAGTTCCTCCAGATACCAATTTCGGTCGGTATAGAGTTCCTCCAGCACATGTCTCTCTCTCATCTTTACCTATAAATACAGATGTGAGGGGTCCGATTTTAACAGTAATTTTCGTCCGTTTTTTCAGCCAAAAAAATTCCGACTTAATTTTTTTTTTCGGAAGTAATTTCTCTTCGTATTTTTTGTCACGTCGGTAGTAGTTCAGGTTTATTCTAGTTCGCTGAGGGTGCCACGATCGATTTATCAACGCATCGAGATGTTGTTTTATTCTGGGAGGCAGACACTATACACTGTGGTGGAGGCGAATTTGCTTTAAGCAGACAGATTTTCTGGACTCAACATCGCCCACATTCAGATTTAACTCTTTTGATTAATTATATATATACATATATATTATTTAATGCTTTCGTCATTAACGAATCTGTCTCCTACTTGGTTCTCAAATTTGCAGCTCATGCAGTAGATTCAAGACATGGATCCGGCGGCGGTGATGATGGAAGAGAACGGAAGAAAGCACTTAAACTTGGAAACCATGCAGAAAAGTAAGCTTTCCTCATCATTAATATTCACATGATTAAGTGTGCATGTTTTTCATTTAATTTAAATGAGATATATAGAATGATTCATGAGTTGGATAATCGATGTTGGCAATTTATTTTCATGGTAAATATACCAACAATCTTAAAGCAATTTTTTTTGTTTAATACTTTTGGATATGGTATCGAACATGTAAATGATTACCGTTTCCTTCACAAATCTAATTGCCTTAATGGTGCGATGATTATTCAATTAATCATGTTAATACTCTTGTTGAGCTGCAACAATGGAGGATTGATCTATATACTCTGAAGCATATTTGTGAATATTAAAAGCATGGATTTTAAAGGACAGTCTCCATCTCCAAAGTAAGCATTTTCGACCAATTCGTTTCTTTCAATATCTTCAAAGATGACATAAGCATCACGTTATATGAATAGTATTGTCGATCTGCCTTGATTCTTCGTTGATGTTTTTCTTAATGTGATGAAAGTCAAACGAGATCTTTATTTGGTGAAACTATATTTAATTTAAGCCAAATCTTCAATTACATTTGAAGGCAAAGCACGATTACCGATTGCATACTTTTTATTAATGTTTATGTGAATAAGTTTATTTTTATTTTATCATGTACTTTCATATCAATATTCATGTACTTATGCATATATGTAGGCTTCTTTTGTATCAAAAGGTAGTGTGCATAATTATGTTGTGATTTTGGCGTGCGTTTGCCGCGACGTACTCCGGTTCTTTTAACTGCACAAATATGTCATAAACATATTATGTTTATTTTGTTGTATAAGGATGACTTGAATTAGCTGGATGTCATGTAGGAAAGTACTTATGTTTACATTAGTTCATTGTTTATTAATGGTAAAAATCTGCGTAAACATATTTGTGTGACTTGTGTTGATCCATGAATGGTAGGATCGATGATGCTTATTCGACTCTAATTCATTTACCCGGCATATGTGCCACTGCAATATCTAGTCTGAATTTTTAATTGAGTTACGCTAGTATCAGCAAACGTAGTTGCTAATAGCTGATTGAAATAAAAGAATATTGTGGATTACACGTCGATCATTATTTAGAAAGTGTTTATGGTTAATATAAATGAGAAGAATTTATATTATTTGTGACCATGCGTCTTGCTAAATAAGATTGTGATTATATTTGCTATTATATAATCATGTATATGATAATAAGGTATAGCATCGCTTGATAAGAGACGAATCAATAATTAATTGATTATTCGATTAAGACGTTAAGATTATTTAGTTTAATTAAGATATTAACTGACTTTAATCTTTTCATGTGATGGAATATCAATCTTGATCGGATGCTCGGACGTTAAAAAGCCTAACGGGCCTGGTACCTAGTGAGTACAGGTTGTGGGTCAGCTTGAGAATTATAATTTTTCTTTGGTTGGATTTGCTCTTCCGGTTAAATTATATATATTCTCGTGTTGGTGTCGGTCTGCTGCGGCAATGACACACGATCCTATTACGGTGATCCATGTGATACCTAACAGGGCAAATATTGATTTTGGCTCCATATGCTGAAAATTCGGAGAAATTCAATAATTGAATTTTAGTGCTAAGAACATAAAAGTTCTTTAATCGAATATTAAAACCAGAGAGGTTTTAAATGATGATGAAACCTACTCTTATGAGAGGTTGTAACAACAAATGTGATCACTCTATAAAGACAGTGATACATTAGTTACGTGTACTCGATAATGAGTAAATCAAAAAGAGAAATTTACGCTCTAAAAGCTCGAGATAGAAAACCAACTTAATCCGGAAATTAAGATGGTTGAATTTCACTCTAACGGAGATGCAAAAATGATGTTAATCAGTTCAAACTATCATTGAATATGAGGATATTAGTCACGTGAAGACTACTTAATTTAAAATAAGATACCACGCAAGGAAATAATTGAAATTTCCTATTAGTTCTGAAATGTAGTAAAACAATTTTAGAAATACTAAAAATGTGGGGGTGTATGGCTAAGGCAAAAGTTCCTAAGCCAAAGCAAGTGAAGGTCTGACCCAAGACGGTCGATTGCATCTTCACTGGATATGCACATGATGCATGATACGAGTGTATCGAATGCATAACTGATTTAAAAACTAAATCAATTATGAGATACCGTGGATTTATCAATGTGAAATGAATCACCAAGTGGTTTTAAAGGTTGAAGCAAAAAGGCTTGAACTTGGAAAATTACTACGTCTGAAATTTCTAGCATGCGTGCTAGAAGATAATTTACAATGCCATATACACTATTCATATGGTCATATAAGAGAGAAAGAATAATTCTGTTGTGCAGAATTTTATTTAATATTCGGTAGATCTTCCTCTGGAATAGATACCACTAGGATCCAACATAAATTCAATTCGGAAATAAAATTAAATATATCCATGGATAAATAAGAGGCGAAACTACTAACTGAGGTTGTAGTAACATGATAGCCTAAAGTACTTTGAGATATATTCTCTAGTAACGAGAAGATGTTCATTATTATGATATACATGAACATAAATGCAGTCTTTCTAAATGGCATTTTTAAGAAAAGCCAACCTGGAAAAACCAAAGGCATATGTGCCTAGCGCAACGATTGAAAGTCTGCAACTTAGTGAAAATATTATGAATCTAAATTGACACTAAAATAGTGGCATAAAATCTTTGACACTGTGATGTCAACCAATGACTTCAAAGGTGTGATAAAATCTCCAATTTGACAACGCTCAAATATGGTGATTAAATGACCGAAAAGTACCAATTTGGGGACGCTCAAATTTGGTAATGTAGTTAATAAAAAATTGCTAATTTTGGGGATGCCTAAAATTAGTAATTTGATCTATGAGAAATTGAAATCTTGGTTAATAGTTGGTAACGTAATTTCAAAATGTTAAAAATGCCAATTTATAATGTCAAAAAGATTCAAGATAATGAATATGTCAAGTGTGTATATGTCGAATACACATGACGACTATGTCACTTTAAGAATGAATTTGAATGATCGAGTCATTGATGTAAGTAATGATAAGGGGATCAATTCAACAAAGTCTGAAAAGATAAATATATGAGACTAAAGAGATGATTTTAAAATGTAAAATCTCAAGTCGTTCACAATGTCTCATATGAGGTCAGTCATATTATGATGACATGAATCTTGGAAAGATCAACGGAATCAATTGGAATGCCAATGGATATGGTGCGGCTATCCAAGCACAAAGGTAACTGATCTTTCAAGAGTAACTAAAAGTCTAATGTACTAAGTGAATTGTACAAGACTAAAAACAGTCTATATAGTGAGTAGACTATGTGGATACATGAGTAATCAGGAAACTAATCATCAATTGGTGATTACAATGATATAAAGATTACTTGTGTGTATATGCTGCCTGATATGAGATATTCAAAAAAAACTATAAAATGATATAGTAACGCAAATTGGATATCTGACATTATGAATTTAATGTCTAAATAGTGAATATGTTTCACACTAGCTAGTGCAGCAGTGGAATGGAAATCTTTAGAATAGATGGTTATAGCTCGATTTACAAAGGAATATGAGTTCATAACCTTAGACAAATATGCATAAGAGGAATAATGCAATACCAATTTCTAGAAGATATTCCAAAATGGGCAAAACTGTGACCGCAATATGTATTTATTATGATAGTCAATCCACGATTGACGGGGCACAAAGCAAAAGTATAATGGTAATTCTCGTCAAAGACATAATACCATTTTGCTATCAACATTGGTTATCACTATTGACTACGATTCGTCAAGAGATAACATAGCGGATCCGTAACCAAAGGGTTATCAAAAGTCCTTGTTGATAAATCATTAAGAGGAATGGGTCTATTGCCATGAGCTAATGGTTTTATGGAGGATACCCAACCTAAGCTGACTGTAGATCCCAAGATCTAGGTTCAATGGGACAACCAATTCATAAAACTGGGCACGATCACTGTGGGGGTTACCCCGAACCGACCATTCCTAGGATGAAAACAGTGATACCCGTAGGGAGAGGTTAAGCTTATGCTTTTAATGATTCTTAAGTCGACAACGTATAGTTGGGTGGAGTAAAATACGGGTTTACTCAAAACACTTAACGAGAATCACCTATGTTGGAGTGAAGAGGGGCCGCTTCAAAGGAGAATTGCAAGGTACAATTCTCTAGAAACTCCCGCAGAACCAGGACGGTGTCCACGACCAAAATGGGTACAATAATGAGAATATAATAAATCAGGGAGGGCACTTGTGAAGGATATACGATCACTTACACAAGCGGTCGGACAGTTCAAAAGCATCTAGTCATACTGTCTAGCCAGTAAGGAGAATATATCTTTTCGAGGGAAGGTTCAAGGAGCATACTCTACCTATCCTATGCAATGCCTAACCGCAGTAACTATCACCAAGTCAACTCCGTGTCTGACATGTGCTGCTGGACCATCAATCTCATTCATGTGGGGGATTGTTGGAAATATTAGATAAAATGGAGGAAATGGGCTGTTTTGAGCAGCCCACTTGAGAGGAAATTTTGAGTGGGCTCGACTACGAGTTAAAGTCGGGACTTAGCTGGAATACGTAGTACTCCGTACGAGGTTTCCAAAACATGTAAGAACACTCAAAATAATTGAGGTATGAATGAGATATAATGTTCCAAAGTGAACCCTTAAGAAATGGGTTTGGGATGCTATCCCACATTGGAAAAACAAGGGAGAAATTGTGAGTATATAAGGAGATGTGGACAAAGGCATGTTTAAAAAATGAGACATGTGTGGATGTGTGACTAGGCGCCCCTCGCGCGCACACACACACGCGCGCGCTGCTGCCGCCGTCCGTCCGTCTCGGCTCGGCTCGGGTCGGTCTCGGTCGAAGGGCGATTTGGGCGAAATGTCTCGACATCTCGAAGTTATCTTTTTACTGCAATTTTATTCGGTAAAATTTTATTTTACTGAAAATACCTCAATTAATAAATTCCAAATTTTTCGGATCCGGATAAAATCGAATTAAACAGATCTGGATAAGTATTGAGATACTAATCCTGATCGGTATAGAGTTCCTCCAGATACCAATTTCAATCGGTTTAGAGTTCCTCCAGATACCAATTTCGGTCGGTATAGAGTTCCTACAGCACATGTCTCTCTCTCATCTTCACCTATAAATACAGATGTGAGGGGTCCGATTTTAACAGTAATTTTTGTCCGTTTTTTCAGCCAAAAAAATTCCGACTTAATTTTTTTTTTTTTGGAAGTAATTTCTCTTCGTATTTTTTGTCGCGTCGGTGGTAGTTCAGGTTTATTCTAGTTCGCTGAGGGTGCGATGATCGATTTATCAACGCATCGAGATGTTGTTTTATCTTGGGAGGCAGACGCTATACACTGTGGTGGAGGCGAATTTGCTTTAAGGAGACAGATTTTCTGGACTCAACATCGCCCACATTCAGATTTAACTCTTTTGATTAATTATATATATACATATATATTATTTAATGCTTTCGACATTAACGAATCTGTCTACTTGGTTCTCAAATTTGCAGCTCATGCAGTAGATTCAAGACATGGATCCGGCGGCGGTGATGATGGAAGAGAACAGAAGAAAGCACTTAAACTTGGAACCATGCAGAAAAGTAAGCTTTCCTCATCATTAATATTCACATGATTAAGTGTGCATGTTTCTCATTTAATTTATATATAGACTGATTCATGCGTTGGATAATCGATGTTGGCAATTTGTTTTCATGGTAAATATACCAACAATAACAGCCGATGTGTTTGTGTATGTATTCTTAGGGTTTTGCTTTGTGTGTGTTATGTGTATTTAACGTGTGATGAGAGAGAGGAAAAATCAAGGAATGCCGTGACATATGGGATTGTGGTATCTCATTCCTTATTTAGTTTCAATAATGGACTTGGGCTTGTTTATCTTTATGATCACTTGAAATCAACTCCATATACTCGGCCCAAAAGGAACATATTAGGCGTGTGATACTTAATACACATGTATATGGTTGTAACTTTTAATTATCATAAGTCTTAAAGGTTAGTAAAGTTGTGAATTGTTCAAGCATTAGTGTTTATAACGCTTAGGTTAAATATAATTAAATGTTTTAGGTCATTTAATCGTCTTTCAAAAATTTCAAATTAGAGGGTATTTTAGGTATTTAATAAGTTTAAAATTTTCGGGTATTACAATTCTTCCCCTCTAAAAGAAAACTTTCGTCCTCGAAAATTGAAATGAAAACGGAGTGAAGACATACCAGACTATGACAAGAAATGAGGATAACTGGTTCGTATCGATTCCTCGGTTTCCCAGGTAGTTTCACGCTCTGGGTGATTCTTCTAAAGAATTTTAACAAACGGAATGACTTTGTATCTCATGACTCGATCTTTCCGATCCAAAATAGCTTCGGGTTCTTCTGGAAGAGACATATCAGGCTGAATTTGATCAAACGGATAAGATGCTACATGCAAAGGATGATAATTGTATCCCCTCAGCACGGATACATGGAAGACATTATGAACATGTGATAACTGAGGAGGTAGAGCCAAACGATAAGAAACCTCCCCAATACGTTCAAGAATCTCGAACGGTCCAATGAATCGAGGACTAAGCTTCCTTTGATCCCAAAACGTTTCACACCTCTGAACGGCGATACTTTCAGAAATACACGATCCCCAACTTGAAACTCTAAGTCACGTCGACGCTTATCAGCATAACTCTTCTGTCGAGTGCGAGCCTCTTTCAGCTTCTCCTTGGCTACAACCACTTTCTCATTAGTGATCTCAATAAGTTCCGGCCCCTCGATCACACGTTCACCTACCTCGTCCCAACAAATAGGTGCTCTACATTTCCTCCCATATAAAAGCTCATACGGTGCTGCCTTGATGCTAGCATGCCAACTATTATTATAAGCAAACTCCACCAAGCACAAGTATTCGTCCCAACTTCCCGTCCACTCCAAAGCACATGCCCTCAACATGTCTTCTAAAGTCTGAATGGTCCTTTCTGACTGACCATCTGTCTGTGGATGAAAAGCCGTGCTAAACTTAAGACGTGTACCCCAAGCTTTATGTAGGCTTTTCCAAAAACGAGAAGTAAACCGCAGATCTCTGTCTGACACGATAGATGTTGGAGTTCCATGAAGTCTAACAATCTCCTGTTAAAACATTTCCGCCAATCTACTAACACGATAATCCATACGAATAGGTAAGAAATGGGCAGATTTGGTTAGACGATCGACGACTACCCAAATTGCATCATGTCTTTTCCGAGTAAGAGGCAAACTAGTAACAAAGTTCATGGAAATCTCATCCCACTTCCAAGTAGGGATATCTAACGGTTGCAGCAAGCCACTAGCCCTCTGATGTTCGATTTTGACCTGCTGAGAAGTCATACATCTAGCAACATACAGGGCTACATCCTGTTTCATGCCGTTCCACCAAAAGTGTTGCTTAAGATCCCTGTACATCTTGGTAGAACCAAGCTGGATAGTGAATGGGGAACTATGGGCCCCTGACAACACAGCCTCACGCAAATCAGGATCATTAGGAACACAAAGTCGATTTTCAAACCATACCACACCAGAGTCATCTACCCTGAACTCCGACTGCTTACCCTCCTGAACATTCTGAACCACGGCCCAAAGCTCACCATCATCCTTTTGAGCTTCCTTAATCCGTAGTATAAGATTGGATTCTATCTTCATACTAGCCCAATATCCGTCATAACCTCGTACACAAAATTCAACATCCAAAAGTTCTAAATTATGAAGAACCCTTGGCTCAATCTCTAAACTAGCAATCATACCAGACTTCCGGCTAAGCGCATCGGAAACAACATTCGCCTTGCCCGGATGGTATTGAATATTCGCATCATAATCCTTGAGGAGTTCCAACCATCTTCTTTGTCTCATGTTAAGTTCCTTCCTGGTGAAGATATACTTGAGACTCTTGTGGTCAGTAAAGATATCACACGATTCTCCATACAAGTAGTGTCTCCAAATCTTCAAAGCAAAAACCACCGCAGCCAACTCTAGATCATGAGTAGGATAATTCTCTTCATAAGGTTTTAATTGCCTCGAAGCATAAGCAATCACCTTACCGTGTTGCATAAGGACACAGCCTAAACCCTTCTTCGACGCATCACTATAAATATGATAGCCCCCAGAACCAGATGGAAGAGTCAAAATAGGAGCCGACACCAATCTCTGTTTCAACTCTTCGAAACTCTGCTCGTGTTCCTCCGTCCAAACAAACTTCTCACCCTTCCTCATCAGTTGCGTCAAAGGTAACGCCAACCGTGAGAAACCCTCAACAAAATGTCGATAGTAGCCAGCAAGTCCCATAAAGCTCCTAACTTCAGTCACAGTAGTAGGTCTCGGCCACTTGGTGATAGCCTCAACCTTAGATGGATCCATGGTGATGCCATCTGCGGTTACAATATGACCAAGGAATGTAACTTGCTTTATCCAAAACTCACACTTCAAAAACTTGGCATACAACTTCTGCTGCCGAAGAGTCTCCAAAACAATCCGGAGATGTTGCTCATGATCTCCTTTAGTCTTGGAATAAACAAGGATGTCGTCGATGAAAACAATAATGAACTTGTCGAGATACTCGTGGAATACGCGATTCATAAGATCCATAAATACAGTGGGAGCATTTGTCAAACCGAAGGGCATGAACTAAAAACTCGTACTGACCATATCGGGTACGGAACGCGGTCTTAGGAACATCTTTCTCCTTCACACGTAATTGGTGATAACCGGACCTCAAATCGATTTTCGAAAAGAACTTAGCCCCTTGCAATTGATCAAACAAATCATCGATATGCGGAAAAGGATAACGATTACGGATAGTGATATGGTTAAGCTCACGATAGTCGATACACAGTCGCATACTTCCATCCTTATTCTTAACAAACAAAACAGGTGCACCTGGGTCGGATGAAACCATTCTCCAAGAGTTCCTGTAACTGTTCCTTCAACTCCTTCAACTCTAAGGGCGCCATACGGTACGGAGCTTTGGAAATAGGTTCAGCACCTGGGATCAACTCAATGCCAAACTCAACTTCCCTAGCAGGAGGTATACCAGGAAGTTCGTCGGGGAAAATGTCGGGAAACTCTCGTACCATAGGAAGACTTTCAATACTAGGACTCTTCAAACATGTATCTTTAATAGAAGCCAGAAAACCTTGGCAACCATGGGAAATCAAAGTTCGTGCCTTCATAGCAGAAATAATTTTAGCAGATTTAAGAGGTTGAGAACCATGATAAATAAAATCAGGCTGATGCAAGTCGCCGAAAATCACATTTCTGGCATGGAAATCAATGGTAGATGTATGCGAAGCCAACCAATCCATGCCCAAAATCACATCAAAATCGATCATATCAATAGGTAGCAAATTCGCCAGACGAATGCGGTCATCAAACCGTAAGGGACAATTCACATATTCATGTTCAATGAGTACATGTTTTTTCATTGGTGTTGATATGGATATACGATTTGTTAGTGGTGTTGGGGTCATATTAAGTTTCTTGGCAAATGAAATAGATATAATGGAGTGTGTGGCACCGGTATCAAATAATGCAAAAACTGTACGATCACCAATGTAAAGAATGCCGGTAATAGTACCTGATGAGTTTGCTGCCTGATAACGCGTCGTAGCATAAACACGACCCATAGTAGGAGTTGGCTTAGCGGAGTTCACTGATGTAATCCGTTTCTCCTAGGGACAATCCTCACCTTGTGATTAGTGGACCCGCAAGTGAAACATCCTCCAGTAGCTTTGTGACAAACGCCCGGGTGAGGCTTCCGCAAGTAGCACAGAGAGGTGGAGGATGTAAGGTCTCAGTAGGCCTCCTCTGACCCGAAGAACCTGAAGAAAGAACCTGCTGAGAACCCCGAGTCAACTGATCCCTGTACTGATGCTGGTTGTTGTTGCCATGACCCTGACGGTCATTCCCATTCCTACCAGTAACCCTCTGATCCTGACCCCTGTACTCCTGTCGCCTCTGATCAAAACCCCGATCCTGGCGACCCCTGTGCTCAACACCCTGGTCCTGACGACCCCTATGCTCATGACCCTGGTCCTAACGACCCCTGTAGTTAATACGATCACCATCCCTGTCCCTCTTGTTCGAACCCCTATCAGCATGAAGTAACTCAATATTGCGGGCCGCGTCCGCTACTAGTGCAACATCGGTGTA
Organism: Orobanche coerulescens; assembly: GCA_033398695.1. Classification (NCBI taxonomy): domain Eukaryota; kingdom Viridiplantae; phylum Streptophyta; class Magnoliopsida; order Lamiales; family Orobanchaceae; genus Orobanche; species Orobanche coerulescens. Next base: position 58,779,177 of record CM065803.1, read on the forward strand.
ATCAGTATTCACAATCCGGTCTAATATCCACGTCTTCAGCCCCCACTTAAAGTGCCTAGCCTGCCTATGAGCATCACCCGCAATCGGTCCAACAAAACTAGCTAACCTCTGAAACCTCTGCATATACTCTCCAGACGATTCCCGATCCAACTGATGAATAGCCCCATACTCGCGACCATACCTTTGATGCTCGGAGAAAGGAAAGTACTACTTATAGAAGATGTCACGGAAAGTATTCCACGCACAAGTGTCAGCAAAATTCTCTCCCTTAGCTAGAACATACGCCTTCCACCAATTCAACGCATCACCTTCCAACTTGAAGGCAGCCAAACGCGTCTTGAATTCATCACCACAACCCAAGACCTTGAACAACTTCTCCATATGTGTGATCCAATCTTCTGCCTCTGTGGGGGTGGCAGCAGATCGGAAAGAAAGAGGCTTAAGCTTTGTGAACTTTTCAATCCAACCATGCATCCCGATAGGTGGAGCACCGCCACCCGACGAACCAGCACCATTTTTGATGTCATCGACGATTCTAGTCCTCAATTCAGCAGAGAGATTCAGGAGAGCATTAGCCAAAGCAGCGGCTATCATAGCCTCGAAGTTAGGGAAATCATCCCCATTAGGATTTCTACGCGTATTCACCATCTGAATGATCATCGAAACGATTAGTAAGGTCAAATAAAGATGAAGTATGAAAGGAAAAATACGCAGAAGGGAAACCTTATGTCTACCCAAATCCTCACAGGTCATAGCCTAAGCTCTACAGGTCGAATCTAAGGCTCTGATACCATAATTGAAACACCCCAACCCGACGAGGGTCGAAGCATCACATTATGGTGACATATCAAAGCATACATAATGAACATAATGAACAGCGGAAGTCTTAAACATAAATAATCAAAAGGAGTTAAGTCGAAATGACTTAAACCAAAACATAAGTTCAACGAAAAGAAATACTCCAAAGGGATGAATAACAATTCATCCAAGTCTAAACAATGTCATAACAATAGCAAAATAAATCTAAGATGACTAGGGTAAAGTCTCCACAAGCTCAACTCTCAACCCCAAAGCAACCCCAGCTCCTAGCTTAGATACCTGCTGCAGGAAAAGAAAAATGCGGCTGAGCTTAAAAAGCCCAGTGAACAGACATATATAAACGAAACCAAAAGATAAGGAACGAACTTATAAAGTACGGTGAATTGGGAAAAGCATGAGGTATAAACAAATGGATATCAAAAGTACGGAAAGGTCAGTAATCTACCACGAGCCCGAACACAAATCAAATCAATATCATAGTAACCATGGAGTATCAAACTCCCGAACATGTGAAAGACGTGTATTGCACACAAGCATCAATCACCGAACATATCATATTATAATCATGTCATATCCAATCAAATACAAATCGAACCTAGGATGCATCCATACGCCCCCGAACAATCGTATTGGCCATAACAAATATAAAGTGCACATATCATAACAAAATGGGATGGTGTGGAACATCACTCAACCACACTAGAGTCGTGCCATTGGTGCATCAATGACACGGCCATGTTACCTTCATGGCTAGGAAACAAACTTGGCTCGGGTATCAAACTGAAGGGTTCAAATGTCATATCATATCAAGGTTCATATCAAATGTTCATAATCAAAGGTTTACAAATCTAAGGAAGCATAGCAAAGGCATATATCAACTAAGAAAGCCATAATAAGAAGGCTCAGATCAAAGGCATCATAATCAAAACTAATATCAAACCGTTGGGAACGAATCATGAGAAACTTTAAGGGATAAGGTCAGAATATCTGTACCTTATTCAAAGCAAGCAAAAGGAAAGAAAGGTCACACGATATGGATCACTCCTGCTTCACGGAACCTATGCGAATTAAATACCAAGTATTACTTTAAGTTCAATTTGAATTAGGTTACTCATTTTAGTATACTTTCTATAAATAGTAAGTTTCCATATTTAGAAGGTTTCCAGATTTAGAAACATTAGTCATTAATATCCAAAGTTATCATTTAATCGATTTAAGGTATCAAACGTGACAATATTAATAGTTTAAGGTTCATAATGATAATTATATAAGTTTAGGGTTTATAGTGCAAATATTGTAAGATTAGGGTATAAAACGTAAGTATCATAAAGTTACATGGTTTCACAAGTTAAGCCCTTTAGTTAGAAAATGATAAGTTCAACCCGTAAGTTTAATAATACACACATAACCCTTATTTAGCCTTTTAACCTTTTTATCAGCTTTTAACTATGAACAGGTCACAAGTTGACGAATTTTTGAACCACAACAAAACTCAGAATTATAATTCACAAAAATTCACACAGGTACTTAAATGACATTAGAACCCACACGAATTTTCCTAGAATTTATTGGTTAGTTTAACTCCACACGAAAAATACTCATACTCAGACTATTCAGAAAATCGACCTGCAGTTGTACCCAAAAAGTATTCGCCTCAACGACCTACAAAACATCCAGGAAAAATTCCCAAAAATTTATGGTATTACTAATCATATAGAAGTTACATATTGGAGAGTTTAATGGCCCAAATTTTTATAGTTTTTGAATAAAAAAATCGACAAAGTGGACTGATTTCAGACTCCCGGATTTCAGATTAGACACTTAATCACAAAAAAATAAAAAATACGACCAAAATAATTCAAAATCACTCCAAACCAATTGGAACAGTTAGTAAACTCTTTAAACTTAGTTTTGGACTTAAGAAACTCAGAAAAACACTTTGGTATCATCAAGATTTACCCTGCTCAAATCGACTCTAATATTCTATCAGCAAGAAAGTGAGGCAGAAAACAACTTCAATCCTTTAACCCTTCTAAATCCGCTTGCACACACATCTCATAGGTTTATTTAGCCAATATCACACATGTTTACAACCTTACATGTCGACACCACTACACACACACTTATAGTCGATTTCATAAGGTTTTTATCTCATTATTCCATGTGGTATCATAAGATTTTCTGCAAGTTTATTCATATACAAAACCTGTTAGCCGATTCTCAATACCATACGACATGATCAAAAAAGAAAAGGAAGAGGAATTGAACAAGGTCTGGATTAGTTACCCTTGTAGCGTGACACGAAGGAGAGACAAAACAAGATCGAATACCAGCCTACAAACGAGCCGAACACAAGCAAACTCCAACCGAACCCTAGACCACGATCAAGACACTCCTGCAGCCTTTGGTTTTGAACGAGAAAGAACCAAGAGAAGAGTGGTAGTAGCCGATGTGTTTGTGTATGTATTCTTAGGGTTTTGCTTTATGTGTGTTATGTGTATTTAACGTGTGATGAGAGAGAGGAAAAATCAAGGAATGCCGTGACATATGGGATTGTGGTATCTCATTCCTTATTTAGTTTCAATAATGGACTTCGGCTTGTTTATCTTTATGATCACTTGAAATCAACTCCATATACTCGGCCCAAAAGGAACATATTAGGCGTGTGATACTTAATACACATGTATATGGTTGTAACTTTTAATTATCATAAGTCTTAAAGGTTAGTAAAGTCGTGAATTGTTCAAGCATTAGTGTTTATAACACTTAGGTTAAATATAATTAAATGTTTTAGGTCATTTAATCGTCTTTCAAAAGTTTCAAATTAGAGGGTATTTTAGGTATTTAATAAGTTTAAAATTTTCGGGTATTACACATGGACCTTATGAACAGGGTGTGCAGGATAATGCTGGATCGGTCGGTGATTGTGTTCATCGATGATATTCTTGTGTATTCGAAGTCAAAGAAAGAGCACGAGATGCATTTGCGAGAAGTTTTGGAAGTTTTGAGGCGAGAGAAACTTTATGCTAAATTCTCCAAATGTGAGTTCTGGTTATGGGAGGTCCAATTCCTAGGACATGTCATAAACTAGAATGGTATTATGGTTGATCCGGCCAAGATTACTGCAGTGATGCGGTGGGAAGTGCCGAAGACTCCCACTGAAATACGGAGTTTTCTAGGATTAGCAGGGTACTACCGAAGATTTATTCAGGACTTCTCCAAGATTGCTTTACCTTTAACCCAATTGACGAAGAAATCTGCGGCTTTTAGTTGTGGTGAGGAACAGTAGAGGGCTTTTGAGGAGTTACGCAGACGTTTATGCGAGGCTCCAGTGTTGACTTTGCCCGGGGGTATGGAAGATCTAGTAGTGTATTGTGATGCTTCTCACCAGGGTTTGGGCGCCATTCTCATGCAGCGCAGTAAGGTCATAGCTTACGCTTCGAGACAGTTGAATCCTCATGAGGTGAACTACCCAACTCATGACCTAGAGTTGGGAGCAGTGGTGTTTGCCCTCAAGATTTGGATGTAATATTCGTACCTTTCCATTTTTAGTAGTTTCCATTTTTGGTGTATGTCTAATTTTATTGACTCGCTTGTAACCATTTCGACATTTTGAACCTACTTTGTTCTTGGAGTTTTTCCGTTTGGACGAGTTTTGGAGGTGTTTTACGTAATTCCATTCCATGTTATGTTTTGACGTATGAACGTTCGATTCTCGTAAAACTTGTTCATTTTCGTTGTTTCTTGGTTTGCATGAGTTAGTTTGGTTGAGTTGTGCGTGTTGTGACTTTCGGTTTGTTAAACCGACGTTGTATCGTGATTTTCGGACATTTGGGCCATTTTTGTAAATTCCTATAAGTTTAGGGAATTTCACCTCCCTTGTCGTATTTGGGGTTCCCCGGTAGTCGGAATTGTATTTTCTTTCAACTCTTAGCTCCGTCGTCTTGTATATTTCATGTTTATGTTTCTGGATTCTGGCCTTGTCTTGCGTTTCGAGTTTCGTACCTTCTGCAGCAACGTACTCATCTAAGCAGTACTGAACTGCTGCGTGCGTAGCGCACACTACTTCTTATTTCTTGCGTGCGTTATCGGTGTGCATTTAGCGTACGCTATCCTGTAACTATAGCATGCGCTAACGACTTCAGCGTACTGGGCAGTGGGGGTTCTGAACCCAGAATCCTGTACACTGACCACCTGATAGCGTGCGTTAGGCTTCCGTAGCGTACGCTATCGAGTAGCATTTAGCACGCGCTAAACGTGTCTAGCGCACGCTAGCGACGTCGGGCAGCAGCTACTGGACTGCTTGCAACCCCCGTTAGCGCGCGCTATCTTTTGATGGTTAGCGTGCACTAACCATGCGTTATAAACAGGACAGCGGACCCATTTTTCGTCATTTTTCCTTCTCTTCTCTTCCTTTGGGCGATTCCGGCGATTTTAGGGCGATTTGTGGAGAGTAATCCATGGAGTCTCATTACAGACCGATTCTTGTGTTCCAAGCTTATTACATCATCATCTTAATCCATCTTTTCCACTCCAATTCAAGGTATTTTGACTTAGAACCCTACTTTGTTAATTTTTGGGGGTTTTTCGGGTTTTGTTCATTTAAACTCGTATCGATCAGTTATGTTGCATCATTCATTAACTAATATTAGTATTGAGTGTTTCCAAATCCGATTATATCGTGTTTATTTCACGGTTTGTGATTCGGGGAGGTTTTATGAAAACCCTCGCCCGTACCATCCGTACGTTTATAGTCATAGGTTGTAATCGGGGTTATGGGCGTAGTCCATTTGATTATTGTTGTCCGTTAGGAATGAGCTATGTTAATACTTCGTTTAGGAACCGTCATTTCCGTCCGGATCGTTCGTAGTCGTTATTCATTCCCAAATCTTCGAAGATGTCTCAAAGGCAAGTACTGTACATTTTGTTTACGCGTTCTAGTATTTGAATTATAGCTTTGCGTGGTTTTGTGGATGTATATGTGTATGTTCACCTAGGGGTGGTCCGATGGGGCCTCTGGGGATACGTTTCCGTGAGTTTCGTATCGTGAACTATGGTTAACCACCCAGGGATGTCCGCCGGGGCTCTGCGGGTTACGGTGGCCGTGAGTCTCGTACCGAGGTTAACTTTGAAATGTTTTGTTGGAGAAATGTGTTTTGTGCTTGTGCACCGTAAATATTCTGGAATATAAATGATTTCTAAAATGATTTTTGCACATATTTTCATCTAATTAGAATGGTAGTTCAAATGGATTGTACTTGCACTAGCAGTTGTCGCTAACCCTTAAATGGAGGAAATACTTTTGTATTTCAGGTACAGGTCAAGGAAGCAAACGAGCATGCGAGCACGAGGATGATGGGCAGGCGTGATTCTGTTCAGTGGTTACTTATTGGTGTCTTATTTGGAATTTATTTATTATGTCATTTGGTTAAGTACTCGAGTACTCTTCCTTGAATTTGTTATTGTTGTGTACCCGTTTTGGGGAATTGATTTGATGTCAGATTAAATTGTCTAGTTTCTGTCTTTTGTCTGGATGTCGTGGATTGTGAAATTGTCGTTTTGTTAATGATTGTATGTCTTTGTCGAATTTCATTATGTCGTGTTAGCCTGGTGGGTTCCACAGTGTGGGGTCCACGGCGCTGTAATATACCCTGATCATCTTGGGGATGTTACAGAATATGGTATCGGAGCTTAGGTTTATGGATACCTAGGCTGTCGGTTATTTGGGTCTAGTTGAGTGTCATTTTTAACAGTATCACTGCTACGCCATCATCTCAGTACGCCGGTGCTTGTAAGTTTTTCCTAACTTGACTCGTTATGTTGTTCTGTTATGTTCCTCTCTCGATATCTTGTTGTGTTTTGCGTTTGAATTGTACTCACCCGTTACTTCTTCAGAATTCCTGCTGGTAGAGGACGCGGACGCGGTCGCGGACGCGGTCACGGACGCGGTCGCGGACGTGGCGCAGCCAGTGGGATGGCCATGTCTGATAACTCGGGAACTGATTCGGCGATGCCTTCCTTGTCGAACAGTGTTCCACCTAGTTCTGGAGGTCAGCAGGATCAGTCTGCTAGCTCCGGCAATGCTCATGAGAATATCGGAGTGGCTAATATCTTACAGCAAGTAGCAAATAGATGACGCTACTGACTCAGGCCGTCTTAATCGGCCAGGCAAATGCTAACCCGGTTCCACCTACTGGATCCGGCAATGATAAGCTACTTCAGGACGTGATTCATATGCATCCTCCCCAGTTTGATGGTGCTTCCGACCATTCCGATTGGGAGAATTGGTTATTTGAGATGGAGAAAGTATTCGAGGCTTCTAACTGCTCTGAGGAGAGGAAGGTACCCATCGCTCAGTACTTCCTCGCCAATGAGATGGCGACGTGGTGGAAAGCGGTGAAACCGCACGACCGGGCAGCCACATGGGCAGAGTTCCAAGAGCTGATGGAAGATGAATTTTGTCCGTAGCCAATTAAAGAGGGGAGGATCCGAGCCTTCATTGAGGCTAAGCCCCAGGATGTTCCGATTTCGCAGGCAATCAAAGAATACAACCAACAACTTCATTATGTGAGAAACCAAGTCCGAGATGAGCTTGATAAGATCCGCCACTTTGATATGCGGATGAAGCCGAGGGTTCGTCACTACATGTCTGGTCTCAGATGTACAACCCTGAAAGAATATTAGAACAAAGCAGTGGCTTATGATATGTCGTTTTCTGCGACAGTGGCGGCAACAGAGGGGAAGAAACAGAAGACCTCCGGTCAGTTTTTGGGAGGCAAGTCTGGCAGTTATCCGAAGGCTCATGGTTCGTGAGTCTTCGTGAGTCAGTCCCCATCATTTGGGCGAGGAAATTGTTCTAGGTCTGCTCCTACTGGTTCAGTGCATAGTCCTAACTGCTTTAACTGTGGTCGCCCCGGACACATTATGAGTGAGTGCGTCAGGACCCCGATTCAGTGTCTTTCTTGTGGTCGGATGGGGCATCGTTCCAAGTATTATATGGATGTAGCTCGGGCACCAGTTACTCAGATATCAGCCCCAACCGCGGGAGAACCGAGTGTGAATCAGGCATCGACAGCTTCTCAGCCACAACCGACTTTTGGTAGAGGTCGAGGATGTGGGCAGCCTTCTAGAGGGGGAGCTTCTATTGCGGGGTCTATTCCATCCCTTGTGTATGAGATGAGACGAGCCGGAGATCCCTGTAACACCCCCAATCCGCTCAGGGATATTACACACCGTAGAACCTTTCCTCAAGGATCTACCAGGCTGGTAACAACAAACGAACAACTCGACAATGCCTTTAAGGCTAAAAAGACTCAGTAGACCGATCTGGTCTTTCAATAAAAACATACAACTCGATTATAATACTTGCCCACGCAGGGGTTGAATACAACACACTCCCGTACAATGGGGAAAGAATACTGTAGCGGAAATAAAATACAACTAAACCAATATATAACATCAAACGGGTCCTCGTGTGATTAGTATCGTTCATCTTTCATCATCCTTCATGCCGACCCTGTGCTATGCTCCAAAACCTGAATGCAATACAGACATCCACCCCCCGAATACTTGGGGGTTAGCAAAACTCCACTGTTTTGCTAGTGCAAGTACAAGTGCAAAAATACGAGTCATACAATTCAAGTTCTAAGAACGATAATAATCCGGAATCCTCAAAGATTCCAACATAACAAGAAAGTACTTCCCGAGGCAAGAGTTTGGGTAAAACATTCTAAAACCGAAAGATCACAAATCAAGGGAAACAATTTATAAAACGGTTTAAAATGCCATCGAGAGATTTAATAGAAAACAATTTAGGATTTATTGAATCCTACTCTTTCCAAAACTCGAAATACGAAAGGGGTCACCACCCCGAAGGTTTATTTTCCGTAAAATGACCTTTACAAAACCGTTGGGATTTTAGCCCCAAATTTCATCAACTCACAGTACACGAGAACGACAACAAGGTTCATTTTCCAACATCAAAATCCACAACCCAAGGTTTTAACACAGACGACAAATACTCTAGTGCCATCCTAGCCAAGTAAGCCAAACGAACAACTTACCTCTTACACACTTAGTCAATGCATGCAATCATGAAAACATAGTTCAAAAGCACTCATTTCTGGAAATGCCATAATCAAATCACATTTGTAAAATGCACCACAATTAACCGCGGAGCCACAGCTTCGTGGACAACTACCGAGACCTCGTCGGATCTAACCCGTAGTGGTAAAAAGCAAGCTCACGGTTCCACAGCTTCGTGGAGCCCTACCGAGACCCCGTCGGATCTAACCCGTAGTGAGCATACACACACACACACACGTTACTCATGCAATACTAATATGCTAAGAATGTAAGCTCATCAAGAATACTCACTAGGGATGGCCACTAATCCAACACCATTATCAAACTTTTCAAAACACAATAACAAGATTAAACACGGAATACACGATTCCATAACTTTAACAACAGGGGTATCATGAAAGCCTTCGATGTTCCAAATAATCAAATCATAATCAATTCCCAAAACACACCGTTCACAAAACACACACGCATTTTGAAAGAGAGCCTTTAACGAGGCCAAAACAAATCTTTTGAAAATTCATTTTAAAACAACCAAACAAACACACCAAGACGACCACCGATCATCATATCCACAAAACGAGAAGCGTATGAACAAGGTACTTGCCTCGAAACCACGATCGCAACAAGATGACGGATGAAATACGGTCGAACGGCCCCAAACTCCCGAACACTATCAAGAACGCGAGAACACCGCAATTACTACGAGAATAACACCACACGAATCATCAATCACCAACGGAATTCAACATCGAAATCATCGAGCACCTATAATTCTCCGTAAGGAACAATAACACATGGTTACGATGAGAATCAAGGCCAAAACAACAGAAATCCCAACAAACTATCGAAGGGAACTCATTCGAGCATTTAATCGAACATTAAATGTTCGAGACCCTTCAAGAACAAAGAAATCACCCCTCGGGTCGAACGAATCAAAGATACGAGTATCCAATCCATAGAACATGTTCAAAACAACGTTTATACAACAATTAATTTAACAAAAACATATTGGAATTGAAATCAAAAGGAAAATCCCCAAAATCTTCAAAAACAAGGGTTCAAGTCAAAATACCTTGATTCGACGAAAAACAAGGATTTGATGTTGTTAAACACATGAATAATACTAAGATTAATCATACCCATTATGGATTAATCAACAATACTGAACGAATCAGACAAAAACCTAAAAACCCCAAAATTCAAGAAAGTAGGGTTCTAAGAAAGATTACCTTGATTCGCTGGATCAAAGGATGATATAGGATGATCAATCAATGATATGAACTCAAGAACTTCATGGATATGTTGTTCAACAACATGGCTTCGACCTCTCCAAGCTTCCAGCCACGGAAAGAGAAGAATGAAATGAAAAACGGGTGAAGAAGTAGTCTGCCTGACCATATATACTCCCCAGCGACGCACGAGCAGGCACGCACGAGCGGCCGGTCGTGCGCGCCCACTGTCAGCAACTACCGGGACGCACGAGCACTGGGCACGAGCACTCACTCGTGCGTGTGCAGTCAGGGCCGCACGAGTACCGGATCGTGCGCGCAGGTCGTGCGCCATGCTCGTGCGTGCCTGGCAGGTCCCTGCCGCATGTGGCCGGCCAGTGCCTAGCCGCCAAGACTCGACGACTCGTATTCCCGAAAACGCACGAAACGAACACGACGAAATGCTCTCGGACAACAACATCCATCCGAAAAGAAATACCATGCAACAATTTATCGCACGCGACCATGAAAAAGGTCAAAACAACAAATACGAATGCGGATACCCACAACTTTGGGTAAATTACAAAATAGCCCAAAATGCCCGAAAATCACGATACCTGATCGAATAACCAAACCGAAGTTCACAACACGTCTAACAAAGTTAAACGGACTTACGGGAAACTCGAAACAGCAGTTTCGAACGAGATTCGCAAGAATCGAACTCAAGTGCGGAAAAGTCGCCAAAAAGCACGGAACTCAACAAAACAACACCGAAACGAACTCGGATGACAAAAAGTGCAGAATTAATCATTCTCAGAATGATGAAACGGTCATGAGCGAGTCGTCAAAATGGACTTTCGCCAAAAAAAAATAAATTACCGGAAATCAAAATTACGGGTATTAAAATCCCGACGTGACGGTGGCTACAAGTACCGTTCACATTCTTGACCATCCTGTTTCCGTGTTATTCGATTCTGGTGTTACACATTCGTTCATATCTCTGGATTGTGTGCATCGTCTGCATGTTGATTGCCTAGTTGCGTGTGAACCATTTGTTGTTAAACTGTCTAGTGGGGATAGCATCATGGGGGACCGTGAGATTCAAGATTTTCCTGTGAGTATCGCGGGTAGGGATTGGTCTTCTAATCTGATTGCGGTAGATATTAGAGACGAGGATCTAATTCTTAGTGAGGATTGGCTGGACCGTCATGGGGCGATCATGAATTATAGAATGAGAATCGTTTCGATGTTAGCCTCTGACGGTACCGAGCATTCTTTTGTGGGGCGTAAGCGGGGTAGCCATAGATTTCCGATCAGCGCTTTGAAAGTGGTGAGACTTCTTCGAGGAGGTTGCACGGGTTATTGGTGTTATGCTTTGAGATCGGAAGAAGGGGGAGTCGAGCTCTCGTCTATTCTGGTAGTGTGTGAGTATCCTGACGTCTTTCCAGACGAGTTGCCGGGTTTGCCGCCGGACCGAGAGGTTGAGTTTACTGTTGATTTAGAGCCGGGTGCAGCACCGATTTCTAAGATGCCATACTATATGGCGCCTACCGAGATGCTTGAGTTGAAGAAACAGTTGGAAGAGCTGCTAGATATGGGATATATTCAACCGAGCGCTTCGCCCTAGGGCGCACCGGTCTTATTTGTGAAGAAGAAGGATGGGTCACTTCGTCTGTGTATCGACTATCGAGAGTTGAACAAAGTGACTATCAAAAACTAGTATCCGCTCCCGAGGATTGATGACTTGTTTGACCAACTGCAAGGGACAACCGTGTTTTCGAAGATTGATTTGAGATCGGGGTATTATCAGCTCGGAGTGAAGGATTCCGACATTCTGAAGACGACCTTTCGGACGAGATACGGTCATTACGAGTTTGTGGTTATGCCTTTTGGGCTAACCAACACACCAGCCGTGTTCATGCAGCTAATGAACAAAGTCTTTATCAAGTACCTTGATAAGTGTGTAGTCGTTTTTATCGATGATATCCTGATTTACTCGAGGAGCGAGGAGGAGCATGCCCGTCATTTGCATATCGTGCTAGGTATTTTGAGAACTCAGCATCTTTTCGCGAAGTTCTCAAAGTGTGAGTTTTGATTACGGGAGGTTATGTTTCTCGGCCACATGATCTAGGCCGAGGGTGTTCGTGTGGACCCACATAAGATAGAGGCAGTGTTGGATTGGGTGCCGCCCAAAAATGTGAAAGAGGTACGTAGTTTTCTGGGTTTGACCGGGTATTATCGTAGATTTGTCGAGGGGTTATCTAAGCTCGCTCGACCGCGGACTCAGTTGTTACAGAAGTCAGAGAAGTTTGTGTGGACCGACGAGAGACAGAAGAGTTTCGAGGAATCGAAGAAACGGTTGACGACTGCTCCCGTTTTGGCCTTACCGAGTGGTAATGAGGGATTCTCAGTTTTTAGTGATGCTTCGGGCCAAGGGCTCGGATGTGTACTCATGCAGCACGGGAAGACAATTGCCTATGTATCCCGTCAGTTGAAACCGTACGAGTTGAATTACCCTACGCACAATCTTGAGTTGGCCGCGGTTGTATTTGCATTGAAGATCTGGCGTCAATACTTATACGGCTCGTCGTGTCAGATTTTCACTGATCACAAGAGCCTGAAGTACATTTTTACCCAGAAAGAGCTTAACATGAGACAGCGGAGATGGTTGAAGATGATTAAGGATTATGACCTTGATGTCCTTTACCATCCGGGCAAGGTAAATGTGGTGGCAGATGCCTTGAGCCGGAAATCGGTGTCGATTCGGGCGCTTGAGTTACTTACGGACCAGCCAGGACTTCAGCGAGAGTTGATGAGGTTGAGCATTGATATTGTACTACCAGAGAGTTCCGGGTAGTTGCGTACTCTTGAGATTTCTTCGTCTCTAGTCGACGACATTAAATCGGGATAGTTGGAAGACCCGATGTTTATTCAGCTTCGAGATAATGTAGGGAAGGGAAAAGCCCCAGGATTCGTGATACATGAGGATGGTGTGTTGAGATTCCAAGGTCAGCTTTGTGTTCCGAACGACTTGGAGTTGAGGCAGAGTATTATAAGAGAGGCTCACGCGTCACCTTACTCAGTCCATCCGGGCTCGAGTAAAATGTATAAAGATTTGAGGAAGAATTTCTGGTGGAATGACATGAAGAATGAAGTAGTCGAGTTTGTGGCTGAGTGTTTGACTTGTCAACAAGTCAAAATCGAGCATCAACGGCCAGCTGGATTGTTGAAACCACTTTCCATCCCAGAATGGAAGTGGGAAGATATCTCAATGGATTTTGTCACGAACTTGCCGAGGACGAAGACCGAAATGAATATGGTGTGGGTGATCGTAGACCGACTGACTAATTCGGCACATTTTCTGGGCATCAAGGATACTTGGGGTCCAGAAAAATTGGCTCGTATTTTTATTGCGCAGATTGTGAGACTTCATGGTACGTCGAAGACTATTATTTCGGATAGAGATGGCCGGTTTGTATCGCATTTTTGGCAGGTGGTACATAAGTCATTGGGGACACATTTGCGTTTGAGTACATCTTTCCACCCTCAGACCGATGGACAGTCTGAGCATACCATTCAGACGTTCGAGGATTTGTTGCGCGCGTGTGTGTTAGACTGGAGTAGTGACTGGGAGGAGCATCTGGCCGTGATTGAGTTTACGTATAATAATAGCTGGCACTCATCGATTAAGATGGCACCGTATGAGGCGCTTTATGGCCGACGTTTCCGATCACTGATATGTTGGAATGAGCCATCCGATCTAGTTGGCACCGAGCCGGATCTTGTGTTAGAGACGAGGGAGAAAGTTGAGTTGATTAGAAAGAGAATGTTGGCAGCTCAGAGTCGACAAAAGTCTTATGCGGATGTTAGGCGTCGACCTTTGGAGTTTGAGGTGGGAGATCATGTTCTGTTGAGAGTGTCTTCGTCGAAGGGAGTTTTCCATTTTTGGAAAAAGGGGAAGCTCAGCCCGAGGTATATTGGGCCTTTCGAGATATTAGAGAGAGTTGGCGATTTGGCGTATCGTTTGGCTTTACCTCCGTCGTTGAGTCATGTGCATAGTGTATTCCACGTCTCTCAGCTGAGGAAGTATGTTCCGGACCCGTCCCATGTTATTGATTTCGGGGACGTGGAGATCGAGAAGGACGTCATGTTCGAGGAGAGGCCCGTTAGAATTTTATAGTGTCGAGATAAACAGTTAAGGCACAAAACCATTCCTTTGGTTAAAGTACAATGGTCGAGGCATGGAGTAGAAGAGGCAACGTTGGAGTTGGAGGAGGATATGCATTCGAGGCACCCCGAGCTTTTTGATTCTTAAGTTTTGGGCCGAAACTTCTTTTTAGAGGGGGAGAATGTAATATTCGTACCTTTCTATTTTTAGTAGTTTCCATTTTTGGTGTATGTCTAATTTTATCGACTCGCTTGTAACCGTTTCGACATTTTGAACCTACTTTGTTCTTGGAGTTTTTCTGTTTGGACGAGTTTTGGAGGTGTTTTACGTAATTCCATTCCATGTTAGGTTTTGTCGTATGAACATTCGATTCTCGTAAAACTTGTTCATTTTCGTTGCTTCTTGGTCTGCATGAGTTCGTTTGGTTGAGTTGTGCGTGTTGTGACTTTTGGTTCGTTAAACCGACATTGTATCGTGATTTTCGGACATTTGGGCCATTTTTGTAAATTCCTATAAGTTTAGGGAATTCCACCTTCCTTGTTGTATTTCGGTTTCCCTGGTAGTCGGAATTGTATTTTCTTTCAGTGCTTAGCTCCGTCGTCTTGTATATTTCATGTTTATGTTTCTGGATTCTGGCCTTGTCTTGCGTTTCGAGTTTCGTACCTTCTGCAGCAGCGTACTGATCTGAGCAGTACTGAACTGCTGCGTGCGTAGCGCACGCTACTTCTTATTTCTTGCGTGCGTTATCGATGTGCATTTAGTGTACGCTATCCTGTAACTATAGCGTGCGCTAACGACTTCAGCGTACTGGGCAGTGGGGGTTCTGAACCCAGAATCCTGTACACTGACCATCTGATAGCGTGCGCTAGGCTTCCGTAGCATACGCTCTCGAGTAGCATTTAGCGCGCGCTAAACGTGTCTAGCGCACGCTAGTGACGCCGGGCAGCAACTACTGGACTACTTGCAACCCCCATTAGCGCGCGCTACCTTTTTATGGTTAGCGTGCGCTAACTATGCGTTATAAATAGGACAACAGACCCATTTTTCATCATGTGTCCTTCTCTTCTCTTCCTTTGGGCGATTCCGGCGATTTTAGGGCTATTTGTGGAGAGTAATCCGTGGAGTCTCATTACAGACCGATTCTTGTGCTCCAAGCTTAGTACATCATCATCATCATTTTAATCCATATTCTCCACTCCAATTCAAGGTATTTTGACTTAGAACCCTACTTTGTCAATTTTTTTTTTTGGGGGGGGGGGTTTGGATTTTGTTCATTTAAACTCGGATCAATCAGTTATGTTACATCATTCCTTAATGAATATTAGTATTGGGTGTTTCCAAATCCTATTATATCGTGTTTATTTCACGGATTGTGATTCGGGGAGGTTTTGTGAAAACTCTCGCCCGTACCGTTCATACGTTTATTGTCATAGCTTGTAATCGGGGTTATGGGCGTATTCCATTCGATTATTGTTGTCCATTAGGACTGAGCTATATTAATCCTTCGTTTAGGAACCGTCGTTTCTGTCCGGATCGTTCGTAGTCGTTATTCATTCCCAATTCTTCGAATATGTCTCAAAGGCAAGTACTTTACATTTGTTTACGCGTTCTAGTATTTGAGTTATGGCTTTGCGTGGTTGTGTGGATGTATATGTGTATGTTCACCTAGGGATGGTCCGACGGGACCTCTAGGGATATGTTGCCGTGAGTTTCGTATCGCGAACTATGGTTAACCACCCAGGGATGTCCGACGGGGCTCTGCGGTGTACGGTGGCCGTGAGTCTCGTACCAAGGTTAATTTTGAAATGTTATGTTGGAGAAATGTGTTTTGTGCTTGTGCACCGTAAATATTCCAGAATATAAATGATTTCTAAAATGATTTTGGCGCATATTTTCATCTGATTAGAATGGTAGTTTAAATGGATTGTACTTGCACTAGCAGTTGTCGCTAACCCCTTAAATGGGGGAAATACTTTTGTATTTCAGGTACAGGTCAAGGAAGCAAACGAGCATGCGAGCCGTACGAGGATGATGGGCAGGCGTGATTCTATTCAGTGGTTACTTATTGGTGTCCTATTTGGAATTTATTTATTATGTCATTTGGTTAAGTACTCGAGTACTCTTCCTTGAATTTATTATTGTTGTGTACCCATTTTGGGGAATAGATTTGATGTCAGATTAAATTGTCTAGTTTCTGTCTTTGGTCTGGATGTCGTGGATTGTGAAATTGTCGTTTTGTTAATGATTATATGTCTTTGTTGAATGTCTTTATGTCGTGTTAGCCTGGTAGATTCCACAGTGTGGGGTCCACGGTGCTGTAATATACCCTAATCATCTTGGGGGTGTTACATTGGAGGCATTACTTGTATGGCATCAAGTGTACGATATACACTGACCATAAAAGCCTCAAATACTTGATGGACCAGCAAAACCTCAATATGCGTCAGAGGAGGTGGCTAGACGTAGTCAAGGATTACGATTGTGAGATACTTTGCCACCTGGGTAGAGCAAATGTTGTTGCGGACGCCCTTAGCCGACATCTGGTTGGTGAACCATTGCAGGGTTTGTGTCAGCGGTTGACAGTAGTTACACCTCTCCTTGAGTTGATAAGTAGTGCTCAAGAAGTGGCAGTTCTGGACGAGAATGCCAGGCGGGAGAGAGTTTCAGGTGAACTCGGTATGGTAGAGTTTGGGTTCCTTGCACTGGCGGGAACAGGCTGATATTATTGGATGAGGCACATAAGTCCAAGTTTTCTATTCATCCCGGAGTTACAAAGATGTACCGCGACCTGCGAGATAGTTATTGGTGGCCCGGCATGAAGCGGGATGTCGCCAAGTGTGTAGAAGTGTGCCTGACTTGTTGGAAAGTCAAGGCTGAGCATCAGCAGCCGCATGGAAAATTGCAGACTTTAGAGATTCCTGTATGGAAATGGGAGCATATTACGATGGATTTCATTACGAAACTTCCAAGGACTCCGTGTGGGAATGATGCTATTTGGGTGATTGTCGATCGTCTGACCAAGAGTGCTCATTTTTTGGCCATCAGGGAAAGCTCCTCGGCAGAGAACCTCACAGAGATGTTCGTGCGAGAGATTGTAGCCAGGCACGGGGTGTGTAATACCCAGTTGTAATTCATTCATTATCATTCAGTAATTATCATTCAGCAATTGTCACTCAGTAATTTTCACTCATTAATAATCATTCATCATTCATATTCAATCATCGGATTCACCATTCAGAGCAATTTGTATCGTGTATAAGTTATTATTCGTCTTTCTACCTGGTTGGAGGATCGAGCCGTGTTTATCATCATTGTCATTTTCGTAGTGGGCTGTGTGTGAGGAGTAGCGCACGCTACGTACTCTCTTTATCGCGAGCTAATTGAGTACGGGTAGCGCACGCTACCTCTCAGCATTAGCGCACGCTAATGTGGTTCAGGCAGACAGTCCAGAAGGCACTGGACTGCAGTCGAGTTGTAGTAGCGCACGCTATGAATGGTAAGTAGCACGCGCTAGTAGTTTGGGGTAGCACACGCTATGCAATCGGTGTAGCGCGCGCTAAGGTCGATGAGGCAGAGTCCAGTGGGTACTGTACTAAATTGGAATAATTCATAGCGCATGCTATGAGTAGATATTAACGTACGCTAATGGTGTAGTAGCGCACGCTAACTTTGTGGGTTAACGCACGCTATCGGGAAGACGTTAGTGCATGCTACCAAGTTCGTAGCGTACTCTAACGAGATAGTCAGAGTTCACTGCACTGTCCAGTTAACTCGTTAGCGCACGCTACATATCAGGTCATAGCGTGCGCTAAGCTGGGACCAGTATAAATTGGACAATGTGGTCCAGATTCGTCATTTTTCATTTCATTTCACTTCATTCTTTCGATGATTTTGGGCGATTTCGGGCGTTTTGAAGAGATTTCTTCGAGCTGAATCCATCTATCATCATCTTCAAGCTTATCATTCGGATTAATCATCATTTCATCCTCTCCAACATATCAAATCAAGGTAATGATTTCTTGGATCTAGAATTTCGGATTTTGAGTATTTTCCATCCAATCTCTTCGTGTAAGCTTGCTATTATGTTGGAATATGTTAGATATGGATTATCTACCTTGGATACATGTATTCCTACGAATTTATTGATGTGTTTTTCAGATTTGATGAATATTTGGAGAATTAATCAAGAACCCTTGATGTTGACTTTGGTTATTTTGGGGGGTTTCCGATTCGTAACCGTGAATTGTGGTTTCCTACTAGATTATTGATATCATTGAAGGTGTTTTGTTGGATTGAACTACTCATTTTGGAGTTTGGTTTCGATATATTTGGGATTGGTTATAATCAAAGGATGATGTTCGCTAAGTATTCGTTAGAATGCCCCAATGAGTATGATTATTGTTGTATCGACGTTTGAGTTGGTTATTATCGTGCTTGATGCGTATATTGAGCGTTTGTTGGTAATCATGTTATTCAAGGTTGTTCGAGCGACCGGTATTTTTCCTTAGGACGATTATTCGAGAGAGGATGTTTCATCACCGGTATTGAGGTAAGTTAATTCTTACTCGGTTAAAAGGATACTCATTCCTTTCGTTGTTGTTCATTCATAATCATAAATCATTCATAATGTATTAACCGTATTGAGACTTGTAATTGTCAAATATCACTTCATTCACGAGGAACGACGGTTCCAATCATTTCAGTGAACTATCATTCATTTCACTATTATTTCATCACGGTGAGTCATTCTTGACTTTTTCGGATTGTTATTTATTAATATTCTTCATGGTCATTCTTGTTCATGTGACCTTCTTGGTTCATATTGCATGGTCGGGTGGGGATGTGTGGAATTTTTAGTCGTGCACATGATGGTCATGTGTTCGGGTTCACTGACACAATGGACTGTGCACACGGTAACGTACCTCCGTGAGACTAATTAGGTACAAGGACAGGTATGTCCGGACACTCGTCTTGTGCACTTTCACATACCATTACGGGCGTACTATGATGCTCTTCTTCACCTTAATTTCATAATTAAGATATATCATGATTGTGTTAATTCAACTCTTGAGGATTTTTGTTCTGTGTAACTGACCACATTGGGGGATGTCGTTTTCAGGTCATGGCAAGGCTAAAGCATGGGAAGAGAACGTTGATGGCGAGGAGTCCCAGTGATACTAGTAGGGGGCCCAGTCCTTTTTCAGTCATTCATGTTTCTTCATTTATATTTCCACTTTCCGTTTGGATATTCATTTTCATTCAGTGTTGTATATTTTATCTTCATATAAAATATACATGTATTCTGTATTTTTCCTGGTGTGTTGTACTTGAAACTACTCATCGGAGTAATTAATGATATAATATGGTTCAGTACTACAATTATATTATTTAATTCATTAAGTTTTATTCGCCTGGTGGGTACCAGTTGGGGGTCCACAGCACTGTAATATCCGCCTAGTTTGGGGTGTTACAGAGTTGGTATCGGAGCGTGATTTTGAATACTACCTTCCGAGTCAAGTCTCATTTGAAATCATCGTTCATCCGACTAGTATCATTGGACTTTCACGTCACGTGTGACCTGTGCAAGAGCCGAGCCCCTCAGACCAAAGAACAGTAAGATTTCTGACGCCATGGTATAATTTCTGGCAATAAGAATCACTCATTCATCATTCAATAGTCAACAATCCTCAATCATCATTTTCATTTTTGATCATGTCGATCATGTTAACTCATTAATCACTAAGTTCATTTCATTGCTCAGTTGTTGATATTAAGAATCGTATCATTAATCTAGTTAACTTGTTCAAGATAATCATTTCAAAAATTTCATCAGATAATCATGTCACCTCAGTTGATCATTCATGTAATCGTTGTATTAGAGCACGTACGCTCATTATTATCATTTCATGATGTAATCATAATGCGGTATTCATGTGAGATCTATAACTATCATGTGACTTTCCTACTTCAGTATGGAGAGAGCTGGCAGAGGCCGCGGTGCGGGCCGAAACCCGAGAGCTCGTGTGAATACACACGCGAATGCGAGGAATAATGCAAACTCATCGAGGAGCGACGCTGCCACTCATTCACCCAGAAATGATCATTCATTGTCAGGGAGTCGTACCCGGGACACAGCTCAATCAGAAGGTGTTCGGGTTGATTCACTCGCTTTTATGCAGGGCATGATGGCCCAGATGACTCAGATGACACGCCTCATGGAGACGATGCAGAACTCAACCGCTCAGAATCAGCAGGCTCCTCCGCCGCCACCTCAGGGGCAGGAGAGGGGTGTGAGCAGTATCATTGGCGACATCTCTTGCCATAGACCACCTACTTTTGAGGGCTCATCTGAGCCGACGGATATTGTTCACTGGCTTGAACATTTCGATAAGTTGTTTGCTATGGTGGAGTGTCCCGAAGGACACAAAGCTTCAATTGCGGCTTACTATCTGGGTAAGAGCGCTCATTCATGTTGGTTATCGTTGAAGCCCACTGACGGATCTTGTACTTGGGATCAATTCAAGACTCTCATGATGGAGAGGTATTATCCGGCCCCACTCAGAGAGGCCAAGTTATCAGAAATACTCATTCCCGACCCCTCGGCAGAAGATGATGTTCTCGCCATCGCCGAGAAATTTCAGGAGCTACTTTCTTTCACCTCATCTATTATTCACTCAGAGGCGGACAAGATCAAGTATTTCAGCAAGAGATTGAAACCTCGTATGCGGATGCAGTTGCTTAATCACAATTGTACCACCCTGGCCGAATTCATCGAAAAAGCTCTTACCTATGAGCTCACTGCTAAGGAGATTGCTAAGCAACAACCTTCATCTGCTAGCAAGAAGTCTAAGAATCATAATCAGTCTGAAGGCAGTCAGGCAACTTTCAAGAAGCCTCGTGTGGGCTCTACCTTTTCTGAGCGACCTCCTATGGCGCCTAGACCCGTGGAATCTCAGTCCCGAGCGGCCAGTTCGGCCATCACCTGTTTCAACTGTGGAGAACTTGGTCATTTCAGCACCAAGTGCCCGAGGCAGACTATCACGTGGAATAACTATGGGATTGCTGGGCATAAGGCCCATTTTTGCCGAAGCAATCAGCGGTTCAGAATAAGGCCACTCAGTTGAACGAAGGGAGCAAACAAAGGCGGAGTCAAAAGATATCAGACGGGAGCGTCCGATTCGGGGGGCGGCAAGACCCGAATTTATGAGATGAAGAAGACAGAAGACGCCAAGGCCCGAATGATCTCAGGTACACCCGATATTCTATCTCAACCTGTGTGCACCCTTTTTGATACTGGTGCATGGCATTCATTCATTTCCAAGTCATGTTTGAGTAGACTACGTCTGGGTAGTGCTACTAGTTGTGAGCATTATGTCATTGGTCTACCTGATGGTAGAAGAATTATCGGAGATCGTGAGATTAAGGATTGTCCGATTCATCTTCATGGCCGTGATTGGTTAGCAGACCTAATCGTGGTAGATTTACCAACAGACGATGTCATCTTGGGTATTGATTGGATGGATCGTCACGATGCCATCATTAGTGTCCGTAAGCGTATGGTCACTATCATTTCAGATGATGGGATCGAATGTGTATTTAAGGGGGGTAATCCCAGCTGTTCCGGGAGAGTCATCAACTTGATAAAAGCGGTGAAATTACTCATTCAGGGGTGTGTTGGTTATTGGTGTTATATGACCAAGACCGAGAAATCATCAGTGGTGTTGATGGATATTCCTGTAGTGAGAGAATATGTTGACGTATTTCCAGATGAGTTACCTGGTTTGACTCCACAAAGAGATGTCGAATTCACGATTGAGATGGAGCCTGGTATGTCTCCAATATCGAAGGCACAGCGGATGGCCCCGACCAAAATGTAGGAATTGAAGAATCAATTGGAGGATTTGACCGAGAAAGGTTATATCCGACCGAGTGCGTCCCCGTGGGGAGCACCGGTGTTATTTGTCAAGAAGAAGGATGGTTCGTTTCGCTTGTTATTGATTATCGGGAATTGAACAGGGTGACAATCAAGAATAAATATCCCCTACCCCGCATCGATGATCTTTTGGATCAACTTCATGGAGCTTCAGTATTTTCCAAGATCGATTTAAGATATGGGTATCATCAGTTGCGAATTCGAGAGTCGGATATTACTAGAACGGCATTTTGAACACGCTATGGCCATTATGAGTTTGTGGTAATGCCGTTTGGGTTAACTAATGCACCTGCAGTGTTCATGGAGTTAATGAATCGAGTTTTCATCAACTATTTGGATCAGTTCTTGGTTGTCTACATTGATGACATTTTGATTTACTCTCGTGACCAAGAGGAGCATGAATTTCACCTTCCTCAGGTTCTCGAAGTGTTGAGACGAGAGCAACTTTATGGGAAGTTTTCCAAATGTGAGTTCTGGATGTCCGAGGTGACGTTTCTCGGACATGTAATTTCATCAGACGGAGTTCGTGTTGACTCTCAGAAGACGGAGGTGATCCGAGATTGGAAACCTCCAAAGAATGTTAAGGAAATCTAAAGTTTTCTCTGATTAGCTGGTTATTATCGGCGATTTGTGGAAGGATTTTCTAAAATCGCCCAACCCATGATGAACCTTTTGCGGAAGGATAAGAAATACACGTGGTCTGATGCGTGTCAATAGAGTTTTGAGGAACTCAAGAGCCGGTTAATTTCAGCACCTGTCCTTTTCTTTCCACAAGGGACGGAAGGATTTGTGGTTTATAGTGACACGTTCGGACATGGTTTAGATGTGTATTAATGCATAACGGGAAAGTTAATGCCCATGCTTCACGGCAGCTGAGACCTTACGAGGTCAACTATCCGACCCACGACCTAGAGTTAGCGGCCGTGGTATTCGCGTTGAAGATTTGGCGTCATTATATTTATGGCATCACCTATCAGATTTTCACCGACCATAAGAGTTTGAAATATATATTTACTCATAAGGATTTAAATATGCGACAGAGGCGGTGGTTGGAACTAATCAAATATTATGATATTGAGATACTGTACCACCCGGGCAAGGCGAATGTTGTCGCCGACACCTTGAGTCGTAAGTCCATTCAGGAGCAAATGCCTGCTCGTTTGACTGTTCAGAAGGAACTTTAACAGGAATTTTTGAGACCCGAGATCGAGGTCTGGTTACAGCGAGTACAAGGGCAACTTTGTACGTTAGAGATTTCATCGCCACTTGAGAAGGCGATCAGAGTGAATCAGGGTTTGGACCCATCTTTGTTGCGCATTCGAGATGATGTGACTTAGGGGAAAGCCCCTGGATTTGTGGTCCATAAGGATGGACTTTTGCGATTTAAGAACCGGTTATGCGTTCCAGCGAATGACGAGTTGAAAAACTCTATTATGAGAGAAGCTCATGCTACCATATATTACATTCATCCGGGGTCTAGCAAGATGTACAAAGACTTGAAACAAAATTACTGGTGGAGTAATATGAAGCGAGAAGTCGCAGAATTTGTTTCGAGATGTCTAACCTGTCAGCAAGTCAAGATAGAACATCAACGACCGGCGGGTTTGTTGAAACCTCTCCCTATTCCAGAGTGGAAGTGGGAAGATATTTATATGAACTTCATCATGATTTTGCCGACGAGTCGTCGTGGCATGAATACAATTTGGGTAATTGTGGATCATATAACTAAGTCAGCTCATTTCCTTGAGATTAAGGATACGTGGAGTCCTGAGAGACTTGCCCAGTTGTTCATCAAAGAGATAATGAGACTGCACGGTACTCCTAAGAGTATCATTTCTGATCGTGATGGACGATTCGTGTCACATTTTTGGAAATCAGTTCATCGTGCTATGGGAAATCAGCTTAATCTCAGCACAACTTTTCATTCTCAGTCCGATGGACAATCAGAGAGGACTATTCAGACATTGGAGGACATGTTGAGGGCATGCGTACTCGATTGGAAAGATGATTGGGAAGCCCAACTACCATTGATCGAGTTCACTTACAATAATAGTTGGCATGCGTCGATTAAGATGCTACCTTACGAGGCCTTATACGGTTGTCATTGTCGATCTCCTTTGTGTTGGGATGACTTATCAGAATCAATCGGCACCGAGCCCGATATGCTTATAGCTGCCCATGAGAAGGTAGCTTTGATCAGGAGTCGTTGGTTGACCGCTCAGAGTCGACAGAAATCATATGCATATAACTGTTGTCGGCCATTAGAGTTCGAGGCGGGTGACCACGTTTTGGTCAAGGTATCCCCGAGTCGATGTATCTTCCGTTTTGGGAAACGGGGGAAGTTGAGTCCGAGATTCATTGGACTGTTTGAGATTTTGGATCGAGTAGGCAATCTGGCTTATCGATTGGCTTTACCTCCGGCGTTGAGCCGAATTCATAATGTGTTTCACATCTCTCAGTTGCGGAAGTATGTTGCCGACCCGAGTCACATACTTTAATTCGACGAAATCGAGATCGCGGATGATCATTCGTATGAGGAGCGTCCTATACAAGTTTTAGAGCGGCGAATCAAATAGTTGAGGAACAAGACGATTCCTTTGGTTAAAATTCAGTGGTCTAGACACGGAGTCGAAGAGGCTACTTGGGAGACCAAGGATAGTATGTGGGAGAGTTATCCCGAGTTGTTTGACCCTTAGTTTCAGGGACGAAACTCTTTTAAGGGGGGAGTATGTAATACCCGTTTGTAATTCATTCATTATCATTCAGTAATTATCATTCAGCAATTGTCACTCAGTAATTTTCACTCATTAATAATCATTCATCATTCATATTCAATCATTATATTCACCATTCAGAGTAATTTGTATCGTGTATCAGTTATTATTCGTCTTTCTACCTGGTTGGAGGATCGAGCCATGTTTATCATCATTGTCATATTTGTAGTGGGTTGTGTGTGAGGAGTAGCACACGCTACGTACTCTCTTTAGCGCACGCTAATTGAGTACGGGTAGCGCACGCTACCTCTCAGCATTAGCACACGCTAATATGGTTCAGGCAGACAATCCAGAAGGCACTGGACTGCAGTCGAGTTGTAGTAGCGCACGCTACGAAGGGTAAGTAGTGTGTGGTAGTAGTTTGGGGTAGCGCACGCTATGCAATCGGTGTAGTGCACGCTAAGGTCGATCAGGCAGAGTCCAGTGGGTACTAGACTGAATTGGAATAATTCATAGCGCACGCTATGAGTACACCATTAGCGTACGCGAATGGTGTAGTAGCGCACGTTAACTTTGTGGGTTAACGCACGCTATCGGGAAGACGTTAACGCATGCTACCAAGTTCGTAGCGTACGCTAACAAGACAGTCAGAGTTCACTGGACTGTCTGGTTAACCCATTAGCGCATGCTACATATCAGAACATAGCGTGCGCTAAGCTGGGACCAATATAAATTGGACAGTGCAGTCCATATTCGTCATTTTTCATTTCACTTCATTCCTTCGACGATTTTGGGCGATTTTGGGCATTTTAGAGAGATTTCTTCGAGCTGAATCCATCTATCATCATCATCTCATCCTCTCCAACATATCAAATCAAGGTAATGATTTTTTGGATCTAGAATTTCGGATTTTGAGTATTTTCCTTCCAATCTCTTCGTGTAAGCTTGCTATTATGTTGGAATATGTTAGATATGGATTATCTACCTTGGATACATGTATTCCTACGAATTTATTGATGTTTTTTTCAGATTTTATGAATATTTGGAGAATTAATCAAGAACCCTTGATGTTGACTTTGGTTATTTTGGGGGGTTTCCGATTCGTAACCGTGAATTGTGGTTTCCTACTAGATTATTGATATCATTAAAGGTGTTTTGTTGGATTGAACTACTCATTTTGGAGTTTGGTTTCGATATATTTGGGATTGGTTATAATCAAAGGATGATGTTCGCTAAGTATTCGTTAGAATGCCCCAATGAGTATGATTATTGTTGTATCGACGTTTGAGTTGGTTATTATCGTGCTTGATGCGTATATTGAGCGTTTGTTGGTAATCATGTTATTCAAGGTTGTTCGAGCGATCGGTATTTTTCCTTAGGACGATTATTCAAGAGAGGATGTTTCATCACCGGTATTGAGGTAAGTTAATTCTTACTCGGTTAAAAGGATACTCATTCCTTTCGTTGTTGTTCATTCATAATCATAACTCATTCATAATGTATTAACCGTATGAGGACTTGTAATTGTCAAATAATAACTTCATTCACGAGGAACGACGGTTCCAATCATTTCAGTGAGATATCATTCATTTCACTATTATTTCATCTCGATGAGTTATTCTTGACTTTGTCGGATTGTTCATGGTCATTCTTTTTCATATGACCTTCTGGGTTCGTATATGTGTTCGGGTTCACCGACACAATGGACTGTGCACACGGTAACGTACATCCATGAGACTAATTAGGTACAAGAACGGGTGTGTCCGGACACTCTTCTTGTGCACTTGCATATACCATTACGGGCGTACTATGATGCTCCTCTTCAGCTTAATTTCATAATTAATATATATCATGATTGTGTTTATTCAACTCTTGAGGATTGTTGTTCTGTGTAACTTACCCTGTTTGGGGATGTTGTTTTCAGGTCATGGCAAGGCTAAAGCACGGGAAGAGAACGTTGACGGCGAGGAGTCCTAGTGATACTAGTAGGGGGCCCCAGTCCTTTTTCAGTCATTCTTGTTTCTTCATTTATATTTCCGCTTCAGATTTCCGTTTGGATATTCATTTTCATTCAGTGTTGTATATTTTATCTTCATATAAAATATACACGTATTCTGTATTTTTCCTGGGTGTGTTGTACTTGAAACTCCTCATCAGAGTAATTAATGATATAATGTGGTTCAGTACTACAATTATATTATTTAATTCATTAAGTTTCATTCGCCTGGTGGGTCCCAGTTGGGGGTCCACGGCACTGTAATATCCGCCTAGTTTGGGGTGTTACAGGGTGCCAGTTTCGATTGTCTCTGATAGGGACACCCGTTTTAGCTCCCGGTTTTGGGAGAGGTTTCAAGAGGAGATGGGTACGCAGTTGCATTTTTGCACAGATTTTCATCCACAGACCGATGGGCAGAGTGAGCATACTATTCATACCCTTGAGGATATGCTTCGGGCATGTGCTATTGACTTTGGAGGTAGTTAGGATCAGTACCTTCCTTTGGCGGAGTTTTCCTACAACAACAGCTTTCATTCCAGTATTGGCATGCCGCCGTACGAAACGTTGTATGGTATGAAGTGCAGGACGCCCATTTGTTGGGGAAAGGTTGGTCAGCGTGTATTGGGGAGCACCGATATTGTGCTGAAGACGACTGAGATGATAGAGATGGTGAAGGACCGTTTAGTTACTGCACAGAGTCGGCAAAAGAGTTACGCCGACAAGAGACGATCAGATTTGGAGTTTCAGGTGGGAGATTATGTGTTGCTGAAGGTGTCACCATGGAAAGGGGTGATTAGGTTCCGTAAACGAGGAAAGTTAGGGCCCCGTTACATTGGACCCTACAAGGTCATCGCTCGAGTGGGAAAGGTACCTTATCGCTTAGAGTTACCAGAGGAGCTGAGTTTGATCCACAACACTTTCCATGTGTCGCAGTTGCAGAAGTGTGTAGTGGATGAGTATGCGGTGATTCCCCTTGAGGAAATTCATATCGACGAGCTGCATAATTACGTGGAAAAGCCGGTTGCCATTCTCTATAGGAGGACGAGGTCCTCGCGTAATAAGGTGATCGGTTTAGTGAAAGACCAGTGGCAAGACCGAAAGGGTTTGATGAACAAATTATAAACTCGCAAGTGTACGAATCGCTTTTGTAGGAAGCGACAAGTAACTCCGAGGTCGATCTCTCGAGGAATTGGAAATGGTTTAAAGTTCGATAATGTTCGGCAAATAGTCGAATGAACAAAGGTAAAGTAAATTAAAGTACATCATTGGTTTAATAGGATTACAATCACCAACGCATAAAATTAAAATAAACTAAACGTTAACAACACCAAATTAAGATTACAATAATGAGATTGATATGGGAATTTAGAGTCACCGACACACACGTAATCAATTATTAGTTTCGATACTCAAATAAATGAGGTTTGGAATTATTGATTTCTCACGATTAAAAAAAATCAGTTTAATGGCGGTAATTCTAAAAATCTCGATTGTTCTTTTTGCAAATAAGGGAAACTCCTTTGATGGGGACGAATCTCTACTAACAATCGACTAGCTAATACCTTTGATGGGGTGCTTCGCTAAAAGATCGCGGATTTAGAACATTAACAATCGCTTCTATCGGGTCGTTTGATGGCGAACACCGACAAAAAACCCTCATTTTGAATGATAATAACAACTATGAAATAGGCTTGATGATCTAAATCAAAAGTTCTTACACGAAGAACGAACAAGAGGAACAATCCCAAACTTTACCCGGAAAATCAATAGAAACTAACAATCGATAACATGTGTGTGGTTCAATCTAAACACCCATATGAAAAGATTAGCTAGACATGATTGTTTCAACAACAATAATGGAAATTGTAAAAGAAAACATGGTAGAAACTTCCCTTGTAAATGCCGAAATCGAATTCCCGATGAAGGTTTGATGACCTTCTTTCAAGAACTCACAACAAAATGATACAAGGAATTATATTTTCTCACAAATGTATTTTTTTCTTCAAGATGAACATACAAAGAAGGTGATGAAAAATTCTCTCTTTTCTCCCTATTTTGGTGTTTCTCTCTATAAATCATGTGTTTTTCCACCAAATATCTCACACAAGATCAAAATATCTCTCCTAAGGGTCTCCAATACTTTTTTGTAAAGCCAAAAGTGCCAAAAAATCCATCCAAATCGTGTAAAATGTCAAAGAAATGGACTTGCACCGAAAAGTGACACGGCCCGTGTCCTGGGACACGGCCGTGTCGTACTATCCTGGAAATTGCAAAGTGTTATGTCCACCGGACCCGGCCGTGTCATACTGCGCTAGAGATGCAGATTAGACTGGATCGTGACTCGGCCGTGTCCTATGACACGGCCATGTTGTACTCTTCCGGAAACTGAAATTCTCACTGGAACGAGACCCAGCCGTGTCATATGACACGGTCGAGTAGCTTCTTCTTGTTTTGATTCCGATTTTTGGTCTTCTTCGGCTTGATCCTTCGTTCTTGTATCAATACACCTCGAAATTTAGCATATGATATACCGTTTCGAAGATAATTTCACGATGAATTTATATCAAAGGAGAACACATCTCAATTAGGAGTGATGATTCTGGAATTTAGAAAATACGACCTATATTGCTTCAATCTTTTATCGTTTTAGGCCCCGTTTTAGCTCTTGATCGTCATAAACTCCAATATTAGCTATGAAAGCGCATATTTTACCACAATCTTTGCTTGGCTATCTATAAATTAAAAACACAACATACCATGCATAAAAGAGAACAAAATACTAAAAAGCAAACAAAAACACGACTAAAAAGAATAGAATGAGTCGATCAAGAATCGACTCATCAAGTCCCCCCAAACTTAAACTTTGATCGCCCCAAGCAATGCACTTTAAAATAATCACTCACAAGGGGAACTCCACTCTCAACATACTTCAAATGACCTTTTCGAAAATTTCTTCAATGCGCTTCAAGTAAAATAAGTTGAGTTCTTCAAAGTTTTCAAATCTCCGGGGTGATTCCTTAACATCATAGTCAATACTTGGTGAATATAAACATCACTGGTCAAGTGTATTCACTCACTCTTAAAGTGATATAGGGATAAGTATACGCTCGGAACTCATTCAATGAAATAAGGAACCCCATAGGCTTGCCAATCGTCTACATCTCTACCATTGTTTTGTGTATGCAAAATTGTGAATCAAAAAGGACTTACTCGGCTGTAATGTAGGCTTGGGTCGGGGTGGGATAAATATGGCTAAAATAACTTGACTTGAGCAATTTAAAACTAAATCTCCATAATCGCTTAGAATCTCAAGATTTTTGAATTTTGCTTCTTTCAACCCCTTAACTATGTAACATTTGCAACAAGCACTTTTGAAAGTGAGAAACGTAGCCTTAAGCCCTCCTTATTGCTCCGATTCTTTTTCTTGCTTAGGTTGTTTTTAGGATCTTTTTTACGCGAATGTAAACGATGGGTCACATGAATACACCCGGTTACTAGGATCAAAACATACACAACTGCTTCCAAGCATACTCATAATTGTAACACCCCCGATATATTCAGGAATATTACAGTGTCGTAAATCCTTTACATTAGGATTTACAAGGCTGGAGAATTGAACAGACATTAACAGGTACAAATGAATGGAAGTAACGGAATTAAGATACAACAGTTCTGACCAAATACTGAAAATACAATTGTTCAACAGAAACTTATTAATACATCACCAATTCAAATTCATCATAATCGACTACTTACTCGAGTACTTATTGAAATAACCAACAAACAACAGTCAAATAAACCCGGCCGGAACATCACTCTGCACCCTCGTCGTCATGCAGCTCTAGTGGTTGTTTTCCCGCTCTCCTGGATCCTGAACATAAACAAAATGTTCACCCCCGAAGGGGTTAGCACAACGATGCTAGTACAAGTACCACAACATATTATTCATATCTCACGAAGAATAATAACGTAAACGACAAAAATACCAACGAGTCTTCTCCTACGAGAAACTCATAAATGACATACACAACTGATAATCACAACAAGATATCATAACATACACATGGTAATTCCGACGATCCAGCATTCACTGCCTAGAACCCACGATGATCCCGTCAGACCAACCCGTGGTGGAAAAACCCATCCGATGATCCAGCGCACGCTAGCATAGATCCCCTGATGATCCCGTCGGACTAACACGGGGTGGACATACAACAACGACATACATGCACGGCAATATGTATAACATCAATACATAAAACAAATAAGGTACTTGCCTCAATTCGAAGACAAGAGCAATACTTCCACGAAAACGAACACTCGAAGGTCGCCCCTCTCAATCAATCATGTAACAAGCTCGAACCTTAACAAAAGAAATCATATCGAATTTATCTCACGTCGTATGAATGTCTAACAATTCGATTTACGGCCAAAAGCTCATAAAATGTAATCTTCCTGAACTTCTTAGCGCACGCTAAGTACCCTGTGTAGCGTGCGTTAAGTCTGCTCGATAGCGCACGCAAACAACAAAGCCTAGCGTACGCTAACTATGCATGGTCAGTACTTCACTGATCAGCCGACTGACTCGTCTGATGGCCTAACGTACGTTACGTACCAAACATAGCGTACGTTAACTCATGCTCGATAGCGCACGTTAATCTTCATAGCTTAGCGTGCGCTAACTGTGCATGGCAGTTTACTACTGGGCAGTAGACTGATCTTAACATGATCAAACCAAATGAAATCTTCAGTGTTAATTCATGTTACCTCCATGAATATCATATTCATACGGTTATGAATGACCTTACGGATAACAACAACTTCGGATTCAAGAATATGTATACTATTATGAAACCATATTCCATTTCAATTACAATTCTTCATGCGATAATTTGGAAGGCTTAACGGTCGATATCAACACCTTTATATCAATCAAAAACTATCATTCTGTAGTTTGATTAACATTCCATCTTTACAAGATAAATCCTTCAATGATCAATCCTTTAGATTCGTCTAATAAGAATGATGTTAAAGTCAAGTCCATGATTGCTATGAAAACATCTACTAGATTCGGATTATCAATGATAGAAGCTTCCTCTACTTGTTCATTGTAATAAGATTCAAATCATGATGTTCATAATCAAGGTACTTAAGGCATAATCTGTTAGGAATATGCCCTCGAATGCCACTCAGGGGATGAGAGAGTAAGGGCATTGTACTTGTAATTATGGAATAATTAATAAAAAGGCAATACGATTCATTCACTGTTTATTGTATTTCAATTGCATTCTTGACTTGGTAAATATTGAAGTGAAGTCCATGTAAATAAATCGAACATTCCATTCTCGTTATGGGATAAGAGAAAATGTACTGGAAGTGTTTAAAATTTATTTACGTAAATTGTTCGCAAGTCAATAAACTTAAAATGGGCATTAAGTTTTAATACGACTTGTATAACTGATGCTAGGACGTGTGCACGTCTTGATAGCATAGTTATAAGTATATTGGTGGGGCCAGTATACTAGAACAAGACTCTTACTAGATTGATCACACGGTATTCACTCTCGGAGAGTCGATGACGAATCGAAAGGTTGTGATAGTATACGTGGACCTTTGACTTGAGGGTTCAAGAGAAGATGTGCTGTGACGTTTAGTTTGTCATTAGAGTAGTTAGACTCATTTGCTTATTTACCGAGTCGACCTCAAGTGCGGACTATACGGGCGGTAGCATTCTTTCCGTACGCCAAGAAAGGATTCTATCTCTGTTAGTGAGCAAAGCGAATGTCCTATACGGTTAATGGCAAATAAGATCATAAGTCTTTGGCCAAAGCATTCTGATATAGTCGTATTAGATACACTATTAATCAGTCGGTCTTGATTTGCATTAACACATGTATAGAGTTTAGTCAACAGTAGGGTTTGACTTTACCGTGACCCGAAGACTTGACCAGGACATCTGATGAAGGGTCTATATGTATATAGTATTCACGACAAAATGGTTACGGAATGATCC
The DNA here is from genome assembly GCA_033398695.1 of Orobanche coerulescens. Taxonomy (NCBI): domain Eukaryota; kingdom Viridiplantae; phylum Streptophyta; class Magnoliopsida; order Lamiales; family Orobanchaceae; genus Orobanche; species Orobanche coerulescens. The sequence goes on from CM065803.1 coordinate 58,812,113, forward strand.
CTTCATTCGTTCTCGGTCGGGGTTTACGGTGCGGCCCGCTAGGTGGCTAAGTGCGGCCCGCACTCATTGGTTCCTCCCAATCTTTGGCCGAGACGGACCTACGAGTCGCGCATCGGGAGCGTTGACGGATAAATGTGAATTTATTATCTCTCTATTAATATTAGATATTGGATATCTAATTATGATTTATTGGATAAATCAAATAACGGTCTTATGAATTAAAATTAAGTTACCGGGTAATTAATTTAATTCATAAATTATATTTCTTAGAGAAATATATTTGTATTTGATATAATTAATTAATTAGATTAATTAATTAATATAAATACATTTATAATTAAACAGAGTGTATTTAACGGATTCGTTTGACGAACGCCCGGTACACAAACCGAGTGGCTCGGCTCGTTTCTAGGAAACTTCCTCATGAGACCGCCCCACCCATGTGTGCTCTTGGTTGGATGTCATTTTCTTTCATGTGAGGTGGTGGGTCTTTCCATCATGTTCCCACATGATTAGATATAAGAATCTTATTTTTGGTAGAAATAAACATCTCATCATTTCATCTTTAGAATGGTTTCTTCATGAGATGAAAACCACCACCAGCCCACTGCCGTGAGCTTTCTTGAGGGAGAGAAAAAAAAAATATTTTCAATTTTTGTTCATCTTTGAGGTGATACAAAATCAAGAAAAAGAGAGATATAAATTCCTATAGTAATTCCTAGCCGTGTTCTTGGAGAACGGATTGCTATCGAATTTTTCCGAGCAACTTCCGACGCGTGTGAAGTAGAGGCTTCGTACCTTTCGATGCTTGGAACGAAGGGATTTCGTGTTCGGGACGGGGTTCGTGATCATCATCATTTTTACGAAGATTTATTTCAAAGGCTTCAACGGTATGATCTTTATCTTCGTATTTATATTTTCGTATATACGTTACTTGATCGATCCTGTTTGGGATTCATATTTATTTCCGCTGCGTATTTCGTTTTATTTTCGGAATCCCAATAGCGGTATCGGAGCGAGGTCAATGATACCGTATATACGATTATTTGTGCATTTTTTGAATGCTTATGGTTGATGTTTTTGATTTAGAATCAAGTTCGGTATAATCGTAGATTTTTAAAATTATTCGTTGTAGCATCACGTTTTTGGTAACGAGCCGAAAAACGAAGAAAAGGGGTCAGCCGGCGGTGCCGGCAAAGATCGCTCGGCCGCCGTCAGCCGCCAGCGTGCTCGGCCATGACTCGCCAGGGCTGAGAGTGCTCGGCAGGGGCCGAGAGTGATCGGCAGATCGCTGAAGAGGACTCGGCCAGTGCACCCTCGGGTTTTTGGCCCGATTTTGAATTGGGCCGCGGGCTGGGCCTAAAACCGGATTGTCCGGGACTCGGTTTTAAGTTTATATTTTGTTGCAATTATTTCCCAAAATTTAAATTGGATTTTAATTTGACTAAATTAATATTTGGAATATTTTTTTAGTTAAGGGAAATAAATTAAACGAAAATATTATTTTGGCCGGATTACTTCGAATGAATTTAAATGACGATTATTAGTATTAATTGGATTAATACCATTAAAATTGAATAGATTAATTTTATATTGATTGGATTAATATATTAATTGATTATTTAATTTTAATGCCACTTTATATTAATTGGATTAATATAGTAGAAATTGAATAGATTAATTTATAGATTAATTAGATTAATTTATATTAAAATTAATTGTTTAATTTCGTTTCCATTACATGTTGTATGGAATCCTTATGTGATGGTGATATAGCTCGTGGACTTAGTTTTTGATTTGTTCGATTCGATTGGGTTGTAAAGGCCGTTTAAGCCTATTTATATTTACTATAAAAATTTGTATAGGATGCAATTTTTCAATGATGTAATTATTATTTTGGGTATGACTAAGACCGAAGACAACCGACCGAGAAGACGAAGATTCGAAGACTGTGTTTTTATTTATTGGGTCATTCGCTTGGCCCAAGATTTAGAATTAGGTCCATGAGCTATATGTTGGTAGTAACTAGGTTCTTGTTTTTACATTTTCATTTTGAATGATTGACAAACCAACAAACGCGCGTATAAATGAATTAATGTGCAAAGTGTAACATTAATCGCGAAATTCTCCCGACTACAAACACACTAAGTTATAAAGGTTACGAGGTTTCCTACCCTCCGTCAAACTCATGGAAAATTGAAATCTAAACCGGAATATTATTCTTCCGAGTATGTCGGGGTAATATTTTTGGGGAAAGTTGATAAATTCCTAGAGTGCATTAGATGCCTTTGGTTGTGACAAATCAAACCCCTATAAACCGTATGGGTTGCCGGGTAAGATTCAATTGTCAGACTGATAGGAGTTGACGGTTTAAACTTAGATAGTTCAGCGAGCCATAGAAACCGAATGGGTTGAGGGCAAGTGAACTATAGGTAAAAGAAGATCGAATCATCCATTAGATGGGTTGGTATTAGACACCACTTTATAAAGAATAATAGAATAGAAACCGTATGGGTTGCCCTCTATTAAACTTTGTAAAGAAATTGATCACCACTAAGAAGTCGATCTAACCATGACTTCCGGATTATAACATGGGAGTGTATAGTTCCGATAAAATTAGTGGGAGCCGAGACAAGAATTATACAAGCCCTTAAATTCTATACTCGGTCATAATTAAACAAGTCACTAATTGAATCTTGTCTAAATCTTTGCAGAAAACGAAACTGAATCTCTCTAAAAATGGCTAAAAACCCACTTGCAAAACTACTTAAAAAGAATCTCCTAACTGACCCAATTTTGTTGGTAGTTGCGAATCGATGATTGTACTCGGTATGGAGTCTCGGGATACGTCTTGGAGGCGGACATTCCACCGACTCCAATCCGAACTAAGGGTAATCAGAAGATATTGACGCCTATGAAAAATGGGTCAAGGATGACGCTAGTCCGTGGCTTTATGATGGGCTCAATAAATGAGCTGCAGAGCGCACGAGAAAATGACTTCGCTAAGGCATTCTCGCACACTTGACCGAGCTTTATGGAGAACACAGTAGGACTGCTAGATATGAGATATCGAAGCAGTTGTTCAGTGCTAGGATGAAAGAAGGGGCGAAAGTGGGAGATCACGTCCTCAAGATGATCTCTATGATTGAGAGGCTCAAGGTGCTCAACTTTAATATGGATTTATCCCTTCAAATTGATCTCATCCTTCAATCTCGCCCTGACTCTTTCACGCTGTTTGTAATGAATTTCAACTGTAATAAAATTTCATGCACATTAGCTGGGCTAATGAATAAACTGGTGACGTCGCAGTCTAACATGAAGACTAAACCGAGAGAGGCTGCTCTTGTGATTTCTTCTGGGCCTCGGAGGTCCAAGAACAAGAAAAAAAAGACCTACGAGCAGTACAAACCCAAGAAAGAGGTACAGAAAGGAAAGGGCAAGGCCCAAAAGGTTCAAAAGGTAGGCGGTCCAAAACCTACGGACAAATGCCTTGAATGCGGTGAGCTGGGCCACTGGCGAAGGACTTGTCCTAAGATTAATGGCGCATCAGGTACGGAACTTTTTGTTTTTGAAACAAATTGTTCCGCTACTGTATATTCTGCTTCATGGATTCTGGATTCAGGTGCCACTTCTCACAATTGTACTATGAATCAGGATCTGGAACAAAGTAGAAAACTTGAAGCTGGGGAAATAATGATCATTGTCGGAAGCGGACAAAGTGTCGAGGCAACCGATATTGGATCAATCCTACTGGGTTTAGAATCCGGTTTTATTTTGACATTAGATGAAGTACTTGTTTTGCCCAAGGGGCATAAAAACATTGTATCCATTCCAGTCTTGGACCGGAAAGGATTTTGTTTCTTCATTGGAAATGGTAGTTGTAAAATTTATTTTCGAAATAAATTGGTTGGCACAGCTACATTGTTGAATGATTATATCATCTGAACATGCAAAATAAAACAGCAGTGAAAACTATAACTAGGAAACATGGTAGGCAAGATACTAATCAAGCTTTTAAATGGCACCTTAGACTTGGTCATGTTGGTCAGACCAAGGTTCAGAAAATGGAGAAAGATGGATTTTTAAGTCCATTAGGTGTAGAACCCTATCCAGCTTGTGAATCTTGCCTTAGAGGCAAAATGACTAAGTCCCCCTTCACAGGGACTTTTGAAATGGCTGCCGATAAACTTGGATTGGTACATACCGACGTTTGTGGTGCTCTAAAAGTGGCCCGAGATGGATATCAATATTTCATAACGTTCACAGATGATCATACTAGGTATGGGATTGTGTACTTAATGAAACATAAATCCGAAGCCTTTACTAAATTCAAAGAATTTAAGGCCCTAGTTGAAAAACAGACTGGATGTCATATCAAAGCACTTCGGTCGGACCGAGGTGGCGAATATATGAGAACAGAGTTTGATGAGTTCCTTAAGGAACATGGAATAGTTTCACAATTGACGCCGCCAGGAACCCCACAGTTAAATGGTGTTTTAGAAAGGAGAAATCGAACTTTGTTGGACATGGTTCGCTCTATGTTAAATTACACTGATTTACCTATTTACCTGTGGGGGTATGCCTTACTAACCGCTGCCTGTATCCTTAATAGATGTCCTTCCAAATCCGTTCCTATCACTCTACATGAGATGTGGAATGTTAAGAAACCAAGCCTGAATCACATAAGGATTTGGGGATATCCAGCCTATGTCAAGAAGGCTACGGTGGACAAACTGGAAGCGAGGTCCATCAAAGGACGTTTCATTAGATACCCAGAGGACTCGATGGATTATCTATTCTACATGCCAGAAGACCATAGGGTCATTGTGGCATTACAAGCGCACTTCCTTGAGGATGAATTCATTCAGGAAGGTGGCTCAGGTAGAAATATCTCTTTGGAAGAGCATAATGAAGGTCCTAAGGAGACATCTGATCAGGGATAAGGAACCGAACCTATTGTAACACAACCTCCACTTCGAAGGTCTGATAAGATGTGTAAGCTGCAACGAGCTATTTATGTAACACCCCCAAAACCGTATGGGAATATTACACGCCGTAAACCCTTTCCGCAAGGATCTACCAGGCTAAACGTCCATAAACAACCAAATGCTTGCCCGACCAGGGTCAAACAATATAATAATACAGACCGTTAAGGTCACTTACACATAAACACACAGACCGATGAGGTCACACAACTCTATCAACAGGACTGACTAACAACATTACCCACACAGGGTTCGAAATACAATACAACGGAAGACTGAATCAACTCTAACAATACAAATAAACTCTACCAACTCTCAACACTTGATTAGTATCGCAGCTCGTCATCCCCTTGTGCCAATCCTGTGACTGCTCCCCTGAACCTGCATGTACCTGGACGCAAAACAGACATCCACCCCCCGAATACTCGGGGGTTAGTAAAACTCCACTGTTTTACTAGTGCAAGTATCAAACCATACGAAATGTAACAAGCAAATAGCAACTACGAATTTAATACGGAAATCAATTATCAAAATGTTCCCGAGAAGTTTTAGAATTTCGAACTCAAGTAAGAGATATTTGAAAAGGAACACCTCATCTCGGGGATTTTTAAAGCAGAAATTCTTTTGGATCTCGAGTCCCAATTTACAAAACCCTTTTCGTAAATAATAGGGCCTTAGCCCGATTCTCGTTTCAAAGCATACTAAATAATATATCACTATGAGTCCGAGATCCATATTTAAAATGTTACCCGAACAATCACTGTTACACGATCGTTGTTCGTACACATCATGTACCGAACTCCGGAGGCCTCGACGGACCTTACCCGGACCACACACACTGTTCGTACACATCATGTACCGAACTCCGGAGGCCTCAACGGACCCTACCCGGCCACACACACTGTTCGTACACATCATGTACCGAACTCCGGAGGCCTCAACGGACCCTACCCGGCCACAACATCGTTCGTACACATCATGTACCGAACTCCAGAGGCCTCGTCAGACCCTACCTGGATCACACACCTTGTCCGTACACGTCATGTACCGGACTCCAGAGGCCTCGTCAGACCCTACCTGGATCACACACTTTGTTCGTACACATCATGTACCGAACTCCAGAGGCCTCGTCAGACCCTACCTGGAACACACACACATCGACACGACACAATTCATAATCATTAAATGTCAAGCCATTCCACATTACACTGAAATGTTCAATCAAGTATGTAAACCAAAACAACACATGTATCATGATCATCACAACGACTCTTAACCAACATAACACACATTTGGTACACAGTACATTGAACAACCACGTGTACAACCATCTCATATGTACATCGCAATCCTGCACAAATGGCACGACGCCTAACACGGGTACCAATATATCACTATTATCACAAAGCCTTCAAATTTCGGAAAACACAACCAACTCAAACGGAACATATTTACGGAGGCAAGCAAAATCGTCATACATATCATACGTAATTAATATTCACAAGATACAAGTCGTATAATAAGATACTTGCCTTAATAGCCGCTACCAAACGCGTTCGAAGAACACCGTTCGACCGGGAAGCTCGGACCCGAAGGAGACAACGAACGGAAGGGTTCCGACTCGAGTTCTTCACAAGAATTCGACCCTAACAACATAAATTCAATAAATCATCGATCATACGAGGAAGAATAATCGTAGAACGCCCGAAAACCCCTCTATGACATTTTACTGGACACCTTCAAGGCGTCGGTCAAGAACTCGACCAAAACTAACGAATCGATACGATCCGACCATGGGTTAACAAGGGAAAAGATACAATACATCCTAATAATCATCAATCCATCACAATCTTAAGTTAAATTGGATTAACCGGGCGGAATCGAACAAAATACCCAAAATCCCCAATTATCCAAAAGGGAGGGTTTCAAGAAATAATACCTTTGGAGATTCAAGTACTAAGATCCGTAGAACACGCGTTCGATTGATTGCCCGAGCCTTACAACCGAAGAAGAAAATGGTGAAAATCGACCGGATGAAGAAAGCTTGAGTTCTCCCCCTTAGCTCTCTCTCTCTCTCGCGGTGAAAATGGAGAAGGAATCGCCGATTTCGTCTAATAAAGACGAATTTGCCTGATTGACCGCCGTGTGCCGCGGCACGGCGAAGTGTGCCGCGGCACAGCCGAAAATTTACTCCTGTGTTTCGCGCGTTGTGCGCAAGACACCTGCGTGTCCGCGGCACCGTCTGATCGGGTTTAGGTCGCGAGAAGACACTCGAGTGTGCCGCGGCACGACAGTGTGCCGCGGCACTGCTCGCACCGTGTGCGGCATCGGTTGTGTGTGCCGCGGCACACGCATGATTTGTTCGACCAACAACTGAAGGAATTTGTGTGCCGCGGCACGCACATCTTGTGCCGCGGCCCACACCCCTATTGGGTTCCAAAATGATAAAAATGATCCGGAAAGAAAATAAAACGATAGGAATCAATATTTGGGAACCAATAACACGAAATGGATCCACGGCAACCCCGAAACGGCGGTTCCGCACCACAATAACGAGAATACAGTTCAACAGTTGACATGGAGGACACACTGAAAGGTACACGAGGGTCACTATGACCGAGAAATATCCCAAAAATAAAAATACAAGGGAAAGAAAAGTACCGGATATTACAGAGACAACAATTACAGATACGGATACCCGTAACTTTGGGCAAATTACAAAATGGCCCAAAACGCCCGGAAATCACGATACGTGATCGAATAACCAAACCGAAGATTACAACACGTCCAACAAAGTTAAACGGACTTGCGGGAAACTCGAAACAGCAGTTTCGGACGAGATTCGCAAGAATCGAACTCAAGTGCGGAAAGGTCGCTAAAAAGCACGGAACTCAACAAAACAACACCGAAACGAATTCGGGTGACAAAAAGTGTAGAATTAATCATTCTCGAAATGACGAAACGGTCATGAGCGAGTCGTCAAAACGGACTTCGGCCGAAAAAAGAAATTTACCGAAAATCAAAAATTGCGGATATTACAATTTATGGGCTGAAGCAAGCTTCTCGGAGTTGGACCCTTCGATTTGACGAAGCAGTCAAGGACTTTGAATTCGTACGAAATGAGGAGGAACCGTGTGTTTACAAAAAGGTCAGTGGGAGCAACATTGCGTTCTTAGTACTATATGTAGATGATATTATACTTATAGGAAATAACGTAGCAATGCTCAGCACTGTGAAAGCTTGGCTTTCTAAAACGTTCTCTATGAAAGACTTGGGAGAAGCTTCCTATATTATTGGGATCCGTCTTTACAGAGATAGATCGCGAAGAATGATAGGACTTTTCCAAGCCCTCTATATAGATAAAATCCTGAGAAGATTCAAGATGGATGAATCTAAAAGAGGGTTCCTTCCCATGCGACATGGAATTCATCTCACCACGAAAATGTGTCCTCAAAGTGAGGAATACAAGAGAGATGAGTAAGGTACCCTATGCCTCGACAGTGGGTAGCCTCATGTACGCTATATTGTGAACGAGACCGGACTTAGCCTATGCTGTGAGTATGGTAAGCCGATTTCAAGCAAACCTGGGTAGGGAACACTGGACTGCCGTAAAGAGCATTTTTAAGTACTTAGAAGAACTAGAGATTTGGTTCTTTCTTACGGTGATGGAGAACTGAGGGTGATTGGATTCACCGATTATGATTTTCAAGGAGACAATGACGACTCTAAGTCGACATCGGGGTATTTGTTTACTCTCAATGGAGGAGCAGTATCTTGGAGAAGCTCCAAGGAAGCGCTCTTGGAGATTCCACCACCAAGCAGAGTATCTAGCTACCTCGGAGGCTAGCAAAGAAGCATTTTGGATGCGAAGTTTATGCAAGAACTTCAAGTGGTGCCTAATGCGGAGTGCTATATCACTATTCTATGATAATGATGGAGCTGTCGCCCAAGCCAAGGAGCCTAGGGCTTACCACAACACCAAGCATATAGAGAGAAAATACCACATCGTTTGAGAGATGGTGAAAAAGGATATGTTTCATTGCAAAGAGTAGACTCAGAAGACAATGTCTCTGACCCGCTGACTAAGCCATAATCTCAGGCCGTCTTAGAAAGACATCTGAAGAACATGGGTATTGGATACCATGATGTGTGGCATTGAGTGCAAGTGGGAGATTGTTAGGAATATGCCCTCGAATGCCACTCAGGGGATGAGAGAGTAAGGGCATTGTACTTGTAATTATGGAATAATTAATAAAAAGGCAATACGATTCATTCACTGTTTATTGTATTTCAATTGCATTCTTGACTTGGTAAATATTGAAGTGAAGTCCATGTAAATAAATCGAACATTCCATTCTCGTTATGGGATAAGAGAAAATGCACTGGAAGTGTTTAAAATTTATTTACGTAAATTGTTCGCAAGTCAATAAACTTAAAATGGGCATTAAGTTTTAATACGACTTGTATAACTGATGTTAGGACGTGTGCACGTCTTGATAGCATAGTTATAAGTATATTGGTGGGGCCAGTATACTCGAAAACGACTCATACTCGATTCAGTCACACGGTATTCACTCTCGGAGAGTCGATGACGAATCGAAAGGTTGTGATAGTATACGTGGACCTTTGACTTGAGGGTTCGAGAAGATGTTCCTGTGACGTTTAGTTTGTCATTAGAGTAGTTAGACTCATTTGCTTTTTTACTGAGTCGTCCTCGTAGTGCGGACTATACGGGGATGTAGCTTTCTTTACTGTACGCCAAGAAAGGATTCTATCTCTTGTTAGTGAGTAGGCGAATGTCTATACGGTTAATGGCAAATAAGATCATAAGTCTTTGGCCAAAGCATTACGATATAGTCGTATTAGATACACTATTAATCAGTCGGTCTTGATTTGCATTAACACATGTATAGAGTTTAGTCAAGTAGGGTTTGACTTTACCGTGACCGAAGACTTGACCGAGACATCGATGAAGGGTCTATACGTATATAGTATTCACGACAAAATGGTTCGGAATGATCCCTTCATTCGTTCTCGATCGGGGTTTACAAGGCGGCCCGCTAGCCAGTGGCTAAGTGCGGCCCGCACTCATCGGTTCCTCCCAATGCCGGGCCGAGACGGACCTACGAGTCGCGCATCGGGAGCGTTGACGGATAAATGTGAATTTATTATCTCTCTATTAATATTAGATATTGGATATCTAATTATGATTTATTGGATAAATCAAATAACGGTCTTATGAATTAAAATTAAGTTACCGGGTAATTAATTTAATTCATAAATTATATTTCTTAGAGAAATATATTTGTATTTGATATAATTAATTAATTAGATTAATTAATTAATATAAATACATTTATAATTAAACAGAGTGTATTTAACGGATTCGTTTGACGAATGCCCGGTACACGAACCGAGTGGCTCGGCTCGTTTCTAGGAAACTTCCTCATGAGACCGCCCCACCCATGTGTGCTCTTGGTTGGATGTCATTTTCTTTCATGTGAGGTGGTGGGTCTTTCCATCATGTTCCCACATGATTAGATATAAGAATCTTATTTTTGGTAGAAATAAACATCTCATCATTTCATCTTTAGAATGGTTTCTTCATGAGATGAAAACCACCACCAGCCCACTGCCGTGAGCTTTCTTGAGGGAGAGAGAAAAAAAATTATTTTCAATTTTTGTTCATCTTTGAGGTGATACAAAATCAAGAAAAAGAGAGATATAAATTCCTATAGTAATTCCTAGCCGTATTCTTGGAGAACGGATTGCTATCGAATTTTTCCGGGCAACTTCCGACGCGTGTGAAGTAGAGGCTTCGTACCTTTCGATGCTTGGAACGAAGAGATTTCGTGTTCGGGACGGGGTTCGTGATCATCATCATTTTTACGAAGATTTATTTCAAAGGCTTCAACGGTATGATCTTTATCTTCGTATTTATATTTTCGTATATACGTTACTTAATCGATCCTGTTTGGGATTCGTATTTATTTCCGCTGCGTATTTCGTTTGATTTTCGGAATCCCAACATAATCATATCAATATTCCAAGCATGATGTGGGTTGGATAATTCACTCAAGAAACTCATTATTTTGCTAGCATGATCATCTTATTATCCATAACACGAACCTAGAGTTGGAGATAGAATCAACATACCTTAATATGATGATATCACTGAACTCCAAAGGTATAATCTGACTCCGGTTGGTTATATGTCACTCCAAGGTGCTACTTCTCTTCAATGATCAATAACAAGAAGTATCCAATGTTCAATGATCAAGTGGATGTGTTATAAGTGTGTCTAAGGAAGATGATATGCCCTCAGGTCTCTCAAAAATGAAAGATGAACGAAGGAAATGAGAATAAAATGGAGTGCTGGCCCATATATAAACTTTCTGTACAAAAGCAGATTAGCGCACGCTACCTATACATCCTTAGCGCGCGCTAATAAGAGTTGACTCCAAAACTGTTCAGGTTCATCCGCGGAAATCGTATCCGGTCCTACGTCCGGCTGGCGCATGTGTTAGCCGCCTAGCTCAATAATTGATTACCTAGCGCACGCAAGTCCTACATTCATAGCGTGCGCTAGTAGTAGCCGATAGCGTGCGTTAAGCTACCTTCTTAGCATACGCTATCACGAGTTTGCATGAGAAAATTTGCATGAAGATATACTTATGTACAAAGATACCAATGTGAGAAATAACATACTCCAATTATCGAGATCATAAATCCGAATGATACAGGGTGCGAATACAGATGAGATACACAATAATAAATCCGGATATTACATACTCTCCTACTAAAAAGGAGTTTTGTCCCGAAACTCAAGACGAAAATAACTCTGGATATATGGATTTCATGCTATTTTCCGTTTCCCATGTGGCTTCTTCCACTCCATGACGTGACCATTGAACTTTGACCAAAGCGATTGGTTTGTTCCTCAACTGTTTCACTCGACTCTCGAGTATCTTGACCGGTATTTCTTCAAACGTCCCATCCTGAGCAACCTCGATCTCCCCGAAATCAATGACATGACTAGGGTCCGGTATATATCTCCGTAACTGGGATACGTGGAATACATTATGAACATGGCTCAACGACGGCGGCAATGCCAATATGTATGCCAACTCTCCAACTCTCTCAAGGATCTCGAACGGTCCGATATATCTCGGACTCAGCTTTCCCCTTCTTCCAAAACGGAAGATTCGCCGAGTAGGAGAAACCTTTAAAAGTACGTGGTCTCTAGTACTGAAATCCAAAGGGCGACGATGTACGTCTGCGTAAGATTTCTGGCGACTCTGGGCGGTCAACAACCTTTCACGAATCAAGGCTATCTTCTCTCGAGTTTGTATGATCAACTCTGGTTCTGTCCCGATCAAGTCTGATGAATCATCCCAACATAGGGGCGATCTACATCTCCTCCCGTATAATGCCTCAAGCGGTGCCATTTTAATGGAAGCATGCCAACTATTGTTGTAGGTAAATTCAATCAACGGTAGATGAACTTCCCAATCAATTGACCAATCTAAGGCACAAGCCCTCAACATATCTTCCACCGTTTGAATAGTCCTCTCGGATTCTCCATCAGTCTGTGGGTGATAAGCTATGCTGAAGTTCAATTCGGTTCCCAAGGCCTTATGAACTGCTTTCCAAAAGTGAGACACAAAACGGCCGTCTCGATCAGAAACAATGGTCTTCGGCGTACCATGCAATCGAACTATCTCCGAGATAAATACTCGTGCCAACCTCTCTGGTCCCCACGTGTCCTTAATGCCTAGAAAATCAGCTGATTTGGTTAAACGATCAACTATCACCCAAATCATGTTCATTCCTGTCCTGGTTCTCGGCATACTAGTGATAAAGTCCATCGATATGTCCTCCCACTTCCATTCAAGAATCGGGAGCAGCTTCAACATTCCGACAGGCCGTTGATGCTCGATCTTAACCTGCTGACAAGTCAAGCATTTCGAAACATAGTCCGCTACATCTTTCTTCATGTTGCCCCACCAGAAATTCTGCTTCAAGTCCTTATACATCTTACTGGTGCCCGGGTGGATAGAATAGGGCGAACTGTGAGCTTCCTTCATAATTATCTGTTTCAGAACATCGACATCAGGAACGCAGAGTCGGTTCTGAAATCTCAAAATTCCATCATCATGAATTACGAATCCGGGGGCCTTTCCCTTGATCACTTCATCACGTAACTGAATCATCAGAGGGTCATCTGCCTGTCTAGATTTGATTTCTTCGGTTAATGATGAAGTTATTTCCATCATGCACAGTTGTCCTTGGACTCTTTGTAACCACACTTCAATTCCTTCTCGAATCATCTCTCGTTGAAGGCTAAGTTGGGAGGTCAGCGTCTCCAGCATCTGAATAGAAATAGGCTTGCGGCTGAGTGCATCGGCCACTACATTCGCTTTGCCTGGATGATACAAAATCTCCAAGTCATAGTCCTTAATCAGTTCTAACCATCTTGTTTGCCGCATGTTCAACTCTTTCTGACTGAAGATGTATTTGAGACTCTTGTGATCCGTAAAGATCCGGTGAGTCCGTCTGAGATAATGCCTCCAGATCTTTAAAGCAAAAACTACTGCTGCTAGCTCCAAATCATGTGTTGGGTAATTCACTTCATAAGGTTTCAGCTGTCGCAACGCATAAGCGATCACCTTGTCATTATGCATCAATACGCATCCGAGTCCTTGGTTCGAAGCATCACTGTAAACTATGAATCCTCCAGTCCCCTGTGGAAGTGTTAAAATCAGTGCGGTCGTTAATCTCTTCTTAAATTCATCAAAGCTAATCTGACATAATTCGTTCCACTCAAACTTTTGAGTTTTCTGTAGGAGTCGAGTAAGTGGGCGAGAAATTTTGGAAAACCCTTCCACGAACCGACGATAATACCCAGCAAGTCCTAAGAAACTTCGGACTTCTTTCACGTTCTTTGGAAGCTTCCAATCCAAAACCGCTTCGATCTTCTGAGGATCTGCTCGGACTCCTTCAGTTGATACCACATGACCGAGGAACATCACTTCCTTTAGCCAGAATTCACACTTAGAGAGTTTGGCGTACAGTTGCTCGCTTCTTAAAAGTTCTAATACAATCCGTAAACGCTGTGCATGCTCTTCCGGGTTCTTAGAATACACCAGAATGTCATCAATGAACACGACCACAAATTTATCCAAATATTCGATGAACACTCGGTTCATCAACTGCATGAATACAGCAGGTGCATTAGTGAGACCAAACGGCATCACTACAAACTCATAGTGTCCGTAGCGAGTTCTGAATGCTGATTTCGGAACATCAGATTCCTTAATCCTCAGCTGATGATACCCTGATCTCAGATCGATTTTAGAAAATACTGTTGCCCCTTGCAACTGGTCAAACAGATCATCAATCCGTGGCAATGGATACTTGTTCTTAATCGTCATCTTGTTCAGCTCTCGATAGTCAATACACAATGGCGATCCATCCTTCTTTCGGACAAAAAGAACCGGTGCTCCCAGCATAAACGCTTGGCTGAATATAGCCTTTGTCCAGTAACTCCTCCAGCTGCTTTTTTAGTTCATACATCTCAGTAGGTGCCATACGATACGGCGCCTTAGAAATTGGTGTAGCTCCGGGTTCCAGCTCAATGGTGAATTCTACATCCCTTCGTGGAGGTAGTCCAGGTAACTCGTCAGGAAATACATCTGGAAATTCGTTCACAACAGGAATGGATGAAAGTTCCACAATTTCGTCTTCTTTCTTCATTGCATAACACCAGTATCCGGTGCAGCCCTGTTTCAACAATTTGACAGCTTTCATCGCCTTGATGAACTTTTCTGAGCTTCCCGGTTTCCATCCCTCGAACAGTATTTCGGAACCATCGTCAGCGATCAGCGAGATATTCCTCCTTCGGTAGTTTAAAATTGCTCCATAACGATTAAGCCAATCGTCTCCGAGTATCAGGTCGTCTCCTTGCATTTCTATTACAATCAAATTTGAGAGCCACTCTCTGCCTCCAAATGATACAGGGAAATTTCTGGTTTCTAAGTTCCCGACAATCCTCTCTCCACTCGATAAACCAAGAACATAAGGTTCACAAGTATGAAAACCAGAAATTTTCAAACGATTTACGCAAGACAAGGATATAAAAGAATGCGTAGCTCATGTATCGAATAAAACGCTAACTGGATGGGAAAGGATCTGGACAGTACCTGATGCGACAGCAGCATCCTGATCGTCTGTTTTCCTCATCTCGTACAGACGTGGGGGAACAGATCTGGCACTCGATGTACCCTTTCGGTCCCACTGTCCTCCGCCTCGCCCGCGGCCAAAATTCTGAGGCATCTGAACACTTTGCTGCGTCTGTTGGATACTAGCTTCCTTCTGGACTGGCTGTGGTGTACGGGCTCTAAAAGACTTTGCAGCTTCTTCACAGAACACCGCATGATGTCCCTCTCGACCCCAATCAAAACAAGTCACGGCAGGTAGGGGGCAATTCCGTCGATAGTGCCCTGTCTGGGCGCAGTTAAAGCATTTCCTGATAACATCAGTCATAGTTGATGTTGCTCCAAAGTTCTTTCCGCTCTTAACTGGGTACGGAGGTTTCTTGAAAGAGTGAAAGGATGACTGGGCCTTTCGGGGCCTGCTGTTCTTGTGCTCTGTAAAAGTACCAGAGACTTTCTGCTTCTTGGATTCCGTAAATTTCTCCATAGCTGCTTCCTTGATCTCATACGCCAACGCCTTATCTTGGTATTGACGGAGTGTGGTACATTCAAAACCGGACATGTACCTCTGGATTTCTGGTTTCATCCTCATATCAAAATGGATCATCATTTCTGCATCTGTTCTGACCAGATGTCGAACAAATGCCAGTTGTTGGTTAAACGTCTTAATTGCGTGAGATACTGGCACATCTGAAGGCTGAGCGGAGAAAAACTCCCGAACTTTGGCTTCCCTCACAGGACGAGGGCAGTACTAAGCTTCCATCATCAATTTAAACTCTGTCCAATCAGCATCATGGTCTACAGGCCGGATGGCTTCCCACCATTCGGACGCCTCCCCTATCAGAAAATATTGAGCGATAGAGGCTCTTCGGTCATCTGGGCAGTTAATTCCGGCAAAGATTTTCTCCAGTTCCTTCAACCAATGGTCCCAGGTAGGAGTCTCAGAAATGCTGTCGAATTTAGGTGGTTGCATCTTCGCCACCTCTTGCATCCACCGGTCACCTCGATTTCCCATGTCTAGGATCCCTTGATGTCTCTCTCCCTGCTATAGTCCCACCGCCACTTGCATTCGGTCCACGACTTGGGCGAACTGAGTCATCTGGTTCACCACCTGACGAAGGATTTCTGGTACAGCAGGTTCCGGTTCGTTATTGATAGATCTCTGTGGCTCGCCTGAGCTATGACTGGCCTGATTAGAAGGCGACGCTTCCCTTTCAGCATTCCTTCGTCCGCGTCCGCGACAGCGACCACGTCCACGTCCGCCTCTCAACTTACTGTAAGCAAAAATACTCAATATACAGGAAACAATATTGTTCGAATGCTCAAGTACAAGGAAATATAACATGCAAAGGACAAGATAGAGTTTAGGAACTTACAACCACCACCCGCACGAAGACGTAGGCAGTACAGCGATGTTATTCGCGGCCGGTTACCTCAAAAGACATAAATGACCCCTATTTTAACCCAACGGCCAAGATATCCATAATCTTAGCTCCGATACCATATTCTGTAACACACCCGATATATTCAGGAATATTACAGCGCCGTAAATCCTTTACATAAGGATTTACAAGGCTGAAGAATTGAATGAACATTAACAGTACAAATGAATGGAAGTAACTAATTAAGATACAGATTCACCAAATACTGAAAATACAATTGTTCAATGAAACTTATTAATACATCACCAATTCAAATTCATCATAAGCGACTACGTACTCGAGTACTTATTGAAATAACCAACAAACAACGATCAAATAAACCCTAGGAACATTACTCTGCACCCTCGTCGTCATGCAGCTCTAGTGGTTGTTTTCCCGCTCTCCTGGATCCTGAACATAAACAAAATGTTCACCCCGAAGGGGTTAGCACAACGATGCTAGTACAAGTACCACAACATATTATTCATATCTCACGAAGAATAATAACGTAAACGACAAAAATACCAACGAGTCTTCTCCTACGAGAAAATCATAAATGACATACAAAACTGATAATCACAACAAGATATCTTAACATACACATGGTAATTCCAAAGATCCAGCGTTCACTGCCTAGAACCCACGATGATACCGTCAGACCAACCCGTGGTGGAAAAGCCCGTCCGATAATCCAGCGCACGCTAGCATAGATCCCCCGATGATCCCGTCGGACCAACACGAGGTGGACATACAACAACGACATACATGCACGACAATATGTATAACATCAATACATAAAACAAATAAGGTACTTGCCTCGATTCGAAGACAAGAACAATACTTCCACGAAAACGAACACTCGAAGGTCGCCCCCCTCAATCAATCATGTAACAAGCTCGAACCTTAACAAAAGAAATAATATAGAATTTATCTCACATCGTATGAATGTCTAACAATTCTATTTACGGCCAAAAGATCATAAAATGTAATCTGCCTGAACTTCTTAGCGCACACTAAGTACCCTGTGTAGCGTGCGTTAAGTCTGCTCGATAGCGCACGCAAACAACAAAGCCTAGCGTACGCTAACTATGCATGGTTAGTACTTCACTGAACAGCCGACTGACTCGTCTGATGGCCTAACGTACGTTACGTACCAAACGTAGAGTACGTTAACTCATGCTCGATAGCGCATGTTAATCTTCATAGCTTAGCGTGCGCTAACTGTGCATGGCAGTTTACTACTGGGCAGTAGACTGATCTCAACATGATCAAACCAAATGAAATCTTCAGTGTTAATTCATGTTACCTCCATGAATATCATATTCATACGGTTATGAATGACCTTACGGATAACAACAACTTTGGATTCAAGAATATGTATACTATTATGAAACCATATTCCATTTCGATTACAATTCTTCATACGATAATTTGGAAGGCTTAACGGTCGATATCAACACCTTTATATCAATCAAAATCTATCATTCTGTAGTTTGATTAACATTCCATCTTTACAAGATAAATCCTTCCATGATCAATCCTCTAGATTCGTCTAACAAGAATGATGTTAAAGTCAAGTCGATGATTTCTATGAAAACATCTACTAGATTCGGATTACCAATGATAGAAGCTTCCTCTACTTGTTCATTGTAATAAGATTCGAATCATGATGTTCATAATTAAGGTACTTAAGGCATAATCATCTCAATATTCCAAGCATGATGTGGTTTGGATAATTCACCCAAGAAACTCATTATTTTGCTAGCATGATCATCTTATTCTCCATAACACGAATCTAGAGTTGGAGATAGAATGAACATACCTTAATATGACGAAATCACTGAACTACAAAGGTAGAATCTGACTCCGGTTGGTTATATGTCACTCCAAGGTGCTACTTCTCTTCAATGATCAATAACAAGAAGTATCCAATGTCCAATGATCAAGTGGATGTGTTATAAGTGTGTCTAAGGAAGATGATATGCCCTCAGGTCTCTCAAAAAAGAAAGATGAACGAAGGAAATGAGAACAAAATGGAGTGATGGCCCATATATAAACTTTCTGTACAAAAGCAGATTAGCGCACGCTACCTATACATCCTTAGCGCGCGCTAATAAGAGTTGACTTCAAAACTGTCCAGGTTCATCCGCGGAAATCTTATCCGGTCCTACGTCCGGCTGGCGCATGTGTTAGCCGCCAAACTCAATAATTGATTACCTAGCGCACGCAAGTCCTACATTCATAGCGTGCGCTAGTAGTAGCCGATAGCGTGCGTTAAGCTACCTTCTTAGCGTACGCTATCACGAGTTTGCATGAGAAAATTTGCATGAAGATATACTTATGTACAAAGATACCAATGTGAGAAATAACATACTCCAATTATCGAGATCATAAATCCGAATGATACAGGGTGCGAATATAGATGAGATACACAATAATAAATCCGGATATTACAATATCTAAGGTAACTGTTTTACGGGAATGTAAACATGGATCACATGAATACATCCGGTTACTAAGTTCCCAAAAATAGCGGAGTAATTATTTTCTCCATTTCAACACTCCCAACAATATGTATATCATCCAATGTCACCACGATATATGTAGCCTCGTCAAAAATAATTTCTAATCGCTCAAGTATGGGTCAAAGGATTATAGCAATGGAAAGTTCGATATGTGGTTTGACAATGAAATAGACAATGAGCACGATTGGGTTTATTTAAGGAATAATCAAATGTCGGGTTGGCCAAAATCGAAGGGTTAAGATCAAAGGCGCCTAAAATCATTTTCACTCAATTGCACACACACAATAGTAGTTTTGAACAAGATACCAAGGCAAGTTCTAGAGTCTTAAATCACGAATGAAACACTCGACAATGAAACTTGCATATTTGAAAATTCACGAAGGCTCAAAAGCTCACAAGTGGATTTGTTCATACCTCCAAGATATTAAACTAGTTATTCAATTTCACACCCGTTTCGATTATCAACAATTTTTCCTCTTCAAATTGTCCTCGATTTGTAAATCAAAACAACGAAATGAATCCTGAGGCATCGAAGAAAAGAGTCATACTTCAAAGTTTTTATCAAAATTGCAAGATGCTCAAAACACACCAAATGTTTATAAAAACACACCAAAAAGAAGTCTTTCGAAAAAACAAGCAAAAATAAACAAACAAGCATAATAATATCCAAAAACAAATAAAACAAAAGTAACGAAGTATTTCTTGACCAACCCC
Source organism: Orobanche coerulescens (assembly GCA_033398695.1). NCBI lineage: Eukaryota > Viridiplantae > Streptophyta > Magnoliopsida > Lamiales > Orobanchaceae > Orobanche > Orobanche coerulescens. The sequence continues at coordinate 58,831,972 of CM065803.1, forward strand.
CTCCCCCCCAAAACTTGAACTAAAGAGTATACGCACGAAGGGGGTATAATATTTAAATAAAAGAATTTCATTGGTCAAGAAATACTTACGACCGGTTTTACTGGTGGGGCGGAGGGAAGTGGCCTTGCTGGACATGCCACTCGTGCATTTATCTCAAAAGAGACAACATCTCGTTCCGCTCCTGTCTAGCCTCCACTCGCCTCTGTCTAGTCTCCTCTCGGAGGGCTACGAACTCCTCCCTTAATGTTGGACGCGAGGGGGCATGTCTAGTTTCGTCCTGCCTTGACGTCTCGGGCTGATCTTTGGGGATTTCTTCTTCTTCGTCGTCCTCCTCTTCTCCCTCTTCATCCGGGCCTCTTTTATAAGTCTCTTCCTCTTACATCCTCTCGGCTCTGTCTTCATCCATAATGCGTCGAGGTCGAACATTTCGGTCAAGAGGGATGTGACCCGTGGGAGCCAATCCAGCTGCCATCCGCGCTCGTCGGTGCACTTCCATAGCCATCTGCAGATTTCCTATGTCCTGAATATTATTTATGGTCATTAGAGGCATATTCGGGAGAAGGAAATGGTCATTGTCGGTCTGGAGGAAGACTGTGCGCGATTCGTAATCCAGGATGTTCATAACTTTCATCACAGAGATAGATAGCAGCTTGTTTCCTGGTAGGGGAGTCCTCTGATCTAAGGAAATCTCATAGTGAAGTGCGATAGGGGTAATCAAGCCCCCTATCCATATCTCCCCTTTCGGCTTCGTCGCAATATCCTCAAAATGTTCGGCTAACATTGCCCCGGTGGGTGGAATTGTGTTATCGAGCATGTGGGTCAGGATGTATAATTCTCGGAGTGAAATAGGCTCGGTGTCCTTTCGGCCATAAATAGTATTCGCAATCACCTTGTGTAGGTATCGGAGTATAGGATTGCGAAGATTCGATCCTTTAGCCGATTTTTCAACGTAATACCATGCCTCGCTCCCCGGGTACTCCATCATAGCTCTCCAATAGGTTTCACATGCGAATTGATTTATTTGGTAGTGTCCGTTGTGTCTCGCATGATAAATGTCTCTTACCTGGTTGATGGTTAGCCTCTCGTCATTATTTGTTGAGCCGGAATATTATTTCGGTTGGTTCACGAGTCACCGGATCTCTTCTGATGGTAAGAGTGCTAAGAAACTCCATCGTGAGACACCTATAAGTTGGTCATTGTTGCGTCATCATCCAGGCCTAATTCACTCTTTCTAAGAATTTCATGATGTCATCTTGTATGCCCATTGCGGTCATACATTCATTATCGGGCCATCGCGTATGAAGCATTTTTTTCAGGGCTAGCGTCTCCCACCTTGCTTGTCGTGATTCGGGGAGATCAATTCCATAAGATTCCGGGGTTTCAACAGCCCCTAGGATTGCCACTCGTGCCGGTTACATTTGTTCTCCTGCGTTCCTACCCCTTCCCTGCTGAGAGTTTCCTCGTCTACGTCCTCGAGCCATTTTCTGCAAAAAAATTCAATTTATCATTTATTCAAGGACTAATAATGCATTCCTCCCCCAAACTTATAACAAATAATGGAATAACCCCCAATATAACCATTATTGATCAAAACAACTCCCAAGTAAAATTTATCATTTGAATCCTCCAGAAATCATTATCTTAATCATGGAAAACATCCATTAATCACAAGAATTTCCAATTGAGTAATTTAATCATCAAGCATTAAGAACTATAAAAAATCCTCAATTTATCATCTGCAATGTAATTCAAGAACCCTAGATAATCAAAGACTTGTGAGTCTAACATCATAGCATGTTCATAATCAAGAAGAATCATCAAAAACATGAAAAACATACCTTGGATTCGGAGAATTTGAAGAGAGAAAAATTAAAAACGAGCCCCACGAGTCGCCGGATTTGACTGCTTTGAGTGAGAAATTGGTTGAATAATGATGGTTTCGTAAATTATTCTAGTATCTTCCCTTGATTTTTGCGCAAAATCCCTTTGAAAATGAAGAGAAAAATTGGGAAGATTGGTGCAAGGGTTCGGGAGGGGAGAAAAAAAAATTGCTGGGGAAGATGAAAATGAGGGACTCGACAGTGCGTGCCGTGTCGTACCTGTTCAGAAATTAAAAAAAATTGTTTCTCTTACCAACCCGTCCGTGTCAGGTGACACGGCCCGTGTCCAACTCCTACAGAAATCTAAAATTCACTGTCTAAATACCCGACCGTGTCCGGTGACACGTCCGTGTCATACTGGCCCAAAAAAGCAAATTCCCTCTTTATTGAGACCCGACCGTGTCCTGTGACACGGCCGTATCATACTGGCCGAGAAATTGAATTTTTCACTGTATTGCAACTCGGCCGTGTCCTGTGACACGGCCCATGTCCAACCTACCCAGATTTGCGAGTTTTCGATAATGCTCTCATTTCCTTGCTTTTTAACACCTAAAGCCGAACCGGTCAGTCTCGAACCAAGCAAAAATGAATAAGGAAAATAAATTCGAAAAACAAAAAGATGAAAATCTAACTAAACCATTGGGTTGCCTCCCACGTAGCGCTTTTTTATAGTCATTAGTTCTTCCCGTCTTACTCAATCTTCGACATCGTGCACTTCTATGCACTCAAACGCATTGATTTCTTCGCTTCGTCCGAAATACGGCTTCACTATATGCCCGTTTACCTTGAAATGCTCATTCTTCCATAGATCAAGGAGTTCTACCGCTCCGTGTGGCCATATTTGAACGACTTTGAACGGTCCGCCCCATCGCGACACCAATTTTCCCGGCATGAGCTTAAGATGAGAGTTATGTAACAAAACATCCATCCCAGGTTCGAGGGATTTGCGAATGATACGCTTGTCGTGATATCGTTTCGTCCATTCTTTGTAGAGCATAGCATTTTCGTACGCCTCATATTGCATCTCATCTAGCTTATTTAAATGTAAAAGTCGTTCCTCGCCCACCTTTTCTTGATCTAAATTTAGCGTTTTGATTGCCCAATACGCCTTGTGTTCTAACTCAACTGGTAGGTGGCATGCTTTCCCAAATACGAGGCGATACGGGCTCATTCCAATCGGAGTTTTGTAGGCTGTGCGATATGCCCATAAAGCGTCGTTCAACTTCAATGCCCAGTCCTTCCTTGTCGGTTTCACCGTATTTTCGAGTATTGCCTTTATTTGTCTATTGCTCACTTCGACTTGCCCGGAAGTTTGTGGATGGTAAGCCGTTGCGACCTTATGCGTTACATTATACTTCTTAAGCAAGCCTGCAAGTTGTCTATTACAAAAATGCGTGCCTCTATCGCTAATCACAGCTCTAGGAGTCCCAAACCTGCAGAAAATCACATCCCTAAAAAAATTAAAAACCACGTTAGCATCGTTAGTTCGGGTTGGAATTACTTCCACCCACTTAGAAACGTAGTCCACATCAACTAAAATATATTCAATGCCAAGGGAAGGTGGAAAATGACCCATAAAATCGACTCCCCAAACATCGAAAAGTTCCACTACAAGATTGTTTGTCAACGGCATCTCATTTCTTTTGCTTATGTTCCCCGTTCGTTGACAACGATCGCAACTCTTGCAATAGGAATAGGCATCCTTAAATAATGTCGGCCAATAGAATCCAGATTGAATAACTTTGTGTGCCATTCTCTTCACGCTAAAATGTCCCCCACAATGCAAGTCATGGCAAAATGACAAGATGCTCTCGTACTCTTCTTTCGGGATGCAACGTCGGAATATTTGATCGGGCCCTAACTTGAATAAGTATGGGTCGTCCCAGTAGTAATGCCTGCACATGGAAATAAATCTCTTCTTCCCCTGAAAGGTCATGTCAGGCTGTAAGACACCACTAACAATATAGCTAAAAATATCGGCATACCAAGGTGTCTTAGTTACATCAAATAGTTTTTCGTCAGGGAAAGTCTCGACAATCGGCAAAGAGCTATCGAGCTTAAAATTATATCTCTCGGTTAATCTATATAAATGGTCGGCAACTACGTTTCCCGACCCCTTCTTATACTTGAATTCCAAATCGAACTCTTGCAACAAAAGAACCCAGCGAATCAGTCTTGGCTTGGCATCGGATTTTTTAACAAATATTTCAATGCGGCATGATCCGTGTGCACAATTACTTTTGAACCAACCAAGTAAGATCGAAATTTGTCTAAAGAAAACACAATGGCTAAAAATTCTTTTTCGGTGGAGGTATAATTAGCCTGATCTTTATCGAGCGTTTTGCTAGCATAGTAAATTACATGGAAAATTTTATTCACTCTTTGTCCCAAAGCGGCACCAGTCGCAAAGTCGGATGCGTCGCACATAATTTCAAATGGTAGAGACCAATCGGTAGCAATAACAATAGGCGTCGAAGTTAACTTTTTTTTCAAAGCATTAAAACCAACAAATCATTACTCAGTGAAATCAAATTTGGCATCTTTACACAATAGATTACTTAAAGGGCGGGCAATTTTTGAAAAATCTTTAATGAAACGTCTATAAAACCCGGCATGCCCTAAAAAGCTTCGAACCTCTTTTACACATGAAGGCAGAGGTAATTTAATAATTAAATCAACTTTAGGCTTATCAACCTCCGTTCCCTTATTGGAAACCACATGACCCAAAACAAGACCTTGTTTCACCATAAAATGACTCTTTTCCCAACTAAGTGTAAGATTACACTCAATACGTCGTTCGAGCACAATAGTCAAATTATGTAAACAATCATCAAAAGTGGTTCCAAACATAGAAAAATCGTCCATGAATACCTCGATGGACTTTTCCATCAAGTCATAGAATATGGAAAGCATGCACCTTTGGAAAGTAGCGGGAGCATTGCAAAGACCAAACGGCATCCTCCTAAAGGCAAATGTGCCAAAAGGGCAAGTGAAAGTGGTCTTCTCTTGATCCTCCGGAGCAATGGGAATATGATAGAAACCTGAAAGACCATCTAGAAAATAGTAATAATCATGCCCAGCTAAACGTTCCAACATTTGATCAATGAAATGGAGGGGAAAATGATCTTTTTTCGTTACGGCATTTAATTTCCGGTAATTGATGCACATTCTCCAACCGGTCACTGTTCTAGTGGGCACTAATTCATTTTTATCATTACGAACCACCATTATTCCAGATTTATTAGGCACTACATGCACAGGACTAACCCATTTACTGTCGGATATCGGGTAGATGACTCCGACATCTAGCAATTTCAAAACTTCCTTTTTCACTACATCCTGCATGTTCGGATTCAGACGCCTTTGAGCTTGCCTAACAGGTTTAACATTATCCTCAAGAATTATTTTATGCATGCACCTAACAGGACTTATTCCCTTGATATCAGAAATACTCCACCTAATTGCTTCCTTTAATTTGGTTAGAACTTCTACTAATTTGTTTTCTTGCAAAGGAGTTAATTCGGAAGAGACAATCACAGGATAAGTGTCACTCTTGCCTAAGAAAACATATTTAAGATGTGCCGGAAGTTATTTCAATTCAGGTTGGGGCGGGGTGATTTCAACGGGCTCCTCAAAATTTAATTCCAAAGGTATCTCAAGATCGTCTACTTTATCAATGGGTTCGGATTTATCTAGCAATGCAATATATTCTTCAATTTCTAACCTATTCAGCCCCATACTATGCTCAACGGTTAGAGCATCATGCAACGTGTCCCCTACATCGTCATGCAAGTATGTATCATCAACCAAAGAATCAATGCAATCAATAAAATTACAATCATGGGAAGCATAAATATGAGAAGGGATAGGCGATGAACCGAACACGTCGATTTCCACAGTTTCGCCCAAGATGGTCATCGTGACTTTTCCTTCATCAACATCGATGATTGTTTTTGTTGCACGCATGAATGGCCATCTTAGAAGTATTATCCCCTCATTTTCGCTCGTCGCGAAATCGTTCATCTCCAAGATAACAAAATCGTCCGGAATCACCAACTTGTCCACTTGCACTAATAGGTCTTCAATGACTCCCTTGGGGTATTTCACCGACCTATCCGCCATTTGGAGAGTCATTCTTGTTGGTATGATTCCCCCGAGTCCAAGCCTCAATTAAGTCGAGTATGGCATGAGATTCACACTTGCTCCCAAATCGAGCATCCCACGAGCAACTTTCTTATCTCCCATAGTGATATCGATCATAAAACTTCCGGGATCACCCTTCTTTTGACTCCTTACTTCAACTTCGTAGAGCACCACTTTCTCGTTCCCAAAATATCGTCTTTTATTGGAGGTCAACTCTTTGAAAAATTTCATGTAAGCGGGAATGTTTTTCACAACATCTAAGAGAGGTAAGTTGACATGAACCTTTGAAAGCATGTCGTAGATTTTGTAAAATTGCTCATCTTGCTTTGCTTTTCTAAGTCGGCTCGGAAAAGGGACCGGTGGCTTATATGGTTGAGCATATTTGTGAAGCTTGGAATTCGAAGTTGCTTCGTCTATTCTCTCTTCTTGATTTCCCGACTCTTCTTCTTTCTCACCGCCCCTTTCTTTCGATTCGGAATTAGCCTCTTTATTAATCACCTTACCACTTCGGAGAGTGGTGATAGCTTGAGCTTGCTCGGGTTGACTTGGTAGTTTACCTCTTTCTTGCCTACGTGCCTCGGTAGCAAGTTGCCCAATTTGAACCTCTATTTTCTTCACCGAAGCTTCTAAAGATTCGAACCTTTTATTGTGCTCCGCTCGGTTTTCCTTGCTCTCCTTGATGAATGCCGCAATACTCTCCTCAAGAGAGTTCCTTTGTTGTGGAGGTGGTTCACTTTGCATTAGTTGTTGGGCTCGGTTTCATCCATTGTATTGAGCTTGGGCGCTTGAGTCGTACCGCATCGGGTTGTTGTTTCTCCATGAGAAATTCAGATGGTTTCTTAGCCCAGGATGATAAGTGTTTGGGAGAGGTGCATTTCTTGTGTTTCTGCCATAATTATTTCTCCTCTCTTCCCACTCGGGCCTTCCCATGCTTTGTCCCATAGCCCAATTAACTTGTTCGGTTTGTTCTTCTGGAAAAGTGTGTGGGAAAGAATTAGCATCATGTCCGGGTGTTCCGCAAATCTCGCAAACTCGTGAGCTAGAAGGTTTGTGTTGAGTCTTGAGTTGTCTTAGCTCATTAGTTAACTCATCGATTTTATATTGCATCTCGTCCTTCTCGCTTACTTGGTTTACGGCTCCCCTACGAATACGTACACTTTTTTGTTGTGAATTGGCTCCCAACGTTTCATACACATCATACGCTTGTCTCTCCGTTAAGCCCCAAAACGAACCACTGGCTGCATTATCTACCGCTCCTTGGCAATATTGAGTCAATCCATCATAGAAGAATTGATTAAGTAGTTGAAGCGGATAGTGATGGTGTGTGCATTGAATGAGGAGCATTTTGAATCGGTCCCATGCTTCGTGAAATGCCTCTCCATCTTGTTGTCCGAATGTTGAGATTTGAGTTCTCAATTGTATAGTCTTTGAATGAGAGAAGTATTTGGTAATGAATTTGTCGTAAACTTCATCCCATGTTCTTAGTGAGCTCGGCGACAAAGTCATCAACCATTGTTTCGCCCCATCCTTGAGTGTATAAGGGAAGAACTTCATTCTTAGTTGATCCTCGCTCAACCCATTTAATGGAAAGTTGTCAATCGCCACATAGAAGTCTCGGATGAATGATAACGGATCCTCACGTGCTAATCCGTGAAATGAGGGCAATTTCTCAATGTGAAATCCGCTTATGTGGTAGTTCCTTGCTGCCGGTGCTAATCGGATGCACGAGATGGCGGTGTTCACCACGGGCTTTGCATAGTCCCGCATTAGATGCTCAACCGGAGGTTGTTGCGCCATATTGTAGTTTGCTTCCATCCCATATTGAGGCCCGGGATAATAGTTCGCTCCGTATTGTGCTCCAACGGGTGGTTGTCTCGGGTAAAAGTATCTCCCTTGTTGAGCTTCGGGTATCCCTTGATTTCGCCCAACATTCTCATATCTCGGAAACCTCGGTTGATGAATGTTTTCTTCATCTAAATTTTGTGCAACATTCTCAACCCTTGGTTGAACAGGGTTTTCTTCTTGGAGCAAAAGTCGCTCTTCAAGATCCGGATTCATCTCGTCATTTGCCATTGATGATGTGGCTATTTTTTTTGGTGCTCTAATCGTTTGAACTTCGTCTATGGGCAGAAGAATCGGGTTACCCAATGATCTCCTACCAAGCATAAACAAAAGAAGTTAGAGCAAATTTTTAAATTTTATCGAAAATAATGAAAACGGAAAAATGATCAAGAATAACAATTCAACTACTATTAAAATATGATCAAAAATTAAATGCCAACTCCCCAGCAACGGCGCCAAAAACTTGATGAACAAATTATAAACTCGCAAGTGTACGAATTGCTTTTGTAGGAAGCAGCAAGTAACTCCGAGGTCGATCTCTTGAGGAATTGGAAATGGTTTAAAGTTCGATAATGTTCGGCAAATAGTTGAATGAATAAAAGTAAAGTAAATTAAAGTACATCATTAGTTTCATAGGATTACAATCACTAACGCATAAAATTAAAATAAACTAAACGTTAACAACACCAAATTAATTGTCGGATGATTGAGAGATTACAATAATGAGATTGATATGGGAATTTAGAGTCACCGACATACACGTAATCAATTATTAGTTCCAATACTCAAATAAATAAGGTTTGGAATTATCAATTGCTCACGATTAAAAGAAATCCGTTTGATGGCGGTAATTCTAAAAATCACGATTGTTCTTTTTGCAAATAAGGGAAACTCCTTTGATGGGGACAAATCTCTACTAACAATCGATTAGCTAATACCTTTGATGGGGTGCTTCGCTAAAAGATCGCGGAAAAAGGTTTAGAACATTAACAATCGCTTCTATCGGGTCGTTTGATGGCGAACACCGACAAAAAACCCTCGTTTTGAATGATAATAACAACTATGAAATAGGTTTGATGATCTAAATCAAAAGTTCTTACATGAAGAACGAACAAGAGGAACAATCCCAAACTTTACCTGGAAAATCAATAGAAACTAACAATCGATAACATGTGTGTGGCTCAATCTAAAAATCCATATGAAAAGATTAGCTACACATGATTATTTCAACAACAATAATAGAAATTGTAAAATAAAACATGGTAGAAACTTCCCTTGTAAATGCCGAAATCGAATTCCCGATGAAGGTTTGATGATTTTCTTTCAAGAACTCACAACAAAATGATACAAGGAATTATATTCTCTCTCACAAATGTATTTTTTTCTTCAAGATGAACATACAAAGAAGGTGATGAAAAATTATCTCTTTTCTCCCTATTTTGGTGTTTCTCTCTCTAAATCATGTGTTTTTCCACCAAATATCTAACACAAGATCAGAATATCTCTCCTAAGGGTCTCCAATACCTTTTTATAAAGCCAAAAGTGCCAAAAAAATCCATCCAAATCGTGTAAAATGTCAAAGAAATGGACTTGCACCGAAAAGTGACACGGCCCTTGTCCTGGGACACGGCCGTGTCGTACTATCCTGGAAATTGCAAAGTGTTCTGTCCATCGGACCCGGCCATGTCATATGACACAGTCGTGTCATACTGCGCTAGAAATGTATATTAGACTGGATCGTGACTCGGCCGTTTCCTATGACACGGCCGTATTGTACTCTTCCGGAAACTGAAATTCTCACTGGAACGAGACCCAGCCGTGTCATATGACACGGTCGGGTTGCTCCTTCTTGTTTTGATTCCGGTTTTTGGTCTTCTTCGGCTTGATCCTTCATTCTTGTATCAATACACCTCGAAATTTAGCGTATGATATACCGTTTCGAAGCTAATTTCACGAGAAATTTATATCAAAAGAGAACACATCTCAATTTGGAGTGATGATTCTGGAATTTAGAAAATATGACCAATATTGCTTCAATCTTTTATCATTTTAAGCCTCGTTTTAGCTCTTGGTCGTCATAAACTCCAATATTAGCTATGAAAGCGCATATTTCACCACAATCGTCGCTTGGCTACCTATAAATTAAAAACACAACATACCACGCATAAAAGAGAACAAAATACTAAAAAGCAAACAAAAGTACGATGTTAGTTTTATTTTTATGCGCTTATTCATCATTATCTTATACCCATTTTTAGTTTAAATCGGCGTAAATGAGCTTTTAATGCATTATCTGTATATGTTTTGAAGGAAATTCGAGTCCGGGAGCTTAAACGAAAAAAAACGGGCCAAAACGACATTTTTTGGTTAGGGACCGCGGCACACGGATGAGGGGCCGCGGCACAGGAGACGCCCAGAAGGACCCGGTACAAACTGTACCAGGGGCCGCGGCACGCAAGAACTGAGCCGCGGCCTGTAAGGAAAAATCGCGCCCAGGTCTGGCCGCATGAAGACACGGGCCGCGGCACACTAATGTCGGTCCGCGGCCCACTGCGCTGGTTCCCTACTCGCAGCTCGCGATTTCGACAGTTTGGAAGCCCGTTTCTGACCTAATTTCTGGACGTGGTGTTGAGGCTGATGAAAAATTATAAATGGGAATTGAAGGTCATAAGATAACATCATTGAGGAGAATGCGAAAACACCGAGGAGCAGAGAGCAGAAGCTAGAGAATAGAGGAATTCAAGTTCTTCAACTGTGTTTGATTTCTATTATGCTTTCGTTAATTCTTTGTGTATTATTTTCTAGCATGTCGGGATAGAACCCTATTCTAATTGTGATGAAACCGATGTTTTGACGAATTAACTTTTGATTTTGTATTATTAGTATATATCTCCTTTTCTTATTGAGTTTTCCCCAATTGTTCTTATGCGTTCAATTATGTGGCCTATGATTGAATTATTTTGATTACGTAACTCAAATCGGGAGAGGAGAGTTAGTAGGAAAAATTGGTGAAAAACGTTTTATCTTGTGAGATAGGAATATACTCATAGGAATTACGTGGCCTGTCTGAAGATTTTGTACTTTTTGACTATTGTCGAATTAATTCACCTAGGAATAGAGTGTTTTATTCGCCTTAGAAAATTCTACTAACCTCGAGAGAGGCATTAGAGTATCTTAGCAATCTTCGCCTTCAATAAATTGGGAAATCACTTAATTCATATAAATCAAGAGCAATTCGGATAAATCGATGTGGATTCTCAATCCTAGATTATTCTCTTATTTGATCTTCTTTCTTCTAATAATCGATTTTATTAATTGTTCGTAGTTTATAATTATATTAATTTTCTTTAATAATCCTTGCACCACCATATTCGATCGTTCATATAAAATTAGAATACACATAAATTGGTAGTTAGTAAGTCAGTCCTCATGGGAACGATATCTTACTTATCACTTTATTACTTGCATACGACAACGTGCACTTGCATTCACCGAAATACGTAACAAATTTTTGGCGCCGTTGCCGGGGATTGATTGTTTTACTAATATCGATTTCAGTATTTCTAGTCTTAATTTGAACACTATTTTATTTTTGTGTAATTTATTATTTGTTATTCTTTCAGGAGTTTCGTTTAGTGCATGAGAAAATTCGGTAACGAAGGCCTATTACCTTTGGATACTGAACTCGAGCGCACTCTGCGGAAAAACAAGAAGGAAAGGCGTGAGATGTCGACAAAAGATACCATGGCCGATAACACAGAAAATCACGGAGTAGACAATCCTATGCAGCAAGCTCAACCAGCATTGGCACTCTGAGATTATGCATTGCCTCAAATCAACGCGAATTTTTCAGGGATTTGGCGCCCAACTGTCCAAGCAAACAATTTCGAGATAAAGCCGGCCATAATCCAGATGGTACAAGCAATCCAATTCTGCAGATTAGCGAATGACGACCATAATGCTCATATTGCGTCCTTTCTCGAGATATGCGATACGTTCAAGAACAATGGAGTTTCTGATGACGCCATTCGTCTATGGCTTTTCCCATTTTCCTTGAGGGATAAAGCCAAGTTTTGGTTGAATCCACTTTCGCCGGGCTCTATCACGACTTGGGCGGAGTTAGCACAAGCCTTTTTGGCTAAGTTCTTTCCGCCGGCAAAGACTGCGAGACTTCGGAACGAAATAACGATGTTCATGCAATTTGAGATGGAATCGCTTCATGAAGCTTGGGAGCGATACAAGGATTTACTAAGGAGATGCCCACACCATGGTCTACCGGATTGGCTACAAATTCAAACTTTCTATAACGGACTAAGTGCTTCTACACACACTCTTGTTGATGCAGCCGCTGGAGGAGCTTTAATGGGCAAGACAATGGCTGAAGCTCATTCTCTATTAGAAGATATGGCGGCGAATGCTTATCAGTGGCTTTCAGATCGTCTGAATCCGAAACGTGTTATGGAAATTTCCGATAATGATCCAATTTCCACGCTATCGGCCCAATACAACTTCAAGCTTTATCACGCGCACCTTCTACCGTTACCAAGGAATCATGTAATTGGTGCAACGGGTCTCACCCTAGTGCGGAATGCCAAGTAGGAAATCCTTTCGAGCAATCTCCGATGGAACAATCTCAGTTTGTGGGGAACGGAAATTGGCAGAACATTCCGTATTCCAACACATATAATCCGGGGTGGATAAATCACCCTAACTTTTCGTGGAAAAATGGACAAAATTTAAACCAGCCTCAGTTCGCTCAACACCAACAACAACCTCCTCCCGCTCAAAAAATCTCTCTAGAGGAGGCAATGGCGAAATTAGCAGCAAATACGAGTCAGTTCATGACCTATGCGGAGACAACCTTGCAAAACCACTCTGCCTCTATTCGCAATTTCGAAGTCCAATCGGGTCAAATAGCAAGTGTATTAACAGCCCGACCTGAGGGTACTTTGCCAAGCAAAACTGAGACGAACCCCAGAGAGAGTATTAATGCCATTGGCTTGAGAAGTGGGAGGGAAGTGTGTGAGCAGCCCGGGAGGAACAAAAAGAGAGGTGAAGATGGGGAGAAGAAAAATTCGGTGATTGAGGAATCACAAATTTCTAGAAGCTCGTAACTGTTTCCTGATAATCCTATGGCCTATGTGCCACCCGTTCCGTTTCCGCAGCGATTGCAAAAGCAAAAATTGGACAAGCAATTCTCCAAGTTTCTTGACGTTTTCAAGAAACTACATATCAACATTCCATTTGCTGATGCCTTGGAACAAATGCCGAGCTATGTGAAGTTCATGAAGGAGATCTTATCGAACAAAAGGAAGCTCAAAGAGTATGAGACAGTGGCATTGACGGAAGAGTGCAGCGCCATTCTACACAAAAAGCTCCTGCCAAAATTGAAGGATCCAGGAAGCTTCAATATACCGTGCACTATAGGAAACCTGTATTTTTATAGAGCGTTATGTGATCTCGGCGCCAGTATTAATCTTATGCCCCTTTCCATTTTTAAGAAGCTAGGTATTGGGGAAGCCAAGCCGACAATAATCTCTTTGCAATTAGCTGACAGATCTATCAAGTATCCAAGGGGAGTAATAGAAGACGTTTTGGTTAAGGTCGATAAATTCATCTTTCCGGCCAATTTTATTGTGCTTGATGTGGAGAAGGACCATGACATCCCAATTATCTTGGGAAGACCATTCTTAGCTACCGGCCGAACTCTCATTGATGTGGAGAAAGGGAAACTCACTCTACGGGTTCAAAATGAGCAAGTCACATTCCAAGTGTTTTGATCTCTCCCGTGTCCAAGCAATGTCGAGAAGGATTCTCAATTCGAAAGCTTAGATATTTTGGCAAAAGACACACACCGGGAAAGCTATCAGTCGAAATGTTCAGAATCGGTTGTAGTTGTTCCGACATCTGAGAAAAATGTAGAACGAGTCGCATATCTAAGGCATTTGGATATGTCTTCTTCTTCATCCATTCACTCACCATCTAAAAATTCTCAGGTCGTCATAAATTTGTTCGTGAAAAAGAAAACCAAGCCGGAAGTGAGACGGTTGCCAAGTCATGTGAAATACAGGTGTTTTGGAAAATTACTATTATTCAAATCTTTTCGCAAAGGACATTGGATGTCCAACCCAAAAATCGAACTGTTAAAGACTGATGATCAAAATTTTAAAACACATATTAACGGTTCGATGGACGGGGTGGAGCCCAAATGGCGTTTGTGAAAAGTAAATTGATTTTAAAAAGGTCCGGCTGAAGACTATAAACTTAGCACTTCTCGGGAGGCAACCTGAGTATTAGTTGTAGATGTTAATTTTTGTTGTTTTCATTCATTCTTAGAGTCTAATTTTTCGTCATTTTTTCTTTGATATGTTTCTCTCTCACGTTCTATGTGTTTTCGGTCAAAAATTTTGTTGTGCAGAAGCAGTCCAGGCAAGGGGCCGCGGCACATATGTGGCGGGCTGTGGCATGCACAAGTCCAAAATAGAGGAGAACCTTCTGTACTATGTGCCGCGGCATAAAGAGGCTGAGCTGAGGCACACTAAGATAAAGTGCCGCGGCACGTTGAAGCTGAGCCGCGGCACGCCGAGACCCAAAATATGTGCCCAGGAGACTGTACTCTGTGCCGCGGCATGCACTCTCTGAGCCGCGGCACACTAACCCCTGGAGCCTCGACACCCGTTTAATGAGCCGCGGCACACGCCGAAGATACCCAGAACCTACTGTACTACGGGCCGCGGCTCACTTGATACGTGCCGCGGCCCCTGCTGCCTTATAACATCAGTCGGCCGAGACACAAGGTAAGTTTACACTCTTCTTCTTCGCACGGCGCACGGATAGTCTCCCTTCAAGTTTCTTCTTCTTCTTAACTTCTTAAATCCAACACAAGGTAAATCTCATCCCTAAAACTTCATTGCAACATGGATTGATGATTGGGTAATATTCTTTGATGAACTTATGTTTAGTTCCTAAATTCCTATCCAAATTTATATCGGAGTATGCTAAGATTTTTGATTAATTGATGGTGTTTTGTTATTGTGTCATGAATTGTTGTGAATATTTGATTCAATTATTGTTTTTGAGGATTGATTTTAGTAGGTTATTGTTTTTGTTCTTCATTTAAACCAACGCATGCAAGGTGTTTGACAAAATGCACTAATGAAAGTTTTTGAGCCGAACATCTTCAAATTGTATGCAACGAATTCGATTATCGGATTAAATTGTGCCTCCAACCCTTACATCATGTTTGAGCTTAAAATCTCGGCCTTATTTCCCTCATACGAATGTGCAAGTTCATTCGAATCTATATTCATTTTCCGTACATTTTAAGTCGAGAGTGGTGTAGTTATCTTTAAAGTTGGTTAACTTCCGGCATTTATTTTTCAGGAAATTCGTCATGGCTAGGAAAAGAAATTTGAGCATGAGGGCTAGAATGCGATCGTCCCCTACAAGAGGGGAAACATCACAGAACCGAACTGATATGGAATCCCACCAATTCTATGATCCTGACATTCATAGAATATTCAATGAGAGAATCTGGCCTCGTCCAATAATTCCGGAGTGGGGATTCACTCCCGCCCCCCAGGACAGTGAGCTATTGGCTATGATCAACGAGATAGGATGGACTCGTTTCACTGCGCCACCCGAGCCGGCGGTGATTTCTATAGTCCAGGAGTTCTATGCCAGTGCTCTATTGCGACAAATCCAGGCGGGACAGATGATGAGGCGACCAGATACACGGACTGAGGTCGTCGTCCGAGGCCAAACAGTGGACTTTTCGGTGGCCGCGATTCGGAGGCTGTACGAGCTACCGGAGGTGGATGAATTGGAGTACACACGGATTATGAGTAGCCTCACAAGGGAGGTTCTGCTGGAGGCACTTGCTCAGACCGGTTCCGTCTGGGAGACGCGCGTCCCGGGTTCCACAGCTTTCTATTTCAAGAGTTCTCACATCAATCGGCTCGGGCGAGCCTAGCTCTATTTACTCTGTGCACGAGTCGACCCTACATCACAGATCCGCTCGGTCTTACTCTCTCATGCCCGATTACTGTATGCTATCACGACGGGACTCCGATTTTATATGGCCCCACGTTTGTCCCTTTCTATATTTCAGTGCATCCAGGGAGGGGCGAAGACGGGATTAAAACATCCCTCGCTGATTTGTGCTCTATGCCGCCGGTCGGGCGTGACGTGGTCCGACGACGAGCCGTCTATTGCACCCCAGGGTCCGATCGACCACTGTATTATCTCCTATTTCGACCAGTGGGGTGGCGTGACGGCACACGAGTGGGGGCGAGGATTTCTTATCGATGAGCCACACGAGCACTCTCCCGAGCCACTACTCCTGACACATGAGCCGACGGTGGATGCTGATGATCGGACTGAGTCCACTCCACCGCCAGCGAGAGAGCACCTTCAGGCGATGTTTGACAGCCTGAGGGAGGAGATGTAGAGAGAGAGAGAGACATCCATCTAGAAGCTGTTTGAGAGGAGATGCAGGCTGAGAGAGACAGCCTCCTCGCAGCTGTTTGGGAGGAGATGAGAGAGCAGGACCGCCGGGCCAATCGACGTGAGGAGAGGCACTTGGCGGCGAGGGATGCTTATCATCAGGACTATCTAGCTGCGTGGACGAGCCATATACTCCATCCGGACGGACCCTTCATTCCAGCAGTCAGGCCATCTACACCAACCTCCTCGCTGGACGAGGCCGGCACCAGTTCCTGAGCTGATATTAGGGGAGTACTTGACCTTTTCTCATATTGCATATTACTATCTGTGTCCATTGAGGTCAATGTACATCTTAAGTTTGGGGGGTTACTTTCAGTTGTTATTTACTTATTCGTTGTTATTTTTCGTTGCTATTTACTCTAGCCTTACTTGTCTTGACTTTATCTGCATTCGTGGATTTTTCGTGCAGCCTTGTGTAAAATTGATAATATGATACTGATTTCTTTTTTAAGAAACGGTTGAGTTTTGGTCGAGTTTGCAGTCTGCGATATTTTTTTCCTTTGAGTATTCATTTAGGTCTGAAATTTTTTTGCGTTATTGTAGAAATCTTAGCATATAAGAAATGAGACATACGTGTTTACGAACCTCTCTTCTTGGCATTTAATTTGAGTTTAGAGTCGGACAGTCTTTCCCAAATGCGAGAATTTATACATGTTCTATGATGAGAAGTCTAGTAACCGGGGGTATTCACGCAACCCGTTGTTTACTCTCGCGTAAAACGACAACCCTGAATAGACTAATGGTTCAAAAAAATCGCATGATGATGAAAAGAAGCCAAGTAACTGTATGTATTCACGTGACCCGTCGTTTACATTCGCATTAAAAAGCAACTTTGAATCGGACATGCGGGAATAACCATTCGAGTTTTTTCTCCGCTGTAGAAGGAGACTTAGTAACTAGAAGCACTCATGAGCCCCATGAGTGTCTTTTACGTCAAACGGTTTCCCAATACATGAGAATGGATTTCCACCCTAGGGTTATTTCATGGATCATACCGAGAGTAGGAACCTAGTGGTTAACTCGAACAATTATAATGATTATGCATAAGGGAATGCTGCCCGAGGATTATTATTTACGATGAAACTCTTGCATTTTTGCCACGAGCGAGTTGGCTTGTTTAATCTAACCCTTCATATTGGCAGTCGGCTAAATTCATGCTTGTTAATCTTTGAACTTTGATTTTCTTCATGACCGATTGATCAGCACTAAAAATGATTACTTTATGGAATCCTTATCCGTGATGTGACTCACTAAAATGATACGTGTATTTTTCTTTGAGATTTTCAGGATAGTATTAATCAGTTGAGCACTATGGATATTGCACGTTTACCTACGATACTTGTCATCTCATTCGAAATTAATTTTTGCTTGAGGACAAGTAAAGGCTTAAGTTTGGGGGTATTTGTTAGTTGTATTTTTATGCGCTTATTCATCATTATCTTATACCCATTTTTAGTTTAAATCGGCGTAAATGAGCTTTTAATGTATTATATGTATATGTTTTGAAGGAAATTCGAGTCCAGGAGCTTAAACAAAGAAAAATGGGCCAAAACGACATTTTTTGGTCAGGGACCGCGGCACACGGACGAGGGGCCGCGGCACAGGAGGTGCCCAGAAGGACCCGGTACAAACTGTACCGGGGGCCGCGGCACGCAAGAACTGAGCCGCGGCCCATAAGGAAAAATCGCGCCCAGGTCTGGCCGCATGAAGACAGGGGCCGCGGCACACTAATGCCGGGCCACGGCCCGCCGCGCTGGTTCCCTACTCGCAGCTCGCAATTTCGGCGATATGGAAGCCCGTTTCTGACCTAATTTCCGGACACGGTTTTGAGGCTGATGAAAAATTATAAATAGGCATTGAAGGTCAGAAGATAACATCATCGAGGAGAAGGAGAAAACACCGAGGAGCAGAGAGCAGAAGCTAGAGAACGGAGGAATTCAAGTTCTTCAACTATGTTTGATTTCTACTATGCTTTCGTTAATTCTTTGTGTATTATTTTCTAGCATGTCGGGATAGAACCCTATTCTAGGATTGTGATGAAACCGAGGTTTTGACGAATTAACTTTTGATTTTGCATTATTAATATATATCTCCATTTCTTATTGAGTTTTCCCCAATTGTTCTTAATGCGTTCAATTATGTGGCCTATGATTGAATTGTTTTGATTACCTAAGTCGAATCGAGAGAGGAAAGTTAGTAGGAAAAATTGTTGAGAAATATTTTATCTTGTGAGATAGGAATATACTCATAGGAATTACGTGGCATGTCTGAAGATTTTGTACTTTTTGACTATTGTCGAATTAATTCACCTAGGAATAGAGTGTTTTATTCGCCTTAGAAAATTCTACTGACCTCGGGAGAGGCATTAGAGTATCTTAGCAATCTTAGCCTTCAATAAATTGGGAAATCACTTAATTCATATAAATCAAGAGCAATTCGGATAAATCGAGGTGGATTCTCAATCCTAGATTATTCTCCTATTTGATCTTCTTTCTTTTAATAATCGATTTTAATAATTGTTCTTAGTTTATCATTATATTAATTTTCTTTAATAATCCTTGCACCACCATATTCGATCGTTCAGATAAAATTAGAATACACATAAATTGGTAGTTAGTAAGTCAGTCCTCGTGGGAACGATATCTTACTTATCACTTTATTACTTGCTTACGACAACGTGCATTTGCGTTCACCGAAATACGCAACACACGACTAAAAAGAATAGAATGAGTCGATCAAGAATCGACTCATCAGGGTTCCGAGTGGACTTGGGAACCCGAGGTTGAGATGCGAGAGAACTACCCAGATCTATTCGCGGGCAGAGACTTCGAGGACGAAGTCTAATTCAAGCGGGGGAGAGTTGTAAAGCCCGTGTCCCGGTATGAATTATGTTTATGTTGATTAATATTTTCTTTAATTAAATATTGTTAAACGGGATTTAAGGGATAGGACAAAAGTGATTTTAGTCGTGTTAGGTGGCTTAAAGTGTAAAATTTTATCTATTGTAGGTGGTAAGGAGAGTATTTGAAAATTTTGGGACTAAATTGATATTTTTGATAAATGGTGTGCATGGGTCGTCCCATGAAGGGAACCGACCCCCCTCCCTTCTTATTTAATGTCTCCTTGCGTTGCACACCCAATAAATCTGAAAACCCTAATCCCCTCTAAACTCACAGCCGACTCTTTTCCCCATCGCCGTTGCTGTTGTTGTCGGGAACCACCGCCACTACCGTTGTTCGATGGAGTTTTCGAGATAGAGAGGAGCAGGTGCGGGTGTAAGGTTTCATCGCGAGGTAAGCCTTAATCCTTTGTCTTCTTTTCTGTTTTCTCTTCGCCGGTGATCGGGCACCAACGCCGCTAAATCGCGCATCGGAAAACCCATGTGAAAACTCAGCAATCTGCCACTGTCTAGCGTAAGCCATAACTTTTTGTTTGTAGCTCAGATTGGAGTGAAATCGGTGCCAAAAATTCCCTTTCTGAGTCTAGTAACTTTTATGTGTTCGGAACCTAGCATAGGTCAAATCGTCGTTTTATACTGAAAGGTGCTGTTTCTCACTGTTCTGTAAACTGTTTTTGTAAAATCCGTAGTAAATAGTTGAAAAATAGCCAGGAGGCGTATAATATGTCCGTGGAACCCTAACTCAGAGTACTTTCTGGCCATGTAATAATACTATAGTATTTCTGGGTTTAAGGAGGTCAGAACAGGTCCCGAACAGACCTGTTTGGTTAGACCGGAAAGTTGTCTTAGTGATAGTTTAAGCGTGCGTCGTGTTTTGGGGTCTGGGCTTCGTACTAATACGTTTTAACGTTCGTTTAGGTGTTGGGAAGTGATCTTGGTTGGGGATCTTGAAATTATTATTTATGAACTGGGCACGCTTACGAGGTGAGTTCTCTCACTATATTTAATATCAGTTGTTTTATATTACTGTAGCTCGTGTGTGGTAGCCTTAATTATTTGTGATGTGGGGCTAGATAGCGGGGTGGCTAGTCAGCCCTTTGTTGACATGTATATGCCGGTGGTGTTGTCATGTATACGCGGGTGGCGTAAGGACTCGGGGGCCGACGTTTGTATACGCGGGTGGCGTAAGAACTCGGCGGGGCCGAAGATTGTATACGCGGGTGGCGTAGAATCTCGGTGGGGCTAAGAGGTTATACGCGGGTGGCGTAGGGGCAGGAATGCATGTTTATGATTTGTTGGTAGACCTGTATGCTTGTTTATGTGCAACTATCTGTTATAGGGGTAGTGTGGAATAACTGTGTTATCTATGGTGGTTGAATTCACTAAGCGTGCTTACCCTTTCCCAATAAATTATTATTTCAGGTACGAGTGGCTCCAAGGCGTGACGAGTACACACTGGCGCGCGTGAAAGGCTGATTACTTTATGACTTTTAATTTTAGACATTTATTCTGCTGTTTAACGTTCTAGAGAATATTTATGTTTGGGTTGCAAATATGATTTTTATTTTAGACATTTATTCTGCTGTTTATTGTTCGGGAGAATATAAATTATGGATTTGCAAATGAAACGATTAAATTATTAAAGGAGTTTTATTAATGAAATTTTACTTTAAAAATTTTAAATTCCTTGAAATTTTTGGGATGTTACACAAGTCTTCTCATTATATTGGAAGAACTCCCATGTCCACGACCACTGTGCCCTTTACCACATTGTGGTTTGGGGTTGCTATGACCAGTCTCCTGTATATTGGGGTTCTTTCCACCCTTCACTTTGCCATATTTAGCCTCAGGAATTTTCCTTATCCTAGGGGGCCTGACATTATGTTGATTAGCTTGTTAAATGTAATGATATGTTTGGTATCATACTCAAGCCTATACTGGTTCGCTAGTATAAGGGCAAAAGCAGGGTAGGTGGAAAGAGTTTTTTTAATCATATCATTTTCCGTGATATTCTTCCCACAGAAATCTAGGCGTGCCTTGATACGGAGCATATCTTTGTTGAAATCGTTGATCCGCTTATAGTCAGGCAAACGGATTTTATACCACTGCACTCAACTCTGGAAGCAAAGTATTGTGGATATTCCCAAATCGGTCCTTAAGGGTATCCCATAGTTCATTTCAACTGCATATATTCCCATCTTAGGCTAGGGCAATGTGTCGCCTAAGAAACATTAATGCACTAGCTTTGATTTTGTCAGACGGTGCATCGCCTGCGGTGTCAAAGATTGTAGCACTATAGTTCATAGCAACAAATATGGTCTCGATGTCAGAGACCCATCTATGTACTCAAGTCCTTCTGAGTCCAAGATGTCAAATTTGAGACGAGTTGGATCAGCTATCTTGACACAAGTAAAAAGAAAATGACTTTTCACAGTTTATCATGAGTACTTTCCATGATAAATAATGGGAGCGTTATCATTTTTCGGAACCAAGATACAAAATTACTTTCGATGTTATTTGAGAATTACCAATGATATTACTTTATAATCTAAATCTACTATTGACGACTAATTGCATGCGATATCTATATATGCATGCAAATATGTGTATATTTATAGATACAGTCACATAATTCTAGAATATATCTATACATATAATATGCAATCAAGTAGGTTTCTTATGCCGCAATATATACTAGTTCAGGTGAATTACTTTTAATTTAATTTGCCTTAATCAATTTACTTTGATTTAATTAAAGTTATGAATGCATCATGCTTTAATTGTTTTGATTAGGCATAAATATAATAGATTTATGAAATGTAAATATGCAACATAAGAAATTAAAGCATGTAAAATTGCGCACGTTGCAACTAATAGGGTTTTTCGGATTGTGTACCTTATAAGAAAGACCTGTTTCTTTCTAGGCATACCGTCAATTTATTTGGTAAATTTCAATCTTCGTTCCAATCGCCGTTTGGGCCGTCTTGATTCCTTGCTTCACGATTGAGGTAGAAAAAAAATATTTTTCGAACTGGGTCGGCTGGACAGGGGGTAGGGTCGGACCGCAGACTAGCGATTTAAAAAAGCCAAGTGTTGAAGATATTGTGAAAAAAATTAGACCTGACAATTTACCACACGACACGAAAATTTAGGGGGCGTTCTGTTTGTATTTTGTTTTGTATTTTCATTTTGCAAAATATTTTGTGTTTTTATTTTTGTTTTCAAAGTTGTTGAAAACACGTTCTGTTAAATTTATTTCAAAATATTTTTTTGTAATATTAATATTAAATTCATAAATCTTTATTTTAGACTTAGTTTTAAATTAGGATAATCCAAAAAAAAACTCAAAATGCATTTTGAGCATTTTGAAAATTTTTTGTTGAAATACACACAAAACGCTCAAAACGAGATTTTTGGCATTTTGCGTTTTGTGTACAAATATTTTTTTTGTTTTCCAAAATGCATTTTAAAAAATGATAAAAAGAACACGTTTTTAGTGTTTTGAAAATAAAAACAGAAAATGACCTCAGAACAGGGCCTACTGTTGCTTGCTGTTTCTTTTCCAGCACTATTTGAATCATGTGGTATTGTTGTTACTGTTTATTTTCCAGTCAGGTCCTACTAGATCAGGCTTGCTGTTGCTTGACTTTCTATGAAAGCCTACCGCAGCACATTTATACTGCATTTTGAATACACTACACGAAAATACACGAATACGAAAGTATATGACCGAGATTTAGTGTCGGTTTTGTGTTTATCCTTTGGGTACACTACACGACACGAGGTACACGACATAAATCAATAAATAAATATTTATATATATGAGGAAATTACAGCGAACTACCTTATTAGATGGCATGTTTACAGTTTAGTCCCTATTGTTTCATAAATTACAGCGAATGACAAAAATCTGGTTTGGTGTTGACTTCCATTAAAAAGACGAAAATGCCCCTCTATTTACTTGAATAAAACATTTCTTTTAAAATACATTTCCTATGAAACAAATAGCTTATAAGTTATTAAAGTGTTTGGCTAATACATTTCTTTTAAAAAATATTTTTTTTTCAGAAAATATTTTTTTTTCGAAATATAATTTTTTTTTTCCAGAAAATATATTTTTTTTCAAAAAATAAACAAATACAAAAAATACTTTTATTTTCTCGAAAAAATAATTTTTTTTTTGTAGAAAATATTTTTTTTTCGAAAAAATATTTTTTTGCCAAAAAAATACTTTTTTCTTCAGGAAATATTTTTTTAATTTTTTTCGAAAAAAATAAAAAAATTCCATAAAATAATGTTTTTTTCAAAAAGATAATTTTTTTCCCAAAAAATATTCTTTTCACTTTTTTAAAAAATAATATATTTTTCCAAAAAATATTTTTTTCTAGAAAGTTTGAAAATTTATTACACTGGAGTCCAAAAGTGTTATATTATATATATATCTTTTAGATGAGAATATTCTCATCTAAAAGATGGTATATTCTCATCTTAAAGTTTCAGATTGGAGTCGGCTGTGCTGGCTTAAAGAAGCCTTATAAATGTAAGTGGTCATGATTAATGCTTGATGAATTGATTGTATCATATTTGTTATTACACATTGATTTCCAGGCATGTCAAGCAACTTTCGTTAAGTGTACAATGAATATTCACATAATGGTCATTTATATGTTAAGTATATGAAGCATTTGTTAGTTATAAATGTAAAGTGGTTATAATAAATGGCTCACGAATTGAAAGTGAAATGTGGAGATGAAGTGTTTGGTGCCATGAATGCATAAATTAAACACACCAATTAGTGTTAGTCTTTTTACCTTCCCGTCCATGAGTTACAAATATTTTATCAACTATATAATGTGTCAAAAATCCCACACAACAAAACACAACTTCCTCCACACAGCATGCACATTGGGCTACAACTTATTATGGTGGTAAAGTAAGCATCATATCGTCTAGCTTAATTAGCATATTGATTTATATTGTTTTATGTAAATTTCAAGTGTGTTTTGTGTGTGTAACAATGTAGGACATAAAGATGGTGCTTAGGAGGTTTGGTAGTAACGTCATCTTCTCTAATGGTTTAAGAGATCCTACACATCGTTGTCTTATCAATTATGCGGTACATGCACAAACATTTTTACTTTGATCGAAAATGCAATATATTGATTAACTGTATTTAAGTTACTAACGATCAACTATATCTAATTGTTTTTTATAGCACGTCAAGAAGCATTAAAGAAAGATATCGAGAAGTCACAAAAACTGTATCAAGAACAAAACATGAAAAAGGCCAATGAACAACAACAACAACAACAAGAACAACAACAAAAACAAGAACGACGCCATGGCCATCGGTGGGATGAATACTTAGCATTCATATTAATATAAGTTACAAATTAAACATGCAATATTTTGCTTCATGTAATACCGATAAATGAGCTAATACTATTGATTCGTTAGCAAGTAAGTTTATTCAAAATAATGTGACGAGTTCAATTTTTAGTCAATAATTATTACTACACTTTGTTGGTGCATTTTAATATTTTTGCTCTTAATTTAGTTTTTTGTCTTGCGGTGTGTTAATGTCACTTTCTTAATTAAACGTCTTGAAATATTGCGTGACTTTGATACTTGATATGATTGTGTAAGTTATGTCGATGTTACATATTGAAAATGGTAGTATATAATAAAAATATCTCCACACTATCATCTTTATCCATAAATGGTGCAAAGCAATAGACTATAGATAAAACAAATACGTATTAATGATTCGGGTAATCATATCCACAATTAGTATCGGCAATTAAGTGATTATGTTATTTTGAGAATTTATCATTTATATAATTTTACTGTAGTTTAAATCTTACATAATAAATAATATCATTTTGACGATTTATGTAGTTTAAACAATATAGATATACCATTTATATAATCTATTATAAATTAAATTTAAATCTTACTCAATAAGTAATATCACTATGGAGATTAATTGATTATCTTAATATAATTTTAGTTTCATTTGTAGAATGACAAACAAATTTGGCAAAATGAAATTGTTATATTAGTTATTAAGAGTAGAAAAATTATATGTTGAGATTGATGTCTTCAAATATATTTATATATGCAACTTGGTACAAATTAAATATACTAACAATATTGGACCGATTTTCACAACAATAAAAAATATTGAAACTTAAATGGTTTTTGTGCATAAAATAAAGTTCGATTAATTAAGCGTAGTAATGTGGAACTACCGTATTTGATATGATAAACCAAAAGGATAATTAATTGTCACAAGCTAGATCTCAAAATATAGCGAATATCCACTTTGTTACGATTTTATATAAGGGTTACATTTATTTTGAAGAACCGTATGCGTTTAACCTCCCTTTGACATTTAGTATGTAACTTATACATATTAAAAAGTTACATGTGAAGAGACTCTTTTAAATGTAGCATCTTGAAAAAAGTCTCTTCACATATACTCTTTTAATGTCAATAAACTATTTTAAATGTGTGTCATGCTTAGAAAAGGTGTGATACCATCACAACTTAGATATATAATGACGAAAATAAGTGCCAAAGATTACGCTATGAATACTTATATACAGCCCATGTAATGACGAAAATTAGTGTTGAACAATACACTATGAACATTTAGATTAAGCCCGTGTGCATCGTACGGGTCTGAATGACTCGGTCTAAATATAAAAGTCACCAAACAACTAATTAAGCTCATTCATCTTAAACTCATGCGATGCTTACAAAAGTTGTGATACCATCACAACTTACAAACCTAATGACGAAAATAAATACCACACATTACACTATGATCAATTAGATAGAGCCCGTGTGCAACGCACGGGTCTGAATGACTAGTTGATAATATTCTAGAGATTACAAACAAAAAGTATTAATCCTATCATAAATAGTAAAGTCCATAAATAACCGATTTAGACCTAATGTATTATTAATTTAACACTTAATTTAACAATTTATAATTACATTAATAATTAGAATGTCTGAACTTGGAAGATGCCAAATCAAGAACAAAGCACGAGACTGATATAGGATCTACAAAGATTTTATGTAGTCCATTTGATCAGCCACAACTCCCACAAGGTATAATCTTTGTTTAATTTTAATTGTTTCCTTTGTGAATAATTCTACTATGAGACTTTTTTGTGTGCGTGTGTGGTGTTGAATTTACAGATACAAAGTACTTTGTATCGGGTAAACCAGGTAGAAATATGCGTTTACAAATGTCTTTTTCTTTCCTTTTAGGTATCAGGTGATTAGAGTTTGATTTACTTTCAATTTGTACCAAATAATCTATTTTGATGGAGATTAGTTTCTGAATTGAGTGTTGCAATCTGTTCGATCTGAGTTAAATATATTATGGAATCAGATAAAGTTGACTGAGATCGATTTTACTTGAGCACATTATTAACTCCGCCTGAGTGTCGTTACGACATTCATTATCGGTCCCTAGCCCGGATAAAGGAGGAGGGTTGTGGTAGGTCTATAGCAGCCAGCATAAAACACAGTCACATTTGATGGACACGAATCATACTTCGAATATATCGTTGGGGCGTTTCCTCAGAAGCAACGCACTACACTTTCCAGGCCCGAGTGCAGTGAAATATTAGCGAAGGTTGCTAGGTCTGTTGGGTTTTACGTGTATCTAATACAATAAATATGAGCAAGACGCAGCGAAATAAATTAACAAAAAATCCAAACGAGGATTTACATGCAGTAATTTAATTGATTTATTAAGAGTTCGTCGAATTACCTTAATTCGAAGAACAAATCCGAAACCGGACCAGAAGCTGATTAAATCATCTTCCTCTTTCGGGATCTACACATGAACAACTGGTACAAGTCGGATTGCTAGATCCTTACGAATAATGTTGGTAAACAGTACAATGAATAATTCCTTGTAGAAGGATTTGTACTGTTGATCAAAATCAACTAAGGAAAGAAGATGGAGATGGCCGAAACGGACTTCCCGGGAAAAAAATTCCGGCTGAACCAGATGAAGAAGGGGGGATTTTTTTGTTAGACAATTAGGATTGTGTAATTTTTTCTTCTTATGACAATTCCTTGTCCAAGACCCTTTATTTATACTAAGTAAACCCTAGAGTCAAACTCTAGTATTTGCTTAGTCGTCCGTTAACTTATTAAATAATACAATACATATAATATCTTATATTATATATTACTTATTATTTAATTCTCCAATAAATATAATATCTAATATTATATTTATCTTTTTCAGTTGATATAATTAAATAATATAATATATAATATCATATATTATATGTTACTCATTGTTTAATTTCTTTAATTAATATAATATCTAATATTATATCTATTAATTATTGTTGCTTGTCTTTAGTGGTCGTATGTGTGACCTAAAAGGCTTATATTATGTTGACAATTATTTAATAAATTATTAAATAATAAGTCATAAGCGATCTCTAGCAAGACTGTAATATCCGCAATTTCGATTTTCCGGTAATTTTCTTTTTTTGGCGGAAGTCCATCTTAGCGACTCCGTTGTGACCGGCCATATATAGGCCTGGCTCGGCCAGACTTCATTTTTCTCACTTTTTCCTCGTTTTTGTGCGGCTGCGGACGGGAATGACCGGTAGGAGGTGTTCTTGGCCGATTCTACTCATTTCCAAAGCATTTTGGAAGATTCTTGTTGATTATATCATCATCAAATCATTGTTCTTCGTCAGATCGAGGTAATTTCTTGAAATCTCCTAGAATTGGATTTTTTCGAGATTTCTTCTTGATTTTCGTTGTTCGTCCGAATTTGATGAATCAGTTGATGTTAGTTGTAATATCCGCAATTTCGAATTTCGGTAATTTTCTTTTTTTCGGCGGAAGTCCGTTTTGACGACTCGCTCATGACCATTTCGTCATTTCGAGAATGATTAATTCTTCACTTTTTGTCATCCGAGTTCGTTTCGGTGTTGTTTTGTTGAGTTCCGTGCTTTTTAGCGACTTTTCCGCACTTGAGCTCGATTCTTGCGAATCTCGTCCGAATCGCTGCTTCGAGTTTCTCGTAAGTTCATTTAATGTTATTATTCATGTTGCGAGCTTTGGTTTGGTGTTTCGATCGCGTATCGTGATTTTCGGACGTTTTGGGCCATTTTCGTAATTTCCCAAAGTTTTGGGTAATTACTTCCGTTGTTGAATTCCGAGCCTTCGGGTGGTCGGAATCGTGTGTCCTACTAGCTCTTAGATTCGTCTTTGTGAGTACTTCGTAACCGTATCTTCGGTTCGTATTCAGGTTCGGGTTTCGGTGTCGTTTTGTTGAATTCAGGATTACTAAACGACTTTTCTAAGTATGAGTTCGTCTTTGTTAGATCACCATTAATTTTTGATGACTCCAAAAATTATAAATCTTTGCAATATTATAGAACATCGAGTTAGCTTTCCAATGGTTCAAACGGTGAGTCAATCGGAGTCCGGACGAGAGAGTTATGGTCGTTTCAGTTTTTGGCCGAGCACTTCCAGGAGCCTTTCGGCCGATAGGGGGGGTCGATAGACTCTACTGCCGGCATTCCGTATGGGTATCGGTTGGGCCTATCGGCCGATAGGCTGGCCGATAGGTTCTGCTGTGTTACACTATAAATGTGTTGTTTTGAGCGTGAAGCTCATTTCCTTCCCCATTTTTCCACTGCGTCGCGAGAGAGAAGTATAGAGGGGGAGAGTTCTTCATCCGGGGGTCGATTTTCATCATTTCTTTTCGGTTGTGAGGCTCGGATGATCAATCTAGCGCGTGTTCTACGGATCTTAACACTTGAATCACTCAAGGTAATATCTCTTGAAACCCTACCTTTTTGGATAATTGGGGATTTTGGGGTTTTGTCCGATTCTTTCCGTTTCGTTGATGGATTCATGATGAATATGATTAATCTTGTTAGTATCTTTAGTTTCACTTCGGATTCATGGATATTTTGTGGTTTTTTACGGAATCGAGAGGGTTTGGTTGTGGTCCGCCCTCGTTGTTGTTTTCGGTATGAATATACATGAATCGTAGGGGTTCCGGTGTATTCCATTTCCATAATCGTTTAGAAGTGGTTGTGATTGTGCTATTCGAATCGTTAGGTTCATTTTAAGTCGGTTCCTCACGGCCGTGCTTGATTCTTCCGCTCCGCTCATTGTCGTCTTCCTTTTCGTTAGCATCGGGCGCCCAAGCTTCCCGTTGAGCCGTATCCGTTCGTGGTTCGGTGCTCGTGGTATCGAGGCAAGTATCTTGCCCATACATTACGTGTTTTGTGGATATTATGGTTGTTAATCGTCGATATGTGCTAAATAAATATTTATAACCATTTTTCAAAGGAATCGTATATTTACCATCATGTTTTTCGTAAAGGTGAACCGTGTGTGTCGGGAATTAATATGTTTAGTTGGATATGTGAGTTTGTGTGATATTAGTTGTGTCGCTCGGTCTTGTTGAAATCTTGCGCGTCCTTGTGCATTGTATCATTACTTGGTCGTGAGTATATCTTTGGATGAATCGCCATTCTAGTAAGGTACCTCGACTATATATACCGTGATTGACCTTCGAGGCTTGTGGTTTGCAAATCGTGATTTTTGGAACGTGTGTGTGTTGTTCCTTCCACCGGAGTGTCCGACGGGATGTCCGGGGTCGATACTAAGGGGTACGGCCACGGAAGCGGTGCGTGTGTGGATGAACTTCCACCGGAGTGTCCGACGGGATGTCCTGGGGTCGATATTAAGGGGTACAACCACGGAAGCGGATCGGGTGCGTGTGTGGATGAACTTCCACCGGAGTGTCCGACGGGATGTCCGGGGGTCGATACTAAGGGGTACGGCCGCTGAAGTGGTTTCCCACCCGGAGTGTCCGACGGGATGTCCGGGGTCGATACTAAGGGGTACGGCCGCGGGTTACTGATTGTGGTTTTCATCTTGAGGATGACGTTGATGTTTTCGTTAATTGTGATATTGTCAGGAGTATCACAATGCTTTGTGCTTGGGGTCGAGAGACATTATATATCGAGTCTTGGTGCTTGGCTAGAATGGCATAAGAATAATGTGTTATGTGTATTGTGTTCTTTTAAAAGTGAATTGAAGTGGATGATCGGGTCGTGGACCCTGTGTTTTGTGACCGGAATGGTTGGGTCGTGGACCCCGTGTTTTGTTAAAAGATTTGTATTTTGAAAAATGAAGTTTGGGGTGACCCTAAATGGCTTTCGAGGAATTAAGAACATTCTCAAATTTTGATGTTTTCAAAACTCCCGAGATTTCGCAATGTTTTCAAAATGCTTACTTGCTTTGTTTCTGCTTTCAAGACTTGAACTATTTTTACTAAATACATCTCGGGAAGTCTTTCGTTATATTCTCGGAATGTGTTGTGTATGGCTCGTATTTGCACTTTATACTTGCACTAGCGAAACAAAGGAGTTTGCTAACCCCAGTAATCGGGGGTGGATATCTGTATTGTGTCCGTGTTCATGCAGGGTTTTCGGGAGCAAGACACAGGATCGGCACGAGGGATGATGAAAGACGAATGATACTAATCACACGAAGGCCGCTTTGGGTTCAGCTTAGTCTGAGTCCATTGTATTGTCTTTTCCATTGCCTTATTGTTCATTGTTGCAAGTATTTTACCCTTGTGTGGGTATGAGTCTGGATGAGTTTATGTATTTTGATTTGTAAGTCTGTGATTTAAAGACCAAATCGGTCTATTGGTCCGTTATTTTGATTCGTCGGTATGTAATGTAATGTGTTGTTTTGATGTCTAGCTCGGTGGATCCTCACGGAGAGGGTTTGCGGCGTGTAATATTCCGGTTTGATCTCGGGGTGTTACATTTATGGTATCGAGCTTAGGTTGTGGAAACCTAGCCGTCGTCGATGGTGTCTATTGAGTTTTGTCTTGTCGGATTATGTCCGACTAAGTCGTGTCGCGACGCTGTCCGAGTTTGTTGGTCGTGATTAGTATCGTGGCGATCATCATCTTCGTGCGACTGTATCGTAAGTCTCCCTTCTTTGTGTTGTGCCTCGTGTGACACGAGCTATTTTTATGATTATTTATTAAGCGACGGAATTCTTTTATGAATTTTGATTTCGTGATATGTGGTTACTTGACTCTAATACTTCGTTCATATGAGGAGTAGTGTTGATGGATTGTGCATGTTTGACTTTATTTCTTTTATCCGCTGCGTGAGTTCCTTTGTAATGATTTTCGGTATTTTACCGACCGAGTTTTATTTCGAAAATTGATTCCATTAACCGAGTTTTTGGCATTATGGCCTTGATCATTTTGGCGAAATTCTTATGACGGTATTTAGTATTTTGTAAGTGGATTTTATGAGTTTTGAAATATTACCGTCATCGGCCTTTTGGCGTTTTGTGAATGGTTTTTAGCTTGGTGGGTTCCATGCGGACCCACGGCGCTATATTGTTCCTTGTAATTACTCAAATTTTTGGGCATTCTAGCCCATTGAATTATTTTGAAAACCTTGAGTGTCTTAGAAAATTAAAATTCGAGACGTACTTTTAAAACGAATTATTTTAAGTGTGTTTTCAAGGTGTTTTCTAATGCCGCAATACATTTCAAAAATTTCCTTGAGGACCAAAAATATTTTTGAGATATTTTCAAATGCGTTGCTTAGACCCAAGGGTCGAATATTTTTGAAAGTTTTTCACTACGAGAAGGTGTCCTCATTTTTGTTCAAACGCGAGATGATTTTCAAAGTCTCAAAAATGATGTTTGTTCAACTTTTTGTAAAATGATACTCAAGATCAATTGGTGTTTCCAAACTGTCTTCAAAGGTGGTTTTTGTTTTTAAAACCTATCATTCTGTTTATGGACCGGAAATGCGTGTATGGTTTTCGAACTTTCGTTACGGTGTTAACCCCGAATTGTGATCGAAATGGTGGCATGAACGTCGAGGCGTTGCCACGCATTTGTTGTACTAGTCCTCTGTGAGAGGTATGAACTGGTATTTACTGGTTGTCGCCTCGTGGTGATTTGCGTGTTGTCGCACGGGTGTGAGCTGTTGAAGATTGAGTTTGTACGTTTGTGTACATGTGAGAGTGTTTCATGATGGTTGAAATTATGTCCGGGTTATCGTCGCCGTCGAGGTCGCCGAACGATACCGTCGTTGCTGTAGTGTTTGTGTGTGTATTACTTTATGATGGTAATCGTTGTATATGGTATGTGTTATGATTCTTTGTTGTGCTGAGTTGGCATCTCCGCTATGTTATTTTGCGGCGTTGTGCCCCATTGTATCTAGCATTTATATTTTCGGTATGCCGAGCCGAGACGTTTCAACCGTGATGTGCCGGGGCATGCACGTGTAAACTGTCCTTCTCGTCGGTAACACATTTCAAGTGTGGACTCGAGGGACACCGAATTCCGTTTTGCGAATTAGCTACCGAGACTTTCGAAGTTCGCGTCAAAGACACTTCATCGAATCGGCTTTGAGAGGCCTTTGAAGGATGTTTCGCGGTTGCTTGTTGTGCCGTCACCTTGATTTCATTGTGAGTTGCGGGGCGACCTTCTTTTATAAGAGGTCGAATGTAGTACCCGTGTTGTTTTTAGACTCTGCATTTTCTCTTTCGAGTCTATCGACTCGCTCGTGTTTGTTGATACTTTCAACTTGTTCGTATTTCGGTTTCGCTGCTCGAACGAGCCGTGATCTTGTTTTGGGTCAACTGGTTATCATTGTGACTTTTCGAGTTGATTCGATTCTTGTGAACCTTGTTCGGAAGTGACATCATCTGGTTTTACTAGTTCTCTTATTCAAGTGGATCGGATTTGGAACTTCGTATTTTCGACTGCCGACTCGCTTATGTTCATTGACATTTTCTCGAGCTTGTCCCGCCTTGCTTTTGTTGATCGAACGAGGGTGGTATTATTTCGAATTACTCGCTCGTTGTGACTTTTCAATTATTAATCCCTTTCCCGTGGATCTTATACGAGTGTGCATCTTGTTGTTTTCACCGGATCATGTTTTGTCTTGAGTCGAGATGTGGACCTCGGAATTGTCGGTTGAACCTTATTGTTCTTCGTGATCCGAACATGATCGCTCGATTTTTGTTGTCTCGATCTTTGTGGTTCGATCGCTTTGATTGTTCGCTTTTGTTGATCTCGTTTCGTGATTGTTGAACATTCGACTCCTTCAAATTCCCTTAAGTTCGGGAAGTTAGTCTCGTTTTCAATCTTCCAACCCTTGGGCGGTGGAATTCTCAGATTTGTTCGGCCAGTCGCGCTTTGATTGATGTACCGTTGGGTTGGTCAATCTCGTTGATTTTCGCTCGTTGTGTTTTGTGATTGTCCTGGATAATCGACTTGATTATACTATCTGCTTGTTGACGCTTGTCACTTGTTGACTTTATTATGTTCCTAACGCGACGTGGTATTGGTCGTCGTGGAGCGTGTTTTCACGCCGTATGTCTCTTTGCGTTTCTTGCGGCGATTCGCCGTCGGCGCGAGTTTTCGGTTTTTGAGTATCTCGTCGAGTTTTCCGGCAGGGTATAATGCATCCCCCTACATGTTTTAACAATCGGGACGAAACTTATATTAAGGAGGTTAGAATGTAATATCCGCAATTTCGGTAATTTTCTTTTTTCGGCGGAAGTCCGTTTTGACGACTCGCTCATGACCATTTCGTCATTTCGAGAATGATTAATTCTACACTTTTTGTCATCCGAGTTCGTTTCGGTGTTGTTTTGTTGAGTTCTGTGCTTTTTAGCGACTTTTCCGCACTTGAGTTCGATTCTTGCGAATCTCGTCCGAAACTGCTGTTTCGAGTTTCTCGTAAGTTCATTTAATGTTATTATTCATGTTGCGAGCTTTGGTTTGGTGTTTCGATCGCGTATCGTGATTTTCGGACGTTTTGGGCCATTTTCGTAATTTCCCAAAGTTTTGGGTAATTACTTCCGTTGTTGAATTCCGAGCCTTCGGGTGGTCGGAATCGTGTGTCCTACTAGCTCTTAGATTCGTCTTTGTGAGTACTTCGTAACCGTATCTTCGGTTCGTATTCGTGTTCGGGTTTCGTGTCGCTTTGTTGAATTCAGGGATTACTAAACGACTTTTCTAAGTATGAGTTCGTCTTTGTTAGATCACCATTAATTTTTGATGACTCCAAAAATTATAAATCTTTGCAATATTATAGAACATCGAGTTAGCTTTCCAATGGTTCAAACGGTGAGTCAATCGAGTCCTGGACGAGAGAGTTATGGTCGTTTGGCTTTTGCCGAGCACTTCCAGAGCCTTTCGGCCGATAGGGGGTCGATAGACTCTACCGCCGGCATTCCGTATGGGTATCGGTTAGCCTATCGCCGATAGGCCGGGCCGATAGGTTCTCACGTGTTACACTATAAATGTGTTGTTTTGAGCGTGAAGCTCATTTCCTTCCCCATTTTTCCATCTGCCGCGAGAGAGAAGTATAGGGGGAGAGTTCTTCATCCGGGGGTCGATTTTCATCATTTCTTTTCGGTTGTGAGGCTCGGATGATCAATCTAGCGCGTGTTCTACGGATCTTAACACTTGAATCACTCAAGGTAATATCTCTTGAAACCCTACCTTTTTGGATAATTGGGGATTTTGGGGTTTTGTCCGATTCTTTCCGTTTCGTTGATGGATTCATGATGAATATGATTAATCTTGTTAGTATCTTTAGTTTCCCTACGGATTCATGGATATTTTGTGGATTTTTACGGAATCGAGAGGGTTTGGTTGTGGTCCGCCCTCGTTGTTGTTTCGTATGAATATACATGAATCGTAGGCGGTTCCTGTGTATTCCATTTCCATAATTGTTTAGAAGTGGTTGTGATTGTGCTATTCGAATCGTTAGGTTCATTTTCGGTTCCTCACGGCCGTGCTTGATTCTTCCGCTCCGTTCATTGTCGTCTTCCTTTTCGTTAGCATCGCTGCCAAGCTTCCCGGTTGAGCCGTATCCGTTTGTGGTTCGGTGCTCGTGGTATCGAGGCAAGTATCTTGCCCATACATTACGTGTTTTGTGGATATTATGGTTGTTAATCGTCGATATGTGCTAAATAAATATTTATAACCATTTTTCAAAGGAATCGGTATATTTACCATCATGTTTTTCGTAAAGGTGAACCGTGTGTGTCGGGAATTAATATGTTTAGTTGGATATGTGAGTTTGTGTGATATTAGTTGTGTCGTTCGGTCTTTGTTGAAATCTTGCGCGTCCTTGTGCATTGAATCATTACTTGGTCGAGAGTATATGCTTGATGAACACGCCATTCTAGTAAGGTACCTCGACTATATATACTGTGTTAGACCTACGAGGCTTGTGGATAGCAACTGTGATTAATGGAACGTGTGAGTGTTGTTCCTTCCACCGGAGTGTCCGACGGGATGTCCGGGGGTCGATACTAAGGGGTACGGCCACGGAAGCGGATCAAAAGCGTGTGTGGATGAACTTCCACCGGAGTGTCCGACGGGATGTCCGGGGTCGATACTAAGGGGTACGCCACGGAAGCGGATGCGTGTGTGGATGAACTTTCACCGGAGTGTCCGACGGGATGTCCGGGGTCGATACTAAGGGGTACGGCCGCGAAGTGGTTTCCCACCCGAGTGTCCGACGGGATGTCCGGGGTCGATACTAAGGGGTACGGCCGCGGGTTACTGCCAGGTTTTCATCTTGAGGATGACGTTGATGTTTTCGTTAATTGTGATATTGTCAGAGTATCACAATGCTTTGTTCTTGGTGTCGAGAGTCATTATATTTCGAGTCTTTGTGATTTGCTATATTTGCATTGGAATATTGTGTTATGTGTATTGTGTTCTTTTTAAATTGAATTGAAGTGGATGATCGGGTCGTGGACCTGTGTTTTGTGACCGGAATGGTTGGGTCGTGGACCCCGTGTTTTGTTAAATGATTTGTATTTTGAAAAATGAACTTTGGGGCTGTGACCCTAAATGGCTTTCGAGGAATTAAGAACATTCTCAAATTTTGATGTTTTCAAAACTCCCGAGATTTTGCAATGTTTTCAAAATGCTTACTTGCTTTGTTTCGCTTTCAAGACTTGAACTATTTTTACTAAATACATCTCGGGAAGTCTTTCGTTATATTCTCGGAATGTGTTGTGTATGGCTCGTATTTGCACTTTATACTTGCACTAGCGAAACAAAGGAGTTTGCTAACCCCGAGTAATCGGGGTGGATATCTCAGATTGTGTCCGTGTTCATGCAGTTTTCGGGAGCAAGACACGGGATCGGCACGAGGGATGATGAAAGACGAATGATACTAATCACACGAAGGCGCTTTTGGGTTCGATTAGTCGGAGTCCATTGTATTGTCTTTTCCGCTGTCTTATTGTTCATTGTTGCAAGTATTTTACCCTTGTGTGGGTATGAGTCTGGATGAGTTTATGTATTTTGATTTGTAAGTCTGTGACGAAAGACCAAATCGGTCTATTGGTCCGTTATTTTGATTCGTCGGTATGTAATGTAATGTGTTGTTTTGATGTCTAGCCTGGTGGATCCTCACGGAGAGGGTTTGCGGCGTGTAATATTCCCGGTTTGATCTGGGGGTGTTACATTAGTAAACATTATTAATCGTGTTCTATGATCCATATCTTTGATTCGTTCAACCCGATTGATGATTCTTAGGTTCTTGAGGAACTTTGAACATTTAGTGTTCGATTAAATGCCTCAAAGAGTTTCTTTCGGTCGTTATGTTGATTTCGATTGATATTGTGTTATTGAATGAATTGTATTTGATTCAAGGTTGTTCGAGTACTTGTGTTTATCGAAGGACGCCGTTCGTTGTTCGTGGAAGGAATTCATCGCCTTCGGTTGAGGCAAGTTTTATACTTGTACTAGTCAATGAGATTAATGTTATCATATATGTGTATGAATGTGTTGTATCATTCCGAGATTTAGTCTCTTCATAAGTTCATTGATATTAGAGGATCGTTCGATACGATACTCTTCGGCAATTATGCTAAATGTTTATTATCATTCATTAATGGCCGGTACCGCATTGAGATATTCATTGTTAATGTTATTATCGATCATCGGTTCGCGGTATCGATGTATCGGTTGTTGTTGTTAATATTGATGTCGATCTAAGACGTTGTTGTAATCATTGTTATTAATGTTGGCGTCCTGTCATTCATGTTGTATTGGCCGATTGAAGGCATTATCGTATTCGTTCTCATCTTCGTCGTCGGTAGCCGATTAAAGGTGCCGAGGCATTCATTGTATCATTGTTATCGATTGGCCATTCTAAGGCAATCGAGGAGTTTAATCATTCATCGTATCATTGTCATCGATTAGCCGTTCTAAGGCAATCGAGGTGCTCAATCATTCATTGTATCATTATCATCGATTAGCCGTTCTAAGGCAATCGAGGTGCTCAATCATTCATCGTATCATTGTCATCGATTAGCCGTTCTAAGGCAATCGAGCTGCTCAATCATTCATTGTCTCATTGTCATCGATTAGCCGTTCTAAGGCAATCGAGGTGCTCAATCATTCATTGTATCATTGTCGTTGAGTAGCCGTTCTAAGGCAATCGAGGTGCTCAATCATTCATTGTATCATTGTCATCGATTGGTCGTTCTAAGGCAATCGAGGTACTCAATCATTCATTATATCATTGTCACCGATTAGCCGTTCTAAGGCAATCGAGGTGCTCAATCATTCGTTGTATCATTGTTATATATTGGCCGTTTTAAGGCAATCGAGGTATTGAATCATCCGCTGCATCATTGTTATCGGTTGGCCATTTTAAGGCCATCGAGGTATTGAATTGGGGCTGTTGAGGATAGTTCCCATCCGTTGTGTCGTGGTTATCGATTGACCATTCTAAGGTAATCGAGGTATTGAATTGGCACCACCGAGGATGGTACCCATCCATGAGTCATTGTTGTCGTGTTGGCCGACTCAAGGCAGCACACTATCATTCTCATGAATTCGGTAATCTTGGGATCGTTGCCGTTTGTGATTAATTATGTTTTGGATGCTAATCTCGGCTAGTGTTCATTATGGGGTAAGTTTGGTGGGGCCTGAACCTTCGCGGTTGTTTCCCCCAACACCTACAACTCAGTAGGTCAACGGCCATTGGATGGTTTCATTATGGGTAAGCTTGGGACTTGAACCTTCGCGGTTGGTTTCCCAACACCTACAACTCAGTAGGTCACGATCATGTTTATGATCTCATTATGGGTAAGTCTGGGGCTTGAACCTTCACGGTTGGTTTCCCAGCACCTGCAATTCAGCAGGTCACGGTCACTGGGTGATCTCATTATGGGTAAGTTTGGGGCTTGAACCTTCGCGGTTGGTTTCCCAACACCTACAATTCAGTAGGTCACGGCCATTGGATGGTCTCATTGTGATACGGCTACGTGCCGTGGCTTCGGCCCTAATTGTGATACGGCTACGTGCCATGGCTTCGGCCCTAATGGTGATACGGCTTCGTGCCGTGGCTTCGGCCCTAATCGATAACAGCTTCGGGCTGTTTTGGCTTCATGTGATTGTGATATTTGTCAGCTTCGGCTGAGTGGCTTTCAGGCCTTTGTGATTGTCTTGGTAAATTCATTGGAGCCTTCGGGCATTGTGATTCATAAGTAATTCAGTTCTGGTTTGGTTCATGTCGCGTAATTCATTGTGGTACTCTATAATTATGATTCGCCGTTGGGCATTTACATTCTAACCTGTCGAACAGGTATTAATAGTATGCCGTAGGCATAGTGTTTCACGAATGCTCGGTTCTTACCTTGGTTTGTGAGCATCTCGTATTATTATTATCATTGTACCGTTTCATTCTGCCTTTGGATGCATATCATGTCATACATGTATTTTATGTTCATTATCTGGATGACTGACCCCGTGGGGGCGGAACATGTTTTCATGTTTTAGGTGCTTGCGAGGAGAGAGTTGAGACACAGGGGCATGATGATGGCGACGAGGCATTCGAGCGATACTAGTCCGAGTTGTTCATGTTAGTCAGTCAGTTGGAGTGTTCTCCAGTTTGTGAGTCATTGTCATTATGTATTACCCGAGCAGGTGCTCGTGGGTGTTGTTGTACTTTACGTTTGGCCATGTAGGTCCATCGTTGTCGTTGAAATTCCTTATCGGAATTTTGTGTCGGATATCATGGTAGGGACTATTATTTTCCCTTATTGTTTAATTTAATGTATTTTAGTCATGTTCGCCTGGTGGATCTCCTGGCGTGGGGTCCACGGCACTGTAATAACCCAATAGGATTTGGGGGTGTTACAAAGACATTATGACTACCCAAATAACATAAGTTTATAGTCCATTAAACTATTTAACGTGTCAAATTCCTTTATCGCGCGATATCATATTTGAACTAAGTCATGGAAATTGTCATACTTATTATGTTCAAATGTTTTCTCGATCTTAAGTAGACTGATTGAATCAAATGACTCTTCATTTGAGCATGGCTATGCATTTCCTCCAGTCTTACTTATCGAGGGGCCCAGCAGATATCTCTCTCACTAATGAGAGGGACAAATCCTCATCTTATGTATTCATTGCCCTCTACATGACTCCCACTAATCCCGATCGCTAACTTTTATGATCACCATGTTTCAGATGACGTCGGATTACGTCAAGGCATAACAGTTATCATGTTGGACTATATGATAATCTCAGGTTCAAGAATTTATTGACATACTGTTATATTGAGATTCACTTATGACATTTCCATGCAGTGATTCCAATACGGGTCTGTCCAGTATTGGTTCTCCAACCAATCACCACAAGTTTGATCCGTACCATACGCATAATCATCTGATGATTATCAATCAAACTTATGCTAGTATATTAATCACTTGAGTTTCAACTCAATGCGATTGGACCAGGGATATTTGAATAATCTTATTATTCGTGAATAACTATTATTCAATTATTATAATATTAAAACTTACACACGTTATAATAATCAACGAGAAATAAATGATATTAAACAACTTTATTAATGTGACAATTACAAATCTAGGCACATCGAATGTCCTAGGGCACTATTCCCAACAATCTCCCACTTGCACTAGGACCATCCATTCATGACTTTTAGTCCTATCGATCTAGCATGCTCAACATGCTTTCCTTGTTAGAGAGGCTTGGTAAGTAGATCAGCGATATTCTCTTCCGTTGCTACTTTGCATATTGTAATATCTCCTCGTCTGACGATCTCTCTGACTAGGTGATATTTTCTGAGTATATATTTGGAATTATGATGGGACCTAGTCTTTTTAGCTTGTGCAATAGCACTATTATTGTTACAATAAAAGCTTATGGGACTCTGGATGGTCGGTACCACTCCTACTTCAGTTAGCTTGTGCATTCGATGCTGCCAGGTACTTAGCTTCTGTTGCAGAATCAGCAACCGTGCTTTGCTTGGAACTCTTCCAACTCACATCACCTTCA
The DNA here is from genome assembly GCA_033398695.1 of Orobanche coerulescens. Lineage (NCBI taxonomy): Eukaryota > Viridiplantae > Streptophyta > Magnoliopsida > Lamiales > Orobanchaceae > Orobanche > Orobanche coerulescens. The sequence continues at coordinate 58,872,653 of CM065803.1, forward strand.
TTCAATACAAACACATAACCAGTTTGCGATTTAAAATCGTCTCTGTCGGTTTCGAAACTTGCATCAGCGTAACCATTTACATCCAGCTCGTTTCCCACCCCTCCATAAATTAGGAAAGCATCCATAGTTCTTCTTAAGTACCTAGGATGGTTTTAACTGATGTCTAGTGACTTTCACTAGGATTTGATTGGTATCGACTTGTCATGCTAAGGGCAAACGATACATCTGGTCGAGTACAAATCATAGCATACATGATCGATCCAATGGCCGAAGCATATGGAATCTTGCTCATGCGGGCTCGCTGATCAGGAGTCGAAGGACTCTGAGACGTACTCAGATGAATGCCCTGTGACATTGGCAAGAGTCCTCTCTTGGAGTCCTGCATATTGAACCTCTTCAATATTTTGTTAATGTAAGTACTTTGACTCAGACCAATCATTCTATTTGATCTATCTCTATAGACTTTTATCTCAAGAATGTAAGCATCTGATCCTAAGTCTTCCATTGAGAAACAACTTCCCAACCAAGTCTTGACTGTCTACAAGGCGGGTAAGTCATTTCCAATGAGTAACATATCATCTACATATAAGACTAAGAAAACAACTATACTCCCACTAACCTTCTTATACACACATGGCTCATCTTCATTTTGAATAAACCAAATCTCTTTGACAGTTTCGTCAAAATGAAAATTCCAGCTCCGATAAGCCCGTTTCAACCCATAAATGGATCTTTGAAGCTTGCAAACCTTTTTAGAATTTTCTTGTGATCAAAACCCCCAGGTTGTGTCATGTACACATCCTCAAGTAAGTTTCCACTAAGAAACGCTGTTTTGACATCCATTTGCCATATTTCATAATCATAGTATGCGGCAATGGCAAATAAAATTCTAAGTAATTTAAGCATGACTACTGGTGAAAAAGTCTCATCATAGTCAACACCATGAATCTGTCTATAATGTTTTGCCACTAGTCTAGCTTTATAGGCTTGCAGATTATCGTCCATGTCTTTCTTCTTTTTGAAGACCCGTTTGCATCCAATGGTTTTAACACCCTCATGTGGATCTATCAAGTTCCAAACTTGATTGTCATACATGGACTGCATCTCTGAATTTATGGCTTCCAGCCATTCCTCGGACTCTGGTCCTGAAGTAGCTTCTGTATAGGTACTAGGCTCATCATCTATGAGCGATGCGTCATCATCCCCTGTTACGAGATACCCATATCTCTCAGGTTCATGTCGCACCCTATCAGATCTGCGAGGGACTTGTGTACTTTGAACTGGATCTTCAACTAATTGTTGAGTTTGTTCAGTTTCCATCGGTGAAGCAATGTTTTCTTGCGGTTCTCGAGTTTGTCGCTTCGTGGTGATTTGCGTGTTATCGCACCTGTGCAAGTTGTTGGGGCTTGGGCTGTACGATTGTGTGCATATGTGATTGTTTCATGATGTTTTGTATTTGTGTGCTGGTTATCGTTCGAGCCATCGAAATCACCGAACGATGCCATCGTTGCTATGATTTTTCGTGTGTGTTGCCTTACGATGGTAATCGTTGTATGTGTTATGTGTTATGATTTTTTGTCGTGCTGAGTGGTTACTTATTCAGTATGCCGAGGGGCAGAGGTCGTGGTCGTGGAGACCAGACGCGTGATCGGGATCGTGCTACCGGTGATGGTGTTGGTATCGGTGTTGCTACTATTTTACAGCAGGTAGCTGCACAGATGACTCAGTTGACTCAAGCAGTTCAGTGAAATACGGTTGTGACCCAGAATATTGGTGCAAATCAGTGGCTTCGAGAAGTGGTTCGTATGAATCCCCTTCGTTTCGCTGGTGCTGCAGATGCTTTAGGATGGGATGGTTGGTTTTTCCAGTTGGAAAGGATATTCGAGGTAGTTGATTGTCCAGAAGAGCGTAAGCTGGCAGTCGCTCAGTATCTTCTTGATAAGGATGCCGCTAGTTGGTGGGAGGCTGTTAAGCCTCGAGATTGTGTTGTCACGTGGGCAGAGTTACAGAGATTCATGAGAGATGAGTTTTGTCCGGAACCGAGAAATCAGAGGATTACTGAATTCTTTTGGGCAAAACCGCAAGATGTACCGCTGTCTCAAGCTATTATTGACTATAGCAAACAGCACAGCTACATGCAGGATCAGGTCAGGACAGAGGAAGATAATATCTGTCATTTTAGTAGGCGAATGAAGCCGGATATTCGTCAGTACATGGCGGGTCTCACTTGTACTTCCTTGAGAGAGTATCAGAATAGGGCGTTAGCCGATGAGCTATCTGTATCATCGGCTTAGCATATGCCTGAGTCGAAGAAACAGAAAACTATTGGGAACTTTTCAGGAAATCAGGGGAGTGGGCCCCCCTGAGGCTGGGACTTCGTGTCGTCATCCCAAGAAGGTTCCTCGATCGCGTGATCAGAGTAGTAGTACCCCTGTAGTGAGTAATGTGAGCAGCATGAAGACATCTTATAACTGTAGTCGAGCAGGCCATACCGCGAAGAATTGTTGTTCCCCATTAGTCAGCTATTTCGAGTGAGGCCAGACGGGTCACCGAGCTGTGCATTGCGAGACGGTAGCTGAGAGGTTTGGGGATCGAGATTCCATTTGTGCTCCGAAGGGACACGTAGATGCCTAGTGTGGGTTTTGAGAATTTCGATGTAGTTCGAATTGTTTGTGGTCGTCCTTGCGGACCGTTTTGTGTTTATTTTCTATTTTCTTGACTGTGCATGTTTTCTTGAAATAAGTACCTCCTGTTTTAGGATTGCTCGGATAGTTGTCTTGATTGTGTTATCTGCTTGGTGATACTTGACACTTGTTGGTTTTATTATGTCTCTGCTTGTGATATTGTGATGTTTGTCGTCGGGCGTGATTTCACGCCGTATGTTTCTTTGTATTTCTTGTAACGTTTCGCCGATGGGCGTAAGTTACGCGGTTCTTGTGTATCTCGTTGAGATGTTCCTGGTGGGATATTACTTCTCCCTACTTGTTTTAAGTTGCGGGACGAAACTTCTTTTAAGGAGGGTAGTATGTAATATCCGCAATTTTGATTTTCGGTAAATTTCTTTTTTTGGCGGAAGTCCATCTTAGCGACTCGCTTACGACCGTTTCGTCATTCTGGGAATGATTAATTCTGCACTTTTTGACACCCGAGTTCGTTTTAGTGTCGTTTTGTTGAGTTCCGTGCTTCTTAGCGACTTTTCTGCACTTGAGTTCGATTCTAACGAATCTCATTCGAAACTGTTGTTTCGAGTTTCCAGTCCTTTTAACTTTGATAGACGTGTTGTGAACTTTGGTTTGGTTATTCGATCGCGTATTGTGATTTTCGGGCGTTTTGGGCTAATTTGTAATTTTCCAAAGTTATGGGTATCCGCATTTGTATTTGTTGTATTGACCTTTTTCATGGTCGCATGTGAATTTGATTGTAGCTCAAGCTCTCAGTATAATCTTATTCTAGAGCTTTTTGTGCGTATCTTGAACTTGGTATTTTGATCGGAGGAGTCCGTTGTTGTAACCAACTTTGAGAGCACTACTGCTATAGTTCTGGGTGCGTTAGCGCACGCTAAGGGATTTCCTTAGCGCACGCTATCGAGCAACAGGGTCAGAGGTCAGTAGCTAGATTCAGGCCCGTCAGCGCGCGCTAAGGGCAGGAATTAGTGTATGCTAACGAAGATCAGGTTCAGTCCAGTAGGTACTGGAGTACGCCGTTAGCGCACGATAACAGGTACTAGTGCACGCTAGTAATTTTGGATGTATATCCGGGCAGCAGGTTTTAGAGGTCAACTTTCATTTTCTTCATTCGCCATTCGCCGGGTCTGTTCCTCTAGGGCGATTTGAGGTGATCCTCCTTCTCAAGCCTCATCTTGGGGTGAATTGGTGCAAGTCTAACATCATAAATCATCTTCTTTGCTCGGATCTAAGGTATACTTCACTCAAACCTAATTTCGTGGAATTTGGGGGGTTTTCCTTGATTTAGTGATTTCTGTCCGTATTCATCCAATCGATTCGTGTTATTTGGTGTTGTTGCTCATGTTCTATGGGATGTAATTCCATATTTCGGTTCTCTTTGATCCCAACTATGATTTCGCTATTGTGGAACCAAACCCTTGAATTCATGATGTTCTTAATTCCGAGTTGAATCCCATTTGGTGTTGATAATTTGTGTGGTGTTATTCTCATAGTTTTCGCGGTGCTATCGCGTCCTTGATTGGGTTCGGGAGTTCGGGGCTGTTCGACCGCATCCCATCAATCGTCTCATTGCGCTCGTGGTTTCGAGGAAAGTACCTTGTTCATACATTCCTTGTTTTGTGGATATGATGATCGGTGATCATCTAAATGTGTTTGGTTGGTTGTTTGAAATGAACTTTTCAAAAGATTCGGTTTAGCCTCGTTAAAGGCTCTCCTTCAAAACCCGTGTGTATTTTGTGATTCGTATGTTTCGTAAATGATTACGTGAATCTCATGGATATATTTGGTGTTGAAGTTGCGCTCGATAATGCGTGTGTACATATATTGCCTCCTTTCGGTGCGTTTTGGTTTGACGTTTACATTGTGCTAAGTGTTTATTTCCTCTGGGTGAATTGTTTAGATATCCTTGGTGTACTATGTTATGTGTGTGAATGTGTAGATATAGGTGGGGTCTATGGTGACACATGGCATGTGATCATGTGGTCAGGATGCAACAAGCGATTGATCCAACAGTTAGAGCCTAAGAAAAACTACGGTGACACATGGCTTGTGATCATGTGGTTAGGATGCAATAAGTGATTGATCCAACTGTGATCGCCTAATAATACCTACGGTGACACATGGCATGCGATCATGTGGTTAGGAGACAACAAGTGATTGATCCAACCGTAAGATAACGTGGCAAGTGATCACGGTGGTATAAGAAGATGACGTGGCATGTGTTCACGGTGTTATGTACATGGTTTAGATGTGTTTTGCCAGGTCGAGTACCTTGGATGTGTTACCGAGATTTCGTATCTTGGGTGGTTATATTTTGTTGACTTTATGTCCGTCGAGGACACGTGACGTGGGCTTTGAACCTGTAAATTGTTGTTGACTTTTATTTGAGAAAGCTAATCTCTGGGTTGTGACCCCTGTTATTATGGAAAGAGAAGGATTCGATAATCCTAAATTGTTTTCCGTTAAAACTCCTGAGGGCATTTTAAATCATTTTACAAACTGTTCTCGTGATTTGTGATCTTTCGAATTTGGAAAGTTTTACTCAAACTCTCGCCTCGGGAAGTATCTTCGTTATGTTTAAATATTTGAGGATTCCTGGTTACTATTATTCTTGGAATATGATCTGTATGACTCGTATTTGCACTTTATACTTGCACTAGTAAAATAGTGAAATTTTTCTAACCCCCGAGTAATCGGGGGGTGGATGTCTGTATTGCTTTTAGGTTTTAGGGAGCATAACACAGGGTTGGCATGAAGGATGATGAAAGATGATCGGTACTAATCACATGAGGACCCGTACGATATCGTATTGGTTTAGTTGTACTTTATTTCCGCTGCAATATTTTCCCCGTTGTGCGGGAGTGTATTGTATTTCGACCCCTGCGTGGGCATGTATTGAGATTGAGTTGTATGTATTAATTGAAAGACCAAATCGGTCTACGGAGTTTTCTTAGCCTTAAAGGCGATGTTGAGATGTTTGATTTTAGTTACCAGCCTGGTAGATCCTTGAGGGAAGGGTCTACGGCGTGTAATATCCCTGAGTGGATTATGGGTGTTACAAGATCTGAACCCGGACCAGAAGCTGATTAAATCATCTTCCTCTTTTGGTGATCCACACACGAACAACTGGTACAAACCGGATTGCTAGATCCTTACGAATAATATTGATAAACAGTACAACGAATATTTCCTTCCTATAAGGATTTGTATTGTTGATCAAAATCAACTAAGGGAAGAAGATGGAAATGGCTGAAACGGACTTCCCGGAAAAAATTTTGGTCGAACCAGATGAAGAAGGGGGGCGATTTTTCTGTCACACAATTAGGGTTGTGTAATTTTTTTCTTCCTATGACAACTCCATGTCCAAGACCCTTTATTTATACTAAGTAAACCCTAGAGTCAAACTCTAGTATTTGCTTAGTTGTCACTCAACTTATTAAATAATACAATACATATAGTATCTTATATTATATTACATATTATTTAATCCTCTAATAAATATAATATCTAATATTATATTTATCTTTCTCAGTCGATATAATTAAATAATATAATATATAATATACTATATTATATAATACTCATTATTTATTTTCTTTAATAAATATAATATTCAATATTATATCTAGTAATTATTATTGCTTGTCTTTAGTTGTCGTATGTGTGACCCAAAAAGCTTATATTATGTTGGCAATTATTTAATACCTTATTAAATAATAGGTCATAAGCGGTCTCTAGCAAGACATTATGACTACCCAAATAATATAAGTTTATAGTCCATTAAAACTATTTAACGTGTCAAATCTCTTTGTCGCGCGATATCATATTTGAACTAAGTGATGGAAATTATCATACTTATTATGTTCAAATGCTTTCTCGATCATAAGTAGACTGATTGAATCAAACGACTCTTCATTTGAGCATGGCCATGCATTTTCTTCAGTCCTACTTATCGAGGGGTCCAACAGATATCTCTCTCACTAAAGAGAGGGACAAATCCCCATCTTGATTATTCATTGCCCTCTACATGACTCCCACTAATCCCGATCGCTAACCTTTATGATCACCATGTTTCAGATGACGTTGGATTACGTTAAGGCATAGCAGTTATCATGTTGGACTCTATGATAATCTAAGGTTCAAGGATTTATTGACATACTGTTATCTTTGTAATATCCGCAATTTCCGATTTTTCGGTAAATTTCTTTTTCAGCCGGAGTCTGTTTTGACGACTCGCTCATGACCGTTTCGTCATTTCGAGAATGATTAATTCTGCACTTTTTGTCATCCGAGTTCGTTTCGGTACCGTTTTGTTGAGTTCCGAGCTTTTTAGCGACTTTTCCGCACTTGAGTGCGATTCTTGCGAATCTCGTCCGAAACTGTCGTTTCGAGTTTCTCGTAAGTTCATTTAATGTTATTATTCATGTTGCGAGCTTTGGTTTGGTGTTTCGATCGCGTATCGTGATTTTCGGACGTTTTGGGCCATTTTCGTAATTTCCCAAAGTTTTGGGTAATTACTTCCGTTGTTGAATTCCGAGCCTTCGGGTGGTCGGAATTGTGTGTTCTCTTAGCTCTTAGATTCGTCTTTGCGAGTACGTCGTAACCGTATCATCGATTCGTATTTAGGTTCGGGTTTCGTGGTCGTTCGGGCCGTCGGAGTTGGCCCCGGCCGAGTCATGGCCGGGCAACCTGGCCCAGGCCGGCACTGGCCGAGTCACGGCCGGTAGTGCTCGGCAGCTTCTGGCCGAGTCACGGCCGGCAGTGCTCGGCAGCTTCTGGCCGAGCAGTACCGGGTGCCGCGGCACACTCCGGCCGAGCCGCGGCACACTCTGTGGCATTTTTCGGCCAAACCGACTATACCGGGTGCCGCGGCACACTCCGGCCGAGCCGCGGCACACTGCGGACCACTGGGAGCCATTTTTGGGCCTGTGCCGCGGCACACTCCGGTTGGGACGCGGCTAAGTGTGCAGCCTATTTATGGCCCTGCAGACGGGTTTTTGGCCATTTTTCTCACTCGTTTTCTTCCCTTCCGCGGCTGGAGCTTGGTTAATCATGGAGAGATGTTGTTGGACAATCAATCCATGAAGTTTTGGAGTTCATATCATCAATCACCCATCCTATAACATCCTCCGATCTACCGAATCAGGTCAGATTTTCTAGAAATCTAATTTTGGGGATTTTGGGTATTTTGTTCGTTTTCGTCCGTTTAATCCGATTTAACTTAGGATTTTGATGGATCGATGATAATTTAGATATATTATATCATTTCCTTTATTATTCCATGGTCGGATCGTATCGATTCGTCGATTTGGTCGAGTTCTTGATCGATGCCTTGAAGGTGTCCTAGAAATGTCTTAGAGGGGTTTTCGGGCGTTCTACGATTATTCTTCCTCGTATGATCGATGATTTATTGATTATATGTTGTTAGGGTCGAATTCTTGTGAAGAACTCGAGTCGGAACCCTTCCGCTCGTCGCTTTTCTTCAAGCTTCTCGATCGTGGGTGTATTCTTTTCCTTCACGGGGAATCGTAGGTGTTCGAGGTGTCCCGACTGAGCCGTGATTGTAGGAGTGTCCGGTATCGATTGTAGAGGCAAGTATCTTGCCCATACATTACGTGTTTTGTGGATATTATGGTTGTTAATCGTCGATATGTGCTAAATAAATATTAATAACCATATTTCAAAAGAATCTAAATATTTACCATCATGCTTTTTGTAAAGGTGACCCGTGTGTGTCGGGAATTAATGTGTTTAGTTGAATATGCGAGCTAGTGTCGAGTATAGAATCACCTTACTTTCTTGTGATGTCATTGCGTATGATTATGTCGTTGGTAAATGTAAAGTGTAATTCTTTTGTCAAATTATGTACTTGGAGTCACGTGTTTATGGATGAATATGTGAGTTTGAGTGATATTAGTTGTGTCGTTCGGTGCTGTTGAAATCTTGTGCTTCCTTGTGAATCGTATCATTACTTGGTCGTGAGTATATGTTGGATGAACTGGCCATTCTAGTAAGGTACCTCGACTATATATACTGTGATTGACCTTCGAGGCTTGTGGTTTGCAACTGTGATTTTGGAACGTGTGTGTGTGTTGTTCCTTCCACCCGGAGTGTCCGACGGGATGTATGGGGGTCGATACTAAGGGGTACGGCCACGGAAGTGGACTTGGGTGCGTGTGTGGATGAACTTCCACCCGGAGTGTCCGACGGGATGTCTGGGGGTCGATACTAAGGGGTACGGCCGCGGAAGTGGTTTCCCACCCGGAGTGTCCGACGGGATGTCTGGGGGTCGATACTAAGGGGTACGGCCGCGGGTTACCAGTTGTGGTTTTCATCTTGAGGATGATGTTGATGTTTTCGTTGATTGTGATATTGTCCGGAGTATCACAATGCTTTGTGCTCGGGGCCGAGAGACATTATATATCGAGTCTTGGTGCTTGACTAGAATGGCATGAGATTAATGTGTTATGTGTAATGTGTCCTTGTAAGTGAATTGAAGTGGATGATCGGGTCGTGGACCCTGTGTTTTGTGACCGGAATGGTTGGGTCGTGGACCCCGTGTTTTGTTAAACGGATTTGTATTTTGAAAAAAATGAACTTTGGGGCTGTGACCCTAAATGGCTTTCGAGGAATTAAGAACATTTTCAATTTTTGATGTTTTCAAAACTCCCGAGATTTGGGAATGTTTTCAAAATGCTTACTTGCTTCGTTTCTGCTTTCAAGACTTGAACTATTTTTTAACTAAATATATCTCGGGAAGTCTTTCGTTATATTCTCGGAATGTGTTGTGTATGGCTCGTATTTGCACTTTATACTTGCACTAGCGAAACAGTGGAGTTTTGCTAACCCCGAGCACCTGGGGTGGATATCTCAGATTGTGTCAGTACATGCAGGTTTTCGGGAGCAAGACACAGGGATCGGCACGAGGGATGATGAAAGACGAATGATACTAATCACACGAAGGCCGCTTTGGGTTCGATTAGTGAGTCCATTGTATTGTCTTTTCCGCTGTCTTATTGTTCGTTGTTGCAAGTATTTTACCCTTGTGTGGGTATGAGTCTGGATGAGTTTATGTATTTTGATTTGTAAGTCAGTGACGAAAGACCAAATCGGTCTATTGGTCCGTTATTTTGATTCGTTGGTATGTAATGTAATGTGTTGTTTTGATGTCTAGCCTGGTGGATCCTCACGGAGAGGGTCTGCGGCGTGTAATATTCCCGGTTTGATCTGGGGGTGTTACAGTCTTGAGATTCACTTATGATATTTCCATACAATGATCTCTATGCGGGTCTGTCCAGTAGTGGTTCTCCAATCAAAACCCATTGATCTGTACCATATGCATAATCATATGATGATTATCGATCAAACTTATTCTAGTATAGTAATCACTTGAGTCTCCACTCAATGCATTGGACCAGGGACATTTGAATAATCTTATTATTCATGAATAACTATTATTCGATTATTATAATATTAAAATATGCACACATTATAATAATCAACGATAAATAAATGATATTAAATAACTTTATTTAAATGTGTTGATTACAAATCTAGGCACATCGAATGTCATAAGGCACTATTCCCAGCAAGGTCGTCGCCCAGAAGTGGCGCACCTTCTCTACGCCTGGAGATGGTGTCAAATAAGCAAGGGTGCGCTACACTTATTAGACCCCGATAGGGTGAAAAATCTGCAAGGGTTGTTAGGTCATCGCGCGGAAGCGGTGCGCCACCCCGAAGTATGGGTATGGCATCAAATATGCAAGGACCATCGCTATGTGGGTATAGGCGTGCGAAGAAGATAGTCCACAAGCCTAGTAAGATGCAGTTTGGAACTTAGAACATTGGCTCTGTCACGGCAAGATCAGTGGAAGTGGTGGAAGTTATGAAATGGGAAAGGATTCACATTATGTGCCTACAAGAGACTAAGTGGGTTGGGAAAAAAGCAAAGATCTTGGTTCCGTGGGTTTATAAACTATGGTATTCGGGAAAAGAAAGAGGAAAAAATAGAGCGGGTATCGTCATAGAAAATAACTTCATAGAGGACTTGGTATATGTGTCTAGAAAGAGTGATAGGATTATGAGTATTAAGCTTGTAGTCGGGTGTGAGATTCTAACTATCAAAAGTGCTTGTGGTGGGGTATAAAATTTTGTGACACTATTTTGTTGCCTCATTAATTCAGGTTATTAAGTCGTAGGGGCTTTTAACCTGATGCCTTAAGTCACGAACTCGGGAATCGTCGACCAAACACTCGCTACATGGATTAATGTGAAAAGAAGCTCGACTGTTTGAAGCATTTGTGTTGTTGCATTGAACCCAAAAATTTTGATTTTTTTTCTTGTGATAAACATTTTACTTGGTCAAAAATAACCATAATAAAGGGATGTCTACAAGCAGTTTCGAATTATTTGGTAGTTGTTGATTAATACACTTAGTTTTGTTAAATTGTGGCAATATTTGATTATGCTAATGTAATTCACCCTATACTCAGTCGAATATTTGACCATTCAAGAGTTTTGTATAGTTACGAGCGAGAAAGATAATATTTGACCAAGGCATGCAGCTAGATTCATCTTGGCTTCGCATCTGAGCCTCGGTACATAAAACCTTCCCGGCCCACTACCTAACTTTCTACATCCCCTCACTACTGTATCTATCTGCTCATCTATCGTTACATAATTTAAAAAAAATCAATATTCCCGGGCGCAAAAATTGAACGCCGCCTTCTTCAATTCATCTCATCACATTTTCCTGTCGAGGAGACTCGGCATTCTCATCTTCTTCTCCTTCTGGAAAGATCTCAAATGCTCTATTCTCCTCTTCTGTTTTGAAAAATACTATTTTTACTACCAAAACCCGTGGGCTCTTGTTGTTATGTACCAAGTTCCCTGGGTCCGTAGGGTCTCCGATTATATTACGATGAGAAAGTGTTATAATATAATGTGATAATTAAATTTTGGATTTTAGCACTAATTGTTATCACAAGATAAATAGTAACAAATTTTGTGATTGTAATAATGCCATATTTTTTGCTATAAATATGTGGTTATGAAATGAAGAAATTATACACAAAAAAAAATCAAGAGAAATTTGAAAGAATTATTTTCTCCATAATATATTTTGTTAGTATAATATCACAAAGTATTACACAAATATTAGTTCTTGTGTTCATAAATTATTTGGTAAGTCTGGTAAGTTTATGTTTCGTTTTCTGATTTGAAATATTCATATGGCTAACCTTGCAAAACTCGACTTTGTTGCTCTCGACATTGCCGAAAAAAATTATATGTCGTGGGCTTTAGATGCTGAAGTTCATCTAGATGCTAACGGTGTGGGTGATACGATCAAATAAGGAAATAGTGCATCAGAACAAAATAAAGCCAAAGCTATGATCTTTCTCCGTCACCATCTTGACGAAAGTTTAAAAACTGAATATCTGACGGTGAAAGATCAATTTGTTCTTTCAAAAAATTTGAAGGAGAGGTATGACCACGTGAAGATGGTAATACTTTCAAAAGCTCGGTATGATTGAATTAAATTGAGATTCCAAGATTTCAAATATGTAAGTGAATATAATTCTATGATATTTAAAATCTCCTCCAAGTTGAAATTACATGGAGAAAATATTACAGAAGAAGATATGATTGAAAAAACACATTATGTTGGAATATTCTATTCCACATAATTATAAAATGGTTTTGATGATGAGTTATTGATGTGTTGTTGATAAAAAACAACAACAATAGATCGAAGCAAAACAATAAACAAGACTAAGATGCATCAAGCTGGAAAACAAGCAGATAACGCACGCTAGTAAGCAAGACTAGCGCATGCTAAATGGAGCAGCTAACATACATTATTTATATAGTGTAACGCATGCTTAGAAAGCTACCTGAAGACTCACCTGATGGAGTAACGCACACGAGATGAAGAGAATAACGCACGCTACATGACTAAGTTAGCACACGCTACATATACAAGTTAACACACACTAACGAATGAATATATCTGTTGTAAAGAATTTCAACGCGGAGATCACGCGGTCAGTCAACGGATCTGAAAAGTGAAGTTTGAACAATATAGCGCATGCTATAGAAGAATAGTTAGCACACGCTAAGTTTGAAATATGTCCGTGGGACCGAAGACTTTCAAGTATCCGACCGTTGTAAACGAAGACCAGGTAGCGCACGCTAAGAGTGGAAGTTAGCGCACGCTAACGAAAGAAGAAAAAGTTACTGGACTGAAGAAAAAAGCAGTTAACATACGTAACCATGCAACATTAACGTACGTAACATGGAATAGCGCACACTAAACAGGAAAAATAGCGCACGCTAATGAAGACAGCAGCTAAAAGCTAGTTGAGGCTTTATGCCTATAAATACCAAGTCATTTGGTATCATTCAACACAACAACTACAAGCAAATCATATATTGATCAGATATCATTATATACACTATAATTGTTGTATTTGTGCTTAATTGATGTTTGAGTGTTCATACACGAAAATATACATGAGAGGAAAGATACGAATTGTAGATTGATTCGGTGTTATTAGGATCGTTGATCCGGCATAATTAGAATCATATCTAAATCCAAGAGAGGTTTGTCTAGTTGCTTCCTTGTCCAATACAAAAGGAAAACGGCTTATCTTGGACCGACATAAAGACAAGAGTGTAAACGGTTTATCTCAGACTGATAGAAGACGAGATTGTAACAGTTTACCTCGAACCGATAGAAGACAAGGCAGAAAAGGTGTTAGGAATACTTGTTAGATTTTGATGATGTCATCTTTGTACTTGCTTATTCAAATGTATGCTTATTACTTGGCAAATGTAAAGAAGAACTAAATGAGTATCTTCTATAGGCCATTTAAGTTAGGCTTAAAATCCGCTAAGTACAAAGTGCAGATAAGTACATCAGAGAAGTTTCGGTCAGACAAGCAACATCAGAGAAGTTTGACCAAACACTGCAGAAAGCCGAGTCACAGTCAAGTGAAAATCAGAGAAGTACTGGTCAACAAATTTATCAGAGAAGTTTGACCAGACTACAGCCAAGTGATCAGACGGAGCCCAAGTCATCTGAAGTTTGACCATCAAGATTAGTCAAGTTCATCAGGTCAGAAGACTTCAGACAATCGTCAGATCATAGAAGTCTCGTCAGGACATCAAAGAAGTCATCGTCAGAGAAGTCCGACGACAGAGAAGTTTGACTGCACATCAGACAGATTGATTTAAAGAGATCAGATAAGTCATGAGTAATTATCCAAGTAAACCTGTCCACGTCAGCATGCGTTGAAAAGTCAATAATTATGGAGAGTCACATGCAGGCGATAAGGGACAGATTGGAGAGATTCTCGGAAGGATATGAATTAAATAAATTCATCCAGACCCACCTCTGAAGACTTTAGTCATATTAAAATCAAAAGATTTGGCGCTTCCATGTGAAAGTCTTCACAACGGTCGAAAATGGATTAAAATAAGGGAATCCAGCCTTGCAACGTTTAAAAAGAAAAACAAAGAAGTCTACTTCTCCAACGGACGGATTTGTTACAAATTTGCAACGGCTATAAAGAAAAGATCTAAGGATTGACAAGCTAGAAATATCTTAAGATTTGAAAGACCAAGGTACGATACTATACTCTCAAGTAATTAAAGCAATCAAGCGATCAAGAAATCTATAGCATCGTGAAGAGCAGCATTCACATTTCACATACGAAGAAAGCTCTTAGTTGGAGAAGACAAAACACTCTTGTCTTAAAACCTGAGTACGGGGTACTTCACTGGTTGAAATTGCACGACTGATAGGCATCCAAGGATTTGGAGATCGAGTGGTGCTAGGCAGTGAGAAAGGAGTTGCAACGACAGGATTTCCACTAGTTGGAAGTTGCTGTAGCTAAGTTGTAGAATCACTGTAATATTTATCACTGGTTGAAAATTATAGTGGATTCATCTCCAACTGGTTTGGAGAAAATTGGATCAGTAGAGGACTACCCCACCTCTGAGACCACTATAAATTGCCTGCGTGTTTTACTATTTTCATCATACTTAAGTGCTGTATTCATACTTAGTGTTTCATTGTTTATATTTCTGTATTCATCATCAGCTGACTTCCGCACTTACATTGTCTACAGACGACTCTAAGTCATCTGTACCATCAGCTGAGAAACTCCTTAATTCCTACTTGTAAAAAGAGTTTCAACAAGTCTATTCACCCCTCCTCTAGATTTATTTCTGACGACTTGTGACCTACAAGTGGTATCGGAGCGGTTGGTTCAATTTTTCAGAACCAGATCCGTATATCGAGGATATATATTTTATCGCTCATTAAGAATGGAACACATGCAATACATGCATTCTAGATTACCTGTTTTTTCAGTTGACGAGTATGATCTTTGGAAGATAAGTATGCAGGCACATTTATCTTCTATTCATGACGACATGTGGTGCATAATCGAAGACGGTCCTTTCATTTTCTAGAAGGACAACACTCCTGAGGAGATAGCAGCCGGGAAGCCAAAGAAGATCCCCAAGAAGAGGACGGAGCTGACCATTGAAGAGAGGAAGCTGGCCAACCTTGACAACCGGGCCATAGATGTGCTATATCATACTCTTTACAAGTCAACCATGGTCAAGATCAAGAATTGCCAAAATGCCAAATAAATTTGGGATACCCTTGCCGTGATGTGTGAAGGTATAGAGCTGATAAAAGAAAATAAGTTGTCAATCGCTACCCAAAAGCTTGACAACTTCCAGATGAAGACCGGAGAATCAATAGACCAGGTGGACACAAGGTTCACAGAGATCATCAATGAAATAAACTCCCTTGGAAAAACTTATGGCAATAGGGAGATGGCCTGGAAGGTGTTAAGATCACTTAGCCCTGAATGGAGCATGAAGGCGGTGGCCATGAGGGAATCCAAAGACCTCAATAAAATAAAGATTCAAGAACTATTCTCTGACCTGAAGGCTTATGAATTCGAACTCCCAAGTTCATCATTAAACGAGCCTGCAGAGAAGGGGATAACATTTGTAGCCGAGTCCCCCGCTAAGAACCTGTCTGATGTCAAACCTCCAAATCCACTCAATTTTGAGGAAGAGATTGTGTTTATAATGCAAAGATTCAGCAATTTCCGAAAGAATTACTCCAAATATAAGAAGAATTATAAGGAGAATACAAGGAGAAATCAAAAAGCCGGGAGCTAAAAGGTGAAATGCTATAACTGTCATAAGACAGGACACATTCAAATCGATTGTCCTGATCTTAAGAAGGACGAGAGCAAGAAGGAGGTGAGCAGAAAAGAAGATCGAGCCCTCATTGGAGAAGACCAAGAGAAAGTGGAATCAAGCAGCGGATTCTTCTCTGATGATGATGAGGAATATGACTGTATGATGGCCAACCTAGCTGATGAAGAGGTAACATCAAAACCCTCTAATTCAAATAATAGTTCAGACATGTCACAAGACATAGACTTACACGAGTCGGTAAATCATCTTCTCAAAGACTTTGAGAAATTAAAATTTGCACACCTATCTGTATCAGCCGAGAAGACCCAGCTCCAAGATGAGAATAGGCAGCTGAAAAATGATTTTGAAAAACTCAGCCTAGAGTTGAATAAAACCAAATCTGATATTGAAAAACAGGCTGCAGACAATTTTAAAAACCAGGCTCATATCACCACAGCTAAGATAAAACGATTTGCTGTTTTGAATAGTGAAAAATCAGCTGCACTTGCTCATGTCAAAGCTGAGTTTACTAAACTGACTCAGCTAAGTAAAACTCAGGCGAAGAAAATAACCTCCCTGAAGGCGTCTCTAACTTTGGATGAATTTTGTATGAACAAAAGGCCACTATATTCTGGATCAGGCCTTGGATATGACCCCAACACTCCCTCTAGTTCTAATACTACTTTCATCAAGGGAGAAACACTTGTCCCGTCTGCTGAGCCTAATTACAAACCAGTGTTTCAAAATAAGCAGCAGCCAAGTCACAAGTCTAGGCTACAGCCAAGGTATACAAGGCAGCCACCTAGACATGAGACTAGGTAATGGCCAAGGCAGAAGCAGCAGCCCGGACAACATGCCCATTATTATCAAAGACTCCCTAAAAACATATTTCAAAATGGGAGGGGCAAATGGAAACCTCAAGGTTATCCAAGTTTTCAAAATGAACAGATGTGGAGACCCCAAAGATTTTATAAATGGTCTCATCCAAGATTTAGAAATGGCTCACATCAATTTTATGAGGCATATCCAATACACAATCCTAACAGAGGATACAAGCCCAGACAACACACACCATTTAGGGGTAATAACAACAAATTTCATAATCCAGGAGAAATCAGTTCTCCTGGAAACCAACTAACCCCCGAGGACCCACACAGATTTGGGTACCTAAATCTCTGCTTGTTTGATTGCAGAAAAGGTGGAAGGACAACTACCACATCTCCACAAATTCAAATATTGGAGGTGAATAATGGTTTGTAGATTCTGGATGCTCAAGGCACATGACCGGGAACAAGAAGGTGCTGTCAAATTATATCAAAGAAAGAGGTCCAGACGTAACCTTTGGAGATAGCTCTAGAGGTCAGACTAAAGGCTTTGGAGAGCTGCACAGAGGAAACATCACTAAATTAAAAGTTTATTATGTCAAAGGGCTCAAAAACAACTTTTTGAGCATAAGCCAATTTTGTGATGGGAAGAATCTAGTAGTCTTCACCATTTGGAAATGCATGTTGATAGATATCCTATCTGGAGAAGTGAAGCTACAAGGATTCAGAAGGAGATATGTCTATATGATAGATTGGAAAACAGGAACTCCCAAAACCTGTTTTCTATCCAAGACAATAGCTGAGAATGGTTGGCTGTGGCACAAGAGACTATGTCACCTAAACTTCAAAGCCATCAACAAGATTAGTTCTCGTGTCGGTCGAGGACTTACGTAAGATGTTTTCGAAAGGAAGATCTCGTGATGCATGTCGAAAGGGAAGGCACTGCAGCATCATTCAAGCCAGTCCAACCTACCACTCTCACAACAAGGATCTTAGATCTACTTCACATGGATCTATTTGGTCCTATCAAGCCAAGGACCCTAAGTGGAAGAAAGCATGCTCTAGTAGTAGTAGATGACTACTCAAGGTACACATGGATTGTCTTTCTATATAAGAAGAGTGAAACCTTGACAAAGCTGCCTGAGCTGCTGAGAAGTATCCAGAATGAGAAATCTCTCTCAATCATCAAGATCAGATCAGATAGAGGAGGAGAATTTCTCAACAGAGCAATCACTGAGTACAGTGATCGGAATGGGATCCAGCACGAGCTCTCTGCAGCCAAGACTCCACAGCAAAATGGTGTTGCCGAAAGAAGAAACAGAACCTTGAAGGAAGCAGCCAGGTCCATGATTGCAGAAAAGACCTGCCCAAAAGGTTCTGGGCTGAAACTATCAACACAGCATGTGACACTCAGAACAGGAGTATGATGTAGGGAGACATGGCAAAACTCCCTATGAGGTTTGGAATGGCAGAACACTAAATGTTGCATATTTTCATATTTTTGGTTGTAAGTGTTTCATCCACAACAATGGTAAAACCCAACTAAATGCCTTTGATGCTAAAACTGATGATGGTCTCTTTATGGGATATTCACAAAGAAGCAAGGCATATAGAGTTTTTAACAAAAAAACCTTAATTGTGGAGGAAACACCTCATGTGGTACTTGATGAATCTACTGCTGAGTACAGGAAACAGGTGGAACTGATTGAGGATAAGCTCAAAACCACCACCCTGGAAGAAATCATTGTTCATGATACAAGAATGATGGACTCACCTGCAGACCAGCCTGAAGACCCAACTGCAGATCAGATAGGACCTCAAAACCTACTTGATCTAGTTGCTGCTGATAAAGACCCATCTATAGCTGATAAAGACCCATCTGCAGATCAGACAAGATCCCCACCAGCAGATGACAAGACCGTAGCTGATCCAGTTGCAGACCAAGGAAGTCAGAACCAAGCTGATGCAGAAAGAGAAGAAGTCCACCAGAGCATCTCTACAGGGGGAACAAACCCTGGAGACGAAGAACAAATCACCAAATGGCTTAGAGATCACCCCATTCAGCAAATCATTGGAAACCTAACTGATGGAGTCAAGACCAGACAGTCCACTCTACCAGCAGGAATGGCAATGTTTTCATGCTTTATGTCTCAAATAGAACCCAAGACTACAGAACAATCCTTGGAAGACTACTCATGGATCAATGCAATGCAAGAAGAGCTCAACTAGATGGAAAGGAACAATGTTTGGGAACTAACTGACAGACCAGATCACAAGAAGGTTATTGGCACCAAATGAGTGTACAGGAACAAATGTGAGGGAGATGGAGCTGTTGTTAGGAATAAATCCAGACTTGTTGCTAAAGGTTATGCACAATGTGAAGGAATAGATTTTGATGAAACCTATGCACCTGTTGCAAGATTAGAAGGCATCAGACTATTCCTTGCATATGCTGCATTCAAGGATTTTGAAGTCTAGCAAATGGATGTGAAGAGTGCCTTTCTAAATGGAATTCTAGAAGAAGAAGTCTATATAGAGCAACCCCCTGGATTTGTCAAAGGAGACAAAGTCTACATGATTCTAAAAGCTCTATATGGACTTAAGCAGGCACCAAGAGCATGGTATGAAACACTCTTTGTGTTTCCAGAGAAGAATGGTTTCAGCAAAGGAAAAGTAGACAAGACTCTATTCAGAGTGGAGCATGAAAGCCACATATTATTAGTGCAAATATATGTGGATGATATCATATTTAGCTCAACCATCCCGGAGCTGTGTGATAAATTCTCAAATCTCATGCAAGGAGAATTTGAGATAAGCATGATGGGAAAGCTAAATTTCTTCCTAGGTTTGCAAGTCAAACAGATGGAAAATGGAATTTTCATCAATCGAGCCAAATATACCAGAGAATTAATTAAAAGATTTGGAATGGAATCAGCCAAACCAGCAACAATCCCTATGAGCACAAGCACACATCTAGATGCAGATGAAGGAGGCATATCAGTGGATTCAACCCACTACAGAGGACTTATTGGATCACTCATTTATCTGACTGCAAGCAGACCAGACATATCATATGCCCTAGGAGTATGTGCTAGATTTCAATCCAAGCCAAAGCAGTCACACCAAGATGCAGCTAAGAGGATAATCAAATACCTTAAATCTACAGTCATTGTTGGACTATGATATCCTAAGGATGATAACTTTGAGCTATCAGGATACTCAGATGCAGACTTCGCAGGATGTAAAATTAATAGGAAGAGCACCAGTGGAACGTGCCAATTCCTAGGAACCAGACTGATATCCTGGTTTAGCAAGAAGCAGGTATCTAACTTTATATCAACAACAGAGTCAGAATACCTAGCTGCAGGTAGCTGTTGTGCCCAAATTTTATGGATCAGACAATAGCTAAGGGACTACAACATCATTACAAATGAAGTCCCAATATGGTGTGATAACAACAGTGCAATCGCTATAACCGACAATCCAGTATTGCACTAAAGGACGAAGCACATTGATGTTAAACATCATTTCATAAGAGACCACATGCTTAATAAGAGAGTCAGAGTAGAAAGAGTCAGCACAGAATACCATATTGCTGACATATTCACCAAACCTTTACCAGAAGAAAGGTTTTTGGAGCTGAGCACGGAACTTTGATTACTAGATTGGGAATCTAGTACAGACGAGAAAGCTAACTGAGCAGATCAGACAAGAAGACGAAGGCCAGACGAAGAAACCTAGCTGATCGAGACTACAGGCAATACAACTCACCTGATGCAGATCAATCAAACAAGTCAAACGGTCAACCAGCTAAGTTCTCTATCCCTGACCGACTCTTGAATATTAAATTATTATCTACACGTGGCAACTACACGTTCACACGACCTCCATAATGACCAATTAAATCCAACCATCACTTTTCAAATTTTCAAAAGCTGGACCACCGATTAATTTAATTTGAGTTTTAAAATCTCAAAAGGTGGACCACCGCTTAAATAAATGAATATTAAATTCCAAACGTCTCTTCACTTTTCTATTTAAGGATGGGGAAAATTATTTCACAACTTTACCTTCTTCAAAACACTCAAACCCAAATTTTCAAAAGCACAAAAAACTTTCGAACTTTCAATACACTCAGAAACAAATTTCTTATGCGGAAATGGAATCATACTTCGACGGCGTGAATCTAAAGGCTGTGAAGGACCAGATTATTTTTAGTCTGGTGGTCGATTTCGAGGGGCTGCTCGAATCAAATCTGGACAAGGACGTGTATGACATTATCAGTTCCATGAAGATGAATGGGATTTATGCATTCATGAGCATCAGCCCTAAATCTCTCTTTAAGGAGACGGTTATCACGTTTTTCAAGGAGACTGAAGTGCTGGAATCGGGCATCAAGAGCTCGATTTTTGGAGAAGCAGTAACAATTACTCCGCATATAGTCAGAGAGGCTTTCGGTATGAAATCTCAAGGCATGGTCGTAGAGGCATT
Source organism: Orobanche coerulescens (assembly GCA_033398695.1). NCBI lineage: Eukaryota > Viridiplantae > Streptophyta > Magnoliopsida > Lamiales > Orobanchaceae > Orobanche > Orobanche coerulescens. The sequence continues at coordinate 58,893,876 of CM065803.1, forward strand.
GAAGCAGAACGCAACTGACATCTGGCTGAAGATCAAGGCTGTTGACCAGCCGTCAAAATTGAAGTTAACTGCCAAGAGGAGTGAGTTGTGGAAGGAATATCGTTATGCGCTGGACATTACCAACAAGATAGTGATGGGTATGACTGACAGCTACGATCAGCTGTCATCAGCCAAATTTACAGTTATGGGAGCCCTAATTCAGTCTGAGCCAATTGACTGGGTAGACTACATCTACATACAATTGGTTTGTGAAGTGAATAAAGTCCAATGGCTAGCTGATGAGAAGAGGTTCAAGACCAAATTGGCCTTTGGGACACAGGTCGGTTGGATTCTGGAGTATTTAGGCCTTGCGAAGGGAAATGCAGATCCCTTCCACGTCAATAAAAGACTTGGTCACCTAGACCAAGAAACTTTGAGAAGATTGGGCAGTGTAAGGAAAGTAGCTAAAATACTGGAGGAAATGCCTATTAAGCCTACACCCTACAGATATCCCTCAAGCTCAGACGAGTCTGATGGAGACCAAGCTGCAGCCCGCGACTTACCTGCAGATCAGTCTGATTCAGACTCAGCCAACACTCCACTAGCTCTACTTTCAAGAGAAGGGGACCAGCCCCGGGAGAGCCATCTTTGATTCAATCTTCACCTGAACCCTCCCTCAAGAGGCCCAAGCGTCTAATTTTTGAGGAGGAAGAGCGACCATATCACCTATCTGCACCTGAACCTGCCCCTGCAGATCAGATGCAGATCACCCCTTCACCAGTCCCTATCCCTATCCAATTAAAACTTGTTGCTGAAGTGGTTCCTCTACTCACCCTGCCAGACATAACTGAGGAAGAGGAAGCTGATGTTGTAATAACATTCCTGAGGCAGGATATTCTCTAAACTTGCTTGACACCAATCCTTTGGGGCTAACTGTTGAACAGCTCCAAGAGGTAAAACAAAAAGCCCTTCAAGTGTCTTTCATTAATGTCTATGACGAATGGAAATACTTTAAATCACTTCCATTCTCACAATTACAAATTCTTGTGGAAAACAGTAGCTTGGATCTTCCCCAGGCTACAGAGGAGCTTCTCAAGAATTTCTGTCATGAAACTGACATCTTTTTAATGCTCAAACCAAATTGGTTTTTGTCCAATTTCAAAACAAATATGGACAAATGTGTTTTTCTTGCAATGGAAGGTGTCCTGGTTGGCACTGTTCCCGGTGATGGGAGTGGGAGTGGAGAGAAGAGCATAAGAATTGAAGAAGTTGAAAAAGAAGTATCTGAGAAGAAAGAGCAAGAAGAAAAAATTATAGTTGAAGAAAAAGGAGAAGAAGTGAGACAGGAGGAAGAAGAAAAAGAAAAAGAAGAAAATATTGTAGCTGAAAAACAATCTAGTGAAGAAGAGCAAGAGAAGACAGAAGAGTTCGCAGAAGAAGAAGAAGAAGGAGAAGAAGTTGATCAAAAAGAAAAAGAAGAAGATGATGAGGAGGAGGAGGAGGAAAAGAAGGATGATGAGGAGGAAAACAAGGATGATGAAGAGGAAGAGAAGGAAGAAGAAAAAGAGGAAGAAGAGAAGGAAGAAAAAAAAGAGGCAGAAGAAGAAAAAGAAGACAAGGATGAAGTCAGACAAGATGAGCATGGGGCACCTACCCAAAACCCCAGCTCAGATGAAGAAGAAGACAGATTGGGGACACCAGACCAAACCCCATCTGATCAGTCGCGTGCAGACAGTAGTCTGCAGACAGGTAGGTTAACTGCAAACCTACCTGCAGGCGGAGAAAGCTCAGGTGAGCATTCCCCTCAGGCAACACCCACCTCACCTGCGGTGGTTGACCTGATCAGAAGAATTGTCAAAGAGACTGTTGGGGAGTTGCTTGCCACAGAAATCAAACCTGACCTGCAGATGGTTCACACCCTAAACACCAAGATAGACACCTTACTACAGAGAGGTGTACCTCCTCCTCCCACAAACTCCAGGATGCCTCTTGGCATGACAGACTGGATGGTAAGAGTTGAGCAGCAATTGACTATGCTAGTTGATGCTGGCAAAAAGGGGGAAAGAAGTAAGCAGAGGGAAGTGAGAGAAGTAACTGGTCAGAAACAAGCAGCTAATCAGGAACTCAGATCTAAGAAAAGGCAAGATATCCCCTCACTTGAAGCCGGGACATCAAGCCTAAAGAGGAAGGAAGTAGCTGCCCCGAATCAAGATGAAGACCAGCCTGCCCTGAAGAAAACAAGAACCAGGCAAGGAGAGGAGCGTAGATTCGAATGGGAGGGAAAACAACTGTGGGACGTTGAAGAGTTTTTACCTGCAGGGTTCATGACTGTTTGGGCGGATGCCAAGAAGGAGTTCACAGAAAAGTACTATCTCTGGGAGATACTCCAGGGCAAAAAAAGCTCCCCCCCAATAGATTTTCATCAATTATATGAACACCAGATGGCCTACTCTTTGGAAGCTCGCACTTAAATAAGAAAACAACTGGGATGCTTACCCTATGATCCCTACATTTAGAGCAGAAGAGCCTCCTACCAGATTGGACGGAGAGCTGGATGAGCTTGAACTGCAGGAAGAAATTAGAGCACTATGTGAAAAGAATAGCTTCTCAACCCTAAACGAGCAGAACTTTGCCTCCCAGATCATAAAAAGGAAGTACGGACATGAACCTGTCTGTAAGAGGCCTATTGGAGCCAAATTATATAGGCCTCCCAAGCAAACTATCCGCAGAGGCAGAGGCAGATATGATATGATTTATTGTACTTGTACTTTTTCATGTAACTTTTTGTTTTTAAGTACTTGTAATTTTTTCTGTATTTGTTTTATCATTGAAATCTATGTACTTGTAAACAATACAGAAAATTAACAGTTATTTGAACGACAACCTCTAGTTGTCTCAAAACAAGAGTGATTTTAGTTTGTGTCTTGCACTTGATTATGTGCAGACCTGTTCTTCATTTGAATAATTTGCTTAAATTTTTGCCATCATCAAAATAGGGGGAATTTGTTAGGAATACTTGTTAGATTTTGATGATGTCATCATTGTACTTGCTTATTCAAATGTATGCTTATACTTGGAAAATGTAAAGAAGAACCAAATGAGTATCTTCTATAGGCCATTTAAGTTAGGCTTAAAATCGGCCAAGTACAAAGTGCAGATAAGTACATCAGAGAAGTTTCGATCAAACAAGAAACATCTGAGAAGTTTGACCAAACACTGCAGAAAGCCGAGTCACAGTCAAGTTAAAATTAGAGAAGTACTGGTCAACAATTTTATTAGAGAAGTTTGACCAGACTGCAGTCAAGTGATCAAACGGAGCCCAAGTCATCTGAAGTTTGACCATCAAGATCAGTCAAGTTCATCAGGTCAGAAGACTTCAGACAAGTCGTCAGATCAGAGAAGTCTCGTCAGGACATCAGAGAAGTCATCGTCAGAGAAGTCCGACGACAGAGAAGTTTGACTGCACATCAGATAGATTGACTTAAAGAGATCAGATAAGTCATGTCTGAGTAATCAGCCAAGTAAACTTGTCCACGTTAGTGTAACACCCCCAAGTTATTCAGGGTATATTACAGCGCCGTGAGCCCCGCCGTGGGACCCACAAGGCTAAACATACGCGGAACTATAAACTTGACCGAGAAGGTCTACATACAATGGAAAGAAAGACGATACAAATGGTATTCAAAACCATAACCAATGAAACCATATACATCACTGCACAAATCAATACCTCGGCAACACAGGCCGGAACATCAAGGAAACTGAAATACAATACTCGAGTATTTAAAATCCATTCCAGTACAACAACACTGAATGGAGGAATCCAAGAAAATAACCGGAGACAAGACATGATCACACTTGCCCATCATCTTCATGCCGACCTGCACTGTCTGTCCGCTCTCTGGAACTCGAAATACATGAAACGTATTTCCCCATAAAGGGGTTAGCCGTCGAATAGCTAGTGCAAGTATAACAATATGAAACATAATAATCCTCGACAATAAAGTAAATGTAATCCGCCAATTCATCAATATCCGACAATTCATCAATTTAAGACTAGTATTCATTAATAAATAAAATCTCAAGACGTATGTGAATGACGTATAAAAGGTTAGTTCATATCATACGACGTTACATCTAGGAATGCCACAAACGGTTCGCTCATTACATGCCAATATTATTTCATATGAATGCCGTAGAAACGGTTGCTCATATCAACCATGGAATCGCACTGCAGGCTACGAAACACTCAGAGGACCATAGGCCCGTCCCGGAGTGGCTAGAAATAATCATACCATCAATATTTCATACTTTCAAAGTCGAGAACGTACAATCATAAATGTATACTTGCCTTAATAAACGTTACCGAAGATCCCGAAGAACACGGTTCGACCGGGAAGCTTGAACCACGAAGAAGACAACGAACGGAAGGGTTTAGACTTGAGTTCTTCACAAGGATTTCGTCCCTAAGTCATATCAATGATAAATCAACAATCGTACGATGAATAATAATCGTACAACGCACAAAACCCCCCTCTTAGACCTTTTGTCGGACACCTTCAAGGCGTCGACTACTAACTCAACCGAAACGACGAATCAATACACTCCAACCGTGGAATAACGATGAAAATGATAGAATACACCTAAATCATCATCAATCCATCACTAATCTAAATTACTACGGATTAAAAGGATGAAGTCAAACAAAATCCCCAATTTCCAACACAAAATTTGAAGTGTTCTTGAATAATCTTACAATAATCCGATGAATACTCAAACATGTCCATAATCATGCGTATATCACTTCATACCCCATGATTTTAACATCCAAAACATCATTACCCAACCCGAAATCGAAATCCAAGAGGTTTGATAAAATTACCTTTGAAGATCCAAGTACTTTGATCCGGAGAATACGCGATAGATCGATGATCCGAGCTTAAAAATCGAAAATAGATGAAGGAAGTCACACACTCAAGTGATAGATGAAGAAACTTCCCTCTCTCAAGCCTTCTCTCTCGTGTGGAGGTGAAGAAATGAAAAAGTATCGGTTGAATCGCACAAAAAAAACGCAGATATAGGGTAAACTGTCATGTGTGCCGCGGCTCAGTAGAGGTGTGCCGTGGCACAGACCCAAAATTTGCTCCCAGGGATCGGCAGTGTGCCGCGGCTCAGCCCAGGTGTGCCGCGGCACCGGGTACAGGCGGTTTTGGCCAAATCTGGAAAATGAGCGTGACTTAGCTAATTCGACCATAACTCCCTCGTCTGGACTCCGATTGACTCACCGTTTGAACCATTGGAAATCTAACTCGATGCTTTATAATATTGCAAACATTTAGAATTTTTGGAGTTTCCAAAAATTAATGGTGATTTAACAAAGTCGAACTCATACGTGGAAAAGTCGCTAAAGAACATGGAATTCAACAGAACGATACCGAAACGAACTCGGATGACAAAAAGTGTAGAATTAATCATTCTTAGGATGACGAAACGGTCCCAAGAAAGTTGTCAAAAACGGACTTCCGCCAAAAACAGAAAATTTCCGGGGAACAAAATTACGGGTATTACATTCTACCCTCCTTAAAAGAAGTTTCGTCCCGAAACTTAAACAGGTAGGGAGAAGAAATATTTCGCCAGGAAAAACTCAAAGAGATACACAAGAACCAAAACTTACGCCCAAACGGCGAATCATCAATATAGAACACAACAATACATTACCCGAAGGTAAACCAAACCAATGCCGAAAAAGATACGAATTCACAATGCCCGAAGGCTCCAACGGAAATACCGATACATCACAATGGCCTGAAAGCCGAACAGCCCAAATCTGTAATTCATCACAAAATAGATCTCAAAGAAACTAACCTGACTGTCGGACATACCCCTCGGCGTATGAACAACCAGTCGCAAATCGTCGGACATATCCAATACAACATGGACTACGAACGATCAATCAATAAAGCTCAAGAGGGACATCACAGTACGCCCGATCCGGAAATGTGTCCGTGCACATGTCCACCCCGTATACGGAATCCAGAATATACGTGTGACAATGTACCTAATTAGCCTCAAGAACTACATCTCGTGTGCACGGTCCAATGCGGAAATATCCACGCATGACCATCGAGTGCCTGGCTAAAAATCCTACACATAACCAATCGGCACGCAGACATGATTCCGGATATGCCACGATACAACATGACAACGAAACTCAAGGGATAAAACATCCAATATGGATCATACGACTCACCAAGTGAACGATGACACACGAATAATGAAAGATCGACACGACCAACGATATTCAAAACAACCATCCTGGGATCAGAATTCCCTAAGGACCGATTAACACGAACAACGATCACAACACAACAGTTCGGAAAATCCTCAACCTTCAAAGATCACAAAATTACCGAGTTCACAAGAATAATGGTGTGCTGCCTTGAATCGGTCAACACGACAATAATAATTCAACGGATGGGAACTATCTCTTTGACAGCGGATGGGAATTATCTTTGATAATCCCAATTCAATATATCGATTATCGTTAGAGCGGATAATCGATAATAATTAGACAACGGATGTCTCGGCACCTTTAATCGGTTACCGATAACGAAGATGATAATCGAATACGTCAATGCCTTCAATCGGCCAAAATGACATCAATAGAAAAACACTGATATCAATAACGACGATTCACAAAAAATATCTTGATGGAACATCAATCAATAATAACAATCGCTACGTCGATGCCGCGAATCGGCTATCGACAACAATATCTCAAAGAAACATCAATCAACAATAACAATCGATATGTCGATACCGCAAACCGGCTATCGACAATAATATTACCAACAAGTATCGCAATGCCTTAAATCGGCCATTTACGAATAACAATAATATTTGGCATAATTTGCCGAAGGGTATCGTATCAAACAATCCCCTGATATCAACAAAATCATAAAGAGACCAAGTCTCGAAATGATACACACATTCATACACATACGTGATAACATTAATCTCATTGACCAGTACAAGTATAAAACTTGCCTCGATATCAATACAACGTACTGTTACCAATTCAGTTGATTTCGTCTTACGAATTCCCTCAGTCTCGACCAAGTTAATCTACGAACCCTTCAACCTTTACCGCAACACAACAGTCATACTCTATGATCAAACATCATATCTTATTGTAAAACGAAGGATTGATAATCAACCGGTTCGATGACGACCAATATCAATGCCACCAAACCACAAACTCAATCGTTTTACCATATCTCGACTAATCACAGTCTGAACAATCCAACTCAGACACTTACAAATCCTGTCCACAATACGAGTCGAAATATGATGATCATATCAGCAACCAATTCGGACCAATAATAAGGGTCTAAATGTTCCAACTCAATTCTTAAATACGAATTGACAGGGTTCCCTTCTCGTAAATCCATCGTTAAAATTTACTTATGACCGTCATCAATTCGAATCATCCGACTGGTTCAAAACAATAGATAATCATATTAAAAAGGTTATCAAACAATCCAATCATTCGACTTGAATATTTGCTCCATACGTATGGGCTTCCAAATTCAGAGAAGAATAATAATTTCATCAAACTCGTAACCACATTCGTATTCCTATACGAATATTATTTCAAACACATACTTTAGCTCTAGATATGAATATTCCATATTCATTTTACAAAACATCAACACTTTCTTAAAAATTTCCATCACCTCATATAATTCAAGAGTTCTTCAAGAACATGAAATATCCGAAATCACGTTCAGAACAACATATCCGAGGTATATATCTCCATGTTACCATTTCCTTCATCATGCCCTTCATACAACCTTAAGAATCGCAACAATACCGTTATCATCATATTAAGAAGATCTCAATAGTCATATCAACATCCGAAATCTCTTATTACAATTCCAATAAAACTCGTATAGCATTATCACATGATACCAAGATTGTAATACCCCAGATCCTCCTGGGAATATTACACGCCGTAAACCCTTCTCACAAGGATTTACCAGGTTAAGCACAATTTTCCACGTCATTTCAAAAAATGCCAAAAAGACCGATGACGGTAATATTTTTCAAATACTAAAAAAAAAAAAATCATTTTCCAAATACCGTCAAAACGATCAAGGCTAAAATGCCAAAAACTCAGTTTAGGGAATCGGTTTTACAAAATAAAATTCAGTTGGCAAAATACCAAAAGCCATTTTAAAATACTCACGCAGCGGATAAAAATACAGTCCAATTTATGCATTTACATTGAAATAATACGAACATCGAAATACACGATTCCCAACATACTCCCTCCCAAGTAGTAATCCTTAAAAAAAAACAAACCACTATCAAAGGGATACGAGGATTACCTTGTATGGACGAACCATGAAGAAAGAATAATTGAACTCCACTCCAAGAATCATCAAATCATCATAGTCATCATATGGCCTCAAGAACATCAAGAACTCTATGATTCCATAATCATAATCAATATATTCAAAGCATATCATTATCTTCCTTCAACATAAACCTCATAGAATATGGATAACACACTAAATCACTTCAAGAATCAACAATAGTTCCATAACCAAGCTCTAATTCCATGATTCCAAGCTCACAATCATGTTAGAAGTGTTTAGAACACTCTTAGAAGTGAAGAGGGACGAGTTTTGGAGAAAATATCTCAAAGGATCGTGAGAGAAATGAAAGGCAACACTTCAATATATAAATTGCACCCTCATTACGTACGTAAGTGTCCTTTCTTAACGTACGTAACAGCTTTAACGTACGTAATCCAAAATCCATAACGTACGTAACCAACTCACTGTCTCATTCCGTGCAGTCCATTACGTACGTAACCCATACCATATAACGTACGTAATATACCAGTTGACTTGCTACAGTACAATGGTCGTGTTACGTACGTAACACGTCCTGTATAACGTACGTAACACGTACGTTGACTCACCTGTCAACATCCTCCGCCGAAAGTTGCCGAAACAGGGTCCCACCTGCCGACCAGGACTCGGTCCTGTCCGATGCCTTCGTTACGTATGTAATACCTTAGCCTTTACGTACGTAACCATGCCAATCTTACGTACGTAATCTCACCTTATTAACGTACGTAATAATTCCATACTTAGCCAATTTCAACAATTCCTGTCCAAAGTCACGACATACCAAATACGAGCATACGGCAAAATCAATACATATACTCAATTCAATAACATTATCAAACGTTCACAACGTCCTCGAGCATAATTAACCATCCACGATATCCAATATATAAACGAAAAAGAGAAAAAAAAAGAAAAAAAAAATATCCGAAAAATCAGGGTATTACACTCTACCCCCTTAAAAATAAGTTTCGTCCTCGAAACTTGCAATCTCTCGTACAAACAACATTTCAACGGAAATCCAAAATCACCAAGATAACCAAGAATTATCGACTAATCCGAACAACATACTTACAGGTCAGTGAAGTCGAAGATCTCCCGTGATACTAGCGTGCGACTCCTAAACAAAGTCTCAACATAATACCGATACACACCCATATCGCAATTAACAACTTAACAAAATCTCAAGGAAGAGTTCACGTCCGTGACCACGGCCACGATTCTTCCTACTTTCAACCAACATTCTGAAGGGCACCTACGTGCGTAAGTATAATCCAAATCGCACATTCTCGAAGTGACCAATTCCCAAGAATACCAAGGTATAAACGAAACGATTAAGAAAAATACAAGAAGAGTGAGAGGACTTACAAGTACCGGTCACACTGTGATGATGGCAGAGTAGTGATACTGTGGGCAAATGACGACTCAATCGACCCAAAAGACCGACAGCCTAGGTATCCATAAACCTAAGCTCCGATACCATATTCTGTAACACCCCCAAGTTATTCAGGGTATATTACAGCGCCGTGAGCCCCGCCGTGGGACCCACAAGGCTAAACATACGCGGAACTATAAACTTGACCGAGAAGGTCTACATACAATGGAAAGAAAGACGATACAAATGGTATTCAAAACCATAACCAATGAAACCATATACATCACTGCACAAATCAATACCTCGGCAACACAGCCGAACATCAAGGAAATCAAATACAATACTCGAGTATTTAAAATCCATTCCAAGACAACAACACCGAATGGAGGAATCCAAGAAAATAACCGAGACAAGACACGGATCACACTTTCCCATCATCTTCATGCCGACCTGCACTGCCTGTCCGCTCTCTCGAACCCGAAATACATGAAACGTATTTCCCATAAAGGGGTTAGCCGTCGAATAGCTAGTGCAAGTATAACAATATGAAACATAATACTCTCGACAATAAAGTAAATGTAATCCACAATTCATCAATATCCGTCAATTCATCAATTTAAGACTAGTATTCCTAATAACTAAAATCTCAAGACGTATGTGAATGCCGAGAAACGGTTCGTTCATATCATACGCCGTTACATGTAGGAATGCCAAAACGGTTCGCTCATTACATGCCAATATTATTTCATATGAATGCCGAGAAACGGTTCGCTCATATCAACCATGGAATCGCACTGAGGCTACGAAACCCTCAGAGGACCATAGGCCGTCCGTGAGTGGCTAGAAATAATCATACCATCAATATTTCATACTTTCAAAGTCGAGAACGTACAATCATAAATGTATACTTGCCTTAATAAACGTTACCAAAGATCCCGAAGAACACGGTTCGACCGGGAAGCTTGAACCACGAAGAAGACAACGAACGGAAGGGTTTAGACTTGAGTTCTTCACAAGGATTTCGTCCCTAAGTCATATCAATGATAAATCAACAATCGTACGATGAATAATAATCGTACAACGCACAAAACCCCCCTCTTAGACCTTTTGTCGGACACCTTCAAGGCGTCGACTACTAACTCAACCGAAACGACGAATCAATACACTCCAACCATGGAATAACGATGGAAATGATAGAATACACCTAAATCATCATCAATCCATCACTAATCTAAATTACTACGGATTAAAAGGATGAAGTCAAACAAAATCCCCAATTTCCAACACAAAATTCGAAGTGTTCTTGAATAATCTTACAATAATCCGATGAATACTCAAACATGTCCATAATCATGCGTATATCACTTCATACCCCATGATTTTAACATCCAAAACATCATTACCCAACCCGAAATCGAAATCCAAGAGGTTTGATAAAATTACCTTTGAAGATCCAAGTACTTTGATCCGGAGAATACGCGATAGATCGATGATCCGAGCTTAAAAATCGAAAATAGATGAAGGAAGTCACACACTCAAGTGATAGATGAAGAAACTTCCTCTCTCAAGCCTTCTCTCGTGTGGAGGTGAAGAAATGAAAAAGTATCGGTGAATCGCACAAAAACGCAGATATAGGTAACCGTCATGTGTGCCGCGGCTCAAGAGAGGTGTGCCGTGGCATGCACTCCAAAATTTGCTCCTGTGGATCGGCAAGGTGCCGCGGCTCAGCCTGTGTGCCGCGCACCGGTACAAAGTGTTTTGGCCAACCGAAAATGAGCGTGACTTAGCTAATTCGACCATAACTCCCTCGTCTGGACTCCGATTGACTCACCGTTTGAACCATTGGAAATCTAACTCGATGCTTTATAATATTGCAAACATTCAGAATTTTTGGAGTTTCCAAAAATTAATGGTGATTTAACAAAGTCGAACTCATACGTGGAAAAGTCGCTAAAGAACATGGAATTCAACAGAACGATACCGAAACGAACTCGGATGACAAAAAGTGTAGAATTAATCATTCTTAGGATGACGAAACGGTCCCAAGCAAGTTGTCAAAAACGGACTTCCGCCAAAAACAGAAAATTTCTGGGGAACAAAATTACGGGTATTACAGTTAGCATGCGTTGAAAAGTCAATAATTACGGAGAGTCACATGCGGGCAATAAGGGATAGATTGGAGAGATTCCTGGAAGGATATGAATCAAATAAATTCATCCATAACCACCTCTGAAGACTTTAGACATATTAAAATCAAAAGATTCGGAGCTTCCACGTGAAAGTCTTCACAACGGTCGGAAATGGATTAAAATAAGGGAATCCAGCCTTGCAACGTTCAAAAAGAAAAATAAAGAAGTCTACTTCTCCAACGGACGGATTTGTTACAGATTTGCAACGGCTATGAAGAAAAGCTCTAAGGATTGAAAAGCTATAAATATCTGAAGATTTGAAAGAGCAAGGTACGATACTATAATCTCAAGCAATTAAAGCAATCAAGTGATCAAGAAATCTATAGCATCGTGAAGAGCAGCATTCACATTTCACATACGAAGAAAGCTCTTAGTTGGAGAAGACAAAACACTCTTGTCTTAAAACATGAGTACGGGGTACTTCACTGGTTGAAGTTGCACGACTGATAGGCATCAAAGGATTTGGAGATCGAGTGGTGCTAGGCAGTCAGAAAGGAGTTGCAACGACAGGATTTCAACTTGTTAGAAGTTGTTGTAGCTAAGTTGTGGAATCACTGTAATATTTATCAATGGTTGAAAATTATAGTGGATTCATCTCCAACTGGTTTGGAGAAAAGTTTATTAGTAGAGGATTACCCCACCTCTGAGACCACTATAAATTGCCTGCGTGTTTTACTGTTTTCATCATACTTAACTGCTACATTCATACTTAGTGTTTCATTGTTTATATTTCTGTATTCGTCATCAGCTGACTTCCGCAGTTGTCTACAGACGACTCTAAGTCATCTGTACCATCAGATGATAAACTCCTTAATTCCTACTTGGAAAAAGAGTTTCAATAAGCCTATTCACCCCCCCTCTAGACTTTTTTCTGACGACTTGTGACCTACAAAAGGTTGATCTTAAGTCTATAAAAAAAGATACGGAGAAATAGAACGTAGGCACGTTTGGCCGAACCTCTATAAATCTTGTGTCATTTACTTTCTGTAAGTTAATTACGCTTCTGCAACGCAAAAGAGTTTGAAACTCTACTTCGCGATATTATCCACCATTCTAAGTGGGGTGCCAATTTCCCAACAATTCCATATAAATCGGCTTAACATCCGAGGTGAAAAAGATCCGATGGCATTCAATTTTGCACCGGTCGAAGGTTTGGCCTTAAACCGACCTCCTTTCTTTGATGGATCAAATTTCATGATGTGGAAGAAGAAAATGTCTATTTTCATCCCAACCTACGATATCGAGCTTTGGAAAGTTATTTGCCTAGGTCCAAAAATTCCTATAAAACCGGACGGCTCTCTAAAAAGATCCGAAGATTATAATGATGAAGATTGGAAGAATGATCATTATAATTGCAAAGCAACACAAATATTATATTGTGCTTTAAATCTGGAAGAACACAACCATATATCCTCGTGCGAAAGTGCCAAAGAAATTTGGAAAATGCTTGAGGTAACTCATGAAGGAACATCTAAAGTAAAGGAGACGAAAATAAATATGCTCCTCCATGACTATAAGTTCTTTATGATGAAGAGTGAAGAGTCCATTACCAATATGCTCGACCGGTTTTCGGTGATCAAAAATGGACAAGCTTGCTTCGGAAAACTGTTGACAAGTAGTAAAAAAGTAAAGAAAGTTTTAAGATCACTACCTGTTGAATGGGACGGGATGGTTACAACGATTATGGGATCGAAAGATTTAAATAATCTTGATTTTAGCGCCCTCGTTGGGTCATTAATAAATTACGAGATAGTTCTTAAATCTCGGAACGCCAAGGCGAAACCGAAAGAAAGAACCATAGCTATGAAAGTTAAGATATCGAAGAATGAAGAAATCCCGGTGGACGAAGATGATGAAGAATCGGCATATTATGCCTAGAATATAATTAAGTTTCAAAATTTATTAAACCAGAGAAGAAAATACATCAAGACGAGCGAGACAAAGAAATTCGACAATAACTGTCGAAACTATAGTAAACCAGGCCACTTTGCTAGAAATTGCCGAGCATCAACTTATAAGAAGGAAGTACTTGTAGCAACATCGAGTGACGAAGAGGATGACGATGAATTTATTCAAAATAACCTCGCACTCATGGAAAGGAGTTCATTCAACGAAAGCGACGTTGAAAGCCAAGTAAGTACCTCATCTCACGACGAACTTTTTGAAGCATTCGAACTTTTACATATGGATTTTCAAAATACTTTAATTGATAATAAATCCCTAAAATCGAAAAACAAAATGTTGGAAATCAAAATTTTCAAAATAAAAGAAAAATGGGAAGTTTTTGAAACCGATCATTCTCAATGTCTTGAAAATGAAAATAGATTAAAGGATGATCTTTTGAAAGTTCAAAATGAACTCAAGAGTTTAACGAATAAATTTTCGTATGGAAATGAGAAATTTGAACAAATGCTTTCTGTTCAAAAAATTTCATTAAATAAACAGGAGTTAGGATTCAAACCGTGTAATAAAACCGGATCCTTAAATTTTAAAATACCCCGTGTGATAAATGTTTGAAAATTGGGCATCATATTTCAAATTGCAAAATCCCAAGACGGACAATCAAAATTAAAAAAGTTTGGATTCCTAAAGGAACCACAATACCGAATGTCGTCTACATTTCTAAACATAAATCAACTCTCGGTTGGATCCCCAAAAATCCAAATTAATATATTTTCATAAATTGGTATTTTGATAATTTATATTTTTAACAATTGGTATTTAACTCAGGGAGAGTTACTATTTTTAAAAATGGAGAAATCAGCTTTTCAGGGGGAGTTTTACCCGTAATTTGTTATATTTAATGTATCAATTTTTAGATTTATTATGCACTTTTGATTATGACAAAAAACGGGGAGAATGTCGATAAAAATGGTGGGAGAAAGATAATACGAGTCATAGAAGAATGACGAGAAAACTAAAACAATATTCCAATCATGAAAGAGGAGAAAAGACGAAAAGAGAAGAAAGTTGAAATTAAAAGAAGAAGTTGAAAAAGAAAAAATGAGAAGGAGTCGAAAAGAAGAAAAAGAAAAGATGTGGAGAAAAAAACTAATGAAATGGACAAAGCCGAAAACTTTGATCTGTAATGTTTTATATTTTTGCAGGTATATAATCCCATCGAAGATTGTTGTTTTGTCATCATCAACAAGGGGGAGATTGTTGGAATATTCTATTCCACATAATTATAACATAGTTTTGATGATGAGTTATTGTATTCCACGTGAGAGAGTTTAGCTTAGTTTACTTTTTTAATGACTTTAGATAATACACATTTGTACCATTTGGTACAATTACTCCCATAACATTTATATATGTTAAGTAATGAGTGTTTATATTATACTATAATATGTAGCAGTAAAGTATTTATTCCACGAATGATATTAAACTCATTAAATAGTGAATCGACATTTAAATTTCAAACTCAAAATTCCCACTAATTATGTTTTCCCATGGTTATGCATGTTCACTATATTTTTAAACAATCCGCAAGTGTACGGAGTAAATGTAGAAAGCGGCGAGCAAGGTCGTATTCCATAGAGACTAAATATTCTTATTGTATTGAGTACTAGATTATAATGTTTCCGGTTTTATCTAGACGATCGAAAGGTAAAATGGATGGTTAATGAAATAAAACAAAATGATCACAATAAATTAAAACAATTGAAAATATCCGAATTAAAGCGAATTGCAAGAGTTTAGAAAGGTAGATTCCAAGGCTAGGTTTCCGTTGATTACTAAATTTAGTCGGGATTGGTTCCAAAAAGTTCTAAGTGCGTCTCCAAAACGATGATCACAACAATATTCTAAAGTCTCTCTCGAGATGCATTTAAAACGTAGATTAAACAACCTATAACAACGTCTCCGTCTATTATAAATTATCTAACTCCAAAATGTTCATAAGATTAAACATCATCATAGTTCATCACCGATTTCTCAATCTCGTAATTTACTACGTCACATACTCAAAACCTATTAATGCCCTCTTCTCTCGAATTATGAGCAATTAAGTTAAACATGTAAAAACATTGATCAAGTGTTTAAACATGAATCAAAACCAAGTATTTGATAAAGAAATCACACTAGATATATATAATTATCAATCCCTCAAAACTTTAGCAAATCAACGTACTCCCATGCCCGGAATCTAACGAGTTTAGCCGGACAGGGTAATGAACGAAAGATTAATAATCATCATGTTCATGCTAAATAAAACAACAAAATAAATAAAAGATAGGAAGAAGATAAAACTCGGATGGTGTCTTGATTGATCCCGGTTGAAGCCTTCAAATGTTCTTGAAGTGTTCTTCAAGATTTCTTCAAATTTCCTTCTTTTTGGATGAAAAACTCTTAATCTTGTGTTTGTTTTCTCTCTCCAATCTCTCCAAAACTCTCCCAAAATCTGAATATCACTAAGTCTAGCCCAAGATCCTTTTTTTATAAGGCCAAAAATACCACTTTTCATGCTCAAATCTTGCAAAAATGTCAAAAGGTGATTTTTCCACCGAAAAGTGACACGACCCATGTCATAGTGCTCTAGAAAAGGCAATGGTCATTGGACAGGGAACTCGACCGTGTCAGCTGACATGGCCGAGCAAGTGACACCACCGTGTTGAATGACACGGCTCGTGTCATACTCCTCCAAAAAGGGCACAATTGCCTAGATGTGAAACCCGACCGTGTCAATATGGCACGACCAAGCTATTGACACAGCCCGTGTCAAATGACACGGCCGAGCTCGTGTTGGTCCGTTTTGACACCGTTTTGACTCCTTTTTTAGGCTCGATCTCTCATTTCCGCATTGCTTGATATGTATTGGGGTTTGAGACTTCGTTCTTGCTTGATTTATGTCCATAAAGTACCTATAAAATCAATAAAACGTACCCAAGCGTGATCGAGTCTAATAACACAATATGAGCATAAACGACACAGTTCTACACATTTTAGGATCTTAAAACCCAGAAAATCGGTGCAAAAATATGTGTAAAAATGAGTGTTATCAAAATCCCCCAAACTTGAACGTTGATCGTCCCGAGCAATGCACTTTAAAATAACCACTCTTAAGGAAACTCGTCCCTCAACAGACCTCAAAGGATCATTTTGAAAGTTCATCAATACGCCTCAAGAAATAAATAAGTCGAGTTCTGTAAAGTATGCAAATCTCTGGGGTGCTTCCTTAACCTCATAGCTAATACTTGAATAATACGAACCTCGCCGGTCAAGTGTATTCCCTCACTCTCAAAGTGTATAATGGGATAAGTGACGCTCAAAACTCATTCAATGAAATAAAAATCCCCATAGGCTTGCCAATCGTCTACATCTCTACCACTGGTTGTGCATGTAAATTTGGTGAATCAAAAAGGACTTTATCGGTTGTAAACTCATCCCTTTATTCATATAAGCTCCGTGTGATTTTTCATAAAGCGGACACCATCATCATCACAACATTTCTACCTCACCATTTATTTTGATAAATCATTTAGAACCAACTCCATCTTGAACCATGATAGTCTTTTCCCATTCATCTCCACACATATTATTCCATTCTTTTACCAATTTTTTTGTTCTAACCAGCTCAAGTATAACGGAAAGCTCATAATGTGGTTAACAAGAAATAGGCTTTAAGCTCAATCGAGCTAACTAGGGAAATAATTTTTTTTTTGGGTTGGCCAAAAGGTATGAAGGGCTAAAAAAACAAAAATCGCCTAAAATCACTTTCACTAATTTGCACACACACTTGTAGTTTCGAATAAGATACCAGGGCAAGTTCTAGAGTCTTAAAACATGAATGGTATACTCGACAATGAAACTTGCATATTTAATGATGCACGAAGGCTCAAAAGCTCACAAGTTAGATTTGTTCATATTTCCAAGGTATTAAACTATTTATTCAATTTCACACCCTTTTGATTATTCTACAATTTCCCCCCTTCAAATTATCCTCGATTTGCATATCAAAATAACAAAAATAAATCCTGAGGCATCCAAGACAAGAGTTCATTCTTTCGAGTTTCATCTAAGTTCATCATACTCTAAACACATCGAGTTCAAAATAAAACACACCAAAATAAAATAAAAAAATTCACACTAAAAAACGTAAATCAAAATCACACCAAAATCCAAACCAAAATCCAAAAGACAAAATAAAAACAAACAAACAATATAAGTATTTATTGGCCCAATATCTCCCCCCAAACTTGAATTAAAGAGTATACACATGAAGGGGGTATAGTGTTTAAACAATAAAAACTTTGGGTCAAGAAATACTTACAACCGGTCCTACTGATTTGGCGGAGGAAAGTGGCCTTGTTGGACATGCCAATCGTGCATTCGTCGTAAAAGGGTCAGCATCTCATCTTGTCTCTGTCAGGTTTCCTCTCGGAAAGCCTCGAACTCTTCTCTAAGCATGCAACGAGATGTGGCATGTCTTGATTCGGCATGTCTCGATGACTTGGGTCGTTCTCTCTCTCTTTCTTCTTCCTCTTTCGTCTTCAGGGCCTCTCTCATAGGCAAATTCCTCCTCCATTCTTTCCGCTCTATCTTCTTCTCGCATCCTCTCGGCTCTATCCTCATTTTCCATACGCCTAGGACAGATATTCCGAGCAAAGTATCTTTCACTAGGAGAGATTAATCCAGCTGCTTCCCGGGCCAATTTATGCGCCTCCGTGGCCATTTGTAGATTTCCTAAATCCCGAATACTATCAATAGTTGTCAAAGTTATATTCGGGAGTAGGAAATGATCGCCGTCATACTGGAGGAATATAACACGAGAGTCGTAGTCGAAGATATTCATCAACTTCATGACTTGGACAGATAGGAGCATATTTCCCGGAAGGGGAGTTCAGTTTTCTAGTGGTACATCAAGAAGAAGTGCGATAGGGGTAATTAAACCCCCTATCCAAATCTCCCCTCTCGGTTTAGTGACAACATCCTCAAAATGATCCATGATAATAGCTTCGGTTGCTGGATCTGTTCCATCGAGTATATGTGATAAAACGTATAGCTCTCGTTGTGTAATTGGCCCTGTTTCTTTCCGGCCGAAGATAGTGCTCACAATTACCTTGTGTAGATAGCGGAGGATAGGATTGCGAAGTGAGGATCCTTTTGCCGACTTTGGGATGTAGGGACGTGCATCGCTCCCCGGATACTCAACCATTGCCTGCCAATATGTCTCACACTCGAACCGAGTGATTCGGTATTCGCCGTACCTTCGAGTGTCGTATATAGCATCCAATTCACCGGGATATAGTCTTTCGTTTTTGTTGTTTAGCCGGAATTCCAAAGCGGTCGGCTCATGGGAAATCGGGTCTCTTTTAACCATGAGTGTGTTAAGGAATTCCCACGTAAGACAGCAGTAGGTGGCCCAATGTTGTGTCATTAACATTGTCCAACTTATTCTTTCGAGCAGCCTCATGACATCGTCTTTTATTCCATCGCCGTCATGCATTCTTCGTCCAGCCATCGAGTGGGGAGCATTTTTTTTCTGCCCCAATATCTCCCATCGTGCTAGGCGACTTGGCGGAAGTTCAATTCCATATGTCTCGGGCATCTCGATATCCCCTTGAGTCGGTATTCTCACCGGTTGCTCAATTTCCGTTGTGGGTCTTCCTCGTCCCCTTTGAGCTGCACCACGTCCCTGTTGGGC
Source organism: Orobanche coerulescens (assembly GCA_033398695.1). Classification (NCBI taxonomy): domain Eukaryota; kingdom Viridiplantae; phylum Streptophyta; class Magnoliopsida; order Lamiales; family Orobanchaceae; genus Orobanche; species Orobanche coerulescens. The sequence goes on from CM065803.1 coordinate 58,913,481, forward strand.
ATTTCCTCGTCCTCGTCCCCTGGCCATTTTTCTGCAAGAGATTCATCGATTATCATTTGTTTCACAAAACATCAAATCACTATTTATCGATAATATACGCTCCCCCAAACTTCTTACTAATTACAAATTTTCCCCAAAATAAGCGTTTCTTCAAAAATACCACAACCGTAAATTTCAACGCCAATCGTTATTGTATATAACATCCCAATAATTTCAAACATGTAATAACATCTCTCAATCATATACGTCCAACAAGTAATTCACGAAGATCACCAACAAAATTTCAACGTATTTTTACTCATGACAAATTCCACCAAAAATCCACTTAAGAACCCTAAATTGCTCAATAAATTATATTTCACATAATCTTAATGTAATGAAGAATTAAACCATCCAAAATCGTGAATCATACCTTGAATTCGGAGTGAAAATCGAAGAAAATTTCAGAAAAATCGGGACCAAAAACCCGGATGAATTCGTCCGATTCGTATTCTTTGAAGCTCTAGGATTGTGGAATAATGATGAACACCTTGTTATTACGTAAGATTTACCACGATTCTTGCTTGATTTTGACGGATTTTAGGGGATTCGGGGCTAGGGTTTCGGATTTGGGGAAGAAATAGATTTGGGGAAGAAGGAAATGGAAAAGTCGGCCCTGTTCAGCCTTTTATACCGCCCGACTGACACGGCCATGTCATACCTGTCTCAATTTTTAAAAACAATGTCTGTCCGCCTGACCCGGCCATGTCAATTGACACGGCCCATGCTCAACTGCCCCAGAAAGTAAAAATTCAACTGAATACCTCACTCGACCGTGTCGAATGACACGGCCCGTGTCGTACTAGCTTGGAACGTGAAAATGGACTGGACCCCAGACTCGACCGTGTCAAATGACACGGCCCGTGTCGTACCTGCACAGAAAATGAGATATGATCTGCCTGCACGACCCGACCGTGTCAAATGACATGGCCTGTGTCGTACAGGCCTCGAAAGTGCAATTTTGTCCTCGGTGTTTTTTCCTGCGAATTGAACATCAAAAGTTGAACCAGTTAGTTTTACAACAAGTAAAAATACAAAGAAGGTGCGAAAAAGATCAAAACATGAAAATAAAAACTATTGGGTTGCCTCCCAATTAGCGCTAAGTTTAACGTCTTCAGCCGGACGTCTTCAACTGGAAGTTTTTATGGCTCGATTAATGTTATTACGGATACGGCTTCCTTTTGATTGGGATGATAGTAGTGTTTGACTCGTTGTCCGTTAACTTTAAATAGCTCTCCGTCTCTGCTCATGAGCTCGACTATTCTGGGTGGAAGTACTTTCTTGATCACGAATGGACCTGACCATCTTGATTTTAATTTTCTGGGGAACAATTTTAATCTTGAATTATAGAGAAGTACTTGTTGCCCCGACATAAATTCACGTTTAACGATCATCTTATCGTGCCATCTTTTAGACCTCTCTTTGTAGATTCAAGAGTTTTCGTAGCATTCATCCCGGAATTCTTCCAACTCATTTAGCTGTAGCAATCTTTTATTTCCGGCGGCCTCAAAATTCAAATTTATTCTTTTCACCGCCCACATCGCTTTATGCTCCAATTCCAAAGGTAGGTGACATGATTTCCCAAATATGAGTTGATAGGGAGATGTTTCCAAAGGGGTTTTATAGGCCATACGATAAGCCCAAAGTGCATCGTCGAGCTTGGATGACCAATCTTTCTGAGATGTGCTCACCATCTTTTCTAGGATTAACTTAATCTCCTTGTTGGCCGTTTCAGCTTGTCCATTTGCTTGTGGATGATAGGCCAATGATTTCTTCGATCGGACCCCATATTTCTGAAGGAGTTTATCCATGATTTTGTTGACAAAATGCGATCCCCAATCACTGATTAACGCTCTTGGAGTTCCTAATCGGCAAAAGACGTTCTTCTTTAAAAATTTCATTACTACTTGAGCATCATTTGTTGGGGAAGAAATTGCCTCTACCCATCGAAATACGTACTCGACCGCTAGTAGAATGTATTTATTCCCGAATGATGAGGAAAATGGACCCATGAAGTTGATACCCCATACGTCAAATAGTTCAACCTCAATTACGTTGGTCAGGGGCATCTCATGACGTCTTGAAATATTTCTTACTCGTTGGCATCTATCGCATTGTTGAATGAAGAGATAGCAATCTTTGTATAACGTAGGCCAATAAAATCTGCTTTGCAACACCTTTTCAGCAGTCCGTGTTGCTCCGAAATGTCCTCCGGTTGGTGACGAATGACATTGTTGAAGAATTTCATCCCATTTCTCTTGCGGTACACATATTCTCACGATCATGTCGGCACATCTCTTAAAAAGTAGTGGATCATCTCACATATAGAACTTGTTATCATGTAGGAATTTCTTCTTTTGATAATGAGATAAATCCGGGGGTAGCACACCTGCGACCAAAAAATTAACAATGTCAGCAAACCACGAAAATTTAGCTTCTACCATAAAAAGTTGCTCGTCCGGAAACTCTTCTTTAATCCCTTCGACCTCGGATTCCTCCTCCTTTTTGTACTCGAGGCAAGATAAGTGGTCAGCTACCACATTTTCACAACCTTTCTGGTCTCGAACTTCCACGTCAAACTCTTGTAAAAGAAGAATCCATCGAATTAGGCGAGGTTTAGAATCTTTCTTTTCGAACAAGTATTTGATAGCTGCGTGGTCCGTGTGTACTATCATCTTTGTCCCAATTAAGTATGATCGGATCTTATCAAAAGTAAATACCACAGCAAGCATTTCTTTCTCCGTTGTTGTGTAATTTTGTTGGGCTTCGTCCAATGGTTTGCTTGCATAATAAATAGCCCGAAAGAGTTTTTCACGACGTTGTCCCAACACAGCTCCGACCGCATAATCACTTACATCACACATGATCTCAAAAGGTTGAGACCAATCCGGTACCATGAGGATAGGAGCACTCACTAATGCCTTCTTTAAAGTCTCAAATGCCTGCAAACATTCGTTAGAAAGAATGAAAGTGGTATCTTTTTCTAACAATTTACTCAAAGGTTTAGTAGTTTTTGAAAAGTCTTTTATGAATCTCCTATAAAAACCCGCGTGCCCAAGAAAACTCCTAATTGCTTTTTCATTCTTTGGTGGGGGAAGTTTCTCAATGGCGACAATTTTCGCCCTATTAACCTCCAAACCGGCGGCAGACACTCTATGGCCTAGGACAATTCCTTCTTGCACATAAAGTGGCATTTCTACTAATTCAGCACGAGATTAGTGTCTTCACATTGCTGCAAAACTAAAGTGAGATTATGCAAGCAATGATCAAATGAATTTCCAAACACCGAAAAATCATCCATGAAAACTTCCATTATATTTTCGATCAAACCATGAAAGATAGCCATCATGCAATGTTGAAACGTGGATGGGGTATTACATTAACCAAATGGCATTCTACGATAAGCATAAATTCCATAAGGACATGTAAAAGCCGTTTTTTCTTGATCTTCCAGTGTTATGTAGATTTGATTATACCCTGAATATCCATCAAGAAAACAGAAAAATTCATGCCCCGCCAATCTATCAAGCATTTGATCAATGAAGGGAAGTGGAAAATGGTCTTTGCGAGTAGCCGCATTTAAAGCCCTATAGTCTATACACACTCGCCATCTCGTAACTACTCTCATAGCAATTAATTCATCTTTCTCGTCTTTGGTTATGGTCATCCCTCCCTTTTTTGATACAACTTGCGTAGGACTCACCCACTCACTATCGGAAATTGGATATATCATTCCGGCATCTAATAGTTTTAGCACTTCCGTTTTCACCACTTCTGTCATTATGTGATTAAGTCTTCGTTGATTTTGCACTTTAGATTTAAAATTTTCTTCAAGCAAAATCCTATGCATGCATATGGAAGGGCTAATTCCCTCCAATCTGAGATAGACCATCTTATAGCCGACTTATATGCTCTCAATACACGAAGCAATTTATCTAATTGAGTGGATGAAAGTGAAGAGGATACAATTACCGGATTGGTATTGTTATCATCTAGAAATGCATACTTGAGGTGTTCCGGGAGGGCTTTAAGGTCCAAGCTTGGTTGAGATATATCCGATTGAGATGAAACGGACCCAAAATTTTGCACCATGTCATTGGACACGTTCGAGTCGTCCGTGAGCTTGATTTCCGCAACTACTTGATGCTCCTCTTTGTCAAAATCATCGGATTTATTGATTTGCGTTTTTTCCTGTAGAGAATTTAATTCAGAAACATAATCAAATAAGTCAGAATCGTCAAACTCCAAAGTTGAATCACTAGAAAAACAAGAGTTCGTAAGAGCAAACTCTAACGGATCCGAAGATAATGAGTGTAAGATTTTTTTCTTTCCATACGAGCTTATATGGTCAATAACATTGCAATATTCCGTATCATCATGAAATTTCATAGCTTTAAATATAGAAAATAGAACATGCTCATCGTTAACATGTAGTGTTAATTCTTCCCTTTCAACATCAATAAGAGCCTTTCCCATTGCTAAAAATGGACGTCCAAGGATAAGTGGTAGATCTGTTGGGATTCGGTGCCTAAAACGAAGGCCCAGCAGAAGCGGTAAAACGAAAATTAATTCGATCCGAATCCCTACGAGGATCGATCGAGCTACGTATATACGAATATATAAACGAAAAGTAAGAGTCATAAGAAACTAACCCTCGAAGTCCGTTGATTAAATGGTAACCTTCTCTTGAGCTATTCCCCAAGCTTTTGTTTGATCTCTACGAGTTTAATCCGCTCCAAGCCCTTGAACTATCCAACGCCGAAAGCACCGCGTCTCTACTTGCCACGCGCCGGAAAAACGACCGCAATAACAACACTTGATTAACCTCTAAGGTTACGGCTAGAATCAAGTGATGAAGCTTTTATTACTACACTCTAAGTGTATAATTTATCTCTCAATTTTATCTCTTGATATTTTATTTTCTCTAAGAAAAAACTCTCAAGAACACATAAAGAAGAAGAACAAGATGAAGAAGTTTTTCTCTCTCCCTTGAAAGCCTTATCTCACGTTGGAAATCAATAATGTGAAGGGAGAGATTGTCTTCTTTTTATTCTTCTCACTTTTGGACCAAATCACCTAATATCATATATAATATGATATTGTTCCCTTGGTGGCCATATGTCTTCCACCTAACAAGGAGAAGACCAAGACCAAGGGAGGGGTTAGGTATGGGGCGGCCATCTAGAAGGAGCCGGGACGATTTCGGTTCGTTTCAGACTCCCGTGAGTCTAAACAGATAAACTCTGATTCCGTTCCGATGTATTTATATCAATTAATTAATCCAATTAATTAATCATATCAAATACATTATAACATAATTAATTTCTCCAAGAAATAATTATATTCATGAATTAAATTAATCACCCAGTAATATATTTAATTCATTAGGCTGTAAATTAATTTATCCAATAAATCAATTTAGACATCCAATGTCCCAAAATCAATTAGACATCCAATGTCCAATAAATTAGATATCCAATATCTAATATTTATAATGAGAGATTAATCTCGATTCATTCCGTCGTCAATCCTAATGCGCTACTCGGTAGGTCCATCTCTCAGCAATGGGAGGAACCAAAGAGTAGTAGCACCACCTAGCCAGCCTGGTGGCCTACACTGTACCCCGACTGAGAACGAATGATTGGGATCATTCAAGAACCATTCTGTCGTGAATACCAGTAAACGTATAAACTCTTCTTTCAAATGTCCCGATCAAGTTATGGGGTCAGGGTCAGTCAAACCCCATCTGTACTTGACGCTATGCATGCGTTAATGCAAACCGAGATCATCGAGCTCTCGTGTATCTAATACAGCTAGCTCCAATGCTTTGGCCAAAGACTTATAATCTCATCTGCCAATAACCGCATAAGACATATAACCCGCTCACTAACGGGAGAAAGAATTCTATCTTGGTATTCAGTAGGACCTGCTACTTGCCCGTCAAGATGCAGGTCGAGGTTGACCCCCGCCTTCCGGTTTACAGGTTCGAACTACTCTAATGAAAATCTTGACGTCACAAGCACATCCCTACTAAATCCTCAAGTCGAAGGTTCACGAATACCTATCACAACCTTTCGATTCCGTCATTGACTGTCCCGGAGTGAAATCCATATGACGAATCGAGGGTGAGTCGGTTCGAGTATACTAATCCAATTAGCATACCTATAACGTGTGCTCCAACTAACCATTAGTGTTCGACAGGCACTCTCCATGTCAAAGAACACGTCATACAAGTCTTCACATAAACTTAACGCCCAGTCAAGTTTCATCGACCTGCGAACGATTAAGTATTTGTGCTATAACCTTTCCAGTGCCGACCCCCTTATCCAATAAGGAGTTGAACGTTTTGCTCTCAAATACATGGACTAGTTTCTATATATTTATTTACGAGTTAGGAATGCCAGTAACTACCAGTAAATAAAGAAACATTCATTTGCCTTATATAAATGGTTTACATAATTTCAAGTACAATGCCCTCACTCAACAACCTCTGAGTGGCATTCGAGGGCATACTCCTAACAATATCCCACTTGCACTAAATGCCACACACTATGGTATCTAATACCCATGTTCTCCAGATGACGCTCCAAGCTAGTCTGAGAAAATGGCTTGGTCAGTGGATCGGCGACGTTGTCGGCCGAGTCTACTCTGTGCAGCACAATGTATCCCTTGCGAACAAATTCTCTTACGAGATGATACTTCCTCTCAATATGTTTGGTGCTGTTGTGAAACCTCGGCTCCTTGGCCTGCGCTACAGCTCCGTCGTTGTCACAAGATGAACAGCAAACAGGCAAAGACATGGTATCATTTGAAGTTCTCCCGAAACTTCTTAATCCGTAACCCTTCCTTGGAAGCCTCCGAGGCCGCTTGATACTCACCGACAGTGGAATCGCGATCGCGCTTTGCTTGGCGCTACGCCAAGATACTGCTCCTCCATTAAGAGTAAATATGTAGCCAGAAGTAGACATCGAGTCGTCCTTCAGTCCTTGGAAGTCCGAATCAGTGAATCCCACCACATCCAAATCTCTACCGCCATACATCAGAACCATATCTCTAGTCCTTCTCAAGTACTTGAGAACGTTCTTTACGACAGTCCAATGTTCCCTACCTGGGTTTGCCTGAAACCTACTCACCATGCTTACAGCATGCGCAATGTCAGGTCTCGTACACAACATAGCATACATAAGGCTACCCTCGGCCGAAGCATATGGTATATTACTCATTTCCTTTCGTTGTTCCTCACTTTGAGGACACATCTTCAAGGAGAGTTTTATTCCATGTTGCATCGGTAGGAACCCTCTTTTAGAATCATCCATCTTAAATCGCTTTAAGATTTTATCTATATAGAGGGCTTGGGAAAGACCTATTGTTCTCTTCGCTCTATCCCGTTAGAGTCTAATACCAAGAATATAGGTAGCTTCTCCCAAGTCTTTCATGGAGAAATTACTCAAAAGCCAAGCTTTCACAGAACTGAGCATTCCCACATCATTTCCTATTAGTAGAATGTCATCTACATATAGTACTAAGAATGCGATCTTGCTCCCACTAACCTTCTTGTATACACAAGGTTCCTCTTCATTTTGCACGAAGTCAAACTCTTTGACTGCTTCATCATAACGAAGGTTCCAACTACGCGACGCTTGCTTCAGTCCATAAATGGAACGCTGAAGCTTGCACACTTTCTGAATATCGACTTCGGACACAAAGCCTTTAGGCTGCTCCATATAGATTTCCTCCTCGAGGAATCCATTAAGGAAAGCCATCTTTACGTCCATTTGCCATATCTCATAATCGTGGTAGGCGGCTATAGCAAGCATCATGCGAATAGACTTGATCATGGCTATGGGCGAGAAGGTATCGTGGTAATCGATCCCTTCCTTTTGGGTATAACCCTTTGCCACAAGCCTGTCCTTATAGGCGTCAACCTTGCCATCACCATCAGTCTTTCTCTTGTAGATCCACTTATTCCCAATGGGCACTATGCCCTTGGGGCGGTCTACTAGAGTCCAGACCTGATTTACATGCATCGAGTCTATTTCAGCTTCTATAGCTTCACGCCATTTTGCGGAGTCTACATCCACCATCGCTTGGTCATAGGTCGTCGGGTCAGTCTCTTGGCTATCACTTGGAACCTCATGGAGACCCAACTCCTCCAAGTGCACAAGCCCATACCTCTCAGGTAAATGAGACACCCTACTAGACCTACGAGGTGGTTGTACTTGTGTTTCAGAAAGTTCGGTTCCAGTTTCTTGCACAGGTGTCTCTCGAGGAGTTTCATTGTATTCTTCTAAAGAAATACTTCTACCTGCTCCGCCTTCGTGAATGAACTCATCTTCCAGGAAGTGTGCTTGTAAAGCAACAACGATCCTTCGATCTTCGGGCATGTAGAATAGATATCCCATCGTCTCAGACGGGAATCCAATGAAACGTCCCTTCGCAGACCTAGCTTCCAACTTTTTCACCTTAGTCTTCTTGACATAAGCGGGACATCCCCAAATCCTAATATGATTAAGACTTGGTTTTCTTCCTTCCCACATCTCATGTGGAGTTTTAGGAACAGATTTGGAAGGACATCTGTTCAAGATATACGCCACAGTCAGGAGTGCATACCCCATAGGTAAATCGGCAAGTCAGTATAGCCCAGCATGGAATGGACCATGTTCAACAGGGTCCGGTTCCTTCTTTCTGACACACCATTTAACTGAGGAGTACCTGGAGGTGTTAGTTGTGAAACTATTCCATGTTCTTCAAGGAACTCGTCAAACTCCGTACTCATATACTCGCCACCTCGGTCCGACCGAAGTGCTTTGATATGATTACCAGTTTGTTTCTCGACTAGGGCCTTGAATTCCTGGAATTTCTCAAAGGCCTCGGATTTATGTTTCATTAAGTATACATAACCATACCTAGTATGATCATCTGTAAACGTAATGAAATATTGATATCCGTCACGTGCTGCTTCCAAAGCACCACAAACGTCAGTATGGATTAATCCCAGTTTATCAGCGGCTCTTTCAAAAGTCCCTGTGAAGGGGGACTTAGTCATTTTGCCTTTAAGACAAGATTCACAAGTAGGAAAGGGATCCGATCCCAATGGACCTATAAGTCCATCTTTTTCCATCTTGTAAACCTTGGTCTGACCAACATGACCAAGTCTAATATGCCATTTCAAAACTTGATTGGTTTCATCCCTACCACGTTTTCTAGTCATAGTATTCACAACTACTTTGTTGCTGAGATTTAGATGATATAATCCATTCAACAATGTAGCAGTACTCACTAGTTTATTTCTAAAATAAATTTTGAAGGAGCCATCACCAATGAAAAATGAAAAGCCTTTTCGGTCCATGACCGGAATGGATACAATGTTTTTGTGCCCCTTGGGCAAAACAAGTACATCTTCTAAAGTCAAAACAAAGCCGGATTCTAAACCCAAAAGAAGTGATCCTATGTCGGTCGCCTCAACACTATGCTCGATTCCGACTGTGATCATAACTTCTCCAGCTCCAAGCTTCCTACTTTGTTCCAGATCCTGATTCACGGTACAAATATGAGAACTAGCACCAGAATCTAGTATCCAGGAAGTAGAAAATACAGTAGCAGAACAATTTGTTTCCAAAACTAAAAGTTCTGTACCTGAAGTGCCATGAAGAATGGGACAGTCTCTAGCCCAGTGGCCCATCTCACCGCACTTGAGACAAGCGTCCTTCTTCTTCTTGTTCTTTGGAACCATCGGGGCCTTGCCCTTACCCTTAAGGTCCTTTGCTTGTGGTCCAGTCCGCTTCTTGGTCTTTTTCTTCTTATTCTTAGACTTCCGAAGTCCAGAAGAAATCACAAGTGCAGACTCCTTCATCCGCGGGGTCTTCTCTGAGACTGAGTGGTCACCAGTTTGTTCATTAGCCCAGCTAAGTTACATGCAATCTCATTGCAGTTGAAGTTCATAACAAACTATGAGAAGGAATCAGGGAGAGACTATAGGATAAGGTCGGTTTGGAGAGAAGTATCCATTTTAAAATCAAGAGCCTCTAATCTCTCGATCATGGATATCATTTTGAGGACGTGTTCCCCAACCTTCTCACCTTCCTTCATCCTTGCACCGAACAGTTGCTTGGATATCTCATATCTAGCAGTTCTGCTGTGCTCACCATAAAGCTCGGTTAAGCGAGATAGAATCTGCCTAGCAGAAGTCATTTTCTCATGAGCTCTCTGAAGCTCATTAGACATGGAAGCCATCATATAAGCACGGACTTTCACGTCATCCTTAACCCACTTTTCGTGGTTTTCAATCTCTTCCTGATTGGCTCGGGTCCGCACAAGAGGCGCCGGAATGTCCGTCTCCAAGACGTATCCCAGTGCCTCTATACTGAGGACAATCATCAGATTTCGGAGCCAATCCACAAAGTTAGGTCCCATTAAGGTGTTGTTTTCGAGCAGAATTGCGAGTGGATTCATTGTCATATTGAGATTTAAGTCTGCATTAAGTACGATAGATTAATTAGTGACTCATTCAATTATGTTCTGAGTATAGAATTAAGGTCTTTTCTATTCTTGTTACCCAGCTCCCACTATTTTTATCAGAATAACACACTCCCATGTGAAATCCGGAAGTATCGTCGCTCTACTTCATAGTGGTGATCGAGTTCTTTATAAATATTAATAGAGGGCAACCGAACAAGTTTGTAGTCTATTAATTTTCATAAAGTGGTGTCCAACACTAACCCATCTAATGGATGATTCGATCTTCTTTTTCCCCTTGTTCACTCCCCTCAACCTATACGGTTTCTATGGTTTGTGAACAAGTTAAGTTTATACCATCGACGCAAATCAGTTTCACAATTGAATCTTATCCGGCAACCTATCAGGTTTCTAGGGATAAAATTTGCTCCAACCGAAGGCATCCAATGCGTTCCCGGTAATTTATTCATCTTCCCCGAACGACTACCCCGATAACTCGGAATCATAGCACATCCGGTTTGGATTTCAATTTCCCGAAAGCTCGATGGAGGGAAGGAAAACCTTGAAACATTATAAACTTAATAATTTGTCGTGGGAGAATTTTCGCGATTAAGGTTACACTTTGCACATTAATCATATTAGCGCGTTTGTGGTATTCATACAATATGAAAAAACCATTCACAACCTAGTTGCTACCAACATGTGGTTCGTGGACCGTTCCTAGAAAACAAAAACTCTGTAATCTAATTACAAGTCTTCGTCTTGAATCTTCGTCTTCTCGAAATGGATCTTCCTCCGGTCTTCATCATTACATATAAATTTTACATCGAAAATTGCATCCTAGATACAAACATTTCTAGTAAAATAAATAGGCTCAAAACGGCCTTTACAACCCAATCGAATAAAACGAACGATTCAAAACTAAGTCCACGAACCACATCCACATTCAAAAGCATTTATCCAATAAATACTATATAAATGCAAAGCGTAGAGATATATTGATCCAATCAACAATACGAACCGATCCAATCGATTCACACAATCGGTAATATGATTACGCTCAAAATAATTCGGTCGACCATAAATATTCCAATTAATCAAATTTCCCTTATAAAATGAAATACCATAAATCATTTTAATCATATTAAATCCAATTTTACATGCGGGAGATTAATTTTCAAGAATACACGAAAAAAATCGAGACGGGTGAAAAATTGGCTGCTGGCCGAGTCATCCGTACGGACACGGCCCGTGCGAATGGCGAGTCGGGTCGTCTTGGCGATGTCCTAGACCTTCTGCCAGACTCGTGTCACCCGACACGGTCGAGTCACTCGAAGCTCCGGCCAGACACGGCCCGTGTCGCCCGACACGGTCGGGTCCGCCCGACGATGCTTTGGCAGATCGCTGGACACGGCCCGTGTCACCAGACACGGCCGAGTCACCTGGCGACTTCACGCCTTTGTCCGAAAAGTCGTCCGACGATGATTCGGAGCTCGATTTTCGACCGGATATCCAATATAAATATTTTTCAACATTCATATCTTCAATATAAATCATATTTCCCAGAAATTTAAGATTTATATTTAGACATAAACTTACGAAAAATATAACTATAACGAACGTAAAACATGTACCACGATTATGACTAAAATGATTCCAAATCATTCACCATCTAATCGAGCATTCCAAATGCCAATATCGTATATACGATCGCAAGACCTACGCTCTGATACCATTGTTGGGATTCGGTGCCTAAAACGAAGGCCCAGCGGAAGCGGTAAAACGAAAATTAATTCGATCCGAATCCCTACGAGGATCGACTGAGCTACGTATATACGAATATATAAACGAAAAGCAAGAGTCATAAGAAACTAACCCTCGAAGTCCGTTGATTAAATGGTAACCTTCTCTTGAGCTATTCCCCAAGCTTTTGTTTGATCTCTAGGAGTTTAATCCGCTCCAAGCCCTTGAACGATCCAACGCCGAAAGCACCGCGTCTCTACTTACCACGCGCCGGAAAAACGACCGCAATAACAACACTTGATTAACCTCTAAGGTTACGGCTAGAATCAAGTGATGAAGCTTTTATTACTACACTCTAAGTGTATAATTTATCTCTCAATTTTATCTCTTGATATTTTTTTTTCTCTAAGAAAAAACTCTCAAGAACACATAAAGAAGAAGAACAAGATGAAGAAGTTTTTCTCTCTCCCTTGAAAGCCTTATCTCACATTGGAAATCAATAATGTGAGGGGAGAGATTGTCTTCTTTTTATTCTTCTAACTTTTGGACCAAATCACATAATATCATATATAATATGATATTGTTCCCTTGGTGGCCATATGTCTTCCACCTAACAAGGAGAAGACCAAGACCAAGGGAGGGGTTAGGTATGGGGCGGCCATCTAGAAGGAGCCGGGACGAGTTCGGTTCGTTTTAGACTCCCGTGAGTCCAAACAGATAAACTCTGATTCCGTTCTGATGTATTTATATCAATTAATTAATCCAATTAATTAATCATATCAAATACATTATAACATAATTAATTTATCCAAGAAATAATTATATTCATGAATTAAATTAATCACCCAGTAATATATTTAATTCATTAGGCCGTAAATTAATTTATCCAATAAATCAATTTAGACATCCAATGTCCCAAAATCAATTAGACATCCAATGTCCAATAAATTAGATATCCAATATCTAATATTTATAATGAGAGATTAATCTCGATTCATTCCGTCGTCAATCCTAATGCGCGACTCGGTAGGTCCGTCTCAGTCAGCAATGGGAGGAACCAAAGAGTAGTAGCACCACCTAGCCAGCCTGGAGGCCTACACTGTACCCCGACTGAGAACGAATGATTGGGATCATTCAAGAACCATTCTGTCGTGAATACCAGTAAACGTATAAACCCTTATTTCAAATGTCCCGATCAAGTTATGGGGTCACGGTCAGTCAAACCCCATCTGTACTTGACGCTATGCATGCGTTAATGCAAACCGAGGACATAGAGCTCTCGTGTATCTAATACAGCTAGCTCCAATGCTTTGGCCAAATACTTATGATCTCATCTGCCAATAACCGCATAGGACATATAACCCGCTCACTAACGGGAGAAAGAATTCTATCTTGGTATTGATGAGACTGCTACTTGCCCGTCAAGATGCAGGTCGAGGTTGACCCCCGCCTTCCGGTTTACAGGGTCGAACTACTCTAATGAAAATCTTGACGTCACAAGCACATCCCTACTAAATTCTCAAGTCGAAGGTTCATGAATACCTATCACAACCTTTCGATTCCGTCATTGACTGTCCCGGAGTGAAATCCGTGTGACGAATCGAGGGTGAGTCGGTTCGAGTATACTAATCCAATTAGCATACCTATAACGTGTGCTCCCACTAACCATTAGTGTTCGACAGGCACTCTTCATGTCAAAGAACACGTCATACAAGTCTTCACATAAACTTAACGCCCAGTCAAGTTTCATCGACTTGCGAACGATTAAGTATTTGAGCTATAACCTTTCCAGTGCCGACCCCCTTATCCAATAAGGAGTGGAACGTTTTGCTCTCAAATATATGGACAAGTTTCTATATATTTATTTACGAGTTAGGAATGCCAGTAACTACCAGTAAATAAAGAAACATTCATTTGCCTTATATAAATGGTTTACATAATTTCAAGTACAATGCCCTCACTCAACAACCTCTGAGTGGCATTCGAGGGCATACTCCTAACAAGATCTTCGTCTTCTTCCATATCAAGGACAACAAAATCTGCTGGAAATACAAATTTGTCGACTTTTACAAGCACATCTTCAACAATCCCCTTGGGATGTGTTATGGATCGATCCGCCAATTGTAGCATAACCCTTGTGGCTTTCATTTCTCCAACACCTAATTTCCTGAAAATAGATAAAGGCATAAGGTTAAATCGAAGCACCTAAATCACACAAAGCTATATCGAATGAGACGTTTCCAATGGTGCATGGAACGGTAAAGCTTCCGGGATCCTTAAGCTTTTGAGGTAATTTGCGTTGGATAATAGCGCTACATTTTTCGGTTAGTTTAACCGTCTCATGATCTTCCATCTTTCTTTTTCTTGACATCACATCCTTCAAGAATTTTGCATAGTTAGGCATTTGTTCCAAAGCATCTGCAAAAGGAATATTGATATTAATTTTCTTGAAGATGTCTAGAAACTTTGCGAATTGTACATCTAACTTTTTCTTTTTGAAACGTTGAGGAAAAGGGAGAGAAATGTTAGGAGTAGAGTTAGAAGATATTTTAGGCTTCTCAGCCCCCTTAGATGTATCATGCTTCCCTTCTTCCTATATAATTTCGATTTGATCCTCCTTGACTCCCTCTTTTTGTTGGACCCTTGGCATCTTTGGCCCTTCATAATTCGTGCCACTTCTTAAGGTGATCGCTTGACAAGACTCTTTTGGATTCACTTCGGTATTGCTCGGAAATTGTCCCCGGTGATGTTGACTCCCGAAAACTTTAGCTAATTGTCCAATTTGAGTTTCGAGATTTTTCATTTGAGCTCCTATGGTGGTAGCTAATTGAGTGACATGGCCTTCGATTTTGTCTAATTTCTCCTCATCTCGACTAAATAGGCTTTTTGTCTCCATCATGAAGGTAGCTAGAATATTCTCGAGATTTGACGTCGGCTTTGCTTCTTCAATTATCTTACCATTCGACACTTTGAATCCGGCCGGTTGTTGCAAAGCATTCTTTAGATTAGCATAGCTAAAATTTTCATGATTTCGATTAGAGGGATGGTAGAAGCCCGGTGGTGGATTATTCCAGAAATTGTTGTAACTCCGATTATTAATGTAATGTGCCTCCTCCAATGGATCGGACGGTAGTGAACTTGAACTTCCTTGAGAATCTCCCTTTGAATCACCTCCTTTTGTTAGAGCCCCCAATTGAGTAGTTAACATCGTCATTTGCGCGGTTAGTGCCTTTATAGGATCCGAATCGGATATCTCAGCCGCCCTTCTAATATTTGCTCTTTCCATCAGCCATTGATAGCTATTCATAGCCATTTCTTAGATAAATCCATAAGATTCTTCATCGCTCCTTGCTAGCAATGCCCCTCCCACAGAAGCATCAATAAAATTTCTTGTTTCTCTCATAAGACCATTGTAAAAGAAATACATTTGTTGGTCTTCGGGGAAACCATGTCGAGGGCATCGCCTTAGTAGATCTTTGAAATGTTCCCAAGCTTCATATAACGGTTCGGAGTCCAATTGATGAAATTGAGTAATCTCACTTTTTAGCTTCATTGTCTTGTTTGGTGGGAAAAATTTGAACAAAATTTTTTTGCTCAATTCTTCCCATGTCTTTATACTTCCGGGAGCTAAAGTTCCAAGCCAATTTCTTGCTTTCTCTCTCAAAGAGAATGGAAACAATCGTAAGCGTATTGCATCATCCGAGACTCCATTCATTTTGATAGTATCACATATTTGCATGAAATGAGTGAGATGGGCATGTGGATCTTCGACAACAAATGCCCCAAATTGATTTTGTTGAACCATTGAAATTAAGGCGGTCTTCAACTCGAAATTTAGAGCGTTGATTGGAACATGAGTGATTCCTCCAAAGTTTCAGTCTAGTTTTGGTCGGAATCCATCCCGAATTGATTGCACCCTAGTTGTTGGATTTTAAATCCTTCCGCCCTCATTGTCTTGGATTATTGCATTCTCGTTCGTGTTGCCCCTTCCCACGTTATCTCCCGCTCTCTCCATGTCTTCAAAAAGATCCCTTCTTAGTTTCCTTGAGGTAGCACTTGTTCTTCGAGCAAATGCTTCTACTTCTGGGATGAAAGTTTCTAAAGACACTCGAGATGAACATGTGTTCATGCACTCCCAGAGTAGAAATTTTATAACATGAGTTAAGTAACAAATAAGAAAATGTCCAAAGTAAGACTAGAAACACTTATCGTAATATCAATACTAATAAAATTAATTTAATCCCTGACAAGGGCACCAAAAACTTGTTCGCTATATTTTTAAACAATCCGCAAGTGTACATAGTAAATGTAGAAAGTGGCGAGCAAGGTCGTATTCCAAAGAGACTAAATATTCTTATTGTATTGAGTACTAGATTATAATGTTTCCGGTTTTATCTAGACGATCGAAAGGTAAAATGGATGGTTAATGAAATAAAATAAAATGATCACAATAAAAACAATTGAAAATATCCGAATTAAAGTGAATTGCAAGAGTTTAGAAAGGTAGATTCCAAGGCTAGGTTTCCGTTGATTACTAAATTTAGTCGGGATTGGTTTCAAAAAGTTCTAAGTGCGTCTCCAAAACGATGATCACAACAATATTCTAAATTCTCTCTCGAGATGCATTTAAAACGTAGATTAAACAACCTATAACAACATCTCCGTCTATTATAAATTATCTAACTCCAAAATGTTCATAAGATTAAACATCATCATAGTTCATCACCGATTTCTCAATCTCGTAATTTACTACGTCAAATACTCGAAACCTATTAATGCCCTCTTCTCTCGAATTATGAGCAATTAAGTTAAACATGTAAAAACATTGTTCAAGTGTGTAAACATGAATCAAAACCAAGTATTTGATAAAGAAATCACACTAGATATATATAATTATCAATCCCTCAAATCTTTAGCAAATCAACGTACTCCCATGCCCGGAATCTAACGAGTTTAGCCGGACATAGTAATGAAAGAAAGATTAATAATCATCATATTCATCATGTTCATGCTAAATAAAACAACAAAATAAATAAAATATAGGAAGAAGATAAAACTCGGATGGTATCTTGATTGATCCCGGTTGAAGCCTTCAAATGTTCTTGAAGTGTTCTTCAACATTTCTTCAAATCTCTTTCTTTTTGGATGAAAAACTCTTAATCTTGTGTTTGTTTTCTCTCTCCAATCTCTCCAAAACTCTCCCAAAATCTGAATATCACTAAGTCTAACCCAAGATCCTTTTTTATAAGGCCAAAAATACCACTTTTCATGCTCAAATCTTGCAAAAATGTCAAAAGGTGATTTTTCCACCGAAAAGTGACACGGCCCGTGTTATAGTGCTCTAGAAAAGGTAATGGTCGCTGGACAGGGAACTCGACCGTGTCAGCAGACACGGCCGAGCAAGTGACACGACTGTGTCGAATGACACGGCCCGTGTCATACTCCTCCAAAAAGGGCACAATTGCCTGGATGTGAAACCCGACCGTGTCAATATGGCACGGCCAAGCTATTGACACGGCCCGTCTCAAATTACATGACCGAGCTCGTATTGGTCCGTTTTGACACTGTTTTGACTCCTTTTTAGGCTCGATCTCTCGTTTCCGAATTGCTTGATATGTATTGGGGTTTGAGACTTCGTTCTTGCTTTATTTATGTCCATAAAGTACCTATAAAATCAATAAAACGTACCCAAGCGTGATCGAGTCCCATAAACACAATATGAGCATAAACGACACAGTTCTATACATTTTAGGATCTTAAAACCTAGAAAATCGGTGCAAAAATATGTGTAAAAATGAATGTTATCAATGCATACTCTCATGTCGACGTATATCTGTTAGGAATCATATTCAATTATGGTGAGCTTTATGTGGCCATATCAAAAGAGTACGAACGACTTGAATTTCTTTATTGCGACAAGAGTAGTATAATCATAAATAGAAAAACTAATATAATTTATAAAGAAATGCTACAAAATTTATGGTGATTGATTTATGTATTATATATTTTCATTTGAATTTTTTCTTATGCTCCCGTATATTATACGAATGGTACACTAGTCTAGCTTTAAAGTTAAACGTAAGTGCAATGTTGTTCCTATTTTTGTTGTTATTTCAAGTTAAACACTTGAGATATTTGTATTTGAAGAAATATCCTCTTGAGAGTTTATGATACTCCTAATTATTTAGAAAAAATATAACTGATAATTAAAAGTGTGGTTCTTTTTATTTAGGTTCTCCAACTTGGGAATTCTCCTAAAAATAATTTGATATTTCTTGTATTTAATATTTTATGAAATAGGAAAGAAACTGCCATCGATTAAGTTATAAAGAAAAGAAATAATGTCTTTGGTAAATACCGGGAAAAAAAATAAAAGTTCAACTTTACGCTCTTTGTGTTTTTTATTTATTACTATTTTGAATTTATATTTGTATGAAATTTATAGTATATACTCCCTACTTCCGAAAATGGAATGCTTTTGCCAATTTCTCTGAAAAATATCCGTAACATGGATTCTACGACGAACACCAAATCTGCTATTTCTATAATGGTTTGTCACGGCATATGAAGACAATGGTTGATGCATCAGCCGGGAGAGCACTCTTGGGATGAAAGCCGAACGATGCACTTCAAATTCTTGAGAAAATGGACTCAAATTCCTACCGATGGCCCGTTCAGCGCACAATGTTGAAGAGGGTAGCCCAATAAGTGGTAATGATCCTATATTAGGTTTGGCAGCTCAGATGACTGCAATAATGAATAAACTAGATAATACTGAAACTGAGAAAGCAATGAAGTCGTGAACTATTTGAACCAAAAAAAAATTGGGAATGGTCGAAATTTCCGGAATAATCAAAATTCAAATCATTATTATCCGGATAATAGAAACCATCCCAAATTTTTCTTATTCAAACCTGAATAATGCACTGCAACCACCACCAGGATTCTCGATAGAAAATGGTGTAATCTTGGAGCCAACGAAGATGAGCTTATGTAACATCCTCAAGATATCCAGGGTATATTGCAACGCTGTGAGCTCCTCCGTGGGACCCACAAGGCTACACATATGCTGAACTATGAACTCTGACTGACAAGGTCTAGTCATAATCAAATGGAAGACAATAAAAATTGACGACCAAAGTAATAATCAAGTTGACAGGATACAAATCCTTAGGAACTAAACCCACGGCAATACAAACGAAATATCAACAAGAACATCCCGTAGTACTCGAGTACTAATAACCATTCAAAGTACAACATTTCTACATGGGTGAAACATAACAATACAGACAAAGACATGATACATCATCACTCTTGCCCATCATCTTCGTGCCGACCCGGTACCCGCCTATCTGCTCTCCTGAAACCCGAAGTACATGGAAGGTATTTTCCCCAAAAGGGATTAGTCATGGAATAACTAGTGCAGGTATATCAAATATGAAAGACAATACTTCCCGAATGATAAAGTAAACATAACCTCATTTCATCAAACTCAAGACTAGTGTTCCGGAATAACTAAATTTCATATCATTTCATATTTCAAACATATACGTGATTAACCGTGGACCGCACCAGAAGCAACGATCACTCAGAGGACCCATCGGCCCGTCCCGTAATGGTTAATCCAAAAATGTTCAATGGATCACACAAGAAGCAACAATCCCTCAGGGGACCCATGGGCCCCATCCAGGAGTGAACATATAATTAGACCTAGCAATCCGTGTCGTGTCGTGTACTTTCGTATCGTGTACTTGAAACCCAAACACAAACCCGACACGAAATGAATCTGTGTACCTGAAACCCAAACATGAATACGACACAAAAACAACGACCCAACACGAAACGACACGAAATTTTTGTGTACACATAAGTACACGACACGAAAAGTACACGAAATGAAAAAATAAAATATTAATTTATATTTTATTGTTTTTAAATATTGAAAATTAATTAATTTATTCATATTAGTTGATATTTTATAAATTTTATTTTTAAAATTCCATGATTAGCATCAAATCATATACTTTAAATTATATTATTACAATATATTAATATATATTTTTTATTATTTTATTTAATTACATATGTCGTGTACCTCGTGTCGTATCGTGTACCCGAGGGATTAAACCAAATACGACACTAAATCAGAGTCGCGTACTTTCGTGTTCATGTACTTTCGTGTCGTGTACTTAAAACTTGAACACAAACACTAAATTTTCGTGTCGTGTTTTCCTGTCGTATACGAAATTGTCGGGTCTACATATAATCATACACACAATATGTTCAATGGGTCTCACCAGAAGCAACAACCCCTCAGAGGACTCATCGTCCCATCCCGGAGTGAACATCTAATCATACACATCACATACGTTTTACTTTCAACATCAAGAACATATAATCATAAATATATACTTGCCTTTGAAACATCAAAAATCGAAAGGAAAAGGTATTCAAGCCTGATAGGTCCAAGAATGCACTCCTAAACGATTTGTAAGGGATACGATAATCTACAAACAATACTAAAATCACAAGAAGAAACTCCCAAAGCCCCATCTACGATTTACAACTCTCCAAGGATAATCATATAGAGGTCAGAAATCATCCAACCCCTCTCAAATCCGAGTAATATATAAAAGTATTCGTATAGTAGTACGGGAAATATGGGTATAGAGTAGATACTTCATAATCTCAAGGATTTCAAGCTTCAAAGCGAATTAATCGGACGAATCTAAGAAAACCCCCAAAAAATCCCCAAACTAGGGTTCTACGGAATTTACCTCGATTCGAAAGGAAGAAACGGATTAGATGATATATAATCCTTGTTGCCAAACCAAAAATGATGATAGATGAAGAAAGATAACACCGAATCGTCCAGGATTGCCTCTCCTTCGCCGCTCTTCCGTAGGGTTATAAAATGAGAAGAAAAATGCATAAAACACGGTTGAACATCCTTATACACTTCCTTCAGTTAGCGCGCGCTAGGATCAAGAATTAGCATGCGCTAATAAGTCTGAAAGTGAACTGAACCTTCTGCATATGCACGTTATCATGCGCTAAGCGTACAAATAGCGTTCGCGAAATGGGTGTCCAGTGAAGGACAGAACCTTCTGCAACCAACAATTAGCGTGCGCTAATCAGCCCTTTGTAATATCCGTACCTTTCCATTTTTAGCAGTTTCTATTTTTGGTGTATGTCTATTTTTATCGACTCACTTGTAACCATTTCGACATTTTGAATCTACTTTATTCTTGGAGTTTTTCCATTTGGATGAGTTTTGGTGATATTTTTACGCGATTCCATTTTTGTCATGTTTTGCCGTATGAACGTTTGATTCTTGTAAAACTCATTCGTTTTCGTTGTTTCATGGTTTACACAAGTTCGTATGGTTGTGTTGGTCGTGTTGAGACTTTCGGTTTGGAAAGCCAACGTCGTATCGTGTTTTTCGGGCACTTGGGCCATTTTTGTAATTTCCTATAAGTTTAGGGAATTCTATATTTGTTGTCGTATTTTGGATTCTCGGGTAGTCGGAATGATGTTTTCTTGTAATGGTTAGACTCGTCATCGAATATTCTTCGTAGTTGTATTTTTGGTTCGATAGCAGGTCCGAGTTTCGGAGTCGTCCGGAGTCGTTTGGACAGCAGCAGCCAGAACCTGCTGTCTAGCAGGGTGTTACGGCCGTAACACCCCATCTGTTACGGCTGTAAGATGGCCATTGTTACGGCCATAATGCACCACTTTTTACGGCCGTAATGGCCCGCTGTTTTAAGAACAGTGGGCAGGTCAGAAACAGCAGTTTTCATTCTTTTCTTTCGTTTTCTTCACCGGGCGACTCTAGAGGGCGATTCCCTTCAGTTTTGATCAGAGAATTCTTCGTATTCCATCACCGTAGGTTCGTGCTAACATATCATCATCACCGTAATCATCCTCCATCGTCCGAATCTGAGGTATTTTCTTCAGGAACCCTAAACTTGTCTAATTTGAGGGTTTTTCGGGTTTTTCGTGATTGATTCCGAATTGTTCATGTATGTTACGAAATTCCATACCGATTGTTGTTATTGGGTGATTCCCAATCCGTTTTCCTCGAGTTTAATCCGTGAATTGTTGATACGGGGAGATTTTGCGTAAACCCTCACCCGTATCGATTGAACGTTTATTATCATGAATTGTAATTGGAGTTATGGGTGTATTCCATTCGATTA
Source organism: Orobanche coerulescens (assembly GCA_033398695.1). Lineage (NCBI taxonomy): Eukaryota > Viridiplantae > Streptophyta > Magnoliopsida > Lamiales > Orobanchaceae > Orobanche > Orobanche coerulescens. Next base: position 58,935,917 of record CM065803.1, read on the forward strand.
TTGTTGTCCGTTAGGACTGAGTTATATTGATCCTTCATTTAGGAACCGTCTTTTTGCGTCCAGATCATTCGTAGTCTTTGTTCGTCCCCATTTCGTCGGAGATGTCTCAAAGGCAAGTACTTTACATTTGTTTACCTGTTCTAGTATTTGAACTATGGATATTCGTGGTTGTGTGGATGGATATGTGTATGTTCACCTAGGGACGGTCCGACAGGGCCTCTAGGGATACATATTTCCGAGTGTGTGCGTATCGCGAACTATGTTTAACCACCCAGGGATGTCCGATGGGGCTCTACGGGGTACGGTGGCCGTGAGTCTCGTACCAACTATTAACTTTGAATTGTTTTGTTGGAGAAATGTGTTTTGTGCTTGTGCACCGTAAATATTCCGGAATATAAATAATTTCTTAAATGATTTTGGCACATATATTCATCTGATTAGAATGTAGTTCAAATGGATTGTACTTGCACTAGCAGTTGTCGCTAACTCCTTAAATGGGGGAAATACTTTTTGTATTTCAGGTACAGGTCTTGGAGACAAGCGAGCATTTGAGTCGTACGAGGATGATGGGCAAGCATGATACTATTCAGTGGTCGTCTGTTGGTGTTCTATTTTGTCGTTTACTTATTATGTCATTTCTTTAAGTACTCGAGTACTTCTCTTTGAATTTATTTATGTTGTGTACCCTTTTTGGGGAACGGATTGTATTGTCGTATTCCTATTTTAGTTTGGATGTCGCGAATTGTGAAATGGTTGTTTTGTTAATGGTTGTATGTCTTTGTCAGATGTCATTTTGGTACGTTAGCCTGGTGGATTCCACAGTGTGGGGTCCACGGCGCTGTAATATGCCCTGATCGTCTTGGGGGTGTTACAAAATATGGTATCAGAGCTTAGGTTTATGGATACCTAGGCTGTCGGTTATTTGGGTCTAGTCGAGTGTCGTTATCGAACAGTGTCACTGCTACGCCATCATCTCTGTACGCCGGTGCTCGTAAGTTTTTCCTAACTTGACTCGTTACATTGTCCTGTTCTGTTCCTTTCTTGATATCTTGTTGCGTTTTGCATTTGAATTGTACTTACCCGTTACTTCTTCAGAATGCCTGCTGGTGGAGGACGCGGACGCGGTCGCGGACGCGGTAGGGGACGTGGCACAGCCGTTGGGGCGGCCATGTCCGATAACTCGGGAACCGATTTGGCTATGCCTTCTTTGTCGAATAGTGTTCCGCCTAGTTCCGGGGGTCAGCAGGATCAGTCTGCTAGCTCCAGTAATGCACATGAGAATGTTGGAGTGGCGAACATTTTGCAGCAATTAGCGAACCAGATGACGCTACTAACTCAGGCCGTTCTGGTCGGCCAAGCTAATGCCAACCCGATTCCGCCTACTGGATCCGGAAATGATAATCTACTTCAGGACGTGATTCGTATGCGTCCTCCGCAGTTTGATGGTGTTTCCGACCCTTCCGGTTTGGAGAGTTGATTGTTTGAGATGGAAAAGGTGTTTGAGGCTGCTAACTGCTCTGAGGAGAGGAAGGTACCCATCGCTCAGTACTTCCTCGCCAAAGAGGCGGCAACGTGGTGGCAAGCAGTGAAACCACGTGATCGGGCAGCCACGTGGGCAGAATTCCGGGAGTTGATGGAAGACGAGTTTTGTCCATGGCCAGTGAAAGAGGGGAGGATCCGAGCCTTCTTTGAGGCCAAGCCCCAGGATGTTCCTATTTCTCAAGCGATCAAGGACTACAACCAACAACTTCATTATGTGAGAAACCAAGTCCGAGATAAGCTTGATAAGATCCGCCACTTTGATATGCGGATGAAACCGAGGGTGCATCACTACATGTCAGGTCTGGGGTGCACAACTTTGAAAGAGTATCAGAATAAGGCGATGGCTTATGAGATGTCGTTTGCTGCGACAGAGACGGAAGCCGAGGGGAAGAAACAGAAGACCTCTGGCCAGTTTTAGGGAGGCAAGTCTGGTGGGCATCCGAAGGCTCAGTCTGGTTCGAGAGTCTTCGGGAGTCAGTCTTCATCATTTGGGCGAGGAAACTGTTCTAAGTCTGCTCCTACTGGTTCCGTTCTCGGTCCTACGTGCTTTAACTGTGATCGTCCCGGCCACATGATGAGTGAGTGTGATAGGCCCCCGATTCAGTGTCTTGCGTGCGGTCGGATGGGATATCGTGCTAAGTTTTGTACGGATGCAGTTCGGGCGCCAGTTACTCAGATATCATCCCCAGCTGCAGGAGAGCCGAGTGTGAATCAGACACCGACAGTTCCTCAGCCACAGCAGAGTTTTGGCAGAGGTTGAGGACGTGGACAGCCTTCTAGAGGGGGAGCTTCTAGTGCGGGGTCTGTTCCGCCCCGAGTATATGAGATGAGACGAGCAGGAGATCCTGACGCGACGGTGGCTACAGGTACCGTTCACATCCTCGACCATCCTGTTTCCATATTATTCGATTCTGGTGCTATGCATTCTTTCATATCTATAGATTGTGTGCGTCGTCTGCATGTTGATTGCCTAGTTGCGTGTGAACCATTTGTTGTTAAACTGCCTAGTGGGGATAGCATCGTGGGGGATCGTGAGATTAGAGATTTTCCAGCGAGTATCGCGGGGAGGGTTTGGCCTTCTAATCTGATTGCGGTAGATATTAGAGATGAGGATTTGATTCTTGGCGAGGATTGGCTGGACCGTCATGGGGCGATCATGAATTATAGAACGAGAACCGTTTCGATGTTAGCCTTTGATGGTACCGAGCATTCTTTTGTGGGGCATAAGCGGAGTAGCCAGAGATTCCTGATCAGCGCCTTGAGGGCGGTGAGACTTCTTCGGGGAGGTTGCACGGGTTATTGGTGTTACGCTTTGAGATCGGATGAAGGAGGAGTCGAGCTCTCGTCTATTCCGGTAGTGTGTGAGTATCCTGATGTCTTTCCAGGCGAGTTGCCGGGTTTTCCGCCAGACTAAGAAGTTGAGTTTACCGTCGATTTAAAGTCGGGTGCAGCACCGATTTCGAAGACACCATATTATATGGCGCCTGCCGAGATGCTTGAGTTGAAGAAACAGTTGGGGGAGTTGCTAGACATGGGGTATATTCGATCGAGCGCTTCGCCTTAGGGCGCACCGGTCCGGTTTGTGAAGAAGAAGGATGGGTCACTTCGTCTGTGTATCGACTAGCGTGAGTTGAACAAAGTGACTATCAATAACAAGTATCCGCTCCCGAGGATTGATGATTTGTTCGACCAATTGCAAGGGGCGACCGTATTTTCGAAGATTGATTTGAGATCGGGGTATTATCAGCTACGAGTGAAGGATTCCGACATTCCGAAGACGGCCTTTCGGACGAGGTATGGTCACTACGAGTTTGTGTTTATGCCTTTCGGGCTAACCAAAGCCCCAGCCGTGTTCATGCAGCTTATGAACAAAGTCTTTATCGAGTACCTCGATAAGTGTGTAGTCGTTTTTATCGATGATATCCTGATTTACTCGAGGAGCGAGGAGGAGCATGCCCATCATTTGCATATCGTGTTAGATATTTTGAGAACTCAGCATCTCTTTGCGAAGTTCTCAAAATGTGAGTTTTGGTTACGGGAGGTTATGTTTCTCGGCCACGTGATCTCGGCTGAGGGTGTTCGTGTGGACCCACATAAGATAGAGGCAGTGTTGGATTGGGCGCCGCCCAAGAACATGAAAGAGGTCCGTAGTTTTCTGGGTTTGGCTGGGTATTATCGTAGATTTGTCGAGGGGTTATCTAAGCTCGCTCGACCACTGACTCAGTTGTTACAGAAGTCGGAGAAGTTTGTGTGGACCGACGAGAGACAGAAGAGTTTCGAGGAGTTGAAAGGACGGTTGACGACCGCTCCTATTTTGTCTTTATCGAGTGGTAATGAGGGTTTCTCAGTTTTTAGTGATGCTTCGGGCCAAGGGATCGGATGTGTACTCATGCAGCATGGGAGGACGATTGCCTATGCTTCCCGTCAGTTGAAACCGTACGAGTTGAATTACCCTACCCACGATCTTGAGTTGGCCGCGTTTGTATTTGCATTGAAGATGTGGCATCATTACTTGTATGGATCGTCATGTCAGATTTTCACCGATCACAAGAGCCTGAAGTACATTTTCACGCAGAAAGAGCTTAATATGAGACAGAGGAGATGGTTGGAGTTGATTAAAAATTACGATCTCGAGATCCTTTATCATCCGGGCAAGGCTAATGTGGTAGCAGATGCCTTGAGCCGTAAATCGGTATCGCTTCGGGCGCTTGAGTTACTTACGGCCCAGTCGAGACTTCAGCGAGAGTTGATGAGGTTGAGTGTTGAGATCGTACTACCAGAGAGTTTCGGGCAATTGCGTACCCTTGAGATTTCTTCTTCTTTAGTCGATGACATTAAGTCGAGATAGTTCGAGGACCCGATGTTTGTTCAGCTTCGAGAGAATGTGGGGAAGGGGAAATCCCCGAGATTCGTGATACATGAGGATGGTGTGTTGAGATTCCAAGGTCGGCTTTGTGTTCCGAACGACTTGGAATTGAGGCAGAATATTATGAGAGAGGCTCACGCATCGCCTTACTCAGTCCATCCGGTCTCGAGTAAAATGTATAAAGATTTGAGGAAAAATTTTTGGTGGAACGACATGAAGAATGAGGTAGTTCAGTTTGTGGCTAAGTGTTTGACTTGTGAGCAAGTCAAAATCGAGCATCAGCGGCCAGCCGGGTTGTTGAAACCACTTCCCGTCCCGGAATGGAAGTGGGAGGATATCTCCATAGATTTTGTCACGAACTTGCCGAGGATGAAGACCGAAATGAATATGGTGTGGGTGATCGTAGACCGACTGACTAAGTCAGCACATTTTCTGGGCATCAAGGACACTTGGGGTCTGAAAAAGTTGGCTCGTGTTTTTATCGCACAGATAGTGAGACTTCATGGTACGCCGAAGACCATTATTTCGGATAGAGATGGACGGTTTGTATTGCATTTCTGGCAGGCAGTACATAAGGCATTGGGGACACATTTGCGTTTGAGTACATCTTTCTACCCTCAGACCGATGGACAGTCCGAATGTACCATTCAGACGGTCGAGGATATGTTGCGCGCGTGTGCGTTAGACTGGAGTAGTGACTGGGAGGAGCATCTGGCCTTGATTGAGTTTACTTATAACAATAGCTGGCACGCATCGATTAAGATGGCACCATATGAGGCACTTTATGTCCGACGTTGCCGATCACCGATATGTTGGGATGAGCCGTCCGATCTAGTTAGCACCGAGCCGGATCTTGTGTTAGAGACGAGGGAGAAAGTTGAGTTGATTAGAAAGAGAATGTTGGCAACTCAGAGTCGACAAAAGTCTTATGCGGATGTTAGGTGTCAACCTTTGGAGTTTGAGGTGGGAGATCATGTTTTGTTGAGAGTGTCTCCATCGAAGGGAGTTTTCCATTTTGGAAAAAAGGGGAAGCTCAGCCCGAGGTATATTGGGCCTTTCGAGATATTGGAGAGAGTCGATGAGTTGGCATACCATTTGGCTTTGCCTCCGTTGTTGAGTCATGTTCATAGCGTATTTCACGTCTCTCAGATGAGGAAGTATGTTCCGGACCCGTCCCACATTATTGATTTCGGAGATGTGGAGATCGAGAAGGATATTACGTTTGAAGAGCGACCCGTCAGAATTTTAGAGCGTCGAGACAAACAATTAAGGCACAAAACCATTCCTTTGGTTAAAGTGCAATGGTCGAGGCACGGAGTAGAAGAGGCAACGTGGGAGTTAGAGGAGGATGTGCGATCGAGGCACCCCGAGCTTTTTGATTCTTAAGTTTCGGGGCGAAACTTCTTCTTAGAGGGGGAGAATGTAATATCCGTACCTTTCCATTTTTAGCAGTTTCTATTTTTGGTGTATGTCTATTTTTATCGACTCGCTTGTAACAGTTTCGACATTTTGAATCTACTTTATTCCTGGAGTTTTTCCATTTGGACGAGTTTTGATGATGTTTTTACGCGATTCCATTTTTGTTATGTTTTGCCGTATGAACGTTTGATTCTTGTAAAACTCGGTCGTTTTCGTTGTTTCTTGGTTTGCACAAGTTCGTATGGTTGAGTAGGTCGTGTTGAGACTTTCGATTTGTAAAGCCGACGTCGTATCGTGTTTTTCGGGCACTTGGGCCATTTTTGTAATTTCCTATAAGTTTAGGGAATTCTATATTCGTTGTCGTATTTCGGATTCCCGGGTAGTCAGAATGATGTTTTCTTGTAATGCTTAGACTTGTCATCGAATATTCTTCGTAGTCGTATTTTTGGTTCGATAGCAGGTCCGAGTTTCGGAGTCGTCCGGAGTCGTTTGGACAGCAGCAGCCAGAACCTGCTGTCTAGCAGGGTGTTACGGCCGTAACACCCCATCTGTTACGGCCGTAAGATGGCCATTGTTACGGCCGTAATGCACCACTTGTTACGGCCGTAACGGCCCGCTGTTTTAAGAACAGCGGGCAGGTCAGAACAGCAGTTTTCATTCTTTTCTTTCGTTTTCTTCACCGGGCGACTCCAGAGGGCGATTCCCTTCAGTTTTGATCGGAGAATTCTTCGTATTCCATCACCGTAGGTTCGTGCTAACATATCATCATCAACGTAATCATCCTCCATCATCCGAATCCGAGGTATTTTCTTTAGAAACCCTAAACTTGTCTAATTTGGGGGTTTTTCGGGTTTTTCGTGATTGATTCCGAATTGTTCATGTATGTTACGAAATTCCTTACTGATTGTTGTTATTGGGTGATTCCCAATCCATTTTCCTCGAGTTTAATCCGTGAATTGTTGATACGGGGAGATTTTGCGTAAACCCCTGTCCGTATCGATTGAACGTTTATTGTCATGAATTGTAATCGGGGTTATGTATGTATTTCATTTGATTATTGTTGTTCGTTAGGACTGAGTTATATTGATCCTTCATTTAGGAACCGTCGTTTTCCGTCCGGATCATTCGTAGTCATTGTTCGTCCCCATTTCGTCGGAGATGTCTCAAAGGCAAGTACTTTACATTTGTTTACCTGTTCTAGTATTTGAATTGTGGCTATTCGTGGTTGTGTGGATGGATATGTGTATGTTCACCTAGGGACGGTCCGACGGGGCCTCTAGGGATACGTATTGCCGAGTGTGTGCGTATCACGAACTATGGTTAACCACCCAGGGGTGTCCGATGGGGCTCTGCGGGGTACAGTGGCCGTGAGTCTCGTACCAACGGTTAGCTTTGAATTATTTTGTTGGAGAAATGTGTTTTGTGCTTGTGCACCGTAAATATTCCGGAATATAAATGATTTCTAAAATGATTTTGGCGCATATATTCATATGAATAGAATGTAGTTCAAATGGATTGTACTAGCACTAGCAGTTGTCGCTAACTCCTTAAATGTGGGAAATACTTTTTGTATTTTGAGGTACAGGTCTTGGAGACAAGCGAGCATTCGAGCCGTACGAGGATGATGGGCAAGCATGATACTGTTCAGTGGTCATCTGTTGGTGTTCTGTTTTGTCGTTTACTTATTATGTCATTTGTTTAAGTACTCGAGTACTTCTCTTTGAATTTATTTATTGTGTACCCTTTTTGGGGAACGTATTGTATTGTCGTATTCCTATTTTGGTTTGGATGTCGCGAATTGTGAAATGGTTGTATGTCTTTGTCGGATGTCATTTTGATACGTTAGCTTGGTGGATTCCATAGTGTGGGGTCCACGGCGCTGTAATATGCCCTAATCGTCTTGGGGGTGTTACACCCGCTGACGTGGCATTGTATAAAGTCTGCGATGTTCTGCCTCAACAATTAGCATGCACTAATCAAGTAAACTAGCGCGAGCTAATTCCTTGTACACAACAACTCCAAAGTGCAGCATGGTTAGCCCGAACAAGCTCTGGACGATGCAAAACTCGAAGATTAATATCTGATGACGCACTTATGAAGAGTGCCAAAATATGAATTCACGAACCAAACCAATACGTGATTCCGACCACCCGAAGGTACAGAAGAGCAAATATTGAAGAATACGCCCAAAACTTTGAAAAATTGCAAAACGGCACAAACATTCGAAAAACACGATTCGAGGTCGAATAACATTACTGTCACTCACAACGCGACTGCATATATGGAACGAACTTATAGGATCAATGCAACAACAGTTCCGAACAACATTTACGAGAATCAGACCAAAAACATGATATAGTCACAACATTATTGAGATTCGACTAAAAGGCCCCCGAAACTCGTCCAATGACAAAAGTGCAGAACAAGGTAGTTCCAAAATATCGAGGCGATTACAAGCGAGTCGTCAAAATCAAAAAAGTATCAAAAATCAGAAACATATGGAAAAGTATAAAAAGTATAAAATTATGAATATTACATTATCCCCTCTAAAAGGAAGTTTCATACCGAAACTTAAGAAATAAAAGTTTGGGGTATCTTGCCCGCATCTTCTCTTCCATCTCCCAAGTCGCTTCCTCGACTCCATGTCTCGACCATTGAATTTAACCAACAGAATGGTTTTGTGCCGAAGATCTTTCTCACGACGTTCAAGAATCTTCACTGGTCTCTCTTCGAAGGTAATATCCTCAGCTACATAGATCTCACCATATATAACACCCCAAAAAGGCGGCTATTACAGTGCCGTGGACCCCACACTGGGACCCACCAGACGATACCCAAAATACAGACTAAATACACAATAATTATGATACCGAACCACAATATATAGTACTTACTCCGATTAGGAGTTTACATTAGTATGGCCAAAGGCCTTTTTATACACAGGATCCAAAATACGAGCATAATCCATATGGAGATGGAATATACCTTAAATAACAATACATTTGTCCACAATTAAAATAAAGCGGAAAGATAACATTGCACGGTTCGAACAAAACCGGACAACAAAAGACTTGGGGCCCCCGAACTAGTATCCTTCGAACCCTTCGCCGTCACCAGATCTTCCCGTGCCTTGCCTTTGCCTCGACCTAAAATACAACACAAGTATTTCGCCCAACACAGGGTCAGATATACATGATAAATGATTTCTCAAGATATTATACAATTCAAATATATTAGATTTCAAGGAAAAAATCCCGACTAACGAACATACCCCTCGGGCGTATGAACGGTTAGTCACAAAACGTCGAACACATCCAAATATATATATATGGACTATCAACGACCAAAATAGTACAGCTCAAGATAGACATCACAGTACGCCCGATACAGAAATGTGTCAGTGAACATGTGCACTCCGTATACGGAATCTAGGATATACGTGGGACAATGTACCTAATTAGCCTCACGAACTACGTCTCGTGTGCACAGTCCAATACGGAAACATCCAGGAATGACTATATATGTGCGTGGCTAAAAGTCCTACACAATAACCAATCGGAACGCAGATATGATTCCGGATATGTCACGATACAACATGACAACGAATTCAATAAATCACATATCCAATTAAGGACCAAGAAACTCACCGAATGACAATAAGGATCGATGATATCAACGGTTCGAAAGTAACGAACTTGGGAATGCGATCCCATTATGAAAATGGAACATCATCAAGACCAATATCAAATCACGAATCACAAATTTATAAGTGTTTCATATAAACGAAATGCATAATCATCACAAGAATCCAAATATCATTATAACCAAGCAAGATAACTTGCCTCAATACGGACACGAGAATAATCCTTCCTTGTCGAACGAACGAACGGTCCTCAACTAATATTGGTTACTCGAACAATCAACCTTGTAAGGGATATAATCTATTCAATAACACATTCCCATAACTAGCGATATCTATTTCAACGAAACGATATCCTAAATTCAATTCGATTAGTTCAACTACTTTATATACATCATAATTCAATTTCAAGGATTCATACTGGCTTCAATTTATTCTTATTATCGGTTATCATCCAAGGTGTTCTCGATTATTCGTATGGTTTAAACGGATGAGAATTTATCAAGAACAATCATCAAGGAGAACTTTTCTAAAATTGATATGCCAGTGGATTTCTTAAAAACAACATCAATGTTTTGAAAGATATAATCCAAACAACTACGTTTCATAAAACATTGATCAAAATTAAGGTTACTCAGCCATTATCATCGTCCGAACGAATCATGAATTGTAAAATTATTACCATGTTCATCGGTTATGAGTTCACCTAGTTAGGTTAATGATATAATCGAGTGATTCATCACAATATCTTCATGAAATCATCATCAAGGTGAATTAAACATCTCTGAACTATAACCTTATGTTGATATAATTGAAGGTTCAACCAAATCCGATGAAAAATCTAAGTTCATCTAGTTCAAAATCTTCCTAAGCATGATAGTTTGATTCAATATAATGATAACAATTCTACAAATCAACCTATCTAAAATGAAACTAAGGATTATCATTGTCCTAGTGATGTTAATAGTCCAGCAAGGAGAGTGTGTTTCTACTAAACATGATTACCACCATTTAAAACATCAAGAACACATCATGCCAAACCCTTAATCACCATATTCATCATTAAGTTGTTAAAAGCTTAACTACAAACATGTTTAGCTTGATTAATTCAACATTAGGTGAAGTATACTTTATCACTAACAATATAACTACGAAATTATAGAGTGAAATCGTATAACATACCTTCAGAAATGAAGAACAATACGTCAAAACCACAAGAACACACTCTAAGCTTCAATAATGACTCTAAACTTACAATCAACAAGCTCCAAACCAAGATGCAAAGCTCAAACACAATTTGGAAGAAGGTAGAATTGATCTAGGGAGGCAGGGGGATGATTATAGGGGAGAAAAATCAGAGTTGGACGTGCAAAATGAAAGACACAAGTTGTCTTTTTATAACAGCACAGTTCATTACGTACGTTATCACATGTAGATAACGTACGTTAGCAACTTTTCGTATGCTACACAAAAAGTGTTACGTACGTAATCTACTACCACAGGCTACTGAACTAAAATACGAACATCATTACGTACGTTATGGCTTGGAGCATTACATACGTAATGTAGGTCAACTAGGCTGCCTTCAAAAGGTCAGATATTCGAATCACGCCCGACCCCACACGCTGAAAGTTGAGATCGGATAAGACTACAAGCCTTACGTATGTAAACAACACTTCCTTACGTACATAAAACCAACAAGATAGCGTATGTTATGCAAAAGGGTTAGCGTACGTTAAACACAGAATTACTAGCCCAAAAATGCACTTATCTATACAACATCGAGAAATCAATCATAGTGAGAATGATAGTTATATTCAAGTTTATTATGATATATTCCAGCATCAATAAATATTAAACAAATGCAACAAGACTACAATAGTATTGAATTATCCTAATAATACAACAGTAGGTAAGAATTTCCATCGGATATTACATACTCCCCCCTAAAAGGAGTTTCGTCCCCAAAATAAAGGGGTAAACAATTCGGGATACCTCTCTTGCATGCTGATATCCGTCTCCCACGTGTCCTCCTCGACTCCGTGTCGTGACCACTGAACCTTCAGTAGGGGAATTGTCTTGTTCCGCAACTATTTGATCCTCCTTTCAAGTATCCGTACGGGGCGCTCCTCGTACGAATGATCCTCCGCTATATCAATCTCATCAAACTGAAGTATATGACTTGGATCAGCAACATATTTCCTTAACTGGGAGACATGGAACATGTTATGAATTTGCCTCAGAGCTGGTGGCAACGCCAGGCGATAGGCTAGATCGCCTACTCGTTCCAAAACCTCAAACGGCCCGACATATCTAGGACTCAGCTTGCCTCTCTTCCCAAAACGAAAAATACCTCGAGTAGGGGACACCTTCATTAGTACATGTTCACCGACCTCGAACTCAAGTGGTCGTCGACGGTTGTCTGCGTAAGACTTCTGTCGGCTTTGAGCCGTCAACAAATGACTCCTAATCAGAGCGATCTTCTCACGGGCTGCTAACAACATATTAGGTTCCGTACCTAAGAATTCAGATGGATCGTCCCAACAGAAAGGAGATCTACAGCGATGGCCATACAATGCTTCATAAGGTGCCATCTGAACCGAAGCGTGCCAGCTATTATTATAAGTGAATTCCACCAAAGGTAGTTGGGCCTCCCAATCATCCTTCCAATCAAGGATGCACGCCCTCAACATATCCTCTAGAGTCTGGATAGTCCTCTCAGTCTGACCATCAGTCTGCAGATGAAATCCTGTGCTGAAGTTCAATTGCGTACCCATCGCACGATGAACTACTTTCCAAAAATGTGACATGAATCGTCCGTCACGATCTGATACAATACTCTTGGGGGTACCATGTAACCTACAATCTCTTTGATAAATAGATGGGCCAATCTCTTGGGTCCCCATGTGTCTTTTATCTCCAAAAAGTGGGCTGATTTGGTCAGACGGTCCACAATCACCCAAATCGTATTCATCCCTCAACGACTAGTCGGTAAGCTATTCATAAAATCTATCGATATGTCTTCCCATTTCCACTCGGGAATCGGGAGCAGTTTCAGCATTCATGCGGGTCGCTGATGCTCAATCTTAACCTGTTGACAGGTTAAATACCTCGAAACAAACTCTGCAACTTCACGTTTCATACTCCCCCACCAATAATATTACTTCAAATCCTTGTACATTTTGCTAGAACTCAGGTGAATGGAGTACGGGGTAGCATGAGCTTCTCTCAGGATAGAGTTCCTCAATTCATCACCTGCGGGTACACAAACTCGATTCCTGAAGCATATCAATCCATCCCCGTGGATCACAAATCCAGAGGCTTTCCCTTGAGTTACTTCATTCCGAACTCAAGATAAGAATGGGTCCGTAACCTGCTTCGATCTAATTATATCCTCAAGGGACGATAAAATCTTAAGTGTGCAGAGTTGTCCCTGAATACGCTGTAACCAGACTTCAATTTCCAGCCTCACCAATTCTAACTGCAATTCTCTCTGAACTGTCAAGCGGGCAAGCATCTGCTCCTGTACTGTTTTACGACTCAAAGTGTTGACAACTACATTTGCTTTGCCCGGATGATAAAGAATCTCAATATCATAATCTTTGATGAGTTCTGCCACCTTCTATGCCTCATGTTTAACTTCTTCTGAGTAAAAATGTACTTCAGGCTCTTGTGATCGGTAAAAATCTGACAGGTAACTCCATACAGATAGTGACGCTAGATTTTTAAAGCAAACACCATGGCTGCAAGTTCCAAATCATGGGTGGGGTAGTTGACCTCGTAAGGTTGTAGCTGCCTTGATTCATAGGAGATCACCTTCCCGTTCTGCATTAGTAGACATCCCAGGCCCTGTTTAGATGCGTCACTATACACCACGAATCCTTCCGTTCCTTTCGGTAGAACCAAGATAGGTGCCGAAATCAACCGACTCTTGAGTTCATCAAAACTCTGCTGGCATGCCTCTGACCATAAATACTTCTTATATTTCCTCCATAGGTTAGTCATCGGTTGGGCAATCTTGGAGAAACCTTCCACGAACCGTCAGTAATAACCTGCTAGTCCCAAGAAACTGCGTACTTCCTTTACGTTCTTTAGTTGTATCCAGTCTCGGATAGCTTCTGTCTTCTGTGGGTCTACTCGCACCCCATCAGCTGATATCACATGTCCGAGAAAGATAATTTCACGCATCCAGAACTCACATTTAGAAAATTTCCCATAAAACTGTTCTCGCCTCAAAGCATCGAGAACCTGATGGAGATAACGCTCATGCTCTTCATGGTCACGAGAATAAATCATAATGTCATTGATAAAAACGACTACAAAGTGATCTAGATAATTAATAAAGACCCGATTCATCAACTCCATGAATACTGCCGGTGCATTAGTCAGTCCAAAAGGCATTACTACGAACTCATAATGCCCATAGCGAGTACGAAAAGTGGTCTTCGAAATGTCAGACTCACGAATCCTCAGCTGATGGTAACCGGACCTCAAGTCGACCTTAGAAAACACGGCATCCCCCTGAAGTTGATCCAATAAATCATCAATACGCGGTAATGGATATTTGTTCTTAATAGTTACCCTGTTCAGCTCATGATAATCAATACACAAACACAGGGATCCATCTTTCTTCCTTACAAATAGCACTGGTGCTCCCCAAGGGGACGCACTAGGTCGAATATAGCCCTTCTCAGCCAACTCTTCAAGCTGGTTCTTCAACTCCTGCATCTCATTCGGATCCATACGATACGGTGCTTTCGAAAGTGGGGACGTACCTGGCTCTAATTCAATATTGAACTCTACATAACGATGTGGAGGTAAGCCTGGCAACTCATCTGGAAATACGTCGGGGTAGTCTCGGACTACCGGAATATCGGCCAATTTGACTGGTCGATCCGCTGTTTTGGTCATGAAACACCAATATCCAATACACCCCTGATTAAACAGTTTCACTACTTTCATAGGGCTGATGACTCTCCCGAAACGGCTGGGATTGTCACCCTAAAAAGTACAGTCAACACCATCGTCAGATGTGACTGTCACTATTCGCTTGCGGACACTAAGTATGGCATCATGACGATCCATCCAATCGATACCCAAGATCACATCATCTTTAGGTAAATCGACCACAATTAAATTTGGCAACCACTCATGGTCGTTCATGCGAATCGGACAGTCCTGCACTTCATGATTCCCAACAATTCTTTTACCGTCGGGTAGACCAATTATATAAGGTTCATAATTGGTAACATGATCTAATTGCAAATTACTCAAACAAGAAGCAGATAAAAAGGAGTGTGAAGCACCAGTATCAAAAAGAACACAGACAGGCTGAGATCGGATCTCGAAAGTACCTGCAATCATGCTGGCTTCGGGATCGTCGACCTTCTTCATCTCATAGACTCTGGGCTTTGCAGCCCCGGTACTAGATGTACCAGCTTGATTTCCATGGCCCATCCCTCTGTTTGCCCCGGTAGTCTGATAAGAAGCGGACGGAGGTACACGGTCCTGGACGGAAGATTGAACTGGAGCATAAGGTGCTGCTGGAGTACGTTCTGGTCCACTCCTACAATAACGAGCACGATGTCCATTCTTCCCACAAGTATGGCATGCAACGTCCGGCCTCGGGCATGTAGAATTGATGTGCTCCTAGTCTCCACAGTTATAGCACACAACAGATAGGCTGACCGCTCGAGGTTATGATCTGGTTGGCTTCGACGCCATGGGTTGCCATTCAGAAGGATTTGGCACTGGTTGGGGCCTCTTGAATGTCCCCCGGTTGCTGTCAGTATGGTTCTGGTTTCTGAATTTCTTGTCGTTGGACTGTAGTTGCTTCTTGGAAATTTCTTTCGTGGTTAGTTCGTACTCCAGAGCTTTCTCGATGAAATCCGGTAGAGTCGTACAGTGGTGATTCATCAGTTGCATTCTCATTCGGGGTTTAAGCCTCTGAAGAAAATATTTGATCTTATCGGCCTTCGTTCGAACAATCGTCGAGGCAAAAGGAAGAAGTGCCTGGAATTTCTCGGCAACAGATAGTACATCATCATCTTCAGACGGTTTTGGATTCAGCAATTCTGATAGTTTGGCCTCGCGGAGAGGACCCGGATAGTAACGGTCTAGCATGAGATTTTTAAATTCCTCCCAAGTACATACGCCATCAGCTAGCCTCACCGAAAGCCACCAGGTGTGGGCGCCCTTGCCAAGATAGTAAGCTGCTACGGAGACGCGATTCTCTGCTGGACAGTCTACCATATCGAATAATTTCTCAAAGTGTTCAATCTAATGCACGATATCAGCAGGCTCAGAGGAGCCTTCAAAAGTCGGGGGTCGCTGACAAGAGATGTCACTGATGATCCAACTCACCGGTCCGCTGTAATATCTGCAATTTTGATTTCCAGTAATTTTCTTTTTTTGGAGTAAGTCCATCTTAGCGACTCTATTGTGACCGTTTCGTCATTCTGAGAATGATTAATTCTACACTTTTTGTCATCCGAGTTCATCTTGGTGTCGTTCTGTTGAGTTCCGTGTTCTTAAGCGACTTTTCCACGTATGAGTTCGACTTTGTAAAATCACCATTAATTCTTGGAAACTCCAAAAATTCTGAATATTTTCAATATTATATATCATCAAGTTAGCTTTCCAATGGTTCAAACTGTGAGTCAATCGGAGTCCGGACGAAGGAGTTATGGTCGAAATAGCTAAGACTGCACCGTGTGCCTTTTGATGCTGGAGCGGGCTGTACCGCGGGCCGCGGCCCCTTCTGGCTGGGCCGCGGCACTAAGCTGTTTTGCTGGGCAATTTTGGCCCTGTGCCGCAGCACACTCAGCCCGTGCCGCGGCACACAGTACATGTTTTTGTATTTCTGCGTTTGTTGTGAAGAACATCCTCATTTCTTCATTTCCCTTCTTCCACTCTTCCTTGGGGCGATTTTGGGCGATTTTGGGGTGTTTTAACATCATCGAAACTCAGAGATTTTCATCTTCTTCAAGTTGTAGTGTGGATCAACAACATATTTGTGGATTCTTCATCCTAATCTAAGGTAACTTCTTCAACCCTTGAATTCGATTTTGAGTTGGAGCATGATGTTTTGGATGGTATAATCATGATTTGTGATGGATATATGTATGATTATGAGTTTTTACGAGTTATCATCGGATTGTTGGAAGTTTTTCTCAAGAACACTTTGAAGGTTGACTTGGAATTGGGTTTTGCAAATTGATGTTATCGTAAACTCGATTTGAGTCTTCCTATTGGATTATCGATTATATTGATGGTGTTTTGGTGGATTGGATCATTCAATAGAAGTTGGTTTTCGATACAAATGGGATTATTTGTTTAGGATGGGAGATTGTTTTTAAGGTGTTTGTCGAAGAGTTTGGATTTATTGTATCGACATCTTGAATTGGTTATGATCGCTATTGATTCGTATATTAAGCGAGTTGTTGATAATTGTGTTATTCAAGGTTGTTCGAGCGACCGGTAGTTTCCCTTAGGACGTTGTTCGAGAGAGGACATATCATCACCGGTGTTAAGGTAAGTTGATTCTTACTCGGTTAAAAGGATATTCATTCCTTTCGTTGTTGTTCATTCATAATCATAACTCATTCATATGGTATTAACCATATCGAGACTTGTCATTGTCAATTAATCACTTCATTCACGAGGAACGACGGTTCCAATCATTTCATTGAGCTATCATTCATTTCATTATTAATTCATCTCGGTGAGTCATCATTTACTTTGTCGAATTATTATTCATTAATATTCTTCATGGTCATTCTTGTTCATATGACCTTCTGGGTTCATATTGCGCGGTCGGGTGGGGATGTGTAGAATTTTTAGTCGGGCATGTGATGGTCATGTGTTGGGTTCACCAACACACTGGACTGTGCATACGGTAACGTACCTCCATGAGACTAATTAGGTACAAGGACGGGTGTGTCCGGACACTCGTCTTGTGCACTTGTACATACCATTACGGGCGTACTATGATACCTCTCTTCAGCGTCATTTCATAATTAAGATATATCATGATTGTGTTTATTCAACTCTTGAGGATTGTTGTTCTGTGTAACTGACCCCGTTGGGGGATGTTGTTTTCAGGTCATGGCAAGGCTAAAGCACGGGAAGAGAACATGGACGGCGAGGAGTCCCGGTGATACTAGTTGGGGGCCCCAATCCTTTTCAGTCATTCGTGTTTTCTTCATTTTATTTCCGCTGCAGACTTCCATTTGAATTACTCATTTTATTCAGTGTTGTATATTTTATCTTCATATAAAATATACATGTATTCTGTATTTTCGTGGGTGTGTTGTACTTGAAACTCCTCATCAGAGTAGTTGATGATGTAATGTGGTTCGGTACTACATGTACACTTTGTAATTCATTAATTTCACCCTCCTAGTGGGTCCCAGTCGGGGGTCCACGGCACTGTAATATCCGCCTAGTTTGGGGTGTTACATCCGCCATGTACAGGAGGTGGCCCCTGTTGATGGTCAGTAGTATCTCTCTGAATAGCTTCCATTAGCTGACCCATCTGGGTCATCTGAGCCATCATGCCCTGCATCATAGCGTAAGGATCGACACGCGCATCCTCGCGCCCAGTGTGGTGCGATTGGTCCCAAGAAGGCGAATCACTGCCTGCGGAACTATGCTCTGCATTCGCACGCCTGTTGGCTCGTGGTATCAGGATTCGGACCCTTACGCGGCCTCGTCCCCCTCTGCCACGGCCTCTCAAATTTCTTTCCATATTGAAAGAATCAATTCATAATGATAACCATAAGTACAGTTCATGATACCAACCAAAATTCATGCTAAGTTAAGAGCAACAATGAATTACATATTCAAGAAAACAGTTCACAATGAATTATCGACACTACGAGTGTCACATAGAATATCATATCGACGTTGAGTCGAACAATTTCAATCATATAATCAATCCAGAATTTACCTCGAATTATCAATCAGATAAATCTTCCCACAAATCCTCGAAAATAACAAGATCAACAAGGAGATCCATTCCAATATCAATATCATGCCAGTAATTAAATCATGGCTCGTAGAGTACATACTGCATTTGGCTCGTAGGTTCAGGCGCTTGCACAGGTCACACGTGACACGAAGGTCTCTTGATACTAGTTCATTTCACAATGACTCTAAAAAAATTGACGCGCTCTGATACCATCTTCTGTAACACCCCAAAAAGGCAGCTATTACAGTGTCGTGGACCCCACACTGGGACCCACCAGGCGATACCCAAAATACAGATTAAATACACAATACTTGTGATACTGAACCACAATACATAGTACTTACTCCAATTAGGAGTTTAC
Source organism: Orobanche coerulescens (assembly GCA_033398695.1). NCBI lineage: Eukaryota > Viridiplantae > Streptophyta > Magnoliopsida > Lamiales > Orobanchaceae > Orobanche > Orobanche coerulescens. The sequence goes on from CM065803.1 coordinate 58,954,716, forward strand.
AGTAGTATGGACAAAGGCCTTATTATACACAGGATCCAAAATACAAGCATAATCCATATAAAGATGGAATATACCTTAAATAACAATATATTTGTCCACAATTAAAATAAAGTGGAAAGATAACATTACACGGTTCGAACAAAACTGGATGTTGTGCGGAGATTAGTACGCCTGGACAGCGATCGGCATAAGGCCGAGCGACCGAGTTCATGATCAAATGAGCCACGGAAAACTTGCCAATCGAAGGTAATAGTCCATCTTAGAGTATCTAGCGATCAACCTCTCGGAGTGATTGCCTCTTGGTACCTAGCGACCGACTCTAGTGCCCAACCGGGGACGACCGATTTATGCCACGTAAAGAACCAACATCCATCAAAGTCCACGGAGACCGAATCTTGGGATGGAGGCCCACATGCAGATCCGCAAAAGGCGCCGCGGAATAATTGTATTCTAGTCCTTCAGCAGCTGTCAGTGACAGAGACGGCCTCACCAACCGACAGACCCGCCGAAAGGTACTAGATAGGACCTCCCAAGACAGCAACATAGACGCGTGTTGTCTTCTCATTTGTTCGCACATCCAGCTACCAGCAGCTACTGCGGACTTTAAGGAGACCAACCTATGTGCTAAAGACGATCACCCACTTATTATAATACATCAGATGCGATCGCCCAGCGACTCCCAGTCCTATAAATAGAGAGCCTCCAGCAACTGGAAAAAGGCTCAGAGATTCAGCTAAAGAACTTAGCACTCCATCGTTGTTACGAGAACTCACAGATCATCATCTCTGGTTCTTGCGGCAATCACCAGCACTCAAGAGCTAGATAACTAGGGTCTTTACACTCATTGTAATTGTACTCTAACATTAATATTTGTACTCCCAAGTATTCGTATTAATAATATCTCGCGAGAGCATTCAAGCCCGAGAATAACAACCCCGGCAAATCTTGTGTTATTTACTTCCCCACGGACTGCTCTCGCATTTTGTTTGTTACTCGTCCATTCCAGCATATCATCTTCGGATAATATTTTGGGTAACAACAATTGGCGCTAGAAGAAGGGGGGCTTGAACCTCCGTTTTCATTCCGACTGTCCCGAAGAACACTTACTGTCCTACGGGGCATATACTGGAAGAAACACTCACTGTTCTTCAAAGAAAAACCTTCAGAATCATGATGTATGCCACCACATCGAAGAGAGCCACTCTCTGATCCGCCGGGCGCCTTATTCCGTCTCAATCCGAGCCCCAACCTACGGCGGAGGGTAGCCGCGGTGACGCGAGACTCTCGCTCGACCAGTTCCAAACCGCAGAACAGATTGAGGAGGCTATGGCCATCCTAAGGGAGCAACGGAGAGCATGCGCAGCGCCCGCTATAACCCCCTCGGCCATACGCCACGCGGGCAAACGGAAGCTCAAAGGGTTACTGGTCGAGCGATCGTCAGAAAGCCCCGATTTATGAGACAAGGCTCTCGTGAGGCGGGACGGTTCCATCTTCATCCGCCTAGGAAGCGATCCATCGTGACGACCGGGGCATTCTGGCCCCAACCACGAGACGACGGAGTCCGAAGCCGTCACCAGGATTTCGGCATACCCAACTCCAAACCAAATGCAGGTCAGCCGTTTGGTCCCCATCCTCCGAAGAGTCGATCCACGCGACAAGGATAACATCGACAGCGGAGCCAGGGGATCAGTACTTGATCGCCTCGGCTCCTGCTCCGAGCGCCTAGCCGTGAGCTACCAGGCCATGACGATGGCCGATATGCAACGCCAGCTCCACGAGATGAAAGCGCTCATGGAAACTGGGGCAAACTCCAGTAGAAAGATCATCGGACCGACCGAGCCACTCGCGGTCCACATCGAGCTTGCCCCCGTGCAACCAAGGGTCTCTCCTCCCCAAACACCTTTGTATGAAGGGAGATCGGACCTCGAGACCCACTTGAGCAAGTTCCGGATCTACATGACCGGGTGTGGGGCATCAGATGCGACCAGGTGCCGAATATTCCCGTTAACGTTGGGCGAGCTGGCCCATAGGTGGTGCATCTCACTGCCACCGAGATCAATCATTTCCTTTGAGAAACTGGCGAGTGACTTCACGTCATACTTCGTCGCCAAGGTAGCCAGACCAGAAGGCCCCCATCGCATGATGAAAATCAGGCAGGGGGAAGACGAATCCGATGCAGATTACATCGACCGGGTGGATGAAATATTCCTCACCGGCGAGCCCATAAGCGACAAGCTCGCCCTCTACTCAGTCCTGGAGGGATTGTTGCGAAATTTGGTGAACGCAAGTGCACGTTATCGTAAACAAGTAATAAAGTGATAAGTAAGATATCGTTCCCACGAGGACTAACTTACTAACTACCAATTTATGCGTATTCTAATTTTATTTGAACTATCGAAATTTTGATGCAAGTAATAATTAAAGAAAATTAATAAAAGAATAAACAGTAAAAACAATTGTTTGAAGAAAGAAAATCAAATAAGGAATTAATCTAGGATTGTGAATCCACCTCCGTTTATCCGAATTTACTCTTGATTATTGAAGGCGAAGGTTGCTAAAATACTCTACTGCCTCTCCCGAGGTCAATAGAATTTCCTAAGGCGAATAACACACTCTATTCCTAGGTGAATTAATTCAACAATAGGCAAAAAGCACGAAATCTTCAGAAAGGCCACGTAATTCCTATGAGTATATTCCTATCTCACAAGATAAAATGGTTCTCACCAATTTTTCCTACCAACTCTCCTCTCCCGATTCGAGTTGCGTAATCAAAACAATTCAATTATAGGCCACACAATTGAAAGCATTAAGAACAATTGGGGAAAACTCAATAGAAAAGGGAATTCATTGATAATGCAAAATCAAAAGTTAATTCATCAGAACCTCGGTTTCATCAAAATCCTAGAATAGGGTTCTAGCCTGACATGCTAACAAATAAAAATACACAAAGAATTAAAGAAAGCATAAAGATCAAATGCAGTCGAAGAACTTGGATTCCTCCGTTCTCTAGCTTCCGCTCTTGGTTCCTTGATGTTTTCTCCTTCTCTTCGATTCCTCGATGATTTTTTTTTCTCCTTCCAGACCTTAACTCCCTATTTATAACCATCAGTCATCTCCAAAACGCGTCCGTGGATTAGGTCGAGAACAGGCTCCAAAAACGGCCCAAAAACGCGGCAAATTCCTCAAAACCGCCCCGTGGGCCGCGGTTCAGTAAGTGTGTGCCGCAGCCCTTACTGCTCAGCGCCCTATGCCTGGGCGCATTTTTCTTCATGGGCCGCGGCTCAGCTTCAACGTGCCGCGGCCCCCGGTACAGTGGGTTCGTGGCTTGCTAGTCACCTTCGTGTGCCGCGGCTCAGCGTACGGGTGCCACGGCTCGTGACGAGAAATCGTCGTTCTCGCCCATTTTTCATCGTTTAGGCTTCCGGACTCCAATTTCCTGCAAAACATATAAGAATAGTGCATTAAAAGCTCATTTATGCAGATTTAGACTTAAAATGGATATAAAATAATGATAAATAAACGCATAAAAATGTGCCTAACAAATACCCCCAAACTTGAGCCTTTGCTTGTCCTCAAGCAAAACTCAATTTCAAATAAGAAGTATCATGAATGATCGTGCAAATCCATAGTGCTCAACTTAATCAATACTACCCTGAAAATCTCAAAGAATAATACGAGTATCGTATTAGTGAGTCACATCCAGGACACTGATTCCACAAAGTAACCATTTTTAGTGCTAATCAATCGGTTATGAAGAAAATCAAGCTCAAAGATTAACAAGCGTGAATTTAACCAACCGCCAATATGAAGGGTTAGAATAAACAAGCCAAGTCGCCCAGTCCCACAGTCTAGTGGCAAAAATATTCAAGAGTTTCATCGTCAAAAATAATCCTCGGACATCATTCCCTTATATATGATAAATAAAATGATTCGAGTTAACCACTAGGTTCCGGCTCTCGGGATGTTTCATCAGGATAACCCTAGGGTGGATTTCCATTCTCATGTATTGGAGAACCGTTTGACGTAAAAGACACTCATGGGGCACATGGATGCTTCTAGTTACTAAGTTCCCATTTGCAGCGGAGAAAAAAAACTCGAATAGCAATTCCTGCATGTCAGATTCAAGGTCGCTGTTTTACGCGAGAGTAAACAACGGGTCACGTGAATACCCCCGGTTACTAGGCTTCCCATCATCGGCACATGCGATATCTCTAAACCATTAGTCTATTCAGGGTTGTCGTTTTACGCGAGAGTAAACAACAGGTCATGTGAATACCCTTGGTTACTAGACTTCCCATCATAGAACAATTTCTCGACTTTTGGAAAAGACTGTCCGACTCTAAACTCAATTTAAGTGCCAACAAGACTCATGTTACTGGACAACTAGTTATGCGAAAAGTGTAACCAAACGTATAGACGGCGATTTGAAAACACGTATGTCTCCTTTCTCATACGCTAAAATTTCTACAATCACGAAAAATATCAGACCTAAATGCATACTCAACGGAAACAGATATCGCTGACTGCAACTCGACCAAATACTCAACCGTTTCTTCAAAGAGAAATCAGTATCATAACATCAGTTTTACACAAGGAAGCACGAAAAATTCACGAATGCAAATAAAAACAAGACAAGCAAGGCTAGCGTCAAAAATAACGAAAAATAACGAAAAATGTCAACGAATAAGTAAAAAGCAACAGAATGTAAACCCCCCCAAACTTAGGACGTACATTGACCTCAATGGACACAGATAATAATATGCGATAAAATAAAAGGTCAAGTACTCCCCTAATGTCAGCTCATGTGGTGGTGCCGGCCTCGTCCGGCGAGGAGGGTGGTGTGGATGGCCTAACTGGTGGAAAGAATGGCCCGTCCGGGTGCAGAATATGGCTCGTCCACGCAGAAAGGTAGTCCCGATGGTAAGCATCCCTCGCCGCCAAGCGACTCTCCTCACGTCGATTGGCCCAGCGGGCCTGAAAAGATAAACACCGGAAATTACACAACCTTTAAGGAAAACCAGACCACTCTCGACTTAAGATACGCTAAACGTGAATATAGAGTCTTGCATCATCGTAAGGGGAAATTAAGACTGAGCTTTCATATTTAAGCATGACGTAAGGGTTGGGGTATAATGTAATCCGATAAAATAATTTGTTGCCTATAGTCTTACAAACGTTTGGCTCAACAATTTTCATTGACGCATTTTAACAAACACTTAGCATGCATGGGTTTAAATGAAGAATAAGAATGACAATGGTTTAATCCAATCCCCAAAAAGAACAACATAAATCGATAGTCATGATAAACGACAAATAACATCAACAATTCATTCATAATCAACAAATACCATCAATAATCAATCCATAATTTCATATCCCAACTCAACCTTGATAGAATTAAACATATTCAATATTGAATGAAGGACAATACCTCACTTTTCAAACCATGTAGCAATTAAGATTAAGAGTTGAGAATTACCTTGCTTTGTATGAAAGAAGGCAAGAAGAAGAAAACTTGAATGGGTGTCGTCCGAGTGCTGCGCGAAGGAGAAGGAAGAAACTTACCTGGTGTCGGCCGATCGAGTATATGAAAGAATGTTGGGCATTCCACATTCGCAACAAGGGCCGCGGCACAGCTTAAGTGAGCCGCGGCCCAGAGTACAGCCTGCCTGGGCGTTTCTTTTATGTTGTCGTGTGCCGCGGCTCATTTGTTAAGTGTGCCGCGGCTCATTTGGTCCGTGCCGCAGCACGGAGTACAGCTTCCTGGGCGTTGCTTGGACAATTGGCGTGCCGCGGCTCAATGCATATGTGCCGCGGCTCAGGGACCGGGTGTGCCGCGGCTTAGTAAGGTCGTGCCGCAGCACAGAGTACAGTGCGGTTAGCCTTCTTGTGTCGACTTATGTGTGCCGCGACTCACTATCCTTGTGTCGCGGCTCAGGGTTAAATTTTCCCTTGGGGATATTCCTGCACAAAATTTTCAAAGGAAAACACCAAGAACGTGAGGGATAAGCAAATCAAAGCAAAAATGAAGAAAAATAAATATTCTAAAATGCAAGAAAACACTGAAAAACAAAAGATCTACAACTAATACTCGGGTTGCCTCCCGAGAAGCGCTAAGTTTATAGTCTTCAGCCGGACTTTTCTAGCATTCATCCGGCGGTGGATAAGACGACGCTCATATTCTGCGCGTCTATTGGATTACCCAAGTAGGCCTTCAACCGCTGCCCATTAACTTTAAATCTTTGGTCATCTTTTTGTACTTCCACTGCTCCGTGTGGAAATACTTGAACTACTGTAAACGGTCTCGACCATCGTGAACGCAATTTCCGAGGGAATAACCTTAAGCTAGAATTAAACAACAACACCTCTTGACCCGGGACGAACTCTCGCTGTGTGATGTGCTTATCATGCCAAATCTTTGTCCGCTCCTTATAAAGCTTCTCATTTTCATACGCATCGTGGCGAATTTCCTCCAGCTCGTTCAGCTGCAAACAACGCTTTTCACCAGCAGATTTAAGATCAAAATTTAATTTCTTTATCACCCAGTAAGCACGATGTTCCATCTCTACGAGCAAATGACAACTTTTCCCATAAACCAATCTGTAAGGCGACATCCCGATAGGTGTTTTATACGGAGTACGGTATGCCCAAAGTGCATCATCGAGTTTAAAAGACCAATCTTTTCAAGACGAGCTGACTGTTTTTTCTAAGATCCACATTAGCTCTCGATTTGATATCTCGACTTGACCGCTCGTCTGGGGATGGTAGGCTGTAGCAACACGATGAGTGACTCTGTATTTTCTAAAGACCGCATCAAGGAATTTGTTGTCGAAGTATGAACCACCATCACTGATAATAGCACGTGGAGTCCCAAAATGCATGAAAATATATTTTTTTATAAAATTGATTACGACATTGGACCCATTCGTTGGTAGTGCCACCGCTTCGAGCCACTTTGAGACGTAGTCCACTGCTACCAAAATATAGAGATTCTTATTTGAAGGAGGGAATGGACCCATGAAGTCGATCCCCCATATGTCGAACAATTCAACCTCAAGTATGGTGTTCAATGGAATTTCATGTCGTTTTGAGATGTTTCCTGTTCGTTGACACCGATCACACGTGGACACAAAGGAGTGAGCATCTTTGAATAATGACGGCCAATAGAGCCCCGATTGTAAGACCTTTGCCGCTGTTCTATTTCCACTAAAATGTCCACCGTAGGGTGATGCATGACAATGATTCAGCACACTATGGATTTCCTCATCCGGAACACATCTGCGAATGATTTGATCAGGGCATCTTTTGAACAGAAAAGGATCGTCCCACAAATAATACTTAGCATCTGAAATTAGCTTCTTCTTTTGATGGCGCGAGAGGTCATTTGGAATTGTTTTGCTCGCCAAATAGTTCACTAGATCAGCATACCAAGGCGCATGTTGCGAACCCAACTTGTAGAGCTGTTCGTCGGGAAAGGTTTCCATGATTTGTGGATGACTTTCTCCCTTCTCAAGGGGACTCTCTAACCGTGAAAGGTGATCGACAATAACATTCTCAGTCCCCTTTTTGTCGCACATTTCCAAGTTGAATTCTTGGAGAAGAAGCACCCACCTTATCAGCCTTGGTTTAGCATCCTTCTTTTCCAGAAGGTATTTTATCGCCGAATGGTCAGTCCACACTACAACTTTCGTCCCCAATAAATACGCCCGGAATTTATCAAAAGCAAAGATCACCGCCAACAATTCTTTTTCCGTTGTGGCATAATTTCTTTGGGCGTCGTCAAGTGTTCGGCTTGCATAGTACACGACGTGGAACACTTTCCCAAAACAGCCCCAATGGCAAAATCACTAGCATCACACATTATCTCGAACGGAAGGTCCCAGTCTGGAGCGACTATTACCGGGGCGGTGCTTAAAGCTTTCTTCAATAAATCGAAACTTTCTTTACACGACTCGTCAAAATTAAACGGAACATCCTTCATGAGCAGATTGCACAACAGCTTCGTGATTTTCGAGAAATCCTTAATAAACCAGCGGTAAAAACCGGCGTGTCCCAAAAAACTCCTTATGCCTTTTACCGAGGTAGGCGGAGGCATCTTCTCGATTGTTTCAATTTTGGACCGGTCGACTTCAATTCCATGGGAGGATATTCGGTGGCCAAGTACAATGCCCTCCTGGACCATAAAATGGCACTTCTCCCAGTTCAAAACCAAATTTGTTTCTTCGCATCTTTTCAGGACTTTCTGCAAATTCTGCAAACACAAATCGAACGAATCACCGAAAACAGAAAAATCATCCATAAAGATTTCAATGCAATGCTCTACCATGTCAGAAAAAATAGCCATCATACACCGTTGAAAAGTGGCCGACGCATTACATAAACTAAAAGGCATGCGCCTATAAGCGAAAATGCAATAAGGACATGTAAACGTCGTCTTTTATTGGTCTTCTGGGGCTATATAAATCTGATTATACCCAAAATAACCATCAAGAAAGCAATAGAAATCGTGTCCGGCTAATCTATCTAACATTTGATCAATAAAAGGTAAAGGGAAATGGTCTTTTCTAGTGGCTTTATTTAGTTTCCTATAATCTATGCACATATGCCACCCCGTGACAATCCTAGTGGGAATTAATTCATTATTATCATTTTGAATAACCATTATCCCACCATTCTTTGACACAACTTGGACCGGACTTACCCACTTTCTATCAGAAATAGGAAAGATCATACCTGCGTCGAGGAGTTTTAAAACCTCGACTTTACCACCTCTTTCATATTTGGATTTAAACGGCGCTGATGCTCCACAGATGGTTTGTAGTCTTCCTCCATCAAAATTTTGTGCATGCAAATGGACGGGCTGATTCCCTTAATATCCGCAATAGACCATCCAAGGGCAGATTTGTACTCCCTCAGAACCCTCAATAATTTCTCCTCTTGATCCCCCGCTAAAGTGGCCGAAAGAATGACTGGCAAGGAATCGTCGAGTCCCCAAAATGCATATTTTAAATGAGTCGGCAGCTGCTTGAGCTCCAGTTTTGGAGGTTTCTTGATTGATGGGATGGGTCGAGTTGGTTAACTTCCGAGCTCCTCACATGGTCGACGAGTGAAAAATGGTGGGGAAGCATCCATGTGTCGTATATAGGCTACATGCTCTGAATTTAATTCAGAAGCAGACCCAATCAAAACGGACTCCAGTGGATCGGATGGATAATTCTCTCGAAAGGTTCTACTTACACACGAGTCAATGACTTCAATTTGGAAACAATTTTCAGCATCACTAGGATATTTTAAGGATCGAAAGATATTGAACGTTACTTGCTCCTCTTGAACTCGTAGAGTAAGCTTCCCTTTTTCCACATCGATCAAAGTTCGACCGGTTGCCAAAAATGGTCTTCCCAAGATAATTGGGATGTCGTGGTCCTCCTCCATGTCGAGCACAATGAAATCGGCTGGAAAGATGAATTTATCGACCTTGACTAAGATGTCCTCTATTACTCCCCTCGGATATTTGATCGATCTATCGGCTAATTTCAAAGAGACCGTCGTCGGCTTCGCTTCCCTAATATCCAGCTTCTTAAAAATAGAAAGGGGCATAAGGTTTATGCTGGCTCCGAGATCACATAAAGCTCTTTCAAAGGACGAATTCCCAATGGTGCATGGAATAGTAAAGCTTCCGGGATCCCTCAATTTAGGTGGGAGCTTCTTCTGTAGAATAGCACTGCACTCCTCCGTCAATGCTACTGTCTCATACTCTTCGAGCTTTCTTTTGTTTGATAATATTTCTTTCATGAACTTCACATAACTCGGCATTTGTTCCAAGGCGTCGGCAAATGGAATGTTGATATGCAGTTTCTTGAAGACATCAAGAAACTTGGAGAATTGCTTGTCCAATTTTTGTTTTTGCAGACGTTGTGGGAATGGAATTTGAGGAGTGGGATGAGTAGTCGACACTGCCTTTGGCTTGGGCGCCTCGTCCTTTTCTTTCTCACTTTGGTCGATTTTGTCCTTTTTATTGGTAGGCTGCACTTTCAACTCCTTTCCACTTCGTAGCTCGATTGCTTGCACATTTTCCTTGGGGTTCATTTCGGTTGCGCTGGGTAATACACCTTGAGGTCGAGAGGACAATAGACTTGCAATCTGCCCCATTTGTACTTCCAAGTTTCGGATGGAGGCGGAATGATTTTGTAAGGTAGTCTCAGCGCGGGTCATGAATTGGCTCGTATTAGCTGCCAATTGAGCAAGAGCATCGTCCAAGGATACCTTTGGTGGTTGAGGGGGCTGCTGTGGGGGCTGCGCGAATTGAGCTTGTGGAGATTTTAAAGCTTGCCCGCTCTTCCACGAAAAATTTGGGTGATTTCGCCACCCTTGATTGTATGTGTTGGAATACGGATTGTTCTGCCGATTCGCGTTCCCCACAAACTGAGCTTGTTCCATCGGATGTTGCTCGAAATGATTTCCAACTTGGCACTCTGCGCTAGGATGAGATCCGTTGCACCAATTACATGATTTCGTGGTGATGGTGGTAGGAGCATGTGAAAAAGCTTGAAGTTGCTGAGTCAGCGCTGCGACTTGTGCTGATAGTGTAGAGATCGGATCGTTGTCGGAAACTCCCATAACTCGCTTCGGAATCACTCGTTCAGAAGGCCACTGATAAGCATTTGCAGCCATCACCTCCAATAGAGAATGAGCTTCTGCCATCGTCTTTCCCATCAATGCTCCTCCAGCGGCTGCATCAACAAGAGTACGTGTAGAAGCACTCAATCCGTTATAAAATGTTTGAATTTGCAGCCAATCCGGTAGACCATGGTGTGGGCATCTCCTTAGCAAATATTTGTAGCGCTCTCAAGCTTCGTGAAGCGACTCCAAATCAAATTGCCCGAAGGTGGTTATCTCGTTCCTAAGTCTCGCTATCTTTGATGGTGGAAAGAACTTACCCAGAAAGGCTTGCGCTAATTCCGCCCAAGTCGTGATAGATCCCAGCGGTAAAGAATTCAACCAAAACTTGGCTTTGTCCCTTAGAGAGAAAGGGAAAAGCCGCAGACGAATGGCATCATCGGTAACACCATTATTCTTGAAGGTGTCACAAATCTCGAGAAATGAAGCGATGTGTGCGTTGGGGTCATCGTTCGCCAGTCCACAAAATTGGCTTACTTGCACCATCTAAATAATACCTGGCTTAATCTCAAAGTTGTTCGCTTGGATGGTTGGACGCCGAATCCACGAAAAGTTGGCATTGATTTGTGGCATTGCATAATCACGGAGTGCTAATGCCGGTTGAGCTTGCTGAATAGGGTTGTCTCCTCCGTGGTTTTCCGTGTTATCGGCCATGATGTCTTTTGCTGGTAGATCACGCTTTTCTTTCTTGTTTTTTCGAAGAGTGCGCTCGAGTTCAGTATCCAAAGGTAGTAGGCCTTTGTTACCGAATTTTCTCATGCACTAACCAGAAATTACTGAAAGGAAAACAAATAAATAAAATTACACAAAAATAAAATAATGTTCAAATTAAAACTAGAAATACTAAAATCGATATTAGTAAAATAATCAGTCCCCGGCAACGGCGCCAAAAACTTTTTGCGAAATTTGGTGAACGCAAGTGCACGTTATCGTAAACAAGTAATAAAGTGATAAGTAAGATATCGTTCCCACGAGGACTGACTTACTAACTACCAATTTATGCGTATTCTAATTTTATTTGAACTATCGAAATTTTGATGCAAGCAATAATTAAAGAAAATTAATAAAAGAATAAACAGTAAAAACGATTGTTTGAAGAAAGAAAATCAAATAAGGAATTAATCTAGGATTGTGAATCCACCTCCGTTTATCCGAATTTACTCTTGATTATATGAATTTAATTATTTCCCAATTTATTGAAGGCGAAGGTTGCTAAAATACTCTACCACCTCTCCCGAGGTCAATAGAATTTCTTAAGGCGAATAACACACTCTATTCCTAGGTGAATTAATTCGAAAATAGGCAAAAAGCACGAAATCTTCAGAAAGGCCACATAATTCCTATGAGTATATTCCTATCTCACAAGATAAAACGGTTCTCACCAATTTTTCCTACCAACTCTCATCTCCCAATTCGAGTTGCGTAATCAAAACAATTCAATTATAGGCCACACAATTGAAAGCATAGAACAATTGGGGAAAACTCAATAGAAAAGGGAATTCATTGATAATGCAAAATCAAAAGTTAATTCATCAAAACCTCAGTTTCATCAAAATCCTAGAGGGTTCTAGCCTGACATGCTAGAAAATAAAAATACACAAAGAATTAAAGAAAGCATAAAGATCAAACGCAGTCGAAGAACTTGGATTCCTCCGTTCTCTAGCTTCCGCTCTTGGTTCCTTGATGTTTTCTCCTTCTCTTCAATTCCTCGATGATTTTTTTCTCCTTCCAGACCTTAACTCCCTATTTATAACCATCAGTCGTCTCCAAAACGCGTCCGTAGATTAGGTCGAGAACAGGCTCCAAAAACGGCTCAGAAACGCGGCAAATTCCTCAAAACCGCCCCGTGGGCCGCGGCTCAGTAAGTGTGTGCCGCGGCCCTTACTGCTCAGTGCCCTATGCCTGGGCGCATTTTTCTTCATGGGCCGCGGCTCAGGTTCAACGTGTCGTGGCCCCCGATATAGTGGGTTCGGGGCTTGCTAGTCACCTTCATGTGCCGCGGCTCAGCGTACGGGTGCCGCGGCTCAGCGTACGGGTGCCGCGGCTCGTGACCATAAATCGTCGTTTTCGCCCGTTTTTCGTCGTTTAGGCTTCCGGACTCCAAGTTCCTGCAAAACATATAAGAATAGTGCATTAAAAGCTCATTTATGCAGATTTAGACTTAAAATGGATATAAAATAATGATAAATAAACGCATAAAAATACGCCTAACAGGGATTCTATGGTCATTGTCCCATGTTTAGGCACCTCACGAAAAACATCCCTCCGACCTACGTGATCTTCCGCGCTAAGGCTGCCGATTTTCTGGCCAGGCAAAGGCTCATCACCCTTCGCCTAGGTGAGTAGATGCCGCCTCTCGTCCAAAAGATGGCGATCGTCAAAACCAACAAGGCGGTCGCCAAGCCACCCGGTTATTTCAAGGCCTTCGAGGATGTGGAAGCCCATCTCCTCAACAAGTTTAACTGAACGCCGGCCCATATTTTTTACGCCATCAAGGGGCGCGAACCACTAAGCAAGCCAAAGGCAATAAGGGACAACGGTCATCTGGACCACAATAAATATTGTTATTACCACAAGAGTCCGGGTCATAGCACCAACCAATGCCGCGACCTCCTCAGACAACTCTGGAGATTGTTCGAGGAGGGCAAGCTGGACAGTTTATTGGCTTAGCCGGAGACCCATAAATCTCCCGATACGGTCGCCAGAGTCGAACGCGACAGGCCAGAAAGCTCATACGAGTCGACCCCTCGATCAACCTCGGCGGCTGGATCTATATGCTTCAATCAAGAGGTGGGAACTTCGAAAGTCTTTCCCCGATTCCCACCACGTCAAACCAAAGGCTACTGCCTGAGCAATGCTTTGAAAAAAGAGGATGACTTTCTCACCCTCTAAAGTTCATCATTTAACATGAAGAACCTATGCAAGCGATCGCCTCCCCCTAGCACAACGTATACCGTCGAGGATCGCCAACTAACATGACGGTCCGAGGTAGAAAAGTGCCGCCATGGTCGCAAAGTTCGATGAAACCGATGATCCGTCCATGCAAGGTTCCTTTGGGCAGCGATCGCTCGCCCTTCGTTTAAATACGAGGCGGGCGTAGCCAAAGGACCCTCCAAAACAAATCAGAGGATGACTCACTCGCCCTATAAAGTTCGTCATCAACATGAAGAACCTAGGCAAGCGATCGCCTCCCCTTACACAATGTATACCGTCGAGGATCGCCATCTGACATGACGGTCCAAGGTAGAAGAGTGTTGACATGGCTGTGGAGGACGATGGAACCGTTCTCTGTGCCCGTGCAAGGTCCTTTTGGACAGCGATCGCTCACTCTTTGTTTAAATACGAGGCGGGCGTAGCCAAAGGGCCCTCCAAAACAGATCTGTGGACACGTTCGCCCGCCCTCAAAGGTCCATCACCTAACATGGTGGATCAGGACAATGCGACGCGTCCCTCCCCCCATCACGATGTATACCATCGAGGATCGCCATCTAACATGACGGTCCGAGGTAGAAAAGTGCTAACAAGCCGCGGTCGTGGAGGCGATTAATCCGACGACGCCCCGTGCAAGGACTTCTACAAACCAAGACCACACGCCCTTCATTTAAATATGAGGCGGGCGCAGCCTACGGAGGACCCTCACAATTAAGTGATTCGTGAGAAGTTGGCCATCAGACGGAATGTCGCTCGCGCACAAGACATGGTCGTGGAGGTCGGTTCCATCGAACTCCACGATCGTGCACAGTTCCTCTAGGCCGGGATGGTCGGCCTTCCTCGAGGAATCTGCAAAATTGAAGACCGCTCACTCAACGATTTATTTTCGTCCCCTTACTTTCACTAAGTAAACAAAAACAAGGGGCAAGGGCGGAGCTATGTATACCACGATCGTCTCTACCCAATTGCACGTACGCCAATCAGCATTGCTCAGTCATATGTGCAACGATCGACTTCGTTCTAAAATTACTAGTATGAGTCTATCAATCCAATTGGAGCCATACACACGACGATCGTTCCTCAAACACTTGTATAAAATCATGCAAGTAAGGAATCAGAAGCAATTATTTACTTCATTTCATTCGGAATACTCGTACAAGCGCCCAAAGGCAGAATACAACAAAGATGAAAAATTACAAGCGAAAAACAAAAATAAAAGGACGTGCAACCTCAGGCTGCCCCTGCCTGGACTTCACCTTCGGCCGCTGGATCGGCCCGCGCTCCCCCGCCGGCTTCCGGAACTGCCTCCTCGTCCTCCGTGGCATCTGGATGAATGAGATTTCCGGGAATCGGGTACCAGCTCAGGTCTACTCCAAGATCCGAGAGGTCCAGGATCGGCATGGAGAAGGCAGGATGCATAGGATGATCCAGCGCGTAAACTTGGAAGTTTTCAGCCAGAGGTCCGACCTCCAGCCCTCCCTTCTTTGCGGCGCGGATTGAGTCAGGGAATGCCATGTAGTAGGCAAACTCGCTGACGGACTCCACGTTGAGAAAAGGGTCGGCCTCGGTCGCCTCCAGCCTTCCCTTCAGCTCCGCAACCGCCTGATGTGCACCCTGGAGCTCGGATGCCTTGGCAGCCGTTTCTTCCCTCGACGACGCCAACTCGCTAGTCAGCTGGGCGACAGTCACCTTCAACTGATCGACTTCCTTCTGAGTAGACGCGTACGACCGGCGGGCCTCTGTCATCTGGTCCCGAATCTGGTCGACCATCGCTGGGGCCTGCTCAGAATCCTGTCTCGCCTACTCAAGATCTTGACTTGCCCGTTTAGCCGCTTCTAAGGAATCCTTCTCCATAGCAACGATCCAGTCGGCAAACTCGGAGTTCTTTTTCCGAGCAGCCTCGAGGTCCGCCTAAAGACGGGAAGTAGAAGGGCGCCCTTCGAAGTCCTTCACAGCTTGGGCGGCCATCGTCGCCGCCTGGAGGGATAGAGCAAAGGCCACCTGCATCGTGTCCGCAGATCACTGGCGGGCGATCGCATCCAAATCAATCGTCCAGGCCTTCGGCAGAGCAGAGACAGCCCGGTCGACGTAGTGCGGGACGTCACAGACCTCGCGAGGAGATTGGCTTGCGAGAAAGTTCAGTACCAGCGGCGAGCAATTCGGATTGGTGCAGCGGATCCTGCATCAAGAACAGAAGAGTTAGCACGTCTCTTATGCAAGTGACAAAACTCGGCAAAACAAACCAAAGCTTACCTCTTAGCCTTCTCGGGTCGCGGCCGAAGAACGGCTTCCCGCGTGGGGTCTCGGCCTCGGCAGTCGTCATGGCCTGCAGGAAAGCCGACGAAGGCGTAGGCTCCTCCACCAAGGGGACCGCGGTAAGCGGAGGCGCGGCGATCGGTGGCTCACCAGCAGGGGCAGAGGCTGGGGGTTCCCCCGACCTCTGTCGCTTGCGGTTCAGCTGGAGTCCCTCCTTCCGAACCTTCTCCTCCGCAGTGATCGGATCCACATGAGGCCTCGCCTCTGGGATAAGAGGTAGCGCCACCGGGGGAACTCAACTCGATTTCTTCTGGTGCAGGCGACTCAGGACTCCAGGGTTCGACATGGCAATCTCTAGCGGAGGCTCCAGGAAGCGCGGGAAACGGACCTCTGCAAAAGGAAACGATCAAACAATGGTTAGGCACCTTCCTCAAACAGGACGATCGCCAAGCAAAAAGAGATCGTGGAAATTCGTGCTTGGGACCAAAAGGTGGCGCGGAAAACAAAATAACCGAGCAGCCAACCAACAACTCTCGTTGTTAATCTGGCGAGCGTCTATATCGTCGTCCTAAGATCGCGATTCCGCTCTCCCGCACGATCAAAAAGTCAAAAGGTAGCTCGTCAGCCGCCGGAATATGGAAGCCTGCAAAAGGAAGACCAAATTAGATCAGTTCAGAGTGTATCCGAACAAAGGGAGAGTCAGAACCCTTACTCGGATTCCTCTCCTGAAAGCCGGTGGGAATGTCTAGCTCTCCAGTGGGGTTGTCGCTCGCGGATGCTTTCCATGCACCGCCGACCCAAAACCATTTCGCCGGATCACCCCGCACTTTGTTCGGGACCCCAAGGATCACCCGACCAGAGCGGCCTTGGATGTGGTAGCCACCGACAGACCCTTTCTGAACCGTCAGTTTGAATAGGTGGTTCATCTCCAACGGCGAGGGAAGGCGGTACAGTCGGTGACCGCCGAACAAAGTGAGGGCGCAGACAATCTAGAGCCACGTGTTCGGCGTTAGCTGAAGCGGCGCCACATTCCAGGTGACCAGCAAGTTGGAGACGGCAAACGACAGTGGGAACCGCAGCCCAGCCTCCATTATCGCCTTATTCACGGCGACCATGCCCTCCAGAGGTTGGTCGGCTCGCTCGTTCTCGGCAGGCGCGAAAAGGTCCACATCAGAAGGGACATGGTACCTCGCCCTCCAGATGGCCAAGTCCTTCCTGGTCGCCGAGCTCCTGATCTGGCCAAGGGACCACGGGGAGCGCTGCGCGGCCCGGAACAGCGACCGCTTCGCGGATTTATAGGATGGGCGATCGAGTACTCCCGATATTCGAACTTGGGATGCGGACCGGCCAATCTCTCCATAATTTCTGCGAAGGCTGAATAGGCTTGGCCGAAGGCGCTATGTGGCTCCCAGTACGCCCTCACCGCCAACTCCTTCTCGACCAGCAAGCGTTTTTGCTCAGTCGCCGCCTCCCTGGCAGCATCGGCCTCGTTGAGTAGTTCCTCGACTTCCGTGGGATTAATACTGGCGCGGATATCCTCGACAGCTGTCTCCATGTGGAATTCCACAGAGGTTCCTTCACGGGCAGTCGAAGTCCCGGCGGCAGAGGTGGTGCCCGTTTCAGATATTGTAGGTACTCCAGACATTCTCAAAGAGAAAAGGAAAAAGAGGATTGTTTCTTACCAAAGGATTGAGTCGAACGATGATCGGCAGTCAAGGCTTCAAGAAATTTCGGCTATCTTCTTCTCCGACAAAATTGCGTAAAGGGGATTACACTGTAACCCTAGCCCTTTTTATAGGAGAAGGCGGGGGCTTCCGTGCAAATAAGGAGAATCTCGAGGGCTGAAGTGCAACCATCGGATAAAGTCGCAGTCAATGCCTCCCTTGAAACCTGCGTACGCGTCATTTCAAGGACATGCCAGACGAGGAGTCTTGACTAACCGTCGGACTCCCCCAATCGCATCGCGAAACGTACCCCCACGGAGTTTCGAGCCCGCTATTATTTCCCACTCTTTTCAGCGACCGAGTGGATCGTGCAAATTCAAAACCAGTCCGCTTGAAAAACGATCGTCTAACTCATAAAAAGTCGCTCGTCTAAATCCAAGCGATCGCCAGTGGAGCCACCTCACCCCACGTGTTCGACGTGAGAGCAAGATGGGGAGCAATTGTTGTGCGGCGATTAATAGGCCTGGACGGCAATCGGCCTAAGGCCGAGCGACCGAGTTCATGATCAAATGAGCCACGGCAAACTTTCCAATCGAAGGTAACAGTCCATCTTCGAGTATCTAGCGACCGAGTCCTATAAATAGAGAGCCTCCAGCAACTGGAAAAAGGAGATTCAGCTAAAGAACTTAGCACTCCATCGTTGTTACGAGAACTCACAGAGTATCATCTCTGGTTCTTCCGGCAATCACCAGCACTCAAGAGCTAGATACTAGGATATTTACACTCATTGTAATTGTACTCTAACATTAATATTTGTACTCCCAAGTATATGTATTAATAATATCTCGCGAGATCATTCAAGCCCGGGACTAACAACCCCGGCAAATCTTGTGTTAGTTACTTCCCCACGGATGTGCTCTCGCATTTTGTTTATTACTTGTCCATTCCAGCATATCATCTCCGGATAATATTTTGGGTAACAACACCGGATAACAAAAGACTTGAGGCCCCCGAACTAGTATCCTTCGAACCCTTCGCCGTCACCATGATCTTCTCGTGCCTTGCCATTGCCTCGACCTAAAATACAACACAAGTATTTCGCCCAACACAGGGTCAGATATACATGATAAATGATTTCTCAAGATATTATACAATTCACATATATTAGATTTCAAGGAAAACATCCCGACTAACGAACATACCCATCGGGCGTATGAACGGTTAGTCACAAAACGTCGAACACATCCAAATATATATATATATGGACTATGAACGACCAAAATAGTACGGATAAAGATGGACATCACAGTACGCCCGATCTGGAAATGTTTCAGTGCACATGTACACCCCGTATACGGAATCCAGGATATACGTGGGACAATGTACCTAATTAGCCTCACGAACTACGTCTCGTGTGTATAGTCCAATAAGGAAACATCCACGCATGACTATATATGTGCTTGGCTAAAAATCCTACACAATAACCAATCGGAACGCAGATTTAATTCCGGATATGTCACGATACAACATGACAACGAATTCAATAAATCACATATCCAATTAAGGACCAAAAAACTCACCGAATGATAATAAGGATCGATGATATCAACAGTTCAACAGTAACGAACTTGGGAATGTGATCCCACGATGAAAACGGAACATCATCAAGACTAATATCAAATCATATATCACAAATTTATAAGTGTTTCATATACACGAAACGCATAATCATCACAAGAATCCAAATATCATTATAACCAAGCAAGATAACTTGCCTCAATACGGAGACGAGAATAATCCTTCCTTGTCGAAAGAACGAACGGTCCTCGACTAATATCGGTTACTCGAACAATCAACCTTGTAAGGGATACAATCCATTCAATAACACATTCTCATAACTATCAATATCTAGTTTAACGAAACGATATCCTAAATTCAATTCGATTAGTTCAACTATCTTTGTATACATCATAATTCAATTTCAAGGATTCACATTAGCTTCAATTTATTCTCATTATCGGTTATCATACAAGGTGTTCTCGATTATTCGTATGGTTTAAACGGATGAGAATTTATCAAGAACAATCATCAAGGAGAACTTTGCTAAAATTAATATGCCGGTGGAATTTCTTAAAAACAACATCAATGTTTTGAAAGATATAATCCAAACAACTACGTTTCATAAAACATTGATCAAAATGAAGGTTACTCAGCAGTTATCATCGTCCGAACGAATCATGAATTGTAAAATTATTACCATGTTCATCGGTTATGAGTTCACCTAGTTAGGTTAATGATATAGTCCAGTGATTCATCACAAGATCATCACGAAATCATCATCAAGGTGAATTAAACATCTCTGAACTATAACCTTATGTTGATATAATTCAAGGTTCAACCAAATCCGATGAGAAATCTAAGTTCATCTAGTTCAAAATCTTCTTAAGCATGATAGTTTGATTCAATATAATGATAACAATTCTACAAATCAACCTATCTAAATGAAACTAAGTATTATCATTGTCCTAGTGATGTTAATAGTCCAGCAAGGAGAATGTGTTTCTACTAAACATGATTACCACCATTTAAAACATCAAGAACACATCATGTCAAACCCTTAATCACCATATTAATCATTAAGTTGTTAAAAGCTTAACTACAAATATGTTTAGCTTGATTAATTCAACATTAGGTGAAGTATACTTTATCACTAACAGTATAACTACGAAATTATAGAGTGAAATCGTATAACATACCTTCAAAAATGAAGAAAAATACACCAAAACCACAAGAACACACTCGAAGCTTCAAGAATGACTCTAAACTTCCAATCAACAAGCTCCAAACCAAGATGCAAAGCTCAAACACAATTTGGAAGAAGGTATAATTGATCTAGGGAGGCAGGGGGATGATTATAGGGGAGAAAAATCGGAGTTGGATGTGCAAAATGAAAGACACAAGTTGTCTTTTTATAACAGCACAGTTCGTTACGTACGTTGTCACATGTAGATAACGTATGTTAGCAACTTTACGTACGCTACACAAAAGTGTTACGTACGTAATCTACTACCACAGGATACTGAACTAAAATATGAACATCATTACGTACGTTATGGCTTGGAGCATTATGTACGTAATGTAGGTAAACTAGGCTGCCTTAAAAAGGTCAGATATTCGAATCACGCCCGACCCCACACGTCGAAAGTTGAGATCGGATAAGACTACAAGCCTTACGTATGTAAACAGCACTTCCTTACGTATGTAAAAGCAACAAGATAGCGTACGTTATGCAAAAGGGTTAGCGTACGTTAAACACAAAATTACTAGCCCAAAAATGCACTTATCTATACAACGTCGAGAAATCAATCATAGTGCGAATGATAATTATATTCAAGTCTATGATGATATATTCCAACATCAATAAATATTAAACAAATGCAACAAGACTACAATAGTATTGAATTATCCGAATAATACAAAGTAGGTAAGAATTTTCGTCGGATATTACACCATAGTCGATCATATGACTTAGATCTGGTACATACTTTCTCAACTGAGAAACATGAAAAATGTTGTGGACATGATTCAAATCTAGAGATAACGCCAAGTGATAAGCTAGTTCTCCAATCCTGTCTAAAATCTCCAATGGTCCGATATATCTCGGACTAAGTTTCCTTTTCTTTCCGAAATGGAAAACTCCCTTCGTCGGCCACACCTTGAGTAGAACGTGGTCTCCTACCTCAAACTCTAGAGGTCGACGACGAATATCAACATATAACTTCTGTCGACTCTAGGCAGTCAACAATCGATCTCGAATGATAGAAATTTTCTCCTTAGTTTTCATCAACATATCCAGTTCTGTCCCAACTAACTTCTAAGCTTCATCCCAAAATAATGGCGATCTACACCGCCTACCATAAAGTGATTCGAATGGTTCCATTTTGGTCGACGCATGCCAACTATTATTGTAGGTAAATTCAATCAACGGTAAATGAAGTTCCCAATCACTACTCCAATCTTGGGCACACACCCGCAAGATATCCTCTAACGTCCGAATCATCTGATCGGTATGACCGTCTGACCGTGGATGAAAAGACGTACTCAATTTCAACTTGGTGCCCAAGGCCTGATGGACCGCTTGCCAGAAATGTGACACAAAATGGCCATCCCGATCAGAAATAATAGTTTTAAGGGTAACGTGTATTAGGAATACTTATTAGATTTTGATGATGTCATCATTATATTCAAATGTATGTTTAATACTTGGCAAAATGTAAGGAAGAACCAAATGAGTATCTTCCATAGGCCAAATCAAGATAAGTTAGATACTTGGCATTATGTAAAGAAGAACCAAATGAGTATCTTCTATAGGCCACATAAGTTAGGCTTAAAAATCAGCTAAGTGTAACTCAGATGAGTATCTATCAGCCGAGTCTTGGTCAACTCAACTGATCAGATAAAGTTAACCACAGACGAGTCATATCAGGCAACCCTTATCAGAGAAGTTCTGGTCAACAATTTAAGCAGCAAAGTTGGACCAGACTGCAGTCAAGAAGGACTGTCAAGTCATCTGAAGTCTGACCATTAGGTCAGTCAAGTTCAATCAGGTCAGAAGACTTCAGACAAGTCAGGTACTTCAGAGAAGTCGACATCATAGAAGGTTGACTGCACATCAGATAGGTTGACCACAGAGAGATCAGTTAAGTGATCAACCAAGTACTCCAGTCCACGTCAGCATGCACTGAATAGTCAATATTTACGGAAAGTCACATGCGGGCGATTAGAGACAGATTGGAGAGATTCCCGGAAAGGAAATGAATTAAGTAATTTATCCTGACCCACCACTGGAGACTTTAATCTTATTATATTCAAAAGATTTGGCGCCATCACATGGAAGTATTCACAACGGTCAGAGTTGGATTAAAATATGGGAATCCAGCCTTGCAACGTTCAAAAAAAGAAACAAAGAAGTCTATTTCTCCAACGGATGGATTTGTTACAGATTTTCAATGGGTATGAAGAAATGCTTAAGGATCGACACCTATATATATTCGAATATTTAAAGATGAGCAGTACGATGCGAACAATACTTACAAGCAATCAAAGCAAACAAAGCAAACAATAGCATCGTGAAAGAGCAAGAGTTCAAAAGTTCTTATATAAAGAAGCTCTTAGTTGTAGAAGACAATCACTCGTGTCTTTAAAACGTCAGTTTGGGGTACTTAACTGGTTGAGTTCAAGAGATTGTAAAGGCATCTAAGGATCATAGATCAAGAGGTGTAAGGCAGTCAAAGGGAGTTGCAACAACAAGGAATTCCACTAGTTGGAAGCTGTTGTAATTGGTTGAATCACTGTAATATTTATCACTGGTTGAGAATTATAGTGAATTCATATCCAACTGGTTTGGAGAAAAGTGGATTAGTAGAGGATTACCCCACCTCTGAGACCACTATAACTGCCTGCGTGTTTTACTGCTTTCATCATCATACTTACCTGCTGCATACATACTTAAGTGTTCCAGTGATTATTTCTGTATTCGTCATCAGCTGACTTCCGCACTTACATTGACTACATACGACTGTAAGTCATCTATACCATCAGCTGAGAAACTCATCCTTTGTGGAAAAGAGTTTCAATAAGTCTATTCACCCCCCCTCTAGACTTATTCCTCGACGACTTGTGACCTACAAGTGGTATCAGAGAGGTTGGTTCAATATTTCAAGAACCAGATCCATATATCGAGGATATATTTTAAGCTCATTTTAGAAATGGAACACATGCATTCTAGATTACCTGTTTTTTCAGTTGACGAGTATGATCTTTGGAAGATAAGGATGCAGGCACACTTATCTTCAATCCATGATGACATGTGGTGCATCATAGAGGACGGTCCATTCATCTTCGAGAAGGACAACACTCCTGAGGAGATTGCAGCCGGAAAGCCAGAAAAGATCCCAAAGAAGAGAACGGAGCTGACCATTGAAGAAAAAAATCTGGCCAACCTTGACAACCGGGCCAGGGACGTGCTGTACCAAACTCTTGACAAATCAACAATGGTCAAGATCAAGAACTGCAAAAACGCCAAAGAAATCTGGGACACATTAGCCTTAATGTGTGAGGGAACAGAACTGATAAAAGAAAACAAGTTGTCAATTGCTACCCAAAGATTTGACAACTTCAAAATGAAGAATGGCGAATCCATAGACCAAGTGGACACAAGGTTCTCTATAATCATCAATGATATTAACTCCCTGGGAAAATCATATGGGAACAGGGAGATGGTGCTGAAGGTCTTAAGATCTCTCAATACTGAATGGAGTATGAAGGCAGTGGCCATGAGATAATCCAAGGATCTTAATAAAATAAAAATCCAGGAGCTGTTCTCTGATCTAAAGGCTTATGAATTCGAACTCCCAAGTTCATCATCTACCGAGCCTGCAGAGAATGGAATAGCCTTTGCAGCTGAGTCCCCCGCTAAGAACCTAACTGATGTCAAACCTCCAAATCCACTCGATTTCGAGGTATAAATGGCGTTCATAATGCAAAGGTTCAGCAACTTCAAAAAGAATTACTCCAAATACAAGAAGAACTATAAGGAGAATCCCAGGAGAAATCAAAAAGCTGGAAGCTGGATGGTGGAGTGTTATAATTGCCACAAGACGGGACACATCCAAATAGACTGTCCTTGTCTCAAGAAGGACGAGAGCAAGAAGGAGGTGAGCAAAAAAGAAGACCGAAGGAAGGCCCTCATTGGAGAAGACCAAGAACAAGTAGAATCAAGCAGCAGATTCTTCTCTAATGATGATGAAGAATATGATTGTCTGATGGCCAACCTAGCTGATGAAGAGGTAACATATAAACCCTCAGCTTCAAATAATAACAGCTCAGACATGTCACAAGACATGGACTTACACGAGTCTATAAACCAGCTTCTCAAATATTTTGAGAGGTTAAAAACTGCACACCAAACTTTATCAGCCGAGAGGACCCAGCTGCGAGATGAGAATGGGCAGCTGAAAAATGACTTTGAAAAACTCAGCCTAGAATTTAGTAAAACCAAAGCTGATCTTGAAAAATAGGATGCAGACAACTCTACAAACGAGGATGATAATACCACAGCTGAGATAAAACGACTAACTGTTTTGAATAATGAAAAATTAGCTGCACTTGCTCATGTCAAAGCTGATTTTGCAAACCTGACTCAGCTAAGTAAAACTAAGGCGAACGAAATAACCTCCCTGAAGGCATCTCTAACCATGGACGAATTGTGTACGAATAAAAAGCCATTATATTCTAGATCAGGCCTTGGATGTGACCCATACACTCCCTATAGTTCTAAAACCACTTTCCTCAAGGGAGAAACAATTGTCTCATCTGCTGAGCCAATATATAAACCTATATTTCAAAATAAGCAACAGCCAAGTCACGGGTCTAGGCTGCAGCCAAGGTATACAAGGTAGCCACCTAGACATGAGACTAGGCAATGGCTAAGGCAGAAGCAGCAGCCCAGACAACATGCCCACTATTATCAAAGACTCCCCAAAA
Source organism: Orobanche coerulescens (assembly GCA_033398695.1). NCBI lineage: Eukaryota > Viridiplantae > Streptophyta > Magnoliopsida > Lamiales > Orobanchaceae > Orobanche > Orobanche coerulescens. Next base: position 58,979,789 of record CM065803.1, read on the forward strand.
ACAGATTTCAAAATGGGAGGGGCAAATGGAAACCTCAAGGTTATCCTAATTTTCAAAACGAAGAGGTGTGGAGACCTCAAAGATTTAATAAATGATCTCAGCCTAGATTTAGAAATGGCACACATCAATTTTATGAGGCATATCCAGTACACAATCCTAATAGGATATAGGCCCAAACCTTACACACCTTATAGGGGTAATAACAACAATTTTCACAATCCCAGGAGAAACCAGTTCTCTCGGAAACCAACTAACCCCTGAGGACCCACACAAATTTGGGTACCTGAATTTCTGCTTGTCTGATTGCAGAAAAGGTGGAAGGACTACTACCACATCTCCACAAATTCAAATATTGGAGGTGAAGAATGGTTTGTAGATTCCGGATGCTCAAGGCACATGATCGGGAACAAGAAGGTGCTGATGAATTATACCAAAGAAAAAGGTCCAGATGTAACCTTTAGAGATATCTCTAGAGGACAAACTAAAGGTTTTGGAGAGCTACACAGAGGGAACATCACCATATCCAAAGTTCATTATGTCAAATAGCTCAAATACAACCTTTTCAGCATAAGCCAATTTTGTGATGAGAAGAATCTAGTAGTATTCACCATTTGGAAATGCATGATTAGTTCTCAGAAGCTGGTCAGAGGACTTCCAGAAGAAGTATTCAAGAAGGAAACTCTGTGTGATGCATGTCAGAAAGGAAAGCAAATAAGAGCATCATTCAAGCCAGTTCAACCTACCACTCTTACAACAAGGATCTTAGATCTACTACACATGGATCTATTTGGTCCCATCAAGCCAAGGACCTTAAGTGGCAGAAAGCATGCTCTAGTAGTAGTAGATGATTACTCAAGATATACATGGGTTGTTTTTCTCTACAAAAAGAGTGAAACACTAACCAAGCTACCTGAGCTGCTAAGGAGGATCCAGAATGAGAAATCTCTCTCAATCATCAAGATCAGATCATATAGAGGAGAAGAATTTCTCAAAAAGGGAATCACTGATTACAGTGATCAGAATGGTATCCAGCATGAAGTCTCTGCAGCCAGGACCCCTCAGCAGAATGGTGTTGCTGAAAGAAGAAACAGAACCTTGAAGGAAGCTGCCAGGTCCATGATTGCAGAAGCAGACCTGCCCAAGAGGTTCTGGGCTGAAGCTGTCAATGCAGCATGTCACACTCAGAACAGGATTATGATAGTAGGGAGACATGGCAAAACTCCCTATGAGGTTTGGAATGGCAGAACACCAACTGTTGCATACTTTCATAGTTTTGGTTGTAAGTGTTTCATCCACAACAACGGTAAAACCCAACTAAATGCCTTTGATGCTAAAACTGATGATGGTCTCTTTATGGGATATTCACAAAGAAGCAAGGCATATAGAGTTTTTAATAAGAGAACCTTTGTTGTGGAGGAAACACCTCATGTTGTATTTGATGAAACTACTACTGAGTACTGGAAATAGGTGGAGCTGATAGAGAATAAGCTCAAATCTGCCACCCTAGAAGAAGTCATTGTCCATGACACTGGAATGGTGGACTCACCTGCAGACCAGCCTGAAGACCCATCTGTAGCTGATGAAGACCCAACTGCAGATCAGTCAGGACCACAAAACCTACCTGATCCAGTTGCTGCTGATAAAGACCAATCTGTAGCTGATAAAGAACCATCTGCAGACCAGACCAGATCCCAACCTGCAGATGACAAGACGGTAGCTGATCCAGTTGCAAACCAAGGAGATCAGAACCAAGCTGATGCAGAGAGAGAAGAAACCTACCAAAGCAAATCTACAGGGGGAATAGACGCAGAAGAAGAAGACATTCCTAAGTGGCTCAAAGATCATCCTATCCAACAGATCATTGAGAAGCTAACTGATGGAGTCAAGACAAGACAGTCTACTCTACCCATAGGAATGGCAATGTTTTCATGCTTTATGTCTCAAATAGAACCCAAGACAACAGAGCAATCCCTGGAAGACTACTCATGGATCAATGCAATGTAAGAAGAGCTTAACCAGATGGAAAGAAACAATGTTTGAGAACTAACAGACAGACCGGATCATAAGAAGGTTATTGGCACCAAATGGGTGTACAAGAACAAATGCGATGAACATGGAGCTGTTGTTAGGAATAAAGCGAGACTTGTTGCTAAAGGCTATGCAAATGCGAAGGGATAGATTTTGATGAAAATTATGCACCTGTTGCAAGATTAGAAGCCATCAGACTATTCCTTGCATATGCAGCATTCAAAGATTTCATAGTCTACCACATGGATGTAAAGAGTGCTTTTCTGAATGGAATTCTAGAAGAAGAAGTCTATGTGGAGCAACCCCTTGGGTTTGTCAAAGGAGACAAAGTCTACAAGCTTCTAAAGGCTCTATATGGACTCAAGCAGGCACCAAGAACATGGTATGAAACATTATCAGAGTTTCTAGAGAAGAATGGATTCAGCCAAGGAAAGGTGGATAAGACACTATTCAGAGTGGAACATGAAGACCACATATTATTAGTCCAAATATATGTGGATGATATCATATTTGGCTCAACCAATCCAGAGCTATGTGAGAAGTTCTCAAATCTCATGCAAGGAGAATATGAGATGAGTATGATGGGCAAGCTTAATTTCTTTCTAGGACTGCAAGTTAAGCAGATGGAAAATGGAATTTTCATCAACCAGGCCAAATACACCAGAGATCTAATCAAGAGATTTGTCATGGAATCATCCAAGACAGCAAGAATCCCTATGAGCACAAGTACACACCTTGAAGCAGATGAAGAAGGCATATCAGTGGACTCAACCCACTACAGAGCACTCATTAGATCACTTCTTTATCTGACTGCAAGCAGGCCAGACATCTCATATGTTATAGGAGTATGTGCATGATTTCAGTCTAAACCCAAGCAGTAACACCTAGAAATAGCTAAGAGGATCATCAAATATCTTAAGTCTACCATCATGTCGGTTTATGGTATCCTAAAGATGACAACTTTGAGCTGTCAGGATATTCAGATGCAGATTTTGCAGGGTGTAAAATCAGTAGGAAAAGCACCAGTGGAACGTGCCAATTCCTAGGAACCAGACTGATATCCTGGTTTAGTAAGAAGCAGATATCTAACTCTATCTCAACAACAGAGTCATAATATCTAGCTGCAGGTAGCTGGTGGATCAGACAACAGCTAAGGGATTATAACATAATTGCAAATGAAGTCCCAATTTGGTGCGACAACAATAGTGCAATTGCAATCACCAATAATCCAGTATTGTACTCAAGGACGAAGAACATTGATGTTAAGCATCACTTCATTAGAGAACACGTGCTTAATAAGAGAGTCAGAGTTGAAAGAGTCAGCACAGAATATCAGATTGCTGACATTTTCACCAAACCTTTACCAGAGGAAAGGTTTTTGGAGCTGAGCAGGGAACTTGGATTACTAGATTGGGAATCTAGTACAGACGAGAAAGCTATCTGAAGATCAGACCCGAAGAGCGAAGGAAGTTACCTAATCGGACTGCATTTAACAGATTTAAGGATGGACTAAGGCGACCACGTGCATCGTAACCTACGAAGCATAAGGCGAGCTCCCTGATGCAGAGCAGTCAAACAGTCAACGGTCAACCAGCTAAGTTTTCTAATTTTGACCGACTCCTGCATATTTTATTATTATTTAGTTACACGTGGCAATCCCACGCTCACGATTACACGATGACAATCTAGCACGCTTACACGTTCACACGACCCCACTAATTCAAATTTAAACCGACTTAATTAAATTAATTTAATATTCCCAACGTCGCTTCAATTTCCTTTTAAATGCCGAGAAGTCGTTTCCCTTTACCTTCCTTACGCTTACAAACCTTAGTTTTCACAGAGCAAAAACCCCTTTCGAATTTTCATACACTCAGAAGAATTTTTCTTGCGCAGAAATGGAAGCATACTTCAACGGAGTTAACCTTAAGGTGGTGAAGGACCAGATCATTTTCTCACTGGTTGTCAATTTCGAAGGACTTCTGGAGGCAAACCTGTACAACAACGTACGACATCTCATCAGATCGATGAAGGCAAATGGGATCTACCCATTTCTGGATATCAGCCCTAAATATCTTTTCAAAGAGTCTGTTATCGCTTTTTACCGAGAAGCCCGAGTTCTCGAATCAGGCATAAGGAGCTCAATTTGTGGAGTCCAAGTGGATATCACTCCAGAATCGGTCGATAAAATCTTTGGGATGAAGTCTCACGGAATGGCTATCGAAGCCCTAAAGCAGAACGCAGCCGACACGTGGCTAAAAATCAAGGCAGTTGACCAGCCGGCAAAGTTGAAGCTTACCGCGAAGAGGAGTGTTCTTCGGAAGGAATATCGCTATGTGTTGGATATCACCAACAAGATAGTGATGGGTATGGCTGGCAGTTACGATCAATTATCATCAGCCAAATTCATGGTTCTAGGGGGGCTTATTCAAGATCAACCGATTGATTGGTCTGACTATATCTTCAGACAATTGGTACGAGAGGTGAACAAAGTCCAGTGGCTGGACAATGAGAAAAGATTCAAAAACAAGCTGGCGTTTGGAACGCAACTCAGTTGGATTTTGGAGCAGTTTGGTGTGGCGTAGGGAAACCCTGACCCCTTCCACATCAACAAGAGGCTTGGTCACTTAGACCAAGAGACCCTGAGGAGGCTAGGCGGAGTGAGGAAAGCAGCTCAATTACTAAGGGAAATGTCTGTAGAGCGAACTCCCTACAGATACCCTTCGAGCTCAGGCGAGTCAGCCGAAGATCAAGCTGCAGCCAGAGACCAACCTGCAGCCAGGTCTGACTTAGACACAGACGACACCCCTATCGCCATCCGTTTCAAGAGAAGGGGACCAGACCTGGAGAACCATCACTCATCGAATATTCACCAGAACCATCCCCTAAGAGGCCCAGATGTCTTGAGTTTGAAGAGGAGGAGGAGCCAGAGTACTTGTCTACACCTGCACCAGATCACGTGGAGGATCAGCCTACTCCTACCAGCCTGGAAACTCAGATGGTTCCTATCCTAACCCCTCACTACATATCATAAGAAGAAGAAGAAGCAGGTTTGATCATTCTCATTCCAGAAGCAAATTATTCTTTCAACCTATCTGTAGAGCAACTTCTTTTGGTAAAACAACATGCCCTTAAACATTCTTTTATCGAGATTTTTGAGGAACGGAAAACTCTTAAATCTGTTCCATTCACTCAACTTCAAGCCTGTATTGAAGGGAGTAGCTGGGAGTATCCACAGGCAGATGATCTACTCATCCACTTTTGCAATGAGTCAGATCTAATCTTAATACTCCAGGAAGACTGGTTCATGTCCAATTTTAAAACAAACATGGACCAGCTCATTCACATGATAATGAGTAATGTTTTTGATGGTACTCTCAATGAAGAAGGAGAAGTAGATGAAAAAGAAATAAGAATTGAAGAGGTAATGGAAGAAGAAGAAATAGAAGAAAATATCATAGTTGAGGAAAAACAAACTGAAGAAGAAGTAGAAGTTGAACAAGAAAATAATAATGATGATGATGATGATGATGAAGGTGATAATGATGAAGATAAAAAGGATGATGAGGAAGAAGAGAAAAAGGATGATAAGGAAGAAGAGAATAAAGAAGAGAAGGAGGAAGAGAAGGAAGAAGAGAAAGAGGATAATGAAAAGGAAGGAGAAGAGAAGGAAGGAGAAGAGAAAGAGAAAGAGGCTGAAGAAAAAGAAGGCCAAGATGAAGCCAGATCAGATAAGGCTGGGGCACTTGCCTGCTACACCAGCCTGGATGCCAGCCTAGCTGAAGAAGATGTCAGGTCGGGGACCCCAGAGTAGACCCCACCTGATCAGCCGCCTGCAGACAGGAGTCTACAGAGAGGTAGGTCCACTGCAAACCTACCTGCAGGCACAAAAAGCATCGGTGAGCACTCACCTCAGCCATCACCAATCTCCCATGTGATGACTGAGCTGATCCGCAGTATTGTCAAAGAATCCTTTGAAGCGCTGCTTACCGCAAGAATCTCACCTGACCTGCAGTCCATCAACGCAAAGATTGACACCCTTCTGCAGAGGAATGTCCCTCTACCTCATCCTCCCAACAATTCCAGAATGCCACTTGGCATGTCTGACTGGATGCAAAGAGTAGAGAAGCAGTTGACCATACTCGTTGATGCTAGCAAAAAGGAGGAAGGAAAGTATGGGGAAGAGGGGGAAGTAAGAAAAGTTCAGGTTCGGGAGCTGAGAATGAAGAAGAGGCAAGATGTCCAATTAATTGAAGCTGGGACATCAAGTCATAAGAGGAAGGAAAAAGCTGACCAAGAGCAGACTGATGATCAGCCTACAGAGAAGAAGAGGAGGATCAGGCAAGGAGCAGAGCCTACATTATAATGGGAAGGCAAAGTGCTTTGGTTCGTTGAGGACTTTCTACCTATCGAAGCTGCTCCAATGTGGGGATCTGCAAAGAAGCAATTCATTGAAAAATTTTATATCTGGGAGTTACTCCAGGAGAAAAATTGCCCCCCACAGCAGACTTTTATCGACTTTATGGAATCAACATTTCCAAAGCTCTAGGCCATCTTAGTAAAACATGCAAAAGCATGGAATGTCTACCCCATGATTTCTCCCTTCAGACCTGAAGATCCTCCCACTTTGCTAAACAATGAACTGGATGAGCCAGCCTTACAAAGCGAAATAAGGAAGCTATGTGAAGAACATAAATTCACATCCAAAGAAGATCAAGATTTTGCTGCTCTTGTCATCCGGAGGAGGTATGGCCTTGTTCCTATCAAGAAGAGGCCTATTGGAGCTAAGCCTTTTAGGCCTCCTAAGCAAACTGTTCACAGAGGTAGAGGAAGATAGGATCTGTTTGTACTTATATTTCACTTGTAATTTTTTGATTTGAAAGACTTGTAATGTCTCTGTATTTGTTTGTTCATTTAAAGCTGATGTACTTGTAAATAAAATCAGAAGAAATATATAAACAGTCATTTGAATGACAACCTCTAGTTGTCTCAAAACAAGACTGAGTTTAGTTTGTGTCTTGCACTTATGTGCAGACTTGTTCTTCATTTGAATAAGTTACTTAAGTTTTGCCATCATCAAAATAGGGGGAATTTGTTAGAAATACTTATTAGATTTTGATGATGTCATCATTATATTCAAATGTATGTTTAATACTTGGCAAAATGTAAGGAAGAACCAAATGAGTATCTTCCATAGGCCAAGAAGGAAAGTCAAGTCATCTGAAGTCTGACCATCAGATCAGTCAAGTTCAATCAGGTCAGAAGACTTCAGACAAGTCAGGCACTTCATAGAAGTTGACATCAGAGAAGGTTGACTGCACATCAGATAGGTTGACCACAGATAGATCAATTAAGTGATCATCCAAGTACTCCAGTCCATGTCAGCATGCATTGAAAAGCCAATATTTATGGAAAGTCACATGCGGGCGATTAGAGACAGATTGGAGAGATTCCCGGAAAGGAAATGAATTAAGTAATTCATCCTGGCCCACCACTGGAGACTTTAATCTTATTATATTCAAAAGATTCGGCGCCATCACATGGAAGTCTTCACAACGTCGGAATTGGATTAAAATATGGGAATCCAGCCTTGCAACGTTTAGAAAAATAAACAAAGAAGTCTATTTCTCCAACGGACGGATTTGTTACAGATTTGCAATGGCTATGAAGAAATGCTCAAGGATCGACTCCTATATATCCAAAGATTTGAAGATGAGCAGTATGATGCGAACAACACTTACAAGCAATCAAAGCAAACAAAGCAATCAAAGCGAACAATAGCATCGTGAAAGAGCAAGAGTTCAAAAGCTCTTATTTGAAGAAGATCTTAGTTGGAGAAGACAATCACTCGTGTCTTTAAAACCTGAGTTCGGGGTACTTCATTGGTTGAAGTTCGAGAGACTATAAAGGCATCCAAGGATCATAGATCAAGAGGTGCAAGGCAGTCAAAGGGAGTTGCAACGGCAAGGATTTCCACTGGTTGGAAGCTGTTGTAATTGGTTGAATCACTGTAATATTTATCACTGGTTGAGAATTATAGTGAATTCATATCCAACTGGTTTGGAGAAAAGTGGATTAGTAGACGATTACCCCACCTCTGAGACCACTATAACTGCCTGCGTGTTTTACTGATTTCATCATCATACTTACCTGCTGCATACATACTTAAGTGTTCCAGTGATTATTTCTGTATTCGTCATCAGCTGACTTCCGCACTTACATTGACTACAGACGACTCTAAGTCATCTGTACCATCAGCTGAGAAACTCATCCTTTGTGGCAAAGAGTTTCAATAAGTCTATTCACCCCCCTAGACTTATTCCTGGACGACTTGTGACCTACAACGTGCAATCTCACAATCTTTGCGCTAAATATCCAAGCTAGTTTCTCCGGTCCCCAAGTATCCTTAATACCAAGAAAGTCTGAAGACTTGGTTAATCGATCAACAATTACCCAAATCATATTCATTCCAGTTCTAGTTATCGGGATCCCAGTGATAAATCTATGGAAATATCTTCCCACTTCCACTCGGGAATAGAAAGCGGATTCAGCAACCCCGCTGGCTATTGATGCTCGATTTTGACTTGTTGACAAGTCAAACACCGCAAAACAAATACGGTGATATCCTTCTTCATATTATTCCACCAAAAATTTCGCTTCAAATCTTTGTACATCTTACTCGTTCCAGGGTGGATTGAGTAAGGCGTAGCATGGGCTTCTCGGAGTATTCTCTGTCTCAACTCCAAATCATTCGGAACACAAAATCTGCCCTGAAATCTCAGAATGTTGTCCTCACGGACCAGAAAACTGGGGACTTTCCCTTTAATTACATCTTCCTCTAGTCGATCATTCATCGGGTCACTTCATGTTTCCCTTTGAGGTCATCAACCAAAGATGAAGTAATTTTGAGGGTACATAACTGTCCTTGCACCCTTTTAGGCCAAACTTCGATACCCTGCTCGATCAATTCCTGGAGAATCTTTACTTAAGGTGTAATTGTTAGGGTTGTATACATCAAAGGATACTTTATGCTTGTATTACCTAATTTCCCGGTCCTTATCTATGAGAATATTTAATCCATTTTATCACATATTTTGCACATTTATTCACGCTATGGTTATGCAAATATTGTCTAAATTACTTTATATTATAGATAATGTGATGTGTAGAGTCACACAAAAGATCACATTATCGGTCCCTTATATAGTAATAATTATTTCACAACCTATATAACATTAGATCATTATGTGAAAGGTTGTAGTATATGCTTGAGATTGGTTGGTCTTGACCATTAGCATATATTAGCGTATTCGGTATACGTTGAATAGGATCGAGGTGAGATAGAGTCTTCTGTACTGACTATAAGAAGAATGTACATCTCGGACAATTATTATTTATTAATTCTAGTGATTAATATTTAATTATATATATCTAATATTTATTGCTTTGATTTATCATGAGTGAGAGTCAAAATGATTGACTCAATAAGCTCGATATTTTAGGCAATATTATTATTTATATGATAATTAATATTATAGCTAGAAATCGTGTCCCGACCAGTCGAGTTGATCATATCCCTTGAGGCACTCGAAAGGATTATTATATTAAACCCTGCAGGTAGAATTAATTTTTTGATATAATAATAAAGCTCGAGTGGTATACTCATGTATAACATATTAATTAAGAGTAAAGTGCATTTTCTGTACTCACACTTTGAGTGTCAGACCACTTGGGATACTAGACTTCTAAAACTAGCACTTGCTATAGTGGACTTCTAACTATTTTGCAATATGTGTACTACCATCAAGTCTGGTTAACTCCATTAATTTTTTCAAGGGTATTTCAGTCTTTTCGTGTTCATCTTCTTCCTCAAAGCCATTTTCACCATTGACAATTTTTTTAAGAACTTGAAACTCGAATATATCATCCGTTTCACAACAAAATAGACTCATTTAAATTTCATTAAAAGTGTCTCTTTCTCCTTTATAATGGGATATCAATTATAACTATGAAAGATTAACTTTCAAGAATTTGTATATTTAAACAACTTCAATTAATAAATAGTTTTCTTAGTTTGTTCTTTTAAATTTCTTTCACCAAACTAAAATATTAATAGAGAAAATCAATATCAATTTGTAGAGGATAAAAGAAGACTTTGTTGCAATTTGAATGACTTCATTTCGTTAACAAATGAGTGAGATATTTAAATTTTAATTCCTTAAAATCTTCAACAATGGTGAAAATGGGTTTGAGGAAGAAGATGATACAAAAAGACTGAAATATCCTTGGAAAAATTAACGGAGTTAGTTAGACTTGACGTTAATACACACATTACAAAAAAGTTAAAAATCTGGTATAACAAGTGGTAGTTTTAGAAATCTAGTATCCCAAGTGATCTGACACCCAAAATGCGAGTACACGAAGTGCACTTTACTCTATTAATTAATTAAAAGCTGTCAGTAGCTTAAATTAATTAATGGACATGGAATATCTTAAACATGAGAAATATTAATTCAAAAGGGAGCCCAATTTCGTAATTTGGGATTTTGGTAGGAAGTGCAATATCAACCTTTTAGTGGATTAAGTTGATATTAATAGATTCATTATATTAGGAAGAGTCCTAATATTGGTAAGATGAAATCTATTGGGAGTCCTTACCTTATCCTCCTTAAGGTCCCCAGAGTAGCCCAAAACACCTATAAATAGGACTTGATGGGGGGCGATTATTTACACTCTTCTTGGCACAAAATTTTTCGATATTTTCTCTAATTTTGTGTTTAATTGTGGATCTTGACTTGTGTCTTGGATTTCACAATTTAGCTAACACAATATTTTTCTAAATACACAAATATTCAAGGAAAATAAAGTGAAAATTTGTAAGGTAATTTTTGGAAGAAAAAGTGGTTCGGCCGATCCATATTACAGTCTAAGCAGTCCGGTAGATTGTTGCCCACACGACATCCGGACATAGGCGGGATATACTCTAGAAGATCTTGAGGTAGAAATACAAGAAGATCAGGGAGGAGTACGAATAGGAGTTCGATCGACCCAAAGGGATTTTTCTACAACTTCGCTTCAAAGGTATGAATTACCAATTCTACTGCGTAAATACGTATATTTAAATTGTTAATTAGTCTGTTTAATTAATTAATTGACAAGCCTAAATAGATCCGCAATTTTGTTGGTTAGTTTATACAATCATATATATTCAAATTCATCTACCTCGCTTCCGCTGCGTTTTATATTACAACAATTGGTATCAGAGCCAGTCTTTAGGTTCTGTTCAATTTAATTAATTTTGTGATTAATTTGCTAGCAATTTAATATATTCATATGGTATGATGTTTGGAATATTTTGCTAGAAATTGTCTTGCAGGTAAATATGCTCCAATTATCATGGCTATGTGATATTTTTATTTATTTACGCATTTTTTGGTAATTTGGCCCGGTTTTTGGCATGTATAAGTTTTTCCCATGAGAAAATCCATGGGTAGAATATGATTTTATTTTTCCTTGTAATTTTTGTTGCAAAATTCGATGTATTTTATTGAGTGTAAAATTATAATCGAGTTGGATACACAAAGACGAAGGAAAAGAAGTCCAGCACGAAAAATGAGTCTTGATCGGACGAACCGACCGAGACCACTGCCGACGGGACTCGCCAAAGACATGCCGCCTCGATCGCGGCGCCGAGCCGGGCACTGAAAGTGCAGCAGGTTGGGTCGGGATGTGCAGGGCCGCGGGTCCGACAGTCTGGGCCGGGCCATCGTGGGTCGGGTTAGGCAGCGGATCGGGCTTGTCCGGGTAGGTTCGTTCGGTGTATCGTCTTATTCGTTTATCCGCCGTTCGTTGCATCCGTTGGAGCACAATTATTTTAATTTGGAAATTTCTTATGCAATTAATTTTGCATGGAAGAAAGTTTCTAAATTTGGCAATTTTTGTGCCCCAACCGGGAGGAGGTGACCAGATGCTTGAAGCAGTGGGAGCAAAAGAGCCAAGGATTTTCTCGTTATTCAAAACGAGGAATAAAAGCCATGATAATTGGATTTAATTATCCAGTTTTAATTATTTGTTGGTTTATTGTTTTGATGTATGACATGTATGGATGTATGCGTGATATGTTTCTTACATGTTAGGACGAGAAAATTAAAAACCTTATTTTTTTCAAAATAACTAAGTGATTTTAATAATTGATTTTTCAAAATCAAGTTGGCCTCCATAATTGGTTTAAATTGTGAAATAATTGGCATGCGCGTTGACATTAGAGTCTTCCTCCACACCGGATGTGTCGATTATTAGCTCACTAGTTTTAAACTTCAATTAGATAACAAAAAGGTGAATGTTATTTTTTATGATAGGACCTCTCCATCTGTAGGACTATTATCATTAAATAATATTCTAAGTTTGTTAAATTATGGTATTCACTTAGGTGTATTAATTAATAAGCTCCCCATCGGAGTCTATGTTAATTTAATACATGGCCAAGAGGAACCAACTATTAATTTTACTTGTCAAAACGCATCTTGACTGGATAGTAAAATTCTAGACGTTAAAATCTACTTGAAAAATGTGTATGTAAACGTCCACACTAACGTGGATTGCATGTGCGGTTTTTTCGAGGTGTTGGTTGACTGTATATATATTGTGTTTTAAGGTTTTTCAATATATTTTGCGTCGAATTATGTGATGTTTTTTAATTTTATTCTCAGATGTCTTTCAATCCACTAGCTGTTATTCTCAAAGAAAATAAACTTGATGGAACTAACTTTGCCGACTCGAAAAGAAATCTTGACATTGTCCTGACTGCCGAGGGGCATAAATTTGTGTTAACTGAGGAGAGCCCTCTAGAACCAGAACCGGATGCCACTCCTGAAGAGTTGGCTGAATTCCGAAAATGGAAAAAGTCTGATAAGATGGCTCGCTGTTAAATTTTGACTTCACTGACAAATGTATTGCAGCATCAGCATCAGACGATGGCCTCAGCCGCGGAGATGATGGAAAATCTCACCGAGATGTTTGGTCATCAGAACCGGACGGCTAGGTAAAATGCAATGAGGGTGTTGATGACAACTCAAATGTCTGAAGGGACTCCAGTAAGGGACCATGTTCCGAAAATGATGTCTCATTTGAACGAACTGAGCATACTAGGGGCTACTATCGATGCAGAGTCGCAGGTCGATATTATCTTGGGCATCTTGCCAATAGGCTTTGAGAAGTTCCGCCTTAACTACGATATGAATCGTAGGACATACACTTTGGTGGAACTTCTGACAGAGCTTCAATCTGCTGAAGGTCTCTTCAAACAAGGTTATCACCAGATTCTTGCGGCAACCGGTGCTACTTCTTCAAAACCAAAATGGGGAAAGCAGAAAAAGCAGCTTGGCCAGAAACAAGTGGCAACCTTCAATGCAAGGGCAAGGCTCCTCATTCCAAGGCTCCTCAGTCTGAGGCAAACAAAAGGCCGAAGGGCAAATGCTATAAGTGCGGTCTGAAGGGGCATTTCAAGAGTGACTGCCCTAAGAAAGGTACGTCTCATGCACTAGTAGTCAAAATATGTTTGGCTGCCTATTCTATCACTTCGTGGATAGTAGATTCGGGATCCAGTGATCATGATTGTTATGACTCGCAGGGGCTCCAAGTAACCAAAGTACTTAGTGCGAATGAGATTACTATTAGCTGGGGCGACTATTCCAGGCTGAAGGTTGTTGCAGTGGGAGTCGTGCAGTTAAAAGTTAATGGTAGGATTCTAGTCCTAAATAATGTATTATTAGTACCGAATTTTATAATGAATTTAATTTCAGTTTCTAAATTGCATTGTGATGGATATTCGGTTTCTTTTGGAGATAATATAATTATTAAAAGAAATGGTGAATATATTTGCACGAGTACTTATAATGAAGGACTTTATATCATTAATGCTGCACTAACTCCCTTGCATAATTATAAATCGCTTAATTCCTTGACTAATCTTAATAAAAGAAAAGAACCTTCGAGCATAAATCAAACATATTTATGGCATTTACGATTGGGTCATATTAACCTTAGAAGGATTCAAAGATTGGTAAACGATGGCCTATTGGATTCACTCCAAGTTGAGTCATTTCCAATCTCTGAATCCTGTCTGGAAGGGAAAATGACTAAAAGGGCTTTCCAAAGCAAAGGAAATCATGTACAAAATGTATTGGAATTGGTACACACCGATGTATGTGGTCCAATCAACATCCAGGCTAAGGGTGGTTTCGAATACTTCATCACGTTTATAGATGATTATTCGAGATATGGATACATCTATTTGATGCGACGTAAGTCTGAATATTTTGATAAGTTCAAAGAATTCAAGGCTGAAACGGAGAAGCGTCATGGACAGAGTATCAAGTCAGTACGATCTAATCGTGGTGGAGAATATCTTAGTGGAGAGTTTTTCGATTTCTTGGCATATGAGGGGATTACTTCCCAGCTCACTGCGCCTGGTATACCACAACTAAATGGTGTTGCTGAACGAAGGAATCGTACTTTATTAGAGATATTTAGGTCAATGATTTATTCTAATTTGCCTATTTCGTTTGGGGGATACGCCTTGGAAACAGCGGCGTACATTCTAAACTTGGTGCCTTCGAAATCAGTTCCAAAAATACCCACATAACTGTGGAATGGGCGCAAACCCAGTTTGGGACATGTTCGGATTTGGGGTTCACCAGCAGACGTGCTGAATAAGGAAGCTGATAAGTTGGCATCTCATATAGAAGTACAAGTGTTTGTAGGATATCTGAAGGTAACGAAGGGTGGATTATTCTACAGTCCTAAAGATCAGAAGGTCATTGTTAGCACCAATGCCCGGTTCTTGTAGGAGGACTATGTAATAAGACACAATCCTAGGAGTGAAGTCATTCTATAGGAACTTAGGGGCGAGATTTCGACAATACCAATTATACAAACGCCTAGTGTACCACGTATCGACACTATTGTAGATATGCAAACCAAGGACACGCCTCGTCGTAGTGGGAGGGTTGTTTGTAAACCTGATCATTTCATTGGAGTGTGAGCGTCTTCGGACCACTCCCCGGACTAGGATGAAATGGATCCATGTACGTATAGGCAGGCAGTTCAAGACAAGGATGCTGAATCCTGGGAAATAGCAATGGAATCCGAAATGAGATATATGGATTCTAATCAAGTGTGTGAGCTAGTAGAGCTACCCAATGGGGTAAAACCGATTGGAGTAAGTGGGTCTACAAGTGTAAGAGAGTATCGAAAGGGAAGATTGAAACCTTCAAAGGAAGACTTGTTGCGAAAGGTTACACTGAGAAGGAAGGCATCGACTACGATGAGACCTTTTTGCCGGTAGCCATGCTTAAATCGATCCGGATTCTCTTAGCTATAGCTGCGCATTTGGATATGAAGATTTGGCAAATCGATGTCAAGACTGCATTCTTGAACGGGAGTCTTGACAAGGAAATATATATGTGCCAACCTGAGGGATTCATTGCTGAAGGAGAGGGGAATTTATTGTGCAAGCTTAAGAGAGCCATGTATGGTCTCAAGCAAGCATAGGCCTTGGAACATATGATTTGATGAGGTCATTCAATCGTATGGTTTTGAACAGTGTCCTAGTGAGGTTTGTGTATACAAAAAGTGCGATGGAAACGTGCTAGTGTTTCTTGTACTGTACGTAGATGATATACTTCTAATTGGAAACAATGTGAAGGTATTATTAGACGTAAGGGTATAGCTATCTGAGCAGTTAGATATGAAGGATTTGGGAGAAGCTGGACACATCATTGGTATTAAGATCTTTCGAGATTGCAAGAAAATGATGTTGTGCTTATCTCAAGCATCCTATATCGACAGGGTGCTAAAGCGGTTTAGTATGGAGAATTCCAAGAAAGGTTTCTTACCTTACAGACATGGAATTCAGCTATCTAAGGCTATGTGTCCTAGGACACAGAAGTAGATAGATGACATGAAGCTAGTCCCTTATGCTTCGGCAGTGGGAAGCCTCATGTATGCTATGCTTTGCAATAGGCCTGATAACTGTCATGCTGTAGGCATGGTGGCGAGATATCAGTCGAACCCAGGATCGGGACATTGGATTGCTTTCAAGCATATACTCAATTACCTGAGAAGTACTAGGGAGCATATGCTTGTATATCAATCGGATATACTTTGTCCTTTGGGTTACACTGACTCATATTTCAGTTCGGACAAAGAAAAGTCGAAATCAACTTCTGGATATACTTTCACTTTGGGAGGTGGAGCCATCAGTTGGAGGAGTGTGAAGAAGAAATGTATATCGGACTCTACCATGGAAGCCAAATATGTAGCAGCCTCAGAGGTAGCTAAAGAGGCGGTATGGCTCAACTACTTCCTAAAAGATTTGGGTGTGATTCCTAATTTGCCTAGGAGTATTACACTTTATTGTGATAATACTGGTGCTGTTGCAAATTCGAAGCAACCACGTGCCCACAAAGCAAGCAAACATATCAAGCGCAAATATCATCTCGTTCGAGATTTTGTGAAGAGAAGAAATATTAATGTCTCCAAAATAGCATCTGAAGACAACCTAGCTGATCCTTTCACGAAAGGGTTGCCCTTAAAGTCATTTGAAGGGCATGTGGAAGGAATGGGGTTGAGATATATGGCAGCATTGCTTTGAGTATAAGTGGGAGATAGATAGACATAGTCTAGATAGTATACTTCAAAATCATGCTTTGAGTATAAGTGGGAGATTGTTAGGGTTGTATACATCAAACATACTTTATGCTTGTATTACCTAAATTTCCGGTCTTTATATATGAGAATATTTAATTCATTTTATCACATGTATTGCACATTTATTCACGCTATGGTTATGCAAATGTCGTCTAAATTCCTTTATATTGTAGATAATGTGGTGTGTCGAGTCACACAGAAGATCACATTATTGGTCCCTTATATAGTAATAATTAGTTCACAACCTATATAACATTAGACCGTTATGTGAAATGTTGTAGTATATGCTTAAGATTGGTTGGTCTTGACCATCAGCATATATTAGCATATTCGGTATACGTTGAACATGATAGAGGTGAGATAGATTCTTCTGTACTGACTATAAGAAGAACGTACATCTCGGAAAATTATTATTTCTTAATTATAGTGATTAATATTTAATTATATATATTTAATATTTATTGCTTTGATTTATCATGAGTGAGAGCCAAAATGTTTGACTCAATATGCTCGATGTTTTGGGCAATATTATTATTTATATGATAATTAATATTATAGCTAGAAATCGTGTCCTGACCAGTCGGATTGATCATATCCCTTTAGGCACTCGAAAGGATTATTATATTAAACCCTGCAGGTGGAATTAAATTTTCGATATATTAATAAAGCTCGAGTGGTATACTCATGTATAACATATTAATTAATTAAAAGCTGTCAGTAGCTTAAATTAATAAATAGACATAGAATATCTTAAACATGGGAAATATTAATTCAAAAGGGAGCCCAATTTCGTAATTTGAGATTTTAGTAGGAAGTGCAATATCAACCTTTTAGTGGATTAAGTTGATATTAATAGATTCATTATATTAGGAAGAGTCCTAATATTGGTAAGATGAAATCTATTGGGAGTCCTTACCTTATCTTCCTTAAGGTGCCTAGAATAGCCCAAGACACCTATAAATAGGACTTGATGGGGGGCGATTATTTACACTCTTCTTGGCACAAAAAATTTCGATTTTCTCTCTAATTTTGTGTTTAATTGTGGATCTTGACTTGTGTCTTGGATTTCACAATTTAGCTAACACAATATTTTTCGAAATACACAAATATTCAAGAAAAATAAAGAGAAAATTTGTAAGGTAATTTTTGGAAGAAAAAGTGGTTCAACCGATCCATATTACAGTCCAAGCAGTCCGGTAGATTGTTGCCCACACGACATCCAGACATAGGCGGAATATACTCTAGAAGATCTTTGTAACACCCCAAAAGGCGGCTATTACAGTGCCGTGAATCCCACACTGGGACCCACCAGGCGATATCCAAAACAGGTTAAATAAATATTATTTGTGATACCGAACCACAATGAATAGTCATTACTCCGATTAGGAGTTTATTAAAATATGGCCAACGGCCTTATAATACACAGGATCCGAAAAACAAGTATAAACCATATGGAGATGGAAAATACTTCAAATGTCAAATACAACCAGATAGCAATTTAAATGAAACAGGAAATAACATAACACGGTTTAACATAACCGGACAACAAAAGATGTGGGGCCCCCGAACTAGTATCCTTCGAACCCTTCGCCGTCGACATGCTCTTCCCGTGCCTTGCCTTTGCCTCGACCTAAAATACAATACAAGAATTTCGCCCAACACAGGGTCAGATATACATGATAATCAATTCTTCCGACATTATACAATTCACATATATATATAGATCTCAAAGAAATCATTCCGACTATCAATCATACCCCTCGGGCGTATGAAACAATCAGTCACAAGCATCCAATACTATGGGTGATTAACAATATGGCTCAAGATGGACATCACAGTACGCCCGATCCGGAAGTGTGTCCGTGTACACATCCGCCCCGTATACGGAATCCAGAATATACGTGGGACAATGTACCTAATTAGCCTCACAAAACTACGTCTCGTGTGCACAGTCCAATGCGGAATAATATCCACGCATGACTATATATGTGCCTGGCTAAAAATCCTACACAATGACCAATCGGAACGCAGATATGATTCCGGATATGTCACGATACAACATGACAACGAATTCAATAAATCACATATCCGATTAAGGATCAAGAAAAACTCACCGAAGTGAAAATAAGACCAGCGAGATCAACGATTCAAACGACGTACCTGGGAATGCAACCCCATGAAGACAACGGAATAACGTCAAGGACAATGTCAAATCACGACAACCATTACATGAACAATTCATACACATGAAATATATAACCATCATGAGAATCTAATCATCATTATAACCAAGCAAGATAACTTGCCTCAATACGGAGACGAGAATAGTCCTCTTCTTGTTGGAATGAACGAACGGTCCTCGACTAATATTGTTTACTCGAACAATCAACCTTAAACGAAATACATTTTACTCAATAACATATTCGTATAATTATCAATATAGGATTAGTAAGACGTCATCCTACGATCCTTTAGAATAGTTTGTTATTTCCAATTATCGAAGTCTTATGCCAGGAGTTCTTTTAACATCATTACAACCATAAAAATCGGTTTACAATACTATTACCGAATGTTCCCATGGTTCATCATAAACAAGAATTCTATTAAGGGTATGTTGAATAACCAATTATGATGTTAAGATCATCTTATGATGATTAAACTTTCCAAATCATTAAAATATTGAAGGAACAAAATCTGCACATTTATAATCATTCTCCTCTCATCTAAATTGAATATTAAGTTTACAACAAGTATATAAGTTCTGAGATTACACCATAACCATGAGGATTATCAAAATCTTTGTTTACAAGGATGGAACAATAACTAACATTATGATGAATTCACCATGTACCTAGTATGAAGATCAAAACAAACAAAGTTCTCATCACATTAGATGAATGAAAAGTTGTTGTGTTGTTTCACAATTATCCTTAACCATTCAAAATCTTGCTGAGCTAAACATAAGGAGGATATATTTCTTAAGAAATCTGAGCAAGAAGACATCCTTCTACTTATAATCATGACCAAGTTCTTCCCAAGGTAAGTGAAAACTTAAAATGGTGTTTAATTACTTTATGATAACAACTCTATTAGTTAAATCCAAATATGGTGAAGTTAACTGATTCAAAGGTATTTTACTGAGCTAAATTCATCCAAAGATGAGCATGGTAGTTACAACATGGTTAAAATCACTATATCATCAAGAACACATCCATCTCAAACCCTTATTTATCATATTCATCAAAAGTGTTAAAAAGGTTGGATTAAAACTATGTTTTACTTGATTAGTCTAACTCTAGGTGAAGTATAATTCGTCATTAACATCAACATAAGAAAATAATGCAGAGAGGAAAGTACACCTACCTCCAGAAATGAAGAACAACTTCAATGCTATGAGAAAATATACTCCAAGCTCAAGAACAACTCCTAATCTCCAAGGAAACGAGCTCCACTCCAAGATTTAAGGCTTAGAAGCAAGTTGGTGAAGGTTGTTATCGTTTTGGGAGTGCAGAGGGATGATATGTGAAGAGAGAAATTCGGTTTGGGGTTGTGAAGAAATGAAAAACAGGCTAGTCCTATAAATAGACTGTGCAGACTTAGCGCACGCTAACGGGAAGCTTTAGCGTACACTAATGCATTTACGTACGCTAACCGGTCGATATTACGTACGTAAGCAGCTTACAGTGGCTACTGTCTTGAATTCGCAGGTCGTTAGCGCACGCTAATGAGAAATGGGTTACGCACGCTAATAAAAGTTGATTCTAGCCGACATGACAGCTCAGACCTTGTTCACATGCATGCTAACGGCTAAGGAGTTCACATGCTGAAGTCAACTGATGCCAGATTCCCTCTTAGCGTACGCAACAGAGGAAACCTTACGCACGCTAAGGCACAGGATTAGCGTACGTTAATCGTACTATGTAGCGTACGCTACATCAACAGAAAAATTCGAAAATGCAACTCTCCAATTAACATCGAATCATCACATATGAAATGAAATAACAACGATATGAAATTCAAATCTATAATACCTCAACATAATACTAAATGTAACGATCCATGATAATCAGATTATCCGAATAATATAATGACAGGTAAAAATGAAAAGTTACAGTCGGATATTACATACTCCCCCCCTTAAAAAGAGTTTCGTCCTCGAAACTAAGGGGTAAATAACTCGGGGTATCTCGCTCGCATACTATCCTCGGTCTCCCACGTAGCCTCCTCGACTCCGTGTCGTGACCACTGAACTTTCAGTAGGGGAATCGTCTTGTTCCGCAACTGCTTGATCCTCCTCTCGAGTATCCGTACAGGACGCTCCTCGTACGAATGATCCTCTGCTAATTCAATCTCTTCGAACTGAAGTACATGGCTCGGATCAGCAACATATTTCCTCAACTGGGAGACATGAAACACGTTGTGAATCTTACTCAAAGTCGGTGGCAAAGCTAGTCGATAGGCCAGATCACCTACACGCTCCAAAACCTCAAACGGACCAATGTACCTTGGGCTCAGCTTGCCCCTCTTCCCGAAACGAAAAACACCTCGGGTAGGAGACACCTTCATTAACACATGGTCACCAACCTCGAACTCAAGCGGTCGTCGACGGTGGTCAGCATAAGACTTCTGTCGACTTTGAGCCATTAACAACCGACTCCTACTCAAAGTGATCTTCTCACGGGCTGCTAATAACATATCGGGTTCCGTACCCAGAGATTCTGACAGTTCGTCCCATCACAAAGAGGACCTGCAGCGACGGCCATACAATGCCTCATACGGTGCCATCTGAATCGAAGCGTGCCAACTATTATTATAAGTGAATTCCACCAAAGGCAGCTGGACTTCCCGATCGTCCTTCCAATCAAGAGCACATGCCCTCAACATGTCCTCTAGAGTCTGTATGGTTCTTTCCGACTGACCATCGGTCTGTGGATGAAAATCCGTACTGAAATTCAACTGCGTGCCCATCGCACGATGAACTGCCTTCCAGAAGTGTGACACAAATCGCCCGTCACGGTCTGATACAATACTCTTGGGGGTACCGTGTAGTCTCACAATTTCCTTAATAAACAGCTGGGCCAACTTCTCGGGACCCCACGTGTCCTTAATCTCCAAGAAGTGGGCTGATTTGGTCAGACGGTCCACAATCACCCAAATCGTATTCATTCCTCGACGACTCGTCGGCAAGCTAGTGATAAAATCCATAGATATGTCCTCCCATTTCCACTCAGGAATCGAGAGCGGTTTCAGCATTCCTGCGGGTCGCTGGTGCTCAATCTTAACCTGCTGACAGGTTAAGCACCTCGAAACGAATTCGGCAACCTCACGTTTCATATTCCCCCACCAATAGTTCTGCTTCAAATCCTTATACATCTTGCTAGATCCCGGGTGAATAGAGTACGGGGTAGCATGGGCTTCCCTCATGATAGAGTTCCTCAACTCTTCGTCAGCGGGTACACAAACTCGATTTCTAAAACGTATCAATCCATCCTCGTGGATCACGAATCCAGGGGCTTTCCCCTGGGTTACTTTATCCCGAACTCGAGATAAGAATGGGTCCGTAATTTGCTTCGATTTGATCATATCATCAAGAGCCGAAGAAATCTCAAGGGTGCAAAGTTGTCCCTGAACACGCTGTAACCAAACTTCAATTTCTGACCTCATAAGGTCCAACTGCAACTCTCTGCGTGGCCAAACGGCTCAAAGATTCGCTCCTGCACGGTTTTACGGCTCAAAGCATCGGCAACCACATTTGCTTTACTCGGATGATAAAGGATCTCGATATCATAGTCCTTGATTAATTCTAGCCACCTCCTCTGTCTCATGTTCAACTCCTTCTGAGTAAAAATGTACTTTAGGCTCTTGTGGTCTGTAAAGATCTGGCAGGTAACTCCATAAAGATAGTGACGCCAGATTTTCAAAGCAAACACCACGGCTGCTAACTCCAAGTTATGGGTCGGATAGTTAACTTCATAGGGTCGCAATTGTCTCGATGCATAGGCAATCACCTTCCCTTCCTGCATTAGTACACATCCCAGACCCTGTCTCGACGCGTCACTATACACCACATATCCTTTCGTTCCTTTTATTAAGACCAAAACAGGTGCCGAAATCAATCGACTCTTGAGCTTATCAAAACTTTGCTGACATATTTGTGACCACAAATACTTCTTGTCCTTTCGCAGTAAGTTGGTCATCGGTTGCGCAATTTTAGAAAATCCTTCTACGAACCGTCGGTAGTAACCTGCTAGGCCGAGGAAACTACGAACTTCCTTCACGTTCTTCGGTGGTAGCCAATCTCGAATGGCTTCCGTCTTTTGTGGGTCCACTCTCACCCCTTCGGATGATATTACATGCCCGAGAAAGACAACCTCAGGCATCCAGAATTCACACTTAGAAAATTTCCCATAAAGTTGTTCCCGCCTCAATGTATCGAGAACTTGGTGGAGGTGACGCTCGTGCTCTTCGTGGTCGCGAGAGTAAATCAGAATGTCGTCAATAAAAACGACTACAAAGCGATCCAGATAGTTAATAAAAACTCGATTCATCAACTCCATGAACACTGCCGGTGCATTAGTCAGTCCAAATGGCATCACCACGAACTCATAATGCCCATAGCGAGTACGGAATGCTGTCTTCGAAATGTCAGACTCTCGAATCCTCAACTGATGATAACCAGATCTCAAGTCGATCTTAGAAAACACGGCAGCTCCCTGAAGTTGGTCCAATAAATCATCAATACGAGGGAAGGGATACTTGTTCTTGATGGTCACCCTATTCAGCTCACGGTAATCAATACATAAGCGTAGAGATCCATTTTTCTTCCGTACAAATAACACTGGTGCTCCCCAAGGGGACGCACTAGGTCGAATATAGCCTTTGTCAGTCAATTCCTCAAGCTGGTTCTTCAATTCTTGCATCTCAGTCGGAGCCATACGGTACGGTGCTTTAGAGAGCGGGGACGTACCTGGTTCTAACTCAATAATAAACTCCACGTCACGATGAGGAGGTAAGCCTGGCAACTCGTCTGGAAATACATCTGGGTAGTCTCAGACTACCGGAATGTCGGCCAATTCAACTGGTCGATCTGCTGTTTTGGTCATGTAGCACCAATAACCAATACACCCTTGATTAAGCAGTTTCACTGCTTTCATAGCGCTGATGACTCTCCCAGAACGACTGGGATTATCACCTCGAAAAATACACTCGAAACCATCATCAGAAGTGACGGTTACCATCCGCTTGCGGACACTGAGTATTGCATCATGACGATCCATCCAATCGATACCCAAGATTATATCATCCTTAGGTAGATCGACTACAATAAGATTTGACAACCACTCACGGTCGTTTAAACGAATCGGACAGTCCTGGACTTCATGATTTCCAATAATTCTTCTACCATCAGGTAGACCAATCACGTAGAGCTCACAATTGATAACATGGTCTAGAGGCAAACGACTTAAACAAGAAGAAGATATAAAGGAGTGTGAAGCACCGGTATCAAAAATAACACATACAGGCTGGGAGTGGATCTCGAGTATACCTGAAATCATGCTGGCCTCGGGATCGTCAGCTTTCTTCATCTCGTAAATCCTGGGTTTCGCAGTTCCGGCACCAGGGGTACCACTTTGATTCCCACGGCCCATTCCCCTATTCGCCCCGGTAGTCTGATAGGAAGCGGACGGAGGCATCCGGTTCTAGATAGAGGATTGAACTGGAGCATGAGACGCTACTGGATCATGTCCGGGCCCACTCCTGCAAAAATGAGCACGGTGACCATTCTTCCCACAAGTATGGCATGTGATGGCAGGCTTTGGGCATTTGAAGTTGATATGTCCCTGGCCCCCACAGTTATGACACACCACGGAAGAGGGAACCGCTCGAGAGTGCGATCCGGCGGGCTTTGACGCCATGGGTGGTTGATCAGAAGGGTTTGGCAATGACTGGGGATTCCTGAATGTCCCCCGATTACTCTCAGTCTGGTTCTGGTTCCTGGACCTTTTGTTGTTGGACTGTGGTTGTTTCTTGGAAATCTCCTTCGCGGTGAGTTCGTACTCCAGAGCCTTCTCGATGAACTCTGGTAAGGTAGTACAGTGGTGATTCAACAGCTGCATTCTCATTCGGGGTTTAAGCCTCTTGAGAAAGTATTTGATCTTATCGGCCTCTGTTCGGATAATTGTCGTGGCAAAAGGAAGGAGTGCCTGGAATTTCTCAGCAACAGATAATACATCATCGTCTTCAGACGGGTCGGGGTTCAATAGTTCCGACAGTTTGGCCTCACGGAGTGGCCCTGGATAGTAACGGTCTAGCATGAGGTTTTTAAATTCCTCCCAAGTGTAAACACCATCAGCTGACCTTACTGAAAACCACCAGGTGTGAGCGCCTTTGCCAAGGTAATACGCGTCTACCGAAACGCGATTTTCTTCCGGGCAGTCCACCATCTGGAAAAGTTTCTCAAAATGCCCGATCCAATGCACAATGTCAGCAGGCTCAGAGGAGCCTTCAAAAGTCGGTGGTCGCTGGCGAGAGATGTCGCTGATAATCCGACTCACGGGTCCGCCAATCACAGGAGGAGGATGAGCCCCCTGTTGCTGGCCAGTAGCGGCCCTCTGCATAGCTTCCATTAGTTGACCCATTTGGGTCATCTGCGTCATCATGCCCTGCATTACGACGTAAGGATCGACACGCGCATCCCCGCGTCCACTGTGGTGCGATTGTTCCCTAGAATGTGAACCATTGTCTGCGGAACTCTGATCCGCATTCGCGCGTCTGTTGGCTCGAGGTATCGGGATTCGGCCCTTCGCGCCTCGTCCCCTCTCGCCACGACCCTCGTGTTTCTTTCCATACTGAAAGAATCAATCATAGTGATAACCGTAAGTACAGTTCAAGATACTAAAATTCATGCTAAGTTAATAGCAACAAGGAATCACATATTCAAGGAAAACGGTTATCGATACCACAAATGTCGCACCGAATATCATATCGGTGTCAAGTCGAACAATTTCAATTGTATAATCAATTCAGCATTTACCTCGGATTATCAATCAGATAAATCCTGTCACAATTCCTCGAAATAACATGATCAACAAGGAGACCCATACTGATATCAATATCATGCCAGTAATTAAATCATGGCTCATAAAGTACATACCGTATTTGTCTCGTAGGGTCAGGCGCTTGCACAGGTCACACGTGACACGAAGGTCTCTTGATACTAGTTCATTTCACAATGACTCATAAAAAGGAAATAACTCTCTGATACCATCTTCTGTAACACCCCAAAAGGCGGCTATTACAGTGCCGTGAATCCCACACTGCGACCCACCAGGCGATATCCAAAACAGGTTAAATAAATATTATTTGTGATACCGAACCACAATGAATAGTCATTACTCCGATTAGGAGTTTATTAAAGTATGGCCAACGGCCTTATAATACACAGGATCCGAAAAACAAGTATAAACCATATGGAGATGGAAAATACTTCAAATGTCAAATACAACCAGATAGCAATTTAAATGAAACAGGAAATAACATAACACGGTTTAACATAACCGGACAACAAAAGATGTGGGGCCCCCGAACTAGTATCCTTCGAACCCTTCGCCGTCGACATGCTCTTCCCGTGCCTTGCCTTTGCCTCGACCTAAAATACAATACAAGTATTTCGCCCAACACAGGGTCAGATATACATGATAATCAATTCTTCCGACATTATACAATTCACATATATATATATAGATCTCAAAGAAATCATTCCGACTATCAATCATACCCCTCGGGCGTATGAAACAATCAGTCACAAGCATCCAATACTATGGACGATTAACAATATGGCTCAAGATGGACATCACAATACGCCCGATCCGGAAATGTGTCCGTGTACACATCCGCCCCGTATACGGAATCCAGAATATACGTGGGACAATGTACCTAATTAGCCTCACAAAACTACGTCTCGTGTGCACAGTCCAAATGCGGAATAATATCCACGCATGACTATATATGTGTCTGGCTAAAAATCCTACATAATGACCAATCGGAACGCAGATATGATTCCGGATATGTCACGATACAACATGACAACGAATTCAATAAATCACATATCCGATTAAGGATCAAGAAAAACTCACCGAAGTGAAAATAAGACCAGCGAGATCAACGATTCAAACGACGTACTTGGGAATGCAACCCCATGAAGACAACGGAATAACGTCAAGGACAATGTCAAATCACGACAACCATTACATGAACAATTCATACACATGAAATATATAACCATCATGAGAATCTAATCATCATTATAACCAAGCAAGATAACTTGCCTCAATACGGAGACGAGAATAGTCCTCTTCTTGTTGGAATGAACGAACGGTCCTCGACTAATATTGTTTACTCGAACAATCAACCTTAAACGAAATACATTTTACTCAATAACATATTCGTATAATTATCAATATAGGATTAGTAAGATGTCATCCTACGATCCTTTAGAATAGTTTGTTATTTCCAATTATCGAAGTCTTATGTCAGGAGTTCTTTTAACATCATTACAACCATAAAAATCGGTTTACAATACTATTACCGAATGTTCCCATGGTTCATCATAAACAAGAATTCTATTAAGGGTATGTTGAATAACCAATTATGATGTTAAGATCATCTTATGATGATTAAACTTTCCAAATCATTAAAATATTGAAGGAACAAAATCTGCACATTTATAATCATTCTCCTCTCATCTAAATTGAATATTAAGTTTACAACAAGTTTATAAGTTCTGAGATTACACCATAACCATGAGGATTATCAAAATCTTTGTTTACAAGGCTGGAAGAATAACTAACATTATGATGAATTCACCATGTACCTAGTATGAAGATCAAAACAAACTAAGTTCTCATCACATTAGATGAATGAAAAGTTGTTGTGTTGTTTCACAATTATCCTTAACCATTCAAAATCTTGCTGAGCTAAACATAAGGAGGATATATTTCTTAAGAAATCTGAGCAAGAAGACATCCTTCTACTTATAATCATGACCAAGTTCTTCCCAAGGTAAGTGAAAACTTAAAATGGTGTTTAATTACTTTATGATAACAACTCTATTAGTTAAATCCAAATATGGTGAAGTTAACTGATTCAAAGGTATTTTACTGAGCTAAATTTGTCCAAAGATGAGCATGGTAGTTACAACATGGTTAAAATAACTTTATCATGAAGAACACATCCATCTCAAACCCTTATTTATCATATTCATCAAAAGTGTTAAAAAGGTTGGATTAAAACTATGTTTTACTTGATTAGTCTAACTCTAGGTGAAGTATAATTCGTCATTAACATCAACATAAGAAAATAATGCAGAGAGGAAAGTACACCTACCTCCAGAAATGAAGAACAACTTCAATGCTATGAGAAAATATACTCCAAGCTCAAGAACAACTCCTAATCTCCAAGGAAATGAGCTCCACTCCAAGATTTAAGGCTTAGAAGCAAGTTGGTGAAGGTTGTTATCGTTTTGGGAGTGCAGAGGGATGATATGTGAAGAGAGAAATTCGGTTTGGGGTTGTGAAGAAATGAAAAACAGTTGGTCCTATAAATAGATCATGCACTTAGCGCACTCTAACGGGAAGCTTTAGCGTACGCTAATGCACTTACGTACGCTAACCGGTCGATATTACGTACGTAAGCGGCTTACAGTGGCTACTGTCTTGAATTCGCAGGTTGTTAGCGCACGCTAATGAGAAATGGGTTACGCACGCTAATAAAAGTTGATTCTAGCCGACATGACAGCTCAGACCTTGTTCACATGCATGCTAACGGCTAAGGAGTTCACGTGCTGAAGTCAACTGATGCCAGATTCCCTCTTAGCGTACGCAACAGAGGAAACCTTACGCACGCTAAGGCACAGGATTAGTGTACGTTAATCGTACTATGTAGCGTACGCTACATCAACAGAAAAATTCGAAAATGCAACTCTCCAATTAACATCGAATCATCACATATGAAATGAAATAACAACGATATGAAATTCAAATCTATAATACCTCAACATAATACTAAATGCAACGATCCATGATAATCAGATTATCCGAATAATACAATGACAGGTAAAAATGAAAAGTTACTGTCGGATATTACAATCTTAAGGTAAAAATACAAGAAGATCAAGGAGGAGTACGAAGAGGAGTTCGATCGACCCAAAGGGATTTTTCTACAACTTCGCTTCAAAGGTATGAATTACCAATTCTACTGCGTAAATACGTATATTTAAATTGTTAATTAGTCTGTTTAATTAATTAATTGACAAGTCTAAATAGATCCTCAATTTTGTTGGTTAGTTTATAAAACCATATATATTCAAATTCATCTACCTCGCTTCCGCTGCGTTTTATATTCCAACAGTAAGCACCTCGAGCATCTGAAGAGATGCCGGCTTTTGACTCAACGCACTGCGACGACGTTGGCCTTCCCTAGATGGTAAAAAATTTCCAAGTCGTAATCCTTAATCAATTCCAACCAACGTTGTTGTCTCATATTCAACTCTTTCTGACTAAAAATGTATTTCAAGCTCTTGTGATCAGCATAAATCCGAGATGAAGAGCCATACAAATAATGTCGCCAAATCTTAATTTCAAAAATGACTGTGGCCGACTCCATGTCATAAGTAGGATAATTCATCTCATACGGCTTCAACTACAGTGATGCAAATGCTATCGTTTTGTCGTGCTGCATAAGCACATATCTGGGTCCCTATCCTGAAGCGTCGCTATATACTGTGAATCCTTTATCACCTTATGGTAAACCAAGATCGGCACGGACGTCAAACGTCTCTTCAATTCATCAAAACTTTGTTGTCTCTCAGCCGTCCAAACAAAATTTTCCGTATTCTGGAGTAATTGCGTAAGAGGCCAAGCGAGTTTCGAGAACCTCTCGACAAACCGACGATAGTACCCAGAAAGACCCAAAAGCTACGAACTTGCTTAACATTATTAGGTGGTGCCCAATCTAACACTACCTCAACCTTCTGCGGGTCCACACGAACCCCTTCGGCCTAAATCACATGGCCGAGAAATATAACTTCCTTCATTCAGAACTCACATTTTGAGCATTTTGCATAAAGGTGCTGAGTTCTCAAAATGTCTAATATTAAACACAAGTTTTGGGCATGCTTCTCCTCATCTCGAGAATAAATCAAAATATCGTCACTACAGACGACTACACATTTATCAAACTACTTGATAAATGTCTTATTCATCAACTGCATGAACACTGTTGGGGCATTGGTCAGTCCAAAAGGCATGACCACCAATTCATAATATTCGTATCTCATCCGAAAAGTAGTCTTCAGTACATCAGACTCTTTTACTCGAAGCTGATAGTATCCTGATCTCAAATCAATCTTCGAGAATATTGCAGCTCCCTGCAGCTAATCGAACAAATCATATATACGAGCTAACGGATACTTGTTCTTGATGGTAACTTTGTTTAGCTCGCGGTAATCAATGCATAAGCGTAATGAACCATCCTTATTCCTCACAAAAAGAACCGGTGCTCGCCAAGATGAAGCGCTCGGTCTAATGTACTCTTTCTCCGATAGTTCTCCCAACTGATTCTTCAAGTCTTGCATTTCTGAAGGTGCCATGCGATAAGGCGCCTTGGAAAGTAGAGCGGCGTCAGGCTCTAAAACAACATAAAATTCTATCTCTCGATCTGGCGGTAATTCCGGAAGATCATCTGGAAAAAACATCTAAATACTCATTAACAACTAGAATGAAGAGAAGTCGGCTCCATTCTCCTCTATCTTTAAAGCATAACACCAATAGCCCGTGCAGCCTTTATTCAAGAGCTTCACAACTTTGATGGCATTGATATATAACCAACTTAGGATGACTCAATTTGCAGCCCACAAAAGAGTATTCGATACCATCTTCAGTCATCAAAGCAATAACCTTAGTGTGATAATTTATAATCGCTCGATGACACTCAAGCTAATCATTATTGAGGATTAAATCCTCACTGTCGATATCAACCATAATTAGATTTGAAAACCAATTAATACCTGTTATGCATACTAGATAATCTATAATAACCCACAATTCTATCCCTACTGGGCAATTTTCACCATAAAAGGTTCACACGCATTCAAATAACTAATATCCAAACGGCGCACACAATCTAAGGACATGAAAGAATGCATAGCACTAGAATCAAATAATACTCGAACTATATGAGATAGAAAATAAACGGTACCTGAGGCCGCCGCCGCATCAGGATCATCCTATAAACCAACACTAGAATCTCCCCCTCTAATGGCCTGACCCTATCCCTGGCCTCTGCCATAACTCTGCTGCGGTTGGTTAGATGATTGCTACTGATTCACATTCGGGTCTCTAAGTAATAGGGCGGAAGCTCGGGTATCAATGTTATTATCCCTAGCAATACAGTAAATCCCCTATGACCCATCTCGCTGCAAGTGTTACATCTCAGAGGTGGAAAAGAGCACTCACGGTTTATATTGTAATACCTGGTTGTAATTCAATCATTATCATTCAGTAATTGTCACTCAGTAATTATTCCCTCATTAATGATCATTCATCGTTAATATTCATTCATTGTATGCACCATTAAGAGTATTTGTATCGTGTATCAGTTATTATTATTCGTCTTCCTACCTGGTTGGAGGATCGAACCGTGGTTATCATCATTGTCATCTTCATAGTGGGCTGTGTGTGAGGAGGAGCGCACGCTACGTACTTTCTTTAGCGCGCGCTAATTGAGTATGGGTAGCGCACGCTACCTCTCCTTATTAGCGCACGCTAATGTAGTTCAGCTGGACTGCAGTCGAATTGGAGTAGCGTACGCTACGAATGGTAAGTAGCGCACGCTAGTAAGTTTGGATAGCGCTCGCTATGCAGTCAGTGTAGCACGCGCTAAGGCCGATCAGGCAGAGTCCAGTGGGTACTGGACTAATCTGGAATAATTCATAGTGCACGCTACGAGTAGATATTAGCGTACGCTAATGGTGTAGTAGCGCACGCTGAATCTGAGATGTAACGCACACTATCGCGAGCATATCAGAGAACTGAAGGTTCTGGACTTCAGTTACTGAGCATCAGATATTCAGTTAGTGCGCGCTAACACAAGGTTAACGCACGCTAAGTATATGGCTGTAGCGGACGCTACAAAAGGTACGTAGCACACGCTACCGTTTCGGAGAGAGGGTACTGGAGTACCCAGGACACCCGTTAATGCACGTTAAATATCAGGGCTTAGCATGCACTAAACTGGAATTACTATAAATAAGACAGTCCGGCTCAGATTCATCATTTTCACTTCTCACTTCAATTCTGGGCGATTTTGGGCGATTCGGAGAGATCTTTTCGAGCTGCACTCATCCATCATCATCTTCAAGCTTATCATTTGGATTTATCCTCATTTCATTCTCTCCAACACATCAAATCAAGGTAATGATCTCTTGGATCTAGAATTTCGGATTTTGAGTATTTTTTCTTCCGATCTCTTCGTGTAAGCTTGGATTGATGTTGGAACATGTTAGATGTGGATTATCTACCTTGGATAAATGTATTCTTACGGACTTATTGATATGCTTTTCGGATTTGATGAACTTTTAGAGAATTAATCAAGAACCCTTGATGTTGACTTTGGTTATTTTTGGGGGTTTCCGATTATAGTTGTTGTAACTTCGAGTTGTGGTTTCCTATTGGAATATTGATATCATTGAAGGTGTTTTGTTGGATTGAACTACTCATTTTGGAGTTGGTTTCGATATATTTGGGTTTTGGTTATAATCAAGGGTTGATGTTCGCTAAGTGGTTGTTTGAATGACTCAATGAGTTTGGATATTGTTGTATCGACCTTTGAGTTAGTCGTAATTCATGCTTGATACGTATATTGAGCAAATTATTGGTAATTGTGTTATTAAAGGTTGTTTGAGAGACCGACATCTCTTTTTAGGACGTTGTTCGAGGAAGGACATTTCAATACCGGTATTGTGTAAGTAAATTCTTACTCGGTTAAAAGGATATTCATTCCTTACATTGTTGTTCATTCATACATGTAATTCACTCATAATATATCGTTCATGTCGAGACTTGTATTTATTAACTCATCATGTAAATCACAAGTAACGACGGTTCCAAATCATTCCATTGAATCTATCACACATTGTGTCATTATTTCATCTCGGTGAGTCGTTCTTGATCATTATCGGATTCTATTCATTACTCCTCACCTTTGTCATTTTTGTTCTAGTGATCTTCCAAAATTATATTGCATGGCCGGTTGGCGCATGTGTGGAATTTTACTCGGGCACACTATGGTCATGTGTATATGCGGGACTCCGGACACATTGGACTGTGCGCATGGTAATGTGTATACGCGGGACTCCACACACATTGAATTGTGAGACTAATTAGGCCAATAGCGGGTGTATATGCGAGGCTCCGGGCACTCGGCTACTTGTGCTCTTACGCATTTCATTCGGGCGTATATTGATGCTGATCATTCAACTTAATTCATTTATTCATT
Source organism: Orobanche coerulescens (assembly GCA_033398695.1). Taxonomy (NCBI): domain Eukaryota; kingdom Viridiplantae; phylum Streptophyta; class Magnoliopsida; order Lamiales; family Orobanchaceae; genus Orobanche; species Orobanche coerulescens. Next base: position 59,013,080 of record CM065803.1, read on the forward strand.
TATGTGATTGTTGTATATTGTTCAACTCTTGAAGATTGTTGTTCTGTGTAACTGACCCCGTTGGGGGATGTTTTCAGGTCATGGCAAGGCTAAAGCACGGGAAGAGAACGTTGACGGCGAGGAGTCCCAGTGATACTAGTAGGGAGCCCCAGTCCTTTCAGTCATCCATGTTTTCTTCATTTTATTTCCGATGCAGATTTCCATTTGGATGTTCATTTTTATTCGGTGTTGTATATTTATCTTCATATAAAATATACTTGTATTCTGTATTTTCCTGGGTGTGTTGTACTTGAAACTCCTCATCAGAGTAATTAATGATATACTGTGGTTCAGTACTACAATTATATCACTTAATTCATTAATTTTCATTCGCCTAGTGGGTCCCAGTCGGGGGTCCACGGCACTATAATACTCGCCTAGTTTGGGGCATTACAGAGTTGGTATCGGAGCTCCAGGTTTTGAATACTTCCTTCCGAGTCATATCTCATTTGAAATCATCATTCATCAGACTAGTAGCATTAGACTTTCGCGTCACGTGTGACCTGTGCAAGAGCCAAGCCCCTCAGACCAAAGAACAGTAAGATTTCTGACGCCGTGGTATAATTTCTGGCAATAAGAATCACTCATTCATCATTCAACAGTCAACAATCCTCAATCATCATTTTCATTTTTGATCATGTCGATCATGTTAACCCATTAATCACTCAGTTCATTTCATTGTTCAGTTGTTGATCTTGAGGATCATATCATTAATCTTGTTAACTTGTTCAATATAATCATTTCAAGAATTTCATCAGATAATCATGTCACCTCAGCTAATCATTCATGTAATCACTGTGTTAGAGCGCGTATGCTTATTTTCATCATTTCATGATGTAATCATAATGCGATATTCATGCAAGATCTATAATCATCTTGTGACTTTCCACTTTAGTATGGAAAGAGCTGGCAGAGGACGCAGGGGAAGAGGCCGCGGTGCGGGCCGAATCCCGAGAACTCGTGTGAATACACATGCGAATGCGAGGAATAATGCTAATTCATCGAGCAGCGACGCCGCCACTCATTATCTAGGAAATGATCATTCACTGTCAGGGAGTCGTACCCGGGACACAGCTCATTCAGAAGGTGTTCGGGTTGATCCACTCGCGTTTATGTAGGGCATGATGGCCCAAATGACTCAGATGGCACGCCTCATGGAGATGATGCAGAACTGAGCTACTCAAAATCAGAAGGCTCCTCCGCCGCCACCTCAGAGGCAAGAGAGGAGTGTGAGCAGTATTATTGGCGACATCTCTCGCCAAAGACCACCTACCTTTGAGGGCTCGTCTGAGCCGGCGGATATTGTTCACTGGCTTGAGCATTTCGAGAAGTTGTTTGCTATGGTGGAGTGTCCCGAAGGGCACAAAGTTTCAGTCGCGGCTTACTATCTGGGTAAGAGTGCTCATTCATGGTGGTTATCGTTGAAGCCCACTGACGGATCTTGTACTTGGGACCAATTCAAGACCCTCATGATGGAGAGGTATTATCCGGCCCCACTCATAGAGGCCAAGTTATCAGAATTACTCACTCCCGACCTCTCGGCAGACGATGATGTTCTCACCATCGCCGAGAAATTTCAGGAGCTTCTTCCTTTCGCCTCGTCTATTATTCACTCCGAGGCGGAAAAGATCAAGTATTTCAGCAAGAGGTTGAAACCTCGTATGCAGATGCAGTTGCTTAATCACAATTGCACCACTCTAGCCGAATTCATCGAAAAAGCTCTTACTTATGAGCTTACTGCTAAGGAGATTGCTAAGCAACAACCTTCATCTGCTAGCAAGAAGTCAAAGAATCGAAATCAGCCTAAAGGCAGTCAGGCAACTTTCAAGAAGCCTCGAGCGGGCTCTACTTTCACTGAGCGACCTCCTATGGCGCCCAAACCCGAGGAATCTCAGTCACGAGCGGCCAGTTCGGCCATTACCTGTTTCAACTGTGGAGAACAGGGTCATTACAGCACGAAGTGTTTGAGGCAAACCGTCACGTGCAATAACTGTGGAATGGCGCGGCATAGGGCCCGTTTTTGCTGAAGGGACTCCAAACCTACTCCGGCACCATCTCCGGCTAATCAGTCCGCGTCGTTCAAGACGACGGGAGCTAAAAAAGGCAGAGCCCATAGCTATCAGACGGGAGCATCCGGTTCCGGGGCTGGCAAGCCCCGAATTTATGAGATGAAGAGAGCTGATGATCCGGAAGCCCGAATAATCTCAGGTACACTCGAAATTCTATCTCAACCTGTGTGTACCCTTTTTTATACTGGTGCATTGCATTCATTCATTTCCGAGTCATGTTTGAGTAGACTATGTCTGGGTAGTGCTACTAGTTGTGAGCCTTATGTCATTGGTCTACCTGATGGTAGAAGAATTATCGGAAATCGTGAGATTAAGGATTGTCGATTCAGCTTCATGGCCGTGATTGGTTAGTAGCCCTAATCGTGGTAGATTTACCGAGAGATGATGTCATCTTGGGTATTGATTGGATGGATCGTCATGATGCCATTATTAGTGTTCGTAAGCGTATGGTCACTATCATTTCAGACGATGGAGTCGAATGTGTATTTCAGGGAGGTAATCCCAGCTGTTCCGGGAGAGTCATCAACTTGATGAAAGCAGTGAAATTACTCAATCAAGGGTGTGTTGGTTATTTGTGTTATATGACCAAGACCGAGAAATCATCAATAATGTTGACGGATATTCCGGTAGTGAGAGAATATGCCGATGTATTTCCAGACGAGTTACTTGGTTTGCCTACACAGAGAGATGTGGAATTCACGATTAAGTTGGAGCCTGGTACGTCCCCAATATCGAAGGCACCGTACCGGATGGCCCCGACCGAAATGCAGGAGTTGAAGAATCAATTAGAGGATTTGACCGAGAAGGGTTATATTCAACCGAGTGCGTCCCCGTGGGGAGCACCAGTGTTATTTGTCAAGAAGAAGGATGGTTCGTTTCGCTTGTGTATTGATTATCGGGAATTGAACCTGGTGACGATCAAGAATAAATATCCTCTACCCCGTATCGATGATCTTTTGGATCAACTTAAGGGAGTTTCAGTATTTTCCAAGATCGACTTAAGATCTGGATATCATCAGTTACGAATTCGAGATTCGGATATCGCAAGGACGGCGTTCCGAACACGCTATGGTCATTATGAGTTTGTGGTAATGCCGTTTGGGTTAACTAATGCACCTGCCGTATTCATGGAGTTAATGAATCGGGTTTTCATCGACTATTTGGATCAGTTCGTGGTTGTCTTTATTGATGACATTCTAATTTATTCTCGTGACCGGGAGGAGCATGAATTTCACCTTCATCAGGTTCTCGACGTGTTGAGACGAGAGCAACTTTATGGAAAGTTTTCCTAATGTGAGTTCTGGATGTCCGAAGTGACGTTTCTCGGACATGTAATTTTATCAGACGGAGTTCGTGTCGACCCTCAGAAGACGGAGGCTATCCGAGATTGGCAACCTCCGAAGAATGTTAAGGAAATCCAAAGTTTCCTCGGATTAGCTGGTTATTATCGGCGATTTGTGGAAGGATTTTTTAAAATTGCTCAACCCATGATGAACCTTTTACGGAAGGATAAGAAATACACGTGTTCTGATGCGTGTCAATAGAGTTTTGAGGAACTCAAGAGCCGGTTAATTTCAGCACCTGTCCTTTCTTTACCGCGAGGGATGGAAGGATTTGTGGTTTATAGTGATGCATCCGGACAGGGTCTCGGATCTGTACTAATGCAGAATGGGAAGGTTATTGCTTATGCTTCACGGAAATTGAGACCTTACGAGGTTAATTATCCGACCCACGACCTGGAGCTAGTAGCCGTGGTGTTCGCATTGAAAATTTGGCGCCATTATCTTTATGGCGTTACCTATTAGATATTCACCGATCATAAGAGTTTGAAATATATATTTACTCAGAAGGAGTTAAATATGCGACATAGGCGGTGGTTGGAACTAATCAAAGATTATGATATTGAGATACTTTACCACCCGGGCAAGGCGAACGTTGTCGCCGATGCCTTGAGTCGTAAGTCCGTTCAGGAGCAGATGCCTGCTCGATTAACAGTTTAGAAGGAACTTCAGCAGGAATTTCTGAGACCCGAGATCGAGGTCTGGTTACAGCGAGTACAAGGGAAACTTTGTACGTTAGAGATTTCATCGCCACTTGAGGAGGCGATCAGGGAGAATCAGGGTCCGGACCCATTTTTGTTGCGCATTCGAGATGATGTGACTCAGAGGAAAGCCCCTTGATTTGTGGTTCACGAGGATGGACTTTTGCGATTTAAGAATTGGTTATGTATACCGGTGAATGACGAGTTGAAAAACTCGATTTTGAGAGAAGCTCATGCTACCCCTTATTCCATTCATCCGGGGTCTAGCAAGATGTACAAAGACTGGAAACAAAATTACTGGTGGAGTAATATGAAGCGAGAAGTCACGGAATTTGTTTCGAGATGTTTAACTTGTCAGCAAGTCAAGATAGAACATCAGCGACCGGCGGGTATGCTGAAACCTCTCCATATTCCAGAGTGGAAGTGGGAAGATATTTCAATGGACTTCATCACGAGTTTGCCGATGAGTCGTCGTGGCATGAATACAATTTGGGTAATTGTGGATTGCTAACTAAGTCAGCCCATTTCCTTGAGATTAAGGATACGTGAGGTCCCGAGAGACTTGCCCAGTTGTTCATCAAGGAGATAGTGAGATTGCATGGTACTCCTAAGAGTATCGTTTCTGATCGTGACGGGCAATTCGTGTCACATTTTTGGAAATCAGTTCATCGTGCTATGGGAACTCAGCTTAATCTCAGCACAGCTTTTCATCCTCAGTCCGACGGACAATCAGAGAGGAATATTCAGACATTGGAGGATATGTTGAGAGCATGTGTCCTCGATTGGAAAGATGATTGGGAAGCCCAACTACCGTTGATTGAGTTCACGTACAATAATAGTTGGCATGCTTCGATCAATATGGCACCTTACGAGGCCTTGTACGATCGTCGTTGTTGATCTCCTTTGTGTTGGGATGACTTATTAGAATCAATCGGCACCGAGCCTGATATGCCTATAGCCGCCCGTGAGAAGGTAGCTTTGATCAGGATTCGTTTGTTGACCGCTCAGAGTCGACACAAATCATATGCAGATAACCGTTGTCGGCCATTAGAGTTCGAGGCCGGTGACCATGTTTTGGTCAAGGTATCCCCGAGTCGAGATATCTTCCGTTTTGGGAAGAGGAGAAAGTTGAGTCCGAGATTCATTGGACCGTTTGAGATTTTGGATCGAGTAGGCGAGCTAGCTTATCGATTGGCCTTACCTCCGGCGTTGAGCCGAATTCATAATGTGTTTCACGTCTCTCAGTTGCGTAAGTATGTTGCCGACCCAAGTCACATACTTCAGTTCGACGAAATCGAGATCGTGGATGATCATTCGTATGAGGAGCGTCCTATACGAGTCTTAAAGCGGCGAATCAAACAGTTGAGGAACAAGACGATTCCTTTGGTTAAAATTCAGTGGTCTAGACATGGAGTCGAAGAGGCTACTTGGGAAACCGAGGATTGCATGCGGGAGAGTTATCCCGAGCTGTTTGACCCTTAGTTTCGAGGACGAAACTCTTTTAAGGGGGGTGTATGTAATACCCAGTTGTAATTCAGTCATTATCATTCAGTAATTGTCACTCAGTAATTATTCACTCATTAATGATCATTCACCGTTCCTATTCATTCATTGTATGCACCATTCAGAGTATTTGTATCCTGTATCAGTTATTATTATTCGTCTTCCTACCTGGTTGGAGGATCGAACCATGGTTAACATCATTGTCATCTTCATAGTGGGCTGTGTGTGAGGAGTAGCGCACACTACGTACTCTCTTTAGCGCGCGCCAATTGAGTATGGGTAGCGTATGCTACCTCTCTGTATTAGCGCACGCTAATGTAGTTCAGGCCTGCAGTCCAGAAGGTACTGGACTGCAGTCGAGTTGGAGTAGCGCACGCTACGAATGGTAAGTAGCGCACGCTAGTAAGTTTGGATAGCGCCCGCTATGCAGTCAGTGTAACGTGCGCTAAGGCCGATCAGGCAGAGTCCAGTGGGTACTGGACTGATCTGGAATAATTCATAGCGCACGCTATGAGTAGATATTAGCATACGCTAATGGTGTAGTAGCGCACACTGAATCTGAGATGTAACGCACGCTATCGCTAGTAGATCAGAGAACAGAAGGTTCTGGACTTCAGTTACTGAGCATTAGATATTCAGTTAGCGCGGGCTAACACAAGGTTAACACACGCTAAGTATATGGCTGTAGCGCACGCTACAAAAGGTACGTAGCGCACGCTACCGTTTCGGACAGAGGGTACTGGACTACCCAGGACACCCGTTAACGCACGCTAAATATCAGGGCTTAGCACACGCTAAACTGGAATTACTATAAATAGGACAGTCCGGCTCAGATTCACCATTTTCACTTCTCACTTCGATTCTGGGTGATTTTGGGCGATTCGGAGAGATCTTTTCGAGCTGCACTCATCCATCATCATCTTCAAGCTTATCATTTGGATTTATCATCATTTCATCCTCTCCAACACATCATATCAAGTGTTGCGGATTTTTCGTTAACGCAAGTGCACGTTATCGTTGACAAGTAATAAAGTGATGAGTGAGTATCGTTCCCACGAGGACTAAGTCACTAACTACCGATTTTTATGTATTCTAGTTTTCTTTGAACAATCGAACTTTGGGTTGAAATTAATTACTAAAAGAATTAATAAAGACTAAACAGTATAAACGATCGATCAAAGAAGGAAAATCAAATGATGGATAATTCTAGGATTATGAATCCACCTCAGTTTATCCGAATTTACCCTCGATTATCTGAAATTAATGATTTTCCCAATTTATTGAAGGCGAAGATTGCTAAAATACTCTACCGCCTCTCCCGAGGTCAATAGATTTTTCTAAAGGCGAATAACGCACTCTATCCCTAGGTGAATTAATTCGTCAATAGGCAAAAAGCATAAAATCTCCAAAAGGCCACGTAGTTCCTATGAGTATATTCCTATCTCACAGAATAAAACGGTCTTCACCAATAGTTCCTCACCAACTCTCCTCTCCCGATTCGAGTAAGGTAATTAAAACAATCCAATTATTGGCCAGACAATTGAAAGCATTAAACTCAATTGGGAAAACTCAATAGAAAAGGGAATTATATAGATAATCTAAAGCAAATCCGTCAAAACTTAGGTTTCATCAAAATCCTAGAACAAGGGTTTTAGCCTGACATGCTAAATAATGAAAATACAGAATTAATAATTAAAAGCATGAAAATCAAACACAGATGAAGAGTTCGGATTCCTCCGTTCTTCTGGCTTCCGCCCTCTGCCTTTGATGTCTTCCACTTCTCTCGTCTGCGATAGTCTTCTATGATCTTCCTTTTCCCAAGCCTCCAAGATCATTAATTAGGGTCTTAAACCCTTATTTATAGCTCCCAACAGCCTCCAAATCGCGTCTGTGTGAGTAGGTCGAGAACTGGCTTCAAAACGGCCCAAACCCACACGGAGCACACCAAAACCGCCTTGTGTGCCGCGGCGCACTTAATCTGTGCCGCGGCACATAGCGTGCAAATTAAAACCTGGGCGCTGTGACTTTCTTCTGGGCCGCGGCTCACAGTGCGTGCCGCGGCTCAGTCTGATCTACTCGTGCCCGCTGGTCCTCTGCGTGTGCCGCGGCCCACTTGCCTTGTGCCGCGGCCCACGGCCAAAATTCGCCGTTTTCGCCCGTTTTGCCTCGTTTTAGCTTCCGGACTCCAATCTCCTGTCAAACATACAAGAATAAGGCATTAAAAGCTCATTTATGCAAATTTACTCACCAAAATAATACGAAATAATGATAAATAAGCGTATAAAAATACGCCTAACAAATACCCCCAAACTTGAGCCTTTGCTTGTCCTCAAGCAAAAAGAATTAATTTCAACAAAAGTATATCGTGAATAATTGTGCAACTCATAGTGCTCAACCTAATCAATACTACCCTGAAATTCTCTCTGAATAATACGAGTATCGTAATGGCGAGCTACACTCAGAACACTGATTCCGCAAAGTAACCAAGTTCAGTCCTAATCACTCGTTCATGAAGAAAATCCAACTCAAAGATTAACAAACGTGAATTTAATCGACCGTCAATATGAAAGGTTAAAATAAACAAGCTAATTCACCCCGTTCCACAGTGTAATGGCAAAATTTTCACGAGTTTCATCAAAAAATAATCCTCGGACAATATTCCCTTATATATATATGCTCAAGAAATTGATTCGAGTTGACCACTAGGTTCGGATCTCGGGATGTTTCATCGGGATAATCCTAGGGTGGAACTTCCATTCTCATGTATTGGGAAACCGTTTGACGTAAAAGACACTCATGGGGTACATGGATGCTTCTAGTTACTAAGTTCCCCTCCACAGCGGAGAAACAACTCGCAAAGCTATTCCCGCATGTCCGAATCAAGGTCGCTGTTTTACGCGAGAGTAAACAATGGGTCACGCGAATACCCCCGGTTACTAGGCTTCCCGTCTTCGGTACATGTGAAATTTCTAAATCACTAGTCTAATCAGGGTCGTCGTTTTATGCAAGAGTAAACAACGGGTCACGTGAATACCCCCAGTTACTAGACTTCCCATCATAGAACAAAAATAACTCGACTTTTGGGAAAAAACTGACCGACTCTAAACTCAATCTAAGCGCCAACACGACTTATGTAACTGGACGACTAGCTAACCGAAAAATGTAACCAAATGTATAGACGGTGATTTTAAAACATGTATGTATCCTCTCTTATCCGCTAAGACCTCTACAATTACGAAAAAAATTCGGACCTAAATGAAGACTTAGCAGAAACAGAAATCACTGACTACAACTCGACTAAAACTCGACCGTTTCTTCAGAGAGAAAAACAGTGTCGTAACATCAGTATTACACAAATAGAAGCACGAAAAATTCACGAATAAGAGTAAAATCATGACAAGCAAGGCTATCGACAAAAAGATAACTAAAAATAACAAAAAGTGCAACGAAATAAGTACAGCAGTAAATGTAGCAACAGAAATAGACCCCCCCAAACTTAGGACGTACATTGACCTCAATGGACAAAATATAATATGCAATAAAAGTGAAAGGTCAAGTACTCCCCTCCAGTCCTCTCACGAGCTGGTGCCGGCATCATCCGGCGAGGAGGGTGGTGTGGCTGGCCGAGCAGGTGCAATAAATGGCCCGTCCATGCGGCAAGGTGCTCCTGATGGTAGGCGTCCCTCGCTGCCAGACGCCTCGCCTCACGCCGGTTGGCCCCACGGGCCTGCTCTCGCATCTCATCTCGGACGGCAGCAATGATGCTCTCCCTCTCCGTTCGGCTCTCCTCTCTCATGGCAGCCATAAGACTCTCTCTCTCTCTCCTCACCTCCTCTCTATCTCCTCATCTCCTCTCTCTCTCTCCTCATATCCTCTCTCAGCTCGTCGAACATCGCCTGCAATCTCTCTCTGTCGGGCGGCGGGCCGGCATCTGCCTGCCCCTGTGTCAGCAGTAGAGGCTCGGGGGATCCCTCGTGGGCCTCATCCAGTAGAAATCCTCTCCCCCGAGCATACGCCGGCGCTCCTCCCCACTGGTCAAAATGTGAGATGATGCGGTGTTCGATCGGGGCCTGGGGAGCTAGCATCGGCTCATCGTCCGACCACGTCATCCCCGACTGTCGGCACAGAGCGCAGATAAGAGAGGGGTGCTTCAACCCCGTCTTGGCCCCTCCCTGAATGCATTGGAATATAGATCGGACCAAGAGAGGGGCCACATCGAATCGCAGCCCGGATGTGATAGCATATAATGTCCGGGCTCGGGAGAGAAAAATAGTGCGGATCTGAGAGGTGGGGTCTATACGAGCGCAGATAAAATATAGCCAGGCACGCCCGAGCCGACTGAGGCGCGAGCTCTTATAGTGGAAAGTGGAAGAACCCGGTGCGCGCCGCTCCCAGTTGGAGTCGGGCTGCGTAAGAGTCTCGAGCAGAGCCTCCTTCGTGAGGCTATCCATAACTCGCGCATAAGGCGTCTCATCGACCACTGGCAGCCCAAACAACCTCCGAATAGCAGCTACAGAAAAATCAACCGTAATACCTCGGACATCGACCTGAGTCCGAGTGTCTGACTGCTGCAACATCTGGCCTGCCCGAATGTGCTTCAATAACGCGCTGGCATAGAACTCCTGCACTATCGATATCACCGCTGGCTCGGGGGGTGCAGCGAATCGGGCCCACCCTATCTCGTCTATCATAGTCAGCAGTTCCCCGTCCTGGGGGGCTGGAGTGAATCCCCTTTCCGGGAATAGAGGTCGCGGGCGAATCTTCTCGTTGAAGATTTTGTGGATCTCCGGGTCAGAGAACTGGTGCGCCTCCGACTCGGCGCGACTACGAGAAGTTTCCCCTCGAGTGGGGGACGACTGAGTCCTGGCCCTCTTGCTCAGCTTCTTAGTCCTAGCCATAGCGAGTCCTGAAAAAAGTTAAACACCGGAGTTTACTTACTCAAACAATAACGAGAATAATCATCACTCGGCTAAGGATATCCGGCCGTAAATCAAGAATTTGACGAGCTAGCGCAGCCGTGAGAGAAAAATAAAATTGAGCTTTAACGTTTAAACTAGACGTAAGGGTTGGGGTTGCTGTAATTCCAGATCGAATACATTGCACAAAGATTCAAAATATTGTCCTAACAAAGAAATTTTTTTTCATTCAGACATTTCATCAAACACTTTAAAGACATGAGTTCAATTGAAGAACAAACAAGATAATAGCTCGATAAAATCCCCAAAAACAACAACATGAATCATTTGTCATGACAACCGACATATTCAACTCATTCATAATCAAAAATAACCATTAAAAATCGATCAAAAACCATCATGTCATCAACTCAATTTGATAGGAATTTTGAAAGAAAAACAAAAAAAATAAACATGATCAATCATCAAATGCATAACACAACTTCACCTTTAAATTCATAGAACAATTTGAGATTAGAAATTTAGACATACCTTGCTTGGATTGTGAAGAGTGCAAGAAAAATTTCAAGAAGAAGAAGGGAGATGAAGGTCGGCCGATCGCGCGCGCAAAGGAGAGGAAAGGGAAGGGAAGTGTACCTGGGTAGTCGGCCGAATGAGAGTTATAAACTACCTGGGATGTTCAAATTCCGCAAGGTGTGCCGCGGCACAGCTCAAGTGAGCCACGACACAGAGTACAGTCCCTTTTTACCTGCTCGTATGTTTTGTCGTAGGCCGCGGCTCAGCTTCCGTGTGCCGCGGCTCAGGGCTCAAGTGTGCCGCGGCTCAGTAATGTTGTGCCGCGGCACATAGTACAGAAAGTTTAGCTCTCCCTTTCGATTTGTGTGTGCCGCGGCTCAGGCATAAATTTCTCCCCTGGGACTTTTCCTGCTCAGAATTTTTAAGAAGAACACGTCAAGAGCGAGAGGTAAAAGCAAATCAAAGCACAAAATGATGAAAAATAAAAATTCAAGAATGCAAGAAAAATACAGAAACGCAAAAATCTACAACTAAGAACTCGAGTTGCCTCCCGAGAAGCGCTAAGTTTATAGTCTTCACCCGGACCTATTTAAAAATCAATTCGCTTTTCACAAACTCCATTTGATCTCCGCCCCGTTCATCGAACCGTCAATATGGTTTTTAAAATTTTGACCATCGGTCATTAATGATTCGATTTTCGGTTCAGACACCCAATGTTGGTTGCGGAAAGGTTTTGATGAGAACAACTTTCCGAAACACCCATTTTTCTCATGACTAGACGTCCGTTTGACTTCCGGCTTATTTTCCTCTTTCACGAACGAACTTATGACAGCAGCAGACTTTTCCGATTGTGGCTGGTCAGATGGCGATGATGGCATGTTCACATGCTTGAGAAATGCTACTCGTTCTACATCTTTCTTAAAAGTTGGACCATCTGAAACGGAATCTGAATTTTTCGACCGACGATTTTTTCGGTGTCTTTCTTTTGCAACAGCCTCCACACTTTCACTTTGTGAGCTCTTATCAACACCTCCCGGACATGAAAAGGATTTGAACACTTGGAACGTGACATGCTCGTCTTGAACCCGCAGAGTTAATTCCCCTTTTTCCACGTCTATGAGAGTTCTGCTGGTCGCTAAAAATGGTCGTCCCAAGATAATCGGGATATCTTGATCTTCCTCCATGTCGAGAACAATAAAATCCGATGGAAAGATAAATTTATCCACTTTTACTAACACATCCTCAATCACTCCCCTCAGATACTTAATAGATCGATCCGCTAATTGCAAGGACACCGTCGTCGGCTTTGCTTCTCCAACTCCCAGCTTTTTGAAAATAGACAGAGGCATGAGGTTAACACTAGCACCGAGATCGCACAACGCCTTATTAAAAGAGAGATTCCCCATGGTGCACGGTATGTTGAGACTTCCCGGATCCTTCAATTTTGGCGGAAGCTTTTTCTGAAGAATCGCGCTGCACTCCTCCGTCAAGGCGACTGTCTCAAACTCCTCGAGTTTTCTTTTCTTTGACAAGATCTCCTTCATGAATTTAACGTAGCTTGGCATTTGTTCCAACGCGTCGGCAAATGGAATGTTAATATGAAGCTTCTTGAACACGTCGAGGAACTTAGAGAATTGTTTGTCCGCCTTTTTCTGTTGTAATCTCTGCGGAAACGGGACGGGTGGCACATATGCCTTCGGATTATCCGGAAACGTTATCGAGGGTCTCCAATCTTGTGATTCCTCCGTCGCTAAATTTTTCTTCTCCTCAATTTCACTTCTCTTTTCACTTCTCTCGGGCTGGTCACACACCTCCTTCCCGCTTCTTAAACTGATCGCATTTAGACTTTCTCTAGGATTTGTCTCGGTCGTACTTGGCAATGCTCCCTTCGGGCGGGCTGTCAACACATTAGCAATCTGGCCCAGTTGGACTTCCAAGTTTCAAATGGAGGCGGAATGATTTTGCAATGTTGCTTCAGTACGGGTCATGAATTGACTCATATTCGCTGCCAATTTCGCAATTGCTTCCTCGAGAGAAACTTTTGGAGCGGGAGGAGGCTGCTGTTGGTTTTGAGTGAACGGAGGCTGGTTCGAATTCTGTCCGTTTATCCATGAGAAGTTGGGATGATTACGCCATCCCGGATTATACGTGTTGGAGTACGGATTATTTTGCCGGTTTCCATTTCCTACGAACTGAGCTTGTTCAATTGGGGGCTGCTTGAACGGGTTTCCGACTTGGCACTCCGCGCTAGGGTGAGATCCGTTACACCAATTGCAAGACTCAATGGTAACGGGGGAAGGAGCATGCGAAAATGCTTGAAGCTGCTACGTTAATGCTGCGACTTGGGAATGTAGAGATTGGATCATTATTTGAAATTTACATGACTCGCTTCGGAGTTACTCTTTCAGATGGCCATTGATATGCATTTGCGGCCATATCTTCCAACAAAGAATGTGCTTCAGCCATAGTTTTTCCCATTAAGGCTCCGCCGGCTGCTGCATCCACGAGAGTGCGTGTAGAGGCACTCAAACCATTATAGAATGTCTGAATCTGAAGCCAGTCCGGAAGGCCATGATGCGGGCATCTCATTAGCAAATCTTTGTATCGCTCCCACGCCTCGTGGAGCGATTCCATATCATATTGACCAAAGGTGGTGATCTCGTTTCGTAACCTCGCCGTCTTTGAAGGTGGGAAGAATTTAGCAAGGAAGGCTTGCGCTAATTCCGCCCATGTCGTGATCGAGCCCGGCGGTAAAGAATTCAACCAGAATTTTGCTTTATCCCTCAAAGAGAAAGGGAAAAGCCGTAAACGGATAGCATCGTCGGTGACACCATTGTTCTTGAACGTGTCACAAATCTCGAGAAAAGACGCGATGTGTGCGTTGGGGTCATAGTTAGGCAAACCACAGAACTGGCTCGATTGTACCATCTGAATAATTGCAGGCTTGATTTCGAAGTTGTTCGCCTGAATGGTGGGACGCCGAATCCCCGAAAAGTTTGCGTTAATCTGCGGCATCGCATAATCTCGAAGTGCCATTTCCGGTTGAGGTTGCTGCACAATATTATTTCCTCCGTGATTTTCGATATTCTCGGCCATGTTGACTTTCTCTGGTAACTGTCGTTTTCCTTGTTGTTTCTTCGAAGAGTGCGCTCGAGTTCGGTATCCAAAGGTAGTAGGCCTTCGTTACCGAATTTTCTCATGCACTACGCGAAAGATCCTGAAAGGACAAACAAATAAAATAAAATACACGAAAATAAGTAAATAAAAAAAATTGTTCAAACTAAGACTAGAAATACTGAAATCGATATTAGTAAAACTCAATCCCCGGCAACGGCGCCAAAAACTTGTTGCGGATTTTTCGTTAACGCAAGTGCACGTTATCGTTGACAAGTAATAAAGTGATGAGTGACTATCGTTCCCACGAGGACTGAGTCACTAACTACCGATTTTTATGTATTCTAGTTTTATTTGAACAATCGAACTTTGGGTTGCAATTAATTACTAAAAGAATTAATAAAGACTAAACAGTATAAACGATCGATCAAAGATGGAAAATCAAATGATGGATAATTCTAGGATTATGAATCCACCTCAGTTTATTCGAATTTACTCTCGATTATCTGAAATTAATGATTTTCCCAATTTATTGAAGGCGAAGATTGCTAAAATACTCTACCGCCTCTCCCGAGGTCAATAGATTTTTCTAAAGGCGAATAACGCACTCTATCCCTAGGTGAATTAATTCGTCAATAGGCAAAAAGCATAAAATCTCCAAAAGGCCACGTAGTTCCTATGAGTATATTCCTATCTCACAGAATAAAACGGTCCTCACCAATAGTTCCTCACCAACTCTCCTCTCCTGATTCGAGAAAGGTAATTAAAACAATCCAATTATTAGCCAGACAATTGAAAGCATTAAACTCAATTGGGAAAACTCGATAGAAAAGGGAATTATATAGATAATCTAAAGCAAATCCGTCAAAACTTAGGTTTCATCAAAATCCTAGAACAAGGGTTTTAGCCTGACATGCTAAATAATGAAAATACAGAATTAATAATTAAAAGCATGAAAATCAAACGCAGATGAAGAGTTCGGATTCCTCCGTTCTTCTGGCTTCCGCCCTCTGCCTTTGATGTCTTCCGCTTCTCTCGTCTGCGATAGTCTTCTATGATCTTCCTTTTCCCAAGCCTCCAAGATCATTAATTAGGGTCTTAAACCCTTATTTATAGCTCCCAACAGCCTCTAAATCGCATCTGTGTGAGTAGGTCGAGAACTGGCTTCAAAACGGCCCAAACCCACGCGGAGCACACCAAAACCGCCCTGTGTGCCGCGGCACATAGCATGCAAATTAAAACCTGGGCGCTGTGACTTTATTCTAGGCCGCGGCTCACCTGGTCTGTGCCGCGGCTCAGAGTACAGTCTACTCTGGTGCCCGCTGTTCCTCTGCGTGTGCCGCGGCCCACTTGCCTTGTGCTGCGGCCCACGGCCAAAATTCGCCGTTTTCGCCCGTTTCGCCTCGTTTTAGCTTCCGGACTCCAATCTCCTGTCAAACATACAAGAATAAGGCATTAAAAGCTCATTTATGCAAATTTACTCGCCAAAATAATACGAAATAATGATAAATAAGCATATAAAAATACGCCTAACATCAAGGTAATGATCTCTTGGATCTAGAATTTCGGATTTTGAGTATTTTTCCTTCCGATCTCTTCGTGTAAGCTTGGGTTTATGTTGGAACATCTTAGATATGGATTATCTACCTTGGATAAATGTATTCCTACAGACTTATTGATATGTTTTTCGGATTTTATGAACATTTGGAGAATTAATCAAGAACCCTTGATGTTGACTTTGGTTATTTTTGGGGGTTTCCGATTATAGTTCTCGTAACTTCGAGTTGTGGTTTCCTATTGGAATATTGATATCATTGAAGGTGTTTTGTTGGATTGAACTACGCATTTTGGAGTTGGTTTCGATATATTTGGGTTTTGGTTATAATTAAGGGTTGATGTTCGCTAAGTGGTTGTTTGAATGACTCAATGAGTTTGGATATTGTTGTATCGACCTTTGAGTTAGTCATAATTCATGCTTGATACGTATATTGAGCAGATTATTGGTAATTGTGTTATTCAAGGTTGTTCGAGCGACCGACATCTCTTTTTAGGACGTTGTTCGAGGAAGGACATTTCAACACCAGTATTTTGTAAGTAATTCTTACTCGGTTAAAAGGATATTCATTCCTTACGTTGTTGTTCATTCATACATGTAATTCACACATAATATATCGTTCATGTCGAGACTTGTATTTATAAACTCATCATGTAACTCACAAGTAACGACGGTTCCAAATCATTCCATTGAAGCTATCACACGTTGTGTCATTACATCATCTCGGTGAGTCGTTCTTGATCCTTATCGGATTCTATTCATTATTCCTCACCTTGGTCATTTTTGTTCTGGTGATCTTCCAAAATTATATTGCATGGCCGGTTGGCGCATGTGTGGAATTTTAGTCGTGCACATTATGATCATGTGTATATGCGGGACTCCGGACACATTGGACTGTGCGCATGGTAATGTGTATACGCGGGACTCCGAACACATTGGACCGTGAGACTAATTAGGCCAATAGCGGGTGTATATGCGGGACTCCGGACACTCGGCTACTTGTGCTCTTACGCATTTCATTCGGGCGTACATTAATGCTCATCATTCAACTTAATTCATTAATTCATTTATGTGATTGTTGTATATTGTTCAACTCTTGAGGATTGTTGTTCTGTGTAACTGACCCCGTTGGGGGATGTTGTTTTCAGGTCATGGCAAGGCTAAAGCACAGGAAGAGAACGTTGACAGCGAGGAGTCCCAGTGATACTAATAGGGGGGCCCAGTCCTTTCAGTCATCCATGTTTTCTTCATTTTATATCCGCTGCAGATTTCCGTTTGGATGTTCATTTTTATTCGGTGTTGTATATTTTATCTTCATATAAAATATACTTGTATTCTGTATTTTCCTGGGTGTGTTGTACTTGAAACTCCTCATCAGACTAATTAATGATATACTGTGGTTCGGTACTACAATTATATCACTTAATTCATTAATTTTCATTCGCCTAGTGGGTCCCAGTCGGGGGTCCACGGCACCGTAATACTCGCCTTGTAACACCCCGAGATATTCGGAATAATTACAGCGCCGTAAACCCTTTAATTAAGGATTTACAAGGCTAATTAAAAGAAAGTAAATATAAATCAACAGTGCCACTGAATTTTTAAAATACAGAACCGGTTCAACTGATCCAATGAGTTAATTTATATAACCATATCGAAAATGACATTATTAAAACACACGTACTCGAGTACTAAAATGAACCAAGAAGACAAATCACAATAACAATAAACATCAACCACATCACTGAGTCATCTCATCGTCATGTCGGTACTGTGGTTGCCTCCCCGCTCCTCGACTACCTGAACATCAAAACAATGTCCACCCCCGAAGGGGTTAGCAAAACAATGCTAGTACAAGTATCATAATACATAAATCATCAGTGCATCATAAAACATGCAAAACGGACTTCCGTCATCGGAATCCAACGATGTGAATCCTCACGATTCCATCAACACAATACAGGGTAATCCAGCGATCCAGCGCCCTTGGTATATGTTGTTGCCCAAAATATTTATCCAAAGATTAAATACTGCTGGAGACGGACAACAAACAACAATTTGCGGGAGCACTTCCGAGAGAAGATAAATAATACAAGATTTGCCGGGTTTGTTAGGCCCGGGCTTGAATGCTCTCGCGAGATGATATTAATACAAATATTCGTGGATACAAGTATTAATGAGAGAAATCTAAATACAATGAGTGTAAAAAGACTCTGTTAATCCGGCTCTTGAGCGAAGCTCGGTGTTCTTCGTCCCTGCCGATAGTTTGCTCGAGTAGAGAGGCCGGGAGAAGTAGGACCGAATGATAGCTGTTGCCAAGAGTTGGAGATAGCCAAGTGCTTTGGAATTCCGGCGAGTGCAGAGAATGCTGAAATCACGATATTGCTGGGGAGTTTTTAGAGTCAGAATCTCGGTGGGAAATGAAGTTCTGAAGCCTTTTGTGTGGTAAAAGTCCGGTCCTTGGACAAGTGTAGGGAGCCGTGTATTTATAGCGGCATCCGAGTCTTGTCCTTTCGTGGGCGATTGCCTTCCGGACATTATAATAATGGGGCGATCGTCCGCCGGCCAATATTATATTGGGGCGATCACCCGTGCTGTCGGGCTAAAGTCCAAGGTAGGTGCCGGCGCCAGCTGGGCGGTCCAATGAGGAGCCAGGACGCGTCCGGAGTCACTGTCACATGCGGCCCTACTGACAGCTTTCGGCGGAATCAATGTCACATGCAGCCCTACTGACAACTTTCGGCGGCTTGTCGGCTGGTGGAAAGATTCTGCCAGGCTGTGGTCAATGATCCGAGATTCGCGGATCTTGTCTCGGTTCTTGCACGTGGTGCCAGTCTTGAGGCTCGGCCTTTGCCGACTGGATGGCCATCGGCGCTGATCGACATGAGGCGGTCGTCTCTAGCTGGTCATCAGAGGTCGCCATCGGCCAGTTGCTGAGGGTCGGCATTGGTCGGCCACCAAGGGTCGGTCGGCAAGTGCCGAGAGATGATTGCCCGCTCGTCGGTCGCCAGTAGTCGGTCGCCGAGTACCGAGTGACGATCGTATCTGAGGTCGATCGCTCAGCACCGGGACTTGCCCTGGGACCTTCGGTTGGCCGATTCAGCTTGTCCGCTGGGTAAAGGCTCGGCCGCCTGGTTGCTGGTCGGCAGTTCTGCCTAGGCTGCTCGGTAGTGACTCGGTCGCCCGATCTCCGAGGCGATCGCCGGTTGGAGAGTGTTAATTCTTGACACAACAATTGCCCCCCAGCTTGCTCCTATGTTGAAGACATGGGGCGAGGTGGTTCTTGCTGGCGATCGTGTAAGGATGAGGACGGGCGATCTCGCTGAGATGGCTTAGGATTCGGACTTGGGCTATCATGGTCGATTGGCTAGCTATCTTTCGGTCTTGTTCCTGCAAAAACAACATTGGCCGATCCCCCTCGGAAACTCGGTGGTTTCGCTTGTTTGAGGAATCGTGCACAGTCGCGGAGATCGATGGACCGACTCTATGACCGTGTCTTGGTGCGCGAAGACATTGAGTGTCTCGTGACTCACTTTATTATGAGGGTCCTCTGTTAGGCTGCGCCTCGCCTCGTATTTAAACGAAGGGCGTGCGGTCTCGGTCTAGAGGAGTTCTTGCGCGGGGCAGCGTCGGATGAATCAACTCCACGCCCGCGGCTTGTTAGCTCTGCTTCCACCTCGGCCAGCCATGGAGATGGCCGACCTCGACGGTGTACGTTGGGACGGGGGTAATGGCACGTGTCCACTGAATGATGTTGGAGAGCCCTTAGACTACGCCGGCCTCGTATTTAAACGAAGGGCGGGCGATTTCGGCCGAAAGGGACCTTGCATGGCCGAAGCAGCCGGTTCCATCGACTACCAGGACCATGGCTTTATGATGTGCGGTGGAGGCGATCGCGAGCCTTAGTCCCTCATGTTAAATGCTGGACTGTAGATGGCGATCGTGTCCTCCGGGTTGCTGATGATGTAGCGTGATGATCGGCGATCGGGCCGGAAGACTAGCGATCGTCGCTCGGCTGCCGATCGCTTTATTCGTAGGTCGATATTGGCGATCGGGCGGGAGATCGTCGTCCGGGCGCCGATCGCGCTGCTCACAGGCTAAGAAGGAACCTTTGCCTGGCCAGAAAATCTGCGGCTCTAGCCCGGAAGGCTGCGTAGGTTGTAGGTTGGTTCTTCTTGAGATGCCTGAACATAGGCGAAAAACCCTAAAATCCTCCTAGGACCGCGTAGAAGGTGGTCTCATCGCTTACGGGCTCGCCGTTGAGGATGATCACGTCTACCCGGTCGATGTAGTCCGAGTCGGACTCTTCTTCTCCATGCTTGATTTGCATCATGCGAAGGCGACCTTCAGGCTGGACGACTCTGGTGGCGAAGTACTCCGTGAAGACGTGCGCCAGCTCGTTAAAGGAGCCAATGGACCGAGGTGGCAATGAGGTGTACCACCGGTGGGCGAGGTCGTCCAGCGTCATAGGGAACATTCGGCACCTGGTCGCGTCAGATTCCCCACACCCGGTCATGTAGATGTTGAACTTCCTCAGGTGCGTTTGGGGTTCCGATCGCCCCTCGTACACGGGTGTTTGCGGGGGAGCGATCTTGTGCTGCACGGGGGCGAGCTCGATGTCGATCGCGAGCGGCTCGCTTAGCTCGGCGATCGTCTTCATGGCGCCTGCCCTGGATTCCAAGAGCGCTTTCACGTCGTCGAGCTGATGTTGTAATGCGGCAATCGCCGTGGCTCGGCTGCTCGCTGATCGGCTCTGGGAGCGGGAGCCGAGGCGATCGTGTACCGATCTCCGGACTCCGCTGCTGCCGACCTCGGCAATTTGGCGAGGGGGAGACAGACGGCTGGGCTGCCTTCTGGGAGCCGGGTAGGCCGAGCTCCTGGTGACGGACTCAAACTCCGTCGTCTCGCGGTGAGGCGGGCCCTTGGTCGCCAGTCGGGTCACCGCCTGTGCGATCGAAGACAGAGGTGCCCCGGCTGGCGAGCGCCTCTTCTTGCGGACGAGAGCCTCCTGGCGATCGCTCGGCCAGTAACGCCTTGAGCTTCCGCTTGGACTTCCGGCGGGAGGCCGAGGGGGTGATAGCGGGAGGCGTGTTGAGAGCACTACGTCGCCCCTGAAGGGCGGTTATGGCCTCTTCGATCTGTTCATTGGTTCGGAACTGATCGAGCGAGAGGATTGGGCCGCCGTCCAGGGACGGGATCGAGCGTCTCTGACCGCGGCGGCTGCCTTCCACCATCGGCTGCGGCTCGGACTGGGGCAGGCACGGGAGTGCAGCCGGCCAGTCGGCGGCTTTCTTGACGCGGAGGCGGAAGACATGATTTACGAAAGATTTCTTTGAAGTGCGGTGAGTGTCACTTCAAGTATCGCCCAGAACAAGTGAGTGTTCTTCGGGACGGTAGGTATAAAAATTTGAGGGTTGGATCCCCTTCTTCTAGCACCAATTGTTGTTGCCCAAAATATTTATCCGAAGATTAAATACTGCTGGAGACGGACAACAAACAACAATTTGCGGGAGCACTTCCGAGAGAAGATAAATAATACAAGATTTGCTGGGTTTGTTAGGCCCGGGCTTGAATGCTCTCGCGAGATGATATTAATACAAATATTCGTGGATACAAGTATTAATGAGAGAAATCTAAATACAATGAGTGTAAAAAGACTCTGTTAATCCGGCGCTTGAGCAAAGCTCAGTGTTCTTCGTCCCTGCCGATAGTCTGCTCGAGTAGAGAGGCCGGGAGAAGTAGGACCGAATGATAGCTGTTGCCAAGAGTTGGAGATAGCCAAGTGCTGTGGAATTCCGGCGAGTGCAGAGAATGCTGAAATCACGATATTGCTGGGGAGTTTTTAGATTCAGAATCTCGGTGGGAAATGAAGTTCTGAAGCCTTTTGTGTGGTAAAAGTCCGGTCCTTGGACAAGTGTAGGGAGCCGTGTATTTATAGTGGCAGCCGAGTCTTGTCCTTTCGTGGGCGATTGCCTTCCGGCCATTATAATAATGGGGCGATCGTCCGCCGGCCAATATTATAATGGGGCGATCACCCGTGCTGTCGGGCTAAAGTCCAAGGTAGGTGCCGGCGCCAGCTGGGCGGTCCAATGAGGAGCCAGCATGCGTCCGGAGTCACTGTCACATGCGGCCCTACTGACAGCTTTCGGCGGAATCAATGTCACATGCAGCCCTACTGACAACTTTAGGCGGCTTGTCGGCTGGTGGAAAGATTCTGCCAGGCTGTGGTCAATGATCCGAGATTCGCGGATCTTGTCTCGGTTCTTGCACGTGGTGCCAGTCTTGAGGCTCGGCCTTTGCCGACTGGATGGCCATCGGCGCTGATCGACATGAGGCGGTCGTCTCTAGCTGGTCATCAGAGGTCGCCATCGGCCAGTTGCTGAGGGTCGGCATTGGTCGGCCACCAAGGGTCGGTCGGCAAGTGCCGAGAGATGATTGCCCGCTCGTCGGTCGCCAGTAGTCGGTCGCCGAGTACCGAGTGACGATCGTATCTGAGGTCGATCGCTCAGGCCGGACTTGCCACAGGACCTTGGTTGGCGATTGACTTGTCCATTGGGTAAAGGCTCGGCCGCTTTGGTTCTTTGGTCGGATTACTGCCTAGGCTGCTCGGTAGTGACTCGGTCGCCCGATCTCCGAGGCGATCTCCGGTTGGAGAGTGTTAATTCTTGACACAACAATTGCCCCCCAGCTTGCTCCTATGTTGAAGACATGGGGCGAGGTGGTTCTTGCTGGCGATCGTGTAAGGATGAGGACGGGCGATCTCGCTGAGCTGACTTAGGATTCGGACTTGGGCTATCATGGTCGATTGGCTAACTATCTTTCGGTCTTGTTCCTGCAAAAACAACATTGGCCGATCCCCCTCGGAAACTCGGTGGTTTCGCTTGTTTGAGGAATCGTGCACAGTCGCGGAGATCGATGGACCGACTCCATGACCGTGTCTTGGTGCGCGAAGACATTGAGTGTCTCGTGACTCACTTTATTATGAGGGTCCTCTGTTAGGCTGCGCCTCGCCTCGTATTTAAACGAAGGGCGTGCAGTCTCGGTCTAGAGGAGTCCTTGCGCGGGGCAGCGTCGGATGAATCAACTCCACGCCCGCGGCTTGTTAGCTCTGCTTCCACCTCGGCCAGCCATGGAGATGGCCGACCTCGACGGTGTACGTTGAGACGGGGGTAATGGCACGTGTCCACTGATTGATGTTGGAGAGCCCTTAGACTACGCCGGCCTCGTATTTAAACGAAGGGCGGGCGATCTCGGCCGAAAGGGACCTTGCATGGCCAAAGCAACCGGTTCCATCGACTACCAGGACCATGGCTTTATGATGTGCGGTGGAGGCGATCGCGAGCCTTAGTCCCTCATGTTAAATGCTGGACTGTAGAAGGCGATCGTGTCCTCCGGGTTGCTGATGATGTAGCGTGATGATCGGCGATCGGGCCGGAAGACTGGCGATCGTCGCTCGGCTGCCGATCGCTTTATTCGTAGGTCGATATTGGCGATCGGGCGGGAGATCGTCGTCCGGGCGCCGATCGCGCTGCTCACAGGCTAAGAAGGAACCTTTGCCTGGCCAGAAAATCTGCGGCTCTAGCCCGGAAGGCTGCGTAGGTTTTAGGTTGGTTCTTCTTGAGATGCCTGAACATAGGCGAAAAACCCTGAAATCCTCCTAGGACCGCGTAGAAGGCGGTCTCATCGCTTACGGGCTCGCCGTTGAGGATGATCACGTCTACCCGGTCGATGTAGTCCGAGTCGGACTCTTCTTCTCCATGCTTGATTTGCATCATGCGAAGGCGACCTTCAGGCCGGACGACTCTGGTGGCGAAGTACTCCGTGAAGACGTGCACCAGCTCGTTAAAGGAGCCAATGGACTGAGGTGGCAATGAGGTGTACCACCGGTGGGCGAGGTCGTCCAGCGTCATAGGGAACATTCGGCACCTGGTCGCGTCAGATGCCCCACACCCGGTCATGTAGATGTTGAACTTCCTCAGGTGCGTTTGGGGTTCCGATCGCCCCTCGTACACGGGTGTTTGCGGGGGAGCGATCTTGTGCTGCACGGGGGCGAGCTCGATGTCGATCGCGAGCGGCTCGCTTGGCTCGGCGATCGTCTTCATGGCGCCTGCCCTGGATTCCAGGAGCGCTTTCACGTCGTCGAGCTGATGTTGTAATGCGGCAATCGCCGTGGCTCGGCTGCTCGCTGATCGGCTCTGGGAGCGGGAGCCGAGGCGATCGTGTACCGATCTCCGGACTCCGCTACTGCCGACCTCGGCAATTTGGCGAGGGGGAACCAGGGCAGGCTGTGCCTTGCAGGAGCCGGGTAGGCCGAGCTCACGTGACGGACTCAAACTCCGTTGTCTCGCGGGAGGCCGGGCTGCCCGATCGCCGGAGTCGGGTCACGCCTGTGCGATCGAAGACGAGGTGCCCCGGTGCGCGGCGCCTCTTCTTGCGGACGAGAGCCTCCTGGCGATCGCTCGGCCAGTAACGCCTTGAGCTTCCGCTTGGACTTCCGGCGGGAGGCCGAGGGGGTGGTAGCGGGAGGCGCGTTGAGAGCACTCCGTCGCCCCTGAAGGGTGGCTATGGCCTCTTCGATCTGTTCATTGGTTCGGAATTGATCGAGCGAGAGGATTGGGCCGCCGTCCAGGGACGGGATCGAGCGTCTCTGACCGCGGCGGCTGCCTTCCACCATCGGCTGCGGCTCGGGCCCAGGGGGAGGCAGAGTGCAGCCGGTCGGCTTTCTTCGGCGGAGGCGGAAGACATGATTTACGAAAGATTTCTTTGAAGTGCGGTGAGTGTCACTTCAAGTATACGCCCAGAACGATGAGTGTTCTTCGGGACGGTAGGTATAAAAATTTGAGGGTTGGATCCCCTTCTTCTAGCGCCAATTGTTGTTGCCCAAAATATTTATCCGAAGATTAAATACTGCTGGAGACGGACAACAAACAACAATTTGCGGGAGCACTTCCGAGAGAAGATAAATAATACAAGATTTGCCGGGTTTGTTAGGCCCGGGCTTGAATGCTCTCGCGAGATGATATTAATACAAATATTCGTGGATACAAGTATTAATGAGAGAAATCTAAATACAATGAGTGTAAAAAGACTCTGTTAATCCGGCTCTTGAGCGAAGCTCGGTGTTCTTCGTCCCTGCCGATAGTCTGCTCGAGGAGAGAGGCCGGGAGAAGTAGGACCGAATGATAGCTGTTGCCAAGAGTTGGAGATAGCCAAGTGCTGTGGAATTCCGGCGAGTGCAGAGAATGCTGAAATCACGATATTGCTGGGGAGTTTTTAGAGTCAGAATCTCGGTGGGAAATGAAGTTCTGAAGCCTTTTGTGTGGTAAAAGTCCGGTCCGTGGACAAGTGTAGGGAGCCGTGTATTTATAGTGGCAGCCGAGTCTTGTCCTTTCGTGGGCGATCGCCTTCCGGCCATTATAATAATGGGGCGATCGTCCGCCGGCCAATATAATAATGGGGCGATCACCCGTGCTGTCGGGCTAAAGTCCAAGGTAGGTGCCGGCGCCAGCTGGGCGGTCCAATGAGGAGCCATCACGCGTCCGGAGTCACTGTCACATGCGGCCCTACTGACAGCTTTCGGCGGAATCAATGTCACATGCAGCCCTACTGACAACTTTCGGCGGCTTGTCGGCTGGTGGAAAGATTCTGCCAGGCTGTGGTCAATGATCCAAGATTCGCGGATCTTGTCTCGGTTCTTGCACGTGGTGCCAGTCTTGAGGCTCGGCCTTTGCCGACTGGATGGCCATCGGCGCTGATCGACATGAGGCGATCGTCTCTAGCTGGTCATCAGAGGTCGCCATCGGCCAGTTGCTGAGGGTCGGCATTGGTCGGCCACCAAGGGTCGGTCGGCAAGTGCCGAGAGATGATTGCCCGCTCGTCGGTCGCCAGTAGTCGGTCGCCGAGTACCGAGTGACGATCGTATCTGAGGTCGATCGCTCGGCACCGGGACTTGCCCTAGGACCTTCGGTTGGCCGATTCAGCTTGTCCGCTGGGTAAAGGCTCGGCCGCCTGGTCGCTGGTTGGCAGTTCTGCCTAGGCTGCTCGGTAGTGACTCGGTCGCCCGATCTCCGAGGCGATCGCCGGTCGGAGAGTGTTAATTCTTGACACAACATTATAGATCCCCATGATGATCCCGTCGGACCAACGCATGGTGGAAAACCCGTCCAACGATCCAGTGCCCTCGGCATAGATCCCCATGGGGATCCCGTCGGACCAACGCATGGTGGACATTCGATCCAGCGCCCTCATCATAGATCCTCATGACCCCCTTCGGATCATTTACAATATAAACCATGCAATCGTGCATACACATATGCATTTCAATATGTCCATTCATACGAATAATTAACCACGAATACCACAAGAAATCAAAGAAATTAATCTCGTACTCGACAATATGAACAAAACCAAATGCATGATCAAAGTTCCAGTATAAACCAACTTAACATATGATACTTGCCTCGAAAATGGCAAGAATGAAATACTCCAACAAATGACACGCGTCCGTATGCCACCGCCCCTCGATCGTCCCCTATGCAAGGCTCGGTCCTAAGAAAAAATAAAGAATTCATCTCATGCCGTACGAATGTCTAACAATCCGGTTTATGGCCGCAAGCTCTAAAAATGAATTCTGCCTGAACTACTTAGCGTGCGCTACGTACTCTACGTAACGTGCGCTAAGCCTGCCTGTTAACGTACGCAAATAACCAAGTTTAGCGTACGCTAGTAATCTTGTGATCCTCTCGACCCGGTGAGCTACTTTGATGACATAACGTACGTTACGTACCAAACGTAGCGTACGTTATTCATTCCCGATAGTGCACGTTAATATATACATCTTAGCGTGCGCTACCTGTGCATGGCAGTTTACTATTTGGGCAGAAAAATGATCTAATGGTGATGAAACTCAAGAAATCTTCAGTGATAAAACATGTCATCTCCGTGTATACTATGTTCATATGGTTTGTGAAAGATCTTTACAAATTAAACGACTACGAGGTTCAAGGATATGTATAATCATCACAACACCATAATTCATCTTGATCTTCAAGAAAATATCTTAAGTTCAATCCATTTCATGTCCCAAAATGTATTATTCCATTATGTAAAGATTTAAGATCTTGATAATCTCCATATACTGGTCACAATCCGTTTGAAGCTTCATGAATATGCTAGGAGTTCAAACACTAAAAGGTTCAATGGTTTATACGATGAAGAAGTACCCAAACATCAAAAATATCCTACTAACACATGATGTTCGACTACTTACGAATTTAACTGACTAGATAATCCCAATATCATGACCAAAACATCCTTCAGAATACTACTAATATTGGTGAAGAATCACCTACCTCAAATTAGCGAAGAACACGAAGGAACTTGAAGAAATCCAACACCGAGAGCTTGAACACCAATCTCCAATGATCTACAATCTTCAACTCGGGCAAGCATGATGATATGAAGGGTTTAGGATGAAGAGAGTGACTCTCTATGTCCAAGGATTCGGATATGGGAAGTGAAAAGGCTGAAAATACGAAAAAGGATGCTGTCTTATTTATAGAAAGTGGTTATTAGTGCGCGCTAGTCCATATTCATAGCGTGCGCTAACGGCTTACTGACTTCACTGTACTCAGCATTTAGCGTGCGCTATCCTCATATGGGTAGCGTGCGCTACCGCGTTGACTTGGCTTTTTCCCGAAAGCCATCCAGGTTCATCCCGACATAATCCGACCAAGATCCCCGGCCTGATCTCACCTACCCACACGTCTCAATCATGCTGACTACGTATACCACGCGCTAAGGTTCATATATAGCGCGCGTTATTAAACCCAGATTAGCGTACGCTACGCCTAGTCGATAGCGTGTGCTACAAGTGCAAAATCACCATATTGAACACAATCATGCAATCATGCGCTCAAAAACACCGGATCATGAAATACGGAAAATAATACTCAGATCAAAATACAATATCACAAGGTTCAACTACACATCAGAAATCTCGGGTATTACATCCTTCCTCCCTAAAAAGAAGTTTCGTCCCGAAACTTAAGATGAAAACAACTCTAGATATCTAGCCTTCATACTATCCTCTGTTTCCCAAGTGGCCTCTTCAGCTCCATGCCGTGACCATTGTACTTTAACCAAGTGTATTGATTTATTCCTCAATTGTTTGATCCGACTCTCAAGTATCTTGATTGGTCTTTCTTCGAAGGTACCATCATTAGCTATCTCGATCTCGTCGAAATCAATGATGTGACTGGGGTCTGGTACATACTTTCGCAATTGGGATACGTGAAACACACTGTGAACGTGACTCAGCGATGGCGGTAAGGCCAACCTATATGCTAAATCCCCAACTCTCTCGAGGATCTCAAATTGTCCGATATATCTCGGACTCAGCTTACCTTTCCTCCCAAAACGGAAAATCCCTCGTGTAGGAGGAACCTCAATAGTACGTGGTCCCCAATGTCGAATTCTAGAGGGTGACGATGTACATCTGCATAAGACTTCTGTCCTGGGCAGTCAACAGTCTTTCCCGAATCAAAGCTATCTTCTCTTGAGTCTGAACTATCAATTCCGGTTTCGTCCCGATCAAGTCCGAAGAATCATCCCAGCACAGGGGTGATCAACATCATCTCCCGTATAAAGCTTCAAATGGTGCCATCTTAATAGAAGCATGCCAACTATTGTTGTAGGTGAATTCAATCAATGGCAAGTGAACTTCCCAATCAGTTGACCAATCTAAAGCACAAGCTCTCAGCATGTCTTCTACTGTTTGTATAGTCCGTTCGGACTGACCGTCCGTTTGGGGATGATAAGCTGTGCTAAAGTTCAGCTCGGTCCCCAAAGCCCTATGAACTGCCTTCCAGAAGTGCGACACGAAGCAACCATCTCGATTGGAAATAATGGTCTTCGGCGTCCCATGCAATCTGACTATCTCCGCAATAAATACTCGTGCCAATTTCTCTGGTACCCACGTATCTTTAATTCCTAGGAAATGAGCCGACTTGGTTAGTCGATAAACTATAACCCAAATCATGTTCATTCCCGTCTTGGTCCTTGGCATATTGGTGATGAAATCCATCGAGATATCCTCCCACTTCCATTCGGGAATCGGAAGCGGTTTTAACATTCCGGCAGGTTGCTGATGTTCAATCTTAACCTGCTGACAAGTCAAACACTTCGAAACGTACTCTGCTACGTCCTTCTTCATATTTCCCCACTAGAAGTTTTGTTTTATATCCTTATACATCTTACTACTGCCTGGGTGAATAGAATAGGGAGTGCTGTGAGCTTCCTTCAAAATTGTCCGTCTCAAATCATCATCATCGGGAACGCAAAGTCGACTTTGAAATCTCAGAATTCCATCATCTTGTATCACGAATCCTGGGGCCTTTCCTTTCTTTACTTCGTCACATAACCGAAGGATCAGAGAATCGTTCAGCTGCTTAGATTTGATTTCCTTGACCAGGGACGAAGTCAGTTCCATCACATATAGTTGCCCTTGGATTTCTGGTGACCATACTTCAATCACTCCGCGGATCAGTTCTCGTTGAATGCTGGTTTGGGACGTAAGTGCTTCCAACACTCGAAGAGAAACAGGTTTACGGCTCAATGCATCGGCTACTACGTTTGCTTTACCCGGGTGATAGAGAATTTCCAAGTCGTAATCCTTGATCAATTCCAGCCACCTTCTCTGCCTCATGTTTAATTCTTTCTGACTGAAAATGTACTTGAAGCTTTTATGATCTGTAAAGATATGACAATGAGTGCCATATAAATAATGCCGCCAAATTTTCAAGGCAAAGACCACAGCTGCTAACTCCAGATCGTGAATCGGGTAATTAACTTCGTACGGTTTTAATTGCCGAGACGCATAGGCAATCACCTTATCATTTTGCATCAACACACATCCCAGACCCTTATTTGAAGCGTCGCTGTATACCATGAATCCATCAGTTCCATCTGGTAATGCTAATATAGGTGTTGTCGTCAGTCTCTTTTTAAGTTCATCAAAACCAGCCTGGCATTTCTCATCCCACGTGAACTTTTGAGTTTTCTGTAACAGTTGAGTGAGTGGACGAGCAATTTTGGAAAATCCCTCTACAAAACGGCGATAATATCCAGCAAGTCCTAAGAAACTCCGGACTTCTTTCACGTTATTAGGAGCTTCCCATTCCAAGATTGCTTCGACTTTCTTCGGGTCCACCTGAACTCCGTCAGCTGATATCACATGCCCAAGGAAGGTTACTTCCTTAAGCCAAAACTCGCATTTGGAAAGCTTCGCATAAAGCTGTTCATTTCTCAAGGTGCTCAAAACCACACGCAAATGCTCGGCATGCTCCTCTGTGTCTTTCGAATAGATCAAGATGTCATCAATGAAAACGACCACAAACTTGTCTAGGTATTCCAAGAATACCCGATTCATCAATTGCATAAATACCGCAGGAGCGTTGGTAAGTCCGAATGGAATTACCATGAATCATAGTGCCCGTACCGGGATATGAAAGCAGATTTCGGTATATCCGATTCCTTAATTCTCAACTGATGATATCCTGATCGCAAGTCAATCTTCGCGAATACCCTCGCCCCTTGCAGTTCATCAAACAAGTCTTCGATCCGAGGTATAGGATACTTGTTCTTGATCGTCACCCTGTTTAGATCCCTGTAATCAATACATAATCGGAGGGATCCATCTTTCTTTCGGACAAAGAGAACGGGTGCTCCCCAAGGAGAAACGCTAGGTTGAATGTAACCCTTCTGCAATAATTCCTCCAGTTGCTTCTTTAGTTCATACATCTCGGTTGGCACCATGCGGTATGGTGCTCTGGAAATAGGAACGGCTCCAGGCTCTAATTCGATAGTGAACTCCACTTCTCTCTGCGGAGGTAACCTAGGTAGTTCGTCAGGGAATACATCTGAAAATTCATTCACAACTGGAATAGATGCGAGTTCTACTCCTTCTTCTTTCTTCATGGCATAGCACCAAATTCCATGACATCCACCTTGATAATTTCACTGCTTTCATCGCTTTGATCAATTTTCCTGAGCTTCCCGGTCTCCATCCTCTGAATAAGTGTTCAGACCCATCATCAGCAATGATAGAAATGGCCCTCTTTCGGTAATTTAGAATATCTCTATAACGGTTGAGCCAATCGTCTCCGAGAATTAAATCGTCACCATGGATGTCAACTACAATAAGATTCGATGGCCAATCTCTCCCTCCTATAGATACTAGAAAATCTCTAGTTTCTAGGGTTCCCACAATTTTCTCTCCGCTCGGTAATCCCACAACATAAAGTTCGCAATCATACAAGCACGATATCTTCAAACGATTAACACAGTTCAAAGATATAAAAGAATGCGTAGCTCCTGAATAGAATAAGACACTAACTGGTTGAAAAAGGATCTGAATCGTACCTGATGCAACAGCCGTGTTCTGATCGTCTGACCACTTCATCTCGTAAATATGCGGAGGAACGGACCCAGCGCTAGATGCTTCTCTTTTTCCAACATTCTGCTGCTGGAAACCACTTTGCTGCGTCTGGTTTACACTAGTGTCCTTCGGAATCGGTGCAGGAGTGCGAGTACCAAAAGATCGAGTCGCATTTCCACAAAATGTTGCGCGATGCCCTTCCTGTCCACACTCGAAACAGGTCACAGCAGGTGCGAAACAGTCACGTCGAACATGCCCCGCTTTGCCACAATTATAACATTTCTTCCCTGCATCTGAAACGGTTGGTGCTGCTCGGAACTTCTTCCCGCCTCGAGAAGGATGTTGAGGCCTCCTGGACGAATGAAATGAGGACTGGCCCTTACGGGGCCCACTACTCTTATTCTCCGTGAAGTTGCCAGACACTTTCTGCTTCTTTGCTTCCGTTGACTTTTCTACTGCCGCCTCTTTCATATCATAGGCCAGAGCCTTGTCCTGATACTGTCGCAAGGTGGTACATTCAAATCCGGACATATACTGCTGAACTTTCGGTTTCATTCGCATGTCGAAATGGAAAATCCTTTCCGCCTCAGTTCTGACCAAGTGGCGCACATAAGTCAGCTGGTGATTAAAAGTCTTAATTACGTCGGTCACAGATGCCTCTGAATTTTGTGGTGCGAAAAACTCCCGGACTCGGGCCTCCCTAACTGGGCGAGGACAATACTGCGCTTCCATCATTAATTTGAACTCCGTCCAGTCAACATTATGCTCCTCAGGTCGAATAGCCTCCCACCAGTCGAAAGCCTCCCCCGTCAGAAGATACTGGGCGACCGGAACCTTTCTGTCGTTGGGACATTTAATCCCTGCAAAGATCTTCTCTAACTCCTTCAACCAGTGATCCCAAGAAAGCGTCTCAGCAGAACCGTCAAATTTTGGAGGGTGCAATTTGACCACCTCAGTAAGCCATTTGTCCCCCCGATTAACCTCGTTATCTTTCTTGTCCCATCGGCATGCATGCGATCAACAACCTGAGCAAACTGGTTTATCTGAGCAACCACCTGTTGAAGCACTTCCGGCACATTAGGATCTGCATTATTATTAGCTGATCCCTGCTGTCCTCCAGAATGGGAATCGGTTCGACTAGCAGAAATCTCTAGGGTAGACGCCGAATCCTCCTGTCTCACATTTCCACATCCGCGTCCACGACCACGTCCGCGTCCACGACCTCCCATCAACATACTGTAAATATAAATACTCAATATCCAGGGCAAACTTTCTAAAAGAAAATCCGTCAATATTCACAAAAAGGAATTAAATAAAACGGTAGTAACTGAGATTAAAAGACTTACAACCACGGTCTACATAACGATGCTGGCTCAGCAGTGATGTTACAATCGACCCATAAATAACGCAAACAGACCCAACTAAAACCCGACTGCCAAGATATCCATGAATCTTAGCTCCGATACCATATTCTGTAACACCCCGAGATATTCGGAATAATTACAGCGATGTAAACCCTTTAAGTAAGGATTTACAAGGCTAATTAAAAGAAAGTAAATATAAATCAACAGTGCCACTGAATTTTTGAAATACAAAACCGGTTCAACTGATCCAATGAGTTAATTTATACAACCATATCGAAAATGACATTATTAAAACACACGTACTCGAGTACTAAAATGAACCAAGAAGACAAATCACAATAACAATAAACATCAACCACATCACTGAGCCATCTCATCGTCATGTCGGTACTGTGGTTGCCTCCCCGCTCCTCGGCTACCTGAACATCAAAACAATGTCCACCCCCGAAGGGGTTAGCAAAACAATGCTAGTACAAGTATCATAATACATAAATCATCAGTGCATCATAAAACATGCAAAACGGACTTCCGTCATCGGAATCCAACGATGTGAATCCTCACGATTCCATCAACACAATACAGGGTAATCCAGTGATCCAGCGCCCTTGGTATAGATCCCCATGATGATCCCGTCGGACCAACGCATGGTGGACATTCGATCCAGCGCCCTCATCATAGATCCTCATGACCCCCTTCGGATCATTTACAATATAAACCATGCAATCGTGCATACACATATGCATTTCAATATGTCCATTCATACGAACAATTAACCACGAATACCACAAGAAATCAAAGAAATTAATCTCGTACTCGACAATATGAACAAAACCATATGCATGATCAAAGTTCCAATATAAACCAACTTAACATATGATACTTGCCTCGAAAATGGCAAGAATGAAATACTCCAACAAATGACATGCATCCGTATGCCACCGCCCCTCGATCGTCCCCTATGCAAGGCTCGGTCCTAAGAAAAAATAAATAATTCATCTCATGCCGTACGAATGTCTAACAATCCGGTTTACGGCCGTAATCTCTAAAAATGAATTCTACCTGAACTACTTAGCGTGCGCTACGTACTCTACGTAACGTGCGCTAAGCCTGCCTGTTAACGTACGCAAATAACCAAGTTTAGCATACGCTAGCTGTGTACTGACAGTCCTCTCTGGCCAGCCGACTGACTCGCTTGATGACATAACGTATGTTACGTACCAA
The DNA here is from genome assembly GCA_033398695.1 of Orobanche coerulescens. Taxonomy (NCBI): domain Eukaryota; kingdom Viridiplantae; phylum Streptophyta; class Magnoliopsida; order Lamiales; family Orobanchaceae; genus Orobanche; species Orobanche coerulescens. The sequence continues at coordinate 59,046,854 of CM065803.1, forward strand.
ATGTAGCGTACGTTATTCATTCCCGATAGCGCACGTTAATATATACATCTTAGCGTGCGCTACCTGTGCATGGAAGTTTACTATTTGGGCAGAAAACTGATCTAATGGTGATGAAACTCAAGAAATCTTCAGTGATAAAACATGTCATCTCCGTGCATACTATGTTCATACGGTTTGTGAAAGATCTTTACGGATTAAACGACTACGAGGTTCAAGGATATGTATAATCATCACAACACCATAATTCATCTTGATCTTCAAGAAAATATCTTAAGTTCAATCCATTTCATGTCCCAAAACGTATGATTCCATTATGTAAAGACTTAAGATCTTGATAATCTCCATATACTGGTCACAATCGGTTTGAAGCTTCATGAATATGCTAGGAGTTCAAACACTAAAAGGTTCAATGGTTTATACGATGAAGAAGTACCGAAACATCGAAAATATCCTACTAACACATGATGTTCGACTACTTACGAATTTAACTGACTAGATAATCCCAATATCATGACCAAAACATCCTTCAGAATACTACTAATATTGGTGAAGAATCACCTACCTCAAATTAGCGAAGAACACGAAGGAACTTGAAGAAATCCAACACCGAGAGCTTGAACACCAATCTCCAATGATCTACAATCTTCAACTCGGGCAAGCATGATGATATGAAGGGTTTAGGATGAAGAGAGTGACTCTCTATGTCCAAGGATTCGGATATGGGAAGTGAAAAGGCTGAAAATACGAAAAAGGATGATGTCTTATTTATAGAAAGTGGTTATTAGTGCGCGCTAGTCCATATTCATAGCGTGCGCTAACGGCTTACTGACTTCACTGTACTCAGCATTTAGCGTGCGCTATCCTCATATGGGTAGCGTGCGCTACCGCGTTGACTTGGCTTTTTCCCGAAAGCCATCCAGGTTCATCCCGACATAATCCGACCAAGATCCCCGGCCTGATCTCACCTACCCACACGTCTGAATCATGCTGACTACGTATAGCGCGCGCTAAGGTTCATATATAACGTGTGCTACTAAACCCAGATTAGCCTACGCTATGCCTAGTCGATAGCATGCGCTACAAGTGCAAAATCACCATATTGAACACAATCATGCAATCATGCGCTCAACAACACCGGATCATGAAATACGGAAAATAATACTCAGATCAAAATACAACAAATACAATATCACAAGGTTCAAATACACATCAGAAATCTCGGGTATTACACACTTAGTTTGGGGTGATGCAGATATGACCTGTACGATTACAATTGAAGCATGTCACCGCAGGAGTCGAGCAAAAACTCTTCCCACCCTTAAGAGAACACGATGACTGCCTGATAGAACAGTTAACTAAATGGGATCTCTAAAAGTTACCACCCTTGTTACCAGAAAAGTTCTCGGTGGTTTTCTGTTTTTTCGGCTCATTAGCGATATCAGTGTTAGAAGACAACATATCATATGCCAAAGCCCTATATTAGTACTCCTTCAAGGTAGTACAAGCAAACCCAGCCATGTAACACCTGAATACCATGCTCATTCATAGGTCGAAATGACGGACCTTGTCAGGCTCATCACGCACCTGATTCTTCACATAAATCAGTTGTTGATTGTACTCCACTATTGCCTACAAGATTGAATGTTCTGCAGTTTAGCCTCGAAAAAAGGCTCAGATCCTGCTTTCTTGCACTGGCTAAGGATAAAACTCAGCCTCCAATAGATCCTTGAATTCATAATAAAGCAGCATGATCTTGTGGTTTAACAACTTTCCACCAAGCCGCGGCTTCCTTAGCAAGAAAGTACTGAGAAATAGGTACCTTCCTCATTTCCGGATAATCAAAGCCTCAAATACTTTCTCCAACTCAAATATCCAACTCTCCCAACCAGCTGGGTCGGTAGCACCACAGAACTGTGGGGAATGCATACGGACCACATTCTAGAGTAAAGCATCCATCGTCGAGTTAGGATTATTCAGCTGAACAGCTTGAGTTAGGAGAGACATTTGATTTTCCACCTATTGAAGAATGTTCGAAATGCCAGCATCCGCATTATTTCCTCACTGGACGACTAGTCGTGATGACTCTTGGTATCCAGATGCACTAAGTTAGATAAGGTATGGGTGGCCGACCCCACAACAGAACTAAAGGAAACGGCTGCGCCACGTCCTCGCCTGCTTCTGTGTCCTCGTCCCCTATCAGCAGGCATTCTGAAGGACACATATAGTACATAAGTACAGTTTAAATCGCACGTCATCGAGGTGGCCGATTCCCAGGAATACGAATTTAAAATCGAAATGGTAAGAAAAGATGAGAAGAGTAAAAGGACTTACGAGTATGGTCGCACTGTGATGATGGCATGTAGTGATACTATATACAAATGATGACTTAATTTAACTGAAAAGACCGACAACCTAGGTATCCATAAACCTAAGCTCTGATACCATATTCTATAACACCCCAAGATATTCAGAGTATATTACAGTGCCATGAGCCCCTCTGCGGGACCCACAAGGCTATACATACGCGAAACTATGAACTTTTACCAACAAGGTCTAGTCATAATCAAATGGAAGACAATAAAAATTGACTACCAAAGTAATAATCAAGTTGATAGGATACAAATCCTTGGGAATTAAACCCACGGCAATACAAACGAAATATCAAGTAGAACATCCTGTAGTACTCAAGTACTAATAACCATTCGAAGTACAACATTTCTGCATGGGTGAAACATAACAATACAGACAAATACATGACACAGCATCACTCTTGCCCATCATCTTCGTGCCGACCCGGTACCCACCTATCTGCTCTCCTGGAACCTGAAATACATGAAAGGTAATTCCCCCAAAAGGGGTTAGCCATGGAATAGCTAGTGCAAGTTTATCGAATATGAAATGCAATACTTCTTGAATGATAAAGTAAACATATCCTCATTTCATCAAACTCACAACTAGTCTTACGGAATAATTAAATCTCATATCATTTCACATTTCAAATGTATACGTGATTAACCGTGGATCGCACCAGAAGCAACGATCCCTCGGAGGACCCGTCGGCCCATCCCAGAGTGGTTAACACAAAAATATTCAATAGATCACACCAGAAGCAACGATCCCTCAGATGACCTGTCGGCCCCATCCCGGAGTGAACATATAATCATACACATAAGATGTTCAATGAGTCGCACCAGAAGCAACGACCTCTCATAGGACTCATGGTCACATCACGTAGTGAACATCTAATCATACACATACGCATATGTTTTACTTTCAATGTCAAGAATATATAATCATAAACATATATTTGCCTTTGAGACATCAAAAATCGGAACGAAAAGGTATTCAAGCCCGGTAGGTCCAAGAACGCACTCCCGGCCCTAAATGATTTGTAAGGAATATGATAATAAACAAACAATACTCAAATCACAAAATGAAACTCTTGAAACCCCATCTACGATTTACAACTCTCCAAAGATAATCACATAGAGGGCAGAAATCATCCAAACCATCTCAAATCCGAGTAATACTCCAAAACATTCGTATAATCGTAAGGGAAACATGGGTATGGAGTAGATACTTCGTAATATCAAGGATTTCAAGCTTCAAAATGAATTAATCGTACGAATCTAAGAAAACCCCCCTAAAATCCCCGAATTAGGGTTCTGCAGAATTTACCTCGATTCGTAAGGAAGAAACAGATTAGATGATGTATAATCCTTGTTGCCAAACCAAAAATGATGATAAAATAAGAAAGATTTCACTGAATCACTCCAGGATCGCCTCTCATTTGCCGCTCGTCCGTAGGGTTAGAAAATGAGAAGAAAAGTGAATAAAACACGGTTGTACATCATTATATATTCCCTTCAGTTAGCGCGTGTTAGGCTCAAGAATTAGCGTGGACTAATGTAACACCCCGAGATATTCAGGATTATTACAACGCCGTAAATCCTTGATATAGGGATTTACTAGGCTAAGAATTTAAAAGTAACATTATTAAAACCAACTGTAAAGTTTATTATTACATCACGAGTTTAAAAGTGCCAATCAACCAACAACTGAAATACAAGGCTCAAAGACAAACAAAAACGAAAGCGTACTCGAGTACTTTACTAAAACAAAACAAAGTTTGAAAAATCATTCTGGCCGTAACATCACTCTGCACCCTCGCTGTCATGCAGCTCTAGTGGTTTTTTCCCCGCCCTCCTGGATCCTCAACATAAAACAAACGTTCACCCCCGAATGGGTTAGCACAACGATGCTAGTACAAGTACGATAATTATACAACAATGATTTATTCAGTGTCCCTTCAATAATAACGTCAATAATATATATACAATGATAACAACAAGTCTCCCCAATGAGAAATAGTAACAATGCACAACATAACGTGTCAATCTCAACATACTAGTGGTATTCCAACGATCCAGCGCACACAACTATAGATTCCCATAATGATCCCATCTGACCAATGCATGGTGGAAATACCTGTCCAACGATCCAGCGCACATAGCTATAGATTCCCATGATAATCCCGTCGGACCAACGCATGGTGGACGAAACAATCACAACACATATGCAAGATACATAACAACATAACCGACATCAATATGGATAAACGTAATTAAAGTACTTGCCTTATGGTAAGAAATAAATACTTCAACGATTTCAACAAACTCGAAGGCCGCTCCTTCGATCAACCGTTCGCAAACCTTGAACCTTTACACAAAATTAAATAACAACAACTCAACTTACGGAATAAATTATCACACGGACATTCTAAATGTTCCAATAGTGACCGAGTACAATCATCATTGCTCGGCCGATTTCCGGTTAACTATTCAAATTATCCTACATCGTATGAATACTATTCTACATGCAAAACGAATGGCCATATTGGGGATAACATGATGATGAATGTTCAGCATATTCAAAACGTCCCAAACCATAATACAATTCTGCCCGTTGATTTCAAATGCAAACAACGGTTATCTAAACGAATTTATAACAAGGTAAGTACGTTCCACCAAATTCTAAGTTAATCCCACCCATGATTCTCGTTCGTCCGCAAGTAAATTCATCTTATCCAGGTTCTACGTTCACCATGATTGTCACAACAAGATAATAATGTTCTAACCATTCATATGAAGTTTACCAATCCGAATAATCCTTACAAACCCCGGATTATACTTAAGGAATAAACTCTACGTTCAACATCTCGGATTTACCTAGCCTAGGTGATAACATACTCATTTCATTATAACAATCATCACGAAAATCATCATAAAGCAGGTCATAATCTTTGAAAATCACATCCTTACGATAGGCACCATCAAGGCTAAACTATTACCAATGAAAAACCCAAGTTCATCCAATTCAATTCTTCAAAACATGTTTTTCGATTCCTAAAGTTCATAAAAAGCTCAATAACCTCACTAATCTACTCATGAACATTCCTAAGAACATGAATTCCAGACGGTTAGAGTATCACATACCTTACTACGGAAGGAAACGATGAAACACTCGGCAGAATTCAACATGGGGCTTGAACACCGATACAAGATGCTTCCCAAACTTTAACCACCAAGTAGAGAGGCTAAATCAAAGGTTATATTGTGGGAGAGGCTCTCTGGACTCACAAAACTCGGACAAGGAGCGAAGAAGACAAGGTGTGAAATGAAATGGGTTGGTGTCTTGTTTATAAGATCCTAATCTTTACGTACGTTAGCCACAAGGTATTACGTACGCTATAGCCTTAACATACGTTATGTGCAAATCCTTACGTATGTTAACATTCGTCAGTAGCTCACTGCCTCATTTTCTGACTTCCTTAACGTACGTTAACCATCACATTTACGTACGTAATATGCTTTGTGTAGCATACGTTATTATACTCATTTAACGTACGCTATGCCTCGTTGACTTGCTTTATCAAAAAGCTGTCTAGGTTCACGCGGGGAAAATCCTACACTATCTCCTCCTGGCTCCACACGCCGACCTTATCTGATCTGCCTTTGACTGTTGCTTACGTACGCTATGCTTCGACTATAATGTACATTATCTGCAGCTCTTAACATATGTTATGCTCAACAGGTAGCGTACGTTATGACGTGCACATGCATGCATGCATGTATTGGAAACTCATGAACGTAAGAATATGAATACGGGAAATCACACTTTGATTATTAATACCACATTATCGAAGGCTACAAGTTTCGAATACAGGTAAAATACACAATAATTATCAGGGTATTACATACTCTCCCTCTAGAAAGAAGTTTCATCCTGAAACTTAAGACGAAAATAATTCTGGGTATCTCGACTTCATACTATCTTCAGTCTCCCAAGTTGCTTCTTCGACTCCATGTCGAGACCATTAAACTTTAACCAAGGAGATTGGTTTATTCCTCAATTGCTTGACTCGACTCTCGAGTATCTTGATAGGCTTCTCTTCAAACGTGCCATCATTAGCTACTTCGATCTCGCCAAAATTGATGACATGACTAGGATCCGGTACATATTTCTGTAATTGGGATACGTGGAACACATTATGATCATGACTCAGCGATGGCGGTAAGGCCATTCTGCACGCCAACTCCCCAACTCTTTCAAGAATCTCGAATGGTCCGATATATCTTGGACTTAGCTTTCCTTTCCTCCCAAAATAAAAAATTCCTCGACTAGGTATCGACTAGGACTTTTCTTAGAACCTTAGAATGCACTTTCTAGTTTAGTGCCAACTCTTACAATTTCTTGATTTTCGGGTTCAAGAACAACCTCACTACAACTTAGGGGTGTTTTCGGTTTCGGTCGGGGTAAAATTTTCGAAACCCAAACCCTCCCCAAACTTTAAAATTCGGTTTCGGTTTCGGTCGGTTTCGGTTTTCAAAACTCAAAACCCAAACCCTCCCCAAATGTTTTGGTTTCGGATTAGTTCGGTCGAATTCGGTTTTGACCCAAACATATTTAATTTATATATATTTATTTACTAAAGTAATAAAAAAATTAATTATATTAATAAAACTTGTTCTAAAATAATAGATAGATCTTTAATTGATATATTTAATCATTGTTTTTATCAAAACTACAATATATGTGTAGATATATTATTTATAAGTTTAAAAATTTTAGTCATATAAATAAAATTTTATATAATATAAATAATTCGGGTTAGTGCGGTCCAATTCGGGGTAATTCGGTTCGGTTTGGTTTTAAGTTATCTAAACCCGAATTAATTCGGTTTCGATTTCGGTTTGCAAGTTTCAAGTTCGGGGTTGCTTTCGTTCGGGGATTTTCGGTTCGGTGCGGATTAGTTCGGATTGGTTGGTCGGTTTTCGGATTTCTATTAACACCCCTACTACAACTCTCTTGTTTTTTCGGGTACAAGATAACCTTTATAGTAAAACAAATGCGAGTAGGAACTCGACTTTACATGATATATCGCTCTTTGATACAAGAATATAGATTAGAAATAATAGAGCAAATCTTCTCGTATCACAATATAGAATAAGTATAACTCTCGAAATATTTGCTAGGAATAGCTTGAGTATGCTTGTAAGCTCAGATAACTTGTGTGATTTCCAAATCCTTGAAGTGTGCTATTTATAGCTTTTATGAGCTGAATTTCCCGTTGGAACAGTTGCACACCTTACGTACGTTATGCGGCCTGGATTACGTACGTTATCTCTGCTACGTACGTTATATGGCTTGTGTAGCGGCCGTAACGAACTGGAAAAAATGGTCCAGAGACATCCGATAAAATACATTACGTACGTTACGCAAGGTAGGCTAACGTACGTTAACTTCCAGTCAGAGATCCGTTGAATGTGACGACTTGTTGTAACGGCTAATGACTTTTTGCAACGGTCAGAATGTTCAAACGTTACGTACGTTATATTGAATGAGTTACGTACGTTACATGTATAAAATATCTTGCAAAAACTGTGAATGTTACATACGTTATATTGAATGAGTTACGTACGTTACCTGTATAAAATATCTTGCAAAAACTGTGAATGTTGCGTACGTTATAAAAGGTTCGTTTACGTACGTTAACTGAAGGAAAAATATGTTAAGTAAATTTTGGTTAAATAACGCATCATCAAAATGTATAAAATGATTTAAAAATATTGTTCCAACAATCTCCCCCTTTTTGATGATGAGAAAATTGAAGTATGGGAGTTTTTGAAAAAATAAGAGTTTTCGGAAAAAAATCTAATAAACTCTCCCCCTGAGTAAGACTCCCCCTGAAACGAGCAATGGTTATTTCAAAAACGATACATATTTTTCTCCCCATTTTTGTCATTAACAAAAAGTCGAGAGATCCTGAAGAAGCCAGCGAAACACAGAATAGTCAACAAATTTCAAGACAACGAATAACCATGAATAATAATACATAGGAGCAGAGATAGTTTAAAACAACACACATTTATTAGAAAATAAAAAGAGTAATAGTTCATGATAAAAATGCATGAAATGTTTGGTCTAACAAAAAAGGAAACATCATCATAGGAAAGAGAAAACGACTAATCAAGGTCTGCTTCCGTAGGTGTCGGCGGGATTCCGAAATGAGTGCAAATACTTTTGACCATGTTTTTTATCTCGCTCGTCTCTTTCTCCAATTTATCCATCCGAGCGACCATCTGGGATGAAGAGCTTTCTTGTCGCGGGCGAGAAGTACCAAGCTGAGACGAAGGGCGAGGCCGAGTATGATCAATCCCTCGAGACGTGATCCTCTCCTCTGGTCTCGGAAGGGCACTACCATTAACAAGGCGATCGTCATCCTTGAGGTAAGCAAAGTAGGTCCACCCTCGGTTTCTCGTGCGGAGATAACTCTGTAACACCCCAAGCTAGGCGGATATTACAGTGATGTGGACCCCCGACTAGGACCCACCAGGCGAGTGAAAATGAATGAAATATACAGGGTAAATGTAGTACCGAACCACATTACATCATTAATTACTCCGATGAGGAGTTTTATTACAACACACCCAAGGAAAATGACCGAATACAAGTATATTTTATATGGAGATAAAATATACAACACTGAATGAACTCAAAATCCAAACGGAAATCTGCAGCGGAAATAAAATGAGGAAACACGGTGAATGAAAGGACTGGGGGCCCCTACTAGTATCACTGGGACTCCTCGCCATCAACGTTCTCTTCCCGTGCCTTAGCCTTGCCATGACCTGAAAAACAAAATCCCCCAACGGGCCGCCATTTACGAACAACAATCCTCAAGAGTTGAATAAACACAATCATATATATATGCTGTATAAACCACAAGTTCGATCAAAAATGAATCGGTTAGATTATAACCCAATCTTGTTGTATGAATCAACTAACAGTACGGCTCAAAGGGTGGCGCCACACTACGCCCGGGATGGAAATGTGTCCGTTCACAAGCCACCATCGAGTATCGATCGAATACACGTGTGGTCTTGTACCTAATCAGTCTCACGAAGTGATCTTCTCGTGTGCACAGTCCAATGTGAGGCCAACAACCAACACACGACTTAATATGTGCCCGACATGAAAATCCTACACATACCAACCGGCACGCCAGTATGACCCAGAATGCCACGAGATAACAAAAGTGACATCGAAATCAATAATGACTCACCGAGACGAAATGATAGTGAAATGAATGACAGCTCAATGAAATGATTGGAACCGTCGTTCCTTGTGACTGAAGTAATTAATTGACAATGACAAGTCTCGATACGGTTAATACAATATGAATGAATTATGACTATGAATGAACAACAACGAAAGGAATGAATATCCCTTTAACTGAGTAAGAATTAACTTACCTTAACACCGGTGATGATACGATCTCTCTCGAACAACGTCCTAAGGAAACTACCGGTCGCTCGAACAACCTTGAATAACACAATTACCAACAATCCATTAAACATACGAATCAAACACGAATATAACTAACTCAAAACGTCGATACGACTAAACCAAGTTCATTGGGGCATTATATCGAACACGTTGAGGCCAACTTTGATTGTTTACAACCAAACCTCAATAATACCGATATCAAATACACAAGAAGTGTTTCAAACCAACAAAACATCTTCAATACGATCAATAATCCAATATGAATATCCAAATTCGTGATTTCAACAACAATTAATCGAAAATCCCCAAATCCAACTCAATATTCAAAGTGTTCTTGAATAACCTTTCAATAATCCGATGAATATCCATACATACTCATAATCATATATATATCTTCATACAACATGATTATAACATCCAAAACATCATATCTCAACACAAATCGAAATCCAAGAGGTTTGAGAAAATTACCTTTGAAGATCCAAACACTTTGATTCGATGAATACGCGTTAGATCGACGATCCGAGCTTCACAACCGAATGAAAATGATGAAGAATCGAGTATTCAAGTGATTGATGAAGAAACTTTCTCCCACAAACCCTCTCTCTCGAATATAGGATGAAAAATGAGTGTTTCTTCTCAAAAAAATGAAGTTATAGTGCAGACTGCACTGTGTGCCGCGGCCCGGCCGAGTGTGCCGCGGCACAGGGCCAAAATCTGCCCCCAGTGCTCGGCAGCGTGCCGCGTCCCGGCCGAGTGTGCCGCGGCAGTGACTTGGCAGTGTGTCACGGCCCTTCCGGCAGGAGCCGCGGCCCCCGGTACAGGCTGCTCGGCCAAAACTGGAAAATGTGTGTGTCTTAGCTATTTCGACCATAAATTCCTCGTCCGGACTCCGATTGACTCACCGTTTGAACCAATGGAAAGCTAACTTGATGCTTTATAATATTGCAAATATTCAGAATTTTTGAAGTTTCCAAAAATTAATGGTGATTTTACAAAGTCGAACTCATACGTGGAAAAGTCGCTAAAGAATACGGAATTCAACAGAACAACACCGAGACGAAATCGGATGACAAAAAGTGTAGAATTAATCATTCTCGTAATGACGAAAAGGTAACAATAGAGTCTCTAAGATGGACTTCCACAAAAAAAAAATTACCGAATGAAATTACTGAATGATAATGACTGAATTACAACTGGGTATTACATACACCCCCCCTTAAAAGAGTTTCATCCCCGAAACTAAGGGTCAAACAACTCGGGATAACTCTCCCACATACTATCCTCGGTTTCCCAAGTAGCCTCTTCGACTCCGTGTCTAGACCACTGAATTTTAACCAAATGAATCGCCTTATTCCTCAACTGTTTGATTCGCCGCTCTAAGACTCATATGGGACGCTCCTCATACGAATGATCATCAGCGATCTCGATTTCGTCGAACTGAAGTATGTGACTCGGGTCGGCAACATACTTCCGTAGCTGAGAGACATGAAACACATTATGAATTCGGCTCAACGCCGGAGGTAAGGCCAATCGATAAGCTAGCTCGCCTACTCGTTCCAAAATCTCAAACGGTCCAATAAATCTTGGACTCAACTTTCCCCGCTTCCCGAAACGGAAAATACCTCGACTCGGAGATACCTTGACCAACACGTGGTCACCTGTCTTGAACTCTAATGGTCGGCGTTGATTGTCTGCATAAGATTTCTGTCGACTCTGAGCAGTTAACAAATGACTCTTGATCAAAGCTACCTTCTCACGGGCGATTCGTGTCTCATTTTTGGAAATCAGTTCATCGTGCCATGGGAGATCGACAATGACGACCGTACAAAGCCTCGTAAGGTGCCATCTTAATCGAAGCATGCCAACTATTATTATACGTGAACTCGATCAATGGTAGTTGGGCTTCCCAATTGTCTTTCCAATCGAGGACGCATGCCCTCAACATGTCCTCCAATGTCTGAATAGTCCTCTCTGATTGTCTGTCGGACTGAGGATGAAAAGATGTGCTGAAATTAAGCTGAGTTCCCATGGCACGATGAACTGATTTCCAAAAATGAGACACGAATCGCCCGTCACGATCAGAAACGATACTCTTAGGAGTACCGTGCAATCTCATTATTTATTTGATGAACAACTGGGCAAGTCTCTCGGGACCCCAAGTATCCTTAATCTCGAGAAAATGAGCTGACTTAGTTAGACGATCCACAATTACCCAGATTGTATTCATGCCACGGCGACTCGTCGGCAAACTCGTGATGAAGTCCATTGAAATATCCTCCCATTTCCACTCCGGAATAGGGAGCGGTTTCAGCATACCCGCCGGTCGCTGATGTTCTATCTTGACTTGTTGATAGGTGAGACATCTCGAAACAAACTCGGCGACTTCACGCTTCATATTACTCCACCAGTAATTTTGTTTCAAGTCTTTGTACATCTTGCTGGACCCCGGATGAATAGAATAAGGGGTAGCATGGGCTTCTCTCAAAATCGAGTTTTTCAACTCGTCATTCGCCGGTACACATAACCGATTCTTAAACCTCAAGAGTCCATCCTCGTGGACCACAAATCCAGGGGCTTTCCCCTGTGCCACATCCTCGCAGATGCGCAACAAAAACGGGTCCGAACCCTGATTCACTCTGATCGCCTCTTCAAGTGGCGATGAGATCTCCAGCATACAAAGCTGTCCCTGAACACGCTGTAACCAAACTTCGATCTTATGCCTAAGTAATTCTTACTAAAGTTCCTTCTAAACTGTTAATTGAGCAAACATCTGCTCCTGAACGGACTTACGACTCAAGGCGTCGGCGACAACGTTCGCCTTGCCCGGGTGGTAAAGTATCTCAATATCATAATATTTAATTAGTTCCAACCACCGTCTCTGTCGCATATTTAACTCCTTCTGAGTAAATATATATTTTAAAATCTTATGATCGGTGAATATCTAACAGGTAACGCCATAAAGATAATGACGCCAAATCTTCAATGCGAATACCACGGCTGCTAGCTCGAGGTCGTGGGTCGGATAATTAACCTCGTAAGGTCTCAATTTCCGTGAAGCATAAGCAATAACTTTCCCGTTCTACATTAGTACACATCCGAGACCCTGTCCGGATGCATCACTATAAACCACGAATCCTTCCGTCCCTTGTGGCAAGGAAAGTACAGGTGCTGAACTTAACCGGCTCTTGAGTTCCTCAAAACTCTGTTGACACGCGTCGGACCATGTGTATTACTTATCTTTCCTTAAAAGGTTCGTCATGGGTTGAGCGATTTAGAAAATCCTTCCACAAATCGCCGATAATAACCAGCTAATCCGAGGAAACTTCGGATTTCCTTAACATTCTTCGGAGGTTGCCAATCTCGGATAGCCTCCGTCTTCTGAGGATCAACATGAACTCCATCTGATGAAATTACATGTCCGATAAACGTCACTTCGGACATCCAGAATTCACATTTGGAAAACTTCCCATAAAGTTGCTCTCGTCTCAACACGTCGAGCACCCGATGAAGGTGAAACTCATGCTCCTCCCGGTTACGAGAATAAATTAAAATATCATCAATGAAGACAACCACGAACCGATCTAAATAGTCAATGAAAACCCTATTCATTAACTCCATGAATACCGCAGGTGCATTAGTTAACCCAAACGGCATTACCACAAACTCATAATGACCATAGCGTGTTCGGAACGCTGTCCTAGCAATATCCGACTCTCGGATTTGCAACTGATGATACCCAGATATTAAATCGATCTTGGAAAATACTGAAGCTCCCTGAAGTTGATCCAAAAGATCATCAATACGGGGTAGGGGATATTTATTCTTGATCGTCACCCTGTTCAGCTCTCGGTAATCAATACACAAACGGAAAGAACCGTCCTTTTTCTTGACAAATAATACCGGTGCTCCTCACGGAGACGCACTCGGCTGGATATAACCCTTTGTCGGTCAAATCCTCCAATTGATTCTTTAGTTCCAGCATTTCGGTTGGGGCCATCCGGTACGGTGCCTTCGATATTGGGGACGTACCAGGCTCCAAATCAATCGTGAATTCCACATCTCTCTGTGGAGGCAAACTAGGTAACTCGTCAGGAAAGACATCGGCATAATCTCTCACTACCGGAATATCCTCCAATATTACTGATGATTTCTCGGTCTTAGTCATATAGCACCAATAACCGACACACCCCTGATTGAGTAATTTCACTGCTTTCATCAAGTTGATGACTCTCCCGGAACAGTTGGGATTACCTCCCTCAAAAACACATTCGACCCCATCGTCTGAAATGATAGTGACCAAACGTTTACGGACGCTAATGACGGCATCGTTATGATCCATCCAATCAATACCCAGAATGACGTCGTCTCTCGGCAAATCTACCACAATTAGGTCTGCTAACCAATCACGGCCATGAAGCTGAATCGGACAATCCTTAATCTCACGATTCCCGATAATTCTTCTACCATCAGGTAGACCGATGACATAAGGCTCACAACTAGTAGCACTACCCAGACGTAGTCTACTCAAACACGATTCGGAAATAAAAGAATGCGATGCACCAGTATCAAAAAGGGTACACACAGGTTGAGATAGAATATCGAGTGTACCTGAGATCATCCGGGCCTCTGGATCGTCGGTCTTCCTCATCTCGTAAATTCGGGGCTTGCCGGCCCCAGAACCAGACGCTCCCATCTGATAGCTCTTGGCTCCACCTTTGTTAGCTCATGTCGTCTTAAACGACGCGGACTGAGTGGCCTGATTCGGAACCGCTGACTGGGGGCCTGAGATGTCGCCGGAGTGGGTTTGGAGTCCCTTCGGCAAAATCGGGCCCTATGCCCCGCAATTCCACAATTATGGCATGTGACAGTCTGCTTCGGACACTTGGTACTGAAATGACCCTGTTCTTCACAGTTGAAACAGGTGATGGCCGAACTGGCCGCTCGGGACTGAGATTCCGCGGGTTTAGGCGCCATAGGAGGTCGCTCAGAAAAAGTAGAGCCCGCACGAGGTTTCTTGAAAGTGGCCTGACTGCCGTCAGACTAATTACGATTCTTTGACTTCTTGCCAGCAGATGAAGGTTGCTGCTTTGCAATCTCCTTAGCAGTAAGCTCATAAGTAAGAGCTTTCTCGATGAATTCGGCTAGGGTGGTGCAATGATGATTAAGCAACTGTAGTCGCATACGAGGTTTCAACCTCTTGCTGAAATATTTGATCTTGTCCGCCTCAGAATGAATAATGGACGAGGCGAAAGGAAGTAGCTCCTGAAATTTCTCGACGATGGTGAGAACATTGTCGTCCGCTGATGGATCGGGAGTGAGTAATTCTGATAACTTGGCCTATCTGAGTGGGTCCGGATAATACCTCTCCATCATGAGAGTCTTGAATTGTTCCCAAGTACAAAATCCGTCGGTGGGCTTCAACGATAACCACCATGAATGAGCGCTCTTACCCAGATAGTAAGCCGCGACTGAAACTTTGTGTCCCTCAGGACAGTCCACCATAGCAAACAGTTTCTCGAAATGCTCAAGCCTGTGAATGATATCCACCGGTTCAGATGAACCCTCAAAAGTAGGTGGTCTTTGGAGAGAGATGTCGCCAATGATACTGCTCACACCCCTCTCTTGCCTCTGAGGTGGCGGCGGAGGAGCCTATTGATTCTGAGTAGCTAAGTTATGCATTGTTTCCATCAGTTGTGTCATCTGAGTCATTTGGGCCATCATGCCCTGCATAAAAGCGAGTGGATCAACCCGAACACCTTCTGACTGAGCTGTGTCTTGGGTACGACTCCCTGATAGTGAATGATTACGCCCAGGTGAATGAGTGGCAGCATCACTGCTCGATGAATTAACATTATTCCTAGCATACGCACGTGTATTCACACGAGCTCTCGGGTTTCGGCCCGCACCGCGGCCTCTTCCCCCGCGTCCTCTGCCAGCTCTTTCCATACTGAAGTGGGAAAGTCACGAAATGATTATATATCTCGCATGATTATCACATTATGATTACGTTATGAAATGATGAAAATGGGCATACGCGCCCAAACGCAATGATTACATGAATGATCAACTGAGGTGACGTGATTATCTGATGAAATTCTAGAAATGATTAATTTGAACAAGTTAACAAGATTAATGATATGATCCTCAAGATCAACAACTGAACAATGAAATGAACTGAGTGATTAATGAATTAACATGATCGACTTGATCACAAATGAAAATGATAAATGAGGAAATCTTACTGTTCTTTGGTCTGAAGGGCTCGGCTCTTGCACGGGTCACACGTGACGCGAAAGTCCAATGATACTAGTCTGATGAATGATGATTTAAAATGAAACATGACTCGGAAGGTAGTATTCAAAACCACGCTCCGATACCAACTCTGTAACACCCCAAACTAAGCGGATATTACAGTGCCGTGGATCCCCGACTAAGACCCACCAGGCGAGTGAAAATGAATGAAATATACAGGGTAAATGTAGTACCGAACCACATTACATCATTAATTACTCCGATGAGGAGTTTTATTACAACACACCCAAGGAAAATGACCGAATACAAGTATATTTTATATGGAGATAAAATATACAACACTGAATGAACTCAAAATCCAAACGGAAATCTGCAGCGGAAATAAAATGAGGAAACACGGTGAATGAAAGGACTGGGGGCCCATACTAGTATCACTGGGACTCCTCGCCGTCAATGTTCTCTTCCCGTGCCTTAGCCTTGCCATGACCTGAAAAACAAAATCCCCCAACGGGGTCAGTTACACAGAACAACAATCCTCAAGAGTTGAATAAACACAATCATATATATATGCTGTATAAACCACAAGTTCGATCAAAAATGAATCGGTTAGATTATAACCCAATCTTGTTGTATGAATAAACTAACAGTACGGCTCAAAGGGTGGCGCCACACTACGCCCGGGATGGAAATGTGTCCGTTCACAAGCCACCATCGAGTATCGATCGAATACACGTGTGGTCTTGTACCTAATCAGTCTCACGAAGTGATCTTCTCGTGTGAACAGTCCAATGTGAGGCCAACAACCAACACACGACTTAATATGTGCCCGACATGAAAATCCTACACATACCAACCGGCACGCCAGTATGACCCGGAATGCCACGAGATAACAAAAGTGACATCGAAATCAATAATGACTCACCGAGATGAAATAATAGTGAAATGAATGACAGCTCAATGAAATGATTGGAACCGTCGTTCCTTGTGACTGAAGTGATTAATTGACAATGACAAGTCTCGATACGGTTAATACAATATGAATGAATTATGACTATGAATGAACAACAACGAAAGGAGTGAATATCCCTTTAACTGAGTAAGAATTAACTTACCTTAACACCGGTGATGATACGATCTCTCTCGAACAACGTCCTAAGGAAACTACCGGTCGCTCGAACAACCTTGAATAACACAATTACCAACAAACCATTCAACATACGAATCAAACACGAATATAACTAACTCAAAACGTCGATATGACTAAACCAAGTTCATTGGGGCATTATATCGAACACGTTGAGGCCAACTTCGATTGTTTACAACCAAACCTCAATAATACCAATATCAAATCCACAAGAAGTGTTTCAAGACAAAAAAACATCTTCAATACGATCAATAATCCAATATGAATATCCAAATTCGTGATTTCAACAACAATTAATCGAAAATCCCCAAATCCAACTCAATATTCAAAGTGTTCTTGAATAACCTTTCAATAATCCGATGAATATTCATACATACTCATAATCATATGTATTTATCTTCATACAACATGATTATAACATCCAAAACATCATATCTCAACACAAATCGAAATCCAAGAGGTTTGAGAAAATTACCTTTGAAGATCCAAACACTTTGATTCGATGAATACGCGTTAGATCGACGATCCGAGCTTCACAACCGAATGAAAATGATGAAGAATCGAGTATTCAAGTGATTGATGAAGAAAATTTCTCCCACAAACCCTCTCTCTCGAATATAGGATGAAAAATGAGTGTTTCTTCTCAAAAAAACGAAGTTATAGTGCAGACTGCACTGTGTGCCGCGGCCCGGCCGAGTGTGCCGCGGCACAGGGCCAAAATCTGCCCCCAGTGCTCGGCAGCGAGCCGCGGCCCGGCCGAGTATGCCGCGGCAGTGACTCGGCAGTGTGCCGCGGCCCTTCCGGCAGGAGCCGCGGCCCCCGGTACAGGCTGCTCGGCCAAAACTGGAAAATGTGTGTGTCTTAGCTATTTCGACCATAACTCCCTCGTCCGGACTCCAATTGACTCACCGTTTGAACCATTGGAAATATAACTTGATGATATATAATACTGCAAAGATTCAGAATTTTTGGAGTTTCCAAATATTAATGGTGATTTTACAAAGTCGAACTCATACGTGGAAAAGTCGCTAAAGAACACGGAATTCAACAGAACGACACAGAGACGAACTCGGATGACAAAAAGTGTAGAATTAATCATTCTCGGAATGACGAAAAGGTAACAATAGAGTCTCTAAGATAGACTTCCGCCAAAAAAAATAAAATTGCCGAATGAAATTACTGAATAATAATGACTGAATTACAACCGGGTATTACACCTCATAGTCCGAATGGTCCCTTCGGTAACTAAGCTCCCCCTTGGGATGGGAACCCCATGAAGCCCTGAGAGATCGCCTCCGGCATTCTCAAAGATTTCAGTCAAAATGGATCCAAATGGCATTCCGGATTTCCTTTGCCGATCAACCTTGGCATAACTCTTTTTGTGGAAGATTTGACCTTTTTCCACAAACCACTTGAGCACGATAAAAGCAAAGTTAACTTCATGATCCTTCCAGACATGATAAATGATTTCCATGTCAATGTTTACCAAACAATGCTGAGCATTCACTTTCGGCATGAGGCAACGAGTGATAGCATCGTGAAGCAGACGAATATTTATCCCGAAATCATTATTTTCAAAGCATCCCGAATGGACATCAATAACGGCTTTGCTCGACAAAAAATCACGCACCTCAGACTCATGAACATCATGATTTTCATCGCTATAAAGAGAATAGTCAACAACCTCATCAGGAGCCGCAAACACTCCTTTACAACAAAATCCCTCGTTAGGGAGACCAAAAGTTCCGATAATTTTGCGGCATCAAATGAAATTGGTTTGTCACGGACTAGTGAATTAACAATGGCTAAACCGTCGGAATCATAAGTAGCGAAGAAATTCGCGTAAAATTATTTTACATATCCACAAAGATCGGACGGGCGAGACTAACAAAACAGTTAATACCGAGCATATCGAAAAGTTCTTCGATTGCAATACCGATAGAATTCAGGGATTCAAAATCGAAGTGATGGCTTGGAGTTACCTCTTCATCGATGAGCACCTCGTTGAAAATTTTGCAAGCTTGAGCATTACGAAAGGTGGGTTCTCCTGAGGAAGCTGATTGAGAGGTCTCACCTCTATGTTTCTTGCTGATTTTGGATGCCATTGATGAATATGGACGGAGGTTTTTGGTCGGATTTTATGTGGAGATGAGTTGAGATCGTCGCAGCCGATTATGGATTAAAGGAGAAATGAAAGGGGTCTAACAAAATGGGTATTTAAGTATCCGGGTAAATAGTTGATTATGTACGTTATACCGTTTTGGTAACGTACATAGCGAGAAATCCCGAATTCCCTGTACTAAAACCTGCATATCGTTACGTATGTAGCCTGAATGCCTGTTACGTACATAAGGTCCTATTACGTACGTAATAAACCAGCCTTAACGTCCGTAAGCATGACCAAATGAGCAGTGTTTTTCTTTCGATGATGTCCCAATTTAAATGACCATTTAATGTAACTATGATGAATATGCAACACTTAAAAATGATCAACATGTCCCATTCCTAAATTTATGCGTATAAAATTGAAAGCCTCTTCGGATAATGGTTTTGTAAAAATATCCGCCAATTGCTCATTAGTACCAACAAATTGGAGATGAACATTCCCGTTTTGGACATGGTCACGAATAAAATGGTAACGAATTTCTATATGTTTTGTCCTGCTATGCAAAATGGGATTTTTGCTTAAATTTATGGCACTTGTATTGTCACAAAAAATAGGAGTATATTTAAGCTCAATGCCATAATCGAGTATGTGATTTTTGATCCAAAGGACTTGTGCACATGCACTCCCCGCAGCCACATATTCTGCTTCAGCTGTGGAAGTAGCGACACTAGTCTGTTTCTTACTCCCCCATGAAATCAAACATGAACTCATAAAATGACAAGTTCCGGTGGTGCTCTTTCTATCAATTACATCCACCGAAATCGGCATCACTATATGCAAAAAGTTGAAAATCAATGCTAGAAGGATACCACAAACCTAAGCCAGCAGTATATTTTAAATACCGAAAAATCCTTTTGCATGCAATGAAATGTGATTCTTTAGGATTTGCTTGAAAACGAGCACATAAGCAAGTGGCAAACATTATATCGGGTCTAGATGCAGTTAAATAAAGTAAAGAGCCGATCATACCTCGATAATATTTTTGGTTAACAGGCTTAACTTTTTCATCTTTGTCGAGTTTAAGAGTGAAAGACATAGGAGTAGATATTTCTTTACAATCTTCCATCTTAAATTTCTTTAGGAGCTCATTGACGTACTTAGATTGGTGAATGAGTATTCTGTCATTGAGTTGTTATCCTTGCCATTATTATGAATAAATACTTTACACCCAAATGGATGGAAGTAAGATAAATTGGGCTTTTTACCTTTAAATATCTCATATGGAGTCATCATTTTGTTCCTCCTGAGATGGACTCGATTAATAACATAACAAGCGGTGTTAACGGCTTCGGCCCAGAAATATTTAGGAAGACCATATTCATTGAGCATTGTCCAGCTCATTTCTTCTAGAGAGCGATTCTTCCTCTCGACAACTCCATTTTGTTGAGGTGTCCGAGGTGCTGAAAAGTTGTGCCCAATACCATAATTATCGCACCAATCTTCAAAGATATTAGAATCAAATTCTCCACCATGATCGGTTCGGATGGCGATAATTGGTAACTCTTTTTCCTTCTGGGTAACCTTATACCACTTAACAAACTCGTTAAATACATCATCTTTATTTGCTAAGAATTTTACCCAAGTAAATCTCGAAAAATCATCGACAAGAACTAAAGTATAAAGTTTACCTGTTAAACTGGCATGTCGAGACGGACCAATTAAATCCATATGAATTAATTCAAGAATGCGACTAGTGGAAATTTCCATTTTCGGTTTAAACGAGCCTCTTGCATGTTTACCTTTAATACAGGCCTCACAAATGTGGTCTTTTCTGAAATTTAATTTTGGTAGACCACGGACAATATCGTTTTTGGCCAATTTTGAAAGAAGTGGTAAAGAGGCATGTCCCAATTTTCGGTGCCAAATAACGGCATTTTCATCGTATGAAAGTAAACATTTTTCATTGAAGAAAGATTCATCTTGGAGATCAACAATGTAAATATTTCCATAACATAATCCAATAAAAACGATTTGGTCTTTTCTCATTGTAATGCAATGCGTACTTTCAAAAATTAATTTAAGACCGGTGTCACAAAGTTGGGAAACACTTAGAAGAGTATGGCAAAGACCATCAATAAATAGAACATTTTCAATGGTAGGTAAAAGTTTCTTACCGATTTTACCTGTCCCTTTTATTTGGCCCTTTTTATTATCGCCAAAGGTTACACAGCCACGATCTTCCTTTTTCAGCTCTGTGAAGAGATGTTCATTCCCACTCATGTGATTTGAACATCCACTATCAACATACCATTTATTTGATAATGTTGTCTTCCTTGCTTGTACCTACAAAAACAATTTTCTTCCGTTTTATAGGTACCCAGGCTAATTTGGGTCCTAGGGAGTTAGATACAAAAACTTGATTTTTAACAACGGTCCCTTTTGGTACCCAAATTTTCTTGACCCTTATAGTTCGTCTAGCACTTCTACAGTATGTTTCGGTATGTCCTGGTTTTAAACATTTTGGACATGATGGGATTCCCGTTTTTAAAGTGTCCGAATCTTTTGTGGTAATTTCTAAGGACTTTTTCATTAGAAATGAATTATACCCAAGTCCTTGTTTTGAAAGAGAAAATTTTTGACCAAATAATAGTTGCTCGAATTTTTCATTACCACACGAGAATTTTCTAACGTAAAGTTTCAATTCTTTCTGAGTTTTGTGTAAATCATCTCTCAGAATTTTCTCGGTTTCCAAACAATTTGTATGGTCAATTGATACATCCTTGTTTTTCAATAATTTTGAATTTTCACTTTCAAGAGATTTTATTTTCTTTTTCAAATCTTTATTACAATTGCAAACTTTTCCGTATTCATTGTTTAAAGATTCGAAAGCATCAAGAAGTTCTTCATGAGAAGAATCACTAACCTCGACTTCTTCATCGCTATCTTCGGATGCGCGGGCCATTAGTGCAAGATTTGTTTGAACTTGAGGTTCATCATCCTCATCATCATCGCTCCATGTAGCGACATAGATGTAACACCCCAAACTAGGCGGATATTACAGTGCCGTGAATCCCCGACTGGACCCACCAGGCAAATGAAAATGATGAATTAAATAATATAATTGTAGTACCGAACCACATTATATTACCAATTACTCCGATGAGGAGTTTAAGTACAACACACCAGGACAAACCGAATACTAGTATATTTTATATGGAGATAAAATACACCACCCTGAACAATTAAACGTCTCAAACGGAATTTGCAGCGGAAAATACAAATGACGGAAATGACTGAAATGACTGAAACAAACGGAATGACTGGGGCCCCCTACTAGTATCACTGGGATTCCTCGCCGTCAACATGCTCTTCCCGTGCCTTTGCCTTGCCGTGACCTGAAAACAAAATCCCCCAACGAGGTCAGTTACACAGAACAACAATCCTCAAGGGTTGAAATTACACAATCATGATATATCTGAAGTTATGAAATATCCTTAGTTATGAATTACGCTGAAGAGGAGTATCATAGTACGCCCGTAGTGTTCTGTGCAAGTGTACAAGACGGATGACCGGACACACCCGTCCTTATACCTAATTAGTCTCACGGAGGAAATCGTTACCGTGTGCACAGTCCAATGTATCACTCCCAATACATGGCCATCATGTGCCCGACTAAAAATTCCACACATCCGCACCCGGCGACGCAATATGAACCCAGAAGGTCATATGAACGAGAATGACCATAATGAATATCAATGAATAATAATAATCTGACAAAGTCAAGAATGACTCACCGATATGAAAGTGATAATGAAGTGATTGATAGTTTCAATGAAATGATTGGAACCGTCGTTCCTCGCTAATGAAGTGATTATTCGACAATTACAAGTCTCAATATGATTAATACAATGATGAATGAGTTATGATTATGAATTATCAACAACAAAAGGAATGAATATCCTTTTAACCGAGTAAGAATCAACTTACACAATACCGATGACAATGTCCTTCCACGAACAACGTCCTAATCGAGATACCGGTCGCTCGAACAACCTTGAATAACAATAATTACCAACAACCGTTCAATACACGTATCAAGCAACAAAACACGACTAACCAAAAGGTCGATACAACGATAATCAAACTCATAGGGGCGTTCTAACGAATACGTAACCAACCACACAACTTCGAAAATATCCAATCCCGAATATATCGAACCCAACACCAAAATGAGTATTTCGAACTATCAAAACACTTCAATGATATCAATAATCCAATAGGAATCCACAATTCAAGATTACAACAACATCAATCGGAAAATCCCCAATTAACCGAAGTCAACCCCAAGGGTTCTTGAAATAATTCCGAAAATAGCCATTAAATCCGTAGGAATATATTTATCCAAGGTAGATAATCCGTATCTAACATATTCCAATGATAATCCAAGCTTACACGAAGAAATAGGAAGGAAAAACCCAAAAATCCGAAATTCTAGATCCAAGAGATTAATACCTTAGATTTGATGTTAAGGAGTGATGAAGTGATGATTAATCCAACTCAAAGGCTTGAAGATGATGATAGATGATAGCAGCTCGAAGAGAACACTCCAAATCACCTGAAGTCGCCCGAAGTCGCTCAAAAACAAAGAGAAGTGAGAAAATGACGAAACTCAGGCTAACTGTCCAATTTATACTGCTCCAGATTAGCGCACGCTATGACCTGCTACTTAGCGTGCGCTAACGAGTTGTATGAACATTCCAGTGAACCCTGTCTGACCCGTTAGCGTACGCTACGACCTGGTAGCGTGCGCTAACTCTATCCCAATAGCGTGCGTTAACTCCAATTGTTAGTGCGCGCTAGCTAAATATCTGTTGTCCAGTACTGAAGTCCTGAACCTTCTGTCCTCTGATCTGATCTCGGTAGCGTGCACTACAACCAAGAAGTAGCGTGCGCTACTACACCATTTGCGTACGCTAAAAATCACTCATAGCGTGCGCTATGAATTAATCCAGTGCAGTCCAGTAGCCACTGGACTCAACCTGATCCGTCCTTAGCACGCGCTATAGCAATTATTAGCGTGCGCTATTACAACCCACTAGCGCGCGCTACTTACCACTCGTAGCGTGCGCTACTTATAACTCACCTGCAGTCCAGTACCTTCTGGACTGCAGCCAGGGTAACACTAGCGTGCGCTAATGCTGAGTGGTAGCGTGCGCTACCTGTACTCAATTAGCGCGCGCTAGAAAGAGTACGTAGCGTGCGCTACTCCTCACGCACAGCCCACAATGAAAAAGACAATGATGATAAACACGGCACGGAACTCCAATTATATTAGTGATGAACGACGATTGATACACGATACAATTACTCTGAACGGTGAATACCATGATTGAATATGAGTGACAAAAGATCATTAATGAGTGAAATTACTGATTGATAAATACTGAATGATAATTACTGAATTACAACCGAGTATTACAATAGACTTCCTTCTTTTTGAACTTTTCGTGAGGTAGTTTAGATGAACTCATTGGCGCAGCAGCACGACAATCTTTAGCAAAATGGCCTGGAACGCCGCACCTACGACAAGTATTGTCAAACCTTTTGTTTTGTGGGAAGTGAGTCTTCTTGGATTCAACCCTTGGTTCTTGTTTGATGTCCATCCGGCGCCTTTTGAAGAAGATTTTTGAATTTCTTTATGTTTTTGGCATAAAAGGCGGTTTCTTCATCCTCTTCTTCGATAGGTTCATCTTCAAGACCGCTATCTTCTTTTTCTTTGAAGGCGATCGTCCTTTCTCTCTCTTTGGGATTTGGTTTCGAACTTCGAGATTTAATGACAATCTCGTAATTGATGAGAGATCCAATGAGAGCGCTGAATTCAATGGTGTTGAGATCTTTCGACACCATGATAGCCGTAACGGTAGCGTCCCATTCTCTTGGTAGAGATCGAAGGATTTTCTTGGCTTTATCACTGCTTGATATAGGTTTCCCGAAGGAATCTAACCCATTTGTGATAGCCGAGAAGCGATCAAGCATGGTAGTAATGCTTTCTTCTTCTTTCATAGTGAAGAGTTCATAATCGTGAAGAAGCATATTGATTTTTGTTTCCTTCACTTGACTCGTACCTTCATGGGTAATTTCGAGCATTTTCCAGATCTATTTAGCCATCTCGCAAGAAGATATCCTGTTGTGATCCTCTGGGTTGAGAGCACAGTAAAGCAGTTGAGTAGCTTTACTATTGAAGTGATCGTTCTTCCAGTCAGCATCATCGTATTCTTCAAAACTTTTGATCGAGACATCTGGCTTCTTAGGGATGGTAGGTCCAAGAGCAATGACCTTCCATATTTCAATGTCGTGAGCTCGGATGAATATGGACATTTTCTTCTTCCATGTCATAACGTTTGAGCCATCAAAGAAGGGGGGGCGATTAAGAGCGTTGCCTTCAAGGGAGGAGTGGATAAAGGCCATTTCTGGATCTTTTCTCTAGCGGGTGTTAATCCGGTGATAAAGAGACCTCTCCAATACCAATTGTTAGATTGGTACCGCCACTAGAAGAGGGGTTGAATAGTGCGGATAAGAGTTTTGAACTATTTTTGTGTGGAAGCTAGAATATCAGAGTAAGTAAAATGCGGAAAAGAAAGAACACAAGAAATTGTTCGAGAGGTTCAGCTATTAACGAAGCCTACATACCCTACCTAGTTTTATCGACTAGGGCTTTTCTTAGAACCTTAGAATGCACTTTCTAGTTTAGTGCTAACTCTTATAATTTCTTGATTTCCGGGCTCAAGAACAACCTCACTACAACTCTCTTGTTTTTCCGGGTACAAGATAACCTTTACAGTAAAACAAATACGAGTAGGAACTCGACTTTACACGATATATCGCTCTTTGATACAAGAATATAGATTAGAAATAATAGAGCAAATCTTCTCGTATCACAATATAGAATAAGTATAACTCTCTAAATATTTGCTAGGAATAGCTTGAGTATGCTTGTAAGCTCAGATAACTTGTGTGATTTCCAAATCCTTGAAGTGTGTTATTTATAGCCTTTATGAGCTGAATTTCCCGTTGGAACAGTTGAACACCTTACGTACGTTATGTGGCCTAGATTACGTATGTTATCTCTGCTACGTACATTATATGGCTTGTGTAGCAGCCGTAACGAACTGGAAAAAAATGGTCCAGGGACATCCGATAAAATACATTACGTACGTTACGCAAGGTAGGCTTACGTACGTTAACTTCCAGTCAGAGATCCGTTGAATGTGACGAAATGTTGTAACGGCTAATGACTTTTTACAATGGTCAGGATGTTCAAACGTTACGTACGTTATATTGAATGAGTTACGTACGTTACCTGTATAAAATATCTTGCAAAAACCGTGAATGTTACGTACGTTATATTGAATGAGATACGTACGTTACCTGTATAAAATATCTTGCAAAAACTGTGAATGTTACGTACGTTATAAAAGGTTCGTTTACGTACGTTAACTGAAGGAAAAATATGTTAAGTAAATTTTGGTTAAATAACGCATCATCAAAATGTATAAAATGATTTAAAAATATTGTTCCAACAACATATTCCGCCACATCTTTCTTCATGTTGCCCCACCAAAAATTCTGCTTCAGATCTTTATACATCTTACTGGTGCCTGGGTGAATAGAATAGGGCATACTGTGAGCTTCCCTCATGATTGTATGTTTCAAAACATCTATATCGGGAACACAAAGTCGACTTTGGAATCTCATAACTCCATCTTCAGGGATTATAAATCTTGGGGCCTTTCCCTTGCTCACTTCATCACGTAACTGAATCATCAGAGGATCATCTAATTGCTTAGTTGATTTCTTCGGTCAATGATGAAGTTAATTCCATCACACATAATTGTCCTTGAACGCCTTGTAACCATACTTCAATTCCTTCACGAATCAACTCTCGTCGAATGCTGGACTGGGACGTGAGCGTCTCCAGCATTAGAATAGAAATGGGTTTGCGGATCAGTGCATCAATCACTACGTTCTCTTTGCCTGGATGATAAAGAATCTCCAAATCATAGTCCTTAATCAATTCCAGCCATCTCCTCTACCGCATGTTTAACTCCTTCTGACTGAAGATGTTTTAAGACTCTTATGATCTGTGAAGATCTGACAGTGAGTCCCGTACAAATAGTGCGTCAATATCTTCAAGGCAAAAACAACAGCTGCCGGTCCCAAATCATGAGTTGGATAATTTACTTCATATAACTTCAATTGCCATGAAGCGTAGGTGATCACTTTCTCATTCTGTATTAGTACACAACTAAGACCTTGATTTGAAGCGTCACTGTAAACTATGAATCCTTCGGTCCCCTGTGGTAATGTTAGAATTGGTGCCGTCGTCAATCTCTTCTTCAGTTCATCAAAAATGGCCTCTCGTTACATTCAAACTTTTGGGTTTTCTGTAGTAATCGAGTAAGTGGACGGGTAATTTTGGAAGAAATCGGCGATATTACCCAGCAAGTCCTAAGAAACTTCTGACTTCCTTCACGTTCTTAGGGGACTTCCATTACAAAATTGCCCTCGACTTTCCGGGGATCTACTCGGGCCCCTTCCGCTAATACCACGTGACCAAGGAACATCACTTCCTTTAGCCAGAATTCAGACTCAGAAAGTTTGGCATATAATTGTTCGCTCTTCAAGAGGTTCAACACGATCCGCAAATGCCGTTCATGCTCTTCCGGACCCTTAGAGTAGACCAAGATATCATCGATAAACACAACTACGAATTTGTCCAAGTACTCTATGAACACTTGATTCATTAACTGCATAAACACAGCAGGCGCATTAGTGAGACCAAACGGCATCACTACAAACTCATAGTGTCCGTAGCGAGTTCTGAATGCTGACTTCGGAACATCGGATTCCTTAATCCTCAACTGATGGTATCCCAATCTCAAATCAATCTTTGAAAACACCATCGCTCCTTGTAACTGGTCGAACAAATCATCAATCCGTGGCAACAGATACTTATTCTTGATCGTCGTCTTATTCAGCTCCCGATAGTCGATGCACAATCGAAGCGATCCATCTTTCTTTTGAACAAAAAGAACTGGTGCACCCCAGGGCGAAACACTTGGCTGAATACAACTTTTGTCCAGTAATTCTTCCAGTTGATTCTTCAATTTGTACATCTCGGTAGGTGCCAAACGATACGGCCCCTTAGAAATCGGCGTAGCTCCCGGTTCTAACTCGATGGTAAACTCTACAACTCGTCGTTGAGGTAGTCTAGGTAATTCGTCCGGGCACACGTCTAGAAATTCGTTCACAATAGGAATGGATGAAAGTTCTACTCTTCCTTATTCTTTCTTCATCGCGTAACACCAGTATCTAGTGCAGCCCTGTTTAAATAGTTTGAAGGCTTTCATAGCTTTGATTACTTTTCCTGAGCTTCCTGGTCTCCACCCCTCGAATAATAATTCAGAACCATCTTCGGCTATCATCAAGATATTTCTCTTCCTGTAGTTCACTATAGCTCCATAACAGTTAAGCCAATTATCCTCGAGAATTAGATCGTCTCCTTGTATTTCTACTACAATCAGATTTGAGGGCCACTCTTTGCCTCTAATCGATATAGGAAAATCTCTAGTTTCTAAATTCCCCACAATTCTTTCCCCACTCGGTAAACCCACAATATAAGGCTCACATTCATGAAAACAAGAAATGTTGAAGCGTTTAACACAAGACAATGATAAAAACGAATGTGTAGCTCCTATATCGAACAAAACATTAACTGGTTGTGAAAGGATCTGAACAGTACCTAATGCGACAGCTACATTCTGATCGTCTGCCCTTATCATCTCATAAAGAAGTGGAGGAACGGATCCAGCACTCGATGCTCCCTTTTGGTCAAACTGTCCTCTGCCTCATCCTCGACCAAAACTCTGGGGTGGCTGGACACTCTGCTGCGTCTATGGAACACTTGCCTCTTTTTGGGCCGGCTACGAAGTACGAGCTCCAAATAATTTGGTGGCATCCTTGAAGAACATCGCTCGATGCCCTTTCTTTCCGCATTCATAGCATATCACTGGAGAACAAAAACAATCACGCCAAAGGTATCCTGGGCGACCACAATTAAAATAGTTCTTGGCCACATCTGTCGGTGTTGATACTGTTCTGAAGTTCTTTCCGCCTTTGGATGGATGTGGAAGCCTCTTGAATGAATGAAAGGATGACTGGGCTTTGCAGGGCCCACTACTCTTGTGCTCTGTAAAACTACCAGAGACTTTCTGTTTCTTGGACTCAGAGAATTTTTCCATAGCTGCTTCCTTCATTTCATACGCCAGAGCTTTGTCCTGATACTGGCGGAGAGTGGTGCATTCAAAACCTGACATGTACCTCTGTATCTCCGGCTTTATTCTCATATCAAAGTGAATCATCATGTATGCATCGGTTCTGACCAGGTGTCGAACAAACGCCAGCTGCTGATTAAATGTCTTAATCGTTTGGGCTACAGATTCGTCCGTCGGTTGTGCGGAGAAGAACTCTCGAACTTTAGCTTCCCTCATAGGACGAGGGCAGTATTGGGCTCCCATCATCAGTTTGAACCCTCCCCAATTGGCATCATTATCAATAGGTCGGATGGCTTCCCACCACTCGGACGCTTCTCCCATCAGGAAATATTGGGCAATGGGGGTTCTCCGTTCATCTGGGCAGTTAATCTCTGCAAATACTTTCTCCATCTCTCTCATCCAGTGATCCCATGACGGCGTCTCAGAAAAACATCGAACTTCGGTGGGTGCATCTTCGCCACCTCCTGTAGACATCTGTCTCCTTGATTCCCAAGTTCGGGATGCCTTGCTGTCTCTCTCCTGGCTGCAATCCTACCGCCACTTGTATCCTGTCCACAACTTGAGCAAATTGAGTCATTTGGTTGACCACCTGAAGAAGGATGTCGGGAAAAGCAGGTTCGGCATTTGTTTCCACGGTTCGCTCTCGTTCATTGTTGACGGACTTTTGCTGTTCCCCAGAATTGGAGTTGGCCTGATTTGACAGTGAGTCAGGAACAGAGGGTGAAGCTTCCCTCTCTGCATTTCTACGTCCGCGTCCACGGCCGCGACCACGTCCACATCCTCCTCTCATCATACTGTAAGCATAAATACTCAATATACAGGAAATAACATTGTTCTATCGTTCAATTAACAAAAAGGACAGAGCATGTAAAGGACAAGATAGAGTTTAGGAAACTTACAACCACCGCTCACATGAAGACATAGGCAGTACATTGATGTTATTCATGGCCGGTTACCTCAAAAGACATGTGAATCCCATTTTAACCCAACGGCCAAGATATCCATAATCTTAGCTCTGATACCATATTCTGTAACACCCCGAGATATTCAGGATTATTATAGCACCGTAAATCGTTGATATAGGGATTTACTAGGCTAAGAATTTAAAAGTAACATTATTAAAAGCAACTGTAAAATTTATTATTACATCACGAGTTGAAAAGTACCAATCAACCAACAACTGAAATACAAGGCTCAAAGACAAAAAAATGAAAGCGTACTGGAGTACTTTACTAAAACAAAACAAAGTCTGAAAAATCATTCCAGGCGTAACATCACTCTGCTCGTCGTCATGCATCTCTAGTGGTTGTTTCCCCGCCCTCCTGGATCCTCAACATAAAACAAACATTCACCCCCAAAGGGGTTAGCACAACGATGCTAGTACAAGTACGATAATTATACAACAATAATTTATTCAGCGTCCCCTGAATAATAACGTCAATAATATATAAAATGATATCAACAAGTCTCCCCAACGAGAAACAGTAACAATGCACAACACAACGTGTCAATCTCAACATACTCGTGGTATTCCAATGATCCAGTGCACACAACTATAGATTCTCATAATGATCCCGTTGGAAAAATGCATCGTGGAAATTCCTGTCCAAAGATCCAGCGCACACAGCTATAGATTCCCTTGATGATCCCGTCGGACCAATGCATGGTGAACAAAACAATCACAACACATATGCATGACACATAACAACATAACCGACATCAATACGGATAAACCTAATTAAAGTACTTGCCTTAGAAAGATGGTAAGAAATAAATACTTCAACGATTTCAACAAACTCGAAGGCCGCTCTTTCGATCAACCGTTCGCAAACCTCAAACCTTTACACAAAAGGAAATAACAACAAGTAAACTTACAGAATAAACTATCACAAGGACATTCTAGATGTTCCAATAGTGACCGAGTACAATCATCATTGCTCGGATGATTTCCGGTTAACTATTCAAAGTATCCTACGTCGGACGAATACTATTCTACATGCGAAACGAAGGGCCATATCGGGGATAACATGATGATGTATATGAATGTTCAGCATATTCAAAACGTCCCAAACCATAATCCAATTATGCGCGTTGGTTTCAAATGCAAGCAATGGTTATCTAAATGAATTTATAACAAGGTAAGTACGTTCCACCGAATTCTAAGTGAATCCCACTCATGATTCTCGTTCTTCTGCAAGTAAATTCATCTTATCCAAGTTCTACGTTCACCATGATTGTTACAACAAGATAATAACGTTCTAACCATTCATATGAAGTTTACCAATCCGAATAATCCTTACAAACCCCGGATTATACTTAAGGAATAATCTCTACGTTCAACATCTCGGATTCATCTAGCCTAGATGATAACATACTCATTTCATCATAACAATCATCACAAAAATCATCATAAAGCAGGTCATAATCTTCGAAAATTACATCCTTACGATAGGCGCCATCAAGGCTAAACTATTACCAATGAAAAACCTAAGTTCATCCAATTCAATTCTCCAAAACATGTTGTTCGATTCCTAAAGTTCATAAAAAGCTCAATAACCTCAGTAATCTACTCATGAACATTCCTAAGAACATGAATTCCAGACGGTTAGAGTATCACATACCTTACTACGGAAGGAAACGATGAAACACTCGGCAGAATTCAACACTGGGGCTTGAACACCGATCTAAGATGATTTCCAACTTCCACCACCAAGTAGAGAGGCTAAATCAAAGGTTATATTGTGGGAGAGGCTCTCTGGACTCATAGAACTCGGACAAGGAGCGAAGAAGACAAGGTGTGAAATGAAATGGGTTGGTGTCTTATTTATAAGATCCTGATATTTACGTACGTTAGCCACAAGGTATTACGTACGTTATGTGCAAATCCTTACGTACGTTAACATTCATCAGTAGCCCACTGCCTCGTTTTCTGACTTCCTTAACGTACGTTAACCATCACTTTTACGTACATAATATGCTCTGGTAGCGTACGCTATTATACTCATTTAACGTACGCTATGCCTCATTGACTTGCTTTATCAAAAAGCTGTCTAGGTTCACGAGGGGAAATCCGACACTATCTTCTCCTGGCTCCACACGCCGACATTATATGATCTGCCTTTGACTGCTGCTTACGTACGCTATGCTTCGACTATAACGTATGTTATCTGCAGCTCTTAACTTATGTTATGCTCAAAAACTAGCGTACGTTATGACGTGCACATGCATGCATGCATGTATTGGAAACTCATGAATGTAGGAATACGAATATAGGAAATCACACTTTGATTATTAATACCACATAATCAAATGCTACAAGTTTCGAATACAGGTAAAATACACAATAATTATCCAGGTATTACAACTAAGGAGTCTGAAAGTGAACTGGACCTTCTGCATCTGTACGTTAGCGTGCGCTAAGCATACTAATAGTGTGCGCTAAACGGGTGTCCAACTGAAAGACAAAACCTTGTGCAACCAACAAATAGCGTGTTAATCACCCCTTAGCGTGCGCTAACGTGCAATTGCAGAAAGTCTGTGTTGTTCTGCCTCAACAATTAGTATGCACTAATCAGGTAAACTAGCGCGCACTAATTCCTTGTACACAGCAACTCCAAAGTGCATCCCGGTCAGCCCGAACAAGCCCCGGACGATGCAAACCTCGAAGATTAACAACATCCGATGAAGCACTTACGAAGAGCGCCAAAATATGAATTTGTGAACCAAACCAATATGTGATTCCAACCACCCGAAGGTACGAAAGAGCAAATATAGAATAATACACCCAGGAGTTTGGGAATTTACAAAACGGCCCAAACGTCCGGAAAAACACGATTCAAGGTCAAATAATAATACCATCACTCACATAATGACTACATATATCGAACGAACTTATAAGATCAATGCAACAACAGTTCCGAACAACATTTACGAGAATCGGACCAAAAACACGATATAGTCACAACATTATTCAGATTCGACTAAAAAAGCCCTGAAACTCGTTCAAATGACAAAAATGGAGAACAAGATGTAACACCCCAATAAGGCGGCTATTACAGTGCCTGGACCCCACACTGGGACCCACCAGGCAATATCCAAAATACAGATTAAATACATAATACATGTGATACCGAACCACAAAACATAGTACTTACTCCGATTTGGAGTTTACAGCAGTATGGCCTACGGCCTTATTATACACAGGATCCAAAACATAAGTATAGTCCATATGGAGATGGAATATACCTTAAATAACAATACATTTGTTCATATTTAAAATAAAGCGGAAAGATAACATTACACGGTACAAACATGACCGGACTCAAAAGACTTGGGGCCCTTCGAACCCTTCGTCATCACCCTGATCTTCCCGTGCCTTGCCCTTTCCTCGACCTAAAATACAACACAAGTATTTCGCCCAACACAGGGTCAGATATACATGATAAATGATTCTCAAGATATTATACAATTCACATATATAAGATTTCAAGGATAACAACCCGACTAACGAACATACCCCTTGGGCGTATGAACGCTTAGTCACAAAATGTCGAACACATCCAAATATAAGAATGGACTATGAACGACTAAGATAGTACGGCTCAAGAGGGACAGCACAGTACGCCCGATCCGAATATGTGTCAGTGCACATGTACACCCCGTATACGGAATCCAGGATATACGTGGGACAATGTACCTAATTAGCCTCAACGAACTACGTCTCGTGTGCACAGCCCAACACGGAAAATATTCACGCATGACTATATATGTTCCCGGCTAAAAATCCTACACAATATCCAATCGGAACATAGATATGACTCCGGATATGTCACGATGCAACATGACAACGAATTCAATAATTCACAAATCCGATTAAGGACCGAGGACTCACCGAAATGACAATAAGATCAACGATATCAAGGGTTCGAAAGTGACGAACTTGGGAATACAATCCCACGATGAAAACAGGACATCGTTAAGAACAACCTCAAATCACAAGACACAAGTTTACAAGTTTTCATATACATGAAATGCATAACTATCATAAGAATCCACACATCATTATAACCAAGCAAGATAACTTGCCTCAATACGGAGGCGAGAATAGTCATTCCTTCTCAACGAACGAACGGCCCTCGATTCAAAATTGGTTACTCGAACAATCAACCCTGAATGAAGTATATTTTACTCAATGATACGTTCATATGATCATCTACACCAAATTTTAACGAGACAACATTTTAATTCCCATTTGAGTAGTTCAACTTTTTAAGATATTGAAGTGTTACTCCAAGAACCTTATTCAATACCATTCTATTCTTACAATTGATTACAAGATGTTTATCAAATGTTTGCTGGATTAATAATTGATCTATAATGTGTTAAACAATAATCTCCTACCCTTTAAACTTATCAAGAACATCTCAATTGATTACAAGTAAAAATCTGCATTACACACAATCACTAGTGATAAATCTATATCATGATCATGAAGACTATCTCAAGTTTAACACCATCCTTATAATCTTCTAACTAACCTGGAGATTCAAATATCATACCTCTGAATTTACCTAGCTTAGGTTCAAGAAGGTCATTTCATTCTTCTAATGATCAACAAGGGTTTCTTAAAACATTTTATGGTAATTATTCCAACAAGTCATTTACATTACAATGAAACAAGGACTATTATTATTTCAATGGTGTTATTAGTCTAGCAAGAAGAGTGTGGTTTCACTAAACATGATCATGATTATTCAAAACACCAAGAACGCATCATTACAAATCCCCTAATCATCATATTCATCATTAAGTTTGTTGGAAGCTTAACTATAAACATGCTTGGCTTGATTAATTCATCACTAGGTGGAGTATACTTAATCACTATCATTATAATTACGAGATTATAGGGTTAAATCGTATAACATACCTTCAGAATTGAAGAACAATACACCAAAACCACAGGAACACAATCTAAGCTTCAAGAATGACTCCAACTTCCAATCAACAAGCTCCAAAATCAAAATGTAAAGCTCAAACACAAGTTGGAAGAAGGTAATTTTGATCTAGGGATGAAGGGCGATGATTATATGGGTGAAAAATTAGAGGTTGGACGTGCAAAATGAAAGACACAAGTTGTCTTTTTATAACAGCACAGTTCGTTACGTACGTTATCACAAGAGGAAAACATACGTTAATAGCTTTACGTACGCTACACAAAAAGTGTTACGTACGTAAGCTAAGTCCAGGCCGCTGGATCGAATATTTAACATCATTACGTACGTTACTGCTTGAAGCTTTACGTACGTAATGTAGGTCAACTAGGTTGCCTCCAAAAGATCAGATATTCGAATCCCGTCCGGCCCCACACGCCGAAAGTTGAGATTGGATACGATTACACTGGTTACGTACATTACAGGTGCCTCTTTACGTACGTAAAGGCCTTAAAATAACGTACGTTATGCCTAAGGATTAGCGTACGTTAGGCTCAGGTTTAATAGCTCAAAAATGTACTTATCTATACAACGTTGAGAATTCAATCATAGTGCGAGTGATCGTTATTATTATGTCTATTTATGATATATTCCAACATCAATAAACATTACACAAATGCAACAAGACTACAGCAGTATCGAATTATCCGAATAATACAACAGTAAGTAAGAATTTCCGTCGGATATTACATACTCCCCCCTTAAAAGGGGTTTCGTCCTCGAAACTAAGGGGTAAACAATTCAGGATACCTCTCTTGAATGCTTCTCTCCATCTCCCACGTGGCCTCCTCGACCCCGTGCCGTGACCACTGAACCTTCAGTAGGGGAATCGTCTTATTCCGCAATTGTTTGATCATCCTCTCAAGTATTCGTACGGGGCGCTCCTCATATGAATGATCCTCAGCTAAATCGATCTCATCGAACTGAAGTACATGAATCGGATCAGCAACGTATTTCCTTAACTGGGAGACATGGAACACGTTATGAATCCGGCTCAGGGCTGGTGGTAAATCCAGGCGATAGGCTAAATCGCCTATTCGTTCCAAAACCTCAAACGGCCCGATATACCTCGGACTCAGCTTGCCTCTCTTCCCAAAACGAAAAACTCCTCAAGTAGGGGACACCTTCATTAGTACATGGTCGCCGGACTCGAACTCAAGCGGTCGCCGGCGGTTGTCTACGTAGGAATTCTGTCGGCTTTGAGCCGTCAACAAACGACTCCTAATCAGAGCGATCTTCTCACGGGCTGCTAACAACATATCGGGTTCCGTACCCAAGGTTTCAGATGGATCGTCCCAACACAGAGGGGATCTATAATGACGGCCATACAACGCTTCATAAGGTGCCATCTGAATCGAAGTGTACCAGCTATTATTATAAGTGAATTCCACAAAAGGTAGTTGGGCCTCCCAATCAACCTTCCAATCGAGAACGCACGCCCTCAGCATATCCTCTAAAGTTTGGATAGTCCTCTCAGTCTGAACATCCGTCTACGGGTGAAATGCTGTGCTGAAGTTCAATTGCGTACCCATCGCACGATGAACTGCTTTCCAAAAATATGACACGAATCGCCCGTCACGATCTGATACAATACTCTTAGGGGTACCATGTAACCTTACAATTTCATTGATAAATAGTTGGGCCAATCTCTCGGGTCCCCAAGTGTCTTTAATCTCCAGAAAGTGGGCTGATTTGGTCAGACGATCCACAATCACCCAAATCGCATTCATCCCTCGATGACTCGTCGGCAAGCTGGTGATAAAATCCATCGATATGTCCTCCCATTTCCACTCGGGAATCGGAAGCGGTTTCAGCATTCCGGCGGATCGCTGGTGCTCAATCTTAACTTGTTGACAGGTTAGACACCTCGAAATGAACTCCGCAACTTCACGTTTCATACTTCCCCACCAATAATATTGTTTCAAATCCTTATACATTTTGCTAGACCCTGGGTGGATAGAGTACGGGGTAGCATGAGCTTCTCTCAGGATAGAATTCCTTAATTCATCATCTGCGGGTACACAAACTCGGTTCCTGAAGCGTATCAATCCATCCTCGTGTATCACAAAGCCAGGAGCTTTCCCTTGAGTTATTTCATCGTGAACTCGAGATAAGAATGGGTCCGTAACTTGCTTCGATCTAATTATATCCTCAAGGGACGATGAAATCTCAAGTGTACAGAGTTGTCCTTGAATACGCTGTAACCAGACTTCAATTTCCGACCTCACCAATTCTAACTGCAATTCCCTCCGAGTTGTTAGGCGGGCAAGCATCCGCTCCTGTACTGTTTTACGACTCAAAGCGTCAGCAACTACATTTGCTTTGCCCGGATGATAAAGGATCTCGATATCATAGTCTTTGATGAATTCTATCTACCTTCTCTGCCTCATGTTTAACTCCTTATAAGTAAAAATGTACTTCAGGCTCTTGTGATCAGTAAAAATCTGACAGGTAACTCCATACAGATAATGACGCCAGACTTTTAAAGCAAACACCACAGCTGCGAGCTCTAAATCATGGGTGGGGTAGTTGACCTCGTAAGGTCGTAGCTGTCTCGATGCATAGGAGATCACCTTCCCGTTCTACATTAGTACACACCCAAGGCCCTGTTTAGATGCGTCACTATATACTACAAACCCTTCCGTTCCTTTCGGTAGGACTAAAATAGGTGCCGAAATCAAACGACTCTTAAGTTTATCAAAGCTCCGCTGACATGCCTCTGACCATAAATACTTCTTATCTTTCCTAAGCAAATTAGTCATTGGTTGGGCAATTTTGGAAAAACCTTCCACGAACCGTCGGTAATAACCTGCTAGTCCCAAGAAACTGCGTACTTCCTTAACGTTCTTTGGTGGTAACCAGTCTCGGATAGCTTCTGTCTTCTGTGGGTCTACTCGCACCCCATCAGCTGATATCACATGTCCGAGAAAGATACCTTCATTCATCCAGAACTCACATTTAGAAAACTTTCCATAAAGATGCCCCTGCCTTAACGCCTCGAGAACCAGATGGAGATGACGCTCGTGCTCTTCATGGTCACGAGAATAGATCAGAATGTCGTCAATAAAAACGACTACAAAGCGATCCAAATAATTAATAAAGACTCGATTCATCAGTTCCATGAATACTACCGACGCATTCGTCAGTCCAAAAGGCATCACTACGAACTAATAATGCCCATAGCGAGTACGAAAGGCGGTCTTCGAAATATCAGACTCACGAATCCTCAACTGATGGTAACCTGACCTCAAGTTGATCTTAGAAAACACAGCAGTCCCCTGAAGCTGATCCAATAAATCATCAATACGCGTCAATGGATATTTGTTCTTAATGGTTACCCTGTTCAGCTCATGATAATCAATACACAGACGTAGGGATCCATCCTTCTTCCGCACAAATAGTACTGGTGCTCCCCAAGGGGACGCGCTAGGTCTAATGTAGCCCTTCTCGGTCAAATCCTCAAGTTAGCTCTTCAGCTCCTGCATCTCAGTCGGAGCCATACGATATGGTGCTTTTGAAAGCGGGGACGTACCAGGCTCTAGCTCAATATTGAATTCTACATCACGATGTGGAGGTAAGCCTGGCAACTCATCTGGAAATACGGCTGGGTAGTCTCGGACTACCGGAATATTGATCAATTCAACTGGTCGATCCGTTGTCTTGGTCATGTAACACCAATAGCCAATATATCCTTGATTAAGCAGTTTCACTGTTTTCATAATGCTGATGATTCTCCCGGAACGGCTGGGATTGTCACCCTGGAAGGTATACTCAACACCATCGTCAGATGTGACAGTCACTGTTCGCTTGCGGACACTAATTATGGCATCATGACGGTCCATCCAATCGATACCCAAGATCACATCATCTTTAGGTAAATCGACCACAATTAAATTTGACAACGACTCATGGTCGTTCATACGAATCGAGCAGTCCTGAACTTCACGATTCCCAACAATTCTTCTACCATCAGGTAGTCTAATTATATAAGGTTCACAATTGATAACATGCTCTAATTGCAAACGACTCAAACAGGAAACAGATAAAAAGGAGTGTGAAGCACCGGTATCAAAAAGAACACAGACAGGCTGAGATTAGATCTCGAGTACTGCAATCATGCGGCCGGGATCTTCACCTTCTTCATCTCGTAGATTGGGTTTTGCGGCCGGCACAGGTACCAGCTTGATTTCCACGCCCCATCCCTTTGTTTGCCCCGGTAGTCTGATAAGAAGCGGACGGAGGTACACGGTCCTGAACTGAAGACTGTACTGGAGCATGAGGTGCTGTAGGAGTACGTCCTGGTCCACTCCTGCAATAACGGGCACGATGTCTATTTTTCCCACAAGTATGGCATGACACGGCTGGCCTTGGGCATTTCAAATTGATGTGCCCCTGGTCTCCACAGTTATAGCACATAACAGATAAGCTGACCGCTCGAGGTTGCGATCCAGTTGGCTTCGACGCCGTAAGTTTCCGTTCAGAAGGATTTGGCACTGGTTGGGGTCTCTTGAATGTTCCCGATTCTTTGTCAGTAGTTACGGTTCCTGAATTTCTTGTTGTTAGACTGCGGTTGCTTCTTGGAAATTTCTTTCACGGTCAATTCGTACTCCAGAGCCTTCTTAATGAACTCCGGTAGGGTCACACAATGATGGTTCAACAGTTTCATTCTCATTCGGAGTTTAAGCCTTTTGAGAAGTATTTGATCTTATCTGTCTTCGTTTGGACAATCGTCGTGGCAAAATGAAGAAGTGCCTGGAATTTCTCGGAGATAGATAGTATGTCATCATCTTCGGACGGGTCCGGGTTTAGCAATTCTGATAGTTTGGCCTCGCGGAGGGGACCCGGATAGTAATGGTCTAGCATGAGATTTTTAAATTCCTCCCAAGTACATACGCCATCAGCTGGCCTCACCGAAAGCCACCAAGTGTGGGCGCCCTTGCCCAAGTAGTAAGCTGCTACGGAGACGCGATTCTCTGCTGGACAGTTTACCATATCGAACAATTTCTCGAAGTGTTCGATCCAATGCACGCTATCAACCGGCTCAGAGGAACCTTCAAAAATCGGGGGTTGCTGGTGAGAGATGTCGCTGATGATCCGACTCACCGGTCCGCCATGTACAGGGGGTGGCCCCTGATGCTGGTCGGTAGCAGCTCTCTGCATAGTTTCCATTAACTGACCCATTTGGGTCATCTGAGCCATCATGCCCTGCATCACAGTGTAAGGATCGACACGAGCATCCTCGCGTCCAGTGTGGTGCGATTGATCCCTAGAAGGCGAATCACTGCCTGCGGAACTATGCTCTGCATTCGCTCGCCTATTGGCTCGTGGTATCAGGATTCGGCCCCTAACGCGGCCTCGTCCCCCTCTGCCACAGCCTCTCAAATTTCTTTCCATACTGAAAGAATCAATTCGTAAAGATAACCATAAGTACAGTTCATGATACCAAACAGAATTCATGCTAAGTTAATGGCGGTAAGAAATTACATATTCAAGAAAATAGTTCGTAATGAGTTATCGTCACTACGAGGGTCACACAGAATATCATATCGACGTTTTAGTCGAATGATTTCAATCATATAATCAATCCAGAATTTTATTTGTATCATCAATCAGATAATTCCTGCCACAAACCCTTAAAATGCCAAGATCAACAAAGAGATCCATTCAGATATCAACATCATGTCAGTAATTTAATCATGGTTCATAAAGTACGTACCGCATTTGGCTCGTAGGATCAGGCGCTCGCACGGGTCACACGTGACATGAAGGTCTCTTGATACTAGTTCAATACACAAAGACTTAAAAAAATGACAGTTCTCTCTGATACCATCTTCTGTAACACCCCAATAAGGCGGCTATTACAGTGCCTGGACCCCACACTGGGACCCACCAGGCAATATCCAAAATACAGATTAAATACACAATACATGTGATACCGAACCACAAAACATAGTACTTACTCCGATTTTGAGTTTACAGTAGTATGGCCTACGGCCTTATTATACACAGGATCCAAAACATAAGTATAGTCCATATGGAGATGGAATATACCTTAAATAACAATACATTTGTTCATATTTAAAATAAAGCGGAAAGATAACATTACACGGTACAAACATGACCGGACTCAAAAGACTTGGGCCCCCCGAACTAGTATCCTTCGAACCCTTCGTCATCACCCTGATCTTCCCGTGCCTTGCCCTTTCCTCGACCTAAAATACAACACAAGTATTTCGCCCAACACAGGGTCAGATATACATGATAAATGATTCTCAAGATATTATACAATTCACATATATAAGATTTCAAGGATAACAACCCGACTAACGAACATACCCCTTGGGCGTATGAACGCTTAGTCACAAAATGTCGAACATATCCAAATATAAGAATGGACTATGAACGACTAAGATAGTACGGCTCAAGAGGGACATCACAGTACGCCCGATCCGAATATGTGTCAGTGCACATGTCCACCCCGTATACGGAATCCAGGATATACGTGGGATAATGTACCTAATTAGCCTCAACGAACTACGTCTCGTGTGCACAGCCCAACACGGAAAATATTCACGCATGACTATATATGTGCCCGGCTAAAAATCCTACACAATATCCAATCGGAACGTAGATATGACTCCGGATATGTCACGATGCAACATGACAACGAATTCAATAATTCACAAATCCGATTAAGGACCGAGGACTCACCGAAATGACAATAAGATCAACGATATCAAGGGTTCGAAAGTGACGAACTTGGGAATGCAATCCCACGATGAAAACGGGACATCGTTAAGAACAACCTCAAATCACAAGACACAAGTTTATAAGTGTTTCATATACACGAAATGCTATCATAAGAATCCACACATCATTATAACCAAGCAAGATAACTTGCCTCAATACGGAGGCGAGAATAGTCCTTTCTTCTCAACGAACGAACGGCCCTCGATTCAAAATCGGTTACTCGAACAATCAACCTTGAATGAAGTATATTTTACTCAATGATACGTTCATATGATAATCTATACCAAATTCTAACGAGACAACATCTTAATTACCATTTGAGTAGTTCAACTTTTTAAGATATTGAAGTGTTACTCCAAGAACCTTATTCAATACCATTCTATTCTTACAATTGATTACAAGATGTTTATCAAATGTTTGCTGGATTAAGAATTGATCCATAATGTGTTAAACAATAATCTCCTACCCTTTAAACTTATCAAGAACGTCTCAATTGATTACAAGTAAAAATCTGCATTACACACAATCACTAGTGATAAATCTATATCATGATCATGAAGACTATCTCAAGTTTAACACCATCCTTATAATCTTCTAACTAACCTGGAGATTCAAATATCATACCTCTGAATTTACCTAGCTTAGATTCAAGAAGGTCATTTCATTCTTCTAATGATCAACAAGGGTTTCTTAAAACATTTTATGGTAATTATTCCAACAA
The DNA here is from genome assembly GCA_033398695.1 of Orobanche coerulescens. Lineage (NCBI taxonomy): Eukaryota > Viridiplantae > Streptophyta > Magnoliopsida > Lamiales > Orobanchaceae > Orobanche > Orobanche coerulescens. The sequence goes on from CM065803.1 coordinate 59,090,004, forward strand.
GTCATTTACATTACAATGAAAAAAGGACTATTATTATTTCAATGGTGTTATTAGTCTAACAAGAAGAGTGTGGTTTCACTAAACATGATCATCATTATTCAAAACACCAAGAACACATCATTACAAATCCCCTAATCATCATATTCATCATTAAGTTTGTTGGAAGCTTAACTATAAACATGCTTAGCTTGATTAATTCATCACTAGGTGGAGTATACTTAATCACTATCATTATAATTACGAGATTATAGGGTTAAATCGTATAACATACCTTCAGAATTGAAGAACAATACACCAAAACCACAGGAACACAATCTAAGCTTCAAGAATGACTCCAACTTCCAATCAACAAGCTCCAAAATCAAAATGTAAAGCTCAAACACAAGTTGGAAGAAGGTAATTTTGATCTAGGGATGAAGGGGGATGATTATATCGGTGAAAAATTAGAGGTTGGACGTGCAAATAGAAAGACACAAGTTGTCTTTTTATAACAGCACAGTTCGTTATGTACGTTATCACAAGAGGATAACGTACGTTAACAGCTTTACGTACGCTACACAAAAAGTGTTATGTACGTAAGCTAAGTCCAGAGGCTGCTGGACTGAAATACGAACATCATTACATACGTTACCGGTTGAAGCTTTACGTACGTAATGTAGGTCAACTAGGTTGCCTCCAAAAGATCAGATATTCGAATCCCGTCCGGCCCCACACGCCGACAGTTGAGATCGGATACGATTACACTGATTACGTACGTAACAGGTGCCTCTTTACGTACGTAAAGGCCTTAAAATAACGTATGTTATGCCTAAGGATTAGCGTACGTTAGGCTCAAGTTTAATAGCTCAAAAATGTACTTATCTATACAACGTTGAGAATTCAATCATAGTGCGAGTGATCGTTATTATTATGTCTATTTATGATATATTCCAACATCAATAAACATTACACAAATGCAACAAGACTACAATAGTATCGAAATATCCGAATAGTACAATAGTAAGTAAGAATTTCCGTCGGATATTACACAAGATAGTTCCAAAATATCGACGCGATTTCAAGCGAGTCGTCAAAATCGTAAAAGTATAAAAAATCAGAAACATACAGAAAAGTATTTAGAGAAAGCACTCCAAACGTTCATGGAAGCATCCAACAATAAATTTGAGGAGGTTGATCAAAAGTTGTCAGTCATCTTGACTCAAATAAAGATCATGCAACAACAGATAAGTCAAATTGTGAGTGCCGTGGGAAATTAACATCAAAAAGAAAAATTTCTAAGTAACACGGAAATAAAACCCAAAGGAGCAATGCATGGCCATCTATTTGAGAAGCAGAACTGAGTATGAGGGAACCAAGATGTCGGATCATGAGCAAGAACATTAAAAGGCTAAGCAAATTGATTAGAATGTGGTTGAAGAATAAGTCAAGCCGGGTTCGCAGCAAATAGGGGATGAGAAGCCAAAATCTAATTCTAACTCTATCTCTCCTTCAACTTCTTTACCTTTCCCCCAATGTTTTAAAAGGAAAATTTTAGATGGTCAATTTGCTAAGTTTTTAGAAACTTCTTGAAAAATTAATATTAACATTTCTCTTATTGATGCTTTGCAACATGTGCCCAATTATGCTAAGTTTTTCAAGGATGTGATGGCTAGGAAGTGGAAGCTTGTGGAATATAAAATGGTAAAGCTAATGGAAGAATGTAGCATGATTATACAAAGAAAACTACCAGTCAAAAAGAAAGATCTGAGACGATTCACATTAGATTAAATGATTGGTGACGAAATTTTTTAGAAGGTCTTATGCGACTTGGGGGCAAGCATCAATTTAATGCCCATGTCGATCTTCAATAAGCTTGTAATCAGAACCATCAATCCAACCACGATTGCTATCCAAATGGCGGATAGATCGATGACTTACATAGTTGAAGATGTGTTAGTACAAGTTTAAGATATCATCTTTCCCGCTAATTTTGTAGTTCTTGATATGAAAGAAGATCGTGATGATCCCTTAATTCTCAAATGTCCATCCTTAGCAACAGGGTGAGCATTAATCAATTTTGAAAAGGGGATCTTACCTTGCAGATCAATGATGAGCACATCACTCTTTCAATTTACAAGAGCATCGAGCCATCGGGAGAATATGATAGAGAGGAAAAATGCAAAGAAATTCTAAAGAAGAACATGTGCAAGAAGATGAATAAAGTTACGAGTAGTCTTGAAATCATGCCAAAAGAAAAGAATTTGGCCCCAAAGTTCGAGTTAAAACCAACATGAACGTAAACAAAAAATTTGTCTAGCTAAAGACGTAAAATTAAGCGCTTATGGGAGGCAACCCATCATCAAGAAATCAAAAAAAAAAGAACCGCAACCCTTGAAGGCGAGCCAATCACGCCCATGTGCATTCTCCTGTCTACCGTGAAAATTCATCTTCACTCCTCCATTCAAGAAGCCGGGTACTAGCTCAAGTTACATTTCTTCCTCTTTAACAAATTTGTCCTTCAATTTACTTTTAAGAACAAATTTGGGGGGAAAAAGTATTGTGTATCTTGGGTATTTTAATTGCTTTCTTGCATTTTCATATATTTGCATGCATTTTAGATTTTGTTTTTATTTTTTTTATTTTTTTTGTAGGATTCATGTTTATTGCTTCTTTAGTTATTTATCTTTTTGTGTGTGTTTTTTGAAAAATTGGATAAATACTTAAAGAAGCTTGATGGGCGTATATATAGTGTGATACACGTAGTAGTTAAACAAGATGATTTTATATTTTGTGAACCAACGAATAAATTTGGTTGATATGTCGGACTTGAGAATTATACTACACCGCGTTATTTATTATAACGAACATAAACTTCCATAATTATGTTATGCTACTATATATTTCATACGATAATTTATACATCACCACCTTATCGACGAATGGTCGGGATGAAAAATGAAAATAAATTATAACAATAACTATAATGATAAATATATATAGATATGGTTAAGCTATTATTGTAAATATGTTACAATATATATATATATATATATATATATGTATGTGTGTGTGTGTATGTATGTGTTCGTGTGCGTATGTGGGTTGACTGCGTGGGATGTGTGTACTTCGATTGTGTGGGTGTGGGTGTGGGTGTGTGTCCGTGTGGATGTGTGTGTGTGTGTGTGTGTGTGTGTGTGTGTAACGTATGTGTTTTATAGGTGCATAGAAAATATATTTCGAAAGTATATATATATATATATATGAGTGTGTGTGTGTGTGTGTATTTTTCAAGCATGTTCGGGGGCGTTGTCGCGAGTAGTATTTAGATTAATCGATATCTAGAAAGCTACCGGTGAGGTCGGTACGTCGAAACGACGTTAGTTTTTTCGAAAATGGACAAAGTAAAATTTGGGGATAAAAATGTGAGAATTCGAAATAGTCTTGTTCTTAACTGAAGTCTTCTAAAACTCCAATTTGGTAATAAAAATCAAACTTTTGGACCTTTATAAATTGACCCCTGAATTTAAAATACAAAAATTAGGGATTTGCCCCAATTTACTTTAACGAGGTTTTGAAAATTATATTTTTGCCGTAAATACTTTAATACAATATAACTTTCCCATTTTCGATCCGAAATAAGTCAAACGACCTCCAGATGACTCCAAATTTGAGACCTGACTTTCCTACTTTCCTTAGATGCACGAGGTGTAATTGTAATTATGATTTTAACCCTTGATCAGATAAGTCCGCGACTAGAGTTTTTGATATTTTTCTAACTCGACTATCGACAATTCTCGAAGTAATCGAGCAATATTATTTGTGATAGGTTGACAGGCCGGTGAATCCCCTATTCCATTTCCATCTCAGTCAAATTCTCAAACCATTGAAATACCAGGCAAGTACTTGATCGTGCTTTATGTATTATCTTGCAATTGAATCGTATAACGGTGCTTTTGAAAGTGAAAATGATATTTCTGAAAAGTTGTATCAATATTGTGAAATTGTGTTTTGTGATCGGGTAAAGCGGGAAATTGCCCCGACGAAGGCTCTGGGGTACGATTGAGTGCAGACCTCGTATCACTCGATGGGTTATATAACCGGGGACTACCCTGACGATGACTCCGGGATACGATGGGGTGCGAACCTCGTATCAGTATAGCCCATGTGATTATTTAAATGTGATATACGTATTATTCCGGAATAATGGTGTGATATGGTACTACGTATGTTTTTAAATTGTGATGATGATATTGATGTATTTTCGCACGTTATAGATATTCGTGGTATCAAGGTACTTGCACCGGCTGTTTGCTGACCCCTTCGGGGGTGGTTACATTATTTATGTATCCAGGTAAGAAATTCCCTGTGAGCAGGCACAGGGAGAGTACGGAGACGAAGAGCACCAGTGATATTGCCTCCGGATATCCCAGTCGTTTATTTAGTTATTTTTATCTTAGTTATGTTAATCACTCATGAGTGCGGTGGGTCGGTCATTTATTGGGTTACAGAATGTGGTCGCCGTGAATCCATTTCGGGACTGCTACAGCGCCGTGAATCTATTTCGGGAATTCACAAGGTAGAAACCTACAAACACAATAATACAATGACCAACCAGGTCGCATAATAAAAACTACATGACCAGTATCGACCGTCAAGGTCGATGAACACTACATCTGCCCTTGACAATCTACACCATGATAAAACCATCTAACAACACATGTTTTAACATACAGAACACTAAACCCGATTCAACCTAGCCCACACGCGGGCTTAACCCAATAAATGACAACGGCCCACCGCACTCATGAGTGATTAACAAAACTAAGATAAAAATAACTAATAAACGACTGGGATATCTGAGGCAATATCACTGGTCCTCTTCGTCTCCGTACTCTCCCTGTGCCTACTCACCAGGGAATTTCGTACTTGGAAGCATAAATAATGTAACCACCTCTGAAGGGGTCAGCAAACAGTCGGTGCAAGTACCTTGATAACACAAATATGTAAACGTGCGAAAATACATCAATATCATCATCACAATTTAAAAACATATGCAGTACCATATCACCTATTATTCTGGAATATTACATATACATATTTCAATAACCACACGGGCTATACTGATACGAGGTTCGCACCCCATCGTCCCGTAGCCCTCGTCAGGACAGTCCCCGGTTGTATAACCCATCGAGTGATACGAGGTCTGCACCCCATCGTACCCCTGAGCCCTCGTCAGGGCAATCCCAGGCTTTACTCGACCACAAAACACAATTTTACAACATTGGTACAACTTTTCAGAAATATCATTTTCACTTTTCAAAAGCACCGTTATACGATTCAATCGCAAGATAATACATAAAGTACGATCAAGTAGTTGTCTGATATTTCAATGGTTTGAGAATTCGATTGAGATGGAAATTGAATAGGGGATTCACCGGCCTGTCAACCTATCACAAATAATATTGCGCGATTACTTCGGGAATTGTCGATAGTCGAGTTAGAAAAATAACAAAAACCCTAGTCGCGGACTTATCTGATCAAGTGTTAAAATCATAATTACAATTACACCTCACGCATCTAAGGAACATAGGAAAGTCGGGTCTCGAATTTGGAGTCATTTGGAGGTCGTTTGACTTATTTCGAATCGAAAACGGGAAAGTTATATTGTTTTAAAGCATTTAGAGCTAAAATATAATTTTCAAAACCTCTTTAAAGTAAATAGGGCAAATCTCTAATTTATGCATTTTCAATTCAGGGTTCAATTTGTAAAGGTCCAAAAGTTTGATTTTTATTACCAAATTAAAGTTTTAGAAGACTTTAGTTAAGGACAAGACTATTTCTAATTCTCTAATATGCCTAGCCCTGAACTTTACAAATATTACATTTTCATCCCCAAATTCTACTTTGGCCATTTTTGACCAATCTAACCTCGTTTCGACCGTACCAACCTCACCGGTAGCTTTCTATCTATCGTTAATACTACTCGTGACTAACACCCCCGAACATGCCGTCTTCTTCCCCCGAAACTATGCCTTAACTTGAAAAATACACATACACACACGCACACACACACACACACACACACACATATATATATATATATATATATATATATATATATATATATTTTTGAAATACATTTTCTATACACCTATAAAACACATATGTGGGAATTGGTTGGTGGTCCAGTGGTAGGACGCCTACACTTAAGACACTCTTTTGGGAGAGGTCTTGGTTTCAATTCACACTAAGGAGGTGAAAGAGGAGGTTTATTCTCTTTATGATCCTCTAGCTCCCCGGGGCTAGCTTGTGTAACACCCCCAGAGCCATCCAGGAATATTACAGCGTCGTGGGCCCCGAGATGGAACCCACAAGGTTAAAGGAAATTTTCGCAAACATTTACAAATGCCCAATAGGCTAACGACGGTACTATCTTTTAAAAAATCCCAAAGACTTTACAAAACCCGTTTGACAAAACCGTCGTAAAATCTCATTTGAAAGGATAAGGCACGAAATGCCAAAACTCAACAGTTTGAAAACATACGTTAAGTTATCGCTTACACGTACCGACAGAATAGTTTAGAAAACGATTGCCAAAGTAACCTGAGTTACCAGATACCAAAAGGCCATTTAAAAATACTCACACAGCGGAAACAATTAAAATACTCTAGCAGTGGAATACAAGAACTGATAAGGAAACTCAATACACAAATACTCTAGCCAGTATCCTCCGGGAAGCTCATCTCTCCACGATCCCTACAAGATTGATATTCCAAGAACCTAAAAAGAAAGCCCACGACGGGGTCAGCCATAATACCCAACAATGATAACGATCACATCACATCAATAATTACATACTATTGAAAATACTAAGTAAAAATACGACCAATGTAATCTTAGCGCCATAACTTTACCAACTCGTGATAATAATTACCAAAGTTCACATCTTGTATCCTTTCAACAACACAATAAGCTCATACCGAAATATCTGTATTGTATCTCAACAATACCCAAGGTTCTCAAAACATTATCATAACTCACTGTTACGAAATCTACTAACTCTATCGAACCCAATCCGTCGGGTAACCTCATCACATCTCAACATGATAATCGATTGTCCATCAAAAGACAACTACCAAAGGAAATACGAAACATACCTCGAGATGCACAATACCACGACAATCATGTCAGTCTAATCCGAGATCCGATCAATACATCATACGGACACAGTCCTAACACAAGACCTACAAATGCATACTCATATGACAATGTCAATATGCTCACATCAATAACAACAATGTATACTTATGGCAAACCCATAATATATATATGCACAACAACAACACATGGTAATCCAACGATCCAGTGCACACAGCTATAGATTCACATGATGATCCCGTCGGACCAACGCATGGTGGAAATACCTCTCCAACGATCCAGCGCACACAGCTATAGATATCCCATGTTGATCCTGTCGGACCAACGCATGGTGGACATATGACAACAATGCACAACTGCACAAAACAACAGTACACAATGCACGACAACAAAAATGCACAAATGCATGACAATAACAATACACGAATGTATCACAACATCATCGACACAAATGATAAAAATGATTAGAATACTTGCCTCGAGTCCTTCGAGAGCGATCTCAATGTCTAAACCATCACCAACCATTATCCTCAATACTCGACGGTCCAAAATATCACGGACTGCGGATGATTCATATCTTCATCTTTATCACAATGTATCCTCGATACTCAAGTATACCAATAATAAAAGTAAATCATATACATTATGGTTTAATCCCAAAAATCAGCAAACCACATCAAATCCAAATCTCCAGAGTTCACAATTATAATCATCGCTATATCAATTATAAAGGAATGAAACTGAAACCATTAATTAAATTTTATAAATTGTGCAAGTAATAACTTGCCTCGATACCAATGAAGTCGTTACCAATTCCTTGCCGTCGTCTACGAACACCTCAGCCCCGACCAAAGCAATCTACGAACATTCTCGAATACGACCGCAAGCATGGTTCTACTCATCGATCAATAATCTCAACCTATTACAATAATCGATAAACAACAAGTTCGATAGCAATCAACAATCCAATCAACAAACCCAACGGTTCTACAATATCTCGGTTAACCACTAGACTGAACAATCCAACTCAATCCATTACGAACTCACAAATGTAATACAATTATGTACACTGTCTGTTGACATAGCGCACGTCAATCACTTAACGTAGCGTGCGCTAAGTCGCTTCAGTTAGCGTGCGCTAGTCAGTAAAACTAGCATGCGCTAATGACATACAGTTGCATGCATTTCAGGTACCGATCAATATATGGCGATTACGAATACGAGTGTGAAGGAAATCATACTCCAAGATCAATCACAATCTTTCCGGATTCAATCTCGGTACCATACTCACATGATATATACCATTAATCAATCATCAACCAACATGACTTAATCCTAGATATGAACATTTCATCTTCGTATCTAAAACACCGATAATTCAACATACAATCGTCTTTCTATGGTATATTCATCAATAAGTTCTTCAAGAACACCAAGTGATTTGAAACCATGTTCATAATCATCAAAGCAACATAATCTAACATCCTTTAACATGTAAACAATCATCCAACTCATAATCCAAGTCATATATTCATAGATCATATTCTTCCTCAATATCAACATATGAATACCAAGAACCATAACAACACTTCCATAATCTATCATTACAGAGAGTAATCATCAACAATAACACCAACATCCGAAAAGGAGGAGAAGGATTAACCAACTTATCTCAAGAAAATGAACTACACAATTCAAACCACAAGAGTCATATTAATATCATCATACTCCGGTAATCCGTCTCATAATCATACTTATCAACTTGTTTATGTAATAATCATCAACTCAATAACATCAACATTCAATCCAAAACGAAATCCAAAGATGAAGAGTAATTACCTTTTTGAAGGAATGGATTTAATCCCAAGTTTGAATCCGTTTCCAATCGATTGCAAGCTTAACATTGTTATGGATGATTAACTCCACCATAATCCAGTGTTTGGAACTTCAAACATCTCTCTAAGAACTCTCTCTATCGGTTGCAAGGAAGGAATAGACGAAAATGAAGAAAATAGGTGAAATGCATCTTAACACCCGTCTGCCCATATATAAACTGTACATTACTAGCGTGCGCTACCTTCACAAAATAGCGAGCATTAATATTCTTAGTGTGCGCTCACTGTCTTTGTTAGCATGCGCTATCGCAGTCCAGAAGCTACTGCCTTACTTCATACAATGATTTACGTACGCAATGCCCATGCAATAGCATACATAAACGCCTCTATTTAGCATACACAAACTTTAAACCATAGCGTGCGCTACTCATAGTTGACTTGCTACAGTCTGCACCTACCCCTTGTCCCCACATGCTGAAAGCACCCGACAAAGCAAAGATTCCTTTGGACCGATCTAATATTAGTGTGCGCTAACCATATGCATTAGCGTGCGCTAGTCCTTCATAGAACACATCCGTTGACCTTGTCGAAACATGCACCGAAAGTGGCCGCATCCACACGTAAATTACTTCTGATCTGTTCAGCACTAGCGTGCACTGACTTTGGATTTTAGCGTGCGCTAAACTTGCACGATAGCGTGTGCTATGCTTGAATATTAGCGTGCGCAATAAGACTATACTTAGCCATTTTTAGCTATCCTTGTCCAATGTCTCAACATACTAGATACGTATATACGACATACTGAGTATACATACTCCTTCCAATAATATTCCCATATGATACACAATATCCTCAAATGCAATTGTCGACCAAGTACGACAATGATACTAATACAAATGTCTCTGTCCTTCAATTTTTTTATCCATACTGTACAGATTCCACGTTGTACAACATAACTCGGATAAAATAACCTTAAACAATAGTAGTAGAAATTCCATATATTACATACTACACCACTTAAAATAAGTTTCGTCCTAGAAACTTGCAATCCGTCATAAAAAAACAAACCGTTCAACCAAAATATTCTGAAACTATCACGACAATGATCAATCATCATCATTACCGAATAACCAAAATAGCATACTTACAAATACGCAAAGTCGACGATCTCCTGAGCTACTGGCAAGTGACTTCACTGTAAAGCCTCAATACCCTTACAATCACAATTCCATGAGTCTCAACAAAATATATCTGTAATACCCAGTTGTAATTCAGTAATTATCATTCAGTATTTATCATTCAGTAATTTCACTCATTAATGATCATTTGTCACTCATATTCAATCATGGTATTCATCGTTCAGAGTAATTGTATCGTGTATCAATCGTCATTCATCACTAATCTAATTGGAGTTTCGTGCCGTGTTTATCATCATTGTCTTTTTCATTGTGGGTTGTGCGTGAGGAGTAGCGCACGCTACGTACTCTTTTTAGCGCGCGCTAATTGAGTACAGGTAGTGCACGCTACCACTCAGCATTAGCGCACGCTAATGTTACCCTGGCTGCAGTCCAGAAGGTACTGGACTGCAGGTGAGTTATAAGTAGCGCACGCTACGAATGGTAAGTAGCGCGCGCTAGTGGGTTGTAGTAGCGCACGCTAATATATGGTGTAGCGCGCGCTAACATCGGATCAGGTTGGGTCCAGTAGCTACTGGACTGCATTGAATTAATTCATAGTGCACGCTATGAGCGGTTTTTAGCGTACGCAATCGATGTTGTAGCGCACGCTAAATATTGATTGTAGCATACGCTACCGAGATCAGATCATAGGACAGGAGGTTTTGGACTTCAGTACTGGACAGCAGATATTTAGCTTGCGCACGCTAACAATTGGAGTTAACGCACGCTATTGGGATGGAGTTAGCGCACGCTACCAAGTTGTAGCGTACGCTAACGGGTCAGCCAGAGTTCACTGGAATGTACGTACAACTCGTTAGCGCACGCTAAATAACAGGTTATAGCGTGCGCTAATCTGGAGCAGTATAAATTGGACAGTTAGCCTGAGTTTCGTCATTTTCTCACTTCTCTTCGTTTTTGAGCGACTCTGGGCGATTTCAGGCGACTTGGAGTGTTCTCTTCGAGCTGCTATCACCTATCATCGTCTTCAAGTCTTTGAGTTGGATTAATCATCACTTCATCATCTCCTTAACATCAAATCAAAGGTATTAATCTCTTGGATCTAGAATTTCGGATTTTTGAGTTTTCCTTCCGATTTCTTCGTGTAAGCTTGGATTGTTGTTGGAATATTTTAGATATGGATTATCTACCTTGTATAAATGTATTCCTATGGATTTAATGGCTATTTTGGGGATTTATATCAAGAACCCTTGGGGTTGACTTCGGTTAAATTGGGGATTTCCGATTGACGTTGTTGTAATCTTGAATTTTGGATTCCTATGGGAGTATTGATATCATTGAAAGTGTTTTGATGGTTTGAAATACTCATCTTGGAGTTGGTTTCGATATATTCGAGTTTGGATATTGTTGTATCGACGTTTGAGTCGGTTATGATCGTATTTGATTCGTGTAATGATCGAATTATTGGTAAATTGTGTTATTCAAGGTTGTTCGAGCGACCGACATTTCATTTAGGACGTTGTTCGTGGACGGACATTCTTCATCGGTGTTGTGTAAGTTAATTCTTACTCGGTTAAAAGGATTTCATTCCTTTTTGTTGTTGATCATTCATAATCATAACTCATTCATCATTGTGTTAATCATATTGAGACTTGTAATTGTCGAAGAATCACTTCATTAACGAGGAACGGCGGTTCCAATCATTTCATTGAAACTATCAATCACTTCATTATTACTTTCATCTCGGTGAGTCATTCTTGACTTTGTCAGATTATTATTATTCATTGATATTCATTGTGGTCATTCTCGTTCATATGACCTTCTGGGTTCATATTGCGTGGCCGGGTGTGGCTGTGTGGAATTTTTAGTCGGGCACACGATGGTCATGTATTGGGTTCACCGATACATTGGACCGTGCACACGGTAAAGCTTAACTCCGTGAGACTAATTAGGTACAAAGACGGGTGTGTCCGGTCATTCGTCTTGTACACTTGCACAGAACATTACGGGCGTACTATGATACTCCTCTTCAGCGTAATTCATAACTAAGGATATTTCATAACTTCAGTTATATCATGATTGTGTATTTTCAACCCTTGAGGATTGTTGTTCTGTGTAACTAACCCCGTTGGGGGATTTTGTTTTCAGGTCACGGCAAGGAAAAGGCACGGGAAGAGCATGTTGACGGCGACGAGTCCCAGTGATACTAGTAGGGGGCCCTATCTTTCCGGTTATTTCAGTCATTTCAGTCATTTCAGTTATTTCCGTCATTTGTATTTCCGCTGCAAATTCCGTTTGAGATGTTTATTTATTTAGGGTGGTGTATTTTATCTTCACATAAAATATACTAGTATTCTGTATTATCCTGGTGTATTGTACTTAAACTCCTCATCGGAGTATTTGGTAATATAATGTGGTTCGGTACTACAATTATATTATTTAATTCATCATTTTCATTCGCCTGGTGGGTCCCAGTCGGGGATTCACGGCACTGTAATATCCGCCTAGTTCGGGGTGTTACAGAGTTGGTATCGGAGACAGGTTTTGAATACTACCTTCCGAGTCATGTCTCATTTGAAATCATCGTCATCGGGCTAGTATCATTGGACTTTCGCGTCACGTGTGACCTGTGCAAATGCCGAGCCAATCAGACCAAGAACTGTAAGATTTCTAACGCCATGGTATAATTTCTGGCGATAATCATTCATTCATAATTCATCAGTTAACAATCCTCAATCATCATTGTCATTTTGACCAGGACGGTCAGGTTAACTCATTAATCACTCAATTCATTTTATCACTCGGTTGTTGATCTGGAAGATCATATCATTAATCTTGTTAACTTGTTCAAGATAATCATTTCAATAATTTCATCAGATAATCATGTCACCTCAGTTAATCACTCATGTAATCGCTGTGTTAGAGCGTGTATGCTCATTTTCATCATCTCATGTCATAATCATAACGTGATATTCATGCGGGAAATATAATCATCATGTGACTTTCCTACTTCAGTATGGAGGGGGCAAGAAGAGGACGTGGAGGACGAGGCCGTGGAGCGGGCCGAATCCCCAGAACTCGTGTGAACACACGTGCGAATGCCAGGAATAATGCTAATTCATCGAGCAGCGACGCTGCCACTCATTCACCTGGACGCGATCATTCACTATCAGGGAGTCGTACCCGGGACACAGATCAGTCAGAGGGTGTTCGGGTTGACCCACTCGCTTTTATGCAGGGCATGATGGCCCAACTGACGCAGATGGCACAACTTATGGAGACGATGCACAACTCAGTCAATCAAAATCAACAGGCTCCTCCGCCGCCACCTCAGAGGCAAGAGAGGGGTGTAAGCAGTATCATTGGCGATATCTCTAGCCAGCAACCACCTACCTTCGAGGGCTCATCTGAGCCGGCGGATATTGTTCATTGGCTCGAACATTTCGAGAAGTTATTTGCTATGGTGGATTGCCCTGAAGGGCAAAAAGTTTCAGTTGCGGCTTACTACCTGGGTAAGAGCGCTCATTCTTGGTGGTTATCGTTGAAGCCCACCGAAGGATCATGTACTTGGGATCAGTTCAAGACTCATGATGGAGAGGTATTATCCGGCCCCACTCAGAGAGGCCAAGCTGTCATAACTACTCACTCCCGACCCCTCATCAGACGAGGATGTTCTCGCCATTGCCGAGAAATTTCAGGAACTTCTTCCGTTCGCCTCATCTATCATTCATTCCGAGGCGGATAAGATTAAGTATTTCAGCAAGAGGCTGAAACCCCATATGAGACTACAGATGCTTAATCATAATTGCACCACGTTGGCCGAATTCATTGAGAAAGCTCTTACCTATGAGCTTACAGCTAAGGAGATTGCTAAGCAGCAACCTTCATCTGCTAGCAAGAAGTCCAAGAACCGTAATCAGTCTGACGGCAGTCAGGCCATTTTCAAGAAACCTCGTGCGGGCTCTGCTTGTTCTGAGCGATCTCCTGTGACGTCTAAACCCGCGGAATCTCAGTCACGAGCGGCCAGTTCGGCCATCACCTGTTATAACTGTGGGGATCTTGGTCATGTCAGCACCAAGTGTCCAAGACAGTCTGTCACGTGTCATAACTGTGGAATTGTTGGGCATAAGGCTTGTTTTTGCCGTAGGGACTCCAAACCTACTCAGACGTCATCTCAGGGCCCTAAGAAGTCAGCCGTTCAGAATCAGGCCACTCAATCAACGTCGTTTAAAACGACAGGAGCGACTAAAGGTGGAGCCTATAGCCAGCAGACGAGAGCGTCTAGTGCCGGAACTAGCAAGCCCCGGATTTATGAGATGAAGAAGACCGATGATCCAGAGGCCCGAATGATCTCAGGTACACTCGATATTCTATCTCAACCTGTGTGTACCCTTTTTGATACTGGTGCATTGCATTCATTCATTTCCGAGTCATGTTTGAGTAGACTACGTCTGGGTAGTGCTACTAGTTGTGAGCCTTATGTCATTGGTCTACCTAATGGTAGACGAATTATTGGTAATTGTGAGATTCAGAATTGTCCGGTTCAGCTTCATGGTCGTGTATGGCCAGCGGACTTAATCGTAGTAGATTTGCCGAGAGACGACGTCATCTTGGGTATTGATTGGATGGATCGTCATGATGCCATCATTAGTGTCCGTAAGCGTATGGTCACTATCATTTCAGACAATGGGGTCGAATGTGTATTTCAGGGAGGTAATCCCGGCTGTTCTGGTAAGGTCATTAATTTGATGAAAGCAGTGAGATTACTCAATCAGGGGTGTGTTGGTTATTGGTGCTATATGTCCAAAACCGAGAAATCATCAGTAATATTGACGGATATTCCGGTAGTGAGGGAATATGCCGATGTTTTTCCAGACGAGTTACCTGGTTTGCCTCCACAGAGAGATGTGGAATTCACGATTGAGTTGGAGCCCGGTACGTCCCCGATATCGAAGGCACCGTACCGGATGGCCCCGACCGAAATGCAGGAATTAAAGAACCAACTTGAGGAGTTGTTCGAGAAGGGTTATATTCGACCGAGTGCGTCCCCGTGGGGAGCACCATTGTTATTTGTCAAGAAGAAGGATGGTTCTTTTCGCTTGTGCATTGATTATCGGGAGTGGAACAGGGTGACAATCAAGAATAAGTATCCCTTACCCCGTATTGATGATCTCTTAGATCAACTTCAGGGAGTTTCAGTATTTTCCAAGATCGACTTAAGATCTGGATATCATCAGCTGCGGATTCGAGAGTCGGATATCGCGAGGACGGTGTTTCGAACACGCTATGGTCATTTTAAGTTTGTGGTTATGCCGTTTGGATTGACTAATGTACCTGCGGTATTCATGGAGTTAATGAATCGGGTTTTCATCGACTTTTTGGATCAGTTTGTTGTTGTCTTCATCGATGAAATTTTGATTTATTCTCGTGACCGGGAGGAACACGAGTTTCACCTTCATCAAGTGCTCGACGTGTTGAGACGAGAACAACTCTATGGGAAGTTTTCCAAATGTGAGTTCTGGATGTCCGAAGTGACGTTTCTCGGACACGTAATTTCATCAGACGGAGTTCGTGTCGATCCTCAGAAGACAGAGGCTATTCGAGATTGGCTACCTCCGAAGAATGTTAAGGAAATCCGAAGCTTTCTCGGATTAGCCGGTTATTATCGGCGGTTTGTGGAAGGATTCTCCCAAATTGCTCAACCATTGACGAACCTCTTGCGAAAGGATAAGAAATACATGGGGTCCGATGCGTGTCAACGGAGTTTTGAGGAACTCAAGAGCTGGTTAATGTCAGCACCTATACTTTCCTTGCCGCAAGGGACGGAAGGATTTGTGGTTTATAGTGATGCGTCCGGACAGGGTCTCGGATGTGTGCTCATGTAGAATGGGAAGGTTATTGCCTATGCTTCACGGCAATTGAGACCTTACGAAGTTAATTATCCGATCCACGACCTGGAGCTAGCAGCCGTGGTGTTCGCTTTGAAAATCTGGCGTCATTACCTTTATGGCGTCACTTGTCAGATATTCACCGATCATAAGAGTTTAAAGTATATATTTACTCAGAAGGAGTTAAATATGCGACAGAGACGGTGGTTAGAACTAATCAAAGATTATGATATCGAGATCCTTTACCACCTGGGCAAGGCGAACGTTGTCGCCGACGCCTTGAGTCGTAAGTACGTTCAGGAGCAGATGCTTGCTTGCTTAACAGTTCAGAAGGAGCTTCAGCAGGAATTCCTTAGACCCGAGATCGAGGTCTGGCTTCAGCGAGTTCAGGGACAGCTTTGTATGTTAGAGATTTCATCGTCTCTTGAGGAGGAAATCAGGGAGAATCAGGGTTCAGACCCAGCATTGTTGCGCATCCGTGAGGATTTGTCTCAGGGAAAAGCCCCTGGATTCGTGGTCCACGAGTATGGACTTTTGCGTTTTAAGAATCGGTTGTGCGTACCGGCGAATGACGAGTTGAAAAACTCGATTTTGAGAGAAGCTCATGCTACCCCTTATTCCGTTCACCCGGGGTCTAGCAAGATGTATAAAGACTTGAAACAAAATTACTCGTGGAGTAATATGAAGCGAGAAGTCGCGGAATTTGTTTCGAAATGCTTAACCTGTCAACAAGTCAAGATAGAACATCAGCGACCGGCGGGTATGCTGAAACCGCTCCCTATTCCAGAGTGGAAGTGGGAAGACATTTCTATGGATTTCATCACGAGTTTGCCGACGAGTCGTCGTGGCATGAATACGATCTGGGTGATTGTGGACCGCTTAACTAAATCAGCTCATTTCCTTGAGATTAAGGATATGTGGGGTCCCGAGAGACTTACCCAGCTGTTCATCAAAGAGATAGTGAGATTGCACGGTACTTCTAAGAGTATCGTCTCTGGTCGTGATGGGCGATTCATGTCTCATTTTTGGAAATCAGTTCATCGTGCTATGGGAACTCAGCTTAATCTCAGTACCGCTTTTCATCCTCAGTTCGACGGGCAATCAGAGAGAACCATTCAGACATTAGAGGACATGTTGAGGGCATGCGTCCTCGATTAGAAAGACGATTGGGAAGCCCAACTACCATTGATCGAATTCACGTATAATAATAGTTGGCATGCTTCGATTAAGATGGCACCTTACGAGGCCTTGTACGGTCGTCGTTGTCGATCTCCTTTGTGTTGGGATGACCTATCAGAATCAATCGGCACTGAGCCCGATATGCTTATAGCCGCCCGTGAGAAGGTAGCTTTGATCAGGAGTCGTTTGTTGACCGCTCAGAGTCGACAGAAATCATATGCAGATAACCATCGTCGACCATTAGATTTTGAGACAGGTGACCACGTGTTGGTCAAGGTATCCCCGAGTCATGGTATCTTCCGTTTTGGGAAGAGGGGAAAGTTGAGTCCGAGATTCATTGGACCGTTTGAGATTTTGGATCAAGTAGGCGAGTTAGCTTATCGTTTGGCTTTACCTCCGGCGTTGAGCCGAATTCATAATGTGCTTCACATCTCTCAGTTGCGGAAGTATGTTGCCGACCCGAGTCACATACTTCAGTTCGATGAAATCGAGATCGCCGATGATCATTCATATGAGGAGCGTCCTATACGAGTTTTAGAGCGGCAAATCAAACAGTTGAGGAATAAGACGATTCCTTTGGTGAAAATTCAGTGGTCTAGACATGGAGTCGAAGAGGCTACTTGGGAAACCGAGGATAGTATGCGGGAGAGTCATCCCGAGTTGTTTGACCCTTAGTTTCGGGGACGAAACTCTTTTAAGGGGGGGTGTATGTAATACCCGGTTGTAATTCAGTAATTATCATTCACTATTTATCATTCAGTAATTTCACTCATTAATGATCATTTGTCACTCATATTCAATCATGGTATTCATCGTTCAGAGTAATTGTATCGTGTATCAATCGTCATTCATCAATAATCTAATTGGAGTTTCGTGCCGTGTTTATCATCATTGTCTTTTTCATTGTGGGCTGTGCGTGAGGAGTAGCGCATGCTACGTACTCTTTTTAGCGCGCGCTAATTGAGTACAGGTAGTGCACGCTACCACTCAGCATTAGCGCACGCTAATGTTACCCTGGCTGCAGTCCAGAAGGTACTGGACTGCAGGTGAGTTATAAGTAGTGCACGCTACGAATGGTAAGTAGCGCGCGCTAGTGGGTTGTAGTAGCGCACGCTAATATATGGTGTAGTGCGCGCTAACGTCAGATCAGGTTGGGTCCAGTGGCTACTGGACTGCATTGAATTAATTGATAGCGCACGCTATGAGCGGTTTTTAGCGTACGCAATCGATGTTGTAGCGCACGCTAAATATTGATTGTAGCGCACGCTACCGAGATCAGATCAGAGGACAGGAGGTTCTGGACTTCAGTACTGGACATCAGATATTTAGCTAGCGCACGCTAACAATTGGAGTTAACGCACGCTATTGGGATGGAGTTAGCGCACGCTACCAAGTTGTAGCGTATGTTAACGGGTCAGCCAGAGTTCACTGGAATGTACGTACAACTCGTTAGCGCACGCTAAATAACAGGTCATAGCGTGCGCTAATCTGGAGCAGTATAAATTGGACAGTTAGCCTGAGTTTCGTCATTTTCTCACTTTTCTTCGTTTTTGAGCGACTCCGGGCGATTTCGGGCGACTTGGAGTGTTCTCTTCGAGCTGCTATCACCTATCATCGTCTTCAAGTCTTTGAGTTGGATTAATCATCACTTCATCATCTCCTTAACATCAAATCAAAGGTATTAATCTCTTAGATCTAGAATTTCGGATTTTTGAGTTTTCCTTCCGATTTCTTCGTGTAAGCTTGGATTGTTGTTGGAATATTTTAGATATGGATTATCTACCTTGGATAAATGTATTCCTACGGATTTAATGGCTATTTTGGGGATTTATATCAAGAACCCTTGGGGTTGACTTCGGTTAAATTGGGGATTTCCGATTGACGTTGTTGTAATCTTGAATTTTGGATTCCTATGGGATTATTGATATCATTGAAAGTGTTTTGATGGTTTGAAATACTCATCCTGGAGTTGGTTTCGATATATTCGAGTTTGGATATTGTTGTATCGACGTTTGAGTCGGTTATGATCGTATTTGATTCGTGTAATGATCGAATTATTGGTAAATTGTGTTATTCAAGGTTGTTCGAGCGACCGACATTTCATTTAGGACGTTGTTCATGGACGGACATTCTTCATCGGTGTTGTGTAAGTTAATTCTTACTCGGTTAAAAGGATTTCATTCCTTTTTGTTGTTGATCATTCATAATCATAACTCATTCATCATTGTGTTAATCATATTGAGACTTGTAATTGTCGAAGAATCACTTCATTAACGAGGAACGGCGGTTCCAATCATTTCATTGAAACTATCAATCACTTCATTATTACTTTCATCTCGGTGAGTCATTCTTGACTTTGTCAGATTATTATTATTCATTGATATTCATTGTGGTCATTCTCGTTCATATGACCTTCTGGGTTCATATTGCGTGGCCGGGTGTGGCTGTGTGAAATTTTTAGTCGGGCACACGATGGTCATGTATTGGGTTCACCGATACATTGGACCGCACACCAGAAAGCTTAACTCCGTGAGACTAATTAGGTACAAGGACGGGTGTGTCCGGTCATTCGTCTTGTACACTTGCACAGAACATTACGGGCGTACTATGATACTCCTCTTTAGCGTAATTCATAACTAAGGATATTTCATAACTTTAGTTATATCATGATTGTGTATTTTCAACCCTTGAGGATTGTTGTTCTGTGTAACTGACCCCGTTGGGGGATTTTGTTTTTAGGTCACGGCAAGGCAAAGGCACGGGAAGAGCATGTTGACGGCGACGAGTCCCAGTGATACTAGTAGGGGGCCCCAGTCTTTCCGGTTATTTCAGTCATTTCAGTCATTTCAGTCATTTCAGTCATTTCCGTCATTTGTATTTCCGCTGCGAATTCCGTTTGAGATGTTTATTTATTTAGGGTGGTGTATTTTATCTTCACATAAAATATACTAGTATTCTGTATTGCCCTGGTGTATTGTACTTAAACTCCTCATCGGAGTATTTGGTAATATAATGTGGTTCAGTACTACAATTATATTATTTAATTCATCATTTTCATTCGCCTGGTGGGTCCCAGTCGGGGATTCACGGCACTGTAATATCCGCCTAGTTCGGGGTGTTACAGAGTTGGTATCGGATACAGGTTTTGAATACTACCTTCCGAGTCATGTCTCATTTGAAATCATCGTCATCGGGCTAGTATCATTGGACTTTCGCGTCACGTGTGACCTGTGCAAATGCCGAGCCAATCAAACCAAGAACTGTAAGATTTCTAACGCCATGGTATAATTTCTGGCGATAATCATTCATTCATAATTCATCAGTTAACAATCCTCAATCATCATTGTCATTTTGACCAGGACGGTCAGGTTAACTCATTAATCACTCAATTCATTTTATCACTCGGTTGTTAATCTGGAAGATCATATCATTAATCTTGTTAACTTGTTCAAGATAATCATTTCAATAATTTCATGAGATAATCATGTCACCTCAGTTAATCACTCATGTAATCGCTGTGTTAGAGCGTGTATGCTCATTTTCATCATCTCATGTCATAATCATAACGTGATATTCATGCGGGAAATATAATCATCATGTGACTTTCCTACTTCAGTATGGAGGGGGCAAGAAGAGTACGTGGAGGACGAGGCCGTGGAGCGGGCTGAATCCCCAGAACTCGTGTGAACACACGTGCGAATGCCAGGAATAATGCTAATTCATCGAGCAGCGACGTTGCCACTCATTCACCTGGATGCGATCATTCACTATCAGGGAGTCGTACCCGGGACACAGCTCAATCAGAGGGTGTTCGGGTTGACCCGCTCGCTTTTATGCAGGGCATGATGGCCCAACTGATGCAGGTGGCACAACTTATGGAGACGATGCACAACTCAGTCAATCAAAATCAACAGGCTCCTCCGCCGCCATCTCAGAGGCAAGAGAGGGGTGTAAGCAGTATCATTGGCGATATCTCTCGCCAGCGACCACCTACCTTCGAGGGCTCATCTGAGCCGGCAGATATTGTTCATTGGCTCGAACATTTCGAGAAGTTATTTGCTATGGTGGATTGCCCTGAAGGGCATAAAGTTTTAGTTGCGGCTTACTACCTGGGTAAGAGCGCTCATTCTTGGTGGTTATCGTTGAAGCCCACTGAAGGATCATGTACTTGGGATCAGTTCAAGACTCTCATGATGGAGAGGTATTATCCGGCCCCACTCAGAGAGGCCAAGCTGTCAGAACTACTCACTCCCGACCCCTCATCAGACGAGGATGCTCTTGCCATTGCCGAGAAATTTTAGGAACTTCTTTCGTTCGCCTCATCTATCATTCATTCCGAGGCGGATAAGATTAAGTATTTCAGCAAGAGGCTGAAACCCCGTATGAGACTACAGTTGCTTAATCATAATTGCACCACGTTGGCCGAATTTATTGAGAAAGCTCTTACCTATGAGCTTACAGCTAAGGAGATTGCTAAGCAGCAACCTTCATCTGCTAGCAAGAAGTCCAAGAACTGTAATCAGTCTGACGGCAGTCAGGCCATTTTCAAGAAATCTCGTGCGGGCTCTGCTTTTGTCTGAGCGATCTCCTGTGACGTCTAAACCCGCGGAATCTCAGTCACGAGCGGCCAGTTCGGCCATCACCTGTTATAACTGTGGGCATCTTGGTCATGTCAGCACTAAGTGTCCGAGACAGTCTGTCACGTGTCATAACTGTGGAATTGTTGGGCATAAGGCAGGTTTTTGCCGTAGGGACTCCAAACCTACTCAGACGTCATCTCAGGCCCCTAAGGCCACTGCTCGTAATCAGGCCACTCAATCAGCGTCGTTTAAAACGACAGGAGCGACTAAAGGTGGAGCCTATAGCCAGCAGACGAGAGCGTCCGGTGCCGGAACTAGCAAGCCCCGGATTTATGATATGAAGAAGACCGATGATCCAGAGGCCCGAATGATCTCAGGTACACTCGATATTCTATCTCAACCTGTGTGTACCCTTTTTGATACTGGTGCATCGCATTCATTCATTTCCGAGTCATGTTTGAGTAGACTACGTCTGGGTAGTGCTACTAGTTGTGAGCCTTATGTCATTGGTCTACCTGATGGTAGACGAATTATTGGTAATTGTGAGATTCAGAATTGTCCGATTCAGCTTCATGGTCGTGTATGGCCAGCGGACTTAATCATAGTAGATTTGCCGAGAGACGACGTCATCTTGGGTATTGATTGGATGGATCGTCATGATGCCATCATTAGTGTCCGTAAGCGTATGGTCACTATCATTTCAGACAATGGAGTCGAATGTGTGTTTCAGGGAGGTAATCCCGGCTGTTCTGGTAAGTTCATTAATTTGATGAAAGCAGTGAGATTACTCAATCAGGGGTTTGTTGGTTATTGGTGCTATATGTCCAAAACCGAGAAATCATCAGTAATATTGACGGATATTCCGGTAGTGAGGGAATATGCCGATGTTTTTCCAGACGAGTTACCTGGTTTTCCTCCACAGAGAGATGTGGAATTCACGATTGAGTTGGAGCCCGATACGTCCCCGATATCGAAGGCACCGTACCGGATGGCCTCGACCGAAATGCAGGAATTAAAGAACCAACTTGAGGAGTTGTTCGAGAAGGGTTATATTCGACCGAGTGCGTCCCCGTGGGGAGCACCAGTGTTATTTGTCAAGAAGAAGGATGGTTCTTTTCGCTTGTGCATTGATTATCGGGAGTTGAACAGGGTGATAATCAAGAATAAGTATCCCTTACCCCGTATTGATGATCTCTTAGATCAACTTCAGGGAGCTTCAGTATTTTCCAAGATCGACTTAAGATCTGGATATCATCAGTTGCGGATTCGAGAGTCGGATATCGCGAGGACGGCATTTCGAACACGCTATGGTCATTTTGAGTTTGTGGTTATGCCATTTGGATTGACTAATGCACCTGCGGTATTCATGGAGTTAATGAATCGGGTTTTCATCGACTTGTTGGATCAGTTTGTTGTTGTCTTCATCGATGACATTTTGACTAATCCCGAAACATCGACACAACGTCCGAACGCTCATACGATCGTTAACAATGATCAATCAACAAATTAACCGAGAATACCATTGACATGATAAACTCCAATACGACCAACCAAATGTCAAAACACAAATGAGAATATCATCAATATGATAACCTCCAATATAACCAACGAATGATCAACGATAATCGAGAATACCTTCACAAGGTAAGCTCCAACAAGATAAACATATAATCACAGGACGAATAACATTCTCAAAACGTTACACAAATCACATAGTACATGTCCCGGTTTCACAAAACTCGTCGTTCCAAAATCATATTCTGCACTGAGTCTACAATACGCAGCATATTTCTCTTATCCGATCAATCAACCGATCATCCCTGGATAACAAAACTACCATACTAAAGTTTGAATCTCTTTTTCATCGTACCATACTGATGTATTATCCAGTTCGTGAGTCACACTCATAACTTCACCATGATATGCATTATGCACTAAATACGTATGTATATCAATCACATTTTCAAAACCAGTTCGAAATCATATAATCTTGTCAAGAAGACAAATTTTCGAAAGTTCTTTCAAGGGTTTCAAAACTCCAAAACATAAATTTTAGTAAGACCACAAAATCAATTTTCGAAAAATTAAACTGGCTCGCTAATGCCAAGTATTCGATAACAGTTTCCATCGAATCCACACGATTTCGAAGTTTTAAAATGAAAACTATGCAAATAATTGACCACATCCATACTCATGTACACCAATTCGGTTCGTCACCAATTCCACGGACATTCTATCGGAAAACCACACGATAGAGTTCCAAAATCTTAATGTATAGACTCCGACAAAAACTCCTTTTCCACATATGACTCGCAACGTCAACAATTAACCCATCCTGGATCACCTCAACCATGCTATGACAAAACATTAAATAATCAATAAATCAAACACAACGAAAGACTACCCGAGAGGTCTCATTTGAACAAATAAATCAAAACCCCAAAAGGCGGAAATAAAATAGATAAATGATTGGTAAAGTGTTTTAAAAATCCCAGGAGTTTTAGGAAATAATAAAGCCTTTTGAAACATTAGGGTCTCAACCCGTATCTCGTTCCGCATTACAAGAAGTTTAAAAAGTAGAAATCCCTTTTGGACCTCAAGTCCTGAGTTATAAAACTATTTCAAAATCGATTGGGTCTCGGCCCAAAAATCATTTTCCGTAAAACATCCGTGAAATATTCATTTTGAAAAGTATCATTTTCAAATGCTCAAAAACAGTTCATATATCTCAAAATGAATTAACATGACTACATATTCTCCTCAACCATCCACAACTTCTCCCAAATGCACAACTCCGTTCCAAAGTTTAACCGACAAATGGATTTCCAAAATCATAGCTTCTCAAGATTATCAATCTTGTCCCAACTCTGTCATCTCATACTGTAACGCATAATATCTTTCTGAATCTCAAAGCATATCAACTTAGAATGGGAACAAATCTCAATGCAATTCAAAAATCCAAATACTTACAGATCGTGAAGCCGACGATTCCCCGTGATACTAGCATATGTCTCGACTCAACTCAACACAGATATTTTCAAAACACACATTTTGCAAACTCAGTTCAACTCGAGAACACAACACATCTCTATCCGAAGAAACATGTTAGTATCATTTGGAAAAGTTTACAATGACCCCAGTACCACACAGGTAATTCACATAATGCACAAGCCCGAGTGAACAACAAAAATCTACGGATCTAGTATTAGTCAATCGACAACTCGAGTGACGCAACAAAATAAGACCCAACTCGACCCGAATGCCTAGGTTTTCACAACCTAAGCTCCGATACCATATTCTGTAACACCCCCAGAGCCATCCAGGAATATTACAGCGTCGTAGGTCCCGAGATGGAACCCACAAGGCTAAAGGAAATTTTTGCAAACATTTACAAATGCCCAAGAGGCTAACGAAGGTACTATCTTTTAAAAATTCCCAAAGACTTTACAAAACCCGTTTGACAAAACCGTCGTAAAATCTCATTTGAAAGGATAAGGCCCAAAATGCCAAAAATCAACAGTTTGAAAACATACGTTAAGTTATCGCTTACACGTGCCGACAGAATAGTTTAGAAAACGATTGCCAAAGTAACCTAAGTTACCAGATACCAAAAGCCCATTTAAAAATACTCACGCAGCGGAAAAAACAAACAATTAAAATACTCTAGCAGCGGAATACAAGAACTGATCAGAAAACTCAATACACAAATACATGCCCTAGCCAGTATCCTCCGGGAAGTTCATCTCTCCACGACCGCTACAAGCTTGATATTCCAAGAACCTAAAAAGAAAGCCCACGACGGGGTCAGTCATAATACCCAACAATGATAACGATCACATCACATCAATAATTACATATCAATGAAAATACTAAGTAAGAATACGACCAATGTAATCTTACCGCCATAACTTTACCAACTCGTGATAATAATTACCAAAGTTCACATCTCGTATCTTTTCAACAACACAATAAGCTCATACCGAAATATCTGTATTGTATCTCAACAATACCCAAGGTTCTCAAAACATTATCATAACTCACTGTTACGAAATCTACTAACTCTGTCCAACCCAATCCGTCGGGTAACCTCATCACATCTCAACACGATAATCGATTGTCCATCAAAAGACAACTACCAAAGGAAATACGGAACATACCTCGAGATGCAAAATACCACGACAATCATGTCAGTCTAGTCCGAGATCCGATCAATACATCATACGGATACAGTCCTAACACAAGACCTACAAATGCATACTCATATGACAACGTCAATATGCTCACATCAATAACAATAATGTATACTTATGGCAAACCCATAATATACATATGCACAACAACAACATATGGTAATCCAACAATCCAGCGCACACAGCTATAGATTCCCATGATGATCCCGTCGGACCAACGCATGGTGGAAATACATGTCCAACGATCCAGCGCACGCAGCTATAGATATCTTATGTTGATCCTGTCGGACCAACGCATGGTGGACATATGACAACAATGCACAACTGCAAAAACAACAGTACACAATGCACGACAACAACAATGCACAAATGCATGACAACAACAATACACAAATGTATCACAACATGACCGACACAAATGATAAAAATGATTAGAGTACTTGCCCCAAGTCCTTCGAGAGCGATCTCAATGTCTAAACCATCACCAACCATTATCCTCAATACTCGACGGTCCAAAATATCACGGACTGCGGATGATTCATATCTTCGTCTTTATCACAATGTATCCTCGATACTCAAGTATACCAATAATAAAAGTAAATCAATACATTATGATTTAACTCCCAAAAATCGGAAAACCACATCAAATCCAAATCTCCAGAGTTCACAATTATAATCATCGCTATACCAATTATAAAGGAATGAAACTGAAACCATTAATTAAATATTATAAATTGTGCAAGTAATAACTTGCCTCGATACCAATGAAGTCGTTACCAATTCCTTGCCGTCGTCTACGAACTCCTCAGCCCCGACCAAAGCAATCTACAAACATTCTCGAATACGACCGCAAGCATGGTTCTAATCACCGATCAATAATCTCAACCTATTACAATAATCGATAAACAACAAGTTCGATAACAATCAACAATACAATCAACAAACCCAACGGTTCTACAATATCTCGGTTAACCACTAGTCCGAACAATACAACTCAATCCATTACGAACTCACAACCGTAATACAATTATGTACACTATCTGTTGACATAGCGCACGTCAATCACTTAACGTAGCGTGTGCTAAGTCGCTTCAGTTAGCGTGCGCTAGTCAGTAAAACTAGCGTGCGCTAATGACATGCAGTTGCATGCATTTCAGGTACCGATCAACATATGGCGATTACGAATATCAGACCTGAATTTTTTTGGGGGTAATTTTGAAACTTCTGAAATTTTTTTAAATACCCAAAACCTCAAGGGTGGTTTTTGTAATTATCCTGCTCTTTGTACAGCCCTTCTACTTCTGTCTGTGAAATTTACTTCGCGTTGGCATCCATCTGAGCAAGATTCTACTCGGAGAAAGATTCTACTCGGAGCAAGAAGTGAGTATGTCTTGTTGTTACCCAAAATATTATCCGGAGATAGTATTGCTGGAATGATCGAGTAACAAACAAATGCGAGAACACTTCCGTGAGAAAATAAATAACACAAGATTTGTCGGGGTTGTTAATCCCGGGCTTGAATGCTCTCGCGAGATGTTATTAATAAGTATACTGTTGAGTACAAATATTAATGTTAGAATCTATTACAATGAGTGTAAAGACTTCTAGTTATCTAAGCTGTAGAACGTGTAGATTGCCGGAAGAACCAGATATGAAGCTCTGTGAGTTCTTGCTATTGATGTTCAGTGTCTGAGAATGTATCTATCTCTGTATATCTTTTACTGTACTCACAATGATGTGATCCCTCTCCTGCTGCCGTGTTATGAGCCTCCTATTTATAGGAGACAAGGTTGCTGGGACCTCTCCGGCGATCGCTGGCGACCGCCGTTTTCTATATTATAATAAGATGGACGATTGTCCCGTCACGTGGGGCTGTTCCCTTAAAGTCTGGGGCTGCTGCTGGCGGCCAGCTGTGTGAGCCAATGGGAAGCCTGCACGCATCTTGAGTCGCTGTCCGGGGAGGACCCACTTTGTACCTTTCGGCGGCCCTATCGGTAGGTGAGGTAGGTGACAGACTGGGGTCAAAGGTCTTATCTGTCGGCGCCTTTTGTGGATCTGCACGTGGGTCTCCGTCCAAGATTCGGTCTTCGACGACTTTGACGGATGTTGGATTTATACGTGGCACGAGACGATCGTCTCTGGTTGGACATCATAGACGATCTCCAGATACCAAAAGACGATCGCCGGATACCAAAAGACGATCTCT
Source organism: Orobanche coerulescens (assembly GCA_033398695.1). Classification (NCBI taxonomy): domain Eukaryota; kingdom Viridiplantae; phylum Streptophyta; class Magnoliopsida; order Lamiales; family Orobanchaceae; genus Orobanche; species Orobanche coerulescens. Next base: position 59,118,155 of record CM065803.1, read on the forward strand.
GTGGGTGCCGACTGCTGGGTGTTTGCCCAGAGTATGTCTTCTATGGTTGGCCCTCAGATCGTTATGCCGATCGCCATCGAGGCGTATTAATTGCCGCACAACAATTGCCCCCCAGCTCGCTTCGATATTGAAAACACGGGGTGAGGTGGCACTGTTGGCTATCGCCAATGTTTAGACGATCAGACGATCTGATTTCAAATTTGGACGATCTCCTTTTGCGCTGGAATCAGCGGAAAATGAAGGTGGGCTCTCGAAACGTTGCAAGGATACGCGTCGTTCTACTATTGGGGGAGTCCGACGGTTTGTCAGACTTGTCGCTGGCGTGCCCTCGAAAAGACGCGTATGCGGGATTCGAGGGCTGCATTTAATGTGTCCCCCTCTGACGGTTGCACTCCAGCCCTCGGGATTTCGCCTATTTGCACAGAGACCCCTGCTCCTGCCTATAAAAGGGGCTAGGGCTTCTTCATTTTCACTCTTCACGCACCCTTGTTTTCTAGCCGAGACTCTGCAGAAATTTCCGAAGATCCTTGTGCCGATCGTCCTCCTTTTTTAGGTAAGAACATAAATCTTATCTCCCCCTTTACTTTTTATAACATGTCTGGAGGATCTAAGACCTTCGAGACCGGAAGCACCTCCGCCGCCGCGGCTTCGCCGGACCGGGAGGAAATTCCCGTGGGACTCCATATGGAAACGGCTATTGAGGCTATTCGTGCGGGGATTGCACCCGCAAAACTTGTGGAGCTCTTCAACGAGGCCGAAGTGGCGAGATCTGCAGCGACGGTAGAGCGAGGGGGTTCGTCGGTGGATGAAGATGAACTGGTGCGGTTTTCTTGGGAAAAGGATAGTGTATTCGGCCCCGCCTATATGGATTTTGCTAGGCTCATGGAGGGGATCGCCAGACCCTGTCCAGAATTTGATTTCGAAGTGTATTCCGCCGCTCATCCCTACGAATATGTGAAGTGGACGGCGTTCCGGGCCGCTGACCCATCTCAGTGGACTCTTGGTCAGATCCAGAGTTTGGCGACCCGGAAAGACTTGAAACGCTGGAGGGCGAAATATCACATTCCTTCTGATGTTTCATTGCACGTGCCCTCGGAAAACAAACGTGCCGATCAACCTCCTGAGGGTCTGGTCGCCGTGAATGAGATGATTATGGAGGTCGGCCTGCGGTTCCTCTTTCCGTTCGCCGTATCCTATTTGTTGGTTGCCTGGAATTTGGCGCCGCTCTAACTGATGCCGAACGCCTGGCTACAGATCATCTGTACTATGACACTTTTCGGCGGTCACCGGTTGTTCCGTCTCCTTTCTGCGATGGAAATGAACTATCTCTTCAAACTGGTTGCGCATAAAGGGTCGGTCGGCGGTAATCACATCCAAGGTCGAATGGGAAGAGTGGTCCTTGGTGTGCCGAACAAGAACCGGGGCCATCTAGCAAAATGGTGCTGGGTCGGCGGAGCGTGGAGGTCAGCGTCGAGTGATAGGCCGGAGGAAGAGTTGGAGGTTCCCACCAATTTTTGGGAGAGGAATCCGAGTAAGGGTTTTAACTCTCCCTTTGATCGGATACGTCTTGGACTGATCTAATTTTGTTTCCTTTTTACAGGATCCTTTGTTCCAGCGATCGGCGATCTCCCCTTTGATTTCTTAATCGTTTGGGAGCGAATTCGTGCCTTTCCGGATTCCTACATAGACGTTCGCTCACTCGGTCACGAACTTCATAGGTTGGGGGCTCGATTGTTTCGCTTCCCACGCCATCTGAAAGTTCCAGGTATAAATTTTACTTCTTCTTCCTTGCTTGACGATCGTCTTATTGAAAGAGGTGTTTAACTTGTCTGAATTTTTTCTTTGGCAGAGATTCATTTTCCCCGCTTCGCCGAGCCACCGCAAGAGATCGCCATGTCTAACCCTGGTCTCATCGGTTGTCTTCACCAGGGGAAGAAGACGGGTCGCGTTCCTGCGATGATGTCTCGCCCCATCCCTGCGGTGAGGCTCGCTGTGGCGCCGATCGCCGAGATGGAAATTCAGGAGGAGGAACAACTCCAGCGCACCCGCAAGAGGCGGAGGCCGGAGGGGTCCTTGCCGACAGCTGAGGCAGACGTATCCATCTTGGAGCTGCCGCTTGCCGCTCCACCTCTCTCCGCTGTTCCGATGGCGGAGGGGTCTGGCTCCAGGCCCTCGGCCGGCTTTTTGAAGGCTGCGGCGATCACCAAAGCAGAAACACCTCGGGGCAAGCCCTATTTTGGCCGCGACCCCGAGTTGGTCAACAGGTAAGACCGGATTGATCTTTCCGAGTTAGGCAATTTGAGTAAGGTATATGCTAACTCCTTTGTTTTCTTTTTGTTTGTGATGCAGGGTCCGTCTTGCTGATCCGGACGTCTCGCCGATGGTGTTGGACTTCCTGGCGAGCAAGTCTCCGCAGAAGTCCCTTAATGTCCCTTCCTATGTCTCCAAGGCCATCGCCTCTCTGCCTAAGGCTTAGACGACCGATCTCGATGTGATCGCTCGTCGGCGGTCTGGAGATGCCATGCAGGCGACTATTGCCCTGGCTCTCCAGACAGCGACGATGGCCGTCCAAGCTGCCAAGGATTATGAGGGGCGACCCTCTAATGCTCGCCTCCATCAAGACCTTGAGGCCGCTCGGAATACAAACGTCGATTTTGCTAACCGGGTCCAGGCTATGAAGAAGGAGTACTTAGAGACGGCCAAACGAGCTAAGAAGGATATCGACCGGATGAAGCAGGAGCTGAGCCGCTCCAAGGAAGTGGCTGATCGGTTCCGCGACCAGGAGAAGGAAGCTCGCCAGATGTATGTGGCCTCGCAGGAGGAGGCGACCGGGCTGAAGGCGACGGTGGATCGGCTCAACAGCGAGCTGGAGAAGGCAAAGGGAGAGCTTGAGAAGGCTAAGGGAGAAATGGCCGCCAAGGTGGTCGAGCTAGCGGAAGCCGATAAGACGACCACGGAGTTGAGAGGGCAGCTAAAGGCGATCGAGACTGATCCCTACCTCAATGTGGCACTTGTCGGCGAGTTTGCCTATTATGTGGCCTACGCCGACGCTGTCCGAGCCGCCAAAAAGGTAGGGATCGAGATCGGTCCTATGATGGAGAGCTTCAAGGCCTATGCACTCGAGCATCCTTTGCATCCGGAGTTTTCCCTGCCGATCCTTGACCTCGTCGACTTGGGGATCGACTTGAGTTGGTATCCTTTTCCAGATAAACTTATTTATCCCGAGGCTGATGGGGGAGCGCGTGCCGATCCGCCACCTGGGGGCGAAGACCAGCCGGAGGGACCCTGAGAGATTTCTTTGTCTTCCTTTGCTTGTAACTTTTTACTTTTTCTTTGTATTGCCTTCGGGCTTTGTATTGTAGGAACTCCTTGAATAAAATACTCCTTTTTTTCGCACCTATTTCTTTTTATGTACGATCGCCTTTGAATGTTTGCATGCGAATTTTTACAAGTGTGTGTATGATTGCTTCTGATGTCTTGTTCGCCCGATCGATTGTTTGAATGTTAAATATATTGACATGTTTGGAAATTCTTACTTGTAAATATTGTTGAAAAATTCCGATCGTCTTGCGTGTGTTTGAACGAAGCTGATCGGGTACGGTTCCTTCTTTATGATCGCATTTAGGGTTATCTCCCCTCCTTTGCCCCCTTGTTTTTGTTTACTTATTGTAAGTAAGGGAACAAAAATAGTATGTCTGGTGAGCTATCTTCAGTTTTGCCGATTTTGAGGAACCGTGCACGGTCGTGGAGTTCGATGGACCGACCTCCACGACAGTGTCTTTGTGTGCGAGGGATATTCCCGCAACTCACTTTATTGTGAGGGTCTTCCGTTAGGCTGCGCCCGCCTTGTATTTAAACGAAAGGTGGGCAGTCTTGGTCTGGAGGAGTCCTTGCACGGGGCATCGTCGGTTTATTCGACTCCACGTCCGCGGCTTTGTTAGCACTTTTCTACCTCGGGTCGGCATGTTAGATGGCGACCCTCGACGGTATACGTTGTGAAGGGGTAGGGACGCGCCGCCTTGTCCGGGTACATCATGTTAGATGATGTACCTTGAGGGCATGCGAACGTGTCCGCAGATTAGTTTGGAGGGTCCTTCGGCTACGCCGGCCTCGTATTTAAACGAAGGGCGGGCGATCTCAGCCCAAATAAACCTTGCATGGGCGAAGTTGCCGGTTCCATCAACCTCCAGGACCATGGCTGTATTGTTTCTACCTTGGATCGCCATGTTTGAACGACGATCCTCGACGGTATACGATATGCCTGGTGGGGCGATCGCTAGAATAGATGGGATAGGAAGAAATCTCATTATATTCTTTGTACATTGGGTAGTTGAAACTGAATACAAAGTTTTCACTAGTAGTACTTCTTCAAATGTACGGCGTTCCAGGGATATTGATCCGGAGTACCGTTAGGGTGTTCAAGTTCGTAGGCTCCCTTAGTTAGCCATTTAGATATCCTGAAGGGGCCTTCCCAATTTGGGCCAAAAACTCCTGTGTGGGTCTGGATCTTTTTGAGGACGAGATCGCCCACTTGAAACCGTCTTTCCTTGACCTTCGAATTGAAGAAATTCTCGGATCTCCTTTTATGGATTGTGTTCCTCATTTCTGAGGTCAGTCGTCGTTCTTCGAGCATGTTAAGGTCGATCCGCCGGGCCACATCATTGTCTGTCATCATCTCTTGTTCGATTCGGTGGCTGCGGATGGCGATCTCGGAGGAGATCACCGCTTCTGTTTCGAAGGCGAGGGCGAATGGGGTTTCACCGGTTGAATTTCGGGTCGTCGTTCGATCAGACCACAAAACATCTGGGAGCTCGCTCGCCCATCGTCCTTGCCTGGACTCGAGTCGTGCTTTAATCGTGTGTTTGAGGATTTTGTTTATGGCTTCTACCTGCCCGTTCGCCTGAGGGTGGTAGGGGGCCGAGAACAACTTTTTGATTCCCCACTTCTCGCAGAATTACATGACTTCTAAGCCGTCGAACTGCTTTCCGTTGTCGGAGATGATAGCCTGGGGCAGACCGAATTGGCATATGATGTTTTTCCAGACGAACTTGATTACTTGCTCTTGGCCGATCTTGTTGAGCGGTTCGACCTCAGCCCATTTAGTGAAATAATCGACCCCTACGATGGCAAATTTACAGCCCCCTGGCGCAGTCGGCAAGGGACCTATGAGGTCGATGCCCCATTGGGCGAAAAGCCATGGGCTGTACATTGAGGTGAGCTGCTCGGGGGAGAGCTTGATGTTTGGACCCATTACTTGACACCAGTGACACGATCTGGCATAGGAGATCGCATCCTTCTGAAGGGATGGCCAGAAAAAACCTTGCCTGGTAGTTTTATGGATGAGAGCTCGCCCGCCAGCATGGTTTCCGCAGATCCCGTCATGGATCTCGGCTAAAACGAGCCGACCTTCCTCCGGTGTAATACACTTGAGGAGGGGAAGGCTGAAAGCTCGTTTGTAAAGCCGGTCGTCCAATAGGGTGTATCTGGTCGCACGGAGCTGGAGTTGGCGAGCTTTGATACGGTCGTCAGGGACCATTCCGTCCTTTAAGTATTTTATGAATGGAGTCATCGAATTCTCCTTGGCAACGGCAACTGTGGTAACCAGATTTCTGTCGATCGCCGGCCTTGCTGATTTTGTGATTTGGATATTAGAGAAATCGGCTGCCCCATCCGATGACGCTAGCTTGGATAGGGCATCGGCCTGGGAGTTCTGCTCTCTCGGGACTTGTTCGATTAGCACTTCCTCAAATTTCATGCACATTTCGGCGACCAATTCTTGGTATTTGACCATCTGTTCACCGCGCGCCTCATATTCTCCCTTGACTTGGTTCACGACCAAGAGGGAGTCCATGAAGATATGGAGGCGACGAACATCTAGGGCGAGGGCTAGATCGAGCCCGCCTACCAAGGTTTCGTACTCGGCTTCATTGTTGGTCGCACGAAACCCGAAACTCATGACATTTGTGAAACTTTGTCCGTCGGGGCTAATGAGGACAATCCCTGCCCCTGCTCGTGAGTTGGTCGCCGAGCCATCTACGTATAGCTTCCAGGCCAGGCGGCCGATCTAGGTCGGACTGTGAGGGAATGTTAATTCCACCACGAAGTCCGCCAGAGCCTGGCCTTTGATCGTTGTGCGAGGAGCGTATGTTATACCGTATTGGGCGATCTCCAATGACCACTTGAGGAGTCGCCCGTTAGTGTCTGGCCAGTGCAGGACTTGCCTCAGGGGGAGAGTCGTCAGAACCTCCACTTGATGTTCGAAGAAGTAGGCTCTTAGCTTGCGAACACTCATGACTAGAGCGTAGGCGATCTTCTCCAGAGGTGTGTATCGCGTTTCCGCGTCGTGGAGCGCTTGACTAACGAAGTAGATCGGCAAGTGGACTTGTCCCTCCGCTCGCACCAAAACGGCACTCAGTGCGACCTCCGAGGCCGCCAGGTAAAGGAATAGTTTCTCGTCGGGGATCGGCTTTGCCAAGATCTGGGGGTTAGACAAATACTCCTTGATTTTGGCGAATGCTATTTGACTCTCCTTCGTCCATGCGAAATTCTTGTTCTTTATGGTCGCGAAGAAAGGCTTGCTTTTATCGCCGAGCCGAGATATGAAACGGTTGAGGGCGGCTAGACAACCTGTGAGGCGTTGCACCTGCTTGACATTCTGTGGCTCCTGCATGTCGAGGATCGCCTGGATTTTGGTGGGGTTCACCTCGATCCCCCTTTGGCTCACGATGTGCCCCAGGAACTTTCCGGAGCTCACCCCGAAGTTGCATTTCTTGGGGTTCAGCTTCATGTTGAACTTCTCGAGGATGGCGAACGTCTCAGCAAGGTCATTGAGGTGGTCTTCCTTTTTGAGGCTTTTGACCACGATGTCGTCAATGTAGACCTCCATGGTCTTGCCGATCTGATTGGCGAACATCCCGTTGACTAGTCGCTGGTAGGTTGCCCCTGCGTTCTTCAAGCCGAATGGCATTCGGACCCAAAAGTATATATCTTTTTCCGTATGGAATGATGTGTGCTTTATGTCTTTCACCGCCATTGGGATCTGATGGTATCCGGCGAAGGCATCCATGAACGACATCATTTCGCAACCTGCTGTACTATCAACCAAGTGATCAATATGAGGCATCGGAAAGTGGTCTTTTGGGCATGCCGCGTTGAGTTCGGTGAAGTCGATGCATAACCTCCAGGAGCTGTTCGGCTTTTTGACGAGCACGGCATTGGTGACCCACTGCGGTTCGTCTGTAGCTACCCCGATTAGTTTGTTATCGAGTAGCTTTTTGACTTCTATGTCGAGTGCTGCGTACTACTCAGGACCGAATTTCCTACATTTCTGGTGAACAGGCTTCCTTGCCGGGTCGATCTTTAGATAGTGGCAAGCGTGTTCAGGACTTATGCCAACCATATCTTGATGCGACCAGGCAAAGACTCCGATGTTCTTACGTAGTAAATTGATCAGATCCTCCTTTAATTCGAGGTCTACGCTTGTGCCGATCTGTACTTCCCATTCTGGGCGAGCCGGATCTATCGTTACACTTTCCAACTCTTCAATGGGGATTGTCGCTTCTCGTTTGGAACGATTTCCGGACTCGATCCTTGGGTCGATGTCGAGGCTTGGCTCGAAACCGATCCTTGGCTCGATGTCGTCCATTAATCATCGTGAGACGGCGTCCTCTGAGTCGGGTTGATACAATGTGTTTAGCTCATCGATCTCCATCGGTTGATTGTCGATCGTTTCAATGTTACACACAGCATGAGAAGTATTGAAAGAAGTTACGACACAGGAGTAGTTCAAACACTTCTTAGCCATTAATTGGTCTCCTTTTACAGTACCGACCGTCCCATCGACAGTGGGGAATTTGATACAGTAAAAGAAAGAAGAAACGACCACCTCGAAGGTTTCTAGAAATGGACGACCTAGGAACCCATTATAGATGCTGGGCCTATCTATGATTACAAAGTTTAGGTTCCTAGTAATCCTAACCTTGGGATCGTAGCAACATGATAGCTCAACATAGAGCTTGATCCTTCCATAGGCTTGGACTGTGCTGTTGCCGAATCCTTGGAGTACGGTGCCGAATGGCTTGATGAATTTGGTCAGGTTGCTGAGCTGGTCAATAGCGGATTTAAATATTATATTGCAGAAGCTCCCGTTGTCGACCAGCACGCGATCGACCATTTTCCCAAGGATACACGCGGAGATCACCAATGCATCCTCTTTGGGGCACTGCACTCCCTCCCTATCCTTGTTGGAGAAGGTGATGAACGCGTCTTTGGAGATGGTCGGCTCCGGTGGGACCACGACATAGACCCCGGCGAACGCCCTCAGTTCGGCCTTCCTCTTTCTGTTCGACAGAGTGGAAACTGGGGAAAGGCCTCTGAGGTTTCCACCTCCTGCCTGAAGCATATTAATCCGACCGCTAGGGTTGATCGGGGGGATCGATTCATCGGAGTACTCCAGCTCGTTCTGCTCGATCCTTCTGACCGGATTGGGAGGGATCCCATCAGTTTGTCGGCGCTCGCGCCCTCCGGCCCTCTCTGATCGGGGCTCTGGCCTGGTGACCAAGTTATCCAATTTGACCTCCTCAAACAATCTCCAGAGTTGTCTGATGAGGTCGCGGCATTGGCTGGTGTTGTGGCCGGGACTCTTGTGGTAGGCACAAAATTTGCTTCGGTCTAGATGACCGTGGTACCTTATCGGCTTTGGCTTGTTAAGCCATTCGCGCCCCTTGATGGCATTAAAGATGTGGGCCGGGGATAAGTTGAGGTTGTGGAGGAGGTGAACCTCCACATCCTCGAAGGCTTTGAACTCACCAGGCGGCTTTGCGACCGCCTTTCTGGGCTTGGAGACCGCCTTCTTCTGGACCTAGGATGGCGTCCTCCCTTATCCGGCAGATCCCTCGCCTAAGCGGAGGGAGAGCATCCTCTGCCTGGCCAGGAAATCGGCGGCTCTGACGCGGAAGACCGAGTACGTCGGAGGGATGTCCTTTGTGAGGTGCCTGAACATGGGCGAGTGGCCGTAGAATCCCCCCAGGACTGAGTAGAGAGCGAGCTCGTCGCTAATGGGCTCGCCGGTGAGGACTATCTCGTCTACCCAGTCAATGTAATCTTCATCTGACTCGTCCCTCCCCTGCCTGATTTTCATCATGCGGTGGGGACCTTCTGGGCGAGCAACTTTGGCGGCAAAGTATGACGTGAAGTCGCTCGCCAGCTTCTCAAATCAGTTGATTGAGCGAGGTGGTAGTGAGATATACCACCTGTGGGCGAGGTCGCCCAGAGTTAATGGGAACATCCGACACTTCGTCGCATCTGATGCTCCGCATCCGGTCATATAAATCTGGAATTTGCTCAAGTGGGTCTCCGGATCGGATCTCCCCTCATATAGAGGTGTTTGTGGGGGAGCTATCTTCGGTTGAACTGGGGCGAGCTCGATCTGGATGCGAGTGGTTCACTTGGTCTAGCGATCGTCTCCTGGCGCCTGCCCCAGTTTCCAGGAGCGCCTTCATTTCGTCGAGCTGGCGCTGCATGGCGGCCATCGCCGTAGCCTGACTACTCGCTGATTGGATCCCGGAGTGCGAGCCAAGGCGATTATGTATTGATCCCCTGGCCCCAGGGTAGATGATGAGTTCTCTGCCAGCAGGCTCATTTCTTAGGCGAGTGGGGACCCGTTGACCGGCTTGTTTTCTGGGAGTCGGATATGCCGAACTCTTGGTAAAAGGATTCGGACTCCGATGTCTCCCGGCTGTGGCCCGAGTGTCCGGGTCGCCATGAGGGATCGCTCCCCAGGCGGCTGAAGATGGAATCATCCCGCCTTACGAGAGCCTTCTCTTGCGGCTTGGGTCTTTCTGTCAATTTCTCAACATATATCCCCTTGAGCTTCCACTTGCCAGCTCAGCGGATGGTTGACGGAGTGATGGTGGGCGAGTCGCATGCCCTCCGTCGCTCCCTGAGGATGGCTATGGCCTCCTCAATCTGTTCCGCGGTCTAGAACTGATCGAGTGAGAGGCTAGGGCCGTCCCTCGGGGGCGGGAGTGAGAGCCTAGCGTCGCTGCGGTCACCTTTCGCCGTGGGCTGGGATTCGGTCCGGGACGGAATGAGATTTCCGGCAGATTGTAGGGTGGCTCTTTTGGAAGTCGTGGCAGATGTCATGTTTCTGAAGGCTTTTCTTTGAAGAATAGTGAGTGTTTCTTCAAGTATATATCCGGAGAACAGTGAGTGTTCTTCGAGATGGTAGGAATAAAAATGAGGGTTAAGATGCCCTTCCTCTAGCGCCAATTGTTGTTACCCAAAATATTATCCGGAGATAGTATTGCTGGAATGATCGAGTAACAAACAAATGCGAGAACACTTCCGTGAAAAAATAAATAACACAAGATTTGCCGGGGTTGTTAATCCCGGGCTTGAATACTCTCGCGAGATGTTATTAATAAGTATACTGTTGAGTACAAATATTAATGTTAGAATCTATTACAATGAGTGTAAAGACTTCTAGTTATCTAAGCTGTAAAGCGTGTAGATTGCCGGAAGAACCAGATATGAAGCTCTGTGAGTTCTTGCTATTGATGTTCAGTGTATGAGAATGTCTCTCTCTGTATATCTTTTACTGTACTCACAATGATGTGATCCCTCTCCTGCTGCCGTGTTATGAGCCTCCTATTTATAGGGACAAGGTTGCTGGGACCTCTCCGGCGACCGCCGTTTTCTATATTATAATAAGATAGCCGATCGTCCCGTCACGTGGGGCTGTTCCCTTAAAGTCTGGGGCTGCTGCTGGCGGCCAGCTGTGTGAGCCAATGGGAAGCCTGCACGCGTCCTGAGTCGCTGTCCGGGGAGGACCCACTTTGTACCTTTCGGCGGCCCTGTCGGTAGGTGAGGTAGGTGACAGGCTGGGGTCAAAGGTCTTATCTGTCGGTGCCTTTTGTAGATATGCACATGGGTCTCCGTCCAAGATTCGGTCTTCGACGACTTTTACGGATGTTGGATTTATACGTGGCACAAGACGATCGTCTCTGGTTGGACATCATAGACGATCGCCAGATACCAAAAGACGATCACCGGATACCAAAAGACGATCGCCGTTGGTGCCGACTGCTGGGTGTTTGTCCAGAGTATGTCTTCTATGGTTGGCCCTAAGATCGTTATGTCGATCGCCATCGAGGCGTATTAATTGCCGCACAACTTGTATCTCTCTATTTTCATTGTAATCTTTTTTGATGTATACTTGTGGTTATATATGCAATAGCTTCGGATTCTTGAATTCTGTTCCGCAGATTGCTTTAGTTGGGATTTTTTTAATGGAAATATGTTTTAGATAATCTTTTCTCGTTTCACTTGGATAACACAGAGGATTGGCATTATTTTTTGCTGTATCTTATTTTTATTTTCTTTTTATTTAGTAAGTTTGACATTCAGTAAAGGATTTCTTCTTAAGCACAACAGCAAAAAACTCGAAAATAAATTATATATTCTTCTGAATTACCACATCATATCCATGGCATGATTCACAATTTCATTTATACCTCGCATTTCGCTGGTGATCTATTTCATTAGCCATGTGGTACCATTTCTCACCCCTACTCTTATACCTCGGATTTCTCCAGTAGTTTCATGTATCCAGATTACATATTCCATAGAAGAGTATTATAGTTCTAGATTAACTCATATATTATGTATATGTACATGTATAACTATACTCATATGTTATCTTTTTTTTGATTATTTTGTTACAATTTTTAGAATGGGTGACAACCGTGACTGGATATATCGCCGGAAACTTGATGGCTCTTGGAATCCTGCATTCCTCTCTGGACTTAACAACTTTATCGAGTATGCAAATAGTCATCCGCACTGCATGTCGGGTGACCAAATAAGATGCCCATGTAAAAAATGTGATAATATACAGTTTCATGATACAGAAAAAGTTAAGTATCACATTAGGAAATTTGGGTTCATTAGGGAGTATAGAACTTGGATTTTTCACGGCGAAATTGAAATGGATGAGGGATGTGAAGATATGGATGAAGATGTGAATATGGATACCAATGAGTTGGGATCCAATTCGTACCGTATGATGGTCATGGAGCATGTCGGGCCACAATTTAATGTTGAGAATGTGGAAGAATCACCAAATCCTGAAGCAAAACGAATATATGACATGTTGAATGCTGGAGACAAAGAGTTGTGGCCTGGTTGTGCTAATTACTCCTAATTGTCTTATATAACTCGTTTCATGAGTTTGAAAGCAGAGAACCACTTATCAGAAAAGTGTTTTAATCAGTTTACAGAGTTCATGAAAGACAGTCATCCAAAAGGGAATCTATGTCCTGATAACTTCTATAGTACAAAGAAATTATTGCGTGGGTTGGGATTACCTGTAGAGAAGATTGATTGTTGTCCAAACAGCTGCATGCTTTATTGGGACCATTACAAAGACAGTGAGAGTTGTATATTCTGTGGTACATCACGCTACAAAGATGGAAGCCGTAGGAGGAAAAAAGTGACAGCCATGAAGATGTACTACATTCCTCTTATTCCCCGATTGCAAAGGCTATACATGTCAAATGCTACCGCGGCAGATATGAGGTGGCATGCTTCATGTTCTGGTTCAAATGATGGAATTATGCGTCATCTTGCAGACTCTCCAGCATGGAAGCACCTTGACACTATTTATCCAGATTTTGCTGCGGAGGCTAGAAATGTGAGATTAGGTCTTTCGACTGATGGTTTTGCACCTTTTGCACAATCAGGGCGACAATATTCATCGTGTCCAGTTATAGTCACACCCTATAACTTACCACCTTGGCTCTGTATGAAGGAACAATTCATGTTCCTAACAATCTTAGTACCAGGGCCACGCAATCCTAAGATGCAATTGGATGTGTTTCTTCAGCCGCTCATAAAGAAGTTGGTGAATTTGTGGGAAGAGGGTGTTCCAACATTTGACATCTCATTGAAGCAAAATTTTCAAATGCGAGCACTGTTGTTGTGGACTATTAGTGATTTTCCAGCGTATTCAATGTTATCTGGATGGAGTACTGTTGGAAGATTGGCATGCCCTTATTGCATGGATGAGACTGAAGCGTTTACTCTTCCTAAGAGTGGTAAGCAAACATGGTTTGATTGTAGTCGGAAATTCTTGGAGCCAGATAACATGTTTAGGAGGAACCGACGAGCATTTAGAAAGAATATGACATGTGAAGTACCTACACCTGAGAAAAGGTCGGGCGCTGAGATATTGAATCAAATAGAGGCACTGGGTCTTGTGAAAGTGACAGAGGACTACAATGACACAAACAAAGAGATATCCAAGAATTCTAGGAGCGGGTGGAAGAAAAGAAGCATCTTTTGGGATCTCCCATATTGGAAAGAACTTCTGATTCGTCACAATTTGGATGTCATGCACATTAAAAAAATGTGTTTGACAATGTGTTCAACACTGTGCTTAATGTGCCGGGAAAGACCAAGGATACCACCAAGTCTAGAGACGAGTTGCAATTGCTCTGCATGAGACTTGAATTGAAGAAAAATGAGACGACAGGAAAGTATCCGAAAGCTTGTTACTCACTTGACAGAGATGAAAGAGAGTACTATGTGAATGGATATCTCGTCTTAAATTTCCTGATGGCTACATGTCCAATATTAGTAGATGTGTGGATAAGAAAGAACTAAAGATGAGAGGGATGAAAAGTCATGACTACCATGTGTTCATGCAACGCTTGTTACCTATTGCGTTTCGTGAACTTCTTCCTCAAGCTGTTTGGAAGGCAATTACAGAGTTGAGTATCTTCTTTAAAGACTTGACATCTTGGACAATAAAAATAGAGGACATGTCTAGACTTCATGAAACAATTCCAGTTACCTTGTGCAAACTTGAGCGTATCTTTCCGCCTAGCTTCTTTGATTCAATGGAGCATCTTGTTATCCATCTGGATGACGAAGCCCGAAGTGCTGGTCCAGTACAATATCGATGGATGTATCCATTTGAGAGGTATATGAAGACATTGAAAGATTTTGTAAAGAACAAAGCCAAAGTTGAAGGATCCATCACCAATGCCTACTTAATGAAAGAGGCATCAACATTTAGCTCATACTACTTTGAAGATTGGGTGACTACGAAGATTAGAAGTGTGCCTCGAAATGATGAGGGGGGAGCCGATGAAAATGATGATCCGAATATGCTCTCAATTTTCAAATTGGATGGCCATCCTTTTGGCAAAATGCCTTCACGATATTTTGATGCCAAAGAGTATAATGCAGCACATATATATTTTATCCAATTGTGCCGATGTTTCAAAGACATACTTGATGTGAGTACCCTCGTGATATTTTATTTAATGAATAATATATTCATTCATTAAATATATAATAACTCGTGTGTTTTTTGAAGATTGTTTGAAGATCAAATTCGAGCAACTAATCCGAAGATAACGGAAAATGACTTACAGACAAGAGTTGAAAAGGAGTTTGTAAGTTGGTTCAAAACATATGTAAGTGTGGGGTCTCATATCAAATTATTTATAGACTTGTAGAAAGTTACATAACTAACATACTTAATAATTGTCATAGGTTAATGATCCTTCAAGTAATGCAAGCCAATGCATTAAGGACCTTGCAGAAGGGCCATTGTACGGGGTTCAAATTCATTCTGGGTGTTTAGTTAATGGATACATGTTCCACATGGTTGACCATGGGTCATATATAAGTACTATGAATAGTGGTGTCTGCATAAAGGGCGAGGTTTATAATAGTGATGACCAAGATTTTTGCGGGCGATTAATGGAGCTGTGTGTGGTAGAGTATAATGGTGAACCTACTAAAACAATTGTGTTATTCAAGTGTGAGTGGTTTGACTTATCACCTCTAGGGACTTCGGTGAATACAGATTTCAATTTGGTTTCAGTAAACCACACTCGTAAATACAAGAAGTACGAACCTTTTGTGTTAGCAAATCAAGCTACTCAAGTGTATTATGCTTCCTATCCTAGTATGAATCAAGCTAAGAAGGATTGGTGGGGAGTGTGCAATGTCACACCTAGATCTAGAGTTGAAGTAGCTTGTGAACCATCCGCCTCATCATTACATCAACCGTTTCAAGAGGATGTCGCGGTCATGAGGACTAGAGGTAGTCAAGCTACTCTAGATGATGAGATATCAATATCGCATCCACGAGGTGGACTTATTGATATTGATGATGTGGATGAGGCATCAGATGATGGATATATAATAAAGTCAGATGAGGAAGATAGTAATGATGATGATGATTCTGATCATATGTTATAGTCTTTACGATCATGTCAATATTGTGATTTTCAAGCTAATGAATATTCTGTTTTAGATTGTTATATGAAGTGCACTTGAAAATTTGATTTAGATTGTGGACAGTTTGGTTTATTCTTCCTCTTCTTTCGATCTTTATTTATACGATGTTGCCTTGATGATTTTATGTAGATTGTTATTTGATGTATTGTCGCAATATGTGCTGTGTAGATGTTGATTTTTGCTTAACTTGTACTCTACTCATTTGCTTTATTTGTAACACTGAAGGTTCCAAAGATTCACCTAGTCTGTAACTAACATTTATTAGTGCTAATTAGTGATATACATTTCATGTGTAATAGTATTTTTCTGTCTCCACTCTTGCAAATGACCTGTTCATCGAAAGCCTTCACTCTTGCAAATTTCTGTCTCCCTTGCCATCTATGAAACAATACAAACCTCCCTCAAGTAAGACTAAATTTAACCCAAGGGGGCTATTTGTAATTTTCAGAAATCTGGAGGTCCTACCAACTTGAGGATTTAAATGGAAGAATGTTTCTGGTATGAGAATGTAAATAGGAAGCAGCTGAAGCAACAATTTTATAGGCACTAGATGCACTTATACTCTTTTCATTAGACTCTGTTTGGTTGGTTTTCATATCCTGAGCTTCAACTTCTGACTTAACTTCGTTTTGCTCCTCTTCAGCAGTTGCCTTTTGTTTTTCAGCTTTCAATGCTTGTTCTTTCTTCTCCACGGATGAAGTCACAAACCGTAGCCCATGATATCTCAGTAAATTCCCAGGCTGTATTATCATTTCAGAGAGAAATTAATCAGTAGAAGTTCAACTACTTTCAGGACCAAACATTAAATATGCGGAAACCTTAGAAACCGGTAACACAGGGTAGAACCCACTTTGGCAATAAGATTCTTTTCTCTCTTTTTTTTGGCCAGAATTCAACACAAAGTACCAAAATGTTCAGAAATCCCCACAATCAGACAACATTAGAGAGTAAAATCAAATCAAACTGAATTTTAAACAACATTAACAAAACCGAAAAAGATACTCAGGATTGATTCAAAACCCTCCATGTTCTTGAATAACTAAAATTTATGTCAAACCAAAAGGAGAATGATACCTTGATTTGGGGAATGGAATAATCCAAGCTTCCCAGATACGACATATGGGCATATAATCTAGCTTGAAGCGTCCTACCAACACATACCTAGACCAAGAATCGATATGAAAAGCACAATGCAAAGCTTGATGATCAATGCAGATCTCCTAATTACAAAAGAACCCAGTTATCTTTAAAATTTAGAACCCCAAGGCACTTATTTTTTTCTTACAAAAGTACACTCTCAAGAGGGATCATGACACATCAAGGGCCTATTTGCAAGGTAAATACAAACCATCTTTTTTTCTATGAATTGTTGTTTCTATGATCAGTACACTCTTAAAATGCAAGGTTTAGTTTCTATAATTGGCTCATGTCTTAACTATTATGAATTGTTGCTCATTTTAATTACAACCATCTTTTTTTTCCTCAGATGTTCTCGATGAGGAGAGGTGGTGGCGGGCGCCGCAGTAGCACGGGCTCCTCACGAGCAGCTCCCAGACACTCTTCACCAGCTACGGACTCCCCACGAGAAGGTCCTGTTAGGTCTTCGTCTGCTCTACCCGAGACTCCGCCGATTGTTCTACTCCGAGACAGGCACGAGGAGACTAGTGCACACATTTCGAAGATGAGGATCGGGAGGTGATAGCTTCGAGGCACCTCAAGTGTTGTTTATCAGAGAAAGATTGCTCTTGAAAGAGATACTAAAACCGGGTTAGTTATTTCTTGTTTAATCATCAATTGTTTTTGTTACAAATGAGTGTTCAAATTATTTAATCGATTGATGACAATACTTAGAGGTCATATAAAATAAATTTCAAGGACTAAATTTATTGGGAATTGTATTTCTTGTCATCAAAATGCTTAAACAAATGTTGATTAAATGCTATAACTAAGTATTGTGATGATCTAAATGATTAATTTGGTTTTGGTTACAGAGAGATAGTGATTCATCCCCAGATTTCCAGGGTGTGCACGAGGAGTTTTAAAAGAGTTCCCAACCCGACAGGCTTCAACTGGAAAGATACTCCTAATAGCGTAAAGGCCCAGTACTATACCTTCTTTAAGGTAATTTGTAATCATTATGTAAACTAATTATATTCAATTGGAAAGTTAGTTTTATTAACTTGATATGCAATATTTCATAGAAATTTTTCACGTGGCCTATTGAGTGGGAACAAGAAGTCTATGATCTTTGGGAGTCTCGTGCACGGGTTAGGTTCAGCAATTTCCTAAGTGATGCAAAAAAGAAAAGGGATCAAGGGAGGCCGAAACACATCCCTACTGATTGGTGGGAAGGTTTGCGTGCTTACTGGGATACTCCCGAGGTGAGAGATGTATCTACGAGGGCGAGAGACAACCGAATGGCTGAAGTGGATGGCCCTGGTACCGGGATAAGCAAGCACAGTGGAGGCTCAAAGTCTGTTAGCGTACTTGCTCGAGAGTTGGTTAGTAATTATCTAATTATTTTTGCTTGTATATGTAAGTGTGCATCATAATAATTTCGAAGTTTTTTTAATAAATAGGCAACGAAGAACAATCTTCCATTAGAGCAGTGTGTTTATGCCTCTTTTCGGGCCATCCACATGAAAAAAGATGGAACTTTTACGACACAGAAGGATGCGGATATTGATGTAAGTATATATGCATTCAATTCATCTACGGTATTTTGGAATACATTCGATTCACACTTGTTGTTTTGATTGTCATGGAAACAGTGTACTGTCAGTTGGTATATGAAGGATGCATTTGAGTTTTTTTTTATTATAGACAATAGTGGTTGTTATGATTTAGTAAGAAAAATAACAATCATGTATGTGGCTTGCATTTTTATATTATCATGCATTTATTTGGGTAAGAAGGGGAAAGATAAGATTTTTTTTCTTGGTTGGTTACATGCATCCCCCGATGCTAATCCTTTTTCCGCTTCAACCTTGCATCCGTCCGTCTCTTTGACTGGATCCAGGACCCTAAGCCTAAGGGCTGCACCACAAGTAGGACTTGATTCAATCAACTGTAGCGGTATCAATACTCCATCCCATGGCCCTTCCTTCTACGGCCGATCTAGGGTTGACTGGACCTAGTATAGCTGTCATAGACGTGGGAATCACTAGCTGCAGTTCGATCCGGTTGGCCGCGGGCAAGCTGTATGTATCTAGATAGAAGTAGACCTAGAGACCTTTAGAAGATGAGGCTCAGGTGAAGGAGAAAGAGAGTAGATCGGTTCAACAAAGCACCTTCTGAACCTCTCCTATACTGTCTTTTCCTGTTCTAGTTCATTCTCTTTCTCTATTTTGTGAAGAAAAATCTGACCTTTGTGAAATCTTTTTTTTCTTGTGAATTTCTCACATATACAAGCTAAAACTACAGCCAACAGGGAATATGTAGTTTTGATGTGATATGTTCATTTGTTTTCACATCCATGGAGCTGTTGAATATGTAGTTATATGTAGTTCTGATGTTATATGTAGTTTTCACATCCATGGAGCTGTTTTCACATGTAAATCTTTATTTTACATGCTGTCGGCTGTTTCATTTGTTTCATTTTATAGTAAATAATATAATATAAAAAGAATCCAGGATCTTGCAGTGTGTGTGTGCGGGTGTATATATATATATATATATATATATATATAATGTGGACTCTTTAATCTAATCCAAAAATGTGTTATTTGGAAGTATTCTTTCATTTTTTATTGATCTTACTGCGAGTCAGATGTGGTTATGCGAGTTTTTCTTATCCATTTCTGCTAGCTACAAAAAGGAAAACTTGGATTTTCTCTTTGCAATGTAATTAGAATATTGGGCATGTTTTTCTTCTCAGGCTAGGGTTAAGGAGCTTGCTGCAGAGCAAGGAGAGGGAGCAGATTTCAATATGATCTATAAGACTGTACTGCAGGAGAATGAGGCCGCCAAAGAATATATTAAGAAAAACAGGATGTATGGCACTGGCAGTCTAGCTCCCAGCATCATAAGCACAGGCTCTAGCGGCGGTGGATCAATGACCTCACAGTTTCACGCATCTGAAGAGATCCACACTCGATTCACATCCTTAGAGGAGCAGCTGATAGAGGAGCGCAGACTAAGAGAAGAGCAGGCAAAGGTGATTGAAGAAGAGCGTGTGAAGAGACAATGCCTTGAGGAACAGTTGCAAGCTATTCAAGAAATGCTGACACAACAAAATCTTCCACCTCCGAGTCGCCCTTCTACTTCACCTTGATTTAGACTACTTATTTCTTTTTTTACTGTACGATGAAATGATGACAACTCTTGATTGTGTACGACGATACAACTATGACGATTGTGTAACATTGAGACGTTTTTGATATTTATGACTACTTTGTTTTATTATTCAGAAATTAAAAGCAGGTAATGGAAATAATTAAAAATTCAGAATATTTGTCAAAAACAAAAAATACCGACGACATTACCGAGGGCAAAACTGCTGTTGGAAAATTACCGACGCCCTTTTACTGTCGGTAAAATGCATCGGGATTTACAATTTTACCAACGGTAGCGAGGCCGTTGGCATTAGTAAATTAGCGACGGCTACATTCCGTCGGCAAAGGCGTCGTCATTGTTCAGTTTAACAACGACAGGCCTGGCGTCGTTATTGCAAAAGTAACGATGGCAAAACAGCATCGTAAAACCCGTCGGCCGTGGCGTCGGTATCCATCGGCAAAACCGTCCCAGTTTCAAGCCACTCGGGGATTGCCAGATGCCAACGACGTCGGGAAGCCTTCGGTAATTTAACAACGCCAAGAAATGGCGTCGGTAATTTTTTACCGTCGAGCAGTTTTCCAACGCCCTTTTGGCGTTGGTAATGGTGTCGGTATTCAGTTTACCGATGCCCCCTGCTTATTTTTCCGACGGATTTTGGCGTCGGTAAATACTGTTTTTTTGTAGTGTGAACAGCTCTACAAGTTGGGTTCGCAACACGCGCCTTGGTACGCTGATCTAGTGAATTATTTGGCGAGCAAAATGATTCCGAATGACCTCTCGCGCCATCAAAAGAAGAAGCTGATTTCAGACGCTAAGTATTACTTGTGGGACGATCCTTTTCTGTTTAAAAGATGCCCTGATCGAATCATTCGCATATGTGTTCCGGAGGAGGAAATCCGCAGCGTGCTGAATCATTGTCATGCATCACCCTACGGTGGGCATTTTAGCGGAAATAGAACAGCGGCAAAGGTCTTAAAATCGGGTTTCTATTGGCCATCATTATTCAAGAATGCTCACTCCTTTGTGTCCACGTGTGATCGGTGTCAACGGACGGGAAACATCTCAAAATGACATGAAATGCCGTTGAACACAATACTTGAGGTTGAATTGTTCGACGTTTGGGGGATCGACTTCATGGGTCCATTCCCTCCATCAAATAAGAACCACTATATTCTAGTAGCAGTGGACTACGTCTCAAAGTGGGTCGAAGTGGTGGCACTACCGACAAATGGGTCTAATGTCGTGATCAAATTTATAAAAAAATATATTTTCACGCGTTTTGGGACTCCACGTGCTATTATCAGTGATGGTGGTTCACACTTCGACAACAAATTCCTTGATGCGGTCTTGAGAAAATACGGAGTCACTCATCGTGTTGCTACAGCCTACCATCCCCAGACGAGCGGTCAAGTCGAGATATCAAATCGAGAGCTGAAGTGGATCTTAGAAAAAAAAGTCAGCTCATCTCGAAAAGATTGGTCCTTTAAACTCGATGATGCACTTTGGGCGTACCGTACTGCATACAAAACACCTATCGGCATGTCACCTTACAGATTGGTCTACGGGAAAAGTTGTCATTTGCCAGTAGAGATGGAATATCATGCATATTGGGCGATAAAGAAATTGAATTTCGATCTTAAATCTGCTGGTGAAAAGCGCTGTTTGCAGTTGAACGAGCTGGAGGAAATTCGTCATGATGCGTACGGGAATACGAAGCTTTATAAGGAGCGGACAAAGATTTGGCACGATAAGCACATCACACATCGAGAGTTCGTACCGGGTCAAGAGGTGTTATTGTTTAATTCTCGCCTGAGGTTGTTTCCTGGGAAATTGCGTTCACGATGGTCGGGACCATTTACAGTAGTTCAAGTATTCCCACATGGAGCAGTGGAAGTACAAAAAGATGACCGTAAATTTAAAGTAAATGGGCACCGGTTGAAGGCCTACTTGGGTAATCCAATAGACACGCAGAAGACGAGCGTCGTCTTATCCACCGCCGGATGAATGCTAGAAAAGTCCGGCTGAAGACTATAAACTTAGCGCTTCTCGGGAGGCAACCCGAGAATGAGTTGTAGATTTCATTTTATTTTTTTCATTGTTTTCATTTATTTTAGGAGTCTATATGTTCATCATATTTGCTTTGATATGCTCATCTCTCATGTTCTATGTGTTTTCCTTTGAATTTTTTGTGCAGGAACCTCCCAGGGGCATTTATCAGGTTTGGGCCGCGGCACAATGATAAGTAAGCCGCGGCACGCACAAGTCCATGATAGTGGCTAACCTTACTGTACTCTGTGCCGCGGCACGAACTTACTGAGCCACGGTACACTCAAACCCTGAGCCGCGGCACGTTGAAGCTGAGCCGCGGCACGCCAAGACCCAACATAACGGCCTAGGATACTGTACTCCGTACTGCGGCACGCACCCTATGAGCCATGGCACATTAACTTACTGAGCCGCGGCACACGCCGAGGATACCAAACACCCAGAACCCACTTTACTACGGGCCGCGGCTCACTTAATATGTGCCGCGGCCCCTGCCGCGAATTTCAAACGCCCAGGCATCCCTTATAACCTCGATCGGCTAACACAATAAGGTACATTTCATTCCCTTCTTTGCGCAGCGCTCGGACAATCTCCCTTCAAGTCTTCTTCTTCTTACCTTCTTCAATCCAAAACAAGGTAATTCTCACTTCTTAATCCTAATTTCAACATAGATTGAAAAGTGAGGTAATGTTCCTCATTCATGGTTGAATATGTTGTTAGTTTTCTTAAAGTTCTATCAAAGTTGAGTTGGAATATGGTGATTATCGATTGATTGTTGTTGTTATTTGTTGGTTATCTATGGATTGTTGATGTTATTTGTGACTATCGATTGATGTTATTATTTGTTGGGGATTGGATTAAGCCATTATCATTCTTGTTCTTCATTTAAACCCATGCATGCTAGGTGTTTGATAAAATGCATCAATGAAAATTTTTGAGCCGAACGTTTTCAAATTATATGCAACGAATTTGATTATCGGATTACATTGTGCCCCCAACCCTTACATCATGTTTAAACTTGAAAGCTCAGCCTAAATTCCCTCTTACGATGGTGCAAGCTCATTCGACTCTATATTCACGTTCCGCGTATCTTAAGTCGGGAGTGGTGTAGTTTTCTTTAAAAGTTGTGTAATTTCCGGTGTTTATTTTTCAGGAACCTCGCCATGGCTAGGCAAAGAAAGATCAGTACGCGGGCTAGGACACGATCATCCCCCACAAGAGGGGAGATATCACAAAACCGAGCTGATTTGGAATCTCACCAATTCTCCGATCCGGACATTCATAGAATATTCAATGAGAGAATCCGGCCTCGACCAATAATCCCGGAGCGGGGATTCACTCCCGCCTCCCAGGACGGTGAGCTTTTAGCTATGATCAATGAGATGGGATGGACTCGTTTCACTGCGCCACCCGAGCCAGCAGTGATCTCTATTGTCCAGGAGTTCTACGCCAGTGCTCTATTGCGACATATTCAGGCGGGCCAGATGATAGGGCGACCAGATACACGGAATGAGGTCGTCGTCCGAGGCCAAACTGTGGATTTTTCGGTGGCAGCAATTTGGAGACTATACGAGCTACCAGAGGTAGATGAGACGGTGTATACGCGGATTATGAGTAGCCTCATGAGGGAGGCTCTGCTGGAGGCACTCGCTCAGCCCGGTTCCGTCTGGGAGACGCGCGTCCCGGGTTCTTCAGCCTTCTATTTTAAGAGTTCTCGCCTCAGTCGGCTCGGGCGAGCCTGGCTCTACTTCCTCTGTGCACGAGTCGATCCTACATCGCAGATCTGCTTGGTCTTATTATCTCGTGCCCGACTACTGTACGCTATCACGACGGGACTCCGGTTTGATGTGGCCCCATGTTTTTCCCATTCTATATTTCAATGTATTCAGGGAGGGGCAAAGACGGGATTAAAACATCCCTCGCTGATATGTGCTCTATGCCGCCAGTCGGGCGTGACATGGTCGCACGAAGATGATGATCGCCCCACGATACTAATCACGACCAACAAACTCAGACGACGCGTCGCGACACGACTCAGTCACATAAAATCCGACGAAACAAGACTCAAACAACACGACTTGACCCGACAGCCTAGGTTTCCACAACCAGGCTCCGATACCATTTATGTAACACCCCCAATCCGCTCAGGGATATTACACACTGTAGAACCTTTCCTCAAGGATCTACCAGGCTGGTAACAACATCGAACATCTCAACAATGCCTTTAAGGCTAAAATGACTCGGTAGACCGATTTGATCTTTCAATAAATACATACAACCCAAACACATTACATGTCCACGCAGGGGTCGAATACAACCCACTCCCGTACAACGGGAAAGAAATACTGCAGCGGAAATAAAATACAACTAAACCAATACGACATCAGTGGGTCCTCGTGTGATTAGTATCGTTCATCTTTCATCATCCTTCATGCCGACCCTGTGCTATGCTCCAAAACCTGAATGCAATACAGACATCCACTCCCCGATGACTCGGGGGTTAGCAAAACTCCACTGTTTTGCTAGTGCAAGTATAAAATACGAAAACGAGCCATACATATCATACTCCATGGAACATGTTAATCATAAATATACTTCCCGAGGTAAATCACTTGTTCAAAACGGTTAAATCGAAAGATAGGTGTAAACCCAATATACATCTTATAAAAACATTTTACGATCTCGGGAGTTTTGAAAATATTTAGGGACACAGCCCAAAAGTCATTTTCCCAAAGCACAATTACGAAAACAACACACAGGGTCCATGACCCAATTCACAAAACACGGGGTCCAAGACCCAAATCATAAACCACAGGGTCCACGACCCAAATCATCAAACACAGGGTCCACGACCCAAATCATCAAACACATATTCCCAAGGATTATTCGCGTCCCATGCTAACAAACCGCGAACCTCAGATGCTCCCGCAGAACATACCCGAGTGAATAACCCAATGGGAAGCCATACCAAATCACATATCACCGTAACAACAGTTACGTGACCACAAGCACTGATACGTTCATAACCAAATCACAACCATAAGTTATCCCGACATCGCGCTAACAAGCCACGAACCTCGGAGTCCCCGCAAGACATACCCGATGATAACCCCACAAGTTATCTCGGCATCGGTCTAACAAGCCACGAACCTCGGAGTCCCCGCAAGACATACCCGGATTGGATAACCCTACGGTCTCGCCCGACCCATACTAGCAAGTATGGATCCCGGAGATTCAATAATCCTACCCGGAGGCACATCACATATAACAAGCACACAACAATAATCGATTATCAAGCCAAACAACATTAAGCATCACAATCTCCTTTCAAAGGAGTAACAACTAACATCACATCATGTCAAATACCCACCGAACAAGTATACAATTCGGTACACATTCCTCGGCAAGTGATCACGGTCTATTATATTCACAAAGTATGGTTAAAACATCTAACCACATACCACACATACTTACATATTCCAAATACACAATTATCCACGATTCATACGAGTTATCTTGAAGGAAAACCTTTTTATCAAGAATATACCGACTCCTTTTTATGTTCATTAAATATTGGATTTCGCATAAAATCATTTATCAAAAATTATGCCAACGAAACATGAAACGTATGGGCAAGATACTTGCCTCGAAACCACAAACAATGGAACCACGAATGGACACGACTCAACCGAAAAGCTTCGAAATGCCCGATGCTATCGAAATGGAAGACGACGACGAACGGAAGGGTTCAACGCAGTTTCTTCACAATAAACTCGACCCTAACATCATATAATTAATAAATCAACGATCATACGAGGAAGAATAATCGTAGAACGTCCGAAAACCCCTCTATGACATTCTACCAGACAGCTTCAAGGCGTCGATCAAGAACTCGACCAAAACAACGAATCGATACGATCCAACCATGGAATAACAAGGAAAATGATATAATACATCTAAATAATCATCAATCCATCATAATCCTAAGTTAAATCGGATTAAACGGATGAAAACAACCAAAACACCCAAATTCCCCCAAACTAGATTTCTAGAAAATCTGACCTGATTCGCTCGATCAAAGGATATTATAGGATGGATGATTGATGATATGAACTCCAAGACTTCATGGATTTGTTGTATGACAACATCTATCCACGTCCAAGAAGTCTCCAGCCGCGGAAGAGGAAGAACGAAGTGAGAAAAATGGTGAAAAAAACGTGTGCTGGCCTTAAATAGGCTGACTGCCGGCCACATAATGTACGTAATCGGCCATGGCTTACGGCTATAACCGGCCATGGCCGACCAACTGCCCCAAATCTGCCGGCCCGTTACGTACGTAACCGGCCTTACGTACGTAACTGCCGAGCACTACCGGCCGTAACTCGGCCAGTGCTGGCCTGGGCCCAGACTGCCCGGCCATGACTCGGCCGGGGCCAACTCCGACGGTCCGAACGACCCAGAAACCCGAACCTAAATACGAATCGAAGATATGGTTACGAAGTACTCACAAAGACGAATTCGAGCACTAAGAGAACACACGATTCTGACCACCCGAAGGCTCGAAATTCGACAATGGAAAGTAATTACCCCAAACTTTGGGAAATTATGAAAATAGCCCAAAACATCCGAAATACACGATACACGATCGAAACACCAATCCAAAGCTTGCAACATGAATAATAACATTAAATGAACTTACGAAAAACTTGAAACAACAGTTTCGGATGAGATTCGCACGAATCGAACTCAAGTGCGGAAAAGCCGCTTAAGAACACGGAACTCAACAAAACGATACCGAAACGAACTCGGATGACAAAAAGTGCAGAATTAAATATTCTCAAAATGACGAAACGGTCATGGGAGAGTCGTCAAAACAGACTTATGCCCAAAAAAAGAGAATTACCGGAAATCGAAATTGCGGATATTACACTTCAGCCTTCTATTTTAAGAGTTCTCGCCTTAGTCGGCTCGGGCGAGCCTGGATCTACTTCCTCTGCGCACGAGTCGATCCTACATCGCAGATCGCTTGGTCTTACTATCTCATGCCCGACCACTGTACGCTATCACGACGGGACTCCGGTTTGATGGGGCCCCGCGTTTGTCCCGTTCTATATTTCAATGTATTTAGGGAGGGGCAAAGACGGGATTAAAACATCCCTCGCTGATATGTGCTCTATGCCACCAGTCAGGCGTGACATGGTCCGACGACGAGCCATCCATCGCACCCCAGGGTCCGATCGACCACCGCATTATCTCCCATTTTGACCAGTGGGGTGGCGCGAGGGCACACGAGTGGGGGCGAGGATTTCTGATTGATGAGCAGCACGAGCACTCTACCGAGCCACTACTCCTGACACATGAGCCGACGACGGATGCTGATGATCGGACTGAGTCCACTCCACCGCCAGCGAGAGAGCACCTTCAGGCGATGTTTGACAGCCCGAGGGAGGAGATGCGGAGAGAGAGAGACAGCCATCTAGCTGCTGTTCGAGAGGAGATGTGGGCTGAGAGAGACAGCCTCCTCGCAGCTGTGCGGGAGGAGATGAGAGAGCAGGCCCGCCGGGCCAATCGACGTGAGGAGAGGCGCTTGGCGGCGAGGGATGCTTATCATCAGGACTACCTTGCTCCATGGACGAGCCATATACTCCATCCGGACGGACCCTTCATTCCACCAGTCTGGCCATCTACACCACCCTCCTCACCGGACGAGGCCGGCACCAGTTTCTGAGCTGATATTAGGGGAGTACTTGACCTTTTCTTATATTGCATATTACTATCTGTGTCCATTGAGGTCAATGTACGTCCTAAGTTTTTTTTGGGGGGGGGGGGTTACTTTCAGTTGCTATTTACTTATTCGTTGTTATCTTTCGTTGTTTTTGACTCTAGCCTTGCGTGTCTTGATTTTATTTGCATTCGTGGATTTTGCGTGCTTCCTTGTGTAAAACTGATAATATGATACTCATTTATTTTTGAAGAAACGGTTGAGTTTTGGTCGAGTTTGCAGTCTGCGATATCTGTTTCCTTTGAGTATTCTTTTAGGTCTGAATTTTTTCGTTATTGTAGAATTCTTAGCGTATAAGAAAGGAGACATACGTGTTTTCAAATCGCCGTCTATATGTTTGGTTACATTTTTCGCGTAGCTAGTCGTCCAGTAACATGAGTCTTGTTGGCATTCAAATTTGAGTTTAGAGTCGGACAGTCTTTCCCAAAAAGTCGAGAAATTATACATGTTCTATGATGGGAAGTCTAGTAACCGGGGGTATTCACGTGACCCGTTGTTTACTCTCGCGTAAAACGACAACCCTGAATAGACTAATGGTTTAGAGATTTCGCATTGCCGATGATGGGAAGCCTAGTAAGCGGGGGTATTCACGTGACCTGTTGTTTACTCTCGCGTAAAACAGCAACCTTGAATCGGACGTGCGGGAATAGCTATTCGAGTTTTTTCTCCGCTGTAGAGGGAAACTTAGTAACTAGAAGCATCCATGTGCCCCATGAGTGTCTTTTACGTCAAACGGTTCCGCAATACATGAGAATGGAAATCTACCCTAGGGTTATTCCGATGAAACATCCCGAGAGCCGGAACCTAGTGGTTAACTCGATTCATTATAATGATTATACATAAGGGAATGCTGTCCGAGGATTATTATTGACAATGAAACTCTTGCAATTTTTGCCACGAGACTGGGGGACTGGGCGAGTTGGCTTGTTTAATCTAACCCTTCATATTGGTGGTCGGTTAAATTCACGCTTGTTAATCTTTGAGCTTTGATTTTCTTCATGACCGATAGTTCAGCACTAAAAATGATTGCTTTGTGGAATCCTTATCCGTGATGTGACTCACTAAAACGATACGTGTATTTTTCTTTGAGATTTTTAGGGGAGTATTAATCTGGTGAACACTGTGGATATTGCTCGGTTACCCATGGTACTTGTCATCTCATTTGAAATTACTTTTTGCTTGAGGACAAGCAAATGCTTAAGTTTGGGGGTATTTATTAGATGTATTTTTGTGCACTTTATTGTTATTATTCTATCTCCATTTTAGGTTTAAATCTGCAAAAATGAGCTTTTAATGCACTATCTTTATATGTTTTGAAGGAAATTGGAGTCCGAAAGCCTAAACGACGAAAAACGGGCGAAAACGACAATTTCTGGTCAGGGGCCGCGGCACACCAAGGCCAGGCCGCGGCACACGAGGACACTAGCAAGGCGCGGTACAATCTGTACCGGGGGTCGCGACACACTTAAGCTGAGCCGCGGCCCATGAAGAAAATAGCGCCCAGGGCTGCGCGCAGCACAACTGGGGCCGCGACACACTAAAGCCGGGCCGCGGTCCCCGGCGCGGGTTTGCTGATCCAGCCCTCGTTTTTTGGACTGTTCTGAAGCCCGTTTTCGACCTAATTCCCGGACGCGTTTTGGAGACTAATGATGGTTACAAATAAGGATTGAAGGTCTGAAAAAGAGGGGATCGAAGAGAAGGAGAAAAAATACCGATCAAGCAGGGAGCAGAAGCTAGAGAACGGAGGATTTCAAGTTCTTCAACTGTGTTTGATTTCCTTTATGCTTTCTTCTATTCTTTGTGTATTAATTTCTAGCATGTCGGGCTAGAACCCTATTCTAGGATTTTGATTAAACCGAGATTTTGACGAATTAACTTTTGATTTTGCATTATAAAAATATATTTCCATTTCTTATTGAGTTTTTCCCAATTGTTTTAATTGCTGTCAATTATGTGGCCTAGGATTGATTTGTTTTGATTACGCAACTCGAATCAGGAGAGGAGAGTTGGTAGGAAAAATTGGTGAGAAACGTTTTATCTTGTTAGATAGGAATATACTCATAGGAATTACGTGGCCTGTCTGAAGATTTCGTACTTTTTGCATATTGTCGAATTAATTCACCTAGGAATAGAGTGTGTTATTCGCCTTAGAAAATTCTATTGACCTCGGGAGAGGCGGTAGAGTATTTTAGCAATCTTCGCCTTCAATAAATCGGGAAATCATTTAATTCATATAAATCAAGAGTAAATCGGATAAATCGAGGTGGATTCACAATCCTAGATTAATTCTTTATTTGATCTTCTTTCTTCGAAAAATCGATTTTATTATTTGTCCTTAGTTTATTCCTTTATTAGTTTTTCTTTAATATTACTTGCACCTCCAATTTCGATTGTTCAAATAAAATTAGAATACATATAAATTGGTAATTAGTGAGTCAGTCCTTGAGGGAACGATATCTTACTTATCACTTTATTACTTGCTTACGACAACGTGCACTTGCGTTCACCAAATTCCGTAACAATGATACGTGTTCAACATTGCAAAAAAATTAAAAAAAGTGGGTAAAAAAATCAGAACTCAATAAAAGGTCACGTATGTTTATGCAATTAAGCAAATGATGCCGTTTCTTAAAGCGGTCCGATTTGCCAAATCAGCCTTCCGGGGATCCATATCAGCAACGATTTGGGGGAAATCT
This sequence comes from Orobanche coerulescens, assembly GCA_033398695.1. Classification (NCBI taxonomy): domain Eukaryota; kingdom Viridiplantae; phylum Streptophyta; class Magnoliopsida; order Lamiales; family Orobanchaceae; genus Orobanche; species Orobanche coerulescens. The sequence goes on from CM065803.1 coordinate 59,148,266, forward strand.
CTCGTCGGTTCGACATTGCAAAAAATTAGACAGTGAGTATATTTATTGCAAAAATTAAAAGGTGGGTAAAAAAACAGAAATCAATAAAAGGTCGGGTATTTTTATGCAATTGAGCCTTTTATAAACTTGAATTGTAAAAGTGTCGAGTGTCCAAATGATACACAAAGGCGATGTGTCGAAACCAAAGTCCATTCGTGCATGTAGGCGTAGCGGCATCAATTTTCGTAATTTGGGCATAAGTTATAAATAAATCAAATTATTTTGATTAGATCCGTGATTCGAATTTATTTAACTTGATGTGAATTTGAAAAATTGAATTCGGATTTGAATATGAATCATCTTTTATATTTATATAATATTTGTATCCAAATATAAATCTAATCTTATGCAATTCAAATATTCGAATATCAAATTCTTTTGTTTATATATAATATTATATATATATATATATATAATATGTACTCACTCCGTCCATAATAAATTTACCTGTTTTGACTTTGACCGGTCTTCCCAAATACACATTTGACCATTAATAATTCCAATTATATATGAATAAAAATTAGAATAAAATAATATTTAAAAAATATACATTAAGACAAATCAAACAAGTATTTACATGATTATAATTTTTTTATATATTGATTGCAATTTATGGCCAAAGTTCATAATTTTTGACCAATAAAAGTCAAAATAGGCAAATTTATTGTTTACGGGGGAAGTACTTAGTAAATGTAGTTTTTCTATATAATATACTGTAGTGGACAAATTTTGTCAATTTAGCCCAAGCCCAACAAACCCAATAGACTAGACACTTTGTCTAAGATAAAACTCGCTGGGCCCCTGACTTGGAAAGATCCGCAAACCAACCCGGATCCAGGAGTTCGCCACGTCAGCCACGCGTATCTGAATGGTCAGATAAAATGACTTTTGAGCCAGTCAAAAGTCAAAAAAGCATGCTAAAGTAACGGACGAATAGAGTTGAGGGCCAAGGAGGTCAACAAAAGACATGTGACAGACAAAGCGAATCAACGGGCATGTGACAGACAAGCGAATCAACGGACATATAGCAGACAAGCGTATCAACGTGACAGAGGAATAAGGGAATAAGGACCCCAAGCTGTCCTATATAATGACAAGACAACCAACCCAATCGATTCATTGAATTCTAAGTCGTTCTTTACTGAACTTGCTCTCTCTAATAATTCTTTGCCACCCTCCTGCACTCTCAACCACCGCCTTATCTCCATCACTAGCCGGACGTACCTGACCGTCAAATATCACCGATCTCCTGCGCTCTCAACCACCGCCTTATCTCCATCACTAGCCGGACGTACCTGACCGTCCAATATCACCGATCTCCTGCGCTCTCAACCACCGTCTTACCTCCATCACTCATCGGACGTACCTGACCGTCCAATACCACCAACATCATCAACTGCTCCATTATTTATTATATTTAATTCGTTTATTTCAACTTTATTCAATATAAAATTGCTTACTGACTTGAGTGTCGGAGGCTCTTCGGCTGACACCCCACCGGTGCTCTCCGAGGGCTCTTACGTGTTTTGTGTTGACAAGTTGCTAGTGCCTGATTCAATCAACCTGACTAACGTGTCTGACGTCATCATCATCAATTGTAGAAGTCACCCCTACATATACATATATAAATGTATAGAATATTTAATAATTATATTTTTATCAAATATACTTTTATTATACACTATATATTATATTTATTTGTATTTATCTATTTAAATAATTCATCCGTAAAAATATAAAAAAATAGAATTTCAAATTTCAAATCAAATTGAATATTATTCGAATATCCATATCGAATCAAATCGAATCAACCTTTAAGATTCAAAAATAATTCCGAATTAAATTAAATTATTTAAAATTTCATGAATAAAAACCAAACAAAACCAAACGTACCCAGTATATCCCGCTCAGAGCAGGCTCTGAGGAGGGTAAGATGTACGCAGACCATGCCCCTACTATTACGGTAGGGAGGCTGTTTCCGTGAAGACCCCCAACTTAGTGCGCAACAAAGTATTGAGTGATAAATACAAAGAAGTATATGATTCGGAAAAGCTCAAAACCATACCTGAGCCCATGGCCTAATTCACATGAGACTTACCTTAGGGGACTTTGCCAACTCCACTCTCGATGAACGTTGCTCTAACATGAGAGAGATTGACTCTGTGCCCAGCTCCCTGTCAGAATACACCATACGCAAAAACCATTAGGATAAAATATACAATAAAAAAAGAAAATGCAATGCTCTAGGTCAAAGCTAACCGAGACAACCCAACCCTGAGGCTCTCTACTACAGCACCGCACTCAACAAAAGAATCCACAACTCTGATCTGGCGCCTCCAAGAGCACCTATCAATAGTCATGGTCTCGCAAAGGTTTAAGGTCTTCAAATCTAATCTCAGCTGTTCCTCCCACGTCCTCCTCGATCTGTCTCTCCTTCTACCCCCTACAATTCAATATAGTGATAAGGTACATTTAAAACAATGTCAAAGTATTTAAAAGAAAGTTCGAATTTTTTTTTTTTTTAAAAAGAGTGTCATATTATAGCACAAAGATGTTTTAGGGAGCCTATTCCCTTACGAAGCCGATATTTTTTGGGGGGCCAAATCTCAAACATAGCCACAAACGAAATAAAACAAGTTAACTAAGTACAAGAAAGTAAGTAAATTTTTAGGTGGCTAAATCCCAAATATAGCCACACGACAACTAATACAAACAAATATTTTCAGCTGAGTGTCTGGTTCAAATTTGAATATCTACGGAATTGTACCGGGAGCCGTGTAAGAATTAGCACTTTGATAGGCGTAGGTCGAATATGGGAACTAATTTTTTATAGACACTAGTCACTACTAATAGACCGCTTGGTCACCATAATTTAACCCCTTCCACCGTGGGGTGAAGCTACGAAGTATCCAAGACGGGAGGGTGAAGGTAAATGATAAAGCAGCCGGTCGGTGGCGGTGATACTGCTGCTGTGAAATATAATGGGAAGCCCTGCATCAACTGCTAACGCTTACTTTCACTACCAACACACGGATGTTTGCAGCGTCTCCAGATGGACTGCCAAGTAAGTCAATTTGGGGTAACACCCGTCTTATATCCCTTTCTCCGACATTATGTTCCTCGCTGTTTCAATGTTACTGGGGAATCATTATAATACCGGTTTACATTTGTAAGTGCTTAAGCAGTGTGACTGTTTGTGCTATGTAATTCCGGATTGATTAATATCATCTGGATAGTCTCGGTTAGGGTTCTGTACACCGAGTTTCGGCTGGACATTGTTGCAGTCGGTATTATATGAACTGAAAATATGGCAGTTTATCGTACTAGTAGGAGCAATATATTTGCTATCTTAGTAACGAGTTACATTCTCGATTGTGGCAGGGAAAGTTACCAGTTCATGCATGCAAGGCCGTGGCAAAAGGTGAATGATTTTTATTTGGATGTGGTGAACGGACGCAGATCACTTTCTGAAATGTTTGGGAAAGAGGTGGGTGTTTCTGTGAAACTTAAGGTTTGCAGAGTTTAATTAAGGTTATGTGTTGATGTTTTTGCATGAATTGTAGTGTTAACTAATTTTATACAATCAATTGACACTATAATCTTCATGCCACCAGCCCCAACATACTTGGGATTATGGTGCAGTTGATGATGATGATGATGAATGGAGACAGGAAATTGGGAGGAAAAACTCGTGGAAGTAAATTTTCTTGGGGAGAAAGACTTATAATCCTCTTTCTTGCTTCTTTTTTGAATCAATAGCATAAGAAACTCCATTACTTCATGCTATATTTTAAGCTATCATTTTTCTTCAGTACTCTGTAATGATTACACTTTAACGTTTTTTCCTCTTGTTGAAAATTATGAGGATTATTTCATAGTTCAGAGATTTTCTTCATCGATTTCATCAAACTTTTTTTTTTTTTTGGGGACGTGGATTTTATCAAAGTTACTTTTACAGACATGTGGTGTACATTATGGTGCTGAAGTTGTAGAATATATTGATAAACCTGAATTGGGAAGCCAGAATAGGTCTGGAAGATCTGGAAGATGGGCAAGAGTGACATTCAAAATACTGCTCTCATATCACGGAAGTTCTTTTGATGGTTGGCAGAAACAACCTGGTCTCAATACTGTTCAAGCGTATGTGTTCTATCAGTGTCCCACTAATATTTCTACACTTAAAAGTTAACATGAAAACATATAGAACTGAGAGATTAAAAATTCATGATCTCCATTGAATTTCTTTTACTTAACTGAAATCAGATTGTTCAGCTCTGGTATATGTCTTTTCTGTATGTTATTGTTTGTTTTAGTGAAATTGCTTTTTTGAAGGAATCACAGTTTTACTTGGATTGGTAAACAAGTACCAAATAGAGAGCTAGACAAGTGGATCTGATTATAATGGCCAAAACAGTAAAATGAAAAGGATCCCTCCTTCAACTAGTAGTTTTACCAAAACATTTGATGCTACAGGCCCCCGCAAAACTACCAAATGATGCTGATATCTGAATACTGCTTTGCCAAGGCTACTCTTCTGCTTCTACTTCTTCTTTTTCTTCTGTCTTGTTTTTGGTATTTTCCTGCTTTGTACTCTTATGATTGGTATGTTTGAATTTTTCTTCTTTCGTCCTTTTTTCATTACCTGCTTAGTGATGATAATCGCGATTCCTCCAGATGTGGTTTAGTTTTAAATGATAGTAAGTAAGTTGAAATAATAAAACTTGTCCCAGATACTGTGAAGAACCGTTAGTTTTTAATTATTATTACTATTACTATTCTTTTTCCATCAATTTTAATTAAATAAATATATCAGATACTTGGTTGAGTTATGAGCATTATTCACATATATTTTTAATATTTACTTTATGCAGATTAATTGAAAGATGTCTTGGGAAATTTGTTGATGAAAAGAAAGCACAATTGTTGAAAGAAAAGAAACTACCAATAGATGGCTGTGTTGTAGTTGCAGGGCGCACAGACAAAGGGGTGACAGCCTTTCAACAAGTTTGTTCTTTCTGTATGTTCACTAATTAAACCTGCTTCAAATCGTCTATATATTATATAGAGTATGCTTAACTATTATGAAGAATCATATACTGCATCTTGAATTACCCCAAGGATCCTTAATTCCCTGTTACCAACAATTTATGAATTATAAGATTTCTATCACCATGACGATCCCTGTTACCTGCACAAGTATATTCTATTTCGAATGATGCTCTCTTTGATCATTCAGTCATCTTGGAATGGTACTTACTTTTCAGATAGTAAGAATCGATTAGACTTATAAATCGTCTATTCCAATTTGATGGAGACTAGTTGACTTTTGTTTACTGTGGCTATTCTGCAACAAAAAGGATACGGCTGATAAAATAAGCAAGTTTTCCATATAAAGCATGTCAGCAAGCATTCCCCTCGAAGGATAAAGGATGAAATTGCAGTAGATGGATAGAACACAAAACCTCTACTTAGATGTGTCCTCAAGGCCCAACAAATTATAAAAAAGCATTGATGGTTCATACTTTGTCACATGATCTTTGTGTAACTATATTGAACATAAGTTGAATTAAACATCCAACTTTATGAATGTGTAGATACATGGAGAACAGATGTTAAAGCTCCAGACATCGAGAATGCTATAAATGATGCAGCACCAGGAAAGATAAGGGCCATTTCTGTTTCTCAGGTATCACTCGAGCATTGAATGATTACAGCCATGATTTCTGGTTTTTGTAATCATGCTTATGAAGTAGTCTAAGAACATGATGTCAAGAATTTGTGAATATGTTATACCTTAGGTCTCGCGTGAATTTCATTCTAATTTCTCTGCAAAGTGGAGACGCTATTTCTATATATTCCCGTTCAATGATACAAACGTGGATTGTAAAGCCAGCAATAATAATGCTTTGGATAGTGATGCTTGCCCAGATGGTCAATATGGTGAACACTTCGGTGAGGAAAATCCTGGATATGAAATTGATGATTGTGACCATACCGAACAACGAGCAGGAAACAAACCACTCAGTTTTGAAGTAAGCCGTGTTAACCATCTATTACAGCAACTGGAAGGAAAATTACTTTCCTTTAGAATGTTTGCGCGAGATACTAAGGCCTCAAGAAACATGTAAGACTGATCATGGTTAGCTGTTTTATGTAAATACATATCTTTCATGAGTATGAGATTAGACCTAATGTGCATCAAGCTCAAGGTAATTTGCGTAGCTCAATCTGAATCAATAGCACCCAGGCTTTCATCATGTCGCATTTAGGTTTTTAATATCTTGTTAGTTCTTTGTCTGTGACCATTGGTAATGCACCGGTGATTGTTTTAGCAGTCTAACGGAATTTGGTTCCCTATAGGGTGTACCTTTAAATTGACACTGATTTATGTACGATTGCCTTTCTCTTCCCCAAGATAAAATCAGATGAAGTTGTCATCTTTAAAATATGAAGTGAATGTTTCTGGGAAGACTCATTATTGTATTTCTTTCAAATTTTTTTTGCATAAAAACTCATTTTCCATTTAAACCCTGAGTTATGAATATTCTATTTGACTTGACTTTCTTTGGTTGGAGAAGGAAGTAAGCATTTGTCTTCAGCGGTCATGCCGACAACTTAATGCATATACATAAAGTCGGAAGTATTTCAAAATTAGCAAGTTAGATCGAATGTGCTTGCGTGAATTGAAATTCACTTTCTTAATTTTTCTGGGTCAGCTCACCTTTTTTTATCCTTCATATTTTTTATTAAAAATACACCGCAGTGGTCCACCAACAGAGTGCTTTGTCTTCCATGCTCGAGCTGCAGAGGCTCATTTACTCTGTCGTAAGGTTGGATACTGATTACTGGCACTTTTTCTTATGCATTCTATTTTTCCTCGCTATAATCTGCATAATCTATTGTTGTTTTTTCCAAAAGAAACTGCGTCTCTGTACTTCGATAGAGTTAAGCTTGTTTATCTATGTTGATATGTCATATGTAAAGTATACAAATTGTATGGTAGAAATGTTTGAAAATGTTCGAGCAGTCAGAAATGTAAGTCAGAGAACGTCATAGATTTAACAGGAAAAAGAAAGGCGTCGGTTAAGGTTTGGTGTTGACACTTAACAGTGCAAATGAGTATTATATGTTGCCACTCATTTTATTTCCTCAATAGCATTTCCGTTGGTGCTGGGGGTGTGGAGGCTGAGATTTCGTATAATAATTAGGGGATAGCAGCCCAGACAATCCCTCATTTTTATACCAGCACTCTTAAGGCCAAAGAGTGGGGGGGGGGGGCTCGGTTCCTGGTTCTCCTGTAGCTTTAGGAGCATCTCCACACAAGGCATAAGGACAGATTAATGTTTTGCAATGTATGAGTGAAATTTTCTAGGGACGGAAATATAAACGGGACTCACCTAGTCCATATGCTAGTGCAAATAAGTTGAGGGTGATACAGTAACAGAAGAGAGCCTGCACATGCATGTAGCACAGATGAATGGTTTGCAACGGAGTGAGAAAAAATCTTCATGACTGAAGGGGAATTACAGAAAGAGGGTGAGAGGGAGGGAGGGGGGTGAGAGGGAATTCCTAATCATTCATAAGTATGATCGTGTGAAATTTATCCATAAAATACTCAGAAGAGTTAAGTTTTCTCCACAAGGCAATGCATAATTAGCAGTCCATAGTATTTCTTGGATCAAATGAAAATAAAATAAAATTAGGTTAGATGCCTGCCTAATCTGACCGTCCAAACCCGTCGACTCGTTTCAGTTTACTAAAAATCTGTTATCTAAAAAACCCTAACTCAACCAAAGCAAAGAGAGAAGCGAGAGAACAGAGGATAGAAGAGAAAAGCGAGAGAAGCGAAAACAGAGAAATGGTTCCGCCGCCGATATCCCCCACCTCCGCCGATCCTCCCGTCGCCTCCGATAATCCCCCGCCGCCCCCGATATCCCCGGCAGACGTCGCCGATTCTTCCTGGGCGATCAACTCCAGGGCCCAGGTCGATGTCTTTTTTTTTTGTTAGTCTTTGCCCTTCAGTTTGTTAACCTTCCCTTCTTAACTCCCGTTTTTCGGTTTCTTTCCCCTTGATAGAAACAAGTGGCAACAGCCACTCAAGACATACAAAAGGCGAGGGAAAGATGCCTCCAAAACTCAAGCTGTGGTCTGGGATGCCTATGATGATATGGAGCCGACTTGGGCGTTGGAGTAATTAATTAAGATCTGATTTTTTTTTTGTTTCTGATGCAGGGTTAATTTAGTATTTTAGTTATTCAATTAATTTAGTTAATTGCTGGGAATAGTACTCCTTTTTGATTTAGGAGTCTTTTTTATGCAGAGTCCAGATCCATAAAGGATTAGTTTGAGTCTAGGATTTAGTTTCCTATTTTTAAGGAATTGGTTTCCTTGGAGGTTTGGGTTTTGTTAGCTATATAAAGTTTGTGAGTGTCCAGTTTATTGATAGTTTTTTAGAGAATAAAAAATTTTCTCAGCAAATATTGCTTTCTTGTGTGAATCTGCGTGATTCTATTGTCTTGGGTGCGCTCAAGAAACCTAGGTACGCCTACGGTTGCCTCGGTGTGAAGCCAGGCTTGTTGTTTTTAATCATAATCTGGAGCACACGCAGGTTGTTCTGCATCACCCCTTCAGTTTTTAATTCTGTTTTTTTAGTTTTAATTCTTCATTAGTTTATTAAAGTAATTAAAAACTAATTTTTATGTTAGCAAAGTTGTGACTACAAGCATGAGATGTTACTGATTCTTTGTTTTGTACTGTACATTTTCAGAAAAAACTAAACTGGGCAGTAGGCAGGCATTTTTTTTCATTTATGTTTTCTTGTTATGCATTGTACTAAAACTTATGGTAGATTCTATGTGGTGTTAAACCTTGTGTTGAACTTATATGTCATCTTTTGGAACTTATTTTGCAAAGTTATTTCAAGTTATTTTATTACATGTTCTAATTTATATCATCACATGTATAAATATATATATCTATTATTTATTATTTTTTACATACCGACTAGTCAACGACTAGTCGACTAGTCGCTCAGTCGGACCTTTGTCGACTCGACTCGACTTACCGACTTGACAACTTTGGTCAATTAATGGTCTAAATTTAGTCAACATTATTAATTTCATGCAAAAAGCAAAATAGCAAAGTTTTATCTGAGATGAAGTTCGAAAACCGGCATCATTATAAGTTTTTCCACTTGCATGGAGAATATCACGAGAGAGTGATGAGTGCCTTAGTCATGTCCCATTACATGATTCATATTGTCAGATCCAAATGTACACCGTAATACATGCGAATAAGCTACTGCATATTATCTCATATCAATGACGGCCAATATAACATGGTCCCAATATTAGTAGAGAAAAACCCATCTTCTTGAACGACTCTTAGTTACTGAATTGCTCTTGAAGATAGGGATCTTTAGTTCTTTTATATTCCATATATGGTCTGCTAAATGATACACGCTATACTATATATTTATGTATGGACTATAAGAGAATTCTCTTGGGACAAACAATATTCGGCTTGGGATACCTAACCAGGTGTTACTCCTGTTTGGCCAAAGCCATAATCAATGTGTAAATTATCATTTTGATGCAAGTGCTGGGGATTCCTGCACGTACGTGATTGTTGTCAGGGATATATATGTTATTATTACGCCTTCTTTTGTTCCTTATATCTGAGTTCTTTTGATAATGTTTCCGTATTGTATAGGATGGAACCAACACGAGGACAATGTGCATTGAGTTGGTTGCTAATCGCTTCTTGCGGAAGGTAACTCTTTCTTTCAGCTTTCTGTTAGAAAAACTTGTATATCTTGTTTTTATACATACTCACACGGATTTTGATTCCCGCGCTGTTTTAATCTATCTGCACAACACACTTCAAGTAATCAGTCCCGAGATTGCGTATTTCATTGAATTTTTTATTTAATTTCTCTTTTTCTTCTTCTGTCTTTCTGCTTGATGTCTATCAGAACTGTAGAACATACATGAGAACGGACGAAAGCACATTGCAGTTTCATCCCCACAACCCTATACCCAAGGAATAGATTGAGTTCTCATTCATTGTTAAGATAAGAAATGTTATGGTGAACTTGTTGACTGAATTGATCAACTTGCTCATAGCATCAGCACTAAAAAGCATGAGGTGTCCTTTTTAAGTAGTAGATCTGACTACTTTGGCTCTGCAACCAAAGCTCTAGATGAAGTAAAGAATAAGATGCTTCATACGATGGTACCATTTAGGAAAAAAACACATTTTCTTGTGCCTTTACAGATGGTTCGGGTGCTTGTAGCAACAGCAATCAGGGAAGCGGCTGCTGGTGCAGCTGAAGATGCATTGCTGAAGCTGATGGACGCCACATGTCGGCGTGCCACTGCTCCACCTGCGCCTCCGGACGGCCTTTGCCTTGTTGACGTAGGATATACTGAATTTGACGAAAAATCTTGCCTAATTCCTTGAGGTTATTTGTCTCATTACAATTCTTCATTTGAGTGCCATCATTGTAGAATTCGTGACACCTTATGATTTAGAGTTACGAGTGGCAGAATGCAAACTGAAAATGTTACGGTTAGATAATCATGGCTATGTTTGTGTAGTCATTTTGCGATAGGAAGTTTGTGTTTCGGTTGTACTGCCGTCTTTTGCACTATTCGTGGGAGGGATGACTTCTTCTTCTTATTATTATTATGGAAAATATATTCTTTTTGTTGAATATATATTACTACTTTATACTTTTTGATGATATAAAAAATATCAACATCTGAGGCAATAATCCAACATCAAATTGCTGTCATGATGTCGAGATTTTAGTCTTACCGATAAAAATATGAGATTGATTTATTGAAAAAATTATTGAGTCATAGATACGGGACATTTCCAAAGGGCAAAATATCCCCACAATCCCAAAATCAGTAAACAAATAATAATAATAAAAAAGTTAATATGGAGTCCAAGTACTTTAAGTGAATTCGCAGGCGCACCGTAAACCTCTCATGCAAAAATGTCTCCACATACCACGCAAAGAAATAGACCACCGCTCCTTCTTGTCACTACAACACCCGAAAAAATAAATAATAAAAAAAAAAAACCACTATTGCTGGCGAAACTCCTCTCCTGTTCCTCCATCCCCAAAAACATCTCAATCCCCATCGCATTTCCATTCCCCACACAACCCCTCAATTCTCTCATTTCACACACACTACACACCCCTACAATTTAATCGAAGGTCCGCGCGCCCCCCCGGCCAAGCGCGCGCACCACCACCACAATGGCTCGGAAACCTATCGTTCTCCTACTCGCCACCATCTCCCTACATATCATCACCATCCTACCACCCTCCTTTGCCGAGTCGGAATCCGAAATCCTTCTCAAGTTCAAGGAGTCCCTTGAGAATACCGGGGCGTTGTCCAACTGGGCCGATGGGAAGCCGCCGTGCAGTGGGGATCAAGAGAATTGGGTCGGCGTCTTTTGCGAGAAGGATAGAGTGTGGGGACTCCAGCTCCAAAACATGGGGTTGGAGGGGATCATCGATGTCGACTCCCTTGCTAAGCTGCCGAATCTGAGGACTTTGAGCTTCATGAACAATAACTTCGACGGGCCTCTGTCGAACCTGACGCGACTCTCCGCATTGAAAAGCATTTATTTGTCGAACAACCAATTTTCCGGGGAAATTCCACAGGATCTTTTTGTCGGGATGCTTTCGTTGAAAAAGGTTTATTTGGCCAATAATAGTTTGTCCGGTTCGATCCCCGCGTCTCTGGCTGCATTGCCTAGGTTGAGAGAGTTGATGCTTGAGAACAATGACTTTGTGGGCGAAATACCGCAGTTTCCGCAGGGTGGAATTAAGATGTTCAATGTGTCTCACAACGAATTGGTGGGGGTGATCCCGCCTAGCCTCAATAATTTCAGTGCTTCTGCATTTGATGGTTAGTTTTATTTTTATGTTTTAAATGTTAGTCCTTTTTTTTTCTGGTGCTGTTGTTGACTTTTTGTATCATGGATGTGATCTTCGATTATATTCGGTATGTAGTAACATTCTAGGACTCCATGCATGCATGCATAAAAAAAATAATTCAATTATTCAAGTTACTCTCTCTCTCTCTCTCTCTCTCTCTCTCTCTCTCTCTCTCTCTCTCTCTCTCTCTCTCTCTCTCTCTCTCTCTCTCTCCCTCCCTCCCTCCCTCCCTCTCTCCCTCCCTCCCTCCCTCCCTCCCTCTAAATGATCTGAGCTTTGTGGTATATATCCACAGGCAGGCGAAACTGGGTAGAAGATACTGCATTCACAACTTCCTCAAGTTGCTCATGTTTGGCCATTATTAAAAAAAATATATATATATATATTAATCGATACTCAAATTGTCATTTTTGCCCTTTACTTGAAGATTCAAGTCAACTATTCGAGTCACTTAAAATACATTCGGTTCACCTATTCGAATCATCTAAATTAAATTCAAGTCACCTAAATAAGTGACTCAAATATAAATAGATGACTCATACATTCGAGTAAGAGTCGTAATAAAAAATTTAAGTATCAAAAGAATTATTGTTAAGCTTGAGACACAAAAAAATATACTTATATTTATACACCACACTTTGTTAACTTAATTGATCGATTTTGTTGAATTTCTTCTGGAACAACCACAATTTTTTTTTATTATGAATCTACAAATTCAATGCGATTGACTTTCCGTTTGCAAACATGATCAACTTATGGTTCCCACTTACTTCTCCATTCCAAGACTAAATCACTTGCTCCCGAAAAAGAAAATGTTAAAAGAATTCCTCTGTCACAAAACAGGCAACAAGGATTTATGCGGTGGCCCGTTGAGATCATGCGATTCCACTGCACAACCCTCCGTCGGAACCATAATAGGTGTGGCGACAGTGGTGACGGCGGCAGTTGCAGCCCTCATTGTCGTCGTTGTCATCCTCCTCCGCCGCAAGCAAACACCGCCGCCACCAATGGCGGTGGCGGAGTCTCAGCCCGTGCATTTAGACAGAATGGAACAGGGCCGATTTTCTCCAGGCTCCTTGTCCCCGGAGAAATCCAGCCACGGGAAAAAGTCGGAGATGAGCGTGAAGATCACGTTTCTAAGAGAGGACAGGGATAAGTTCGACATGTCAGACTTGCTCAAGGCGTCGGCGGAGATTCTGGGCAGCGGCGTGTTTGGGTCGACTTATAAAGCGGCTCTGAACGACGGGGAGATGATGGTTGTGAAGAGATTTAGGTACATGAACAATGTGGACAAGGAGGAGTTTCATGAGCATATGAGAAGGCTAGGCAGGTTGAGCCATCCCAATGTGCTTCCTATTGTTGGCTTCTATTATAGGAAAGAGGAGAAGCTCTTGGTCACGGATTATGTGGAGAAAAACAGTCTGGCTGTTCAGCTTCATGGTATATATGTATTCTATAATTCTTAATCAACTCTAATACTAATATACATCACTTCTAGTTATAAGTATCATTAATGATGGTTGTGGTTGGCGTACGTTTGGCAGGCAATAGATCTCGCAGCCCTAACTGCCCCGACTGGCCGACCCGTTTGAAAATCGTGAAAGGGGTGGGTCAAGGCCTACTGTACCTCTACAACGAGCTCCCAAGCATAACCGCACCCCACGGCCACCTCAATCCTCCAACGTACTCATCGACGGATCCTACGCCCCCCTCCTCGCCGACTACGGCCTCGTTCCCGTCGTCAACCAGGAGTACGCGCAGGAGCACATGATCTCATACAAATCGCCGGAGTACAAGCAAAGCGGCCGGATCACGAAGAAGACCGACGTGTGGAGCCTCGGGATCCTCATCCTAGAGATCATGACGGGGAGGTTTCCATCGAACTTCCTGCAGCAGGGCGCCGGGGCCGACACGGACATCGCGTCGTGGGTGGAATCCGCCGTGCGCGGCGGCGTCGGAGTCGGCGGCGACGCGGAGGTGTTCGACGCGGACATGATCAGGAGCGAGAGGAGCGAGGGGGAGATGATGAAACTGCTCAAGATAGGGTTGGATTGCTGCGAGGTGGATGTGGATAGGCGGCCGGATATGAAGGAGGCGGTTCAGAGGATCGACGAGATCCAGGAGGAATAAATGATGATGGGGCGCGTGCATCGTACGCATGGAGTGGAGGGATAGCCAATTGAGGTCTTCGTTTTTGTTTTACAATTTGTAATTCAATTTTTCTGTAAAATCGATTTTGTTTCCCCTTTTTTTTTTTCTTTTTTTTTTCCTTTTTTTTTTTTTTTTTTTTTTTTTTTCTGTTTTGCTTTTTTGCTTTTGTTTTTGTTGGTTTAGGTTGAACAAGCAAGTATACAAAGCAACATTTTGTTATCGATAAATCTAGAGATGTTAAACGAGAACTGCCTTAGCGGTTTAATTTAGTCTGGCGAGCAAATTTCATGGTCGGTAAAAAGTTCGGATTTAAACGGGCTAGGAAATATCGGCCCTAACCCGTTTTTTTTGCGGGTTAAACGGGCCAGCCCGCCGGGCCCGAGCCCGTTTAACATCCCTAGATAAATCTACCCCGCATCACTTCGTATGTGCTCATCTTGCCATTGAGTGTAAATGAGATGAGACAACTCGCGAGGTACTCGAGATCGACTCGGTCAAAACTCGATCAATACTCGATTCGAGTAGGCTCGGCTCGATATACTAACGAGTCGAGTTGAGCTACCCAGTACTCGACTCGATAAGCTCATGAGATACTCGATTTTTTTACAGTAAAACATCTCTAAAGTCATATCCTTGGGAACATAAAAAAATATTCATAAATAGAGGTTATTCCTAAATAGAGTTTTAAGAAGATTTTTTTTTAAATTTTAAGGTGCATATAATATATAAATATTATAAATTAGTAGATACATGTATGTAATATGTTGTAAACTTAGGAATTAGGCAAGAAAATTGTTTATGCTTTAACCGATGAAGAAATCATTGAAGGATTTAGGCAAGAAAATGAGGAAAATAATCCGGAGGATGATAGCATAGAAGTACAAAAAATTTCATGTGAAGAAGTTTTAAGCTTACTCGACAAGTTGGAAATGTTTTGGGTTCAACAAGAAGGTGGTCATTTGGACGAGCTAATGGGCACACGCAAGTTGAAGGATATGGTTACAACACAAAGATTAAATCTTTGTCACAATCAACCTTGAACAAGTATTTTAGATCAACTTAAATCTATTGTAAAAATTATATATATATATATATGTTATTATGATTTATTCCTAAATGGAGGTGTATTTCCTTATGTTGGCATTTGAAAATATATGAATTATGATAATATGGAGTTTATTCCAAATTATAACTAGTCCCAAGTTGGGACCATAAATTTTTATTCCTAAATAGAGTTTATTCCTTAATAGAGTATTCTTTTTGAGAGGTTTTACTGTATATATAATTAGTTTTATAATATAAATTTGTAAAATATAATGTAAAAATTATTAATAATAAATTGAATTGTAAAGAAACTATTTGTAAAAAAATTGAAACTCAATTTTTTTTTCTGATTTCATGTTTTGTTTGTAAATGCATATATAGTTAAAATACAAATACTGACAACTGTTTAAATTGGTAACTAATATAATACATATAATAAAGGGGCAGTTCCAGTTATTCCCACATCGGCTAAGAATAATAGTTCCAACCTTATAAATCTCTATATAAATGGCGCTTGGTACCTTGATCGAGCTTGATTCGAGTTCTGAGTTCGAGCTTTTTTCGAGCTTGAGTTCGAGCTTTTTTCAAGCTTATAACGAGCTTGAGTTCGAGCTCGAGTTCGAGTTTAGAAAATTGTTATCGAGTTCGAGTCGAGTTTGGACTTCATATGAGCTCTTATATAAAGGGGCAGTTCTACTTATTCCCACATCGACTAGGAATAATAGTTCCAACCTTATAAATCTCTATATAAATGGTGCTTGGAACCTTGATCGAACTTGATTCGAGTTCTAAGTTCGAGCTTTTTTCGAGCTCGACTTCGAGCATTTTTCGAGCTTTGGTTCGAGCTTTTTTCGAGCTTGAGTTCGAGCTTTTTTCGAGCTTCAAACGAGTTCGAGCTCGAGTTTAGAAAGTTTTTATCGATTTAGAGTCGAGTTTGGACTTCAACTACTCGCGAGTTTTCGAGTCGAGTTCGAGCCTGAGAAATTGCTATCGAGTTTGAGTCGAGTATACTGATACTCGAGCTCGACTCACATTATTTACACCCCTACTTGCCACACCAAGAATGATATACGTTTGTACATATTTTTGATCTGTATAAGTGTATCTTCTCTTTATATGTGGCAATATGAACATATTACTTAGTGCTCCTGGAATGCGGCGTATACGTACTGATGGTTGTTGATGCCGTGTTTGGTCAACAAAACTTGGAATAGATAAATCAAAGCCATATAGTAAATATGGCTCAGAAATAAAAAGCCAACTGGATGTGGAAATATGAAGTTTTTTTGATTTTCTTGATATTACATAAAGAGCCGAGGTGGTTTTTCAGGTCGGTCTACAATACTTGGAGTATTACAGGGTAGCTCTAATCTTTTTTTCGTGGAACTTTTTCAAAAGTACTTCTCTATCGTATATTCCGTCTATTACTCTGGCCAATCCGGTGAATGACAGCTGGGGAATGTTTGAGATGGCTCCAAAACACTTGTCAGAAGAAGTGAATATTTTAAGGACGCATGGCAGTATATGGGGGACTTTGGGAAGAGACGATACATGTTGCCATAACTGTCCTGTGTGCCTCTTCCGTACGCCTGGGCAATGGTTATCCGCTGCTGGGCCGGCTCGGGTTCCTCATTGGGGGTCGGCCTTTCGCCTCCCATTGTCTGCCCGGTCATGGTTGACTGGAGTTTGGGAACCTGACCGGCTCGCCTCCTAGTTGGACCTCCACGTGGCATCCTTGCTCAGTCGGTTGGACCGATCTCCTATGATTGTCTCGCAGCTTGGGTGGATCAGTTTGGCTGAACTGACAGTGAATGGGTGAGTGGATGCCAAAGCGGATCAACTATCATCAAGAGCTCCCGAGCCTAGAACCGTGCAGAGGTTGCTGGGTCTGGGGTCGACATGTCGCTGGGTCGAGTGGGGTTCGGGAGGAGGCTCTGCGGAGGTGAGCCGAACCAAAATGGACGGTTGGTGTAGATTTCGAAGGGACATGTTTCCTCAAAAGGTGTGTCGGTTCGAATTCAAATTCGAATGTGCAATGATGAGGGATGTGTGGTATGATCTGATATGATGGCGTCGCCCATGTGCCCTTAAATTATGCGACCGTTCATCTCGAACCGACGTGGCCACGTGACAAACAATTAATGTCGTCCCTTCCCCTGTAAATAAGGGGTGTCCTCTTGTCTCCTTCTCCTTCTTTACTTCACCATTTTTTCCGAGTCTTGCAGAGAGAAAGAGAGAGAGATTGCAGCGATTTTTGGCGAGTAAGAGGCTGTGAGTTTTTTAGTTTTCTTCTATTTTTTCAAGTATTCGCCATGTCGGACCGAGGGGATGAGAGGACCGAAGAGCTGGCCATGTAGCCGGACTGGACGGGGGTCGCGGATATGGCCGGGGGAGCTACCCCTGTCGATTGGAGTGAGAAAGACGACATCGGTGAGTCAGCATGATCGCCGGGATTCTTGGAGACGGATGAGGCAGTGTCACTGGCGGCGACCGGCGGAGCGACGGGTGTGGGAGGCAAGGTCGCTCCTGAGGATGTTTGGACTCGGCTGCAGCAGATCCCTTTTGTAGAGGCGGCGTGGGATTCTGCTTCAATCCGCAGTGTTGTTACGGATGAGCAACTGGCAACGTGGCAGCAAAGGTTCAAGATATCGGCGGCAGTGTAGATGTTTGTCCCACATCCCGATGAGAGGCCACATCAGCCACTGATTGGCTGCACGACCGTGTACTATTGCTGGTTGTTTGCGGGGCTAAGGTTCCCACTTCCTCTGGTCCTGTCTCATTTTTTGAAGCGGTGGAGCCTCCCGATCACCCAGTTCCACTCCAACGCTTGGGCTCGACTTGTGGGCCTTTTATCCTTTTTAATTAGAAGGGATGGTCCCAGCCAACCTTTGAGAAGTTTAATAGCTCTTTTCTGTGGAGGTTGGTCGACAGATCCTGCTCGAGTTTGTTTTATTTAACAGTCCGGCATGCAATGCATAAGGAGGTGGTGTACGTGCCAGAGACCATCCACAGTTGGAAGGAGCAATGGTTCTATGTTGGGGGGACTGAATGATCCCGGAGGAGGAGGGAGAGCTCGGTGTCATGGATGAGCGGTTGAGGGTCCCGGAGCACTTTATTTCCAAGATCCGTAAGTTTTCATCTTTCATGGTTCTGTTCATTGTTTTGGCTAACGCTCATCATTTTTTTATTGTGCAGATCATATCCCGATGGAGGAGACGTCTCCCGAGTTCTACTATCGAGTTTACAAGCTATTGGAACTTCCGCTCGGGCAAGTAAGTCGTATCTTTGGGCACCGAGGAGAATCTTGGGCAGCCGGTCTTCGATCCACCGATCTGGGAATTATGTCAAAGTCTGATAATGATAATAATTTTCTTTTTCTGAATTCTTCCTGATTCTTTTTCAGTTTTTTGTCTAGGTTTTGGGGTTAGGGCCGCTCCCGGAAGGAGGGAAACCCTGCTCAGCGGGTCGAGAGACTAGCGGCCGAAGCAGCCGAGAGGAGGAGGCGCGGTGGGGGCAAGCGGAAGAAAGGGGATACCGATCCGGAGGCCATCGTCATTAAGGCGGAGGCTCCGCCAGCTCCTCAGCTCCCTCCGTGCCGAGCCCCATGAAGATTGGATGAATGGAGGGAAAGGAGGTCGAAGGCCGACCCGGTAATGGACCCGAGCCGACCCGACAACAGATAATTATTCCCAAGCATACGGAACAGGCACACATGACAATTATGGCAACCTGTCCCATCTCTTCCCAAAGTCCCCTCAGATACTGCCACGCGTCCCTGAAACATTCCCCCATTCTGACAAGTGTTTTTGGAGCCATCTCGAACATTCCCCAGCTGTCATTTACCTGATTGGCCAGGGTCCTCTCTAAATAGACGGAATGTACGAAAGAGAAGGACTTTTTTGAAAAGCTCCACTAAAAGATTAGATCTACCCTGTAATACTCCAAGTACTGTAGATCGATCTGAAAAACTAGCTCGACTTTTTATGTAAAATCAATATAATCAATAAAACTTTATATTTGCACATCTAGTTGGCCTTTTATTTCTGATCTCTATTTACTATGTGGCTTCGATTTCTATTCCAAATCAGCATACGTTTTGTTGACCAAACACGATATCAATAAAGTGATGCTATAAGGAGGGCCTTGTTGTCCCCAACTACAGAAATTAACATTTTCACCAGAATTTTAGGAACTTTATCCATTCAACATAATCATGTCGTAAGTAAGTTCCAAGCACCATCAGCGCGGGGAGGCAGATCCCCATCATGCCACGGAGAGAGAAATTCTGATCAAGGTAGCAGAATGCTTCAAAGATGCAGGGAATGAGCTTCCTCAGGGCGCGGGTCACCCAAAGCGGAAATCCCCAGACTGAGGCCCAATCTCAGACGACCCGTCCGACCACCCTAGAAGGGACAACAAGAGAGCCGTCTCACGGGTCATCGAAGAGGAGGCAGAGGGTCACGGTGAAAGTCCCCATCCATCTCGAAAGCACCCTACCTTCCCCCCCATAACGGTTTTTGAGCGATTCAGAGCTAGAAGGAAAGTGGAAAAATGGCACCAGCTCAGACTGTCCAGAGTCGGGACTGTGCTGAAATCGAGACTGCCTATCGATCCCATGTCCCAGCCCAAACATATCCACAAGCTCTGCATGACAACTCGAGTGAGGTCTAGTTCCTCAAGAAGTGCCTCACCAAGCTTGAAACCAAACAACACCAGCCGTCCCCAAGTTCAGGATGGCTTGACAGCCAGGAGAGCCCTCTCGCCCCTAGTATTTTGGTGGAGCCTCTCGCATAAAACTAAATGTCCACTAAATCCCATCATATAATGGGGAGACCGACCCTAACGCTCACCTCGGCATTACAATTCGCGTATGGACCTCCATGGATCCCACAAGGCATTCAGGTGCTGGATGTTCTCCTTAACCTTGGGAGAACGGGCTCAAAGGTGATACCGCTCGCTCCACATCATTCTCTCTAGACCTGGGCTAAGCTCTACACAGTGTTCTGATCCAACTTCATGGGATCTCCGGTATGCGTCGCCCGCGCTCCTCCATTGCTTCTATTGTGAAGGGACCCAATGGATCCCTAAAGTACTATATATCCCACTTCAATAAGCAAATATTGCAAATAGAGCTCATGTCTGATGATGCGCGTGCTATTATTGCTCAATCTGACCTTTTGAAAAATTCCTTTTTCCACTGGACGGTGTGCCATAACACCCCGTGCGCTTACCAGGAGTTCTTGGAATGTGCTAGCTCTCATATCACCGCTGAGGCGACGATGCCGGCCCTGGTCTTAGTCATGCCCCCTGATCAGAAAGGATCGAGCAAAAAGAAAGAAGAAAGGCATGATCCCCGGTGTGAAAACCGCCAAGAACCTCGCTGGGAAAGTAAGGTGGTTGGGCCCTCAAAAACCAATCCGGCTTCTCGAAACTTTAGGGAACCATGGACCGAGCTTATTGCCAGCTACACCGAGGTCTACTCGGTAGGAGCTGTGGCCATATTCGATTAAGTCAAGATCCTAGGCTTGATCTTTGGTCCCTAGGCTAATCTACAAAGATCTGAAGGAAATAGACCAGACACGCTTCTGCAAATATCATGAGTATGTGGGCCATAACACCGAACAGTGTAGGGAACTCGTTGCTATCTTGATCGAGATATGCGACGATAGTAGATTGAGGCGATTCACCCGGAACCAGCATGGGGATCGCCAAAACTAGGCAGAGTCGACCACAAAAAACAACAACGATCGGGTACCACCACTATCAAAGTCCCCCCAAGAAATACTCACTTTGATGGGAACCGCCGAGGGGAAAGATCATTGGTCGAAGCGACACAGAAAAACCTCGATCCGAGAGGCCACCACCCCCTATCAGCGAGTCGAGCGCCGATCAGAGGGCTTTCTGTCTATAGGGGAGGGGACCTCCGATAATGTAATATCCTGAATTTCTACTATGGTTGTTTAATATTATTCTATCCAAGTTATTTTGCACAGTGTGGAATCTGTTCAGTAAGGATAAAATAATTGAAGGATTGAGACAACTGTATTGGTATAATTGTCGTATTTGGTCGATAATTGTAGATGAGGATATTGTGTATCATATGATAATATTATTGGAATGAATATATGTATTCAGCATATCATGTATACGCATCCAGTATGTCGAGATGATGGACAATAACAGTTGGAATCGACTAAGTATAGCCTGATTAACGTATGCTAACATAAGGACTTAGCGCACGCTAATGTGCAGAGCTTACATACGCTAAGAAGGACCGTTAACGTACGTAAGATCATATTGGACAGGATCCACGCTGTGGCCGAAAAGTAGGTCCCGACCTGAGTCATCGGCATTTAGCGCACGCTAATGCATATAGTTAACACACGTTAGTGCAGAACTGACCAGAGGGAATCTACGTGTGGACCCGGCTACTTTCGACGCATGTCCCGATAAGGTCAACGGATGTTTGCTATGGAAGATTAGCGCACGCTAAGCGTAGGGCTTAATGCACGCTAATATCAGACCATTCAAAGGGAATCCCGACTTCGTCATTTGCTTTCGGCATGTGGACCCAGGCATCTTCGGAGTAGGTGTAGAATTATGGAGTCAACGAAGAATAGCGCATGCTATGGTTGGAGAATTGCGTACGCTAATGAGTATATTACTGTAGCAAGTCTACGTCAACATTACGTACGCTACGACATGTGTTTTGCGTACGTAAACTATTGTGCGAAGCAAGGCAGTAGCCTCTGGACCACGACATCGCACGCTAAAGACAATAGTTAGTGCACGCTAACTGAGGTCAGTATATATATATATATATATATATATATATATATATATATATATATATATATATATATGCAGTTGGGAATTATTATTCATTTCGGTCTTTTTCTTTCCCTTCATCCGACAGAGAAAGTTTTTGGGGGAGGTTTTGAGGTTCCAAACACTTGAGTATTATGGAGTATCGTACTTAACAACATTGAACTTAGAAGTGATTAGAAACAGATACAACCTTGGGATTCAATCCATTTCTTCAATGAAGTAATTACTCTTCACTTTGGTATTTCATCTTGGATTGAATAATGATGTTCTTGAGTTGATAATAATCATACAAACGAGTTGATAAGTATGATTATGAAATGGATTACTGAATTACGTTGATGTTGTTGTTGATATATGGATATCAATATGATTCTTGTGGTTTCGAATTGTGTTGTTTATCTTCAAGAGACATGTTGGTTAATATCTCCTTTCATTTTTGGATTCTTGATGTTATTGTTGTTGTTTAGTTGATATGATGATAAATATGGGAGTGATGTTATGATTCTTGGTGTTTCATGGAGTTTGTATTGAGAAAGAAGATGATATGATGATATATGTCTTCGATTATGAGTTAGATGATGGTTTAGATGTTAGAACACATTAGACTATGTCGTTTTGTTGATTATGAACTTAATTACGGGTTAATGGATGTTCTTGAAGAAGTTCTTGGTGAATATAACATATCAAGATGATTATATGTTGAAGTATTGATGTTTTTGGATATGAACATGAAATGTTCATATCTAGAATTAAGTTATGTTGATTGATGATGTAATTTTCGTATAACAATATGAGTATGATAATGAGATTGAATTGGAAAGATTATGATTAATCTTGGGATATGATTATTCATGATATTGAACTATTTGGATAGTTCAGATTGGTGATTATATCGGTACTATTTTCCTATGAGTTTACAGTTATGAACAAGGAGGAATCTTGTTAATCCGTATATGAGACTGATTTCAGAATTGAGTATGTTATAAACCTTGTTATCGGGTTGGATTGATTGTTGATATGATTATCAGATTGTGAAATCATATTGCGGTTATGAGTTCTTAATTATTCGAGTTGGATTGTTCGTATTTTTGTTTAATCGAGATATTGTGGAACCATTGAGTTTGTTGATTGGTTATATTGATTGTTGATTGTTACCGAACTTGTTGTTTATCGATTATTGCAATAGGTTGTGGTAATTGATAGTTGGTTAGAACCGTGTGCTGCGGTTGAGTTTGAGGATGTTCGTGAATTGCTTTAGTCAGAGTCAAGGAGCTCGTAGACGAAGACAAGGAATTTCTAACGGCTTCACTATCGTCGTATCGGTATCGAGACAAATTATTACTTGTTCAATTTCTAATATTTAATGAATGGTTCAGTTTCATTTCATTGATAATGCATATAGCAATGATTATAAGTTTGTACTCTGGAGATTTAGATTGTATGTTGTTTTGTGATTTTGGGAGTTAAATCACAACATATATGATTTACGTTCGTTATTGGTACATTTGTGTATCGAAGATACATTGTGGTAAAGATGAGGATATGAGTTATCTATAGTCCGTGATATTTTGGATCGTCGAATATTGAGGATAATCGTTGGTGATGGGTTTTGACATCGAGACTGCTCTCGAAGGACTCGGGGCAACTACTCTAATCATTTTTGTCATTTAGTGTCGATCATGTTGTAATACATTTGTGTATCGTTGTTGTAATGCATATGTGTTGTTGTTATCATGCATTTGTGCATTGTAGTTGTTTTGTCCACCAAGTGTTGGTCCGACGGGATCATCTTGGGCATCTATGCTGTGTGCGCTGGATCGTTGGATGGGATTTCCACCACGTGTTGGTCCGACGGGATCATCGTGGGCATCTATGCTGTGTGCACTGGATCGTTGGATTACCATGTATAGTTGTGCATGTGTATATTATTGGGTATCCACCACGCGTTAATCTAATATGAGAGGGCATCTATGCTGTGCACGCTGGATCGTTGGATTACCATAAGTATACGTTGTTGTTATTGTTGTGAGCATATTGATGTTGTCATGTGAGTACGCATTTGTAAGTCTTTTGTAGGACCATGTCCATATGTTGTATTGATCTGATCTCGGATTAAACTGACATGATCCGTCGTGGTATTGTGTATATTGAGGTATGTTCCGTAGTTCCTTCTTGGTACTTGTCTTTTGACGGTCAATCGATTATTGTGTGGAGATTTAATGATGTTATCCGATGGATTGGATTGGTCGGAGTTGGTATATTTCCGTATTGGTGAGTTATGATGATGTTTGAGGATCTCGATATTGTTTGGGATACAATACAGATGTTTGGGTATGAGTTTATTGTGTTGTTAGAATACGAGAAGTGAAATATGGTAAGGATTACTTTGGTAAGGATTATCACGAGTTGGTAAAGTTATGGCGGTAAGATTTCGTTGGTAGTATTCTTACTTGGTAATTTTATTGGTATGTAATTATTGATGTGATGTGATCATTATCTTTGTTGATTATTATGGCTGACCCCACCATGGGCTTTATTTTTAGGTACTCGAGTTTGATCTTGTAGCGGTCATGAAGAGATGAGCTTCCTGAATGATACTGGCTATGGTGTGTATTTGAGAATCGAGAATTTTGACTAGTCGTTATTTTTCGCTGCAAAAGTATTGTTAACTATTTGTTATATCCGCTGCGAGTGTGTTTTAAAATGGCTTGCTAGTATTTTACGAACTTGGGTTTATTTTGGAAAATCATTTTCTAAACTATTTTGTTAGTACGTTACAGCGATGGCTTAACGTATGCTTTTAAATCGATGAGTTTTGGCATTTTAGCCTTGTACTTTCAAATGAGATTTTACGACGGTATTGATAATGTAGGTCACAAGTCGTCCAGGAATAAGTCTAGAGGGGGGTGAATAGACTTATTGAAACTCTTTTTCACGAAGAGTAAGTTTCTCAGCTGATAGATATGCAAATGACTTAGAGTCGTTTGTACTCAATACGTGCGGAAGTCAGCTGATGACGAATACAAAAACAACCAATGAAACACTTAACAATGAATGCAACAGTTAAAGTATGATGCTATAAAACAGTAAAATACGCAGGCAGTTATAATGGTCTCAGAGGTGGGGTAATCCTCTACTAATCCACTTTTCTCCAAACCAGTTGGAGATGAATTCACTATAATTGTCAACCAGTGATAAAGATTACAGTGATTCAACCAATTACAACAGCTTCCAACCAGTAGAAATCCTTGCCGTTGCACTCCCTTGATTGCCTTTCACCTCTTGATCCGCGATCCTTGGATGCCTTTACAGTCTTGAACTTCAACCAGTGAAGTATCCCGAACTCAGGATTAAAGACACGAGTTTTTGTCTTCTCCAACTAAGAGCTTCTTCAAATATGAACTTTGAGTACTGCTCTTTTCACGATGCTATAGTTCGCTTTTTGATTGCTTTGAATGCTTTGATTGCTTGAGATTTTGTTCGCACCGATATTGCTCAACTTCAAATCTTCGGATATATATAGGTGTTGATCCTTGAGCATTCTTCATAGCCATTGCAAACCTTGTAACAAATCCGTCCGTTGGAGAAATAGACTTCTTTGTTTATTTTTCTGAACATTGTAAGGCTGGATTCCCATATTTTAATCCATCTATCGACCGTTGTGAAGACTTTGCATGTGAGGCGCCGTATCTTTTGAATAAAATAAGATTAAAGTCTTCAGTGGTAGGTCTGGATGAATTATTTAATTCATATCCTTGCGGGAATCTCTCCAATTTGTCTCTTCACGCTTGCATGTGACTTTCCGTAATATTTGACTATTCAACGCATGCTGGCGTGGACTTTGGAGTACTTGGATGATCTTAAATAAGTCAAGTTGGCTGATGTACAGTCATCTTCTCTGCAGTTTGGACTTCTCTGATGGTGATTGTTTGAGACTCGCCTGATCAGATGACTTGTCTGAAGTCACTTGATTGCAGTCTGGTCAAACATCTCTGATGAATTATTGTTGACCAGAACTTCTCTGACTTGACTCGGCTGTATTTCTCTGATGTACTTAGCTGTACCATTGTACTTAGCCGATTTGAGCCTAACTTATTTGGCCTATAGAAGATACTCATTTGGTTATTCTTTACATTTTGCCAAGTATTTAACTTAACATAATTTGGCCTATGGAAGATACTCATTTGGTTCTTCCTTACATTTTTGCCAAGTAATAAACATTTGAATTACATTAATGACATCATCAAAATCTAACAAGTATTCCTAACAAATTCCCCCTATTTTGATGATGACAAAACTTAAGCAAATTATTCAAATGAACATGTTTGCACTTGAGTGCAAGACACAAACTAAAATCAGTCTTTGTTTTGAGACAACTGGGAATTGTCGTTCAAAAGACTGTTATATAAATTTTTATGTATTGTTTTACAAGTACATGGTTTTCAATGATCAAAATACAGGAAAATTATAAGTACAAAATTTACATAAAAAATATGAATACAATTCATCTGCCTCTGCCTCTGCGAATAGACTGCTTGGCAGGTCTGATAGGCTTAGCTCCAATTGGCCTTCTCTTGATGGGGGCTAGACCGTATTTTCTTCTGACAACGAGGGCAGCAAAGTCTTGTTCTTCTTGTGAGGAGAACTTATGCTCGTCACATAGCTTCTTGATCTTCCTTTGCAGCGCCAATTCATCTAGTTCATTATTTTCCAAGGTGGGAGGATCTTTAGGCCTGAAGGGAGGAATCATGGGGTATGCATTACATCCCTTTGCATATTTTAGTAGGTCAGCCCAGAGATTTGGATGTGCTTCTTCCATGAAGTTAATAAAAGTCTGCTGTGGGGAGCAATTTGCATCTTGGAGTAACTCCCAGATGTAAAAATCTCTGATGAACTTTTCTTTACAGTTCCCCACATAGGTGCAGCTTCGATAGGAAGGAAATCTTCAATATACCACAACTCTTTGCCTTCCCATTCTAGTGTAGGCTCATCCCCAATTCTGATGCTCCTTCTTTTGACTGCAGGCTGATCATCAGACTGCTCTAGCTCAGCTTCTCCCTTCCTCTTTGCCGATGATGTCCCAGCTGTGATCAATTGGAAATCTTGCTTATTCTTGGTCCTCATCTCTTGAACTCCTCTTTTTTCCCCCTGCTTGCTACCTTCCCCCTGTAACCTCTCTTCCCCCTTTTTGCCAGCATTAACCAGGGTGGTCAATTGCTGCTCCATTCTAAGCATCCAGTCAGACATGCCAAGGGGCATTCTGTTGTTTGTAGGAAGAGGTGGTTGAGGATGTTCCACTGCAGCAAGGTCTCAATTTTGGCATTGATAGACTGCAGGTCTGGAGTGACTTGAGAGGCAAGCAGCTCTCCAACAGTGTCTTTTACAATCTGTCGGATCAGCTCAGTCATCACAGGTGTAATTTATGATGTCTGCGGAGAGTGCTCGCCTGAGCCTTCGACGCCTGTAGGTAGGTGTGCGGATGACCCACCTGTCTGCAGACTCCTGTCTGCAGCTGGCATACCAGATGGGGTCTGCTCTGGGGTCCCCAATCTGGAATCTTCAGCTAGGTTTGCGTCTAGGCTGGTATAGCGGGCAGGTGCCCCAGCCTTGTCTGATGCAGCTTTCTTTTCCGCCTCCTTTTATTTCTCCTTCTCTTTTTCTCCTTCTTCCTTTTCTTCTTCTTCCTTTTCCAACTCCTTCTCTCCTTCTTCCTTTTCCTTCTCCTTTTCTCCTTCTTCTTCTTCCTCCTTTTCTTTTTCTCTCTCAGCCTCCTTTTCTCCTCCATCTCCTTTATCATCATCATCATCATCATCATCATCATCATCATCATCATCATTCTCATCATCATCACCTTTTTCTTCATCATTATTTTTATCATCTTTATCTTCTTCATCATTTTCTTTTTCTTCTTCTGCTTCTTCTTGATCAACCTCCTCTCCTTCTTCTTCTCCTTCATCTTCTAGTTCTTCTGTTTTTTCAACTAGAATATTTTCTTTATATTTTTCTTTTTCTACTTCCTCCTTTTCTTCATCTTCTATTATAATAACTTCTTCTTTCTCTTCTTCTTCTACCACTTATTCTACTCTTACTTCTTTCTCTTCAACTTCTTCTTCTCTATCAACAGAACCATCAAAAATACTATACATAATAGTATGGATAAATTGGTCCATGTGAGTTTTAAAATTGGACATGAACCAATTTTACTGAAGTAAAAAAATTGCG
Organism: Orobanche coerulescens; assembly: GCA_033398695.1. Classification (NCBI taxonomy): domain Eukaryota; kingdom Viridiplantae; phylum Streptophyta; class Magnoliopsida; order Lamiales; family Orobanchaceae; genus Orobanche; species Orobanche coerulescens. The sequence goes on from CM065803.1 coordinate 59,176,506, forward strand.
TCTGACTCGTTACAAAAATGCATCAGTGCTTCTTCAGTAGCCTGGGGATACTCCCAGCTACTTACCTCAACGAAAGATTGTAGTTGAGTGAAAGAATATGATTTTAAAGTTTTCCATTCCTCATAAATGTGAATGAAGGAATATTTTAGAGCAAGGGGTTTTACCAATTTTAGCTGCTCTATGGATAGGTTGAAGATGTTGTTGTCAAGCAGGTTGAAGCTGTAGTTCGCCTCAGGTATGTTAATGATCAAACCTGCTTCCTCTTCCTCTGATTTGTACTGGGGAGTGAGAAGAGGGACAATCTGGGTCTCCAGACTAGCAGGAGAAGTCTGGTCCTCCAAATGAGTAGGTGACTTAGCTGCAGGGCTGAAATATTGCTCTGGCTGCTCCTCTTCACTAAACTGAAAATGCCTGGGCCTTTACGGAGATGGTTCTGGTGAGGAATGAATTATGGAGGGCTCACCAGGGGCTGGTCCCCTTCTCTTGAAATGAAGAGCAATAGGAGTGTTGTCCGATTATGTATCAGACTGGGCTGCAGGTGAGTTGCGGGCTGCAGTCTGGTTGGACTCGTTTGATGATTCAGGGTATTTGTAGGTAGGTCCCTGATCAGACAGCTCTTTTAAGATATGGGCTGCTCTTATTCCGCTTCCTAGCCTCCTCAAAGTTTCTTAGTCTAGATGACCAAGTCTTTTATTGATGTGGAAGAGGTCAGTATTTCCCTTCGCCACACCAAGTTTCTCCAGAATCCAACTGAGCTGCGTTTCGAACGCCAGCTTGGATTTAAATTTCTTCTCCTCAACAAGCCACTCGGCCTTGTTGACCTCTCGCACCAATTGCATGTATATGTAATCTGTCCAGTCAATTGGCTCGTCCTAGATTAGTGCACCCATCACCATAAACTTAGCTGACGACAGTTGGTCGTAGCTACCGACCATCCCCATCACTATCTTGTTGGTTATGCCTAACACATAGCGATACTCCCTTTTTATTTCACTCCTCTTGGCGGTTAGCTTCAGTTTCTCCAGTTGGTCGACCGCCTTAATCTTCAGCCAGGTATCGGCTGCGCTTTGCCTTAGGGCTTCAACCGCCACGCCGCGATTTTTCATTCCAAATGCTTTTGCGATTGTCTCCGGCGAGATGTCCACTATTCCGCCGACTGTGCTTCGAATCCCCGATTCATTCACTTGGGCCTCTCGGAAGAACGCAATAACGACCTCCTTAAACAAGTGCTTGGGACTGATATCCAAAAATGGGTAGATCCCATTCATCTTCATCACGCGAATGAGGTTGCGCACCTCGTTGTTCTCTAGATTCGTTTCCAGGAGTCCCTCAAACTCAACGACCAGGGAGAAAATGATCTGGTCCTTGACTGCCGTCAGATTCACGCCTTCAAAGTAGGATTCCATTTCTGCAAAATAAGCGATTTCTTAGTGTATTGAGAGTTCGAAGGAATTCCTGCTTTGAAAATTAGGGTTTCGAAAGTTTGGTGAAGGTAAAGTGAAAGGGTTTTTCCGTCCTTAAAAGGAAAATGAAATAACGTCTGTAGTTAAATATTCCATTATTTTAATCGGTGGTCCACCTTTCGAGGATTTTTAAAATTAAAATTTAGTAATCGGTGGTCCAGTTTTTGAGTTTGAAAATGGACGGTTGGATTTTAATTGGTTACAGTGGAGGTCGATTGAACTTGTGATTGCCACGTGTATTTTAAGCATATAGTATTATGCCACTTGTGATCCAAAAAATAATATGATATTATTATATAAATAGCAGATAATAATATAATATTCATAAGTCGGTTAGGTTTAGAAAACTTAGCTGGTTGACCGTTGACTGTTGACTATAATTCCTTCGCCTGTCCTTCGTCTTCTTGTCTGTATCAGGTAGGTTCTGATTCCTATGATCAACTTAGTTCGCCCTTCGTCTGATCTGCTTCAGCTAGCTTTTTCCTCTGTACTAGATTCCCAATCTATTAATCCAAGTTCTCTGCTCAGCTCTAAAAACCTTTCTTCAGGCAAAGGTTTGGTGAAGATATCAACAATTTGGTAGTCTGTGCTGACTCTTTCAACTTTTACTCTTTTGTTAAGCACGTGATCTCTGATGAAGTGATGCTTAACATCAATGTGCTTGGTACTTGAATGCAATACCGAGTTGGTTATTGCAATAGCACTGTTGTTGTCACACCAGATAGGAACTTCATTGGCAATAATGTTGTAGTCCCTTAGATGTTGTCTGATCCATAAGATCTGGGCACAACAACTACCTGCAGCTAGGTATTCTGACTCTGTGGTGGAGATAGAGTTAGAAATCTGCTTCTTGCTAAACCAGGATATCAGTCTGGTTCCTAGGAATTGGCACGTTCCACTGGTGCTTTTCCTATTTATTTTGCATCCTGCGAAATCTGCATCTGAATATCCTGATAGCTCGAAGTTATCGTCCTTAAGATACCATAATCCAACATTGACTGTAGATTTAAGGTATTTAATTATTCTCTTGGCTGCATCTTGGTGAGACTGCTTTAGCTTGGATTGAAATCGTGCGTATACTCCTACGACATAAGATATATCTAGTCTGCTTGCAGTGAGGTATAGCAATGATCCAATAATTCCTCTGTAGTGGGTTGAATCCACTGATATGCCTCCCTCATCTGCATCTAGGTGAGTACTTGTGCTCATAGGAATTCTTGCTGGTTTGGCTGATTCCATTCCAAATCTCTTGATTAGATCTCGGGTATGTTTGGCTTGATTGATGAAAATTCCATTTTCCATCTGCTTGACTTGTAATCCAAGAAAGAAGTTAAGCTTTCCCATCATACTCATCTCAAATTCTCCTTGCATGAGATTTGAGAATTTCTCACACAGCTCTGGGTTGGTTGAGCCAAATATAATATCATCAACATATATCTGAACTATTAATATGTGGCCTTCGTGCTCCACTCTGAATAAGGTCTTGTCCACTTTCCCTTTGCAGAAACCGTTCTTCTCAAGAAATACAGATAAGGTTTCATACCAAGCTCTTGGTGCCTGCTTAAGTCCATATAGAGCTTTCAATAGCTTGTAGACTTTGTCTCCTTTGACAAATCCTGGGGGTTGCTCCACGTAGACTTCTTCTTCTAGGATTCCATTAAGAAATGCACTTTTTACATCCATCTGATAGACTTCAAAATCCTTGAATGCAGCATATGCGAGGAATAGTCTGATGGCTTCTAATCTTGCAACAGGTGCATAGGTTTCATAAAAATCTATTCCTTCACACTGTGCATATACTTTAGAAACAAGTCTGGCTTTATTCCTAACAACATCTCCATCTTCGTCGCTTTTGTTTTTGTACACCCATTTGGTGCCAATAACCTTCTTGTGATCTGGTCTGTATGTTAGTTCCCAAACATTGTTCCTTTCCATTTGTTCAAGCTCCTCTTGCATGGCATTGATCCAAGAATAGTCTTTTAAGGCTTGTTCTGTTGTCTTGGGTTCTATTTGGGACATGAAACAAGATAACATTGTCATTCCTGCGGGTAGAGTAGAATATCTTGTCGTGACTCCATCAGTCAGCTTCCTAATGATTTGTTGAATAGGATGGTCTTTGAGCCACTTGGGGATATCTTCTTCTTCAGGGTCTGTTCCCCCTGTATATTTTCTTTGGTGGATTTCCTCTCTGTCTGCATTAGCTTGGATCTAGTCTCCTTGGTCTGCAACTGGATCAGCTACCGTCTTGTCATCTGCAGGTTGGGATCTGGTCTGTCTGCAAATGAGTCTTTATCAGCTACAGTTTTATCTTCATCAGCGGCAATTGGATCAGGTAGGTTTGGTGTTCCTGTCTGATCTGCAGTTGGGTCTTCAGCAGCTACAGTTGGGTCTTCAGGCTGATCTGCAGATGAGTCCACCATCCCTGTGTCATGTACAATGACTTCTTCGAGGGTTGCGGATTTGAACTTATCCTCAATTAGCTCTACTTGTTTCCTGTACTCAACAGTAGATTCATCAAATACAACATGAGGTGTTTCCTCCACAACTAAGGTTCTTTTGTTAAAGACTCTATATGCCTTGCTTCTTTGTGAATATCCCATAAAGAGACCATCATCAGTTTTAGCATCAAAGGCATTTAGTTGGGTTTTACCGTTGTTGTGGATGAAACACTTACAACCAAAAATATGAAAGTCAGCAACAGTAGGTGTTCTGTTATTCCAAACCTCATAGGGAGTTTTGTCATGTCTCCCTACTATCATACTCCTATTCTGAGTATGGCAAACTGTGTTGATGTCTTCAGCCCAGAACCTCTTGGACAGGTCTGCTTCTGCAATCATAGACCTGGCTGCTTCCTTTAGGGTTCTGTTTCTTCTTTCAGCAACACCATTCTGCTGGGGGGTCCTGGCTGCAGAGAGCTCATGCTGGATTCCATTCTGATCGCTGTAATCAGTGATCGCCTTGTTGAGAAATTCGCCTCCTCTATCTGATCTGATCTTGATGATTCAGAGGGATTTCTCATTTTGGATCCTTCTCGGTAGCTCAGATAGCTTGGTCAAGGTTTCACTCTTCTTATACAAGAAGACAATCCATGTGTACCTTGAGTAGTCATCCACTACTACTAGAGCATGCTTTCTGCCACTTAGAGTCCTCGACTTGATAGGGCCAAATAGATCCATATGGAGTAGATCTAAGATCCTCGATGTGAGAGTTGTAGGATGGACTGGCTTGAATGATGCTATGGTCTGCTTTCCTTTCTGACACGCATCATAAAGAGCTTCCTTCTTGAATGTTTCCTCTGGAAGTCCTCTGACCATCTTTTGAGAACTAATCTTGTTGATGGCTTTGAAGTTTAGGTGACATAATCTTTTGTGCCACAGCCATCTATTCTTAGCTATTGTCTTAGATAGAAAATAGGTATTGGGGGTTTCTGTGTTCCAATCTATCATGTAGACATCTCTCCTTCTGAATCCTTGTAGCTTCACCTCTCCAGATAGGATATCTATCACCATACATTTCCAAATGGTGAAGACTACTAGATTCTTTTCATCACAAAACTGGCTTATGCTCAGGAGATTATACTTGAGTCCTTTGACATAGTGAACTTTGGATATAATAATATTTCCTCGGTGCAGCTCTCCAAAGCCCTTTGTTTAACCTCTAGAGCTATCTCCAAAGGTTACGTCTGGACCTCTTTCTTTGGTATATTTTGTCAGCATTTTCTTGTTCCCGGTCATGTGCCTCGAGCATCCGGAATCTACAAACCATTCTTCACCTCCAAAGTCTGAATTTCTGGAGATGTGGTAGTAGTCCTTCCACCTTTTCTGCAATCATACAAGCAGAGATTTAGGTACCCAAATCTGTGTGGGTCCTCTAGGGTTAGATGGTTTCCTGGAGAATTGATTTCTCCTTGGATTGTGAAAATTGTTATTATTATTACCCTTATAAGGTGTGTAAGGTCTGGGTCTATATCCTTTGTTAGGATTGTATACCGGATATGCCTCATAATATTAGTAGTGTGGGCCATTTCTAAACCTTGGCTGAGACCATTTATTAAATCTTTGAGGTCTCCACACTTGTTCATTTTGAAAGTTAGGATAACCTTGAGGTTTCCATTTGCCCCTCCCATTTTGAAATCTGTTTTTGGGGAGTTTTTGATAATAATGGGCATGTTGTCTGGGCTGCTGCTTCTGCCTTGGCCATTGCCTAGTCGCTTATCTAGGTGGCTGCCTTATGAACCTTGACTACAGCATAGACTTGTGACTTGGTTGTTGCCTATTTTTAAATACCGGTTTGTATATAGGCTCGGCAGACGAGATAATTGTTTCTCCCTTGATGAAAGTGGTTTTAGAACTAGAGGGAGTGTGAGGATCATATCCAAGGCCTGACCTGGAATATAGTGGCCTTTTATTAGTACACAGTTCGTACAGAGTTAGAGACGTCTTCAGGGAGGTTATTTCCTGCACCTGAGTCTTACTTACTTGAGTCAGTTTAGTAAATTCGGCTTTGACATGAGCAAGTGCAGCTGATTTTTCACTATTCAAAACAGTTAATCGCTTTATCTTAGCTGTAGTGACATCAGCCTGGTTTTTCAAGTTAACTGCAACCCGGTTTTCAAGATCAGATTTTAGTTTATTTAATTCTAGGCTGAGTTTTTCAAAATCATTTTTTAGCTGCCTATTCTCATCTTGCAGCTGAGTCTTCTCGGCTGATACAGATAGGTGTGCAGATTCTAGTGTCTCAAAATTCTTAAGTAGCTGATTTACAGATTCGTGCAAGTCCATATCTTGTGACATGGCTGAACTATTATTTGAATTAGAGGGTTTTGATGTTACTTCTTCATCAGCTAGGTTGGCCATCAGGCAATCATACTCTTCATCATCATCAGAGAAGAATCCATTGCTTGACTTCACACGCTCTTGATCTTCTCCGATGAGGGCCTTCATTCGGTCTTCTTTTCTACTCACCTCCTTCTTGCTCTCGTTCTTCTTAAGATCAGGACAGTCGATTTGAATGTGTCCTGTCTTATGGCAGTTGTAACACTCCACCTTCCAGCTTTCGAATTTTTGGTTTCTTCTGGGATTCTCCTTATAATTCTTTTTATATTTGGAATAATTCTTCCTGAAGTTGCTGAACCTTTGCATGATGAACGCCATTTCTTCCTCGAAATCGAGTGGATTTGGAGGTTTAACTTCAGATAGGTTTTTGGCGGGAGACTCAGCTGCAAACGCTATTCCCTTCTCCGCAGGCTCGTTTGATGATGAACTTGGGAGTTCGAATTCATAAGCCTTCAGATCAGAGAATAGTTCTTGAATCTTGATTTTATTGAGGTTTTTGGATTCCCTCATGGCTACTGCCTTCATATTCCACTCTGGGTTGAGTGATCTCAGAACCTTCAGGGCAATCTCCCTGTTGCAATAGGATTTTCCGAGAGAGTTGATTTCGTTGATGATCTCTGTGAACCTTGTGTCTACCCGGTCTATGGATTCTCCGGTTTTCATCTTGAAATTGTCAAACTTCTGGGTAGCGATTGACAACTTGTTTTCTTTTATTAGCTCGGTACCTTCGCACATCACTGCAAGGATATCCCAAATCTACTTGGCATTTTTGCAATTTTTAATCTTGACCATTGTTGATTTGTCTAGGGTTTGGTATAGCACATCTCTAGCACGATTGTCTAGGTTGGCCAGCTTTCTTTCTTCTGGGGTCAGCTCCGTCCTCTTCTTTGGGATCTTTTCAGGCTTCCCAGCTGCAATCTCCTCAGGAGTGTTATCCTTCTCGAATATGAACGGGTCGTCCTCTATGATACACCACATGTCATCATGGATTGAGGATAAGTGTGCCTGCATCCTTATCTTCCAAAGATCATACTCGTCAACTGAAAACATATGTAATCTAGAGTGCATGTGTTCCATTTTACAATGAGAGTTTAAAAAAATATATATCCTCGATATATGGATCTGGTTCGTGAAATGAATGAACCAACCTCTCTGATACCACTTGTAGGTCACAAGTCGTCCAGGAATAAGTCTAGAGGGGGGGGGGAGGGGTGAATAGACTTATTGAAACTCTTAAACTCTTTTTCACGAAGAGTAAGTTTCTCAGCTGATAGATATGCAAATAACTTAGAGTCGTTTGTACTCAATTCGTGCGGAAGTCAGCTGATGACGAATACAAAAACAACCAATGAAACACTTACCAATGAATGCAGCAGTTAAAGTATGATGCTATAAAACAGTAAAATATGCAGGCAGCTATAGTGGTCTCAGAGGTGGGGTAATCCTCTACTAATCTACTTTTCTCCAAACCAGCTGGAGATGAATTCACTATAATTGTCAACCAGTGATAAAGATTACAGTGATTCAACCAATTAAAACAGCTTCCAACCAGTGGAAATCCTTGCCGTTGCAACTCCCTTGACTGCCTTGCACCTCTTGATCCGCGATCCTTGGATGCCTTCTGATCTTGAACTTCAACCATGAAGTACCGAACTCAGGATTAAAGACACGAGTTTTTGTCTTCTCCAACTAAGAGCTTCTTCAAATATGAACTTTGAGTACTGCTCTTTTCACGATGCTATAGTTCGCTTTTTGATTGCTTTGAATGCTTTGATTGCTTGAGATTTTGTTCGCACCGATATTGCTCAACTTCAAATCTTCGGATATATATAGGTGTTGATCCTTGAGCATTCTTCATAGCCATTGCAAATCTTGTAACAAATCCGTCCGTTGGAGAAATAGACTTCGTTGTTTATTTTTCTGAACATTGCAAGGCTGGATTCCCCATATTTTAATCCATCTATCGACCGTTGTGAAGACTTTGTATGTGAGGCGCCGTATCTTTTGAATAAAATAAGATTAAAGTCTTCAATGGTAGGTCTGGATGAATTATTTAATTCATATCCTTGCGGGAATCTCTCCAATTTGTCTCTTCACGCTTGCATGTGACTTTCCGTAATATTTGACTATTCAACGCATGCTGATGTGGACTTTGGAGTACTTGGCTGATCTTAAATAAGTCAAGTAGGCTGATATACAGTCATCTTCTATGCAGTTTGGACTTCTCTGATGGTGAATGTTTGAGACTCGCCTGATCAGATGACTTGTCTGAAGTCACTTGACTGCAGTCTGGTTAAACATCTCTGATGAATTATTATTGACCAGAACTTCTCTGACTTGACTCGGCTGTATTTCTCTGATGTATTTAGCTGTACCTTTGTACTTAGCCGATTTGAGCCTAACTTATTTGGACTATAGAAGATACTCATTTGGTTCTTCTTTACATTTTGCCAAGTATTTAACTTAACATAATTTGGCTTATGGAAGATACTCATTTGATTCTTCCTTACATTTTTGCCAAGTAATAAACATTTGAATTACATTAATGACATCATCAAAATCTAACAAGTATTCCTAACAGATAAATGGAATTTATAGAGTCTTTGAACATTTTTAAAAAGATATTACCGTCATCGCCACTTAGGCGTATTTAAAATATTTGCAATGTTGTCTTTTAGCTTTGTGGGTTCCGGTGTGGGGCCTACAACACTGTAATATTCTCGGATGGCTCTGGGGGTGTTACAGAATATGGTATCAGAGCTTTGGGTTTTTATTGATTACCCAGGATTGTGTGTTATGTCGTTTACCAGTGTGACACTGTGGTTGTTTTAAATTTATCTAAATGCTATTAACGTGTTTCTTCGGAAAGAGATGTGTTGTGTTCTCGAGTCAAACTAATTTCGCTAAACGTATTTTTTGAAAAATGTTCGTATCGTGTATATTCTAAAGTTGAGATATGTGCCAGTATCACGTGGAATCGTCAGCTTCACGATCTGTAAGTATTTGGATTTTTGGATAGCATTGAGGTTAATTGCAGTTAGAAGTTGATGTACTTTGAGAAACATTCGGAAAAATATTATGTGTTACAATATGAGGTAGCAGAATATAATGGTTGGGACAGAATTGATGATATTGAGAAACTATGATTATGGAAAATCAATAGGTTGGGTAAACTTGGAAAACGGAGTTATGTATTTGGGAGAAATATTGTTGATTGTTGAGAGGAACATGTAGTCCTGCTAGTTCATCTTGAGATACACGAAACTATTTATGAACATCTGAGAATGATACTTTTCAAAATGATATATTTTGAATAAACTATTTTGCTCTCTAAGTACAAAGAAGGTATCTTCTTAAATTTATTTTGAGAGACAGTATTGTTGTCTTTAGAAACATGTTTCATCATGGCATACTTGAAGTGTTGCAGAATGGGATAATGATCGATATAGCGAGTCATCTGTGGAAGAGCAATTTTAACAAGCTCTACACAACGAGATTTGGGATTCTATTGTGTGGTTTTTCGATCGAGTGTCAGTAGAATTGTTGTGGAGGCGAATTGGTATAGAGGAGTATGAATGTAGTCAAACATTTGCATAATTTCAATTTACTTAATCGTGTGTATTCGAAAAAGAATTATCATCGAGTACTTGACATAAGGGAGCCAATTTAACTTTTTTGGAAATTGATTTTTGTAGTCTTACGAATATATACATATTTTGAGTTTTGAAATTCTTGAAAGAACTTTCAAAATGGGTTTTATTGACAAGATTGTATGATTTCAAAGCTGTTTTGAAAATGTGATTAGTATACGTACAACTGTAGTGCATAATGCATATCGTGGTGAAGTTCTAAGTAAGACTCATGAGTTGGATAACACATCAAATGGCATGATGAAAAGAGATTCGAATTTCAGCATGGTAGTTTGGAGTATATAGGGATAACCGGTTGGTTGATTAGATAAGAGAAATATGCTGCATGAGTACAAAATACGATTTTGGAACTTTGGGTTTTGTGAAACCGGGGCATATGTGATATTTGGCTCTATTGGTGTGATAGTGGCGTGATTTTGCTATAGTGATTTTTGACTTTTGAGCCATATTGATTGGTCGTTCATACTCCATGTATGATCGGGTGTGTTCGACAGTTTGCGACTAGTTGTTCATACGCCCGAGGGGTATGCTCAACAGTCAGGTGTGTTTCATTGAGATCCACTGTATGTGATTTGTGTAACGTTTTGAGAATTTTATTCTCGCTAATATCTGTCCCTGTGGTTCTTTGTTGATCGTTTTGGAGCTTACCATGTGATGGTATTCTTGGTCATTGTTGATCTTTCATTGGCAGTATTAGAGTTTATCATGTTGATGATATTCTCGGTTGATGTATTGGTTGATCACTGTTATTGATCGTATGAGCGTTCGGACTTTGTGTCGATGTTCTTGGACTTGTTGTCATTGTTTTGGGGTATCTGATCTACTGATGTATCATGTATTATTATTTTTTTATCAGGATTGAGATTTGATTGTGCGACCAGGCAGACAGGATTTGACGCAGATAGATTATTCCATACTTGAGTTATAATGATGTATTTTGTTGAAATTCGTGTAATTGTGATTGTAAACGTATTGAGGCTTTGAAGGGGAGTCAATTGATAGTAATCACGGGAGATAATCGACTTCATGGACTTGTAAGTATACTATTTTGGTTATTCGCTTGTGGTGATGATTGTTTGTCTTCATAATAATTATGGATATTTTGGTTGACCTGTTGTTTATGACGGATTGCAATTTTTGAGGACGAAACATAATTTAAGTGGGATAGAATGTAATATCCTGAATTTTTACTATGGTTGTTTAATATTATTCAATCCGAGTTATTTTGCACAATGTGGAATCTGTGTAGTAAGGATAAAATAATTGAAGGACTAAGACAGCTGTATTGGTATAATTGTCGTATTTGGTGGATAATTGCAGTTGAGGATATTGTGTATCATATGAGAATATTATTGGAATGAGTATATGTATTCAGCATATCATGTATACGTATCCAGTATGTCGAGACGATGGGCAAGAACAGTTGGAATCGGCTAAGTATAGCCTGATTAACGTACGCTAAAGGACTTAGCGCACGCTAATGTGCAGAGCTTACGTACGCTAAGAAAGATTGTTAATGTACGTAAGATCATATTGGTTAGGATCTAGGCTGTGGCCGACAGGTAGGTCCCGACCTGAGTCATCGGCATTTAGCGCACGTTAATGCATAAAGTTAACACACGTTAGTGCAGAACAGACCAGAGGGAATATACGTGTGGACCCGACTACTTTCGGTACATGTCCCGATAAGGTCAACAAATGTTTGTTATGGAAGATTAGCGCACGCTAAGCGTAGGGCTTAACGCACGCTAATATCAGATCAGCCAAAGGGAATCCCAGCTTTGTCGTTTGCTTTCGGCATGTGGACCCAGGCATCTTCGGAGTAGGTGCAGAATTATCGAGTCAACTAATAGTAGCGGACGTTATGGTTGGAGAATTGCGTACGCTAATGAGTATATTACTGTAGCAAGTCAATGTCGACATTACGTACGCTAAGGCATGTGTTTTGCGTACGTAAACCATTGTGCGAAGCAAGGCAGTAGCCTCTGGACCACGATAGCATACGCTAAAGACAATAGTTAGCGCACGCTAAATGAGAGCAGTATATATATGTGGAGTTGGGAATTATTATTCATTTCCATCTTTTTCTTTCCCTTCATCCGTTAGAGAAAGTTCTTGGGGGAGGTTTTGAGGTTCCAAACACTTGAGTATTATGGAGTTGTTCGTCATTAACAACATTGAACTTAGAAGTGATTGGAAATGGATTCAACCTTGGGATTCAATCCATTTTTTCAAAGTGGTAATTACTCTTTACTTTGGGATTTTATCTTGGATTGAATAATGATGTTCTTGAGTTGATAAGCATCATACAAACGAGTTTATAAGTATGATTATGAGATGAATTACCGAATTATGTTGATGTTGTTGTTGATATATGGATATTGATATGATTCTTGTGGTTTCAAATTGTGGTGTTTATCTTCAAGAGATATGTTGGTTAATATCTCCTTTCATTTTTGTATTCTTGATGTTATTGTTGTCGTTTACTTGATATGATGATAAATATGGGAGTGATGTTATGATTCTTGGTGTTTCATGGAGTTTGTATTGAGAAAGAAGATGATATGATGATATATGTCTTGGATTATGAGTTAGATGATAGTTTATATGTTAGAACACATTGGACTATGTCGTTTTGTGAACATAATTACGGGTTAATGGATGTTCTTGAAGAAGTTCTTGGTGAATATAACATATCAAGATAATTATATGTTGAAGTATTGCTGTATTTGGATATGAACATGGAATGTTCATATCTAGAATTAAGTTGATTGATGATGTGATTTTCGTATAACAATATGAGTATGATAATGAGATTGAATTGGAAAGATTATGATTAATCTTGGGATATGATTATTCATGATAATGAACTCTTTGGATAGTTCAGATTGGTGATTATATCGGTACTATTTTCCTATGAGTTTACAGTTATGAACAAGGAGGAATCTTGTTAATCCGTATATGAGATTGATTGCAGAATTGAGTATGTTATAATCCTTGTTATCGGGTTGGATTGATTGTTGATATGATTATCAGATTGTAGAATCGTATTGCGGTTATGAGTTCCTAATCGTTCGAGTTAGATTGTTCGGATTTCTGTTCAATCGAGATATTGTGGAACCATTGAGTTTGTTTATTGGTTATATCGATTGTTGATTGTTATCAAAATTGTTGTTTATCGATTATTGCAATAGGTTGTCGTAATTGATAGTTGGTTAGAACCGTGTGCTGTGGTTGAGTTCGAGGATGTTCGTGAATTGCTTTAGTCAGAGTCAAGGAGCTCGTAGACGAAGACAAGGAATTTCTAACGGCTTCACTATCGTTGTATCGATATCGAGGCAAGTTATTACTTGTTCAGTTTTTAATATTTTATGAATGGTTCAGTTTCATTTCATTGATAATGCATATAACAATGATTATAATTTTGTACTCTTGAGATTTAGATTGTATGTTGTTATGTGATTTTGGGAGTTAAATCACAACATATATGATTTACGTTCGTTATTGGTACATTTGGGTATCGAAGATACATTGTGGTAAAGAAGAAGATATGAGTTATCTATAGTCCGTGATATTTTGGATCGTCGAATATTGAGGATAATCGTTGGTTATGGGTTTTGACATCGAGATTGCTCTTGAAGGACTCGGGGCAACTACTCTAATCATTTTTGTCATTTAGTGTCAATCATGTTGTAATACATTCGTGTATCGTTGTTGTAATGCATATGTGTTGTTGTTATCATGTATTTGTGCATTGTAGTTGTTTTGTCCACCAAGTGTTGGTCCGATGGGATCATCTTGGGCATCTGTGCTGTGTGCGCTGGATCGTTGGACGGGTTTTCCACCACGTGTTGGTCCGACGGGATCATTGTGGGCATCTATGCTGTGCGCGCTGGATCGTTGGATTACCATGTGTAGTCGTGCATGTGTATATTGTTGGTTATCCACCACGCGTGGATCTAATATGATCATCGTGGGCATCTATGCTGTGCGCGCTGGATCGTTGGATTACCATAAGTATACATTATTGTTATTGTTGTGAGCATATTGATGTTGTTATGTGAGTGCGCATTTGTAAGTCTGTTGTAGGACAATCACCGTATGTTGTATTGATCTGATCTCGGATTAGACTGACATGATCCGTCGTGGCATTGCGTATCTTGAGGTATGTTCCGTAATTCCTTATTGGTACTTGTCTTTTGATGGTCAATCGATTATTGTGTGGAGATTTGATGATGTTATCCGATGGATTAGATTGGTCGGAGTTGGTATATTTTCGTATTGGTGAGTTATGTTGATTTGAGGATTGTTAGGCGTATTTTTATACGCTTATTTATCATTATTTTGTATTATTTTGGAGAGTGAAATTGTCTAAATGAGCCTTTAATGCCTTAATTTTGTATGATTGACAGGAAATTGAAGTCCGGAAGCTAAAACGAGGCAAAACGGGCGAAAATGGCAAATCTAGACTCTGAGCCGCGGCACAAGGAAGCAGGGCCGCGGCACAAGAATACACCCAGCCAAAGGCAGAGTAAACTGTACTCTGTGCCGCGGCACAGTCCAGGTGAGCCGCGGCACAGAAGAAATTAAAGACGCCCGAGCATCGGTGAAGGCCTGTCTGTGCCGCAGATTTAGTGCGCCGCACACTTTGCTTGGCGGTTTTTGTATGTCCGCGGATTAGGGCGTTCAAGCCGATTTTCGACCTCTTGATACGGACGCGATTTGGATGATGTCTTGAGCTATAAATAGGGTTTAAGACCCTAATTAATTATCTTTGGATTTTTATCTTTTGGAGCTTAAGCTTGGAGACGGCGGAAGAAGAGGAAGCGAGAAGACTTCAAGGCGGAGGCGGAAGCTGAAGAACGGAGGAATCCGAGCTTCATCTGCGTTTGATTTTTATGCTTTCATTTATCTATTCTGTATTTTCAATTATTAGTATGTCAGGCTAAAGCCCAAATCTAGGGTTTTGATGAAACCTATGTTTTGACGAATTTCTTGAGATTATCCAATTAATTACCTTTTTGTTGAGTTTTCCCAATTGTGTTTAATGCTTGCAATTATCTGGCCAATAGTTGTATTGATTTAATCATTCATTTCGAATCGGGAGAGGAGATTTGGTGAGGAACTATTGGTGAGGACCGTTTTATTCTGTGACATAGAAATATACTCATAGGAACTACGTGGCTTTTGGGAGATTTTATGCCTTTCGCCTATTGACGAATTAATTCACCTAGGGATAGAGTGCGTTATTCGCCTTTAGATAAATCTATTGACCTCGGGAGAGGCGGTAGAATATATTAGCAATCTCCGCCTTCAATAAATTGGGAAAATTATTTATTACGGATAATCGAGAGTAAATTCGGATAAACTGAGGTGGATTCAGAATCCTAGACTTATTCATCATTTGATTTATTTTATTCAAGCTATCGTTTTCTACTAGTCTTTTAGTAATCCTTTTAGTTATTAATTGCAAAAACCCAAATTCGATTGTTCAAATAAAATTGGAATACACAAAAATCGGTAGTTAGAGATTCAGTCCTCGTGGGAACGATACTCTACTTATCACTTTATTACTTGTAAACGATGACGTGCACTTGCGTGTAAGAAATATCGCAACAAGTTTTTGGCGCCGTTGCCGGGGATCGAATTTTCTAATATCGATTTAAGTATTTCTAGTCTTAATTTGAACGTTTTATTTTTATTTTTGTGTATTTAATTTCGTATTTGTTTTTCCTTTCAGGACCTTTCGTGTAGTGCATGAGAAAACTCGGTAACGAAGGCCTACTACCTTTGGATACCGAGCTCGAGCACACTCTAAGAAGGAACAAAAAGGAGAAAAGAGAGTTGCAGACGACGGTCAACATGGCCGAGAATATCGAAGTCCAAGGAGGAGATAACCATGTGCGGCAAGTTCAACCGGAACTAGCTCTTCGAGATTATGCCATACCGCAGATCAATGCTAATTTTTCGGGAATTCGGCGTCCCACTATCCAAGCCAATAATTTCGAGATCAAGCCCGCTATTATTCAGATGGTGCAGGCGAGCCAATTCTGTGGACTGCCTAATGACGACCCGAATGCCCATATTGCTTCTTTCCTTGAGATATGCGACACGTTCAAAAATAATGGTGTCACCGACGATGCCATCCGATTGAGGCTTTTCCCTTTCTCTTTGAGGGATAAAGCGAAATTTTGGTTAAATTCCTTCTGGGTCGATTACAACATGGGGGTTAGCGCAAGCCTTCCTTGCCAAATTCTTCCCACCTGCTAAGACGGCGAGGTTGAGAAACGAAATAACCACCTTTGGTCAGTACGATATGGAATCGCTCCACGAGGCGTGGGAGCGATATAAAGATTTGCTACGAAGATGCCCTCATCACGGCCTTCCTGATTGGCTTCAGATTCAGACGTTCTATACTGGTTTGAGTGCTTCTACACGCACTCTCGTGGATGCGGCCGCTGGAGGGGCTTTGATGGGGAAAACTATGGCCGAGGCACACTCGCTTTTGGAAGATATGGCCGCAAATGCATACCAATGGCCATCGGAAAGATTGACGTCAAAGAGAGTTATGGAAGTTTCAAGTAATGACCCGATTTCCACTTTGTCAGCTCAAGTCGCCGCTTTGACCCAACAGCTCCAAGCATTTTCGCACGCACCTTCCCCCGTTACCATAGAGACATGCAATTGGTGTAACGGATCACACCCGAGCGCAGAGTGTCAAGTTGGAAACCCGTTCGAGCAACATCAGATGGAGCAGGCTCAATTCGTGGGGAATGGAAATCGGCAGAATAACCCGTACTCCAACACTTATAATCCGGGGTGGCGCAATCATCCCAACTTTTCGTGGAGAAACGGATAGAACTCAAACCAACCCCCGTTCGCTCAGAATCAACAGCAGCCCCCTCCCGCTCCAAAAATTTCTCTCGAGGAAGCACTTGCAAAATTGGCGGCAAATACGAGTCAATTTATGACCCGTACTGAAGCAACATTGCAAAATCATTCCGCTTCCATTCGGAACTTGGAGGTCCAGCTGGGCCAAATTGCTAATGTGTTGACAGATCGCCCGGAGGGAGCATTGCCGAGTACAACAGAGACAAATCCTAGAGAGAGTCTAAACGCAATCAGCTTGAGAAGCGGGAAAGAGGTGCTGGATCATCCCGAGCGGTGTGAAAAGAAGAAGGAAATTGAGGAAGAGAAGGATTTAAAGCCAGAGGAGTCGCAAGATTTGAAACCTTCAATAACGTTCTTTGGATAACCGAAGACATGTATGTCCCCGTCCCGTTTCCGCAGATTACTGACAAAGAAAGGCGGACAAACAATTTTCTAAGTTCCTTGACGTATTTAAAAAGCTTCACATTAACATTCCATTCGCCGACGCGTTGGAACAGATGCCGAGTTACGTTAAGTTCATGAAAGAGATATTGTCGAAGAAAAGAAAACTCGAGGAGTTCGAAACGGTAGCCTTGACGGAGGAATGCAGCGCAATTCTTCAAAAGAAGCTCCCACCTAAATTGAAAGATCCGGGAAGTTTCAACATACCGTGCACCATGGGGAATCTTTCTTTTAATAAGGCACTATGCGATCTTGGTGCTAGTATCAACCTCATGCCTCTGTCGATTTTCAAAAAGCTGGATATTGGGGAAGCCAAGCCAACAACAGTCTCCTTACAATTGGCGGATCTATCCATCCAATACCCAAGTGGAGTGATTGAGGACGTTTTAGTCAAAGTTGATAAGTTCATCTTTCCGGCCGATTTCATCGTACTCGACCTGGAGGAAGATGAAGATATTCCAATCATCTTGGGACGACCATTTTTAGCGACGGGCGAACCCTTATAGACGTGGAAAAAGGGGAGTTAACTCGAGGGTCCAGGCAGAAAGTTACTTTTCAAGTATTCAAATCGTTTCCATGTCCGGAAGTGTTGATAAAAGGTCACAAATTGAAAGTGTAGATGTCGTTGAAAGAGGAAAGCACCGAAAAAATCGTCAGTTGGAAAATTCAGATGTTGTGTTAAATGGTCCAATTTTTAAGAAGGATGTAGAACAAGTAGCATTTCTCGAGCATGAGGACAAATCTGCTGCAGTCTTGAGTGCGTTTGTGAAGGAGGAGAGTAAGCCGAAAGCCCAGCGGACAATTAGTCATGGAAAACGGGTGTTTCGGAAGTTGTTCACGTCGAAACCTTTCGCATAAACAACATTTGATGACCGAACCGAAAGTCGAATCGCTAACGACCAATGGTCATAATTTTAACAAATATATGAACGGTTCGATGAATGGGGCGGAAACCAAATGGAGTTTGCGAAAAGCGAACTAATATTTTCAAATTGGTCCGGCTGAAGACTATAAACTTAGCGCTTCTCGGGAGGCAACCCGAGTTCGTAGTTGTAGATTTTTGCGTTCCTTTATTTTTCTTGCATCTTTGATTTTTATTTTTTTCTTCATTTTTGTGCTTCAATTTGCTTCTGCCTCTCTCTTTTAACGTGTTCTGCTCAAAATTCTGTGCAGAAAAGTCCCAAGGAAGAAACTGAAGTCTGAGCCGCGGCACAAGTATTGTGAGCCGCGGCACACATAAATCATAAGGGGAGGCTAAACCAACTGTACCCTGTGCCGCGGCACGGCATAAATGAGCCGCGGCACACTTGAGCACTGAGCCGCGGCACACCAAATGGCCAAGAAACGCCCAGGAGACTGTACTTTGTGCCGCGGCACGCGGATAATCAGCCGCGGCACACTAACACACCGATCCGCGGCACACGAAAACTGAGCCGCGGCACCCGGCGATATTACAAAATGTCCCAAGCCTACTGTACTTTGGGCCGCGGCTCACTTTTATAGTGCCGCGGCCCCCGTCGCAAAATAAGAGCAACCAGGTAGGGCTCATTCAATCGATCAGCCTGCACAAGGTACCTTCTTCCCTCCCTTCCTTCCTTCCTTCACACAATGAGGTCAGTTGATACCATTCTATTAGTCTCCTTTTCAAATTCTCCAGGTAATTTTTGATTTCTAAATCATAAGTGATTCTTGATGTGAAAAGATTTGAAGTTATATATTGCTAGTTGTTCTTCAGTGTTGTTTCTAAAATGGAGTTGGAATATGGGAAATTTGATATTGTGATGGAATTGATATTTATGAACGAATTGTTGATGATAGTTGTCGTGATTCAGGGTTATTATCTGTGTTATTATTTTTGGGATTTGGAATTAACCATCAAAATTTTTGTTCTTCATTTTAACTTGTGCACACAAGGTGTTTGATAAATTGCAGCAATGGAAAATTGGTAAGCTAGGCATTTTCAAAATTATATGCAATGAATCATGTTATCGAATTACATTATCCCTAACCCTTACATCATGTTAAACTTGAGAGCTCGTACTTAACTTCCTTTTTGATGATGCAAGCTCATTTATTCACACTCCGCATGATGTAGTCAAGAAGCGTGCAAGCTCACCGGATGATGCCGGCACCAGCTCCTGAGCGGACTGGAGGGGAGTACTTGACCTTTTACTTTTATTGCATATCAATTTTTGTCCATTGAGGTCAATGTACGTCCTAAGTTTGGGGGGGGGGATTTACTTTCAGTTGCTACATTCATTGTTGTACTTTATTTCATTGCTGTACTTTATTTCGTTGCACTTTTCATTACTTTGCGTAAAATGTTTTTTAGATAGCCTTGCTTGTCTTAGTTTTTCTCTATTCGTGAAATTTTCGTGCTTCTATTTGTGTGATACTGATGTTACGACACTGTTTTTCTCTCTGAAGAAACGGTCGAGTTTTAGTCGAGTTGTAGTCGATTATTTCATTGCCTTAGTATTCATTTAGGTCCAAAATTTTTCGTGATTGTAGAGGTCTTGGCAAATAAGAGACGATACATACCTGTTTTAAAATCACCGTCAATACGTTTGGTTACATTTTTCGGTTAGTTAGTCGTCCAGTTATATTAGTCGTGTTGGCACTTAGATTGAGTTTAGAGTCGGTCAGTTTTTCCCAAAAGTCGAGATAATGTGTTCTATGAAGGGAAGTCTAGTAACCGGGGGTATTCGCGTGACCCGTTGTTTACTCTCGCGTAAAACGACGACCCTGATTAGACTAGTGATTTAGATATTTCACATGTGCCAATGATAGGGAGCCTAGTAACCGGGGGTATTCGCGTGACCCGTTGTTTACTCTCGCGTAAAACGGCGACCTTGATTCGGACATGCGGAAATTTTATATTCGAGTTGTTTCTCCGCTGTAGACGGGAACTTAGTAACTAGAAGCATCCATGTGCCCCATGAGTGTCTTTTACGTCAATCGGTTTCCTAATACATGAGAATGGAAGTTCCACCCTAGGATTATCCCGAGGAAACATCCCGAGGTCCTAACCTAGTGGTCAACTCGAATCAAATTCTTGAACATATATATAAGGGGATACTATCCGAGGTTTATTTGTTATGAAACTCGTGAAAATTGTGCCACTAGACTGTGGAACGGGACGAACTAGCTTGTTTATTTTAGCCTTTCATATTGACGGTCGATTTGACTCTCGTTTTGTTAATCTTTGAGCCGGATTTTCTTTATGAACGAGTGATTAGGACTGAACTTGATTACTTTGCGGAATCATTATTCTGAGTGCAGCTTGCTATTATGACACTTGTATTATTTAGAGAGAATTACAGGATAGTATTGATTAGGTTGAACACTATGAGTTGCACGATGATTCACGACATTCTTCTATTGAATTTAATTCTTTTTGCTTGAGGACAAGCAAAGGCTTAAGTTTGGGGGTATTTGTTAGGCGTATTTTTATACGCTTATTTATCATTATTTTGTATTACTTTGGAGAGTGAAATTGTCTAAATGAGCCTTTAATGCCTTAATTTTGTATGATTGACAGGAAATTGAAGTCCGGAAGCTAAAACGAGGCAAAACGGTAGCGGCAAATCTGGACTCGAGCCGCGGCACAAGGAAGCGAGGCCGCGGCACAAGAAGACACCCGGCCAAAGGCAAAGTAAAGCATGTACTGCGCACGATCCAGATGAGCAGCGGCCGAGAAGAAATTAAAGACGCCCATGCATCCAGGTGAAGGCCCTGTGCGGCTTGCAATTTAGTGCGCGGCTTTACTTGGCGGTTTTGTATGTCCGCGTGGATTAGGGCCGTTTGAAGCCGATTTCGACCTCTTGATACGGACGCGATTTGGATGATGTCTGAGCTATAAATAGGGTTTAAGACCCTAATTAATTATCTTTGGATTTTTATCTTTTGGAGCTTAAGCTTGGAGACGGCGAAGAAGAGGGAAGCGAGAAGACTTCAAGGCGGAGGCGGAAGCTGAAGAACGGAGGAATCCGAGCTTCATTTGCGTTTGATTTTTATGCTTTCATTTATCTATTCTGTATTTTCAATTATTAGTATGTCAGGCTAAAGCCCAAATCTAGGGTTTTGATGAAACCTATGTTTTGACGAATTTCTTGAGATTATCCAATTAATTACCTTTTTGTTGAGTTTTCCCAATTGTGTTTAATGCTTGCAATTATCTGGCCAATAGTTGTATTAATTTAATCATTCACTTCGAATCGGGAGAGGAGATTTGGGAGGAACTATTGGTGAGGACCGTTTTATTCTGTGAGATAGGAATATACTCATAGGAACTACGTGGCTTTTGGGAGATTTTATGCCTTTCGCCTATTGACGAATTAATTCACCTAGGGATAGAGTGCGTTATTCGCCTTTAGATAAATCTATTGACCTCGGGAGAGGCGGTAGAATATATTAGCAATCTCCGCCTTCAATAAATTGGGAAAATTATTTATTACGGATAATCGAGAGTAAATTCGGATAAACTGAGGTGGATTCAGAATCCTAGACTTATTCATCATTTGATTTATCTTATTCAAGCTATCGTTTTCTACTAGTCTTTTATTAATCCTTTTAGTTATTAATTGCAAAAACCCAAATTCGATTGTTCAAATAAAATTGGAATACACAAAAATCGGTAGTTAGAGATTCAGTCCTCGTGGGAACGATACTCTACTTATCACTTTATTACTTGTAAACGATGACGTGCACTTGCGTGTAAGAAATATCGCAACAAGGATCTCGATATTGTTTGGGATACAGTACAGATGTTTGTGTATGAGTTTATTGTGTTGTTGAGAATACGAGATGTGAAATATGGTAAGGATTACTTTGGTAAGGATTATCACGAGTTGGTAAAGTTATGGCGGTAAGATTTCATTGGTAGTATTCTTACTTGGTAATTTCATTGGTATGTAATTATTGATGTGATGTGATCGTTATCATTGTTGAGTATTATGGATGACCCCGTCATGTCCTTTATTTTTAGGTACTCAGAGTTTGAACTTGTAGCTGTCGTGAGGAGATGATCTTCCCGGATGATACTGGCTATGGTGTGTATTTGAGAATCGAGCATTTTGACTAGTTGTTATTTTTCGCTGCAAAAGTATTGTTGACAATTTGTTATATCCACTGCGAGTGTGTTTTAAAATGGCTTGCTAGTATTTTACGAACTTGGGTTTATTTTGGAAAATCATTTTCTAAACTATTTTGTTAGTACGTTACAGCGATGGCTTAACGTATGCTTTTAAATCGATGAGTTTTGGCATTTTAGCCTTGTAATATCCACACTTTCTATTCTTAGTAATTTCTATTTTTAGTATAATTTTATTTCGGTCGAATCGCGTTTTATTGTTTTGGAATTCTGAAACTATTTTGTTTTGCATCTATGACCATATGGACGAGTTTCGGAGTTTTTTTTATGATATTTTACTTGTTGTGTGACTTTTCCGCGTTGAGGCTCGATTCTCATAAACTCGTTCTAATATGACGTTTCGTTACTTCTACGAGTTCCTTTAATAATTCTGGATATGTTACAACTTTCTGAGTTTGTCGTTGAGTTCTCGAATCTAGATTTTCGAATATTTGGGTCGTTTTGTAAATTCTTATTATTTTGGGCGTTGATGTTAATGCTTGTTTATTCCGACCTTCGGATGGCCGGAGGCATGTGATGGTTTTTATGCTTATCTCGCCAGTAGGGGACTTCAGTATATCCATTGGATCTACCCTTGTATCTTCCTTCCGGTGGTTGTCGAGCCACTAGTTTAAAGCAGGTCTGATCAACTTCTAGGGCCAAGTTACGACCGTAAGGTAGCATGTATTACGGCCGTAAGTTTCCATGCATTACGGCCGTAATGTCACCTTCATAGTGGCCGTAATGAAGGTGTGAAATTGGTCCAGTGAGTTCTGCAACACCATTACGGCCGTAAAGGGGCATGTGTTACGGCCGTAATGCCTGTCCACTATATAAAACTTGGCAGCGGTTTTCTTCTTCATTTTTCATCCGTTTCTACTTCTACACGACGGGAGTGACTCTACAAGCCAGAATTCATCCGATTTCCACCGAAACTCCATTAGAGAAGTGTATTCGAGCTTCATAACATTACCCTAGCACCTAATCATCCGTGGGTTCACCTTCAAATCGAGGTATATTCCTAGAACCCTAGTTTTTGGGGATTTCGGGATTTTGTCGTGATTTTACTCTTCGAATCCAATTTAGATTTGATAAGTTGGTATATTACGATTGTGTAATCGTAATCCCTTGCTTTCATTATAGTTTAATGGATTAAACTTCAAAGTTTTCATCGTTAATTGATTAGGATCGATTATGACTTCGTGGCGACCGATGAATTATCCCAATTGGTAGAACTAGGATGAATTCTACGTTTCCGCAATGTTGAGGTTGATTGTATATCGTTATTGTGATAGGAGCAAATTTTTGATGATTATTCGGACCGAAACCTTTTTCTTTCGCCATTTCCTTCACGTCATATTATTCAAGGCAAGTACATGTATTACATTCTGTTATGTGTGTTAGGGTTTCGATGCGATTGATGAAATGTGATATTAGGTGTGTGTGTTGTGATTCTTCCTCCTGGGGATGGTCCAACGGGGCCTCTAGGGGTCGATACTAATGGGTACGGCTGCGGAAGTGGTTTCCCACCCGGGGATGGTCCGACGGGGCCTCTGGGGGTCGATACTAATGGGTACGGCCGTGGGTTACCAAGTATGGATAGTTGAGATGTTGAGACGTGATGATATACTGTTTTGATATAAATGTGATATTCCGAAATATGATTTTCAAATGCTTTCTTAATGATATGACTGTGTTGAATCGTATCTGTATATAATGTAGTGTAATTGTGTACTTGCACTAGCTATTCGAATGCTAACCCCTTAAATGGGGGAAATGCGTCTTATGCATTTCAAGTATCGGTCGAGCTGAGGAGCCTACATGTGACACGCATGCAAAGGATGACCCATCATGATGATGAGGCTTGAGTCTATGTTAGATGTTTTGTTACCATGTTTACTTGGGTGTCGGAGTTAGTCTGGTTGTTTTACGAATATTGTTAAAGTCCCCTGCGTGGGCAATGAACTTGTGTTACCTTATGCTTTATGATGTTTAACTAAAATGTTTTGTCCGAGGCCACGACCCTATTTCACTATTATTAATGTGTCCTATGGGATATATTTTTTGGATTATGTGTCATGTGTTAGCTTGGTAGACCTTGTGAAGGTTCTACGGCGAGTAATGTCCCTTATGAGATTTGGGGTGTTACATTTATGGTATCAGAGCCTTAGGTTATGAATACCTAGGCTGTTGATTAAATGTGGGTCTGTCAATTGTGTCGTAAGAGTCAGTTGTTGAGCCTAATGTCATCGTGTTACCATCTCTTCGTGCGACCCGTGGCTGTAAGTCTCCTCGAGCTCTTACATTTCTGTATTTTTATTTCTCTTGTGTAGATTGGAACTGTGAGTTGTGGTACCAACTTGTAAATTGTGAATTTTTCTGATCTTGTCCTTTTCAATTCTTTCTTCAGTATGTTGAGAGGTCGCGGTAGACTAGCTAGGGGATGCGTCCGAGGCCGTGGTCGTGGTGCTAGTAGTGAGGAAGTTCCGCTTTCTCAGTCATGCAGATTCGGCCTCTCATTCGATGCCGAATACTCTACCCTTGAGTTCTGACAGGCAACAAAATTTATCAGTCAGTCAGGATCAACCGTCGGGTAATAATGCCGACACTGGAGCTACTGCCGTACTTCATCAGTTGGTAGCTCAGCTTGCTCAGATAGCTCACGGTGGACGTCAGAATCCGCCCCCGACTCCGAAGGACGAAGCTAGTAAATGGCTTCAGAAAGTGACCAAGATGCACCCTCTCGCTTTGCTGGTTCTACCGACTCCCTAGGTTGGGAGAATTGTCTTTTTCAGTTGGGAAGGACGTTCGATGCTGGAGCTTGTCCAGATGACAGAAGGGTACCTATCGCTCAGTACCTCCTAGATAAGGAAGCTGTAGAGTGGTGGGAAGCCGTGTTGCCCAGTAACCGTATAGCAACCTGGGAGGAGTTCAAGACCACTATGGAAGCGGAATACTGTCCACCGCCAGTCAGAGAGCGTAGAATTGTGGAGTTCTTTACTGCTACGCCTCAGGATGGATGTATCGATCTATCAGGCCATCATCACTTATAACCAGCAGTTAGGATACGTGGAAGAGCAAGTGAGGATAGAGGCTGATAAGATTCGCTACTTTAATATGAGCATGAAGCCGCATATCAGAAAGAGTATGGAACCACTCATGTGTGCCACGTTGAAGGAATACTAGGATCGCGCTCTAGCGATTGAAATGGCAGTCCCAGAGTTAGAATCGGGTTCCGAGGCTAAGAAACAGAAGACTACTGGCAGCTTCTCAGCCGATAAGGGTGGTCGGTTTTCGAGGTCTCAGTTTACTCTAGTATCTAGGAAGAATTCGTTTCACCAAGCTGGAGGGTCTCAGAATAATCGCTCAGTCCAGTCCACCACACATAGCGACAGAGTTTGTTTTAACTGCAGTCAGTACAAGCATGTAGTGAAGGATTGTCCATCTCCATTAGTTAATTGCTTTACTTGCGGGCAGACCGGGCACCGGGCACCGGGCAGTTCATTGTGAGAGGGCTACCAGGGCTGCCAGAGCTCCGACTACCACTGTCGTTCAGAATGAGCATAGTGTTGATCAGAAGACTCCAGTCACTCAGGTTCCTCAGAGTTCACGCTGTGGTAGGGGTCGAAGTCAGCCAGATCGCCGTGCAATATCGAGTTCGGGCTCGGTACACCCATGATTATATCAGATGAGACGCACGGAGGAGATAGACGTTTCGGTGGCATCAAGTACCACTCAGATCCTTTCTCATCTAGTTTCGGTGCTTTTTTATTCGGGTGCTACTCACTCTTTTATTGCTTCGGATTGTGTATGTCGTATCGTTATCGACTGCTTGTTTGAGTGTGAACCGTTGTAGTGGGTATGCCTAGTGAGGAACGTATGGTTGGGAATCGGGAAGTTAGAGATTGCCCAGTGAGGATCGGGAGCGGGATTGGCCCTCGAACCTCATTGTTGTAGACCTTAAGGGTGAGGATTTGATCCCTGGGGACGATTAGTTAGATCGTCACATTGCTATCATGAACTATCGGACTCGTACTATCTCGATAGTAGCCTAGGATGGCACAGAGCATACTCTTGTTGGTTGTAAGCCGGGTAGATCGGGAAATGTGATTAGTGTCTTGAAGGCGATGAAACTTATGAACCAGGGTTGTGTAGGCTACTGGTGTTATGCTTTGAAAACGGAAGATGGTGGAGTTGACATGTCGTCGATTCCAGTTGTGAACGAGTATCCTGACGTATTTTCGGATGACTTGTCAGGATTACCACCACAGAGGGAAGTTGAGTTTCCTATTGATCTAGAGCCGAATACGGCACCTGTTTCTTGGGCTTAGATAAAGGGTATATTCGACCTAGCGCATCGCCTTGGGGTGCGCCTGTGCTTTTTGTTAAGAAGAAGGATGGATCGCTTCGTTTATGCATCGACTATCGAGAAGTAAACAAGTTGACCATAAAAAACAAATACCTTTTGACCCAGATTGACGACTTGTTTGATCAGCTTCAAGGAGCGACAGTCTTCTCGAAGATTGATTTACGATTGGGTTATTATCAGTTGAGGATTCGGGATAGTGACATACTGAAAGCTGCCTTTCGGACGAGATGTGGCCATTATGAGTTTGTGGTTATGCCTTTCGGGCTAACCAATGCCCCAACAGTGTTCATACAGTTGATGAACAAAGTTTTTATTGAGTATCTGGATAAATTCATAGTCGTCTTTATCGATGATATCCTTATCTACTCCCGGAGTCAGGAAGAACACGCCGTACATCTCCGGATAGTGTTAGACATTTTGAGAACCGAGCAGTTGTACGCGAAATTTTCTAAGTATGAGTTTTGGCTCAAGGAAGTAACATTCCTCGGGCATGTGATTTCAACGGACAGAGTTCGGGTAGACCCGCAGAAGATAGAGGCAGTGATGGCATGGGAACTGCCTAAGAATATGAACGAAGTGAGAAGTTTTCCAGAACTTGCGGGCTATTACCGTAGGTTTGTTGAAGGATTTTCTAAGATCGCTAGACCACTCACTCAGTTACTCCGGAAGACTAAGAAATTCGAGTGGAACGCAGATAGGCAGGATAGATTTGATGAGTTGAAGAGATGGTTGACTACCGCACCAGTTTTAGCTTTGCCTCACGGGAACGAGGATTTTGTAGTTTATAGTGATGCTTCGGGTCTCGGACTCGGATGTGTTTTGATACAGCGAGATAGGGTTATTGCTTATGGGTCTCGTCAGCTGAAACCTTATGAAGCTAATTACCCTACACATGACTTGGAGTTAGCTACAGTCGTTTTCACTTTAAAAATTTGCAGGCATTATCTCTATGGGTCGTCGTGTAAGATTTGTAATACCCAAGAATTTTCATTTTTGTCGCCTCGAATTAATTGTCGTTTGGTGCCGGTTATTTGCTTCATGTAATCTATTGGATTTCATGTTTTGTAATGTGCCCGTTATTGTTTTGAATCATAGCTAGTGTATTGGTGAAACCGAGATGTCGAACATCTAAACCGGGTTGTCGGAGTTGGCCACGGCTGAGTCACGACCGCATGTTTTGGGGCAGAGACTCACCTGGCTGAGTTATAGCCGTAAGGGACCTGCTGGTTACGGCCGTAAGGTGCCTGCCGGTTACAGCTGCAATGGCTGCTCGGTTACGGCCGCAATGGGTTGGCTGGTTACGGCCGTAAGGGTTCTGCACAAATTGGGTAGAAAGGTCGGGAAGGCCAATTATGGACGTAATGCACTACTGATTACGGCTGTAATGGCTCGGCATATTGGGTATATAAGGCCTGGGCACGGGTGTGGTCGGCATTTTTCCTCCTTTCTTCGTTTCTTTCGCGATCCTTCGACAAAATTCGAGGGTTTTGACTGGCACATCTTTGAGGATCATTTGGGAAGCTTGCTTGGTGTCTATTATCATCATCTTCCAATTTCTTATCGTCCGGATCAAAGGTAATCCCTTGTAATTTCCTAGAATTGATTTTTCAGAAGTTCTTTCTCGGCTTTGTTGTTTCATCCGGTTCTGATGGAAATGATGATGTTGTTGGGTATCGTCGATCATGATTTACGGATTGCATATCCGTATCTTGAATTCGTTTGAGTCCAAACTTTATTTTCATGTTCGTAGGGAGACTTGAGCATTTAATGTCCGATTAAATGCCTCTAAGGGTTTCCCCTTGGTTTTTGGGTGCGTTTCTCATTGTTGTTAACCGTTATACTTGTAGTGATCATGTTTTCGTTGTTTTCGCCGGAGGATTTTAGGTGTTTGAGGTTTCCCGGTCGATCCGTGTTCTTCGGAGGTTTCGGTAACGATTATTGAGGCAAGTATCTTGCCATACATTTCATGTTTCGTAGACGAAATAGTTGGTAAATGATTTTATGTGCAATCCAATATTTAATAAACTTTTAAAAGGATCACTATGTTCACGATAAATATTGTCTTTCAAAAGATAACTCGTATGCTTCGTGAATAAATGTGTTTTCATAATATGTGTGTCAGTTTCGTATGTTGGAAGATGTTATAATCATATTTCGTGAATATAATAGCCCGAAATCCCTTACCTAGGATTTTGTATTAATACGTGTACTTGTTCGGTGAATATGTGACGTTGTATTATATTATTTGTTACTCCATTGTAAGGAGGTTGTGGTGCTTAGTATTGTTTGGTATTGGCAATTATTTGTTGTTATGTGATTGTTGCAAGTGATGTGCCACCGGGTAAGATTGTTGAATCTCCGGGATCCGTCCTTGCTAGTACGGGTCGGGCATGACCGTAGGGTTATCCAATCGGGTATGTCTTTTGGGGAGTCCGAGGTTCGTGGCTTGCTAGCCCGATGCCGGGATAACTTGTGGGATTATCCAATCCGGGTATGTCTTGCGGGGACTCCGAGGTTCGTAGCTTGTTAGCGCGATGCCGGGATAACTTATGGTTGTGGTTTATTTTTGTGATGTACATGTCATGGGTTGTCCAATTGGGTATGTCTCGTGGAGGCTCCGAGGTTCGTAGCTTGCTAGTGCGATGCCGGGATGACTATGAACGTATGTATGGTTATCGTTATGTGACTGTTGTCACGGTGACATGTGATTGGTATGGTTTCCCATTGGGTTATTCACTCGGGTATTTTCTGCGGGAGCATCTGAGGTTCGTGGCCTGTTAGCACGGGACGCGAATAATCCTTGGGAATATGTTGTTATGGATTATTGGGTCGTGGGCCCCGTGTTCTGTGATCGGAATGGTATGATTGGGTCGTTGACCCCGTGTTTTTGTGATCAGAATGGTATGATTGGGTCGTGGACCCCGTGTTTTGTTATCGGGATTGTATTTTGGTAAAATGATCTTTGGGCCGTGTCCCTAAGTGTTTTCGAAAGTCTTGAGAATTCTTAAATCCCAAATGTTTTCAAAACTCCCGAGATCGTAAATGTTTTCTCAAATTGTATATCGAACTCCAGTTTCCATTTTTCATTGTTTCGAACGGTTTTATTCCAGTGAATTATCTCGCGAAGTATGTTGTTATTTATGTCTGGATGATTTGTTCCTATCTTATGTTCTTGGAGTATGATATGTATGGCTTGTCTTTGTATTTATACTTGCACTAGCAAAACAGTGGAGTTTTGCTAACCCCCGAGTATTCGGGGGGTGGATGTCTGTCTTGCATCCAGGTACTTGCTAGTTGTTGGGGAGCGAATCACAGGATCGATACAAAGGATGATGGAAGACGACGATACTAACCACATGAAGACCAGTCGATGAGTATTTTGGTAGAATTTTGTTGTTTGTCCCTCCGTTGTGTTATTCTCTCGTTTTATGGGAATGTTGATGTATTCCAACCCCTGCGTGGGTATGAGTTGTGAAAAAGAGTTATGTATGTTTGATGTGTATGTCGTGGTAAAAGACCAAATCGATCTAGTGGTTCGTTATTAGCAATGTTGGCATGTATTGGTATGTTATGTTTTCTGTATTTAGCCTGGTAGGTCCTCACGGAGAGGGTCTGCGGCACTGTAATATTACCAAGTGGTTTGGGGGTGTTACAGAATATGGTATCAGAGCTTAGGTTGTGGAACCTAGGCTGTCAGGTAGAGTTGTGTGTTGTCGGGTCTTGTCTTGTCTTTTTAGATTTTATCTGATTGAGTCGTGTCACAACGCGTCGTCTGAGATGTCGGTCGTGATTAGTATAGAGGTGCAGCCATCATCTTCATGCGATCTATGGATGTAAGTCTCCCTACTTTGTTGTGTCTCGTATTATACGAGCTTGTGTGATTTTGTGTTATTATGTGGATTTTAAATGTGAATTGTGAATACGTAATCCATGCTTGTTGATTCTAGTGTTGTGCTGGAATGAAGAGTGATGCCAGTGCATATGTATATATATATCTTTGTATAACTCGTTTTTACAGTAGTAATGTTTTGGTGTGGTTACGCAGAGAAAGTTTATCAACATGATACTTTAAAGCTTTAATTGTTTTGGGAAGTCACGTAAATTTTATTTCAAAACATCATTCGAGAGAAGAAAAAAGTTTGATTTTCATATGATGACCTCGAGGCCGAAAATTTTGAGAACTCAAACTACTTATATTTTATTTTTATCTTGTATTGCAAGTTTTCAAAATTTTTATTTTAAAAACTTAAATGAGGTCTGCCAAAAATTTACTTGAAACATGACTTTCGCTTTCAACTTTTTGATTTCATTAATTCCAGTTAAGAGGTATGTGGTAATGATGTTGTCATTTCGGCTATAATGCCCCGAGTTGTGATTAAAGTGGTGGTGTGAATGCGGAGTCGTTTGGTATGCACTCGTCGAGATAGTTCTCTTGACCGAGAGGTGGGAATCCGGTTTGGAATGTCAATTAACTTCTGATGGTTATTGGTGTAATGTTATAATTATATGAACTGTTGGCGTTTGGATTGTACGCTGTTGTTTATTACCTCCGATCTAGTACTGCTGGAGAGTGATTATGAATGTGTTTCCAAACTTGCACAGTTAGCGCACGCCATTTCCTGTTGTGGAGCGCGCTTTCTAGCTAGGCAAAAGTTTTGGACTACATTTTAGCCGTCAGGCCTAACTTTTACAGTCGATCATCTGTGAGTGGATTATATGTGTGCTGTAATAGTTGTTGTGTGTGACTATGTGATTTTAGTTGCGTTAGGTTGTTGCTTGTTAGTATGTCGAGGGGCAGAGGTCGTGGTCGTAATCGTGGTACATATGGCCATGGGGATCAGATGCGGAATCGAGAGAATATTGCCGGGAATGATATTGGTATTGGTGTTGCTACTATACTGAAACAAGTAGCAGCACAGATGACACAGTTGACCCAGGCGGTTCAACGCAACACTGATGCGACTCAAAACGTCGGTGTAAATCAATGGCTTCAAGAGGTAGTTCGTATGAATCCCCCTCGATTCGCTAGTGCTGCGGATGAGTTGGGTTGGGATGGTTGGCTTTTCCAATTGGGAAAGATATTCGAGGCTGTCTATTGTCACGAAGAGCGGAAGGTACCTATCGCTCAGTACCTTCTTGACAAAGATGCCGCTAATTGGTGGGAAGCTGTTAAACCTCATGATCGTGATGTCATGTGGGCAGAGTTCCTGGCATTTATGGAAGTTGAGTTCTGTCCGAAACTGATTAGATAACAGAGGATTCATGAATTTTATTTGGCAGAACCGCAGGATATATCAGTGTCGTAGGCTATCATCGATTATAGCAAACAACTCAGTTATGTGCGATATCGGGTGAGGAGCGAAGAAGAGAGGATCCTTCATTTTGACAGGCGGATAAAGCCGGAGATTCGCCAGTATATGTCGGGACTCGCTTGCATTTATTTGAGAGATTATCAGGATCGAGCCTTAGCTTACGAACTAGCTTTGTTATCGTCGGAACGGGTGCCCGAGTCGAAGAAACAAAGGATGTCCGGTAACCTCATAGGCAGTACAGAAGTTGGTGTTTCTGGGTTGCAACATCGTAGTCTTTCTGCTGTGAAGCTCCATCGCTCGAGGCGTGGGACTGAGAGTTCCAAGTCGTCATCTTTGACTCCTGGTAAAGCTAGGAGGTGTTTTAACTGCAATGTGTCGGGGCATGTTCGCGCACATTGTCTTTCTCCTCCAGTAACATGTTTCAAGTGCGGACTCGAGGGACACCGGGTTCATTTTTGCGAGTTGGTCATCGAGCCTTCCGAGGCACAGACTTGGTGTTGGGATAAACAAATCTTGTATCGAGTTTTGATAAAGATCCAACATACAGCAAAGCCGCTGTTCCAAAGACAAATGATATTGTTTGACTAAACAATCCTGTATCGAAAACCTATCATAGTGCCAACATACAATGAAAGTATAAAGTGTCTTCATACAGCAAGTAAAACATTAGTCGATATGACTCTAAGTATGGAAGCTGTCCTGAAAGACTCATACAACATCTTTCCATACAACATCAGTCTAAAGTTAACCTACAGCATTATGTTGGATACAGCATTTAGGCTGTAAGTATTGAGATCTTCAATACTTATCCAACAGGACTGAAGACCGTTGAAACGGAATCTGCCTTATTCGCTAAAGTTAAGTGTCATTTGAAAAGAAGTATTTAAATACTAAAGGGATAAAGTATTTAAATACTAGCTGACACAGATCTTTAATCAAGGAGCAAAAACCGGATTGTGTTTTATTCAAAACACTCAACACGTTGAAATGAACTATAGGCTCAACGGATCTATTTCCAATGGATGTATTCAGAGGCTATATATATACCTCAGAGTTTGAAGATCAGTACAACCAACATATACAAGCTTACAAGCAATACGCGAACGATCTATAGACTGAATACTCATTATCACCAGATCACGCTTACAAGAGTGAAGTATATTTCTTCCAAGTATCAATCATATCTGAGAAGAAGAAATATACTCAGTCAATCAAGAACAACCATCATCAGCTCAAGATCTTCATAGTCAAGCTGATGTTCTAACCTGGTTATTTTACTTCTTACCTTAAAAGTAAAGACCTAGTTCTGTATGAACTAAAGAAGCTATTCTGACCTGTGTGGGACGAATAGGACGAAGCTTTGGAATTGTGTGTGAAAAAGCAAGTCAAGAGAAAGCTTTGACCAATCTGTGTGAACGGTTGAATGCGACACTCTTTGTATCAATCTGTGTGAATGATATAAGGATAGGTTTGACTATAGACACATAGTTGTGTACGTAGTGTTTATAATAAACTTTTTACTCCTGTGTGGAGGACCAGTGGACGTAGAAGGGTTTACCTCGAACCACTTTAATTACTGTGTTAATTACCTTCTGCATTTACTGTTTTCATAACTGTGATTATTTTAAGTATACACTGCATACCTAGTTGCTGTATTTATAGCAACTTTTATTACAAGACTTCCGCTACTCACTTTAGCTTGCAATCGTACAGCTTGTTTCTTAAACACTTTCCAAGCTGTACTCTGTATACTTAGTGGCCAACAAGTGGTATCCGAGGGGTTGATTCTAAAAAGAATCAGTCGTATTTTTGACCGAATCAGATCTAAAATAACTTATTTTTGTAAAATAGTCATTTTCTTTCCTATATTCTCATATGGACACATCAATGGTCAATAAAGTCCCCATGTTTTCCATTAACGAGTTTGACGATTGGAGAATTAGGATGGAGGCTCATCTTGCAGCAATGCACGAAGAGATAATTTTTGTTATACAGGATGGCCCCATAAAGATCATGAAGGTAAATCCGGCCCCAAGGATTGAAGGACAAGCTCATGCCGAGATGCTCGAGAAAGAGCGCGAACAATGGACCTCTGATGAACGAAAGCGAGCCAACCTCGACAATGTTGCTAAGAACGTGCTATTTATCACTCTTGACAAAGGCACGTTCTCGAAGGTAAAGAGCTGTAAATCAGCCAAGGATATCTGGGATAAACTCAAGTTAATTTGTGAGGGAACTGAGCTCTCAAAAGAAAACAAAATTTCAAAATTGACTCAGCAATTTGAATCTTTTGAAATGAAACCAACTGAAACACTTGAGGAACTTGACCTCAGATTCACTGGCATTGTTGTTGACTTGAAGCGTTGGGCAATATTTATACCCAAAAGGAGAAGAACCTAAAATTTTTCAGATCTCTCCCTGCCCGATGGGATATTAAGACCACAGATATGCGTGCGTGCAATCTTAATGAAATATCTTCTTTTGATCTCTTCTCTGACCTCAAAGCTTTTGAGTATGATATTGACAAAAGAGAGAAAACTGAAGAATCTCCTGCAAGGACTACAGCGCTAGCCGCTGTATCCAACAGAAGGTACTGCATGCCCAGCTCATCGAAGCTTACCCACAAGAATGCTGACAGCGACGCTGACATCCTGTCACAAGATGAAATGGCGCTCCTCATGCATAAGTTCAAGAAGTTCATCAAGCAGTCGGGAAAGACTCCCTACAGGCCCAAGCCTGTTCACAAGGTAAGTACCGAAACTTCCTCTGGTGACGCTAACCTGTGTTACAACTGCAGGAAACCAGGACATTATGCAAATAAATATCCTCACACTCGAGTTCAAAAGTTGCCGAAAGCCGAGCAACAAGAAAAATATGAATGAAGACGTGCTTGGAAAAACAAGCTCAAGGCCCTGATTGGTGAATCAGAAGCCTCCCTCGCATCAACAAAATCTGAAGAATGTCTTCAGGCAGTTACTGACAGTGACTCGTCTGATGATGAATTCGAAGATAAAGCATATATGTGCTTTATGGCCAAAGACATACCGAAAGACGAAGATAGCGATGATGAGGTAAGCTCAACCTCAGTTACTCCTGTAAATGCATCGCATATTTTTGAAAATATGATGAATGAATTCAAAAACATTCAAAAAGCCCATGAGACAGTGAAAAATGAAAATATACAGCTCCAAATTTCTAACCTAGAGCTGAAAGAAGAAAATGACTTGCTGAAAGTAAATGTTGGCCACTAAGTATACTGGATACAGTTTGGGAAATAGTTTAAACAACAAACTGTATGGATTTTAAATCTGAGTGCGTAGCGGAAGTCTTGGATATAGTAGGTGCTGTGGATACAGCAACTAAATGTATAGAGTATACTTAATTAATCACAGTAATTAAAACAGTAAAAGCTGAAGGTAAATAACACAGTAATTAAAGTGGTTCGAGGTAAACCCCTCTACGTCCACTGGTCCTCCACACAGGAGTAAAAAGTTTATTATAATTACTACGTACACAACTATGTAATTATAACAACACACAATCAATATATCGTTCACATAGATTGATATAAAGATCTTAGCTTCAACCGTTCACACAGATTGGTTTTGAGCTAATGCTTTTACTTGCTTCTTCACACACAGTTCTGAAGCTTCATCTTCTTCAATGCAAATCCTTCACACACAGTTCCGGAGAAGCACAGATTGTTCAGTCCACACAGGGCTGTTTGTTCAAAGTATAGAACAGACGGTGAACAACAACTTTGACTTTAAGAGCTTTCAGCTGATGAAGTGTTGTTCAGAATAGTGAGCACTGTATATCTCTTTTGATCTGAGTTGCAGTAAGCTTTAGAGATATGTTTTGCTCTGATAATAATTTTGATAGCTTGGGTAACTGATCTTCAGCATCTCGATGTGATATATATAGTCTCTGAAATATATATCCGTTGAGATGTATCCGTTTGAGTGAGATTCTGTTCCAACGGGATTATAACACGATTCCGTATTTAGTGGGATTTGAAGATCATTGTGAATGGTATTTAAATACTTTATCCTTGAGTATTTAAATACTTCTTTATTCAACGGGACTTGACTTCTGGAGATTCCTTCTTTGTCCTGTTGTGAGCTGTATGGAAGATAACTGTATTTGAGTTTCGAGACAGTTTCCATACTTGGTCTTTTATTAGACTTCTTGCTGTACTGAAGGGCTTCACTATATGCTGATTCGAGGTAGGTCTTTGATACAGGATAATGCCTCAATGCTTCGATACAGTTTCCTTTACTGTATGCGGATTGGCATATATGTCAAAACCTCTTTATCATTTACCGTTCGATACAGGGATTGGATATCCCGGATGTTTCGATACAGGGTTCTTGTTTTCCCAACAATTTCCCCCTTTTTGACAATTTGCCAAGACTAACTTTCTTAAATTTTCAAGTCTTCTTGATGATGCCAAAACCTTCTTCATGAAGCGATCTTCTTTGATGTCTTCTGGCAGATTTCTTGGTCTTTCGTCAAAAGGTCTGTCTTAGTCTAAATGATGAAGCTGCTTTCGAGCGAGTTCGATCTGATTAAGGATTTTTACAACTTAAGCTTATGATTGGCGCGCAGGCACAATCTTACAAAGTATTCTAAGCTTACAAATGAAATCGTGAACTGTTCGTAGACTAGTTCGTACAGCTTTATTTTCAATCATGTTTGTATACTTGAGTTTGTTAATCAAACAATTTAAGTAATCATACATCAATGCAGTAGATTACGATTTGTAATCTTTCAAGACAAACAAACACTTTTATTGATAATCAAAATTGAGTACATGGTTTGCTGTTTCGAAGGAAAAATTACAAAGACAAAAATAATATACAAGGATTTCAGCTCCTATAGTGATCTGCATGTCTCCACGGCTTTCTCCCTGGATCAATCTCGGTACCACGCCACCAGTTTTGTAGGGAATCATTGCCTCGATCCTGGTATATAGCTCTTCCTTCATAGGATCGATCAAAGGCAAGAATCCAGTCTTCTGGATGGGTGATCCGGTCTCCTCTTCTGTGTTTGCTCTTCATATCAAGCTGGAGAGGGAGTTTTCCGTCTTCTAGCATCTTCGTGAATTTCTCTGCGGCCTCCGCTAAAGTCTTATAGCTCTTGAAGATGGCGAATTCCCTGACGAGTTTTGCGAAGTATCTTATCAGTTCGTTCTTCCTCCATTGCTTCACCTCATCGGCAGTAGGATGGCGGTTGGTCGGCAGACGAATTTCAGAAGGTCTCTGGATAAGAGTTTGCCACGGGACATTTGGATCATGAAATTCAGGTCGGGAGCCTGAAATCTTAAAACTTCGGGATGAAGGGGCTAGCCTGTTTAACTCAGTGATGATCTTTGTCTTGGCTGACCTCGAATTCCCTTTCTTGCTGTATCCTGATTCTCCTAGCAGCTTCTCTTGCCTTTTCCCCCTTTTTGGCTTCATCAATACGTTCTAGGATCTCTAATGTAGCATCCTATTTCGTCTCAATGTTTGACATTCTTTCCACAAAGGAGGAAAGCGTTTGCGACATGTCCTTGATGCATTTATCGTGGGCGCGCAATTGAGAGCTGTTTTCTATCATGGCACATGCGGTCTTGGCTTCAGCTATTCGAGTTTTGGTTGCTACTTCCTTCAGGAGTAGCTCCTGCTTGTCTTCCATGATTTTCAGAGCTTGTTTGAAAACTTCGGGCAGAATAACGAATGCCTCGACAACACGAGATACTTCATGTTGTAGAGTGGTCATTTCTTCTATGGCAGAAGTATGCATCCAATTTAATGCTTTCTCAATGGAAGACAGAGCATTCACTGCATCCTGGATGAATACAGTTTGAAGACCAAGTGCGCGCAGGCGCTCTTTCCTAGCGGCAGAAATAGGAGAATCTAGTTGAGCAAAGTCTTCAGCGCTGTTCAACCTCCTTACGTTCACGGTTGGTCGTGAAGTAATTTGGACATCCTCAGGTACGATATCGTCCTTGGATTCCACGGTTGAAGGGGCGGGAGCAGCTTGTTCTGGTTCGGCAATAGGGGTTTGAGTAGCTTCCTGTTGCGAAGTTTCTTCAGTAGACATGGATACAGGAGGGACTGAATCCTCCTGTTGTCTTTCAGGTACAACTTCTTCGGTCGCAGCAGGCTCAGGTGCCTGTTCCAAAGTTTCTTCAACTTCCTCGACTTGAGGGACTGATTCCTCTTCGTCGGGAACGTTCTCATGCTGTGGCGAAGGGGGCTTCGAGTAGATGGCCCTTCGTCACATTTGGGTGGAGAGGCATCTCTTGCTTGAGCCTCTTCACGACTCATCCTCAGACCAGCTTGAAAAGCATCGTCGTCTTCGTCTGAGTCATTATCATCGTTGTCTTTTGGATTAGTGGGAGAGTCCTCTGACTTGTCTTTTCCTTTCCTCCTAGCGTCAGATTTGTGCAGAAGATGGCTTTCAATTAGTTCCTTGCAGAAGGGATTGTCCCATCGGATCAGGGCTTCAATTTCCATTGAGTCCGTTACTTCTGAGACGAATCTTTCTTCTTGGCTCCAATCGCTCCAGTTGTACAATGTTTCGTATGGAGGTATCTTGTAGCCTTTCCATTGCAAAAATCTTTTGTAGGCGTGTTCAATTTGAACAGAAAGACGGGTCTTATGAATGATGGAGTCAGGGGAGGGACGGCGTACAACGTTTGGAGATGCTGTCGCGAGGGATTCCTGTACAGGTATGGGATCCTGTATGGAAGTGGGACTCCTTACAGGGGATGGTGCCCTGAAGGAAGATGGATCCTGTACGGGTGTGGGATCCCGCATAGGAGAAGTAGCTTTTGGCTCCAAATGGGCAGCCGACTCGCTAAAGTCTTGTTCGTTAGCAGATGTCTCATTATCCGTCCTAGCCGCCAAAGGCTCAGGATCTACTGTCGATACAGTAGGAGACACCTCTTCCACAGGGGTTGGGCCCTGGGGTTCTTCGTCAGTGGGTTGAGCCACGGGGGAGACTTCTTTGGTGGGCTTGGCAGATTTGACTTTCGAAAGCCTCTTAAGTCTCTTCTTGGGCTTCTCACCAGCAGTGGGTTTCTTGCTGTGAGATCTCTTTCTCTTCTTTGAAGATTCCACTTCCTGGAACTTCAAGGATTCATCTCGTGGATTGGCGGAAACTGGCATACTTCCAGTTTTTGGATGGTTGCAGACCATGGTGGTTTGATTATACGCAATAGGCTTGACGCCTCCTAGGTATATCCTGGGGTTATTCTTCTTAGCATCGGCGGATTGTGAGAGTCCGCATTTCGTCAGGATATTGTTTAACATCAAACCAAAAGATCTCTTCTGGGTGGCCGGTTTGCACACCTCCTCTTGCAGGCGTTTCAGGATTATTTGGCACCAATTGACCTTTTCACAGGTCAGAATAGCCACCATCATCCTGAACCTCAGGTTGGTACACATTTCGAACGCACCGGTTCGATTCTCAATTATCCTGCAGCAAAAATCATGAAGATATACATATGGGAGACAAAAATTTTTCTTGTGACATGTAGCCTGAACCATGTCAACAACTTTGGAGCCTGTGAACAGTCCATAAAATTTAGTGATTAGCTATTGAGACCCGAATGTCTCAAGTTGATCCATAGTCAGGCCATCGGGGTAGCTTTGTAGATGTTCTGGAGCAGATCGTTATCAATACAGATCTCAACTCCCTGGATTGTAGCGGTGATGTCGGCAACATGACCTCCTTAGGCCAATGACAGAAAGCGTACGGCGGCGTTGAGGTAAAATTCCTCAACCAGATGTGCATCATACTTATCAGCAGTCTGACTTCCAAAGTGATAAAGGCCTTGTTGACGAAGCCGAGTTATGATGTACTCCATGGGTTCTGCGTCGTTGGTTTCAGACAGAATGCGCTCAATGATAACAGATCTTGAAAAGATCCGGCCATCAATGATGTTAGCAGTTTTCTTCAAAGCAGGAGAAGAAGTTTGTCCAGCCATTTGATGATTTCTTAAGAAAAAGTGCAAGAAAATAATCGAAATATGCAGTAAAATGCAGAAAAGTATGTAGGCTGTTTTTGCTTGAGAACTCTTGAATTTGCAGAAAGCGTAAAGAGTCTCTAATGGCAGATTCAGTCCTTTTATAGTTGGGCGGCGAAATAGGGTTTTGCAGAGTACGAATGGTCAGATTTTAAGGGATGGGAACCGGTTTTTGAAATCAACGGTTAAGATGGACTGAGTGTAACTGGTACGCTAATCCATTAAAATGTTTAAAAAATGAGCAGGTACCATTTCTGACATTTGTGTCACCCTAAATGCCTAAAACAGCGGTTTTAAAACAATAAACAATTTAAAACTTCGCCGCTTTTGAGATTCAGTTGTCCAGATGTCGTGTAAGGCATTTGATGTACATGACGTTTGACATAAAAACAGGGCACGTGGACAAAAATCATTCAAAAAGGAAATAATATGATATTATATATATACTGAATCGAAATCCTATAGTATGTGCTGTTTCCGCGTCGATACAGCGTTCCCCCTTAAAAGGTACGTATAGGTTTTAAATTCCATACAGCAACTTAAGGATTAATGCTGTATTCATGAGTCCGACAGTATTCCCCCTTAATTATTGCACACGTCAGCTGTAGGATTCATATGTCTTCTCTCGCTACAGTGCTGTATTGACGATTCTGAGTGTACAAATAATTAACGTTGGATATTGTATTCTTGGGTCTTGCAGCGTTCCCCCTCAATTTGTTGAGTAAAAACAGCAAATCACTTACAGGGAGTCTAGCTGTAGCATTCCCAATTCTTGTCTGAGCATGTTGAATCTTGCTGTGTCGAGCGGCTTGGTGAAGATGTCGGCCAGCTGAACGTCTGTATGAACCTTTTCAAGGCGAACATCCTTGTTCTCGACGTGATTCCTTATAAAGTGATGCTTCATGTTGATATGCTTAGTGCGCGAGTGCATGACAGGATTGTGCGTGATTGCAATTGCACTCGTGCTATCACACATGATTGGAGTCTATCTGGCATCGATTCCATAGTCTGACAACTGTTGCTGCATCCAAAGGATCTGCATACAGCAACTACCAGCAGCATAGTACTCTGATTCAGCCGTGGAAAGAGAATTTGCCAATTGCTTCTTACTGAACCAGGAAACGAGTCTAGGTCCAAGAAAGTGACAAGTTCCACTTGTACTCTTCCTATCTAGCTTGCAGCCTCCGAGATCCGAGTCGCTGTATCCAACTAAATCGAATCCGCCTTCCTTAGGATACCATAGTCCTGCATCGACTGTTCCTTTAACGTACTTCAGGATTCGTTTAGCTGTATTGAAGTGTGATTCCTTAGGTGCAACTTGATATCTTGCACACACTCCAACAGCAAACTGGATATCGGGCCTGCTAGCCGTTAGGTACAGGAGCGAACCAATGAGCTTCCTGTAGAGTGATTGGTCAAACGGCTTTCCGGCTTCATCAGCACTAATTTGCACGGAAGTGCTCATGGGGGTTGGCGAGGATTTGGAAGTGTTCATTCCAAATTTGTTGAGAAGCTCCTTGCTGTATTTTTCTTGGTTGATGAAAATACCTGTAGGCATCTGCTTTACCTGAAAACCTAGAAAATAACTAAGTTCCCCCATCATACTCATTTCAAATTTACTTGAATGAGATGAGAGAACCTTTGACATAGAGCAAGGTTAGTTGAACCAAAAATAATATCATCCACATAGATTTGCACCATAAGAAGGTCATCACCTTCCTGTATTTTGAACAAGGTCTTGTCCACAGCACCTTTCTCAAATCCGTTGTTGGTTAGATACTGGGACAGGGTTTCGTACCAGGCTCTAGGGGCTTGTTTAACTCCATACAGCGCTTTCCTTAGCCTGTAAACTAGGTCGATACCGTCTCTGTTGGCAAACCCTGGTGGTTGTTCAACATAAACTTCTTCTGCAAGATCTCCATTCAGGAAAGCACTTTTGACGTCCATTTGGTATACAATAAAGCTCTTATGGGCGGCAAAGGCTAGAAATATCCTGATGGCTTCTAGTCTCGCTACAGGAGCGAAGGTTTCATCATAGTCTATGCCTTCTTCCTGACTATAGCCTTGTGCGACTAGTCTGGATTTATTCCTTATGATAAGTCCATTTCGATCCTTTTTGTTTCGAAATACCCATTTGGTTCCTATAACCGATTGATGTGTTGGTCTGGGTACAAGATACCATACATTGTTTCTTTCGAAACCGTTAAGCTCTTCTTCCATAGATGTTATCCAATGGG
Source organism: Orobanche coerulescens (assembly GCA_033398695.1). Lineage (NCBI taxonomy): Eukaryota > Viridiplantae > Streptophyta > Magnoliopsida > Lamiales > Orobanchaceae > Orobanche > Orobanche coerulescens. The sequence goes on from CM065803.1 coordinate 59,218,849, forward strand.
AATTATTAAGAGAGTCTATGGTCGAAACAGGTTCGGACTGGGCTAATAATACAGCGATAGTGCACATATTGAGTCTTCTAAGCTCGGATTGAGATTTCCATTCAGGAAACTGTGGTATCTCAGCATCAGATTCTTCTTGTGCACAAAGTACATTTCCTTGTGTACTTTGTATTCTCCTACGAGTAGAAACACCAGCATTTATGTTTCCAATGATCAGCTCTTGCGGGTGATCTCTCAACCATATTCGGTCGGGTTCTAATTCAGGATCCCGTACTGTATCGAAGGATTCTGTGGATACAGCTTCAGCTTGTATAGCATCGGCTTCATCCACATCGATTCTTACAGCTGCGGGGTTGATTTCTAAATCAACGACAGGTTCTATGGGAGTTGGAGGATCCAAGATAGATAGATGGTGAATGTTCTGAGTGATATCATCTACTCCTGTAGGGTCATGGTGTGGTTCGTCAAACACTACATGAACTGATTCCTCAATCGTCAACTTCCTTTTGTTAAAGATTCTGAAAGCTTTGCTGACGGAGGAGTATCCTACGAATATTCCTTCATCTGATTTCTCATCAAAGGATCTAAGTTGGTCTTTCCCATTATTCAATACATAACACCTGCATCCAAAAATGTGGAAATACGAAACTAACGGAGTTTTGTTGTTCCATACCTCACATGCTGTTTTGTTGTGGTGTTTGTTGACGATACAGCGGTTTTGAGTGTAGCATGCTGTATTGGTTGCTTCACCCCATAAACGCTGTGGCAATTTGCTTGCGGCAATCATTGTCCTTGTTGCTTCTTTCAACGTCCTATTCTTTCGCTCGGCAACACCATTTTGTTGAGGTGTACGGGCAGCTGAGTATTCGTGCTGTATTCCATTCTCCGAACAGTATTGCTCTATAAAGCGATTAGTAAATTCTGTACCTCTGTCGGAACGAATGCACACGATACTCGATGCCTTTTCATTTTGCAACTTTCTCAGGAGCTCGGGCAGCTTTGAAGTTGTTTCTTTCTTCTTGCTAAGAAAGATCGTCCAAGCATACCTGAAATAATCATCAACAACAACCATGCAGTATTTTTTACCTCCCAAACTTATTGGGTCTACAGGACCGTAGAGATCTATGTGTAGCATTTCCAACACTCTTTGGGTTGAAAGGTAGGATTTTCTCTTCAGGGTTGACTTGATTTGCTTGCCTTTCTGACATGGTCCGCAGACGCTGTCCTTCTTGAATGACACATTTGGCAAACTGCTAACCATTCCCTGTCGTGAGATCTTGTTCATTGTCTTAAAGTTCACGTGAGACATCCTCTTGTGCCATAACCAGCTAAGATCTGTAGTGCCTTTGGCAACAAAGCATGGAATTGAGGAGCTCATAGGCTTCCAGTTAGCAATATACATATTACCTGATCTGCTTCCTGTAAGCACAACTTCCTTGGTTTGGATGTTTTTGACTCTACAACGATCTATATAGAACTTCACCGAGAAGCTTTATCACGTAATCGGCTAATACTAAGTAGATTATACTGTAAGCCTTCAACATATTCAACATCGGTGACTTTGAATTTCCCGACAAGTAGGTTTCCTTTCCCTCTTGTTCTTCCTTTAGATTTATCACCGAAGCGAACTTTTGGACCGCGACCTTCTACAAAATCTGATAGCTTGCTCCTATCTCTGGTCATGTGTCGAGAGCATCCACTATCAAAGTACCAGGTATCCTCCTCTAGAATGTCCTGTAACAAAAAGATTAAGTAGATTTAGGTCCCCTTTAATTTTTGGGTCCATGATTGTTAGTTCCTCTTGGTACCCAAGTTTTCCTGGCAGCAATTGGTTTACTGTAGGATATACTCGGTACAGTGTTGCGATATCTATGGGGGGCATATCCGTAGTTATTATAACCATGATAATTATTATTCATGAAAAATTCAGGGTTATTATTAATCCAGTACGAGTGCCGTCTTGGAGGTGGAGCCATTTTCTTAGGCCTAACAGCTTGCCTTCTGGGTCTCTAGTTGGATTACCAATGCTGTTGTTGATACTGAACCGGCATCTGCTGTCTCGAGGGATAACGGGGCTCCTGTATCCAATACCTCGGAGTGCTGTACTGATAGTACTGCCGTACGGGCCTTTGGTGGTTGGATACAGCCTTCCTTCTGAACGGATGTTGGCGCTGTTGATATGCTCTGGGAGCATGCTGTTGAGTGCGCCTCACAGGTTGGAACGGCTTATGATTCCGCTGTCTGGAATAGGATTGCGGGGGCGGAATAGCAGCCTTCGGTTTTATCGGAACAACAGGTTCCTTCACGGGACTAGGGATTTCTTCCGATTCTGGAATGTGTTCCACACTCTTGACGAACACTGTACTAGTTTTCCCTTTGTTTGAACATGAGCTGTATCCTAAGCCACTTTTATCATGAGCATTTTGCCCAGTGCTCAGAATTTCTTCCATTCTTTTGGACGATTTCTCGAACGATTTCAGAGTGGTCTCAAGTTCAGTTTCTCGGTTTTCAAGAGTTGTGATTTTGGCTTGTAGTAGAACCAAATCATTTGTCTTGCTCTCGTTGTGAGTTTTAGCCTCACTTAGTTCATGAGCAAGTTGATGATTGCTCTCCATGAGTTTTTCAAAATCGACCTTGCTGGTTTCACAATCAAGAGACATATTTTCATAATTTATTTTCAGTAAGTCATTTTCATCTTTCAGCTCTAAATTAGTTAACTGAAGCTGTATATTCTCAGTTTTTAGTGTCTCATGGGCCTTTTGAATGTTTTTAAATTCATTCATCATGTTTTCAAAAGTATGAGATGCATTTGGCGGAATAGCTGAGGTTGAACTTACCTCATCGTCGCTGTCTTCACCTTCTGTAATGTCTTTGGCCATAAAGCACATATATGCTTTATCATCGAACTCATCGTCAGATGAATCACTTTCAGTGACTACCTGAAGACATTCTGCTGATTTGGATGGTGTGGGGGAGGCTTCTGATTCTCCAATCAGGGCCTTGAGCTTGTCTTTCCAAGCACGTCTTCTTTCATCTCTCTCTTGTTGCTCGGCTTCCGGCAACCTTTGGACTTTGGGATGAGGACATTTATTTGCATAATGCCTTGGTTTCCTGCAATTATAGCACAGGTTAGCATCACCAGATGATGTTTCGGTACTTACCTTGTGGACAGGTTTGGGCCTGTAGGGAGTCTTTCCAGACTGTTTGATGAACTTTTTGAATTTATGCATGAGAAGCGCCATTTCATCTTGAGACAGGATGTCGTCGTCCTTTGTCGGCATTCTTGTGACTAAGCTTCGACGTGGGCATCTTGTATCGACGGTTCGTCTGACTGAGCTGTGACCTTTGAAGGAGATTCTTCAGCTTTCTCTCTTCTGTCAATATCATACTCAAAAGCTTTGAGCTCAGAGAAGAGATCAAAAGTAGATATTTCATTAAGATTACAAGATACACACATAGCTGTGGTTTTAATGTCCCATCGGGCTGGGAGAGATCTGAAAATTTTTAAATTCTTCTCCTTTTGGGTATAAATTTTGCCCAACGCTTCAAGTTCACCGACAATACCAGTGAATCTGAGGTCAAGTTCCTCAAGTGTCTCAGTTGGTTTCATTTCAAAAGATTCAAATTGCTGAAGTCAGTTTTGAAATCTTGTTTTCTTTGGAGAGCTCAGTTCCCTCACAAATCAACTTGAGTTTATCCCAGATTTCTTTGGCTGTTTTGCAGCTTTTTACCTTCGAGAATGTGCCTTTGTCAAGAGTGACAAATAACGCGTTCTTAGCTACGTTGTCAAGGTTTGCTCGCTTTCTTTCATCTGTGGTCCATTGCTCGCGATCCTTCTCGAGCATCTCCGCATGGGCTTGGCCTTCAATCCTTGCGGCCGTGTTCACCTTCATGATCTTGATAGGACCATCCTGTATAACAAAAATCATCTCTTCGTGCATTGCTGCAAGATGAGCCTCCATTCTAATTCTCCAGTCATCAAATTCGTTAATAGAGAACGTAGGAACTTTGTTAATCATAGAAGTATCCATGTGATAATACAGAAATGAAAGAGACTGTTTTGAAAATAAGTGATTTTGGATCTGATTCGGTTAAAAATACGACTGATTCTTTTTAGAATCAACCGCTCCGATACCACTTGTTGGCCACTAAGTATACTGGATACAGTTTGGGAAATAGTTTAAACAACAAACTGTACGGATTTTAAATCTGAGTGCATAGCGGAAGTCTTGGATACAGTAGGTTGCTGTGGATACAACAACTAAATGTATAGAGTATACTTAATTAATCACAGTAATTAAAATAGTAAAAGCTGAAGGTAAATAACACAGTAATTAAAGTGGTTCGAGGTAAACCCCTCTACGTCCACTGGTCCTCCACACAGGAGTAAAAAGTTTATTATAATTACTACGTACACAACTACGTAATTATAACAACACACAATCAATATATCATTCACACAGATTGATATAAAGATCTTAGCTTCAACCGTTCACACAGATTGGTTTTGAGCTAATGCTTTGACTTGCTTCTTCACACACAGTTCTGAAGCTTCGTCTTCTTCAATGCAAATACTTCACACACAGTTCCGGAGAAGCACAGATTGTTCAGTCCACACAGGGCTGTTTGTTCAAAGTATAGAACAGATGGTGAACAACAACTTTGACTTTAAGAGCTTTCAGCTGATGAAGTGTTGTTCAGAATAGTGAGCATTGTATATCTCTTTTGATCTGAGTTGCAGTAAGTTTTGGAGATATGTTTTGCTCTGATAATAATTTCGATAGCTTGGGTAACTGATCTTCAGCATCTTGATGTGATATATATATAGTCTCTGAAATATATATCCATTGAGATGTATCCGTTTTAGTGAGATTCCGTTCCAACGGGATTATAACACGATTCTGGATTTAGCGGGATTTGAAGATTTGTTGACAGACAGTATTTAAATACTTTATCCTTGAGTATTTAAATACTTCTTTACTCAACGGGACTTGACTTCTGGAGATTCCTTCTTTGTCCTGTTGTGAGCTGTATGGAAGATAACTGTATTTGAGTTTCGAGACAGTTTCCATACTTGCTCTTTTATAAGACTTCGTGCTGTACTGAAGGGCTTCACTATATGCTGATTCGAGGCAGGTCTTCGATACAGGATAATGCCTCAATGCTTCGATACAGTTTCCTTTACTGTATGCAGATTGGCATATATGTCAAAACCTCTTTATCAATTACCGTTCGATACAGGGATTGGATATCCCGGCTGTTTCGATACAGGGTTCTTGTTTTCCCAACAGTAAATTATGAAAACATGTCTGTTGATTGTGAAAACAGCAAAGTCGATCATGAAAAATTCATGGAGAGCAATCATCAACTTGCTCAAGAACTAAATGAGACTAAGTCTCACAGTGAAAGCAAGACAAATGATTTTGCTCTCCTCCAAGAGAAGGAGAACTTGAGACCATCTTGAAATCTTTCGAGAAATCATCTAAAAGGATGGAAGAAATTCTAAGCACTGGGCAACATGCTCATGATAAAAGTGGCTTAGGATACAGCTCATTTTCCAATAAATAGAAAACTAGTACTGTGTTCGTCAGGGGTGTGGAACCCATTCCTGTATCAGAAAAAACCCCGAGTCCTGTGAAGGTACCTGTTGCACCACGAATAGCAAAAGCTTCCATTCCGCCACCACAGTCATATTACAAACAGCGGAATCCTCAGTCATTCAGACCTGTAAGGCAGAACTAATAACATGATCCTCGAGCATATCAAAAGCGCCAGCAACGTTCAGAAAGAAGGTTGTACCCAAATATCAAAGGTTTGCCCAACAGTACTTCCAACAGTACAGTGCACCTACATATTGGATACAAGAGCCTCGTTATTCATCGCAAAAGCAGGTATTAACACAGTATTAGCAACAACTTTTAGAATCTAACTGGAGACCCAGGAGGCAAGCTGTGAGGCCGAAGAAAATGGCTCCACCTCCAATACGGCATTCGTACTGGATTAATAATAATAACCCTGAATTTTACATGCATAACAATTATCATGGTTATAGCGACTACGTACCTGCCCCACGTAAATACCACAAGAATGTACCTAACGTTCCCTACAGTAAACCAATTGCTGTCAGGAAAATCTGGGTACCTAAAGGCACTAACATCCATGGACCCAACAGTCAAAGGGGACCTAAATATACTTAATTGCTTTGCCTACAGGACATCTTAGAGAAGGACATCTGGTACTTTGACAGCGGATGTTCTCGGCACATGACATGAGACAAAAGTAAGCTGTCAGATTACGTAGAAGGTCGCAGTCTAAAAGTGCGCTTCAGTGACAAATCTAAAGGAAGAACAAGAGGGAAAGGAACCCTGCTTGTAGTAAAATTAAAAGTCACCGATGTAGCTTATGTTGAAGGCTTACAGTACAATCTACTTAGTATTAGCCAGTTCTGTGACAAACAGTTCTCGGTGAAATTCTATATAGATCACTGTAGAGTCAAGAACATCCTGACCAAAGAAGTTGTGCCCACAGGAAGCAGATAAGGTAATATGTATATTACTGACTGGATGCCTACGAGCTCCACAATTCCTTGTTTTGTTGCCGAAGGCACTACAGATATAAGCTGGCTATGGCATAAGAGGATGTCTCACGTCAACTTCAAGACGATCAACAAGCTCGCCAGATAGGATATGGTTAGAGGTTTGCCAAATGTGTCATTCCAAAAAGACAGCGTCTGTGGACCCTGTCAGAAAGGCAAGCAAATCAAGACCACCCTGAAAAGCAAATCCTATCTTTCCACTCACAGAGTTCTGGAAATGCTACACATGGATCTATACGGTCCTGTAGACCCGGTAAGTTTGGGAGGTAAGAAATACTGTCTCGTTATTATCGATGATTTTTCCAGGTATGCTTGGACAATCTTCCTGAGCAAGAAGAAGGAAACAACATCAAAGCTGCCCGAGCACCTGAGAAAGCTTCAAATTGAAAAATGGTTGAGTACCATGTCCATTCATTCCGATAGAGGTACTAAATTTACTAACCGCTTTATAGAGCAATACTGTTCGGAAAATGGAATACAACACGAATACTCAGCTGCCCGTATACCTCAACAAAATGGTATCGCCGAGCGAAAGAACAGGACGCTGAAAGAAGCAACAAGGACCATGATTACCGCTAGCAAGTTGCCACAGCGTTTCTGGGGCGAAGCCACCAATACAGTGTGCTATACACAAAACCGCTGTATCATCAACAAACACCACAACAAAACAGCATACGAGGTATGGAACAACAAAACTCCATTAGTTTCGTACTTTCACATATTTGGATGCAGGTGTTATGTGTTGAACAACGGGAAAGATCAATTTCGAACCTTCGATGAAAAATCGGATGAAGAAATATTTATAGGATATTCCTCTGTCAGCAAAGCTTTCAGGATCTTTAATAAAAGGAAGCTGACAATTGAGGAATCAGTACATGTAGTGTTCGACGAACCTCACCATGATCCTATAGGAATAGAAGATATTACTCAGAACATCCAACAACTTTCCATCATTGATCCACCAACTCCTATAGAGCCTGTCGTTGACCTAGAAATCAACCCCGCAGCTGTAAGAGCAGATGTAGATGCAGCCGATGCTATACAAGCTGAAGCTGAAACTACAGAAACTCAAGATATAGTACGGGATGCTGAATTAGAACCTGACAGAAGATGGTTAAGAGATCACCCATAGGAGTTGATCATAGGAAATATTGATGCTGGAGTATCTACCCGTAGGAGAATACGAAGTACACTAGGAAATGTACTATGTGCGCAGGAAGAATCAGAATCTGAGATATCTCCATTTCCTGTATAGAAGTCTCAATCTGAACTAAGACGACTTAATATATGCACTATTGCTGTATTCTTAGCTCAATCCGAACCTGTTTCTACCATAGAAGCCCTCAACAATTCTCACTGGATTTCATCTATGAAAGAAGAGCTTAATGGTTTTGAAAGAAACAATGTATGGTATTTAGTACCCAGACCTGACCATGAAGCCGTGATTAGAACAAAATGGGTATTTGGAAACAAGAAGGATTCGAATGGACTTGTTATTAGAAATAAATCCCGTCTGATCGCACAAGGCTACAGACAGGAAGAAGGCATAAACTACGGTGAAACATTTGCCCCTATAGCCAGACTAGAAGCCATTAGGATATTTCTAGCCTTTGCCGCCCATAAGAGCTTCATTGTGTATCAAATGGACATCAAGAGCGCATTCTTGAATGGAGACCTTGCCGAAGAAGTCTATGTTGAACAACCACCAGGGTTTGTCAACACAGAAGGTGGAGACCTTGTATACAGGCTAAGGAAAGCGCTGTATGGACTTAAGAAAGCCCCTAGAGCATGGTATGAGACCCTGTCCCTGTATCTAACCGATAATGGATTTGAGAAAGGTGTTGTGGACAAGACCTTCTTTAAAATACAGGAAGGTGATGACCTCATGATGGTTCAAATATATGTAGATGATATTATATTTGGATCAACTAACCTTGCTCTATGTCAAAGGTTCTCTCATCTCATGCAAAGTAAATTTGAAATGAGTTTGATGGGAGAACTTAGTTATTTCCTAGGATTGCAAGTTAAGAAATTGCCCATAAGAATCTTCATCAACCAGGAAAAGTACAGCAAGGAGCTTCTCAACAAATTTGGGATGAACAATTCCAAATCACCGTCAGCCCCCATGAGCACTTCCGTGCAAATTAGTGCTGACGAAGCTGGAAAGCCGGTTGATCAATCACTCTACAGGAAGCTTATTGGCTCACTCCGGTACCTAACAGCTAGCAGGCCCGATGTCCAGTTTGCTGTAGGAGTGTGTGCTCGATATCAAGTATCACCTAAAGAATCACACTTCACAACAGCCAAACGAATCCTAAAATACGTCAAAGGTGTAATACCCGGCTGTAAATTCATTCATTATCATTCAGTATATTGTCACTCAGTAATTTTTGACTCATTAATAATCATTAATCATTCATATTCATTCATTGTATTCACCGTTCGGAGTAATTTTGTATCGTGTATCAGTTATTATTCGTCATTCAACCCGGTTGGAGAATCGGGCCGTGCAAATCATCATTGTCATCATTGTACTGGGCTGTGTGTGAGGAGTAGCGCACGCTATGTACTCTCTTTAGTGCATGCTAATTGAGTACGGGTAGCGCACGCTACCTCTAAGCATTAACACACGCTATTGTCGTTCAGGCAGACAGTCCATAAGGCACTGGACTAAATTTAAGTTGTAGTAGCGCATGTTCCGAATGGTAAATAGCGTATTCTAGTTGTGTGGATAGCGCACGCTAAGCAATCAGTGTAGCGCATGCTAAGGTCCGAGCAGGCAGAGTTCAGTGGGTACTGGACTGGAATGGAATAATTCTTAGTGCACGCTATGAGTGGATATTAGCGTATGCTAATGGTATTAGTAACGCACACTAAGTAATTAGTGTAGCGCACGCTAACGCGAGCAAGGCAAGAGGACAGTAGGTTCTGGACTCCGGTATTCTGGACATCAGCCATCAGGTAGCGCGCGCTAACACAAGGTTAACACACGCTAATAAGAGGCATTAGCGCACACTACCAATGTATGTAGCGCACACTAACGATGCCGACAGTGGGTACTGGGATACCCGGTGCACCCGTTAGCGTACGCTAAGCACAGGAGCTAGCACACGCTATATATTGGATAGTTTAGCCCCATTTCGTCATTTTTTCATTTCTCCTCCTTCTCTCGATGGTTTTGGGTAATTTTGGACTTTTTGAGAAGTGTTCTTCAAGCTGCAATCATCTATCAACATCTTCAAGCTTATAATTCGGATTAAGCATCATTTCATCCTCTCCAATACATCAAATCAAGGTAAACAATTCTTGGATCTAGAATTTCGGATTTTGAATGTTTTCCTCCCGATCTCTTCGTGTAAGCTTGCTTTTATGTTGGAATATGTTAGATATGGATTATCTACCTTGGATACATGTATTCCTATGGATTTATTGGTGTATATTTCGGATTTGATGAATATTTGGGGAACTATTCTAGAACCCTTGATGTTTGACTTTGGTTATTTTGGGGGTTTCCGATTGATGTTGTCGTAACCTTGAGTTGTGGTTTCCTATTGGATTATTGATGTCATTAATGAAGTTTTGTTGTGTTGAATCATTCCTTGGAGGTTTGGTATCGATATTATTGGGGTTGGTTGTAACCAAAAGGGAAGAATGTTTACAACGTATTCGTTAGAATGCCCCAATGAGTTTGATTATTGTTGTATCGATGTTTGAGTTGGTTATAATCGTACTTGATACGTATATTGAGCGTTTGTTGGTAATCATGTTATTCAAGGTTGTTCGAGCGACCGGTATTTTCCTTAGGATGTTTGTTCGAGAGAGGACATTTCATCACCGGTATTGAGGTAAGTTAATTCTTACTCAGTTAAAAGGATATTCATTCCTTTCGCTGTTGTTCATTCATATTCATAATTCATTCATGATATACTATTCATGTCGAGACTTATAATTATCAAACTAATCATTCAATTCACGAGGAATGACGGTTCCAATCATTTCAGTGAGCTATCATTCATTTCATTATTATTTCATCCCGGTGAGTCATTCTTGACCCTTGTCGGATTGTTATTCATTATTATTCATCATGGTCACTTTTGTTCATGTGACCTTCTGGGTTCATATTGCATGGCCGGGTGGTTATGTGTAGAATTTTTAGTCGGGCACACGATAGTCATGTGGTGGGTTCGCCGACACAATGGACTGTGCACACGGTAATGTGCCTCCGTAGACTAATTAGGTACAAGTGCGGGTGTGTTCGAACACTCGTCTTGTGCACTTTCACGTCCCATTACGGGCATACTATGATGCCCCTCGTCAGCTTAATTTCATAACTATGATATATAATGATTGTGTTTATTCAAATCTTGAGGATTGTTGTTCTATGTAACTTAGCCCGTTGGGGGATATTGTTTTCAGGTCATGGCAAGGCAAAAGTACGGGAAGAGAACGTTGACGGAGAGGAGTCCCAATGATACTAGCAGGGGCCCCCAGTCCTTTTCAGTCATTCATGTTTCTTCACTTTTATTTCCGCTGCAGATTTCCGTTTGGATATTCCTTTTATTCAGTGCTGTATATTTTATCTTCATATAAAATATACATGTATTCAGTATTTTCCTGGGTGTGTTGTACTTGAAACTCCTCATCAGAGTAATTGGTAATATAATGTGGTTCGGTACTACAATTATATTATTTATTTCATCAAATGTTCATTCGCCTGGTAGGTCCCAATTGGGGGTCCACAGCACTGTAATAGCCGCCTAGTTCGGGGTGTTACAGATCTAGTATCGGAGCGTGGTTTTGAATACTACCTTCCGAGTCATGTCTCATTGAAATCATCATTCATCAGACTAGTATCATTGGACTTTCGCGTCACGTGTGACCTATGCAAGATCCAAGCCCCTCAGACCAAAGAACAGTACGATTTCTGACGCCATGGTATAATTTCTGGCAATAAGAATCACTCATTCATCATTCAATAGTCAACAATCCTCAATCATCATTTTCATTTTTGATCATGTCGATCATGTTAACTCATTAATCACTCAGTTCATTTCACTGCTCAGTTGTTGATCTTGAGGATCGTATCATTAATCTTGTTAACTTGTTCAAGATAATCATTTTAAGAATTTCATCAGATAATCATGTCACCTCAGTTGATCATTCATGTAATCTTTGTGTAAGAGCGCGTATGATCATTATTATCATTTCATGACGTAATCATAATGCGGTATTCATGCGATATCTATAACTATCATGTGACTTTCCTACTTCAGTATGGAGAGAGCTGACAGAGGACGCAGGGAAAGAGGCCGTGGTGCGGGACGAAACCCAGGAGCTCGTGTGAATACATGCGCAAATGCAAAGAATAATGCTAATTCATCGAGCAGCGAGACTGCTACTCATTCGCCTGGAAATAATCATTCACTGTCAGGGAGTCGCACCCGGGACACAGCTTATTCAGAAGGTGTTCGGGTTGACCCACTCGCGTTTATGCAGGGCATGATGGCCCAGATGACTCAGATGGCACGCCTCATGGAGACGATGTAGAACTCAACAGGCTCCTCCGCCGCCGCCTCCGAGGCAAGAGAGGAGTGTGAGTAGTATCATTGGCGATATCTCTCGCCAGAGACCACCTACTTTCGAGGGTTCATCTGAACTGAAAGATATAATTCACTGGCTTGAACATTTTGAGAAGTTATTTGCTATGGTGGATTGTCCCAAAGGGCATAAAGTTTCAATCGTGGCTTACTATCTCGGTAAGAGCGCTCACTCTTGGTGGTTATCTCTGAAGCCCACCGACGGATCTTGTACTTGGGATCAGTTTAAGACCCTCATGATGGAGAGATATTATCCGGCCCCACTCAGGGAGGCTAAGTTATCATAATTACTCATTCACGACCCCTCAGTGGACGATGATGTTCTCACCATCGCTGAGAAATTTCAGGAACTTCTTCCTTTCGCCTCATCTATTATCCACTCCGAGGCGGATAAGATCAAGTACTTCAGTAAGAGGTCGAAACCTCATATGCGGATGTAGTTGCATAATCACAATTAGACCACTCTGGCCGAATTCATCGAGAAAGCTCTTACTTATGAGATTACTGCTAAGGAGATTTCTAAGCAACAACCTTCATCTGCTAGCAAGAAGTCAAAAAATCGTAATCAGTCTGAAGGCAGTCAGGCAACCTTCAAGAAGCCTCGTGCGGGCTCTACTTTTTCTGAGCAACCTCCTATGGCGCCGAAACCCGCGGAATCTCAGTCCCGAGCGGCGAGTTCGGCCATCACCTGTTTCAACTGTGGAGAACAGGGTGATTTAAGCACTAAGTGCCCGAGGCAGACTATCACGTGCAACAACTATGGAATTGCTGGGCATAAGGCCCGTGTTTGCCGAAGAGATTCCAGACCTGCTCCGACGGCATCTCAGGCCCTAAAGTAGCTAGTTGTTCAGAATCAGGCTGCTCAGTCGGCATCGTTTAAAATGACGGGAGCAAATAAAGGCGGAGCCCATAGTCACCAGACAGGAGCATCCGGTGCGGGGACTAGCAAGACCCCAATTTATGAGATGAAGAGGACCGATGATCCGGAGGCCCGAATGATCTCAGGTACACTCGAAATTCTATTTCAACCTGTGTGTATCCTTTTTTATACTGGTGCATCGCATTCATTCATTTTCGAGTCATGCTTGAGTAGACTATATCTGGATAATGCTACTAGTTGTGAGCTTTATGTCATTGGTCTACCAGATGGTAGAAGAATTATCGAAGATCGTGAGATTAAGAATTGTACGATTGAGCTTCATGGCCGTGATTGATTGGCAGACCTGATCGTGGTAGACTTGCCTAGAGATGATGTTATATTGGGTATTGATTGGATGGATCATCATGATGCCGTCCTTAGTGTCCGTAAGCGTATGGTCACTATTATTTCAGACGACGGAGTGGAATGTGTATTTCAGGGAGGTAATCCCAGCTGTTCCGGTAGAGTCATTAATATGATGAAGGTAGTGAAATTACTCCATCAGGGGTGTGTCGGTTATTGGTGCTATATGACCAAGACCGAGAAATCATTAGTTATGCTGGCAGATATTCCTGTAGTGAGAGAATATGCCGATGTATTCCCAGACGAGTTACTTGGTTTGCCTCCACAGAGAGATGTGAAATTCACAATTGAGTTGGAGCCTGGTACGTCTCCAATATCGAAGGCACCATATCAAATGGACTCGACCGAAATGTAGGAATTGAAGAATCAACTGGAAGAATTGTCTGAGAAAGGTTATATCCGACCAAGTGCATCCCCGTGGGGAGCACCTGTGTTATTTGTCAAGAAGAAGGACGGTTCTTTTCGCTTGTGCATTGACTACCGGGAATTGAACAGAGTGACGATCAAGAATAAATATCCCCTACCCCGCATCGATGATCTTTTGGATCAACTTCAGGGAGCTTCTGTATTTTCCAAGATCGATTTAAGATCTGGGTATCATCAATTACGAATTCGAGAGTCGGATATTGCTAGGACGGCATTTCGAACACGCTATGGTCATTATGAGTTTGTGGTAATGCCGTTTGGGTTAACTAATTCACCTGCGGTATTCATGGAATTAATGAATTGAGTTTTCATAAACTATTTGGATCAGTTTGTGGTTGTCTTCATTGATGACATTTTGATTTATTCCCGTGACCGAGAGGAGCATGAATTTCACTTCATCAGGTTCTCGACGTGTTGAGACGAGAGCAACTCTATGGAAACTTTTCCAAATGTGAGTTCTGGATGTCTGAAGTGATGTTTCTCGGACATGTAATTTCATCAGACGGAGTACATATCGACCCTCAGAAGACGGAGGCTATCCGAGATTGGCAACCTCCAAAGAATGTTAAGGAAATCCGAAACTTTCTCGGATTAGCAGGATATTACAGGCGATTTGTGGAAGGATTTTCTAAAATCGCTCAATCTATGACAAACCTTTTGCGGAAGGATAAGAAATATGCGTGGTCCGATGCGTGTCAACAGAGTTTTGAGGAACTCAAGAGCCGATTAATTTCTGCACCTGTCCTTTCTTTACCGCAAGGGACGGAATGATTCGTGGTTTATAGTGATGCGTCCGGACATGGTCTTGGATGTGTATTAATGCAGAATGGGAAAGTGATTACTTATGCTTCGCGGCAACTTAGACCTTACGAGGTCAATTATCCAACCCATGACCTGGAATTAGCAGCCGTGGTTTTTGCATTGAAGATTTGGCGTCATTATCTTTATGGCGTCACCTGTTAGATTTTCACTGATCATAAGAGTTTGAAGTATATATTTACTCAGTAGGAGTTAAATATGCGACAGAGAGAGTGGTTGGAACTAATCAAAGATTATGATATTGAGATTCAATACCACCTGGGTAAGGCGACATGGTCGCCGATGCCTTAAGTCGTAAATCCGTTCAGGAGCAAATGCTTGCTCATTTAACAGTTTAGAAGGAACTTCAACAGAAATTTCTGAGACCCGAGATCGAGGTTTGGTTATAGCGAGTGCAAGGGCGACTTTGCATGTTAGAGATTTCATCGCCACTCGAGGAGGCGATCAGAGTGAATCAGGGTTCAGACCCATCTTTGTTGCGTATTCGAGATGATGTGGTTCATGGGAAAGCCCCTGGATTTGTGGTCCACGAGGATGGACTTTTGCGATTTAAGAATCGGTTATGCGTACCGGCGAATGACAAGTTGAAAAACTCGATTTTGAGAGAAGCTCATGCTACCCCTTATTCCATTCATCCGGGGTCTAGCAAGATGTACAAAGACTTGAAACAAAATTACCGGTGGAGTAATATGAAGCGAGAAGTCGCAGAATTTGTTTCGAGATGTTTAACCTGTCAGCAAGTCAAGATAGAACATCAGCGACCGACAGGTATGTTGAAACCTTTCCCTATTCCAGAGTGGAAGTGGGAAGATATTTCTATGGAACTTCATCACAAGTTTGCCGAAGAGTCATCGTGGCATGAATACAATTTGGGTAATTGTGGACCGTTTAACTAAGTCAGCTCATTTCCTTGAGATTAAGGATACGTGGGGTCCTGAGAGACTTGCCCAGTTGTTCATCAAAGATATCGTGAGATTGCACGGTACTCCTAAGAGTATCGTTTCTGATCGTGGCGGGCGATTCGTGTCACATTTTTGGGAATTATTTCATCGTGCAATGGGAACTCAGCTTAATCTCAGCACAGATTTTCATCCTCAGTCCGACGGACAATCAGAGAGGACTATTCAGACATTTGAGGACATGTTGAGGGCATGTGTTCTCGATTGGAAGGACGATTGGGAACCCCAACTACTGTTGATCGAGTTCACGTGCAATAATAGTTGGCATGCTTCGATCAAGATGGCACCTTATGAGGCCTTGTACGGTCGTCGTCATCGATCTCCTTTGTGCTGGGATGACTTATCAGAATCAATCGGCACCAAGTCCGATATGCTTATAGCCGCCCGCGAGAAGGTAGCTTTGATCAGGAGTCGTTTGTTGACCGCTCAAAGTCGACAAAAATCATACGCAGATAATCGTCGTCGACCACTAGAGTTCGAGGCAGGTGACCACGTTTTGGTCAAGGTATCCCCGAGTCGAGGTATCTTCCATTTCGGGAAACGGGGGAAGTTGAGTCTGAGATTCATTGGACCGTTTGAGATTTTGGATCGAGTAGGTAGTCTGGCTTATCGATTGGCCTTACCTCCGGCATTGAGTTGAATTCATAATGTGTTTCACATCTCTCAGCCGAGGAAGTATGTTGCCGACCCGAGTCACATACTTCAGTTTGATGAAATCGAGATCGCGGATGATCATTCGTATGAGTAGCGTCCTGTACGAGTCTTAGAGCAGCATATCAAATAGTTGAGGAACAAGACGATTCCTTTAGTTAAGATTCAGTGGTCTAGACACGGAGTCGAAGAGGCTACTTGGGAAACCGAGTGAAGAGATTAATTCACCACTAGAAGGGGGGTTGAATAGTGGTAATGCGGAATATCGAACTTTCTCGTGAATAAAGGTAAAATGTGCGGAAAGTAAAAGACTCAAAGATATATAGAGGTTCGGCAACTTGCCTACGTCCTCTCTCCGACTTCTTTTTCTATTGGCTAAAGAACAACCACACACACTTGTCTCGTCTTCGATCGGTCCGAGCACAACAACCGTTACAACCGCTTTCTTCTATTGGTCCAAGCACAACCACTCTCAAAATAAACTTTTCGTATCTAGTGTTCTATCGGAACTAGACAATCCTCACTTACGAATGTTGGAGTGTAATCCTAACAATGCCGGATCAAAGATCCTAATAACACCGGATTAGTGACTCTTGATTCGTTTCTCTTACGCTCGTGTATGAGTGATGCAACACTCACAACTAATGAAAAGAATACAAAGTATAAGAAACATTACAATATGTATCACTCTTGTATCTTTTCTTCTCACAACTTAGAATGCAATAATAAATAGAAATCTGAGCTCAAGAATGCTTTGAATGCTTGAATGCTTGAATGCTTGAAGTTGTGTATTGAGATACCCAAGTGATGTGGGTATTTATTGTGTCAAGTCCTTCTTCATATGCTGAGAAACGTATTATTAGCGTTCGCTAATAATTCTTCATAGCGTGCGTTATCGGGCTTTGACTTGGCTGATCTGAATTTTATGAAAACTGTACCAACGGTAAAATACTTGTCTAGCGTGCGCTAGACAGTCTCTCGTAGCGTGCATTAACGTTGGTTAACAGGTCTTCACCTTTGACTTTGAATCGTGTCGATTTGTCTCCCAATGTCTCATTTCCAACGGATAAAATTGTACTTAGTGTGCGCTAGTATTTATTCTTAGCGTGCACTAGTATTATTTAATATTAGCTTTCCAGATTTTCCGGATCTCCTTTTTGACCTCGGCGTTCCAATGGATAAAATGTTCAACGGTAGAAATTCGAACGGTTAGCGTGCGCTAACAAGTGTTTTGTAGCGTGCGCTACATATTTTCCAGATAATGTACGTTAGCTTATATAACGTACGTAAATGCTTACTTGTTTTAGTCTAGAGGCTACTGGACCTACAATATGTTTCCGATAGCGTGCGCAAATAATTTCATATAGCATGCGCAAATACTTCTGAATAGGGTGCGTAAATATTCTTCTGTAGCATGCGCAAATGATTGCCCTTTTTCTGTCGAGACCTCACTGTCTCTCTGCCTTGTTTTAAGTGGGACGCGATAGCGTGCGCTAGAGAGATGTTAGTGTGTGCTAGGTTTGGCAACTTAACGTGCGCTGATAATATAGGCTTTGCGTGCGCTATCCATCAGGTAGGATTCCAACTTGACTGCAGGTGACTTGCCTGTCTGCTTAGTACCCTCGATAGCGTGCGCTACTATGCATCCTGTAGCTGCGCTAGGAACAAGTTTTTCCTTCAATGAAACAGCTCGTTGAGATAGATTTTGTTTAAATGTTTTGAATCTAATCATCATCAAAATACTTTGAGTCAACAATCTCCCCCTTTTTGATGATGCCAAAACATTTAATATATTCCTGAAAACCATTTAAAAAATGTCGAATCAAAGTAATTTGTTCGATATGTTAGTATGTTCGGTTTTGGAGTGTTTCTCCCCCTTTTTGATATTAACAAAAAGGACTCCTCCTGAAATGTTGCGTATACAACAAAATACCAATCAAATGACATGGGTCAAAACAGAACACATAATTAAGACATTAACGAACCAAAGTATATGTAAACCAATAAGTATGAAGAACATCGAAGGGGAATGCGCATTTCATTAACGAAAATAGTCCAAACATTACAAACAAATAACCAACGCATATGACATCAAAAAACACATGAAATAGAGTTTGCTACATCGAGAATCAAGATCCTAAAAACTAAGTTGCTTGGTCGGATGAGGAGGATAGAAGCGGGAAAGACGGATGCGTGAATCGAATAAAGTCTTCAATCAGCCCACGAACTCCTTGAACTTCCGAACGGAGAGAACGAACATCTTCACGAATTTCCAGCTGTGAAGTTTCGATGATACGCATCCAAGAAATGAGATCACTCTCCTCTTCCTCGGTAAGTGATTCTCTCATCGGTCGTTTGCCTTTAGAGGTAGGCTTCCTCACAAAGACTCCTGTTTGAAATTCTCGAATGGTGTGCAGCCCTCGTCTAGTAATCCGTTCTTTTGGAGTCGGCATTCTAGTCCCTTTATCCATTTGATCATATTCCTTAAGATACGGAAAGAGAATCCATCCCCGGTTGACAGTTCTCACATAATGCATGGCCTTGAGCGAATAGTCAGAAATCTCATGGCCGCTTGACACAGGAACAGCCTTGTCTTTCGATAAGTCCATTTTATGAAACCTAAAAATCGCTGTTAGGATGGAGCCGTATGGCATTCCAGCCTTGCGGGACTTTGAGGCTTAGTTTTTGGATCGAAAGAGATCGCCTTTGATTTTCATCCAACCCATAACAATGGCGGCGAAATCAATCCTATCGTCATTCAGCACTCGATTTACCACATGCTTGTTGATCCCAACCAATTTGTGCTGTGTGTTGACCTTAGGCATGTTGCACTTGGTGAGCGCGACCAATAAGAGCGGAATATTAATGCCGAAGTCATTATTCTCGAAGACCTCATTGGTGATATCGATGACGGCTTTCGAGCTTAAGAATTCCTTGACTTCAAGTTCAGTCACACCAGATTCTTCAGCAATAGATTTCCCCGAACAAGCAAAACCATCCGACGATAACCCAAACAATTGATTCAAAATCTCCGACGAGACTTTCACCACTGTACCTCCAACCAAACTTCCCAGAACTAAGGACAAAGATCCTTCACTCTCAGCAGCATATAGATTCGCGTAGAATTCACGAACCAATTCGGCAAAAATAGGTTCTTTACACTTAACAAAATGAGATATGCTAATTGAAGAAAAGAATTCGGAAATAGTAATGTTCGCCCGTTCCAGACTATGGAAATTGAAATAATAACAATCTGTCAGGTGTTCTTGTGGGAGGATTTCCGAAAATACCTTGAATTCGGTAGAAGACACGAAATGAGAAGCATCAAAATTTGGACCGCGGGTACGTTTTGCGTTGTTGTATGTCTTTTCCATAGCAACTCTCCCTTTGCTCGGCATGATTTTGAGTAGGGATTTGAAAGATTTGATGAAGATTATCGGAAGTATAGGAATCGGATTTAGCTAGGGTTCTTTCTTAGAAAGGGGATCTGGAGCTTGCGTGTGTTATGAAAGAATGGTCGACTTTCTGGACTATTCAAGATTTATGTAGGAAAATAAAAGGTTTTAATTAGCGTACGCAAGGAATATAGGTTTAGCGTGCGCTATGAATTTATAGGTTGCTTAATATACTGTCTAGTAGCATATATCGGAATAGGAGGGATTTTAGTTAGCATACGCAAGAAATATGGGTTAGCATACGCTATCGAAGAAAAATTCGTTCAGGAATGGGAAATTAGCGCGCGTTAAAGGGATAAAGCTAGCTAGCGCTAGCGAATGAAACATTTCTAAGAAATTAATTTCTCGAGTAGATAACTAATTTCAAAAATTGTCAAGATGTCCCATACAAAGTTGCAAACGAATAGTATTAAAGGATTCCTCTGGAAGAGGTTTCGTAAATATATCAGCAAGTTGATCTTTCGTCCCGACAAAAATTAAGCAAATGTCTTTCTTTTGCACATGATCACGTAAAAAGTGATGTCTAATATCTATATGCTTAGTCCTACTATGCAACATGGGATTTTTGCTCAAATTAATTGCATTAGTGTTTTCACATAAAATAGGGGTATTTTCAAAATAAATGTCGTAGTCGCGGAGTTGATTTTTAATCCATAATACCTGAGCACAGGCACTCCCTGCAGCAACATATTCGGCCTCAGTTGTAGACAACGCTACTGGTTTGCTTTTTACTTCCCCAAGATATTAAACATGAGCCAATGAAGTGACACGTACCACTGGTACTCTTTTTATCAATCTTACATCCACCGAAATCGGCGTCACTGTATGCAATTAAATTAAAATCCAAGCAAGAAGGATACCATAGACCTAGATAGATGGTCCCATTCAAGTAACGAAAGATACATTTACAAGCAATTAAATGGGATTCCTTAGGATTAGCCTGGAATCGAGCACATAAGCACGTAGCAAATATTATGTCTGGCCTAGAAGCAGTTAAATATAGCAAAGATCTGATCATACCTCGATATAATTTTTGATCCACGGGTTTGCCATTTTCATCTTTTTTCTAATTTCAATGATGAAGATATTGGTGTTGAAATCAATTTGCTACACTCCATTTTGAATTTCTTGAGGAGATCGTGTGAGTACTTTGTTTGATGGATAAAAATTACATCTTCGCATTGTTTAATTTTAAGCCCGAGGAAGAATGTTAATTCTCCCATCATACTCATCTAGAACTCTCCCTTCATAAGATTAGAAAAATCATAGCACAATGATTCGTTAGTAGCCCCAAAAACAATTTCATCAACGTAAATTTGGCAAACAAGTATATCATTATCCAATTTTTACAAACAAGGTATTATCGACTTTACCTCTTTTATAATCATTAGCAATTAAGAATTGACTTAAACGATCATACCATGCTCGGGGTGCTTGTTTCAAACCGTAGAGTGCCTTGTTGAGCTTGTAGACGTGATCCAGGAATTGGTGATCTTCAAAACCGGGAGGTTGTTTGACATATACTTCTTCTTGAATACAGCCATTCAAGAATACACTTTTCACATCCATTTGGAATATCTTGATCTTCTTGTGAGCCGCAAATACACTAACAAACGGATGGCTTCGAGCCGAGCTACGGGTGCAAAACTTTCTTCAAAGTCAAGACCCTATTCTTGAATATATCCTTGTGCGACCAAACGAGATTTATTTCTTACGGGATAGCCGTCTTCGTCACACTTGATTTTGTGCACCCATTTAGTTCCGATAATAGTTTTATCGTTAGGCGGGGGAACTAAATTCCATACGTTATTGTGCATGAATTGAACAAGCTCCTCTTGCATTGCCATCATCCAACTTTCATCATCATGAGCCTCAGATATATTTTTGGGAACAATTTCTGATACGAAAGCACAATGAGCAATATATTCGGTGGTTCTCCTTCGAGTTTGAACACCGTCTTTAATATTTCCAATCACGAGATCTTTTGGATGGTCTTTGATGTGCCTCCAATCTTTCGGTAAATCCTCGATTGTCTTCTTTTGGATTTCCGAAATTTTCTCCATTTTGTTTGAGGGATGAGAGTTCGGAAAAATACCTGCATCATCAAAATATTCTACCTTTCTCGGGGGTGAGATCATATCGTTGAATTTAACATGAATGGATTCTTCAACTTTATTTGTTCTAATGTTATAAACACGATATGCTTTGCTATTTGTAGCATAACCAAGAAATATTCTGGAGTTAGATTTAGCAACAAATTTCCCCAACTTATCCTTACCATTATTTAAAATGAACACATTGCAACCAAAAGGATGAAAGTAGGATATATTTGGCTTTTTGCCTTCCATAATTCATACAGGGTTTTAAGATGAGTTCTACGAAGATGAGCACGATTGATCACATAACATGCCATAAAAATTGCTTCAGCCCAAAAATATTGTTGAAGAGAATATTCGTTAAGCATAGTCCTTGACATTTCTTCCAAAGATCGATTTTTCCTTTCAACAACCCCATTTTGTTTAGGCGTTCTAGGAGCCGAAGAATTGTGATTAATGCCATATTTGTCACACAGGAGTTCAAATGGAGTGCAATCAAATTCACCTCCGTGATCGGTACGAATAGAAATTATAGAGAGACTTTTCTCATTTTGCACCAAACGACACCATTTGGAAAACTCGGAAAATATATCATCTTTATGAGCAAGGAATCTAACCCAAGTAAAATGAGAATAATCATCAACATTAACCAAAGTGTAAAGTTTACCATTTAGACTAAAATATCTAGATGGTCCAATCAAATCCATATCCACAAGTTCAAGAATGCGACTAGTGGAAACTTCAAATTTTGGTTTGAAAGATTCTCGAGTAATATTCCCTTTTATGCAAGATTCACACAAGTGTTTCCGATTAAATTTGAGTTTGGGTAATCCACGAACAAGATCATGTCTCGATAAAATAGAAATGATAGGTAGATATGTATGTCCCAATTTACGATGCCATAAATATGCATTATTATCTAATGTAATAAGGCACTTTTTATTGAATGAGCTTTTATCATTAAGATCAACAATATAAATGTTTCCACATCTCAAACTGATGAATGCAATTTTATTATTTCTAAATGCCGTGCAATGCGTTTGTTCAAAGAGAATTTTAAAACCTTCATCCCATAGTTGAGAAACGCTAAGTAAATTGTGATGCAAACCTTCAAAAATTAATACTTTGTTGATAGAGGGAGAAAGTTCCTTACCAACTTTTCCGATGCCTTTAATCTTTCCCTTTTGATTGTCGCCAAAGGTCACATGTCCTTGTTCTTGATATTCGAGGTCTTCAAACAAATCCTCGGAGCCGTACATGTGCCTTGAGCATCCGCTATCAATGTACCACTTGCTTTTCTTTGGTGCCGGTACCTACAAAAATAGTGTTTCTCGGTTGTTTCGGTACCCAAGCCCTTTTGGGTCCTCCAAAGTTAACGATACTTATAGCATTTGGAACAATTGTCCCTTCAAGACTACAAAATATGCTTTTTACGACGCTCAATTTACATCGGTTTAATGTAAACCGATGTAAAAATAAAAAATGCGTCGATTTTACATCGGTTATAAGTGAAAACCGATGTAAATAAAAAATTTCGGACCTTTTACATCGGTTATCTTGAAAACCGATGTAAAATGTTGATAAATTTACGTCGGTTGTGTAAGAAAATCGATGTAATATTTCCTTATTTACATCGGTTAAAAGTAACCGATGTAAAAGGTCAGAAATTTTTTATTTACATCGTTTCTAGGAACCGATGTAAAATGTAGTTGAATATAAATTTACATCGGTTAAAAGTAGCCGATGTAAAAGTTGAATATAAATTAATTTTACATCGGTTTGTAGGAACCGACGTAAAATAATGATGAATTTACGTCCGTTGTGTAGGAAAACCGATGTAATATTTCCTTATTTACATCGGTTAAAAGTAACCGATGTAAAACCGCCTGCAATAAGACTTGTTTGGCATCCCGGGCTAGGCCTCCCCCCTATGTCACCAATTGTTGCAACGAGAGTGAACCCTAAAATTTTACTCACCCCGTATTAAATTTTCCAGAGAGAGAACCTGAATCCTAAAACAAAACCAGAGAAAGTTTTTTCCCTCACCTGCGATCGTCAACCAAGTTTTTTCCCTCACCCCAGCGGCTAGGAATTTGCAGCAGCAAGAGCTTCCGTTTTCAGAGAGATTCCATCGGCCAATCTTCATTCTCTTTGCCGTCGGTAGTGTGCAGTCGTGCAGAAGAAGGCTACCTATTATTATGATCGATTTCAGCCCAGAAGTTGAGCTCGGCTGTCGGTAGTATGCACTCTGGTACTTATATTCTAATATAATTTATATAATGTTAAACATTTGGAATATTCTCGAATCTCACGTTCAGAGAAACAAAAAATGACGGGATTCGAACACTTGGGAGTTGGCACAGATACCAATTGATTAAATAACAGATTTGATGATCAGTAGATGGTTCTCTTCACTATATGTGTGTTCAAATCTACTCAGAAGAGCTTTTTATTATATAAGGGGCTAGATAACCTCCATTTCTGTGCCTGCTAACTTCGTGTAGGGTTGTGCTCTGTTGTAGGGTTGCACCCTTGCAGAAGGCTGGAATTGTTGACCTGATCAAATGCCACACAGATGATATGACCCTAGCCATCAGTGATGGTGAGTTAATCTTTGACTTCATAAAGGATATTACTATCATTTTGTATCTATTTTGTTTTATGGGGACATAGGGCTACTGGATGATAATTGGTTGCATCGTGTTTTGGTGGAGTTGTAAATTGATATTTGTTCAAGCTGCTGAAATGTTTTTTTGATGCTATTTGTACAAAATCTACTCAGTAGATGTTTAACTACATTGTGTATAATTAGACGAATCAAAACGTAGTGGTGTATTTTGAATAGCTAGATAAAGCTAGAGCTTAGGGTGGCAACTTGTGCTGCTAAACACTGATCTAATCCCCTCAAGATCACCCAGCCCATTTGCCAGCTTTATCAAATCATCTTTTGTGTGTCCGCACTCGAGTTACCCTTAACCTGAAACAGGAACCAACCAAAACAGAAACTGAATGACTAGGACAAAGAAAATGTAAAATATAAAGAAATTTAAAGACAATACTACTACTACTAATAATACATTAAATAATGAAAAAAAGGCATTTAAGAATTACATAAAAAGGTTTTCAATAGAAATGTAGTAAAATAGTGAAACATTCTTACAAAGCGGAACATAGTTTAATTTAGATGATGGCAACATGACAATGCCAAAAGAAAGAGATTGCTTCTTTTTGCCCAATCTTCATTCTCTTTCCCTGCTTTTTTCAACGGTTTGGGAGTTGATTTTTCTGTCGTTCATTTTCTTCTTGGAAGATTTCTGGACTTGTATTTTGATTACTTGGTTTTTGTTACTTGTTTATGTCCCTTTTTTCCGGTGATAATGTTGTTAATTTTTTATTTTGATCATTTTTTCCCTGAAGATGTGTATTGTTGGATTGGTTTGGTAAAACACTTGCATTTGGAATTCCTGCTATCATTCACGCATTGAAAAAGTGGAAGAGTAATATTTCTAATAAAGTGATTCCACTTTACCTGGCAGATCAGTTTCTTATCGTAATTGTCACACTTTTCAGCTTTTATCCTTCCTCTCGGGTGATTTCAGCAAGGTTTTCGAGGCTTGGTTCTTGGGGCATCTTTAGACATCAAATTAAGGATTCTAACTGGGATTTATAACCACTCAATCATCCCTTTTCATCCGAATCGAGGTGAGTTTTCTCCAGAACCCTAAGTTGGGAGATTATGGGGGTTTTCGTAGAATTACTTGTTTTAATCCATTATGATCGTATGATTTTTGAGATTATGGTTAGACTATCATGTACGAATGCTTTTCCCTAAGTTTTCCTAGTTTATATTCATGTATTTACCCGATCTGAGAGAGGACTTCAATGATTTTTTTACCCACTTAGTACAATGTGATTCAAAATCTGAATAAATAAGGGTTTGGCTGTGTGGCTTTGTTCACTACATGCTAGGCCAAATGCCGCTATGAAAGCCATAGTACATAGGTAAGTTTAATATTTAATTTTAGTATTTTTAGTTTAATTTGTTTGTATTTGTAAATTACTTTAATGAGAATTGTCATCAAAACCAGTGTCGTGAGCCCTTTTAAAATGCTTGGTGGTATACACAACAACAAATCGGAGCATAACCTTATTTGGCTTTATCCAAAAGTAAGTCATTTTAGATTCAATTTAAATAGTTTTACATGATGCTGTAATTTTTTTAAAATTCAACTTTAAATTTAATTTTGTAGTGTAATAAACAAGTCGGATCTTGGGAATGCGGATATTACGTTATGTATTGGATGTTAACTATTATTCGAGCGAGTGTCAAGAACAGTTGGCCAGAGGTAATTTTTTTTTTTAAAATAGCCACAACTTTTATAATCCTTATTTGGTTATTCTACTATTGTTCATTATTTTTTTTATTCTATGTTCTAGATATTTAATGACACTAGTGCACTTCCTCAAACGAGCTTTGAAGAGATTCGTACTCAGTGGGCCAGATATTTTTTGGAATATAACATATGAGTATGTACTTTTTTTGTTGTTGTTGGAGATGATATGATGATACGACTTTACAATACTGGCAGTCTCTCTTTGTTCAAACTTATAGAGTCATCCCTCCTTGGAGTAATTTATGGCTTCTTGGGTCGATCGTCCTGACAATGCTGCTTCATGTGCTCATCCTATATGTGGAACCACTCTCTGTTCTTTTTTCTGCAAGTTGATATTCTCATTTCGACACTATGTTTATTTTTTATTTCCCTGAAGAATCATTTTTTCTGGGACAGTATATAGCTTACTCTTTTTTATTTAATATCCTCCGCATAGGTAAACCAGACAGTTGGGGTGAATGGACTGTTGTTCTATATCTATCTTTTCTTGTAAGTATCTGTTCTCTTTAAAATGAACAAAGAATGAAATTGCTTTTGTGTATTCTGTGTGGGAAAAAAATGATATGCTGTATTTCGACCTAATTACCCAAAAAGAAAAACAAATAACTCTCGAAATTACAAAACCCACCCTTAGATATTATTTTGCCTTGCATTTACTTTCTTCCTAGGCAAAAAGTATTTTAAAAAACCTCTACTTTTTTAAAATATTCAAAAACCTCACGGTTGTTTTTTTCCCGTCATTTTGATTTTGTTTGGTTTTTTTCCTTGTTCTTTGCTGGTATTTTTGTATGATGTTTTTCCATGTATGCTGAAAAGATTCTCCAAAACTATGAAGATTTATTACGGAAGAATCAATTTGTTGAGGATAAGAGCAGATTAAAGGACATCCGTGCTGGCTTAGTTCGCTGCTTATCAATGCTGCCATGTAATGATAGAGATCACTCTGCTGTTAAAAATGTGTGGTGTTTAATTTAGTAGTATGTGTGGTGTTTAATTTAGTTTGTTTTGCTGCCATTGCGGAAGAATCAATGCTGCCAATGCTGCCATTTACTTTGTTTTGCTGTTTTCTAATTTCAGTAGTATGTATGGTGTTTAATTTAGTTATTTAATTGCTTAAACTAATGAATCTCGTACAGATTATGCAGTTGGTTGTACTTGCTGTTGTCCGTTTTAAATATATCGTTATATGTCGTCTGCTAGCCAGTGTTCTTGTCTGTTTCTATTCCCAGTTGTGGTTACTGTACTGATAAATATATCGTTATATATCGTTACTGTATTGATTCAAGAATGATCTGTATAGGACATTCCATCTGCGGTGTTCTTCACGTTTTCGATCCTGATGTCGCCAGAGAACCTGTCGGTGAGTTCCAACAACTTTCACTTCCAACAGTGCAGTGTTTTATTATTTCCTTCCGGTTATGTGCCAGATTTTCAAATCTTTATAGTTACATTTACACACATTGTATGTCAGTTACAACTTCTATTCTCTTAGTTTGGTTATACCCTTCATGCTCTATTGTCCTTCCCTTCTATCTTCCCAAATATTGGTTATGTTGGTGCATTTATCGGAAACTTATTATGATGATTCTCTCCCTGTATTTCTCCGTGGTCTTTCTTTTAATTGGTTATGTGGTTCTGGATAAACAAGAGTCATGTTCCATGATGTATGTGTTGGTTTTACAATATCAATCACGTTTTGGTTGTGCTATTCCTTTCCTAGTATTTTAGCTTTTCTTTTAATTATTTTATATTTATCCTTTGAACAGCTTATGGATTTCACTTAAGCAAGATGAGCAAGCCAAGAGTTCGATGGCCATGCCGAAGCTTGTTGCCTAGCTTTGCTTTTGCTGTTAAAAAAAATGAATAATCTGGCCAGGTTGATATTAGCAAACCTATTGGTTGATATTAGCAAACTTATTGGTTGAACAGTTTTTGGTAGTCAGATTGTTAATTAATGTTGTGATTTGATAAAAAACTCTGAATGTATGGTTGAACAGGTTAATGGGTTCCTTGCCTTATGTTATACTCATGTTAAGGACGACTTTTAGGAATGTGTTGTTTTAACAGCTGATTACTTTCTGTTTGGACGTCTTTAGGATTTCAGTTGTTTTGCTAAAAACAGGAATTTGAAAATATAGGTTGGAATTGGAAAAAACAGGTGAAATAAAAAAAAAATTTTACATCGGTTGTTTGAAACCGATGTATAGATATAATATATACATTTTACATCAGTTGTTTGAAACCGATGTAACAAATAAAATGTATACATTTTACATTGGTTATATCTCAACTGATGTAGTTCTTCCGACATTTTACATCGGTTAATACTAAAACCGATGTAAAATATCGCATTTTTTACATCGGTTGCTACACTTTTTACATTGGTTAAAATATAACCGATGTAAAAAGGTGCACATTTTACATCGGTTTTTAAACCGATGTAGATTGAACGCCTATTTTACGACGGTACATTTTACATCAGTTCTATAATCGATGTAAAATGTATGAAATAACCGTAGTAAAATGTATTTTTTGTAGTAGTGCTTTTGGAACCCATATTTGTTTAACTTTGATGGTTCTCAACTTTTAATGAACGTTAACATCATGAACTCGTTGTTTGAAAGGAGTTTTTGAATTCTCGGTTTCGGTTTTCTTTATTTTGTCAAGATTGATAAGGGATTGTTCCCTTTTAAACGGGTCGAAACCAAGACCGTGTTTTAGCAATGGGGATTTTTGTATGGATAAAAGCTTTTCGAATTTCTCGTTTCCGAGAGTAAATTTGTTCAAAATATATTTTAACTTCTTTTGAGTTTTTGTCAACTCAATTTTCAAAACGTTTTCTTTTTCCAGGCATAAGGTATGATCGAGTTTAATAGTTTTGCCTTTATTTTGAAGAGAGGATTTTTTGAGTTCTAAAGATTTTATTTTCCTCTTTAAAGACATATTTAATTTAACCATCTCGTCGTATTCTATGTTCAAAGATTCAAACGCACTTAATAACTCATCGTCATGATGAACTTCTTGTGAATCGCAAAAATCAAATGTATCATATTCATCATCATTAAGTTTAGAACTTACCTCGATATTACTTTCGGAGTCGAGTGCCATAAATGCAAGATTTGCGTCGAAAGATCTTTCAATCTCCTCCTCGTCATCACTCCAAGAAGCGATTAGAACCTCTTTCTTTTTGAATCTTTCGATGTGGGGCTTTGAAGAGGATCCTCGGCATTCCTTGGCATAGTGACCGTCTTGACCGTATTTTCGACAATTATTGCCGAACTTATTTATAGGAACATAGCCATTCTTGTTTTGTTCCGCCTTGCCATCCCGACCAAGGAAACTTCGCCTTCTTTGAATTAGATTTTTATACCTTCTAAAATTCTTGGCATAGAGAGCAAGTTCCTCGCCTTCTTCATCTTCGGGAACATCTTCCTCAACATCGCTATCAACATTGAATGCGACTACTTTTTCACGAGGCTTTGGTTTAGTACCTCTAGACTTGAGAACGATCTCATAGTTGATGAGTGACCCGATGAGGGCACTAAACTCGAGTTTGTTGAGATCTTTGGACTCCATGATCGCGGTAACCGTGGCATCCCATTCACGTGGCAACGAGCGAAGAATTTTCTTAGCTTTGTCGCTACTAGATATAGGTGTCCGAAAGATGCAAGTCCATTGGTTATAGCCGCCAAACGATCCAACATATTTGTGATCATTTCCTCGTCCTTCATGGGGAAGAGTTCGTAGTCATGAAGAAACATGTTGATTTTAGTCTCCTTGACTTGGGTGGTTCCTTCATGAGTTACTTCGAGGATTTCCCAAATTTCCTTTGCCCTTTCATAGGAGGATATCCTATTGAGTTCTTCGGGATTAAGGGCGCAATATAGAAGTCGAGTAGCACGTGAATTGATGTGCGTGTTCCTCCAGTCCTCGTCGTTGAACTCGTCGAACTTTTTCAACGATCCATCTTCTTTCTTGGCGAGTTTCGGACCAAGGGCAATGACTTTCCAAATTTCAATATCATAGGCTTGAACGAATATAGCCATTTTCTTTTTCCATATCATGAAATTGGAACCCTCAAAGAAATGAGGACGGTTGAGAGCATTTCCTTCGATTTGGCCAAGAAGAGCCATTTGCGGATCTTTTTCCCTTAGGTGGTTAAACCCTTAAAAAGAGACCCGCTCCGATACCAACTGAAGAGATTAATTCACCACTAGAAGGGGGGTTGAATAGTGGTAATGCGGAATATCGAACTTTCTCGCGAATAAAGGTAAAATGTGCGGAAAGTAAAAGACTCAAAGATATATAGAGGTTCGTAAACTTGCCTATGTCCTCTCTCCGACTTCTTTTTCTATTGGCTAAAGAACAACCACACACACTTGTCTCGTCTTCGATCGGTCTGAGCACAACAACCGTTACAACCGCTTGTCTTCTATTGGTCCAAGTACAACCACTCTCAAAATAAACTTTTTGTATATAGTGTTCTATCGGAACTAGATAATCCTCACTTACGAATGTTGGAGTGTAATCCTAGTAATGTCGGATCAAAGATCCTAATAACACCAGATTAGTGACTCTTGATTCGTTTCTCTTACGCTCGTGTATGAGTGATGCAACACTCACAACTAATGAAAAGAATACAAAGTATAAGAAATATTACAATATGTATCACTCTTGTATCTTTTCTTCTCACAACTTAGAATGCAATAATAAATAGAAATCGGAGCTCAAGAATGCTTTGAATGCTTGAATGCTTGAAGTTCTGTATTGAGATACCCAAGTGATGTGGGTATTTATAGTGTCAAGTCCTTCTTCATATGCTGAAAAATGTATTATTAGCGTATGCTAATAATTCTTCATAGCGTGCGTTATCAGGCTTTGACTTGGCTGATCTGAACGGTATGAAAACTGTACCAACGGTAAAATACATGTCTAGCGTGCGCTAGACAGTCTCTTGTTGCGATATTTGTTGAACGCAAGTGTACGTTATCGTATACAAGTAATAAAGTGATGAGTGAGTATCGTTCCCACGAGGACTGAATCACTAACTACCGATTTTTATGTATTCTAGTTTTATTCGAACAATCGAATCTTGGGTTTGCAATTAATTACTAAAAGAATTAATAAAAGACTAGACAGTAGAAAATGATAGCTTTAATAAAGGGAATCAAATGATGAATAAGTCTAGGATTTTGAATCCACCTCGGTTTATCCGAATTTACTCTCGATTATCTGAAGTTAATAATTTTCCCAATTTATTGAAGGCGAAGATTGCTAATATATTCTACCGCCTCTCCCGAGGTCACTAGATTTTTCTAAAGGCGAATAACGCACTCTATCCCTAGGTGAATTAATTCGTCAATAGGCAAAATGCATAAAATCTCCAAAAGGCCACGTAGTTCCTATGAATATATTCCTATCTCACAGAATAAAACGGTCCTCACCAATAGTTCCTCACCAATTCTCCTCTCCCGATTCGAATTGAATGATTAAAACAATACAACTATTGGCCAGATAATTGAAAGCATTAAACACGATTGGGAAAACTCAACAAAAAGGTAATTAATTAGATAATCTCAAGCAAATCCGTCAAAACGTAGGTTTCATCAAAATCCTAGATTAGGGTTTTAGCCTGACATGCTAATAAATGAAAATACAGAATTAATGAATGAAAGCATTAAAATCAAGCGCAGATGAAGCTCGGATTCCTCCGTTCTTCGGCTTCCGCCTTCTGCTCTTGAAGT
The DNA here is from genome assembly GCA_033398695.1 of Orobanche coerulescens. Classification (NCBI taxonomy): domain Eukaryota; kingdom Viridiplantae; phylum Streptophyta; class Magnoliopsida; order Lamiales; family Orobanchaceae; genus Orobanche; species Orobanche coerulescens. The sequence continues at coordinate 59,250,867 of CM065803.1, forward strand.
CTTCTACTTCTCTTCCTCTTCTGCCGTCTCCCTTATGATTCCAAGATTTTCCAAGATCCAAAATCTAAAGATGATTAATTAGGGTCTTAAACCCTTATTTATAGCTTTGCACAGTCTCCAAGTCGCGTCCGTGTGAGTAGGTCGTGAACTGGCTTCAAAACGGCCCAAATCCGCGCGGAGCATACAAAAACCGCCTAGTGTGCCGCGGCTCACTAAATCTGTGCCGCGGCACATTGTCTTCAGTTGGACGCCTGGGCGCCATTTAATTCATCTGTGCCGCGGCTCACTTGGACTGTGCCGCGGCACAGAGTACAGTTTACTCTGTGCTTGCTGGTTGCCTTCCTGTGCCGCGGCCCTACTTCCTTGTGCCGCGGATCACGGCCAAAATTTGCCGTTTTCGCCCATTTCACCTCGTTTTAGCTTCCGGACTCCAATCACCTGACAAACACATAAAATTAAGGCATTAAAAGCTCATTTAAGCAAATTCACTCTCCAAAATAATACAAAATAATGGGAAATAAGCGTATAAAAATACGCCTAACAAATACCCCCAAACTTAAGCCTTTGCTTGTCCTCAAGCAAAAAGAATTAATTTCAATCAAAAGAATGTCGTGAATAATCGTGCAACTCGTAGTGCTCTACCTAATCAATACTATCCTGAAATTTTCTCTGAATAATACGAGTATCGTAATAGCGAGCTACACTCAGAACACTGATTCCACAAAGTAACCAAGTTCAGTCCTAATCACTCGTTCATGAAGAAAATCCAGCTCAAAGATTAACAAACGTGAATCTAATCGACCGTCAATATGAAATGTTAAAATAAACAAGCTAGTTCGCCCCGTTCCACAGTCTAATGGCAAAATTTTCACGAGTTTCATAAAAATAATCCTCAGACAGTATTCCCTTATATATATATATGCTCAAGAAATTGATTCGAGTTGACCACTAGGTTCGGATCTCGGGATGTTTCATCGGGATAATCCTAGGGTGGAACTTCCATTCTCATGTATTGGGAAACCGTTTGACGTAAAAGACACTCATGGGGCACATGGATGCTTCTAGTTACTAAGTTCCCTTCTACAGCGGAGAAACAACTCGAATATATAATTCCCGCATGTCCGAATCAAGGTCGCCGTTTTACGCGAGAGTAAACAACGGGTCACGCGAATACCCCCGGTTACTAGGCTCCCTATCATTGGCACACATGTGAAATTTCTAAATCACTAGTCTAATCAGGGTCGTCGTTTTACGCGAGAGTAAACAACGGGTCACGCGAATACCCCCGGTTACTAGACTTCCCTTCATAGAACAAAAATATCTCGACTTTTGGGAAAAACTGACCGACTCTAAACTCAATCTAAGTGCCAACACGACTAATGTAACTGGACGACTAACTAACCGAAAAAATGTAACCAAACGTATCGATGGTGATTTTAAAACACGTATGTATCCTCTCTTATCCGCCAAGACCTCTACAATCACAAAAAAATTTCGGACCTAAATAACGACTAAGTAGAAATAGAAATCACTGGCTACAACTCGACTAAAACTCGACCGTTTCTTCAGAGAGAAAAACAGTGTCGTAACATCAGTATCACACAAATAGAAGCACGAAAAATTCACGAATAAAAGTAAGATTCAGACAAGCAAGGCTATCGACAAAAATAACGCAAAGTAATGAAAAGTGCAACAAAATCAGTACAGCAATGAATGTAGCAACAGAAAGTAAACCCCCCCCCCAAACTTAGGACGTACATTGACCTCAATGGACAAAATATGATATGCAATAGAATAAGAAGTTCAAGTACTCACCTCCAGTCCTCTCACGAGCTGGTGCCGGCATCATCCGGTGAGCTTGCATGCTTCTCGACTTCATTATGCGGAGCGTGAATAATTGAGCTTGCATCATCAAAGAGGAAGTTAAATACGAGCTCTCAAGTTTAACATGATGTAAGGGTTGGGGACAATGTAACTCGATAAAATGATTCGTTGCATACAATTTGAAGATGCTTGGCTTACCAATTTTTCATTGCAGCAATTTATCAAACACTTGATATGAACAAGTTAACATGAAGAACAAGAATTTTGGTGGTTAACTCCAAATCCCAAAAATAATAACACAGATAATAGCCATGAATAACGACAACTATCACCACCAATTCGTTCATAATTACCAATTCCATCACAATTAAATACCAAATTCCCCATATTCCAACTCCATTTTAGAGAAAACATTGAAGAACAACTAGCAATATATAACTTCCATTCTTTTCAAATCAAGTATCACTTATGATTAAGAAATTAAGAATTACCTGAAGAATTTGAGAAGGAGACTAAGAGAATGGTATCTACTGACCTCATTGTGTGAAGGAAAGAAGGAAGGGAGGGAGGAAGGGACCTTGTGCAGGCCGATCGACTGTATGAGGCCTACCTGGGTGTTCTTATTTTGCGACGGGGGCCGCGGCACAATATAAGTGAGCCGCGGCCCAAGGTACAGTCGGCCTGGGACTCTTTGCAATACCGCCGGGTGCCGCGGCTTAGTGTAGGCGTGCCGTGGCTCAACGTGTTAGTGTGCCGCGGCTCATTTGCCCCGTGCCGCGGCACAAAGTACAGTCTCATGGGCGTTTTTTGAACATTTGGTGTGCCGCGGCTCAGGGTATGTGTGCCGCAGCTCAGTGACCTGGTGTGCCGCGGCTCAGTAAGATTGTGCCGCGGCACAGAGTACAGTTTGTTTGGCCATGTTTCATCAACCGGTGCCTGCCGCGGCTCACTTTTATTGTGCCGCGGCCCATCATTGAATTCCTCCCCTTGGCTGATTCCTGCACAGAATTTTTAAACGAAAACATCAAGACGAGAGGGAAAGACGGATCAAAGAAGAATGACGACAAAGAAAGACTCTAAAAATGCAAGAAAACAATAAAGATTGTACAACTAATACTCGGGTTGCCTCCCGAGAAGCGCTAAGATTATAGTCTTTAGCCGGACTTTTCTCGCATTCATCCGGCGGTGGATAAGGCGACACTCGTTTTCTGCGTGTCTATTGGATTTCCCAAGTATGTCTTCAACCGTTGTCCATTAACTTTGAATTTTCGGGCATCTTTTTGTACTTCTACCGCACCATGTGGAAACACTTGAACTATGGTGAACGGTCCCGACCATCGTGAACGTAATTTCCCGGGAAATAACTTTAAGCGAGAGTTAAATAGCAACGCCTCTTGTCCCGGGACAAATTCTCTCTGCGTGATGTGCTTATCATGCCAAATCTTTGTCCGCTCCTTATAAAGTTTCGCATTTTCGTATGAGTCGTGGCGAATTTCTTCCAACTCGTTCAGCTGCAAACAACGCTTTTCACCAGCAGATTTTAGATCAAAGTTTAGTTTCTTTATCTCCCAGTAAGCACGATGTTCCATCTCTACGGGTAAATGGCAACCTTTCCCATAGACCAATCTGTAGGGCGACATTCCGATAGGTGTTTTATACGCAGTCCGGTACGCCCAAAGTGCATCATCGAGTTTAAATGACCAATCTTTTCGAGACGAGCTGACCGTCTTTTCTAGGATCCACTTCAGCTCTCGATTTGATATCTCGACTTGACCGCTCGTCTGAGGATGGTATGCTGTAGCAACACGATGAGTGACTCCATATTTTCTCAAAACCGCATCAAGAAATTTGTTGTCGAAGTGTGACCCACCATCACTGATAATAGCACATGGAGTCCCAAAGCGTGTGAAGATATATTGTTTAATAAACTTGATTACGACATTGGACCCATTCGTAGGTAGTGCCACCGCTTCAACCCATTTTGAGACATAATCTACGGCCACCAAAATATAGAGATTCTTATTTGATGGAGGAAATGGACCCATGAAGTCGATCCCCCATACATCGAACAATTCAACTTCAAGTATGGTGTTCAGCGGCATTTCGTGTCGTCTTGAGATGTTTCCCGTCCGTTGACACCGATCACACGCGGACACAAAGGAGTGAGCATTCTTGAATAAGGACGGCCAATAGAATCCCGATTGTAAGACCTTCGTCGCTGTTCTATTTCCACTAAAATGTCCACCGTAGGGTGATGCATGGCAATGGTTTAGCACACTGTGGATTTCCTCATCCGGAATGCATCTACGAATGATTTGATCAGGGCATCTCTTGAAAGGAAAAGGATCGTCCCACAAATAATACTTAGCGTCCGAGATTAGCTTCTTCTTTTGATGGCGTGAGAGGTCGTTCGGAATTGTTTTACTTGCCAAGTAGTTCACTAGATCAGCATACCAAGGCGCGTGTTTTGAATCCAACTTGTAGAGCTGCTCGTCGGGGAAGGTTTCTATGATTTGTGGCTGACTTTCTCCCTTCTCGAGGGGACTCTCTAATCGTGAAAGGTGATCGGCTATAACATTTTCAGTCCCTTTCTTGTCCCGAATCTCCAAGTTGAATTCTTGAAGAAGTAGTACCCACCGAATCAACCTTGGTTTGGCATCCTTCTTCTCCAAAAGGTATTTTATTGCTGAATGGTCGGTCCACACTATCACTTTCGTTCCCAGTAGATACGCCCGGAATTTATCAAATGCAAAGATCACCGCCAACAATTCCTTCTCCGTTGTGGCATAATTTCTTTGGGCGTCATCGAGTGTTCGGCTCGCATAGTATATGACATGGAACACCTTCCCTCGTCTCTGCCCCAAAACAGCCCCAATGGCAAAGTCGCTTGCATCACACATTAACTCGAACGGAAGGTCCTAATCCGGAGCGAATATCACCGGTGCCGTGCTTAGAGCTTTCTTCAATAAATCGAAACTTTCTTTACACGACTCGTCAAAAGTAAATGGAACATCCTTCATGAGTAGATTGCACAGCGGCTTCGTGATCTTCGAAAAATCCTTAATAAATCGGCGATAGAAACCGGCATGTCCCAAAAAACTTCTAATCCCCTTGACCGAAGTGGGCGGAGGCATCTTCTCAATTGTTTCAATTTTCGCTCGGTCGACTTCAATTCCATGTGAGGATATTCGATGGCCAAGCACAATGCCCTCCTGCACCATAAAATGACACTTCTCCCAATTCAAGACCAAATTTGTCTCTTCGCATCTTCTCAAGACTTTCTGCAAATTTTTCAAACAAATGTCAAACGAATCTCCAAAAACAGAAAAATCATCCATAAAAATCTCAATACACTGCTCTACCATGTCAGAAAAAATAGCCATCATACACCGTTGAAAAGTAGCCGGCGCATTACACAATCCAAAAGGCATGCGCCTATAAGCGAAAATGCCGTAAGGACATGTAAACGTCGTTTTCTCTTGGTCTTCGGGGGCTATGTAAATCTGATTATACCCCGAGTAACCATCGAGAAAGCAATAGAAATCGTGTCCGGCTAATCTATCTAACATCTGATCAATAAAAGGTAAGGGGAAATGATCTTTTCTAGTGGCTTTATTTAATTTCCTATAATCTATGCACATACGCCACCCCGTGACAATCCTAGAGGGAATTAATTCATTATTATCGTTTTGAACAACCATTATCCCACCCTTTTTCGACACAACTTGGACCGGACTTACCCACTTGGTATCAGAAATTGGAAAGATCATACCTGCATCGAGGAGTTTTAAAACCTCGACTTTTACCACCTCCTTCATGTTTGGATTTAACCGGCGTTGATGCTCCACGGATGGTTTGTAGTCTTCCTCCATCAAAATCTTGTGCATGCAAATTGACGGGCTGATCCCCTTAATATCCGCAATAGACCATCTAAGAGCAGATTTGTACTCCCTCAAAACCCTTAATAATTTCGCCTCTTGATCCCCCGCTAAAGTGGCCGAAAGAATAACTGGAAGGGAGTCGTCGGGCCCCAAAAATGCATATTTTAAATGAGGCGGCAGCTTCTTGAGTTCCAACTTTGGAGGTTTTTCGATCGATGGGGTTGGTCGAGTTAGTGAACTCCCGAGCTCCTCGAATGGTTTACGAATGAAAATTGGCGGGGAAGCATCCATGTGGCGTACGTAGGCTGCATGGTCTGCATTTAGTTCGGAAACAGCCCCAATCAAAACGGATTCCAATGGATCGGGTGGATAATTTTCTCGAAAAGTTCTACTCACGCACGAGTCAATGACGTCAACTTGGAAACAATTTTCAGCGTCACTCGGATATTTTACGGATCGAAAGATATTGAATGTTACTTGCTCCTCTTGAACACGTAGAGTCAGCTTCCCCTTTTCCACATCGATCAAAGTTCGGCCGGTCGCCAAGAATTGTCTTCCCAAGATAATCGGGATATCTTGATCTTCCTTCATGTCGAGAACAATAAAATCCGCTGGAAAGATGAATTTATCCACTTTTACTAACACGTCCTCAATCACTCCCCTCGGCTACTTAATCGATCGATCCACTAATTGCAAGGAGACCGTCGTCGGCTTTGCTTCCCCAATGTCCAACTTTTTAAAAATAGAAAGGGGCATAAGGTTTATGCTGGCTCCGAGATCGCATAGGGCTCTTTCAAAAGACGAATTTTCGATGATGCAAGGGATGGTAAAACTTCCCGGATCTCTCAATTTAGGTGGGAGCTTCTTTTGTAAAATAGCACTGCACTCCTCCGTTAAAGCGACCGTCTCATATTCCTCATGCTTTCTTTTGTTTGACAAGACTTCTTTCATGAAGTTAACATAACTCGGCATTTGTTCCAACGCGTCGGCAAATGGAATGTTTATGTGCAATTTCTTGAAGACGTCGAGGAACTTTGAAAACTTGCTTGTCCAGTTTTTGCTTTTGGAAATGCTGTGGGAATGGGATTTGAGGAGTGGGCTGAGTAGTCGATACTTCCTTTGGCTTGGGCGCCCCATCCTTTTCCTTCTCATTTTGCTCGATCGGCTGCTCTTTGTTATTGATAGGCTGCCCTTTCAACTCCTTTCCACTTCGTAATTCGATTGCTTGCACGTTTTCCATGAGTTTCATTTCGGCTGCGCTGGGCGATGCACCTTGAGACCGAGAAGACAATAAATTAGCAATCTGCCCCATTTGTGTTTCTAGGTTTCGGATGGAGGTAGAATGATTTTGGAGGGTCGTTTCGGTGCGGGTCATGAATTGGCTCGTGTTAGCCGCCAATTGAGCAAGAGCATCTTCCAATGATACCTTTGGTGATTGAGGGGGCTGCTGTGGGGGCTGCGCGAAGTGAGCTTGTGGAGGTTTTAAAGCTTGCCCGTTTCTCCACGGAAAATTTTGTTGATTTCGCCACCCTTGATTATAAGTGCTGGGGTAAGAATTATTTTGTCGATTTCCGTTTCCCACGAATTGAGCTTGCTCCATCGTATGTTTCTCGAACGGGTTTCCGACTTGGCACTCCGCGCTAGGGTGAGATCCGTTACACCAATTGCAAGACTCAATGGTGACGGGGGAAGGAGCATGCGAAAATGCTTGGAGCTATTGAGTCAAGGCGGCGACTTGAGTTGACAATGTTAAGATTGGATCATTACTAGAAATTTCCATAACTCGTGTTGGGCTTCGGTCCAGCATCCTGCCTGCATGAGCTTAAAAATGCGCGAGGCGCGGCTTGCGATTCGACCTGTGAGATCTGCACTAGAAAGTGGTTAAATGAATTGATTTGGACTACTCATACCAACAAGATGCATCTTCTTTTCTGGTAGCCATCTCATAGAAACTCCAAAGTTAAGCGTGCTTGACCTGGAGTAGTTATGGGATGGGTGACCCCCTGGGAAGTTTCTCAGGTGCGCGTGAGTGAGGACAAAACGCGCTAGAAAAGACTTGTGTTGGTACAGAGGACAGTCTTCATCATTCTTGGGACCAACAATTGGTATCAGAGCAGGTCACGGGTGCGGATTCCCTCGAAGTATCCTACAGTGGAGGCTGCCAAAGTGTTGAAACTGAGAGGCGGGCATGCAGCAAATGTTTCCAGTTGGCCGGAACTAAGATGTTGGCGCTGTGGAGGTTGTCAGTCCGGAGGGCTATGTGATCAAATCTAGTATCTTTGGGCGAGATCGGCGTAGCGAAAGTAAACAATTTGGAATTAGATGCTGATGTCAAGTGTTGGAGGACTGTGTGAATGAATTCAGCCGCTAGAGGGCTGTGTGATCAAATCTAGTTCGTGGAGGTTTCGAGACTATGGGGTTGAGATGTTGGCAGGTACTGGGAGGGGGATTGTTGGGCTTCGGTCCAGCATCCTGCCTGCATGAGCTTAAAAATGCGCGAGGCGCGGCTTGCGATTCGACCTGTGAGATCTGCACTAGAAAGTGGTTAAATGAATTGATTTGGACTACTCATACCAACAAGATGCATCTTCTTTTCTGGTAGCCATCACATAGAAACTCCAAAGTTAAGCGTTCTTGACCTGGAGTAGTTATGGGATGGGTGACCCCCTGGGAAGTTTCTCAGGTGCGCGTGAGTGAGGACAAAACGCGCTAGAAAAGACTTGTGTTGGTACAGAGGACAGTCTTCATCATTCTTGGGACCAACAGATATGCTTAGTGCGCGAGTGCAAAACAAGATTGTGCGTGATTGCAATTGCACTCGTGCTATCACACATGATTGGAGTCTCTCTAGCATCGATTCCATAATCTGACAGTTGTTGCTGCATCCAAAGGATCTGGCTGACTACCAAAGACATAGTACTCTGATTCAGCCGTGGAAAGAGAATTTGCCAATTGTTTCTTACTGAACCAAGAAACGAGCCTAGGTCCAAGAAAGTGACAAGTTCCACTTGTACTCTTCCTATCTAGCTTGCAGCCTCCGAGATCCGAGTCGCTGTATCCAACTAAATCGAATCCGCCTTCCTTAGGATACCACAGTCCTGCATCGATTGTTCCTTTAACGTATTTCAGGATTCGTTTAGCTGTATTGAAGTGTGATTCCTTAGGTGCAACTTGGTATCTCGCACACACTCCAACAAAGCGGATATCGGGCACTGCTGGCCGTTAGGTACAGAGCGAACCAATGAGCTTCTGTAGAGTGATTGGTCAAACGGCTTTCCGGCTTCATCGGCACTAATTTGCACGGAAGTGCTCATGGGAGTTGGCGAGGATTTGGAAGTGTTCATTCCAAATTTGTTGAGAAGCTCCTTGCCGTATTTCTCTGGTTGATGAATATACCCGTAGGCATCCGCTTTATCTGCAAACCTAGGAAATAACTAAGTTCCCCATCATACTCATTTCAAATTTGCTTTGCATGAGATGTGAGAACCTTTGACATAGAGCAAGGTTAGTTGAACCAAAAATAATATCATCGACATAAATTTGTACCATTAGAAGGTCATCTCCTTCTGTATTTTGAACAATGTTTTGTCGTGACACCTTTCTCAAATCCGTTGTTGGTTAGATCTCGGGACGTGGTTTCGTACTGTGCTCTAGGGGCTTGTTTAAGTCCGCATAGCGCTTTCCTTAGCCTGTAAACTAGATCGATACCGTCTGTGTTGGCAAACCCCGGTGGTTGTTCAACATAAACTTCTTCAAAGCTCTCCATTCATGAAAGCACTCTTGACGTCCATTTGGTATACGATAAAATTCTTATGGGCGGCAAAGGCTAAAAATATCTGATGGCTTCTAGTCTCGCTACAGGCGAAGGTTTCATCATAGTCGATTCCTTCTTCCCGACAATAGCCTTGTGCTACTAGTCTGGATTTGTTTCTTATGATAAGTCCATTTCCATCCTTTTTGTTTGAAATACCCATTTGGTTCCTATAACCGATTGGTGTGTCGGTCTGGGTACAAGATACCATACATTATTTCTTTCGAAACCGTTAAGCTCTTCTTCCATAGATGTAATCCAATGAGAGTTGTTAAGAGCGTCTATGGTCGAAACAGTTCGGATCGGGCTAAGAATACAACGATAGTGCACATATTGAGTCTCCTAAGTTCGGATTGAGATTTCCATTCAGAAAGCGTGAGACTTGACATTAGATTCTTCTTGTGCACAAAGTACATTTCCTTGTGTACTGTATTCTCCTACGAGTAGAAACACTGCATTAATGTTTCCAATGATCAGCTCTTGCGGGTGATCTCTCAACCATCTTCGGTCGGGTTCTAGTTCAGGATCCCGCATCAGTATCGAAAGTTCCTGTGGGTATAGCTTCACTTATGCAGCGTCAACTTCATCCATATCGATTCTTACAGCTGCGGGGTTGATTTCTAAATCAACTACAGGTTCAATGGGTGTAGGTGGATCCAAGATAGATAGATGGTGAATGTCCTGAGTGATATCATCTACTCCTGTAGGGTCATGGTGTGGTTCCTCGAACACTACATGAATCGATTCCTCGATCGTCACCTCCTTTTATTAAAGATTAAAGCTTTGCTGACGGAGGAGTATCCTACGAATATTCCTTCATCTGATTTTTCATCAAATGTTCTAAGTTGGTCCTTCCCATTGTTCAATACGTAACACCTGCATCCAAAAATGTGAAAATACGAAACTAATGGAGTTTTGGTGTTCCATACCTCGTAAGCTGTTTTGTTGTGGTGCTTGTTGACGATACAGCGGTTTGGAGTGTAGCATCTTGTATTGGTTGCTTCACCCTAAACGCTGCGGCAATTTGCTTTCGGCAATCATTGTCCTTGTTGCTTCTTTCAACGTCCTATTCTTTCGCTCGGCAACACCATTTTGTTGAGGTGTTCGGGCAGCTGAGTACTCGTGCTGTATTCCATTCTCCGAACAGTATTGCTCTATAAAGTGGTTAGTAAATTCAGTACCTCTGTCGGAACGAATGCACACGATACTCGATGCCTTTTCATTCTGCAACTTTCTCAGGAGCTCGGGCAGCCTTGATGTTGTTTCCTTCTTCTTGCTAAGAAAGATCGTCCAAGCATACCTGGAATAATCATCAACAACAACCATACAATATTTCTTACCTCCCAAACTTACTGGGTCTACAGGACCGTAGAGATCCATGTGTAGCATTTCCAATACTCTTTGGGTTGAAAGGTAGGATTTGCTCTTCAGAGTTGACTTGATTTGCTTGCCTTTCTGGCATGGTCCGCAGACGCCTGTCCTTTTGAATGACACATCTGGCAAACCTCTTACCATACCCTGTCTTGAAAGCTTGTTGATCGTCTTGAAGTTGACGTGAGACATCCTCTTGTGCCATAGCCGGCTAAGATCTGCAGTGCCTTTGGCAACAAAACATGGAATAGAGGAGCTCATAGGCTTCGATCGGCAATGTACATATTACTCGATCTGCTTCTGTAAGTACAACTTCCTTGGTTTGATGTTCTTGACTCTACAAATGATCTATATAGAACTTCACCGAGAAGCTGTTTATCACAGAATCGCTAATACTAAGTAGATTATACTGTAAGCCTTCAACATATGCGACATCGGTGACTTTGAATTTCCCGACAAGTAGGTTTCCTTTCCCTCTTGTTCTTCCTTTAGATTTATCACCAAGCGAACTTTTGGACCGCGACCTTCTACAAAATCGAGATAGCTTGCTCCTGTCTCCAGTCATGTGACGAGCATCCACTATCGAAGTACTGTATCCTCCTCTAGAATGTCCTGTAACAAAGAAATTAGGTAGATTTAGGTCCCCTTTGATTTTGGGTCCATATATGTTAGTTCCTTTAGGTACCATTTTCTGACAGAATTGGTTTCTTGTAGGATGTACTCGTGCAAGATTGCGGTATCTACGGGGCATATCCGTAGTTGTTATAATCATGATAATTATTATGCATGTAAAATTCAGGATTATTATTATTATTCCAAGACGAGTGCCGTCAGAGGTGGAGCCATTTTCCTAGGCCTAACAGCTTGTCTTCTGGGTCTCCTGTTGGATTCCCAATGCTGTTGTTGATACTGAACTGGCATCTGCTGTCTTGAGGGATAACGGGGCTCCTGTATCCAATACCTAGGTGAACTGTACTGAGGGTACTGCTGTGCGGGCCTTTGGTGGTTGGATACCGTCTTCTTCTCGAATGACTTTCGGCTTTGATGATATGCTTGGGGAGCATGCCGTAGATTACGCCTTCGAGTGGTTGTTGGTTCCACTGCCTCGAATTGTAGAGTTGTGGAGGCGGAATGGCAGCTTTGGTTTTCTGCAAGAAAGTTCCTTTATGGGACTAGGAACATCTTCCGATTCTGGAATGTGTTCCACACTCTTGACGAACACAGTACTAGTTTTACCTTTATTCGAACATGAGTTGTATCCTAAGCCACTTTTATCATGAGCATGTTGCCCAGTGCTCAGAATTTCTTCCATTCTTTTGGACGATTTTTCAAAAGACTTCAGAATGGTCTCAAGTTCAGTTTCTCGCTTCTCGAGAGTTGTAATTTTGGTTTGTAGTAGAACCAAATCATTTGTCTTGCTCTCATTATGGGTTTTAACCTCATTTAGTTCATGAGCAAGTTGATGATTGCTCTCCATGAGTTTTTCAAAATCGACCTTGCTGGTTTCACAATCAAGAGACATATTATCATAGTTTATCTTCAGCAAGTCATTCTCATCTTTCAGCTCTAGATTTGTTAATTGAAGCTGTATATTCTCAGTTTTTAGAGTCTCATGGGCTTTTTGAATGTTTTTGAATTCATTCATCATATTTTCGAAAGTATGAGATGCATTAGATGGAATAACTGAGGTTGAACTTACCTCATCGTCGCTGTCTTCACCTTCTGGAACATCTTTAGCCATAAAGCACATGTATGCTTTATCATCGAACTCATCGTCAGATGAATCACTTTCAGTGACCACCTGAATACATTCTGCTGATTTGGATGGTGTGGGGGAGGCTTCTGATTCTCCAATCAGGGCCTTGAGCTTGTCTTTCCAAGCACGTCTTCTCTCATCTCGCTCTTGTTGCTCGGCCTCCGGCAACCTTTGGACTTTGGGATGAGGACATTTGTTTGCATAATGGCCTGGTTTCCTGCAGTTATAACACAGGTTAGCATCACCGGATGATGTTTCGGTACTTACCTTGTTGATGTGTTTGGGCTCGTAGGGAGTCTTTCCAGTGTTTGATAAACTTTTTGAATTTATGCATTAGAAGCGCCATTTCATCTTGTGACAGGATGTCGCTGCCGCCGTTCTTGTGACGGCTTCGACGAGCTAGGCAAGTCGTGTCGATTGGTTCGATAAAGCGATGAGAGTCGTGACCTTTGAAGGAGATTCTTCACCTTTCTCTTCTCACAATGTCATACTCAAATGATTTAAGGTCGAGAAGAGATCAAAAGTGGATATTTCATTAAGATTACATGATACACGCATAGCCGTGGTCTTAATGTCCCATCGGGCCGAGAGATCGAAAATTTTAAGTTCTTCTCCTTTTGGGTGTAAATCTTGCCCAACGCTTCAAGTTCACCAACAATACCAAGAACTGAGGTCAAGTTCCTCAAGTGTTTCCGTTGGTTTCATTTCAAAAGATTCAAATTGAGTAAGTTTTGAAATCTTGTTTTCTTTAGAGAGCTCGGTTCCCTCACAAATTAACTTGAGTTTATCCTGATTTCTTTGGGTTTTTGCCTCTTTACCTTTGAGAACGTGCCTTTGTCAAGAGTGACAAATAACGCGTTCTTAGCCACGTTGTCTAGATTGGCTCGCTTCCTTTCATCGGTTGTCCATTGCTCGCGTTCCTTCTCGAGCATTTCGGATGGGCTTGGCCCTCAATCCTTGCGGCTGGATTGACCTTCATAATCTTGATCGGACCATCTGTATAACAAAGATCATCTCTTCGTGCATTGCCGCAAGATGAGCTTCCATTCTAATTCTCCACTCGTCAAATTCGTTAATAGAGAACATAGGGACTTTGTTAATCATAGAAGTATCCATACCGATAATATAGGAATGAAAGAAACTGTTTTGAAAATAAGTGATTTGAATCGATTCGGTTAAAAGAAATACGACTGATTCTTTTTAGAATCAACCGCTCCGATACCACTTGTTGGCCACTTAAGTATACTGGATACAGTTTGGAAAAGTAGTTTAAACAACAAACCGTATGGAATCTAAATCGAGTGCGTAGCGGAAGTCTTGGATACGCTTAATTGCCGTGATACAAAGAATGCAGTACTTGGTGTATACTTAATATATCACGCTTATTTCAAACAAGAAAAGTGAAGGTAAATGACACGGTAATTTAAGTGGTTCGAGGTAAACCTCTACGTCCACCGGTCCTCCACACAGAGTAAAAGTTTATTATATAATTATCTGCGTACACAACTACGTAATTATAAACAAACCTATCCTTGTATCGTCACACAGATTGATACAAAGAATATCACTTTCAACCGTTCACACAGTTGGTTAAAGCTTCCTTCTTGACTAGCTTCTTCACACACGGTTCCAAAGCTTCGTCCTTATTCGTCCCACACAGTCGAATAACTTGTTGAGTTCACACAGAGCTCGGTTTTTACACGAGGTAAAAGGTTAGGTAACCGTAAGAACAAAGACTTTGAATATCAAGATCCGATGATAGTGTTCTTGATGTTTGAGCACCGTATATCTCTTTCGCTCTAACTTGCGCTTTGCTCGAGATATGTTTGCTCGGATGATAACTTTGATAGCTTTTTGAGAGTTATGTTACTTGGGGTCACTTCTTCAATGTCTTCAAGGATATATATATAGCCTCAAGAAAGTATCCGTTGAGATGTCCGTTGAATAAGATTTTCCTTCAACGGAATATGACATGATCCGATTTCGCGGGATTCTCGTAGATTCGAAGATCGAGTATTTAAATACTTTATCCTTGAGTATTTAAATACTTCTTTGTTCAACGGAACTTGACTTGTGTTCTTTCTTGTCCTTTTGTGAACTGTATGGAGAATGACTGTATTTAGGATGTCGAGACAGTTTCCATACTTGGTCTTTTTACAAGTCTTCAAGCTGTACTGACGAGCTTCACTTATGCTGATTCGAGGCAGGTCTTCAATACATGATAAATCCTTGAATCCTCGATACAGTTTTCCTTTACTGTATTTGGCATAAATGTCAAAACCTTTTCAATAACAAATAACAATCGATACAGGGATCGGGTATCCCGGCTGAATCGATACAGGGTGTTTGTTTTTCCTAACAACTCGCTTCGGCGTTATTCGTTCAAATGGCCATTGATATGCATTTGCGGCCATAGCTTCCAACAACGAGTGTGCCTAGGCCATAGTCTTTCCCATCAAAGCCCCACCGGCGACTGCATTCACGAGAGTGCGTGTAGAGGCACTCAATCTATTGTAAAACGTCTGAATTTGAAGCCAGTCTGGAAGGCCATGATGTGGGCATCTCCGTAACAAATCTTTGTATCGCTCCCACGCCTCGTGGAGCGATTCCATATCATACTGTCCAAAAGTGGTGATCTCGTTTCTCAATCTCGCCGTCTTAGAAGGTGGGAAGAATTTGGCAAGGAAGGCTTGCACTAACTCTGCCCATGTTGTGATCGACCCCGGCGGTAAGGAATTTAGCCAAAATTTCGCTTTATCCCTCAAAGAAAAAGGGAAAAGCCGTAATCGGATAGCATCGTCGGTGACACCATTGTTCTTGAACGTGTCACAAATTTCGAGAAAAGAAGCAATATGTGCGTTGGGGTCGTCATTCGGCAATCCACAGAATTGGCTCGCATGCACCATCTGAATGATCGCACGCTTGATCTCGAAATTGTTGGCTTGGATAGTGGGACGCCGAATCCCCGAAAAGTTTGCGTTAATCTGCGGCATAGCATAATCTCGAAGTGCTAGTGCCGGTTGAAGTTGCTGCACATGGTTATCTCCTCGTTGAATTTCGATATTCTCGGCCATGGTCACCGTCGTCTGTAACACTCGTTTCTCCTTCTTGTTCCTTCTAAGAGTACGCTCGAGCTCGGTATCCAAAGGTAGTAGGCCTTCGTTACCGAGTTTTCTCATGCACTACGCGAAAGATCCTGAAAGGAAAAACAAATAAAATAAATGGAATTAAATACACAAAAATAAGTAAATAAAAACATTCAAACTAAGACTAGAAATACTGAAATCGATATTAGTAAAATTTCAGTCCCCGGCAACGGCGCCAAAAACTTGTTGCGATATTTGTTGAACGCAAGTGTACGTTATCGTATACAAGTAATAAAGTGATGAGTGAGTATCGTTCCCACGAGGACTGAATCACTAACTACCGATTTTTATGTATTCTAGTTTTATTCGAACAATCGAATTTTGGGTTTGCAATTAATTACTAAAAGAATTAATAAAAGACTAGACAGTAGAAAACGATAGCTTGAAGAAAGGGAATCAAATGAT
This sequence comes from Orobanche coerulescens, assembly GCA_033398695.1. Classification (NCBI taxonomy): domain Eukaryota; kingdom Viridiplantae; phylum Streptophyta; class Magnoliopsida; order Lamiales; family Orobanchaceae; genus Orobanche; species Orobanche coerulescens. The sequence continues at coordinate 59,267,061 of CM065803.1, forward strand.
GAATAAGTCTAGGATTCTGAATCCACCTCGGTTTATCCGAATTTACTCTCGATTATCTGAAGTTAATAATTTTCCCAATTTATTGAAGGCGAAGATTGCTAATATATTCTACCGCCTCTCTCGAGGTCACTAGATTTTTCTAAAGGCGAATAACGCACTCTATCCCTAGGTGAATTAATTCGTCAATAGGCAAAAAGCATAAAATCTCCAAAAGGCCACGTAGTTCTTATGAGTATATTCCTATCTCACAGAATAAAACGGTCCTCACCAATAGTTCCTCACCAATTCTCCTCTCCCGATTCGAATTGAATGATTAAAACAATACAACTATTGGCCAGATAATTGAAAGCATTAAACACGATTGGGAAAACTCAACAAAAAGGTAATTAATTAGATAATCTCAAGCAAATCCATCAAAACGTAGGTTTCATCAAAATCCTAGATTAGGGTTTTAGCCTGACATGCTAATAAATGAAAATACAGAATTAATGAATGAAAGCATTAAAATCAAACGCAGAAGAATCTCGGATTCCTCCGTTCTTCGGCTTCCGCCCTCTGCTCTTGAAGTCTTCTGCTTCTCTTCCTCCTCTGCCGTCTCCCCTCTGATTCCAAGATTTTCCAAGATCCAAAATCTAAAGATGATTAATTAGGGTCTTAAACCCTTATTTATAGCTTTGCACAGTCTCCAAGTCGCGTCCGTGTGAGTAGGTCGTGAACTGGCTTCAAAACGGCCCAAATCCGCGCGGAGCATACAAAAACCGCCTAGTGTGCCGCGGCTCACTAAATCTGTGCCGCGGCACATTGTCTTCAGCTGGACGCCTGGGCGCCATTTAATTCATCTGTGCCGCGGCTCACTTGGACTGTGCCGCGGCTCACTTGGACTGTGCCGCGGCACAGAGTACAGTCTACTCTGTGCTTGCTGGTTGCCTTCCTGTGCCGCGGCCCTGCTTCCTTGTGCCGCGGCTCACGGCCAAAATTTGCCGTTTTTGCCCGTTTCGCCTCGTTTTAGCTTCCGGACTCCAATCATCTGACAAACACATAAAATTAAGGCATTAAAAGCTCATTTAAGCAAATTCACTCTCCAAAATAATACAAAATAATGGGAAATAAGCGTATAAAAATACGCCTAACATCTCTCGTAGCGTACGTTAACGTTGATCAACTGATCTTCACCTTTGACTTTGAATTGTGTCGGTTTGTCTCCCCAACGTCTCTTTTCCAACGGATAATATTGTACTTAGCGTGCGCTAGTATTTATTTTTAGCGTGCACTAGTATTATTTAATATTAGATTTCCAGATTTTCCGGATCATCTTTTTTACCTCGGCGTTCCAATGGATAAAATATTCAATTTTAGAAATTTGAACGGTTAGCGTGTGCTAACAAGTGTTTTGTAGCGTGCGCTACATATTTTCCAGATAACGTTCGTTAGCTTGTATAATGTACGTAAACGCTTCCTTGTTTGAATCCAGAGGCTACTGGACCTCCAATAAGTTTCCGGTAGCGTGCATAAATAATTTCATATAGCGTGCGCAAATACTTCTGAATAGCGTGCGTAAATATTCTTCCATAGCGTGTGCAAATGATTACCGTTTTTCTATCCAGACATCACTGTCTCTCTACCTTGTTTTAAGTGGGACGCGATAGCGTGCGCTAGAGAGATGTTAGCGTGTGCTAGGTTTGTCAACTTAGCGTGCGCTGATAATATAGGCTTTGCGTGCGCTATCTATCAGGTAGGATTCCAACTTGACTGCAGGTGACTTGCCTGTCTGCTTAGTACCCTCGATAGCGTGCGCCACTATGCATCCTGTAGCGTGCTCCAGGAACAAGTTTTCCTTCAATGAAATAGCTCGTTGAGATAGAATTTATTTAAATGTTTTGAATCTAATCATCATCAAAATACTTTGAGTCAACACCGAGGATAGTATGTGGGAGGGTTATCCCGAATTGTTTGACCCTTAGTTTTGGGGACGAACCTCTTTTTAAGGGGGGAGTATGTAATACCCGGCTGTAAATTCATTCATTATCATTCAGTATATTGTCACTCAGTAATTTTTCACTCATTAATAATCATTCATCATTCATATTCATTCATTGTATTCACCGTTTGGAGTAATTTTGTATCGTGTATCAGTTATTATTCGTCATTCAACCCGGTTGGAGAATCGGGCCGTGCATATCGTCATTGTCACCATTGTAGTGGGCTGTGTGTGAGGAGTAGCGCACGCTATGTACTCTCTTTAGCGCGCACTAATTGAGTACGGGTAGCGCACGCTACCTCTAAGCATTAATGCACGCTATTGTGGTTCAGGCAGACAGTCCAGAAGGCACTGGACTGAATTTAAGTTGTAGTAGCGCACACTACGAATGGTAAGTAACATACGCTAGTTGTGTGGATAGCGCACGCTAAGCAATCAGTGTAGTGCGCGCTAAGGTCCGAGCAGGCAGAGTCCAGTGGGTACTGGACTGAAATGGAATAATTCTTAGCGCACGCTATGAGTGGATATTAGCGTATGCTAATGGTATTAGTAGCGCACGCTAACACAAGCAAGGCAAGAGAACAGTAGGTTGTGGACTCCGGTATTCTGGACATCAGCCATCAGGTAACGCGCGCTAACACAAGGTTAACACATGCTAATAAGAGGCGTTAGCGCACGCTACCAATGTATGTAGCGCACGCTAACGATACAGACAGCGGGTACTGGACTACCCGGTGCACCCATTAGTGCACGCTAAGCACAGGATCTAGCGCGCGCTAAACTGGGTTTACTATATATTGGACAGTTTAGCCCCATTTCGTAATTTTTTCATTTCTCTTCCTCCTTTCGACAGTTTTGGGCGATTTTAGAATTTTTGAGAAGTGTTCTTTGAGATGCAATCATTTATCAACATCTTCAAGCTTATAATTCGGATTAATCATCATTTCATCCTCTCCAATACATTAAATCAAGGTAAACAATTCTTGGATCTAGAATTTCGGATTTTGAATGTTTCCCTCCCGATCTCTTTGTGTAAGCTTGCTTTTATGTTGGAATATGTTAGATATGGATTATCTACCTTGGATACATGTATTCCTACGGATTTATTGGTGTATATTTCGGATTTGATGAATATTTGAGGAATTGTTCTAGAACTCTTGATGTTTGACTTTGGTTATTTTGGGGGTTTCCGATTGATGTTGTCGTAACCTTGAGTTGTGGTTTCCTATTGGATTATTGATGTCATTAATGAAGTTATGTTGGGTTGAATCATTCCTTGGAGGTTTGGTATCGATATTATTGGGGTTGGTTGTAACCAAAGGGAAGAATGTTTACAACATATTCGTTAGAATGCCCCAATGAGTTTGATTATTGTTGTATCGACGTTTGAGTTGGTTATAATCGTACTTGATATGATTATTGAGCGTTTGTTTGTAATCATATTATTCAAGGTTGTTCGAGCGACCGGTATTTTCCTTAGGACATTTGTTCGAGAGAGGACATTTCATCGCCGGTATTGAGGTAAGTTAATTCTTACTCGGTTAAAAGGATATTCATTTCTTTCGTTGTTGTTCATTCATATTCATAATTCATTCATGATATACTATTCATGTCGAGACTTATAATTATCAAACTAATCATTCAATTCACGAGGAACGACAGTTCCAATCATTTCAGTGAGCTATCATTCATTTCATTATTATTTCATCCCGGTGAGTCATTCTTGACCCTTGTCGGATTGTTATTCATTAATATTCATCATGATCACTTTTGTTCATATGACCTTCTGGGTTCATATTGCATGGCTAGGTGGTTATGTGTGGAATTTTTAGTCGGGCACATGTTAGTCATGTGGTGGGTTCACCGACACAATGGACTATGCACACAGTAACGTGCCTCCGTGAGACTAATTAGGTACAAGTGCGAGTGTGTCCGGACACTCGTCTTGTGCACTTGCACGTCCCATTACGGGCGTATTATGATGCCCCTCTTCAGCTTAATTTCATAACTATGATATATAATGATTGTGTTTATTCAACTCTTGAGGATTGTTGTTCTGTGTAACTGACCCCGTTGGGGGATGTTGTTTTCAGGTCATGGCAAAGCAAAAGCACGGGAAGAGAACGATGACGGTGAGGAGTCTTAGTGATACTAGTAGGGGGCCCCAGTCCTTTTCAGTCATTCATGTTTCTTCACTTTTATTTCTGCTGCAGATTTCCGTTTGGATATTCCTTTTATTGAGTGTTGTATATTTTATCTTCATATAAAATATACATGTATTCAGTATTCTCCTGGGTGTGTTGTACTTGAAACTCCTCATCGGAGTAATTGGTAATATAATGTGGTTCGGTACTACAATTATATTATTTATTTCATTAAATGTTCATTCGCCTCGTGGGTCCCAGTTGGGGGTCCATAGCACTGTAATAGCCGCCTAGTTCGGGGTGTTATAAAAGGAACAATCGATGTAGGACTGTGGTATCGTAAAGAAGGCGGATTCGATTTGGTTGGCTACAGCGACTCGGATCTCGGAGGTTGAAAGCTAGATAGGAAGAGTACAAGCGGAACTTGTCACTTTCTTGGACCTAGACTTGTATCTTGGTTCAGTAAGAAGCAATTGGCAAACTCGCTTTCTACGGCAGAATCAGAATACTATGCTGCTGGTAGTTGCTGTATGCTGATCCTTTGGATGCAACAACAACTATCAGATTATGGAATTGGAGCCAAAGAAACACCGATCATGTGCGATAGCACGAGTGTAATTGCAATAACGCACAATCCTGTATTGCACTCGCATACTAAGCATATTCATATGAAGCATCACTTCATTAGGAATCATGTTGAGAACAAGGATGTTCGGCTGGAGAAATTTCATACAGTTATCCAGTTAGCCGACATTTTACCAAACCTCTTAGTACAGCAAGATTCTGTATGCTTCGACAAGAATTGGGAATGCTACAGCCCGAATCCCGGTAAGTTTTTACTGCTTTTACTCAACAATTAAGGGGGGACGCTATAAGACCCAAGAATACAGTATCCAACGTTAATTATTTGTACACTCAGACATTCAGAACAGCACTGTAGGAACAAAGAGACATGAATTATCCTACAACCGATGTTTGCAATAAATAAGGGGGAATATAGTATAACTCATGAATACAGTATTAATCCAAAATACTGTTGTAGGAATTGAATCCCATATGTACCTTTTAAGGGATAACGCTGTATTCTCGCGGATACATCACATACTATGGAAATTCAATTAATATTATACTTAGTATATTCGTTTTTTAAACAACTTTGAGTACACGTGCACTGTTTTAAATCAAACGTCTTTCGCATTAAATGCTTTACACGACATCTGGACTATTTTATATCAAACGCCGTGACTTTTCAAATTATTTTATAATTTCACACCGTCATTTCGGGCAATAAGGGAAGTTGAAACATCAGATGTGGGACCCGCTATCATTTCAAAATCGGATGGATAAAGATGTACCTGTAACGCTTAGTCCATCCCGTTTGTTCATTAAAACAACGGATCCCATCCCTTAAATCTGACCGTTCACTGTCTGGAAACCCTAAATCTTCCCACCGCCCACTATAAAAGGACTGTTCTTGCCCCTTTTGACTCTTTACGCTTTTTGCAAATTGAACGAGTCTTTGAGAAAAACATCCTACAGTTTACTGCAATCTTACTTTGATTTTATTTGAATCTCACTTACTTTTTCTCAGAAACTACTATGGCATCATCACAAACTTCCTCTCCATCTCTCAAGAAAACCGCAACCATCATTGACAGATGGATCTTTGCCAGATCTGTTGTTGTTGAACGTGTTTATGCTGAAGGAGATGATGTTGAATCCATGGAGTTCATTGTCTTGAGAATTCGCCAACAAGGCCTCTATCGCCTTGGAAGCCACACTACTGAGCGCTACGATGCTCAAATGGTTGAGGAATTTTCCCTCAACGCCACTGCACGTTTCTTCTATCTTGCACAGGGAGGAAATGTAGCCGACATCACTGCTATCGTCCGCAGACTGGAGATCCGTGTTGACCAAGATCTACTGCAGAATCTTTACAGGCTCCCTGCTGATGGCCTGTCCATGGAGGAACTTGAGACCTTTGGGTCCCAAGAAGTCCTAACCAAATACTACGGTTTATTCACTGGTTCAGCATCGGTCGAAACAGTTCATACTTCATGTCACAAGAAATGTTTTTGCCTTCCATTTGTTTACTTACACAATTTCTATTGTCGTGCGATTGAAAACAGAATAGGTGTTTCCGAGATGTGCACCAATTTGAGGTTCAGAATGATGGTCGCCATCATGACCTGCGAGAAGGTCAACTGGTGTCAGATTATTCTCAAGAGGCTGGAGGAAGAAGTCGCTAAACCCGCCTCTCAAAAGAAGTCTTTTGGTCTTTTTCTAAACTATATTCTGACCAAGTGCGGTGTTCCGCAAGCAAAAGAAGCAAAGAAGATTTATTCCCGAAAATACATTGGAGGAACCAGGCCCTCCGTCTTCAACAAAGAACATCTGATTGCGACAAGGCCATTTGTCCGCACTCGGCCCCTTTTGCTGATCCAAGGGACGTAACCACTAAGCCCAGAAGCGAGGAACCCTCAAAGAAAAGAAAAAGATCTCACAGCAAGTCTCCCTTTGCTGGTGAGAAGCCGAAGATGAAGCTACGGAGGCTTACAAAAGTTAAAACAGCGGCCCAACCCACTGTATCAAACCCCCAGGGCACAACCCCTGTGGAATAGATAGCTTCTACTGTGCAAACAGTAGATCCCGAGCCATTGGCGGCAACGACGGATATACAGCAATCTGCCAACGTTGAAGACTCTGGCGAGTCGACTGCCATTTTGGAGCTAATAGCCACATCTCCTGAATGGGAACCCACACCCTTTAGGGATCCATCTCCCCCTAGGGTACCAACTACTGTATGGGATCCCTCTTCGATACAGGCTCCCACACCTGTATTGGAACCTTTTCCTACAACGGACCCATGCGCTGTACGCAACCCCTCTCCCGACTCCATTATTAACATAACCCTGTTATCTGTGCAAATCGAACAGGCATTCGACCGCTTTGTTCAATGGAAAGCATATAGGCTTGCTCCGTACAAAACTTTGTACAATTGGAGCGATTGGAGTGAAGAAGAAAGATTCGTTATGGAGGTAACAGACTCTCAGAATGTTGAAGTCCTGATCCAATGGGACAACCTTTGCTGTAAAGAGCTGATTTCGAGCCATCTAATGGACAAAGCTGATGCTCTAAAGAAAGGAAAATACATGTCCATAGAAACACTTCCTATCAGTCCAAAATCTGACCACAACTCAGAGGATGACGACGACGCCTTCCAGACTGGTCTGAGGATGAGCCGTGAAGAAGCAAGCGAACAGGAGTTTTCAAGGACACAACAACAACAAGGAGAAGAAACATCAAGTCACCACCAGTCCCCTTCCAAATAGAAAGAAACTGTTCAAGACAACGAGGAATCAATCCCTCTTGTCGCGGAGGAACAATTTATCTCGCAATAGGCACCCGAGCCTGTCGCCAACGACGACCAAGCCCGCGCCATCCCACCCGAGGAATCAGTCACTCTGCCGGAGCAGGCGGACGCTGAGAGACAACAGGAGGATTCAGTCCCTCCTATACAAATGTCTACATAAACCATCTCGGAACAGGAAGAAACAGTTACCCTTATCGCCGATCAGTCCGTACAGTCGCAAGCTGAAATAGCCCCTACTGCCCCTGCACCTTCACCCATTGAAGTGGAATCCAATGACAGTTTCTTACCTAAGGATGAAAGATAATAGCCACGATCTCATGTGGTCTTCAGACAGCTAAACAGAGCCGAAGACGTTGCAAAGCACGATTCCCCCAGAACAGTAGAGAGGAACAAGCAACCGCATGCTCTAGGCTGCTAAATTGTTTTCCTGCAGGACGCCGTTAATGCCTTGCACATTGTTGAGAAAGAGATTAACTGGTTATATGAAACTGCTATCGACGAAATGACTGGTTTCAAGCGCGAAATCTCCCAAGTGGAAGAAGCCTTTCGCATTCTGCCCACTGTTATGAGGCAAGCTCTCAATAAACTTCAACAGCGCCAGGAGCAAATTCTCTTGGAATAACAAGCCAAGCTTCGAATTTCTGAATCCAAGACTACATCTGCTCTTCAGGAAACAGGATCCCACCTTCAAGTCCATGACAAAAAGATTGATGATATGTCACTAGTGCTCAAATCACTGGTTGATAGAATGTCAAGTTTTGAGACCAAACAGGATAACACAATGCAAATCCTGGAACGCCTAGACGAGAAGGTCTCTTACCTTGATGAGGCCAAAAAGGGGAGAAGAGGCTAGATAAGCTGCAAAGAGATTGAGGCTGGAGCAAGAACAGGAGATGGAAGCTGCAATAGAAGACAACATTACTGCTGCAATTACTCGATTATCATCTACTGCTCACACTATTAGGATAAAGAGAGCTCGACCTGAATTCCATGATCCAAAGTTTCCCTGGAAAAACCTCGTGTAGAAACCGCAAGTGATAAATCTCCCGGCCAACCGACAGCCAACAGTCGACGAGATAAAGGATTGGAGGAAAAATGAACTGTTAAGATACTTTGTAGTTCTTATCAGGGAATCCCCCATATTCAACAGCTGTAAGACACTGCAGGAAGCTGCCGAGGAATTCGAAAAGAGGTTGGATGAAGGAAATCTCCCCCTACAACAAAAGTTAAAATCCAAGCACAGGAAAGGAGATCTGGTTACCCACCCGGAAGACTGGATCCTTATTTTCGATAAATCAGCTGAAGGAAGATCTATCTACTTAAATCGAAACAGGGAGGCCTTGCAGAACTGGTGGAAAGAATCAAGAATGATCCAAATAGGACCTGGAGACATGCTGACTACACGAGTTAGCTTATAGGATCCTTCCAATATTTTATTATTGAAACAGCAAATTTTTGTATCTTTATTTGTGCCAAACATTGTAATCTTTGCTCAAACATCAATAAAATATATTTCTATCTTGAAAGATTACAACTCGTAATCTACTATGTTCCTGTGTGATTACGAAATTAATTCATTTGCTGAAATCAAACAAGTAAAAAAACTTGTTAAGTATATAAGCTGTAAGAAATTGTGTGCGAACAGTTCATAGATTAAGTTGTATTTCAACTAGACTATACTGTAAGATTGTGCCTGCGCGCTGATCATAAGTTTAAGCTGTAAAAACACTTTGCTGTTATATTCTACCTTTTTAGAACTTGCCTGAGAGCAGTTCACATTTCTTTAAATTGCTGAAGGCCAGACCTCTCGACAGAAGTTCAAGAAGACAACCTCTCAAAAGGATTTTGAATCAAGGTTTTGACCTCATCAAGAAGACTTGGCAATTATCAAAAAGGGGGGAAATTCTTGGTATAAACAAATCCTGTATCGAGTTTTGATAAAGAGCCAACATACAGCAAAACTGCTGTTCCGAAGACAAATGATATTATTTGACTAAACAATCCTGTATCGAAGACCTCTCATAGTGCCAACATACAACGAAAGTATAAAGTGTCTTCATACAGCAAGTAAAACATCAGTCGATATGATGCTAAGTATGAACGATGTCCTGAAAGACTCATACAACATCTTTCCATACAACATCAGCATAAAGTTAGCCTATAGCATTATGTTGGATACAGCATTGAGGTTGTAAGTATTGAGATATTCAATACTTATCCAACAGGACTGAAGACCATTGAAACGGAATCTGCCTTATTCGCTAAAGTCAAATCCCGTTTGAAAAGAAGTATTTAAATACTAAAGGGATAAAGTATTTAAATACTAGCCGACACAGATCTTCAATCAAGGAGAAAAAACCGGATCGTGGTTTATTCAAACCACTCAACACGTTGAAACGAACTATAGGCTCAACGGTTCTATTTCCAACGGATGTATTGAGAGGCTATATATATACCTCAGAGTTTGAAGATCAGTACAACCAACATATACAAGCTTACAAGCAATACGCGAACGATCTGTAGACTGAATACTCATTATCATCAGATCAAGCTTACAAGAGCGAAGTATATTTATTCCAAGTATCAATCATATCTGAGAAGAAGAAATATACTCAGTCAATCACGAACAGCCATCATCAGCTCAAGATCTTCATAGTCAAGCTGTTGTTCTAACCTGGTTACTTTACTTCTTACCTTCAAAGTAAAGACATAGTTCTGTGTGAACTAAAGAAGCTATTCTGACATGTGTGGGACGAATAGGACGAAGCTTTGGAACTGTGTGTGAAAAAGCAAGTCAAGAGAAAGCTTTGACCAATCTGTGTGAACGGTTGAAATCGACACTTTTTGTATCAATCTGTGTGAATGATACAAGGATAGGTTTGATTATAGAAATGTAGTTGTGTACGTAGTTTTATAATAAACTTTTTACTCCTGTGTGGAGGACCAGTGGACGTAGAGGGGTTTACCTCGAACCACTTTAATTACTGTGTTAATTACCTTCTGTATTTACTGTCTTCATAACTATGATTATTTTAAGTATACACTGCATACCTAGTTGCTGTATTTACAGCAACTTACTGTTACAAGACTTCCGCTATGCACTCTAACTTCCAAATCGTACAGCTTGTTGCTTAAACACTTTCCAAGCTGTATACTTAGCGTCCAACACTTGGGCACTGATATCAGGATCAACTCTGAGAGGTCCCTGAGAGGTGTAGTCTACCAGTTGTATGTTATGTTATTTCCTTGCTCTGTCGTTTCGAATTTCGAGTATAAACTTCTTTTATTAGAAGTGGAATGGATGGTTGAACTCCTCTATTTTCAACTCTGTCGACTCGTTTGTGTTTGTTGACATTTTCTGAAGTTATCTTATCTTTTGCTTTTTGTTGATCGACCGAGTTGTGATATTGTTTCGGATTAATCCGTTTGTCGTTGTGACTTTTTCCGAATTCGGTTCCATTCCTGTAAATCTTATTTAAATGCATATCTTGTCATTTTCACTGGATCATATAATGTCTTGAGTCGAGCTGTGAACTTCGGAGATGCTATTTGATTCTTGTTATTCGTTGTGATTCGGATGTGGTGGTTGAACCGTTGTTGTTGTCTCGATCGTTGTTGTTCGATCGTTTGTTGTCCGATATTTGTTGATCTCGTATCATGATTTTTGAACGTTCAGATCACTTCGTAATTTTCGTAAGTTCAGGAAATTAGCTTCTTATTCGATCTTCCAAACCTTGGGTTGTGGAAATTCGTATTTGTTCAGCGATTAGTTCGTGCTTTGATTCCCGTGTTGTCCTGGTTGGTCAACCATATTGATTTTGTTTGTTGTATTTTGTTATCATTCTGGCGTAGTGATATGGATGGTAGCAGCCACGTGCTGCATGTGATTCGTTGCAGGTCGTTGGCAACGGATAGCATGTGTTATATGATATTGTTCTGCATTGATCATTTTATGTTTTAAGTTTCGGGGACAAAACTTCTTTTAAGGGGGTAGAATGTAATACCCAAGATTTTTCATTTTTTGTCGCCTCGAATTAATTGTCGTTTGGTGCCGGTTATTTGCTTCTTGTAATCTATTGGATTTCATGTTTTGAAATGTGCCCGTTATTATTTTGAATCATAACTAGTGTATTAGTGAAACCGAGATGTCGAACGTCTAAACCGAGCTGTCGGAGTTGGACACGACTGAGTCACAACCGCACGTTTTGGGGCAGAGACTCGCCTGGCCGAGTTATGTCCGTAAGGGACCTGCCGGTTACGGCCGTAAAGTGACTGCTGGTTACGGACGCAATAGGTGCTCGGTTACGGCTGCAATGAAGTGGTCGGTTACGGCTGCAATGGGTTGGATGGTTACGGCCGTAAGGGTGCTGCACAAATTGGGCAGAAAGGTCGGGAAGGCCGATTACGGCCGTAATGCACTGCCTATTACGGCCGTAATGGCTCGGCATATTGGGTATATAAGGCGTGGACACGAGTGTGGTCGGCACTTTTCCTCCTTTCTTCATTTCTTTCGCGATCCTTCGACAAAATTCGAGACTGGCACATCTTTGAGGATCATTTGGCAAGTTTGCTTGGTGTCTATTATCATCATCTTCCAATTTCTTGTCATTCGGATTGAAGGTAATCCCTTGTAATTTCCTAGAATTGATTTTTCGGAAGTTCATTCTTGACTTCGTTGTTTCATCCAATTCTGATGGAAAGAATGATGTTGTTGGGCATCGTGGACATGATTTATGGATTTTTATATTCGTATCTTGAATTCGTTTGAGTCCAACATTGATTTTCATGTTCGTAGAGAGCCTTGAGCATTTAATGTCCGATTAAATACCTCTAAGGGTTTTCCATTGGTTCTTGGGTGCGTTTCTCGTCGTTGTTAACCGCTATACTTGTAGTGATCATGTTTTTGTTTTTTTCGCCAGAGGATTTTAGGTGTTCGAGGTTTCCTGGTCGAGCCGTGTTCATCGGAGGTTTCGGTAACGATTATTGAGGCAAGTATCTTGCCATACATTTCATGTTTCATGGACGAAATAGTTGGTAAATGATTTTATGTGCAATCCAATGTTTAATGAACTTTAAAAAGGATCGGTATGTTCTCGATAAATGTTGTCTTTCAAAATATAACTCGTATGCTTCGTGAATAAATGTGTTTTCGGAATATGTGCATTAGTTTAGTATGTTGGAAGATGTTATAATCATATTTCGTGAATATAGTAGACCGAAATCCCTTGCCGAGGATTTTGTATTAATACGTATACTTGTTCGGTGAATATGTGGCGTTGTATGATATTAGTTGTTACTCCATTGTAAGGAGGTTGTGGTGCTTAGTATTGTTTGGTATTGGTAATTGTTTGTTGTTTTGTGATTGTTGTAAGTGATGTGCCACCGGGTAAGATTGTTGAATCTCCGGGATCCGTCCTTGCTAGTACGGGTCGGGCGTGACCGTAGGGTTATCTAATCGGGTATGTCTTTTGGGGAGTCCGAGGTTCGTGGCTTGCTAGCCCGATGTCGGGATAACTTGTGGGGTTAACCAATACGGGTATGTCTTGCGGGGACTCTGAGGTTCGTAGCTTGTTAGCGCGATGCCGGGATAACTTATGGTTGTGGTTTGTTTATGTGATATACGTGTCATGGGTTGTCCAATCGGGTATGTCTCGTGGAGGCTCCGAGGTTCGTAGCTTGCTAGTGTGATGTCGGGATGACTATGAACGTATGTATGGTTATGGTTATGCGATTGTTGTCACGGTGACATGTGATTGGTATGGTTTTCCATTGGGTTATTCACTCGGGTATGTTCTGCGGGAGCATCTGAGGTTCGTGGCATGTTAGTACGGGACGCGAATAATCCTTGGGAATATGTTGTTATGGATGATTGGGTCATGGACCCCGTGTTCTGTGATCAGAATGGTTTGATTGGGTCATGAACCCCGTGTTTTTGTAATCGAAATGGTATGATTGGGTCGTGGACCCCGTGTTTTGTTATCGGGATTATATTTTGGAAAAATGATCTTTGGGCCGTGTCCCTAAGTGTTTTCGAAAGTCTTGAGAATTCTTAAATCCCAAATATTTTCAAAACTCCCGAGATCGTAAATGTTTTCTCAAATTGTATATCGAACTCCAGTTTCCATTTTTCATTATTTGGAACGGTTTTATTCTAGTGAATTATCTCGGGAAGTCTGTTGTTATTTATGTCTGGACGATTATTTCTAATCTTATATTCTTAGAGTATGATATGTATGGCTTGTCTTTGTATTTATACTTGCACTAGCAAAACAGTGGAGTTTTGCTAACCCCCGAGTATTCAGGGGGTGGATGTTTGTATTGCGTCCAGGTACTTGTTGGTTGTTGGGGAGCGAATCACATGATCGATATGAAGCATGATGGAAGACGACGATACTAATCACATGAAGACCAGTCGATGAGTATTTTGGTAGAGTTTTGTTGTTTGTCCCTCCGTTGTGTTATTCTCCCATTTTATGGGAACGTTGATGTATTCCAACCCCTGCATGGGTATGAGTTGTGAAAAAGAGTTATGTATGTTTGATGTGTATGTCGTGGTAAAAGACCAAATCAGTCTAGTGGTTCGTTATTAGCAATGTTGGCATGTATTGGTATATTGTGTTTTCTGTATTTAGCCTGGTAGATCCTCACGGAGAGGGTCTGCGGCGCTGTAATATTCCCGAGTGGTTTAGGGGGGTTATAAGATTTACACGGATCACAAGAGTCGGAAGTATATCTTCAGTCAGAAGGAGTTGAACAGGAGACATCATAGGTGGTTGGAGTTAATTAAAGATTACGATCTCGAGATCCTTTATCATTCGGGCAAGGCCAATGTAGTGGCAGATGCGTTGAGTCGTAAGCCGATGGCACTACAGATGTTAGAGGTACTTACGCCTCAAAGTAGGATCCAGCGGGATCTAATTTGTCAGAATATCGAAGTTTGGGTTCGGAGAGTTTAGGGTCAGTTATGTGCGTTAGAAATCACTTCGTCTTTGGTTGTGATCTGTTTTTAGTCCAGTTAAGGAAGGACATGAAGAAGGGGAAAGCCCCTGGATTTGTAATTCAGGATGATGTAATTCTGAGGTTTCACGGCAGATTATGTGTACCGAGTGATATTGAGTTGAGACAGAAAATCTTGAGTGAAGCTCATACTACGCCTTATTCCATACATCCTGGTACGAGCAAAATGTACAAGGATGTAAGGAGTAACTACTGGTGGAGTAATTTGAAGACGGACGTTAGTGAGTTTGTGTCAAAGTGTCTGACCTGTCAGCAGGTTAAGATCTAGCATCAGCGACCCGCGGGGTTATTACAACCACTTCCCATTCCGGAGTGGAAGTAGGAGGACATTTCTATGGATTTTGTTACCAGTATTCCTAGGACTCGGACTGGAATGAACATGATTTGGGTTATTATCGATTGACTAACCAAATCAGCTCATTTTATGGGTATTAAGGATACTTGGGGACCGGAGAGACTAGCACGAGTATTTATTGCAGAGATCGTGAGGTTGCATGGGACTCCTAAGAGTATTGTTTCAGATCGAGATGGCCGGTTTGTGTCACATTTTTGGCAGGCTGTTCATCGAGCTTTGGGAACTGAGTTCAGACTCAGCACATCCTACCACCCTCAGACAGACGGACAGCCGAAGCGAACGATACAGATGCTGGAGGATATGTTGAGAGCCTGTGCTTTAGACTGGAAGGATGATTAGGAGTCGCACTTGCCATTGATCGAGTTCACGTACAACAATAGTTGGCGCGCCTCGATCGAAATGGCACCATTTGAGGCATTGTACGGAAGGAGGTGCAGATCGCCATTGTGTTGGGATGATGCATCCGAATTGATTGGCACTGAACCAGATACGGTAGTTGAGACGAGAGAGAAGACTGCTTTGATTCGTGATAGGTTGTTAACGGTCCAGAGTCGACAGAAGTCTTATGCCAACACGCGTCGCCGACCGTTGGAGTTTGAGGTGGGAGACCATGTTTTTATGAAGGTGTCGCCGACTCGGGGAGTTTATCGCTTCGGCTGGAAGGGTAAACTTATCCCGAGATATATTAGACCGTTCGAGATTTTATAAAGAGTTGGAGAGCTTGCATATCGGTTAGGTTTGCCGCCGTCCTTGAGTCATATGCATAATGTATTTCATGTTTCCCTACTTTGGAGGTATGTACCGGATCCTATCCATATTATTGATTTTGGAGAGATTGAATTGGGTCCCAACATCACATTTGAGGAGAGACCGATTCAGATTTTGGAGCGTCGGCTGAAACAACTTAGGGACAAAACCATTCCTTTGGTTAAAGTGCAGTGGTCGAGACATGGATCAGAGGAAGCGGCTTGGGAAATGGAGGATAGTATGAAGGAGAGATACCCCAAGTTATTTACTTTGTAAGTTTCGGGACGAAACTTATTTTTAGGGGGAGAGAATGTAATATCAGCACTTTTTATTTTTAGTAATTTCTATTTTTAGTATAATTTCATTTCGGTCGACTCGCTCGTTGTTGTTTTGGAATTATGAAACTATTTTGTTCTGCATCCATGGCCATCTGGATGAGTTTCGGAGTTGTTTTTATGAGATTTTACTTGTTGTGTGACTTTTCCGCGTTTAGGTCAATTCTCGTAAATCTCGTTCTAATCTGACGTTTCGTTACTTCTACGAGTTCCTTTAATAAATCCGGATATGTTACAACTTTCTGAGTTTGTCGTTGAGGTCTCGAATCTAGATTTTCGAATGTTTGGATTGTTTTGTAAATTCTTATTATTTTGGGCGTTGATGTTAATACTTGTTTATTCCGACCTTCGGATGGCCAGAGGCATGTGATGGGTTTTATGCTTATCTCGTCGGTAGGGGACTTCAGTATATCTATTGGACCTACCCTTGTATCTTCATTCCAGTGGTTGTCGAGCCATTAGTTTAAAACAGGTCTGATCAATTTTCAGGGCCAAGTTACGGTCGTAAGGTAGCATGTATTACGGCCATAAGTTTCCATGCATTACGGCCGTAATGTCACCTTCGTAGCGGCCGTAATGAAGGTGTGAAATTGGTCCAGTGAGTTATGCAACACCATTACGGCCGTAAAGAGGCATGTGTTACGGCCGTAACGCCTGCCCAATATATAAAACTGGGCAGCAGTTTTCTTCTTCATTCTTCACCCGTTTCTCCTTCTGCGCGATGGAAGCGACTCTTCAAGCCAGAATTCGTCCGATTTCCACCCAAACTCCATTAGAGAAGTGTATTCGAGCTTCATAACATGACCCTGGCACCTAATCATCTGTGGTTCCACCTTCAAATCGAGGTATATTCCTAGAACCCTAGTTTTTTGGGATTTCGGGATTTTGTCGTGATTTTACCCTTCGAATCCGATTTAGCTTTGATAAGTTGGTAGATTACGATTGTGTAATCGTAATCCCATGCTTTCATTATAATTTAATGGACTAAACTTCAAAGTTTTCACCGTTAATTGATTAGGATCGATTATGACTTCGTGGTGACCGATGAATTGTCCCAACGGGTAGCACTAGGATGAATTCTTATGTTTCCGCAATTTTGAGGTTGATTGTATATCGTTATTGTGATAGGAGCGAATTTGTTAAGATTATTCGGACCGAAACCTTTTCTTTTCGCCATTTCCTTCACGTCATATTATTCAAGGCAAGTACATGTATTTCATTCCGTTATGTGTGTTACGGTTTTCATGCGATTGATGAAATGTGATATTGGGTGTGTGTGTTGTGATTCTTCCACCCGGGGATGGTCCGACGGGGCCTCTGGGGGTCGATACTAATGGGTACAGCCGCAGAAGTGGTTTCCCACTCGGGGATAGTCCGACGGGGCCTCTGGGGGTCGATACTAATGGGTACGGCCGTGGGATACCAACTGTGGATAGTTGAGATGTTGAGACGTGATGATATACCATTTTGATGTAAATGTGATATTCCGGAATATGATTTTCAAATGCTTTCTAAATGAGATGACTATGTTGAATCATATATGTATATAATGTAGTGTAATTGTGTACTTGCACTAGCTATTCGAATGCTAACCCCTTAAATGAGGGAAATGCGTCTTATGCATTTCAGGTATCGGTCGAGCTGAGGAGCCGGCATGGGACACGTATACAAAGGATGACCCAGCATGATGATGAGGCTCGAGTCTATGTTAGATGTTTTGTTACCATGTTTACTTGGGTGTCGGAGTTAGTCTGGTTATTTTATGAATATTGTTAAAGTCCCATGCGTGGCAATGAACTTGTGTTACCTTATGCCTTATGATGTTTAACTAAAATGTTTTGGCCGAGGCCACGGACCTATTTTACTATTATTAATGTGTCCTATGGGATTTATTTTGTGGATTATGTGTCATGTGTTAGCCTGGTAGACCTTATGAAGGTTCTACGACGCGTAATGTCCCTTATGAGAGTTGGGGTGTTACAAGCCTTGTACTTTCAAATAAGATTTTATGACGGTATTGATAAATAGATTTTATAGACTCTTAGAACATTTTTAAAAATATATTACCGTCATCGCCGCTTAGGCGTATTTGAAATATTTGTAAAGATGTCTTTTAGCTTTGTGGGTTCCGGTGTGGGGCCCACATCACTGTAATATTCCCGGATGGCTCTGGGGGTGTTACAGAAAATGGTATCAGAGATTTGGGTTTTTATTGATTACCCAGGCTTGTGTGTTATGTCGTTTACCAGTGTGACACAGTGATTGTTTTAAATTTATCTAAATGTTATTAACGTGTTTCTTCGGAAAGAGATGTGTTGTGATCTCGAGTCAAACCGATTTCGCAAAACGTATTTTTTGAAAAATGTTCGTATCGTGTATATTATAAAGTTGAGACGTGTCAGTATCACGGGAAATCGTCAGCTTCACGATCTGTAAGTATTTGGATTTTTGGATAACATTAAGGTTATTTGCAATTATAAGTTGATGTACTTTGAGAAACATTTGGAAAAATATTATGTGTTATAGTATGAGGTAGCAGAATATAATAGTTGGGACAGAATCGATGATATTGAGAAACTATGATTTTAGAAAGTCAATAGCTTGGGTAAACTTGGAAAACGGAGTTACGTATTTAGGAGAAATGTTGTGGATTGTTGAGAGGAATATGTAGTCATGCTAGTTCATCTTGAGCTACACGAAACCATTTATGAACATTTGAGAATGATACTTCCCAAAATGTTATATTTTGAATAAACTATTTTGCTCGCTAAGTACAAAGAATGTATCTTCTTAAATTTATTTTGAGAGACAGTATTGTTGTCTTTAAAAACATGTTATATCATGGCATAGTTAAAGTGTTGCAGAATAGGATAATTATCGATATTGCGAGTCATCTGTGGAAAAGAGCGATTTTAACAAGCTCTACACAACAAGATTTGGGATTCTATTGTGTGGTTTTCCGATCGAGTGTCAGTAGAATTGTTGTGGAGGCGAATTGGTATACAATAGTATGGATGTAGTCAATCATTTGCGTAATTTCATTTTACTTGATCGTGTGTATTCGAAAAGGAATTATCATCGAGTGCTTGACATAAGCGAGGAAATTTAACTCTTTGGAAATTGATTTTTGTAGTCTTACGAATATATACATGTTTTGAGTTTTGAAATTCTTGAAAGAACTTTCAAAATGGGTTTTATTGACAAGATTGTATGATTTCAAAGCTGTTTGAAAAATGTGATTGGTATACGTACAACTGTGGTGCATAATGCATATCATGGTGAAGTTCTGAGTAAGACTCATGAGTTGGATAACACATCAAATGGTACGATGAAAAGAGATTCTAATTTTAGCATGGTAGTTTGGAGTATCCAGGAATAACCGGTCAGTTGATTAGATAAGATAAATATGTTGCATGTTGTAGATTCAGCACAAAATAGGATTTTGGAACTTTGGGTTTTGTGAAACCGGGGCATATGTGCTATGTTCTCTATTGGTGTGATAGTAGCGTGATTTTGCTATAGTGATTTTTGACTTTTGAGCCATATTGATTGGTCGTTCATACTCCATGTTTGATTGGATATGTTCGACAGTTTGCGACTGGTTGTTCATACACCCGAAGGGTATGCTCAACAGTCGGGTGTCTTTCATTGAGACCCACTGTATGTGATTTGTGTAACGTTTTGAGAATTTTATTCTCGCTAATATCTTTCCATGTGGTTCTTTGTTGATCGTGTTGGAGCTTACCATGTGATGGTATTCTCGGTCATTGTTGATCTTTCATTGGTAGTATTGGAGTTTATCATGTTGATGATATTCTCGGTTGATGTATTGGTTGATCATTGTTATTGATTGTATGAGCGTTCGGACTTTGTGTTGATGTTCCTGGACTTGTTGTCATTGTTTTGGGGTAGCTGATCTACAGATATATCGTGTATTATTATTTTTTATCAGGATTGGGATTTGATTGTGCGATCCGGCAGACAGGATTTGACGCAGATAGATTATTCCATACTTGAGTTATAATGATGTATTTTGTTGAAATTTGTGTAATTGTGACTGTAAACGTATTGAGGCTTTGAAGGGGAGTCAATTGCTAGTAATCACGGGAGATAATCGACTTCATGGACTTGTAAGTATACTATTTTGGTTATTCGTTTGTGGTGATGATTGTTTGTCTTCATAATAATTTTGGATATTTTGGTTGAACTGTTGTTTATGACGAATTGCAATTTTTGAGGACAAAACTTAATTTAAGTGGGGTAGAATGTAATATCTTGAATTTTTACTATGGTTGTTTAATATTATTCTATCCGAGTTATTTTGCACAGTGTGGAATCTGTGTAGTAAGGATAAAGTAATTGAAGGACTAAGACAGCTGCATTGGTATAATTGTCGTATTTGGTCGATAATTGCAGTTGAGGATATTGTGTATCGTATGATAATATTATTGGAATGAATATATGTATTCAGCATATCACGTATATGTATCCAGTATGTCGAGACGATGGACACGAACAGTTGGAATCAGCTAAGTATAGCCTGATTAACGTACGGTAACATAAGGACTTAGCGCACGCTAATGTGCAGAGCTTACGTACGCTAAGAAGGACCGTTAAAGTACGTAAGATCATATTGGATAGGATACAGGCTGTGGCCGACAGGTAGGTCCCGACCTGAGTCATCGGTATTTAGCACACGTTAATGCATAAAGTTAACACACGTTAGTGGAGAACAGACCAGAGGGAATCTACGTATGGACCCAGCTACTTTCGGCGCATGTCCCGATAAGGTCAACGGATTTTTTCTATGGAAGATTAGCACACGTTAAGCGTAGGGCTTAACGCACGCTAATATCAGATCAGCCAAATGGAATCCCGTCTTTGTTGTTTGCTTTCGGCACGTGGACCCAGGCATCTTCGGAGTAGGTGCAGAATTATCGAGTCAACTAAGAGTAGCGCACGCTATGGTTGGAGAATTGCGTACGCTAATGAGTTTATTACTGTAGCAAGTCGACGCCGACATTATGTACGATACGGCATGATTTTTGCATATGTAAACCATTGTGCGAAGCAAGGCAGTAGCCTCTGGACCACGATAGTGCACGCTAACTGAGGGCAGTATATATATGTGCAGTTGGGAATTATTATTCATTTCTGTCTTTTTCTTTCCCTTCATCCGATAGAGGAAGTTCTTGGGGGAGGTTTTAAGGTTCCAAACACTTGAGTATTATGGAGTTGATCGTCCTTAACAACATTGAACTTAGAAGTGATTGGAAACGGATTCAACCTTGGGATTCAATCTATTTCTTTAAAGAGGTAATTACTCTTCACTTTGGGATTTCGTCTTGGATTGAATAATGATGTTCTTGAGTTGATAATCATCATACAAATGAGTTGATAAGTATGATTATGAGATGGATTACCGAATTATGTTGATGTTGTTGTTGATATATGGATATTGATATGATTTTTATGGTTTCGAATTGTGTTGTTTATCTTCAATAGATATGTTGGTTAATATCTCCTTTCATTTTTGGCTTCTTGATGTTATTGTTGTTGTTTACTTGATATGTTGATAAATATGGGAGTGATGTTATGATTCTTGGTGTTTCATGGAGTTTGTATTGAGAAGGAATATGATATGATGATATATGTCTTGGATTATGAGTTAGATGATGGTTTAGATGTTAGAACACATTGGACTATGTCGTTTTGTTGATTGTGAACATAATTACGGGTTAATGGATGTTCTTGAAGAAGTTCTTGGTCAATATAACATATCAAGATGATTATAAGTTGAAGTATAGATGTTCTTAGATATGCACATGGAATGTTCATATCTAGAATTAAGTTATGTTGATTGATGATGTAATTTTCGTATAACAATACGAGTATAATAATGAGATTGAATTGGAAAGATTATGATTAATCTTGGGATATGATTATTCATGATATTGAACTATTTGGATAGTTCAGATTGGTGATTATATCAGTACTATTTTCCTATGAGTTTACAGTTATGAAAAATGAGGAATCTTGTTAATCCGTATATGAGATTGATTTCAGAATTGAGTATGTTATAATCCTTGTTATCGAGTTGGATTGATTGTTGATATGATTATCAGATTGTGGAATCGTATTGCCGTTATGAGTTCCTAATTGTTCGAGTTGGATTATTCGAAGTTGTGTTTAATCGAGACATTGTGGAACCATTGAGTTTGTTGATTGGTTATATCGATTGTTCATTGTTATCGAACTTGTTGTTTATCGATTATTGCAATAGGTTGTGTTAATTGATAGTCGGTTAGAACCGTGTGATGCGGTTGAGTTCGAGGATGTTCATGAATTGCTTTAGTCAGAGTCAAGGAGCTCGTAGACGAAGACAAGGAATTCCTAGCGGTTTCACTATCGTCGTATCAGTATCGAGGTAAGTTATTACTTGTTCAGTTTATAATATTTAATGAATGGTTTCAGTTTCATTTCATAGATAATGCATATAGAAATGATTATAAGTTTGAACTCTGGAGATTTAGATTGTATGTTGTTTTCTGATTTTGGGAGTTAAATCATAACATATATGATTTACGTTCGTTATTGGTACATTTGGGTATTGAAGATACATTGTGGTAAAGACGAGGATATGAGTTATATATAGTCCATGATATTTTGGATCGTCAAATATTGAGGATAATCGTTGGTGATGGTTTTTGACATTGAGATTGCTCTCAAAGGACTCGGGGTAAGTACTCTAATCAATTTTGTCATTTAGTGTCGATCATGTTGTAATACATTCGTGTATCGTTGTTGTCATGCATTTATGTTGTTGTTATCACGCATTTGTGCATTGTAGTTGTTTTGTCCACCAAGTGTTGGTCCGAAGGGATCATCTTGGGCATCTAAGCTGTGTGCGATGGATCGTTGGACGGGTTTTCCATCACGTATTGGTCCGATGAAATCATTGTGGGTATCTATGCTGTGTGTGCTAGATCGTTGGATTACCATGTGTAGTTGTGCATGTGTATATTGTTGGTTATCCACCACGAGTTGATCTAATAGGATCATCGTGGGCATCTATGTTGTGCGCGCTGGATCGTTGGATTACCATAATTATACGTTGTTGTTATTATTGTGAGCATATTGATGTCATGTGAGTATGCATTTGTAAGTCTTTTGTAGGACCATGTCCGTATGTTGTATTGATCTGATCTCGTATTATACTGACATGATCCGTTGTGGCATTGCGCATCTTGAGGTATGTTTCGTAATTCCTTCTTGGTACTTGTGTTTTGATGGTCAATCGATTATTATGTGGATATTTGAGGATGTTATCCGATGGATTGGATTGGTCGGAGTTGGTATATTTTCGTATTGATGAGTTATGATGATGTTTGAGGATCTCGATATTGTTTGGGATACAGTACAGATGTTTGGGTATGAGTTTATTGTGTTGTTGAGAATACAAGATGTGAAATACGGTAAGGATTACCTTGGTAAGGATTATCACGAGTTGATAAAGTTATGGCGGTAAGATTTAATTGGTAGTATTCCTGGTACTTTCATTGGTGTGTAATTATTGATGTGATGTGATCGTTATCATTGTTGAGTATTATGGCTGACCCCGTCGTGGGCTTTATTTTAGGTACTCGGAGTTTGAGCTTGTAGCGGTTGTGAAGGGATGAGCTTCCCGGATGATACTGGCTATGGTGTGTATTTGAGAATCGAGCATTTTGACTAGTTGTTATTTTCCGCTGCAAAAGTATTGTTAACTATTTGTTATATCCGCTGCGAGTGTGTTTTAAAATGGCTTGCTAGTATTTTACGAACTTGGGTTTATTTTGGAAAATCATTTTCTAAACTATTTTGCTAGTACGTTACAGCGATGGCTTAACGTATACTTTTAAATCGATGAGTTTTGGCATTTTAGCCTTGTACTTTTGTAACTCCCCAAAAATTTTCCGAGGTACTACAGTGCCGTGAATCCCGTGTGGGACCCACAAGGCTAGTTTAGGAAATAGATAATTTAAGGAAATTACAATAAATGATAAGTCCACTGTTACATATCATGAGACCCAATGGTTTTAAGAAGAAAAACAATTCAAAGTTCGATTATTACACAACGGAGGTTTTTGAAATCAAATTTAATTTAACAGTGGCAAGCGATTATTCCAACACCGTTCAAGTCTGACTCGGGAATGTCCTGCACATGATTAACAAATTTACCTGGCACGATAAATCATGCCAGATAACCAGGGTCAGAGAATGCATACCAATAACAATTACTAGCAACGATATACACAATTTTACCAAGTACAATGCCATATAACCAACAGAGAATATTTCATCACACGACCGACTTCGTCCTTCTCTTTTATCACATAAACCCCAAGGTTGCAACCAAGGGTCACGAAAGTATCCACACGGGAATACCCCGGAACATAGGTGCCCAATTCGGGTCTTATCCCCTAACACATTTCCATACGGGTACCATACAGGTTTTATCTCAACACATAAGCCCATTTATAACACATTTTAGAGAAAGACAACCGTCGGCATTTATCAACAATGGCACATACATAAATACGAAATTACAACAATATTAGCATTTCTTGAGCAAGATTTCACTTGCCTGTGATCCGACGGTAGGTACTTTATGATAACCAAAATCCCCACGCCCGCTCGAGCTTAACCTAATCACGTAATATCTGATTAATGCCTCGTACGGATCATGATGAATAAAGTTAGTCTCCCTTTCCCAACCGAATTCCTAACGTAGTCTTAATTACCAACATTAGTATCGTTTTTCTAAGTTCATAAGCATTATGTTCCATTTACCATTCAATTCTACGGTTAACGTTAAATACGTCAATTCGTTCGACAAGATCATCCCTACCACTATTCGGTTGGCAGCAATTGACCATATCATAACCAAATCCCATACTACTAATCCAAGTCTCTATTACGAGTACTACAATCGATAAACTATCATTTTACATAATGATTTCGGCTAACGATTCTCAATGACATTAATATCATCGAATTAATTTCCCTATTAACGTTTAACGTTGATCATCAGTTTGCAAGAGTAATTAGCTACGACTAGTTTATCAAACGGTGATGAATTCCTACGAAATCCTTCTACAATTTATTCGTCGATTATATATGGTCCCAATGTAAATTAAGATTGAAGTTCTTGCATGTGATTATTACAACGAGTTGTATGAAAATGAAATATATGAACAATGATAACTTTGATTCTACAAGTTCGTCCATTTAGATCGTTTACGAGATTTTAGCAAAATCTACCCAAATACCCATAATCTAACGAGTAATAATCAATAATATTGAAGAGATTACTTCAAGGACCGATAGACTTATCTTAGAAGATGAAGAATAATGAAGGGAGTTGACGAATCCACAAGAACTTTGAGGAGGAACGAAAAGTGGCTTGAATGACTTGGATAATCTTCACCGGAGCTCAAGAAATCACCTCCTTAATGCTAATTCAAGTATATGAGAGGCTAGAAACCGAGTATAAGGCTAGGAAATGCTCCAAGGGTGTCTTCTTGCAAGGTTGGGGTCGTGCAAATGAAGAGGGGAAGTGTTATTTTATAACACTCGGTTTGGATAACGTACGTTAATGATACAGAGATTACGTACGTAAGCTAGTTACGTACGTTGTTGGCCACTAAGTATACTAGATACAGCTTGGAAAGTGTTGTAAACAACAAGCTGTACTGTTTTGAATCTGAGTTCGTAGCGGAAGTCTTAAATACAGTAAGTTGCTGTGGATACATCAACTCGATGTACAGTGTATACTTAAACAATCACAATATTTAAATCAATAAAGGCAGAAGGTAAATAACACAATATTTAAAGTGGTTCGAGGTAAACCCCTCTACGTCCACCGGTCCTCCACAGAGGAGTAAAAAGTTTATTATAATTACTGCGTACACAACTACGTAATTATAACAACACTTAATCAATATATCGTTCACACAAATTGATATAAAGATCTTAGCTTCAACCGTTCACACAGATTGGTTTGAGCTAACACTTTGACTGGCTTCTTCACACACAGTTCTGAAGCTTTGTCTTCTTCGATGCAATTCTTTCACACACAGTTCCGGAGTAGCAAAGATTACTCAGTCCACACAGGGCTGATCTGGGTTTGTTCAAAGATAGTACATGGTATGAACAACAGCTTTGACTTTCTGAGCTTCTAGCTGATGATGTGTTGTTCATGATTTGAGCATTGTATATCTCTTATATCTGTATATCAGAAAGCTTGGGAGATATGTTTTGCTCTGATGTATATGATAATAACTTCGTAAGCTTTTGGTTTTCGGTAACTGATCGTCAACGCCTCGAGGAGATATATATAGTCTTCGAAATATATCCGTTGGGCAAAATTATGTGACAACAGACTTTTGACTGAGATCCGAATATTGCGGGATTTGAAGATCTTCTGACTTACAGTATTTAAATACTTTATCCTTTAGTATTTAAATACTTCTTTATCAACGGGACTTGACTTCTAGCGAATACTGAAGATTCCTTCTTGTCCTGTTGAGAGCTGTATGGAAGGATCACTGTATAGACGATTCGAAACAGCTTCCATACTTTAGCTTTGCGGGACTCTGCTGGATCAACGAGAGGTCTTCGATACAGGTTGTCACTTCAGCTTTTCGATACAGTTTGCTTACTGTATGCTAGATTGGCATATTGTCAAAACATACTGACACTACGATCGATACAGGGCAGCATAGATACAGTAATTTGTTGTCTCAATAATTTTGATACCGGGTATTGTTATCCCAATAATTTCAGCTAGAGGTTGTTATCCCAACAATTTCCACCTTTTTTGACAATTTTCCAAGACTTTAAATCTTTCAAGTCTTCTTGATGATGCCAAAACCTTCTTCATGAAGCGAATAACCTTCTTGATGGCTTTTAGCAACTTAGTCTAATTTTATGAACTACTCGCAGGCGAGTTCGATACAGCTAAGAGTTTTTTACAACTTAAGCTTATGATTGGCGTGTAGGCACAATCTTACAATGTATTCTAGATGCATACAACTGAATCTATGAACTGTTCGCAGACAAGTTCGTACAGCTTTGATTTTTAAACAAGCTTCTATACTTGTGATTCATTTCAGCAATTAAATTAAATTACGTAATCATATAATAACACAGTAGATTACGAGTTGTAATCTTTCAAGACAAGAAAATATTTTTATTGATATTCAAAATAGAGTACAAGGATTTGCTGTTTTGAAAGAAAAATTCCAAACAAAAAATACAAGGATTTCAGCTCCTATAATCCGAGTGTCTCCATGGCCTCTTCTTGGGATCATGCTCGGTTCCACGCCACCAGTGCTGTAGGGAATCATTGCCTCGGTCTAAGTAGATTGCTCTACCATCGTATGATCTGTCGAAGGCAAGAATCTAGTCTTCTGGATGGGTGATCCGATCTCCTCTTCTATGCTTGGACTTCATTTCAATTTGGATAGGAAGCTTTCCTTCTTCTAACATCTTCGTAAATTTGTCTGCAACCTCCGCTAATGTTTTATAACCTTTGAAGATGGCGGATTCCCTGACGAGTTTTGCAAAATATCTCATCAGTTCATTTTTCCTCCATTGCTTCACTTTTTCAGCAGTGGGATGGCGGTTGGTTGGCAGACGAATTTCAGAAGGCCTTTGGATCATGGTTTGCCATGGGACGTTGGGATCATGGAACTCAGGTCGAGAACCTAAAATCCTATAGCTTTGAGAGGGTGGAGCTAATTTATTCAGCTCTGCAGTAATGCTGTCTTGAGCAGCATTAAATTCCCTTTCATGCTGGAGCCTTGTTCTCCTCGCGGCTTCTCTCGCTTCTTCCCCCTTTTTGGCATCATCAAGACATCCTAAGATTTCCAGAGCGGCATCCTGTTTCATCACAATGTTTGTCATTCTCTCGACAAGGGTGGAGAGCACCTGCAACATATCTTTAATATTTTTGTTGTGGGCTCGAAGCTTGGAAGTTGTTTCGATCATGGCTGCTGCTGTCTTGGCCTCGGATATGCGAGTTTTAGATTTCTCATCTCTCAGGAGTTGCTCTTGTTTTTCTTGCAGATTCTTCAGGGCTTGCTTGAAGACTTCTGGCAAAACAGCGAAGGCTTCGACTACTCGAGAGACTTCATGCTGTAATCCAGTCATCTCTTCAACAGCAGATGTGTGCATCCAATTTAGAGCTTTTTCTACTGAATACAAGGCATTAACTGCAACCTGGATAAAGACGGTTTGAAGGCCAAAAGCACGCAATCGCTCTTTCCTAGCTGCAGTGCTGGGAGAATCCGGCTTGGCGAAGTCTTCCACTCCATTCAACCTTTTCAAGTTCACGTTAGGATGTGAAGTGAGTTGGACATCCTCAGGTGTAGTACCGTCGTCGGATTCCACGGTTGATGGGGCGGCAGCAGCTGTTGTGGGTTCGGCGGCAGAAGGTGTTGTATCCTCCTGTTTCGAATTGGCTTCTAAAGACATGTGTACAGGAGGGACTGATTCCTCCTGATGTCTCTCAGTTTCCGCCTATTCCGGCAGAGGGACTGATTCCTCTTGCTGGAAGGCGCTTGATTCTTCTTCTTCTTCGGCGACAGCAGGCTCAGGTGCTTGTTTCGAATAATTTTCTTCTTCCTCCGCAACAGGAGGGACTGATTTTTCCTACTCGGGAATAATATCTAGCTGTTGCGAGGGGGGCTCATTACGTCTTGATGCCCCTTCATCATTTTGTTGAACTTGGGGAGCCTCCTCACGGCTTATTCTCAGACCTGACTGAAAGGCATCGTCGTCTTCGTCTGAGTCGTGGTCTTCTTTTGGACTTATGGGAGATTCCTCGGACTTATCTTTTCCTTTTCTTCTGGCATCAGATTTGTGCAAAATATGTCTTTCCAGCAATTCTTTGCAGCATAGATTATCCCATTGGA
This sequence comes from Orobanche coerulescens, assembly GCA_033398695.1. Classification (NCBI taxonomy): domain Eukaryota; kingdom Viridiplantae; phylum Streptophyta; class Magnoliopsida; order Lamiales; family Orobanchaceae; genus Orobanche; species Orobanche coerulescens. Next base: position 59,295,969 of record CM065803.1, read on the forward strand.
TCAGGCTTCAACTTCTTGTGAGTCCGTCACTTCCAACACGAATCTTTCTTCATTTCTCCACTCGCTCCAGTTGTACAGGGTATCGTACGGAGCTAGCCTATAGCTTTTCCATTGAAGAAATTTTTCATATGCCTGTTCAATTTGCACAGAGAGAAGGGTTTTATTGATAATAGTGTCCAGGGAGGGACTTCGTACAACGTCTGAATCCGCTGTAGTGATTGGTTCCTCTACAGGTGTGGGATCCTGTATGTAAGAGGGATTCCTTATAGGGGATGGTACCCCGAAGGAAGGTGGATCCTGTACGGGTGTGGAATCCCGTATAGGAGAGTTAGCTGTTAGCTCCAAAGGGGTAGCCGACTCGCTAGAGTCTTCCAAGTTGGCAGATGACCTCATAACCGTCGTTGCCGCCAAAGGCTCGGGATTTACTGTCGATACAGTAACGGGCATCTCTTCCGCAGGGGTTGGGCCCTGGGGTAGTTCATCAGTGGGTTGAGCCACTATAGAAGCATCCTCAGAGGTTTTTGTGGATTTAACTTTAGAAAGCCTCCTTAGCTTCCTTTTCGGCTTCTCAGCAGCAATAGGTGTCTTGCTGTGAGATCTCTTTCATTTCCTTGAAGATTCCACACTCTGGGACTTAGGAGAAACGTCCCTTGGATCTTCAGAAATCGGAAGGTTCTGGATAAAAGGCCTGTCTGCGATCAGAATACTTTGTTTGTAGGCAGTGGGCTTGACTCCTCCCAAGTATATCCGGGAACTTATCTTCTTTGCATCTGTGGATTTTGGAAGTCCGCACTTCGCCAAAATGTGGTTTATAAATAAACCAAATGATTTCTTCTGAGTAGCAGGTTTGGACACTTCCTCCTGCAAGCGTTTCAGAATAATTTGACACCAATTGAGCTTTTCACAGGTCATAATAGCTACCATCATTCTAAACCTAAGATTAGTGCACATCTAAAATGCACCAGTATGATTTTCAATGATGCGATAGCAAAAATGATGCAAATAAACAAATGGTAAGCAAAAGTTTTTCTTATGGCAGGTGGTGTGAACCACTTCAACCATTGTCAAACCGGTGAACAAGCCATAATATTGAGTCAGCAACTCTTGAGACCCAAATGTCTCAAGTTCCTCCATGGTCAGGCCTTCAGAGGGTAGCCTGTAAATGTTTTTGAGAAGATCTCGGTCGATGCAGATCTCCACTCCATGAATGACTGCTGTGATATCAGCAACATTTCCTCCTAGGGGTAGAGGCAGAAACCGAACCACAGCGTTGAGGTTGAACTCCTCAACAAGGTGAACGTCATATTTCTCTGCGGTGTGACTTCCAAGGCGGTAGAGGCCTTGTTGACGGATTCTGGTGATGACAACCTCCATCGTATTGACGTCATCAATCTCAGCGTGAATGTGCTCGATGACGACAGATCGGGTGAAGATCCGTCCATTGATGAAGTTCAGAGACTTCTTGAGAGCGAGAGAAGATGTCTGAGTATCCATTGGTGATTCTTAGGAAAAGATGAAAAAGATTAAGAGAAATTTGCAGTAAAACGCAAAAAAACTTGTAGGCTGTATTTGCTTGAGTGCTCTCAAAATATCCAGAAGGCGTAAAGAGTCTCAAATGGCAATTACAGTCCTTTTATAGTGGGCGGCGAGGAAGGGTTTTTCAAAGAACGAATTGTCAGATTTAAGGGATGGGAACCGGCTTTTGAAATGAACGGTCACGATGGACTGAGTGTAACTGGTACACTTATCCAGTGAATTTTAAAATAGGAGCGGGTCCCACTTATGACATTTGTTATTACCCTCGATGACTGTAACGTCGGTATTAAACATTAAACAATTTGAAAACATCGCGGCTTTTGAGATTCAGTTGTCTAGATGTCGTGTAAGGCATTTAATGTAAATGACGTTTGACATGAAAACAGGGCACGTGGACAAAAATTATTTTAAAATGAAATATTATAATATAATATATATACTGAATCGAAATCCCATAGTATGTGCTGTATCCGCGACAATACAACGTTCCCCCTTAAAAGGTACATATAGGTTTTAATTCCATACAACAACTTTTGGATTAATGCTGTATTCATGGCTCATACTGTATTCCCCCTTAATTATTGCACACGTCAGCTGTAGGATGATTCATATATCTTTGTTCCTTACAGTGCTGTATTGAAGGCTCTGAGTGTACAGATAATTACTGGTGGATACTGTATTCTTGGGTCTTACAACATTCCCCCTCAATTGTTGAGTAAAAACAGTAAATACTTACAGGGAGTCGGGCTGTAGCAATCCCAATTCTTGTCTAAGCATGTTGAATCTTGTTGTGTCGAGAGGCTTGGTGAAGATGTCGGCCAACTGAATATCTGTATGAACCTTTTCGAGCGCAACATCCTTGTTCTCGACATGATTCCTTATGAAATGATGCTTCATGTTGATATGCTTAGTGCGCGAGTGCAATACAGGATTGTGCGTGATTGCAATTGCACTTGTGCTATCACACATGATTGGCATTTCCTTGGCTTCAATTCCATAATCTGACAACTGTTGCTGCATCCAAAGGATCTGCATACAACAACTACCAGCAGCATAGTATTCTGATTCAACCGTGGAAAGTGAGTTTGCCAATTGCTTCTTACTGAACCAAGAAACAAGTCTAGGTCCAAGAAAGTGACAAGTTCCACTTGTACTCTTCCTATCTAGCTTGCAGCCTCCGAGATCCGAGTCGTTGTATCCAACTAAATCGAATCCGCCTTCTTTAGGATACCACAGTACTACATCGACTGTTCCTTTAATGTACTCCAGGATTCGTTTAGCTGTATTGAAGTGTGATTCCTTGGGTGCTAATTGATATCTCGCACACACTCCTACAACAAACTTGATATCGGGCCTACTAGCCGTTAGGTATAGGAGAGAGCCAATAAGTTTCCTGTAGAGTGATTGGTCAACCGACTTTCCGGCTTCATAAGCACTAATTTTCACGGAAGTGCTCATGGGGGTTGACGATGATTTGGAAGTGTTCATTCCAATTTGTTGAGAAGCTCCTTGCTGTATTTTTCCTGGTTGATGAAAAGTCCTGTAGGCAACTGCTTTACCTGAAAACCTAGGAAATAACTAAGTTCTCCCATCATACATATTTCAAATTTACTTTGCATGAGATGAGAGAACCTTTGACACAAAGCAAGGTTAGTTGAACCAAAAAATATATCATCTACATAAATTTGAACCCTTAGAAGGTCATCGCCTTCCTGTATTTTGAACAAGGTTTTATCCACAGCACCTTTGTCAAATCTATTATCGGTTAGATACTGGGACAGGGTCTCATACCATGCTCTAGGGGATTGTTTAAGTTCATACAGTGCTTTCCTCAGCTTGTATACTAGATCGATGCCGTCTGTGTTGGCAAACCCTGGTGGTTGTTCAACATAAACTTCTTCGGCAAGGTCTCCATTTAGGAATGCACACTTGACGTCCATTTGGTATACAATAAAGCTCTTATGGGCGACAAAGGCTAAAAATATCCTAATGGCTTCTAGTCTGGCTACAGGGGCAAAGGTTTCATCGTAGTCTATGCCTTCTTCCTGTCTATAGCCTTGTGCGACTAGCCTGGATTTATTCCTTATGATTAGTCCATTTCGATCCTTTTTGTTTCTAAATACCCATTTGGTTCCTATAACCGATTGATGCTTAGTACTGTTTTGAAAGTATACTCGATACAGCTTGGAAAGTATACTGGATACAGCTCCGATACCACTTGTTGGCCACTAAGTATACTGGATACAGCTTGGAAAGTGTTGTAAACATCAAGCTGTACTGTTTTGAATCTGAGTGCATAGGTCTGGGTACAAGATACCATACATTATTTCTTTCGAAACCGTTAAGCTCTTCTTCCATAGATGTTATCCAATGAGAATTACTAAGAGCGTCTATGGTAGAAACAGGTTCGGACTGGGCTAAGAATACAGCAATACTGCACATGTTGAGTCTTCTAAGCTCGAATTGAGATTTCCATTCAGGAAATGGTGATATCTCAGTATCTAGTTCTTCTTGTGCACACAGTACATTTCCTTGTGTACTCTGTATTCTCCTACGGGTAGAAACACCAGCATCTATGTTTCCAATGATCAGCTCTTGCGGGTGATCTCTCAACCATCTTCGGTCGGGTTCTAATTCAGGGTCCCGTACTGTATCGAGAGTTTCTGTAGATACAGCTTGAGCTTGTTCAGCATCGGCTTCATCTACGTCGATTCTTACAGCTGCGGGGTTGATTTCTAGGTCAACAACAAGTTCTATGGGACTTGGTGGATCTAAGATGGAGAGTTGTTGGATGTTCTGAGTAACAGCTTCTACTCCTGTAGGGTCATGGTGAGGTTCGTCGAACACTACATGAATTGATTCCTCGATCGTCATCTTTCTTTTATTAAAGATCCTGTAAGCTTTGCTGATGGAGGAGTATCCTACAAATATTCCTTCATCCGACTTCTCATCGAAGGTTCTAAGTTGATCCTTCCCATTATTCAACACATAGCACCTGCATCCAAAAATGTGAAAATATAAAACTAACGGAGTTTTATTGTTCCATACCTCGTATGCTATTTTGTTGTGGTGCTTGTTGACGATACAGTGGTTTTGAGTGTAGCATGCTGTATTGGTTGCTTCACCCCAGAAACGCTGTGGCAACTTTCTTGCGGCAATCATTGTCCTTGTTGCTTCTTTCAATGTCCTATTCTTTTGCTCGACAACACCATTTTGTTGAGGTGTACGGGCAACTGAGTATTCGTGTTGTATCCCATTTTCCGAATAGTATTGCTTTATTAAGCGGTTAGTAAATTCTGTACCTCTGTCGGAATGAATGGACATGATACTCAATGCCTTTTCATTTTGAAGCTTTCTCAGGAGCTCGGGCAGCTTTGATGTTGTTTCCTTCTTCTTGCTTAGAAAAATTATCCAAGCATACCTGGAGTAATCATCAACAATAACAAGACAGTATTTCTTACCTCCCATGGGTCTACAGGACCGTATAGATCCATGTGTAGCATCTCCAACACTCTGTGGGTTGAAAGGTAGGATTTGCTCTTCAGGGTTGACTTGATTTGCTTGCCTTTCTGACATGGTCCGCAGACGCTGTCCTTTTTGAATGACACGTTTGGCAATCCTCTTACCATTCCCTATCTTGAGAGCTTGTTGATCGTCTTGAAGTTGACTGAGACATCCTCTTGTGCCATAACCAGCTTAGATCTGCAGTGCCTTTGGAAACAAAGCATGAAATTGACATGTTACCTGATCTGCTTCCTGTAAGCACAACTTCTTTGGTCTGGATGTTCTTGACTCTACAGCGATCTATATAGAATTTCACCGAGAACTGTTTATCACAGAACTGGCTAATACTAAGTAGATTGTACTGTAAGCCTTCAACATATGCAACATCGGTGACTTTGAATTTTCTGACAAGAAGGTTTCCTTTCCCTCTTGTTCTTCCTTTAGATTTATCACCGAAGCGAACTTTTGGACCGAGACCTTCTACGAAATCTGATAGCTTGCTTCTATCCCCTGTCATGTGCCGAGAGCATCCACTGTCGAAGTACCAGGTGTCCTCCTCTAGGATGTCCTGTATGCAAAGAGATTAGGTAGATTTAGGTCCCCTTTGATTTTTGGGTCCATGTATGTTATTGCCTTTAGGTACCCAAATTTTCCTGACAGCAATTGGTTTACTGTAGGTCACATTCGGTACAGTGTTGCGGTATCTACGTGGGGTATATACGTAGTCGCTATAACCATGATAATTATTATGCATGTAAAATTTAGGGTTATTATTATTAGTCCTGTACGAGTGCCATCTTCGAGGTGGAGCCATTTTCTTTGGCCTAACAGCTTGTCTTCTGGGTCTCCAGTTGGATTCCCAACTGTTGGTCCCCTTTTCAAGTATACTGGATACAGCTTGGGAAATGTTTAAACAACAGGCTGTATTGATTTTCGAATCTGAGTGCGTAGCGGAAGTCTTTAATATAGTAAGTTGCCGTCGATACAGCAACTCGGTCTAATCTCCTGTTAGCTTGGTGCGTACAGGGTTTTGCAGTGTATACTTGTATAAATTACAATTATGAAAACAGTAACGGCGAAAGGTAAATAACACAGTATTTAAGTGGTTCGAGGTAAACCCATCTACGTCCACTGGTCCTCCACACAGGAGTAAAACGTTTATTATAAATACTGCGTACACAACTATGTATTTATAATCAAACCTATCCTTGTATCGTTCACACAGATAGATACAAAGACTGTCGCTTTCAACCGTTCACACAGATTGGTAAAAGCTTCCTTCTTGACTTGCTTCTTCACACACAGTTCCAAAGCTTCGTCCTCTTATTCATCCCACACAGGTCAGAATAACTTGTTGAGTTCACACAGAGCTCAGTTTTTACACAAGGTAAAAGGTAGGTAACCAGGTAAGAACAGCAGCTTTGAATATGAAGTTCTTGAGCAGATGATGACTGTTCTTGATGTTAAGCACTGTATATCTCTCTAGATCTGATTTGCAGAAAGCTTCTGGAGATATGTTTTGCTCTGATGTATATAATGATAGCTTCTTCACTTGGTAACTTCAGTGTATGTCTCTATCTAATCTTCAATGCTCTTAGGAGATATATATAGTCTTCTGAATATTATAACCGTTGAGATAGATCCGTTGGGCAAGATTCCGTGATAACTTGAATAGACCAGGATCCGGATATTGCGGGATTTGAAGATCTCCGACAGCTTCAGTATTTAAATACTTTATCCTTTCAGTATTTAAATACTTCTTTATCAAACGGTACTTGACTTTAGTGAATACTAAAGATTCCTTTTAAAACGGTCTTCAGTCCTGATCCGATGTGGATGCTGTATCCACTAGCACTGTAACCATATTGGAATAGTCAGGTGTTGTATGGAAGGGTGCTGTATTGAGGTTTCGAGACAGCTTCCATACTTGGCTTTTAACTAAGACTTTGTTAGTGTATCTTAGTAGCGCGAGAGCTTTGCTGTATGCTGGCGCTATGATAAGGTCTTCGATACAGGATTGCAACTTCAACCGGCTTTCGATACAGGGCTTGCTGTATCAAGCTTTTGTTGTTTGGCAATTATCAAAACAATATTATTTAACCCAACAATTTCCCCCTTTTTGATAATTTCCAAAACTACTTGATGATGCCAAAACTTTGATGCCAAGACCTCTTCAAGCTAAAACAATTTCCCCTTCGATAACCGCTTGTTGGAAACATGAGAAGACTTCGATACAGGAGATGTTTAATCCCACTGTTTCCTCTTTTTGGAAAATATTAAAAGCAGACTTCTTGATCTTCTGTCAAATGATCTGGTCTTCAGCACTTGATCTAAAAGAAATGTGAACTGCTTGCAGGCAAGTTCTAAAAATGTCAACATCTAATAGGGAAGTGTATTACATCTTAAACTTATGATTGGCGCGCAGGCACAATTTTACATTGTGATCTATTTGAGTACAACTTAACCTATGAACTGTTCGTAGACGAGTTCTTACAGCAATAAAAATTATCAATCAAAAATTTATGTCATGTAGTGAAAAATACTGTATCCGCGAATAATATAGCGTTCCTCCTTAAAAGGTACATACAGGATTCAGTTCTTACATGCATGTTCGGATTAACACTGTATTTATGGGTCGTACTGTATTCCCCCTTAATTAATGAGTAAAAGCATAGAAACTTACAGGAATTTCTGGCTGTAGCGTTTCCCGATTCATGTTGAAACATTAAGTGAATTTGGGTCCTGGTGTGATAGTGCCTTTTGGTACCCAAATTTGCCGGGCAACAATTTTTTTGTTGTAGGCTACTTTTGGTCCATTATATCGATATCTACGTGGGGCAGGCCAGTAGTCGTTGTAATCATGATAATTATGATGCATGAAAAATCGAGAATTATAGTTGTTATTCCAGTACGATTGTCGTCTCGGAGGTGGAGCCATTTTCATAGATCTTGCATATTGCCTCCTGGGTCTCCAGTTGGATTCCCAATTCTGTTGTTGATACTGTGCGGGCACCTGCTGTCTCGAGGAATAGCGGGGCTCTTGTATCCAATGTCTAGGCACGCTGTACCGAGAGTGCTGCTGTACGGGCCTTTGGTGGTTGGATACAGCCTTCTTCCTGAATGACTGCTGGCGTTTATGATATGCTTGTGGAGCATGCTGTTGAGTACGCCTTCTGAGTGGCTGTTGGTTCCACTGTCTCGAATAGTAGAGTTGCGGGGGTGGAATGGCAGCTTTTGCTGTTCGCGGTGCAACAGGTTCCTTCACAGAACTTGGAACTTCTTTCGATACAGGAATGGGTTCCTCACTCCTGACGAATACTGTACTAGATTTTTCTTTGTTGGAGAACGAGTTGTACCCCAAGCCACGTTTATCATGAGCATGTTGCCCAGTGCTTAGGATCTCTTCCATTCTTTTAGAGGATTTCTCGAAAGATTTCAAGATCATCTCTAATTCTCCTTCACGTTTCTCGAGAGATTTTACTTTGGCTTCGAGTAGAGCCAAATCATTTGTCTTGCTTTCAAGATGAGACTTAGTCTCATTTAGATTATGAGCAAGTTGATGATTGCTCTCCATGAGTTTTTCTAAATTGACTTTGCTGTTTTCGCAATCAACTGACATATTTTCGTAATTATTCTTCAGCAAGTCATTTTCTTCTTTCAGCTCTGAGTTAGAAATTTCAAGCTGTATGTTTTCTCCTTTCAATATCTCATGGGCCGTTTGAATGTTATTAAATTCATTCAGCATATTTTCAAAGGTATGAGATGCATTTATAGGAATAGTTGAGGTGGAGCTTACCTCATCATCATCGCCGTCTTCATTTTCTTCTTTAACTTCGGCTATAGAGCACACATAGGCTCTATCCTCTAGCTCATCATCTGACGAGTCACTATCAGTGACCACCTGAAGACATTCTTCGGTCTTTGTTGATGCGGGCGGAGCTTTTGATTCTCCAATGAAGGCTTTGAGTTTGTTCTTCATCCTGTTTCTCCAGTCATCAAACTCGTTAATGTGAAACATAGATATCTTGTTAGACATAAAGGTATCCATATTAAAAGATGGGAATTACAAAGACTGTTTTCGAAAATAAGTGTTTTTAAGGATCTAATTCAGTTAAAAAAAATTACGACTGATTCTTTTTAGAATCAACCGCTCTGATACCAATTGTTGGTCCCCTTTTCAAGTATACTGGATACATCTTGGGAAATGTTTAAACAACAGGCTGTATTGATTTTCGAATCTGAGTGCGTAGCGGAAGTCTTTAATATAGTAAGTTTCCGTCGATACAGCAACTCGGTCTAATCTCCTGTTAGCTTGGTGCGTACAGGGTTTTGCAGTGTATACTTGTATAAATTACAATTATGAAAACAGTAACGGCGAAAGGTAAATAACACAGTATTTAAGTGGTTCGAGGTAAACCCCTCTACGTCCACTGGTCCTCCACACAGGAGTAAAACGTTTATTATAAATACTGCGTACACAACTATGTATTTATAATAAAACCTATCCTTGTATCGTTCACACAAATAGATACAAAGACTATCGCTTTCAACCGTTCACACAGATTGGTAAAAGCTTCCTTCTTGACTTGCTTCTTCACACACAGTTCCAAAGCTTCGTCCTCTTATTCGTCCCACACAGGTCAGAATAACTTGTTGAGTTCACACAGAGCTCAGTTTTTACACAAGGTAAAAGGTAGGTAACCAGGTAAGAACAGCAGCTTTGAATATGAAGTTCTTGAGCAGATGATGACTGTTCTTGATGTTAAGCACTGTATATCTCTCTAGATCTGATTTGCAGAAAGCTTCTGGAGATATGTTTTGCTCTGATGTATATAATGATAGCTTCTTCACTTGGTAACTTCAGTGTATGTCTCTATCTAATCTTCAACGCTCTTAGGAGATATATAGTCTTCTGAATATTATAACCGTTGAGATAGATCCGTTGGGCAAGATTCCGTGATAACTTGAATAGACCAGGATCCGGATATTGCGGGATTTGAAGATCTCTGACAGCTTCAGTATTTAAATACTTTATCCTTTCAGTATTTAAATACTTCTTTATCAAACGGTACTTGACTTTAGTGAATACTAAAGATTCCTTTTAAAACGGTCTTCAGTCCTGATCCGATGTGGATGCTGTATCCACTAGCACTGTAACCATATTGGAATAGTCAGGTGCTGTATGGAAGGGTGCTGTATTGAGGTTTCGAGACAGCTTCCATACTTGGCTTTTAACTAAGACTTTGTTAGTGTATCTTAGTAGCGCGAGAGCTTTGCTGTATGCTGGCGCTATGATAAGGTCTTCGATACAGGATTGCAACTTCAACCGGCTTTCGATACAGGGCTTGCTGTATCAAGCTTTTGTTGTTTGGCAATTATCAAAATAATATTATTTAACCCAACACCAACGCTGTTGTTGATACTGAGCGGACACCTGCTGTCTCGAGGAATAACGGGGCTCCTGTATCTAATACCTTGGCGTGCTGTACTGATAGTACTGCCGTGCGGGCCTTTGGTATTTGGATACAGCCTTCCTTCTGAACGGCTGCTGGCGCTTTTGATATGCTCTGGGAACATGCTGTTGAGTGCGCCTTTCAGGTCTGAATGGCTGGTGATTCCGCTGTCTGGAGTATGATTGAGGTGGCGGAATGGCAGCCTTTGCTGTTTGCTATGTGTTGGCCACTAAGTATACTGGATACAGTTTGGGAAATAGTTTAAACAACAAACTGTATGGATTTTAAATCTGAGTGCGTAGCGGAAGTCTTGGATACAGTAGGTTGCTGTGGATACAGCAACTAAATGTATAGAGTATACTTAATTAATCACAGTAATTAAAACAGTAAAAGCTGAATGTAAATAACACAGTAATTAAAGTGGTTCGAGGTAAACCCCTCTACGTCCACTGGTCCTCCACACAGGAGTAAAAAGTTTATTATAATTACTACGTACACAACTACGTAATTATAACAATACACACAATCAATATATCGTTCACACAGATTGGTATAAAGATCTTAGCTTCAACCGTTCACACAGATTGGTTTTGAGCTAATGCTTTGACTTGCTTCTTCACACACAGTTCTGAAGCTTCGTCTTCTTCAATGCAAATCCTTCACACACAGTTCCGGAGAAGCGCAGATTGTTCAGTCCACACAGGGCTGTTTGTTCAAAGTATAGAACAGATGGTGAACAACAACTTTGACTTTAAGAGCTTTCAGCTGATGAAGTGTTGTTCAGAATGATGAGCACTGTATATCTCTTTTGATCTGAGTTGCAGTAAGCTTGGGATATATGTTTTGCTCTGATAATGATTTCGATAGCTTGGGTTTTTTTTGGTAACTGATCTTCAATGCCTTCATAAGATATATATAGTCTTTGAAATATATATCCGTTGAGATGTATCCGTTTGAGTGAGATTTCGTTCCAACGGGATTATGACACGATCCGGATTTAGCGGGATTTTGAAGATCTGTTGACTCACAATATTTAAATACTTTATCCTTGAGTATTTAAATACTTCTTTATTCAACGGGACTTGGCTTCTGGAGATTCCTTCTTTGTCCTGTTGTGAGCTGTATGGAAGATAACTGTATTTGAGTTTCGAGACAATTTCCATACTTGGTCTTTTATAAGACTTCTTGCTGTACTGAAGGGCTTCATAATATGCTGATTCGAGGCAGGTCTTCAATACAGGATAATGCCTCAATGCTTCGATGCGGATTGGCATATATGTCAAAACCTCTTTATCAAATACCGTTCGATACAGGGATTAGATATCCCGGCTGTTTCGATACAGGGTTCTTGTTTTCCCAACAATTTCCCCCTTTTTGACAATTTGCCAAGACTTACTTTCTTTAACTTTTCAAGTCTTCTTGATGATGCCAAAACCTTCTTCATGAAGCGATCTTCTTTTGATGTCTTCTGGCAGATTTCTTGGTCTTTCGTCAAAAGGTCTGTCTTAGTCTAAATGATGAACTGCTCGCAGGCAAGTTCGATACAGTTAAGGATTATTACAACTTAAGCTTATGATTGGCGCGCAGGCACAATCTTTACAATGTATTCTAAGCTTACAACTGAAATCATGAACTGTTCGTAGACTAGTTCGTACAGCTTTATTTTCAATCAAGTTATCTAACTTGAGTTTGTTTATCAAACAATTTAAGTAATCATACATCAACACAGTAGATTACGAGTTGTAATCTTTCAAGACAAAAAAACACTTTTATTGATATTCAAAATAAATTGAGTACATGGTTTGCTGTTTCGAAGGAAAAATTACAAAGACAAAAATAATATACAAGGATTTCAGCTCCTATAGTGATCTGCATGCCTCCACGGCTTTCTCCCTGGATCATTCTCGGTACCATGCCACCAGTTCTGTAGGGAATCGTTGCCTCGATCCTGGTATATAGCTCTTCCTTCATAGGATCGATCAAAGGCAAGAATCCAGTCTTCTAGATGGGTGATCCGGTCTCCTCTTTTGTGTTTGCTCTTCATATCAAGCTGGAGAGGGAGTTTTCCATCTTCTAGCATCTTCGTGAATTTCTCTACGGCCTCCGCTAAAGTCTTATAGCTCTTGAAGATGGCGGATTCCCTGACGAGTTTTGCGAAGTATCTCATCGATTGCTTTTTCCTCCATTGCTTCACTTCATCGGTAGGGTTGCGGTTGGTCGGCGACGAATTTGAAGGTCTCTAGATAAGAGTTTGCCATGGGACATTTGGATCATGAAATTGGTCGGGAGCCCGAAATCCTAAAACTTTGGGATTGAGGGGCTAGCTTGTTTAGCTCGGAAGTGATCTTTGTCTTGAGCGGCCTCGAATTCCCTTTCTTGCAGTATCCCGATTCTCCTACCACCTTCTCTTGCCTCTTCCCCTTTTTGGCTTCATCAAGACTTTTTAGGATTTCTAGTGCAGCATCCTGTTTTGTCTCGATGTTAGACATTCTTTCCACAAGGGAGGAAAGCGTTTGCGACATATCCTTAATGCATTTGTCGTGGGCGCGAAGTTGAGAGCTGTTTTCAATCATGGCACATGCGGTCTTGGCTTCAGCTATTCGCGTTTTTGTTGCTTCTTCCTTCAGGAGTTGCTCCTGCTTGTCTTCCATGATTTTCAAAGCTTGCTTGAAAACTTCTGGCAGAAGAACGAATGCCTCGACAACACGAGATACTTCATGTTGTAGAGTGGTCATTTCCTCCACAGCAGAAGTATGCATCCAATTTAATGCTTTCTCAACGGAGGACAGAGCATTCACTGCATCCTGGATGAATACAGTTTGAAGACCAAGTGCGCGCAGGCGGTCTTTCCTAGCGGCAGAAATAGGAGAATCTTGTTGAGCAAAGTCTTCAGAGCTGTTCAACCTCCTTACGTTCACAGTTGGGCGTGAAGTAAGTTGGACATCCTCAGGTTCGATACCATCCTCGGATTCCATGGTTGAAGGGGCGGGAGCAGCTGGTTCTTGTTCGGCGACAGGGGGTTGAGTGGCTTCCTGTTGCGAATTTTCTTCAGTGGACATGGCTACAGGAGGGACTGAATCCTCCTGATGTTTTTCAGGTACAACTTCTTCGGTGGCAGCAGGCTCAGGTGCCTGTTCCAAAATTGCTTCAACTTCCTCGACTGGAGGGACTGATTCCTCTTCGTCGGGAATGTTCTCATGCTGTGGCGAAGGGGGATTGTTCTGGGTTGATGGCCCTTTGTCGTCTTTGGTTGGAGAGGCGTCTCTAGCTTCAGCCTCTTCACGACTCATCCTCAGACTAGCTTGAAAAGCATCATCGTCGTCGTCTGAGTCATGGTCATCGTCTTTTGGACTTGCGGGAGAATCTTCTGACTTGTCCTTTCCTTTCCGTCTAGCGTCAGATTTCTGCATCAGATGGCTTTCAATCAGCTCCTTGCAGAAAGCATTTTCCCATCGGATCAGGGGTTCAATCTCCATTGAGTCCGTCACTTTTGAGACAAATTTTTCTTCTTGGCTCCAATCGCTCCAGTTGTACAATGTTTCGTACGGAGCTAGCCTGTAGCATTTCCATGTGAGAAATCTTTCGTAAGCCTATTCAATTTGAACAGAAAGAAGGGTCTTATGAATGATGGAGTCGGGGGAGGGACTATGTACAACGTCTGGAGACGCTGTCGCGAGGGATTCCTGTACAGGTATGGGATCCTGTATGGAAGTGGGACTCCTTACAGGGGATGGTGCCCTGAAGGAAGATGGATCCTGTACGGGTGTGGGATCCCGCAAAGGAGAAGTAGCTGTTGGCTCCAAATGGGCAGCCGACTCGCTAAAGTCTTGTTCATTGGCAGATGTCTGATTATCCGTCCTAGCCACCAAAGGCTCAGGATCTACTGTCGATACAGTAGGAGACACCTCTTCCACAGGGGTTGGGCCCTGGGGTTCTTCGTTAGTGGGTTGAGCCACGGGGGAGACTTCCTCAGAGGGCTTGGCAGATTTGACTTTCGAGAGCCTCCTAAGTCTCTTCTTGGGCTTCTCACCAGCAGTGGGTTTCTTGCTGTGAGATCTCTTTCTCTTCTTTGAAGATTCCACTTCCTGGAACTTCAAGGATTCATCTCGTGGATCTGCGGAAATGGGCATACTTCCAGTTTTTGGCTGGTTGCAGACCATCGTGGTTTGATTATATGCAGTAGGCTTGACGCCTCCTAGGTATATCTTGGGGTTATTCTTCTTAGCATCGGCGGATTGCGACAGTCTGCATTTCGTCAGGATATGGTTTAGCATCAAACCAAACGATCTCTTCTGGGTGGCCGGTTTGCACACCTCCTCTTGCAGGCGTTTCAGGATTATTTGGCACCAATTGACCTTTTCACAGGTCAGAATAGCCACCATCATCCTAAACCTCAGGTTGGTACACATTTCGAACGCACCAGTTCGATTCTCAATTATCCTGCAGCAAAAATCATGAAGATATACATATGGAAGACAAAAAATTTTCTTGTGACATGTAGTCTGAACCATGTCAACAACTTTGGACCCTATGAATAGTCCATAAAATTTAGTGATCAGTTCTTGAGACCCAAATGTCTCAAGTTGTTCCATAGTCAGGCCATCAGCGGGTAGCCTGTAGATGTTCTGGAGCAGATCGTTATTAATACAGATCTCAACTTCCTGGATTGTAGCGGTGATGTCGGCAACATGACCTCCTTGGGCCAATGACAGAAAGCGTACGGCGGCGTTGAGGTAGAATTCCTCAACCAGATGTGCATCATACTTATCAGCAGTCTGACTTCCAAAGTGATAAAGGCCTTGTTGACGAAGTCGAGTTATGATGTACTCCATGGGTTCTGCGTCGTTGGTTTCAGACAGAATGCGCTCAATGATAACAGATCTCGAAAAGATCCGGCCATCAATGATATTAGCAGTCTTCTTCAGAGCAGGAGAAGAGGTTTGTCCAGCCATTTTATGATTACTTAAGAAAAAGTGCAAGAAAATAATCGAAATATGCAGTAAAATGCAGAAAAGTATGTAGACTGTTTTTGCTTGAGAACTCTTGAATTTGCAGAAAGCGTAAAGAGTCTCTAATGGAAGATTCAGTCCTTTTATAGTGGGCGGCGAAATAGGGTTTTGCAGAGTAAAGGTCAGATTTTAAGGGATCGGAACCGGTTTTTGAAATCAACGGTTAAGATAGACTGAGTGTAACTGGTACGCTAATCCATTAAAATGTTTAAAAAATGAGCGGGTCCCATTTCTGACATTGTGTCACCCTAAATGCCTAAAACGGCGGTTTTGAAACAATAAACAATTTAAAACATCGCGGCTTTTGAGATTCAGTTGTCCAGATGTCGTGTAAGGCATTTAATGTACATGACATTTGACATAAAAACAGGGCACGTGGACAAAAATCATTTTAAAAAGAAATAATATGATATTATTTATATACTGAATCGAAATCCTATAGTATGTGCTGTTTCCGCGTCGATACAACGTTCCCCCTCAAAAAGGTACGTATAGGTTTTAAATTCCATACAGCAACTTAAGGATTAATGCTGTATGTTGGGATTCCGAAAATAAAACGAAATACGCAGCGGAAATAAATACGAATCCCAAACAGGATCGATCAAGTAACGTATATACGAAAAAATAAATACAAAGATAAAGATTCATACCCTTGAAGCCTTTGAAATAAATCTTCGTAAAATGTAGACGATGATCACGATCCCGTCCCGAACACAAAATCCCTTCGTTCCAAGCACCGAAAATTCGAAGCCTCTACTTCACACGCGTCGGAAGTTGCCCGGAAAATTCGACGTAACTTCGTTCTCCAAGAACACGGCTAGGAAGTTACCGTAGGAATTTTCTCTCTATTTTTTCTTGAATTTCTTTCACCTCTAAGATGAAAATAACTTGAAAATAAAATTTTTCTCTCTCCCTCAAGAATACTTCACTACCAAGTAGCAAAGAAGAAAGTATGTGTGTGTGTGTGTGTGTATAGTTGTTATCATGTGTGTTTAATATATATCTCTCAAACATATAATTAATATGTCTAATAATGAGATAAAATGTCAACACATAATAACAAAATACAACTAACACATACACATGCATGGAAATGATTCCATGTGATGTGGGGAGAGGGAAGGTGGCCCATGGTGTAAGTTTCTAGAAAACGAGCCGAGTCACTGCTCGTGTACCGGACGTTCACAAACGACTCGCTTAAATACACTGCTTAATCACCAATGTATTTATATTAATTAATTAATCTAATTAATTAATAATATCAAATACAAATATATTTCTCTAAGAAATATAATTTATGAATTAAATTAATTACCCGGTAACTTAATTTTAATTCATAAGACCGCTATTTTGATTTATCTAATAAATCATAATTAGATATCCAATATCTAATATTAATAGAGAGATAATAAATTCACATTTATCCGTCAACGCTCCTGATGCGCGACTCCGTAGGTCCGTCTCAGCCGGCATTGGGAGGAACCAATGAGTGCGGGCAGCACTTAGCCAGCCTAGCGGGCCGCACTGTAAACCCCGACTGAGAACGAATGAAGGGATCATTCCAGAACCATTATGTCGTGAATACTATATACGTATAGACCCTTCATCAGATGTCCCGGTCAAGTCTTCGGGTCACGGTAAAGTCAAACCCTACTATTGACTAAACTCTATACATGTGTTAATGCAAATCAAGACCGACTGATTAATAGTGTATCTAATACGACTATATCAGAATGCTTTGGCCAAAGACTTATGATCTTATTTGCCATTAACCGTATAGGACATTCGCCTTCTCACTAACAGGAGATAGAATCCTTTCTTGGCGTACGCAAAGATCGCTACTCCGCCCGTATAGTCCGCACTTCGAGGTCGACTCAGCAATTAAGCAAATGAGTCTAACTACTCTAATGACAAACTAAACGTCACAAGCACATCTTCTACTGAACCCTCAAGTCAAAGGTCCACGTATACTATCACAACCTTTCGATTCGTCATCGACTCTCCGAGAGTGAATACCGTGTGACTGAATCGAGTATGAGTCGTGTTCGAGTATACTGGCCCCACCAATATACTTATAACTATGCTATCAAGACGTGCACACGCCCTAGCATCGATTATACAAGTCATATTAAAACTTAATGCCCATTTTAAGTTTATTGACTTGCGAACAATTTACGTAAATAAACTTTAAACACTTCCAAGACATTTTCTCTTATCCCATAACGAGAATGGAATGTTCGATTTATTTACATGGACTTCACTTCAATGTTTACCAAGTCAAGAATGCAATTGAAATACAATAAACAGTGAATGAATCGTATTGCCTTTTTATTAATTATTCCATAATTACAAGTACAATGCCCCTACTCTCTCATCCCCTGAGTGGCATTCGAGGGCATATTCCTAACAATCTCCCACTTGCACTCAATGCCACACATCATGGTATCCAATACCCATGTTCTTCAGATGTCTTTCTAAGACGGCCTGAGATAATGGCTTAGTCAGCGGGTCAGAGACATTGTCTTCTGAGTCTACTCTTTCCAATGAAACATATCCTTTTTCCACCATCTCTCGAACGATGTGGTACTTTCTCTCTATATGCTTGGTGTTCTGGTGAGCCCTCGGCTCCTTGGCTTGGGCAACATCGCCATCATTATCACAGAATAGTGATATAGGCAACTCCGCGTTAGGCACCACTTGAAGTTCTTGTATAAACTTCTGCATCCAAAATGCTTCTTTGCTAGCCTCTGAGGCAGCTTGATACTCTGCTTGGAAGGTGGAATCTGCAGTAGCGGTTTGCTTGGAGCTTCTCCAAGATACTGCTCCTCCATTGAGAGTAAATAAATACCCAGATGTCGACTTAGAGTCGTCATTGTCTCCTTGAAAATCAGAATCGATGAATCCAATCACCTTCAGTTCTCCACCACCATAAGTAAGAACTAAATCTCTAGTTCTTCTTAAGTACTTAAGAATGTTCTTTACGGCAGTCCAATGTTCCCTTCCCGGGTTTGCTTGAAATCGACTTACCATACTCACAGCGTAGGCTAAGTGTGGTCTCGTACACAACATAGCGTACATGAGGCTACCCACTGCCGAGGCATAGGGTACCTTACTCATCTCTCTCTTGTCTTCCTCACTTTGAGGACACATTTTCGTGGTGAGATGAATTCCATGTTGCATGGTAAGGAACCCTCTTTTAGATTCATCCATCTTGAATCTTCTCAGGATTTTATCGATATAAAGGGCTTGGGAAAGTCCTATCATTCTTCGTGGTCTATCTCTGTAAAGACGGATCCCTAGAATATAGGAAGCTTCTCCCAAGTCTTTCATGGAGAACGTTTTAGAAAGCCAAGCTTTCACAGTGCTGAGCATTGCTACGTTATTTCCTATAAGCAGAATATCATCTACATATAGTACTAAGAACGCAATGTTGCTCCCACTGACCTTTTTGTAAACACACGGTTCCTCCTCATTTCGTTCGAAGTCAAAGTCCTTAGCGCTTCGTCAAATCGAAGGTTCCAACTCCGAGAAGCTTGCTTTAGACCATAAATGGCTCGTTGCAGCTTACACACTTTATGAATATTAGCTTTGGACACAAAACCTTTACGCTGTTCCATATAGATTTCCTCCTCGAGGTATCCATTTAGAAAATCCGTTTTGACATCCATTTGCCATATTTCATAATCATAATAGGCAGCAATGGCAAGCATCATGCGAATCGACTTTATCATAGCTACGGGCGAGAAGGTATCATGATAATCGATTCCTTCCCTTTGGGTATAACCCTTTGCCACAAGCCTGGCCTTATAGGCATTAACCTTGCCATCCCCATCAGTCTTTCTCTTATAGATCCATTTATTTCCAATAGTCCTCATGCCAGTTGGAAGATCTACTAGAGTCCAGACCTGATTGGTATGCATCGAGTCTATCTCAGCTTTCATTGCTTCTTACCATTTATCGGAGTCTACATCCACTATCGCTTGGTCATAGGTGACAGGGTCGTTTTCCTTTGCTATCGGGTGTGTCGTGGAGACCCGGTTCCTCGACATGTGTATAGCCATACCTCTCGTAAGTGAGATACCCTATCGAGACCTTCGAAGTGGAGGTTGTGTTACAATAGGTTCGGTTCTTGATCCCCGATCGGATGTCTCCTTAGGACTTTCATTATGCTCTTCCAAAGAGATATTTCTACCCGAGCCACCTTCTGAATGAATTCATCCTCAAGGAAGTGCGCTTGTAATGCCACAACGACCCTATGGTCTTGGCATGTAGAATAGATAACCCATCGAGTCCTCTCGGGTATCCTATGAAACGTCCTTTTATGGACCTCGCTCAGCTTGTCCACCTTAGCCTTTTTGACATAGTTTGGACATCCCCAAATCCTTATGTGATTAAGGCTTGGTTTCTTACCCTTCCACATCTCATGCGGAGTGATAGGAACAGATTTGGAAGGACATCTATTTAGGATATAGGCGGTTAGTAAGGCATACCCCACGGGTAAATAGGTAAATCAGGTGTAATTTAACATGGAGCGAACCATGTCCAACAAAGTCCGATTTCTCCTTTCTCAAACACCATTTAATCATGGGGTTCTGGAGGCGTGAATTGTGAAACTATTCCATGTTCCTTAAGGAACTCATCAAACTCGTGCTCATATATTCGCCACCTCGTGGCCAGAAGTGCTTTGATATGACATCCGGTTTGTTTTTCAACTAGGGCCTTAAATTCTTTGAATTTAGCAAAGGCTTGATTTATGTTTCATTAAGTACACAATCCCATACCTAGTATGATCATCTCGTGAACGTTATGAAATATTGATATCCGTCTCGGGCTACTTCTAAAGCACCACAAACATCGGTATGCACCAATCCAAGTTTATCGGCACCCTTTCAAAAGTCCCCGTGAAGGGGAACTTAGTCATTTTGCCTCTAAGGCAAGATTCACAAGTTGGATAGGGTTCTACACCCAATGGACTTAAAAGTCCATCTTTTCCATTTTCCGAACCTTGGTCCGACCAACATGACCAAGTCTATGGTGCCATTTAAGAGCTTGATTAGTATCTTGCCTACCACGTTTCCTAGTTATAGTGTTCACCGCTTGTTTTATTTTGCATGTTCGGATGATATAAACCATTCAACAATGTATTGTTCCAACCAATTTATTTCGAAAATAAATTTTACAATCGCCATTGCCAATGAAGAAACAAAATCTTTTCCGGTCCAAGACTGGAATGGATACAATGTTTTTATGCCCCTTGGGCAAAACAAGTACTTCATCTAATGTCAAAATAAAACGATTCTAAACCCGTAAGGATTGATCCAATATCGGTTGGCTCGACACTTTGTCCGCTTCCAACGGTGATCATTATTTCCCGACTTCAAGTTTTCTACTTCGTTCAGATCCCGATTCATAGTACAAATGTGAGAAGTGGCACTGAATCCGTAATCCACGAAGCGTAATATACGATAGCGGAACAATTAGTTTCAAAAACAAAAGTTCCGCACGATGCGCCATTAATCTTGGGACAAGTCCTTCGCCAAAGGGCCCACTCACCGCATTCAAGGCATTTGTCTGTAGGTTTTGGACCGCCTACCTTTTGAACCTTTCGGGCCTTGCCCTTTCCTTTTGGACCCCTTTCTTGGGTTTGTCTTGCTCGTAGGTCTTTTCTTCTTGTTCTTGGACCTCTTAGGCCCGTAAGAAATCACAAGAGCAGCCCTCTCTGGTTTAGTCTTCATGTTAGATCGCGCCGTCACCGCTTTATTCATTAGCCCGACTAATGTGCATGTAATTTCATTACGGTTGAAATTCATTACAAAGCTGCGTGAAAGAGTCGTAGAGATTGAAGGATGAGATCAATTTGAAGGGATAAATCCATATTAAAGTTGAGCACCTCGAGCCTCTCAATCATAGAGATCATCTTGAGGACGTGGTCTCCCACTTTCTCCCCTTCTTTCATCCTAGCACCGAACAACCGCTTTGATATCTCATATCTAGCGCCCTACTGTGCTCTCCATAAAGTTCCAAGTGTGCGAATCGCCTAGCGAAGTCATTTTCTCGTGTGCTCTGCAGACTCATTAGTCATTGAGCCCATCATAAAACCACGGACTAGCACATCATCCTTGACCCATTTTTCATGGACATCAATGTCTTCTGATTACCCTAGTCCGGATTGGAGTCGGTGGAATGTCCGCCTCCAAGACGTATCCCGAGACTCCATACCGAGTACAATCATCGATTCCGCAACTTGATCAACAAAGTTAGGGCCGGTTAGGAGATTCTTTTCAAGTAGTATTGCAAGTGGGTTTTAGCCATTTTAGAGAGATTCAATTTCGTTTTACGCAATGATTTAGACAAGATTGAATTAGTGACTTGTTTAATTATGACCGAGTATAGAACTTAAGGGCTTGTATAATTCTTGTCTCGGCTCCCACTAATTTTATCGGAATTATACACTCCCATGTTATAATCCGGAAATCATGGTTAGATCGATTTCTTAGTGGTGATCAAGTTCTTTACAAATTTTAACAGACGCAACCTATCAGGTTTCTTGCCAATTAATTTCTGTAAAGTGGTGTCTAACACCAACCCGTCTAACGGATGATTTGATCTTCTTTTACCCCTAGTCTTCATGCCCTCAACCTATCAGGTTTCTTGGCAATCCAGACTATCTAAGTTGTTGACCATCAACGTCAGATCGGTTTGACTATTGAATCTCACCCGCAACCTATCGGGTTTCTAGGGGCGAAATTTATCACCAACCGAAGGCATCTAATGCACTCAAGAATTTTTCAACCTCTACCAAATGTACTACCCGATAACTCGGAAGCATAGCACACCAGCTCGGGTATCAATTTTCTACGAGTTTGATGGAGGGTAGGAAACCTCGTAACCTTTTTCAAACTTAGTCTGTTTGTTGTCGGGAGAATTTCGAGATTAATGTTACACTTTGCACATCAATTCATTTATACGCGCGTTTGTATGTTTGTCTATCATTCAAAATGAAAAACATAAAATAGTAACCTAGTTACTAACAACATATAGCTAATGGACCTAATTCCTAAGTCTTGGGCCAAGCGAATGACCCAATAAATAAAAGCAGTCTTCGATTCTTCGTCTTCTCGGTCGGTTGTCTTCGGTCTTCTTCATACCCAAAATAATAATTACATCATTGAAAAATTGCATCCTATACAAGTTTTTCTAGTAAATATAAATAGGCTCAAAACGGCCTTTACAACCCAATCGAATCGAACAAATCAAAACTAAGTCCACGAGCTATATCACCATCACATAAGGATTCCATACAACATGTAATGGAAACGAAATTAAACAATTAATTTTAATATAAATTAATCTAATTAATCTATAAAATTAATCTATTCAATTTCTACTATAATAATCCAATTAATATAAAGTGGCATTAAAATTAAATAATCAATTAATATATATTAATCCAATCAATATAAAATTAATCTATTCAATTTTAATGGTATTAATCAAATTAATACTAATAATCATCATTTTAATTCGTTCGAAGTAATCCGGCCAAAAATAATATTCTCGTTTAATTTATTTCCCTTAACTCAAAAATATTCCAAATATTAATTTAGTCAAATTAAAATCCAATTAAAAATTCGGGAAATAATTACAACGAAATATAAACTTAAAACGGAGTCCCAGACAATCCGGTTTAGGCCCAGCCCGCGGCCCGATTCAAAATCGGGCCAAAAAACTTGAGGGCTGCCTGGCCGAGCCACTGCTCGGCAGGCTGGCCGATCATTCTCGGCCCCCTGGCCGAGCACTCTCAGCCCCTGGCCGAGTCATGGCCGAGCATGCTCGGCAGCCTGGGCAGGCAGCCCAGGCAGTGCTGCCGGCACCCTGCCGACAGCCCCGTTTCTTCGTTTTTCGGCCCGTTTCAAAAAACGTGATGCTACAACGAACAATTTAAAATCTACAATTATTCCAAACATGATTCTAAATCATAATCATCATTCAAAAGCATTCAAAATGCACAAATAATCGTATATACGGAAACATTGACCTCGCTCCGATACCACTGTTGGGATTCCGAAAATAAAACGAAATACGCAGCGGAAATAAATACGAATCCCAAACAGGATCGATCAAGTAACGTATATACGAAAAAATAAATACAAAGATAAAGATTCATACCCTTGAAGCCTTTGAAATAAATCTTCGTAAAATGTAGACGATGATCACGATCCCGTCCCGAACACGAAATCCCTTCGTTCCAAGCACCGAAAATTCGAAGCCTCTACTTCACACGCGTCGGAAGTTGCCCGGAAAATTCGACGTAACTTCGTTCTCCAAGAACACGGCTAGGAAGTTACCGTAGGAATTTTCTCTCTATTTTTTCTTGAATTTCTTTCACCTCTAAGATGAAAATAACTTGAAAATAAAATTTTTCTCTCTCCCACAAGAATACTTCACGGCTGAAGTAGCAGCAAGAAAGTATGTGTGTGTGTGTGTGTATAGTTGTTATCATGTGTGTTTAATATATATCTCTCAAACATATAATTAATATGTCTAATAATGAGATAAAATGTCAACACATAATAACAAAAATACAACTAACACATACACATGCATGGAAATGATTCCATGTGATGTGGGGAGAGGGAAGGTGGCCCATGGTGGAAGTTTCCTAGAAAACGAGCCGAGTCACTCGGCTCGTGTCGGACGTCACAAACGACTCGTTAAATACACTCCGTTTAATCACCAATGTATTTATATTAATTAATTAATCTAATTAATTAATAAAATCAAATACAAATATAATTATCTAATAAATATAATTTATGAATTAAATTAATTACACTGTAAATTAATTTTAATTCATAAAACAGATATTTTGATTTATATAATAAATCATAATTATTTATCCAATATCTATTATTAATAGAGAGATAATAAATTCACATTTATCCGTCAACGCTCTGATGCGCGACTCAGTAGGTCCGTCTCGGCCGGCATTGGGAGGAACCAATGAGTGCGGGCGGCACTTAGCCCGACTAGCGGGCCACCTGTAAACCCCGACGAGAACGAATGAAGGGATCATTCCAGAACCATTATGTCGTGAATACTATATACGTATAGACCCTTCATCGATGTCCCGGTCAAGTCTTCGGGTCACGGTAAAGTCAAACCCTACTATTGACTAAACTCTATACATGTGTTAATGCAAATCAAGACCGATCGATTAATAGTGTATCTAATACGACTATATCGAATGCTGCCAAAGACTTATGATCTTATTTGCCATTAACCGTATAGGACATTCGCTGCTCACTAACAGGGAGATAGAATCCTTTCTTGGCGTACGAAAGATCGCTACTCGCCCGTATAGTCCGCACTTCGAGGTCGACTCAAGAATTAAGCAAATGAGTCTAACTACTCTAATGACAAACTAAACGTCACGGGCACATCTTCTCGAACCCTCAAGTCAAAGGTCCACGTATACTATCACAACCTTTCGATTCGTCATCGACTCTCCGAGAGTGAATACCGTGTGACTGAATCGAGTATGAGTCGTGTTCGAGTATACTGGCCCCACCAATATACTTATAACTATGCTATCAAGACGTGCACACGTCCTAGCATCAGTTATACAAGTCATATTAAAACATAATGCCCATTTTAAGTTTATTGACTTGCGAACAATTTACGTAAATAAACTTTAAACACTTCCAGTACATTTTCTCTTATCCCATAACGAGAATGGAATGTTCGATTTATTTACATGAACTTCACTTCAATGTTTACCAAGTCAAGAATGCAATTGAAATATAATAAACAGTGAATGATTCGTATTGCCTTTTTATTAATTATTCCATAATTACAAGTACAATGCCCCTACTCTCTCATCCCCTGAGTGGCATTCGAGGGCATATTCCTAACACTGTATTCATGGGTCCTACAGTATTCCCCCTTAATTATTGCACATGTCAGCTGTATGATTCATATGTCTTCGCTCGCTACAGTGCTGTATTGACGATTCTGAGTGTACAAATAATTAACGTTGGATACTGTATTCTTGGGTCTTACAGCGTTCCCCCTCAATTTGTTGAGTAAAAACAGTAATTTACTTACAGGGAGTCTGGCTGTAGCATTCCCAATTCTTGTCTGAGAATGTTGAATCTTGCTGTGTCGAGCGGCTTGGTGAAGATGTCGGCCAGCTGAACATCTGTATGAACTTTTTCAAGGCGAACATCCTTGTTCTCGACGTGATTCCTTATGAAGTGATGCTTCATGTTGATATGCTTAGTGCACGAGTGCAGGACATGATTGTGCGTGATTGCAATTGCACTCGTGCTATCACACATGATTGGAGTCTCTCTGGCATCGATTCCATAGTCTGACAACTGTTGTTGCATCCAAAGGATTTGCATACAGCAACTACCAGCAGCATAGTACTCTGATTCAGCCGTGGAAAGAGAATTAGCCAATTGCTTCTTACTGAACCAAGAAATGAGTCTAGGTCCAAGAAAGTGACAAGCTCCACTTGTACTCTTCCTATCTAGCTTGCAGCCTCCGAGATCCGAGTCGCTGTATCCAACTAAATCGAATCCGCCTTCCTTAGGATACCAAAGTCCTGCATCGACTGTTCCTTTAACGTACTTCAGGATTCGTTTAGCTGTATTGAAGTGTGATTCCTTAGGTGCAACTTGATTTCTTGCACACACTCCAACAGCAAACTGGATATCGGGCCTTCTAGCCGTTAGGTACAGGAGCGAACCAATGAGCTTCCTGTAGAGTGATTGGTCAAACGGCTTTCCGGCTTCATCAGCACTAATTTGCACGGAAGTGCTCATGGGGGTTGGCGAGGATTTGGAAGTGTTCATTCCAAACTTGTTGAGAAGCTCTTTGCTGTATTTTTCTTGGTTGATGAAAATACCTGTAGGCATCTGCTTTACCTGCAAACCTAGAAAATAACTAAGTTCCCCCATCATACTCATTTCAAATTTACTTTGCATGAGATGAGAGAACATTTGACATAGAGCAAGGTTAGTTGAACCAAAAATAATATCATCCACATAGATTTGCACCATAAGAAGGTCATCACCTTCCTGTATCTTGAACAAGGTCTTGTCCACAGCACCTTTCTCAAATCCGTTGTCGGTTAGATCTCGGGACGGGGTTTCGTACTGTGCTCTAGGGGCTTGTTTAAGTCCATACAGCGCTTTCCTTAGCTCGTAAACTAGATCGATACCGTCTGTGTTGGCAAACCACGGTGGTTGTTCAACATAAACTTCTTCTGCAAGGTCTCCATTCAGAAAGCACTTTTGACGTCCATTTGGTATACAATAAAACTCTTATGGGCGGCAAAGGCAAGAAATATCTGATGGCTTCTAGTCTCGCTACGGGGCAAAGGTTTCATCATAGTCTATGCCTTCTTCGACTATAGCCTTGTGCTACTAGTCTGGATTTGTTCCTTATGATAAGTCCATTTCGATCCTTTTTGTTTGAAATACCCATTTGGTTCCTATAACCGATTGATGTGTTGGTGCAGGTACAAGATACCATACATTGTTTCTTTCAAACCGTTAAGCTCTTCTTCCATAGATGTTATCCAATGAGAATTATTAAGAGCGTCTATGGTCTAAACAGGTTCGGACTGGGCTAAGAATACAGCAATAGTGCACATATTGAGTCTTCTAAGCTCGGATTGAGATTTCCATTCAGGAAACTGTGATATCTCAAGAATGATTCTTCTTGTGCACAAAGTACATTTCCTTGTGTACTGTATTCTCCTACGAGTAGAAACACCGGCATTTATGTTTCCAATGATCGCTCTTGCGGGTGATCTCTCAACCATCTTCGGTCGGGTTCTAATTCAGATCCTGCTTGTATCGAAAGATTCTGTGGATACAGCTT
Source organism: Orobanche coerulescens (assembly GCA_033398695.1). Taxonomy (NCBI): domain Eukaryota; kingdom Viridiplantae; phylum Streptophyta; class Magnoliopsida; order Lamiales; family Orobanchaceae; genus Orobanche; species Orobanche coerulescens. The sequence goes on from CM065803.1 coordinate 59,323,363, forward strand.
CAGCTTGTACAACGTCGGCTTCATCCACATCGATTCTTACAGCTGCGGGGTTGATTTCTAAATCAACTACAGGTTCTATGGGAGTTGGAGGATCCAAGATAGACAGATGGTGAATGTTCTGAGTGATATCATCTACTCCTGTAGGGTCAAGGTGTGGTTCGTCAAACACTACATGAACCGATTCCTCGATCGTCGACTTCCTTTTATTAAAGATTAAAGCTTTCTTGACGGAGGAGTATCCTACGAATATTCCTTCATCTGATTTCTCATCAAAGGTTCTAAGTTGGTCTTTCCCATTATTCAATACATAACACCTGCATCCAAAAATGTGGAAATACGAAACTAACGGAGTTTTGTTGTTCCATACCTCATATGCTGTTTTGTTGTGGTGCTTGTTGACGATACAGCGGTTTTGAGTGTAGCATGCTGTATTGGGAGCTTCACCCCAGAAACGCTGTGGCAATTTGCTTGCGGCAATCATTGTCCTTGTTGCTTCTTTCAACGTCCTATTCTTTCGCTCGGCAACACCATTTTGTTGAGGTGTACGGGCAGCTGAGTATTCGTGTTGTATTCCATTCTCCGAACAGTATTGCTTTATAAAGCGGTTAGTAAATTCTGTACCTCTATCGGAATGAATGCACACAATACTCGACGCCTTTTCATTTTGCAACTTTCTCAGGAGCTCGGGCAGCTTTGATGTTGTTTCCTTCTTCTTGCTAAGAAAGATCATCCAAGCATACCTGGAATAATCATCAACAACAACCATGCAGTATTTCTTACCTCCCAAACTTATTGGGTCTACAGGACCGTAGAGATCCATGTGTAGCATTTCCAACACTCTTTGGGTTGAAAGGTAGGATTTGCTCTTCAGGGTTGACTTGATTTGTTTTCCTTTCTGACATGGTCCGCAGACGATGTCCTTCTTGAATGACACATTTGGCAAACCTCTAACCATTCCCTGTCTTGAGAGCTTGTTGATTGTCTTGAAGTTGACGTGAGACATCCTCTTGTGCCATAACCAGCTAAGATCTGCAGTGCCTTTGGCAACAAAGCATGGAATTGAGGAGCTCATAGGCTTCCAGTCAGCAATATACATATTACCTGATCTACTTCCTGTAAGCACAACTTCCTTGGTTTGGATGTTCTTGACTCTACAGCGATCTATATAGAACTTCACCGAGAACTGTTTATCACAGAACTGGCTAATACTAAGTAGATTATACTGTAAGCCTTCAACATATGCAACATCGGTGACTTTGAATTTCCCGACAAGTAGGTTTCCTTTCCCTCTTGTTCTTCCTTTAGATTTATCACCGAAATGAACTTTTGGACCGCGACCTTCTACAAAATCTGATAGCTTGCTCCTATATCCGGTCATGTGTCGAGAGCATCCACTATCAAAGTACCAGGTATCCTCCTCGAGAATGTCCTCTAACAAAAAGATTAAGTAGATTTAGGTCCTCATTGATTGTTAGTTCCTCGCGGTACCCAAGTTTTCCTGGCAGCAATTGATTTACTGTAGGACATACTTGGTACAGTGTTTTGATATCTACGGGGGGCATATCCGTAGTTGTTATAACCAAGATAATCATTATGCATGAAAAATTCAGGGTTATTATTATTAATCCAGTACGAGTGCCGTCTTGGAGGTGGAGCCATTTTCTTAGGCCTAACAGCTTGCCTTCTGGGTCTCCAGTTGGATTCCCAATGCTGTTGTTGATACTGAACCGGCATCTGCTGTCTCGAGGGATAACGGGGCTCCTGTATCCAATACCTCGGCATCTTTGTCTTGATAATCTCGCCGTGCGGGCCTTTGGTGGTTGGATCTGACCTTCCTTCAACGAGCATTGTTGGCGATGTTGATATGCTCGGGAGCATGTTGTTGAGTGCGCCTCACAGTTGGAACGGCTTATGATTCCATTATCTGGAATAGGATTGCGGGGCGGAATAGCGACCTTTCGATTTTCTCAGATACAGTTCCTTCACGGGACTAGGGATTTCTTCCGATTCTGGAATGTGTTCCACACTCTTGACGAACACTGTACTAGTTTTCCCTTTGTTTGAACATGAGCTATATCCTAAGCCACTTTTATCATGAGCATTTTGCCCAGTGCTCAGAATTTCTTCCATTCTTTTGGACGATTTCTCGAACGATTTCAGAGTGGTCTCAAGTTCAGTTTCTCGCTTTTTGAGAGTTGTGATTTTGGCTTGTATTAGAACCAAATCACTTGTCTTGCTCTCGTTGTGAGTTTTAGCCTCACTTAGTTCATGAGCAAGTTGATGATTGCTCTCCATGAGTTTTTCAAAATCGACCTTGCTGGTTTCACAATCAAGAGACATATTTTCATAATTTATTTTCAGCAAGTCATTTTCATCTTTCAGCTCTAAATTAGTTAATTGAAGCTGTATATTCTCAGTTTTTAGAGTCTCATGGGCCTTTTGAATGTTTTTAAATTCATTCTTCATATTTTCGAAAGTATAAGATGCATTTGACGGAATAGCTGCGGTTGAACTTACCTCATCGTCGCTGTCTTCACCTTCTGGAACATCTTTGGCCATAAAGCACATATATGCTTTATCATCGAACTCATCGTCAGATGACTCACTTTCAGTGACCACCTGAAGACATTCTGCTGATTTGGATGGTGTGGGGGAGGCTTCTGATTCTCCAATCAGGGCCTTGAGCTTGTCTTTCCAAGCACGTCTTCTTTCATCTCTCTCTTGTTGCTCGGCCTCCGACAATCTTTGGACTTTGGGATGAGGACATTTATTTGCATAATGCCCTGGTTTCCTGCAATTATAGCACAGGTTAGCATCACCAGATGATGTTTTGGTACTTACATTGTGGACAGGTTTGGGCCTGTAGGGAGTCTTTCCAGACTGTTTGATGAACTTTTTGAATTTATGCATGAGAAGCGCCATTTCATCTTGAGACAGGATGTCGCTGCCATCACAAGCATACTTGTGACTAGGCTTAGACGAATCCCAGGCATCTTTGTGTCGACGCTCGATCTGGCTAGAGCTGTGACCTTTGAAGGAGATTCTTGACTTTCTCTCTTGTCAATATCATACTCAAAAGCTTTGAGGTCAGAGAAGAGATCAAAAGTAGATATTTCATTAAGATTACAAGATACACGCATAGCTGTGGTCTTAATGTCCCATCGGGCTGGGAGAGATCTGAAAATTTTTAAGTTCTTCTCCTTTTGGGTATAAATTTTGCCCAACGCTTCAAGTTCACCGACAATACCAGTGAATCTGAGGTCAAGTTCCTCAAGTGTCTCAGTTGGTTTCATTTCAAAAGATTTAAATTGCTTAGTCAGTTTTGAAATCTTGTTTTCTTTTGAGAGCTTAGTTCCCTCACAAATCAACTTGAGTTTATCCCAGATTTCTTTGGCTGTTTTGCAGCTCTTTACCTTCGAGAACGTGCCTTTGTCAAGGATGACAAATAACGCGTTCTTAGCTACGTTGTCAAGGTTTGCTCGCTTTCTTTCATCTGTGGTCCATTGCTCGCGATTCTTCTCGAGCAACTCCGCATGGGCTTGGCCTTCAATCCTTGCGGCCGTGTTCACCTTCATGATCTTGATAGGACCATCCTGTATAACAAAAATCATCTCTTCGTGCATTGCTGCAAGATGAGCCTCCATTCTAATTCTCCAGTCGTCAAATTCGTTAATAGAGAACATAGGGACTTTGTTAATCATAGAAGTATCCATGTGATAATACAGGGATGAAAGAGACTGTTTTGAAAATAAGTGATTTTGGATCTGATTCGGTTAAAAATACGATTGATTCTTTTTAGAATCAACCGCTCTGATACCACTTGTTGGCCACTAAGTATACTGGATACAGTTTGGGAAATAGTTTAAACAACAAACTGTATGGATTTTAAATCTGAGTGCGTAGCGGAAGTCTTGGATACAGTAGGTTGTTGTGGATACATCAACTAAATATATAGAGTATACTTAATTAATCACAGTAATTAAAACAGTAAAAGCTGAATGTAAATAACACAGTAATTAAAGTGGTTCGAGGTAAACCCCTCTACGTCCACTGGTCCTCCACACAGGAGTAAAAAGTTTATTATAATTACTACGTACACAACTACGTAATTATAACAATACACACAATCAATATATCATTCACACAGATTGATATAAAGATCTTAGCTTCAACCGTTCACACAGATTGGTTTTGAGCTAATGCTTTGACTTGCTTCTTCACACACAGTTCTGAAGCTTCGTTTTCTTCAATGCAAATCCTTCACACACAGTTCCGGAGAAGCACAGATTGTTCAGTCCACAGAGGGCTGTTTGTTCAAAGTATAGAACAGATGGTGAACAACAACTTTGACTTTAAGAGCTTTCAGCTGATGAAATGTTGTTCAGAATGATGAGCACTATATATCTCTTTTGATCTGAGTTGCAGTAAGCTTAGGAGATATGTTTTGCTCTGATAATGATTTCGATAGCTTGGGTTTTTTTTGGTAACTGATCTTCAATGCCTTCATAAGATATATATAGTCTTTGAAATATATATCCGTTGAGATGTATCCGTTTGAGTGAGATTTCGTTCCAACGGGATTATGACACGATCCGGATTTAGCGGGATTTTGAAGATCTGTTGACTGACAGTATTTAAATACTTTATCCTTGAGTATTTAAATACTTCTTTATTCAACGGGACTTGACTTCTGGAGATTCCTTCTTTGTCCTGTTGTGAGCTGTATGGAAGATAACTGTATTTGAGTTTCGAGACAGTTTCCATACTTGGTCTTTTATAAGACTTCTTGCTGTACTGAAGGTCTTCATAATATGCTGATTCGAGGCAGGTCTTCGATACAGGATAATGCCTCAATGCTTCGATGCAGATTGGCATATATGTCAAAACCTCTTTATCAAATACCGTTCGATACAGGGATTAGATATCCCGGCTGTTTCGATACAGGGTTCTTGTTTTCCCAACACTATGCAACAGGTTCCTTCACAGGACTCGAAGTTTCTTTCGATATAGGATTGGGTTCCACACCCCTGACAAACACTGTACTAGTTTTCCCTTTGTTTGAACATGAGCTGTATCCTAAGCCACTTTTATCATGAGCATGTTGCCCAGTGCTTAGAATTTCTTCCATTCTTTTGGACGATTTCTCGAACGATTTCAGAATGGTCTCAAGTTCAACTTCTCATTTTTTGAGAGTTTTGACTTTGGCTTGAAGTAGAACGAAATCATTTGTCTTGCTATCGTTGTGAGTTTTAACCTCACTTAGTTCATAAGCAAGTTGATGATTGCTCTCCATGAGTTTTTCATAACCGACTTTGCTGGTTTCACAATCAATAGACATATTTTCATAATTTATTTTCACCAAGTCATTTTCATCTTTCAGCTCTAGGTTAGACAGTTGGAGCTGTATGTTCTCATTTTTCAATGTCTCATGGGCCTTTTGAATGTTTTTAAACTCATTCATCATGCTTTCAAAAGTATGAGATGCATTTACTGGAATAGCTGAGGTTGAGCTTACCTCATCATCGCTATCTTCATCTTCTGGAATGTCCTTGGCCATAAAGCACATATATGCTTTATCCTCGAACTCATCGTCAGATGAATCACTTTCAGTGACCACCTGAAGACATTCTTCTGATTTTGATGGTGCGGGGGAGGCTTCTGATTCTCCAATCAGGGCCTTGAGCTTGTTTTTCCAAGCGCGTCTTCTTTCATCCGTCTCTTGTTGCTCGGCTTCTGGCAACCTTTAAACTTTAGGATGAGGACATTTGTTTGCATAATGCCCTGGTTTCCTGCAATTATAACACAGGTTAGCATCACCGGATGAAGTTTCGGTACTTACCTTGTGGACAAGTTTGGGCCTGTAGGGAGTTTTTCCCGATTGCTTGATGAACTTCTTGAACTTATGCATGAGAAGCGCCATTTCATCTTGAGACAGGATGTCATCGTCACTGTCAGCATTCTTGTGACTAGGCTTCGACGAGCTGGGCATGCTGTGTCGACGGTTCGATACAGCGGCTAGTGCTGTAACCTTTGAAGGAGATTCTTCAGCTTTCTCTCTTCTATCAATATCATACTCAAAAGCTTTAAGGTCAGAGAAGAGATCAAAAGTAGATATTTCATTAAGATTGCAAGACACACACATAGCTGTGGTCTTAATGTCCCATCGGGCAGGGAGAGATCTGAAATTTTTTAAATTCTTCTCCTTTTAGGTATAAGTTTTGCCCAAAGCTTCAAGTTCACCAACAATACCAGTGAATCTGAGGTCAAGTTCCTCAAGTGTCTCAGTTGGTTTCATTTCAAAAGATTCAATTTGCTGAGTCAGTTTTGAAATTTTGTTTTCTTTTGAGAGCTCAGTTCCCTCACAAATCAATTTGAGTTTATCCCAGATTTCCTTGGCTGTTTTACAGCTCTTTACCTTTGAGAATGTGCCTTTGTCGAGAGTGACAAACAACGCATTCTTAGACATATTGTCGAGATTGGCGCGCTTTCTTTCATCTGTGGTCCATTGCTCGCGCTCCTTCTCGAGCATTTCAGCATGGGCTTGGCCTTAAATCCTTGCAGCCATGTTTACCTTCATGATCTTGATGGGGCCATCCTATATAACAAAAATCATCTCTTCGTGCATTGCTGCAAAATGAGCCTCCATCCTAATTCTCCAATCATCAAATTCGTTAATAGAGAACATAGACACTTTGTTGATCATAGATGTATCCATGTGAGAATAAAGGAATGAAAAGGACTGTTTTAAAAATAAGTGATTTGGATCTGATTCGGTTTAAAATACGACTGATTCTTTTTAGAATCAACCGCTCCGATACCACATGGTGGCCACTAAGTATACTGGATACAGCTTGGAAAGTGTTGTAAACAACAAGCTGTACTGTTTTGAATCTGACTGCGTAGCGGAAGTCTTAAATACAGTAAGTTGCTGTGGATACAACAACTCGATGTGCAGTGTATACTTAAATAATCACAGTATTTAAATCAATAAAGTCAGAAGGTAAATAACACAATATTTAAAGTGGTTCGAGGTAAACCCCTCTACGTCCACTGGTCCTCCACACAGGAGTAAAAAGTTTATTATAATTACTGCGTACACAACTACGTAATTATAACAACACTTAATCAATATATCATTCACACAGATTGATATAAAGATCTTAGCTTCAACCGTTCACACAGATTGGTTTGAACTAACACTTTGACTAGCTTCTTCACACACAGTTCTGAAGCTTCGTCTTCTTCGATGCAATTCCTTCACACACAGTTCCGGAGTAGCAAAGATTACTCAGTCCACATAGGGCTGATCTGGGTTTGTTCAAAGATAGAACAGGGTATGAACAACAGCTATGACTTTCTGAGCTTCTAGATGATGATGTGTTGTTCACGATTTGAGCACTGTATATCTCTTATATCTGAATAGCAGAAAGCTTGGGAGATATGTTTTGCTTTGATGTATATGATAATAACTTCGTAAGCTTTTGGTTTTCGGTATCTGATCTTCAACGCCTCGAGGAGATATATATAGTCTTCGAAATATATCCGTTTGAAATCTATCCATTGGGCAAGATTCTGTGACAACAGACTTTTGACTGAGATCCGGATATTGTGGGATTTGAAGATCTTCTGACTTACAGTATTTAAATACTTTATCCTTTAGTATTTAAATACTTCTTTATCAATGGGACTTGACTTCTAGCGAATACTGAAGATTTCTTCTTGTCCTGTTGATAGATGTATGGAAGGATCACTCTATAGACGATTTGAAACAGCTTCCATACTTTAGCTTTGCGGGACTCTGCTGTATGATCAATATGCTGGATCAACCGCCAGCTACCTTGGAGCTCGGCCTCCCTCGCAGCTACCTTCTCCCTCGACTCCGCCAGCTCGCTAGTCAACCGAGCGATCGTCACCTTCTGACGAGCGGCCTCCTCCTCAGCAACCTTCTGCGCCCGGACGGCATTCAGCATCTTGTCCCGAAATCGGTCAACCGCCAAACGAGACAACTCGGTTTCCTTCCTCGCCAGCTCAAGCTCTTGGCTCGCCCGCTTGGCTGCCTCCAAAGAGTCCTTCTCCATTGCCACGATCTTATCGGCAAACTCGGCGTTCTCTTTCCGAGCCGCCTCGAGATCCGCCTGCAGGCGAATAGTGGAAGGTCGCCCCTCAAACTCCTGCGCAGCCTGGACAGCCATGGTCGCCATCTGGAGAGAAAGGGCGAGAACAGCCTGCATCGTACTCCCCGATCGCTGACGAGCGATCGCATCTAGATCAGTCGTCCAGGCCTTCGGTAGAGCAGAAGGCCTTGCTGACGTATTGCGGGATGTCACAGGACTGGCGAGGAGATCGGCTGGCCAAGAAATCCAACACCATCGGCGGGCAAGATGGATCTTTGCGACGGATCCTACATCAATACAACAAAGTTAACACAACTCCTACGCAATTGCAAGTTTCAACCCAAAATTGCAATCTACCTCTCAGCCCTCTCGGGGTCGCGACCGAAGTACGGTTTCCCTCGAGGAGTCTCAGCGTCAGCGACCGCCATCTCTCACATAAAAGCCGCAGAGGGCGGCTCATTCTCCGGAGGGATAACGGTGATCGGAGGCGCGGCGATCAGCACCTCATTGGCGGGGGCAGGAACCGGAGTCTCTTCCGGCCTCGGCCTTTTGCGATTCGTTCAAAGCCCCTCCTCCGGAACTCCCTCCTCAGCCACGATCGGCTCCACGCGAGGCTCCACCTCCGGAATAATTGGCAGCGCAACAGGTGGGGCGCGAGACGACTTCTTGTGGCGGAGACGGCCCAGAACTCCAGGATTCGACATGGCGATCTCCGGTGGGGGCTCCAAAAAGCGAGGAAAGTGAACCTCTACAGTTAAGACGATCGATCAACAGTTAGATATTTTCCTCAAGTAAGGCGATCGCCTAGAGAGTGAAGGTCGCAGAAACTCATACCTGGTATCGAGAGATGTCTCGGGAAGCGGAATAGCCGAGCCGACAACCAACGGCTCTCCTTATTGATCCGGCTAGCGTCAAGATCGTCGTCCGACAAGCTCCGTATCCGCTCCCAGACAACCAGGAAATCAAAGGGCAGCTCCTCGACCGCCGGAATGTGAAAACCTGCAAAGTCGAAATCAAATTAGATCAGTTCAAAACACATCCGAACGAAGGGAGAGTCTAAACCCTTACCGGGATTCCTCTCCCGAAACTCGCAGGATCTCGGCTCGCCCAAGGATTGTCGCCGCGAAGCCCTCCACTTGCCGGCGACCTGTAACCACTTCGTCGGATCGCCCCACGCCTTATTCGGACTCCGAGGATTACCCACCAGATCGGCCCCGAATATGGTAACCTCCGACCGACGCCGAGCCGTCGCCTGAACAAATGGTTCATCTCTGACGGCGATGGGAGGCGGTACAGGCGGTGACCGCCGAAAAGAGTGAGAGTGCAGATAATTTGGAGCCAAGCGTTCGGCGTCAGCTGAAGTGGTGCCACGTTCCAAGCGGCCAGCAGGTGGGAGACAGCAAAAGATAGAGGGAAGCGCAGCCCGGCCTCCATAATCACCTCATTCACGGCGACCATACCCATCGGAGGCTGATCGGCTCGCTCATTCTCCGCCGGCGCGAATATATCCACATCTGAAGGAACATGGAACCTCGTCCTCCAGACGGCCAGATCTTTCCTGGTCTCCGAACTCCAGATTTGGCCAAGTGACCACAAAGATCGCTGCGCAGCCCGGTACTGCGACCGTTTGGGAAGTTGATAAGGGTAGGTGACCGAGTATCCCTGGAAATCGGACCTCGGAGACGGACCGGCCAATTTCTCCATAATCTCAGCAAAAGCCTTATAGGCCCGGCCGAAAGCGCTATGCTGCTCCCAGTAGGCCCTAATCGCCATATCTCTCTCTATCTACGACCGTCTGTCTTCAGCAGCCGCTTCCTTAGCGACGTCGGCTTCATTAAATAAAGCCTCAATTTCTGAAGGGTCAACTCCGGCCCGAATAGCCTCAGCGGCCATCTCCAGGTGGAAGTCAGAAGAAGGTACTCCCCGGACAGTCGATGTCCCGGCAGAGGAACTGGTACCCACTCCATGTGATGATGACGTTCCAGCCATTCTCAAAGAAAGAAAGGAGAAAAGGATTTTTTCTTACCCAAAGATGAAATCGAATGACGATCGGCACTAGGATCTTCAGAAAAATCTTCAGCAAGTCCTTCTTTCTCCAGTAAGTGCGCGTGAGAATGAAGACTGCAACACTGCGCCCTTTTATAGGAGATGGCAGGGACTCGTTTGCAATAAGGGAAAATCTCAGGGGTCGGATCTCAAACGTCGCATTTATTGACTCCCTCGAGACCCGCGTACGCGTCTTTTCAAGGACGCGTCAGTCGAGGAGTCATTAATGACCGTTGATATCCTCCAACAGAAGCCCGACACGTGCGCGGAGACTTTTCCACGCCCATTGCCATTTCCCGTGCAGTTCAGCGGCCAACCAGGTCGTCCAAACTTAGAATCTATCAGCTCAAAGACGATCGCCAGTTCAGTTAAACGCAGAGTCGCTCGTCAAAAGTTCAGCGATCGCCAAGAGAACCACCTCACCCCACGTTTCCAACATAGGAGCGAGCTGGGGGGCAATTGTTGTGTCAAGATTTATTCATCCCGACAGGCGATCGACTATAAGGCCGAGCGACCGAGTCAACACCAGTCAAACTATGGCTAGCTCGCCTAATCGAAGATACCAGACCACCATCACGTACCTAGCGATCGACTCCCGATGAGATCGCCCTTTGGCATCTGGCGATCGACTCTAGTGCACGGCTAAGGACGGTCGACCTACGCCCCGAGCAGAGATGATCGCCCGTCAAAGTCATCGAAGACTGGATCTCAGAACAGCACCCACGTGCAGATCCACAAAAGGCGCTGACAGACAAGACCTTTGACCCCAGCCTGTCACCTACCTCACCTACTGACAGGTCCGCCGAAATTAACGGAGTGGGACCGCCCATGACAAAGAACTCAGACGCTGCGGCAGCTCTATCGATCAGCAAATTGGCCGCCAAAGAACTTGGCAGACTTTAAGGGAACAAGCCCATGTGCTAAAAGACGATCGCCCGATTATTATAATACAGAAAAGGCGATCGCCCGTCATATCCAAGTCCTATAAATAGAGAACCTCCTCCTACTGGAAAAAGGTTCACAACTCATTCACCTACATTCCGAACTCATTCACGGAAATACAGAAGAACACACATACCATCAAGCTCCCAGCTTTCTCGCCGGAATCCATCTTAGGATTTCTCTCTCCGAATCTCTCATCCTGAAGACGATCGGCAGAGGCAAGAAGTCTCCACAAGACAGATTCCAAGAGATTCATAAGCCCAGGAGCTCAAGCATCTAGCTAATACTCGCCGTGAGAGACTGTCGATCTCTCACCGCCGCGACTGTTCATCTCCTTTGTTACAAGAACTCACAGAGCATCACATCTGGTTCTTCCGCCAATCTACACGCTCACTAGCTAAGATAACAAGAATCTTTACACTCATTGTAATTGTATTCTTACATTAGTACTTGTATCCCCGAATATTAGTATTAATAATATCTCGCGAGAGCATTCAAGCCCAGGACTAACAACCCCGACAAATCTTGTGTTATTTATCTTTCTCACGGAAGTGTTCTCACATTTGTTTGCTATCCATCCATTCCAGCAATATCTATCTCCGGATAATATTTTGGGTAGCAACAATTGGCGCTAGAAGAAGGGGTTGAACCTTCGACAATGTTATCCGGAGATAGATATTGCTGGAATGGATGGATAGCAAACATACTGCATTGTAAATACTTTTAATGCCTGTAGTATTAGATGGGTTACGTTCCTTCAAGGCGCTCAGAATAAACTGAGGAGCAGTAATCTCGGCCATTTTACTCACAATGCACTTTTCATCTCGTGTTAGTCTTGATGTGTACTCTTGACCCTCTAAATATTGTGCTGGGGCATGATTATGCTCTCCGCACACAACAGTAATTTCCCACAAAATGCCATCTGGAGGAATCGGTACACCTCGTAGAGAGAATGGACAACCATTTTTTTTGTACTAGTACATCTTTTTAAAGTTTCTCCACTTTTTAAATATCTTGGTGGTTGATATTTTCCCCCCTTTTCACAAATTAGAGTGCATTTCGGGAGTTTGTTACCTATTTTCTTTTCGGATTTATCAATAACTATGACGAATCCATTTTTCCTTCCGGTCGTCCTCACTGAATCTAACATCTCATCTCTACTTTCAAAAATCTGTAAAAAAATAAAAAGAGTAAAACTGATTAAATGAGCAATGTACTCCCTCTGTCCCAGCCAAAGATTGACATAGGGTGTATATTTGGTGTATTTTAGGTAATGATTGGTATAAGTAATGATGGTTAAATGTGTGGTGGAGATTAAAAGGTAAAAAGTATTGATGATGAATGAGTGGTGGAGATTAAAAAGTAAAAAGTAATTGTTTGATTTGATTGTAAAAAGTGATATATGTAATGTTGGGAAAACAAAGACCCTGTATCGAAATAGCCGGGATATCTGATCCCTGTATCGAATGATATTTAATAAAGAGGTTTTGACATATATGCCAATCCGAATACAGTAAAGGAAACTGTATCGAAGCTTTGAGGCTTTATCCTGTATCGAAGACCCGCCTCGAAACAGCATATAGTAAAGCTCTTCAGTACAACAAGAAGTCTTGTAAAAGACAAAGTATGGAAACTGTCTCGAAACTCAAAATACAGTTATCTTCCATACAACTCACAACAGGACAAAGAAGGAATATCCAGAAGTCAAGTCCCGTTGAATAAAGAAGTATTTAAATACTCAAGGATAAAGTATTTAAATACTGCTAGTCTTCAGATCTTCAGAATCCCGCGAAATCCGGATCGTGTCATAATCCCGTTGGAATGAAATCTCATTCAAACGGATACATCTCAACGGATATATATTTCATAGACTATATATATCTTATGAAGGCATTGAAGATCAGTCAACCAGTCACCTAACACTCAAGCTATCAAAAGTTATCATCAGAGCAAAACATATCTCCAAAGCTTACTGCAATTAAGATCTAAAGAGATATATAGTGCTCATCATCCTGAACAACACTTCATCAGCTGAAAGCTCTTAAAGTCAAAGTTGTTGTTCACCATCTGTTCTATACGTTGAACAAACTCAAGACCAGCCCTGTGTGGACTGAACAATCTGTGCTTCTCTGGAACTGTGTGTGAAGGATTTGCATTGAAGAAGACGAAGCTTCAGAACTGTGTGTGAAGAAGCAAGTCAAAGCATTAGCTCAAAACCAATCTGTGTGAACGGTTTAAGCTAAGATCTTTATATCAATCTGTGTGAACGATATATTGATTATGTGTGTTGTTATAATTATGTAGTTGTGTACGTAGTAATTATAATAAACTTTTTACTCCTGTGTAGAGGACCAGTGGACGTAGAGGGGTTTACCTCGAACCACTTTAATTACTGTGTTATTTACCTTCAGCTTTTACTGTTTTAATTACTGTGATAAATTAGGTATACACAATACACTTAGTTGCTGTATCCACAACAACCTACTGTATCCAAGACTTCCGCTACGCACTCAGATTTAAAATCCATACAGTTTGTTGTTTAAACTACTTTCCAAACTGTATCCAGTATACTTAGTGGCCAACAAGTGGTATCGGAGCAGTTGATTCTAAAAAGAATCAGTCGTATTTCTTTTTAACCGAATCAGATTCAAATCACTTATTTTCAAAACAGTCTCTTTCATTCCTATATTATCAGTATGGATATTTCTATGATTAACAAAGTCCCTATGTTCTCTATTAACGAATTTGACGACTGGAGAATTAGAATGGAAGCTCATCTTGCAGCAATGCACGAAGAGATGATTTTTGTTATACAGGATGGTCCTATCAAGATCATGAAGGTAACCGCCGCAAGGATTGAGGACCAAGCCCATGCCGAAATGCTCGAGAAGGAACGCGAGCAATGGACAATGATGAAAGGAAGCGAGCCAATCTCGACAATGTGGCTAAGAACGCGTTATTTGTCACTCTTGACAAAGGCACGTTCTCAAAGGTAAAGAGTCGCAAAATGACCCAAGAAATCTGGGATAAACTCAAGTTGATTTGTGAGGGAACTGAGCTCTCAAAATAAAACAAGATTTCAAAACTAACTCAGCAATTTGAATCTTTTGAAATGAAACCAACGGAAACACTTGAGGAACTTGACCTCAGATTCACCGGGTATTGTTGGTGAACTTGAAGCGTTGGGCAAAATTTACACCCAAAAAGAGAAGAACTTAAAAATTTTCAGATCTCTCCCAGCCCGATGGGACATTAAGACCACAGCTATGCGTGTATCCTGTAATCTTAATGAAATATCTACTTTTGATCTCTTCTCCGACCTCAAAGCTTTGAGTATGATATTGTGAAGAGAGAAAGTCAAGAATCTCCTTCAAAGGTCACAGCCTCGCCACAGTATCGAACCGGCCGACACAAAGATGCCTAGCTCGTCAAGCCTGGGCCACAAGAATGCCGACAAAGGACGACGACATCCCGTCCCAATATGAAATGGCGCTTCTCATGCATAAATTCAAAAGTTCATCAAACAATCTGAAAGACTCTCATGTGCCCAAACCTCGTCCACAAGGTAAGTACCGAAACATCATCTGGTGATGCTAACCTGTGCTATAACTGCAGGAAACCAGGCCATTATGCAAATAAATGTCCTCATCCCAAAGTCCAAAGATTGCCTGAGGCCGAGCAACAAGAGAGAGATGAAAGAAGACGTGCTTGGAAAGACAAGCTCAAGGCCCTTATTGGAGAATCAGAAGCCTCCCACACACCATCCAAATCAGCAGAATGTCTTCAGGTGGTCACTGAAAGTGATTCATCTGACGATGAGTTCGATGATAAAGCATATATGTGCTTTATGGCCAAAGATGTTCCAGAAGGTGAAGACAACGACGATGAGGTAAGTTCAACCTCAGCTATTCCGTCAAATGCATCTCATACTTTCGAAAATATGATGAATGAATTTAAAAACATTCAAAAGGCCCATGAGACTCTAAAAACTGAGAATATACAGCTTCAATTAACAAATTTAGAGCTGAAAGATGAAAATGACTTGCTGAAAATAAATTATGAAAATATGTCTCTTGATTGTGAAACCAAAGAAGGTCGATTTTGAAAAACTCATGGAGAGCAATCATCAACTTGCTCATGAACTAAATGAGGTTAAAACCCACAATGAGAGCAATACAAATGATTTGGTTCTACTACAAACCAAAATCACAACTCTCGAAAAGCGAGAAACTGAACTTGAGACCATTCTGAAGTCGTTTGAAAAATCGTCCAAAAGAATGGAAGAAATTCGAGCTTCGGGCAACATGCTCATGATAAAAGTGGCTTAGGATACAGCTCATGTTCAAACAAAGGGAAAACTAGTACAGTGTTCGTCAAGAGTGTGGAACACATTCCAGAATCGGAAGATACCCCTAGTCCCGTGAAGGAACCTGTTGTACCGAGAAAACCGAAGGCTGCAATTCCGCCCCCGCAATCCTAGACCAGACAGAGGAATCATAAGCCATTCCAACCTGTGAGGCGCACTCAACAGCATGCTCCCAGAGCATATCAACAGCGCCAACAGCCGTTCAGAAGGAAGGCTGTATCCAACCACCAAAGGCCCGCACGGCAGTACAATCAGTACGGCTCGCCGAGTTATTGGATACAGGAGCCCCGTTATCCCTCAAGACAGCAGATGCCGCTCAAGATCAACAACGGATTGGGAATCCAACCGAGACCCGTAAGACAAGTCGTTAGGCATAAGAAAATGGCTCCACCTCCTAGACGACACTCGTACTGGAATAATAATAATAACCCTGAATTTTACATGCATAATAATTATCATGATTATAACGACTACGGATATGCCCCCCGTAGATATCGCAACACTGTACCAAGTATGTCCTACAGTAAATCAATTGCTGCCAGGAAAACTTGGGTACCTAAAGGAACTAACATACATGGACCCAAAAATCAAAGGGGACCTAAATCTACCTAATTTCTTTGTTACAGGACATTCTAGAGGAGGATACCTGGTACTTTGATAGTGGATGCTCTCGTCACATGACCGGAGATAGGAGCAAGCTATCTGATTTTGTAGAGGGTCGCGGTCCAAAAGTTCGCTTCGGTGATAAGTCTAAAGGAAGAACAAGAGGGAAAGGAAACCTACTTTTCGGGAAATTCAAGGTCACCGATGTTGCATATGTTGAAGGCTTACAGTATAATCTACTTAGTATTAGCCGCCCGTGATAAACAGCTTCTCGGTGAAGTTCTATATAGATCGTCAGAGAGTCAAGAACACCCAAACCAAGGAAGTTGTGCTTACAGGAAGCAGATCAGGTAATATGTATATTGCTGACTGGAAGCCTATGAGCTCCTCAATTCCATGCTTTGTTGCCAAAGGCACTGCAGATCTTAGCTAGCTATGGCACAAGAGGATGTCTCACATCAACTTCAAGACGATCAACAAGCTCTCAAGACAGGGAATGGTTAGAGGTTAGCTAAATGTGTCATTCAAGAAGGACAGCGTCTGCGGACCATGCCAGAAAGGCAAGCAAATCAAGTCAACCCTGAAAAGCAAATCCTACCTTTCAACCCAAAGAGTGTTGGAAATGCTACACATGGATCTCTACGGTCCTGTAGACCCAGTAAGTTTGGGAGGTAAGAAATGCTGCATGGTTGTTGTTGATGATTATTC
This sequence comes from Orobanche coerulescens, assembly GCA_033398695.1. Classification (NCBI taxonomy): domain Eukaryota; kingdom Viridiplantae; phylum Streptophyta; class Magnoliopsida; order Lamiales; family Orobanchaceae; genus Orobanche; species Orobanche coerulescens. The sequence continues at coordinate 59,340,142 of CM065803.1, forward strand.
CAGGTATGCTTGGATGATCTTTCTTAGCAAGAAGAAGGAAACAATATCAAAGCTGCCCGAGCTCCTGAGTAAGTTGCAAAATGAAAAGGCATCGAGTATCGTGTGCATTCGTTCCGACAGAGGTACAGAATTCACTAACCGCTTCATAGAGCAATACTGTTCGGAGAATGGAATACAGCACGAATACTCAGCTGCCCGTACACCTCAACAAAATGGTGTTGCCGAGCGAAAGAATAGGACGTTGAAAGAAGCAACAAGGACAATGATTGCCGCAAGCAAGTTGCCACAGCGTTTCTGGGGTGAAGCAACCAATACAGCGTGCTACACTCAAAACCGTTGTATCGTCAACAAGCACCACAACAAAACAGCATATGAGGTATGGAATAACAAAACTCCATTAGTTTCGTATTTTCACATTTTTGGATGCAGGTGTTATGTATTGAACAATGGGAAGGACCAACTTAGAACCTTTGATGAAAAATCAGATGAAGGAATATTCGTAGGATACTCCTTCACAAAGAAAGCTTTAATCTTTAATAAAAGGAAGCCGACGATCGAGGAATCGGTTCATGTAGTGTTCGACGAACCACACCATGACTCTACAGAGTAGATGATATCACTCGTAACATTCACCATCTATCTATCTTGGATCCACCAACACCCATAGAACCCGGCCGTTGATTTAGAAATCAACCCCGCAAATTGTAAGAATCGATGTGGATGAAGTCGACGCCGCATAAGTCAAGTCGTATCCACGTAATCTTTCGATACAAGACGGATCCCGAATTAGAACCCGACCGAAGATGGTTGAGAGATCACCCGCAAGATCCGATCATTGGAAACATTAATGCCGGTGTTTCTACTCGTAGGAGAATACAGAGTACACAAGGAAATGTACTTTGTGCACAAGAAGAATCTAATGTCAAGTTTCACAGCTTCGAATGGAAATCTCAATCCGAACTTAGGAGACTCAATATGTGCACTATCGCCGTATTCTTAGTCCGAACTGCTTTCACCATACACGCTCTTAACAATTCTCATTGGATAACATCTATGGAAGAAGAGCTTAACGGTTTCGAAGAAACAATGTATGGTATCTTGTACCTGCACCAACACACCAATCGGTTATAGGAACCAAATGGGTATTTCAAACAAAAAGGATCGAAATGGACTTATCATAAGGAACAAATCCAGACTAGTAGCACAAGGCTATAGTCAGAAGAAGGAATCGACTATGATGAAACCTTCGCCTCGTAGCGAGACTAGAAGCTATTAGGATATTTTTAGCCTTTGCCGCCCATAAGAGTTTTATCGTATACCAAATGGACGTCAAAAGTGCTTTCCGAATGGAGATCTTGCAAGAAGTTTATGTTGAACAACCACTGTGGTTTGCCAACACAGACGGTATCGATCTAGTTTACTGTGCTAAGGAAAGCGCTGTATAGACTTAAACAAGCCCCTAGAGCCCGGGTACGAAACCCCGTCCCAAAGATTCTAACCAACAACGGATTTGAGAAAGGTGTCATGACAAAACCTTGTTCAAGATACAGGAAGGTGATGACCTTCTTATGGTGCAAATCTATGTGGATGATATTATTTTTGGTTCAACTAACCTTGCTCTATGTCAAAGGTTCTCTCATCTCATGCAAAGTAAATTTGAAATGAGTATGATGGGGGAACTTAGTTATTTCCTAGGTTTGCAGGTAAAGCAGTTGCCTACAGGTATATTTATCAACCAGGAGAAATACAGCAAGGAGCTTCTCAACAAATTTGGAATGAACACTTCCAAATCCTCGCCAACCCCCATGAGCACTTCCGTGCAAATTAGTGCTGATGAAGCCGGAAAGCCATTTGACCAATCACTCTACAGGAAACTCATTGGTTCGCTCCTGTACCTAACGGCTAGCAGGCCCGATATCCAGTTTGCTGTTAGAGTGTGTGAGAGATACCAAGTTGCACCTAAGGAATCACACTTCAATACAGCTAAACGAATCCTGAAGTACATTAAAGGAACAGTCGATGCAGGACTATGGTATCCTAAAGGAAGGCGGATTCGATTTAGTTGGATACAGCGACTCGGATCTCGGAGGCTGCAAGCTAGATAGGAAGAGTACAAGTGGAAGTTGTCACTTTCTCGGACCTAGACTCGTTTCTTGGTTCAGTAAGAAGCAATTGGCTAACTCTCTTTCCACGGCTGAATCAGAGTACTATGTCATTGGTAGGCCGTATGCGAGATCCTTCGATGCAAAGAACAACTGTCAGACTATGGAATCGATGCTAGAGAGACTCCAATCATGTGTGATAGCACGAGTGCAATTGCAATCACGCACAATCCTGTTCTGCACTCGCGCACTAAGCATATCAACATGAAGCATCATTTTATAAGGAATCACGTCGAGAACGAGGATGTTCGCTTGGAAAAGGTTCATACAGACGTTCAGCTAGCCGACATCTTCACCAAGCCGCTCGACACAGCAAGATTCAACATGCTCAGACAAGAATTGGGAATGCTACAGCCAGGCTCCCTGTAAGTAATTTACTGTTTTTACTCAACAATTGAGGGGGAATGCTGTAAGACCCAAGAATCCAGTATCCAACATTAATTATTTGTACACTCAGAATCGTCAATACAGCACTGTAGCGAGCAAAGACATATGAATCCTACACCTGGCGTGTGCAATAATTAAGGGGGAATACTGTAGGACACATGAATACAGCATTAATCCAAATATTGCTGTATGGAATTCAAAACCTATATGTACCTTCTTAAGGGGGAACGTCAGACGACGCTGAAACAAAGACATGCTATAGGATTTTGATTCGGTATATAATATAATATTATTTCCTTTCAAAATAATTTTTGTCCACGTGCCTGCTTTTTATGTCAAACGTCATGTACATTAAATGCCTTACACGACATCCGACAATCAATCTCAAAAGCCGCGATGTTTTTAAATTGTTAATTACATTTAAACCGCCGTTTTAGGCATTTAGGTATCAACCTATGTCAAGTGGGACCCGCTCAATTTTTAAACATTTCAATGGATTAGCGTACGCTTACACTCACCCATCTTAACCGTTGATTTCAAAACCGGTTCTCATCCCTTAAAATCGACCATTCGTACTGCAAAACCCTATTTCGCCGCCTGACTATAAAAGGATCGAATCGCCATTAGAGACTCTTTACGCTTTCTCGCAAATTTAAGAGTTCTCAAGCAAAACAAATTTCTACATATTTTTCTCGCATTTTACCGCATATCTCGATTATTTTCTTGCACTTTTTCTTAAGAAATCATCAATGGCCGACAATCTTCTTCTCCGCTCCGAAGAAATCGCTAACATCATTGATGGCCGGATCTTCTCCAAACTGTCATCATTGAGCGTATTCTCTCGTAAACCAACGACGCAGAACCCATGGAATATATCATAACTCGTCTTCAACAACAAGGCCTCTATCGCCTTGGAAGCAAGATCACGACAAATTCGACACCCATCCGGTTGAGGAATTCTACCTCAACGCCGCCGTACGTTTCTCGTCATTGGCCCAAGGAGGTCATGTTGCCGACATCATCGCTGATCCGGGGAGTTGAGATCTCAGATCGATCACGATCCGCCTGTAACATCTACAGGCTACCCGCTGATGGCCTGACCATGGATCAACTTGAGACATTCGGGTCTCAAGAGCTCATTACTAAATTTTATGGACTGTTCACAAGGTCCAAAGTTGTTGACATGGTGACGACTACTTGTCACAAGAAAAACTTTTGTCTTCCTTATGTGTATCTTCATGATTTTTGTTCCAGGATTATTGAGAATCGAACCGGTGCGTTCAAGATGTGTACCAACTTGAGATTCAGGATGATGGTGGCTATTCTGACCTGTGAAAAGGTCAATTGGTGCCAAATAATCCTGAAGCGCCTACAAGAGGAGGTGTGCAAACCTGCCACCCAGAAGAAATCCTTTGGTTTAATGTTGAACTATATCCTGACGAAGTGCGGACTGACGCAATCCGCTGATGCGAAGAAGAATAGCTCGAGGATATACTTAGGAGGCGTCAAGCCTACTGCGTATAACCAGAGCACCTTGTCTTGCAACCACCCAAGAACCAGGCACATGCCAATTTCTGATAATCCAAGAGATGAATCCTTGAAGTTCCAAGAAGTGGAATCTTCAAAGAAGCGAAAGAGATCTCACAGCAAGAAACACTCTGCTGGTGAGAAGCCCAAGAAGAGACTTAGGAGGCTTTCGAAAATCAAATCTGCCAAGCCCTCTGAAGAAGTCTCCCCCGTGGCTCAACCCACTGACGAAGAACCCTGTGGCCCAACCCCGTGGAAGAGGTGTCTCCTACGTATCGACGAGATCCCGAGCCTTTGGCGGCTAGGACGGATATTGAGACATCTGCCAACGATCAAGACTTTAGCGAGTCGGCTGCCCATTTGGAGCCAAAAGCTACTTCTCCTCTGCGGGATCCCACACCCGTACAGGATCCTTCCTCCTTCAGGGCACCATCCTCGTAAGAAGTCCTCTTCCGCATGTGATCCCATACTGCACAGAATCCTCGATACAGCGTCTCCAGATGTTGTACGAAGTCCCTCCCCTGACTCGATTATTAATCAGACCCTTCTTTCAGTTCAAATTGAACACGCCTACGAAATATTTTTGCAATGGAAAGGCTACAGGCTAGCTCCGTATGATACACTGTACAACTGGAGCGATTGGAGCCACGAAGAGAGATTCGTCTCAGAAGTGACGGACTCAACAGAAATTGAGGCGCTGCTTCGATGGGACAATCCCTCCTGCAAGGATCTAATTGAAAGCCATCTTCTGCACAAATCTGACGCTCGGAGGAAAGGAAATAAAAAGTCAGAGGACTCTCCCACTAATCCAAAAGACGACGAAGATCATGACTCAGACGACGACGACGATGCTTTACAAGCAGGTCTGAGAATGAGTCGTGAAGAGGCTGAAGCTCGAGACGCCTCTCCACCCAGAGACGACGAAGGGCCTTCTACCCAGAACAATCCCCCTTCGCCACAGCATGAGAACATTCCCGACGAAGAGGAATCAGTCCCTCCAGTCAAGGAAGTAGAAGAAATTTTGGAACAGGCACCTGAGCCTGCTGCGACCGAAGAAGCTGTTCCTGAAAGACAACAGGAGGATTCATTCCCTCCTATATCCATGTATGCTAAAGAATCTTCGCAACAGGAAGCTTCTCAACCCCCTGTCGCCGAACCACAGAAAGCTGCTCCCGCCCCTTCAATCGTGGAATCCGAGGACGGTATCGAACCCGAGGATGTCCAACTTACTTCACGCCCATCCGTGAATGTAAGAAGGTTGAACATCTCTCCAGACCTTGACTAACCAGATTCTCCGATTTCTGCCGCACGGAAAGAGCGCCTGCGTGCACTTGGCCTTCAAACTGTATTCATCCAGGATGCAGTAAATGCTCTATCTTCCGTTGAGAAAGCATTGAATTGGATGCACACTTCTGCCGTGGAAGAAATGACCACTCTTCAACATGAAGTATCTTGTGTTGTCGACGCATTCATTATTTTGCCAGAAGTTTTCAAACAAGCTTTGAAAATCATGGAAGATAAGCAGGAGCAACTGCTGAAGGAAGAAGCAACAAAAACGAGGATAGCTGAAGCCAAGACCGCTTGTGCTATGATTGAAAACAGCTCTCAACTGCGCGCTCATGACAAATGCATTAAGGAGATGTCGCAGACTCTTTTCTCCCTTGTAGAGAGAATGACTAGCATCGAGACAAAACAGGATGCTGCTCTAGAAATCCTGAAAAGTCTTGATGAAGCCAAAAAGGGGGAAGAGGCACGAGATTCTGCTAGGAGAATCAGGATGCAACAAGAAAGGGAATTTGAGGCTGCTCAAAACAGTATCACTGCCGAATTGAACAAACTAGCACCTCCCTCCCAAAGTTTTAAGATTTCAGGCTCCCGACCGAAATTTCATGATCCCAATGTCCCTTGGCAAACTCTTATTCAGAGACCTTCTGAAATTCGTCTGCCGACCATCCGCAATCCTACTGCCGACGAAGTGAAGCACTGGAGGAAGAACGAACTGATGAGATACTTTGTCAAACTCATCAGGGAATCCGCCATTTTCAAGAACTATAAAACGTTAGCGGAGGCCGCAGACAAATTTACGAAGATGCTAGAAGACGGGAAACTCCCTCTCCAAATCGAGATGAAATCCAAACACAGAAGAGGAGATCGGATCACCCATCCAGATGACTGGATACTTGCCTTTGATCGATCCTATGAAGGAAGAGCTATATACCAGGATCGAGGCAATGATTCTCTTCAGAACTGGTGGCATGGTACCGAGAATGAACCAGGGAAAAAGCCATGGAGGCATGCGGACTATAGATAAGAGCTGAAATCTCTGTATATTATTTTTGTTTTGTAATTTCTATTCGAAACAGCAAACTTTGTACTCAATTCATTTTGAATATCAGTAAAAAACGTTTGTTTGTCTTGAAAGATTACAACTCGTAATCTACTGTGTTGATGTATGATTACTTAAATTGTTTGATAACTATCTCAAGTTAGATAACTTGATTGAAAATTAAGCTGTACGAACTAGTCTACGAACAGTTCATGAATTCAGTTGTAAAGCTTAGAATACATTGTAAGATTGTGCCTGCGCGCCAATCATAAGGTTAAGTTGTAATAAATCTTAAATCAGATTTAACTCGCCGCGAAAGCGCTCATTATTGTAGACTAAGTTACTGAAAGTCAGACCTTTTGACGAAAGACCAAGAAATCTACCAGAAGACACCAAAGAAGATCACTTCATGAAGAAGGTTTTGGCATCATCAAGAAGACTTGAAAAGTTAAGAAAGTAAGTCTTGGCAAATTGTCAAAAAGGGGGAAATAGTTGGGAAAACAAAGACCCTGTATCGAAACAGCCGGGATATCCGATCCCTGTATCGAATGATATTTAATAAAGAGGTTTTGACATATATGCCAATCCGCATACAGTAAAGGAAACTGTATCGAAGCTTTGAGGCTTTATCCTGTATCGAAGACCCGCCTAAACAAAGATATAGTAAAGCTCTTCAAGATGTTAAGAAGTCTTGTAAAAGACAAAGTATGGAAACTGTCTCGAAACTCAAAATACGCTTATCTTCCATACTGACTCACAACAGGACAAAGAAGGAATATCCAGAAGTCAAGTCCCGTTGAATAAAGAAGTATTTAAATACTCAAGGATAGAGTATTTAAATACCGCGCCTTCGATCTTCGTAATCCCACAAATCCGGATCGTGTCATAATCCCGTTGGAACGAAATCTCATTCAAACAGATACATCTCAACGGATATATATTTCGAGACTATATATATCTTATGAAGGCATTGAAGATCACCAACTACCACCTAACACTCAAGCTATCAAAAGTTATCATCGAGCAAAACATATCTCCAAAGCTTACGCAATTAAGATCTAAAGAGATATATAGTGCTCATCATCCCGAACAACACTTCATCACCGAAAGCTCTTAAAGTCAAAGTTGTTGTTCACCATCTGTTCTATACGTTGAACAAACTCAAGATCAGCCCTGTGTGGACTGAACAATCTGTGCTTCTCTGGAACTGTGTGTGAAGGATTTGCATTGAAGAAGACGAAGCTTCAGAACTGTGTGTGAAGAAGCAAGTCAAAGCATTAGCTCAAAACCAATCTGTATGAACGGTTTAAGCTAAGATCTTTATATCAATCTGTGTGAACGATATATTGATTGTGTGTGTTGTTATAATTACGTAGTTGTGTACGTAGTAATTATAATAATCTTTTTACTCCTGTGTGGAGGACCAGTGGACGTAGAGGGGTTTACCTCGAACCACTTTAATTACTGTGTTATTTACCTTCAGCTTTTACTGTTTTAATTACTGTGATAAATTAAGTATACACTATACACTTAGTTGCTGTATCCACAAAGAACTCATCGTATCAAGACTTCCGCTACGCACTCAGATTTAAAATCCATACAGTTTGTTGTTTAAACTACTTTCCAAACTGTAGCCAGTATACTTAGTGGCCAACATGTAAACTTACTAAAGGGACTACTTTTTGATAGAAATGTAAACCTTTGGGCGGGACGGAGGGAGTATATACTAAACTAATTAAATGAAAAGAGCAAAACAGAAAAATATATTTATACGAAAAAAGAGCAATATATATATATATATATATATATATATATATATATATATATATATATATATATATATATATATATAAACTGACGAAACACAAAAAAAAAAGATATTTACACGAAGTCGTACCTGATCAGTGATAAATTCACACGACATGTTCCCATTATTTGCTGAATTATATTCTTCCATTTATTATAAATGTAATAGTGTTTGTAAATGTAAACAAATAAGTGATATTACATGAGAAATTTAAGAAGAAAATATAGAGAGATGATGAGTTATATTTCTTCTTCACTCCCTATTTATAGCCAAACAAGACTACTAAATAATAAAAATAATTGATATGACAATTCAATAGGTAGTATAGATTAGGGAACTATTTTGGTGAAAGACTTTGAAATGACAATTCAATAGGTAGATATAGGTTAGGGAACTATTTTGTTGAAAGACTTTGAAATGACAACTCAATTGGTAGCTAATAATAATAATAATATATCAAGATAATAATATATAATCTGAATAATAATATATATTATTTGTATAGATGACTATTGATGTAGTGGAGGATATTGCAATTTGTTATTTGGAAAAGGGTTGTTTTTGAAATATATGGAAAATGTTTGTTGGTGAATTTTGGGATAAACTCGGCCTTTTTTTATCGGAATCGACCCACTGAATAAGAGTCACTACTATGCAGTGAGGTCCGTCTCTTTTTAGCCAAAAAACGACATTTAGGCCTTCAATTTTACTTTTTTCTGTTTTTAGGGACTTAATTATAATTTTCTAAAAGTTTGTGTGGTTGTTATTAATTGCCGTGATTTTAACTCTAGCTTCCATAGGGTATATATATGCGTGTAAGGCCATTATTTCAGACGTTCAATGAATTGATGTTTTCTCTAAATTTTCTTGAAATTCTTAGATCGGTTTAATCTAGATCTGTTTGAACATATTTTCTATTTTTTTTTTAAATATAAATATATTGTATAGAAATAAATTTATAAATTAGTAAAAAAAATATCAAAAAATATCAGTAAAAAATTGAAAAAATTTTAAAATATTATATATATATATATATGTTTTAAAAAAGTGGGAGGGACAAAAAAGACATTTTGATCTTTTTTGTCAAAAGAGAGGGGATTAGCAAAAGAGCACGATTAGCATAGCCCTTTTTTTTTTCTTTTCTTTCTTTCCCACCTACTCCAATTCCACCCCATGCGGACGAATCCCTACACCTTTCTTCTTCTTTTTCTTCTTCTTCACCAGCCGACCGGTGAATTAGAAGAAGAACAGTGGCGGCGACTGAATGTCCTGGTGGCGGTTTCGGGCTGAGACGGGTGACGGGACGGCAGAAGCTTGAGGAGGTGTATAGTTCTCTAATGGGAATATCGTCCGACTTGTTGGCAGTAGGCCACGAGAGCGGGGGCTGAACAAATCGAACACGCGGCGGCGGGTTGGTCTTATTGACGTCTGGTTTGGTCAACGTCGCGTGTGCGGATCAAGACGAATGGATCGAAGACACGTAGAAAATAAAATAACAAAAAGGAAGGTGTTTGATCACTAAATTTTATTAATGACCTTTTAAATAGAGTAGAACCGAGCAGGATATTTTATGCCGGTCTATCTTGTTGCTTGTTAATTACAAGTCTTATTTTCTTTTTTGGCGATGATTCTCTATTCTCTCTTTTTTCTCTCTCTATTATAAAATGCTTCAAATCCAAAGATCTGCTTTCACTGTACATTTCTTCTATATATAGACAACCTGGGCCAATGGAGAGGTGACAGCTGGCGAATGTCTGGGGAATATGCCCAAAACACTTGTCAGTCTGCATTTATGCCCAGGACACGTGGCGGCTTCTAAGGAGCGCCTTGGGAAGGGGCGTGATTGCATGCTTTAATTGGCATGCGGGCCTGCCTTACCGACTCTTGGGGGTGTTTATCCGATGGGGTCGGTCCTCGGGTATCCCGCCGTTCAGGTCGGCCTTGTTGTAATCTTGAATCCGAGCATTTTTGTCCTCTCTCTGCTCGGCCCTCCCGGATCGGATATCGGGTCGGCCTTGGCGTCGCCGTCCGGTCCGGTTTTTTGTGAGCCTGGGAGGAAATCGGGTTTTTTGCCCGGTCCGACTTCAGGTTCTGCTCGGTCGGTTTAGTTGTCTTGGTGTGTCCACGTGGATCCCAAGTTGGATGGGCTGCCAACAAGGGCCCCCGAGTCCAGGGCCGTGCTGAGCTGGTCGGGGCAGGAGTCGTTTCACGTTGAGACCGATCCGGCTTGTGGGAGGATAAGATCTTTCGATTAGACGCCTCTTCGAGAGTCGCGTCGAATCGATTCCCTGGTCTTTAAGTGTCATTATGTGGGGGACGCGTGGCACAGGCAGATTGGACGGCGTGTTCACGCGCTCTCGAACTTTGCGACGGTTCAGTAGGAATTGTCGCCTCACGCGCCTGGCATTTAATGCCTTTATTCTTCTATAAATAGTGCCTGTCTTCTTCCTCAATGTTCTCTTCGCCATTTTTACGTGTTGTTGCAGAGAAAGATCTTTTCCGGCGATTTTTCTTTTTCCGATTTCACATAGACTTTCCCGGTAAGCTTGCTTTTCCTCCTCTTTCTTCTTTTCTATTTAAGATGTCGGATATGAGGGGCGAGATAGAGGTCAGTTTGACCGTGTCGCCGGACCGCACGGGTGTGGCGGATCTATCAATAGGCGAAGCTCCCGTTGACTGGAGCGTCGAGGAGGAAGAAGGCGAAGTTGCGAAGTCGCCGGGATCTGGGGAAGTGGAGATGGTGGCACCGCTGACAGCCGTCGGAGAGACTCAGGCGGAGGAAAGAGTCGAGCCGGTGGTGGCTCGGACTCGCCCTCGTCCGTCCCCTCTCGTGGAGGCGGAGTGGGATTCAGCTTCGATTCCGAGTACCGTTATGGAGGAACACCGCGGCTCGGCGGCCGCGATTTAAGATTCCGGCGAGGTGCGGATGTTTGTTCGAATCCCGAGGAGAGGCTCCACAGCCCGCCCGTCACAGACGGCGGTATATTACCACTCTACCTTGGTCTGCCGGCTTTCCGCTTCCGCTGGCTTTTTCCCGGTGGCTAAGGCGGTGGGGCCTTCTGTCCCAGCATTCATCCGAATTCTGGCTCGTGGTGGGCCTTTTTATTCTTTTTAATCGCATGGCCGGCCCGAGCCTGGGCCGAGGAGTTCAATGACCTCTTTCTATGGAGGTCGGTTGGTAGATCCGGACGGGCCGGTTTTATCTCGATTACGGCATGCTATGCACAAGGAGTTAGTGGGGGTGCCCGAGACCATCCACAGCTGGAAGGAACAGTGGTTCTTTATTGGGGGGCCGTGGAGGAGCTCTTTGGATGAGTGGGAGCCGGGGGTGGTAGATGCCGAGCTGCGGGTCCCTGTGCTTTTTACGGCCAAAATGAGTGAGTGTCGTATTTTTTATTCTTGTTCCTTTTTTTGTCTAACGCTCATCATTTGTTGCATGTGCAGGACGCATCCCGGCGCCAGAGACCTCTCCCGACTTCGATGACCGGGTTGAGCAGCTTTTGGATCTTCCTCTTGAACAAAGGAAGTCTCATCTTTTAGTGACCGAGGAAAACCTCTGGACGGCCGGACTTAGATCGACCGATCCGAGTACAATGTCTTCTTCAGGTAGCCCTCTTCCATTTTTTTTTATGTCTTCCTTTTCCAGCTCCTAAGGCCAAGACTTCGTCCGGGTGGAAAGAGACGCCCGCGCAGCGTGTGGCGAGGCTGGCAGCTGAGGCCGCCGAGCGGAGGGAGCGGGCCGGTAAGCGCAAGAGGGTGGAGACCGGGCCTGAGGACAGCGCGAACAAGGCTGAGGGTTCGTCTACTCCTCAAGTCGTCGTGTCCGCGCCGACTCCTGTCCGGGCGGGTCGGGAGGAGCCCGTCATTGACCTAGAGGGCCATTATCTCCTGGTTAACCAGGAGTGGGTGGAGCCGTGCGACCAGATGAAGGGGCGACGGCCGCGCTGGTTCCTTGACTATGTCCGGGTAGCTACCCCGACTCCTGAGATGCTCAATCGGGTCCCTCCTGTGGTGGCCGTCTCCAGCCATATTCCGATCAGGGGTTGGACGCCCAAGCTGGAGATGATGACTAATGATATGGATCCGGTTGAGCAGATCCAGTTTGGAAATGCTCTGGTCGGCCGGGCCATGTGCACCTATGTGAAGGCCTCCAATGAGTTTTCGGCCTTGTCTGAGAAGCACAAGAAGGCGGAGGCCGACCTCAAAGCTTTGCAGGAGGAGCATCACCTATGCCCTTCCTTGATCAAGTCTCTAGAGGGGGAGATAACCTCCATGAGGGGTGAGATGGAGCTCCTGGACAATCGGGCCCTCCAGGCCGACATATGGAAGCTGAAGGCCCAAGAGATGACAGATGCGGCCGAGCAGGCGCAAAAGCAGTGCTTGGATATCCGGGCCGAGCACGAGGCTTATTTGAAGGAGACCAAGCCCCAGGTGGAAAGCCTGACCGAGCGGATGAACACCTGCGAGGTCTCGAGCTTTGCCAGGGGTCTTGCGGCGGGGGTGGAGGCTTTTAAGGAATCGCCTGCGTTTGAGGAGCTGATCAACTTGAATTAGGTCTCCACCTGTTACGAGATATTAGATCTCATGAAGGGTGGTAAGACCGTTCAGGAGATCGAGGCCTACATTGCGTCTCAAGCGACCGATCTGCATATTGATATTGCTGGAGCTGATGAGCCAAAGGTCGCTGAGGTTGAGGATGCCGGTCAGGCTCCGCACGGCGAAGGTGAGGGGCAATCCTTTTAGACGGCCGGCTAGGAGGGTGGGGCTGAATAGTTTCCTTTATTTTTGCTTCTCGCATGGCCTGCGTGCCGGTCTTTGTCTTTCTTTTGTTTTGTTTCATGTTCGGCCTGCGTGCCCATCCGCCTTGGTTTGTTGTCATCGTTTGTAATTTGTAATAACGACTGGGTTAAATAAAATCCTTCTTGTTGTATTTGTTGTTGCTCTTTTTATTGTTCCTGGTTGATTGTGCCGAGACGAGCTCGGTCTTATAGTGCCGGAGGAGCCGGTCTTATGAGGTGCCGAGACGAGCTCGGTCTTATAGTGCCGGGGGAGCCGGTCTTATGAGGTGCCGAGACGGGCTCGGTCTTATAGTGCCGGGGGAGCCGGTCTTATGAGGTGCCGAGACGAGCTCGGTCTTCTAGTGCCGGAGGAGCCGGTCTTATGAGGTGCCGAGACGAGCTCGGTCTTATAGTGCTGGGGGAGCCGGTCATTCGAGGTGCCGAGACGAGCTCGGTCTTCTAGTGCCGGAGGAGCCGGTCATTCGAGGTGCCGAGACGAGCTCGGTCTTATAGTGCCGGGGGAGCCGGTCATTCGAGGTGCCGAGACGAGCTCGGTCTTCTAGTGCCGGAGGAGCCGGTCATTCGAGGTGCCGAGACGAGCTCGGTCTTATAGTGCCGGAGGAGCCGGTCATTCGAGGTGCCGAGACGAGCTCGGTCTTATAGTGCCGGAGGATCCGGTCATTCGAGGTGCCGAGACGAGCTCGGTCTTATAGTGCCGGAGGAGCCGGTCATTCGAGGTGCCGAGACGAGCTCGGTCTTATAGTGCTGGAGGAGCCGGTCTTATGAGGTGCATCAATATTAAAAAATGGAATGACGTCAGATTTGATTGATAATACCTCTTTAAATACATAGCATTCCATGGGTAAGTTAATCTTTGGCCGTTCAGATATTCCAGCCGGTAGGCTCCATTCTGAAGGACTTCACTAACTTTATACGGTCCTTCCCATTTGGGATTGAATGGTCCGGGATCCGGACCCAACACCCTTTTAAGGACTAGGTCGCCGACCTGGAAGCTTCTCGGGTGAACCTTGGAGTTGTAATATTTTTCACTCCTTTTGTAAACGGCGTTTCGCATTTCTGCCTGAGCTTGTTTTTCGGCAAGGAGGTCCAAATTCACTTTGAGGGCTAAGTCGTTACCCTGCTCTTCAAAGTGGACTACTCGGTAGGTAGGTGCCCCGATTTCAACCGGGATAACGACTTCAGAGCCGAAAGCCAGTGAGAAAGGCGTTTCGCCGGTGGCGGATCTATGCATTATTCGAAAGGCCCATAAGGTCCCGGGGAGCTCCTCGGGCCAAGAACCCTTCAGTTCTTCGAGGCGTGTCTTGAGATGTTGTTTCAGGATTTTGTTGACCGCCTCGACTTGCCCGTTGGATTGTGGATAGTAGGGCGTGGAAAAGTTATTTCGTATTTGGAGGCCGTCGCAGAAGGCTCGAAATTTCTTATTGTCAAATTGTTTGGCATTATCAGAGACAATAGATTGAGGGATCCCGAACCGACATATGATTGACTTCCATATGAAGTCGACTATCTTCTGTTCAGTTGTTCGTGCCATAGGCTCGGCCTCTGCCCATTTCGTAAAATAATCGACTACGACAATGGCGTATTGCACTCCTCCCCGTCCCTTAGGTAGAGGGCCGATCAAGTCGATTCCCCACTTGGCGAATGGCCATGGACAATATACGGAAGTGAGGGTTTCCGGCGGGGATCGGATCTGCGGAGCGAAGATTTGGCATCGGACGCACTTCCGCACGAGCGTGATGGCATCTTTTTTGTGGTTAGGCCAATAATAGCCTTGTCGAATCAATTTATAGGCCAATGCCTGGCCGCCGGAATGATTACCGCATATACCCTCGTGTACTTCTCTGAGGGCGTATTTTGCTTCTGACTCGGACAGGCATTTCAGCAGTGGAACCGAGTATCCTCTTTTATATAAGGTTCCGTCTACGATGGTGAACCGGGCAGACTGGGTTCATAAGGATCTCGCTTGGGCTCGGTCCTCAGGTAAAATGCCGCTTTGAAGGTATTGCATTATGGGCTGCATCCACCCTTGCGGTTCTAACTGTTCGGCTGCCCGGATTTCGGCCATTTCCAGGGCTGATGAGGCGTGATACCCTATGCTGACCTCATCCATGTGTTCGGCCCCGGAGCTAGATGCGAGTTTGGCCAAAGAGTCGGCTTGGATGTTTTCAGTTCTGGGAATATGTTGTATTGTCCCCTGAAAATTTTGTAGCCGAGCCCGTGCCAGGTTGAGGTACTTAACCAGTTTGGGCTCTTTGGCTTCATATTCGTCGTTGATCTGGTTGACCACTAATTGAGAATCACTTAGGATAGTGAGGCGGGCAAGGCCGAGGGAGGTTTCCATTTCTAGACCGGCCAAGAGAGCTTCATATTCTGCCTCATTATTGGTGGTCGCGAAATTCAGGCGAATAGCCGAGCAGAACAGGCACTGGTCGGGACTAACGAGGACTATTCCTGCACCCGATCGGTCAGCGGTAGAGGACCCATCCACATAGAGTGACAATTCTTCTGATTGGTCGTTCTCCTGAGCGATCGCAGGTGTGAACTCTGCAATGAAGTCCGCAAGGGCTTGTCCCTTTATAGCAGTGCGCGATTCGTAATCTATGTCAAACTGTCCGAGTTCGACGGCCCATTTTACCATCCGGCCGGAAACGTCAGGTCGGTGCATAACCTGCTTTAATGGATAGTTGGTTAAGACGACTACCTGATGTTCCAAAAAGTAGGGTCTCAACTTCCGGGATGCCATTATGAGCGCATAGGCCAATTTTTCCATTGGGGCATATCTGAGCTCGGCATCATGAAGGGCCTGACTCACATAATAAACCGGATGTTGTACCGCATTCTCCGTTCGAATCAGAGCGGCGCTGGTCGCGGAGTCGGAGACCGCGAGATATAAGCTAAGAAGTTCCCCTCGGGTCGGTCTCTGCAAGGTCGGGGCTTCTGCCAGGACTTTCTTGATAGCTTCGAAGGCTTTTTGGCAAGGTTCTGTCCATTGAAAATCCTTGTTCTTTTTTATCGCCTCGAAGAAAGGTTTGCATTTATCCGTTGAGCGAGAGATAAAGCGACTCAGCGCGGCTAGGCGGCCAGTTAGGCTTTGCACCTTCTTGACCGAGTTTGGAGGAACAAGCTCGGCTACTGCCTTAATTTTATCGGGGTTGGCTTCAATCCCTCTTTGGCTTACCATGTAGCCGAGGAATTTTCCAGAACCTACCCCGAATGAGCATTTCTTCGGATTTAACTTCATCTTATACTCTCGCAAAATAGCAAACATTTTATTGAGGTCATGTACATGGTCGGCCGAGCGCAAAGATTTAACTAACATGTCATCTACATATACCTCCATAATATAGCCTATCAAGCTATTGAACATTTTATTTACCAGGCGTTGATATGTCGCGCCGGCATTCTTGAGCCCGAAAGGCATCATCCGGTAGCAGTATAGGCCGCGGGCCGAGTAGAAGGAGGTGTTTTCCTCATCAGCGGGATGCATTGGGATCTGGTTGTATCCAGAATACGCATCTATAAAGCTCATTAGCTCGTGCCCGGCCGTTGCATCCACCATGTAGTCGATGTGGGGGAGGGGGTAGCTATCTTTCGGGCAGGCTTTGTTCAGGTTAGAGAAGTCAATGCAGAGCCTCCATAGCCCGGTTGGCTTTTTTACCAGGACCGGGTTGGCTACCCAAGTCAGGTATTGGGCTTCCCGAATAAACCCGTTATCGATTAGCTTTTCTACCTCCTTTTCCAGCCCCTTCTGCCGTTCCGGCCCCATTTTCCTTCTTTTCTGAATAACCGGCCTTGAGCTGGGGTCGATATTTAGCCGGTGGTATGCAAGTTCGGGGTCAATCCCCGACATATCCGAATGGGTCCAAGCGAAGACATCCAGGTTTTGGCTGAGATGGGAGATTAGCTCGGAGCGGATCGGCTCTTGGAGGTTGTGGCCGATTCTTAGCCGTCGGGTTGGATTAGATGAGTCCACGTCGACCAGGTCCAATTCTTCTGTTGGCTCAGCGTGGCGAATTTTTCCTTTCGTATTTTGATACCGCGGGTCGACGGTATCTTCTTCTAAGATCGGCTCCTTCCCGGGCCTGCGGCCCCGGTCCGTTTCCTGTCCGGTTCCCATTTCGGGGGTTTGCGCGGCCCCGGGACCGTTGGACCCCTATTCAAGAAGGGTGGTTCCCGCCAGCCGTTCGGAACTGATAGTCTCCATTTCTTCCGGCAAGTTTTCCGAGATGCCTTCTGCGGCGTTGATTTCGCGAGCCCGGATGCTGAGGTTGCATTCCCGGACGGCCCTTTGGTCCCCTTTATGTACCCCGACGCCGTCTGGGGTGGGAAATTTCATGCACAGGTGATATGTAGACTGAGTGGCCCTCAGCCTTGTCATCACAGGTCGGCCTATGATGGCATTATAATCACTGTGCACATCGATGATCTTGAAGGTTGTGATCATCGTCCTTCTGATCGGCCCCTGACCAAATTCCAAGGCGAGGTCGATTTCCCCCAGTGGGGAGTTGCGGCAGTTGGCAAATCCCCGAATATCTTCGTTGCAAGGCCGGACATAAGATTGGTCTACCTTCATCCTACGAAGGGTATGAAGGTAGATGATGCTGGCATAGGCCCCGGAGTCCACTAATACCCTATGAACCGGGATCCCCATTACGGGCAGGGTGATGACAAGGGCGTCTGAATGGGGATGGTCCAAGCCGTCGGCATCGGACTCCTCAAAAGTAACTGCCAGCTGGGGGTTTTTGGGGGCTTCTTAGGCCACTGATAGGAACCCCTCTGCTCGGCGTTCTGTCCGTTGGTAGGAGGTGGTGGCTTCTCGAATGGAGGCCTTTTTCTGGCGCTTTGATCGATGGTCATCGACTTCAGCGGTCCCCATAATGGTTAAAATTTCCCGGGGGGATTTGGGGGCTGGAGGTACCCGATCATTCTTAGCTCTCGTAGGGTCGGCCCTATCCTGGCGATCCCGGGGCGGATTTCGGGTAAATCGCCTCAAGCCTGTCTCGTCGCATACCGCGATCAAGGCGGCGACGAGGTCTCGGCACTGTTCAGTGTTGTGACCCGCTGACTCATGATATTTACAAAAGCGGGTCTGGTCCATGTCCTTTTGATCTTTGTAGATTGGCCGAGGAACTGGGAGCAGATTTTTGTCCTTTATTTGATCGAATATGGCCGCGGCTCCGATGGAATATATTTCTGTGAAATTGGCCATGAGCTCGGGCCGGCGATAACTTTGAGTTGCCGGGACTGTCGAGGAAGAGGCAGGGGTTTTATTTTCCCGTCGGGATTCTTGACGGGCCTCTTTGTAGTCACGCCTTTCTTCTTTCTTTTTATACGATCCTTTCTGATCAGAGGGCATGACTAACATTGGTGCCGGCATGGCTTCCTCGGCAGCTATGTGGGAGCTAGCGCGCTCCAAAAATTCCTGGTAGGTGTGTGGGACATTCTGGCACACCGTCCAGCGAAAAAAAGAATTTTTGAGAAGGCCGGCCTGGGCAATAATGGCCAGCGCATCGTCGGACATAGGTTCCATCTCCAATATCTGTTTATTGAAACGGGATATATAATCTTTAAGGGACTCGCTCGGCCCCTGGACCATGGAAGCAATGGATGAGCGTGGGGCGACTCGCACAAGGGACCCCATGAAGTGGGATCGGAACGTCGCCGAAAGCTGAGCCCACGTTTGAACCGAATGATGGGGCAGCGTCCGATACCACCTCTGGGCCCTCTGTCCCAGAGTTAGGGAAAACATTCGGCATCGGAACGCTTCCTGAGACCCGTGCAGATCCATCCAGGAATTATAATGCCCAAGATGGGCGTTGGGGTCTGTCTCCCCGTTGTACGGCAGAATTTGAGGAATTTTGAACTTCTCCGGGAGGGGTTTCGCCAGAACGCTGGGGGTCAGGGGACTCTCCTGGCTGTTGAGCCATTCCGAACTTTGGGATGGCTGGAGTTATTTATTTTCGAGCTCCGTAAGGCGCTTTTTTGGAAACTCGATTTCGCTCGAATTATCGCCCGGAGTTGGAGGTAATACTTGCGTTGGATTTAGGGACGGGTGGGGAGCCTTTTCTTTCTTACGGCTCTGACTCTGGACAGTAGGAGCCGGCACTGCCTTCTCGATTTTCCTTCCCGCCCCAAGGCGATCAAAAACGGATGGGGGGCGCAAAAGCTTACTTTTCCGTGAGGGATGTGAGCTTTCGCCGTGGCTCTCCGCCCTTTCTCTGGCGGCCCCAGAGGCCGTCCTTTTTCTGTTTCATCCCGAGGCAGCGGGGCGGGTCGTCTGAGATTCTGCCTCGACATGGTCTTCGGGTTTTTGAAGGGTCCCGCCCCCTGTAACCCTTGCCACAAGGGCCGCCATGCCCTGGATGAAGGCAGGGTGTTTAAAGCACTCAACCACTTTAAGGAGGTTTTCTTCCTCCGTCGCGGGCTGAGGGTTTTTCGAACTGTCGTGAGACATCTCCGGTGAGCGGTATATATCTATCTTTTTTTTATCGAAGGTGCCCTCCTTCTAGCGCCAATCTGTTGACGTCTGGTTTGGTCAACGTCACGTGTGCTGATCAAGACAAATGGATCGAAGACACGTAGAAAATAAAATAACAAAAAGGAAGGTGTTTGATCACTAAATTTTATTAATGACCTTTTAAATATAGTAGAACCGAGCAGGATATTTTATGCCGGTCTATCTTGTTGCTTGTTAATTACAAGTCTTATTTTCTTTTTTGGCGATGATTCTCTATTCTCTCTTTTTTCTCTCTCTATTATAAAATGCTTCAAATCCAAAGATCTGCTTTCACTGTACATTTCTTCTATATATAGACAACCTGGGCCAATGGAGAGGTGATAGCTGGCGAATGTCTGGGGAATATGCCCAAAACACTTGTCAGTCTGCATTTATGCCCAGGACACGTGGCGGCTTCTAAGGAGCGCCTTGGGAAGGGGCGTGATTGCATGCTTTAATTGGCATGCGGGCCTGCCTTACCGACTCTTGGGGGTGTTTATCCGATGGGGTCGGTCCTCGGGTATCCCGCCGTTCAGGTCGGCCTTGTTGTAATCTTGAATCCGAGCATTTTTGTCCTCTCTCTGCTCAGCCCTCCCGGATCGGATATCGGGCCGGCCTTGGCGTCGCCGTCCGGTCTGGTTTTTTGTGAGCCTTGGAGGAAATCGGGTTTTTTGCCCGGTCCGACTTCAGGTTCTGCTCGGTCGGTTTAGTTGTCTTGGTGTGTCCACGTGGATCCCAAGTTGGATGGGCTGCCAACAGGTCTCTCCGGTGATAATAACTGCACCTGGACGGCAGCGGCGCGACTAGGGAAGCATTGAACTAGCCGGAATTTTAGATGGGCTGGGGATATGGAAATCTGGTCGGGCTGTTCGGGCCTTGAGTTCCCAGCGAGGTGGATCTCTGTGAACCGCCGGCGGGCCTGTTTTCACGGACTCCGATCTCGGATGTGCTTTTCAGTTCAAAGATGGGTAGATGGTGTTCCGATCGAGTTAGAGCTCCGGCGACCGGCTAATTGGGTTGAGTTTTTCCGGCGGTCGGATGGCTTCAGACCGTCACGGACGGAGTGATCGAAGGCGAGCTACTGTGTGCCTATGTTGTGTACATCACGCAGTGTGTGTGTGTGTCATATCAATATGTGTTTCTGTGTGTGTGTGTCTGTTTTGTATGTGCTGTATGTGTGCGTGTGTGCTGCATATATATATATATATATATATATATATATATATGTATATATATATATATAACAATATATATTTGTTATATACATATATGTGTATATGTATCTATGTGTGTGTGAATGTGTGTGTAGGGTTGAGCACAAATGGTTCGGACCCGGTTTTTACCCGGACCGGACCTGATAATTAGGTCCGGGTCCCGGGTCTGCATTTTGTCTAAAATCGGGTTCCGGGCAGGACTGGGTTAAAACCCAGAAAATTCGGGTCTAGCTCGGAACGATCCGGTAAAAATAAAAATACAAAAAAAATATTTTTTATTGTAATTTACCCTCGGTGGTGATGAAATAATGATGATTAATGGCTCGATTATGATTGCACATTATTCTAATTAAGTTTATTTATACTAAAATATTATTGAACTTGGGAGTTTGATGACTAAATGAAGATATTAAGATTGATAATTGTATTTTATGGGAGTATGTAAAGAAGAAAGCATTTTATATGTAATAAAAGGGCACTTAATATGCAAAAAAAAAAAAATTTACAAAATCGGGCTAGAACAGGGCTAGCTCGGACCGACCCGGTTTTACCGAGTCCGGACCGGGTTGGCCCGGTTCTGAACAGGTCCGGGCTTCGGGTCGATAAAGTCCGACCATTTATAATTCGGGCCATTCCGGACCGGGTCGATCCGGGCCGGGTCAGACCCGGTGCTCAGCCCTATGTGTGTGAATATATATATATATATATAGTGTGTGTAATTATGGTAGTTCGGATGTGTTTGTATTGGAATCATGGACAAGAAAGATGACAAGGTGTATATGAAAGTCTTGATAAATTTGGTCTACGAGCGGATGATTGTATTTGAACATATGGAGTGAGACCGAGTTTGGAGTTTGTGTCCGGAGCAATAATCGAGATGTGAATTTGAGATGAGATCATTGGTCGTTTGATTCAATCGATAAATTAAGGGCACAATTGAGGTATTATATCATCTAATTAATTACCTTGGAATTATAAGATATTAAATTCCACCCTTATATAAAATTATTTATTATGTGATTATAATAAATATTGGGATTTTAATGGATCGACCGGATTGACCGAGCTAGGCTTATTTCTAGTAAGACCATCTTCGGTGCAGGCAAGTATCTTGCTTATACTTTTTAGATTTCCTTAAATATAAATATGCTTGTTATTATTAGTTGTGTTACCATGATTATATGATTGTGTTAATTGATGACTATGTGGCCCGACTGTGTAGAGATTGTACTTGTTTGGAATAGACTACATAAATATGTTGTTTAATAATTATGTTTTGGCACAACCGTAATTGTGAACTTGTGTTGTTTTGATGCAAGGATTTATGTAATCCCTAATTGTGAAAATAAAAAGTATTTATTGAATTGTTCAAAATCGTGTTATTCCTTCATCGGGAATATTGCCTAAATTGTAGATTATATTATCAATCTCGATTGTGTCTGATTGTAGAGGCCATTCTAGTAAGTACTTTGATTTTGTGTTTTATAGGTTCTTACATTGGAAATCTTGTTTTGTTTTGAGTGAGAGTGTATACGTTCAATCCGGGAGGTTCCGATAGGGCCTCGGAGGGATCCACGCATGGTTGGATCCACGAACATTGGGGTTAACCACTCCGGGAGGATCCGACGGGGCCTCGGAGGGAGTTGGGTCCACGATTAATCATGAGCATTGTAACTTGGTGATATGTCTGGATTATCATAATGTTTTGAGTTTCCATAATGTTTGGGACATAATACATACTTATCGGAGGTACTTTGACTAGAATGGCAATAAGGTTATATGATATGGCGCAATTGTGGTTTTAGTAAAACTACTCGAGGTATCAAACTATTTTTCAAACTGTATTTCAAAAATTTATAAAACTCAAGGGTTTTGAACCGTTTCTGATTTAAGCGAGTATATCTCAAGATTTTTTTTCTAAGATTATTTTATTAATTGATTTGTCTGTTTATGTTCGGAATATGGTTTGTATAACTATGATACTTGTCCTAGCAATATGGTTTGTATAACTATGATACTTGTACTAGCAAATTCCAATCACTAACCCCTTAAATAGGGGAAATGCGTCTTATGCATTTCAGGTATTCCCAATTCGAGGAAGCCGTCACAGGATCGGCATGGAAGATGATGAAAGACCATGATGCTAATCACAAGAGAGTTGGTGTAATGTCACCATTGTCATGTTCTACCCTTGCATGGGTACGATGACATATTGTAATATTGTGTATCGGAGATACACACGTGTTGTCGATATTTTGATTGTATTTTGTTTATTTATTTTTGTGTAAATCGACCTTCTTGGTCAATTATGGTTTGAGTTGTTCTGTGTTTGCCTGGTGGATCCTTGCGAGAAGGGTCTACGACATTGTAATATCTCCGGATGCTTCTGGGAGTGTTACAGAATATGGTATCGGAGCTTAGGTTGATGAAACCTAGGCTGTTGGGTCGAGCCAAGTCATGTGTTTCCATGTCATGTCATGTCGTTCTAGTTGTTGGTCGTCGAGTCGAGTTATGTGTCGTCATGTCGTGTCGTTTGAGTTGTCGGTTGTGATTAGTATCATGGTGCAGCCATCATCTCCGTGCGACTTGTGGACGTAAGTCTCTATTTCTACGAACTCCGTATATACATGTGCACATATGTTTAAGTTCATCTAATGTTCGAATACATCCTTGTTTAGTGTAAATTGTACAATGAGGATGATTGTGAGTGATTCATTTAGAATAAATATTGCCTTCTAGGATAGTCGCGAGAACTGGTATAAATTAAGCATGTAAAGTACTAAAAAATCCGAATAAACGTTATGGTATGATAAAAGTGAAACAATTTGGAGGTTGTGAGTAATGGTATTTCGATACTGTTGGCGAAGGTGATAATGATAAGACGGTTTGTATCGAGTCAGAAGAAGGTTGAGTGCTATGATCCAGTGCATTTGATTTGGTCTGTGTGATTCAATTTTTTTTATCCTGACGGTTGCTAGTAGATTTTCGATACGGTGATAGATGATGGCATGTGTTAGTCAGGTGAGAGTGTGGTGTTTTAATACACATGGTAATTTGTGCTTGATGCTCGTAAATTTTATAGACGTAAATGGTTTGTTTATTAAATGCGTGAGTTGTATTTTGAAGTAATAAATATGAGCGTGTCGAAAGAGTGAACTATTTTGTCATTTTTAATGTGTGAGTTCATTCTTGAAACTCAGTAAATTCTTTTGAGGATTAAAAATAAATTTTGTTTGTCTTGAAAGGCAAGTTGATGCACCGACGTTTTGTTATATTGAATAAAATTTCTTGAGAGTATTTTTAAATGGGAAAGAATAAAACTTTTATATTATTAATAAAAGGAGAATTTTGGCAACTTTAAGAAAGAGATTTTTGATATTTTGAAAAATCAAAAGGTCCATGATACGAATATTTTATACTCTAAAGTGATTTTGAAGTTTTTGAGAAATAAAATATTTTCAGTGATTTATAAAAGGCGAAGGTCCTAGAATTTTTATCAAACGAGTTGAATATTGAGATTTTTAAAATATAAGATGGAGATCTTGATAGATTCTTTTTAGCAGTTTTGGGTAGTGGATTTTTTTTTTCGATTTTTATTTGGTGTGTATGAATATTTTAAGTGCTATATGGGTTTCCAAGTGAAGATATGTGATGAGAATAGTATTGTATGAGATGGACATTATTTCTAGTTGTATGGTAAATAGCAAGTCAGACAGATGGTTGTCGCATACAAGATGACCTCTCTTGAGTATCGTTTGGTATGCTCGGAAGTAAGTATTCATAAATTGATCCTTGTGCTGATTAGGCGAGATTGATGAACAATTATCGCAACAGTGAGGTGAGCGTAGGATGAGTATGTGCATGAAAGTAATTTCAAACTTCATACTCCGTGCTTCGAGTTTTCTAATATTATTTTGCATAAGGCTTGTGAAACTAATTCCCCTAAATTCAATTTGCAAAAATGTGTTTGATAGAGAACGTATACTTTATGAAATAAATAAATTTAACCATTATAGTTTGAAATGATAATCATAAGAGTGCGCGATTGAACTCACATTTTGAATTTTAAATTTATTTCAAATGCGTTCGTATATTATTGTGGAGTATTATCTTTACAACATACTTAACAAATCCGTGTAGGCTCTTGGAAAGTTAAGGATTTCTTTTCAGTCGAAATATCCCTCTATTGAAAAAAAAAAGTTGGCCATTTAAAATTAGGGTTTGAAAAAAATTTTAAGCGTGATAAAGAGAAAAGAAAAATGACCAGTGTATATAACTATAGCGACTTTTTATGAACATCATATAGTGGAAGCTAGAGTGGGACTTGTGGAGACACTTTGGTTTTGGAAAGTGAATTGAGACGAGTAGTGTCATGATAGTGTGGGATTGTTGTTGGGATTCGGGGATTAAAAACGAGATATGTAGTGGAAAATAAATCGGTCCAACCGAATAAAACCAAACCCCAAAAACGGATCGATCAAGCATCGTATGAACGAATATAAAAGGACGAAGATAAAAATTAAAAGATCACACCCTCGTAGACCTTTGATAATATCTTTTTTATTCCGAGCACAACATGAATCCAATCGAACGAGCTTTTAGAAATTCCCAAGCACTGAAAGCACTGTTCCTCTACGTATCATGCATCGTAAGATGACCGAAAAATATTTCTATCAACTTAAATATACGACTATAAGTTGATAGAATTAGCTGATAAATATTTTACAAATACTCCAAGTATTTATAGAAATTATTTTTCTTTCAAAATACACTTAAAATACAAGTGTATGAAATAAGAAAAATTCTCTCTCCTTTTTGTAAACTCACGGTCAACCCACTAAAATGAAGTGAGGATGATGTTGTTTTTATAATATAAAAACATCTCACTTCAAATCTTATCAAATAAGATTTTTATGATATTTTATACACCATGTATAAAATAAGTCCCCACACATCAAACCATATCTCATGCCATGACAAAATGAGATGATAAGTCACCAAGTGACAAATGGGAGGGGGCGGCTTACAAGAGATTTTTAAAGTTGGTTCGTTTCGGTCCGTGAAACGAATCATTGTGTATCTAGTCCGATAGATAAACCTTTATATGTTTCAATATTAATACAATTAATTAATTATATTAAAAATAAATTCTCTAAAAAATAATATGAATAAATTAATTACCGAGTAATTTATTTAGTTCACAAAACTGATTTAATTTATCCAATAAATTAAATTAGACATTCAATGTCCAATATCAACCAAGAGAGAATAAGCTAAGTATAATCCGGCGTCAATTCCTGTACCGCGACTCTGTAGGCTCATCTCAATTAGCATTGGGAGGATCCAATGAGTATTAGCACCACTTAGCCAGTCTCGTGGCCCACACCGTAACCTAACTGAGAACGAATGATAGGATCATTCCAAAACCATTATGTCATGAATACCGTATACATATAAACCCTTCAATAATATGTCCCGGTCAAGTATTAAGGTCACCGTAAAGTCAAACCCTATTGTATCTTGACTGTATGCATTTGTTAATACAAACTGAGATCACCAAGCTCTCATGTATCAAATACAACTAGCTCTAACTACTTTGGCCAAAGACTTATGATCTCATTTACCATTAACCGCATAGGACATGTAACACCCCCAATCCGCTCAGGGATATTACACGCCGTAGAACCTTTCCTCAAGGATCTACCAGACTGGTAACAACATCGAACGTGTCAACAATGCCTTTAAGGCTAAAAAAACTCAGTAGACCGATTTGGCCTTTCAATAAATACATACAACTCAATCTCAAAACATGCCCACACAGGGATCAAATACAACATACTCCCGTACAACGGGGGAATACTGCAACGGAAATTAAGGTACAACTGAACCAATACAACAATGTACGAGTCCTCATGTGATTAGTATCGATCATCTTTCATCATCCTTCATGTCGACCCTGTGCTATGCTCCCCAAGACCTGAATGCAATACAGACATCCACCCCCCGATTACTCGGGGTTAGCAAAATTCCACCATTTTGCTAGTGTAAGTACAAAGTGCAAAATACGAGTCATATAATTCACATTCCAAGGATAACAATAATCAGGAATCCTCACAGATTCAAACATAACAAAAAGTACTTCCCGAGGCAAGAGTTTGAGTAAAACTTTCTAAATTCGAAAGATCTCAAATCATGAGAATAATTTGTAAAATGGTTTAAAATGCCCTCGGGAGTTTTAGCGAAAAACACTTTAGGATTATCAGATCCTTCTTTTTCCAAAATCAATAGGGGTCACAGCCCAAAGATTTGCTTTCTCGAATAAAAACCAACAACAATTCACAGGGTTCATAACCCACGTCACGAGTCCTCGACGGACATAAAAATCATCAGAACATAACCACCCAAGATACGGAATCTCAATCACACCCAAGGTACTCGACCTGGTCAATACATCCAAATCATATACATAACACTGTGAACACATGCCACGTCATCTCACGGTTGGATCAATCACTTGTTGTCTCCTGACCATATGATCGTATGTCATGTGTCACCGTAGGTTCCATATACCACCGTGATCACTTGCCACGTCATCTCATGGTTGGATCAATCACTTGTTGTCTCCTGACCACATGATCGCAAGCCATGTGTCACCGTAGGTATCCCAAGGCTCTCACGGTTGGATCAATCACTTGTTGCATCCTGACCACATGATCACATGCCATGTGTCACCGCAGACCTCGCCCATATATACACATTCACACACATAACACAGCACGCCAAGGATATCCAAACAATTCACCCAAAGGCAACAAACACATAGCACGACACAAGTGTCAAATCACAACACACCAAAATGAGATAATATATGTATATATATTATCAAAGTACAACAAAACCACCAAGCGTATTCACAGGGTTCACTTACCCATTCACGAAACACACTATTCACAAAACACACACGTTTTGAAAGTGAGCCCTTAACGAGGCTAAATCGAATCTTTTGAAAGTTCATTCCAAGCAACTAAACAAACATACCAAAACGATCACTAATCATCATATCCACAAAACAAGAAATGTATGAACAAGGTACTTGCCTCGAATAACCACAAATGCGGAGAATCGACCGAAGTGAGGAGACTCGAACCATCTACAAACCTGCCGACTCTGCCGAACGACAACCCGCGATAATAAACTACGAACGACAACAATAATAATGAAAATGAATTCCAAATCAAGACCCAAAGCCGCTGAATTAAAGGAACAAATGACGAAAGTTCAAGGGTTTCCCCCAAAATGGCCAAGAACAAGAATCAACCCAACAAAAACATGAAAACGGAATTCAACCCGTGGGTTATGATCAACACGAATAGATAACGACAATAGAACTAACAATCTCGGATTTGAAATCACGAAATCGAGACAAAACCAAAATATCTCAAATAGGGTTCTAAAACCTTACCTTGATTCGGTGAAGAACGAAGGTTAGATGATGATGAACACGAAGGAGACCCACCGAGATGATTATTACCATCAAAGGCTGATGAAAGCTCGTCCAAATCCACCACAAATCACCAAAAACGCAGCAAGGGAGAAGGGAGGAAGGAAATGACCCGAAATCGGTCACCCCTCAAATATATATACCTGCGCGAAGCTAACGTACGTAAGCCATCACTACACCAAAAATAGGTTTTTATGACTTTGAAACTCGCTGGATTTTTGACTATCAATAACAGTCACAAAGATCAAACAGTAATAAATCCAAATGCTTGTGACTGTTAATGTATGTCACAAGTATTCTGACTGTCTTGAGCAGTCACAAATCCAAATATTTGCGACTGTCTTGAGGAGTGATAAACTTTTCAGTTTTATGTATAAATAAATTTTGGCAAACCCTGGCTTCTCTTTATTTTTCTTCTCTTGCATTCATATTCTCCTCGGCTCTCTCTTACACCCGATTTATCAAAAGAAAAAGAAAAAAAATCTTCAGGTTACAAATCGCGATCTGCCAAAAGATTTTCATTCTTACCAAAATCTTTCTTCTCTGCCAACATCTTCAGATTGCAAAATACCTCTCCTTCTCTCTCTTGAACTCCAACAAATTGAATCCTTCTTAGAGAACACAAATATTCTCTGCCAATCCGGGTATCTATCCGATTGAAGGTGGGCTACGGAGGTCTATCTGAGCAATCAAATTCCACTCCTTTCGGAGATTATGACTTATGTATGTGTATATTTGTTTTTTTTCTCATTTACTAACAACCTGATCTAAATGTGTATATGCTAAATATTGAAACTTTTGTGTATTTGATGAATAATCGTGAATTTCATGTATTTTATGTAGTGATTTTGTTTGAGAAACTGAGTTTGATTTTTTGTTGGTTTTGGTGAAGGTAATTTGTTTTGCTAATCACTGGACAGAATATTCAGAAATGCAATGCGCTGTGAAGAAAAAGAAGAAGAAAACTGAAAATATGGGGTAATATTGCTTTTATTTGATTTTATGGCCAAATGTCTGATTTAGATTTTGTTATGACTTTTAGGTTTTTTATATAAAGAATTTGATGATTTTATTTTGGGTGAAAACATGTTTTTCTGCTTGCTTATGTTTGCTAACTATGTGTTTGATAAAATGAAGCTGAGCAAACTGTTAAATTTGTATCAATTTGGTTTTGTGTGGGGTTCTTCCTTTTTTTTATTTTATTGCCAGTTCTTTGCAACATAATGCTGCTTTTGCTCTTTATGGCCTCGCAGATAAAGAGGCAATATAAATTGTAAGAACTCTAATAATCAAGATCACAGGTCTTTATTATTTGAAAATGTATTACCATATACCAATGTTGATATTTTTTTTTGTTATTTTACTTTTGTACAAATGATAATGTCTCCGCCTTTATTAGGGTAGGTGGAATTCAGAGACTATAGGATGGAGAGTTTATTGTTCAAGTAAGTTGTCTGTTTAATTTCTGGGCAGTAACACTGGTTTCAGATTTTCCGCTTTTGCACATTATCAATTCAAATTCAATGATGAAGATGATTGCATGCAATTTAGGCTAGCAACGATAGACTTTTCGACACGCCTTATCTATATGAAAATCGAAATAAAAATGAGTTCCTGCTTAATTAAACATTTCCAGCCATGCTAATGTTGTAGTATTGTTTTGCAATTTTTCATTTGTAATATCCGCAATTTCGAATTTCGGTAATTTTCTTTTTTTGGTGTATTTCTCGATCATAGTGACCCCCGTGTACCTTTCAGTGTGTCCTTCCTGTCAACTGATGAACTGTTTTCTCGTTATTGTTGTGCGGAACCGCCGTTTCGGGGTTGCCGTGGGTCCATTTCGTGTTATTAGTTCCCAAATATTGATTCCTATCGTTTTTATTCTCTTTCCGGACCATTTTTATCATTTTGGGACCCAAAAAGGGTGTGGGCCGCGGCACAAGGTGTGTGCGCCGCGGCACACAAATTTCTCCAATTGTTGGTCGAGCGATCTGTACTGTGTGCCGCGGCACACCCATCCGGTGCCGCGGCACAGTGCCGAGTCAATGCCGCGCACACCCGTCGTCTGCGGCACACCGTGTGACATCTGCGACCAAAACCCGATCAGTACCGGGTGCCGCGGCACACGCATGCCGTGCCCGCGACACCGCGAAACACAGGAGTAAATTTTTGGCCTGTGCCGCGGCACACAATGCGGTCAACTGTGCAATCTCGTCCTTATTAGACGAGATCGGCCATTTTCTCCTCCATTTCACCTGCGCGAGAGAGGGAGATCCAAGGGGGGGAGAACTTCTCAAGCATTCTTCATTCGGGGATCGATTTTCATCATTTCCCTTCGGTTGTGAGGCTCGGATAATCAATCTAACACGTGTTCTACGGATCTTAGTACTTGAATCTTCAAAGGTAATATTTCTAGAACCCTATTTTCGATTAATTTGGGGGTTTTGGGTTTTTCTTCCGATTCGTTCCGTTTTGTTGGTGGATTCATGATGAATACGATTAATATTGTTAGTATTTTTAGCTTTCCTACGGATTCATGGATATTTTGCGGATTTTTACGGAATCGAGAGGGTTTGGTTGTGGTCCGCCCTCGTTGTTATTTTTGTACGAATATACATGAATCGTAGGCGGGTTTCCGGGTATATTCCATTTCCGTAATCGTCTAGAGTTGGTTGTGATTGTGTTATTCGAATCGTTAGGTTCGATTCCGTTGATTCCTAGTGTTCGTCGGTGATTATCCTTTCCGTTCGTTGTCGTCTTCCTTTTCGATGACATCGGGCGTTTCGTAGCTTCCCGGTTGAGCAGTGTTCGTCGGACTACTTGCGTGCCGATTTCGAGGCAAGTACCTTGTCCATACTATTCTTGTTTTGAGGATATGATAATTGGTGATCGTCTTGGTGTGTTGTTTATTTGTTTGAAATGAGTTTTCAAAAGATTTCGGTTCGGCCTCGTTAAAGGCTTTCTTTCAAAATGCGTGTGTGTTTTGTGAACGGCGTGTTTTGAGAATTGATTCTGATTTGATTATTTTGAACGTTGAAGGATTTGATGATGATACTCCTATTGTTTAAAGTTATGGAATCGTGTATTCCGTATTTAATCTTGTTATTGTGTTTTGAAGAGTTTGATAATGGTGTCGAGTTAATGGCCATCTCTAGTGAGTATTCTTAATGAACTTACATTCTTAGCATGTTAGTATTGCATGAGTAACGTGTGTGTGTGTGTGTATGCTCACTGCGGGTTAGATCCGACGGGGTCTCGGTAGGGCTCCACGAAGCTGTGGAACCGCGAGCTTGCTTTTAACCACTGTGGGTTAGATCCGACGGGGTCTCGGCAGGGATCCACGAAGCTGTGGGTCCGCGGTTAATTGTGGTGCATTTTACAAATGTGATTCGATATTGGCATTTCCGGAAATGAGTCCTTTGGAACTATGTTTTCATGATTGCATGCATCGACTAAGTGTGTAAGAGGTAAGTGTTCGTTTGGCTTACTTGGCTAGGATGGCACTAGAGTATTTTGTTGTTTGTTTTAAATCCTTTATTTGTGGATTTTGATATTGGGAGACGAACCTTGTGGTCGTTCTTTGTACTGTGAGTTGATGAGATTTGGGGCTAAAATCCCAATGGTTTTGTAAAGGTCATTTGACGGATTTGGGGCTAAAATCCCAACGGTTTGGTAAAGGTCATTTTTTTCGGAAAGTAAACCTTTGGGGCGGTGACCCCTTTTGTCTTGTGGATTTTGAAAAGTAGGATTTGATAATCCTAAATGGTTTTCTATTAAAACTCTCGATGGCATTCTAAACCGTCTTATAAATTATTTCCATTGATTTATGGTATTTCGATTTTTAAAGGTTTTCTCAAACCCTTGCCTCGAGAAGTACTTTTCGTTTCGTTTGGATCTTTGAGGATTCCTGGTTGTTGTTATTCGTGGAATGTGAATTGTATGGCTCGTATTTGCACTTTGTTCTTGCACTAGCAAAACAGTGGAGTTTTGCTAACCCTCGAGTATTCGGGGGGTGGATGTCTATTTTTGCATTCAGGTTTTGGAGCATGGCACAGGGTCGGCACGAAGGATGATGAAAAATGAACGATACTAATCACACGAGGATCCGTTGATGTCGTACTGGTCTAGTTGTATTTTCTTTTCCGCTGCAGTATCTTTTCCCCATTGTACGGGAGTTTATTTTGACCCCTGCGTGGGTATGTGATTGGAATTGAGTTGTATGTTATTATTGAAAGACCAAATCGGTCTACTGTGTCATTTTAGCCTGAAAGGCGATGTCTAGATGTTTGATTTTAGTTATCAGCCTGGTAGATCCTCGAGGTGAGGGTCTACGGCGTGTAATATCCCTGAGCGGATTGGGGGTGTTACATAAATGGTATCGGAGCTTAGGTTGTGGAAACCTAGGTTGTCGGGTCAGTGGTGTCTATTGAGTTTTGTCTCGTCGGATTTCGTCTTACTGAGTCGTGTCGCGACGCGTCGTCTGAGTTTGTTGGTCGTGATTAGTATCGTGGGCGATCATCATCTTCGTGCGACCTGTGGAAGTAAGTCTCCTTCTTTGTGTTGTGCCTCGTGTGACACGAGCTATTTTATGATTATTTGTTAAGTGATGGAATCCTTATGTGGATTTTGATTTCACGATATGTATTTAATCGACTCTCGTATTTGATTTATACGAGGAGTGTCGTCGCTTGTGATGTCTTTTTATTGTTGTTTTTGTCCGTTGCTGATGATTTTCGAATCGATTTGCACGTTTTACAAGTTCTCTTGTGGAAGCTTTGTGCTTATACACGTTCGACTTGTTCACTAGCCAGTGTGGTAGGGTCTTTAGAGGCCTCGAATGGGGCCAGTGGTTTTGTTCTGAATGTGGTTATTTGACTCTAATATTTTGTTCTTATGAGGAGTAGTGTTGCTGGATTGTGCATGTTGAACTGTATTTCTTTTATCCGCTGCGTGAGTTCTTTTGTAATGACTTTCGGTATTTTACCGACCGAGATTTATTTCGAAAACCGATTCCCTTAACCGAATTTTTGGCATTATGGCCTTGATCATTTTGGCGAAATTCTTATGACGGTATTTAGCATTTTGTAAATGGCTTTTGTAAGTTTTTGAAATATTACCGTCATCAGCCTTTTTGGCATCGTCCTTTTTGGCATTGAATTATTTTCGAAAACTTGAGTATCTTAGAAATAAATTTCGAGACATATTTTTTTTTAATGAGTTATTTTCTTGTGGTACATCCAGGTGCCACAATATATTTCAAAATTTTTCTGCCTCGAGGACCAAAATGTTTGAGATATTTTCAATGTTTTAGAAACACTTTTATTTAGACCCGAGGGTCGAATATTCTGAAAGTTTTCACTACGAGAAAGTGTCCTCATTTTTATCAAATGCAAAATGGTTCTCCAATGTCTCGATAACGATGTTTCACGTTTGTACTTTTTGAAAGGTGATACTCAAGATCAACCGGTGTTCTTCTAAATTATTTTCAAAATGAGGTTTTCGTTTTTAAAACCTATCCATTCCCGTTTGAGGGCTGGGTATGAACGTATGATGTTCGCGTTGTCATTTTGATACTTTCTCCCGAGTATGATCGAATTGGTGGTGTGAGCGTTGAGTCGCTTTCCACATATTTGTTGTGTTAGCCCTCTGTGAGAAGTGGAATGTTGGTGTTGAATGTTGTCGCCTCGTGGTGATTTCTGCGTTGTCGCGCATGTGCGAGCTGTTAGATCTTGGTTTGGTATGACCGTGTGCATCGGTGATCGTTCCGTTATGTGTCGGTTGTGTAATGTCTTGTTACCTTGCTCCTGTTTTTGTGAATTTCGTGGATGAGGTCGGGGGTAATACCCGTACTATTTTGACTTCTGTATTTTCTCTTTCTCCAGTCTATCGATTCGCTCATGTTCGTTGATACTTTATGAACTTGTTCTGTATTTCGATTTCATCATCCGAACGAACTGCGATCTTGTTATGGGTCGATCTGATTATCGCCGTGACTTTTTGGGTTCGGTTCGATTCTTGTGAACCTTGTTCGGGAGTGACATCATCTGGTTCTATTAGTTCTTTTATTCGAAGTGGATCGGATTTGGAACTCTTGTGTTTTCGACTTTGTCGACTCATTTATGTTCGTTGACATTTTCTGAGCTTGTCCTGCCCCTTGCTTTTGTTGATCGAACGAGGGTGGTATTATTCCGGAATTACTCGTTCGTCGTTGTGACCTTTCAATCGTTATTCCCTTTCCTGTGGATCTTATGCGAGTGTGCATCTTGTTGTTTTCACCGGATCATGTTTTGTCTCGAGTCGAGATGTGAACCTCGGTGTTGTCGGTTGAACCTTATTGTTCTTCGTGATCCGAACATGATCGTTCGATTTTTGTTGTCTCGATCTTTGTGGTTCGATCGTTTGATTGTTCGGTTTTTTGTTGATCTCGTTTCGTGATTGTTGAACATTCAGATTCCTTCGAAATTTCCTTAAGTTCGGAAAATTAGTCTCGTTTTCGATCTTCCAACCCTTGGGCGGTGGAATTCCGTATTTGTTCAGCGTGTGGCTCATATTTTGATTGATATACCGTTGGATTGGTCAATCGTATTGATTTTCGTTGGTTGTGTTTTGTGATTGTTCGGAAAAAATCGACTTGATTGTATTATCTGTTGATGACACTTGTCACTTGTTGATTTTATTATGTCTCTACCGGTGGCATTGTGTTGGTCGTCCTGGAGCGTGTTTTCACGCCGTTTATTCCTTTGCGTTGTTTGTAACGTTTCGCCGATGGGCGTAAGTTACGCATTTCTTGTGTATCTCGTTGAGTTTTCCTGGCGGGGATATTGCTTCTCCCTACTTGTTTTAAGTTTCGGGACGAAACTTCTTTTAAGGAGGGTAGAATGTAATATCCGCAATTTCGAATTTCGGTAATTTTCTTTTTTTGGTGTATTTCTCGATCATAGTGACCCCCGTGTACCTTTCAGTGTGTCCTTCCTGTCAACTGATGAACTGTTTTCTCGTTATTGTTGTGCGGAACCGCCGTTTCGGGGTTGCCGTGGGTCCATTTCGTGTTATTAGTTCCCAAATATTGATTCCGATCGTTTTTATTCTCTTTCCGGACCATTTTTATCATTTTGGGACCCAAAAAGGGTGTGGGCCGCGGCACAAGGTGTGTGCGCCGCGGCACACAAATTTCTCCAATTGTTGGTCGAGCGATCTGTACTGTGTGCCGCGGCACACCCATCCGGTGCCGCGGCACAGTGCCGAGTCAATGCCGCGGCACACCCGTCCGGTACCGCGGCACACCCGTGTGACATCTGCGACCAAAACCCGACTGTACCGGGTGCCGCGGCACACGCATCTTGGCCGCGACACCGCCGAAACACAGGAGTAAAATTATGGCATGTGCCGCGGCACACAAAGCGGTCAACTGTGCAATCTCGTCCTTATTAGACGAGATCGGCCATTTTCTCCTCCATTTCACCTGCGCGAGAGAGGGAGATCCAAGGGGGGGAGAACTTCTCAAGCATTCTTCATTCGGGGATCGATTTTCATCATTTCCCTTCGGTTGTGAGGCTCGGATAATCAATCTAACGCGTGTTCTACGGATCTTAGTACTTGAATCTTCAAAGGTAATATTTCTAGAACCCTATTTTCGATTAATTTGGGGGTTTTGGGTTTTTCTTCCGATTCGTTCCGTTTTGTTGGTGGATTCATGATGAATACGATTAATATTGTTAGTATTTTTAGCTTTCCTACGGATTCATGGATATTTTGTGGATTTTTACGGAATCGAGAGGGTTTGGTTGTGGTCCGCCCTCGTTGTTATTTTTGTACGAATATACATGAATCGTAGGCGGGTTTCCGGGTATATTCCATTTCCGTAATCGTCTAGAGTTGGTTGTGATTGTGTTATTCGAATCGTTAGGTTCGGTTCCGTTGATTCCTAGTGTTCGTCGGTGATTATCCTTTCCGTTCGTTGTCGTCTTCCTTTTCGATGACATCGGGCGTTTCGTAGCTTCCCGGTTGAGCAGTGTTCGTCGGACTACTTGCGTGCCGATTTCGAGGCAAGTACCTTGTCCATACTATTCTTGTTTTGAGGATATGATAATTGGTGATCGTCTTGGTGTGTTGTTTATTTGTTTGAAATGAGTTTTCAAAAGATTTCGGTTCGGCCTCGTTAAAGGCTTTCTTTCAAAATGCGTGTGTGTTTTGTGAACGGCGTGTTTTGAGAATTGATTATGATTTGATTATTTTGAACATTGAAGGATTTGATGATGATACTCCTATTGTTTAAAGTTATGGAATCGTGTATTCCGTATTTAATCTTGTTATTGTGTTTTGAAGAGTTTGATAATCGTGTCGAGTTAATGGCCATCTCTAGTTAGTATTCTTAATGAACTTACATTCTTAGCATGTTAGTATTGCATGAGTAACGTGTGTGTGTGTGTGTGTATGCTCACTGCGGGTTAGATCCGACGGGGTCTCGGTAGGGCTCCACGAAGCTGTGGAACCGCGAGCTTGCTTTTAACCACTGTGGGTTAGATCCGACGGGGTCTCGGCAGGGATCCACGAAGCTGTGGGTCCGCGGTTAATTGTGGTGCATTTTACAAATGTGATTCGATATTGGCATTTCCGGAAATGAGTCCTTTGGAACTATGTTTTCATGATTGCATGCATCGACTAAGTGTGTAAGAGGTAAGTGTTCGTTTGGCTTACTTGGCTAGGATGGCACTAGAGTATTTTGTTGTTTGTTTTAAATCCTTTATTTGTGGATTTTGATATTGGGAGATGAACCTTGTGGTCGTTCTTTGTACTGTGAGTTGATGAGATTTGGGGCTAAAATCCCAATGATTTTGTAAAGGTCATTTGACGGATTTGGGGCTAAAATCCCAACGGTTTGGTAAAGGTCATTTTTTTCGGAAAGTAAACCTTTGGGGCGGTGACCCCTTTTGTCTTGTGGATTTTGAAAAGTAGGATTTGATAATCCTAAATGGTTTTCTATTAAAACTCTCGATGGCATTCTAAACCGTCTTATAAATTATTTCCATTGATTTATGGTATTTCGATTTTTAAAGGTTTTCTCAAACCCTTGCCTCGAGAAGTACTTTTCGTTTCGTTTGGATCTTTGAGGATTCCTGGTTGTTGTTATTCGTGGAATGTGAATTGTATGGCTCGTATTTGCACTTTGTTCTTGCACTAGCAAAACAGTGGAGTTTTGCTAACCCCCGAGTATTCGGGGGGTGGATGTCTATTTTTGCATTCAGGTTTTGGAGCATGGCACAGGGTCGGCACGAAGGATGATGAAAAATGAACGATACTAATCACACGAGGATCCGTTGATGTCGCTTGGTCTAGTTGTATTTTCTTTTCCGCTGCAGTATCTTTTCCCCATTGTACGGAGTTTATTTTGACCTAGCGTGGGTATGTGATTGGAATTGAGTTGTATGTTATTATTGAAAGACCAAATCGGTCTACTGTGTCATTTTAGCCTGAAAGGCGATGTCTAGATGTTTGATTTTAGTTATCAGCCTGGTAGATCCTCGAGGTGAGGGTCTACGGCGTGTAATATCCCTGAGCGGATTGGGGGTGTTACATCATTTCCACGTTAGACACTAATTATTATTTAAATCGATTGTACCTGTTGTGTTTTCAATTGAATCTAATATATTTGGTTTATAATATCAGATTATATGTGATCTCGATGTTATTGTAATTTTTTCTGATATATGTAATTCATTCTAAGAAAAAAATGTAATTCATTCTAAGAGGGTTTGTGTTCCGTCTTATGATTAGGCAAGCAAGTGACAATTTGGATGTTCTAATGTAATTTTAATTTAGAGGGTGTCTTGTTAATATTAACATTATATGAATAATTTTGATTTCCATCATTAATCATATATAATATTCTTATGAATTAGTCTCAAATGATGAAAACTGAGTTCAAATTTGGAGGTTCTAATGTAATTTTAATTTAGAGGTGTCTTATATAATTATGATTCCCATCATTGATTATATATCTAATTCAGTTCAAATTATGTTTCAAAACCTTCATTTTTTGTTACATAGAGATTGAATTTGATAGGAAGAACCAATGTCTGTTTCTTTATCTGCAATGTATTTCCATTTTGTTTCTCCTACAAAAAAATATCTTGGTTTCGATATTGAGTCATGCAACTCTTTTTCTTATGCCTTGCTGGTGAACAGGTTGTTTGAATGTTTAAAAACAAAGCAATGACTAATACTTATGAAGAGTTTGAAGCTGGAATTGAAAAACTCAAAGCAGAACTAAGAGTCAAGACTGATTCACTTGAGAAATTGAAGAAATCCAACGATACTGGAAGTTGGTGAGAATGTAGTAGATGATGAAGAAATAAAAGATATTGAATGCCTTTCTTCGAACAAATAATGCTTGTAAATAGAGATAAGTTCCGAAGTATCCAAGAAACTAGGAGAAACAGATGAATACAAATATATAATGTGGTATTTTCATGTATGAATACAAATATATGTTCTGAGATATGTAGGTGAACACGGATGATTTCAAAATGAATGTCAAACTACAACTTTTTACTCTGATAGCCAAGCAACCTGCTTTTCACCAGCTTAGATCAGTTGAGCAACTTGGTTATATTACTGTACTTATGCAGAGGTTGGAAAAATCCCTTTATTTATGTTCTTTATTTCATGTAAGCGTATTATGATATAACCTAGAGCTGATTTACTGTAGGAATGATTCTGGTGTGCGTGGTGTACAATTCATTATTCAATCTAAGGTCAAGGTATACATTCCACCAACAATGTAAAAAGAGTGTCTGAGGATATCATGTGTTCTTCTTTACTTTATTCTTGATATATATGTGACTATTATTTGTTGATGTATCATCTGCTTATCTGTCTCTATTGGTTGTGCTTGATAGGGTCCTGGGGAAATTGATTCAAGAGTTGAGTCATTTATTAAGATGTTTGAAACCAAGCTCTACGAAATGGCAAGTGATGAGTTTAAGGTAAGATGTTGATTTTTCAGTGAATTTCTCTATAATGACGAGATTGCATATAAGAAGGAAAAGAATAAAAATCGAGATAGTTGTCGACTGAGGTTAGACTAAAACAATAATATGCATTCTTTTGGCAATTAATTGCCAATTGCAACTTTTCAGGTCCTACACAATGTTAAGAAATTGATATGAGAAATTTAATCTGAAAGAAAGCTGAAAACTTTAACATCAAACAATATAAAGCAATGAGATACTCCCATCATTAAATTTATATGGCCGTTGTGTTTGCGTCTTACACTGGTATTTATTGATTTTATTCATCCCCTTTCTTACAACTTTTAAGGAACCATATAACATGCCATTCCAAAAGTGCCTCAAGTGGTCGTTAGTGTAACACCCCCGATATATCCAGGAATATTACAGCGCTGTAAATCCTTTACATAAGGATTTACAAGGCTGAAGAAATAAAAATACAATAACAAATACCAACGTATGAAATTAACGGAAATAAGATACAACAGTTCTGACCAATACTGAAATACAAATGTCCAAAGGAAGAGTATTAATACATCACCAAATCCAAATCATCAAAAATGACTACGTACTCGAGTACTTATTAAAACGATACAAACAACAGATAAATAAACTCGGCCGGAACATCACTCTGCACCCTCGTTGTCATGAAACTCCAGTGGTTATTTCCCTGCTCTCCTGGATCCTGAACATAAACAAATGTTTACCCCCAAAGAGGTTAGCACAACGATGCTAGTACATATACCACAACATATTATTCAACATCTCACGAAGAATAATAATAACATAAATGGCAAAAGAACCAACGAGTCTTCTCCTGCGAGAAACTCAATAATAACGTACACACATGATAATCACAACATGATATCACAACATACACATCGTAATTCCAATGATCCAGTGTTCACTGCCTAGATCCCTCGATGATTCCGTCAAACCAACTCGAGGTGGAAAAACCCCTCTGATGATCTAGCGCATGCTAGCATAGATCCCCCGATGATCCCGTCGGACCAACACGAGGTGGACATACAACAACGACATATATGCATGACAATATGTATAACATCAATATATAAAACAATTAAGGTACTTGCCTCAATTCGAAGACAAGAATACTACTTCCACGAAAAGCGAAACACTCGAAGGTCGCCCCTTCGATCAATCGCGTAGCAAGCTTGAACTTTAACAAAAGAAATAATATAGAATTCATCTCACATCGTACGAATGTATAACAATCCAAATTACGGCCGAAAGTTCATAAAACGTAATCTTCCTGAACTGATTAGCGTACGCTACATATTCTATGTAGCGTGCGTTAAGCCTGTTCGTTAGCGCACATAAACAACGAAGTCTAGCGTACGCTAACTATATATCGACAGTCCTCTCTGATCAGCCGACTGACTCGCCTGATGACTTAACGTACGCTATGTACCAAACATAGCATACGCTAAACATGCCCGATAGCGTACGTTAATCTACATAGCTTAGCGTACGCTAAGCGTGCATGGCAGCTTCACTACTGGGCAGCAGACTGTTATACGGTGATGAAACTTACGAACTCCTCAGTGATTAATGTGTGTTATCCGTCTACATGTCATGTTCATAAACTTATGAATGATCTTACGGATTCAATCATCTTTGAGTTCAAGGAAAAGAATATCATCACAACTCTTATATTCAACCTCGATTATCATTCTCATGTGAAGTTTGGTGATCTCCGGTTGGTGCACTAGATTCCTTTATCATTATTACATTCAGACTACATCTTTATAGGTGAACTACCAATTCCAACTATGATGTTCCAACGACAATATCATAAGCATAAACATTCCAATCTTCTAAACATGATATTTGTTCAAATAATTCACCAATGGGACTCAATATCTTGATAGCATGATTCATCTTATTCTTCAGAACACGAATCTAATGCTGGAGATAGAATTAACATACCTTAATATGAAGAAATCACTGAGCCAAAAAGGTAGAATCCAACTCTGGTTGCTTGTATGCCAATCCAAGGTGCTACTCCACTTCAATGATCAATCACAAGTGATATCCAATCTTTAATGAATCAAGTAGAGGTGGTCTACGTGTTTAAGGAGGATATAAGGCTCTCTGGTCTCTCAAGAACGAAGGACAAGTGAAGGAAATGTAAACCAAGTAAAATGGGTTGCTCTCCCATTTATAACATTTCTGTACGTACGTTAATTAGCGCACGCTATCGCAAAATCCTTAGCGCACGCTAACTAGCGTTGACTCCTAACCTGTCCAGGTTTGCCTGCGGGAATCTTATCCGGATCCACGTCTGGCTGGCGCATGTGCTAGCCATCTAGCTCAATAATTGACTGCCTAGCGCATGCAATTCCTCATTCGTAGCGTGCGCTAGTTCTTAACCGATAACGCACGTTAAGTTACATTCTTAGCGTGTGCTATCACGAGTTTGCATGAGAAATTTTCCATGTTGTTATACTTATGTACAAGGATACAAGTATAGGAAATATCATACTCCAATTATCGAGATCACAATTCCGAATACTACAGGGTTCAAATACATATGAAATACACAATAATAAATCCGGATATTACATACTCTCCTACTAAAAAGGAGTTTCGTCCCAAAACTTAAGACGAAAATAACTCTGGATATCTGGACTTCATGTCGTCTTCCGTTTCCCAAGTGGCTTCTTCCACTCCGTGGCGTGACCACTGAACTTTAACCAAAGTGATTGGTTTGTTCCTCAACTGCTTAACTCGATTCTCGAGTATCCTGACCGGTCTTTCTTCAAATGTTCCATCCTGAGCGACTTCGATTTCGCCGAAATCAATGACATGACTAGGATCCGGAATATATCTCCGTAACTGAGATACATGGAACACGTTATGAACATAGATCAATGACGGTGGTAATGCCAATCTATATGCCAACTCTCCAACTCTCTCAAGGATTTCGAATGGTCCGATATATCTCGGACTCAGCTTTCCATTCCTTCCAAAACGAAAGATTCCTCAAGTAGGAGAAACTTTTAAAAGTACATGATCTCCAATACTGAACTCTAATGGACGACGACGTGCTTCTGCATAAGATTTCTATCGACTCCGGGTGGTCAACAGCCTTTCACGAATCAAGGCTATCTTCTCTCATGTCTGAACAATCAATTCTGGTTCCGTTCCGATCAAATCTGATGAATCGTCCCAGCATAAGGGCGATCTGCATCTTCTCCCATATAATGCTTCAAACGGTGCCATCTTAATAGAAGCATGCCAACTATTGTTGTCGGTAAATTCAATCAACGGTAGATGAACTTCCCAATCGTTTGACCAATCTAAGACACAGGCCCTCAACATGTCTTCCACCATTTGAATGGTCCTCTCGGATTGTCCGTCTGTCTGCGGGTGATAAGCTGTGCTGAAGTTTAATTCGGTCCCCAAGGCCTTATGAACTGCTTTCCAAAAATGAGACATA
This sequence comes from Orobanche coerulescens, assembly GCA_033398695.1. NCBI lineage: Eukaryota > Viridiplantae > Streptophyta > Magnoliopsida > Lamiales > Orobanchaceae > Orobanche > Orobanche coerulescens. The sequence continues at coordinate 59,382,833 of CM065803.1, forward strand.
AAACGGCCGTCTCGATCAGAAATAATGGTCTTCGGTGTACCATGCAGTCGGACTATCTCTGAAATAAATACCCGTGCCAACCTCTCTGGTCCCCATGTGTCCTTAATGCCTACAAAATGAGCTGATTTGGTTAAACGATCAACTATCACCCAAATCATGTTCATTCCTGTCTTGGTTCTCGGCATACTAGTGATAAAGTCCATCGATATGTCCTCCCACTTCCATTTAGGAATCGGGAGCGGCTTCAACATTCCGGCAGGTCGTTGATGTTCGATCTTAACCTACTGACAAGTCAAGCATTTCGAAACATAATCCGCTACATCTTTCTTCATGTTGCCCCACCAAAAATTCTGCTTCAAGTCTTTGTACATCTTACTGGTGCCCGGGTGGATAGAACAGGGTGAGCTGTGAGCTTCCTTCATAAACATTTGTTTCAGAACATCGACATCGGGAACGCAGAGTCAGTTCTAAAATCTCAAAACTCCATCATCATGTATTACGAATCCGGGGGCCTTTCCCTTGATCACTTCATCACGTAATCGAATCATCAAAAGATCATTTGCTTGCTTAGATTTGATTTCTTCGGTTAATGATGAAGTCATTTCCATCACGCACAGCTGTCCTTGGACTCTTTGTAACCACACTTCAATTCCTTCATGAATTATTTCTCGTTGAATGCTGAGCTGGGAGGTTAGAGTTTCCAGCATCTGAATAGAAACAGGCTTGCGGCTAAGTGCAACGGCCACTACATTTGCTTTGCCTCGATGATAAAGAATCTCCAAGTCATAGTCCTTAATAAGTTTCAGCCTTCTCCTTTGCCGCATGTTCAACTCTTTCAAACTGAAGATGTATTTGAGACTCTTGTGATCCGTAAAGATCTGACAGTGAGTCTCGTACAGGTAATGTCTCCAGATTTTCAAAGCCAAAACTACTGCTGCCAGTTCCAAATCATGCGTTGGGTAATTCACTTCATAAGGTTTCAGCTGTCGTGACGCATAAGCGATCACCTTATCATTCTGCATCAATACGCATCCGAGTCCTTGGTTCGAAGCATCACTGTAAACTATAAATCCTCCAGTTCCCTGAGGGAGTGCTAAAATCGGTGTTGTCGTCAATCTCTTCTTCAATTCATCAAAGCTTTTCTGACACATTTCATTCCACTCAAACTTTTGAGTTTTCTACAGGAGTCGAGTCAGTGGGCGGGAAATTTTGGAAAACCCTTCCAGAATCGACGATAATATCCAGCAAGTCCTAAGAAACTCCGGACTTCTTTCACGTTCTTAGGAGGTTTCCAATCCATAACTGCTTCGATTTTCTGGGGGTCTACTCGTACTCCTTGAGCTGATACCATATGACCGAGGAACATTACTTCCTTTAGCTAGAATTCACACTTAGAGAGCTTGGCGTACAATTGCTCGCTTCTCAAAAGTTCCAAAACAATCCGCAAATGCTGCGTATGTTCTTCCGGGCTCTTGGAATAAACTAGAATGTCATCAATGAACACAACTACAAACTTGTCCAAATACTCTATGAATACATGATTCATCAATTGCATAAACACTGCAGGTGCATTAGAGACCAAACGGCATCACTACAAACTCATAATGTCCGTAACGAGTTCTGAATGCTGACTTCGGAACATCAGATTCCTTAATCCTCAGCTGGTGGTATCCTGATCTCAGATCGATTTTATAAAATACTGTTGCTCCTTGCAACTGGTCAAACAAATCATCAATCCGTGGCAACGGATACTTGTTCTTAATCGTCATTTTGTTCATCTCTCGATAGTCAATACACAGTCGAAGCGATCCATCCTTCTTCCGGACAAAAAGAACTGGTGCTCCCCAGGGCGAAATGCTTGGCTGGATATAGCCTTTGTCCAGTAACTCCTCCAGTTGCTTTTTCAGTTCGTACATCTCAGTAGGTGCCATACGATACGACGCCTTAGAAATTGGTGTAGCTCCGGGTTCCAGTTCGATGGTGAATTCTACATCCCGTCGTGTAGGTAGTCTAGGTAACTCATCAGGAAATACATCCGAAAATTCGTTCACAATAGGAATGGATGAAAGTTCCACAATTTCATCTTCTTTCTTCATTGCATAGCACCAGTATCCAGTACAGCCCTGTTTCAACAATTTGACAGCTTTCATCGCCTTAATCATCTTCCCCGAGCTTCCTGGTTTCCATCCTTCAAATAATATTTCGGAACCATCGTCAGCGATCAGCGAGATATACCTCCTTCGGTAGTTTACAATAGCTCCATATCAATTAAGCCAATCGTCTCCGAGTATCAGGTCGTCTCCTTGCATTTCTATTACAATCAGATTTGAGAGCCACTCTCTGCCTCCAAAGGATACAGGGAAATATCTAGTTTCTAAGTTTCCAACAATTCTCTCTCCGCTCGGTAAACCCACAACATAAGGTTCACAATTATGAAAACTAGAAATATTCAAATGATTTACACAAGATAAGGATATAAATGAATGCGTAGCTCCTGTATCGAATAAAACGCTAATTGGCTGGGAAAGGATCTAAACAGTACCTGATGCGACAGAAGCATCCTGATCGTCTGTTCTCCTCATCTCGTACAGACGTGGGGGAATAGATCCGACACTCGATGTACCCTTTCGATCCCACTGTCCTCTGTCTCGTCCGCGGCCAAAATTCTGAGGCATCTGAACACTTTGCTGCGTCTATTGGATATTGGCTTCCTTCTGAACTGGATGTGGTGTACGGGCTCTAAAAGACTTCGCAGCTTCTTCACAGAACACCACATGATGTCCCTCTCGACCACAATCAAAACAAGTCACGGCAGGTAGGGGGCAATTCCGTCGATAGTGCCCTGTCTGGGCACAGTTAAAGCATTTCCTGGTGACATCCATCATGGTTGATGCTGCTCCGAAGTTCTTTCCGCTCCTAGATGGGTGTGGAGGTTTCTTGAAGGAATGAAAGGATGACTGGGCCTTGCGGGCCCCACTATTCTTGTGTTCTGTGAAACTACCGGAGACTTTCTGATTCTTAGACTCCGTAAGCTTCTCCATTGCTGCTTCCTTGATTTCATACGCCAACGTCTTATCCTGGTATTGACGGAGAGTGGCACATTCAAAACCGGACATGTACCTCTGGATTTCTGGTTTCATCCTCATATCAAAATGGATCATCATTTCTGCATCTGTTCTGACCAGATGTCGAACAAATGCCAGTTGCTGGTTAAACGTCTTAATTGCCAGAGATACTGGCACATCTGAAGGCTGATCGGAGAAAAACTCCCAAACTTTGGCTTCCCTCACAGGACGAGGGCAGTACTGAGCTTCCATCATCAATTTAAATTATGTCCAGTCTGCATCATGATTTGCAGGCCGGATGGCTTCCCACCACTCAGATGCTTCCCCTATCAGAAAGTACTGAGCCATAGAGGCTCTCCGGTCGTCTGGACAATTAATTCCGGCAAAAATTATCTCCAATTCCTTCAACCAATGGTCCCATGTGGGAGTTTCAGAAAAGCCGTCGAATTTAGGTGGTTGCATATTCGCTACCTCTTGTAGCCATCGGTCACCTCGATTTCCCATGTCTGGGATACCCTGTTGTCGATCTCCCTATTGTAATCCTACTACCACCTGCATTCGGTCCACGAACTGGGCGAACTGAGTCATCTGGTTCACCACCTGGCGAAGGATCTCGGGTACAGCAGGTTCTGGTTCATTATTAATAGATCTTTGTGGCTCGCTTGAGCTATGACTGGCCTGATTAGAAGGCGAAGCTTCTCTTTCAGCATTCCTTCGTCCGCGTCCGCGACCGCGACCGCGACCACGTCCACGTCCACCTCTCAACATACTAAAAGCATAAATACTCAATATACAGGAAACAATATCGTTCAAATGTTCAAATATAAAGAGATACAACACATAAAGAACGAGATAGAGTTTAAGAACTTACAACCACCGCTCGCATGAAGACGTAGGCAGTACAGTGATGTTATTCGCGGTCGGTTATCTCAAAAGACATATGACCCCTATTTTAACCCAATGGCCAAGATATCCATAATCTTAGCTCCGATACCATATTCTGTAACACCCCCGATATATTCAGGAATATTACAGCGCCGTAAATCCTTTATATAAGGATTTACAAGGCTGAAGAAATAAAAATACAATAACAAGTACCAACGTATGAAATTAACGGAAATAAGATACAACAGTTCTGACCAATACTGAAATACAAATGTCCAAAGGAAGAGTATTAATACATCACCAAATCCAAATCATCACAAACGACTACGTACTTGAGTACTTATTAAAACGATACAAACAACAGACAAATAAACTTGGCCGGAACATCACTCTGCGCCCTCGTCGTCATGCAACTCCAGTGGTTGTTTCCCTGCTCTCCTGGATCCTGAACATAAACAAATGTTCACCCCCGAAGGAGTTAGCACAACGATGCTAGTACAAGTACCACAACATATTATTCAACATCTCACGAAAAATAATAATAACATAAATGGCAAAAGAACCAACGAGTCTTCTCCTGCGAGAAACTCAATAATAACGTACACACATGATAATCTCAACATGATATCACAACATACACATGGTAATTCCAATGATCCAGCATTCACTGCCTAGATCCCCCGATGATTCCGTCAAACCAACCCGAGGTGGAAAAACCCGTCTGATGATCCAGCGCACACTAGCATAGATCCCCCGATGATCCCGTCGGACCAACACGAGGTGGACATACAACAACGACATATATGCACGACAATATGTATAACATCAATATATAAAACAATTAAGGTACTTGCCTCGATTCGAAGACAAGAATACTACTTGCAAGAAAAATGAAACACTCGAAGGTCGCCCCTTCGATCAATCGCGTAGCAAGCTAGAACCTTAACAAAAGAAATAATATAGAATTCATCTCACGTCGTACGAATGTCTAACAATCCAAATTATGGCCGAAAGTTCATAAAACGTAATCTGCCTGAACTGATTAGCGTACGCTACGTATTCTATATAGTGTGCGCTAAGCCTGTTTGTTAGCGCACGTAAACAACGAAGTCTAGCGTACGCTAACTATGTATCGACAGTCCTCTCTGATCAGCCGACTGACTCACCTGATGACTTAACGTACGCTACGTACCAAACGTTGCGTACGCTAAACATGCCCGATAGCGTATGTTAATCTACATAGCATAGCGTACGCTAAGCGTGCATGACAGCTTCACTACTGGGCAGCAGACTGTTCTACGGTGATGAAACTTACGAACTCCTTAGTGATTAACATGTGTTATCTGTCTACATGTCATGTTCATAAACTTATGAATGATCTTACGGATTCAATCATCTTTGAGTTTAAGGAAAAGAATATCATCACAACTCTTATATTCAACCTCGATTATCATTCTCATGTGAAGTTCGGTGATCTCCGGTTGGTGCACTAGATTTCTTTATCATTATCACATTCAGACTACATCTTTAAAGGTGAACTACCAATTCCAACTACGATGTTCCAACGACAATATCATAAGCATAAACATTCCAATCTTCTAAACATGATATTTGTTCGAATAATTCACCAATGGGACTCAATATCTTGATAGCATGATTCATCTTATTCTTCAGAACATGAATCTAATGTTGTAGATAGAATTAACATACCTTAAGATGAAGAAATCACTGAGCCAAAAAGGTAGAATCCAACTCCGGTTGCTTGTTTGCCAATCCAAGGTGCTACTCCACTTCAATGATCAATCACAAGTGATATCCAATCTTTAATGAATCAAGTAGAGGTGGTCTACGTGTTTAAGGAGGACATAAGTCTCTCTGGTCTCTCAAGAACGAAGGACAAGTGAAGGAAATGTAAACCAAGTAAAATGGGTTGCTATCCCATTTATAACATTTCTGTACGTACGTTAATTAGCGCATGCTATCGCAAAATCCTTAGCGCACGCTAACTAGCGTTGACTCCTAATCTGTCCAGGTTCACCCGCGGGAATCTTATCCGGACCCACGTCCGGCTCGCGCATGTGCTAGCCGTCTAGCTCAATAATTGAGTGCCTAGCGCACACAATTCCTCATTCGTAGCATGCGCTAGTTCTTAACCAATAACGCACGTTAAGTTACATTCTTAGCGTGCGCTATCATGAGTTTGCATGAGAAATTTTGCATGTTGTTATACTTATGTATAAGGATACAAGTATAGGAAATATCATACTCCAATTATCGAGATCACAATTCCGAATACTATAGGGTTCAAATACAGATGAAATACGTAATAATAAATCCGGATATTATAGTTAGTGCTTGGTTCGGTTTGACTAGTAGATTGTTGTAGGGAAGTAGTAGCCACATTAGCCGAGAGTTTTTGCTCGAGTGTGCCAAATTTTAGGCTCATTTATATCCAACTCTTTGCATTGTTACCTTTCTTGTGGTAGATTGGACTGCCTTAACTCCATATATTTTTCTACAAGCACCCTTCATGATATCTGCCTGGCCTACACAACTTTGATGCATTCTTTCCCAATGCCTTAGCTATCCAAAACTCACGATACAGCCTTCTCTCAGGAATTTATTCGTACTCCTCCTCTGCTTCCTTAGTGATGTGTCCAGAGTTAACTTGGGTTTCCATTACTTGACTGGAACTATCGTCAATATCACATTCCCAAGTTGTGCAGGAGTGGTTTCGGGACACAATCGGGCCAAAAGCTGATAGCCTAGCTCTTCTGTTGTTTTCAATAGTTCACCACATTTTCAAACTACCAGTGCACAAGCTGCTGTGAGACATTCCTCTTGCACATGGGGTTCCAACGGCTTCAATGGTTTCTTTCTTTTAATCCATGCAAACAGGCTAAAGCAATCGGAAACCTCAAAGAACCTCTGAGGGGTATTATTCTCTAGGCGGGGAATTTCTTCAAATGCATTTTATTTGACCATTTTATATTTTGTGTTGGGATATGCTTAGATTCAGCTGTATACAAGTTCGACAGGAGAGAATGCGAGGTGTGGCGTTGGATTTATACTAATGCAGTATTTATTAGTCAGTACATGATATATAGTTCCTTCGAGCTTCTTTTCTAAATCATTTTTCGCTTAGTAAGCCACCTATTATGGAGTCGTTTAATATCTTTATATGCGACCTTAGAGTTTTACAACCTAATTCATGTTTGGCGAAATTGCAAATTAGTCCTGTAACTTTGTTACGATTATCAAAATGTCCTGTAAAGGAACATTTTGCAAAAAAATGTCTTGTAACCACATAACGCCTCACTTTTGGTCCTAATGCACGGTTTTCAAGAAAGTCCTATAATTATATGACAATTTGGTCCTAAATGAACCATAAGAGCTGTCGCGTGAAATTCCCATTTTTTTTTGTGCAATTATGAAATAAATTGAGATGTTTATTTAGTTACAGGATTATTTTGTCTCATAGATATAGCTATGCTTGATATAAACAGGTCGAAGCGCTAAGGCAACTATCTCAAAAGGAATTGATAGATTTCTTCAATGAGCACATTAAGTTCGGTGATACTCGGAAGAAGAGTTTGAGCGTCCGTGTATATGGGTGTGCATATTCTTCGCAGTACGTGGCAGAAGATTTTCAAACTGCTGAATCTAACAGTACTGTTCGAATACAAGATATCGTTAGTTTCAGAAGGTCTCGACCTCTTTATGGTTCGTTTAGAGGGGTCTTTGACCACTTGAAATAGTAAGGTACTAAAAAACTCAGTGGGATATTTATCGAGGCAATTGGAGAAATGGAATAAATATCCAGCAATGAGTAGTTGGGAGATTGCCATCAATATGATTGTGTGTACTTGGTAAGTAATAATGTAATATTGAACTTGATTCTTGTTATTTTCGTTATCCCTCCCTGGTAGCTATATGAATTTGTTTATTCCCGAAGTCATTTTGCTACCAAGCGTCACTATGAACATTGCTTTGCTTTTGCTACACATTTATTGATCCTTCTAGGAAAAAATGCAAGTACTATTTATTTTGCTAAGGTGAAATGCTTTTCAAAGGGGTTATGAAATAGCTTATATATTGAAGTTTGGTGAGTCTCCACCACTTGGACCAAGTCTACATGTCTCCGCTTCTGGAAATGATCAACCTTAAGCGCTAATTCATGTTGGAGTTTTACTTTAGAGTATTATAATCTATATTTTATCTTCATTTATATGGAAGGATTAATAAAAATCTATACAGAGTTTGAATTTTTTCTTTTCAGGTCAAGCGATTACATTGTGATTTTTATATGTCTTGTAAAAATTAATTGGAGTGTTGTGTGAATACTCTGAGAAATATGTTTAGATTGTATTATGAATTCATTGTGAAAAATAATTAGATTGCTTTCAGAGAAAAATGGGGTTTACTATTTTTTTTTTTGTATTTTTTTCAACATTTGTGACTTCTAAAAACAGTCACAAGACAGTCAAGAAAAATAATATTTGTGACTATCCATGGAAGTCACGAAAGTTGAAATTCATGACTGCTAATAACTGTCACAAAATTAGAAATTCGTGACTACTAATGACAGTCATAAATGATATTTGTGACTGCCATGCAAAATGTATTGCAAAGTCATATAAATGAGGTTTTGTCACTGTTTTGTGACTGTTTTTGAGTCACAAAAAAACTTGTGACTGGTGATTTATGACAGACATTTGTGACTGTTTTTTCCAATTGTGACAGTTTTTGACAGTCACAAAATCATGATTCTGGTGTAGTACATAAGCCTTAACGTACGTTAGCGATGTTACGCACGTAAGGAACAAGACATTACGTACGTAAGAGTCATCCAGACTCAACTGTCCGAAAACCTGAACAAGGTAACGTACGTAACGAATGTTGTGTTACGTATGTAAGAAAGGCAACGATACTGTATGTTACCGATAAAGAATAGCGTGCGCTAATCATCTGGCAGAACAGCTGCCAGATGTCATATCCGAAAAGGATCGCGGAACGCGATGAACACGAATCACTACGGTCGAACAAGACAAGTAGTACGACAATTAAAACACGAGCTTAAGTTTAAAACAAACACATGATCCCGATGTAATATTCGGAATTTCTACTACTATTGTTTAATGTTATTTTATCTAAGTTATGTTGTACAATGTGGTATCTGTACAGTATGGATAAAACAATTGAAGGACTGAGACATCTGTATTGATATAATTACTGCATTTGGTTGACAGTTGTATTTGAAGATATTGTGTGTCGGGCGTAACATATGAGAATATTGTTGGAAGGAGTATATGTATTCGGTTGTCATATATTCGTGTTCTATATGTTAAGACGTTGGACAAGAATAGTTGAAAATGGCTAAGTATAGCCTGATTAGCGCATGCTAATATTCAAGCTTAGCGCACGCTATCGTGCAGGTTTAGCGCACGCTAAAGGTAAAGGATAACACACGCTAGTACAGACCAGATTAGAAGAAATCTGCGTGTGGACCCAGCCACTTTTGGTGCATGTTCCGACAAGGTCAACGGATGTTTGTTATGAAGGATTAGCTCACGCTAATGCATATTGTTAGCGCATGCTAATCCGATCGGGCCAAAGGAATCTTGGCTTTGTCAGGCTACTTTCGGCATGTGCGGACACGGGGGTAGGTGCAGACTGTAGCGAGTCAACTATGAGTAGCGCACGCTATGGTTGAAGGTTTGCGTACGCTAAATGGAGGCATTTACGTACGCTATTGCATGGGCATTGCATCGTAAATCATTGTATGAAGTAAGGCAGTAGCCTCTGGACTGCGATAGCGCACGCTAATAAATACATTTATGACACGCTAAACATGTAACGTACGTTAAATGAAGATTTTAGCGCACGTTAATATTGTACAATATATATATATATATGCGCAGTTGGGCATTATTCCTCATTTCCATCCATTTCTTCATGTGAACCGATAGAGAGAGTTCTTAGAGAGATGTTTGAAGTTCCAAACACTGGATTATGGTGGAGTTGATCATCCATAACAATATTAAGCTTGGAAGTGATTGAGAATGGATTCAACCTTGGAGATCAATCCATTCCTTCAAAGAGGTAATTACTCTTCACATTTGGATTTTGGATTGAATGTTGATGTGCTTGAATTGATAATTATCATATAAGCAAGTTGATAAACATGATTATGAGATTGGTTACCGAGTTATGTTGATGTTATTGTTGATATACAGATATTGATATGATTCGAATGGTTTCGAATTATGTTGTTTATCTTCAAAGAGATATGTTGGCTAATGTCTTCCTTCAATTCGGGCCTTTGATGTTGTTGTTGTTGGTTTCTTCATATGATGGTGAACATGGCGGTGATTATGAATTCTTGGTGTTCAGGATGTTGATATCGAGGAAAAAGATGATATATGAATATATGACTTGGATTATGAGTTGGATGATTGTTTATATGTTAAAGGATATCGAATTTTTTTGTTTTGATAGCTATGAACATGGTTTCGAAATCACTTAGTGTTCTTGATAATCGCCATATGTTGATCGGTATCTGAAATGCATGCAACTGCATGTCATTAGCGCACGCTAGTGTTACTGGCTAGCGCACGCTAATGGAAGCGACTTAGCGCACGCTACGTTAAGTGATTAACGTGCGCTAAGTCAACAGACAGTGTAGTATATCCTGTTTCGGTTATGAATTCGTGATCGTTTAAGTTGGATTGATCATACTAGTGGTTAATCGAGATATTGTTAAGCCGTTGGGTTTGTGAATTGGTTATATCGATTGTTGATTGTTATTGAATATGTGTTAATTGATTACTTCAATAGGTTGAGATTATTGATCGGCGATTAGAACCTTGCTTTGCGGTTGTGTTCAAGAATGTTCGTGAATTGCATTGATCGGGGCCGGGGAACTTGTAGACGAAGACAAGGAATTGGTAACGGCTTCATCGGTATCGAGGCAAGTTATTACTTGCTCAATTTATAATATTTAATGAATGATTTCCGTTTCATTCATTTATAATTCATATAGCAATGTTTATAATCGCAATCACAGGAGATTTGGGATTATAATTTGTATTTGAGTTTTGGGAATTAAATCATAATATATATGATTTACACATTCGAATCCATCGTCTGAAATGATAGTGACCATACGCTTGCGGACACTAATGATGGCATCGTGACGATCCATCCAATCAATACCCAAGATAATGTCATCTCTCGGTAAATCTACCACGATCAGGTTTGCTAACCAAACACGACCATTAAGCTGAATCGGAGAATTATCAATCTCATGATCCCCGATAATTCTTCTACCGTCAGGTAGACCAATGATATAAGGTTCACAACTAGTAGCACTATCCAGATGAAGACTACTCAAGCATGACTCGGAAATGAATGAATATGATGCACCAGTATCAAAAAGGGTACACACAGGTTGAGATAGAATTTCGAGTGTACCTGAGATCATGCGGGCTTCTAAATCGTCAGTCTTCTTCATCTCATAAATTCGGGGCTTGCCAGCCCCTGAACCGGACACTCCCGTCTGATAGATTTTGGCTCCGCCTTTGTTTGCTCCCGTCGTCTTAAACGACGCAGACTTAGTGGCCTGATTATGAACAGCTGACTGCTTCGGGGCCTGAGATGACGTCGGAGTAGGTTTGGAGTCTCTTTGGCAAAAACGGGCCTTATGCCCAGTAATCCCATAGTTATGGCACGTGATAGTCTGCCTCGGACACTTGGTGCTGAAATGACCCTGTTCTTCACAGTTGAAATAGGTGATGGCCGAACTGGCCACTCGAGACCGAGATTCTGCGGGTCGAGGTGCCATAGGAGGTCGCTCAGAAAAAGTAGGACCCGCACGAGGCTTCTTGAAGGTTGCCTGACTGACTTCAGACTCATTACGATTCTTTGATTTCTTGCTAGCAGATGAAGGTTGTTGCTTAGCAATCTCCTTAGCAGTAAGCTCATAAGTAAGAGCTTTCTCGATGAATTCGGCCAAGGTGGTGCAATTGTGATTAAGCAACTGCATTCGCATACGAGTTTTCAACCTCTTGCTGAAATACTTGATCTTGTCCGCCTCGGAGTGAATAATAGATGAGGCGAAAGGAAATAGCTCCTGAAATTTCTCGGCGATGGCGAGAATATCATCGTCCACTGAGGGGTCGGGAACGAGTAATTCTGATAACTTGGACTCTCTGAGTGGGGCCGGATAATATCTTTCCATCATGAGAGTTTTGAATTGATCTCAAGTACAAGATCCGTCGGTGGGTTTCAAAGATAACAACCAAGAGTGAGCGCTCTTACCCAGATAGTAAGCCGCGACTGAAACTTTATGCCCTTCGGGACAATCCACCATGACAAATAACTTCTCAAAATGGTCAAGCCAGTGAATTATATCTTCCGGCTCAGATGAACCCTCGAAAGTAGGTGGTCTCTGGCGAGAGATGTTGTCGATAATACTGCTCACACCCCTCTCTTGCCCCTGAGGTGGCGGCGGAGGAGCCTACTGATTCTGGGCGGTGGAGTTCTGCATCGTCTCCATAAGGCATGCCATCTGAGTCATCTGGGCCATCATGCCCTGCATAAAAGTGAGTGGATCAACCCAGACACCTTCTGATTGAGCTGTGTCCCGGGTACGACTCCCTGACAGTGAATGATCATTTCCGAGTGAATGAGTGGCAGCATCGCTGCTCGATGAATTAGCATTATTCCTCGCATTCGCGCGTGTATTAACATGAGCTCCCGGGTTTTGGCCCGCACCGCAGCCTCTTCCCCTTCGTCCTCTGACATCTCTTTCCATACTGAAGTAGGAAAGTCACAGGATAATTATAGATCTCTCATGAATATCACAGTATGATTACGCTATGAAATGATGATAATGAGCATACGCGCTCTAACACAATGATTACATGAATGATCGACTGAGGTGACATGATTATCTGATGAAATTCTTGAAATGATTATCTTGAACCAGTTAACGAGGTTAATGATACAATCCTGACGATCAACAACTGAGTAATGAAATGAACTAAGTGGTTAATGAGTTAACATGATCGACATGATCAAAATGAAAATGATGATTGAGGATTGTTGACTGTTGAATGATGAATGAGTAATTCTTATTGCCAGAAATTATACCATGGCGTCAGAAATCTTACTGTTCTTTGGTTTGAGGGGCTTGGATCTTGCACAGGTCACACGTGACGCGAAAGTCCAATGATACTAGTCTGATTAACGATGATTTCAAATGAGACATGACTCGGAAGGTAGTATTCAAAACCACTCTCTGATACCAACTCTGTAACACCCCAAACTAGGCGACTATTACAGTGCCGTGGACCCACGACTGGGACCCACTAGGCGAATGAAAATTAATGACTTTAATAATATAATTATAGTACCGAACCACATTATATCATCAATTGCTCCGATGAGGAGTTTCAAGTACAACACACCCAAGATAATACAGAATACATGTATATTTTATACAACACCGAATGAAAATGAGTATCCAAACGGAAAATCTGCAGCGGAAATAAAATGAAGAAAACATAAATGACTGAAAAGGACTGGGGGCCCCTACTAGTATCACTAGGACTCCTCGCCGTCAACGTTCTCTTCCCGTGCTTTAGCCTTGCCATGACCTGAAAACAACATCCCCCAACGGGGTCAGTTACACAGAATATCAATCCTCAAGAGTTGAACAACAACAATCACATATCTTAGTTATGAAATCCAGCTGAAGAGGGGCATCATAATACGCCCGTAATGGAATATGCAAGTTCACAAGATGGGTGTCCGGACACACCCGCCCTTGTGCTAATTAGTCTCACGGAGGTACGTTACCTTGTGCACAGTCCATGGTGTCGGTGAACCTAATCACATGACTATCAAGTGCCCGACTAAAAATTCCACACATCCCCACCCGGCCACGCAATATGAACCCAGAAGGCCACAAGGACAAAAGTGACCAATGAACATTAATGAATAATAATCCGATAGGAGTCAAGAATGACTCACCGAGATGAAATAACAGTGAAATGAATGGTAGCTCATTGAAATGATTAGAACTGTCGTTCCTCGTGAATTGAATGATTAATTGATAATTACAAGTCTCGACATGAATGATATATTATGAGTGAATTACATGTATGAATGAACAACAATATAAGGAATGAATATCCCTTTAACCGAGTAAGAATTAACTTACACAACACTGGTGAAGAATGTCCTTCCTTGAACAAATGTCCTAAAATGAGATGTCGGTCGCTCGAACAACCTTGAATAACACAATTACCCACAATCCGTTCAATATACGTATCAAGTACGATTATAACTAACTCAAAACGTCGATATGACAAATCCTTCATTGAGGCATTAAAACAAACACGTTGTAACCAATCTTCGATTGTTTACAACCAATCCTCAATTTTATCAATACCAAACCTCCGAAAAGTGATACAACCCAACAACACATCTCCAACATAATCAAGAATCCAATATGAATACCCAATTCGAGATTTCAACAATATCTGATCGAAACCCCCAAATCCAAATCAATATTTAAAGCGTTCTTGATTAATCCCAATTAATCCGATGATAATCCTTAACAATTCATAATCACAAGTATATCACTTCATATATCATGATTATCACATCTAAAACAACATATCCCAACTCAAAATCGAAATCCAAGATGCTGAAGAATTTACCTTTGAAGATCCAAATACTTCGATCTGGTGAAATCGTGTTAAATCGACTATCTAAGCTTTCCAATCCAAGATGATGCTTAGAACACTACTACACAAGTGATGTGATGAAGAAGAATCTCTCCCAAGAACAACTCTCTCGGAACTCAAGTGAAAGAAGGGTGAAATTAGCACAAAAAGCCCGACCAGGTACTTAAGTACTTCCATTGTTACGGCCGTAACTCGGCCTACTTACGGCCGTAACTCGGCCTACTTACGGCCGTAACATCTCCAAATCAACGGCCTTACGGCCGTAACCAGCCACATCGTACGGGCGTAACTCGACTTCGTCTAAAGTCTGCCGACAGTCATACGGCCGTAACCGCACATGTCTTACGGGCGTAACTCGACTGATACGGCCGTACTCGGCAAAATCTTACGGGCGTATGAAGCCTTCATCGAAACTGACCGGACACCCTGCTCGAATCGTACGGCCGTAACCGGCCAAGCCTTACGGCCTTGCCTGCCTCAACTTACGGCCATATGCCGCAACCCCTACGGTCGTATGTCCCCTTCGTCCGACAGTTCTGAAAACAACGAATGCATGTTACGGCCGTAATGCAAACAGGTTACGGCCGTAACTCTCTGTTGGACGCCAACGAAACAACAAATCCGTCTACTCGACCCACATCGCTGAATGATCCACCAACCCATACTTGTATGAATATAATTGAGTCTAATAACATGCGATAGATGATACTTTCAACACAAGACTACCAATCACGATGATTATGATAATACTCTCGTCTCGATTCTCAAACGGAGATGAATGACGATCGGCAACTGATACACGGCTAAAATATGCCAACGAAGAATACAATTGAATGAATGATGAATGATGAATGATTATTAATGAGTGAATAATCCGACATTGACAATTACTGAATGATAATTACTGAATGATAATGAATGAATTACAACCGGGTATTACAGATCTTCACTCCAAACACTGCATATCAAAAAAAATAAGGGGGCGGCTGCTAGCTCACATGTTCGGACGGATCCCATAGCATAGGCAACATCCTATTTTTTCAAATACTTTGATCAGGCAGTAAACATTGCCCAAAAAAAAGAGAAAAAAGGGAGGCAGATTTGCAGGGCACCCAGGCCATGAAATCTTTAGATTTTCAATTTCGCGGGCCCATCATATTGAAAAACATAAAACCCTTTCCTGACATGAGTATTATATGTATTAATTATTGAATAGGGACGTGTTCCTTCGATTCGTATAAGTCCGATCAGAGTAACTCGAATTTAATTTAAACTCAGTTCGGGTCTAAGTTCTGAATGAACAAAAAAAACTATAATTTTAAGAAAATAAATTTCTTAAAAAGAAGGGGCAAATGTAGTGGACTAGGCTATGTAGTGTAACACCCTCGAGATATTCGAAGAATATTACAGCGCTGTGGATCCCTGTCTGGGACCCACTAGGCTAATTTTTACACATAACGCAACTAGTTTCACCATATCCACTCAAGAATCAGTAAATCCGATACAGACAAGGAAGTACCATTCAAACAACATCAAAGGTCACAAGAAAGTCATACATCAACCAGAAAGGGAACTTCTATAGTACTCGAGTACCATCTATTAATACAAGGATAAAACGGTCCAAATGGACAGTGTTCACAATAGAGGGAACATGATTAGCCACAGTATCACGCCTCGCCTTCATCATCGTACCGCCCCGGTGCTCGCTCGTTTGGATCCTTCGAACCTGAAATACAAGAAAAGAGTTTTCCCCACATAAGAGGGGTTATAGCAAGTATTACAAGTGAAACGTCATATATTACACGTAAAGCACATGCACAAATTTCAAAGCTATGATAATGATTTTTCGAAAAATGCAATTATCCAAACATATCTCAATAATGACAATTTCTCCCTGATTAACCGTGGACCCGACAATGCGTGAATCCCTCCTCGGTCTCGTTAGACCATCTCGGAGTGGCTAACCCAAATGTTCGCGGACCCGACAATGCGCGGATCCCTCCTCGGCCCCGTCAGGCCCTCTCGGAGAGAACGAGTATAAATCTCACACTCATATGCATTACTTTTCACATTTAAGAATATAACTCTCACAAGAATCACTTATACAGAATGGTAAAGGCTGAGAGAAAAGAGTACAGGCAACAAGGTACCAAGGTTGAAGGAATCGTCAACTCCGAACCTAAACAAGTTTGTAATCAACTACAAAAAATTCATCGGTATGAAAATAAGTTGGAATCCACCCAAAATTTGTAATATCCGCAATTTTCGATTTTCGGTAAATTTCTTTTTCGGCCGGATTCCGTTTTGACGACTCGCTCATGACCGTTTCGTCATTTCGAGAATGATTAATTCTGCACTTTTTGACATCCGAGTTCGTTTCGGTGTCATTTTGTTGAGTTCCGTGCTTTTTAGCGACTTTTCCACACTTGAGTTCGACTTTGATAGATCACCATTAATTTTTGGTAACTCCAAAAATTCTAAATCTTTGCAATATTATAGAGCATCGAATTAGCTTTCCAGTGGTTCAAACGGTGAGTCAATCGGAGTCCGGACGAGAGAGTTATGGTCGTTTTAGCTCACCCGCTTTTTTCGATTGTTGGCGATCACTGCCGACCGAACTCGGCCGTGTCGTCCGACACGGCCCGCCTGTACTCTTCCGGAAATGCGAAGTCTCGCCTCAGGACCCGACTGCAGTCGTCGGCACGGCCGAGTCGAACTCTTCCGGATAAGCGTAACCGATCGCCCACACGCCCGACCGTGTTCCGTGACACGGCCGAGTCATGCCGAAGTCGGCTCGGACGGGTCACTATCGGAAGGCCCTCCGCGCCGCGACCGTGTCTAGCAGGACACGGTCGAGTCCTCGCCGACAGTGCGCGCCACGGCCGTGTCGGGCGGACACGGTCGAGTCTGTCAAAGTAGTCAACCCTATAAATTCGTTTTTTGAGCATTTCAGCTCAGTTCTTTCCCTTTCTTCACCTACAACCGAGAGAGAGAGCTTGAGGGAGGGTTTTTCCTTCACAAATCATTTGAGTGTTTGATTTTCTTCATCCTCCTTCGATCGTGTAGCTCGGATTGTGGATCTAGCACGTGTTCTTCGGATTATAGGGCTTGAATCTTCAAGAGGTAAGAACTCCTTCAACCCTAGTATGATTTTGGGCAGGGTTTGGTGGTGATCTTGTGTTTTAATTCGAATTAACCGATGTTGTTATTAGATTTTGATAGTATTCACGCGACCCATGGTTTTCTTGTTTTTGATTGGGATGAAATCCCGTTGTTATACCATTGACCGATTTCATTTCCTTATGCACTCTTGGTGTCCGATGAATTGTTCCAACGGGTAGAATTAGGATCAATTCTTACCTTTCCGCATTATTGAGACTTGTTGTATACCGTTGTTGTGTTAGGAGCGGATTTGGGAGGATTGTTCGGACCAAAATCTATTCCTTCGTTGTTTCCCTTGTTTCATCGTGTTCGAGGCAAGTATCTTATTATACGACTTGTATCTTGTGAATAGTAATTACGTATGATATGTATAACGATTTTGCTTGCCTCCGTAAATATGTTCCGTTTGAGTTGGTTGTGTTTTCCGAAATTTGAAGGCTTTGTGATAATAGTGATATATTGGTATATGTGTTAGGCGTTGTGCCATTTGTGCAGGATTGCGATGTACATATGAGATGGTTGTACACGTGTTTGTTCAATGTATTGTGTACCGAATGTGTGTTGTGTTGGTTAAGAGTCATTGTGATGATCATGATGTTTGTGTTGTTTTGGTTTACATGCTTGATTGTACATTTCGGCGTAATGTGGAATGACTTGACATTTAATGATTATGAATTGTGTCGAGTCGATGTGTGTGTGATCTAGGTAGGGTCTGACGAGGCCTCTGGAGTTCGGTACATGATGTGTACGAACAAAGTGTGTGAACCAGATAGGGTCTGACGAGGCCTCTGGAGTTCGGTACATGATGTGTACGAACAAAGTGTGTGAACCAGGTAGGGTCTGACGAGGCCTCTGGAGTCCGGTACATGACGTGTACGGACAAGGTGTGTGATCCAGGTAGGGTCTGACGAGGCCTCCGGAGTTCGGTACATGATGTGTACGAACGATGTTGTGACCGGGTAGGGTCCGTTGAGGCCTCCGGAGTTCGGTACATGATGTGTACGAACAGTGTGTGTGGTTCGGGTAAGGTCAGTCGAGGCCTCCGGAGTTCGGTACATGATGTGTACGAGCAATGATCGTGTAGCCGTGATTGTTCGGGTAACATTTTAAATATGGATCTCGGACTCATATTGATATATTATTTTATATGCTTTGAAACGAGAATCGGGCTAAGGCCCTAATGTTTTCGAAAAGGTTTTGTAAATTGGGACTCGAGGTCCAAAAGAATTTCTGTTTTAAAAATGCCCGAGATGATGTGTTCCTTTTCAAATATCTTTTACTTGAGTTCGAAATTCTAAAACTTCTCGGGAACATTTTGATAATTGATTTCCGTATTAAATTCGTAGTTGCTATTTGCTTGTTACATTTCGTATGGTTTGATACTTGCACTAGTAAAACAGTGGAGTTTTACTAACCCCCGAGTATTCGGGGGGTGGATGTCTGTTTTGCGTCCAGGTACATGCAGATTCAGGGGAGCAGTCACAGGATTGGCACAAGAGGATGACGAGCTGCGATACTAATCATGAGTCGAGAGTTGTTTTATTTTCATTGTGTTGTCAGAGTTGATTTCAGTCTTCCGATGTATTATATTTCGACCCCTGCGTGGGTAATGTTGTTAGTCAGTCTTGTTGATAGAGTTGTGTGACCTCATCGGTCTGTGTGTTTATGTGTAAGTGACCTTAACGGTCTGTATTATTATATTGTTTGACCCTGGCCGGGCAAGCATTTGGTTGTTTATGGACGTTTAGCCTGGTAGATCCTTGCGGAAAGGGTTTACGGCGTGTAATATTCCCATACAGTTTTGGGGATGTTACATTTATGGTATCGGAACTTAGGTTGCGGAAACCTAGGCTGTCGGGTCGAGTCAAGTCGTGATTGTCGAGTAATGTGTTGTCTTGTTGTTCGAGTCGTCAGGTGACAAGTTGAGTTGTGCGTAGTCACAACATGTCGGTTATGTTGTCGGACGAGATTAGTATCGTGGGCGACCGTTACCTCCGTGCGACCTGTGGATGTAAGTCTCCTCTTTTATGCGTAATACCTGTGTATCTCGATTTTATCTTAGTGAGCTAATTGCGGCGCATAATTTTATTTACATAGTATTGTGTAATATAGTTGTGTTTAATATTCGTGGCACATAGTATGTGTGTAGAACTGGACACGTTATTGTTTTATCTTTGAACCACCGGGTGGGGTGGTATGTTGTGAAAGTTGTAAACCTTGATGGGTTTCGAAAAGGTACCGACGGAAGAGTTGTGAGAAACTCCGATGAATGATTTTGCTGTGTGCTTAAACTTGATACCACGAGATGCATTTGATTGAATTGGCGACCCTGGTTGCCATTGGAGTATGTGGTTTTGAATTATTTGTTTTGGAACGTTGTAATTTTGTCCGCTATGGGTAAGTTTAAGAATGTTTTCCGAAGGACTTTACAGTTTGAGAATTTTTGTAAAAATCAATTTTTGGAAAATATTTTGGTGGTGCGGTCAAACCACGGTCTATGTGGATTTTTTTTAAAAATTTGTTAAATTTTGACAAATGGGCCGTGTATTTTCAAATGACACAATCAGACGGTATTTGAAAAATGTGTTTTGAAGTACTTCAGACATTGTAAAATATTACCGTCGTTTTGGTTATGAACTAAAGGATTTTGGAAAATTTTTATTTTGCAGAACGATTTTTGGTTTTCGGAATTTTGAACTTCATATGTCCATGTGTTGGGGCTAAGTGGTTGTCATAAGTTTGTGGTGTTGTTGTGCTCACGGAGAATGTTTGATGTTTTCTAAATGTTGAGATACATGGTTTTATTGAACGACCGAGGTATTAAAAGTGTTTTCAAAAATTTCATTTCACCAAATTTTTCAAACTTAGAATTTTAAAATTTTATCATTTGAATAATACCCCGGAAATACTTTATTTCATTGCTAGTGTGTGGTCCTTACGATATGTGTGTGGTTTTGACCGTGTTTGATTTGATAAAATCCAAACATCTCTGTTAATGTGACTGTGTGAATTATTTTTTTTAATGAAGTTCTAGAATTACAGTGTTAGTTCGTGCACGTGTGTAATGACTTGGGGTTGATGTTATATCGTGCTGCTATTTACCGTCCTATGTTGACGTTGTGATGTTTATTTGGTTGTGTTATTCGGATTGATCGTCCGTTCAGTATGCCGAGAGGTCGAGGCCGAGGACGTGGTCGTAGGGTTGACATTGGCGCCGCCACGATCCTTCGTCAGGTGGCTGACCAGTTGGCGCATGTGAATCAGACCGTACACCGTGACGGGATTCCAGATGAGGATAACGGAGCTAGTAAGTGGTTACGAGATGTGATGAGAATGCACCCGCCCCGTTTTGTAGGTTCTTCGGACTCGTTAGGCTGGGAGAATTGGCTCTTCCAGTTGGACAGAACATTTGATGCTGTAGCTTGCCCCGATGAGAGAAGAGTGCCTATCGCTCAATACCTACTCGACAGGGAAGCTGCAGACTGGTGGGAGGCCGTAGCGCCTAGTGATCGTACCGCTACTTGGACCGAATTCAAAACTGCCATGGAGGCCGAGTATTGTCCGCCGCCTGTTAAAGAGCGTAGGATTGTCGAGTTTTTCTCGGCTACGCCCCGAGACGTGTCGATATCCCAGGCGATAGTCGATTATAATCGACAGCTGTGTTATGTTCGGGATCAGGTGAAAAGTGAGGCAGATAAGGTTCGTTATTTCGATATGCGTATGAAACCTCAGATTCGGCAGTGTATGGCTCCTTTTATGTGTACAACCTTGAAGGACTATCAGGATCGAGCCTTAGCATTTGAAATGGCTATAATGTCTACCGAGTCCGTATCAGTAGCGAAGAAGCAGAAGATCTCCGTTGACGCATCGGGAAGTGAGGGAATTGGGATTCCCACACCTCAACCTTCGTATCAGCCGAGCATGGGACCTTCTCGGTCAGCTAGAGAATCCAAAGGACCCAAGACGGTGTCTTTGAGTTCTGGTAATGCTCCTAGGTGTTTCAACTGTAACGTACTAGGCCATGAACGCGCGCATTGTAAGAAACCGCCCGTGACTTGTTATAATTGTGGACACGAGGGGCATCGAGTTCAGTACTGCGAGATTGTTGCCGAGATGATAAGGGACCGGAGTACCATTCCTACTTCCGGAGGGCGCAGCGATGTCCAGTGATAGTGTTTTTGGTACTAGCTGCGCGGATTGTTTCTCGTGTAGAGGAGTATCTTGCGACGTTTTTACGTTTGGAACTTGTTAAATGATGTTCTGTTTTGAATAAGTTCCTGTATAGTTGTTGAACATACAGAGGCATGACAGCGGACCGCGGGGTCATGATCATGGTATTTTATTATGTGTCGTTATATTTTGTTTCGTATCATTGTGATAACCTTAATTAAAGTTTCGGGACCGAACTTATTTTTTGTATGATAGGATGTAATATCCAGTATTCTCGTTTTCTGTTATCTTGAATTTTTTTGTGTTTTGACGTCGGACATTTCCTTGTTGATGAGTAACGGAGTGATTTCTATCATTATACTCTATTTGTTTCTTTCGCATAGCCGTTCTAGTCGGGTGCGGCTTGTTGTCGCGTGCGTTTCTTGATTTAATGTGTGCATGTGATGTGACGTAAATTGCTCGTTATTGTTTCAAATCCTAGGCAGCGACGTTGTGTTGATCGTCGCGGAGCGTGTTTTCACGCCGTATATTCCCTTGCGTTGCTTGTAACGTTTCGCCGATGGGCGTAAGTTACGCGTTTCCTTGCGTATCTCGTTGAGTTTTCCTGTCGGGATATTGCTTCTCCCTACTTGTTTTAAGTTTCGGGACGAAACTTCTTTTAAGGAGGGTAGAATGTAATATCCGCAATTTTCAATTTTCAGTAAATTTCTTTTTCGGCCGGATTCCGTTTTGACGACTCGCTCATGACCGTTTCATCATTTTGAGAATGATTAATTCTGCACTTTTTGACATCCGAGTTCATTTCGGTGTCGTTTTGTTGAGTTCCGTGCTTTTTAGCGACTTTTCCGCACTTGAGTTCGACTTTGATAGATCACCATTAATTTTTGGTAACTCCAAAAATTCTAAATCTTTGCAATATTATAGAGCATCGAATTAGCTTTCCAGTGGTTCAAACGGTGAGTCAATCGGAGTCCGGACGAGAGAGTTATGGTCGTTTTAGCTCACCCGCTTTTTTTTCAGTTGTTGGCCGATCACTGCCGACCGAACTCGGCCGTGTCGTCCGACACGGCCCGTTCCGTACTCTTCCGGAAATGCCGAAGTCTCTGCCTCAGGACCCGACCGTGTCGTCTGGCACGGCCGAGTCGAACTCTTCCGGATAAGCCAGAACCGACTGCCCACACGCCCGACCGTGTTCCAGGACACGGTCGAGTCATGCCGAGTCGCTGTCGGACGGGTCACTATCGGAAGGCCCCTCCGCGCCGCGACCGTGTCTAGCAGGACACGGTCGAGTCCCTGCCGGCCAGCTGCGCGCCACGACCGTGTCAGGCGGACACGGTCGAGTCTGTCAGGCGAGTCAACCCCTATAAATTCGTTTTTTGAGCATTTCAGCTCATTTCTTTCCCTTTCTTCACCTACAACCAAGAGAGAGAGCTTGAGGGAGGGTTTTTCCTTCACAAATCATTTGAGTGTTTGATTTTCTTCATCCTCCTTCGATCGTGTAGCTCGGATTGTGGATCTAACACGTGTTCTTCGGATTATAGGGCTTGAATCTTCAAGAGGTAAGAACTCCTTCAACCCTAGTATGATTTTGGGGAGGGTTTGGTGGTGATCTTGTGTTTTAATTCGAATTAACCGATGTTGTTATTAGATTTTGATAGTATTCACGCGACCCATGGTTTTCTTGTTTTTGATTGGGATGAAATCCCGTTGTTATACCATTGACCGATTTCATTTCCTTATGCACTCTTGGTGTCCGATGAATTGTTCCAACGGGTAGAATTAGGATTAATTCTTACCTTTCCGCATTATTGAGACTTGTTGTATACCGTTGTTGTGTTAGGAGCGGATTTGGGAGGATTGTTCGGACCAAAATCTATTCCTTCGTTGTTTCCCTTGTTTCATCGTGTTCGAGGCAAGTATCTTATTATACGACTTGTATCTTGTGAATAGTAATTACGTATGATATGTATAACGATTTTGCTTGCCTCCGTAAATATGTTCCGTTTGAGTTGGTTGTGTTTTCCGAAATTTGAAGGCTTTGTGATAATAGTGATATATTGGTATACGTGTTAGGCGTTGTGCCATTTGTGCAGGATTGCGATGTACATATGAGATGGTTGTATACGTGTTTGTTCAATGTATTGTGTACCGAATGTGTGTTGTGTTGGTTAAGAGTCGTTGTGATGATCATGATGTTTGTGTTGTTTTGGTTTACATGCTTGATTGTACATTTCGGCGTAATGTGGAATGACTTGACATTTAATGATTATGAATTGTGTCGAGTCGATGTGTGTGTGATCCAGGTAGGGTGCGAGGCCTGCGAGTTCGGTACATGATGTGTACGAACAAAGTGTGTGAACCGGTAGGGTCAGACGAGGCCTGCGGAGTTCGGTACATGATGTGTACGAACAAAGTGTGTGAACCAGTGCGGTCCGACGAGGCCTGCGGAGTCGGTACATGACGTGTACGGACAAGGTGTGTGATCCGGGTAGGGTCAGCGAGGCCTCGGAGTTCGGTACATGATGTGTACGAACGATGTTGTGACCGGGTAGGGTCCGTTGAGGCCTCGGAGTTCGGAACATGATGTGTACGAACAGTGTGTGTGGTTCGGGTAAGGTCCGTCGAGGCCTCCGGAGTTCGGTACATGATGTGTACGAGCAATGATCGTGTAGCCGTGATTGTTCGGGTAACATTTTAAATATGGATCTCGGACTCATATTGATATATTATTTTGTATGCTTTGAAACGAGAATCGGGCTAAGGCCCTAATGTTTTCGAAAAGGTTTTGTAAATTGGGACTCGAGGTCCAAAAGAATTTCTGTTTTAAAAATGCCCGAGATGATGTGTTCCTTTTCAAATATCTTTTACTTGAGTTCGAAATTCTAAAACTTCTCGGGAACATTTTGATAATTGATTTCCGTATTAAATTCGTAGTTGCTATTTGCTTGTTACATTTCGTATGGTTTGATACTTGCACTAGTAAAACAGTGGAGTTTTACTAATCCCCGAGTATTCGGGGGGTGGATGTCTGTTTTGCGTCCAGGTACATGCAGATTCAGGGGAGCAGTCATAGGATTGGCACAAGAGGATGACGAGCTGCGATACTAATCATGAGTCGAGAGTTGTTTTATTTTCATTGTGTTGTCAGAATTGATTTCAGTCTTCCGATGTATTGTATTTCGACCCCTGCGTGGGTAATGTTGTTAGTCAGTCTTGTTGATAGAGTTGTGTGACCTCATCGGTCTGTGTGTTTATGTGTAAGTGACCTTAGCAGTGCAGTATTATTATATTGTTTGACCCTGGCCGGGCAAGCATTTGGTTGTTTATGGACGTTTAGCCTGGTAGATCCTTGCGGAAAGGGTTTACGGCGTGTAATATTCCCATACAGTTTTGGGGATGTTACAAAATTACTACCCACGATAAATGTGTTCCGGGAATAAAACTTTTAGATGGTGAATCGAAATCAACCATCCCAAATACTCAATAATTCTAGTAATATACCAATAAATTCGTAGGAAAACATGTATCCAAGGTAGATAATTCATACTAGACATATTCCATCATAACAACAAACTGAATCGAAGAGATCGGAAGGAAAACCCCCAAATCCCGAAAATCTAGGGTTATGCAAAGTTTACATGGATTTGGAGCGGTAGAGAAGATTAAACGTTGAATAACCCAACCTAGAAGCTTGAAGATATAGATAGATGACGATATCTCATGGAGATCTTCACAAATCCCCCAAAATCGCTCAAAATCCCCAAAGGAAAGGGAAGGAATGAAAAAATGACGAATTGGGGCTGAAATGTCCTATTTATACAAAAGGCCGCTTAGCGTGCGCTTATATCTGAGAATAGCGCGTGCTAACGGGTTCACCGGGTAGTCCAGTGGCCTCTGCCTGCATCGTTAGCGTGCGCTACGTATATTGTAGCGTGCGCTAACGCCTTACCCTTAGCGTACGTTAACCGAGTGCGAATGCGCGCTACCTGTGTAACACCCTGAGATATTCGGAATAATTACAGCGCCGCAAACCCTTTAAGTAAGGATTTACAAGGCTAATTAAAAGAAATGTAAAGATAATCTAACAATGCCACAAAGGTCCAAAATACAAAACCAGTTCCAACTGATCTATTGAGTTAATTAATACAACCATATCGAAATAATGATATTAAAATACGCGTACTCGAGTACTGAAAATGAACCAAGAGGAAAAATCACAAAAACAACAAACATCACTGAGACATCACTGAGCCCCTTCGTCGTCACGTCGGTACTGTGGCTGTTTCCCCGCTCCTCGGCTACCTGAACATCAAAACAAATGTCCACCACCGAAGGGGTTAGCAATACGATGCTAGTACAAGTATCATATTAAACAAATCGAATATGCATCAACAATACATAACAAGATACACCACACGGACTTCCGTTACCGGAATCCGACAAATGCGAATCCACAAGATTCCATTAACACAACATGGGTATTCCGATGATCCAGCGCCCTCAGCATAGATCCCAAGATGATCTCGTCGGACCAACACGAGGTGGAAAAACCCGTCCAATGATCCAGCGCCCTCAGCATAGATCCCAAGATGATCCCGTCGGACCAACACGAGGTGGACATCCGATCTAGCGCCCTCAGCATAGATCGTACAACATACACAAACACAACTCATGCATACATATATGCAAAATCGCTATGTCCATCAACATGAACATACAAACACTAGATAACGAATATCATGACAATTCAACGAAATAAATCCAATGTTCAACAACATGAATAAACCACATGTATGCTCAAAATACCAATATTAACAAATTACGATACTTGCCTAAAAGATGGCAAGAACTAATCACCCCAATGATCTCAACATACTCGAAGGCCGTGTCTTTCGATCAACGTAGCAAGCTCGAACCTTAACAAAAGAAATAATATAAAATTCATCTCATGTCGTACGAATGTCTAACAATCCGGTCTATGGCCGAAAGCTCAAAAAATGTAATCTGCCTGAACTACTTAGCGTACGCTACGTACTCTACGTAACGTGCGCTAAGCCTGCCCGTTAGCGTACGTAAACGACGAAGTCTAGCGTATGCTAACTATGTACTGACAGTCCTCTCTGATCAGCCGACTGACTCGTTTGACGACATAACGTATGTTACGTGCCAAACGTGAGCGGGGTCTTACTTATTCAGGGCGTAAGCGCGTACGTTACTCATTCCCGATAGCGCACGTTAATATACATATCTTAGCGTGCGCTAACCGTGCATGGCAGTTTACTACTGGGTAGTAAACTTTATCTAATGGTGATGAAACTCAAGAAATCTTTAGTGCTAATACATGTTATCTCCATGCATATCATGCTCATACGGTTTGTGAAAGATCTTTACGGATTAAACGACTTTGAGATACAAGGATACGTATAATCATCACAACACCATAATTCATCTTGATCTTCAAGAAAGTATCCTAAGTTCCATCCATTCTATGTCCCAAAACGTATAATTCCATTATGTAAAAACATAAGAACTTGATAATCTCCATATACTAGTCATAATCGGTTTTGAAGCTTCATGAATATGCTAGGAGTTCAAACACTAAAAGGTTCAATGGTTTATACGATGAAGAAGTATCGAAACATCGAAAATATCCTTCCAACACATGATGTTCGACTACGTGGGAATCTAACTGACTAGATAATCCCAAATAATGATCAAAACATCCTTCAGAATACTACTTAAATTGGTGAAGAATCACCTACCTCAAGGTAATGAAGAACAAGGAGGAACTTGAAGAAATCCAACACCGAGGGCTTGAACGCCACTCTCCAATGATCTACAATCTTCAAACTCGTGCTAGAATGATGATATGAGAGGTTGAAGATGGAGGAGGTAACTCTCTAAGTCTAAGAATTCGGATCTGGAAGGTGAAAAAGTCTGAAAAATGAAAAAGGATGTTGTCCTATATATAGGAAATGGTTATTAGCGCGCGCTAGTCCATATCCAAAGCATGCGCTAACAGTCATTCGAAGCTTACTGACCTCACTGTACTCAACATTTAGCGTACGCTATCCTCATATCAGTAGCGTGCGCTACCGCGTTGACTCGGCTTTTCCCGAAAGCCGTCTAGGTTCATCCCGACATGATCCGACCAAGATCCGCAGCTGATCTCACCTACCACCCTGTCTTAATCATATTGACTACGTATAGCGTGCACTAAAGTTCATACATAGAGTACGCTACGAACCCAATTTAGCGTACGCTATGCTAAGTCGATAGCATGCGCTACATGTACAAAAATCACCACTTAGAACACATTCATGAAATCATGCGCTCAACAATACCGAATCATGAAATACGGAGAATAATACTCAGATCAAAATGCAACAAATACAATATCACAAGGTTCAAATACACATCAGAAATCTCGGGTATTACATCCTCTCTCCCTAAAAAGAAGTTTCGTCCCAAAACTTAAGATGAAAACAACTCCGGATACCTAGTCTTCATATTGTCCTCCGTTTCCCAAGTGGCCTCTTCAACACCGTGTCGTGACTATTGTACTTTAACCAAGGGTATTGGTTTATTCCTCAATTGTTTGATCCGACTCTCAAGTATCTTGATTGGTCTCTCTTCGAAGGTCCCGTCATTAACTATCTCGATCTCATCGAACTCAATGATATGACTGGATCTGGTACATACTTCCGCAATTGGGATACGTGAAACACATTGTGAACGTGACTCAGCGATGGCGGTAAGGCCAACCTGTATGCTAAATCTCCAACTCTCTCGAGGATCTCAAATGGTCCGATATATCTCGGACTTAGCTTACCTTTCCTCCCAAAACGGAAAATTCCTCGTGTAGGAGACACCTTCAATAGTACGTGGTCCCTAATGTCGAGCTCTAGTGGGCAAAGACGCACGTCTGCATAGGACTTCTGTCGACTCTGGGCAGTCAACAGCCTTTCCCGAATCAAGGCTATCTTCTCTTGAGTCTGAACTATCAATTCCGGTTCCGTCGCGATCAAGTCCGAAGAGTCATCCCAGCACAGGGGTGATCGGCATCTCCTCCCGTACAAAGCTTCAAATGGTGCCATCTTAATAGAAGTATGCCAACTATTATTATAGGTGAATTCAATCAACGGCAAGTGAACTTCCCAATCGATTGACCAATCCAAAGCACAAGATCTAAGTATGTTTTCTACTGTTTGTATAGTCCTTTCGGACTGACCGTCCGTCTGAGGATGATAAGCCGTGCTAAAGTTCAGCTCGGTCCCCAAAGCCCTGTGAACTGCCTTCCAGAAGTGCGACACGAAGCGACCATCTCGATCTGAAATAATGGTCTTCGGCGTCCCATGCAATCTGACTATCTCTGCAATAAATACTCGTGCCAATTTCTCGGGTCCCCACGTGTCATTAATTCCTAGGAAATGAGCCGACTTGGTTAGTCGATCAACTATAACCCAGATCATGTTCATTCCCATCTTGGTCCTTGGCATATTCGTGATGAAATCCATCAAGATATCCTCCCACTTCCACTCAGGGATCGGAAGCGGTTTTAACATTTTGGCAGGTCGCTGATGTTCAATCTTAACCTGTTGACAAGTCAAACACTTCGAAACGTACTCTGCTACGTCCTTCTTCATATTTCCCCACCAGAAGTTTTGTTTTAGATCCTTATACATCTTACTGCTGCCTGGGTGAATAGAATAGGGAGCGCTGTGAGCTTCCTTCAAATTGTCCGTCTCAAATCATCATCATCGGGTATGCAAAGTCGACTTTGAAATCTCAGAACTCCATCATCTTGTATCACGAATCCTGGGACCTTTCCTTTCTTTACTTCGTCACATAACCGAAGGATCAGAGAATCGTTCAACTGCTTAGATTTGATTTCCTCGACTAGTGATGAAGTCAGTTCCATCACATATAGTTGCCCTTGGATTCCTGGTGACCATACTTCAATCCCTTCGCGGATCAGTTCTCGTTGAATGCTAGTTTGCGACGTAAGTGCTTCCAACACTCGAAGAGAAACAGGTTTACGGCTCAATGCATCAGCTAATACGTTTGCTTTACCCGGATGATAGAGGATTTCCAAGTCGTAATCCTTGATCAATTCCAGCCACCTTCTCTGCCTCATGTTTAATTCTTTCTGACTGAAAATGTACTTGAGGCTTTTATGATCTGTAAAGATCTGACAATGAGTGTCGTATAAATAATGTCGCCAAATTTTCAAGGCAAAGACCGCAGCTGCTAACTCCAGATCATGAGTCGGGTAATTAACTTCATACGGTTTCAATTGTCGAGAAGCATAGGCAATCACCTTATCCTTTTACATCAACACACATTCCAAACCCTGATTTGAAGCATCGCTGTATACCATGAATCCATCAGTTCCATCTGGTAATGCTAATATAGGTGCTGTCGTCAGTCTCCTCTTAAGTTCGTCAAACTAGCCTGGCATTTCCCATCCCACGTGAACTTTTGAGCTTTCTGTAACAGCTGAGAGAGCGGACGAGCAATTTTGGAAAATCCCTCTACAAAACGACGATAATATCCAGCAAGTCCTAAGAAGCTTCGGACTTCTTTCACGCTATTAGGAGCTTCCCATTCCAAGATTGCTTCGACTTTCTTTGGGTCCACCTGAACTCCTTCAGCTGATATCACATGCCCAAGGAAGGTTACTTCCCTAAGCCAGAACTCGCATTTGGAAAGTTTCGCATAAAGCTGTTCATTCCTCAAGGTGCTCTAAACCACATGCAAATGCTCGGCATGCTCCTCTGTGTCTTTCGAATAGATCAAGATGTCATCAATGAAAACGACCACAAACTTATATATATATTCTAAGAATACCCGATTCATCAATTGCATAAATACCGCAGGAGCATTGGTAAGTCCGAATGGCATCACCACGAATTCATAGTGCCCGTACCGGGATCTGAAAGCAGATTTCGGTATATCCAATTCCTTAATTCTCAACTGATGATACCCTGATTGCAAGTCAATCTTCGAGAATACCCTTGCCCCTTGCAGTTGATCAAACAAGTCGTCGATCCGAGGTATAGGATACTTGTTCTTGATCGTCACCTTGTTTAGCTCCCTGTAATCAATACATAATCGGAGGGATCCATCTTTCTTCCGGACAAAGAGAATGGGTACTCCCCAAGGAGAAACGCTAGGTTGAATATAACCCTTCTGTAATAATTCCTCCAGTTACTTCTTTAGTTCATACATCTCGGTTGGCGCCATAAGGTATGGTGCTCTGGAAATAGGAGTGGCTCCAGGTTCTAATTCGATATTGAACTCCACTTCTCTCGGCGGAGGTAACCCAGGTAGTTCGTCAGGGAATACATCTGAGAATTCATTCACAACTGGAATAGACGAGAGCTCTACTCCTTCTTCTTTCCTCATGGCATAGCACCAAAGTCCATGACATCCCCGCTTCAGTAATTTCACTGCTTTCATCGCTTTGATCAATTTTCCCGAGCTTCCCGGTCTCCATCCTCTGAATAAGTGTTCAGATCCGTCATCAGCAATGATAGAAATGACTCTCTTTTGGTAATTCAGAATAGCTCCATAAC
This sequence comes from Orobanche coerulescens, assembly GCA_033398695.1. Lineage (NCBI taxonomy): Eukaryota > Viridiplantae > Streptophyta > Magnoliopsida > Lamiales > Orobanchaceae > Orobanche > Orobanche coerulescens. The sequence continues at coordinate 59,414,447 of CM065803.1, forward strand.
GGTTGAGCCAATCGTCTCCGAGAATTAAATCTTCACCATGGATGTCAGCTACAATAAGATTCGATGGCCAATCTCTCTCTCCTATAGACACTGGAAAATCTCTAGTTTCTAGGGTTCCCACAATTCTCTCTCCGCTCGGCAAACCCACAACATAAGGTTCACAATCAAATAAACACGAGAATTTCAAACGATTAACACAGTTCAATGATATGAAAGAATGTGTAGCTCTGGAATCGAATAAGACACTAACTGGTTGCAAAAGGATCTGAATCGTACCTGATGCAACAGTAGTGTTCTGATCGTCAGATTTCCTCATCTCGTACAGGCGCGGAGGAACGGACCCAGCACTAGATGTCTCTCTCTTCCCAACATTCTGCTGCTGAAATCCACTCTGCTGCGTCTGGTTCACACTTATCTCCTTCGGAACTGGCGCTGGAGTGCGAATACCAAACGATCTAGTCGCAACTCCGCAGAAAGACGCACGGTGCCCTTCTTGCCCACAATCGAAACAAGTCATAGAAGATGCGGGGCAATCACGTCGAATATGCCCTGCTCGACCACAATTATAACACTTCTTTGATGCGTCCGAAACTGCTGATGTTGTTCGGAACTTCTTTCCACCTCGAGAAGGATGTGGAGGTTTCCTAGATGAATAAAAAGAAGACTGTCCCTTGCGGGGCCCACCACTCTTGTTTTCCGAGAAGTTGCCAGACACTTTCTGCTTCTTTGCCTCCATCGATTTCTCCACCGCCGCCTCTTTCATGTCGTAGGCCAGCGCTTTGTCTTGATACTGTCGCAACGTAGTACACTCGAATCTGGACATGTACTGCTGAGTCTCCGGCTTCATCTGCATATCAAAATGAAAAATCTTTTCTACCTCCGTTCTGATCAAGTGTCGCACACAAGTCAGCTGATGATAGGGGTGGGCACGGTCCGGTACAGTCCGGGATTTAGCTAGTCCCAGTCCTGGTCCCAGTTAGATGAAACGGTTCGGAATCGGTCCGGTTTAGCACAAAATCCCGGTTAGGCATGTAATCATTCGAGGCCGGGACAAATCGGTTCGGTACAATACCATTTCGAGACACAAAAATTTGAAATTTAAAACCACCACAAAGTAAAAATCTAACTAAAACATTTATAAAAATACATTCCAAGTTCCAACATCGAGGGATATGGTACAAATAATAGAAAATAAAAAAGTCTAAGTTCCAGAATATAATATTACAAGCATTATCAAAATACATTAATACACCAGTCCAGATAATACAAATTCCAGATTAAGCCAAGCCAAATTAACATAAGTCCAAATACATCATCAAAATCTGAAAATCATCATCATCATCATCATCATAAATTATCCAAAAGTCTAAATCCATATTAACAAAGACCAGCCTTGATCTTCATCCACATCAATCATCATCACATTCTACATCGTCAAGGTCAGCATCTTCAGCTCTGTCAAGCACTTCTTCAACCTCATCATGTGTTGTCTTTGTATTGAACAGTTCTACACAATTGGCATAAGTGAAATAATGAACAAAGTTAGCATATCAAGTAGCAACAAATTAACAGGTCAGATTTAGTAGTATAGCAAAAGATTTAATTAAACAGATATAATGCCAAAACAATATAAAGGGAAACAAAAATGACCTGTCTCAATGTTTTCATAAAATTGCAATTCTTGAGCAGAAGATTCTTCATCAAAATTCATGATTATGTTATCTCCTCTTATCCAATTTTGCATACAAATCAGAGCTTCTACTGACTTGGGGGTTAATGAACTCCTAAATGAGTCAATGACTCTTCCCCCTGTGCTGAAAGAACTCTTAGAAGCTACTGTTGATACTTGAATTGCAAATATATCTTTGGCAAGTAAAGAGAGAACTGGATACTGAGAGGCTTCATTTTTCCACCACTGTAATATTTTAAAGGACTTGTAACTCTCTATCAATTTTTCAGCACATGGCTCACTAGTATCATTAGCTAAGCCATCATCTCGTTTCCCAATAGCTAACAATGGATCTTTCAGAAATCGATCAATCTCATGCTCTACGATAGCCTCATCAGTTTGTATCACATGTTTTGTCCAATTGACAACATACTTCATCCCAATGCTTACCTTGTTCTCACTTCCAGCTTTCTCATTAATCCTCTGCCTTTTCATGTTGTTACTGCTACTACTTGCTTCTGGATTCCTCTTGTTCACATATTTATCTAGCTTTGAACCATACTCTTCATACAGTTGAAACAATATGGATCTTATCTCGGAAACCTTGTCTTCTACTTCATGTTCAATCCACATCAATTGTTCAGTCAATAATTGGGAGACATGTTTCAATTTAAACCTAGGATCCATCACAATCCCCTGAAAAATGAAAGGGTTCGGGTTCTTTAATTCACCAAAATATTTATTGTACTTGGTTTTCATAAGTGAAGCAATCTCAGCCATCAACTTATCTGTTGCGGAAAGTGGTGCACATGCAGAAAAACTATTCATAATATCTTCCATGTGAACAATATCATGGAAGGTTGTGTGGATTGTTGGGTGGTGGGAGGCACTAACCCTTAAGGTAACCTCATAAAAGACTTGAAGAAAATTTATAAAAAATTCACATGAATCCCAGTCAGAATCCCTCGGTGGCCCAAATTTCTTCTTGTCCCTTCTTTGGACTCTCACATTTCCATCCTCATCAAATTCTTCATCTGGATCATTGAAAAAAGCTAGGTATGGACCGTCTACTTCTTGTTCCATTCTTTTGAATGCCCTTCTCAATTTCAAGGCAGAATCCAACATCAAATAAGTTGAATTCCACCTTGTGGGCACATTTAAGCAAACTAGCCCATTAAACTCTAATTTTTCCCTAGCCACAGCCTTCTTAAAAAGGGCCAACCTTAATGGTGAACTCCTAACAAACTTCACAGCATTCCTAATTGCTAAGATGGTGGGGTTAAGTTTTTTCAGGCCATTACCAATAATTAAATTTGTAATGTGTGCCACACATCTCATGTGCATGTATTTCCCCCCTAAAATCACTTCTGAATTTGGACAATCATTTAATTTTTCAGCTAAGTGCTCCAAAGCTACCTTGTTTGCAGATGCATTATCTACTGTAACAGTCAAAATCTTATTAATTCCCCAGTCACTCAGACATTGTTCTATCAAATTAACTATGGTGATCCCCTGATGATTGGTAATAACACAGAAATTTAACACCCTTTTATGCATTGTCCAATTTGAATCAATGAAATGAGAAGTTAAGACCATGTAATTAATGTTTTGGACACTAGTCCAAGTATCAGTGGTAAGGCAGACCCTGTAAGAAGCAAGATCTTTTTTTAAATGTTTTTTTCTGGCTTCATACATGTCTAAGAAAGTCCTAACTAAAATTCTCCTCGAGGGGAGTATAAATAATGGCATTCATATTTCACAAAATCTTATAATCCCCTCTTTTTCACAAAACTAAATGACAATTCATCAAGCACTATCATCTCTACACAAGCCTCCATTGTTTTTTTTTTGGTCAAAACTCTTACACACAAGCTTATTATAATCACTTTTTTCCCAAGTCAAAACTTTCTGTTTGTTTAAATCGACATTGCAAGGATACCATTTACATCTCTTAGGTATATGTTTGTTTGGCCCCCCAGTCCCATTTGGTCCACTGTCTGCAGCAAAGTCCCCTTTCCCTTTAGGACAATATTTGCATTTAGCCCTCTCTTTATAAACATACACATCCTCAATCACCCCTGACTCTAGATTCTTAACTTTTTTAATACTCCTAATCCAGTAACTAGTAAAATGATCCCAAACAGCTGACCTATAAACCCTAGCTTTCATACCTTCTGGATGTTCATAGAAGATATTCGGACCTTTTGGTACATTATCAGCCACCACAATTGGTTTGCAAGCACCGCTTAGTGTGGATGTTGGAGTCAGCATTTCTACTTGATTTGGAAATTCATTTCTCAGCCCAGGTTGAGAAAGTGATGGTTATGTACCACTTGATGAAGCCAACTTTGTATTACTTTCGAGCATGTTTGATATCTGAAAGCATTAAGCATCAAATCAATAAATAAATTCACCAAAATTCAAATAAATATTATGAACATCTACAAACAATTAAAGTACAGGTTATCATGTGCGACAAAACCTAAAATAAATGATGAAATCAAAAAAATAATTTTCAGAATCCAACCATGATAGAGAAAGTCATGAAATCGAGACATAAAAAATTAAATAAAATAAAAGAGATGAAAAGTTACCTGTAAAAATCTAGGAGAAAAGATAAAAAATAGAAACTAGAAGAAGATCGAGCACGAGAAGATCTGCAGGATCGAACGCGGACGGAAGTGAGATCGCAGAGGCCGAAGGATCCAGAATCTGGTTCTCGTTTTTTTTTCCACTCTCTCTCTCTCAGACTCTCTCTCTCTCTCTTTCTCTCTCGCAATGAAAATTGAGAAATGAAGATGAGACTGGGCGGCGGACAAAAGGTGAAAACTGAGAAATAAACCCTAATTATTGTTTTGTTGTTTATTATTAAGCTATTGAATTATTGATAACGGACGGATCAGAAGCAGGCTTGGGGCCTTGACGGTGCAATATTATTGTTTATTATTGATGCAGCTGTCCCCTCCAGCTTTTCTTCGCACCCCCATGTGGAAAGCCGCCCATTATTCATGTGTGTGTCTATATATATATATATATATATATATTGTGTGTACATCAACCGGGACAATCGGTCTGGTTCGGTACATAATTTTAGGGAACGGGGTATGGTATTATTTGAATCGGACCGGGATCGGGATCGGGCCAAAATTATATAGATCCGATTAGATCTGTTATTTTTTGGAACGGAACCATATCGATTCGGGACGGTTCGGGAAATTTCGGTTTCGTTGCCCACCCCTAGCTGATGATTAAAAGTTTTGATTAAGTCTGTCACAGATGCTTCCGAACTCTGTGGTGAGAAAAACTCTCAGATTTTTGCCTCTCTAACTGGATGAGGACAATCTTGTGCTTCCATCATTAGTTTGAATTCCGTCCAGTCAGCATTATGATTCTCAGGTCGAATAGCTTCCCACCAGTCAAAAGCCTCCCCAGTCAGAAAATACTGGGCAATAGGAACTTTCTGGTCCTCGGGACAGTTAATACCCACAAATATCTTCTCTAACTCCTTTAGCCAATGATCCCAAGTAAGTGCCTCAGCGGATCCGTCAAATTTTGGCGGGTGTAATTTGACCACCTCAGCAAGCCATCTGTCTCCCCGGTTATCCTCGTGGTGCTGCTGTCCCATCGCCGTCTGCATGCGGTCAACTACCTGAGCGAACTGGTTTATCTAAGCCACCACCTGTTGAAGCACTCCCGGCATGTTAGGATTCGCGTCGTCATTCGCTGATCCCTGCTGCCCTCCAGAATGGGAATCGGTTCGACTAGCTGATAATTCTGGGGTAGTTGCGGAATCCTCCTGTCTCATGTTACCACGTCCGCGTCCACGTCCTCCCCTCAACATACTGTAAACACAATTACTCAATATCCAGGACAAAATTTTCAAAAATAAAGTCCGTCAATATTCACAAAACAGAAATTAAGTAAAACGGTAGTATAAGAGATTAGGAGACTTACAACCACGGTCCACATGACGACTTTGGCTGAACAGTGATGTTACGAACGACCCCTAAATCAAATAACGTAAACAGACCCAACTAAAACCCGACTGCCAAGATATCCATGAATCTTAACTCCGATATCATATTCTGTAACACCCCGAGATATTCGGAATAATTACAGCGCCGCAAACCCTTTAAGTAAGGATTTACAAGGCTAATTAAAAGAAATGTAAAGATAATCCAACAATGCCACAGAGGTCCAATATACAAAATCGGTTCCAACTGATCCATTGAATTAATTAATACAACCATATCGAAATGATGATATTAAAATACGCGTACTCGAGTACTGAAAATGAACCAAGAGGACAAATCACAAAAACAACAAACATCACTGAGCCCCTTCGTCGTCACGTCGGTACTGTGGCTGTTTTCCCGCTCCTCGGCTACCTGAACATCAAAACAAATGTCCACCCCCGAAGGGGTTAGCAAAATGATGCTAGTACAAGTATCATATTAAACAAATCGAATATGCATCAACAATACATAACAAGATACACCACACGGACTTCCGCTACCGGAATCCGACAAATGCGAATCCATAAGATTCCAGTAACACAGCATGGGTATTCCGATGATCCAACGCCCTCAGCATAGATCCCAAGATGATCCCGTCGGACCAGCACGAGGTGGAAAAACCCGTCCAATGATCCAGCGCCCTCAGCATAGATCCCAAGATGATCCCGTCGGACCAACACGAGGTGGACATCCGATCCAGCGCCCTCAGCATAGATCGTACAACATACACAAACACAACTCATGCATACATATACAAAATCGCTATGTCCATCAACATGAACATACAAACACTAGATAACGAATATCATGACAATTCAACGAAATAAATCCCATGTTCAACAACATGAATAAACCACATGTATGCTCAAAATACCAATATTAACAAATTACGATACTTGCCTCAAAGATGGCAAGAACTAATCACCCCAATGATCTCAACATACTCGAAGGTCGTCTCTTTCGATCAACGTAGCAAGCTCGAACCTTAACAAAAGAAATAATATAAAATTCATCTCATGTCGTACGAATGTCTAACAATCCGGTCTATGGCCGAAAGCTCAAAAAATGTAATCTGCCTGAACTACTTAGCGTACGCTACGTACTCTACGTAACGTGCGCTAAGCCTGCCCGTTAGCGTACGTAAACGACGAAGTCTAGCGTACGCTAACTATGTACTGACAGTCCTCTCTGATCAGCCGACTGACTCGCCTAACGACATAAAGTATGTTACGTGCCAAACGTAGCGTACGTTGCTCATTCCCGATAGCGCACGTTAATATACATATCTTAGCGTGCGCTAACCGCGCATGGCAGTTTACTACTGGGCACTAAACTTGATCTAATGGTGATGAAACTCAAGAAATCTTCAGTGCTAATACATGTCATCTCCATGCATATCATGCTCATACGGTTTGTGAAAGATCTTTACGGATTAAACGACTTCGAGATACAAGGATACGTATAATCATCACAACACCATAATTCATCTTGATCTTCAAGAAAGTATCCTAAGTTCCATCCATTCTATGTCCCAAAACGTATAATTCCATTATGTAAAAACATAAGAACTTGATAATCTCCATATACTGGTCATAATCGGTTTTGAAGCTTCATGAATATGCTAGGAGTTCAAACACTAAAAGGTTCAATGGTTTATACGATGAAGAAGTACCGAAACATCGAAAATATCCTTCTAACACATGATGTTCGACTACGTACGAATCTAACTGACTAGATAATCCCAAATCATGATCAAAACATCCTTTAGAATACTATTTAAATTGGTGAAGAATCACCTACCTCAAGGTAATGAAGAACAAGGAGGAACTTGAAGAAATCCAACACCGAGGGCTTGAACACCAACCTCCAATGATCTACAATCTTCAAACTCGTGCTAGGATGATGATATGAGAGGTTCAAGATGGAGAAGGTAACTCTCTAAGTCTAAGAATTCGGATTTGGAAGGTGAAAAAGTCTGAAAAATGAAAAAGGATGTTGTCTTATATATAGGAAATAGTTATTAGCGCGCGCTAGTCCATATCCATAGCGTGCGCTAACGGTCATTCGAAGCTTACTGACCTCACTGTACTCAACATTTAGTGTACGCTATCCTCATATCAGTAGCGTGCGCTACCGCGTTGACTCGGCTTTTCCCGAAAGCCATCCAGGTTCATCCCGACATGATCCGACCAAGATCCGCGGCTGATCTCACCTACCACACTGTCTTAATCATGTTGACTACGTATAGCGTGCGCTAAGGTTCATACATAGCGTACGCTACGAACCCAATTTAGCGTACGCTATGCTAAGTCGATAGCCTGCGCTACATGTACAAAAATCACCACTTAGAACACATTCATGAAATCATGCGCTCAACAATACCGGATCATGAAATACGGAGAATAATACTCAGATCAAAGTGCAACAAATACAATATCACAAGGTTCAAATACACATCAGAAATCTCGGGTATTACAACCTGATAGTTGGTGCCCAAAAATTGGAGTCTAAAACCGACTGTCCTCTGCCATGCTCAAGCCTTAGCGCGCGCTACTTTAGTTGATTAGCGTGTGCTACTAATACAGCTAGCGTGCGCTATCTTTAACACGTAGCGTGTGCTACGAATCTCAATTCCAGTCCAGTACCTTCTAGACTGTCTGCCTCAAATACACTAGTAGTGTGCGCTACTATTGGCAGATAGCGTGCGTTATAAGTACTCAAATAGCGTGCGCTATGAAGGTAACGTAGCGTGCGCTAAACCTCACGCACAGATGACAGAATTGTTAGGAATATGCCCTCGAATGCCACTCAGGGGATGAGAGAGTAGGGGCATTGTACTTATAATTATGGAATAAATCAAGGCAATACGATTCATTCACTGTTTATTGTATTTTAAATGCATTCTTGATTTGATAAACATTGAAGTGAAGTCTATGTAAATAAATCGAACATTCCATTCTCGTTATCGGATAAGATAAAATGCACTGGAAGTGTTAAAAGTTTATTTACTTAAACCGTTCGCAAGTCAATAAACTTAAATGGGCATTAAGTTTTGAGTAAGACTTGTATAACTTATGCTAGGATGTGTGCATATCTTGATAGCATAGTTATAAGTATATTGGTGGGACCAGTATACTCGAACACGACTCATACTTGATTCAGTCACATGGTATTCACTCTCGGAGAGTCGATGATGAATCCAAAGGTTGTGATAGTATACATGGACCTTTGACTTCAGGGTTCAGTAGAAGATGTGCCTGTGACGTTTAGTTTGTCAGTAGAGTAGTTAGACTCATTTGCTTAATTGCTGAGTCAACCTCGAAGTGCGGACTATACGGGCAGGTAGTAGTCTTTACTGTACACCAATAAAGGATTCTATCTCCTGTTAGTGAGCAGGCGCATATCCTATATGGTTAATGGCAAATAAGATCATAAGTCTTTGGCCAAAGCATTCTGATCTAGTCGTATTGGATACACTAGTAATCGGTTGGTCTTGATTTGTATTAACACATATATAGTGTCTAGTCAACAGTAGGGTTTGACTTTTCCGTGACCCGAAGACTTTACTGGGACATCTGATGAAGGGTCTATACGCATATGGTATTCACGACATAATGGTTCTGTAATGATCCCTTCATTCGTTCTCAGTTGGGATTTATAGTGCGGCCCGCTAGGCTGGCTAAGTGCTGCCTGCACTTATTGGTTCCTCCCAATGCCGGCTGAGACAGACCTACAGAGTCGCGCATCAGGATCGCTGACGGATAAATGTGAATTTATTATCTCTCTATTAATATTAAATATTGGATATCTAATTATAATTTATTGGATAAATCATATGACGGTCTTATGAATTGAAATTAAGTTACTAGGTAATTAATTTAATTCATAAATAATATTTCTTAGAGAAATATATTTTTGTATTTGATATAAATAATTAATTAGATTAATTAATTTATATAAGTACATTGGAGATTAAATGGAGTATATTTAACGGAGTCGTTTTGCGGACGTCTGGTACACGAGTCGAGTGACTCGGATCGTTTCCTAGAAATCTCCATATCCCCCCCCCCCCCCCCCCCCGCCGCCACTTCCCCTCACATGGTGGTGGTGTTGTCATGTGTTTTATTATGATATGATGAGATTCTTTTCTCATATTATGTTATCTCAATTATGTGATGAGATGATATAAATATAACATATCACAACTAACATAAAAAAACACACTGCACCTTGCATTGAGGGAGTGCTTCGGCTGACAGTGTTTTGTAGGGAGGGAGAGATTTTTTCTTGTTCATTTTTCATCATCTTGAAGGTGAGAAAAAGATAAGAAAATAAAGAGAGAAAAATTCCTACAATTTTCCCTAGCCATGTTCTTGGAGAACGGAGTCTTATAAATTTTTTCGGGCAACTTCCGACGTGTGGTGACATAGAGACATTGTACTTTCGGTGCTTAGAACGAAGGGAATTCGTGTTCGTAACCGGGTTCGTGAACAACATCAACTTACGAAGATATTATCAAAGGCTTCAAGGGTATGGGACTTTGATCCTTTTATCTTCGTCTTTTCATTTTCGTATATACGTTATTTGATCGATCCTGTTTGGGATTCATTTTTATTATTCCGCTGCGTATTTCGTTTTGTATCTGGAATCCCAACAGTGGTATCAGAGCGAGGTCAATGATACCGTATATACGATTATTTGTGCATTTTTAATGCTTTAGTTGATGTTTATGATTTAGAATCATTTTTGGTATAATCGAAGATATTTAAATTGTTCGTTGTAACATCACATTTTTGAAAACGAGCCGAAAAACAAGAAAACGGGGGCTGCCGGCAGTGGTATTGGCAGCACTGCCTGGGCCAGCTGCCCAGGTTGCCGAGAGTGTCTCGGCCGGACTGCCAAGCATGGCTTGGCCATGCCATATCTCGAGTTTTGGCCCGATTTTGAATCGGGCCGCGGGCTGGGCCTAATACCGGATAGTCCGGGACTCCGTTTTAAGTTTATATTTCATTGTAATTATTTCCCGAAATTTAAATTAGATTTTAATTTGACTAAATTAATATTTAGAATATTTTTGAGTTAAGGGAAATTAATTAAACGAGAATATTATTTTTGGCCGGATTACTTCGAACGAATTAAAATGACGATTATTAGTATTAATTGGATTAATACCGTTGATATTGAATAGATTAATTTTATATTGATTGGATTAATATATTAATTGTATTTAATTTTAATGCTATTAAATATTAATTGTATTAATATAGTAGAAATTGAATAGATTAATTTTATAGATTAATTAGATTAATTTATACTAAAATTAATTGTTTAATTTCATTGCCGTTACATATTGTATGGAATCCTTCTGTGATGGTGATATAGCTTGTGGACTTAGTTTTGATTTGCTCAATTCGATTGGGTTGTAAAGGCCGTTTTGAGCCTATTTATTTTTACTAGAAAAATTTGTATAGAGATGCATTTTTTTTCAATCATGTAATTATTTTTTGGCTATGACGAAGACCGAAGACAACCGACCGAGAAGACGAAGAATCGAAGACTATTTTATTTTTCTTTATTGGGTCATTCGCTTGGCCCAGTACTTAGGAAAAGATCCATGAGCTATATGTTGGTAGTAACTAGGTTGTTATTTACTGTTTTTCATTTTGAATGATTAACACACAAACGCGCTTATAAATGAATTAATGTGCATAGTGTAACATTAATCGCGAAATTCTCCCGACAACAAACAGACTAAGTTTGAAAAAGGTTACGAGGTTTCCTACCCTCCATCAAACTCGTAGAAAATTGATACCTGAGCTGGTGTGCTATGCTTCCGAGTTATCGGGGTAGTACATTTGGTAGAGGTTGAAAAATTCTTGAGTGCATTAGATGCCTTCGGTTGGTGATAAATTTCGCCCCTAGAAACCTCATAGGTTGTTGGGTGAGATTCTATAGTCAAACTGATAGACCTTGATGGTCAACAACTTAGATAGTCTGGATTGCCAAGAATCCTGATAGGTTGAGGGCATGAAGATTAGGGCTAAAAGAAGAATAAATCATCTATTGGACGGGTTGGTGTTAGACACCACGTTACAGAAATTAATTGGCAAGAAACCTGACAGGTTGCGTCTGTTAAAATTTGTAAAGAACTTGATCACCACTAAGAACTCGATTTTACCATGACTTCCGGATAATAACATGGGAGTGTATAATTCTGATAAAATTAGTGGGAGCCGAGATAAGAAATATACAAGCCCTTAAATTCTATACTCGGTCATAATAAAACAAGTCAGTAATTCAATCTTGTCTAAATCAATGCAGAGAAGCAAAATTATATCTCTCTAAAATGGCTAAGAACCCACTTGCAATATTACCTGAAAAGAATCTCCTAACTAGTCCCAACTTTGTTGACTAGTTGCGGAATCTGATGATCGTATTCAGTATGGAGTCTCTGGGATACGTTTTGGAGGCGGACATTCCACCGAATCCAGTCTGAACTAGGGATAATCAGGAAGATATTGACGTCCATGAAAAAATGGGTCAACGATGATGTGCTGGCCCGTGACTTTATGATGGGCTCAATGACAAATGAGCTGCAGAGAGCACACGAGAAAATGACTTCTGCTAGGCAGATTCTCGTACACTTGGACGAACTTTATGGAGAGCACAGTAGGACTGCTAGATATGAGATATCGAAGCAGTTGTTCAGTGCTAGGATGAAAGAAGGAGAGAAAGTGGGAGACCACGTCCTCAAGATGATCTCTATGATTGAGAGGCTCGAGGTGCTCAACTTAAATATGAATTTATTCCTTCAAATTGATCTCATCCTTCAATCTCTGCTTGACTCCTTCATACAGTTTGTAATGAATTTCAACTGTAATGAGATCTCATGCACATTAGCTAGGCTAATGAATAAACTGGTGATGGCACAGTCTAACATGAAGACTAAACCGAGGGAGGCTGCTCTTGTGATTTATTCTAGGCCTCGGAGGTCCAAGAACAAGAAGAAAAAGACCTACGAGCACTATAAACCCAAGAAAGGGGTGCAGAAAGGAAAGGGCAAGGCCTTAAAGGTTCAAAAGGTAGGCGGTCCAAAACCTACGGACAAATGTATTGAATGCGGGGAGCTGGGCCACTGGCATAGGACTTGTCCTAAGATTAATGGCACATCAGGTATGGAACTTTTTGTTTTTGAAACCAATTGTTCCGCTACTGTATATTCTGCTTCATAGATTTTGGATTTAGGTGCTACTTCTCATATTTGTACTATGAATCAGGATCTGGAACGAAGTAGGCAGCTTGAAGCTGGGGAAGTAATGATCACTGTCGGAAGCGGACAAAGTGTTTAGGCAACCGATATTGGATCACTCCTACTGGGTTTAGAATCCGGTTTTATTTTGACGTTATATGAAGTACTTGTTTTACCCAAGGGGCATAAAAACGTTGTATCCATTCTAATCTTGGACTAGAAAGGATTTTGTTTCTTCATTGGCAATGGTAGTTGTAAAATTTATTTTTGAAATAAATTGGTTGGCACAGCTACATTGTTGAATGGTTTATATCATCTGAACTTACAAAATAAAACAGCAGTGAACACTATAACTAGAAAACGTGGCAGACAAGATACTAATCAAGCTCTTAAGTGGCACCTTAGACTTGGTCATGTTGGTCAAACCAAGGTTCAGAAAATGGAGAAAGATGGACTTTTAAGTCCATTGGGTGTAAAACCCTATCCAACTTGTGAATCTTGTCTTAGATGCAAAATGACTAAGTCCCCCTTCACAGTGACATTCGAAAGAGCTGCTCAAAAACTTGGGTTGGTACATACCGACGTTTGTGGTGCTTTAGAAATAGCCCGAGATGGATATAAATATTTCATAACGTTCACAGATGATCATACTAGATATGGTATTGTGTACTTAATGAAACATAAATCCGAAGCCTTTACTAAATTCAAAGAATTTAAGGCCCTAGTTGAAAAACAGACTGGATGTCATATCAAAGCACTTCGGTCGGACCGAGGTGGCGAATATATGAGCACAGAGTTTGATGAGTTCCTTAAGGAACATGGAATAGTTTCACAATTCACGCCACTAGGAACCCCCACAGTTAAATGGTGTTTCAGAAAGGAGAAATCGGACTTTGTTGGACGTGGTCTGCTCCATGTTGAGTTGCACTGATTTACCAATTTACCTATGGGGATATGCCATACTTACCACTGCCTATATCCTAAATAGATGTCCTTCCAAATCCGTTCTTATCACTCCGCATGAGAAGTGGAAGGGTAAGAAACCAAGTCTTAATCACATAAGGATTTGGGGATGTCCAGCCTATGTTAAGAAGGCTAATGTGGACAAACTGGAAGAGAGGTCCATCAAGGGACGTTTCATTAGATACCCAGAGGACTCGATGGGTTATCTATTCTACATGCCAGAAGACCATAGGGTCGTTGTGGCTTTACAAATGCACTTCCTTGAAGATGAGTTCATTTAGGAAGGTGGCTCATGTAGAAATATCTCTTTGGAAGAGCATAATGAAAGTCCTAAGGAGACATCTGATCAGGGATCAGGAACCAAACCTATTGTAACACAACCTCCACTTCGAAGGTCTGATAGGGTGTCTCACTTACCTGAGAGGTATGGCTATACACATATCGAGGAACTGGTTCTCCACGACGCACCTGACAGCCGTGAGGACGACCCTGTCACCCATGACCAAGCGATAGTGGATGTAGACTCCGATAAATGGCAAGAAGCAATGGAAGCTGAGATAGACTTGATGCATACCAATTAGGTCTGGACTCTAGTAGATCTACCAACTGGCATGAGGACTATTGGAAATAAATGGATCTATAAGAGAAAGACTGATGGGGATGGCAAGGTTGATGCCTATAAAGCCAGGCTTGTGGCAAAGGATAATACCCAAAGGGAAGGGATCAATTATCATGATACCTTCTCGCCCGTAGCTATGATCAAGTCGATTCACATGATGCTTGCCATTGCTGCCTACTACGATTATGAAATATGGCAAATGGACGTCAAAATGGCTTTTCTAAATGGATACCTCGAGGAAAAAATCTATATGGAATAGCCTAAGGGTTTTGTGTCCAAAGCTAATATTCATAAGGTGTGTAAGCTGCAACGAGACATTTATGGGCTGAAGCAAGCTTCTCGGATTTGGAACCTTCGATTTGATGAAGCAATCAAGGACTTTGACTTCGTGCGAAATGAGGAGGAAACATGTGTTTACAAAAAGGTCAGTGGGAGCAATATTGCGTTCTTAGTACTATATGTAGATGATATTCTACTTATAGGAAATAACGTAGCAATGCTCAGCACTGTGAAAGCTTGGCTTTCTAAAACGTTCTCCATAAAAGACTTAGGAGAAGCTTCTTATATTCTAGGGATCCGCCTTTATAGAGATAGACTGCGAAGAATGATATGACTTTCCCAAGCCCTCTATATAGATAAAATCCTGAGAAGATTCAAGATGGATGAATCTAAAAGAGGGTTCCTTCCCATGCGACATGGAATTCATCTCACCACGAAAATGTGTCCTCAAAGTGAGGAAGACAATAGGGAGATGAGTAAGGTACCCTATGCCTCGGCAGTGGGTAGCCTCATGTACGCTATGTTGTGTACGAGACCAGACTTAGCCTACGCTGTGAGTATGGTAAGTCAATTTCAAGCAAACCCGGGAAGAGAACACTGGAATGCCGTAAAGAACATTCTTAAGTACTTGAGAAGAACTAGAGATATGGTTCTTACTTACGGTGGTGGAGAACTTAAGGTGATTGGATTCACCGATTCTGACTTTCAAGGAGACAATGACGACTCTAAGTCAATATCTAGGTATTTGTTTGCTCTCAATGGAGGAGCAGTATCTTGGAGAAGCTCCAAGCAAACCGCTACTGCAGATTCCACCTACCAAATAGAGTACCAAGCTGCCTCAGAGGCTAGCAAAGAAGCATTTTGGATGCAGAAGTTTGTACAAGAACTTCAAGTGGCGCCTAATGCGGAGCTGCCTATATCACTATTCTGTGATAATGATGGAGCTGTCACCCAAGCCAAGGAGTCGAGGGCTCACCACAACACTAAGCATATAGAGAGAAAGTATCACATCGTTCGAGAGATGGTTGAAAAAGGATATGTTTCGTTGCAAAGAGTAGACTCGGAAGATAATGTCTCTGACCCGCTGACTAAGTTATTATCTCAGGCTGTCTTAGAAAGACATCTGAAGAATATGGGTATTGGATACCATGATGTGTGGCATTGAGCGCAAGTGGGAGATTGTTAGGAATATACCCTCGAATGCCACACAGGGGATGAGAGAGTATGGGTATTGTATTTGTAATTAAGGAATAATTCAAGGCAATACGATTCATTCACTGTTTATTGTATTTCAAATGCATTCTTGATTTGATAAACATTAAAGTGAAGTCCATGTAAATAAATCGAACATTCCATTCTCGTTATCGGATAAGAGAAAATGCACTCGAAGTGTTTAAAGTTTATTTACTTAAACCGTTCGCAAGTCAATAAACTTAAATGGGCATTAAGTTTTGAGTAAGACTTGTATAACTTATGCTAGGACGTGTGCATGTCTTGATAGCATAGTTATAAGTATATTGGTGGGACCAGTATACTCGAACACGACTCATACTTGATTCAGTCATACGGTATTCACTCTCGGAGAGTCGATGACGAATCGAAATGTTGTGATAGTATATGTGAACCTTTGACTTGAGGATTCAGTAGAAGATGTGCCTGTGAAGTATAGTTTGTCATTAGAGTAGTTAGACTCATTTGCTTAATTGCTGAGTCAACCTCGAAGTGCGGACTATACGGGCAGGTAGCAGTCTTTACTGTACGCTAAGAAAGGATTCTATCTCCTGTTAGTGAGCAGGCGAATGTTCTATACGGTTAATGGCAAATAAGATCATAAGTCTTTGGCCAAAGCATTCTAATCTAGTCGTATTAGATACACTAGTAATCGGTCGGTCTTGATTTGCACTAACACATGTGTAGTGTCTAGTTAATAGTAGGGTTTGACTTTTCTGTGACCCGAAGACTTGACTGGGACATCTGATGAAGGGTCTATACGTATATGGTATTCACGACATAATGGTTTTGGAATGATCCCTTCATTCGTTCTCAGTCGGGATTTACAATGCGGCCCGCTAGGCTGGCTAAGTGCTGCCCGCACTTATTGGTTCCTCCCAATGCCAGCTGAGACGGACCTACAGAGTCGCGCATCAGGATCGTTGATGGATAAATGTGAATTTATTATCTCTCTATTAATATTAGATATTGGATATCTAATTATGATTTATTGGATAAATCATATGACGGTCTTATGAATTGAAATTAAGTTACTAGGTAATTAATTTAATTCATAAATAATATTTCCTAGAGAAATATAATTTTCTATTTGATATAATTAATGAATTGGATTAATTAATTTATATAAATACATTGGAGATTAAATGGAATATATTTAACGGAGTCGTTTGACGGGCGTCTGGTACACGAGCCGAGTGACTCGGCTCGTTTCCTAGAAATCTCCATATACCCCCCCCCCCCCCCCCCCGCCACTTCCCCTCACATGGTGGCGGTGTTGTCATGTGTTTCATTATGATATGATGAGGTTCTTTTCTCATATTATATTATCTCAATTATGTGATGAGATGATATAATATAACATATCACAACTAACATAAAAACACACACTACACCTTGCATTGAGGGAGTGCTTCGGCCGAGAGTGTTTTGTAGGGAATGAGAGTTTTTTCTTGTTCATTTTTCATCATCTTGAAGGTGAGAAAATGATAAGAAAATAAAGAGAGAGAAATTCCTACAATTTTCCCTAGCCGTGTTCTTGGAGAACGGAGTCTTGTAGATTTTTTTCGGGTAACTTCCGACGCGTGGTGATGTAGAGACATCGTACTTTCGGTGCTTGGAACCAAGGAAATTCGTGTTCGGGACCGGGTTCGTAAACAACATCAACTTACGAAGCTATTATCAAAGGCTTCAAGGGTATGGGACTTTGATCCTTTTATCTTCGTCTTTTCATTTTCGTATATACATTACTTGATCGATCCTGTTTGGAATTCGTTTTTATTATTTCGCTGCGTATTTCATTTTGTATCCAGAATCCTAACAAGAATCGCATCGAAATCCAGTGCAACAACAATCCGAACAAGAAGAAGTAATTTCCAACTGATATGAACTCCAAGATTAACATCAAGCCACTAAACACTTACAATGAGTGTCAAAATACAGGAGCACCAAAATTAAAAATTCACAAAAAGTACGGGTATTACATCCCCCCCCCCCCTCTAAAAGAAAGTTTCGTCCCAAAACTAAAGAAATGAATAGCTCCGGGTGTCTAGCATGCATGCTCTCTTCGGTTACCCACGTTGCTTCCTCAACTCCGTGCCTCGACCACTGTACTTTAACCAACAGAATAGTTTTGTGCCGGAGTTACTTTACACGATGCTCCAGGACTTTCACTAGCCTCTCTTCAAACGTGACGTCATCTGCTATCTCGATATCCCGGTAGTCAATGATATGGCTCGGGTCTGGGACATACTTTCTCAGCTGAGAAACGTGAAATACATTGTGAACGTGGCTAAGGGCTGGAGGTAACGCCAACCGATAGGCCAACTCACCAACTCTGTCGAGAATCTCAAATGGTCCAATATACCTCGGGATAAGCTTGCCCTTCTTCCCGAACCTGTAGACTCCTCTCATCGGTGATACCTTGAGTGGGGCATGATCTCCTACATCAAATTCTAAGGGCCGACGACGAGTGTCAGCGTAGAATTTTTGTCGACTCTGAGCAGTCAACAATCTATCTCGGATGATAGAGATCTTCTCTTTAGTTTACATCAACATGTCGGGCTCCGTACTGACTAATCTGAAGCTTCATCCCAACAAAGCGGGGATCTACATCGTCTACCATATAATGCCTCGAAGGGTGCCATTTTGATCGACGCATGCCAACTATTATTGTAAGTGAACTCGATCAATGGCAGGTGCATTTCCCAATCGCTACTCCAGTCCAGGGCACACGCCCGCAACATATCTTCCAATATCTGGATCGTCCGCTCAGTCTGACCATCAGACTGCGGATGGAAAGAAGTACTCAACCTCAACTCGGTGCCCAAAGCCTGATGGCTGATCTCCAAAAATGCGATACAAAACGACCATCTCGATCGGAAACAATAGACTTTGGCGTACCGTGTAATCTCACGATCTCCGATATAAATATCCAGGACAATCGCTCCGGTCCCCACATATCCTTAATGCCAAGAAAATGTGCCGACTTAGTCAATCGGTCAACAATAACTCAAATCATATTCATTCCAGTCTTAGTCCTCGACAACCCATTAATGAAGTCCATGGTAATATCTTCCCACTTCCATTCGGGAATAAAGAGAGGCTTCAACAGCCCGGCTGGCCGTTGATGTTCAATTTTGACTTGTTGACATGTCAAACACCTTGATACAAACTCGGTGACATCTCTTTTCATATTATTTCACCAAAATTTCTCTTAAGATCTCTGTACATCTTACTCGTCCCATGATAGATTGAGTAAGGTGTAGCATGGGCTTCTCGGAGTATTCTTTATCTCAACTCGGAGTCATTCGGAACACAAAGTCTACCTTGAAATCTCAAAAAGTTATCCTCATGGATCATAAAACCAGGGGCTTTCCCTTTCTCCACAACCACCTTCAGTTGGACGAACATTGGGTCATTCCCCTGTTTCCCCTTGATGTCATCAACCAAGGACGAAGTAATCTCGAGAGTACACGTCTGACCCTGAATTCGCTGGATCCATACTTCGACTCCCTGGTCAATCAACTCTTGTCTGATCTTCACTTGAGGTGTGAGGGCCTCAAGCGTCTGAAGTGATACTGATTTCCGGCTCAATACGTCGGCTACAACGTTGGCCGTTCTTGGGTGGTAAAAGATCTCCAAGTCATAATCCTTTATCAACTCCAACCAACGACGTTGTCTCATATTCAGTTCCTTCTGGCTAAAAATGTACTTTAACCTCTTATGGTCGGTATAAATTCGACATGAGGAACCGTACAAATAGTGACGCCAGATCTTCAATGCAAACACTACGGCAGCTAACTCCAAATCATGGGTGGAATAATACAACTCATACGGTTTAAGTTGCCGTGAAGCATAGACTATAGTCTTATCATGCTGCAAGAGTACACACCCAAATCCTTGACTTGATGCATCACAATAAACCGAATACCCACCGATTCCCTGGGGCAGGGCTAAAACCGGCGCGGTAGTCAGACGCGTTTTCAGCTCTTCGAAACTCCGTTGTCTCTCTTCATTCCATTCGAGCTTTTCGGACTTCTGGAGTAATTGAGTAAGTGGTCGAGCAAGTTTAGAGAACCCCTCGACGAACCTTCGGTAATACCTAGCCAGACCCAAAAAGTTACGAACTTCCTTCACGTTCTTAGGCGGTGCCCAGTCTAACACTGCCTCGATCTCCTGGGGATCTACTCGGACCCCTTCTGCTGAAATCACATGCCCGAGAAACATAACTTCCCTCAACCAAAATTCACACTTAGAAAACTTTACATAGAGATGCTGAGTCCTCAAAATTTCCAACACTAATCGCAAATGCCGAGCGTGTTCCTCACCATCACGAGAATAGACCAGAATATCGTCAATGAAAACGACTACACAATCATCAAGATGCTCAATAAATATCTTATTCATCTCGTAGACACGAGGTTGCACCAAACCAGCACTGGGGGCTCCCCCTCTAACAGACTGACCCCAGTCTATGCCCCGACCATAACTCTAGGATGGCTGACCTACGGATGATTTCTGATTAACACTCGGTTCTCCAGGCATAGGAACTGACGCTTGAGCCCTAAGTGTCTTTTCCTCTTCCGTACAATACATAGCTTTGTGGCCTTCCTGGACGCAATTAAAACACTTCAAAGGAGGTAGACTGCGATCACGATTAAGATGACCTTGTTGGACATAATTAAAACATATCACGACCCGGTTGGACACACTGGTACCATCTCTGAAATTCCGTTTACTTCCCGAAGCACGGGAAGACCCTCTGGCTGGATAATTTGCCGACTGAGACCCCCGTTGATTGCCACCTCTACCGCTAGAAAACTCTCCGGAGGTCTTCTGCTTCTTACTCTCACTTGCCGTTTCGGTAGTAGTGAAGGACATATCATAGGCTGGTGCTTTGTCTTGATACTCCTTCAGTGTGGTGCAAGCAAATCCCGACATATAGTGTCGAACTTTTGGCTTCATCTGCATGTCAAAGTGACAGATTTTATCTCTCTCTTCCTTCACTTGACTCTTCACATGATTGAGCTGACGGTTGTATTCAACAATTGCCTGAGATACAGAGATATCCTGGAGTTTAGCTTCGAAAAAGGCTCGAATCCTGGCCTCCTGAACAGGCCACGGGCAAAACTCGGCCTCCATCAATTCATTAAACTCATCCCATGAAACCACACAATCCTGAGGTGCGACTGCTTGCCACCAACTAACCGCATCCCTTGTTAGAAAGTACTGAGCAACTGGCACCTTACGTGTCTCTGGACAATTTACGGCCATGAAAACTTTGTTCATCTCATTAATACAATCTTCCCAGCCGATCGGATCATTTTCGCCAATAAACTGGGGAGGGCGCATACGGATCACATCTTGTAACCATTTCTCTGCCCTAGTATCGGTTGCAGGAGGTGGTTGGTTGTGCTGAATCGCTTGGGTCAAAAGAGCCATTTGATTTGCCACCTGTTGCAGTATGGTGGCAACGCCCACATCCGGGTGACTCCCTGCGGAAGTTCCCAGACTGGCCGACGTTTCCTGATGGCTACCGGTGCTAGGCTGAACCGAATCCGACAAATCAGGCATAGCCGAGCCTTCTACAGAGCTGAGGAATATGGCCGCCCCACCAGTTGCGCCACGCCCTCGGCCACGACTACGGTCGCGTCCACGTCCTCTGCCAGTTGACATTTTGGAGAGAAAAAGGGGAAGTAAACTCATAAGTATAGCTCGTAACATACCCATCATGGATATGGATTTTCCATGTCCCGTAGTCGAATTACAATGAGGAAATAAAGAAGATAAAGGAGATAAGGAACTTATGAGTACCGGTCGTACGAAATGACGGCAGCGCGATGATACTCTGCTCTCGGAATAATACAATTAGACTCAACAGATCGACAACCTAGGTATCCATAAACCTAAGCTCCGATACCAAATTCTGTAACATCCCCGAGATATTCGGAGAATATTACAGCGCTGTGGATCCCTGTCTGGGACCCACTAAGCTAATTTCTACACATAATGCAACCAGTTTCACCATATCCACTCAAGAATCAATAAATTCGATACAGACAAGGAAGTACCATCCAAACAACATCAAAGGTCACAAGAAAACACAAGAAAGTCATACATCAACCGGAAAGGGAACTCCTATAGTACTCGAGTACCATCTATTAATATAAGGATAAAACGGTCCAAATGGATAGTGTTCACAATAATAGAGGGAACATGATTAGCCACAGTATTACGCCTCGCCTTCATCATCATACCGCCCCGGTGCTCGCTCGTTTGGATCCTTCGGACCTAAAATACAAGAAAAGAGTTTTCCCCACACCAGAGGGGTTAGAGCAAGTATTACAAGTGAAACGTCACATCTTACACGTAAAGCACATGCACAAATTTCAAAGCCATGATAATGATTTTCCGAAAAATTCAATTATCCAAACATATCTCAATAATGACAATTTCTCCCTGATTAACCGTGGACCCGACAATGCGCGAATCTCTATTCGGCCTCGTCAGGCCATCTCGGAGTGACTAACCCAAATGTTCGCGGACCCGACAATGCGCGGATCCCTTCTCGGCAGGCCCTCTCGGAGTTAACGAATATAACTCTCACACTCGTATGCATTACTTTTAACATTTAAGAATATAACTCTCACAAGAATCACTTGCCTGGATGAGAGAAAAGGGTACGGACAACAAGGTACCAAGGTTGAAGGAATCAACAACTCCGGACCTAAACAAGTTCGTAATCAACTATCAAAAATCTATCGGTATGAAAATAAGTTGGAATCCGCCCGAAATTACTACCCACGATACATGTGTTTCGGGAATAAAACTCTTAGATGGTGAATCGAAATCAACCATCCCAAATACTCAATAATTCCGGAAATATATCAATAAATCCGTAGGAAAACATGTATCCAAGGTATATAATTCATACTTGACATATTCCATCATAACAACAAGCTGAATCAAAGAGATCGGAAGGAAAACCCCCAAATCCCGAATATCTAGGGTTATGCGAAGTTTGCCTCGATTTGAAGCGGTGGAGAAGATTAAACGTTGAATAATCCAACCTAGAAGCTTGAAGATATAGATGGATGATGATATCTCGTGGAGATCTTCACAAATCGCCCATAATCGCTCAAAATCGCCCAAGGAAGGGGAGGGAATGGAAAAATGACGAATTGGGGCTGAAATGTCCTATTTATACAAAAGGCCGCTTAGCGTGCGCTAATTTCTGAGAATAGCGCGCGCTAACGGGTTCACCGGGTAGTCCAGTGGCCTCTGCCTGCATCGTTAGCATGCGCTACGTATATTGTAGCGTGCGCTAACGCCTTACCCTTAGTGTACGTTAACCGAGTGCTAACGCGCGCTACCTGATAGTTGGTGCCCAGAAATTAGAGTCCAGAAACTACTGTCTTCTGTCATGCTCAAGCCTTAGCGCGCGCTACTTGTGTTGATTAGCGTGCGCTACTAATACAACTAGCGTGCGCTATCTTCAACACATAGCGTGCGCTACGAATCTTAATTCCAGTCTAGTACCTTTCTGGACTGTTTGCCTCAAATACACTAGTAGTGTGCGCTACTGTTGGCAGATAGCGTGCGCTATGAAGGGAACGTAGCGTGCACTACACCTCAAGCACAGGTGATAGAATCGCATCGAAATCCAATGCAGCAACGATCCGAACAAGAAGAAGTAATTTCCAACTGATATGAACTCCAAGATTAACATCAACCCACTAAACACTTACAACGAGTGTCAAAATACAGGAGCACCAAAATTGAAAATTCACAAAAAGTACGGGTATTACATGTAGCCCAATAACAAATTAATAAATATCCAAATATTTATTAAGGTATTAAAAAGTCCAAATTAAAATCCAATTAATTAGGCCCAGAAAATAATTAAAGGCCCAAGTCCTTAGAGGCTTCTAGAGGGTACAAGACTCCTGGAAATAATTTAAAAGTCTGTTATGAGGTAGAAGACCTACGTAACTTAAGCGTCCCAGAAGATACGAGTCTCCAAAACTTTCCAAGAGATAAGTCTCCTTGATAGAGTCTATTTCTTCTGTAAAGACTCCTAACCCTACGTAACTCATCAGGTAATCCTATATAGGGATCTCCACCCCTCATTACAGGTACGAATTTCCTAGCAATTCTTTCTCTATATTCAAATTATTATTTAATCTCGTCTAGACACTTACTCTCACGCCAGAGTCCCCGACGAGAACCAAACCCCCCATCGGGTTGCAGGTACACTTCTAGAAGACGGAGGAGCTGCAGGAAGAGGTGTCCTTCATAACAACTTGAGTTAAGAGACAACGACATTAAATTCTCAAGAGGTATCATTAACTACAATCTATTTTTATCACACGAATTTTGCATACGCAACACAGATCTATGTCCATATCTATATATATCCCTACCAATCTTGGATGGCAAGTAAATAATTAGATTTGGCATGAAATTTCCTTCTTTTCGTGCGTAGGATATTTATTATAAGATAAGATAGGTTCAGTTTGATCCTTGAATTATTTATTTATTCTCTTGTATTCTATATACACACTTGGTCTGGCCTCGTACAATTTAATTTATTCCTTTATTACCTTTATGTTTTGGAAATTCAAAATTAGAGTAAATATTTAATTATTAATTATATAACTAATCATTTTTTATCTGTATATAGTACTTTTGATGATATTATTCATATCGCCAGAAAATAATTTTGATCAATTAATGTAATTTGAACATGCCTTTTTTAAGGGATCTATATAATTTAATTATGATATTAGTCAATATTCCTATTTTCCAAATTAGAGTAGGGAAGGGCAGCCACATCGATCCATATCCATACACATCCCTACCTATCTTGGAAGGCAAGTAAATAATTAGATTTGGCATGAAATTTCCTTCCAACCCTGCCTAGGGTAGGAAAGGTTATATAAGATAAGTTTAGTTTGTTCCTTGTATTCTATATATATAAACACTTGCGCTGGCTTCGTACAATTTAGTTTATTCCTCGACCCAAATTCTCGGAAATAGGGCATGACTATGAGCAGCCGGCAACTACTCTACGCTCCTCCTTGTAAGTTGAAGATGGCGATAGCGAAGGAGGAAAGCAGCAGCATTGAGTACCAAAGGGTGACGTGGGATGCTCTGCGCAAGAGCATCAACGGCTTGCTCAACAAAGTCTCCACCAACATCAAGCACATTATTCCCGAGCTTTTCTCGGAGAATCTGCTCCGAGGCAAAGGCCTCTTCTGCCGCTCCTGCATCAAGTCCCAGACGGCGTCGCCAGCGCTCACGCCCGTGCTGGCGGCCCTCGTCTCCGTCGTCAACTCAAAGTTCCCCGAGATCGGGGCTCTCCTGCTCCGGCGGATCATCCCGCGCCTCCTCAAGGCCTACAAGCGCAACGACAAGCCACGGCTTCTCGCTGCACTCAAATTCATCGCCCACCTGGTCAACCACCACGTCGTCGACGAGCTCGTCGCCCTTGAGATCCTCGAGCTGCTGCTTCGGAACCCCACTGCTGATAACGTTGAAGTAGCTGTCGGCTTTGTTAAGGAGTGTGGATCAGCGCTGCTCGACCTCTGCAGCCCCAATATATTGTGTGGTGTATTTGATCGGTTCCGTGAGATCCTCCATGAAGGAGACGTGGATAAGTGTGTGCAGTTCTCGATCGAGGGCATTTTAGCGCTGCGCAGGGCCAAGTTTGAGGGATGCCCTGCTGTCGCTCCGGAGCTGGATCTTATTGAGGAGGAAGACCAAATCACTCATCAAGTTTCCCTGTTGGATAACATGGATGATGAGAGCAGTTTGGATGTTTTCAAGCTGGATCCCGACTTTGTGGAGAACGAGAACAAGTACGACAAACAAAAGAAGCAAATACTAGGTGAGGATGAAGAATCAGAATCAGATATTTCGCAGAACGACACAATAAATGATGGTGAAGAATCAGATTCAGATTCAGATTCGGATTCACAGGATGACACAATAAAGGATGAGACGGGGACGGATATAACCTTTGGAGAAACATCTACTTGACTGTTATGTCAAGCCTTACCTTTGAAGAAGCAGGGCATAAGCTATTGAAGATGATGAGAGTGAAGAATGGTGAGGAGATGGAGCTATGTGTCATGCTTTTGGAGTGTTGCAGCCAGGAGAAAACGTACCTTCCTTACTACGGATGCATCTGCGCGGCCTTTTGCAGGATTGGGAGAACATATCAAGAGAGCTTCGAGAAGTGTTTCGTGGAGCGGTATTCGCAGATTCACCGGCTGGAGACCAACAAGCTGCGCATTGTGGCCAAATTCTTTGCACATTTACTTGGCACAGAGGCGCTGCCTTGGCATGTCTTGGGGTACATACGGTTAACAGAAGAGGATACTACTTCTTCTCGTATCTTTGTTAAGTATCTCTTCCAGGAGCTACATGACGTTCACCTTGGAACTCGCTTGCTCCAACGCCTCAGTGAGCCGGGCATCCAACGTTCGTTGGAGTCCTCTATATTCCCCAAGGACAATCCCAGGAACACTAGATTTGCTATCAACTTCTTCACCTCAATCGGGCTTGGCGGGATCACAGAAAACCTGCGAGAGTATCTCAACGAGATGAAGAGATCATCGAGTAGCAGTGATAGTGATAAGAGGAGGGGAATTAAGAGAAGAGAGTCAAGTGATGATAAGAGGAGGGGAAAGAAGACAAGAGGAGAATGATGATCGCATATTCTGTTATGTTACTAAAATTACTATGTCAATTTTGGGTATTTAAATCATGTAATTGGGCTTTTGAAGGCTTCTCCATATACTATTTGTTAGTTAACAAATTCGTTTTATCTTTATTTAATTTGTCCTAGAGCATTCATCTTATTGTCTACTTCTTCCTTCCCAGCCATAACTAAAATATGAGTATTTGAATATACAATCTGCTCTGGCTGGATTCAAAACAATATCGTACAATTCGAAGGTCAGTTGAAGAGAATTATACTATCAAGTAGTACTTCATTTGATAATAATACCCTTTCAAATTGTGGTCATGAGATTGTTAAATACTCACAATGATTGTGTAATATTTATAATTTAGTGCTTACTTAGGACATGATTTGATGTGCAAGAGATAGGAAGAGAATGTAACCTTAGCCTTTGGGTGAATCTTCAAGCTCACAACAAACTAAACACTGAAAAGAGGTAATATCATGCCAAACTAAGAAATGTGAAGTTGGGGTAAAATCATAGAATTAATTTTACCAATTAGAGAGATTTTAGATTAGTTCTTACTGATTAGGTATTTATGCTATACTAAAATCAAAGATAGATAAATCCCTGTAACTGTAAGAACTCATCTGCTGAGAAAGTAAAAAACTATCCCTCTTGAATGATTATTTACATGTAGAGTTAATACAAATGTTAATAGTTCAGATAATGCATATAAGTGCCATTGAGGCTGCAATAGGCAATCTGGGTCCTGACAGCATTTGAAGGAGCATATCTGGTGAGGATCAATATACCGTCAGATAGCACATTAGAGTAAAAATGCGTGATCATGTGAAACAAGGAATGTTATAATAGGAATATTGACAGATACATCCAAATATATAACTTGACATCTTGCAAGTATGTTGAGAAACTGATCCTTCAAAATAATCAAGAAAAGTAGACCATTATCTTCAAGCACCATATTAGATTGGACTATCACACTGAAACAGTAACAGAAGTGGATTATCACACTGAAACACTCATCTTTTGTTTTGGCTACAAGCATAAAGCAATGTACAAAGAATATGCTAGTGATGAACGATGTCTAATAAAATAGTTGGTTTAAAGCTATATGAATAGACCATTATCTTCAAGCACCATATTAGATTGGTTTCTAAATTGAGCAATCCCTTTATGGATATGAGTCGACAAACATCTTCATTACAACAGAAGCAGAGAGAGTGTCTATCATAGATTTTAAAGTATGTATGGTCCAAGTGGAAAAACAAAAGATTACTTAAGTTAACTTTAAGTAAGAGGATAGGCAGCAAATGAAGCTAAAAGTTAGGCCAAGTTATTGCATTGATACTGGTTATCAAGAGGTAAAAGGATTTGCACCGAGACATATAGTTAATCTCTAGATCTTAATTGATAAAATTTACACAATCCACTTCTCACTATAAATTTCCATTCCGGATTATATGAATATATCTGAATATATGGTAAGAATCAGCAAAAATATATTCCACATAATCTCATGGATAAATCACCTAAACCAGCTCAAATCTTCAAACATGCAAAATGTATGTCTTGCTAAACCCAACAAATGTTCAACGGCGCAAAGAGAATAGAAAAGGTGAGGGATACCATCTCAACCAACTAAAACCAAGTAAGCTTTAAAACCAACACATCAATAAAACAGTAAAATAAAAGAAACTCTCACCTAGAAAATAGAAATTCTGAAAACCCTTTATTGTCTTAATGCAAGTCTTACATTATCGATTCCGGGAGCAATCTTCAGACGCAACCTTAACAAAAGAATCTCATTCATGACTACTCCAGCCAGGTACCCTAAGCAGACAGTAACTTCCGCTTGAAATTCATTACCCAGAGTAGGAAAGAAAGATGACCAAATATTGATTTCCTCACCAACCCTGGCCGGATCCACCATCCAAATCCTCATTAAATCCAATATACAACACCCTAAATATTCCGACTCCTGACCTCCTTCATCCAAATATTGGGAACAACAGATGCCAATGTGGTTTACTATTCCATCTACAACAACCCCAATCTCTTCTCTGAGTGATGGATCCCTGGCTGAAAAATTACATTTTAGGTGATGCAGAAGATAAACAACATGCGGAATCACAGCAACCTTCCTTAACGCGCTGCACACACTTGAGCGTTCATTTACCATTTGAGCAAGTCCACAGCAACCACTATTCCCTGGGGGCTGCAGACTGCTTGGTCTATAGCAGTGAAATACAACAGCAGCATAAAACCAAACAATTCCAAGAGGGGGATCATCCAAGTCCTCAATCAACTTATGATACAGTGATGCTATATTGGAGATATTCAAGACACTTTTGGGATACTCGCTTAAGAAAAATTAATTGAACATTTGAGTAAATGATCATAAATATCCAATAAGCTTTGACGATCCATCAGATTCAAGATTGGTGCATTCATGCTCAATTTGGGTTTTCTAGGCTTGTTCTAATCAGAATGAACGATGGTACAATAAAATTGAGTGTGAAAGCCGGCGTGTAGGGTTTGCCTCATATTTGTTGACTACCTAATCTTCCACATAAGCAAACAAACACGGAGTAAATTTTGGAAGCCGGTTTCATAAAGTTCATCTAATCTTTAAAAGACCCATATTATGAAGACAATCTGAAATCCAACTTAAATTTCTGAAAGCATGGAGATTTCAGTAATTGGATTGCAGCATTAAATGAAGTCACGTAACCAACCATATTCTCCACCAATTTCCCGACCCTCAATTCTCTCATGCAGCTCAATCTTCCTAGCATCACACATAATACTGTACAGATCATATACAACAGGGCTCAAAATTAGAGCACGAAATGAGTAAATTCAACAAATCTTTGGCTATCAGCACTCTGGAGGCAGGACTGCTTCGCTTCGCATTGTGAAATGTAAGTGATTTCAAGTGGCGGATCGAGCATTGTCTGGATCAAACGGAAGAAAATCGACTTGAACGATGAATAATCTGAGCTGCCGCTGTGGTATGAAGTTAAGAAGTGCTTGATCGATTAACTCGGCATGGACTCCTGATTTTGCTTCAGAGAGTTCATCTTCGCGGTAATTTGCATGCGATGCACGTATTAAACGTAAAATTCCGCGAATTGCGATTGAATTTCAAAGTGTAAAATGGGAATTAGGGAATTTTGGGGCTTAAAACCCTAGAAAGAAAGGGATGGGTGTTGGGAAAAACGGCACAATAACGTCACGACCAGTAGAGTAAATCAATTATAACTCGACAAACAATACAAATGATATCAAAAAAACGATAAACAACGAGACACAACTTTGAGGTTACCGACGAGTAGAGTAAATCAATTACAATTCGACAAACAATAAAATGATATCAAAAAAACGATAAACAACGAGACAATTTTTAGCGTAGAAAACCCCTCAAGATGAGAGTAAAAACCACAGGACCGAAGCCGCTTAAATCCACTATCACCAATTCACAATACACGATTCGTCCCTAGTACAAACTAGAGGTATACAACAATAATCTTCAAATACTTGATAATAAACAATCTTCAAGTATTCGGAATACACAACAACAACAAGACCGAGAAAGAAAAACACCGTAAATAGCTTACACAAAAAGCTAACAAAATACCCGAACTTCCAGACTCAAAACTTCGATCTATTTCGGTGAAAAGATTTGCCCAATCGCTACCAAGCTCTTGTCAAAATATCACGACGATCCGATCGGTACAACTCCAGGAAATCGAACAAGTATTTCTTTCTTTCTTTTCTCTCTTGTATCTCTCTCTTTTGTGTACGTCTCTCAAGGGGTGAAGTTACCCTCTACCAAAAACGCAGCAAAAATCTGCCTATGAAGAAACCCTAAGGCCTGAGTTGACCCTGCGTGCCTAGGCACACTCAGAAAAAAGAGTGACAAAAAGTCCCAGGGGGCCACGACACAGAAGGGTTGCGCCTAGGCATGCAGTCCAGTGAGTTCGGGCGAACTTGTAGAAAACTAGCAGGGGCCGCGGCACAGAGGGGCTGTGCCGCAGCCCGGAGTACAACGAGGTCGGGAGTTTCCCAGCAAAATTAGTGTGCCGCGGAACACTCCCTCCTGTGCCGCGGCGCGTAGTCCAGTGACTCCGGGAGGCCTATATTCCGGAAATAACTCCTACAAATCTCCCTCTTTCCGGAATATAGAAAGAGGTCGCCATCCTGGCGATCGCACAACATAACCTTCTCTCTACTCAATGCCTTAGTTAACATATCGGAACCATTATCATCGGTGTGAACTTTATCAAGTTCAAACAAACCATCCTCCAATGCATCTCGAATCCAATGATATCTCACATCGATATGTTTTGTTCTTTTGTGAAAAGTTGCATTCTTCGACAAATGAATCGCACTCTGACTATCACAAAGAACCACGTAACGCCGTTTTTGGAAGCCCAGCTCTCGTAAAAACATTTTAAACTATAAGAGCTCTTTACACGCTTCCACCGCCGCTATATATTCGGCCTCCGTTGTTGACAAGGCAACACACTTTTGCAATCTCGATTGCCATGACACGGCTCCCCCTGCAAATGTCATCAAATAATCGGATGTGGATTTTCGGTTATCTTCGTAACCTCCATATCCGAATCGAAATAACCAACAAGCATCGCTTTCCCATTTCCAAATGTGATCCCCAATTTGGAAGTACCCCGTAAATATCTAAATATCCCCTTTACGGCTTCCCAATGCTCCTTTCCCGGATTCGATAGAAAACGGCTCACTACTCTCACGGCATGAGCAATGTCGGGACTCGTACATACCATAGCATACATCAAACTCCCAACCACGGAGGCATAAGGAACTCCATCCATTTCCTCAATCTCTTCCTTCATCGTAGGGAAATCCTTGATCGTCAATTTAAAATTGTTAGTAAGAGGCGAACTAACAACTTTAGCTTTATCCATGTTAAACCGCTTAAGCACCTTATCAATATATTGCTCTTGTGACATGTGTAATTTCCGGGCTTCTCTATCCCGAGTGATTCTTATCCCAAGAATCTGTTTATCGGCCCCCAAGTCTTTCATGGCAAAAGACTTATTCAACTCTTTCTTCAAATTGGCAATTCTTTCAGCATTCTTGCCAACGATCAACATGTCATCCACATAAAGCAATAGGATGATAAAATCATCTCCAAATTTCTTGAAAAACACGCAATGGTCCAGGGCTGTTTTCCGATAGCCTTGCTCCCCCATAACCGACTCGAACTTTTTATACCATTGTCGTGGTGCTTGCTTCAAGCCGTATAGACTCTTACGGAGTCTACAAACATAATCCTCTTTTCCCTTAACCTGAAACCCTTCAGGTTGCTTCATATATATCTCTTTATCGAGGTCTCCATGAAGAAATGCCGTCTTGACATCCATTTGCTCAATCTCAAGATCAAGACTAGCCGCTATACCAAGGAACAATCGAATCGATCCTATCTTCACAACTGGAGAAAAAATCTCGTCAAAATCAATGCCTTTATTTTGACTAAAGCCCTTGACTACGAGTCTAGCTTTGTATCGGGGCAATGAAATATGCTCCTCCGACTCCACCTTATACACCCATTTATTTCTCAAAGCTCTCTTGCCCTTCGGCAACTTCACCAACTCGTACGTATTGTTCTCATGCAACGAACTCATCTCGTCTTGCATGGCATCCATACACTCCTTCTTGTTATCATCCTCCATAGCCTCCTCGAAATATTTGGGCTCTCCCTCGTCGGTGAGTAAAGCATATTCATCGGCCGAATAACGAGTGGAGGGATGACGGTTCCTCGTCGACCGTCTAAGTGGAACAAATGAGGTCATGTTCGTCATGGGTAGCTCGGGATGAACTCCATCGGTGTCATCTTGTGCCAACTCATCATTGTCACCGGCATCATGTTGTTCATTGTTTTGGCCATCATCTCCAACGGGTGTCTCAACATGTTGTGGAGGAACGGGGTCCAAATCAATAAGATCATAATTATGTTGTGGAGCCGACTCTCCATTCTCAACATCCTTCATCGTTTGATCTTCAACAAAAACAACATCTCTCGAACGAACAAGCTTCTTAGTCACCGAGTTATACAATCTATATCCGAACTCATCAAGACCATAGCCAATAAAGATACATGGCTTTGTCTTGGAATCAAGCTTCGACCTCTCATATTTCGAAATATGTACAAATGCTTTACATCCGAAAACCCGTAAGTGGCGATATAAAATGTCTTTACCGCTCCACACTTTGTCCGGGACATCAAACTTCAAAGGAACACACGACGTCAAATTAATCGCATGAACCGCCGTGTTCAAAGCTTCTCTCCAAAATGACTTTGGTAATCCGGCATGTGACAGCAAACATCGAGCTCTCTCAACCAAAGTCCGATTCATTCTCTCCGCCAAGCCATTATGTTTCGGAGTCTTCGGTGGTGACTTTTGATGTTGGATCCCTTGCTCTCGGCAATACTCGTCAAAAGGCCCAATGTATTCCCCACCATTATCCGTCTGAATACACTTCAACTTCTTCCCGGTCTCTCCCTCTACCGAGGCATGAAACTGTTTAAAAACATCTAAAACTTGATCCTTGATCTTTAACGTGTATGCCCACACCTTCCTCGAATGATCATCGATGAATGTGACAAAATATAGGCAACCACCAAGCGTCCTAGTCTTCATAGGACCACAAACATTGGAATGTATAAGATCAAGAACATTTTCCTTCCGCGAAGGAGTATGTCTCTTAAAGGTGACTCTCCTTTGCTTCCCAGCTAGACAGTGAGAGCACCTTTTAAGATGTACATCGTGAACTCCGGATAGCACCTCCTTCTTTGATAATAGCGCCATCCCTTTCTCGCTCATGTGACCGAGCCTCTTGTAACACCCCCAAAACCATCCGGGATATTACAGCGTCGTGGGCCCCGCGTCGGAACCCACCAGGCTAAAAACCATTTTCAAAAACGTTTCAAAACGCCAAAAAGGCCGATGACGGTAATATTTTGAAAATACTCAAATATATTCAAAAACATAGTTCTCAAATACCGTCATAAAATACCATTTGAAAATA
Organism: Orobanche coerulescens; assembly: GCA_033398695.1. Classification (NCBI taxonomy): domain Eukaryota; kingdom Viridiplantae; phylum Streptophyta; class Magnoliopsida; order Lamiales; family Orobanchaceae; genus Orobanche; species Orobanche coerulescens. The sequence continues at coordinate 59,448,252 of CM065803.1, forward strand.
CAAGGCGAAATGACAAAACTCAACAGTTTCAAAATGTACGTTAAGTCACCACTTATACGTACCAATAAAATAGTTTGGGGAATCGATTTACGAAATAAACCCAAGTTCGCAAAATGCCAAAAGGCCATTTTGAAAGTACACACGAGTTGGAAAGAAATACCGGGAAGCCATTTTAAAATACACACACGCAGCGGATAAAACACAGTTCAAAATACACATTTACAGTGGAATAAAACAACCAGAAAGGAGTACTCAAAACTCAAATAAATGCCACAGCTAGTATCACCCGGGAAGCTCATCTCTTCACGATCGCTAGTAGCTCGATCTCCGAGTACCTAAAATAAAGCACACGATGGGGTCAGCCACAATACGCAATAATGGTATCGATCACATCATCATAAATAATTACATACCAATGTAATAATACTGTAAAAATACTACCAATGTAATCTTACCGTCATAACCTTACCAACTCATAGTAATCCATAACATTCAATCCTTACCATAATCCACATTTTGCATTCTCAAATGACGAAATGAACTCAATTACAACCATCTGTACTGTATTCAAACAATACCAAGAATCCTCAAAACATCAGCATAACTCATAAGTGTGGAATGAACCATCTGTGCCAAATCCTGTCCGTCAGATTGCACCATCATATCTCAATCTGGATAAAAACCAATAACACACAACATATCTGTAGATCAACTACTACAAAATAATGATAACAAGTCCCGAAATATCGACGTACAGTCCGAATACTCATATGATCAATAACTAGATCAACTGATAAATCAACTGATAATATCGACAACATGATAAACCCCAACACGACTAACAAAGGATCAACAATGACCGAGAATACCATCAACAAGGTAAACTCCAAACGATCAACAATAATGGATCTCAAAGAAATAGCACCGACTGTCGAACATACCCCTCGGGCGTATGAACAACTAGTCACAAACCATCGAACATATCCAATCTTACATGGACTATGAACGACCAAAACAATATGGCTCAAAGATGGACGTCACAGTACGCCCAATCCGAAAATGTGAACGTGCACAAGCCATCCCGGGTATCAATCAAATACCCGTGTGGTTTTATACCTAATCAGTCTCACGAAGTAATCTTCTCGTGTGCACAGCCCAATGTGAGGACATGACCCCATCACACGTCTATATGTGCCCGCCCTAAAAATCCTACACATAATCGATCGGCACGCAGATATGACTCCAGATATGTCACGATGCAACATGACAACGAAACTCAAAGAATCACATATCCAATAAGGATCAAAAGACTCACCGAAGTGAACAATGACACACGGATAATGAAAGATCGACACGGCCGACAATATCCAAAACAACCATCCTGGAATCACAATCCCCAAATAATGATCAACACAACCCTTAATACCAAACAACAGTCCTGGGACCAACATCCCGCAACGAACACCCAATACAAATCTCATTAAACGAAACCTCAACTTACAACATATACAACAACTCAGCAGAAATAATTATCCCCATAGCTGAACAATACTTACATTACCCCAAAGCTGAAGACAATGTCCTTTCCACGAACAAACATCCCTGAACGAATGCACAGTTATACGAATAATCTTAAATAAGGTACCATCTATTTAATACCAATAAACTTTTATCCCGATACTCATGTCATCACGATAACTACCCTCGATATCCAACATTCCATATCATAGATCAAAGATAACTCACATATATGTCTTCAATCAAACACAATTAAATCATATACATTATGATTTATCCCAAACCACAGCACGATAAACAAATCATCATCCCGACAGTTTACATCTACAATAGCATTGCTATATAAATTATAAATTAAATGAAAGCGAAATCATTCATTGAATATTATAAGCTGAACAAGCATAAACTTGCCTCGATACCGATACCATGAAACCGCTACCAAAATCCATTGCTTTTGTCTACGAGCTCCTCAGCCCCGACCGAAAGCAATCTACGAACTCTTCAACCTCAACTGCAATGCAACGGTTATAACCAATGATCAATTATCACCACCTATTGCAATAATCGATTAACATACATTCGATAATAATCAACAACCGATATAACCAACCAGTCAAACTCAACGGCTCAACAATACCTCGATCATATACAAAACCGAACATTATAACTCAAACGATCACGAACTCATAACCACAATACAAGCCGCAACTCGATAATCAATATAACCGATCAATAAACCCAACGGTTCCACAATATCCCGATTAAACACAAATCCAACAACCCAAAAAATCAATCATGAACTCAAGACCACAATACGATTCATAATCCGATAATCATATCAATAATCAATTGAAGCTTACTTGAGAACCATAAGAAGACATCGCTTCACCGATGGGAACCGAACAAGCTCAACAATCAGTTGAAGAGCCCGTTCAAAGTATATAAGTCCCACGTAGATCTGATAGGATGCGACATGAACCTGAGAGATATGGTTATCTCGTAATACAGGATGATGATGCATCGCTCATAGATAATGAGCCTAGTACCTATACAGAAGCTGCTTCAGGACCAGAGTCCAAGGAATAGCTAGAAACCATGAAGTCAGAGATGCAGTCCATGTATGACAATCAAGTTTGGAACTTGATAGATCTACCTGAGGGTGTTAAAACCATTGGGTGCAAATGGGTCTATAAAAGGAAGAAACACATGGATGATAATCTGCAAGCCTATAAAGCTAGACTAGTGGCAAAAGGTTATAGACAGATTCATGGTGTTGACTATGATGAGACCTTTTCGCCAGTAGTCATGCTTAAATCAATTAGAGTTTTATTTGTCATTGCCGCATACTATGATTATGAAATATGGCAAATGGATATCAGAACAGGATTCCTTAATAGAAACTTACTCGAGGATGTATACATGACATAACCTAAAGGTTTTGCTCATCCAGAAAATTCTAAAAAGTTTTGCAAGCTTCAATGATCCATTTATGGATTGAAGCAGGCTTCTCGGAGCTGGAATCTTCGTTTTGATGAAACTGTCAAAGAGTTTGGGTTCATTCAAAATGAAGATGAACCATGTGTGTATAAGAAGGTTAGTGGGAGCATAGTTGTTTTCTTAGTCTTATATGTAGATGACATATTACTCATTGGAAATGACATCCCCACCTTGCAGACAGTCAAGACTTGGTTGGGAAGTTGTTTCTTAATGAAAGACTTAGGAGAAGCTGCTTACATTCTTGGGATAAAGATATATAGAGATACATAAAAGAGATTGATTGGCCTGAGTCAATGTACCTACATTAATAAAATATTAAAGAGGCTCAATATGCAAGATTCCAAGAGAGGACTCTTGCCAATGTCACATGGCATTCATCTGAGTGAGACTCAAAGTCCTTCAACTCCTGATGAGAGAGCCCGCATGAGCAAGATACCATACGCTTCGGCCATTGGGTCGATCATGTATGCCATGATTTGTACTCGACCAGATGTATCGTTTGCCCTTAGTATGACAAGTCGATACCAATCGAATCCAGGTGAAACTCACTGGATAGTAGTGAAAACCATCCTAAAGTACTTGAGAAGAACTAAGGATGATTTCCTAGTTTATGGAGGGGTGGGAAACGAGCTGGCTGTAAATGGTTACGTCGATGCAAGTTCCGAAACTGACATAGATGATTTTAAATCGCAAACTGGTTATGTGTTTGTATTGAATGGAGGTGTTGTGAGTTGGAAGAGTTCCAAGCAAAGCACGGTTGCTGATTCTGTTACAGAAGCTAAGTACCTGGCAGCATCGGATGCAGCTAAGGAAGCCGTATGGATCAAGAAGTTCGTTGCCGAACTAGGAGTGGTGCCGACCATCCAGGGTCCTATAAGCCTTTATTGTGACAATAATGGTGCTATTGCACAAGATAAAGAGCCTAGGTCCATCATAATTCCAAACATATACTCAGAAAATATCACCTAGTCAGAGAGATTGTCAGACGAGGAGATATTACAATATGCAAAGTAGTAATGGAAGAGAATGTTGCAGATCCACTTACCGAGCCTCCCTCACAAAGAAAGCATGTTGAGCATGCTAGAGCGATAGGACTAAAAGTCATGAATGAATGGTCCTAGTGCAAGTGGGAGATTGTTGGGAATAGTGCCCTAGGACATTCGATGTACCTAGATTTGTAATTGTCACATTTAAATAAAGTTATTTGATATCATTTATTTCTCGTTGATTATTATAATGTGTGCATGTTTTAATATTATAATCATCGAATAATAGTTATTCACGAATAATAAGATTATTCAAATGTCCCTGGTACAATCGCGTTGAGTAGAGACTCAATAAGTTTGATTGATAATCATCGAATGATTATGCGTATGGTATGGATCAATCTTATGGGTATTGGTTGGATAACTAATACTGGACAGACACGCATTGAGATCTCTGTATGGAAATGTCATAAGTGAATCTCAATATAACAGTATGTCAATAAATCCTTGAACCTGAGATTATCATAGAGTCCAACATGATAACTGCTATGCCTTGACGTAATCCAATGTCATCTGAAACATGGTGATCATAAAGGTTAGCGATCCGGATTAGTGGGAGTCATGTAGAGGGCAATGAATAATCGAGATGGGGATTTGTCCTTTTCCTTAGTGAGAGAGATATCTTCTGGGCCCCTCGATAAGTAGGACTGAAGGAAATGCATGGCCATGCTCAAATGAAGAGTCATTTGATTCAATTAGTCTACTTAAGATCGAGAAAGCATTTGAACATAAATAAGTATTACACACTCTATGACTTAGTTCAAATATGATATCGCGTGACAAAGGGATTTGACACGTTAAAAGGTTTAATGGACTATTAACTTATATTATTTGGGTAATCATAATATCTTGCTAGAGGCCGCTTATGATTTATTATTTAATAAAGTATTAAATAATTGCCAACATAATAGAAGCCTTTGGGTCGCACGTATGACAATTATAGACAAGTGGGAATAAATATCAACTGAGAATAATAAATATAATATTGGATATTATATTTATGAGGAGATTAAATAATAAGTAATATATACAATATTGGATATTATATATATTGTATTATTTAATAAGTTGAAGGGTAACTAAGTAAATACTAGAGTCTTGACTCTAGGGTTTACTTAGTATAAATATAAAGTCTTGGACAAGGAGTTGTAACAAGAAGAAAATTACACAATCTTAGCCAAAAAGAAAAATCTCCCCCCTCTTGGTCTTACTAGACTGACCGAAATTCTTCTACTTTAGAAGATTAATATTGGTCATCTTGTCTTCATTTAGTTGATCTTGATCGATAGTACAATCCTTCTAGTAAGAAATTTATATTGTACTATTTATCAATATTATTCGTAAGGATCTAACAATTCGACTTGTGGAATTGTTCGTGTGTGGATCACCCAAAGAGGAAGGTGATATTCATCTGCTTCTAGTCCGGTTCAGATCCGTTCTTCGAATTAACGTAATTCGACGAACTCTTAATAAATCAATTAAATTACTCTATGTAGATCCTCGTCTGGGTTTTTCGTTAATTTATTCCGCTGCGTTTTACTCAATTTTATTGTATTAGATACACGCAAAACCCAACATGAAGAAAAGACTTGATAAGGCAAGAGGAGTACGGGTGGATGAGTTGTTATGTGTCTTGTTGTCATATCGAACCACTTCAAAGAATTCTACTGGAGCAACTCCTTTCATGTTGGCTTACGGAACTGAGGCAGTAGTCCCTATAGAAGTTGCTCTTACATCCCTCCATGTGGGACAATTTGATGAAGAAGCTAACCAAGAGGGTCTGAAAGCGGCATTAGATTTAGTTGATGAAGCTCATGATGAGGCCTACGCTAGAATACTGGAGTACAAGAAGAAGGCTTCAGCCTACTATAACCTTCGAGTTAAGGGAAGGTACTTCAAAGAAGGACATCTAGTTCTTGGAAAGTTGGAAGCATCAACCCCTGGTGATGGTGGAAAGTTATTCCCTAACTTGGAAGGACCATACAAAATCAAGAAGACCAGAGGTCCACGATCTTATCAGTTGGAGACACTGGGGGCATGGAGATACCCCGAACATGGCATGCAGCAAATCTTAGGATTTTTTATCAGTAGATTTAGGAGTATTTTGCTTCAAAACTGTTTCATAGAATTATCTTTTGAATAAAGACGTTGTGACCACTAGGGGTAGAACTTATTCTCAAATTTGATGATTGAATTTTGTTTGGGCCAAGTGGCCCTTATCATAACGAAAGTCCCTTAGTCTTTTTTCTTAAACTTGTTATTCTACTCATGCATGAAACCTACACAGCTATGCCAAGAAGCAAAACACTACGAAGAAATAAATATAGAGTTTATAAAAACACAAATAAAGCCCCGAAGGGCAATCATCCAATAATAAATAAAGATAAGACCACGCAGGGTCACTAGTACTCTAAGACCACGCAGGGTCACCATGAGTCTAAGTAAAGATAATGAAACTAAGGGATAGAGTACTATGACAATCCCATCTCATTGTCCAACACAAGATCAGGAATGAAAGGAGCATGATCCGAAGAAGGGGTAGGAGTGCTCGGAAGAACTGAGAATGAAGGGCCTGGAGCAGGTAAAGTCACAATAGGGGCAGTAGCAAAAGGGTTCTTTAAGACTGAAGTATAAAAGTCTGGAACAACCCTCTCAATCTCCCCCACAATATGAGTGAAACATGTCTTATAAGTATCCGGGACACGAGACTGGGCATAAGCATGAAGGCGACCCTTGTAAGCCGCTGACTGTAGAAAAGCTGGTACCACCATCTCCAACATGACCTCAAGCTCTTCATTCTTCTTGCGAGCTCCATATGCCTCGGTCTCTGCCTTTTGAAGCATGAAGAGCAGCCTGAAAATAGGCATTAGCCTAAAACCCGACTCAAAGGCTTCTACGAGCATACATAACTCTCCTGTTTAATAACAAGGTCAATCAGCCGGTTCAGGAAACTTGGCCTCGTAAGGGCCCCGGATCTCAAAAGCTTTGACTACGATGTCAAATTTCTTCTTGGTCAAAATGCACTCTATGTTGTGTGCTTCTAAGTGTACAGTGGTAGGATGCGCCTCTATAAACTCGTACAAAATTTCACATAAATCTTTAGAACTACAATATACAAGAATGGATTCAAGGTCCTTACCTGAAGGCTCCTTTTCTTGAGATAAAGAAGATGAGTCAAAGACATTTGAGTCCTCCATTTGAAATGTATCAAATAGAAAATTTCAGAAGAAGTTGTTTCTCCTACCAGTAGGGGAAAATGGGAGAAATGTTGCACTATCTGCGGGATTTGATTCAAAATGGTCCAATAACTTTTCACCTTTTTTGAAATAGTTCCAAGAAACTTCGAGTTTCAAAATCAGTCCCAAAAAAGTTTGAATTGTACAATTTTGACCCCAATTTTCATCGGCGCAGGTAAACGACATGAAACGACGCTGTTTTTTCTCACGCGCAAATCACGTGCCGCTTTAAATTGAGGGTTTCCAGCGAGGGCGTGACTGGGCACGACGTGTCACGCTGACTAGGATTTAATAACCAATCAGAACATTACTAAGGACACATCATCGGACACTCAAAACCCTTTAATCTAAAAACAAAAAATGCTAAAAATCAGTTAAAATTGAAATCGCACTTCAAAATCGAAGTCGCACGGTAGAAATCAAATCCCCAAATCAAAAACCCTACCTTCACAAACACAAACACACAATCCACTTCAGAATCCCAAACCCAAATCGCGATGAACCCTATCGTAAAATCCCCAAATCACGACAAAGGTTCAACCTTAATCTCTACAGGAGCAGGCCGGCGGTAATCTACATGAGCAGCGCGCAGCGCGATGCTACGCTACAAAAGCGGCGCGATGCATTTGAGAAGACGAAGATGCAACCCTAATCGCTGCAGCAAAAGTGACGAAGATATGGTTTTTGTGCGTAGGAAAAACGCAATGAAGTGGCCCATCCCAAAATATGGTATGCGATTTGTAGTGCTTGGTGATTTATTGTTTGTTTTTTTCTGAAAAGATTCCTTCCCTTCAAAAGTCGAGACCAGTGGTCCCTTTGCGCACATTGTTTGAACTTAACACATGTCTTTTTTGTTTTGTTCTGTTTTACAGATTGTAAAAGTGACTATCTCACTGTAGTTTTGCATTTTGGGGGCACATTTCAGAATATGCCCTTGACTCAGTATGTGGGTGGGGACACAGTTGTGTTTGATTGGGTCAAAGCTACTGAGGTTAGCACAAAAGACTTAGATGGGTTTAGTAAACAGACAGGGGTTAACAATGTTCAAAATTACCAAGTTAGGATCAAAGATAAGGTGTTTAAGTTATGCATTGATGATAATGGCCTTAGACAGTGGGCAAGTAAGTTTCTTGTGTTTAGGAAGATTCACATATATGCTGAATCCTTGCCAGTAGAGGGGGAACAAGAGGAAATAGAGTCTGGTGAAGATCCTGACTACTTAATAGGGAATGAGTTGTCTTCCTCTGATGATGAGGAGTTTGATGAAAATATAGATCATGTGGAGGGTGATTTAGAGGCCATAAATGAAGAGAATATCTTACCAAGTACCAACTTTGTTCAAGTGGAATTGGATGCTCCTAGGCAAGTGGGTACTGATAATTTGAGGGGAGTTAGTGTTGAAGATTTGGACGAGGAAGATGAAGATAACAGTGATGTGAGGGAGATCCAGATGTTGTTGATGGGGGTGATGAATATGACTTTGATGAGAACAGGATTTCTGATGAAGACAATGATGAGCCTAATTATCCTATCTTCAATCCTGACACCACCTTTGACCCACAATTCACTGTAAGTCAGATATTCTCAACAAAGTCAGAGTTTAAGAAAGCTGCTCAGTCTCATGCCATTAAACACAAGAGGAGCATTCGTTTCACTAAAAATGATGCTAGGAGGATTTATGCTAGGTGTGATGATGATAACTGTAAGTGGAAAATCAATGCTGTGGGAAGAAAGGATGAAATAGCATTTCAGATTAGGGTCTATGAGGACAAACACACCTGTGCACCTACTCAAAAAGTGAAGAACTTGACTTCTACTTGGTTGAGTGAGAGATTCCTTCATAGATGGGAATCAGATGCCGAAAGGGGTATATCTGGGTTCATGCTTGATTTATCTCATGATACAAGACTAATGGTGTCAAGGCAGTAGGTGTACAATGCTAAGAGAAAGGCTATACTGAAGATTGAAGGTACATGAAGGCATATGAGCATCCTATCTTTGGCATGAGCTATGAGGCTTTATGGGGTGAGACCTTGTATATCCCTCCACTGCCCCCTAATTTTGGGGAGAAGACCAAAAGAGGGGAAAAAAAAAGCAAAGAAAAGGAGGTTAGAGCCTGATGAGAAGGCTAAAAAGACTGGAAAGAAGAAGTTGAAAAGGCAACAGACCACCCTCACTTGCAAAAAATGTGGTGGTAAAGGCCATAATTCAGCTGGTTGTAAAAACAAAGAGGTATGAATTGTCTGACTATTGATTCTTTTAGTTTATTTAGTTATGTCTTGTCTGATTGTACTAACCCTAAAATTCTGATTCCTATAGGCTTAAGGTGCAAGTGCCATAATTCAACCAAAAGTCAGAACAATGAGTTGCAAAAAATGTGGTGGCAAAGGCCATAATTCAGCTGGTTATAAAATCAAAGAGGTAATGATTCCTTTAATTTCTGATTATGATATGCTTATATCTCAAGTGAGAATTTAACTGTAATTATTGGATATGTTTAGATTGAAGGATCTGTAACTTTTTGGATATGTTTACTTTGACACATTTGTGATTTTTGGATATATTTAGATTGAAGGAGCATCAAGTGGGAGTGTTGATCCTCCTCCACAATCAAGCTGCACTTCAGTAGATGAAATCTTGGTATTGTTCTTTAAAATGATGATTTCGGTGTTTATTTAATGGCAGTGAATAGTGATGATATTACTGATTGGTGCTTATTTGTTTCAGATTGCCCCACCAATTGTGAATAATGATGATATTACTGATCTCACTATTGAGTTTGATGAACTTTTGGAGGCTAATCTTCATAGGCATAAAAGTGAGTTAACAACTGAGGAATACACCAGCAACTTCAAATGGGGAAAAATGTTGGAGCACCATCTGTTCAGTTCAGGGCTCCTCCTCCTCATCCACCTGTAGCCAGTGGCCAGTTTACCACCAGAGCTCCCCAAGTTTCCAACCAGGGCTCCTCCAATTTGAAGAAAATTGTTGTTGATAATAAAATCATAAGTATATGGAGTTATCCTCATAGGAAAGCACCGCAAAATGGAAAGGCAAGAAGAAAATGGGCTGAAAGCCAGTAGAATCTGAACTTTTTGTCACTTTTGATTGAAGAGGAGTTAAATGATCAATTTAATTGATTAATTACTGTTATTGTTTAAATTGATCTTATTAAAACTCCTTAAGTTTTTGGAATGATGTGGATGACTATAACTTTTTGTGTGCTTAAGAATTATGGGGAATGATGTCAATGATGTGGTATGTAAAACAATGGCATTTACTGGTGATATATAATGGATGCAAAATTATGCAGGGACCTATCATTGATGCAAGGTTATAGTTTACAATTCAATACATAACACAAAATAGTGGTGTTCATTGATGTTCAAACCTCCTGATTACATTACGTAAGACAAAACAAAACAACATTTCCTAAAAAATACATACTAAAACCAATCATCTTAGCCAAGCCAGCCATCTTAGCCAAACCAATCATCTTATGTCCAACTCTTTACCAATTTGTTCAGGGAACATCTTAGCCAAACCAGCTACTACACAAATCATAACAGACAGTTTTAAAAAAGAAATAAAGATACAACTGCGATTCTTGTCATCTTTTTCTGCCCCCTCCATTTTGATCTTCAGTTTCTGATTTTCAAACTTCAGCTCTCTGAGTGATTTCATTCTGCAACATGATCTTTTCATCCATTTTCTCGTCAATGCGTTCCATATTTATTACCTCCTCTTTGTGTTGATTAATCCTTTTCAGCAATCCAGGTATTATTTGCTTTGCCCTCTCACATAAAGGTGCATCAACCCAACGGAAGAACTTGCAATATGCACCGTTCTACAAAAACCAATAGGAGATTTTTTTTTGAATAGCAATTGAATATCATAGGAGAATATTTTTGAATAGCAATTGAATATCATAAACACTCACACAAATCAAACCTCAAAAATCGAACCAATCTGACCTTTTAAAAAAAATTGCAACAACACACTTGAATCACATAAAATTGCAAAAAATTGAATAGAAATCGCACCAATCTGACTTTGATAAAAATCGAATAAACCCTAAATCCTAAGAATCGAATAGAAATTGAACCAATCGAATATTATCCTTTCTTTTCGCTCGTGTATGTTTTCGTGTATAACACTCAAAAACTTATCAATATAAGCACAATTACAATAACAAGAATCTGTAAATCAATATTTGATCAATGAATCAATTGCTTTGAGTTGTTGTATGGTTTGATACCAAATGGTTTGATATTTATAGGCAATTTCCTCCAACTAGCCGTTAGCTCCCGCTGCCTTCATTACGTACGTTACGCTTCTTCGGTAGCGTACATTACGTGTATTATGTACGTTAGTCCCCTCATGTTACGTACGTTATGTATAATGCAAAATATCCGTTGATATGATGATGTATGCCATGATGTCACAACGGGCATATAGTTTGAATTCTAATTCAAACTCTTCATTACGTACGTTATGCCCTTTTCATTACGTACGTTATCTTCTTGCTTTAGCGCACGTTATTCTTGTTGCATTGCGTACGTTATTCATGTTCTGTCCGGCTTTTTGCGTCTTCGACTTCTTCGTTGTTTTGTTTTGCTTTTTTTTTCTTTGTTTAACAACTAATCATCAAAACTCGATAATGAATATTTGGAATAAAATATTACAACAGATTCATATTGAGATGATATTATTGATCGTGTCGATCATTCATTCTTGATGAACAATGGTTTCGGGTACTTTCTGTTGTCTTCGCTTCAATTCGGTGAGTTGATTTGAGCCTTGTTGGATTCGTGTTTCAATTTGGTGAGTTGCGTTGATCCTTGTTGGATTTGTGTTTCACTTTCACTTTCATTATCATGGCATTATGGAGTATATGTGCCGGTGGTAATGTGTAGGATTTTCAGTCGGGGATATATGTTCATGTGTAGTAGTTCACATTAGACTTTTCACATGGGAGGTAGATTCCGTGAGACTAATTAGGTACATAATCACACGTATGTTATCAGGATTTCGTTGGTGATATATGTACGAACATATTTCCATCCCGTGCATAGTGTGACACCCGTCCTATGTGTCTTATGATTTGTCGATTCATACAACACTAGATGTCCTCTCGTGCGATGCACGGCGTAAAATGTTAAATATTTTATTATATTAGTAATATGTGATTGAATTTCAATAATACTGTAAAATTATTAGAAAATATACATGAACCAATATACATACACATACACATAAACTATTTTTTTAAAAAAAAAATAAGAAAAAATGTCCATTGTGGACGGGGGGTTGAGGCGGTTAATTTATAAATCTAAGGGCACATGATATGAAAACCATAAGTTAATTAAGCATAGTCATTTATTTTTCATGTAGGACAATATGAGTCTTATATCTAATTCTATAAACTATAAATTAAATTATATTTATTATTATCAACTTTCATTAAAAGTATTCAATCCATATTCTTACTAATATATTTTTTTTATATGATTTGGCATTATAATAATTATTTTATTATTTTACAATCAGAACAAAATAATTCTGAAAAATCAAATAACTGTTGAAGTACAAAAGTATGAAAATAAACTAAAAATATATATTTTTTTTAATATTCTTATATTTTTATATGGTAATATTTTAGTCATCTAATTTATCATTATTATATTTAAATTACTTTATATATATATATATATATATATATATATATACTATATGGATGTCAAATTAAAGAGTCCGAAGTAAGAATTAATTTGATATATTTTTTATCAAAAATAAAATTGATACGAAAAAGTTATAATTGTTTAAACTATTAAGTTAAAAATAGAAGGAATAAAATGAGAGGAAATTTTTAATTGGTAGATATTATATATTGAAGAACCCCCTAACTTCCCTTCCAAACTAAATATTTATTTTTTTTTGAGATTTTTAAAAAGGGAAATAATGTGGTGATGACACATGTCCTTTAAATTTTCTTGTGACTCTCTTTTAATATTAAGTATGGATGTGTGATTGCGTATTCACCTAGGGATAGAGTGCGTTATTCGCCTTTAGAATAATCTATTGACCTCAGGAGAGGCGATAGAGTACTTTAGTAACCTTCGCCTTCAATAAATTGGAAAATCATTAAATTTAGATAATCGATAGTAAATTCGGATAAACCGAGGTGGATTCAGAATCCTAGATTGATTCCATATTTGATCTTCTTCCTTTGAATAATTGATTCTATTATTCCTTTGTTTTTTTTAGTAATTTTCCTTAATTATTTCTTACACCTAAAATTTCGACAGTTCAGATAAAATTAGAATACGAATAAATCAGTAGTTAGTAATTCAGTCCTCGTGGTAACGATATCTGACTCATCATTTTATTACTTGTCTACGATAATGTGCACTTGCGTTAAACGAAATTCGCAACAAAGTACAAAAATCGAGAATTCAAAAACTCCTCCTAAACAACGATATCATCATGACAAAGCCTGTTCAAAATTGAGAACTATAAAAGTTCGACAAATTTGGGTTACTAAAGGAACGATTGTCCTGAATACCATTAGCATTGTTAATTATGGAGGACCCAAAAGGGATGGGGTACCAAAACAACCACAATGAACTAATTTTGGAGGTACCGTATTCAAAGAAAAGCAAGTGGTACATAGATAGTTGTTGTTCGAGGCACATGTGCTGCACCAAAGAGCTATTCGAAGAACTCGAATATCAAGAACAAGGACATGTAACCTTTGGTGACAACAAAAAAAGGGAATATTAAGGGCACCGGTAAGGTCGGTAAGGAACCTTCTCCGTCTATTAATAAAGTTTTATTTGTTGAAGGCTTGCATCATAATCTTCTTAGTGTCTCTCAATTGTGCGACGATGGTTTTAAAATCCTTTTTGAAGAAACTCATTACGCGGCTTTTAGAAATAATAAAATTGCCTTTATCAGTTTGAGATGCGTAAATATTTATATTGTCGATCTTAATGACAAAAATTCATTCAATGAAAAATGCCTTATTACTTTAGATGAAAATGCATTTTTGTGGCATAGAAAATTGGAACATACATCTCTATCGATCATTTCAAAACTTTCGAGATATGATTCAGTTCGTGGCTTACCCAAACTTAAATTTGATCGTAAACATTTGTGTGAATCTTGCATAAAAAGGGAAACATACTCGAGAATCTTTCAAACCAAAATTTGTGATTTCTACTAGTCGTAGTCTTGAACTTGTGCATATGGATCTAATTGGTCCATCTAGACATGTTAGCCTAAATGGCAAACTTTATACGTTGGTAATTGTTGATGATTTTTCTTGATTTACTTAGGTCAGATTTCTTGCTCATAAAGATGATACTTTTTCCGAGTTTTCTAAATGGTGTCATTTGGTACAAAATGAGAAAAAACCTGCCATAATCTCTATTCGTACCAATCATGGAGGTGAATTTGATTGCACCCCATTTGAACTTTTCTATGACAAGTATGGAATTAACCACAATTTTTCGGCTCCTAGAACTCCGCAACAAAATGAGTCGTTGAAAGAAAAAATCGGTCTTTGGAAGAAATGTCGAGAACAATGTTAATTGAATACTCTCGTGTATTTTATACTTGCACTAGCAAAACAGTGGAGTTTTGCTAACCCCCGAGTATTCGGGGGGTGGATGTCTCAGACAAGGCCCGTGTACTTGCAAAGTTCTCGGGGAGCGAATCACAGGATCGATACGAAGGATGATGGAAGACGACGATACTAATCACATGAAGACCAGTTGTTGAGTATTTTGGTAGAGTTTTGTTGTTTGTCTGTCCGTTGTGTTATTCTTCCGTTTTATGGGAACGTTGATGTATTCCAACCCCTGCGTGGGTATGAGTTGTGAGAAAGAGTTATGTATGTTCGATGTGTATGTCGTGGTAAAAGACCAAATCAGTCTAGTGATTCGTTATTAGCCATGTTGGCATGTATCTATATGTTGTGTTTTCCACATTTAGCCTGGTAGATCCTCACGGAGAGGGTCCGCGGTGCTGTAATATTCCCAATTGGTTTGGGGGTGTTACAATAATGGTCTCCCAGTGAAGAATAAACCAAGATTGGTTGCTCAAGGATATAATCAAGAGGAAGGGTTGGATTATGAAGAAACCTTCGCCCCTGTTACCCGTCTTGAGGCTATTCGCCTTTTGTGTGCCTTTGCCGCCTACAAGAAGATCAAACTCCATCAAACGGATGTAAAAAGCGCGTTTTTAAATGGTGTCATTCAGGAGGAAGTGTATGTCAAGCAACCGCCAGGATTTGAAGACTAGGATCGTCCAGATCATGTATACAAGCTCCATAAAGCTCTCTATGGATTAAAACAAGCTCCGAGAGCATGGTATGAACGTCTAAGTTCCTTTCTTATTTCTAATGGGTATAAAAGAGGTAATGTTGATAATACCCTTTTTATCAAGAACTTTGGTAATAATATGCTTATTTGTCAAATTTATGTCGATGATATTGTTTTTGGTGCAACTAACGAATCTCTGTCCCTAGAATTTTCAAATCTTAGGAAGGGAGAATTCGAAATGAGCATGATGGGAGAGTTGAAATACTTTCTCGGACTCCAAATTAAGCAACTCAAAGACGGAATATTCATTCACCAATCAAAGTACGCCAATGAGCTCTTAAAGAAATTTAAGATGGAAGGATGCAAAGAAATTTCTACACCTATATCTTCCACTCTTAAACTCGACAAAGACGAGAAAGGTAAGTCTGTTGACCAGAAACAGTATCAAGGTATGCTTGGGTCTCTACTTTATTTAATTGCTTCTAGGCTTGATATTATGTTCGCTACTTGTCTGTGTGCTCGTTTTCAAGCCAATCCTAAATACTCTCATCTTATTGCTTGCAAACGTATTTTTCGATATTTAAAAGTTATTGCTGGTTTAGATCTGTGGTATCCATCGAGCATCGATTTTGAACTTTTTGCATATAGTGATGCAGATTTTGGTGGATGCAAAATTGATAGAAAAATTACAAGTGGTACTTGTCATTTCATGAGTTCATGTCTAATTTCATGGGGTAGTAAGAAACAAACTAGTGTAACTACTTCTACAGCTGAAGCAGAATATGTGGCTGCAAGGAGTGCATGTGCACAGATTTTGTGGATTAAAAATCAATTACTAGATTATGGCATTGAGCTTAAAAATACTCCAATTTTTTGTGAAAATATGAGTGCCATAAATTTGAGCAAAAACCCCATACTGAATAGTAGGACAAAACACATTGAAATTTGTCACTATTTTATTCGTGACCATGTCCAAAACGGGAATGTGTGTCTGCAATTTGTTGGTACTAATGAACAATTGGCGGATATTTTTACAAAACCATTACCCAAAGATGCTTTCAACTTCATTCGCATAAATTTAGGAATGAGACATGTTGATCAATTTTAAGTTTGCATATTCATCATTCACAGCAAAAATGGTCATGGAAAAACAAACAGATATCATCAAAAAATATCACTATTCATTTGGTCAGTGTTACGGCCGCTATAGACAGAAGATTATGTACGTAAAGGATATTACGTACGTTATGCAGGTTTGGCTTACGTACGCTATGTACCTCAGGATTTTGGGCAGAAGGTTTTGATATTATATTATAGCCGGTATTCCTTTATATAACGTACGTTATTAACCCCAGTTTACGGCCGTAATGAAACGTAACATACGTTACGCGCTGTTCCCTGCTACTTTTATTTCCCGACTCATCAAACTCTTTTTCATTTCCCCCAGAACTCAAACCCTATTTTCGATCGCCTCATCTGAAATTCTCACAAAAATCGATCGATTCTCTCCATTTTTTACTTTAATCAACAACAAGTTTCAATACTCATCGTGTCTACAAGATCCAGCAAGAAAAGAACGGGAGAAACATCTCAATCTTCATCCCCTCAAGCCAACGGACCCTAATTCCGAAATCCCCAGGCGTCGAAAGTCTTCCATGAAATATTGATTGATGAAGAGGTAACACTCAGTCATCACTTCAACTTTGAATCTTTGAAATTTGTTGGTGTGTATATAGAGGAATTTTTCGATATGCTTGGGATCAATAAATTTGGTAGTCTTGCTCGACCGATATATGTTGATTGTGTCCGTGAGTTCTATGCAAATTTCTCTACGTCTTATGATTCGATTGGTTCAGTTGTTATAAACTCTCTTGTTCAAGGTAAAGTTATAAACTCTCTTGTTCAAGGAATACCAATCTCTATTGATGCCGCAAAACTGTCAGGAAGTTTTTGGGCTGCCTAACGAAGGTTTAGTTTGTACCGGAAATCTGGTTCCGGATGAGGAAGATGTTATTATCAACATGCAGGATTGGGAACATGAACCTTTAAACGAATTCACCGTTCGATACTTCCTAAAATCTAAAGCTGTTATTGAAGTGAATTCTGACAAATTTGAAAATAATGACTTTGGCCTAAATATCCGACTTCTTCACAATGCTATTACTAGAAGTCTTATGCCAAAAGTGAATGCCCAACAACGTCTCGTTAACATTGATATGGAAATCATTTATCACATTCTGAATGATAATCAAGTCAATTTTTCTCGAGTTGTGATGAAATGGTTTGTGGAAAAGGGAATGATATTCCACAAGAAAGGTTATATGAAGGTAAACCGGCAAAGAAAATCTGGAATGCCTTATGGTTCTATTCTGATGGAAATCTTTGAGAAATCCGGTGTTGATCTGTCTGGTTTGCATGGAGTTGCCATCCCACGGGGAAGTTTGGTTCATGAAGGAACCATCCGCACGATGAAATATTTGTAGACCCATAGCCGAGGATGGGTTTTCTTTGCTTATCTAAAGGGTGACGATCATTTGGTTGATGGTGGTAAATTGCCTCGTCCGGAGGATAAAGTTTCGTCTAGAGGCACTCAGTTTGAGTGGCCTCGTCTGAGGTCATTATCTGCCCAGCCAGGCCCGTCCAGAGTTAGTAGAGGAAGCTCGTCGTCTCAAATGGAAATAAGAATGGACTGGCTAGAGAAGGAGGTGAAAGAAGTCAAGATCATGGTCCAGAGTATCTGCACTCATTTCGCCATTCCTCATCCGCCTCCCGAAGCTGACCTTGACTAGTTGATGGTCCTTCGAATGATGATTATCTTCGTTATTATCGACCAAACATTTTCATGCATTTTACTGGTTTTTAAACATTGATGGTTTATGGTTTCTCATTTTCGTATGTTTTTTCGTAGTTTTTGGTACTCTTTGACATTATCTTGATATGATATTGCTTATTTGTGCCATTCACTAAATGTGATTATGTTGAGATCTTTTTCAGGTGAATACACCCCTTTTACACTTTTTGTTAATGACAAAAAATGAGAGTAAATATGCATAATTTTGAACTTCATATTGGATTATGTTGAATTTATATAATTAACGAAGGGGGAGTTATTTTCAGGGGGAGCTTTTCAAAATAAAATTTATGACCCTCAAATTTTTAAAGTTCAAAATTTTCAAGTATTATTTTGTCACACTACTACAAAATACCCATTTAACAGCGGACAATTAACAGCGGTTATGTTAAAACAGCTGTTAAATTTGTGCGGTGGCACGGTTCGTAAATATTATGAAAAATTAACAGCGGTTAATAAAGAAACCGTTGTTAAATTAAGACAGTTAACGGCAGTTTTCTTCAAACCACTGTTAAATTCGGAAAATTAACGGCGGTTGCTTAATAACCGCTGTTAATTTTGGAAATTTTACTGCGGTTACTTGAAAACCGCCGTTCTTTTTCTTCTTTTAATAGCGGTTATTGATAACCGCTATTAATATTCCATTTAATTACTGCCCAGTTTCTTTCCTTCTTTCTTTCTTTCTTCTTTTTTCCTTTCTTTCCTCCTACGCTTCTGACTCCCCGACTTTTCACAGTCGACCCACGACCTCCGGCGACCTCATGACCCCCGCGACCTCCGGCGACCTCGCGACCCCCGCAACCTCCCCGATGTTTCGCAATCGACCACCGCGAATTATTGGGTAATTATTCCGAACTCTCTTCTTTGTTCCTATTTGGTAATTTTATCTAGTCTTTTAAGGATTGTTGTGTGCTGTTTAATATGTGTGTGTTGTGTGTGTATGTGCATGTATATGTGTGGCAGTGTGTGTGCGTGCAGTGTGTGTATGTGTATTGTGTATGAGGCTGTATTGTGTTGTGTGTGTGTGTGTGGCAGTGTGTGTGTGTGTGTATTGTGTGTGGCAGTGTGTGTTGTGTGTATTGTTTGTGTGTGGACTTTTAATTATACCTCGATTGTTTTGGAGAATAATGTTAAAACCTCAATAAAATCACAATAATCACAAACGTGGTATTCAAATGCACATAACGGACAAAATATGTATGCGCGTGTGCACTATGTGTATGCGAGTGTGTAATGTAGTTTTACATGTTATTTTCTTCTTGTTTGTCGTATAATTTAATCGATTTAGTTGAGTGTGTGTGTTTAATTATGTGTGTTGCTTTTGACAACACTATTTTGTGGAACACGAATTATTTTGGGATAGATTTGGTTAACTTCTTAAGGATCTTCTTCCTTTGGGATAGATGTTAACTTTCGTCTTAAGGATCTTCTCCCAACAGTTCGTGCAGATAGAGTTAGCAATCTTGACAAAGCCATAAGTTGACGTAGTATACAGTTAATTCTATTTTGACAACCGTCGTTCATGTTTCTATTTTAAACAAAAGTTATAGGACTACCATACCTTTGTCATTCTCTCTGTCAAAACAATTTTCAAAAAGTAAGTAATCATATAGAAATGAAATTCTTCCCCTTATACAAAACAATAGAAAATTGATGAACATAGTATGTATAACAGAAAAGAAGAAATGGATCGAAGTTGGATGAATGCAAGTCGTGCGAGTGCGGAGTATGACAATGGAATTGAGCAATTTCTTAAATTTGCTCGACAACATCGCTTGGAACCCGATGAACGATACTTTTGCCCTTGTGTGAAGTGTATGAATGGGAGACGACATGAGGATGACACAATTCGTGAACATCTTGTTTGTGAGGGGATAAACACCAACTATACGATGTGGATATGGCATGGCGAAATAGTAGATGTTCCAACTGGAAACACTCATGTAGATATAGATGGTGATCAATTTGAAGAAATGATTCGTGATGTCGGACAAGAATCATTTCAAAGAGCTCATGTTTATGATGCGTTGAAAAATGATTCAGAGACTCCATTGTATCTGGAGTGTGAAAATTTAACACGTCTATCTGTCGTGTTGAAGCTAGTTAATTTGAAGGCAATAAATGGGTGGAGTGACAAAAGTTTCACCGAATTGCTCCAGTTGATGAATGAGATGCTACCAAAAGGCAATACATTGCCTAAGCGTACCTATGAGGCGAAGAAGGTTTTGTGTCCGATGGGTATGGAGTATAAAAAAATACACGCTTGTCCCAATGATTGCATACTGTACAGAAAAGAGTTTGAAGAATTGCATAAGTGTCCTAGGTGTGGGGTATCACGATACAAAGTGAAGAATGATGGAGAGAACACACAACAAGGACCTCCCGCGAAGGTCTTATGGTATCTTCCGATTGTTCCAAGGTTCAAGCGATTGTTTGCTAATAGATATGATGCAAAGAATCTCACATGGCACACAAATGAGAGAAAATGCGACGGGCTAATTCGTCATCCGGTGATCTTGCCTGATGGAAGAAAATAGATCATTTATTTTCAGATTTCGGGAGTGACGCAAGAAACCTTAGGCTTGGACTTTCCATAGATAGAATGAATCCGTTCGGTAACTTAAGCACCAAGCATAGCTCTTGGCCTGTTTTACTTGTGATATATAATCTACCTCATTGGTTATGTATGAAACGGAAGTACGTTATGTTGTCAATGATGATTTCAGGACCAAAACAACCAGGAAATGACATAGATGTTTATCTAAGTCCGTTGATTGATGACTTGAGAATGATGTGGGATGAAGGGATTTACGTGTTTGATGGTTACCGCCAGCAAAGTTTCAAGTTGCGTGCAATGTTATTTTGTACGATTAATGACTTTCCTGCATATGGAAACTTGAGTGGATATATTGTGAAGGGACATCATGCATGTCCTATATGTGAAGAAAACACAAGCTACATCCAGTTGAAATATGGAAATAAAACAGTTTACACTCAACATCGGAGGTTTCTCAGTCGCCATCACCCGTATTGTAGATTGCGAAAAGCTTTTAATGGATTCCCAGAAAATAGACTTGCGTCGATGCCCTTAACAGGTGAGCAAGTGTACGATCGTGTGAAGAACATAAATACTATATTTGGAAAAACTAAAAAGAAGGCTGCTACGACAAACATTTGGAAGAAGAGGTCAATATTTTTTGATCTTCCTTACTGGAGACATCTAGATGTTAGACATTGCATAGATGTTATGCATGTCGAAAAAAATGTTTGCGATAGTGTGATCGACACACTTCTCAATGTTAAACACAAAACAAAGGATGGTGTCCAGGCTCGTTAAGACTTAGAGAAAATGGGTATACGTCCTCAGTTGCATCCGCAAGTAGTCGGTAAACGAACTTATCTTCCCCCGGCATGTTATACTTTATCCAGAAGAGAGAAAATCAGCTTTTGTAATTGTTTACAAGGCATTAAAGTGCCACAAGGTTATTCGTCGAATATTAAGAGTCTTGTATCGGTGCAAAATCTGACATTGGTCGGCTTAAAGTCTCATGACTGTCATGTCTTGATGCAACAACTTCTAGCTGTGGCTATACGTGACGTCTTGCCTAAAAAAGTGAGAAATGCCATAACTCGCTTGTGTTTTTTCTTCAATTCTATATGTAGCAAAGTGATTGATCCTTTGGTTTTGGATGAGTGGAAAAGCGAGATTGTTGTTATCTTGTGCCAATTGGAGATGTATTTTTCTCCTTCTTTTTTTTGATATTATGGTTCACTTACTTGTCCATGTAGTTAGAGAGATTGAAGAGTGTGGCCCCATTTATTTGCGATGGATGTTTCCGATTGAGCGATACATGAAGATTTTTAAAGGGTATAGTAAAAACCCATTTCGTCCAGAAGCATTGCAGAAGAAGCAATCGAGTTTTGCACAGATTACATGTCACAAACACCATATGTAGGGCTTCCGAAGTCTCGACAAGATGGGAAACTTAATGGAAAGGGTACACGGGGTGTTAAAATATTAACCAAGAATCGCGATGAGGTGCTTCAAGCACATTTATACGTTTTGAATAACACTGATGAGGTTCTTCCATACTTGTCTGCTCACAAGAATCTTTTGAAGACAAAGAATCCCCGAATGAGCGAGAAATGGTTGTTGATTGAACATAATAAGACTTTTTTGAGGTGGTTTAAGGTACAAATCTCCGAAAGTGATAGCGCATCTGAAATGTTAAAATGGCTAGCTTACGGGCCGAAGTCCGATGTCGTAACTTGGAATGGATATGATATCAATAAGTACTCATTCTATACAAAGTCACAAGATGACAAAAGTTCGGTTCAAAATAGCTGAGTTACTCTTCAAGCCGAGTCCATGCACTTTTCAAGCTCGAAAGATAAAAATCCAATTATGGCATCGACAAGTTACTATGGGGTTATTGAAGATATATGGGAACTTGATTATGTTAAGTTTAGAGTGCCTATTTTTAAGTGTAAGTGGGTTGATAATAACACGGGTGTGGTAATCGATGAACTGGGCTTTACATTGGTAGATCTTCATAAGATAGCTTACACTGACGAGCCTTTTATCATGGCATATCAAGCTAAACAGGTGCTTTATGTCAAGGATCCATGCAATGAAATATTGTCAGTGGTCATTCCGGGTAGAAGTGTGGATATTAATGAAACTGAAGAGTCAAGTTTTGACATTTGTGAGTTTATTTCTTTATCAACACGGATGCCGACTATCGTTGAAGAAAATGTAGCAGACGACATACATGCCATTCGAGATGATCATGATGAAGGCATATGGGAAAACGTTGTTATCTAGAGTCAAGTTAGATAGTTGATGATGAAGGCACAGTCGATTATGTTGAATTGTAGTATTAATGTTCAATTTTGTGACATTGTTAATGACAAAGTTGGTTTTGTTGAATTTTAGTATTAATGTTGAACGTTCTGTTATGAAGAATCGAGTTTTTATATTTTAGTATTTAAGATTATTTCATTATTTGTTATTAAAAAATGTGTGTGTGTGTGTGTATGCACTGTGTGTAGTGTGTATAGCAATGTTTTAAAAAACGATCAGCTCGTACTAGTCGACTCGCGAGTCGTACAATAAAACTTACATATTAATAAAACAATAAAAGCCTCATAAGATAACTAATGGCAATCGAGAAATGGTCCAAAAAAAAATTTTATTAATAAAATAAAACTTACAAAATTGTTGTAGAAAACTGAAAATGACTCTTAAAAACTGAAATCGAACTCAGGTCCATACTATAAATTGGTGTATAGTGTGTGTGTGTGTGTGTGTGTGCGTGTGTGTGAGAGTGCAGTGTGTGTGAGAGTGCAGTGTGTGTGAGAGTGCAGTGTGTGTTTGTGTGTGTGTGTGTATGTATGTGTGTGTGTGTGTGTGCAGTATGCGTGCTTGTGTGCAGTGTGTGTGAGAGTGCAGAGTGCAGTGTGTGTGTGTGTGTGAGTGCAGAGTGCAGCGTGTGTGTGAGAGAGATAGTGCAGTATGTGTGTGAGAGTGCAGTGTGTGTAGTGTGTGTGTGTGTGCAGTGTGTGAGTGTGTGCAGTATGTGTGTGTGTGAATGTGTGCAGTGTGTGTGTGTGTGAATGTGTGCAGTGTGTGTCTGTGCGTTGTGTGTGTTTTATGTGTGCAGTGTATATTGTGGTTGGTGATTAAATTTATTTGTTAATGCAGGCACATGGCGTCTCCTTCTCGTTCCCCTCACACTCCTCCCGCTCGTTCTCCTCATTCCTCCCGGTCTCCCGATGCTCATACATGTAGTACTTCTACATCGAGAAATCCCACGCGATGTAGAAGTATGTCGAAACGCCGTGTTGCCGGAAAAAAATTACCTCTTCACATTGATCCAGTACGGGGAAAGATCAAATACGAACACAAATTGAAGTTAAGTACGTACTTGGGAAAACTTGCCAAAGATCATGTCTCGATACTGTACAAGAGTTGGAAGCAAGTACCTGACAAGCCGGATAAAGAAATGTTGTGGCAGAATATATTGGTACATGACTCTCTTTTTGTATTAAGAATTGTGTGTGTACTGCGTGTGTTTTTTTGTACTTTTTTGTGCTGTGTTTGTGTGTGTGGCAGTGTGTGTGTGTTTTTGGGCTGTGTGTGTGTGTGTTTGTGTACTGTATGTGTGTGTTTTTATGCTGTGTGTGTGTGTGTGTGTGTTTATGCTCTGTGTGTGTGTTTATTTGTATGTTGTGTGTGTGTTTTTTTTTGTGTGTGGCAGTGTGTATGTGTTTGTTTGTATGCTGTGTGTGTGTTTTTTTTTGTGTGGCAGTGTGTGTGTGTTTTTGTGCTGTGTGTGTGTGTTTGTGTGTGTGTGGCAGTGTGTGTGTGTGTGTGTTTGTGTGTGTGTGGCAGTGTGTGTGTGTGTGTGTGTGTGTGTATGTGTGTGTGTTTGTGTCAAATTGATTTACAAATTCATCAATGCAAGTGTACTGAAAATAAGGTTAGATAGATACATACCTTAACTTTTATAAATATTACAAATAACCTCAAATTTCCGTCTTACATTTTACATTACATCCCTCCGACCTTTCTATTTTCTAAACATTGCAAATTGGGTGATATTTCGAGAAGTTGAGGGGTGTATGTGTAAAATATTTGATAACATCAGCAAATTCTATCAGCTTTACTAATGTTTCGACAATGTAAGATGGCATCAAGTCTCAAGGGTGGTTTTTGTAATTTTCAAAGTTTGCTGTTTTTTTCTTTTGGTTGTACCAAAACCTCAGCAGTAGTTTTTGTAATGTGCTGTGTGTGTGTGTGTGTTTGTGTGTGTGTGGCAGTATGTGTGTGTGTGTGATAGTGTGTGTGTGTGTGTTTGTTATATGCTGTGTGTTTTTTTTTTTGTGTGTGGCAGTGTGTGTGTGTTTTTGTGCTGCGTGTGTGTGTTTGTGTGTGTGTGGCAGTGTGTGTGTTTGTGTCAAATTGATTTACAAATTCATCAATGCAAGTATACTGAAAATAAGGTTAGATAGATACATACCTCAACTTTTATAAATATTACAAATAACCTCAAATTTCCGTCTTACATTTTACATTACATCCCTCCGACCTTTCTATTTTCTAAATATTGCAAATTGGGTGATATTTCGAGAAGGTGAGGGGTGTATGTGTAAAATATTTGATAACATCAGCAAATTCTATCAGCTTTACTAATGTTTCGACAATGTAAGATGGCATCAAGTCTCAAGGATGGTTTTTGTAATTTTCAAAGTTTGCTGTTTTTTTCTTTTGGTTGTACCAAAACCTCAGCAGTAGTTTTTGTAATGTGTTGTGTGTGTGTGTGTTTGTGTGTGTGTGTGGCAGTGTGTGTGTGTGTGTGTGTGTTTGTTGTATGCTGTGTGTGTGTGTGTGTGTGTGTTTTTTTTGTGTGTGTGGCAGTGTGTGTGTGTTTTTGTGATGTGTGTGTTTGTGTACTGTGTGTGTGTGTGTTTTTTTTATGCTGTGTGTGTTTGTGTTTTTATGCTGTGTGTGTGTGTGTTTATTTGTATGCTGTGTTTTTTTTTTTGTGTGTGGCAGTGTGTATGTGTTTGTTTGTGTGCTGTGTGTGTGTTTTTTTCTGTGTGTGGCAGTGTGTGTGTGTTTTTGTGCTGTGTGTGTGTTTGTGTGTGTGTGTGGCAGAGTGTGTGTGTGTGTGTGTGTGTGTGTGTGTGTGTGTGTGTGTATGTGTGTGTGTGTGTGTGTGTGTGTGTGTGTTTGTGTCAAATTGATTTACAAATTCATTAATGCAACTGTACTGAAAATAAGGTTAGATAGATACATACCTCAACTTTTATAAATATTACAAATAACCTAAAATTTCCGTCTTACATTTTACATTACATCCCTCCGACCTTTCTATTTTCTAAATATTGCAAATTGGGTGATATTTCGAGAAGTTGAGGTGTGTATGTGTAAAATATTTGATAACATCAGCAAATTCTATCAGCTTTACTAATGTTTCGACAATGTAAGATGGCATCAAGTCTCAAGGGTGGTTTTTGTAATTTTCAAAGTTTGCTGTTTTTTTCTTTTGGTTGTACCTAGGGGTGAAAACGGATCGGATACGGGCGGATAGTGATCTTCCCGTATCCTAACCCATATTTTTCTCTCGGATTCGGAGTCGGATACGGGAAGGCCGGATACGGATACGAATTCGGATTATTCGGGATACGGACACGGGACAGATACAGGACGGATTCGGGCCAGATTCGAATAAATATAATCGAATAATACGTGTCATACAAAAATCGTTTGGAAATGATTGCAACATATAAAAAAACTACCTACACAATATTTCATAAAAGTTCTAATGCAAACTATAGTAATTTTTTTAAACATCGTTTCATAATAACGTTCCCTCATTTTTACTTATTCAGTCTTTCCCATAAAAAACATAAACTCCATACTTAGCAAAGACTAAAGAGTGTTAATTTAATTGTTTTTAACAATTATTATAATATATATAATTGCCCCTCTATTTACTTGAATAGAACATTTCTTTTAAAATACATTTCATATGAAACAAATAGCTTATAAGTTAGTATTAAAGTGTTTGGCTAATACATTTCTTTTAAAAAATATTTTTTTTCAGAAAATAATTTTTTTTCGAAATATAATTTTTTTCCAGAAAATATTTTTTTTTATTTTTCGCAAAGTATTTTTTTTCTTCAAAAATATAAAAAATCCAGAAAATAATTTTATTTTTTCGAAAAATAATATATTTTTCCAGAAAATACTTTATTTTTTTTTTGAAAAAAATATTTTTTCTTGAAAGTTTGAAAATTTATTACACTGAAGTCCAAAAGTGTTTTATATATATATATATATATATATTAAAGTATATTTAAAATTTAAAAATATGGATATCCGGATGTATTATCCGGATTGGTATCCGGATAATATCCGATAAAATATGGAAAAACTCGGATACGGGCGGATATTGCATTATCCGAATTCGAACCCATATCCGAGTTCAATTATCCGGATCCGTATCCGAATCCGACCGGATACCTATTTTTCATCCCGAATTCGATCCCGATCGGATACGGCTCCGGATCGGGCGGGAAATATCCGCCCAGTTTTCACCCCTAGTTGTACCAAAACCTCAGTAGTAGTTTTTGTAATGTGCCGTGTGTGTGTGTGGCAGTGTGTGTGTGTGTGGCAGTGTGTGTGTGTGTTTGTTGTATGCTGTGTTTTTTTTTTGTGTGTGTGGCAGTGTGTGTGTGTGTTTTTGTGCTGTGTGTGTTTGTGTACTGTGTGTGTGTGTGTTTTTTATGTTGTGTGTGTGTTTTTATGATGTGTGTGTGTGTCTGTTTATTTGTATGTTGTGTGTGTGTTTTTTTGTGTGTGTGGCAGTGTGTATGTGTTTGTTTGTGTGCTGTGTTTTTTTTTTGTGTGTGGCAGTGTGTGTGTGTGTGTGTGTGTGTGTGTGTGTGTGTGTGTTTGTGCCGTGTGTGTGTGTGTGTGTTTTTATGCTGTGTGTGTGGCTAACTATAATTTTAATTGTCAATATGTAGGCCAATTTTGATGTTAGCCAGATTAGCAATCTTGGTCATTTTCAGAAGACGTGTTTACAGTCAATTGGCGTAAAATGGAGGCAATTTAAGTCTGATTTGACCGGTGAGTACATGTAATACCCGAGATTTCTGATGTGTAATTGAACCTTGTGATATTGTATTTGTTATATTTTGATCTGAATATTATTCTCCGTATTTCATGATCCGGTGTTGTTGAGCGCATGATTGCATTGTATTTGTTCAATATTGTGATTTTGCACTTGTAGCGGACGCTATCGACTAGGCGTAGAGTACGCTAATTTGGGTTTAGTAGCGCACGCTATATATGAACCTTAGCGCGCGCTATACGTAGTCAGCATGATTGAGACGTGTTGGTAGGTGAGATCAGGCCGCGGATCTTGGTCGGATTATGTCGGGATGAACCTAGACGGCTTTCGGGAAAAGCCAAGTCAACGCGGTAGCGCACGCTAATGATATGAGGATAGCGCACGCTAAATGCTGAGTACAGTGAAGTCAGTAAGTTTCGTATAGCCGTTAGCGCACTGTTGCTACCCAAAATATTATCCGGAGATAGATATAGCTGGAATGGATGGGATATCAAACAAATGCAAGAGCACTTCCGTGAGAAAGATAAATAACACAAGATTTGCCGGGGTTGTTAATCCCGGGCTTGAATGCTCTCGCGAGATTTTATTAATACTAATATTCGGGGATACAAGTACTAATGTAAGAATACAATTACAATGAGTGTAAAGATTCTTGTTATCTTAGCTAGTGAGCGTGTAGATTGCCGGAAGAACCAGATTTGATGCTCTGTGAGTTCTTGTAACAAAGAAGATGAACAGTCGCGGCGGAGAGAGATCGACGGTCTCTCACGGCGAGTATTTAGCTGGATGCTTGGGCTCCTGGGCTTATGAATCCCTTGGAATCTGTCTAGTGGAGACTTGCTGCTTCTGCCGATCGTCTTCTGGACGAGAGATTTGGAGAGAGAAGTCCTGAGATGGATTCCGGTGAGGAAGCCGGGAGCTTGATGATATGTGTGTTCTACTGTATTTCTGTTGTGGGTGAAATGAGTTCTGAACGTAAGTCAAATGAATTCGGAACCTTTTTCCAGTAGGAGGAGGTTCTCTATTTATAGGACATGCATGTGCCGGGCGATCGCCTTTTCTGCATTATAATAATCGGGCGATCGTCTTTTAGCACGTGGGCATGTCTCCTTCAAGTCTGCAGGAGTTCTTTGGCGATCAGTGCGGTCGATGGGAGCTTACACGCGTCTGAGTTCTTTATCCACGGGTGGTCCCACTGACAACTTTCGGCGCGCATGCCGGTAGGTGAGGTAGGTGACAGGCTGTGGTCAAAGGTCTTATCTGTCAGCAAAAGATCTCATCTGTCAGCGAAGATCTCGTATGCCAGCGCCTTTTGTGGATCTGCACGTGGGTGCTTTTCTGAGACTCAGTCCTCGATGACTTTGACGGGCGATCATCTCTGCTCGGGGCGCAGGTCGACAGTCCTTAGCCGGACACTAGAGTCGATCGCCACACGCCGAAGGGCGATCGCCTTGGGAGTCGATCTCTAGGTACCTGATGGTGGTCTGATATCTTCGACTTGGCGAGCTAGCCATAGTTTGACTGGAGTTGACTTGGTCGCTCGGCCTTACAGTCGATCGCCTGTCGGGATGGATAAATCGTGACACAATAATTGCCCCCCAGCTCGCTCATACGTTGGAAACGTGGGGTGAGGTGGCTCTCTTGGCGATCGCTGAACTTTTGACGAGCGACTTTGTGTTTAACTGAACTGGCGATCGTCTTTGAGCTGATATACTCTGGGTTCGGACGACACAGTTGGCATTTGAGCTGTGAGGAAAAAACAATGGGTGTTGAAAAGTCTCCGCGCACGTGTCGGGCTTCTATTGGAGGACGCCAACGGTCATTAATGACTCCTCGGCTGACGCGTCCTTGAAAAGACCCGTACGCGGGTCTCGAGGGGGTCAATTAATGCGTCGTTTGAGATCCGACCCCTGAGGTTTCCCTTATTGCAAATGAGTCCCTGCCTTCTCCTATAAAAGGGTGCAGTGCTGCAGTTTCATACTCACGCGTACTTATTGGAGAAAGGACTTGCTGCCGAATTTTCTGAAGATCTTAGTGCCGATCGTCGTTCGATTTCACTTTCGGGTAAGAAAAATCCTTTTCCCCTTATCTGTTTTTGAGAATGGCCGGAACCTCATCATCATTTGGAGCGGGAACCAGTTCTGCCGCCGGGACATCGACTGTCCGGGGAGAAACTTCTTCCGTCTTCCACACAGGCAGTGAAGCTATTCGGGCGGAATCGACCAGTGAAGTCGAGGCTTTATTCAATGAGGCCGATGTTGCTAAGGAGTCGGTCTTGAAGAGAGACGATCGCAGATCGAGAGAGATCCGGCGATCGGGGCTTCTTGGGAGCAACATAGCGCTTTTAGTCGGGCTATAAGGCCTTTCTTGATATAATGGAGAAGTTGGCCGGCCTACTCCGAGATTCGATTTACGGGGTACTCGGTCGCCTACCCTATGTGCTTCCCAAGCGGTCGCGATGCCGTCTTTGCGCGGCGATCGTTGTGGTCGCTTGGCCAAATACGGAGTTCGACGACCAGAAAGATACGTCCGTCTAGAGGACAAGATTCCATGTTCCTTGAGATGTGGACATGTTCGGCCGGCGGAGAATGAGCAGGCCGACCCGACCTCCGATGGGTATGGTCGCCGTGAACGAGGCGATTATGGAGGCCGGCTGCGCTTCCCTCTATCCTTTCTTGTCTCCCATTTGTTGGCCGCTTGGAATGTGGCGCCACTTCGGTGGCCGAACGCCTGGCTCCAAATAAACTGCACTCTCACCCTTTTCGGCGGTCACCGCCTATACCGCCTCCCATCGCCGTTGGAGATGAACCATTTGTTCAAACTGACGGCTCATAAAGGGTTGGTCGGCGGTTACCATATTCAAGGCCGATCTAGTCGGGTGATTCATGGAGTCCCGAATAAGATGCGGGGCGATCAGACGAAGTGGTTCGGGTCGCCGGCAAGTGGAGAGCTTCGGCGACAATCCTACGGGCGTGGAGATCCCCATCGAATTTGGGAGAGGAATCCGGTAAGGGTTTAGACTCTCCCTTCGTTTGGATGCGTTTTGGTGATCTAATTTGATTTCGGTTTTGCGAGTTTTCACATTCGTGATCGAGGCGCCTTTTGACTTTCTCGTTGTGCAGGAGCGGATAAGGAGCTTGTCGGACGATGACCTTGACGCCACTCGGATCAACAAGGAGAGTCGTTGGTTGTCGGCTCGACTATTCCGTTTCCGAGACATCTCTCGGTGCAGTATGAGTTTCTGCGACCTTGATTTCTAGGCGATCGCCTTATTTGAGGACGATGTCGATTGTTGATCGATCGTCTTAACTGCAGAGGTTCGCTTTCCTCGCTTTTAGAGCCTCCGACGGAGATCGCTATGTCGAACCCAGGAGTTCTAGGCCGTCTTCGCCATAAGAGGTCGACTCGGGCCCCACCCGTTGCGTTGCCTATAGTTCGGAGGCGGAGCCTCGCGTGGAGCCGTCGTGGTTGAGGAGGAAGCTCGGAGGAGGGGCTTCGAGCGAATCGCAAGAGGCCGAGGCCGGAAGAAACCGGTTCTGCCCGGGCGATGAAGTGCCGATCGCCGCGCCTCCGATCACCATCGTTGCTCCGGAGAGTGAGCCTCCCTCTGCGGCTTTTATGCGGGAGACGGCGATCGCGGATCTTGAGACCCCTCGAGGAAACCGTTTGGTCGGGATCCCGAGAAGGTGAGAGGTAGATTGCATTTTGTGTTGAAAATTGCATCTGCGTAGGAGTTGTATTGACTTTGTTGTTTTGATGCGAGATCCGTCGCGCAGATCCGTCTTGCCCGCCGATGGTCGTGGATTTCCTAGCGAGCCGATCTCTCGCCATTCTGCGACATTCCTCCATACGTTAGCAAGGCCGTACGCTCTGCCGAAGGCATGGACGATCGATCTGGATGCGATCGCTCGGCAATGATCGGCGAGTTCGATGCATCTTTGTTCTCGCCCTTTCTCTCAGACGGCGACCATGGTATCCCAGTGCTCGGGAGTTTGAGG
Source organism: Orobanche coerulescens (assembly GCA_033398695.1). Classification (NCBI taxonomy): domain Eukaryota; kingdom Viridiplantae; phylum Streptophyta; class Magnoliopsida; order Lamiales; family Orobanchaceae; genus Orobanche; species Orobanche coerulescens. The sequence goes on from CM065803.1 coordinate 59,480,366, forward strand.
CGGCCTTCCACTATTCGCTGCGCAGCGGATCTCGGCGGCTCGGAAAGAGAACGCCGAGTTTCTGATAAGATCGCGCGATGGAGAAGGACTCTCTGGAGGCGGCCAAGCGGGCGAGCCATGAGCTTGAGCCGGAGAAGAAGGAAAGCGAGCAATATCGTGCAGCGGTCGACCGATTCCGGACCGAGATGCGAATGCCGTCCAGTATGAAGGGTTGCTGAAGAGGAGGCCGATCGCCAGAAGGTGACGATCGCTCGGTTGACCAGCGAGCTGCCGGAGGCGAAGAAGAAGGTCGCTGCGAGGGAGGCCGAGCTCCAGGGATCGCAACAGGTGATGGCCGAGCTGAAAGGAGAGGTTGAGGCGACCAAGGCCGATCCCTTCCAAAACTTGGAGTATGTCAGCGAGTTCGCCTATTATTTGGCGTTCGCCGACTCGATCCGAGCGGCTAAGAAGGGAGGTTTAGAGGTCGGGCCTCTTGCCGATAACTTCCAGGCGTATGCGTTGGAGCATCCTCTCCATTCAGCTTTCTCCTTGCCGATCTTGGATCTTGCGGACATCGGCGTGGATTTGAGCTGGTATCCGTCTCCGGCCAATCTTGCTCATCCCGACGCTCCGGAAGATGAGGGGACCGCGCCGAATGCCAATGGCGAAGGCCAGGCAGGGGCCTGAGGTGCTTCATTTTTGACGTTTTTAGCTTACTTGTAGTTTTGTAGCTTTCTTTTGTAGAACTTAGGCCTTCGGGCGACCATGTACTCTGACTTTTCAAGTAATGCAATGAACGTTTGAATTTCTGACTTATCACTTGAATGATTGGTTAGTTTTGAGTCTTTGTTTGACTTTGTACAAATGTGTGAGGAGAGATCGTTGCGAGGGTAGTTCCAAATGAATTGATAAACTCATAAAGACAACTTTTTACAACTAATTCGATCGCTGCACTACATCTGAAAAAATGACGATCACCGTCTGTGGTTGAATAGCGACGATCGTCGTGTAGGTAGTCCACACTCTTCTTGCCCCTTGTTTTTATTCACTTAGTGGAAGTAAGGGGATGAAAATAATTCGTTGAGTGAGCGGTCTTCAACTTTGTCGAATCCTCGGGGACGGTCGTCCGTCTTGAGGAACCGTGCACGATCGCAGAGTTCGATGGACCGACTCCTTGATCATGTCTTGATGCGCGAAGACATTGAGTGTCTCGCGACTCACTTTATTATGAGGGTTCTATGTTAGGCTGCGCCTCGCCTCGTATTTAAACGAAGGGCGTGCGGTCTCGGTCTAGAGGAGTCCTTGCGCGGGGCAGCGTCAGATGATTCAACTCCACGCCCGCGGCTTGTTTAGCTCTGCTTCCACCTCGGCCCACCATGAAGATGGCGAACCTCGACGGTGTACGTTGAGACGGGGGTTGTGGCACGTCGCATTGTCCGGGTTCACCATGGTAGACGATGAACCTTTGAGGGCGAGCGATCGTGTCCACTGATTAACTTTGGAGGGCCCTCAGACTACGCCGGCCTCGTATTTAAACGAAGGGCGTGCGATCTTGGCCCAAAGGGACCTTGCATGGCCTAAGCAGTCGGTTCCATCGACCACCAGGACCATGGCTGCACTCTTCCACCTTGGATCGTCATGCAGATGCCGACCTTCGAAGGTGTACGTTGTGCGGGGGAGGCGATCTCGTGCCTTAGTCCATCATGTTAGATGGTGAACTGTAGATGGCGATCGAGTCCTCCAGTTTCTTAAATGAGGAGGGAGATCGGGGAGACTTCCGAGGTCTCCTTCTCTTGATTGAAGCATGTAGGGACGGTCGCCGAGGCTGATCCGGGGGTCGGCTCATATGAGCTTTCCAGCCTGTTTTATGTTTGACTCGGACGATCGTCTATAGAGATAGGTAGGGGCTTCGGCTAAACCAATAAGCTGTCCAACTTGCCCTCCTTGAACAATCTCCAGAGCTGTTTGAGGAGGTTGCGGCATTTGTTGGTGCTGTGGCCGGGACTCTTATGGTAGGCACAGTATTGATTGTTGTCCAGGTGACCGTGGTCCCTTATCGCCTTCGGCTTTTTGAGCTCTTCGTGCCCCTTGATGGCATAGAAAATATGTGCCGGAGTTCTGTTGAACGTATGGAGGGGATGGGCTTCCATGTCCTCGAAAGCCTTGAGATCTCCGGGTGTCTTGGCGATCGCCTTCTTTGCTTTGGCGATCGCTATCTTCTGGACAATAGGTGGCGTTTCCTCGCCTAAGCGGAGGGTGAGTAGCCTTTGCCTGGCCAGAAAGTGGGCAGCTTTAGCGCGGAAGATCGCGTAAGTTGGTGGAATATCCTTGGAGAGATGCCTAAACATGGGAGAGTGTCCGTGGAATCCCCCCATGACCGAATAGAGAGCGAGCTCACTCGTCAGCGGGTTCGCGGTGAGGATGATTTCGTCTACCCGGTCGATGTAATCTGCGTCGGTTTCGTCCTTCCCCGCTTGATTTTTATCATGCGGTGGGGGCCTTAGTGCAGCGACCTTCTTTGGCGAAGTATGACGTGAAGTCGTTCGCCAGTTTCTTAAAAGAGGTGATTGATCGTGGTGGTAGTGAGACGTACCACCTATGGGCCAGCTCGCCCAATGTCAACGGGAAGATCCGGCACTTGGTTGCATCAGATGCCCCACACCCAGTCATGTAGATTCGGAATTTACTCAGGTGGGTTTCGGGGTCCGATCTCCCCTCATACAGTGGTGTTTTGGGAGGAGCGATCGTTGGCTGTATGGGGGCAAGCTCGATGTGGACCGCGAGTGGCTCGGTCGGCCCGGCGATCTTTTTGCTGGTGCTTGCCCCAGTGTCCAAGAGTGCTCTCATCTCGTCGAGCTGGCGTTGTATGGCGGCCATCGCCGTGGCCTGGCTGCTCGCGGCTCGGCGCTCGGAGCGGGTGCCGAGGCGATTGAGTACTGATCCCCTGGCGATCGGGGCGGGAGTCAGATGGCTGACCTGCGTTCGGCTGTGAGGTGGGTAGGCCGAACTTCTGGTGACGGATTCGGGTTCCGTCTTTTCGAGGTTGGAAACAGAGTGCCCCGGTCTCCAGGATGGGTCGCACCCCAAGCGATCGAATATGGATCCGTCCGGTCGTGCGAGAGCCTTTCCTCGCGAATTGGGGCTTTCTGACGATCGCTCGTTCAGTAGCCCGCTGAATTTCCATTTTCCCATGCGGCGGATGATCGAGGGAGTTATTGCAGGCGACGCACATGCTCTCCGTCGCTCCTCCAGGATGGCCATAGCCTCCTCGATCTGTTCCTCGGTTTGGAACTGATCGAGTGAGAGGTTGGGGCCATCTCTCGGATGCGGGATCGAGAGTCTCGCGTTGCTGCGGCTTCTCCCTGCCGTTGGCTGGGGTTCGGATTGAGCCGGGATATGGTGTCCGGCGGTTCGGAGAGCGGCTTTCTTCGATGTACCGGCGGATGTCATGATTCTGAAGGTTTTCTTTGAAGTGCAGTGAGTGTCACTTCAAGTATATGCCCCGAGAACAGTGAGTGTTCTTCGGGACGGTAGAAATAAAAGTTTGAGGGTTAGATGCCCTTCTTCTAGCGCCAATTGTTGCTACCCAAAATATTATCCGGAGATAGATATAGCTGGAATGGATGGGATATCAAACAAATGCAAGAGCACTTCCGTGAGAAAGATAAATAACACAAGATTTGCCGGGGTTGTTAATCCCGGGCTTGAATGCTCTCGCGAGATTTTATTAATACTAATATTCGGGGATACAAGTACTAATGTAAGAATACAATTACAATTAGTGTAAAGATTCTTGTTATCTTAGCTAGTGAGCGTGTAGATTGCCGGAAGAACCAGATTTGATGCTCTGTGAGTTCTTGTAACAAAGAAGATGAACAGTCGCGGCGGAGAGAGATCGACGGTCTCTCACGGCGAGTATTTAGCTGGATGCTTGGGCTCCTGCGCTAATGAATCCCTTGGAATCTGCAGTGGAGACTTGCTTCGCCGATCGTCTTACGGACGAGAGATTTGGAGAGAGAAGTCCCGAGATGGATTAGGTGAGGAAGCGGGAGCTTGATGATATGTGTGTTCTACTGTATTTCGTTGTGGGTGAAATGAGTTCTGAACGTAAGTCAAATGAATTCGGAACCTTTTTCCAGTAGGAGGAGGTTCTCTATTTATAGGACATGCATGTGCCGGGCGATCGCCTTTTCTGCATTATAATAATCGGGCGATCGTCTTTTAGCACGTGGGCATGTCTCCTTAAAGTCTGCGGAGTTCTTTGGCGATCAACTGTGCGGTCCAATGGGGAGCTTACACGCGTCCTGAGTTGCTGTCACGGGTGGTCCCACTGACAACTTTCGGCGCGCATGCCGGTAGGTGAGGTAGGTGACAGGCTGTGGTCAAAGGTCTTGTCTGTCAGCAAAAGATCTCATCTGTCAGCAAAGATCTCGTATGCCAGCGCCTTTTGTGGATCTGCACGTGGGTGCTTTTCTGAGACTCAGTCCTCGATGACTTTGATGGGCGATCATCTCTGCTCGGGGCGCAGGTCGACAGTCCTTTGCCGGAGACTAGAGTCGATCGCCAGACGCCGAAGGGCGATCGCCTTGGGAGTCGATCGCTAGGTACCTGATGGTGGTCTGATATCTTCGACTTGGCGAGCTAGCCATAGTTTGACTGGAGTTGACTTGGTCGCTCGGCCTTACAGTCGATTGCCTTTCGGGATGGATAAATCGTGACACAACACGCACGCTATGAATATGGACTAGCGCGCGCTAATAACCATTTTCTATATATAGGACAGCACCCTTTTTCATTTTTTCAGCTTTCATCACTTTCCAAACCCGAATTCTAAGACATAGAGAGTCACTCTCTCCATCCTAAACCCTTCATACCATCATCCTAGCCCGAGTTGAAGATTGGAGGACATTGGAGGTTGGTGTTCAAGCTCTCGGTGTTGGATTTCTTCAAGTTCCTTCGTGTTCTCGCTACTTTGAGGTAGGTGATTCTTCACCAATATTAGTAGTAATCTGAAGGATTTTTTGATCATGATTTGGGATTATCTAGCCAGTTAAATTCGTAAGTAGTCGAACATCATGTGCTAGAAGGATATTTTCGATGTTTCGGTGCTTCTTCATCGTATAAACCATTGAACCTTTTAGTGTTTGAACTCCTAGCATATTCATGAAGCTTCAAACCGATTGTGACCAGTATATGGAGATTATCAAGATCTTAAGTCTTTACATAATGGAATCACACGTTTTGGGACATGAAATGGGTTGAACTTAAGATGTTTTCTTGAAGATCAAGATGAATTATGGTGTTGTGATGATTATACATATCCTTGAATCTCGTAGTCGTTTAATCCGTAAAGATCTTTCACAAACCGTATGAACATAGTATGCACAGAGATGACATGTTTTTATCACTGAAGATTTCATGAGTTTCATCACCATTAGATCAGTTTTCTGCCCAATAGTAAACTGCCATGCACGGTTAGCGCACGCTAAGATGTGTATATTAACGTGCGCTATCGGGAATGATTAACGTACGCTACGTTTGGTACATAACATGCGTTATGTCATCAGGCGAGTCAGTCGGCCGATCAGAGAGGACTGTCGGTACATAAGATAGCGTACGCTAGACTTTGTCGTTTACATACGCTAACGGGCAGGCTTAGCGCACGTTACATAGAGTATGTAGCATACGCTAAGTAGTTCAGGCAGATTGCATTTTTTAGAACTTTCGGCTGTAGACCGGGTTGTTAGACATTCGTTCGGCCTTAGATAAATTCTATATTATTTCTTTTGTTAAGGTTTGAGCTTGCTACATTGATCGAAGGAGACGGCCTTCGAGTGTGTTGAGATCGTTGGAGTGATTTGTTCTTGCCATCTTTGAGGCAAGTATCGTATTTCATACTTATTGATATTGCATTGTTGATCATGTGTACGATTTATTCGTGTTGTTGAATATGAGATTATATTCCTTGAGTTGTCTTGATATTTTCGTCGATGAACGTGTTGATTTGCATATGTGTATGCATAATGGTAATGTTGTCTTGTAAATGATCCGAGGGGATCATGAGGATCTATGCTGAGGGCGCTGGATCGAATGTCCACCATGCGTTGGTCCGACGGGATCATCATGGGGATCTATGCTGAGGGCGCTGGATCATTGGACGGGTTTTCCACCATGCGTTGGTCCGACGGGATCATCATGGGGATCTATACCGAGGGCACTGGATCGTTGGATTACCCTGTATTGTGTTGATGGAATCGTGAGGATTCACATCGTTGGATTCCGATGACGAAAGTCTGTTTTGTATGTTTTATGATGCATTGATGATTTATGTACTGCGATACTTGTACTAGCATTGTTTTGCTAACCCCTTCGGGGGTGGACATTTGTTTTGATGTTCATCTGTGCTATAATTGCAGGAAACCAGGGCATTATGCAAATAAATGTCCTCATCCTAAAGTCCAAAGGTTGCCTGAGGCCGAGCAACAAGAGAGAGATTAAAGAAGACGTGCTTGGAAAGACAAGCTCAAGGCCCTGATTGGAGAATCAGAAGCCTCCCCCACACCATCCAAATCAGCAGAATGTCTTCAGGTGGTCACTGAAAGTGATTCATCTGACGATGAGTTCGATGATAAGGCATACATGTGCTTTATGGCCAAAGATGTTCCAGAAGGTGAAGACAGCGATGATGAGGTAAGCTCAACCTCAGCTATTCCATCAAATGCATCTCATACTTTTGAAAACATGATGAATGAATTTAAAAACATTCAAAAGGCCCATGAGAAATTGAAAACTGAGAATATACAGCTTCAATTAACTAATTTAGAGCTGAAAGATGAAAATGACTTGCTGAAGATAAATTATGAAAATATGTCTCTTGACTGTGAAACCAGCAAAGTCGATTTTGAAAAACTCATGGAGAGCAATCATCAACTTGCTCATGAACTAAAGTGAGGTTAAAACTCACAACGAGAGCAAGACAAATGATTTGGTTCTGCCTCAAGCCAAAATCACAACTCTCGAAAAGCGAGAAATTGAACTTGAGACCACTCTGAAATCGTTCGAGAAATCGTCCAAAAGAATGGAAGAAATTCTTAGCACTGGGCAAAATGCTCATGATAAAAGTGGCTTAGGATACAACTCATGTTCAAACAAAGGGAAAACTAGTACAGTGTTCGTCAAGAGTGTGGAACACATTCCAGAATCGGAAGATACCCCTAGTCCCGTGAAGGGGACATTAAGACCACAGCTATGTGTGTATCTTGCAATCTTAATGAAATATCTACTTTTGATCTCTTCTTTGACCTCAAAGCTTTTGAGTATGATATTGACAGAAGAGAGAAAGCTGAAGAATCTCCATCAAAGGTCACAGCACTAGCCGCTGTATCGAGTCGTCGACACAGCATGCCCAGCTCGTCGAAGCCTAGTCACAAGAATGCTGACAGTGACGACGACATCCTGTCTCAAGATGAAATGGCGCTTCTCATGCACAAATTCAAAAAGTTCATCAAACAGTCTGGAAAGACTCCCTACAGGCCCAAACCTGTCCACAAGGTAAGTACCGAAACATCATCTGGTGATGCCTTCAAAAGTCGGGGGTCGCTGACAAGAGATGTCACTGATGATCCAACTCACCGGTCCGCTGTAATATCCACAATTTTGATTTCTGTTAATTTTCTTTTTTTGGAGTAAGTCCATCTTAGCGACTCTATTGTGAAAGTTTTGTCATTCCGAGAATGATTAATTCTACACTTTTTGTCATCCGAGTTCATCTCTATGTCGTTCTGTTGAGTTCCGTGTTCTTAAGCGGCTTTTCCACGTATGAGTTCGACTTTGTAAAATCACCATTAATTTTTGGAAACTCCAAAAATTCTGAATCTTTTCAATATTATAGATCATCCAGTTAGCTTTCCAATGGTTCAAACGGTGAGTCTATCGGAGTCCGGACGAAGGAGTTATGGTCGAAATAGCTAAGACTGCACCGTGTGCCTTTTGATGCTGGAGCGGGCTGTACCGCAGGCCGCGGCCCCTTCTGGCTGGGCCGCGGCACTAAGCTGTTTTGCTGCGCATTTTTGGCCCTGTGCCGCGGCACACTCAGCCTGTACCGCGGCACACAGTACAGGTTTTTGTATTTCTGCGTTTGTTGTGAAGAACATCCTCATTTCTTCATTTTCCTTCTTCCACTCTTCCTTGGGGCGATTTTGGGTGATTTTGGGGTGTTTTAACATCATCAAAACTCAGTTCATCTTCTTCAAGTTGTAGTGTGGATCAACAACATATTTGTGGATTCTTCATCCTAATCTAAGGTAACTTCTTCAACCCTTGAATTCGATTTTGAGTTGGAGCATGATGTTTTGGATGGTATAATCATGATTTGTGATGGATATACGTATGATTATGAGTTTTTACGAGTTATCATCGGATTGTTGGAAGTTTTTCTCAAGAACACTTTGAAGGTTGACTTGGAATTGGGTTTTGCAAATTAATGTTATCGTAAACTCGATTTGAGTATTCCTATTGGATTATCGATTGTATTGATGGTGTTTTGGTGGATTGGATCATTCAATAGAAGTTGGTTTTCGATACAAATGGGATTAGTTGTTTAGGATGGGAGATTGTTTTTAAGGTGTTTGTCGAAATGCCTCAATGAGTTTGGATTTATTGTATCGACATCTTGAATTGGTTATGATCGCTATTGATTCGTATATTAAGTGAGTTGTTGATAATTGTGTTATTCAAGGTTGTTCGAGCGATCGGTAGTTTCCCTTAGGACGTTGTTCGAGAGAGGACATATCATCACCGGTGTTAAGGTAAGTTGATTCTTACTCGGTTAAAAGGATATTCATTCCTTTCGTTGTTGTTCATTCATAATCATAACTCATTCATATGGTATTAACCATATCGAGACTTGTCATTGTCAATTAATCACTTCATTCACGACGAACGACGGTTCCAATCATTTCATTGAGCTATCATTCATTTCATTATTAATTCATCTCGGTGAGTCATCCTTGACTTTGTCGAATTGTTATTCATTAATATTCTTCATGGTCATTCTTGTTCATATGACCATCAGGCTGGGAGAGATCTGAAAATTTTTAAGTTCTTCTCCTTTTGGGTATAAATTTTGCCCAATGCTTCAAGTTCACCAACAATACCAGTGAATCTGAGGTCAAGTTCCTCAAGCGTCTCAGTTGGTTTCATTTCAAAAGATTCAAATTGCTGAGTCAGTTTAGAAATTTTGTTTTCTTTTGAGAGCTCAGTTCCCTCACAAATCATCTTGAGTTTATCCCAGATTTTTTTGGCTGTTTTGCAGCTCTTTACCTTCGAGAACGTGCCTTTGTCAAGAGTGACAAATAATGCATTTTTAGCCACATTGTCGAGGTTGGCTCGCTTTCTTTCATCTGTGGTCCATTGCTCGCGTTCCTTCTCGAGCATCTCAGCATGGGCTTGGCCTTCAATCCTTGCGGCCGTGTTTACCTTCATGATTTTGATAGGGTCATCCTGTATCACAAAAATCATCTCTTCGTGCATTGCTGCAAGATGAACCTCCATCCTAATTCTCCAATCATCAAATTCGTTAATAGAGAACATAGGCACTTTGTTGATCATAGAGGTATCCATGTGATAATACAGAAATGAAAGAGACTGTTTTGAAAATAAGTGATTTTGGATCTGATTCGGTTAAAAATACGACTGATTCTTTTTAGAATCAACCTCTATGATACCACTTGTTGGCCACTAAGTATACTGGATACAGTTTGGGAAATAGTTTAAACAACAAACTGTATTGATTTTAAATCTGAGTGCGTAGCGGAAGTCTTAGATACAGTAGGTCGCTGTGGATACAGCAACTAAATGTATAGTGTATACTTAATTAATCACAGTAATTAAAACAGTAAAAACTGAAGGTAAATAATACAGTAATTAAAGTGGTTCGAGGTAAACCCCTCTACGTCCACTGGTCCTCCACACAGGAGTAAAAAGTTTATTATAATTACTACGTACACAAATACATAATTATAACAACACACAATCAATATATCGTTCACACAGATTGATATAAAGATCTTAGCTTCAACCGTTCACACAGATTGATTTTGAGCTAATGCTTTGACTTGCTTCTTCACACACAGTTTTGAAGCTTCGTCTTCTTCAATGCAATTCCTTCACATATAGTTCCGGAGAAGCACAGATTACTCAGTCCACACAGGGCTAATCTGGGTTTGTTCAAAGTATAGAACAGAGGATGAACAACAACTTTGACTTTAAGAGCTCTCAGCTGATGAAGTGTTGTTCAAGATGATGAGCACTGTATATCTCTTTAGATCTGAATTGCAGTAAGCTTTGGAGATATGTTTTGCTCTGATGATAACTTTGATAGCTTGATAATTTCGATAGCTTGGGTGACTGATCTTCAGCATCTTGATGTGATATATATAGTCTCTAAAATATATATCCGTTGAGATGTATCCGTTTGAGTGAGATTCCGTTCCAACGGGATTATAACACGATCGGGATTTAGCGGGATTCGAAGATCTGTTGACTGACAGTATTTAAATACTTTATCCTCGAGTATTTAAATACTTCTTTATTAAACGGGACTTGACTTCTGAAGATTCCTTCTTTGTCCTGTTGAGCTGTATGGACGATAACTGTATTGGTGTTTTGACACAGTTTCCATACTGTAATATCCGCATTTTTCTTTCCCTTGTAATTTTTATTTTCGATGTATTTCTCGGTCGTAGTGACCCTCGTGTATCTTTCAGTGTACCTTTTCAGTCACTTGTTGATCTGATTCTCGTTATTGTTGTGCGGAACTGTTGTTTCGGGGTTGCCGTGGATCCATTCTATGTTTTAATGCGTCTTGAGATGTTCCGTCTGACGTTTCGTTCATATTCCGGTGTTTTGGACCGTTCATATTTCGTACCTAGCGCACGCTATCTTTTCTGCATAGCGCACGCTAGAGGTCCCTTAGTAACGCACGCTACGTTTGTTTTGTAGCGCGCGCTAGCGAGTTATCCCTGGGGGTGTCAGTTCTGTTCCCAGCCCTCTGGACTATCGGATTAGCGTACGCTACTTTGTCTAGCGCACGCTAATGTCCGGAGACTAGCGCACGTTAAGTTGTCCAGTAGCGTGCGCTAGCGTGACTGTCCAGTACTGGACAATTTGCTACTGAACTCGGTCAGGTGCCCAGGTAGCGCACGCTACGTTTGTACGTTAGCGCGCGCTAACGGGTCAGGTGAGTATTGGGCAGTTAATTTTTGGACTCGGCTGATGTCCAGGTAGCACACGCTATTGCTCGATAGCGCACGCTACCGAGAGGTTATTAGCGCACGCTACGTTTCGAGTAGCGCACGCTAACAGCCAGAATTCTGGCTACTGGAATGGGACTCTAACTGTATGGGCTGGAGTTTCGTCCCGTTAGCGCACGCTAACTTTGGGGGATTAGCGCGCGCTAACACTCCCTGGCTATATAAACTAGGGAGTTGACCCAGATGAGCTTATCATTTTCATTTCTTATCCTCCCCGCGGCGTAGAGCTTCTCCAGGCGAATTTCGAGCGATCTCTTCCTCCGATTACTTCAGGCATCCCCTACCTTGAGTTTTTGAAGTAGATTAACAACACCTACTTGTGTTCTTCATTCTCAATCCAAGGTAAATCTCTTAGAACCCTACTTTTGGGAGATTTGGGGATTTTGGGATTTTCGTCCGATTCATTCCGTTTTGTTGGTGGATTCATGATGAATATGATTAATCTTGATGGTATTCTTAGTTTCCCTACGGATTCATGGCATATTTCGTGGTTTTTACGGAATCGAGAGGGTTTAGTTGTGGTCCGCCCTCGTTATTATTTTTGTACGAATATACATGAATCGTAGGCGGGTTTTCGGGTGTATTCCATTTCCGTATTCGTCTAGAGTTGGTTGTGATTGTGTTCTTTGAATCGTTAGGTTCGGTTCCGTTGGTTCCTAGCGTTCGGCGGTGTTTTTCCTTCCGTTCGTTGCGTCGTCAATTATTCAAGGCAAGTAATTCTTGGAAACCTTTATGCTTAACGTGACATGGTAATGTATATTGTGTGTGCTTTACTCACCTCAGGAGGGTCCGACGGGGCCTCGAGGGAATCTATGGCTTCGTCCTGGATTCATGAGTTTGTTTCGCTAGCCAGCTCGGGAGGGTCCTTAGAGGCCTCGAGTGGGATTCGTGGCTTCGTCCCGGTCCTAGGTGACGTGTGGTGCTTGATTTGTTTATGAATGTGGCCAGCTCGGGAGGGTCCTTAGAGGCCTCGAGTGGGATTCGTGGCTTCGTCCCGGTCCTAGGCAAATTAATTGTGACTGTTTGTTTCCGGAAAAGACATGTCTGGTTTTGGTTTTTGAAACGATATTGGTGCATGTACTATGAAATGTGTAAGCGATTGGTTTGCCTTCATTACTTGTACTAGCGTAATTGCTAACCCCTTTGGGGACCCGTTGTGGGGAAATTCTTGTTAAGGATTTCAGGTTATGATCATCCGAACGAGCGAGCACTGGGACAGTATGAGGATGTTGGCCAGGGCCGTTGACATATGCATTTGGGTCATCTTATTTCTTTTTGCCTACTTCGATATGGTTGTTTTCACATTTATAAACTTATAGATTGTCCTCGCGAGTACTTAGGCTTTTCCTTTCGGATTGTGATTGGTCATCGTTGAAGTTACTGTATTTGTCTGTTGATGTTTATTCTTGTTGTTAATAATTGTTTCCTTGCTAACCGAGACGGTTAGTCGAGTGGTGTTTTCTTGTGTAGCCTGGTGGGTCCCATATAGGGGTCCACAGCGCTGTAATATACTCTGAGTATCTCGGGGGTGTTACAGAAAATGGTATCAGAGCCCTAGGTTTATAGATACCTAGGCTTGTTGGTTATTTGGGTTTAGTCGTGTTTTGTTTTGCATATTGTCACACCGCTGCCAGCATCTCGGTACTTCCAGTGCTCGTAAGTTCTCTTATTCGGCTTTTCTGTTTCTTGCATTGTATTTTCACTTCTTGAATCGTAGTTACTTTTTCCTCCTTTACTCATTATCGATATACCTCTGTTACCTCTTAACACCAGTATGGATGCCGGAGGAAACCGTGGTCGTGGTCATGGACGCGGCCGAGGATGTGGGGCAGCTGGTAGGGCGGCCACATCGCATTCTTCGGGAGCCGGCAGTACCGGTGACCGTCACAGTCATGCTTCTTCTCAGGAGCGCGCCGATCTTGGTATTGCGGCTGTTATGCAGCAAATGGTTAACCAGATGGCGGCGATAGCTCAGGTGGTCCAGAATCCGGATCCGACCCATGCTAATCGGGGAGGAGCGGATCGCTGGCTTCAGGATGTCATCAAGATGCATCCTCCTCAGTTCTCGGGAGCTTCGGACCCGATCGGCTGGGAGGGATGGATCAAGGAGATATCTAAAGTCTTCGTTGCCACCAACTGTCCCGAGGATCCCAATACTTTCTCACTGGGGATGCTACGGATTGGTGGGAGGCCGTTGGGCCCAAAGACCATGTTGCTTCGTGGGCCGAATTTCAGGAATTGATGGAGACCGAATATTGTTCGTGGCCAATCAGACAGGCTCGAGTTCATGCTTTCTATGATGCTCAACCACGGGATATTCCCGTATCCCAAGCTATTGCCGATTTTAACAAGGAGTTGGGCTATGTGAAGACCCAAGTTGTCGAAGAAAGCGACAAAATTTTCCATTTTTTAAGGAGGATGAAACTGTCCATTCGGGACTATATGTCTGGGCTCGTCTGTACTACCTTTAAGGATTATCAGAGTCGAGCTCTTGCTTATGATATGTCGGTGACGGCTAGTGCGGCGGTTTGAGAGAGTAAGAAGCAGAAATCCGCTGGGGATTTCTCGGGTTACAAGGGTGGAAGTCAGCAAAAATCTCAACCTGCAAATATTTCTACGGGTGGTTCGGCTCGTTTCTCTGGGAGTTTCCGAAGTGCCGCCGGAACCTTCGTCCGGGACCCCAGATGCTTTAACTGTGGCAAGCCAGGCCACATGAACCGGGATTGTCCTCGTCCACCTTTGACTTGTCATACTTGTGGTCAGTCGGGCCACAAGGCTTCTTTTTGCGAGAAGCTCAGACAGTTTCGCGGCGCCCGTTCTTCTCACCCAGCACCTATGGAGCCTAGTGTGAACAAGGGCTCATTTGCTCCGCCGCCACCATCGAGTTCCGGCCGAGGTAGGGGTCAGCCCGCTAGGGGAGGGGCTTCCAGTGTCGGCTCTGCCCAGCCGCGTATCTATGAGATGAGGAGGGCCGATGATCCAGCAGCTACTGTGGCGACAGGTACCATTCGTATCCATTCCCATCCTGTCAGTGTGCTTTTTGATTCGGGTGCTACGCATTCATTCATTTCTCTAGAGTGTGTACGCCGTTTGAGTCTCGACTGCTTGTCACCTTGCGAACCTTTCGTCGTTAAACTTCCTAGCGGTGATAGAATTATCGGTGATCGAGAAGTCCGGGACTGTTCTGTGTTTATTTGTGAGAGGGCTTGGCTCTCTAATCTTATTGTTGTGGGTATTGAGGGTGAGGATTTGATTCTCGGGGATGATTGGCTCGAGCGGCATGGTGCAATCATGAACTACCGCACGAGGATCATCACTATGTTAGCCGAGGACGGCACCGAGCACTCTTTCACGGGGCAAAAGAGGGGAAACCAAAAGTTAGTTATTAACGCCTTGAAGGCGATGAGACTCTTGCGAAAGGGGTGTATTGGTTATTGGTGCTATGCCTTGAAGGCGGAGGATGGTGGAGTCGAGCTTTCATCGATTCCAGTTGTTAGTGAGTTTCCTGATGTGTTTCCTGACGAGTTGCCGGGATTGCCACCGGATCGTGAGGTTGAGTTTGCTATAGAGTTAGAGCCGGGCGCGGCTCCGATTTCGAAGGCACCGTATCGCATGGCACCTTCAGAAATGGCCGAGTTGAAGAAGCAGTTGAGTGAGCTTCTTGAGTCGGGGTATGTTCGGCCGAGCGCCTCGCCTTGGGGCGCACCAGTCCTGTTTGTGCGAAAGAAGGATGGCTCACTGCATTTGTGTATCGACTATCGCGAACTAAACAAAGTGACCGTCAAGAACAAGTATCCCTTGCCGAGGATTGATGACTTGTTTGATCAGTTGCAGGGAGCTGCGGTATTCTCGAAGATTGATTTGAAATCGGGGTACTATCAGCTCCGGGTGAGGGAGTCCGACGTGCCGAAAACAGCTTTTCGGACGAGATACGGACATTATGAGTTTGTAGTCATGCCTTTCGGGTTAACTAATGCGCCGGCGGTGTTCATGTAGTTGATGAACAAAGTCTTTATCGAGTATTTGGATAAGTGTGTCGTCGTCTTCATTGACGATATTCTTATTTATTCGAGGAATGAGGAAGAGCATGCCCATCATTTGCGGATAGTGTTAGACATTTTGAGGACCGAGCAACTCTATGCGAAGTTCTCGAAATGTGAGTTCTGGCTTAGGGAAGTGATGTTTTTGGGTCACGTGATTTCAGCCAAGGGAGTTCGTGTATATCCGCAGAAAACTAAGGCAGTGTTGGATTGGGCACCGCCCACGAATGTGAAGGAGGTCCGTAGTTTCTTGGGTTTGGCTGGCTACTACCATAGGTTCGTCGAGGGTTTCTCAAAACTAGCTCGACCACTTACACAGTTGCTCCAGAAATCCGAAAAGTTCGTCTGGAATGACGAAAGGCAGTCGAGTTTTGAGGAGCTGAAGAGGCGTTTGACTTCAGCCCCGGTTTTAGCGTTGCCGTATGGCAACGAGGGTTTTTCCGTTTACAGTGATGCTTCGGGTCAGGGTCTTGGGTGCGTATTGATGCAGCACGGCAAGACCATCGCTTATGCATCGAGACAGTTGAGGCCGTATGAGCTTAACTACCCTACTCATGATTTGGAGTTGGCGGCAGTCGTTTTTGCGCTCAAGATCTGGTGTCACTATCTTTTCGGCTCTGCATGTCAGATTTTTACCGATCATAAAAGTCTGAAATACATATTTACTCAGCGGGAGTTGAATATGAGGCAGAGGAGGTGGTTAGAGCTGATTAAGGATTATGACCTCGAAATCCTTTATCATCCGGGCAAGGCAAACGTCGTGGCCGACGCCTTGAGTCGGAAACCGGTTGCGTTGCGAATGCTTGAAGTCCTTACATCTCAGTCTGAGCTTCGGCGGGCTTTGATCGAGTTAGATGTTGAGGTTTTGTTGCCTGGAGCTGTCGGGCAACTTTGTGCTTTAGAGGTTTCGTCGTCTTTGATCGATGAAATTAAGCTGAAGCAGTTAGAGGATCCGATGATTACTCAAATCCGAGGGAACATTCTTAAGGGAAAGTCTCCTGGGTTTGTGATTCATGAGGATGGTATTTTGAGATTCCAGAGTCGGCTTTTTGTACCGAACGACTTAGAGTTGAGACAGAGTATTCTGCGCGAGGCCCATGCTACACCTTACTCCGTTCATCCTGGTTCGAGGAAGATGTACAAGGACCTGAGGAGGAATTTCTGGTGGAATGATATGAAGGAAGAGGTCGCGCAGTTTGTAGCAAGATGTTTGACTTGTCAACAGGTCAAAATCGAGCATCAGCGACTGGCTGGGTTATTGCAGTCACTTCCCATTCCGGAATGGAAGTGGGAAGATATATCGATGGATTTCGTTACGAGTTTGCCGAGATCGAGGTCGGGCATGAATATGGTATGGGTGATTGTTGATCGTCTGACCAAGTCGGCACATTTTCTGGGTATCAAGGACACTTGGGCCCCGGAGAAGTTAGATTATGTGTTTATCGCACAGATTGTGAGACTTCACGGTACTCCGAAGTCTATTGTTTCGGATCATGATGGCCATTTTGTATCGCACTTTTGGCAGGCGGTGCATAAGGCGTTGGGTACTCGGTTGCGTTTGAGTACCTCTTTTCATCCCCAGTCAGATGGACAGTCGGAACGTACTATCCAGACATTCGAGGATATGTTGCGTGCTTGTGCTCTCGATTGGAGTAGTGACTGGGAGGAGCATTTGCCATTAATTGAATTCACGTACAACAATAGTTGGCACGCGTCGATTCGGATGGCGCCGTATGAGGCACTTTATGTTCGGCGTTGTCGATCACCGATTTGTTGGAACGAAGCGTCCGATTTGGTCGGGACCGAACCTGATATGGTCCTAGAGACGAGGCGGAAGGTGGAATTGATTCGAGAACGGATGTTGACAGCTCAGAGTCAACAGAAGTTGTATGCCGACGTCCGTCCTCGACCCTTGAAATTCGAGGTGGGGGACCTCATTTTGCTAAAGGTGTCGTCGACGAAGGGAGTTTTTGGCTTCGGGAAGAAGGGAAAGTTGAGTCCGAAATTTATTGGACCCTTTGAGATTCTCGAGCGAGTCGGTGAGTTGGCATACCGTTTGGCGCTACCTCCGGCCTTGAGTCACGTTCATAGCGTTTTCCATGTTTCGCAGCTAAGGAAATATGTTCCGGATCCTAGTCATATCATCGACTTTGGCGAGGTCGATATTGCCGAAGACATTACCTTCGAGGAGCGTCCCTTGAAGATTTTGGAGCACCGTGAGAAGCGACTGAGGCATAAGACCATCTCTTTGGTCAAAGTGCAGTGGTCGAAACATGGTGTCGAGGAGGCAACTTGGGAGACCGAGGATAGCATGCGTGCTAGGTACCCCGAGTTGTTTGTCTCTTAAGTTTCGGGACGAAACTTGTTTTTAGAGGGGTAGAATGTAATATCCGCATTTTTCTTTCCCTTGTAATTTTTATTTTCGATGTATTTCTCGGTCGTAGTGACCCTCGTGTATCTTTCAGTGTACCTTTTCAGTCACCTGTTGATCTGATTCTCGTTATTGTTGTGCGGAACCGCTGTTTCGGGGTTGCCGTGGATCCATTCTATGTTTTAATGCGTCTTGAGATGTTCCGTCTAACATTTCGTTCATATTCCGGTGTTTTGGACCGTTCATATTTCGTACCTAGCGCACACTATCTTTTCTGCATAGCGCACGCTAGAGGTCCCTTAGTAGCGCACGCTACGTTTGTTTCGTAGCACGCGCTAGCGAGTTATCCCTAGGGGTGTCAGTTCTGTTCCCATCCCTCTGGACTATCGGATTAGCATACGCTACTTTGTCTAGCGCACGCTAATGTCGGGAGACTAGTGCACGTTAAGTTGTCCAGTAGCGTGCGCTAGCGTGACTGTCCAGTACTGGACAGTTTGCTACTGAACTCGGTCAGGTGCCCAGGTAGCGCACGCTACGTTTGTACGTTAGCGCGCGCTAACGGGTCAGGTGAGTATTAGGCAGTTAACTTTTGGACTCGGCTGATGTCCAGGTAGCACACGCTATTGCTCGATAGCGCGTGCTACCGAGCGGTTATTAGCGCACGCTACGTTTCGAGTAGCGCACGCTAACGGCCAGAATTCTGGCTACTGGACTGGGACACTAACTGTATGGGCTGGTGTTTCGTCCCGTTAGCGCACGCTAACTTTGGGGGATTAGCACGCGCTAACACTCCGTGGCTATATAAACCAGGGAGTTGACCCAGATGAGCTTATCATTTTCATTTCTTCTCCTCCCCGCGGCGTAGAGCTTCTCCAGGCGAATTTCGAGCGATCTCTTCCTCCGATTACTTCAGGCATCCCCTACCTTGAGTTTTTGAAGTAGATTAACAACACCTACTTGTGTTCTTCATTCTCAATCCAAGGTAAATCTCTTAGAACCCTACTTTCGGGAGATTTGGGGATTTTGGGATTTTCGTCCAATTCATTCCGTTTTGTTCGTGGATTCATGATGAATATGATTAATCTTGATGGTATTCTTAGTTTCCCTACGGATTCATGGTATATTTCGAGGTTTTTACGGAATCGAGAGGGTTTGGTTGTGGTCCGCCCTCGTTATTATTTTTGTACGAATATACATGAATCGTAGGCGGGTTTTCGGGTGTATTCCATTTCCGTATTCGTCTAGAGTTGATTGTGATTGTGTTATTCGAATCGTTAGGTTCGGTTCCTTTGGTTCCTAGCATTCGGCGGTGTTTTTCCTTCCGTTCGTTGCGTCGTCAATTATTCAAGGCAAGTAATTCTTGGAAACCTTTATGCTTAACGTGAAATGGTAATGTATATTGTGTGTGCTTTACTCACCTCGGGAGGGTCCGACGGGGCCTCGAGGGAATCTATGGCTTCGTCCTGGATTCATGAGTTTGTTTCGCTAGCCAGCTCGGGAGGGTCCTTAGAGGCCTCGAGTGGGATTCGTGGCTTCGTCCTGGTCCTAGGTGACGTGTGGTGCTTGACTTGTTTATGAATGTGGCCAGCTCGGGAGGGTCCTTAGAGGCCTCGAGTGGGATTCGTGGCTTCGTCCCGGTCCTAGGCAAATTAATTGTGACTGTTTGTTTTCGGAAAAGACATGTCTGGTTTTGGTTTTTGAAATGATATTGGTGCATGTATTATGAAATGTGTAAGCGATTGGTTTGCCTTGATTACTTGTACTAGCGTAATTGCTAACCCCTTTGGGGACCCGTTGTGGGGAAATTCTTGTTATGGATTTCAGGTTATGATCATCCGGACGAGCGAGCAATGGGACAGTATGAGGATGTTGGCCAGGGCCGTTGACATATGCATTTGGGTCATCTTATTTCTTTTTGCCTACTTCGATATGGTTGTTTTCACATTTATAAACTTATAGATTGTACTCGCGAGTACTTAGGCTTTTCCTTTCGGATTGTGATTGGTCATCGTTGAAGTTACTGTATTTGTCGGTTGATGTTTATTATGCCGGTTGTACCGGACGTATTGTTCTATGTTCTTGTTGTTAATAATTGTTTCCTTGCTAACCGAGACGGTTAGTCGAGTGGTGTTTTCTTGTGTAGCCTGGTGGGTCCCATATAGGGGTCCACGGCGCTGTAATATACTCTGAATATCTCGGGGGTGTTACACATACTTGGTCTTTATAAGACTTCTTTGCTGTACTGAAGGATTCCACTATATGCTGATTCGAAACAGGTCTTCGATACAGGATGATGCCTCAATACTTCGATACAGTTTCCTTTACTGTATGCGGATTGGCATATATGTCAAAACCTCTTAACAGACTATTCGATACATGGATTGAATATCCCAACTGTTTCGATACAGGGTTCTTGTTTTCCCAACAGAGGCGTTAGATGATGGTGGTGAAATCTCTTCATCCAGCAAAAAATCTCAGGATCAACTGCCTGAAATTGTGGCACGATTTTCAGGCAAAGATGCTTTCATCATAGTTCATTGTGAGAAAAAAATCGGTATAGTAGAAGAAATACTAGCTGAAATTGAGAAACTTCATCTATCTGTTATTTTGACTTTTGCCAATTATGCACTCAATATAACTGTAGTAGCCATGGTAAAAAACAATTTCATATCTTTTGTTCGTATTGCTCATTGATGTTTAATCTTTTAAGATGGGTTATATGATATTGAAGTTTGTGGTTTAGCTGTTTGTTACTTGGTATATATGCACGTATTGGTATTCAGTTGCAAGATATAACATCTTTGATCACATTTAAATGGTACGTGTGTGCAAGTAACATTGCATGATGTCACGTTTGTATAATTGGTTCCACGTATATATGTTAGCCTTGCATGTTGATATTACATTGATACGCGTGTGGAGTGTGTACCATACACACGTTTAGTGATAAGGGGTAATTATTAAATATGAGTTTAGTTGTATTTATCCGAACATTAGGTGATATAAGTAACAACACAAACACAATTTTAAACTTAGCTCCGGCACAATGCAAATAAAAGAAGCCCAAAACACTAAAGATTCACATTACTCCCTCCATCCCTAATTAGTTGTCCACTTTGCAAAAAACACACATATTAAGAAGCAAAGCATTCTAAAGTTTGTTTCCATATTTGCCCATAATTATTGCATAGATTGGTGAGATTCTCCATGTTGATTACGAGATGATTGATGAGTACATTCATTTCTAAACAAAACTTCTTGGGGTAATTTAGGAAAAATCTGTGAAAAAATGCTTTGAAATACCAAATGGGACAACTATTTAGGGACAATTTTTTTTGCAAAGTGGACAACTAATTAGGGACGGAGGGAGTAGTAACTTTCAACCTTAAATAAAAAGAAACACAAAAAATTACTTTTCTTACGGTTAGCACCTTGAATAATGAATATAAAGAAAAAAGTACATAATTTTTGCTCGAATCTATTTGTAAATTATAATAACAAATCAAAAAAGTTAAGTTTAAGACATAAGCAAAAGTTTAATAGTTTATCGGAAAAAAAACCGGAGCAACGCACGGGTCTGAATGCCTCGTCAATCTATATATCTATACCACTGTTTATTTATTCGGAGCTGTGTTAACTCTTTTTTTTTCTTATTATTATGTTGTATTTTTTAATTTGAATTTTATCTATCTGAAATTTTAGATCCTATATTAATTTTGAATCTTGAATGAGATTAAGAAGAATTAAATAAATACTTAATCAAATTATATTTTACCATCCACACTTATTTTACATTATTAATTTAATTTAATCAATTATTAAGTTGATCAAATAAATTATTTTATATTCTTAGAAAATATTATTTGGTCAAATTATTTATTTAGTCAAATAAATAATTTTTATTAAAAAATTTAATTTGACTAATATTAATTGTTCGATTATTAATTAGATAGAATGTAAGTTCGATAATTAATTAGATAAAATGTTAATTAGGATTTGAACTCTAATTGATATAAAATTTTTAAACAACATATACAAGCTTTAACTACTTGGTCAAATCAACTAGATGGTAATAACATGCAACAACTTTATACATACTTAAGTCATACATATCAAAATACAAGATAATAAAAATAAAAAATAAATCATTATATCATAAATCTACCAAATAAATTTTAAAAACCTATTTAAAATTTGATTCTAATTCTACATAAATTATAATGCATATAGAAAATAAGAAATAATTATCATCTGTTATAAACTGTTGGCCACTTAAGTATACTGGATACAGTTTGGGAAAGTAGTTTAAACAACAAACTGTATGGAATCTAAATCTGAGTGCGTAGCGGAAGTCTTGGATACAGTTAGTTGCCGTGGATACAGCAACGAAGTATTTGGTGTATACTTAATATATCACAGTAATTTCAAACAAGAAAGTCAAGGTAAATGACACAAGATTTAAGTGGTTCGAGGTAAACCCTCTACGTCCACCGGTCCTCCACACAGAGTAAAGTTTATTATATAATTCTGCGTACACAACTACGTAATTATAAACAAACCTATCCTTGTATCGTTCACACAGATTGATACAAAGAATGTCACTTTCAACCGTTCACACAGATTGGTTAAAGCTTCCTTCTTGACTAGCTTCTTCACACACAGTTCCAAAACTTCGTCCTTATTCGTCCCACACAGTCGAATAACTTGTTGAGTTCACACAGAGCTCGGTTTTTACACAGAGGTAAAAGGTAGGTAACTGGTAAGAACAGTGACTTTGAATATCAAGATCTTGAGTGATGATGGCTGTTCTTGATGTTGAGCACTGTATATCTCTTTCGTTCTAGATTGCAGTATACTTGGAGATATGTTTGCTCAGATGATAACTTTGATAGCTTTGAGAGTTAGGTTACTTCGATTGGTAACGTTGTGTTGTTGTTTTAACTGATCTTCAATGTCTTCAAGGATATATATATAGTCTCTGAAGAAAGTATCCGTTGAGATATCCGTTTGAATAAGATGTCCTTCAACGGGAATATGACATGATCCGGATTTCGCGGGATTCTGAAGATCTGAAGACTGACAGTATTTAAATACTTTATCCTTGAGTATTTAAATACTTCTTTGTTCAACGGAACTTGACTTGTGTTCTTTCTTGTCCTTTTGTGAACTGTATGGAAGATGACTGTATTTAGGGCATCGAGACAATTTCCATACTTGGTCTTTTACAAGTCTTCTTGCTGTACTGACGAGCTTCACTTATGCTGATTCGAGGCAGGTCTTCGATACAGGATAAAGCCTTAAATCCTCGATACAGTTTCCTTTACTGTATTTGGCATATATGTCAAAACCTTCTCAATAACAAATAACAATCGATACAGGGATCGGGTATCCCGGCTGATTCGATACAGGGTGTTTGTTTTTCCCAACAATTTCCCCCTTTTTGACAATTTGCCAAGACTAACTTACTTCAACTCTTTGAGTCTTCTTGATGATGCCAAAACCTTCCTCATGAAGCTTTCTTCTTCGATGACTTCTGGCAGATTTCTTGGTCTTTTGTCAATAGGTCTGACTTAGTGACTTAGTCTACAATAATGAACTGCTCGCAGGCACGTTCGATATAGTTTGAGATTTATTACAACTTAAGCCTATGATTGGCGCAGCACAATCTTACAATGTATTCTAAGTTTACAACTGAAACTATGAACTGTTCGTAGACTAGTTCGTACAGCTTAATTTTTCAATCAAGTTTATCTAACTTGAGATTCCTATCAAACAATTTAAAGTAATCATACATTAACACATTAGATTACGAGTTGTAATCTTTCAAGACAAACAAACTATTTTTTTTGATATTCAAAATAATTGAGTACAAAGTTTGCTGTTTCGAATAGAAATTACAAAAACAAAAATAATATACATAAATTTCATCTCCTTATTTATAATCCGCATGCCTCCATGGTCTCTTTCCTTGCTCGTACTCGGTGCCGCGCCACCAGTTTTGAAGTGAATCATTGCCTCGTTCCTGGTAAATCGCTCTTCCTTCATATGAACGATCAAAGGCAAGTATCCAATCTTCTGGATGGGTGACCCGATCTCCTCTTCTATGTTTTGATTTCATTTCGATTTGGAGAGGGAGTTTACCTTCTTCTAGCATCTTTGAAAATTTATCCGCGCTTCCGCTAACGCTTTTATAATTTTTGAAGATGGCGGATTCCCGATGAGTCCGACAAAATATCTCATCGGTTCATTCTTCCTCCGTGCTTCACTTCGCGGCGGTTGGGTTGCGGTTGGTCGGCACGTATTTCCGAAGGTCTTTGGATAAGAGTTTGCCAAGGGACATTTGGGTCATGGAATTCGGTCTGAGCCCGAAATTCTAAAGCTTTGGGATTGAGGTGCTAGCTTGTTTAATTCGGCAATGACATCGCTCGAGCAGCCTCAAATTCCCTTTCTGTGCGTCTTATTCTCCTTGCAGCCTTCTCGTGCCTCTTCCCCTTTTGGCTTCATCAAGACTTTGCAGGATTTCAAGAGCGGCGTCTGTTTGGTCTCGATCTTTGGTTATTCTTTCAACAAGGGAGGAAAGAGTCGCGACATTTCTTGAATGCATTTATCGTGCGCACGCACCGAGAGTCATTCTCAATCATTGCACAGGCGGTCTTGGCTTCAGCAATCCTTGTCTTCGTAGCTTCCTCCTTCAGCAGTTGCTCTTGTTTATCTTCCATGATCTTCAAGGCTTGCTTGAACACTTCTGGCAAAAGAATGAATGCGTCGACAACTCGAGATACTTCGTGTTGAAGAGTGGTCATTTCTTCTACGGCAGAGGTGTGCATCCAATTCAGTGCCTTTTCAACGGAAGATAGAGCGCCATCGCATCTTGATAAATACACCAAGGCCAAGAGCTCGCAGCGCTCTTTACGTGCAGCAGAGATAGGAGAGTCAGTGGGCGAAGTCTTGACTGCTCAACCTCCTTACATTCACGGATGGACGTGAAGTAAGTTGGACATCCTCAGGTTTGTTACCGTCCTCGGATTCCAAGGTTGCAGGGGCGGGAGCAGCTTCCTGTGGTATGGCGACAGATGGTTCAGAAGCGTCCTGTGGCGAAGGTTCTTCGGCAGATATGGATGCAGGAGGGACTGAATCCTCCTGTTGGCTTGCAGGAATGGCTTCTTCGGTCGCAACAGGCTCGGGTGCCTGTTCCAAAATTTCTTGATCTTCCTCGACTGGAGGGACTGATTCCTCCTGGTCGGGAATGTTCTCCGGCTATGGCGAAGGGGGATTGGCTTGGGTAGATGGCCCTTCGTCTTTTCTGGGTGGAGAGGCGTCTCGGGCTTCAGCCTCTTCACGGCTCATTCTCAGACCTGCTTGAAGAGCATCGTCGTCGTCGTCTGAGTCATGATCGTCGTCAGCTTTTGGATTAATGGGAGAGTCCTCTGAATTCTTCTTTCCTTTTCTTCTGGCGTCAGATTTGTGCAGCAGGTGGCTTTCAATGAGATCTTTGCAAGAAGCGTTGTCCCATCGAAGCAGGGCCTCAATTTCAGTTGAGTCTGTTACTTCGGAGACAAATCGCTCTTCGTGGCTCCATTCGCTCCAGTTGTACAGTGTGTCGTACGGAGCTAGCCTATAGCCTTTCCATTGCAGAAATATTTCGTACGCTTGTTCAATTTGAACCGAAAGAAGTGTTTGATTTATGATTGAGTCAGGGGAGGGACTGCGAATCACGTCTGGAGACGCTGTTTCGAGGGATTCCGATACAGGTATGGGATCCTGTACGGAAGATGGACTCCTTGCAGGGGATGGTGCCCCGAAGGAAATTGGATCCTGCACGGGTGTGGGATCCCGCAGAGGAGAGGTAGCTTTTGGCTCCGAATGGGCAGCCGACGTGCTAACGTCTTGAGCGTTGGCAGATGTCTCTATATCCGTCGTAGCCGCCAAAGGCTCGGGATCTACTGTCGATACAGTAGGAGACACCTCTTCCACAGGGGTTGGGCCCTGGGGTTCTTCATTAGTGGGTTGCGCCACGGGCGAGACATCCTCGGAGTGCTTGGCTTTGATTTTTGAGAGCCTCCGAAGTCTCTTCTTGGACTTCTCACCAGCAGAGTGCTTCTTGCTGTGAGAACGCTTGCGCTTCTTCTTTGAAGATTCCATTTCAGGGACCTTCACGGTTTCATCTCTTGGGTTGGCAGAGATAGGCATGTGCCTTGTTCTCGGATGGTTGGCATGCATTGTGCTCTGGTTATAAGCAGTGGGCTTGACGCCTCCTAAGTATATCCGTGAGCTATTTTTCTTGGCGTCGGCGGATTGCGTCAGTCCGCACCTCGTCAGAATGTAGTTCAGCATTAAACCAAATGATTTCTTTTGGGTGGCAGGTTTGCACACCTCTTCTTGAAGTCGTTTCAAAATGATTTGGCACCAATTGACCTTTTCACAGGTCAAAATAGCTACCATCATTCTGAACCTTAGATTCGTGCACATCTCGAACGCACCGGTTCGATTTTCAATGATCCTGGAACAGAAGTCATGGAGATAAACGAAATGAAGAAGAAAATTTTTCTTGTGACAAGTGGTTGTCACCATATCAACCACTTTGGATCCGGTAAATAGTCCATAAAACTTGGTAATCAGCTCTTGAGACCCAAACGTCTCAAGCTGGTCCATTGTCAGGCCGTCGGCGGGCAGCCTGTAGATTTTCTGAAGTAAATCGCGATTGATGCAGATTTCCACTCCTTGGACGGTTGCAGTGCTGTCAGCAACATGTCCTCCCTGAGCTAGTGATAGAAAACGAATGGCGGCGTTGAGGTAGAATTCCTCAACCAGATGGGCGTCGTATTTGTCGGCGATTTTGCTCCCGAAGCGATAGAGACCTTGTTGTTCAAGACGAGTAATGATATACTCCATCGGTTCTGAGTCATTGATTTCCGCGAGAATACGCTCGATGATGACAGGTTTCGAGAAGATCCGGCCATCAATGATGTTGGAGGTTTTCTTCAGAACGGGGGAAGAAGATTGACTAGCCATGGATGTTTTCTTAAAACGAAGGTGGAAGAAAACAGTAGAAATTCGCAGTGAATATGCAAAAATATGTAGTCGCTTGCTTGAGATCTCTTGTAATTGCAGAAAGCGTAAAGAGTCTCTAATGGCGTATACATCCTTTTATACTGGGCGTAAGTAGGTTTTGCAGAGTACGAATGGTCGATTTTAAGGGATGGGAACCGGTTTTTGAAATCGACGGTCGGGATGGATTTAGTGTAACTGTACGCTAATCCATTAAAAGGTTTTAAAATACAATGGTCCCACTTCGACATAGGTTGATTACCCTAAATGCCTAAAACGGCGGTTTAAAAATAATAAACAATTTAAAAACAATCGCGGCTTTTGAGATTCATTGTCCAGATGTCGTAAGGCATTTAATGAACATGACGCTTTGACATAAAAACAGGCACGTGGACAAAAATTATTTTAAAAAAGAATAATATTATATTATATCTCGAATCGAAATCCTATAGCATGTGGCCGTTCTCCGCCGATACATCTGCCTCCTTAAAAAGGTATTAATAGGTTTTAAATTCCATACAGAATATTTGGATTTATCCGTATTCATGGGTCCTACAAGATTCCCCCTTAATTATTGCACACATCACCGTAGGATTCATATGCCTTCGTCACAAGATCGTATTGATGATTCCGAGTGTACAGATAATTAATGTTGATATCGTATTCACGGGTCTTACAGCATTCCCCCTCAATTGTTGAGTAAAAGCAGTAAATTTAATTACAGGGAGTCTGGCTGTAGTATTCCCAATTCTATTCTTAGCATGTTGAATCTTGCTGTGTCGAGAGGCTTGGTGAAAATGTCGGCCAGCTGGATGTCTGTATGAACTTTTTCGAGGCGAACATCCTTGTTCTCGACATGATTCCTGATGAAATGATGCTTCATGTTGATATGTTTAGTGCGCGAGGGCCAACTAGGAGTGTGTGTGATAGCAATTGCACACGAGCTATCACACATGATTGGAGTCTCTCTAGCATCGATTCCATAATCTGACAGCTTGTTGCCGCATCCAAAGGATTCGCATACGGCAGCCTACCAAGCAGATAGTACTGATTCACCGTGGAAAGAGAGTTAGCCAATTGCTTCTTCGAACCAAGAAACGAGTCTAGGTCCGAGAAAGTGACTAGTTCGACTTGTACTCTTCCTATCTAGGTGGCAGGCTCCGAGATCCGAGTGGCTGTATGCATCTTAATCGATTCCGTCTTCCTTAGGATACCACAGTCCTGCATCGACTGTTCCTTTAACGTATTTCGTGATTCGCTTAGTGTATTGAAGTGTGATTCCTTAGGTGCAACTTGGTATCTCGCACACACTCCAACAAAGAATCGATATCGGGCTCTAGCCGTTAGGCATGTGAGCGAACCAATGAGCTTCTGTAGAGTGATTGGTCAAACGGCTTTCCGGCTTCATCAAGACTAATTTGCACGGAAGTGCTCATGGGGTTGGCGAGGATTTGGAAGTGTTCATTCCAAATTTGTTGAGAAGCTCCTTCTCGTATTTCTCTGGTTGATGAATATACTGTAGGCAAATCGCTTTAATCGCAAACCTAGGAAATAACTAAGTTCCCCATCATACTCATTTCAAATTTGCTTTGCATGAGATGTGATAACCTTTGACTTAGTGAATGGTTAGTTTAACCAAAAATAATTTCCTATACATAGTTTTGTACCATTAGAAGGTCATCACCTTCCTGTATCTTGAACAAGGTTTTGTCGACACCTTTCTCAAATCCGTTGTTGGTTAGATATCGGGACAGTGGTTTCGTACTGTGCTCTAGGGCTTGTTTAAGTCCGTGCCGCTTTCCTTAGCCTCGTAAACTAGATCGATACCGTCTGTGTTGGCAAACCCCGGTGGTTGTTCAACATAAACTTCTTCTTCAAGCTCTCCATTCAGAAAGCACTCTTGACGTCCATTTGGTATACGATAAAACTCTTATGGGCGGCAAAGGCTAAAAATATCCTAATGGCTTCTAGTCTCGCTACAGGGGCGAAGGTTTCATCATAGTCGATTCCTTCTTCCCGACAATAGCCTTGTGCTACTAGTCCTGATTTGTTCCTTATGATAAGTCCATTTCGATCCTTTTTGTTTCAAATACCCATTTGGTTCCTATAACCGATTGGTGTGTCCTGGGTACTAGATACCATACATTGTTTCTTTCAAACCGTTAAGCTCTTCTTCCATAGATGTTATCTAATGAGAGTTGTTAAGAGCGTCTATGTTCAAACAGTTCGACCGGGCTAAGAATACAATGATAGTGCACATATTGAGTCTCCTATGTTCGGATTGAGATTTCCATTCAGAAACCGAGAGACTTGACATTAGATTCTTCTTGTGCACAAAGTACATTTCCTTGTGTACTCTGTATTCTCCTACGAGTAGAAACACACGCATTAATGTTTCTAATGATCAGCTCTTGCGGGTGATCTCTCAACCATCTTCGGTCGGGTTCTAGTTCAGGGATCCCGCATCGTATCGAAAGTTTCGTGGGTACGGCTTGACTTGTATAGCATCGCTTCATCCACATCGATTCTTACACCATGGGGTTGATTTCTAAATCAACTACAGTTCTATGGGTGTAGGTGGATCCAAGATAGATAGATGATGAATGTCCCGAGTGATATCATCTACTCGTAGGGTCATGGTGTGGTTCGTCGAACACTACATGAACCGATTCCTCGATCGTCACCTCCTTTTATTAAAGATTAAAGCTTTGCCGACGAGGAGTATCCTACGAATATTCCTTCATCCGATTTTTCATCAAAGGTTCTAAGTTGGTCCTTCCCGTTGTTCAATACATAACACCCGCATCCAAAATGTGAAAATACGAAACTAATGGAGTTTTGTTATTCCATACCTCGTAAGTCGTTTTGTTGTGGTGCTTGTTGACGATACATCGGTTTTGAGTGTAGCACGCTGTATTGGTTGCTTCACCCGAAACGCTGTGGCAATTTGCTTGCGGCAATCATTGTCCTTGTTGCATCTTTCAACGTCCTATTCTTTCGCTCGGCAACACCATTTTGTTGAGGTGTACGGCGGTGAGTATTCGTCTTGTATTCCATTCTCCGAACAGTATTGCTCTATAAAGCGGTTAGCAAATTCGGTACCTCTGTCGAACGAATGCACACGATACTCGATGCTTTTTCATTCGCAACTTTCTCGGGAGCTCGGGCGGCCTTGATGTTGTTTCCTTCTTCTTGCTAAGAAAGATCGTCCAAGCATACCTGGAATAATCATCAACAACAACCATGCAATATTTCTTACCTCCCAAACTTACTGGGTCTACAGGACCGTAGAGATCCATGTGTAGCATTTCCAACACTCTTTGGGTTGAAAGGTAGGATTTGCTTTTCAGGGTTGACTTGATTTGCTTGCCTTTCTGGCATGGTCCGCAGACGCTGTCCTTCTTGAATGACACATCTGGCAAACCTCTAACCATACACTGTCTTGAAAGCTTGTTGATAGTCTTGAAGTTGACATGAGACATCCTCTTGTGCCATAGCCAGCTAAGATCTGCAGTGCCTTTGGCAACAAAACATGGAATTGAGGAGCTCATAGGCTTCCAGTCAGCAATGTACATATTACCTGATCTGCTTCCTGTAAGCACAACTTCCTTGGTTTGGGTGTTCTTGACTCTACAGCGATCTATATAGAACTTCACCGAGAACTGTTTATCACAGAACTGGCTAATACTAAGTAGATTATACTGTAAGCCTTCAACGTATGCGACATCGGTGACCTTGAATTTCCCGACAAGTAGGTTTCCTTTCCCTCTTGTTCTTCCTTTAGATTTATCACCGAAGCGAACTTTCGGACCGCGACCTTCTACAAAATCAGATAGCTTGCTCCTATCTCCGGTCATGTGACGAGAGCATCCACTATCATAGTACCAGGTATCCTCCTCTAGAATGTCCTGTAACAAAGAAATTAGGTAGATTTAGGTCCCATTTGATTTTTGGGTCCATGTATGTTAGTTCCTTTAGGTACCCAAGCTTTCATGGCAGCAATTGGTTTACTGTAGGACATACTCGGTACAGTGTTGCGATATCTACGGGGATCATATCCGTAGTCGTTATAATCATGATAATTATTATGCATGTAAAATTCAGGGTTATTATTATTATTCCAGTACGAGTGCCGTCTAGGAGGTGGAGCCATTTTCTTAGGCCTAACAGCTTGTCTTCTGGGTCTCCAGTTGGATTCCCAAAGCTGTTGTTGATACTGTGCTGGCATCTGCTGTCTTGAGGGATAGCGGGGCTCCTGTATCCAATACCTAGGCGCACTGTACTGAGGGTACTGCTGTGCGGGCCTTTGGTGGTTGGATACCGTCTTCTTTATGAATGACTGTCGGCTTTGATGATATGCTTGTGGAGCATGCTGTAGATTACGCCTTCTGAGTGGTTGTTGATTCCACTGTCTCGAATAGTAGAGTTGAGGGGGCGGAATTGCAGCTTTCGGTTTTCTCGGTACAGCAGGTTCCTTTATGGGACTCGGAGTATCTTCCGATTCTGGAATGTGTTCCACACTCTTGACGAACACAGTACTAGTTTTACCTTTATTCGAACATGAGCTGTATCCTAAGCCACTTTTATCATGAGCATGTTGCCCGGCTCGTAATTTCTTCCATTCTTTTGGACGATTTTTCAAAAGACTTGAGAATGGTCTCAAGTTCGGTTCTCGCTTCTCGAGAGTTGTAATTTTGGTTTGCGGTAGAACCAAATCATTTGTCTTGCTCTCATTATGGGTTTTAACCGCATTTAGTTCATGAGCAAGTTGATGATTGCTCTCCATGAGTGTTTCAAAATCGACCTTCTTTGGTTTCACAATCAAGAGACATATTTTCATAGTTTATTTTCAAATAAGTCATTTTCATCTTTCACTCTAGATTTGTTAATTGAAGTGTATATTCTCGCTTTTAGAGTCTCATGGGCCTTTTGAATGTTTTTGAATTCATTCATCATATTTTCGAAAGTATGAGATGCATTAGATGGAATAACCGAGGTTGAGCTTACCTCATCGTCATTGTCTTCACCTTCTGGAACATCTTTGGCCATAAAGCACATGTATGCTTTATCATCGAACTCATCGTCAGATGAATCACTCTCAGTGACCACCTGAAGACATTCTGCTGATTTGGATGGTGTGGGGGAGGCTTCTGATTCTCCAATCAGGGCCTTGAGCTTGTCTTTCCAAGCACGTCTTCTTTCATCTCTCTCTTGTTGCTCGGCCTGAGGCAATCTTTGGACTTTGGGATGAGGACATTTGTTTGCATAATGGCCTGGTTTCCTGCAGTTATAGCACAGGTTAGCATCACCAGATGATGTTTCGGTACTTACCTTGTTGACAGGTTTGGGCCTGTAGGGAGTCTTTCCAGACTGTTTGATGAACTTTTTGAATTTATGCATTAGAAGCGCCATTTCATCTTGTGACAGGATGTCGTCATCACTGTCAGCGCTCTTGTGACCGGGCTTCGACGAGCTAGGCATGCTGTGTCGACGGTTCGATACAGCAGCGAGAGATGTGACCTTTGAAGGAGATTCTTCAGCTTTCTCTCTTCTGTCAATGTCATACTCAAAAGCTTTAAGGTCAGAGAAGAGATCAAAAGTGGATATTTCATTAAGATTACAGGATACACGCATAGTGTGGTCTTAATGTCCCATCAGTGGCCGAGAGATCTGAAGATTTTTAAGTTCTTCTCCTTTTGGGTGTAAATCTTGCCCAACGCTTCAAGTTCACCAACAATACCAGTAAATCTGAGGTCAAGTTCCTCAAGTGTTTCCGTTGGTTTCATTTCAAAAGATTCAAATTGCTGAGTAAGTTTTGAAATCTTGTTTTCTTTTGAGAGCTCAGTTCCCTCACAAATTAACTTGAGTTTATCCCAGATATCTTTGGCTGTTTTGCAGCTCTTTACCTTTGAGAATGTGCCTTTGTCAAGAGTGACAAATAACGCGTTCTTAGCCACGTTGTCGAGATTGGCTCGCTTCCTTTCATCGGTTGTCCATTGCTTGCGTTCTTTCTCGAGCATTTCAGCATGGGCTTGTCCCTCAATCCTTGCGGCTGGATTGACCTTCATGATCTTGATCGGACCATCCTGTATAACAAAAATCATCTCTTCGTGCATTGCTGCAAGATGAGCTTCCATTCTAATTCTCCAGTCGTCAAATTTGTTAATAGAGAACATAGGGACTTTGTTAATCATAGAAGTATCCATACTGATAATATAGGAATGAAAGAGACTATTTTGAAAATAAGTGATTTGAATCTGATTCGGTTAAAAAGAAATACGACTGATTCTTTTTAGAATCAACCGTTCCGATACCACTTGTTGGCCACTTAAGTATACTGGATACAGTTTGGGAAAGTAGTTTAAACAACAAACTGTACGGAATCTAAATCTGAGTGCGTAGCGGAAGTCTTGGATACAGTTAGTTGCCGTGGATACAGCAACGAAGTATTTGGTGTATACTTAATATATCACAGTAATTTCAAACAGTAAAAGCTGAAGGTAAATGACACAGTAATTTAAGTGGTTCGAGGTAAACCCCTCTACGTCCACTGGTCCTCCACACAGGAGTAAAAAGTTTATTATATAATTACTGCGTACACAACTACGTAATTATAAACAAACCTATCCTTGTATCGTTCACACAGATTGATACAAAGAATGTCACTTTCAACCGTTCACACAGATTGGTTAAAGCTTCCTTCTTGACTAGCTTCTTCACACACAGTTCCAAAGCTTCGTCCTTATTCGTCCCACACAGGTCAGAATAACTTGTTGAGTTCACACAGAGCTCGGTTTTTACACAGAGGTAAAAGGTAGGTAACCAGGTAAGAACAACAGCTTTGAATATCAAGATCTTGAGCTGATGATGGCTGTTCTTGATGTTGAGCACTGTATATCTCTTTCGTTCTAGATTGCAGTATACTTGGAGATATGTTTGCTCAGATGATAACTTTGATAGCTTTGAGAGTTAGGTTACTTCGATTGGTAACGTTGTGTTGTTGTTTTAACTGATCTTCAATGTCTTCAAGGATATATATATAGTCTATGAAGAAAGTATCCGTTGAGATATCCGTTTGAATAAGATGTCCTTCAACGGGAATATGACATGATCCGGATTTCGCGGGATTCTGAAGATCTGAAGACTGACAGTATTTAAATACTTTATCCTTGAGTATTTAAATACTTCTTTGTTCAACGGAACTTGACTTGTGTTCTTTCTTGTCCTTTTGAATCGTATGGAAGATGAGCGTATTTAGGGCATCGAGACAGTTTCCATACTTGGTCTTTTACAAGTCTTCTTCTTGTCTTGTGAGCTTCACTTATGCCGATTCGGCGTGTCTTGATCTGAGAATAAAGCCTTAAATCCTCGATACAGTTTCCTTTACTGTATTTGGCATATATGTCAAAACCTTCTCAATAACAAATAACAATCGATACAGGGATCGGGTATCCCGGCTGATTCGATACAGGGTGTTTGTTTTTCCCAACATAAACAATAGAATAATGTGGATGTCATTTGGCCTTTCATGTACAAGACTTTTGGCTTTTCAATCTCTACTCTTAGTTTTTCACCTACTTGTAACTGACCTTTTAATGGTTTGTAGCATTCACTTTGTAGCCTCTGTAAAGCCATGTTGTATGATTGTTTTATACACATCGAAATATGATATTAAACATGATATTTCTCATTTTTATCTTTGTCTCTCAAATCTCTATATTTCTATTATTTTCATAAAACATTATCAGCACTAGTTGCTCTCCGAATTAGGATTAAGAGATTCATTCTATATCAAGCTAATATATGATCCATGATCCGTTGTTCGAAGAGGAAGGAAGAAGAAGACAATATAATCTCTTATTCTTTGTGGTAATCCAGAACTTTTTATTGCTGCAAATGTTTGGTTTCATTTCCTCAATATAAGACCGGCAAAACCTTTGATTTTTTCACTCCCTTATAATAGCAACATATCTTGTTTAATTATTATTTGTTACTGGTTTTATATGCTTAAAATATAAACTAATGAAATTCATATATGTTCGTAGAATAGTAATTTACATGCGATTATTGTTTGTTATCATAGATTAGATGTTTCCAAGCACTTGATCCTTAGCAATGTTAGTATATTGATAATATTTCTTCAATTTTATTAATCATGGTCATGTATGTATATAAGTGTTGTCTCTTATTAATAACCATATTCTTATAATAACCCATACTCACCTACTTCTTTATAGATTTCATGGCATTAACACCTTGTTTCCGAGTTTTTGTAAATGAGAGAAAAGAAAGGAAAGAAAAATATGGAGAAGAGAAAGGAAGGGAAAAGAAATGAATTCTATTTTCATGTTCCCGAGTTTGAAGAAAAAGAAAGGAAAGTAATAAAAAAACTGCGTTTCCCAATCGAAAGGAAAAGAATTGAAAAAAATACAACTTTACAATTTTACCCTTACCTTTGACTCACACATCTCCTACCTTTGATACTCACACATCACGACATATCAATGTATTCAAATTATAATTTAGATATGAAGATGAACTCACCTCAATTACCATTTCTAAAGTTCTATACAACCATATTACTTTACTATTTTTAGTGTGACTTTACTATTTGTGAATGTCAAAACCATACAACCATATTACTTTACTAATTTTACTGTGACTTTACTATTTGTAATATTGTGAATTTATGAAGTACAAAACTATGTGGTGGGGGTAATAGTAAGTTTGGCTTTTCTTTCTTAGATATCATCACAGCAAAGAATTCCAAAACCTTTTTCCTTAAGGGCATTCTTGGCAATTATGTGGATACACCCTTGAAGATACCAACGTGTATTGGCAAAGTTTATTTGCAAAAAGTTTCATGTTACTGGTAGGATACCAACACTACTGATTTCTTCCAGAAAAAAAAAATCAATGCAGTAATCAAGATTAATCAAGCATTGTAATCAAGAATATAATCAAGCATTGTAAAGAGAAATAATTTCATGCAGTAATGATACTAATCAAGCATTGTAATCAAGATTGAAACTGAAGACTAATCAAGCATTGTAATCAAGATTTCGTCGATCCATGTAAAATAAATATTGAAATGGATTTATGAGGTTCATGTATTAGACAAAACTTTATGCAGTGAAGCAAGTTCATACAAAAAAGAAGAAGAAGAAAAAGAGCAAACAGTAGTGCACCTGAACAGATACGCTGATGGAGTTGGATCAGGAAATAGATAATAGATAAACTGTTGAGCAAGACGATGATGCAGGTACCAGAATATGTATGCGTCTACGTGTCTTGTTTTATAATAGGATTGAGGGTAAATATGTCCAAGGTAAAAGATAAATATGCGACGTGATCACTTTCTCTCCACTCCGCCCCCCTTTTGGGAGGAAAGTTTGGAAGGATAATATCGCTCTCATATCCTTTCTTTTCTATCCGTATCCTTCCAACAAAAAAACTCAGGAACTTGATTTTCCCTCAACTTCCCCCCATATCCTTTCTTTTCCCTCATTAAATTACACTTGTTATTATTTGGCCCAACTGGCCCAAATATATATCTTCTTATTTAATTTGGCCCATACCACTTAAAGCCGACCCAGCCCATTTGGCAGCCCTTTTGAATAGGAGCCGTCCGATCCAGATGTACAACTTATACCTAATCTGGACCGTCCGATCTCCCTTATATTCCCCTAACCCTAACCCTCACCATATCATTACTCACCGCCTCACTCTTGTCGCCCCTCCTTTCTCTTTTCTTCTTCTCTCTCCCGTGAGTTCTCCCTTTTCGGTCAACTTCCGATTCTGCTCCCGATTCTCCCTACTCCTCTTCCCCGTGAGCTTTTGAATATCACTATGGAATCCTGTGACCGATTCCATCCTTGTGGGTATAAAAAGCTCCGCTGGGGGCTGGAGTTAGACCACCGAGCAAAAGCGATTTGAGCCTTCTGAGAATCTGAGTGAAATCTTGAGATATCTTTGTTGTGATATATGTGAGTGAGATCGGGAATTGGTTTCTGAGGTTTATGGGTTAAAAGTGAAGGAGTTACCGGGCTAGGTGGCCGACCGGTGGTGGTTCGGGCATTTCTCTATGGAAAACGTTCGTATCGGTGTCAATTGCTAGGGTTTCGGAAGATCTGAGACTATTATCTCTTTCCTAAAAAGGGGCTTTCTGATCTTTATTTATCTTCGATTATATTACTGTTCTTGGTGATTTTGTGCAATTTATTAATATATATCTATATATATATATGTTATATATATATATATTCGGTATTTATCTATATTATATATATATATATATATATATTTGTTATATATAAAAAAATATATATTCTGCTGTTTGTTGCCTTAATTGTTTGGTATATTTCCGATCGGTTATTATCATTATCATTGCTAACTGGATCAGCTCTTTGTGTTTTCAGATTTGTTCTGGACGTTTGTAATCCTTTTTCGGCAGCATCTGTTTTGGGTTTATTGCAATAATTATATTGGTTATAATTATAGGTTTATTTAGTTGGCCTGTAATCCTTAAACCCTATCCCGTAGAATATAAATTGTAATTGTTATATTCGTTTAATCCGCTTGTATTATCGATCCTGTTTTTAGCTAAAATTGTTCGACCCGATACCTAACAGTGGTATCGGAGCCCGTTTTGTCGGATGTCGGGTCCTGTGGCATCTTGGTGATACGGAATAACCCATATGGGTTTCCGCCCAGGTATCTCGTCTTCACCTTCTCTCTTACTGTTGGTCTCTGTTGTTTGATTGAACTGCCTCATGTTGTTACTTGCTGTTTTCGCTTGCCGCGGACCATCTTGTTGCTTTAACTGGTTGGATTCATTTCGGGTGTACTCTTGTTTTCTTTCATTGAAATCCAAACGAATTAAAATCTTAAAGTCCAAAAGCACTAAATCTTGCGCTGCCAGGATCGGAAGTGTCCCTCAAATCTTTGTCAAGAGCTTGTGGATCCTGGTTTTAATTTAAACGGGTTTTAATATCAAAATTCAAATCGAGTCCCTGAATTTGATTCTCAGCAGCTGTGTGCTCCCTTTTGATCTTTGTGATTTCGGATTTCTTTGTGATTATCATATATTGTGTGTTACAATGAGCTCTTTCTCAGTTTTTAATATTGCACATTTTGATGGTAAAGGAGATTTCCAAATTTGGCAACAAAAGATGAAGGGCATTTTAATTCAACAAAAGGTTTTTAAATCTATTGATCAATCCTTTTCTGATAATACTATTGCCGATAAAAAGGTTGAGGCAGACGAATTTGCGTATTCATCAATTGTTCTAAATCTGTCCGATTCTGTAATACGAAAAATTGGGAAACATGATACAGCTAATGCACTGTGGGAAAAACTGGAAGAGACTTACACTAAAACTTTCCTGCCAAACAAACTATTTTTACTTGAAAAACTTTTCCGGTATAAACTTGATATTTCAAAGGATATCCAGGATATCAAACAAACTGATGATAAAAATATTGATGAATACACCCCGATTGTTCTTTTAAATGCCATCCCTGACTCGTACAGTGATGTTAAATCTGCTATTAAGTACGTCAGACAAAGTAACTCTTGATACTGTAATAAACGGTTTGAAAAGTAAAGAATTGGATCTGAAAAACAATAAGGGGAATAAATCTCTAGGTGAGGTTAATTTTGTGAGGGAAAGGCCTCAAAATCGCTTTCAAAAACAAAAACCTTCCTCAAGCCAAAACCAACAGAGTAATTTTTCTGACAAGAAAAAGGGCAAATGGAAGAGTAGGTCAAAGTCTCGACCTAAGAACCCTAAGTGCTATAATTGTGGTGAATCTGGTCATTACATTCATGAGTGCACTAAACCAAAGAAAAATAATCAAAACGATAACACCAACTTGGTATCTGAAAATTCCCATGTAGATGATGTTTTCATGGTGTCTGAAATATGTGAACAAGTTAATACTGTTCAAACTCTTGCTTTGTGTGAAAATGAGTGGCTTGTAGATTCAGCTTGTACGTTTCACATGTCGCCTTTTAAAAGGCTGTTTTCTGAGTATAGAGAAGTGACCAACTGGTCTGTCTCTATGGCAAATGAGAAAACGTGTCAAGTGTCTGGTATAGGAGATATCAAGATAAAATGTGACACCGGTTATTTGTTAACCTTAAAGAATGTGAGGCATGTTCCTGATCTGTGTCACAACCTTATTTCTTGTGGTACCCTTGATGATGAGGGTTATGAAGGCAAGTGGGGCAATGGAGTTATGAAAATATTAAAAGAAAACTTGTGTGTTTTCAATGCTATAAAACAGAATAACCTCTCTGTGAAAATTGCAAAATATAATTCTTTTGTGAATGCTGTCCATGTTGACCGAACTGATTTGTGACATAAACGTTTGGGTCATTTAATAACAAGGGATTAGATATTTTGCAAAAACAGGGCTGTTTTGGCAAAGATAAATTATCTTGTGTACCGTTTTGTGACTCCAGTGTGGTAGGTAAACAACATCGTGTTAAGTTTCCTAATCCCCATTCCCCTAGATCTCTTACTTGTTATGATACTATGCATTATCTGCATGCTGATGTGTGGGGGCCATCTAGTGAACCCACAAATGGTGGAAATCGATATTTTTTATTTGTGATTGATGATTACTCTAGAAAGGTCTTTGTGTTCCTTCTGAAAAACAAATCAGACGTTTTTGAGAAAAAATTGGAAAACCTTGATTGAAAACCAAACTGGAAAGAAGATTAAAATCTGAAGGACCGATAATAGCCTTGAGTTTTGCAATCAATTGTTTGATGAACTTTGTGCTCAATCTGGTATTCAGAGACATAAGTCTGTCCCTTATACGTGTAACACTCCCAGATTTAATCGGGAATATTACAGCGCCGTGGGCCCCGAGATGGAACCCACAAGGCTGAAGGAAATTTTCACAAACATTTACAAATGCCCAAGAGGCCAACGACGGTACCATCTTTAAAAATGCACAAAGACTTATAAAATCCATTTATCAAAAACCGTCGTAAAAACTCATTTGAAATCACAAGGCCAAACGGCCGACACTCAAAAGTTTAGAAAACGATTTCCAAAGTAACCTCAGTTACCAGATACCAAAAGAGCGTTTCAGAATACTCATGCAGCAGAAAAAAGACCATCCATAAAGATACTCTAGCAACGGAATACAAGAACCAATCAAGAAACTCAATGCACAAAACATGTCCTAGCCAGTATCCTCCGGGAAGCTCATCTCTTCACGACCGCTACAAGCTCGATACTCCAAGAACCTAAAAAGAAATCCCACGACGGGGTCAGCCATAATATCCAACAATGATAACCGTCACATTACATTAATAATTACATACCAATGAGAATACAACATAAGAATACGACCAACGTAATCTTACCGCATAACTTTACTTACTCAAGTCATTCTCATCAGAATAACCATTATCACATTTCACATCTCGTACTTGATTAACCAATAAACTCGAACCTAATATCTGTATTGTACCTCAAACAATACTCAAGATTCTCAAACTATCATTACCAACTCAAGATACGGAAATATACCATTTCTGACCAATACGATCCATCGAATAACATCATCAAATCCCAAGACGATAACCGATTGTCCATCAACAACAAATACTAAAGGAAATACGGAACATACCTCGAGATATGAAGTGCCACGACAATCATATCAGTCTAATCCGAGATCAGATCAATGCAATACGGACACGGTCCTAACTCAAGACCTACAAATGCATACTCATATGACCACGTCAATATGCTCAAAACAATAACAACAGTGTATACTCAATGGAAATCCCATGATCCAGCGCCCTTAGCATAGATCCCAAGATGATCCTACAAGATCAACACGAGGTGGATAACCAATAATATACATACAACAACATATATAAAACCAACGATGCGAATCCACATGATTCCATCAACACGACACTGGGTAATCCAATGATCTAGCGCCCTCAGCATAGATCCCAAGATGATCCCGTCGGACCAACACGAGGTGGAAAAACCCGTCCAATGATCCAGCGCCCTCAGCATAGATCCCAAGATGATCCCGTCGGACCAACACGAGGTGGACATCCGATCCAGCGCCCTCAGCATAGATCGTGCGATCCCATCGGATCAACACAACATAAACAACACAATATGCATACACATATGCAAAACAATATGTTCATCAACATGAACAACGCAACATGAACGACAATATGACAAATAAACTAAGACGACCTCATGTTCGACAACATGAATGACAATATGCATGTTCAAATCACTAACACTAACTGAATCGATATAAGATACATGCCCCGAGTCCCTCGGGAGAAATCTTGATATCAACCATCACCGACGATTATCCGCAATACTCGGCGATACAAACATACCATGGACTACAGATACTCATATCTTCGTCTTTATCATAATGTAACCTCGATACCCGAATATGCCAATAACCGAAATAAATCATATACATTATGATTTAACTCCCAGAATCGGAATGACAACATATAATCATTGCTATATGCATTATAAACGAAATGAAACTGAAACCATTCATTAAACATTATAATTGAGCAAGTAATAACTTGCTTCGATACCGATACGATGATGATGAAGCCGCTACCAGTCACAATGCCTTCGTCTACGAGCTCCTCGGCCCCGACCAATGCAATTCACGAACGTACTCGAACACGACCGCAACATATGGTTCTAATCACTGATCAGTAATCTCAACCTATCGAAGTAATCAAATAACACATATCCGATAACAATTAACAACCGACACGACCAACCAAATCATCTCAACGATTCAACGATATCTAAAATACAAACTACAACTCGATGATCATAATCAATTAATACAACCGATCAATAAACCCCAACGGTTCCACAATATCTCGATTAGACACAAGTCCGGACAATCCAACTCAAACAATTACGAACTCAAAACCACAACACGATTCATAATCCGATTAATTCAACATACGATCGTCTTGCTATGTTAAATTCATCAAAAGTTCCTCAAGAACACTAAGGGATTCGAACTCATGTTCATAATCATTAAAACAACATAACTCGATATCCTTTAACATGAAGATAATCTTCCAATTCGTAATCCAAGTCATGAATCATCATATTCTTCAACATACACTCTACATAACCTCAAGGATTGTAACAACAACTCCCTAATCATCATCATACGGATCAAATATGGATAATAATACCAAGAACATCAAGAACTCTATGATTTCATAATCATAATCAACATATTCAAGGCATAAACCAACATATCATCATCTTCCTTCAAAAAATACCTCATATATACTCAAGAATCGTAACAACAAGCCCTTAATCATCTTCATACGAATCATTCATCAATAACAACATCGAAAATCCAAAATAAAAGGGAGGATTATCCAACTTACCTCTTAGAAGATGAAAAACACTAGCAATTACTTCAAGAATCAACCATAGCTCCATATCCAAGCCTCAAATCCAAGTCCTCAAGATCAAAATCGACTTAGGAGAGCTAACTCTCTCTCTCGATGTTTGGATACGAAAAATGAAGTGAGGTGCTGATGTGAAAAGAAAGAACGGACTTCATTTTATAAACTGCATCGATCGTTACGTACGTTAACCATCAGTACTAACGTACGTAATGCAGCTTAGCGTACGCTATGTGTCCTTCATAGCGTATGTAATCTCATTCCAGAACTAACTGACCTGTTTCGTTAACATGCTTACGTACGTAACAATTCCTTCATAACGTACGTAATACGTACGTTGACTTGCTACAGTACCATACCCATATTACGTACGTAATACTACATGCGTAGCGTACGTAATGGTCGGGGTTGACTCGTCTGTCTACATCCACTGCCGACATCGGGCCCACCTGCCGACCACGACTCGATCCTGTCCGATTCCTCTTATTACGTACGTAATGTCTCGGCCATAACGTACGTAACTCTTGTGATTTAGCATACGTAAGTCTTCAACATTAGCGTACGCTAAGTATTCTATACTTAGCCAATTTCAATCATTCTGCTTTGTCTCGACATACCGAAGACACATATACACTTACTGAATACATATACTGAATCCAATAGTATTCTCATACGATATACCTCATATCAAAAGTGCGATGACCTGATACACGATATCCTCAATTGCAACTGTCGACCAGATACATCTCAGTCCTTTATTTATTTTATCCATACTGTACAGATTCCACGCTGTACAATATAACTCGGATAAAATAATATCAGACAACAGTAGTAGAATTTCCGGATATTACATTCTACACCACTTAAAATAAGTTTCGGCCTCGAAACTTGCAATCCGTCATAAAAATAAA
The DNA here is from genome assembly GCA_033398695.1 of Orobanche coerulescens. Lineage (NCBI taxonomy): Eukaryota > Viridiplantae > Streptophyta > Magnoliopsida > Lamiales > Orobanchaceae > Orobanche > Orobanche coerulescens. Next base: position 59,523,478 of record CM065803.1, read on the forward strand.
CAAACATACCGTTCAACCAAAATATCCCAAAACCATCACGACAACGATCAATCATCATCATTACTGAATAACCAAAAGAGCACACTTACAAATACGCAGGTCGACTATCTCCTGAGATACTAGCAAGCGATCTCACTGTACAGTCCCAATACGCTTACAATCACAATTCCTTGATTCTCAACAAAATCATATCATCGTCAGATGAAATAATCTATCCGTGACAAATCCTGTTTGCCTGATCGCATGATCAAGTTCCAATTCCAATAAAACGAATAATATCTGATATATCTGTGAAACAACTGTCCAAAACAATGACAATCAATCCCGAAACATGGACACAAAATTCGAACACTTATACGATCATTAACAATGATCAACCAACAAATTAACTGAGAATACCATCGACATGATAAATTCCAATACGACCAATCCAATGGGTAAAACACAACTGAGAATATCATCAACATGATAAACTCCAATATGACCAACCAGAGGTCAAAGCACAATCGAGTATATCATCAACATGATAAACTCTAATATGACCAACCAGCGGTCAAAACACAATCGAATATATCATCAACATGATAAACTCTAATATGACCAACCAGAGGTCAAACACAATCGAATATATCATCAACATGATAAACTCTAATATGACCAACCAGAGGTCAAACACAATCGATAATATCATCAACATAATAAACTCCAATATTACCAACGAAGGAGCGATAATAATCAGGAATACCCTCACACGGTAAATTCCAACACGATAAACACAAAATCACAGAGACAGATATACGGACGAATAAAGTTCTCAAAACGACACACCAATCACATACCGTGGATCTCAATGAAACACATCCTGTTGGTGAACATACCCCTTGGCATACGAACACGCAATCAAGCCGACGAAAATAACCAATCATACCTGGAGTGGAAACGACCGCTCAACATCTAAAACAACCAACATGGGGTCACCACCCCCAAACCTACACTTACAAAGAAATCATTCAAAGATCACTATGGTAAAGTCGAGCTACTACCATACCAATAGAATCACATAGCACGTATGCCCCGGTTTCACAAAACCCGAGATTCCAAGATCACATTCTGTACCGAATCTACATCATGCGGCATATATCTCTTATCCGATAAATCAACCGATCATCCCTGGATAACCAAACTGCCATACTAAAGTTCGAATCTCTATTCATCGTTCCATACTGATGTCTCATCCAGTTTGTGAGTCATTCTCATAACTTCATCATGATATGCACTATGCACTAAATGCGTATGTATATCAATCGCATTTTCAAAACCAGTTTGAAATCACATAGTCTTGTCAAAAGACAAATTTTCGAAAATTCTTTCAAGAGTTTAAAAACTCAAAGCATAAATTTTCGTAAGACCACGAAATCAATTTTCAAAATTAAATCGGCTCGCTGGTGCCAAGTTCTCGATAAAAATTCTTTTCAAATACACACGATTAAATAAAATGGGATTTATGCAAATGCTTGACCATATCCATACTCCTGTATATCAGTTCAGCTTGTGACCAATATCCACCGATATTCCATCGGGAAACCATACGATAGAGTTCCAAAATCTCAATATATATAAATTCCGTTAAAACTCCTTTTTCCTCACATGACTGGCAACGTCGACCATTATCCCATCCTGGATCACCTCTAATATGCTATGACAAAACATTGAATAATCGGCAAATCAAATACAACGAAAGACTACCCGAGAAGTTTCATTTGAACAAGTAAACCAAAACCTCGAAAGGTAGGAACGAAATAAATAAACGATTGATAAAGAGCTTTACAAATCTCGGGAGTTTTATGAAAACTAAAAAGTCTTTTTGAAACACTAGGGTCTCAGCCCATATCTCGTTCCACATTACAAGAAGTTTAAAAAGTAGAAAACTCTTTACGGACCCCAAGTCCTGAGTTATAAAACTATTTCGAAATCAATTAGGTCTCGGCCCAAAAATCATTTTCCGTAAAACATCTGTAAAACATTCATTTTGAAAAGTATCATTTTCAAATGCTCAAAACAGTTCATATATCTCAAAATGAATTAACATGCTACATGTTCTTCTCAACAATCCATAGTCTTTCTCCCGAATACACAATTCCGTTCCAAAACTCAACCGACATATTGATTTCCAAAACCATAACTTCTCAAGATCATCAATCATGTCCCACTCTGTCACCTCATACTGTAACGCATAATATTCTGCTGAATCTCAAAGCATATCAACTTAGAACGGTAATAAATCTCGATACAATTCAAGAATCCAATTACTTACAGATCGTGAAGTCGACGATTCCCCGTGATACTGGCACATGTCCTGACTCTAGAAAATACTCGACACGGATATTTTCAAAACACACGTTTTGCAAAATCAGTTCGACTCAAGAACACAATACATCTCATTCCAGAGAATCTCGTTAACACCATTTGGAAAGGTTCACCATAAACCCAGTACCACACTGGTAAATCACATAACGCACAAGCCCGGGTGAACAACAAAAACTCAAGGCTCTAGAATTAGTCAATCGACAACTCGACTGACGCGATAAAACACGACCCAAGTCGACCCAAATGCCTAGGTTTTCTCAACCTAAGCTCTGATACCATATTCTGTAACACTCCCAGATTTAACCGGGAATATTACAGCGCCGTGGGCCCCGAGATGGAACCCACAAGGCTGAAGGAAATTTTCACAAACATTTACAAATGCCCAAGAGGCCAACGACGGTACTATCTTTAAAAATGCACAAAGACTTATAAAATCCATTTATCAAAAACCGTCGTAAAAACTCATTTGAAATCACAAGGCCAAATGGCCGACACTCAAAAGTTTAGAAAACGATTTCCAAAGTAACCTCAGTTACCAGATACCAAAAGAGCGTTTCAGAATACTCATGCAGCGGAAAAAAGACCATCCATAAAGATACTCTAGCAACGGAATACAAGAACCAATCAAGAAACTCAATGCACAAAACATGTCCTAGCCAGTATCCTCCGGGAAGCTCATCTCTTCACGACCGCTACAAGCTCGATACTCCAAGAACCTAAAAAAAAATCCCACGACGGGGTCAGCCATAATATCCAACAATGATAACCGTCACATTACATTAATAATTACATACCAATGAGAATACAACATAAGAATACGACCAACGTAATCTTACCGCATAACTTTACTTACTCAAGTCATTCTCATCAGAATAACCATTATCACATTTCACATCTTGTACTTGATTAACCAATAAACTCGAACCTAATATCTGTATTGTACCTCAAACAATACTCAAGATTCTCAAACTATCATTACCAACTCACGATACGGAAATATACCATTTCTGACCAATACGATCCATCGAATAACATCATCAAATCCCAAGACGATAACTGATTGTCCATCAACAACAAATACTAAAGGAAATACGGAACATACCTCGAGATATGAAGTGCCACGACAATCATATCAGTCTAATCCGAGATCAGATCAATGCAATACGGACACGGTCCTAACTCAAGACCTACAAATGCATACTCATATGACCACGTCAATATGCTCAAAACAATAACAACAGTGTATACTCAATGGAAATCCCATGATCCAGCGCCCTTAGCATAGATCCCAAGATGATCCTACAAGATCAACACGAGGTGGATAACCAATAATATACATACAACAACACATATAAAACCAACGATGCGAATCCACATGATTCCATCAACACGACACTGGGTAATCCAATGATCTAGCGCCCTCAGCATAGATCCCAAGATGATCCCGTCGGACCAACACGAGGTGGACATCCGATCCAGCGTCCTCAGCATAGATCGCGCGATCCCATCGGATCAACACAACATAAACAACACAATATGCATACACATATGCAAAACAATATGTTCATCAACATGAACAATGCAACATGAACGACAATATGACAAATCAACTAAGGCGACCTCATGTTCGACAACATGAATGACAATATGCATGATCAAATCACTAACACTAACTGAATCGATATAAGATACATGCCCCGAGTCCCTCGGGAGAAATCTTGATATCAACCATCACCGACGATTATCCGCAATACTCGGCGATCCAAACATACCATGGACTACAGATACTCATATCTTCGTCTTTATCATAATGTAACCTCGATACTCGAATATGCCAATAACCGAAATAAATCACATACATTATGATTTAACTCCCAGAATTGGAATGACAACATATAATCATTGCTATATGCATTATAAACGAAATGAAACTGAAACCATTCATTAAACATTATAACTGAGCAAGTAATAACTTGCTTCGATACCGATACGATGATGATGAAGCCGCTACCAGTCACAATGCCTTCGTCTACGAGCTCCTCGGCCCCGACCAATGCAATTCACGAACGTACTCGAACACGACTGCAACATATGGTTCTAATCACCGATCAGTAATCTCAACCTATCGAAGTAATCAAATAACACATATCCGATAACAATTAACAACCGACACGACCAACCAAATCATCTAAACGATTCAACGATATCTACAATACAAACTATAACTCGATGATCATAATCAATTAATACAACCGATCAATAAACCCCAACGGTTCCACAATATGTCGATTAGACACAAGTTCGGACAATCCAACTCAAACAATTACGAACTCAAAACCACAACACGATTCATAATCCGATTAATTCAACATACGATCGTCTTGCTATGTTAAATTCATCAAAAGTTCCTCAAGAACACTAAGGGATTCGAACTCATGTTCATAACCATTAAAACAACATAACTCGATATCCTTTAACATGAATATAATCTTCCAATTCGTAATCCAAGTCATGAATCATCGTATTCTTCAACAAACACTCTACATAACCTCAAGGATTGTAACAACAACTCCCTAATCATCATCATACGGATCAAATATGGATAATAATACCAAGAACATCAAGAACTCTATGATTTCATAATCATAATCAACATATTCAAGGCATAAACCAACATATCATCATCTTCCTTCAACAAATACCTCATATATACTCAAGAATCGTAACAACAAGCCCTTAATCATCTTCATACGAATCATTCATCAATAACAACATCGAAAATCCAAAATAAAAGGGAGGATTATCCAACTTACCTCTTAGAAGATGAAAAACACTAGCAATTACTTCAAGAATCAACCATAGCTCCATATCCAAGCCTCAAATCCAAGTCCTCAAGCTCAAAATCGACTTAGGAGAGCTAACTCTCTCTCTCTCGATGTTTGGATACGAAAAACGAAGTGAGGTGCTGATGTGAAAAGAAAGAACGGACTTCATTTTATAAACTGCATCGATCGTTACGTACGTTAACCATCAGTACTAACGTACGTAATGCAGCTTAGCGTACGCTATGTGTCCTTCATAGCGTACGTAATCTCATTCCGTAACTAATCGACTGTTTCGTTAACATGCTTACGTCGTAACAATTCTTTCATAACGTCGTAATAAATGCGTTGACTTGCTGATACCATACCCATATTACGTACGTAATACTACATGCGTAGCGCACGTAATGGTCGGGGTTGACTCGCTGTCTACATCCACCGCCGACATCGGGCCCACTGCCACCACGACTCGATCCTGTCCGATTCCTCTTATTACGTACGTAATGTCTCGGCCATAACGTACGTAACTCTTGTGATTTAGCGTACGTAAGTCTTCAACATTAGCGTACGCTAAGTATTCTATACTTAGCCAATTTCAACTGTTACCGCCTGTCTCGACATACCGAAGTCACATATACACTTACTGAATACATATACTGAATCCAATAGTATTCTCATACGATATACCTCATATCAAAAGTGCGATGACCTGATACACGATATCCTCAATTGCAACTGTCGACCAGATACGACAATTATATCGATACTTACATCTCAGTCCTTTATTTATTTTATCCATACTGTACAGATTCCACGCTGTACAATATAACTCGGATAAAATAATATCAGACAATAGTAGTAGAAATTCCGGATATTACAATACGCCCCAACAAAATAGGGTGGCTGAACGGATGAATAGAACTTTACTCGAAAGGGTCAGAAGCATGTTGGCTATGTCTGGCCTCTCAAAAAGGTTCTGGGGTGAGGCTTTACTAACTGCTACTTATCTGATAAATAGATCTCATTCTGTGCCGTTGAATGGTAATTATCCTGAGCGCGTTTGGTCTAGTCGATCTATTGATTTTTCAAATCTTCGTGTATTTGGCTGCTCTACTTATTTGCATCAAAGAAATGATAAGCTTGAGCCTCGTTCAGTGAGATGTGTGTTCTTGGGGTACCCGGAAGGGGTAAAAGGCTATAGGGTTTGGTTGAAAGGCCAACCCGGTTTCAAAACTATAACACCCCCAGAGCCATCCGGGAATATTACAGCGTCATGGGCCCCAAAACAGAACCTATACGAATTATAAACAATTATAATCATTGCTATACGAATTATAAACAAATGAAATTGAAACCATTCATTAAATATTATAAACTGTGCAAGTAATAACTTGCCTCGATAATTGATGCCGAAAGTCCCGACGAACACGGCTCACCCAATCGATCTATTGGAATCCAAACCTTTAATATAAATACATAATAGACAACTTAATATAAGGGTTCAATTTAATATCTTATAATTTCAGGGTAATTAGTCGACTAATATGTTGTTACCCAAAATATTATCCGGAGATGAATATTGCTGGAATGGTCGAGTAACAAACAAATGCGAGAGCACTTCAGTGGGGAAAGTAGATAACACAAGATTTGCCGGGGTTGTTAGTCCCGGGCTTGAATGCTCTCGCGAGATATTATTAATACGAATAATTTAGAGTACAAATATTAATATTAGAGTACAATTACAATGAGTGTAAAGACCCTAGTTATCTTAGCTATTGAGCGTGAAGATTGCCGGAGGAACCAGATGTGATGCTCTGTGAGTTCTTGTAACAACGATGGGGTGCTGTGACGACTGTGAGAAATCGACGGTCTCTCACAGTGTGTATTAGCTGAATGTCTGGACTTCGGGGCTTGTGGATCTCTTCGAATCTGTATTACAGGGAGTTCTTGCCTCTGCCGACCGTCTTCTGGTTGAGAGGTGCTGAGAGAGAAATCCTGAGATAGATTCAAGAGAGGAAGCCGAGAGTCTGAAAGTGTGTACGTTTTCCTGTTGTGAGTGGAACTGAGAGGAACCTTTTTTCAGTTGTTGGAGGTTCTCTGTATATAGCACTGGGAGTTCCTGGGCGATCGCCTCTGCTGTATTATAATAAGTAGGCGATCGTCTTTTAGCACATGGGCTGGTCTCCTTAAAGTCTGCATGGGTTGCTGGCTGCCAGAAGTGCGAACCAATGGGAGGCCAACACGCGTTTGAGTCGCTGTCACGGGAGGCCCACTTAAGACCTTTCAGCGGGTCTGTCGGTAGGTGAGGCTGTCCTTGTCATGGACAACTGTTGATGGTCAGCGATCCGTGTTCTGCGGCGCCTTTCGTGGATCTGCACATGGGCGCTGGCTTTGAGATCCAGTTTTCGTAGACTTTGACGGACGATGGCCTTGTTCGTGGCACAAGTCGATCGTCCTGGGTCGGGCTCCAGAGTCGATCGCTAGATGCCAAAAGGCGATCGCCCAGGGAGTCGATCGCTAGATGCTTGCAGGTGGACAGTTATCTTCTTTTAGGCAAGTTCGCCGTAGCTCATTTGGTTGTGGACTCGGTTGCTCGGCTTTGTTATCGATCGTCGTCGAGGCGTATAAATCGCCGCACAACATAATATATTACCTCAATTGCGCCCCTTAATTAATTGATCGGATCAAACGACTAACGATAATCAACCCGAATCCACAACTCGATTATTTCTCCGAAAATAAACTCCACTCCGAACTCAGGCTCACTCCATAGTCCAAATACACTCAACCGCTCGTAGACCAAATTATCAAAACCTTCATCTATGCTTAATGTTCTCCCCGTCCATAATCCCAACACGAACACATACACGCAACCATGACCACACACACACATAATATATATATATATATATATATATATATATATACACACACACACACAAGACACACACACTCTCTAAAATCCTGAACACACACACACACACACGGCACAACTCTCTCTCACACACACACACATCTGCTATATATATATATATATATATTAACACACATATACACACAAACACAATTATACACACACAAACACGCACTGCTATATATATATGTATGTATAAATTATATATATATATTAACACACATAAACACAATTATACACACACACGCATGACTGGACACACACATATACTTACACACACACACATCTCACACACATATAACTTATATATATATATATATTGTAACACCCCCAATCCACTCAGGGATATTACACGCCGTAGTCCCTCTCCTCGAGGATCTACCAGGCTGATAACTAAAATCAAACATCTAAACATCGCCTTTAAGGCTAAAATGGCTCAGTAGACCGACTTGGTTTTTCAATAATAACATACAACTCAATTCCAAACACATACCTACGCAGGGGTCAAAATACAATAAACTCCCATACAACGGGGAAAAGATACTGCAGCGGAAAAGAAAATACAACTAGACCAATACGACATCAACGGATCCTCGTGTGATTAGTATCGTTCATCTTTCATCATCCTTCGTGCCGACTCTGTGCTATGCTCCAAAACCTGAATGCAAAAATAGACATCCACCCCCCGAATACTCGGGGGTTAGCAAAACTCCACTGTTTTGCTAGTGCAAGAACAAAGTGCAAATACGAGCCATACAATTCACATTCCACGAATAACAATAACCAGGAATCCTCAAAAATTCAAACGTAACAAAAAGTACTTCCCGAGGCATGAGTTTGGGTAAAATATTTCAAAACCGAAAGATCACAAATCAAGGGAAAACAATCTATAAAACGGTTTAAAATGCCATCGAGAGTTTTAATAGAAAACAATTTAGGATTATCAAATCCTTATCTTTCCAAAATCAACAGGGGTCACAGCCCAAAGGTTTTGTTTTCACAAATAGAAAACCGACAACAATTCACAGGGCCAGAGCCCAACATCACGTGTCCTCGACGGACATAAAAATCAACAAAACATAATCGCGCACGCGCATCGCCTTGGGAACAGGGTAATACCATTGATCCCACCCGAGGCCTCAAAGGACCCTCCCGAGCTGGCTAGCTAAACAAATCACACACATCTCACGGTTGGATCAATCGCTTGTTGCATCCTGGCCACATGATCACATGCCATGTGCCACCGTAGACTATCTCAGGCTCTCACGGTTGGATCAATCACTTGTTGCATCCTGACCACATGATCACGTGCCATGTGTCACCGTAGACCTTCAACCGTATCCACACATTCACACAAATAACATATCACATCAAGGATATTCAAACGGTTCGCCCAGAGGCATCAAACACTTAGCAAAACACCACGTCAATCCACAACACACCGAAATGAAATAATATACGTCCACACGCAATACCAAGTGCAACATCAACACCAAACATATCCATAGAATTCACATAGTTATTCACAAACCACACCATTCACAAAACACCCACGTTTTGAAAACAAGCCTTTAACAAGGCAAACCGAATATTTGAAAGTGAGATTCAAACGATCAAATAAACACAAGGAGACGATCACTAATTATCATATTCATAAAACAAGAATTGTATGGACAAGGTACTTGCCTCGAGTAATCACAAACGCGAGGAATCGACCGAAGTAGGTTGGCACGAACCGACCACGAACCCGCCGACTCCACCGAACGACAATCCACAACAATGAACTACGAACGAAAACAATAACAACGAAAATGAATTCCAAAGTACGACCCAAAGCCGCTGAATTCAAAGAACAAATGACGAAGGTTCAAGGATTTCCCCCAAAACGGCCAAGAACACGATTCGTCCCGACAAAACACGAAAAAGGAATTCCAAGTTGAAATATGGATATACAATCCATAGAATGTGTTTAACAACATCATTTAAACACAATCGATCCATCAAAAACGGATGAAAAACGAGATCGAGAACAAATCCCCAAAAAGTCAATTCGAAGGAAATCAAGAAATATACTTCGATTCGACGAAGAACAATGGATTAAATGATGTTAAACACAAGAATACTACCAAGATTAATCATACCCATCATGAATTAATCAACAACATGGAACAAATCGGACAAAAATGCAAAAACCCCCAAATTCACGAAATTAGGGTTCTAAGGAAGACTACCTTGATTCGCTGGATCAAAGGATGATAACGGATGATTGATAGATGATATAACCTCAAGAACTTCATGGATTTGTTGTTAAACAACATGGCTCCACGATCTCTAAGTCTCCAGCCGCGGAAGAGAAAGGTAGGAAATGAAAACGAGATGAAATGTGTTGCTCTGTCACATTTATCTTGGGCCGGACTAGCGCGCTGAGGCTGCCGAGCTAGCGTCTTATCGGCCCGTGCCGCAATCCGATGCCCTCTTGGACTAGGCCCTTTCGGCCAGTAGCGTCGCAGCCTTACGGCCGTGGCGTGCGTTACTGCCGGCCGTAGCGCACGCAGCGTCCGACGATGGCGTGCGCTACTGCCGAGCCTAACCGATTCGAGAACCCCGAGGACTCCACTGTCGGACCGATATCGTCGCTACACTGCCGTGGCGTCGCTACACTGCCGGTTAGCGTCGCGGCCTTCCGTGGCGTGCGTTCGCGGTTCTGCCGCACCGTCCGGCCGGTGCCCGCAATCGTCCGGCGATCCGCCATCGTCCGGCGGTGCTCGAACACGGGCTCGGCGACTCGATTTCAGCGTCACGGAGCGAACACGACGAAAAGTTCGCGGACAACATCAACGACCCGAAATGAAAATATAATGCAATAATTAATCATACGCGACCAAGATACGGGTCGAGACAATAATTACAGATACGGATACCCGTAACTTTTAAGAAATTACAAAATGGCCCAAAACGCCCGAAAATCACGATACGTGATCGAATGACCAAACCGAAGTTCACAACACGTCTAACAAAGTTAAACGGACTTACAGGAAACTCGAAACAATGGTTTGAGCGAGATTCGCAAGAATCGAACTCAAGTGCGGAAAAGTCGCTAAAAAGCACGGAACTCAACAAAACGACACCGAAACGATCTCGGATGTCAAAAAGTGCAGAATTAATCATTCTCAGAATGATGAAACGGTCATGAGCGAGTCGTCAAAATGGACTCCGGCCAAAAAAAGAAATTTATCGAAAATCGAAAATTGCGGATATTACATTCTACCCTCCTTAAAAGAAGTTTCGTCCCGAAACATAAAACAAGTAGGGAGAAGAAATATTCTACCAGGAAAAACTCAACGAGATACACAAGAATGCGTAACTAACGCCCAACGGCGAAATGTTACAAACAACGCAAAGGAATATACGACGTGAAAACACGTTCCACGGCGACCAACACAACGTCGCCGTTAGGGATATAATAAAACCAACAAATGACAAGCGTCATCAAATGGATAATACAATCAAGTCAATTATCCGAACAATCTCAAAACAAAACGAACGAAAATCAATACGATTGACCAACCCAACGATACATCAATCAAAACGCGAGCCAATCGCTGAACAAATTCGGAATTCCACCGCCCAAGGGTTGGAAGATCGAAAACGAGACTAATTTCCCGAACTTAAGGGAATTAGGAAGGAGCCTGAATGCTCAACAATCACGAAACGAGAACAAAAACCGAACAAGCAAACGATCGAGACAACAAAAATCGAACAATCATGTCCGAAACACGAAGGATAATAAAATTCAAACAACAAGTCCCAGGATGATCTGGTGAGAACTACAAGACATGCATTCCCATAAGATCCACACGAAAGGGAATAGCGATTGAAAAGTCACAACGACAAACGAGTTATTCCGAAATAATACCACACTCGTTCGATCAACAAAAGCAAGGGGCAGGACAAGCCCAAAAATGTCAACGAACATAAACGAGTCGACAGAGTCGAAAACACAAGAGTTCCAAATCAGATCCACTTTGAACAAAAGAACTAATAGAACCAGATGATGTCACTCCCGAACAAGGTTCACAAGAATCGAACCGAACTCGAAAAAGTCACAACGATAACCAGATCGACCCACAACAAGATCACAGTTCGTTCGGACGATGAAACCGAAATACAGAACAAGTTCAGAAAGTAACAACGAACACGAGCGAGTCGATAGAATTGAGAAAGAGAAAATGCAGAAGCCAAAAATAATACGGGTATTATATCCAACCTCTTATAAAAGAAATGTCGTCCCCGCAGCTCACAACAACGGGAACAAGTTAACCACACAAAAAGCAACCGACAGAAAAATCTCCACTGGGCCTCTCAGAGCCGATCCTGATAACTGTGCTGAAGAGCGAACTCCGAAAGTCTCGGTAGCCAATTCGCAAAACTGAATTCGGTGTCCCTCGAGTCCGCACTTGAAATGTGTTACCGACGAGAGGGACAATTTACACGTGCATGCCCCAGCACATCACGGTTGAAACGTCTCGGCTCGGCATACCGAAAATACAAAAGGCTAGATATAATGGGGCATAACGTCGCAAAACAACATAGCAGAGATGCCAACTCAGCACAATAAAGAATCATAACACATATCATATACAACGATTTCCATCGTAAAGTAATACACACACAAACAATACAGCACGACGGTATCGTTCGGCAACCTTAACGGCCCGAATAATAACCAGCACATAATTACAAACATCATGAAACAATCACACATGTACACAAACGTACAAACCCAAGCTTTAACAGCTCACACAGGTGCGATAACACGCAAGTCACCATGAAATGACAACATTAAAGATCGTCATCACACCTCCCACAAAGGGACAACAAAAACATATGCGTGGCGAACGACTCAACGTTCACACCACCAATTCAATCACAATTCGGAGGGCTAACACCCTAACAACAATACCAACATCATACACACCTTCTCCGACCACAAGCAGGAAATGATGGGTTTTAAAACGAAAACCACCTTTTGAAGACAGTTTGGAAACACCAGTTGATCTTGAGTATCATTTTACAAAAAGTTGAACAAACATCATTTTCGAGACTTTGAAAATCATCTTGCGTTTGAATAAAAATGAGGACACCTTTCTTTTAGTGAAAAACTTTCAAAAATATTCGACCCTTGGGTCTAAGCAACTGCATTTGAGAATATCTCAAAATGTTTTTGGTCCTCAACTGGAAAATTTTTGAAATGTATTGCGGCATTAGAAAGCACCTTAAAAACACCGCAAGAAAATAATTCGTTTTAAAAGTACGTCTCATATTTGAATTTTCTAAGATACTCAAGGTTTTCAAAGATAATTGAATGGGCTAGAATGCCTAAAAACTTCAGGTAATTACACAAAACATTATAGCGCCGTGGGTCCCGCGCCGGAACTCACCAGGCTAAAAACCATTTACAACGTTAAAAAGGCCGATGACGGTAATATTTCAAAAACTCACAAAAGCCATTTACAACATGTTAAATACCGTCATAAGAATTTCTCTAAAATGATCAAGTCCATAATATCAAAAACTCGGTTAATGGAATCGATTTTCGAAATAAAACTCAGTCGGTAAAATACCGAAAGTTATTACAAAAGAACTCACGCAGCGGATAAAAGAAATACAGTTCAACATGCACAATCCAACAACACTACTCCTCATATGAACGAAATATTAGAGTCAAATGACCACATATCACGAAATCAAAATCCATAAGAGGATTCCGTCACTTAACAAATAATCATAAAAATAGCTCGTGTCACACGAGGCACAACACAAAGAAGGGAGACTTACATCCACAGGTCGCACGAAGATGATGATCGCCCACGATACTAATCACGACCAACAAACTCAGACGACGCGTCGCGACACGACTCAGTCAGACAAAATCCGACGAGAGAAAACTCAACAGACACCACTGACCCGACAACCTAGGTTTCCACAACCTAAGCTCCGATACCATTTATGTAACACCCCCAATCCACTCAGGGATATTACACGCCGTAGTCCCTCTCCTCGAGGATCTACCAGGCTGATAACTAAAATCAAACATCTAAACATCGCCTTTAAGGCTAAAATGGCTCAGTAGACCGACTTGGTCTTTCAATAATAACATACAACTCAATTCCAAACACATACCCACGCAGGGGTCAAAATACAATAAACTCCCGTACAACGGGGAAAAGATACTGCAGTGGAAAAGAAAATACAACTAGACCAATACGACATCAACGGATCCTCGTGTGATTAGTATCGTTCATCTTTCATCATCCTTCGTGCCGACTCTGTGCTATGCTCCAAAACCTGAATGCAAAAATAGACATCCACCCCCCGAATAATCGGGGGTTAGCAAAACTCCATTGTTTTGCTAGTGCAAGAACAAAGTGCAAATACGAGCCATACAATTCACATTCCACGAATAACAATAACCAGGAATCCTCAAAAATTCAAACGTAACGAAAAGTACTTCCCGAGGCATGAGTTTGGGTAAAATATTTCAAAACCGAAAGATCACAAATCAAGGGAAAACAATCTATAAAACGGTTTAAAATGCCATCGAGAGTTTTAATAGAAAACAATTTAGGATTATCCAATCCTTATCTTTCCAAAATCAACAGGGGTCACAACCCAAGGGTTTTGTTTTCACAAATAGAAAACCGACAACAATTCACAGGGCCAGAGCCCAACATCATGTGTCCTCGACGGACATAAAAATCAACAAAACATAATCGCGCACGCGCATCGCCTTGGGAACAGGGTAATACCATTGATCCCGCCCGAGGCCTCAAAGGACCCTCCCGAGCTGGCTAGCTAAACAAATCACACACATCTCACGGTTGGATCAATCGCTTGTTGCATCCTGGCCACATGATCACATGCCATGTGCCACCGTAGATTATCTCAGGCTCTCACGGTTGGATCAATCACTTGTTGCATCCTGACCATGATCACGTGCCATGTGTCACCGTAGACCTTCAACCGTATCCACACATTCACACAAATAACATATCACATCAAGGATATTCAAATGGTTCGCCCAGAGGCATCAAACACTTAGCAAAACACCACGTCAATCCACAACACACCGAAATGAAATAATATACGTCCACACGCAATACCAAGTGAAACATCAACACCAAACATATCCATAGAATTCACATAGTTATTCACAAACCACACCATTCACAAAACACCCACGTTTCGAAAACAAGCCTTTAACAAGGCAAACCGAATCTTTGAAAGTGATATTCAAATGATCAAATAAACACAAGGAGACGATCACTAATTATCATATTCATAAAACAAGAATTGTATGGACAAGGTACTTGCCTCGAGTAATCACAAACGCGAGGAATCGACCGAAGTAGGTTGGCACGAACCGACCACGAACCCGCCGACTCCACCGAACGAAAATCCACAATAATGAACTACGAACGAAAACAATAACAACGAAAATGAATTCCAAAGTACGACCCAAAGCCGCTGAATTCAAAGAACAAATGACGAAGATTCAAGGATTTCCCCCAAAACGGCCAAGAACACGATTCGTCCCGACAAAACACGAAAAAGGAATTCCAAGTTGAAATATGGATATACAATCCATAGAATGTGTTTAACAACACCATTTAACCACAATCGATCCATCAAAAACGGATGAAAAACGAGATCGAGAACAAATCCCCAAAAAGTCAATTCGAAGGAAATCAAGAAATATACTTCGATTCGACGAAGAACAATGGATTAAATGATGTTAAACACAAGAATACTACCAAGATTAATCATACCCATCATGAATTAATCAACAACACGGAACGAATCAGACAAAAATGCAAAAACCCCCAAATTCACGAAATTAGGGTTCTAAGGAAGACTACCTTGATTCGCTGGATCAAAGGATGATAACGGATGATTGATATATGATATAACCTCAAGAACTTCATGGATTTGTTGTTAAACAACATGGCTCCACGATCTCTAAGTCTCCAGCCGCGGAAGAGAAAGGTAGGAAATGAAAAACGAGATGAAATGTGACTGCTCTGTCACATTTATACTGGGCCGGACTAGCGCGCGCTAGGCTGCCGAGCTAGCGTGCGCTATCGGCCCAGGCCGCAATCCAGTGCCCTACTGGACTAGACTGCTCGGCCAGGTAGCGTGCGCAGCCTTCCGGCCGTAGCGTGCGTTACCTGCCGGCCGTAGCGTACGCAGCGTCCGACAGTAGCGTGCGCTACCTGCCGAGCTTAACCGATTCCAGAACCCCAGGACTCCACTGTCCAGACCCGATAGCGTACGCTACACCTGCCGGTAGCGTGCGCTACACCTGCCGGTTAGCGCGCGCAGCCTTCCAGCCGTAGCGTACGTTACGCCGGTTCCTGCCGCACCCGTCCGACCGGTGCCCGCAATCGTCCGGCGATCCCAGAATCGTCGGCGGTGCTCGAACACGGGCTCGGCGACTCGATTTAAGCGTCACGGAACGAACACGACGAAAAGTTCGCGGACAACATCAACGACCCGGAATGAAAATATAATGCAATAATTAATCATACGCGACCAAGATACGGGTCGAGACAACAATTACAGATACGGATACCCGTAACTTTTAAGAAATTACAAAATGGCCCAAAACGCCCGAAAATCACGATACGTGATCGAATGACCAAACCGAAGTTCACAACACGTCTAACAAAGTTAAACGGACTTACAGGAAACTCGAAACAGCAGTTTCGAACGAGATTCGCAAGAATCGAACTCAAGTGCGGAAAAGTCGCTAAAAAGCACGGAACTCAACAAAACGACACCGAAACGATCTCGGATGTCAAAAAGTGCAGAATTAATCATTCTCAGAATGACGAAACGGTCATGAGCGAGTCGTCAAAACGGACTCCGGCCGAAAAAAGAAATTTACCGAAAATCGAAAATTGCGGATATTACATATAGACACACACACACACACATATGCACACACACGCACAGAAGCACACCAACACACATATAAATGCACACACAACATAGAAGCGCGCACACACACACAACTCGCCGCTCGATTAGTCATCGGAAATCAGACATCATATCCTCCGTCACTCAACACTCAAGCTCGAACCACCCACAGGTCACTGGAAAACCGCCATGGTCAGCTACCGGTCGATCTATTAAAACCATCCTCGTCGGTCAACCCTCACCCCGAACCATGTATCGGTCTCTGGATCTAGAAGCGAAGGTCGCCAGAAATCCAAACCAAACTCCGACCACCTTACGTCGGAAAACCCATCGGCCGGACATCAACTCTCCGCCTACCTGAGCCTCCTTAGCCACGTAAAAACGCCTGGCATGAAGAACTCATGTTTTCCGTCCGGTGCAAGAAGGAACGCAGCCGTGGATCGGTCGCCGGCGCCAACTCATTCCCGTCGCACGTGTAATTTGCGCCGCCCAGGTGAACAGTGATCTACCTGCCAACGGTCCGACCAAGATCGCGGGTCCAAGAGTGTCGTCCACCATCTTGAGCTTCCTCCATCCGTCGCACCTCTCCCCATCACAGGTTACCACCGATGAAGAAGAAGAAGAAGAAGAAGAAGGGAGAGTAGGTGGAGATAGAGAGAGAGGGGGGGGGGGGGGGGAAATCAACGTGTAGGAGAGAAGAGAGAGAAAGGAGAGTAGAAATAAAAAATTAATTAGGTATTTAATAATCAACTTAATAATTATTTAAAATAAGTAGTGGGATATAATATCAAATTATGTCTTATTCAATTAAAAGCAGATAAATTGCGGATCTGTTATTCAGTTTTCTGACTCGATTAATCAATTAATTCATACTGCGTCCGATAAAACCAATAACTCACCAATATTCTAGTCTAATATCTCAAGAGTCCGCCCGACTTTTAATTAGTCAGCTAATAAAATAAAATTAAATTAAATTTATATCACCAAATTCCAATTAAAATTCCTAGATATTACATACTACCCCACTTAAAATAAGTTTCGTCCTCAAAACTTGCAATCTGATCACAATCAAAAGTTCAACCACAATATCCAGAATCATCACCAAACCGGTTAATCATCATCATTAACAAATAACCAAAACAATATACTTACAACTGCGTGAAGTCGATGATCTTCTGCGATACTAGCAAATGACCCCACTCCAAAGCCTCAACACGCTTACAATCACAATTTCACAAATTTCAACAAGACACATCGTTATAACTCAATTATGGAACAATCCATCCATGCCAAATCATGTCTGCTTGGTCGCACAATCAAATCCCAATCCTGATAAAAACCAATTGTAATACCCGAATTTTCAGTATGAATTTTTCGCATTATTTTATCTAAGATATACTGGATGGCAGGGTGTCTATACAGTATGGATAAAATAAATTGAGAACTGAGACAGTTGTATTTGTACTCGTATAACTGTCATAGTGGTTCGGCAATTATTTTGAGGATACGTGTATCAGGTTATCGTACTTTTGATATTGGGTATATCGTATAATGATGTTATTGGATTCAGTACATGTATTCAGTATGTCGTATGTTCGTATTTGGTATGTCGAGACGGATAAGAAGAGTTGGAAATGGCTAAGTATAGCCTGATTAGCGCGCGCTAATGTTCAAGTATAGCGCATGCTATCGTTCATGGTTAGCGCACGCTAGAGGCATAATGTAGCGCACGCTAAATGCAGTCAGATCGGAAGGAATCTGCGTGTGGACCCGGCTGCTTTCAGCGCACGTTCTAGTAAGTCAATAGTTGTTGTCCTGAAGTATTAGCGCACGCTAAAGCATGAGGCTTAGCGCACGCTAATTGTAGATCGGTCAAAGGGAATCTTATCCTTGTTAGATCGACATGTGGGGGCACATGCAGTAGGTAGACTGTAGCAAGTCAACTGATGTTAGAGCACGCTAGACAGTGTGAATTACGTACACTAATGCATGGGCATTACGTACATAAGCTCATGTTCGAGGCAAGACAGTAGCCTCTGGGCTGCGATAGCGCACGCTAACAAAGTCGGTTAGCGCACACTAAGGCCGTAGCGCATGTTAAACATAAGGTTTAGCGCACGCTAACAAAGTCGGTTAGCGCACGCTAAGGCCGTAGCGCATGTTAAACATAAGGTTTAGCGCACGCTAGTAGAACACTTTATAAAAAGGGGACAAACGGGTGTTATTATGCATTCTCGTCCATTTCTTTCCTTTCACTCGATAGAGAGAGCTTTGGGAGGTACTTGAGTTCCTAAAACACTCTGTGATGATGATCTTTAACAAGATTAAGATGGAGAGCATGGATTCCAAGCTTTGTTCTTAAAATTATTAATGATTCTTGGAATGGAGTTCATAGAGAGAGTCTTGAGGTTCCAAATACTGGATTATGATGGAGTTGATCGTCCTTATCAACATTTGGAGCTTGGAAATGATTAGAAACGGATTCAACCTTAATAATCCATCCTTTTCTTCAAAGAGGTAATTAATCTTCACTTTGGATTTCGTTTTGGGGATTTAATATTGGTGTTCTTGAGTTGATGATTATCATATTAATGAGTTGATAAGTATGATTTCGAGATGGCTTCCCGGGTAACGTTGGTGTTATTGTTGGCATGCGGATATTGATATGCTTCGTATGGTTTTGAATGGTGTTCAGGAGATATGTCGATTTATGTCTCCCTTCATTTCGGATTTGATGTTAAGATGATATACGGATATATATGACTTAGGTGATTAATTACATGTTAGCATACCGGATTATGATGGTTGTCATGAACATGATTATGGAATCATGGTACTTTTGGTGTTCTTGGTATATATCTCATCAAAGAGGAAGGATATATGTTGGTTTGATTATTAACATGGATAAGATAATTGAGACTAAACATTATGTTCATTGTAGTGATTGAGTTCGTATGATAAGATATGGATCATGATGATGAGATTGAATCTAGAAAATTTATTGTTAATCTTGGAGTATGATTTCCTTTTCATTCGGATTCATAGTCGCAAAGTGTTAGTCGATGCTTGGAATGCATGCAACTGTGTAGCATTAACGCACGCTAAGCTTACTGGCTAGCGCACGCTATCGGGAGCGACTTAGCGCACGCTACATTATGCGTTTAATGGCTCTAAATAGGCAGACAGTGTAGTATTTTCGTGTTGTGATTATGAATTCGTGATTGTTTGAACTGGATTGTTTAAGACTGTGTTTAATCGAGATATTGTGGAACTGTTGGGTTATTGATCGGTTATTGATTGATAATTATGATTTATCGGATTTCGGCTTGTATTTTTGATATGAGTTCGTAATTGTTTGAGTTGTATTGTTCGGTTTTGTAAATGATCGAGGTATTGTTGAACCGTTGAGTTTGATTGGTTGGTTATACCGGTTATTAATTATTATCAGATGTGTTGTCATTTGATTATTGCATTAGGTCGCGATAATTGAGCGTTGATTATGGCTATTGTGTTGCGGTCAAGGTTGGAGAGTTCGTAGGTTGCTTTTGGTCGGGGCTGAGGAGCTCGGGGACGAAGGAAATGGATTCTGGTAACAGCTTCGTGGTATCGGTATCGAGGCAAGTTTATACTTGTTCAGTTTATAATATTTGATGAATGGTTTCGTTTTCATTTCATTTATAATTCGTATATCAATGTTGTTAGAAATGTAAGTTGTCGGATAATGAGTTGTATATCGTGCTCTACTTTGTATTAAATCATAAGGTATATGATTTAATTATATTCAAGGAAGACGTGAGTTATATTTGGTCAAGGATATAGTATATCAGATATCGAGGATAGTTATCGTGATGACATAAGTATCGGGATAAAGGTTTATTGGTATTAAATGGATTATACCTATTTCGGGATTATTCGTATAACTGTGTATTCGTTCAGGGATGTTGGATCGTGGAAAGGATATTGTCTTCGACTTTGAGGTAATTTATGTACTGTTCAGTTATGGGATAATTATTATGTTGAGTTGTCGTATATGTTGTACATTGAGGATTCGTGTATTGAGATTCGTATTAGTTGTTCGTTGAGGGATGTTGATCCCAGGACTATTGTTGGTAATAATGGTTGTGTTGATCGTCTCATTGAGTGATGTTGATCCCAGAACTGTTGTCTGAGATGGTTGATCATATGGATTATCCTTTGGGGTTTGTGATCCCAGGATTGTTGTTTTGGATAGTGATTAGTCGTGTCGACTTTTCTTTGTCAGATTGTCATTGTTCACTTCGGTAAGTCTTTTGATCCTTATTGGATATGTAATTCTTTGAGTTTCGTTGTCATGTTGCATCGTGACATATCTGGAATTATATCTGCGTTCCGATTGGTTACTGTGTGGGATTTTTAGCCGGGCACATAATGGTTATGTGTTGATATTATTCCGCATTGAACCATGCACATGAGACGTAGTTTGTGAGGCTAATTAGGTACAAGACCACACGTGTATTTGATCGATACCCGAGGTGGCTTGTGCACGGACACATTTCCGGATCGGGCGTACTGTGATGTCCATCTTTTGAGCCATATTATTGGGTCATTCATAATCCATGTATGATTAGATATGTTCGACGGTTTGTGACTGGTTGTTCATACGCCCGAGGGGTATGTTCGACAGTCAGAGTTATTTATTTGAGATCCTTTATTGTTGATCATTTGGAGTCTACCTTGTTGAGGGTATTCTCGGTTATTGTTGGTCCTTTGTTGATCATTTGGAGTCTACCTTGTTGAGGGTATTCTCGGTTATTGTTGATCTTTGTTGATCATTTGGAGTTCACCATGTCGAGGGTATTCTCGGTTATTGTCGATCTTTGTTGATCATTTGGAGTTTACCATGTTGAGGGTATTCTCGGTTATTGTTGATCCTTTGTCGATCATATTGGAATTCATCATGTTGATGATAATATCGGTTGTACTTTGACCTTGGGTTGGTCGTATTGGAGCTCATCATATCGATGATATTCTCAGTGATGTATTGGTTGATCGTTGTTATTGACCGTATGAGCATTCGGACTGTACGTCGATGTTTCAGGACTTGTGTATTCATTATTTTGTGGTAGTTGATCTACAGATATGTTGTATGTTTTTGGTTTATCCAGGTTGAGATTTGATGGTGTAATCCGACGGACAGAATTTGGCACAGATTGGATTACTCCGTACTTGTGAGTTATGATAATGTTTTGAGGATACTTGGTATTGTTTGAGTACAGTACAGATAATTGTTGTTAAGTTCATTTCGTCATTTGAGAAAGCGAAATACGGATTATGGTAAGGATTGAATTGTTATGAATTGCCGTGGATTGGTAAGGTTATGACGGTAAGATTACGTTGGTAGTATTCTTACAGTATTACTACATTGGTACGTAATTATTTATGATGATGTGATTAATATCATTGTTGAGTATTGTGGCTGACCCCGTCGTGGGCTTTATTTTTAGGTACTCGGAGATCGAGCTAGTAGCGGTCGTGAAGGGGTGAGCTTCCCGGGTGATACTGGCTGTGACATTTATTTGAGTATCGAGTATTCTTTTCTGGTTGTATTTCCGCTGCAAATGTGTATTTTGAACTGTGTTTTATCCGCTGCGTGTGTGTATTTTAAAATGGCTTTTCGGTATCTTTACCAACTCGTGTGTATTTTCAAATGGTCTTTTGGCATTTTGCGAACTTCGGTTATTTCGTTAAACCCTTTTTCCTAACTGTTTTATCGGTACGTTTAAGGGGTGGCTTAACGTACATTTTAAACTGTCGAGATTTGGCATTCCTCCTTGTATTTTCAAATGGTATTTTATGACGGTATTTGAGAACTATGTTTTTAAAAATATTTGAGTATTTAAAATATTACCGTCATTGGCCTTTTGGCATTTTTAAATGTTTTTGAAATGGTTTTTAGCCTGGTGGGTTCCGGCGCGGGATCCACGACGCTGTAATATCCCGGATGGTTTTGGGGGTGTTACAGAAGATGGTATCGGAGATTGGGTTTTGTGAAACCCAAGCGTGTGTGTTATGTGGCTCTACCAGTACGGTAGTAGCGTGGCTTTTGAAAATGATTTTCTGACTTTTGAGTCAAATCGATTTTTGGAGGTTCCAAAATTTTTGAGATATTTTCCAATTGTTATTTGTGATATTGGCGTGTGTTGGTATTGTTTTGAGACTTCGTGTGGGAGTCGTGTGCTAGTATCACAGGAGATCATCGGCTTCACGCACCTGTAAGTATATTGGTTTGGTTATTCGCTTGTGGCGACACTTGATTGTTTTGTGATGAGTTGGAAAGTTTTGGATTTATCTGTTGGTGGCAGGTTGCAAGTTTCGAGGACGAAACTTATTTTAAGGGGGGTAGTATGTAATACCCGAATTTTCAGTATGAATTTTTCGCGTTATTTTATCTAAGATATACTGGAAGGCTTGATGTCTATACAGTATGGATAAAATAAATTGAGAACTGAGACAACTATATTTGTACTCGTATAACTGTCGTAGTGGTTCGGCAATTATTTTGAGGATATCGTGTATCAGGTTATCGTACTTTTGATATTGGGTATATCATATGATGATGTTATTGGATTCAGTACATGTATTCAGTATGTCGTATGTTCGTATTTGGTATGTCGAGATGGATGAGAAGAGTTGGAAATGGCTAAGTATAGCCTGATTAGTGCGTGCTAATGTTCAAGTATAGCGCACGCTATCGTTCATGGTTAGCACATGCTATAGGC
Organism: Orobanche coerulescens; assembly: GCA_033398695.1. Classification (NCBI taxonomy): domain Eukaryota; kingdom Viridiplantae; phylum Streptophyta; class Magnoliopsida; order Lamiales; family Orobanchaceae; genus Orobanche; species Orobanche coerulescens. Next base: position 59,547,318 of record CM065803.1, read on the forward strand.
AGAATGTAGCGCACGCTAAATGCAGTCAGATCGGAAGGAATCTGCGTGTGGACCCGGCTGCTTTCGGTGCATGTTCTGGTAAGTCAACGGTTGTTGTCCTGAAGTATTAGCGCACGCTAAAGCATGAGGCTTAGCGCATGCTAATTGTAGATCGGTTAAAGGGAATCTTATCCTTGTTAGATCGGCATGTGGGGGCACATGCGGTAGGTAGACTGTAGCAAGTCAACTGATGTTAGCGCACGCTAAATGCAAGTACTTGCGTACGCTAGACAGTGTGAATTACGTACGCTAATGCATGGGCATTACGTACGTAAGCTCATGTTCGAGTCAAGACAGTGGCCTCTGGGCTGCGATAGCGCACGCTAACAAAGTCGGTTAGCGCACGCTAAGGCCCTAGCGCACGCTAAACATAAGGTTTAGCGCACGCTAGTAGTAAACTTTATAAAAAGGGGACAGACGGGTGTTATGAAGCATTCTCGTCCATTTCTTTCCTTTCACTCGATAGAGAGAGCTTTGGGAGGTACTTGAGTTCCTAAAACACTCTGTGATGATGATCTTTAACAAGATTGAGATGGAGAGCATGGATTCAAAGCTTTGTTCTTGAAATTATTAATGATTCTTGGAATGGAGTTCATAGAGAGAGTCTTGAGGTTCCAAATACTGGATTATGATGGAGTTGATCGTCCTTATCAACATTTAGAGCTTGGAAATGATTGGAAACGGATTCAACCTTAATACTCCATCCTTTTCTTCAAAGAGTTAATTAATCTTCACTTTGGATTTCATTTTGGGGATTTAATATTGGTGTTCTTGAGTTGATGATTATCATATTAATGAGTTGATAAGTATGATTTCGAGATGGCTTCCCGGGTAATGTTGATGTTATTGTTGGCATGCGGATATTGATATGCTTCGTATGGTTTTGAATGGTGTTCAGGAGATATGTCGATTTATGTCTCCCTTCATTTCGGATTTGATGTTAAGATGATCTACGGATATATATGACTTAGGTGATTAATTACATGTTAGCATATCGGATTATGATGGTTGTCATGAACATGATTATGGAATCATGGTACTTTTGGTGTTCTTGGTATATATCTCATCAAAGAGGAAGGATATATGTTGGTTTGATTATTAACATGGATAAGATAATTGAGACTAAACATTATGTTGATTGTAGTGATTGAGTTCGTATGATAAGATATGGATCATGATGATGAGATTTAATGTGGAAAAGTTATTGTTAATCTTGGAGTATGATTTCCTTTTCATTCGGATTCGTAGTCGCAAAGTGTTAGTCGATGCTTGGAATGCATGCAACTGTGTAGCATTAGCGCACGCTAAGCTTACTGTCTAGCGCACGCTATCGGGAGCGACTTAGCGCACGCTACATTATGCGTTTAATGCGCGCTAAGTAGGCAGACAGTGTAGTATTTTCGTGTTGTGATTATGAATTCGTGATTGTTTGAACTGGATTGTTTAAGACTGTGTTTAATCGAGATATTGTGGAACTGTTGGGTTATTGATCGGTTATTGATTGATAATTATGATTTATCGGATTTCGGCTTGTATTGTTGATATGAGTTCGTAATTGTTTGAGTTGTATTGTTCGGTTTTGTAAATGATCGAGGTATTGTTGAACTGTTGAGTTTGATTGGTTGGTTATACCGGTTATTGATTATTATCGGATGTGTTGTCATTTGATTATTGCATTAGGTCGCGATAATTGAGCGTTGATTATGGTCGTTGTGTTGCGGTCAAGGTTGGAGAGTTCGTAGGTTGCTTTTGGTCGGGGCTGAGGAGCTCGGGGACGAAGGCAATGGATTCTGGTAACAGCTTCGTGGTATCGGTATCGAGGCAAGTTTATACTTATTCAGTTTATAATATTTGGTGAACGGTTTCGTTTTCATTTCATTTATAATTCGTATAGCAATGTTGTTAGAAATGTAAGTTGTCGGATAATGAGTTGTATATCGTGCTCTGGTTTGTATTAAATCATAAGGTATATGATTTAATTATATTCAAGGAAGACGTGAGTTATATTTGGTCAAGGATATAGTATATCGGATATCGAGGATAGTTATCGTGATGACATAAGTATCGGGATAAAGGTTTATTGGTATTAAATGGATTATACCTATTTCGGGATTATTCGTATAACTGTGTATTCGTTCAGGGAGGTTGGATCGTGGAAAGGATATTGTCTTCGGCTTTGAGGTAATTTATGTATTGTTCAGTTATGGGATAATTATTATGTTGAGTTGTCGTATATGTTGTACGTTGAGGCTTCGTGTATTAAGATTCGTATTGGTTGTTCGTTGAGGGATGTTGATCCCAGGACTATTGTTGGTAATAATGGTTGTGTTGATGGTCTCATTCAGGGATGTTGATCCCAGAACTGTTGTCTGAGATGGTTGATCGTATGGATTATCCTTTGGGTTTTGTGATCCCAGGATTGTTGTTTTGGATAGTGATTATTCGTGTCGACTTTTCTTTGTCAGATTGTCATTGTTCACTTCGGTGAGTCTTTTGATCCTTATTGGATATGTAATTCTTTGAGTTTCGTTGTCATGTTGCATCGTGACATATCTGGAATCATATCTGCGTTCCGATTGGTTACTATGTAGGATTTTTAGCCGGGCACATGATGGTTATGTGTTGATATTATTCCGTATTGAACCGTGCACACGAGACATAGTTTGTGAGGCTAATTAGGTACAAGACCACATGTGTATTTGATCGATACCCGGGGTGGCTTGTGCACGGACACATTTTCGGATCGGGCGTACTGTGATGTCCATCTTTTGAGCCATATTATTAGGTCATTCATAATCCATGTATGATTGGATATGTTCGACAGTTTGCGACTGGTTGTTCATACGCCCGAGGGGTATGTTCGACAGTCAGAGTTATTTCTTTGAGATCCTTTATTGTTGATCATTTGGAGTCTACCTTGTTGAGGGTATTCTCGGTTATTGTTGGTCCTTTGTTGATCATTTGGAGTCTACCTTGTTGAGGATATTCTCGGTTATTGTTGATATTTGTTGATCATTTGGAGTTCACCACGTCGAGGGTATTCTCGGTTATTGTCGATCTTTGTTGATCATTTGGAGTTTACCACGTTGAGGGTATTCTCGGTTATTGTTGACGCTTTGTCGATCGTATTGGAATTCATCATGTTGATGATAATTTCGGTTGTACTTTGACCTTGGGTTGGTCGTATTGGAGCTCATCATATCGATGATATTCTCAGTGATGTATTGGTTGATCGTTGTTATTGACCGTATGAGCATTCGGACTGTACGTCGATGTTTCAGGACTTGTGTATTCATTGTTTTGTGGTAGTTTATCTACAGATATGTTGTATGTTATTGGTTTATCCTGGTTGAGATTTGATGGTGTAATCCGACGGACAGGATTTGACACAGATTGGATTACTCCATACTTGTGAGTTATGATAATGTTTTGAGGATACTTGGTATTGTTTGAGTACAGTACAGATAATTGTTGTTAAGTTCATTTCGTCATTTGAGAATGCGAAATACGGATTATGGTAAGGATTGAATTGTTATGAATTGCCATGGATTGGTAAGGTTATGATGGTAAGATTACATTGGTAGTATTCTTACAGTATTACTACATTGGTATGTAATTATTTATGATGATGTGATCAATATCATTGTTGAGTATTGTGGCTGACCCCGTCCTGGGCTTTATTTTTAGGTACTCGGAGATCGAGCTATTAGCGGTCGTGAAGGGGTGATCTTCCCGGGTGATACTGGCTGTGACATTTATTTGAGTATCGAGTATTCTTTTCTGGTTGTATTTCCACTGCAAATGTGTATTTTAAACTGTGTTTTATCCGCTGCGTGTGTGTATTTTAAAATGGCTTTTCGGTATCTTTACCAACTCGTGTGTATTTTCAAATGGTCTTTTGGCATTTTGCGAACTTGGGTTATTTCATTAAACCCTTTTTCCTAACTGTTTGATCGGTACGTTTAAGGGGTGGCTTAAAGTACATTTTAAACTTTCGAGATTTGGCATTCCGCCTTATATTTTCAAATGGTATTTTATGACGGTATTTGAGAACTATGTTTTTGAAAATATTTGAGTATTTAAAATATTACCGTCATTGGCCTTTTGGCATTTTTAAACGTTTTTGAAATGATTTTTAGCCTGGTGGGTTCCGGCGCGGGATCCACGGCGCTGTAATATCCCGGATGGTTTTGGGGGTGTTACACTAATAATACACGATACATCTGTAGATCAGCTACCCCAAAATAATAACAACAAGTCCAGGAACATCGACACAAAATCTGAACGCTCATATGATCAATAATAATGATCAACCAATTGTTCAACCGAGAATATCATCGATAAACTCCAATACGACCAACCAAAGGTCAAATCACAACCGAGAATATCATCACATGGTAAGCTCCAACATGATCAACACAGAACCAAAGGGACAGATATACGAAAGAATAAAATTCTCAAAACGTTATACAAATCACATACAGTGGATCTCAAAGAAACACACCCGAATGTTGAACATACCCCTCGGCATATGAATAATCAGTCGCAAATCGTCGAACATACCCAATCATACTCCAATCAATATGGCTCAAAATTCAAAAATCACTATAGCAAATTCACGCTACTACCACACCAATAGATCCACATAGCACATATGCCCCGGTTTCACAAAACCCGAAGTTCCAAAATCATATTCTGTACTGAATCTACAACACGTGACATATTTCTCTTGTCTGATCAAACAACCGGTCATCCCTGGATAACCAAACTACCATACTGAAGTTTGAACCTCTTTTCATCATACCATTGATATGTTATCCATCTGACGAGTCTCACTCGGGACTTCACTGTGATATGCATTATGCACTACATTTGTACGTATACCAATCATGTTTTCAAAACAGCTTTGAAATCATATAATCTTGTCAATAAAAACTAATTTTCGAAAGTTCTTTCAAGAATTTCAAAACTCAAAACATATATTTTGTAAGACCACAAAATCAATTTTCGAAAAGTTAAACCGGCTCGCTTATGTCAAGTACTCGATGACAATTCTTTTCGAATATACACGATTAAATAAAATGAAATTATGCAAATGATTGACCACATCCATATTCCTGTATACCAATTTGGTTCATCACCAATTCCACTGACATTCGGTCGGAAAATCACACGATAGAATCCAAAATCATATTGTATAGACTTTGTTAAAATCATATTTTACACTCGCAACATCGATCATTATCCCATTCTGCAATACTTCAACTATGCCATGATGAAATATGTTTTTAAAGACAACAATATTGTCTCTTAAAATAAATTTAAGAAAATATATTTTCATGACAGCGAGCAAAATAGTTTATTAAAAATATATCATTTTGAAAAGTATCATTTTCAAATGTTCAAAAACAGTTTCATGTATCTCAAGATAAAATAGCATTACTACATGTTCCTCTCAACCGTTCACAATACATAACTCCATTTTCCACGTTTAACCGAAATATTGATTCCCAAAATCATAGCTTCTCAAGATCATCGGTTTTGTCCCAACTAGTATATGTTGGAATCGTTAATGATTTTAATTTTATTTTGTAAAATTAAATATCATAGGATCGGTCTACGTTCCGAGTAGATGATCCTGGTATATTCACTTTCTCTAAACCGATTCCCGGTGAGTGAGAAATAGTGAATTAAAGTTTGTCACTTAATTGTGAATTAATAAGGGATGGAATCCCACATTGAATAATGAACCATCATTATTCTAGTATATAAGGAGTTACCTTTATGTATGTAATAATTAATGGCACATGTGTATGGACTTAAAGACCACATGCGCGCACACGTGCGCGCCGCCGCCGCCGCCCGCCTGCGTCGCCTCAGCCTCGGCCGCGAACCGCGTGCCGCGTGCCGTGGACCTTGGACCTTGGCCTTGGCCTTGGTCTTGATCTTTATCTTGGACTTGGATCTTAGATCTTGGCAATTGGTCTTTGGGCTGGTCTTTGGGCCTGTTCGTGGGCTTGTCCATGAGCTATGCGTTGGGCTAGCTTAAAGAATTTTTTGGACAAGCTCAACAACGTAGTTGGGCTCATATGTGCACATAAGGATGTCCAGGTAGATCCGTCAAGTGGTTAAAGAGATGAATACAGTCCAGGTACATCCTGATTGTTCAAAATTCAGCCAATATAAACTGTAACCTCCCAGAGTAATGAGGAGGAGTTAATGGCAGGTTTGAATTTCGTAACCCCTGCCATTTGTTTGAAATTAGTAACTCCTGACCATAATGCAACATAAATGACTGCATTATGATAGCCATTAGTGGCTGTATTAAAATCCTGATCCCTACAGGTGTGTGAGATAGCCTATAAATAGGCATACATTCCTTTGCTTCAGACATACGAAAATTTTGCAATACTCAAGCATACATCATACACTTCGTCTCTGTATTCATATCATAAGTCAGAGCTCTACCCTAACCTCATTTCAGTTCTCCGGAACTCAGAGGTTTGTGGTGCTACTACCTCCGAGACGTAGCTGTTTTATCTTTGGGGACGACATGCCTAAACCGAGAGCACTACCGGGGCGTTTTCTCGTCTTGCGGAAAGAGGCCTTCCTCGACTCGGCTTTAACCTATGGTTTTATTTATTGTTTATTAGTTATTTTCATTTATTTTTTGTTTCTTCTTCCAAGTTGTAATTCTATTCGAGTTTTGTAATTTTCATTTCGTTCGAGTTTGTAATTACTAGTTTTCGAGTTGTAATTTTGTCTTTCCAGTTGTAATTTAATTTTCGCCAAGCAAGTTTGTAACAAGAAATACAACAAGCACAAGATGAGAAAACTACTTGCTAAATCCTTCAACTGGAGATGACGACCGTTGCTTCCACCGACTCCAACACCACCGCTGCCTTTGTCTCCGCGACCGCTGCTTCGACCATGGCAAACACCATTGCCGCAACCATGTCCAGCATGATGAGCCCAACTACCTCATCAACAACTCCATGGGTGTTTTCGAACCCCTTTCTGACTACTGGTGGATCCACCTCGAGTGGCACCGTAGGTTCCACTTTTAGTGGTACCGTTGGATCCATGATAGGATCTAGTGTTGGAGCCTATGGGTTCAACACGAGTGGTTCCTTTTTTGAAACAACCTTGGGGCCAAGGATGATGCCTACCGATGAGAAGCCACCAATGTTTGGTGGAGCTGACTTTAAAAGGTGGCAACAGAAGATGTTGTTCTATTTGACAACATTGGGGTTTGCTAACTTCCTTAAGGAAGATGCGCCACCGGTGCCAAGTGCTCAAGAGACTAGTTTTACAGTCCGAGTTGCCTATGACAACTGGCACAATGGAGACTATATTTGTAAAAACTTTATTCTGAATTCCTTAGAAGATAGTTTGTACAATATTTATTCTGTTGTAAACACATCAAAAGATATATGGGAAGCACTTGAAAAGAAGTATCGTAGTGATGATGCAGGTACAAAGAAGTTTGTAGTCGCCAAGTATCTGGACTACAAGATGGTTGACTCAAGGCCAATCATGGAACAAGTGCAAGAGTTCCAACTCATTATTCATGATGTCACTGCCGAAGGAATGGTTCTATCAGACGCCTTCACTGTTGCAACTGTGATCGAAAAGTTGCCCCCCAGTTGGAAAGACTTCAAGAGCTATCTCAAACACAAGAGAAAATAGATGACTCTTGAAGACTTGATTGTGAAACTGCGCATCGAGTCAGGCGTGCGCAAAAATGACCACAAACCAAAAGTCCTGATAGATGCTAAGGCCAATCTATTGGAGCATGGAGGTCCCTCTAATAAAAGAGCTCGCCCAAGTGTCCAAAACAAGAGCAAAAGGAAGTAACCAGTCAAGAAGTTTGATAGCGATTGCTTCAACTGTGGCAAACATGGGCATGCGGCGAAATACCGTCGAAAGCCGAAGTCCAACAAGAAGAAGAAACATGTTGCCAACATCGCCGAGACTAACGGCGGATGGAAAGAGGATGACCTTGCTGCTGTGGTCACTGAAGAAGTCAACCACATTGAGAACCAAGGTGGTTGGTACGTCGATACCGGTGCGACCGCCCACGTTGGTGCCGATAGGAGCCAGTTTAAAAACTATCAAGCTGTTGAGGGGAGGAAGCTCAACATGGGGAATCCAGCTTCATCTGAGATTATCGGAGTTAGAGAAGTGGACCTCAAACTTACATCCGAACAGACACTCACCTTGAAGAATGTGCTTCATGTTCCGGATATGAGGAAGAACTTGATCTCGGGCTCTATACTAGTTAAAAAGGGGTTTAAACTAGTGTTTGAGTCAGATATAATTATCATAAAAAAGTTTGATAGGTTTCTTGGTAAGAGTTACCTCACGGAGAGACTCTTTAAACTCAATGCTTTGGCTATACGCCATGTAACCAAATCCGGAAATGCTAATGAAAATGATATTGCTTCCTCTTACTTGACTGAGTGTTCTGATTTATGGCATTGTAGATTAGGTCATGTGAATCTAAAAGCTATAAAAAGATTAGTAAACTTAGATTTAATGAAATTAAATGAAGTCAATACTCAAAACAAATGTGAGATTTGTGTTGAAGCAAAAATGACGAAACTTCCGTTTCATTCGGTAAAACGAAATACAAAATCCCTTGAATTAATTCACACAGACGTGTGTGATTTAAAGTTTGTGCAAACTAGAGGTGGTAAGAAGTACTTTGTCACTTTTATCGATGACTGCACAAGATATTGTTATCTTTATCTTTTGATAAGTAAAGATGAAGCTATTGGAGCTTTTAAGAACTTCAAGAATAAAGCCGAGAATCAATTAGGTTGTTGTATTAAGATGGTTCGAAGAGATAGAGGTGGCGAATATGTAGCCCCGTTTGAGGAATTATGCAACGAAAGTGGTATAATTTATCAAACAACAGCTCCATATGCACCACAGTCTAATGGCGTTGCTGAACGTAAGAATCGAACCCTTAAAGATATGATCAATACCTTATTAATTAGTTCAGGGTTGCCCCAGAACATGTGGGGGGGAAGCTGTCTTGACAGCTAACTATATATTGAACAAGATTCCACGCAAAGGTAAGGATATTACCCATTATGAGTTGTGGAAAGGTAGAAAGCCTTCATATAAATATCTCAAAGTGTGTGGGTGTTTGGCTAAGGTTGAGGTACCTCTACCTAAACAAGTTAAAATCGGACCTAAGACAGTCGATTGTATCTTTATTGGGTATGCACTGAACAGTAGTGCCTATCGGTTTGTTATCCACAAGTCAGAAGTTCCTGAAATGACTGTGGGAACAACAATTGAATCAAGGAATGCTGTATTCTTTGAAAACATATATCATTGTAAGGATGATGATAAAGTTGAGAACAATTCTAGCAATAGAGTTGAAGATGAAGGAACAAATTCAAAACCTGTGGATGTAGATCCAAAGTCACGTAAGTAATCGAGATCTAATTTGGAAGATGTAGAACCGAGACGTGGTAGTAGGGTTAGGACACCAAAGACATTTAGACCTGACTACATAGCATTCATGTTGGATGAAGAACCAACATCGATCAAAGTAGCTTATGCCAGACCAGACGGGTTGCTCTGGAAAGAAGCTGTTCAGAGTGAAATTGACTCAATTTTACAAAACCAAACTTGGGTTTTAGCTGATTTACCTGAAGGTTGTAAGCCCTTAGGATGTAAATGGACCCTTAAAAGAAAGTACAAGGCTGATGGGTCAATTGACAAGTATAAAGCTCGTTTAGTAGTCAAAGGTTTCAAACAGAAAGAAGGGTATGATTTTTTAGATACCTATTCACCTGTAACGAGAATTACATCTATTTAAGTGCTTCTCGCGATTGCTGCTTTGCACGATCTTGAGATTCATCAAATGGATGTTAAGACTGCTTTTCTGAACGGTGATCTGGATGAAGAGATCTATATGGAACAACCTGAAGGGTTTGTAGTACCTGGACAAGAGAAAAAGGTATGTTTAAGTATCTATATGGATTGAAACAAGCTCCACTACAGTAGCACTTGAAGTTTGATAATGTAATGTTATCAAATGGTTTTAAAATAAACGAGTGTAATAAATGTGTTTATATTAAGAACACTAATAACGGTTATGTTATTGTGTGTCTTTATATAGATGACATGATAATCATGGGTAATAATATACAAGTGATTAACGATACTAAAAACATGTTAAAAAGACATTTTGACATGAAAGACATGGGTCTAGACGATGTGATTATTGGAATGAAAATTTTAAGAAAATCAGATGGAATCATCTTGACACAATCTCACTATGCCGAGAAAGTTCTCAAGAAGTTTAATGCTTTTGATAACTTGCCGGCTAAGACCCCAATAGATTTAAATGATCACTTGAGCAAAAATCGAGGGGAGCCCATTACACAAGAAGAATATGCACGAGTCATTGGGTGTTTAATGTATCTTACAAATTGCACTCGACCCGATTTAGCTTGCGTTGTGAACAAAACAAACGTGTATAGACCGATCCACCATGGAATCGGAATTCAAAAAATCCGAATGGCTCAGAAACTTTCTAGAAGATATTCCATGTTGGTCAAAGCCAGTACCAGCGGTGATGATACACTGCGATAGCCAAGCTGCTATTGGTAGGGAAAGAAGTAACGTATATATTGGAAAGTCTCAACATATTCGTCGACGCCATAATACCGTGAGACATTTGATCAAAAGTGGGGTTATCTCTATTGACTATGTGAGGTCATTGGATAATCTAGGGGATCCACTAACCAAAGGATTAAACCGTGATCAAATGAATAAATTGCTAGAGGAAATGTGTTTAAAATCCACAAATTGAGAATTATCATAATGGTAACCCAACCAAGATGACTGGAGATCCCAAGAACTTGGTTCAATGGGAGAACTAAGCTATGAGAGTTCGTGTGAAACACTCATCTAAATTTATTCCCTATAGAGCAATTGAGTGTTGAAAACTTGCCTAGTGGTGAGGTTAAGTCTATGACTTTTAATGATTCCTAAAGACCTCGAGGAGGTTGAGTATGGCAAGATACTCGAAAAAGAATCACCTATATAAGTGAGAAGTGGGGGCCGCTTCATGAAAATCACTTATGAATCCAAAGGGGTGTCCAAGGCCCGCAAAGGACACAAAACGTGAGAACGGATGAGGTTGAGGTGTTCAAGTGTTAGCACCATTGTCTCGGTGCACGCCGTGGGGGAATAGTTCAAAGCATCAAGCCACTAATCCGCCTGTGTACCCGATGATGTTAACTATGGAAGGTTCAAAGTCATGAACTATCTATCCTTATACTTTAACGCCTCTTGAGGACTGAGCTTGAGTGTGCATATTGCATTTGGGCTATTTTCACTCATGTGGGGGATTGTTGGAATCGTTAATGATTTTAATTTTATTTTGTAAAATTAAATATCATAGGATCGGTATACGTTCCGAGTAGATGATCGTGGTATATTCACTTTCTCTAAACTGATTCCCGGTGAGTGAGAAATAGTGAATTAAAGTTTGTCACTTAATTGTGAATTAATAAGGGACGGAATCCCACATTGAATAATGAACCATCATTATTCTAGTATATAAGGAGTTACCTTTATGCATGTAATAATTAATGACACATGTGTATGGGCTTAAAGACCACACGCGCGCGCCGCCGCCGCCCGCCCGCCCGCCTCGGCTCGCGGCCGCGAGCCGCGTGCCATGAACCTTGGACCTTGGGCCTTGGCCTTGATCTTGGACTTGGCCTTGGATCTTGGATCTTAGATCTTGGCAATTGGTCTTTGGTCTGGTCTTTGGGCCTGTTCGTGGGCTTGTCCGTGAGCTAGGTCTTGGGCTAGCTTAAAGAATTTTTTGGACAAGCTCAACAACGTAGTTGGGCTCGTATGTGCACATAAGGATGTCCAGGTACATCCGTCAAGTGGTTAAAGAGCTGAATACAGTCCAGGTACATCCTGATTGTTCAAAATTCAGCCAATATAAAGTGTAACCTCCCAGATATATGAGGAGGAGTTAATGGCAGGTTTGAATGTCGTAACCCCTGCCATTTGTTTGAAATTCGTAACTCCTGACCATAATGCAACATAAATGACTGCATTATGATAGCCATTACTGGCTGTATTAAAATCCTGATCCCTGCAGGCGTGTGAGATGGTCTATAAATAGGCATACATTCATTTGCTTCAGACATACGGAAATTTTGCAATACAACATACACTTCATCTCTGCATTCATATCATAAGTCAGAGCTCTGTCCTAACCTCGTTTCAGTTCGCCGGAGCTGAGAGGTTTGTGGTGCTACTACCATCGAGACGTAGCCGTTTTATCTTTGGGGACGACACCCCTAAACCGAGAGCACTACCGGGGCATTTTCTCGTCTTGCGGAAAGAGGCCTTCGTCGACTCGGCTTTAACCTACAGTTTATTTATTGTTTATTAGTTATTTTCGTTTATTTTTTGTTTCTTCTTTCGAGTTGTAATTCTGTTCGAGTTTTGTAATTTTCATTTCGTTCGAGTTTGTAATTCCTGGTTTTCGAGTTGTAATTTTGTCTTTCCAGTTGTAATTTAATTTTCGCCCAGCAAGTTTGGACCAGAAATACAACAGTATATTCTGCTACCTCATACAGTAACGCATAATATTCTCCCCAAATTTCAAAGTACATCAATTTATAACTTAAAATAACCTCAATGCAATCCAAAAATCTAAATACTTACAGATCGTGAAGCCGACGATTCCCCATGATACTGACACATGTCTCAACTCTAGAAAATAATCGATACAGATATTTTCAAAACATATATTTTGCAAAAACCAGTTCAACTCAAAATACGACACATCTTTTTCCAAAGGTTCACGTTAATACCATTTGGATAAGTTTAAAATAACCACAGTACCACACTATAAACCACATAGCACACAAGACCGAGTGAACAACAAAACCCAGGGCTCTATTATTGCCAACCGACTACTCAAATGACGTGACAAAAACACGACTTGACTCGACCCGACAGCCTAGGTTTTCACAACCTAAGCTCCGATACCATATTATGTAACACCCCCAGAGCCATCCGGGAATATTACAGCGCCGTGGGCCCCGAAACGGAACCCACAAGGCTAATAGACAATTTTGCAGACATTTCAAATACGCCTAAGCGGCGATGACGGTAATATCTTAAAAAATATTCAAAGACTTATAAAACCCGTTAAACAATACCGTCGAAAACTTTCGTTTGAAAGTAAAAGGCCAAACAGCTGAAACTCAATAGTTTAGAAAACGATTTTCCAAAGTAACTTAAGTTACCAGATATCGAAAGGTCATTTCAAAATAGTCACGCAGCGGAAAAGACAACAGTTAAAAATACTCTAGTAGCGAAATGCAACAACTGTTCAGGAAACTTAATTCACAAATACATGCCCTAGCCAGTATCCTCCAGGAAGCTCATCTCTTCACGACCGCTACAAGATCGATATCCCAAGAACATAAAAAGAAAGCCCACGACGGGGTCAGCCAAAATACCCAACAATGATATCAATCACATCACGTCAATAATTACATACCAATGAAAATACTAAGTAAGAATACGACCAATGTAATCTTACTGTCGTAACTTTGCGAAAATTCACAATTTGTATCCTTAACAACACAATAAGCTCATACCTAAACATCTGTACTGTTCCCCAAGCAATACTCAAGGTTCTCAAAACATCATAACTCACCGATACGAAATATACCAACTCTGACTAATTCAATCCATCGGGTAACATCAATAAATATCAACACGATAATCGATTGTCCATCCAAAGGCGAATACCAAAAAGGAAATATGGAACATACCTCAGGATACGCAATGCCACGATGAATCACGTCAGTCTAATCCGAAATCAGATCAATACAACATACGGACATGGTCCTAGCACAAGACCTACAAATGCATACTCACATGGCGACATCAATATGCCCACAACAATAACAACAATGTATACTCGATGGAAATCCGATGATCCAGCACACACAACATAGATCCCAAGATGACCTTGTTAGATAAACACGAGGTGGATAACCAATAATATACATATGCACAACAACACATGGGTAATCCGATGATCCAGCGTTCACTGCATAGATCCCAAGATGATCCTGTCGGACCAACACGAGGTGGAAAACCATCCAGAAATCCAGCGCACACAGCATAGATACCCAAGATGATCCCGTCGGACCAACATGAGGTGGACATACGACAACAATGCACAAATGCATGTTAACAACAATACACGAATTCACGACAACAACAATACACAAATGTATCACAACATGATCGACACAAAATGACAAAAATGATTAGAGTATTTGCCCCGAGTCATTCGAGAGCAATCTCGATGTCGAAAACCATCACCGACGATTATCCTCAATATTCGACGATCCAAAATATCATGGACGGTAGATAACTCATGTCTTTACCATAATGTGTCCTTGATACCCAAATATACCAATAACAAAAGTAAATAATATACATTATGATTTAATTCCCAAAAATCGGAAAACAACCTACAATCCCAAATCTCCAGTGTTCACAATTATAATCATTGCTATAGGAATTATAAATGAATGAAACTGAAACCATTCATTAAATATTATAAACTGTGCAAGTAATAACTTGCCTCGATAATTGATGCCGAAAGTCCCGACGAACACGGCTTACCCGATCGATCTATTGGAATCCAAACCTTTAATATAAATACATAATAGACAACTTAATATAAGAGTCCAATTTAATATCTTATAATTTCAGGGTAATTAGTCGGCTAATATATTACCTCAATTGCGCCCCTTAATTAATTGATCGAGTCAAACGACTAACGATAATCAACCCGGATCCACAACTCGATTATTTCTCCGAAAATAAACTCCACTCCAAACTCAGGCTCACTCCATAGGTCCAAATACACTCAACCGCTCGTAGACCAAATTATCAAAACCTTCATCTATACTTAATGTTCTCCCCGTTTATAATCCCAACACGAACACATACACGCAACCATGACTACACACACACACACACACACACACACACACACATATATATATATATATATATACACACACACACACTCTCTAAAAGCCTGAACACACACACACATCTTCTATATATATATATATTAACACACATACACACACTGCTATATATATATATATATATATATGTATATTTAAGACACATACACACAGATAAACATACACTGCTATATATATATATATATTAACACACATACACACAGATAAACACACATAAACACACACTGCTATATATATATATATATTAACACACATACACACACAAACACATATAAACACAATTACACACACACACACGCAGGACTGGACACACATATATACTTACACACACACACACGCAGGACTGGACACACATATATACTTACACACACACACATCTCTCTCTTACACACACAGACGCACACACACGCACAGAAGCACACCAACACACACATAAACGCACACACAACACAGAAGCACACACACACACACACACACAACTCGCTGCTCGATTAGTCATTGGAAATCAGACCTCATATCCTCTGTCACTCAACACTCTAGCTCGACTGTAATATCCGGGGGTAATTTTTTTTTTCGTTTCACTGTTGTGTTGTACACATTCATTTGTAATTTTATAAGTGGTTTTGTATTTGATTGATACAATGTATGTTATATTGGGATATTTCAGAATCAAAATATTGATACTTGTCGTCGGTTTGGTTTCGTCGTTTGGATGTTGCTTAGTGAGTTTGGAATTTTGGCTAAGTATATAGCCATATCATACGCTATATGTGTAGCATTACGTACGCTATTGTGTTGCGATTACGTATGTTACACCGTAAGGGTTACGTACGTAATGTTGGTTATCAGATCGATGTCAACTTTCGGCTGGTAGGGCCGGGTCTCTTTCGATCAGATCTCACTATTGCAGTCAACGGATCCTTACGTACGTTAGGAGGTGAGATCTATGTACGTAAGTTTGTTAACATACGTAAAAGGTGGTTGTTTACATACGTTAAGGTCTTCACACTCTTGGTCAGTTGGTTCTGGACTAGCATTACGTACGTTAAGTTACTGATATAGCGTACGTAAAGGTCCTTACGTACGTTAGGCTTAGTGTATAGCGTACGTAATGAGCCTGTCAGTTTATATATTTTGGTTTCGTATTTCATTTCCTCACGAACTAAAACCTCTCTTCTCTCCCTGGAACCGTCCCTCTGGACTTGTTCTTGATATTTAGCCTCTTCCAACGTGTTTTTGATCATCATAACTTGATTTGGAGCTTGGAATTGGAAGCTAGTTGGTGCTCCTTTGGTGTTTGGAGAGTTCTTCTTGTTCCTCATTGATAAGTTCTCTCAATCTCTTGTTCTACAAGTGATTTTCGAGCATGATGATGTTGTTGTTGTTATTTTCCTTGTATAATTGGTGATTGTGAGAGTATATCATGATTCTTGATGAGTTTCTATAACTTATGATGAAGAACATGATGATTGTGGTTTGAGGAGGAGTTGTTTTTGATGTTTTAGAATGTTTGGAGGTTTTAATCATGTCTAGGAAGGATTATGTTAAGATTGTTATATGATTAACATAGTCTTGATATAATTGATGCTATTGTTTGTGTTCTTGGGGAGATTATAACCATTTTGATATGGAGTTATGATGAATTATGTAATGATTATCATAATCTTGCAATGGTTGATTTAATCTTGTGGTTTAATCCGAATTCATGATGAATTGGTGATGGATTATCAGTTGGACATCATGTTTGTTGAGATGATGATGTTCTTGGGGTATTGATGATATTAGTGATATTATCATGTTGAGATGTTTGATTTGATGATTGTTCTTAAGTGATTCTTGTTGAATTGTTTTCACAAGTGTTAAGAACGTAATAATCATGTTAATTGATCATTGAGGTATTGGAGGATGTTAGAATTCATAGTTGAGAACTATGATTTTCGTTTGTGGAGTTTAATCGGTTCGTGATCGAATCGGGTTGCCCTTGGTGTTGTTTTCTATTGATTTTGTGTTATTGAATGAATTGTATTTCATTCAAGGTTGTTCGAGTGTTTGTGATCGTCGGAAGACGTCGTTCGTCGTTTTGTAGGAAGACGTTGATCGTGGAAGGACTTTCTCGCCTTCAGTTTGATGCAAGTTTTATATTTGTACTAGTCAATGAGATTAATGTTATCATGTATGTGTATGAATGTGTTGTATCATTTCGAGACTTGGTCTCCCAATGATTTTGTTGATATCAGGAGATTGTTTGATACGATACCCTTCGACAAATTATGCCAAATGTTGTTATTGTCCGATAAAAGCCGTTCAGGGCTTTGAGATACTCATTGATGATATTATTGTCGATAGCCGGTTCGCGGTATCGATGTATCGGCTGTTGTTATTAATATTGATGTCGGTTTATGACATTGTTGTGATCATTGTTATTGGTATTGGTATTTTGCTATTGATGCTGTAAATGGTCGAGTGAAGTCATTGACGTGTTCGATTATCATCTCCGTCGTCGGTAACCAATTTAAGGCACCGGGACATTTGTTCTAATAATTTCGTGTGATCAGTTGGCCATTTTAAGGCAATCGAGCTGTTGAATTGGGATCATCGAAGATGATTCCCATCCGTTGTATCATTGTTTATCGATTGACCGTTCTAAGGTAATCGACGTATTGAATTGGGATTATCGAAGATGATTCCCATCCGTTGTATTATTGTTTATCGATTGACCGTTCTAAGGTAATCGAGGTATTGAATTGGGATTATCGAGGATAATTCCCATCTGTTGTATCGTTCTTGTTGATTGACCATTCTAAGGTAATCGATGTATTGAATTGGGACCGTCGAAGACATTTTCCATCCATTGTATCGTTGTTATCGATTGGTCGTTCTAAGACAATTGAGGTATTGAATTGGGACTGTCGAGGATGGATCTCATCCGTTGATGTTGTGATCGATTGGCCATTTCTAAGGTAGTCTAGGTATTTGAATTGGGACCGACGAGGACGGTGCCCATCCGTGAGTTATTGTTGTTGTGTTGGCCGACTCAAGGCAGCACACTATTATTCTTGTGAATTCGGTAATCATGGGATCGTTGTTGTTTGTGATCAATTGTGTTTTGGAGGCTAGTCTCGGCTAGTGCTCGATGGTTAAGTTTGGGGCTTGAACCTTCGCGGTTGGTTTCCCAACACCTACAGTTCAGTAGGTTACGGTCACTGGGTTATCTCATTATGGGCAAGTCTGGGGCTTGAACCTTCGCGGTTGGTTTCCCAGCACCTGCGATGCAGCAGGTCACGGTCATTGGATGATCTCATTGTGATACGGCTTCATGCCGTGGCTTCGGACCTCATTGTGATATGGCTTCGTGCCGTGGCTTCGGCCCTCATTGTGATACGGCTTCGTTCCGTGGCTTCGGCCCTCATTGTAATACGGCTTCGTGCCGTGGCTTTGGCCCTCATTGTGATACGGCTTCGTGCCGTAGCTTCGTCCCTTATTGTGATACGGCTTCGTGTCGTGGCTTCGTCCCTCAGATGATACAACTTCGGGCTGTTTTAGCTTTGGGCTATTGGGATGATTTGCAGCTTCGGCTGAGTAGTTTTCAGACCATTGTGATATTTTGGCAGCTTCGGCTGAGGGACTTTCAGGCCATTATGATGTCTTGGTATTTCTGTTGGAGCCTTCGGGCATTATGCTTCGTATCTATTTCAGCGTTGGCTTGGTTTACCTTCGGGTAATGTATTGTTGTGTTCTATATTGATGATTCGCCGTTGGACACTTGTATTCTAACCCGTTGAGCAGGTACCGATCGTATGCCGCGGCATAGTATTTCACGAATGCTCGATTCTTACTTTGGTTTGTGAGCATCTCGTACTACCATTGTTGTACTGTTTATTCTGCCTTCGGATGCATATCATGTTGTATATGTATTTGATATTCATTGTCTGGATGACTGACCCCGTGGTGCGGAACATGTTTTCATGTTTTAGGTGCTTGCGAGGAGAGAGTTGAGACACAGGGGCATGACGATGGCGACGATGTATTCGAGCGATACTAGTCCGAGTGGTTCTTGTCCATTAGACAGTTTGGAGTACTCCAATTTGTCAGTTGTTGTTATTTTTTATTGTCCTAACAAGGCTCGTGGATGTTGTTGTATTTTTATTTTGGCCATGTAGGCCCACTTTGGTCATTGAAATTCCATATCGGAATTTTATGTCAGATATCATAGTAGGGACTGTGATTTCCGTTGTGGTCAGTTTGTTGTGTCTTAGTCGTATTCGCCTGGTGGATCTCCTGGTGTGGGGTCCACGACACTATAATAACCCAATCGGATTTGGGGGCGTTACATCGACCCACCCACAAGGCACCACAGGTCGCCGGAAAACCGCCATGGTCAACTACCGGTCGAGCCATTGAAACCATCCTCGCCGGTCAACCCTCACCCCGAACCATGTATCGGTCTTTGGATCTAGAACCGAAGGTCGCCGGAAATCTAAACCAAACTCCGACCACCTTACGTCGGAAAACCCATCGTCCGAACATCAACTCTCCGACTACTTGAGCATCCTTAGCCACGTAAAAATGCCTGGCATGAAGAACTCATATTTCCCGTCCAGTGCAAGAAGGAACGCAGCCGCGGATCGGTCGCCGGCGCCAACTCATCCCCGCCGCACCTGCAATTTGCGCCACCCAGGCGGACAGTAATCTACCTGCCAACGGTCCGACCAAGATCGCGAGTCCAGGAGTGTCGTTCACCACCTCGAGCTTCCTCCGTCCGTCGCACCTCTCTCGATCGCAAGTTACCGTCGATGAAGAAGAAGAAGGGAGAGTAGGTGGAGATAAAGAGAGAGAGAGATAGATAGAGAGAGAGAGAGAGGGAATCAACGTGCATGAGAGAAGAGAGAAAGGAGAGTTGAAATAAAAAATTAATTAGGTGTTTACTAATCAACTTAATGATTATTTAAAATAGGTAGTGGGACATAATGTCAAATTATGTCTTATTCAATTAAAAACAGATAAATTGTGGATCTGTTATTCAGTCTTCTGACTCGATTAATCGATTAATTCATACTGCGTCCGATAAAACCAATAAATCACCAATATTCTAGTCTAATATCTCAAGAGTCCGCTCGACTTTTAATTAGTCAGCTAATAAAATAAAATTAAATTAAATTTATATCACCAAATTCCAATTAAAATTCCTGGATATTACAAAAAAGATTATTAGTCGAGATATTGTTTTCAACGAAAATGAATTTCCTTGCCTTTTACCAGATTCGGAAAACACCCCTGCTCCAAATGAGGTGGAGCTGCACATTTCTTTAAATAATACGGATAATGTGCAAATTGAAACTGATCTGGATAATCATAATAATGGTGATGTGCATGATGAAACAAAAGAGGTACTTGAAGAAAATTTACATGATTATCAACTTGCTGGGATAGGCCTAGGAGAGAAGTTAGAAGGCCATCTCACTTCAATGACTATCATATGACTTCGTATGCTTTCAATATATTTGAATCTATTGATAACAGTGAACCTAAATCATACAATGAAGCTTTAAAATCCGAGAACTCAGAACAGTGGCTTGACACAATGAATGAAGAAGTGACTTTATTGCACTCAAATGAAACATGGGCTCTTGTGCCCAAACCTGCCCACTGTTTTGTTGTTGACTGTAAATGGCTTTTCAAAGTAAAGAAAGAAAATGATTCAGACAGATTCAAAGCTAGACTCGTTGCTAAGGGTTTCACTTAGAAGGAAGGTATTGACTATACTGAAATCTGTGCTCATGTTGTTAAATTTACTACTGTGCGAATAATGCTTTGCTCTAGTTGCTCAATTTGATTGGGAATTAAAACAGCTAGATGTTAAAACTGCTTTCTTGCATGGTGAACTTGAGGAAAAGATTTTCATGAGTCAACCTGAAGGTTTTGTTGATTCTAAGCACCCCAATCATGTTTGTGTGCTTAATAAATCACTCTATGGTTTAAAACAATCTCTTAGATAATGGAATAAGAAGTTTGATGAATACATGCTCTCTCTTAAATTTACTAGGAGTAATTATGATCATTGCATGTATTTTAAAAATGATTCCAGAAATCCTGTTTTCTTACTCATCTATGTTGATGACATGCTCTTAATTAGTCCTTGTGTGAAAATAATAGATCATGTCAATAAATGCTTGAGTGCTAAATTTGACATGAAATATCGAGGAGATGCCAAACGAATTCTCGGAATGAATATCCATCGTGATAGGAAGAATTCCATTATTGTTTTAATTCAAGAAACCTACGTGCAGAAAATTTTATCTAAATTTTCAATGGCTGATTCTAAACCAACGAATATACCTTTAGCTGGTCATTTCCTACTTAGTAAAGACCAATCCCCTAAGACAGATGATGATGTGAAGTATATGAATAATGTGCCTTATTCTAACGCAATTGGCTCTGTAATGTACTTAATGGTGAGCACGAGACCAGACATAGCTTATGCTGTAAGTTGTCTTAGCTGGTACATGGCAAACCCAGGGGTCTATCATTGGCAAGCCGTTAAATGGCTACTCAGGTATTTGAATGGCTCTGCTAGGTACGGTTTGAAATTCTCCAAACACCCTTAAGGTATTAAATTGGTAGGTTATATGGACTCTAATTATGCTACAAACCGTGATAATCGTAAGTCTACTACTTCCTATGTGTTTACTTTGTGTGGCACACCCATTAGTTGGAAATCTCAGTTGCAACCTATAGTCGCCTTATCTACTACCGAGTCTGAGTATGTTGCTATAACGGAAGCGTTAAAAGAGGCAATCTGGTTAAAAGGACTTTTATCAGAAATTGGTTTTCTAAAAGATAAAGTCGAGGTTTTTTCGGACAGTTAATCCAGTATTCAACTTTGTAAAAACCCTGTTTTTCATGATAGAACAAAACATATCGATGTACGTTTCCACTTTATTCGTGATATTGTCGCTAAACGTATTATCTATCTTGAAAAAATACCATCTCAATTCAATCCTTCGGATGTGGGTACTAAGTGTTTGCCCGTTGAAAAATTTAAATCCTGTTTGAAAATGCTGAATTTCGATTCAGTCTAATATTTTTTTTGAACTTTGTGTTTTTTAGGGGATCTCTTTGTGAGTTAGTCTTCTTTGTGAATACTTTGACTTATTTACTGTGTGTAAGTGCATGTAACCCTGGAGCTAGGCGATGATGAGTTTTCTCCGAAACCCGAAAATGCAATTTGACTAGTTGGACCAAAAGATGGAGAAATGTTATTATTTGGCCCCAACCGGCCTAAATATATATCTTCTTATTTAATTTGGCTTATACCACTTAAAGCCGGCCCAGCCCATTTGGCAGCCCTTTTGAATAAGAGCCGTCCGATCCAGATGTATAACCTACACCTAATTTGGACCGTCCGATTTCCCTTATATTCCCCTAATCCTAACCCTCACCCTCTCATTACTCACCGCCCCACTCTCGTCGGCCCCCCTTTATTTTTTCTTCTTCTCTCTCCCGAGAGTTCTCCCTTCTTGGTCAACTTCCGATTCTGCTCCCGATTCTCCCTACCTCCTCTCCCCCGTGAGCTTTTGAATATCACTATGGAATCCCGTGACCGATTCCATCCTTGTGGGTATAAAAAGCTCCGCTGGGGTCTGGAGTTAGACCATCGAGCAAAAGCGATTTGAACCTTCTGAGAACCTGAGTGAAATCTTGAGATATCTTTGTTGTGATATCTGTGAGTGAGATCGGGAATCGGTTTCTGAGGTTTCTGGGTTAAAAGTGAAGGAGCTACTGGGCTAGGTTGCCGACCGGTGGTGGTTCGAGCATTCCTCTGTGGAAAACATTCGTATCAGTGTCAATTGCTAGGGTTTCGGAAGATCTAAGCCTATTCATCTCTTTCCTTAAAAGGGGGTTTTCTGATCTTCATTTATCTTCGATTATATTGCTGTTCTTGGTGATTTTGTGTAATTTATTAATATATATATATATATATATATTTGGTATTTATCTCTATATGTATTCTGCAGTTTGTTGCCTTAATTGTTTGGTATATTTCCGATCAGTTATTATCATTATCATTGCTAATTGGATCGGCTCTTTGTGTTTTCAGATTTGTTCTGGACATTTGTAATCCTTTTTCGGCAGCATCTGTTTTGGGTTTATTGAAATAATTATATTGGTTATAATTATAGGTTCATTTAGTTGGCCTGTAATCCTTAAACTCTATCCCGTAAAATATAATTATAATTATTATATTCGTTTAATCCGCTTGTATTATCGATCTTGTTTTTAGCTAAAATTATTCGACCCAATACCCAACAACACTTGGGAACAAGGCGTAAGATAAAGAAAAGAAAATAAAGTTATTAAAACATTCCATCATATAAGAACTAATGAGATTAAATCATTAGTGTATAGATGGATCTTTTATTTTCTAAGGTAAATAGTACAAAATTATTTGTCTAATAAAATGATCACTGGAGAAAGTCGGATTATTAAGTATACTGTAAATCGGGTACTTTATTTATAGTTAATTTGATATGCTTGCGTGAGATGTATTTTTTCTTCTTCTTTGTGTGGTATAAATTTTTTTAATATATGTAAATAAATGATTGTTATTACTTGACACACGTATTGGAGATAATTATTACTCATGCAACCAACCATTAGTTTATAGTCTCGGACTTATTTATACTCTCATGTTATGTGCAACATAAGATTAGTTATATTATCTGGTAATATCATAAGTTTGCTAGTGTCAATTTGGAGTCATTATTATATAAATATAGATGATTCATGTTATTAAAATATATTTTAAAAAAAAGGATTTTATAGCTAGTTGTCATACTTATTCAATAAACTAGTGTCTTTTTTTACATATTATTATGGTGTTACATACAAGTTTTTATATAAAGTTGACACTGATAATGGTATGTCTATCATTGTATGTCGTTCATTATATTGCCTATATGGTGTTCTCTAACACCACTAAGATATTCAGGGTATATTACAGTGTCGTGAGCCCCATCGTGGGACCTACAAGGCTATACATACACATAATCATAAACTTTGACTGATAGGGTCTAGACAAAATCAAATGGAAGGTAATACAAATCGACGTCCAAAATAATATTCAGAATGAATGGATAGAAATCAACGGAAATTAAACCCATGAGGCAAATGTAGAACAACAAGGACAACATCTCTTAGTACTCGATTACTAATAACCATTCAAAGTACAACATTTTTATGAATGGGTGAAACGTAATAATACAGACAAAGACATGACACAACATCACTCTTGCCCATCATCATCATACTGATCTGGTACCCACTCGTCCGCTCGTCTGGAACTTGAAATACATGAAACGTATTTCTCTCGAATGGGGTTAGCCATGGATTAGCTAGTGCAAGCATATTGAATATGAAACACAATACTTCTTGAAAGATAAAGTGAAAATAACCTCATTTCATCAAACTCAAGACTACTATTCCGAAATAACTAAATCTCATATTATTCAATCATATACGTGATTAACCATGGATCGTACCAGAAGCAACGACCCCTCAGTGGACCCGTTGGTCCGTCCCAAAGTGGTTAACCTAAAAATGTTCAATGGATCGCACCAGAAGCAACGACCCCTCAGAGGATCCGTTGGTCAATCCTGGAGTGAACATATAATCATACACATCACATACGCTTTACTTTCAACGTCAAGAAAATACAATTATAAATATATACTTGCCTTTGAGACATTGGAAAATGAAAGGAAATGGTATTCAAGATCGGTAGGTCCAAGAACGCACTTCCAGACCTAAAGGATAGTAAGGAATACGATACTCAACAATCAATACTCAATTCACAAGGAGAAACCCCCGAAACCCCAACTACGATTCACAATTCTTCAAGGATATTCACATAGAGGTTGGAAATCATCTAAACACTCTCAAATCCGAGTAATACACAAAAATATTCGTATAATCATTAGAAAAATATGGGTACGGGGTAAATATTTCATAATCTCAGGGATTTCAAGCTTCAAAACGGTTTAGACGGACAAATCTATGAAAAACCCCAAAATTCCTAAAATAGGGTTCTAGGAAGATTTGCCTTGATTTGAAAGGAATGAACGGATAGCAACTCAAGAATGGTGATTAGTGATGAGGAATTTAGCCAATCGCCTCCAAGATGTCTCCCTCGCACTCTCTCGTCGGGTTAGGTTTAGGAAGGTAAGAAATGCAGAAAAAAAGGGTTGTTGTCTGCTTATACAATGGTGACCATGTTACGTACGCAATGCCTCCATGTTAATGTATGTAAGGCCATTAACGTACACTACGTCCAACGATTACCTATGCTACGGCCTGGGTAGAGGCCATTGCCTCGAACAATCAGATACATTACGTATGTTAGATGGAGCGCTTAGCGTACGTTAAAAATTATTGGCGTACGCTATACCCCCGTATTTGTAACACCCCCGATATATTCAGGAATATTACTGCGCCGTAAATCCTTTACATAGGGATTTACAAGGCTGAAGAAATGAAAAGACAATAACAGATACCAACGTATGAAAGTAACTGAAATAAAATACAACAGTTCTGACCAATACTGAAAATACAAATGTCCAAAGGAAAAGTATTAATACATCACCAAATCCAAATCATCACAAACAACGACGTACTCGAGTACTTATTAAAACGATACAAACAACAAACAAATAAACCCGGCCGGAACATCACTCTGCACCCTCGTCGTCATGCAACTCCAGTAGTTGTTTCCCCGCTCTCCTGGATCCTGAACATAAACAAATGTTCACCCCCGAAGGGGTTAGCACAACGATGCTAGTACAAGTACCACAACATATTATTCAACATCTCACGAAGAATAATAATAACATAAATAACAAAGAACCAAAGAGTCTTCTCCTGCGAGAAACTCAATAATAACATACACACATGATAATCACAACATGATATCACAACATACACATGGTAATTTCGATGATCCAGTGTTCACTGCCTAGACCCCCCGATGATTCTGTCAAACCAACCCGAGGTGGAAAAACCCGTCCAATGATCCAGCGCACACTAGCAAAGATCCCCCGATGATCCCGTTGGACCAACACGAGGTGGACATACAACAACGACATACATGTACAACAATATGTATAACATCAATACATAAAACAATTAAGGTACTTGCCTCGATTCGAAGATAAGAATAATACTTCCACGAAAAACAAAACACTCGAAGGTCGCCCTTTAGATCAATCACGTAGCAAGCTCGAACCTTAAACAAAAGAAATAATATAGAGTTTATCTCATGTCGTACGGACATCTAACAATCCAAATTACGCTCGGAAGTTCATAAAACGTAACCTTCCTGAACTGCTTAACGTACGTTACGTACCATAGGTAGTGTACGTTAAGCCTACTCGTTAGCGCACGTAAACTACGAAGTCTAGCGTACGCTAACCATGTATTGACAGTCCCTCTCTGATCAGCCGACTGACTCGTATAATGACATAACGTATGTTACGTACCAAACGTAGCGTACGTTAACTATGCCCGATAGCGTACGTTAACTATATAGCATAGCGTACGCTAAGCGTGCATGGCAGTTTCTCACTGGGCAGACGACTGTTCTAACTGTGATGAAGCTTACGAAATCCTTAGTGATTAACGTATGTTATCCTACAACATAACATGTTCATCAAAACTATTAATGATCTTACGGATTCAAACATCTTCGAATTCAAGGAAATGTATATCATCGCAACACTTATATTGAATCTCGATTATCATTCTCATGTGAAGTTTGGGTGATCTAAGGTTGATGCACTAGATTCCAATATCATCATTACTTTCAGACTTCATCTAAAAGAACTAACAAATCCAACTTATAAGAAATGATACAACCTTCGATGATTCTTTCTTAAGTCCATTTATCAAAAGTGATGTCAATCTCTAAGTCTACGATCAATATGGCAACATTATTCGATACGGTTAATCAATCTCAGAACCTTACTCTCATCATTTGACGTAATAGGATTCTACAATGATGTTTACAACAATGATATCTTAAGCATAATCATCCCAACTTCTAAATGTGATGTTTGGTCGAATAATTCATCAATGGAACTTAATATCTTGATAGCATGATCATCATATCCTTAAGAACACGAAACCAAGGTTGGAGATAGTATAACATACCTTAAGATGAAGGAAACACCGAGACAATAGGTAGAATCCAACTCCAGTTGCTTGTGTGTCAATCCAAAACGATTCTCCACTTTAATGAGTAATCTCCAATCTTCAATGATCAAGAAAAGGTATTCTAAAGGTGTTTAAGGGGGCTGCGATATCTCTGGGCACGAAGTATGCTGAAGGATAGGTGAAATGAACGAGCTGAAATGAAATGGTGTGATGTTTTATTTATAATTTTCTATCCTTAACGTACGTTAGCCTTCATGCATAACGTACGTTAACCTCTTAGCGTACGCTACCCAGCATAATTTAGCATACTCTATCGTCCTGATGGTTAACTGTCCTGATTCTGATCTTGATTACGTACGTTACACCATCAGGTTACGTACGTAAGTAACACACATTAGCGTACGCTAGACACAATCCTTAGCGTACGTTAACAATCTTTGACTTCAAAAGTGTCTAGGTTCATCCGAGGGAATCTTATCCGGACCCATGTCCGGCTGGCGCATGTGACAGCCACCTAGCTCAATTATTGGCTGGTTAACGCACGCTACGCTACATTCGTAGCGTATGCTAACTCCGACAGATAACGTATGTTAAGCTATCCTTGTTAACGTACGTTATCACGTATTTTCATGGGAAAAGTACGAGAAATATCATACTTCAATTATCGATATCACAATTCCGAATAATACAGGGTTCAAATACAGATGAAATACTCAATAATAAATCCGAATATTACATACTCTCCTACTAAAAAGGAGTTTCATCCCGAAACTCAAGACGAAAATAACTCTGGATATCCGGACCTCATGCTATCCTCCATTTCCCAAGTGGCTTCTTCCACTCCGTGACGTGACCACTGAACTTTGACCAAAGCGATTGGTTTGTTCCTCAACTGCTTAACTCGACTCTCGAGTATCCTGACCGGTCTCTCTTCAAACATTCCATTCTGAGTGACTTCGATCTCGCCGAAATCAATGACATGACTGGGATCCAGTATATATCTCCGTAACTGGGATACGTGGAACACGTTATGAACATGGCTCAATAACGGCGGTAATGCCAATCTATATGCCAACTCTCCAACTCTTTCAATAATTTCGAACAGTCCGATATATCTCGGACTCAACTTCCCCTTTCTTCCGAAACGAAAGATTGCCCGAGTAGGAGAAACTTTTAAAAGCTCGTGATCTCCAGTACTGAACTCCAATGGGCGACGGCGTACGTCTGCGTAAGATTTTTGTTGACTCTGGGCGGTCAACAGCCTTTCACGAATTAAGGCTATTTTATCTCGTGTCTGCACGATCAATTCCGGTTCCATTCTGATCAAGTCCGATGAATCGTCCCAACATAGGGGCGATCTGCATCTCCTCCCGTACAATGCCTCAAATGGTGCCATCTTAATAGAAGCATGCCAACTATTGTTGTAGGTGAATTCAATCAACAGCAGATGAACTTCCCAATCAGTTGACCAATCTAAGGTACAGGCCCTTAGCATGTCTTCCACCGCTTGAATAGTCCTCTCGGATTGTCTGTCTGTTTGCGGGTGATAAGTCGTGCTGAAATTCAATTCAGTCCCCAAGGCCTTATGAACTGCTTTCCAAAAATGCGATACAAAGCGACCATCTCGGTCAGAAATAATAGTCTTCAGTGTACCATGCAATCGGACTATCTCTGAAATAAATACTCGTGCCAACTTCTCGGGTCCCCAAGTGTCCTTAATGCCTAGAAAATGAGCCGATTTGGTTAAATGATCAACTATCAGCCAAATCATGTTCATTCCTATCTTGGTTATTGGCATATTAGTGATAAAGTCCATCGATATGTCCTCCCACTTCCATTCAGGAATCGAGAGCGACTTCAGCATTCCGGCAGGTCGTTGATGCTCGATCTTAACCTGATGACAAGTCAAACATTTCGAAACATAATCCGCTACATCTTTCTTCATGTTGCCCCACCAAAAGTTCTGCTTCAAGTCCTTAACATCTTACTGGTGCCCGGGTGGATAGAATAGGGCATGCTGTGAGCTTCCATCATAATCGTCTGTTTCAGAACATCGACATCGGGAACGCAAAGTCGGTTTTGAAATCTCAAAACTCCATCATCATGAATTACGAATCCGGGGGCCCTTTCCCTTGATCACTTCATCACGTAACCGAATCATCAGAGGATCATCTACTCGCCTAGATTTGATTTCTTCGGTTAACGATGAAGTTATTTCCATCACACATAGTTGTCCTTGGACTCTTTGCAACCATACTTCTATTCCTTCTCGAATCATCTCTCGTTGAATGCCGAGCTGGGAGGTCAGAGTCTCCAGCATCTGAATAGAAACAGCCTTGCGACTAAGTGCATCGGCCACTACATTTGCTTTGCCTGGATGATAAAGAATCTCCAAATCATAGTCCTTAATAAGTTCCAGCCATCTTCTTTGCCGCATGTTCAACTCTTTCTGACTGAAGATGTATTTGAGACTCTTGTGATCCGTAAAGATCTGACAGTGAGTCCCGTATAGGTAATGTCTCCAGATTTTCAAAGCAAAAACTACTGCTGCCAGATCCAAATCATGCGTTGGGTAATTCACTTCATAAGGTTTCAGCTGTCGGGACGCATAAGCAATCACCTTCTCGTTCTGCATCAATACACATCCAAGTCCTTGGTTCGAAGCATCACTGTAAACTATGAATCCTCCAGTTCCCCGTGGGAGTGCTAAAATCGGTGCCGTCGTCAATCTCTTCTTCAATTCATCAAAGCTATTCTGGCACATCTCATTCCACTCAAACTTTTGAGTTTTCTGCAGTAGTCGAGTAAGTGGGCGGGTAATTTTGGAAAACCCTTCCACGAACCGACGATAATATCCAGCAAGTCCTAAGAAACTCCGGACTTCTTTCACATTCTTTGGAGGCTTCCAATCCATAACTGCTTCAATCTTCTGAGGATCTACTCGGACTCCTTCAGCTGATACCACATGGCCGAGGAACATTACTTCCTTTAGCCAGAATTCACATTTAGAAAGTTTGCCGTACAATTGTTCATTTCTCAACAGGTCTAACACAATCCGTAAATACTGTGCATGCTCTTCCGGGCTCTTAGAATATACCAGAATGTCATCAGTGAACACAACCACAAATTTATCCAAATACTTGATGAACACTCGGTTCATCAATTGTATGAATACAGCAGGTGCATTAGTGAGACCAAACGGCATCACTACAAACTCATAGTGTCCGTAGCGAGTTCTGAACGCTGATGTCGGAACATCAGATTCCTTAATCCTCAGCTGATGATATCCTGATCTCAGATCGATTTTAGAAAACACTATTGCTACTTGTAACTGGTCAAACAAATCATCAATCCATGGCAACGGATACTTGTTCTTAATCGTCATCTTATTCAGCTCTCGATAGTCAATACACAGTCGAAGCGATCCATCCTTCTTCCGGACAAAAATAACTGGTGCTCTCCAGGGAAAAACGCTTGGCTGGATATAGCCTTTGTCCAGTAACTCCTCCAGTTGCTTTTTCAGTTCCTACATCTCAGTAGGTGCCATATGATACGGCACCTTAGAAATTGGTGTAGCTCCGGGTTCCAGCTCGATGGTGAATTCTACATCCCGTCGTGGAGGTAGTCCAGGTAACTCGTCAGGGAATACATCCGGAAATTCGTTCATAACAGGAATGGATGAAAGTTCCACAATTTCGTCTTCTTTCTTCATTGCATAACACCAGTATCTGGTACGACCCTGTTTCAACAATTTGACAGCTTTCATCGCCTTGATCATCTTTCCTGAGCTTACTGGTTTCCATCCTTCAAACAGTATTTCGGAACCATCATCAGCGATCATCGAGATATTCCTCTTTCGGTAGTTTACAATAGCTCCATATCGATTAATCCAATCATCTCCGAGTATCAGGTCGTCTCCTTGTATTTCTATCACAATCAGATTTGAGAGCCACTCTCTGCCTCCAAATGATACATGGGAATCTCTAGTTTCTAAGTTTCCAACAATCCTCTCTCCGATCGGTAAACCCACAACATAAGGTTCACAATTATGAAAACCAGAAATATCCAAACGATTTACACAAGACAAGGATATAAATAAATGCGTAGCTCCTGTATCGAATAAAATGCTAACTGGCTGGGAAATGATCTGAACAGTAACTGATGCGAAAGCAGCATCCTGATCGTCTGTTCTCCTCATCTCGTACAGACGTGGGGGAACAGATCCAGCACTCGATGTACCCTTTCGGTCCCACTGTCCTCTGCCTCGTCTGCGACCAAAATTCTGAGGCATCTGAACACTTTGATGCGTCTGTTGGATACTGGCTTCCTTCTGAACTGACTGTGCTATACGGGCTCTAAAAGACTTTTCACCATCTTCCTAGAACACCGCACGATGTCCCTCTCGACCATAATCAAAACAAGTCACGGCAGGTAGGGGGCAATTCCGTCGATAGTGCCCCGTCTGGGCACAGTTAAAGCATTTCCTGGTGACATCCGTCGTGGTTGATGCTGCTCTGAAGTTCTTTCCGCTCTTAGGTGGGTGCGTAGGTTTCTTGAAAGAATGAAAGGATGACTGGGCCTTGCGGGGCCCACTACTCTTGTGTTCCATGAAACTATCGGAGACTTTCTGCTTCTTGGATTCTGCAAACTTCTCCATTGCTGCTTCCTTGATTTCATACGCCAATGCTTTATCCTGGTATTAACGGAGAGTGGTACATTCGAAACTGAACATGTACCTCTGGATTTCTGGTTTCATTCTCATATCAAAATGGATCATCATTTCTGCATCTGTTCTGACTAGATGTCGAACAAATGCCAGCTGCTGGTTAAACGTCTTAATTGCCTCAGATAATGGCACATCTGAAGGCTGAGCGTAGAAAAACTCCCGAACCTTGGCTTCCCTCATAGGACGAGGGCAATACTGAGCTTCCATCATCAATTTAAATTCTGTCCAATCAGCATCATGGTCTACAGTCCGGATGGCTTTCCACCATTCGGACGCTTCTCCTATCAGAAAGTACTGAGCAATAGAGGCTCTACGGTCGTCAGGACAATTATTACAGGCAAAAATTTTCTCTAGTTCCTTCAACCAATGATCCCAAGTGGGAGTCTCAGAAATACCGTCGAATTTAGGTGGTTGCATCTTCGCGACCTCTTGCAGCCATCGGTCGCCTCGATTTCCCATGTCTGGGATACCCTGTTGTCGATCTCCCTATTGTAACCCTACCTTTGCATTCGGTCCACGACACAGGCGGCCAGAGTCATCTGGTTTACCACCCGAAGGATTTGAACCTGACGAGTTCCGGTTCATTATTAATAGATCTCTGTGGCTCGCCTGAGCTGTGGCTGGCCTGATTAGAAGGCGAAGCTTCTCTTTCGGCATTCCTTCGTCCGCGTCCGCGACCACGTCCACGTCCACCTCTCAACATACTGTAAGCATAAATACTCAATATACAGGAAACAATATCGTTCAATGTTCAAGTATAAAGAGTTACAACATGTAAATGACGAGATAGAGTTTAGGAACTTACAACCACCGTTCGCACGAATACGTAGGCAGTACAGTGATGTTATTCACGATCGGTTACCTCAAAAGACATATACGACCCCTATTTTAACCCAATGGCCAAGATATCTATAATCTTAGCTCTGATACCATATTCTGTAACACCCCCGATATATTCAGGAATATTATAGCGCCGTAAATCCTTTACATAGGGATTTACAAGGCTGAAGAAATGAAAAGACAATAACAGATACCAACGTATGAAAGTAACTGAAATAAAATACAACAGTTCTGACCAATACTGAAAATACAAATGTCCAAAGGAAAAGTATTAATACATCACCAAATCCAAATCATCACAAACGACGATGTACTCGAGTACTTATTAAAACGATACAAACAACAGACAAATAAACCCAGCCGGAACATCACTATGCACCCTCGTCGTCATGCAACTCCAGTAGTTGTTTCCCCGCTCTCCTGGATCCTGAACATAAACAAATGTTCACCCCCGAAGGGGTTAGCACAACGATGCTAGTACAAGTACCACAACATATTATTCAACATCTCACAAAGAATAATAATAATAATATAAATGACAAAGAACCAAAGAGTCTTCTCCTGCGAGAAACTCAATAATAACATACACACATGATAATCACAACATGATATCACAACATACACATGGTAATTCCGATGATCAAGCGTTCACTGCCTAGACCCCCCGATGATTCCATCAAACCAACCCGAGGTGGAAAAACCCGTCCGATGATCCAGCGCACGCTAGCATAGATACCCCGATGATCCCGTCGGACCAACACGAGGTGGACATACAACAACGACATACATGTACAACAATATGTATAATATCAATACATAAAACAATTAAGGTACTTGCCTCAATTCGAAGACAAGAATAATACTTCCACGAAAAACGAAACACTCAAAGATCGACCCTTCGATCAATCACGTAGCAAGCTCGAACCTTAAACAAAAGAAATAATATAGAGTTCATCTCACGTCGTACGGACATCTAACAATCCAAATTACGGTCGGAAGTTCATAAAACGTAACCTGCCTGAACTGCTTAACGTACGTTACGTACCATAGGTAGCGTACGTTAAGCCTACTCGTTAGCGCACATAAACTATGAAGTCTAGCATACGCTAACCATGTATTGACAGTCCCTCTCTGATCAACCGACTGACTCGTCTGATGACATAACGTACGTTACGTACCAAACGTAGCATACATTAACTATGCCCGATAGCGTACGTTAACTATATAGCATAGCGTATGCTAAGCGTGCATGGCAGTTTCTCACTGGGCAGACGACTGTTCTAACTGTGATGAAGCTTACGAAATCCTCAGTGATTAATGTATATTATCCTTCAACATAACATGTTCATCAAAACTATGAATGATCTTACGGATTCAAACAACTTAGAATTCAAGGAAATGTATATCATCGCAACACTTATATTCAATCTCGATTATCAATCTCATGTGAAGTTCGGGTGATCTAAGGTTGATGCACTAGATTCTAATATCATCATTACTTTCATACTTCATCTAAAAGAACTAACAAATCCAACTTATAAGAAATGATACAACCTTCAATGATTCTTTCTTAATTCCGTTTATCAAAAGTGATATCAATCTCCAAGTCTACGATCAATATGGCAACGTTATTCAATACGGTTAATCAATCTAAGAACCTTACTCTCATCATTTGACGTAATAGGATTCTACAATGATGTTTACAACAATGATATCTTAAGCATAATCATCCCAACTTCTAAATGTGATGTTTGGTCGAATAATTCATCAATGGAACTTAATATCTTGATAGCATGATCATCATATCCTTAAGAACACGAAATCAACGTTGGAGATAGTATAAAATACTTTAAGATGAAGGAAACACCGAGACAATAGGTAGAATCCAACTCCGGTTGCTTGTGTGTCAATCCAAAACGATTCTCCACTTCAATGAGTAATCTCCAATCTTCACTGATCAAGAAAATGTGTTCTAAAGGTGTTTAAGGGGGCTGGGATATCTCTGGGCACGAAGTATGCTGAAGGATAGGTGAAATTAACGAGCTTAAATGAAATGGTGTGATGTCTTATTTATAATTTTCTGTCCTTAACATACGTTAGCCTTCATGCATAACGTACGTTAGCCTTCATGCATAACGTACGTTAGCCTCTTAGCGTACGCTACCCAGCATAATTTAGCGTACGCTATCGTCCTGATGGTTAACTGTCCTGATTATTATCTTGATTACGTACGTTACACCATCAGGTTACGTACATAAGTAACACATATTAGCGTACGCTCGACACAATCCTTAGCGTACGTTAACAATCATTGACTTCAAAAGTGTCCAGGTTCATCCAAGGGAATCTTATCCGGACCCATGTCCGGCTGGCGCATGTGACAGCCGCCTAGCTCAATTATTGGCTGGTTAACGCACGCTATGCTACATTCGCAGTGTACGCTAACTCCGACAGATAACGTACGTTAAGCTATCCTTGTTAACGTACGTTATCACGTATTTGCATGGGAAAATTTACATGTTGCCATACTCATGTACAAGGATACAAATACGATAAATATCAAACTTCAATTATCGATATCACAATTCCGAATAATACAGGGTTCAAATACAGATGAAATACACAATAATAAATCCGGATATTACAGTATTAGCGTACGTAAATCTATTCGCAGAGGCTACTGGCTTGAACCATCAGGGACATTACGGACGTTATGCAGAGTGCTTAGCATATGTTAAGAATTGTTAGCGTATGCTATGCTCCCTTGTTAGCGTACGTAATTCATTCTCAAAAGCTACTGCCTCGAACCACAGGTATCTTAACGTACGTTGTGCATGACTTTAGCGTACGCTTTGCCCTTGCTAGCGTACATAATACTAGTCATATAACGCACATAACCATGCTAATAGCAACATTGCTCCATCCGATTGATGAAACAACTACACAAAGGAATATACTCAAGCACTAACAATCCCGAAAAACATCAGTCTGACGTATACAAAACAAAACACAGGTAGTAACCTGCAAAAATGAAAGAAGGATAGGAATACATATTACATCCAAAATTTCACACGAACCAACATACTTTAAAATGCAAAATGAACATGACAGGATTTAAAATCATGTGGTACGAAGTTCAAGCATAAAAAAATCGAGAAATATGGAAACGAAAAATACGTATATTACATTCTTTCCCAATAAAAGAAAGTTTCATCCCGAAACTTAAGAAATAAAAAGTTCAGGGTATCTTGCGCGCATCTTCTCTTCCATATCCCAAGTCGCTTCCTCGACTCCATGTCGCGACCATTGTACTTTGACTAACGGAATGATTTTGTGCTGAAGTTATTTCTCATGACGCCCAAGGATCTTCATCGGTCTTTCTTCAAAGGTAACATCTTCAGCTACATCGATCTCATCATAATCGATAATATGACTAGGGTCCGGTACATCGATCTTTGACTCCAAGTTGGAGGAAACGCCAAGCGATAAGCCAATTCTCCAACCCTGTCTAAAATCTCGAATGGTCTGATATACCTCCAACTAAGTTTCCCTTCCTTCCCAAAACGGAAGACTCCTTTCATCGGCGACACCTTGAGTATAACATGATCCCCCCACTTCGAACGCCAACGGTTGACGACGAATATCAGCATA
This sequence comes from Orobanche coerulescens, assembly GCA_033398695.1. NCBI lineage: Eukaryota > Viridiplantae > Streptophyta > Magnoliopsida > Lamiales > Orobanchaceae > Orobanche > Orobanche coerulescens. The sequence goes on from CM065803.1 coordinate 59,583,855, forward strand.
TGAATTTTGTCGACTTTGGTCAGTCAATAATCGGTCTCGAATGATAGAAATATTCTCTTTAGTTTGCATCAGCATATCCGGTTCTGTCCCAACTAACTCCGAGGCCTCGTTCCAACATAATGGTGATCTACATCGCCTACCATAAAGTGTTTCGAAAGGTGCCATCTTGATCGACGCATGCCAACTAATATTGTAAGTAAACTCGATCAATGACAAATAAAGTTCCCAATCCCTCCTCCAGTCTAGGGCACAAGCCCTCAACATATCCTCTAATGTCTGTATCATCTGCTCGGTCTGACCGTCAGACTGCGGATGAAAAAATATACTCAACCTCAACTCGGTACCCAAGCCCCGATGGACCGTCTTCTATAAGTGTGACACAAAACGGCCATCTCGATCAGATACAATAGTTTTAGGTGCACCATGCAATCTCACAATTCTTGCTATAAATATTCGAGCCAGCTTCTCCAATCCCCAAGTATCCTTTATACAAAGGAAATGTGTCGACTTGGTTAATCGGTCGACGATTACCCAAATCATATTTATTCTAGCTTTAATCCTTGGCATTCGATGATAAAGTCCATGGAGATGGATTCCACTTTCACTCGGGAATAGGAAGCGAATTCAACAATCCCGCTGGTCGTTGATGCTCGATTATGACTTGTTGACAAGTCAAACACCGCAAAACAAACTTTGTGACATCCTTCTTCATATCACCAAAAATTTCATTTCAAATCTTTGTACATCTTACTCGTCCCCAGATGGATCGAGTAAGGCGTAGCATGGATTTCTCGAAGTATCCTCTGTCTAAACTCTAAATCATTAGGAACACAAAGTCTGTCCTAGAATCTCAAAATACTGTCCTCATGGACCATAAAACCAAGGGATTTCCCTTTAATCACATCTTCCTTCAGTTGAGTAATCATCGGGTCACTCCACTGATTCCCTCTGATGTAATCAAACAAAGATGAAGTAATTTTGAGGGTACAAAACTGTCCTTGAACTCTCTGAATCCAAACTTCTATTCACTGTTCGATCAATTCTTGTCGATCCTTGCTTGAGGTGTAAAGACTTCGATCATCTGGAGTGATGCCGAATTTAGGCTCAACGCATCTGCGACGACGTTAGCCTTTCCCGGATGGTGAAGAATTTTTAGGTTGTAATCTTTTATCAATTCCAACCAATGGCATTGCCTCATATTCAACTCTTCTGACTGAAAATGTATTTTAAACTCTTGTTGTTAGTATAGATCCGACACAAAGAGCCATATAAATAATACCGCCAAATGTTTAGTGCGAATAAGACTGCTACCAATCCCAAGTTGTTAGTAGGATAGTTCATCTCATACAGATTTAACTATCGCGACGGAAATGCTACTGACTTATCATGCTGTATAATCACACATCCGATTCACTGACCTGAAGCATCACTATATACTGCAAACCCCTCATTACTTTGCGGTAAAGCCGAAATCGGTGCTGAAGTTAAACGTTTCTTCAGTTCATCAAAGCTTTGCTATTTCTCAATAGTCCAAATAAACTTTTCCGCCTTCTCGAGTAACTTTGTAAGCTGTCGGGCAAGTTTAGATAACCCCTCGACAAACTGACGATAGTACCCCGCAAGACCCAAAAAGCTACGAACTTCCTTTACAGTTTTAGGCGGTGTCCAATCTAACACCACTTCAATCTTTTGCGGGTCCACTGAATTCCTTAGGCCGAGATCACATGGTCGAGAAACATAACCTCCTTCAGCCAGAATTCACATTTTGAGAACTTCGCATAAAGGTGTTGACCTCTCAGTCTAATATTAAACACAAGTGCTGGATGTGATCCTCTTCATCTCGAGAATAAAACAGAATATCGCCAATAAAGACGACCACACATATATCAAGGTACTCGATAAATATATTATTCATCAACTGCATGAGCACTGTCGGCGTATTGGTCAGTCCAAAAGGCATGACCACAAACTCATAATGTCCTTATCTTCTCCAAAAAAGCAATCTTCGGAGCGTCGCACTCTTTCACTTGAAGCTGATAGTATACTGATCTCAAATCAATCTTCGAGAATATTGTAGCTCACTGCAACTGATTAAACAAATCATCTATACGAGGTAACAGATACTTGTTCTTGATGGTCACTTTATTTTGCTCGCGATAATCGATGCATAAACATAATGAACCATCCTTCTTCTTAAAAAATAGGACCGGTGCACCCCAAGGAGAAGCACTCGGTCTAATGTACCCCTTCTCCAACAATTCTCTAACTGATTCTTCAACTCCTACATCTATGATGGTGCCATGTGATAAGACGCTTTAGAAATCGGTGCTGCATCAGACTTTAATTTAACAGAAAATTATCCAGTAAGATCATTTGGAAAAACATCTGGATACTCATTAACGATAGGAATCCAAGAAAAGTCGATTCTGCCCTCCCCCGTCTGTTAGGATTGTATACTGCAAAGCATACTTTATGCTTGTATTACCTAATTTCCCTATTACTACCTATGAGGATATTAATTATATTTAATCACATGTTTTGCATATTAATTCACGTTATGGTTATGCAAATGAAATGTCTAATTATTTTATATTGTAGATAATGTGGTGTGTTGGTGTCACACGGAAGATCACATTATCGGTGCCTTATAAAATAATATAAATAGTTCACAACCTATATAATTATTAGACAAATTATATAAAGGGTTGTAGTGTATGCTTGAGAATAGTTGGTCTTGACTATTAGCATACATTAGCGTATTTGCATACGTTGAACAGGATCGAGGTGAGATAGTGCCTTCTGTACTGACTGTAAGAAGAACGTAAATCTCGGATAATTATTATTTCTTAATTCTAAGTATATAATATTTAATTGTGTATTTATAATAATTATTGCTTTGATTTACCATAGGTGAGAGTCAAAATGATCGACTCAATAAGCCTCGTATCTTGGGCAATAATATTGTTTATACGACAATTATTATTATTACTAGAAATCGTGTCCCGACTGCGTGCGGGTTGATGATGTCCCCTTGAGGAGCTCGATAATGATTATTATATTAAACCCTGCGTGGATTTAATTAGATATAATAATAAGGTTCGAGTGGTACTACTCTTGGATAAGATATTAATTAATTAAAGCTGTCAGTAGCTTATAATTAATTAATGGACATTCGATATCTTAAACACGGGAAATAATATATTTAATAAGGAGCCCAATTTCCTAATTTGGGATTTTGGTAGGAAGTGCAATATCAACTTTTTAGTGGACTAAGTTGATATTAATTGATTCATCATATATTAGGAAGAGTCCTAATAAGGTAAGATGAATTAATTGGGAGTCCTTCCATAATCCTCCTTTAGATCCCTAGTAGTAGTCCAAGAGCCTATAAATAGGACTCATGGGAGGTTGGCCGATTTTACTCATGCTTGGTGAGATTGTGTGATCAATTTTTTCCTCTTGTGTTTAATTGTAGATCTAGACTTGTGTCTTTGATTCTACAATTTAGATAACACAATTAATTTGCTAAGAGTGTTCATAAAATACTAGAGAGCAAAGAAAAATATAGTGATCACATATCAAAGTTGTTTCAGCCGATCCCATAGGTGTCCAAGCAAGTTCCGGTAGCTCGTTGCCCACACAACGTCCGGTTCAAGGCGGATCATACTCTAGAAGATCTGAAGGTAGAAATACAAGGCGATCAAGAAGGAAATAACCAACCGCTTCAAAAGGTAATATCCTATGATCTTGGATCTAGATTAGGATATTTTATTTAATCAACATATTTAATTAATAAATAATAAATAATATTTAAATTGCTTGTTAGTCTTAGTAATTAATTAAGTAGCATGCCTAAATAGATCTAATGCTCGTAGATGCGTAAAACGCTATAATCATATTTTCCCAAACTTCGCTTCCGCTGCGTTTTACTTTCCAACAATTGGTATCAGAGCCGGATTTTTAGGCTTTTGCTATTTTAATTAATTTTAGTGATTAATTGATAGCAATTTAAATATTCATATATTTTGATGTTGGAATATTTTGCTAGATGTGTTCTTGCAGGTGATATGATCCAATTATCATGGTTTATATGAATGGTGCATTTATTTATTTATTTTATTAATTATGCAATTGTTGGTTTGGCCCGTTTTTTGAGGCATGTAATGGTTTTTCCCGTGAGAAAATCCGCGGGTAGTTCTAGGTGGTTTTATTTTCGTGTAATCTTGATGTAATTTCGATGTATTTTATTTTGTATAAAATTGTAATCGAATTCGGAAAAGACGGGATCACGAAGAAATAGAGCGATCGCCAGGCTAAGGCTTCTTTGGCGAGCATGGCCAAGCAATGCCGAAGTGCCGGCGTGAAGGCGCACTGCAGCAGCCGAGCGGTTTGCAGCTGCAGCGGCTGGTCGGGCGATTATTGGTTGGGCAGGTAAATCGATTTTGATCCGTCCGTTTCTTGCCGTTAGTTCGTCCATTGGGAAGTCTGGATTTAAAATTAAAATTTTTTTTATGTAATTAATTTTGCATAAAAGTAAAATTTTAATTTTGAAAATCCACGGCCCGGCCGGGGAGAAGTGACGAGATGCTTGATTCAGTGGGAGAGATCGAGCCGAAGATTTTCTCGGATTCAACTCAAGGAAGAAGACCATGATAATTGGATAAATTTAATTATCCATGCTTTATTTTTGGTTTTTATTGTTTTGATGTATGGCATGTATGGATGTATGCGTGATATGTTTCCTTGCATGTTAGGACGAGAAAATTAAAAACCTTAAGGCTAAAATAACTAAGTGATTAAATTGATTTTTATTTTAAATAAAATCAAATTGGCCTCCATAATTAATTTAAATTGTGAAGTAATTAGCATGCGCGTTGACATTAGAGTCTTCCTCCATATCGGATGTGCTAATTATGGGTTCACTAGTTTTAAATTTCAAAACGATAACATAAGGTAAATATTACTTTTTATGATATGACCTCTCCATCTGTAGGACTATTATTTAAAAGATAATATTTTAAGGATGTTAAATTATGGTGTTCACTTAGGTGTATTAATTAATAAGCTCCCCATCGGAGTCTATGTTAATTAATACATGGCCAAGAGGAACCAACTATTAATTTTACTTGTCATAACGTAATTTGACTAGATAGTAAGATTAAAGACGTAAAACTCTTCTTGAAAAATGTATGTGTAAACGTCCACACGATCGTGGCTTGCATGTGCGGATTTTTTGAGGTGTTGGTTGCTAGCATATATATTGTGTTTTTGAGGTTTTTCGATATATTTTGCTATGCATTATGTGATGAATGTTTTTAATTTTTATTCTCAGATGTCTTTCAATCCACTCATTGTTATTCTCAAAGAAAATAAACTAGATGGCACTAACTTTGCCGATTGGAAAAGAAATCTTGACATTGTCACTTCTGAGGGGCATAAGTTTGTCTTAATCGAGGAGAGCCCTCTAGAACCCGAGCGGATGCCACTCCCGAAGAGTTGGCGGAATTAGGAAATGGAAAAAGTCGATGAGATGGCTCATTGTTACATTTTGGCTTCAGCGACAAATGTATTGCGGCATCGGCATCAGACGATGGGTTCGACCGCGGAAATGATGAAAAGTCTCACCGAGATGTTTGGTCATCGAACCGGGCGGCTAGACAAAATGCTATGAGGGTATTGATGACAACCCAAATGTCTGAAGGGACTCCGAAGAGGGATCATGTTCTAAAAATGATGTCTCATTTGAGCAGGAGCATATTGGGGGCTACTATCGATGCGGAAACGCAGGTCGATATTATCTTAGAAAGCTTACCTAGAAGCTTTGAGCAGTTCCGCCTCAACTACAATATGAACCGTAGGACATATAGTTTGGCGGAACTTACAGAAACTTGATCTGCTGAAGGTCTCTTCAAACAAGGTTATCATCAGATTCTTGTGGCAACCGGTGCTACTTCCTCCAAACCCAAATGGGGAAAGAAGAAGAAGCAGGTTGGCCAGAAGCAAGTGGCAGCCCTCAAGGTGAAAAGCAAGGCTCCTCACCCCGAGGCGAACAAAAAGCCAAAGGGAAAGTGCTACAAGTGCGGTCGAAAGGACATTTTAAAGCGGGTGCCCTTTGCTCTTAAGAAAGGTATGTCTCGTGCACTAGTAGTCAAAACATGTTTGGCGACTTGTTCTTCCACTTCGTGGATAGTTGATTCGAGCTCCACCGATCATGTTTGCTTTGACTCGCATGGTTTTCGAGTAACCAAGCGGCTTAGTGCGGCGAGATTACCATCAATCAGGCGATTATTCCGGGCTTATGGGTACATTGCGGTGGGAGTCGTGCGGTTGAAGATTAATGATAAATTATTAGTTCGAATAATGTATTATTAGTACGATTTTAGAATGAATTTAATTTCGGTTTCTAAATTAAAATGCGATGGTTATTGATTTCTTTTGATGATGATGCCATTATTAAGAAAAGAAGCGGTGAATATATTTGCAGAGGTACTTTTAATGATGGACTATATATTGTTAATCTTGCACAAACTCCTATGCATAAATCACTTAACTCTTTGTCTAAACCTAAAAAGAAAAGAACCTTCAAGTATAAACCAAACATATACATGGCATTTACGGTTAGGACATGTAAACCTTAGAAGGATTCAAAGATTGGTAGATGATGGCCCATTGGATGATCTCCAAGTTGAGTCATTTCCAATTTGTGAATCACATGCGGAAGGCAAGATGACCAAAAGGGTTTTTAAAACCAAGGGAAACCGTGCTCAGGATGTGTTAGAATTGGTTCATACGGATGTATGTGGTCCAATGAATATCCAGGCTAGGGGAGGTTTCGAATATTTCATCACGTTCATAGATGATTATTCGAGATATGGATACATCTTTTTGATGCGACGTAAGTCTGAAGCTTTTGGCAAGTTCAGAGACTTCAAGGCTGAAACGGAGAAGCGTCATGGGAAGAGTATCAAGTCACTACGATCTGATCGTGGTGGCGAATACCTTAGTGGAGAATTTTTGGATTTCTTGGCGAATGAGGGGATTTCATCCCAGCTCACCGCGCCGGGAACTCCACAACAAAATGGTGTGGCTGAAAGAAGGAATAGGACTCTTTTGGAAATGGTTAGATCAATGATGAGTTACTCAGATTTACCTATTTCGTTTTGGGGATACGCCTTAGAAACAGCGGCGTACATTCTAAACCTGGTGCCTTCAAAATCAGTTCCAAAAACACCCGGGCGTGGAGTGGGCGTAAGCCCGGTCTAGACATGTTCGGATCTGGGTACTCCGGCACATGTCTTTGAATAAGGAAGGCTGATAAGTTGGGATCTCGTGCGAAATGCAGTGTACGTGGGATATCCTAAGGAGCGAAGGGTGGCTTGTTCTATAGTCCCAGATCGAAGGTCATTGTTAGCACCAATGCCCGATTTACGGAAGAGGATTATATGATTAGTCACAAGCCCATGAGCGAAATAATTCGGAAGAGCTGAGGCGAGATTCCGACTATACCAATCGTACAAGCGCCAACTAACACCGCACCACGTATCGATTGAAACTTTTACACCAACTCGATTTGCCTCGTCGTAGTGGGAGGGTTGTTCGTCGGCCGAGCGATTCATAGGCGTGGGAAAGTCTTCGGACTCAATCCCAGACGAAGATGAATCGGTTCCTCTGGACCTATAAGGAGGCAATCCAAGATAAAGATCGACTCGGCAAGAAGCAATGAAATCAGAAATGGGATCTATGGATTCCAATCAAGTGTGGGAGCTAGTAGAGCTACCTGATGGTGTACAAGCCATTGGGAGTAAATGGGTCTACAAGCGAAAGAAAGAACGTGACGGGAAGGTTGAAACCTTCAAAGCAAGGCTTGTTGCAAAAGGTTACACTCAGAAAGAGGGTATCGATTATGATGAAACCTTTTCGCCGGTAGCCATGCTTAAGTCAATCCGGATTCTTTTAGCTATAGCTGCGCATTTGGATCTGGAGATTTGGCAGATGGATGTCAAGACTGCATTCTTGAATGGGAGTCTAGACAAGGAAATCTATATGCGCCAAGCAGAGGGATTCATTGCTAAAGGAGAAGAGCACTTGGTGTGCAAACTTAAGAAATCCATTTATGGACTTAAGCAAGCATCTAGATCTTGGAACACTCATTTTGATGAAGTTGTCCAGTCATATGGATTCGTCCAATGTCCGAGTGAGAGTTGTGTGTATAAGAAATGCGATGAAAACGTGTTGGTGTTTCTTGTACTGTATGTAGACGATATCCTTCTGATTGGAAACAACGTGAAGGAATTGTCGGACGTCAGTATGGCTATCGGCGATTCGATATGAAGGATCTGGGAGAAGCGGGACACATCCTTGGAATCGGGATCTTTCGTGATCGGAAGAAGAGGATGTTGTGCTTATCCTGCATCCTATATCGATACTGATCTTGAAGCGGTTTAGCATGGAGAATTCCAAGAAAGGTTTTCTACCTTACAGACATGGAATTCAACTATCTAAGAACATGTGTCCTAAGACACAAAAGGAGATAGATGACATGAAGATGGTTCCTTGTGCATCCGCTGTGGGAAGTCTTATGTATGCTATGCTTTGCACTAGACCAGATATCTGTCATGCCGTGGGCATGGCTGCCAGATATCAGTCAAACCCAGGACCAGGACACTGGATTGCTGTCAAGCACATACTCAAGTACCTGAGAAGGACTAGGGAGTACATGCTTGCATATCAATCAGACGACCTGTTTCCGGTGGGTTACACTGACTCAGATTTTTCATCGGACAAAGAAAAGTCCAAGTCTACTTCGGGTTATGTGTTTAGCCTGGGAGGTGGAGCCATTAGTTGGAGGAGTGTGAAGCAGAAATGCATCTCGGACTCTACCATGGAATCCGAGTATGTGGCAGCCTACGAGGCGACCAAGGAGCGGTGTGGCTCAAGTACTTCTGCGGGACTTAGATGTGATTCCCGATTTGCGAGGGTATTACACTCTATTGTGATAATCTTGGTGCGATCGCAAATTCGAGGGAACCACGAGCCCATCGAGCAAGTAAACATATCAACCGCAAGTACCACATCATACGACACTTCGTAAAGGAAGGAGACGCAGGATTGTAGCGAGGTTGCATCGGAAGATAATCTTGCTGACCCTTTCACGAAAGGCCTACCTTCAAAAGTTTTGAAAGGCATGTGGAAGGAATGGGATTACGGTGTATGGCAGCATTGCTTTGAGTATAAGTGGGAGAAATGAGAGACTATGTAATAGAGTAGTATACTTAAAAGCATGCTTTGAGTATAAGTGGGAGATTGTTAGGATTGTCTACTGCAAAGCATACTTTATGCTTGTATTACCTAATTTCCCTATTACTACCTATGAGGATATTAATTATATTTAATCACATGTTTTGCATATTAATTCACGTTATGGTTATGCAAATGAAATGTCTAATTATTTTATATTGTAGATAATGTGGTGTGTTGGTGTCACACGGAAGATCACATTATCGGTGCCTTATAAAATAATATAAATAGTTCACAACCTATATAATTATTAGACAAATTATATAAAGGGTTGTAGTGTATGCTTGAGAATAGTTGGTCTTGACTATTAGCATACATTAGCGTATTTGCATACGTTGAACAGGATCGAGGTGAGATAGTGTCTTGTCTTGTTGTAAGAAGAACGTAAATCTCGGATAATTATTATTTCTTAATTCTAAGTATATAATATTTAATTGTGTATTTATAATAATTATTTCTTTGATTTACCATAGGTGAGAGTCAAAATGATCGACTCAATAAGCCTCGTATCTTGGGCAATAATATTGTTTATACGACAATTATTATTATTACTAGAAATCGTGTCCCGACGCGTGCGGGTTGATGATGTCCCCTTGAGGAGCTCGATAATGATTATTATATTAAACCTGCAGGTGGATTTAATTCGATATAATAATAAGGTTCGAGTGGTACTACTCTTGGATAAGATATTAATTAATTAAAGTATCGGTAGCTTATAATTAATTAATGGACATTCGATATCTTAAACACGGGAAATAATATATTTAATAAGGAGCCCAATTTCCTAATTTGGGATTTTGGTAGGAAGTGCAATATCAACTTTTTAGTGGACTAAGTTGATATTAATTGATTCATCATATATTAGGAAGAGTCCTAATAAGGTAAGATGAATTAATTGGGAGTCCTTCCATAATCCTCCTTTAGATCCCTAGTAGTAGTCCAAGAGCCTATAAATAGGACTCATGGGAGGTTGGCCGATTTTACTCATGCTTGGTGAGATTGTGTGATCAATTTTTTCCTCTTGTGTTTAATTGTAGATCTAGACTTGTGTCTTTGATTCTACAATTTAGATAACACAATTAATTTGCTAAGAGTGTTCATAAAATACTAGAGAGCAAAGAAAAATATAGTGATCACATATCAAAGTTGTTTCAGCCGATCCCATAGGTGTCCAAGCAAGTTCCGGTAGCTCGTTGCCCACACAACGTCCGGTTCAAGGCGGATCATACTCTAGAAGATCTGAAGGTAGAAATACAAGGCGATCAAGAAGGAAATAACCAACCGCTTCAAAAGGTAATATCCTATGATCTTGGATCTAGATTAGGATATTTTATTTAATCAACATATTTAATTAATAAATAATAAATAATATTTAAATTGCTTGTTAGTCTTAGTAATTAATTAATTAGCATGCCTAAATAGATCTAATGCTCGTAGATGCGTAAAACGCTATAATCATATTTTCCCAAACTTCGCTTCCGCTGCGTTTTACTTTCCAACACCGTCTTCAAATCATAGCACCAATAGCCCGTGCAACCCTTATTCAGGAGTTTCACGGTCTTCATGGCACTAATAATCAATTTATGCTTATCTAGCTTACGACCCACAAACGAGTACTCAGAACCGTCCTCGGTCATCATAGTGATAACCTTAGTGCGATAGTTCCTAAGTCGCTCCGTGACTCTCGATCCAAACCCTAAACTAATGCGATAGTTCATAGTTGCTTAAATTTTTTGTAGGGTGAATACCATATGAAGTGGTATTTATTGGCTCCAAACCCTAAACTAGCCATTGCTGCCTGTTCTTCCATAGCATATGCTATACTACATACATAGCATACGTTAAGACTGTAGCATACGTTAACCCTTCCTCTTACGTACGTTATATACTGTTCAAATCAGTCCAGTAGCTTACAGCTTCTTCCATTGCGTACGTTAACTCTTATTCATAGCGAATGCTATCTTTATGTATCCTTTGCATGGTTTTTGACCTTCTAAAATCAATCCAACAGACTGATTTATTTGAATTTGTAATTCAGATCTCATAGTGTACGTTAAGAACTACCTTTTATGTATGTTAGGATCTGTTCATATTGTACGTTGATCTTCATGCATTGCATGCGTTAGCCATGCCATACTCGACTGTCTTCAACTGGGTCTTCGTTAAGTACGTTAGCTATGGTGCATAGCATATGTTAGTTGTATTTTATACTTTAGTTCATTGTATTTCTGTCCAGCTCATATGTCTTCAACTGTTGTTGATTAATTTTTGTTTTTTGTTGTTCATCAGCTTATACTCAAAACCTTTAATATGAATGTGTGGAATAAAATATTCCAACACTGAACCCGTACCCTGCCTCAACCGAAACTCTGATGTGGCTGGCTAGCTGACTTCTGCTAATTCACACTCGGCTCTCTAAGTACTGGGGAAGAAGCTTGAGTATCAAAGGTCTAATCCCCTCCAGTGCAATAAATCGCTCTATGACCCATCTGACTGCAAGTGTTACATCTGAGAGGTGGAAAATGGCACTCGTGGTTGATGTGACCAGTACAATTATAATTAAAGCATGTCACCTCACGAGTCGAGGTGCCAGAGAAGAATGAAAACTCTTCCCGCCCCTAAATGAACGTGGCGACTTCCCAACAATATGGTTAACTGAATGGGATCTCTGAAAGTTACCAGCCTTGTTACCAGAAAAGTTCCTGGTGGTTTTGTGCTTCTTTTGTTCGGTAGCTGCCTCATTCGCAGAACTCAACAAATCATAGGCCAGTGCCTTATCTTGATACTCTGTCAGTGTGGTGCAGGTAAACCCATCTATATAATGCCGAATATCTGTCTTCATTCGCATATCGAAATGGCAGATCTTATCACGCTCATCGCGCACCTGGTTTTTCACATGGACTAACTGCTGGTTGTATTCGACTATTGCCTATGAAATTGGGACACCATGTGGCTTAGCCTCGATTCTACTCTCTTGAACTGGCCAAGGACAAAACTCGGCCTCCACCAGGTCCTTGAACTCGTCCCAAGAAGCAACATGATCTTGGGGCTTAACTGCCTGCCACCAATGTAACACCCCCAAATCTCATTGGGTCATTACAGTGTCGTGGACCCCACACCCGGAGATCCACCAGGCGAACACGACTAAAATACAACAAACTGACCAAAAAGGGAAATCACAGTTCCTACTATGATTTCAACGACAAAAGTGGGCCTACATGGACAAATAAAAATACAACAACATTCACGAGCCTTGCTCGAATAATACAAAATGACAACAACTGAACAAAACTGGAGTACTCCAAACTATCTGACCAACATGAACACCAAAACAACTCACACTAGTATCGCTCAAATGCCTCGTCGCCATCATCATGCCCCTGTGTCTCAACTCTCTCCTCGCAAGCACCTAAAACATGAAAACATGTTCCGCCCCCACGGGGTCAGTCATCCAGATAATGAATATCAAATACATGTACAACATGATATGCATCTAACGACAGAATAAATAGTACAACAATGGCAATACGAGATGCTCACAAACCAAGGTAAGAACCGAGCATTCATGAAATACTATGTCCATAGCATACGATCAATACCTGCTCAACAGGTTAGAACACAAGTGCCCAACGGCGAATCATAAATATAGAACACAACAATGAAATTACCCGAAGGTAAACCAAACTAACGTTGACTAGATACAAATCACAGTGCCCGAAGGCTCCAACAGAAATACCAAAATATCACAATGGCCTAAAAGCCCTCAGCCGAAGCTGCCACAATATCACGATGGCCTGAAAGCCGAACAGCCCGAAGCTGTATATCATCACAATACGGATCTCAAAGAAACAAACCCGACTGTCGAACATACCCCTCGGCGTATGAGCAACCAGTCGCAAACCGTCGGACATATCCAATACAACATGGACTATGAACGACCAAATCCATAAGGCTCAAGAGGGACATCACAGTACGCCCGATTCGAAAATGTGTTCGTGCACATGTCTACCCCGTATACGGAATCCAGGATATACGTGGGACAATGTACCTAATTAGCCTCACGAACTACGTCTCGTGTGCACGGTCCAATGCAGAAACATTCATGCATGACCATCGTGTGCCTGGCTAAAAATCCTACACATAACCAATCGGCACGCAGATATGATTCCAGATATGTCACGATGCAACATCCCAACGAAACTCAAAGGATAACACATCCAAAACGGGTCAAAAGACTCACCAAAGTGAACGATGATGACACACGGATAATGAAAGATCGACACGACCAACAATATCCAAAACAACCATCCTGGGATCACAATCCCTAAGGACCGATTAACGCGATCACCAATCACAACACAACAATCTTGGAATCCTCAACCCTCAACGATCACAAAATTACCGAGTTTACAAGAATGATAGTGTTCTGCCTCGAGTCGGCCAACACGACAACAATAACTTACGGATGGGCACCGTCCTCGGTGATCCCAATTTAAATACCTCGACTGCCTTAGAATGGCCAATCCATAACGACACGACGGATGGGAACTATCTTAATCCCAATTCAATACCTCGATTGCCTTAGAATGGCTCATCGATAACGACGACACAATGGATGGGAAATGTCTTCGACAGTCCCAATTCAATACATCGATTACATTAGAACGGTCAATCGATAACAACAATACAACGGATGGGAAATGCCTTCGACAGTCCCAATTCAATACATTGATTACCTTAGAACGGTCAATAGATAACAACAATACCACGGATGTCTCGGCACCTTTAATCGGTTACCGATAACGAAGATGATAATCGAATACGTCAATGCCTTCAATCGGCAATACGACATCAATTACGAAGCACCAATATCAATAACAATTATCACAACTATGTATTAAATCGACATCAATATCAACAACAACAATCGATACATCGATATCGCGAACCGGCTATCGACAACAATATTACCAACAAGTATCGCAATGCCTTGAACCGACCATTTACGAACAACAATAACATTTGGCATAATTTGCCGAAGGGTGTCGTATCAAACAATCCCCGGATATCAAAGAAATCATAAATAGGCCAAGTCTCGAAATGATACACACATTCACACACATATATGATAACATTAATCTCATTGACTATTACAAGTATAAAACTTGCCTCAAACCGAATGCGAGAAAGTCCTTCCACGATCAACGTCCTTCCACGAAACGACGAACGGCGTCTTCCGACGATCACAACCACTCGAACAACCTTTAATGAAATACAATTCATTCAATAACACAAAATCAATAGAAGACAACACTAAGGGTAATTCCGATTGAATCCTGAATCGGTTAAACTCCACCAACGAATATCATAGTTTTCAACTATGAATTCTAACATCCTCCAACACCTCAATGATCGATCATTATGATCATTACGTTCTTAACACTTGTGAAATCAATTCCACAAGAATCACTTAAGAACAATCATCAAAACAAACATCTCAAAATGATAATATCACTAATATCATCATCAATACCCCAAGAACATCATCATCTCACCAATCATGATATCTAAACAATAATCCATCACCAATTCATCAAGAATTCGGATTAAACCACAAGATTAAATCAACCATTGTAACATTATGATAATCATTACATAATTCATCATAATTCCTTACTAAAATGGTTATAATCCCTCCAAAAACACAAACAACAACAACAACATATCAAGACTATGTTAATCATATAGCAATCTTAACATAATCCTTCCTAGACATGGTTATAACCTACAAACATCCTAAAACATCAAGAACAACTCCTCTTCAAACCCCAATCACCATGTTCTTCATCATAAGTTATAGAAACTCATCAAGAATCGTGATATACTCCAAAAATCAATCAATATCCGAAGAAAACAACAACAACATCATCATCATACTCGGAAATCACTTGTAGAACAAGAGATTAAGAGAACTTACCAAGAAGAACAAGAAGAACTCTCCAAACACCAAAGGAACACCAACAAGCTTCCAACTCCAAGCTCCAAATCAAGTTATGATGATCAAAAACAAGATGGAAGAGGCTAAATATCAAGAACAAGTCCAGAGGGATGGTTCTAGGGAGAGAAACTCGATTTTGTTTCGTGAGAAAATGAAATACGAAACTAACATAAATAGGCTGACAAGCTCATTACGTATGCTATAAACAAATCCTAACGTACGTAATGTCCATTACGTACGCTATACCCATATATTAACGTACGTAATGCTAGTTCAGAACTAACTGAACAAAAATACGAAGACCTTAACGTACGTAAACAACAGCCATTTACGTACGTTAACAAGCTGCATGGATAACATACGTAAGGCTCTCACCCTAACGTACATAAGGATCCGTTGACTGCAATAGTGAGATCGGATCGAAAGATTCCTGGCCCTACCAGCCGAAAGTTGACATCGAGGAAGGTTCCGACCACCGACCATGCATTACGTACGTAACCATACAGGGCTAATGTATGTAATACTCAGCCCATAGCATACGCAATGCTACACATGTAGCGTACGTTAAGGCTAGTATACTTAGCCAAAAATCCAAACTCTCCAAGCAACATCCAAACGACGAAATCAAACCGACGACAAGTATAAATATTTCGATCCCGAAATATCCCAATACAATATACATTGTATTGGTCCAAAACAACAACACTTGTACTATTCCAAATGAGTACGTACAACTCAACAGTAACACGAAAAAAAAATTACCCCTGGATATTACATACTCCCCCCCTTAAAAATAGTTTCGTCCCCGAAACTCAGGGTGCACAACTCGAGGTACGAACTATCCATCAGGATCTGAAAGAAACATCTCCATGAATACTCCTCAATACGAACAACTCTATTTGACTAACTGGGCCAACCCCTCGGGTCCCCGCGTCTCCTCTGCCAGAACACGGAGAAAAATTAAGTAATACAAACACTCAGCCAAGTGCGAGATCAGTCGAATCATGACTCCTCCATTAGGGACTAGACAGAAAGTCGTACCAACCGCATGACTCGCAACACCGGCGTACACACCCCGCGGGTGCCGCCCATTGTACATGTCTACAATCATCGTTGTATACTTCCCCGTTCTCATCGGCATCAGACGCCCATGCAATCACTGACTCATACCACAAAAGGAAAACAACAACGCACCTATAGTCGTCGGAACCATATTAATCGCATGCCCAAGTCCTCACGACTTGGCGTCTCGAATCGCAATGAACAATTACCCATATTATCACAAAAATCTTGGGTACAACACCAAAAGGAAAGAAAAACGCATCAGACGACCTCAAATCTCAATATTCTCAAAAGCTATCATTACAAGATAGATCAATAATAAATGGTTCACAACCACAATACTACAATACAGACTGAGTCAAACATCAATCCAAAAACAAGGAAAATACAAATCAAGTTTACATCTCAAATGTACCCGAAATCAACATCCTCCAGATCGTAGAGCTCCTCAATCTCATCGACTCGAGGAAGACCCAAACCTGAACTCGCTGCTCCTCCTCGGCTATCCTTTCCTCTGGCTCCAGAAGCCTGATATGACCCCTTGGATGAAGTACGAACTGGAGTAACAAAATCTCTTGAGGCCCGTGAGCTCTCTCGAGACCTACTGGTACTAGAACTCATGCAGTATTTATGAAGGTGTCCATGCCTCCCACATAGAAAACAAACAATAGTCTGCATCGAGCACCGGGTACTGCGATGTCCTATAATATCACAGTTAAAGCAAACAATGGTTGAACCCGTCGCCTGAGAAGAAGATGCTTTCCCAGCATGAATACGACCAGAAGACGACCTCTTAGACGTCGGAGCCCGATGTCCCTCTGAACGAACCGACATACTAGTCCTCTCGCCAGAAGAAACTGAAGGGTCCTTCCGAGCAAACTCCTTGATCAAAAGCTCTGCTCCAGGAGCCTTCTCGATGAATTCACCAAGTGAGTTACAATTATGATTGAACAATTGCATCCTCAACTGTGGGTTTAGCCTCTTGCTAAAATACTTGATCTTATCCGCCTCAGTACGGATAACAGATGAAGCAAACTGAAGAAGTCCTTGAAACTTCTCAGCAATAACAATAACACCCTCGTCCTCGATGGATTCAGGGTTCAAAACCTCTGACAGCTTGGCTTCACGAAGCGGAGCCGGATAATACCTCTCTAACATGAGAGTTTTGAACTCGCTCCAAACACAATCACGATCGGTGGGTTTCACAGAAAGCCACCAAGAATAAGCGCCCTTACTCAGATAGTAAGCCGCGATTGCCACCTTACTCTCCTCCGAACACTGAACCACGTCGAAGAATTTATCGAAATGTTCAAGCCAATGAACAAAGTCAGCTGGTTCCGACAAACCCTCGATAATAGACGGTCTCTGATGAGAGATATCGCCAAAAATCTGACTCACTCCCCCAGTCTGGCCATGAAACGGCACCTGGAATCCCTGCTACGGTGGACCACGAACCATCGAGGCCCGCATGGTCTCCACTATCTGCATCATCTGAGTCATCTGGGCCATCATGCCCCTCATAGGCAAGAAAAGGTCGATGTGTCCACTCTCAGTCTGATCGACTTCTCGAGTATGACGTCCCGAAGGAGAATCGGTAACGTAGTTAGCACCACCGACCGAACTCTAATCCATATCGAAATCTGCACGCGCATAAACATGAGGTTCTGGGTTCCGGTCTGCTCTGCAACCTTTACCCCCTCTGCCACTGTAACGCCCCGATTTCGCACATACATTTCTTGTGAATTATAGAAAACATATTCAATTTTATTAAATTAATGCCCGAATAATTTATCGTTTAATTCATTTTATTTCATGATCATGCAAATTCATTTGTCATTATAATTCATGTCCAGTCACGTGATTCATGTCGTGTCATTTCTTATTTTATTTTATCGTGTTTCATATCGTCATTTCTAGGCCCGAGTCAAATTTTAAGTGATATTAATCGTTATACATAAAATTTCACAATTTTATTTTAATTAATTTAATCCATTTACTTTGGGCCGGCCTAAGCCAGACCCATTATAATATCCAGCCCAAATCCTACAATTAATTAAAGCCCAACTAAAAAATTTATAACCCCAACCCAGTTGGAAATAATCCACACGGACACAAAGGTGGGAACTCCACGTT
This sequence comes from Orobanche coerulescens, assembly GCA_033398695.1. Classification (NCBI taxonomy): domain Eukaryota; kingdom Viridiplantae; phylum Streptophyta; class Magnoliopsida; order Lamiales; family Orobanchaceae; genus Orobanche; species Orobanche coerulescens. The sequence continues at coordinate 59,602,345 of CM065803.1, forward strand.
CTCACAATGAAGGTTGGCAAGAGTGGAGTTGAGGGGGAGGAACTTCAGGGGAAGTTATTCATCATGGGGGGAGTAGTTAATATATTCTGTATATAAGAACTCACCTTCAGCAGATTCACACTTCACAATATTACAACAAAATTTTATGTACCAAGAACAAACACATACATCCTTACTCCAGAACATATACACAGTAATTACTCTCATTCTTTTAAACGTTCGAAGACCATCCTTTAATCTCTGCGGCAATCAACCTTTCAACAGAACAGGTAGAACTCTGGAAATCTTCTCAATTGTAGAAACATCTGTCTCCTCTCAATTGATACTTTCCAGAGCAAAATTATTTCCCTCAATTGAAGTCAAACTCCAGGGGCACCACCCACCCGCCGAATTCCTAACTGCTTCAGAAAAAAAAAATCACACACACACACACAAACAAAATCCTTCAAAAACCAAATCCCAAACCAAAACCAAAGCATAATTTTTATTTCAAAATCAGAACTCATTTAAACCTACCTGTGAAGTCTTCTATCTTCTTCTTCGGCTCCGACAGATCCAGCCACCATCTCCGCCACCACCAACTCCTACCAAAGATCCGCACCACACCGAATTGAGTTCCGCCAAGAACCTACCATCAATCCTTAAACCCATTTCATCAGAATCCAAATCGGGTGCAGGCCTTTGAACCAGAAATTCGATCGGGAATCTTCTGACCCTCAACCTAACCGCCGCTGCCATACATCGCCGCCGAACCATCAACACCATACCCTTCATTATTTTTTTTTTGAGTTTACAGGTTGCGCTTCTTATTCTTCAATTCGTGGGTGCGTGTGTGTGTGCTTCAGTTTTTCAGCCGATGATGTACGTGAGAGAGAGAGAGAGGCCGATGAGAGAGAGTGAGAAATCAGGAGGAAAAAGGATAAGGGTTTCTGTCGACTTAAAATCAAACCAAACATACCCAGTATATCCCGCTCAGAGCAGGGTCTGGGGAAATATATTTTTGTTGAGAGTGGGATTTGAACCCACGCCCTTTCGGACCAGAACCTTAACCTTGAAAATGGGTCTTATACACCAACTTTCCAGTCATTTCAATTTTAATCCCAATTACTTTTGATTCTTGCAAAGTAACCCAAATCAACCCTTCAATTTATTTAATTTCAGTCCTCCGATGTTTCGTTCTTTCAATTTTACTCCAGTCAGCTTTTCAGTAATTAAATTCAGCCTTATTTAATCGAGCCATTAAATATGTAGATCTCACATATAATATTAATAATTCAATTTTAATCTATGTCTCATATTTTATTCTCAGTTATTATATATTTATAAATTATAATAATAGTGATTATCATTAATTGTAGATAATAACAAGAATTTACGGGCCTAGAATTGTCGAGTCAAGCATCTCATCACATTCAAGTTCAAGAACTGCATTTTATCCAGGTGTGGGGATTTATTACGCTTTTGTTTATTTTAATTGCTTTATATATTGTCTCGTATGTGCACGTGAAATCAGTCAGAAACACTTAAATGTACAATCAGTCAAAAGCACTTAAATGTGCAATCAGTCAGAAGCACTTAAAATGTACAATCAGTCAGAAGCACTTAAATGTGCAAATCAGTCAGAAGCACTTAATTGTGCATAAAGCCTTCGGGCTAGCCGACGGGCTTCAGAATTTATCAGTCATGTTGTTTATACTTGCTAATATATTTAGTAATTAACGTGGACATATTACGTATCCTTCACACTGAGCGAGTTGGAAGCTCACCCCACTATTTAACCCCTTTCAGGTTGAGGAGCTCGATGTGGCATGCGATTGAGAGTGGGATGATCGAACTAATGATTAATGTTTATCTAATAAATGTTATTCCTCTAAAAATATGTTTTACGAGCAATTGTTCGACTTGTTTTATTTTTACGTCAAGGTATGTTTTGTTTTTAACAATGACTCGAGAAGATTACTTGCAATTATTAAGTTTGTCTTTTGAGATGTATTTTCGCTGCAGTATTTTATTTTATTCTTCTTAAAAATTTGAAGAATCATATTTAGAAAAGTGGTCGCTACATAAGTGGTATCAGAGCGGGTCCACGGTTCTGTAGACTCATTAAAATGGTTTCTTTTTCTAAACTAAAATTTCATTTTCGCAAGTAGTCAATATTTTTAGCAATTATGATCATCCACCTCTGCCGCTCCACGTTGACTCCAAGGTACATTAAGTTATGATTATTCATTATGTGATAAATGCTGTTTACTAGATCAACCATGATTCATGCATTAAAGATGCATCTTCAGTCTATTTTGTACATAAGAATTTTATGATAAAATATTTGGGCATGAAATTGTTTTCTAATAAATTCATAAGTATATGTGTGACATGCGAAAGTCATCATTGCTATAAATTTCTGGTGCTCAACCTATAGATGCAGTGTAATGCTCCATTTTATTTCTCCCTCTCGTTGGGTAAGTACTGAAGGATCATTGCGTGTGGTATGCCTTAAGATAATGGCAACTCGTGGACGTGGATGCCCAGCTAACCGAGGTGCAGATAATCTCGATGGTCAGAATGCTAACCTTGGTGGTGGTGACGGAGGTCAGGATAACCACAATAATAACGTGCCAACTCCTACTCAGGCATAAGTTGTGCAACAATTCTGGCGTTTCACCCCACCAACATTCAACGGTCGAGAAGGACCATCTTTTGTTGACAAATGGTTCATGTCGCTCGAGCGCACCTTTGAGCTCATTGGGTGCACCGATGCGCAAAGAATTCTTTGTGGCCATTATCAAATGGTAGAAGATGCTGGACGCTGGTGGATAAGCTATTAGCGTTTGAGGCCGGCAGCCGAGCGTGCTGCATTGACTTGGGATCGATTCAAGGAAATAGTGATGGAACAGTACTACCCACAACATTACCGAGAGAAGATGGAGAGAGAGTTTTGGAATCTCGAACAAGGAGGGATGACGGTTGAATAATATGAGAGGAAATTCAACCAAATCAGCTTCTTTGTGGAGCACATGATGGATACAGACCGAAAGAGGGCCCTTAAATTTTAAAGTGGTTTACGCCCAAGTATTCGTCACATCGTGGCTGGTCATGGGGTGCTACCGTATATCGAGACGGTTTTTCGAGCCCAATAGGTTGAGGCTAGCCATAATCTGGATCAACAACAGTCTACGAAGCCTAGTACCGGTAAGAGGCATTGGAAGGGAAACCAAAATAAGGTCGTGGTTTCTAATAAGCAAGCAAATGTTGATCAAAGGTCAGGACCTAAGCCTCAAACCAGTAATCCAGAGTGCTCGAAGTGTGGTAAGAATCATGGAGGGGAGTGCCTGTATGGTAAAGGTGTCTGCTACAGATGCAAGGAGCCAGGGCATTCAGCTTCGAACTGTCAGCTCCAAAGGGCCAAAGGTCAAGGTTCTGGAGGAAAAGCTCGCATCTATACTTTGACCCAAAAGGACGCAGATGAGAATCCCGGCACGGTGTCAGGTATGCTTATGATCTCTAATGTGCCTGCCTTCGCTTTATTTGACACTGGTGCCACATATACTTTTATATCTACAAAATTTTATCATGCCATTGGTCATAGAAGCGTTAGAACTGTTGATTCTCTTGAGGTTAGATTACCATCAAGAAATACGATCCTCACTAGTACAATGATTGACGAGAATATTGAGATAGGAGGTAGAGAATTTGACGCTAACTTGTATTTGATTAACTCGATGGATTTTGATGTAATCCTTGGTATGGACTGGCTCGATAGACATGATGCCGATATAAGCTGTCGTGAGAAGAAGGTAACATTGAGGTGTTCCGAAGGCGAGTCGATCACCTTTTATGGTACTAAGAGTAGGACAGTACCAAGAGTAATCACAGCATGAAAGCACTGAGAGGTCTAAGGAAGGAGAAATGTCAGGGTTACTTGGTGAGTTTGGTCGACACTCGTACTAATGAGGTGTCCCCTACAGACGTACCTATAGTACGAGAGTTTCTGGATGTGTTTCCAGAAGATTTGCCGGGAGTCCCACCCGACCGACAAGTGGAGTTTAGTATTGATTTGATCCCTGGGGCAGCCCCTACATCCAAAACACCATATAGAATGGCTCCGAAGGAACTTCAAGAATTGAAGGTCCAGATTCAAGAGCTACTGGAGATCGGATTTGTTCGTCCTAGCGTGTCACCCTGGGGTGCACCAGTACTGTTTGTAAGAAAGAAGGATGGGCCACTTCGGATGTGTACAGATTACAGAGAGCTGAATCGACTCACGGTGAAGAACAAGTACCCAATACCGAGAATCGAGGATATATTCGATCAGTTGAGGGGATCCGGAACCTTTTCAAAGATCGATTTGCGGTCAGAGTACCACCAACTGAAGATTAGGGAGTGTGACATTCCCAAGACGGCTTTCAGAACCCGTTGTAGTGATGCCTTTTGGTCTGAGTAATGCATCGGCAGTCTTTATGGATTTGATGAACAGGGTGTTCCAACCTTACTTCGATAAGTTCCTGATCGTATTTATAGATGACATCTTGATGTATTCTAAGGACAAGGAACAACACCAAAAACATTTGAGGATTACATTGGAGACACTTCGCAAGGAGAAGTTGTATGCTAAATTCAAGAAATGTGAGTTTTGGTTAAACAAAGTTGGATTCCTTGGACATGTGGTGACTTCAAAAGGAATTGAGGTTGATCCCGATAAAGTTGTAGCAGTGAGTAGTTGGGGAATACCCAAGAATGCGAGCGAAGTCCGCAGCTTTCTGGGCCTAGCTGGCTATTATAGGAGATTTATCGAAGGATTTTCGAAAATCGCTACTCCTATGACCCAGTTAACAATAAAAGGCGTGAGGTTCAAATGGAACGACAAGTGCGAGAAAAGTTTTCAAGAGTTGAAAAGGAGACTAACCTCGGCACCAGTATTAATGATTCATGATCCGACGGAAGACTTTGTTATTTATAGTGATGCCTCAAAGCAGGGGTTGGGTTGTGTTCTGATGCAACATGGTAAAGTAGTAGCCTGTGCATCGAGACAGCTTAAACCACATGAGTTGAACTATCCAACGCATGATCTGGAGTTGGCTGCTGTAGTACATGCACTGAAGATTTGGCGCCACTATCTCTACGGAGGGAAGTGTGAGATATACACTGACCTTCAAAGTTTGAAGTATCTTTTCACACAGAAGGACCTTAACATGAGACAAAGGCGATGGTTAGAATTGGTGAAGGACTATGATTGTATTATTCATTACCATCCGGGTAAGGCTAATGTGGTAGCTGATGCCTTGAGTCGTAAGACTAGAGGCGAGTTAGCTTGCTTGACCGATCAGGAGAGTTTGATAAAGGAGTTCTCCCAGTTGAGGATTGAGGTAGTTGAGTCTTCAAAACATTCGAAAGCAATCCTATCATCTTTGGTCTTGCAACCAAACTTGAGGGATAAAATTAAGGAGGCTCAACCACGTGATAAGTTCTTGTACAAGATGAAGGATCGAGCACAAGCTGGGAGTATTGAGAAGTTTGTCGTTGCCGCAGACGATGTTTTGACTTATGATGGGAGGTTATGTGTTCCTAAGGATCCATCCCTTAGGAAGCAAATTCTTGAAGAAGCTCACAATGCACCATACTTCGCTCACTCGGGAGGTACAAATATGTACCACGACCTGAAGAAGTTCTTTTGGTGGAGAGGAATGAAACGGGACATTGGTGTATTTGTGGAGAGGTGTATGATATGTCAGCAGGTGAAGGCAGAACACCAACGGCCAGGAGGTTTACTTCAACCGTTGTAAATCCCAGAATGGAAATGGGAGCATATCACAATGGATTTCGTAGTTGGTCTGCCACGAACCGTGAGGAAGAACGACGCTATCTGGGTGATAGTAGATCATTTGACGAAGTCATCTCATTTTCTACCTGTGAGGATGACTTACAGTATGGAACAATATGCAAGGATTTATATTCGGGAGATTGTGATGTTGGAGAACAAAAAATTTTGGGTCCAGAATTGATCGGGCAGACTGTAGAGAAGATAGCCGAAATCAGAAGTAGAATTAAGACTGCCCAGGATCGGCAGAAGTCTTATGCGGATAAACGGAGGAAAGATATCCAATTTGAGATTGGAGAGAAGGTGTTCCTGAAAGTAGCGCCGCTGAAAGGAGTAATACGATTCAGTAAAAAGGGAAAGCTACAGCCTCGTTATATCAGACCTTTTGAGATTTTGGGTCGTGTTGGTGATCTTGCTTATAGTTTGGCATTGTCGATGGAATTATCAGGAGTGCACAATGTCTTTCACGTCTCAATGCTGAGAAAATACGTACATGATCCTGGTCATGTATGCAATTTCAAAGAGTTGCATGTAGCCAAGAATCTGACTTATGAGGAGGTACCTATAGCTATTTTGGAGCGTAAGGTACACCAGTTACGAAATAAAGAGGTTAAATTGGTGAAAGTTCAATGGAGTCGCCATGGACCAAATGAGGCAACTTGGGAACGTGAAGAGGAGATCCGTTCTAAGTATCCAACATTCATTTTTCAAGGTACGTAACTTAATTTTCGAGGACGAAAATTTGTTAAAGGGTAGTAGGTTGTAACGCCCCGATTTCGCACATACATTTATTGTGAATTATAGAAAACATATTCAATTTTATTAAATTAATGCCCGAATAATTTATCGTTTAATTCATTTTATTTCATGGTCATGCAAATTCACTTGTCATTATAATTCATGTCCAGTCACGTGATTCATGTCGTGTCATTTCTTATTTTATTTTATCGTGTTTCATATCGTCATTTCTAGGCCCGAGTCAAATTTTAAGTGATATTAATCGTTATACATAAAATTTCACAATTTCATTTTAATTAATTTAATCCATTTACTTTGGGCCGGCCTAAACCAGACCCAATATAATATCCAGCCCAAATCATACAATTAATTAAAGCCCAACTAAAAAATTTATAACCCTAGCCCAGTTGGAGTGGGAACTCCACGTTCTCACAATGGAGGTTGGCAAGAGTGGAGTTGAGGGGGAGGAACTTCAGGGGAAGTTATTCATCATGAGGGGAGTAGTTAATATATTATGTATATAAGAACTTACCTTCAGCAGATTCACACTTCACAATATTACAACAAAATTTTATGTACCAAGAACAAACACATACATCCTTACTCCAGAACATATACACAGTAATTACTCTCATTCTTTTAAACGTTCGAAGACCATCCTTCAATCTCTGCGGCAATCAACCTTTCAACAGAACAGGTAGAACTCTGGAAATCTTCTCAATTGTAGAAACATCTGTCTCCTCTCAATTGTTACTTTCCAGAGCAAAATTATTTCCCTCAATTGAAGTCAAACTCCAGGGGCACCACCCAGCCGCCGAATTCTTAACTGCTTCAGAAAAAAAAATCACACACACACACACAAACAAACAAAATCCTTCAAAAACCAAATCCCAAACCAAAACCAAAGCATAATTTTTATTTCAAAATGAGAACTCATTTAAACCTACCTGTGAAGTCTTCTATCTTCTTCTTCGGCTCCAACAGATCCAGCCACCATCTCCGCCACTGCCAACTCCTACCAAAGATCCGCACCACACCGACTTGAGTTCCGCCAAGAACCTACCATCAAGCCTTAAACCCATTTCATCAGAATCCAAATCGGGTGCAGGCCTTTGAACCGGAAATTCGATCGGGAATCTTCTGACCCTCAACCTAACCGCCGCTGCCATACATCTCCGCTGAACCATCAACACCATACCCTTCATTTTTTTTTTGAGTTTACAGGTTGCGTTTCTTCTTCTTCAATTCGTGGGTGCGTGTGTGTGCTTCAGTTTTTTAGACGATGATGTACGTGAGAGAGAGAGAGAGGGTTCGATGAGAGAGAGTGAAAAATCGGGAGGAAAAAGGATAAGGGTTTCTGTCGACTTGCTCCTTGAAAATGGGTCTTATACACCAACTTTCCAGTCATTTCAATTTTAATCCCAATTACTTTTGATTCTTGCAAAGTAACCCAAATCAACCCTTCAATTTATTTAATTTCAGTCCTCGGATGTTTCGTTCTTTCAATTTTACTCCAGTCAGCTTTTCAGTAATTAAATTCAGCCTTATTTAATCGAGCCATTAAATATGTAGATCTCGCATATAATATTGATAATTCAATTTTAATCTATGTCTCATATTTTATTCTCAGTTATTATATATTTATAAATTATAATAACAGTGATTATCATTAATTGTAGATAATAACAAGAATTTACGGGCCTAGAATTGTCGAGTCAAGCATCTCATCACATTCAAGTTCAAGAACTGCATTTTATCCAGGTGTGGGGATTTATTACGCTTTTGTTTATTTTAATTGCTTTATATATTGTCTCGTATGTGCACGTGAAATCAGTCAGAAGCACTTAAATGTGTAATCAGTCAAAAACACTTAAATGTGCAATCAGTCAGAAGCACTTAAATGTGCAATCAGTCAGAAGCACTTAAATGTGCAAATCAGTCAGAAGCACTTAATTGTGCATAAAGCCTTCGGGCTAGCCGACGGGCTTCATAATTTATCAGTCATGTTGTTTATACTTGCTAATATATTTAGTAATTAACGTAGACATATTGCGTATCCTCCACACTGAGCGAGTTGGAAGCTCACCGCACTATTTAACCCCTTTCAGGTTGAGGAGCTTGATGTGGCATGCGATTGAGAGTGGGATGATCATACCGATGATTAATGTTTAACTAATAAATGTTATTCCTCTAAAAATATGTTTTACGAGAAATTGTTCGACTTGTTTTATTTTTACGTCAAGGTATGTTTTGTTTTTAACAATGACTCGAGAAGATTACTTGCAATTATTAAGTTTGTCTTTTGAGATGTATTTCCGCTGCAGTATTTTATTTATTCTTCTTAAAAATTTGAAGAATCATATTTAGAAAAGTGGTCGCTACAGCCACGTCCTCGGATTCCTCTTTCCATACTGAAAGAATAACGTTCGATCATGAACAAAGCTCGAATACGCCTCAACGGCCAATCCAGAATGCTAAGTCAATAGCCAAATACGAGTATGCATACTTCAACAGATAAACATTCACCTCTAATATGCTAATCATATCCAATACTGAGCCCACACGCTCCAAAACAAATAATCATGAATGAATCGTAACACAAATGTTACATACAGATTTCAACAAAACACGTATAATCAATGACATAATGAATGTATGAACATAAAAGAGAATCGAGTCCTTACACAGGTCATACGAAGCTTCGAGGTCTTTCGATACTAGTCTTCACTGACGACGACTCGACGAAAGAATGACTCATACAGTCGTCCAATTATCACGACTCACAAAACCCGACTGTCCAGATTGTCATAACCTGACAGCCCCACTACTACCGCGTCGGTAGAGCCACATAACTCACATGTAAGGGTATATCACAACCCAATTCTCTGATACCATCTTCTGTAACACTCCCAAATCCCATTGGGTCATTACAGTGCCGTGGACACCACACCCGGAGATCCACCAGGCGAACACGACTAAAATACAACAAACTGAGCAAAAAGAGAAATCACAGTTCCTACTATGATGTCCGACATAATATTCCGACATGGAATTTCAACGACAAAAGTGGGCCTACATGGACAAATAAAAATACAACAACATTCACGAGCCTTACTCGGATAATACAAAATGACAACAACTGAACAAAACTGGAGTACTCCAAACTGTCTGACCGACATGAACACCAAAACAACTCACACTAGTATCGCTCAAATGCCTCGTCGCCATCATCATGCCCCTGTGTCTCAACTCTCTCCTCGCAAGCACCTAAAACATGAAAACATGTTCCGCCCCCACGGGGTCAGTCATCCAGATAATGAATATCAAATACATGTACAACATGATATGCATCTAACAACAGAATAAATAGTACAACAATGTCAATACGAGATGCTCACAAACCATGGTAAGAACCGAGCATTCATGAAATACTATGTCCACAGCATACGATCAATACCTGCTCAACAGGTTAGAACACAAGTGCCTAACGGCGAATCATCAATATAGAACACAACAATGAAATTACTCGAAGGTAAACCAAACCAACGCTGACTAGATACAAATCACAGTGCCCGAAGGCTCCAACAGAAATACCAAAATATCACAGTGGACTGAAAGCCCTCAGCCGAAGCTGCCATAATATCACGATGGCCTGAAAGCCGAACAGCCCGAAGCTGTATATTATCACAATACGGATCTTAAAGAAACAAACTCGACTGTCAAACATACCCCTCGGCGTATGAGCAACCAGTCGCAAACCATCGGACATATCCAATACAACATGGACTATGAACGACCAAATCCATAAGGCTCAAGAGGGACATCACAGTACGCCTGATCCGGAAATGTGTCCGTGTACATGTCCACCCCGTATACGGAATCCAGAATATACGTGGGACAATATACCTAATTAGCCTCACAAACTACATCTCATGTGCATGGTCCAATGCGGAAACATCCACGCATGACCATCGTGTGCCTGGCTAAAAATCCTACACATAACCAATCGGCACGCAGATATGATTCCAGATATGTCACGATGTAACATGAGAACGAAACTCAAAGGATAACACATCCAAAACGGGTCAAAAGACTCACCAAAGTGAACGATGACACACGGATAATGAAAGATCGACACCACCAACAATATCCAAAATAACCATCCTGGGATCACAATCCCTAAGGACCGATTAACGCGATCAACAATCACAACAAAACAATCTTGGAATCCTCAACCCTCAACGATCACAAAATTACCGAGTTTACAAGAATGATAATGTTCTGCCTCGAGTCGGCCAACACGACAACAATAACTTACGGATGGGCACCGTCCTCGGTGATCCTAATTCAAATACCTCGACTGCCTTAGAATGACCAATCGACAACGACACGACGAATGGAAACTCTCTTAATCCCAATTCAATACCTCGATTGCCTTAGAATAGCTCATCGATAACGACAACACAACGGATGGAAAATGTCTTCGACAGTCCCAATTCAATACATCGATTACCTTAGAACGGTCAATCGATAACAACGATACAACGGATAGGAAATGCCTTCGACAATACCAATTCAATACATTGATTACCTTAGAACGGTCAATCGATAACAACAATACCATGGATGTCTCGGCACCTTTAATCGGTTACCGATAACGAAGATGATAATCGAATACGTCAATGCCTTCAATCGGCCAATACAACATCAATAACGAAGCACCAATATCAATAACAATTATCACAACTATGTCTTAAATCGACATCAATATCAACAACAACAATCGATACATCGATACCGCGAACCGGCTATCGACAACAATATTACCAACAAGTATCACAATGCCTTGAACCGGCCATTTACGAACAACAATAACATTTGGCATAATTTGCCGAAGGGTGTCGTATCAAACAATCCCCTGATATCAACAAAATCATAAAGAGACCAAGTCTCGAAATGATACACACATTCATACACATATATGATAACATTAATCTCATTGACTAGTACAAGTATAAACCTTGCCTCAAACCGAAGGCGAGAAAGTCCTTCCACGATCAACGTCCTTCCACGAAATGACGAATGGCGTCTTCCGATGATCACAACCACTCGAACAACCTTTAATGATATACAATTCATTCAATAACACAAAATCAATAGAAGACAACACTAAGAGTAATCCCGATTCAATCCCGAATCGGTTAAACTCTACCAACGAATATCATAGTTTTCAACTATGAATTCTAACATCCTCCAACACCTCAATGATCTATCAATATGATCATTACGTTCTTAACATTTGTGAAATCAATTCCACAAAATCACTTAAGAACAATCATCAAAACAAACATCTCCAAATGATAATATCACTAATATCATCATCAATACCCCAAGAACATCATCATCTCAACAATCATGATATCTAAACAATAATCCATCACCAATTCATCAAGAATTCGGATTAAACCACAAGATTAAATCAACCATTGTAAGATTATGATAATCATTACATAATTCATCATAATTCCTTACTAAAATGGTTATAATCCCTCCAAAAACACAAACAACAACAACAACAATCATATCAAGACTATGTTAATCATATAGCAATCTTAACATAATCCTTCCTAGACATGGTTATAACCTCCAAACATCCTAAAACATCAAGAACAACTCCTCTTCAAACCCCAATCACCATGTTCTTCATCATAAGTTATATAAACTCATCAAGAATCGTGATATACTCCAACAATCAATCAATACCCGAAGAAAACAACAACAACATCATCATCATACTTGGAAATCACCTGTAGAACAAGAGATTAAGAGAACTTACCAATAAGAACAAGAAAAACTCTCCAAACACCAAAGGAAAATCAACAAGCTTCCAAATCCAAGCTCCAAATCAATTTATGATGATCAAAAACAAGATGGAAGAGGCTAAATATCAAGAACAAGTCCAGAGGGATGGTTCTAGGGAGAGAAACTCGATTTTGGTTCGTGAGGAAATGAAATACGAAACCAACATAAATAGGCTGACAAGCTCATTACGTACGCTATAAACAAAGCCTAACGTACGTAAGGTCCATTACGTACGCTATACCCATATATTAACGTACGTAATGCTAGTCCAGAACCAACTGAACAAAAATACGAAGACCTTAACGTACGTAAACAACAACCATTTACGTACGTTAACAAGCTGCATGGGTAACGTATGTAAGGCTCTCACCCTAACATACGTAAGGATCCGTTGACTACAATAGTGAGATCGGATCGAAAGATTCCTGGCCCTACCAGCCGAAAATTGACATCGAGGAAGGTTCCTGCCACCGACCACGCATTACGTACGTAACCATACAGGGCTAACGTACGTAATACTCAGCCCATAGCGTACGCAATGCTACACATGTAGCGTACGTTAAGGCTAGTATACTTAGCCAAAAATCCAAACTCTCCAAGCAACATCCAAACGACGAAATCAAACCGACGACAAGTATAAATATTTCGATCCCAAAATATCCCAATACAATATACATTGTATTGGTCCAAAACAATAACACTTGTACCATTCCAAATGAGTACGTACAACTCAACAGTAACACGAAAAAAAATTACCCCCAGATATTACAACCAAGTCGCAGCCTCCTTGGCAAGGAAACATTGAGCCACGGGCACTCTCCTCGCCTTGGGACAACCCATTGCTTCAATAACCTTCTCCATCTAGAAAAGCTATCTTTCCCAACTAGCCGAATCAGTAGCACCAATAAACTGTGAAGGATGCATACGGACCACATCCTGGAGCCATCTTTCTGCACCCGTATTAGCCGTCGGGTTTGGATTATTTTGTTAGATCATCTGGGTCAAGAGATCCATTTGATTTGCCACCTGCTGAAGAATGTTCACAACACCTGCATCCGCATTATTCCCTTGGTCATCCGACTAATCCTGTTGACCATCTGTACTTGGATGCACTGAGTTCGATAATGTAGGAGTAGTCGAACCAGCATCAGTGCTGAAAGACATGTCTGCCCCACCGGTTGAGCCACGCCCACGACCGCAACTGCGTCTACACCCTCTACCCATGGACATTCTGAGGAACAGTGAGATTTTTCGTGAGTACAATTCAGATTACACACCATCGAGGTGACCGGTTCCCAAAGGTATAAATTCGAAGACGATACATAAAAGAAGAGGGAAGAGAAAAGGATAACTTACGAGTACCGTTCATACTGAGATGATGGCAATATAGTGAAACTGTATACAAACGGTGACGCAATTCGACCTACAGAGATCGGCAGCCTAGGTATCCATAAACCTAAGCTCTGATACCATATTCTGTAACACCCCCAAGATGTTCAGGGTATGTCGTGAGCCCTACCGTGGGACCCACAAGGTTATACATACACATAATCATAAACTTTGACCGACAGGGTCTAGACAAAATCAAAAGGAAGGTAATACAAATCGACACCCAAAATAATATTTAGAATCAACGGACAGAAATCAACGGAAATTAAACCCATGAGGCAAAGGTAGAATAACAAGAACAACATCTCTTAGTACTCGAGCACTAATAACCATTCAAAGTACAACACTTTCGAATGGGTGAAACATAATAATACAGACAAAGACATGACACATCATCACTCTTGCCCATCATCATCGTACCGATCCGGTACCCACTCGTACTCTCGTCTGGAACCTGAAATACATGAAATGTATTTCCCTGGAATGGGGTTAGCCATGAAATATCTAGTTCAAGTATATCGAATATGAAATACAATACTTCTTGAATGATAAAGTGAAAACAACCTCATTTCATCAAACTCAAGACTAGTATTCCGGAATAACTAAATTATTGTCTGCGTATACAGCGGTGACCATGTTATGTACGCAACGTCTCCATGTTAACGTATGTAAAGCCATTAACGTATGCTGTGTCCAACCACTATGTACGCTACGACCTGGGCAGAGGCCACTGCCTCGAACAATCAGATACATTACGTACATTATATGGAGCTGTCAGCGTACGTTAAGAATTGTTACCGTACGCTATCCCCGTGTTAGCATACGTAAATCTATTCCCAGAGGCTACTACCTCGAACTATCAGAGTTATTACGTATATTATGTAGAGCGCTTAGCGTACGTTAATAATTGTTAGCGTACATTATACTCCCGTGTTAGCGTACGTAATTCATTCCCAGAAGCTACTGCCTCGAAGCACAAGTATCCTAACGTACGTTGTGCTTGACTTTAGCGTATGATATTCCCTTGCTAGCGTACATGATACTAGTCATGTAACGCACGTAACCATGCCAACAACAACACTGCTCCGTCCGATTGATGAAACAAATACACAACGGAATATAATCAAGCACTAACAATCCCGATAAGATCAGTCCGACGTATGCAAAATGAAACACGGGTAGTAACCCGTAAAAATGAAAGAAGGACAGAAATACATATTACATCCAAAATTCCATTCGAACCAACATAATTTAAAATGCGATAGGATTTAATACCATGTGGTACGAAGTTCAAGCGTCAGAAAAATCGAAAAATACGGAAACAAAAAATATGGATATTACAGTGTTTTCGTGAGTAATGCCTCTATATGCCACATGTTTTGACTTCCAGCAGTATCGCATAATTGGTATTATAAGCTTGCGGATAACTATTTATATAATCGTAAAATCGGGAGAAAGATATATGGCATCAAGACCACATAAATTTTTACTCATGTTATTTTATAATTGTTTTAGTCAATGGTGCTGATTTTCCCCTTACTCGTAATATTGGTATTATGAATTATATACAACACGAAATTGTAAAACCAACTGGTACAAGTACAAAACATTCTACTTTAATATATACTATAGTATACTAATTTTAATTGTTTTGATGACCAATAATATGTCGTTCAAATGCATATATACGCGGTGACTTTAACTAACACATAAGTCATGTTTTCTTTTATGTGGATTTGAGTTTAATGAATATGTTAGAATAGTTATTGTTAAGAGTTACACCTCATAAATATACATAACCATGTCACGCATTTAAGCACTTAATAAAATGTTATCAATATTCCTGAAGAATGACAATTAAAAATAAAATTTCTATATTTTGATTTTACAATATCCCCGAATGATGTATCCATATAAATGATAGTGAATTTTTTGGATATAATAAAATTTTAAATCTTATGATGATGAAATGAATCCCGAAGATACAATACCTTGGAAAAAAGTTATTAATCAATAAAATTATGAGTCAATATCTTGATCCCACTATAAGAATAAACGTCAAAGACTTCGGATAATATCCGAAGTAAAAATGTTATAATTACCGAAGTCTATGTTCGTGTAGTTAAAGGTATACTTTAGACTTCGCTTATTAGACGAAGTCTAATATCGTAATAACCGAAGTCTATCTCGGTTTTTAGAACCCGAATATGGGGGTTTGCGAAGTAAAAAAGGTCCTTCCACTTCACTTATTTTATAATCGCTGAAGTGTATATTTCCTATTCGCTTCAGTAAAATATATACAGATGAAGTGAAATAATGTTATCGACTTCGCTTATTAATAGGTAACGAAGTTAAAGATACCACATTTACTTCACTTTTATTTGTTTAGCCGAAGCATTACACTCCTTTTTACTTCGCTTATTCTATTTTATGTCGCTAATTATATATCTCAGACTTCATTTTTTATCCAAAGTAAATAACCACATTGCATATTTCTTTTCAATTTGTAAATATAGAATCCCTGTTGTACAAAAACATGATCCATCCAATAAAAAACCTCAATTCACAAGATCTCAACAACACAACCTCAAATACATCAATCAACCTCATTAAAAATCCAACAAACTCAAATCACAAGATCCCAATTCAATAACACAAGATCATAAGCATTGATAATAGTAATAAACCACAATTTCATATATAAATGGCGGACTGTCGTACAAAAATGCCAAATATTCAGATTCGCGTGATTCACAAGTTTGCATTGGGCATAACTATAATATGCCAACATCAAATAAACTTCCACAATGTCTACGAGACACATGCATAGGTCTAGCTAATGGATTGCACATTAACAAAACATTCACCATATTTACCCGATCAAACGACATGTTCTGATCTAACTATACCAACAGATATGCACCAGAGTACCAGTAGTGTTGCAACCAAGACCATACACATATAGTACTGATTTGAAACTAGACAAAGAACTTCCTGACAATGAAGCCAGCCTAAGCACCATCGACAAACGTGTAGACGAACTTGCTCCACTCGCTCTCGACTTCATCGAGTGCGATTGGTCTTTGATCAACCAGATAATCGAGCAAATCACATTGAAACAAAAAAAAATAGATTAAGTACGTTCATAAAAGATGCATCAACATCACAAATTTTCAGTACCAGAAGCTACTGAGTCGTGTTTTGCGAGCGCACTCTGCAGGCTGTCATTTAGTTCAAGACCCTGACACAGAAGTTCTTCATCCCTGTCAAAATTAAAATTAAAATTACCCCTAAAGTTTAGCCTAATCACGTAAAAACTCCCATTATGTTTGGAAATTAGAAATACCCCCCTTAAAAGTGTCGCAAACATGTCTGTATTTACTTTATAAATACCCGATTTTCGCAATTTGTTAAAGGAGTAACAAATGTCATAGGAATATTTGTAAATTCTGAAAGATATTTTTTTTTCCTTTCTATTTAAAATTGAGCTGTATCCAGTGGTAATTTTTGTAATTAACCCTAGGGGAAACGGAATGCACAATTTTGAAATAGTACACCGGGCAACATGAATGAAAGGAACAGAAACGAGAAAGGCTAACCCGGTGGTCCCCAACAACCGCATCAACTTCCTTTGATCGGCACGACATTGTTCAACAAGGTCGATTATCACTTCATCTTTTACAGCCTACAAAGGTAATCGGAAAAATATTAATCAACATTTACCACTATTCTTGTCATGGATAAGTAGGTAGCTCCCGAAATTTTAAATACCGAGCGGTCTATTGGATCAACGACTTGCAACATATCACCAAGAGATCAAGAACAACGCGCATTGAGTTTAAGCTTGATAAACAAAAAAAAAAAAAAAAAATAACAAACTGAATTTATAGAATCTTGGGGGATAAGTCAAGAAGACAAAACCATCAAATGTGGGGCACAGCCACCAAGCATATAGACACAAGGTTACGAAATATATCCTTGAGGTTTAGTCTAATTACAAACAAATCCAACCGTCTTTCAAAATTACCCCAAAAAAAACACTCGCTTTTAGACCGTTTCCAAAGAAGATCGCTTAAAACCTTCCCTCCGTGGTTTCCACATATCCAATACCCAAGCTGAAAGTTTAGGTTAAAAGAAAAATAAATGCCTATAAACCTTACTCAAAGCCTATGAAACCAAACACTATCACATTATTCTCCATTGCCATTCCATAAAGTGATCAACAAGTTCCATATGAACAAGGATAGCAAGTAAGCTAGCATGATTTTCAACAATAGTAAAATGGTAAAAGTGAACACGGAGGCAACAGTCTCTGCATGATCTTCCTTAGGATCATTCAAAGGAGCATTGATATGAATAATGCACCCAGACTACACATTCCACCTATATGCAAGAATGAAAGCTTATTTTGTTCTTTTGCCACAGGTGTCATCGCTCATGAATAACACATATTTCTCGTGCAAAAAAAAAAAAAATCAGTCAAGCGCAGATAAATCTACCTAGATCCCATACTTGAAACTTTATGTTGTTATACTGCAGAGTTTCCACATTGAATCCAATTGCTGCAATTAAAAGAAAATATATATACATAAAATCAACCATAAGCATCTCTCTTTCTGGAATATATCCACATTAATTCATTCTACTTCAAATAGACACACCAAAAATTTAAAGTCGAGTATGAGATCGAATTCAAGAAGAACAATAACGATCCGGAAGTCGTAGTCTAAAAATCTCTTTCATACGAAACAGACCAAATGTTAGAAACAATGCGGTGCTCCCATCATTCTAGATTCGTTATATCAGAAATAATTGAGTATGCAAAAGGACACACTTACTCGGAATAGTTGATACTACTTCACCCATCCGCAATGATCCGCGAAACAATAACCAAAAAAAAAAATTTAGAATAATCAGACACAAAAAGGAAATTTTCTAAGAACTCGGATCGGATCGAAGCGAAGAAACAGAAGTACCCTCTTATGCTTCTGCGAAATCAAAAGTTACCTATACTCCTATTCGAATCATGATAAGATATAATAAGTGCCAAAAGAAAACTATTTCCCATAAGAAAGTAATGCCTAAAGGTGTCCACTCACGATCATAAGATCGCCTCACAATTCGATGAAACCTCATGCACCACACAATTGCCAGAGAGCTTCCAATGAACACCGCCATTATAGTGTCATACACTCGAAATGAAGTCGAGAAACAAATCGAGGTACCAAGCCAAGAAGACAACCGCATAGAGTTCCCGAGTCTTCACGAAAATTCCCGAATATAATGCAGTAGTTAGTTGCACTATCTCATATAGCGACAATATGTGATAATTCTTCATAACTTAAGCATATATGCACCGACATGGTTCATTAAAACCAAGAAAGTGACAATCTAGACATCTATGTAGACATATTGAATGTAACATCTTCAGCTCAATCAATTTCTGACTCATAAAACTTCGAATACATTGAATATAACAATACCTCTTACACACATAAATACATGCCCTTGACGTATAATTTGACGACCCATCAATAGTTGGCATGATGTAGATTTCAACAAAAATAAAGAAATACAAATCTCTATAGGCACTCCAGGATACACCATAATGCAACAAGACAAGAAGATCACCGGAGAGCCTTCAACCTTATCCGCCCTAACCCACCATACTCTTAAAACATGAAGATAATTAGCTTCACCGGGAACACTTAAAAAGAATAGCACAATTCAGAAGTCGATATCCTGATTCATGATACATATGCGCATGCAAGAACAGAACTGCATCCATCACCTTTACAAGCAAAGCTGCACCACAAAATGAAACCCTAACCCTACGCCATTTCTGATTCTACTATAGAATACATGAACAAGAACAACAAATTTCAGTAGGTAAAATATTGATTATAGGTTGATTAATCCATTATATCAACTTAAAAATCGTAACACATCAACAATTAAAAAAACAAACGCATCGGATATGATAACCGAAATAAAGTACCCAACCTGAACATGATTCCAGCCAACACATCACATATTCCAGCCAATCCAACCAACAATTCAGCAAACTCCATCCACAAAATAATATAACATTCAAATTTGATAGCAAACGATTACAAGAATAACACATAAACATTGCTCGGAAAACCTTGTGCTCGATGGCGAAAGAGCATACCTGAAATCTTTTAGGGCAATTGTAAGAATGTATGGAACTAGCTGGATGGTTAGGCGCTTCCATGCCATGACATAAGCATTGCAACTGCAAGGACAACACAATCAGAGTTGTTAAAGCAACACAATTAACATTAAATATAAGAGTTTCTACACTATAAGTAGATTATAATCTAAGAGCACTCATTATGAAACAAAAGAATAACACAAGCATCAAATAATATTGCTAGTCAAGGAATCAAGTTGAGTAAGCGAGCCACCCAACACAATAGATGCAGGAATTATAATAATGCAGCAACAAAAGACAACTAATTCACACACTCAGCAACCATCCAAGAGACGGTAAAAACAATAATTTCCGACTAATGTGTTCATATTCGGATGCTCAAAAGCATAGTACTTAAAAAAATTGAGCTAGCCGAAAAGCGGTGAAATATATGTAGCCTTCATGCTACAAAACAAACAATTACCCATCACATTTATACAAATTATCCCCATGAAGCCATTCTTTGGCGGTGAACTGATCCAAACACTCCTCCAAAGATCCAGCATCCCCATGAATTTCAATAATTAAATTTCAACAATGTAAGAATCTCCTACAGAAACTTTTAATGACCTAATTCAATCAAATTACATACATCGACAAGAAACTTGATACTAAATAAAAGAGATAAAACTTGAGTTCTTCACAATAAGTTTGCAATGGATTCCTCCGCACAACAAAGAAAGAATGAGCATGACGAAAGCAAGGAAGTCCACTCGACGTTCGTCACCCAATCATGATCCCAATGACTCACCGAAAGTTCAAATGGACGTCTCAGCCCAACTGCTCAACCCCTCCGGTACCTCGACTTTTCCCGACAAGGTAACACAATTTGCCTCTCCTTGCTTTTAGTCCGCCGATTGGAAACTTGTAAAATCTCGCATACCCGAACTCGCAAGCCAAAAGACATCATCATCATCATCATCAACAGCACCTTAATCCCAACTATGTTGGGGTCGGTGGCATGAAGATTATAGTGTCGTTTAATTGTCTAAAATTAGTTAACACCATAACTCATGCAAATAACAAAGTGGAAAAGTTTTACAGGATGCCCTTCTGCCGCAACCTTCATATGAAGGAGAAATAGAACGAAATTCCAAAACCGTCAACATCATAGGTTTTTCCATTTATATGGAAAATATCATCCAAAATCAAAAAGTTGCACCTTATCATCACATTTCTTCATTACACTTATAACAAACTAGTATCCCAATTTAAATCAATTCTCGTCCATTCTCTTCATTGTAAATCACCTTCAACTTGGTTGGCTTTTCACCATTCCACTTACACATAAAGTTCTCCACACTGTATCTTCCCCGTATACTTATTTTGTCAATCCCTAATCACCAATTCAAAAACCATTCAAATCAACCAAAACCCAAATTTTACCCTAACGAAGACTCACTAACACGAACTCATCAGGCCCGATTCTGAGCCTGGAAGCACTCAAACTAAACAGAATAAAAAAGTTCTTCAAATCCTTACCAAGATGAAATTTTTCATCCGTTATGGAGGAACCCTAATTCTGGGACTTTCATCGACTTTAATTCCCCTCTATAGTCAATCGAGGCCACCGTAAACCAAAGATCCAACAACCCAACTCGGCCCGAAATTAGGAACCACATCTCTCGACCGAAGCTCGTAACCCGAGCTCACCAAATGCCGACCGTCGCAAGTCCTCGCCGCCAAATGGATGCTATTTAATCATCCTTCTTTAATCCATGCGTGTAATCTTGAGTGTGTGCGTGCTTTGGTGTATGTAGAGGGAGAGAGATCGATTTTGGGGAGAGATTAATCGGGTTTTTGCAATTGAACTTTTTATAGAGAAAACTTGAGGAGAGAGAGTTCACGGGGAGAAAGGAGAGAAGTGAGGGGTTGTCGGTCGTGGTGTGTTGTGTGAAGGGAAGTTTTGCAGACTTCTACCCCATGTTAAAAGTTCTCGCTCAATTAACAATATAATTTTTGCATGTTAAAAAGTTCTACTCAATTAACAGTATCATTTTTTCCAATGTTGTATCAGATTAATTAATTAGAATAGCAAAATTTAAATCCCTAAAATCAAATTAAAGCAAGATGAAGCAAAATATTTCAAATTTTGAAATACCATTTAATAAAGTAACGTTTTGGTTTCCAAAAAAGAAAAAAACTAAGCTTAGTGTTTTTTTGAGCTCAAATGAAAAAAATTGAACCTCAAAATATTAATTCCCGGTCTCAAGACATACACTTCGCTATTGTAAAATTTTTTTGGTAAAAAATAAAATTTCACACCTTTTACTTCAGTAATTATCAAATTAGCGAAGTCTTTGTAACTTAAAATTTCTAACTAGCTTCTATTTTTCTGTTTGGTACCATTTACTGAAGTCTATGTGGGTTTTTTACTTCAGTAAATTGAAAAGCGAAGTTGTTGTTTGTTTTTACTTTGCTAATATACATTACCGAAGTGAGATGTACCGAAGTCTTTGATGTTTATTCTACTAGTGTCCTTGTGGTTGATTAAAATATTAATTATTAATAAAAACTTATGAACTTACCCACGTAATCCACTCCATTCCCAGAAGTGAATATGACAGTATCAAGGAATTAATCATTATAAACCTTGCTCGTAGCAATGATTATGATCTCCCAATATGAACATATTTGATTGTATTCTTACTATTTGCATAAAAAATATTGTCTTGTTTAAAATAAAGATGACTTGTGTTAACACTATACATCAAATATGAGTCATTCAAAGGGAAAGTATTGAATATATTGGATGCCTCATCATATTTTATAAATTAAAGGCTCCAGAAGAGAATGTATATTATTATCATGGTATTGCCTAAAAAAAGGGGGAGAATAAAACTAATATTATTGATATAATTATACTCTCTCAAGTAATAGAAAAATTTTAGCTGATGTAGAATCCACCGTGTGGTTCCAATATTTTATATTACATTAAAAAACTGTTGAGATATATCTTAAAGTAAACCAGAAGTTTACTGAAAAATTTATAGTTGCGGGCTAAGTCATCCCGATTTTTATAAAGATGTGAATGGCAACTGAAATTTTATATGGATGTTCGTTGAAGAACCAGCACATTCTTCTCAATTACGCATATGTTATTTATTTATAAGGCAAATTGATCACCGACAAAAATATATTATAAATTTATCATCTTCGAAAATAAATCATAAATCTTCAGATGTGAATCATAAGATATTTTATAATTGACGCATGGACTAAATGTTACATGTATTCACAACCTGAAGTTTGTGGGTTTGATCGTTTAGTTAATCATATCATCAAAATTATGCATCTATATGATGTTGGTGAAGTCTACTGCTCAAATACTCAATGAAAAATATCATCCATTGAAAATTGTTGAATATCTTGTGGCACATATTTATTGATTCGCATCAAGCCAACAAGTTATCATAATTTCTCCATGTCATAAATAAATTTTGGTCAACTCTAATTGTTCCACCACTACAACAAGATAAATTGTTAAATTTGGATATACATTATACATGAGTGATTATCATTCATTATATATTTGGAATCATGTATTTGTATTTGACTATGACTTAATTTAATGAGAAATTTTTTTTTGGGGGGGGGGGGGGGGGTATATAGCTGGTGATATATTAGTAGGAATGAATTATTATTGCCTCGTCATGATCCTCATAATAAAGAATATGAACCAGAAGTTCATAAGATAATTCGTATATATGTTTTAATTATTACCAGACATATATGCTGACTTGAACGAACGACTTTGTCACACATACAGCTACAAATGCTCCAATGAAATATAATGTTCCAGAAGGACAACCTCAAGATGCTAATGTGTCTAAAAGGACGCCTGAAGCGTGACACATGAGTAGGTTCCGTAACAAAATTTTATATATTCTCAAAAGTAAAAAGAGCAGTAATTGATGATTGCTAAATCAATGAGTCATCTCCAGAAGATATTGTAGACGTGACAAAAGAAAGAAAAAATAAAGGTACCTGAAAATTTGTGAAATCTCAATATATTATGTCATGTCTAGAATAAGATGGACCATTAATCAAATCGACTTCGATAATATAAAACTTAGCACTTGAGGTTATGGAATGAGGATCAGAAAATAAATTGGCCAAAGATATAAGTAAATAATTGAGGAAAAATCTCTTACAAAGAGAAATAATATTTGGACTTAGCAGTTCGCACACCAGAAGTTGTGAAGGAAGCGCGCTATAAAATCATTATCTCTTTAAAATAGAGAAATATTTTGAATTGCAATTCACACATGTATATAAAGTTAGTGGGGATATGAATGAATATTTATGTAAAAATGAAATAAAAATATATAATTTATGAAATATACAGGTCATATAGTTGTACAATGACCTTGTATTGATTATGAAGAGAAATAATATATTGTGGTGGATATGATTACATGATTACCAAATAGTCTGCAATATACGAAGGATTTGATTTTAATTTCATATGACCCACTTGACAACATTTAAATTCAATCCCAGAAGAATCTAAACTGCTAGAAGCGGCAAATCAAGTTCTCGAGAACTAGCCCTGTCAAATTATATAGGGTTTTGAACCAGTAGTCCAATAAAAAATTATTTCCGAAAAAGTTCTTGTTATTTTCATTTAATATATATATATATATATATCAAATTATACTTTGGCATATTTCTTAATTCATGGAGTATACATGAGTGTATGTACAGGTAAATCTCTAATATTTTTTGAAGGCAAATATGATTTATGACAGGTGATAACTCATATAAATCTCTGTCCAGAGTGGATGAAAATTAGAATGTGTTTCTAATTGACATTTGAATGAGTTTCACTTCATAATCAAAATAAATGGGGAATATTGAATTTATTTTATAAGTTATGAAGTTTACTATTACTTCAAAATTTTTCCGAAGCAATGCATATTTTGTAGGGGAAATACTTTTGAGTGGAGACTAAAATAATTTATTAATATGAGAATGCTTGTAAATTGCGACTTATGAAAGTTGATTAGATAAAGATCCCGGAAGGATTATAAATACATGATTATATACTTGTGATTTCTGTTTAATATATATGCAAGAGATGCTTGTACATTCTGAAACACAACTTCTTCCCTGAAGGAAGATGATAGTCATCATTGTGGACATTTGAAAAGACAATTCTTGGTCCTCAAGTACCACATATCATAATGCAATAAGATATTGATTTATCTTGCTAATTATACATGTCCCGATATAATTAATTAATAAATTCACTAGCAGATTTTAAAGCAAGTCCAGTATATAGGCATGAAAATCTTGAAGGTAAATATAGAATTTTTTATTTAATCTCCACTAACCTATTCGGAAAAAGGTTTTGCAGGTGCAAAGTGTTTACACTGATTCTCATAATTTTGGTGTCAAAGTTGAATATATATTCACATATGTTGGAGATGTTATTATTTTGGCATGCTGTGAAATTAACAATTACAGACACTTCTTGTAATTATATTGTGATTCTGGCAACTGGTGAGGATGTTCATGGCTAATATTGGAGATTCGACATAGCACCACAAGATGTGGCTCATTCACCATGATTAAAACTATACAAACTTTATAATGTGTTAGCTACACAACTCAACGAAGGATACACCAAAGATTTATTGGCCAAAACGCCGTGAACAACTACATATGAGAAGTTCTACAATGCTAAATCTCGTAAACTCAAAAGATTTTATGCGATATTATCATGAGGGGGAGATATAGTCGCGCTGCAATCTTTTTTCCTCAACCATGATTTTTCCCACAAGATTTTCCTGGTAAGGTTTTAACGAGGCATCATCATGTGCACAGTATGGAATATTGTTCTTGTTCCTTCACTTGGTTTTTCACCCACAGGATTTTCCCAATAAGGATTTAAAGATATATTATTTCATACAACGGACATCCAAGAGGGAGTGTTATAAACAATAATGTGGATGTCCTTTGGCCTTTCATGTACAAGACTTTTGGCTTTTCAATCTCTAGAACTTAGCTTTTCACCTATTTGTAACTTGTGACCGTTTAGTTGTTTGTAGCATTTACTTTGTAGCCTCTATAAAAGCATGTTGTATGATTGTTTTATACACATCAAAATATGATATTAAACATGATATTTTCCCTTTTTATCTTTGTCTCTCAAATCTCTATATTTCTATTATTTTCATAAAATCATCCTATTTTTTTCCAAAATAATTGTTCATCTTCTGAATTTTATTAATATTTGTTGTATTCACCAAAAAATTATTCTCATTAAGTTGAGATTAACGTCATTCCTGCATTTGTTTGTTTTGAAATTTCTTCTTAGAGACGAAATAATTAGAATTTTTAAACAATAAAACAAAATAAATTATATTTTTAAGAAAGTATAAATTGAGTTAAATTATTAAAATTACTTTTCACTATATTAGACAAGTAAATCATCTCTGATGGATAACAACTAAATCACGTTTTTATTTGGATTTAAGTGAGTTTTTATTTTATTTTTAGTTTTAAATGATTTTGTTAATTTATATATATATATATTTGAAATTAACTATATATTCTTGTAAATTTTGGATTTGCTTTTGTTTTTGAATCATACCTGTTTATGTAATTTTTATTTCAAGTAAGGATTGAATTACCTTCTTTGGCCATTTAAGAAACGATTTATACCATTTTCTGTAAAAGAAAAGACAAAGAAGGAACGTGCGATCAAATTTATTTCTAGAATTCTCATAGGACCAAAGCTGCAATTTTCCCTCCTATAATATGTAAGCAATTATGATATTGATAATAACATATTAATTAATAGAATCATCTCTTTATAAGAGAATAATAATAGATTATAAATCTTTTTAAAAATATATTTGGATAATAATTTTATTTATTTTTAGTTTCAATCACTCAAAACATAGGAAATTTTTGTGAGAAAACAAGGGAATTATTTCATTGTGATATTGTAACAATTGATTAAGTGAGAGGGTTTAGCTTTGTTTATTTTGTTTTATAATATACTTTAAATGATGCACATTCACTATTTTGTTACAATTGCTTCCACTAAAATTTATATATGTTAAGTAATGCGTCTTTATAGTATACTACATAATTTAGCAGTAACTGTTTATTCCACGAATGATAATAAACACATTAGATAGTATATCGATATTTAAATTTCAAAGACGGTAATTTCTATTAATTATGCTTTCCCATGATTATGCATTCTCTCATATCGACGTGTATCTGCAAAGAACCATCTTCAATCATGGTCAGCTTTATATAGCCATATCAAAGTGAAGAGCAAGTGAATTTTTTTGTTGCGACAAGAATGTTGTAATCGTAAATAGAATGATTAATGTAATTTATAATGAAATGCTATAAAATTTGTGATGAGTGGTCTACGTATTATGTATTTTCATGTGAATTTTTTCTTATGTTTCCGTGTATTACACGAGTGGTATACTAGTTTATCTGACTAATATTAGCTTGACCAATTATTAAGTTGGTTTGATAAATAGTTTTATTTTTGTTGGAAAGAAATAATTATATATATATTCCCGTATAAATATTTTATAATTACCAGGTTATACAAATTACCGACTCATGAGTTATTAAAAATTACAAGTTACTACTTGAAGTATATATTCCTTAGAACATAGTAACCAACATAAGATATCTTGGTGTAAAGGGGATGATTTGCATTGTTGGAGTAAACTTCAAGTGGTTATTAATTTGCAAACTTCTTGATAATACCGGGGATAATGTGCCTACTTAATTTATATAACGAGTTAATCAACCCATTTTTTTGAAAAAATACAAGAATAGTCGGCCTATTTAATTTATACATGAGGATAAATGACTCATTTTATAAAAGGATAACATGTCATTCGGCCAAAATAATTATAGATATTAATAGTAAAAATTGTGTATCGAGAAATGTGAAAGGCTAAATATTATAACTATTATAGGAGAAGGGATGAATTATATGTAAATCAAAGAGCTCATCAACAACGGGACCATCTAGGGTTTTGTAGCCCAGAACATTTATTCTAGCATCGTCATGTTCAAGTGACGTATTTATAATTCAATATACTACATTATCAATATAATATGTAGCGAAACTAACTCCCTTGGCGCAGTTGGCCACCTGATCTTCAATTTAGTTAGAGGTCAGAAATTCAATTCCTAGTGCCAACACTTTGGAATTGAATTTCTCAAGGCCCAATGATATATGGCCTAGCCTCCGGAGTACGCTGGTGGAACAATTAAATATTAAGGGCTTCAAGCGGCAGTGTGGGAGGCCAGATCTCGGTGGTAACCTGCGGTTGGATTTGGGGGGGTCCAGCATGGAGCAATCACTTGGGGGACGACTCCTTGTGCGCGGTAGTTGAGGATATTTAAGAACCCTTGGTTTATACACATCTCGCGATTTAACCTAGCAGAACTGGACTGGATCAAGGTTATCCCGAGCGACTAGTCAGTGTAAGTTCTAACCCTCGGTATCAAAAAAAAAAAAATATATAATATGTAGCGAGCGAATAAAATATACAAAAGATGATATATTTTTCTAAGGTCTTGAAATTCATATTCTTTTGAATGAGATTCCATCTATATAGAATTTAAATAAATACTTAAAAATTAATGTGTATTTTACCATCATAATTGGCTTGTATTGCTATTTAATTTGTCAAATTATTAAGTTGAATAAATAAACAATCTAATTTTTATTAAAAAATTATTTTGATCAATATTAATTAGGTTTATAATTAAGTTAGCCACACATATAAATTTATTTATATCAAAAAAATTAATTTAGTTAATATATTGACCAGTTATTGAGTTGATCAACTAAATAGTTATGTTATCGTTAAAAAATAGACATATCCCCAATTTTAGATTTTTTAATCTTATTTGTTTCTAAGAATTATAATCTTACAATGGTGTGAATCAAAACACCCTCATTTCGCCGATGAGTTTGTTGCGTAAGATTTGTTTATAAGAAGTTCCATGTAAACAAATTTTCAAATTTGGTCTATATATAGTTTATTTGTCAAGTCTTTTTGTGAATTGAGTTAATTGTCTTGTAATAACGTCAATATTTTTTTAGTTGTAAAATATTATCATCTTAGTTGTAATTTATTTTTATTAGAGTCTTGTAATTATATCAATATCTTTTATTCTGAATTATAATTTGAGTTTAAATAAAGTCGAGTGAAGGCGTGAACGAAATAAGCGGATAAAAAAATGCAAATTCTCTCTGCAGAGAAAATACACAACCGTTTCATATTATGGTCATAAATCGCTCATTCGATATCCGATTAAAGTCATTCAAGTGGCTATAAAAGATAAAATACGATTAAATGAAGGTTATTTCCATGCAGAGAGAAAAAGATTGGGGTGGGGGGGGGGGGGGGGGGGAGCAAACTATCTAACAAATTGCACTCCACTAGCATCAGCTAGAAGGAAGTGCAGTAAACCAATGGCGGGCATATCAAAAGTAGTCATGATGCTCTGACCGGATGCTCCAAGCTTCGCCAAGAAGTCAGCACAAGAGTTTCCCTCACGAAGAGTATGAAGGAGCTGCACCTGCCAGTCTCGACTAAGCAAATCTTCAACATTCTGGATAATCGAGGCATACCTGTTCCACTTATTAGTCGGGCCAAAAACCAGCTGAAGAGCATTCTTAGAATCTGAGAAACAAACTAGATTGCGATGTCCCTTGTCCCACGCAAATTGGAGTCCGTGTTGAAGAGCCAACAATTCTGCGTGGAGATTATTAGAGATTCCGATATAACCAGCAAAACCAGCTAGCAATTCGCCATTGCCGCCACGCAGTGGCGGATCCAGGATTACATGATCAAGGGGCAGGATAAAAAAATCAAAAGTTCCAACAAAAGATATAATACTCCAAAGATAAACATTATCGTTTCATCAGTAATTCATAACAAAAGGAATAATACATGTTACAAATGTCCACGACGTTCTCCCATATTCTGAAAACGTTGCATTACAGTCTCGTTGTCAACACAAGCAAAAATATCTTTCTCAACGTAAACAATCAAGCTGTTATTCAACAACTCATCGCCCATTCTGTTGCGAAGTGGACTTTTAATAATATTCATGGCGGAAAATGCCCTCTCCACTGAAGCTGTTGCCGGTAACACTAAAGCCAACGTAAGAAGCAAATACATATATGAAAATATTTCATGCATTTTTTTCTCCACCATCTTTTCAAAAAGATTACTAATCTCGTCCAATTGAGAGAAATCACTACTCGAAATTTCATGTTATTCAAAAATTGATGTAAATTGCTTCAAAATTGCACAAAATCAATTTACAACCCAACGGTCCTGACCTAGAAAATTTCATAAATCTGAACATAGTATCCCTTAGTCCTTGGACAATTCATCAAAACACAAAACAAACACAAGATAAACAAAATAACTAAATCTAATGAGTATATCAAAATCCTTCGAACAAAAAATTCCACCTCCAACTAAATATCAAAAACCCACCCCAGGTGTCACGGGGCGCTTATAGTTTGTATAGAATGTACGCGCACCGTGCGGCTAGTAGTCAATTTACCCGACTATGTCCGCCTAACTCGTTCGAGAGTTGGTGCTAATGCGACGCAATCACGCCGAGGCGTTTTAGTGGCACAACAAAATTGAAGATGAAAATCGATTTGTATTAATACAATGAACGATTACAATAGGCAACAACGATTACAAGCATACACGGATAGGAAAGTCTCAGCAAACTTGCCAATTCGTACCACAACTCTTCAGTACACTCTTCCCCCCTATAATAGGCTTAGAAAAATAAAAGCTAATGACAGGACTAGATATTGAAAAGCTGAACAAGCACTAACTAGCTATTACAACATTACAAGGAAAATAAAGTAAAGCCCTACACTATAGATGATAACTTGAAGAGGCTCGGCATCCCACAAAGCTGCAAGTGGGCCCATGAATGACCTGTGATCAGGTAATACCACCTGGGGTCGCGGGCACCTCGTGACAGCACTCCCCCCTCTGAGTTGGTGACGTCTCCGGCGCCATAGATGTGAGATAAGCATCCAGTAGTGGTTGGAAAGCTTTAAGTGTTGCCGCCCTCTCCCAAGTGTTTTCCTCCATACCGCAGCCCTGCCATTTCACCAAATATTCTTTATATAGCTTCTTTTTCGGTCATGCATCACGGTGGCCGATAATAGCTTTGGCCACCCTCTTCCCTAAGTTGCGTAGTTTCAGTTGTTGACGGTTGGGCAGGTTGCGTGTGGTGTCCTCTTTGTCTGCCTGATATGGCTTGAGTTGGATGACATGAAAGACATTATGAATGCGCCACCATTGGGGTAACTCTAGCTTATAGGCTACCTTTCCGACTCTTTTGAGGATGGTTAGGGGCCCAATATATTTTTGCATTAGCCGAGAGTCTCTCACGCGTGTTGCCCTGGAGGAACTCTGGTTCGGGACCTTCACCATTACTTCGTCACCCACACATTATTCAACAAAGCGGCGTTTAAGATCAGCATATTTTTTCATCCGCTTTTGAGCCTTCTCCAGGTAGCCACGGGCCAAATCGAGGTTTTGTTCCCATTCAAGGGAAAAGGTTTGCGCCGAAGTAGACGTGGCATTTTGCGGAATAGTGTCAATATTGTGCGGGAGGAGTGGTTGCTGCCCATTACAAATTTCAAAAGCACTCTTATTGGTGGTAGAGCATTTTTGAGCATTGAAACACAGTTGAGCAACATCCAAAAGCTTCACCCAGTCCTTCTGATTAGTGCTCACAAAATGTCGAAGATATTGCTCCAACATCGAGTTAAATCTTTTAGTTTGGCCATCAGATTGTGGGTGGAAGCTAGAGCTCATGTTCAATTTGGAGCCGAGTAGTTTGAAGAGCTCGGTCCAAAAGCTACTAGTAAACCGGGGGTCTCGGTCACTAACAATGTCCCTCGGCAGTCCCCAATACTTAACAATATGCTTGAAAAAGAGCTGAGCTGTCTCTTCCGCCGAAACTGTCTTGGGTGCCGCTATGAATGTAGCATATTTGGAGAACCGGTCTCCCACAACAATAATGGCATCAAGATCCCCAACTTTTGGTAGACTGGTGATATAATCCATTGAAACACTTTCCCAAGCCCTGACGGGTATGAGTAGTGGTTCCAGCAAGCCTGCCTTCTTTTGTCGATCGGGTTTATCTTGTTGGCACACCAAGCAGGTGCGGACAAACATCTCAATGTCGTCCCGCATTTGGGGCCAATAGTAAGCTCGTTGAACTAAGGCCACAGTACGCTCCTCTCCTGGGTGGCCCGCCCAAAGAGTGTAGTGACATTCCGCAATAATAGATTTCCTCATATCGCCGCCTAGAGGTACATATAGACGTCTCCCCTTGGTCCATAAAAGACCATCCTCAAGCCAAAATCTTCGTGTTGTACCTTGGCGGACAAGATTCAACAAACATTGAGCCATTGCATCTGATAGGACGCCGAATGCATGCTCCATGAAAACCCAGTCTAAACCATGGACCAATAAAAGCCGGAGTACCGACCTCTTAGTAATGAAAGGTTTTCTTAGACAAGTGGATGCCGACCTCAAGGTCCTTTAGAAGGCTGCCGACCTCAAAGGTCTCCCGAACTCAGAGGCCCCGCTGACCAGTGACATCTGTTAGAAGGGCGCCGACCTCGGAGGCCCCGCTGACCTGTGACATCTGTTAGAAGGGCGCCGACCTCGGAGGCCCCGCTGACCTGTGACATCTGTTAGAAGGGCGCCGACCTCGGAGGCCCCGCCGACCTGTGACATCTGTTAGAAGATTGCCGACCTCAAAGGTCTCCCGAAGTACGGATTTGAATAGGAATGACCCGACCTAAGTGATCTTTTATAATAGGAGCCGATCTAAGGCCTCCGAGCTCATGAAGGTCGAAGTCTCGGGAAAGAAGATCCTGACTCATCTGACAGAATCCCTGAGATCCAGGGATTAAGAGCTCATACCTTGCAATCCCGGAAATCCAGGGATGGGAAATCGCAGCCTGAATCCCTGGATATCCGGGATCTTCTCTAAAAATCAGGGAAGATCTTAGAGAACAAGGCATCTCCCTGCTATAAAAGGAAGAGGGGGGGGGGGTTTTCATTAAAGGGACACATTCTGAGATTATAGCATACTCTAGAGAGAGAGAGAAAGACAATACTTCATACATTTTAGGTTTTCTTAGCTAAACTCCTAAGATTAACCCGGTTCTTGGTGACCGATCAACTCGGTTACATCAAGTGGCGCCGTCTGTGGGAAGTGTGACATCGAGTCACTTTGAGCTGAGACGTGAGGTTAGTAATGGCGTAAGAAATGAACCAGAAGAGAATAGGGGAGTTGATACCCCGAAATTTAGAAGAGGAACTAGCAACTGCGGGTGGAGAAGCGACTCTGGAAAAAACACCCGTCACCCCTGTAGAAGAAGTCGCACCAAGCACAATCACACTGACGAAGGAAGCCTTAGTCGACATAATCGTCAGTGCGATCCAGAAGAGTTGGGAGGTCGAAAAACAAAGGATACCACGAAAAGTAATACCCATCCTTTCGGATGGGCCGAAGGAAATTGATCACCAGGAAGAGCATGGGGAGAGTTATCCAAGAATATGGGAGCGATCTAGACAGGAAAGAACGCAGGATCCCTTGATATCCAGTATGCAAGACGAGCTGGAGGAGTTGCGACAGAGGGTTGCGGGGAAGGACATGGAGAGTCATCCAGGCCATCCCTTCTCAGAAGGCATACTGCAGGCCGAGCTCCCATATGGGTTTAGGGCTGTCACCTTCACCTACGATGGACTCTCAGATCCTACCCGATATTTATACCGATTCGAGAACATGGCGGTACTACATCGATATTCGGATGCCGTGAGTTGCAGAGCATTCTGGCTCTGGCCGAGTCGGCTCGATTTGTTCCACCAGATACCCCCTGGGTCAATCACCAGCTTCAAAACTTTCAGCTCCGCGTTCTTGACTCACTTTGCCAGCGTCAGGGTGCACCAAAAGACCTTCATGTCCTTGTTCAGTATCAAGCAGTACTCCGGAGAAGCGCTGAGAGCTTATGTGACCCGATTCACAAAGGCATGTCTGGAGGTACCCTCGTCGTCAGAAGAAGTGAAAACCAGTGCCTTGACGCAGGGACTGAGGCCGGGGTTGCTACGCACCTCATTAGCTAAAAAACCAGCCAGAACATATGATGAGGTCCTAGCCCGATGTTCGAAATACATTAATGTTGAGGAAACCGAGAAGGATATGGAGGAATTGCAAGAAAATCCCGAAGATGGGGAAAGGGGGTCCAGCAGATTGATACGACGTGAGGAGTACACTTTTCAGGGAAATTTACCTCGGGAAGAAATGCCGCGTGGAAAAACAGATCGAAAAAAGAGCGATACCGTTCTAAGATGACCAAGATTTAACCAATACAACCCACTAACAATGAGGAGAGCCCAGGTTTTGGAAGCAGTTGAGGATAAGATGAACAGGGTTATCGAGTGGCCTGCATCTCATCCTAATAGGCCCACCCAGCCGAAATCAGAGCTTTATTGTCGATTCCACAATGATTACGGGCATAAAACAGATAAGTGCAAGCACCTTAAAGATAAGATCGAAAGGCTGGTCCGAGCGGGACATCTAATGGGTTCACATATCAGCAGAGGAATGGAGGTCGGAGGCAACCACCCATGCCCCAAGTAGGGGCCGGGGTGAAAAGAGAAGCTCCTCGGGGACCCGCTGCTCCCCCAGCTAAGAAAGGAGTAATCCACATGATATGAAGAGGACCAACCGACAGAAGTTCTAATCAGGCCAGGAAAGCCCACGCACGAAAGGCTAGGTGTCATCAGCTCAAGGAGGTCGCCTCTGTAGGCCGCGGGCCTATCATTCAGTTCAGCCCCACGGATTATAATGGGATACATGCACCCCATAATGACGCGCTAGTCATCATCGCGGAGATCGCCAGTTACAATGTGCAAAGGTTATTTATCGATACGGGGAGCTCGGTAGACATCTTATTCTATGACTGTTTCAAACAGATGAACCTGGAAGTGGAATTAAAGAAGGTAGATACCGCGCTCTATGGGTTCTGCATGACCGAGGTGCAACCAGTGGGAGAAGTGGTGCTTCCGGTAGCACTAGGTCGGATGCCCCATCGAAAGGTCAAGACGCTCAGGTTTTTAGTGGTGGACACCAAATCGGCCTATAACGCCATTCTAGGGCGACCGGGACTCAACAAGTTCGAAGCAGTGGCCTCTACCGCACACATGAAAGTAAAATTCCCCGTAGGAGGTGAGGTAGGGGAAGTAGCCGGGGATCAGTTTGTAGCTTGATCTTGTTACCAGACAACGGTACAGCAGGGAGTGCAATGCAGAAAGAGGGCATCCGAGCTAGGGGTTCCGGATCCAGAGTCTAAGAAGAATAAACAATCAAAGGCGCCCGAGGAAGCTGAGGAAAAAGGCGTCAAGCCCAATGAGGAGTTGCTATAAATAGAGTTGGTTCCAGGAAAGCCGGAAACAAAAACTCGCATGGGAAGTCGGTTGGACGATGGAATAAAGGAAAGCCTTATCAGCCTGCTAAGGAGATTTATGGACATTTTTGCGTTCGCAGCCGAGGATCTGGTGGGAATCAGCCCAACAGTTTCCGAGCACAGGTTGAACATCGACCCAACCATAAGACCAGTGAAGCAGAAGAGGAGGCATTTTGGGCCGGAGATGGATGGGGTCATTGGGGAAGAAGTTGACAAGCTCCTCCGAGCTGGACACATAATGGAGATCCAGTTTCTAGAATGGCTATCCAACGCTGTGATGGTGGGGAAAGGTCAGGGAAAGTTGAGGATGTCCATGGACTTCCGGGACCTAAATAAAGGATGTCCAAAGGATCACTACCCGTTACCCCGCATAGATAAGCTGGTGGATTCAACCTCGGGGTGCGAGTTACTCAGTATGATGGATGCTTCTCAGGGATATCACCAGATTCCTCTCGCACCCGAGGACAGAAAGAGGGTTAGTTTTGTGGTATCAAAAGAAACTTTTTGTTATGTACGCATGCCTTTTAGATTAAAAAATGCAGGAGCTACATACCAAAGGATGGTTGACAGAATCTTTAGATCCCAAATCGGCAGAAACATGGAGGTGTACGTGGATGACATGCTAGTAAAAAGCGTGAAGGCAGGAGAGCATATCAGAGACCTAGAAGAGACGTTCGAAAACCTGCGCACGTACGGAATGAAGCTCAATCCATCAAAATGTTCTTTTGGAGTCAAATCGGGAAAATTCCTGGGATATGTAGTCACAGAACAAGGAATTGAGGTCAATCCGGAGAAGGTCAAGGCAGTGCTGCAAATGAATCCTCCAAAAAATATCAAGGATATCCAGATACTAACAGGAAGAATAGCAGGGCTGAGCCGGTTCATATCACGCTCGGCCGAGAAGGGATTCCCATTTTTTAAACTCTTAAGAAAAGGGAACAAGTTCGAATGGACCCCAGAAGCGCAAATAGCATTCGGAAAATTAAAGGAGTATTTGGCCGAGCTGCCTCTGCTCACCAAACCGATACTAGAAGAGGATCTCGTACTCTACTTATCCGTGGGAGAGGGGGCGGTAAGATCGGTCTTGCTAAGAGAAGAAATGAGTAAGCAAAAACCCATTTATTATACAAGCCGAATTTTGCAAGGAGCAGAACGAAATTACTCCGAGCTAGAAAAAGGGGCACTAGCATTAGTGGTTATAGCCAGGCGATTGAGGCCCTATTTCCTATCCCACCGGATAAAACTGCGAACCAACTTTCCCTTGAGAGAAATATTAGGGCGACCTAACGCGTCAGGTCGCCTGGTGAAGTGGGCGGTAGAAATGGGGGAATACGACATGGAGTATGAGCCGAGAACGGCAATTAAAGCTCAGGCTCTAGCGGACTTCATCCAAGAAGGGGCCATGCCATCGCCACCAGAGGGACAGTGGCTATTACATGTGGATGGATCAGCAACAACCAGTGGTTCGGGGGCAGGGATAGTCCTTACTACCCCGGAGGGTGAACAATTAGAGTATGCCATAAAGTTCGATTTCAGAGCATCTAACAACGAGGCCGAATATGAATTCCTGGTTAAGGGAATGCGGCTGGGATAGACTTGGGCGCACGACGACTCATTGCTTACACTGATTCCTAACTGGTCACACAATAGGTAGAAGGAAAATTTGAGATAAATGAGGATCGGATGAGGAAGTATATGGAGGAAGTGAAAGAGGCTGCCAAAAAACTAGGGGAATGGAAGTTAATCCATATCCCTAGGGCGGAAAATGCAAAAGCTGATTACCTAGCAAAAATGGGAAGCTCCTTAGTGGATTGCCGCTCGCGAACAGTAACGATTTTGGGAGCAGCCCGGAGTAGCATCATGAAACAGGTGATGGAGGTGAACGAGATGACAGATTGGCGAACTCCTTTGTTGGCATACCTAAGAAGGGCAGAACTACCCAAGGAAAGGCAAGAAAGAATGAAGATTGTGCGAAAAGCAGCGAGGTTCTGTTGCATTAACGATGAGCTATATAAGAGATCCTACCTCGGTCCATACCTACGGTGCGTTTCGGAAGAAGAAGGGCGGGGTATATTGGAAGAAATCCATGAAGGGTACTGCGGAGACCATACCAAAGGAAGAGCGCTAATTAGCAAAACACTAAGGGCTGGTTTTTTCTGGCCGACCATAAGCAAGAAAGCAGTGGAAATGGTTAGGCGATGCCAAATATGTCAAGTGCCCGCACCCTTAATTCACATCCCAGACGAGGATATGATTACCATGGGAGCACCCTGTCCATTCGCTAAATGGGGAATTGATATCATGGGGCAGTTTACACCTGGATCGGGAGGAAGAAAGTTCTTAGTAGTAGCCATAGACTACTTCAGCAAGTGGGTAGAGGCCGAGCCCGTGGCCACCATAACCGAGCAAAGAATCATAAGTTTTCTATTTAACAACATTTGCTGCAGGTACGAAGCGCCCCAGATACTCATCTCAGATAATGGAACCCAATTCAATGGGAAGAGAACCCAGTCCTGGTGCGAGGGTATGCATATCAGGCAAAGGTTCGCTGCGGTTGCTCACCCGCAGGCTAATGGGCAAGTGGAGGTAACTAACAGAACAATCTTGCAGGGGATCAAAACCCGCTTGGACAAAGTTTGAGGAGGATGGGTGGATGAACTCAGCTCGGTACTATGGTCATACAGGACCACACCTAGATCGTCAACAGGAGAAACACCCTTCAGTATGGTATACGGGTCCGAAGCCGTCATCCCAGCAGAAGTCGGAGAAATGTCTCATCGGGTTCGATGGTTCAACGAGGTGGAAAACGAGGAAATAATGAAGGAGGCGTTAGATACTATAGAAGAAAGAAGGGAAGCGGCCGCAGCACGAACTGAAAGATACAAAAGCCTGACAAAAGCAGCTCATGACAAAAGAGTCAGGAAGAGACAGTTCCAGGTCGGTGATTTGGTGCTTAGGCGAGCTGATGCCCTCAGAAAAACAGGAAAGCTGGAGCCGAACTGGGAGGGCCCTTACAAGGTAATCCGAACTTATGCGGGGGGAGCTTATGAGCTCGAGGATATGGAAGGGCACCCCATCAAAAGACCTTGGAACATATGTCACTTAAAAAAGTATTTTGTATGAAGAGGTGTGGAAAAAAGCTTGTGTTGTTTTAATAAAAGTCTATTACAAAAAAAAAAATCTCTCTGAATGTGTTGATCAAGTAAAACTAGAAATGACATCTGATCAGGTGAAACGCCTTCAGATCCGAGTAAGGGTGAACCGCCCTCTAACATCTGATCAAGCGTAGCACCTTCAGATCCGAGTAAGGGTGAACCGCCCTGTGACATCTGATCAGGCGAAACACCTTCAGATCCGAGTAAGGGTGAACCGCCCTCTGACATCTGATCAAGTGAAACGCCTTCAGATCCGAGTAAGGGTGAACCGCCCTCTGACATCTGATCAGGCGAAACGCCTTCAGATCCGAGTAGGGTGAACCGCCCTATGACATCTGATCAGGCGAAACGCCTTCAGATCCGAGTAAGGGTGAACTGCCCTCTAACATCTGATTAGGCGAAACGCCTTCAGATCCGAGTAAGGGTGAACCGCCCTCTGACATCTGATCAGGAGAAACACCTTCAGATCCGAGTAAGGGTGAACCGCCCTCTGACATCTGATCAGGCGAAACGCCTTCAGATCCGAGTAAGGGTGAACCGCCCTATGACATCCGATCAGGTGAAATGCCTTCGGATCTAAATAAGGGTGAACTGCCCTGTGAAGCTATGACTAAGGGAAATACCCAACCTATACTAAAGATCGGTGAAAAGGTTAGGTTAAATTAACCTAAAAAACACCAAGCGATTACAACTCGTAAAGGTCGAAGTGGTCGGGTTACATTTAAGAAATTGCGAATCGGAAAATAGTCGGGGCTATACTAGGAAAAGGCCGAGTTATATTGGGAAGTGATCGTATCAATTCAAACAGGCTCAGATACATCGAGGTTACAATCGACGCTGAAATATCGTACAAATCCAAAGTGTATTTAACTCAAACAGGAGGAGATAAGCCATGATACAAAGCACAAATCCAAAGTGTATTCAACTCAAAAACTTTTCATTAAAAACTGCTGTGCCAGTACAATGAACAAGACAAAATAAAAACATATACATGTCTACACAAAACTTAAAAAGATTAAACTACAGGCTCGGAAGATGGAGGAGGCAACGAAGGAGAAGCATCAAGGTCGGTCTCGGTCACCTCGGGATTAGGAGTGCCGGCCTTAACAGGCGAGTTAGGAGGAGTAGAAGGCAGCTCCAAATCTAGGCCAGATTTCTTTATAGACTCCTCAAGGGCGTCCTCCCACCAGGCTGCCTCCGGAGATTCTTCCACGTCCCCGGACCAACCCGAAGGAACAGGAGCCCCATTCAATGCAGCATCCCGGTCCAGCTCGCCCGTAAAGCCCAAAGAAGTTAGTTGCTCACGAGCACGAGTTAGAGCAAAATCGAAATATTGTGTCGCGGTAGGGGCTAGCTTAACCAGGAAAGCGGTAGAATTGTGATACCGGGCTAGGAGGGCGGAACGGTAGGCTCCCAGGAAAGAGTGACCAACGTCACTGGTCAGAAATCAACATCGGCCATCCATCATCCCGTGCTCGTAAGATGATCCCTCGGATCTAGCCTCGGATAGTTGAGCTTCCAGCTGGGCAACCCTTTCTGATTCTGCTCTAGCCTGAGCTTCGAGTTGGGCGACCTTCTCCAACTCAGCCTTAGCTTGGGCCTCAAGCTGGGCAATCCTCTCGGATTCAGCCTTAGCTTCCGATAACTTAGCCTCGAGCTGGCCCACCTTCTCCGATTCAGCTTGAGACAGGGTCTTCCAGAATTTCATCTCTTGGTTCAGCTGAACGTTGGCCATCTGATCCCGTTCCAAAACCGCCTCCCGCTCAAAGCTTTTCTTAAGGGCAACATCTAAGCGATATTCCTTCTCCTGAAGCTGAGCCGAGAGATCGGAATTAGCCGACATGGCGGCCGCCAGATCGGCTGACATCTGGGTGAGCTGGGAGGAAGACGAAGCGCCGAGCTTATGATCCTCTGCGAAGGTCACAAAGGTGGCGAAGAACTGCACAAGAAAGAAAGTCACATCAGGACGGCAAAAGGGGTAATAATAAATATGAAAATAGTCACAAAGGGGGAATACCTTCCCAAAATACATCATCATAGCATCGAATCGAGGGTCCTCCGCGGCGTCTCGTAATCCCAGCTTATCCTTAGCAGGGACCATGGAGCTGAAATATGGAAGAAATTTCTCAAAATCCTTGCAATGGAGAAGAGTATCCATAGCCGGACCTGGGGGACCCGCGGTCTTCGACCGTTTGGAAGCGGGGGAGCTAGGAGAAGGGGCCCTCTGAGTGACCTGAAGCTTCCAAGACGAGCTCGCAGGGCTTCGTCCGGTGGTCAGGGTAGGAGCCAGGTCGGAGGGGAGAGTCACCCCAGACTTGGGGCGAGAAGGGAGCTTCCGTTTAATTTTTGATGAGCCCTCTGCCCTCTCCTTGTGGGGATTCGTCGACTTGGGGACCTTCTCTTTCGTTGGTTCAGCCGGCTTGGAGGCATCCGACGGGCAAGTCCGCATGAACCGATCTACAAAAAACAATACAAGCGGTCAGGGAAATAGCTAAAAAACAAAATAACAAAGATCATACTATGGAAAGAACCGATAAAGCCTACCAATATCAGGGATAGCTGGGTAAGGATTCGAGCTCAGCCCACAATGGAACAGGAGATCATGGAATTGCGTCAGCTGGAAAGCATTGTAGGGAATGGCATTCTATTCCCGAACTTTCTCGACCCACGCAGCCCGGACGGAACTGCGCCTAGGAATAGGATCCTGGCTCGGAGTAGCCTGCGTCCATTCCGTGGGAAAACCCCAAGAATCAGCTGTAGGGAGCCGGAGGAAAAAGAAACGGGACCTCCAATCCTTCACATTGGAAGGGATGTGGGTAAAGAAATGGGCGTTGTTTCGGGAAGTCAAGTAAAAGGAGCCTTTAAAACTCTTTAGCCCAAAACAAAAATAGAAATAACCTAGGTCGGTTTCCTCGTGTCTGTAATGACACAGCACGAGAAAACCAACCATATAACGAAAAGAGTTAGGAGAAAACTGGTTGAGGGGAAGATTGTATTTAACGGAGAGAAAGACAAGGAAGGGATGGAGTGGAAAGCGAAGACCACTGCTCATCTGATCCACGAACCAAGTAATATGCCCCGGGGGAGGATGGTCAGGGGTGTCACTAGCCTGAGGCGTGACAAATTCCCACCCCGGGGGAAGTCTAAGAAATTTTATAAAACTAGCCAGCGTGGCTGGTGTTGGAATATAAAACGCAGCGGAAGCGAGTTGGTGAAAGTAATTTGATAAAAGGTTTTATAAACTAACCAACGTAAAAACCAGATCTATTTAGGCTTGTCAACTAATTAACTAAACAGATTAATAAACAATTAAATAAATATATTTACGCATGGGAGTCGGTAATTTTACCTTTGACGCGAAGTGGTAGAAAATTCCTTCTTGATCGATTTATGTCCTCTTCGTGCTCCTCTCC
The DNA here is from genome assembly GCA_033398695.1 of Orobanche coerulescens. NCBI lineage: Eukaryota > Viridiplantae > Streptophyta > Magnoliopsida > Lamiales > Orobanchaceae > Orobanche > Orobanche coerulescens. The sequence goes on from CM065803.1 coordinate 59,644,460, forward strand.
GATCTTCTTGTATTTCTACCTCAAGATCTTCTAGAGTATATCCCGCCTACGTCCGGATGTCGTGTGGGCAACAATCTACCGGACTAAATTTGCAGACAAGGGGATCGGCGAATTTCCTCACAAGAAAACTCACGATTTTGTTCTCTCTATTTTTCTTGAATATTTTGAGTATTTTAGAAAAATATTGTGTTTACCAAATTATGGAATCCAAGACACAAGTCAAGATCCACAATTAAAACACACACACAAAAATCGATTTTCTTGGGCAATAATTGATGAATAAATCGGCCATCCCTATACTTGTATTTATAGGTGTTTTGGGCTACTCTAGGGACCTTAAGGAGGATATGGTAAGGACTCCCAATAGATATCTTCCTTCCATTATTAGGACTCTTCCTAATATGAAGACTCTATTAATATCAACTTAGTCCACTAATAAGTTAATATTGCACTTCCTACCAAAATCCCAAATTACGAAATTGGGCTCCTTTTAAATTAATTATTTCCCGTGTTTAAGATATTCCATGTCCATTAATTAATTTAAGCTACTGACAGCTTTTAATTAATTAATGTATTATACATGAGTATACCACTCGACCTTTATTATTATATCGGAAAATTAATTCCACCTGCAGGGTTTGATATAATAATCCTTTCGAGTGCCTCAAGGGACATGATCAACCCGACTGGTCGGGACACGATTTCTAGCTATAACATTAATTATCATATAAATAATAATATTGCCCAAAATATCGAGCATATTGAGTCAATCATTGTGGCTCTCACCCATGATAAATCAAAGCAATAAATATTAAATATATATAATTAAATATTAATCACTAGAATTAAGAAATAATAATTATCCGAGATGTACGTTCTTCTTATAGTCAGTACGGAAGAATCTATCTCACCTCGATCCTGTTCAATGTATAACAAATACGCTAATATATGCTAATGGTCAAGACCAACCAATCTCAAGCATATACTACAACCTCTCATATAACGGTCTAATGTTACATAGGTTGTGAACTAAATATTACTATATAAGGAACCGATAATGTGATCTTACGTGTGACACTACACACCACATTATCTACAATATAAAGTAAATTAGACTGCATTTGCATAACCATAGCGTGAATAAATATGCAAAACATGTGATAAATGAATTAAATATTCTCATAGATAAAGACCGAAATTAGGTAATACAAGCATAAAGTATGCTTTGACGTATACAACCCTAACAATCTCCCACTTATACTCAAAGCATGCTTTTGAAGTATACTATCTAGACTATGTCTATCTATCTCCCACTTATACTCAAAGCAATGCCGCCATACATCTCAACCCCATTCCTTCCACATGCCCTTCAAATGATTTTGAGGGCAACCCTTTCGTGAAAGGATCGGCTAGGTTGTCTTCGAGATGCTATCTTGGAGACAATGATCTTCCTTCTCTTCACAAAATCTCGAATGATATGATATTTGCGCTTGATATGTTTGCTTGCTTTGTGGGCTCGTGGTTCCTTGAATTTGCTACAAGACCGGTATTATCACAATACGTGTAATACTCTGGGCAAATTAGGAATCACCCCAAATCCTTTAGAAAGTACTTGAGCCATACCGCCTCTTTAGCCGCCTCGAGGTGCTACATATTCGGCTTCCATTGTAGAGTCCGCTATGCATTTACCTTCACACTCCTCCAACTTATGGCTCCACCTCCCAAAGTGAAAACATATCCGGAAGTTGATTTCGACTTTTCTTTGTCCGCATGAAATCCGAGTCGTTGTAACCCAAAGGACAAAGCGTATCGATTGATATACAAGCATATGCTCCCTAGTCCTTCTCGGTACTTGAGTATATGCTTGACAAAGAATCCAATGTCCCGATCTGGTTCGACCGATATCTCGCCACCATGCCTACGGCTTGACGGATATCGGGCCTAGTGCAAAGCATAGCATACATGAGGCTTCCCACCGCCGAAGCATAAGGGACCACTTCATGTCATCTATCTCCTTCGTGTCTTAGGACACATAGCCTTAGATAGTTGAATTCCATGTCCGTAAGGTAAGAAACCTTTCTTGGAATTCTCCATGCTAAACCGCTTTAGCACCGTATCGATATAGGATGCCTGAGATAAGCACAACATCCTTTTCTTGCGATCTCGAAAGATCTTAATACCAAGGATGTGTCCAGCTTCTCCCAAATCCTTCATATCGAACTGCTCAGATAGCCATAACAATACGTCTGATAATACCTTCACATTGTTTCCAATTAGAAGTATATCATCTACGTATAGTACAAGAAACACTAGCACGTTTCCATCACACTTTTTGTATACACAAACCTCACTAGGACACTGTTCAAAACCATACGATTGAATGACCTCATCAAATCGCATGTTCCAAGACCTTGATGCTTGCTTAAGACCATAAATGGCTCTCTTAAGCTTGCATACTAAGTGCTCCTGACCTTCAGCAATGAATCCTTCAGGTTGGCGCATATAGATTTCCTTATCAAGACTCCCGTTCAAGAACGCAGTCTTGACATCCATATGCCAAATCTCCATATCCAAATGCGCAGCTATAGCTAAGAGAATACGGATCGATTTAAGCATGGCTACTGGCGAAAAGGTTTCATCGTAGTCGATGCCCTCTTTCTGAGTGTAACCTTTCGCAACAAGCCTTGCTTTATAGGTTTCAACCTTCCCTTTCGATCCTCTCTTACGCTTGTAGACCCACTTACTTCCAATGGGTTTTACCCCATTGGGTAGTTCTACTAGCTCCCACACTTGGTTAGAATCCATAGATCCCATTTCGGATTCCATTGCTTTGTTTTCAGATTGACATCCTTGTCTTGAATCGCCTGTTTGTACGTACATGGATCCGTTTCATCTCGGTCCGGAGTGGTCCGAAGATGCTCCCACGCCGATGAAACGTTCGGGTTGACGAATAACCCTCCCACTACGACGAGGCGTGTCCTTAGTTTGCGTATCCACAATAGTGTCAATACGTGGTACACTAGGTGTTTGCACAATTGGTATTGTCGAAATCTCGCCCCTAAGTTCTTCTAGAATGACCTCACTCCTAGGCTTGTGACTTATCACATAGTCCTCCTCTAAGAACCGGGCATTGGTGCTAACAATGACCTTCGGTCTTTAGGATCGTAGAATAAGCCACCCTTCGTTCCCTTAGGATATCCTACAAACACTCGTACTTCAGACGAGATGCCAACTTATCAGCTTCCTTATTCAAAGACGTGTCCGGAGAACCCCAAATCCGAACATGTCTAGATGGGCTTGCGCCCATTCCACGCTTACGTGGGTGTTTTGGAACCGATTTGAAGGCACCAAGTTTAGAATGTACGCCGCTGTTTCCAAGGCGTATCCCCAAAACGAAATAGGCAAATCGAATAACTCATCATTGACCTAACCATCTCTAATAAAGTACGATTCCTTCGCTCGGCAACACCATTTTGTTGTGGTGTACTGTGGTGGGAAGTAATCCCCTCATGTGCCAGAAATCCAAAACTCTCCACTAAGGTATTCGCCACCACGATCGATCGTAGTGACTTGATACTCGCCCATGACGCTTCTCCGTTTCACCTTGAATTCTTTGAACTTATCAAAAGATTCGGACTTACGTCGCATCAAATAGATGTATCCATATCTCGAATGATCATCTATAAACGTGATGAAGTATTCGAAACCACCCTTAGCCCGGATGTTCATTGGACCACATACATCGGTATGAACCAATTCCAACACCTTTTGTGCACGATTTCCTTTGCTTTGAAAAGCCCTTTTAGTCATTTTACCTTCCAGCAGGATTCGCAGTTGGAAATGACTCAACTTGGAGCGAATCCAATGGGCCATCGCTCACCAATCTTTGAATCCTTCCAAGGTTAATATGACCCAATCGTAAATGCCACAAATATGTTGGATTTATGCTCGAAAGTTCCTTTCTTTTATTAGGATTAGTCAAAGAATTAAGCGATTTATGCAAGGGAGTAGTGCGGCATTGATGATATAAAGTTCTTCATTATAAGTACTCCATAAATATATTCACCATTTCTTTTAATAATTGCATTATCTTCAAAAGAAACCGAATATCCATCACGACGCAATTTAGAAAGCGAAATCAAATTCATTCTAAAATCGGGTACTAATAATACATTATTAAGAACTAAAATTTTATCATCAACTTTTAGCCGCACGACTCCCATCGCAATGTGACCTTCACTGGAATAGTCGCTGACTTATTGTAATCTCATCCGCACTAAGTACCTTGGTTACTTGGAACCCTGAGTCATAACAAACATGATCGGTGGAGCCCGAATCCACTATCCACGAAGTGATGGAACAGTGACAAACATGTTTTGACTACTAGTGCATGAGACGTACCTCTCTTAGGCGATCACTCTTGAAATGTCCTTTCGGATCATGATTGAAGCACTTGCCCTTCGGCTTTTTGTTCGCTTAGGTTGAGGAGCCTTTGACCGAGGAGCCTTGCCCTTAGCTTTGAAAGTCGTCACTTGCTTCGCCAACTGCTTTTCTTCTTTCCCCATTTGGGTTTTGAAGAAGCGATCTGTTCCGCAAGAATTTGATGATAACCTTGTTTGAAGAGACCTTGGCGATTGAAGCTCTGTCAAGTTCCGCCAATGTGTAAGTCCTACGATTCATATTGTAGTTTAGGCGGAACTGCTCAAAGCTTCTTGGTAACCGCCCAAGATAATATCGACTGCGATTCCGCATCGATAGTTGCCCCGTATGCTCGATTCGTTCAAATGAGACATCATTTTAAGAACGTGATCCCTCACCGGGTCCCTTCGGACATTTGGGTTGTCATCAAAACCCTCATCGCATTTTGCCTAGCCGCCGGTTCGATGACCAAACATCTCGGTGAGATTTTTCATCATTTCCGCGGCCGAGCCCATCGTCGATGCCGATGCCGCAATACATTTGTTAAAGAAGCCAAAATGTAACAATGAGCCATCTCATCGACTTTTTCCATTTCCTAATTCAGCCAACTCTTCAGAGTGGCATCCGATTCTGGTTCCAAAGGACTCTCCTCGGTTAAAACAAACTTATGCCCCTCGGCGGTCAAGACAATATCAAGATTTCTTTTCCAATCGGCAAAGTTAGTGCCATCAAGTTTGTTTTCTTTGAGAATAACAATAGTGGATTGAAAGACATCTGAGAATAAAATTAAAACACCATTCATCACATAATTCGACGCAAAATATATTGAAAAACCTTAAAACAATATATATGCAATCAACCAACACCTTGAAAAACCGCACATGCAAGCCACGATAGTGTGGACGTTTACATATACTTTTTCAAGTAGATTTTAACGTCTTTAATTTTACTATCTAGCCAAGACACATTTTGACAAGTAAAATTAATAGTTGGTTCCTCTTGGCCATGTATTTAATTAACATAGACTCCGATGGGGAGCTTATTAATTAATACACCTAAGTGAACACCATAATTTAACAAACCTTAGAATATTATTTAATGATAATAGTCCTACAGATGGAGAGGTCCTATCATAAAAATAATATTCACCTTTTTGTTATCAAATTTGAAGTTTAAAACCAGTGAGCCAATAATTTAGCACATCCGATGTGGAGGAAGACTCTGATGTCAACGCGCATGCTAATTATTTCACAATTTAAACCAATTATGGAGGCCAATTTGATTTTGAAAAATCAATTTTAAAATCACTTAGTTATTTTGAAAAATTAAGGTTTTTAATTTTCGTCCTAACATGCAAGAAACATATCACGCATACATTCCATACATGCCATACATCAAAACAATAAAAACCAATAAATAATAAAAAAATTGGATAATTAAATCCAATTATCATGGCTTTTATTCCTCGTTTTGAATAACGAGAAAATCTTCGGCTCGTTTGCTCCCCTTTGCTTCAAGCATCTCGCGGAAAAGCAATTGGGCGACCGAACCCGAGCGCTCGTCCATTGCCGGCTGCCCGAACATCCCGTCTTGCTGCCCGGCCCGGCCGAGCTGCCCGAGCTGACCGAGCTTACCGACCTGCCCGGACTGACCGAGCTGCCCTGCTGGCCGAACCGCCGATCGGCTCCTTCTTTGGTCCGGTTGGTTCGTCCGTCGGGACTCCTCTTGTATTTGGACTTCTTTTTCTTTCGTACTTTGAGTGTCCTAACTCGATTACAATTTTATTCAAAATAAAATACATCGAATTTACATCAAATTACAAGAAAAAATAAATCTTATTCTACCCGTGGATTTTCTCACGGGAAAAACTTATACATGCCACAAAAACGGGCTAAATTACCAAAACGCGTAAATAAATAAAACATCACATAGACATGATAATTGGATCATATTTTCTGCAAGACAAATTCTAGCAAAATATTCCAAAAATCATACTATACGAATATTTAATTGCTAGCATATTAATCACCAAATTAATTAAATTGAAACAGAACCTAAAGACGGCTCCGATACCAATTGTTGGAATATAAAACGCGGAGCGAGTTGGTGAAAGTAATTTGATAAAAGGTTTTATAAACTAACCAACGTAAAACCAGATCTATTTAGGCTTGTCAACTAATTAACTAAACAGATTAATAAACAATTAAATAAATATATTTACGCATGGGAGTCGGTAATTTTACCTTTGACGAAGTGGTAGAAAATTCCTTCTTGATCGATTTATGTCCTCTTCGTGCTCCTCTCCGATCTTCTTGTATTTCTACCTCAAGATCTTCTAGAGTATATCCCGCCTACGTCCGCATGTCTTGTGGGCAACAATCTAGGACTAAATTTGCACAAAGGGGATCGGCGAATTTCCTCACAAGAAAACTCACGATTTTGTTCTCTCTATTTTTCTTGAATATTTTGAGTATTTTAGAAAAATATTGTGTTTACCAAATTATGGAATCCAAGACACAAGTCAAGATCCACAATTAAAACACACACACAAAAATCGATTTTCTTGGGCAATAATTGATGAATAAATCGGCCATCCCTATACTTGTATTTATAGGTGTTTTGGGCTACTCTAGGGACCTTAAGGAGGATATGGTAAGGACTCCCAATAGATATCTTCCTTCCATTATTAGGACTCTTCCTAATATGAAGACTCTATTAATGTCAACTTAGTCCACTAATAAGTTAATATTGCACTTCCTACCAAAATCCCAAATTACGAAATTGGGCTCCTTTTAAATTAATTATTTCCCGTGTTTAAGATATTCCATGTCCATTAATTAATTTAAGCTACTGACTTTTAATTAATTAATGTATTATACATGAGTATACCACTCGACCTTTATTATTATATCGGAAAATTAATTCCACTGCGAGGTTTGATATAATAATCCTTTCGAGTGCCTCAAGGGACATGATCAACCCGATTTGGTCGGGACACGATTTCTAGCTATAACATTAATTATCATATAAATAATAATATTGCCCAAAATATCGAGCATATTGAGTCAATCATTGTGGCTCTCACCCATGATAAATCAAAGCAATAAATATTAAATATATATAATTAAATATTAATCACTAGAATTAAGAAATAATAATTATCCGAGATGTACGTTCTTCTTATAGTCAGTACGGAAGAATCTATCTCACCTCGATCCTGTTCAACGTATAACAAATACGCTAATATATGCTAATGGTCAAGACCAACCAATCTCAAGCATATACTACAACCTCTCATATAACGGTCTAATGTTACATAGGTTGTGAACTAAATATTACTATATAAGGAACCGATAATGTGATCTTCTGTGTGACACTACACACCACATTATCTACAATATAAAGTAAATTAGACTGCATTTGCATAACCATAGCGTGAATAAATATGCAAAACATGTGATAAATGAATTAAATATTCTCATAGATAAAGACCGGGAAATTAGGTAATACAAGCATAAAGTATGCTTTGACGTATACAACCCTAACAGCTGGGCTAGTCCTAGATAGAGGATGAGGAGGGAGAACTCGAGTCGCTCCTACGACCGTCTTATATGGGTCGGCTAAGAGTCCGGTCACAGTTACTTCGTCCATAGGAGGAGGGGAAGGGGGATCTACAATGATTAGGGGGATGCTAGAGGGAAGGTTAGAAGGGATGTCACCTAGCTCGGACCAATCTACATCACCTAGGGGTTCATCCCTAAGACAGAGGGAGGAACCAGTAGCTCGCCCCGACCTACCCCCCGAGTCCCCATCAGAAGAGGAAAGACCTTCTAAAAAGGAGTCCACGGCCGATTCGCCGGAAAAATTCTGAGAATCCGAAGCAGACGACATAATAAAAGGAAGAAAAGGGAGGAAGAAAGAGAGGAAAAATCGATAACAAACCAAAAGAAAACTAAAGGGGTGTTTAGATGAACATACCCATGGGATTGGGTGGAAGATCGCCGGAGAAAGGTAGTGGAAGCACCACCAAAGGCAGGAAACCAAGGTCGCAAGTGTCGCCGGAATACCCTCACACTAGTATGTCGCAGGAAGAAGAGCGGAAATAGCTGAAGGAGGGAGAGGATTCCTATTTATAAAGAAGGAGGGCGAAAATCAAGAAGATAACGGGCGATCTGGAGCGTCTGATGCCTCCTGTAAAAGAACGGCTGGGATCTGGCACCGCCTCATCCGACATATAACAGGTCGACACCTGGACTTGACCATAGACGCGACGTTTGGGAGGCGGGGAAAGGAAAAGTCGGGGATATTATAGCGCACGAAATCCAAGGAACCTCGTTATCTGGGGACGGGAATCCCAAGGATTCTTGTGTCAAGGTCGTCAGATTATAAACAAATCTTACTCTACTCGGTCTTATAGCTCGACTAGAGTAGGGGGGACTGGTTGATAGGACGCCGAATGCACGCTCCCTAAAAACTCGGTCTAAAACATGGACCAATATAAGCCGGAGTACCGACCTCTTAGTAATGAAAGGTTTTCTTAGACAAGTGGATGCCGACCTCAAGGTCCTTTAGAAGGTTGCCGACCTCAAAGGTCTCCCGAACTCGGAGGCCCCGCTGACCAGTGACATCCGTTAGAAGGGCGCCGACCTCGGAGGCCCTGCTGACCTGTGACATCTGTTAGAAGGGCGCCGGCCTCGGAGGCCCCGCTGACCTGTGACATCTGTTAGAAGGGCGCCGACCTTGGAGGCCCCGCCGACCTGTGACATCCGTTTGAAGGTTGCCGACCTCAGAGGTCTCCCGAAGTACGGATTTGAATAGGAATGACCCGACCTAAGTGATATTTTATAATAGGAGCCGATCTAAGGCCTCCGAGCTCATGAAGGTCGAAGTATCGGGAAAGAAGATCCTGACTCATCTGACAGAATCCCTGAGATCTAGGGATTGAGAGCCCATACCTTGCAATCCCGAAAATCCAGGGATGGGAAATCGCAGCCTGAATCCCTGGATATCCGAGATCTTCTCTAAAAATCAGGGAAGATCTTAGAGAACAAGGCATTTCCCTGCTATAAAAGGAAGAGGGGGGGTTTTCATTAAAGGGACACATTCTGAGATTATAGCATACTCTAGAGAGAGAGAGAGAAAGACAATACTTCATACATTTTAGGTTTCTTAGCTAAACTCCTAAGATTAACCCGGTTCTTGGTGACCGATCAGCTCGGTTACATCAGCATCGGTTCCCATTAGTTCTCGTATTTGATCTTTTAATAGAGTGGTCACCTGACTCGAAGAAAGCGCTGCCAGCACTTGTAGAGCAGCTAGGTCGGATCTGCGGCTCAGGGCATCTGCCACCTGATTACTAGAACCGGCACGATACTCGATCACAAAGTTGGACTCGAACAATAGTTCCTACCATCTCACTTGTTTCCCAGTAAGCTTCGGTTGGGACAGAAAGTGACTAACAATAGTGTTGTCAGTTTTAACAATAAACGGCAACCCCAATAAGTAATGTCTCCAAAGTCGAAGGCAATGGACCACTGCTAAAAGCTCTTTCTTATGCACCGTGTTGCGTCTCTCGACATCCTTAAGTTTCTTACTCTCGAAGGCAACAAGATGGCCATCTTGCACTAAAACTCCTCCTAGTGCAACATCTGAAGCATCCGTTTCAACCACAAAAGGTTTGGATAGATATGGTAGTGCGAGAACCGGGTCTGTTAGGATGGCCTTCTTTAAGTTGTCGAAGGCAATTTGGCATTCCGGTGACCAATCCCAAACTTCCGTCTTTCCTGTCAAATCGGTTAGGGGTCTTGCTATTTCGGCATACCCCATTACAAATCTTCTATAGTAATTCGCCAACCCAATAAATGACCGTGCTTCATGTACATCGGTTGGTGGTTTCCATTCTTGAATTGCTCGTATTTTTCTCGGATCCATACGAATATTGCCACACTCAACGATATGACCCAAGAAACTAATCCGCTTCTGGGCAAATGAGCACTTCGATAGCTTAACATATAGTTCGTGCTCACGAAGCCTAGTAAGAACCATTCTCAAATGTTCCACATGTTCTTCCAAGGTTCGGCTGTATATAACAATATCATCCAGGTATACCACGACAAACTCGTCCAAGAACCCTTGTAGAACTTGATTCATCAAGGTGCTGAAAGTTGTTGGGGCGTTTGTTAGGCCAAAGGGCATGACCAAGAACACGAAGGCCCCATAACGTGTGACAATCGTTGTTTTTACCTCATCTCCCTCCTTGATGCGAACTTGCCAATAACCTGATCCTAGATCGATCTTCGTGTAGTATTCCGCTCCACTGAGTCGGTCGAAGCAATCTGCTACGAGCGGAATAGGATACACATTCTTCACCGTAATTTTATTTAGAGCACGATAATCACAACACAATCGCAGAGTTCCGTCCGACTTTTTCTGAAAGAGAACAGGAGCTCCATACGGTGATTTCGCCGGTTGGATCATACCACATTCCAACATCTCTTTTAACTGCTTTCTGAGCTCCACAAGCTCAGGTTGCGACATACGATAAAGAGATCGGGCAGGAGGTTTTGTACCCGGCACCAACTCAATCTCATGATCGACCGCCCTCTTGGGTGGAAGCTTCCGAGGCAGTTCGTCGGGCATAACATCTTCAAACTCATTTAGGAGGTGCTTCACAGCATCAGGGATAGGACCTGACAACTCCTCTACTTCGTCGAATTGCAAGGCGCACAGGAAGGACGGTTCCCTATGCCTGCATCCCTTTTTGAATTGTAGCGCGGATAGGTTATTTTGCCCTTGGGTTGCGCTAATTGTTGGGATAATATGTGGTTTATCCCCCAAAACCAAGAGTGCATCAGCATACGACATGACTAAGGTTTGAGTGTCACGCATGTACTCGATCCCGAGTATCAATTTGAAGTCATCCATTTCCACAACAGATAGGTCGGCCCTACCTTCGAAGGCCCCTACCTTAATTCGAACAGCTTTGGCAATCCCCGCTATTGGTTTTGCCGGAGAGTTGACGGCTTTAACCCGACCCACTCCTTTCTCTAACAACAGTACGAGTCTCCCCACTTCGGTGCTCACCAGATAATTATGGGTGGCACCCGAGTCTATCATAGCACCAATATTTTTCCCATTGATTTTAACATCAACAAACATTAATCCCTTCTTTCTCTTATCGGGACCACCTGTCGTGAGAGCAGGCACGAGTTTTCTAGCTTTTTTCGGCACTCTTGCCTTAGCTGCCACCTGATGGGTTAACGAGTTGCACCATTGATTGATGGCCCCAAGGTTTTCCTCATCTTCCGATCTTCCTTCGTCATCTGGTACTTGTAACTCTTCTTTCGGTTGCGAACTCGATTCTGCAGCGCTTTTTAAGGCGCTCAAAAGTTGCCTCTTCGGACAATTACTGAGAAAATAAGGCCCATCACATAGGAAACCTTTAACGATTCGTTGGGAAGGGGCCTGCTGACCTTCTGTAGGTTTGCTACGATTCGTGCTCCCATATGAACTTCCTTGAGTATAGGTTTGCCGATCCCCTACACTCCGACTCAAGTTAGGTTTGAACGGTCTTGGCATTACACTTCGGGACGGTGCCATGTTTGTTGTTACGGGACGATCTTTTTGAGGTTCCGACGTGTAATCCATTAATCGTTCTGCCGCTCCTATGGCGGCACTGAGGTCTGTGACTCGTTGGCGTAGCAGCTCTGTACGAGCAAATGGTTTCAAACCTTCCAGTAACGTAAACAACCGGTCGTTCTCCGACATATCGCTAATGTGTAACATATGTGTCGAATATGCCTTCACGTAATCTCGAATAAGACCGGTGTGCTTCAAATCTCGCAAGGCCCTTCTTGCGTTGTACTCAACATTCTCTGGGAAGAATTGTTGCCTGATGGCTTCTCGCAGTTGTTCCCAAGTGTCAATTCTTACTCGTTGAGCCTGAATGTCCGCATATTTGGTGCACCACCACAATTTGGCATCATCAATCAAATACATTGTGGCGGTTGACACCTTTCTCGCTTCGTCCAAAACATTAGCAGCATGGAAGTAATGTTCCATGCCGAATAAGAAGTTCTCAACTTCCTTGGCATCTCAGGTTCCATTATACGAACTTTGTTCGGGGATCCGAATTCTCATAATAGGTTCTTGAGCAACATGGGGTGTGTTTTTCACAGCTCTTTGAAGAAATCCAATCTGGATACTCATTGCTTCCATCTCGCGTCTCATTTAATCCGTATTGTTGGCTCCCATTGTTTCTGCAAGGGTTCGGCAGACTTCTCTGCATTCGCCCAACTGGGCTCGGAGGTCTTCATTCTCCGCCTCGAGGGTTTCGACCTTCTCCTCCAAGGTCTCGACAACATATTTCAATCTAGAGCACTCTTGCTCTAGATTATCGAATTGGGCTTTAGAGGCCTCAGCCTCTTTCTTCTTTCCGTCATCCTTTTCCTTGCCCTGCCTTCTAGGGACTTCCGTCTCGTTACCCGATTCCATTCTTTCAACCTTAACCGGTCTCTGATACCACCTGTCACGGGGCACTTATAGTTTGTATAGAATGTACACGCACCGTGTGGCTAGTAGTCAATTTACCCGACTACGTCGACCTAACTCGTTCGAGAGTTGGTGCTAATGTGACGCAATCACGCCGAGGCATTTTAGTGGCATAGCAAAATTGAATATGAAAATCGGTTTGTATTAATACAATGAACGATTACAATAGGCAACAATGATTACAAACATACACAGATAAGAAGGTCTCAGCAAACTTGCCAATTCGTACTACAACTCTTCAGTACACTCTTCCCCCCTATAATAGGCTTAGAAAAATAAAAGCTAATGACAGGACTAGATATTGAAAAGCTGAACAAGCACTAACTAGCTATTACAACATTACAAGGAAAATAAAGTAAAGCCCTACACTATAGATGATAACTTGAATAGGCTCGGCATCCCACAAAGCTGCAAGTGGGCCCATGAATGGCCTGTGATCAGGTAATACCGCCTGGGGTCGCGGGCACCTCGTGACACCAGGGCAGTCCCCACTCGAATTGAAAAGAACAAAAAAACACCTGCAGTTGGCAACGGGTATGAGTGTCCGATTTTCTCCTAGCCTCCCACGCAAGGCAAGACAAGGCAACGGCGGTCGGAGAGTCAGCGACTTCTTTTTCTCCTAGCAGCAGCAGCGTGCCCTTTTTTCTCCCGCGCCTTTTTTTTCTTCCTTTTCTTGTATTAGTTATGTTGGGTTAAATGGGTAATTGGGTACTTTTAATTTTTTTTATATATTTTTATAATATAATATTTTTTTTTATAATATAATACAACTCTGCCTGTGGGTGTCTTCTTGACATCCATTGCCGGTCCCAAGCCCGGATAAAAGAGGAGGGTTGCGGTAGGTTAGTGGCAGCCAGCGTAAAACTCGTCACATTCCATGGACATGAATCAAACATTGAAAATCGTTGGGGCGTCTCCTCAGAAACGACGCGCTGCATTTCATAGGCCCGGGTGCAGTGATAAGTATGCGAGGGTTGCTAGGTCGTCGCCCAGAAGCGGCGCTCCACCTTTACATCTGAGGGTGGTGTCAAATGAGCAACGATGCGCTACACTTCATAGGCCCGGGTGTAGTGGAAAATATGCAAGGGTTGCTAGGTCGTCGCCCGGAAGCGGCGCGCCACCTCGAAGTATGGGTGTGGTGTCAAATGTGCAAGAATCCTTGCAGCGTGGACGGGGACAGACAGAGAAGTTAGTTCTTGCGGCTAGTAAGGGTAGTAAGGTGCGGTTTGGAACTTGGAACGTTGGCTCTTTGACGGGGAGATCAGCAGAAGTGGGGGAGGTCATGAAAAGGAGGAGAATTCACATAATGTATCTACAAGAGACTAAGTGGGTTGGCGAGAAGGCAAGAGTGTTAGCTCTTTGGGGTTACAAGCTTTGGTACTCTAGAAAGGATAGAAGTAGAAATGGAGTGGGTATCGTCATTGATAAAGAATTCATTGATGATGTGGTGGAAGTGTCAAGAAAGAGCGATAGAATAATGAGTATTAAGCTTGTGATAGGGGATGAGTTTCTAACTATCATAAGTGCTTATGCACCACAAGTAGGATTGGATGCATCGATCAAACAAGAATTTTGGGAAGATTTGGAAGAGGTTGTCGAACGAATTCCTATAGGTGAGAAATTGATCATTGGTGGTGACCTCAATGGGCATGTCGGTGTTAGCAGAGATGGCTTTGAGAGCATTCATGGTGGCTTTGGTTTTGGGGAGAGGAATGAAATAGGAAATGGTATATTGGATTTCGCATTAGCTCATGACTTGGGTATTATGAACACTTGGTTCGAGAAAAGGGACTCTCATTTGGTGACATATAGAAACGGAGGTAATGCAAGTCAGATTGATTTCTTTTTAGTAAGGAATGTTTGGAGGAAAAGTTTTACTAATTTCAAGGTGATACCCGGTGAGAGTGTTGCAACACAGCATAGGGTTGTGGTGCTTGACTTTCGAGGTAAGAGGCACTTAAGAAAGAGAAGACCACAAGTTGACCCTCGAATTAAGTGGTGGAAGCTCCAAGGGGAGAGTCGACATACTTTTGTGGCTAAGATTGCTGATAGTGATATTTGGTCTGATTGCACGGAGATGGATATAGATTCGATGTGGAACTTGTTGGAGCATAACATAAAGGAAGTTGCAAAAGAAGTCCTAGGAGAATCTAAAGGAAACAGACCATCAAATAAGGACACATCTTGGTGGAATGATGAAGTTAAGCAAGCGATAAAGACCAAACGTGAATGTTATAAGGTACTGGGTAAATGCTCGAGCGATGAGAATTATGAGAAGTACAAGAAAGCTCGAACAGAAGCTAAAAAGGCAGTGCGAAATGCCCGATATAAGGTCAATCAAGAATTATATGCAAGATTAGATACTAAAGAAGGGGAAAAAGATATCTATAAACTTGCTCGAATGAGAGAGAAGAAGATGCGAGATATTGGAAAAGTTAAATGTGTAAAAGATACTGACCAAAAAGTTTTGGTTCAAGATAAAGAGATAAAAGAGAGATGGAGGTCATACTTTGATAGCCTATTCAATGGCCATCAAGAACAAGATATTGGGAATTTAAACATCCCCTCAAGTATGGTTAACCGAGAGTTTAAGAGAAGAATTCAAAAGGGTGAAGTGACAATTGCATTGAAGAAGATGGGGTCAAAGAAAGCAGAAGGACCAGATGGTATACCTATTGAAGTTTGGAGGTATTTGGGGGAGACAGGGATCGAATGGGTAACTATGCTTTTCAATAAGATTTGGAGAAGCAATAAGATGCCATCAACATGGAGGAAAAGTATTCTCGTCCCTTTGTATAAGAACAAAGGTGATGTTCAAGATTGTTCTAATTATCGCGGAATTAAACTAATGAGTCATACCATGAAGTTGTGGGAACGAGTGATTGAACAAAGGATCAGGAAATGTGTGAAGATAACAGAAAATTAGTTTGGATTTATGCCTGGAAGATCGACCATGGAAGCAATTTATCTTATCCTATAGCTTGATGGAATATTATCGAGATAAAAAGAAAGATCTGCATATGGTTTTTATTGATTTAGAGAAGGCATATGATAAAGTACCAAGAGAAGTACTTTGGTGGGCCTTAGCAAAGAAGGGTGTATCGCGGAAATATATTGACATTATAAAGGACATGTATGAGGGAGCTAGTACAAGTGTACGTACTAATGTTGTGAGGACAGAAGAATTCCCTATTATGATTTGGGTGCATCAAGGATCTGCTCTTAGTTCTTTTCTCTTTGCCATAGTCATGGACGAATTGACAAGAGAAATTCAAAATGACGTTCCGTGGTGTATGATGTTCGCAGATGATATTGTGTTGATTGATGAAACGAAGGTTGGAGTGCAACAGAAATTGGAACTTTGGAGGGATACTTTGGAAGCTCGAGGCTTTAGGCCGAAAGGTAAGTAAGACTGAATATATGGAGTGTAGATTTAGCGAAAACAGTGATAGAGAGGCGGGGATGATCACATTTGATGGGAAAGTTGTTCATGGATCCACTTTCTTTCGGTATCTTGGATCTATTATCCAAAAGGATGGAGAGCTAGATGGCGATGTGGCTCACAGAATAAAGGCAGGGTAGTTGAAGTTGAAGAGTGCCACAGGGGTTTTATGTGATCCTGACATGCCTCATAGATTAAAGGGTAAATTTTACCGCACGGCAA
This sequence comes from Orobanche coerulescens, assembly GCA_033398695.1. Lineage (NCBI taxonomy): Eukaryota > Viridiplantae > Streptophyta > Magnoliopsida > Lamiales > Orobanchaceae > Orobanche > Orobanche coerulescens. The sequence continues at coordinate 59,661,093 of CM065803.1, forward strand.
TTAGGCCTGCGCTGTTATATGGCACCGAGTGTTGGGCTGTAAAACAGTGTCACGTTCAAAAGATGAATGTGGCAGAGATGCGTATGCTACGATGGATGTGTGGTCATACAAAAAAGGATCGGCTCAGAAATGAGGTGATTAGAGAGAAGGTAAGAGTTGTGTCTATAGAAGACAAGATGATGGAGAATCGATTACGATTGTTTGGTCATGTGAGAAGAAGACCTATTGATGCCCCAGTGAGGAGGCTAGAAAGTTGGGGAACAAGTAATGTTGTGAAAGGTAGAGGAAGACCCAAGAAAACTTGGATAAAGATGATTGAAAATGATATGCGGTTTCTTGGAATTGGAGAAAGTATGGCGATGGAGAGGCAAATGTGGCGGGAAAGAATACAGATGGTGGATGGAGTCTGATTTTTTTTATTCCTATTTTCTTTTATTTCATGTTATCTTTTAATTTATTTTTCAGGATTTTTTATTTTTTTTTTAACATTCATTCTCTTTTTTGTATTTGTTTTTTTCTCTACTTTTTCCCTCTTTTTTCCTTTTATGTTATTTATATAACGATTATTGACGGTTTCAAAGTTTGATTCATGTTAGCCGACCCCAAATCATTTTGGGACTAAGACTTAGATGATGTTGTTGTTGTATTTTTATAATATAATACGTAAAAAAATATTTTTTTTTCAAGGGTTGAGACGACCCTCTTGCCCTATACTGGCTCTGCCAGTGCCGCCACGAAGCAAGCCTCCAAACCTGGAAGCCCCTGGATTACCTAAGCTACTCCCATCAACATTTAAGATAGTCGTAAGAATCCTATTCTCGTTCCAGGAGACCAACCGAGGAGGTTTAGGACTCTGTAAAGAACCAGCACAACACCTTAAAATAAGAGAAGCCATATTACTAATATTGTGTCGGGGAGTATAATAACGGATGTCCTCCTTAACAATGCAACTAGAATTTTTGGCCCGCCATCCACCAGGCAGCAGCCAGGAAAAATGGGGATTTGAACCTTGAGTCCCAACCAAGAACCAACCCAAGGGATGATCACAATTGAAAAACTCGCTGATTCATACCCAAAAACAAGCCACATATGACACGCTGTCGGTCAATCCCGCAGGCAATGCAAAACTGATTCCTCCATGGCACCACAACGTTGGCAGTTACCTGCTGTCATCATGCCTCGATGGAAAAGAAGAGAATCTGTAGGGATAGCTTGGTGGCACGTCATCCAAATGAGAAACTTAATTTTCTCCAGAGCAGGAAGAGACCAAATCCAAATCCAGGATTTATTCATACCAGATCCATGTTGGGTACTAGTAATAAGTAACCACTTATAACCCGCACTGGCAGTATAAATACCATCCAACCTGCCCTGCAAAACAAGATCATCGGTCACAGTATAATTTGAACTGAAGGAGAGCGTTTTAATGTGATCTGTAATGTTACTCGGCAATTGAGAGTAAAGCTGCTCCAAAAACCAAGAACCATTCTGGTAGGCATCAGCAATGGTCAGATCAGCATCATGAATATCAATAAACAGAACATGATTAGCAAGGGGTCCAAAATCAGTCCAATTAGCATACCAAAAGGACGACTTGCCATTCCCCAACCTGAAGTCATAACCACCTCTCAAAGTCTCTCGAGTCTTCATAATAGAATTCCAAGAGTAAGAGCCATTCTTCCTGCTAACATTAAAGATGGAAGCCTCTCCCAAGTATTTATTGTGAATCAATTGAATCCACAATTTATCTTTCTTAGAGTGAATGTCCCATAAAAGTTTGCCAAACATGGCCAAATTGGCATGACGAGGTATCGGAATGCCGAGCCCTCCATGGGTTTTAGTCTTGGTAATTGTATTCCAGCCAACCAAGTTAATACCATGCTCTGAAGTCCCCTTCCAAATAAAATCCCGAGTGAGTCTATCAATAGCATCACAAGTACGTTGAGGTAACCAATCATTCTGCATATAATAAACTGGAATGGAATTAATCACTGATTTAGCCAAAGTGAGCCTTCCTGCTTTATTCAGAAGTTTATTCTTCGAAGAGGCGAGCCTAGATTGGATCTCCTCAATAATAAAATGAAAGTTTGAATTCTTAAATCTTCCCTGGAGCATAGGAAAGCCAAGATACTTATCAAAGGAGGGAGTACTTCGAATACCAGTAGTGGAGGTTATTCTGTAATGCTTAACGCGAGACACAGATTTGGAGAAAAGAGCTCTAGACTTTGAGATGTTAACACAAAGACCAGAGGCAAGAGCAAAATCTTTAAAAGTGTCCGCCACTAGCTTAGCCAGAGAGACAGTTGCTTTAGAAAAGAGAAGAACGTCATCTGAAAAAAAATCAAACCGGGAATATTACACTCCGCAGACCGTCTCCGTGAGGATCCACCAGGCTAGACATCGAAATCACATTAATACAATACATGCCGACATGGCTAAATAACGAACCGTTAGACCGATTTGGTATTTTACCACAACATACACATCAAATATACATAACTCTTTCTCACAACTCATACCCACACAGGGATGGGTCAGAAAACACCAACTCTCCCATAAGACGGGAAAACACCACAAGGGAAAGACAAAACAACAAGACTTTACCAAAATACTCAACACTGGTCTTCACGTGATTAGTATCGTCGTCTTCCATCACCCTGTGTACCGATCCTGTGATTCGCACCCCAGAAACCTGCAAGTACCTGGACGCAATACAGACATCCACCCCCCGATTACTCGGGGGTTCGCAAAACTCTGCTGTTTTGCTACTGCAGGTATAAAATACAAATACAAGCCATACACAACATACTCTAAGAACATAATAATCGTGAACATGCTTCCCGAGATAAGTCACTTGATCAAAACAATTCAAATTATGAAAGGTAGGAATAAAACCAATATACATCTTACAAAACATTTTATGATCTCGGGAGTTTTGAAAATATTTGGGGATCTAAGGATTCTCAAGCCTTTCGAAACCACTTAGGGACACATCACAAAGATCCTTTTCTTTAAAAATATAATTCCGATAACAAAACACGGGGTCCACGACCCGATCATACCATTCCGATCACAAAATACGGGGTCCACGACCCAATCATCCATATCGACATATTCGAGTGAATGACCCAATGGTCAAACTCGATACACAACTAAACCACAATATACGAAAACAATCACAGGGCCTATGTCCCTATGCCAAAAATATCACCACCAAGAAACGAATTATATACGACACTCATACTGGTGCCATTCTAGCCAAGTACTAAGACCCTACATATGAGGTATCTCACATCGAGAATGACTACGTTGTGATATTCCGAACATATCACAATTATCAAAAACAACATCACTAAAACCACACTTGGTAACCCATGGCCGTACCCATTAGTATCGACCCCCAGAGGCCCCGTCAGACCATCCCCGGGTGGGAAACCACTTCCGTGGCCGTACCCATTAGTATCGGCCCCCATAGGCCCCGTCTAACCATCCCCGGGTGGAAGAACAACACACGCACCCAAGTCCACTTCCGTGGCCGTACCTATTAGTATCGGCCCCCAGAGGCCACATATGCTATCCACGGGTGGAAGAACAACCCAAGCACACTATCGTTCACAACTTTCACAAATTCACTCCCCCGAAGTACATTAAATGCAAATCAAGATACTTGTTAGAAATGGCCACTATATCCGACACATACTCACATCACACAACATCACATACTCATCAATAACACACATATCCACACACACACACACACTTCTTGCCAAAAAGACACTACTTTAAGTTCACTATCGACATAATCACACACAACGGTACCATGCGCAAACTAGACATTCCAATGCACAACACTTATACACATTCTGAGAACAACACCTTCGTTCACAAACACACAAGTAGATTTTTAAAGAAATCCTTTATCGAGAATATACCGTTTCTTTTATAAGTTCATTTAAAGACATTCCAATCGCGCACACAGTCAATTACCAACTATTATAGCTACGAACAGGAAGTGTATAGGCAAGATATTTGCCTCGATACCACGAGCAACGGGACAACGAACGGACACGGTCGGGTAGCCCTCGAACTTCCAAGAATGACCAAGAACTCGACAACTCCACGAAAACTACGAAAATAATATCACCACGAATCAATAACGCTAAACGGAATCCGAATCAACCCGAAAAACAACAAGAATCCGAGGGTTTCTTTGAGGAAATCGGGAATCAAGTCCCGGGTGATAAAATCGATAAACAAGTTACAAAATCCGAAGGTCATGACCAATACAACGAGATTGCCATGAACAATTCATCAATATCGGACAAAATCAACGAATCACGAAGAAACCCCCAAAATTACACAACTAGGGTTCTACGGAAGGATTACCTCAATCCGGCGAAGAACAAGGATTTGATGTTGATCTAATCAACAAAGGCCTTCCAAAATGCCTTGGAAATGAATAGAATCAGCCAAGAACGCCACTCCCCATCGCACCCGTCCGAGATCCGCCGCCAGAAGAAGAAAACGCAAGAAAATGAGGTCTGGCCCGACGTCAGGCCTATATATGGCTGACAACATTACGGCCATAACCGGCAGTGTCTTATGGCCGTAACTCGGTCAACTTCCTTTACGTACGTAACGACTGCTTCCTTACGTACGTAACGAGTACGCCTTACGGCCGTACTCGATGCGGCCTTATGGCCATAACCGGGTCCCTAAGGCTATTGCCCGAAATCTGCCGACGCATTATGGCCATAACCGGCCAATGCCTAGCGGCCGTAACGAAGCCTTACAGCCGTAATCGGATGACACTTACGGCCGTAACCGATTCCTCCCAGGCCAGGGTGTGCAGGTGTCTTACGGTCGTAGTTGGTGAGGAGGCCTTACGGCTGTAACTCGACTCAGACAGCCCTCCGACTAAAGACTCGACGACATATCGATCACGCAAACGCACCAACTATGATCCAAAACGATAACGAACAGGATACGAAATTCAACAAACCACAGTGCAAGCACACGATTCTAAGGACGCGGACGACCACAGTCCGTTCGATCGAAGAAAAATTTAACAAAAACTAGAACAAAGATCTCGGGTATTACATTCTACCCCTCTTAAAAGAAGTTTTGTTCCTGAAACTTACAACACGAAACGATCGATGTGAAACAATCTCAGATAACACACGCTCTATGTTGTCGATGATCTGCAACGAATCACACGCAGTACGTAGCTGCTACCATCAATATCGTTACGCCAGAACCATAACAAAACATATGAATAAAAATCAATATGGTTAACCAACCCGAACAGCACAGCGATCAAAACACGAGTTAATTGTTGAACAAATACGAAATTCCAACGACCCAAGGTTTAGAAGATCGAATATGAAGTTAATTTCCCGAACTTAAGGCAATTACGAAGTGATCTGAATGCTCAAAATCATGATACGATATCAACAAATACCGAATAACAAACAATCGAACAACAACGATCGAGATAACAATGGTTGAACAACCATATCCGAATCATAATGAATAACAAAAATCGAATAGCATCCCCGAAATTCACAGCTCGACTCAAGACAAAATATGATCCGGTGAAAATGACAAGATATGCATTTACATAAGATTCACAGGAATGGAACCGAATTCGGAAATATTCACAAGGACAAACAGATTAACCTGAAACAATACCACAACTCGTTCGAATAACAAAAAGTGAAGAATAGAACAAGTCCATAAAATATCAACGAACACAAACAAGTCGATAGAGTCGAAAAAACGGAAGAGAAAAAAATATGGGTATTATACCATATCACCTTTAAAAGAGGTTTCGTCCCCGAAACCTAAACAACGAGAACGAAGTGCTAGAATAGCAACCTTCTCGGAAATTTTCTCTTGGTCCCGCATGTGATCTCCATGACTATTTGTACCGCGGTCACGACCGCGTCCTCTGCCACTCGGAATACTAAGCGGATACTCACTCAATACGATGGCACAACATCGCGAAATAATATACTAAAGTGCCAACTCAGCGCGACATATCACATAAGACAACTAATAGCAACTCGATAAGAAGGTCCGCGAGGTATCCTTTTTAATGACATCATTTAAAAATTCTGGATTAGTATGTTTATTCAAAATAAAACTTTGAAAGTATTATTGGTATCTCAGGCTTTTGATCAAAACTTGCAAACAACTGACTTTAACCATCTCATTTTGAAATTATTTGCAAAACAATATTTCCTTGCAACCGGCACTATCAAAATCACCATGCTACTACGCATCATCATCAAACCACTCATACAAGCACTAAATATTTCCACCAATCATCAATCATTTTGGAGTGATTCAAGATCAACGCACGATAACTGACCCAGTAGAGAAAACTTTTCCAAATTCGAGTTTGAAGTTTAAATAGAGTAAGATTTTTCATCTTTCACAATATATTTTTGAAAATAGAAATTGTATTGGTTTATGAAATAAAAAAAATTATGGTGTGAAAGATTTTTTGAAAATCATGTGCTCGAATTATTTGATACTACAACAATACGTTTAAAAATCATTGTCGAAAATTCTCCCAGCACTACACAAAAATCAACGGTAACACTTTACAAAATGTTCAAGGTACTTTAAAACAACTCTTTCAAACACCGTCGAGGTTTTATTTGAGAATCCTAGGGCGGCTCGTCGATTTCAAATAATTTTCAAAGTCCGCACGAAGCCGCGGTTAATCAAATCGTCAAAATTTTATAAAATTACAGGAAAGCGTTCCGAACATACACAACAGACATAATTTGTCACTTAATCAATTATCACCTAGCACTACGAAAAGTCATAACACACATTCACACACAACAGTTTGTCATCACCAGACAACACACAGTTTGTCATCACCAGACAACACACATAGAGTACAGTTACAGATGATTGACCGCAAAAGTTAGACCTAACGGCTAAAATGCGGTTCCATAGTCTCTGTCCCGGCTGATTAGCGTGCGCTACAATAAAGATAAGCGTGCGCTACTCATGCCACATTAGCGCGCGCTAGCCTCATACTTAGCGTGCGCTAACTGCTCTAATTCAGTAACATGATAGCGAACATATATATACAACATTACTAGAACCGAAGGTTACAAATAAGCAACAACAACGTACGGACCTAAATACCAATGATTCACATAATTACAGTGTAACACCCCAAGAAGGCGGCCATTACAGTGTCGTGGACCCCACACTAGGACCCACCAGGCGATACCCAAAATACAGAATAAATACACAATACATGTGATACCGAACCACAATACATAGTACTTACTCCGATTAGGAGTTCACCGTAGTATGACCAACGGCCTTATTATACACAGGATCCAAATACAAGTATAATCCATATGGAGATGGAATATACTTTAAGTAACAATACATTTGTCCAAAATTAAAATAAAGCGGAAATATAACATTACATGGTTCGAACATGACCGGACAACAAAAGAATTGGGCCCCCCGAACTAGTATCCTTCGAACCCTTTGCCATCACCATGATCTTCCTGTGCCTTGCCTTTTCCTCGACCTAAAATACAACACAAGTATTTTGCCCAACACAGGGTCAGATATACATGATAAATGGTTTCTCAAGATATTATACAATTCACATATATAAGATTTCAAGGAAAACAACCCGACTAACGAACATACCCCTCGGGCGTATGAACGTAGTCACAAAACGTCGAACACATCCAAATATATAAATGGACTATGAACGACTAATATAGTACGGCTCAAGATGGACATCACAGTACGCCCGATCCGGAAATGTGTCAGTGCACATGTCCACCACGTATACGGAATCCAGGATATACATGGGACAATATACCTAATTAGCCTCACGAACTACGTCTCGTGTGCATAGTCCAATACGGAAACATACACGCATGACTATATATGTGCCTGGATAAAAATCCTACACAATAACCAATCGGAACGCAGATATGATTCCGAATATGTCATGATACAACATGACAACGAATTCAATAAATCACATATCCGATTAAGGATCAAGAAACTCACCAAAATGACAATAAGGATCAAGACATCAACGGTTCAAAATGACGAACTTGGGAATGAAATCCCATGATGAAAACGGGACATCATCAAAAATAATATCAATTCACGGATCACAATTTCATAAGTGTTTCATATACACGAAACACATAATCATCACAAGAATCCAAACATCATTATAACCAAGCAAGATAACTTGCCTCAATACGGAGGCGAGAATAGTCCTTCCTTGACAAACGAACGAACGGTCCTCGACTTAATATCGGTAACTCGAACAATCAACCTTGTAAGGGATACAATCCATTCAATAACATATTTTCATAACTATTGATGTCTAGTTCAGCGAATCGATATCCTAAATTCAATTCACTTAGTTCGACTATCTTTGTATTAATTCCATTTCAAAGATTCATACTAACTTCAATTTATACTCATTATTGGTTATCATTCAAGGTGCTCTCAATCATTCATGTGGTTCAAACAAATGAGCATTTATCAAGGACAATCCTCAAGGAGAACTTGCTAAAATGGATATGCCGATAGAATTTCTTAAAATCAACATCAATATTTTGAAAGATATAATCCGAACAACTACATTCATAAAACATTGATTAAAACGAAGGTTACTCGGTGATTATCATTGCTCAACGAATCATGAGTTTGTAAAATTTAATACTATGTTCATCGATTATGAGTTCATCAAGTTAGTTTAGTGATATAGTTGAGTTATTCATCACAAGATCATTACGAAATCATCATCAAGGTGAATTAACATCTCTGAACTATAATCTTATGTTGATGAAATCCAAGGTTCAACCAATTCTAATGAGGAACCTAAGTTCATCTAGTTCAAAATCTCTCTAAACATGATAGTTGATTCAATATAATGATAAAAATTCTACACATTAACCTATCTAAAATGAAATTAATGATTATTATCATCTTAGTAATGTTAATAGTTCAGCAATAAGAGTGAGTTTCTATTATCCACGATTACTACCATTTAAAACATCAAGAATTCATCATATCAAACCCTTGTTCTCCATATTCATCATTAAGTTGTTGAAAAACTTAACTACAACCATGTTTATCTTGATTGATTTAACATTAGGTGGAGTATATATTATCACTAACATTATAACTACAAAATTATAGAGTGAATTCGTATACCTTCAGAAATGAAGAACACTACACCAAAATCACAAGAATACCCTCTAAGCTTCAAGAATGACTCCAAACTTCCAATCAACAAGCTCCAAACCAAGATGTATAGCTCAAACACAAGTGGAAATAAGGTAGAAGTGATCTAGGAAGGCAGGGGGATGTTTATACTGGAGAAATATCGAAGTTGGACGTGCAAAATGAATGACACAAGTTGTTTTTTTATAACAGCACAGTTCGTTACGTACGTTATACACCAAAGGATAACGTACGTTAGCAACTTTATGTACGCTACACCAAAAGTGTTACGTACGTAAGCTAATTCCAGAGGCTACTGGACTAAAATACGAACATCATTACGTACGTTATTGCTTGGAGCATTACGTACGTAATGTAGGTCAACTAGGTTGCCTCCAAAAGACCAGATATTCGAATCACGCCCGACCCCACACGCCGAAAGTTGAGATCGAATACGACTACAAGTATTATGTACGTAAAAGGCACCTCCTTACGTACGTAAATCTCACACTATAGCGTACTTTATGCTAAAGGGTTAGCGTACGTTAAGTACAGAATTACTAGCCCAAAAATGCACTTATCTATACAACGCTGAAGAATTCAATCATAGTGCGAGTGATAGTTATTATCAAGTCTATTATGATATATTCCAACATCAATAAACATTAAACAAATGCAACAAGACTACAAATATATTGAATTATATGAATAATACAATAGTAACCGTCGGATATTACATACTCCCCCTTAAAAGGAGTTTCGTCCTCGAAACTAAAGGGTAAACAAGTCGGGATACCTCTCTTGCATGCTGCTCTCCGTCTCCCACGTGGCCTCCTTGACTCCGTGTCGTGACCACTGAACCTTCAGTAGGGGAATCGTCTTGTTCCGCAACTGTTTGATCCTCCTCTCAAGTATCCGTACGGGGCGCTCCTCGTACGAATGATCCTCCGCTATATCGATCTCGTCCAACTGAAGTATATGACTTTGATCAGCAACATATTTCCTTAACTGGGAGACATGGAACACGTTATGAATCCGGCTCAGAGCTGGTGACAACAGCAGGCGATAGGCTAGATCGCCTACTCGTTCCAAAATCTCAAACGACCCAACATATCTCGGACTCAGCTTACCTCTCTTCCCAAAGCGAAAAACACCTCGAGTAGGGGACACCTTCATTAGGACATGGTCGCTGACCTCGAACTCAAGTGGTCGTCGGCGGTTGTTTGCGTAAGACTTCTGTCGGCTTTGAGCCGTCAACAAACGACTCCTAATCAGAGCGATCTTACCACGGGTTGCTAACAACATATCGGGTTCCATACCCAAGGTTTCAGATGGATCGTCCCAACACAGAGGGGATCTACAACGATGGCCATACAACGCTTCATAAGGTGCCATCTGAATCGAAGCGTGCCAGCTATTATTATAAGTGAATTCCACCAAAGGTAGTTGGGCCTCCCAATCATCCTTCCAACCGAGAACGCACACTCTCAACATATCCTCTAGAGTTTGGATAGTCCTCTCAGTCTGACCATCCGTCTGTAGGTGAAATGCTGTGCTAAAGTTCAATTGCGTACCGATCACATGATGAACTGCTTTCCAAAAATGTGACACGAATCGCCCATCACGATCTGATACAATACTCTTAGGGGTACCATGTAACCTTACAATCTCTTTGATAAATAGCTGGGCTAATCTCTCAGGTCCCCAAGTGTCTTTAATCTCCAGAAAGTGGGCTGATTTGGTCAGACGATCCACAATCACCCAAATCGTATTCATCCCTCGTCGACTCGTCGGCAAGCTGGTGATAAAATCCATCGATATGTCCTCCCATTTCCACTCGGGAATCGGGAGCAGTTTCAGCATTCCTGCGGGTCGCTGATGCTCAATCTTAACTTGCTGGCAGGTTAAACACCTCGAAACAAATTCTGCAACTTCACGTTTCATACTTCCCCACCAATAATATTGTTTCAAATCCTTATACATTTTGCTAGATCCCGGGTGAATGGAGTACGGGGTGGCATGAGCTTCTCTCAGGATAGAGTTCCTTAATTCGTCGTCTGCAGGTACACAAACTCGGTTCTTGAAGCGTATCAATCCATCCTCGTGGATCACAAATCCAGGTGTTTTCCCTTGAGTTACTTCGTCCCGAACTCGAGATAAGAATGGGTCCGTAACTTGCTTTGATTTAATTATGTCCTCAAGGGACGATGAAATCTCAAGTGTACAGAGTTGTCCTTGAATACGCTGTAACCAGACTTCTATTTCTGGCCTCACCAACTCTAACTGCAATTCTCCCTGAACTGTCAAGCGGGCAAGCATCTGCTCCTGTACTGTTTTACGACTCAAAACGTCGGCAACTACATTTGCTTTGCCCAGATGATAAAGGATCTCGATATCATAATCTTTGATGAGTTCTAGCCACCTTCTCTGCCTCATGTTAAACTCCTTCTGAGTAAAAATGTACTTCAAGCTCTTGTGATTGGTAAAAATCTGACAGGTAACTCCATACAGATAATGACGCTAGATTTTTAAAGCAAACACCACGGCTGCAAGTTCTAAATCATGGGTGGGGTAGTTGACCTCGTAAGGTCGTAGCTTCCTCGATACAGAGGAGATCACCTTCATGTTCTGCATTAGTACACATCCAAGGCCCTGTTTAGATGCGTCACTATACACCACAAATACTTCCGTTCCTTTCGCAGGACCAAAATAGGTGCCGAAATCAACTGACTCTTGAGTTCATAAAAACTCCGCTGACATGCCTCTGACCATAAATACTTTTTATCCTTCCTGAGCAAATTAGTCATTGGTTGGGCAATTTTGGAAAAACCTTCCACGAACCGTCGGTAATAACCTGCTAGTCCGAAGAAACTGCGCACTTCCTTAACGTTCTTTGGTGGTAGCTGGTCTCGGATAGCTTCTGTCTTCTGTGGGTCTACTCACACTCCACCAGCTGATATCACATGTCCACGCATCCAGAACTCATATTTAGAAAATTTTCCATAAAGCTGCTCCCGCCTTAACGCCTCGAGAATTAGATGGAGATGACGCTCATGCTCTTCATGGTCACGAGAGTAGATCAGAATGTCATCAATAAAAACGACTACAAAGCGATCCAGATTATTAATAAAGACTCGATTCATCAACTCCATAAATACTGCCGGTACATTAGTCAGTCCAAAAGGCGTCACTACGAACTCATAATGCCCATAGCGAGTACGAAAAGTGATCTTCGAAATGTCAGACTCACGAATCCTCAACTGATGGTACCCAGACCTCAAGTTGATCTTAGAAAACACAGCAGCCCCCTGAAGTTGATCCAATAAATCATCAATACGCGGCAATGGATATTTGTTCTTAATGGTTACCCTATTCAGCTCACGATAATCAATACACAGACGTAGGTATCCGTCTTTCTTCCGTACAAATAGTACTGGTGCTCCCCAAGGGGACGCACTAGGTCTAATATAGCCCTTCTCGGTCAAATCCTCAAGTTGTCTCTTCAGCTCCTGCATCTCAGTCGGAGCCATACGATACGGTGCTTTTGAAAGCGGGGACGTACCAGGCTCTAACTCAATATTGAACTCTACATCACGATGTGGAGGTAAGCCTGGCAACTCATCTGGAAATACGTGTGGGTAGTCTCGGACTACCAGAATATTGGCCAATTCGACTGGTCGATCCGCTGTTTTGGTCGTGAAACACCAATAGCCAATACATCCCTGATTAAGCAGTTTCACTGCTTTCATAGCGCTAATGACTCTCCCGGAACGGCTGGGATTGTCACCCTGGAAAGTACACTCAACACCATCGTCAGATGTGACGGTCACTGATCGTTTGAGGACACTAAGTATGGCATCATGACGGTCCATCCAATCGATACCCAAGATTACATCATCTTTAGGTAAATCGACCACAATTAAATTCGACAACCACTCACGGTCATTCGTGCGAATCGTACAGTTCTGCACTTCATGATTCCCAACAATTCTTATACCATCGGGTAAACCAATTATATAAGGTTCACAATTGGTAACATGATCTAATTGCAAACGACTCAAACAAGAAGCAGATAAAAATGAGTGTGAAGCACTAGTATCAAAAAGAACACAGACAGGCTGAGATCGGATCTCGAGAGTACCTGCAATCATGCTGGCTTCGGGATCGTCGGCCTTCTTCATCTCGTAGACTCTGGGTTTTTTAGCCCCGGTATTAGATGCACCATCTTGATTTCCACGGCCCATCCCTCTGTTTGCACCGGTAGTCTGATAAGAAGCGGACGGAGGTACACGGTCCTGGACGGATGACTGAACTGGAGCATGAGTTGCTGCTGGAGTACGTCCTGGTCCACTCCTACAATAACGAGCATAATGTCCATTCTTCCCACAAGTATAGCATGCAACGGCTGGCCTTGGGCAATTTAGAATTGATGTGCCCCTGGTCTCCACAGTTATAGCACACAACAGATAGGCTGACCGCGTGAGGTTGCGATCTGGTTGGCTTCGACGCCATGGGTTGCCGTTCAGAAATATTTGGCACTGGTTGGGGCCTTTTGAATGTTCCCCGGTTGCTATCAGTTTGGTTCTGGTTCCTGAATTTCTTGTTGTTGGACTGCGGTTGCTTCTTGGAAATTTCTTTCACGGTCAATTCGTACTCCAGAGCTTTCTCAATGAACTTCGGTAGGGTCGCACAATGATGGTTCAATAGCTGCATTCTCATTTGGGGTTTAAGCCTTTTGAGAAAGTATTTGATCTTATCAGCCTCCGTTCGGACAATCGTCGCGGCAAAAAAGAGAAGTGCCTAGAATTTCTCGGCAATAGATAGTACGTCATCATCTCCAAACGGGTCTGGATTCAGCAATTCTGATAGTTTGGCCTCGCGGAGAGGACCCGGATAGTAACGGTCTAGCATGAGATTCTTAAATTCCTCCCAAGTACATACGCCATCAGCTGGCCTCACCGAAAGCCACCAAGTGTGGGCATCCTTGCCCAGGTAGTAAGCTGCTACGGAGACGCGATTCTCTGCTGGACATTCTACCATATCGAACAATTTCTCGAAGTGTTCAATCCAATGCACGATATCAGCAGGCTCAGAGGAACCTTCAAAAATCGGGGGTCGCTGGCGAGAGATGTCACTGATGATCCGACTCACCGGTCCGCCATGTACAGGAGGTGGCCCCTGTTGCTGGTCGGTAGCAGCTCTCTGCATAGTTTCCATTAACTGACCCATTTGGGTCATCTGAGCCATCATGCCTTGCATCACAGCGTAAGGATCGACATGAGCATCCTCGCGTCCAGTGTGGTGCGATTGGTCCCTAGAAGGCGAATCACTGCCTGCGAAACTATGCTCTGCATTCGCACGCCTGTTGGCTCATGGTATCGGGATTCGGCCCCTTCCGCGGCCTCATCCCCCTCTGACATGACCTCTCAAATTTCTTTCCATACTGAAAGAATCAATTCGTAAAGATAACCATAAGTACAGTTCATGATACCAATCAAAATTCATGCTAAGTTAATAGCAACAAGAAATCACATATTCAAGAAAACAGTTCGTAATGAATTATCGACACTACGAGGGTCACACAAAATATCATATCGACGTTGAGTTGAAAATTTTCAATCATATGATCAATCCAAAATTTTCTTCGTATTATCAACAGATAATTCCTGCCACAAATCCTTAAAATGCCAAGATCAACAAAGAGATCCATTCTGATATCAATATCATGTCAGTAATTAAATCATAGCTCATAAAATACGTACCGCATTTGGATCGTAGGATCAGGCGCTCCCACGGGTCACACGTGACACGAAGGTCTCTTGATACTAGTTCAATACACAAAGACTCAAAAGATAAAGAAAAATGACTTTTCTCTGATACCATCTTCTGTAACACCCCAAGAAGGCGGCCATTACAGTGCCGTGGACCCCACAGTGGGACCCACCAGGCAATACCCAAAATACAGATTGAATACATAATACATGTGATACCGAACCACAATACATAGTACTTACTCCGATTAGGAGTTCACCGTAGTATGACCAACAGCCTTATTATACAGAGGATCCAAAAATACAAGTATAATCCATATGGAGATGGAATATACTTTAAATAACAATACATTTGTCCAAAATTAAAATAAAGCGGAAAGATAACATTACACGGTTCGAACATGACCGGAAAACAAAAGACTTGAGCCCCCCGAACTAGTATCCTTCGAACCCTTCGCCATCACCATGATCTTCCCGTGCCTTGCCTTTTCCTCGACCAAAAATACAACACAAGTATTTCGCCCAACACAGGGTCAGATATACATGATAAATGGTTTCTCAAGATATTATACAATTCACATATATAAGATTTCAAGGAAAACAACCCGACTAACGAACATACCCCTCGGGCGTATGAACATTTAGTCACAAAACGTCAAACACATCCAAATATATAAATGGACTATGAACGACTAATATAGTACGACTCAAGATGGACATCATAGTACGCCCGATCCGGAAATATGTCAGTGCACATGCCCACCCCGTATACGGAATCCAGGATATACGTGGGACAATGTACCTAATTAGCCTCACGAACTACGTCTCGTGTGCACAGTCCAATACGGAAACATCCACGCATGACTATATATGTGCCTGGCTAAAAATCCTACACAATAACCAATCGGAACGCAGATATGATTCTGGATATGTCACGATGCAACATGACAACGAATTCAATAAATCACATATCCGATTAAGGATCAAGAAACTCACCGAAATGACAATAAGGATCAATGACATCAACGGTTCAAAATGACGAACTTGGGAATGCAATCCCACGATGAAAACGGGACATCATCAAAAATAATATCAATTCACGGATCACAATTTCATAAGTGTTTCATATACACGAAATGCATATTCATCACAAGAATCCAAACATCATTATAACCAAGCAAGATAACTTGCCTCAATACGGAGGCGAGAATAGTCCTTCCTTGACAAACGAACGAACGATTCTCGACTTAATATCGGTTACTCGAACAATCAACCTTGTAAGGGATACAATCCATTCAATAACACATTTTCATAACTATCGATGTCTAGTTCAGCGAATTGATATCCTAAATTCAATTCACTTAGTTCGACTATCTTTGTATTAATTCCATTTCAAAGATTCATACTAACTTCAATTTATACTCATTATTGGTTATCATTCAAGGTGCTCTCAATAATTCATGTTATTCAAACGAATGAGCATTTATCAAGGACAACCTCAAGGAGAACTTGCTAAAATGGATATGCCGATAGAATTTCTTAAAATCAACATCAATATTTTGAAAGATATAATCCGAACAACTACGTTCATAAAACATTGATTAAAACGAAGGTTACTCGGTGATTATCATTGCTCAACGAATCATGAGTTTGTAAAATTTAATACTATGTCCATCGATTATGAGTTCATCAAGTTAGTTTAGTGATATAGTTGAGTTATTCATCACAAGATCATTACGAAATCATCATCAAGGTGAATTAACATCTCTGAACTATAATCTTATGTTGATAAATCCAAGGTTCAACCAATTCTAATGAGGAACCTAAGTTCATCTAGTTCAAAATCTCTCTAAACATGATAGTTGATTCAATATAATGATAAAAATTCTACACATTAACCTATCTAAAATGAAATTAATGATTATTATCATCTTAGTAATGTTAATAGTTCAGCAAGAAGAGTGAGTTTCTATTAGCCACGATTACTACCATTTAAAACATCAAGAATTCATCATATCAAACCCTTGTTCTCCATATCATCATTAAGTTGTTGAAAAACTTAACTACAACCATGTTTATCTTGATTGATTTAATATTAGGCGGAGTATATATTATCACTAACATTATAACTACAAAATTATAGAGTGAATTCGTATAACATACCTTCAGAAATGAAGAACACTACACCAAAATCACAAGAATACACTCTAAGCTTCAAGAATGACTCCAAACTTCCAATCAACAAGCTCCAAACCAAGATGTATAGCTCAAACACAAGTGGAAAGAAGGTAGAAGTGATCTAGGAAGGCAGGGGGATGTTTATACTGGAGAAATATCGAAGTTGGACGTGCAAAATGAAAGACACAAGTTGTCTTTTTATAACAGCACAGTTCGTTACGTACGTTATACACCAAAGGATAACGTACGTTAGCAACTTTACTTACGCTACACCAAAAGTGTTACGTACGTAAGCTAATTCCAGAGGCTACTGGACTAAAATACGAACATCATTACGTACGTTATTGCTTGGAGCATTACGTACGTAATGTAGGTCAACTAGGTTGCCTACAAAAGATCAGATATTCGAATCATGCCCGACCCCACACGCCGAAAGTTGAGATCGGATACGACTACAAGTATTACGTACATAAAAGGCACCTCCTTACGTACGTAAATCTCACACTATAGCGTACGTTATGCTAAAGGGTTAGTGTACGTTAAGTACAGAATTGCTAGCCCAAAAATGCACTTATCTATACAACGCTGAAAAATTCAATCATAGTGCGAGTGATTGTTATTATCAAGTCTATTATGATATATTCCAACATCAATAAACATTAAACAAATGCAACAAGACTACAAATGTATTGAATTATACGAATAATACAATAGTAAGTAAGAATTTCCGTCGAATATTACATACAGCACCTCACGAGCAACCATCAAAAGGCAATTGTCATTCACATTGATAAACTTTCATTAAGTAACCACACCAAAACATTACTCCTGTAAAAACGGTTTATACACACACACACATACACACATATATATATATATATATATATATATATATATATATATATATATATACATACATACACACCAGCACCGCTCTTCATCTCAGCACAACACGAGAATCAACAAGCATGGATTACGTATTCACAATTCACGTTTAAACTCCACATGATAACACAAAATCACACAGGCTCGTATAATACGAGACACAGCAAGGTAGGGAGACTTACATCCACAGATAGCATGAAGATGATGGCTGCACTTCGATACTAATCACGACCGACATCACAGATGATGCGTCGCGACACGACTCAGTCAGACAAAATCTGACAAGACAAGGCCCGACAACACACAACTCGACCCGACAGCCTAGGTTTCCGCAACCTAAGCTCTGATACCATAAATGTAACACCCCCAAAATCAAACCGGGAATATTATACGCCGCAGACCCTCTCCGTGAGGATCCACCAGGCTAGACAATGAAATTACATTAATACAATACATGCCAACATGGCTAAATAACGAACCGTTTGATCGATTTGGTCTTTTACCACAACATACACATCAAATATACATAACTTTTTATCACAACTCATACCCACACAGGAGAAAACATCAACTCTCCCATAAGACGGGAAAACACCACAACGGAAAGACAAAACAACAAGACTTTACCAAAATACTCAACACTGGTCTTCACGTGATTAGTATCATCATCTTTCATCACCCTTCGTACCGATCCTATGATTCGCTCCCTAGAAACCTACAAGTACCTGGACGCAATACAGACATCCACCCCCCGATTACTCGGGGGTTAGCAAAACTCTGCTGTTTTGCTACTGCAAGTATAAAATACAAATAGAAGCCATACACAACATACTCTAAGAACATAATAATCGTGAACATGCTTCCCGAGATAAGTCACTTGATCAAAACAATTCAAATTATGAAAGGTAGGAATAAAACCAATATACATCTTACAAAATATTTTATGATCTCGGGAGTTTTGAAAACATTTGGGGATTTAGGGATTCTCAAGCCTTTCGAAACCACTTAGGGACACAGCCCAAAGATCCTTTTCTTTCAAAATATAATTCCGATAACAAAACACGGGGTCCACGACCCAATCATAACCATTCCGATCACAAAACACGGGGTCCACGACCCAATCATCCATATCGACATATTCTAGTGAATGACCCAATGGTCAAACTCGATACACAACCAAACCACAATGCATGTAAACAATCACAGGGCCCACGTCCATATGCCAAAAATATCACCACCAAGAAACGAATCATATACGACTCATACTGGTGCCATTCTAGCCAAGTATCAAGACCCTACATATGACGTATCTCACATCGAGAATGACTACGTTGTGATATTCCGGACATATCACAATTATCAAAAACAACATCACAAAAACCACACTTGGTAACCCATGGCCGTACCCATTAGTATCGACCCCCAAAGGCCCCATCGGACCATCCCCAGGTGGGAAACCACTTCCGCGGCCGTACTCATTAGTATCGGCCCCCAGAGGACACATGCCATTCCTGGGTGAAAGAACAACCCAAGCACACTAGCGTTCATAACTTTCACAAATTCACTCCCCCGAAGTACATCAAATGCAAATCAAGATACTTGTTAGAAATGACCACTATATCCGACACATACTCACATCACACAACATCACATACTCATCAATAACACACACATATCCACACACACACACACACACACATACACACACACACACACTTATTGCCAAAAAGACATTACTTTAAGTTCACTATCGACATAATCACACACAACGGTACCATGCACAAACTAGACATTCCAATGCACAACACCTATACACATTATGAGAACAACGCCATCGTTGACAAACACACAAGTAGATTTTTAAATAGAGCCTTTATCGAGAATATACCATTTCTTATATAAGTTCATTTAAAGACATTCCAATCGCACACACAGTCAATTACCAACTATTATAGCTACGAAAAGGAAGTGTATAGGCAAGATACTTGCCTCGATACCACGAGCAACAGGACAACGAACGGACACGGTCGGGTAGCCCTTGAACTTCCAAGAATGACCAAGAACTCTATAATTCCACGAAAACTACGAAAATAATATCACCACGAATCAATAACGCTAAACGGAATCTGAATCAACCCCAAAAACAACAAGAATCCGAGGGTTTCTTTGAGGAAATCGGGAATCAAGTCCCGGGTGATAAAAATCGATAAACAAGTTACAAAATCCGAAGGTCATGACCAATACAACGAGATTACCATAAACAATTCATCAATATCGGACAAAATCAACAAATCATGAAGAAAATCCCCAAAATTACACAACTAGGGTTCTGCGGAAGAATTACCTCAATCCGGCAGAGAACAAGGATTTGATGTTGATCTAATCAACAAAGGCCTTCCAAAACGCCTTGGAAATGAATCGGCCAAGAATGTCACTCCCCGTGGCACCCGTCCGAGAGCCACCGCCAGAAGAAGAAAACGCAAGAAAATGAGGTCTGGCCCGACGCTAGGCCTATATATGGCCGACAGTATTACGGTCGTAACCGACAGTGTCTTACGGCCGTAATTCAGTCAACTCCCTTTACGTACGTAACGGCTGCTGCCTTACATATGTAACGAGTACACCTTATGGCCATACTCGATGCGGCCTTACGGCCGTACTCGATGCGTCCTTACGGCCGTAACCGGGTCCCCAGGGCTACTGCCCGAAATTTGCCGACGCATTACGGCTGTAACCGGCCAATGCCTAGCGGCCGTAATGAAGCCTTACGGCCGTAATCGGATGAGACTTACGGCCGTAACCGATTCCTCCCAGTCCAGGGTGTGCGAGTGTCTTACGGCCGTAACTCGACCCAGCCAGCCCTACGACTAGAGACTTGACAACGTCTCGATCACGCAAACGCACCGACTATGATCCAAAACGATAAAGAACAGGATATGAAATTCAACGAACCATAGTGCAAGCACACGATTCCAAGGATGCGGACAACCACAGTCCGTTTGACCGAAGAAAAATTCAACAAAAACCGGAACGAAGATCTCGGGTATTACAGTCATGGCCTCTGAGCACACCAAACCCCCTTGCCTGGACCGTAAGTGTTCCTCGGATCTTGTAGGGTCCTGGGGTTACGATTCCAGCTCACTCAAATTTAAAATCTTATGTGATTTAGTACTTTGTGATATCTGTGTGATATGTGTGTGTCTTCTCAATATTCATATTTTTGGTGTTACTATGTGCTTTTGGTTAAAATCTTGTGTGATTTTTGCAAACACTCAAATGGGATCTCTTACCTCCTTTACTATGTCACCCTTTGATGGAAAGGGAGATTTCAGAATCTGGCAACAGAAAATGAAATCCATCCTTGTCCAACAAAAATATTTTAAAGCCATTGAAGGTACTTTTCAAACAAATCCTGAGAAACGTGAAGAATTAAGTGACTTTGCTCATTCATCTACAATTTTGAACCTATCTGGTTCTGTGATTAGACGAATAGGCAAAACTGATAATGCTAAACAACTTTGGGATAAATTAGAAGAAATTTATACCGAAACCTTCCTGCCCAATAAACTGTTTCTTCTTGAATTTTTTTTCAGATATAAGCTTGATTTATATAAGAAATCGATGGGAATCTTGATATGTTTACAATTTAGTTCAAGATATAAAGCAATATAGTGATAAAACCATCGACGACTACACTCCTATTATGCTATTAAATGCAATTCCTGATACCTATAATGATGTGAAATCAGCCATCAAGTATGGCAGAGACTCTGTCACTTTAGATACAGTTATAAATGGTTTGAAAAGCAAGGAATTAGACTTAAAAGTCAATAAAGTTTCAAAACCTGTGAGTCATGTTAGTTTTGTAATAGGTAGACAAAATGTTAAAAAGAAGCCCTCTAACAAAAATGACACTGATAAATCGAACAAGAAAAAAGGGCTATGTAGGGATAGGTCTAAGTCTCGACCTAAAAATCGCAAGTGCTATAATTGTGGTGAACCTGGTCATTACATACAAGACTGTACTAAACCTAAAAATAACCAGCAAAATGACTGTAATGCCCAGATAATTATTGTGTATTTTACCTGTATTCGAACTCGTAACATATGATTATGTGGTATTATTAATTGAAGTGTGGTTTCCCGTATTCGTATTCTTGCATTTTTGAGTTTCCAACACATTCATGCATGCATGCATCTGTACGTCATAACATACGCTAGACGTTGAGCATAACGTACGTTAAGTGTTGAATATAACGTACGTTAAAGTTGTAGCATAGCGTACGTAAGCTTCTGTCAAAGGCAGATCATATAAGGTCAGCGTGTGGGGCCAGAGGGAGATTCGTTGAAATTGCCCCGCGTGAACCTGGATGGCTTTTCAATAAAGCAGGTCAACGAGGCTTAACGTACGTTAGGTATGGGTGTTAATGTGCGCTAGGTACATGGTTTTACGTATGTAAATGGGTTTGGATAACATATGTAAGAGAAGCCAGAATCGAGGCAGTGAGCTACTGCCGGACGTTAACATACGCTAAGTATTGAGAATAGCGTACGGTAAGGCGGTAAGGTACGTAAGGCATTGTCGATAACATACGTAATGTTTAAAGTTCTATTTATAGACTTCAACCTCCTTTTCATTTCCTCCTCACTCCTTGGCCGATTTTTGCAACCTGAGAACTCCCCAGCACCATAAATCTCTCATATCATCATCCCAGCTCGATTTAGAAGATCGTAGACCCTTGTGGATTGGTGTTCAAGCTTCCGGTGTTGAGTTTCACCTAGTATTTCATTGTTCTTCTCCACATTGAGGTATGTTGATCCTTCACCAACTAGATTACATGTTCTTGATGATGTTTTGAACCTGTTTTTGAGATTACCCAGTTCGTTATCATCATGATGAGTCGTACGCCATGTTTTAAGAGGAATATATTCGGTTATACTTCGGTTCTCCTTTGTTGTTAAAAGTATTAATCGAACCTTGTTGGATAAAACCCTAGGATGTAGTGTCCTGAGTTTGTTATGGATTATGATCATGACGTGAGTTTTCTGAGATTGCTAAGATATTTCACCCAAGATAATTCGTGTTTTGATAGAGGTGTTTGATTTAACAATCTTCTTCATATTCATGGTTAAAATGAATCGGCTATGTTGATAGAATCAAACCCAAAATACCGTTGTATCATTCCCTTTCAAAGTACGCTTGGTATGCTTGTATCTTGAATCACATCTTTGACATGAATTGTAAGATTAGCCGAACCATATATATTGTCGAAATCAAGATTGAGGTTTGGATTGTGGTGACATGTATATCCATGAATCCGTAGACGTCGACATTTTATCTTCGATATGGTCATTCGATTCGTATGAAGTATGTTATTATTTCCGGCTTAGCTTTCATCGAGTAGGTAAACCGTGAACCGGCCTTACGTTAATGTTAACTCAGATATAACTTAAGACGCTAGGTGTTCGTATATTAACTTTGTGAAGTAAGTTGAACCCTTCGTTATTTCTTTTGAACAAGGTCCGAGCCTTGCAAGGTGATTGTTCGATGGAGGCGACCTTCGGGCGTATTGACAGTCACCGAAGTATTTAATTCTTGCCATCTTTCTACGGCAAGTATCATAATTTGACTATTGGTTTAATGTTGATGATTTTGATCATACATATTGTTATTCATGTTGTTGAACATGAGATCATCCAAGTTGAATTGTCATAATGTCGTTCAGGTTATTGATTCATATGTTGTTCATGTTGATGGACATATCGATTTGCATATGTGTATGCATAGTTGTATTGTATATGTTGATCCTAATGGATCGTGTGATCTATGCTGAGGGCACTGGATCAGTTGTCCACCTCGTGTTGGTCCGACGGGATCATCTTGGGATCTATGCTGAGGGCGCTAGATCATTGGACAGGTTTTACACCTCATGTTGGTCCGACGGGATCATCTTAGGATCTATGCTGAGGGCGCTGGATCATTGGATTACCCAATGTTGTGTTGATGGAATCATGTGGATTCACATCGTTGGATTCCGGTAGAGGAAGTCCGCGTTTTGTATTTTGATATGCATCGTTGTTGCATAACTGATTTTGTATATTATGATACTTGTACTAGCATCGTTTTGCTAACCCCTGTGGGGTTGGACATTTGTTTTGATGTTCAGGTAGCCGAGGAGCGGGGAAACAACCACAGTACCAGCGTGATGACGAAGGGGCACAGTGATGTTATCCGTTATAGAGCTGAAAATACAGAAGTTTAAAAATCCGATCCACTTCTAATAAAAGAAGTTTATCTCCGAAAAACAGCAAGGCAAGGAGAAAACATGACACACAACTGGTAGATTACATCTCTCAAGGACTCCTCAGAGTCAATCCTGATATTTGTGCTCAAGTCTATGCCTCACAAGGCTCGGTGACTAACTCACAAAACTGAACCTGGTGTCCCACGACTCCATACTTGTAACACATTACTGGCGGAGAAGGACAATGTGCACGAACATGTCCCGACACATTACAGTTAAAACACCTCTTGGCTTTACCAGGAGTCAAAGCAGACGACTTGGAACTCTCAGTCCCACGCATTGAGCGACGGAGCTTCACGGCGAAAAGACTACGGCATTGCAATCCAGAAACACCAACTCCTGTACTGTCCATAAGGTCATCGGACATCCTATACTTCTTCGACTCGGGCACACGCTCCGACGATAATGAAGCTAGTTCGTCGTCTAAAGCTCGATCCTGGTAATCTCTCAGCGAAGTGCAAGTGAATCCCGCCATATACTGGCGAATCTCCAGCTTCATCCGTCTGTCAAAATGAAGAATCTTCTCTTCTTCGGTCATCACCTGATCTCGCACATAACTGAGCTGTTTTATATAGTCGATGATAGCCTGCGACACCGATGTATCTTGCGGTTCTACCAAATAAAATTCATGAATTCTCTGTTCTCTAATCGGTTTCGGACAGAACTCAGCTTCCATAAATGCCTGGAACTCCGTCCATGTGACATCACGACCACGAGGTTTAACAGCTTCCCACCAATTAGCGGCATCCTTGTCAAGAAGGTACTGAGTGATAGGTAACTTCCGCTCTTCGGAGCAATCAACTGCCTCGAATATCTTTCCCGATTGGAAAATCCAACCATCCCAGTCCAACGCATCCGCAGCACCAGCGAATCGAGGGGGATTCATACGAACTACCTCTCGAAGCCATTGATTTACACCGATGTCCCGAGTCGCGTCAGTGTTGTGATGAACCGCCTAGGTCATCTGAGTCATCTGTGCTGCTACTTGTTGCAATATAGTAGCAGCACCCATACTAATATTGTTCCCGAAAATATTCTCTCGATCCCGCGTCTGATCTATGTGGTCATCCGTACCACGGTTGCGACCACGACCTATGCCCCTCGACATATTAACAAGTAACCACCTAGCGCAATGAAAGATCATAACACATAATCACACACAACAATTGTTATCATTGGACAATACACATAATATGGTCACAGATGATCGGTCTAACAATCGCAAAAGTTAGACCTAACGGCCAAAATGCAGTTCCAAAGCTTCTGTCCAGACTGATTAGCGCGCGCTACAACAGGGACTTAGCGTGCGCTAGCCATGCCACATCAGTGTGCGCTAGATGCATACATAGCGTGTGCTAACTGCTCTAATTCAGCAACACGTTATGAACATATACCAGACAATACCAAAATCAAAGGTTACAAATAAACAAAAACATACAAATCCAAATGCCGTCGATTCACATTATTATAATATTACACAAATAACCATCGGAAGTTAATTAACATTCTAAACCAAATTTCCACCTCTCGGTCAAGTGAACTATCTCGACGAGTGCATACTGAACGACTCAGCGTTCACACCACCACTTTAATCACAACTCTAAGCATTATAGTCGAAATAACAATGACATCTGTTGTTACCCAAAATATTATCCGAAGATGATATGCTGGAATGGACGAGTAACAAACAAAGTGCGAGAGCACGTCCGTGAGGAAATAAATAACACAAGATCTGCTGGGGTTGTTAGTCCCGGGCTTGAATGCTCTCGCGAGATGTTCTTAATATGAATACTAGTGAGTACAGATATTAATGTTAGATTACAATTACAATGAGTGTAAAGACTCTAGTTATCTTAGCTAACGAGTGTTGAAGATTGCCGGAAGAACTAGAGTTGAAGCTCTGTGAGTTCTTGTTACAAAGATTGAGAGTTCTCTGTATAGTATGCTTTCGGTGTTCTGTGTTCGTGAATGAATTTCACCATGTGAATGTATATTGCCGTCTTTGGCTACTGTTGGAGGCCTTCTATTTATAAGAGAAGAGGTTGCTAGGTCCTCTCTGTCCATCACTGGCGACCGCCGTTTTCTATATTAGAATAAGGTGGGCGATCATCCCATCATGTGGGACTGTTTCCTTAAAGTCCGAGGCTGCTGCTGGTAGCCAGATGTGCGAGCCAATGAGAAGTCCACACACGTCCTGAGTCGCTGTCTGGGGAGGACCCACTTTGTACCTTTCGGCGGGTCTGTCTGTAGGTGTGAAGGTGGTGATAGGCTGGGGTCAAAAGGCCTTATCTTGTGGCGCCTTTTGCGGATCTGCACGTGGGTCTTCACCCGAGATTCGGTCTTCGAAGACTTTGACGGGTGTCAGATTCATACGTGGCACGGGACGATCGTCTACAGGCGGATATTATAGAAGATCGCCAGATGCCAATAGACGATCGCCTTGGACGTCGACCGCTAGGTGCTTGCCCAGCATCTGTCTTCTTTGGCTGGCTCTTGATCATTACGCCGATCGCCATCGAGGTGTATAAATCGCCACACAACAACATCATTACCACATACCTTTTTTCTAGGTAAGAACAAAAATTCTCTCCCCCATTTTCTCTTCGAAACATGTCTGGAGGAGGATCTAATGCGTACGAGGCGGGTATCTCTTCCGCCGCCGTGACTTCGCCTGCCCGGGAAGAAACCTCCACGGTTCTTTGTTAGGAGTATGCCCTCGAATGCCACTTAGAGGTTGTTGAGTGAGGGAATTGTACTTGTAATTATGTAAACCATTTATATAAGGCAAATGAATGTTTCTTTATTTACTGGTAGTTACTGGCATTCCTAACTCGTAAATAAACATATAGAAACTAGTCCGTGTATTTGAGAGCAAAACGTTCCACTCCTTATTGGATAAGGGGGTCGGCACCGGAAAGGTTTATAGCTCAAATACTTAATCGTTCGCAAGTCGATGAAACTTGACTGGGCGTTAAGTTTATGAGAAGACTTGTATGACGTGTTCTTTGACATGGAGAGTGCCTGTCGAACACTAATGGTTAGTGGGAGCACACGTTATAGGTATGCTAATTAGATTAGTATACTCGAACTGACTCACCCTCGATTCGTCACACGGATTTCACTCCGGGACAGTCAATGACGGAATCGAAAGGTTGTGATAGGTATTCGTGAACCTTCGACTTGAGGATTTAGTAGGGATGTGCTTGTGACGTCAAGATTTTCATTAGAGTAGTTCAACCCTGTAAACCGGAAGGCGGGGGTCAACCTCGACGTGCATCTTGACGGGCAAGTAGCAGGTCATACTGAATACCAAGATAGAATTCTTTCTCCTGTTAGTGAACGGGTTATATGTCCTATGCGGTTATTGGCAAATGAGATCATAAGTCTTTGGCCAAAGCATTGGAGCTAGCTGTATTAGATACACGAGAGCTCGATGAACTCGATTTGCATTAACGCATGCATAGCGTCAAGTACAGATAGGGTTTGACTGACCGTGACCCTATAACTTGATCGGGACATTTGAAAGAAGGGTTTATACGTATCGGTATTCACGTGAGAATGGTTCTTGAATGATCCCAATCATTCGTTCTCGGTCGAGTGCAGTGTAGGCCACCAGGCTGGCTAGGTGGTGCTACTACTCTTTGGTTCCTCCCATTGCTGACTGAGACGGACCTACCGAGTCGCGCATTAGGATTGACGACGGAATGAATCGAGCTTAATCTCTCATTTTGAATATTAGATATTGGATATCTAATTTGAGACATTGGATGTCTAAATCAATTTATTGGATAAATTTATTTACGGCCTAATGGATTAAATAAATTACTGGGTGATTAATTTAATTCCTGAATATAATTATTTCTTGGAGAAATTATTTATGTTATTTTGTATTTGATATGTTTAATTAATTGGATTAATTAAACAATATAAATACATCGGAACGGAATTGGAGTTTATCTGTTTGGACTCTCGGGAGTCCGAAACGAAACGAACTCATCCGATTTCTTCTAGAGGCCGGCCCCCACCTTGATTTCCTACCTTGATCATTGTCTTGTTTTCTTGTTGGAAGACTTTTGACATATGAGATTTCATATCTCTTATTATAAGGTTAAAGGTGATTTTGTGGGGGTTATCATTATCTTGTGAATTATTTGAAGACCAAAATATAAACTCCCTTTCTCCTCTCCTTTAGAATCTCACGGCAGCAACATTAAAGTGAGAGGGAAGAGAAAATTTTTGGTGTTCTTCTTCATTCATTTCTTCTTCATTTTTCTTGGAGAAAAATTGAGAGAAAATCATATAGAGAGAGTAAGATTAAAACACTTAGAGTGTAGTAATCTTTACATATATAGCTTCATTACTTAGCTCTAGCCGTATCCTCGGAGGATAGCAAGGTGATCGTCGTTCCGGTTGTTTTTCCGGCGCATGGCAAGTAGAGACGCGGTGCTTTCGGCGTTGGATCGTTCAAGAGCTTAGGGAATAGCTCAAGAGAAGGTTATCCATTTAATCAACGGACTACGAGGGTATGTTTCTCGTATCTCTTGTATTTCGTTTTTGATATTCGTATATACGTAGCTCGATCGATCCTCGTAGGGATTCGGATCGAATTAATTTTCGTTTTACCGCTTCCGCTGGGCCTTCGTTTTAGGCACCGAATCCCAACAGTGGTATCGGAGAGTAGGTCTTGCGATCGTATATACGATATTGGCATTTGGAATGCTCAATTAGATGGTGAATGATTTGGAATCATTTTAGACATAATCGTGGTATATGTTTTTACGTTCGTTGTAGTTATATTTTTCGTAAGTTTATGTCTAAATATAAATCTTAATTTCTTGGAAATATGATTTATATTGAAGATATGAATGTTGGAGAATATAGATATTGGATATCCGGTCGAAAAACTAGCCCGAAATGCCGTTGGACGGTCCGAGGGGTCCAGGCCGGGGCCGCGGCCTGTGGCTGTTGCGGCCGGCACAGGCAGCCAGCAATGTGGGCCGCGACACGATCTGTGGGGCGCGGCACGTGGTGCTGGCGGCCGGCGGCCGGCCGAAGCGTGATCGGCCATGCGGTGCATGTCTGGCGGCATCTGCCGGCGATGACTTCGGCCATGGCAGGCCAATTTCGCCCCGACTCGATTTTTCCGTGTATTCTTGAAAATTAATCTTCCGCATGTTAAATTGGATTTAATATGATTAAAATGATTTATGGTATTTCATTTTATAAGGGAAATTTGATTAATTGGAATATTTTTGGTCGACCGAATTATTTTGAACGTTTTCATATTACCGATTGTGTGAATCGATTTGATCGGTTCGTATTATTGATTGGATCAATGTATCTCTACGCTTTCCATTTATATAGTATTTATTGGATGAATGCTTTTTGAATGGGGATGTGGTTCGTGGACTTAGTTTTGAATCGTTCGTTTTATTCGATTGGGTTGTAAAGGCCGCTTTGAGCTTATTTATTTTACTAGAAAAATTTGTATCTAGGATGCAATTTTCAATGGAAAATTTATATGTAATGACGAAGACCGGAGGAATATCCATTTCGAGAAGACGAAGATTCAAGACGAAGACTTGTAATTAGATTACGGAGTTTTTGTTTTTTAGGAACGGTCCATGAACCACATGTTGGTAGCAACTAGGTTGTGAATGGTTGTTTCATATTGTATGAATGCCACAAACGCGCTTAAACGATTAATGTGCAAAGTGCAACGTAAATCGTGAAAATTCTCCCACAATAAATTATTAAGTTTATAAGGTTTCAAGGTTTTCCTTCCCTCCATCGAGTTTTCGGGAAATTGAAATCCAAACCGAACGTGCTATGCTTCCGAGTTATCGGGGTAGTCATTCGGGGAGGACGGATAAATTACCGAGAGCGCATTGGATGCCTTCGGTTGGAGCAAATTTTATCCCTAGAAACCTGATAGGTTGCCGGATAAGATTCAATTGTGAAACTGATTTGCGTCGATGGTATAAACTTAACTTGTTCACGAACCATAGAAACCGTATAGGTTGAGGGGAGTGAACAAGGGGAAAAAGAAGATCGAATCATCCATTAGATGGGTTGGTGTTGGACACCACTTTATGAAAATTAATAGACTAGAAACCTGTTCGGTTGCCCTCTATTAAGATTTATAAAGAACTCGATCACCACTATGAAGTAGAGCGACGATACTTCCGGTTTTCACATGGGAGTGTGTTATTCCGATAAAAATAGTGGGAGCTGGGTAACAAGAATAGAAAAGACCTTAATTCTATACTCGAACATAATATAACAAGTCACTAATTAATCTGCTATACTTAATGTAGACATAACTCTATATGACAATGAATCCACTCGCACTCGCTCGAAAAGAACACCTTAATGGGACCTAACTTTGTGGATTGGCTCCGCAATCTGATGATTGTCCTCGGTATAGAGGCACCGGGATACGTCTTGGAGACGGACATTCGGCGCCTCTGTGCGGACCGAGCCAATCAGGAAGAGATTGAAAACCACGAAAAGTGGGTTAAGGATGACGTGAAAGTCCGTGCATATATGATGGCTTCCATGTCTAATGAGCTTCAGAGAGCTCATGAGAAAATGACTTCGCTAGGCGATTCTATCTCACTTAACCGAACTTTATGGTGAGCACAAAGAATCGCTAGATATGAGATATCCAAGCAACTGTTCGGTGCAAGGATGAAGGAAGGTGAGAAGGTTGGGGAACACGTCCTCAAAATGATATCCATGATCGAGAGATTGGAGGCTCTTGATTTCAAAATGGATACTTCTCTCCAAACCGACCTTATCCTACAGTCTCTCCCTGATTCCTTCTCACAGTTTGTTATGAACTTCAACTGCAATGAGATTGCATGTAATTTAGCTGGGCTAATGAACAAACTTGTGACCGCTCAGTCTCAGATGAAGACTCCGCGGATGAAGGAGTCTGCTCTTGTGATTTCTTCTGGACCTCGGAGGTCTAAGAACAAGAAAAAAAAGACCAAGAAGCAAACTGGACCACAAGTTAAGGAACTTAAGGGTAAGGGCAAGGCCCCGATGGTTCCGAAGAACAAGAAGAAGAAGGATGCTTGTCTCAAGTGCGGTGAGCTGGGCCACTGGGCTAGATATTGTCCGATTCTTCATGGCACTTCGGTCTGTAACTTTTAGTTTTGGAAACAAATTGTTCACTCTTGTATTTTCTACTTCTGAATCTTGGATTCTCGTGCTAGTTCTCATATTTGTACCATGAATCGGGATGCGGAACAAAGTAGGAAGCTTGGAGTGGAGAAGTTATGATCACGGTCGGAAGCGGGCATAGTGTCGAGGCGACCGACATAGGATCACTTCTTTTGGGTTTAGAATCCGGCTTTGTTTTGACTTTAGAAGATGTACTTGTTTTGCCCAAGGGCACAAAACATTGTATCCATTCGGTCATGGACCGAAAAGGCTTTTCATTTTTCATTGGTGATGGTTCTGCAAAATTTATTTTAGAAATAAACTAGTGGGTACTGCTACATTGTTGAATGGATTGTATCATCTAAATCTCAGCAACAAAGTAGTTGTGAATACTATGACTAGAAAACGTGGTAGGGATGAAACCAATCAAGTTTTGAAATGGCATCTTAGACTTGGTCATGTTAGTCAGACCAAGGTTTACAAGATGGAAAAAGATGGACTTATGGGTCCATTGGGATCGGATCCCTTTCCTACTTGTGAATCTTGCCTTAAAGGCAAAATGACTAAGTCCCCCTTCACAGGGACTTTTGAAAGAGCCGTTGATAAACTGGGATTAATCCATACCGACGTATGTGGTACTTTGGAAGCAGCACGTGACGGATATCAATATTTCATTACGTTTACAGATGATCATACTAGGTATGGTTATGTATACTTAATGAAACATAAATCCGAGGCCTTTGAGAAATTCCAGGAATTCAAGGCCCTAGTCGAGAAACAAACTGGTAATCATATCAAAACACTTTGGTCGGACCGAGGTGGCGAGTATATGAGTACGGAGTTTGACGAGTTCCTTAAGGAACATGGAATAGTTTCACAACTAACACCTCCAGGTACTCCTCAGCTAAATGGTGTGTCAGAAAGAAGGAACCGGACCCTGTTGAACATGGTCCGTTCCATGCTGGGCTATAATGACTTGCCGATTTACCTGTGAGGGTATGCACTCCTGACTGCCGCGTATATCTTGAACAGATGTCCTTCTAAATCCATTCCTAAAACTCCACATGAGATGTGGGAAGGAAGGAAACCAAGTCTTAATCATATTAGGATTTGGGGATGTCCCGCTTATGTCAAGAAGACTAAGGTGGAAAAGTTGGAAGCTAGGTCTGCGAAGGGACGTTTCATTGGATTCCCGTCTGGGACGATGGGATATCTATTCTACATGCCCGAAGATCGAAGGATCGTTGTTGCTTTACAAGCACACTTCCTGGAAGATGAGTTCATTCAGGAAGGCGGAGCAGGTAGAAGTATTTCTTTAGAAGAATACAATGAAGCACCTCGAGAGACACCTGTGCAAGAAACTGGAACCGAACTTTCTGAAACACAAGTACAACCACCTCGTAGGTCTAGTAGGGTGTCTCATTTACCTGAGAGGTATGGGCTTGTGCACTTGGAGGAGCTGGGTCTCCATGAGGTTCCAAGTGATAGCCAAGAGACCGACCCGACGACCTATGACCAAGCGATGGTGGATGTAGACTCCGCGAAATGGCGTGAAGCTATGGAAGCTGAGATAGACTCGATGCATGTAAATCAGGTCTGGACTCTAGTAGACCGCCCCAAGGGCATAGTGCCCATTGGGAATAAGTGGATCTACAAGAGAAAGACTGATGGTGATGGCAAGGTTGACGCCTATAAGGCTAGGCTTGTGGCAAAGGGTTATACCCAAAAGGAAGGGATTGATTACCACGATACCTTCTCGCCCGTAGCCATGATCAAGTCTATTCGCATGATGCTTGCTATAGCTGCCTACCACGATTATGAGATATGGCAAATGGGCGTAAAGACGTCTTTCCTTAATGGATTCCTCGAGGAGGAAATCTATATGGAGCAACCTAAAGGCTTTGTGTCCGAAGTCGATATTCAGAAAGTGTGCAAGCTTCAGCGTTCCATTTATGGACTGAAGCAAGCATCGCGTAGTTGGAACCTTCGTTTTAACGAGGCGGTCAAAGAGTTTGACTTCGTGCAAAATGAAGAGGAACCTTGTGTATATAAGAAAGTTAGTGGGAGCAAGATCGCATTCTTAGTACTATATGTAGATGACATTCTACTAATAGGAAATGATGTGGGAATGCTCGATTAAAGCTTGGCTTTCGAGTAATTTCTCCATGAAAGACTTGGGAGAAGCAACCTATATTCTTGGTATTCGGCTCTACCGGGATAGAGCGAAGAGAACAATAGGCCTTTCCCAAGCCCTCTATATAGATAAGATCTTAAAGCGATTTAAGATGGATGATTCTAAAAGAGGGTTCCTACCGATGCAACATGGAATAAAACTCACCTTGAATATGTGTCCTCAAAGTGAGGAACAACGCAAGGAAATGAGTAATATACCATATGCTTCGGCCGTGGGTAGCCTTATGTATGCTATGTTGTGTACAAGACCTGACATCGCGCATGCTGTAAGCGTGGTGAGTAGGTTTCGAGCAAACCCGTAGGGAACATTGACTGCAGAAAGAACGTTCTCAAGTACTTGAGAAGAACGAGAGATATGGTTCTTATGTATGGCGGTGGAGATTTGGATGTGGTGGGATTCACTGATTCGGACTTCCAAGGACTGAAGGACGACTCGATGTCCACTTCTGGCTACATATTTACTCTTAATGGAGGAGCAGTATCTTGGCGTAGTGCCAAGCAAAGTGTGACTGCTGATTCCACCTGTCAGGCTGAGTATCAAGCAGCCTCGGAGGCTTCCAAGGAAGGGTTCTGGATTAAGAAGTTTCTAGGAGAACTTCAAATGATACCATGTCCGAGCCGCTGTTCCAGCATCGCGACAACGACGGAGTCAGCTGTACGAGGCCAAGGAGCCGAGGTTTCACAACAGCACCAAACATATTGAGAGGAAGTATCATCTCGTAAGAGAATTTGTTCGCAAAGGATACATTGTGCTGCACAGAGTAGACTCGGCCAACAACGTCGCCGATCCACTGACCAAGCCACTATCTCAGACTAGCTTGGAGCGTCATCTGGAGAACATGGGTATTAGATACCATAGTGTGTAGCATTGAGTGCAAGTGGGAGATTGTTAGGAGTATGCCCTCGAATGCCACTTAGAGGTTGTTGAGTGAGGGCATTGTACTTGTAATTATGTAAACCATTTATATAAGGCAAATGAATGTTTCTTTATTTACTGGTAGTTACTGGCATTCCTAACTCGTAAATAAACATATAGAAACTAGTCCGTGTATTTGAGAGCAAAACGTTCCACTCCTTATTGGATAAGGGGTCGGCCTTTGGAAAGGTTTATAGCTCAAATACTTAATCGTTCGCAAGTCGATGAAACTTGACTGGGCGTTAAGTTTATGAGAAGACTTGTATGACGTGTTCTTTGACATGGAGAGTGCCTGTCGAACACTAATGGTTAGTGGGAGCACACGTTATAGGTATGCTAATTAGATTAGTATACTCGAACCGACTCACCCTCGATTCGTCACACGAATTTCACTCCGGGATAGTCAATGACGGAATCGAAAGGTTGTGATAGGTATTCGTGAACCTTCGACTTGAGGATTTAGTAGGGATGTGCTTGTGACGTCAAGATTTTCATTAGAGTAGTTCGACCCTGTAAACCGGAAGGCGGGGGTCAACCTCGACGTGCATCTTGACGGGCAAGTAGCAGGTCATACTGAATAGCAAGATAGAATTCTTTCTCCTGTTAGTGAACGGGTTATATGTCCTATGCGGTTATTGGCAAATGAGATCATAAGTTTTTGGCCAAAGCATTGGAGCTAGCTGTATTAGATACACGAGAGCTAGATGAACTCGATTTGCATTAACGCATGCATAGCGTCAAGTACAGATAGGGTTTGACTGACCGTGACCCTATAACTTGATCGGGACATTTGAAAGAGGGGTTTATCATTATCGGTATTCACGAGAATGGTTCTTGAATGATCCCAATCATTCGTTCTCGGTCGAGTGCAGTGTAGGCCACCAGGCTGGCTAGGTGGTGCTATTACTCTTTGGTTCCTCCCATTGCTGACTGAGACGGACCTACCGAGTCGCGCATTAGGATTGACGACGGAATGAATCGAGCTTAATCTCTCATTATGAATATTAGATATTGGATATCTAATTTGAGACATTGGATGTCTAAATCAATTTATTGGATAAATTGATTTACGGCCTAATGGATTAAATAAATTACTGGGTGATTAATTTAATTCATGAATATAATTATTTCTTGGAGAAATTAATTATGTTATTTTGTATTTGATATGTTTAATTAATTGGATTAATTAAACAATATAAATACATCGGAACGGAATTGGAGTTTATCTGTTTGGACTCTCGGGAGTCCGAAACGAAACGAACTCGTCCGATTTCTTCTAGAGGCCGGCCCCCACCTTGATTTCCTACCTTGATCATTGTCTTGTTTTATTGTTGGAAGACTTTTGACATATGAGATTTCATATCTCTTATTATAAGGTTAAAGGTGATTTTGTGGGGGTTATCATTATCTTGTGAATTATTTGAAGACCAAAATATAAACTCCCTTTCTCCTCTCCTTTAGAATCTCACGGCAGCAACATTAAAGTGAGAGGGAAGAGAAAATTTTTGGTGTTCTTCTTCATTCATTTCTTCTTCATTTTTCTTGGAGAAAAATTGAGAGAAAATCATATAGAGAGAGTAAGATTAAAACACTTAGAGTGTAGTAATCTTTACATATATAGCTTCATCACTTAGCTCTAGCCGTATCCTCGGAGGATAGCAAGGTGATCGTCGTTCCGGTTATTTTTCCGGCGCGTGGCAAGTAGAGACGCGGTGCTTTCGGTGTTGGATCGTTCAAGAGCTTGGGGAATAGCTCAAGAGAAGGTTATCCATTTAATCAACGGACTACGAGGGTATGTTTCTCGTATCTCTTGTATTTCGTTTTTGATATTCGTCTATACGTAGCTCGATCGATCCTCGTAGGGATTCGGATCGAATTAATTTTCGTTTTACCGCTTCCGCTGTGCCTTCGTTTTAGGCACCGAATCCCAACATTCTTCACATAGAGACGGCCGTCGAGGCCAATCGTGTGGGGATTGCACCCGCGGAGGTTGAAGAGCTCTTCAACGAGGCCGATGCGGCGAGGTCGGCGGTGGCGGCGGGGCAGAGGGGCTCGCCGGTAGACGAGGATAAGGCGGTGAGGATAAACTGGGAGCAGAACAGCGTGTTTGGCCGGGTTCTTGGAATTCACCG
Source organism: Orobanche coerulescens (assembly GCA_033398695.1). Lineage (NCBI taxonomy): Eukaryota > Viridiplantae > Streptophyta > Magnoliopsida > Lamiales > Orobanchaceae > Orobanche > Orobanche coerulescens. Next base: position 59,697,877 of record CM065803.1, read on the forward strand.
AACTTATGGAGAGGCTGGCCGGACCACGTCCCCAGTTTGACTTCAGTGCATACTCGGTTGCCCACCCCTATGAGCCCGTGAAACAGACGTCATTCCGGGCCGCGGACCGCTCCCCGTGGACCCTCGGTCAGATCCGGAGTTCGGCGACCAGGAAGGACTTGAGTCGCTGAAGGGCGAAATTCCATATCCCTTCTGACGTTTCATTGTATGTGCCCTCGGATAACGAACGTGCCGGCCAACCTCCCGAGGGTATGGTTGCTCTCAACGAACTGATCTTGGAGGCCGGTTTGCGGTTCCCATTGTCGTTCGCCGTGTCATATTTGTTGACCGCCTGGAATGTGGCGCCGCTGTTAGGCGTATTTTTATGCGCTTATTTATCATTATTTTGTATCCATTTTATGTCTAAATCTGCATAAATGAGCTTTTAATGCACTATTCTTTTATGTTTGGCAGGAAATTGGAGTCCGGAAGCCTAAACGACGAAAAACGGGTGAAAACGACAATTTTTGGCCAGGAGCCGCGACACAAGGAAAGCGAGCCGCGGCACACGCACGGCACACAGAAGCCCCGAACCCACTGTACCAAGGGACGCGGCACGAGGATGCTAAGCCGCGGCCCGTTAAGAAAAACGTGCGCCCAGGTATAGGCGCTGAACGTTAGGGGCCGCGGCACACACTTACTGAGCCGCAGCCCACGGGGCGGTTTTGATGGAATTGCCGTGTTTCTGGGCCGTTTTTGGAGCCTGTTCTCGACCTAATCCACGGACGCGTTTTGGAGGCTGAGGAGAGTTATAAATAAGCATTGAAGGTTATATCATGGGAGGGGAGAATCGATCATCATCAAGGAATCGAGAAGAAGCAGAAAACACCAAGGAGCAGAGAGCGGAAGCCAAAGAATGGAGGAATCCAAGTTCTTCGTCTGCGTTTGATTTCTATGCTTTCTTTAATTCTTTTTGTATTTTTATTTTCTAGCATGTCAGGCTAGAAACCTATTCTAGGATTTTGATGAAACCGAAGTTTTGACGAATTTACTTTTGATTATCAATATAATTCCCTTTTCTATTGAGTTTTCTCAATTGTTTTTAATGCTTTCAATTGTGTGGCCTATAATTGAATTGTTTTAATTACGCAACTCGAATCGGCAGAGGAGAGTTGGTAGGAAAAATTGGTGAGAACCGTTTTATTTTGTGAGATAGGAATATACTTATAGGAATTATGTGGCCTGTCTGAAGATTCCATGCTTTTTGCCTATTGCCGAATTAATCCACCTAGGAATAGAGTGTGTTATTCGCCTTAGAAAAATCTATTGACCTCGGGAGAGGCGGTAGAGTATTTTAGCAACCTTCGCCTTCAATGAATTGGGAAATCATTAAATTCGTATAATCGAAAGTAATTCGGATAAATCGAGGTGGATTCACAATCCTAGATTAATTCCTTATTTGATTTTCTTTCCTCGAACAATCGTTTTTACTGTTTATTCTTTTATTAAATTTCTTTAATCATTACTTGCATCAAAATTTCGATAGTTCAAATAAAATTAGAATACGCATAAATTGGTAGTTAGTAAGGCAGTCCTCATGGGAACGATATCTTACTTATCACTTTATTACTTGTCTACGATAACGTGCACTTGCGTCCACCGAATTTCGCAACAAGTTTTTGGCGCCGTTGCTGGGGACTGATTGTTTTACTAATATCGATTTCAGTATTTCTAGTCTTAGTTTGAATATTTTATTTTTATTTTTGTGTAATTCCTATTATTTGTTTTCCTTTCAGGAATTTCTGATTAGTGCATGAGAAAATTCGGTAACGAAGGCCTACTACCTTTGGATACCGAACTCGAGCGCACTCTTCGGAAAAACAAGAAGGAAAAGCGCGAGCTACCAGCAAAAGACACCATGGCCGATAACACGGGAAATCACGAAGCAGACAACGCTATTTTGCAAGCTCAACTGGCATTAGCATTCCGTGATTACGCAATGCCACAAATAAATGCAAACTTTTCGGGGATCCGGCGTCCAGCCATCCAAGCCAACAACTTTGAGATTAAGCCGGCTATTATTCAGATGGTGCAAGCAAGCCAATTTTGTGGATTGGCGAACGATGACCCCAACGCACACATCGCTTCGTTTCTCGATATTTGTGACACCTTCAAGAATAACGGTGTTACCGATGATGCTATCCGTCTGCGGCTTTTCCGTTTCTCTCTAAGGGACAAAGCCAAATTTTGGTTGAATTCATTACCGCCGGGCTCTATCACAACTTGGGCGGAATTAGCGCAAGCCTTCCTGGCTCAGTTCTTTCCACCATCAAAGACGGCGAGACTAAGGAACGAGATAACCACCTTCGGGAAATTTGATATGGAGTCGCTTCATGAAGCTTGGGAGCGATACAAGGATTTGCTAAGGAGATGCCCACACCATGGCCTACCGGATTGGCTACAAATTAAAACATTTTACAATGGATTGAGTGCTTCTACACGCACTCTTGTTGATGCAGCCGCTGGAGGAGCGTTGATGGGAAAAACGATGGCCGAAGCCCACTCTCTATTGGAAGCGATTGCTGCAAATGCTTATCAGTGGCCTTCCGAACGAGTGAACCCGAAACGAGTGATGGAAATCTCCGATAATGATCCAATATCTACGCTATCGGCTCAAGTCGCCACCTTGACTCAGCAACTTCAAGCCTTTTCACATGCTCCTTCCCCCGTTACCACTGAATCATGTAAGTGGTGCAACGAATCTCATCCTAGCGCGGAATGCCAAGTTGGAAATCCTTTCGAGCAACATCCGATGGAACAAGCTTAGTTCGTGGGGAACGAGAATCGTCAAAATAATCCGTATTCCAACACATATAATCCGGGGTGGCGAAATCACCCAAATTTTTCATGGAAGAATGGACAAAACTTAAACCAACCTCAGTTTGCTCAACACCAACAGCAACCTCCTCCCGCTCCAAAGATCTCTCTAGAGGAAGCAATGGCGAAATTGGCAGCAAATATGAGTCAGTTCATGACCCGTACGGAAGCAACCTTGCAAAACCATTCCGCTTCTATTCGCAACTTGGAAGTCCAATTGGGCCAAATTGCTAATGTATTAACTGCTCGCCCTGAGGGTACCTTGCCAAGTACAACTGAGACGATCCCCAGAGAGAGTATCAATGCCATTAGTTTGAGAAATGGGAAGGAATTGTGTGAGCAGCCCAGACAGAACAAAAAGAGAGATGATGATGACCAGAAGAAAAGTTTGGCGACTGAGGAATCACAAAATTCTAAACCCTCGAAACTGTTTCCTGACAATCCAAAGGTGTTGGCCACTAAGTATACTGGATACAGTTTGGAAAATAGTTTAAACAACAAACTGTATGGATTTTAAATCTAAGTGCGTAGCGGAAGTCTTGGATACAGTAGGTTGCTGTGGATACAGCAACTAAGTGTATAGTGTATACTTAATATATCACAGTAATTTAAAACAGTAAAAGCTGAAGGTAAATAACACAGTAATTAAAGTGGTTCGAGGTAAACCCCTCTACGTCCACTGGTCCTCCACACAGGAGTAAAAAGTTTATTATAATTACTACGTACACAACTACGTAATTATAATAACACACACAATCAATATATCGTTCACACAGATTGATATAAAGATCTTAGCTTAAATCGTTCACACAGATTGGTTTTGAGCTAATGCTTTGACTTGCTTCTTCACACATAGTTCTGAAGCTTCGTCTTCTTCAATGCAAATCCTTCACACACAGTTCCGGAGAAGCACAGAATGTTCAGTCCACACAGGGCTGATCTTGAGTTTGTTCAACGTATAGAACAGATGGTGAACAACAACTTTGACTTTAAGAGCTTTCAGCTGATGAAGTGTTGTTCAGGATGATGAGCACTGTATATATCTTTCGTTCTTAATTTCAGTAAGCTTTGGAGATATGTTTGCTCTGATGATAACTTTTGATAGCTTGAGAGTTAGGTTTCTTGGTAACTGATCTTCAATGCCTTCATAAGATATATATAGTCTCTGAAGAATGTATCCATTGAGATGTATCCGTTTGAATGAGATTCCGTTCCAACGGGATTATGACACGATCCGGATTTCACGGGATTCTGAAGATCTGAAGACTGGCAGTATTTAAATACCTTATCCTTGAGTATTTAAATACTTCTTTATTCAACGGGACTTGACTTCTGGATATTCCTTCTTTGTCCTGTTGTGAGCTGTATGGAAGATAACTGTATTTTGAGTTTCGAGACAGTTTCCATACTTGGTCTATTATGAGACTTCTTGCTGACTGAAGGGATTCACTATATGCTGATTCGAGGCAGGTCTTCGATACAGGATAAAGCCTCAAAGCTTCGATACAGTTTCCTTTTCTGTATACGGATTGGCATATATGTCAAAACCTCTTTATCAAATACCATTCGATACAGGGATCGGATATCCCGACTGTTTCGATACAGGGTCTTTGTTTTCCCAACAATTTCCCCCTTTTTGACAATTTGCCAAGACTTACTTCTTTAACTTTTACAAGTCTTCTTGATGATGCCAAAACCTTCTTCATGAAGCGATCTTCTTGGATGACTTCTGGCAGATTTCTTGGTCTTTTGTCAAAAGGTCTGACTTAGTGATTTAGTCTATAATAATGAACTGCTCGCAGGCGAGTTCGATACAGTTTAAGATTTATTACAACTTAAGCTTATGATTGGCGCGCAGGCACAATCTTACAATGTACTCTAAGCTTATAACTGAAATTATGAACTGTTCGTAGACTAGTTCGTACAGCTTAATTTTTAATCAAGTTATCTAACTTGAGATTGCTATCAAACAATTTAAGTAATCATACATCAACACAGTAGATTACGAGTTGTAATCTTTCAAGACAAACAAACGTTTTTATTGATATTCAAAATGAATTGAGTACAGAGTTTGCTGTTCGAAGAGAAATTACAAAACAAAAATATACATAGATTTTCAGCTCCTTATCTATAATCCGCATGCCTCCATGGCTTTTTCCCTGGTTCATACTCGGTACCACGCCACCAGTTTTGAAGAGAATCATTGCCTCAATCCTGGTATATAGCTCTTCCATCATAGGATCGATCAAAGGCAAGTATCCAGTCTTCTGGATGGGTGATCCGATCTCCTCTTCTGTGTTTGGATTTCATCTCGATTTGGAGAGGGAGTTTCCCGTCTTCTAGCATCTTCGTAAATTTGTCTGCGGCCTCCGCTAACGTTTTATAGTTCTTGAAGATGGCGGATTCCCTGATGAGTTTGACAAAGTATCTCATCAGTTCGTTCTTCCTCCAGTGCTTCACTTCGTCGGCAGTAGGATTGCAGTTGGTCGGCAGACGAATTTCAGAAGGTCTCTGAATAAGCGTTTGCCAAGGGACATTGGGATCATGAAATTCCGGTCTGGAGCCTGAAATTTTAGAACTTTGGGATGGAGGTGCTAGCTTGTTCAATTCGGCAGTGATACTGTTCTGAGCAGCCTCAAATTCCCTTTCTTGTTGCAGCCTAATTCTCCTAGCAGCTTCTCGTGCCTCTTCCCCCTTTTTGGCATCATCAAGACTTTTTAGGATTTCTAGAGCAGCGTCCTGTTTTGTCTCGATGCTGGTCATTCTCTCTACAAGGGAGGAAAGAGTCTGCGACATTTCCTTAATGCATTTGTCGTGAGCACGCAGTTGAGAGCTGTTTTCAATCATAGCACAAGCGGTCTTGGCTTCAGCTATCCTCGTTTTTGTTGCTTCTTCCTTCAGTGATTGCTCTGCTTATCTTCCATGATCTTCAAAGCTTGTTTGAAAACTTCTGGCAAAAGAATGAATGCGTCGACAACACGAGATACTTCATGTTGAAGAGTGGTCATTTCTTCGACGGCAGAAGTATGCATCCAATTCAATGCTTTTTCAACGGAAGATAGAGCATTTACTGCATCCTGGATGAATACAGTCTGAAGGCCAAGTGCACGCAGGCGCTCTTTCCGTGCGGTAGAAATCGGAGAATCTGGTTGGTCAAGGTCTGCAGAGCAGTTCAACCTTCTTACATTCACGGATAGGCGTGAAGTAAGTTGGACATCCTCAGGTTCGATACCGTCCTCGGATTCCACAGTTGAAGGGATGGGAGCAGCTTCCATTGGTTCGGCGACAGGGGGTTGAGAAGCTTCCTGTTGCGAAGATTCTTCAGCATACATGGATACAGGAAGGACTGAATCCTCCTGTTGTCTTTCAGGAACGGCTTCTTCGGTCGCAGCAGGCTCAGGTGCCTGTTCCAAAATTTCTTGTACTTCCTCGACTGGAGGGACTGATTCCTCTTCGTCGGGAATGTTCTCAGGCTGTGGCGAAGGGGGATTGGCCTGGGTAGAAGGCCCTTCGTCGTCTCTGGGTGGAGAAGCGTCTCTAGCTTCAGCCTCTTCACGACTCATCCTCAGACCTGCTTGTAAAGCATCGTCGTCGTCGTCTGAGTCATGATCTTCGTCATCTTTTGGATTAGTGGGAGAGTCCTCTGACTTTTTCTTTCCTTTCCTCCGAGCGTCAGATTTGTGCAGAAGATGGCTTTCAATTAGATCCTTGCAAGCGGGATTGTCCCATCGAAGCAGGGCCTCAATTTCTGTTGAGTCCGTCACTTCTGAGACGAATCTCTCTTCGTGGCTCCAATCGCTCCAGTTGTACAGTGTATCGTACGGAGCTAGCCTGTAGCCTTTCCATTGCAAAAATCTTTCATAGGCGTGTTCAATTTGAACCGAAAGAAGGGTCTGATTAATGATCGAGTCATGGGAGGGACTTCGAATAACGTCTGGAGACGCTATTTCGAGGGATTCCTGTACAGGTATGGGATCCTGTACGGAAGAGGGATTCCTTACAGGGGATGGTGCCCTGAAGGAAGATGGATCCTGTACGGGTGTGGGATCCCGCAGAGGAGAAGTAGCTTTTGGCTCCGAATGGGCAGCCGACTCGCTAAAGTCTTGATCGTTGGCAGATGTCTCAATATCCGTCCTAGCTGCCAAAGGCTCGGGATCTACTGTCGATGTAGTAAGAGACACCTCTTCCACATGGGTTGGGCCCTGGGGTTCTTCATCAGTGGGTTGAGCCACGGGGGAGACTTCCTTGGAGTGCTTGGCAGATTTGATTTTCGAAAGCCTCCTGAGTCTCTTCTTGGGCTTCTCACCAGCAGAGTGTTTCTTGCTGTGAGATCTCTTTCGCTTCTTTGAAGATTCCACTTCTGGGACCTTCAAGGATTCATCTCTTGGATTATCAGAAATTGGCATGTGCCTGGTTCTTGGGTGGTTGCAAGACAAGGTGCTCTGGTTATACGCAGTAGGCTTGACGCCTCCTAAGTATATCCTCGAGCTATTCTTCTTCGCATCGGCGGATTGCGTCAGTCCGCACTTCGTCAGGATATAGTTCAACATTAAACCGAAAGATTTCTTCTGGGTGGCAGGTTTGCACACCTCCTCTTGTAGGCGTTTCAGGATTATTTGGCACCAATTGACCTTTTCACAGGTCAAAATAGCCACCATCATCCTGAACCTTAAGTTGGTACACATCTCGAACGCACCGGTTCGATTCTCAATAATCCTGGAGCAAAAGTCATGAAGATACACAAAAGGAAGAAGAAAGTTTTTCTTGTGACAAGTAGTTGTCACCATGTCAACAACTTTGGACCCTGTGAACAGTCCATAAAATTTAGTAATGAGCGCTTGAGACCCAAATGTCTCAAGTTGATCCATGGTCAGGCCATCAGCGGGTAGCCTGTAGATGCTTTGGAGTAGATCGTAATTAATGCAGATCTGAACTCCCTGGACTGTAGCAGTGATGTCGGCGACATGACCTCCCTGGGCCAATGACAGAAAACGGACGGCGGCGTTGAGGTAGAATTCCTCAACCAGATGGGGGTCGAATTTGTCAGCAATCTTGCTTCCAAGGCGATAGAGGTCTTGTTGTTGAAGACGAGTTATGATATATTCCATAGGTTCTGAGTCGTTTGTTTCTGAGAGAATACGCTCAATGATGACAGGTTTGGAGAAGATTCGGCCATCAATGATGTTAGCGGATTTCTTCAGAACAGGAGACGAAGATTGTCCAGCCATTTATGTTTTCTTAAGAAAAAGGTGCGAGAAAATAATCGAAATATGCAGAAAAATATGTAGGCTGTTTTTGCTTGAGAACTCTTGAATTTGCAGAAAGCGTAAAGAGTCTCTAATGGCAGATTCAGTCCTTTTATAGTTAGGCGGCGAAATAGGGTTTTGCAGAGTACGAATGGTCAGATTTTAAGGGATGGGAACCGGTTTTGAAATCAACGGTTAAGATGAATTGAGTGTAACTAGTACGCTAATCCATTGAAATGTTTAAAAATTAAGCGGGTCCCACTTCTGACATAGGTTGATACCCTAAATGCCTAAAACGGCGGTTTAAAAATAATAAACAATTTAAAACATCACGGCTTTTGAGATTTAGTTGTCCAGATGTCGTGTAAGGCATTTAATGTACATGACGTTGACATAAAAACAGGGCATGTGGACAAAAATTATTTGAAAGGAAATAATATCATATACTGAATCAAAATCCTATAGCATGTGCTGTTTCCGCGTCGATACAGCGTTCCCCCTTAAAAAGGTGCTTATAGGTTTTAAATTCCATACAGCAATATTTGGATTAATGCTGTATTCATGGGTCCTACTGTATTCCCCCTTAATTATTGCACACGTCAGCTGTAGGATTCTTAGTTCTTCGCTCGCTACAGTGCTGTATTGACGATTCTGAGTGTACAAATAATTAACGGTGGATACTGTATTCTTGGGTCTTACAGCATTCCCCCTCAATTGTTGAGTAAAAACAGTAAACTACTTACAGGGAGTCTGGCTGTAGCATTCCCAATTCTTGTCTGAGCATGTTGAATCTTGCTGAGTCGAGAGGCTTGGTGAAGATGTCGGCCAGCTGAACGTCTGTATGAACTTTTTCCAGGCGAACATCCTTGTTCTCGACGTGATTCCTTATAAAATGATGCTTCATGTTGATATGCTTAGTGCGCGAGTGCAAAACAGGATTGTGCGTGATTGCAATTGCACTCGTGCTATCACACATGATTGGAGTCTCTCTAGCATCGATTCCATAGTCGGCGATTGTTCTTTGCATCCAAGGATGCGCATACGGTAGCTACAGCTGACATAGTACTGATTCAGCCGTGGAAAGAGAGTTAGCCAATTGCTTCTTACTGAACCAAGAAACGAGTCTAGGTCCGAGAAAGTGACAAGTTCCACTTGTACTCTTCCTATCTAGCTTGCAGCCTCCGAGATCCGAGTCGCTGTATCCAACTAAATCGAATCTGCCTTCCTTAGGATACCATAGTCCTGCATCGACTGTTCCTTTAATGTACTTCAGGATTCGTTTAGCTGTATTGAAGTGTGATTCCTTAGGTGCAACTTGGTATCTCGCACACACTCCAACAGCAAACTAGATATCGGGCCTGCTAGCCGTTAGGTACAGGAGCGAACCAATGAGCATCCTGTAGAGTGATTGATCAAACGGCTTTCCGGCTTCATCAGCACTAATTTGCACGGAAGTGCTCATGGGGGTTGGCGAGGATTTGGAAGTGTTCATTCCAAATTTGTTGAGAAGCTCCTTGCTGTATTTCTCCTGGTTGATGAATATACATAGGCAAGCTGCTTTACACCAAACCTAAGAAATAACTAAGTTCCCCCATCATACTCATTTCAAATTTACTTTGCATGAGATGAGAGAATCTTTGACATAGAGCAAGGTTAGTTGAACCAAAAATAATATCATCCACATAGATTTACACCATAAGAAGGTCATCACCTTCCTGTATCTTGAACAAGGTTTTGTCCACAGCATCTTTTTCAAATCCGTTGTTGGTTAGATACTGGGACAGGGTTTCGTACTAGGCTCTAGGGGCTTGTTTAAGTCCATACAGCGCTTTTCTTAGCCTGTAAACTAGATCGATACCGTCTGTGTTGGCAAACCCTGGTGGTTGTTCAACATAAACTTCTTCTGCAAGATCTCCATTCAGGAAAGCACTTTTGACGTCCATTTGGTATACGATAAAGCTCTTATGGGCGGCAAAGGCTAAAAATATCCTAATGGCTTCTAGTCTCGCTACAGGGGCGAAGGTTTCATCATAGTCGATTCCTTCTTCCTGACAATAGCCTTGTGCTACTAGTCTGGATTTGTTCCTTATGATAAGTCCATTTCGATCCTTTTTGTTTCGAAATACCCATTTGGTTCCTATAACCGATTGATGTGTTGGTTGGGGTACAAGATACCATACATTGTTTCTTTCGAAACCGTTAAGCTCTTCTTCCAGAGATGTTATCCAATGAGAGTTATTAAGAGTGTCTATGGTCGAAACAGGTTCGGACTGGGCTAAGAATACAGCGATAGTGCACATATTGAGTCTTCTAAGTTCGGATTGGGATTTCCATTCAGGAAACTGTGAAACTTCAGCATTAGATTCTTCTTGTGCACAAAGTACATTTCCTTGTGTACTCTGTATTCTCCTGCGAGTAGAAACACCGGCATTAATGTTTCCAATGATCAGCTCTTGCGGGTGATCTCTCAACCATCTTCGGTCGGGTTCTAATTCAGGATCCCGTACTGTATCGAAAGTTTCTGTGGATACAGCTTGGCTTATGCGGCGTCGGCTTCATCCACATCGATTCTTACAGTGCGGGGTTGATTTCTAAATCAACGATGGGTTCTATGGGTGTAGGTGGATCCAAGATAGATAGATGGTGGATGTTACAGGTGATATCATCTACTCTGTAGGGTCATGGTTTGGTTCGTCGAACACTACATGAATCGATTCCTCGATCGTCGACTTCCTTTTATTAAAGATTAAAGCTTTCTTTGACGGAGGAGTATCCTACGAATATTCCTTCATCGATTTTTCATCAAAGGTTCTAAGTTGGTCTTCCCATTATTCAATACATAACACTGCATCCAAAATGTGAAAATACGAAACTAATGGAGTTTTGTTATTCCATACCTCATAAAATTTGTTTTGTTGTGGTGCTTGTTGATGATACGGTTTTGAGTGTAGCCGTATTGTATTGGTTGCTTCACCCGAAGCATTGTGGCAACTTGCTTGCAGCAATCATTGTCCTTGTTGCTTCTTTCAACGTCCTATTCTTTCGCTCGGCAACACCATTTTGTTGAGGTGTACGGGCAGCTGAGTATTCGTGCTGTATTCCATTCTCCGAACAGTATTGCTCTATAAAGTTGTTAGTAAATTCAGTACCTCTGTCGGAACGAATGCACACGATACTCGATGCTTTTTCATTTTGCAACTTTCTCAGGAGCTCGGGCAGCCTTGATGTTGTTTCCTTCTTCTTGCTAAGAAAGATCGTCCAAGCATACCTGGAATAATCATCAACAACAACCATGCAGTATTTCTTACCTCCAAAACTTACTGGGTCTACAGGACCGTAGAGATCCATGTGTAGCATTTCCAACACTCTTTGGGTTGAAAGGTAGGATTTGCTTTTCAGGGTTGACTTGATTTGCTTGCCTTTCTGGCATGGTCCGCAGACGCTGTCCTTCTTGAATGACACATTTGGCAAACCTCTAACCATTCCCTGTCTTGAAAGCTTGTTGATCGTCTTGAAGTTGACGTGAGACATCCTCTTGTGCCATAACCAGCTAATATCTGCAGTGCCTTTGGCAACAAAACATGGAATTGAGGAGCTCATAGGCTTCCGATCGGCAATGTACATATTACGATCTCGCTTCTGTAAGCACAACTTCCTTGGTTTGGATGTTCTTGACTCTCTGACGATCTATATAGAACTTCACCGAGAAGCTGTTTATCACAGGCGGCTAATACTAAGTAGATTATACTGTAAGCCTTCAACATATGCAACATCGGTGACCTTGAATTTCCCGACAAGTAGGTTTCCTTTCCCTATTGTTCTTCCTTTAGACTTATCACCGAAGCGAACTTTTGGACCGCGACCTTCTACAAAATCAGATAGCTTGCTCCTATCTCCGGTCATGTGACGAGAGCATCCACTATCAAAGTACCAGGTATCCTCCTCTAGAATGTCCTGTAACAAAGAAATTAGGTAGATTTAGGTCCCCTTTGATTTTTGGGTCCATGATTGTTAGTTCCTCTTGTACCCAAGTTTTCCTGGCAGCAATTGGTTTACTGTAGGACATACTCGGTACAGTGTTGCGATATCTACGGGGGGCATATCCGTAGTCAAGATAATCATTATGCATGTAAAATTCAGGGTTATTATTATTATTCCAGTATGAGTGCCGTCTAGGAGGTGGAGCCATTTTCTTAGGCCTAACAGCTTGTCTTCTGGGTCTCCAGTTGGATTCCCAATGCTGTTGTTGATACTGAACTAGCTTCTGCTGTCTTGAGGGATAACGGGGCTCCTATATCCAATACCTCGAGTCAGATCGATAATCTTGCCGTGCGGGCCTTTGGTGGTTGGATACTGACCTTCCTTACGAGCAGTTTGTTGGCGCCGATGATATGCTCGGGAGCATCTTTGTTGAGTGCGCCTCACGAGTTGGAATGACTTATGATTCCATTTCTGCAGTATAGGATTGCGGGGGCGGAATTGCAGCCTTCGGTTTTCTCGGTACAGCAGGTTCCTTCATGGGACTAGGGGTATCTTCCGATTCTGGAATGTGTTCCACACTCTTGACGAACACTGTACTAGTTTTCCCTTTGTTTGAACATGAGCTGTATCCTAAGCCACTTTTATCATGAGCATGTTGCCCAGTGCTCAGAATTTCTTCCATTCTTTTGGACGATTTTTCAAACGACTTCAGAATGGTCTCAAGTTCAGTTTCTCGCTTTTCGAGAGTTGTGATTTTGGCTTGTAGTAGAACCAAATCATTTGTCTTGCTCTCATTGTGGGTTTTAACCTCATTTATTTCATGAGCAAGTTGATGATTGCTCTCCATGAGTTTTTCAAAATCGACCTTGCTGGTTTCACAATCAAGAGACATATTTTCATAGTTTATTTTCAGCAAGTCATTTTCATCTTTCAGCTCTAAATTTGTTAATTGAAGCTGTATATTCTCAGTTTTTAGAGTCTCATGGGCCTTTTGAATGTTTTTAAATTCATTCATCATATTTTCGAAAGTATGAGATGCATTTGATGGAATAGCTGAGGTTGAACTTACCTCATCGTCGCTGTCTTCACCTTCTGGAACATCTTTAGCCATAAAGCACATGTATGCCTTATCATCGAACTCATCGTCAGATGAATCACTTTCAGTGACCACCTGAAGACATTCTGCTGATTTGGATGGTGTGGGGGAGGCTTCTGATTCTCCAATCAGGGCCTTGAGCTTGTCTTTCCAAGCACGTCTTCTTTCATCTCTCTCTTGTTGCTCGGCCTCAGGCAATCTTTGAACTTTGGGATGAGGACATTTATTTGCATAATGGCCTGGTTTCCTGCAGTTATAGCACAGGTTAGCATCACCAGATAATGTTTCGGTACTTACCTTATGGCCAGGTTTGGGCCTGTAGGGAGTCTTTCCAGACTGTTTGATGAACTTTTTGAATTTGTGCATGAGAAGCGCCATTTCATCTTGAGACAGGATGTCTTCGTCACTGTCAGCATTCTTGTGACTGGGTTTCGACGAGCTAGGCATGCTGTGTCGACGGTTCGATACAGCGGCTAGAGCTGTGACCTTTGAAGGAGATTCTTCAGTTTTCTCTCTTCTGTCAGTATCATACTCAAAAGCTTTGAGGTCAGAGAAGAGATCAAAAGTGGATATTTCATTAAGATTACAGGATACACGCATAGTTGTGGTCTTAATGTCCCATCGGGCTGGGAGAGATCTGAAAATTTTTAAGTTCTTCTCCTTTTGGGTGTAAATTTTGCCCAACGCTTCAAGTTCACCAACAATACCAGTAAATCTTAGGTCAAGTTCCTCAAGCGTCTCAGTTGGTTTCATTTCAAAAGATTCAAATTGCTGAGTTAGTTTTGAAATCTTGTTTTCTTTTGAGAGCTGAGTTCCCTCACAAATCAACTTGAGTTTATCCCAGATTTCTTTGGCTGTTTTGCAGCTCTTTACCTTTGAGAACGTGCCTTTGTCAAGAGTGACAAATAACGCGTTCTTAGTCACGTTGTCGAGATTGGCTCGCTTTCTTTCATCTGTTGTCCATTGCTCGCGTTCCTTCTCGAACATTTCAGCATGGGCTTGGCCCTCAATCCTTGCGGCCGGATTTACCTTCATGATCTTGATAGGACCATCCTGTATAACAAAAATCATCTCTTCGTGCATTGCTGCAAGATGAGCTTCCATTCTAATTATCAACGACTCGCTTGTGATTGTTTCGACATTTTGAATCTATTTTGTTCTTGGTATTTTTCCGTTTGAATGAGTTTCGGAGGTGTTTTTTTACGTAATTCGCTTTATGTTATGATATTGTCGCATGTACGTTCGATTCTCATAAAACTCATTCGATTTCATTATTTATTTGTTCCCATGAGTCCGTATGGTTGAGTTATTCGTGTTGTGAGTTTCGGTTTAATAATCCACATCATTTTTGAACGTTTGGGCTGTTTTGTAATTTAAAGTTTGAGGAAATTTACTTCCGTCGTCGAATTCCGAACCTTCGGGTAGCCAGAATTGTGTTTCCTTTTAGCGCTTAGCTTCGTCGTCGCGAATACTTCGTAATTATGTCCTTGAATCCCACCTTTTGTTGTGTTTCGGGTTCGTGCCTTATCGAGCAGTGAACTGCACTCAGCAGTATCAATGGCTAGTCAATCTTCTTCCCCCGTTCTGAAGAAAACCTCCAACATCATTGATGGCCGGATCTTTCCATACTGAAAGAATCAATTTATAATTATAACCATAAGTACAGTTCATGATACCAACCAAAATTCATGCTAAGTTAAGAGCAACAAGGAATTACATATTCAAGAAAACAGTTCACAATGAATTATCGACACTACGAGTGTCACACAGAATATCATATCGACGTCGAGTCGAACAATTTCAATCATATAATCAATCCAGAATTTACCTCGAATTATCAATCAGATAAATCTTGCCACAAATCCTCGAAAATAACAAGATCAACAAGGAGATCTATTCCAATATCAATATCATGCCAGTAATTAAATCATGGCTCGTAGAGTACATACCGCATTTGGCTCGTAGGTTCAGGCGCTTGCACAGGTCACACGTGACACGAAGGTCTCTTGATACTAGTTCATTTCACAATGACTCTAAAAAAAATTGACGCGCTCTGATACCATCTTCTGTAACACCCCAAAAATCCGGCTATTACAGTGTCGTGGACCCCATACTGGGACCCACCAGGCGATACCCAAAATACAGATTAAATACACAATACTTGTGATACTGAACCACAATACATAGTACTTACTCCAATTAGGAGTTTACAGTAATATGGACAAAGGCCTTATTATACACAGGATCCAAAATACGAGCATAATCCATATAAAGATGGAATATACCTTAAATAACAATATATTTGTCCACAATTAAAATAAAGCGGAAAGATAACATTACACCGTTCGAACAAAACTGGATGTTGTGTGGCGATTAATATGCCTGGACGGCGATCTGCATAAGGCCGAGTGACCGAGTTCATGATCAAATGAGCCACGGCAAACTTGCCAATCGAAGGTAACAGTCCATCTTCGAGTATCTAGCGATAGACCTCTCGGATTGATCGTCTCTTGGTACCTAGCGACCGACTCTAGTGCCCAACCGGGGACGACCGATTTATGCCACGTAAAGAACCAACATCCGTCAAAGTCCACGGAGAACGAATCTTGGGATGGAGGCCCACGTGCAGATCCGCAAAAGGCGCCGCGGAATAATTTTATTCTAGTCCTTCAGCAGCTGTCAGTGACAGAGACGGCCTCACCAACCGAAAGACCCGCCGAAAGGTA
Organism: Orobanche coerulescens; assembly: GCA_033398695.1. Classification (NCBI taxonomy): domain Eukaryota; kingdom Viridiplantae; phylum Streptophyta; class Magnoliopsida; order Lamiales; family Orobanchaceae; genus Orobanche; species Orobanche coerulescens. Next base: position 59,713,782 of record CM065803.1, read on the forward strand.
CTAGATAGGACCTCCCAAGACAGCAACATAGACGCGTGTTGTCTTCTCATTTGTTCGCACATCCGGCTGCCAGCAGCTGCTGCGGACTTTAAGGAGACCAACCCATGTGCAAAAGACGATCACCCACTTATTATAATACAGCAGAGGCGATCGCCCAGCGACTCCCAATCCTATAAATAGAGAGCCTCCAGCAACTGGAAAAAGGCTCAGAGATTCAGCTAAAGAACTTAGCACTCCATCGTTGTTACGAGAACTCACAGATCATAATCTCTGGTTCTTCTGGCAATCACCAGCACTCAAGAGCTAGATAACTAGGGTCTTTACACTCATTATAATTGTACTCTAACATTAATATTTGTACTCCCAAGTATTCATATTAATAATATCTCGCGAGAGCATTCAATCCCGGGAATAACAACCCCGGCAAATCTTGTGTTATTTACTTCCCCACAGACGTGCTCTCGCATTTTGTTTGTTACTCGTCCATTCTCCAGCATATCATCTCCGAATAATATTTTGGGTAACAACAATTGGCGCTAGAAGAAGGGGGGCTTGAACCTCCGTTTTCATTCCGACCGTCCCGAAGAACACTCACTGTCCTACGGGGCATATACTGGAAGAAACACTCACTGTTCTTCAAAGAAAAACCTTCAGAATCATGATGTATGCCACCACATCGAAGAGAGCCACTCTCTGATCCGCCGGACGCCTTATTCCGGCTCAATCCGAGCCCCAACCTACGGCATAGGATAGCCGCGGCGACGCGAGACTCTCGATCCTGCCCCTGAGGGACGGCCCCCGCCTCTCGCTCGACCAGTTCCAAACCGCGGAACATATAGAGGAGGCTATGGCCATCCTAAGGGAGCGACGGAGATCATGCGCAGCGCCCGCTATAACCCCCTCGGCCATACGCCACGCGGGCAAACAGAAGCTCAAAGGGTTACTGGTCGAGCGATTGTCAGAAAGCCCCGATTTATGAGACAAGGCTCTCGTGAGGCGGGACGGTCCCATCTTCATCCGCCTAGGAAGCGATCCATCGTGACGACCGGGGCATTCTGGACCCAACCACGAGACGACGGAGTCCGAAGCCGTCACCAGGATTTCGACATACCCAACTCCAAACCAAATGCAGGTCAGCCGTTTGGCCCCCATCCACCGAAGAGTCGATCCACGCGACAAGGATAACATCGACAGCGGAGCCAGGGGATCAGTACTTGATCGCCTCGGCTCCTGCTCCGAGCGCCTAGCCATGAGCAACCAGGCCATGGGGATGGCCGCTATGCAACGTCAGCTCGACGAGATGAAAGCGCTCATGGAAACTGGGGCAAACTCCAGTAGAAAGATCATCGAACCGACTGAGCCACTCGCGGTCCACATCGAGCTTGCCCCCGTGCAACCAAGGGTCTCTCCTCCCCAAACACCTTTGTATGAAGGGAGATCAGACCTCGAGACCCACTTGAGTAAGTTCCGGATCTACATGACCGGGTGTGGGGCATCAGATGCGACCAGGTGCCGAATATTCCCGTTAACGTTGGGCGAGCTGGCCCATGGGTGGTGCGTCTCACTGCCATCGAGATCAATCATTTCCTTTGAGAAACTGGCGAGTGACTTCACGTCATACTTCGCCGCCAAGGTAGCCAGACCAGAAGGCCCCCACCACATGATGAAAATCAGGCAGGGGGAAGACGAATCCGATGCAGATTACATCGTCCGGGTGGATGAAATAGTTCTCACCGGCGAGCCCATAAGCGACAAGCTCGCCCTCTACTCAGTCCTGTAGGGTTTGTTGCGAAATTTGGTGAACGCAAGTGCACGTTATCGTAAACAAGTAATAAAGTGATAAGTAAGATATCGTTCCCACGAGGACTGACTTACTAACTACCAATTTATGCGTATTCTAATTTTATTTGAACTATCGAAATTTTGATGCAAGTAATAATTAAAGAAAATTAATAAAAGAATAAACAGTAAAAACGATTGTTTGAAGAAAGAAAATCAAATAAGGAATTAATCTAGGATTGTGAATCCACCTCCGTTTATCTGAATTTACTCTTGATTATATGAATTTAATGATTTCCCAATTTATTGAAGGCGAAGGTTGCTAAAATACTCTACTGCCTCTCCCGAGGTCAATAGAATTTCCTAAGGCGAATAACACACTCTATTCCTAGGTGAAATAATTCGACAATAGGCAAAAAGCACGAAATCTTCAGAAAGGCCACATAATTCCTATGAGTATATTCCTATCTCACAAGATAAAACGGTTCTCACCAATTTTTCCTACCAACTCTCCTCTCCCAATTCGAGTTGCGTAATCAAAACAATTTAATTATAGGCCACACAATTGAAAGCATTAAGAACAATTGGGGAAAACTCGGCAAATTCCTCAAAACCGCCCCGTGGGCCGTGGCTCAGAAAGTGTGTGTCGCGGCCCTTACTGCTCAGCGCCCTATGCCTGGGCGCATTTTTCTTCATGGGCCGCGGCTCAGCTTCAACGTGCCGCGGCCCCCGGTACAGTGGGTTCGGGGCTTGCTAGCCACCTTCGTGTGCCGCGGCTCAGCGTACGGGTGCCGCGGCTCGTGACCAGAAATCGTCGTTTTCGCCCGTTTTTCGTCGTTTAGGCTTCCGGACTCCAATTTCCTGCAAAACATATTAGAATAGTGCATTAAAAGCTCATTTATGCAGATTTAAACTTAAAATGGATATAAAATAATGATAAATAATCGCATAAAAATGCGCCTAACAAATACCCCCAAACTTGAGCCTTTTCTTGTCCTCAAGCAAAACTCAATTTCAAATAAGAAGTATCATGAATGATCGTGCAAATCCATAGTGCTCAACTTAATCAATACTACCCTGAAAATCTCAAAGAATAATACGAGTATCGTATTAGTGAGTCACATCCAGGACACTGATTCCACAAAGTAACTATATTTAGTGCTAATCAATTGATTATGAAGAAAATCAAGCTCAAAGATTAACAAGCGTGAATTTAACCGACCGCCAATATGAAGGGTTAGAATAAACAAGCCAAGTCGCCCAGTCCCACAGTCTGGTGGCAAAAATATTCAAGAGTTTCATCGTCAAAAATATTCCTCGGACATCATTCCCTTATATATGATTAATAAAATGATTCGAGTTAACCACTAGGTTCCGGATCTCGGGATGTTTCATCAGGATAACCCTAGGGTGGATTTCCATTCTCATGTATTGGGGAACCGTTTGACGTAAAAGACACTCATGGGGCACATGGATGCTTCTAGTTACTAAGTTCCCATCTGCAGCGGAGAAAAAAAACTCGAATAGCTATTCCTGCATGTCAGATTCAAGGTCGCTGTTTTACGCGAGAGTAAACAACGGGTCACGTGAATACCCCCAGTTACTAGGCTTCCCATCATCGGCACATGCGATATCTCTAAACCATTAGTCTATTCAGGGTTGTCGTTTACGCGAGAGTAAACAACGGGTCACGTGAATACCCCCGGTTACTAGACTTCCCATCATAGAACAATTTCTCGACTTTTGGGAAAGACTGTCCGACTCTAAACTCAATTTAAGTGCCAACAATACTCATGTTACTGGACGACTAGTTACGCGAAAAGTGTAACCAAACGTATAGACGGCGATTTGAAAACACGTATGTCTCCTTTCTTATACGCTAAAATTTCTACAATCACGAAAAATATCAGACCTAAATGCATACTCAACGGAAACAGATATCGCTGACTACAACTCGACCAAATACTCAACCGTTTCTTCAAAGAGAAATCAGTATCATAACCTCAGTTTTACACAAGGAAGCACGAAAAATTCACGAATGCAAATAAAAACAAGACAAGCAAGGCTAGCGTCAAAAATAACGAAAAATAACGAAAAATGTCAACGAATAAGTAAAAAGCAACAGAATGTAAACCCCCCAAACTTAGGACATACATTGACCTCAATGGACACAGATAATAATATGCGATAAAAGAAAAGGTCAATTACTCCCCTAATGTCAGCTCATGTGGTGGTGATGGCCTCGTCCGGCGAGGAGGGTGGTGTGGATGGCCTAACTGGTGGAATGAATGTACCGTATGGGTGCAGAATATGGCTCGTCCACGTAGAAAGGTAGTCCCGATGGTAAGCATCCCTCGCCGCCAAGCGCCTCTCCTCACGTCGATTGGCCCAGCGGGCCTGAAAAGATAAACACCGGAAATTACACAACCTTTAAGGAAAACCAGACCACTCTCGACTTAAGATACGCTAAACGTGAATATAGAGTCTTGCACCATCGTAAGGGGAAATTAAGACTGAGCTTTCAGATTTAAGCATGACGTAAGGGTTTGGGTATAATGTAATCCGATAAAATAATTCGTTGCCTATAGTTTTACAAACGTTTGGCTCAACAATTTTCATTGACGCATTTTAACAAACACTTAGCATGCATGGGTTTAAATGAAGAATAAGAATGACAATGGTTTAATCCAATCTCCAGAAATAACAACATAAATCGATAGTCATGATAAACGACAAATAACATCAACAATTCATTCATAATCAACAAATACCATCAATAATCAATCCATAATTTCATATCCCAACTCAACCTTGATAGAACTAAACATATTCAATATTGAATGAAGGACAATACCTCACTTTTCAAACTATGTAGCAATTAAGATTAAGAGTTGAGAATTACCTTGCTTTGTATGGAAGAAGGCAAGAAGAAGAAAACTTGAATGGGTGTCGTCCGAGTGCTGCGCGAAGGAGAAGGAAGAAACTTACCTGGTGTCGGCCGATCGAGTATATGAAAGAATGCTGGGCATTCCACATTCGCAACAGGGGCCACGGCACAGCTTAAGTGAGCCGCGGCCCAGAGTACAGCCTGTCTGGGCATTTCTTTTATGTTGTCGTGTGCCGCGGCTCAATATACGCGTGCCGCGGCTCATTTGGTAAGTGTGTCGCGGCTCATTTGGTCCGTGCCGCGGCATGGAGTACAACTTCCTGGGCGTTGCTTGGACAATTGGCGTGCCGCGGCTCAATGCATATGTGCCGCGGCTCAGGGACCGGGTGTGCCGCGGCTCAGTAAGGTCTTGCCGAGGCACAGAGTACAGTGCGGTTAGCCTTCTTGTGTCGACTTATGTGTGCCGCGGATCACTATCCTTGTGCCGCGGCTCAGGGTTAAATTTTCCCTTGGGGATATTCCTGCACAAAATTTTCAAATAAAACACCAAGAACGTGAGGGATAAGCAAATCAAAGCAAAAATGACGAAAAATAAATATTCTAAAATGCAAGAAACTGAAAAACAAAAGATCTACAACTAATACTCGGGTTGCCTCCCGAGAAGCGCTAAGTTTATAGTCTTCAGTCGGACTTTTCTAGCATTCATCCGGCGGTGGATAAGACAACGCTCATCTTCTGCGCGTCTATTGGATTACCCAAGTAGGCCTTCAACCGCTGCCCATTAACTTTAAATCTTCGGTCATCTTTTTGTACTTCCACTGCTCCGTGTGGAAATACTTGAACTACTGTAAACGGTCCCGACCATCGTGAATGCAATTTTCCAGGGAATAACCTTAAGCGAGAATTAAACAACAACATCTCTTGACCCGGGACGAACTCTCGCTGTGTGATGTGCTTATCATGCCAAATCTTTGTCCGCTCCTTATAAAGCTTCGCATTTTCGTACGCATCGTGGCAAATTTCCTCCAGCTCGTTCAACTGCAAACAACGCTTTTCACCAGTAGATTTAAGATCAAAATTTAATTTCTTTATCACCCAGTAAGCACGATGTTCCATCTCTACGAGCAAATGACAACTTTTCCCATAAACCAATCTGTAAGGCGACATCCCGATAGGTGTTTTATACGCAGTACGGTATGCCCAAAGTGCATCATCGAGTTTAAAAGACCAATCTTTTCGAGACGAGCTGACTTTTTTTTCTAAGATCCACTTTAGCTCTCGATTTGATATCTCGACTTGACCGCTCGTCTGGGGATGGTAGGCTGTAGCAACACGATGAGTAACTCTGTATTTTCTCAAGACCGCATCAAGGAATTTGTTGTCGAAGTGTGAACCACCATCACTGATAATAGCACGTGGAGTCCCAAAACGCATGAAAATATATTTTTTTATAAAATTGATTACGACATTGGACCCATTCGTTGGTAGTGCCACCGCTTCGAGCCACTTTGAGACGTAGTCCACTACTACCAAAATATAGAGATTCTTATTTGAAGGAGGGAATGGACCCATGAAGTCGATCCCCCATACGTCGACCAATTCAACCTCAAGTATGGTGTTCAACGGCATTTCATGTCGTTTTGAGATGTTTCCTGTTCGTTGACACCGATCACACGTGGACACAAAGGAGTGAGCATCTTTGAATAATGACGGCCAATAGAGCCCCGATTGTAAGACCTTTACCGCTGTTCTATTTCCACTAAAATGTCCACCGTAGGGTGATGCATGACAATGATTCAGCACACTGTGGATTTCCTCATCCGGAACACATCTGCGAATGATTTGATCAGGGCATCTTTTGAACAGAAAAGGATCGTCCCACAAATAATACTTAGCGTCTGAAATCAGCTTCTTCTTTTGATGGCGCGTGAGGTCATTTGGAATTGTTTTGCTCGCCAAATAGTTCACTAGATCAGCATACCACGGCGCGTGTTGCGAACCCAACTTGTAGAGCTGTTCGTCGGGAAAGGTTTCCATGATTTGTGGATGACTTTCTCCCTTCTCAAGGGGACTCTCTAATAGTGAAAGGTGATCGACAATAACATTCTCAGTCCCCTTTTTGTCGCGGATTTCCAAGTTGAATTCTTGGAGAAGAAGCACCCACCTTATCAGCCTTGGTTTAGCATCATTCTTTTCCAGAAGGTATTTTATCGCCGAATGGTCAGTCCACACTACAACTTTCGTCCCCAATAAAAACGCCCGGAATTTATCAAAAGCAAAGATCACCGCCAACAATTCTTTTTCCGTTGTGGCATAATTTCTTTGGGCGTCGTCAAGTGTTCGGCTTGCATAATACACGACGTGGAACACTTTCCCAAAACAGCCCCAATGGCAAAATCACTAGCATAACACATTAATTCGAACGGAAGGTCCCAGTCTGGAGCGACTATTACCGGGGCGGTGCTTAAAGCTTTCGTCAATAAATCGAAACTTTCTTTACACGACTCGTCAAAATTAAACGGAACATCCTTCATGAGCAGATTGCACAACGACTTCGTGATTTTTGAGAAATCCTTAATAAACCAGCGGTAAAAACCGGCGTGTCCCAAAAAACTCCTTATGCCTTTTACCGAGGTAGGCGGAGGCATCTTCTTGATTGTTTCAATTTTGGACCGGTCGACTTCAATTCCATGGGAGGATATTCGGTGGCCAAGTACAATGCCCTCCTAGACCATAAAATGGCACTTCTCCCAGTTCAAAACCAAATTTGTTTCTTCGCATCTTTTCAGGACTTTCTGCAAATTCTGCAAACACAAATCGAACGAATCACCGAAAACAGAAAAATCATCCATAAAGATTTCAATGCAATGCTCTACCATGTCAGAAAAAATAGCCATCATACACTGTTGAAAAGTGGCCGACGCATTACATAAACCAAAAGGCATGCGCCTATAAGCGAAAATGCCATAAGGACATGTAAACGTCGTCTTTTCTTGGTCTTCTGGGGCTATATAAATCTGATTATACCCAGAATAACCATCAAGAAAGCAATAGAAATCGTGTCCGGCTAATCTATCTAACATTTGATCAATAAAAGGTAAAGGGAAATGGTCTTTTCTAGTGGCTTTATTTAGTTTCCTATAATCTATGCACATACCCCACCCCGTGACAATCCTAGTGGTAATTAATTCATTATTATCATTTTGAATAACCGTTATCCCACCCTTTTTTGACACAACTTGGACCGGACTTACCCACTTGCTATCAGAAATAGGAAAGATCATACCTGCATCGAGGAGTTTTAAAACCTCGACTTTTACCACCTCTTTCATATTTGTATTTAAACGGCGCTGATGCTCCATAGATGGTTTGTAGTCTTCCTCCATCAAAATTTTGTGCATGCAAATGGACGGGCTGATTCCCTTAATATCCGCAATAGACCATCCAAGGGCAGATTTGTACTCCCTCAGAACCCTCAATAATTTCTCCTCTTGATCCCTCGCTAAAGTGGCCGAAAGAATGACTGGCAAGGAATCGTCGGGTCCCAAAAATGCATATTTTAAATGAGTCGGCAGCTGCTTGAGCTCCAGTTTTGGAGGTTTCTCGATTGATGGGACGGGTCGAGTTGGTGAACTTTTGAGCTCCTCACATGGTCGACGAGTGAAAAATGGTGGGGAAGCATCCATGTGTCGTATATAGGCTACATGCTATGAATTTAATTCGGAAGCAAACCCAATCAAAACGGACTCCAGTGGATCGGATGGATAATTCTCTCGAAAGGTTCTACTTACACACGAGTCAATGACTTCAATTTGGAAACAATTTTTAGCATCACTAGGATATTTTAAGGATCGAAAGATATTGAACGTTACTTGCTCCTCTTGAACTCGTAGAGTAAGCTTCCCTTTTTCCACATCGATCAAAGTTCGACCGGTTGCCAAAAATGGTCTTCCAAAGATAATTGGGATGTCGTGGTCCTCCTCCATGTCGAGCACAATGAAATCGGCCGGAAAGATGAATTTATCGACCTTGACTAAGATGTCCTCTATTACTCCCCTCGGATATTTGATCGATCTATCGGCTAATTGTAAAGAGACCGTCGTCGGCTTGGCTTCCCCAATATCCAGCTTCTTAAAAATAGAAAGGGGCATAAGGTTTATGCTGGCTCCGAGATCACATAAAGCTCTTTCAAAGGACGAATTCCCAATGGTGCATGGAATAGTAAAGCTTCTGGGATCCCTCAATTTAGGTGGGAGCTTCTTCTGTAGAATAGCATTGCACTCCTCCGTCAATGCTACTGTCTCATACTATTCGAGCTTTCTTTTGTTTGATAATATTTCTTTTATGAACTTCACATAACTCGGCATTTGTTCCAAGGCGTCGGCAAATGGAATGTTGATATGCAGTTTCTTGAAGACGTCAAGAAACTTGGAGAATTGCTTGTCTAATTTTTGCTTTTGCAGACGTTGTGGGAATGGAATTTGAGGAGTGGTATGAGTAGTCGACACTGCCTTTGGCTTGGGCGCCTCGTCCTTTTCTTTCTCACTTTGGTCGATTTTGTCCTTGTTATTGGTAGGTTTCACTTTCAACTCCTTTCCACTTCGTAGCTCGATTGCTTGCACGTTTTCCTTGGGGTTCATTTCGGTTGCGCTGGGTAATACACCTTGAGGTCGAGAGGACAATAGACTTGCAATCTGCCCCATTTGTACTTCCAAGTTTCGGATGGAGGCGGAATGATTTTGTAAGGTAGTCTCAGTGCGGGTCATGAATTGGCTCGTATTAGCCGCAAATTGAGCAAGAGCATCTTCCAAGGATACCTTTGGTGGTTAAGGGGGCTGCTGTGGGGGCTGCGCGAATTGAGCTTGTGGAGATTTTAAAGCTTTCCCGTTCTTCCACGAAAAATTTGGGTGATTTCGCCACCCTTGATTGTATGTGTTGGAATACGGATTGTTCTGCCGATTCGCGTTCCCCACAAACTGAGCTTGTTCCATCGGATGTTGCTCGAAAGGATTTCCAACTTGGCACTCTGCGCTAGGATGAGATCCGTTGCACCAATTACATGATTCCGTGGTGATGGTGGTAGGAGCATGTGAAAAAGCTTGAAGTTGCTGAGTCAGCGCTGCGACTTGTGCTGATAGTGTAGAGATCGGATCGTTGTCAGAAACTCCCATAACTCGCTCCGGAATCACTCGTTCGGAAGGCCACTGATAAGCATTTACATCCATCGCCTCCAATAGAGAATGAGCTTCTGCCATCGTCTTACCCATCAATGCTCCTCCAGCGGCTGCATCAACAAGAGTGCGTGTAGAAGCACTCAATCCGTTATAAAAGGTTTGAATTTGCAGCCAATCCGGTAGACCATGGTGTGGGCATCTCCTTAGCAAATCTTTGGAGCGCTCCCAAGCTTCGTGAAGCGACTCCAAATCAAATTGCCCGAAGGTGGTTATCTCGTTCCTAAGTCTCGCTGTCTTCGATGGTGGAAAGAACTTAGCCAGAAAGGCTTGCGCTAATTCCGCCCAAGTCGTGATAGATCCCGGCGGTAAAGAATTCAACCAAAACTTGGCTTTGTCCCTTAGAGAGAAATGGAAAATCCGCAGACGAATGGCATCATCGGTAACACCATTATTCTTGAAGGTGTCACAAATCTCGAGAAATGAAGCGATGTGTGCGTTGGGGTCATCGTTCGCCAGTCCACAAAATTGGCTTGCTTGCACAATCTGAATAATAGCTGGGTTAATCTCAAAGTTGTTCGCTTAGATGGTTGGACGCCGAATCCCCGAAAAGTTGGCATTGATTTGTGGCATTGCATAATCACGGAGTGCTAATGCCGGTTGAGCTTTCTGAATAGGGTTGTCTCCTCCGTGGTTTTTCGTGTTATCGGCCATGGTGTCTTTTGCTGGTAGCTCACGCTTTTCCTTCTTATTTTTCCGAAGAGTGCGCTCGAGTTCTTCGTTACCAAATTTTCTCATGCACTAACCAGAAATTACTGAAAGGAAAACAAATAACTAAAATTACACAAAAATAAAATAATGTTCAAATTAAATCTAGAAATACTAAAATAGATATTAGTAAAATAATCAGTCCCCGGCAACGGCGCCAAAAACTTGTTGCGAAATTTGGTGAACGCAAGTGCACGTTATCGTAAACAAGTAATAAAGTGATAAGTAAGATATCGTTCCCATGAGGACTGACTTACTAACTACCAATTTATGCGTATTCTAATTTTATTTGAACTATCGAAATTTTGATGCAAGTAATAATTAAAGAAAATTAATAAAAGAATAAACAGTAAAAACGATTGTTTGAAGAAATAAAATCAAATAAGGAATTAATCTAGGACTGTGAATCCACCTCCGTTTATCTGAATTTACTCTTGATTATATGAATTTAATTATTTCCCAATATATTGAAGGCGAAGGTTGCTAAAATACTCTACCGCCTCTCCCGAGATCAATAGAATTTCCTAAGGCGAATAACACACTCTATTCCTAGGTGAATTAATTCGACAATAGGCAAAAAGCACGAAATCTTCAAAAAGGCCACGTAATTCCTATGAGTATATTCCTATCTCACAAGATAAAATGGTTCTCACCAATTTTTCCTACCAACTCTCCTCTCCCGATTCGAGTTGCGTAATCAAAACAATTCAATTATAGGCCACACAATTGAAAGCATTAAGAACAATTGGGGAAAACTCAATAGAAAAGGGAATTCATTGATAATGCAAAATCAAAAGTTAATTCATCAAAACCTCGGTTTCATCAAAATCCTAGAATAGGGTTCTAGCCTGACATGCTAGAAAATAAAAATACACAAAGAATTAAAGAAAGCATAAAGATCAAATGCAGTCGAAGAACTTGGATTCCTCCGTTCTCTAGCTTCCGCTCTTGGTTCCTTGATGTTTTCTCCTTCTCTTCGATTCCTCAATGATTTTTTTTCTCCTTCCAGACCTAAACTCCCTATTTATAACCATCAGTCGTCTCCAAAATGCGTCCGTGGATTAGGTCGAGAACAGGCTCCAAAAACGGCCCAGAAACGCGGCAAATTCCTCAAAACCGCCCCGTGGGCCGCGGCTCAGTAAGTGTGTGTCGCGACCCTTACTGCTCAGTGCCCTATGCCTGGGCGCATTTTTCTTCATGGGCCGCGGCTCAGCTTCAACGTGCCGTGGCCCCCGGTACAGTGGGTTCGGGGCTTGCTAGTCACCTTCGTGTGTCGCGGCTCAGCGTACGGGTGCCGCGGCTCGTGACCAGAAATCATCGTTTTCGCCCATTTTTCATCGTTTAGGCTTCCGGACTCCAATTTCCTGCAAAACATATAAGAATAGTGCTTTAAAAGCTCATTTATGCAGATTTAGACTTAAAATAGATATAAAATAATGATAAATAAACGCATAAAAATGCGCCTAACAGGGATTCTATGGTCATTCTCCCATGTTTAGGCACCTCACGAAAAACATCCCTCCGACCTACGCGATCTTCCGCGCTAAGGCTGCCGATTTTCTGGCCAGGCAAAGGCTCCTCACCCTTCGCCTAGGTGAGGAGACGCCGCCTCTCGTCTAAAAGATGGCGATCGTCAAAACCAACAAGGCGGTCGCCAAGCCACCCGGTGATTTCAAGGCCTTCGAGGATGTGGAAGCCCATCTCCTCCACAAGTTCAACTGAACTCCGGCCCATATGTTTTACGCCATCAAGGGGCGCGAACCACTAAGCAAGCCAAAGGCAATAAGGGACAACGGTCATCTCGACCACAATAAATATTGTTATTACCATAAGAGTCCGGGTCACAGCACCAACCAATGCCGCGACCTCCTCAGATAACTCTGGAGATTGTTCGAGGAGGGCAAGCTGGACAGTTTATTGGCTTAGCCGGAGCCCCATAAATCTCCCGATACGGTCGCCAGAGTCGAACGCGACAGGCCAGAAAGCTCATACGATTCGACCCCTCGAACAATATCCAGAGTTGTGACCCGGATCTATATGCTTCAATCAAGAGGTGGGAACTTCGGAAGTCTTTCCCCGATTCCCACCACGTCAAACCAAAGGCTACTGCCTGAGCAACGCTTTGAAAAAGAGACTGACTCGCTCGCCCTCTAAAGTTTATCATTTAACATGAAGAAAATATGCAAGCGATCGCCTCCCCCTAGCACAACGTATACCGTCGAGGATCGCCAACTAACATGACGGTCCGAGGTAGAAAAGTGCCGCCATGGTCGCGAAGGTCGATGAAACCGACGATCCGTCCATACAAGGTTCCTTTGGGCAGCGATCGCTCGCCCTTCGTTTAAATACGAGGCGGGCGTATCCGAAGGACCCTCCAAAACAAATCAGAGGATGACCCGCTCGCCCTATAAAGTTCGTCATCAACATGAAGAACCTAGGCAAGCGATCGCCTCCCCTTACACAATGTATACCTTCGAGGATCGCCATCTGACATGACGGTCCGAGGTAGAAGAGTGTCGACATGGCTGTGGAGGACGATGGAACCATTCTCTGTACCTGTGCAAGGTCCTTTTGGACAGCGATCGCTCGCTCTTTGTTTAAATACGAGGCGGGCGTAGCCAAAGGGCCCTCCAAAACAGATCTGTGGACATGTTCGCTCGCCCTCAAAGGTCCATCACCTAACATGGTGGATCCGGACAATGCGACGCGTCCCTCCCCCGTCACAATGTATAACATCGATGATCGCCATCTAACATGACGGTCCGAGGTAGAAAAGTGTTAACAAGCCGCGGTCGTGGAGTCGATTAATCCGACGACGCCCCGTGCAAGGACTTCTACAAACCAAGACCGCACGCCCTTCGTTTAAATATGAGGCGGGCGCAGCCTACGGAGGACCCTCACAATTAAGTGATTCGCGAGAAGTTGACCATCAGACGGAATGTCGCTCGCGCACAAGACATGGTCGTGGAGGTCGGTTCCATCGAACTCCATGATCGTGCATGGTTCCTCTAGGTCGGGATGGTCGGCCTTCCTCGATGAATCTGCAAAATTGAAGACCGCTCACTCAACGATTTATTTTTGTCCCCTTACTTTCACTAAGTAAACAAAAACAAGGGGTAAGGGTGGAGCTATGTATACCACGATCGTCTCTACCCAATTGCACGTACGCCAATCGGCATTGCTCAGTCATATGTGCAACAATCGACTTCGGTCTAAAATTACCAGTATGAGTCTATCAATCCAATTGGAGCCATACACACGACGATCGTTCCTCAAACACTTGTATAAAATTATGCAAGTAAGGAATCAAAAGCAATTATTTACTTCATTTCATTCGGAATACTCATACAAGCGCCCAAAGGCAGAATACAACAAAGATGAAAAATTACAAGCGAAAAACAAAAAAAAAAGGACGTGCAACCTCAGGCTGACCCTGCCTAGACTTAACCTTCGGCCGCTGGATCGGCCCGCGCTCCCTCGCCGGCTGCCGGAACTGCCTCCTCGTCCTCCGGGGCATCTGGATGAACGAGATTTCCGGGAATCGTGTACCAGCTCAGGTCTACGCCGAGACCCGAGAGGTCCAGGATCGGCATGGAAAAGGCGGGATGCATAGGATGATTCAGCGCATAAACTTGGAAGTTTTCATCCAAAGGTCCGACCTCCAGCCCTCCCTTCTTAGCGGCGTGGATTGAGTCAGCGAACGCCATGTAGTAGTCAAACTCGCTGACGGACTCCACGTTGAGAAAAGGGTCGGCCTCGGTCGCCTCCAGCCTTCCCTTCAGCTCCGCAACCGCCTGATGTGCACCCTGGAGCTCGGATGCCTTGGCATCCGTTTCTTCCCTCGACGACTCCAACTCGCTAATCAGCCGGGCGACGGTCACCTTCAACTGATCGGCTTCCTTCTGGGCATCCGCGTACGACCGGCGGGCCTCTGTCATCTGGTCCCGAATCCGGTCAACCGTCACCCGGGCCCGCTCAGAATCCTGTCTCGCCTACTCAAGATCTTGACTTGCCCATTTAGCCGCTTCTAAGGAATCCTTCTCCATAGCAACGATCCAGTCGGCAAACTCGGAGTTCTTTTTCCGAGCAGCCTCGAGGTCCGCCTAAAGACGGGAAGTAGAAGGGCGCCCTTCGAAGTCCTTCACAGCTTGGGCGGCCATCGTCGCCGTTTGGAGGGATAGAGCAAAGGCCGCCTGCATCATGTCCGCGGATCGCTGGCGGGCGATCGCATCCAAATCAGTCGTACAGGCCTTTGGCAGAGCAGAGACAGCCCGGTCGACGTAGTGCGGGACGTCACAGACCTCGCGAGGAGATCGGCTCGCGAGAAAGTCCAGTACCAGCGGCGAGCAATTCAGATTGGTGCAGCGGATCCTGCATCAAGAACAGAAGAGTTAGCACGTCTCTTATGCAAGTGACAAAACTCGGAAAAACAAACCGAAGCTTACCTCTCAGCCTTCTCGGGGTCGCGGCCGAAGAACGGCTTCCCGCGTGGGGTCTCGGCCTCGGTAGTCTCCATGGCCTGCAGGAAAGCCGACGAGAGCGTAGGCTCCTCCACCAAGGGGACCGCGGTAAGCGGAGGCGCGGCGATCGGTGGCTCACCAGCAGGGGCAGAGGCTGGGGGTTCCCCCGACCTCTGTCGCTTGCGGTTCAGCCGGAGTCCGTCCTCCCGAACCTTCTCCTCCGCAGCGATCGGCTCCACATGAGGCCTCGCCTCCGGGATAAGAGGTAGTGCCACCGGGGGAACTCAACTCGATTTCTTCTGGCGCTGGCGACTCAGGACTCCAGGGTTCGACATGGCAATCTCTAGCGGAGGCTCCAGGAAGCGAGGAAAACGGACCTCTGCAATAGGAAACGATCAAACAATGGTTAGGCACCTTCCTCAAACAGGACGATCGCCAAGCAAAAAGAGATCGTGGAAATTCGTGCCTGGGACCAAAAGGTGGCGCGGAAAACAAAATAACCGAGCAGCCAACCAACAACTCTCGTTGTTAATCTGGCGAGCGTCTATATCGTCATCCGGAAGACTGCGTATCCGCTCCCACACGATCAAAAAGTCAAAAGGTAGCTCGTCAGCCACCGGAATATGGAAGCCTGCAAAAGGAAGACCAAATTAGATCAGTTCAGAGTGTATCCGAACAAAGGGAGAGTCAGAACCCTTACTCGGATTCCTCTCCCGAAAGCCGGTGGGAATGTTTAGCTCTCCAGTGGGGTTGTCGCTTGCGGATGCTTTCCATGCACTGCCGACCCAAAACCATTTCGCCGGATCGCCCCGCACTTTGTTCGGGACCCCAAGGATCACCCGACCAGAGCGGCCTTGGATGTGGTAGCCACCGACAGACCCTTTCTGAACCGTCCGTTTGAATAGGTGGTTCATCTCCAACGGCGAGGGAAGGCAGTACAGTCGGTGACCACCGAACAAAGTGAGGGCGCAGACAATCTGGAGCCAGGCATTCGGCGTTAGCTGAAGCGGCGCCACATTCCAGGTGACCAGCAAGTTGGGGACGGCAAACGACAGTGGGAACCGCAGCCCAGCCTCCATTATCGCCTTATTCACGGCGACCATGCCCTCCGGAGGTTGGTCGGCTCGCTCGTTCTCGGCAGGCGCGAAAAGGTACACATCAGAAGGGACATGGTTCCTCGCCCTCCAGATGGCCAAGTCCTTCCTGGTCGCCGAGCTCCTGATCTGGCCAAGGGACCACGGGGAGTGCTGCGCGGCCCGGAACGGAGACCGCTTCGCGGATTGATAGGATGGGCAATCGAGTACTCCCGATAGTCGAACTTGGGACGCGGACCGGCCAATCTCTCCATAATTTCTGCGATGGCTGAATAGGCTTGGCCGAAGGCGCTATGTTGCTCCCAGTACGCCCTCACCACCAACTCCTTCTCGACCAACAAGCGTTTTTGCTCAACCGCCGCCTCCCTGGCAGCATCGGCCTCGTTGAGTAGTTCCTCGACTTCCACGGGATTAATACCGGCGCGGATAGCCTCGGCAGCTGTCTCCATGTAGAATTCCGTGGAGGTTCCTTCCCAGGCAGTCGAAGTCCCGGCGGCAGAGGTGGTGCCCATTTAAGACATTGTAGGTACTCCAGACATTCTCAAAAAGAAAAGGAAAAAGAGGATTGTTTCTTACCAAAGGATTGAGTCGAACGACGATCGACAGTCAAGGCTTCAAGAAATTTTGGCTATCTTCTTCTCCGACAAAATTGCGTAAAGGAGATTACAATGTAACCCTAGCCCTTTTTATAGGAGAAGGCGGGGGCTTCCGTGCAAATAAGGAGAATCTCGAGGGATGAAGTGCAACCGTCGGATAAAGTCGCAGTCAATGCCTCCCTTGAAACCTGCGTACGCGTCGTTTCAAGGACATGCCAGAAGAGAAGTCTTGACTAACCGTCGGACTCCCCCAATCGCATCGCGAAACGTACCCCCACGGAGTTTCGAGCCCGCTATTATTTCCCACTCTTTTCAGCGACCGAGTGGATCGTGCAAATTCAAAACCAGTCCGCTCGAAAAAAGATCGTCTAACTCATAAAAAGTCGCTCGTCTAAATCCAAGCGATCGCCAGTGGAGCCACCTCACCCCACGTCTTCGACATGAGAGCAAGATGGGGAGCAATTGTTGTGCGGCGATTAATACGCCTGGATGCCGATCGGCATAAGGCCGAGCGACCGAGTTCATGATCAAATGATCCACGGCAAACTTGCCAATCGAAGGTAACAGTCCATATTCGAGTATCTAGCGATCGAGTCCTATAAATAGAGAGCCTCCAGCAACTGGAAAAAGGCTCAGAGATTCAGCTAAAGAACTTAGCACTCCATCATTGTTACGAGAACTCACAGAGCATCATCTCTGGTTCTTCCGGCAATCACCAGCACTCAAGAGCTAGATACTAGGGTCTTTACACTCATTGTAATTGTACTCTAAGATTAATATTTCTACTCCCAAGTATTCGTATTAATAATATCTCGCGAGAGCATTCAAGCCCGGGACTAACAACCCCGACAAATCTTGTGTTATTTACTTCCCCACGGACGTGCTCTCGCATTTTGTTTGTTACTTGTCCATTCCAGCATATCATCTCTGGATAATATTTTGGGTAACAACACCGGACAACAAAAGACTTGAGGCCCCCGAACTAGTATCCTTCGAACCCTTCGCCGTCACCATGATCTTCCCGTGCCTTGCCTTTGCCTCAACCTAAAATACAACACAAGTATTTCGCCCAACACAGGGTCAGATATACATGATAAATGATTTCTCAAGATATTATACAATTCACATATATTAGATTTCAAGGAAAACATCCCGACTAACGAAGATACCCCTCGGGAGTATGAACGGTTAGTCACAAAACGTCGAACACATCCAAATATATATATATATGGACTATGAACGACCAAAATAGTACGACTCAAGATGGACATCACAGTACGCCCGATCTGGAAATGTGTCAGTGCACATGTACACCCCGTATACGGAATCCAGGATATACGTGGCACAATGTACCTAATTAGCCTCACGAACTACGTCTCGTGTGCACAGTCCAATACGGAAACATCCACGCATGACTATATATGTGCTTGTCTAAAAATCCAACACAATAACCAATCGGAACGTAGATATGATTCCGGATATGTCACGATACAACATGACAACGAATTCAATAAATCACATATCCAATTAAGGACCAAGAAACTCACCGAATGACAATAAGGATCGATGATATCAACAGTTCAACAGTAACGAACTTGGGAATGTGATCCCACGATGACAACGGAACATCATCAAGACTAATATCAAATCACAGATCACAAATTTATAAGTGTTTCATATACACGAAACGCATAATCATCACAAGAATCCAAATATCATTATAACCAAGCAAGATAACTTGCCTCAATACGGAGACGAGAATAATCCTTCCTTGTCGAACGAACAAACGGTCCTTGACTAATATCGGTTACTCGAACAATCAACCTTGTAAGGGATACAATCCATTCAATAACACATTCTCATAACTATCGATATCTAGTTTAACGAAACGATATCCTAAATTCAATTCGATTAGTTCAACTATCTTTGTATACATCATAATTCAATTTCAAGGATTCACATTAGCTTCAATTTATTCTCATTATCGGTTATCATACAAGGTGTTCTCTATTATTCGTATGGTTTAAACGGATGAGAATTTATCAAGAACAATCATCAAGGAGAACTTTGCTAAAATTAATATGCCGGTGGAATTTCTTAAAAACAACATCAATGTTTTGAAAGATATAATCCAAACAACTACATTTCATAAAACATTTATCAAAATGAAGGTTACTCAGCAGTTATCATCGTCCGAACGAATCATGAATTGTAAAATTATTACCATGTTCATCGGTTATGAGTTCACCTAGTTAAGTTAATGATATAGTCGAGTGATTCATCACAAGATCATCACAAAATCATCATCAAGGTGAATTAAACATCTATGAACTATAACCTTATGTTGATATAATTCAAGGTTCAACCAAATCCGATGAAAAACCTAAGTTCATCTAGTTCAAAATCTTCCTAAGCATGATAGTTTGATTCACTATAATGATAACAATTCTACAAATCGACCTATCTAAAATGAAACTAAGTATTATCATTGTCCTAGTGATGTTAATAGTCCAGCAAGGAGAATGTGTTTCTACTAAACATGATTACCACCATTTAAAACATCAAGAACACATCATGTCAAACCCTTAATCACCATATTCATCATTAAGTTGTTAAAAGCTTAACTACAAATATGTTTAGCTTGATTAATTCAACATTAGGTGAAGTATACTTTATCACTAACAGTATAACTACGAAATTATAGAGTGAAATCGTATAACATACCTTCAAAAATGAAGAAAAATACACCAAAACCATAAGAACACACTCTAAGCTTCAAGAATGACTCTAAACTTCCAATCAACAAGCTCCAAACCAAGATGCAAAGCTCAAACACAATTTGGAAGAAGGTAGAATTGATCTAGGGAGGCAGGGGGATGATTATAGGGGAGAAAAATTGGAGTTGTACGTGCAAAATGAAAGACACAAGTTGCCTTTTTATAACAGCACAGTTCGTTACGTACGTTGTCACATGTAGATAACGTACGTTAGCAACTTTACGTACGCTACACAAAAAGTATTACATACGTAGTCTACTACCACAGGCTACTGAACTAAAATATGAACATCATTACGTACGTTATGGCTTGGAGCATTATGTACGTAATGTAGGTAAACTAGGCTGCCTTAAAAAGGTCAGATATTCGAATCACGCCCGACCCCACACGTCGAAAGTTGAGATTGGATAAGACTACAAGCCTTACAAACGTAAACAGCACTTCCTTACGTACGTAAAACCAACAAGATAGCGTACGTTATGCAAAAGGGTTAGCGTACGTGAAACACAGAATTACTAGCCCAAAAATGCACTTATCTATACAACGTTGAGAAATAAATCATAGTGCGAATGATAGTTATATTCAAGTCTATTATGATATATTCCAACATCAATAAATATTAAACAAATGAAACAAGACTACAATAGCATTGAATTATCCGAATAATACAACAGTAGGTAAGAATTTCCGTTGGATATTACACCATAGTCGATCATATGACTTAGATCCGGTACATACTTTCTCAACTGAGAAACATGAAAAACGTTGTCACTACTAGAAAAAACGGCTTTAGTGACGCTCAAAAGTGTCACAATAGGTGGTGTATTGTGACGCTTTTGCTATAGTGACGCTTTTCGAAAGCGTCACCTGATTTGGCGTTTCAATAGACCGTTGTTGTGACACTTAAAAGGCGTTGCAACAGATATCTAATGTGACGCTTTCTTGCATATTGTGACGCTTTTCATGCATCACATGAGTAAGCTTTAGTGACGCTTTTTGCCATTTTTTGCGACACTTTTTGGCGTCATACAAGTGAATTGTAGTGACACTTTTTAACATCACTAGAGTTAATAACTAACTTAACTACTTTTATTAGTGACATATTTTGGCGTCACAATAGCGTATTATAGTGACACTTTTTAGCATCACGTAAAAAACATAACTACCTTAACTAACTCTTTTAGTGACTCATTTTTGCATCACAATAGTGTGCTATAGTGACACTTTTTAACATCACATAAAAGTTTATAACTACGTTGACTACCTATTTTTGTGACGCCTACAAGTATCACTAAATAATTTCAAGTAACATATTTTGCTATAATGACAATTGTCAAGTAAAACGTAACATTTTCTTTAAACATAAAATGTTGCTAATTATAATAGTATGAATAGTTGTTTTGTAATAACAATAGCAACATAAAATTTTAATGTCCAACTCAAATACCAAGATCTATAACAGTAAAAATAAGATCCCAAACAGTAAACATAAGAGAATCTCAAACAACATTGCGGTCCAAATTACAAAAAAAGTAAGTTTTCATCTTAATGTCAATTAACTCCAAAATAAACCGAAAGTCTTTCATGTCACTTTTCTTATCTCGCATCTTCCACTTCAACCTATAATAATAAACGAAAGAAAAAATTAATGATACTAAAATACTAAAAGAACAAGCAAACGATAATAATGAAAGATTATTAGAAAAGACTTACCAAACACTTTGGCCAAGCAATGCTACCTCCTGTAGCTTGTCCAATAAATTTGACACTTCCAATTGTCCTTATTAATGCATGATCATATTTAATTGGCACGGTAACTTTCACTTCACACCAATCAACACCCAATTCTTCATTCCCGACTAGCTTTGATGGATTTAAGCTTTGAACGGAACCTTTCGCAATATAATTTTGAGTAATCATGTCTTTCAAAAGAACCTTTGCTCCAACTGGATCATACATTTCAAGAATGGAAAAACCCATTATAAATAACGAAAAAAAAGTAATAACACGTAAAAGCCTGTTACGAGTAGCGGATAACACGTAAAAGCCTGTTACGAGTAGCCCGGATAACACGAAAAACCACAGTACGAGTAGCCCGGTTTGGTCAAGACTATGTTAAATTAGAGAACAGAGCATATGTTTACGGCCAAACTGCTTTTGAATAGAAGAACAAATTACCAAACATACGGAAAAACCACATTCTGACGGCAACCGGATAACACCTTTGTTTTTCAAGATGGCTGTAATTTAACATTCTGAAAATCCCAGATAACACACTGACCATATCAAAAAGCCCAGATATTCCTTCAATCATGTAGAGTAAATCTAGAAACAAGGGGATTACAATACAGAACTCGAACGAAGATGTACAGCAACTGCCATGTTCAAAACATGAATGGAAATGTTGTAACTCTACATGAAATCGCAGGCATACTGTACTCAGTGCAAGAGAGAACAACATTTCCATTCTTGAAATTACAGCCATAGTTGAAATCGCCTGATTCCATTCGGGCAGGAAAGTGTACTGGACTCGGTTAAATTACAGCCATACTTGAAATTACAGCCATACTTGTAAAGTACAGCCGTACTTGAAATCGCCTGAATTATCGAGTCCAAGCAGTATGCTGCTGACAGGAGCATATGTTTGTATTAAACGGCAGTATGCCTGCGACAGGAGCATATGTTAAATTACAGCCATACTGTTTTTCAGAATAGAAGAACAAATTACCAAACATACACAGAAACGACAATCTTTGACTGGAGCATTGTATTATGAACAGGAGCATATGTATTACGAACAGGAGCATATATATTTTGAACAGGAGCATTGTTTTAATAAGCTCCCAGTGAAACACAGCATATGTATTATGAACAGGAGCATTGTTTTAAAATACGAGAGGCATCCTGTTTCAAATTAGTCCAAAATGACCTATTACATATTAATATATTCATGGTATTCTATATAACTTCCCGACAATACATCTAAATATATTCATGGTATTCCATATAACATGACATCACATAATAGCTACTATAAGTACTATGTACGTACTTGCAAGGGAATAGAACGGGTACTTGAGGGTTGAGCAGACCGGGCAATTACAGAATTGCGCAAGGTTGATGGGGAAGATCCCTTTGTCAATCTTGAATGATCATTTCCACTCGAGTCCACTTTGCTCAACAACATTTGAATTAACTTGTCCTTCTCTTCTAGTTGTATCGTCAATGCTTCTTTTTCCATGACAATGCGATTGATATCATTATGGCCAAGTGAATGGTCACCATATACCTGCTTCGCAGTTGTTCCGTAACCATACATGCGCACTCGTCCACCTTTATCTTCTCCAAGGACTTGGGCATATATGTCATTTGGACCTTTGTCCAGTGCACCCGGGGGTAGTTGACTCTTTAATTGTCGCATTTTTTCCTATTTACAAATTTAACTAAAAAAAATCATTCGGGGTCATATATATTGTAATGTTGTAGTAAGAAAAAATATTACGAAGTACTAGAAAAGATTCACCAATGCATTTGTAACTTCGGATTAGATGTATTCCCATCTCGAGAATAACATTTTGCAAAAATATCCGCTCGGCTCAGCTCCTTTATTCCCGCCTCCTTACAGTTTCATCATCATCCTCATATATCCCAACATTAAGTGCGACTTCTTCCTACACCAAAAACTTCTCTATTTTAATCATCACCCTTTAAGTTATAATTAGTTCAAAATGAAAAGTAGTTACCTTAGCAGATTCATAAACTTGAGCAAAACTCTTTTCCAGTAATATGTTGCATTTTCTTCATTGATCTATTTTTTTATTACGCTTCGCTAGTGTACTATCGAGTTCAATCATACCAGAAGTTAGAGACAATAATAAAATGACTCTTTAACATAAAAATTATGAATCGCACCTTTGCGTTTTCACTGCACCAATGTTCAACAAGAAATTTCCAATGTTCTTCCGTCACCCTCTCATCACGTGTATCAGGCCTCTTACGTAAGTTTTGTTCCAAACTTAAGTTTGGATTAAAATATAATTTTTTAATTCTACATTTGAAAATCCTCCAACTTCTAGCTAAAGCTTTCAAAACAATCTTTTCATATCCAGAAATAACAAAGCTCCCCTACAAAAATGTAATAACCATGTAACGTTGGTAAATCACTACAATAATATATATCAATTCTATAAATTTATACCTTGATCATGCTCAACATTGTTTTTTTGTTGGGGTCTGGTACCCTATGCCAATCTGGGTAATTAAGTGGAGCTACTTTCCCATTTCTTGCAATAGACCCCACAAATTCAACAAATTTGCT
This sequence comes from Orobanche coerulescens, assembly GCA_033398695.1. Taxonomy (NCBI): domain Eukaryota; kingdom Viridiplantae; phylum Streptophyta; class Magnoliopsida; order Lamiales; family Orobanchaceae; genus Orobanche; species Orobanche coerulescens. Next base: position 59,737,632 of record CM065803.1, read on the forward strand.
TTTATTAGACCAATGGGTTTTCCATACCGATTGAATGAAACCTTCAGAGGCTGACTTTTGTTGTCAGAGCTTATGGCATAAATGTGAGGCATATAAGTAAATCCTCTAGTTTTATGTTGTTTACAAGTGGCATCTACACATACAAGAAAATTAAGTTTTATAACAATATTGAAAGGGACAAATTATATCATGTGTATATGATGTAGTATCATGTGTAATATGATGTAGTATACCTTGGGACTCAACATGATCTGTATTTGCTAACTTGTTAACATTTTCATCCACCCGGTTATCTACACCAAGAATGGGTATTCGCTTCTTTTACTATTATTCACATTCCTAACACTCCGCCTTCTTGTTATTGCTCCAAGGTCCTCTATATCAAGGTATGAAAACACAATTTAAGTAACAACAATCAACATATACTAACTTAAAAAATGGACAACCAATACCTTCAGATTGTACATTACAGGCATCATTTAAACCATCAACTTCATTTGTACTTTGCTTTCCCCTTTTGAGTGCTCCAAGGTTATCCGAATTACAAAATCCAAACTCTATATAACTAATAACTATCTGAATTACAAAATCCAAACTCTATATAACTAATAACATCAAGAATACACATTAAGTTTGACAAGATGACACATCAATATCGCTACATTTTCTAATCTATTTCATACCTTGAGAATGTAAATTTTGCTCATCCATTGAACCATTAATCGCTTTTGTACTTTGCCTTCCCATTTTTGTTGCTCCAAGATTCTCTACATTATGAAATTCAAACACTATATAACTCAGAATAGTCAAGTAAATATATAATAAGTTGAATAAGATGACAGATCAATACCGCTATGCTACATTTATAATCTATTTCATACCTTGCGAATGTATATTCTTGTCATCAATTAAATCAATAATCGCTTTCGTACTTTGCTTTCCCATTGTCATTGCTCAAGGGTCTCAAATCGATTAAATCATCAATATTTGGAGCACTTTGTTGGCCACTACCTAATGTGTATTTTCCGCGACTATGGATAAAATTTGCACTTTTCTGTCCTTGCTTTATTACTACAATTAAACAACTCGATTAATGGGACAACTTATTTTTTCAGCCAATATAATAAATGTAAAGTTACTAAAAATACATGGACACAATATGTATACAGATATGTACCGGAGGGTCGAGATACCGCTCATTGGCATTCGATCTTTACTTTTTAGAAGATAACTGGAATACTAGTAACTCTTGGTCCCGTTTGGACACACAACATTATCTATTAAGAATGTAAAATACCGACCAAAGAATTACGGTAAAGATTAAGAAATATAAACAAGACATATATGTATATGTACTGTAACGAACCTCGACGACCATCATGTTTCTTACCGAGATCTCCATCTGTATTTGTATCACTCCATTGTCACAATCGTCTAAGGGTAAATGCAACCTTCTCTCGCCACTATTAGAAAAATTACTTCTTTGCCCTCTCGCCATTGCTATAAGATCATTCCTAGTAATAACGTGGCCCTTAACCATTTTTCTGCAATTAAGAATCTTGGAAAAAAATATAATGAGGAGCAATATAAGTAAAAGTATATTTTCAATAAGGTAAATTTCACTAAAATTAAAAATCCAGAACTAGAACAATTAATTTCTCAAAAAACATAAGAAACTGATCAACTATCTCAAATAGAAAATAAGAACTCCTAATAGGACTCTATTCTTCTTCTGCTAGAGTAGGAGGCACCCCTTCGCGAACCCAAAAAATGTCTGAAATCCCATCATTGGGTGGTTCGTTACATGGTGTGCTTTGAGCTATGATGTCGATATCACTTATTATTAAGTCATTTCCATCCTCAAATTTCTCTCTCGGTTTAGTTTTTACAACAACATGCCATCCTCTATCAGAAGGATCCTCCACATAGAAAACTTGTTGTACTTGAGATGCAAGAACAAACGGCTCACTCTGACGCTTTATGTTTGTAAAATTCGCTAATGTGAACCCATCACTATCTTGCTTTAATCTTCTACCCTTTGTGACCCAATCACACTCAAATAGTACAACTCTCTTTCCTTGGAGATAGTTTAACTCAATTATGTCTTTCACAATCCCATAATAGGTCAAATCAGAAGAGATGGGTCTTTTGTCTTTTTTGCTTGCAAAGCTGGTCGTTGCTGCACTAACCATCACTCCACAATTTTGAGTTTTTCTTTTTTTTCTCAACTTCCCTGGTGTGAAATCTGAAACCATTAGCAACAAACCCTTTAAATCTTTGACCCACTGGAAGTGGCCCTCTCGCAAGGCATGCGATATCACTTTGAATCATGTCATCAGCATCATAATGATCAAGTCCTGACACCTGGTGAAAAAATCATGTCAACAATATCGAAAACACATAACCAAAAAAATAAAATACTTACTAGGCTAGAGAACCATTTGGGAAAATCACACCGTGAATTGCTCGATCTCATGTTCGGGAACGACGCATCTTACGTCTGATCATTGACTCATGATCACTGCACAACGTAAATATAATTGTCATGTGATGATTTAATGGATAAGGATTTTGTAGGTGAAAATTAGTCGCTTACTCTATTGTAGACTTAATTTCTTCACAATTAAAAAGCACGTATCTATGTGCTTTTCCTAAGGTTTTATTGTCTAGAACCACTGGTTGTCCTGTGGACAGAGGCCGACCAGCCATTGAGAAGATTTCCAGGCCATCATTATTTGTGTGATCTCTTTCCTCATTTCGACTAAGTCGATTACGCCTTGTTTCTACGTGATCATCAAAGTAAAGGGAACAAAATGATAAGCACTCCTCTGCTAAATAACCTTCTGCAATTGACCCTTCAGGTCGGCCTTTGTTGCGGACATAAGATTTAAGCGTGCTCAAGTACCTTTGACAATATAGAAAACAAAATATATTACAAAGTATTATGTTCAAATCATAAAAGAGTTTGACAAAAAAATGAAAAGTTACCTCTCAGGCGAATACATCCATCGATAGTGAATCGGACCTCCTAATTTTGCCTCGGTAACCAAATGCACGCTTACATGAACAAGAATATCGAAAAATGCAGGAGGAAATATTTTTCAAGCTCGCATAGTATTATTGATATATCATTTTCCATTCTAACCAAATCACCGTGATGGAGTGTCTTGGAACACAATTCTTGAAAGTACTTGCACAAACGAATAATAGGTGAACGAACATAACTTGGTAGCAGTTGCGTAGTGCTATAGGTAATAATTGTTGCATTAGTATATGATCATGGCTCTTATTAATGAAAATCTTTTGAGGCTTTAGCCGCACACATTTTGATATATTTGAGGCATATCCATCGTGCACTTTTATGTTTTTCAACACCATGCAAAATTGATGTTTCTCATTTTTATCCAATTCAAAACAAGACGCAGGTAACCATTCTCTACCATTGACATCTACGAAAGGATGAAGTTCGGGTCTTACACCTTTATCTTTCAAGTCTAGGCGTGCATTTTTGTTGTCCTTGGACTTATCAGAGCTCAACAACGTGTATAAAATCTTATCACACACATTCTTCTCAATATGCATAACATCGAGATTGTGGCGTAATAAATTACTCTTCCAATATGGCAACTCAAAGAAAATACTCTTTTTCTTCCAGCCATAAGGCAAGCCTTGGGCACCTATTAGTTTCCCAAATTTATTTTCAATGTGTTTGACTTCATCAAACACCTCTAAACCTGTAGGATAAGGAGGGGCTTCTCTATGCTCCTCTTTCCCAATAAATGAGCGTGTATCATTACGATAAGGATGGTTACGAGGTAACAATATTCGATGTCACATGTAACATTGCTTATGGGAGTTTTTCAAATACTCTGAGTTCGTGTTTTGAAGACACACTGGGCATGCATATTTTCCTTTAGTACTCCAACCCGACAAATTTGCAAGACCAGGAAGATCACTTATAGTCCACAATAATGCCGCATACATTTGAAAATTTTGCTTTCTTGAAGCATCGTATGTCTTAACACCTACATCCCACAATTCCTTTAATTCAGCAATTAAAGGTTGCAAGTAGACATCAATGTTATTTCCTGGTTCACTGGGACCAGGTATAAGTGTAGACAACATAAAATATGACTTCTTCATGCACTCTCCAGGTGGTAAGTTATAAGGCATTAAAACAATTGGCCAAGTACTATGGTTAATCATCATGCTTCTGAATGGACTAAATCCATCAGCGAACAAGCCTAATCTTACATTTCGAGCATCCTTAGCGAAATTTGGATGATTGTAATCAAATGTCTGCCAAGCTGGAGAGTCAGCTGGGTGTCTCATGATACCATCATCTATGCGCTCATATGCATGCCATGCCATATTGGATGCAATTTTAGTTGTCATGAACAATCTTTGAAGCCTTGGCTTCAAAGGAAAATGCCAAAATGACTTGTTTGACACTTTGTTTTTTTTGTCTTCCTAGAGTTTTCAACGCTTGAAACATCACCTTCCAGAACTTTCCACCGAGACTCACCGCAAGTATCACAAAGTGTTTTGCTTTCATTTACACCCCAATATATCATGCAATCATTTATGCATGAGTCTATCTTTTGGTAATGAAGTCCTAAATCTCTCAATATTTTTCTTGTTTCATAATAATTTTTTGGAAGTTGGACTCCATCTGGAAAAGATTCTCTAAGTAAATCTAGCATCATACAAAATGACCTATCACTCCAGTGCCCAAGGCACTTTATTTGATGCATGCGAACAAGGAAAGAGAGTTTCGAGAACTTTTTGCATCCAGGATACAGTTCCTGTTCAGCGTCATTAAGAAGCCTACAGAACTTTTTAGCTTCTTCATTGGGTCTCTCGCCCACGATATTAGAATTAAATTGCATATCGTTATCGTCACCAAACATAGGAAATTGATCATAAATCAACTCGCGCATATTATCAGACGTACCTGCACCACTGCTATATGCGTCAACTAAGGGCACCGTGTTCGAAATTGACTCACCATGGAACACCCATTTAGTATAGCCTTTCAGAAAACCTCTTGTAATTAGATGTGCTTTGACAATTTTTAGTTCTCTACATATTCCATTTTTACACTCTTTACAAGGACACAATATCAATCCATCATTTGAATTCGAAAATGCAAAGTTCAAAAAGTATTGCACCCCTAGCTTGTAGGCATCCATTAACCTTGGTAATTCCATCCAACTCCTATCTGTATCCATACTCTGGATGACAATAACATATTAATTTAAAAATATAAACATTAAAGAAAGCAAATCAAGAGAGTTAGAAGGAGAAAAAGCAGAGATGACAATCGTAGACATTACAAAAGAACACATAATAAATCCTTTTGTTTTATCCGACCTTTGTCGACCAACATGACAATCATAACAATTTAACCTCATAACTCGTTACAAGTATATAACCTAGCCACTAACTTATCGCCCATAATTTTATTCCACATAATTGCAAGATATTGCACATTAAACTCATAAAATCTTAAAACACCGAACTAAAAACCAAAATGCAAAAACTTGGCTATATGTAACAAAGATCACATCAACATGACAATCATAACACTTTAACCTTAGAACTCCATACAAGTATATAAACCTAGCCAATAACTTACTGCAAATTCGTAACATACTTGCAACCTTATTATTCTTTTCTTTAATTAAAGTAAACAAAAATGTAGCAATAAAAGAAAGAATTCGATAAGAAATCGCCATTTTCCTGACCGAAAATCACAAAGATCAAGAAAGGGAGCACACAGCTGATGAGACTCAAATTCAGGGACTCGATTTGAATTTTGAGATTAAAACCCGTTTAAATTAAAACCGGGATCCTCAAGCTCTTGACAAAGATCCGAGGAACACTTCCGGTCCAGGCAACAAGAAGATTAGTGCTGTTTTGGATTTTAAGGTTTTAATTTGTTTGAGTTTTAATTAATAAGAAAACAAGTCACCCTGAAAAATGAATCCAACAGCAAAAATAGGCCGCGGCAAGCGAAACAGCAAGTAACACTAAACAATTCAAGGACAGCTACTGCGACAATAGAACCGAGCTAGCAAAGAATAATTAAAAACGAGGTTCAAGTCAACGAGCCGTAATCGCCTCCGAGGAGTCCTCTAATCAATTAACTTATCTTATGTGTAATCCTAGTTCACTTAAACAGTAAAGAAAATCCAAATTTTACAGGTAATATTTTTTACCGAGAAATTACTGAATCAACTAAAAATTAATGGAACTATACTTACCTGTAAGGCAATAAGATTGTTCACTACTGCCCTTCATCAAAACCATAAGGAAACATATTAAAAATAACATATCAATCTTCAATAAAGAGTTGAGGCAAAGATTCGAGATTTTATTTCTAATAAAACAAAATCTACATTGATCAGTTATTGGTACAAAATTAAACAAATAAAAAGGTTATACAATCACTAAACACAGAGACAAAAAACGGGGCTGTAATATTGACATGTTCTCTGTGGAGACAAGAGAAAAAATTTCTCTCAAAGTTCTCCTCCTTATCTCCGATTACAAAAGAACACATAATAAATCCTTTTGTTTTATCTGACCTTTGTCAGACCAACATGACAATCATAACAATTTAACCTCATAACTCGTTACAAGTATATAACCTAGCCACTAACTTATCGCCCATAATTTTATTCCACATAATTGCAAGATATTGCACATTAAACTCATAAAATCTTAAAACACCGAACTAAAAACCAAAATGCAAAACAATTGGCTATATGTAACAAAGATCACATCAACATGACAATCATAACACTTTAACCTTAGAACTCCATACAAGTATATAAACCTAGCCAATAACTTACTGCAAATTCGTAACATACTTGCAACCTTATTATTCTTTTCTTTAATTAAAGTAAACAAAAATGTAGCAATAAAAGAAAGAATTCGATAAGAAATCGCCATTTTCCCGACCGAAAATCAAAAAGATCAAGAAAGGGATCACACAGCTGATGAGACACAAATTCAGGGACTCGATTTGAATATTGAGATTAAAACCCGTTTAAATTAAAACCGAGATCCTCAAGCTCTTGACAAAGATCCGAGGAACACTTCCGGTCCAAATAAGAAGATTAGTCTTGTTTTGATTTTAAGGTTTTAATTTGTTTGAGTTTTAATTAATAAGAAAACAAGTCACCACGAAAATGAATCCAACAAAGAAAATAGGCCGCGGCAAGTTAAACAATAAGTAACACTAAACAATTCAAGGACAACATCTGCGATAATAGAACCGAGCTAGCAAAGAATAATTAAAGACGAGGTTCAAGTCAACGGAGCCGTAATCGCCCTCCGAGGAGTCCTTTAATCAATTAACTTATCTTATGTGTAATCCTACTTCACTTAAACAGTAAAGAAATTCCAAATTTTACAGGTAATATTTTTTTATTGAGAAATTACTGAATCAACTAAAAAATACTGGAACTATACTTACCCAGAAGGCGATACGATTTTTCACTACCTGCCTTCATCAAAAACCATAAGGAAACATATTAAAAATAACATATCAATCTTCAATATTGAGTTGAGGCAGCATTCGAGATTTTGTTTCTAATAAAACAAAAAGGTTATACAAGCACTCAACGGGGCTGTAATATTGACAAAGGTTATACAAGCACTAAACACAGAGACAAAAAACGGGGCTGTAATATTGACATATTCTCTGTCGAGACAAGAGAAAATATTTCTCTCAAAGTTCTACTCCTTATCTCCGATTACAAAAGAACACATAATAAATCTAACACAAAAACTTACCTTAGAAGATTCAGTCATCCAGTGATGGCGCAAGCTCGAATCCGTAAGCGTCAGCAACGACTAAGGGACCGAGTTCAAAGATGAATGAACATACGCGCAAAATCGAAGGCCAACCGAAGAAGAAATGATTCATGAGATCGAAAAATTTTCAGAGGTAAGGAGAGATGAAGATATTCGACTGGATGGAGGCGGAGCAGATTAGATTCATTAAGCGGTGCAAATTAGGTTAAGAGATAGAAGCGGTGTAGAGAAAGTAAAATATTAAAGCGTCACATAATATAAATATAAAATTAATAAAACATTAAAATGTCATTACATGTACATATAGCAACACTTGTTTAAAAGTGTCACAAAAAAAGTGTCACTATAAGGGTATTTTTCTAGTAGTGTGTGGACATGATTCAAAGCTAGAGATAACGCCAAGTGATAAGCTAGTTCTCCAATCCTGTCTAAAATCTCGAATGGTCCGATATATCTCGGACTAAGTTTCCTTTTCTTTCCGAAATGGAAAACTCCCTTCGTCGGCCACACCTTGAGTAGAACGTGGTCTCCTACCTCAAACTCTAGAGGTCGACGACGAATATCAACATATAACTTCTGTCGACTCTAGGCAGTCAACAATCGATCTCGAATGATAGAAATTTTCTTCTTAGTTTTCATCAACATATCCAGTTCTGTCCTAACTAACTTCGAAGCTTCATCCCAAAATAATGGCGATCTACACCGCCTACCATAAAGTGCTTCGAATGGTTCCATTTTTATCGACGCATGCCAACTATTATTGTAGGTAAATTCGATCAACGGTAAATGAAGTTCCCAATCACTACTCCAATCTTGGGCACAGACCCGCAAGATATCCTCTAACGTCCGAATCATCTGATCGGTATGACCATCTGACTGTGGATGAAAAGACGTATTCAATTTCAACTTGGTGCCCAAGGCCTGATGGACCGCTTGCCAGAAATGTGACACAAAATGGCCATCCCGATCAGAAATAATAGTTTTAAGGGTAACGTGTGTTAGGAATACTTGTTAGATTTTGATGATGTCATCATTATATTCAAATGATTGTTTAATACTTGGTAAAATGTAAGGAAGAACCAAATGAGTATCTTCCATAGGCCACATAAGTTAGGCTTAAAAATCAGCTAAGTGTAACTCAGATGAGTATCTATTAGCCGAGTCTTGGTCAACTCAACTGATCAGATAAGGTTGACCACAGTCGAGTCATATCAGGCAACCCTTATCATAGAAGTTCTGGTCAACAATTTAAGCAGCAAAGTTGGACCAGACTGCAGTCAAGAAGGACTGTCAAGTCATCTGAAGTCTGACCATCAGGTCAGTCAAGTTCAATCAGGTCAGAAGACTTCAGACAAGTCAGGTACTTCAGAGAAGTCGACATCATAGAAGGTTGACTGCACATCAGATAGGTTGACCACAGAGAGATCAGTTAAGTGATCAGCCAAGTACTCCAGTCCACGTCAGCATGCATTGAATAGTCAATATTTAGGGAAAGTCACATGCGGGCGATTAGAGAAAGATTGGAGAGATTCCCGGAAAGGAAATGAATTAAGTAATTCATCCTGACCCACCACTAGAGACTTTAATCTTATTATATTCAAAAGATTTGGCGCCATCACATGGAAGTATTCACAACGGTCGGAGTTGGATTAAAATATAGGAATCCAGCCTTGCAACGTTCAAAAAAAGAAACAAAGAAGTCTATTTCTCCAACGGACGGATTTGTTACAGATTTTCAGTGGCTATGAAGAAATGCTCAAGGATCGACACCTATATATATCTGAAGATTTAAAGATGAGCAGTACGATCCGAACAACACTTACAAGCAATCAAAGCAAACAAAGCAATCAAAGCGAACAATAGCATCGTGAAAGAGAAAGAGTTCAAAAGTTCTTATATAAAGAAGCTCTTAGTTGTAGAAGACAATCACTCGTGTCTTTAAAATCTCAGTTTGGGGTACTTCACTGGTTGAGTTCAAGAGATTGTAAAGGCATCCAAGGATCATAGATCAAGAGGTGCAAGGCAGTCAAAGGGAGTTGCAACAGCAAGGAATTCCACTAGTTGGAAGCTGTTGTAATTGGTTGAATCACTGTAATATTTATCACTGGTTGAGAATTATAGTGAATTCATATCCAACTGGTTTGGAGAAAAGTGGATTAGTAGAGGATTACCCCACCTCTGAGACCACTATAACTGCCTGCGTGTTTTACTGCTTTCATCATCATACTTACCTGCTGCATACATACTTAAGGGTTCCGGTGATTATTTCTGTATTCGTCATCAGCTGACTTCCGCACTTACATTGACTACATACGACTCTAAGTCATCTATACCATCAGCTGAGAAACTCATCCTTTGTGGCAAAGAGTTTCAATAAGTCTATTCATCCCCCCTCTAGACTTATTCCTGGACGACTTGTGACCTACAAGTGGTATCAGAGAGATTGGTTCAATATTTCAAGAACCAGATCCATATGTTTAAGTCCCCTGCGTGGGCAACATTTTGATATTTAACTTATGTCTCATGTACTCCGTTAAAATGTTTTGGCCGAGGCCACAGCCTTATTTACTTTTTTGGGTACATCTTTCATGTTATCATTGTGGTTCATGTGTCACGAGTTAGCCTGGTAGACCTCACGGGGGTCCTACGGTGTGTAATGTCCCTTTTGTGAATTGGGATGTTACAATTATGGTATCAGAGCTTAGGTTTTGAATACCTAGGCTGTCGGTGAAATTTGGGTCTGTCAGTTGCATCATTAGAGTCAGTTGTTGAGCCTAATATCATCATGCTACCGTCTTTTCGTGCGACCCGTGGCTGTAAGTCTCCTCGAACTCTTATATTTCTGTAATCCGTTTTCTTGTACTGTTCGGGATTGTGACTTGTGTTACCAACCTTGTGAATTGTGAATCTTTCTGATCTTGTTCTTTTCTTATTTTCCTTCCGTATGTTGAGAGGCCGTGGTAGACCGGCTAGGGGACGCGGCCGAGGCCGTGGTCGTGGTGCTGATAATGAGGAGGGCTCACTTTCCCAGTCCTCTGCGGACTCAGCCTCTCACTCAGTGCCGTCGGGTAATAATGCCGACGCTGGCTATCGCCGATTTGCCAGCTTGGTAGCCCAACTTACTCAGATAGCTCAGGGTGGACGTCAGAATCCGCCCCCGTCACCAGAAGAGGAGGCTAGTAAGTGGCTTCAGACGGTGACTAAGATGCACCCTCCTCGTTTCTCCGGATCTTCTGACTCCCTCGGTTGGGAGAATTGGCTCTTTCAGTTGTCCAGGACCTTCGATGCCGTAGCTTGTCCTGAGGACAGGAGGGTACACATTGCCCAGCACTCCCGGATAAGGAAGTGCGGAATGGTGGGAGGCCGTTGCGCCTGCAGACCGTCGGGCCACTTGGGATGAGTTCGTGGCTGCTATGGAAGCGTAATATTGTCCGCCGCTACCAAGGAGCGCAGACTGTGGAGTTCTTCACCGCTACACCTCGGATGTGCCTATTTCTCGTGCCATCATTTCTTACAATCAGCATTGGGCTTCGTGAGGGATCAAGTGAGAACGGAGGCCGATAAAATCCGTTACTTCAATATGCGCATGAAGCCGCATATTAGGCCAGATGGCGCCGCTCATGTGTGCCACTTTGAAGGAATACTGTGATCGCGCCCGGCGATCGAGATGGTTGTCCGGAATCGAGTCGGTTTCGGAAGCTAAGAAGCGTAAGACTACCGGTGGGTTCTCGGCCGGAAAAGGTGGTCCGGGTTGAGGTCTCGCTCGCTCCTACACTGGAAGAGGCCGCTTCTTCAGCCGTGGATCTCGTGGTAACCGTCACCCGATCTGTTGCGCTTGGAGAGTTTGTTTTAATTGCGTCATCCCGAGCACGTTGTGAAGGGTTGCCCACTTCCGTTAGTTACTTGCTTTACTTGCGATGCATCGGCATCGAGCGGCTCATTGTGAGAGGGCCACTGTGGCCGCTAGATTTACGACTACCACCGCCGATCGGAGGATCACAGTTCACCGACTACTCATGTTCCGCAGGTTCGAGTCGTGGTAGAGGTGAGTCGGCCGAATCGCGCGCAGCCAAGTTCGGCTCACCCATCCCCGATTATATCGGATGAGGCGCACGGAGGAGGCAGACATTCAGTGGCGTCGGTACCACTCGATCCTTTCTCATCCGGCCAAGATTTTTGATTCGGGTGCGACCCATTCCTTTATAGCTTCGGATTGTGTGAATCGTATTGGTTTTGACCGCTTGTTTGAGTGTGAGCCGTTTGTAGTGGGTACGCCCGGGATCGTATGGTTGGGGACCGGGAAGTTAGGGATTGCCCGGTGAGGATCGGGAGCCGGATTGGCCCTCGAATCTCATTGTTATAGACCTCAAGGGTGAGGATTTGATCCTCGGGGACGATTGGTTTGATCGTCATGGTGCTATCATGAACTATCGGACTCGTACCATCACGATAGTTGCCGAGGACGGCACCGAGCATACTCTCGTCGGCTGTAAGCCGGGTAGATCGGGGTGTGTGATTAGCGCCTTGAAGGCGATGAAACTTTTGAACCAAGGTTGTGTCGGCTACTGGTGTTTCGCTCTGCAGGCGGAAGATGGTGGGGTTGACATATCGTCGATTCCAGTTGTTAGCGAGTATCCCGATGTATTTTCGGATGACTTGCCGGGATTACCACCACATCGAGAGGTGGAGTTTCCTATTGACCTTGAGCCAAATGCGGCCCCTATTTCTCGAGCACCGTGCCGTATGGCACCGTCGGAGATGCTAGAGTTGAAGAATCAGTTGGGAGAGTTGTTAGATAAAGGGTATATTCGACCGAGCGCATCGCCTTGGGGTGCGCCTGTACTTTTTGTCAAGAAGAAGGATGGATCGCTTCGTTTATGCATCGACTATCGAGAATTAAACAAGCTAACCATCAAAAATAAATACCCTTTGCCCAGTATTGACGATTTGTTTGATCAGCTTCAGGGGGCGACAGTCTTTTCAAAGATTGATTTGCGATCGGGCTACTACCAGTTGAGGATTCGGGACGTCGATATTCCGAAAGTCGCCTTCTGACGAGATATGGCCATTACGAGTTTGTGGTTATGCCTTCAAGCTAACTAATGCCCAGAGTTGTTCATGCAGTTGATGAACAAAGTTTTTATTGAGTATCTGGACAAATTCGTAGTCGTTTTTATTGACGATATTCTCATCTATTCACGGAGTCGGGAGGAGCACGCCTTACATCTTCGGATTGTATTAGACACTTTGAGGGCTGAGCAGTTGTACGCGAAGTTCTCTAAGTGTGAGTTTTGGCTCGAGGAAGTGACGTTCCTCGGGCATGTGATTTCAGCAGAGGGAGTTCGGGTAGATCCGCAGAAGATAGAGGCAGTGATGGCTTGGGAGCCGCCTAAGAATGTGAAGGAGGTGAGGAGTTTTCTGGGTCTTGCCGGCTATTACCGTAGATTCGTTGAGGGATTTTCTAAGATCGCTAGACCACTCACTCAGTTGCTCCAGAAAACTCAGAAGTTCGAGTGGACTGCAGACAGGCAGGACAGTTTTGACGAGTTAAAGAGACGTTTGACTACCGCACCCGTGTTAGCGTTGCCTCAGGGGAACGAGGATTTCGTAGTGTACAGTGATGCTTCGGGCCTTGGTCTAGGATGTGTTTTGATGCAGAGAGACAGAGTGATTGCGTATGCGTCCCGCCAGTTGAAACCTTATGAGGTGAATTACCCCACGCATGATTTGGAGTTAGCTGCGGTCGTTTTCGCCTTAAAGATCTGGAGGCATTATCTCTATGGGTCGTCGTGTAAGATTTTTACCGATCACAAGAGTTTGAAGTATATCTTCAGTCAGAAGGAGTTAAATATGAGACAGCGTAGGTGGTTGGAGCTAATTAAAGATTACGACCTCGAGATACTTTACCATCCGGGTAAGGCTAACGTAGTGGCGGATGCGTTGAGCCGTAAGCCGATGGCGTTGCAGATGTTAGAAGTACTTACACCGCAGAGTAGGATCCAGCGAGATCTTATTTGTCAGAATATTGAGGTTTGGGTTCAGAGTTTAGGCCGATTATGTGCATTAGAGATCACTTCGTCCTTGATCGATGATATCAAGGCGAAACAGTATGATGATCCGTGTTTGGTCCAGTTGAGGGAGGATGTGAGGCAGGGGAAAGCCCCTGGATTTGTGGTTGAGGATGATGGCGTTCTGAGATTTCGCGGCAGACTATGTGTACCGAATGATATTGAGCTGAGACAGAAGATCTTGAGTGAAGCTCATACCACGCCTTACTCCATACATCCTGGTACGAATAAAATGTACAAGGATGTGAGGAGCAACTACTGGTGGAGTAATTTGAAGACAGACGTTAGCGAGTTTGTGTCGAGGTGTTTGACTGTCGGCGAGTTAAGATCGAGCATCGGCGACCAGCGGGTTTTTGCGACCACTTCCTATCCGGAGTGGAAATGGGAGGATATTTCTATGGATTTCATTACTAATATGCCTAGGACTCGGAATGGAATGAACATGATTTGGGTTATTGTCGATCGACTGACCAAATCAGCTCACTTTCTGGGTATTAAGGACACTTGGGGCCCGGAGAGACTAGCACGAGTATTTATTACAGAGGTCGTGAGATTGCATGGGACTCCTAAGAGTATTGTTTCGGATCGTGATGGCCGGTTCGTGTCACATTTCTGGCAGGCTGTTCATCGAGCTTTGGGGACTGAGTTGAGACTCAGTACATCTTATCACCCTCAGACTGACGGGCAGTCAGAGCGGACGATCCAGACGTTAGAGGATATGTTGAGAGCCTGTGCCCTAGAATGGAAGGATGATTGGGAGTCGCACTTGCCGTTGATCGAGTTCACGTACAACAATAGTTGGCACGCCTCGATCAAAATGGCGCCATTTGAGGCGTTGTATGGGAGGAGGTGTAGATCGCCATTGTGTTGGGACGATGCGTCCGAGCTGATTGGTACCGAGCCCGATATGGTAGTTGAGACGAGAGAGAAGATTACTCTGATTCGGGATAGATTGTTAACGGCCCAGAGTCGGCAGAAGTCTTATGCCGACACACGTCGCCGTCCGTTGGAGTTTGAGGTGGGAGATCATGTTTTTCTTAAGGTGTCGCCGACACGGGGAGTTTACCGGTTCGGCCGGAAGGGTAAACTTAGTCCGAGGTTTATTGGGCCGTTTGAGATTTTAGAGAGAGTGGGAGAGCTTGCCTATCGGCTAGGCTTACCGCCGTCCCTGAGCCACGTTCATAACGTATTTCATGTTTCCCAGCTTAGGAGGTACATATCGGACCCTAGCCATATTATCGATTTTGGAGAGATCGGGTGGGACCCGACCTTACCATCGAGGAGAGGCCGATTCAGATTTTAGAGCGTCGGGTGAAGCAACTTCGTCATAAAACCATCCCTCTGGTTAAAGTTCAATGGTCGAGACATGGGTCCGAAGAAGCCACATGGGAGACGGAGGAGAGTATGCAGTCGAGATACCCCGAGTTGTTCGCGTTGTAAGTTTCGGGACGAAACTTATTTTTAGGGGGAGATAATGTAATATCCGCGTTTTCTATTTTCGGTAATTTCTATTTTTGATGTATGTTCGTTTCGGACAACTCGCTTAGCACTGTTTTGGAATTCTGAATCTATTTTGTTCTTGGAGTTTTTCCGTCTGGCCGAGTTTCGAGGATGTTTTTGCATAATTTCATTTTGAATTATATCTTGCCGCATGTGCGTTCGATTCTCGTAAAACTTGTTCGTTTTCGTTGTTTCTCGATTCATATAAGTTGGTATGGTTGAGTTGGTCGTGTTGGAACTTTCGGTTTGCTAATCCGACGTTGTATTGCGATTTTTCGAGCACTTGGGCCGTTTTTGTAATTTTCATAAGTTGGGGAATTTTGCTTTAATTGCTTCGTTTCAAACTCTCTAGTGATCGAGATTATATTCTCTTTCAATGCTCAACCTTGTCATCTTGATTATTACGTGTTTATGATTCTGGATTCTGGTCTTGCTTCGTTTTTTCGGCACTTTTGCGCTGTTGGCAGCAGTGTTCTGTGCGTAATCGCCGCTCGAGTAGCGCACGCTACTCGTAATTTACTTGCGCGGCGCTTATCATTGTGTGGTTAGCGTCGCTAACACGGGGTTGTAGCGTGCGCTATCGATTCCGTGCGCTTTGGTCGATGGGTTCAAGATTGATCGGGACCGTGCAACAGACGCTAATCGCCGTTAACGCACGCTAATCCCAAGATTAGCGCACGCTAACCATGTTAGCTTGCGACGCTAACGGAGGTCGGAAGGCGATCGCTCGCCATGCCCGCTAGTGCACGCTAATGCTTGTGCGTAGCGTGCGCTAAGTCTGTTAAATATAAATAGGACAGCAGCAGTCAACTTCGTCATTTTTCCTTCATTTCCTATCCTTCTCGGTTTTGAGCGATTCCAAAGCGGGGTTAGGGCCGATTCCGACTGTAGATCATCATTCACTACCACCGTGCAATCCTTGTGTGAATTCTTCAAGTTCCTAATCACTTTCCACCACCCGAATCAAGGTAATTATTCCCAAAACCCTTATTTTGAGATTTTGGGGGAATTTTGGGGATTTCTTGGGATTTGACTCTTTTAGTCCGAATTATTACTGGGTTATCATCAGACTTCGATCGTGCACTTGTAACCCTTCATTTTATCGATGATTTGTGGTTTAAACTCCAAGTTCTCCATTGTTCGTCACTTATAGTCGACGATACCCAAGTTTTATTCGACTAAGGGTTTCAGCGGGTTGAACTAGGATGTATTCCATCATTTACGTAGTTTTAAGATTTGTTGTCCATCGTTATTGTGTTAGGATCGGATTCGTGAAGGTTGTTCGGGCCGAAACCTTTCCGTTCGCCGTTTTCCTTCACGTAGTATTACTCAGGCAAGTACATGTATTACATTCCATTATGTGCGTATGATTTTGATGCGAATGATGTAAATGGTTTTATTGAACGAATGTGATTGTTTCTCTTCCACCTGGGGATGGCGTGTGGCCTCTGGGGGCCGATACTAATGGGTACGGCCATGGAAGTGGAATTGGGTGCGTGTGTTGATGTTCTTCCACCTGGGGATGGTTCGACGGGACCTCTGGGGGCCGATACTAATGGGTACGGCCGCGGAAGTGGTTTCTCACATGGGGACGGTCCGACGGGACCTCTGGGGACCGATACTAATGGGTACGGTCGCGAGTTACCAAGCGTGGATAATTGTGATGTGGGAAACTTGTTAATACACTGCTTTGGTGTTAATGTGATATTCCGGAATATTGATTTTCAAAATGATTTATCCTAACGATTTATTTGCGTTGAATTGTGTATGTATATAATGTTGTGTAATTATGTACTTGCACTAGCTATTCGAATGCTAACCCCTTAGATGGGGGAAATGCATCTTATGCATTTCAGGTACTGGTCGAGCTGAGGAGCTGGCACGGGATGCGCATGCAAAGGATGGGTTGGCATGATGATGATGTGGCTCGAGTCTGTATTTTTCTGTTTTGTCATTGCATCTGTTGAGTACTGGAGATAGTTGGTTTATTTTTGAACATGGTTTAAGTCCCCTGCGTGGGCAACATTTTGATATTTAACTTATGTCTCATGTACTCCGTTAAAATATTTTGGCCGAGGCCACGGCCTTATTTACCTTTTTGGGTACATCTTTCATGTTATCATTGTGGTTCATGTGTCACGAGTTAGCCTGGTAGACCTCACGGGGGTCCTACGGCGTGTAATGTCCCTTTTGTGAATTGGGATGTTACATCAGGGGTACGATGGGGTGCGGACCTCGTATCACTCGACGGGTTATACAACCGGGGACTACCCTGACGAGGGCTACGGGATACGATGGGGTGCGAACCTCGTATCAGTATAGCTCGTGTGGTTATTGAAATATGTATATGTATTATTCCGGAATAATAGTGTGATATGGTACTGCATATGTTTTTAAATTGTGATGATGATATTGATGTATTTTCGCACGTTTACATATTTGTGTTATCAAGGTACTTGCACCGACTGTTTGCTGACCCCTTCAGAGGTGGTTACATTATTTATGTATCCAAGTACGAAATTCCCTGGTGAGTAGGCACAGGGAGAGTACGGAGACGAAGAGGACCAGTGATATTGCCTCGGATATCCCAGTCGTTTATTAGTTATTTTTATCTTAGTTTTGTTAATCACTCATGAGTGCGGTGGGCCGTTGTCATTTATTGGGTTAAGCCCGCGTGTGGGCTAGGTTGAATCGGGTTTAGTGTTCTGTATGTTAAAACATGTGTTGTTAGATGGTTTTGTCATGGTGTAGACTGTCAAGGGCAGATGTGGTGTTCATCGACCTTGACGGTCGATACTGGTCATGGAGTTTTTATTATGCGACCTGGTTGGTCGTTGTATTATTGTGTTTGCAGGTTTCTACCTTGTGAATTCCTGAAATAGATTCACGGCGCTGTAGCAGTCCCGAAATGGATTTACGGCGACCACATTCTGTAACCCAATAAATGACCGACCCACCGAACTCATGAGTGATTAACAAAACTAAGATAAAAATAACTAAATAAACGACTGGGATATCCGGAGGCAATATCACTGGTGCTCTTCGTCTCCGTACTCTCCCTGTGCCTGCTCACAGTGAATTTCTTACCTGGATACATAAATAATGTAACCACCCCCGAATGGGCCAGCAAACAGCCGGTGCAAGTACCTTGATACCACGAATATTTATAACGTGCGAAAATACATCAATATCATCATCACAATTTAAAAACATACGTAGTACCATATCACACCATTATTCCGGAATAATACGTATATCACATTTAAATAATCACATGGGCTATACTGATACGAGGTTCGCACCCCATCGTATCCCGGAGTCATCGTCAGGGCAGTCCCCGATTATATAACCCATCGAGTGATATGAGGTCTGCACTCCATCGTACCCCAGAGCCTTCGTCGGGGCAATTTCCCGCTTTACCCGATCACAAAACACAATTTCACAATATTGATACAACTTTTCAGAAATATCATTTTCACTTTCAAAAGCACCGTTATACGATTCAATCGCAAGATAATACATAAAGCACGATCAAGTACTTGCCTGGAATTTCAATGGTTTGAGAATTTGACTGAGATGGAAATGGAATAGGGGATTCACCGGCCTGTCAACCTATCACAAATAATATTGCTCGATTACTTCGAGAATTGTCGATAGTCGAGTTAGAAAAATATCAAAAACTCTAGTCGCAGACTTATTTGATCAAGGGTTAAAATTGTAATTACAATTACACCTCGTGCATCTAAGGAAAGTAGGAAAGTCAGGTCTCAAATTTGGAGTCATTTGGAGGTCGTTTGACTTATTTCGGATCGAAAATGGGAAAGTTATATTGTATTAAAGTATTTAGGGCAAAAATATAATTTTCAAAATCTCGTTAAAGTAAATTGGGACAAATCCCTAATTTTTGTATTTTAAATTCAGGGGTCAATTTATAAAGGTCCAAAAGTTTGATTTTTATTACCAAATTGAAGTTTTAGAAGACTTCAGTTAAGAACAAGACTATTTCGAATTCTCACATTTTCATCCTCAAATTCTACTTTGTCCATTTTCGAAAAAACTAACGTCGTTTCGACGTACCGACCTCACCGGTAGCTTTCTAGATATCGATTAATCTAAATACTACTCGCGACAACGCCCCCGAACATGCTTGAAAAATACACACACACACACACATATATATATATATATATATATATATATATATATATATATATATACTTTCGAAATATATTTTCTATGCACCTATAAAACACATACGTTACACACACACACACACACATCCACACGGACACACACCCACACCCACACCCACACAATCGAAGTACACACATCCCACGCAGTCAACCCACATACGCACACGAACACAGACACACACACATACACACACACACACATACATATATATATATATATATATATTGTAACATATTTACAATTATAGCTTAACCATATCTATATATATTTATCATTATAGTTATTGTTATAATTTATTTTCATTTTTCATCCCGACCATTCGTCGATAAGGTGGTGATGTATAAATTATCGTATGAAATATATAGTAGCATAACATAATTATGGAAGTTTATGTTCGTTATAATAAATAACGCGGTGTAGTATAATTCTCAAGTCCGACATATCAACCAAATTTATTCGTTGGTTCACAAAATATAAAATCATCTTGTTTAACTACTACGTGTATCACACTATATATACGCCCATCAAGCTTCTTTAAGTATTTATCCAATTTTTCAAAAAACACACATAAAAATATAAATAACTAAAGAAGCAATAAACATGAATCCTACAAAAAAAAATAAAAAAAATAAAAACAAAATCTAAAATGCATGCAAATATATGAAAATGCAAGAAAGCAATTAAAATACCCAAGATACACAATACTTTTTCCCCCTAAATTTGTTCTTAAAAGTAAATTGAAGGACAAATTTGTTAAAGAGGAAGAAATGTAACTTGAGCTAGTACCCGGCTTCTTGAATGGAGGAGTGAAGATGAATTTCCACGGTAGACAGGAGAATGCACATGGGCGTGATTGGCTCGCCTTCAAGGGTTGCGGTTCTTTTTTTTTGATTTCTTGATGATGGGTTGCCTCCCATAAGCGCTTAATTTTACGTCTTTAGCTAGACAAATTTTTTGTTCACGTTCATGTTGGTTTTAACTTGAACTTTGGGGCCAAATTCTTTTCTTTTGGCATGATTTCAAGACTACTCGTAACTTTATTCATCTTCTTGCACATGTTCTTCTTTAAAATTTCTTTGCATTTTTCCTCTCTATCATATTCTCCCGATGGCTCGATGCTCTTGTAAATTGAAAGAGTGATGTGCTCATCATTGATCTGCAAGGTAAGATCCCCTTTTCAAAATTGATTAATGCTCCCCCTATTGCTAAGGATAGACGTTTGAGAATTAAGGGATCATCACGATCTTATTTCATATCAAGAACTACAAAATTAGCGGGAAAGATGATATCTTAAACTTGTATTAACACATCTTCAACTATGTAAGTCAACAATCTATCCGCCATTTGGAGAGCAATCGTGGTTGGATTGATAATTCTGATTACAATCTTCTTGAAGATCGACATGGGCATTAAATTGATGCTTGCCCCCAAGTCGCATAAGACCTTCTAAAAAATTTCGTCACCAATCATGCACTCTAATGTGAATCGTCTCAGATCTTTCTTTTTGAGTGGTAGTTTTCTTTGTATAATCATGCTACATTCTTCCATTAGCTTTACAATTTTATATTCCACAAGCTTCCACTTCCTAGCCATCACATCCTTGAAAAACTTAGCATAATTGGGCACATGTTGCAAAGCATCAACAAGAGAAATGTTAATATTAATTTTTCAAGAAGTTTCTAAAAACTTAGAAAATTGACCATCTAAAATTTTCCTTTTAAAACATTCGGGGAAAGGTAAAGAAGTTGAAGGAGAGATAGAGTTAGAATTAGATTTTGGCTTCTCATCCCCTATTTGCTGCGAACCCGGCTTGACTTATTCTTCAGCCACATTCTAATCAATTTGCTTAGCCTTTTAATGTTCTTGCTCATGATCCGACATCTTGGTTCCCTCATACTCAGTTCTGCTTCTCAAATAGATGGCCATGCATTGCTCCTTTGGGTTTTATTTCCGTGTTACTTAGAAATTTTCTTTTTGATGTTAATTTCCCACGGCACTCGCAATTTGACTTATCTGTTGTTGCATGATCTTTATTTGAGTGAAGATGACTGACAACTTTTGATCAACCTCCTCAAATTTATTGTTGGATGCTCCTATGAACGTTTGGAGTGCTTTCTCTAAATACTTTTCCGTATGTTTCTGATTTTTTATACTTTTATGATTTTGACGACTCGCTTGAAATCGCGTTGATATTTTGGAACTATCTTGTTCTCCACTTTTGTCATTTGAACGAGTTTCAGGGTTTTTTTAGTCGAATCTGAATAATGTTGTGACTATATCGTGTTTTTGGTCCGATTCTTGTAAATGTTGTTCGGAACTGTTGTTGCATTGATCTTATAAGTTCGTTCGATATATGTAGTCGTACTGTGAGTGATGGTATTATTATTCGACCTTGAATCGTGTTTTTCCGGATGTTTGGGCCGTTTTGTAAATTCCCAAAGTTTTGGGTGTATTATTCTATATTTTCTCTTTCGTACCTTCGGGTGGTTAGAATCACATATTGGTTTGGTTCACAAATTCATATTTAGGCGCTCTTCGTAAGTGCTTCATCGGATGTTCTTAATCTTCGAGGTTTGCATCGTCCGGGGCTTGTTCGGGTTGACCGGGATGCACTTTGGAGTTGCTGTGTACAAGGAATTAGTGCGCGCTAGTTTACCTGATTAGTGAATGCTAATTGTTGAGGCAGAACAACGTAGACTTTCTGCAATTGCACGTTAGCGCATGCTAAGGGGTGATTAGCACGCTATTTGTTGGTTGCACAAGGTTTTGTCCTTCAGTTGGACACCCATTTAGCGCACGCTAACGTACAGATGCAGAAGGTCCAGTTCACTTTCAGACTCCTTAGTTGTAATACCTGGATAATTATTGTGTATTTTACCTGTATTCGAAACTTGTAGCATTTGATTATGTGGTATTAATAATCAAAGTGTGATTTCCTATATTCGTATTCCTACGTTCATGAGTTTCCAATACATGCATACATGCATGTGCACGTCATAACGTACGCTAGGTTTTGAGCATAACGTAAGTTAAGAGCTGCAGATAACATACGTTATAGTCGAAGCATAGCGTACATAAGCAGCAGTCAAAGGCAGATCAGATAATGTCGGCGTGTGGAGCCAGGAGAAGATAGTGTCGGATTTCCCCTCGTGAACCTAGACAGCTTTTTGATAAAGCAAGTCAATGAGGCATAGCATACGTTAAAGGAGTATAATAGCGTACGCTACACAGAGCATATTATGTACGTAAAGGTGATAGTTAACGTACGTTAAGGAAGTCAGAAAACGAGGCAGTGGGCTACTGATGAATATTAACGTACGTAAGGATTTGCACATAACGTATGTAATACCTTGTGGCTAACGTACGTAAATATCAGGATCTTATAAATAAGACACCAACCCATTTCATTTCACACCTTGTATTCTTCGCTCCTTGTCCGAGTTCTATGAGTCCAGAGAGCCTCTCCCACAATATAACCTTTGATTTAGCCTCTCTACTTGGTGGTGGAAGTTGGAAATCATCTTAGATCGGTGTTCAAGCCCCAGTGTTGAATTCTGCCGAGTGTTTCATCGTTTCCTTCCGTAGTAAGGTATGTGATACTCTAACCGTCTGGAATTCATGTTCTTAGGAATGTTCATGAGTAGATTACTGAGGTTATTGAGCTTTTTATGAACTTTAGGAATCGAACAACATGTTTTGGAGAATTGAATTGGATGAACTTAGGTTTTTCATTGGTAATAGTTTAGCTTTGATGGTGCCTATCGTAAGGATGTAATTTTCGAAGATTATGACCTGCTTTATGATGATTTTCGTGATGATTGTTATGATGAAATGAGTATGTTGTCACCTAGACTAGATGAATCCGAGATGTTGAACGTAGAGATTATTCCTTAAGTATAATCCGGGGTTTGTAAGGATTATTCGAATTGGTAAACTTCATATGAATGGTTAGAACGTTATTATCTTGTTGTAACAATCATGGTGAACGTAGAACTTGGATAAGATGAATTTACTTGCAGAAGAACGAGAATCATGAGTGGGATTAACTTAGAATTCGGTGGAACGTACTTACCTTGTTATAAATTCGTTAAGATAACCATTGCTTGCATTTGAAATCAATGCGCATAATTGGATTATGGTTTGGGACGTTTTGAATATGCTGAACATTCGTATACATCATCATGTTATCCCCGATATGGCCCTTCATTTCGCATGTAGAATAGTATTCGTCCGACGTAGGATACTTTGAATAGTTAACCGAAAATCATCCGATCAATGATGATTGTACTCGGTCACTATTGGAACATGTATAATGTCCTTGTGATAGTTTATTCTGTAAGTTTACTTGTTGTTATTTCCTTTTGTGTAAAGGTTCGAGGTTTGCGAACGGTTGATCGAAAGAGCGGCCTTCGAGTTTGTTGAAATCGTTGAAGTATTTATTTCTTACCATCTTTCTAAGGCAAGTACTTTAATTAGGTTTATCCGTATTGATGACGGTTATGTTGTTATGTGTCATGCATATGTGTTGTGATTGTTTTGTTCACCATGCGTTGGTCCGACGGGATCATCATGGGAATCTATAGCTGTGTGCGCTGGATCTTTGGACAGGAATTTCCACGATGCATTTTTCCAATGGGATCATTATGAGAATCTATAGTTGTGTGTGATGGATCATTGGAATACCACGAGTATGTTGAGATTGACACGTTGTGTTGTGCATTGTTACTATTTCTCATTGGGGAGACTTGTTGATATCATTTTATATATTATTGACGTTATTATTCAGGGGATGCTGAATAAATTATTGTTGTATAATTATCGTACTTGTACTAGCATCGTTGTGCTAACCCCTTCGGGGGTGAATGTTTGTTTTATATTGAGGATCCAGGAGGGCGGGGAAACAACCACTAGAGATGGATGACGACGAGGGTGCAGAGTGATGTTACGCCCAGAATGATTTTTCAGACTTTGTTTTGTTTTAGTAAAGTACTCCAGTACGCTTTCATTTTTTTTGTCTTTGAGCCTTGTATTTCAGTTGTTGGTTGATTGGTACTTTTCAACTCGTGATGTAATAATAAATTTTACACTTGGTTTTAATAATGTTACTTTTAAATTCTTAGCCTAGTAAATCCCTATATCAACGATTTATGGTGCTGTAATAATCCTGAATATCTTGGGGTGTTACAGAATATGGTATCAGAGATAAGATTATGGATATCTTGGCCGTTGGGTTAAAATGGGATTCATATATGTCTTTTGAGGTAACCGGACATGAATAACATCAATGTACTGCCTACGTCTTCATGTGAGCGGTGGTTGTAAGTTTCCTAAACTCTATCTTATCCTTTACATGCTCTGTCCTTTTTGTTAATTGAACGATAGAACAATGTTATTTCCTGTATATTGAGTATTTATGCTTACAGTATGATGAGAGGAGGATGTGGACGTGGTCGCGGCCGTGGACGCGGACGTAGAAATGCAGAGAGGGAAGCTTCACCCTCTGTTCCTGACTCACTGTCAAATCAGGCCAACTCCAATTCTGGCGAACAGCAAGAGTCCGTCAACAATGAACGAGAGCGAACCGTGGAAACAAATGCCGAACCTGTTTTTCCCGACATCCTTCTTCAGGTGGTCAACCAAATGACTCAATTTGCTCAAGTTGTGGACAGGATGCAAGTGGCGGTAGGATTGCAGCCGGGAGAGAGACAGCAAGGCATCCCGAACTTAGGAAATCAAGGAGACAGATGTCTACAGGAGGTGGCGAAGATGCACCCACCGAAGTTCGATGTTTTTCTGAGACGCCGTCATGGGATCACTGGCTGAGAGAGATGGAGAAAGTATTTGCAGAGATTAACTGCCCGGACGAACGGAGAACCCCCATTGCCCAATATTTCCTGATGGGAGAAGCATCCGAGTGGTGGGAAGCCATCCGACCTATTGATCATGATCCCAATTGGGGAGGGTTCAAACTGATGATGGGAGCCCAATACTTCCCTCGTCCGATGAGGGAAGCTAAAGTTCGAGAGTTCTTCTCCGCACAACCGACGGACGAATCTGTAGCCCAAACGATTAAGACATTTAATCAGCAGCTGGCGTTTGTTCAACACCTGGTCATAACCGATGCATACGTGATGATTCACTTTGATATGAGAGTAAAGCCGGAGATACAGAGGTACATGTCAGGTTTTGAATGCACCACTCTCCGCCAGTATCAGGACAAAGCTCTGGCGTATGAAATGAAGGAAGCAGCTTTGGAAAAATTCTCTGAGTCCAAGAAACAGAAAGTCTCTGGTAGTTTTACAGAGCACAAGAGTAGTGGTCCCCGCAAAGCCCAGTCATCCTTTCATTCATTCAAGAGGCTTCCACATCCATCCAAAGGCGGAAAGAACTTCAGAACAGTATCAACACCGACAGATGTGGCCAAGAACTATTTTAATTGTTGTCGCCCAGGACACCTTTGGCGTGATTGTTTTTGTTCTCCAGTGACATGCTATGAATGCGGAAAGAAAGGGCATCGAGCGATGTTCTTCAAGGATGCCACCAAATTATTTGGAGCTCGTACTTCGCAGCCGGCCCAAAAAGAGGCAAGTGTTCCGTAGACGCAGCAAAGTGTCCAGCCACCCCAGAGTTTTGATCGAGGATGAGGCAGAGGACAGTTCGACCAAAAGGGAGCATCGAGTGCTGGATCCGTTCCTCCACTTCTTTATGAGATGAGAAGGGTAGACGATCAGAATGCAGCTGTCGCATTAGGTACTGTTCATATCCTTTCACAACCAGTTAGTGTTTTGTTCGATACAGGAGCTACACATTCGTTTATATCATTGTCTTGTGTTAAACGCTTGAACATTTCTTGTTTTCATGAATGTGAGCCTTATATTGTGGGTTTAACGAGTGGGGAAAGAATTGTGGGGAATTTAGAAACTAGAGATTTTCCTATATCGATTAGAGGCAAAGAGTGGCCCTCAAATCTGATTGTAGTAGAAATACAAGGAGACGATCTAATTCTCGGAGATAATTGGCTTAACCGTTATGGAGCTATAGTGAACTACATGAAGAGGAATATCTTGATGATAGCCGAAGATGGTTCTGAATTATTATTCGAGGGGTGGAGACCAGGAAGCTCAGGAAAAGTAATCAAAGCTATGAAAGCCTTCAAACTATTTAAACAGGGCTGCACTAGATACTGGTGTTACGCGATGAAGAAAGAAGAAGGAAGAGTAGAAATTTCATCCATTCCTATTGTGAACGAATTTCTAGACGTGTTCCCGGACGAATTACCTAGACTACCTCCATGACGAGTTGTAGAGTTTACCATCGAGTTAGAACCGGGAGCTACGCCGATTTCTAAGGGGCTGTATCGTTTGGCACCTACCGAGATGAACAAATTGAAGAATCAAGTGGAAGAATTACTGGACAAAAGTTGTATTCAGCCAAGTGTTTCGCCCTGGGGTGCACCAGTTCTTTTTGTTCGAAAGAAAGATGGATCACTTCGATTGTGCATCGACTATCGGGAGCTGAATAAGACGACGATCAAGAATAAGTATCTGTTGCCACGGATTGATGATTTGTTCGACCAGTTACAAGGAGCGACGGTGTTTTCAAAGATCGATTTGAGATCGGGATACCATCAGTTGAGGATTAAGGAATCCGATGTTCCGAAGTCAGCATTCAGAACTCGCTACGGACACTATGAGTTTGTAGTGATGCCGTTTGGTCTCACTAATGCGCCTGCTGTGTTTATGCAGTTAATGAATCGAGTGTTCATAGAGTACTTGGACAAATTCGTAGTTGTGTTTATCGATGATATCTTGGTCTACTCTAAGAGTCCGGAAGAGCATGAACGGCATTTGCGGATCGTGTTGAACCTCTTGAAGAGCGAACAATTATATGCCAAACTTTCTAAGTCTGAATTCTGGCTAAAGGAAGTGATGTTCCTTGGTCACGTGGTATTAGCAGAAGGGGCCCGAGTAGATCCCCGGAAAGTCGAGGGCAATTTTGTAATGGAAGTCTCCTAAGAATGTGAAGGAAGTCAGAAGTTTCTTAGGACTTGCTCGGTAATATCGCCGATTTATTCCAAAATTACCCGTCCACTTACTCGATTACTACAGAAAACCCAAAAGTTTGAATGTAATGAGACGTGTTAGGCCATTTTTGATGAACTGAAGAAGAGATTGACGACGGAACCAATTCTAACATTACCACAGGGGACCGAAGGATTCATAGTTTACAGTGACACTTCAAATCAAGGTCTCGGTTGTGTACTGATACAGAATGAGAAAGTGATCACCTATGCTTCATGGCAGTTGAAGTTATATGAAGTAAATTATCTAACTCATGATTTGGAACCGGCAGCTGTTGTTTTCGCCTTGAAGATATGGACGCACTATTTGTACGGGACTCACTGTCAGATCTTCACAGATCATAAGAGTCTTAAAACATCTTCAGTCAGAAGGAGTTAAACATGCGGTAGAGGAGATGGCTGGAATTGATTAAGGACTATGATTTGGAGATTCTTTATCATCCAGTCAAAGAGAACGTAGTGATTGATGCACTGATCCGCAAACCCATTTCTATTCTAATGCTGGAGACGCTCACGTCCCAGTCCAGCATTCGAAGAGAGTTGATTCGTGAAGGAATTGAAGTATGGTTACAAGGCGTTCAAGGACAATTATGTGTGATGGAATTAACTTCATCATTGACCGAAGAAATCAACTAAGCAATTAGATGATCCTCTGATGATTCAGTTACGTGATGAAGTGAGCAAGGGAAAGGCCCCAGGATTTATAATCCCTGAAGATGGAGTTCTGAGATTCCAAAGTCGACTTTGTGTTCCCGATATAGATGTTTTGAAACATACAATCACGAGGGAAGCTCACAGTACGCCCTATTCTATTCACTCAGGCACCAGTAAGATGTATAAAGATCTGAAGCAGAATTTTTGGTGGGGCAACATGAAGAAAGATGTGGCGGAATATGTTGTTGGAACAATATTTTTAAATCATTTTATACATTTTGATGATGCGTTATTTAACCAAAATTTACTTAACATATTTTTCCTAGTTAACGTACGTAAACGAACCTTTTATAACGTACGTAACATTCACAGTTTTTGCAAGATATTTTATACAGGTAACGTACGTATCTCATTCAATATAACGTACGTAACATTCACAGTTTTTGCAAGATATTTTATACAGGTAACGTACGTAACTCATTCAATATAACGTACGTAACGTTTGAACATTCTGACCGTTGTAAAAAGTCATTAGCCGTTACAACAAGTCGTCACATTCAACGGATCTCTGACTGGAAGTTAACGTACGTAAGCCTACCTTGCGTAACGTACGTAATGTATTTTATCGGATGTCCCTGGACCATTTTTTTCCAGTTCGTTACGGCTGCTACACAAGCCATATAATGTACGTAGCAGAGATAACATACGTAATCCAGGCCGCATAACGTACATAATGTGTTCAACTGTTCCAATGGGAAATTCAGCTCATAAAGGCTATAAATAGCACACTTCAAGGATTTGGAAATCACACAAGTTATCTGAACTTACAAGCATACTCAAGCTATTCCTAGCAAATATTTCGAGAGTTATACTTATTCTATATTGTGATACGAGAAGATTTGCTCTATTATTTCTAATCTATATTCTTGTATCAAAGAGCGATATATCGTGTAAAGTCGAGTTCCTACTCGTATTTGTTTTACTGTAAAGGTTATCTTGTACCCGGAAAAATAAGAGAGTTGTAGTGAGGTTGTTCTTGAGCCCGGAAATCAAGAAATTATAAGAGTTGGCACTAAACTAGAAAGTGCATTCTAAGGTTCTAAGAAAAGTCCTAGTCGATAAAACTATGTAGGGGACGTAGGCTTCGTTAATAGCCGAACCTCTCGAACAATTTCTTGTGTTTTTTCTTTTCCGCATTTTACTTACTCTGATATTCTAGCTTCCGCACAAAAAGAGACCAAAACTCTTATCCGCACTATTCAACCCCCCTTCTAGTGGCGGTACCAATCTAACAATTGGTATCGGAGAGGTCTCTTTATCACAAGATTAACACCCGCTAGAGAAAAGATCCAGAAATGGCCTTTATCCACTCCTCCCTTGAAGGCAACGCTCTCAATCCCCGCCCTTCTTCGATGGCTCAAACTCTATGACATGGAAGAAGAAAATGTCCATCTTCATCCGAGCTCACGACATTGAAATATGGAAGGTCATTGCTCTTGGACCTACCATCCATAACAAGCCAGATGTCTCGATCAAAAGTTTTGAAGAATACGACGATGCTGACTGGAAGAACGATCACTTCAATAGTAAAGCTACTCAACCTCTTTACTGTGCTCTCAACCCAGAGGATCACAACAGGATATCTTCTTGCGAGACGGCTAAATAGATCTGGAAAATGCTCGAAATTACCCATGAAAGTACGAGTCAAATGAAGGAGACAAAAATCAATATGCTTCTTCACGATTATGAACTCTTCACTATGAAAGAAGAAGAAAGCATTACTACCATGCTTGACCGCTTCTCGGCTATCACAAATGGGTTAGATTCCTTCGGGAAACCTATATCAAGCAGTGATAAATCCAAGAAAATCCTTCGATCTCTACCAAGAGAATGGGACGCTACCATTACGGCTATCATGGAGTCGAAAGATCTCAATACCATTGAATTCAGCGCTCTCATTGGATCTCTCATCAATTACGAGATTGTCATTAAATCTCGAAGTTCGAAACCAAAGCCCAAAGAGAGAGAAAGTATGATCGCCTTCAAAGTAAAAGAAGATAGCGATCTTGAAGATGAACCTATCGAAGAAGAGGATGAAGAAACCGCCTTTTATGCCAAAAACATAAAGAAATTCAAAAATCTTCTTCAAAGGCGCCGGAGGGACATCAAACAAGAACCAAGGGATGAATCCAAGAAGACTCACTTCCCACAAAACAAAAGGTTTGACAATACTTATCGTAGGTGCGGCGTTCCAGGCCATTTTGCTAAAGATTGTCGTGCTGCTGCTCCAATGAGTTCATCTAAACTACCTCACGAAAAGTTCAAAAAGAAGGAAGTCTATGTCGCTACATGGAGCGATGATGATTAGGATGATGAACCTCAAGTTCAAACAAATCTTGCACTAATGGCCCGCGCATCCGAAGATAGCGATGAAGAAGTCGAGGTTAGTGATTCTTCTCATGAAGAACTTCTTGATGCTTTCGAATCTTTAAACAACGAATACGGAAAAGTTTGCAATTGTAATAAAGATTTGAAAAAGAAAATAAAATCTCTTGAAAGTGAAAATTCAAAATTATTGAAAAACAAGGATGTATCAATTGACCATACAAATTGTTTGGAAACCGAGAAAATTCTGAGAGATGATTTACACAAAACTCAGAAAGAATTGAAACTTTACGTTAGAAAATTCTCGTGTGGTAATGAAAAATTCGAGCAACTATTATTTGGTCAAAAATTTTCTCTTTCAAAACAAGGACTTGGATATAATTCATTTCCAATGAAAAAGTCCTTAGAAATTACCACAAAAGATTCGGACACTTTAAAAATGGGAATTCCATCATGTCCAAAATGTTTAAAACCAGGACATACCGAAACATACTGTAGAAGTTCTAGACGAACTATAAAGGTCAAGAAAATTTGGGTACCAAAAGGGACCATTGTTAAAAATCAAGTTTTTGTATCTAACTCCCCAGGACCCAAATTAGTCTGGGTACCTATAAAACGGAAGAAAATTGTTTTTGTAGGTACAAGCAAGGAAGACAACATTATCAAATAAATGGTATGTTGATAGTGGATGTTCAAATCACATGAGTGGGAATGAACATCTCTTCACAGAGCTGAAAAAGGAAGATCGTGGCTGTGTAACCTTTGGCGATAATAAAAAGGGCCAAATAAAAGGGACAGGTAAAATCGGTAAGAAACCTTTACCTACCATTGAAAATGTTCTATTTGTTGATGGTCTTTGCCATAATCTTCTAAGTGTTTCCCAACTTTGTGACACCGGTCTTAAATTAATTTTTGAAAGTACGCATTGCACTACAATGAGAAAAGACCAAATCGTTTTTATTGGATTACGTTATGGAAATATTTATATTGTTGATCTCCAAGATGAATCTTCCTTCAATCAAAAATGTTTACTTTCATACGATGAAAATGCCGTTATTTGGCACCGAAAATTGGGACATGCCTCTTTACCACTTCTTTCAAAATTAGCCAAAAACGATATTGTCCGTGGTCTACCAAAATTAAATTTCAGAAAAGACCACATTTGTGAGGCCTGTATTAAAGGTAAACATGCCAGAGGCTCGTTTAAACCGAAAATGGAAATTTCCACTAGTCGCATTCTTGAATTAATTCATATGGATTTAATTGGTCCGTCTCGACATGCCAGTTTAACAGGTAAACTTTATACTTTAGTTCTTGTCGATGATTTTTCGAGATTTACTTGGGTAAAATTCTTAGCAAATAAATATGATGTATTTAACGAGTTTGTTAAGTGGTGTAAGGTTACCCAGAAGGAAAAAGAGTTACCAATTATCGCCATCCGAACCGATCATGGTGGAGAATTTGATTCTAATATATTTGAATATTGGTGCGATAATTATGGTATTGGGCACAACTTTTCAGCACCTCGGACACCTCAACAAAATGGAGTTGTCGAGAGGAAGAATCGCTCTCTAGAAGAAATGAGCCGGACAATGCTCAATGAATATGGTCTTCCTAAATATTTCTGGGCCGAAGCCGTTAACACCGCTTGTTATGTTATTAATCGAGTCCATCTCAGGAGGAAAAATATGATGACTCCATATGAGGTATTTAAAGGTAAAAATCCCAATTTATCTTACTTCCATCCATTTGGGTGTAAAGTATTTATTCATAATAATGGCAAGGATAATTTGGGTAAATTTGATTCAAAATCAGATATTGGAATATTTCTTGGTTATTCAACTAACAGTAAAGCGTATCATGTATTTAATTGTAGAAGAGGCTCGGTAGAAGAGTCAATTCATGTAAAATTCGATGATACAGTTTTACCCCCGAGAAAGGTTGTTTTTGATGATGATGCAGGTATGGTTCCAGCTAAAGAAATGTCAGAAGTATCAAAGGAGTTGGAGAAGCTCAACGTAATCTCGGACAAGCAGGAGGAGAATACTTACAACCTTCCTAAAAATTGGGCAAATGTGAAAGACCATCCAATGGAATAAATTCTCGGAAAGATCGATGAAGGTGTACGAACTAGGAGAAATATAAATGATTGTATTAACAATATTGCGTTTATTTCTCGTACAGAACCAAAGAAAATCGATGAAGCCATAAATGACGAGAATTGGGCTATTGCTATGCAAGAAGCGATAAACCAATTCGAAAGAAATAATGTTCGGGAATTAGTTCCGGCACCGGTAGACAAATCAATCATTGGTACCAAATGAGTTCATAAAATTAAAACTGATGATGATGGTCTCCCAATTAAAAATAAATCGAGGCTGGTCGCCCAAGGTTATAATCAAGAAGAAGGCTTGGATTATGAAGAAACGTTTGCTCCTGTTGCTCGTCTTGAAGCTACTCGTCTTCTATGTGCCTTTGCCGCATACAAGAAGATCAAACTCTATCAAATGGATGTAAAAAGTGCATTCCTAAATGAAATCATCCAGGAGGAAGTGTATGTCAAGCAACTGCCGGGTTTTGAAGATTATGATCATCCAGATCATGTGTACAAGCTCCATAAAGCTCTCTATGGATTAAAACAAGCTCCGAGAGCATGGTATGATCGTTTAAGCACTTTTCTTATTTCAAATGGGTATAAAAGAGGTAATATTGATAATACCATATTTATTAAGAATTTAGGTGATGATATGCTTATTTGTCAAATTTATGTAGACGACATTGTTTTTGGTGCAACTTACGAATCTTTGTCCCAAGAATTTTCAAATCTTATGAAGGGAGAGTTCGAAATGAGCATGATGGGAGAGTTGAAAAACTTTCTCGGACTCCAAATTAGGCAACTCAATGACAGAATATTCATTCACCAATCTAAGTACGTCAATCAGCTCCTAAAGAAATTTAAGATGGAAGATTGTAAAGAAATATCTACTCCTATGTCTTCCACTCTTAAACTCGACAAAGATGAAAAAGTTAAGTCTGTTGACCAAAAACAGTATCGAGGTATGATCGGCTCTTTACTTTATTTAACTGCATCTAGACCCAATATAATGTTTGCTACTTGCTTATGTGCTCGTTTTCAAGCAAATCCTAAAGAATCACATTTCATTGCATGCAAAAGGATTTTTCGGTATTTAAAATATATACTGGCTTAGGTCTGTGGTATCCTTCTAGCATTGATTTTCAACCTTTTGCATATAGTGATGTCGATTTCGGTGGATGTAATTGATAGAAAGAGCACCACCGGAACTTGTCATTTTATGAGTTCATGTTTGATTTCATGGGGGAGTAAGAAACAGACTAGTGTCGCTACTTCCACAGCTGAAGCAGAATATGTGGCTGCGGGGAGTGCATGTGCACAAGTCCTTTGGATCAAAAATCAATTACTCGATTATGGCATTGAGCTTATATATACTCCTATTTTTTGTGACAATACAAGTGCCATAAATTTAAGCAAAAATCCCATTTTGCATAGCAGGACAAAACATATAGAAATTCGTCACCATTTTATTCGTGACCATGTCCAAAACAGGAATGTTCATCTCCAATTTGTTGTTACTAATGAGCAATTGGCGGATATTTTTACAAAACCATTATCCGAAGAGGCTTTCAATTTTATACGCATAAATTTAGGAATGGGACATGTTGATCATTTTTAAGTGTTGCATATTCATCATAGTTACATTAAATGGTCATTTAAATTGGGACATCATCGAAAGAAAAACACTGCTCATTTGGTCATGCTTACGGACGTTAAGGCTGGTTTATTACGTACGTAATAGGACCTTACGTACGTAACAGGCATTCAGGCTACGTACGTAACGATATGCAGGTTTTAGTACAGGGAATTCAGGATTTCTCGCTACGTACGTTACCAAAACGGTATAACGTACATAATAAACTATTTACCCGGATACTTAAATACCCATTTTGTCAGACCTCTTTCATTTCTCCCTTAATCCCTAATCGGCTGTGACGATCTCAACTCATCTCCACATAAAATCCGACCAAAAACCTCCGTCCATCTTCATCAATGGCATCCAAAATCAGCAAGAAACATAGAGGTGAGACCTCTCAATAAGCTTCCTCAGGAGAACCCACCTTTCGTAATGCTCAAGCTTGCAAAATTTTCAACGAGGTGCTCATCGATGAAGAGGTAACTCCAAGCCATCACTTCGATTTTAAATCCCTGAATTCTATCGGTATTGTAATCGAAGAATTTTTCGATATGCTCGGTATTAACTGTTTTGTTAGTCTCGCTCGTCCGATCTTTGTGGATGTGTAAAAGAATTTTACGCGAATTTCTTCGTTACTTATGATTCCGACGGTTTAGCCATTGTTAATTCACTAGTCCGTGGCAAACCAATTTCATTTGATGCCGCAAAATTATCGGAACTTTTGGTCTCCCTAACGAGGGATTTTGTTGTAAAGGAGTGTTTGCGGCTCCTGATGAGGTTGTTGACTATTCTCTTTATAGCGATGAAAATCATGATGTTCATGAGTCTGAGGTGCGTGATTTTTTGTCGAGCAAAGCCGTTATTGATGTCCATTCGGGACGCTTTGAAAATAATGATTTCGGGATAAATATTCGTCTGCTTCACGATGCTATCACTCGTTGCCTCATGCCAAAAGTGAATGCTCAGCATTGTTTGGTAAACATTAACATGGAAATCATTTATCATGTCTAGAAGGATCATGAAGTTAACTTTGCTTTTATCGTGCTTAAGTGGTTTGTGGAAAAAGGTCAAATCTTCCACAAAAAGAGTTATGCCAAGGTTGATCAGCAAAGGAAATCCGGAATACCATTTGGATCCATTTTGACTGAAATCTTTGAGAATGCCGGAGGCGATCTCTCAGGGATTCATGGGGTTCCCATCCCGAGGGGGAGCTTAGTTACCGAAGGGACCATTCGGACTATGAGGTGTAATACCCGGTTGTAATTCAGTCATTATCATTCAGTAATTTCATTTGGTAATTTTATTTTTTTTGGCGGAAGTCCATCTTAGCGACTCTATTGTTACCTTTTCATCATTACGAGAATGATTAATTCTACACTTTTTGTCATCCGAGTTCGTCTCGGTGTCGTTCTGTTGAATTCCGTGTTCTTTAGCGACTTTTCCACGTATGAGTTCGACTTTGTAAAATCACCATTAATTTTTGGAAACTCCAAAAATTCTGAATCTCTGGTATATTATAGAGAATCAAGTTAGCTTTCCAATGGTTCAAACGGTGAGTCAATCGGAGTCCGTACGAGGGAGTTATGGTCGAAATAGCTAAGACACACACATTTTCCAGTTTTGGCCGAGCAGCCTGTACCGGGGACCGCGGCTCCTGCCGGAAGGGCCGCGGCACACTGCCGAGTCACTG
Organism: Orobanche coerulescens; assembly: GCA_033398695.1. Taxonomy (NCBI): domain Eukaryota; kingdom Viridiplantae; phylum Streptophyta; class Magnoliopsida; order Lamiales; family Orobanchaceae; genus Orobanche; species Orobanche coerulescens. The sequence goes on from CM065803.1 coordinate 59,773,758, forward strand.
CCGCGGCACACTCGGCCGGGCCACGGCACGCTGCCGATCACTGGGGGCAGATTTTAGCCCTGTGCCGCGGCACACTCGGCTGGGCCGCGGCACACAGTGCAGTCTGCACTATAACTTCTTTTTTTGAGAAGAAACACTCATTTTTCATCCTATATTCGAGAGAGAGGGTTTGTGGGAGAAAGTTTCTTCATCAATCACTTGAATACTCGATTCTTCATCATTTTCATTCGGTTGTGAAGCTCGGATCGTCGATCTAACGCGTATTCATCGAATCAAAGTGTTTGGATCTTCAAAGGTAATTTTCTCAAACCTCTTGGATTTCGATTTGTGTTGAGATATGATGTTTTGGATGGTATAATCATGTTGTATGAAGAGATATACATATGATTATGAGTATGTAGGAATATTCATCGGATTATTGAAAGGTTATTCAAGAACACTTTGAATATTGAGTTGGATTTGGGGATTTTCGATTAATTGTTGTTGAAATCACGAATTTAGATATTCATATTGGATTATTGATCGTATTGAAGATGTTTTGTTGGTTTGAAACATTTCTTGTGGATTTAATATTGGTATTATTGAGGTTTGGTTGTAAACAATCGAAGTTGGCCTCAACGTGTTCGATATAATGCCCTAATGAACTTGGTTTAGTCGTATCGACGTTTTGAGTTAGTTATATTCGTGTTTGATTCGTATGTTGAACGGATTGTTGGTAATTGTGTTATTTAAGGTTGTTCGAGCGACCGGTAGTTTCCTTAGGACGTTGTTCGAGAGAGAACGTATCATCACCGGTGTTAAGGTAAGTTAATTCTTACTCAGTTAAAGGGATATTCATTCCTTTCGTTGTTTTTCATTCATAATCATAATTCATTCATATTGTATTAACCGTATCGAGAATTGTCATTGTCAATTAATCACTTCAGTCACAAGGAAAGACGGTTCTAATTATTTCATTGAGCTGTCATTCATTTCACTATCATTTCATCTCGGTGAGTCATTATTGATTTCGATGTCACTTTTGTTATCTCGTGGCATTCCGGGTCATACTGGCGTGCCGGTTGGTATGTGTAGGATTTTCATGTCGGGCATATATTAAGTCGTGTGTTGGTTGTTGGCCTCACATTGGACTGTGCACACGAGAAGATCACTTCATGAGACTGATTAGGTACAAGACCACACGTGTATTCGATCGATACTCGATGGTGGCTTGTGCACGGACACATTTCCATATTGGGCGTAGTGTGGCGCCACCCTTTGAGCCGTACTGTTAGTTGATTCATACAGCATGTTTGATTGCGTATGTTTTCAACAAGATTGGGTTATAATCTAACCGATTCATTTTTTATCGAACTTGTGGTTTATACAGCATATATATATGATTGTGTTTATTCAACTCTTGAGGATTGTTGTTTTTCAGGTCGTGGCAAGGCTAAGGCACGGGAAAAGAACGTTGACGGCGAGGAGTCCCAGTGATACTAGTAGGGGCCCCCAGTCCTTTCATTCACCGTGTTTCCTCATTTTATTTCCGCTGTAGATTTCCGTTTGGATTTTGAGTTCATTCAGTGTTGTATATTTTATCTCCATATAAAATATACTTGTATTCGGTCATTTTCCTTGGTTGTGTTGTAATAAAACTCCTCATCGGAGTAATTAATGATGTAATGTGGTTCGGTACTACATTTACCCTGTATATTTCATTCATTTTCACTCGCCTGGTGGGTCCTAGTCAGGGGTCCACGGCACTGTAATATCCGCCTAGTTTGGGGTGTTATAGAGTTGGTATCGGAGCGTGGTTTTGAATAATACCTTTCGAGTCATGTTTCATTTGAAATCATCATTCATCAGACTAGTATCATTGGACTTTCGCGTCACGTGTGACCCGTGCAAGAGCCGAGCCCTTCAGACCAAAGAACAGTAAGATTTCGTCATTTATCATTTTCATTTGTGATCAAGTCGATCATGTTAATTCATTAATCACTCAGTTCATTTCATTGTTTAGTTGTTGATCTTGAGGATCCTATCATTAATCTTGTTACCTTGTTCAAATTAATCATTTCTAGAATTTCATCAGATAATCACGTCACCTCAGTTGATCATTCATGTAATCATTGTGTTTGGGCGCGTATGCTCATTTTCATCATTTCATAACGTAATCATAATGTGATAATCATGCGTGATATATAATCATTTCGTGAATTTCCCACTTCAGTATGGAAAGAGCTGGCAGAGGACGCGGGGGAAGAGGCCGCGGTGCGGGCCGAAACCCGAGAGCTCGTGTGAATACACGTGTGTATGCTAGGAATAATGCTAATTCATCGAGCAGTGATGCTGCCACTCATTCACCTGGGCGTAATCATTCACTATCAGGGAGTCGTACTGGAGACACAGCTCAGTCAGAAGGTGTTTGGCTTGATCCACTCGCTTTTATGCAGGGCATGATGGCCCAAATGACTCAGATGACACAACTGATGGAAACGACGCATAACTCATCTACTCAGAATCAACAGGCTCCTCCGCCGACACCTCAGAGGTAAGAGAGGGGTGTGAGCAGTATCATTGGCGACATCTCTCGCCAAAGAACACCTACTTTTGAGGGTTCATCTGAACCGGCGGATATGATTCACTGGCTTGAGCATTTTGAGAAACTGTTTGCTATGGTGGACTGTCCTGAGGGACACAAAGTTTCAGTCGCGGCTTACTATCTGGGTAAGAGCACTCATTCATGGTGGTTATCATTGAAGCCCACCGACGGATTTTGTACTTGGGAACAATTCAAGACTCTCATGATGGAGAGGTATTATCCGGCCCCACTCAGAGAGGCCAAGTTATCAGAATTACTCACTCCCGACCCATCAGCGGACGACGATGTTCTCACCATCGCCGAGAAATTTCAGGAGCTACTTCCTTTCGCCTCGTCCATTATTCATTCTGAGGCGGACAAGATCAAATATTTCAGCAAGAGGTTGAAACCTCGTATGCGACTACAATTGCTTAATCATAATTGCACCACCTGGCGAATTCATCGAAAGCTCTTACTTATGAGCTTCTTGCTAAGGAGATTGCGAGCGGCAACCTTCATCTGGCAAGAAGTCAAAGAATCGTAATCGGTCGCGGCGGTGTGCCACTTTCAAGAAACCTCGTGCGGGCTCTACTTTTACGGCGACCTCCTATGGTGCCTAAACCGCGGAATCTCGATCTGGCGGCGATTCGGCCATCACACATTTCAGCGTGAAGAACAGGGTCATTTCAGTACCAAGTGTCCGAAGCAGACTGTCACATGCCATAATTGTGGAATTGCGGGGCATAGGGCCCGTTTTTGCCGAAGGGACTCCAAACCCACTCCGGCGACATCTCAGGCCCCAAACCAGTCAGCGGTTCCGAATCAGGACACTCAGTCCGCGTCGTTTAAGACGACAGGAGCTAACAAAGGTGGAGCCAAGAGCTATCAGACGGGAGAGTCTGGTTCGGGGGCCGGCAAGCCCCGAATTTACGAGATGAAGAAGACCGACGATCCAAAGGCCCGGATGATCTCAGGTACACTCGATATTCTATCTCAACCTGTGTGTACCCTTTTTGATACTGGTGCATTTCATTCTTTTATTTCCGAATCATGTTTGAGTAGACTACGTCTAGGTAGTGCTACTAGTTGTGAGCCTTATGTCATCGGTCTACCTGATGGTAGAAGAATTATTGGGAATCGTGAGATTAAGGATTGTCCGATTCAGCTTCATGGCCATGATTGGTTAGCAGACCTAATTGTGGTAGATTTGTCGAGAGACGACGTCATTCTGAGTATTGATTGGATGGATCGTTATGATGCCGTCATTAGCCTCCGTAAACGTTTGGTCACTATCATTTCAGACGATGGGGTCGAATGTGTTTTTCATGGAGGTAATCCCAACTGTTCCGGGAGAGTCATCAACTTGATGAAAGCAGTGAAATTACTCAATCAGGGGTGTGTCGGTTATTGGTGCTATATGACTAAGACCGAGAAATCATCAGTAATATTGGAGGATATTCCGGTAGTGAGAGATTATGTCGATGTCTTTCCAGACGAGTTACCTGGTTTGCCTCCACAGAGAGATGTGGAATTCACGATTGAGTTGGAGCCTGGTACGTCCCCAACATCGAAGGCACCGTACCGGATGGCCCCGACCGAAATGCTGGAACTAAAGAATCAATTGGAGGATTTGACCGAGAAGGGTTATATCCGGCCGAGTGCGTCTCCGTGGGGAGCACCGGTATTATTTGTCAAGAAAAAGGACAGTTCTTTCCATTTGTGTATTGATTACCGAGAGCTGAACAGGGTGACGATCAAGAATAAATATACCCTACCCCGTATTGATGATCTTTTGGATCAACTTCAGGGAGCTTCAGTATTTTCCAAGATCGATTTAAGATCTGGGTATCATCAGTTGCGAATCCGAGAGTCGGATATTGCTAGGACGGCATTCCGAACACGCTATGGTCATTATGAGTTTGTGGTAATGCCGTTTGGGTTAACTAATGCACATGTGGTATTCATGGAGTTAATGAATTGGGTTTTCATCGACTATTTAGATCGGTTCGTGGTGTCTTCATTGATGACATTTTAATTTATCCTCGTAACCAGGAGGAGCATGAGTTTCACCTTCATCAGGTGCTCGACGTGTTGAGACGAGAGCAACTTTATGGGAAGTTTTCCAAATGTGAATTCTGGATGTCCGAAGTGATGTTTCTCGGACATGTAATTTCATCAGACGAAGTTCGTGTTGATCCTCAGAAGACGGAGGCTATCCGAGATTGGCAACCTCCGAAGAATGTTAAGGAAATCCGAAGTTTCCTCGGATTAGCTGGTTATTATCGGCGATTTGTGGAAGGATTTTCTAAAATCGCTCAACCCATGACGAACCTTTTAAGGAAAGATAATACATACACGTGGTCCGACGCGTGTCAACAGAGTTTTGAGGAACTCAAGAGCCGGTTAAGTTCAGCACCTGTACTTTCCTTGCCACAAGGGACGGAAGGATTCGTGGTTTATAGTGATGCGTCCGGACAGGGTCTCGGATGTGTACTAATGCAGAACGGGAAAGTTATTGCTTATGCTTCACGGCAATTGAGACCTTACGAGGTTAATTATCCGACCCACGACCTGGAGCTAGCAGCCGTGGTATTCGCATTGAAGATTTGGCGTCATTATCTTTATGGCGTTACCTGTCAGATATTCACCGATCATAAGAGTTTAAAATATATATTTACTCAGAAGGAGTTAAATATGCGACAGATACGGTGGTTGGAACTAATTAAATATTATGATATTGAGATACTTTACCACCCGGGCAAGGCGAACGTTATCGCCGATGCCTTGAGTCGTAAGTCCGTTCAGGAGCAGATGTTTGCTCGATTAACAGTTCAGAAGGAACTTCAGCAAGAATTACTTAGGCATAAGATCGAAGTTTGGTTACAGCGTGTTCAGGGACAGCTTTGTATGCTGGAGATCTCATCGCCACTTGAAGAGGTGATCAGAGTGAATCAGGGTTCGGACCCGTTTTTGTTGCGCATCTGCGAGGATGTGGCACAGGGGAAAGCCCCTGGATTTGTGGTCCACGAGGATGGAATCTTGAGGTTTAAGAATCGGTTATGTGTACTGGCGAATGACGAGTTAAAAAACTCGATTTTGAGAGAAGCCCATGCTACCCCTTATTCTATTCATCCGGGGTCCAGCAAGATGTATAAAGACTTGAAACAAAATTACTGGTGGAGTAATATGAAGCGTGAAGTCGCCGAGTTTGTTTTGAGATGTCTCACCTGTCAACAAGTCAAGATAGAACATCAGCGACCGATGGGTATGCTGAAACCGCTCCCTATTCCGGAGTGGAAATGGGAGGATATTTCAATGGACTTCATCACGAGTTTGCCGACGAGTCGCCGTGGTATGAATACAATCTGGGTAATTTTGGATCGTCTAACTAAGTCAGCTCATTTTCTCGAGATTAAGGATACTTGGGGTCCCAAGAGACTTGCCCAGTTGTTCATCAAAGAAATAGTGAGATTGCACGGTACTCCTAAGAGTATCGTTTGTGATCGTGACGGGCGATTCATTTCTCATTTTTGGAAATTAGTTCATCGTGCCATGGGAACTCAGCTTAATTTCAGCACATCTTTTCATCCTCAGTCCGGCGGACAATCAGAGAGGTTCAGACATTGGAGGACATGTTGAGGGCATGTGTCCTCGATTGGAAAGACGATTGGGAAGCCCAACTACCATTAATCGAGTTCACGTATAATAATAGTTAGCATGCTTCGATTAAGATGGCACCTTACGAGGCTTTGTATGGTCGTCGTTGTCGATCTCCTTTGTGTTGGGATGACTTATCAGAATCAATCAGCACCGAGCCCGATATGCTTATAGCTGCCCGTGAGAAGGTAGCTTTGATCAAGAGTCGTTTGTTGACCGCTCAGAGTTGACAGAAATCTTATGCAGACAATCGACGCCGACCATTAGAGTTCAAGACAGGTGACCACGTGTTGGTCAGGGTATCTCCGAGTCGGAGTATTTTCCGTTTTGGGAAGCGGGGAAAGTTGAGTCCAAGATTTATTGGACCGTTTGGGATTTTGGAACGAGTAGGCGAGCTAGCTTATCGATTGGCCTTACCTCCGGCGTTGAGCCGAATTCATAATGTGTTTCATGTCTCTCAGCTATGGAAGTATGTTTCTGACCCGAGTCACATACTTCAGTTCGATGAAATCGAGATCGCTGATGATCATTCGTATGAGGAGCATCCCATACGAGTCTTAGAGCGGCGAATCAAACAGTTGAGGAATAAGGCGATTCCTTTGGTTAAAATTCAGTGGTCTAGACACGGAGTCGAAGAGGCTACTTGGGAAACCAAGGATAGTATGCGGGAGAGTTATCCCGAGTTGTTTGACCCTTAGTTTCGGGGACGAAACTCTTTTAAGGGGGGGTGTATGTAATACCCGGTTGTAATTTAGTCATTATCATTCAATAATTTCATTCGGTAATTTTATTTTTTTTGGCAGAAGTCTATCTTAGTGACTCTATTGTTACCTTTTCGTCATTCCGAGAATGATTAATTCTACACTTTTTGTCATCCGAGTTCGTCTCGGTGTCGTTCTGTTGAATTCCGTGTTCTTTAGCGACTTTTCCACGTATGAGTTCGACTTTGTAAAATCACCATTAATTTTTGGAAACTCCAGAAATTCTGAATCTTTTCAATATTATAGAGCATCAAGTTAGATTTCCAATGGTTCAAACAGTGAGTCAATCGGAGTCCGAACGAGGGAGTTATGGTCGAAATAGCTAAGACACACACATTTTCCAGTTTTGGCCGAGCAGCCTGTACCGGGGGCCGAGGCTCCTGCCGGAAGGGCCGCGGCACACTTCCGAGTCACTGCCGAGGCACACTCGGCCGGGCCGCGGCATGCCTCCGAGCACTGGGGTCAGATTTTGGCCCTGTGCCGCGGCACACTCGGCCGGGCCGCAGCACACAGTGCAGTCTGCACTATAACTTCGTTTTTTTGAGAAGAAACACTCATTTTCATCCTATATTCGAGAGAGAGGGTTTTTGGGAGAAATTTTCTTCATCAATCACTTGAATACTTGATTCTTCATCATTTTCATTCGGTTGTGAAGCTCGGATCGTCGATCTAACGCGTATTCATCGAATCAAAGTGTTTGGATCTTCAAAGGTAATTTTCTCAAAGCTCCTGGATTTCGATTTGTGTTGAGATATGATGTTTTAGATCTTATAAACATGTTGTATGAAGAGATATACATATGATTATGAGTATGTATGAATATTCATCGGATTATTGAAAGGTTATTCAAGAACACTTTGAATATTGAGTTGGATTTGGGGATTTTCGATTAATTGTTGTTGAAATCACGAATTTGGATATTCATATTGGATTATTGATCGTATTGAAGATGTTTTGTTGGTTTGAAACACTTCTTTTGGATTTGACATTGGTATTATTGAGGTTTGGTTGTAAACAATCGAAGTTGGCCTCAACGTGTTCGATATAATGCCCCAATGAACTTGGTTTAGTCGTATCGACGTTTTGAGTTAGTTATATTTGTGTTTGATTAGTATGTTGAATGGATTGTTGGTAATTGTGTTATTCAAGGTTGTTCGAGCGACTGGTAGTTTCCTTAGGATGTTGTTTGAGAGAGATCGTATCATCACCGGTGTTAAGGTAAGTTAATTCTTCTCAGTTAAAGGGATATTCATTCCTTTCGTTGTTGTTCATTCATAATCATAATTCATTCATATTGTATTAACTGTATCGAGACTTGTCATTGTCAATTAATCACTTCAGTCACAAGGAACGACGGTTCCAATCATTTCATTGAGCTGTCATTCATTTCACTATCATTTCATCTCGGTGAGTCATTATTGATTTCGATGTCACTTTTGTTATCTCGTGGCATTAGGGTCATCTTGGCGTGCGGTTGGTATGTGTAGGATTTTCATGTCGGGCACATATTAAGTCGTGTGTTGGTTGTTGGCCTCACATTGGACTGTGCACACGAGAAGATCACTTCGTGAGACTGATTAGGTACAAGACCACACGTGTATTCGATCGATACTCGATGGTGGCTTGTGCACGGACACATTTCCATCCCGGGCGTAGTGTGGCGCCACCCTTTGAGCCATACTGTAAGTTGATTCATACAGCATGTTTGATTGCATATGTTTTCAACAAGATTGGGTTATAATCTAACCGATTCATTTCTGATCGAACTTGTGGTTTATACAACATATATATATGATTGTGTTTATTCAACTCTTGAGGATTGTTGTTCTGTGTAACTGACCCCGTTGGGGGATTTTGTTTTTCAGGTCGTGGCAAGGCTAAGGCACGAGAAGAGAACGTTGACGGCGAGGAGTCCCAGTGATACTAGTAGGGGGGCCCCAGTCCTTTCATTCACCGTGTTTCCTCATTTTATTTCCGCTGCAGATTTCCGTTTGGATTTTGAGTTCATTCAGTGTTGTATGTTTTATCTCCATATAAAATATACTTGTATTCGGTCATTTTCCTTGGGTGTGTTGTAATAAAACTCCCCATAGGAGTAATTAATGATGTAATGTGGTTCGGTACTACATTTACCCTGTATATTTCATTCATTTTCACTCACCTGGTGGGTCCTAGTCGGGGGTCCACGGCACTATAGTATCCGCCTAGTTTGGGGTGTTACAGAGTTATCTCCACACGAGAAACCGAGGGTGGATCTACTTTGCTTACCTCAAGGATGACGATCGCCTTATTAATGGTAGTGTCCTTCCGAGACCGGAGGAGAGGATCACGTCTCGAGGGATTGATCATACTCGGCCTCGCCCTTCGTCTCAGCTTGGTACTTCTCGCCCGCGACAAGAAAGCTCTTCATCCCAGATGGTCGCTCGGATGGATAAATTGGAGAAAGAGATGAGCGAGATAAAAAACATGGTCAAAAGTATTTGCACTCATTTCGGAATCCCACCGACACCTACGGAAGCAGACCTTGATTAGTCGTTTTCTCTTTCCTATGATGATGTTTCCTTTTTTGTTAGACCAAACGTTTCATGCATTTTTATCATGAACTATTACTCTTTTTATTTTCTAATAAATGTGTGTTGTTTTAAACTATCTCTGCTCCTATGTATTATTATTCATGGTTATTCGTTGTCTTGAAATTTGTTGACTATTCTGTGTTTCGCTGGCTTCTTCAGGATCTCTCGACTTTTTGTTAATGACAAAAAGGGGGAGAAAAATATGTATCGTTTTTGAAATAACCATTGCTCGTTTCAGGGGGAGTCTTACTCAGGGGGAGAGTTCATTAATTTTTTTTCCGAAAACTCTTATTTTTTCAAAAACTCCCATACTTAAATTTTGTCATCATCAAAAAGGGGGAGATTGTTGGAATAATATTTTTAAATCATTTTATACATTTTGATGATGCGTTATTTAACCAAAATTTACTTAACATATTTTTCCTTCAGTTAACGTACGTAAACGAACCTTTTATAACGTACGTAACATTCACAGTTTTTGCAAGATATTTTATACAGGTAACGTACGTAACTCATTCAATATAACGTACGTAACATTCACAGTTTTTGCAAGATATTTTATACATGTAACGTACGTAACTCATTCAATATAACGTACGTAAAGTTTGAACATTCTGACCGTTGCAAAAAGTCATTAGCCGTTACAACAAGTCGTCACATTCAACGGATCTCTGACTGGAAGTTAACATACGTAAGCCTACCTTGCGTAACGTACGTAATGTATTTTATCGGATGTCTCTGTACCATTTTTTTCCAGTTCGTTACGGCTGCTACACAAGCCATATAACGTACGTAGCAGAGATAACGTACGTAATCCAGGCCGCATAACGTACGTAAGGTGTGCAAGTTCCAACGGGAAATTTAGCTCATAAAGGCTATAAATAGCACACTTCAAGGATTTGGAAATCACACAAGTTATCTGAGCTTACAAGCATACTCAAGCTATTCCTAGCAAATATTTCGAGAGTTATACTTATTCTATATTGTGATACGAGAAGATTTTCTCTATTATTTCTAATCTATATTCTTGTATCAAAGAGCGATATATCGTGTAAAGTCGAGTTCCTACTCGCATTTGTTTTACTGTAAAGGTTATCTTGTACCCGAAAAAACAAGAGAGTTGTAGTGAGGTTGTTCTTGAATCCGAAAATCAAGAAATTGTAAGAGTTGGCACTAAACTAGAAAGTGCATTCTAAGGTTCTAAGAAAAGTCCTAGTCGATACCTAGTCGAGGAATTTTTTATTTTGGGAGGAAAGGAAAGCTAAGTCCAAGATATATCGGACCATTCGAGATTCTTGAAAGAGTTGGGGAGTTGGCGTGCAGGATGGCCTTACCGCCATCGCTGAGTCATGATCATAATGTGTTCCACGTATCCCAATTATAGAGATATGTACCGGATCCTAGTCATGTCATCAATTTTGGCGAGATCGAAGTAGCTAATGATGGCACGTTCGAAGAGAAGCTTATCAAGATACTCGAGAGTCGAGTCAAGCAATTGAGGAATAAACCAATCTCCTTGGTTAAAGTTTAATGGTCTCGACATGGAGTCGAAGAAGCAACTTGGGAGACTGAAGATAGTATGAAGTCGAGATACCCAGAAATATTTTCGTCTTAAGTTTCAGGGTGAAACTTCTTTTTAGAGGGAGAGTATGTAATACCCTGATAATTATTGTGTATTTTACCTGTATTCGAAACTTGTAGCCTTCGATAATGTGGTATTAATAATCAAAGTGTGATTTCCCGTATTCGTATTCTTACGTTCATGAGTTTCCAATACATGCATGCATGCATGTGCACGTTATAATGTACGCTACCTGTTGAGCATAACATATGTTAAGAACTGCAGATAACGTACATTATAGTCGAAGCATATCGTATGCAAGCAACAGTCAAAGGCAGATCAGATAAGGTCGGCGTGTGGAGCCAGGAGGAGATAGTGTAGGATTTTCCCCGCGTGAACCTAGACAGCTTTTTGATAAAGCAAGTCAACGAGTCATAGCGTACGTTAAAGGAGTATAATAACGTACGCTACACAAAGCATATTACGTACGTAAAGGTGATGGTTAACGTACGTTAAGGAAGTCAGAAAATGAGGCAGTGAGCTACTGACAAATGTTAACATACGTAAGGATTTGCACATAACGTATGTTAAGGCTATAGCGTACGTAATACCTTGTGGCTAACGTACGTAAAGATCAGGATCTTATAAATAAGACACCAACCCGTTTCATTTCACACCTTGTATCCTTCGCTCCTTGTCTGAGTTCTGTGAGTCCAGAGAGCCTCTCCCACAATATAACCTTTGATTTAACCTCTCTACTTGGTGGTTAAAGTTTGGGAAGCATCTTGGATCGGTGTTCAAGCCCCATGTTGAATTCTGCCAAGTGTTTCATCGTTTCCTTACGTAGTAAGGTATGTGATACTCTAACCGTCTGGAATTCATGTTCTTAGGAATGTTCATGAGTAGACGGTTATTGAGCTTTTTATGAACTTTAGGAATCGAAAAACATGTTTTGGAGAATTGAATTGGATGAACTTGGGTTTTTCATTAGTAATAGTTTAGCCTTGATGGTGCCTATCGTAAGGATGTGATTTTCAAAGATTATGACCTGCTTTATGATGATTTTCGTGATGATTGTTATAATGAAATGAGTATGTTATCACCTAGGCTAGGTGAATCCGAGATGTTGAACATAGAGATTATTCCTTAAGTATAATCCGGGGTTTGTAAGGATTATTCGGATTGGTAAACTTCATATGAATGGTTAGAACGTTATTATCTTTTTGTGACAATCGTGGTGAACGTAGAACCTGGATAAGATGAATTTACTTGCGGTAGAACGAGAATCATGGGTGGGATTAACTTAGAATTTGGTGGAACGTACTTACCTTGTTATAAATTCGTTTAGATAACCGTTGCTTGCATTTGAAATCAACGGGCACAATTGTATTATGGTTTGGGACGTTTTGAATGTGCTGAACATTCATATACATCATCATGTTATCCCCAATATGTCCATTCGTTTTGCATGTAGAATAGTATTCGTACGACGTAGGATAATTTGAATAGTTAACCGGAAATCGGCCGAGCAATGATGATTGTACTCGGTCGCTATTGGAACATTTAGAATGTCCGTGTGATAATTTATTCCGTAAGTTGAGTTGTTGTTATTTAATTTTGTGTAAAGGTCCGAGGTTTGCGAACGGTTGATCGAAGGAGCGGCCTTCGAGTTTGTTGAAACCGTTGAAGTATTTATTTCTTACCATAAGGCAAGTACTTTAATTACGTTTATCCATATTGATGTCGGTTATGTTGTTATGTGTCTTGCATATGTGTTGTGATTGTTTCGTCCACTATGCGTTGGTCCGACGGGATCATCATGGGAATCTATAGCTATGTGCGCTGGATCGTTGGACAGGTATTTCCACCATGCATTGGTCAGATGGGATCATCATGGGAATCTATAGTTGTGTGCGCTGGATCGTTGGAATACCACTAGTATGTTGAGATTGACACGTTATGTTGTGCATTGTTACTATTTCTCGTTGGGGAGACTTGTTGTTATCATTGTATATATTATTGACGTTATTATTCAGGGGACGCTGAATAAATCATTGTTGTATAATTATCGTACTTGTACTAGCATCATTGTGATAATCCCTTCGGGGGTGAACGTTTGTTTTATGTTGAGGATCCAGGAGGGCGGGGAAAAAACCACTAGAGCTGCATGACAGCGAGGGTGCAGAGTGATGTTACGGCCGGAATGATTTTTCAAACTTTGTTTTGTTTTAGTAAAGTACTCGAGTACGCTTTCGTTTTTGTTTGTCTTTGAGCCTTGTGTTTCAGTTGTTGGTTGATTGGCACTTTTAAACTCGTGATGTAATAATAAACTTTACAGTTGGTTTTAGTAATGTTACTTTTAAATTCTTAGCCTAGTAAATCCCTATATCAAGGATTTACGGCGTTGTAATAATCCTGAATATCTCGGGGTGTTACATTAGTCCACGCTAATTCTTGAGCCTAACGCGCGCTAACTGAAGGGAATATATAATGATGTACAACCATGTTTTATTCATTTTTCTTCTCATTTCTAACCCTACAGACGAGCAGCAAAGGAGAGGCGATCCTGGAGTGATTTAGTGCAATCTTTCTTCTTTTATCATCATTTTTGGTTTGGCAACAAGGATTATACATCATCTAATCTGTTTCTTCCTTACGAATCGAGGTAAATTCTGCAGAACCCTAATTTGGGGATTTTAGGGGGGTTTTCTTAGATTCGTCCGATTAATTCATTTTGAAGCTTGAAATCCTTGATATTACGAAGTATCTACTCCATACCCATGTTTCCCTTACGATTATATGAATGTTTTGGAGTATTACTCGGATTTGAGATGGTTTGGATGATTTCTGCCCTCTATGTGATTATCCTTGGAGAGTTGTAAATCGTAGACGGGGTTTCAAGAGTTTCATTTTGTGATTTGAGTATTGTTTGTTTATTATCATATTCCTTACAAATCGTTTAGGGCCGGGAGTGCGTTCTTGGACCTACCGGGCTTGAATACCTTTTCGTTCCGATTTTCGATGTCTCAACGGCAAATATATATTTATGATTATATATTCTTGACATTGAAAGTAAAACATATGCGATGTGTATGATTAGATGTTCACTACGTGATGTGACCATGAGTCCTATGAGGGGTCGTTGCTTCTGGTGCGACCCATTGAACATCTTATGTGTATGATTATATGTTCACTCCGGGATGGGGCCGACAGGTCATCTGAGGGATCGTTGCTTCTGGTGTGATCTATTGAATATTTTTGGGTTAACCACTCCGGGATGGGCCGACGGGTCCTCCGAGGGATCGTTGCTTCTGGTGCGATCCACGGTTAATCATGTATACATTTTAAATGTGAAATGATATGAGATTTAATTATTCCGTAAGACTAGTTGTGAGTTTGATGAAATGAGGATATGTTTACTTTATCATTCAAGAAGTATTGTATTTCATATTCGATAAACTTGCACCAGCTATTCCATGGCTAACCCCTTTTGGGGGAAGTACCTTTCATGTATTTCAGGTTCCAGGAGAGCAGATAGATGGGTACCGGGTCGGCACGAAGATGATGGGCAAGAGTGATGCTGTGTCATGTATTTGTCTGTATTGTTATGTTTCACCCATGCAGAAATGTTGTACTTGGAATGGTTATTAGTACTTGAGTACTACGGGATGTTCTACTTGATATTTCGTTTGTATTACCGTGGGTTTAATTCCTAAGGATTTGTATCCTATCAACTTGATTATTACTTTGGTAGTCAATTTTTATTGTATTCCATTTGATTATGACTAGACCTTGTCGGTAAAAGTTCATAGTTTCGCGTATGTATAGCCTTGTGGGTCCCGCAGAGGGGCTCATGGCACTGTAATATACTCTGAATATCTTGGGGTGTTATAGAATATGGTATCAGAGCTTAGGTGTATGGATACCTAGGTTGTCGGTCTTTTCAGTTAAATTAAGTCATCATTTGTATATAGTATCACTACATGCCATCATCACAATGCGACCATACTCGTAAGTCCTTTTACTCTTCTCGTATTTTCTTAACATTTCGATTTTAAATTCGTATTCCTGGGAATCGGCCATCTCGATGACGTGCGATTTAAACTGTACTTATGTACTATATGTGTCCTTCAGAATGCCTGTTGATAGGGTACGAGGACACAGAAGCAGGCGAGGATGTGGCGCAGCCATTTCCTTTAGTTCTGTTGTGGGGTTGGCCACCCATACCTTATCTAACTCAGTGCATCTGGATACCAAGAGTCATCATGACTAGTCCAGTGAGGAAATAATGCGGATGCTGGCATTTCGAACATTCTTCAATAGGTGGAAAATCAAATGGCTCTCCTAACCCAAGCTGTTCAGCTGAATAATCCTAACTCGACGATGGATGCTTTACTCCAGAATGTGGTCCGTATGCATTCCCCACAGTTCTGCAGTGCTACCGACCCAGCTGGTTGGGAGAGTTGGCTATTTGAGTTGGAGAAAGTATTTGAGGCTGTTGATTATCCGGAAATGAGGAAGGTACCTATTGCTCAGTACTTTCTTGCTAAGGAAGCCGCGGCTTGGTGGAAAGTTGTTAAACCACAAGATCATGCTCGTTTATTATGAATTCAAGGATCTATTGGAGGCTGAGTTTTGTCCTTATCCAGTGCAAGAAAGCAGGATCTGAGCCTTTTTTCGAGGCTAAACTGCAGAGCATTCAATCTCGTAGGTAATAGTGGAGTACAAACAACAACTGATTTATGTGAAGAATCAGGTGCGTGATGAGCCTAACAAGGTCCGTCATTTCGACCTACGAATGAGCATGGTATTCAGGTGTTACATGGCTGGGTTTGCTTGTACTACCTTGAAGGAGTACCAAGATAGGGCTTTGGCATATGATATGTTGTGTTCTAACACTGATATCGCTAATGAGCCGAAAAAACAGAAAACCACCGGGAACTTTTCTGGTAACAAGGGTGGTAACTTTTAGAGATCCCATTTAGTTAACTGTTCTATCAGGCAGTCATCGCGTTCTCTTAAGGGTGGGAAGAGTTTTTGCTCGACTCATGCAGTGACATGCTTCAATTGTAATCGTACAGGTCATATCTGTAACACCCCAAACTAGGCGAGTATTACAGTGCTGTGGACCCCCGACTGGGACCCACTAGGGGAATGAAAATTAATGAATTAAGTGGCATAATTGTAGTATCGAACCACAGTATATCATTAATTAGTCTGATGAGGAGTTTCAAGTACAACACACCCAGGAAAATACAGAATACAAGTATATTTTATATGAAGATAAAATATACAACACCGAATAAAAATGAACATCCAAACGGAAATCTGCAGCGGATATAAAATGAAGAAAACATGGATGACTGAAAGGACTGGGCCCCCCTACTAGTATCACTGGGACTCCTCGCCGTCAACGTTCTCTTCCCGTGCTTTAGCCTTGCCATGACCTGAAAACAGCATCCCCCAACGGGGTCAGTTACACAGAACAACAATCCTCAAGAGTTGAACAGTATACAACAATCACATAAATGAATTAATGAATTAAGTTGAATGATGAGCATTAATGTACGCCCGAATGAAATGCGTAAGAGCACAAGTAGCCGAGTGTCCGGAGTCCCGCATATACACCCGCTATTGGCCTAATTAGTCTCACGGTCCAATGTGTTCGGAGTCCCGCGTATACACATTACCATGCGCACAGTCCAATGTGTCCGGAGTCCCGCATATACACATGATCATAATGTGCCCGACTAAAATTCCACACATGCGCCAACCGGCCATGCAATATAATTCCGGAAAATCACCAGAACAAAAATGACCAAGGTGAGGAATAATGAATAGAATCCGATAAGGATCAAGAGCGACTCACCGAGATGAAATAATGACACAACGTGTGATAGCTTCAATGGAATGATTTGGAACCGTCGTTACTTGTGAGTTACATGATGAGTTGATAAATACAAGTCTCGATATGAATGATATATTATGCGTGAATTACATGTATGAATGAACAACAACGTAAGGAATGAATATCCTTTTAACCGAGTAAGAATTTACTTACACAATACTGGTGTTGAAATGTCCTTCCTCGAACAATGTCCTAAAAAGAGATGTAGGTCACTCGAAAAACCTTGAATAACACAATTACCAATAATCCGCTCAATATACGTATCAAGCATGAATTACGACTAACTCAAAGGTCTATACAACAATATCCAAACTCATTGAGGCATTCAAACAACCACTTAGCGAACATCAACCCTTGATTATAACCAAAACCCAAATATATCGAAACCAACTCCAAAATGAGTAGTTCAATCCAACAAAACACCTTCAATGATATCAATATTCCAATAGGAAACCACAACTCGAAGTTACGACAACTATAATCGGAAACCTCCAAAAATAACCAAAGTCAACATCAAGGGTTCTTGATTAATTCTCCAAATGTTCATAAAATCCGAAAAACATATCAATAAGTATGTAGGAATACATTTATCCAAGGTAGATAATCCATATCTAACATGTTCCAATATAAACCAAGCTTACACGAAGAGATCGGAAGGAAAAATACTCAAAATCCTAAATTCTAGATCCAAGAGATCATTACCTTGATTTGATGTGTTGGAGAGGATGAAATGATGATAAATCCAAATGATAAGCTTGAAGATGATGATGGATGAGTGCAGCTCGGAAAGATCTCTCCGAATCGCCCAAGATCACCCGGAATCGAAGTGAGAAATGAAAATGGTGAATCTGAGCCGGACTGTCCTATTTATAGTAATTCCAGTTTAGCGCACGCTAAGCCCTGATATTTAGCATGCGTTAACGGGTGTCCTGGGTAGTCCAGTACCCTCTGTCCGAAACGGTAGCGTGCGCTACGTACCTTTTGTAGCGTGCGCTACAGCCATATACTTAGCGTGCGTTGCGCACTAACTGAATATCTAATGCTCAGTAACTGAAGTCCAGAACCTTCTGTTCTCTGATCTTCTCGCGATAGCGTGCGTTACATCTCAGATTCAGTGTGCGCTACTACACCATTAGCATATGCTAATATCTACTCATAGCGTGCACTATGAATTATTCCAGATCAGTCCAGTACCCACTGGACTCTGCCTGATCGGCCTTAGCGCACGCTACACTGACTGCATAGCGGGCGCTATCCAAATTTACTAGCGTGTGCTACTTACCATTCGTAGCGTGCGCTACTCCAACTCGACTGCAGTCGAGTACCTTCTGGACTGCAGGCCTGAACTACATTAGCGTGCGCTAATACGGAGAGGTAGCGTACGCTACCCGTACTCATTTAGCGCGCGCTAAAGAGAGTACGTAGCATGCGCTACTCCTCACACACAGCCCATTATGAAGATGACAATGATGTTAACCACAATTCGATCCTCCAACCAGGTAGGAAGACGAATAATAATAACTGATACAAGATACAAATACTCTGAATGGTGCATACAATGAACGAATAGGAATGATGAATGATCATTAATGAGTGAATAATTACTGAGTGACAATTACTGAATGATAATGACTGAATTACAACCGGGTATTACATACACCCCCCTTAAAAGAGTTTCATCCCCGAAACTAAGGGTCAAACAACTCGGGATAACTCTCCTGCATGCAATACTCGGTTTCCTAAGTAGCCTCTTCGACTCCATGTCTAGACCACTGAATTTTAACCAAAGGAATCGTCTTGTTCCTCAACTGTTTGATTCGCGGCTTTAAGACTCGTATAGGACGCTCCTCATATGAATGATCATCCACGATCTCGATTTCGTCGAACTGAAGTATGTGACTTGGGTCGGCAACATACTTCCGCAACTGAGAGATGTGAGACACATTATGAATACGGCTCAACGCCGGAGGTAAGGCCAATCGATAAGCTAGCTCGCCTACTCGATCCAAAATCTCAAACGGTCCAATGAATCTCGGACTCAACTTTCCCCTCTTCCCAAAACGGAAGATACCTCCACTCGGGGATACCTTGACCAAAATATGGTCACTGGCCTCGAACTCTAATGGCCGACGACAGTTATCTGCATATGATTTCTGGTGACTCTGAGCGGTCAACAAACGAATCCTGATCAAAGCTACCTTCTCACGGGCGGCTATAAGCATATCAGGCTCGGTGCCGATTGATTCTGATAAGTCATCCCAACACAAAGGAGATCAACAACGACGATCGTACAAGGCCTCGTAAGGTGCCATCTTGATCGAAGCATGCCAACTATTATTGTACGTGAACTCAATCAACGGTAGTTGGGCTTCCCAATCATCTTTCCAATCGAGGACACATGCTCTCAACATGTCCTCCAATGTCTGAATATTCCTCTCTGATTGTCCGTCGGACTGAGGATGAAAAGCTGTGCTGAGATTAAGCTGAGTTCCCATAGCACGATGAACTGATTTCCAAAAATGTGACACGAATAACCCATCACGATCAGAAACGATACTCTTAGGAGTACCATGCAATCTCACTATCTCCTTGATGAACAACTGGGCAAGTCTCTCGGGACCCCACGTATCGTTAATCTCAAGTAAATGGGCTGACTTAGTTAGACGATCCACAATTACCCAAATTGTATTCATGCCACGAGGACTCATCGGCAAACTCGTGATGAAGTCCATTGAAATATCTTCCCACTTCCACTCTGGAATAGGGAGAGGTTTCAGCATACCCGCCGGTCGCTGATGTTCTATCTTGACTTGCTGACAAGTTAAACATCTCGAAACAAATTCCGCGACTTCTCGCTTCATATTACTCCACCAGTAATTTTGTTTCAAGTCTTTGTACATCTTGCTAGACCCCGGATGAATGGAATAAGGGGTAGCATGAGCTTCTCTCAAAATCGAGTTTTTCAACTCGTCGTTCGCCGGTATACATAACCAATTCTTAAATCGCAAAAGTCCATCCTCGTGAACCACAAATCAAGGGGCTTTCCTCTGAGTCACATCATCTCGAATGCGCAACAAAAATATGTCTGGACCCTGATTCTCCCTGATCGCCTCCTCAAGTGGCGATGAAATCTCTAATGTACAAAGTTGCCCTTGTACTAGCTGTAACCAGACCTCGATCTCGGGTCTCATAAATTCCTGCTGAAGTTCCTTCTGAACTGTTAATCGAGCAAGCATCTGCTCCTAAACGGACTTACGACTCAAGGCATCGGCGACAACATTCGCCTTGCCCGGGTGGTAAAGTATCTCAATATCATAATCTTTGATTAGTTCCGACCACCGCCTATGTCGCATATTTAACTCCTTCTGAGTAAATATATATTTCAAACTCTTATGATCGGTGAATATCTGACAGGTAACGCCATAAAGATAATGGCGCCAAATTTTCAATACGAACACCACGACTACTAGATCCAGGTCGTGGGTCGGATAATTAACCTCGTAAGGTCTCAATTGCCGTGAAGCATAAGCAATAACCTTCCGGTTCTGCATTAGTACAGATCCGAGACCCTGTCCGGGCGTATCACTATAAACCACAAATCCTTCCGTCCCTCGCGGTAAAGAAAGGACAGGTGCTGAAATTAACCGGCTCTTGAGTTCCTCAAAACTCTGTTGACACGAGTCATACCACATGTATTTCTTATCCTTCCGTAAAAGGTTCGTCATGGGTTGAGCAATTTTAGAAAATCCTTCCACAAATCGCCGATAATAACCAGCTAATCCGAGGAAACTTCGGATTTCCTTAACATTCTTCGGAGGTTGCCAATCTCGGATAGCCTCCGTCTTCTGAGGGTCGACACGAACTCCGTCTGATAAAATTACATGTTCGAGAAACGTCACTTCGGACATCTAGAACTCACATTTGGAAAACTTTCCATAAAGTTGCTCTCGTCTCAACACGTCGAGAACCTGATGAAGGTGAAATTCGTGCTCCTCCCGGTAACGAGAATAAATTAGAATGTCATCAATAAAGACAACCACGAGCTGATCCAAATAGTCGATGAAAACCTAATTCATCAACTTCATGAATACCGCAGGTGCATTAGTTAACCCAAACGGCATTACCACAAACTCATAATGACCATAGCGTGTTCGGAACGCCGTCCTTGCGATATCCAACTCTCGAATTCGTAACTGATGATATCCAGATCTTAAGTCGATCTTGGAAAATACTGAAACTCCCTGAAGTTGATCCAAAAGATCATCGATACGTGGTAGAGGATATTTATTCTTGATCGTCACGAGGTTCAATTCCCGGTAATCAATACACAAGCGAAACGAACCATCCTTCTTCTTGACAAATAACACTGGTGCTCCCCACGGGGACGCACTCGGTTGAATATAACCCTTCTCGGTCAAATCCTCTAATTGATTCTTCAACTCCTGCATTTCGATCGGGGCCATCCGGTACGGTGCCTTCGATATTGGGGACGTACCAGGCTCCAACTCAATCGTGAATTCCACATCTCTCTGTGGAGGCAAACCAAGTAACTCGTCTGGAAATACATCGGTATATTCTCTCACTACCGGAATATCCGTCAACATTATTGATGATTTCTCGGTCTTGGTCATATAGCACCAATAACCAACACACCCTTGATTGAGTAATTTCACTACTTTCATCAAGTTGATGACTCTCCCGGAACAGATGGGATTACCTCTCTGAAATACACATTCGACTCCATTGTCTGAAATGATAGTGACCATACGCTTACGAACACTAATGATGGCATCATGACAATCCATCCAATCAATACCCAAGATGACATCATCTCTCGGTAAATCTACCACGATTAGGTCTGCTAACCAATCACGGCCATGAAGCTGAATCGACAATCCTTAATCTCACGATTTCTGATAATTCTTCTACCATCAGGTAGACCAATGACATAAGGCTCACAACTAGTAGCACTACCCAGACATAGTCTACTCAAACATGACTCGGAAATGAATGAATGCGATGCACCAGTATAAAAAAGGGTACACACAGGTTGAGATAGAATTTCGAGTGTACCTGAGATCATTCGGGCTTCCGGATCATTAGCTCTCTTCATCTCATAAATTCGGGGCTTGCCAGCCCCGGAACCGGATGCTCCCGTCTGATAGCTATGGGCTCCGCCTTTGTTAGCTCCCGTCATCTTAAACGATGCGGACTGATTAGCCTGAGATGGTTCCGGTGTAGGTTTGGAGTCCCTTCAGCAAAAACGGGCCCTATGCCGCGCCATTCCACAGTTATTGCACGTGACAGTTTGCCTCAAACACTTCGTGCTGTAATGACCCTGTTCTCCACAGTTGAAACAGGTAATGGCCGAACTGGCCGCTCGTGACTGAGATTCTACGGGTCTGGGCGCCATAGGAGGTCGCTCAGTGAAAGTAGAGCCCGCTCGAGGCTTCTTGAAAGTTGCCTGACTGCCTTCAGGCTGATTTCGATTCTTTGACTTCTTGCTAGCAGATGAAGGTTGTTGCTTAGCAATCTCCTTAGCAGTAAGCTCATAAGTAAGAGCTTTTTCGATGAATTCGGCCAGAGTGGTGCAATTGTGATTAAGCAACTGCATCCGCATACGAGGTTTCAACCTCTTGCTAAAATACTTGATCTTGTCTGCCTCGGAGTGAATAATAGACGAGGCGAAAGGAAGAAGCTCCTGAAATTTCTCGGCGATGGTGAGAACATCATCGTCTTCCGAGAGGTCGGGAGTGAGTAATTCTAATAACTTGGCCTCTATGAGTGGGGCCGGATAATACCTCTCCATCATGAGGGTCTTGAATTGATCCCAAGTACAAGATCCGCCAGTGGGCTTCAACGATAACCATCATGAATGAGCGCTCTTACCCAGATAGTAAGCCGCGACTGAAACTTTGTGCCCTTCGGGACACTCCACCATAGCAAACAACTTCTCGAAATGCTCAAGCCAGTGAACAATATCCGTCGGCTCAGACGAGACCTCAAAGGTAGGTGGTCTTTGGCGAGAGATGTCGCCAATAATACTGCTCACACTCCTCTCTTGCCTCTGAGGTGGCGGCGGAGGAGCCTGCTGATTTTGAGTAGCTGAGTTCTGCATCGTCTCCATGAGGCGTGCCATCTGAGTCATCTGGGCCATCATGCCCTACATAAACGCGAGTGGATCAACCCGAATACCTTCTGAATGAGCTGTGTCCCGGGTACGACTCCCTGACAGTGAATGATCATTTCCTAGAGAATGAGTGGCGGCGTCGCTGCTCGATGAATTAACATTATTCCTCGCATTCGCACGTGTATTCACACGAGTTCTCGGGATTCGGCCCGCACCGCGGCCTCTTCCCCCGCGTCCTCTACCAGCTCTTTCCATACTAAAGTGGAAAGTCACAAGATGATTATAGATCTTGCATGAATACCGCATTATGATTACATCATGAAATGATGAAAATGAGCATACGCGCTCTAACACAGTGATTACATGAATGATTAACTGAGATGACATGATTATGTGATGAAATTCTTGAAATGATTATCTTGAACAAGTTAACAAGATTAATGATATGATCCTCAAGATCAACAACTGAACAATGAAATGAAATGAGTGATTAATGGGTTAACATGATCGACATGATCAAAAATGAAAATGATGATTGAGGATTGTTGACTGTTGAATGATGAATGAGTGATTCTTATTGCAAGAAATTATACCAAGGCGTCAGAAATCTTACTGTTCTTTGGTCTGAGGGGCTTGGCTCTTGCACAGGTCACACGTGACGCGAAAGTCCAATGATACTAGTCTGATGAATGATGATTTCAAATGAGATATGACTCGGAAGGTAGTATTCAAAACCTGGAGCTCCGATACCAACTCTGTAACACCCCAAACTAGGCGAGTATTACAGTGCCGTGGACCCCCGACTGGGACCCACTAGGTAAATGAAAATTAATGAATTAAGTGATATAATTGTAGTACCGAACCACATTATATCATTAATTACTCCGATGAGGAGTTTCAAGTACAACACACCCAGGAAAATACAGAATACAAGTATATTTTATATGAAGATAAAATATACAACACCGAATAAAAATGAACATCCAAATGGAAATCTGCATCGGAAATAAAATGAAGAAAACATGGATGACTGAAAGGACTGGGGCTCCCTACTAGTATCACTGGGACTCCTCGCCGTCAATGTTCTTTTCCCGTGCTTTAGCCTTGCCATGACCTGAAAACAACATCCCCCAACGGGGTCAGTTACACAGAACAACAATCCTCAAGAGTTGAACAATATACAACAATCACATAAATGAATTAATGAATTAAGTTGAATGATGAGCATCAATGTACGCCCGAATGAAATGCGTAAGAGCACAAGTTGCCGAGTGTCTGGAGTCTCGCATATACACCCGCTATTGGCCTAATTAGTCTCACAATCCAATGTGTCCGGAGTCCCGTGTATACACATTACCATGCGCACAGTCCAATGTGTCCGGAGTCCCGCATATACACATGACCATAGTGTGCCCGACTAAAATTCCACACATGCGCCAACCGGCCATGCAATATAATTCCGGAAGATCACTAGAACAAAAATGACCAAGGTGAGGAGTAATGAATAGAATCCGATAAGGATCAAGAACGACTCACCGAGATGAAATAATGACACAATGTGTGATAGCTTCAATGGAATGATTTGGAACCGTCGTTACTTGTGATTTACATGATGAGTTGATAAATACAAGTCTCGACATGAACGATATATTATGAGTGAATTACATGTATGAATGAACAACAACGTAAGGAATGAATATCCTTTTAACCGAGTAAGAATTTACTTACACAATACCGGTATTGAAATGTCCTTCCTCGAACAACGTCCTAAAAAGACATGTCGGTCTCTCGAACAACCTTGAATAACATAATTACCAATAATCTACTCAATATACGTATCAAGCATGAATTACGACTAACTCAAAGGTCGATACAACAATATCCAAACTCATTGAGGCATTCAAACAACCACTTAGCGAACATCAACCCTTGATTATAACCAAAACCCAAATATATCGAAACCAACTCCAAAATGAGTAGTTCAATCCAACAAAACACCTTCAATGATATCAATATTCCAATAGGAAACCACAACTCGAAGTTACGACAACTATAATCGGAAACCCCCAAAAATAACCAAAGTCAACATCAAGGGTTCTTGATTAATTCTCTAAATGTTCATCAAATCCAAAAAACATATCAATAAGTCCGTAAGAATACATTTATCCAAGGTATATAATCCATATCTAACATGTTCCAACATCAATCCAAGCTTACACGAAGAGATCGGAAGGAAAAATACTCAAAATCTGAAATTCTAGATCCAAGAGATCATTACCTGGATTTGATGTGTTGGAGAGAATGAAATGATGATAAATCCAAATGATAAGCTTGAAGATGATGATGGATGAGTGCAGCTCAAAAAGATCTCTCCGAATCGCCCAAAATCGCCCGGAATCGAAGTGAGAAGTGAAAATGATGAATCTGAGCCGGACTGTCCTATTTATAGTAATTCCAGTTTAGTGCATGCTAAGCCCTGATATTTAGCGTGCATTAACGGGTGTCCTGGGTAGTCCAGTACCCTCTGTCCGAAATGGTAGCGTGTGCTACAACCATATACTTAGCGTGCGTTAACCTTGTGTTAGCGCGCACTAACTGAATATCTGATGCTCAGTAACTGAAGTCCAGAACCTTCAGTTCTCTGATCTGCTCACGATAGCGTGCATTACATCTCAGATTCAGCGTGCGCTACTACACCATTAGCGTACGCTAATATCTACTCGTAGCGTGCGCCATGAATTATTCCAGATTAGTCCAGTACCTATTGGACTCTGCCTGGTCGGCCTTAGCGCGCGCTACACTGACTGCATAGCGGGTGCTATCCAAATTTACTAGCGTGCGATACCTACCATTCGTAGTGTGCGCTACTCTAATTCGACTGCAGTCTAGCTGAACTACATTAGCGTGCGCTAATAAGGAGAGGTAGCGTGTGCTACCCGTACTCAATTAGCACGCGCTAAAGAAAGTACGTAGCGTGCGCTACTCCTCACACACAGCCCACTATGAAGATGACAAGGATGATAACCACGGTTCGATCCTCCAACCAGGTAGGAAGACGAATAATAATAACTGATACACGATACAAATACTCTGAATGGTGCATACAATGAATGAATATGAACGATGAATGATCATTAATGAGTGAATAATTACTGAATGACAATTACTGAATGATAATGATTGAATTACAACCAGGTATTACAATATCAACCGTGAGTGCTCTTTTCCACCTCTGAGATGTAACACTTGCAGTGAGATGGGTCATAGGGGATTTACTGTATTGCTGGGGATAATAACATTGATACCCGATCTTCCGCCCTATTACTTAGAGACCTGAATGTGAATCAGTAGCAATCATATAACCAACCGCAGCAGAGTTATGGCAGAGGCCAGGGATAGGGTCAGGCCATTAGAGGTGGAGATTCTAGTGTTGGTTTATAGGATGATCCTGATGCGGCGGCGGCCTCAGGTACCGTTTATTTTCTATCTCATATAGTTCGAGTATTATTTGATTCTAGTGCTATGCATTATTTCATGTCCTTGGATTTATTTGACTGCGTGTGAACCTTTTATGGTGAAATTGCCCAGTAGGGATATAATTGTGGGTAATCGGGATATTATAGATTATCTAGTATGCATAGCAGGTATTAATTGGTTTTCAAATCTAATTATGGTTGATATCGATAGTGAGGATTTAATCCTCAATAATGATTAGCTTGAGTGTCATCGAGCGATTATAAATTATCGCACTAAGGTTATTGCTTTGATGACTCAAGATGGTATCGAATACTCTTTTGTGGGCTGCAAATTGAGTCAACCTAAGTTGGTTATATATCAATGCCATCAAAGCTGTGAAGCTCTTGAATAAAGGCTGCACGGGCTATTGGTGTTATGCTTTAAAGGTAGAGGAGAATGGAGTCGACTTCTCTTCATTCCAGTTGTTAATGAGTATTTAGATGTTTTTTCCAGACGATCTTCCGGAATTACCGCCAGATCGAGAGATAGAATTTTCTGTTGTTTTAGAGCCTGACGCCGCTCTACTTTCCAAGGCGCCTTATCGCATGGCACCTTCAGAAATGCAGGACTTGAAGAATCAGTTGGGAGAACTATTGGAGAAAGGGTACATTAGACCGAGCGCTTCATCTTGGCGAGCACCGGTTCTTTTTGTGAGGAATAAGGATGGTTCATTACGCTTATGCATTGATTACCGCGAGCTAAACAAAGTGACCATCAAAAACAAGTATCCGTTATCTCGTATAGATGATTTGTTCGATTAGTTGCAGGGAGCTGCAATATTCTCGAAGATTGATTTGAGATCAGGATACTATCAGCTTCGAGTAAAAGAGTCTGATGTACTGAAGACTGCTTTTCGGACGAGATACGAAGATTATGAATTGGTGGTCATGCCTTTTGGACTGACCAATGCCCCAACAGTGTTCATG
Source organism: Orobanche coerulescens (assembly GCA_033398695.1). Lineage (NCBI taxonomy): Eukaryota > Viridiplantae > Streptophyta > Magnoliopsida > Lamiales > Orobanchaceae > Orobanche > Orobanche coerulescens. The sequence goes on from CM065803.1 coordinate 59,801,353, forward strand.
CAGTTGATGAATAAGACATTTATCAAGTACTCTTATAAATGTGTAGTCGTCTGTAGTGACGATATTTTGATTTATTCTCGAGATGAGGAGAAGCATGCCCAAAACTTATGTTTAATATTAGACATTTTTAGAACTCAGCACCTTTATGCAAAATGCTCAAAATGTGAGTTCTGAATGAAGGAAGCTATATTTCTCGGCCATGTGATTTCGGCCGAAGGGGTTCGTGTGGACCCGCAGAAGGTTGAGGTAGTGTTAGATTGGGCACCACCTAATAATGTTAAGCAAGTTAGTAGCTTTTGGGTCTTTCTGGGTACTATCTTCGGTTTGTCGAGAGGTTCTCGAAACTCGCTTGGCCTCTTACGCAATTACTCCAGAAGACGGAAAAGTTTGTTTGGACGACTGAGAGACAGCAAAGTTTTGGTGAATTGAAGAGACGTTTGACGTCCGTGCCGATCTTGGATTTACCATAAGGTGGTAAAGGATTCACAGTATATAGCGACGCTTCAGGATAGGGACCCAGATGTGTGCTTATGCAGCATGACAAAATGATAGCATTTGCATCACTGCAGTTGAAGCCGTATGAGATGAATTATCCTACTTATGACTTGGAGTCGGCCACAGTCATTTTTGAAATTAAGATTTGGCGACATTATTTGTATGGCTCTTCATGCCGGATTTATGCTGATCACAAGAGCTTGAAATACATTTTTAGTCAGAAAGAGTTGAATATGAGACAACAACGTTGGTTGGAGTTGATTAAGGATTACGACTTGGAAATTTTTTACCATCTAGGGAAGGTCAATGTCGTCGCAGTGCGTTGAGTCAAAAGCCGGCATCACTTCAGATGCTCGAGGTGCTTACTATTGGAATATAAAGCGCAGCGGAAGCGAGGTAGATGAATTTGAATATATATGGTTTTATAAACTAACCAACAAAATTGAGGATCTATTTAGGCTTGTCAATTAATTAATTAAACAGACTAATTAACAATTTAAATATACGTATTTACGCAGTAGAATTGGTAATTCATACCTTTGAAGTGAAGTTGTAGAAAAATCCCTTTGGGTCGATCGAACTCCTCTTCGTACTCCTCCTTGATCTTCTTTTATTTCTACCTCAAGATCTTCTAGAGTATATCCCGCCTATGTCCGGATGTCGTGTGGGCAACAATCTACCGGACTGCTTGGACTGTAATATGGATTGGCCGAACCACTTTTTCTTCCAAAAATTACCTTACAAATTTTCTCTTTATTTTTCTTGAATATTTGCGTATTTCAAAAAATATTGTGTTAGCTAAATTGTGAAATCCAAGACACAAGTCAAGATCCACAATTAAACACAAAATTAGAAAAAAAATCAAAAATTTTTGTGCCAAGAAGAGTGTAAATAATCGCCCCCATCAAGTCCTATTTATAGGTGTCTTGGGATACTCTAGGCACCTTAAGGAGGATAAGGTAAGGATTCCCAATAGATTTCATCTTACCAATATTAGGACTCTTCCTAATATAATGAATCTATTAATATCAACTTAATCCACTAAAGGTTGATATTGCACTTCCTACTAAAATCTCAAATTACGAAATTGAGCTCCGTTTTGAATTAATATTTCTCATGTTTAAGATATTCCATGTCCATTAATTAATTTAAGCTACTGACAGCTTTTAATTAATTAATATGTTATACATGAATATACCACTCGAGCTTTATTAATATATCAAAAATTTAATTCCACCTGCAGGGTTTAATATAATAATCCTTTCGAGTGCCTCAAGGGATATGATCAACCCAACTGGTCAGGACACGATTTCTAGCTATAATATTAATTATCATATAAATAATAATATTTCCCAAAACATCGAGCATATTGAGTCAAACATTTTGGCTCTCACTCATGATAAATCAAAGCAATAAATATTAAATATATATAATTAAATATTAATCACTATAATTAAGAAATAATAATTGTTCGAGATGTACGTTCTTCTTATAGTCAGTACAGAAGAATCTATCTCACCTCGATCCTGTTCAACGTATACCGAATATGCTAATATATGTTAATGGTCCAGACCAACCAATCTCAAGCATATACTACAACATTTCACATAACGGTCTAATGTTATATAGGTTGTGAACTAATTATTACTATATAAGGGACCGATAATGTGATCTTCTGTGTGACTCGACACACCACATTATCTACAATATAAAGGAATTTAGACAACATTTGCATAACCATAGCGTGAATAAATGTGCAATACATGTGATAAAATGAATTAAATATTCTCATATATAAAGACCGAGAAATTAGGTAATACAAGCATAAAGTATGTTTGATGTATACAACCCTAACAATCTCCCACTTATACTCAAAGCATGATTTTGAAGTATACTATCTAGACTATGTATATCTATCTCCCACTTATACTCAAAGCAATGCTGCCATACATCTCAACCCCATTCCTTCCACATGCCCTTCAAATGACTTTAAGGGCAACCCTTTCGTGAAAGGATTGGCTAGGTTGTCTTCAGATGCTATCTTGGAGACAATAATCTTTCTTCTCTTCACAAAATCTCGAATGAGATGATATTTGCGCTTGATATGTTTGCTTGCTTTGTGGGCCCGTGGTTCCTTCGAATTTGCAATAGCACTAGTATTATCACAATAAAGTGTAATACTCCTAGGCAAATTAGGAATCACACCCAAATCTTTTAGGAAGTACTTGAGCCATACCGCCTCTTTAGCTGCCTCTGAGGCTGCTACATATTCGGCTTCCATGGTAGAGTCTGCTATGCATTTCTTCTTCACACTCCTCCAACCGATGGCTCCACCGCCCAAAGTGAAAGCATATCCAGAAGTTGATTTCGACTTTTCTTTGTCCGAACTGAAATATGAGTCAGTGTAACCCAAAGGACAAAGTATATCCGATTGATATACAAGCATATGCTCCCTAGTTCTTCTCAGGTAATTGAGTATATGCTTGACAGCAATCCAATGTCCCGGTCCTGGGTTCGACTGATATCTCGCCACCATGCCTACATCATGATAGTTATCAGGCCTATTGCAAAGCATAGCATACATGAGGCTTCCCACTGCCGAAGCATAAGGGACCAGCTTCATGTCATCTATCTCCTTCTGTGTCCTAGGACACATAGCCTTAGATAGCTGAATTCCATGTCTGTAAGGTAAGAAACCTTTCTTGGAATTCTCCATACTAAACCGCTTTAGCACCCTGTCGATATAGGATGCTTGAGATAAGCACAACATCATTTTCTTGCGATCTCGAAAGATCTTAATACCAATTATGTGTCCAGCTTCTCCCAAATCCTTCATATCGAACTGCTCAGACAGCTATACCCTTACATCTAATAATACCTTCACATTGTTTCCAATTAGAAGTATATCATCTATGTACAGTACAAGAAACACTAGCACGTTTCCATCGCACTTTTTGTATACACAAACCTCACTAGGACACTATTCAAAACCATACGATTGAATGACCTCATCAAATCGTATGTTCCAAGGCCTATGCTTGCTTGAGACCATACATGGCTCTCTTAAGCTTGCACAATAAATTCCCCTCTCCTTCAGCAATGAATCCCTCAGGTTGGCGTATATATATTTCCTTATCAAGACTCCCGTTTAAGAATGCAGTCTTGACATCGATCTGCCAAATCTCCATATCCAAATGCGCAGCTATAGCTAAGAGAATCCGGATCGATTTAAGCATGGCTACCGGCAAAAAGGTCTCATCGTAGTCGATGCCTTCCTTCTGAGTGTAACCTTTCGCAACAAATCTTCCTTTGAAGGTTTCAATCTTCCCTTTCGATACTCTCTTACACTTGTAGACCCACTTACTCCAATTGGTTTTACCCCATTGGGTAGCTCTACTAGCTCACACACTTGATTAGAATCCATATATCTCATTTCGGATTCCATTGCTATTTCCCAGGATTCAGCATCCTTGTCTTGAACTGCCTGCCTATACGTACATGGATCCATTTCATCCTGGTCCGGGGAGTGGTCCGAAGATGCTCCCACTCCAATGAAATGATCAGGTTTACGAACAACCCTCCCACTACGACGAGACGTGTCCTTGGTTTGCGTATCTACAATAGTGTCGATACGTGGTACACTAGGCGTTTGTATAATTGGAATTGTCGAAATCTCGCCCCTAAGTTCCTATAAAATGACTTCACTCCTAGGCTTGTGGCTTATTACATAGTCCTCCTACAAGAACCGGGCATTGGTGCTAACAATGACCTTCTGATCTTTAGGACTGTAGAATAATCCACCCTTCGTTACCTTCAGATATCCTACAAACACTTGTACTTCTGTACGAGATGCCAACTTATCAGCTTCCTTATTCAGCACGTCTGCTGGTGAACCCCAAATCCGAACATGTCCCAAACTGGGTTTGCGCCCATTCCACAGTTCTGTGGGTGTTTTTGGAACTGATTTCGAAGGCACCGAGTTTAGAATGTATGCCGCTGTTTCCAAGGCGTATCCCCAAAACGAAATAGGCAAATTAGAATAACTCATCATTGACCTAAACATCTCTAATAAAGTACGATTCCTTCGTTCAGCAACACCATTTTGTTGTGGCATACCAGGCGCAGTGAGCTGGGAAGTAATCCCCTCATATGCCAAGAAATCGAAAAACTCTCCACTAAGATATTCTCCACCACGATTAGATCGTACTGACTTGATACTTTGTCCATGACGCTTCTCCGTTTCGGCCTTGAATTCTTTGAACTTATCAAAATATTCAGACTTACGTCGCATCAAATAGATGTATCCATATCTCGAATAATCATCTATAAACGTGATGAAGTATTCGAAACCACCCTTAGCCTGGATGTTGATTGGACCACATACATCGGTGTGTACCAATTCCAATACATTTTGTACATGATTTCCTTTCCTTTGGAAAGCCCTTTTAGTCATTTTCCCTTCCAGACAGGATTCACAGATTGGAAATGACTCAACTTGGAGTGAGTCCAATGGGCCATCGTTTACCAATCTTTGAATCCTTCTAAGGTTAATATGACCCAATCGTAAATGCCACAAATATGTTTGATTTATGCTCGAAGGTTCTTTTCTTTTATTAAGATTAGTTAAGGAATTAAGCGATTTATAATTATGCAAGGGAGTTAGTGCAGCATTAATGATATAAAGTCCTTCATTATAAGTACTCGTGCAAATATATTCACCATTTCTTTTAATAATTGCATTATCTCCAAAAGAAACTGAATATCCATCACAACGCAATTTAGAAACTGAAATTAAATTCATTATAAAATTAGGTACTAATAATACATTATTTATGACTAGAATCCTACCATTAACTTTTAACTGCACGACTCCCACTGCAACAACCTTCAGCCTGGAATAGTCGCCCCAGCTAATAGTAATCTCATTCGCACTAAGTACTTTGGTTACTTGGAACCCCTGCGAGTCATAACAATCATGATCACTGGAGCCCGACTCTACTATCCACGAAGTGATAGAATAGGCAGCCAAACATATTTTGACTACTAGTGCATGAGACATACCTTTCTTAGGGCAGTCACTCTTGAAATGCCCCTTCAGACCGCACTTATAGCATTTGCCCTTCGGCTTTTTGTTTGCCTCAGACTGAGGAGCCTTGGAATGAGGAGCCTTGCCCTTGCATTGAAGGTTGCCACTTGTTTCTGGCCAACCTGCTTTTTCTTGTTTCCCCATTTTGGTTTTGAAGAAGTAGCACCGGTTGCCGCAAGAATCTGATGATAACCTTGTTTGAAGAGACCTTCAGCAGATTGAAGCTCTGTCAGAAGTTCCGCCAAAGTGTATGTCCTACGATTCATATCGTAGTTAAGGCGGAACTTCTCAAAGCTTATTGGCAAGATGCCCAAGATAATATCGACCTGCGACTCTGCATCGATAGTAGCCCCTAGTATGCTCAGTTCGTTCAAATGAGACATCATTTTCAGAACATGGTCCCTTACTGGAGTCCCTTCAGACATTTGGGTTGTCATCAACACCCTCATTGTATTTTACCTAGTCGTCTGGTTCTAATGACCAAACATCTCGGTGAGATTTTTCATCATCTCCGCGGCTGAGGCCATCGTCTGATGCTGATGCTGCAATACATTTGTCAGTGAAGTTAAAATTTAACAGCGAGCCATCTTATCAGACTTTTTTCATTTTCGGAATTCAGCCAACTCTTCAGGAGTGGCATCCGGTTCTGGTTCCAGAGGGCTCTCCTCAGTTAACACAAATTTATGCCCCTCGGTAGTCAGGACAATGTCAAGATTTCTTTTCGAGTCGGCAAAGTTAGTTCCATCAAGTTTATTTTCTTTGAGAATAACAGCTAGTGGAGTGAAAGACATCTGAGAATAAAATTAAAAAACACCATTTATCACATAATTCGACGCAAAATATATTGAAAAACCTTAAAACACAATATATATACAGTCAACCAACACCTCGAAAAAACCGCACATGCAATCCACGTTAGTGTGGACGTTTACATACACATTTTTCAAGTAGATTTTAACGTCTAGAATTTTACTATCCAGTCAAGATGCGTTTTGACAAGTAAAATTAATAGTTGGTTCCTCTTGGCCATGTATTAAATTAACATAGACTCCGATGGGGAGCTTAATTAATACACCTAAGTGAATACTATAATTTAACAAACTTAGAATATTATTTAATGATAATAGTCCTACAGATGGAGAGGTCCTATCATAAAAAATAACATTCACCTTTTTGTTATCTAATTGAAGTTTAAAACTAGTGAGCTAATAATCGACACATCCGGTGTGGAGGAAGACTCTAATGTCAACACGCATGCTAATTATTTCACAATTTAAACCAATTATGGAGGCCAACTTGATTTTGAAAAATCAATTATTAAAATCACTTAGTTATTTTGAAAAAAATAAGGTTTTTAATTTTCTCGTCCTAACATGCAAGAAACATATCACGCATACATCCATACATGTCATACATCAAAACAATAAACCAACAAATAATTAAAACTGGATAATTAAATCCAATTATCATGGTTTTTATTCCTTGTTTTGAATAACGAAAAATCCTTGGCTCTTTTGCTCCCACTGCTTCAAGCATCTGGTCACCTCCTCCCGGTTGGGGCACAAAAATTGCCAAATTTAGAAACTTTCTTCCATGCAAAATTAATTGCATAAGAAATTTCCAAATTAAAAGATTGTGCTCCAACGGATGCAACGAACGGCGGATAAACGAATAGGAAGATACACCGAACGAACCTACCCGGACAAGCCCGATCCGCTGCCCGACCCGACCCACGACGGCCCGGCGGTGCCGGACCCGCGGCCTGCCCGAGCCAACCTCGGGCCGTGACCTTGCCCACCGAGGCGCCGCGGTCGAGAAAGCATGTGCTGGCCGAGTCCCGATCGGCAGCAGGCTTCGTCCGATCAAGACTCATTTTTCGCGCTGGACTTCTTTTCCTTCGTCTTTGTGTATCCAACTCGATTATAATTTTACACTCAATAAAATACATCGAATTTTACAACATAAATTACAAGGAAAAATAAAATTATATTCTACCCATGGATTTTCTCATGGGAAAAACTTATACGTGCAAAAAACCGGGCCATATTACCAAAAAACGCGTAAATAAATAAAAATATCACATAGCCATGATAATTGGAGCATATTTACCTGTAATACAATTTCTAGCAAAATATTACAAACATCATACCATATGAATATATTAAATTGCTAGCAAATTAATCACAAAATTAATTTTAAATTGAACAGAACCTAAACACTGGCTCTGATACCAATTGTTGGAATATAAAACGCAGCGGAAGCGAGGTAGATGAGTTTGAATATATATGGTTGTATAAACTAACCAACAAAATTGCGGATCTATTTAGGCTTGTCAATTAATTAATTAAACAGACTAATTAACAATTTAAATATACGTATTTACGCAGTAGAATTGGTAATTCATACCTTTGAAGCGAAGTTGTAGAAAAATCCCTTTGGGTCGATCGAACTCCTATTCGTACTCCTCCCTGATCTTCTTGTATTTCTACCTCAAGATCTTCTAGAGTATATCCCGCCTATGTCCGGATGTCGTGTGGGCAACAATCTACCGGACTGCTTGGACTGTAATATGGATCGGCCGAACCACTTTTTCTTCCAAAAATTACCTTACAAATTTTTACTTTATTTTTCTTGAATATTTGTGTATTTAGAAAAATATTGTGTTAGCTAAATTGTGAAATCCAAGACACAAGTCAAGATCCACAATTAAACACAAAATTAGAGAAAATATCGAAAATTTTTGTGCCAAGAAGAGTGTAAATAATCGCCCCCCATCAAGTTCTATTTATAGGTATTTTGGGCTACTCTAGGGACCTTAAGGAGGATAAGGTAAGGACTCCCAATAGATTTCATCTTACCAATATTAGGACTCTTCCTAATATAATGAATCTATTAATATCAACTTAATCCACTAAAAGGTTGATATTGCACTTCCTACCAAAATCCCAAATTACGAAATTGGGCTCCCTTTTGAATTAATATTTCCCATGTTTAAGATATTCCATGTCCATTAATTAATTTAAGCTACTGACAGCTTTTAATTAATTAATAGAGTAAAGTGCACTTCGTGTACTCGCATTTTGGGTGTCAGATCACTTGGGATACTAGATTTCTAAAACTACCACTTGTTATACCAGACTTTTAACTTTTTTGTAATGTGTGTATTAACGTCAAGTCTAACTAACTCCGTTAATTTTTCTAAGGATATTTCAGTCTTTTTGTATCATCCTCTTCCTCAAACCCATTTTCACCATTGTTGAAGCTTTTAAGGAATTAAAATTTAAATATCTCACTCATTTGTTAACGAAATCAAGTCATTCAAATTGCAACAAAGTCTTCTTTTCTCCTCTACAAATTGATATTGATTTTCTCTATTAATATTTTAGTTTGGTGAAAGAAATTTAAAAGAACAAACTAAGAAAACTATTCATTAATTGAAGTTGTTTAAATATACAAATTCTTGAAAGTTAATCTTTCATAGTTATAATTGATATCCCATTATAAAGGAGAAAGAGACACTTTTAATGTAATTTAAATGAGTCTATTTTGTTGTGAAACGGATGATATATTCGAGTTTCAAGTTCTTAAAAAAATTGTCAATGGTGGAAATGGCTTTGAGGAAGAAGATGAACACGAAAAGACTGAAATACCCTTGAAAAAATTAATGGAGTTAACCAGACTTGATGGTAGTACACATATTGCAAAATAGTTAGAAGTCCACTATAGCAAGTGCTAGTTTTAGAAGTCTAGTATCCCAAGTGGTCTGACACTCAAAGTGTGAGTACACAAAATGCATTTTACTCTTAATTAATATGTTATACATGAGTATACCACTCGAGCTTTATTATTATATCGAAAAATTAATTCCACCTGCAGGGTTTAATATAATAATCCTTTCGAGTGCCTCAAGGGATATGATCAACCCGACTGGTCGGGACACGATTTCTAGCTATAATATTAATTATCATATAAATAATAATTTTGCCTAAAATATCGAGCATATTGAGTCAATCATTTTGACTCTCACTCATGATAAATCAAAGCAATAAATATTAGATATATATAATTAAATATTAATCACTAGAATTAAGAAATAGTAATTGTCCGAGATGTACATTCTTCTTATAGTCAGTACAGAAGACTCTATCTCACCTCGATCCTATTCAACGTATACCGAATACGCTAATATACGCTAATGGTCAAGACCAACCAATCTCAACCATATACTACAACCTTTCACATAACGATCTAATATTATATAGGTTGTGAAATAATTATTACTATATAAGGGACCGATAATGTGATCTTTTGTGTGACTCTACACATCACATTATCTATAATATAAAGTAATTTAGACAATATTTGCATAACCATAGCGTGAATAAATATGCAAAATATGTGATAAAATGAATTAAATATTCTCATATATAAGGACCGGGAAATTAGGTAATACAAGCATAAAGTATGCTTTGATGTATACAACCCTAACAAGTACACCTTAAGTAAAGATTCGCCAGGAATTGATCGAGCAGGGTATCGAAGTTTGGCTTAAAAGGGTGCAAGGACGGTTATGTACCCTCAAAATTACTTCATCTTTGGTTGATGACCTCAAAGGGAAACATGAAGTGACCCGATGAATGATCGACTAGAAGAAGATGTAATTAAAGGGAAAGTCCCCAGTTTTTTGGTCCGTGAGGACAACATTCTGAGATTTCAGGGCAGATTTTGTGTTCCGAATGATTTGGAGTTGAGACAGAGAATACTCCGAGAAGCCCATGCTACGCCTTACTCAGTCCACCCTGGAACGAGTAAGATGTACAAAGATTTGAAGCGAAATTTTTGGTGGAATAATATGAAGAAGGATATCACCGTATTTGTGTTGCGGTGTTTGACTTGTCAACAAGTCAAAATCGAGCATCAATAGCCAGCGGGGTTGCTGAATCCGCTTTCTATTCCAGAGTGGAAGTGGGAAGATATTTCCATAGATTTATCACTGGGATCCCGATAACTATAACTGGAATGAATATGATTTGGGTAATTGTTGATCAATTAACCAAGTCTTCAGACTTTCTTGGTATTAAGGATACTTGGGGACCGGAGAAACTAGCTTGGATATTTAGCGCAAAGATTGTGAGATTGCACGTTGTAGGTCACAAGTCGTCCAGGAATAAGTCTAGAGAGGGGGGGTGAATAGACTTATTGAAACTCTTTGCCACAAAGGATGAGTTTCTCAGCTGATGGTACAAATGACTTAGAGTCGTCTGTAGTCAATGTAAGTGTGGAAGTCAACAGATGACGAATACAAAAATAATCACTGGAACACTTAAGTATGTATGCAGCAGGTAAGTATGATGATGAAAGCAGTAAAACACGTAGGCAGTTATAGTGGTCTCAGAGGTGGGGTAATCCTCTACTAATCCACTTTTCTCCAAACTAGTTGGATATGAATTCACTATAATCCTCAACCAGTGATAAATATTACAGTGATTCAACCAATTACAACAGCTTCCAACCAGTGGAAATCTTTGCCGTTGCAACTCCCTTTGACTGCCTTGCACCTCTTGATCTATTATCCTTGGATGCCTTTACAGTCTCTCGAATTTCAACCAATTAAGTACCCCGAACTCAGGTTTTAAAGACACGAGTGATTGTCTTCTCCAACTAAGAGCTTCTTCAAATAAGAACTTTTGAACTCTTGCTCTTTCACGATGCTATTGTTCACTTTGATTGCTTTGTTTGCTTTGATTGCTTGTAAGTGTTGTTCGCATCGTACTGCTCATCTTCAAATCTTTGGATATATATAGGTGTCGATCCTTGAGCATTTCTTCATAGCCATTGAAAATCTGTAACAAATCCGTCTGTTGGAGAAATCGACTTCTTTGTTTATTTTTCTGAACGTTGCAAGGCTGGATTCCCATATTTTAATCCAATTCCGACGTTGTGAAGACTTCCATGTGATGACGCCGAATCTTTTGAATATAATAAGATTAAAGTCTCCAGTGGTGGCCCAGGATGAATTACTTAATTCATTTCCTTTCCGGGAATCTCTCCAATCTGTCTCTAATCACCCACATGTGACTTTCCATAAATATTGGCTATTCAACGCATGCTGACATGGACTGGAGTACCTGGATGATCACTTAACTGATCTCTCTGTGGTCAACCTATCTGATGTGCAGTCAACCTTCTCTGATGTCGACTTCTCTGAAGTGCCTGACTTGTCTGAAGTCTTCTGAACTGATTGAACATGACTGATCTGATGGTCAGACTTCATATGACTTGACTTTCCTTCTTGGCCTATGGAAGATACTCATTTGGTTCTTCCTTACATTTTTCCAAGTATTAAACATACATTTGAATATAATGATGACATCATCAAAATCTAATAAGTGTTTCTAACAAATTCCAACTATTTTGATGATGGCAAAACTTAAGTAACTTATTCAAACTTAAGTAACTTATTCAACTATATATTTCTTCTAATTTTATTTACAAGTACATCAGCTTTAAATGAACAAACAAATACAGAGACATTACAAGTTTTTCAAAATCAAAAAATTACAAGTGAAATATAAGTACAAACAGATCCTATCTTCCTCTGCCTCTGCGAACAGTTTGCTTGGGAGGCCTAAAAGGCTTAGCTCCAATAGGTCTCTTCTTGATAGGAACAAGGCAATACCTCCTCCGGATGACAAGAGCGGCAAAATCTTGATCTTCTTTGGATGTGAATTTATGTTCTTCACACAACTTCCTTATTTCGCTTTGTAAGGCTGGCTCATCCAGTTCATTGTTTAGCAAAGTGGGAGGATCTCCAGGTCTGAAGGGAGGAATCATGGGGTAGACATTCCATGCTTTTGCATGTTTTACTAAGATAGCCTAGAGCTTTGGAAATGTTGATTCCATAAAGTCGATAAAAGTCTGCTGTGGGGGGAAATTTTTCTCCTGGAGTAACTCCCAGAGATAAAATTTTTCAATGAATTGCTTCTTTGCAGATCCCCACATTGGAGTAGCTTCGATAGGTAGAAAGTCCTCAATGAACCAAAGCTCTTTGCCTTCCCATTCTAATGTAGGCTCTGCTCCTTGCCTGATCCTCCTCTTCTTCTCTGTAGGCTGATCATCAGTCTGCTCTTGGTCAGCTTTTTCCTTCCTCTTATGACTTGATGTCCCAGCTTCAATTAATTGGACATCTTGCCTCTTCTTCGTTCTCAGCTCCCGAACCTGAACTTTTCTTACTTCCCCCTCTTCCCCCTGCTTTCCTCCCTCCTTTTTGCTAGCACCAACCAGTATAGTCAACTGCTGCTCTACTCTTTGCATCCAGTCAGACATGCCAAGTGGCATTCTAGAATTGTTGGGAGGATGAGGTGGAGGGACATTCCTCTGTAGAAGGGTGTCAATCTTTGCGTTGATGGACTGCAGGTCAGGTGAGATTCTTGCGGTAAGCAGCTCTTCAAAGGATTCTTTGACAATATCATGGATCACCTCACAGGGAGATTGGTGATGGCCGAGGTGAGTGCTCACCGATGCTTTCGTGCTGCAGGTAGGTTTGCGGTGGACCTACCTCTCTGCAGACTCTGCTGCGGGCCGATCAGTGGGTCTGCTCTGGGGTCCCCGACCTGTCATCTTCTTCAGCTAGGCTGGCATCCAGGCTGGTGTAGCAGGCAAGTGCCCCAGCCTTATCTGATCTGGCTTCATCTTGGCCTTCTTTTTCTTCAGCCTCTTTCTCTTTCTCTTCTCCTTCCTTTTCATTATCCTCTTTCTCTTCTTCCTTCTCTTCCTCCTTCTCTTCTTTCTTCTCTTCTTCCTTATCATCCTTTTTCTCTTCTTCCTCATCATCCTTTTTATCTTCATCATCATCACCTTCATCATCATCATCATCATTATTATTTTCTTGTTCAACTTCTACTTCTTCTTCAGTTTGTTTTTCCTCAACTATGATATTTTCTTCTATTTCTTCTTCTTCCATTACCTCTTCAATTATTATTTGTTTTTCAACTACTTATCCTTCTTCATTGAGAGTACCATCAAAAAAATTACTCATTATCATGTGAATGAGCTGGTCCATGTTTGTTTTAAAATTACACATGAACCAGTCTTCCTGGAGTATTAAGATTAGATCTGACTCATTGCAAAAGTGGATGAGTAGATCATGTGCCTGTGGATACTCCCAGCTACTCCCTTCAATACAGGCTTGAAGTTGAGTGAATGGAACAGATTTAAGAGTTTTCCGTTCCTCAAAAATCTCGATAAAAGAATGTTTAAGGGCGTGTTGTTTTACCAAAAGAAGTTGCTCTACAGACAGGTTGAAAGAATAATTTACTTCTGGAATGAGAATGATCAAACCTGCTTCTTCTTCTTCTTATGATATGTAGTGAGGGGTTAGGACAGGAACCATCTGAGTTTCCAGGCTGGTAGGAGTAGGCTGATCCTCCATGTGATCTGGTGCAGGTGTAGACAAGTATCTGGCTGCTCCTCCTCTTCAAACTCAAGACGTCTGGGCCTCTTAGGGGATGGTTCTGGTGAATATTCGATGAGTGATGGTTCTACAGGTCTGGTCCCCTTCTCTTGAAATGGATGGCGATAGGGGTGTCATCTGTGTCTGAGTCGGACCTGGCTGCAGGTTGGTCTCTGGCTGCAGCTTGATCTTCGGCTGACTCGCCTGAGCTCGAAGGGTATCTGTAGGGAGTTCACTCTACAGACATTTCCCTTAGTAATTGAGCTGCTTTCCTCACTCCGCCTAGCCTCCTCATGGTCTCTTGGTCTAAGTGACCAAGCCTCTTGTTGATGTGGAAGGGTTCAGGGTTTCCCTTCACCACACCAAACTGCTCCAAAATCCAACTGAGCTGCGTTCCAAATGCCAGCTTGTTTTTGAATCTTTTCTCATTGTCCAGCCACTGGACTTTGTTCACCTCTCGCACCAATTGTCTGAAGATATAGTCAGACTAATCAATCGGTTGATCTTGAATAAGGCCCCCCAGAACCATGAATTTGGCTGACGATAATTGATCGTAACTGCCAGCCATACCCATCACTATCTTGTTGGTGATATCCAACACATAGCGATATTCCTTCCGAAGCTCACTCCTCTTCGCGGTAAGCTTCAACTTTGTCGGCTGGTCAACAGCCTTGATTTTCAGCCACGTGTCGGCTGCGTTCTGCTTTAAGGCTTCGATAGCCATTCCGTGAGACATCATCCCAAAGATTTTCCTGACCGATTCTGGAGTGATATCCACTTGGACTCCACAAATTGAGCTCCTTATGCCTGATTCGAGAACTCGGGCTTCTCGGTAAAAAGCGATAACAGCCTCTTTGAAAAGATATTTAGGGCTGATATCCAGAAATGGGTAGATCCCATTTGCCTTCATCGATCTGATGAGATGTCGCACGTTGTTGTCCAGGTTTGCCTCGAGAAGTCCTTCGAAATTAACAACCAGTGAGAAAATGATCTGGTCCTTCACCGCCTTAAGGTTAACTCCGTTGAAGTATGCTTCCATTTCTGCGCAAGAAAAATTCTTCTGAGTGTATGAAAATTCAAAAGGGGTTTTTGCTCTGTAAAAACTAAGGTTTGTAAGCGTAAGGAAGGTAAAGGGAAACGACTTCTTGGCATTTTAAAGGAAATTGAAGCGACGTTGGAAATATTAAATTAATATAATTAAGTCGGTTTAAATTTGAATTACTCAGGTCGTGTGAACATGTAAGCATGCTAGATTGTCATCGTGTAATCGTGAGCGTGGGATTGCCACGTGTAACTAAATAATAATAAAATATGCAGGAGTCGGTCAAAATTAGAAAACTTAGCTGGTTGACCGTTGACTGTTTGACTGCTCTGCATCAGGGAGCTCGCCTTGTCTGTTTCAGGTAGGTTCTGATGCCTGTGGTCAGCTTAGTCCATCCTTCATTTGTTCGTCTGGTCTGATTAGGTAACTTCCTTCGCTCTTCGGGTCTGATCTTCAGATAGCTTTCTCGTCTGTACTAGATTCCCAATCTAGTCATCCAAGTTCCCTGCTCAGCTCCAAAAACCTTTCCTCTGGTAAAGGTTTGGTGAAAATGTCAGCAATCTAATATTCTGTGCTGACTCTTTCAACTCTGAATCTCTTATTAAGCACGTGATCTCTAATGAAGTGATGCTTAACATCAATGTGCTTCGTCCTTTAGTATAATACCGAATTGTTGGTGATTGCAATTGCACTATTGTTGTCGCACAAAATTGGGACTTCATTTGCAATTATGTTGTAATCCCTTAGCTGTTGTCTGATCCACAAGATCTGGGCACAACAGCTACCTGCAGCTAGATATTCTGACTCTGTTGTTGAGATAGAGTTAGATATCTGCTTCTTGCTAAACCAGGATATCAGTCAGGTTCCTAGGAATTGGCACGTTCCACTGGTGCTTTTCCTACTGATTTTACACCCTGCAAAATCTGCATCTGAATATCCTGACAGCTCAAAGTTGTCATCTTTAGGATACCATAAACCGACATGATGGTAGACTTAAGATATTTGATGATCCTCTTAGCTGCTTCTAGGTGTGACTGCTTGGGTTTAGACTGAAATCGTGCACATACTCCTATAGCATATGAGATGTCTGGCCTGCTTGCAGTCAGGTAAAGAAGTGATCTAATGAGTCCTCTGTAGTGGGTTGAGTCCACTGATATGCCTTCTTCATCTACTTCAAGGTGCGTACTTGTGCTCATAGGGATTCTTGCTGTCTTGGCTGATTCCATGACAAATCTCTTGATTAGATCTCTTGTGTATTTGGCCTGGTTGATGAAAATTCCATTTTCCATCTGCTTAACTTGCAGTCCTAGAAAGAAATTAAGCTTGCCCATCATACTCATCTCAAATTCTCCTTGCATGAGATTTGAGAACTTCTCACATAGCTCTGGATTGGTTGAGCCAAATATGATATCATCCAGATATATTTGGACGAATAATATGTGGTCTTCATGTTCCACTCTTAATAGTGTCTTATCCACCTTTCCTTGGCTGAATCCATTCTTCTCTAGAAACTCTGATAATGTTTCATACCATGTTCTTGGTGCCTGCTTGAGTCCATATAGAGCCTTTAGAAGCTTGTATACTTTGTCTCCTTTGACAAACCCAAGGGGTTGCTCCATATAGACTTCTTCTTCTAGAATTCCATTCAGAAAAGCACTATTTACATCCATGTGGTAGACTATGAAATCCTTGAATGCTGCATATGCAAGGAATAGTCTGATGGCTTCTAATCTTGCAACAGGTGCATAATTTTCATCAAAATCTATCCCTTCGCATTGTGCATAGCCTTTAGCAACAAGTCTGGCTTTATTCCTAACAACAACTCCATCTTCATCGCATTTGTTCTTATACACCCATTTGGTGCCAATAACCTTCTTATGATCCGGTCTGTCTGTTAGTTCCCAAACATTGTTTCTTTCCATCTGGTTAAGCTCTTCTTGCATTGCATTTATCCATGAGTAGTCTTCCAGGGATTGCTCTGTTGTCTTGGGTTCTATTTGAGACATAAAGCATGAAAACATTGCCATTCCTATGGGTAGAGTAGACTATCTTTTCTTGACTCCATCAGTTAGCTTCTCAATGATCTGTTGGATAGGATGATCTTTGATCCACTTAGGAATGTCTTCTTCTTCAGCGTCTGTTCCCCCTGTAGATTTTATTTGGTAGGTTTCTTCTCTCTCTGCATCAGCTTGGTTCTGATCTCCTTGGTCTACAACTGGATCAGCTACCGTCTTGTCATCTGCAGGTTGGGATCTGGTCTGGTCTGCAGATAGTTCTTTATCAGCTACAGATTGGTCTTTATCAGCAGCAACTGGATCAGGTAGGTTTTGTGGTCCTGACTGATCTGCAGTTGGGTCTTCATCAGCTACAGATGGGTCTTCAGGCTGGTCTGTAGGTGAGTCCACCATTCCTGTGTCATGGACAATGACTTCTTCTAGGGTGGCAGATTTGAGCTTATTCTCTATCAGCTCCACCTATTTCCAGTACTCAGTAGTAGTTTCATCAAATACAACATGAGGTGTTTTCTCCACAACAAATGTACTCTTATTAAAAACTCTATATGCCTTGATTCTTTGTGAATATCCCATAAAGAGACCATCACTAGTTTTAGCATCAAAGGCATTTAGTTGGGTTTTACCGTTGTTGTGGATGAAATACTTACAACTAAAACTCTGAAAGTATGCAACAGTTGGTGTTCTGCCATTCCAAACCTCATAGGGAGTTTTGCCATGTCTCCCTACTATCATACTCCTGTTCTGAGTGTGACATGCTGCATTGACAGCTTCAGCCCAGAACCTCTTGGGCAGGTCTGCTTCTGCAATCATGGACCTGGCAGCTTCCTTCAAGGTTCTGTTTCTTCTTTCAGCAACACCATTCTGCTGAGGGGTCCTGGCTGCAGAGACTTCATGTTGGGTACCATTCTGATCACTATAATCAGTGATTGCCTTTTTGAGAAATTCTCCTCCTCTATCTGATCTGATCTTGATGATTGAGAGAGATTTCTCATTCTGGATCCTCCTTAGCAGCTCAGGTAGCTTGGTTAGTGTTTCACTCTTTTTATAGAGAAAAACAACCCATGTATATCTTGAGTAATCATCTACTACTACTACTAGAGCATGCTTTCTGCCACTTAAGGTCCTTGGCTTGATGGGACCAAATAGATCCATGTGTAGTAGATCTAAGATCCTTGTTGTAAGAGAGGTAGGTTGAACTGGCTTGAATGATGCTCTTGTTTGCTTTCCTTTCTGACATGCATCACACAGAGTTTCCTTCTTGAATACTTCTTCTGGAAGTCCTCTGACCAGCTTCTAAGAACTAATCATGCATTTCCAAATGGTGAATAGTACTAGATTCTTCTCGTCACAAAATTGGCTTATGCTCAAAAGGTTGTATTTGAGCCATTTGACGTAATGAACTTTGGATATGGTGATGTTCCCTCTGTGTATCTCTCCAAAACCTTTAGTTTGTCCTCTAGAGCTATCTCTAAAGGTTACATCTGGACCTTTTTCTTTGGTATAATTCATCAGCACCTTCTTGTTCCCGATCATGTGCCTTGAGCATCCGGAATCTACAAACCATTCTTCACCTCCAATATTTGAATTTGTGGAGATGTGGTAGTAGTCCTTCCACCTTTTACGCAATCGACAAGGTAAATTGTGTACCCAAATTTGTGTGGGTCCTCGGGGGTTAGTTGGTTTCCGGGAGAACTGGTTTCTCCTGGGATTGTGAAAATTGTTGTTATTACCCCTATAAGGTGTGTAAGGTTTGGGCCTATATCCTGTTAGGATTGTGTACTGGATATGCCTCATAAAATTGATGTGTGTCATTTCTAAATCTAGGCTGAGACCATTTATTAAATCTTTGAGGTCTCCACACCTATTCGTTTTGAAAATTAGGATAACCTTGAGTTTCCATTTGCCCCTCCCATTTTGAAATCTGTTTTTGGGGAGTCTTTGATAATAGTGGGCATGTTGTCTGGGCTGCTGCTTCTGCCTTGGCCATTGCCTAGTCTCATGTCTAGGTGGCTGCCTTGTATACCTTGGCTGCAGCCTAGACCTGTGACTTGGCTGTTGCTTATTTTGAAATATAGGTTTATATATTGGCTCAGCAGATGAGACAATTGTTTATCCCTTGAGGAAAGTGGTTTTAGAACTAGAGGGAGTGTGTGGGTCACATCCAAGGCCTGATCTAGAATATAATGGCTTTTTATTCATACACAATTTGTCCAGGGTTAGAGATGCCTTCAGGGAGGTTATTTCGTTCGCCTTAGTTTTACTTAGCTGAGTCAGTTTTGTAAACTCAGCATTGACATGAGCAAGTGCAGCTAATTTTTCATTATTCAAAACAGTTAGTCGTTTTATCTCAGCTGTGGTATTATCAGCCTGGTTTGTAGAGTTGTCTGCATCCTGTTTTTCAAGATCAGCTTTGGTTTTACTAAATTCTAGGCTGAGTTTTTCAAAGTCATTTTTCAGCTGCCCATTCTCATCTCGCAGTTGGGTCCTCTCGGCTGATAAAGTTTGGTGTGCAGTTTTTAATCTCTCAAAATCTTTGAGAAGCTGGTTTATAGACTCGTGTAAGTCCATGTCTTGTGACATGTCTGAGCTGTTATTATTTGAAGCTTAGGGTTTAGATGTTACCTCTTCATCAGCTAGGTTGGCCATCAGACAATCATATTCTTCATCATCATTAGAGAAGAATCCGCTGCTTGATTCTACTCGCTCTTGGTCTTTTCCAATGAGGGCCTTCCTTCGGTCTTCTTTTCTGCTCACCTCCTTCTTGCTCTCGTCCTTCTTGAGATCAGGACAGTCGATTTGGATGTGTCCCTTCTTGTAGCAATTATAACACTCCACCTTCCAGCTTCCAGCCTTTTGATTTCTCCTGGGATTCTCCTTATAGTTCTTCTTGTATTTGGAGTAATTCTTTCTGAAGTTGCTGAACCTTTGCATTATGAACGCCATTTCTTCCTCGAAATTGAGTGGATTTGGAGGTTTGACATCAGGTAGGTTCTTGGCGGGGGACTCGGCTGCAAAGGCTATTCCCTTCTCTGCAGGCTCGGTAGATGATGAACTTGGGAGTTCGAATTCATAAGCCTTTAGATCAGAGAACAGCTCCTGGATTTTTATTTTATTAAGATCCTTGGATTCTCTCATGGCCACTGCCTTCATACTCCATTCAGTATTGAGAGATCTTAAGACCTTCAGCGCCATCTCCCTGTTCCCATATGATTTTCCCAGGGAGTTAATCTCATTGATGATTATAGAGAACCTTGTGTCCACTTGGTCTATGGATTCCCCATTCTTCATTTTGAAGTTGTCAAAATTTTGGGTAGCAATTGACAACTTGTTTTCTTTTATCAGCTCTGTTCCCTCACACATTAAGGCTAATGTGTCCCAGATTTCTTTGGCGTTTTTGCAGTTCTTGATCTTGACCATTGTTGATTTGTCAAGAGTTTGGTACAGCACGTCCCTGGCCCGGTTGTGAAGGTTGGCCAGCTTTCTTTCTTCAATGGTCAGCTCCGTTCTCTTCTTTGGGATCTTTTCTGGCTTTCCGGTTGCAATCTCCTCAGGAGTGTTGTCCTTCTCGAAGATGAAGGGACTGTCCTCTATGATGCACCACATGTCTTCATGGATTGAAGATAAGTGTGCCTGCATCCTTATCTTCCAAAGATCATACTCGTCAACTGAAAAAACAGGTAATCTAGAATGCATGTGTTCCATTTCTAAAATGAGCTTAAAATATATCCTCGACATGTTCAAAAATAAACCAACTATCTCCAGTACTCAACAGATGCAATGACAAAACAGAAAAATGCAGACTCGAGCCACATCATCATCATGCCAACCCATCCTTTGCATGCACATCCCGTACACTCCTCACTGACAAGACTAAATGCATAAGACGCATTTCCCCCATATAAGGGGTTAGCATTCGAATAGCTAGTGCAAGTACATAATTACACAACATTATATACATACACAATTCAACGCAAATAAATCGTTAGGATAAATCATTTTGAAAATCAATATTCCGGAATATCACATTAACACCAAAGCAGTGTATTAACAAGTTTCCCACATCACAATTATCCACAGTTGGTAACTCGCGACCGTACCCATTAGTATCGGTCCCCAGAGATCCCGTCGGACCATCCCCAGGTGAGAAACCACTTCCGCGGCCGTACCCATTAGTATCGGCCCCCAGAGGTCCCGTCGAACCGTCCCCAGGTGGAAGAACATCAACACACGCACCCAATTCCACTTCCATGGCCGTACCCATTAGTATCGGCCCCCAGAGGCCACACGCCATCCCCAGGTGGAAGAGAAACAATCACATTCGTTCAATAAAACCATTCACATCATTCGCATCAAAATCATATGCACATAATGGAATGTAATACATGTACTTGCCTGAGTAATACTACGTGAAGGAAAACGGCGAACGGAAAGGTTTCGGCCCGAACAACCTTCACGAATCCGATCCTAACACAATAACGATGGACAACAAATCTTAAAACTACGTAAATGATGGAATACATCCTAGTTCAACCCGCTGAAACCCTTAGTCGAACAAAACTTGGGTATCGTCGACTATAAGTGACGAACAATGGAGAACTTGGAGTTTAAAACCACAAGTCTGATGATAACCCATTAATAATTCGGACTAAAAGAGTCAAATCCCAAGAAATCCCCAAAATTCCCCCAAAATCTCAAAATAAGGGTTTTGGGAATAATTACCTTGATTCGGGTGGTGGAAAGTGATTAGGAACTTGAAGAATTCACGCAAGGATTGCACGGTGGTAGTGAATGATGATCTACAGTCGGAATCGGCCCTAACCCACGCCTGGAATCGCTCAAAACCGAGAAGGATAGGAAATGAAGGAAAAATGACGAAGTTGACTGCTGCTGTCCTATTTATATTTAACAGACTTAGCGCACGCTACGCACAAGCATTAGCGTGCGCTAGCGGGGCATGGCAGTAACCGCCTTCGACCTCCGTTAGCGTACGCAAGCTAACATGGTTAGCGTGCGCTAATCTTGGGATTAGCGTGCGTTAACGCCGATTAGCGTCTGTTGCACAGTCCAAGATCAAGCATCGAACCCATCGACCGAAATCGCCGAAATCGATAGCGCACGCTATTTAACTCCTAGGTTAGCGACGCTAACCACACAATGATAGCGCACGCAAGTAAATTACGAGTAGCGTGCGCTACTCAGCAGCAGCTTCGCATGTAACATCACGCCAACAGCGCAAAAGTGCCGAAAAAACGAAGCAATACCGTAATCCGTAATCATAAACACGTAATAATCAAGATGACAAGGTTGAGCATTGAAAGAGAATATAATCTCGATCACTAGAGAGTTTGAAACGAAGCAATTAAAGCAAAATTCCCCAACTTATGAAAATTACAAAAACGGCCCAAGTGCCCGAAAAATCACAATACAACGTCGGATTAGCAAACCGAAAGTTCCAACACGACCAACTCAACCATACCAACTTATATGAATCGAGAAACAACGAAAACGAACAAGTTTTACGAGAATCGAACGCACATGCGGCAAGATATAATTCAAAATGAAATTATGCAAAAACATCCTCGAAACTCGGCCAGATGGAAAAACTCCAAGAACAAAATAGATTCAGAATTCCAAAACAGTGCTAAGCGAGTTGTCCGAAACGAACATACATCAAAAATAGAAATTACCGAAAATAGAAAACGCGGATATTACACCTGAGCCCTCGTCAGTGCAATCCCCGGCTTTACTCGACCACAAAACATAATTTTACAACATTGGTACAGCTTTTCAGAAATATCATTTTCACTTTTCAAAAGCACCGTTATACGATTCAATCGCAAGATAATACATAAAGTACGATCAAGTACTTGTCTGATATTTCAATGGTTTGAGAATTCGATTGAGATGGAAATTTAATAGGGGATTCACCGGCCTGTCAACCTATCACAAATAATATTGCGCGATTACTTCGGGAATTGTCGATAGTCGAGTTAGAAAAATATCAAAAACCCTAGTCGCGGACTTATCTGATCAAGTGTTAAAATCATAATTACAATTACACCTCACGCATCTAAAGAACATAGGAAAGTCGGGTCTCGAATTTGGAGTCATTTGGAGGTCGTTTGACTTATTTCGGATCGAAAACGGGAAAGTTATATTGTTTTAAAGCATTTAGAGCTAAAATATAATTTTCAAAACCTCTTTAGAGTAAATAGGGCAAATCTCTAATTTATGTATTTTCAATTCAGGGTTCAATTTGTAAAGGTCCAAAAGTTTGATTTTTATTACCAAATTAAAGTTTTAGAAGACTTTAGTTAAGGACAAGACTATTTCTAATTCTCTAATATGTCTAGCCCTAAACTTTACAAATATTACATTTTCATCCCCAAATTCTACTTTGGCCATTTTCGACCAAACTAACCTCGTTTCGACCGTACCAACCTCACCGGTAGCTTTCTATCTATCGTTAATACTACTCGTGACTAACACCCCCGAACATGCCGTCTTCTTCCCCCGAAACTATGCCTTAACTTGAAAAATACACATACACACACACACACACACATATATATATATATATACTTTTGAAATACATTTTCTATACACCTATAAAACACATATGTGGAATTGGTTGGTGGTCCAGTGGTAGGACGCCTACACTTAAGACACTCCTCTGGGAGAAGTGTTGGTTTCAATTCCCACTAAGGAGGTGAAAGAGGAGGTTTATTCTCTTTATGATCCTCTAGCTCCCCGGGGCTAGCTTGTGTAACACCCCCAGAGCCATCCAGGAATATTACAGCATCGTGGGCCCCGAGATGGAACCCACAAGGTTAAAGGAAATTTTCGCAAATATTTACAAATGACCAATAGGCTAACGACGGTACTATCTTTTAAAAATTCCCAAAGACTTTACAAAACCCGTTTGACAAAACCGTCGTAAAATCTCATTTGAAAGGATAAGGCCCAAAATGCCAAAACTCAACAGTTTGAAAACATACGTTAAGTTATCGCTTACACATACCGACAGTAGGGGTGTTCAAAACCGCATATCCGGACTTTCGGATATCCGAAACTTCGGATATCCGAAAGTTCGGATAGTAGATTTTGATATCCGATATCCGTATCCGAAATTTCGGATATCCGATTTTAGGATATCATACATTTCGGATACGGATATCGGATATCCGAATATCCGGAAAAAATATGAATTTTATTCGGATATCCATATATTCGAAAAAAATATTCGGATTTGGATATCGGATATCCGAATATCCGAAAAAACTTCGGATATGGATATCGGATATCCGAATATCTGAATATTTTCTATTATTTAAAATATAAAAAAATAAAAAATTTAAAATTTTTCGGATATTTCGGATATCCGAATATCCGATTTTTCTGAAAAGTAATATCCGATATCCGAATCCAAAGTTCCGGATATTCGAACTTCGGATATCTGAATTTTCGGATATCCGAATTTTCGGATATCCGGAACTTCGGATTTTCGGATATTTCGGATCGGATATCGGATATCGGATATTTTTGAACACCCCTAACCGACAGAATAGTTTAGAAAACGATTGCCAAAGTAACCTAAATTACCAGATACCAAAAGGCCATTTAAAAATACTCACGCAGCGGAAAAAGACAAACAATTAAAATACTCTAGCAGCGGAATACAAGAACTGATCAGGAAACTCAATACACAAATACTCTAGCCAGTATCCTCCGGGAAGCTCATCTCTCCATGACTGCTACAAGATTGATATTCCAAGAACCTAAAAAGAAAGCCCACAACGGGGTCAGCCATAATACCCAACAATGATAACGATCACATCACATCAATAATTACATACTAATGAAAATACTAAGTAAGAATACGTCCAATGTAATCTTAGCGCCATAACTTTAGCAACTCGTGATAATAATTACCAAAGTTCACATCTTGTATCCTTTCAACAACACAATAAGCTCATACCGAAATATCTGTATTGTATCTCAACAATACCCAAGGTTCTCAAAACATTATCATAACTCACTGTTACGAAATCTACTAACTCTGTCCAACCCAATCCGTCGGGTAACCTCATTACATCTCAACATGATAATCGATTGTCCATCAAAAGACAACTACCAAAGGAAATACGAAACATACCTCGAGATGTATAATACCACGACAATCATGTCAGTCTAATCCGAGATCCGATCAATACATCATACGGACACAGTCCTAACACAAGACCTACAAATGCATACTCATATGACAATGTCAATATGCTCACATCAATAACAACAATGTATACTTATGGAAAACCCATAATATACATATGCACAACAACAACAGATGGTAATCCAACGATCCAGCGCACACGGCTATAGATTCCCATGATGATCCCGTCGGACCAACGCATGGTGGAAATACCTCTCCAACGATCCAGCGCACACAGCTATAGATATCCCATGTTGATCCTATCGGACTAACGCATGGTGGACATATGACAACAATACACAATTGCACAAAACAACAGTACAGAATGCACGACAACAAAAATGCACAAATGCATGACAACAACAATACACGAATGTATCACAAGATCATCGACACAAATGATAAAAATGATTAGAGTACTTGCCTCGAGTCCTTCGAGAGTGATCTCAATGTCTAAACCATCACCAACCATTATCCTCAATACTCGATGGTCCAAAATATCACGGACTGCGGATGATTCATATCTTCGTCTTTATCACAATGTATCCTCGATACTCAAGTATACCAATAATAAAAGTAAATCATATACATTATGATTTAACTCCCAAAAATCGGCAAACCACATCAAATCCAAATCTCCAGAGTTCACAATCATCGCTATACCAATTATAAATGAATGAAACTGAAACCATTAATTAAATATTATAAATTGTGCAAGTAATAACTTGCCTCGATACCAATGAAGTCGTTACCAATTCCTTGCCGTCGTCTACGAATTCCTCAGCCCCGAACAAAGCAATCTACGAACATTCTCGAATACGACCGCAAGCATGGTTCTAATCACCGATCAATAATCTCAACCTATTACAATAATCGATAAACAACAAGTTCGATAACAATCAACAATCCAATCAACAAACCCAACGGTTCTACAATATCTCGGTTAACCACTAGTCCGAACAATCCAACTCAATCCATTACGACCTCACAACCGTAATACAATTATGTAAACTGTCTGTTGACATAACGCACGTCAATCACTTAACGTAGCGTGCGCTAAGTCGCTTCAGTTAACGTGCGCTAGTCAGTAAAACTAGCATGCGCTAATGACATATGGCGATTACGAATACGAGTGTGAAGGAAATCATACTCCAAGATCAATCACAATCTTTCCGGATTCAATCTCGGTACCATACTCACATGATATATACCATTAATCAATCATCAATCAACATGACTTAATCCTAGATATGAACATTTCATCTTCCTATCTAAAACAACGATAATTCAACATACAATCGTCTTTCTATGGTATATTCATCAATAAGTTCTTCAAGAACACCAAGTGATTTGAAACCATGTTCATAATCATCAAAGCAACATAATCTAACATCCTTTAACATGTAAACAATCATCCAACTCATAATCCAAGTCATATATTCATAGATCATCTTCTTCCTCAATATCAACATATGAATACCAAGAACCATAACAACACTTCCATAATCTATCATTACAGAGAGTAATCATCAACAATAACACCAACATCCGAAAAGGAGGAGAAGGATTAACCAACTTATCTCAAGAAAATGAACTACACAATTCAAACCACAAGAGTCATATTAATATCATCATACTCCGGTAATCCGTCTCATAATCATACTTATCAACTTGTTTATGTAATAATCATAAACTCAATAACATCAACATTCAATCCAAAACGAAATCCAAAGGTGAAGTGTAATTACCTTTTTGAATGAATGGATTTAATCCCAAGTTTGAATCCGTTTCCAATCGATTGCAAGCTTAACATTGTTATGGATGATTAACTCCACCATAATCCAGTGTTTGGAACTTCAAACATCTCTCTAAGAACTCTCTCTATCAGTTGCAAGGAAGGAATGGACGAAAATGAAGAAATGGGTGAAATGCATCTTAACACCCGTCTGCCCATATATAAACTGTACATTACTAGCGTGCGCTACCTTCACAAAATAGCGTGCGTTAATATTCTTAGCGTGCGCTCACTGTCTTTGTTAGCATGCGCTATCGCAGTCCAGAAGCTACTGCCTTACTTCATACAATGATTTACGTATGCAATGCCCATGCAATAGCGTACGTAAACGCCTCTATTTAGCATACGCAAACTTTAAACCATAGCGTGCGCTAACTCATAGTTGACTTGCTACAGTCTGCACCTACCCCCGTGTCCCCACATGCCGAAAGCACCCGACAAAGCAAAGATTCCTTTGGACCGATCTAATATTAGTGTGTGCTAACCATATGCATTAGCGTGCGCTAGTCCTTCGTAGAACACATCTGTTGACCTTGTCGAAACATGCGCCGAAAGTGGCCGCGTCCAGACGTAAATTACTTCTGATCTGTTCAGCACTAGCGTGCACTGACTTTCGATTTTAGCGTGCGCTAAACTTGCACGATATCATGCGCTATGCTTGAATATTATCGTGCGCAATAAGACTATACTTAGCCATTTTCAGCTATCCTTGTCCAATGTCTCAACATACTAGATACGTATATACGACATACTGAATATACATACTCCTTTCAATAATATTCCTATATGATACACAATATCCTCAAATGCAATTGTTGACCAAGTACGACAATGATACTATTATATATGTCTCAGTCCTTCAATTTTTTTATCCATACTGTACAGATTCCACGTTGTACAACATAACTCGGATAAAATAACATTAAACAATAGTAGTAGAAATTCCAGATATTATATACTACACCACTTAAAATAAGTTTTGTCCTAGAAACTTGCAATCCGTCATAAAAAAACAAACCGTTCAACCAAAATATTCTGAAACCATCACGACAACGATTAATCATCATCATTACCAAATAACCAAAATAGCATACTTACAAATACGCAAAGTCGACGATCTCCTGAGGTACTGGCAAGTGACTTCACTATAAAGCCTCAATACGCTTACAATCACAATTCCATGAGTCTCAACAAAATATATCATCTTCGGATGCATTAATCTATCCGTATCAAACCCTGTCTGCCTGATCGTACAATCAAGTCCCAATTCCGATAAAACCAATAATACATGATACATCTGTGAAACAACTGCCCAAAACAATGACAACAGATCCCGAAACATCGACACAACGTCCGAACGCTCATACGATCGTTAACAATGATCAATCAACAAATTAACCAAGAATAACATTGACATGATAAACTCCAATACGACCAACCAAACGTCAAAACACAACTGAGAATATCATCAATATGATAACCTCCAATATAACCAACGAACGATCAACGATAATCGATAATACCTTCACAAGGTAAGCTCCAACACGATAAACATATAATCACAGGACGAATAACATTCTCGAAATGTTACACAAATCACATAGTACATGTCCCGGTTTCACAAAACTCGTCATTCCGAAATCATATTTTGCACTGAGTCTACAATACGCGGCATATTTCTCTTATCCGATCAATCAACCGATCATCCCTGGATAACTAAACTACCATACTAAAGTTTGAATCTCTTTTTCATCGTACCATACTGATGTATTATCCAGTTCGTGAGTCACACTCATAACTTCACCATGATATGCATTATGCACTAAATACGTATGTATATCAATCACATTTTCAAAACCAGTTCGAAATCATATAATCTTGTCAAGAAGACAAATTTTCGAAAGTTCTTTCAAGAGTTTCAAAACTCCAAAACATAAATTTCAGTAAGACCACAAAATCAATTTTCGAAAAATTAAACTGGCTCGCTAATGCCAAGTATTCGATAACAGTTTCAATCGAATCCACACGATTTCGAAGTTTTAAAATGAAAACTATGCAAATGATTGACCACATCCATACTCATGTACACCAATTCGGTTCGTCACCAATTCCACTGACATTCCATCGGAAAACCACACGATAGCGTTCCAAAATCTTAATGTATAGACTCCGACAAAAACTCCTTTTCCACATATGACTCGCAACGTCAACAATTAACCCATCCTGGATCACCTCAACCATACTATGACAAAATATTAAATAATCAATAAATCAAACACAATGAAAGACTACCCGAGAGGTCTCATTTGAACAAATAAATCAAAACCCCGAAAGGCGGAAATAAAATAGATAAACGATTGGTAAAGTGTTTTAAAAATCTCAGGAGTTTTAGGAAACAATAAAGACTTTTGAAACATTAGGGTCTCAACCCGTATCTCGTTCCGCATTACAAGAAGTTTAAAAAGTAGAAATCCCTTTTGGACCTCAAGTCCTGAGTTATAAAACTATTTCAAAATCGATTGGGTCTCGGCCCAAAAATCATTTTCCGTAAAAACATCCGTGAAACATTCATTTTGAAAAGTATCATTTTCAAATGCTCAAAAACAGTTCATATATCTCAAAATGAATTAACATGACTACATGTTCTCCTCAACCATCCACAACTTCTCCCAAATGCACAACTCCGTTCCAAAGTTTAACCGACAAATGGATTTCCAAAATCATAGCTTCTCAAGATTATCAATCCTGTCCCAACTCTGTCATCTCATACTGTAACGCATAATATCTTTCTGAATCTCAAAGCATATCAACTTAGAATGGAAACAAATCTCAATTGAATTCAAAAATCCAAATACTTACAGATCGTGAAGCCGACTATTCCCCGTGATACTGGCATATGTCTCGACTCAACTCAACACATATACTTTCAAAACACACATTTTGCAAACTCAATTCTACTCGAGAACACAACACATCTCTATCCGAAGAAACATGTTAGTATCATTTGGAAAAGTTTACAACGACCCCAGTACCACACAGGTAATTCACATAACGCACAAGCCCGAATGAACAACAAAAATCTAGGGATCTAGTATTAGTCAATCGACAACTCGAGTGACGCGACAAAATACGACCCAACTCGACCCGAATGCCTAGGTTTTCACAACCTAAGTTCCGATACCATATTGTGTAACACCCCCAGAGCCATCCAGGAATATTACAGCGTCGTAGGTTCCGAGATGGAACCCACAAGGTAAAGGAAATTTTTGCAAACATTTACAAATGCCCAAGAGGCTAACGAAGGTACTATCTTTTAAAAATTCCCAAAGACTTTACAAAACCCGTTTGACAAAACCGTCGTAAAATCTCATTTGAAAGGATAAGGCCCAAAATGCCAAAAATCAACAGTTTGAAAACATACGTTAAGTTATTGCTTACACGTGCTGACAGAATAGTTTAGAAAACGATTGCCAAAGTAACCTAAGTTACCAGATACCAAAAGCCCATTTAAAAATACTCACGCAGCGGAAAAAACAAACAATTAAAATACTCTAGCAACAGAATACAAGAACTGATCAGGAAACTCAATACACAAATACATGCCCTAGCCAGTATCCTCTGGGAAGTTCATCTCTCCACGACCGCTACAAGCTTGATATTCCAAGAACCTAAAAAGAAAGCCCACGGCGGGGTCAGCCATAATACCCAACAATGATAACGATCACATCACATCAATAATTACATATCAATGAAAATACTAAGTAAGAATACGACCAATGTAATCTTACCGCTATAACTTTACCAACTCGTGATAATAATTACCAAAGTTCACATCTCGTATCCTTTCAACAATACAATAAGCTCATACCGAAATATCTGTATTGTATCTCAACAATACCCAAGGTTCTCAAAACATTATCATAACTCACTGTTACGAAATCTACTAACTCTGTCCAACCCAATCCGTCAAGTAACCTCATCACATCTCAACACAATAATCGATTGTCCATCAAAAGACAACTACCAAAGGAAATACGGAACATACCTCGAGATGCAAAATACCACGACAATCATGTCAGTCTAGTCCGAGATCCGATCAATACATCATACGGACACAGTCCTAACACAAGACCTATAAATGCATACTCATATGACAACGTCAATATGCTCACATCAATAACAATAATGTATACTTATGGCAAACCCATAATATACATATGCACAACAACAACACATGGTAATCCAACAATCCAGCGCACACAGCTATAGATTCCCATGATGATCCCATCGGACCAACGCATGGTGGAAATACCTGTCCAACGATCCAGCGCACGCAGCTATAAATATCCTATGTTGATCCCGTCGGACCAACGCATGGTGGACATATGACAACAATGCACAACTGCACAAAACAACAGTACACAATGCACGACAACAACAATGCACAAATGCATGACAACAACAATACACAAATGTATCACAACATGACCGACACAAATGATAAAAATGATTAGAGTACTTGCCCCGAGTCCTTCGAGAGCGATCTCAATGTCTAAACTATCACCAACCATTATCCTCAATACTCGATGGTCTAAGATATCACGGACTGCGGATGATTCATATCTTCATCTTTATCATAATGTATCCTCGATACTCAAGTATACCAATAATAAAAGTAAATCAATACATTATGATTTAACTCCCAAAAATCGGAAAACCACAAAAAATCCAAATCTCCAGAGTTCACAATTATAATCATCGCTATACCAATTATAAAGGAATGAAACTGAAACCATTAATTAAATATTATAAATTGTGCAAGTAATAACTTGCCTCGATACCAATGAAGTCGTTACCAATTCCTTGCCGTCGTCTACGAACTCCTCAGCCCCGACCAAAGCAATCTACGAACATTCTGGAATACGACCACAAGCATGGTTCTAATCACCGATCAATAATCTCAACCTATTACAATAATCGATAAACAACAAGTTCGATAACAATCAACAATCCGATCAACAAACCCAACGGTTCTACAATATCTCGGTTAACCACTAGTCCGAACAATCCAACTCAATCCATTACAAACTCACAACCGTAATACAATTATGTACACTGTCTGTTGACATAGCGCACGTCAATCACTTAACGTAGCGTGCGCTAAGTCGCTTCTGTTAGTGTTGTTGGTTGATTCTTTAGTCTTATACTCGCAAGCGCACGATTTGTTCGATGTAGATATGCGGTGCAAGGTCGATTCCACAGGGAGGACTATGATAGTGAAGTCAAATTATTCCTATCGTTTTGAACCAAATTATATTAAATTCTAACCTAGTCCCAAATAATTTGATTTTTTAATGGTTATAATAATTGCAACAAATAACAGTAATTTTAAGTAGATTTTAGGTAAATTGATTTTAAATAATTTACTAGGGTTTAGAGTCCACCAATGTCTATTTATTATTTATTTTATATTTTAATTCCAAGAAATTCAGGGAATAGATTCTGAAATCAATCTCACTATTTCCCTATAGATTTGACAATAAGTACAAAATTATAATTCAAATATAGATTTTCCTTCGCTTAAAAAATGTAATTTCTAAGCATTATATGTATCCAATTTAATGGAAAACAAATAATCAAAGAAATTAACTAATATCAATAATCA
Source organism: Orobanche coerulescens (assembly GCA_033398695.1). NCBI lineage: Eukaryota > Viridiplantae > Streptophyta > Magnoliopsida > Lamiales > Orobanchaceae > Orobanche > Orobanche coerulescens. The sequence goes on from CM065803.1 coordinate 59,834,112, forward strand.
CAAAGCAAGGGGGAATTTATAACTATCAAAAATACGTGATATAATTGATGAAATAATATTCCCCTATTGAAGCGAAATCATAATCGTTAAAAATATTTATTTGGAATTATTATATAAATATTAATAATAATATAGACATGGTTTCATCATAACCCCAGTAAAAGAAAATTACTCACTCATAATAACAACACAAATAAATAAATATTCCATAATATTATTACACAAATATAATTTTATTACACAATATTTTTTTTCTCTCCCTTACAATAATATCTCTCTATTTTTTCTCCTTTTTTTTTCTCCTCTCAAAACACTACACAATCATCCCCTATTTATACCACTTCAAAATCAATAAAATAATCATTTTTACAATTAAAAATTCCACCCCCAACAATAATACACGGTTAAGCCATGAGTGCTGATGTCATGGATGACATCAGCACAGAGTTGAAATTCCGGTCCAATCGGTGTTGACACGTGGCACAATATGGTCCGTCTATTTAATTGTCCTTCGAACGGTCATAACTTCTTCATACGAACTCGGATTTGGATGAATTTTTTTAAAACGATCGTCTCGACGATACGAATAAAGTGAGACCAGTCGTGACTATATTTGAGTTTTGTAAAAATATCGCCCTTGAACCAATTGATCTGTCTTGTACGGTTGGTTAACTGCAGATATAATTTAATTCCAATTAATTATCCAAAAATGACATAAAATTATAGAAAATTCTAAGAAAATGAAATAATATAAATAAATGGTAAAACGAATAAATTATCACACAAAACACACAATTATATACATAAAATACTAATAAAAATATTACTCAAAATATACTAAACAAATTCCCCACACTTATCTTTTGCACGTCCTGGCAAATCTTATACCCGAGTTATAATACTCATATGCTGAAAAATCATGACAAAACCAATATCAAGAGAGAACAAGTGATCATGACCCAAGTGAGATCAGAGAAAATAGGATGCCGCACCAAATTCTAACAACTTCATTGAGAATCGAATGCCAAAAGATTCAATACCCTCACAGTGGATATCACTCTTCACTCAAGTGTATATACGGGATATTCGAGAAGAGTTCACTCATATCAAAGCATAATGTGTCATTACCATATGCTTGGTCAAAAATCAAATCTCCACTACTTAAAAATAAACTCATGCATAAATCAAAAGGTCTTTCATTTGGTTGTAACGTGGCTTTGGGAATGGGTAGGATAAAGGGAAAATTATGAGGTTTGCTAGCCAAGATCAATTGTGAATTTAGATGCATAACAAATCCTACAAATAACAATCAACACCCCCCCTTCTGTAATGAAAACTCTCAACCCATCATCCCCAAGTTATTCTGTACATGGTATTTGAATATTCATCTGGTAAGGTCATACTCTTGTGTAAGGAAAAGTATGCAATGGATCTTCTGGAAGGATTTATGTATCACTTAAAGGATAGTTCAAGTGCTATTTTATGTATATATAGTGATGATTTTCGCACTTGACCTCCCGTTTTTTTTTATCAGGCCGTTTTTTTTATATATTTTTTTTGCCTTTATTTATATTTTTTTTTTGGTTCAATACTCCAATGTACTTCACACCCTTTCACTTTCAACAAAAGCTCTTAATCTCCACAATACTCTTATGAACATCGGCCCCTATTTGTCACACATCTAGTTCACAATTAAATCTTTGGCTAGAGGGTGCAAATGGATGAGTCATCAACAAGAATGGATAATGGCTAAAGTAATGTGCTTGATCAAAGAAATAGGCTCAGGCTCAATGGGGCTTCTAAGGATAAAATGTAATGGGTGGGAAAAATATAAGCCAACAAGGGTTAATCCTAATTGCCTTTATCATCTTAATGCAAGAGTTTATGAATGTAGTCTCGAAATGTATAAATGAGCAAGTTCTAGAATGAACACAATATGTTTGACCACACAACAAAAATATAGAGCGTATATATAAGGATTGCTCTAAGGCTCAAAACTCACAAAAAGGGTGTTGTGTAATCGAATCCCATACACCTTCATCCAAATCCATTATCAAAACCAAGTGAAATATCCCAAAATGATTTTTTCACTAACGTTTTCTCAAGAAAATGGTGCCGTGATTTTCAGCCCTTTTTTTATTTAATATTGCATATATATATATATATATATATATATATAGATATACACCTTCCCCACACTTAATGATAAACAATATCCTTATTGTGTAAAAAGAACAATGGAGTAAGGGTTTAAATAAGACTTCCTGTTTATGAAAGACGACGCTTTGCTCAAGCCTTTTTTTTTTTGGACTGCAAGAAATAAGTGTGGCAAAACAACAAAAGAAAATATATACCCTAAGTATAACACAAACAACCTAGATGCGCTTCAAGAGAGTCCGAAGAGTCGCCTTACGCCGCCATCAATGCTTTTATTAAAAACAAACAGAAAAAGTACAAGAATAGAAATAACAATACATAAATCGTGGATAGATGCGCGTCAAGAGATCGAAAAGAAAACTCCTTAAGCCGCCATCATTTTCACGATTTTTACACTCGCTAAAAAGTAAAAACAACAAGAGGGATGAAGTGGGATATCGGAGGGAAAGGAATGTATCAATTTTGCGTTTCCTCACGGTGAAATCTTCCATCCAAACAATATTAGCTAGAGTGGGTCCGGTTCAGAACAAATGCAATAAGTTTTTGATCGGCTCTTACGGTGTTGTTGCAACAACTATGATTCATTTAGCACGCTCGAAATAAAACCTTTTGAAGAGTAGTTGATGAAAGATAGCAAACCATCGAAGAAACCATTGACATTTAGCAGACCTATTGGTTTCGTATGAACATTTAGTCGGCTCGTAACCACATGAAAAAGTTCCTCAAGAGTGCCAAAACCACCGGGAAGGGTGATAAAGGCATCGGCATTATTTATCATGTGAGTTATGCGGTCTTGCATATTCACAGCTCTGAACTCATCTCCAATAGTTGCTCCGGTGATTTTACTTTCACCAGAGGTTTTGGAATGATTCCCAACACTCTTACTCCTTCCATAGGCGTAGGCAAAGAAGACGTCCCATTAATCCTAGACTTCCTCCTCCGTAAACTACATGAATGCATTTTTTCCTAAGGTACGACCCAAGTTGTGGGTCGCTCAAGAAAGCAAGCCTCTTTCCCATGACTAGCTCCACCAAAATGCGGTGGAGTTAAATCTTTTGCGGAAGATGATGATTCCATTTTTTTTTTTTTGAAAAGAAAATTACTTAGAGAGATAATGAAAAGAATACAAGTTTGAGGGATGCGTAAAAGAAACAACCGCAATGTTTATTTATAGATGAAAAATAAAGTAAAAAGATTTATCAAATCGTGACCGCGTTAATTGCGCTTCAACTACTCAATAGAATAATGAATGCATTTATTGCGTATCACGTTTTTTATTCGTAAAATCTAAAAACGACAAAAATAAAGATACTCACGTGTATGTACAGAGTTGTGATTGTGGCTCACATCTTCCTCCGATTTTACGTTGTAAACGGCTTAAACGCCTTCTATGAGTCGGGAGAAGCTTCCCATCCAATTTTCTTACAAATTGGCAAACAGGTCTTTTAACGCGATTCCCAAGACGTTGTTCATATTCTCGGTTTGAATTTATTCCACAAACATCGAATCCCGTAATGTACGAGTCCACTAGGATGCGTGTCAAGAGAAATTTCGATATCATCTAAATTCTCCTTATTCGGACCATCCTTGATGAACCGAATTTTATCTTCTCTGTTTGTGGAAGGAATTCCTAAAGATCGACATCTTGAATCACGCCCACCTAGCACATTTGTAGCAAACGGCGATTTTCTTTGCTCGTCGTTTCTTGGCATATGAACTTTTTCCAAGCCTGGTAAAAATCTAGTTGGTGTTTCCGTGAACTCACCCGCTATTCTCACTTTGGCTTCAATAATGAATCGAATATCAAAAGGTATGCCGTTATTCATAAGCAACCTCATTCTTTCAACTCGGCTTGGTAAAGTTTCAAAATGACTTTTTGCTAAGAAAGGGAAATCTTTTTCAATTGTTTTCAAAGTTTCTTCCATAATTAAAAATAAAATAAAAATATCTACAAAATCGCTTATTGTGGGAAATCAAAATCCGACTTTACTAGCCACGAGTACCGTTATCCGCCACTTGACCGGCAAACACAATGGAGTATTAATCCACAATATCGGGTCCTTAAGAAGAATCTCTTCTACCTCAAAAGATTTTAATTCCAAATATGGTTTTAACCGTTGACCATTTACTTTGAAAATATTACCATTTTTGGATTTTCAATTTCTACACTCTCCGTGAGGATAGACCGTATGAATGATAAATGGACCAGACCATCGTGAACGCAACTTGCCCGGAAATAATAACAAACGAGAGTTAAAAAGAAGGACTTTTTGACCGAGAAAAAGTTTTTCTCAAAATGTGTTTATCATGAAAAATATCATTTTGTCCTTATATTTCCTTGCACAATCGTACGCATCATTTCGATTTCTTCCAATTCATTTAGTTGAAGTTTCCTATGAATTCCACCATGTCTAATGAAAAATTTAATCGCTTTATGGCCCAAGATGCTCTATGTTCCAATTCAACAGCAAATGACATGGTTTTCCAAAGACAAGCCTAAATGGAGACATTAGATGGGAGTTTTAAAAGCGACGGTAAGCCCACAATGCATCATTCAATCGCAAAGACCAATCTTTCCTTGTAGGATTAGCTTTTTTCAAGAATATGTTTGATTTCTCTGTTTGAAATTTCAACTTGGCCACTTGTTTGAGGGTGATAAGGAGTAGCAACTTTATGTGTAACACCATATTTTTTAAATAAATGATTCAAAAATTTATTACAAAAATGTTTTCCTCCATCACTTATAATTGCTCGTGGTGTTCCAAATCTGGAAAAAATATTTTCTTTCAAAAATTTTACCACGACTTTGTGGTCATTTGTTTTGCAAGCAATTGCTTCTACCCATTTTGAAACATAATCGACGGCCACAAGGATGTAAAGATTGCCAAAAGAAATTGGAAAAGGTCCCATAAAATCTATGCCCCAAACATCAAATATTTCAATAATTAAAATTGGGTTTAAAGGCATCATATTTCGTTTAGAAATTCGACCTAATCTTTGACATCTATCACATGTGCTGCAATATGAATGTGTATCTTTGAAAAGTGTTGGCCAATAAAACCACATTGCAATTTTAGCGCTTGTTTTTTTGAACTAAAATGACCTCCACATGCATGATCATGACAAAAGGAAATGATATTTTGTTGTTCATGTTCGCACACATCTCCTAATAATTTGATCAGACAATATTTGAACAAATATGGATCATCCCAAAAGAATTTTTTTACTTCGTTTAAAAATTTTGTTTTATCTTGATTATTCCAATGAGATGGCATGTTACCAAGAATAAGGTAATTGACAATGTCTCGCATACCAAGGTATTTGAGAAATGACATGAGTTGTTCATCGTGGAAAGTTTCATTAATGGGAGGTTCTTTATCAAGAAAATTCACGATTAGCCTAGACAAATGATCAAAGAACAACATTTTCAACACCTTTTTATCTCGAATTTCTAAGTCAAACTCTTGTAACAATAGAATCCAACGGATCAAGCGAGGTTTAGCATCTTTCTTAGAAAGAAGATATTTTAATGCGGCATGATCGGAGTAAATTATGACTTTTGAACCAATCAAGTAAGGTCGAAATTTGTCTAAAGCAAAAACGATCGCAAGCAATTCTTTTCATTGTAGAATAATTTAATTGGGCATCATTTAGAGTTCTACTTGCATAATATATTACGATTGGCAATTTATTTTCTCTTTGACCCAATACTACACCGACGGCATAGTCGGATGCATTACATTATTTCAAAAGGAAGATTCCATTGGAGATTTGATGATAGGTGCAGAGCTCAACATAGATTTGAGTGTCTTAAAAGCTTTTAGACAATGATCATCAAATACGAAAGGTGTGTCTTTTGAAAGTAAATTACATAATGGCCTTGAGATTTTACTAAAATCTTTGATGAATCGACGGTAAAAACCAGATGGCCTAAGAATGACCGAATTTCTTTAATCGCTCGTGGGGGTGGAAGACTGGATATTAAATCAACCTTAGATTTGTCCACCTCAATTCCTTTTTCGAAATCACATGTCCTAAGACAATTCCTTTTTAACCATAAAATGACATTTTTCCCGATTTAGGACAAGATTCTTCTCCTTACACCTAACCAACACTTGGGTTAAGTTGTGTAAACATTCATCAAAGCTAGACCCGAATACGTAAAAATCATCCATAAAAATTTCCAAAAACGCTCAACCATGTCGAAAAATGCTCATCATACACCGAAAAGTAGCAGTGCATTACACAGACCAAATGGCATTCGTCGGTAAGCAAAAGTTCCGAAAGGACGGGTAAAAGTGGTTTTTCTTGATCTTCAGAGCAATGGGAATTTGGTTATAGCCGAATATCCATCAAGAAAACAATAATAAGCATGGCCGCTAACCTTTCTAGCATTTGATCAATAAAAGGAAGTGGAAAGTGATCTTTTCTTGTAACAGAGTTCAATTTTCTCGTAATCAATACGACTCTCCATCCAGTTTGAATTGGTTGGAACAAGTTCATTTTCTTCATTCGTGATTACGCTTATGCGATTTCTTTGGAACCATATGAACAGGATGACCCAAGAGCTATCGTAAATAGGGTAGATGATCCCTACATCTAAGAGTTTGATTATTTCAGCTCTTACAACTTCTTTCAAATTAGGATTTAGTCTTCTTTGAAATTCTCGAAGTTTTCGCATTTTCTTCAAGGTGAATTCGATGCATGCATATAGAAGGATTAATACCTTTAATATCGGAGATGGTCCAAATTATTGCTTCTTTATGTTCTTTAAGAACATTTATTAACTTATCTTCTCGTTCTTCATCTAAATCGATGCTATGATGACAGTGTGGTTTCGATGGCCCTAAAAATGCATATTTTAGAGATTCGTAATGGATTGAGCTCTATCTTTGAATCCTCAATAGTTACTTCATTATTCATTTGGCTCTCAAGTGGTTCGGTTTTAGCTTTCCATTTATCATTATCCAATAATGGTGTAGACTCTAGTAAAGAATTTACTTCATTAATTGAATTGTCGATGTCAAAATCGAGCCAAAATGAGCAAGACAGCTTTTCAAAAAGATCATCATCATCCATTTTTGGAAAGAAATAAGGACCCATACTCTCTATCATATTTACCTCACAGACATCATCAAGATCATCATGTTGTTGAGAAATGTTCATATTTAGTTCAATATCATATTTCCAAAAGAAAATTTTATGATGCCATTTCTACGCTTAATTAATGCATTTGAAGTAGCTAAAAATGGCCTTCCTAAAATAACAGGATTTGATCTTTGGTATTCTCAATGTGTTCGGTGTCTATGACTATAAAATCAACAGAAAGTAGAATTTATCTACTTGAATCGGAACATCCTCTACGATTCCTCGAGGTATTTTTATAGATCTATCACCTAGTTGAAGTATCACGGATGTTGATTTTAGCTCCCTAATCCAAGTTGTGTATAAACAGAATATGGTAATAAATTCACACTGGCTCCTAAATCAAGCAAGGCTCGTTTAATGATGTGATCTCCAATGACACAAGATATTGTAGGACTACCAGGATCTTTATACTTAACGGGAGTTTTATTTTGGATTATTGAGCTAACATGTTCAGCTAAAAATGCCTTTCTTGGAACATTTGTTCTTCTTTTTACAGTGCAAAGATCTTTCAAGAACTTAGAATAAGTAGGCACTTGTTTAATAGCATCAAGGAATGGAATATTTATTCGAACTTGTTTAAATATTTCCATTATATCTTTGTATTGCACACTTTTATCTTTTGGAATAAGTCTTTCAGGAAATGGAGCTTTTGGAACGTAAGGCTTTTCTTTTTCCTTAGAATCTTTTGGTTTTGAAACTTGTGGTTCATTTGATTTTTCTTAGGATCATATTCGGGCTTTTGTATTTCTTTTCCACTTCTAAGGGTAGTTATGGGTGAACTTCTGCGTTAGAAGAGTTTACTTCATATTGTCCTTTAGGATTAGGGATGGTGACTCGGAAATTTTCCCTTTTCTCTTTATTAAAGTTGTTGCAAGTTGACCAATTTGTGTTTCAAGCTTAGAAATAGCACGTGAGTTTGACTGCATGCGACTTCTTGAGTTGATTGGAACATTTGTTGAGTAGATTGCATGAATTGTTGCAACGTATCTTCCAAAGATGGTTTCTTTGGCACTATAGAAGGATCTTGATAAGTATTTGGAGGATATTGATTAGGACGGACATTTTGTTGATTTGGCATATTCATTTGATGTCCTCCTTGATTCATTGGAGGCATATTTTGCTTCGGGAAAAATTTGGATGATTCCTCCAATTTGGATTATAAGTTGGAGCAAATGGACTGTCCAGAAGATTTTCCATATGAATGTAACACATTGACTTCTTCATTAAAAATTTCTTGATTTTGTGGACCGGAGGGCAAGATTGAGATGAATGAAATGATTCCACATGAAATGCAAAATTCATTTTGAGTTTGACGGGGATGGATTGCTTCAAGACTAACGCATCCACTTTTCGTACTAAATCATCTATAGTAGATTTTATTTCAACATCTTGTTTAACCTCGTAAATTCCACCTTTTTTGGGGTCGTATGCATCGATTTGGCTCTAGAGTCGAGTGAATTCCATTGTTGTGAATTAATTGACATATTTTCAAGTGCATTCCAAGCTTCGTCTCCAATAAGGTGAAGAAATTTTCCACCATGCATTGATTGGATTAATTGGCGATTGTTTGAGTTAAACCGTCATAAAAATATTTTACCAAACGCCATATTTCAAAACCATGATGGGGACACTTAAGGATTAAATCATTAAATCTTTCCCAACACTCGTAAAATTCTTCATTTTCTTTTGGAAAAATTCGGATATTTCTCTTCTAAGACTATCGCTTTGGACATTGGAAAAATTTTGCGAGAAATTTATTCACTAGTTGGTCCCAACTAGTAATTGTTCTTGCTTGAAGAGAATTTAGCTTAATTTTGCTTTATCTTTGAGAGAAAATGGAAATAATCTAAGTTTGACAGATTCATCAGAGAAATTTTGGAATCGGAAAGTAGAACAAATATCGAGAAATTCCTTGACATGCATATACGGATCTTCTCTTTCCAAACCGTGAAAAGATGGAAGAAGTTGAATTATTGATGGTTTAAGTTCGAAATGAGTTGCATTAGTTGTAGGCAACACTATGCAAGAGGGAGAATTAGCACTCACTGGAGAAAAATATTCTATTAAAGTTTTTTCTTTTGCAACTTGATTATTCCGATTTTCGATTTCGTCCATTTTTGGTATCGGTTTTATTTGTTGAACTTCAATTTTAGTCAAGGACAATCTTCTTCTCGTTAATCGACCTTTATTATTTCGTTGCCAAACTTGCATTCACCGATATTACAATTTTTTTAACTTTGCATACAAACCAAATTATGATAGTCGATCGAACTTCCAGATCGTTGGAGGCGTCACAACGGTCGCACTTAAAATCCAACTTTCTTGGCATGTACAACAGATGCCTTTTGCCAAAATTCAATCGATTTTCAAAATCGGTTTGTACAAGATTGATATTTAGCTTTTCTCTATTCAAATCGAATAAAGTAGTGAGAGAAAAATAACAATCCATTGTTGAATCTTTTAAAGGATTTTATTGTTTAATTATTTTTTTTGAGTTTTTATATTTTTATTATTATTAATAATAATGATAATTATTATAATTATTACTAAAATTATAGGATGTAATAGATTGCAAAGGAATAAATTTACTAATTGATCTACGGAAGCAATATCTATTGATAAACTAAATTATACGACGAGAAATATTACAACTAAACTAAATGTCTAAGAATAATGTAAGTAGAAAATAACAACTAAAAACACAATCTAAATTTACCACTAGAAGATTCTATTAGAACTAAAGACAAGATATAAAAATTAAAAAAAAATTCTGATTTTTTTTTTGTTTTTTTATATTTTAAATTTTTTTTTAGTTTTTATATTTTTATATTTATTATAATTTTATTATATTTTTAGACTAATAATATTGAGCTAATATATATATATATATATATATATCAAGATATATTATTTATTTTTTTTATAAAGAAATCAGATTTTTTAAAACAGTTTTTATGCAAACAGTTTTTAAAACAATTTTTATAAAAGTTTTTATAAAAGGTAAAACAGTTTTTACCTTTTAAAAAAAAGGTAATTAAAAAAATTAAAATTACAAACTTTTATTTTATGCAAACAATAGAAATAGTTTTTTTTTTTTTTTACAAATTATCGTTTCTGTTTTTTTTTTTTTTTAAATTTTCAGGCTTTTAATTTTTTTTAGTATTTTCCCTTTTTTATTAAAATATTGTAATTTATTTTAAAAAAAATAAATTCTGGTTTTATTAAAAAAAATTCAAAGTTCAGAAAGTTTATTTTATTATATATATTCCAGATTGTTTAAATTATTAATTCTTAATTGATTTTTTTTTAGATTTTTATGAAAATTAAATTTTTTAATAAAACTAGCAGGTCTTACGTTTAAAAATAAAATAAAATAATTCAGATTTTTATTTATTACGGAAAATAATATTCCAGATTATTTTTAATTTATTTTTATTATTTTTTATTTTTTTATTTTTTTTCGAATTTAAATTAAAAATTTTGATTTTTATAATATTAATATACCAAAATTACAAAAATATTACCTTAAAATCTGAAACTTTTTTGTATTTTCCAGATCTCTTTTTTTTTTAAAATAAAAATAAATAAGTTCTGAATTTTTTAAAGTTTTTCAGATTTTTTTATATATTTTTGGACTTTTTTAATTTTTTTTATTATTATTTTATTATTATTATTATTACGAAAATGAACAGTAGATTTTATTATTATTACTTATATTTATTATTAAAAGTTTTTAAATTTTTCAGATTTTTCTCTATGAATAAAATAAATTCTACAACTAACAGATATTAAAAAGACAGATAATAATAAAGAAAAGCAGTAAAATAAATAACTAGTAGAAGAATTCAACTAACTTGGTGACGACAGTCTTCTTGTACTTCGTTTGCACCTCCCCGGCAACGGCGCCAAAAACTTGTTGTTGGTTGATTCTTTAGTCTTATACTCGCAAGCGCACGATTTGTTCGATGTAGATATGCGGTGCAAGGTCGATTCCACAGGGAGGACTATGATAGTGAAGTCAAATTATTCCTATCGTTTTGAACCAAATTATATTAAATTCTAACCTAGTCCCAAATAATTTGATTTTTTAATGGTTATAATAATTGCAACAAATAACAGTAATTTTAAGTAGATTTTAGGTAAATTGATTTTAAATAATTTACTAGGGTTTAGAGTCCACCAATGTCTATTTATTATTTATTTTATATTTTAATTCCAAGAAATTCAGGGAATAGATTCTGAAATCAATCTCACTATTTCCCTATAGATTTGACAATAAGTACAAAATTATAATTCAAATATAGATTTTCCTTCGCTTAAAAAATGTAATTTCTAAGCATTATATGTATCCAATTTAATGGAAAACAAATAATCAAAGAAATTAACTAATATCAATAATCACAAAGCAAGGGGGAATTTATAACTATCAAAAATACGTGATATAATTGATGAAATAATATTCCCCTATTGAAGCGAAAATCATAATCGTTAAAAATATTTATTTGGAATTATTATATAAATATTAATAATAATATAGACATGGTTTCATCATAACCCCAGTAAAAGAAAATTACTCACTCATAATAACAACACAAATAAATAAATATTCCATAATATTATTACACAAATATAATTTTATTACATAATATTTTTTTTCTCTCCCTTACAATAATATCTCTCTATTTTTTCTCCTTTTTTTTTCTCCTCTCAAAACACTACACAATCATCCCCTATTTATACTACTTCAAAATCAATAAAATAATCATTTTTACAATTAAAAATTCCACCCCCAACAATAATACACGGCTGCCATGAGTGCTGATGTCATGGATGACATCAGCACAGAGTTGAAATTCCGGTCCAATCAGGTGTTGACACGTGGCACAATATGGTCCGTCTATTTAATTGTCCTTCGAACGGTCATAACTTCTTCATACGAACTCGGATTTGGATGAATTTTTTTTTAAAACGATCGTCTCGACGATACGAATAAAGTGAGACCAGTCGTGACTATATTTGAGTTTTGTAAAAATATCGCCCTTGAACCAATTGATCTGTCTCAGACGGTTGGTTAACCTGCAGATATAATTTAATTCCAATTAATTATCCAAAAATGACATAAAATTATAGAAAATTCTAAGAAAATGAAATAATATAAATATATGGTAAAACGAATAAATTATCACACAAAACACACAATTATATACATAAAATACTAATAAAAATATTACTCAAAATATACTAAACAGTTAGCATGCGCTAGTCAGTAAAACTAGCGTGCGCTAATGACATGCAGTTGCATGCATTTCAGGTACCGATCAACATATGGCGATTACGAATATGAGTGTGAAGGAAATCATACTCCAAGATTAATCATAATCTTTCCGGATTCAATATCGGTACCATACTCACATGATATATACCATTAATCAATCATCAATCAACATGACTTAATCCTAGATATGAACATTTCATCTTCGTATCTAAAACACCGATAATTCAACATACAATCGTGTTTCAATGGTATATTCATCAATAAGTTCTTCAAGAACACCAAGTGATTTGAAACCATGTTCATAATCATCAAAGCAACATAATCTAACATCCTTTAACATGTAAACAATCATCCAACTCATAATCCAAGTCATATATTCATAGATCATCTTCTTTCTCAATATCAACATATGAATACCAAGAACCATAACAACACTTCCATAATCTATCATTACAAAGAGTAATCATCAACAATAACACCAACATCCGAAAAGGAGGAGAAGGATTAACCAACTTATCTCAAGAAAACGAACTACACAATTCAAACCACAAGAATCATATTAATATCATCATACTCCGGTAATCCATCTCATAATCATACTTATCAACTTGTTTATGTAATAATCATCAACACAATAACATCAACATTCAATCCATAACGAAATCCAAAGGTGAGGAGTAATTACCTTTTTGAAGGAATGGATTGAATCCCAAGTTTGAATCTGTTTCCAATCGATTCCAAGCTTAATATTGTTATGGATGATTAACTCCACCATAATCCAGTGTTTGGAACTCCAAACATATCTCTAAGAACTCTCTCTATCGGTTGCAAGGAAGGAATGGACGAAAATGAAGAAAATGGGTGAAATGCATCTTAACACCCATCTGCCCTTATATAAACTGTACATTACTAGCGTGCGCTATCTTCACAAAATAGCGTGCGTTAATATTCTTAGCGTGCGCTAACTGTCTTTGTTAGCGTGCGCTATCGCAGTCCAGAGGATACTGCCTTACTTCATACAATGATTTACGTACGCAATGCCCATGCAATAGCGTGCGTAAACGCCTCTATTTAGCGTACGCAAACTTTAAACCATAGCGTGCGCTACTCATAGTTGATTTGTTATAGTCTGCACCTACCCCCGTGTCCCCACATGCCGAAAGCACCCGACAAAGCAAAATTCTTTTGGACCAATCTAATATTAGTGTGCGCTAACCATATGCATTAGCGTGCGCTAGTCCTTCGTAGAACACATCCGTTGACCTTGTCGGAACATGCGCCGAAAATGGCCAGGTCCACATGTAGATTACTTCTGATCTGTTCTGCACTAGCGTGCGCTATGCTTGAATATTAGCCTGCGCTAATAAGGCTATACTTAGCCATTTTCATCTATCCTTGTCCAATGTCTCAACATACTAGATACGTATACACGACATACTGAATATACATACTCCTTCCAATAATATTCCCATATGATACACAATATCCTCAAATGCAATTGTCGACCAAGTACGACAATTATACTATACAGATGTCTCAGTCCTTCAATTGTTTTATCCATACTGTATAGATTCCACGCTGTACAACATAACTCGAATAAAATAACACTAAACAATAGTAGTAGAGATTCCAGATATTACATACTACACCACTTAAAATAAGTTTCGTCCTCGAAACTTGCAATCCGTCATAAAGAAACAAATCGTTCAACCAAAATAGTCTTAAACCATCACGACAACGATCAATCATCATTACCGAATAACCAAAATAGCATACATACAAATACGAAAAGTCGACGATCTCCTGAGGTACTGGAAAGTGACTTCACTGTAAAGCCTCAATACGCTTACAATCACAATTCCATGAGTCTCAACAAAATATATCAGCTTCGGATGCATTAATCTATCCGTATCAAACCCTCTCTGCCTGATCATACAATCAAGTCCCAATTCCGATAAAACCAATAATACACGATACATCTGTGAAATAACTGCCCAGAACAATGACAACAGATCCCGAAACATCGACACAACGTCGGAACGCTCATACGATCGTTAACAATGATCAATCAACAAATTAATCGAGAATACGATTGACATGATAAACTCTAATACGACCAACCAAAGATCAAAACACAACTGAGAATATCATCAACATGATAACCTCCAATATAACCAACAAACGATCAACGATAATCGAGAATACCTTCACAAGGTAAGCTCCAACACGATAAACATAGAATCACAGAGACAGATATACGGACGAATAACATTCTCGAAACCTTACATAAATCACATAGTACATGTCCCGGTTTCACAAAACTCATCGTTCCAAAATCATATTCTGCACTGAGTCTACAATACGCAGCATATTTCTCTTATCCGATCAATCAACCGATCATCCCTGGATAACCAAACTACCATACTAAAGTTTGAATCTCTTTTTCATCGTACCATACTGATGTATTATCCAGTTCGTGAGTCACACTCATAACTTCACCATGATATGCACTATGCACTAAATTCGTATGTATATCAATCACATTTTCAAAACCAGTTCGAAATCATATAATCTTGTCAAGAAGATAAATTTTCGAAAGTTCTTTCAAGAGTTTCAAAACTACAAAACATAAATTTTAGTAAGACCACAAAATCAATTTTTGAAAAATTAAACTGGCTCGCTAATGCCAAGTATTCGATAACAGTTTCCTTCGAATCCACACGATTTCGAAGTTTTAAAATGAAAACTATGCAAATGATTGACCATATCCATACTCATGTACACCAATTCGGTTCGTCACCAATTCCACTGACATTCCATCGGAAAACCACACGATAGCGTTCCAAAATCTTAATGTATAGACTCCGACAAAAACTCCTTTTCCACATATGACTCGCAACGTCAACAATTAACCCATCCTGGATCACCTCAACCATACTATGACAAAACATTAAATAATCAATAAATCAAACACAACGAAAGACTACCCGAGAGGTCTCATTTGAACAAATAAATCAAAACCCCGAAAGGCGGAAATAAAATAGATAAACGATTGGTAAAGTGTTTTAAAAATCTCACGAGTTTTAGGAAACAATAAAGCCTTTTGAAACATCAGGGTCTCAACCCGTATCTCGTTCCGCATTACAAGAAGTTTAAAAAGTAGAAATCCCTTTTGGACCTTGTTGTGCGGCGATTAGTACGCCTCGATAGGCGATCGGAATCAAGATCAGAGAAGCCAATCATAGAAGACATGCTCGGGACAAACACCAGGAAATCGGCACATACGGCGATCGTCTTTTGATACCCAGCGATCGTCTTTTGATGACTGGCGATCGTCTTTGATGTCCAAACCAGAGACGATCGTCTCGTGCCGCGTATGGATCCAACATCCGTCAAAGTCGTCGAAGACCGAATCTTGGATGGTGGCCCACGTGCAGATCCACAAAGGGCGCCGACAGATAGGACATTTGACCACAGCCTGTCACCTACCGACAAGGCCGCCGAAAGGTACAAAGTGGGTCCTCCGGACAGCGACTCAAGACGCATGCTGGCTTCCCATTGGTTCGCCCAGCTGGCCACCAGCAGCGACCTCGGACCTCAAGGGAACAGGCCCACGTGACGGGACGATCGACTATCTTATTATATTATAGAAAACGGCGGTCGCCCGCGATCGCTTGAGGGGTCCCAACTACCTTGTCCCCTATAAATAGAGAACTCACTGCAATGCCCAAAGGGAGGCAAATTTACTGTGAATTCAGTGCAAAATACACACAAAAAGAGAATCAAAGACTCTCCTGGCAACCACTTATACATTCATAGTGATATTCATACACGTTTATCATATATCCCAAGCAAGAACTCACAGATTTACCTATCTGGTTCTTCCGGCAATCTATGCGCTCTAAAGCCTAGATAACTAGAAGTCTTTACACTCCTTGTAATAGATTCTAACATTAATATTTGTACTCGACAGTATATTTATTAATAACATCTCGCGAGAGCATTCAAGCCCGGGATTAACAACCCCGGCAAATCTTGTGTCATCTATTTTCTCACGGAAGTGTTCTCGCATTTGTTTGTTACTCGATCATTCCAGCAATACTATCTCCGGATAATATTTTGGGTAACAACAATTGGCGCTAGAAGGAGGGCGATCTAAACCTTCATTTTTATTCCTACCGTCTTGAAGAACACTCACTGTTCTCCAGACATATACTTGAAGAAACACTCACTATTCTTCAATAGAAAAGCCTTCAGAAAAATGACATCTGCAACGACCTCCAAGAGAGCCACCCTAAGATCTGCCGGAAACCTCATTCCGGCCCGGACCGAATCCCAGCCCACGGCGGAAGGCGACCGTAGCAACGCTAGGCTCTCACTCCCGCCCCCGAGGGACGGTTCTAGCCTCTCACTCGATCAGTTCCAGACCACGGAACAGATTGAGGAGGCTATAGCCATTCTCAGGGAGCGACAGAAGGCCAATGGCTCGCCCACCATCACTCCGTCAACCCTCCGCCGGGCAAGCAAACGGAAGCTCAAGGGGATCTATGTTGAGAAATCGACAGAAAGCCCCGAGCCACAGGAGAAGGCTCTCGTAAGGCGGGATGATTCCGTCTTCAGCCGCCTGGGGAGCGATCCCTCATGGATACCCAGGCACTCAGGCCCCATCCGGAAGACATCGGTATCCGAATCCTTTACCAGGAGTTCGGCATATCCGACTCCCAGGAGACAGGTCGGTCAGCGAGCCCCTGCTCGCCCGAGGAAGGAACCCACTGGCAGGGAGCTCGTCATTCACCACGGGGCTAGGGGATCAGTACACGATCGCCTTGGTTCGAGCTCTGAGAGCCAATCGGCGAGCAGTCAGGCGACGGTGATGGCCGCCATGCAACGCCAGCTCAACGAGATGAAGGCGCTCCTGGAAAATAGGGCAGGCGCTAGGAGATCGATCATTGGACCAAGCGAACCACTCACGACTCAGATCGAGCTTGCCCCAGTCCAACCAACGATCAATCCCCCACAAACACCTCTATATGAGGGGAGATCGGATCCGGAAACCCACTTGAGCAAATTCCAGATCTACATGACCGGATGTGGAGCATCAGATGCGACCAAGTGTCGAATGTTCCCATTAACACTGGGCGACCTCGCCCACAGGTGGTACGTCTCACTACCACCTCGCTCAATCAACTGCTTTGAGAAGCTGGCGAAAGACTTCACGTCGTACTTCGCCGCCAAAGTCGCTCGCCCTGAAGCCCACCACCGCATGATGAAAATCAAGCAGGGGAAGGACGAGTCATACGAAGATTACATCGACCGGGTAAACGAGATAGTTCTCACCGGCGAGCCCATCAGCGACGAGCTCGCTCTCAACTCAGTCATGAGCGGATTCCACGGACGCTCGCCCATGTTCAGGCACCTCACAAAGGATATCCCCCCGACCTACTCGGTCTTCCGCGGAAAAGCCGCCGATTTCCTGGCCAGGCAGAGGATGCTCTCACTCCGATTAGACGAGGGACCGTCCGAAGAAGGAAAGGCGCCATCCCATGTCCAGAAGAAGGCGGTCGCCAAGCCCAGAAAGGCGGTCGCCAAGCCGCCTGGCGAGTTCAAAGCCTTCGAGGATGTAGAGGTCCACCTTCTCCACAACATCAACTTATCTCCGGCCCACATCTTCAACGCAATCAAGGGTCGCGAGTGGCTCTCCAAACCAAAGCCGATAAGGGACCACGGACATCTAGATCGTAGCAAATTCTGTGCCTACCACAAGAGTCCCGGCCACAACACCAGTCAATGCCGCGACCTCCTCAGACAACTCTGGCGACTGTTTGAGGAGGGCAAACTGGACAACTTGGTCACCAAGCCAGAGCCTAGGACGGAAAGGACCGGAGGGCGCGAGCGCCGACAACACGAGAGAACTCCTCCCAATCCGCTCGCCAGAATCGAGCATGATCCGGAGTGCTCTGATGAATCGGTCCCTCCGATCAACCCTGGCGGTCGGATCAACATGCTTCAAGCGGGAGGTGGAAACCTCGGGGGCCTTTCCCCGGTTTCCACCATGTCAAACAGGAAGCGAAAGGCCGAGCTGATAACGTTCGCCGGGGTCCATGTCGTGGTACCTCCGGAGCCGACCATCTCTAAATACGCACTCATCACCTTCTCCAACAAAGACAGGGAGGGAGTGCAATGCCCCAAAGCGGATGCACTGGTGATCTCCGCCTGTATCCTTGGGAAGACGGTCGATCGCGTGCTGGTCGACAATGGGAGTTTCTGCAACATCATATTCAAATCCGCCCTAGACCAACTCGGCAACTTAGTCAAATTCATCAAGCCGTTCGACACCGTGCTCCAAGGGTTCGGCGACAACACAGTCCAAGCCTACGGGAGGATCAAGCTCTCCGTCGAGCTAATATGCTTTTATGATCCCAAGGTTAGGATTACTAGGAACCTAAGTTTTGTAATCATAGATAGGTCCAGCATCTATAATGGGTTCCTAGGTCCCCCCTTTTTAGAAACCTTTGAGGCGGTCGCCTCGTCTTTCTTTTACTGTATCAAATTCCCCACTGCCGATGGGACGGTCATCTTGTAAAAGGAGATCAGCTAATGGCAAAAAGATGTTTGAGTTACTCCTATGTCGTTACTGCTTTCAATACTTCCCATAATATGTGTAACATTGAAGCGATCGACGATCAACCCATGGAGATCGACGAGCCGAGCGCATCATACCAACCCGACTCAGGGGACGCCATCTCGGTTCGGTTAACGGACGACATCGATCCAAGGATCGGTTTCGAGCCAAGTCTCGACATCAATCCAAGAATCGATTCCGGAAATCGTTCCAAACGAGAGGCGACCGTCCCCGTCGAAGAGTTGGAGAGTATAACGATAGATCCGGATCATCCAGAACGGGAAGTACAGATCGGCGCGAGCATCGACCGCGAACTAAAAGGGGATCTGATCAATTTGCTACGTAAGAACATCGGAGTCTTTGCCTGATCGCATCAAGATATGGTCGGCATAATTCATGAGCACGCTTGCCACTATCTAAAGATCGACCCGGCAATGAAACCTATTCACCAAAAACGTAGGAAATTCGGTCCCGAAAAATGCGCGGTGCTCAATGTAGAAGTCCAAAAATTACTCAACAACAAATTAATCGTGGTAGCTACAGACGAACCACAATGGGTCGCCAACGCGGTACTCATCAAGAAGCCAACTGGTTCCTGGAGGTTATGCATCGACTTCACCGACCTCAACGCGGCATGTCCAAAAGATCACTTTCCGATGCCTCATATTGATCACTTGGTCGATAGCACATCAGGTTGCGAAATGATGTCGTTTATGGATGCCTTCACCGGATATCATCAAATCCCAATGGCGGAGAAAGACATAAAACACACATCTTTCCACACGGAAAAAGACATATATTTTTGGGTCCGAATGCCGTTCGGCTTGAAAAACGCAGGGGCAACCTACCAGCGACTAGTCAACATAATGTTCGCCAATCAGATCGGCAAGACCATGGAGGTCTACATTGACGACATCGTGGTCAAAAGCCTCAAGAAGGATGATCACCTCAATGATCTCGCCGAGACGTTCGCCATCCTCGAAAGATTAAACATGAGGCTAAACCCCAAGAAATGCAACTTCGGGGTGGGCTCCGGGAAATTCCTGGGGCACATTGTGAGCCAAAGGGGGATCGAGGCGAACCCCACCAAGATACAGGCGATCCTTGACATGCAGGAGCTGCGAAACATCAAGCAGGTACAACGCCTTACAGGTTGTCTATCCGCCCTCAACCGTTTCATATCTCGACTCGGCGATAAAAGCAAGCCTTTCTTCGCGACCATCAAGAACAAGAAGTTCGCATGGACGAAGGAAAGTCAGATAGCGTTCGCCAAAATAAAGGAATATCTATCTAACCCCCAGATCCTGGCAAAGCCGATCCCCGGTGAGAAACTATTCCTTTACCTGGCAGCCTCGAAGGTCGCACTAAGTGCCGTTACAGTGCGAGCGGAGGGACAAGCCCACTTGCCGATCTACTATGTTAGTCAAGCGCTCCACGACGCTGAAACACGCTATACACCATTGGAGAAGATCGCCTACGCCCTTGTCATGAGTGTCCGTAAACTAAGGGCTTATTTCTTCGAACATCAAGTGGAAGTCCTGACAACTCTACCTCTAAGACAAGTTCTACATCGACTAGACACCAACGGGCGACTCCTCAAGTGGTCGCTGGAGATCGCCCAATACGGTATCACTTACGCCCCTCGCGCGGCGAACAAAGGCCAAGCTCTGGCTGACTTCATGGTGGAACTGACGTTCCCTCACAGTCCAACCCAGGTCGGCCGACACACTGGAAGTTATATGTGGATGGCTCGCGACCAATTCGAGAGCAAAGGTGGATTGTCCTCATCAGTCCCGACGGACAAAGTTTCACTAATGCTGTGCGTTTCAGCTTTCGTGCGACCAACAATGAAGCCGAATACGAAGCCTTGGTAGGCGGGCTCGATCTAGCCCTCGCCCTAGATGTTCGTCGCCTCCATATCTTCATGGACTCCCTTTTGGTCGTGAACCAAGTTAAGGGAGAATATGAGGCGCGCGGCGAACAGATGGTCAAATACCAAGAGCTGGTCGCCGAAATGTGCACAAAATTTGAAGAAGTACTAATTGAACAAGTCCCGAGAGAGCACAACTCCCAGGCCGATGCCCTTTCCAAACTAGCATCATCGGATGGGGCAGCCGATTTCTCCAATATCCAAATCACAAAGTCAGCAAGGCCGGCGATCGACAGAAGCCTGGTTACCACGGTCGCCATCGCCGAGGAGAACTGGATGACTCCGTTCATCAAATACTTAAAGGACGGAACGGTCCCTGACAACCGTGTTAAAGCTCGCCAACTCCAGCTCCGTGCGACCAGATATACCCTATTGGACGACCGGCTTTACAAGCGAGCCTTCAGCCTTCCCCTCCTCAAGTGTATTACACCGGAGGAAGGTCGGCTTGTTTTAGCCGAGATCCATGACGGGATTTGCGGAAACCATGCGGGCGGGCGAGCTCTCATCCATAAGACAACCAGGCAAGGTTTTTTCTGGCCATCACTTCAGAAGGATGCGATCGCCTATGCCAGATCGTGTCATAGGTGTCAGATAATGGGCCCCAACATTAAACTATCCCCCGAACATCTCACCTCCATGTATAGCCCTTGGCCATTCGCGCAATGGGGCATCGACCTTATAGGTCCCTTGCCGATGGCTCCAGGGGGCTGTAAGTTCGCCATCGTAGGGGTCGACTATTTCACCAAATGGGCCGAGGCCGAACCGCTCAACAAGATCGGCCAAGAGCAAGTGATCAAGTTTATCTGGAGAAACATCGTATGCCGATTCGGTATGCCCCAGGCCATTATCTCCGATAACGGAAAGCAGTTCGACGGCTTAGAAATCATGCAATTCTGTGAGAAATGGGGAATCAAAAGATTGTTTTCAGCACCCTATCACCCTCAGACGAACGGACAGGTAGAGGCTGTGAACAAGATCCTCAAACACACAATTAAAGCGCGACTCGAATCCAGACAAGGGGGATGGGCAAGCGATCTTCCACACGTTTTGTGGTCTTATCAAACGATGACCCGTAATTCAACCGGCGAAACCCTATTCGCCCTCGCCTTCGGAACAGAAGCGGTGATTCCTTCGGAGATCGCCGTCCTCAGCCATCGAACCAAACAGGAGATGACTACCGACAACGATGTGGCCCGACGAATCGACCTAGACATGCTCAAAGAACGACGGCTAACCTCAGAAATGAAGAACACAATCCACAAAAGGAGAGCCGAGAAGTTCTTCAATTCAAAGGTCAAATAAAGAAGGTTTCAAGTGGGCGATCTCGTCCTCAAGAAGATCCAAACCCACACAGGCGTTTTCGGTCCGAACTGGGAAGGACCTTTCAGGATATCTAAATGGCTAACTAAGGGAGCCTACGAACTTGAACATCCTGACGGTACCCCGGATCAATACCCCTGGAACGCCGTGCATCTGAAAAAAATATTACCAATGAAAATTTTGTATTCAATTTCGACTGCCCAATGTACAAGGAATATAATGAGATTTTTTTTCCTATCCCATCTATTCTGGCGATCGCCCCACAGGCATATCGCATACCGCCGACGATCGTTGATAATGACGATCCGAGGTAGAATCAATGCAGCCATGGTCCTGGAGGTCGATGGAACCGACAGCTTCGCCCATGCAAGGTTTCTTCGGGCTGAGATCGCCCGCCCTTCGTTTAAATACGAGGCCAGCGTAGCCGAAGGACCCTCCAAAATAATCAGTAGACACGTTCGCATGTCCTCCAGGTACATCATCTAACATGATGAACCCGGACAATACGACGTGCCACTGCCCCCGTCTCAACGTACACCGTCGAGGATCGCCATCTTCATGGCGGGCCAAGGTGAAAGCAGAGTTAACAAGCCGCGGACGTGGAGTCGAATAAGCCGACGACGCCCCGTGCAAGGACTCCTCCAGACCAAGGTCGCCCGCCTTTCGTTTTAACACAAGGCAGGCGCAGCCTAACTGAGGACCCTCACAAAAAAGTGAGTCGCGGGATATACAGTGTCCCTCGTACACAAAGACACGATTGGGGAGGTCGGTCCATCGAACTCCCCGACCGTGCACGATTCTTCAGAATCGGCAAAACCGAAGATAGCTCGCCAGACAAACTAATTTTTGTTCCCTTACTTACAAAAAGCAAACAAAAACAAGGGGGAAGAGATGGGTCGAGCTAATCCCAAATGCGATCGGACAGAAAGGAACCACGCCCGATCGGCTTCGCTCAAACACACGCAGAACGATCGGGGCAGAGATGGGTCGAGCTAATCCCAAATGCGATCGGACAGAAAGGAACCACGCTCGATCGGCTTCGCTCAAACACACGCAGGACGATAGGAATCGTTCTGCAAAAGTTACAAGTAAGAATTTCGATTCAAAACATATCAATAGATTCAACACTCAGACAATCGGTCGGGTAAACAAGACATCGGATGCAATCATACACATACTTGTAAAAATTCGCATACAAACATTCAAAGGCGATCGTACATAAAAAGACAGTGCGAACAAGGAATATTTCATTCATTATCAAAAAGAGTTCGTACAACATGAAGCCCGAAGGCAATACAAAGAGAAAGCAAAAAGTACAAGTTACAAAGGAAAACAAAAATATCTCTCAAGGCCCCGCCGGCTGGTCATCGCCCTAAGGTTGCGGATCGGCTTGGGGGCCCCCATCGGCCTCAGGATGAATGAGTTTGCCAGTATACCAACTCAAGTCGATCCCAAAGTCGACAAGGTCAAGGATCGGCAAAGAGAACTCCGGATGCAGAGGGTGCTCGAGCGCATAGGCTTTGAAGCTCTCCATCAAGGGACCGATCTCGATCCCTACCTTCTTGGCGGCTCTGACAGCATCGGCGTAGGCCAGGTAATAGGCGAACTCGCCGACGAGCGCCACATTGAGATAGGGATCGGTCTCGATCGCCTTCAGTTGCCCCTTCAACTCCACGGTCGTCTTCTCAGCCTCCGCCAGCTCGACCACCTTGGCGGCATTCTCTCCCTTGGCCATCTCCAGCTCCTTCTTCGCCGCCTCCAGCTCACCGCTGAGCCGATCCACCGTCGCCTTGACTGCCGCCTCCTCTGCCGAAGCCGCATACTTCTGGCGGGTTTCCTTCTCCTGATCACGGGACCGGTCGGCAGCCTCCTTAGAGCGGCTCAGCTCCTGATTCAATCGGTCAACGTCCTGTTTAGCCCTTTTGGCCGTCTCCACATACTCCTTCTCCATAGACTGGATCTGGTTGGCAAACCCAATGTTTTTATTCCGGGCGGCCTCGAGGTCGCTATGGAGACGAGCAGTGGAGGGTCGCCCCTCAAAATCCCTAGCAGCTTGGACGGCCATCGTCGCCGTCTGGAGAGCCAGGGCAATGGTCGCCTGCATGGCATCTCCAGATCGCCGAAGAGCGATCGCATCAAGATCGGTCGTCCAGGCCTTGGGCAGAGAGGTGATAGCCTGCTGGACGTAAGTAGGGACGTCGAGAGATGTTTGCGGAGCCTTACTCGACAAAAAGTCCAGCACCATAGGAGCAACGTCTAGGTCAGCAAGACGAACCCTGCAGCACAAACCAAAGAAACCAAGGAGTTAGCCTATACCTTGCTCAGAGTGCCTAACTCAGAAAATTTTGATCCTTTCTTACCTGTTGACCAGCTCGGGATCGCGACCAAAATAAGGCTTGCCCCGAGAGGTTTCCGCCTCAGCGATCGCCACCTTCTTCGTAGGGCCGCCCGATGACCGGGAGCCGCCGAGAGCACAGGGCACGATCGCTCCGTCATCGGGATGGCAGAAATAGGAGCCGCAGCAACCGGAGGCTCAAGAATGAACACATCCGCCTCAGTAATCGGCAGGGACTCCTCCGGCCTCCGCCTCTTGCGGCGCTGAAGTTGTTCCTCTCCCTGAACTACCGGCTCGGCGACCGGCACCTCAGCAGGCCTCATCACCGGAGCAGGACGAGACGTCGTCGCAGGAACGCGACCAGTCTTCTTACCCAAGTGGAGGCGACCGATGAGTCCTGGATTCGACATGGCAATCTCTGGTGGTGGCTCGGCAAGTCGGAGAAAATGAACCTCTGTCAAAGAAGAGGTACAAACAAGTTAGACAGCAACCTAAACGCTACGACCTCCTGGAGACGATCGTCAAGCAAGGAAGCACCACTTAAGCTCATACCTGGAACTTTCAATGACGAGGGAAGCGAAACAATCGAGCCCCCAACCGATGAATTTCCTTACCAAGCGAGCGAACGTCAATGAAGGAATCCGGCAAGGCACGAATCCGCTCCCAAACGATCAAGAAATCGAAAGGGAGATAGGATCCGCAGCAACCGGAGGCTCAAGAATGGACACATCCGCCTCAGTAATCGGCAGGGACTCCTCCGGCCTCCGCCTCTTGCGGCGCTGAAGTTGTTCCTCTCCCTGAACTACCGGCTCGGCGACCGGCACCTCAGCAGGCCTCATCACCGGAGCAGGACGAGACGTCGTCGCAGGAACGCGACCAATCTTCTTACCCAAGTCGAGGCGACCGATGAGTCCTGGATTCGACATGGCAATCTCTGGTGGTGGCTCGGCAAGTCGGGGAAAATGAACCTCTGTCAAAGAAGAGGTACAAACAAGTTAGACAGCAACCTAAACGCTACGACCTCCTGGAGACGATCGTCAAGCAAGGAAGCACCACTTAAGCTCATACCTGGAACTTTCAAGTGACGAGGGAAGCGAAACAATCGAGCCCCCAACTGATGAATTTCGTTACCAAGCGAGCGAACGTCAATGAAGGAATCTGGCAAGGCACGAATCCGCTCCAAAACGATCAAGAAATCGAAAGGGAGATCGCCGATCGCTGGAACGAGAGGTCCTGCAAAAAGAAAACAAAATTAGATCAGTCCAAGACAAGCTCAATCAAGGGGAGAGTTAAAATCCTTACTCGGATTCCTCTCCCGAAAATTGGTAGGAATCTCCAACTCCTCCGGTCTGTCACTCGATGCCGATCGCCACGCTCCGCCGACCCAGCACCATTTTGCCAGGTCGCCGCGGGTCTTGTTCGTCACACCAAGGACCACTCTCCCCATTCGGCCTTGGATATGATTTCCGCCGATCGACCCTTTCTGCGCGGCCAGTTTAAACAGATAATTCATCTCCAGCGCAGTAAGGAGGCGGAACAACCGGTGACCGCCGAACAGTGTCAATGTGCAGATGACCTGTAGCCAAGCGTTCGGCGTCAATTGAAGAGGCGCCAAATTCCAGGCGATCAACAAGTAGGAGACGGCAAATGGCAGAGGGAATCGTAGGCTGGCCTCCATAATCATCTCACTAACGGCAACCATATCCCCGGGCGGTTGATCGGCACGTTCATTCTCCGAGGGCACGTGCAGAGAAACGTCAGAGGGGATGTGATATTTTGCCCTCCAGCGGCTCAGGTCTTTCTTGGTCGCCGAACTCCGAATCTTTCCGAGAGTCCACGGAGACGGGTCGGCGGCCCGAAAAACCGTCCGCTTCACATGTTCATAAGGATGAGCGGCGGAGTAGGCTTTGAAGTCAAATTCCGGACAGGGTCCGGCGATCCCCTCCATAATCTTGGCAAAAGCCATATAGGCGTGGCCAAAAACACTCTGCCGTTCCCAAGTTAGCCGCTCCAGTTCGTCCTCATCCGCCGGCGAGCCCCCCTGCTCTGCCGTCGCCGCCGTGTTCGCCACTGCGGCCTCGTTGAAAATCTCTTCGAGTTCTGCGGGTGCAATCCCCGCGCGAATGGCCTCAACAGCCATTTCCATGTCGACTGCAACGGGAATCTCCTCCCGGTCAGGCGAAGCCGCGGCGGCAGAAGAGCTTCCGGCCTCGAAGGTCTTAGATCCTCCCGACATATTATAAAAAAAGAAGAGGGAGATAGAAGATTGATTTTTCTTACCTAGATAAAAGAAGAAGATCGGCACAAGAAGCTCCAGAAATTTTTGCAGAGTTTTGGCTATGGATGCAAGGACGCGTAAATAATGAAAGTGAAGAAGCCCTAGCCCTTTTATAGATGGAGGCGAGGGTCTAAATGCAAATAGGATAAATCTCGAGGGCTGGATCGCAACCGTCATAGTGGGGACACATTAAATGCTGCCATCGAATCCCGCGTACACGTCTTTTCGAGGGCACTCTAGCCGACAAGTCTGACAAACCGTCGGACTCCCCCAACAGCGGCGCGACGCGTGTCCCTACCACTTTTCGAGAGCCCGCCTTCATTTCCCGCTGCTCCCACCGCAAAAAAAGATCGTCCAGATTTGAATACAGATCGGTTGATCGGCTAAACGTCGGCGATCGCCAACAGTGCCACCTCACCCCGTGTTTTCAACATCGAGGCGAGCTGGGGGGCAATTGTTGTGCGGAGATTAGTACGCCTCGATAGGCGATCGGCATCACGATTAGAGAAGCCAATCATAGAAGACATGCTCGGGACAAACACCCGGAAATCGGCACATACGGCGATCGTCTTTTGATACCCAGCGATCGTCTTTTGATGACTGGCGATCGTCTCGTGCCGCGTATGGATCCAACATCCGTCAAAGTCGTCGAAGACCGAATCTTGGACGGTGGCCCACGTGCAGATCCACAAAGGGCCCCGACAGATAGGACATTTGACCACAGCCTGTCACCTACCTCACCTACCGACAAGGCCGCCGAAAGGTACAAAGTGGGTCCTCCCCGGACAACGACTCAAGACGCGTGCTGGCTTCCCATTGGTTCGCCCAGCTGGCCACCAGCAGCGACCTCGGACCTCAAGGGAACAGGCCCACGTGACGGGACGATCGGCCATCTTATTATATTATAGAAAACGGCGGTCGCCCGCGATCGCCTGAGGGGTCCCAACTACCTTGTCCCCTATAAATAGAGAACTCATTGCAATGGCCAAAGGGAGGCGAATTTACTGTGAATTCAGTTCAAAATACACACAAAAAGAGAATCAAAGACTCTCCTGGCAACCACTTATACATTCATAGTGATATTCATACACGTTTATCATATATCCCAAGCAAGAACTCACAGATTTACCTATCTGGTTCTTCCGGTAATCTACGCGCTCTAAAGCCTAGATAACTAGAAGTCTTTACACTCCTTGTAATAGATTCTAACATTAATATTTGTACTCGACAGTATATTTATTAATAACATCTCGCGAGAGCATTCAAGCCCGGGATTAACAACCCCGGAAAATCTTGTGTCATCTATTTTCTCACGGAAGTGTTCTCGCATTTGTTTGTTACTCGATCATTCCAGCAATACTATCTCCGGATAATATTTTGGGTAACAACAGACCTCAAGTCCTGAGTTATAAAACTATTTCAAAATCGATTGGGTCTCAGCCCAAAAATCATTTTCCGTAAAACATCCGTGAAACATTCATTTTGAAAAGTATCATTTTCAAATGCTCAAAAACAGTTCATATATCTCAAAATGAATTAACATGACTACATGTTCTCCTCAACCATCCACAACTTCTCCCAAATGCACAACTTCGTTCCAAAGTTTAACCGACAAATGGATTTCCAAAATCATAGCTTCTCAAGATTATCAATCCTATCCCAACTCTGTCATCTCATATTGTAACGCATAATATCTTTCTGAATCTCAAAGCATATCAACTTAGGAAACAAATCTCAATGCAATTCAAAAATCCAAATACTTACAGATCGTGACGCCGACGATTCCCCGTGATACTGGCATATGTCTCGACTCAACTCAACACATATATTTTCAAAACACACATTTTTCAAACTCAGTTCAACTCGAGAACATAATACATCTCTATCCGAAGAAACATGTTAGTATCATTTGGAAAAGTTTACAACGACCCCAGTACCACACAGGTAATTCACATAACGCACAAGCCCGAGTGAACAACAAAAATCTAGGGATCTAGTATTAGTCAATCGACAACTCGAGTGACGCGACAAAATACGACCCAACTCGACCCGAATGCCTAGGTTTTCACAACCTAAGCTCCGATACCATATTGTGTAACACCCCCAGAGCCATCCAGGAATATTACAGCGTCGTAGGTCCCGAGATGGAACCCACAAGGTAAAGAAAATTTTTGAAAACATTTACAAATGCCCAAGAGGCTAACGACGGTACTATCTTTTAAAAATTCCCAAAGACTTTACAAAACCCGTTTGACAAAACCGTCGTAAAATCTCATTTGAAAGGATAAGGCCCGAAATTCCAAAACTCAACATTTTGAAAATATACGTTAAGTTATCGCTTACACGTGCCGACAGAATAGTTTAGAAAACGATTGCCAAAGTAACCTAAGTTACCAGATACCAAAAGCCCATTTAAAAATACTCACGCTGCGGAAAAAACAAACAATTAAAATACTCTAAGAGCGGAATACAAGAACTGATCAGGAAACTCAATACACAAATACATGCCCTAGCCAGTATCCTCCAGGAAGCTCATCTCTCCACGACCGCTACAAGCTTGATATTCCAAGAACCTAAAAAGAAAGCCCACGACGAGGTCAGCCATAATAACCAACAATGATAACGATCACATCACATCAATAATCACATACCAATGAAATACTAAGTAAGAATACGACCAATGTAATCTTACCGACATAACTTTACCAACTCGTGATAATAATTACCAAAGTTCACATCTCGTATCCTTTCAACAACACAATAAGCTCATACCGAAATATCTGTATTGTATCTCAACAATACCCAAGGTTCTCAAAACATTATCATAACTCACTGTTACGAAATCTACTAACTCTGTCCAACCCAATCCGTCGGGTAACCTCATCACATCTCAACACGATAATCGATTGTCCATCAAAAGACAACTACCAAAAGAAATACGGAACATACCTCGAGATGCAAAATACCACGACAATCATGTCAGTCTAGTCCGAGATCCGATCAATACATCATACGGACACAATCCTAACACAAGACCTACAAATGAATACTCATATGACAACGTCAATATGCTCACATCAATAACAATAATGTATACTTATGGCAAACCCATAATATACATATGCACAACAACAACACATGGTAATCTAACAATCCAGCGCACACAGCTATAGATTCCCATGATGATCCCGTCAGACCAACGCATGGTGGAAATACCTGTCTAACGATCCAGCGCACGCAGCTATAGATATCCCATTTTGATACCGTCGGACCAACGCATGGTGGACATATGACAACAATGCACAACTGCACAAAACAATAGTACACAATACACGACAACAACAATGCACAAATGCATGACAACAACAATACACAAATGTATCACAACATGACCGACACAAATGATAAAAATGATTAGAGTACTTGCCCGAGTCCTTCGAGAGCGATCTCAATGTCTAAACCATCACCAACCATTATCCTCAATACTCGACGGTCCAAAATATCACGGACTGTGGATGATTCATATCTTCGTCTTTATCACAATGTATCCTCGATACTCAAGTATACCAATAATAAAAGTAAATCAATACATTATGATTTAACTCCCAAAAATCAAAAAACCACATCAAATCGAAATCTCCAGAGTTCACAATTATAATCATCGCTATACCAATTATAAAGGAATGAAACTGAAACCATTAATTAAATATTATAAATTGTGCAAGTAATAACTTGCCTCGATACCAATGAAGTCGTTACCAATTCCTTGCCGTCGTCTATGAACTCCTCAGCCCCGACCAAAGTAATCTACGAACATTCTCGAATACGACTGCAAGCATGGTTCTAATCACCGATCAATAATCTCAACCTATTACAATAATCGATAAACAACAAGTTCGATAACAATCAACAATCCAATCAACAAACCCAACAGTTCTACAATATCTCGGTTAACCACTAGTCCGAACAATCCAACTCAATCCATTACGAACTCACAACCGTAATACAATTATGTACACTGTCTTTTGATATAGCGCACGTCAATCACTTAACGTAGCGTGCGCTAAGTCGCTTCAGTTAGCATGCGCTAGTCAGTAAAACTAGCGTGCGCTAATGACATGCAGTTGCATGCATTTCAGGTACTGATCAACATATGGCGTTTACGAATACGAGTGTGAAGGAAATCATACTCCAAGATCAATCACAATCTTTCCGGATTCAATCTCGGTACCATACTCACATGATATATACCATTAATCAATCATCAATCAACATGACTTAATCCTAGATATGAACATTTCATCTTCGTATCTAAAACACCGATAATTCAACATACAATCGTGTTTCTATGGTATATTCATCAATAAGTTCTTCAAGAACACCAAGTGATTTGAAACCATGTTCATAATCATCAAAGCAACATAATCTAACATCCTTTAACATGTAAACAATCATCCAACTCATAATCCAAGTCATATATTCATAGATCATCTTCTTTCTCAATATCAACATATGAATACCAAGAACCATAACAACACTTCCATAATCTATCATTACAAAGAGTAATCATCAACAATAACACCAACATCCGAAAAGGAGGAGAAGAATTAACCAACTTATCTCAAGAAAACGAACTACACAATTCAAACCACAAGAATCATATTAATATCATCATACTCCGGTAATCCATCTCATAATCATACTTATCAACTTGTTTGTGTAATAATCATCAACTCAATAACATCAACATTCAATCCATAACGAAATCCAAAGGTGAAGAGTAATTACCTTTTTGAAGGAATGGATTGAATCCCAAGTTTGAATCTGTTTCCAATCGATTCCAAGCTTAATATTGTTATGGATGATTAACTCCACCATAATCCAGTGTTTGGAACTCCAAACATATCTCTAAGAACTCTCTCTATCGGTTGCAAGGAAGGAATGGATGAAAATGAAGAAAATGGGTGAAATGCATCTTAACACCCGTCTGCACATATATAAACTGTACATTACTAGCGTGCGCTATCTTCACAAAATTGCGTGCGTTGATATTCTTAGCGTGCGCTAACTGTCTTTGTTAGCGTGCGCTATCGCAGTCCAGAGGCTACTGCCTTACTTCATACAATGATTTACGTACGCAATGCCCATGCAATAGCGTGCGTAAACGCCTCTATTTAGCGTACGCAAACTTTAAACCATAGCGTGCGCTACTCATAGTTGATTTGTTACAGTCTGCACCTACCCCCGTGTCCCCAGATGCCAAAAGCACCTGACAAAGCAAAGATTCTTTTGGACCGATCTAATATTAGTGTGCGCTAACCATATGCATTAGCGTGCGCTAGTCCTTCGTAGAACACATCCATTGACCTTGTCGGAACATGCGCCGAAAGTGGTCGGGTCCACACGTAGATTACTTCTGATCTGTTCTGCACTAGCATGCGCTAAACTTGCACGATAGCGTGCGCTATGCTTGAATATTAGCGTGCGCTAATAAGGCTATACTTAGCCATTTTCAGCTATCCTTGTCCAATGTCTCAACATACTAGATATGTATACACGACATACTGAATATACATACTCCTTCCATTAATATTCCCATATGATACACAATATCCTCAAATGCAATTGTCGACCAAGTACGACAATTATACTATACAGATGTCGCAGTCCTTCAATTGTTTTATCCATACTGTTGTAATATCCGCAATTTTCGATTTTCGGTAAATTTCTTTTTTCGGCCGAAGTCCGTTTTGACGACTCGCTCATGACCGTTTCGTCATTCTGAGAATGATTAATTCTACACTTTTTGACATCCGCGTTCGTTTCGGTGTCGTTTTGTTGAGTTCCGTGCTTTTTAGCGACTTTTCCGCACTTGAGTTCGATTCTTGCGAATCTCGTCAAGCTCATTGCTTGAGTTTCCCGCAAGTCCGTTTAACTTTGTTAGACGTGTTGTGAACTTCGGTTTGGTTATTCGATCATGTATCGTGATTTCCGGGGGTTTTGGGCTATTTTGTAATTTCTTGAAAGTTACGGGTATCCGTATCTGTAATTGTTGTCTCGACCCGTTTCTTGGTCGCGTATGATTAATTATGGTATTATGTTTTCATTTCGGGTCGTTGATGTCGTCCGCGAACTTTTCGTCGTGTTCGCCTGCGGCGCGGAAATCGGTCGCCGAGCCACGACGGTTATGGATCGGACGGTTGCGGACGGGCATGGATCCGGACGATTGCGGGCACGGCCGGACGGTGCGGTGAGAACCGCGTAGCGCACGCTATCGCGGAAGGCTGCGCGCTAACCGGCAGTATAGCGACGCTAGCTGGTCGACCAACGCACGATATCGGGCCGACAGTGGGGTTTCCCGAGGTTCGACTCGGCCAGATCGGCAGGCGCACGCCATTGTCGGTCAGAGCGCACGCTAACCGGCAGGGTAGCGACGCACGCCGCCGACTAGCGACGTTACTGGTAGTTTGTTAGTCCGGGCTAATGGGATGTGCCAAAGGCAGCAAGCTTCCGGCCAGTAGCACGCTAGCGGAGCCGGGCGATCATGGTCGGGCAGATTGGTCGGTGGTGCCGGGTCATGCGGGCCATGGCCGAGAGTGCTCGGCCGGTGCGGCGATAGCGCACGCTAGTCCGGAAGGCTAGCGCACGCTAGTTCCGGCCCGATATATATATGACAGACCGACCACTTTTCACTTCGTTTTCATTTCCTTCCTTCTCCGTCCGCGTTTGGCGATTCATGGGCGATTAAGCCATGTTGTTTAACAACAAATCCATGAAGTTCTTGAGTTCATAACATCAATCAATCGTCCGTTATCATCCTTTGATCCAAATAATCAAGGTAATCTTCCTTAGAACCCTAATTTCGTGAATTTGGGGATTTTTGCATTTTCGTCCGATTCGTTCCGTGTTGTTGATTAATTCATGATGGGTATGATTAATCTTGGTAGTATTCTTGTGTTTAACATCATTTAATCCATTGTTCTTCGTCGAATCAAGTATATTTCGATTTCCTTGAATTGACTTTTTGGGGGATTTGTCCCGATCTCGTTTTCATCCGTTTTCGATGGATCGATTATGGTTAAAAGATTATGTAAAAAATATTCTATGGATTGTATATAAATATTTCAACTTGAAATTCCGTTTTGGGTTTTGGAACGAATCGTGTTCTCGTTGTTTTGGGGAAATCGTGAACTTTCGTCATTCGTTCTTTGAATTCAACGGCTTTGAGTCATGTTATGGAATTCATTTCATTGTTATTATTTGTCCTTCGTAGTTTATGAACGTGAGTTGGCGTTCGGTGGAGTCGGCGGGTTCGTAGTCGGTTCGGGCCAACCTACTTCGGTCGATTCTCCGCGTTGTTCTTATTCGAGGCAAGTACCTTGCCCATACTTTTCTCGTTTTATGGATATGATGATCGGTGGTCGTCTTGATGTGTTTGTTTGGTTATTTGAAATGAAGTTTCAAAGGATTTCGGTTTGGCCTCGTTAAAGGCTTTCTTTCAAAACGAGTGTGATTTGTGAACGGTGTTTTGAGAATTGATTATGATTTGGTTATTTTGAACGTTGAAGGATTTTATGATGATACTCCTATTGTTTAAGTTATGGAATCGTGTATTCCGTATTTAATCTTGTTGTTGTATTTTTGAAGAGTTTGGTAATGGTGTCGAGTTAATGGCCATCTCTAGTGAGTATTCTTAATGAACTAACATTCTTAGCATGTTAGTATTGCATGAGTAACGTGTGTGTGTGTATGCTCACTACGGGTTAGATCCGACGGGGTCTCGGTAGGGCTCCACGAAGCTGTGGAACCGCGAGCTTGCTTTTAACCATCTTGTGGGTTAGATCCGACGGTCTCGGCAGGGATCCACGAAGCTGTGGGTCCGCGGTTAATTGTGGTGCATTTTACAAATGTGATTTGATTATGGCATTTCCGGAAATGAGTGCTTTTGAACGGTTTTCATGATTGCATGCATTGACTAAGTGTGTAAGAGGTAAGTTGTTCGTTTGGCCTACTTGGCTAGGATGGCTCTAGAGTATTTTGTTGTCTATGTTTTAAATCCTTTATTTGTGGATTTTGATGTTGGGAGACGAACCTTGTTGTCGTTCTCGTGTACTGTGAGTTGATGAGATTTGGGGCTAAAATCCCAATGGTTTTATAAAAGTCGTTTTACGGATTTGGGGCTAAAATCCCAACGGTTTGGTAAATGTCATTTTTCGGAAAGTAAACCTTTGGGGCGGTGACCCCTTTTGTCTTTGGATTTTGAAAAGTAGGATTTGATAATCCTAAATTGTTTTCTATTAAAACTCTCGATGGCATTCTAAACCGTTTTATAAATTACTTCCATTGATTTATGATATTTCGATTTTGAAATGTTTTCTCAAACCCTTGCCTCGGGAAGTACTTTTCGTTTCGTTTGGATCTTTGAGGATCCTCGGTTATTGTTATTCGTGGAATGTGAATTGTATGGCTCGTATTTGCACTTTGTTCTTGCACTAGCAAAACAGTGGAGTTTTGCTAACCCCCGAGTATTCGGGGGGTGGATGTATGTTTTTGCATTCAGGTTTTGGAGCATAACACAGGGTCGGCACGAAGGATGATGAAAGATGATCGATACTAATCACATGAGGAATCGTACATCGTGTGTTGGTTCAGTTGTACTTTATTTTCCGCTGCTATATTGTTCCCGTTGTACGGGTGTGGTTGTATTTTGTCCCCTGCGTGGGCATGAGTTGTATTTGAGTTGTATGTATTTGTGGAAAGACCAAATCGGTCTACTGAGTCATTTTAGCCTTGAAGGCATTGTCGAGATGTTAAATGTTGTTACCAGCCTGGTAGATCCTCGAGGAGAGGGTCTACGGCGTGTAATATCCCTGAGTGGATTGGGGGTGTTACATAAATGGTATCAGAGCTTAGGTTGAGGAAAACCTAGGATGTCGGGTCAAGTCGTGTTGTTTGAGTCTTGTTTCGTCGGATTTTATCTGACTGAGTCGTGTCGCGACGCGTCGTTTGAGTTTTTTGGTCGTGATTAGTATCGTGGGGCGATCATCATCTTCGTGCGACCTGTGGAAGTAAGTCTCCCTTCTTTGTGTTGTGCCTCGTGTGACACGAGCTATTTTTATGATTATTTGTTAAGTGGTGGAATTTTTATGTGGATTTTGATTTCACGATATGTATTTAATCGACTCTCGTATTTGATTTATACGAGGAGTGTCGTCGCTTGTGATGTCTTTTTATTGTTGTTTTTGTCCGTTGCTGATGATTTTCGAATAGATTTGCACGTTTTACAAGTTTTGTTGTGGAAGCTTTGTGCTTATACGCGTTCGACTTGTTCACTAACCAGTACGGGAGGGTCCTTAGAGGCCTCGAATGGGGTCAGTGGTCTTGTCCTGAATCCTAGGCGGTCTTCGACTGTGGTATTTTATCGTTTATTTCCGTTTAAAGACATGTATTGTCTTGATTTTAAACTTTTGATGCGTGTGCTAGGAGTTGTTTTAGTGAACGTCGGTATGTGTGAGTTTTGGGCATTCTGGCCTATTGGATTTTTGAAAACCTTGAGTATCTTAGAAAAACAAATTTCGAGACATACTTTTCAAATGAGTTATTTTCTTGTGGTACATCCTAGATGCCACAATATATTTCAAAAATTTTCTTCCTCGAGGACCAAAATGTTTTGAGATATTTTCAACACTTTTATTTAGACCCGAGGGTCGAATATTTTGAAGGTTTTCACTAAGAGAAAGTGTCCTCATTTTTATCAAATGCGAAATGGTTCTCCAATGTCTCGATAACGATGTTTCAAGTTTGTACTTTTTGAAAGGTGATACTCAAGATCAACCGGTGTTCTTCTAAATTATTTTCAAAATGAGATTTTCGTTTTTAAAACCTATCCATTCCCGTTTGAGGGCTGGGTATGTATGTGTGATGTTCGCGTTGTCATTTTGATACTTTCTCCCGAGTATGATCGAATTGGCGGTGTGAGCGTTGAGTCGCTTTCCACACATTGGTTGTGCTAGCCCCCTGTGAGAGGCGGAATGTTGGTATTGAATGTTGTCGCCTCGTGGCGATTTCTGCGTTGTCGAGTATGTGCGAGCTGTTAGAGCTTGGTATGGTATGACCGTGTGCATCGGTGATCGTTCCGTTATGTGTCGATTGTTTAATGTCTTGTTACCTTGCCCCCGTTTTTGTGAATTTCGTGGACGAGGTCGGAGGTAATACCCGTACTATTTTGACTTCGGTATTTTCTCTTTCTCCAGTCTATCGATTCGCTCATGTTCGTTGATACTTTATGAACTTGTTCGGTATTTCAGTTTCATTGTACGAACGAGTTGTGATCTTGTTTCGAGTCGATCTGGTTATCGTTGTAACTTTTTCGAGTTCAGTTCAATTCTTGTGAACCTTGTTCGGAAGTAACATCATTTGGTTCTACTAGTCCTTTTATTCGAAGTGGATCGGATTTGGAACTCTTATGTTTTCGACTCTGTCGACTCATTTATGTTCGTTGACATTTCTGAGTTTGTCCTACCCCTTGTTTTTGTTTATCGAACGAGTGTGGTATTGTTTCGGAATAACTCGTTTGTCGTTGTGACTTTTTAATTGCTATTCCCTTTCCTGTGGATCTTATGTGAATGCACATCCTGTTGTTTTCACCGGATCATATATTGTCTCGAGTCGAGATGTGAGCCTTGGAGTTGTTGTTTGAATTTTATTATCCTTCGTGTTTCGGACATGATTGTTCGATTTTTGTTGTCTCAATCGTTTGTTTGTTCGGTTTTTGTTCTCGTTTCGTGATTGTTGAGCATTCAGGCTCCTTCCTAATTCCCTTAAGTTCGGGAAATTAGTCTAGTTTTCGATCTTTCAACCTTAGGCGGTGGAATTCCGTATTTGTTCAGCGTTTGACTCGCGTTTTGATTGATGAACCGTTGGGTTGGTCAATCGTATGGATTTTCGTTCGCTGTGTTTTGTGATTGTCGGATAATTGACTTGGCTATATTATCCATTTGATGACGCTTGTCATTTGTTGTTTTTATTATATCCCTAACGGCGACGTTGTGTTGGTCGCCATGGAGCGTGTTTTCACGCCGTATATTCCTTTGCGTTGTTTGTAACATTTCGCCGTTGGGTGTTAGTTACGCATTCTAGTGCATCTCGTTGAGTTTTTCCTGGCGGGATATTGCTTCTCCCTACTTGTTTTAAGTTTCGGGACGAAACTTCTTTTAAGGAGGGTAGAATGTAATATCCGCAATTTTCGATTTTCGGTAAATTTCTTTTTTCGGCCGAAGTCCGTTTTGACGACTCGATCATGACCGTTTCGTCATTCTGAGAATGATTAATTCTACACTTTTTGACATCCGAGTTCGTTTCGGTGTCGTTTTGTTGAGTTCCGTGCTTTTTAGCGACTTTTCCGTACTTGAGTTCGATTCTTGCGAATCTCGTCCGAAACTGCTGTTTCGAGTTTCCCGCAAGTCCGTTTAACTTTTTTAGACGTGTTGTGAACTTCGGTTTGGTTATTCGATCATGTATCGTGATTTCCGGGGGTTTTGGGCCATTTTGTAATTTCTTGAAAGTTACGGGTATCCGTATCTGTAATTGTTGTCTCGACCCGTTTCTTGGTCGCGTATGATTAATTATGGTATTATGTTTTCATTTCGGGTCGTTGATGTCGTCCGCGAACTTTTCGTCGTGTTCGTTAAGTGCGTTTTGGAAATCGGGTCGCCGAGCCACGACGGTTGCGGGGCCGGACGGTTGCGAGGCGCGACGATTGCGGGCACCGGCCGGACAGTGCGCGAGAACCGGCGTAGCGCACGCTATCGCCGGAAGGCTGCGCGCTAACCGGCAGTATAGCGCCGCTTGGTCGACAACGACGCTTATCGCCGACAGTGGGGTTCTGAGGTTCGGACTCGGTCGGGATCGGCGGTAGCGCCATTGCTTCGGTCGTAGCGCACGCTAACCGGAAGGGGTAGCGCACGGCCCGGCCGACTAGCGTCGTTACTGGTAAGTTTGTTAGTCCGGTGGCTCTTTGGGCCAGCGCGCGAAGCTTCCGCCATAGCGCACGCTAGCGGAGCCGCGGGCGGTCATGGTCGGCATTGGTCGGTGGTGCCGGGTCATGCGGGCCATGGCCGAGAGTGCTCGGCCGATGCGGCCGATAAGCGCACGCTAGTCCGGGAAGGCTAGCGCACGCTAGTTCCGGCCCAGTATATATATGACAGACCAGCCACTTTTCACTTCGTTTTTCATTTCCTTCCTTCTCCGTCCGCGGCTGGCGATTCATGGGCGACGAAGCCATGTTGTTTAACAACAAATCCATGAAGTTCTTGAGTTCATAACATCAATCAATCGTCCGTTATCATCCTTTGATCCAGCGAATCAAGGTAATCTTCCTTAGAACCCTAATTTCGTGAATTTGGGGATTTTTGCATTTTCGTCCGATTCGTTCCGTGTTGTTGATTAATTCATGATGGGTATGATTAATCTTGGTAGTATTCTTGTGTTTAACATCATTTAATCCATTGTTCTTCGTCGAATCGAAGTATATTTCTCGATTTCCTTCGAATTGACTTTTTGGGGGATTTGTCCCCGATCTCGTTTTTCATCCGTTTTCAATGGATCGATTATGGTTAAATGATGTTGTTAAACATATTCTATGGATTGTATATCCATATTTCAACTTGAAATTCCGTTTTCGGGTTTTGACGGAACGAATCGTGTTCTTGGCCGTTTTGGGGGAAATCCGTGAACTTTCGTCATTCGTTCTTTGAATTCAACGGCTTTGAGTCGTGTTATGGAATTCATTTCATTGTTATTATTTGTCCTTCGTAGTTTATGAACGTGAGTTGGCATTCGGTGGAGTCGGCGGGTTCGTAGTCGGTTCGGGCCAACCTACTTCGGTCGATTCTCCGCGTTGTTCTTATTCGAGGCAAGTACCTTGCCCATACTTTTCTCGTTTTATGGATATGATGATCGGTGGTCGTCTTGATGTGTTTGTTTGGTTATTTGAAATGAAGTTTCAAAGGATTTCGGTTTGGCCTCGTTAAAGGCTTTCTTTCAAAACGAGTGTGATTTGTGAACGGTGTTTTGAGAATTGATTATGATTTGGTTATTTTGAACGGGATTTTATGATGATACTCCTATTGTTTAAGTTATGGAATCGTGTATTCCGTATTTAATCTTGTTGTTGTATTTTTGAAGAGTTTGGTAATGGTGTCGAGTTAATGGCCATCTCTAGTGAGTATTCTTAATGAACTAACATTCTTAGCATGTTAGTATTGCATGAGTAACGTGTGTGTGTGTGTGTATGCTCACTACGGGTTAGATCCGACGGGGTCTCGGTAGGGCTCCACGAAGCTGTGGAACCGCGAGCTTGCTTTTAACCACTGTGGGTTAGATCCGACGGGGTCTCGGCAGGGATCCACGAAGCTGTGGGTCCGCGGTTAATTGTGGTGCATTTTACAAATGTGATTTGATTATGGCATTTCCGGAAATGAGTGCTTTTGAACGGTTTTCATGATTGCATGCATTGACTAAGTGTGTAAGAGGTAAGTTGTTCGTTTGGCCTACTTGGCTAGGATGGCTCTAGAGTATTTTGTTGTCTATGTTTTAAATCCTTTATTTGTGGATTTTGATGTTGGGAGACGAACCTTGTTGTCGTTCTCGTGTACTGTGAGTTGATGAGATTTGGGGCTAAAATCCCAATGGTTTTATAAAAGTCGTTTTACGGATTTGGGGCTAAAATCCCAACGGTTTGGTAAATGTCATTTTTCGGAAAGTAAACCTTTGGGGCGGTGACCCCTTTTGTCTTTTGGATTTTGAAAAGTAGGATTTGATAATCCTAAATTGTTTTCTATTAAAACTCTCGATGGCATTCTAAACCGTTTTATAAATTACTTCCATTGATTTATGATATTTCGATTTTGAAATGTTTTCTCAAACCCTTGCCTCGGGAAGTACTTTTTGTTTCGTTTGGATCTTTGAGGATCCTCGGTTATTGTTATTCGTGGAATGTGAATTGTATGGCTCGTATTTGCACTTTGTTCTTGCACTAGCAAAACAGTGGAGTTTTGCTAACCCCCGAGTATTCGGGGGGTGGATGTATGTTTTTGCATTCAGGTTTTGGAGCATAACACAAGGTCGGCACGAAGGATGATGAAAGATGATCGATACTAATCACATGAGGAATCGTACATCGTGTGTTGGTTCAGTTGTACTTTATTTTCCGCTGCTATATTGTTCCGTTATGCAGTGTGGTTGTATTTTGTCCTCGTGGGCATGAGTTGTATTTGAGTTGTATGTATTTGTGGAAAGACCAAATCGGTCTACTGAGTCATTTTAGCCTTGAAGGCATTGTCGAGATGTTAAATGTTGTTACCAGCCTGGTAGATCCTCGAGGAGAGGGTCTACGGCGTGTAATATCCCTGAGTGGATTGGGGGTGTTACAACTGTATAGATTCCACGCTGTACAACATAACTCGAATAAAATAACATTAAACAATAGTAGTAGAAATTCCGGATATTACATACTACACCACTTAAAATAAGTTTCGTCCTCGAAACTTGCAATCCGTCATAAAGAAACAAATTGTTCAACCAAAATATTCTGAAACCATCACGACAACGATCAATCATCATTACCGAATAACCAAAATAGCATACTTACAAATACGCAAAGTCGACGATCTCCTGAGGTACTGGAAAGTGACTTCACTGTAAAGCCTCAATATGCTTACAATCACAATTCCATGAGTCTCAACAAAATATATCAGCTTCGGATGAATTAATCTATCCGTATCAAACCCTGTCTGCCTGATCGTACAATCAAGTCCCAATTCCGATAAAACCAATAATACACGATACATCTGTGAAACAACTGCCCAGAACAATGACAACAGATCCCGAAACATCGACACAACGTCGGAAAGCTCATACGATCGTTAACAATGATCAATCAACAAATTAATCGAGAATATGATTGACATGATAAACTCTAATACGACCAACCAAAGATCAAAACACAACTGAGAATATCATCAACATGATAACCTCCAATATAACCAACGAACGATCAACGATAATCGAGAATACCTTCACAAGGTAAGCTCCAACATGATAAACATAGAATCACAGAGACAGATATACGGACGAATAACATTCTCGAAACGTTACACAAATCACATAGTACATGTCCCGGTTTCACAAAACTCGTCGTTCCAAAATCATATTCTGCACTGAGTCTACAATACGCAGCATACTTCACCATGATATGCACTATGCACTAAATACGTATGTATATCAATCACATTTTCAAAACCAGTTAGAAATCATATAATCTTGTCAAGAAGACAAATTTTCGAAAGTTCTTTCAAGAGTTTCAAAACTC
Source organism: Orobanche coerulescens (assembly GCA_033398695.1). Lineage (NCBI taxonomy): Eukaryota > Viridiplantae > Streptophyta > Magnoliopsida > Lamiales > Orobanchaceae > Orobanche > Orobanche coerulescens. The sequence goes on from CM065803.1 coordinate 59,876,547, forward strand.
CAAAACATAAATTTTAGTAAGACCACAAAATCAATTTTCGAAAAATTAAACTGGCTCGCTAATGCCAAGTATTCGATTACAGTTTCCATCGAATCCATACGATTTCGAAGTTTTAAAATAAAAACTATGCAAATGATTGACCACATCCATACTCATGTACACCAATTCGGTTCATCACCAATTCCACTGACATTCCATCGGAAAACCACACGATAGAGTTCCAAAATCTTAATGTATAGACTCCGACAAAAACTCCTTTTCCACATATGACTCGCACCGTCAACAATTAACCCATTCTGGATCACCTCAACCATGCTATGACAAAATATTAAATAATCAATAAATCAAACACAACGAAAGACTACCCGAGAGGTCTCATTTGAACAAATAAATCAAAACCCCGAAAGGCGGAAATAAAATAGATAAACGATTGGTAAAGTGTTTTAAAAATCTCAGGAGTTTTAGGAAACAGAAAAGCCTTTTGAAACATTAGGGTCTCAGCCCGTATCTCGTTCCGCATTACAAGAAGTTTAAAAAGTAGAAATCCCTTTTGAACCTCAAGTCCTGAGTTATAAAACTATTTCAAAATCGATTGGGTCTCGGCCCAAAAATCATTTTTCGTAAAACATCCGTGAAACATTCATTTTGAAAAGTATCATTTTCAAATGCTCAAAAACAGTTCATATATCTCAAAATGAATTAACATGACTACATGTTCTCCTCAACCATCCACAACTTCTCCCAAATGCACAACTCCATTCCAAAGTTTAACCGACATATGGATTTCCAAAATCATAGCTTCTCAAGATTATCAATCCTGTCCCAACTCTGTCATCTCATACTGTAACGCATAATATCTTTCTGAATCTCAAAGCATATCAACTTAGAATGGAAACAAATCTCAATGCAATTCAAAAATCCAAATACTTACAGATCGTGAAACCGACGATTCCCCGTGATACTGGCATATGTCTCTACTCAACTCAATACAGATATTTTCAAAACACACATTTTGCAAACTCAGTTCAACTCGAGAACACAACACATCTCTATCCGAAGAAACATGTTAGTATCATTTGGAAAAGTTTACAACGACCCCAGTACCACACAGGTAATTCACATAACGCACAAGCCCGAGTGAACAACAAAAATCTAGGGATCTAGTATTAGTCAATCGACAACTCGAATGACGTGACAAAATACGACCCAACTCGACCCAAATGCCTAGGTTTTCACAACCTAAGCTCCGATACCATATTCTGTAACACCCCCAGAGCCATCCAGGAATATTACAGCGTCGTAGGCCCCGAGATGGAACCCACAAGGCTAAAGGAAATTTTTGCAAACATTTACAAATGCCCAAGAGTCTAACGACGGTACTATCTTTTGAAAATTCCCAAAGACTTTACAAAACTCGTTTGACAAAACCGTCGTAAAATCTCATTTGAAAGGATAAGGCCCGAAGTGCCAAAACTCAACAGTTTGAAAACATACGTTAAGTTATCGCTTACACGTGCCGACAGAATAGTTTAGAAAACGATTGCCAAAGTAACCTAAGTTACCAGATACCAAAAGCCCATTTAAAAATACTCACGCAGCGGAAAAAACAAACTATTACTTTAGCAGCGGAGTACAAGAACTGATCAGGAAACTCAATACACAAATACATGCCCTAGTCAGTATCCTCCAGGAAGCTCATCTCTCCACGACCGCTACAAGCTTGATATTCCAAGAACCTAAAAAGAAAGCCCACGACGAGGTCAGCCATAATACCCAACAATGATAACGATCACATCACATCAATAATTACATACCAATGAAAATACTAAGTAAGAATACGACCAATGTAATCTTACCGCCATAACTTTACCAACTCGTGATAATAATAATTACCAAAGTTCACATCTCGTATCCTTTCGACAACACAATAAGCTCATACCGAAATATCTGTATTGTATCTTAACAATACCCAAGGTTCTCAAAACATTATCATAACTCACTGTTATGAAATCTACTAACTCTGTCCAACCCAATCCGTCGGGTAACCTCATCACATCTCAACACGATAATCGATTATCCATCAAAAGACAACTACCAAAGGAAATACGGAACATACCTCGAGATGCAAAATACCACGACAATCATGTCAGTCTAGTCCGAGATCCGATCAATACATCATATGGACACAGTCCTAACACAAGACCTACAAATGCATACTCATATGACAACGTCAATATGCTCACATCAATAACAATAATGTATACTTATGGCAAACCCATAATATACATATGCACAACAACACATGGTAATCCAACAATCCAGCGCACACAGCTATAGATTCCCATGATGATCCCGTCGGACCAATGCATGGTGGAAATACCTGTCCAACGATCCAGCGCACGCAGCTATAGATATCCCATGTTGATCCCGTCGGACCAGCGCATGGTGGACATATGACAACAATGCACAACTGCACAAAACAACAGTACACAATGCACGACAACAACAATGCACAAATGCATGACAACAACAATACATAAATGTATCACAACATGACCGACACAAATGATAAAATTGATTAGAGTACTTGCCCCGAGTCCTTCGAGAGCAATCTCAATGTCTAAACCATCACCAACCATTATCCTCAATACTCGACGGTCCAAAATATCACGGACTGCGGATGATTCATATCTTCGTCTTTATCACAATGTATCCTCGATACTCAAGTATACCAATAATAAAAGTAAATCAATACATTATGATTTAACTCCCAAAAATCGGAAAACCACATCAAATCTAAATCTCCAGAGTTCACAATTATAATCATCGCTATACCAATTATAAACGAATGAAACTGAAACTATTCATTAACTATTATAAACTGTGCAAGTAATAACTTGCTCGATACCGATGAAGTCGTACCAATTCCTTGCCATCGTCTACGAACTCTTCAGCCCCGACCAAAGCAATCTACGAACATTCTCAAATACGACCGCAAAGCATGGTTCTAATCACCGATTAATAATCTCAACCTATTACAATAATCGATAAACAACAAGTTCAATAACAATCAACAATCCAATCAACCTACCCAACAGTTCTACAATATCTCGGTTAACCACTAGTCCGAACAATCCAACTCAATCCATTACGAACTCACAACCGTAATACAATTATGTACAATGTCTGTTGACATAGCGCACGTTAATCACTTAACGTAGCATGCGCTAAGTCGCTTCAGTTAGCGTGCGCTATCCAGTAACACTAGCGTGCGCTAATGACATGCAGTTGCATGTATTTCAGGTACCGATCAACATATGGCGATTACGAATACGAGTGTAAAGGAAACCATACCCCAAGATCAATCACAATCTTTCCGGATTCAATCTCGGTACCATACTCACATGATATATACCATTAATCAATCATCAATCAACATGACTTAATCCTAGATATGAACATTTCATCTTTGTATCTAAAACATCGATAATTAAACATACAATCGTCTTGCTATGGTATATTCATCAATAAGTTCTTCAAGAACACCAAGTGATTCGAAACCATGTTCATAATCATCAAAGCAACATAATCTAACATCCTTTAACATGTAAACAATCATCCAACTCATAATCCAAGTCATATATTCATAGATCATCTTCTTCCTCAATATCAACATATGAATACCAAGAACCATAACAACACTTCTATAATCTATCATTACAGAGAGTAATCATCAACAATAACACCAACATCCGAAAAGGAGGAGAAGGATTAACCAACTTATCTCAAGAAAATGAACTACACAATTCAAACCACAAGAATCATATTAATATCATCATACTCCGGTAATCCATCTCATAATCATACTTATCAACTTATTTATGTAATAATCATCAACTCAATAACATCAACATTCAATCCATAACGAAATCCAAAGGTGAAGAGTAATTACCTTTTTGAAGGAATGGATTTAATCCCAAGTTTGAATCCGTTTCCAATCGATTCCAAGCCTAATATTGTTATGGATAATTAACTCCACCATAATCCAGTGTTTGGAACTTCAAACATCTCTCTAAGAACTCTCTGTATCGGTTGCAAGGAAGGAATGGACGAAAATAAAGAATATAGGTGAAATGCTTCTTAACACCCGTCTGCCCATATATAAATTGTACATTACTAGCATGCGCTACCTTCACAAAATAGCGTGCGTTAATATTCTTAGCATGCGCTAACTGTCTTTGTTAGCGTGTGCTATCGCAGTCCAGAGGCTACTGCCATACTTCATACAATGATTTACGTATGCAATGCCCATGCAATAGCGTACGTAAACGCCTCTATTTCGCGTACGCAGATTTTAAACTATAGCGTGCGCTACTCAAAGTTGACTTGCTACAGTCTGCACCTACCCCTGTGTCCCCACATGCCGAAAGCACCCGACAAAGCAAAGATTCCTATGGACCGAGCTGATATTAGCGTGCGCTAACCATATGTATTAGCGTGCGCTAGTCCTTCGTAGCACACATCTGTTGACCTTGTCGGAACATGCGCCGAAAGTGGTCGGGTCCACACGTAGATTCCTTCTGATCTGTTCTGCACTAGCGTGCCCTAACTTTCGCTTTTAGCGTGCGCTAACCTTGCACGATAGCGTGCGCTATGCTTGAATATTAGCGTGCGCTAATAAGGCTATACTTGGCCATTTTTAGCTATCCTTGTCCAACGTCTCAACATACTAGATACGTATACACAACATATTGAATATACATACTCCTTCCAATAATATTCCCATATGATACACAATATCCTCAAATGCAATTGTCGACCAAGTACGACAATTATACTAATACAGATGTCTCAGTCCTTCAATTTTTTTATTCCATACTGTACAGATTCCACGTTGTACAACTAACTCGAATAAAATAACATTAAACAATAGTAGTAGAAATTCCGGATATTACAGCTCGAGCGACCGCTAATCAATGTTTAGTCTCGCGTCAAGCGGCAGTGTAGGAGTATTTCCTTCTTTGGGAACACAGGAGGTGCCGACCAATCGGTGGTCATTCTCCCGAGAAGCTGTCTTTGGGAACCCGAGGCGCTAACCGCTTAAGGGCTTCTCCTTGTGCGCAGAAGTGTACAGAAAAGGCATTGGGAACCCTGGAATTGCTCGAGCGAGTCGCGATTTACTTCTCTCAATGGGTTGGGAGTGGGTTCATTGATGGACTAGGATTAGTCCGGCTAAGCTGGGATCACCTAGTTATCAAAAAAAACACTTATATGACACGCACACACACATCCACATGGACATACACACACACAATCGACACACACACACCCACAGTCAACCCACACAAACACACACCCCACACACACACCCACACACACACACACATAGGTACACACATGGACACACACACATATATATTGTATCATATTTACCATAGTAGCTTAACCATATCTATGTATATTTATCATTATAGTTATTGTTATTATTATTTTCATTTTTTATCCGTACCATTCGTCGATAAGGCGGTGATGTATAAATTATCATATGAAATATATAGTAGCATAACGTAATTACGGAAGTTTATGTTCGTCACAATAAACAACGCGGTGTAGTATAATTCTCAAGTCCGACATATCAACCAAATTTATTCGTTGGTTCACGAAATATAAAATCATTTTGTTTAACTACTACATGGTATCACATATAGGTCGCAGATAATTTAGTAGTTGTTAATGAGGATTTTAGTGTTGGGAGGTTTTAGAAAAAAATTGCTTATAAAAAATTCGAGAGCGTAAGATCTTACACTTAAACGAATTTCTTGTCGGCTCCGATAATATTTTGACCTTTTGAATTGGCCTTCTTAATTCTCCTAATTTTAGTGAAAAACTTTCTGTTTTCTAGAACTTGCCGAGTTATTTTGAATATGCATGATAATCATGGTTCTAAAAAACGCCAGGCGCTAGGCGTTCGGATTGCTAACGCCTAGCGCCCAGAGGATTACTCGGGGATTAATCGGGGATTAATCGGACTAGGCGGATTTATTTTTTATTATTATTTTAATCATTTTTATATACAAAAAATTATATATATGTAAAATAATTAAAAATAATTAAAATTTAACGATTTAAACAGATATATAATCAATTATATATTAAATTTAAAATACTCATATAGATATCAATGAGTCCATAGTATTCATAATATCTCAGTTTAGGAATTTGTAGTACTATTAGAACCAAATAAAATAAGAAAAAACTATAACCGCCTAGGCATCCGCCTAGTCGTGCACGTAGCTAGGAAATTTGAAAGGTTGATATAGGTATAAAGTAGTCCATAGTATCTTAGATTGCCTTCATAGGTCCCCGCAGACAGCCTAGACGATCGATTCATTACCCAAACGCCTAGTACAAGCGCCTAGGCCATAATCGGAACGGCAAAGGACCTTCTAGGGATTAATCGGAGGATTAATCGGTCTAGGCGGGGATTTTTAGAACACTGATGATAATATGTGAGCCTAGAAGATGATGCTTGATATTTTTTAAACTTGCGAGTTTTTTAGCCGTATTTGCTATAATGCAACTTTTCATTAGTTGAGTGTACCAGTCGTATTGTGAAACTCTAGAATTTTCTTTGGTATCTTTGTCAAAGCCACACGTGTATGCAAATTAGTGAAGAGGATCTTAGGCGATGCTTGTTTAGCCTTCTAAATCCTTTGGCCTAACCCAAAAATCATTAATTCCCTAGTCGAACCATTATGCCTTTAAGCCTATATTTTTTTAAGCCACATAATGAGTCTTTCATTCCCTTTACATTCTTTTTTCCTATACTTGAACTCTTAAAATTATCTGTAAAGAAGAGGACTTGAAGAAGTGGCGATTTGAAGGGATTATAAATCATATTATGGGTTAAGCAGTTATTTGAGGGAGTAAAGTTGATAACCAAAGAAAAATATTAACATAATCTTATGATTGGGACTTAGTAACCATGTATATTCATGTTGCTCGTAGTTTATATTCGCGTAAAACAGTAACCTTGGAATGGGGGTGTAGAAAAAAACTGGAGAAATAAGATGGAATAAAGTTGGTGAATCTCAATTCAAAGATTTGTACTTATTATTGTTGTGATTAAAGGGTGGATGAGAGAAGCTAGTTTTAATATTAAAAACTTCTAAGTTATGTGACGATTGGGGGAAGTGGTTATGTTATTATTCGATTCTAAGTTGCTCAAGTCAAGTCACTTTAGCCATATTAATCCTACCCCGACCAAAGAGCCTAGGTTACAACCAAATAAAAAGAACTTTTTTATTCACAAAGTTGCGTATACAACGAGAGGTAGAGATATTAGATAATTTGCAAGCTTATGGTAGTTTTCACCTCATTGAATGAGTTTGAGCGCAAACACATCCCATATACACTTGAGAGGTGAGTGATACACTTATCCGATGAGTTTATGTAGTCTTAGTTGATTTTTAGCTCACATATATTGACTGTATAGGATAATAAAACAATCTGCAAGCTTATAGTAAATCTTGGGTTCAATCATTTTAGATGATTTGTAAGATGCCTTTTCTCGTGGAAATCACATTGATTCTTAGTAATATCAAGTTAGTAGTGAAAATGAAATTTTTAGGATTGCTCAAGATTTTAATTACTAATGACTCATGCTCTTCTTATTGTGTTCAGGCCTAAGACAACTGCTAATTTTGAGACTCCTTAACTCGTATTTACTTATTTTGTTTCTCCTTTTCATTTTTCGAGGACGAACAATCTGTTAAGTTTGGAGGGTCTGATAAATACATTTTACACGCGTTTAATTGGGGTCATTTTGTTATATATTTAGAAGTAATTCGTGTGTAAACTCAATATTTTGTGTATGAATTCGTTATTTTAAAAGATGTCACATGTTTTGCTTTAGATGTACTTGAAAGAGGTGAAATTATACCAAAAACAGATGTTAGGACGTGTTCGGAGCCTAAAAGAACCGAAAAACAAAGAAAATGGAGTGTGGGGTCGAAAAACAGGGGACACAGTCATGTCGTAGGCAACATAAGAGACGATACGGACCGTGTCGTTGGAAGCTAATTCTCATTGGATGGGCGATATGGCCGTGTCGCAGCGGCATGATGCGCGACATAAGCCATGCCGCTGGGGGGCGAAATTTACTGCTTGTCCGACACGACCGTGTCGCGTGTTTTAGCCAATCTCGAAGTTTCTTTTCATGCAAGTCTCATACCCTAATTAAACTAGGACACCTACACCTATAAATTGGACCCCTTGGTTGTGTTTTTGAGGACTTTTGATCATCAGGAAACTCAAGAGAACACAAGAAGGATGAGATTAAGGATCAAGTTTCAAGATCTAAGACCACGATAAGTTTTTCTTGTCCATTATTTCTTCTTTTTCTTTTAATTGAAGAACATGTTCAATTTATCTTATTGTAATTTCATAGCCATGTTTCTTGGCTAAACTTCTTCAGATTCTAAGATTTGTTAGTACTTTAATTATTATTTATGGATTGAATTTGATATATTTATTCCTTGTCTTTACTTGTTCTTAAATTTGTTGTTTTTAATTCACGTATGAATAGAAGGTCAATGGTTATGCATTTCTTTTGATTAACTTGAGATCCAAAAGAAGATAGTTGATCATAGATGATTCAAATCCAAGACACAAACGGAAACTAGCTTCAAAAGAGTAGAGGAAGTTTGTGAGAAAATATACTCCTATGATCTTATTAGGGTTGATTTTCGATACTTAGATTCAAAAGATTGAGTTTGGAAATTCACTTCATGTTTTAACTTGTTCCGAACGAAAGTTTATAATAGTTTTGTGATTTTCTTACAAATAGTGAGATTAAAAAGGTTTTAAGTATACAAATTGAAAGCCTTGAAAATTATTGAAGGAAAGCATGTCCCGGAATATATCTCTCCTACTTGAGTTTTTTTATAATCATCTTTGTTTTCTTTTTATTTGAAATTACTTTCTTTGTTTTTAGTTTTTACTTGTACCAATTTAATACAACTCAACCCAATTTCATCAGCGTTTAAATAAAGTTCAAAATATCACGACCGCAATAGTCAAAAACCATCAAAATATTAATCCTCTAGGAATATGACCTTGGATCGCCACGATACTATAGCTACATCATGCACTTGCAGTTTAGCGAAAAATAGTTTAACGAACAAGTGTACCACTAAAAATACTCGAGTCTTAAATTCACTCATCATTATTTAGATCTCATGTGGGTGTTTGAATTTTACTCCTTCTGGGTTGCTACTTTAGATCCCAACGAGGTTCGAATGTAAAATCATTTGCTTCTTTTGATAACATGTGAAACCTAAATCATCTAATGACGTCGGTTACCAGGCATGTCAAGTGGGGTCACATCATTTCAGCAGGAGAAGTCTGCCTTTACGTAGATGTGGCTAGTGTTGCCACCGGGCCGTGAACCGCCGGTTCCGGGCCCGAACCGACGGTTCCGGTTCACCAGAAGAGGTAAACCTGAACCGGACCGGGTATTCTATAGAAGGGCCGATTCTCGGGCCCGAAACTGGCGTTTTGGATGTAAAATCATTTGCTTCTTTTGATAACATGTAAAACCTAAATCATCTAATTACGTCAGTTACCAGGCATGTCAAGTGGGGTCACATCATTTCAGTAGGAGAAGTCTGCCTTTACGTAGATGTGGCTAGTGTTGCCACCGGGCCGTGAACCGCCGGTTCCGGACCCGAACCGACGGTTCTCCGGCCCGGGTATTCTGTAGAAGGGTCGGTTCTCGGGCCCGAAATCGGCGGTTCAGGGCCGGGCCGAAAACCGGCGGTTCCCGGGCTGAACAGACGGTTCTTTTTTTTGTATTTTTATGTAATTTATAATAATTTGTAATATTATTTATGTCTTCTTTTTTTCTAACTTAAATGATTTGTGTTGCAATTTCTAACTAATTTAATTTACAAGTGTTGAAATTTTGAAATTACTTAAGTTAATTTAATAAAAATATAATAACTTATTAAATAATTTAGAAATTTAGAAATTCTTTATGTTGTGTTTCTTTTATGTAATTTATAGTAACTTGTAATATTTTTTATGACTTCTTTTTTTTTTGAAATTAAATTACTTGTGTTGAAAATTTGACATATTGAAAATTTGAAATGCAATAAAGTAAAAATAGTTCGAAAACATTTACAATCAAAATAATGCATAAAAATTGATATCTTCATTGATTTCTATGATTCTATCTATATACAAAAGATACAATGATACGATCTTTAAAATTGAATAAGTAAACTAACTAATTCACTATATAAAAGAAATGTTACAATTATACAATCTTTAAAATTGAATAAGTAAACTAATTAATACTAACAAAACTAATAAAAAAAATGTTACAATGTTACAATGATACAATCTTTTTTTACAAGGGGAAAAAGAATGAATAAATAAAGGGCTTGAGCTCAATTTTAATAGTCCCTCCGTCTCAACTAGCTTGAAATATTTTTTTTTTTTGAAATGTTTTTTTTGAAATAAAAATTTGAAATGTTTTTTTTTAAATAAAAATTTAAAATGTTTTTATAATTTTTATAAAATGCTAGTTGGGACGAAGGGAGTACAAATATTAAAATCGAGTGGCCTACGTATCTTCATTGAATAATGAAGAATCAAAGTCCACGTAGTTCTCTTACCTTAACTTACCTAGTCGTAAGCCTCGGCGTCAAATCTTTCGGACTCGGTGTATGAATCGTTTGGGCTCTCGTCGGCTTGATCCTATTGGTTCTCTTGAGCTCGCAACTCGGCTTTGGACCAATCATCAAGCAACATGGTGGCCTCCATGTTTCGAGGATCCATGTTGCTTCTTCTTTCGTCCAAGACAAGTCCACCAATGATAAATGCTTGCTCGACGAGGATGGTGGAGGCCGGAACCGCGAATAACTCCTTAGCCATGGTGGCGAGGATGAGATATTTCCCCTCGTGCATGGACCACCATTTCAAGATGTTGAATTTTTGACCACCTATATTTTTTAAAGCAAATGTACTAGACAAATATGTATCTAATTCATTAGAAGTATAACTCCTTTGTATTTGCATAAATGAATAGGCGGCTTGAGTGAATTGGTTGTCGATAAAAGAAGTACCTCCTAAGGAGCCTACATGAAATTGGTCTTGGAAACTACTAGTAGTGCTTACATTTGAGGAGTATGATGGGTTTGCTAGTGTATATTTTTTTATCATATTCACTAAATAAGACCCTGAGTGTGTTTTCTGCTGTAACTTTAATGTAATCTACGTTGGGAATGTAAAATTCCATTGGTTGATTATTTGCTAATGCTTGGATATAAAAAGGCATTTCCTTAAAGGCACCATAATAAATTTCTAACATGCGATTAACACCGATTAGTTTAATTGTAGGATCTAAAATTTTAGCAATTAAAAAAATATCGGGAATTTCTAGAAAATACTTAAGCCACTTAATGACCATTTCATATGCTATTTTACTTAAATCTTGGTCATGACTACATGCATTTAAAGCAATAGCAATACACATACAATGTTCTATAACTTTATCACTAGTGCAATAATAAACACCGGATAAATCTCTAGTTGCACTATCAAAAACTTTTAAAAGTTCAAATAATTTAGCACATTTCTGCCAATAAGAGGGCAATAAAAGCAAGTTAGCCTCGGGAGTGGCTCTAAAAAAATCACATAAATGATCAACATGATTCAAGGTAGAAGCAAGCATGGCATATGTTGAATTCCAACGTGTAGAAACATATTTGACAAAATTCGTATATTTAATCTTTTTAGTACGACAACATCTGCCATTTTTTCCAATTGACGTTTTTCTATGCAACATATTAACGGCATTTCTAATGGGTTCAACACTTTCATTAATAAGAGCATAAGCATCTTGTACACAACGGTTTAAAATATGACAAATACATCGAGCATGAAAATATTTACCATTAAAAAAGGGTGAGCATGCGGCAACTAACTCGGGAATGGAGGCGGTGTTAGCGGATGCATTATCTAATCCAACCGAAAATATCTTATTTAAAAATCTATACTCATTTAAAACGGAAATAATCAATTGAGCATTGTTAGTAGCATTATGTATTTCATTAAAATCTCTAAATGCAGTTAAACGTTTTTGAATTAACCAACTTTCATCAATCCAATGATAAGTAATACCCATATAAGATTTTTTTTTTGATAAGAATCACTTCATATGTCGGAACATATAGAAACATTTCGATTTAAACATATAAAATATTTCATTAAATCACGTTTTTTTTCTTCGTCTTGTCGCCTTATACGCTTGCACATAGTAGTCCTACCAATTTTCTTTTGCGGCGGGGTTATAAGCATTTTGCATAACATGTTCAAAAGTCGTTTTCTCGACAAACATAAAAAGCAAATTCTCCATAGAAATAAAACGAGCCATTACTTCTTGAGCATTTAAATGATCATATTTCCATAAAACATTACCTTGTTCATTACCTTGTTGATTACCTTTGAAGGCTTGGTGATAATATTTTGCATAACATTACCTTGTGCCATAACCTCCTCCCGACGTCCATTTGTAAACGGCGGGACAATAGTTACAATAGGCCATGAACTTCTCGGGAGCACCGAGAGCATCATTTGGAAAATGTTTAAGAAACCTTTTTAAAATGTTTAAGGAACCTTTTTAAAATTTTTCTCTAGGAACCTTTTTAAAATGTTTAAGGAAAATGTTAGAACTAAGTGTTTTAGTCTTACCCTTAGTACCCTTACCTCTAGTGGTGGGGTCCGCCTCCACATCATGTCTTGCTTGATCGGCTTCCTCCTCCGACTCTTGGCTATGCATTTGTCGAGCATACATTTCATCCTCCTCTTCTTAAATTTGTCGAGCATATTGTTCACTGATCATTTCTTCGGCCTCACGGCGTGACGGGTTTCTACAACGAACTTTTTTCCTTGAGGATGAAAGAACATTTTGAGGAAAAGTGGGAGTGCTATCAATATCTTCTTCGACGTCGACATTGATAGACTTGCCACGGTTACCACGAGAATAAGACATGATAACAAATAAACAAGTAGATAGCATTTATATATAGTATAGTATGTAGTATATATTATACTAGATAGTATATATATATATATATATAGTAGATAGTATGTATATATAGTATAGTAGATAGTATATATTATAGTAGATAGTATATATATAGTATAGTAGTCTTAGTAGATAGTATTTAGTATTTAGTAGAATTATAGAGCAGGAAGAGCAATTTAAATTTTAAAGAATGGAGGAGATTTAGAAGTAGAAGAGAGTTTAGAATATTGTTAACACAATGAGGTGATTTTAAAGGTGGAAGAAGGAGGTATTTATAGATAAAATTGGGTGGGAGTTAGGAAAAATTTGAATTTTGAATTTGTAAAAAAAAATGGGAAAACCGCAGGTTTTGGGCGGAAAACCGGCGGTTTTGGGCGGAACCGCCGGTTCGGGACATCGACTGTCGTGCCTAGCCTGTAGCCTAGACCTGCGCCCGCCTGCAACATCGACTGCCATGCCGGAACCGCCGGTTCGGCCCGCCGGTTCACGGGCCCAAAAAAATGCGGCCCGCAACCGCCCCGTGCTGCATAGCAGTTCCGATTCCAGAACCGGCCCGTGGTCAACGGTTCCGACCCGGCCCGTTGACCACGGGCCGGTCTGGGCCGGAACCGATGATTCCGGTTAAAATGTGGCAACACTAAATGTGGCATACAATGAAAGCACTGGGGTGGGAAACATATTAAGGAATGACGGTGGAGTGATAGCAAATGTATCTCATCCGATTGTACGCCCAAGGTCAGTACTACGAGTGGATTCAATTACATATTATATCTGTTTATATTCTTTACTCGTGCAAGCAGTCACCCGAGATTTTTTAGATCACATTCAGTGTGCTTATTTATGAGGCTGGCTCATTATTTAGGCTTAGTTTTCAAGTGTTCAACACGTCTTGTAGCGCAAAGAGTAGGTCATATTAGCTTTTGTTTCAACTCTGAGTACACAATTAGATTCAATGTCGTTTAAGAAAAATCATAGTACAACTTAGGCTCTGTTCTTTTGGATTGAATGAATGTGAACTGAACTAAACTGAATGAATCTGAACTGAAATGACCAGACCTGAAATGAAATATATCTTAAGGGTAACTAATAATAATAATAGTAATAATAATAAAAATAATAAATATAATAAAATAATAATAAAAATAATAATATAATAAAATATAAATGATAAGTTGAGATCTATTTGATAAGGGTAAATTATAATAATATTAATGATATTAATAACAATAATGAGAATAACTATAATAATAATAACACTGATAATAATGGTAGATAATAATAATAGTAATCAACAACGATAATAATAAATATTATTAATTATAATAGTAAATATTATTAGTAATAATAACAATAATAATAATTAAGATTAATAATAATAATAATAATAACACTGATAATAATGGTAAATAATAATAATAGTAATCAACAACGATAATAATAAATATTATTAGTAATAATAACAATAATAATAATTAAGATTAATAATAATAAGAAGAAGAAGAACTGAATGGACCTGAACGGAATGGACCTGAACTGAACTGAAAAACTGAAAAATAAGTCCAAAAAAACAGAGTCTTACAGTACATACCCACAATAGAATCACAGGCCATGTTTTTTCTTCGATGAACTTTTTTGCATGTGATTGAACATGCTGAATGTATGAATCGAAAACCCAATCACGAAACAAATACTGGAAATAACTCTAAGAACAAAACCTTATCTAATTTTCGGAATCTCAAAACGGGTTGCTAATAGAAAATAACTCATCTATATCTAATTCTAAGAAATACAACTGGGTTATAACATGGGACGCGACTGAGATGCTGGCGATCAATTAGTCACTTTCAGCAAACTTCAGAGATATAGCGAATTAGCAAACATTATACCACGACGAAGGCTTTCACTACCTGCTGCAAACTTGTCCTCTAAGCCAACTTCTCCAACCGCATGTGCGGCAGCTTTCAGCTGGGAATTCAGGAGACGGAAAATGTCATCATTTTGCACACTAGCAGAAAATAAATAATGGATTTATATATGATTTGTTTAGGTATGAAGAAAAATAAATTTTTTGTAGAATTCTTGATAAGTATGGACTTGACAAGCGACACAGGGCACGACACAGACATGGGATTCACAATTTTTCAAAATACAGGACACAAGACGTAGAGGCCGTTTTTATATTGATAACTTTACACACACAAGTTCTTCCTCCATAACTGTAACCTCCAGTACTTCCTCCTTTTTTTTTCTCTAGAACAAGATAGAAAACAGCCTCGGGTGAAAAAGAAATACAGCCCCAGCGTGTCCAGACGTGTCCTGAAGTGTCGCCGGAGAAAGGGGGGGAGGGGGCTTCCAACCAAAAAATAAAAATAAAATTCTGACACTTTCCGACATGCGGGTCAGAACGAGTCGGGCCTATGCGGCTCGTGTCGGACGGGTTACGTGGCTCCGGGCTTATAATACAAAGATACAATTTACGTATCTCGGAGAAGAAGGCAATCAACAAGGTTGAAGACTTAATTATTGAGCGCATATATATATTCTATTACGTTAAGACTTAATTTTAAAAGTTGATTAAATTCATAGAACATTTTATGTGCATTATTTCTAGCTTCTGAATAGTAGTAAAGGATTACCTGGTTTAAAAACTCATCTAGTCTTCTAGATAGCCGTATGACGCTACCTTCAAAAATGTCGGTCATTTGGATAACTTCTGCAAAAGTTGCCCCCTGGAAAAGAAAATGAAGGCGCGTGAATTAAATAGAAGATCAACAACAAAACAACACTATCTGCATTCTCAAGACAAATGGAACTATCTCAAGCAAATCAACCCACCATAGAAACACAAGTTATATTATATATATATATATATATATATATATATGTGTGTGTGTGTGTGTGTGTGTAACTCTTTCTGAACTCATCCTTCAAAATCGAAAAAGTCTTGACATCAATGACTAACCTTTGACCAACAGTAAATCACATCCATCAAGTATGGTCTAACTGATGCCTCAACATATTCATCCACATTTACTTCTAGTTTACACTCGCGTTGTATCTGCAACAAAGTAAAATCTTCCAGTTGTCATTTTACAGTACTTGCAAATATTTCCTTCAGGGGGAGCTAATTCCTAATGCGGAAACAAATCAGCGAAAATGGAAACAAGATCAAAAAGCTCGAAAAAAACCTCTGCTATCATTCTAGCACTGTCTTGAAGCTGTTGCAAGGGTATAGCAAGTTCAACTCTTAAATGTATCTGTTCGCCTGATCTGTCTCCAGGAATAAAGCAACTTGCTAGAGCTGCAATTTGATGATGATCGAGATCATTGAAGGTACCTGTTTGATTGAAATATTAGAATACCAGACCAAGATGTTATTGTCTCTCTATTTATAGAAAAAAAAAGGGGGGGGGGGGCTTCCAGTTATATTTAACATAGTACATCATCAGATTCTTCACATAACCATGGTCCCATAGGCACAGACAAAATGAACACAATAAACAAAGCATACTTAAACATCACCAAGTTAACGAACTATATTATCCGAGCTATTTACACTATCAGTGTAACAATATAATCTACATTTTAGAAAGGATTGTGTTATTAACCCTTTTTTGCAAATAACACACCCTGCATGACCTTTTCTATTTTCAAATCATTTTTGAATTAAAAAATAATAAAATAGACTTATAAATATGATTAGAAAAAAAAAATGAGCTAGGGGTGTGTTGTTAACAAAAAGGGGTGTGTTAATAACACAACCCTTTAGAAAATGTAAGAAATTTTCAGTAGAATAATGCACATAAATGTGAAAGATGACCGAGTGAAATGGACTATCTGCTAATGAGCATGTTAATTAACGTACGTAAAGAGTACCTGTTTCCTATATGGGCCTCTAAAAAAATGACTAGCATAAATTTTGAAAAGTCACTTATAAAAGGCTCACCATTGAACATCAATTCCGTGACAAGGAGCTCATCCCCAGTATCTATCAGGCAGGCTGCCCGTCCCTTCAACTGAACAACGCCATCACCATCAATATGACCGAGTTTTTTCAGAACCCGAGAGCGATTTTTAAGTTCTTCACGAAATTTTTGAAGCTGGAAATAAATGAGATTTGGATACGGTTAGAAACACAATCTGCCTTTAAATTTTGTCCTGATACACGGGATAATCAGGAGGTAGAATTCTGTATAAAACCACAGACCAGAAAAAGATGATGAGAAAGATGTGCAGAACCACAGAAGGTCTAAATATCATTAACAGGCCCAAGCAGGAAATGCGGTAATCCATAAGTCACATAAACATAAAAAATAGTGCATTATCATAGGCAAACTTCGCTAAAAGCCAGTGAATGCATGTTTTCAGCTGGAAGAAGCATATTCACCAAGAGAGAAGTACCTGCGACTCACGCCTTTTTGACTTTAGTTGTTGAATTTGATGATTGACTTCTGCCTTTCTCTGAAAACTTGTAATATGAAGTTCATCTTGAGACTGCATAGCAATTACCAGAGTTACAAAATAATAAGACAAACACCTAACAAAATGTCGATTTGCATCCTTATAAAGATACAACTAAACCTAGTTGAATCAATTAGGAAAAGCAGCAAACTGATACCAAATTTATAGAAGCAAGGGACTACATGGTCTACCTTATGCAGAGGATGAGAAAACAATTTCTGTTCAAGTTCCTCGATTTGGTTAGCCAACTCAACAAGTTCTGGATCCTCGATTCCCATATCCTGACATAATTTTACGTATAATTACTTATCATATGGTAAATATATCAAGACCTGTCTGTTAAACAAATTTTCAAGAATATTGGAAATATGATTTGCAATTCAAAGATAATGCTTTTTATGATATAGTATAACTGATAACTGGGAGTCAAAAGGAACAAGTCGAGGGAACTTATTACCCAAACACAATAGAACGGAACAAGGGTGGGGGAGTTGTGATGATTGATTTGGTGTCTTATGTAATTTATTATTGTTTGATATGATTTATTGTTTTCTATAGTTGATTGTCAAAAAAAAACATATAAGTAAATAACATGTTTTCTTAGTTCTCCTTGGCCCTTGCATTGCCAGGCCGTCATCTTTTGTCATCTAGGTCTGATAATTATGGTAAATTCATGGTAATAATATCAACAATAAGGCAGCATCAGACTAAAATTAAACACCTTAACAAGATTGATCTTAGGAAGGCCTTGTGGAAAGCGTTTCTCAAGGTCTTGCAGAGCATCAAGAATGTCCTGCCGAGCTTCCACTGGCCGCAAATCGAAAGGAACAGATAATATGAGCTTGCTAAGTGCGGAAAGAAGAGGCAACTGAACAGGAACCTGAGACAGATATAAAAGTGCATTATTTTGAAGGCTATCCCCTTTATCATACATGTCAGCTGCAGTAAGATAGTTGTACAAAAAAAAGAATTATGCGACATTTTCACATTAAAAAATTATCTACTTACCACATGCATTTCACCCTTTTCTCCAGGACGAGGAGGACAAGGTTTTGGTTGAGAACCATTTTCACTTGAGCCGAGAGAGCAGTGAAGCAGGGTATCCACAATATAGCTATTACCACGTGAAGAAGCAAGTGCAGCAGGCAAAGAACTGGAAGCAGCTGGGGTTTTCTTTACCACATTGACTACAACTCCCCACCCCCAGTCTGTCCCACCTTCTCTGACCTTGACCTATAATTTTACAATAGTAGCACAATAAAATGATTAAAATGGACGCAAAGAAATTTAAAGTCCACTTCATAGCTAAGAAGATGAAAGTGCAGCTCAACCCAACAAATAGACGTTATGTCACAGATAACAGAAATGAAAATGAGTTAGAAAAAAGGATGGACTAACATGCAAGCCAAGGCAAATCAGAGGTTACTAGAGAATTGGAAGTGAGTTTTACTGAAAATGTTTTTGATAGCAAAATTACGGAGACACACATTGAAACTTTGGAAGGCAAACGTGAAACAGAAACATCATCTTTAGCAATATAACAGATATAGTATATGGTATAGAAATATTAGGTGAATGACAATGAGGACAAAGGGTCATACAACCAATCGGAGCACTAAAAAACAGCAACCCTAAAATATATGTAAAGATCAATGTGGGTAAACACCCAACTTGGCGCGTACCAGTCTGCCAGGTAGAAGGAAAGAGAGAACTCTTTCAGGCTGCGTTATTGCTCCCATCATTTTCTTTTCAAGTTGGGCCATCTCAAGTTTTAGTCTGTGAAATTCAGCAACCTCAGCCTAGCAGTAGAAACAGGAGAATTAGTTACTTTGATATAAACTCAAACAACAAAGTCCAAGCTTAAGGAAAACCAAAGCTGTACCTCCCCAGAAGCATCAAGGGAAGCAGCTTCCTCTTCAAGCTGTGATATCTTTTTCCCAATGTCAGGTAAATTCTGAAGAAGCAGGAGTTGCATATTTTCAGCTATTATAAATAATCTATCAGCACACGTTTAACAAGTTTACAGGTAATACCTTCTCATACTGAAATTGATGGAAGGAGTTTTTGATAACATGCTCAGCAGTGAATTGTCCCTCAGCACGACTCATTAAATTCAGAATCGAATAGTAACTTAACCTGAAAGTACTGAGCAATGGTGCCGGCCTGCCCAAGATCATGTCCTTAAGGGTATCCATCTCCATCTGATAACAAACGAAAAAAATTGAACACTAAAATACAAAGAATAATTATGTCACTGATACAACATTACAGAGAAAAATCAGAACTGGCAATTTCGCTGACTGCAGATAAGAGGAGGACTTCTATAGATTTCGATTAAAGTGCACAAAAGAATAGACGATCAAGAAAGACGAAGAATATATCCACCTAATAAATCCATAACCGGTCATTACCAGTCTTCATTTACAGCTGAGTTAAGCCTTAGCAAAATCATAAGCCTCATTTGAGAAGATCTACCTTTTCAAGCAAGCACTTCTCATCCTTCATTTCCCCCTCGGCTAATATTATGAATGTTTACGTCATCATGAGGTAAAAAAGTTACACAGCGGAGAAACTAGACATAGTTTTAGGCTTGAAACATGTCTCACAATACTTCCTTAATAAACACATGTTTAAGTGTAAAATTACTGCAGGGAATTGCACTCATTATTTGGTCACCACTCATTATTAGGTCATAAGACATCTGGCGTACGGCTTTTTGCATTTTCCTATATTCTTTATGGAGAAGGCAACAATAGATCTATGAATAAACTATACATTGTTCAGTGCTATGTCAAACAAACATATGAATTCCTAATAAACAATGGTTGCTTCAATCCAGTGTGTAGACACATAAATTAACCCCATCGATAGACACATCTTTAGGAGGCAATCTAATTTCAAGAACTGAAATGTTTCAAGAATAAAAGAGGGCCATACTTTATCATCAATCATTATAATGCAAATACCCCGATCATCTTTACCACGACGTCCAGCTCTACCACTCATCTACAAGACGAGCATATCTGTCAATAATTATATAAACAAAGCAGATATAAATCATAATACACAAGTCCTAATGAAATCACACTACTCACCTGGATATACTCACCAGATCCAATATAGCGATGACTATCACCATCCCATTTTTTGACACTTGTAAACACGACAGTTTTGGCAGGCATATTCAGCCCCATGGCAAACTGCGGTACGTAAAGATTAATAAAATGGACAAAATAATACTTGAAATAATATACAGAAAAAATGCGTTATGGGGTCTGTAAATAGAACAGTTTGACAGTCAATGCGGAACATGGAAACAGCTTTATTATGGTGTTGTAAATATGAGAAGAGTGATAAATCATATGAAGAGCTCAGATGCACTTTATTTGAAATTAAAACCGGACTAACATAGTGCTCAAGAATAATACCGTCTCTGTGGCAAAGAGAGCCTTAACTAGCCCTTCTTGAAAAAGTAGTTCCACAAGTTCCTTGATAATAGGGAGCAAGCCTGAATGGTGAACAGCAATTCCTCGCTGAAGCAATGGCAACATTAATTCAATAGCTGGCAAATTTCTATCCTCCTCATTCAAACATTGGATTGCATTTCTAAACACTTGCTCCACACTATCTTTCTCCTCCTGTGTATTAAAATCAAGCTTGGACATAGACATGGCATGTTGCTCACACTCTCTTCTGCTAAAACTAAAAATTATGACAGGTTGGAATTTCCGCTCCATTATCATCTGTAAAGTTGGCATTTTGGAAATTAGCATCATAAAATTCACATATTAAGCAAAGACAATTCAATACAAAGTAATAAATAAGAACGGAAAACAATACAAACAAGAGCACCCAAAATTGGAAAAAGGATAGTAATGTTCTCTCAACCAATAACTAGAAATCAAATGGAAGGTGGAAGTCCAATGATGAGTATCTTACCTTTACAATTTTGTATATTTCAGAACCACCAGAAGCATTTCCACCTTTCCCGATTCTCCCACTAGCCTTGCCATTTGTACTCTTTTTCCCAATGGAGAGATTTTGCTTCGTAAAAGTATCCTGAAGCTTCAAAAAGTTGTCCTCTTTAAACTGCTCATTCTCATCAACTACAAGATACAAACCGGACCCACCCATAGGGAACACATAGTGTTGCAGTGGCGTCGGCCTAAAATCAGTATAGACAACATGGCATGGCTGTTTATGTATATTACATATCCATTCAGCAAATTCAGTTGCGTTGGACATTGTTGCTGAAAGAAACACCATCTTAATAGCAGGGGGCAAAAAAATAATACTTTCTTCCCAAACAACACCTCTTTCACGATCCTTCATGTAATGTATCTCATCAAATATGACCCAAGCAACCTCCTTCAACACCTCAGATCCTCTATAAAGCATTCCTCGGAGGATCTCTGTAGTCATCACCAAACAACTTGCATTAGGAGAAAGTGTCACATCACCAGTCATCAAGCCGACATCTGAAAACTCCTGGCTCAACTCCCGATATTTCTGGTTGCTCAAAGCTTTTAGTGGAGAAGTATATATGACCCTCTGTTTATCCCTAAAAGCCATGGCAATGGCATACTCGGCCACTGCAGTTTTCCCAGCTGAAGTGTGTGCCGAAACTAAAACCGACTCCTTTCTTTCTAAACAAGATACAGAAACCTCCTGAAAAGGATCAAGCTTAAATGGGTAGATTTTTGCCCTTTCCCCATTATAAATGGGATCTGAGAGGGTTCCGTGAATTGATTCATCCTTGCTTGAAGCATAACCAGTTGGAACTGCCACCTCATGCACACATGTCCGGGATAAGTTACGCCTCTTGGAAGCAGATTCTTGCTCAGGAACTTCCTGTCTGTCTTTTAAATTATCTTCAAGTTGTTTCCTTTTCAGGGATGAAGGAGATTCATCCATCTGAGGCTCCTTATAATTTAGGGTGTGCACTGAACATTCCAATTTTTGGTCCTCCGAACTGCTAGAAAAATGACAGCAACCTGTACCAGAGCAGCATGAAACATAAAATATCAGGTTTTGTTCAGATCAAAACAACTTTTATGTTTTCTGCAGAGTCCATTCAACAGGCTCTCATTTTGATGAGCAAATGGCAAATGACATGTGTGAGTGTGTGCAGTGGCGATCCGGATTTTAAAAAGGTAGTAAGATGAATTAAAAAAAAAACATGCACATGATATTGTTTACTATTTAAATTTGCAAACCCCAAAATATGCAAGTAAAGAATAATAGACATCGTTCAAATAAAAATTACAGTTACAATCAGGTACAAAAATAAAAATCTGCTGATTTCATTTTTTTGAAAGCAATGTAAAACATCCTCATCGGAAACCTGTAAAAAGAAACTAGTCTGGCAATCTGATCCAACCTGAGTCCATCGGGCCAAGGCATAAAATCGCCTCGAGGTCCAGTAAGATGTCTAATTAGAATATTGAAGGATTAGAATTCCAGAAGTCATAGAAAGTTCTTAACAAATGATAATGGTGCACGCTGCAACCTTCGAGCCGTGTGCTAAATTTTTCTTTTATCCAAATGAATCCAAGATGTCATTTGTGATAAACTGACCCTTGGCAAGCCACTCCACATGCAGGTATAGTGACACATCCAAAGGTGAAGATGTAATTAGCAAGGCAAATACAGTATTCAAAATCAGCCTTCTATAAACGTACATAATCCACGATTCACAGTAATTCATAAAAGTAACATAAGTCTCCAACTCGATGACAACAATTCCAAGTCACCATCCATATGCTCCAAACTTTTTGATAAATATTCATATCTTTGGTAACTAATGAAACACGACAAAAAGACCAAATAATAAATAATAAAATAAATAGCAAACAAGATAAACTAATGAATTTGGGAATTACAAGCTGTCAAGTAGATCCAAAAATAGTTGCTACATAGCAAATAAATTTACAAATCTGCCAAATGCTTGTTAGGTTCTGGTTTGCTAAATAAGCTGGTCCTAATTAGATTAGTTAGTTTCAGCTGGTGTGAAAATTCTCTGTACCTGGATTTAAAAAAGGAAAAGAAAATAACTATGCTTATCAACCTATGAAGTATGAACACACACAGAGACGACAACCCCCAACCCCCCCACCCCCACCCCACACAAAAAAAAAAAAGCAAAAACATAAGACCAGAAAAATAGGATCAGTCTGATAAGATTATAGTTGAGAAAGTGAAGCCTTTTGTCTAGAGCCAATCATAGTAACAGATTCACTTGCATATGTATCAAAGAGCTGCCGAATCATCAAATTTCCGCGTGACTATAAAGATTGTAAAAGAAATCAGTTTATGATTTCTGTTTAGTCCTCTGGTTCAAAAAAAAAAAAAAAAAAAAAAGCTGCTTCAAACGCACATATAAATGCAGAATCGGGCCTCAAGTTTCAACAAAAAAAGAGAAAATAGAGAAAATGATTCCCACCAATATGCTGGCTGAGCAGCCGTGGAAGCGGCAGCCAGTGAGGTGGCGGATCCTGGTAGCGGCGGCGGCAGCTGCGAAGTTGGCTGTCGTGGCGATGGAGGCGACTGTGGAGGGTAGGGTTTGATTTGTAGAGTGCAGTTTGGGCAGAGGAGAGTTCAACGTTTTTTTTTCGTTTCGCAACTTTCCCTATCTATATCTATTTTATCTTATATATATCCTAATTAACGTGAAGTATTAAAGTTAATTCCATCATACTAAATACATAATTTTAATATATAAAGATTAAGTTTTCCTAATTAATGTGAAGTATTAAAGTTTAATGTCATCATACCAAATACATAATTTTAATATGTAGAAGTTGAGTTAATAAGACCACCTTTAGTGGTGAACTCACCCAATCCAATCCAACCCAAATAAGGAAAAGACAAAATAAATATAATAAAAAAAAAAAGAAAAAAGAAATAGAGGGGCTCGGCAGGTGTTGCGATCCAATCTTGGATTGGGATTGTTTTTTATTTTTTTTTTAATTAAACCATTTACATGTGTCAATATATCATTAGTGTAAGTAGATTTTTTTTAAACCAAATCTTATCTTAATAAAAAGATAAGTTTAACAAAAATATTAAAAAATAAAAAATATACCAAAATTCATATTTTTCAATTTCCTACAAATAGAGACCAATCTTGACATATTTTCAGCACACTAATTTGCATTATATATATATGATAATATATTAAATATATATATTTTTTAAAAATATTTAAGATTGGATTGGATTGCTAATAAAGTGTAAAAAATGTAAGATTGAATTGAGATTGAAATTAGGTAGGTGGAAGAGAGAGAAATAAATTTTTTAATAGAGATTGGATTGGATTGGATTGCTGATAAAGATGGTCTAAACCTGTTTTTAATTCATTTGCACATTCCTTTCAACTTCATTTCATATTATTACCGAAGCAATTAATTTGCACAATTTTTTCATTTTCAATTTCATTTCATATTGTTACCGAAGCATTAATAAGACCCTTTCAACTTACGGAAGCATTAATAAGATGCTTCTACATTGATCTATTTGTGCCTATATAAAAAGTCTACAAAGAAGACATCGATGCTATGGGAGTATTAAATTCGTTGACGGGGGAATGTTGTATATAGCATCTTACACCAACTATAAAACATTCCTTCACTAGTAAGCTACAAGACCCAATGCTCTCATACGGTGATATTGTAACACCCCGAGATATTCGGAATAATTACAGCGCCGTAAACTCTTTAAATAAGAATTTACAAGGCTAATTTGAAGAAATGTAAAAATAATACAACAGTACCATTAAAGTTCAAAATACAAAACCAGTTCGAAGAGTACCATTAATCGTTATGTCCATCCACATGAACATAAAATCAATCAATAACGATATAATGACAATTCAACTGGAATAACCTCATGTCCAACAACATGAATAACAATATGTATTATCAAAATTCTCAATATTAAACCAATATTCAAAATACGATACTTACCTTAGAAATGGCGATAAGGGTTGCTACTACGAAAAAGAAATCTTCAACCAACTTGAAGAACTCTCACTCGATCAATCCACCAAAACCCAAACCTTCAACGAACAAGAACACCGGTATAATTAACATTTCCGGATAATCGTTTTAATCATCATAAGAACATCAAAAGGGCGTAATATCCTCAATCATACAAGCTTACTAATCTGCCCTATACCATTTCGGAGTTGAATCAACATTAGGATACTAACCCAACAAGAGCTCGCAGTATCCCATCTAAGATCAAATGCATCATACGGTCGGATTTTTCAATATACCACAAGATAATTCTTCTTACAATGGTTCTAATCATACCCTTCATTAACCCAAAGCAGCAAGATATCGGAATTACCCCAAAGAACACCGTAAAAACCTATTTACTAGGTTCACTTGATTATCATCTTCTTCTTCAAGGAAATAAATCCTAAGTTCGATCCATTAAATGTCCCAATACGCATTATTTCATCATGTAAGAACTTGATAATATCCATAAACTTGTCATAATCAGGTTCGTAGCCTCATGATACCAAGTTTAGGAGTCCAAACACTACAAGGTTCGATTAATATTCTAAACAACGAAGAAGAGCCGAAACATAACCGAAATTATACTTCTAACAACATGATGTTCGACTATGCTTGAATATAACTGAATTGATAATCTCAAAAAATGCTCGAAACATCCCTAAGAATACGTAATCCAGTTGATGAAGAATCACCTACCTCAAAATGGTGAAGAACAAGGAGAAACTTGAAGAAACTCAACACCAAGAGTTTAAACACCAATCCCCAATGGTCTATGATCTTCAAACTCGAGCGAGGATGATGATATGAGAGGTATATGGTGAGGGATAATCTCCAGAGCATGAAAATCAGCTAAGGTATAAGTTAGAAATGAAGTGGGGGTCGAGTTCTATAAATAGAATTATGAGCCATTACGTACGTTACCAGAAGTCTATTACGTACGTAATCTTATTAGCGTACGCTATACTCGAACATTAGCGTACGTTAACGTCTGGCCAGGGCTCACTGGACTGTTTCTGGTATTGGATTACGTACGTTAGCTTAAAGGTTTTACGTACGTTAAAACTACACCTTAGCGTACGTTAAAACTTCCCCTTAGCGTACGTTAAGTCCGTTGACCTGCATAGCTGGAAAGCCGTCCAGGTTCATGTGAGTGATCTCCTCGCATCTTCGTCAAGCCCCACACGCCGACCCTTGTCTGATTCTGAGTTGACTATGCTTACGTACATTAAGCTACACCTGTAACGTACGTTATACTACAGTCGTAGCGTACGTTATGGTCATCCTTTAGCGTACGTTAAGACGTGCAGGATTATGCATGCATGCATGGGAAAGGAGTACAAAAACGTAGGGATACGAATACAGGAAACTGATCATCGATTAATATGTCACAAAGTCAAATCTTACAAGATCGAATACAGGATAAATACACCTTAATTATCCGGGCATTACATACTACCCCTCTAAAAAGAAGTTTCGGCCCGAAACTTAAAGCGAAAACAATTCCGGGTATCTCGACTTCATACTATCTTCAGTCTCCCAAGTTGCTTCTTCGACTCCATGTCGAGACCACTGAACTTTTACCAAGGAGATCGGTTTATTCCTCAATTTCTTGACACAACTCTCAAGTATCTTGATTGGCTTTTCTTCGAACGAGCCATCATTAGCCACTCCAATCACGCCAAAATCAATGATATGACTGGGATCCGGTACATATTTCCGCAATTGGGATACGTGGAATACATTATGAACGTGACTCAGTGCTGGCGGTAAAGCCAACCTGTATGCCAATTCCCCAACTCTTTCAAGGATCTCGAATGGCCCGATATATCTCGGACTCAGCTTTCCTTTCCTCCCAAATCGGAAAATTCCCCGAGTAGGAGAAACCTTCAATAATACATGGTCCCCAATCTCAAACTCCAACGGGAGACGGCGCACATCTGCATAAGACTTCTGTCGACTCTTAGCAGTCAACAGCCTTTCGCGAATCAGGGCTACCTTCTCTTGCGTCTGAACTATCAATTCTGGTTCCGTCCCGATTAAGTCGGAAGAATCATCCCAACACAGGGGCGATCGGCATCTTCTCCCGTACAACACTTCAAACGGTGCCATCTTAATGGAAGCATGCCAACTATTGTTATAGGTGAATTCAATCAATGGCAAATGAACCTCCCAATCGGTTGACCAATCTAAGGCACAAGCTCTAAGCATATCCTATACTGTCTGTATAGTCCTCTCGGACTGACCGTCCATCTTAGGATGATAGGCCGTGCTAAAGTTCAGCTCGGTTCCCAAGGCCTTCTGAATTGCCTTCCAAAAATGCGACACGAAGCGACCATCTCGATCCGAAATAATGGTCTTCGGAGTACCATGCAATCGAACTATTTCCGCAACAAACACTCGTGCTAATTTCTCGGGTCCCCAAGTGTCTTTAATTCCTAGGAAATGAGCCGAATTGGTTTGGTGATCAACTACAACCCAAATCATATTCATTCCCGTATTGGTCCTTGGCATATTGGTGATGAAGTCCATCGATATATCCTCCCACTTCCACTCAGGGATCGGAAGTGGCTTTAATATCCCGGCAGGCCGCTGATGTTCAATCTTAACCTGCTGACAGGTTAAACATTTCGAAACATATTCAACTACGTTCTTCTTCATATTTGTCACATCCCGGGACCCCTCCGCCGTAGCATGATATTGTCCGCTCTGGGCGCTCTTCTCTGAGTTAGCCCTCACAGTTTTGTTTCTGGGAACCCATCGAGCAGCTTCCCAGGAGGTCACCCATCCTGAGATTGCTCTCGCCTCGAGCACGCTTAACTTCGGAGTTCTCATCACCCCGAAGCCACTGGGCTCCCAAAAGGCCTCATGCTATTAGGTGTCATGTCACGCTCAAATAAGGCACTTCGCCCGCTCTCTGCTAGTCGGTGTGGGATATCACAATCCGCCCCTCCTCAAAGAACCCGACGCCCTCGTCGGCACACTCGCACGACATGGCAGAGTGGCTCCGATACCAAACTGTCACATCCCGGGACCCCTCCGCTGTAGCATGATATTGTCCGCTCTGGGCGCTCTCCTCTGAGCTGGCCCTCACGGTTTTGTTTCTGGGAACCCAGCGAGCATCTTCCCAGGAGGTCACCCATCCTGAGATTGCTCTCGCCTCGAGCACGCTTAACTTCGTAGTTCTCATCACCCCAAAGCTACTGGGCTCCCAAAAGGCCTCATGCTATTAGGTGTCATGTCACGCTCAAATAAGGCACTTCGCCCGCTCTCTGCTAGTCGGTGTGGGATATCACAATATTTCCCCACCAGAAAATTTGTTTTAGATCCTTATACATCTTGCTGGTGCCTGGGTGAATAGAATAGAGGGTGCTGTGAGATTCCTTCAGAATTGTCTGCCTCAAAACATCATCATCGGGAACGCACAGTCGATTCCGAAATCTCAAAACTCCATCATCTTGTATCACGAATCCTGGGGCTTTCCCTTTCTTTGCTTCGTCACATAACCGAAGAATCAGAGAATCATTCAACTGCTTAGATTTGATTTCCTCGACTAGTGACGAAGTTAGTTCCATCACGTATAATTGCCCTTGGACTCCTTGTGACCATACTTCAATACCTTCGCGGATCAGTTCTCGTTGAATGCTGGTTTGGGACGTAAGCGCTTCCAATCAGCTACCACATTTGCTTTGCCTGGATGATAAAGAATCTCCAGGTCATAATCCTTGATTAATTCCAGCCACTTTCTCTACCTCATATTTAATTCCTTCTGACTGAAAATATACTTAAGGCTCTTATGATCTGTGAAGATCTGACAATGAGTGCCATACAAATAATGTCGCCAAATTTTCAAAGCAAAGACCACAGCTGATAACTCCAGATCATGAGTCGGGTAATTAACTTCGTATGGTTTCAACTGTCGAGAGACATAGGCAATCACCTTATCCTTTTGCATCAACACACATCCCAGACCCTGATTTGAAGCGTCGCTGTATACCATGAATCCCTCAGTTCCATCTGGTAACGCTAGTATAGGTGCTGTCGTCAGTCTTCTCTTAAGTTCATCAAAACTAGCCTGGCACTTCTCATTCCACAGGAATTTCTGAGTCTTCTGTAACAGCTGAGTAAGCGGACGAGCAATTTTGGAAAATCCTTCAACAAAACGGCGATAATATCCAGCAAGTCCTAAGAAACTTCAGACTTCTTTCACATTACTAGGAGATTCTCATCCCAAGATTGCTTCGACTTTCTTCGGATCTACCTGAACTCCGTCAGCTGATATCACATGCCCAAGGAAGGTTACTTCCTTAAGCCAGAACTCGCATTTAGAAAGTTTCGCATAAAGCTGTTCATTCCTCAAAGTGCTCAAAACGATACGCAAATGCTTTGTATGTTCCTCTGCGTCTTTAGAATAGATCAAGATGTCATCTATGAAAACGACCACAAATTTATCCAAGTATTCTAAGAATACTCGATTCATCAATTGCATGAATACCGCAGGAGCATTGGTATGTCCGAATGGCATCACCACGAACTCATAGTGCCCGTACCGGGATCTGAAAGCAGATTTCGGTATATTCGATTCCTTAATTCTCAACTGATGGTATCCTGATCGCAAGTCAATCTTCGAGAATATTCTGGCCCCCTGCAGTTGGTCAAACAAGTCGTCGATCCGTGGTATAGGATACTTGTTCTTGATCGTCACCTTGTTTAGCTCTCTGTAATCAATACATAATTGGAGGGATCCATATTTCTTCCGGACAAAGAGAACGGGTGCTCCCCAAGGAGAAACGCTAGGTTGAATGTAACCCTTCTGCAATAATTCCTCCAGCTGCCTCTTTAGTTCATACATCTCGGTTGGCGCCATACGGTATGGTGTTCTGGAAATAGGAGCGGCTTCAGGTCTAATTCGATATTGAACTCTACTTCTCTCCGCGGAGGTAACCCAAGTAGTTCGTCAGGGAATACACTGAGAATTCGTTCACAACTGGAATAGATGAGATTCCTACTCCTTCTTCTTTCTTCATGACATAACACCACAATCCGTGACAACCCTGCTTCAGTAATTTCACTACTCTCATGGCTTTGATCAATTTTCCTGAGCTTCCCGGTCTCCATCCTTTGAATAAATGTTCAGATCCGTCATCAGCAATGATAGAAATGACTCTATTTCGGTAATTTAAAATAGCCCCATAACGGTTGAGCTAATCGTCTCCGAGAATTAGATCGTCACCATGGATGTCGACTACAATAAGATTTGATGGCCAATCTTTCCCTTCTATAGACACTGGAAAATCTTTAGTCTCTAGGGTTCCCACAATTCTCTCTCCGCTCGGTAATCCCACAACATAAGGCTCACAATTATACAAACATGAGATTTTCAAACGATTAACACAGTTCAATGTTATGAAAGAATGCGTAGCTCCTGAATCGAATAAGACACTAACTGGTTGCAAAAGGATCTGAATTGTACCTGATGCAACAGTAGTGTTTTGATCGTCTGACCTCCTCATCTCGTAAAGGCGCGGAGGAACGGACCCTGAACGCCTCTCTTTTCCCAACATTCTGCTGCTGGAATCCACTTTGTTGTGTCTGGTTCACACTTGCCTCTTTCGGAACCGGTGCAGGAGTGCGAGTACCAATAGATCTAGTCACATTTCCACAAAAAGTCTCATGATGGCCTTCCTGTCCGCACTCGAAACAGGTCACAGAAGGTGCGTAGCAATCACGTCGGACATGCCCTGATTTACCACAGTTATAACATTTCTTCGCTGCGTCTGAAACTGTTGATGCTGTCCGGAACTTCTTTCCGCCTCGGGAAGGATGCGGAGGTCTCCTAGATGAATGAAATGAAGACTGGCCCTTGCGGGGCCCACCACTCTTGTTCTCCGAGAAGTTGCCAGACACTTTCTGCTTCTTTGCCTCTGTCGATTTCTCCACTGCTGTCTCTTTCATGTCGTAGGCCAATGCTTTGTCCTGATACTATCGCAAGATAGCACATTCAAATCCGGACATATATTGTTGAATCTCGGGTTTCATCCGCATGTCGAAATGGAAAATCCTTTCTGCCTCGGCCCTGACCAAGTGTCGCACACAAGTCAGCTGGTGATTAAAAGTCTTGATTATATCTGTCACAAATGCCTTCGAACTCTATGGGGAGAAAAACTCTCGGACTCTAGCCTCTCTAACGGGACGAGGACAATATTGTGCTTCCATCATTAATCTGAATTCCGTCCAGTCAGCATTATGATCCTCAGGTCGAACAGCCTCCCACCAGTCGAAAGCCTTCCCAGTCAGAAAATACTGGGCAATAGGAACCTTTCGGTCATCGGGACAATTGATCCCTGCAAATATCTTTTCCAACTCCTTCAGCCAGTGATCCCAAGTAGGCATCTCAGCTGAACCGTCAAATTTTGGTCGGTATAATTTGACCACCTCCGTAAGCCACTTGTCACCCCGATTATCCTCGTTGCGCTGCTGGCCCATCGCGATCTGCATGCGGTCAACCACCTGAGCGAACTGGGTCATCTGAGCGACCATCTGCTGAAGCACCCCCGACATGTTAGGATTTGCGTTATCATTTGCTGATCCTTGTTGTCCTCCAGAATGAGAGTCGGTTCGACTAGCTGATAATTTTGGGGTAGTCGCTGAATCCTCCTGTCTCGCATTACCACGTCCGCATCCACGACCTCCCCTCAACATACTGTAAACACGAATACTCAATATCCAGGGCAAAATTTTCTAAAAGAAAGTCCGTCAATATTCACAAAACAGAAATTAAGTAAAACGGTAGTATAAGAGATTAGGAGACTTACAACCACGGTCCACATGACGACGCTGGATGAGCAGTGATGTTACAAACGACCCATAAATCAAATAATGTAAACGTACCCAACTAAACCCGACTGCCAAGATATCCATGAATCTTAGCTCTGATACCATATTCTGTAACACCCCGAGATATTCAGAATAATTACAGCGCCGTAAACTCTTTAAATAAGAATTTACAAGGCTAATTTGAAGAAATGTAAAAATAATACAACAGTACCATTAAAGTTCAAAATACAAAACCAGTTCGAACAATTCAAATGAGTCCATTATTACAACCGTTTCAAAACATCAATAAGACACGCGTACTCGAGTACTAAAAGTAAACCAGAAAGACAAGGTGACGACAACTAACATCACTGAGCCCTTTCGTCGTCATGTCGGTACTGTGGTTGTTTCCCCGCTCCTCGGCTATCTGAACATCAAAACAAATGTCCGCCCCCGAAGGGGTTAGCAAAACGATGCTAGTACAAGTATCATAATACACAAAACGGTGCATAATAAAACACACAATACGGACTTCCGCTACCGGAATCCAACAATGCGAATCCACATGACTCCATCAACATAACAAAGGGTAATCCAACGATCCAACGCCCTCAGCATAGATCCCCATGATGATCCCGTCGGACCAACGCATGGTAGAAAACCCGTCCAACGATCCAGCACCCTCAGCATAGATCCCCATGATGATCCCGTCAGACCAACGCATAGTGGACATCCGATTCAGCGTCCTCAACATAGATCACGTGATCTCATAGGATCAACACAACATACACGAACAAAACTATGCATACACATATGCAAGATATCGATATGTCCATCCACATGAACATAAAATCAATCAATAACGATATAATGACAATTCAACTCGAATAACCTCATGTCCAAAAACATGAATAACAATATGTATTATCAAAATCCTCAATATTAAACCAATATTCAAAATACGATACTTGCCTTAGAAATGGCGATAAGGGTTGCTACTACGAAAAAGAAATCTTCAACGAGCTCGAAGAACTCTTACTCGATCAATCCACCAAAACCCGAACATTCAACGAACAAGAACACTGGTATAACTAACGTTTCCGGATAATCGTTTTAATCATCATAAGAACATCAAAAGGGCGTAATATCCTCAATCATACAAGCTTACTAATCTGCCCTATACTATTTCGGAGTTGAATCAACATTAGGATACTAACCCGACAAGAGCTCGCAGTATCCCATCTAAGATCAAATGCATCCTACGGTCGGATTCTTCAATATACCACAAGATAATTCTTCTTACAATGGTTCTAATCATACTCTTCATTAACCCAAAGCAGCAAGATATCGGAATTACCCCAAATAACACCGTAAAAACTTTTTTACTAGGTTCACTTGATTATCATCTTCTTCTTCAAGGAAATAAATCATAAGTTCAATCCATTAAATGTCCCAATACGCATTATTTCATCATGTAAGAACTTGATAATATCCATAAACTTGCCATAATCAGGTTCGTAGCCTCATGATACCAAGTTTAGGAGTCCAAACACTACAAGGTTCGATTAATATTCTAAACAACGAAGAAGAGCCGAAACATAACCGAAATTATACTTCTAACAACATGATGTTCGACTATGCCTGAATATAACTGAATTGATAATCTCAAAAAATGCTCAAAACATCCCTAAGAATACGTAATCCAGTTGATGAAGAATCACTTACCTCAAAATGGTGAAGAACAAGGAGAAACTTGAAGAAACTCAACACCGAGAGTTTAAACACCAATCCCTAATGGTCTATGATCTTCAAACTCGAGCGAGGATGATGATATGAGAGGTATATGGTGAGGGATAATCTCCAGAGCATGAAAATCATCCAAGGTAGAAGTTAGAAATGAAGTGGGGTTCGAGTTCTATAAATAGAATTATGAGCCATTACGTACGTTACCATAAGTCTATTACGTACGTAACCTTATTAGCGTACGCTATACTCGAACATTAGCGTACGTTAACGTCTGGACAGGGCTCACTGGACTGTTTCTGGTATTGGCTTACGTACATTAGCTTAAAGGTTTTACGTACGTTAAAACTACACCTTAGCGTATGTTAAAACTTCCCCTTAGCGTACGTTAAGTCTGTTGACTTGCATAGCTGGAAAGCCGTCCAGGTTCATGTAAGTGATCTCCTCGCATCTTCGTCAAGCCCCACACGCCGACCCTTGTCTGATTCCGAGTTGACTATGCTTACGTACGTTAAGCTACACCTGTAACGTACGTTATACTACGAAGGCACGTTATGGTCATCCTTTAGCGTACGTTAAGACGTGCAGGATTATGCATGCATGCATGGGAAAGGAGTACAAAAACGTAGGGATACGAATACGGGAAACTAATCATCGATTAATATGTCACAAAGTCGAATCTTACAAGATCGAATACAGGATAAATACACCTTAATTATGCAGGCATTATAGATATGCCTCAAGTGAGTTATATGCGTACAATATCCATTAGTTTCATGTGAGGTTAAAAACCTTAACCATGTATTTTACATTATTAACATGTGGAATTGACAGGGAAATGTAACACTTTATGTCAAGGAACAATATGGCACAACTTTTGAGTCGTAAACTAGAAGAAGATTGCCTCACATGCATGAAGGTGTTCAAGGGACGAATGTTAAACAATCAGTAGGACCGTAGGAATAATGTACAAATGAAGACGTGAATTATATACTCCAAAAACTTTTTATATAATAGCTTTCTTTTGTTTCTATTATTATTATTATTAAGTGAGTCTCTTTTTACTTTGAACCAACCTGTTAAGTTATGCTACAATAATCGAGCTTTGTCGACTCTCCTATAGATGCGTTGGGATGTTGTAAGTGACATGACAACTAAAATGTCAAGATCGATACACGACCCTTTTTATTTGAGGTTTAAATTTTAGCTTCTGATTTGAGGTCTACATTTTATTTTTTATGTGAATTTTAGCTTCTTATTTGAGGTCTACATTTTATGTTTTTATGTGATGGTAAAAATGTCAACTTTTTTAGCTAACTGGTGAAAAGTATCGACTCTCATGTAGTTGCACGATGGCATGGAAACAAAATTTGTAGACATGCATGGCTGATTTTCATTTGATGGTAAAAAGGTCACTTTTAGTATTTACCAAAGGTAATTACATATATAATTGCACCAAATATTAGTTAGCATACCATGTGGTATCTCACATAGAACATCACACATAAAAGAGCAAGTACAAATGTATAATATAGTGTGTTGTTTTATCATGATATCACATGAAAGTTACATTTATTTTATGTTAAAACCTATTGAGAAAGTGAACACAAACAAATATCATTTCCTGAAAACTAATACTTATACAGTTATACGATTATGATACAAGGGTTAAATCACCTGAAATATTTTGAATGAAATGCTATTTTGGCTTTCATTAAAAAATTATCATTACATTTACTTTGAAAACTTAATTACTTATTGTATAAGTCGGTGTGTTCAAAAAATAATCTCATACATGAACTAATTTTTTTTCTTTGATTTTAAAATGTTAGACTTATCGATCTATTACTTATAATACAAATATACAAACAATGGATTATATCATAAAACTCAAAATTATGGAATAAAGTGTGCATTTACTAAACGAAAATAAAGAATAAAACTACTTTAACTGAAACATCTATCTCACGAGAAACACATGAACAAGAAGAATTAAACACATGAACAAGAGGGTTTTGATACTAAAATCAAGCCTAAACTACAATATTAATATGTGCTTTTACGATGAAGTATTGGATGTCTAAAAAAGTTGAGTTTTAGACATAGGCAAAAGTTCAATTTTTTTATCAAAAAACAAAGCCGGTGCATCGCACGGGTCCGAATGTCTCGTCTACTAAAAGATTCAGTCCCTATAATAAATAGGGAGTCTTGGTGTCTTTAATTTTTATGTATAAAGTTAAATGATGGGAATGTGAAAGATGTAGTCTATTCATATCTACCAAAAGAGTTACCTACTAAAAGATTCAGTCCTTATAATAAATGGGGAGTCTTGTTGACTTTGATTTTTATGTATAAAGTTAAATGATGGGAATATGGAAGCTATAGTCTCTTCATATCTACAAAAAGAGTTACGCACATAATTATTGCTAAAAAATCTTCGTATGCTCATAAGTTATGTTAGTCTTTCCATGATTCTCATAAGTTACATGGAGCATTCAACTTATGAGAAAGCATAAATAGCATGCGAATCAAGCTACCATTATGAGTCCTAAAGAAGAAGGAATTCTATCTTCCAGCAATGTATTCCAATCATCATCCCATGTTCAGTTTGGCAACCAAAACCACCATGCTGCCAGTCGTGTTGCGAAAAAGATAAATACTTCAAAGACCATTTCATGACTGAAAGAAAGAGAAGAGAGAAACTGTGCCAAAAAATTATAGCCCTCTCTGTTTTGGTCCGTGGCCTTAAAAAGGTACCCCTTTTAAAGATTTTATAATAAATTCTATCATGCATATGTTCTTATATGGTATTATATTATGTTACTATTTTGTAGATGGATGTGGCTTCTATTCTTGGAGATGCAATCAAGTACTTGAAAAACCTTCAACAAAAAGTGAAGACACTTGAGGAACAAACCAAAAAAAATCAAATGTAGAATCAGTGGTTTTTGTTAAAAGATATGAGGTGTTAGATGATGGTGTGAAATCTCTTCATCCAGCAAAAAATCTCAGGATCAACTGCCTGAAATCGAGGAACGATTTTCAGGCAAGGATGCTTTCATCAGAGTTCATTGTGAGAAAAAAAACTGGTATAGTAGAAGAAATACTAGATGATATTGAGAAACTTCATCTATCTGTTATCAATACCACTGCATTGACTTTTGCCAATTATGCACTCGATATAACTGTAGTAGCCATGGTAAAAAACAATTTCATATCTTTTGTTCGTATTGCTCATTGATGTTTAATGTTTTAAGATGGTGTTGTTACCCAAAATATTATCCGGAGATGATATTGCTGGAATGGTCGAGTAACAAACAAATACGAGAGCACGTCCGTGGGGAAAGTAAATAACACAAAATTTGCCGGGGTTGTTAGTCCCGGGCTTGAATGCTCTCGCGAGATATTATTAATACAAATACTTAGGAGTACAAATATTAATGTTAGAGTACAATTACAATGAGTGTAAAGACCCTAGTTAGCTTAGCTCTTGAGCATTGAAGATTGCCGGAAGAACCAGAGATGATGCTCTGTGAGTTCTTGTAACAACGATGGAGTGTTGTGCTCACTATGAGAAATCGACGGTCCCTCACAGCGTGTATTAGCTGAATGTTTGAGCTTCCGGACTTGCAGATCTCTTCGAATCTGAACTGTAGGGAGTTCTTGCCTCTGTTGACCGTCTTTTGGTT
Source organism: Orobanche coerulescens (assembly GCA_033398695.1). Taxonomy (NCBI): domain Eukaryota; kingdom Viridiplantae; phylum Streptophyta; class Magnoliopsida; order Lamiales; family Orobanchaceae; genus Orobanche; species Orobanche coerulescens. Next base: position 59,914,367 of record CM065803.1, read on the forward strand.
AAGAGGAACTGAGAGAGAAATCCTAAAAATAGATTCAAGAGAGAAGCCGAGAGTCTGAAAGTCTGAACGCTTTTTTGGAACTTTCGTGAACCTTTTCCAGAACCCTTTTTCCATTTGCTGGAGGTTCTCTATTTATAGGACTGGGAGTCGCTGGGCGATCGCCTCTGCTGTATTATAATAAGCGGACGATCGTATTTAGCACATGGGTTGGTCTCCTTAAAGTCCGAAGAAGTTGCTGGCTGCCAGAAGTGCGGACCAATGAGAGGCCAACACGCGTCTATGTTGCTGTCTTGGGAGGCCCTACTTAGGACCTTTCGGCGGGTCTGTCGGTAGGTGAGGCCGTCTTCATCACTGACAGCTGCTGATGGGCTGGAGTCAACGATCCATGTTCTGCGGTGCCTTTCGTGGATCTGCACATGGGTCCTTGCTTCGTGAACCAGTCTTCGTAGACTTTGACGGACGATGGCTTTGTTCGTGGCACAGAACGGTCGTCCTTGGTCGGGCACCAGAGTCGATCGCTAAGTGCCAAAAGGCGATCGCCTTGGGAGTCGATCGCTATATACTCGAAGATGGACTGCTACCTTTGTTTTGGCAAGTTTATCATAGCTCGTTTGGTCGTGAACTCGGTCGCTCGGCCCTTATACCGATCGCCGTCGAGGCGTATAAATCGCCGTACAACAATTGCCCCCAGCTCGCTCCGATGTTGGAGACGTGGGGTGAGGTGGTTCTATTGGCGATCGCTTAACTTTGACGAGTGACTCAGCATTTTACGGAATAGACGATCATCTTTGGGGGATTGGTTTTGAATATGGACGACCTAGTCGGTCGCTGAAATGAGCGGGAAATGACTGCGGTTGTGGAAAAGTCACCGGGGCACGTATCGAGTTCTTGTTTGGGGAGATCGACAGTTAGTTAAGACTCCTCGTCTGGCGTGTCCTTTAAACGATGCGTACGCGGGTTTCAAGGGAGGCATTGATTGCGACTCTGACTGACGGTTGCACTTCAGCCCTCGAGATTTTCCTTATTTGCACGGGAGCCCCCGCCTTCTCCTATAAAAAGGGTCTGGGTTATATAATTAGAAACCTTATGCGATTTCATCAGAGAGGAAGATAGCCGAAAATTTTCTGAAGCTCTTGTCTGCCGATCGTCGATCGACTCAATCCTTTGGTAAGAAACAATCCTCTTTCTCCTCTTTTCTTTTCGAGAATGTCTGGAGTATCTTCATCGTCAGAAACGGGCACCACCTCCGCCGCCGGGACTTCGAATGTCTGGGAAGGACCCTCCTCGGGATTCCATCTGGAGACGGCTGCCGCGGCTATCCGCACCAGTATTAATCCCGCGGAAGTCGAGGCACTATTCAACGAGGCCGATGCCGCTAGGGAGGCGGCGGCTGAAAAAACGTTTGCTGGTGGAGAAGGATTTGGCAGTTAGGGCGTACTGGGAGCAACATAGCGCCTTTGGCCAAGCCTACTTGGCCTTCGCAGAAATCATGGAGAGGTTGGCCGGTCCGTATCCCAAGTTCGACTATCGGGAGTACTCGATCGCCCATCCCTATCAATCCGCGAAGCGGTCGCTGTTTCGGGCCGCGCAGCGCTCTCAGTGGTCCCTCGGCCAGATCAGGAGCTCGGCGAACAGGAAGGACCTGGCCATCTAGAGTGCGAGGTACCATATCCCTTCAGATGTGGATCTTTTCGCGCCGGCCGAGAACGAGCGAGCCGACCAACCTCCGGAGGGTATGGTCGCCGTGAATGAGGCGATAATGGAGTCTGGGTTGCGGTTCCCTCTGTCGTTTGCTGTCTCCCATCTGTTGGTCACTTGGAATGTGGCGCCTCGTCAGCTAACGCCGAACGCCTGGCTCCAGATCGTCTGTGCCCTCACCTTGTTCGGTGGTCACCGACTGTACCGCCTTCCCTCGCCGTTGGAGATGAACCACCTGTTCAAGCTGACGGTTCAGAAGGGGTCCATTAGTGGCTACCATATCCAGGGCTGTCCCGATCGGGTGATCCTTGGGGTCCCCAACAAGGTGCGGGGCGATCCGGTGAAATGGTTATGGGTCGGCGGTGCATGGAAGGCATCAGTGAGCGACAATCCCACGGGCGAGCTGGATATTCCCACTGGCTTTCGGGAGAGGAATCCGAGTAAGGGTTCTGACTCTCCATTTGTTCGGATATGTTCTGAACTGATCTAATTTGGTCTTCCTTTTGCAGGTTTCCCTATTCCGGCGGCTGACGAGCTGCCTTTCGATTTTCTAGTCATCTGGGAACGGATACGTAGTCTTCCGGACGACGATTTAAATGCTCGCCGGATTAACAAAGAGAGCTGTTGGCTGTCTGCTCGGTTATTCCATTTTCCGCGACACCTTTCGGTCCCAGGTATGAATTTCTACGATCTCCTTTTGCTTGGCGATCGTCCTGTTTGAAGAATGTGTCTAACCGTTTGTTTGATCATTTCTTCTTGCAGAGGTCCGCTTCCCTCGCTTCTTGGAGCCTCCGCCGAAGATTTCCATGTCGAACCCCGGAGTTTTGAGTCGCCTGCGCCAGAAGAAGTCGAGTCGAGTTCCTCCGGTGGTGCTACATCTTATTCCGGAGGTGAGGCCTCATGTAGAGCCGATTGCAGCGGAGGGGGAGGTTCGGGAGGAGGAACACCGGCTGAACTGCAAGCGACAGAGGTCGGGGGAACCCCCAGTCTCTGCCCCTGTTGGTGAGCCGCCGATCGCCGCGCCTCCGCTCACCGCGGTCCCCTTGGTGGATGAGCCTACGCCTTCGTCGGCTTTCTTGCAAGCCATGGCTATTGCCGAGGCCGAGACCCCTCGCGGGAAACCGTACTTCGGTCGCGACCCCGAGAAAGCCGAGAGGTAAACTTTGTTTGTTTTGCTGAGTTTTGTCACTTGCGTAGGAGATGTACTAACTCTTATGTTCTTGATGCAGGATCCGCTGCACTAACCCGGCTTGCTCGCCGTTGGTATTGGATTTTCTCGTGAGCCGATCTCCTTGCGAGGCCTGTGACGTCCCGCAATACGTCACCCGAGCTGTTTCTGCTCTGCCGAAGGCCTGGACGACTGACTTGGATGTGTTCGCCCGCCAGCGATCCGGGGACACGATGCAGGCTGCCTTCGCCCTCTCCCTCCAGGCGGCGACGATGGCTGCCCAAACTGTGAAGGAATTCGAAGGGCGTCCTTCTACTTCCCGTCTTCAGGCGGACCTCGAGGCCGCTCGGAAAAAGAACTCTGAGTTTGCCGACAGGATCGTGGCTATGGAGAAGGACTCCTTGGATGCGGCTAAACGGGCAAGTCAGGATCTTGAGCTGGCGATATAGGATTTTGAGCGAGCCCGGGCGACGGTCGACCGGCTTCGAGATCAGATGACAGAGGCCCGTCAGTCGTACGCGGCTGCTCAGAAGGAATCCGACCAGCTGAAGGTGGCCGTTGCTCGGCTGACTAGCGAGCTGGCGTCGTCGAGGGGAGAAACGGCTGTTAAGGAGTCCGAGCTCCAGGGTGCGCATCAGGCAGTTGCGGAGTTGAAAGGAAAGCTGGAGACCACCGAGGCTGATCTATTTCTCAACGTGGAGTTCGTCAGCGAGTTTGCCTATTACATGGCGTTCGCTGACTCGCTCCGCGCCGCTAAGAAGGGAGGGCTGGAGGTCGGCCCTCTGGCTGAAAACTTCAAGGCATACGCGCTGGAGCATCCTCTTCATCCTGCATTCTCCGTGATGATCTTGGACCTCCGGATATCGGTGTAGACCTGAACTGGTACCCGACTCCCGAAAATCTTGTTCATCCAAATACCCTGGAGGACGGGGAGGCCATTCCGGAAGCCGGCGGGGGGGCGCAGGCCGATCCAGTGGTCGAAGGTGAAGGCCAGGCAGGGGCAGCCTGAGGGTCTACGTCCTTCTTTTTGTTTTTGTTTTTGCCTTGTAATTATTGTAGCTTTCCTTGTACTTTAGCCTTCGGGCGACCGTGTTTGTACTTTTGCATTCCAAGTAATGAAATAAAAGTTTGCTTCTTTGATGTATTGCGTGAATGATTGTTTTTCTGAGTCTTTGCATGACTTTATACAAGTGTGTGAGGAAAGATTGTTGCGTGTACAGCTCCAAGTGAATTGATAAACTCATATTGATAACTTTTTACAACAAAATCGATCGCTGCACATACATATGAAAAATGCTGATCTCCGTATGTAATTGAATAAGGACGATCGTCGTATATATAGCTCCGCTTCCCCCTTGTTTTTGTTTCCTTAGTGAAAGTAAGGGGACGAAAATAAATCATTGAGTGAGCGGTCTTCAATTTTGTAGTTTCCTCGAGGAAGGCCGTCCATCTCGGTCTAGAGGAACCGTGCACGATTGCAGAGTTCGATGGAACCGACCTCCATGACCATGTCTTGTGCGTGAGCGACATTCCGTCTGATGGCCATGTTCTAGCGACTCACTTAATTGTGAGGGTCCTCCGTAGGCTGCGCCCACCTCGTATTTAAATGAAGGGCATGCGGTCTTGGTCTGGAGGAGTCCTTGCGCGGGGCATCGTCGGATTAATCGACTCCACGACCGCGGCTTGTTAGCACTTTTCTACCTCGGACCGCCATTTTTAGATGGCGATCCTCGACGGTATACGTTGTGATGGGGGGAGGGACGCGTCGCATTGTCCGGATCCACCATGTTAGGTGATGGACCTTTGAGGGCGGGCGAACGTGTCCACAGATCTGTTTTGGAGGGCCCTTCGGCTACGCCCGCCTCGTATTTAAACGAAGGGCGAGCGATCGTGGCCCAAAGGGACCTTGCACGGGCACAGAGAATAGTTCCATCGTCCTCCACAGCCATGTCGACACTCTTCTACCTCGGACCATCATGTCAGATGACGATCCTCGATGGTATACGTTGTGTAAGGGGAGGCGATCGCTTGCCTAGGTTCTTCATGTTGATGACGAACTTTAGAGGGCGAGCGAGTCATCTTCTAATTTGTTTTTGGAGGGTCCTTCGGCTACGCCCGCCTCGTATTTAAACGAAGGGCGAGCGATCGAAGCCTAAAGGAACCTTGCACAAACGGATCATCGGTTTCATCGACCTTCGCGACCATGGCGACACTTTTCTACCTCGGACCATCATGTCAGATGATGATCCTCGACGGTATACATTTTGCTAGGGGAGGCGATCGCTGCCTAGGTCCATCATGTTGATGACGAACTCTAGAGGGCGAGCGAGTCATCCTCTTTTTCGAAGTGTTTGCTCAGGCAGTAGCCTTTGGTTTGATGAGGCGGGAATCGGGGAGAGACTTCCGAAGTTCCCTCCTCTTGATTGAAGCATATAGATCCGATTGCCGAGGTTGATCGAGGGGTCGGCTCGTATGATCTTTCTGGCCTGTTCGCGTTCGACTCTGGCGACCACATCGGGAGATCGATGGGGCTCCGACTAAGCCAATAAACCGTCCAACTTGCCCTCCTCGAACAATCTCCAGAGTTGTCTGAGGAGGTCGCGGCATTGGTTGGTGCTGTGGCTGGGACTCTTGTGGTAAGCACAATATTGATTGTGGTCCAGATGACCGTTGTCCCTTATCGCCTTTGGCTTGTTTAGCGGTTCGCGTCCCTTGATGGCATAAAAAATATGGGCCGGAGTTCGGTTGAACTTGTGGAGGAGATGGTCTTCCACATCCTCGAAGGCCATGAGATCACCGGGTGTCTTGGCGATTGCTATTTTGGTTTTGACGATCGCCGTCTTTCGGACAGGAGGCGGCATCCCCTCGCCTAGGCAGAGGGTGAGCAACCTCTGCCTGGCCAGAAAGTCGACAGCCTTAGTGTGGAAGATCGCATAGGTTGGGGGATGTCCTTTGTGAGGTGCCTAAACATGGGCGAATGACCATAGAATCCCCCCAGGACCGAGTAGAGAGCGAGCTCGTCGCTGATGGGCTCACCGGTGAGGACTATTTCATCCACCCGATCGATGTAATCTGCATCGGATTCGTCTTCCCCCTGCCTGATTTTCATCATGCGGTGGGGGCCTTCTGGTCTGGCGGCCTTGGCGGCGAAGTATGACGTGAAGTCGCTCGCCAGTTTCTCAAAGGAAATGATTCATCTTGGTGGTAGTGAGACGTACCACCTACGGGCCAGCTCGCCCAAGGTTAACAGGAATATTCGGTACTTGGTCGCGTCTGATGCCCCACACCCGGTCATGTAAATCCGAAACTTGCTTAGGTGAGTCTCGGGGTCCGAATTTGCTTATGTATAAAGTTAAATGATGGGAATATGGAAGCTGTAGTCTCTTCATATCTACAAAAAGAGTTACACACATAATTATTGCTAAAAACTCTTCATACGCTTATAAGTTATGTTAGTCTTTTCATGATTCTCATAAGTTACATGGAGCATTCAACTTATGAGAAAGCATAAATAGCATGCGAATCAAGCTACCATTATGAGTCCTAAAGAAGAAGGAATTCTATCTTCCAGCAATGTATTCCAATCATCATCCCGTGTTCAGTTTGGCAACCAAAACCACCATGATGCCAGTCGTGTTGCGAAAAAGATAAATACTTCAAAGACCATTTCATGACTGAAAGAAAGAGAAGAGAGAAACTGAGCCAAAAAATTATAGCCCTCTCTGTTTTGGTCCCTGGCCTTAAAAAGGTACCCCTTTTAAAGATTTTATAATAAATTCTATCATGCATATGTTCTTATATGGTATTATATTATGTTACTATTTGTAGATGGATGTGGCTTCTATTCTTGGAGATGCAATCAAGTACTTGAAAAAACTTCAAGAAAAAGTGAAGACACTTGAGGAACAAACCAAAAAAAAAAATCAAATGTAGAATCAGTGGTTTTTGTTAAAAGATATGAGGTATTAGATGATGGTGTGAAAGCTCTTCATCCAGCAAAAAATCTCAGGATCAACTGCCTGAAATCGAGGCACGATTTTTAGGCAAGGATGCTTTCATCAGAGTTCATTGTGAGAAAAAACCCGGTATAGTAGAAGAAATACTAGCTGAAATTGAGAAACTTCATCTATCTGTTATCAATACCACTGCATTGACTTTTGCCAATTATGCACTCGATATAACTGTAGTAGCCATGGTAAAAAATAATTTCATATCTTTTGTTCGTATTGCTCATTGATGTTTAATCTTTTAAGATGGGATATATGATATTGAAGTTTGTACGTTAGTTGTTTGTTACTTGGTATATATGCACGTATTGGTATTCAGTTGCAAGATATAACATCTTTGATCACATTTAAATGGTACGTGTGTGTGCAAGTAACATTGCATGATGGCACGTTTGTATCATTGGTTCCACGCATATATGTTAGCCTTGGATGTTGATATTACATTGATACACGTGTGGAGTGTGTACCATACACACGTTTAGTGACAAGGGGTAATTATTAAATATGAGTTTAGTTGCATTTATCCGAACATTAGGTGATAAGTAACAACACAAACACAATTATAAATTTAGCTCAAGCACAATGCAAATAAAAGAAGCCCAAAACACTAAAGATTCACATTAGTAAATTTCAACCTTAAATATCTACTAAAAGATTCAGTCCCTATAATATATGGGGAGTCTTGATGACTTTAACTTTTATGTATAAAGTTAAATGATGGGAATGTGAAAGATGTAGTCTCTTTATATCTACAAAAAGAGTTACGCAAATAATTATTGCTAAAAACTCTTCGTACGCTCATAAGTTATGTTAGTCTTTTCATGATTCTCATAAGTTACATGGAGCATTCAACTTATGAGAAAGCATAAATAGCATGCGAATCAAGCTACCATTATGAGTCCTAAAGAAGAAGGAATTCTATCTTCCAGCACTGTATTCCAATCATCATCCCATGTTCAGTTTGGCAACCAAAACCACCATGCTGCCAGTCGTGTTGCGAAAAAGATAAATACTTCAAAATTCACTACACCTCAAGACCATTTCATGGCTGAAAGAAAGAGAAGAGAGAAACTGAGCCAAAAAATTATAGCCCTCTCTGCTTTGGTTCCTGGCCTTAAAAAGGTACCCTTTTAAAGATTTTATAATAAATTCTATCATGCATATGTTCTTATATGGTATTATATTATGTTACTATTTATAGATGGATGAGGCTTCTGTTCTTGGAGATGCAATCAAGTACTCGAAAAACCTTCAAGAACAAGTGAAGACACTTGAGGAACAAAAAAAGAAATCAAATGTAGAATCAGTGGTTTTTGTTTAAAGATATGAGGCTGTTGGCCACTAAGTATACTGGATACAGTTTGGGAAATAGTTTAAACAACAAACTGTACTGATTTTAAATCTGAGTGCGTAGCGGAAGTCTTAGATACAGTAGGTCACTGTGGATACAGCAACTAAATATATAGTGTATACTTAATTAATCATAGTAATTAAAACAGTAAAAACTGAAGGTAAATAACACAGTAATTAAAGTGGTTCGAGGTAAACCCCTCTACGTCCACTGGTCCTCCACACAGGAGTAAAAAGTTTATTATAATTACTACGTACACAACTACGTAATTATAACAACACACAATCAATATATCGTTCACACAGATTGATATAAAGATCTTAGCTTCAACCGTTCACACAGATTGGTTTTGAGCTAATGCTTTGACTTGCTTCTTCACACACAATTCTGAAGCTTCATCTTCTTCGATGCAATTCCTTCACACACAGTTCCAGAGAAGCACAGATTACTCAGTCCACACAGGGCTGATCTGGGTTTGTTCAAAGTATAGAACAGAGGATGAACAACAACTTTGACTTTAAGAGCTCTCAGCTGATGAAGTGTTGTTCAAGATGATGAGCACTGTATATCTCTTTAGATCTGAATTGCAGTAAGCTTTGGAGATATGTTTTGCTCTGATGATAACTTTGATAGCTTGATAATTTCGATAGCTTGGGTGACTGATCTTCAGCATCTTTATGTGATATATATAGTCTCTGAAATATATATCCGTTGAGATGTATCCGTTTGAGTGAGATTCCGTTCCAACGGGATTATAACACGATCCGGATTTAGCGGGATTTGAAGATCTGTTGACTGACAGTATTTAAATACTTTTTCCTCGAGTATTTAAATACTTATTTATTCAACAGGACTTGACTTCTGAAGATCCTTCTTTGTCCTGTTGAGCTGTATGGACGATAACTGTATTGGTGTTTTGATACAGTTTCCATACTTGGTCTTTATAAGACTTCTTTGCTGTAGTGAAGGATTCCACTATATGCTGATTTCGAGACAGGTCTTCGATACAGGATGATGCCTCAATACTTCGATACAGTTTCCTTTACTGTATGCGGATTGGCATATATGTCAAAACCTCTTAACATATACTATTCGATACAGGGATTGAATATCCCGGCTGTTTCGATACAGGGTTCTTATTTTCCCAACAATTTCCCCCTTTTTGACAATTTGCCAAGATTTTAACTTTCTAACATCTAAGTCTTCTTGATGATGCCAAAACCTTCTTCATGAAGTGATCTTCTTTGATGTCTTCTGGCAGATTTCTTGGTCTTTCGTCAAAAGGTCTGTCTTTCAGCAACTTAGTCTAAATAATGAACTGCTCGCAGGCGAGTTCGATACAGCTAAGAATTTTTACAACTTAAGCTTATGATTGGCGCGCAGGCACAATCTTACAATGTATTCTAAGTTTACAGCTGAAATCATGAACTGTTCGTAGACTAGTTCGTACATCTTTATTTTCAATCAAGTTTCTATACTTGAGATTGTTATCAAACAAATTAAGTAATCATACATCAACACAGTAGATTACGAGTTGTAATCTTTCAAGACAAACAAACACTTTTATTGATATTCAAAACAAATTGAGTACATGGTTTGCTGTTTCGAAGAGAAATTACAAAACAAAATATACAAGGATTTCAACTCCTATCTGTAGTCAGCATGCCTCCATGGCTTTCTCCTTGGATCATTCTCGGTACCATGCCACCAGTTCTATAGGGAATCGTTGCCTCGATCCTGGTATATAGCTCTTCCTTCATAGGATCTATCAAAGGCAAGAATCCAGTCTTCTGGATGGGTGATCCGATCTCCTCTTCTGTGCTTGCTCTTCATATCTAGCTGGAGAGGGAATTTTCCGTCTAGCATCTTCGTAAATTTTTCTGCGGCCTCCGCTAATGTTTTATAGCTCTTGAAGATGGCGGATTCCCTGATGAGTTTAACAAAGTATCTCATCAGTTCGTTCTTCCTCCATTGCTTTACCTCATCGGCAGTAGGATGGCGGTTGGTCGGCAGACGAATCTCAGAAGGTCTTTGGATTAGGTTTTGCCACGGAACATTTGGATCATGAAATTCAGGTCGGGAGCCTGAAATCTTAAAACTTTGAGAGGGAGGGGCTAGCTTGTTTAACTCAGCAGTGATGCTGTCTTGAGCGGCCTCAAATTCCCTTTCTTGCTGTATCCTGATTCTCCTAGCAGCTTCTCTTGCCTCTTCCCCCTTTTTGGCTTCATCAAGACGTTCTAGGATCTCTAATGCAGCATCCTGTTTCGTCTCGATGTTAGTCATTCTTTCTACAAGAGCGGAAAGTGTCTACGACATGTCCTGGATACATTTGTCGTGGGCGCGCAATTGAGAGCTGTTTTCAATCATAGCACATGCGGTCTTGGCTTCAGCTATTCGCGTTTTGGTTGCTTCTTCCTTTAGGAGTTGCTCCTGCTTGTCTTCCATGATTTTCAGAGCTTGTTTGAACACTTCTGGCAGAATAACGAATGCCTCGACAACACGAGATACTTCATGTTGTAGAGTGGTCATCTCCTCCACGACAGAAGTATGCATCCAATTCAATGCTTTCTCAACAGAAGACAGAGCATTCACTGCATCCTGGATGAATACAGTTTGAAGACCAAGTGCACGCAGGCGCTCTTTCCTAGCGGCAGAAATCGGAGAATCTGGTTGAGCAAAGTCCTCAGAGCAGTTCAACCTCCTTAGGTTCACGGTTGGGCGTGAACTAAGTTGGACATCCTCAGGTACGATACCGTCCTCGGATTCCACGATTGAAGGGGCGGGAGCAGCTTGTTCTGGTTCGGCGGCAGGGGGTTGAGTGTCCTCCTGTTGCGAAGTTTCCTCAGTAGACATGGATACAGGAGGGACTGATTCCTCCTGTTGTCTCTCAGCTTCCGCCTATTCCGGCAGAGGGACTGATTCCTCTTGCTGGATGACGCGGGCAACTTCTTCTTCAGTGGCAGCAGGATCAGGTGCCTGTTCCAAAACAGCTTCAACTTCCTCTACTTGAGGGACTGATTCCTCCTCGTCGGGAATTATCTCTTGTTGTGGCAAAGGGGGATTGCTTCGAGTCGACGACCCTTCATCACCTTTTGGTGGAGAGGCGTCTCTAGCTTGAGCCTCTTCACGACTCATCCTCAGACCAGCTTGAAAAGCATCGTCGTCGTCGTCGTTTGAGTCATTGTCATCGTCGTCTTTTGGATTTGGGGGAGAGTACTCTGACTTATCCTTTCCTTTCCTTCTTGCGTCAGATTTCTGCAAAAGATGGCTTTCAATCAGCTCCTTGCAGAAGGGATTGTCCCATCGGATCAGGGCTTCAATTTCCATTGAGTCCGTCACTTCTGATACAAATCTTTCTTCTTGGCTCCAATCGCTCCAGTTGTACAATGTTTCATACGGAGCTAGCCTGTAGCCTTTCCATGTTAGAAATCTTTCGTAAGCATGTTCAATTTGAACAGAGAGAAGGGTCTTATGAATAATGGTGTCAGGGGAGGGACTACGTACAACGTCTGGAGACGCTGTAGCGAGGGATTCCTGTACAGGTATGGGATCCTGTATGGAAGTGGGATTCCTTACAGGGGATGGTTCCCCGAAGGAAGATGGATCCTGTACGGGTGTGGGATCCCGCAGAGGAGAAGTAGCTTTTGGCTCCAAATGGGCAGCCGACTCGCTAAAGTCTTTTTCGTTGGCAGATGTCTCATCATCCGTCCTAGCCGCCAAAGGCTCAGGATCTACTGTCGATACAGTAGTGGACACCTCTTCTACAGGGGTTGGGCCCTGGGGTTGTTCTTCAGTGGGTTGAGCCACGGGGGAAACTTCTTCGGAGGGCTTGGCAGATTTGACTTTAGAAAGCCTCCTAAGTTTCTTCTTGGGCTTCTCACCAGCAATGGGTTTCTTGCTATGAGATCTTTTTCTCTTCTTTGAAGATTCCACGTCCTGGGACTTCAAAGACTCATCTCGAGGATTTTCGGAAACTGGCATACTTCCGGTTTTCGGGTGGTTGCAGACCATAGTGGTTTGATTATACGCAGTAGGCTTGATGCCTCATAGGTATATCCTGTAGATATTCTTCTTCGCATCAGCGGATTGCGACAGTCCGCATTTCGTCAGGATATGGTTTAACATCAAACCAAAAGATTTCTTCTGGGTGGCAGGCTTGCACACCTCCTCTTGCAGGCGCTTCAGGATTATCTGGCACCAGTTGACCTTTTCATAGGTCAGAATAGCCACCATCATCCTGAACCTCAGATTGGTACATATTTCAAACGCACCAGTTCGATTCTCAATTATCCTGCATCAGAAATCATGCAAATATACATAAGGCAGACAGAAGTTCTTTTTGTGACAGGTGGTTTGAACCATGTCAACAACTTTTGAGCCTGTGAACAATCCATAAAATTTAGTTATTAGCTCTTGAGACCCAAATGTCTCAAGTTGATCCATTGTCAGGCCATCAGCGGGTAGCCTGTAGATATTCTGGAGCAGATCGCTATCAACACAGATCTCAACTCCTTGGATTGTAGCGGTAATGTCAGCAACGTGACCTCCTTGGGCCAGCGAGAAAAAGCGTACGGCGGCGTTGAGGTAAAATTCCTCAACCAGATGAGCATCGTACTTGTCAGCAGTCTGACTTCCAAGGCGATAGAGGCCTTGTTGACGAAGACGAGTGATGATGTACTCCATAGGTTCTGCGTCGTTGGTTTCAGACAGAATACGTTCAATGACAATAGATCTTGAAAAGATCCGTCCATCGATGATGTTAGCGGTTTTCTTGAGAGCGAGAGAAGAAGTTTGTCCAGCCATTTGATGATTTTTCAGGAAAAAGTGCAAGAAAATAACCGAAATATGCAGTAAAATGCAGAAAAGTATGTAGGCTGTTTTTGCTTGAGAACTCTTAAATTTGCAGAAAGCGTAAAGAGTCTCTAATGGCAGTATCAGTCCTTTTATTGTTGGGCGGCGAAATAGGGTTTTGCAGAGTACGAATGGTCATATTTTAAGGGATGAGAACCGGTTTTTGAAATCAACGGTTAAGATGGACTGAGTGTAACTGGTACGCTAATCCATTAAAATGTTTAAAAATGAGCGGGTCCCACTTCTGACATTTGTGTCACCCTAAATACCTGAAACAGCGGTTTTAAAATAATAACCAATTTAAAACATCGCGGCTTTTGAGATTCAGTTGTCCAGATGTCGTGTAAGGCATTTAATGTACATGACGTTTGACATAAAAACAGGGCACGTGGACAAAAATCATTTTGAAAAGAAATAATATTATACTATATATATACTGAATCGAAATCCTATAGCATGTGCTGTTTCCGCGTCGATACAGCGTTACCCCTTAAAAGGTAAATATAGGTTTTAGATTCTATACATCAATTTTTGGATTAATGTTGTATTCATGGGTCATACTGTATTCCCCCTTAATTATTGCACACGTCAGCTGTAGGATAATTCATGTCTTTGTTCACTACAGTGCTGTATTGACGGTTCTGAGTGTACAAATAATTAACGTGGGATACTGTATTCTTGGGTCTTACAGCATTCCCCCTCAATTGTTGAGTAAAAACAGTAAATTACTTACAGGGAGTCGGGTTGTAGCATTCCCAATTCTTGTCTGAGCATGTTGAGTCTGGCTGTGTCGAGCGGCTTGGTGAAGATGTCGGCCAACTGAACGTCTGTATGAACTTTTTCAAGGCGAACATCCTTGTTCTCGACGTGATTCCTAATAAAATGATGCTTCATGTTGATATGCTTAGTGCGCGAGTGCAAGACAGGATTGTGCGTTATTGCAATTGCACTCGTGCTATCACACATGATTGGAGTCTCTCTGGCATCGATTCCATAATCTGACAATTGTTGCTGCATCCAAAGAATCTGCATACAGCAGCTACCAGCAGCATAGTACTCTGATTCAGTCGTGGAAAGAGAGTTAGCCAATTGCTTCTTACTGAACCAAGAAACGAGTCTAGGTCCAAGAAAGTGACAAGTTCCACTTGTACTCTTCCTATCTAGCTTGCAGCCTCCGAGATCCGAGTCGCTGTATTCAACTAAATCGAATCCGCCTTCCTTAGGATACCATAGTCCTACATCGACTGTTCCTTTAATGTACTTCAGGATTCGTTTAGCTGTATTGAAGTGTGATTGCTTTGGTGCTACTTGATACCTCGCACACACTCCAACAGCAAATTGGATATCGGGCCTGCTAGTCGTTAGGTACAGGAGCGAACCAATGAGCTTCCTGTAGAGTGATTGGTCAAACGGCTTTCCGATTTCATCTGCACTAATTTGCACGGAAGTGCTCATGGGGGTTGACGATGATTTGGAATTGTTCATTCCAAATTTATTGAGAAGCTCCTTGCTGTATTTTTCTTGGTTGATGAAAATACCTGTAGGCAACTGCTTTACCTGCAAACCTAGGAAATAACTAAGTTCCCCCATCATACTCATTTCAAATTTACTTTGCATGAGATGAGAGAACCTTTGACACAAAGCAAGGTTAGTTGAACCAAAAATTATGTCATCCACATAGATTTGCACTATAAGAAGGTCATCACCTTCCTGTATTTTGAACAAGGTCTTGTCCACAGCACCTTTCTCAAATCCGTTGTTGGTTAGATACTGGGACAAGGTTTCGTACCAGGCTCTAGAGGCTTGTTTAAGTCCATACAGCGCTTTCCTTAGCCTGTATACTAAATCGATACCGTCTGTGTTGGCAAACCCTGGTGGTTGTTCAACATAAACTTCTTCTGCAAGGTCTCCATTCAAGAAAGCACTCTTGACGTCCATTTGGTATAAAATAAGGCTCTTATGGGCGGCAAAGGCTAAAAATATCCTAATGGCTTCTAGTCTCGCTACAGGGGCGAAGGTTTCATCATAGTCTATGCCTTCTTCCTGACTATAGCCTTGTGCGACTAGTCTGGATTTATTCCTTATAATAAGTCCATTTCGATCCTTTTTGTTTCGAAATACCCATTTGGTTCCTATAACCGATTGATGTGTAGGTCTGGGTACAAGATACCATACATTGTTTCTTTCGAAACCGTTAAGCTCTTCTTCCATAGATGTTATCCAATGAGAATTATTAAGAGCGTCTATGGTCGAAACAGGTTCGAACTGGGCTAAGAATACAGCGATAGTGCACATATTGAGTCTTCTAAGCTCGGATTGAGATTTCCATTCAGGAAACTGTGATATCTCAGCATCAGATTCTTCTTGTGCACAAAGTACATTTCCTTGTGTACTCTGTATTCTCCTACGAGTAGAAACACCAGCATTTATGTTTCTAATGATCAGCTCTTGCGGGTGATCTCTCAACCATCTTCGGTCGGGTTCTAATTCAGGATCCCGTACTGTATCGAGAGATTCTGTGGATACAGCTTCAGCTGGTACAACATCGGCTTCATCCACTTCGATTCTTACAGCTGCGGGGTTGATTTCTAAATCAACGACAGGTTCTATGGGAGTTGGAGGATCCAAGATAGAGAGTTGTTGGATATCCTGAGTAATATCATTTAATCCTGTACATGAACTGATTCCTCGATCGTCGGCTTCCTTTTATTAAAGATTCTGAAAGCTTTGCTGACGGAGGAGTATCCTACGAATATTCCTTCATCTGATTTCTCATCAAAGGTTCTAAGTTGGTCCTTCCCATTATTCAATACATAACACCTGCATCCAAAAATGTGGAAATACGAAACTAACGGAGTTTTGTTGTTCCATACCTCATATGCTGTTTTGTTGTGGTGCTTGTTGACGATACAGCGGTTTTGAGTATAGCATGCTGTATTGGTTGCTTCACCCCAGAAACGCTGTGGCAACTTGCTTGCGGCGATCATTGTCCTTGATGCTTCTTTCAACGTCCTATTCTTTCGCTCGGCAACACCATTTTGTTGAGGTGTACGGGCAGCTGAGTATTCGTGCTGTATTCCATTCTTCGAACAGTATTGCTCTATAAAGCGGTTAGTAAATTCTGTACCTCTGTCGGAACGAATGCACACGATACTCAATGCCTTTTCATTTTGCAACTTTCTCAGGAGCTCGGGCAGCTTTGATGTTGTTTCCTTCTTCTTACTAAGGAAGATCGTCCAAGCATACCTGGAATAATCATCAACAACGACCATGCAGTATTTCTTAGCTCCCAAACTTACTGGGTCTAAAGGACCGTAGAGATCCATGTGTAGCATGTCCAACACTCTTTGGGTTGAAAGGTAGGATTTGTTCTTCAGGGTTGACTTGATTTGCTTGCCTTTCTGACATGGTCCGCAGACGCTGTCTTTCTTGAATGACACATTTGGCAAACCTCTAACCATTCCCTATCTTGAGAGCTTGTTGATTGTCTTGAAGTTGACATGAGACATCCTCTTGTGCCATAACCAGCTAAGATCTGCAGTGCCTTTGGCAACAAAGCATGGAATTGAGGAGCTCATAGGCTTCCAGTCAACAATATACATGTTACCTGATCTGCTTCCTGTAAGCACAACTTCCTTGGTTTGGATGTTCTTGACTCTACAGCGATCTATATAGAATTTCACCGAGAACTGTTTATCACAGAACTGGCTAATACTAAGTAGATTATACTGTAAGCCTTCAACATATGCAACATCAGTGACTTTGAATTTTCCGACAAATAGGTTTCCTTTCCCTTTTGTTCTTCCTTTTGATTTATCACCGAAACGAACTTTTGGACCGCGACCTTCTACAAAATCTGATAGCTTGCTCCTATATCCGGTCATGTGCTGAGATCATCCACTATCAAAGTACCAGGTATCCTCCTCTAGAATGTCCTGTTACAAAGAAATTAAGTAGATTTAGGTCCCCTTTGATTTTTGGGTCCATGTATGTTAGTTCCTCTAGGTACCCAAGTTTTCCTGGGAGCAATTGGTTTACTGTAGGTCATACTTGGTACAGTGTTGCTATATCTACGGGGGGCATATCCGTAGTTGTTATAACCATGATAATTATTATGCATGAAAAATTCAGGGTTATTATTATTAATCCAGTACGAGTGCCGTCTTGGAGGTGGAGCCATTTTCTTAGGCCTAACAGCTTGCCTTCTGGGTCTCTAGTTGGATTCCCAATGCTGTTGTTGATACTGAACCGGCATCTGCTGTCTCGATGGATAACGGGGCTCCTGTATCCAATACCTAGGCGTGCTGTACTGATAGTACTGCCGTGCGGGCCTTTGGTAGTTGGATACAACCTTCATTCTGAACGGATGTTGGCGCTGTTGATATGCTCTGGGAGCATGCTGTTGAGTGCGCCTCACAGGTTGGAACAATTTATGATTCCACTGTCTGGAATAGGATTGCGGGGGCGGAATAGCAGCCTTCGGTTTTCTCGGTACAGCGTCTTCAACATCCTTATTAATATGCCATGTACAAAGCAAGTGGGCACTCTCTGGAAATATCTCTCCAATAGGACGCATCAATCCCAACTCGCGATCCGTAACAATAGCCATCGGATGAACATCAAACCCAAGAAAAATTTTCAACTTCTCCAACAACCACGCATAGCTCAATTCAGTCTCATCTTTCATAATTGCATAGGCGATTATGAAGTTCTTGTTACATGGAGTCATCCCGACTATCTCGAGGAATGACATCTTATACTTATTCGTTTTGTAGGTAGAATCCATGCCAATGAACCATCTGTAGGTCCGGATTAAGTTGATTAATGTTGGATGTGCCATGAACACGAGGGTAACAGCATTTGTATCCTGGTCGGCCTGCGTCCAATGTACGTAGTTATTCGTCACAGCCAAATGGTGAAACTGACCGACGACATCTATTTCTTCAACATGCTTCCTCAAGTGGTCTCTATAGTTATAGATATGTCGTCTAGTCAGTTTGTCCTCAGGAAATTTATTCTGAATGGCCACCACGATGGCACATGGCTTGGCTTGAGCAGCACTCATCTCACGAACTTCTTACTGTTTTGAAAATAAGTGATTTGGATCTGATTCGGTTAAAAATACGGCTGATTCTTTTTAGAATCAACTGCTCTGATACCACTTGTTGGCCACTAAGTATACTGGATACAGTTTGGAAAATAGTTTAAACAACAAACTGTATGGATTTTAAATCTGAGTGCGTAGCGGAAGTCTTGGATACAGTAGGTTGCTGTGGATACAGCAACTAAGTGTATAGTGTATACTTAATATATCACAGTAATTTAAAACAGTAAAAGTTGAAGGTAAATAACACAGTAATTAAAGTGGTTCGAGGTAAACCCCTCTACGTCCACTGGTCCTCCACACAGGAGTAAAAAGTTTATTATAATTACTACGTACACAACTACGTAATTATAATAACACACACAATCAATATATCGTTCACACAGATTGATATAAAGATCTTAGCTTAAACCGTTCACACAGATTGGTTTTGAGCTAATGCTTTCACTTGCTTCTTCACACACGCTCAAGCTTCGTCTTCTTCAATGCAAATCCTTCACACACAGATTAGGAGAAGCACGTAATGTTCACCCACACAGGCTGATCTTGAGTTTGTTCAACGTATAGAACAGATGGTGAACAACAACTTTGACTTTAAGAGCTTTCAGCTGATGAAGTGTTGTTCAGGATGATGAGCACTGTATATCTCTTTCGTTCTTAATTTCAGTAAGCTTTGGAGATATGTTTGCTCTGATGATAACTTTTGATAGCTTGAGAGTTAGGTTTCTTGGTAACTGATCTTCAATGCCTTCATAAGATATATATAGTCTCTGAAGAATGTATCCGTTGAGATGTATCCGTTTGAATGAGATTCCGTTCCAACGGGATTATGACACGATCCGGATTTTGCGGGATTCTGAAGATCTGAAGACTGGCAGTATTTAAATACCTTATCCTTGAGTATTTAAATACTTCTTTATTCAACGGGACTTGACTTCTGGATATTCCTTCTTTGTCCTGTTGTGAGCTGTATGGAAGATAACTGTATTTTGAGTTTCGAGACAGTTTCCATACTTGGTCTATTATGAGACTTCTTGCTGACTGAAGGGCTTCACTATATGCTGATTCGAGGCAGGTCTTCGATACAGGATAAAGCCTCAAAGCTTCGATACAGTTTCCTTTTCTGTATACGGATTGGCATATATGTCAAAACCTCTTTATCAAATACCATTCGATAAAGGGATCGGATATCCCGGCTGTTTCGATACAAGGTCTTTGTTTTCCCAACATAAGGCATATGTGGCACCCGTCCCATTTCCACAGCGTTTGCAAAAGCAGAAATTGGACAAACAATTCTCCAAGTTTCTTGACGTCTTCAAGAAACTACATATCAACATTCCATTTGCTGATGCCTTGGAACAAATGCCGAGCTATGTGAAGTTCATGAAAGAGATCTTATCTAACAAAAGGAAGCTCGAGGAATATGAGACAGTGGCATTGACAGAAGAGTGCAGCGCCATCTTGCAGAAAAAGCTACCGCCAAAATTGAAGGATCCAGGAAGTTTCAATATACCGTGCACTATAGGAAATCTGTCTTTTGATAGAGCGTTGTGTGATCTCGGCGCCAGCATTAATCTGATGCCCATTTCCATATTTAAGAAGCTAGGCATTGGGGAAGCTAAGCCGACGACAATCTCGCTGCAATTAGCTGACCGATGTATCAAGTACCCGAGGGGGGTAATAGAAGATGTTTTAGTCAAGGTAGATAAATTCATCTTTCCGGCTGATTTCATTATGCTCGATATGGAGGAGGACCAAGACATCCCAATTATTTTGGGAAGACCATTCTTAGCTACCGACCGAACCCTCATTGACGTGGAAAAAGGGAAACTCACTCTGCGGGTTCAAGATGAGCAAGTCACTTTCCAAGTGTTTCAATCCTTTTCGTGTCCAAGTAGTGTCGAGAAGAGTTCCCAAATTGAAAGTGTAGATATCTTTGCGAAAGACGCACACCGGGAGAGTTGTTAGTCGAAGTGTTCAGAATCCGTTTCAGCTTCCCCGACGTCTAATAAAAATGAAGAGCGAATCATGTATCTTAAGCAGTTAAATAGGTCATCTTTAACATCCGTTCATCCACCATCGATAAAATCTCATGCTGTCATAAGTTCGCCCGTGGAGTTGGAAATTAAGCCGGATGTCAAACGAGTACCAAGTCAACTGCAAAATGGGTGTTTTGGGAGGCTACTATTGTTAAAGCCGTTTCGCAAAGAATGTTGGATATCCAAACCAAAAGTCGAACGGTTGAAATTTAATGGTCAACAATTTAAATCACGGAATAACGGTTCGATGGAATGTGAGGAGTCCAAATGGTCTTTGCGAAATACGAATTGATTTTCAAAAAGTCCGGATGAAGACTATAAACTTAGCGCTTCTCGGGAGGCAACTCGAGTATTAGTTATAGATTTTTGTTTCTTGCATTTTTAGATCTTTATTTTTCGTCATTTTTGCTTTGATACGCTTATCCCTCACATTCTTGGTGTTTTCTTTTGAAGATTCTGTGCAGGAATATCCCCAGGGGAAAATTTAACCCTGGGCCGCGGCACAAGTATAGTGAGCCGCGACACACACAAGTTGAAGGATAAAGGCCAAACGAACTGTACTCTGTGCCGTGGCACGACCTTACTGAGCCGCGGAACATTCGGTCCCTGAGCCGCGGCACATATGCACTGAGCCGCGGCACACAAAATACACCAGATATGCCCAGGAACCTGTACTACGTGCCGCGGCACGGACCAAATGAGCCGCGACACACTAACACTACGAGCCGCGGCACCCATATGCTGAGCCGCGGCACACGGCAAAAAGAACAAACACGCCCATGAGGCTGTACTCTGGGCCGCAGCTCACTTAAGTTGTGCCGCGGCCCATGTTCGGAAGTTCAAAAGCCAAGGTATCCTTCATATACTCGATCGGCCGACACACCAGGTAAACTTCCTTCATTTCTTCGCACAGCGATCGACCGAACCTCTTCCCACCTCTTCTTCTTCTTGCATCCTTCAATCCAAGCAAGGTAATTCTCAATCCTTATTGCTACATGGTTTGAAGTGAGGTGGTGTTCTTCATCCAATCTTGAATATGTTGTTAGTTTTTTTTTCAAAGTTCTATCAAAATTTGAGTTGGGACATGAAATTTTGATTGAATTATTGATGGTATTTGTTGATCATGTATGAAATTTTGATGTTAATTGTCGCTTTGTCATGACTGTCGATTGATGTTGCTATTGTTGGGGAATTGGATTAAACCATTATAATTCTTGTTCTTCATTTAAACTTATGCATACCAAGTGTTTGATGAATTGCGTCAATGAAAAATTTTTAAGCCAAGCATTTTCAAACTATTTGCAACGAATGATTTTATCTGATTACATTGTGCCCCACCCCTTACGTCATACTTAAACTTGAAAGTTCAACATTAATTTCCTCTTACGATGGTGCAAGACACTATATTCACGCGTATCTTAATTCGAAAGTGGTGTTGTTTTTCCTTAAAGGTTACGTAATTTCTGGTGTTTATCTTTTCAGGAACTCGCCATGGCTAGAAAAAGGAAGGTTAGCACAAGGGCTAGGACACAATCGTCCCCCACAAGAGGGGAGACTTCACAAAGCCGATCCGAGTTGGAGTCGCACCAATTCTCCGATCCGGAAATTCATAAAATATTCAATGAAAAAATCCGTCCTTGACTATTAATCCCGGAGCGGGGATTCACTCCCACCCCCCAGGACAGTGAGCTTCTGACGATGATTGACGAGATGGGGTGGGCTCGTTTCGCTGTGCCTCCCGAGCCGGCTGTGATCTCTATCGTCCAGGAGTTTTACGCTAGCGCTCTACTGCAACATATTCGGGCAGGGCAGATGATACCGCAATCAGATACTCGGACTCAGGTCATCGTCCGAGGCCATACAGTGGATTTTTCGGTGGCTGCTATTCGGAGATTATATGAGCTGCCAGTGGTGGACGAGACGGCGTTTACGCAGAGTATGAGTAGCCTCACGAGGAAGGCTCTGCTTGAGACACTCGCACAGCCCGGTTCCGTCTGGGAGACTCGTGCCCCGGGTTCTTCAGCCTTCTACTTTAAGAGTTCGCGACTCAGTCGGCTCGGGCGAGCCTTGTTATACTTCCTCTGCGCACGGGTCGATCCCACCTTGCAGATCCGCTCAGTTTTACTCTCTCGTGCTCGATTGTTATTTGCTATCACTTCCGGGCTCAGATTCGATGTGGCCCCTCATCTGGTCCGATCTATCCTTCAGTGCATTCAAGGAGGGGCCAAGACGAGGCTGAAGCACCCATCTCTCATTTGCGCTCTATGCCGCCAGTCGGGCATGACTTGGTCGGATGATGAGCCGATGCTAGCACCCAAGGGTCCGATAGATCATCGCATCATTTCGCACTTTGACCAGTGGGGTGGAGCACCGGCACACGCTCTGGAACGAGGATTTCTTCTTGACGAGGCACACGAGCAGTCCCCTGAGCCTCTTCTTCTGACATATGGGCAGGCAGAGTCCAGCCCGCCGCCCGATAGAGAGCACCTTCAGGCGATGTTCGACGGCCTGAGAGAGGATATGAGGAGAGAGAGAGAGAGAGCCACCTAGCTGCCCTGAGAGAGGAGATGCAGACGGAGAGAGAGAGCATCCTCGCAGTCGCCCGGGAGGAGATGAGAGAGCAGGCCCGCCGGGCCAACCGACCTGAGGAGAGGCGCTTGGCGGCGAGGGATGCTTACCATCGGGACTACCTTTCTGTGTGGACGAGCCATATTCTGCACCCGGACGGGCCATTCATTCCACCAGTTAGGCCATCCACACCACCCTCCTCGCCGGATGAGGCCGGCACCAGTTCCTGAGCGGACATTAGGGGAGTACTTGACCTTGTCTCTTATTGCATATTACTATTTTTGTCCATTGAGGTCAATGTACGTCCTAAGTTTGGGGGGGGGGGATTTTACTTTCTGTTGCTTTTCACTTATTCATTGACATTTTTTGTTAATTTTTTATGGTTATTTTTTACGCTAGCCTTGCTTGTCGTGATATTATTTGCATTCGTGAATTTTTCGTGCTTCTTTGTGTAAAACTGATGTTATGATACTGATTTCTCTTGGAAGAAACGGTTGAGTTTTAGTCGAGTTGCAGTCAGCGATATCTGTTTCCGTTGAGTATGCATTTAGGTCTGATACTTTTCGTGATTGTAGAAATTTTAACGTATAAGAAAGGAGACATACGTGTTTTCAAATCGCCGTCTATATGTTTGGTGACACTTTTCACGTAGCTAGTTGTCCAGTAACATGAGTCGTGTTGGCGCTTAAATTGAGTTTAGAGTCGGACAGTCTTTCCCAAAAAGTCGAGATATTATATGTTCTATGATGGGAAGTCTAGTAACCGGGGGTATTCGCGTGACCCGTTGTTTACTCTCGCGTAAAACGACAACCCTGAATAGACTAATGGTTTAGAGATATCGCATGTGCCGATGATGGGGAGCCTAGTAACCGGGAGTATTCGTGTGACCCGTTGTTTACTCTTGCGTAAAACAACGACCTTGAATCGGACATGCGGGAATAGCTATTCGAGTTTTTTCTCCGCTGTGGAGGGGAACTTAGTAACTAGAAGCATCCATGTGCCCCATGAGTGTCTTTTACGTCAAACGGTTCCCCAATACATGAGAATGGAAATCCACCCTAGGGTTATCCCGATGAAACATCCCGAGAGCCGGAACCTAGTGGTTAACTCGAATCATTTTATTGATCAAATATAAGGGAATGCTGTCCGAGGGTTATCCTTGACGATGAAACTCTTGAAATTTTTGCCACTAGACTGCGGGACTGGGCGAGTTGGCTTGTTTATTTTAACCCTTCATATTGGCGGTCGGTTAAATTCACGCTTGTTAATTTTTGAGCTTGATTTTCTTCATGAACGATTGATTAGCACTAATAATGGTTACTTTGTGGAATCAGTGTCCTGGATGTGACTCACTATTACGATACTTGTATTATTCTTTGAGATTTTCAGGGTAGTATTGATTAAGTTGAGCACTATGGATTTGCACGATTATTCACGATACTTTTTGTTTAAAATTAATTTTTGCTTTAGGACAAGCAAAGGCTCAAGTTTGGGGGTATTTGTTAGGCGTATTTTTATGCGCTTATTTATCATTATTTTGTATCCATTTTATGTCTAAATATGCATAAATGAGCTTTTAATGCACTATTCTTTTATGTTTGGCAGGAAATTGGAGTCCGGAAGCCTAAACGATGAAAAACGAGCGAAAACGACAATTTTTGGCCAGGAGCCGCGGCACACGCACGGCACACAGAAGCCCCGAACCCACTGTACCGAGGGCCGCGGCACGAGGATTCTGAGCCGCGGCCCGTGAATAAAAACGCGCGCCCAGGTATAGGCGCTGAACGTTAGGGGCCGCGGCACACACTTACTGAGCCGCAGCCCACGGGGCGGTTTTGATGGAATTGCCGCGTTTCTGGGCCATTTTTGGAGCCTGTTCTCGACCTAATCCACGGACGCGTTTTGGAGGCTGAGGAGAGTTATAAATAAGCATTGAAGGTCATATCATGGGAGGGGAGAATCGATCATCATCAAGGAATCGAGAAGAAGCAGAAAACACCAAGGAGCAGAGAGCGGAAGCCAAAGAATGGAGGAATCCAAGTTCTTCGTCTGCATTTGATTTCCATGCTTTCTTTAATTCTTTTTGTATTTTTATTTTCTAGCATGTCAGGCTAGAAACCTATTCTAGGATTTTGATGAAACCGAAGTTTTGACGAATTTACTTTTGATTATCAATATAATTCCCTTTTCTATTGAGTTTTCTCAATTGTTTTTAATGCTTTCAATTGTGTGGCCTATAATTGAATTGTTTTAATTATGCAACTCGAATCGGGAGAGGAGAGTTGGTAGGAAAAATTGGTGAGAACCGTTTTATCTTGTGAGATAGGAATATACTCATAGGAATTACGTGGCCTGTCTGAAGATTCCGTGTTTTTTGCCTATTGTCGAATTAATCCACCTAGGAATAGAGTGTGTTATTCGCCTTAGAAAAATCTATTGACCTCGGGAGAGGCGGTAGAGTATTTTAGCAACCTTCACCTTCAATGAATTAGGAAATCATTAAATTCATATAATCGAGAGTAATTCGGATAAACCGAGGTGGATTCACAATCCTAGATTAATTCCTTATTTGATTTTCTTTCCTCGAACAATCGTTTTTACTGTTTATTCTTTTACTAAATTTCTTTAATTATTACTTGCATCAAAATTTCGATAGTTCAAATAAAATTAGAATACGCATAAATTGGTAGTTAGTAAGGCAGTCCTTGTGGGAACGATATCTTACTTATCACTTTATTACTTGTCTACGATAACGTGCACTTGCATTCACCGAATTTCGCAACAGCCGCTCCAATTGACGCCGAACGCCTGGCTGCAGATTATTAGTACCTTGACACTTTTTGGCGGTTATCGGTTGTTCCGTCTACCTTCTGCGCTGGAAATGAACTACCTCTTTAAGCTGACTGCCCAGAAGGGATCGGTTAGCGGCTACCACATTCAGGGTCGCATGGGTAGGGTGGTCCTCGGGGTGCCGAACAAAGTTCGGGGCGACCTGGCAAAATGGTGCTGGGTCGGCGGAGCGTGGAGGTCGGCGTCGAGCGATAAGCCAGAGGATGAGTTGGATATCCCCACCAGTTTTCGGGAGAGGAATCCGAGTAAGGGTTTTAACTCCACCTTTGTTCGGATACACCTTGAACTGATCTAATTTGGTTTCTTTTTTGCAGGCTCCCTTGTTCCAGCGATCGACAACCTTTCTTTTGACTTCTAGATCGTGTGGGAGTGAATCCGCAGTCTGCCGGACTCCTACCTCGACGTTCGCACAGTCAACAACGAAGCTCATTGGTTGGGCGCTCGATTGTTTCGCTTCCCTCGCCACCTGAAGGTTCCAGGTATAAATTTTTACTTCCTCTTTTCTGCTTGACGATCATCTGATTGAGATAGATGTCTAACTTGGCCGAATTTCTTCTTTGACAGAGATCCACTTTCCCCGCTACTCTGAGCCCCCGAGAGAGATTTTAATGTCGATCCCTGGTCTTTTGAGTTGTCTCCACCAAAGAAAGAAGGTGGGGCATGCCCCTGCAATGACATCCCATCCTATCCCCGAGGAGAGACCTATTATAGTGCCGGTCGTCGAGCCGGAGGCTCGGGATGAGGAGCAGCTCCAGCGCAACCGCAAGAGGCGGAGGCCGGAGGAGCCCCTACCGATTGCCGCTGCGGAGGCATCCATTGTGGTGCCGCCAATTACCGCGCCTCCTATCTCCGCTGTCCCAATGGCGGAGGGGTCTTCGGACTCAGCGGCCTTCTTAAAGACTGCGGCGATCGCTGAAGCCGAGACTCCGCGGGGAAAGCCCTACTTCGGCCGCGACCCCGAGAAGGTCGCAAGATAAGACTGGTTGGATCTATCTGAGTTAGGCTACTTGTGTAGGATGTATACTAACTCCTTCGCTTTTTGTTTGTGTTGCAGGGTCCGTCTTGCCAATCCGAATACCTCGCCAATGGTGTTGGATTTCCTGGCGAGCAAGTCTCCGCGCGAGCCCATCGATGTTCCTTCCTACATCTCCCGGGCCATCTCCTCTCTTCCTAAGACTTGGATGACCGACCTGGATGCGATTGCGCGCCGGCGGTCTGGAGATGCCATGCAGGCGACACTCGCCCTGACCCTCCAGGCGGCGATGATGGCCGCTCAAGCTGTTAAAGATTATGAGGGGCGGCCCTCTACTGCTTGCCTCCACTTGGACCTTGAGGCTGCTCGGAACAAGAATGCCGAGTTCGCTAATAGGATAGTGGCCATGGAGAAGGAGTATACAGAGACGGCCAAGCGAGCCAAACAAGACCTTGACCGGATGAAGCAAGAGCTCGACCGGTCCCGGGCGGTGGTCGATAAGATGCGCGACCAGATGACGGATGCTCGCCGGTTCCATGCAGCCACACAGGAGGAGGTGATCGGGCTGAAGGCTGTGGTGGATCGGCTAAACGGCGAGCTGGAGTCGTCGAAGGGGGAACTGGCTGCCAAGGTAGCCGAGCTCAAGGATGCGGACCAGACAGCCGCGGGGCTGAAGGAGAAGTTGAAGGCGATCGAGACCGATCCTTACCTCAACGTGGAGTACGTCGGCGAGTTCGCATATTATATGGCTTACGCCGGCGCCATCCGTGATGCCAAGAAGTTAGGGCTCGAGGTCGGCCCTCTAATGGAAACCTTCAAAGCCTACGTGCTTGAGCATCCTTTGCAGCCGGACTTCTCTCTGCCGCTCCTCGACCTCACCGACCTAGGGATCGATCTGAGCTGGTATCCGTTTCCGGATAAACTTGTTTATCCTGAATCCGGTGAGGAAGCGCGTGCCGATCCGCCTGCTGGAGGTGAAGGCCAGTCGGGGGTGGCCTGAGTGATGCCACAGTCAATTTGTTTTTCCTTTGTAATTTTCAGTTTCTCCTTGTTTTGACTTCAGGCGTGTATATACAAACAATTCGAATGGAATAAAATACTTCTTTTTTGCATCTGACTCTTTATTTGTACGATCGCCTCTGAATGTTTGTATACGAATTTACACAAGTATTTATACAATTGCACCTGATGTCTTGTTTGTGTGATCGCCTTGTCAGAATGTTTTGCATCATTTCGACTTTGTACAACTGTCTGAATAGATCCGAATGCATTGGTACACTTGAAAATTCTTACTTGTAAATTTCTTGAAGAAAAACCGATCGTCATGTGTGTGTTTGAACAAAATGATCGTGTATGGATCCTTCCTCCCGATCGCATGTATGAATAGCTCCACTTTGCCCCTTGTTTTTGTTTACTTAGCGTAAGTAAGGGAACAGAAATAATATGTTTGGTGAGCTATCTTTAGTTTGTTTCTTGCGATCTTCAGTTTTGTTGATTCCTCGAGGGAGGCCGATTGTTTCGACCTTGAGGAACTGTGCACGATCGCGGAGTTCGATGGACCGACCTCCATAACCGTGTCTTTGTGTGCGCGGGATATTCCACCTGCAGGTCTGTCTCGCGACTCACTTTATTGTAAGGGTCCCCCATTAGGATGCGCCCGCCTCGTATTTAAAAGAAGGGCGAGCGGTCTTGGTCTGGAGGAGGACTTGCACGGGGTGTCGTCGGTTTAATCGACTCTACGTCCGCGGCTTGTTAGCACTTTTCTACCTCGGATCGCCATCTTAGATGGCAATCCTCGATGGTATACGTTGTGGCGGGGGTAGGAATGCGTCGCCTTGTCCGGGTCCATCATGTTAGATGATGTACCTTTGAGGGCGAGCGAGCGAGTCCACAGATTTGTTTGGAGGGTCCTTCGGCTACGCCAGCCTCGTATTTAAACGAAAGGCGAGCAATCGCAGCCCAAATGAGCCTTGCATGGACGAAGTTGTCGGTTCCATCGACCTCCAGGACCATGGCTGCACTTTTCTACCTCGGATCGTCATGTTGAATGACGATCCTCGACGGTATACGTTGTGCTTGGAGGGGCGATCGCTTGCATAGGTCTGTCAGGTTAGATGACGACCTCTTGTGGGACGAGCGAGTCGTCTGCTTTTTTACTTGTTTGTCTTTGTCGAGGCGAATCATATATAGGGGATCGAAGAATCTCATTAAACCCTTTGTACATTGGGTAACTGAATACAGAGTTTTTACTGGTAGTATTTCTTCAAATGTACGGCATTCCAGGGATATTGGTCCGGAGTGCCGTCTGGGTGTTCGAGTTCGTAGGCTCCTCTGGTCAGCCATTTAGATATCCTGAAGGGGCCTTCCCAATTTGGGCCAAAAACTCCCGTGTGAGTCTGGACCTTTTTGAGGACTAGATCGCCCAATCGGAATCACCTTTCCTTGACCTTCTAATTGAAGAACTTCTCGGATCTCCTTTTGTAGATTGTGTTCTTCATTTCCGAGGTCAGTCGCCGTTCTTCGAGCATGTCTAAGTCGACCCGTCGGGCTACATCATTGTCCGTCGTCATTTCCTGTTCCATTCGGTGGCTGAGGACGGCGATCTCCGAAGGGATCACTGCTTCTGTTCCGAAGGCGAGGGTGAACGGGGTTTCACCGGTTGAGTTTCGGGTCGTCGTTCGGTAGGACCACAAAACATCTGGGAGCTCGCTCGCCCATCGTCCTTGTTTGGATTCGAGTCGTGCTTTGATCGTGTGTTTGAGGATATTGTTTACAGCCTCTACCTGCCCGTTCGTCTGAGGGTGATAAGGGGCCGAGAACAACTTTTTGATTCCCCATTTCTCACAGAATTGCATAACTTCCAAACCATCGAACTGCTTCCCATTGTCGGAGATGATAGCCTGAGGTAAACCGAACCGGCACATGATGTTATTCCAAATGAACTTGATTACTTGTTCTTGGCCTATCTTGTTGAGTGGTTCGGCCTCAGCCCATTTCGTGAAGTAATCGACCCATACGATGGCAAATTTACACCCCTCGGGCGCCGTCGGCAAGGGACCAATGAGGTCGATGCCCCATTGGGCGAACGTCCATGGCCTGTACATATAAGTGAGTTGTTCGGGGGAGAGTTTGATGTTCGGGCCCATCACTTGACACTTGTAACACGATCTGGCGTAGGCGATCGCATCTTTTTATAGTGTAGGCCAGAAAAAACCTTGCCTGATCATTTTGTGGATGAGAGCTCGCCCTCCAGCATGGTTTCCACAGATCCCGTCATGGATCTCGGATAAAACGAGCTGGCTTTCCTCCGACGTAATGCACTTGAGGAGAGGAAGGCTGAAAGCTCGCTTGTAAAGATGGTCGTCCAATAGGGTGTATCTGGTTGCACGGAGCTGAAGCTGGCGAGCTTTGATACGGTCGGTGGGGACTGTTCCGTCCTTCAAGTATTTAATGAATGGAGTCATCCAGTTCTCTTCGGTGATAGTGAATGTGGTAACCAGGATTCTGTCGATCGCCGACTTTGTTGATTTTGTGATTTGGATGTTAGAGAAATCGCCCGCCTCATCTGACGACGCTAGTTTGGATAGGGCATCGGCCTGGGAGTTGTGCTATCTCGGGACTTGTTCGATCAGCACTTCTTCAAACTTTGTGCACATTTCGGCGACCAATTCTTGGTATTTGATCATTTGTCCACCGCGCGCCTCATATTCTCCCTTGACTTGGTTCACGACCAAGAGGGAGTCCATAAAAATGTGGAGACGGCGAACATCTAGGGCAAGTGCTAGATCGAGCCCGCCTACCAAGGATTCGTACTCGTCTTCATTGTTGGTCGCACGGAACCCGGCTGATGAGAACAATCCCTGCCCCTACTCGCGAGTTGGTTGCCGAGCCATCCACATACAACTTCCAAGCAGGACGGTCGACCTGGGTCGGACTGGGAGGGAATGTTAATTCCACCACGAAGTCTGCCAGAGCTTGGCCTTTGATCGCCGTGCGAGGAGCGTACGTGATACCGTATTGGGCGATCTACAGTGACCATTTGAGGAGTCGCCCGTTGGTGTCTGGGCGGTGCAGAACTTGCCATAAGGGGAGAGTCGTCAGAACCTCCACTTGGTGTTCGAAGAAGTAGCCCCTCATCTTGCGAACACTCATGACTAAAGCGTAGGCGATCTTCTCCAAAGGCGTGTAATACGTTTCCGCATCATGGAGCACTTGACTAACGAAGTAAATCAGCAAGTGGGCTTGCCCCTCTGCTCGCACTAAAACAGCACTCAGCGCGACCTCCGAGGCCGCCAGGTAAAGGAATAGCTTTTCGCCGGGGATCGGCTTTGCCAAGATCTGTGGGTTAGATAGATACTCCTTGATTTTGGCGAACGCTATTTGACTCTCCTTTGTCCATGCAAACTTCTTGTTCTTTATGGTCGCGAAGAATGGCTTGCTTTTATCCCCGAGCCGAGAAATAAAGCGTTTAAGGGCAGCTAGACAACCTGTGAGGCGTTGCACCTGTTTGACATTCTGTGGCTCCTGCATGTCAAGGATCGCCTGGATCTTGGTGGGATTCGCCTCGATCCCTCTTTAGCTCACAATGTGCCCCAGGAACTTTCCGGAGCTTACCCCGAAGTTGCATTTCTTAGGGTTTAGCTTCATATTGAACTTCTCGAGGATGGCGAACGTCTCGGCAAGGTCATTGAGGTGATCTTCCTTTTTGAGGCTTTTGACCACGATGTCGTCAATGTAGACCTCCATGGTCTTGCCGATCTGGTTGGCGAACATCCCGTTGACTAGCCGTTGGTAGGTCGCCCCCACATTCTTCAGACCAAACGGCATTCGGACCCAAAAGTACATGTCTTTTTCCGTATGAAACGACGCGTTTTTTATGTCTTTCTCCGCCATTGGGATCTGATGGTACCCGGAGAAGGCATCCATGAATGACATCATTTCGCAACCTGCCATGCTATCGACCAAGTGGTCAATATGAGGCATCGGAAAGTGATCTTTTAGACATGCCGCGTTGAGGTCGGTGAAGTCGATGCATAACCTCCAGGAGTTGCTCGGCTTCTTGACAAGCACCACATTGGCTACCCACTGTGGCTCGTCTGTAGCTACTCTGATTAGTTTGTTGTCGAGTAGCTTTTTGACTTCTATGTCGAGCGCTGCGTACTTCTCAGGACCGAATTTTCTACGCTTCTAGTGAACGGGCTTCCTTGCCGGGTCGATCTTTAGATAGTGGCAAGCGTGTTCAGGACTTATGCCGACCATATCTTGATGCGACCAGGCAAAGACTCTGATGTTCTTACGTAGTAATTTGATCAGATCATCCTTCAATTCGAGGCCGACGCTTGTGCCGATCTGTACTTCCCGTTCCGGGCGAGCCGGATCTATCGTTATACTTTCCAACTCTTCAATGGGGATGGTCGCTTCTCGTTTGGAACGATTTCCGGACTCGATATTTGGATCGATGTCGAGGCTTGGCTCGATGTCATCCGTCAATCGATGTGAGATGCCGTCCTCTAAGTTGGGTTGGTTCGAGGTGCTTGGCTCGTCGATCTCCATCGGTTGATTGTCGATCGTCTCAATGTTATAAATAGTGTGGGAAGTGTTGAAAGAAGTTACGACACAAGAGTAAT
Source organism: Orobanche coerulescens (assembly GCA_033398695.1). Classification (NCBI taxonomy): domain Eukaryota; kingdom Viridiplantae; phylum Streptophyta; class Magnoliopsida; order Lamiales; family Orobanchaceae; genus Orobanche; species Orobanche coerulescens. The sequence goes on from CM065803.1 coordinate 59,946,603, forward strand.
TCAAACATTTCTTAGCCATTAGTTGGTCTCATTTTACAGTGCCGACCGTCCCATCGGCAGTGGGGAATTTGATACAGTAAAAGAAAGAAGAGGCGACCGCCTCGAAGGTTTCTAGAAATGGGCGACCTAGGAACCCATTATAGATGCTGGGCCTATCTATGATTACAAAATTTAGGTTCCTAGTAATCCTAACCTTGGGATCGTAATAACATATTAGCTTGACAGAGAGCTTGATCCTTCCATAGGCTTGGACTGTGCTGTCGCCAAACCCTTGAAGCACGGTGTCAAATGGCTTGATGAACTTGGTCAGGTTTCCGAGCTGGTCAAGAGCAGATTTGAATATGATATTGCAAAAGCTCCCATTGTCAACCAGCACGCGATCGACCATTTTCCCAAGGATACATGCAGAGATTACCAATGCATCCTCTTTGGGGCACTGCACTCCCTCCCTATCCTTGTTGGAGAAAGTGATGAACGCGTCTTTGGAGATGGTCGGCTCTGGGGGTACCATGACATGGACCCCGGCGAACGCCATCAATTCTGCCTTCGGCTTTCTGTTCGACATGGTGGAAACTGGGGAAAGGCCTCCGAGGTTTCCACCTCCCGCCTGAAGCATATTGATCCGGCCGCCAAGGTTGATCGGAGGGATTGATTCGTCAGAGTACTCTGGCTCGTTTTGCTCGATCCTGGCGACTGGATTAGGAGGGATTCCATCGTTCTGTCGGCACTCGCGCCCCCCGGTCCTTTCTGCCTGGGGTTCTGGCTAGGTAACCAAGTTATCCAATTTGCCTTCCTCAAACAGTCTCCAGAGTTGTCTGAGGAGGTCGCGGCACTGGCTGGTATTGTGGCTGGGACTCTTGTGGTAGGCACAAAATTTGCTGCGGTCAAGGTGACCATTGTCCTTCATCGGATTTGGTTTGCTAAGACACTCGCGCCCCTTGATGGCGTTGAAAATATGGGCCGGAGATAGATTGAGGTTGCGGAGGAGGTGAACCTCCACATCCTCGAAAGCTTCGAATTCACCGGGCGGCTTCGCGATCGCCTTCCTGGGCTTGGCGACCGCCTTTCTTGGGATGGAAGTTGGCGTCTTACCTTCCCCGGCAGATCCCTCGCCTAAGCGAAGGGTGAGCATCCTCTGCCTAGCCAGAAAATCAGCGGCCCTGATACGGAAGATCTCGTAGGTCGGGGGGATGTCCTTCGTAAGGTGCCTGAACATGGGCGAATGGCCATAGAATCCCCCTAGGACCGAGTAGAGATCGAGCTTGTCACTAATGGGCTCGCCGGTGAGGACTATTTCGTCCACCCGGTCGATGTAGTCTTCGTCGGGCTCGTTCTTCCCCTGCCTGATCTCCATCATGCGGTGGGGGCCTTTTGGCCGAGCAACTTTGGCGGCAAAATACGACGTGAAGTCGTTCGCCAGTTTCTCAAAATAGTTGATCGAGCGCGGTGGCAGTGAGATGTACCACCTATGGGCAAGATCGCCCAATGTCAAGGAGAATATTCGGCACTTCGTCGCATCCGATGCCCCACATCCAGTCATGTAAATAAGGAACTTGCTCAAATGGGTCTTAGGATCCGATATCCCCTCATATAGAGGTGTTTGAGGAGGAGCGATCTTCGGTTGAACGGGGGCGAGCTCGATCTGGGCTGCGAGCGGTTCACTTAGTCCGGCGATCGATCTTTTGGTGCCTGCCCCAGTTTCTAGGAGCGCCTTCATTTCATCGAGCTGGCGTTGCATGGCGGCCATCGCCGTAGCCTGACTGCTCGCTGATTGGCTCTCAGAGCGGGAGCTGAGGCGATCGTGTACCGATCTTCTGGCCCCGTGAAGGTGACGAGTTCTCTGCCACCAAGCTCAATTCTTGGGCGAGTGGGAGCCCATTGGCCGGCCTGTCTTCTGGGAGTCGGATATGCCGAACTCCTGGTGACGGATTCGGACTCCGATGTCTCCCGGCTGGGGCCTGAATGCCCGGGTCGCCATGAGGGATCACTCCCTAGGCGGCTGAAGACAGAATCATCCCGCCTTACGAGAGCTTTTCCTATGGCTCGGGGCTTTCTGACGATTTCTCGACATATAGCCCCTTGAGCTTCCGTTTGCCTGCTCGGCGGATGGATGATGGAGTAATGGTGGGCGAGTCGCATGCCCTCCGTCGCTCCCTGAGGATGGCCATAGCCTCCTCCATCTGTTCCGCGGTTTGGAACTGATCGAGTGAGAGGCTGGGACTGTCCCTCGGGGGCGGGAGCGAGAGCCTAGCGTCGCCGCGATCGCCTTCCGCCGTAGGTTGGGATTCGTTCTGGGCTGGAATGAGATGTCCGGCAGATCGCAGGGTGGCTCTTTTTGAGGTCGTGGCAGATGTCATGTTTCTGAAGGTTTTTCTTTGAAGAACAGCGAGTGTTTCTTCAAGTATATGCCCCGGAGAACAGTGAGTGTTCTTCGAGACGGTCGGAATAAAAATGAAGGTTAAGATCCCCTTCCTCTAGCACCAATTATTGTTACCCAAAATATTATCCGAAGATGATATGCTGGAATAGACGAGTAACAAACAAAGTGCGAGAGCACGTCCGTGAGGAAATAAATAACACAGGATTTGCCGGAGTTGTTAGTCCCGGGCTTGAATGCTCTCGCGAGATGTTATTAATATGAATACTAGTGAGTACAGATATTAATGTTAGAGTACAATTACAATGAGTGTAAAGACTCTAGTTATCTTAGCTAACGAGTGCTGAAGATTGCCGGAAGAACCAGAGTTGAAGCTCTGTGAGTTCTTGTTACAAAGATGGAGAGTTCTCTGTATAGTATGCTTCGAAGACTTTGACGGGTGTCGGATTCATATGTGGCACGGGATGATCGTCTACAGGCGGACATTATAGGCGATAGCCAGATGCCAATGGACGATCGCCTTGGACGTCGACCGCTAGGTGCTTGCCCAGCATCTGTCTTCTTTGGCTGGCTCTTGATCATTACGCCGATCGCCATCAAGGTGTATAAATCGCCGCACAACAACATCATTACCACATACCTTTTTAACCGAAATTCATGAAACCTAAAAGTTGAAAGCGAAAGTCACGTCTCGAATAAAATTTTGGTAGACCTCATTTGAGTTTTTAAAAATCAAATTTTTGAAAATTTACAATACAAGATGAAAAAAAAATATAAGAAGTTTGAATTCTCAAAAATTTTCAATCTCGAGGTCATCATACGGATATCGAACTTTTTCCTTTCTTGGAGGATGTTTTAAAATAAAATTCACGTGACTTCCCAAAACAATTAAAGCTTTAAAGTATCACGTTGATAAACTTTTTCTTACGTAGTCACACCAAAACCATTGCCCTTGTAAAAACGATTTATATATATATATATATATATATAGGGTTAGGATATGGTGAAAACTATTTATACGGTGAAATATAGAAACTAAAGGGCATAATAGTCAATAAGTAGCAAATAAAAGTACTATACTCACAACCGCGATTTATAAGGAATACAGAATCTTTCCAAAAAAGTTGTGTTTTAAACAAAAAAGACTTTCATAAGCCCCATAATTAATATAACATAATTAAAACATAAAAATGGTATGAAATTACATAATCCTACTCATCTACAGCCGTTAGATCACTACTATCAATGGCCTACAAAAGTTTCTAAATTTCACAAAATAATTAGTTTTCATATGATCTATTTCCTATATATATATATATATATATATATATATATATATATATACACCGTAACTACTCTCCATTCCAGCACATTACGAGAATCAACAAGTATGGATTACATATGCACAACTCACATTTAGACTCCACATCATAACAAAATCACACAAGCTCGCATAACACGAGACACAACATAGTAGGGAGACTTATATCCACAGATTGCACGAAAATGATGGCTGCACCTTGATACTAATCACGACCGACATCCCAGATGACGCGTCGCGACACGACTCAGTCAGACAAAATATGATAAGACAAGACTCGACTACATACAATTTGACCCGACAGCTTAGGTTTCCGCAACCTAAGCTCTGATACCATATTCTATAACACCCTCAAACCAATTGAAAATATTATAGCGCTGCAGACCCTCTCCGTGAGGATCTACCAGGCTAAATACAGAAAACACAACAACACAACACGTGCCAACATGGCTAATAACGAACCATTAGACCGATTTGGTCTTTTGCCACAACACACACGTCAAACATACATAACTTTTTCTCACAACTCACACCCACGCAGGGGTTGGCATACATAAACATTCCCATAAACGGGAGAACAACACAATGGAGAGCTAAACAACAAGACTCTACCAAAATACCCAACGACTGGTCTTCATGTGATTAGTATCGTCGTCTTCCATCATCCTTCGTACTGATCCTGTGATTCGCTCCCCAGCAACCTACAAGTACCTGGACGCAACACAGACATCCACCCCCGATTACTCGGGGGTTAGCAAAACTCTACTATTTTGCTAGTGCAAGTATAAAATACAAATACAAGCCATACACAACATACCCCAAGTACATATTGATCGTGAACATGCCTCCCGAGGTAAATTACTTGATCAAAATAGTTCAATCATGAAAGGTAGGGATAAACCCGATATACGTCTTACAAAACATTTTACGATCTCGGGAGTTTTGAAAACATTTGGGATTTAAGAATTCTCAAGCCTTTTAAAACCACTTAGGGGCACAACCCAAAAGTCATTTTCCTAAATTATGATAACAACACACGGGGTACACGCCCCAATCATACCATTCTGGTCACAAAGCATGGGGTCCACGACCCAAACATACATATCAACATATTCCAAGGATTATTCGCGTCCCGTGCTAACAAGCCACGAACCTCAGATGCTCCCGCAGAACATACCCATGTGGATAACCCAATGGGAAACCATATCAAATCATATGTCACCGTGACAATAGTCACGTGACCATAACCATACTTGCGTTCATAGTTATCCTGGCATTGCACTAGCAAGCTACGAACCTCGGAGCCTCCACGAGACATACCCGATTGGACAACCCATGACACGTACATCACACAACCAAACCACAACCATAAGTTATCCCGGCATCGCACTAACAAGCTACGAACCTCGGAGTCCCCGAAATACATACCCGGATTGGATAACCCCATAAGTTATCCTGGCATCGGGCTAGAAAGCCACGAACCTCGGAGTTCCCGCAAGACATACCCGATTGGATAACCCTACGGTCACGCCCGACCCGTACTAACAAGGACGGATCCCGGAGATTCAACAATCTTACCCGGTTGCACATCGCTTACAACAATCACACACAACAACAAGCGAATACCAATGTCAAACAACACTAAGCACCACAACCTCCTTACAAAGGAGTAATAACTAATACCACACAACGTCACATATTCACTGAACAAGTATACATATCAATACACAATCCTCGGCAAGTGATTACAGTCTATTATATTCACGAAATATGATTATAACTAGGGGTGTAAACGAGACGAGAAAACTCGTGAGGTACTCGAGATCGACTCGGTCAAAACTCGGTCAACACTCGACTCGAGTGGGCTAGACTCGAACTTGAGCTCGGCTCGACATACTGACGAGTCGAGTTGAGCTACTTAATACTTGACTCGATAATCTCGTGAGATACTCGATTTTTTTATATATAATTAGTTTTATAATATAAATTTGTAAAATATAATGTAAAAATTATTAATAAATAAATTGAATTGTAAAGAAACTATTTGTAAAAAAATTAAAACTCAACTTTTTCTGATTTCATGTTTTGTTTGTAAATGCATATATAGTTAAAATCCAAATAATGACAAATGTTTAAATTGGTAACTAATATAATACACATAATAAAGGGCAGTTCCACTTATTCCCACATCGGCTAAGAATAATAGTTCAAACCTTATAAATCTCTATATAAATGGTGATTGGTACCTTGATCGAGCTTGATTCGAGTTCTAAGTTCGAGCTTGAGTTTGAGCTTCTTTCAAGCTTCAAAATGGCATGAGTTCGAGCTCGTGTTCGAGCTTAGAAAATTGTTATCGAGTTCGAGTCGAGTTTGGACTTCATATGAGCTCTTATATAAAGGGGCAGTTCTACTTGTTCCCACCTCGGCTAGGAATAATAGTTCCAACCTTATAAATCTCTATATAAATGGTGCTTGGAACCTTGATCAAACTTGATTCGAGTTCTAAGTTCGAGCTTTTTTCGAGCTTCAAACGAGTTCGAACTTTTTTCGAGCTTCAAACGAGTTCGAGCTCGAGTTCGAGTTTAGAAAATTGTTATCGAGTTCGAGTCGAGTTTGGACTTGATATGAGCTCTTATTTAAAGGGGCAGTTTCACTTATTCCCACATCGGCTAGGAATAACAGTTCCAACCTTATAAATATCTATATAAATGGTGCTTGGGACCTTGATCGAGCTTGATTCGAGTTCTGAGTTCGAGCTTTTTTCGAGCTCGAGTTCTAGCTTTTTTTGAGCTTGAGTTCGAGCTTTTTTCGAGCTTCAAACGAGTTCGAGCTCGAGTTCGAGTTTAGAAAATTTTTATCGAGTTCGAGTCGTGTTTGGACTTCAACTACTTGTGAGTTTTCAAGTCGAGTTCGAGCCTGAAAAATTGCTATCGAGTTCGAGTCGAGTATACTGATACTCGAACTCGACTCGCATCATTTACACCCCTAATTATAACATCTTCCAACATACGACACTTACTCACATATTCCGAGAACACATTTATTCACGAAGCATACACGCTATCTTTGAAGAAAACCTTTTTATTGAGAATATACCGATCATTTTTAAAGTTCATTATAACATTTGGATCGCACACATACAATTAATTATCAACTGTTACGTCTACGAAACATGAAGTGTATGGGCAAGATACTTGCCCCGAAACTACGAGCAACCGAACAACGAACGGATGAGGTTGAGCAGCCCTCGAACTTCCGAAAACGACCAAGAATCTCGATAGCCCCACGAATACTATGAGAACAATACCATCACGAATTAACAACACTAATCGGAATACGAAACGACACTAAGAACAACAAGGATCTAAGATTTTCTCCACGAAATCAAGAGCCAAATTTCGAGTGATATAAAATCAATAAACGAATTGCCAATTCTAAGGTCACGGCCAAGACAATCAAGAATACACAATCGATCGGATGAGATCGGGTAAGAATCACAAAACCAAGGAAAACCTCCAAATTCAAGATACTAGGGTTCTAAGAAGAGAATACCTCGATTCGAGCAAAGAAGATGATCAAGTGATGTTGAATATACACAAATCCACTCCAAGATGATGCTTGATGATGAAGATCGCCCAAAATCCCCCCAAGAACTCGCTCCCGATGGAAAGAGACGAAGAAAGGTGAGAAATGACGAAACAAAGGCCGATGTCCAGTATTTATACTCGACAGTTATTAGCGTGCGCTAAACACACTGCATTAGCGCGCGCTAATGGGATCAATGCTCCAGAACATTCCGCCCGCAACACTGTTAGCGTGCGCTAGCCAATATGCGTAGCATGCGCTAATGAGTCACGAATCCAGTCCAGTGGCTCCTGGACGGATCTGCACCTACCAGGTAGCATGCGCTAGAAAGGACAATTGCCTGCGCTAAGCAGACAATAGTGTGCGCTAACTACCAATCTTAGCGTGAGCTAATGAGACTCCAGTCCCTGTCCAGTAGCTCATGGATTGCCTCTGGACTGCCAGTTAGCGTGCGCTACACACCCGATAACGTGCGCTAACAATGACACAGTAGCGCGAGCTACACCACAAACGATAGCATGCGCTACACCACAATGAGTCAAAAACTCATGCAACGATCTGAAACGGAATCAAACACGTGTCAACTCTTGACACACCCAAACATGTCACAACATTCCAAATACATAGACAGCGCCAATCCGATAACCCGCAAAAAAACTCAACGAAACTGGAACGAAGATCTCGGGTATTATAGTGACTCAAATCCGGAGGCAACGCCAAGCGATATTCCAACTCGCCGACTCTCTCGAGAATCTCAAAGGGCCCAATAAATCTCAGACTCAACTTTCCCTTCTTCCCGAAGCGGAAGACTCCCCTCGTCGGCGACACCTTTAGCAAAATATGGTCTCCACCTCGAATTCCAAAGGTTGGCGACGAACATCAACATAGGATTTCTATCGACTCTGAGCTGTCAACATCCTCTCCCGAATCAATTCCACCTTCCTCATTGTATCCAAGGCGATATCCGGTACGGTCCCGACCAAATCGGATGCCTCGTTCTAACAAATCGGCGATCGACATCGCCGCCCATAAAGCGCCACATACGGTGCCATCTTGATCGAAGCGTTCCAACTATTGTTGTGCACGAACTCGATCAATGGAAAATGCTCCTCCCAATCACTGCTCCAATCGAGAGCACAAGCACGCAACATATCCTCAAATGTCTGGATAGTGCGCTCCGACTGCCCATCCGTCTGAGGATGAAAAGAAGTACTCAGGCTCGATCGAGTACCCAAAGGCTTATATACCGCCTGCCAAAATGCGATACAAAATGGCCATCACGATCCGAAACAATAGACTTTGGAGTACCGTGAAGCCTCACAATCCGGATGGTCGCTGATGCTCGATTTTGACCTACTGACAAGTCAAACATCTCGCTACAAATTGGGCGACCTCCTCCTCCATATCATTTCACCAAAAGTTTGTCCTTAGGTCCTTGTACATCTTACTCGAACCAGAATGAACTGAGTAAGGCGTAGCATGGGCCTCACGCAAAATACTCTGCCTCAATTCCAAGTCGTTCAGTATACAAAGCCGACTCTGGAATCTCAACACACCATCCTCGTGAATCACAAATCCAGAAGACTTTCCTTTAAGAACATTCTCTCGGATTTGAGCAATCATCAGATCCTCCAACTATTTCAGTTTAATTTCATCGATCAGCGGCGATGAAATTTCCAAAGCATAAAGTTGTCAGACAACTCCTGGCGACAAAATCTCAACACCCAACTCGATCAAATCACGTTCAAGCTCAGATTGAGACGTAAGTATCTCAAGCGTCCGTAACGTAACCGGTTTTCGACTCAAGGCATCCGCCACAACATTCGCCTTGCCCGAATGATAAAGGATTACGAGGTCATAATCCTTAATCAACGCCAACCACCTCCCCTGCCTCATATTCAACTCCCGCTGAGTAAATATGTACTTAAGACTTTTATGATGGGTAAAAATCTGACATGCAGAGCCAAAGAGATAGTGATGCCAAATCTTGAGCGCAAAAACAACTGCCGTTAACTCTAGATTGTGAGTAGGGCAGTTGAGATCATACGACCTCAACTGTAATACCCGGTTGTGAATTCATTATTTATCATTCAGTAATTGTCTCAGTAAATTTTTTTCACTCTTTAGTAATCAATCATCATTCATTTTCATTCATTTGTGTCCATCGTTCAGCGTATTTTGGAATCGTGTATCAGTTATCGTTCATCTTTCAACCATGTTTGAGAATCGAGACGAGAATATTATCATAAGCATTGTGATTGGTAGCCTTGAGTTGGAAGTATCATTATTGCGTGTCATTGGACTTATTTATATTCATGCAAGTTATGTATGTCAGATCATTCATCATTTGTAACGAGAAGGCGGAGTAGTTGCTCCAGCAGAGAGTTACGGTCGTAACATAGGTTACATTATAGCCGTAACATGCGTACGTTGGTTCAGTGTCATTTTTGCCGAAGGCTACTTACGGCCGTAAGGGAGTCTTTGTTACGGACGTAAGTCAAGAAGTTTGGTCGGTTTGGTTTTTTCGACAAAGTGTAGTCACGCCCGTAAGTATAGGAGGTTACGGCCGTAAGGTCATTGACCTTGGTTTCTTATGGCCGTAAGGTGGCAGAGTTACTGCCGTAACTCTGCGCAGTATATAACGAGTGGGATGGATTTTTCAGCATCATTTCTTCCCTTCTCCACTTTTGGCCGAGAGAGAGAGAGTCTTGGGAGAGATTCTTCATCATAAAAACACTTGTGTATTCGTGTTTTAATCACCTATCTTCGATTGTGGAGTTGGAAAGTCGATTAACTCGAGTTTCGACGGATTGAAGGGTTTAGAACTTCAAAGGTAATTTTCTTCAAAATCTGATATTTCGATTTTAAGATGGAATATGATGTTTTGGATGTTGTAAGCATGATATGTGAAGGGATATACATATGATTATGACTTTCTATGATTTATCATTGGATTGTTGGGGGATTATTCAAGAACACTTGGAATGTGATTTTGGAATTGGGGGTTTCGATTAGATGTTGTCGTAATCTCGAATTGTGTATTCCTATGGGAGTATTGATTGTATTGAGGATGTTTTGTTGGATTGAATCATTCATTGGAGCTTGGTATTGATATAATTGAGATTAGTTGTAAACAATTGAAGATTGTTTACAACGTGTTTGTTAAATTGCCCCAATGAGTTGGGTAGTGTTGTATCGACCTTTTGAGTTAATTATGATTATGCGTGGATATGTATATTAAGAGAATTGTTGGTAATTGTGTTATTTAAGGTTGTTCGAGCAACCGATAATCCCATTAAGGACATTGATCGTGGAAGGACTTTCTCACTGTCAGTTTGAGGCAAGTTTTATACTTGTACTAGTCAATGAGATTAATGTTATTATATATATGTATGAATGTGTTGTATCATTCCGAGACGTAGTCTCTTCATAATTTTCGTTGATATTAAGGGATCATTTGATGCGATACTCTTCGACAATTATGTCAAATGATTATTGTTGTCCGTTAATGGCCGGTTTAAGGCATTGGGATACTTGTTGTTAATATTATTGTCGATAGCCGGTTCACGGTATCGATGTATCGATTTTTGTTGTTGATATTGATGTCGATCTAAGACGTTGTTGTGATCATTGTTATTGGTGTTGGTGTTCGCCATTGATGTTGTATTGGCCTATTGAAGGCATTGACATATTCGTTTCTCATCTCCATCGTCGGTACCGATTAAAGGCCTCGAAGCATTCATCGTATCATTATTATCGATTAGCCGTTCTAAGGCAATCGAGGTATTGAATTGGGACTGTCGAGGATAGTTCCCATCCATTGTATCATTGTTATCGCTTGGACGTTCTAAGGCAATCGAGGTATTGAATTGGGACTATCGAGGATAGTTCCCATCCATTGTATCATTGTTATCGATTGGCCGTTCTAAGGCAATCGAGGTATTGAATTGGGACTGTCGAGGATAGTTCCCATCCGCTGTATCATTGTTATCGATTGGCCAATCCAAGGCAGTCGAGTATTTGAATTGGGACCGCCGAGGGCGGTGCCCATCCGTGAGTTATTGTTGTCGTGTTGGCCGACTCAAGGCAGCACACTATCATTCTCCTGAATTCGGTAGATTGTGATCTTTGCCGATTGTGATTCATTGTGTTTTGGGAGACTAGTCTCATCTAGTGCTCGAAGGGTAAGCTTGGGGGCCTGAACCTTCGCGGCTGGTTTCCCAACACCTACAGTTCAGTAGGTCACGGTCACTGGGTGATTTCATTATGGGTAAGTTTGGGGCTTGAACCTTCGCGGTTGGTTTCCCAACACCTACGGCTCAGTAGGTCACGGCCATTGGACAGCCCTCATTGTGATACGTCTTCGTGCCGTGGCTTCGGCCCTCATTGTGATACGGCTTCGTGCCGTGGCTTCGGCCCTCATGTGATACAGCTCCGGGCTGTTTTGGCTTCGGGCCATTGTGACAATTGACAGCTTTGGCAGAATGACTTTCAGGTGATTGTGATATTTGGAAGCTTCGGCTGAGGGGCTTTCAGGCCTTTGTGATGTCTTGGCATTTTCGTTGGAGCCTTCGGGCATTGTGGTTCATATTTAATTCAGCTCTGGTTTTGATTCATTTTCGTGTAATTCATTGTGGTTTTGTATATCGATGATTCGCCGTTGGGCACCTATGTTCTAACCTGTGGAGCAGGTATTGATCGTATGCCGTGGGCATAGTGTTTCACGAATGCTCGATTCTTACCTTGGGTTGTGATCTTGTTTTATTGTTATTGTACCGTTCATTCTACCTTTAGATGCATATCATGTTATACATGTATTTAATCTTCATTATCTGGATGACTGACCCCGTGGGGGTGGAACATGTTTTCATGTTTCAGGTGCTTGCGAGGAGAGAGTTGATACACAGGGGCATGACGATGGCGACGAGGCATCTGAGTGATACTAGTCCCGAGTTGTCTCGGTGTTCACGTTGGTCATTCCGGTTGGAGTGTGCTCCAGTGTTGTCAGTCATCATCATTTTGTATTATCCGAGCAAGGCTCATGAATGTTGTATTTTCAGTATTGGCTATGTAAGTCCTTTGTTGTCATTTAAATTCCTTATTGGAATATTGTGTCGGTTGTCATAGTAAGGACTGTGATTTCCATCATTGGTTAATTTGATGTATTTTAGTCGTGTTCGCCTGGTGGATCTCCTGGTGTGGGGTCCACGACACTGTAATAACCTAATGGGATTTGGGGGTGTTACAGAAGATGGTATCAGAGAATAGGTTGTGAGATACTCTGATATGTGAGTTATGTGGCTCTACCGACGCGGTAGCAGTGGGCTGTTAGGTTATGACAATCTGGACAGTCGGGGTTTGTGAGTCGTGATAGTTGGACGACTGTATGAGTCATTCTTTCATCGAGTCGTCGTCAGTGAAGACTAGTATTGCAAGACCTTGAAGCTTCGTATGACCTGTGTAAGGACTCGATTATATTTTATGTTCATACATTCATTATGTCACTGATTATACATGTTTTGTTGAAAACCGTATGTGACATTTGTGTTGCAAGTAACTCATAATTGTGTGTTATGGAGCGTGTGAGCTCTGTATTGGCTATGATTAGCATGATTAATGTGTTTGTTTATCTGTTGAGTATGTATATTCGTATTTGGCTATTGACTTAGCATTCTGGATTGTCCGTTGAGGCGTATTTGAACTATGTTCATGATCAAACGTTATTCTTTCAGTATGGATAGAGGAATCCGAGAACGTGGCAGAGGGGGTAAAGGCTGCAGAGCAGGCCGGAACCCAGAACCTCATGTTTATACACGTGCAGGTGCCAAGATGGATCAGAGTTCGGCCGGTGGTGTTACCTACGTGACCATTCTTCTTCAGGATGTCATACTCGAGAAGTCGATCAGACTGAGAGTGGACACGTCGACCCTTTCTTACTTATGAGTGGCATGATGGCCCAGATGACTCAGATGACGTGGATAGTGGAGACCATGTAGACCTTGATGGTTCGTGGACCACCGCAGCAAGGTTCCCAGGTGCCTCTTCTTGGGCATACTGGAAGTGTGATCCAGATTATTAGCGATATCTCTCGTCAGAGCCGCCTACTTTTGAGGGTTCATCGGAACCAGCTGATATTGTTCATTGGCTGGAACATTTTGATAAACTCTTCGACAAGGTTTAGCGTCCGGAAGAGAGTAAGGTGGCAGTAGCGGATTACTACTTGAGTAAGGGCGCATATTCTTAGTGGCTTTCTGTGAAACCCACCGATCATAATTGTGTTTGGAGTGAGTTCAACGCTCTCATGTTAGAGAGGTATTATCCGTCTCCACTTCGTGAAGCCAAGTTGTCAAAGATTTTGAACCCCGAATCCGTCAAGGATGAGGGTGTTGTTGTTATTGCTGAGAAGTTTCATGGAATTCTTCAGTTTGCTTCGTCTGTTATCCGTACTGAGGTGGATAAGATCAAGTATTTTAGCAAGAGGCTAGACCCCCGGTTGAGGATGCAATTGCTCAATCATAACTATAATTCACTTGGTGAATTCATCGAGAAGGCTCTCAGAGCAGACCTTTTGATCAAGGATCTTGCTCGGAAGAACCCTTCAGTTTCTTCTGGTGAGGGGACTAGGATGCCAGTTCGTTCAGAGGGACATCGGGCTCCGACGTCCAAGAGGTAATTTTCCAGTCGTCTTCGTGCTGGGAAAGCATCTTCGTCTCAGATGACAAGTTCAACTGTTGTTTCTTGTAACTGTGATTCAGCGGGACACGTTAGCACTCGTTGTATGGTGCCAACTTTTATTTGTCGTTCATGTGGGAGGCAGGGACATCTTCAGAAATAATGTAGGAGTTCTAGTGCCAGTAGATCTCGAGAGAGCACACAAGCCTCGAGAGGTTCTGTTACTCCAGCCCGTACGTCATCCAAGGGGTCCTATCAGGCTTCGAAGGCCAGAGGTAAGGACATTACATCACCGGTATTGAAGTAAGTTAATTCTTGCCCAATTAAAAGGATAATCATTCCTTTTGTTGTTGTTCTTTCATACGTATAATTCATGCATATTATATATCAATCATGTTGAGACTTGTAATTATCAAACTAATCATTCAATTCACGAGGAACAACGGTTCCAATCACTTCGTTTGAGCCATCACTCATTGCGTTATTATTTCACCTCGGTGAGTCACTCTTGACCTTTGTCGGATTCTATTCATTATTATTCATCATGGTCACTCTTGTTCTTGTGACTTTCCGGGATCATATTGAGCGGTGAGTTCAGATTTGGGTCTTCCTTGAATCGATGAGGTCAAGGAGATCGATGACCTGGAGGATATCGATGTTGGGTACATTTGAGATGTAACCTTAATTTTTGGTATTTTTCTTTCTCTGTTCTTCGGAATAATGTGTAACTTAATCCATAATAATGTATCGTAGTTGTGGATCATTTGTTGTTGATCTATTTTATAATTGAGAATCTTGAGATTTGGGTCATTTGATATGTTTCTCTTTCTTTTTGTGTTGTTCCCAAGATTTTGTGATAATCTGGGTAATTGTTCATTGTGATTCGAGACGTCAAGTCACGAGGACTTGGGCGTGCGATTGATATGGTCCCGAGCACTATATGTGTTTTGTTGCTTTTCTTTTGAGGCGTGAGTCAGTGCTTGTATGGGCGTCCGATGCCGATGAGCGGGGTATGTATGCCGGTGTTACGAGTCACGCGGTTGGTACGACTTTATGACTGGTCTCTAGCGGAGGAGTCATGATTCGGCTGATCGCACACTTGACTGAGTGTTTTATCACTTGAGTTTTTCTCTCGCCTTGTACAGGCAGAGGTGACGCGGGGACTCGTAGGGTTGGCCCAGTTGCTCAGGCGAAGTGGTTCGCATTGAGAAGTATTCCTCGAGATGTTGTTTTCAGATCCTGATGGATAGTTCATATCCCGAGTGTGTACCCTTAGTTTCGGGGACGAAAAATATTTTTAAGGGGCGGCGTATGTAATTCCCGGTTGTGAATTCATTATTTATCATTCAGTAATTGTCACTCAGTAATTTTTTTTCACTATTTAGTAATCAATCATCATTCATGTTCATTCATTTGTGTCCATCATTCGGCGTATTTTGGAATCGTGTATCAGCTATCGTTCATCTTTCAGCCCTGTTTGAGAATCGAGACGAGAATATTATCATAATCATTGCGATTGGTAGCCTTGAGTTGGAAGTATCATTATTGCGTGTCTTTAGACTTAATTATATTCATGCAAGTTATGTATGTCGGATCATTCATCATTTGTAACGAGAAGGCGGAGTAGTTGCTCCAGTAGGGAGTTGCGGCCGTAACATCGGTTACATTACGTCCGTAACATGCGTGTGTTGGTTCAGTGTCATTTTTGCCGAAGGCTACTTACGGCCGTAAGGGAGTCTTTGTTATGGCCGTAAGTCGAGAAGTTTGGTCGGTTTGGTTTTTTCGACGAAGTGTAGTCACGCCCGTAAGTATAGGAGGTTACGGCCGTAAGGTCGTTGACCTATGTTTGTTACGGCTGTAAGGCAGAGTTACTGCCGTAACTCTGCGCAGTATATAACGAGCGGGACGGGTTTTTCAGCCTCATTTCTTCACTTCTCCACTTTTGGCCGAGAGAGAGTCTTGGGAGAGATTCTTTATCATCAAAACACTTGTGTATTCTTGTTCTAATCACCTATCTTCGATTGTGGAGATGGAAAGTCGATTAACTCGAGTTTCGACGGATTGAAGGGTTTGGATCTTCAAAGGTAATTTTCTTCAAAATCTTAGATTTCGATTTTACGACGGAGTATGATGTTTTGGATGTTGTAATCATGATATGTGAACGGATATACATATGATTATGAGTTTCTATGATTTATCATTGTATTGTTGGGGGATTATACAAGAACACTTGGAATGTGATTTTAGAATTGGGGGTTTCGATTAGATGTTGTCGTAATCTCGAATTGTGTATTCCTATGGGAGTATTGATTGTATTGAGGATGTTTTGTTGGATTGAATCATTCATTGGAGCTTGGTATTGATATAATTGAGATTAATTGTAAACAATTGAAGATTGTTTACAACGTGTTTGTTAAATTGCCCCAATGAGTTGGGTAGTGTTGTATCGACCTTTTGAGTTGATTATGATTATACGTGGATATGTATATTAAGCGAATTGTTGGTAATTGTGTTATTCAAGATTGTTCGAGCGACCGATAATCCCATTAAGGACATTGATCGTGGAAGGACTTTCTCACCGTCGGTTTGAGGCAAGTTTTATACTTGTACTAGTCAATGACATTAATGTTATTATATATATGTATGAATATGTTGTATCATTCCGAGACGTAGTCTCTTCATAAGTTTCGTTGATATTAAGGGATCATTTGATGCGATACTCTTCGACAATTATGTCAAATGATTATTGTTGTCCGTTAATGGCCGGTTTAAGGCATGTATACTTGTTAATATTATTGTCGATAGTCGGTGCACGGTATCGATGTATCGATTGTTGTTGTTGATATTGATGTCGATCTAAGATGTTGTTGTGATCATTGTTATTGGTGTTGGTGTTCGCCATTGATGTTGTATTGGCCTATTGAAGGCATTGACATATTCGTTTCTCATCTCCGTCGTCGGTACCGATTAAAGGTATCGAGGCATTCGTTGTATCATTGTTATCGATTGGCCGTTATAAGGCAATCGAGGTATTGAATTGGTACTGTCGAGGATAGTTCCCATCCGTTGTATCATTGTTATCGATTGTCTGTTCTAAGGCAATCGAGGTATTGAATTGAGACTGTCGAGGAGAGTTCCCATCCGTTGTATCATTGTTATCGATTGGCCGTTCTAAGGCAATCGAGGTACTGAATTGGGACTGTCGAGGATAGTTCCCATCTGTTGTATCATTGTTATCGATTGGCCAATTCAAGGCAGTCGAGGTATTTGAATTGGGACCGCCGAGGACGGTGCCCATCCGTGAGTTATTGATGCCGTGTTGGCCGACTCAAGGCAGCACACTATTATTCTCGTGAATTCGGTAAATTGTGATCGTTGCCGGTTGTGATTCATTGTGTTTTGGGAGACTAGTCTCGTCTAGTGCTCGAAGGGTAAGTTTGGGGGCCTGAACCTTCGCGGTTGGTTTCTCAACACCTACAGTTCGGTAGGTCACAGTCATTGTGATTTCATTATGGGTAAGTTTGGGGCTTGAACCTTCGCGATTGGTTTCCCAACACCTACGGATCAGTAGCTCACGGCCATTGGATGGCCCTCATTATGATACGGCTTCGTGCCGTGGCTTCGGCCCTTACTGTGATACGGTTTCGTGTCGTGGCTTCGGACTTCATTGTGATACATTTTCGTGCCGTGGCTTCGGCCCTCATTGTGATACGGCTTCGTGCCGTGGCTTCGGTCCTCATTGTGATACGGCTCCGTGCCGTGGCTTCGGCCCTCATTGTGATATGGCTCCGGGCTGTTTTGGCTTTGGGCCATGACAATTGACAGCTTCGGCTGAATGACTTTCAGGTGATTGTGATATTTAACAGCTTCGGCTGAGGGGCTTTCAGGTGTGATTACTTGGAATTTTCGTTGGAGCCTTCGGGCATTGTGGTTCATATTTAATTCAGCTATGGTTTTGGTTCATCTTCGTGTAATTCATTGTGGTGTTCTATATCGATGATTCACCATTGGGCACCTATGTTCTAATCTGTGGAGCAGGTATTGATCGTATGTTGTGGGCATAGTGTTTCACGAATGCTCGATTCTTACCTTGGGTTGTGAGCATCTTGTACCGTTCATTCTAACATTGGATGCATATCATGTTATACATGTTGTTGTTACCCAAAATATTATCCGGAGATAGTATTGCTGGAATGATCGAGTAATAAACAAATGCGAGAACACTTCTGTGAGAAAATAAATAACACAAGATTTGCCGGGGTTGTTAATCCCGGGCTTGAATGCTCTCACGAGATGTTATTAATAAGTATACTGTTGAGTACAAATATTAATGTTAGAATCTATTACAATGAGTGTAAAGACTTCTAGTTATCTAAGCTGTAGAGCGTGTAGATTGCCGGAAGAACCAGACATGAAGCTCTGTGAGTTCTTGCTATTGATGTTCAGTGTATGAGAATGTATCTCTCTCTCTCTGTATATCTTTCACTGTATTCACAATGATGTGCTTCTCCTTATGCTGCCGTTGTGAGCCTCCTATTTATAGAAGACAAGGTTGCTGGGACCTCTCCGGCGATCGCGGGCGACCGCCGTTTTCTATATTATAATAAGATGGCCGATCGTCCCGTCACGTGAGACTGTTCCCTTAAAGTCTGGGGCTGCTGCTGGCGGCCAGCTGTGCGAGCCAATGGGAAGCCTGCACGCGTCCTGAGTCGCTGTCCGGGGAGGACCCACTTTGTACCTTTCGGCGGCCTTGTCGGTAGGTGAGGTAGGTGACAGGCTGGGGTCAAAGGTCTTATCTTGCCGGCGCCTTTTGTGGATCTGCACGTGGGTCACCGTCCAAGATTCGGTCTTCGACGACTTTGACGGATGCTGGATTCATACGTGGCACGAGACGATCGTCTCTGGTTGGACATTATAGACGGTCGCCAGACACCAAAAGACGATCGCCATGAGTGCCGACTGCTGGGTGTTCGCCCAGCGTATGTCTTCTATGGTTGGCTCTCAGATCATTATGCCGATCGCCATCGAGGCGTATTAATCGCCGCACAACAATTGCCCCCCAGCTCGCTTCGATGTTGAAAACAAGGGGTGAGGTGGCACTGTTGGCGATCGCCAATGTTTAGACGATCAGACGATCTAATTTCAAATTTGGACGATCTCCTTTTGCGCTGGGAGCAGCGAGAAATGAAGGCGGGCTCTCGAAAAGTTGTAAGGACACGCGTCGCCCTACCATTGGAAGAGTCCGACGGTTTGTCAGACTTGTCGCCTGGCGTGCCCTCGAAAAGACGCGTACGCGGGATTCGAGGGCTGCATTTAATATGTCCCCCCCGACGGTTGCACTCCAGCCCTCGGGGTTTCCCCTATTTGCACAGAGACCCATGCTCCCGCCTATAAAAGGGGCTAGGGCTACTTCATTTCTCCTCTTCACGCATCCTTGCTTTCCAGCCGAGACTCTGCAGAATTTTTCCGACGATCCTTGTGACGACCGTCCTTCCTTTTAGGTAAGAACATAAATCTTCTCTCCCCCTTTACTTTTTATAACATGTCTGGAGGATCTAAGACCTTCGAGACTGGAAGCACCTCTGCCGCCGCATCTTCGCCTGACCGGGAGGAAATTCCCGTGGGACTTCACATGGAAATGGCCGTTGAGGCCATTCGTGCGGGGATTTCGCCCGCGGAACTCGAGGAGCTCTTCAACGAGGTCGAAGTGGCGAGAACGGAGGCGGCGGAGGAGCAGGGGGGGCTCGCCGGTGGATGAAGACGAAATGGTGCGGCTGTCTTGGGAACGGGATAGCGTATTCGGCCCCGCCTATATGGCTTTCGCTAAGCTTATGGAGGGGATTGTCAGGCCTTGTCCAGAATTTGATTTTGAATCTTACTCCGCCACTCATCCCTACGAACATGTGAAGCGAACGGCGTTCCGGGCTGCCGACCCGTCTCGGTAGACTATTGGTCAGATCCGGAGTTCTGCGACCCGGAAAGACTTGAGCTGCTGGAGGGCGAAATATCATATTCCTTCTGATGTTTCGCTGCACGTGCCCTCCGATAACGAACGTGCCGACCAGCCTCCCAAGGGTATGGTCGCCATTAATGAAATGACCCTGGCGGCCGGACTGCGATTTCCCTTGCCGTTCGCCGTCTCAAATCTGCTGGTCGCTTGGAATCTGGCGCCTCACTAGTTGACGTCGAACGCCTGGCTGCAGATTATCAGTAGATTGACGTTGTTCGGCGGTCACAAGCTGTTTCGTTTGCCTTCTGCGCTGGAGATGAATTATCTTTTTAAGCTGACCGTGCAGAAGGGATTGATCGGCGGCTACCATATACAAGGTCGCCTCGGTAGGGTGGTCCTTGGGGTGCCGAACAAGGCTCGGGGCGACCTGGCAAAGTGGTGCTGGGTCGGCGGTGCATGGAGGTCGGCATCGAGCGATAATCCGGAGGAAGAGTTGGATATCCCCACCAATTTTCGGGAGAGGAATCCGAGTAAGGGTTTTAACTCTCCCTTTATTTGGATACTCCTTGAACTGATCTAATTTGTTTCTCTTTTTGCAGGATTCCCTGTTCCAGCGATCGACGATCTCCCCTTCGATTTATTGATCGTCTGGGAGCGGATTCGCGCATTGCCGGATTCCTACATAGACATTCACTCAGTCAGCCACGAACTTCACCAGTTGAGAGATCGACTGTTTCGCTACCCTCGCCACTTGAAGGCCCCTGGTATGACATTTTATTTACTCTTTCCTGTGTGACTATCGTCTCCAAGAGGTCGCAATGTCTAAGTAGGTGTCTAACTTGTTTGAGTTTCTTCTTTGGCAGAGATTCATTTTCCCAGCTACGCCGAGCCACCGTAGGAGATCGCCATGTCTAGCCCTGGTCTCATCGGTCGTATTCACCAGGGTAAGAAGACGGGTCGCGTTGCTGCGACGACGTCTTGCCCCGTTCCTGTGGTGAGGCCCGCTGTGGTGCCGGTCGCCGATCCGGAAATTCAGAAGGAGGAACAACTCCAGCGCAACCGCAAAAGGCGGAGGCCGGAGGGATCTCTGCCGACTGCTGAGGCGGACTTAACTATCCTGGAGCCGCCGATCGTCGCTCCCCCTATCTCTGTTGTTCCGATGGTGGAGGGGTCTGGCCCTAGGCCCTCGGCGTCTGGCTCCAGGTCCTCGGCCGGCTTCTTGAAAAATGCGGCGATCGCCGAAGCTGAAACTTCTCAGGGAAAGCCCTATTTTGGCCGCGACCCCGAGTTGGTCAACAGGTAAGACCGGATTGATCTTTCCGAGTTAGGCGATTTGAGTAAGGTATATACTAACTCTTTTGTTTTCTTTTTGTTTGTGCTGCAGGGTCCGTCTTGCTGATCCGGACGTCTCGCCGATGGTGCTGGACTTCCTGGCGAGCAAGTATCCGCAGAACTCCCTTGATGTCTCTTCCTATGTCTCCAAGGCCATCGCCTCTCTGCCTAAGGCTTGGACGACCGATCTCGATGCGATCGCTCGTCGGCGGTCTGGAGATGCCATGCAGGCGACTATTGCCCTGGCTCTCCAGATGGCGACGATGGCCATCCAAGATGCTAAGGATTACGAGGGGCGACCCTCTAATGTTCGCCTCCATCAAGACCTTGAGGCCGCTCGGAATAAAAACGTCGATTTTGCTAACCGGATCCAGGCTATGGAGAAGGAGTACTTAGAGACGGCCAAACGAGCTAAGCAGGATATCGACCGGATGAAGCAGGAGCTGAGCCGCTCCAAGGAAGTGTCCGATCGGTTCCGCGACCAGGAGAAGGAAGCTCGCCGAATGCATGTGGCCTCGCAGGAGGAGGCAACCGAGCTGAAGGCGACGGTGGATCGGCTCAACAGCGAGTTGGAGAAGGCAAAGGGAGAGCTTGAGAAGGCTAAGGGAGAAATGGCCACCAAGGTGGTCGAGCTAGCGGCAGCTGAGAAGACGACCACGGAGTTGAGAGGGCAGCTAAAGGCGATCGAGACCGATCCCTACCTCAATATGGCACTCGTCGGTGAGTTCGCCTATTATGTGGCCTACGCCGACGCTGTCCGAGCCGCCAAAAAGGTAGGGATCGAGATCGGTCCTATGATGGAGAGCTTCAAGGCCTATGCACTTGAGCACCCTTTGCATCCGGAGTTTTCCCTGCCGATCCTTGACCTCGTCGACTTGGGGATCGACTTGAGTTGGTATCCTTTTCCGGATAAACTCATTTATCCTGAGGCCAATGGGGGAGCGCGTGCCGATCCGCCACCTAGGGGTGAAGACCAGCTGGAGGGACCCTTTAGAGATTTCTTTATCTTCATTTGCTTGTAACTTTTTGCTTTTTCTTTGTATTTCCTTCGGGCTTTGTAT
Organism: Orobanche coerulescens; assembly: GCA_033398695.1. NCBI lineage: Eukaryota > Viridiplantae > Streptophyta > Magnoliopsida > Lamiales > Orobanchaceae > Orobanche > Orobanche coerulescens. The sequence goes on from CM065803.1 coordinate 59,968,901, forward strand.
TGTACGAACTCCTTTATAATGAATAAAATACTCCTTTTTTTCGCACCTGTTTCTTTTTATGTACGATCGCCTTTGAATGTTTGCATGCGAATTTTTATAAGTGTGTGTATGATTGCTTCTGATGTCTTGTTCGCCCGACCGACTGTTTGAATGTTGAATGTATTGACATGTTTGGAAATTCTTACTTGTAAATATTGTTGAACAATTCCGATCGTCCTGCGTGTGTTTGAACGAAGCCGATCAGGTACGGTTCCTTCTTTCTGATCGCATTTAAGATTAGCTCCCCTCCTTTGCCCCCTTGTTTTTGTTTACTTATTGTAATTAAGGGAACAAAAATAGTATGTCTGGTGAGCTATCTTCAGTTTTGCCGATTTTGAGGAACCATGCATGGTCGCGGAGTTCGATGGACCGACCTCCACAACCGTATCTTTGTGTGCGAGGGATATTTCCGCGACTCACTTTATTGTGAGGGTCCTCCATTAGGCTGCGCCCGCCTTGTATTTAAACGAAAGGTGGGCGGTCTTGGTCTGGAGGAGTCCTTGCACGGGGCGTCGTCGGTTTATTCGACTCCACGTCCGTGGCTTTGTTAGCACTTTTCTACCTCGGGTCGGCATGTTAGATGGCGACCCTCGACGGTATACATTGTGAAGGGGTAGGGACGCGTCGCCTTGTCCGGTTACATCATGTTAGATGATGTACCTTGAGGGCATGCGAACGTGTCCGCAGATTAGTTTGGAGGGTCCTTTGGCTACGCCGGCCTCGTATTTAAACGAAGGGCGGGCGATCTCAGCCCAAAGAAACCTTGCATGGGCGAAGTTGTCGGTTCCATCGACCTCCAGGACCATGGCTGCATTGTTTCTACCTTGGATCGCCATGTTTGAACGACGATCCTCGACGGTATACGATATGCCTAGTGGGGCGATCGTTAGAATAGATGGGATAGGAAGAAATCTCATTATATTCTTTGTACATTGGGTAGTTGAAACTGAATACAAAGTTTTCAATGGTAGTACTTCTTCAGATGTACGGCGTTCCAGGGATATTGGTCCGGAGTACCGTCAGGGTGTTCAAGTTCGTAGGCTCCCTTAGTTAGCCATTTAGATATCCTGAAGGGGCCTTCCCAGTTCGGACCAAAGACACCGGTGTGGGTCTGGATCTTTTTGAGGATGAGATCGCCCACTTGAAACCGTCTTTCCTTGACCTTCGAATTAAAGAACTTCTCGGATCTCCTTTTGTGGATTGTGTTCTTCATTTATGAGGTCAGTCGTCGTTCTTCGAGCATGTCGAGGTCGATCCATCGGGCCACATCATTGTCGGTCGTCATCTCTTGTTCGGTTCGATGGATGAGGACGGCGACTTCCGAGGGGATCACCGCTTCTGTTCCGAAGGCGAGGGAGAATGGGGTTTCGCCGGTTGAGTTACGGGTCGTCGTTCGATAAGACCACAAAACGTCTGGGAGCTCGCTCGTCTACCGTCCTAGCCTGGATTCGAGTCGTGCTTTAATCGTGTGTTTGAGGATTTTGTTTACGGCTTCTACCTGCCCGTTCGTCTGAGGGTGGTAGGGGGCTGAGAACAATTTTTTGATTCCCCACTTCTCGCAGAATTGCATGACTTCTAAGTCGTCGAACTGCTTTCCGTTGTCGGAGATGATGGCCTGGGGCAGACCGAACCGGCATATGATGTTTTTCCAGATGAACTTGATTACCTGCTCTTGGCCGATCTTGTTGAGCGGTTCGGCCTCAGCCCATTTGGTGAAGTAGTCGACCCCTACGATGGCAAACTTACAGCCCCCTGGCACCGTCGGCAAGGGACCTATAAGGTCGATACCCCATTGGGCGAAAGGCCATGGGCTGTACATTGAAGTGAGCTGCTCGGGGGAGAGTTTGATGTTTGGTCCCATTACTTGACACCTATGACACGATCTGGCATAGGCAATCGCATCCTTCTGAAGTGAAGGCCAGAAAAAACCTTGCCTGGTTCTTTTATGGATGAGAGCTCGCCCACCAGCATGGTTTCCGCATATCCCGTCATGGATCTCGGTTAAAACGAGCCGACCTTCCTCCGGTGTAATACACTTGAGGAGGGGAAGGCTGAAAGCCCGCTTGTAAAGCCGGTCATCCAATAGGGTGTATCTGGTCACACGGAGCTGGAGTTGGCGAGCTTTGATACGGTCGTCAGGCATCGTTCCGTCCTTTAAGTATTTTATGAACGGAGTCATCCAGTTCTCCTCGGCAACAGCAGTTGTGGTAACCAGGTTTCTGTCGATCGCCGGCCTTGCTGATTTTGTAATTTGGATATTAGAGAAATCGGCTGCCCCATCTGACGACGCTAGCTTAGATAGGGCATCGTCCTGGGAGTTGTGCTCTCTCGGGACTTGTTCGATTAGCACTTCCTCAAATTTCGTGCACATTTCGGCGACCAATTCTTGGTATTTGACCATCTGTTCGCCGCGCGCCTCATATTCTCCCTTGACTTGGTTCACGACCAAGAGGGAGTCCATGAAGATATAGAGGCGACGAACCTCTAGGGCGAGGGCTAGATCGAGCCCGCCTACCAAGGCTTCGTATTCGGCTTCATTGTTGGTCGCACGAAACCCGAAACGCACGGCATTTGTTAAACTTTATCCGTCGGGGCTAATGAGGACAATCCCTGCCCCTGCTCGCGAGTTGGTCACCGAGCCATCCACGTACAGCTTCCAGGCGGGGCGACCAATCTGGGTCGGACTGTGAGGGAATGTTAATTCCACCACGAAGTCTTCCAGAGCTTGGCCTTTAATTGCTGTGCGAGGAGCGTATGTGATACCTTATTGGGCGATCTCCAGTGACCACTTGAGGAGCCGCCCGTTGGTGTCTGGTCGGTGTAGAACTTGCCTTAGAGGGAGAGTTGTCAGAACCTCCACTTGATGTTCGAAGAAGTAAGCCCTTAGCTTACGAACACTCATGACAAGAGCGTAGGTGATCTTCAACAGAGGTGTATAATGTGTTTCTGCGTCATGGAGTGCTTGACTAACGTAGTAGATCGGCAAGTGGACTTGTCCCTCCGCTCGTACCAAAACGGCACTCAGAGCGACTTCCGAGGCCGCCAGGTAAAGGAATAGCTTCTTGCCGGGGATCGGCTTTGCCAGGATCTGGGGGTTAGATAGATATTCTTTGATTTTGGCGAACGCTACTTGACTCTCCTTCGTCCATGCGAACTTCTTGTTCTCTATGGTCGCGAAGAAAGGCTTGCTTTTATCGCCGAGCCGAGATATGAAACAGTTGAGGGCGGCTAGACAACCTGTGAGTCGTTGCACCTGCTTGACATTCCGTGGCTCCTGCATGACGAGGATCGCCTGAATCTTGGTGGGGTTCTCCTCGATCCCCCTTTGGCTCACGATATACCCCAGGAATTTTCTGGAGCTCACCCCGAAGTTGCATTTCTTGGGGTTCAGTTTCATGTTGAACTTCTCGAGGATGGCGAACGTCTCAGCGAGGTCGTTGAGGTGGTCTTCCTTCTTGAGGCTTTTGACCACGATGTCGTCAATGTAGACCTCCATGGTTTTGCCGATCTGATTGGCGAACATTCCGTTGACTAGATGCTGGTAGGTTGCCCCCGCATTTTTCAAGCCGAACGACATTCGGACCCAAAAGTATATGTCCTTTTCCGTGTGGAAAGATGTGTGCTTTATGTCTTTCTCCGCCATTGGGATTTGATGGTATCCGGCGAAGGCATCCTTGAACGACATCATTTCGCAGCCTGCAGTACTATCGACCAAGTGATCAATATGAGGTATCAGAAAGTGATCTTTTGGACATGCCGCGTTGAGGTCGGTGAAGTCGATGCATAACCTCCAGGAGCCGTTTGGCTTTTTGACGAGCACCACGTTGGCAACCCACTGTGGTTCGTCTGTAGCTACTCCGATTAGTTTGTTGTTGAATAGCTTTTTGACCTCTATGTCGAGCACTGCGTACTTCTCAGGACCGAATTTCCTACGTTTCTGGTGAACAGGCTTCCTTGCCGGGTCGATCTTTAGATAGTGTCAAGCGTGTTCCGGACTTATGCCAACCATATCTTGATGCGACCAGGCAAAGACTCCGATGTTCTTACGTAGTAAATTGATCAGATCCTCTTTTAATTCGCGATCTATGCTTGCGCCGATCTGTACTTCCCGCTCCGGGCGAGTCGGATCTATCGTTATACTCTCCAACTCTTCAACGAGGACGGTCGCCTCTCGTTTGGAACGATTTCCGAACTCGACCCTTGGATCGATGTTGAGACTTGGCTCGAAACCAATCCTTGGCTCGATGTCGTCCGTTAATCGATGTGAGATGGCGTCCTCGGAGTCGGGTTGGTACGATGTGCTTGGCCGTCGATCTCCATGGGTTGATTGTCGATCGTTTCAATGTTACACATAGCATGGTAAGTATTGAAAGAAGTTACGACATAGGAGTAATTCAAACATTTCTTTGCCATTAGCTGATCTCCTTTTACAGTACCGACCGTCCCATCGGCAGTGGGGAATTTGATACAGTAAAAGAAAGATGAGGCGACCGCCTCAAAGGTCTCTACAAATGGACGACCTAGGAACCCATTATAGATGTTGGGCCTATATATGATTACAAAATTTAGGTTCCTAGTAATCCTAACCTTGGGATCGTAAAAGCATATTAGCTCGACAGAGAGCTTGATCCTTCCGTAGGCTTGGACTATGCTGTCGCCGAACCCTTGAATCACGGTGTCGAATGGCTTGATGAACTTGGTCAAGTTGCCTGGTCAAGAGCGGATTTGAATATTATATTGCAGAATCTCCCGTTGTCGACCAGCACACGATCGACCATTTTCCCAAGGATGCATGCAGAGATCACCAATGCATCCTCTTTGGGGCACTGTACTCCCTCCCTATCCTTGTTGGAGAAAGTGATGAGCGCGTCTTTGGAGATGGTAGGCTCTGGGGGTACCACGACATGGACCCCAGCGAACGCCCTCAGTTCGGCCTTTCGCTTCCTGATCGACATGGTGAAAACCGTGGAAAGGCCCCCGAGGTTTCCACCTCCAGCCTGAAGCATATTGATCCGACTGCTAGGGTTGATCGGAGGAATTGTTTGTCGGAATACTCTGGCTCGTTTTGCTCGATCCTGGCGACTGGATTTGGAGGGATCCCATCGTTTTGTCGGCGCTCGCGCCTTCCGGTCCTCTCTGTCCGGGGTTCTACCTTGGTGACCAAGTTCTTCAATTTGCCTTCCTCAAACAGTCGCCAGAGTTGTCTGAGGAGGTCGCGGCATTGGCTGGTGTTCTGGCCGGGACTCTTGTGGTAGGCACAGAACTTGCTGCGGTCTACATGACCGTGGTCCCTTATTGGCTTTGGCTTGCTAAGCCACTCGCGCCCCTTGATGGCGTTAAAGATGTGGGCCGGAGATAAGTTGAGGTTGTGGAAGAGGTAGACCTCCACGTCCTCGAAAGCTTTGAACTCACCAGGCGGCTTTGCTACCGCCTTTCTGGGCTTGGCGACCGCCTTCTTCTGGATGTGGGATGGCGTCCTCCCTTCTCCCGCAGATCCCTCGCCTAAGCGGAGGGAGAGCATCATTTGCCTGGCTAGGAAATCGGCGGCTCTGACGCGGAAGACCGAGTAGGTCGGGGGGATGTCCTTAGTGAGGTTCCTGAACATGGGTGAGTGGCCGCAGAATCCCCCCAGGACTGAGTAGAGAGCGAGCTCGTCGCTAATGGGCTCGCCGGTGAGGACTATCTCGTCTACCCGGTCGATATAATCTTCGTCTGACTCGTCCTTCCCCTGCCTGATTTTCATCATGTGGTGGGGGCCTTCTGGGCGAGCGACTTTGTTGGCGAAGTACGACGTGGAGTCGTTTGCCAGCTTCTCAAAGCAATTGATTGAGCGGGGTGGTAGTGAGATGTACCACATGTGGGCGAGGTCACCCAGAGTTAGCGGGAACATTCGACACTTCGTCGCATCTGATGCTCCGCATCCGGCCATGTAAATCCGGAATTTGCTCAAGTGGGTCTCCGGATCCGATCTCCCCTCATATAGAGGTGTTTGTGGGGGAGCGATCTTTGGTTGAACTGGGGCGAGCTCGATCTGGACCGCGAGTGGTTCACTTGGTCCAGCGATCGATCTCCTAGCGCCTGCCCCAGTTTCCAGGAGCGCCTTCATCTCGTCGAGCTGGCGCTGCATGGCGGCCATCGCCGTCACCTGACTGCTCGCTGATTGGCTCCCGGAGCGCGAGCCAAGGCGATCGTACACAAATCCCCTGGACCCATGGTGGATGATGAGTTCTCTGCCAGCGGGTTCATTTCTTGGGCGAGCGGGGGCTCGATGGCTGGTTTGTCTTCTGGGAGTCGGATATGCCGAACTCCTGGTAAAGGATTCGGACTCTGATGTCTCCCGACTGGGGCCTGAGTGCCCGGGTCGCCATGAGGGATCACTCCCTAGGCGGCTGAAGACGGAATCATCCCGCCTTATGAGAGATTTCTCCTGCGGCTCGGGACTTTCCATCGATTTCTCAACATATATCCCCTTGAGCTTCCGCTTGCCTGCCCGGCGGATGGCTGACGGAGTGATGGTGGGTGAGTCGCATGCCCTCCATCGCTCCCTGAGGATGGCTATAGCCTCCTCGATCTGTTCCTCGGTCTGGAACTGATCGAGTGAGAGGCTAGGACCGTCCCTCGGGGGCGGGAGTGAGAGCCTAGCGTCGCCGCGGTCACCTTCCGCCGTGGGCTGGGATTCGGTCCGGGCCGGAATGAGGTTTCTGGCAGATTGCAGGGTGGCTCTCTTGGAGGTTGTGGCAGATGTCATGTTTCTGAAGGCTTTCTTTGAAGAACAGTGAGTGTTTCTTCAAGTATATGTCCGGAGAACAGTGAGTGTTCTTCGAGACGGTAGGAATAAAAATGAAGGTTTAGATTTCGCCCTCCTTCTAGTGCCAATTGTTGTTACCCAAAATATTATCCGGAGATAGTATTGCTGGAATGATCGAGTAACAAACAAATGCGAGAACACTTCCGTGAGAAAATAAATAACACAAGATTTTCCGGGGTTGTTAATCCCGGGCTTGAATGCTCTCGCGAGATGTTATTAATAAGTATACTGTTGAGTACAAATATTAATGTTAGAATCTATTACAATGAGTGTAAAGACTTCTAGTTATCTAAGCTGTAGAGCGTGTAGATTGCCGGAAGAACCAGATATGAAGCTCTGTGAGTTCTTGCTATTGATGTTCAGTGTATGAGAATGTATCTCTCTCTCTGTATATCTTTCACTGTATTCACAATGATGTGCTTCTCCTTATGCTGCCGTTGTGAGCTTCCTATTTATAGGAGACAAGGTTGTTGGGACCTCTCCGGCGATCGCGGGCGGCCGCCATTTTCTATATTATAATAAGATGGCCGATCGTCCCGTCACGTGAGGCTGTTCCCTTAAAGTCTGGGGCTGCTGCTGGCGGCCAGCTGTGCGAGCCAATGGGAAGCCTGCACGCGTCTTGAGTCGCTGTCTGGGGAGGACCCACTTTGTAACTTTCGGCGGCCCTGTCGGTAGGTGAGGTAGGTGACAGGCTGGGGTCAAAGGTCTTATCTTGTCGGTGCCTTTTGTGGATCTGCACATGGGTCACCATCCAAGATTCGGTCTTCGACGACTTTGACGGATGTTGGATTCATACGTGGCACGAGACGATCGTCTCTGGTTGGACATCATAGATGGTCGCCACACACCAAAAGACGATCGCCGTGAGTGCCGACTGCTGGGTGTTTGCCCAGCGTATGTCTTCTATGGTTGGCTCTCAGATCATTATGCCGATCGCCATCGAGGCGTATTAATCGCTGCACAACACATGTATTTAATGTTCATTATCTGGATGACTGACCCCGTGGGGGCGGAACATATTTTCATGTTTTAGGTGCTTTCAAGTAGAGAGTTGAGACACAGGGGCATGACGATGGCGACGAGGCATCCGAGCGATACTAGTCCCGAGTTGTCTCGGTGTTCTTGTTGGTCAGTCCGGTTGGAGTGTGCTCCAGTGTTGTCAGTCATCGTCATTTTGTATTATCCAAGCAAGGCTCGTGAATGTAGTATTTTCAGTATTGGCTATGTAAGTCCTTTGTTGTCATTTAAATTCCTTATCGAAATATTGTTTCGGTTGTCACAGTAAGGACTGTGATTTCCATCATTGGTTAATTTGATGTATTTTAGTCGTGTTCGCCTGGTGGATGTCCTGGTGTGGGGTCCACGGCACTGTAATAACCCAATGGGGTTTGGGGGTGTTACATCAACTGTCTCGATGCATACACAATAGTCTTATCGTGCGGCATCAATACATACCCAAGACCCTGACCTGAAGCATCGCTATAAATAGCAAATCCCTCGTTACCATACGGCAACGTAAGAATTGGGGCTGAAGTCAAATGCTACTTCAGCTCCTGAAAATTCGACTGCCTTTCGTCATTCCAGATGAACTTCTCGGATTTCTGAAGCAACTGTGTAAGTGGACGAGCCAGTTTCGAGAACCCCTCGACGAACCTACGATAGTAGCCAGCCAAACCCAACTACGGACCTCCTTCACATTCTTAGGCGGTATCTAATACAGCACTGCCTCAATCTTTTGTGGATCCATACGGACCCCTCGGTTGAAATCACGTGACCCAGAAACAACACTTCCTTCAGCCAGAATTCACATTTCGAGAACTTCCCACTTCGACACCATACGTAGATGATGCACATGCTCCTTCTCATTCTTCGAATAGATATCGTCAATGAAGACAATGATACACTTACCCAAATACTCGATGAAAACCTTGTTCATTAACTGCATGAACACTGTCGGCGCGTTAGTTAGCCCGAAGGGCACAACCACAAACCCATAATGTCTGTATCTTATCTGAAAATCTGTTTTCGGGACATTGGACTCCTTCACCCGAAGCTAATAGTACACCGATCTCAAGTCCATCTTCGAGAATACCGCAGCTCACTGCAACTAATCAAACAAGTCATCAATCCTTGGCAAGGGGTACTTGTTCTTGATGGTCACTTTGTTTAGCTCGCGATAGTTGATACATAAACACAGTAAACCATCTTTCTTCGGCAAAAATAGGACCGGTGCACCCCAAGGCGAAGCACTCGGTCGAATATACCACGACTCAAGAAGCTCACTCAACTGCTTCTTCAACTCAGCCATCTCGGAAGGTGCCATGCGATACGGCGCCTTCGAAATCGGAGCCGCACCTGGCTCTAACTTGATAGCGAACTCAACCTCACGGTCCGGTGGTAACCCCAACAACTCATCAGGAAAGACATCTGGGAACTCACTAACAACTGGGATCGATGAAAACTCAACCCCACCATCCTCCGCCTTCAAGTCGTCACACCAATAACCAGTAGACCCCTTCCACAGGAGTCTCATCGCCTTCAAGGCGTTAATTATGAACTTCTGGTTTCCCCTCTTTCGCCCCGTGAAAGAGTGCTCGGTGCCGTCCTAGGCTAACATGGTGATTATCCTCATGTGGTAGTTCATGATCGCACCATGCCGCTCGAGCCAATCATCCCCGAGAATCAAATCCTCACCCTCAATACCCACAACAATAAGATTAGAGAGCCAAGATGTCTCATAAATAACCGCAGAACAATCTCGGATCTCCCGATCACCAACGATCCTATCACCGCTAGGAAGTTTAACGATGAAAGGCCCACAAGACGACAAACAGTCAAGACTCAAACGGTGCACACACTCCAGAGAGATGAACGAATGCGTAGCACCATAATTGAAAATCACACTGACAGGATGAGAATGAATATGAACGGTACCTGTATCTACTGGATCATCGGCCCTCCTCATTTCATATACACGCGGATGAGCGGAGCTAACACTGGAAGCTCCCCTTCTAGTGGGCTGGTCCCGACCTCTCCCTCGGCCGACACTCTGCGGAGACTGCGGAGCAAATGACCCCTGGTTCACACTCGGTTCCCTAGGCGCTGGGAAAGAAGCCTGGGCACCAAGAGTCTGCCCTAGACGATCAGAGAAAGAAGCATTGTGGCCCACCTGGCCACAAGTATGACAAGTCAACAGTGAACAGGGACACTCCCGGTTCCTATGGACTGGCTGGCCACAGTTAAAACATCTGATCTCTCGAGTGGAGGCACTGGCAGTACCTAGAAAGCCCCCAGAAAAACGAGTTGAACTGCCCACAGGAAAGTTAGCAGACTGAGACTTCTGCTGAACTCCGCCCTTGTGACCCGAGAAGTTACCGGCAGATTTCTGTTTCATACTTTCTCGAGCCGCCTCACTATCCGTCAAGGACATATCATAAGCAAGAGCTCTACTCTGATAGTCCTTTAGGGTGGTGCAGGCGAGCCTAGACATGTAATCATGAATCTTCGGTTTCATTCGCCTAGAGAAGTGGCAAATCTTGTCACTCTCATCCTTACCTTGGGCCTTCAAGAAGCCCAATTCCCGGTTGAAATCTGCAATGGCCTGAGAAACCGGAATATCTCGAGGCTGAGCATCATAAAAAGCATGGACCTGCGCCTGACGAACTGGCCACGGATAGTACTCAGCTTCCATAAGGTCTCTGAACTCGGCCCACGAAGCATCATGATCCTGAGGCCCGATAGCCTCCCACCAATCAGCAACGTCCCCGGTGAGAAAATACTGGGCGATTGGGACATTGCGATCCTTAGGACACTTAGTGGCAACAAAGATCTTGGATATTTCCTTGATCCATCCCTCCCAACCAATTGGGTCTAAAGCCCCAGAAAACTGATAAGGATGCATCTTGGTGACATCCTAAAGTCAACGATCCGCTACGGCCCAAGAAGCATGATCTGGAGTCGGGTTTTGAACCGCCTGGGCTATCGTAGCCATTTGGTTCACCAATTATTGCATCACATGTGCAACGCTAAAGTCGGCGCCATTACCAGTTGCGCTATCTTGAGTAGAGGTATGGCCCTGACGGCCATCAGTACTGCCGACTACAAAAGAGTGTGACATGGCCGCCCCACTGGCTGCCCCATGTCCCCGGCCGCGACCACGACCACGACCTCTACCTCGACCTCTCCGAGCATCCATACTGAAGATAAGAGGTAGCGAAAGCATCTCGATGATAAGTACGAGAGAGACATAATCACCGTTCAAGAAACGGAAGTACAATATGAGAGAACAAAAGAATCGAGTAAGGAAAACTTACGAACACTGGAAATATCGAGATGATGGCAGCGTGATGACGATGTACAAAATAAAACACAACTAGACCCAATTAACCGAAAAGCCTAGGTATCCATAAATCCAGTGCTCTAATACTATTTTCTGTAACACCCCCAAGATATTCAGGGTATATTACAGCATCGTGGACCCCTACGTGGGACCCACCAGGCTAAATAATTAATACCGCTCGCCTAACCATCTCGGTTAGCGAGAAACACACATCACCAAGACACAATTTAAATAAAACACCCGGTATAATAGGTAAACCAGACATCATCGATGATCACACATAAAATTTAGTATACAATCCATCTTCCAAATTTAAAACGCGTAAGTACTCGCGAGTACTATCTATCAGTTTACAAGTTTGAAAACAAACGTCTTAAAATGGACAACTGAAATAGAGGGACTGATTTGCACACATCAACAACCCTCGCCAGCATCCTCATACTACTCCAGTGCCCGCTCGACCGGCTGAACGCAACCTGAAATTCATAACACGAATTTCCCCACACGGGTCCCCAAATGGGTTATCAATTACGCTAGTACAAGTAACCAAGACAAATCATTCGCTTACACATTTCATAGTACATGCATCAAATCGTTTCAAAAATAAAAAACAAGACATGTATTTTCCCGGAAAACAAACAGTCAATAATCACAGTTGAAAACTTGCCTAGGACCGGGGCTAAACCACTGGTCCCATCCAAGGCCTCTATGCACCCTCCCGGACTGGCCATAGTTAAAAATCATGGACATGACTCACCTAGAACCGGGGCTAAATCACTGGTCCCATCCGAGGCCTCTACAGACCCTCTCGGACTGGCTATCCAAACAAGCTCGTGAATCGAGCGAAATCATAGATTCCTCCGAGGCCCTGTCGGACCCTCCCAGAGTGAGCAAATCACACACATATACATTACCATTCCATGTTAAGCATAAGGGTTTCACAAGAATACTTGCATTAAGAATATTGACGACGAAATGAACGAGAAAATCAAATACGCTTTCTAGGAACCGACGACCACAAACCTAACGATCCAAAGAATACAATCACAACCAATTCTATACGAACACGAAAAAGGAATACACCCGAAAACTCATCTACAATTCATGTAAATTCATATAAAAACAACAAAGAGGGTAGGTCGTAACCGAAACCTCTCGATTTCACAAATAACATGAACTTTACCATGAATTTGTAGGGAAACAAGGGATACATGAGGATTAATCATGTACAACATGAATTAACCAACAAAACGAAGCAAATCAGACAAATACTCGAAAAACCCCAATTTACCCAAAGATAGGGTTCTAAGAGCTTACCTCGGATCAGAGACGAAGAACAAGTGTTAGTGTTGTTAATATACACTAAGAACTCAAGAAAGATGATAGCTTGGAGTTACAAGACTTTGAATCGTCTGGAAATTGCCTATGAATCGCCCAAATCGCCCACAGCCGCGGAGGAGGAAGAAAAGTGAGAAAAATGAACGCGTCTGGGTCAACTCTCGGGTATAAATAACCAGACGGTTTAGCATGCGCTAACGGCTTATGGTTAGCGCGCGTTAACCAGCCAATCCTGGTCCAGAACCTTCAGTTCTAACCCGTTAGCGTACGCTACCCGGAAATAACGTGCGCTAACAGCCCCCGATAGCGCATGCTATCAAGCTATAGCGTGCGCTACCTGTTCATCTCCAAAGTCCAGAAACATTCTGCCTCAACTGGAATACCGAATTAGCGCGCGCTGCCACACACCTAGCATGCGCTAAGTCTCAACTCTAGCGTGCGCTAATCTACAGACTTAGCGTGCGCTAAACTGCTCGTCCAGAGAGCTGAAACAACCTATTGCCACTGCTGTACTCGAATCATTAGCATGCACTACTAACGAAGTTAACGCGCACTACTCAACGAAATTAGCGTGTGCTACACAATGAAATTAGCGTGCGCTAACGAGTGCAAACAGTAGTACACACAACACTCAAAGATGGAAAATGTCGAATTCTTCCCTGGATGAAAACAAAGCGCACCCAACACCAAACAATGGACTGAAGAAGACACACGAACGAAGAGTTCGAGTCAGAACTAAAGCACGAAAAGAAAACACGATTCCGACTACCCAAAGGTTCAGAAAACGACAACGATAGTAATTGCCCCATAACTTTGGGAAATTTCAAACGGCCCAAAACATCCGAAATACACGATACATGATCGAAACACCAAACGAAAGCTCACAACATGCATAATAACATAAGACGGATTTACGGCAACCCCAAAACGGCGATTCCGAACAACGATTATGAGAATCGAACCAAATAGCGACGGAAATGACAATAAATGCGGAATTGGGTAAAACAAGTCCGAAACAAGCTCGGATGACAGAAAGTCCAGTATTAGATAGTCTCGAAATATCCATATGGTTACAAGCAATTCACTAAAAACGAAAAATATACCGGAATGAAATACCAAAAAAAGGAAAAATGCAGATATTACAGACAGTAACCAAACAAATATTGGAGCATAACCAGAAAAAGAGTGATATTGTTATGAAGTACACACACATGTATAGAATAAAAATGTTATAAATATTGCAGATCTGAAAAAAAGCAAAACGAATGAAGATAGAGATAAAGTGAGAGAGAAAAATATGAGCAATGGATTGGGACCAGTAACCAGTTAAGTTTTCAGATCTAGGCAGCAATATTCTTGTGGAGGACGCTAGGACGGCGGGGGAGCAGCAACAAAGCTGGGCGCGGTCCGTCGGGTTGTCAGATCTGCATTTTTTTTTGCAATATACGATTGAAAAACGATGAAAATTTGAATAAATATGGAACTTCCATCTCTATTGTAAATAAGGACAGCAGAAACCTAAACAACATGGCCGTTCACCACCTCATACATCATACAAGATGGATGTTACCTCCAAACAAAATCGCCCGGAACAGATTTGTTTGTCGTTTTCCAATCAACCGCGGCCAACCACCACCAAGCACGCAGGTTGCAACCACAACCTCTAATCTATGTCGCTCATCGCCTTCGATTCACAATCAGCCGCAAAACCTTCGACCATCACAACATCCTAAATGTCTTCTCAAACCCATATTTATTTTTATTTTATTTTTCAGTTTCATCTATATAAATAAAGTGTTATTCTTGAAAGAGGAAAGAAACCTAGAATCATGGGGAGAGAGAGTGGGGGGTAACCGTGTGAAAAGGAAAAGAAATATGTAAAATAAATTAATTAACAAAAATAAATACATCTAAATTGGTAGTCTTATAAATATTTTGAGTTAAGGATATATTTGTAATATTTTATTTAAATGTACTATGATATGTAATTTCACCTTTCTTGTTCTCAAAGTAAAACTCATGGGCTTTTTAGCTTATTATGTGATGACTATAATAAGAATGATAATAAAGGCCCCATTGTGACTTGGTCTAGGGAATAATAAATAAGATAATGTTAAAGTAACAATATTTTGTGTGCGGCCCTATTCTTTTGGACTTATTTTGATTTTGATTAAGTTCGATTGAGTCCATTGATTCGGCTCAGTCCATTCGATTCGATTCGATTCAGTCCGTTGATTCGATTGATTCAGTTCGATTCGGTTCTTCTTCTTTTTCTTCTTCTTCTTCTTCTTCTTCTTCTTCTTCTTCTTATTATTATTATTATTATTATTATTATTATTATTAATCTTAATTATTATTATTGTTATTATTACTAATAATATTACTACTATCGTTGTTGTTGTTGATTACTATTATTATTATTTACCAGTATTATTATTATTATTATTTACCCTTAATATATATTTCAGTTCAGTTCAGTTCAATTCAGTTCAGTTCAGTTCAGTTTAGTTCAGTTCAATTCAAATTCATTCAGTCCAAAAGAACAGAGCTTTAGTCGGCAAGTTATGGGCTTTCCTAATTAAAGTAGGATTAGGCCTGCTAATTGTAATCCCTCCCTACATATATGTATCATTAATGAGAATACAACACTTTTTGTCATACTAATTGTCTCAATTATTTTCTCTTCGATACTTTATCAACACGTAATCTACCAACACAGTAAAAAAAACGTCGTCCAAATCTTAACATCATCGCCGGAAAAAAAAAAAAGAAAAGAAAAAATCGAATTTTTTTTCCTGCCAAACCTTAACACCGCCACCACCTAAAAGAGTAAACTACGTTTTGATAAAATTGGACAGAAAATTGCACTCCATGACGGCACGGGGGAGTGATCCACTTTCACGCTTGCACATTGATAAGAAACCGGGCCTAGGGCATATCATGGTCATATGTTTCAACCAAACAAAATAATATGAAAATCTATAATTATGATTGGATCCTATCTTTTTTAACACAAAACAAGAAAATATACAAATTATATATCTCCATCTATAATAATAAAAGTTCTTGACACAAATACTTTTGCCCTTCAAACCAATCGAAGTACAATCCTTGCATCGGGCACGATCGCTGCACACGGTGTGTTGCGATCATGTGCAGCGACCGTGAGCAAGGACACGATCGCTGCATATGGTAAGATGCGATCGTGGCAAGGACATGATCGCTGCACACGGTGGGATTGCGACTGTATGCAGCGATCGTGAGCACGTTAGATGTGTAGGAGTAATTTCCGAAATATAGGCTTTTTCGGAGTCGACCGGACTCCGGACCACGACACAAACCCCCCGGACCGTGGCACTACGCTCGGAAATATATTTTTTCTTGAGTTGGCCGAAACTGTACTCTGGGCCGCAGCCCCCTCCGAAGACACACAGAAGTGGCCGACCCTCCTGTACTCTGGGCCGCGGCCCCAGCCGGCTGGGCCGCGGGCCCTGCCGAGCACGCCCTGCTGGCCGCTGTCGAGCACCCTCCTGCCGAGACCCGCCGAGACATGCCGATCACCATGGGCCGCGGCACATCCCTGCCGGGTCGCGGCCCCTTCATTTTCGCCAAGTCGCCTGTACTCTGGGCCGCAGCCCCTGCCGGCCGGGCCGCGGCCCACTGCCGATCCCTGGGCGCATTTTTGCGCAGTGTGCCGTGGCACACTTGGCCCGGGCCGCGGCACACGAGTCAAAACCTGCAATTTGGCATCTTTTTATACTGTTTTGGATCGGGAGTTATCATTATTCATCCTCTACACACAAGAACAAGAGAGAGAGAGAGAGAGACATAGAGAGAGAAATACAAATTTTCATTTTCCCGGAGATTTATCGGTCGGATCGTCGTGATCTTTTGACAAGAGCTTGGTAGCTATTGGGCAAATCTTTTCACCGGTGTAGATCGAGTTTTTGAGTCCGGAAGTACGGGTATTTCGTTAGCTCTTTGTGTAAGCCATTTACGGTTGTTTTCGTTATCGATCTTGTTGTTGCTATTGATTCCAAATACTTGAAGAACATTTATTACCAAGTATTTGACGATTGGTGTATACCCCTAGTTTGTATTAGGGACGATTGTGTATTTGTGTGTATTGGTGATAGTGGATTTAAGCGGCTTCGGTCCCGTGGTTTTTTACTCTCGTCTTGAGGGGTTTTCCACGCTAAAATTTGTGTCTCGTGTTCATTGCTTTCGAATATCATTTGTATAATTTTATCGAGTTGTAATTGGTGCTCTACTCGTCGGTAACCACGAAGTTACGATTGAAGAGTGGAAATTTGTCAAACGAGATTCCGCTTTATTCGTTGTGACGTGACGTTAGTCGGTACTTTTTCCCAACAAAGTGGTATCGGAGCCACGGTATTTGTTGTTTCGTGGTGTTTAGTATCTCAATCGTAAGATGGAAGCCAACACGAGTAGAATGGTTAACTTGAATGGTTCAAACTACCACGTATGGAAGGGGAAGATGGAAGACCTTCTATACGTGAAGGATTATTATATGCCGGTTTTTAGCAAAGATAAACCGGAAGGGAAGTCCGACGCGGAGTGGACTATTTTGTATCGCCAAGTTTGCGGATATATTCGACAATGGGTGGATGACAACGTTTTGAACCATATAAGTGGTGAGAAGGATGCTCGAGAGTTATGGCACAAGCTCGAGCAATTGTATGCTCGGAAGACGGGGAATAATAAGTTATTCCTCATTAAACAAATGATGAATTTGAAGTTTCAAGATGGGACTCCTCTATCGGATCATTTAAATATATTCCAAGGCATCATTAATTAACTTGCTGGAATGGGAATTAAATTCGAAGAGGAGGTACAAGCTTTGTGGTTGCTAGGCACATTGCCGGATTCTTGGGAGACGTTTTGAACGTCGTTGTCTAACTCCGCCCCCGATGGAGTCATTTCGATGGAATTAGCAAAAGGGAACATGTTGAATGAGGAGGTCCGAAGAAAAGCACAAGGATCTTTGTCACAGTCGGATGTTCTAGTTACCGAAAGACGGGGGAGAGGTCCAAGTAGAGGTCCGAGTAATAGAGGGCCACAAAGGAGTAGTTCTCGGGGGAAGTATGCCAACATCGAATGTTACCATTGTGGTAAGAAAGGGCATACTAAGAATTTTTGCTGAAAGTTGAAGAAGGAGAAACGCCAAGGCCGAGAAAATTCAGAAAATAAGGAAGGCAGTAGTAATGATAAAGCCGAAGTTAATACTACTACTGAAGAATTCTTTGTCTGTTGTGATTATAATATGGTCAACCTTGCTAGAGATGATTCGAGTTGGGTGGTCGATACTGGAGCTACGTGTCATGTTACATCACGTAGAGATTTTTACTCTTCCTATACTCCGGGTGACTTTGGTATAGTCAAGATGGGTAACGACGGGTTATCCAAGATTGTAGGAGTGAGAGATGTGCATTTGAGATTCGACACCAGGATGGAACTTGTTTTACGGAATGTAAAACATGTTACGGACATGAGACTTAATGTTATGTCCGTTGGTTTACTCGATGATGACGGTTACCATAGCGGTTTTGGCAAGGGATTGTGGAAACTCACGAGAGGTTCCTTGATTGTCGGGAGAGGACAAAAGGAAGGAAAATTGTACGTGACACTTCCGAAGGTCACGACTAATTTTGTGAACGCAATCGACAATAATGACATGGCCGAGCTATGACATAAGAGGTTCGGTCATATGAGTGAAAAAGGAATGGCGCTATTGTCGAAGAAGGAGGCATTGTCCGGGGTTCATAAGGTACACCTTAAAATATGCTCTCATTGTCTAGCCGGGAAGCAAATGAGAGTTACTTTTAAGAGTCATACTCCTTCACGGAAGGAAAATGTTCTTGATCTTGTTCATTCCGATGTTTGTGGTCCTATGAAGACGAGGACGCTCGGTGGTTGCCGATATTTTGTCACATTCATCGACGATCACTCTAGGAAGGTGTGGGCATACACCTTGAAGACCAAAGATCAAGTGTTAGACACTTTCAAGCAATTTCATGCCTCGGTGGAAAGAGAGACCGGGAAGAAGCTAAAGTGTATCCGGACGGACAATGGTGGAGAGTACACCGGACCCTTTGATGAATATTGCCGAGAGCAAGGGATCCGACATCAAAAGACGCCCCCGAAGACTCCGCAACTCAATGGTTTGGCGGAGAGAATGAACCAGACTTTGGTCGAGAGAGCTCGTTGTTTGCTCTCACATGCCGGATTGCCAAAGTCGTTTTGGGGAGAAGCTTTAAACACGGCGCTTCATGTTATTAATTTGACGCCTTATGTTCCTTTGGAATTTGATGTGCCGGATAAGGTGTGGAGCGGTAAAGAGATATCGTACCGCCACTTGAGGGTCTTTGGATGTAAAGCTTTGGTTCACATTCCGAATGATGAGAGATCAAAGCTTGATTCCAAGACGAAGCCGTGTATTTTTATTGGCTACGGGCTTGATGAGTTCGGGTATAGATTATATGACCCGGTGACAAAAAGGCTTGTTCGGTCGAGAGATGTTGTTTTCGTAGAAGATCAAACAATGAAAGATGTTGAGAATGGAGAGTCGGCTTCGCAACACGACTATGATCTTATTGATTTGGACCCCGTTCCTCCACAAAATGTTGAGACACCCGTTGGAGATGACGTCCAAAATAATGAACAACATGATGACGGTGATAACGATGAATTGAGGCAAGATGACACCGATGGAGCTCATCCCGAGCTACCCGTGACGAACATGCCATCTTTTGTTCCACATAGGCGGTCGACGAGGGATCGTCATCCCTCCACCCGTTATTCGGCCGATGAGTATGTTTTGCTCACCGATAAGGGAGAACCCGAATATTTTGCGGAGGCCATGGAGGATGAAAAGAAGAAAGAATGGATGGATGCTATGCAAGACGAGATGAGTTCCTTGCATGAGAATAAAACTTACGAGTTGGTGAAGTTGCCGAAAGGCAAGAGGGCTTTGAGAAATAAATGGGTGTATCGGGTGAAGTCGGAGGAACATACCTCGTTGCCCCGATACAAAGCTAGACTCGTGGTGAAAGGATTTAGTCAAAATAAGGGCATTGATTTTGACAAGATTTTTTCTCCGGTTGTAAAGATAGGATCGATTCGATTGGTCCTCGGTATTGCGGCTAGCCTCGATCTTGAGGTCGAGCAAATGGATGTCAAGACGGCTTTTCTTTACGGAGACCTTGACAAAGAAATATATATGAAGCAACCGGAAGGATTTGAGGTCGAAGGAAAAGAGGACTATGTGTGTAAACTTTGGAAGAGTTTATACGGGTTGAAACAAGCACCAAGGCAATGGTACAAGAAGTTTGAGTCGGTTATGGGGGAGCAAGGCTACCGGAAGACGACTCTCGACCATTGCGTATTTTTTAAGAAATTTGGAGATGATGACTTTATCATCTTATTGCTCTATGTGGACGACATGTTGATCGTTGGCAAGAATGCCGAGAGGATTGCCGACTTGAAGAAAGAATTGAGTAAGTCCTTTGCCATGAAGGACTTGGGGGCGGCTAAACAAATTCTTGGAATAAGAATTACTCGGGATAGAGCAGCCCGGAAATTGCACATGTCGCAAGAGCAATATATCGAGAAGGTGCTCAAACGTTTCAACATGGACAAAGCTAAAGTTGTTAGTTCGCCTCTTACTAACAATTTTAAATTGACGAGTCAAGATTGCCCTAAGACGAAGTAGGAGATTGAGGATATGGATAAAATTCCATATGCCTCGGCGGTCGGGAGTTTGATGTACGCTATGGTATGTACTAGGCCCGACATTGCTCATACCGTGGGAGTGGTGAGCCGGTTTCTATCGAATCCGGGTAAGAAGCATTGGGAAGCCGTAAAATGGATATTTAGATATTTACGGGGTACTTCCAAATTGGGTATTACGTTTGGAAACGGGAAAGCAATGCTTGTTGGATATTCCGATTCGGATATGGCCGGTAATGAAGATAACCGAAAATCCACTTCCGGTTATTTGATGATGTTCGCAGGGGGAGCCGTGTCATGGCAATCAAGATTGCAAAAGTGCATTGCCTTGTCTACAACGGAGGCCGAGTATATTGCGGCGGTGGAAGCGAGCAAAGAGCTCTTATGGTTGAAAATGTTTTTACGAGAGGTAGGCTTCTGACAACGACGTTACGTAGTTCTTTGTGATAGTCAAAGTGCGATTCATTTGGCTAAGAATGCGACTTTTCACAAGAGAATGAAGCATATCGATGTGAGGTATCATTGGATCCGAGATGCTTTAGAGGATGGTTTGTTTGAACTTGATAAAGTTCATACCGATGATAATGGTTCCGATATGTTAACGAAGGCGTTAAGTAGAGAGAAGGTGAAAGTGTGTTGTTCGATCGCCGGGATGGCGAACTCTTCCTATATTCCGGAAAGGGGGAGATTTGTAGGAGTAATTTCCGAAATATAGGCTTTTTCGCAGTCGACCAGACTCCGGACCACGGCACAAACCTCCCGGACCGTCGCACTACGCTCGGAATCATATTTTTTCTTCACTTGGCCGAAACTGTACTCTGGGCCGCGGCCCCCGCCGAAAACACACAGAAGTGGCCGACCCTCCTGTACTCTGGGCCGCGGCCCCAGCCGGCTGGGCCGCGGCCCCTGCCGAGCACGCCCTGCCGGCCGCTGCCGAGCACCCTCCTGCCGAGACCCGCCGAGACATGCCGATCACCATGGGCCGCGGCACATCCCTGCCGGGCCGCGGCCCCTTCATTTTCGCCAAGTCGCCTGTACTCTGGGCCGCGGCCCCTGCCGGCCGGGCCGCGGCCCACTGCCGATCCCTGGGCGCATTTTTGCGCAGTGTGTCGCGGCACACTTGGCCCGGGCCGCGGCACACGAGTCAAAACCTGCAATTTGGCATCTTTTTATACTGTTTTGGATCGGGAGTTATCATTATTCATCCTCTACACACAAGAACAAGAGAGAGAGAGACATAGAGAGAGAAATACAAATTTTCATTTTCCCGGAGATTTATCGGTCGGATCGTCGTGATCTTTTGACAAGAGCTTGGTAGCTATTGGGCAAATCTTTTCACCGGTGTAGATCGAGTTTTTGAGTCCGGAAGTACGGGTATTTCGTTAGCTCTTTGTGTAAGCCATTTACGGTTGTTTTCGTTATCGATCTTGTTGTTGTTATTGATTCCAAATACTTGAAGAACATTTATTACCAAGTATTTGACGATTGGTGTATACCCCTAGTTTGTATTAGGGACGATTGTGTATTTGTGTGTATTGGTGATAGTGGATTTAAGCGGCTTCGGTCCCGTGGTTTTTTACTCTCGTCTTGAGGGGTTTTCCACGCTAAAATTTGTGTCTCGTGTTTATTGCTTTCGAATATCCTTTGTATAATTTTATCGAGTTGTAATTGGTGCTCTACTCGTCGGTAACCACGAAGTTACGATTGAAGAGTGGGAATTTATCAAACGAGGTTCCGCTTTATTCGTTGTGACGTGACGTTAGTCGGTACTTTTTCCCAACAAGATGTGCACTCGATGGAGACTAATGGTACTTTAGTCTTTTTAACCAAAATGGTATCAATAACTTCTATTCTTATGAATGATACTATATAACTTGTTAACTTTATAATTTGGTATTAAAAATTGATTTTCACATTATTAATCTTTATTGATAAAAGAGCGTCGCAAAAAACACGTGTTTTTTTGAAGTGGTTTTTTAATTATTAAGAAATTAATGATTCTCTCTCTCTCTCTCACACACACACACACACATATATATATATATATATATAGTGGCGCGTTCTATGAAGTACCAATATTAGATGCAGTACTTTACAGTACTAATTTATGCATGAGTTTTGTACTAATTATGCATGAAATATGTGCATTTCGTGCATCAAAATTTCAATGCATTAAAATATGCAATATATGCATCAAAATATCGATGCATTAAAATATTAGATTATATGCATCAAATTTTTGTGAGAATTAACGCATTGAAATTTTGATGCACGAAATGCATATATTTCATGCATAATTAGTATAAAACCTATGCATAAATTAGTACTGTTCATGCATAAATTAGTACTGTAAAGTACTGCATCTAATATTGGTACTGCATAGAACGCGCCCCTATATATATATATATATATATAAGTGTGTGTGTGTATGTGTTTGCAAATCAACAAATGATACAAGTTATATATCTTCACCTATAATAATAAAAGTTCTTGACAAATACTTTTGCCCTTAAAACCAATCAAAGCTCAGCCCTTGCATTGGGCACGGTGGGATGCGATCATGTGCAACGATCGTGAGCAAGGACACGATCGCTGTACACGGTGGGATGCGACCGTATGCAACGATCGTGAGCACGTTAGACGTGCACTCGGTAGAGAGTAATGGTACTTTAGTCTTTTTAACCAAAATTGTATCAATAACTTCTGTTCTTATAAATGATGTTATATAACTTGTTAACTTTATAAGTTGGTATTAACAAATTAAATTTCATATTATAATTAATCTTTATTCATAAAAGAGCGTCACAAAAAACACGTGTTTTTTGAAGTGATTTTTTAATTTTTAAAGGTTTAATGATTCATATATATATATATATATATATATATATAAATCAACAACTGATACAAGGTATATATCCTCATCTATAATAGTAATGTTTTTGATGCTAAGAATGCTTTTACAATTAAAATCAATCGAAGCACAATCCTTGCATTGTACATAATCGCTGCACACGGTGAGGTGCAATCATGTGCAGCGAAGGACATGATCGCTGCACATGGTGAGACGCGGTCGTAGGAAAGGACACGATCGCTGCACATGGTGAAATGCGATCTTATGCAGCGGTCGTGAGCACGTTAGATGTGCATTCGGTAGAGAGTAAAGGTATTTTAGTCTTTTTAATCAAAATGGTAACAATAACTTTTATTCTTATGAATGATGTTATATAACTTCTTAACTTTATGATTTGGTATTAAAAAATTAATTCTCATATTATAATTATTCTTTAATCATAAAAGAGCGTCGTAGAAAACACATGTTTTTCGAAGTGGTTTTTTTAATTTTTAAGAAATTATATATATACACACACACACAAACACACACACAAACACACACACACATGTGTTTGCTTGAAATTTTGAAAAAATGAAAAGAAAAATCATATATGTGAGTTGTGGAAGTTGTATTCCACAATTTACTCCCACTATCAATTAAAAAACTTTCTCTTTTTTTTTTTTACTTAAAATTCTAAATATTTATAGTTTTTTATATCGACTTCATTTTTTATGAAAAATATATCAAACTAATCTTTATTTTAAGATTTTCAATCAGGCATTCATATTACATATAGTAAATTTATTAAATTTACATTAGTGGCCAATTGCATATATAATGTATCTTAGAAAAATATATGATTACTGGTTTCTAATGAAATTAATTGATACATAATAAAAATTATTTAATTCACTTTTCATGAAATTAGGTCATATTGTTACATAAAATTTAAATTTTGATATTTATTTAATTTCAAGACCAAAAATATAGTAATACATATACATGCACGCACTTGTACGCACACACACACACACACACACACACATATATATATATATATATATATATATATATATATATATATATATATATACACTACATTAAGAATGTTAGACAAAAATAAAAACTAAATATAAAAATTACTGCATTAAAAGTAATATAATATTTTGAAATTGCGAATATTACATATTTAAAAAAAATATATAATATCATGGTGTATGAATGTGCACCTAAACCTGGACTCTTTTTTGTGTTGGGAAATCTGGTGGTGTCATCGGAACAAAAGTGTGGAGCTTACTAATTCTTTCACAAGCAAAATTGATGCAATTTTCATTCAATATTCTCACTGAGGTATGCAGGTTATATCACTTTTCTCACCTCAACAAAATGCCTGCTACGGTCCATTTAGGATACTGTCATGTCAATTAATACTTAAAACAGTATATATTATCATCATATAATTAAAATAAAATTAGAAATCATATTGAAATATAAAATAAAATTATGTATAAAATAATTTTCTCTGTGTAAGATAGACACAAACAAGATTTATAATGTTTTATTATAATACGCATGTGCCTATTATACATTACAAATATCAAATACTATATATTACCTTTTAGAGTAAATTACATGAATGGTCCCCGTGGTTTGTTGGATCTTATGGTTTTGGTCCCTGGTTGGGTATTTTTATGGATCTCGTCCATGTGGTTTGTGATATGTTTCGAATCCAGTCCCTCATTGCTAACTGTGTTAAAAGAGAGCTGTTATCTCTCACACGTGACAAACATGTGAGGTTACAAACGTCATTTTTCTTTTTCCATGACTACGTAAAGCCTTCTTAACTCTACTGGACCACCGTTTGGCATCACTTTTGAGATTTTGGTACTTCTACTTAACTCCTTTTATATGAATAGTAAATTTTTTTTTGCATTTAAATATTGTAGAAATTATAAGTTTTTCACAAGGATATGGTTTCTTTACGTGCAATAACTTTGTTGTTTTTAAAAAAAGGAATACTTTTGTAGCATTGTTGTTACATATTGAACAATATTGGATTATGTCACAGCAACACATATTACTATTAGTATTAAAAGATACAA
Organism: Orobanche coerulescens; assembly: GCA_033398695.1. Lineage (NCBI taxonomy): Eukaryota > Viridiplantae > Streptophyta > Magnoliopsida > Lamiales > Orobanchaceae > Orobanche > Orobanche coerulescens. The sequence goes on from CM065803.1 coordinate 59,994,109, forward strand.
CAACTATATATAACAAGACCCATGAGACTTACAGCGGCACTGTCACCCAGAAAATATGACACCCACAATAATGTATTAAACCACACAAAGCTACTTTCACAAATATCAATTAGCATCTACTACTCTACTAGTATTACTCTATAGGAAACCACTGTTAACAACATAAATAATTAATAGGTTCTTAACCAAAGACAGGAATATAATTGTCATACATGTTGCAGATGAAACCAAAAATATGAAACTACAAACAATGTTTGGTGAACAAAAAAAAATACACCATCCTGTTTAGGTGTATGACAAGATGATCACCCATGTCCAAACCATTATTAGACCAAGTAAAACATGCAATCCAGTTTTGGTGAAAAACAAACATTGATCACCCATGTTCACACAGATTAAAAAGAAAAAAAATGCAACCTCAAAGTAACACTTGCAACATCACATCAGACCTCATTACTCCACTTCCTTTGCTTTACCCTTATCTTTTGCACCTATGTTGCTCCCCCCCTCTTGGTGCAGTTTGTGAAGATCTGGTGTTGGCAGTGATTCCTTGTGAGCTTCTTGCAACAGGTTGGAAATCCATGATGTCAACAGCTTGTGACCTTCTTGTAGCTTGTGATTATTTGCAGACTGTGAGCTTCTTGGCCTTATACCACCATTATTTGTAGTTTGTGATCCACCTTTTGAACCCATCTGTTGACCTTTACATGATCTTTTGTTATGCCCAGTATTTTTGCATAGCAGACAAGTGACAGTTTTCCCTGCCCTACTCAACTTTCCTCCTTTCACCTTTCCCTCACTCAATTCATCTGCACTCTTCTTCCTTTTTTTATTTGGTCTCCCAACTTGAGTGTGATGTACTGGTGGAATGAGGGTAAGTGGAACAGTTGATTTTTGCCACATATTTTTCCCAGTTACTGGATTAATTTTATAACTATACATCTCTTTCCATGTTTCAATCCAATAAGTGGAATGTACCCATTTTTCTAGTATCCCAACTTCTATTCCATTGGTTGCCATGTCCCAGATGGCTGCAACGGCATGCTTGCAAGGTATTCCTGTCAACTCCCATCTTCTACATGAACAAACCTTGTCTACATCAACCACACATTGATCTCCCCAAGGTCCAGAAGCTTGATATTTGTCCGCTCCATTCCAAATTACCTTACAGTAAACAATTCTAGTTAAGTCACTTACAATATTAATACTGTTAAATATTTATCAAACAACTGATAGTATATAATATTTACCTTATATTGGCTAGCTTCTTTCCTAATAGTTTCAAAGATTCTGGTTGCATTTGGTGTGAGAGGCCCATCACACTTACTAATGACTTTTTGGACAATGACTATTCTTTTCATCAGATATTCCCTAATGAATTCTAAGCAAATGATTATTGGTTTATCCCTTCCATCTAAAAGTTGCCTATTTAAGACTTCGCACATATTGTTCAATAGCACGTCACAGTGAGCCCTCCCTGTAAATAGTGTACAAGTGAATCAATCAAGTAAAAATAATTAAACATCTAACACTTACCATATATAGTAACCATACCAGAAAAATGAGACTTAGCCCAGTGAGTAGGTGCAATTTTTTTCAACCACTCATATGCATCTTTGTTGACTTTCTTTAGGTCTTCCATGTTCTTGTCAAACAGTTGAATTGTGGTAGATGTGGCACACCTCCACAACATGTCCTTATACATTTTCCCCCTCCAAACAAGTTTCATGTTGTCATAAATGTGTTTCAAACAATATCTATGTTCAGCACTAGGAAACATGTTTGATAGGGCTGAAATTATCCCCTAATTAATACCATTAATATCCATTAATCCATTTAGATTTTTATAAGCAGTTATTACAAAACTACAAATTAATAGCATACCTTTTGTCTGTCTGACATGAAGGTGAAATGTGAGTTAATGTTCAAGTCCAGGCCATTCCCTAAGCATTTAAGAAACCAACTCCATGAATCTCTAGTTTCAGCCTCGACAACGGCATATGCGACTGGATATATTCCGTTGTTTGGATCAATGCCAAATGCGGTTAAAATTTGTCCAGGAAATGGCCCAGACAAAAAACATCCATCCAATCCCAATAAGTCTCTGTTTCCAGCCTTAAACCCTTTCTTCAAAGCTCCTAAACATACATATACCCTCTTGAATTGTCTTGTATTACTGTTGGGATCACCATTTCTCTCAATATCCAGCTTAATTGTTGTTCCTGGATTCCATTGTTTCAACTCTAATAGATAATCTCTTAATTGTGCATATTGATGCGAGTAATCACCAGTAACCTTTTCCTTCGCTAACTGTTTGGCCCTATAAGTTTTCATTTGAGACACTTAATTCATACTTTTTTTGCAATTGGTCTCTAAGAGCAGCAGTAGGTATATCTGGGTTTGGTACAATGGTGTCTTCAACATCGTTGGACAAAAAAGTTGCTGTACATTTTTTTATCTGCCTCGATTGAAGACATTTGTGGTTATCATCAAAAAAGGGTCAAAATCATGCGATGTATCAAATTCTGGTGGCCATGAGCGTTGATCAAACACATTCGTATCAGCTGCTACATCTAATTTTTCAGCGTAAACCTCAATTAGCTTGAACTTACCAACGTACTTCACCATGTTCAGCACATCAGAGTCATTACCCAAGGCTTGAAGGCCAATTTCCATATTACTGTCTGGCTTTTTAAAAGTGTAACACATACGTTGCTTATTATAACCTAACTCTTCCATCATTGTGTTCGGTTCAGGTATTGAAAACTCATCAGAATCAACATTATCAACAAAGTTAACTTTACCATTAACATAGGCTTTTCTCGGGAAGGTTGTAAACTACCCCCATGGTTTATTTTCACAGAAAATATATTATATTTCCTATCCCCTGGATTACAAATGACATAGAAAAATATTAGGGTTCAATAAATATCATCAATATACTACAAGTCTCACCCAACAATATCGTAAACATGATGTAGTCTTACAGTAATCATCAAAGAAAATGAAAGAAAAAAATACCATATACTTCGTAAGGATCGAATAATTCTCCGCTCAACCGAACTTTCCATGTTGAGAGCACCATTTGTGATGATAGCACAAATCTTAAATGAAAAAAAAAACAACTGAGAAGCCAATGAGATTTGGAGAGTGAAATGTCGTGAAGCTATCTAAAACTATGGTTTTAACCACCCTTTTGGTTATAGACGTAAGGAAAATAGAGGGAAAAATAAAATTACAGTTGTACCCTCACATGTTTGTCACATGTGTGTGTTAACACCTCTTTTTTAACGGCGTTAGTAATGGGGGATTGAATCCGAAACATATCACAAACCACAAGAACGGGATCCGTAAAAATACCCAACCAGGGACCAAAACCATAATATCCGACAAACTACAGGGACGATTTATGTAATTTACTCTACCTTTTATATGTGCATAATAAATTTAATGGTGGACAACTAGTATTACTAATTTAATGGAATATGGAATATCGTGTCGATGTACATTGCATGTGCGAACATCCGATATTAACAAAAAGAGTGATATCAAGCCAATCAAATACAACCTTAACCTATGATTTTAATGTGTATCTGGGTATATCTGATCTAATCTGTATAAATATAATTTCTATACCTATCCTTTTCATTTGTAAAGTTGAGACACGATAATAATAATAATAATAATAATCAAGAAGAATCTTATACATCCTATTTAATAATTTTTTAAAATGCTCTAATTTATGAATCACAATGTTAATTTTTATTTTTATTTTAATAATTTTATATGCTAGTCTTATGATAACCAAAATAGCAGCAGCAATAGTAGTAGACATAGTCGTAATTGTTGGAAATGGTTTAGTAATTAACCATTTATTCAGAATAAATATTGTTAATTAAATAATTATTATTTAATTAAAATATTTATTGAATGTTAATCTACGTCATGAGTAGATGAACGTGGTATATTTAATATTTCTAAACCGATTTCCGGTGAGTGAGATATTATATGTTAAAGTTGGATGTTGGAGTAGCAACTAACATGATGTTAGTTATCTCACATTGATTGTGGATGGATGTTTTGACTTGTATTTAAAGTCTTTGCCTTTATGGGCTTAATAACAAGTGAGTTGGTGTGTATGGATGTCCTCGCGCACACACACACGCGCGCGCCGCCGCCGCCGCCCGACCGACCGACCGTCCGTCCGTCCGTCCGTCCGTCCGGGTCGGGTCGGGTCGGGCATGGACTCAGGCTCAGTCCAGGCCCAGGACTTGGATCTTGGCAATTGGCAATTGGCAATTGGTGCTTTGGGCTGGTGAGTCCCTTCACATGATCAAGGAGTGTTATATATATGTCAGCAATCTGTTCATTGCAAACACACGAAAATCAGTGCATTTTTATCATATCATATACAGTTCAGTCTTCGTTCCAGTCCAGTTCGCAGGTGCTCGATCAGTTTGCGGTGCTGCTACTGCCGAGACGTTCAGATCGTTTTAACCTTTGGGGACGAGCCGCTTCACCGTGAGCACTACCGGGGCGTATTCTCGTCGTGCGGGCAGAAGCTCTAGCTTCGGACGATCTTCTGTACTTTATTAAAAAAATTGTTCTTTCGTTTCAAGTGTAATATTTTCTTTCTGTTCTTTGTTATAGTTCAGTTCAGAATATTATTTGTAATACACGTGCAAGTATCGAATTATTCCAACAATCGCAAGACGAGAATATTCGACCATACTTGTTCGTGTCATCCGAAAACTTTTGCTGGAGAAAAATGTCGTTCAATGCAAGCACCGGCGCATCCACTAATCAATCCACCGGTTCTGGAACTATTGGATCATCAAGCTCTTCAATGGCTCTCATTCACAATGCTGCTCGGCTAATGCCTATCGCCGAGAAACCTCCTGTTTTCTCGGGCTCCGACTTCAAACGCTGGTCTCAAAAGATGCTGTTCTACATTACCACAATGGGGCTTGCGAGCTTCCTGCGTGAAGAAAAGCCTCCTGTCCCTGCTGAGAACGAGGCAAATGTTCAAGTGCGTACCAACTATGATACCTGGGTTCATTCCGACTATCTGTGTCGGAATATGTTGCTGAACGGGCTTGATGATGGCCTGTTCAATGTGTTCAACATCAAGGAGACTGCCAAAGAAATTTGGGATGCTCTTGAGTTGAAATACCGTGTTAATCCTGCTAGCACGAAGAAGTTTGTTGTGACGAGGCTCTCCGAATTCCAAATGGTGGATTCTCGTCCAATGATGCCCCAAGTACAAGAGTTCCAAACTCTTATACATGATGTTCATTCTGAGGGGATGCCTCTACCCGAGGCGTACACTGTGGCGCTCTTGGTTGACAAGTTGCCGGCTAGTTGGAAGGAGTTCAAGGGATACCTTAAGCATAAGCGAAAGGAAATGACTCTAGAAATTTTGGTTGCTAAGCTCCAAACTGAAGCTAAAGTCCGTGACCAAGACTTGAAAACCAAAGCTCCTATGGATGCTAAGGCTAATCTGACTGAAGGTAGGGGAGGACCTTCCAAAAAGCGTCCACTTCCTACCAAAGGCAATGGAAAGGATGTGGCACCTCCGACGAAGTTTACCGAAACGTGCTACAACTGTGACAAGCCCGACCATATGGCGAAAAACTACCGAAAGCCGAAGAAGAACAAGGGAAAAGGCAAAGTCAACCATGTCGAGAAGGACTTTGACTCTTGGGACAAAGATGATCTTGCTGCCATGATCACCGAGGTAAATCATGTCTCGGAACCTAATCCAGTTACTTGGTTTCTTGATACAGGTGCGACTGTTCACATATGTGTGAACCGAGACTTGTTTTTCACTTACAAGGAGATTCAAGACCGCTTCATCACAGAGGCAAGTGATCGTACCTCTCCAGTTCTTGGAATTGGAACTGTTGTGCTTCAATTCACCTCCGGTGTGGAGATAACTCTGAAGGATGTGTTGCATGCTCCGGCAATCCGTAAGAATTTGGTGTCTGGTGTCAAATTAGTTAGAGCTAAATTTGATGTAGACCTTCGTAGCGACTTTTATGATAATACGCAAGTTTGGTAAGACTCTCGGGAAAGGTCATATTGTCGAGGACATGTTCAAACTTAGCGTTCGTACTTGTAAGCCTCGAAAGGCAGTTGCTAATAATAATACTACTACTTTTGCTTATTTGCTTGAGTGCTCAAATTTATAGCATTGTAGATTAGGTCATGTGAATCTAAATGCTATAAAAAGATTAGTAAACTTAGATTTACTAAAATTAAATGAAATCAAAAATCAAAACAAATGCGAGATTTGTGTTGAGGCAAAAATGACGAAACTACCGTTTCATTCGGTAAAACGGGACACAAAACCCCTTGAATTAATTCACACAGACGTGTGTGATTTAAAATTTGTGCAAACTAGAGGTGGTAAGAAGTACTTTATCACTTTCATCGATGATTGCACAAGATATTGTTATCTTTATCTTTTGAGAAGTAAAGATGAGGCTATTGAAGCCTTTAAGAACTTCAAGAATGAAGCTAAGAATCAATTAGGCTGTCGTATTAAGATGGTTCGAAGTGATAGAGGAGGTGAATATGTAGCTCCATTTGAGGAATTATGCAACGAAAGTGGTATAATTCATCAAACCACGGCTCCATATGCTCCACAATCTAATGGCGTTGCCGAACGTAAGAATCGAACACTTAAAGATATGATGAATGTGTTATTAATTAGTTTAGGGTTGCCCCAGAACATGTGGGGGGAAGCTGTCTTGACAGCCAACTACATATTGAACAAAATTCCACGCAAAGGTAAGGATGTTACTCCTTATGAATTGTGGAAAGGAAGAAAACCATCATACAAATATCTCAAAGTGTGGGGGTGTTTGGCGAAAGTTGAGGTGCCTCTACCTAAACAAGTTAAAATTGGTCCTAAGATGATCGATTGTATCTTTATTGGTTATGCACTTAACAGCAGCGCCTACAGGTTTGTTGTACACAAATCCGAGATACCCGACATTCATGTAAATACAACGATTGAATCAAGGAATGTTGTATTCTTTGAAGATATCTATCCTTATAAGAATAAGGTTGATCCTAACTCTAGCAAAGGAGTTGATGATGAAGCTACAAGTTCTAAACTTGTAGATGAGTCTATGTATTATGAAACCATAGATGAAGCCTCTAGCTCGAATCCGGTGCTATCTGAACGACCGAACAAAAAGCGACCTAGGTCTACGCCAGTCAATGTAGAACCTAGACGAGGTACTAGAATACGGAAAGTAAAGATATACGGACCCGACTACGTCCTTTTGATGTTAGACGGTGAACTGGTATCTATAAAAGAAGCTTTATCCGGTCGAGATGCGGCTTTCTGGAAAGAGGCAATAGACATTGAGATTGAGTCTATTATGCTGAATCATACTTGGGTGTTAGTTGAACTACCACAGGGTTGTAAGGCTTTAGGATGCAAATGGATCCTAAAGAAGAAGTACAAGTCTGACGGTACTATTGACAAATATAAGGCCCGACTTGTAGTTCAAGGCTTTAGGCAAAAGGCTGGTTATGATTTCTTTGATACCTACTCGCCCGTGACAAGACTTACTTCTATTAGGGTGCTACTCGCTATTGCTGCTTTACGCAATCTCGAGATTCATCAAATGGATGTTAAGACTGCACTCTTGTATGGGGAGCTAGAAGATGAAATCTATATGAAACAACCGGAAGGGTTTGCAGTACCTGGGAAAGAGCACATGGTATGCAAACTACAACGGTCTTTATATGATTTGAAACAAGCACCTCTGCGGTGGCATTTGAAATTTGACGAAGTGATGTTGTCAAATGGTTTCAACATCAATGAGAGTGACAAATGTGTCCATGTTAATAGAATGGGTGACAATCACGTCATTGTTTGTCTATATGTAGATGACATTTTGATAATGGGTAGCAACTCTCGTGTGATTGGTGAAACGAAACGAATGCTAAGTAAGAATTTTAGCATGAAAGACATGGGTTTCGCTGATACTATTCTTGGAATTAAGATTCTGAAAATGCCTAACGGAATTGCTTTGACGCAATCTCATTATGTTGAGAAAGTGTTAAGGAAATTCAACGCTTTTGATAAACCCATTGCTAAGACTCCTTGGGAACCGAATGTTCATCTGAATTATCATAAGGGTGAACCTGTGGGTCAAGATGAATATGCTAAGATGATTGGGAGTTTGATGTATCTGTCAAATTGTACCCGTCCTGATATAGCATGTTCGGTTCACAAGTTGAGTAGCTACACAGCTAATCCAAGTAAAGAACATTGGAGGGCTCTAGAACGAGTACTGAGTTATTTAAAATATACTTAACTTTGCGATTCATTATTCAAGAGAGCTCTTTGTACTTGAAGGGTATTGTGATGCTAATTGGATATCCGAATCGAAAGACTCATTTTCTACGAGTGGATATGTGTTCACTATTGGAGGTGGTGCTGTATCTTGGAAGTCCAAGAAACAAACTTGTATTGCTAGGTCTACCATGGAATCTGAATTCATAGCTTTGGATAAAGCTGGTGAAGAAGCTGAATGGCTTAAAAATTTCCTCGAGGATATTCCATGTTGACGAGACTGTGCGTCTGTGTTGATACACCGTGATAGCCAAGCCGCTATCGACGGGCACAAAATATGTTTTATAACGGTAAGTCTCGACATATTCGTCGACGACATAATGCCGTGAGACATTTGATCTTGAGTGGGATTATCTTAATTGACTATGTAAGGTCAATAGATAATCTGGCGGATCCGCTGACGAAGAGTATTAATCGAGATCAAATGTATAAATTGTTAGAGGGAATGGGTGTTAAATCCACATCTTAAGGATGATTATAGCGGAAACCCAACCTTGTAGATTGGAGGATCCCAAGAGCTTGGTTCAATGGGATAACGAAGTTATAATAATCCGTGTGTTAAAACACTCAAACATACCTATTCGCTGAGAACAGTGAGTGATTGTTTACCTACATGTGGTGAGGTTAAGTCTTATGATTTTTAATGATTCTTGATTATCTCGGAGAGGTCAAGTATAGTAGGATACTTGAGAATAAGAATCACCTATATAAGTGTGAAGTGAGGGCCGCTTCAGTTGATACACTTATGAATCCAAAGGGGTGTCCAAGGCCGAAAAGGACACAAAACGTTAGAACGGAAGGAATTGAGATGATATTGTGTCTATATTATTGTCTCAGTATACACCATGGAGGACTAGTTCAAGGTTTTCATGACCACTATGCCGCCAGTATACTCGATGATGTTGACGATGGATAGGTTCAAGGTCACAAGCCACCTAGCCAAATGCAATATTGTCTCTTGAGGACTGAACTATGCATTTGCATTCATTTTGCATTGGCATTCTCACTCATGTGGGGGATTGTTGGAAATGGTTTAGTAATTAACCATTTATTAAGAATAAATATTGTTAATTAAATAATTATTATTTAATTAAAATATTTATTGAATGTTAATCTACGTCATGAGTAGATGAACGTGGTATATTTAATATTTCTAAACCGATTTCTGGTGAGTGAGATATTATATGTTAAAGTTGGATGTTGGAGTAGGAACTAACATGATGTTAGTTATCCCACATTGATTATGGATGGATGTTTTGACTTGTATTTAAAGTCTTTGCCTTTGTGGGCTTAATAACAAGTGGGTTGGTGTGTATGGGTTTCCTCGCGCACACACACACACACGCGCGCGCCGCCGCCGCCGACCGTCCGTCCGTCCGTCCGTCCGGGTCGGGTCGGGCACGGGCTCGGGCTCGGGCTCGGGCTCGGGCTCGGGCTCGGGCTCGGGACTCAGGACTCAGGACTCAGGACTCAGGACTCAGGACTCAGGACTCAGGACTCAGGACTCAGGACTCAGGACTCAGGACTCAGGACTCAGGACTCAGGACTCAGGACTTGGATCTTGGCAATTGGTGTTTGGGCTTATCTTTTTGGACCAAATCCGTAAGTTCACTAGCCTTTTGGTATGGACATGACTCTTGAGTTGGCTTGACTCTTCATCCGACCAGCCCTTTGGGCGTCTGAAACCGCCAGCCATCATGGCAGGAGTAATGGCGACGAGTCCCTTCACATGATCAAGGAGTGCTATATATATGTCAGCATTCTGTTCATTGCAAACACACGAAAATCAGTGCATTTTTATCATATCATATACGATCTTCGTTCGATCCGATTCGCAGTGCTCGATCGGTTTGCGGTCGCTCTGCGAGACGTTCAGATCGTTTTAACCTTTGGGGACGAGCCGCTTCACCGTGAGCACTACCGGGGCGTATTCTCGTCTTGCGGGCAGAAGCTCTAGCTTCGGACGATCTTCTGTACTTTATTAAAAAAATTGTTCTTTCATTTCAAGTGTAATATTTTCTTTCTGTTCTTTGTTATAGTTCAGTTCAGAATATTATTTGTAATACACGTGCAAGTATCGAATTATTCCAACAGTAATTGTAGTAGTAGCCGTACCACCACTACCACTACCACTACACTACTACTACTACTACTACTACCACCACCACCACCACCACCACTACCACCACCACCACCACCACTATTACCACTACTGCTAGAAAATAATTTTATACATCATACATAATAACAGTTTTGAAATTCCATAATTTTACTATCTTTTCAGTTTTCAAAACCTGCAAATGCATTAATGATAATAGATTTATAATCAAGAGTATTTCTATTTATTCTACTCAACAGGACTTATATAATTCCCTAATTTATGAAATAACCTCTCAATTCTCAATTTTTATAAACAATTTTATGTGAGAGTTCATGTATGATGTCAATACTAATAACTATAATGATAATGATAATAATAATAATAATAATAATAATAGCAACAATGAATAATCGTATACATTATACGAGATAAAATATCTTAACCCCATAATTTATGAACTACCTTTTAAGTTTCAATTATGAAGGTGCATAAATAATTATTGATTATTATTATTAATAATAATAATAACAACAATAGTGATAATAAAATAATAGTCAAGAATAATCTTGTACAGTTTATATAATAAAACTTCCGAATCCCCTAATTTATTAACTATCATTTTAGTTTCCAAAACTGAAGACTCGTGAATCATGGAACTAAAAATGCATGAATCAAGCATTCAATATAAATATTATTTTATCACCAAAGTACCAAATGTAATATTACGGGAAAAACGTATTCTTCATAAAAATATTGTTTTCTTAAGTTTTTTTCCATAGTATAAACTATGTATAATTAGTACATGCATTGCAAGTGCACATAGTCTAGTACTTAGAATCAATGTGTTTTTTCCACCCATAATTATTTTACACCACCAATTACCTTGACCAATTATTAAGTTGGCTAAAAAAGTAGTTATAATACAATTTTATTGGAAATTTAATTACGGAACAAACTCAATATTCCAATAGTTGATGCACTATGACAATTCTCGATAGATTAGAAGGTATATTTTACTGCATAAGAAAAATTAAAGAAGCTATGTTTTTATAATCATTTATGCTACGTAATTTCTATTTCTTTTGAAAGAGCTCTATGGCCCAAAAGCTCTATGTATCGTTTTGTTTTACGTCTAATTTATATATGCATAAATATTATTTTTATATTTATTATTTATTTTTTAAAATAAGCTCGATTCTCTTCAATTCCAATTAGTATCTAAAGTATTTAAATATTATGGATTCGAATAATCACATTAACTCTCATTTTTATATATTATTTTTTAGCTTCTGATTTTTATTTATCTAAAATTTTGAATCTCACCTCGGCTTTAATGGAACTCCGTCGTCTGAAGAGTCCAAATAACTAGTTAAATCAATGTGTATTTTTTATCCAGGTTTTACTAGTGGAATAGTTGATATGTAATATTATTGGATATGTACCGTTAATTTTATTTTGGCTAAATAAAATTTTGTTAAATAGTGGTCAATTTTAATTTGAGTTCCTTCCCAAATTACTATTTTAAATTGAGTTCCTTCTATGCACTTGCTACGGATTGCGGCGAAGCCAGGCGGGTATGGGAAGGTATTTTAAACCCGAGTGAGTTCCACTCTCTCTTTGATAACTCTTGATTTGGAAGCATGGATTTATAGTAATTTGAGACCATGTTCAAATGCAATGAATGAGTTTCCATGGGATACCACATTTGGGATTGGATGTTGGTACTTGTGGAAACGGCGATGTACTCGGGTATTTACCAGAGAGTTCCTTGATCATGCGGCGGTAATATCAAAGGTTGTTCATATGGCATGGTATACTAAGATGGCCAAAGCTATGTTTAGTGAGGGTAGTGGAAGATGCCGGGACGTCGTGGTAGTGCACTGGTCACCCCCACGTGTGGGTTGTCTGAAACTGAACATGGGTGCTTCTTTGTCATCGATACATGTGTGGCTTTTGGTGGTGGTGTGATTCGTGATTGTAGGGATCGATGGTTGTAGGGATTTGTGGCAAATACCGGTACATGCCCTATTCTTCGGGCTGAGCTTTGGAGTATTCTTTATGGGGTTCAATTTGCTTCATTTCTTAACATTCCATGCTTAATGGTTGAGAGTGATAATTTGTTAGCGGTTGATATGATTAATGGGGCTGCTATAGTGAATGCGGAGTGTCGTGCTTTGGTCACTCGTATTCGGTTCTTGATGGATGCCTTTACCTAATATTGGAAAGTGGTTTTAGAAAAAATAAGTTTTGACTCAATTTAAACTAATTTAATGATGATAAAATATGTAATTCTTGGAACTAAATATATTGTGAATCTATGCTTCGAGGAGATAAATATAGAATTTTATTTTTCTCAAAACCAACTCCCATTAAGTGATAAATAAATGATTAAAGTTGGCTATTTAATTAAAACGGAGAAGAGTTAAAGTGGGTATGAAAAGTCATCCCACATTGGAAAATTAAAGTCTTTTTGACTAACTTATTAGTAAGAAGTTGCATGGGTAGTTGAACAAGCTAGTAGTATACATTAGTGGGCCAACGATACAAAGACCACACGCACGCCGCCGCTGCCCGCCCGCCGACCCGACTCGGGCATGTGTGTGGGCTTGTGCTTGATCTACTGGACTTGGGCTACTTGGTCCTTCGGAGCTTGGACTGTAACTATATTAATTTGTTGCAGCCAAGTCCAATGTCATCAGCCAGGTTTAAAACCCAGCTGATTTTTTGAAGATTGAAAAACCCAACTGATTTTTTGGAGGTTGAAAACCCAACTGATCTTTGGAGGTCGATAACTCAGCTGATTTTGGAGGTTGAAACCCAGCTGACTTTTGGAGGTTGAAACCCAGCTGACTTTTGGAGGTTGAAAACCTAGCTGAATTTTGGAGGTTGGAAACCTAGCTGCAATCAGCCAGGTTTGGAAACCCAACTGCAATCAGCCAAGTTAAAAACCCAATTTAAACCAATTCAGCATACCCGCTGGTCGCTGATGCTCCATCTTGACTTGCTGACAGGTTAAACATCTCGAAACAAATTCTGCGACCTCTCGCTTCATATTACTCCACCAGTAATTTTACACCTTGCTAGACCCCAGATGAATGGAACAAGGGGTAGCATGAGCTTCTCTCAAAATCGAGTTTTTCAACTCGTCGTTCGCCGGTATGCATAACCTGTTCTTAAATCGCAATAGTCCATCCTCGTGGACTACAAATCCAGGGGCTTTCTCCTGAGCCACATCCTCTAGGATGCGCAATGAAAATGGGTATGAACCCTGATTCACTCTGATCGCCTCCTCAAGTGGCGATGAAATCTCTAACATACAAAGTTGTCCTTGTACTCGCTGAACTCAGACCTCGATCTCGGGTCTCAGGAATTCCTGCTGAAGCTCCTTCTGAACTGGTCTTTGGAGGTCGATAACTCAGCTGATTTTTGGAGGTTGAAACCCAGCTGACTTTTGGAGGTTGAAACCCAGCTGACTTTTGGAGGTTGAAAACCTAGCTGAATTTTGGAGGTTGGAAACCTAGCTGCAATCAGCCAGGTTTGGAAACCCAACTGCAATCAGCCAAGTTGAAAACCCAGCTGATATTTGGACCCTGCTAAAATGAGCCAGGTGGAGAACCCAGCTTCTGGAATATGACTCTTCAGACTCCATAATGTAACGTCCGAATTAAATGGGACTATTTATAGAGGTAATTTTTCAGCTAAAGGATTAAATGACACTTTAATATGCAATTATTACCCACCTAATGGAGTGGTTTTTGGACCCTATAAAAGGGGTCTTATGCATTTCATTTCATACCGTAACATAGAGAGAAATACAAGCATACCACATATTACAACATATTTCCTTCTTGCTTTTCGTGCCCAGTTTTCAACATTCAAACGTTCGCCGGAGTTCTGAGTTTTGGAGAGCACGTAACTAATAAACATAGAAGTTGTATCTTGGGAACATCTTTCCTGAGCCGTCTGCTCTTATATGGGGGCAAAATTGTCTTACGAAAAGAGGTTTTTTACTCGCCTCTGCTAAATTATATTTTTTATTCATTTTTTTAATCTACTAGAATTGTAATAGGTTGCCTTTGTTTGTAATCTTATTGTAATTACATTGTTGGAAATTCACAGATCCAACAATCGTAAGGCAATTTTGTTGTAATTTATGTAATTTCCAATGGAGACCGATGTTGATGCTGCCGCTGCCAAAGCTACTGCACCTACTATTGCAGTACATGCTGAGAAACCCGAGAATTTTTCGGGTCTTGACTTTAAGAGATGGTAGCAAAAGATGATGTTTATCTTACTACCTTGGGACTTGCTATTTTCTCAAGGATGATCCTCCAGTGGTCAGTGAGACAGAAAATGATCATACAAAGTGTTTTGCTTACGTTCAGTGGATTAATGGTGACTTCATGTGCTGTAATACGATCCTGAATGGGCTGGTTGATTCTCTGTACAACGTGTACAATCAAATCAAGACCTCCAAAGAGCTCTGGAATTATTTGGCGAAAAAGTACAAAACCGATGATGTTGCAGCCAAGAAGTTCGTGATCAAATACTACCTGGATTTTCATATGACGGACTTCAAAATCGTTATCGAACAAGTCCAACAATTTCAAATCTATAAGGGTGTCCTACCTATATAGTGTATTTCGATTGTGCACGATATCAATGCCGAAGGAATGATTCTTCCTGAACCGTTTGTTGTGGGAACGGTAATTGAGAAGTTGCCTCCTAGTTAGAAGGACTTCAAAATTACTTGAAACAAAAACGAAAGGAAATGAGCTTAGAGGACTTGATTGTTCGACTCAAAATTGAGGAAGATAACCAAAAGTCTGATTCTAAGTTCAAGAGAGGCCCTATGGAGGCCAAAGTAAATTTGCTTGAACATGGGTCCTCTATCAAAAAGTGGAAATTGAACCATGCTCAGTACAAAAGGAAAAAACCGTTTAACGCAAATAAGTTTACTGGAAATTGTCACAACTGTGGTAAGCCAAACCATAAGGCAAAGGACTATCGCTTGCCAATAAGTTCAACTGTTCAATGAAACAAAGGCAAGTGAGTTGACAATGTGGTTTAACATGACGATGTTGACATGCCAGATATGGAGCTGTCAGCTATGGTTGAGGAGCTGGACGAGGAGGTCTCATCTATGGTGATTGAAAGCAATATGGTGGAGAATCACCGCGCCTGATACGTGGATACTGGGGCTACTCGTCATGTTTGTTCTGAAAAGGACATGTTCTCTTCCTACAATGTTATTGATGGTAGGAAACTGCATATGGCAAACTCTGGTTCTTCTGTGATTGCAGGTGTGGGGAACGTGGTGTTAAAGCTGACTTCTGGAAAGGAGTTACTCCTTAAGGATGTGCCGCATGTCCCAGACGTCCGAAGGAATTTAGTTTCAGGATCTCTACTAGTTAGTCGATTTTGAGTCTGATAAATTTATTATGAGCAAGGTTGGAATGTTACTTGGTCGAGGTTATCTTGATAGGATATTATTCAAAATGAAGCGATGCATGTAAGTCGTGAAGGCAATAATAATAATAATAATAATAATAATAATAATAATAATAATGCTCTTTCTTCTAAATTAGGACATATTGGTCTAAAATCGATTAAAAGACCAATTAATCTAGAATTGATTCCAAAAACCGATGTTGACCTTAATAAAAAATGTGAAGTATGTATTGAAGCAAAAATGGCTAAACCGCATTTCCATTCGGGGGAAATGAATACTACTCCTCTATAATTAGTTCACATTGATGTGTGTGGCTTAAAATTTGTGCAAACTAGATGAGGTAAAAAAATACTTCGTCACTTTTATAGATGATTGCACAAGATATTGTTATGTGTTTCTTTTGAGAAGTAAAGATGAAGCAATCGAGGCCTTTAAAATGTATAAAAGTGAGGCTGAAAATCACTTTAATTGTAAATAAAAGCAGTCCTAAGTGACCACGGCGGTGAGTATGTAGCACCGTTTGAATAGTTATGCGCTGATTCGGGCATAATTCATCAAACAACTACTCCTTATGCTCCTCAGTTAAATGGAGTTGCGGAACGAAAAAATCGAACTCCGAAAGAACTGATGAATGCTTTATTATTAATAGGGAGAAGATATCCTTACAGCTAACCACATTCTGAATAAAGTGCCACACAAAGAGAAAGATAAAACTCCATATGAGTTATAGAAAGGGTGCAAGCCTTCTTTCAAAAATCTTAATGTGTGGGGGTGTTTGGCAAAGGTTGAAGTACCTGAACCAAAACAAGTAAGAACTGGTCCAAAAATAGTTGGTTGCATATTCATAGGTTATGCATACAACAGTAGTGCATATCGATTTCTAATTCATAAATCTAAAATTCCTGATATGCAGGAAGGAACTGTCATTGAGTCTATAAATGCTATTTAAAAATGCTATTTTATTTAAAAATGTTTATCCTTGTAAAAAAAGTATTATGACAAGCTCAAACAAAAGAACTCTTGAAACTGCAAGTAGTTCAAATCCTACAAATGAAGAGCCAAGAAAGAGAAAGAGAGCTCGAAAAGCTAAGTCATTTGGTCCTGACTTTGTGACTTATGTAGTTGATGACAATCCAAAGGCGATACAAAAAGCTTATGCTAGTCCTGATGCTCCTTTTTGGAAGAAGCTATTTATAGTGAAATAGATTCCGTCATGCAAAATTATACTTGGGAACTGGTTGATCTTCCACCAGGATGTAAGCTGTTAGGATGTAAATGGATCCTAAAGAGGAAATATAAAGATGACTGGTTGGTAGACAAGTTTAAAGCCTAATTTGTTGCCAAAGGACTTAAACAGAAAGAAGGTTATGATTTATTCGACACATATTCACCAGTAACCAAAACAACTTCCATTCGACTGCTTATTGCTATTGATGCATTGCACAATCTCGAGATTCACCAAATGGATATGAAAACTGTGTTCTTGAATGGTGAATTAGAAGAAGAAATTTATATGGAACAACCTGAAGGTTTCATTGCGCCTAGTCAGGAAAAGAAAGTGTGTAAACTTTTGAAGTCATTGTATGGGCTACAAAAAGATCCTAAACAATGGCATATAAAGTTTCACACGACTATATTGGAAAATGGATTCAAGATCAATGAATGTGATAAATGTGTATATATTAAAGGCACACCTCAGTCATCTATCATAGTCTGTCTATATGTTGATGATATGTTGATCATGGGTAGTAGCAATGAAGTAATTGTGAATACAAATAGGATGTTAAGTTGAAACTTCAACATGAAGGGTTTGGGTTTAGTTGATTTAATTCTTGGAATTAAAATTAGCAGAACGTCAGAAGGTATCTTGTTATCACAATCTCATTATGTTGATAAAGTGCTCAAGAAGTCAACACTTTTGACACCCCACATGTTGATACAAGTATTCACTTAAGTAAGAATAGAGGTGATCCAGTGGATCAAGTGGAATACTCAAGAGTCATCAGAAGCCTGATGTATATTATGAATTGTACATAGCCAGACTTGGCATTTGCTGTAAACAAGTTGAGCAGGTTCACGAGTAATCTGAGTAAAGAGTACTGGAATGTACTGACTAGGGTTTTAAGATACTTAAAGTATACCCTAAGCTATGAGCTATTTTGTAGTAGTTATCCTGCAGTATTGGAAGGATATACTAATACTAATTGGATTTCAGACACGAAAGACTCTTACTCTATAAGTAGATATATATTTACTATTGAGGGTGGAGATGTATCTTGGAAATCAAGCAATCAAACTTGTATAGCCCGATCCACCATGGAATCGAAATTTATAGCTTTAGTTAAAGCTGGAGAAGAAGCTGAACGACTTCGTTGAAGAGTGAAAAATACCACTAAAAGGGGGGTTGAATAGTGGTGTCGCGGATAAATAAAATTTCTCTGAGAGATTAAAAGTAATGCAGAAAATAAATGATACCAGATTTATAGAGGTTCGGCAACTTGCCTACGTTCTCTTTCTATTTTCTTTTTCTATTGGCTTAAGAAGCAACCACACTTAACTTTGCCTCGTCTTCTATTGGTCCGGGCACAACCGATACAAATTGCTTGTCTTCTATTGGTCCAAGCACAACCGACTATAATTGATACAATTATTAGTATTCTATCAGAACTAGAATAACCTCACTTTGAATCTCAAAATTCAATCCTAACAATGCCAGATCACTGATCTTAATAACACCGGATTGAACTTCTTAATTCGACTCGTGAAAGAGCGATGCGACATTCTATCACAATGAAAAAGATACAGTATATGATATGGAAAATTAAGTACAATGCTTTGTATCTTTTCGTACAAAACTTAATGAAATAAACTTGCTTGAAGATGATAATAACTTGAGCTCAGAATGTATGCTTGATAGCTTGAAGTTGTGTGTCCATCCATTCTAAATGTGATGGTATTATAGGCATTTTGAGCCTTATAGCCGTTACTGATTTGTGGAGTTTAGCATGTGCTAACCCTAATGCGTTGCGTGCACTAGCGGCTTAGTCAACCAACTTTTCTTCTGACGTTGACATGAAACGGGCTTGTCTCTTAACGTCTCTTTCCAATGGATAAATTTTGAACTTAGCGTGCGCTAATAATCATTCCTAGCGTGTGCTAGACGTTCAAGATATGCTTTCGAGATTTGAGCGAGATTCTTGTGTTAACTTTGTTGATTCAACGGTTGAATGACTAACGGTAGAATTTTGAACAGTTAGCGTGCGCTAACATGTAGTAGATAGTGTGTGCTAAGGGTCTTCAAGTAGCGTGCGTTAGTCTTCATTGTAGCGTGCATTACCTGTTGCTTCATTTAAACGTCAAAGCTTTCTGTCTCGGATACACTAACAGGTAGCATGCGTAATTATATTCCGTAGCGTGCGTTACTCCTTTTCATAGCATGCGCAAATTTCTTCTTAGCGTGCATTACCTGTTATTCCTTTTTCAGTCCAGAACTCACTGTCCTTACTGTCTTGTTTAAACATGGAACAAATAGCAGCTAGGTACTTATTTGTGTGCATTAGTCGATCTATATAGCATGTGCTAATATTTGTAGGTTTCATGCGCTAAACATCAGATGAGACTTCAGGTAACTCTTCAGGTGACTTTCTAACTTCAGGTGACCTTCTGTTAGCGTGCACTACCACATATGTGTAGCGTGCGCTATTCTTTGATTTTGTCTTCGATGTGATTCATGCCGTTTTGTTGAATTTCGTTAAATGTTTTGAAAACGTTGATCATCAAAATAATTTGTTCAACAATCTCCCCCTTTTTGATGATGTCAAAACATTTGATAAACACCTGCAAAAACTGTAAAGAAAATTCGAATCAAAGTTCTTTGTTCGATTGAGTTAGTATTTTCAGTTTTTGAGTGATTTTTCTCCCCATTTTTGACATAAGCAAAAAGGTACTCTCCCTTTGAATCGAAGCTATCCTTGTATAGATAAGAATAAGATATAAGACTAATCGAAGGTCATTAATAAACAATGTGAAAGCCAGCTTCATTGATAATGCAAAAATTCAAACAACAACAAATGCAAATAAGTTTACCTAACAAATCACACATTCAATCACACCAAAAAGTCAAACAAAATCCAAAGTCATCAAGATAAATCAATTAATTCATCTCTAACGAGAATCAAAACACGATAGACTATGGGGCTTGGTCGGAGTGGGAAGTAGGAAACAGAAAAGACAGGTTGGAGAAACGAATAAAGTCTTCCAAAAGAGTCTTAACGGAGTGAATTTCTTGGGAAGCTTCTTGGACTTCGGAACGTAGAGCCCTAACATCATCACAGATCTCGATTTGCGTAGTTTCGAGGCTACGCATCTGGTCTACTAGATCATCTTCTTCATTTTCTTCAATGTTCACTTTCTTGTTTCCTTATACCTTCGGATAACGAACAAAGGATCCTGATTGCAATTCCATCAACGTTTCCAGCCCCCTTCTTGTGACACCCGAGTCCCTTTAGGAACCTCATCGACTTCTTTGAGATATTGAAATAAAACCCAACCATGGTTATTCGTCTCCACATAGTGCATGGCCTTGAGAGTTGCGTCGGAGATTTCATGTCCCCAAGAAATCGGAACTGATGCCTCTCCCGATAAGTCCACATTAAAATGCATGAAAAGGACCGTATGAATCGAGCCAAAAGGCAACCCTGCCTTTCGTGATCGAGACATGTAATGTTTGGAACGAAACGTGTCTCCCTTTACTTTCATCCAACTAGTCACAATCGTCGCAAAGTCCACTTTATCATCGTTCAAAACCCAATACATGACAAGTTTATCGATTCCCACAAGCTTGTGTTGAGTATTCACTTTATACATCAAACATTTTGAGAGAGCAACCAATAGTAATCGGATTTGAATTCCAGACGTCGTCGGTTATTTCGATAACTGCCTTCGAGCTCAAAAATTCCGTTACTTCGAGTTCAGATAAATCGGATTCTTCAGCAACCGATTTCCCAGAACAGGCATAGCCATCCATGGACAAACCAAACAACTCACTCAAAATTTCTGAAGAGGTTTTCACCATTGTATCACCAACAAGACTATTAAGAACCAAAGATAGAGATCCCTCACTTTCTCCAATATATAGATTAGCATAGAATTCACAAACAAGTCCAGGAAAATCGGCTCTTTGTTGGATTGGTACCACCATTAGAAGGGGAGTTGAATAGTGCGGATTAGAGTTCTGAACTCTTTTTGTGCAGAAGCAGACAATCGGAGTAATAAACAAAGAGCGGAAAAGAAATGACACAAGAATTTGTTCGAGAGGTTCGGCTATTAACGAAGCCTACGTCCCTTACCTAGTGTAACGACTAGGACTTTTCTTCAATACTGAATGCACTTTGTAGTTTAGTGCCAACTCTATTACAACAGCACTTTCGAGCTTAGTGCTAAACTTCAGTTGCTTGATTTCCTCGCTCAAGCCTAACCATACTATCTTGCTTTACGAGTACAAAGATAAACTCTCACAATACAATAAAGGTTTCGAGTACAGTTACTCGTCTTATAGTATAATTTCTCACAGAGATACAAGAATGTGTATATATAAATGTAGAACAATTCTTCTCGTATCACAATATAGAATGTATATATCTCGGAATGATTTTCTTGGAAAGCTCAGATGAAAGTATGTATGCTTGATAGTGCTTGTGTATCTCAACACTTTGAAGCATCTCTATTTATAGCCCTTGAGGTCCATTTTCCCGTTAGAATAGTAAGACTGAATTACGTACGTTAGGTAACCATTGTTACGTACGTAAGCAATATAACATATGTTACACCTCCTGTGTAACGGCCGTAATAAGATACTGGAAAATGGGCAGTAGCATCTAGCTTCACTATTACGTACGTTATGCTTCTATGCATTACGTACGTAATGCTTGATCTTCATATCCGTTGGATGGGATGATGTACTGGATGATGTCATTACGTGAAAAATCTATGGTTAGCATATAAATTCAAATTCAAAGCTGATAACCTACGGTATGTATGTGTATTTACGTACGTTATATCATATAATCATTTCAAAGACTTTGACAACCTAGAAACTTTATCAACGATTAGAAATAAATTGTTACGTACATTATGTAGATAATTTTACGTACGTTAGGGACTTTATATTGCGTACGTTATGAAGTTTATATTACGTACGTTGGCTATGTAAAATATGCTTGATTTATTTTGTTCAAGTAAACATCATCAAAATATGTTTATCAAAAATATTGTTTAAACAATCTCCCCCTTTTTGATAATGACAAAATAATACTTGAAAATTTTGAACTTTAAAAATTTGAGGGTCATAACTTTTATTTTGAAAAGCTCCCCCTGAAAATAACTCCCCCTTCGTTAATTATATAAATTCAACATAATCCAATATGAAGTTCAAAATTATGCATATTTACTCTCATTTTTTGTCATTAACAAAAAGTGTAAGAGGGATGTATTCACCTGAAAAAGATCTCAACAGAATCACATTTAGTGAATGGCACAAATAAGCAATATCATATCAAGATAATGTCAAATAGTACCAAAAACTACGAAAAAACATACGAAAATGAAAAACCATAAACCATCAATGTTTAAAAACCAATAAAATGCATGAAAATGTTTGGTCGATAATAACGAAGATAATCATCATTCGAAGGACCATCAACTAGTCAAGGTCAGCTTCGGGAGGCGGATGAGGGATGGAGAAATGAGTGCAGATACTCTGGACCATGATCTTGACTTCTTTCACCTCCTTCTCTAGCCGGTCCATTCTTATTTCCATTTGAGACGACGAGCTTCCTCTACTAACTCTGGACGGGCCTGGCTGGACAGATAGTGACGTCAGACGAGGCCACTCAGACTGAGTGCCTCTAGACGAAACTTTATCCTCCGGACGAGGAAATGCACCACCATCAACCAAATGATCGTCACCCTTTAGATAAGCAAAGAAAACCCATCCCCGGCTATGGGTCTACAAATATTTCATCGTGCGGATGGTTCCTTCATGAACCAAACTTCCCCGTGGGATGGCAACTCCATGCAAACCAGACAGATCAACACCGGCTTTCTCAAAGATTTCCATCAGAATAGAACCATACGGCATTCCATATTTTCTTTGCCAGTTTACCTTCATATAACCTTTCTTGTGGAATATCATTCCCTTTTCCGCAAACCATTTCATCACAACTCGAGAAAAATTGACTTGATTGTCATTCAGAATATGATAAATGATTTCCATATCAATGTTAACGAGACATTGTTGGGCATTCACTTTTGGCATAAGACTTCTAGTAATAGCATTGTGAAGAAGTCGGATATTTAGGCCAAAGTCATTATTTTCAAATTTGTCAGAATTCACTTCAATAACAGCTTTAGATTTTAGGAAGTCTCGAACGGTGAATTCGTTTAAAGGTTCGTGTTCCCAATCCTGCATGTTGATAATAACATCTTCCTCATCCGGAACTAGATTTCCGGTACAAACTAAACCTTCGTTAGGCAGCCCAAAAACTTCCTGACAGTTTTGCGGCATCAATAGAGATTGGTTTTCCTTGAACAAGAGAGTTTATAACAACTGAACCAATCGAATCATAAGACGTAGAGAAATTTTCATAGAACTCACGGACACAATCAACATATATCGGTCGAGCAAGACTGCCAAATTTATTGATCCCAAGCATATCGAAAAATTCCTCTATATACACACCAACAGATTTCAAAGATTCAAAGTTGAAGTGACGACTGAGTGTTACCTCTTCATCAATCAATATTTCATGGAAGAATTTCGCCGCTTGGGGATTTCAGAATTAGGGTCCGTCGGCTGGAGGGGATGAAGATTGAGATGTTTCTCCCCTTTTTTTCTTGCTGGATCTTGTAGACACGATGAGTATTGAAACTTGTTGTTGATTAAAGTAAAAAATGGAGAGAATCGATCGATTTTTGTGGGAATTTCAGATGAGGCGATCGAAAATAGGGTTTGAGTTGTGGGGGAAATGAAAAAGAGTTTGATGAGTCGGGAAATAAAAGTAGCAGGGAACAGCACGTAACGTATGTTACGTTTCATTACGGCCATAAAGTGGGGTTAATAACGTATGTTATATAAAGGAATATCGGCTGTAATATAATATCAAAACCTTCTGCCCAAAATCCTGAGGTACATAGCGTACGTAAGCTAAACCTGCATAACGTACGTAATATCCTTTACGTACGTAATCTTGTGTCTATAGTGGCCGTAACACTGACCAAATGAATAGTGATATTCTTTTGATGATATCTTTGTTTTTCCATGACCATTTTTGCTGTGAATGATGAATATGCAAACTTAAAATTGATCAACATGTCACATTCCTAAATTTATGCGAATAAAGTTGAAAGCAGCTTCGGGTAATGGTATTGTAAAAATGTCCGCCAATTGTTCATTAGTACCAACAAATTGCAGACACACATTCACGTTTTGGACATGGTCACGAATAAAATGGTGACAAATTTCAATGTGTTTTGTCCTACTATGCAGTATGGGGTTTTTGCTCAAATTTATGGCACTCGTATTATCACAAAAAATTGGAGTATTTTTAAGCTCAATGCCATAGTCTAGTAATTGATTTTTAATCCACAAAATCTGTGCACATGCACTCCTTGCAGCCACATATTCTGCTTCAGCTGTAGAAGTAGCTACACCAGTTTGTTTCTTACTACCCCATGAAATTAGACACGAACTCATGAAACGACAAGTACCACTTGTAA
Organism: Orobanche coerulescens; assembly: GCA_033398695.1. Taxonomy (NCBI): domain Eukaryota; kingdom Viridiplantae; phylum Streptophyta; class Magnoliopsida; order Lamiales; family Orobanchaceae; genus Orobanche; species Orobanche coerulescens. The sequence goes on from CM065803.1 coordinate 60,018,811, forward strand.
TTTTTCTATCAATTTTGCATCCACCAAAATCTGCATCACTATATGCGAAAAGTTCAAAATCGATGCTCGATGGATACCACAGATCTAAACCAGCAATAACTTTTAAATATCGAAAAATACGTTTGCAAGCAATAAGATGAGAGTATTTAGGATTGGCTTGAAAACGAGCACACAGACAAGTAGCGAACATAATATCAAGCCTAGAAGCAATTAAATAAAGTAGAGACCCAACCATACCTCGATACTGTTTCTGGTCAACAGACTTACCTTTCTCGTCTTTGTCGAGTTTAAGAGTGGAAGATATAGGTATAGAAATTTCCTTGCATCCTTCCATCTTAAATTTCTTTAAGAGCTCATTGACGTACTTTGATTGGTGAATGAATATTCCGTCTTTGAGTTGCTTAATTTGGAGTCCGAGAAAGTATTTCAACTCTCCCATCATACTCATTTCGAATTCTCCCTTGATAAGATTTGAAAATTCTAGGGACAGAGATTCGTTAGTTGCACCAAAAACAGTATCATCGACATAAATTTGACATATAAGCATATTATTACCAAAGTTCTTGATAAAAAGGGTATTATCAACATTACCTCTTTTATACCCATTAGAAATAAGAAAGGAACTTAGACGTTCATACCATGCTCTCGGAGCTTGTTTTAATCCATAGAGAGCTTTATGGAGCTTGTATACATGATCTGGATGATCCTAGTCTTCAAATCCTGGCGGTTGCTTGACATACACTTCCTACTGAATGATACCGTTTAAAAACGCACTTTTTACATCCGTTTGATGGAGTTTGATCTTCTTGTAGGCGGCAAAGGCACACAAAAGGCGAATAGCCTCAAGATAGGTAACATGGGCGAAGGTTTCTTCATAATCCAACCCTTCCTCTTGATTATATCCTTGAGCAACCAATCTTGATTTATTCTTCACTGTGAGACCATTATTGTAACACCCCCAAAGCAATTGGGAATATTACAGCACCGCAGACCCTCTCCGTGAGGATCTACCAGGCTAAATGTGGAAAACACAACATATAGATACATGCCAACATGGCTAATAACGAATCACTAGACTGATTTGGTCTTTTACCACGACATACACATCGAACATACATAACTCTTTCTCACAACTCATACCCACGCAGGGGTTGGAATACATCAACGTTCCCATAAACGGAAGAATAACACAACGGACAGACAAACAACAAAACTCTACCGAAATACTCAACAACTGGTCTTCATGTGATTAGTATTGTCGTCTTCCATCATCCTTCGTATCGATCATGTGATTCGCTCCCAAGAACTTTGCAAGTACACAGGCCTTGTCTGAGACATCCACCCCCCCGAATACTCGGGGGTTAGCAAAACTCCACTGTTTTGCTAGTGTAAGTATAAAATACAAATACAAGCCATACACAACATATTCGAAGCACATAATAATCGTGAACATGATCCAGAGATAAGTCACTTGATCAAAACAGTTCAAATCATGAAAGGTGGGGATGAAACCCGACATACGTCTTACGAAACATTTACGATCTCGGGAGTTTTGAAAACATTTGGTATTTAAGAATTCTCAAGCCTTTCGAAACCACTTAGGGACACAGCCCAAAAGTCATTTTCCCAAAATACAATTATGATAACAACACACGGGGTCCACGACCCAATCATACCATTCTGGTCACAAAGCTCGGGGTCCACGACCCAATCATACGTATCAACATATTCCCAAGGATTATTCGCGTCCCGTGCTAACAAGCCACGGACCTCAGATGCTCCCGCAGAACATACCCCAGTGAATAACCCAATAGGGAACCATATCAAATCACATGTCTCCGTGACAACAGTCACATAACCATAATCATACATACGTTCATAGTTATCATGGCACCGCACTAACAAGCTACGAGCCTCGGAGCCTCCACGAGACCTACCCGGTTGGACAACCCATGACACGTACATCCTACAACCAAATCACAACCATAAGTTATCCCGGTATCGCACTAACAAGCTATGAACCTCGGAGTCCCCGCAAGACATACCCGGATTGGATAACCTCACAAGTTATCCCAACATCGGGCTAGCAAGCCCCGAACCTCGGAGTCCCCGCAAGACATACCCATATTGGATAACCCTATGGCCATGCCCGACCCGTACTAGCAAGGACGGATCCCGTAGATTCAACAATCTTACCCGGTGGCACATCACTTACATCAATCACATAGCAACAAGCAAATGCCAATACCAAACAATACTAAGCACCACAACCTCCTTACAAAGGAGTACCAACTAATGTCACACAACGTCAATAATCACCGAACAAGTACACTACACAATCCTCGACAAGTGATTGCGGTCTACTATATTCCCGAAATATGATTATAATATCTTCCAACATACGAAACTAACACACATGCTCCGAAAACACATTTATTCCCAAAGCATACGAGTTATATTTTGAAAGACAACCTTATCGAGAACATACCGATCCTTCTTAAAGTTCATTAAACATACGGATTGCATGTAAAATCATTTACCAACTATTTCATCTACGAAACATGAAATGTATGGTAAAGATACTTGCCTCGATACCACGAGCAACCGAACAACAAACAGACACGGTTGGATAGCCCTCGAACTTCCAAAAATGACCAAGAATCCGGCAACCCCTCGAATACTACGAAAATAACACCAACACAAATCAATAACACTAATCGGAAACCGAATCGATCCTAAAAACAACAAGGATCTAAGTGTTCTCGAGGAAATCAAGAATCATTGTTCCGGATGATACAAAATCAATGAACGAGTTGTCAAACTGAAAGCTATGGCCAAGACAATCAAGAATATTCAACTGATCGGATGAGATCGAGTAAAAATCACCAAGACCAGGGAAAACCCCCAAATTCAAGAAATTAGGGTTCTAAGAAGTGAATACCTTGATTAGAGCAAATGAGATGATTAGATGTTGTTGAACACCTACAAATCCACTCCAAGATGAAGCTTGATGATGAAGATCGCCCAAAATCTCCCCTGGAACTCGCTCCCGACGGAAAGAGATGAAGAAGAGTGAGAAATGACGAAGTGAAGTCTGTTGTCCAGTATTTCTAGTGGAGAGTTATTAGCGTGCGCTAAACACACTGCATTAGCGTGCGCTAACGGGGTCAACGCTCCAAAACATTCCGCCTGTAACACAGTTAGCGTGCACTAGCCAACATGCATAGCATGCGCTAACGAGTCACGAATCTAGTCCAGTGGCTCCTAGACTGGTCTGCACCTACCAGGTAGCGTGCGCTAGCAAGAACAATTAGCGTGCACTAGGCAGACGATAGCGTGCGCTATCTACCAACCATAGCGTGCGCTAAAGAGACTCCAGTCCCAGTCCAGTAGCTCCTGGACTGCCTATGGACTGCCAGTTAGCGTGCGCTACATAACCGGTAGCGTGCGCTAACAATGACACAGTAGCGCACGCTACACTAGAAGCGATAGCGTGTGCTACACCACCATAAGTCAAAAACTCATGCAACAATCCGAAACGGAAACAAACACGTGTCAACTCATGACACACCCAAACATGGTAGATCTCGGGTTTTACATTCTACCCCTCTTAAAAGAAGTTTCGTCCCCGAAACTTAGAACATAAAATGATCAACGCAGAACGGTCTCAAATAACACACGCTATTCATTGCCGATGACCTGCAACGAATCACATGCAACACGTGGGTGCTACCATCCATATCGCTATGCCAGAATGATAACAACATGCAACGAATAAAATCAACATAGTTGACCAACCCGAATAGTACATCAATCGAAACACGAGTTAATCGTGGAACAAATACGAAATTCCACCACCCAAGGGTGGGAAGATCGAAAATAAAGCTAATTTCCCGAACTTAGGGAAATTACGAAGTGATCTAAACGCTAAAAAATCACGATACGACGTCAACAAAAACCGACCAACAATGATCGAGACAACAACAGTCGAACAATCATATTCGAATCATGACGAACAACAAAAATCCAATAGCACTTCGAAGTTCACACCTCGACTCACGATAATAGGTGGTCTGAAAAAAAACGACAAGATATGCATTTACATGAGATTCACAGGAATGGAGCCGAATTCGGAAAAAGTCACAACCACCAACGAATTTCTCTTAGACAATACCACAACTCGTCCAACAATGAAAAGTGAAGAATAGAACGAGTTCAAAAAATATCAACGTGCACAAACGAGTCGACATGATTGAAAATACAAATGTTCGACAATTCGATCCATTTCTAATAAAAGAAGTTTATCCCCGAAATTTGAAACAACAAGCAAGGAAATAGCATAACATACGACTGGTAGACTACACTCTCACGGACTCCTCAGGGTCAACCCTGATATCAGTGCTCAAGTTCGTGCCTCGGAAGACTCGGTGACTAACTCGCAAAACTGAACCTGGTGTCGCACGAGTCCGCACTTGTAACACGTTACTGGCAGGGAAGGGCAATGTGCACGAACATGTCCCGACACATTACAGTTGAAACACCTCCTGGCCTTACCAGGAGTCAAAGCTGACGATTTGGAACTCTCAGTCCCACGCATCGAGCGATGGAGCTTCACAACAGAAAGACTACTATGTTGCAATCTAGAAACGCCAATTCCTGTACTGTCCATGAGGTCATCGGACATCCTCCGTTTCTTCGACTCGTGTACACGCTCCGACAATAACGAAGATAGTTCGTAGACTATAGATCGATCCTGGTAATCTCTCAACGAAGTGCAAGTGAATCCCGCCATATACTGGCGGATCTCCAGCTTTATCCGTCTGTCAAAATGAAGGATCTTCTCTTCTTCGGTCCTCACCTGATCTCGCACATAACTGAGTTGTTTGCTATAGTCGATGATAGCCTGTGACACCGATATATCTTGCGATTTTGCCAAATAAAATTCATGAATTCTCTATTCTCTAATCGGTTTCGGGCAGAACTCAGCTTCCATAAATGCTTGGAACTCCGCCCACGTGACATCACGACCATGAGGTTTAACAGCTTCCCACCAATTAGCAACATCTTTGTCAAGAAGGTACTGAGCGATAGGTACCTTCCGTTCTTTGGGACAATCGACAGCCTCGAATATCTTTCCTAACTGGAAAAGCCAACTATCCCAGCCCAACGCATCCGCATCACCAGCGAATCGACGGGGATTCATACGAACAACCTCTCGAAGCCATTGATTTGCACCGACGTTTCGAGTCGCGTCAGTGTTGTGTTGAACAGCCTGGGTTAACTGAGTCATCTGTGCTGCTACTTGTTGTAATATAGTAGCAACACCTATACCAATGTCATTCCCGACAATATTCTCTCAATTCCGCATCTGATTCCCGTGGCCATCAGTACCACGGTTACGACCATGACTTCTGCCCCTCGGCATACTAACAAGCAACAACCTGACGCAACGAAAATCATATAATCACATATAGAATCCACTCACAGATGATCGAATGCAAAAATTAGGCCTGACGGCAAAATGCAGTCCCAAGACTTTTGCCCATCTAGAAAGCGCGTTCCACAACAAAAGATGGCATGTACTAACATTACAAGTCTGACAACACATACGTACTCACCTTCCAACGGTACTAGACCGGAGGTTACAAATAAACAACAACGTACGAATCCAAATGCCAACGGTTCACATAATTACAACATCACACGAATAACCATCAGAAGTTAATTAACATTTAAAATCGAATCCCCACCTCTCGGTCAAGAGAACTATATTGACGAGTGCATACCGAACGACTCAGTGTTCAAACCACCACTTTAATCACAACTCGGATCATTATAGCCGAATGACAACAACATCATTACCACATACCTTTTAACTGGAATTTATGAAACCGAAAAGTTGAAAGTGAAAGTCACGTCTCAAGTAAATGTTTGGTAGACCTCATCTGAGCTTTTTAAATCACATTTTGAAAATTTGCAATGCAAAAATGAAAATAAATTACAAGTAGTTTGAGTTCTCAAAAGTTTTCGGTCTCGAGGTCATCATACGAAAATCAAATCTTTTTCCTCTCTTGAGGGATGTTTTAAAATGAGAATTTACGTGACTTCCCAAAACATTTAAAGCTTTAAAATATTGCATTGATAAACTTTCCTTGTTTAGCCACACCAAAACCATTACTCTTGTAAAAACGATTTATATATATATATATATATATATATATACACACACACACACGTATGCACATATATACCGGCACCACTCTCCACTCCAGTACATTATATATATATATATATATATATATATGTATATATATATATATATATATACACACACACGTATGCACATATATACCGGCACCACTCTCCATTCCAGTACATTATGAAAATCAATAAGCACGGAGTAAGTGTTCACGATTCACATTTAACTCCACATTATAACACAAAAATCACGGAAGTTCGTATAACACGAGACACAACATATAGTGGGGAGACTTACATTCACATATTGCACGAAGATGATGGCTGCACCTTGATACTAATCACGACCGATATCCCGGACGACGCATCGCGACACGACTCAGTCAGACAAAATCTGACAAAACAAGACTCGACAACACACAACTCGACCCGACAGCCTAGGTTTCCGTAACCTAAGCTCTGATACCATATTCTGTAACACCCCTAAACCAATTGGGAATTTACAGCGCCGCAGACCCTCTCCGTGAGGATCTACCAGGCTAAATGCGGAAAACACAACGTATAGATACATGCCAACATGGCTAATAACGAATCACTAGACCGATTTGGTCTTTTACCACTACATACACATCGAACAAACATAACTCTTTCTCACAACTCATACCCACACAGGGGTTGGAATACATCAACGTTCCCATAAAATGGAAGAATAACACAACGGACAGACAAACAACAAAACTCTACCCAAATACTCAACAACTGGTCTCCATGTGATTAGTATCATCGTCTTCCATTATCCTTCGTATCGATCCTGTGATTCGCTCCCAGGCAACCTGCAAGTACCTGGATGCAATACAAACATCCACCCCCCGAATACTCGGGGGTTAGCAAAACTCCACTGTTTTGCTAATGCAAGTATAAAATGCAAATACAAGCCATACATAACATATTCGAAGCACACAATAATCGTGAAAATGCTTCCCGAGATAAGTCACTTGATCAAAACAGTTCAAATCATGAAAGGTGGGGATGAAACCTGATATACGTCTTAAAAAACATTTACGATCTCGGGAGTTTTGAAAACATTTGGGATTTAAGAATTCTCAAGCCTTTCGAAACCACTTAGGGACACAGCCCAAAAGTCATTTTCCCAAAATACAATTATGATAACAACAAACGGGGTCCATGACCCAATCATACCATTCCGGTCATAAAGCTCGAGGTCCACGACTCAATCATACGTATCAACATATTCCCAAGGATTATTCGCATCCCGTGCTAACAAGCCACGGACCTGAGATGCTCCCGCAGAACATACCCGAGTGAATAACCCAATAGGAAACCATATCAAATCACATGTCTCCGTGACAATAGTCACATAACCATAATCATACATACGTTCATAGTTATCCTGCACCGCACTAACAAGCTACGAGCCTCGGAGCCTCCATGAGACCTAACCAGTTGGACAACCCATGACACGTATGTTGTGCGGCGATTTATACGCCTCGACGGCGATCGATAAAAGGGCCGAGCAACCGAGTCCACGATCAAAAGAGCTACGGAGAACTTGTTAAAACGAAGGTAACAGTCCACCGTCGAGTATCTAGCGGTCGACTATCAAGGCGATCGCCTTTTGGCACCTAGCGATCGACTCTGGTGCCCGACCCAGGACGACCGACCTGTGCCACGAACAAGGCCATCGGCCGTCAAAGTCTACAAAGACTGGATCACGAAGCAAGGACCCATGTGCAGATCCGCAAAAGGCGCCGCGGAATATGGATCGTTGACTCCAGCCTATCAACATCTGTCAGTGACAAGGACGGCCTCACCTACCGACAGACCCACTGAAAGGTCCTAAGTGGGGCCTCCCAGGACAGCGACTTAGATGCGTGTTGGCCTCTCATTGATTTGCACTTCTGGCAGCCAGCAACTCCTGCGGACTTTAAGGAGACCAACCCATGTGCTAAAGACGATCGCTCGCTTATTATAATACAGCGGAGGCGATCGCCCAGCAACTCCCAGTGCTATAAATAGAGCACCTCCGGCAACTGGAAAAAGGTTCCGAAATCTATTCAGAGAAAAATACATACAAACGTACACACTTTCATGCTCTCGGCTTCCTCCCTTGAATCTATCTCAGGATTTCTTTCTCAGCACCTCTCAACCCGTAGACGGTCGGCAGAGGCAAGAACTCCCTGCAGCACAGATTCGAAGAGACTTGCAAGCCCAAGAGCTCAGACTTCCAGCTAATACACACTGTGAGAGACCGTCGATTTCTCACAGTCGTCATAGCACCCCCATCGTTGTTACAAGAACTCACAGAGCATCATATCTGGTTCTTCCAGCAATCTTCACGCTCAATAGCTAAGATAACTAGGGTCTTTATACTCATTATAATTGTACTCTAACATTAATATTTGTACTCCAAAGTATTTGTATTAATAATATCTCGCGAGAGCATTCAAGCCCGGGACTAACAACCCCGGCAAATCTTGTGTAATTTACTTTCCCCACGGAAGTGCTCTCGCATTTGTTTGTTATTTGACAATTCCAGCAATATTCATCTCCGGATAATATTTTGGGTAACAACAGTTGGCGCTAGAGGAAGGGCTTTCCAGATCTTAACCTTCATTTTTTATTCCTACCGTCCCGAAGAACACTCACTGTTCTCGGGGCATATACGTGAAGAGACACTCACTGCTCTTCAAAGAAAAAGCTTCAGAGTCATGACGTCTGCCACCACATCGAAGAGAGCCACTCTCCGAACTGTCGGACTTCATATACCGGCTCGATCCGAGCTCCAGCCGATGGCAGAGGGAAGCTGCGGTGACGCGAGACTCTCGATCCCGCACCTGTGGGGCAGCCCCAGCCTTTCGCTCAACCAGTTCCAAACCGCGGAACAGATCGAGGAGGCTATGGCCATCCTAAAGGAGCGACGGAGAGCATGCGCGACGCCCGCTATAACTCCCTCGGCCATCCGCCGCTTGGGTAAACGGAAGTTCAAGGGGTTACTGGGAGATCGATCGTCAGAAAGCCCCGATTCGTGAGAAAAGGCTCTCATAAGGCCGGATGGTTCCGTATTCAGTCGCTTGGGAAGCGATCCATCATGGAGACCGGGGCATTCTGGCCCCAACCACGAGACGACGGAATCCGAGTCCGTCACCAGGAGTTCGGCCTACCCAACTCCCAGCCGAATACAGGTCAGCCGTCTGGCTCCCGCACCGAACGCCAGGGGGTCAGTACATGATCGCCTCGGCTCCTGCTCCGAGTGCCTAGCCGCGAGCAGCCAGGACGTGGCGATGGCCTCTATGCAACGCCAGCTCGACGAGATGAAAGCGCTCCTGGATACTGGGGCAAGCACTAGTAGAAAGATCATCAGACCGACCGAGCCACTCGCGGTCCACATCGAGCTTGCCCCCGTTCAAACAAGGATCGCTCCTCCCAAAACACCTCTATACGAAGGGATATCGGACCCCGAAACCCACCTAAGTAAGTTCCGGATTTACATGACTGGGTGTGGGGCATCAGACGCGACCAAGTGCTGAATCTTCCCGTTAACACTGGGCGAGCTGGCCCATAGGTGGTACGTCTCACTACCACCGCGATCGATCATCTCCTTTGAGAAACTAGCGAGTGACTTCACGTCATACTTTGCCACCAAGGTCGCCAGACCAGAAGGCCCCCACCGCATGATGAAAATTAGGCAGAGGGAAGACGAATCCGACACAGATTACATCGACCGGGTGGATGAAATAGTCCTAACCGGCGAGCCCATCAGCGATGAGCTCACTCTCTACTCAGTCCTGGGGGGATTCTACGGTCATTCGCCCATGTTTAGGCATCTCACAAAGGACATCCCCCCAACCTACGTGATCTTCCGCGCTAAGGCTGCCGACTTTCTGGCCAGGCGAAGGCTGCTCACACTCCGCCTAGGCGAGGGAACGCCACCTCCTGTCCGAAAGACGACAATCGCCAAAACCAAAAAGGCGGTCGCCAAGCCACCCGGCGATCTCAAGGCCTTCGAGGATGTGAAATCCCATCTCCTCCACAAGTTCAACCGAACTCCGACCCACATTTTTTATGCCATCAAGGGGCGTGAACCGCTAAACAAGCCGAAGGCTATAAGGGACCACGATCATCCGGACCACAATCAATATTGTGCCTACCATAAGAGTCCCGGCCACAGCACCAACCATTGCCCCGACCTCCTCAGACAACTCTGGAGATTGTTCGATGAGGGCAAGTTGGACAGCTTATTGGCTTAGCCGGAGCCCCATCAATCTCCCGATACGGTCGCCAGAGTCGAACGCGAACAGGCCGGAAAGCTCATACGAGCCGACCCCTCGATCAACCTCGGCGACCAAATCTATATGCTTCAATCAAGAGGAGGAAACTTCGGAAGTCTCTCCCCGATTTCCGCCTCGTCAAACCAAAGGCAACTGCCTGAGCAAACACCTCGAAAAAGAGGATAACTCGCTCGCCCTCTAAAGTTCATCATCAACATGATGGACCTAGGCAGCGATCGCCTCCCCTAGCACAACGTATACCGTCGAGGATCGTAATCTGACATGATGGTTCGAGGTAGAAAAGTGCCGCCATGGTCGTGAAAATCGATGAAACCGACGATCCGTCTATGCAAGGTTCCTTTGGGCTTCGATCGCTCCCCTTCATTTAAATACGAGGCGGGCGTAGCCGAAGGACCCTCCAAAAGCAAATCAGAAGATGACTCGCTCGCCCTCTAAAGTTCGTCATCAACATGAAAAACCTAGGCTAGCGATTGCCTTCCCTTACACAACGTATACCGTCGAGGATCGTCATTTGACTTGATGGTCCGAGGTAGAAGAGTGTCGACATGGTCGTGGAGGACGATGGAACCATTCTCTGTGCCCGTGCAAGGTCCCTTTGGGCCACGATCGCCCGCCCTTCGTTTAAATACGAGGCAGGCGTAGTCTGAGGGCCCTCCAAAACAGATCTGTGGACACGTTCGCCCGCCCTCAAAAGTCCATCACTTAACATGGTGGATCCTTCCCGGACAATGCGACGCGTCCATCCCCCCATCACAATGTATACCATCGAGGTTCGCCATCTTAATGGCGGTCCGAGGTAGAAAAGTGCTACCAACCCGCGGTCGTGGAGTCGATTAATCCGACGACGCCCCGCGCAAGGAATCCTCCAGACCAAGACCGCACGCCCTTCGTTTAAATACGAGGCGAGGTGCAGCCTACGGAGGACCCTAACAATTAAGTGAGTCGCGAGAACTTAGCCATCAGACGGAATGTCGCTCGTGCACAAGTCACGGTCGTGGAGGTCGGTCCATCGAACTTCGCGATCGTGCATGGTTCCTCAAGACCGAGATGGACGGCCTTCCTCGAGGAATCTGCAAAATTGAAGACCGCTCACTCAACGATTTATTTTCGTCCCCTTACTTTCACTAAGTGAACAAAAACAAGGGGGAAGGGCGGAGCTATGTATACGACGATCGTCCCTATTCAATTACATATGGAGATCGGCATTTTTCAGATGTATGTGCAGCGATCGAATTTGTTGTAAAAGTTATCTATATAAGTTTATCAATTCACTTGGAGCTATACACGCAACAATCTCTCCTCACACATTTGTACAAAGTCATGCAAAGACTCATAAAAGCAATCATTCAAGCAATAAATCAAAGAAACAAACTTTTATTTCATTACTTGGAATATCAAAGTACATACACGGTCGCCCGAAGGCCTAAGTACTACAAGGAAATCTACAAAAATTACAAGGCAAAAGCGAAAACAAAAGAAGGTCGTAGAGCCTCAGGATGCCCCTCCCTGGCCTTCAACTTCGACCACCGGATCAGCCCGCGACCCTTCGCCAGCTTCCGAAGCTGCCTCCCCGTCCTCCGGGGCATTTGGATGAACAAGGTTTCTGGGAGTCTGGTACCAGCTCAGGTCTACGCCGATTTCCGAGAGATCCAAGATCGGCACGGAGAAAGCAGAATGGAGAGGATGCTCCAGCGCGTATGCCTTGAAGTTTTCAGCTAGAGGGCCGACCTCCAGCCCTCCCTTCTTAGCAGCACGGAGCGAGTCAGCGAACGCCATGTAATAGGCAAACTCACTGACGAACTCCACGTTGAGAAAGGGATCGGCCTCGGTCGCCTCCAGCTTCCCTTTCAATTCCGCAACCGCCTGTTGCGCACCTTGAAGCTGGGTCTCCTTAGTAGCCGTCTCTCCCCTCGACGACGCCATCTCGCTAGTCAGCCGAGCGACAGTCACCTTAAGCTGATCGGCCTCCTTCTGAGCGTCTGTGTACGACCGACCAACATCTGTCATCTGGTCCCGAAGTCGGTCGACCATCACCCGGGCTCGCTCGAAATCCTGTCTCGCCAGCTCAAGGTCCTGACTTGCCCGTTTTTCCGCATCCAAGGAGTCCTTCTCCATAGCCACAATCCTGTCGGCGAACTCGGAGTTCTGCTTCCGAGCGGCCTCGAGGTCCGCCTGAAGACGAGCAGTAGAAGGACACCCCTCGAATTCCTTCACAGCCTGGGCAGCCATCGTCGCCGCCTGGAGGGAGAGAGCGAAAGCGTCCTGCATCGAGTTCCCGGATCGCTGGCGGCCGATCGCACCCAGGTCGATCGTCCAGGCCTTCGGCAAAGCAGAAACAGCCCGGTTGACGTATAGCGGGACATCACAGGCCAGGCGAGGAGATCGACTCGCGAGGAAATCCAACACTAGTGGCGGGTGTTGTTGCCCAAAATATTTATCCGAAGATTAATACTGCTGGAAGACGGACAACAAACAACAATTTGCGGGAGCACTTCCGAGAGAAGATAAATAATACAAGATTTGCCGGGTTTGTTAGGCCCGGGCTTGAATGCTCTCGCGAGATGTTATTAATACAAATATTCGTGGATACAAGTATTAATGTGAGAAATCTAAATACAATGAGTGTAAAAAGACTCTGTTAATCCGGCTCTTGAGCGAAGCTCGGTGTTCTTCGTCCCCGCCGATCGTCTTCTTGTATGAGAGAGGCCGGGAGAAGAAGTACCGAAAGATAGCTGTTGCTAAGAGTTGGAGGTAGCCAAGAGCTGTGTATTGATTCTGTATTGTGTGCTCAAATCGCGATATTGACGAGAGATTGGCCGAGTGCAGGGAGCCTTGTATATATAGGGGCAGCCGAGTCTTGTCCTCTGGCGGACGATCGCCTTCCGGCCATTATAATAATGGGGCGATCGTCTGCCGGCCAATAATATAATGGGGCGATCACCCGGGCTGTCGGGCTAAAGTCCAAGGTAGGTCTTGTGATGCCTAAAGTCCAGCTACGGCCGTGACAGTGGGCGGTCCAATGAGGAGCCGGCACGCGTCCGGAGTCATTGTCACATGCGGCCCTACCGACAACTTTCGGCGGGCACAGCCGTGGTGGACGGATCTTGTGGTGTGGTCAATGATCCGTGAATTGTGGATCTTGTCCCGGCTCTTGCACGTGGTGTCTGTCCTGAGGCTCGGTCTTTGCCGACTGGATGACCATTGGCATGATGCGGTCGTCTCTAGCTGGTCACTGAGGGTCGCCATCGGCCAGTCGCTGAGGGTCGGCGTCGGTCGGTCACCAAGGGTCGGTCGGCAGGTGCCGAGAGATGATCATCCTCTTGTCGGTCGCCAGGAGTCGGTCGCCGAGTACCGAGAGACGATCGTATTTGATGTCGATCGCTCGGCACCAGGACTTGTCACAGGACCTTGATTGGCGATACTTATCGCTGCGGGGGCTAAGGCTAGGCCGCACAGTCGAGTCGGCAGTTCTGCCTCGGCTGCTCGGCAGTGGCTAGGTCGCCCGATCTCCGAGGCGATCGCCGGTCGGAGAGTGTAATTCTTGACACAACAATTGCCCCCCAGCTTGCTCCTATGTTGAAGACATGGGGCGAGGTGGTTCTTGCTGGCGATCGTGTAAGATGAGGACGGGCGATCTTGCTGACCTGACTTAGGATTCAGACTTGGGCTATCATGGTCGATTGGCTAGCTATCTTTCGGTCTTGTACCTGCAAAAACAACATTGGCCGATCCCCCTTGGAAACTTGATGGTTTCGCTCGTTTTGAGGAATCGTGCACAGTCGCGGAATTCGATGGACCGACTCCATGACCGTGTCTTGATGCGCGAAGACATTGAGTGTCTCGTGACTCACTTTATTATGAAGGTCCTCTGTTAGGCTGCGCCTCGCCTCGTATTTAAACGAAGGGCGTGCGGTCTCGGTCTAGAGGAGTCCTTGCGCGGGGCAGCGTCGGATGAATCAACTCCACGCCCGCGGCTTGTTAGCTCTGCTTCCACCTCGGCCCACCATGGAGACGGCGAACCTCGACGGTGTACGTTGAGACGGGGGTAGTGGCACGTGTCGCATTGTCTGGGTAGATCATCTTTAGATGGTGAACCTTGAGGGCGGGCGATCGTGTCCACTGATTAATGTTGGAGAGCCCTCAGACTACGCCGGCCTCGTATTTAAACGAAGGGCGGGCGATCTCGGCCGAAAGGGACCTTGCATGGCCGAAGCAGCCGGTTCCATCGACTACCAGGACCATGGCTTTATGATGTGCGGTGGAGGCGATCGCGAGCCTTAGTCCCTCATGTTAAATGGTGGATTGTAGATGGCGAGCGAGTCCTCCGGCTCCGCTGGATAATAGCGATCGGGCTGGGAGACTGGAGGTCATCGCTCGGGTGTCGATCGCTCTACTCCTAGGCTAAGAAGAAGCCTTTGCCTGGCTAGGAAATCTGAGGCTTTAGCTCGGAAGACCGCGTAGGTCGTGGGCTGGTCCTTCGTAAGATGCCTGAACATAGGCGAAAGACCATGGAATCCGGCTAGGACCACGTGGAGGGCGATCTCATCGCTTACGGGCTCGCCGTTGAGGATGATCTCGTCTACCCGGTCGATGTAGTCCGAGTCGGATTCTTCTCTCCCCTGCTTGATTCGTAGCATGCGATGGGGACCTTCCGGTCGAGCGACCTTGGCGACAAAGTACCCTGTGAAGACGTTCGCCAGTTCGTTAAAGGAGCCAATGGACCGAGGTGGCAATGAGGTGTACCACCGGTGGGCGAGGTCGTCCAGCGTCATAGGGAACATTCGGCACCTAGTCGCGTCTGATGCCCCACACCCGGTCATGTAGATGTTGAACTTGCTCAGGTGCATTTTGGGGTTCGATCGCCCCTCGTACAAGGGTGTTTGCGGGGGAGAGATCTTGTGTTGCACGGGGGCGAGCTCAATGTCGATCGCGAGCGGCTCGCTTGGCTTGGTGATAGTCTTCATGGCGCCTGCCCTGGATTCCAGGAGCGCCTTCACGTCGTCGAGTTGACGTTGCAATGCGGCAATTGCCGTGGCTCGGTCGCTTGCGGATCGGCTTTTGGAGCGGGAGCCGAGGCGATCGTGTACCGATCTCCAGACTCCGCTGCTGCCGACCTCGGAAATTTGGCGAGGGGGAGCCAGACGGCTGGGTTGCCTTCTGGGAGTCGGGTAGGCCGAGCTCCTGGTGACGGACTCAAACTCCGTCGTCTCGTAGATGGGGCCGGACTGCCCCGGTCGCCAGGTCGGGTCACTGCCCAGGCGATCGAAGACAGAGGTGCCCCGGCTGGCGAGTGCCTCTTCTTGCGGACGAGAGCCTCCTGGCGATCGCTCGGCCAGTAACGCCTTGAGCTTCCGCTTGGACTTCCGGCGGACGGCCGAGGGGGTGATAGAAGGAGGCGCGTTGAGAGCACTCCGTCGCTCCTGAAGGGTGGCTATGGCCTCTTCGATCTGTTCATTGGTTCGGAACTGATCGAGCGAGAGGCTTGGGCCGCCGTCCAGGGACGGGATCGAGCGTCTCTGACCACGGCGGCTACCTTCCACCATCGGCTGCGGCTCGGACTGGGACGGAACGAGGCGTCTGGCTGGCTGGCCAGCGGCTTTCTTCGACGTGGAGGCGGAAGACATGATTTTTGAAGGATTTCTTTGAAGCGCAGTGAGTGTCACTTCAAGTATATGCCCCGAGAATAGTGTGTTCTTCGGGACGGTAGGTATAAAAATTTGAGGGTTAGATGCCCTTCCTCTAGCGCCAATTGTTGTTGCCCAAAATATTTATCCGAAGATTAATACTGCTGGAAGACGGACAACAAACAACAATTTGCGGGAGCACTTCCGAGAGAAGATAAATAATACAAGATTTGCCGGGTTTGTTAGGCCCGGGCTTGAATGCTCTCGCGAGATGTTATTAATACAAATATTCGTGGATACAAGTATTAATGTGAGAAATCTAAATACAATGAGTGTAAAAAGACTCTGTTAATCCGGCTCTTGAGCGAAGCTCGGTGTTCTTCGTCCCCGCCGATCGTCTTCTTGTATGAGAGAGGCCGGGAGAAGAAGTACCAAAAGATAGTTGTTGCCAAGAGTTGGAGGTAGCCAAGAGCTGTGTATTGATTCTGTATTGTGTGCTCAAATCGCGATATTGCCGAGAGATTGGCCGAGTGCAGGGAGCCTTGTATATATAGGGGCAACCGAGTCTTGTCCTCTGGCGGGCGATCGCCTTCCGGCCATTATAATAATGGGGCGATCGTCTGCCGGCCAATAATATAATGGGGCGATCACCCGGGCTGTCGGGCTAAAGTCCAAGGTAGGTGCTGGCAGTCTGTCTAAAGTCCAAGGCTACAGCCGGCAGACAGCTGGGCGGTCCAATGAGGAGCCAGCACGCGTCCGGAGTCACTGTCACATGCGGCCCTACCGACAACTTTCGGTGGGCCTGTCGGCTGGTGGACAGATGCTGACAGGCTGTGGTCAATGATCCGTGAATTGCGGATCTTGTCCCGGCTCTTGCACGTGGTGTCTGTCCTGAGGCTCGGTCGTTGCCGACTGGATGACCATTGGCATGATGCGGTCGTCTCTAGCTGGTCACTGAGGGTCGCCATCGGCCAGTCGCTGAGGGTCGACATCGGTCGGTCACCAAGGGTCGGTCGGCAGGTGCCGAGAGATGATCATCCTCTTGTCGGTCGCCAGGAGTCGGTCGCCGAGTACCGAGAGACGATCGTATTTGATGTCGATCGCTCGGCACCGGGACTTGTCCTGGGACCTTCGGTTGGCCGATACTTCTCGCCTGCGGGGCTAAGGCTAGGCCGCCTGGTCGCTGGTCGGCAGTTCTGCCTCGGCTGCTCGGCAGTGGCTAGGTCGCCCGATCTCCGAGGCGATCGCCGGTCGGAGAGTGTAATTCTTGACACAACAGCGGGCAAGCCGGGTTAGTGCTGTGGATCCTGCATCAACAGAAGAGTCAGCACATCTCCTACGCAAGTGACGAAACTCAGCAAAACAAAACGAAGTTTACCTCTCAGCTTTCTCGGGATCGCGACCGAAGTACGATTTCCCACGAGGGGTCTCGGCCTCGGCAATCGCCATGGCCTGCAGAAAGGCCGACGAAGGCGTAGGCTCATCGTCCAAGGGGACCGCGGAGAGCGGAGGCGCGGCGATCGGCACCTCACCAACAGGGGCAGAGACTGGAGGTTCCCCCGTCCTCGGTCGCTTACGGTTCGGCCGGAGTCCCTCCTCCCAAACCTCCTCCTCCGCTGCGATCGGCTCTACGTGAGGCCTCTCCTCCGGAACAAGAGGGAGCGCCACCGGAGGAACTCGGCTCGACTTCTTCTGGCGCAGGCGACTCAAAACTCCGGGGTTCGACATGGCTATCTCCGGTGGAGGCTCCAAGAAACGAGGGAAGCGGACCTCTGCAATAAGAAACAATCAAACAACAGTTAGACACATTCTCCAAACAGGACGATCGCCAAGCAAAGGAGATCGTCGAAATTCATACCTGGGACCAAAAGATGTCGCGGAAAATGGAATAACCAAGCAGACAGCCAACGGCTCTCTTTGTTAATCCGGCGAGTGTCTAAGTCGTCGTCCGGAAGGCTTCGTATCCATTCCCAGACGACCAAAAAATCGAAAGGTAGCTCGTCGACCGCCGGAATATGGAAACCTGCAAAAGGAAAACCAAATTAGATCAGTTCAGAACATATCCGAACAAAGGGAGAGTCAAAACCCTTACTCGGATTCCTCTCCCGAAAGCCTGTGGGAACGTCCAGCTCGCCCGTGGGATTGTCACTCACTGAGGCCTTCCAAGCACCGGCGACCCAGAACCACTTCGCCGGATCGCCTCGCACCTTGTTCGGGACTCCAAGGATCACCCGACCGGAACGGCCTTAGATATGATAGCCTCCGACCGACCCCTTCTGAACCGTCAGCTGGAACAAGTGGTTCATCTCCAATGGCGAAGGGAGGCGGTACAGTCGATGACCGCCGAACAAGGTGAGGGCACAGACGATCTGGAGCCAAGCGTTCGGCATTAGCTGAAGCGGCGCCACGTTCCAAGCGACCAGCAAATGGGAGACAACAAAAGAGAGGGAACCGCAGCCCAGCCTCCATGATTGCCTCATTCACGGGGACCATACCCTTCGGAGGTTGGTCGGATCGTTCGTTCTCAGCCGGCGCAAAAATATCCACATCTGAGGGGACATGATACCTTGCCCTCCAGACGGCCAGGTCCTTCCTGGTCGCCGAGCTCCTTATCTGGCCGAGGGACCATGGAGAGCACTGCGCAGCCCGAAACAGCAACCGCTTAGCAGATTGATATGGATGAGCAATCGAGTACTCCCGCTAATCAAATTTAGGAGACGGACTGGCCAACCTCTCCATGATTTCAGCAAAGGCCAAATAGGCCTGGCCAAAAGCACTATGCTGCTCCCAATACGCCCTCACCACCGAATCCTTCTACGCCAGCAAACGTTTCTGCTCTGCCGCCGCCTCCCTGGCAGCATCGGCTTCATTGAATAGTGCCTCGGCTTCCACGGGGTTAATACCGGCGCGGATGGCCTCGGCGGCCGTCTCCATATGAAATCCAACAGAGGGTACTTCCCGTACATTCGAAGTCCCGGCGGCAGAGGTGGTGCCCGTTCCAGACGATGAGGGTACTCCAGACATTCTCGAAACAAGAAGGGTAGAAAAGGAGTTTTTCTTACCGAGGGTTGAATCGATCGACGATCGGCAGTCAAAGCTTCAGAAAATTCTTTGATAATATTCTTCTTCTCCGATGAGATCGCATAAGGTTCTTAACACTGCAGACCAGCCCCTTTTTATAGGAGATGGCAGGGGCTTCCATGCAATTAAGGAGAATATCAGGGGTCGAAGTGCAACCGTCGCAATTAATACTCCCTTGAAACCCGCGTACGCGTCGTTTCAAGGACACGCCAGACGAGGAGTCATAACTAACCGTCGGTCTCCCCCAACAGGAACCCGACACGTGCCCCGGAGACTTTTCCATGACCGCTGTCATACCCCTCTCATTTCAGCGACCGACTAGGTCGTCCGTATTCAAAACCAATCCGCTCAAAGACGATCGTCGGTTCCATAAAATGCTGAGTCACTCGTCAAAGTTAAGCGATCGCCAGTGGAACCACCTCACCCCATGTTTCCAACATCGGAACGAGCTGGGGGGCAATTGTTGTGCGGCGATTTATACGCCTCGACGGCGATCGATAAAAGGGATGAGCAATGAGTCCACGATCAAAGGAGCTACAGCGAACTTATCAAAACGAAGGTAACAGTCCACCGTCGAGTATCTAGCGATCGACTCTCAAGGCGATCGCCTTTTGGCACCTAGAAATCGACTCTGGTGCCCGACCCAGGACGACCGACCTGTGCCACGAACAAGTCCATCGGCCGTCAAAGTCTACGAAGACTGGATCACGAAGCAAGGATCCATGTGCAGATCCGCAAAAGGCGCCTTGGAACATGGATCGTTGACTCCATCCCATCAACAGCTGTCAGTGACAAGAACGGCCTCACCTACCGACAGACCCGCCGAAAGGTCCTAAGTGGGGCCTCTCAGGATAGCGACTCAGACGGGTGTTGGACTCTCATTGGTTCGCACTTCTGGCAGCCAGCAACTCCTGCGGACTTTAAGGAGACCAACCCATGTGCTAAAGACGATCGCTCGCTTATTATAATACAGCGGAGGCGATCGCCCAGAAACTCCCAGTGCTATAAATAGAGCACCTCCGGCAACTGGAAAAAGGTTCTGAAATCCGTTCAGAGAAAAATACATACAAACGTACACACTTTCATGCTCTTGGCTTCCTCTCTTGAATCTATCTCAGGATTTCTCTCTCAGCACCTCTCAACCCGTAGACGGTCGACAGAGGCAAGAACGCCCTGCAGCACAGATTCGAAGAGACTTGCAAGCCCAGGAGCTCAGACTTCCAGCTAATACACACTGTGAGAGACCGTCGATTTCTCACAGTCGTCATAGCACCCCATCGTTGTTACAAGAACTCACAGAGCATCATATCTGGTTCTTCCGGCAATCTTCACGCTCAATAGCTAAGATAACTAGGGTCTTTACACTCATTGTAATTGTACTCTAACATTAATATTTGTACTCCAAAGTATTTGTATTAATAATATCTCGCGAGAGCATTCAAGCTCGGGACTAATAACCCCGGAAAATCTTGTGTTATTTACTTTCCCCACGGAAGTGCTCTCGCATTTGTTTGTTATTCGACCATTCCAGCAATATTCATCTCCGGATAATATTTTGGGTAGCAACAACGTACATCACACAACCAAATCACAACCATAAGTTATCTTGGCATCGCACTAACTAGCTATGAACCTCGGAGTCCCCGCAAGACATACCCGGATTCGATAACCTCACAAGTTATCCCGGCATCAGGCTAGTAAGCCCCGAACCTCGGAGTCCCCGCAAGACATACCCGTATTAGATAACCCTACTGCCATGCCCGACCCGTACTAGCAAGGACGGATCCCGGAGATTCAACAATCTTACGCGGTGGCACATCACTTACATCAATCACATAGCAACAAGCAAATACCAATACCAAACAATACTAAGCACCACAACCTCCTTATAAAGGAGTACCAACTAATATCACACAACGTCAATAATCACCGAACAAGTACACGTATCAATACACAATCCTCGGCAAGTGATTACGGTCTACTATATTCCCGAAATATGATTATAATATCTTCCAACATATGAAACTAACATACATGCTCCGAAAACACATTTATTCCCAAAGTATACGAGTAATCTTTTGAAAGACAACCTTATCGAGAACATACCGATCCTTCTAAAAGTTCAGTAAACATACGGATTGCATGTAAAATAATTTACCAACTATTTCGTCTACGAAACATTAAATGTATGGGCAAGATACTTGCCTCGATACCAGGAGCAACCGAACAACGAACGGACACGGTCGGATAGCCCTAAAACTTCCAAAAACAACCAAGAATCCGGCAACCCCACGAATACTACGAAAATAACACCAACACAAATCAATAACACTAATCGGAAACCGAATCGATCCTAAAGACAACAAGGATCTAAGTTTTCTCAAGGAAATCAAGAATCATTGTTCCGGGTGATACAAAATCAATGAACGAGTTGTCAAACCGAAAGCCACGGCCAAGACAATCAAGAATATTCAACCGATCGGATGAGATCGGGTAAAAATCACCAAGACCAAGGAAAACTCCCAAATTCAAGAAACTAGGGTTCTAAGAAGAGAATACCTTGATTAGAGCATAGGAGATGATTAGATGTTGTTGAACACCTACAAATCCACTCCAAGATGAAGCTTGATGATGAAGATCTCCCAAAATCTCCCCTAGAACTCGCTCCCGACGGAAAGAGATGAAGAAGAGTGAGAAATGACGAAGTGAAGTCTGCTGTCCAGTATTTATACTGGAGAGTTATTAGCGTGCGCTAAACACACTGCATTAGCGTGCGCTAACGGGGTCAACGCTCCAAAACATTCCGCCTGTAACACAGTTAGCGTGCACTAGCCAACATGCATAGCATGCGCTAACGAGTCACGAATCTAGTCCAGTGGCTCCTAGACTGGTCTGCACCTACCAGGTAGCGTGCGCTAGCAAGAACAATTAGCGTGCACTAGGCAGACGATAGCGTGCGCTATCTACCAACCATAGCGTGCGCTAAAGAGACTCCAGTCCCAGTCCAGTAGCTCCTGGACTGCCTATGGACTGCCAGTTAGCGTGCGCTACATAACCGGTAGCGTGCGCTAACAATGACACAGTAGCGCACGCTACACTAGAAGCGATAGCGTGTGCTACACCACCATGAGTCAAAAACTCATGCAACAATCCGAAACGGAAACAAACACGTGTCAACTCATGACACACCCAAACATGGTACAACATTCCAAAGACATGGGAAGCGCCAATCCGATAACCGTAGAAAAACTCAACGAAACTGGGACGAAGATCTTGGGTATTACAATTATCATCGGTTTTTACTTTATGAACCCATTTTGTACCGATGATTGTTTTGTCTTACGGTTCCGGAACCAATTCCCATACTTTGTTTCTTTCGAATTGATTGAGCTCTTCTTGCATAGCAATAGCCCAATTTTCATCATTTATAGCTTCGTATATGTTCTTTGGTTCTGTAAGATAAATAAATGCAATATTGTTTAGGCAATCATTCACATTTCTCGTTGTCCGTACACCATCATCGATTTTCCCGAGAATTTGCTCCATAGGATGATCTTTCACATTAGCCCATTCTTTTGGAAGGTTGAAAGGATTATTCTCCTGCTTTCAAGCTTCTCTAATTCGTTCATTGCTTCTGACACTTCATTAGCTGGAACCATACCTGCATCATCATCAAAAACAACCTCTCGGGGATAAAACTGTATCATCGAATTTTACATGAATCGACTCTTCTACTGAGCCTCTTCTACAATTAAAAACACGATAAGCTTTACTATTAGTCAAATAACCAAGAAATATACCAATATCCGATTTAGAGTCAAATTTTCCCAAAGTATCCTTACCATTATTATGAATAAATACTTTACAACCAAACGGATGAATAAATATACCAATGAAGGTTGCCAGTACAGTTACTCGTCTTATAGTACAATTTCTCACAGAGATACAAGAATGTGTATATAGAAATGTAGAACAATTCTTCTCGTATCACAATATAGAATGTATATATCTCGGAATGATTTGCTTGGAAAGCTCAGATGAAAGTATGTATGCTTGATAGTGCTTGTGTATCTCAACAGTTTGAAGCATCTCTATTTCTAGCCCTTGAGGTCCATTTTCCCATTAGAATAGTAAGCCTGAATTACGTACGTTAGGTAACCATTGTTACATACGTAAGCAATATAGCGTACATTACACCTCCTGTGTAACGGCCGTAATAATATACTGGAAAATGGGCACTAGCATCTGGCTTCACTGTTACGTACGTTATGCTTCCATGAATTACGTACGTAATGCTTGGTCTTCATATCCGTTGGATGGGATGATGTACTTGATGATGTCACTACATGGAAAATCAACGGTTAGCACATAAATTCAAATTCAAAGCTGATAACGTACGTTATGTATGTGGATTTACGTACATTATATCATATAACCGTTTCAAAGACTTTGACAATCTAGAAACTTTATCAACGGTTAGAAATCAATTGTTATGTACGTTATGTAGATAATTTTACATATGTTAGGGACTTTATATTGCGTATGTTATGAAGTTTATATTACGTACGTTAGCTATGTAAAATATGCTTGATTTATTTTGTTCAAGTAACATCATCAAAATATGTTTATTAAAAATATTGTTTCAACACTCTTTACATTCTACAAATCGGTCAATACCCAAAGTCGAGAAAAATTCACGAATTTGCACCTTAGCTCTTCTAAACTTCCGAAATTAAAGTAGTAACAATCTGTTAAGTTCTCTTGTAGAAGAATTTCCGAGAATACCTTGTATGCAGCAGAGGAGATGAATCGGTTTGGATCGAATTTGGGCTCTCGAGTATGCTTGGAGCTTTTATATTGTTTCTTCATTGGGACTCTGGATCCAGTAGCCATGATTTGATGAAGATTTTTGGTGAAATTTCAGAGATGGGTGAAGAATTTTGAGGTTTTTCCATCGGCATAAAGATTAGGGTTATGAGAATGAAAAGTGGATCTGTCGTTTTTTGGTTTATAAGTGAAAGACTGACCCGTTAGTGTGCGCTATACATAGTATAGCGTGCGTTATGAACAATTAGATAGCCTACTGGACTGTCCAGTACCTTCAGGGCATTTTAAAAGACATTGATTAGCTTACGCAAAGAAAAGTGAGTAGCGTACGCTATCGGGCTCGTGATATTTCAGGTGGGAATAGATAGCGCGTGTTAAGTATACAAGGCTAGTGCGAGCTAGGTTAGGAAAAGTATCTCATGAAATGATTTCTTGTAAGACAAACAAAAAGAATTTCAAAAATTATCGAGATGACCCATACCAAGTTGTAGTCTAATAAAATTAAAAGATTCCTCAGGTAAGGGTTTTGTGAAAATATCTGCAAGTTGGTCTTTAGTTCCGACAAATATTAAACATATATCTTTCTTTTGAACATGATCACGTAAGAAATGATGGCTGATATCTATATGCTTGGCTATACTATGCAAAACAGGATTTTTACTGAGGTTAATTGCACTTGCATTATCACACAGAATAGGAGTATTTTCAAAATAAATGCCGTAATTTCGTAGTTGATTTTTGATCCACAACACTTGCGCACAAGCGCTCCCTACATCCACATACTCGGCTTCAGCTATAGACATTGCTACACTCGTCTGCTTTTTACTTTCCCATGATATTAGGCATGAACCGATAAAATGACATGTGCCGCTAGTGCTTTTCTTGTCAATTTTACAGCCGCCAAAATCAGCGTCACTGTATGCAATTAAATTAAAATCTAGACATGATGGATACCATAGTCCAAGACCAATAGTTCCATTTAAATAACGAAAGATACGTTTGAAAGCAGTCAAATGTGATTCCTTAGAATTCGACTGAAATCTAGCACATAAACATGTAGCGAAAATTATATCTGGTCTAGATGTTGTCAAATAGAGTAGAAATCCGATCGTACCTCGATAAAGCTTTTGTCAATAGGTTTTGCATTTTCGTCTTTGTCCAATTTTAATGTAGAAGACATCGGAGTTGAAATTGCTTTGCTACTCTCCATTTTGAACTTTTTGAGGAGGTCGTGAGTATATTTGGTTTGATGGATAAAAATCCCATCTTCACATTGTTTAGTTTGAAGCCCAAGAAAGAATGTTAATTCTCCCATCATACTCATTCCGAATTCTCCCTTCATTAAATTTGAAAAATCTTGACAAAGAGATTCTTTAGTAGCACCGAAAACAATATCATCTATATATATTTGGCAAATAAGCATATCATTATTCAAAATTTTCACAAATAAGGTGTTGTCGATTTTACCTCTTTTGTAGTCATTTGCAATAAGAAATTGACTTAAACAATCGTACCAGGCTCATGGTGCTTGCTTCAGTCCATAGAGAGCTTTGTTGATTTTGAAGACATGATCTGGAAATCGATGATCTTCAAATCCTGGAGGTTGCTTGACGAAAACTTCTTCTTGAATAAAGCCATTTAGAAATGCGCTTTTCATATCCATTTGATATAACTTGATTTTCTTATGAGAGGCAAAAGCATAAAGCAAACGAATGGCTTCAAGACGGGCAATAGGTGCGAAACTTTCCTCATAATCAAGACCCTCTTCTTGATTATAACCTTGTGCAACTAGACGAGACTTATTTCTTACTGGGTACCCGTCTTCGTCTCACTTGATTTTATGTACCCATTTAGTTCCGAAAATAGTTTTATCTTTATGAGCTGGAACTAAATTCCATACATTATTTCTTTCGAATTGGACAAGCTCTTCTTTCATAGCCATCACCCAGCTTTCATCATTAAGAGCTTCCGACACATTTTTGGGTTCAGTTTCTGAAACGAAGGCAAAGTGAGCAATATATTCGGTACTTCTTCTTCGTGTTTGAACACCATCTTCGATATTCTCAATAACTAGGTCTCTTGGATGATCTTTGTTATGCTTCCAATCTTTAGGCAGCTCATCGATTATACTCTTTTGAGACTATGAAATCTTTTCTTTTTCATTTGAGGAATGAGAATCCGGAGGAATACGTGCATGAATGGAGTCTTCGACTTTATTAGTTCTAATATTATAAACATGGAAAGCTTTACTATTTGTAGAATAGCCAAGAAATATACCGGAATCGGATTTTGCATCAAATTTGCCCACATTTTTCTTTCCATTATTTAGAATAAAAACATTGCAACCGAATGGATGAAAATATGAAATATTTAGCTTTGTGCCATTCCAGGTCTCATAAGGGGTTTTAAGTTGAGATCTATGAAGATGAATCCGATTGATAACATAACATGCCGTAAAAATCGCTTCGCCCCAAAAATATTTCGGAAGAGAGTATTCAATTAACATTGTTCTCGACATTTCTTCCAAAGACCGATTTTTTCATTCAACGACTCATTTTGTTGCGGAGTTCTAGGAGCCGAAAAATTGTGGTTAATTCCATACTTGTCACAGAAAAGTTCAAACGGGCTGCAATCAAATTCACCTCCGTGATTGGTACGAATAGATATTATGGCAGGGTTTTTCTCATTTTGTACCAAACGACACCATTTAGAAAACTCGGAAAAAGTATCATCTTTATGAGCAAGAAATATGACCTAAGTAAATCAAGAAAAATCATCAACAATTACCAATGTATAAAGTTTGCCATTTAGGCTAACATGTCTAGATGGACCAATTAGATCCATATGCACAAGTTCAAGACTGCGACTAGTAGAAATCACAAATTTTGGTTTGAAAGATTCTCGAGTATGTTTCCCTTTTATGCAAGATTCACACAAATTTTATGATCAAATTTAAGTTTGGGTAAGCCACGAACTAAATCATATCTCGAAATTTTTGAAATGATCGATAGAGATGTATGTTCCAATTTTCTATGCCACAAAAATGCATTTTCATCTAAAGCAATAAGGTATTTTTCATTGAATGAATTTTTGTCATTAAGATCGACAATATAAATATTTCTGCATCTCAAACTGATAAAGGCAATTTTATTATTTCTAAAAGCCGCGTAATGAGTTTCTTCAAAAAGGATTTTAAAACCATCGTCGCACAATTGAGAGACACTAAGAAGATTATGATGCAAGCCTTCAACAAATAAAACTTTATTAATAGACGGAGAAGGTTCCTTACCTACCTTACCGGTGCCCTTGATATTCCCTTTTTTGTTGTCATCAAAGGTTACATGTCCTTGTTCTTGATATTCGAGTTCTTCGAATAGCTCTTTGGTGCCGCACATGTGCCTCGAACAACCACTATCTATGTACCACTTGCTTTTCTTTGAATATGGTACCTGCAAAATTAATTCATTGTGGTTATTTTGGTACTCTATCCCTTTTGGGTCCTCCATAATTAACAATGTTAATGGTATTCGGGACAATCGTTCCTTTAGTAACCCAAATTTGTCGAACTTTTATAGTTCTCAATTTTGAACGAGCTTTGTCATGATGATTTCGTTGTTTAGGAGGAGTTTTTGAATTCTCGATTTTGTACTTCTTATCTTGTCAGTATTTATAAGAGATTGTTCTCTCTTAAATGGATCAAAACCGAGACCATGTTTAGACAACGGAGATTTTTGAATAGATAAGATTTTTTCGAACTTCTCGTTTCCAAGAGTAAATTTATTCATTATATATTTCAACTCTTTTTGAGTGTTAGATAATTCGATTTTCAAAATATTTTCTTTCTCAAGGCACGAGGTATGGTCTATTTCAACGGTTTTGCCTTTATTTTGAAGTTTTGAGTTTTCTAGTTCTAACGCCTTTATTTTTATTTTTAAAGACATATTTAATTTAACCATTTCATTGTATTCCACGTTCAATGACCCAAAAGCATTTAATAATTCATTGTCATGATGTGTTTCTTGAGAATCGCAAAAATCAAATAAATCATAATCATCATTTGGTTTAGAGCGTACCTCGATATTATTTTCCGAATCAAGTGCCATAAATGCGAGATTCACATCTAATGATCTTTCGATTTCTTCCTCGTCGTCACTCCAAGAAGCGATTAGGACTTCCTTCTTTTTGAATCTTTCGTTTTGAGGTTTGGAAGTAGATCATCGGCATTCTTTGGCATAATGTCCGGCTTTGCCGCATTTTCCATAATTATTGTCGAATTTCTTTATAGGAGCATACATATTTTTCTTTTGTTCCTTATTGCCATCCCGACCAAGGAAGTTCTGCCTTTTTTGAATTAAATTCTTGTATCTTCTAAAATTCTTGATGTATAGAGCAAGTTCCTCGTCATCTTCGTCTTCGGGAACTTCTTCCTCAGTATCGCTATCTGCTTTGAAAGCGACTATTTTCTCACGAGGCTTTGGTTTGGAGCCTTTGGATTTAAGAACGATCTCGTAATTGATAAGTGACCCGATGAGGGCGCTAAATTCAAGCTTGTTGAGATCTTTGGATTCCATGATTGCGGTAACTGTAGCATCCCATTCATGAGGTAATGAGCGGAGAATTTTCTTAGCCTTGTCTCTACTTGAGATAGGTCTTCCAAAAGATGCAAGACCATTTGTTATAGCTGAAAATCGATCTAACATATTTGTGATCATTTCATCGTCTTTCATGGAAAAGAGTTCATAATCATGAAGCAGCATGTTCATTTTGGTCTGCTTGACTTGAGTGGTTCCTTCATGAGTGACTTCGAGAATTTCCCAAAGTTCCTTTGTACTTTCATATGAGGATATCCTGTTGAGTTCTTCGGGATTGAGAGCACAGTATAAGAGTTGAGTGGCACGAGAATTAATATGTGTTCTTCCAATCTTTGTCGTTAAACTCATCAAATTTTTTAAGCGAACCATCTTCCTTCTTGGCAATTTTTGGACCAAAAGCAATGACTTTCCAGATTTCAATGTCGTAAGCTTGAACAAATATAACCATCTTGTTTTTACATGTCATGAAGTTGGAGCTGTCAAAGAAAGGAGGGCGGTTTAGAGCATTACCTTCGATTTGGCCTAATAGATCCATTTGCAAATATTTTTCCCTAATTTGTTTATTAAAAAGAGACTCGCTCCGATTCAAACTGAAGAGTGAAAATACCACTATAAGTGGGGACTGAATAGTGGTGTTGCGGATAAATAAAATTTCTCGAGAGATTAAAAGTAATGCGGAAAATAAATGACACCAGATTTATAGAGGTTGGGCAACTTGCCTACGTCCTCTTTCCATTTCCTTTTTCTATTGGCTTAAGGAGCAACCAAACTTCACTTTGCCTCGTCTTCTATTGGTCCGGGCACAACCGATACAAATTGCTTGTCTTCTATTGGTCCAAGCACAACCGAATATAATTGATACAATTCTTTTTCTAGTATTCTAGCAGAACTAGAATAACCTCACTTTGAATCTACGAATTCAATCCTAACAATGACAGATCACTGATATTAATAACACCGGGTTAAACTTCCTAATTCGACTCGTGAAAGAGCGATGCGACACTCTATCACAATGAAAAAGACACAGTATGTGATATAGAAAATTAAGTACAATGCTTTGTATCTTTTTCGTACACAACTTAATGAAATAAACTTGCTTGAAGATGATAATAACTTGAGCTCAGAATGTATGCTTGATATCTTGAAGTTGTATGTCCATCAATTCCAAATGTGATGGTATTTATAGGCATTTTGAGCCTTATAGCCGTTACTGATTTGTGGAGTTTAGCGTGTGCTAACTCTTATGCATTGTAATAACCGGATGTTTGTTGGGTATTTTCATTTGTATTTGAACCTTGTAATTTCGAATTTGTGGTATCAATAATCGAAGTGTGATTTTTCCCGTATTCGTATTCCAACATTCATGATTATATTGAGGAGAGTTTGCAAAATTCATGCATGCTACTACGTCATAACGTACGCTAGCAGGTTAGCATAACGTACATTAAAGAGCTGCGGATAACGTACGTTATGGACAAAGAGTAGCGTATGTAATGGTAGTCAATGACAGACAAGTCTGGTGAGCACATGGGCTAGTTGGTGTTGGGGTCCGGATAAGATTCCCGCGTGAACCTGGATGGCTTTTTCATAAAGCAGGTCAACGAGGCTTAACGTACGTTAGATGCGGGTGATAACGTGTGTTATGTTCATACAATTACGTACGTAAAGGTTTTGGATAACGTACGTAAGAGAAGACCAGGAACGAGACAGTGAGCTATTGTCGGACGTGAACGTACGCAAATGATTTCAAATAGTGTATGTTAAGACTATAATGTATGTAAGGCTTTGAGGCTAACGTACGTAAAGTTCAGAACTTTATAAATAAGATATCACTCCATTTCATTTCACTCTCATTTTCTTTCGTTCCTTGTCTGATTTTCGCAATCCCAGAGGGCCCTACTGCAACATAAATATTGTTATAGCATCTCTACTTGGTCATTGAAGTTGGGAAGCATCTTGGATTGGCACTCAAGCCTCCGGTGTTGGGTTTCACCAAGTGTTTCGTTGTTTCCTCCATATTAAGGTATGTTAATACTCTTCCAACCTCCGATTCTTGTTCTTAAGAATGCTACGAACATACTACTGAGACCATTGAGTTTGTTAATAACCTTTTAGGTTGTACACCATGTCTTAGAGACTTTGAAGCAATCATGTTTAGAACTTTTATGAGTAAGAAGATTATAATCGAACCTTATTGAGTTGAAACCTAGTATATAGTTTCTGAGATTTGTTGCATGTTTTGGATGGTGATTTCGAATTACTTGTCTACCAATGACTTGTTAATATCATCACCTAATATGGAGATATCCAAGAAGATGAATTTTAGGGGTTTCACTAAGATTAATTCATGTTTAGTAAGATGTGTTCTTCAAATGTAATTCCTGACTTTTAGGGATTTATTGAGATGATAATCTTCATATTGATGATTGGAACGAAGTGTTTTGATTGGTAACAATTGTTCTTAACTTAAAACTCTGGCAAGAAGAATTGCTTACGGAGGGACGAGAGACCGTGGAGTTGAACTAATTTAAAACTCGGTTGAATTGTGAATAATCGAACCAAGCATTGAGTTGTTAATCAAAATTTGAGTATGGATTCGTGATGATTGAGTATCCCGGAGTTCTTAGAACATCAGCATTTCACCTCGTGATGATCATTCATTTTACGTATAGAATGGTATTATTTTATCTTAGTGTTCATTAGGTGGTAAACCGTGAACCGACCATAGATGGAGTGTTAACTCGGCCACGGATTAGAACGTTAGATGTTTGTACGTTAGTTTTATTACGTGAGTTGAGTTGTCATAATTTCCTTTTGCAAGGTTCGAGGTTTGCAAACGGTTGATCGAAGGAGCGGCCTTCGAGTTTGTTGAAGTCGTGAAGTGTTTATTTCTTGCCATCTTTCAAAGGCAAGTACTTTAATTACGCTTTATGTATTGATGTTATACATGTTGTCGTGCATATGTGTCGTTGTTGTATGTCCACATCGTGTTGGTCCGACGGGATCATCTTGAGATCTATGCTAGCATGTGCTGGATCATTGGACAGGTTTTTCGACCTCGTGTTGGTCCGACGGTATCATCTTGGTATCTATGCAATGAACGCTGGATCATCGGAATTACCATGTGTATGTTGTATCATGTTATGTTTATCATGTTGTGTATGGTATTGTGAGTATTCTCGTGGTAGAGACTCGTTGTTGTTGTTGTCATTGAGGATGTTGTTATTATTCTTCGTGAGATATTGAATAATCTGTTGTTGTATGATTATCGTACTTGTACTAGCATCGTTGTGCTAACCCCTTCAGGGGTGGACATTTGTTTTATGTTCCAAATATAGAAGGACGGGGAAGCAACCACTTGAGTTGCATGATGACGAGGGTGCGGAGTAATGTTATGGCCGGGATGGTTTGTCAGTTGCCTTTTGTTTTTAATAAAGTACTCGAGTACGCTGTCGTTTTGTTCTTCCTTTGAAATCTATATTCGGATGTTGGTCGATTTGTACTTTTCATATTCGTGATGTAATAATAAACTTTCCAGTTGGTTTTAATAATGTTGTTTTTAAATTCTTAGCCTAGTAAATCCTGACTTCAAGGGTTTACGGCGCTGTAATAATCCTGAATATCTCGGGGTATTACATAATATGGTATCGGAGCTAAGATTATGGATATCTTGACAGTTGGGTTAAATTAGGGTTCAGATGTGTCATTTTGAGTTAACCGACCGCGAATAACATCAATGTACTGCCTACGTCTTCATGTGAGCGATGGTTGTAAGTTTCCTAAACTCTAACTTGTCCTTTACATGTTATACTTTTTTAATGTTAGTACGATGTTGTTCCCTGTATATTGAGTATTTATGCTTATAGTATGATGAGAGGAGGATGTGGACGTGGTCGCAGTCGTGGACGCGGAAGTAGAAATGCAGAGAGGGAAGCTTCACCCTCTGTTCCGGATTTGCTGTCAAATCAGGCTAACTCCAATTCTGTCGAACAGCAAGAGTCCATTAACAATGAACGAGAACAGACGGTGGAGACAAATGCCAATCCTGCCGTTCCCGACATACTACGCCAAGTGGTCAACCAGATGACCCAATTTGCTCAAGTAGTGGACAGAATGCAAGTGGCGGTAGGATTGCAGCCGGGGGAAAGACAGCAAGGCATCCCAGACTTGGGAAATCGAGGAGATAGATGGCTTCAGGAGGTGGCGAAGATGCACACACCAACATTCGATGGTTTTTATGAGACACCGACATGGGATCACTGGTTTAGAGAACTGGAGAAAGTATTTGCCGGGATTAACTGCCCAGATGACCGAAGAGTCCCCATTGCCCAGTATTTTCTAACAGGAGAAGCGTCTGAGTGGTGGAAAGCCATCCGACCTATTGATCATGATGCCGATTGGGGAGAGTTCAAACTTATGATGGAAGCTCAGTATTGCCCTCGTCCAGTGAGCGAAGCTAAGGTTCGAGAATTTTTCTCCATGCAGCCTTTGGATGTGCCGGTGGCTCAGGCGATTAAGACATTTAATCAATAGCTGGCGTTTGTTCGACATCTGGTTAGAACCGACGCAAAAATGATGATTCACTTTGATATGAGAATGAAGCCAGAGATACAAAGGTACATGTCAGGTTTTGAATGCACCACTCTCCGCCAGTATCAAGACAAAGCTCTGGCGTATGAAATGAAAGAAGCATTTATGGAAAAGTTCTCTGAGTCCAAAAAGCAGAAAGTCTCTGGTAGTTTCACATAGCACAAGAGTAGTGGGCCCCGTACAGCCCAGTCATCCTTTCATTCATTCAAGAGGCCTCCACATCTATCCAAAGGTGGAAAGAACTCCATAGCAGTATCAGCAATGGCCGATGCAACCAAGAAATGTTTTAACTATGGTCGGACAGGACACTATCGACGTGATTGCTCACTCCCCGCCATGACGTGTTATGATTGTGGATGAGAAGGACATAGTGCGGTGTTCTGTGAAGAGGCTGCAAAATTTTTTGGAGCTTGTAATTCGCAGCCAGTCCAGAAAGAAGTGAGCGTCCCTCAGACGCAACAGAGTGTTCAACCACTCCAAAATTTCGGCCGAGGTAGAGGCAGAGGACAGTATGATCGAAGAGAAGCATCAAGTGATGGATCCGCTCCTCCACGCCTTTATGAGATGAGGAGGGCAGACGATCAGCATGCAGCTGTCACATCAGGTACCATTCAAATTCTTTCGCAACCAGTTAGTGTTTTGTTCGATACAGGAGCTACACATTCGTTTATATCATTGTCTTGTGTTAATCGCTTGAACATTTCTTGTTTTCATGAATGTGCGCCTTATATTGTGGGTTTACCGAGTGGGGAAAGAATTGTGGGGAACTTCGAAACTAGAGATTTTCCTATATCAATTGGAGGCAAAGAGTGGCCCTCAAATCTGATTGTGGTAGAGATACAAGGAGACGATCTGATTCTTGGAGACGATTGGCTTAACCAATATGAAGCTATTGTAAACTACCGGAAGAGGAATATCTCGATGATAGCCGAAGATGGTTCCGAATTATTATTCGAGGGATGGAGACCAGGAAGCTCAGGAAAAGTGATCAAAGCTATGAAAGCCGTTAAACTGCTAAAGCAGTGATGTACCGGGTACTGGTGTTATGCGATGAAGAAAGAGGAAGGAAGCATAGAGCTTTCATCTATTCCTGTTGTGAATGAAAGTGTTCCCTGACGAATTACCGGGACTACCTCCACAACGAGATGTAGAGTGTACCATCGAGCTAGAACCAGGAGCTACACCGATTTCTAAGGCGTTGTATCGTATGGCACCTACTGAGATGTATGAATTGAAGAAGCAACTGGAAGAGTTACTGGACAAAGGTTATATTCAGCCAAGTATTTCGCCCTAGGGTGCACCAGTTCTTTTTGTTCAAAAGAAAGATGGATCACTTCGATTGTGCATCGACTATCGAGAGCTGAATAAAATGATGATCAAGAATAAGTACCCGTTGCCACGGATTGATGATTTGTTCGACCAGTTGCAAGCAGTGACAGTATTTTTGAAGATCGATTTGAGATCGGGACACCATCAATTGAGGATTAAAGAATCAGATGTTCCGAAATCGGCATTCAGAACTCACTACGGACACTATGAGATTGTGGTGATGTCGTTTGGTCTCACTAATGCGCCTGCTATGTTTATCAGTTAATGAATCGAGTGTTCATAGAGTATTTGAAAAAGTTCGTAGTTGTGTTCATCGATGATATTTTGGTTTATTCCAAGAGTCCGGAAGAACATGCGCAGCACTTACGGATTGTTTTGAACCTCTTGAGAAGCGAGAAATTATATGCCAAACTTTCCAAGTGTGAATTCTAGCTAAAGGAAGTGATGTTCCTTGGTCACGTGGTATCAGCGGAAGGGGTCCGAGTAGATCCCCAAAAAGTCGAGGCAATTCTGGAATGGAAGTCTCCTAAGAACGTGAAGGAAGTCAGAAGTTTCTTAGGACTTGCTGGGTATTATCGTCGGTTCATGGAAGGGTTTTCCAAAATTACTTGTCCACTTACTCGATTGCTGCAGAAAACCCAAAAGTTTGAATGGAACGATATGTGTCAGGCCAGTTTTGATGAATTGAAGAAGAGATTGACGACGGCACCAATTTTAGCACTACCACAAGGAACTGAAGGATTCATAGTTTACAGTGACGCTTCAAATCAAGATCTTGGGTGTGTATTGATGCAGAATGAGAAGGTGGTCGCCTATGCTTCACGGCAGTTGAAACCATATGAGTAAATTATCCAACTCATGATTTGGAGCTGGCAGCTGTTGTTTTCGCCTTGAAGATATGGAGACACTATCTCTATGGAACTCATTGTCAGATCTTCACAGATCACAATAGTCTTAAATATATCTCCAGTCAGAAGGAGTTGAACATGCAGCATAGGAGATGACTGGAATTGATTAAGGACTATGATTTGGAGATTCTTTATCATCCAGGCAAAGCGAATGTAGTGGTTGATGCACTGAGCCGAAAACCCGTTTCTATTAGAATGCTGGAAATGCTCACGTCCCAGTCCGGCATTCAACGAGAGTTGATTCACGAAGGAATTGAAGTATGGTTCCAAGGAGTCCAAGTGCATCTGTGTGTGATGGAATTAACTTCGTCGTTAATCGAAGAAATCAAATCTAAGCAATTGGATGATTCGGTTACGTGATGAAGTGAGCAAAGGAAAGGCCCCAGGATTTGTAATTCATAAAGATGGAGTTTTAGATTTCAACGTCGACTTTGTGTTCCCAATATTGATGCTTTGAAGCAGACAATTATGAAGGAAGCTCACAGTACGCCCTATTCTATTCACCCAGGCACTAGTAAGATGTATAAGGATCTGAAGCAGAATTTTTAGTGGGGCAACATGAAGAAAGATGTGGCGGAATATGTCTCGAAGTGTTTAACTTGTCAGCAGGTTAAGATCGAACATCAGCGACCCACCGGAATGTTGACGCCACTTCCGATTCCTGAATGGAAGTAGGAAGATATATCAATGGACTTTATCACCAGTATGCCGAAGACCAGAACAGGGATGAACATGATTTGGGTGATAGTTGATCGCCTAACCAAGTCGGCTTATTTTCTGGGCATTAATGATACTTGGGGACCAGAGAAGTTGGCACGAGTGTTTATTGAGGAGATAGTCCAATTGCATGGTACACCAAAGACCATTATTTCTGATCGAGATGGTCGCTTCGTGTCACATTTTTGGAAAGCGGTTCATAGATTCTTGGGAACTGAGCTGAACTTTAACACAACTTATCATCCTTAAACAGATGGACAGTCCGAGAGAACTATTCAAACAGTGGAAGACATGTTGAGAGCTTGTGCCTTAGACTGGTCGACTGATTGGGAAACATTTGTCGTTGATTGAATTCACTTACAATAATAGTTGGCATGCTTCTATTAAAATGGCACCTTTCAAAGCATTGTACGGGAGAAGATGTAGATCACCCTTATGTTGGGACGATTCGTCTGATTTAATCGGGATGGAACCAGAATTGATAGTACAGACTCAGGAGAAGGTAGCTTTGATTCGTGAAAGGCTGTTGACTGCCCAGAGTCGACAGAAGTCTTATGAAGACATGCGCCGTCGCCCGTTAGAATTTGGAATTGGGGACCACGTACTTTTAAAGGTTTCTCCTACTCGAAGGATTTTTCGCTTTGGAAGGAAGGGGAAGTTGAGTCCGAGATATATCGGACCATTTGAGGTTCTTGAAAGAGTTGGAGAGTTGGCATACAGGTTGGCCTTGCCGCCATTGCTGAGTCATGTTCATAATGTGTTTCACGTATCTCAGTTACGGAAGTACATACCAGATCCCAGTCATGTAATCGATTTCAGCGAGATCGAAGTATCTAATGATGGCACGTTCGAGGAGAAGCCAATCAAGATACTCGAGAGTCGAGTCAAACAATTGAGAAATAAACCGATCACCTTGGTTAAAGTTCAATGGTCGCGACATGGAGTCAAAGAAGCCACTTGGGAGACAGAGGATAGTATGAAGTCAAGATACCCAGAATTATTTTCATCTTAAGTTTCGGGACGAAACTTCTTTTTAGAGGGAGAATATGTAATATCCGGATAATTGTTGGGTATTTTCATCTCTATTCGAACCTTGTAATATTCGACTTTGTGGTATCAATAATCGAAGTGTGATTTTTTCCGTATTCATATTCCAACATTCATGATCATATTAGGGAGAGTTTGTAAAATTCATGCATGCAACTACGTCATAACGTACGCTAGCAGGTTAGCATAACGTACGTTAAAGAGATGTGGATAGCATAAGCTATGGACTAAGAGTAGCGTACGTAATGGTAGTCAATGACAGACAAGTCTGGTGAGCACATGAGCTTGTTGGTGTTGGGGTCTGGATAAGATTCCCGCGTGAACCTGGATGGCTTTTTAATAAAGCAGGTCAATGAGGCTTAACGTGCGTTAGATGCGGGTGATAACGCGCGTTATGTTCATACGATCACGTACGTAAAGGTTTTGGATAGCGTACGTAAGAGAAGACCAGGAACGAGACAGTGAGCTATTGTCGGACGTTAACGTATTCAAAGGATTTCAAATAGCGTACGTTAAGACTATAACGTACGTAAGGCTTTGAGGCTAACGTACGTAAAGTTCAGAACTTTATAAATAGGATATCACCCCATTTCATTTCACTCTCATTTCTTTCATTCCTTGTCTGATTTCTGCAAACCCAGAGAGCCCTCCTACAACATAAACATTGTTTTAGCATCTCTACTTAGTCATTGAAGTTGGGAAGCATCTTGGATTGGCACTCAAGCTTCCGGTGTTGGGTTTCACCAAGTGTTTCGTTGTTTCCTCCATATTAAGGTATGTTAATACTCTTCCAACCTCCGATTCTTGTTCTTAAGAATGCTATGAACATACTACTGAGACCATTGAGTTTGTTAATAACCTTTTAGGTTGTACACCATGTCTTAGAGACTTTGAAGTAATCATGTTTAGAACTTCTATGAGTAAGAAGATTATAATCGAACCTTATCGAGTTGAAACCTAGTATGTAGTTTCTGAGATTTGTTGCATGTTTTTGATGGTGATTTCGAATTACTTGTATACCAATGACTTGTTAATATCATCACCTAAAATGGAGATATCCAGGGGTTTCACTAAGATTAATTCATGTTTAGTAAGAGGTGTTCTTCAAATGTAATTCCTAACTTTTAAGGATTTCTTGAGATGATAATCTTCATATTGATGATTGGAAAGAAGTGTTTTGATTGGTAACAATTGTTCTGAACTTAAAACTTTGGCAAGAAGAATTACTTGCGGAGGGACGAGAAACCGTGGAGTTGAACTAATTTAGAACTCGGTTGAAATGTGAATAATCGAACCAAGCATTGAGTTGTTAATCAGAATTTGAGTATGGATTCGTGATGATTAAGTATCCCGGAGTTCGTAGAACATCAGCATTTCACCCCGTGATGATCATTCGTTTTACGTATAGAATGGTATTAGTTTAGCTTAGTGTTCATTGGGTGGTAAACCGTGAACTGGTCATAGATGGAGTGTTAACTCGGCCACGGATTAGAACGTTAGATGTTCGTATGATAGTTTTATTACGTGAGTTGAGTTTTTGTCATTTCCTTTTGTAAGGTTCGAGGTTTGCGAATGGTTGATCGAATGAGCGGCCTTCAAGTTTGTTGAAGTCATGAAGTGTTTATTTTTTGGCATCTTTCGAAGGCAAGTACTTTAATTACGCTTTATGTATTGATGTTATACATGTCGTGCATATGTGTCGATGTTGTATGTCCACCTTGTGTTGGTCCGACGGGATCATCTTGGGATCTATGCTAGCGTGCGTTGGATCATTGGACAGGTCTTTCCACCTCGTGTTGGTCCGACGGGATCATCTTGGGATCTATGCGGTGAATGTTGGATCATCGGAATTACCATGTGTATGTTGTATCATGTTATTTGTATCATGTTATGTATGATATTGTGAGTCTTCTCGTGGTAGAGACTCGTTGTTATTGTTGTCATTGAGGATATTGTTATTATTCTTTGTGAGATATTGAATAATCTGTTCTTGTATAATTATCGTACTTGTACTAGCATCGTTGTGTTAACCCCTTTCGGGTGTGGAAATTTGTTTTATGTTCAAGATACAGGAGGACGGGGAAGCAACCACTTGAGCTGCATGATGACGAGGGTGCGGAGTGATGTTATGGCCGGGATGGTTTGTCAGTTTCATTTTTTTTAATAAAGTACTCGAGTACGTTGTTGTTTTGTTCTTCCTTTGAAATTTATATTCGGATGTTGGTCGATTTGTACTTTTCATACTCGTGATGTAATAATAAACTTTATAGTTGGTTTTAATAATGTTGTTTTTAAATTCTTAGCCTAGTAAATCCTGACTTCAAGGGTTTACGGCGTTGTAATAATCATGAATATCTCGGGGTGTTACATGTGTTGCGTGCGTTAGCGTCTTAGTCAACCAACTTTTCTTCTGATGTTGACATGAAATGGGCTTGTCTCTTAACGTCTCTTTCCAACGGATAAATTTTGAACTTAGTGTGCGCTAATAATCATTCCTAGCGTGCGCTAGACGTTTAAGATATGTTTTCCAGGTTTGAGCGAGATTCTTGTGTTGACTTTGTTGATTTAATGGTTGAATGACTAACGGTAGAATTTTGAACAGTTAGCGTGCGCTAACATGTAGTAGATAACGTGCGTTAAGGGTCTTCAGGTAGCGTGCGTTAGTCTTCATTGTAGCGTGTGTTACCTGTTGCTTCATGTAAACTTAAGCTTTCTGTCTTGGATACACTAACAGGTAGCATGCGTAATTATATCCCGTAGCCTGCGTTACTCCTTTTCATAGCGTGCGCAAATTCCTTCTTAGCATGCGTTACCTGTTGTTCCTTTTTCAGTCCAGAACTCACTGTCCTTACTGTCTTGTTTAAAGATGGAACAGATAGCGTGCGCTAGGTACTTATTTGCGTGCGTTAGTTGATCTATATAGCATGCGCTAATATTTGTAGGTTGCATGCGCTAAACATTAGGTGAGACTTCAGGTAACTCTTCAGGTGATTTTCTGACTTCAGGTGACCTTCTGTTAGCGTGCGCTACCACATATGTGTAGCGTGCGTTTTTCTTTGATTTTGTCTTCGATGTGATTCTGTCGTTTAGTTGAATTTTGTTAAATGTTTTGAAAACGTCCATCATCAAAATAATTTGTTCAACATTCGTAACTTTCTTGAGGATATTCCATGCTGGAAGAAGCCCGTGTCCAGTGTTATGATCCATTGCGATAGCCAAGCTGCAATTGGAAGAGCATATAGCCTTATGTATAATGGTAAGTCTTGACACATTCATCGGAGACATAATACTGTGCGAAAATTGATAAAAAAAATGGAGTTATATCTATTGACTATGTGAGGTCAAATATTAATTTGGCGGATCCACTCACAAAAGGTCTGAATAGAGATCAATTTCATAAACTGCTAGAGGGAATGGGATTAAAATCCACATCTTGAAAGAACGATCATAGTGATAACCCAACCTTGAAGACTGGAGATCCCAGAAACTTGGTTCAATGGGAAAACAAAGTTATGAAAGTTCTATTGAATAGCGCTTATAAGATATCCATCCCTATAGAGCAGAATAAGTGTTGAGTCCTGTGATTGTGGTGAGGTTAAGTATCTGGACTTTTAATGGTTCATTGTCCTTGAAAAGGAGAAGTATTGCAGGGTACTCTATGAAAAGGAGACCACCTATCTAAGCGTGAGGATGGGACGCCTCGAATAAACACTTAAGAAACCAAGATGTTGTCCATGG
The DNA here is from genome assembly GCA_033398695.1 of Orobanche coerulescens. Lineage (NCBI taxonomy): Eukaryota > Viridiplantae > Streptophyta > Magnoliopsida > Lamiales > Orobanchaceae > Orobanche > Orobanche coerulescens. The sequence continues at coordinate 60,059,772 of CM065803.1, forward strand.
TCAAAACGGACACAGCTATGAGAACATAAGGTGTTGAGACATTGTTGTGTAAGTGTCGTTGACTCAGTAGACACCAAGGAGGATTAGTTCAAGGCACCGTGTCCACTAAGCCACTCGTATATCCGATGATATTTTACTAAGGAAAGTTCAAATCCATAAACTACCTTTTCCCATGCAGCAGTGTTTCCCGAAAACTGGGTATGTGAATCTGCATACATGCATGCATTTATTTCCACTCATGTGGGGATTATTGGAAATTAGTTTTATAAAAAATGAGTTTTGACTCAATTTAAACTAATTTAATGATGATAAAATATTTAATTATTGGAATTAAGCATTAAATTATGAATCTACATTTCGAGGAGATAAATATAGGATGTTATTTTTCTCGAAACCGATTTTCGATGAGTGAGAAATAAATAATTAAAGTTGGCTATTTAATTGAAATGGAGCAGAGTTAAAGTGGATATGAAAAGTCATTGTAAAATTAAAGCCTTCTTGACTAGTTTATTAGTAAGAAGGTGCATGGGTAGTTCAACAAGCTACTAGTATACACTAGTGGACCAACGATGCAAAGACCACACGCGCACTACCGCCGTCGGCCCGCCCGGGTTGGCTCGGGCGTGGGCGTGGGCGTGGGCTTGGGTTTGGGCTTGGTTCCTGGTTCTTGGCAATTGGACTTTGGGAGCTTGGACTGTAACTAAATTATTTTTTTACAGCCAAGTCCAATGTCATCAGCCAGGTTTAAAACCTAGCTGATTTGTTGGAGGTTGAAGATCCAGGTTGAAAACCCAGCTGATTTTTGGAGGTTGAAACCCAGCTGAATTTTGGAGGTTGAAAACCCAGCTGATTTTTGGAAGTTGGAAACCCAGCTGCAATCAGACAGGTTTGGAAACCTAACTGCACACCCAAGTTGAAAACTCAGCTGATATTTGGACCCGGCTGAGCTTCTGGAATATGTCTCTTCATACTCCATAATATAATGCCCGCATTAAATGAGACTATTTTTGGAGGTAACCTTTCAGCTGAAGAATTAAAGAGAATTAATGGCATTTTAATCTGCAATTATTCCCCACCTGATGGAGTGGTTTTTGGACCATATAAAAGGTGGTCTTATGCATTTCATTTCATACCATAACATAGAACGAAATACAAGCATACCACATATTGCAGCATATTTCCTTCATGCCTTTCATTCCCAGTTTCCAACATTCGAACGTTCACCGGAGTGCTGAGTTTGGGAGAGCACATAACTCAGAAACATAGCAGATGTATCTTGGGGACATCTTGCCTGAGTCGTATGCTCTTATACGGAGATAAAATTATCTTACGGAAAGAGTTTTTACTAACTTATGCTAAATTGTATTTTTTATTCAATTTTTTAATCTACTAAAATTATAATAGGTTCCCTTCATTTGTAATCTTATTGTAATTATATTAGGGCAAAAATTATAAATACCCTCTTTGAAAAACCAATGCTGAAACTACCCTATTTCCAAATTCACATGTAGTTTCTACCCTTTTTTTTAGAATAATGATACTTGTGTTATGGAAGTTGGTGAAATCACTGACACCTAGATTATTATATATATATTTTTTGAATTGAACATGCTTTCCCGTGATTTTCTCTCGACTTTAGGGTTAAATAATTTACTACTACCGGACAGGAGGGGTAAATAGTTTACCAGTTGTAAAACCCTAAAATTTCTATTCTTTAAAATTCCCATTTTGCCCTCTAATTTTGAATTTATAAGAACACATGAATTATTATACAAGAGAATTATGAAATCCATAACCTAAGTTTAATAATAAGTTTTGATACTAAAAACTTTATGTTAATAGTGATTATACATTTTATAATGTCCTAATTTGTACACACTTAATTTATATCCTAAATGAATTAATTAATTTATACAATATATTACATTCCTAAACTAAATTACTAGTCATAACCAATTATTATATAAAGATTGGTATAATATTTATGGTAGGCCGAAAATTTGGTGATAATTAGCCCAATCAGTATTAAATAAATCAATATGTATTTATTATAATCAAATCAGTATTATGGCCTTCCTAAAATTAATATATACGCTCCATCTATAATTTAATTATACGGTATCATTCCTTGTTTCTATCCTCTCCCATACGACACACACAAACAGAAAACCCAAGTTCTGGTTATCTATTTTGCTCGCAAGATTAAGGAAGAAGAAGGGTTTGAAGGTTGTTTTGATCATGGTATTCTTGGGTGTTTGTGGTATTGATTCGTGTGTCTCTTTTGTTCTCTCTTGTGGTCTCGTTATTTCCTGCCTAAGGTAACACCATCACCCCTTTTGTTTTGCAATCCATTCGACACCTTGCTATGATGATTAATCAGAAAGTAAACATGTAACACAAACCATAATAATCAAACTAATGTGATGGTTGTGGTCTCGTTGAATCTGAATTTGAAAAACACATAAAAACGTTACATGAAATCATGAAAATATGAAACATAATGTCGACTTCTATTTCTGTTTTAGGCTATACGAATCAGTTGGTTATGCACATCTTGGATCTAACCAATTAACCCTAATAAGCTCTTAAATATGTGACCTAAAAATTCTGGAAACAAACCCTAGGCTTTAATGGGGGACGTTTAGGGTTTTAATTGGGAAATTGTGTTGTTTCTGTCACAATAGTAGAATGCGCAAAATTTGTGTCGGGTTGTAAGGTGAATAAAAGAATGATCCCAACGCGTTTTTATGAGTTTCTTGAATCTAAAACTAATTTTAAAGAGGTTACTAAGTGTTCCAGTTGGTTTGGATGGATTTGAGTTTGATTTGGTCCTATTTTTGAATTTTATGAGACGATATGTCAAAACTGTGTTTGCAGAATTTGATTTCAGTCGTGGTTTATGATTTTTCATGTTCAAACTATAAGGAGTTAGGAGCTATTCTTCTACAGGGCTACTCTTTTGGTTATGTGTGACTCCCTGGAATTTTTGTGGATTTTTTCTAAAGTGTTTAAATAGGTTAGTTAAAGACAAACTTTCTGTATGTATCTGTAGATCCGAATCTGAACATATTAGCATAAACGATTTTTGAAAGGGATTTTGCACTTTGAAGTAAAATCTGGGAAAATTTAAGTAGACTCCTAAGACATAATAGTTTCTGTGAGAATTTTGGTGAATTTTTGTCTTGACATATGGTGTGGTATTAAAATTCGTAAATTGAAGGCTAAAACATAGTAAAACCAGAATTTTGTTAGAAGTTAAGATTTTTGTGATTTTAATACCATTTAATATATTTGAACCCTAAAATGCACTTAAACATTTATTATGATATAATTGGTCATATGTTAACAAAATTCCAATAACAAGACCCTAATCACATTAATGAATGGTGTTAAGTAATTAAGAATCCGTTATGACATTAAATGAGCTAATAAGTATAAAATGAACCTAATTCGTGTAGATTCGCTGAAGAGGGAGTGACTTCCTATTCTTATGTTATAATATGGTTTCGTTAGCGGTTTAAGGTACGGATATTCTTGATACCCCTTTCTCTCTACCATTGTTATCAGTTGTTTCGTTTGTTTGATTATTCGTACGGATATTCTACCCTTTCTCAGTAAGGGTTATGATTTTATGTACTATTGTTATTGTTTGTTTCGTATCGGTACAGATATTGTGATCTTATCTCTTAAGGTTTCTCATGATTCGTTCACATCTGTTTGATATTAGTTTTGATTATGATACCTTGATCCGAGCCTTCTTAGTATGGCTTTCTTTGACTTATGCTCTATTTGAACCTTTGCTATGGACCCTTAGATTTGTGAACCTTTGGCATTTGAACTTTGATATGAACCTTTGCTTTGAACCATCGATATGAACCTTTGACATTTGGACTTTGATTATGACTCCTTGATGACTTGGACTTCGACTTTGATATGATATAACATTTGAACCCTTCAGTTTGATACCCGAGCCAAGTTCATTTCCTATACATGAAAGTAACATGGCCGTGTCATTGATGCACCAATGGCATGACTCTAGTGTGGTTGAGTGATGTTCCACACCGTCCCATTTTGATATGATATGTGCACTTTATATTTGTTATGGCCAATATGATTTGTTCGGGGGCATATGGATGTATCCTAGGTTCGATTTGTATTTGATGGATATGATATGATATGTTCGGTGACTGATGCATGGGTGCGATCCATGTCTTTCACATGTTCGGGAGTTAGCTACTCCATGGTTACTATGATATTTGATTTGACTTATGTTCAGGCTCGTGGTAGATTACTGACCTCTCCTTATTTTTGATATCCTTTTGTTTATACCTTATGCTTTGCCCAATGCACTATATTATTCCTTGTTCCTTATTTTTTGTTTCATTTTTATATATCTGTTCACTGAGCTTTTTAAGGTCAGCCGCATTTCTTTTCCTGCGGCAGGTTTTAGGTTGGAAGCTGGGTTTGAGTGGAGAGTGCATAGGAGCTTAGTGGACTACCCTGACGATTAGAAGCCCATTTGCATCTTGATTAGACTTGGATTGGATTTAGTTTGGATTGTATTACATATTGTATAAAGTTAGCATTTCATTTGTTTCCTTGGAATACCTTTGTAATTATTATATTTATAAGTCTTCCGCTTGTGTTGTATGTTCTGATTTGGCACCATAATGTGATACTTCTACCCTTGTCGGGTTGGGGTGTTACAATTATGGTATCAGAGCCCAGGCTGCGATTTGTAGTACATAAGTTATGACCTGTGGAAACTTGGACCCTTAGGTTTGCACTTTAGGAGCTTATGGAATAACCTTGGAAGGATTTGCTTTAGGTTCTCCCCTTAAGAACTTTAGTATGACCGGTGAGGATTGGGTAGATTATATGATAAGAAGTTGGTTAGTCATCTTGCTTCCGCATCACTCTGATCTATTCCTCTGCTTTAGTTAAGCCGTTATAAGATCATTCATTCCGGAAATTAGAAGATTTATCAGGATACGCAACATAAGTTTAGAATGATTTGAGATTCTGTAGTATTCCTTATAAGTTTCATTTCCTGAGAATTTTCACTTTCTTTTGAACTTCAGTTCTTGATCCGTTTGTCACTCGTTTAAATGCCCTACGTCTGTTTAGAGAATTCGCGTATGTTTGAATTCGATGTGTTCGACACACTCTGTGGTTTTTCTTGATTTTGATAAGCACATTAAGATTCCTTCTTTGTTATTGATCTTGCCCTATCTTTTATATCTCTACGAGAAATCTTATGATTATCCATCCCGAATATCCATATTGTTCGATGTAATTCGAAGATGTTTGAGGAGAAGTTCGTCCTGCTAATCTATTTCTTTAGAAATGTTCAATTCGATATTATTCTGGATACGAATTTGTTGACTAAGCATTGTGATGCTATCAACTGTCATATTATTTTGTCATCTTTGGAGATTTGAGAGAACTCGAAATTTCATAACGTATTCCCCACCTGATAATCGATTATGATCACCTTTGTTTTGAAAACTCGTGCGTTAATCCATCGCGGTTGTGAAGATACTTCGTTTGATGAAACTCGCCTCGAGAGTTCTTCGGTTGTTTGAAACTGTTCGCAGCGTATTCCTTAACGAACTACCAAGATTTCCATCTAAATGTGAAATTGTTTTGATCTGATTATGAGGATCTGTTCAGTCAAGACTCGGGATAGAATATGATTACAATAAAGGCATGTGTATATGAGGCAAGTATTATGACGCCTGGCCAACGTGATAATAGTTACATCATATAACTTGAACTTATTGTGGTCATAGGATATTTTGAGAAGTGCTGGAGGTCAGTAAGTTGGTTGATCTGGAAACCTTATCCGTATAAGAATGACGCTTTGCCCAATTCTGAAAACTCCATTGTGAATGACATCAGTGTAAGGGAAAGGATTGAAGAGCCAGCTTCTAGGAAGTGGTTTCACCGGTACAAGTTTCGGGTACAAGTGTGTATCTTTGATGTGCTTTTATTTTGTTTGTAGAGAAGAATGATAGTAGCATGAAGTTGAGGAAGCTGAATCATATCATGTTTTGTGTGAAGGAGCGAGATCTTCCTAGAATTTCTTTTCGTATTCATTATGACCTCTATGAGTATAAGAGGTGCCAATTGTATTGGCTACTGCTCCGACTATTCCTATGGAGTTGATAAATCGTGTCTTTTATGAATATTTGGATAAATTGTCATTGTAGACGTTTTGGGTGTATTCAGAGCCGAAAGAGAAACACGAGGATCATCTTCGTATTCTGTGTTAACATTTATACGTCAGAAGAAGCTCTATGTGATGTTTTCGAAGAGTAACTTTTGTGGGAAGAAGAACGAGAAGAGAATTCGGAAGAGCTGGAAAGAGATTTATTTCTACTTCAGAAGGAGACCTAGCTATGTTCTTATGCAACATGGAATGATTCTAGTTAAGCATCTATACATCTAAGGACCGTGGGAGGTGAACGATCTGACGCATAAATTGTGGCAGACATGGAGAAGCTCAGGAGCAAGACGGTGGAAGATCAGCTATGTTAAAAGATGAAAGGAAGCAGTTTTAATTGAAGCACACAGTTCTATCAACTCTATCCATCTCAGTTGTACTAATATGTATAGAGTCTTGAAGCGGGAGCTGGATGGGATGGTATGAAGACGGTGGTGACTACATCGGTGATTTTCACGCACAGGAGGAAGAACAACGTGAATTGAGTTGCAGTGGAGCATTGACTGGGATGGCTTGCTTGGAAGGTCGGCAGAGATTTCTTTCGGCAGAAAATAATTCAAGCTACATAGCGCACCTGCAGTAAACATGAAGGAAATCACATTTTGCAGCACATTTTCAGAAGAGGTACAAAAGCCTATGGAGATTTGATTCGGGATGTTAGTACGACTTCTCATTTTCAGATGAATGGACAGACAATAACTATTTGAACTTGGAAGAGGTGCTGAGCGGGAAATTTGACAAGTGTTTAGTTAGTTGTGGTTGCTCACTAAAGAAGATGGCATGCAAGTGCAAGATGTTTTTCTAGGAGTTTGTATGAATGGAGATGTGGGATACCTTTTAGTTAGAATAAGGACAGAGAGAGTTACTTACTGAAGGTTCAGAATCAACTTCAGCAACTAATGGATTAGTTATTATTGTGAAAGAAGAATTTGGAATTTAGACCCGGAGTTGTGTCCGTATGATTTCCCCGTACAGCAGTGCTAAATGTTTTAGCATCTAAGGAGTTTTCGTTCGCGATATGTTAGCCTTTAGGTTCGTTATTATTCGTACAATTATCCTACCAATTCCATTATGCCGTCCGATGTGTTTCGATACTCCGATACGTGCCTAGTTATCGTTAGTACGAATGGGTTACCCATCTCTTCTAAGGAAACTCTTGATACGTTTGATGAGTTGATTTGTGCTCCTTCGACTTTGGCAAATTCTTTTGTTCATTCATAATTCGGTAGGAATTGATGAAGTTTCATCGGTTAGTACTATCTCTGTGTTTGTCTCGTGGGATTATGTGTTTCATGTATCTCCTTGTGAGATTTCAACCATCATCTGTCATTTGTCATCTGCTACGCATTTGTTTCGCATTCATTGGATCAGATTTGTTACGATTTGTGTTCTGTGGAGAGCCTGGGGCTATCCAAGTTGTCGGGATCGAGTCATGAGAAACTATTCCGTTTGTGAAGATTCTGCTGGAAGAACCTCTCCGAGCGTGAGGCTAATTATCGTCATTCCTTTTTAATTGCTACTTCTCCGTCTAACTTTTGCGACTTCAATTTTCGAGGACAAAAATTTTCTTTTTAGAGGGGAAGAGTTGTAAAACCCTAAAATTTCTATTCTTTAAAATTCCCATTTTGCCCTCAAATTTTGAATTTATAAGAACACATGAATTATTATACAAGAGAATTATGAAATCAATAACCTAAGTTTAATAATAAGTTTTGATACTTAAAAACTTTATGTTAATAGTGATTATACATTTTATAATGTCCTAATTTGTACACACTTAATTTATATCCTAAATGAATTAATTAATTTATACAATATATTACATTCCTAAACTAAATTACTAGTCATAACCAATTATTATATAAAGATCGGTATAATATTTATGGTAGGCCGAAAATTTGGTGATAATTAGCCCAATCAGTATTAAATAAATCAATCTGTATTTATTATAATCAAATCAGTATTATGGCCTTCCTAAAATTAATATACACGCTCCATCTATAATTTAATTATACGGTATCATTCCTTGTTTCTATCCTCTCCCATACGACACACACAAACAGAAAACCCAAGTTCTGGTTATCTATTTTGCTCGCAAGATTAAGGAAGAAGAAGGGTTTGAAGGTTGTTTTGATCATGGTATTCTTGGGTGTTTGTGGTATTGATTCGTGTGTCTCTTTTGTTCTCTCTTGTGGTCTCGTTATTTCCTGCCTAAGGTAACACCATCACCCCTTTTGTTTTGCAATCCATTCGACACCTTGCTATGATGATTAATCAGAAAGTAAGCATGTAACACAAACCATAATAAAGGTAACACCATCACCCCTTTTGTTTTGCAATCCATTCGACACCTTGCTATGATGATTAATCAGAAAGTAAGCATGTAACACAAACCATAATAATCAAACTAATATGATGGTTGTGGTCTCGTTGAATCTGAATTTGAAAAACACATAAAAACTTACATGAAATCATGAAAATATGAAACATAATGTCGACTTCTATTTCTGTTTTAGGCTATACGAATCAGTTGGTTATGCACATCTTGGATCTAACCAATTAAACCTAATAAGCTCTTAAATATGTGACCTAAAAATTCTGGAAACAAACCCTAGGCTTTAATGGGGGACGTTTAGGGTTTTAATTGGGGAATTGTGTTGTTTCTGTCACAATAGTAGATTGCGCAAAATTTGTGTCGGGTTGTAAGGTGAATAAAATAATGATCCCAACGTGTTTTTCTGAGTTTCTTGAATCTAAAACTGAGTTTAAAGAGGTTACTAAGTGTTCCAATTGGTTTGGATGGATTTGAGTTTGATTTGATCCTATTTTTGAATTTTATGAGATGATATGTCAAAACTGTGTTTGCAGAATTTGATTTCAGTCGTGGTTTATGATTTTTCATGTTCAAACTCTAAGGATTTAGGAGCTATCCTTCTACAGGGGTAACTTTTGGGTTATGTGTGACTCCCTAGAATTTTTGTAGATTTTTCTAAAGTGTTTAAATAGGTTAGTTAAAGGCAAACTTTCTGTATGTATCTGCAGATCCGAATCTGAACATATTAGCATAAACGATTTTTGACAGGGATTTTGCACTTAGAAATAAAATCTGGGAAAATTTAAGTAGACTCCAAAGACATAATAGTTTCTGTAAGAATTTTGGTGAATTTTTGTCTTGACATCTGGTGTGGTATTAAAATTCGTAAAGTGAAGGCTAAAACATAGTAAAACCAGAATTTTGTTAGAAGTTAAGATTTTTGTGATTTTAATACCATTTAATATATTTGAACCCTAAAATGCACTTAAATATTTATTATGATATAATTGGTCATATGTAAATAAAATTCCAATAACAAGACCCTAATCACATTAATAAATGGTGTTAAGTAATTAAGAATCCGTTATGACATTAAATGAGCTAATAAGTATAAAATGAACCTAATTCGTGTAGATTTGCTGAAGAAGGAGTGACTTCCTATTCTTATGTTATAACATGGTTTCGTTAGCGGTTTAAGGTACGGATATTCTTGATACCCCTTTCTCTCTACCATTGTTATTGGTTGTTTCGTTTGTTTGATTATTCGGACGGATATTCTACCCTTTCTCAGTAAGGGTTATGATTCTATGTACTATTGTTATTGTTTGTTTCGTATCGGTATAGATATTCTGATCTTATCTCTTAAGGTTTCTCATGATTCGTTCACATCTGTTTGATATTAGCTTTGATTATGATACCTTGATCTGAGCCTTCTTAGTATGGCTTTCTTTGACTTATGCTCTATTTGAACCTTTGCTATGGACCCTTAGATTTGTGAACCTTTGGCATTTGAACTTTGATATGAACCTTTGCTTTGAACCTTCGATATGAACCTTTGACATTTGGACTTTGATTATGACTCCTTGATGACTTGGACTTTGACTTTGATATGATATAACATTTGAACCCTTTAGTTTGATACCCGAGCCAAGTTCGTTTCCTAGACATGAAGGTAACATGGCCGTGTCATTGATGCACCAATGGCATGACTCTAGTGTGGTTGAGTGATGTTCCACACCGTCCCATTTTGATATGATATGTGCACTTTATATTTGTTATGGCCAATATGATTTGTTCGGGGGCGTATGGATGCATCCTAGGTTCGATTTGTATTTGATGGATATGATATGATATGTTCGGTGACTGATGCATGGGTGCGATCCATGTCTTCACATGTTCGGGAGTTAGCTACTCCATGGTTACTATGATATTTGATTTGACTTATGTTCGGGCTCGTGGTAGATTACTGACCTCTCTTTATTTTTGATATCCTTTTGTTTATACCTTATGCTTTGCCCAATGCACCATATTATTCCTTGTTCCTTATCTTTTGTTGCATTTTTATATATCTGTTCACTGAGCTTTTTAAGCTCAGCCGCATTTCTTTTCCTGCGGCAGGTTTTAGGTTGGAAGCTGGGTTTGAGTGGAGAGTGCATATGAGCTTAGTGGACTACCCTGACGATTAGAAGCCCATTTGCATCTTGATTAGACTTGGATTGGATTTAGTTTGGATTGTATTACATATTGTATAAAGTTAGCATTTCATTTGTTTCCTTAGAATACCTTTGTAATTATTATGTTTATAAGTCTTCCGCTTGTGTTGTATGTTCTGATTTGGCACCATAATGTGATACTTCTATCCTTGTCGGGTTGGGGTGTTACACCACTACTGGGACAGAAGGGGTAAATAATTTACCAATATTGCCCGTACCCCTACTGGACAGTTAAATTTACCATTACTGTCTAATTTACCACTACTGGACCCCTTCTATCCAGTAGCAGTAAATTATTTACTCATCCGTATGTCAGTATTTATTAAGAAAATGAAGCATTAAAAAATATTTTAAAAAAATATATATGATGTGGAAACTATTTGTAGAGAAATGTCAGCATATCAACGCAGAAATGGGTGCAGAAGTGGGGCCAAATGGTATTAAAATATAAAAGATGGTATTTTTTACATGTGTATAAAAAAAGGGTGTTTCATACATGGGTTTCTCAAAATAGGGTATAAATAAGTATTAGGAGATTATAGGCTAAAATGCTCCTGGGGTCCCTTAACTTAATTTCAGATAACGATTTAGTCCTTTATCTTTTTTTTTTTTGTCCCAACTAAGTCCTTTATCTTTCTAATTTTAAGCAAATTTAGCCTTTTCCGTTGGTCTTTGTTAACTGTTGTCCAGGTGGCTGTTAAGTTGCCTACGTGGCTATAAACATACCTGCGTGTCAAATTCTTAACCTATGTGTCATTTCTCTCTCCAGAATTCAGCAGTCAAAGCATTTCTCTCTCCAGAATTCAGCAGTTGTCCTTCAAGTAACCCGAACCCCACAATGGGCTGCCCGGTTTCGGATGGGCCATTTTTCTCGGTTTCCAGACAGATGATCCGTCTTGGTAGCAGCTCCGACATCGTTTTGTTGAATACTTGATCGTCCTGGTGGATCAACGACTCCCCGAGCTGATCTTCCAAGTATTTGTCGAAATCGGGCGGGTCGTCGTGGCCGAATTCAGTTCGAATTTCTAAGATTATGATCTCCGATTGTGTCTCCTCCAAAAATTTCTTCAGGTCGCTTATTACGGTATCAACGCTGTAGCCGAGGAGAATTCCGTGGCAGACGCGGCGGTCTTCTTGTACCCGGATGTCGAGAACCCTGGCACCCGTTTTAAGCTGCTCGTAGATTGAGAGCGATTGGCAACGCACGAAGGGTCGGGTCACGAGCGGGATTCTGATTTTGTTGGTTGCAGAATCATGCGTGTCGGGCCATACAATCTGGTTGATTCGGAGTTTTTCCGGGCCGAGAGCCGACATCCAGTTTTTACGATCGGGCGGGTGGTAGTCGGATCCTGGATAATCTGATCCTCCATTTTGTATGAGGTCAACTAATGTTTTCTTCTTCGTCGAGATGGCTTTTCTACATTGGACTTGTTTGGCAACATGAGCACCCATCGTCGAGATTGCTGAAAAAATGCACGTGAACTGCATTCTGGAGAGAGAAATGCTTTGACTGCTGAATTCTGGAGAAGGAAATGACACATAGGTTAAGAATTTGACACGCAGGTATGTTTACAACCATGTAGGTAACTTAACAGCCACCTGGACAACAGTTAACGGAGACCAACGAAAAAGGCTAAATTTGCTTAAAATTAGAAAGATAAATGACCTAGTTGGGACAAAAAAGATAAAAGACTAAATCGTTATCTGAAATTAAGTTAAGGGACTCAGGAGCATTTTAGCCGAGATTATATTATTAGAAATCCACGGTTCCAACACCCAAGCGGAGGTTAAGCATGTGTACATAAAGGTTTTCATGTCGTAGATATTACCACCGTTGAAGTGAAAATATGACTTTTACATGATGTAGTAGGTGTTACGTCTCAATGATGAATAAGATTTATTATCGGGCGGCAACCCTCTATTTTCACCAGAAAAATGAGTTCCTTCATAAATAGTGGCCAAATGATTGATGCTACTCCATAGTTTAATGTATTTCTGGACCGGACATGTTCTTCTCAGCTTATTTATTTTAAGTTCAGTTCAATTAGATTTTGGCGAAGAGAACAGTCTTTTACGACGGAGGAGCGGAGTGAGTACGAACTGGACTCTGGGAATGGTTAAAATTTGGCAGAAGCCAAACATAGTACCGCTCTGCCATGATCATCTTTCTCAACCGAACAATGGAAACTGTGCTGCTGGCATCTGTGCGTTTCAACTTGAATGCACCCAATTGTGGCTTTCCCCACAAATCTCTTCAAACGCTTGGAAACCCAATCAGTCTTTTCGTCTCAAGGTAATCATCGTCTTATATTTAGCGACACCAATACGTTCATTTTGTTCATTCTTATTTTGTTAGGTTAAAGTGTTTTTTTGTTCGTTAATTACAGAGGACTGTTTCTTTTTCCTTCGTTTAATGTGACTTATAGGTCTATTATAAGTATTTTATTACGAAATTTTCTCATTCCGTAGTAAGAGTAACTATATCCATTATTAATATTGTAATTCTGTTTATGTTTTTTTGGGTTGGTTTAGTTCTGCCACAGTCTGAAATTGGGTCTGGGAGGAACTGAAATTATGCAGAACAACTCATGTGAATGTGGTGCAGTAATGCTTTATCGAATAGAGTTGCGAAGGGAGTTTCCCATGAAAAGAATTAGTTCATGAGTATTTTTAGCAGATTTTCTATTATTTATTCTTACTTTCTTGTGGTTTGATTAATAGTTTTCTTTTTTCTCTTAACACCCTTGTCCAGTGTGGTGGAAATAGCAGAAAAGGAATTTTATCCGTCCAAATGTTAGACTTCTTTTTGGAAAGAGTTAAGAAGCTTCCGGCAAGCCATGGAACAAAGGTTACTTATTAATTGAGATTCCATGTGAATTGTGATAATATCTTAGTTTCTCAAATGTGTTTAGTGCATTGACTCATTCAGTAGGTATTATTCATATCTATGCTCATATGTTGAAAAGAAAACCTGTGGTTATGCTTAGAACGTAGTATGCAGGAGAAATGCGAATATTATGTCGATAGAAGTCATGCTTGGAATTCTGATTCACTAGTAAATGGACTCGATGAAGAAAGATTATCACTGGTTTCCGGAAAATCTGTTTATGAAAAGAAGTCCGAAGCCGAAGGTCTCTTGCCCGACGGTTCTACTTTATCGTCTTTGCTGCTATTCTACGCCCATATTATAATTTGTTTTCTGAAGCTCATGCAGTTTGGGATGATATGCTGAACAGTTCACTTGTGTCTGATCCTTAATTAGTTTCTGAACTAATCTTTATATATGGTAGCATGCGGGATTTTGATACGGTTACCAAAATGCAACTGAAAAAGTCCCAACTGTTGCCAGATATTCTTAATGTGGCCATATCTTGTTTTGGCCAGATGGTGCAGCTTAACTGCATGTAAATAATGATTAAGAAAATGGTTTCCATGGGGTGTTCTGTAGATTATATGACTGGAAATGCTTATGTAGTTTATTACAGCACTTTCAGTTCGCTGGCTGATATGGAAACCGCTTATGGTCGTCTTAAGAGGTCAAGAATCTCATTGAAGAAAAAGCTATCAGGGCATTGCATTTGCTTATATCAAGGAAAATAAGTTTTACGCTTTAAGTCGTTTCGTGAATGATGTGGGTCTCGGCAGGAAAACGTCGGCAATCTTCTTTAGAACCTTCTGCTACTGTCTTAACTCTTATGCCGCAAAATTCAAAATGAAAAGCATGCAAAGGGAATTCGTCCGAATGGTGGAAGAAGGATTTAGTCCCGACCTCGATACGTTTAACATCAGAGCACTTACATTCTCAAGAATGTCTTTGATGTGGGATCTGCATTTGAGCCTCGAACATATGAAGCATGAAGGAGTCTGTCCTGATCTGGTGACTTACGGTTGTGTTGTAGATGCCTACTTGGACAGAAGGTTGGGGTGAATTTCAAATTCGCATTGAGAAGACCCGATTGGGATGATTTTGTTTTAATACTGACGGATCCACTTGTTTTCGAGGGTATCGGAAAAGGCGACTTTCATTTGAACTCGGAAGTAGTGATGGAGTGCACGAAGAAAAAGGACTGGACCTACCAAATGCTAATTTCCATCTATCTTAAGAAAAAGTTTCGGAGTAATCAAATCTTTTGGAATTACTGAAGCTAGTGATGGGAATCCGATATCATTGTACGAAACAAATACGTTTCTGTAGTCTTCTAACGGTAAATTTTCTGAGGATAACATGTGTTTCTATGTTTGTGTACTTTATTGAACTGTCCATGATATTGCTGTATCAATTGCTTAAAAAGGTAACTACAATCTGAGTTACAAACTCTCTGCTAAGATGGCGGCACACTTTGAAGTCCGTCATGGTGCCGGATGTACATTCCAACTGTCTGTGAAATGGTATATGCCTTGATAAGGTGAAAAACAGCAGCAGTCTGTTAGGAACCATATGAATGAACATGAGACGGGTAGAAATGACCAATCATAGTGGGCCTGGTGGGGTCAAGGTTTGGCAGGTTTATTCTAGAAGGGGAAGGAAAGCATCACACACCACGTGATAGTGTATGAGGTGGCAAGAGAGAGAGGATGGTTCTCAACCAATTCTGTTAGGCTGTAGGCATAAATGATTGGGTAGAGGTGAGAGAAGTCAATTTTTTGGAATCATTGAGCAATCGTTAGAATGGAGAGCTTTTGAGCACTCCATAGGAGCACAGCTCTGTGGCAGTAGATTCTATAGTCTTCTGTAAATCTTTATTCATCATATAATAAACAGCCTTTATCTCATCTTTTCTATTTTATCCATTTTATTTGCTTCCCCTGTTTTGTTGGAACCTAACAGATTTTTCAGTTAGTAAGACAATCCAGCAATCCAAATGTCTACTTCTGCAGATTTTTCTCTGAGTACGCATCATTTCTAGTTTGGTATATACTTTTATATTTGAACAGAGCCAAGTGTTGCCACACAGACACACACACACACACACACACACACACATATATATATTATATTTAATTATAATTGGTTGAATAATTCATATTTTAGAGAAATGTTTAGAATTATATATATATAAAAAGCATCATATGTAAAACCTATAGAAACGTGATTTTGGCGAAGGTTGCAATTATTCTTTATTCATTATATTCATTTTGTTGGTTCATAACTCTATTAAAATTCACAATTTGAATAATTGTTTTATATAAGTACCAAAATTTGTAATGCTGACCTATTATGTTATAGAGATCGTTAGGTTAGTACTAGTGCCTTTCTTTGATCTTTACTTTATTATTTTTTCTATCTTCTGCTGCTTTTCCGTTTTCTTTTTATTTTAAGGAAACATCAATATTGACCTTAAAAATCTTATTCCGTATTTTGAATCATTCTGATTCATTTGAGTTTGAGTCATTTTATTTTTCTTAACAGGTTCTCATGTTATTTATTGTAAACAAATGATGCATTTTATCATCTCATTTCAATTTTTAATCCTTAAGTTCATGAAAAATTGCAAGGTTTTAAAAGCATCATCACTTATAAGGCCATCTCCACACTATCATCGATTTTAATAATGGAATCTCGTATTCAAGTTATATTTAACAAAAAGAGCTAAAAGATCAACTTGACTGGTGTGGCCAGGTTCAATGACGAAAATGTTTTTTCCGGGACTGATCGGACCAGACTGACCTATGCCTTGCTATTCGGACCAGACATACCTTTGGATGCACGTTTTGTCTATCTTCCTGTGAAGAAATAAATATTTTGCAGTTGTGTCCTATGTGCTAAATATGGGGGTTTAACGTACCTGTTAGAAAAGTATGGCTTATGGGTATGAAACCTGATATTTACTACAAGTAAATTATTGTACTTGTTCGGTTATAAAATATCACATATATGCATGTGGACATGTTATTATTACAATTATATACTGTTCTACATAAGAACTAATTGCTGCAAGGTTGTTGAATTATTCAACGGCTTGCTGGGAAAAAATCTTAGTTCTTACACTTGTTTAACCAATAATACATGATCGTTTAAAGGAGAGTTAGATGGGAAGAAGTCAACATTCTTCACACCAAAAGAAAAGCATTAAGAAGTTTTTGTCTCCACAGTTCTTTCCGGGATGTATCCATTTATCGAACGACCCTTTGCGCCATCATAGTCAGAGTACATCTTCTGAGATTCAATGACCTGCACAAATTTTATCAACATTTATTATATAGTAAGAGAGCACAAAGCCAGAATTATACTTCCATGGGGAATGAGGGCCTAAAGCCTCCCTATCCATAAGGAGGCTCCGCCTCTGATTGAGGGGGTCAACTCACATGAGAATGAGAATTGCTGTTAACCATCGAGTTCCTTGGACTTGGAGTTAGTGAAAAGTTGGGCATTGATTCTTCAGCAAGCGCACGCAGTCTGTTTAGCTCTGGTAACACCACAGTTCCAAGGTCGGGCCTGTCTTTCCGCCTCAACTCCGTGCACTTGAGCGCCATCTTGGCGAATGTCAATGCCTCCTCGACAGGCCAATCGGGAACTTGAGGATCAAGCATCTGAGCAAAGGTGCCCTTCTGAATAGCCCTCTCGACATGATGAGTCAAACCCATAGGGGACTTGGCCGTTATGATCTGCAGCAGCATTACTCCAAGCGAGTACACGTCCGACTTTATGCCGAGCATGCCCGTTTGCTGATACTCGGGATCTATGTAGCAGAAAGTGCCAGCTGTCGACGTCATGCGGTATTGTGTAACTGTGTCGGCTACAGATGGGGGCACGAGCCTAGCCAAGCCGACGTCACTGATCTTGCTCACAAAATTCCGGTCGAGCAAAATGTTACCCGGTTTGAGGTCTCTGTGCACGAGCGGTTCAGGCTTGGTTTGGTGGAGGAAAAGGAGGCCCGTCCCTATTTCTGCGGCTATACGGAATCGGACCTGCCACGGGAGCACTGGAGTATTTCCCCGTCGGAAGAGACGGTCGTCCAAGCTGCCGTTGGCCATGTACTCGTAAACTAGGCAGCCGTACTCGGGGCAAGCTCCGAGGAGGAGAACCATGTTGGGATGGCGAATGCAGCTCAGAACTTCCACCTGCAACCATGGAGTGTTCCAGAAAGGAACATATTATGTCACGAGAAGAGGTTTCTGGCTATTTATATGTGGTCAATAGGCTTTTAAGAGGTGATGATATTCTGCAGGGATAATTAGAAAAATTATCCTCGAGGTTCAGGGTACTTGCAAAATGAACCCAGCTAACTTTGAAAATTGCAAAACCTAGCCTTGAGGTTTGATTTCATGTTACATTTTGCCCCAACCGTTAGTTGACCTGACATAATTTGCTGACATTTATCAGCTGTCTTACAAATAGACCCTCGATTTTTCAAAATATTACAAATTGCCCCCAACTTCTCGTCCCACTCTTTGTAATATTTAGAAGGAAAAAAACTGAGGAATGTAATGTGAAACCTAAAACAAAGACCAAACTGAGGGATATTTCGTGTGAATACTGCCATTGCTTTAACACTATAAGACAGAGACCTCTTCGTTTGCTTATCTATTGTCATTCCATTTTTTTCCAGTTTTCCGTAGACCGAAATAAAGAATGAGATTTTATAGGTTAGATAATATAATTCTTGAAATTTTCCCACCTCTTGCTGAAACTGTGATCTTCCTTGGGCTGCATCGGGCCGAAGTACTTTTATTGCAACTTGTGTATGGTCTAAATAGCACTTGTAAACCGGCCCATATCCACCTTCCCCAACTTTACGATGTTCTGCAAAGTACTCTGTAGCTGTTTCTATCTCCTCTATGGAATATTTGCGATATCTGACGTCACTTTGTGCCAACTTATCAAGCACCTTCTTCTTCTCCTCTGCTTCTTTAAGCGCTTTCATTTCAGCACTGATTCTTTTCTGTGCTTCGAGCTCGGCTAGTCTCTGAGCTTCTTCAGCTTTCTCAATAGCAGCCCTGCATTTTTCTTTTTCTTTCTCTGCAATTGCTAGTGCTGCTTCCTCGGCAAGACGCGCCTCCTCAAGTCTCTGTTGTTCTTCGACTTTCCATCGGTGAAGCTCAAGTGCCTACAAGGACATTTATCAAACCCTATAAGATGCAAATAAAATCTGTAGCATTTTTCTCCCACTTTTTTTTTTTTAATTCCCATTATTATTTTTTATGATAGAAAGTAGGAATAATTACAAAAACACCCTTACGGTTTAGCCTAATACAAAAAAACATGTTAATCTTTCAAATTACTAATAACCCATTGACTTGTACGTGTTCAGTCTTACAAAAGTGCACCCTCAAGTGGGGATAGTTGTAAGGTAAATACAAACCTGAGGGGGTTATTTGTAAATTTGAAAGGCAAATGTTTCCTTTTTTGGTAATTTTTGGCGGAACCACAGGTGTAGTTTTTTTAATTAACCCTGGAAAGTATGCTTTTTGGAAATTTAAAAAAATTGCAAATATATACTTTCTGTTTTGCTGTGAGTGCTTCTTTGCAGGCTGTGCTGTACATATCCATTGTTTGTTTGAGCTCCTGCTTGAGCCTTCGCATCTCTGCTTCCACTTCTTCCTGCATGTGTCAAGACAGTGTTCGTTTGAGTAGCGTAATATATAGCAAACAAAGATGCTTTATATAGTTTTGAAACTTCTCTGAGTTCTTTTTTAACAACCCGAAACCTTAGGGGTCATTTTTGTAATTCATCACCCTTCTGCATATCATTTTTTTTGTTTCAGAAACACGTTGATTATTTTGGCACGTGATATTTTTCACTCTAAATGTAAAATAAAGCATTAAAACAATGATCTAATATCTTTGGAGCAAATTACCGAAACGACGATGTAAAAAGGAAAGTGCATGTTGAGAGGGTGTGCATCCCCTGTATGTAGCTGTGTGTTTGATTTTAAGCGTTTTTATGGGGGTCAGTGTTTGCATACCAGACTTTGGGATCCCGACCATGAAAAGTTTCCACTTTCCTGTGAGCTGGATGAGTAGACTCCAAAGCTGTTATTTGCATCAGATGATCTAGCATTTGAGAATGGAGACCCGAAACTCAAACAATTTTCGGAGTCCGAGCTGTTTGACAGACGAGGGGCCATCATCATATCCTGATCTGATAATGGATATGTTCGCTCGTTGCTTGGCCTCACTGAGCTCACAAATGATATGTCGGTATCGGGCATCGACAGTTCTCCATATGATCGATTTGAAGCTTTACCTCTGGTGAATGGTGACCTGTTTTTTTTTCCCAATACAGTGTTTAATAGGTCAGTCATTTTGACTCGACGAATCGTGCTCTTTATTCCAGTTCATCTTTTGTTTGGGAACAGAACAATCATTTCATTTATGATCAACCAACAACCTTTCAAAATGGTTTTGCCTTCTAGAAACAGCGTAAGAACGTACAACAAAATTTGACATCTGTTAGTTCTGATTTTGGTTTGAAAATGATTTTGGTGTCTTACAAGAAACATCTCCTTGAGGTTTAGTATTACTTGCCCCCAAAAAAACGCCCTTTTTGCATCACGGATTTCACGCTGCTGGAAGTGGGTTTTATGTGGGCGAAGTACAAGAAACTTAGAGTGAGGATTACAAATACACCCTTGACATTTGTTTCCATTTCACTAACTGCTGACTGCTCCCTCAAGACGATATTGTAATACCTTAAGCGGTATTTGTAATTTTCAAAAAAAAAAAAAAAATTGGATCTTATTTAGATTTTTGTACTTAGACCGAACCACGGGTATTTTTTTCAATTTAACATAACCCTGTGATTTTATGTGTAAGCATAAGTCAAGCTTACTTGATCGAATCCATCTCGTCTGTTGGGGTGGTTTTAGCTGCAAATGGTGGCTGGGCAGGAGTGCCTGCCAACACGAGTACACATCTATTTTTCATTAACCTGCGAAATCTCATTTAAAGAAACTGAGAAAAATGAAAAGATTTAGAAAACAGACCTCCTCGTGTTCCATAACCTTGTCCGAAACGTGCATCGGTTGTGGGACCCGAAGGAGGATTGTTTGGACTCTGTTGTGACCGGGGAACTTCTTTTGGAAGTGGAATAGAGGCGGATCTGCATGATGCTACTTTCCCTTTAGAAATGACGTACACGGTGCAAAATTCGGGTGCCCCTTTGGAAACACTGCCCGGGATATCGACAGTCTTGAATCTTCTGTGCCCAAAGATTTGTAAGTTGCCGCATATTTTATTTACTTGGGATTTTTTTTTTTTGTTCCGTTCTATGATTCGTAATATTCCAGTACGTGAGATAGATGACACGTGTGCAAATATGTGATGTAATCTTGTACACGCGGCATCTGTCTGATACAGGCGGAATACATGATGGGATAGAGAACAGAATACAGTTGGAAACCGAAGACATGATTTTGTTCTGCTAGAGAATAGTGTACTTCTGAAATGTTTGTCAAAAAGATTTCTCTAGCGGAACGAAAATATAATGACATTGTATCCAAGCACAACATGTAAGGCGAATTTTATTACCTAACAAATCCATTCTTGACTGTGGAGCCCACCACCAAGTTTTCGATCATGTTATTCTTCACGTAGTCACAAAGGGCTTTTGCTATGTCTGTATCTTCCAGTACGACTTCATTCACTTGTATCTGCAGTAATAATATCGCCAAAACACATATGTACAGTTAAGTATTTACAATACTTGCTTTGCTACAACGAATCACTGCTTATATCTTTGTGATATTTGGAAAACTTATATATGTTATATATAACGCTTACGTCCTTGCGGGTGCAGAAGCAGCGGAAAGGAAGGAAGAGTTCCTTGGCTTGGTTATCGGCTGGGAACTTGCCGTCATTCTCAGAATAACCAACATGATTTCCCACTATAAAAGTTCCATGATAGAAAAAGACAGAAAAATGTTTAGAATTGATGAGAGGCTAGATGAAGATTCGTGAAAGGTAATGCGAAAACATCCCATGCTAGAAGTGGACAAGCATATTATGCACATAGACTTGAAACATAACATATGTATGTGCAATTAAATGATTTCTTACCCTTTAATTTTGTTGTTGTCTGTACTATTACCATACACAAAAAAACTACACATTTCAAGCCATCTAAGTGATTTCTTTCAAACAACAATTTTTTTTTCCCGACGAAAAGGACTATACGTGTAGATTGAAAGAAAAACAAAAAAAATAAAATAAAAATTATTGCATGTAGATTGAAGAAAATCTAAAGATTATACAAACTATACACACACACACACACACACACACACACATATATATATATATATATATATATATATATATATGATTGAAGGGATATGCATGGAGGATATATGAGAAGAGAGAATAATTAATCTGATGACAAATAGAATGAATAGTAAGCATCTGCATACATGGAGTTGGAGCAGAAGATGACTTGATTTTGACATGGAGAAGGGTTACACTTTTGCTTTTGCCTTTGCCCAGTAGATTATCAACTGCCCATTTCAATGCTGCTTGGCTTCCCTTGTCTTTGTCTATGGCTACTGCAACCATATCCTGCTTATGCATCTTCTCACCATTCATCCCTTTTTGACTCGACATTATTATGCAAATACAATTTCTAAACAAAAAAATAAATAATAATAATTAAAAAAAATATAATATATATATATATTTAATTAATATTTCTGGATTTGCCTGATCAGGACAATGGTTTTTGATGCATTTTTCAGTTTCTTGTACTTTTTGTCTTCTTCTTTCAGACGGAAAAAACATTTATTGTTTTCATGGGTTTCTCCAGATTTTTATTACTTGTTTTGGTTCTTAGACCCCAAACCCTTCCTTAAAACATGGGATTTTTTCTAAGACCATGCATTGCCATCCATCTCTTTCTTGTGTTTTAAATAAATGGTGATATTATACCCCGATTTAGCAGGATTAATGGTAGGTTATCTTGACTCTGGGTTGACCTTTGACGTAAAAGAGTGTGCATGAAATAATCCCCAGTTTTCCTTAATATTTGAGTTGGAAATTAATTTCCGACAACATATTATTTTAAATTTTGGTTTGGGCACACACGTGATGTAGGATGTTGCTATATAAGTTATGAACATAACCTTGCTCCAGTCAATCATAAACTCATCAGCTGGTCACTTGGTCAGACGCTTGGATCACTGATCACGATCACAATATGTATTCGGTAATAACAAATTTAATGTTCAGTACAAAATTTATAGTTAAATTATCAACAATCAACAAGTATGGAATTTGTAATAGGAGCTACAAAATTCATAATGAACTAATTAATGTTGTTTTTTAAATATTTAAATAACACAATCAATTTATTTGTGTCACAATAAGTATGCACTTTGTATCTGTAACTTTAATGCTTTGTATGGAATCTATTGTTATCAATTAACATGGTTTTAACATACTTAACTAACATAATTAATAATTAAAGAGTTATTAGAAGAGAGTTGAATATAGTCGGTAAAGAATATTGAATACTTTATATGCGAAAGAAAATAAAGAAGAATTTAAAAGAAATACTGAAAAATAAACTACGTAAAAAGTTCTTACAGATCTCCGCCTTCACCAACAAGCTTACGTCCCATACCTAATCTCCACTCGATACTTCTCAAGCACTTGCACTTTATGAATTACTCCCATCTCGATGTGCAATTTCTCGATTAGTGACAATTTCTTTTCTTGAATTTTGGGTTCAAGAAAAATCACTACAAAACACTCATAATCATGGTGCATGGCATCCTCACTAGATCACTCATTTGATCCTAATAATAATATACATAAAGTTATTTGAATGCCCGGTCGCTCAAGAATACACAGATTAATCTCAATAATATGCAAGAATGTATATTGAATATGGTAACACTAATTTTTTGGCATTAATTACAACAACATAGATATGAATAATTACTTAAGAAACAGATATAAACAAAGTCGACAGCATGTAGAATATTGCATAAAGTTCTTGTATTTTTCACTCCTCAAAAGGCCTACATCGCTCGACAACACATTAAAAAAAAATAGAGCAATTGCAAGTGCACAAGTTCAATGTAAAACCGCAGGTATTTACAGCATATTTTGATCCATATTTTGTATTTGATTACCATATATTGTACTGGAATGATAGTACCACCATATAAATATAGATTATTGATGATTACTTTCGGATATTGAACTGTTGGAATGTTATAATATCGAACGATATTGAAGATGTTGAACTTGACTAAGTCAGGATTCCATTGCATACGTAATTCTCGATGTCTTATGGACATTACCTCTTATGGCTTCCGTACGTTAACAAAATGGTGTTATATACATTAGCTAGAGGAGAAATTTAAGTAATCAAGATCGACATGTGGGGCTCTATGATCGACGAGCATCTTTAAAGCAAATCAAGAAGGTTTATGTACATTATTGGAAGAGGTTAACGTACGTAAGGTTGTAAATGTTACTGTAATACCCGCTAGATTTAGAAAATTATTTCTGAATTTATTAATTATTTTATAGTAAATATTGAATATTGATTCAATATAAAATTATCGATTGGGCTTATGATTATTTATTGAGCCCAATTGATTAATTCTTAATCTAACTATAGACCCAAGTCAATTAATTATCGAGCCAAATATTATAAGTCCATTAAGTCCAATATTCACAAGCCCATTTTAATTAATTTTAATACATTCACATTTTTGGGCCAACCAATCATTATAATGTTCAGCCCAATAAATATTAATTCTCAAGACCAAGTGAAATTAATAATCAATTACTATTAATTCCCAAACCCAACTCTCATAATTTTTACCCAGCCCAATTATCATTTTAATTTCCAGCCCATTTCTCTCCTATACTCACGCACGGAAGACAGTTTTCTGCAAATCTCAGTGGAAGGAGTGGGCATCATGGGGAGTGAATGTGGCATTGTGGGATTAATCAGCAGTTAATAAATTCAATATAAAAATGAAACTGATCTGCAGAAGAAGATTCAAGTTACAGAGCAAAAATCGCATACACCATAAATCTCTTACACACAAAAAACCTCAATTTTAGCAGAAATTCATATCAAACTTCACGTCCAATTCCATCACCCCAGAAAACAGAACACCAGGTAATTCTTCGTAAACTCCTTCGATTTCAGGCATTTTCTTTCTCAAATTGCACATTTTTTCAATGTTCTAAATTCTGATCTGAAGCCAGATAGCCAAAGAAATCTCCTCTGCTCGAACCATACCAGTTTCATCACCGACTCAAACATATTTCCAAAAACACTCACGATTTCAGACTCGGTCATAATTTCAGACAAACCACATCTGGTCTAGAATCAAATCCGAACAAAAAAGGGAAATCGAACCTCAAAATTTCTATCCGTCGGCGACATTACTAAATTTCAACCGATTTGCCACGTCAATCACCCAATGTCCGAGAACGACTAGTTCCGCTGCCGGTTCAAACTCTGGCCGACGAGCAAAACCCATCGCCGCCGCCGTACCCTACACAGGGACCATGACCGCCGCAGCCGCGCTGCCGTGCCCTCGTCTGCAGTAGAAGTAGTCGGTAGGAGCCTTCTTCCTTCTCCGACTTGGGCTGCTCGCGAATCAGAGGAAGATTTTTGGATCGACCGCGGAGGATTTCTGGAGGGGAGAAGTCGGTGATACATTGAGCAAGAGAAAGAAATGAGAAATGACTTCTCATCACATCAGGGAGAAGAACCTTATATCCCTAGAATTTCCATTTTTAGCCCCCAAGTCTTAAATCCTTTCAGTTTGGCCCCACAAGTCCCTAACCTTTCAGATTTGGCCCAAAATCCTTTTAACCCATCAATAATTTAATCCTTAAGTCCAATTCTTTCATTTTCAATTTGGCCCGATCTGCTTGCTTCAGCCCAATCACATTTATTTCCAAATTCCGATTATTTTATAATTATTATATAATAAAATACACGTCTTTTAATTGTAGGTTACGAAAATTAAGAGTACAAGGATAAGACTTTCGGATAAGCTTTCAAGCATTTGCATTTAAATCACTTCAATTTCAGGTGGGAATTATTACTTGTCAATTTTAATTGCTTTATTTGGATTGTATAGGTGATATGTTATATTTACGATTAACATGCAGTCACATGTTTTTCGTACCAAGTATCAGTTTATGATTAACATGCGCCACATGTTTTTCATACCAAGTATCGATATGTTTACATGCAGTCACATGTTTACATGCCCAAGTTGATATAACAAATATTCATGTTATGCCTCCGTTATGTATTGTGATTATTGTTGACTTGTGATGTTCCCACGAGCGATAGAAAGCTCACCCCATTTTTATGTAAAATTTTCAGGTTAATTCGGAATGGAGAGGACGGATTGTCGAGCAGGCCGACATATAATTAATGTTATAATTATTTCTTTTAATTCCGCTCAAGTTACTCTGAAACAATAAATTTATTAGTAATTATTTTCTGCTGTCATATTTTACGATCGTTTTGGAGATTTGAAATCCTTTTAAATTCCGCAAATATTTTAGAAAATGTATATTTCGTAACGACTTGAAATTTCTACAAGTTTTCTCATTATTAATATTTTATTCATAAAATACCTTAGAAAAATCGGGTCGTTACAGTATGGTATCAGAGAAAATCCGGTCTACTTTCCTGGTACACCGGAAGATTTTTAAAGTTAAAATATTTTTCATCTTCAAGGAAATATCATATGTTCGACTGCCGCTACTTCGCTACTCCATTCCAAGGTAAAAAGCTTAAAGTCATGTTTATATCATACATTTAGACTAATATCGTAAAACTTAATAATTTTACGCAAATATGCATGTATCCTGTTAGTATGGCGGTTTCACGGTAACTCCACGTAAGAGGACCGAGGCGGGATCATTTCGCCCCTAGCACATAGAGACTCTTGGGAAATCCGACTCCGAGAATGCCCCGTACTACGTGGTCGAGAGAATTCGAAATGGTTCATGTCAGGAAGACGGAGATCCGGTCGAAGAAGTCGAGCACTTGACCATCACTCTGCCGAATGACTGGAGTTTCACCATATACCGCTGTGGCACGAGGCGAACCGCAGGACCAGGAGGAAAGAATAGTCGTAGATGACTTTCGGTATCTGCTGGAAGAATTCTCGACTTGTATTCGAGGCGAGATCCCCAAGATATATGAGATGCATGATACCCCATCACACCGATGGAGGAATTTGAGGAGGATCAGGAGGATCCGGAAGAAGAGGAGGACCCAGAGCTCGAACCGATGGTTGACTCGGATGACGAGGATATCATCTCTGGTGAGTCCCCACCCCTGTTCTGTTATTGAGATCCTTAGCGGATTTACGAAGATTAATTTTGTTATGTCGTGATTTTAATATTTTAGTAGTAACTATTAGTCTCAGCTCCCATTTCAGTATTTTATGTTGACTATCAAAAGTTATCATTAATAGAATATTTAATTTCTTGTATTAATCAATTCCAATATGTAATTAATTATTTATCTTATGCCACGCGTATAAATATCTTTATCTCTACCTCATTTCTCGCACTCAAGAACAACGATTCGTTGGCAGGATATGGCTCCCCGCGAAACTACCCCGAATGCCGAGTCTCGAAACCAAGCCCAAGGCACACTTAATACGTCTGCAAGCGGGAGTGATGCCCCTAGTCAGCAGCAACTGCTCTCAGGTCTAACCAATCTTCTCCAAGGAGCGACTATAACGCCTCCAGCCACTCAAGGGCAAGTTCAGGCCAGAGTAATAAATCAGTTCAACAAGTTCAAACCTCCAACGTTCCTCGGGAGGGAAGGGCCAGTTGCCATCGAGGAATGGCTATTGAACTTGGAGAGTATTTTCGATTACATGGCCTGCACGGATGAGCAGAAGGTTTCATGCGCAGTCTTCCAACTCAAGGAGGACGCCAGGACTTGGTGGAATGGATCCTGGAGACTCCGAACTGAAGAGGAACGTAGAACACTGTCTTGGGAAGGATTTAAGGAAACGGTGATGGACAAGTATTTCCCACGGGCGTATAAGGCCAAAATGCAGAAGGAGTTCCTAGATCTAACTCAAGGAGGCATGACGGTCACGGAATACGAAAGGAAGTTCAATCATATGTGCCGATTCGCACCATTCATGGTTGCGAATGATGACATGAAGGCACAAAAGTTTCGTGATGGACTTCAAGACAGAATCCGACATCATCTGGCTAGCCATGGAAAGATGTCGTACAAGGAAGCCGTGTCCAGAGCCGAAGATATATCAGCTAGCTTGGATATGGAAAAGGCTAGGGCTCTGCCAGTTGTGAATACGAACAAAAGAGAGTGGCAAGGACCGAATAATAATACTAGCAACAAGAAGGGTAGTAGAGAAGGACCATCCGGGTCAAAGACACAGTACGACTACCCAACCTGCTCAAAATGTGGGAAGAGGCACAAGGGAGTTTGCATCTTTGGGACGAATCGATGCTACGGTGCCATGAAGAAGGACACATGGTCTCTCGGTGCCCACGGAAGAACAATGGCCCAGATAGAAGGGTCCGTAATCAAGGTTACGGGGAAAGGCTCGTATGTACTTTATCGGAAATTGACAAGGAGAAACCGGAACGATGTCGGGTATGTTATCTGTCATTGGAATTCTGCTTTGGTGTTATTTGATCTTGGCGCATCCCATTCATTTATCTCTAAGAAGTTGTTTAGCATGACTGAATTTAGAAGTAGAAAATCTTCTCAAAGCCTTGAAGTTAGTATACCAAATAGGAGAAATAATTTACGTTGATGATATAGCTAACAGATAACCATAGAGATAAATGAACGTTTATATCTAGCCGATCTATACATATTAGACATGAATAACTTCGGCGTAGTCTTGGGTATGGATTGGTTGGATAAGTATGATGCCGTTTTGCAATGCGCAAGGAGGAACGTGGTCTTGCATCCGGCCGGAGTAGAGGACGTATTTCAAGGGGTTAAGCGTAGCAAAGCCCCTCCGGTGATATCGACCATGAAAGCAACGAAGATATTGCGTAGGGGCAATTGTCAAGGATATTTAGTGAATATCATGGGGAGTCGAAGTCGAAGTAACGATCGAAGACGTTCATATCGTTAAGGATTATTGGATGTTTTTCCGGAGAACTTACCGGGTGTTCCACCGGATAGACAAGTGGAGTTTACAATTGACTTGGTGCACGGAGCACTTTATATCAAAGGCCCCATACAGATGGCGCTAAAAGAACTACAAGAATCGAAGGTGCATTCGGAGTTACTCGATATGGGATATATCCGACCAAGCGTCTCACCTTGGGGAGCACCGGTGTTATTCGTGAAGAAGAAGGATGGAAGCATGAGAATGTGTATCGATTATCGTGAGTTGAATCGACTCACGATAAAGAACAAGTATCCACTTCCCGAATCGAAGACTTATTTGACCGACTTGGAGGTTCGGAGTGTTCTCAAAGATAGATTTGAGGTCGGGATACCATCAACTAAAGATCAAGGACGAGGACATTAGAAGGCGCTTTCCGAACAAGATATGGTCACTACGAGTTCGTAGTAATGCCATTTGGGCTAAGTAATGCCCCAGCAGTCTTTATGGACTTGATGAATATAATTTTCCAACCCTACTTGGATCAGTTTGTCATCGTGTTTATAGATGACATACTAATTTATTCGAAAGATGAAGCAGAACATGAGAAGCATCTACGGACGGTTTTGGAGATACTTCGCAAAGAGAAACTGTATGCGAAGTTTAGCAAGTGCGAATTTTGGCTCAAGAGAGTGGCATTCCTTGGACATGTTGTTACTGCGCAAGGAATTGAAGTCGATCCGTCTAAGATAGAGGCTATCAACGATTGGAAAACACCAACTAACGCGAATGAAGTTCGCAGCTTCTTGGGGTTAGCAGGAGATTATAGGAGGTTTATTGAAGGATTTTCTAAGATGGCCGCACCAATGACTCGACTAACGAGGAAAGGAGAACAGTTCCTGTGGAATGAGAAGTGCGAACAAAGTTTTCAAGAACTTAAGCGGAGACTAACCTCAGCTTCAGTTTTGACGATTCCAGATCCGTCTAGAGAATTCGTGATCTATAGTGACGCATCCAAGCAAGGATTGGAATGTGTTCTAATGCAGCAAGGTAAGGTCATCACTTATGCGTCAAGGCAATTAAAGCCACATGAGTTAAATTATCCGACACATGATTTAGAACTAGCCGCGGTAGTTCACGCCTTGAAGATGTGGCGACATTACCTCTACGGAGGTAAATGTGAGATCTATACCGACCACAAAAGCTTAAAGTATCTATTCACTCAGAAGGAACTTAATATGAGACAAAGAAGATGGTTGGAGTTAGTGAAGGACTACGATTGTACAATTCACTATCATCCAGGGAAGGCGAACGTGGTCGCAGATGCTTTAAGTCGCAAGGTCAGGGGAGAATTGAATTGCATTTTGACTAAGGAAGACAAATTGGTCAGTGAACTTTCAAGGATGAACCTAGAAGTGGCTACACCGTTAAAGCCGGTGGAAGCAATTTTAATGACATTGTCAGTTCAACCGACCTTGAGAGAGAGGATCAAGGAAGGTCAGGGTCAAGACAATTTCTTGACCAAAATGAAGGAGCGTCTTATAGCTGGAGAGGATAAAGGATTTAGTATATCAGAAGATGGTACGATATACTACAAGGAAATGATTTGTGTGCCCGACAATACGGATTTGAAGAAGGCGATTCTGGAAGAAGCACACAACACACCATATACTGCTCATCCTGGTAGTACAAAGATGTACCAAGATTTGAAAAGCAAATTTTGGTGGGAAGGTTTGAAGAGAAACGTGACTGAATTCGTCAGGAGATGTATTATTTGTCAGCAGGTGAAAGCCGAACATCAACGCCCATTTGGTTTGTTAAAATCACTCCACATTCCAGAGTGGAAATGGGAACACATCACTATGGACTTTGTGGTGAGCTTACCTCGATCGGAAAGAGGAAATCAGGCGATTTGGGTTGTGGTTGATCGCCTCACTAAGTCGGCTCATTTCATCCCAGTGAAGATGAACTTCACAATGTATCAGTATGCGCAATTGTATATTAAGGAGATCATAAGGCTGCACGGAGTACCAGTGTCTATAGTTTCGGATAGAGATACTCGCTTCACGTCACGTTTTTGGGAAAGTTTGCAGGAAGCATTGGGAACTAAATTAAATTTTAGTACAGCCTATCACCCGCAAACTGACGGTCAATCAGAAAGGACGATACAAATACTTGAAGACATGTTAAGAGCTTGTGTGCTGGACATGGGTAATTGTTGGGAACAGTTACTACCTTTGGTAGAATTCGCATACAATAATAGTTTTCAAGCAACGATCGGAATGGCCCCGTAGGAGGCACTTTACGGGAGAAAGTGCAGATCGCCGGTTTATTGGGATGAAGTAGGTGAAAGAAAAATTTTGGGTCCCGAAATAATCGAGAAGACCGTGGGTGTAGTAGAAAAGATTCGTGAAAGGATTAAGACAGCACAAGATCGCCAAAAGTCTTATGCCGACAAGCGAAGGAAGGACCTTGAGTTTAATGTTGGCGAAAAGGTCTTCCTAAAGGTAGCCCCGACTAAAGGAGTCATTCGATTTGGATCGACGAACAAACTGAGACCAAGATACGTCGGACCATTTGAGATCCTCGACCGGATTGGAGATTTGGCATACCGTTTAGCATTACCACCGGAATTTTCAGCAGTACATAATGTTTTTCACGTCTCACAGTTGAGAAAATACGTTCACGATCCTAGTCACGTGATCAACTATTCAACGGTGGAAGTGAACAAAGATCTCACCTACGTCGAACAACCAGTTGCTATAATCGACAAAAAGATTATTCCATTAAGGAATAAAGAGAGAGTACTCATCAAGGTTCAATGGCGAAATCACACCAAAGATGAAGCTACTTGGAAGCGTGAAGAGGAAATTCGAACTCGTTATCCCGATTTCCTTATTTACGGTAAGTATACTATTTTCGAGGACGAAAATTTTTCCAACAGGGGTAGGATGTAATACCCGCTAGATTTAGAAAATTATTTCTTAATTTATTAATTATTTTATAGTAAATATTGAATATTGATTCAATATAAAATTATCGATTGGGCTTATGATTATTTATTGAGCCCAATTGATTAATTCTTAATCTAACTATAGACCCAAGTCAATTAATTATCGAGCCAAATATTATAAGTCCATTAAGTCCAATATTCACAGGCCCATTTTAATTAATTTTAATACATTCACATTTTTGGGCCAACCAATCATTATAATGTTCAGCCCAATAAATATTAATTCTCAAGACCAAGTGAAATTAATAATCAATTACTATTAATTCCCAAACCCAACTCTCATAATTTTTACCCAGCCCAATTATCATTTTAATTTCCAGCCCATTTCTCTCCTATACTCACGCACGGAAGACAGTTTTCTGCAAATCTCAGTGGAAGGAGTGGGCATCATGGGGAGGGAATGTGGCATTGTGGGATTAATCAGCAGTTAATAAATTCAATATAAAAAGGAAACTGATCTGCAGAAGAAGATTCAAGTTACAGAGCAAAATTCGCATACACCATAAATCTCTTACACACAAAAAACCTCAATTTCAGCAGAAATTCATATCAAACTTCACGTCCAATTCCATCACCCCAGAAAACAGAACACCAGGTAATTCTTCGTAAACTCCTTCGATTTCAGGCATTTTCTTTCTCAAATTGCACATTTTTTCAATATTCTAAATTCTGATCTGAAGCCAGATAGCCAAAGAAATCTCCTCTACTCGAACCATACCAGTTTCATCACCGACTCAAACATATTTCCAAAAACACTCACGATTTCAGACTCGGTCATAATTTCAGACAAACCACATCTGGTCTAGAATCAAATCCGAACAAAAAAGGGAAATCGAACCTCAAAATTTCTATCCGTCGGCGAAATTACCAGCCCCCAACCGATTTGCCACGTCAATCACCCAATGTCCGAGAACAGTCTAGTTCCGCTGCCGGTTCAAACTCCTGGCCGACGAGCAAAACCCATCGCCGCCGCCGTACCCTACCTGGGGACCATGACCGCATGGCCGCAAGCCGTCAGCCCTCGTCTGCAGTAGAAGTAGTCGGTAGGAGCCTTCTTCCTTCTCCGACTTGGGCTGCTCGCGAATCAGAGGAAGATTTTTGGATCGACCGCGGAGGATTTCTGGAGGGGAGAAGTCGGTGATACGTTGAGCAAGAGAAAGAAATGAGAAATGACTTCTCATCACATCAGGGAGAAGAACCTTATATCCCTAGAATTTCCATTTTTAGCCCCCAAGTCTTAAATCCTTTCAGTTTGGCCCCACAAGTCCCTAACCTTTCAGATCTGGCCCAAAATCCTTTTAACCCATCAATAATTTAATCCTTCAGTCCAATTCTTTTATTTTCAATTTGGCCCGATCTGCTTGCTTCAGCCCAATCACATTTATTTCCAAATTCCGATTATTTTATAATTATTATATAATAAAATACACGTCTTTTAATTGTAGGTTACGAAAATTAAGAGTACAAGGATAAGACTTTCGGATAAGCTTTCAAGCATTTGCATTCAAATCACTTCAATTTCAGGTGGGAATCATTACTTGTCAATTTTAATTGCTTTATTTGAATTGTATAGGTGATATGTTATATTTACGATTAACATGCAGTCACATGTTTTTCGTACCAAGTATCAGTTTATGATTAACATGCAGTCACATGTTTTTCATACCAAGTATCAGTATATGTTTACATGCAGTCACATGTTTACATGCCCAAGTTGATATAACAAATATTCATGCTATGCCTCCGTTATGTATTGTGATTATTGTTGACTTGTGATGTTCCCACGAGCGATAGAAAGCTCACCCCATTTTTATGTAAAATTTTCAGGTTAATTCGGAATGGAGAGGACGGATTGTCGAGCAGGCCGACATATGATTAATGTTATAATTATTTCTTTTAATTCCGCTCAAGTTACTCTGAAACAATAAATTTATTAGTAATTATTTTCTGCTGTCATATTTTACGATCGTTTTGGAGATTTGAAATCCTTTTAAATTCCGCAAATATTTTAGAAAATGTATATTTCGTAACGACTTGAAATTTCTACAAGTTTTCTCATTATTAATATTTTATTCATAAAATACCTTAGAAAAATCGGGTCGTTACAGTTACCTACATGACATATGTATGCAAGAGGTGGGACACTAGTCTCATACTGTTTTTTATTAAGGTTTGCTTACGCAATGTGTGTGGTGTTATGTATATAATATATATTGCGTACCTTAAGTTAGGGTTGACAATGTAAATAACGAGCTATGCATATTCTAAAATCAGACTTCCTCTTTTATTTCCTCATGAATCGAACTCTCTTTAGAAAAGCAGCTCTTTCATTTCCTCACGAATCAAATTCTGATATTTCTCATTGAGAGCCATCCCTCTTTATTTGTAGTCCGTTTTTAGTCTCTCCTAGCTCATGTATTGAGTGGTGCTTGGATTTCTCGACCTTATTGGAGTTTGAAGGATTATGGTGTTGTTCTTCGTCCGCATTCTTCGATTGAGGTAAGAATGGCTAAACTCTGATTCACTTATGACTTTATGTTAGATTATTGATGCATATTTTGAATACAATTAAGGGGTATTAGTTCAAATTATGATTTTTTTACTTAGTTATATGAAGTTTGTAAGATGGAGTGTTGTTACATTAGATGTACCTTTGATTATCGTTCGAAAACGTGGTGAACTAATCAAGAACAAATTCGTCGTTTTGTTGATTGTAGAATTATAAATTATTAATACTCGACTAATTAGAACATAATGTAACACCACAAACTAGACGACTATTACAGTGAAATGGACTACCAACTGAGACCCCAGGCGAATCACAATATAATAATCAATATAATGTAAATGTAGCACTGAATCACGTTATGTTGTAAAATACTCCGATAATAAGTTTTTAAAGTACTCTGGAATCTGGATGACAAATGACAATCAATCCAAGATCATCAAAATACAAGTATAATCCATATTAATATGGATATGCCAAAACAATATAAAATACAAGGGGGGTACGATGCAGCAACACAAATATGCCAAGGCATATTGCCCTTATCATGTTATTCTTGTGCCTTTGTATTCCCTTGACTTAAAACACGATATAAACATATTTCTCCTAGAACCGCCGGAGTCATTTACACAAGATGATAAATCTCAAGCTGTTAAACATGCAAAATCATACATATAGTATGAACTTACAAAATCAAATATAGAACCGTTGAACATAAGTAATCACACATGTTGTATGAATTGACAAAACAATATCAAACCATCGAACATACGCAATCACACATGTTGTATGAATCGACAAATCATAAGGCACATAGGACGGATGTCACACTATGCACGGGATGGAAATATGTTCGTACATGTATCACCAACGAAATCCTGATAACATACGTGTGATTATGTACCTAATTAGTCTCACGGAATCTACCTCCCATGTGAAAAGTCTAATGTGAACTACTACACATGAACATATATCCCCGACTGAAAATCCTACACATTACCACCGGCACATCAGTATAACTCCAGAATGCCATGATAATGAAAGTGAAAGTGAAACACGAATCCAACAAGGATCAACTCAACTCACCAAATTGAAACACGAATCCAACAAGGCTCAAATCAACTCACCGAATTGAAACGAAGACAACAGAAAGTACCCGAAACCATTGTTCATCAAGAATGAACGATCGACATGATCAATAATATCATCTCAATATGAATCTGTTGGAATATTTTATTCCAAATACTTCCTCCGTTACTTTATTATTGCAACGTGTTGACTATTACACTGTTCACACATTCTCTTTGACCATCTTTTATGATTTATACATATGAAAAAATATAGTTATGTGAGATCTTGTTAGATTCATCTCGAAATATACTTTCAAAATATCAACGTCTTATAATTTTTAAAAATAAAGAATTGAAGATATTAATAATCAAAGTTGTGCATTGGCAAGCGTGAAAATCCAGATGTTGCAGTTATAAAAGAACGGAGGTAGTATTCATTATCGAGTTTTGATGATTAGTTGTTAAACAAAAAAAACAAGAAGGAAGTAAAACAAAACAACGAAGAAGTCGAAGACGCAAAAAGCCGGACAGAATAACGTACGCAATTCAACAAGAATAACGTACGCTAAAGCAACAAGAATAACGTGTGCTAAAGCAAGAAGATAACGTACGTAATGCAAAGGGCATAACGTACGTAATGAAGAGTTTGAATTAAAATTCAAACTATATGACCGTTGTGATGTCATGACATACATCATCATATCAACGGATATTTTGCAGTATACATAACGTACGTAACATGAGGGGACTAACGTACGTAATACACGTAACGTACGCTACAGAAGAAGCGTGACGTATGAAGGCAGCAGGAGCTAACGGCTAGTTGGAGGAAATTGCCTATAAATACCAAACCATTTGGTATCAAACCATACAACAACTCAAAGCAATTGATTCATTGATCAAATATTGATTTACATATTCTTTTTGTTATAATTGTGCTTATATTGATAAGTGTTTGAGTGTTATACACGAAAACATGCACGAGCGAAAAGAAAGGATAATATTCGATTGGTTTAATTTCTATTCGATTCTTAGGATTTAGGGTTTATTCGATTTTTATCAAAGTCAGATTGGTGCGATTTCTATTCAATTTTTTGCAATTTTATGTGATTCAAGTGTGTTGTTGCAATTTTTTTAAGAGGTCAGATTGGTTCGATTTTTGAGGTTTGATTTGTGTGAGTGTTTATGATATTCAATTGCTATTCAAAAAAATTCTCCTATGATATTCAATTGCTATTCAAAAAAAATTATCCTATTGGTTTTTGTAGAACGGTGCCTATTGCAAGTTCTTTCGTTGGGTTGATGCACCTTTATGTGAGAGGACAAAGCAAATAATACCTGGATTGCTGAAAAGGATTAATCAACACAAAGAGGAGGTAATAAATATGGAACGCATTGACGAGAAAATGGATGAAAAGATCATGTTGTTGCAGAATGAAATCACTCAGAGAGCTGAAGTTTGAAAATCAGAAACTGAAGATCAAAATGGAGGGGGCAGAAAAAGATGACAAGAATCGCAGTTGTATCTTTATTTCTTTTTTAAAACTGTCTGTTATGATTTGTGTAGTAGCTGGTTTGGCTAAGATGTTCCCTGAACAAATTGGTAAAGAGTTGGACATAAGATGATTGGTTTGGCTAAGATGGCTGGCTTGGCTAAGATGATTGGTTTTAGTATGTATTTTAGGAAATGTTGTTTTGTTTTGTCTTGCGTAATGTAATCAGGAGGTTTGAACATCATTGAACATCAATGAACACCACTATTTTGTGTTATGTATTGAATTGTAAACCATAACATTGCATCAATGATAGGTCCCTGCATAACATTGCATCCATTATATATCACCAGTAAATGCCATTGTTTTACATACCACATCATTGACATCATTCCCCATAATTCTTAAGCAAAACACAAAAAGTTATAGTCATCCACATCATTCCAAAAACTAATAAGATCAATTTACACAATAACCGTACTTAATCAATTAAATTGATCATTTAACTCCTCTTCAATCAAAAGTGACAAAAAGTTCAGATTCTACTGGCTTTCAGCCCATTTTCTTCTTGCCTTTCCATTTTGCGGTGCTTTCCTATGAGGATAACTCCATATACTTATGATTTTATTATCAACAACAATTTTCTTCAAATTGGAGGAGCCCTAGTTGGAAACTTGGGGAGCTCTGGTGGTAAACTGGCCACTGGCTACAGGTGGATGAGGAGGAGGAGCCCTGAAGTGAACAGATGGTGCTCCAACATTTTTCCCCATTTGAAGTTGCTGGTGTATTGTGGGGCCTTGCAAATGTGGTATGAGGCTCTTCTTTCACCATGCCCATTCCTCAGTTGTTAACTCACTTTTATGCCTATGAAGATTAGCCTCCAAAAGTTCATCAAACTCAATAGTGAGATCAGTAATATCATCATTATTCACAATTGGTGGGGCAATCAGTAATATCATCACTATTCACTGCCATTAAATAAACACCGACAAATCATCATTTTAAAGAACAATACCAAGATTTCATCTACTGAAGTGCAGCTTGATTGTGGAGGAGGATCAACACTCCCACCTGATGCTCCTTCAATCTAAACATATCCAAAAATCACAAATTTGTCAAGTAAACATATCCAAAAAGTTACAGATCCTTCAATCTAAACATATCCAATAATTACAGTTAAATTCTCACTTGAGATATAAGCATATCATAATCAGAAATTAAAGGAATCATACCTCTTTGATTTTATAACCAGCTGAATTATGGCCTTTGCCACCACATTTTTTGCAAGTCATTGTTCTGACTTTTGGTTGAATTATGGCACTTGCACCTTGAGCCTATAGAAATCAGAATTTTAGGGTTAGTACAATCAGACAAGACATAACTAAATAAACTAAAAGAATCAATAGTCAGACAATTCATACCTCTTTGTTTTTACAACCAGCAGAATTATGGCCTTTGCCACCACATTTTTTGCAAGTGAGGGTGGTCTGTTGCCTTTTCAACTTCTTCTTTCCAGTCTTTTTAGCCTTCTCATCAGGCTCTAACCTCCTTTTCTTTGCTTTTTTTCCCTCTTTTGGTCTTCTCCCCAAAATTAGGGGGCAGTGGAGGGATATACAAGGTCTCACCCCATAAAGCCTCATAGCTCATGCCAAAGATAGGATGCTCATATGCCTTCATGTACCTTCAATCTTCAGTATAGCCTTTCTCTTAGCATTGTACACCTACTGCCTTGACACCATTAGTCTTGTATCATGAGATAAATCAAGCATGAACCCAGATATACCCCTTTCGGCATCTGATTCCCATCTATGAAGGAATCTCTCACTCAACCAAGTAGAAGTCAAGTTCTTCACTTTTTGAGTAGGTGCACAGGTGTGTTTGTCCTCATAGACCCTAATCTGAAATGCTATTTCATCCTTTCTTCCCACAGCATTGATTTTCCACTTACAGTTATCATCATCACACCTAGCATAAATCCTCCTAGCATCATTTTTAGTGAAACGGATGCTCCTCTTGTGTTTAATGGCATGAGACTGAGCAGCTTTCTTAAACTCTGACTTTGTTGAGAATATCTGACTTACAGTGAATTGTGGGTCAAAGGTGGTGTTAGGATTGAAGATAGGATAATTAGGCTCATCATTGTCTTCATCAGAAATCCTGTTCTCATCAAAGTCATATTCATCACCCCCATCAACAACATCTGGATCTCCCTCCACATCACTGTTATCTTCATCTTCCTCATCCAAATCTTCAACACTAACTCCCCTCAAATTATCAGTACCCACTTGCCTAGGAGCATCCAATTCTACTTGACCAAAGTTGGTACTTGGTAAGATATTCTCTTCATCTATGGCCTCTAAATCACCCTCCACATGATCTATATTTTCATCAAACTCCTCATCATCAGAGGAAGACAACTCATTCCCTATTAAGTAGTCAGGATCTTCACCAGACTCTATTTCCTCTTGTTCCCCCTCTACTGGCAAGGATTCAGCATATATGTGAATCTTCCTAAACACAAGAAACTTACTTGCCCACTGTCTAAGGCCATTATCATCAATGCATAACTTAAACACCTTATCTTTGATCCCAACTTGGTAATTTTGAACATTGTTAACCCCTGCCTGTTTACTAAACCCATCTAAGTCTTTTGTGCTAACCTCAGTAGCTTTGACCCAATCAAACACAACTGTCTCCCAACCCACATACTGAGTCAAGGGCATATTCTGAAATGTGCCCCCAAAATGCAAAACTACAGTGAGATAGTCACTTTTACAATCTGTAAAACAGAACAAAACAAAAAAGAGATGTGTTAAGTTCAAACAATGTGCGTAAAGGGACCACTGGTCTCGACTTTTTGAAGGGAAGGAATCTTTTCAGAAAAAAACAAACAATAAATCACCAAGCACCACAAATCGCATACCATATTTTGGGATGGGCCACTTCAATGCGTTTTTCCTACGCACAAAAACCATATCTTCGTCACTTTTGCTGCAGCGATTAGGGTTGCATCTTCGTCTTCTCAAATGCATCGCGCCGCTCTTGTAGCGTAGCATCGCGCTGCGCGCTGCTCTTGTAGATTACCGCCGGCCTGATCCTGTAGAGATTAAGGTTGAACCTTTGTCGTGATTTGGGGATTTTACGATAGGGTTCATCGCGATTTGGGTTTGAGATTCGGAAGTGGATTGTGTGTTTGTGTTTGTGAAGGTAGGGTTTTTGATTTGGGGATTTGATTTTTACCGGGCGACTTCAATTTTGAAGTGCGATTTCAATTTTAACTGATTTTTAGCATTTTTTGTTTTTAGATTAAACGGTTTTAATTTTTTATTAGGTGTCTGATGAGTGTCTGATGATGTGTCCTTAGTAATGTTCTGATTGGTTATTAAATTCTAGTCAGCGTGACACGTCGTGCCCAGTCACGCCCTCGCTGGAAACCCCCAATTTAAAGCTGCACGTGATCTGCACGTGAGAAAAAACAGCGTCGTTTCGTGTCGTTTACCGACGCCGATGAAAATTGGGGTCAAAATTGTACAATTCAAACTTTTTTGGGACTGATTTTGAAACTCGAAGTTTCTTGGGACTATTTCAAAAAAGGTGAAAAGTTATTGGACCATTTTGAATCAAATCCCACGGATAGTGCAACATTTCTCCCATTTTCCCCTACTGGTAGGAGAAACAACTTCTTCTGAAATTTTCTATTTGATACATTTCAAATGGAGGACTCAAATGTCATTGACTCATCTTCTTTATCTCAAGAAAAGGAGCCTTCAGGTAAGGACCTTGAATCCATTCTTGTATATTGTAGTTCTAAAGATTTGCGTGAAATTTTGTACGAGTTTATAGAGGCGCATCCTACCACTGTACACTTAGAAGCACACAACATAGAGTGCATTTTGACCAAGAAGAAATTTGACTTCGTAGTCAAAGCTTTTGAGATTCAGGGCCCTTACGAGGCCAAGTTTCCTGAACCGGCTGATAGACCTTGTCATTAAACAGGAGAGTTATGTATGCTCGTAGAAGCCTTTGAGTCGGGTTTTAGGCTAATGCCTATTTTCAGGCTGCTCTTCATGCTTCAAAAGGCAGAGACCGAGGCATATGGAGCTCGCAAGAAGAATGAGGAGCTTGAGGTCAAGTTGGATATGGTGGTACCAGCTTTTCTACAGTCAGCGGATTACAAGGGTCGCATTCATGCTTATGCCCAGTCCCGTGTCCCGGATACTTATAAGGCATGTTTCACTCATATTGTGGGGGAGATTGAGAGGGTTGCTCCAGACTTTAATACTTCAGTCTTAAAGAACCCTTTTGCTACTGCCCCTATTGTGACTTTACCTGCTCCAGGCCCTTCATTCTCAGTTCTTCCTAGCACTCCTACCCCTTCTTCGGATCATGCTCCTTTCATTCCTGATCATGTGTTGGACAAGGAGATGGGATTGTCAGAGTACTCTATCCCTTAGTTTCATTATCTTTACTTAGACTCATGGTGACCCTGCGTGGTCTTAGAGTACTAGTGAC
The DNA here is from genome assembly GCA_033398695.1 of Orobanche coerulescens. Classification (NCBI taxonomy): domain Eukaryota; kingdom Viridiplantae; phylum Streptophyta; class Magnoliopsida; order Lamiales; family Orobanchaceae; genus Orobanche; species Orobanche coerulescens. The sequence continues at coordinate 60,101,155 of CM065803.1, forward strand.
CCTGCGTGGTCTTATCTTTATTTATTGTTGGATGATTGCCCTTCGGGGCTTTATTTGTATTTTTATAAACTCTATATTTATTTCTTCGTAGTGTTTTGCTTCTTGGCATAGCTGTGTAGGTTTCATGAGTAGAATAACAAGTTTAAGAAAAAATACTAAGGGATTTTCGTTATGATAAGGGGCACTTGGCCCAAACAAGATTCAATCATCAAATTTGAGAATAAGTTCTACCCCCTAGTGGTCACAACGTTTTTATTCAAAAGATAATTCTATGAAACGGTTTTGAAGCAAAATACTCCTAAATCTACTGATAAAAAATCCTAAGATTTGGTGCATGCCATGTTCTGGGTATCTCCATGCCCCCAGTGTCTACAACTGATAAGATCGTGGACCTCTGGTCTTCTTGACTTTGTATGGTCCTTCCCAGTTAGGGGATAACTTGCCACCCTCACCAGGGGCTGATCCTTCCAACTTTCTAAGAACTAGATATCCTTATTTGAAGTAGCTTCCCTTAACTCGAAGGTTATAGTAGGCTGAAGCCTTCTTCTTGTACTCCAGTATTCTAGCGTAGGCCTCATCATGAGCTTCATCAACTAAATCTAATGCTGCTTTCAGACCCTCTTGGTTAGCTTCTTCATCAAATTGTCCCACATGGAGGGATGTAAGAGCAACTTCTATAGGGACTACTGCCTGAGTTCCGTAAGCCAACATGAAAGGAGTTGCTCCAGTAGAAGTCTTTGAAGTGGTTCGATATGACCACAAGACACATAACAACTCATCCACCCATCCTCCTCTTTCCTTATCAAGTCTTTTCTTCATGTTGGGTTTTACGTGTATCTAATACAATAAAATTGAGTAGAACGCAATGGAATAAATTAACGAAAAACCCAGACGAGGATCTACATGCAGTAATTTAATTTATTTATTAAGAGTTCGTCGAATTACCTTAATTCGAAGAACGGATCTGAACCGGACTAGAAGCAGATGAATATCTCCTTCCTCTTTGGGTGATCCACACACGAACAATTTCACAAGCCGGATTGCTAGATCCTTATGAATAATATTGATAAATAGTACAACACAAGTTCCTTACTAGAAGGATTGTACTATCGATCAAGATCAACTAAAGGAAGACAAGATGATCAATATTAATCTTCTACAGTAGAAGAATTTCGGCCAGTCTAGTGAGACCAAGAGGGGGGATATTTTTCTATTTGGCTAAGATTGTGTAATTTTCTTCTTGTTACAACTCCTTGTCCAAGACTTTATAGTTATACTAAGTAAACCCTAGAGTCAAGACTCTAGTATTTACTTAGTTGCCCCTCAACTTATTAAATAATATAATATATATAATATCCAATATTATATATATTACTTATTATTTAATCTCCTGATAAATATAATATCCAATATTATATTTACTATTCCCAGTTGATATATATTCCTACTTGTCAATAATTGTCGTACGTGCGACCCAAAGGCTTATATTATGTTGGCAAATATTTAATACTTTATTAAATAATAAATCATAAGCGGCCTCTAGCAAGACATTATGATTACCCAAATAATATAAGTTAATAGTCCATTAAACCTTTTAACGTGTCAAATCCCTTTGTCACGCGATATCATATTTGAACTAAGTCATGGAGTGTGTCATACTTATTTATGTTCAAATGCTTTCTCGATCTTAAGTAGACTGATTGAATCAAATGACTCTTCATTTGAGCATGGCTATGCATTTCCTTCAGTCCTACTTATCGAGGGGCCCAACAGATATCTCTCTCACTAAGGAGAGGGACAAATCTCCATTTCGATTATTCATTGCCCTCTACATGACTCCCACTAATCCTGATGGCTAACCTTTATGATCACCATGTTTCAGATGACATTGGATTACGTCAAGGCATAGCTGTTATCATGTTGGACTCTATGATAATCTCAGGTTCAAGGATTTATTGACATACTGTTATATTGAGATTCACTTATGATATTTCCATACAGTGATCTCAATGCGGGTCTGTCCAGTATTAGTTCTCCAACCAATACCCATAATATTGATCCGTACCATACGCATAATCATCCGATGATTATCAATCAAACTTATACTAGTATATTAATCACTTGAGTCTCTACTCAACGCGATTGTACCAGGGACATTTGAATAATCTTATTATTCGTGAATAACTATTATTTGATGATTATAATATTAAAACATGTACACATTATAATAATCAACGAGAAATAAATGATATCAAATAACTTTATTTAAATGTGACAATTACAAATCTAGGCACATCGAATGTCCTAGGGCACTATTCCCAACAATCTCCCACTTGCACTAGGACCATTCATTCATGACTTTTAGTCCTATCGCTCTAGCATGCTCAACATGCTTTCTTTGTGAGAGAGGCTTGGTAAGTGGATCTGAAATATTCTCTTCCGTTGCTACTTTGTATATTGTAATATCTCCTCGTCTGACAATCTCTCTGACTAGGTGATATTTTTTGAGTATATATTTGGAATTATGATGGGACCTAGGTTCTTTAGCTTGTGCAATAGCACCATTATTGTCACAATAAAGGCTTATGGGACCCTGTATGGTCGGCACCACTCCTAGTTCGGTAACGAACTTCTTGATCTATACGGCTTCCTTAGCTGCATCCGATGCCGCCAGGTACTCAGCTTCTGTAACATAATCAGCAACCGTGCTTTGCTTGGAACTCTTCCAACTCACAACACCTCCATTCAATACAAACACATAACCAGTTTGCGATTTAAAATCATCTCTGTCAGTTTCGAAACTTGTATCGACGTAACCATTTACAGCCAGCTCGTTTCCCACCCCTCCATAAACTAGGAAATCATCCTTAGTTCTTCTCAAGTACTTTAGGGTGGTTTTCACTGCTGTCCAGTGACTTTCACCTGGATTCGATTGGTATCGACTTGTCATGCTAAGGGCAAACGATACATCTGGTCGAGTACACATCATCAGGTTCTGGATGAACAAAACCTTCAGGTTGTGTCATATACATATCCTCGAGTAAGTTTCCATTAAGGAATGTTGTTTTGACATCCATTTGCCATATTTTATAATCATAGTATGCGGCAATGGCAAATAAAATTCTAATTAATTTAAGCATGACTACTCGCGAAAAGGTCTCATCATAGTCAACACCATGAATCTGTCTATAACCTTCTAGCTTTATAGGCTTGCAGATTATCATACATGTCTTTCTTCCTTTTATAGACCCATTTGCACCCAATGGTTTTAACACCCTCAGGTGGATCTATGAAGTTCTAAACTTGATTGTCATACATGGACTGCATCTCTGACTTCATGGTTTCTAGCCATTCCTCGGATCTGCGAGGGACTTGTGTACTTTGAACTGGATCTTCAACTGATTGTTGAGTCTGTTCAGTTTCCATCGGTGAATCAATGTCTTCTTGTGGTTCTCGAGTTTCCTCGAGAATTACTCTTCTCCCACTGTCTCTTTTGGAAATAAATTCCTTTTCTAAGAAGACAGCATTTCGAGCAACAAAAACTTTGTTCTCAGCGGGCTTATAAAAGTAGTATCCTTTAGTTTCCTTAAGATATCCTACAAATAAACATCTTTCAAGTCTGGCTGCCAGTTTGTCAAACACTTGGCGCCTTACGAACGCTTCACAACCCCAGATCTTTAGAAAAGACAAGTTTGGTCTCTTACCAGTCCATTTCTCAAATGGTGTCTTTTCAACTGCTTTAGATGGAACACAGTTAAGGGTGAATGCTGTTGTTTCTAAGGCATGGCCCCAAAATAATAATGGAAGCTCAGTTCGACTCATCATGGATCGAACCATATCTAACAAAGTTCGATTCCTCCTCTCGGACACTCCGTTATGCTGAGGTGTTCCGGGAGTAAGTTGTGAAACAATTCCATAACTCCTAAGATGATCATCGAATTCTTGACTCAAGTATTCGCCACCTCGATCCGATCGAGGGGCTTTGATTGTCTTGCCAAGTTGATTCTGTACTTCATTCTGGAATATTTTGAACATTTCAAAAGATTCATGTTTATACTTCATAAGATAAACATATCCATATCGGCTAAAATCATCGGTAAATGTAATTGCTATCCGCCTCTGGCATGAGTGCTAAGAGGTCCACATACATCAGTGTGTATTAGGCCTAATAGATCACTAGCCCTTTCTCTATGACCGGTGAAAGGATTCTTCGTCATCTTGCCCAATAAACAAGATTTGCATGTCCCATATGATTCATAGTCAAAGGAGTCTAAAAGTCCATCATTATGGAGTTTAGAAATGTGTTTCTCATTTATGTGACCAAGTCGACAATGCCATAAGTAAGTCGGATTAGAATCATTGAGCTTAGGTTTCTTGGATGCAATGTTATAGACTTCCAAAGTGTCGGACTCATCTTGATCAATTTTGTAAAGGCCAGTATATAACTTTGTAGTACCATAAAGCAAGTCATCAAAGAAAATACGAATAATCTTATTCTTAATAGGAAATTTGTAACCTTCACAATCTAATGTAGAAACTGAAATAATATTTTTATTCATAGCAGGAACATAATAGCAATTGTTTTGAACTAACAATAGCCCATTGGATAAAACTAGATCATAAGTTCCTACGGCTAGTGCAGCAACTCTTGCTCCATTGCCAACTCTTAGATCCACTTCCCCTTTCTTCACCTCTCTACTGCTTCTCAACCCCTGCACATTTGTACAAATGTGAGATCCACATCCAGTATCCAATACCAAGGGGTTAGAAGTAGATAAGTTAACTTCTATAACAAATATACCTGTGGTAGTCTCACTATCCTTAGTACGCTTTAGCTCTTCCAAGTAAACCTTGCAATTTCTTTTCCAGTGTCCTGGTTTATTGCAATGATGGCAATTTCTATCTTTGGGAGCTTTAACCTAGAAAACTGGCTTAGTAGAGTTTTTAGATTGGGAACTTTTGCCTTACCTTTGCCCTTACCTTTGTTCTTAAAGGACTTTCCTTTTGCTGACCATCAGCACGTGGCTTGGTTTCTTCTTAATATTCTGCTCAGTCGTTTTAAGCATCCCATGCAGCTCAGTAATAGACTTCTCCATCTCATTCATATTATAGTTCATAATGAACTGACCGAAACTTTCAGGCAATGAGTTTAGGATCACATCCGTGGAGCGCTCCTTAAAAAGTGGAAAACCAAGCCTTTCAAGATGATCAATATATCCTTTCATATTGAGTACATGAGCGCTGACAGATGTCCCCTCAACCATCTAGCAAGCATATAAGGCTTGAAAGGTCTCATACCTCTCTTGCCTAGCATGCTTCGAGAAAGTTTCCTTGAGGTGAGCATTGAGCTCATAAGCCTCCATCTCCTCCAGATTCTTCTGAAGTTCTGGGCAAATGGTAGCCAACATAAGACAACTGACATCAATGGAATCATCACAATGTTTCTTCCATTTGTCTTTTTTTCCTTTGTTTGCATTGTCAGTTGGCTCATCGGGAATTTCTTCCTCAAGAACATACAACTTTCTTTCTTACTTGAAAACTATTTGTTAGGATAAGTGCCCTAGGACATTCGATGTGCCTAGATTTGTAATTGTCACATATAAATAAAGTTATTTGATATCATTTATTTCTCGTTGATTATTATAATGTGTGCATGTTTTAATATTATAATAATCGAATAATAGTTATTCACGAATAATAAGATTATTCAAGTGTCCCTGGTACAATCGCGTTGAGTAGAGACTCAAGTGATTAATATACTAGTATAAGTTTGATTGATAATCATCGGATGATTATGCGTATGGTACGGATCAATCTTATGGGTATTGGTTGGAGAACCAATACTGGACATACCCGCATTGAGATCACTGCATGGAAATGTCATAAGTGAGTCTCAATATAACAGTATGTCAATAAATCCTTGAACCTGAGATTATCATAGAGTCCAACATGATAACTGTTATGCTTTGACGTAATCCAACGTTATCTAAAACATGGTGATCATAAAGGTTAGCGATCGAGATTAGTGGGAGTCATGTAGAGGGCAATGAATAATCAAGATGGGGATTTGTCCCTCTCTTAAGTGAGAGAGATATCTGTTGGGCCCCTCGATAAGTAAGACTGAAGGAAATGCATGGCCATGCTCAAATGAAGAGTCATTTGATTTAATCATTCTACTTAAGATCGAGAAAGCATTTGAACATAAATAAGTATGACAGACTCCATGACTTAGTTCAAATATGATATCGCGTGACAAAGGGATTTGTTACGTTAAAAGGTTTAATGGACTATTAACTTATATTATTTGGGTAATCATAATATATTGCTAGAGGCCGCTTATGATTTATTATTTAATAAGTTATTAAATAATTGCCAACATAATATAAGCCTTTTAGGTCGCACGTACGACAATTATAGACAAGCAGGAACAAATATCAACTGCGAATAATAAATATAATATTGGATATTATATTTATGAGAAGATTAAATAATAAGTAATATATATAATATTAGATATATATATATATATTGTATTATGTAATAAGTTGAGGGGTAACTAAGCAAATACTAGAGTTTGACTCTAGGGTTTACTTAGTATAAATATAAGGTCTTGGACAAGGAGTTGTTAATTGGAACACAAGACCTATGTTGGTAATCGATCCACCTTGGCATCCACTTAAGATCCACCTTGGCATCCACTTAAGCGCTCCAGGCAGCCGACCAGCCGAGCAGATCCTGGAGCCGAACCGGTCATAGACCCGATTGTTTCGGGCTCACAAAGAACCAGACCGGGCAGAGACATTAGGGCCGACCCGGGATCCGACCCGGAAGGGCCGAGCAGACCCTATATGAATACGCTCCAAACCATAATCATAGACAAGACCGACCAGAATAGCGGGAAGCCCGAGGGCCGACCCCGTTGTCGGTCGCAACAGATAAGTATTGCCAAAAACACGAAGAACAGGCAGACAGGACAATAAAGGAGGGCTGTCATACCCATTCCCAAAGCAAGCCTAAGAAGGTGACACGCGTCAAAGAAGTCACTACACTGCGACAAGTGTCATAAGCCTGTTCACCTAAATCTTCCTGCTGTCATCTCACGAATGGCTGACATTGCCTATATATATGCCAGGGGAATGTACAATAAAAGGACTTTTGAAAAAAAGATGAAAATATATAGAGAGAGAGAAAAAAGAGAGATAGAAAAGAGAGAAAAGAGAAAAGGATAAGACTTGTAATTAACAAGCACCAGCTGTACGGACCGGCCAAAATATTTTCGGCCCGGCTCTACTCTTTATCAAGATCATTAATAAAATTTAATGGTCCAATACTTTTCATTTAGTTTATGCATCCCTATTATTATTTTCTACGTGGCTTCGATCCATTCGTCCAGATCAGCACACGTGACGTTGACCAAATCAGACGTCAACAGATTGGCGCTAGAAGAAGGGCAACCTCCGGGAGCTTGAGCAAGTCGCTCAAGCTATGACTACAAGTTCTGAATATAATCAGCCCGCCACAAAGAAGGGAAACCCGTTCAAATTGGCGGAGCGCTTCGGCATACCTTGCGTTCATCCGGGAATAGTCGCCCTCACCAATAAGTGGCGATGTGAAAGTATAGGAATCATCGTAATTGTGAGTTGAAAGCATAGGAATCATCGTAACAAGGAGCTGAAAGCACAGGAGCCATTGTGACCATGAGTTCCTGCCCAACTCAACTGACCTTTTAAAGGTCATAACTTAGGGGATATCGAGCATAGTTTAAAGCTCTAGAAAAATTTCCCAAAGAATCCCCTTATATTCTTCAAATTAAAGTTGCAATCAACATACACTGCAACTACCAAGGACTCCACAATATCTGCAAGTGCTTTCGAAATTCCCATCAGGTCCCCGCAAAGATCCTGGTAATCCGGATGGCACTAGACCAGCTAACGAAAATGTCTCCAAGTATTGAGCCATGTGTTAGAGAAGCAGCGACGGCACTTGCAAGTGAATTGGAAGTCGAAGCAAAAGTAATCTGTTAAGATGCAAGCGAGAAAACTCAGGCCGCTATCAGGCAAAAAATTAGGTTGAGATCAGAGGGAAACATCGGAACCTAATGAGTTTTCCGCATAAGCGCCCGAACAGCGGCCATTAGGATGCCAACGACGAAACTCAAAACTCGAAGTGATGAAAAAGCTGCAGAAAGTGGAAAATATTAATAAAACTGAAATGAGCAAAGGGCATAATCTTTATAAGGAGATATGAAAGATAAAAAGTCCCCACCTTTCACCAATCATTCGGGAGGTAAGGAAAGAGGGGTCAGGCCAACCGAGCAACCCAGGAGGACTTAAAGCACTAATCTTACAACTACCGGCCCGAGGAGAACTCCACTGCAACCCGCACCGCCTTCGCTCTATCGGAAAGTACGGACCGACATCCGGCCTATCTGATGCCGAGCTCGGATGCGCCCCTGTAGAGCTGGCCTATGCACTCATACTAGCCCACTGAAAACAAGCACGGGAATGGCCCTCGCCGGCCCCGGCCAACGTTTGCTCTGCTCGGCCACTTGCTCAGGCTTTCTAGTCCCCAACTACAAGATGGAATATGAAGCCCTCGGGGCCGATCCGGAAATAACGACCTCCCTCGGCCCTGATCCCATCACTATCTTTGGAACGATTCTCATATAGAGGCTAATACGAGCCCAGAGAGCCCGGTTTGGTCAATTCCTTCGACCCGGCTCGGACCTGGTGGTACGATCGTCAAAAATTGTAACACCCTCCGCGAACCAAGAAACGACCAGACCACCTCATCGGCAGCCGAACAACGCGAGTTGCAAGGACGGACACGGCCTCCAGTTCCATGCCCCCAGCACAGCATGGTACCCACAAAAATTAGAGTACTTCAACCTGGACCCATCCGGGTTGCCATTGAAGGAGCCTTGCGCAGGGGCATCCAGTCCTGTCACCAAAAGGCTTATTCGTGTACGCCCTCACAAAGGTTCCCAAGCGAACACACGACAACCCCTTCGGCGGCCCAACATCGGCCCACAAATCGCTTCGACAAGGGTGTTACTGGTCGAGTCAGAGGAAGGTGCCATTGGGCTGGGGTAAAGATACGCCCGTTGCCAAACCTTCGCTTCTTAGATCCAAAACTCGTATGAAACCCACTTGCGTTTATGGCCTACCGCCATTCGTCAAAGGGACGATCGTCCGGGTCGGTCCCCCCGTCTAGAAGATGAAGTTGGGATAACAGTACGCAGTCGTCGCGATTGGTTATTTTGCAAAAGCAGGTCGGGGCCGAACCACTAGCGCGAACAACCGAACAAAAAATAAACAATTTTATGCGAAAGTCACTCAGGACCCCTTAGTCCGTCACATCCGATATAACCACAATGACGAGGAAGAACCTCAGGCGTTCTGCGACGACCTCCATATACGAAGCGACTTATCCATGTCGCACAATTCACAATCCAACGGACAAGTCGAGGCGATTAACGCGATTATGAAACAGTACCTCAAGACCCGCCTCGAAAAGCGCAAAGGGTCACGGCCTGAAGAAATCCCTGACGACTTGGCCATGCATCGGTCCGCCACTTGAGAAATATCTTCGTAGCCTCCGGCACTGAGGCGATGACCCCGGTCGAGATTGGAGCACACGCCCACCGGAGAACCCATTTCGAAGAACAAGATCAATGTGACCCTAAAAACCTGGGCCTTATCACCAAAAAACAGAACCAAGCAGAAAGGCGGAATACCATCTATAAAGATAACTCCCAAGGTTCATCATCAAAGCCTCCAGATCGAAGACCTCATTCTTAAACAAGTATTGGGGCCGGATCTGGGACCTCCTGAACCCAAGTGGCAATGACCGTACGAAAATAACGAAGCCCTTGAGAACGGGGTTTGCTAGCTAGAGTATATGAATGACCACAGATTAATTCATTCAACGAAGGCCATGTCCTTAAAAAGGTATTATCAATAAAAATTCAACTATTTCATCTCTAATTCAAATGCACTATAAGACCGAGCACGCCTCGGCACCTCGAATGACCGGCTCCTCCGGCACTATAAGACCGAGCACGCCTCGGCACCTCGAATGACTGGCTCCTCCGGCACTATAAGACCGAGCACGCCTCGGCACCTCGAATGACCGGCTCCTCCGGCACTGTAAGACCGAGCTCGCCTCGGCACCTCGAATGACCGGCTCCTCCGGCACTATAAGACCGAGCACGCCTCGGCACCTCGAATGACCGGCTCCTCCGGCACTATAAGACCGAGCACGCCTCGGCGCCATGAATGACCGGCTCCTCCGGCACTATAAGACCGAGCACGCCTCGGCACCTCGAATGACCGGCTCCTCCGGCACTATAAGACCGAGCACGCCTCGGCACCTCATAAGACCGGCCCATCCGGCACTATAAGTCCGAGTTCGCCTCAGCACCTCATAAGACCGGCCCATCCGGAACTATAAGACCGAGTTCGCCTCGGTACCTCATAAGACCGGCCCATCCGGCACTATAAGTCCGAGTTCGCCTCGGCACCTCATAAGACCGGCCCATCCGACACTACAAGACCGAGTTCGCCTCGGCACCACATAAGACCGGCCCATCCGGCACTATAAGACCGAGTTCGCCTCGGCACCTCATAAGACCGACCCATCCGGCACTATAAGTCCGAGTTCGCCTCGGCACCTCATAAGACCGGCCCATCCGGCACTATAAGACCGAGTTCGCCTCGGCACCTCATAAGACCGGCCCATCCAACACTACAAGTCCGAATTCACCTCGGCACCTCATAAGACCGGCCCATCCGGCACTATAAGATCGAGTTCGCCTCGGCACCTCATAAGATCGGCCCATCCGGCACTACAAGTCCGAATTCGCCTCGGCACCTCATAAGACCGGCCCATCCGGCACTACAAGTCCGAGTTCGCCTCGGCACCTCACAAGACCAGCCTGTCCGGCACAATCAACAAAGGGCGAACAGAAAAGACAGCGGCCAGACCAACCGGGCCCAAACACAAAAAAAAAGAGCAACAAAGGCCATAAAAAGATTCCATTCATTCAAAATAAGCCGTTCCATATCAGAATACAAAGTCAAAGAAAAACGGCACGCAGGCCATACATGGAATAAAACAAAAATCTACTCGGCCCTGTCCTCATGACCGGTCGCCTGAAAAGACTGTCCTTCACCTTCGCCAGACGGAATCACCACCGGATCTTCGACAACTTCGGCGACCTTCGGCTCATCATCTCCGAGAGTTTCAATCTTCAGGTCGGCCGCCTGAGACTTTATATAGGCCTGGACCTCCTCAACGGTCTTCCCTTCCTTCATGAGATCCAATATCTCATAGCAGGTGGAGACATAGTTAAGGTTGATCAACTCCTCGTACTCGGGTGTCTTCTGGAAAGTAGCCGCCCCGTCGGCAAGGCCCCTGGCATAACCCGCAGCTTCACAGGTCTGGACCCGCTCGGTCAATTGCTCAAGATGGGCCTTAGTACTGTGCAAATAGGCCTCGTGCTCGGCCCTGATGTCCAGGCACCGTCTTTGCGCTTTCTCGGCCGCCGTGGCCATCTCGTCGGCCTTCCCTTTCCAGATGTTGGCCTCAAAGGCCCGGCTCTCCAGAAGCTCCATCTCACCCTTCAGAGAGGTCATCTCCTCCTCCAGAGACCTGATAAGCGAAGGGCAGAGGTGGTGCTCCTTCTGTAAGGCCTTGAGATCGGCCTCTGCCTTTTTGTGTTTCTCAACCAAGGCCGTCAGCTCCCCAGCGGCCTTCACATAGGTGCACAACGCCCGGCCCAAAATAGCATTTCCAAATTGGATCTGCTAAATAGAAAAAGAAAAAGAGGAAGAAAAGCAAGCTTACCGGGAAAGTCTATGTGAAATCGGAGAAGAAGAAAAATCGCCAGAAAAAATCTTTCTCTGCAACAACGCGGAAAAATGGCGAAAGAAGCAATAGAGAAGAAGGTTCCCTATATTTATGGGATAAAAAAGGGCATTAAATGCCAAAGCACATGAAGCGGCGATTCCTGATAAGTCATCACGAAGATCAAAAACGCGTGAAACACAACGGCAAATCATGTCCCGCCACGCGTCCCCTTTATTATGACTCTTGAAGACCCCGAGGTCAAATCGATGCAACTCTCGAAGAGACGTCCCTTCAAGGGATCTTATCCATCCCCAAGCCGGATCGGCCTCAGTCTGAAACGACTCCAGCACCGGCCAACCCGGCACGGCCCTGGACTCGGGGGCCCTTGTTGGTAATCGATCCACCTTGGCATCCACTTAAGATCCACCTTGTCATCCACTTAAGCGCTCCAGGCAGCCGACCAGCCGAGCAGATCCTGGAGCCGAACCGGTCATAGACCCGATTGTCTCGGGCTCACAAAGAACCAGACCGGGCAGAGACATTAGGGCCGACCCGGGATCCGACCTGGAAGGGCCGAGCAGACCCTATATGAATACGCTCCAAACCATAATCATAGACAAGACCGACCAGAATAGCGGGAAGCCCGAGGGCCGACCCCGTTGTCGGTCGCAACAGATAAGTATTGCCAAAAACACGAAGAACAGACAGACAGGACAATAAAGGAGGGCTGTCATACCCATTCCCAAAGCAAGCCTAAGAAGGTGACACACGTCAAAGAAGTCACTACACTGTGACAAGTGTCATAAGCCTGTTCACCTAAATCTTCCTGCTGTCATCTCACGAATGGCTAACATTGCCTATATATATGCCAGGGGAATGTACAATAAAAGGACTTTTGAAAAAAAGCTGAAAATATATATAGAGAGAGAAAAAAGAGAGATAGAAAAGAGAGAAAAGAGAAAAGGATAAGACTTGTAATTAACAAGCACCAGCTGTACGGACCGGCCAAAATATTTTCGGCCCGGCTCTACTCTTTATCAAGATCATTAATAAAATTTAATGGTCCAATACTTTTCATTTAGTTTATGTATCCCTCTTATTATTTTCTACATGGCTTCGATCCATTCGTCCAGATCAGCACACGTGACGTTGACCAAATCAGACGTCAACAACATAAAATCGCCCCCTCCAAGAACAAGAAAAAAATCGACCTCTACTTCCTACTGTAGGAGAGCGAAGTCGGTCGTCTAATCCTCTTTCCTTAGTTGATCTTGATCAATAGTACAATCCTTCTAGTAAGGAATTTGTGTTGTACTATTTATCAATATTATTCGTAAGAATCTAGCAATCCGGCTTGTGGAATTGTTCGTGTGTGGATCACTAAAAGAGGAAGGAGATATTCATCTGCTTCTAGTCCGGATCTAGAACTTGTAATACCCTCGCCTTTAATATTGTATTTTCTGATTTAAACTAAGTATTTTCGCACCATATCTGTGTTGTTGTAGCAAGTATATCGACGAATTATGTTAAGTTGGAATCGTGGTCATTCATACTATATAAATTATTGGGTGATATTGGGAGAATTACATTTATGCTTGTTATAGAACTTAACGTACGTTAAATTATCTTCCTTACGTACGCTATGTACGTAGCCTTACGTACGTAACATTCATATGTTAACGTACGTAATGCGAGAGATCCATCAACAGCCCGCCTTTCGGCGGGTGGGGCCGAGTGGGGGTAGGTGGTCGGGAGTCGATCGCGACAGCCAAGTCAACGGCTATTACGTACGTAATAGCTATATACTTACGTACGTAACGAATTGCGTGTTTTGAGGCAGAAAGATCTGATGAAATTGGTTACGTACATAATGATCATGAGATTACGTACGTAAGGACTATAACATATGTTAACCACTTTCGTTAACGTACGTAATGCCGAGTTCAGATTATAAAAGTATGACTTGCCATTCATTTCCTACTCGACCCTTTCAACCTCCCAACTGAGAAAAACGATTCCCTTCCCTGCCAAATCCGTTTCTAGCCCTTCTAACTTGTGTTGGAGCTTCAGCACTTGATTGGTGACTTGGAGATTTGGAGATTGAAGTGTGTACCTTGAAGTGTTGGTGTTGTTCTTCATTTTGAGGTTGGTCTTTCTTTAACTCATATTAAATCCATGCTTATGATGATGTTAGTAGATAAATACTTCACATGATGTTAGTTTAAGCTAGTGTAAACATGATAAGTTAATTGAATCATGTTCAAACTAAGTGAAGATTAACATTAAGGGTGTTAGTATTACTTCTTGATGTACATAACTTCATAATATGGTTGTGTTGATAATGATATGTATAAAACCTGATGTATAACATGATAATTGGAAGTTGATTATAGTCTCAACACTAGGAACATGTTAAGGATGAAATCCTTAATGATTAGAGGTGGGAGATATTAAACTTGTCTTGAACATTCAATTGATTCTTGAAGGTATTATGGAACCATGAATTTTGGCCTCTTAAACCAACACCTTAGTAATAAAATTGTTGAAAGAATTATGTTAACCCTTTGGAGATGATCTTCACGGATGGGATGAAGTTACTTTTAAAATTTCAAGTATCCAATGATATAACTAGGCTTTTAATAAATTCTTCAAAAGTAAAACAATGGATTTTGATAGAAGGAAGTTGTAATCTTCATATGATCAAGTTAATCGATTTCGTTGATAACTTAAAAGGATGTTAATCGCTACATTAATATGTTAATAATGTTCTTAAGAGGATTGTAGTGAATATGGTGATGGAAATGCGGTAGATGAGTAGCCGAATTCCATTTCATTAATCCGTATGTATCAAGAGACATAAATTAAGATGATGTTCTTAGTTCACTAAAAACTTGAGCTTATGCTTCATATAGGAATCAGTTTTAATGTAATCATTGGACGTAATTAAACACAAACTTATATTGTAATCGGAAGTGCCGATGATTTGAAAAGATGCTTTCACAATGTTACATTGGTAATAAACTGGACTTCAAGTATTTGACATTAATGTTAGAATGTGTGAATGAACATGATAAACATATGATGATTTGTAATAGGAATGTTAAAGTAATTAATAGGATAACTAATTTATTCAAATTAAGTTGCGAATATTGTTTATGTAATGATACCGTTATCGTACGAATATGTTGTTGAATGAATTTCATTTCATTCAATGTTGCTTGTTCACGTGAGTATTGTAGACGAGGATACCGTTCGTTTGACCATTCAAAGAAGGATTATTCATCTACGGAGTTGAGGCAAGTTATCTTGCTTGGTTATAATGATGGTTGAATTCTTGTGATTATTATGCGTTTCGTGTGTATGAAATGTTCTGATAATCTATGATTCGTGATATGGTGATGCCATTGATCGTATTATAATGGTGTTGGGGTGATATACCCGAAATTACCGTTCTTGTTACCGTTGGTCCTTTCGAGTTTTGTTAACACTTCGGTGAGTCGTTCGATTCCTTGATAAAGGTGTAATTCGTTGAGTTTCGTTGTCATGTTGTATCGTGACATCTCTGGAGTCATATCTGCGTGCCGATTGGTTATGTGTAGGATTTTTAGCCGGGCACTTGATGATCATGCGTGGATGTTTTCCGCATTTAGATCATGCACACGAGACGTAGTTCGTGAGGCTAATTAGGTACATCGTCCCACGTATATTCTGGATTCCGTATATGGGGTGGACATGTGCACGGACACATTTCTGGATCGGGCGTACTGTGACGTCCGTCTTGAGCCATATTGTATGGTCATTCATATATTTGGTTATGTTCGACAGTTGGGACTGACTGTTTATACGCCCGCGGGGTATATTCAGTAGTCGATTGTTTTCTTCGAGATCCATATATATATATATATATATATATATATATATATATATATATATATATATATATATATATATATATACGAATTGTATAATATCATGTGAATTATTATCATGTATAGCTGACCCTGTGGTTTGGGGCGAAATACTTGTATTTCAGGGCGAGGAAAGGGCAAGGCACAGGAGGAGCACAATGGCGACGGAGGGTTTTGAAGTATGCTATTTCGGGGGGCCCGAGTCTTTTAGATGTTCGGTTATGTTTTATTGTGATTTTCATTTTTATTTTGTGTCGGATGAATGTACTAAAATTTGTTAGGTACCGCCCATCGTCATATGGTCTGTACCGAATTTGGATCCAGTGTACGTTTGCTCGTATTAAAGACATGAATAACTCATACTCCACATCGGGGTTTTGATAAATATTGTGGTATGGTGCCACGTTTTCAGGTTGTAAGTGTATACCTTGATATCGCCTGGTGGGTCCCGGTAGGGGGTCCATGGCACTGTAATAGCCACTGTTTTCGGGCTGTTACAGAAGATGGTATCAGAGCGTGTGTTTTTATTTTGAGTCATTGTAGAATCGAAATAGCATCAAGAAACCTTCGTGCCACGTGTAACCTGTGCAAGCGCCTGACCCGTCAAATACGGTATGTTCTCATGAACCATAATTTGATTACTGGCATGATATTGACGATGTATTGGTCTCCTTACTTATCTTGGCATCTTGCTAACATGAGGTAAAATTCATCTGTTTGAGGTGAACCTAAATTAATTATGTGATTGGAATTGTTTCGACTTGATTTTGATATGATATTGAGTGTGTAACACCTGTAGTGCCAGTGATTCTTTACGAACTGCTTTGTTGGATAGGAAATTCCCTGTTGCTATTAACTTAGCATGAATTATGATTGATAAATCGAACTGTACTTTTGATTTGATTCTTTCAGTATGGAAAGGAATCCGAGAGGTCGTGGCAGAGGGGGACGAGGCCGCGGAAGAGGCCGAATTCCGATACCACGAGCCAACAGACGCGCGAATGTGGAACAGAGTTCCGCAGGCAGTGATTCGCCTTCTAGGGACCAATCACACCACACCGGAGAGAATACACGTGTCGATCCTTACACCGTGATGCAGGGCATGATGGCCCAGATGACCCAAATGGGTCAGCTGATGGAAGCTATGCAGAGGAATACTACTGGTCAATAGCAGGGGCAACAGACTACGCCTCTGGTGCCTGGCGGGATCGTGAGCCGGATTATTAGCGACATATCACGACAGCGACCTCCGACTTTTGAAGGCTCATCTGAGCCTGCTGACATTGTACACTGGATAGAGCATTTCGAAAAACTGTTCGAGATGGTGGAGTGCCCAGAGAAAAATCGAGTTGCTGTGGCAGCCTACTACCTTAGTAAGAGTGCCCATACTTGGTGGCTTTCTGTGAGGCCTGCCGATGGCGCAAGTACTTGGGAGGAATTCAAGAATCTCATGCTAGATCGTTACTATCCTGCACCTCTCCGTGAAGCCAAACTGTCCGAATTGCTGAACCCCGATCCAGTTAGCGATTGCTGAAAAATTCCAAGCACTTCTCCCTTTTGCTACGTCAGTTGTCCGTTCGGAAGCTGATAAGATCAAATACTTCCTCAAGAGGCTTAAACCCTGAATGAGGATGCAATTACTCAATCACCACTGTACGACCCTACCGGAGTTTATTGAGAAGGCCTTGGAGTATGAACTTACTGCGAAGGAGATTTCCAAGAAGCAGCCTCAGTTTTCCAACAAGAGATCCAGAAACCAGACCCAAGGAGACAGTAACCGGGGGATGTTCAAGAAGCCCCAGCCTGTACCAAATATTTCTGAACGGACACCTATGGCACCGAAACAGACAGGAACGCACTCTCGGGCAATCAGCTCACCTGTCGTGTGTTATAACTATGGGGACCAGGGGCATATCAGTTCCAAGTGTCCGAAGCCGGCCGTTGCCTGTCACACTTGCGGGAAGAACGGTCATCGTGCTCGCTATTGCAGGGGTGGACTCGGGCGTGCTCCAGTAGCATCTCTTGCCCCCGTACAGTCTTCTGTTCAGGAACGTGCTCCTCCGTCCGCTTCTTACCAGACTACCGGGGCAAACAAAGGGATGGGCCGTGGAAATCAAGCTGGTACACCTGCTTCCGGGGTTGCAAAACCCAGAGTCTACGAGATGAAGAAAGCCGATGATCCCGAAGCCAGCATGATTGCAGGTACTCTCGAGATCCATTCTCAGCCCGTTTGTGTTCTTTTTGATACTGGTGCTTTACACTTCTTTTTGTCTACTTCTTGTTTGAGTCGTTTGCAATTGAATCATGTTACCAATTGTGAACCTTATGTAATTGGTCTACCCGATGGTAGAAGAATTATTGGGAGTCGTGAAGTACAGAACTGTCCGATTATCATGAACAACCGTGAGTGGTTGTCCGACTTGATTGTGGTTGATTTACCTAAAGATGATGTAATCTTGGGTATCGACTGGATGGATCGTCACGATTCCGTGCTTAGCGTCCGTAAGCGAATGGTGACCGTCACATCGGATGATGGTGTCGAGTGTATTTTTCGGGGTGATAATCCCAATCATTCTGGGAGAGTCATCAGCGCTATGAAGGCTGTGAGATTACTGAACCAGGGATGCATTGGTTATTGGTGTTACATGACCAAGACAACTGACCGGCCAGTCGAATTGGTTGATATTCCAGTAGTTCGAGATTATCTAGATGTATTTCCAGAAGAGCTTCCAGGAATACCCCCACAGCGAGAGGTAGAATTCACCATTGAGTTGGAGCCAGGGACGTCCCCGCTTTCGAAAGCACCATATCGTATGGCCCCGACTGAGATGCAGGAGTTGAAAAGACAACTTGAAGAATTAACTGAGAAAGGATATGTTCGACCCAATGCATCCCCTTGGGGAGCGCCGGTGTTATTAAATGCGGAAGAAGGACGGATCATTGCGTTTGTGTATTGATTAATGGAGTGAACAAAGTAACAATTAAGAACAAATATCCTTTACCTCGCATCGATGATCTATTGGATCAGCTCCAGGAGCCGCCGTATTTTCCAAGATCGACTTGAGATCCGGGTACCACCAATTGCGGATTCGAGTCGGCGTCCGGAAGACGACTTTTCGCACTCGCTATGGGCATTATGAGTTCGTTGTCATGCCATTCGGATGACTAATGCACTGCAGTGTTCATGGAATTGATGAATCGGGTTTTTATTAATTATCTGGATCGTTTTGTAGTCATTTTTATTGACGACATCACAGTCTACTCTCGTGATCATGAGGAGCATGAGTGTCACCTCCTTGTTCTCGATGCATTAAGGCGAGAACAACTCTATGGAAAATTTTCTAAGTGTGAATTCTGGATGTCTGAAGTTATTTTTCTGGGACATGTGATATCAGCAGATGGAGTAAGAGTAGACCCACAGAAAACAGAAGCTATCCGGGACTGGCTACCTCCAAAGAACGTGAAGGAAGTTCGTAGTTTTCTGGGTCTAGCAGGCTATTACAGATGATTCGTGGAAGGATTTTCCAAAATTGCTCAACCGATGACTAATCTGTTGAGAAAAGACAAGAAGTACTTGTGGTCGGAAGCATGTCAGCAAAGTTTCGATGAACTCAAAAGTCGATTAATTTCAGCACCTGTTTTGGTACTACCTAAAGGAACGGAAGGATTCGTGGTATATAGCGATGCATCGAGACAGGGCCTTGGCTGCGTATTAATGCAGGACGGGAAAGTGACCGCCTATGCGTCCAGACAGTTGCGTCCTTACGAGGTCAACTACCCGACTCATGACTTGGAGTTAGCAGCCGTAGTTTTTGCTTTAAAAATCTGGCGCCACTATCTGTATGGAGTTACCTGCCGGATTTTTACGGACCACAAGAGCCTGAAGTATATTTTTACCCAGAAGGAGTTGAATATGAGACAAAGGAGGTGGTTAGAGCTAATCAAAGACTATGATATCGAGATCCTTTATCATCCAGGCAAGGCAAATGTGGTTGTCGATGGCTTGAGCCGCAAGACGGTGCAGGAGCAGGTACTGGCTCGTTTGACTGCCCAGAAGGAGTTGCAATTAGAGTTCATGAGACCAGAGATTGAGGTCTGGTTACAACGCATTCAGGGACAACTGTGCACGCTTGATATTTCATCATCCCTTGATGAGATGATCAGGACGAAACAGATGACGGACCCATTCTTATCCAGAATTCGAGGAGAAATCGATCAGGGGAAGGCCCCTGGATTTGTGGTTCACGAGGATGGACTGATACGCTTTAAAAACCGAGTATGTGTACCAGCAGACGAAGTGTTGAGGAATACTATTCTGAAGGAGGCTCATGCTACCCCATATTCCATACACCCGGGATCGAACAAAATGTATAAGGATTTGAAGCCGTATTATTGGTGGGGTAACATGAAACGGGAGGTTGCCGAATTCGTTTTGAAATGTTTGACCTGTCAGCAAGTCAAGATTGAGCATCAACGACCAGCTGGCATGATGAAACTGCTTCCGATTCCCGATTGAAAGTGGGAAGACATATCGATGGATTTTATTACTAGCTTGCCGACGAGCCGTCGAGGCATGAATACGATTTGGGTGATTGTGGATCGATTGACTAAATCAGACCACTTTTTGGAGATCAAGGATACTTGGGGCCCTGAGAAATTGGCCCAGTTATTCATCAAAGAGATTGTGAGACTGCATGGTACTCCTAAGAGTATTGTATCAGATCGTGACAGACGGTTCGTGTCGCACTTCTGGAAGGCGGTTCATCGTGCGGTGGGTACACAGTTGAACTTCAGTACGACTTTTCATCCTCAGACCGACGGTCAGTCTGAGAGGACTATTCAAACTCTAGAGGATATGTTGAGGGCATGTGCTCTCGATTGGAAGCCCGACTGGGAAGCCCAACTGCCGTTGGTAGAATTCACATATAATAACAGCTGGCACGCCTCGATCATGATGGCACCTTATGAGGCATTATATGGTCGTCGTTGTAGGTCCCCTTTGTGCTGGGACGATTTGTCTGAATCTATTGGTACGAAACCTGATATATTATTGGCAGCCCGTGAGAAGATTTCCCTGATCAAGAGTCGTCTATTAACGGCCCAAAGCCGCCAAAAATCTTATGCAGATAATCGTCGACGACCACTCGAGTTTGAGGCTGGTGACCATGTACTAGTCAAAGTATCTCCTACTAGAGGTGTTTTCCGATTTGGGAAGAGAGGCAAGTCGAGCCCAAGGTATATTGGTCCGTTTGAGATCCTGGAACGAGTAGGCGACCTAGCCTATCGTTTAGCATTACCACCAGCTTTGAGCCGGATTCACAACGTATTCCATGTATCTCAGTTAAGGAAGTATATTGCTGATCCAAGTCACGTTATTCAATTCGACGAGGTCGAAATAGCCGATGACCATTCGTATGAAGAACGGCCTGTGCAGATACTTGAGAGAAGAATTAAACAGCTGAGGAACAAGGCGATTCCCTTATTAAAAATTCAGTGGTCGAGACATGGATTCGAGGAAGCTACGTGGGAGACTGAAGATAGCATGCGAGAGAAATACCCCGAACTGTTTACCCCTTAGTTTCAGGGACGAAACTCCTTTTAAGGGGGAGAGTATGTAATACCCTCGCCTTTAATATTGTATTTTCTGATTTAAACTAAGTATTTTCGCACCATATCTGTGTTGTTGTAGCAAGTATATCGACGAATTATGTTAAGTTGGAATCGTGGTCATTCATACTATATAAATTATTGGGTGATATTGGGAGAATTACATTTATGCTTGTTATAGAACTTAACGTACGTTAAATTATCTTCCTTACGTACGCTATGTACGTAGCCTTACGTACGTAACATTCATATGTTAACGTACATAATGCGAGAGATCCATCAACAGCCCGCCTTTCGGTGGGTGGGGCCGAGCGGGGGTAGGTGGTCGGGAGTCGATCGCGACAGCCAAGTCAACGGCTATTACGTACGTAATAGCTATATACTTACGTACGTAACGAATTGCGTGTTTTGAGGTAGAAAGATCTGACGAAATTGGTTATGTACGTAATGATCATGAGATTACGTACGTAAAGACTATAACGTACGTTAACCACTTTCGTTAACGTACGTAATGCCGAGTTCAAATTATAAAAGTATGACTTGCCATTCATTTCCTACTCGACCCTTTCAACCTCCCAACTGAGAAAAACGATTCCCTTCCCTGCCAACTCCGTTTCTAGCCCTTCTAACTTGTGTTGGAGCTTCAGCACTTGATTGGTGACTTGGAGATTTGGAGATTGAAGTGTGTACCTTGAAGTGTTGGTGTTGTTCTTCATTTTGAGGTTGGTCTTTCTTTAACTCATATTAAATCCATGCTTATGATGATGTTAGTAGATAAATACTTCACATGATGTTAGTTTAAGCTAGTGTAAACATGATAAGTTAATTGAATCATGTTCAAACTAAGTGAAGATTAACATTAAGGGTGTTAGTATTACTTCTTGATGTACATAACTTCATAATATGGTTGTGTTGATAATGATATGTATAAAACCTGATGTATAACATGATAATTGGAAGTTGATTATAGTCTCAACACTAGGAACATGTTAAGCATGAAATCCTTAATGATTAGAGGTGGGAGATATTAAACTTGTCTTGAACATTCAATTGATTCTTGAAGGTAATATGGAACCATGATTTTTGGCCTCTTAAACCAACACCTTTGTAATAAAATTGTTGAAAGAATTATGTTAACCCTTTGGAGATGATCTTCACCAGATGGGATGAAGTTACTTTTAAAATTTCAAGTATCCAATGATATAACTAGGCTTTTAATAAATTCTTCAAAAGTAAAACAATGGATTTTGATAGAAGGAAGTTGTAATCTTCATATGATCAAGTTAATCGATTTCGTTGATAACTTAAAAGGATGTTAATCGCTACATTAATATGTTAATAATGTTCTTAAGAGGATTGTAGTGAATATGGTGATGGAAATGCGGTAGATGAGTAGCCGAATTCCATTTCATTAATCCGTATGTATCAAGAGACGTAAATTAAGATGATGTTCTTAGTTCACTAAAAACTTGAGCTTATGCTTCATATAGGAATCAGTTTTAATGTAATCATTGGACGTAATTAAACACAAACTTATATTGTAATCGGAAGTGCCGATGATTTGAAAAGATGCTTTCACAATGTTACATTGGTAATAAACTGGACTTCAAGTATTTGACATTAATGTTAGAATGTGTGAATGAACATGATAAACATATGATAATTTGTAATAGGAACGTTAAAGTAATTAATAGGATAACTAATTTATTCAAATTAAGTTGCGAATATTGTTTATGTAATGATACCGTTATCGCATTTAATATGTTGTTGAATGAATTTCATTTCATTCAATGTTGCTTGTTCACGTGAGTATTGTAGACGAGGATACCGTTCGTTTGACCATTCAAAGAAGGATTATTCATCTACGGAGTTGAGGCAAGTTATCTTGCTTGGTTATAATGATGGTTGAATTCTTGTGATTATTATGCGTTTCGTGTGTATGAAATGTTCTGATAATCTATGATTCGTGATATGGTGATGCCCTTGATCGTATTATAATGGTGTTGGGGTGATATACCCGAAATTACCGTTCTTGTTACCGTTGGTCCTTTCGAGTTTTGTTAACACTTCGGTGAGTCGTTCGATTCCTTGATAAAGGTGTAATTCGTTGAGTTTCGTTGTCATGTTGTATCGTGACATCTCTGGAGTCATATCTGCGTGCCGATTGGTTATGTGTAGGATTTTTAGCCGGGCACTTGATGATCATGCGTGGATGTTTTCCGCATTTAGATCATGCACACGAGACGTAGTTCGTGAGGCTAATTAGGTACATCGTCCCACGTATATTATGGATTCCGTATACGGGGTGGACATGTGCACGGACACATTTCTGGATCAGGCGTACTGTGACGTCCGTCTTGAGCCATATTGTATGGTCATTCGTATATTTGGTTATGTTCGACAGTTGGGACTGACTGTTTATACGCCCGCGGGGTATATTCAGTAGTCGATTGTTTTCTTCGAGATCCATATATATATATACGAATTGTATAATATCATGTGAATTATTATCATGTATAGCTGACCCTGTGGTTTGGGGCGAAATACTTGTATTTCAGGGCGAGGAAAGGGCAAGGCACAGGAGGAGCACAATGGCGACGGAGGGTTTTGAAGTATGCTATTTCGGGGGGCCCGAGTCTTTTGGATGTTCGGTTATGTTTTATTGTGATTTTCATTTTTATTTTGTGTCGGATGAATGTACTAAAATTTGTTAGGTACCGCCCATCGTCATATGGTCTGTACCGAATTTGGATCCTGTGTACGTTTGCTCGTATTAAAGACATGAATAACTCATACTCCACATCTGGGTTTTGATAAATATTGTGGTACGGTGCCACGTTTTCAGGTTGTAAGTGTATACCGTGATATCGCCTGGTGGGTCCCGGTAGGGGGTCCATGGCACTGTAATAGCCACTGTTTTCGGGCTGTTACAGAACTGTTCAATCGTATTAAGGTAATTCGATTAACCCTTTAATCAAACAATTAAATTACTGCATGAGATCCTAAATTGGGTTTTCATATTTATTATTCCGCTGCGTTTTTACTCCGATTATTTTGTATTCGATGCATAGAAAACCCAACAGTGGTATCAGAGCCAACTTGCAAGTAACTTAATTGTTTATGTAGAACATGTTAATGTATAAATTATGTTCTTGATTATGTTTATAAAATATAGATTTTATAAAATAATTTTTCTGGTTTAATCTGATTAAATCGGATCGTCAAAAATTAATTTTATGGATCAAGCTGCATAAATCAGGCCCGTAATCGCAGAATAGTATGCTTATTCGGCGAGTTCGGTCAGGCAGATTCGGGTTTTAAAATTGCAAAATATATATATCGCGCCTGAAGGGATTCGATCCCGCGCTGGTTAAGCCCCAGGGCAGCGCCCGGACCATCTCAGCTGGAGCACATATTTGTGAATCATGTTCAGTGCTACTCTATTAACCAAATGTTTATAAAATCAAAATAAATGTTTGAAAATGCATTTTTGCGGCCGACGGGATTTGAACCCGTGCGGCCGTGAGGGGAGATGCGCGCTCTGCCATATTGGCTAGAGATCCAGATTGTTAATTTTTGACACAGTTTAAATTTATTGTCTGATTGTCAGACAGATTGATTATTTAGTAGATTACATGCTTTATCAATTATTTGATAATTATTTATGGTATGTGTATGGTGTATGGCATGACCATAAATTGACCAATGTGATTGGATAATTTATTTCCTTATGGGTTGGTTTTACGGCCTGCGTGTCGTTTGCATCTCTTGTAAATTTACTAGTGTAGTATTAAATTTCATTAATGTAATGAAGACAAAAAGGACGAGAAGGACGGACTCGAGGAGCAAATTGATCGCGTATGACGTTCCAAGGAGTTGGGAAGATCAATGAAGACCATATTTAACCCTTTAGATTGACCTTTGTGATTTTCATGTTGGCTCATGAAAATCACGTTAGGATTATGGTCATGCTATACACGGTCCTATGCTTTTATTGTCATATGATGCGATGTATATTTAAATTTATGCATGTTTGTGATGCTATGTATGTTTACATGTATGTTAGCAAACATAGACATTAACATAGGATAAAAATCCCTCGTTAAAATTATAAAATGTCATTCATTTGAAAAACACCTATCAAGACTTCGATCATCATGAGTGGGTCATGCCAAAGCTGGGCGCTCATATTATCTTAGTAAGGTAGGATAAGTAATGGTGATACCTATACGTTTAATGAATTTGGAAATCAAAATAGTTTTGAACCTTAAGGCATTAGATGGGATTATAACATGCTTGGGCATACGATGCCAAATCCATGATATAATCTAAGAGTTATATATGATGTAATCGATAAAGAGTTATCCACCTAAAATAGCTCAATTCTAGGCGCCATGCCAAAGCTGAGTTTAGGATTGCGAAATGGGATCTTAGTCCACTAAAATTACAAATGTTGTAAATTGAGGGTACTTTGTTTTAGTGGGAGTATTTTTCGAGAAATAAAATAATGTGACTAAATATTTTTGAATTTTGTAGAATGGCATCAAACAACACATCTACCATTTCACTGCGATCCGTCCTTGAGAAGGACAAGCTCAAAGAAAACGGCAGCAACTATCTGGATTGGATCCGGAGCTTGAGAATAATTCTCAAGCAAGAAAGAAAGCTGTATGTTCTTGAGGAAGAAATTCCCGATGAGCCAGCTGACAATGCAAACAAAGCAACAAAAGACAATGGAAGAAAATGTAATATCCGTACCTTTCTATTCTTAGCAGTTTCCATTTTCGGAGTATGTATATTTTTTATCGACTCGCTTGTAACCGTTTCGACATTTTGAATCTACTTTATTCTTGGAGTTTTTCCATTTGGACGAGTTTTGGTGATGTTTTTACGTGATTTCACTTTATATCATGTTTTGCCGTATGTACGTTCGATTCTCGTAAAACTCGTTCGTTTTCGTTGTTTTTTGGTTTGCATGAGTTCGTATGATTGATTTGGTCGTGTTGAGACTTTCGGTTGGTTAATCCGATGTCGTATCGTGATTTTCGGGCACTTGGGCTATTTTTGTAATTTCCTATAAGTTTAGGGAATTCTATATTCGTTGTCGTATTTCGGATTATCGGGTAGTCGGAATGATGTTTTCATGTAACGGTTGTTGGAATATTTATTCCACACATTATTTAATTTGTGTTTTGATGATTAAAGTTGCTAAACAACAAAACAACATCGAGGCGAAGCAAAACGACGAAGCAGACGAAGTCGCAAAAAGTTGCAATCTGGACTGCATTAGCACACGCTAAAGCATATATGTTAGCGCACGCTAACGGGAAGTAATCTGCATATCGGCCAAGTTCGAAGTAAGCTGAAGTGAAGTCAGCTGATGAGATAGCGCACGCTACACGTTATCATTAACGCACGCTATCGAAGTCTTGTTACCATTGTGAAGGAATTCAAACACAAAATAACGTATGCAATGAAGTCAGCATTAGCGCACGCTACAAAGTATGATTAGCGCACGCTAAGATATTTGAATCAAGTCAATCAGAACGTTGGGAAAAGCAGGTCAAAGTCAGCATATCAAACAGATACTTTGACAATCCATGCAATGGATATATTGTATTAGCGCACGCTAAAATGTGTTATTAACGCACGCTAATACAAGAAGGTTACGTACGTAAGGCAGAAGGCATAACGTACACTAAATAAGAAACGAAGCTACTGGACTGAAACTGGAACAGTCTAGCGCATGCTAATAGGGAAGGCTAGCGCACGCTAGCAAGTCAAAACAACCAGCAACGACTAGTTTGTGGGAAATGCCTATAAATACCATCCCTATGGTATTGTTTGAGTACAACAACTCCAAGCAAACGAGATATACATCTGAGAATCATATACTTACATTGTTGTTGTAATATTGAGATTATATTGTTAGTTTGAGTGTTTATACATTCAACATTATACACGAGTGGTAAAAGAAAAGATACGATTGGATTCGGTGTTATTAGGATCAAGTATCCGGCATTGTTAGAATCGCAATCGATATCTAAGTGAGGTTTATCTAGTACCCATAGAAAGCTAGAGTGGTTGATTCCTTATCCAATAGGAAAGGAAAAACGGTTTTACTCGGACCGATAGAAGACGAGCTTGTAACGGTAATCCCTCGACCGATAGAAGAGAGGCGTAGAGGTTTTGATCTTAATCCTAAGAAAAAGATACATCGAGAGAGGATGTAGGCTTCGTTAATAGCCGAACCTCTATAAATCCTTGTGCCATTTATTTTCCGCAATTTATTTTCGCTTCCGCATAAAACGGCACAAATATCCGATTTGGTACCCAACAACGGTTAGACACGTCATCGAATACCCTTCGTAGCCATATTTTTGGTTCGTTAGCAGGTCCGGGTTTCAGAGTCGTCCGGAATCATTTGCACAGCAGCTGCCCAGAACTGCTGTCCAGTAGGGTGTTACGGCCGTAACATCCAGAAGTTACGGCCGTAAGTTGGCCATGTTACGGTCGTAAGTAACCCTATGTTGCAACAAATGTACTGCTTTAAAGCAATGCGCAGAGGTCAACACCTCATTTTCTATCTCTTCTCTCGTTTTCTTCTTCAGGCGACGCAGAGGGCGATTCCCTTAAGTTTCTATCCGAGAATTCTTCGTATTCCTCCACCGTAGGCTCGTGATAACATATCAGCATCAACGTAATCATCCTCCATCGTCCGATTCCAAGGTATTTTCTTCAGGAACCCTAAACTTGTCTAATTTGGGTTTTTTTTTGGGTTTTTCATGATTGATTCCGAATTGTTCACGTATGTTACGAAATTCCTTACCGATTGTGGTTATTGGGTGATTCCAAATCCGTCTTCCTCGAGTTAATTCGTGAATTGTTGATACAGGGAGATTTTGCATAAACCCTCGCCCGTATCGATTGATCGTTCATTATCGTAGTAATCGGGGTTATGGGTGTATTCCAATCGATTATTGTTGTCCGTTGGTACTAAACTATGTTGATCCTTCATTTAGGAACCGTCACTTTCCACCCGGACCGTTTGTAGTCGTATTTCATTTCCGATTCTTCGAGGATGTCTCAAAGGCAAGTACTTTACATTTGTTTACATGTTCTAGTATTTGAATAGTGGCTATTCGTGGTTGTTGTGGATGGATATGTGTATGTTCATCTAGGGACGGTCCGACGGGGCCTCTAGGGATACGTATTGCTATGTGTGTGCGTATCACGAACTGTGGTTAACCACTCAGGGATGTCCGATGGGGCTCTACGGGGTACGGTGGCCGTGAGTCTCGTACCAAGGTTAACTTTGAATTGTTTTGTGGGAGAAAATGTGTTTTGTGCGTGTGCACCGTAAATATTCCGGAATATAAATGATTTCTAAAATGATTTTGGCGCATATATTCATCTGATTAGAATGTAGTTCAAATGGATTGTACTTGCACTAGCAGTTGTCGCTAACCCCTTAAATGGGGGAAATACTTTTTGTATTTCAGGTACCGGTCTTGGAGACAAGCGAGCATTCGAGCCGTACGAGGATGATAGGCAAGCATAATACTATCCAGTGGTCGTCTGTTGGTGTTCTGTTTTGTCGTTTACATATTATGTCGATTGGTTTAAGTACTCGAGTACTTCCTTTTTGAATTTGTAATGTTGTGTTCCCGTTTTGGGAAATAGATGTGATGTCAGATTTTATTTGTCGGATTGTAGTCTTTTATCTGAATTGTCGTTTTGTTGATGGTTGTATGTCCTTGTCGGATGTCATTTTGGTACGTTAGCCTGGTGGATTCCACAGTGTGGGGTCCACGGCACTGTAATATGCCCTGATCGTCTTGGGGGTGTTACAGAATATGGTATCAGAGCTTAGGTTTATGGATACCTAGGCTGTCGGTTATTTGGGTCTAGTCGAGTGTCGTTTTTGAACAGTATCATTGCTATGCCATCATCTCAGTACGCCGGTGCTCGTAAGTTTTTCCTAGCTTGACTCATTGCGTTGTTCTGTTCTATTCCTTTCTTGGTATCTTGTTGTGTTTTGCGTTTAAATTGTACTCACCCACTACTTCTTCAGAATTCCTGCTGGTAGAGGACGCGGTCGCGGACGCGGTCGCGGACGGGGTAGGGGACGTGGCGCAGCCGGTGGGGCGGCCATGTCCGATAACTCGGGAACCGATTCGGCTATGCCTTCTTTGTCGAACAGTGTCCCGCCTAGTTCCGGGGGTCAGCAGGACCAGTCTGCTAGCTCCGGTAATGCACATGAGAATATTGGAGTGGCAAACATTTTGCAGCAAGTAGCGAACCAGATGACGCTACTAACTCAGGCCGTCCTGGTCGGCCAAGCTAATGCCAACCCGGTTCCGCCTACTGGATTTGGAAATGATAAGCTACTTCAGGACGTGATTCCTATGCGTCCTCCGCAGTTTGATGGTGTTTCCGACCCTTCCGGTTGGGAGAGTTGGCTATTTGAGATGGAGAAAGTATTTGAGGCTGCTGATTGCTCTGAGGAGAGGAAGGTACCCATCGCTCAGTACTTCCTTGCCAAAGAGGCGACAACGTGGTGGCAAGCGGTGAGACCACGTGATCGGGCAGCCACATGGGCAGAATTCTGAGAGATGATGGAAGATGAGTTTTGTCCGTGGCCAGTTAAAGAGGAGGGGATCCGAGCCTTCTTTGAGGCTAAGCCCCAGGATGTTCCTATCTCTCAAGCTATCAAGGACTACAACCAACAGCTTCATTATGTGAGAAACCAAGTCCGAGATGAGCTTGATAAGATCCGCCACTTCGATATGCGGATGAAACCGAGGGTGCGTCACTACATGTCTGGTCTGGGATGCACAACTTTGAAAGAGTATCAGAATAAGGCGATGGCTTATGAGATGTCGTTTGCTGCAACAGAGACGGCAGTTGAGGGGAAGAAACAGAGGACCTCCGGCCAGTTTTCGGGAGGCAAATTTGGTGGGCATCCGAAGGCTCAGTCTGGTTTGAGAGTCTTCCGGGGGCAGTCTTCATCATTTGGGCGAGGAAACGGTTCTAAGTCTGCTCCTACTGGTTCCGCTCGCGGTCCTACGTGCTTTAACTGTGGTCGTCCCAGCCACATGATGAGTGAGTGTGATAGGCCCCTGATTCAGTGTCTTGCGTGCGGTCGGATGGGACATCGAGCTAATTTTTGTACGGATGCAGTTCGGGCGCCAGTTACTTAGATATCAGCCCCAGCTGCGGGAGAGCCGAGTGTGAATCAGACACCAACAGTTCCTCAGCCACATCAGAGTTTTGTTAGAGGTCGAGGACGTGGATAGCCCTCTAGATGGGGAGCTTCTAGTGCGGGGTCTGTTCCGCCCCGAGTATATGAGATGAGACGAGCAGGGGATCCTGACGCGACGGTGTCTACAGGTACCGTTCACATCCTTGACCATCATGTTTCCGTATTATTCGATTCTGGTGATACGCATTCTTTCATATCTATGGATTGTGTGCGTCGTCTGCATGTTGATTGCTTGGTTGCGTGTGAACCATTTGTTGTTAAACTGCCTAGTGGGGATAGCATCATGGGGGATCGTGAGGTTAGAGATTTTCCAGTGAGTATCGCGGGGAGGGTTTGGCCTTCTAATCTAATTGCGGTAGATATTAGAGATGAGGATTTGATTATGGGTGAGGATTGACTGGACCGTCATGGGGCGATCATGAATTATAGAACGAGAACCGTTTCGATGTTAGCCTCTGACGGTACCGAGCATTCTTTTGTGGGGCGTAAGCGGAGTAGATAGAGATTCCTGATCAGCGCCTTGAGAGCGGTGAGACTTCTTCGAGGAGGTTGCATGGGGTATTGGTGTTACGCTTTGAGATCGGAAGAAGGGGGAGTCAAGCTCTCGTCTATTCCGGTAGTGTGTGAGTATCTTGACGTCTTTCCAGATGAGTTGCCGGGTTTGCCGCCGGACCGAGAAGTTGAGTTTACCGTCGATTTAGAGCCGGGTGCAGCACCGATTTCTAAGACGCCATATCGTATGGCGCCTGTCGAGATGTTTGAGTTGAAGAAACAGTTGGGAGAGTTACTAGACATGGGGTATATTCGACCGAGCGCTTCGCCTTGGGGCGCACCGGTCCTATTTGTGAAGGAGAAGGATGGGTCGCTCCGTTTGTGTATCGACTACCGAGAGTTGAACAAAGTGACTATAAAAAACAAGTATCCGCTCCCGAGGATTGATGACTTGTTCGACCAACTGCAAGGGGCATCCGTGTTTTCGAAGATTGATTTGAGATCGGGGTATTATCAGCTCCGAGTGAAGGATACCGATATTCCGAAGACGGCCTTTCGGATGAGATACAGTCACTACGAGTTTGTGGTTATGCCTTTTGGGATAACCAATGTCCCAGTCGTGTTCATGCAGCTTATGAACAAAGTCTTTATCGAGTACCTCGATAAATGTGTAGTTGTTTTTATCGACGATATCCTGATTTACTCGAGGAGCGGGGAGGAGCATGCCCGTCATTTGCATATCGTGTTAGATATTTTGAGAACTCAGCATCTTTTTGCGAAGTTCTCAAAGTGTGAGTTTTGGTTACGGGAGGTTATGTTTCTCGGCCAAGTGATCTCGGACGAGGGTGTTCGTGTGGACCCACATAAGATAGAGGCCGTGTTGGATTGGGCGCCGCCCAAGAACGTGAAGGAGGTCCGCAGTTTTCTGGGTTTGGCCGGATATTACCGTAGATTCGTCGAGGGGTTCTCTAAGATTGCTCGACCGCTGACTCAGTTGTTACAGAAGTCAGAGAAGTTTGTGTGGACTGAGGAGAGGCAGAATAGTTTTGAGGAGTTGAAGAAGCGGTTGACGACCGCTC
The DNA here is from genome assembly GCA_033398695.1 of Orobanche coerulescens. Classification (NCBI taxonomy): domain Eukaryota; kingdom Viridiplantae; phylum Streptophyta; class Magnoliopsida; order Lamiales; family Orobanchaceae; genus Orobanche; species Orobanche coerulescens. Next base: position 60,133,356 of record CM065803.1, read on the forward strand.
CTGTTTTGGCGTTACCGAGTGGTAATGAGGGTTTCTCAGTCTTTAGTGATGCTTCGGGCCAAGGGCTCGGATGTGTACTCATGCAGCACGGGAGGACGATTGCCTATGCTTCCCGCCAGCTGAAACCGTACGAGTTGAATTACCCTACGCACGATCTTGAGTTGGCTGCGGTTGTATTCGCGTTGAAGATCTGGCGTCATTACTTGTATGGCTCGTCGTGTCAGATTTTCACCGATCATAAGAGTCTGAAGTACATTTTCACGCAGAAAGAGCTTAATATGATACAGCGGAGATGGTTGGAGTTGATTAAGGATTACGACCTCGAGATTCTCTATCACCCGGGCAAGGCAAATGTGGTGGCAGATGCCTTGAGCCGGAAATCGGTATCGCTTCGGGCGCTTGAGATGCTTACGGCTCAGTTGGGACTTCAGCGAGCGTTTATGAGGTTGAGCATTGAGATCGTGCTACCAGAGAGTTCCGGGAAGTTGCGTACACTTGAGATTTCGTCGTCTTTAGTCGACGACATTAAGTCGGGATAGTTAGAGGACCCGATGCTTATTCAGCTTCGAGATAATGTAGAGAAGGGGAAAGCCTCGGGATTCATGATACATGAGGATGGTGTGTTGAGATTCCAAGGTCGACTTTGTGTTCCGAACGACTTGGAATTAAGGCAGAGTGTTATGCGAGAGGCTCACGCATCACCTTACTCAGTCCATCCGGGCTCAAGTAAAATGTATAAAGATTTGAGAAAGAATTTCTGGTGGAGTGACATGAAGAATGAGGTAGTCGAGTTTGTGGCTAAGTGTTTGACTTGTCAACAAGTCAAAATCGAGCATCAGCGGCCAACCGGATTGTTGAAACCACTTCCCATCCCGGAATAGAAGTGGGAGGATATCTCCATGGATTTTGTCACGAACTTGCCGAGGACGAAGACCGGAATGAATATGGTGTGGGTGATCGTAGACCGACTGACTAAGTCGGCACATTTTCTGGGCATCAAGGACACTTGGGGTCCGGAAAAGTTGGCTCGTGTTTTTATCGCACAGATAGTGAGACTTCATGGTACGCCGAAGACCATTATTGTGGACAGAGATGGCCGGTTTGTATCGCATTTCTGGAAGGTGGTACATAAGGCTTTGGGAACACGTTTGCGTTTGAGTACATCTTTCCACCCTCAGACCGACGGACAGTCCGAACGTACCATTCAGACGTTCGAGGATATGTTGCGCGCGTGTGCGTTAGACTAGAGTAGTGACTGGGAGGAGCATCTGGCCTTGATTGAGTTTACGTATAATAATAGTTGACACGCGTCGATTAAGATGGCACCGTATGAGGCACTTTATGGCCGATGTTGCCGATCACCGATATGTTGGGATGAACCATCCGATCTAGTTGGCACCGAGCCGGACCTTGTGTTGGAGACGAGGGAGAAAGTTGAATTGATTAGAAAGAGAATATTGGCGGCTCAGAGTCGACAAAATTCTTATGCGGATGTTAGGCGTCGACCTTTGGAGTTTGAGGTGGGAGATCATGTTCTGTTGAGAGTGTCCCCGACGAAGGGAGTTTTCCGTTTTGGGAAAAAGGGGAAGCTCAGCCCGAGGTATATTGGGCCTTTCGAGATATTGGAGAGAGTCGGTGAGTTGGCATACCGTTTGGTTTTGCCTCCGTTGTTGAGTCATGTTCATAGTGTATTTCACGTCTCCCAGTTGAGGAAGTATGTTCCGGACCCGTCCCATGTTATTGATTTCGGGGACGTGGAGATCGAGAAGGATGTTACGTTTGAGGAGAGGCCCGTCATAATTTTAGAGCGTCGAGTCAAACAGTTAAGGCACAAAACCATTCCTTTGGTTAAAGTGCAATGGTCTAGTAGAAGAAGCGACGTGGGAGTTAGAGGAGGATATGCGTTCGAGGCACCCCGAGCTTTTTGATTCTTAAGTTTCGGGACGAAACTTTATTTTAGAGGGGGAGAATGTAATATCCGTACCTTTCTATTCTTAGCAGTTTCCATTTTCGATGTATGTATATTTCTTATCGACTCGCTTGTAACCGTTTCGACATTTTGAATCTACTTTATTCTTGGAGTTTCTCCATTTGGACGAGTTTTGGTGATGTTTTTACGTGATTTCACTTTATATCATGTTTTGCCGTATGAACGTTCGATTCTCGTAAAACTCGTTCGTTTTCATTGTTTCTTGGTTTGCATGAGTTCGTATGATTGAGTTGGTCGTGTTGAGACTTTCGGTTGGTTAATCCGATGTCGTATCGTGATTTTCTGCCACTTGGGCCATTTTTGTAATTTCCTATAAGTTTAGGGAATTCTATATTCGTTGTCGTATTTCGGATGACCCGGTAGTCGGAATGATGTTTTCATGTAACGGTTAGACTCGTCATCGAATACCCTTCGTAGCCATATTTTTGGTTCGTTAGCAGGTCCGTGTTTCGGAGTCGTCCGGAATCGTTTGGATAGCAGCTGCCCAGAACTGCTGTCCAGTAGGGTGTTACGGCCGTAACACCCATAAGTTACAGCCATTTTGGCCATGTTATGGCCGTAAGTAACCCTTGTTATGGCCGTAACAGCCCGCTGTTTTAAAACAGCGGGCAGAGGTCAACACCTCATTTTCTATCTCTTCTGTCGTTTTCTTCTTTGGGCGACGCAGAGGGCGATTCCCTTCAGTTTCTATCCGAGAATTCTTCGTATTCCTCCACCGTAGGCTCGTGATGACATATCAGCATCAACGTAATCATCCTCCATCGTCCGATTCCAAGGTATTTTCTTCAGGAACCCTAAACTTGTCTAATTTTGGGGTTTTTTCGGGTTTTTCACGATTGATTCCGAATTGTTCACGTATGTTACGAAATTCCTTACCGATTATGGTTATTGGGTGATTCCCAATCCGTCTTCCTCGAGTTAATTTGTGAATTGTTGATACGGGGAGATTTTGCGTAAACCCTCGCCCGTATCGATTGATCGTTCATTATCGTAGTTTGTAATCGGGGTTATGGGTGTATTCCAATCGATTATTGTTGTCCGTTGGGACTGAACTATGTTGATCCTTCGTTTAGGAACCGTCGCTTTCCACCCGGACCGTTCGTAGTCGTATTTCATTTCCGATTCTTTGAGGATGTCTCAAAGGCAAGTGCTTTACATTTGTTTACATGTTCTAGTATTTGAATTGCGGCTATTCGTGGTTGTTGTGGATGGATATGTGTATGTTCACCTAGGGACGGTCCGACGGGGCCTCTAGGGATACGTATTGCCGTGTGTGTGCATATCACGAACTGTGGTTAACCACCCAGGGATGTCCGACGGGCGGGGTCCGGTGGCCGTGAGTCTCGTACCAAGGTTAACTTTGAATTGTTTTGTTGGAGAAAATGTGTTTTGTGCGTGTGCACCGTAAATATTCCGGAATATAAATGATTTCTAAAATGATTTTGGCGCATATATTCATCGGATTAGAATGTAGTTCAAATGGATTGTACTTGCACTAGCAGTTGTCGTTAACCCCTTAAATGGGGGAAATACTTTTTGTATTTCAGGTACCGGTCTTGGAGACAAGCGAGCATTTGAGCCGTACGAGGATGATGGGCAAGCATAATACTGTCTAGTGGTCGTCTGTTAGGGGTGAGCAGAAAAACCGACAAAAACCGATAATACCGAAAATACCGAAAAAACCGAAACCGAAAAACCGAACCAATAAGATATTAGTATGGTACGGTTCTTAAAATTTTGAAAACCGAATTATGCGGTTCGGTTTCGGTTTTAGATATGGATCCCGACTTTAAAAACCGAACCGAACCGATAAAACAGATGACTATTCTGCAGACTTTGTTTTTTCTTTGTGCAGGTTGTTATAAATTGATGGACCTGTGCTGAGGAGGAAATTCAAGACTTTTGTTTAATCTGATATTGGACTTTTTGAATCCTTAGTTATTATCATGTTATTGAAGTAGATTTTATTTTTATTCAAACTTTGAAGTGGATTAATTATGTATAAATCCTTCTATTTGAACTTACAATTGTCTGATTTAGCCCAAGTAGTTCAATTTGGGCCTGGTGCAAGCCCAGCTTAAGTGGCCCATTTAATCAGCCCATTGACACCGAACCGCTACCGAACCGACACCGAAACCAATCACACCGAGCCGATTTAAAACCGAATCATTTCGGTACTCAAATGCTAGATACCGATAAGATACGGTTCGGTATCGGTTTTAGCTAGAAACCATACCAAACCGAACCGAGCTCACCCCTATCGTCTGTTGGTGTTCTGTTTTGTCGTTTACATATTATGTCGATTGGTTTAAGTACTCGAGTACTTCCTTTTTGAATTTGTAATGTTGTGTTCCCGTTTTGGGAAATGGATGTGATGTCAGATTTTATTTGTCAGATTGTAGTCTTTTATCTGAATTGTCGTTTTGTTGATGGTTGTATGTCCTTGTCGGATGTCATTTTGGTACGTTAGCCTGGTGGATTCCACAGTGTGGGGTCCACAGCGCTGTAATATGCCCTGATCGTCTTGGGGGTGTTACAGAAACATTGTGATGATTCCATTGATGTCGGTTGTCTTATGTTAGCCACCATTTGTCCAGAACTTCAGAAGAATCTGGAGGAAATGGAAGCTTATGAACTTCAGAGGTATGAGACCTTTCAATCCTTGTATGCTTGCAAGATGGTTGAGGGGACATCTGTCAGTGCTCATGTACTCAAGATGAAAGGATATATTGATCATCTTGAAAGGCTTGGTTTTCCACTTTCTAAGGAGCACTCCACGGATGTGATCCTAAACTCATTGCCCGAAAGTTTCGGTCAGTTCATTATGAACTATAATATGAATGAGATGGATAAGTCCATTGCTGAGCTGCATGGGATGCTTAAAACGGCTGAGCAGAATATTAAGAAGAAACCAAGCCATGTGCTGATGGTCAGCAAAGGAAAGTCCTTTAAGAACAAAGGCAAGGGCAATGGTAAGGCAAAAATTGCGAAATCTAAAGACTCTGCTAAGCCATCTTTCAAGACTAAAGCTCCCAAAGATGGAAATTGCCATCATTGCAATAAACCGGGACACTGGAAAATAAATTGCAAGATTTACTTGGAAGAGCTAAAGCGTACCAAGGGTAGTGAGACTGCCACAGGTATATTTGTTATAGAAGTTAACTTATCTACTTCTAACTCTTGGGTATTAGATACTGGATGTGGATCTCTCATTTGTACAAATGTGCAGGGGTTGAGAAGCAGTAGAGAACTGAAGAAAGGGGAAGTGGATCTAAGAGTCGGCAATGGAGCAAGAGTTGCTGCACTAGCCGTAGGAACTTATGATCTAGTTTTACCCAATGGGCTTTTGTTAGTTTTGAAAAATTGCTAATATGTTCCTGCTATGAATAGGACTATTATTTCAGTTTCTACATTAGATTGTGAAGGTTACAGTTTTCTTATTAAGAATAAGATTATTCGTATTTTCTTTGATGACTTGCTTTATAGTACTACAAAGTTATATACTGGCCTTTACAATATTGATCTAGATGAGTCCGACACTTTGGAAGTCTATGACATTGCATCCAAGAAACCTAAGCTCAATGATTCTAATCCGACTTACTTATGGCATTGTCGACTTGGTCACATAAACGAGAAACGCATTTCTAAACTCCATAATGATGGACTTTTAGACTCTTTTGACTATGAATCATATGGGACATGCGAATCTTGTTTGTTAGGCAAGATGCGAAGAATCCTTTCACCGGTCATGGAGAAAGGGCTAGTGATCTATTAGGCCTAATACATACTGATGTATGCGGGCCTCTTAGCTCTCATGCCAGAGGCGGATACCAATACTTCATTACATTTACCGATGATTTTAGCTGATATGGATATGTTTATCTTATGAAGTATAAACATGAATCTTTTGAAATGTTCAAAATATTCCAGAATGAAGTACAGAATCAACTTGGCAAGACAATTAAAGCCCTTCAATCGGATCGAGGTGGCAAATACTTGAGCTAAGAAATCGGTGATCATCTTAGGAGTTGTGGAATTATTTCGCAACTTACTCCTCCCGGAACACCTCAGCATAACGGAGTGTCCGAGAGGAGGAATCGAACTTTATTAGATATGGTTCGATCCATGATGAGTCGAACAGAGCTTCCATTATCATTTTGGGGCCATGCCTTAGAAACAGCAGCATTCACCCTTAACTGTGTTCCATCTAAAGCAGTTGAAAAGACACCATTTGAGAAATGGGCTGGTAAGAGACCAAACTTATCTTTTCTAAAGATCTGGGGTTGCGAAGCGTTCATAAGACGCCATGTGTTTGACAAACTGGCAGCCAGATCTGAAATATTTTTATTTGTGGGATATCCTAAGGAAACTAAAGGATATTACTTTTATAAGCCCGCTGAGAACAAAGTGTTTGTTGCTCGAAATGCTGTATTCTTAGAAAGGGAATTTATTTCCAAAAGAGACAGTGGGAGAAGAGTAATTCTCGAGGAAAATCGAGAACCACAAGAAGACATTGCTTCACCGATGGAAATCGAACACGCTCAACAATCAGTTGAAGAACCCATTACGTTCAAAGCACACAAGTCCCTCACAGATCTGATAGGATGCGACATGAACCTGAGAGATATGGTTATCTCGTAACAGAGGATGATGATTCATCACTCATAGATGATGAGCCTAGTAGCTATACAGAAGCTGCTTCAGGACCAGAATCCGAGGAATGGCTAGAAGCCACAAAGTCAGAGATGCAGTCCATGTATGACAATCAAGTTTGGAACTTGATAGATCCACCTGACGGTGTTAAAACCATTGGGTGCAAATGGGTCTATAAAATGAAGAAAGACATGGATGATAATCTGCAAGCCTATAAAGATAGACTAGTGGCAAAAGGTTATAGACAGATTCATGGCGTTGACTATGATGAGACCTTTTCGCCACTAGTCATGCTTAAATCAATTAGAATTTTATTCTCCATTATCGCATACTATGATTATGAAATATGGCAAATGGATGTCAAAACAGCATTCCTTAATGGAAACTTACTCGAGGATGTGTACATGACACAACCTGAAGGTTTTGTTCATCCAGAAAATTCTAAAAAGGTTTGCAAGCTTCAAAGATCCATTTATGGGTTGAAGCATGCTTCTCGGAGCTGGAATCTTCGTTTTGATGAAACTGTCAAAGAGTTTGGGTTCATTCAAAATGAAGAAGAACCATGTGTGTACAATAAGGTTAGTGGGCGAATAGTTGTTTTCTTAGTCTTATATGTAGATGACATATTACTTATTGGAAATGACATTCCCACCTTGCAGACAGTCAAGACTTGGTTGGGAAGTTGTTTCTCAATGAAAGACTTAGGAGAAGCTGCTTACATTCTTGGGATAAAAATCTTTAGAGATAGATCAAAGAGATTGATTAGTCTGAGTCAATGTACCTATATTAATAAAATATTGAATAGGTTCAATATGCAAGACTCCAAGAGAGGACTCTTGCCAATGTCACATGGCATTCATCTGAGTGAGACTCAGAGTCCTTCGACTCCTGATGAGCGAGCCCGCATGAGCAAGATACCATACGCTTCGACCATTGGATCGATCATGTATGCCATGATTTGTACTCGACCAGATGTATCATTTGCCCTTAGCATGACAAGTCGATACCAATCGAATCCAGGTGAAAGTCACTGGACAACAGTGAAAACCATCCTAAAGTACTTGAGAAGAACTAAGGATGATTTCATAGTTTATGGAGGGGTGGGAAACGAGCTGGCTGTAAGAGGTTACGCCAATGCAAGTTTCGAAACCAACAGAGACGATTTCAAATCGCAAACTGGTTATGTGTTTGTATTGAATGGAGGTGCTGTGAGTTGGAAGAGTTCCAAGCAAAGCATGGTTGCTGATTTTGTTACAGAAGTTGAGTACCTGGCAGCATGGGATGCCGCTAAGGAAGCCGTATGGATCAAGAAGTTTGTTACCGAACTAGGAGTGGTGCCGACCATCTAGGGTCCCATAAGCCTTTATTGTGACAATAATGGTGCTATTGCACAAGCTAAAGAGCCTAGGTCCCATCATAATTCCAAACATATACTCAGAAAATATCACCTAGTCAGAGAGATCGTCAGACGAGGAGATATTACAATATACAAAGTAGCAACGGAAGAGAATGTTACAGATCCACTTACCAAGCCTCTTTCAGAAGGAAAGCATGTTGAGCATGCTAGAGCGATATGAGTAAAAGTCATGAATGAATGGTCCTAGTGAAAGTGGGAGATTGTTAGGATAAGTGCCCTAGGACATTCGATGTGCTTAGATTTGTAATTGTCACATATCAATAAAGTTATTTGATATCATTTATTTCTCGTTGATTATTATAATGTGTGCATATTTTAATATTATAATAATCGAATAATAGTTATTCACGAATAATAAGATTATTCAAATATCCCTGGTACAATCGCGTTGAGTAGAGACTCAAGTGATTAATATACTAGTCTAAGTTTGATTGATAATCATCGGATGATTATGTGTATAGTACGGATCAATCTTATGGGTATTGGTTGGAGAACCAATACTGGACATACCCGCATTGAGATCACTGCATGGAAATGTCATAAGTGAATCTCAATATAACAGTATGTCAATAAATCCTTGAACCTGAGATTATCATAGAGTCCAACATGATAACTGTTACGCCTTGACGTAATCCAACGTCCTCTGAAACATGGTGATCATAAAAGTTAGCGATCGGGATTAGTGGGAGTCATGTAGAGGGCAATGAATAATCAAGATGGGGATTTGTCCCTCGCTTAAGTGAGAGAGATATCTGCTGGGCCCCTCGATAAGTAGGACTGAAGAAAATGCATGATCATGCTCAAATGAAGAGTCATTTGATTCAATCAGTCTACTTAAGATCGAGAAAGCATTTAAACATAAATAAGTATGACAGACTCCATGACTTAGTTCAAATATGATATCGCGTGACAAAGGGATTTGCACGTTAAAAGGTTTAATGGACTATTAACTTATATTATTTGGGTAATCATAATGTCTTGCTAGAGTCCGCTTATGATTTATTATTTAATAAGGTATTAAATAATTGCCAACATAATATAAGCCTTTTCGGTCGCACGTACGACAATTATAGACAAGCAGGAATAAATATCAACTGGGAATAATAAATATAATATTGGATATTATATTTATGAGGATATTAAATAATAAGTAATATATAATATTGGATATTATATATATATATATATTGTATTATGTAATAAGTTGAGGGGCAACTAAGAAACTACTAGAGTTTGACTCTACGCTTTACTTAGTATAAATATAAGGTCTTGGACAAGGAGTTGTTAATTGGAAAACAAGACCTAAAATCACCCCCTTCAAGAACAATAAAAAAATCAACCTCTACTTCCTACTGTAGGAGAACGATGTCGGTCGTCTAATCCTCTTCCCTTAGTTGATCTTGATCAATAGTGCAATCCTTCTAGTAAGGAATTTGTGTTGTACTATTTATCAATATTATTTGTAAGGATCTAGCAATCCGGCTTGTGGAATTGTTCGTGTGTGGATCACCAAAAGAGGAAGGAGATATTCATCTGCTTCTAGTCCGGATCTAGAATTGTTCAATCGGATTAAGGTAATTCGATTAACCCTTTAATCAAATAATTAAATTACTGCATGAGATCCTAAATTGGGTTTTCATATTTATTATTCCGCTGCGTTTTTACTCCGATTATTTTGTATTCGATGCATAGAAAACCTAACACTATTCTCAAGCTTCGGATCCAATCCAGATAGTTGCTGCCGTTTTCTTTGAGCTTGTCCTTCTCAAGGACTGATCGCAATGAAATGATGGACGTGTTGATTGATGCCATTCTATATTATCTACAAAATTCATTATGCAAAGTATTTAGTCACATTATTTTATTTCTCGAAAAATACTCCCACTAAAACAAAGTACCCTTAATTTTACAATATTTGTAATTTTAGTGGGCTAAGATCCCATTCCGCACAATCCTAAACTCAACTTTGGCATGACGCCTAGAATTGAGCTACTTTAGGTAGATAACTCCTTATCGATTACATCGTATGTAACTCTTAAATTATATTCATGGGATTTGGCATCGTATGCCCAAGCATGTTATAATCCCATCTTATGCCTTAAGGTTCAAAATTCTTTTGAATTCTTAGTTCATTAACACATAGGTATCACCATTACCTATTCTACCTTATTAAGATAATCTGAGCGCCCAGCTTTGGCATGACCCACTCAAGATGATCGAAGTCTTGATAGGTATTTTTCAAATGAACGGCATTTTAAAATTTTAACGAGGTATTTTTATCCTATATTAATGTCTATGTTTGCTAACATACATCTAAACATACATAGCATCACATACATGCATAAATTTAAACATACATCGCATCACATGACAATTAAAGCATATGACTGTAGCATGACAATAATCCTAACGTGATTTTCATGAGCCAACATGGAAATCACAAAGGTCAATTTAAAGGGTGAAATTGGTCTTCAATGATCTTCCCAACTCCTTGGAACGTCATACGCGATCAATTGGCTCCTCGAGTCCGTCATTTTCGTCCTTCTTGTCTTCATTACATTAATGAAATTTAACACTACACTAGTAAATTAAATTACAAGAGATGCAAACGACACGCAGGCCGTAAAATAATAAACAATTTAAATAGACGACTCGCAGGCCGTAAAACCAATTATAATTGAACGACATGCAGGCCGTAAAACCAACCCATAAGGAAATAAATTATCTAATCACATTGGTCAATTTATGGTCATGCCATACACCATACACATACCATATATAATTATCAAATAATTAATAAAAGCATGTAATATATGTAACACTCCCAATCTGCTCAGGGATATTACACGCCGTAGAACCTTTCCTCAAGGATCTACCAGGCTGATAACAACATAGAACAACTCAACAATGCCTTTAAGGCTAAAATGACTCAGTAGACCAATTTGGTCTTTCAATAAATACATACAACTCAAACTCATTACATGCCCACGCAGGGGTCGAATACAACACACTCCCGTACAATGGGAAAGAATATTGCAGCGGGAAATAAACTATAACTAAACCAATGACATCATACGGATACTCGTGTGATTAGTATCGTTCATCTTTCATCATCCTTCGTGCCGACCATGTGTTATGCTCCCAAACCTGAATGCAAAAACAGACATCCACCCCCCGAATACTCGGGGGTTAGCAAAACTCCAATGTTTTGCTAGTGCAAGTACAAGTGCAAAAATACGAGCCATACAATTCAAGTTCCAAGAATAACAATAACCAGAAATCCTCAAAGATTAAAATACAACGAAACGAATACTTCCCGAGGCAAGAGTTTGAGTAAAACTTTCCAAAACCGAAAGATCACAAATAACGAGAACAGTTTGCAAAATGGTTTAAAATACCCTCGGGAATTTTAATAGAAAACAAATTATGATTATCAAATCCTTATCTTTCCAAAATCAACAGGGTCACAGCCCAAAGGTTTTATTTTTGCAAATAGGAAACCACCAACAATTTACAGGGTCAGAGCCCAACATCACGTGTCCTCAACGGACATAAAATCAACGAAACATAATCACGCACGCGCATCGCCTAGGACCGGGACGCCACCACAGACATCCCACCCGAGGCCTCGAAGGACCCTCCCGAGCTGGCTAGCGAAACAAATCACACACATCTCACGGTTGGATCAATCGCTTGTTGCATCCTGGCCACATGATCGCATGCCATGTGCCACCGTAGATTATCTTTGGCGCTCATGGTTGGATCAATCACTTGTTGCATCCTGGCCACATGATCGCATGCCATGTGCCACCGTAGTTTTTATTAGGCTCTCACGGTTGGACCAATCGCTTGTTGCATCCTGGCCACATGATCGCATGCCATGTGCCACCGTAGGCCCCGCCCACATCCATACTTTCACACACAGCACAATACAACACATATATTCAAACAATTCACCCAGAGGCATCAAACACTTAGCAAAACACCACATCAAACCACAACGCACCGAAATGAAATAATATATGTCCACACGCAATACCAAGTGCAACATCAACACCAAACATATCCATAGAGTTCACATAGTTATTCACAAACCACACCATTCACAAAACACACGCGTTTTGAAAGCAAGCCTTTAACAAGGCTAAACCGAATCTTTTGAAAGTTCAATTCAAACGACCAAACAACCACAATTAGACGATCACTAATTATCATATCCATAAAACAAGAATTATATGGACAAGGTACTTGCCTCAAAATCGGCACGCAAGTATACCGACGAACACGTCTCAACCGGAAAGCTTCGGAACGCCCGATGCTATCGAAACGGAAGACGACGACGAACGGAAGGGTTCGAAGCGGTTTCTTCGCAATAAACTCGACCCTAACATCATATAATCAATAAATCAACGATCATACGAGGAAGAATAATCGTAGAACGTCCGAAAACCCCTCTAAGACATTCTATCGGACACCTTCAAGGCGTCGATCAAGAACTCGACCAAAATAACGAATCGATACGATCCAACCATGGAATAACAAGGTAAATGATATAATACATCTAAATAATCAATAATCCATCAATAATCTAAGTTATTACGGCCCAAACGGACGAAATCCAACAAAAACCCCAATTTCCCCAAAACTAGATTATCAAGAAATCTAACCTTGATTCGGTAGATCGGAGAAGGTTATGGGATGATTGATTGATGTTAGAAACTCAAGAACTTCGTGGATTGATAGATAAACAACATCTAATCACGTAATCCAAGCCCCAGCCGCAGAAGGAAATGAGTGGGATGAGAAAAAATGGGTGTAAACCCGTCTGCTCGATCATATATATACTGCCCAGCCTCCTGCCGACCACTTACGGCCGTAACCGGTAGACATTACGGCTGTAACCGGCATTTGTCAAAACCCGCCCAGCGCCTGCCGATCGCTTACGGCCATAACCGACAGGGCCTTACGGCCGTACCTGGCAGGTCCTTACGGCCGTAACCGGCACTCGTCCAGCCAAGTCTGCCGAGCACGTACGGCCGTAACCGGCACCTTACGGCCATAACTCGGCCAGGCCAGGCCCTGCTCCGGCCGTGGCTCGGTCGTGGCCACTCCGACGGCCCGGACGACCCCGAAACCCGAACCTGAATATAAACCGAAGATACGGTTACGAAGTACTCGCAAAGACGAATCTAATAGCTAAGAGAACACATGATTCCGACCACCCGAAGTGTCGGAATTCGACAACGGAAGTAATTACCCCAAACTTTGGGAAATTACGAAAACGGCCCAAAACGTCCGAAATACACGATACACGACCAAAACACCAAACCAAAGCTCGCAACATGAATAATAACATTAAATGAACTTATGAGAAACTCGAAACAACAATTTCGGACGAGATTCGCAAGAATCGAACTCAAGTGCGGAAAAACCGCTTAAGAACACGGAACTCAACAAAACAATACCGAAACGAACTCGGATGACAATAAATGAAGAATTAATCATTCTCGAAATGACGAAACGGTCATGAGCGAGTCGTCAAAACGTACTCCCGCCGAAAAAAAGAAAATCACCGAAATCCGAAATTGCGGGTATTACATTCTACCCTCCTTAAAAGAAGTGTTGTCCCGAAACTTAAAACAAGTAGGGAGAAGAAATATACCACCAGGAATATTTCAATGAGATACACAAGAATGCGTAACTAACGCCCAATGGCGAAACGTTACAAACAACGCAAAGGAATATACTGTGTGAAAACACGCTCCACGACGACCAACACGACACCACCGGTAGAGACATAATAAAATCAACAAGTGACAAGCGTCATAAAACAGATAGTACAATCAAGTCCATTATCCGAACAATCACGAAACACAAAGCACCTATTACAAGGAAACACGCACAATCGAGAAAACAGAAAATAAGTACAAAACGATTCACAAGGAACAATTGCAACCAATTCGGACTACGCCGAATCCTCAAAACCACACTAGGCATCTTCATGTCCTTTCGGAGCAGAGACGCCACCTCAATCCCCAAATCTCTCAGCTACCGTCTCACAATGCACGGATCGGTGACCCACCTGGCCACACTCGAAACAACTGACTAACGGTGAACGACATTTCTTCGTGGTATGGCCCGCTCGACTACAGTTATAACACGTCTTCGAGCTGCTCACCGTTACTCACTGCAGGGGTACTAGTCCTATGACCACGCGATCGAGGAACCCTCTTGGGATGACGATATGAAGTCCTAGCCTCAAGGGGCCCACTCCCCTGATTTCCTGAAAAGTTCCCAACGGTCTTCTGTTTCTTAGAGTTAGACATATTCTCAGTCGATAATCTGGATAGCTCATAGGCTAACGCCCGATTCTGATAATCTCTCAAGGAAGTACAAGTGAGACCTGCCATGTATTGACGAATCTCCGGCTTCATCCGTTTACTAAAATGACATATATTATCCTCCTCCGTCCTTACTTGATCCTGCACATAGCTGAGTTGTTTGCTAAAATCAATAATAACTTGAGACAGCGGTACATCTTGCGGTTTCGCCGAAAAGAATTCATTAATCCTCTGATTTCTGATCGGCTCCGGACAAAACTCATCTCTCATGAATCTCTGGAACTCTGCCCACGTGACAACACGATCTCGAGGCTTAACAGCCTCCCACCAGTTAGCGGCATCTTTGTCGAGAAGATACTGAGCAACCGGTACCTTACGTTCTTCTGGACAATCAACTACCTCGAATATCTTTTCCAACTGGAAAAGCCAACCATCCCAGCCTAATGCATCTGCAGCACTAGCGAAATGAGGGGGATTCATACGAACCACTTATCGAAGCCACTGATTTGCACCAGTGTGCTGGGTCACATCTGTAACACGCTGAACTGCCTGAGTCAACTGAGTCATCTGAGTGGCTACCTGCTGCAAAATAGTAGCAACACCAATACCAATACCATCACCGGCAGCATGATCCCGATCACGCATCCGGTCGCCACGACCACGACCTCTGCCCCTCGGCATACTGAATAAACAACCACTCAGCATAATAGAATATCGTAACACACATACAAACATCACAACAACGACGGCACCGTTCGGCGATCTCAACGACCCGAACGATAACCAGCACATAATTACCAAATATCATGAACAATCACACATGTACACAAACATACAAACCCAAGCTCTAACAGCTCTCACATGTGCGGCAACACGCAATTCACCACAAGGCGACAAACATTAAATACTACATCGTACCTCTCACAGAGGGCTAGTACAAAAAAATGCGTGGCAACGTCTCAACATTCATGCCACCAATTCGATCATACTCGGGAGCAAACACCATAACGACAATACGAACATCATACATACATACCCAGCCCTCAAACGGGAATGGATAGGTTTTAAAAACGAAAACCTCCTTTTGAAAATAATTTAGAAAAACACCAGTTGATCTTGAGTATCACCTTTAAAAAAAAGTACAAACGTGAAACATCGTTATCGAGACTTTGGAGAACCATTTCGCATTTGCTAAAAATGAGGACACTTTATCTTAGTGAAAAACTTTCAGAATATTCGACCCTCGGGTCTAAGTAAAAGTGTTTATAAAACATTGAAAATATCTCAAAACATTTTGGGTCCTCGAGGTAGAAGAATTTTGAAACATATTGTGGAACCTTGGATGTACCACGAGAAAATAATTCATTTTAAAAGTACGTCTCGAAATTTTATTTATAAGATACTCAAGGTTTTAAAAAATCTATTAGGCTAGAATGCCTAAAAACTCACATGATCATTTATCAAACCGTCATAAGACATTCTAGGCCAAAATGCCAAAACTCGACTTAGGGAGTCAGTTTTACGAAGTAAAAATTAGTTTGCAAAATACTGAAAGTCATTTTGAAAGAACTCACGCAGCGGATAAAATACAGTACGAAAATACATTAGCAGCGACACTGCTCCTCATATAGACGAAATATGAGAGTCACATAAACGCAATCATTAGACTAAAAATCTGCATAAAGATTCCGTCACTTAACACATAATCATACCAGTAACTCGCATCAGACGAGGTACAAACACAAAGAAGGGACACTTACATCCACAGGTCGCACGAAGATGATGATCGCCCCACGATACTAATCACGACAAACCAACTCAGATGATGCGTCGCGACACGACTCAGTCAGACAAAATCCGACGAGACAAAACTCAACAGACACGACTAAACCCGACAGCCTAGGTTTCCACAACCTAAGCTCCGATACCATTTATGTAACATCCCCAATCCGCTCAGGGATATTACACGCCGTAGAACCTTTACTCAAGGATCTACCAGGCTGGTAACAACATAGAACAACTCAACAATGCCTTTAAGGCTAAAATGACTCAATAGACCGATTTGGTCTTTCAATAAATACATACAACTCAAACTCATTACATGCCCACGCAGGGGTCGAATACAACACACTCCCGTACAACGGGAAAGAATATTACAGCGGAAAATAAACTATAACTAAACCAATGACATCATACGGATCCTCGTGTGATTAGTATCGTTCATCTTTCATCATCCTTCGTGCCGACCATGTGTTATGCTCCCAAACCTGAATGCAAAAACAGACATCCACCCCCCGAATACTCGGGGGTTAGCAAAACTCCACTGTTTTGCTAGTGCAAGTACAAGTGCAAAAATATGAGCCATACAATTCAAGTTCCAAGAATAACAATAACCAGAAATCCTCAAAGATTAAAATACAACGAAATGAATACTTCCCGAGGCAAGAGTTTGAGTAAAACTTTCCAAACCCGAAAGATCACAAATAACGAGAACGGTTTGCAAAATGGTTTAAAATACCCTCGGGAGTTTTAATATAAAACAAATTAGGATTATCAAATCCTTATCTTTCCAAAATCAACAGGGTCACAGCCCAAAAGTTTTGTTTTCGCAAATAGGAAACCACCAACAATTTACAGGGTCAGAGCCCAACATCACGTGTCCTCAACGGACATAAAATCAACGAAACATAATCACGCACGCGCATCGCCTAGGACCGGGACGCCACCACAGACATCCCACCCGAGGCCTCGAAGGACCCTCCCGAGCTGGCTAGCGAAACAAATCACACACATCTCACGGTTGGATCAATCGCTTGTTGCATCCTGGCCACATGATCGCATGCCATGTGCCATCGTAGATTATCTTTGGCGCTCACGGTTGGATCAATCACTTGTTGCATCCTGGCCACATGATCGCATGCCATGTGCCACCGTAGTTTTTATTAGGCTCTCACGGTTGGACCAATCGCTTGTTGCTGTTGGGATTCGGTGCCTTAAACGAAGGCCCAGCGGAAGCGGTAAAACGAAAATTAATTCGATCCGAATCCCTACGAGGATCGATCGAGCTACGTATATACGAATATAAAATAAACAAAAGAAGATTCGAAATCATACCCTTGTCGTCCGTTGATTATATGGATTCCTTCTCTTGAGCTATTCCCCAAACGATCCAAAATGCTCCAAGCCCTTGGATGATCCAACGCCGAAAAACCGTGTCTCTACTTGTCACGCGTCGGAGAAACGAACGGAATGACAACACTCGATTAACCTCTAAGGTTACGGCTAGAATCAAGTGATGAAACTTTAGTTATAACACTCTAAGTGTTTTAATTTATATCTCTCAATATATCTTTAATTTTCTCCAAGAACAATTAAGATGATATGAAGAAGATGATGAAGACAATTGAGAAAATGATTTTTCTCTCTCTCTCTCTAACTCACTCTCACGTAGGAATGTGTAGGTAAAATGAAAGATGTCTTCATCCCTTTTATTCAACTCCCCACTACTAGCAACAACTCATGCATGTGGGAATCTAACCCCACCTCCACAATTATCATACATTAAAGAATGGAGACATAAGTCCAAAAGGAAGGTGGCTAGAAATGGGGGGGGCGGCCCATGGAGAAATGGATGAGTTTGGTTCGTTTCGGACTCCCGAGAGTCCAAACAGATAAATTCCAATTCCGTTCCGATGTATTTGTATAGTTTAATTAATCCAATTAATTTCATCATATCAAATACAAAATAATATAATTAATTTCTCCAAGAAATAATTATATATATGAATTAAATTAATCACCCAGTAATTTATTTAATTCATTAGGTCGTAAATCAATTTATCCAATAAATCGATTTAAACATCCAATGTTCCAAAATTAGATATCCAATATCTAATATTCATAATGAGAGAATTAGCTTTATTCATTCCGTCAATCCTATTGCGCGACTCGAGGTCCGTCTCGAAGAATGGGAGGAACCAAAGAGTAGTAGCACCACCTAGCCACTGGCGCCTACACTGCACTTAACCGAGAACGAATGATTGGGATCATTCAAGAACCATTCTGTCGTGAATACCAGTATACGTATAAACCCTTCTTTCAAATGTCCCGATCAAGATATAGAGTCACGATCAGTCAATACCTATCTGTACTTGACGATATGCATTCGTTAATGCAAATCGAGATCATCGAGTCGCCGTGTATCTAATACAACTAGCTCCAATGCTTTGGCCAAAGACTTGTGATCTCATCTCGCCAATAACCGCATAGGACATATAGCCCGCTCACTAACGGGAGAAAGAATTCTATCTTGGTATTCGATAGGACTGCTACTTGCCGTCAAGATGCACGTCGAGGTTGACCCCGCCTTCCGGTTTACAGGTGGTCGAACTACTCTAATGAAAATCTTGACGTCACAAGCACATCCCTACTAAATCCTCAAGTCGAAGGTTCACGAATACCTATCACAACCTTTCGATTCCGTCATTGATCGTCCCGAGTGAAATCCGTGTGACGAATCAAGGGTGAGTCGGTTCGAGTATACTAATCCAATTAGCATACCTATAACGTGTGCTCCCACTAACCATTAGTGTTCGTGCACTCTCCATGTCAAAGAACACGTCATACAAGTCTTCACATAAACTTAACGCCTACCAAGTTTCATCGACTTGCGAACGATTAAGTATTTGAGCTATAACCTTTCCAAAGGCCGACCCCTTATCCAATAAGGAGTGGAACGCTTTGCTCTCAAATATACGGACTAGTTTCTATATGTTTATTTACGAGTTAGGAATGCCAAGAACTACCAAGAAATAAAGAAACATTCATTTGCCTTATATAAATGGTTTACATAATTACAAGTACAATGCCCTCACTCAACAACCTCCGAGTGGCATTCGAGGGCATATTCCTAACAATCTCCCACTTGCACTCAATGCCACACACTATGGTATCTAATACCCATGTTCTCCAGATGACGCTCCAAGCTAGTCCGAGAAAGTGGCTTGGTCGGTGGATCGGCGACGTTGTCACCCGAGTCTACTCTGTGCGGCACAATGTATCCCTTGCGAACAAATTCTCTTACGAGATGATACTTCCTCTCAATATGTTTGGTCTTGTTGTGAAACCTCGGCTCCTTGGCTGCGCTCTGACTCCGTCGTTGTCGCAGCATGAACAGCACTCAAAGACATGGTATTAATTGAAGTTCTCCCAAACTTCTTAATCCGTAACCCTTCCTTGGAAGCCTCCGAGGCCGCTTGATACTCACCGACAGTGGAATCGTGATCGCGCTTTGCTTGGCGCTACGCCAAGATACTGCTCCTCCATTAAGAGTATATATGTAGCCAGAAGTAGACATCGAGTCGTCCTTCAGTCCTTGGATGTCCGAATCAGTGAATCCCACCACATCCAAATCTCCACCGCCATACATCAGAACCATATCTCTAGTCCTTCTCAAGTACTTGAGAACGTTCTTTACGGCAGTCCAATGTTCCCTACCTGGGTTTGCCTGAAACCTACTCACCACGCTTACAGCATGCGCGATGTCAGGTCTTGTACACAACATAGCATACATAAGGCTACCCACGGCCGAAGCATATGGTATATTACTCATTTCCTTTCGTTGTTCCTCATTTTGAGGACCAATCTTCAAGGTGAGTTTTATTCCATGTCGCATCGGTAGGAACCCTCTTTTAGAATCATCCATCTTAAATCGCTTTAAGATTTTATCTATATAGAGGGCTTGGGAAAGACCTATTGTTCTCTTCGCTCTATCCCGGTAAAGTCGAATACCAAGAATATAGGTAGCTTCTCCCAAGTCTTTCATGGAGAAATTACTCGAAAGCCAAGCTTTCACAGAACTGAGCATTCCCACATCATTTCCTATTAGTAGAATGTCATCTACATATAGTACTAAGAATGCGATCTTGCTCCCACTAACCCTCTTGTATACACAAGGTTCCTCTTCATTTTGCACAAAGTCAAACTCTTTGATCGCCTCGTCAAAACGAAGGTTCCAACTACGCGACGCTTGCTTGCACACTTTCTGAATATCGACTTCGGACACAAAGCCTTTAGGATGCTCCATATAGATTTCCTCCTCGAGGAATCCATTAAGGAAAGCCGTCTTTACGTCCATTTGCCATATCTCATAATCATGGTAGGCAGCTATAGCAAGCATTATGCAAATAGACTTGATCATGGCTACGGGCGAGAAGGTATCGCGGTAATCGATCCCTTCCTTCTGGGTATAACCCTTTGCCACAAGCCTGGCCTTATAGGCGTCAACCTTGCCATCACCATCGGTCTTTCTCTTATAGATCCACTTGTTCCCAATAGGCACTATGCCCTTGGGGCGGTCTACTAGAGTCCAGACCTGATTGACATGCATCGAGTCTATCTCAGCTTCCATAGCTTCACGCCATTTCGCGGAGTCTACATCCACCATCACTTGGTCATAGGTCGTCGGGTCGGTCTCTTGGCTATCACTTGGAACCTCATGGAGACCCAGCTCCTCCAAGTGCACAAGCCCATACCTCTCAGGTAAATGAGACACCCTACTAGATCTACGAGGTGGTGGTACTTGTGTTTCAGAAGGTTCGGTTCCAGTTTCTTGCACAGGTGTCTACCGAGGAGTTTCATTGTATTCTTCTAAAGAAATACTTCTACCTGCTCCGCCTTCCTGAATGAACTCATCTTCCAGGAAGTGTGCTTGTAAAGCAACAACGATCTTTCGATCTTCGGGCATGTAGAATAGATATCCCATCGTGCCAGATGGGAATCCAATGAAACGTCCCTTTGCGGACCTAGCTTCCAACTTCTCCACCTTAGTCTTCTTGACATAAGCGGGACATCCCCAAATCCTAATGTGATTAAGACTTGGTTTCCTGCCCTCCCACATCTCATGTGGAGTTTTAGGAACGGATTTGGAAGGACATCTGTTCAAGATATATACGGCAGTCAGGAGTGCATACCCCCACAGGTAAATTGGTAAGTCAGTGTAGCCCAGCATGGAACGGACCATGTTTAACAAGGTCCGGTTCCTTCTTTCTGACACACCATTTAACTGAGGAGTACCTGGAGGTGTTAGTTGTGAAACTATTCCATGTTCCTTAAGGAACTCGTCAAACTCCGTACTCATATACTTGCCACCTCGGTCCGATTGAAGTGCTTTGATATGATTACCAGTTTGTTTCTCGACTAGGGCCTTGAATTCCTGGAATTTCTCAAAAGCCTCGGATTTATGTTTCATTAAGTATACATAACCATACCTAGTATGATCATCTGTAAACGTAATGAAATATTGATATCCGTCACGTGCTGCTTCTAAAGCACCACAAACGTTAGTATGGATTAATCCCAGTTTATCAGCGGCTCTTTCAAAAGTCCCTGTGAAGGGGGACTTAGTCATTTTACCTTTAAGGCAAGATTCACAAGTAGGAAAGGGATCCGATCCCAATGGACCCATAAGTCCATCCTTTTCCATCTTGTAAACCTTGGTCTGACC
Organism: Orobanche coerulescens; assembly: GCA_033398695.1. Taxonomy (NCBI): domain Eukaryota; kingdom Viridiplantae; phylum Streptophyta; class Magnoliopsida; order Lamiales; family Orobanchaceae; genus Orobanche; species Orobanche coerulescens. Next base: position 60,155,261 of record CM065803.1, read on the forward strand.
AACATGACCAAGTCTAAGATGCCATTTCAAAACTTGATTGGTTTCATCCCTACCACGTTTTCTAGTCATAGTATTCACAACTACTTTGTTCTTTGAGATTTAGATGATATAATCCATTTAACAATGTAGCAGTACCCACTAGTTTATTTAAAATAAATTTTGCAGAACCATCACCAATGAAAAATGAAAAACCTTTTCGGTCCATGACCGGAATGGATACAATGTTTTTGTGCCCCTTGGGCAAAACAAGTACATCTTCTAAAGTCAAAACAAAGCCGGATTCTAAACCCAAAAGAAGTGATCCTATGTCGGTCGCCTCGACACTATGCCCGCTTCCGACTGTGATCATAAATTCTCCAGCTCCAAGCTTCCTACTTTGTTCAGATCTGATTCACGGTACAAATATGAGAACTAGCACGAGAATCCGATCCAGAAGTAGAAAATACAGTAGCAGAACAATTTGTTTCCAAAACTAAAAGTTCTGTACCTGAAGTGCCATGAAGAATCGGACAGTCTCTAGCCCAGTAGCCCAGCTCACCGCACTTGAGACAAGCATACTTCTTATTCTTGTTCTTCGGAACCATCGGGGCCTTGCCCTTACCCTTAAGGTCCTTTGCTTGTAGTCCAGTCCGCTTCTTGGTCTTTTTCTTCTTATTCTTAGACTTCCGAAGTCCAGAAGAAATCACAAGGGCCGACTCCTTCATCCGCGGAGTCTTCATTTGAGGCCGAGCGGTCACAAGTTTGTTCATTAGCCCGGCTAAATTACACGCAATCTCATTGCGGTTGAAGTTCATAACAAGCGTGAGAAGGAATCAGGGAGAGACTGTAGGATAAGGTCGGTTTGGAGAGAAGTATCCATTTTAAAATCAAGAGCCTCCAATCTCTCGATCATGGATATCATTTTGAGGACGTGTTCCCCAACCTTCTCACCTTTCTTCATCCTTGCACCGAACAGTTGCTTGGATATCTCATATCTTGCGATCTTTGTGCTCACCATAAAGCTCGGTTAAGTGAGATAGAATGCCTAGCGAAGTCATTTTCTCATGAGCTCTCTGAAGCTCATTAGACATGGAAGCCATCATATAAGCACGGACTTTCACGTTATCCTTAACCCACTTTTCGTGGTTTTCAATCTCTTCCTGATTGGCTCGGGTCCGCACAGGAGGCGCCGGAGTGTCCGTCTCGAAGACGTATCCCAGTGCCTCTATACTGAGGACAATCATCGACATGGAGCCAATCCACAAAGTTAGGTCCCATTAAGGTGTTCTTTTCGAGTAGAATTGCGAGTGGATTCATTGTCATATTGAGATTTATGCATTAAGTATAGATTAATTAGTGACTTGTTATATTATGATCTGAGTATAGAATTAAGGTCTTTTCTATTCTTGTTACCCAGCTCCCACTATTTTATCGGAACAACACACTCTCATGTGAAATCCGGAAGTATCGTCGCTCTACTTCATAGTGGTGATCGAGTTCTTTATAAATCTTAATAGAGGGCAACCGAACAGTTTCTAGTCTATTAATTTTCATAAAGTGGTGTCCAACACCAACCCATCTAATGAATGATTCGATCTTCTTTTCCCCTTGTTCACTCCCTAAACCTATACGGTTTCTATGGTTCGTGAACAAGTTAAGTTTATACCATCGACGCAAATCGGTTTCACAATTGAATCTTATCGGCAACCTATCGATTTCTAGGGATAAAATTTGCTCTAACCGAAGGCATCGAATGCGCTCCGGTAATTTATCCGTCCTCCCGAACGACTACCCCGATAACTCGGAAGCATAGCACATCCGGTTTGGATTTCAATTTCAAAGCTCGATGGAGGAAGGAAAACCTTGAAACCTTATAAACTTAATAATTTGTTGTGGGAGAATTTTCGCGATTAACGTTACACTTTGCACATTAATCATTTTAGCGCGTTTGTTGCATTCATACAATATGTAACAACCATTCACAACCTAGTTGCTACCAACATGTGGTTCATGGACCGTTCCTAGAAAACAAAAACTTCGTAATCTAATTACAAGTCTTCGTCTTGAATCTTCGTCTTCTCGAAAAGGATCTTCCTCCGGTCTTCGTCATTACATATAAATTTTACATTGAAAAATTGCATCCTAGATACAAATATTTCTAGTAAAATAAATAGGCTCAAAACGGCCATTACAACCCAATCGAATAAAACGAATGATTCAAACTAAGTCCATGAACCACATCCCCATTCAAAAGCATTCATCCAATAAATACTCAATAAATGGATAGCGAAAAGATTACATATGATCCAATCAATAATCAACAATAAATAGAATTGATCCAATCAATTCAACAATAATCGACAATTTAATTTTCGTCCGTAGTGTACCCTTAAAATATTTTCTTTGAATTTTCCCTCATCAAAAATTCCAAATTAATGATTTTAAAACAGGAAAATTCAATAATCGAAAATATACTGAAAAACGAGACCCAGTGCCCGACACTGAAAAGCGCAAGAAGCACTGGCACCACGACCACGGCCTACAGGCCACGCCCGGCTCCAGACAGAAAGGGGGCCCGGCCATGCCGGACACGGCCGGAGATCTGACACTACCCGGCCGGATACACAGAGCACTCGGCTCGATACAGCACCACGCCCGGCAGGACTCGGCTCGATACAGCAACACGCTCGGCCGGACTCGGCAGAATACAGCAAGCGTCCGGCCGGATCCAGCGAGCAATCGGATCGATACAGCAAGGCGCTCGGCCGGACTCGGCAGAATACAGCAAGTGTCCGGCCACGGGCCGGACGTGCTCGGCCATACTCGGCAGCTGTATGGAAAAACGTCCAACGATTCGATACAGCTCGTTTTCGGGCAGATTTCTAAAATCCTGTTATTCCTGATCTGAATATTATTAATATAAATCATATTTCCAAGAAAAACCTGATTTATACCATAACATAAAATCACGGAAAAACAACACTACGACGAACAATAAAATATCTACGATTATCAAAGTGATTCTAAATCACAAAATAAGCATTCCAAATTCTAAATATCGTATATACGATCGCAAGACCTCGCTCCGATACCACTGTTGGGATTCGGTGCCTTAAACGAAGGCCCAGCGGAAGCGGTAAAACGAAAATTAATTCGATCCGAATCCCTACGAGGATCGATCGAGCTACGTATATACGAATATAAAATAAACAAAGGAAGATTCGAAATCATACCCTTGTCGTCCGTTGATTATATGGATTTCCTTCTCTTGAGCTATTCCCCAAACGATCCAAAATGCTCCAAGCCCTTGGATGATCCAACGCCGAAAAACCGCGTCTCTACTTGTCACGCGTCGGAGAAACGAACGGAATGACAACACTCGATTAACCTCTAAGGTTACGGCTAGAATTAAGTGATGAAACTTTAGTTATAACATTCTAAGTGTTTTAATTTATATCTCTCAATATATCTTTAATTTTCTCCAAGAACAATTAAGATGATATGAAGAAGATGATGAAGACAATTGAGAAAATGATTTCTCTCTCTCTCTCTCTCTAACTCACTCTCACGTAGGAATGTGTAGGTAAAATGAAAGATGTCTTCATCCCTTTTATTCAACTCCCCACTACTAGCAACAACTCATGCATGTGGGAATCTAACCCCACCTACACAATTATCATACATTAAAGAATGGAGACATAAGTCCAAAAGGAAGGTGGCTAGAAATGGGGGGGGCATGGAGAAACGGATGAATTTGGTTCGTTTCGGACTCTCGAGAGTCCAAACAGATAAATTCCAATTCCGTTCCGATGTATTTGTATAGTTTAATTAATCCAATTAATTTCATCATATCAAATACAAAATAATATAATTAATTTATCCAAGAAATAATTATATATATGAATTAAATTAATCACCCAGTAATTTATTTAATTCATTAGGCCGTAAATCAATTTATCCAATAAATCGATTTAAACATCCAATGTTCCAAAATTAGATATCCAATATCTAATATTCATAATGAGAGAATTAGCTTTATTCATTCCGTCTTCAATCCTATTGCGCGACTCGGTAGGTCCGTCTCAGTCAGCAATGGGAGGAACCAAAGAGTAGTAGCACCACCTACCAGCCTGGCGGCCTACACTGTACCCCAACTGAGAACGAATGATTGGGATCATTCAAGAACCATTCTGTCGTGAATACCAGTATACGTATAAACCCTTCTTTCAAATGTCCCGATCAAGTTATAGAGTCACGATCAGTCAAACCCTATCTGTACTTGACGCTATGCATGCGTTAATGCAAATCGAGATCATCGAGCTGTCGTGTATCTAATACAACTAGCTCCAATGCTTTGGCCAAAGACTTATGATCTCATCTGCCAATAACCGCATAGGACATATAACCCGCTCATTAACGGGAGAAAGAATTCTATCTTGGTATTGGTAGGACTGCTACTTGCCGTCAAGATGCACGTCGAGGTTGACCCCGCCTTAGGTTTCTGTGGTCGAACTACTCTAATGAAAATATTGACGTCACAAGCACATCCCTACTAAATCCTCAAGTCGAAGGTTCACGAATACCTATCACAACCTTTCGATTCCGTCATTGATTGTCCGGAGTGAAATCCGTGTGACGAATCGAGGTGAGTCGGTTCGAGTATACTAATCCAATTAGCATACCTATAACGTGTGCTCCCACTAACCATTAGTGTTCGACAGGCACTCTCCATGTCAAAGAACACGTCATACAAGTCTTCACATAAACTTAACGCCCAGTCAAGTTTCATCGACTTGCGAACGATTAAGTATTTGAGCTATAACCTTTCCAGTGCCGACCCCCTTATCCAATAAGGAGTGGAACGTTTTGCTCTTAAATATACGGACTAGTTTCTATATGTTTATTTACGAGTTAGGAATGCCAGTAACTACCAGTAAATAAAGAAACATTCATTTGCCTTATATAAATGGTTTACATAATTACAAGTACAATGCCCTCACTCAACAACCTCTGAGTGGCATTCGAGGGCATACTACTAACAGTTGCATCCTGGCCACATGATCGCATGCCATGTGCCACCATAGGCCCCGCCCACATCCATACTTTCACACACAGCACAATACAACACATATATTCAAACAATTCACCCAGAGGCATCAAACACTTAGCAAAACACCACGTCAAACCACAACGCACCGAAATAAAATAATATACGTCCACACGCAATACCAAGTGCAACATCAACACCAAACATATCCATAGAGTTCACATAGTTATTCACAAACCACACCATTCACAAAACACACGCGTTTTGAAAGCAAGCCTTTAACAAGGCTAAACCGAATCTTTTGAAAGTTCAATTCAAACGACCAAACAACCACAATTAGACGATCACTAATTATCATATCCATAAAACAAGAATTATATGGACAAGGTACTTGCCTCAAAATCGGCACGCAAGTATCCCGACGAACACGGCTCAACCGGAAAGCTTCGGAACGCCCGATGCTATCGAAATGGAAGACGACGATGAACGGACGGGTTCGAAGCGGTTTCTTCGCAATAAACTCGACCCTAACATCATATAATCAATAAATCAACGATCATACGAGGAAGAATAATCGTAGAACGTCCGAAAACCCCTCTAAGACATTCTATCGGACACCTTCAAGGCGTCGATCAAGAACTCGACCAAAATAACGAATCGATACGATCCAACCATGGAATAACAAGGGAAATGATATAATACATCTAAATAATCAATAATCCATCAATAATCTAAGTTATTACGGCTCAAACGGACGAAATCCAACAAAAACCCCAATTTCCCCAAAACTAGATTATCAAGAAATCTAACCTTGATTCGGTAGATCGGATGAGGTTATGGGATGATTGATTGATGTTAGAAACTCAACAACTTCGTGGATTGATAGATAAACAACATCTAATCACGTAATCCAAGCCCCAGCCGCGGAAGGAAATGAGTGGGATGAGAAAAAATGGGTGTAAACCCGTTTGCTCGATCATATATATACTGCCCAGCCTCCTGCCGACCACTTACGACCGTAACCGGCAGACCTTATGGCCGTAACCGGCATTCGTCAAAATCCGCCCAGCGCCTGCCGATCGCTTAAGGCCGTAACCGACAGGGCCTTACGGCCGTAACTCGGCACTTACGGCCGTACCTGGCAGGTCCTTACGGTCGTAACCGGCACTCGTCCAGCCAAGTCTGCCGAGCACGTACGGCCGTAACTGGCACCTTACGGCCGTAACTCGGCCAAGCCAGGCCCTGCTCCGGCCGTGGCCACTCCGACGGCCCGGACGACCCCGAAACCCGAACCTGAATATAAAACGAAGATACGGTTACGAAGTACTCGCAAAGACGAATCTAAGAGCTAAGAGAACACACGATTCCGACCACCCGAAGTATCGGAATTCGACAACGAAAGTAATTACCCCAAACTTTGGGAAATTACGAAAACGGCCCAAAACGTCCGAAATACGCGATACACGACCGAAACACCAAACCAAAGCTCGCAACATGAATAATAACATTAAATGAACTTACGAGAAACTCGAAACAACAATTTCAGACGAGATTCGCAAGAATCGAACTCAAGTGCGGAAAAACCGCTTAAGAACACGGAACTCAACAAAACAATACCGAAACGAACTCGGATGACAAAAAGTGCAGAATTAATCATTCTCGAAATGACGAAACGGTAATGAGCGAGTCGTCAAAACGTACTCCCGCCGAAAAAAAGAAAATCACCGAAATCCGAAATTGCGGGTATTACAATATACTAAATTAGTGGTGCCACCGGGCCGTGAACCGCGGTTCGGGCCCGACCGCGATTCCGGTTCACGGAAGAGGTGAACCCGAACCGGCCCGGTATTCTGTAAAGGGCGGTTCGCGGGCGAACCGTGGTTCGGTCAGGCCGAACTGCGGTTCCGGTTGAACAGCTTGATTTTTTTTTTTAATTTATAATATATGTAATATTATTTATATCTTATTTTTCTAAATTAAATGATGAAATTTCTAAATTTTGTAATTTACAAGTGTTGACTCTTTGAAATTACTTAAGTTAATTTAATAAAAATATAATAAGTTATTAAATAATTTAGAAATTTAGAAATTCTTTATGTTGTGTTTTTTTATATAATTTATAGTAACTTGTAATATTTTTATGACTTTTTTAAATTAAATTACTTGTGTTGAAAATTTGAAATATTGAAAACTTGAAATGCAATAAAGTAAAAATAGTTCTAAAATATTTACAATCGAAATAATGCATACAAATTGATATATTCATTGATTTCTATGATTCTATCTATGTACAAAAGAAATGTTACAATGATACAATCTTTAAAATTGAATAAGTAAACTAACTAATACTAACTAATTCACTATATAAAAGAAATGTTACAATTATGATACAATCTTTAAAATTGAATAACTAAACTAACTAATTACTAACTAAACTAATAAAAGAAATGTTACAATATTACAATGATACAATCTTTTGAAATTTGAAAATTTGAATTTTGTTTATAGATAAAATTGGGGGGAGTTGGGAAAAATTTAAATTTTGAATTTTGAATTTGGGCGGAAAAGCCGTGATTCGGCCGAAACCGTGATTCGGGTGAGCCGTGATTCGGGCGAACGGCGGTTCAGGCGGAAGCCCGGCGGTTCGGGCAACCGCCGGTCGGGCGGAAAACCCAGCGATTCGGGCCGAACGCGGTCGGGCGGCTCAGCGATTCGGCCGAGCCGCCGATTCGGGCGAACCACCGGTTCACGGGCTCAGAACCTTGAGCAATGCGTAAGTCTGAGCAATGATTCGGTTCGAGCAAGCCGCCGGTCCGATTCGAACCGTCAGCCGGGCGTCCGGTCGAACCACGATTCGGTTAAAATGTGGCACCACTATACTAAATAATCAATTTGACAATCGTACAATAAATGAAAAACTGTGTCAAAATCAACAATCCAGACCTGCAGCATAGTTGGTTCGGTCAGAGGTTCTGCAACTGAACCACGCCGGTTCGAAACCTTCCCGTAACAAATCATTTTATATTTTCCGGACTTTTAAAACTTGGTTTAAATATATTGTTCCGTGAAAATCTCCAAAACAATCCGTGGCCGAGATGGTAAGTGGGGCGGGAGGAAAGGCGAAAGACTCGTGATCAAATCCCGGGTTTTGCAGAATATTTTTGCAATATTTAAACAGATTTCTTGCCTCTCCTAGCAAAAGTCATTTTGCAAATTAAAACAACCACGCGCCCGACCCGGCCCGTCTCGGAACAGACCTGTTCCAGAACAGCTCTGGAGCAGAAATTCGCAAAAACAGTCCAGAATTAATTTTTGACGATCCGATTTAATCAAATTAAATAAAAAAATTATTTTATAAAATCTATATTTTATAAACATAATCAAGAATATAATTTATACATAAATATGTTGTACACAAATAATTAAATTACATGCAAGTTGGCTCCGATACCACTGTTGGGTATTGCGTGTATCTAATTCAATAAAATTGAGTAAGATGCAGCGGAATAAATTAACGAAAAATCCAGACGAGGATCTACATATGCAGTAATTTAATTAATTTATTAAGAGTTCGTCGAATTATCTTAATTCGAAGAACGGATCTGAACCGGACTAGAAGCAGATGAATATCTCTTTTCTCTTTGGGTGATCCACACACGAACACTTCCACAAGGCAGATTGCTAGATCCTTACGAATAATATTGATAAATAGTAGAACACAAATTCCTTACTAGAAGGATACTATCGATCAAGATCAACTAAGGGAAGATAAGATGACCAATATTAATCTTCTACAGTAGAAGAATTTCGGTCAGTCTAGTGAGACCAAGAGGAGGGCGATTTTTCTGTTTGGCTAAGGTTGTGTAATTTTCTTCTTGTCGCAACTCCTTGTCCAATACTTTATATTTCTACTAAGTAAACCCTAGAGTCAAGACTCTAGTATTTGCTTAGTTACCCATCAACTTATTAAATAATACAATATATATAATATCAAATATTATATATACTACTTATTATTTAATCTCCTCATAAATATAATATTCAATATTATATTTACTATTCCAAGTTGATATTTATTCCTACTTGTCTATAATTGTCGTACGTGCGACCCAAAGGCTTATATTATGTTAGCAATTATTTAATACTTTATTAAATAATAAATCATAAGCGGCCTCTAGCAAGACATTATGATTACCCAAATAATATAAGTTAATAGTCCATTAAACCTTTTAACATGTCAAATCCCTTTGTCACGCGATATCATATTTGAACTATGTCATGAAGTGTGTCATACTTATTTATGTTCAAATACTTTCTCGATCTTAAGTAGACTGATTGAATCAAATGACTCTTCATTTGAGCATGGTCATGCGTTTCCTTCAGTCCTACTTATCGAGGGCCCCAGCAGATATCTCTCTCACTTAGGAGAGTGACAAATCCCCATCTCGATTATTCATTGCCCTCTACATGACTCCCACTAATCCTGATCGCTAATCATTATGATCACTATGTTTCAGATGACGTTGGATTACGTCAAGGCATAACAGTTATCATGTTGGACTCTATGATAATCTCAGGTTCAAGGATTTATTGACATACTGTTATATTGAGATTCATTATGACATTTCCATGCAGTGATCTCAATGCGGGTCTGTCCAGTATTAGTTCTCCAACCAATACCCATAAGGTTGATCCATACCATACGCATAATCATCCGATGATTATCAATCAAACTTATACTAGTATATTAATCACTTGAGTCTCTACTTAACGCGATTGTACCAGGGATATTTGAATAATCTTATTATTCGTGAATAACTATTATTCGATTATTATAATATTAAAACATGCACACATTATAATAATCAACGAAAAATAAATGATATCAACTAACTTTATTTAAATGTGACAATTACAAATCTAGGCACATCGAATGTCCTAGGGCACTATTCCCAACACTTTAGTCCGTCAAGTATGGTTCTGTAGGTCATAAGTCGTCAGGAATAAGTCTAGTGGGGGTGAATAGACTTATTAAACTCTTTTCCTTAATCAGGTGAGTTTCTTCAGCTGTATAATATGCAGCTAACAAAGTCTTAGCTGCAGGTGAGTAGTGCGGAAGCACAGCTGGTAATACTGCAGGTAACTAATATCGACTGCAGGTGACTTATGTCAACTGTAGAACTAAGTTATGCGGAGACAGTTGACGGCTAAATAGAACAGTAAATATGTATGCAGCAGTTCTGTATGATGAATAAAACAGTAAATCACATAAGCACTTATAGTGGTTTCAGAGGTGGGGTAATCCTCTACTAGTCCACTTCTCTCCAAACCAGTTGGAGATAAATTCACTATAAATGTCAACGAGTGATAAATGTTACAATGAATTTCCCAGTTACAACAGCTTCCAACCAGGCTTGGTATGACTGTTCATAATATACAATTATTTGTAATAATTTTACATATTTATTTTCTTATGTTTATGAATCTAACGTCATTTGGTTATTTTAGAATGTTGCAAAACTGTTAGTGCTTTAAATGAATACCGAAATAAAACATATGTATCTGAAGTTATTTTTAAAATGCAAGAATAATAATTATAGTACTTGGAAAAATTTCCTTACATATATGGTGTTGCATGTCTTCTTGACTCGGGTTAAAAAAGAAGCACTCGGTAGTCTTCTTGATTATTAAAATGCATTAGGTATATCTTCTTTTAATAATGAGGAACACGTAAATGAATGCATAGAAATGTTAGCTACATTAGTTGATTTGTACATTTAAAAATATAAATCGAGGGTTCTAGCATCTCAATCGACATCAAAAAATTAAGGTAGATTTGATCAATTTACATCTTCAATTCTTTTCAAGAAACCAAAATCATCACCAAATTCTATTTCTTCAACTTCTTCTAGTCAAATTCTAAATGAGTATTTTACATGTTCCCATGAGCTTGATGTCGATTTTGAGATTTTAAAATGAGGGAAATTACGTGAAGAACAATATCCTATATTGACTAGAATTGCAAGGGATCTCTTTGTAGTTCCAGCCTCAATAATTGCATCTGAGGCTGCTTTTAGTGCAGGTAGAAGAGTTATAACTGATAGAGAAACATCTTTATCGCCCTATGTTGTGAAGATCTTGCCTGTAAAAAGATTGGGAACAAGTAGAAAAACGTCAACAAGGACGGACGAAAAAAGAAGACGACCACAATGAGGATGATGATCCGTGGATGATGATGGATTCTTCATCCGAATCGGGAGCATCAACGAGTGGCCAACTCGACGATTGAGCACATTATTCGATCTTCAACCTCCAAGTAAATAAACAGGTAAGTAAAACGAACTACATGGACTTTGATAGTTTGATTCCTTAAGATACGTAGGCAATATAATTTAAAAATTATATTAAAAATCAAAAGATAATCTAATTTCTACAAATTAAGTCCAAGTCTAATTTTTTCTTCCCCTTTCTCTCCCCATTTAAATTAATGTTAACAAATTTTTTAAATTCAAAATGAATTTTTTCTAAATGGATTTTTTAATTTAATATTAACAAATATTCTAAATAACTTAAAAAATGTTTTTTAAATTGATCTTTTAATTAATGTTAAAAAGATTTTTTAAAAAATTCAACACAGATTTTTTTTAAATCAAAGCAGATTTTTTAAAATTCCCTTTTTTAATATAAGGCCCGGCTGGCTTGGCCCCCGGACAGCCCGGGGCGAGCGAGCAGTGGGCTTCGGCCGAGCACAAGCCCAGTCTGGCCCAATCCGCCACATATATGGGTCGGTCTTAGGCGGCCTAGTCTCAACTCGACCCGCTCAAACTCGGTCCGCGATCCGACTCTGCCCGACCCATAACCACCCGTAGTTGCAACGGAGGGAGTATTTCTTACATGCATCTATCCCAGCTATTAATGATACTAATCTCATTACCATATCCTATTATGGGATTCGGATCGAACTTTTTTTTTGTATTTTCGCTTTCGCTGCGCCTTTGGTTTAGGCACCGAATCCCAACAGTGGTATCAGAGCGTAAGTCTTGCGATCGTATATACAATATTTAGTATTTGGAATGCTTGATTGGATGGTGAATGATTTGGAATCATTTAATGTCATAATCGTAGTATATGTTTATTCGTTCGTTGAGTTATATTTTTCGTAAATTTATATCTAAATATAAATCTTTAATTTCTTGGAAATGTGATTTATATTGAAGATATGAATATTGAAAAATATGGATATTAGATATCTAGTCGTATATCAAGCCCCAGATTGCCGTTTGACGGAACCGAGAACATTGCTGCATTTGGATAGGCCAAAACAGCCGCTGTCGTGCGGTCTGCCCATTGGGACTGCGGTTTGGGCTTTTGGATCGCGATCCACTGTGCTCGGATCGCGATTTGGGCACTGTTCCAGCATGTTTGGGGCTCGTTTTTCCATTTATTCCAAAAAAATTAATCTCCCGCATTTTATATTGGATAGAATGTGATTAAAATGGAATATGGTATTTCAATTTATGAGGGAAAATTGATTAATTGGAATACTTGTGGATGACCGAATTACATTGAATGTTTTCATATTACCAATTGTGTGAATTGATTGGATCAATTCTATTTATAGTTGATTATATATATTGGTTGGATCAATATATTTAATATGCAATCTATTTATTTAGTATTTATTGGATGAATGATTTTGAATAGGATGTGGTTCATGGACCCAGTTTTGAATCGTTCGGTTTTATTCGATTGGGTTGTAAAGGCCGTTTTGAGCCTATTTATTTTACTAGAAAAATTTGTATAGGATTCAATTTTTCAAATATAAAATTTATATGTAATGACGAAGACCGGAGGAAGAACCGTTCGAGAAGACGAAGATTCAAGACCGAAGACATGTAATTAGATTACGATGTTTCTAGGAACGGTCCATGAACTACATGTTGGCAGCAACTAGGTTGTGAATGTTTTATTCACATGGTATGAATGCACTAACACGCTTAAATGAATTAATGTGCAAAGTGTAACATTAATCGCAAAAATTCTCCTACGACAAATTATTAAGTTTAAAAGGTTTCAAGGTTTTCTTTCCCTCCATCGAGCTTTCGGTAAATTGAAATCCAAACCGGATGTGTTATGCTTCCGAGTTATCGGGGTAGTCGTTCGGGGAGGGTCGATAAATTACCCAGAGTGCATTGGATGCCTTCGGTTGGAGCAAATTTTATCCCTAGAAACCTGTTCGGTTGCCTGATAAGATTCAATTGTGAAACTAATCAGCGTCGATGGTGTAAACTTAACTTGTTCACGAACCATAGAAACCATATAGGTTGAGGGGAGTGAACAAGGGGAAAAAGAAGATCGAATCATCCATTAGATGGGTTGGTGTTGGACACCACTTTATAAAGATTAATAAACCAGAAACCTGTTCGGTTGCCCTCTATTGAAATTTATAAAGAACTCGGTCGTTTTTCATTTATATAGACGATGTTCGGTATTTTGGTTCCTTTTGGAATCCATATTTTCTTAATTTTTATCGTCCGATGTGGGCTTTTGCAATTTGAAATATGATCCCCAATTTTTAAACATTTTTCGCAATGGGGTATTTTGAAATTTAAGGATTCGGTTTTATTACAAGGTTTGAATCCTAACCCCTTTTATTTATAGTATATTTTTGAACCGAAAGCATTTGTTCAAATTTCTCGTTTCCACACGAAAATTTATTTGTTAAAACCTTAAGTTCGTCTTGAACTTTTAAAAGATCATTATTTAAATTATTTTCAATATCAAGACAATTTGAGTGATTGGTTTCTAAAGATTTCCCTTTTTCAATATTTTTGGAAATTTCGGTTTTCAATAATTTAATTTTAGCCTGAAGGAATTTTATTTCGGATAAAGAATTTTGAAAATTAGTATTTAATAATTCGAATGCTTCAGATAATTCATCATAAGAATTACTTACTTGGCTTTCGATGTCGCTTTCGTCGAATGAACTTCTGGCCATGAGTGCGAGATTATTTTGCTTGTATTCATCGTCATCGTCTTCATCACTCCATGTTGCAATGAGTAATTCCTTCTTTGGATTTGTGCCTCGGCAATTTTTTTCGCAAAGTGGTCTGGTTTACCACAGATTCGACAGTTGTTGTCGAATTTCTTAGATTCGCCCGATTTGATGTCCTTCTTTATGCGGTTCAATAAGTTTTGAAACTTATTAATATTCTTGGCATAATATGCCGATTCTTCATCACTTTCATCGACTGGGATTTCTCTTTGCGAGACATCTTAGCTTTTAAAGCTATCGATTTTTCTTTCGACTTCGGCTTGGTGTTTTGTGATTTTAGAACTATCTCATAATTTATTAGCGAACCAACGAGGGCGCTAAAGTCGAGCGTGTTGAGATCTTTAGATTCCATGATCGCTGTCACGGGGCCGTCCTATCCTCTAGGTAGTGATCGTAAGATTTTCTTGACTTTCTCAATACTCGATAGCGGTTTCCCGAACGAAGCAAGTCCACTAGTAATGACCGAAAATCGGTCGAGCATGTTGGTGATGGACTCGTCACCCTTCATCGTGAATAGCTCATAGCCATGGAGAAGCATATTAATCTTCATCTCCTTGACTTGTGTTTTTCCCTCGTGTGTGATTTCAAGAATTTTCCAGATTTATTTAGCACTTTCACACGAAGAAATACGGTTGACCTCTTCCGGATTTAAGGTACAATATAACAATTGAGTGGCCTTACAATTTAGATGATCATTCTTCCAATCCTCATCATTGTACTCTTCGAAGCTTTTAAAAGATCCATCAGATTTGATTGGAACTTTCGGGCCAAGACAAATGATCTTCCAGATTTCTATATCATAGGCACGAATGAAGATCGACATCCTTTTCTTCCATGTCATGTAATTTGATCCGTCAAAAAATGGAGGTCGATTTAGAGCAAGACCTTCGACCGGTGCAAATTGAAATGCCATTTGGATCGTCTTCTCCTCGGATGTTAAGCCGCTTCTTGGAGGTACCACTCCGATACCAATTGTTGGAGTGTATTCGGTATATGCGTTATTGTGCGGAAGCGTAAATAAAGTGCAGAAATGAAATCAACATAAGATTTATAGAGGTTCGGCCAAACGTGCCTACGCCCTATGTTCTTATCTTTTTCTATAGGATGAAGATAAACCTCTGCACCTCTCTTCTATCGGTCGAAGGATTACCATTACAATCTCATCTTCTATCGGTCCGAGATAAACCATTCACACACTTGTCTTTTTGTCGGTCCAAGTTAAACCATTTTCCTTTTCTATCGGACAAGGAATCAACCTATCTAGCTTTCTATGGGTACTAGACAAACCTCACGTGGATATAGATTATGATTCTAATAATGCCGGATCCTTGATCCTAATAACATTGAATCCCATCTTATCCTTTCTTTTTCCTCTCGTGTATGTTTTCATGTATAACACTCAAATACTTATCAATATAAGCACAATTACAACAACAATAGAATGTGTATATCAATATCTGATCAATGAATCAAGTGCTTTGAGTTGTTCTATGTTCAATACCATAGGAAGTGGTATTTATAGGTTCCAAAGCCTCAACTAGCCGTTAGCTCTTTTTGACTCCGTTACGTACATTATAGTCCTCCAATTACGTATGTTAGCCTATTTACGTACGTTAACAACATTCCGTTACGTACGTTAGGTAATGCACAGATCAGTCCAGTAACCTTCATTTCTTTCATTACATACGTTGTCATCCTTCATTACGTACGCTAAACTCATCTGATAGCGTACGTTAACATATCATTGTAGCGTACGTTAATCTCACATATCCGTTGCACACTTTTGACTTCACCTCTGAATCTTCCAACGTTCATCTTGTTTGAATTCTGAAACACCTCATTATGTACGTTAGACATTGCCCACTACGTACGTTATCTTCTTGCTTTAGCGTATGTTATTTGTGTTGCATTGCGTATGTTACGCATGTTAAACAGCTCCAGTTTTCTTTTCTGACCGTCTTTTTGCATCTTCGACTTCTTCGTTGTTTTGTTTTGCTTCCTTGTTGTTTTTCTTTGTTTAACAACTAATCATCAAAACTCGATAATGAATATTTGGAATAAAATATTCCAACACTATGACTAGGAAGCGTGGTAGGGATAAAACTAATCAAGTTTTGAAATAGTATCTTAGACTTGGTCATGCTGGTCAAACCAAGGTTTATAAAATGGAAAAGGATGGACTTATGGGTCTATTGGGATCGGATCCTTTCCCACTTGTGAATCTTGCCTTAAAGGCAAAATGACTAAGTCACCCTTCACAGGGACTTTTGAAAGAGCCGCTGATAAACTTGGATTAATCCATACCAACGTATGTGGTGCTTTGATAGCAGCACGTGATGGATATCAGTATTTTATTACGTTTACGGATGATCATACTAGGTATGATTATGTATACTTAATGAAACATAAATCCGAGGCCTTTGAGAAATTTAAGGCCCTAGTCGAAAAACAAACTGGTAAGACCGAGGTGGCGAATATATGAGTACAAATTCCTTAAAGAGCATAGAGTGGTATCACAACTTACACCGCCAGGAACTCCCCAGTTAAATGGTGTGTCAGAAAGAAGGAACCGAACCTTGTTGAACATGGTCTATTCTATGCTTAGATACACTGACTTACCAATTTACCTGTAGGGGTATGCACTCCTGACTGCTGCTTATATCTTGAATAGATGTCCTTCCAAGTCCGTTCCTAAAACCCTACATGAGATGTGGAAGGGCAAGAAACCAAGTCTTAATCACATTAGGATTTGGGGATGTTCCGCCTATGTCAAGAAGACTAAGGCGGAGAAATTGGAAGCAAGGTCCGTGAAGGAACATTTCATTGGATTCCCATCTGGGACGATGGGTTATCTATTCTGTTGCTACCCAAAATATTATCCGGAGATAGATATTGCTGGAATGGTCGAGTAGCAAACAAAGTGCGAGAGCACTTTCGTGGGAAAAGTAAATAAAACAAGATTTGTCGGGGTTGTTAGTCCCGGGCTTGAATCCTCTCGCGAGATATTATTAATACGAATACTTTGGAGTACAAATATTAATGTTAGAGTATAATTACAATGTGTGTAAAGACCCTAGTTATCTTAGCTATTGAGCGTGAAGGTTGCCGTAAGAACCAGATGTGATGCTCTGTGAGTTCTTGTAACAACTATGGTGTGTTGTGATGACTGTGAGAAATTGACGGTCTCTCACAGTGTGTATTAGCTGGAAGTTCGAGCTCCTGGGCTTGCAAGTCTCTTCGAATCTGTGCTGCAGGGAGTTCTTGCCTCTGCCGACCATCTTCCGGATGAGAGGTGCTGAGAGAGAAATCCTGAGGTAGATTTAAGAGAGGAAGCTGAGAGCCTGAAAGTGTGTATGTTTGTATGTATTCTCCAACTTAGTTGCCCACTGAGAGGAACCTTTTTCCTGTTGCTGGAGATTCTCTATATATAGCACTAGGAGTTGCTGGGCGATCGCCTCGGCTGTATTATAATAAGTGGGCGATCGTCTTTAGGACATGGGCTGGTCTCCTTAAAGTCCGCAGGAGTTGCTGGCTGCCAGAAGTGCGAACCAATGAGAGGCCAACACGCGTCTGAGTTGCTGTCACCACTTAGGACCTTTCGGCGGGTCTGTCGGTAGGTGAGGCCATCCTTGTCACTGACAGCTGTTGATGGTCAAAGATCCATGTTCTGTGGCGCCTTTGGTGGATCTGCACATGGGCGCTGGCTTTGAGATCCAGTTTTCGTAGACTTTGACGGACGACGGCCTTGTTCGTGGCACAGGTCGGTCGTCCTTGGTCGGGCACTAGAGTCGATCGCTAGGTGCCAAAAGGCGATCGCCTTGGGAGTCGATCGCTGGATACTCGACGGAGGACTGTTATCTTCGTTTAGGCAAGTTCATCGTAGCTTGTTCGGTTGTGGACTCGGTCGCTCGGCCCTGTTATCGATCGTCGTCGAGGCGTGTAAATTGCCGCACAACAATTGCCCCCAGCTCGCTCCGATGTTGGAAACGTGGGGTGAGGTGGTTCTACTGGCGATCGCTTAACTTTGACGAGTGATTTTGCATTTTACGGAATTGGCGATCGTCTTCGAGCGGAATGACTTTGAATATGGACGACCAGTTCGGTCGCTGAAATGAGCGGGAGATGACAGCGGTCGCGGAAAAGTCTCTGGGGCATGTGTCGGGTTCCTGTTGGAGGAGACCGGCGGTTAGTTATGACTCCTGGCCTGGCGTGTCCTTGAAACGACGCGTACGCGGGTTTCAAGGGAGCATTAATTGTAATGGTTGCACTTCGGCCCCTGAGATTCTCCTTAATTGCATAGAAGTCCCTGTATTCTCCTATAAAAGGGGGCCGTGCTGCAGTGTTTAAGAACCTTATGCGATTTCATCGGAGAAGAAGAATATTGCTGAAGGATTGTCTGAAGCTTTGACTGTCGATCGTCGATCGACCCAACCCTCGGTAAGAAACACTCATTTTCTCCTCTTCTTGTCGAAAATGCCTGGAGTATCTTCATCGTCTGGAATGGACACCACCTCTGCCGCCGGAACTTCGACTGCTCGGAGAGGATCCTCCGCAGAATTCCATTTGGAGACGGCCACCGAGGCTATCTGCGCCGGTATTGATCCCGCGGAAGTCGAGGCACTATTCAATGAAGCCGCCGCCGCCAGGGAGGCGGCGATTGAGCAAAGACGTTCGCAGATGGAGAGAGATTTGGCGGTGAGGGCCTATTGGGAGCAGCATAGTGCTTTTGGCCAGGCCTATTTGGCCTTTGCTGGAATTATGGAGAGGTTGGCCGGTCCATCTCCTAAATTTGATTATCGGGAGTACTCTATCGCTCATCCCTCCCAATCTGCTAAGCGGTCGCTGTTTCGGGTTGCGCAGCGATCTCCATGGTCCCTCGGCCAGATAAGGAGCTCGGCGACCAGGAAGGACCTGGCCGTCTGGAGGGCGAGGTATCATGTTCCCTCAGATGTGTATCTTTTTGTGCCGGCTGAGAACGAACGAGCCGACCAACCTCCGGAGGGTATGGTCGCCGTGAATGAGGCAATCATGGAGGCTGGGATGCGGTTCCCTCTGTCTATTGCCGTATCCCATTTGCTGGTTGCTTGGAATGTGGCGCCGCTCCAGCTAACGCCGAATGCTTGGATCCATATCGTCTGTGCCCTTACCTTGTTCGGCGGTCACCGACTGTACCGCCTTCCTTTGCTATCGGAGATGAACCACCTGTTCAAGCTGACGGTTCAGAAGGGGTCACTCGGAGGCTATCATATCCAAGGACGCTCCGGTCGGGTGATCCTTGGAGTCCCGAACAAGGTGCGGGGCGATCCCGCGAAGTGGTTCTGGGTCGCCGGTGCTTGGAAGGCATATGCGAGTGACAATCCTGCGGGCGAGCTGGATATTCCCACAGGCTTTCCGGAGAGGAATCTGAGTAACGGTTTTGACTCTCCCTTTGTTCGGATATGTTCTGAACTGATCTAATTTGGTTTTCCTTTTGCAGGTTTCCATATTCCGGCGATCGACGAGCTACCTTTCGATTTTCTGGTCGTCTGGGAGCGGATACGAAGTCTGCCGGACGACGGTTTAGACGCTCGCCGGATTAACAAAGAGAGTCGTTGGCTGTCTGCTCGGCTATTCCATTTTCCGCGACATCTTTAGGTCCCAGGTATGAATTTCTACGATCTCCATTGCCTGTCGATCGTCCTATTTGGGGAAGGAGTCTAACCGTTGCTCAATTGTTTCTTATTGCAGAAGTCCGCTTTCCCCGTTTCCTGGAGCCTCTAGCGGAGATAGCCATGTCGAACCCCGGAGTTCTGAGCCGTCTTCGCCAGAAGAAGTTATTTCGGGTTCCTCCGGTGGCGATACCTCTTATTCCGGAGGTTGGGCATCGCATAGAGCCGATCGTGGCGGAGGAGGAGGTTCAGGAGGAAGGACTCCGATCGAACCGCAAGCGGCAAAGTTCGGGGGAACCTTCAGTTTCTGCCCCCGCTGGTGAGGTGCCGATTGCCGCGCCTCCAATCACCGCGGTCCCACCGGTGGATGAGCCTACGCCCTCTGCAGCTTTCTTGTGACAAATGGCGATCGCCGAGGCTGAGACCCCTCGTGGGAAACCATACTTTGGTCGCGACCCCGAGAGAGCCGAGAGGTAAACTTTGTTTGTTTGCTGAGTTTCATCACTTGCGTGGGAGATGCGCTAACTCTTTATTGTTTGATGCAGAATCTGCAGCACTAACCCAGCTTGCCCGCCGATGGTGCTGGATTTCCTCGCGAGCCGATCTCCTCGCACGGCCTGCGATGTCCCACTGTATGTCAACCGGGCTGTTTCTGCTTTGCCGAAGGCCTGGACGACCGACTTGGATGCGATCGCCCGCCAGCGGTCCGGGAATACAATGCAGCCGCTCTCTCCTCCACGACGACGATGGCCGCCTGTGCCGGGCAGAATTTGAGGGGCGTCCTTCTACTACTCGTCTGCAGGCGGACCTCGAGGCCGCTCGGAAAGAGAACGCCGAGTTTGCCGACATGATTGTGGCTATGGAGAAGGACTCCTTAGACGCAGCTAAACGAGCGAGTCAGGATCTTGAGTTGATGAGAGAGAATTATGAGCGAGCCCGGGCGGCGGTTGACCGATTTTGGGACCAGATGACATATTCCCGTCGGTTGCACGCGACCGCTCAGAAGGAGGCCGATCAGCTGAAGGTGACTGTCGCTCGGCTGACTAGCGAGCTGGCGTCGTCGAGGGGAGAGACGGCTGCTAGGGAGACCGAGCTCCAGGGTGCGCAACAGGCGGTTGCGGAGTTGAAAGGGAAGCTGGAGGCGACCGAGGTCGATCCCTTTCTCAACGTGGAGTTCGTCAGCGAGTTTGCCTATTACATGGAGTTCTCTGACTCGATCCGTGCTGCTGAGAAGGGAGGGCTGGAGGTCGGCCCTCTTGCTGAAAATTTCAAGGCATATGCGTTGGAGCACCCTCTTCATCCTGCCTTCTCTGTGCCGATATTGGATCTCCTGGAAATCGGCGTGGACCTTAGCTGGTATCCGACTCCCGGAAATCTTGTCCATCTAAATGCCCTGGAGGACGGGGAGGCAGCTCCGGAAGCTGGCGAAGGGTCTCGGTCCGATTCGATGGTTAAAGGCGAAGGCCAGGCAGAGGCAGCCTGAGGCTCTACGTCCTTATTTTGTTTTTGCTTTTAGCTTGTGATTTCCTTGTACTTAGGCCTTCGGGCGACCGTTTTGTACTTCTGATATTTCAAGTAATGAAATGGATGTTCGCTTCTTCGATTTATTACTTGCATGATTGCTTTTCTGGGTCTTTGCATGACTTTGTACAAATGTGTGGGGAGAGATTGTTACGTGTATAGCTCCAAGTGAATCGATAAACTCATATAGATAACTTTTACAACAAATTCGATCGCTGCACATACATCTGAAAAATGTCGATCTCTGTATGTAGTTGAATAGGGACGATCGTCGTATACATAGCTCCTCCCTTCCCCCTTGTTTTTGTTCACTTAGTGAAAGTAAGGGGACGAAAATAAATCGTTGAGTGAGCGGTGTTCAATTTTGCAGATTCCTCGAGGAAGGCCGTCCATTTCGATCTTGAGGAACCGTGCACGATCGCGGAGTTCGATGGACCGACCTCCACGACCGTGTCTTGTGCGCGAGCGACATTCCGTCTGATGGCTAAGTTCTCGCGACTCATTTAATTGGGAGGGTCCTCTGTAGGCTGCGCCTCGCCTCGTATTTAAACGAAGGGCGTGCGGTCTTGGTCTGGAGGATTCCTTGCGCGGGGCGTCGTTGGATTAATCGACTCCACGTCCGCGGATTGTTAGCTCTTTTCTACCTCGGGCCGCCATTAAGATGGCGACCCTCGACGGTATACGTTGAGATGGGGGGAGGGACGCGTCGCATTGTCCGGGAAGGACCCACCACGTTAAGTGATGGACCTTTGAGGGCGGGCGAACGTGTCCACAGATCTGTTTTGGAGGGCCCTCAGACTACGCCGGCCTCGTATTTAAACGAAGGGCGGGCGATCGTGGCCCAAATGGACCTTGCACGGGAACAGAGAACGGTTCCATCGTCCTCCACGACCATGTCGACACTCTTCTACCTCGGACCATCAAGTCAGATGACGATCCTCGACGGTATACATTGTGTAAGGGAAGGCGATTGCTGGCCTAGGTTCTTCATGTTGATGACAAACTTTAGAGGGCGATCGAGTCATATTCTGATTTGTCTTTGGAGAGTCCTCAGGCTACGCCCCCCTCGTATTTAAATGAAGGGCGAGCGATCGAAGCCCAAAGGGACCTTGCATGGACGGATCGTCGGTTTCATGAATTTTCGCGACCATGGCAGCACTTTTCTACCTCGAACCATCATGTTAGATGACGATCCTCGACGGTATACATTGTGCTAGGGGAGGCGATCGCTACCTAGGTCCATCATGTTGATGACGAACTTTAGAGGGCGAGCGAGTCATCCTCTCTTTCGAAGCGTTTTTTCAGGCAGTAGCCTTTGACTTGATGAGGCGGGAATCAGGGAGAGACTTCCGAAGTTTCCTCCTCTTGATTGAAGTATATGGATTCGGTCGCCGAGGTTTATTGAGGGGTCGGTCATATGAGCTTTCTGGCCTGTTCACATTCGACTCTGGCGACCGTATCGAGAGATTGATGGGGCTCCGGCTAAGCCAATAAGCTGTCCAACTTGCCCTCCTCGAACAATCTCCAGAGTTGTCTGAGGAGGTCGCGGCATTGGTTGGTGCTGTGTCCGGGACTATTATGGTAGGCACAATATTGATTGTGGTCCAGATGACCGTGGTCCCTTATAGTCTTCGGCTTGTTTAGCGGTTCGTGCCCCTTGATGGCGTAAAAAATGTGGGCCGGAGTTCGGTTGAACTTGTGGATGAGATGGGCTTCCACATCCTCGAAGGCCTTGAGATCTCCGGGTGACTTGGCGACCGCCTTCTTGGTTTTTGGCGATCATCGTCTTTCGGACAGGAGGTGGTGTTCCCTCGCCTAGGCGGAGGGTGAGCAGCCTCTGCCTGGCCAGAAAGTCGGCAGCCTTAGCGCGGAAGATCGCGTAGGTTGGGGGGATGTCCTTCGTGAGATGTCTAAACATGGGCGAATGACCGTAGAATCCCCCCAAGACTGAGTAGAGAGCGAGCTCGTCGCTGATGGGCTCGCCGGTGAGGACAATTTCATCCACCCGGTTAATGTAATCTGCGTCGGATTCGTCTTCCCCCTGCCTGATTTTCATCATGCGGTGGGGGCCTTCTGGTCTGGCGACATTGGCGGCGAAGTACGACGTGAAGTCACTCGCCAGTTTCTCAAAGGAGATGATCGATCGCGGTGGTAGTGAGACGTACCACCTATGGGCCAGCTCGCCCAATGTTAACGGGAAGATTCGACACTTGGTCGCATCTGATGCCCCACACCCAGTCATGTAGATCTGAAACTTACTTAGGTGGGTCTCGGGGTCCGATCTCCCTTCGTACAAAGGTGTCTTGGGAGAAGCGATCCTTGGTTGCACGGGGGCAAGCTCGATGTGGACCGCCAGTGGCTCGGTCGGTCCGATGATCTTTCTACTGGTGCTTGCCCCAGTATCTAGGAGCGCTTTCATCTCGTCGAGCTGGCGTTGCATAGTGGCCATCGCCGCGGCCTGGCTGCTCGCGGCTAGGCGCTCAGAGCGGGAGCCGAGGCGATCAAGTACTGACCCCCTGGCGTTCGGAGCGGGAGCCAGACGGCTGACCTGTATTTGGCTGGGAGTTGGGTAGGCCGAACTCCTGGTGACGGACTCGGATTCCGTTGTCTCGTGGTTGGGGCTAGAATGCCCTAGTCGCCATGATGGATCGTTTCCTAAGCGACTGAATACGGAACCGTCCGGCCTTGCGAGAGCCTTTTCTCGCGAATTGGGGCTTTCTGACGAGCGCTCGCCCAGTAACCCCTTGAACTTCCGCTTGCCCACGCGGCGGATGGCCAAGGGAGTTATAGCGGGCGTCGCGCATGCTCTCCGTCGCTCCTTCAGGATGGCCATAGCCTCCTCGATCTGTTCCGCGGTTTGGAACTGGTCGAGCGAAATGCTGGGGACGTCCCTCAGGTGCGGGATCGAGAGTCTCGCGTCGCCGCGGCTTCCCTCTGCCGTCGGCTGGGGTTCGGATCGAGCCGGGATGTGATGTCCGGCGGTTCGGAGAGTGTCTCTCTTCGATGTAGTGGCGGACGTCATGATTCTGAAGGCTTTCTTTGAAGAGCAGTGAGTGTCACTTCAAGTGTATGCCCCGAGAACAGTGAGTGTTCTTCGGGACGGTAGGAATAAAAAATTAAGGTTAAGATGCCCTCCTCCTAGCACCAATTGTTGCTACCCAAAATATTATATGGAGATAGATATTGCTAGAATGGTCGAGTAGCAAACAAAATGCGAGAGCACTTCCGTGGGAAAAGTAAATAACACAAGATTTGCCGTGGTTGTTAGTCCTGGGCTTGAATGCTCTCGCGAGATATTATTAATACGAATACTTTGGAGTACAAATATTAATGTTAGAGTACAATTACAATGAGTGTAAAGACCCTAGTTATCTTAGCTATTGAGCGTGAAGGTTGCCGGAAGAACCAGATGTGATGCTCTGTGAGTTCTTGTAACAACTATGGTGTGTTGTGATGACTGTGAGAAATCGACGGTCTCTCACAGTGTGTATTAGCTGGAAGTTCGAGCTCCTGGGCTTGCAAGTCTCTTCGAATCTGTGCTGCAGGGAGTTTTTGCCTCTGCCGACCATCTTCGGGATGAGAGGTGCTGAGAGAGAAATCCTGAGGTAGATTTAAGAGAGGAAGCCGAGAGCCTAAAAGTGTGTATGTTTGTATGTATTCTCCAACTTAGTTGCCCACTGAGAGGAACCTTTTTCCAGTTGCTGGAGGTTCTCTATATATAGCACTGGGAGTTACTGGGCGATCGCCTCGGCTGTATTATAATAAGCGGGCGATCGTCTTTAGCACATGGACTGGTCTCCTTAAATTCCGCAGGAGTTGCTGGCTGCCAGAAGTGCGAACCAATGAGAGGCCAACACGCGTCTGAGTTGCTGTCATGGGAGGCCCCACTTAGGACCTTTCGGCGAGTCTGTCGGTAGGTGAGGCCGTCCTTGTCACTGACAGCTGTTGATGGTCAACGATCCATGTTCTACGGCGCCTTTGATGGATCTACAGATGGGCGCTGGCTTTGAGATCCAGTCTTCGTAGACTTTGATGGATGATGGCCTTGTTCGTGGCACAGGTCGGTCGTCCTTGGTCTGGCACCAGAGTCGATCGCTAGGTGTCAAAAGGCGATCGCCTTGGGAGTCGATCGCTGGATACTCGACGGAGGACTGTTATCTTCGTTTAGGCAAGTTCGTCGTAGCTTGTTCAGTTGTGGACTCGGTCGCTCGGCCCTGTTATCGATCGCCGTCGAGGCGTGTAAATCGCTGCACAACATATTCTACATGCCCGAAGATCGAAAGATCATTATTGCTTTACAAGCACACTTCCTGGAAGATAAGTTCATTCAGGAAGGTGGGACAGGTAGAAGTATTTCTTTGTAAGAATACAATAAAACTCCTCAGGAGACACCTGTACAAGAAGTTGGAACCGAACCTCCTGAAACACAAGTACAACCACCTCGTAGGTCTAGTAGGGTGTCTCAATTACTTGAGAGGTATGGCTTTGTGCACCTGGAGGAGCTGGGTCTCCATGAGGTTCCAGGTGATAGTCAAGAGACCGACCCCGCGATTTATGACCAAGCGATGGTGGATGTAGATTCTGTGAAATAGCGAGAAGCTATGGAAGCTGAGATAGACTCGATGCATGCCAATCAGGTGTGGACTCTAGTAGACCACCCCGAGGACATAGTGCCCATTGGGAATAAGTGGATCTACAAGAGAAAGACTGGTCGGGATGGCAAGGTTGACACCTATAAGGCCAGGCTTGTGGCAAAGGGTTATACCCAAAAAGAAGGGATCGATTACCACGATACCTTCTCGCCCGTAGCTATGATCAGGTCTATTCGAATGATGTTTGCTATAACTGCCTACCACGATTATGAGATATGGCAGATGGACGTGAAAACGGCTTTCCTTAATGGATTCCTCGAGGAGGAGATCTATATGGAGCAGCCTAAAGGCTTTGTGTCCGACGTCGATATTCATAAATTATGCAAGCTTCAGCGTTCTATTTATGGACTGAAGCAGGCTTCGTGTAGTTGGGACCTCCGTTTTGACGAGGCAATTAAAGAGTTTGACTTCGTGCAAAATGAAGAGGAACCTTGTGTATACAAGAGGGTTAGTGAGAGCAAGATCGCATTTTTAGTACTATATGTGGATGACATTCTACTAATAGGAAACGATGTAGGAATGCTCAGTTCTGTGAAAGCTTGGCTTTCGAGTAGGTTCTCCATGAAAGACTTGGGAGAAGCAACCTATATTCTTGGAATTTGGCTATACCGGGATAGAATGAAGAGAATTATAGGTCTTTCCCAAGCCTTCTATATAGATAAAATCTTAAAGCAATTTAAGATGGATGATTCTAAAGAGGGCTCCTTCCGATGCGACATGGAATAAAACTCACCTCGAAGATGTGTCCTCAAAGTGAGGAGCAACGAAAGGAAATGAGTAATATACCATATGCTTCGGTCGTGGGTAGCCTTATGTATGCTATGTTGTGTACGAGACCTGACATTACGCATGCTGTGAGCGTGGTAAGTAGGTTTCAGGCAAACCCAGGCAAGGAACATTGGACCGTCATAAAGAACATTCTCAAGTACTTAAGAAGGACTAGAGATCTGGTTCTTATGTATAGTGGTGGAGAACTAAATGTGACGGGCTTTACTGATTCAGACTTCCAAGGACAAAAAGACGACTCGATATCCACTTCTGGCTACATATTTACTCTTAATGGAGGAGCAGTATCTTGGCAAAGTGCGACTGCAGATTCTACCTGTCAGGCTGAGTATCAAGCGGCCTCGGAGGCCTCTAAGGAAGGGTTTTGGATTAAGAAGTTTCTGGGAGAACTTTAAGTGATATCATGTGCTGAGCAGCCTCTTCCGCTTTTGTGCGACAACGACGAAGCTGTAGCACAGGCTAAGGAGCCTAGGTTTCATAAGAGTACAAAACATATTGAGAGAAAGTATCATATAGTGAGAGGATTTGTTCGCAAAGGATACATTGTGCTGCATAGAGTAGACTCAGTAGACCACATCACTGATCCACTGACCAAGCCACTTTCTCAGATTAGCTTGGAGCGTCATCTGGAGAACATGGGTATTAGATACCATAGTGTGTGACATTGAGTGCAAGTGGGAGATTGTTAGGAGTATGCCCTCGAATGCCACTCAGAGGCTGTTGAGTGAGTGTATTGTACTTGTTATTATGTAAAACATTATCATAAGGCAATTGTATATTTCTTTATTTACTGGTAGTCACTGGCATTCCTGACTCGTAAATATGTGTATATATATATAGAAACTAGTCCGTGTATTTTAGAGAAAACATTCCACTCCTTATTGGATAAGGGGACCGGCACTGGAAAGGATTATGGCTCAAATACTTAATCGTTCGCAAGTCGATGAAACTTGACTGGGCGTTAAGTTTATATGAAGACTTGTATGACGTGTTCTTTGACTTGGAGAGTGCCTGTCGATCATTAATGGTTAGTAGGAGCACACGTTATAGGTATACTATTTAGATTAGTATACTCGAACCGAATCTTGATTGGGCTTGAATATGATTATTGGAAATTACCATTGGACTTTGGGCCTAATATGTGATTGGCGGAGCACCATTGCTAAAAACACATTTTTGACCTTTGATTTGATGAGTGGCAGTTAGCTCTCTGGCCCCTCTTTTTAATTTTTTTTATTTAAAAGCTATTTTTTTAATAGTATTAATTGTTATTTTTAAAAGTATTAGTTGTTTTTGTGATAGCATAGCCGCTGTCGAGCGTGTCTGTCAGGCGCTATATTTTTTATTTAATGTTTCAGTCCAACCCAATTATTTTTATTTACTTGCTATAATAATTTTATTTCTATCCAGCTCATTTTTTATGATAATCTTTTAATGATAAAAATATTTCTTATGCACAACAATGAAGATGAACCACGATGAAAATGGTAAAAAATAGAAAAATATGAAACACCACGGAAATGGTAAAAAATGAAAAAACTAAAATTTAATATGAAACAATTGGTATATTAGTATCTTTTCTGCTGCCGTTTTTGTTTTTCAGCCTCAAATATACGTGCACGTTCCGGTTCATACTCTGCTTGTAATCTTTTGTAGAGTCGTATCGAAGCTGTAAATTATAAGTCTAAGCCTGCTGCAGATGTAAGTTTATTAGTGTGCCAGAAACGGGAGACTAGAGCTACTGGATAATCCCCGGGTATCATTTCCAACTGCAAAAATTAAAGTTCAATAATAATAGTTAGTTATAATTACATAAAATATATTATATAAAAAATAAATATTATGTCGTTTTTGTTACCAATATCCAATGGGTGTTTCCGTTCACGTTCCCTATCACCACCCTTGCGGTCGGAGGTGGATTACAAGAATCCAAGGCTATGGGAGGACATAAAAATGCCCCATAATCACTGAATGCAACTACGAAAACATTATACACGGTCGCAACCAAGTATCCACAATCAGGCATTGAAAACCACTTATCTCTCGCTGCAAAATCATAATTGAAGTGATCAATAAGTGCCTCCAAACCTTCTGTGGTAACACCGTATACAATGTTTTCGTATATTTCTCTTCTTCTGCAGAGTTCATCTAGCAAGTTTCAGCTCCGAAAATCTTGCCGACACGCTCAAACATTGAAGGTTTTCGATATGTGCTTCGAGTCGTCTTATTCTTTTTTTTAACCACCGGAGGTGCAACTACGTCTTCCGTGTCGTCGAATAATTTTCTCCGTGTATTAACACCGACATCATCATTATTTCTATTGTTGGTAGGAATATCTGGAAAATTAATACCCAGTGTTCTCCAGTACAAATCAATACACGCAATAGGGATACTATTTTGTGCTGACATGTACCAGAGAAGCTCGCATTGACACGGAAGCCCGTGTGTTCTCCTAAGATAACACCCGCACGTTTTTTCGCCTAGATCCTTGGAAAATTATTTGAGAATAAGGTCGATCGCTTTGAACGATACATTGCGCACTATCTCACTGAAGAAGTCTATGTTTAACATATCGGTTCTTATCTTCTGAGTGTTGTGGCTTACTTGTTTTTTAATCTCGCAGATCTGCAACTCCATGACCTGATGAAGACGATCGAAGATAACGTAAAATGGGGGTAGGCCGCCGGGGAGGTTCATTTTCACCCGATGATGCTCTTCCTCAACCCTATTTGTGGTGTAGTTTCCATAGTGTAGGTGATGATTGATATATGCGCCTAACACTCTATCTGCAAAGGGTGTAATCCACGTATCTTCGCAATAGGCAATTAAAGCTGGATACTTATTGTATGATTCTTGTAGATGGGCCCACTTACGTATCCACACCTCGTGTGTTGACGCACTAATTGCCCTATTCCATCTATTTTTAAAATATTCAGCGTACGATGCGTCGAATCCTTACTGTTTTTGCGCTCGGGCTAGAACACACCGCTCTATGTGGCGCCTGCATAATTGATGTTGGGATTCTGGAAATATTTGATCTACTGCCCCCATCATTGCGAGTGCCCGGTCCGTGACGACAACGTTTGGTACAACACGCTCATACAGACCCCGAATAAATTTTAAAACGAATTCGAAGTGATCTTGGGATTCATTCTGCATATATGCGTATGCAATGGTGAATTTTGTCAGTGCTTGTTGCACCAACTGCTTCGAATAAAGGCATATTGTACATCGATGTCTTGTACGTCGTATCAATAATTAGGACTTGCGGATACGCGTTAACCATTGCATGAGAAGCAGGGTGACTGAAAACGATGTCTTTGAGTATGTTACTGTCATCCATTGTCCGCAGTTGGTATCTAATTTCATAAGTTAAAATAACTGTAGAATTATCATTCTAAATTATATTACATGAATATACAACTATTAGATTTTGGTTAGGGGTTCAAACAATATTAAAAATGAATTCAGTTTGCTAATCTTTTTTACCTGTAATTCTGCTGAAGCATTAGGGAATGAAGTTATTCGTAGGGGTACGCCCATCACGTCTATCGCTCCTTGATTTGTTGCAGGCATTGTAGACTCTTTTTTATCCGTAGCATTATTCACATCGTCTTGCTTCATATAGGCCAGCGCGTTGCTCGGACTTGTGTATAACGCTTCAATCCTTTGTAACTCTTTGTATTGGTCGCGTGATATTTGCCCTAGTCTCGAACCCTCCGCATGTTCCGGGAATGGATGATTGTCTCCCTTCCAAAACTTGTATCTCCCAAAGATCATTGAAGAGATCAAATTGCTTAGCAACTATACGAAAACGACAATCCAACTTTTGCGTTTTTGTATTTCTTTCATTCTTCGTTTTTTGATTTCTATACTTTCCACCTCGACTGCATATAAATCGTACCTTATATGGATCGGAGTTACGTCTGGCTAAGGACATGTTTCTTCTAGCCGCAACTCCCCTGACGTATTGTTCAACTTCTTGTAGGCCTTTAAAATCCTCCTATGGATTGTAAAAATCTATCGTAACGTCTTCGTACTCGTCACCACCATAGTTAGAACTCATTATGTAGATGAATTTTTTGTGTAGTAGGAGTAATAAATGTGGCGTAGTTTGCAAATGTTGTAGTGCCGTAACCTTTTCAAATGTTTTAGTTTTGAAATGGTGTAGTACTCATTTCCTACCATATGTGACATTATATAAATATGAGGTTTGTTGAATTATTATTGTAAAAAATGTGAAAACGCGTGTTGAGAAGTAATTTTTTTTAATCAGCCTGATGCAGCGGCCATTTATTTTTTTGCAAAAGTTTTTTTTTTTAAATCAATTTTCTTTTTTTAATTTCAAAGTCAAATTCTGCGGCCTATCACATCAATAAAAAATGTGTTTTTAGTCTCTGAGAGGCGGAGCATGATAAATACTACCTCCGTTCTCTTATAACTGCAACATCTGGACTTTCACGCTTGCCAATGCACAACTTTGGTTATAAATATCTTGAATTCTTTATTTTTAAAAATTATAAGAATTGATATTTTAAAAGTATATTTCGAGATGAATCTAACAAGATCACATGACTATATTTTTTCACATGTATAAATCATAAAAGATGGTCAAAATAGAGTATGTGAACAATGTAATAGTCAACACGTTGCAATAATAAAAGAACGGAGGAAGTACATATTATATTTAGAGTAGAGTTATATTAAATACCAAACTTTTCTTACATACCAAGGGACTCATCTCCACCATCCATCCAAAAAGAAATCAATGGTTGAGATTAAAAACATTTAATATTTCACACATATTTTATAATTTAAATATCTCTTAAATGCTAATCGTTGTTTAAAATAATTACACCATCGCGACGAGCATTTAATTATCTTTCTATAGACGGGCACTTTGATATACTTTCGACAATTTTTTTTTTTTCATTTTTTTTACGTTTTTTTCGTCGAAAAAATCATATGTGATATATCATATATGATATGTAATATCATATATGATATGATATTACATATCATATATGCTATATCATATGTGATTTTTTTGGCCACGAAAAAAAGTGAAAAAAGCGGAAAAAAAATTTTGTCGAAAGTATATCAAAGTGCCTATCTATAGAAAGATAATTAAATGCTCGTCGTAACGGTATATTTTTTTTGACTTAACGATTAACGGTTTGAAAGATATTGATATTTGGAAAAAAATGATGAAAATAAATTTTTTAAATTATTGGAATTAATCTCATCCATTAGATCAAATAAAAATGGAAGTTGGAAATTAATTTGGTGTTAAACGATTTAAATCTTATATTTATCGCTCGCAGTTGGTCCAATACCGAAAATCAAACAGATTCCATCTCCAGCAGCTGTTGTAGTGGCAAATTCTCATCAAATCGCGAGCGAGGTCGCTATTGGCCACGCGCCGCCGCTGGCACGAGCGGCTCAGCCGATTTCCCGTTCACTTCAAACACAATCTCAGCTGCGCCATGATCGCCTCCTTTGTAGTGATCTTTGTTTCTTCCGATTGTGTTTGGGCTTGTCCTCGAGCCAGGTTGGTTGGGGCATTTAAAAAATCAAAAAATGTAGACCGTTTGCCTTCATACACGTGGCGCAATCCCCTCTCTCTTCCTTGGCGCCTTGCCTTGATCAAAACTTTTTTTGAGAGGGCCTTGATCAAGGCGAAAACAAATATTCTTCTTCTGCTGTAGTATAAATAACCTGGGGGTTAAGGCAGAAGACAGTTTTTCTTCTAATTTTCAACAAATTGAACGCCATGGATATGGATGGTGATCCCATTTACGTTTTTGGTAAGTGGATTACAATACCCTTTCTCTTTCGATTTCTTGAACCAATTTACTTCCATCTTTTGCATGCTTGATTCATGCACGATTACTAAAACTGATTTCTTGAATCTTTTTGTGGGTTTTTGGTGCTTTCTTCTTCTTGAATCTATTTATGGGGCTTCGAGAACTTATTTTACTAAAACTGATTTCTTGAATCTTTTTGTGGGTTTTTGATGCTTTCTTCTTCTTGAATCTATTTATGGGGCTTCGAGAACTCATTTTACTAAAACTGATTTCTTGAATCTTTTTGTGGGTTTTTGATGCTTTCTTCTTCTTGAATCTATTTATGAGGCTTCGAGAACTCATTTTCCACTTGCTAAAAATGGCAGGTTCAATGATTCAAAGTGCTGGTTTAAGTGGAAACCTTGCCGAACTTAAGGGTGAACTCTTTTTCTGAAACGAACTTATGTGTCTTTGTATTCTTTTTTTCTTTTCCTTTTTTCCATTTTTCTCTGATGTCTAATTCTGAGATTTTACATCTGTTTAGAGATAAAAAAGACTGTTGGCCATGAAAAACTGTTCCGGGAAATATGTGATGAATACAGCGATGGGTTAACAGGGTGGAAAAAGGTCTTGCATCACGCCGCTGAGAATGGAAAGTTCGAGATTTGCGAATTCTTGATAGAGAGCGGAGTTTCTATTAATGCCTTGACTATTAAGGGTTATTTCTCTTTTCTCTCTCCCCTTCTTGCTATACTATTACTTACGTTATTTTGAAATAATTTAAGATTATCTTCCTTTGATACTGTGATTAAACTCAAAGGGTCTTGAATTTTGCTTTGTGTGTTTTCTGTCGAGAACCCAATTTGTGCACCAATTTTTTCGGTTAACGTATCTAAGACTAATAACTGCTGCAGATGATACTCCTCTGATGTTAGCTGCCAAAGAGGAGCATATACGAATTGTGGAGTATTTCCTCAATAATGCTGCCCTAGTTAATCTGGCGAATTCTAGCGGATTCACTTCGTTGCATTATGCAGTTATAAAAGGTCAGTAGTGTCTGGTGGTTGCTTTGATTTGGCCTATTTCTGTTTAGGAGATTGAAATTTTGTGAAAGACTATGCCTGTATGCTTATGTGTTGTATATGTATGTTAAATTATTTGGTTGTGTTTCAGATAACAGGGAGCTCATGAAATTGTTGGTGCTAAATGGTGCTTCTATTGAGGCAGAATCTATGGATGGAAGACCATTACATTGTGCTGCACTTCACGGAAATGTCAGGGCTACGGAATTTCTGTTGTCTCAGGCCGCGGAGGTTTGCAAAAACAACATTCAGTTGCATTATTTGCTTAATTGTTGCTTGTTTTGTCATATTAGGACATCTAATATAACTTAACTGGTTTGCGTAGGGTTTTGGCCAAATATTATTTGTAAATCAACACTATCTTAGATCATTTTAAAAGGTTTTTAGTGTGGGAAAGGATTCGTAAGTTTAGCATGTTGAATTTTGTAATTTATCCCATTATACTGATGATAATGCAGTATCGTTTTTGATCTTGATGCACCTTGGAAAGCTATAGTTCTTGTAGTGCTCTTTTGTTTAAGTCCTTTGCTGCTTTCTGTTTTGCAGCCAGATTCAATATCTTCATT
Source organism: Orobanche coerulescens (assembly GCA_033398695.1). Lineage (NCBI taxonomy): Eukaryota > Viridiplantae > Streptophyta > Magnoliopsida > Lamiales > Orobanchaceae > Orobanche > Orobanche coerulescens. Next base: position 60,189,383 of record CM065803.1, read on the forward strand.
TTTTGGGTCCCCGCTATTATGTGCAATAAATTCTAACTCACTTGAATGCATGAACTTGCTACTTAAGGTATGTTGGTGAAATGGAGGCTACTTTCTCGTCTTACTTGCTCTGTGAGTTTGATGTATGTTTTGAGATTGTGGGGGGTGCTCCCGTTATATAATTCAACATTGTTATTACTTGGTTGAAACTTACTGTGATCATCTTGTTCCAATTTTCGTATCACATGGTTTCCTTAAATGCAGTGGATGTACACCTTGAATGGACATCACTCATGCTTGTAAAATGGTTCTTTAATTTATGAAATATTCATTGGAAGAAGTTCTTTTTCATCACTTTAGCTGTTTTGTGTTCCATTTTCCCTGTTTTTTCAATGAATATCATGATACTTTAATCAGTATTGGGGCATATTTAAATTGTTTTTCATCAGTTATCATAGGTTGTGTCCTTTCTCTTTGCAGGCTCGGGCTGACCCGAATAAGTTTGTGTACGGGTTTAGTCATTTGTCACATGCAGCAAAAGAAGGCAACACAGAACTTCTTGAGTTGTTGCTTGGAGCTCAAGCCGATGCAAATTTAGTGAGCACTGTTAATTCCTATGTTTCTCTTTTCTAGATTGTGCTTATTTGTCTTTTACCTATGATATTTTCATCCCGTCACTTGTTGGAGACATAAACCCATTCTATAAAACCATTTTGGCTCGTCTTCGTTGTTGTTAGTCTTGTTGTCTCTTGATGAGCTAGCTTTTAAGTTTAACTGCTTCCATTGCTGTTTGACGATTGATTGCATTGGTAATGACAACTTTCAGGATTCGATCAAACCAATTGAGGTTGCTGCATTGGCGCATAATCTTGAATGTGTTCAGCTTTTGTTTCCACTGACTAAAGAAATCCCACATTATCCAAATTGGACTGTTGATGGCATAATAGAGCACTGTAAAACAATGGTACTGAACCACTTTTTCTCGTCAAGTATATGTTGATCATACATTCTCTCTCTCTCAAGTATAATGGATCAATTGTCATTCTGAAGAGGCTAAAACAATCGTGCAGTATCATTCAATGGATATACTCATTCTTGTAAAATGGTTTTTTAGTTACTGAAATATTCATTAGAAGAAGTTCTATTACGTCTCTGTAGCTGTTTTGTGTTCCAATTTCTCTGTATTTTTAGTCAATATCTGATACCTTATTCAGTATTGTGATATATTTGAATTGCTTTTCATCAGCTAAGTCATTTCTCTTTTCACCAGTTAAGTCATTCTCTTTGCAGGCTCAGACAACTGCTGCACCCTATAAACAAGAAACTGAAGGATGTTTCTCTCACATATCCGATTCTTCTAAATTTAGTAATCTTCATCAGAAAATCCCTTCAAGTTTGCACTTTCTTGAAGCATATTTTTATGTGTGTGGCTGTGTGCTTTCCTTTTTTATATGCTTGATTTCTTCATGCATAGTTGCATCTATATCCGTGTGGGTTTTTTTTGACGACTTCTAGTTCCTGCTAAACAGCACAAGTATTTATTTTGAGATTTATTTGAGGGCTTTGAGAACTCATTTTCTAGATGGTGAAAATGGCAGGTAAACTGATTGTGGAGGCTGGTTTTAGTGGACATCTTGCAAAACTTAAGAGTGAATATCCTTTTTCTTGATTTTCTTGTTATTCGGTGTTGAATTCTAAGATTAGCTTTCATTTCTGTTTTCTGATGGCAGGGATCAAACAGAGGGTTGGTGATGACCGGGAGTTTCGGAGAATATGTGATGCATACCTAGATATTTTCCTGCTGGGCTCGAGGCTGCTGCTGGGCTGTAACTGGAGAGTCTTGCACTATGCGGCTAACATGGGACATTTAGAGATTTGCAAATTTTTGGTTCAGAACGTCAAAGTCCATCTTGATATCTTGACTGGCGAGGGTACTCTCTCTCTCTCTCTCTCGAATTTATTTTCTAGGGTTTGTTTTTGTTTTCATTGAGGATCCAATTTGTGGACCAGGTGATACTCCGATGATGCTGGCTGTGAAAAAAGAACATCTAAAAATTGTGAAGTATTTCATCGATCAAGGTGCTCGAGTTGATATGCAAAATTCTCGTGAAAGATACACTGCGTTGCATTATGCAGTTCTAAAAGGTCAGTAGTTTCTGTTGGATTCTTGAATTTGGAATACATTGAATTAGAAGATTGTAATGTTCAGTATATTTCTTTGTGTTGTATGATAAACTAAATGATTTGGTCGTGTTACAGATAACTGGGAGCTCATGGAGTTGTTGGTCTTAAATGGCGCTCCTATAGAGGCAGATTCTAAGAAAGGGACACCTTTATGTTGTGCTGCAGCTCGTGGAAGTGTCAGGGCTGTCAAGTATCTGTTGAATCATGGAGCAAAGGTTTGCAAACACAACCTTGAGTTGCATTATTTGCTAATCATGCAGCTTTTGGAAAACCTATATTTCTTTTAGTGCTCTTTTAATTAAGCTATTTGCTGCTTTCTATTTTGCAGCCAACTTCAGTTCCAAGATCCCGTCTGATGCCTGGAGCCAACAACTCTTACATACGCCAATGCAAAAAGTTGCTGGATATGGTATGTTGGTGAAATGCAGGCATTCTGTTTACTTTTTTTTATGAGATTGCTGGGTGCCCCCTTTATGAAACTTACACTCGAGATATTGGACGAAGTTCTACTTCAAATCTTTTAGCTGTAATATGTTCCGGTTTCTCTGGTTTTTCAATTAATATATCTGATACCTTATTCAGTATTGGGATTTAAGTTGCATTTCATCAGTTATCACAGGTTATGTATGTCCTTTCTCTTTGCAGGGTAGGCTCCTGTTTACTTTGTCACATGCAGCAGAAGAAAGTGACACACAATTTCTCGAGCTATTGCTTGCAGGTGGAGCAGAACCATTTTTGCCCAACACGGTTAATTTCTTTACTCTGCTATTATTATATTATGTTTATGTTCTAATAAAGAAAATGTAAAATAGTTTAAGGATCAATTCTGATACTTCTACCCATTGTGATACAGGGCAAAGATTTCTTCCAAGATATACCATCAGAAATGGCAACAGAGGTGCTTTCGAGACTCCCGGCTAAATCTGTCATCATTTGCAAGGCTGTTTGCAAGTCTTGGTCAGACTTGATTAGGAGCTCAAAGTTTGCTGCTCATCATCATGCAAAATCAATCCAGTGCCTCGCTGTGCATGAGCAGAAATTGCACGCGAGGTCTTACACAATACTGGAGTTCGTAGAAGAGGCACTAGATGGAAGTGATAGGCATCCACTGAATACGATATTCACCTTAGATATTCCATGTGATGAACCTTTATATTCTTCAGTGGACGGATTTGTATTCTGCTGCAGCTACAACCAGGGTGACCTGATTGTTTGCAACCCAATCCTTCGTGAATACATACTGATCCCATCTCCCCGGCCTTCTAGTGTAAGAATTGAGCCGTCTAGAGTGAGGATGGAGAGTTACGGGTTTGGGGTGAGCAAGGAACACTTGGAATATAAAGTTGTTCGGATTTCTTACGAAGAACTAAGTTGTCATCGCTGCCAGGTGTATACAGTTGGGACCGGAGATTGGAGAGAAATTTCAGGTTGCCCGCCTCTTGCCATAGGGAATAGGGAAGGGGTTTTGCAGAATGGAAACATCCATTGGCTAGCAAGGGACGATAGCCAATGGATTTTCTATTTCAACCTTGAGACGGAGCTGTTTGGTAAGTTCCTTGCACCCGCCGACTTGGATCCTCAAGACAAGACTTTGTCTGTATTGGGTGAAGTCTTGTGCCTTTGTTCAAACACGCACATCCACACATCTATTTGGGTGTACGAAGATGGAAAATCTTGGAAGAAGCAGTTCGTCCTTCCCAAGGATTGTTCTTATGGTGGGCTCCTTCGCCCCATCAAACTGTTTAAAAATGGCGATCTGATATTCGAGAGGGTGAAGGACGAGAAGGAGTTGAGGCCACGGGTAGAAGATGAATTGTCGTACTACTCCGCAAGGGCTGAAAGCATGAAAAGGATCTATCTTTCTGCATTACCTAACAGTGTTTGCAGCCATACCACCACTTATACCCCGAGCTTTATCTCTCTTAAGACTTTTGCTACAGAGAATGTAAGGACTTTCTGATCTTTTATCTGTTCTTTTTTTTTTTTTTTTACTGTTAGTACAATATTGGCATAAGAAAATTTGAGTTTAGTTTGGGTTGAGACTAGGGCTGGGCAAAACAAACCGCCCCGCCCGCCCCGCCCCGCACCGCACCGCAAAATAGCGAGGCGGGGCGGTTTCAAATGTTGATTTCGCCCCGCCCCGCACAAAACCCGCACCGCACCAAAATTGTGGGGCGAATGCGGTTTTATTTTTTTCCCAACCGCCCCGCAAAAAACCGCCCCGCCCCGCATATAACAAGGGAAAACACTTAGATATTTATATAAATATTGTATTTGCCCCGCCCCGCCCCGCAAAACTATGATTTTGTGCGGTTTTCAATATCAAAAATGCCCCGCCCCGCAAAAACCCGCACCGCACAAAAATTGCGGGGCGGATGCGGTTTTACCTTCGCCCCGCCCCAACCCGCCCCGCCCCCAGCCCTAGTTGAGACTGATGGTGATTTCCATCTTTATTAGTATTTTCTTACCTATATTTCTGAGTTGCGCTTCTTATGCTTGGTCGAACATTTGTTTCAGCATGTGATCTTTAATCATTAGCCTTTTTGAGTGCCTGTGTATCATCTCCTCATGCAATCTTGAACCGTTCCTTTCCTGCTCAGCTTGTACCTTAGGATGCTAGATATATAGGTTGTTATTTTCCTTTCTTCTATCTTACCTTCAATATCTCCTCTGCAGTGCTCGAGATGTAAAATCACTCTAAGCCGAGTTTTGGCTATACTTTGGGTTCTTATTCTGTAAGTATATAAGTGAACACTCAGATTGGAGTCCCTGAATTTGGTATACTTATTTTATCATAAGAGCCACTGATTTATATGGATTTGTTAGTTACCTCATATACTTTCATGATTACCTAAGCACAGGCTCTCTCCTTGCTGGCCCTTTGTAGGCATATGAACTTATATGAGTTTTCTGCACTTGAGTCGAATATCGATGTTCTCATTTTACATCTGAAGCTGAGATTGTGTACTTCTAGTTGTAGGTTTAGGTCTTGCTGGGTTAGGTCTTCTTCATAGTGATAGGGGGATTCGTTTTCCTTCATCTGCAGATACAACTTAGGGGCTATTTACTTTCGACTTAATGAGACTTAATGGGCTGGACGACTTATTCGCGCAGACATGAGTGAGTGTTTACTTACGACTTAATGAAAAATGAGGAGCCTGAATCGCTAAGTCACCTCCCCCCTCTTGTCCCCATACAAACACAAAAATGACACCCGCTACCCCTCTCCCCTTTCACGACCTACTAATTAGGAAAAAGTCTGAAAAAAATAATACAACTTAAAATAATAAAACTTAAAATAATCAGATTTTTTATTATTTTCTTTTTATGCTCATAAAAAATCTGAAAAATAATACAAACTTAAAATAATAATATCAATAATAATAATAAAAAGCTACTGTTTATTTTAAAAATAATAAAAAATATTAAAAGAATATAAAAAATCTAGAAAATCTGAAAAAGTTAAAAAAATCGGAACTTATTTATTTTTATTTAAAAAAATCTGAAAAATTAAAAAAAAAATGAAATTTAGGTAATTTTATTTTTAATTCTGGAATATTAATATTAAAAAATAAAAAAAAAATTCTTTTAAATTCGGAAATTAGAAAATCTAAAAAATTCTGAACTACAGTTAAACCTCGATAAATGAATGTTCGATAAGCAAGGTTCTAAAAAACGCTAGGCGCTAGGCGTTCGGATTGCTAACGCCTAGCGCCCAGAAGATTAATCGGGGATTAGTCGGGGATTAATCGGATTAGGCGGATTTATTTATTATTATTATAATAATTATTTTTATATATAAATAATTATATATATGTAAAGAATAAAAAACATCTAATATTTAAATATTTAAACAAACATATAATCGATCATATATTAAATTGTTAAACATTGACATAAGCATAACATAGTCCATAGTATCTCAATTCAGGAATTTATAGTACCGCTAATATAAAAAAATAAAAAAAAATGTTTATCCGCCTAGGCGCCCGCCACCGCCTGCGCCCGCCAGCTTGCCATCCTAGCGCCCGCCTCAGCCGCCAGGCGCGCCTGGGCTCGCCTAGGCGGCCGATTAATCACCCGACCGCCAGTGACAAACGCCTGGCATAATTGGAGCCAGGCGCCTAGCGCCAAAGCGCTAGGCGCCGCCTGTGCCGATTTTAGAACACTGTCGATAAGCGAATAACCTCGCCAAATGAGTAATTTTCTCCGGTCCCAACTCTTTATAACATGTTCAAATTTTCTTTCGATAAATGAATAATTTCGCTAAATGAATATTTTTTTCCGGTCCCGATCATATTCATTTATCGAGGTTTTATCGTATTTAAAAAATTCGGAAATTAGTAAATTTATTCTTGCCATTTTTGGATTATATCATTTATATGGCTTAAAAAATAAACAGCAATTTATAAAACAGCTTATAATTCATATTCAGAGGTAAATCGGGCATTTCTATTATTCAGACAGTTTATTCAGATGAAAAAGTAAACAACAACATCAATTTACCAGACAGACATATTTACACAGACAGACAAATTTATCCATACAGTACTTAATGGAGAATTTGGTAAACAGCCCCTCAGCACAGATCTAATAATAACAGTAAATCTTTAGCAGTATTTTCCCCAAATAGTCTTGTATTATGGTGGTATAAACCTACAGTTAGACACACTTGCCGATAAACATATTACCCCAACTTCACATTTCTTAGTTCGCCATGATATTTCCTCTTCAAATTGTTAAATTGTGTGTGTGTGTGTTTCAAATATAATACACTTACAAATGAGCTTCCCGATAGCTTTATGTTTTCACCTAAACAGCTGACTCAGCCCGCCATATTTGGTCATTTATATGATGAATAAATGTGGACATGAAATGAAATTCCATTCTGCTTCGTACTATGTTTTCTTATGCTCATTGTTTCATTTACAGCCATTTTCTTAGTAGATTAATCATAGAAATTCAATCGTCAATCTATCAAAAATAGCAATTTCATTCCCCTTCAATTTACTTTAAGAAAAAAGAATGATGTCATCATTAATATTTTCCACAACATGAGAAAGTTAGTATCAAGTCATGCTAATATAACAAAAAATATATAGATATGAAAAGAAACCGTTGCCAGTCAAAAAATCCATATCATTGCGATCCTCCTCTTATATGCTTTTTTCATGTCGAACTCAGCGGTAAAGCCAGACATTTTTGTAGGGAAATGGTTGATCATAATTATAAGATTCATAAGAAAAAATGACAGACAAAGAAATAAATAAAAGTAATGAACAAATTTTAACTCAGGTTAGCAATATATCATAATTATCATACTTCAAGATTTAATATTCATAATTATAATTCATTATTGTTTGTAATAAAAGAAAAAAGAGTAGTGCTTACACTTGGAGTAATTTTCTTTAAACACATTAAATTATATGACCTGTAATAATGTAATACCATAATCAAGTAACTAAAACGTATATATTGCAAACATAATAGTAATACAATTACATTCTCTGTGACAAATTAAACAAACACCCATGACATATAGCTCTAAAAAAAAACAAAGTAATCAAATATATGATTTACAAGTTTCAATACAATGAGTGCTTCTTGATTAAAAGCTCAATCATACAAATAAGTTTTCTTTATCAATTCAAACAAAGTTATAGTAATGAAAACTAATTTCCACATCATACCCACGTCATCTTTCAACGATTCATATCACTTTTTTATGTTGTTCGTAGTGAAATTTCATAACAAACAGTATAATGTTGACGATATTTAAGTTTTTTTTTTAAGGACACCAAGATATTTAATAAAATTATCCTAATATATTAGGACTGGGAAAAATACCGAAAATATCGAAATATCAAAAATATCGTATCGAAAAATATCGAAAATATCGAAATTTTTGGTATATCGATTTTTCGGTACGGTATGATACCGTTACCGGTATTTTCGGTACGATAACAGTATGAGCTTTTGAAATTTTCGATATACCGAGGTATACCGAAAATTTTCGGTATACGGAATTTTTTTCGACATATACCGAAAATTTTCGATATACCGAAAAATTATAGGTATATCAAAATTTTTCAGTATGCCAAACTCTGTATAGTATATTGATTTTTTTTATATATCTTAAAATTTTCGGTATACCGCAGAAGTTACGATATACCGAAAAATTAACGGTATACCGACTTGATTTCAGTATACCGATATTTCGGTACAATAACGGTATGTAAATATGTCATACCGAATTTTTCGGTATATCAGAAATTTCGGTATAGTAACGGTATGATTTTTGTCATACCGAAAATTTTGGTACGATATACGGTATGGATGATAATTTTCGGTATACCATACCGAACCACCCCTATAGTCTACTACTCCCTCCGTCCACTTTTTAAAGTCTCATTTGCTCTCAAATATTTGTCCACAATTTAAAATCCCACACTGCTTTTTGTAACATATTACCCTCTCTTCTTTAGTTAAATTACTACCCTTTACTACTAAAACACCCACCCACCCACCTACTAAACCCAACTTACTTAACACCTCAATTAATTTCTAATTAAGTAACCCAATTCCAAGTCTAACCCATTATCCAAACCCTATTCTCTCGCCTCCACCTATCTCTGACCCTTCCCTCTCCCTCGATGGATCAACACCAAGCGCAAATGGATTATAGGTATATCAAAAATTTTCGATATGCCAAACTCTGTATAGTATATTGATTTTTTTTTGATATATCTAAAATTTTTGGTATACCGCAGAAGTTACGATATACCGAAAAATTAACGGTATACTGACTTGATTTCGGTATACCGATATTTCGGTACAATAACGGTATGTAAATATGTCATACCGAAATTTTCGATATATCGAAAATTTCAGTATAGTAACTGTATGATTTTTGTCATAAAATTTCGATACAGTATACGGTATGGATGATAATTTTCGGTATACTGTACCGAACCACCCCTAGAGTCTACTATATTTCAGCACGACACCTTATTGCCCTTTTGAGATAAATTCATTTATGTTTTTGTCAAATTGAAATTTGTCGCGAAATGCTCAAAACCAAATTCAAAAAATTGGTACGTTAACGCTGAACCCAATCCCCCTTGTAGGAGTTATTTCCAGAATATAGGTCTCTCGGAGTCATTGGACTACGCGCCGCTGTTGTTGGTTGATTCTTTAGTCTTATACTCGCAAGCGCACGATTTGTTCGATGTAGATATGCGGTGCAAGGTCGATTCCACAGGGAGGACTATAATAGTGAAGTCAAATTATTCCTATCGTTTTGAACCAAATTATATTAAATTCTAACCTAGTCCCAAATAATTTGATTTTTTAATGGTTATAATAATTGCAACAAATAACAGTAATTTTAAGTGGATTTTAGATAAATTGATTTTAAATAATTTACTAGGGTTTAGAGTCCACCAATGTCTATTTATTATTTATTTTATATTTTAATTCCAAGAAATTCAGGGAATAGATTCTGAAATCAATCTCACTATTTCCCTATAGATTTGACAATAAGTACAAAATTATAATTCAAATATAGATTTTCCTTCGCTTAAAAAATGTAATTTCTAAGCATTATATGTATCCAATTTAATGGAAAACAAATAATCAAAGAAATTAACTAATATCAATAATCACAAAGCAGGGGGAAATTTATAACTATCAAAAATACGTGATATAATTGATGAAATAATATTCCCCAATTGAAGCGAAAATCATAATCGTTAAAAACATTTATTTGGAATTATTATATAAATATTAATAATAATATAGACATGGTTTCATCATAACCCCAGTAAAAGAAAATTACTCACTCATAATAACAACACAAATAAATAAATATTCCATAATAATATTACACAAATATGATTTTATTACACAATATTTTTATTTCTCTCCCTTACAATAATATCTCTCTATTTTTTCTCCTTTTTTCTCCTACCAAAACACTACACATTCATCCCCTATTTATACTACTTCAAAATCAATAAAATAATAATTTTTACAATTAAAAATTTCCACCTCCCAATTATTTCACGGCGGCTAGGGATGCTGATGTCATGGATGACATCAAGACATAGTTGAATTTCGGGCCAATAGGGTGTTGACACGTGCACAATATGGTCGTCTATTTAATTGTCCTTCGAATCTATTATAACTTCTTCATACGAACTCGGATTCGTATGAATTTTTTTAAAACGATCGTATCGACGAGACGAATAAAGTGAGACCATCGTGACTATATTTGAATTTTGTAAAAATATCGCCCTTGAACCAATTGATCTGTCTCAGGTTGGTTAACTCCGCAGAGATATAATTTAATTCCAATTAATTATTCAAAAATGACATAAAATTATAGAAAATTCTAAAAAAATGAAATAATATAAATATATGGTAAAACGAATAAATTATCACACAATACACAATTATATATATAAAATACTAATAAAAATATTACTCAAAATATACTAAACAAATTCCCCCACACTTATCTTTTGCACGTCCTCGGGCAAATCTTATACCCGAGTTATAATACTCATATGCTGAAAAAATCATGACAAAACCAATATCAAGAGAGAACAAGTGATCATGACCCAAGTGAGATCAGAGAAAAATAGGATGCCGCACCAAATTCTAACAACTTCATTGAGAATCGAATGCAAAAAGATTCAATACGCTCACAGTGGATATCACTCTTCACTCAAGTGTATATACGAGATATTCGAGAAGAGTTCACTCATATCAAAGCATAATGTGTCATTACCAAATGCTTGGTCAAAAATCATATCTCCACTACTTAAAAATAAACTCATGCATAAATCAAAAGGTCTTTCTTTTGGTTGTAACGTGGCTTTGGGTATGGGTAGGATAAAGGAAAAATTATGAGGTTTGCTAGCCAAGATCAATTGTGAATTTAGATGCATAACAAATCCTACAAATAACAATCAACACCCCCCTTCAGTAATGAAAACTCTCAAACCATCATCCCCAAGTTATTCTGTACATGGTAATTGAATATTCATCTGGTAAGGTCATACTCTTATGTAAGGAAAAGTATGCAATGGATCTTCTGGAAGGAATTATGTATCACTCAAGGGATAGTTCAAGTGCTATTTTATGTATATATAGTGATGATTTTCGCACTTGACCTCCCGGTTTTTCTTTTTTTCTTTTTCTTTCAGGCCCTTTTTTTTCCTTTTTTTTTTATTTTTTTTATTTTTTTGGCCTTTATTTATATTTTTTTTTTCGGTTCAATACTTCAATGTACTTCACACCCTTTCACTCTCAACAAAATCTCTTAATCTCCACAATACTCTTATGAACATCGGCCCCTATTTGTCACACATCTAGTTCACAATTAAATCTTTGACTAGAGGGTGCAAATGGATGAGTCATCAACAAGAATGGATAATGGCTAAAGTAATGTGCTTGATCAAAGAAATAGGCTCAGGCTCAATGGAGCTTCTAAGGATAAAATGTAATGGGTGGGAAAATATAAGCCAACAAGGGGTTAATCTTAATTGCCTTTATCATCTTAATGCAAGAGTTTATGAATGTAGTATCGAAATGTATAAATGAGCAAGTTCTAGAATGAACACAATATGTTTGACCACACAACAAAAAATATAGAGCGTATATATAAGGATTGCTCTAAGGCTCAAAACTCACAAAAAGGGTGTTGTGTACTGAATCCCATACACCTTCATCCAAATCCATTATCAAAACCAGTGAAACATCCCAAAAATGATTTTTTCACTAACGTTTTCTCAAGAAAATGGTGTCGTGATTTTCAACATTTTTTTTATTGCATATATATATATATATATAGATATAGATATAGACCTTCCCCCACACTTAATGATAAACAATATCCTTATTGTGTAAAAAGAACAATGGAGTAAGGGTTTAAATAAGGCTTCCCTGTTTATGAAAGACGGTGCTTCGCTCAAGCCTTTTTTTTTTTTTGGACCTGCAAGAAATAAGTGTGGCAAAACAACAAAAGAAAATATATACCCGGAAGTATAACACAAACAACCTAGATGCGCTTCAAGAGAGTCCGAAGAGTCGCCTTACGCTGCCATCAATACTTTTATTAAAAACACAACGAGAAAAGTACAGTAATAACAATACATAAATCGTGGATAGATGCGCGTCAAGAGGTCGAAAAGAAACTCCTTAAGCTGCCATCATTTTCACGATTTTTACACCCGCTAAAAAGTAAAAACAACAAGAGGAATGAAGTGGGATATCAGTGGGAAAGGAATGTATCAATTTTGCGTTTCCGCACCGTGAAATCTTCCATCCAAACAATATTAGTTAGAGCTGGGTCTGGTTCAGGAACAAATGCAATAAGTTTTTTGATCAGCTCTTCTGGTGTTGTTGCAACAACTATGATTCGTTTAGCATGCTCAGAAATAAAACCTTTTTCAGAAGAGTAGTTGATGAAAGATAGTAAACCATCGAAGAAACCATTGGCATTTAGCAGACCTATTGGTTTCGTATGAACATTTAGCTGGGCTCTGGTAACCACATGAAAAAGTTCCTCAAGAGTGCCAAAACCACCGGGAAGGGTGATAAAGGCATCAGCATTATTTATCATGTGAGTTATGCGGTCTTGCATATTCACAAACCGAACTCATCTCCAATGGTTGCTCCAGTGATTTTACTTTCAGCCAGAAGTTTTGGAATGATTCCCAACACTTTTACTCCTTCCATATAGGCAGAAGCAGCAGCACGTCCCATTAATCCTAGACTTCCTCCTCCGTAAACTACACGAATGCATTTTTGTTCTAAGGTACGACCCAAGTTGTGGGCTGCTTCAGTAAAGCAAGCCTCTTTCCCATGACTAGCTCCACCAAAAATGCAGATGGAGTTAAATCTTTTTGTGGAAGATGATGATTCCATTTTTTGAAAAGAAAATTACTTAGAGAGATAATGAAAAGAATACAAGTTTGAGGGATGCAGAAAAGAAATAACTGCAATGTTTATTTATAGATGCAAAATAAAGTAAAAAGATTTATCAAATCTGTGACCGCGTTAATTGCGCTTCAACTGCTCAATAGAATAATGAATGCATTTATTGCGTATCATGTTTTTTATTCAGAAAATCTAAAAAAACGACAAAAAGTAAAGATACTCACGTGTATGTACAGTAGTTGTGATTGTGGCTCACATCTTCCTCTGATTTTACGTTCAGAAACGGCTTAAACGCCTTCTATGAGTCGGGGAGAAGCTTCCCATCCAATTTTCTTATAAATTGGCAAACAGGGTCTTTTAACGTCAGATTCCCAAGACGTTGTTCATATTCTGGTTTGAATTTATTCCACAAATATCGAATCCCGTAATGTACGAGTCCACTAGGATGCGTGTCAAGAGAAATTTCGATATCATCTAAATTCTCCTTATTCAGACCATCCTTGATGAACTGAATTTTATCTTCTCTGTTTGTGGAAGGAATTCCTAAAGATCGACATCTTGAATCACAGTTCCACCTAGCACATTTGTAGCAAACGGCAATTTTCTTTGCTCGTCGTTTCTTGGCATATGAACTTTTTCCAAGCCCTGGTAAAAATCTAGTTGGTGTTTCCGTGAATTCACCCGCTATTCTCACTTTGGCTTCAATAATGAATCGAATATCAAAAGGTATGCCGTTATTCATAAGCAACCTCATTCTTTCAACTCTAGCTTGGTAAAGTTTCAAAATGACTTTTTTACTAAGAAAGGGAAATCTTTTTTCAATTGTTTTCAAAGTTTGTTCCATAATTAAAAATAAAATAAAAATATCTACAAAATCAGTTGTTGTGGGAAACTGAAAAATCCTACTTTACTAGCCACGGAGTACCGTTATCCGCCACTTGACCGGGCAAACACAATGGAGAATTAATCCACAATATCGGGGTCTTCAAGAAGAACCTCTTCTACCTCAAAAGATTTTAATTCCAAATATGGTTTTAACCGTTGACCATTTACTTTAAAAATATTACCATTTTTTGGATTTTCAATTTCTACAGCTCCGTGAGGATAGACCGTATGAATAATAAATGGACCAGACCATCGTGAACGCAACTTGCCTGGAAATAATAACAAACGAGAGTTAAAAAGAAGGACTTTTTGACCAGGAGAAAAAGTTTTTCTCAAAATGTGTTTATCATGAAAAAATTTCATTTTGTCCTTATATTTCCTTGCACAATTGTAAGCATCATTTCTGATTTCTTCCAATTCATTTAGTTGAAGTTTCCTATGAATTCCAGCCATGTCTAATGAAAAATTTAATCGTTTTATGGCCCAGTATGCTCTATGTTCCAATTCAACAGGCAAATGACATGGTTTTCCAAAGACAATCCTAAATGGAGACATTCCGATGGGAGTTTTAAAAGCAGTACGGTAAGCCCACAATGCATCATTCAATCGTAAAGACCAATCTTTCCTTGTAGGATTAACAGTTTTTTCAAGAATATATTTGATTTCTCTGTTTGAAATTTCAACTTGTCCACTTGTTTGAAGGTGATAAGGAGTAGCAACTTTATGTGTAACACCATATTTTTTAAATAAATGATTCAAAAATTTATTACAAAAATGTTTTCCTCCATCACTTATAATTGCTCGTGGTGTTCCAAATCTGGAAAAAATATTTTCTTTCAAAAATTTTACCACGACTTTGTGGTCATTTGTTTTGCAAGCAATTGCTTCTACCCATTTTGAAACATAATCGACAGCCACAAGGATGTAAAGATTGCCAAAAGAAATTGAAAAAGGTCCCATAAAATCTATGCCCCAAACATCAAATATTTCAATAATTAAAATTGGGTTTAAAGGCATCATATTTCGTTTAGAAATTCGACCTAATCTTTGACATCTATCACATGTGCTGCAATATGAATGTGTATCTTTGAAAAGTGTTGGCCAATAAAAACCACATTGCAGAATTTTAGCAGTTGTTTTCTTTGAACTAAAATGACCTTCACATGCATGATCATGACAAAAGGAAATGATATTTTGTTGTTCATGTTCTGGCACACATCTCCTAATAATTTGATCAGGACAATATTTGAACAAATATGGATCATCCCAAAAGAATTTTTTTACTTCGTTTAAAAATTTTGTTTTATCTTGATTATTCCAATGAGATGGCATGTTACCAGTAACAAGGTAATTGACAATGTCTGCATACCAAGGTATTTGAGAAACAGACATGAGTTGTTCATCAGGGAAAGTTTCATTAATGGGAGGTTCTTTATCAGTAAAATTCACGATTAGCCTAGACAAATGATCAGCAACAACATTTCATCTCTTTGATTAGGGTGATACTCTAAAATTCTTTTCCTTTCGATCCCAAGGAAGATCATCCAAATCAATTTCCGTAGGCATCAAAAGAGTAGAACTAGGTTGAGAAATATTATCTGCACTTGAAGATCCGGGTGTCGATATTTTTCTTTTTAAAATCTTTTCATTCTTTCAACAAACACTAAAAATTAAAATCAACAATAAATAAATTAATTTTATACATGCCCTAACTAGTGATTAATATATATATATATATATATACACACACGTACTTTTTTTTTTTTTTTCCACTGGGGGCTCCCATAATTTGTGAATGGGTCCGCCCGTGGATGGTATCCCTCGCTTTTTCTATTCTCTTTGCGCCCTTGAACATTTGTTGGGTTTAGCAAGACATACATTTTGCATGTTTGAAGATTTGAGCTGGTTTAGGTGATTTATCCATGAGATTATGTGGAATATCTTTTTGCTGATTCTTACCATATATATTCAGATATATTCATATAATCCGGAATGGAAATTTATAGTGAGAAGTGGATTGTGTAAATTTTATCAATTAAGATCTAGAGATTAACTATATGTCTCGGTGCAAATCCTTTTACCTCTTGATAACCAGTATCAATGCAATAACTTGGCCTAACTTTTAGCTTCATTTGCTGCCTATCCTCTTACTTAAAGTTAACTTAAGTAATCTTTTGTTTTTCCACTTGGACCATACATACTTTAAAATCTATGATAGACACTCTCTCTGCTTCTGTTGTAATGAAGATGTTTGTCGACTCATATCCATAAAGGGATTGCTCAATTTAGAAACCAATCTAATATGGTGCTTGCAGATAATGGTCTATTCATATAGCTTTAAACCAACTATTTTATTAGACATCGTTCATCACTAGCATATTCTTTGTACATTGCTTTATGCTTGTAGCCAAAACAAAAGATGAGTGTTTCAGTGTGATAATCCACTTCTGTTACTGTTTCAGTGTGATAGTCCAATCTAATATGGTGCTTGAAGACAATGGTCTACTTTTCTTGATTATTTTGAAGGATCAGTTTCTCAACATACTTGCAAGATGTCAAGTTATATATTTGGATGTATCTGTCAATATTCCTATTATAACATTCCTTGTTTCACATGATCACGCATTTTTACTCTAATGTGCTATCTGACGGTATATTGATCCTCACCAGATATGCTCCTTCAAATGCTGTCAGGACCCAGATTGCCTATTGCAGCCTCAATGGCACTTATATGCATTATTTGAACTATTAACATTTGTATTAACTCTACATGTAAATCATTCAAGAGGGTTAGTTTTTTACTTTTTCAGCAGATGAGTTCTCACACTTACAGGGATTTATCCATCTTTGATTTTAAAAACCAAACCAAACCAAACATACCCAGTATATCCCGCTCAGAGCAGGGTCTGGGGAGGGTAAGATGTACGCACAGTGGCGAAGCTAGAAGTTTTTCGGTGGGGGGTCGGGATCTAAATTTTTTTTTCCCTAAAGCTATTTTTCGGGTAATACCGAAATTTTGGGGGGTCGAAACTGAATATACCGAAATTTTTCTACACGAAAACTATATACCCCCTACATCGCAAAAAAAATTTCGGGGGGTCGGGCGCCCCCCCCGCCCCTTAATAGCTGCGCCGATGTGTACGCAGACCATGCCCCTACTTTTTACGGTAGGGAGGCTGTTTCCGTGAAGACCCCCGACTTAGTGCACAGGACAGTATAGAGTGGTGAATAGAAAGAAACATAAGGTACGAAAAAGCTCACGACCATACCTAAGCACATGGTTTCATTCACATGAGACTTACCTAAGGGGACCTTGGCAACTGCACTCTCGATGAACGCTGCTCTAACCGAAGAGAAGTTGACTCTGCGCACAGCTCCCTGTAAAAAAATACATAGCACGCAAAAGGCAGGGGGATCAAATATACAGTAAAAGTAAAAAGTGTAATGCTCTAGGTCAACGCTAACCGAGACAACCCAACCCTGACGCTCTCAACTACAGCACCGCTCCCTACAAAAGCATCCACCACTCTGATTTGGCGCCTCCACGAGCACCTATCAATCGTCATGGTCTCAGAAAGGTTTAAGGCCTTCAAATCTAATCTCAGCTGCTCCTCCCACGTCCTCCTCGGTCTGCCTCTCCTCCTCTCCCCGGCGACCAATAAACTCTCGACCCTCCTCACCGGGGCAGAAGCCTGCCTCCTGCGGACGTGTCCAAACCATCTCAATCTCCCTTCCCTAACTTTCGCTGAAATAGGCACCACTTCAATCGCGTTCTTGAAAACCCCGTTTGAGATTCTATCCAACAATGTGCGACCACACGACCAACGTAACATTCTCATTTCAGCCACTTCCAACTTTCTCTCAAGCGACTTCTTCATCGCCCAACATTCTGATCCATACAACATCGCAGGTCTGATTGCCGTCCTATAGAATTTACCCTTCAACTTAAATGGGACTTTCTTGTCGCACAGGACCCCAGTCGCTGCTCTCCACCTTAGCCACCCCGCCTTGATACGATGAGTGACATCCTCTTCACACTCACCTTCCTTCTGAATGATCGATCCCAAATACTTGAACTTATCCGTACAGGGTACGATCTGATCCGCAATCATCACCTCTACTACTTCCTCGTTGGCCTCACCACTAAAGTTACACCAGAGATACTCGATCTTAGACCGGCTCACACGCAAGCCCTGGGATTCTAACTTAGACCTCCATAGCTCCAACTTCGCGTTCACCTCTCTCCTCGACTCCGCCACTAACACAATGTCATCAGCAAAAAGCATGCACCACGGGACGCCATCCTGTAACCCCCGCGAAATGACGTCAAGGATTAGAGCGAAGAGAAGAGGGCTTAGCGCCGACCCCTGGTGAAGTCCTATCTCAACCGGGAAATACTGGGTGTCACCAACTGGGGTCCTAACGCAAGTCCTAGCTTGGAAGTACATGTCTTGAATCGCCCTAACGAACGGCAACGACACCCTCATCTCTTCTAGGCTCCTCCAAATAACATCGCGCGGAATGCTATCATAAGCCTTTTCTAAATCAATGAACACCATATGGAGGTCCTTACGCCACTCTCTAAACTTCTCCATAAGGCGTCTGACGAGATGAATGGCCTCAGTCGTGGACCTCCCCGGCATGAAGCCAAATTGGTTCTCAGAGATCTCAATTTCTCTTCTAACCCTGCATTCTACTACTCTCTCCCAAAGTTTCATAGTATGACTGAGGAGTTTAATACCCCTATAGTTACTACAACTCTGAGCATCGCCTCTATTCTTGAAAAACGGCACAACAATACTACTCCTCCACTCCGTCGGCATCTTAGAACCTCTGAGAAGAATGTTGAACAACTCTACTAGCCACTGAATACCAACTTCCCCCAGACAAAGCCACACCTCAATAGGGATCTGATCCGGGCCTACAACCTTAGCTCTACCCATTTTAAAAAGGGCACCTTTTACTTCCTCCTTGCTGATGCGCTCACAGGAACTAGGCGAACGAGCAGAAGAAAGACTAACTCCTTGCACCACCGGGTCGCTTCCCCTAACCTCATTGAAAATCTCAAAAAAAATACTTATTCCACCTCTCCTTAATAGCCACATCGTTCACTAACACTTGGCCCAAATCATCCTTAATATACTTAACGGGACCCAGGTCGCGCCGCCCTCTTTCCCTAGCTTTCGCTAGTTTAAAGATAGCATTCGCTCCTTCTTTAGTGTCTAGGCGCTTGTACATATCCTTGTAAGCCTCACCTTTAGCCTTAGCCACTGCCTTCTTAGCCTCTCTTTTCGCCACCTTGTACGCTACAAGCTTCAGGATTCTCTCATCCCCAGCACTAACCGACAAAAGCTCCTTAAATAGCGCTTGTTTAGCCTTAACCTTCTTTTGGACCCCCTCATTCCACCACCATGCCTCCCTAGGACCACTAGACCTGCCCGAAGAAACCCCTACCACCTTCTCGCCCACACTCCTAATAGCATTGGCCATGCTGGTCCACATAAGGTTAGCATCGCCCCCCGACAAAAAACCTCCTTCGCGGGTCAAAGACTCCCTGAATTCTGTTGCCTTCTCACCCTTCAGATTCTTTCAGAGAATCCTAGGTCTAACTTCTCTAGTCCTGCTAACAACACGACCTCCCATGGATAAATCCATTGCCAGCAGCCGGTGTTGAGAAGCACAGGCCTCGCTCCAGAACACCTTGCAGTCCACGCACGCCCTAGCATCACGACTGCGCAAAAGAAGGTAGTCAATTTGCGTGTTGTGCCCCCCACTACCGAAGGTGATGAGGTGCTCAGCTCTCTTCTGAAAAACAGAGTTAGCAATTACCAACTCATGCGCAATGGCAAACTCCAATAGTGCGGAACCTCCTGCATTCCTAATTCCGTAGCTGAAACCCCCATGCGCACTATGGTAACCATCCACCCCCTTACCAATGTGCCCATTGAAATCGCCTCCCAAAACAATAAATTGATCGTCTGGAATACACCCGACCAACTCATCTAAACAGACCCAAAAAGCTTCCTTAACAAGCACACCCAAACCAACATGAAGGGCATACGCGCAAACCACGTTAACCACATTCTCCCCAACAACCACTCTAACGGACATAATCCTATCGTTACACCTCTTCACTTCTACGACGTTATCCTTAAGCTCCTTAGACAAAAGAATACCCACACCATTACTCGAGTTAGCAAGTCCTGAATACCACAATTTATACCCGTTCGCCTCCCTCGATTGTGCTCCCTTCCACCTAGTCTCCTGAATACAAGCCACATCAACCCTTCTCTTACCCAAAATATCCACAAGCTCCAAAAGCTTACCCGTCAAGGTACCCAAATTCCAACTACTGACCCGCAGATAGCGCGACATCGACCAACGCAAAACACAAATGCAGTACGTAAAATAAACTGAGGTAAAAGAAAAAATAAAATATGCTATAAAGAACAATGATACCAGCCTTCGAGACGACTCTAAACAGAGGAAGTCTTAGAGAGGGTTCCGAGCAGCTTGAAAAACCGGCAAGACAACCTACAAAACAGACAGCTATATACTATATGCTATACTATTGTTAGATTGAAGGGGAGGGACTGAATACAACGTTGAGTAATTATTATTCCGGCGGTACGCCGGCCAAAAAAACGGCCAATACCGGCGCAAAAGGAATTAGGAATTGCGGGTCACAGGTTCGTGCTTTCCGTCGGCCCTAATCCAAGTTAAAGCAAAAATCTCTCTTAAGATACAAACAGAAATCAGAGCAGATCGACTAAAAAACGGTGAGGACCCGCGTTGACCTAGTGGCCTGCAGGTGAAACTGAAGAACGACTACCACGAATCTCCCAACGTCCTCAATCCAGGCGCAAACCCAGATCACCGGAATAACCCAAAAATATACTCCGACAGTGGGTAAATTATTTATCTGCTAATTTTGCCTTCTCTTTTCCCTCTCCAAAATCCTGCAACAGACGGTGGGTGGGCCAGTGAGAGAAAATGGGAGGAGGGATTATCACCGAAAATTCTCTTCTCCCCAGATAAATCAAATTCAGATAAAACTGTAGAAACACTACATGGAATACCTCTCCATCTTTGATTTTAGTATAGCATAAATACCTAATCAGTAAGAACTAATCTAAAATCTCTCTACTTGGTAAAATTAATTCGATGATTTTACCCCAACTTCACATTTCTTAGTTTGGCATGATATTACGTCTTTTCAGTGTTTAGTTTGTTGTGAGCTTGAAGATTCACCCAAAGGCTAATGTTACATTCTCTTCCTATCTCTTGCACATCAAATCATGTACTAAGTAAGCACTAAATTATAAATATTACACAATCATTGTGAGTATTTAACAATCTCATGACCACAATTTGAAAGGGTATTATTATCAAATGAAGTACTACTTGATAGTATAATTCTCTTTAACTGACCTTCGAATTGTACGATATTGTTTTGAATCCATCCAGAGCAGATTGTATATTCAAATACTCATATTTTAGTTATGGCTGGCAAGGAAGAAGTAGACAATAAGATGAATGCTCTAGGACAAATTAAATAAAGATAAAACGAATTTGTTAACTAACAAATAGTATATGGAGAAGCCTTCAAAAGCCCAATTACATGATTTAAATACCCAAAATTGACATAGTAATTTTAGTAACATAACAGAATATGCGATCATCATTCTCCTCTTGTCTTCTTTCCCCTCCTCTTATCATCACTTGACTCTCTTCTCTTAATTCCCCTCCTCTTATCACTATCACTGCTACTCGATGATCTCTTCATCTTCATCTTCATCTCGTTGAGATACTCTCGCAGGTTTTCTGTGATCCCGCCAAGCCCGATTGAGGTGAAGAAGTTGATAGCAAATCTAGTGTTCCTGGGATTGTCCTTGGGGAAAATAGAAGACTCCAACGAACGTTGGATGCCCGGCTCACTGAGGCGTTGGAGCAAGCGAGTTCCAAGGTGAACGTCATGTAGCTGCTGGAAGAGATACTTAACGAAGATACGAGAAGAAGAAGTAGTATCCTCTTCTGTCAACCGTATGTACCCCAAGACATGCCAAGGCAGCGCCTCTGTGCCAAGTAAATGTGCAAAGAATTTGGCCACAATGCGCAGCTTGTTGGTCTCCAGCCGGTGAATCTGCGAATACCGCTCCACGAAACTCTTCTCGAAGCTCTCTTGATAGATTCTCCCAATCCTGCAAAAGGCCGCGCAGATGCATCCGTAGTAAGGAAGGTACGTTTTCTCCTGGCTGCAACACTCCAAAAGCATGACACATAGCTCCATCTCCTCACCATTCTTCACTCTCATCATCTTCAATAGCTTATGCCCTGCTTCTTCAAAGGTAAGGCCTGACATAACAGTCAAGTAGATGTTTCTCCGAAGGTTAACCATATCCGTCCCCGTCTCATCCTTTATTGTGTCATCCTGTGAATCCGAATCTGAATCTGAATCTGAATCTGATTCTTCACCATCATTTATTGTGTCGTTCTGCGAAATATCTGATTCTGATTCTTCATCCTCACCTAGTATTTGCTTCTTTTGTTTGTCGTACTTGTTCTCGTTCTCCACAAAGTCGGGATCCAGCTTGAAAACATCCAAACTGCTCTCATCATCCATGTTATCCAACAGGGAAACTTGATGAGTGATTTGGTCTTCCTCCTCAATAAGATCCAGCTCCGGTGCGACAGCAGGGCATCCCTCAAACTTGGCCCTGCGCAGCGCTAAAACGCCCTCGATCGAGAACTGCACACGCTTATCCACGTCTCCTTCATGGAGGATCTCACGGAACCGATCAAATACACCACGCAATATATTGGGGCTGCAGAGCTCGAGCAGCGCTGATCCACACTCCTTAACAAAGCCGACAGCTACTTCAACGTTATCAGCAGTGGGGTTCCGAAGCAGCAGCTCGAGGATCTCGAGGGCGACGAGCTCGTCGACGACGTGGTGGTTGACCAGGTGGGCGATGAATTTGAGTGCAGCGAGAAGCCGTGGCTTGTCGTTGCGCTTGTAGGCCTTGAGGAGGCGCGGGATGATCCGCCGGAGCAGGAGAGCCCCGATCTCGGGGAACTTTGAGTTGACGACGGAGACGAGGGCCGCCAGCACGGGCGTGAGCGCTGGCGACGCCGTCTGGGACTTGATGCAGGAGCGGCAGAAGAGGCCTTTGCCTCGGAGCAGATTCTCCGAGAAAAGCTCGGGAATAATGTGCTTGATGTTGGTGGAGGAGACTTTGTTGAGCAAGCCATTGATGCTCTTGCGCAGAGCATCCCACGTCACCCTTTGGTACTCAATGCTGCTGCTTTCCTCCTTCGCTATCGCCATCTTCAACTTACAAGGAGGAGCGTAGAGTAGTTGCCGGCTGCTCATAGTCATGCCCTATTTCCGAGAATTTGGGTTGAGGAATAAACTAAATTGTACGAGGCCAGCGCAAGTGTTTATATATATAGAATACAAGGAACAAACTAAACTTATATATATATATAACCTTTCCTACCCTAGGCAGGATTGGAAGGAAATTTCATGCCAAATCTAATTATTTACTTGCCTTCCAAGATAGGTAGGGATGTGTATGGATATGGATCGATGTGGCTGCCCTTCCCTACTCTAATTTGGAAAATAGGAATATTGACTAATATCATAATTAAATTATATAGATCCCTTAAAAAAGGCATGTTCAAATTACATTAATTGATCAAAATTATTTTATGGCGATATGAATAATATCATCAAAAGTGCTATATACAGATAAAAAATGATTAGTTATATAATTAATAATTAAATATTTACTCTAGTTTTGAATTTCCAAAACATAAAGGTAAATAAAGGAATAAATTAAATTGTACGAGGCCAAACCAAGTGTTTATATAGACTACAAGAGAATAAATAAATAATTCAAGGATCAAACTCAACCTATCTTATTTTATACTTCCTCTGTTCTTTTATTATTGCAACGTATTGACTATTACACTGTTCACATACTCTCTTTTGACCATCTTTTGTGATTTATACATATGAAAAAATATAGTCATGTGGGATCTTGTTAGATTTATCTGGAAATATACTTTCAAAATATCAGCTTTTTATAATTTTTAAAAGTAAAGAATTGAAGATATTAATAATCAAAGTTGTGCATTGGCAAACGTGAAAGTCCAGATGTTGCAGTTATAAGAGAACGGAGGTAGTAATAAATATCCTACGCAGGAAAGGAAGGAAATTTCATGCCAAATCTAATTATTTATTTGCCATCCAAGATTGGTAGGGATATATATAGATATGGACATAGATCTGTGTTGCGTATGCAAAATTAGTGTGATAAAAATAGATTGTAGTTAATGACACCTCTTGAGAATTTAATGTCGTTGTCTCCTAACTCAAGTTGTTATGAGGGACACCTCTTCCTGCAGCTCCTCCGTCTTCTAGAAGTGTACCTGCAACCCGATGGGGGTTTGGTTCTTGTCGGGGACTCTGGCATGAGAGTAAGTGTCTATACGAGATTAAATAATAACTTGAATATAGAGAAAGAATTGCTAGGAAATTCGTACCTGTAATGAGGAGTGGAGACCCCTATATAGGATTACCTGATGAGTTACGTAGGGTTAGGAGTCTTTATAGAAGAAATAGACTTTATCAAGGAGACTTATCTCTTGGAAAGTTTTGGAGACTCGTACCTTCCGAGACGCTTAAGTTACGTAGGTCTTCTACCTCATAACAGACTTTCAAATTATGTCCAGGAGTCTTGTACCCTCTAGAAGCCTCTAAGGACTTGGGTCTTTAATTATTTTTTTGGGCCTAATTAATTGGATTTTAATTTGGGCTCTTTAATACCTTAATAAATATTTGGATATTTATTAATTTGTTATTGTGCTACATGTAATACACGTACTTTTTGTGAATTTTCAATTTTGGTGCTCCTGTATTTTGACACTCGTTGTAAGTGTTTAGTGGGTTGATGTTAATCTTGGAGTTCATATCAGTTGGAAATTACTTCTTCTTGTTCGGATTGTTGCTGCATTAGATTTCGATGCGATTCTGTCACCTGTGCTTGAGGTGCAGCGCACGCTACGTTCCCTTCATAGCGGACGCTATTTGAGTACTTATAGCGCACGCTATCTGCCAATAGTAGCGCACACTACTAGTGTATTTGAGGCAGACAGTCCAGAAAGGTACTAGACTGGAATTGAGATTCGTAGCACACGCTATGTGTTGAAGATAGCGCACGCTAGTTGTATTAGTAGCGCACGCTAATCAACACAAGTAGCGCGCGCTAAGGCTTGAGCATGACAGAGGACATTAGGTTCTGGACTCCAATTTCTGAGCACCAACTATCAGGTAGCGCGCATTAGCACTCGGTTAACGTACGCTAAGGGTAAGGCATTAGCGCATGCTACAATATACGTAGCGCACGCTAACGATGCAGGCAGAGGCCACTGGACTACCCAGTGAACCCGTTAGCGCGCGCTATTCTCATAAATTAGCGCACGCTAAGCGGCCTTTTGTATAAATAGGACATTTCAGCCCCAATTCGTTATTTTTCCATTCCTTCCCCTTCCTTGGGTGATTTTGAGCGATTATGGGCGATTTGTGAAGATCTCCACGAGATATCATCATCCATCTATATCTTCAAGCTTCTAGGTTGGATTATTCAACGTTTAATCTTCTCCACCACTTCAAATCGAGGCAAACTTCGCATAACCCTAGATATTCGGGATTTGGGGGTTTTCCTTCCGATCTCTTTAATTCCGCTTGTTGTTATGATGGAATATGTCAAGTATGAATTATCTACCTTGGATACATATTTTCCTACGGATTTATTGATATATTTCCGGAATTATTGAGTATTTGGGATGGTTGATTTCGATTCACCATCTAAGAGTTTTATTCCCGAAACACATGTATCGTGGGTAGTAATTTCGGGTGGATTCCAACTTATTTTCATACCGATAGATTTTTGATAGTTTATTACGAACTTGTTTAGGTCCGGAGTTTTCGATTTCTTCAACCTTGGTACCTTGTTGTCCGTACCCTTTTCTCTCATCCAGGCAAGTGATTCTTGTGAGAGTTATATTCTTAAGTGTTAAAAGTAATGCATATGAGTGTGAGAGTTATATTCGTTCACTCCGAGAGGGCCTGCCGAGGAGGGATCCGCGCATTGTCGGGTCCGCGAACATTTGGGTTAGTCACTCCGAGATGGCCTGACGAGGCCGAGTAGGGATTCGCGCATTGTCGGGTCCACGGTTAATCAGGGAGAAATTGTCATTATTGAGTTATGTTTGGAAATTGAATTTTTCGTAAAATCATTATCATGGATTTGAAATTTGTGCATGTGCTTTACGTGTAAGATGTGACGTTTCACTTGTAATACTTGCTCTAACCCCTCTCGTGTGGGGAAAACTCCTTTCTTGTATTTCAGGTCCGAAGGATCCAAACGAGCGAGCACCGGGGCGGTATGATGATGAAGGCGAGGCGTAATACTGTGGCTAATCATGTTCCCTCTATTATTGTGAACACTGTCCCTTTGGACCGTTTTATCCTTATATTAATAGATGGTGCTCGAGTACTATAGGAGTTCCTTTTCCGGTTGATGTACGACTTTCTTGTGTTTTCTTGTGACCTTTGATGTTGTTCGGATGGTACTTCCTTGTCTGTATCGAATTTATTGATTCTTGAGTGGATATGGTGAAACTGGTTGCATTATGTGTAAAAATTAGCCTAGTGGGTCCCAGGCAGGGATCCCCAGCGCTGTAATATTCTCCGAATATCTCGGGGATGTTACAGAATTTGGTATCAGAGCTTAGGTTTATGGATACATAGGCTGTCGATCTGTTGAGTCTAATTGTATTGTTCCGAGAGCACAATATCATCTCGCTGCCATCATTTCGTACGACCGGTACTCGTAAGTTCCTTATCTCATTTATCTTCTTTATTTCCTCATTGTAATTCGACTACGGGACATGGAAAATCCATATCCATGATGGGTATGTTACGAGCTATACTTATGAGTTTACTTTCCCTTTTCCTCTCCAGAATGTCAACTGGCAGAGGACGTGGACGCGACCGTAGTCGTGGCCGAGGGCGTGGCGCAACTGGTGGGGCGGCCATATCCCTCAGCTCTGTAGAAGGCTCGGCTATGCCTGATTTGTCGGATTCGGTTCAGCCTAGTACCGGTAGCCATCAGGAAATGTCGGCCAGTCTGGGAACTTCCGCAGGGAGTCACCCGGATGTGGGCGTTGCCACCATACTGCAACATGAGGCAAATAAACTGGCTCTTTTGACCCAAGCGGTTCAGCACAACCAACCACCTCCTGCAACCGATATTGGGGTAGAGAAATGGTTACAAGATGTGATCCGTATGCGCCCTCCCCAGTTTATTGACGAAAATGATCCGATCGGCTGGGAAGATTGGATTAATGAGATGAACAAAGTTTTCATGGCCGTAAATTGTCCAGAGACACGTAAGGTGCTAGTTGCTCAGTACTTTCTAACAAGGGATGCGGTTAGTTGGTGGCAAGCAGTCGCACCTCAGGATTGTGGGGTTTCATGGGACGAGTTTAAGGAATTGATGGAGGCCGAGTTTTGCCCGTGGCCTGTTCAGGAGGCCAGGATTCGAGCCTTTTTCGAAGCTAAACCCCAGGATATCTCTGTATCTCAGGCAATCGTTGAATACAACCGTCAGCTCAATCATGTGAAGAGTCAAGTGAAGGAAGAGAGAGATAAAATCTGTCACTTTGACATGCGGATGAAGCCAAAAGTTCGACACTATATGTCGGGATTTGCTTGCACCACATTGAAGGAGTATCAAGACAAAGCACCAGCCTATGATATGTCCTTCACTACTACCGAAACGATAAGTGAGAGTAAGAAGCAGAAGACCTCCAGAGAGTTTTCTAGCGGTAGAGGTGGTAATCAACGGGGGTCTCAGTCGGCAAATTATCCAGCCAGAGCGTCTTCCCGTGCTTCGGGAAGTAAACGGAATTTCAGAGCTGGTACCAGTGTGTCCAACTGGGTCATGATATGTTTTAATTGTGGCCGACAAGGTCATCTTAATCGTGATCGCAGTCTACCTCCTTTGAAGTGTTTTAATTGCATCCAGGAAGGCCACAGAGCTATGTATTGTACGGAAGAGGAAAAGACACTTGGGGCTCAAGCGTCAGTTCCTATGCCTGGAGAACCGAGTGTTAATCAGAAATCATCCGTAGGTCAACATCCCAGAGTTATGGTCGGGGCATAGGCCGGGGTCAGTCTGTTAGAGGGGGAGCCCCCAGTGCTGGTTTTGTGCAACCTCGTGTCTACGAGATGAGTAGAGCTGAAGATCCAGAGGCTACCGTGGCCACATGTATCATTTACGTTTTCTCTCATCTAGTTAGGATGCTTTTTGATTCCGGTGCTTCTCATTCGTTCATCTCTTTGGATTGTGTGCGTCGACTGAATATTGAGTGTTTGTATGATTGTGAGTCTTTTGTGGTTAAATTGCCCAGCGGGGATAGAATCGTAGGGAACAACGAAGTGAGAGACTGCCCAGTGGTAATTGCGGAGAAAGTGTGGCCTTCAAATTTGATCGTCGTGGATATCGTTGATGAAGACTTAATCCTCGGCGACGACTGGCTTGATAGACATGGAGCAGTAATGAATTATCACACGAAGGTCATATCGATGTTGGCCGGAGACGGTACCGAACATTCATTTACGGGGTACAAGAGGGGATGCCAGAAATTCATAATTAGCGCCATGAAAGCGTCAAAACTTATTAGAGAAGGCTGTGTTGGGTATTGGTGTTATGCCGCGAAAGTAGAGGATGGGAAAGTCGAACTTTCCTCGATTCCTGTAGTAAATGAATTCCCAAATGTTTTTCCAGATGATTTACCGGGACTACCACCGGAGCGTGAGGTTGAGTTTACAATTGACTTAGAATCAAGTGCAACCCCGATTTCTAAGGCACCGTACCGTATGACACCTTCAGAAATGCAGGAGTTGAAAAGACAGTTGGGAGAGTGTTTGGATAAGGGGTACATTAGACCTAGTGCTTCACCTTGGGGTGCGCCAGTCTTGTTCGTAAGAAAGAAGGATGGTTCACTACGTTTGTGTATCGATTATCGGGAGTTAAACAAAGTGACCATTAAGAATAAATACTTTTTGCCACGTATCGATGATTTGTTTGATCAATTGCAGGGAGTGGCGGTGTTCTCAAAAATCGACTTGAGGTCTGGGTACTATCAGCTTCAGATAAAGGAATCCGACATTCCTAAAACCGCTTTCCGTACAAGGTACGGGTATTATGAGTTTGTGGTTATGCCTTTTGAATTAACCAACACACCGGCAATATTTATGCAGTTGATGAATAAGATATTTATTGAGCATCTTGATGATTGTGTAGTCGTTTTCATTGACAATATTCTTGTAATAACCGTACTTTTTACTGACTGTTTGACCTTGCCGTTTCTCTCATGTTGTCGCTCTGTAAATGCTTGGAGATGTTGTTGATACTGTTATTGAGTTTAGAATCTTGTTTGGGTATCGATTGTGTCGTTTAGACCTTGCGGAAATGTTCTGGGCCAGAGATATAGTGCACGCTAGGCCTAAGCTAACGCACACTAATTCTGCTTGATTAACGCACGCTAGCTTTGAGCCGTAGCGCGCGCTAAGAAGATCAGTCAGGTCAGAACTAGTATTTCGGACTGCTCTCTGGACTGGCGGATTAACGCACGCTAGGAGTTGTTAGCGTGCGCTATTCGTGGTTAGTAGCGCACGCTAACATTCGTTCGTAGCGCACGCTACCGGGCTGATCGGCAGAGGCAGTGAGGTTGCCAGGTTTTCTGGACTATCAGGTAGCGTACGCTAGGCTTCGGCTAGCGCACGCTAAAGCTATTTCTTAACGCACGCTAAGGCATATCGGTAGCGCACGCTAAGTTTTGAGCAGGGCAGAGACAGTAGGTTCTGGACTCCAGTACTGAATGCCACATTTTGGGCTAGCGCGCGCTAGAGATAGACGATTAGCGCACGCTAACGGGGCCGGCAGAAGCCACTGGACTACCCGGTGACTTTGCTAGCGCACGCTAATGAAGGAGGCGTAGCGTGCGCTAGACTGGGCATATATATATGGTAGTTGACTTCCATTTCGACATTTTTCATCTTCTTCACTCCTTTTCGACGGGAATAGCTTGGGAAAGGCGATTTTGGGCGATTGGAAGCGATCTTCCTTCTAACAACAATATATTTGGTTGGAGAACAAGGATTTCACAACATCTAATCCATCCTATCATCCGAATCAAGGTAAAAATCCTTAGAACCCTACTTTTTGGAATTTGGGGGTTTTTCGTAGATTCGTCCGATTTATCCGTTTTGAAGCTTGAGAACCTTGAGATTATGATGTATCTATACCGTATGCATGCTTTTCCTACGATTTTACGGAGTGTATTGTGCCGTTTTCGGACTTGTGAGAGTTTGGACGATTTTCCAACCTCTAGTTGTTTATCCGTGTATTTTCATGAATCGTAGATGGGTTTCGGGAGTTCCTTTGTGTAGTTTGAATATGGATGATTGATTATCATATTCCTTGCGAATCGTTTAGGTGCCGAAAGCACGTTCTTGGACCTACCGAACTCATACCCTTCCTCCGTTCGATTTCTCGATGTCTCAAAGGCAAGTATATAATTATGATTGTACGTTCTCGACTTTGAAAGTAAGAAATATTGATGGCATAATATGAACGAACCGTTTTTACGGCATTCATAGATATATTGATGGCATAATATGAACGAACCGTTTTTACGGCATTCATATATGTATTGATGGCATGATATGAATGAACCGTTTCTACGGCATTCATACATGTATTGACGGATGATATGAACGAACCGTTTCTACAACATTCACATACATCTTGGTGTGACACTATGAGATTTAGTTATTCCGGAATACTAGTCTTGAATTGATGAATTGACGGTTACATTTACTTTATTGTCGAGGAGTATTGTGTTTCATACTTGATATACTTGTACTAGCTATTCGACGGCTAACCCCTCTATGGGGGAAATACGTTTTATGTATTTCAGGTTCCAGGAGATCGGACAGGCAGGTATCGGGTCGGCATGAAGATGGTGGGCAAGTGTGATACTGTGTCTTTCTTCCAGTTATGTTTTGAGTTTTCCATTCAGTGTTGTTGTACTGGATTGGCTATTGAATACTCGAGTATTGTTTTCCATTTTCCTTGATGTTCCGACCTGTGTTTGCCGAAGTATTGTTTCGTGTTGTGATGTCTGTGAATACATTGGTTATGTTTTTGAGTACCTTTGTATCGTTTTTTTATTCCATTGTGTGTAGACCTTCTCGGTCAAAGTTTATAGTTCCGCGTATGTTTAGCCTTGTGGGCCCCATGGCGGGGCTTACAGCGCTGTAATATTCCCTGAATAACTTGGGGGTGTTACAGAATATGGTATCAGAGCTTAGGTCTATGGATACCTAGGCTGTCGGTCTTTTGGGTCGAATGAGTCATCATTTGTCCACAGTATCACTACTCTGCCATCATCACAGTGCGACCGGTACTTGTAAGACCTCTTACTCTTCTGATGTTTCCTTATTCATTATGCTTCTTTTATTGGTATCCTTGAGAATCGATCACCTTAATGACGTGCGATTGAATTGTGCTTACGTACCTTGTGTGTTCTTCAGTATGTCAGCTGGTAGGGGCCGTGGCCGTGGTCGTGGCCGTGGACGAGGAAGAGGTCGTGGCGCGGCCGTTTCCATCAGTTCAGTTGCGGGGTCGACCAACCCCAGTTTGTCGAACTCGGTGCATCCCGACACCGAGAGTCGGCACGACGATCAGACGGTCGGGAACAACGCGGGCGTTGGAGTGGCGAATGCACTTCAACAATTGGCTACTCGGATGACTATTTTGGCCCAAATCCATGCAATTTGAATAACCCGAACCCAAACACGGATGCCTTGCTTGAGAATGTAATCCGTATGCACCTCCACAGTTTGGCGGCTACCCAGACCCGTTAGGCTGGGAAGATTGGCTAGCGGAATTAGAGAAGATTTTCGAGGCAGTTGATTGCCCCGAGGTGAGGAAAGTACCAATTGCTCAGTATTTCCTCACTAAGGAGGCCGCTACTTGGTGGAAGGTCATCAAGCCACAGGATCGTATTGCCTCGTGGGATGAATTTAAGGAGCTCTTGGAGGCCGAGTTTTGTCCTTGGCCGGTGCGAGAGAGCCGAATCCGAGCCTTTTTCTAGGCTAAACCACAAGATATTCCCGTTTCGCAGGCGATCGTGGAGTACAACCAACAATTGATCCATGTGAAGGATCAAGTGCGTAACGAGCGTGATAAGATCCGTTATTTTGATATGCGAATGAATTTGGACTTACGACGGTACATGGCCGGATTTGCTTGTACCACACTGAAAGAGTATCAGGACAGAGCTTTAGCCCATGATATGTTGAGCCCCGACAACGATACCATTGAAGAACCGAAGAAGCAGAAAGTCGCGGGAAATTTTTCTGGATCTAAGGGTGGAAACTTTCAGAAGTCACAGACGACTAACCGTTTTGACGGACAGTCGTCACGTTCTAATAAAGGGAAGAGGGGTTACCGTCCCACTCCGGGTACCTCAAATCGCACGGTGACTTGCTATAATTATGGCCGTCCAGGCCACTCTAATTCGGAATGCCACTTTCCACCATTAAAGTGTCACACGTGCGGACAGATGGGGCATAGAGCGGCTTATTGTTCCAAGCCGAACCAGACTTTGGACACTCGGGCTTCTGCCCCAACACCACTTGATCAAGGTATAAATCAGCGACAATCTTTTGGTCAACCTCAGCAGAATTTCGGCAGGGGCCGGGGACGGGGTCAGAATGCTGGAGGGGGAAACTCTAGTGTCGGTTCGGTACAACCACGAGTTTATGAGATGCGTCGAGCAGACGAACCCGACGTGGCGGTGGCTTCAGGTACCATTCATATTCTATCTCATCCAGTCCGTGTACTTTTTGATTCGGGTGCTACACATTCTTTTATTTCTTTGGAGTGTGTACGCCGTTTGAATATAACTTGTTTGACTACTTGCGATCCCTTCATCGTGAAACTACCTAGCGGGGATAGAATTGTGGGGAACCGGGAGATTAGAGATTTTCCGGTGATTATATCCGGTATGGAATGGTTATCGAATCTGATTGTAGTTGATATGGAAGGCGAGGATGTAATCCTCGGTGAGGATTGGCTTGATAGTCATCAAGCGATTATGAATTACCGTACCAAGGTTATCACCATGATGACTAAAGACGGATCTGAGTACTCATTTTTGGGGCGTAAGTCGGGACGACCCAAGTTACTTATCAGTGCCATGAAGGTCGTAAAACTTTTGAATAAAGGTTGTACGGGCTATTGGTGTTATGCCTTGAAAACGGAAGGAAACGAAGTCGATCTCTCTTCGATTCCGGTTGTTAATGAGTATCCTGATGTTTTTCCGGATGACCTCCCGGGATTACCGCCAGATCGAGAGATAGAATTTACCGTGGACTTAGAGCCAGATGCGGCTCCGATTTATAAAGCACCTTACCGGATGGCACCTTCCGAGATGCAAGAATTGAAGAATCAATTGGGAGAACTTCTGGAAAAAGGGTACATCAGACCGAGCGCTTCGCCTTGGGGCGCGCCTGTTCTTTTCGTGAGAAAGAAGGATGGTTCACTACGTTTGTGCATCGACTACCGCGAGCTGAACAAAGTAACCATCAAGAACAAGTACCCCCTACCTCGTATAGACGATTTATTTGATCAATTGCAAGGGGCTACAGTTTTCTCGAAAATTGATTTAAGATCTGGGTATTATCAACTCAGGGTGAGGGAGTCAGCGTTAGAAGACTGACATTTCGGACGAGATATGGGCATTATGAATTTGTAGTTATGCCTTTTGGGTTGACTAATGCACCGGCAGTATTCATGCAGTTAATGAATAAAATATTCATCGAGTACCTCGACAGGTGTGTGGTCGTCTTTATTGACGACATCTTGATCTATTCTCGAGATAAGGAGGAGCATGCCCGACACTTGCGTTTGGTTTTAGACATTTTGAGAACCGAGCACCTCTATGCAAAATTCTCGAAATATGAGTTTTGGTTGGAAGAAGTTATGTTTCTAGGCCATGTGATTTCGGCCGAAGGGGTTCGTGTAGACCCGCAGAAGATTGAGGCAGTGCTAGATTGGGCACCGCCTAAAAATGTTAAGGAAGTTCGTAGTTTTTTGGGCCTTGCTGGGTATTACCGTCGGTTTGTCGAGGGGTTCTCGAAACTCGCTCGGCCGCTTACGAAATTTCTCCAAAAGACCGAAAAGTTTATTTGGACGGATCAAAGAGAACAGAGCTTCGATGAACTGAAGAGACGATTGACTTCAGCGCCGATTCTAACTTTACCACATGGTAGCGAGGGCTTTGCAGTTTATAGTGACGCTTCGGGTCAAGGCCTGGGCTGTGTACTTATGCAGCATGACATGACGATAGATTTTGCGTCACGACAATTAAAGCCTTATGAGGTGAATTATCCTACTCACGATTTAGAGTTGGCCGCAATTGTTTTCGCACTCAAGATTTGGCGGCATTATTTGTATGGTTCACCATGTCGGATTTATACCGATCACAAGAGCTTGAAGTATATTTTCAGTCAGAAGGAGCTGAATATGAGACAGTGACGTTGGTTAGAATTGATAAAAGATTATGACTTGGAAATTCTTTACCACCCCGGAAAAGCCAATGTCGTTGCGGATGCTTTGAGCCGCAAATCGGCATCCCTTCAAATGCTCGAGGTTCTTACATCTCAGACGAAAATTCGTCAGGACTTAATTGAGCAAGGGATAGAAGTTTGACTTCAACGAGTACAGGGACAGTTGTGTACTCTCGAAATTACTTCGTCCTTAGGCGATGACATCAAAGGGAAGCAGTAGAGTGACCCGATGATTTCTCAACTGAAGGAAGATGTAATTAAAGGAAAAGCTCCTGGCTTTATGGTTCACGAGGATAGTATCCTGAGATTTCAGGGCAGGCTTTGTGTTCCGAACGATTTAGAGTTGAGGCAGAAAATTCTCCGAGAAGCTCATGCTACGCCTTACTCAATCCATCCCGGGACGAGTAAGATGTACAAAGATTTGAAGCGAAATTTTTGGTGGAATAACATGAAGAAGGATGTTACGGAGTTTGTACTACGGTGCTTGACGGGTCAACAAGTCAAGATTGAACATCAACGACCCGCAGGGTTGTTGAAACCGCTTCCCATTCCCGAGTGGAAGTGGGAAGACATCTCTATGGATTTCATCACTGGCATGCCGAGAACTCTGGCCGGAATGAATATGATTTGGGTAATTGTCGATCGATGACCAAATCTGCACACTTCTTGGGTATTAAGGATACTTGGGGACCGGATAGACTGGCTCGAACCTTTATTGCTGAGATCGTGAGGTTGCACGGTGCCCCCAAGACCATTGTTTCTGATCGAGACGGCCATTTCGTATCGCATTTTTAGCAGGCCGTTCATCAGGCTTTGGGCACTGAATTGAGATTGAGCACTTCCTTTCATCCTCAGTCAGACGGTCAGACAGAGAGGACGATTCAGACATTGGAAGATATGTTACGAGCTTGTGCCTTAGATTGGAGTAATGATTGGGAGAATCACCTACCGTTGATCGAGTTTGCTTACAATAATAGTTGGCATGCGTCGATCAAAATGGCACCCTTCGAGGCACTTTATGGTAGACGATGTAGGTCGCCATTATGTTGGGACGAGGCTTCCGAGCTAGTTGGGATGGAGCCGGATATGTTGATGGAGACTAAGGAAAAGATTTCTATTATCCGGGACCGATTGCTGGCTGCCCAGAGTCGTCAGAAATCTTATGCTGATACTCGTCGTCGACCCTTAGAGTTTGAAGTGGGGGATCATGTCTTGCTCAAGGTGTCGCCTACCAGAGGAGTTTTCCGCTTCGGGAAAAAGGGGAAACTTAGTCCGAGGTATATCGGACCTTTCGAGATTTTGGACAGAGTTGGAGATTTAGCTTATCGCTTGGCGTTGCCTCCAGCTTTGAGTCACGTTCATAGTGTTTTTCATGTGTCTCAGTTAAGAAAGTATGTACCGGATCCGAGCCACATTATCGACTACAGTGAGATTGACGTAGCCGAGGATATTACCTTTCCGGAGAAACCCATGAAGATTCTTGAGCGTCGCGAGAAACAACTTCGGCATAAGATCATTCCACTGGTTAAAGTGCAATGGTTGAGACATGGAGTCGAGGAGGCGACTTGGGAGACGGAAGAGAAGATGCGGGTGGAATACCCCGAATTATTTATTTCTTAAGTTTCGGGATGAAACTTCTTTTTAGAGGAGGAGAATGTAATAACCGTACTTTTTACTGACTGTTTGACCTTGCCGTTTATCTCATGTTGTCGCTCTGTAAATGCTTGGAGATGTTGTTGATACTGTTCTTGAGTTTCGTATCTTGTTTGGGTCTCGATTGTGTCGTTTAGACCTTGCGGAAATGTTCTGGGCCAGAGATATAGCGCACGCTAGGCCTAAGCTAATGCACGCTAATTCTGCTTGATTAACGCACGCTAGCTTTGAGCCGTAGCGCGCGCTAAGAAGATCAGTCAGGTCAGAACCAGTATTTCGGACTGCTCTCTGGACTGGCGGATTAACGCACGCTAGGAGTTGTTAGCGTGCGCTATTCGTGGTTAGTAGCGCACACTAACATTCGTTCGTAGCGCACGCTACCGGGCTGATCGACAGAGGCAGTGAGGTTGCCAGGTTTTCTGGACTATCAGGTAGCGTACGCTAGGCTTCGGCTAGCGCACGCTAAAGCTATTGCTTAACGCACGCTAAGGCATATCGGTAGCGCACGCTAAGTTTTGAGCAGGGCAGAGACAGTAGGTTCTGGACTCCAGTACTGAATGCCACATTTTGGGCTAGCGCGCGCTAGAGATAGACGATTAGCGCACGCTAATGGGGCCGGCAGAAGCCACTGGACTACCCGGTGACTTTGCTAGCGCACGCTAATGAAGGAGGCGTAGCGTGCGCTAGACTGGGCAGATATATATATATGGTAGTTGACTTCCATTTCGACATTTTTCATCTTCTTCACTCTTTTTCGACGGGAATAGCTTGGGAAAGGCGATTTTGGGCGATTGGAAGCGATCTTCCTTCTAACAACAACATATTTGGTTGGAGAACAAGGATTTCACAACATCTAATCTATCCTATCATCTGAATCAAGGTAAAAATCCTTAGAACCCTACTTTTTAGAATTTGGGGGTTTTTCGTAGATTCGTCCGATTTATCCGTTTTGAAGCTTGAGAACCTTGAGATTATGATGTATCTATACCGTATGCATGATTTTCCTACGATTTTACGGAGTGTATTGTGCCGTTTTTGGACTTGTGAGAGTTTGGACGATTTTCCAACCTCTAGTTGTTTATCCGTGTATTTTCATGAATCGTAGATGGGTTTCGGGAGTTCCTTCGTGTAGTTTGAATATGGATGATTGATTATCATTATCCTTGCGAATCGTTTAGGTGCCGGAAGCGCGTTCTTGGATCTACCGAACTCATACCCTTCCTCCGTTCGATTTCTCGATGTCTCAAAGGCAAGTATATAATTTTGATTGTACGTTCTCGACTTTGAAAGTAAGAAATATTGATGACATAATATGAACGAACCATTTTTACGGCATTCATAGATATATTGATGGCATAATATGAACGAACCGTTTTTACGGCATTCATGTATGTATTGATGGCATGATATGAACGAACCGTTTCTACGGCATTCATACATGTATTGACGGATGATATGAACGAACCGTTTCTACGGCATTCACATATGTCTTGGTGTGACACTATGAGATTTAGTTATTCCGGAATACTAGTCTTGAATTGATGAATTGACGGTTACATTTACTTTATTGTCGAGGAGTATTGTGTTTCATACTTGATATACTTGTACTAGCTATTCGACGGCTAACCCCTCTATGGGGGAAATACGTTTTATGTATTTCAGGTTCCAGGAGATCGGACAGGCAGGTATCGGGTCGGCATGAAGATGGTGGGCAAGTGTGATACTGTGTCTTTCTTCTAGTTATGTTTTGAGTTTTCCATTCAGTGTTGTTGTACTGGATTGGCTATTGAATACTCGAGTATTGTTTTCCATTTTCCTTGATGTTCCGGCCTGTGTTTGCCGAAGTATTGTTTCGTGTTGTGATGTCTGTGAATACATTGGTTATGTTTTTGAGTACCTTTGTATCGTTTTTTTATTCCATTGTGTGTATGTAACACCCCAAACTAGGAGGATAATACAGTGCCGTAGATCCCCAACTGGGACCCACCAGGCAATTGAAAATGAATGAATTATACAGGATAAATGTAGTACCGAACTACATTACAACAATAATTACTCCGACGAGGAGTTTAGTTACAACACACCAGGACAATACCGAATACTAGTGTATTTTATATGAAGATAAAATACACCACACTGGATGAAACGGAGTATTCAATGAAAGTCTGCAGCGGAAAATAAAGGACAGTAACATGAATAACTGAAAGATCGGGGCCCCCTACTAGTATCATTGGGACTCCTCGACATCAACCTGCTATTCCCGTGCGTTTGCCTTGCCACGACCTGAAAAACAAAATCCCGGCCGGTCGATTAAACAGAACAACAATCCTCGGGGTTGAAATTACACAATCATGAATTAACCGAGTTATGAAATATCCTTAATTATGAATTACGTGAAGAGGAGTACCATAGTACGCCCGTAGTGTTACGTGCAAGTGTACAAGACGGATGACCGGACACACCCGTCCTTGTACCTAATTAGTCTCACGGAGGTAAACGTTACCGTGTGCACGGTCGATGTATCACTCCCAATACATGGCCATCATGTGCACGACTAAAAATTCCACACATCCGCACCCGCCACGCAATATGAACCCGTAAGGTCATATGAACAAGAATGACCATAATAAATATCAATGAATAATAATAATCCGACAACGTCAAGAATGACTTACCGGGATGAAAGTGATAATGAAGTGATTGATAGTTTCAATGAATTGATGGGAATCGCCGTTCCTTATTAATGAAGTGATTATTCGACAATTACAAGTCTCAATATGATTAATACAATGATGAATGAGTTATGATTATGAATGATCAACAACAAAAGGTATGAATATCCTTTTAACCGAGTAAGAATTAACTTACACAACACGGTGACAATTATCCTTCCACGAACAATGTCCTAATTGAGATATCGGTCGCTCGAACAACCTTGAACAATTCAATTACCAACAATCCGATTAATATACGTACAAACATGAATATAGCGAACTCAACACGTCGATACGACTAAACCAAGTCCATTGAGGCATTAAATCAAACACGTTGCGTCCAAACTCCGATTGTTTACAATCAAACCTCAATATACCAATACCAAATCCCCCAAGAAGTGTTTCAAACCAACAAAACATCTTCAATACGATTAATTATCCACAACGAATATCCAAAAACGTGATTATAACAACAATTAGTCGAAAATCTCCAAATCCAACTCGATATTCAAAGTGTTCTTGAATAATCCCTCAATAATCCAATGAATCCTTATACAAACTCATAATCATACACATATCCCTTCATATAACATGATTATAACGTCCAAAACATCATATCTCAACACAAAATCGAAATCCAAGATGTTGAAGAAATTACCTCTAGAAGATCCAACCACTTCGATCCGAAGAACACGAGTTAAAACGAGTATCCGAGCTATATGATCGAATGGAAATGAAGAAACTCAAGTACACAAGTGTTTGATGAAGGAAGAATCCCTTTCCCAAGCTCTCTCTCGGACAAAAAGGAAGAAGAAAGTGAAAATGAAGAAAATGAGGAAAAAGTGTCCCGCCAAACTATAAATATCGCGGTTACGGCCGTAACTCGCCCTCTTACGGCCGTAACTTTCCAAGTCAACGTCCAGACGGCCGTGAATCGCCAACTCATATGGCCGTAACTCGGCTTCGTCCCGAAAGCTCGCCGGCAGACTTACGGCCAGAATCGCTTCCCGAGTTACGGCGTAACCCGCCTTCGTCAAAAACACCCGCCGACAGCCTTTACGGCCGTATCGCACACCTTACGGCCGTAACTCGATGATACGGCCGTATCCGGCCAACCTTACGGCGTAACCCGCCTTCGTCAAAAATGGCCGACATCCTTCCCGCAACGTACGGCCGTATCCGGCCAAGTCTTACGGCCGCACGCCTCGACTTACGGCCGTATGCCGCAACCCTTACGGCCGTAAGTCACCCTTGGTCGACAACACCCGAAATATACGAACACCACTTACGGCCGTATCTCATCTTCCTTACGGCCGTAACTCACCTTCGCCAAAATGCCCGGGTAGCTCTTTGGATCACTTACGGCCAGAATCGGCCACTTTACGGCCGTACCGTGCCGACTTACGGCCGTAGCCCGTAACCTTACGGCCGTAACTCGATGGCCGCCAAGGTGAATCAATCCGATAATTCCGATTCCTCGCTACGATCGATGAATGATCCGACATATCATACGAATGTGGAAGTGAACAAGTCTAACACGATCCAAAGATGATACTCCCAAGACAAGGCTATCAATCACAATGAAAATGGTCATACTCTGCCTCGATCTAAAAACGGAGATAAAATGACGATCGGAATCGATATACGATTACAACATGCCAACATTGAACGAAAAGAGTGATTCATGAATGATGAGTGATTATTAATGAGTGAAAATTAATGAGTGATAATTACAGATCGATAATTACCGAGTGGTACGTAATGAATTATAGCCGGGTATTACATACTCCCCCTTAAAAGAGTTTCGTCCCGAAACTAAGGGTCGAACAACTCGGGATAACTCCCGCATACTCTCCTCGGTTTCCCAAGTGGCCTCTTCGACTCCGTGTCTAGACCACCGAAACTTAACCAAAGGAATCGCCTTATTCCTCAATTGTTTGATTTGCCGCTCCAACACTCGTATGGGGCTCTTCTCATACGAATGATCATCTGCGATCTCGATTTCGGCCGAATCAAGTATGTGCGAGACGTGAAACACATTATGAATTCGGCCCAACAACAGAGATAGGGCCAATCGATAAGTTAACTCGCTTACTCGATTCAAAATCTCACACGGTCCAATGAATCTCGAACTCAACTTCCCCGTTTTTGAAACGGAGAATACCTCGACTCGGGGATACCTTGACCAAAACGGGATCACCCGTCTCGAACTCTAGTGGTCGATGACGATTACCGCATATGATTTACGCCGACTCAGCAACAATGACGCCTCTCGATCAAAGCTACCTTCTCACGGGCGGCTAATAAGCATATCGGGCTCGGTGCTGATTGATTCGATGGGCCGTCCCAACACAAGGGAGATCGACAACGACGACCGCACCGTGCCTCGTAAGGTGCTACCTTCATCGCAAAGATGCTAACTAAACCGTACATGGACACAAACAACATGAATCGGGCTTCCCAATCCTCTACTAATCGAGGACGCATGCCCTCAACATGTCCTCCAATGTCCGAAAAGTCCTCTCCGATTGTCCGTCTGACCGAGGATGAAAAAAGCAGTAATGAGATTCACTGAGTTCCCATAGCACGATGAATCGATTTCCAAAATGGGACACGAATCGTCCGTCACGATCAGAAACGATATGTTAGGGGTACCGTGAAGTCTCATTATTTCCTTGATGAACAATCGCCGTCTCTCGGGACCCCACATATTCTTGATTTCAAGTAAATGAGCTAAATATTAAAGTAGTCAGAGATAGCTCAGATCTTATTCATGCCACGACTACTCGACGGCAACTCGTGATGAATACCAAAGAAATGTCTTCCCACATCCATTACGGAATAGGAGCGGTATCAAGATACTCGCGGTCGCGATGTTCCATATTGACTTGCCGATAGGCTAAACATCTCGAAACAAATTCCGCGACTTCTCGCTTCATATTACTCCACCGAAATTTCGTGTCAAGTCCTTGTACATCTTACTAGACCGGATGAACCGGATATGGGGTAGCATGAGCTTCTCTCAAGATCGAGTTTTTCAACTCATCATTCACCGCACGCACAACCGATTCTCAAATCTCAAGAGTCCATCTTCGTGGACTACAAATCCAGTGGGCTTTCCTCGTACCACATCCTCGCGGATGATCAACAAAATGAATCAACCCCGATTCTCCCCGATTTCCTTCTCAAGAGATGATGAAATCTCTAACATACAAGCTGTTCTGAACTCGTGAAGCCGGACCTCGATCTCGGGTCTAAGGAATTTCGCCAAGTTCCTTCGAATCGTTAAACGAGCAAGCATCTGCTCTAGAACGGACTTACGACTCAAGGCGTCGGCGACAACATTCGCCTTGCCCGGGTGGCAAAGGACCTCGATATCATAATCTTTGATTAGTTCCAACCACCGCCTCTGTCACATATTTAACTCCTTGTGAGTAAATATATACTTCATCTCTTGTGATTGGTGAATAATCGACGGTGACGCCATAAAGGTAATGACGCCAAATTTCCAACGCGAAAACCACGGTTGCTAGCTACAGTCGTGGGTTGAATAATTAATCAACTAATCCGAGGAAACTTCGGATTTACTTAACATCTTTCGGAGGTTGCCAATATCGGACAGCCTCCGTCTTCTGAGGGTCGACACGAACTCTGTCAGATGAAATTACATGCCCGAGAAAGTCATTTCGGACCTCCAGAACTCACACTTGGAAAACTTTCCATAAAGTTGCTCTCGTCTCATCACGTTGAGAACTCCGATGAAGATGAACCTCGTGTTCCTCTGCCACGAGAATAAATCAAAATGTCGTCGATGAAGACAACAACAAACTGATACAAAAAGTCGATGAAAACCCGATTCATTAACTCCATGAATAACGCAGGTGCATTAGTTAGCCCGAACGACATAACTACGAACCCATAATGACCATAGCGTGTTCAAAACGCCGTCCTCGCGATATCCGACTCTCGAATCCGCATCGGTGATATTCAGATCTTAAGTCGATCTGGAAGATACTGAAGCTCCTGAAGTTGATCTAAAAGATTATCATTACGGGTAAGGGTACTAATCTTGATCATCACCCTGTTCAACTCTTGATAATTTATACACACACGAGACAAGCCATCCTTCTCCTTGACAGATCACACTGGTGCTCCTCACGGGGACGCAAACGGTCGGCGGTAACCTTTCTCGAACTACTCCTCAAGTTGAGTCTTCCACTCCTGCATTCTGGTCGGGGCCATCCGATACGGTGCCTTCGATTAAGGGGACGTACCGGCTCCAACTCACTCCCGAACTCCACTACTCTATGTGAAGACAACCAAATAACTCGTCTGGAAATACGTCGTCAATCGATGACAATGATACCACAAATGATCGAACATTTCGATTTCCCTAGAATGGTCAATCGATAAAAAGTGATACAATGAATGTTTGAATAATTCGATTGCCTTAGAAAGGCCAATCGATGAAAATGACACTATGAATGATTGAATAGCTCGATTGCCTTAGAAAGGTCAATCGATGAAAATGACGCAAATGAATGATTGAATAACTCGATTGCCTTAGAAAGGTCAATCGATGAAAATGATACAATGAATGATTGAATGACTCGATTGTCTTAGAAAGGCCAATCGATGAAAATGATATAATGAATGATTGAATAGATCGATTGCGGAATCTCTCTGCTTCCGCCCTAATAATAATTCTATCGGAACAACGGGATTACTCTCAAGTACACATTCGACAACCAACGAGAAAGATAGCGACCAAACGCTAACAAACATTAAGGATAGTATCAAAACGATCAACCCAACCGACACCGAAAATTACATCGCCCTAAGATAAAATTCACCACGATTAGGTCCATCAATCAATCGCGGTCACTAAGCTTACTTCGGTATGATTAGAAAATTCTTCCATCGCTGTGTAGACCGATGGTATGAGGTCCACAAGCAATAGGACTATCCCAAAATAAGTCTATTACAACATGATTCGAAAATGAATGAATGCGGTGTACCGTAATCAAAAGGTACACACAAGTTGAAATAAAATTACGAGTATACCCGAAATCATTCGGTCCACCGGATCGTCGATCCTCCCCATCATATGAATCGGGACTTGCGGCCCCGAACCGACGCTCCGTCTCGATAAATACGAGCTCCAACTCTATTTGCTTCCATTGTCTTAAACGTTGACAAAGTAGTCTCGATTCAAACGCCGATTGCTTGGGCTCGAGATGCCGCGGGCCGACTTGGAGTCCTTTCGGCAAAACGGGCCTTATGCCTTAATT
This sequence comes from Orobanche coerulescens, assembly GCA_033398695.1. NCBI lineage: Eukaryota > Viridiplantae > Streptophyta > Magnoliopsida > Lamiales > Orobanchaceae > Orobanche > Orobanche coerulescens. The sequence goes on from CM065803.1 coordinate 60,233,746, forward strand.
CCCACAATTATGACATGTGATAGACGGCGCTGCACACCTAGTCTTGAAATGGCCCGCGCCTCACGCTTGAAACAGATGATGGCCGAATCGACTGCTCGGGATCGAGATCCCAAGGATTAGGTGCCGTAGGAGGTCGCTCGAAACGATAGGACCCGCACGAGGTTTCTTGGAGGTTGACCGACCGCTCTCGGACCGATTACGCCGTTGATTTCCTGGCGACAAATGAAGGTTGTTGTTCAAGACTTTCCTTAGCGGTGCTCATACGGGAGAGTTCTCTCGATTAATCCGCCGCAGTGGCGCAATGATGATTGAGCAACCGCACATGGGTCATCATGGCTCGCATAAAAGTGAGTGGATCAATCCGAACATCTTCTCGATCGAGCCGAGTCACGGCACGATTTCCTAGCCGAGTGATTATTCCTCGGGTTTCGGCCCGCACCGCGCCTCTTCCCGTGCATCCTCGACACTCTGTCCCATACCGAAGTAGGAAGGTCGCAAAATGATTATATTTCCCGCATGATTATCATGTTATGATTACGTCATGAGATGATGAAAATGAGTATACATGCTCTAACTTAGTGATTATATGAATGATTTATCAAGTGACATGATTATCTCGAGGAAATTCTTGAAATGATTATCCCGAATAACTTAACAAGATTAAAAATATGATCATCCAGATCGACAACCGAGTAATGAAATGAATTGAGTAATAAATGAATTAACAAGATCGTCCCGATCATTAATCGAGTAATGAAATGAATTAAGTGATTAATGAGTTAACATGATCGCCTCTAATCACAATGAATGATGATGTTTGAGGATTGTTAAATGATGAATGATGAATGAATAACTATTGCCGTAAATTATACCATGGCGTTAGAAATCTTACAGCTTCTTCCTATTCGATTGGCTCGGCATTTGCACAGGTCACACGTGACGCGAAAGTCCAATGATACTAGTCGATGACGATGATTTCAAATGAGACATGACTCGGAAGGTAGTATTCAAAACCACGCTCCGATACCAACTCGTAACACCCCAAACTAGGAGGATAATACAAAGGCCGTAGATCCCCAACTGGGACCCACTGTGCAATTGAAAATGAATGAATTATACAGGATAAATGTAGTACCGAACTACATTACAACAATAATTACTCCGATGAGGAGTTTAGTTACAACACACCAGACAATATCAATACTAGTGTATTTTATATGAAGATAAAATACACCACACCGATGAAACGGAGTATTCAATGAAAGTCTCAGCTGGAAAATAAAGGACAAGAACATGAATAATCGAAAGATCGGGGCCCCTACTAGTATCATTGGGACTCCTCGACATCAACCTCGCTATTCCCGTGCGTTTGCCTTGCCACGACACTGAAAAACAAAATCGGTAAATGGTCGATTAAACAGAACAACAATCCTCGGGGTTGAAATTACACAATCATGAATTAACCGAGTTATGAAATATCCTTAATTATGAATTACGCCAAGAGGAGTACCATAGTACGCCCGTAGTGTTCTGTGCAAGTGTACAAGACGGATGACCGGACACACCCGTCCTTGTACCTAATTAGTCTCACGGAGGTAAACGTTACCGTGTGCACAGTCCAATGTATCACTCCCAATACATGGCCATCATGTGCCTGACTAAAAATTCCACACATCCGCACCCGGCCACGCAATATGAACCCAGAAGGTCATATGAACAAGAATGACCATAATAAATATCAATGAATAATAATAATCCGACAACGTCAAGAATGACTTACCGGGATGAAAGTGATAATGAAGTGATTGATAGTTTCAATGAATTGATGGGAATCGCCGTTCCTTATTAATGAAGTGATTATTCGACAATTACAAGTCTCAATATGATTAATACAATGATGAATGAGTTATGATTATGAATGATCAACAACAAAAGGTATGAATATCCTTTTAACCGAGTAAGAATTAACTTACACAACACCGGTGACAATTATCCTTCCACGAACAATGTCCTAATTGAGATATCGGTCGCTCGAACAACCTTGAACAATTCAATTACCAACAATCCGATTAATATACGTACAAACATGAATATAGCGAACTCAACACGTCGATACGACTAAACCAAGTCCATTGAGGCATTAAATCAAACACGTTGCGTCCAAACTCCGATTGTTTACAATCAAACCTCAATATACCAATACCAAATCCCCCAAGAAGTGTTTCAAACCAACAAAACATCTTCAATACGATTAATTATCCACAACGAATATCCAAAAACGTGATTATAACAACAATTAGTCGAAAATCTCCAAATCCAACTCGATATTCAAAGTGTTCTTGAATAATCCCTCAATAATCCAATGAATCCTTATACAAACTCATAATCATACACATATCCCTTCATATAACATGATTATAACGTCCAAAACATCATATCTCAACACAAAATCGAAATCCAAGATGTTGAAGAAATTACCTCTAGAAGATCCAACCACTTCGATCCGAAGAACACGAGTTAAAACGAGTATCCGAGCTATATGATCGAATGGAAATGAAGAAACTCAAGTACACAAGTGTTTGATGAAGGAAGAATCCCTTTCCCCAAGCTCTCTCTCGGACAAAAAGGAAGAAGAAAGTGAAAATGAAGAAAATGAGGAAAAAGTGTCGCTAAACTATAAATCTGCCGAAGTTACGCCGTAACTCGGCCCTCTTACGGCTGTAACTTTCCAAGTCAACGGCCTTACGGCCAGAATCGCCAACTCATACGGCCGTAACTGGCTTCGTCAGAAAGCTCGCCGAGACTTACGGCCGTAATCGCTTCCCGAGTTACGGCGTAACCCGCCTTCACAAAAACACTGTCCGACAGCTTACGGCCGTATCGCACACCTTACGGCCGTAACTCGGATGATACGGCCGTATCCGCCAACCTTACGGCGTAACCCGCCTTCGTCAAAAATGGCCGGACATCCTTCCCGCAACGTACGGCCCTATCCGGCCAAGTCTTACGGCCGACTGCCTCGACTTACGGCCGTATGCCGCAACCCTTACGGCCGTAAGTCACCCTTGGTCGACAACACCCGAAATATACGAACACCACTTACACCGTATCTCATCTTCCTTACGGCCGTAACTCACCTTCGCCAAAATGCAGGTAGCTCTTTGGATCACTTACGGCCAGAATCGCCACCTTACGGCCGTACCCGCCGACTTACGGCCGTAGCCGAACCTTACGGCCGTAACTCGATGCTGGCCAAGGTGAATCAATCCGATAATTCCGATTCCTCGCTACGACTGATGAATGATCCGACATATCATACGAATGTGGAAGTGAACAAGTCTAACACGATCCAAAGATGATACTCCCAGTACAAGGCTATCAATCACAATGAAAATGGTCATACTCCCGTCTCGATCTAAAAACGGAGATAAAATGACGATCGGTAACTGATATACGATTACAACATGCCAACATTGAACACAAAAGAGTGATTCATGAATGATGAGTGATTATTAATGAGTGAAAATTACTGAGTGATAATTACAGACTGATAATTACTGAGTGGTACAGAATGAATTATAGCCGGGTATTACAGTGTAGACCTTCTCGGTCAAAGTTTATAGTTCCGCGTATGTTTAGCCTTGTGGGCCCCATGGCGGGGCTTACGGCGCTGTAATATTCCCTGAATAACTTGGGGGTGTTACAATTCTGGTCTATTCTCGTGATGGTGAGGAACACGCTCGACATTTGCGATTAGTGTTGGAAATTTTGAGGACTCAGCATCTCTATGCAAATTTTTCTAAGTGTGAATTTTGGTTGAGGGAAGTTATGTTTCTTGGGCATGTGATTTCAGCAGAAGGGGTCCGAGTAGATTCCCAGGAGATTGAGGCAGTGTTATATTGGGCACCGCCTAAGAACGTGAAGGAAGTTCGTAACTTTTTAGGTCTGGCTAGGTATTACCGAAGGTTCGTCAAGGGGTTCTCTAAACTTGCTCGACCACTTACTCAATTACTCCAGAAGTCCGAAAAGTTCGAATGGAATGAAGAGAGACAACGGAGTTTCGAAGAGCTGAAAATGCGTCTGACTACATCGCCGGTTTTAGCCCTGCCCCAGGGAATCAGTGGGTATTCGGTTTATTGTAACGCATCAAGTCAAGGACTTGGGTGCATACTCTTGCAGCATGATAAGACTATAATCTATGCTTCACGGCAACTTAAACCGTATGAGTTGTATTATCCCACCCATGATTTGGAGTTAGCTGCCGTAGTGTTTGCATTGAAGATTTGGCGTCACTATTTGTACGGTTCCTCATGTTGAATTTATACCGACCATAAGAGCCTAAAGTACATTTTTAGCCAGAAGGAACTGAATATGAGACAGCGTCGTTGGTTAGAGTTGATAAAGGATTATGACTTGGAGATCCTTTACCACCTAATAACGGCCAACGTTGTAGCCGACGTATTGAGCCGGAAATTAGTATCACTTCAGATGCTTGAGGCCCTCACACCTCAAGTGAAGATCAGACAAGAGTTGATTGACCCGGGAGTCGAAGTATGGATCCAGCGAATTCAAGGTCAGATGTGTACTCTCGAGATTACTTCGTCCTTGGTTGATGACATCAAGGGGAAACAGGGGAATGACCCAATGTTCGTCCAACTGAAGGTGGATGTGGAGAAAGGGAAAGCCCCTAGTTTTATGATCCACGAGGATAACATTTTGAGATTTCAAGGTAGGCTTTGTGTTCCGAATGACTCCGAGTTGAGATAAAGAATACTCCGAGAAGCCCATGTTACACCTTACTCAATCCATCATGGGACGAGTAAGATGTACAAAGATCTTAAGAGAAATTTTTGGTGGAATAATATGAAGAGAGATGTATCCGAGTTTGTATCAAGGTGTTTGACATGTCAACAAGTCAAAATTTAACATCAACGGCCAGCCGGGCTATTGAAGCCTCTCTTTTTTCCCTAATGGAAGTGAGAAGATATTACCATGGACTTCATTACTGGGATGCCGAGGACTAAGACTGGAATGAATATGATTTGGGTCATTGTTGACCGATTGACTAAGTCAGCACATTTTCTTGGCATTCAGGATACGTGGGGACTGGAGCGATTGTCCCGGATATTTATATCGGAGATCGTGAGATTACACGGTACGCCAAAGTCTATTATTTCCGATCGAGATGGTCGTTTTGTATCGTATTTTTGGAGATCGGCCATCAGGCTTTGGGCACCGAGTTGAGGTTGAGTACTTCTTTCCATCCGCAGTCTGATGGTCAGACTGAGCGGACGATCCAGACATTGGAAGATATGTTGCGGGCGTGTGCCCTGGACTGGAGTAGCGATTGGGAAATGCACCTGCCATTGATCGAGTTCACTTACAATAATAGTTGGCATGCGTCGATCAAAATGGCACCCTTTGAGGCATTATACGGTAGACGATGTAGATCCCTGCTTTGTTGGGATGAAGCTTCGGATTAGTCAGTACGGAGCCCGACATGTTAATGGAAACCAAAGAGAAGATCTCTATCATTTGAGATAGATTGTTGACTGCTCAGAGTCGACAAAAATTCTACGCTGACACTCGTCGTCGGCCCTTAGAATTTGATGTGGGAGATCATGCCCCACTCAAGGTATCACCGACGAGAGGAGTCTACAGGTTCGGGAAGAAGGGCAAGCTTAGCCCGAGGTATATTGGACCATTTGAGATTCTCGACAGATTTGGTGAGTTGGCCTATCGGTTGGCGTTACCTCTAGCCCTTAGCCACATTCACAATGTATTTCACGTTTCTCAGCTGAGAAAGTATGTCCCAGACCCGAGCTATATCATTTGACTACGGGGATATCGAGATAGCAGATGATGTCACGTTTGAAGAGAGGCTAGTGAAAGTCCTGGATCATCGTGTAAAGTAACTCCGACACAAAACCATTCTGTTGGTTAAAGTACAGTGGTCGAGGCACGGAGTTGAGGAAGCAACGTGGGTAACCGAAGAGAGCATGCATGCTAGATACCCGGAGCTATTCATTTCTTAATTTTTGGGACGAAACTTTCTTTTAGAGGGGGGGGATGTAATACCCGTACTTTTTGTGAATTTTCAATTTTGATGCTCCTGTATTTTGACACTCGTTGTAAGTGTTTAGTGGGTTGATGTTAATCTTGGAGTTCATATCAGTTGGAAATTACTTCTTCTTGTTCGGATCGTTGCTGCACTGGATTTCAATGCGATTCTTGTTGGGATTCCGGATACAAAACGAAATACGCAGCGGAATAATAAAAACGAATCCCAAATAGGATCGATCAAGTAACGTATATACTAAAATGAAAAGACGAATATAAAAGGATCAAAGTCCTATACCCTTGAAGCCTTTGATAATATCTTCGTAAGTTGATGTTGTTCATGAACCCGGTCACGAACACGAATTTCCTTGGTTCCAAGCACCGAAAATACGATGTCTCTACATCACCACGCATTGGAAGTTGCCCGAAAAAATCTACAAGACTCCGTTCTCCAAGAACATGGCTAGGGAAAATTGTAGGAATTTTTCTCTCTTTATTTTCTTATTTTTTTTCTCACCTTCAAGATGATGAAAAATGAACAAGAAAAAACTCTCCCTCCCTACAAAACACTCTCGGCCGAAGCACTCCCTCAATGCAAGGTGTAGTGTGTGTTTTTATGTTAGTTGTGATATGTTATATTATATCATCTCATCACATAATTGAGATAATATAATATGAGAAAAGAATCTCATCATATCATAATGAAACACATGACAACACCGCCACCATGTGAGGGGAAGTGGCGGGGGGGAGGGGGGAGGCTATATGAAGATTTCTTGGAAACGAGCTGAGTCACTCGGCTCGTCTACCAGACCTCCGTCAAACGTCTCTGTTATATATATTTCATTTAATCTCCAATGTATTTATATAAATTAATTAATCCAATTAATTAATTATATCAAATACAAAAATATATTTCTCTAAGAAATATTATTTATGAATTAAATTAATTACCTATTAACTTAATTTCAATTCATAAGACCGTCATATGATTTATCCAATAAATCATAATTAGATATCCAATATCTAATATTAATAGAGAGATAATAAATTCACATTTATCCGTCAACGATCCTGATGCGCGACTCTGTAGGTCCGTCTCAGCCGGCATTGGGAGGAACCAATAAGTGCGGCAAGACTTAGCCACTTAGCGGGCCGCATCAGAAATCCCGACTGAGAACGAATGAAGGGATCATTCCAGAACCATTATGTAGTGAATAACATATACGTATAGACCCTTCATCAGATATCCCGGTCAAGTCTTCGGGTCACGAAAAAGTCAAACCCTACTGTTAACTAGACACTACACATATGTTAATGCAAATCAAGACCGACCGATTACTAGTGTATCTAATACGACTAGATCAGAATGCTTTGGCCAAAGACTTATGATCTTATTTGCCATTAACCGTATAGAACATTCGCCTGCTCACTAACAGGAGATAGAATCCTTTCTTAGCGTACAGTAAAGACTGTTACCTGCCCGTATAGTCCGCACTTCGAGGTTGACTCAGCAATTAAGCAAATGAGTCTAACTACTCTAATGACAAACTATACGTCACAGGCACATCTTCTACTGAACCCTCAAGTCAAAGGTCCACATATACTATCACAACCTTTCGATTCGTCATCGACTCTTCGAGAATGAATACCGTGTGACTGAATCAAGTATGATCCGTGTTCGAGTATACTGGTCCCACCAATATACTTATAACTATGCTATCAAGACATGCACACGTCCTAGCATAAGTTATACAAGTCTTACTCAAAACTTAATGCCCATTTAAGTTTATTGACTTGCGAACGGTTTAAGTAAATAAACTTTAAACACTTCGAGTGCATTTTCTCTTATCCAATAACAAGAATGGAATGTTCGATTTATTTACATGGACTTCACTTCAATGTTTATCAAATCAAGAATGCATTTGAAATACAATAAACAGTGAATGAATCGTATTGCCTTGAATTATTCCTTAATTACAAGTACAATACCCCTACTCTCTCATCCTCTGAGTGGCATTCGAGGGTATATTCCTAACAATCTCCCACTTGCGCTCAATGCCACACATCATGGTATCCAATACCCATGTTCTTCAGATGTCTTTCCAAGACAGCCTGAGATAATAACTTAGTGAGCGGGTCAGAGACATTGTCTTCTGAGTCTACTCTTTGCAACGAAACATATCCTTTTTCAACCATCTCTCGAACGATGTGATACTTTCTCTCTATATGCTTGGTGTTATGGTGAGCCCTCGGCTCCTTGGCTTGGGCGACAGCTCCATCATTATCACAGAATAGTGATATAGGCAGCTCCGCTTTAGGCACCACTTGAAGTTCTTGTACAAACTTCTGCATCCAAAATGCTTCTTTGCTAGCCTCTGAGGCAGCTTGGTACTCTATTTGGCAGGTGGAATCTGCAGTAGCGGTTTGCTTGGAGCTTCTCCAAGATACTGCTCCTCCATTGAGAGCAAACAAATACCTAGATATTGACTTAGAGTCGTCATTGTCTCCTTGAAATTCAGAATCGGTGAATCCAATCACCTTTAGTTCTCCACCACTGTAAGTAAGAACCATATATCTAGTTCTTCTCAAGTACTTAAGAATGTTCTTTACGGCAGTCCAGTGTTCCCTTCCCGGGTTTGCTTGAAATTGACTTACCATACTCACAGCGTACGCTAAGTTTGGTCTCGTACACAATATAGCGTACATGAGGCTACCCACTGCCTAGGCATAGGGTACCTTACTCATCTCTCTCTTGTCTTCCTCATTTTGAGGACACATTTTCGTGGTGATAAGAATTCCATGTCGCATGGGAAGGAACCCTATTTAAGATTCATCCATCTTGAATCTTCTCAGGATTTTATCTATATAGAGGGCTTGGGAAAGTCCTATCATTCTTCGCGGTCTATCTCTATAAAGACGGATCCCTAGAATATAAGAAGATTCTCCTAAGTCTTTCATGGAGAACGTTTTAGAAAGCCAGGATTTCACAGTGCTGAGCATTGCTACGTTATTTCGTATAAGTAGAATATCATCTACATATAGTACTAAGAACGCAATATTGCTCCCACTGACCTTTTTGTAAACACATGTTTCCTCCTCATTTCGCACGAAGTCAAAGTCCTTGACTTCTTCGTCAAATCAAAGGTTCCAACTCCGAGAAGCTTGCTTCAGCCCATAAATGGCTCGTTGCAGCTTACACACCTTATGAATATTAGCTTTGGACACAAAACCTTAGGCTATTCCATATATATTTCCTCCTCGAGGTATCCATTTAGAAAAGCCGTTTTGACGTCCATTTGCCATATTTCATAATCGTAGTAGGCAGCAATGACAAGCATAATGCGAATCGACTTGATCATAGCTACGGGCGAGAAGGTATCATGATAATTGATCCCTTCCCTTTGGGTATTATCCTTTGCCACAAGCCTGGCTTTATAGGCGTCAACCTTGCCATCCCCATCAGTCTTTCTCTTATAGATCCATTTATTTCCAATAGTCCTCATACCAGTTGGTAGATCTACTAGAGTCCAGACCTGATTGGTATGCATTGATTCTATCTCAGCTTCCATTGCTTCTTGCCATTTATCGGAGTCTACATCCACTATCGCTTGGTCATGGGTGACAGGGTCGTCCTCACGGCTGTCAGGTGCGTCGTGGAGACCCAGTTCCTCGACATGTGTATAGCCATACCTCTCAGGTAAGTGAGACACCCTATCAGACCTTCGAAGTGGAGGTTGTGTTACAATAGGTTCGGTTCCTGATCCCTGATCAGATGTCTCCTTAGGACTTTCATTACGCTCTTCCAAAGAGATATTTCTACATGAGCCACCTTCCTAAATGAACTCATCTTAAAGGAAGTGCGTTTGTAAAGCCACAACGACCCTATGGTCTTCTGGCATGTAGAATATATAACCCATCGAGTCCTCTGGGTATCCAATGAAACGTCCCTTGATGGACCTCTCTTCCAGTTTGTCCACCTTAGCCTTCTTGACATAGGCTGGACATCCCCAAATCCTTATGTGATTAAGACTTGGTTTCTTAACCTTCCATATCTCATGCGGAGTGATAGGAACGGATTTGTAAGGACATCTATTTAGGATATAGGCAGCGGTAAGTAAGGCGTACCCCCATAGGTAAATTGGTAAAACAGTGCAACTCAACATGGAGCGGACCATGTCCAACAAAGTCCGATTTCTCCTTTCTGAAACAACATTTAACTGTGGCGGTTCCTGGCGGCGTGAATTGTGAAACTATTCCATGTTCCTTAAGGAACTCATCAAACTCTGTGCTCATATATTCGCCACCTCGGTCCGACCGAAGTGCTTTGATATGACATACAGTCTGTTTTTCAACTAGGGCCTTAAATTCTTTGAATTTAGTAAAGGCTTCGGATTTATGTTTCATTAAGTACACAATACCATATCTAGTATGATCATCTGTGAACGTTATAAAATATTTATATCCATCTCGGGCTGTTTCTATAGCACCACAAACGTCGGTATGTACCAACCCAAGTTTTTCAGCAGCTCTTTCGAATGTCCCTGTGAAGGGGGACTTAGTCATTTTGCCTCGAAGACAAGATTCACAAGTTGGATAGGGTTTTACACCCAATGGACTTAAAAGTCCATCTTTCTCCATTTTCTGAACCTTGGTTTGACCAACATGACCAAGTCTAAGGTGCCACTTAAGAGCTTGATTAGTATCTTGTCTGCCACGTTTTCTAGTTATAGTGTTCACTGCTGTTTTATTTTGTAAGTTCAGATGATATAAACCATTCAACAATGTAGCTGTGCCAACCAATTTATTTCGAAAATAAATTTTACAACTACCATTGCCAATGAAGAAACAAAATCCTTTCCAGTCCAAGACTGGAATGGATACAATGTTTTTATGCCCCTTGGGCAAAACAAGTACTTCATCTAACGTGAAAATAAAACCGGATTCTAAACTCAGTAGGAGTGATCCAATATCGGTTGCCTCAACACTTTGTCTGCTTCCGACAGTGATCATTACTTCCCCAGCTTCAAGCTGCCTACTTCGTTCCAGATCCTGATTCATAGTACAAATATGAGACGTAGCACCTGAATCCAGAATCTATGAAGCAGAATATACAGTAGCGGAACAATTGGTTTCAAAAATAAAAAGTTCCGTACCTGATGCGCCATTAATCTTAGGACAAGTCCTACGCCAGTGGCCCAGCTCACCGCATTCAAGACATTTGTCCGTAAGTTTTGGACCGCCTATCTTTTGAACCTTTATGGCCTTGCCCTTTCCTTTCTGCACCCCTTTCTTGGGTTTATACTGCTCGTAGGTCTTTTTCGTCTTGTTCTTGGACCTCCGAGGCCTAGAAGAAATCACAAGAGCAGCCTCCCTCGGTTTAGTCTTCATATTAGACTGTGCCATCACCAGTTTATTCATTAGCCTAGCTAATGTGCATGAGATCTCATTACAGTTGAAATTCATTACAAACTGTATGAAGAAGTCAAGCAGAGATTGAAGGATGAGATCAATTTGAAGGGATAAATCCATATTAAAGTTGAGCACCTCGAGACTCTCAATTATAGAGATCATCTTGAGGACGTGGTCTCCCACTTTCTCTCCTTCTTTCATCCAAGCACTGAACAACTGCTTCGATATCTCATATCTAGCAGTCCTACTGTGCTCTCCATAAAGTTCGGCCAAGTGTGCGAGAATCTTCCAAGCAGAAGTCATTTTCTCATGTGCTCTCTGCAGCTCATTTGTCATTGAGCCCATCATAAAGTCACGGACCAGCACATCATCGTTGACCCATTTTTTCATGGACGTCAATATCTTCCTGATTATCCCTAGTTCGGACTGGATTCGGTGGAATGTACGCCTCCAAAACATATCCCAGAGACTCCATACTGAATACGATCATCAGATTTCGCAACCAGTCAACAAAGTTGGGACCAGTTAGGAGATTCTTTTCAGGTAATATTGTAAGTGGGTTCTTAGCCATTTTAGAGAGATATAGTTTCGTTTCTCTGCATTGATTTAGACAAGATTGAATTAGTGACTTGTTTTATTATGACCAAGTATAGAATTTAAGGGCTTGTATATTTCTTATCTCGACTCCCACTAATTTTATCAGAATTATACACTCCCATGTTATAATCTGGAAGTCATGGTAAAATCGACTTCTTAGTGGTGATCAAGTTCTTTACAAATTTTAACAGACGCAACCTGTCAGGTTTCTTGCCAATTAATTTCTGTAACGTGGTGTCTAACACTAACCCGTCCAATAGATGATTTATTCTTCTTTTACCCCTAGTCTTCATGCCCTCAACCTATCAGGATTCTTGGCAATCCAGACTATCTAAGTTGTTGACCATCAAGGTCTATCAGTTTGACTATAGAATCTCACCCAGCAACCTATCAGGTTTCTAGGGGCGAAATTTATCACCAACCGAAGGCATCTAATGCACTCAAGAATTTTTCAACCTCTACCAAATGTACTACCCCGATAACTCAGAAGCATAGCACACCAGCTCGGGTATCAATTTTCTACGAGTTTGATGGAGGGTAGAAAACCTCGTAACCTTTTTCAAACTTAGTCTGTTTGTTGTCGGGAGAATTTCGCGATTAATGTTACACTATGCATATTAATTCATTTATAAGCGCGTTTGTGTGTTAATCATTCAAAATGAAAAACAGTAAATAACAATCTAGTTACTACCAATATATAGCTCATGGACCTTTTCCTAAGTACTGGGCCAAGCGAATGACCCAATAAAGAAAAATAAAATAGTCTTCGATTCTTCGTCTTCTCGGTCGATTGTCTTCGGTCTTCGTCATAGCCAAAAAATAATTACATTATTAAAAAAATGCATCTCTATACAAATTTTTCTAGTAAAAATAAATAGGCTCAAAATGGCCTTTACAACCCAATCGAATTGAACAAATCAAAACTAAGTCCACGAGCTATATCACCATCATAGAAGGATTCCATACATGTAACGGCAATGAAATTAAATAATTAATTTTAATATAAATTAATCCAATTAATCTATAAAATTAATCTATTCAATTTCTACTATATTAATCCAATTAATATTTAATGGCATTAAAATTAAATAATCAATTAATATATTAATCCAATCAATATAAATTATTCTATTCAATATCAACGGTATTAATCCAATTAATACTAATAATCGTCATTTTAATTCGTTCAAAGTAATCCGGCCAAAAATAATATTCTCGTTAATTTCCCTTAACTCAAAAATATTCCAAATATTAATTTAGTCAAATTAAAATCCAATTTAAATTTCGGGAAATAATTACAATGAAATATAAACTTAAAATGGAGTCCCAGACTATCCAGTATTAGGCCCAACCCGCGGCCCGATTCAAAATCAGGCCAAAACCCAAGAGCATGGCCAAGCCATGATCGACAGTCAGGCCGAGACACTCTCGGCAGCCTGGGCATCTGGCCCAGGCAGTGCTGCCAATACCACTGCCGGCAGCCCCCATTTTCTTGTTTTTTGGCTCGTTTTAAAAAATGTGATTTTACAACGAACAATTTAAATATCTTCGATTATACCAAAAATGATTCTAAATCATAAACATCAACTAAAAGCATTAAAATGCACAAATAATCGTATATACGGTATCATTGACCTCGCTCTGATACCACTGTTGGGATTCCGGATACAAAACGAAATACGCAGCGGAATAATAAAAACGAATCCCAAACAGGATCGATCAAGTAACGTATATATGAAAATGAAAAGACGAAGATAAAAGGATCAAAGTATCATACCCTTTAAGCCTTTGATAATATCTTTTCACGAACCCGGTCATGGACACGAATTCCCTTCGTTCCAAGCACCGAAAGTACAATGTCTCTACGTCACCACGCGTCGGAAGTTGCCCGGAAAAATCTATAAGACTCCGTTCTCCAAGAACATGGCTAGGGAAAATTGTAGGAATTTTTCTCTCTTTATTTTCTTATATTTTTCTCACCTTCAAGATGATGAAAAATGAACAAGAAAAAATCTCTCCCTCCCTACAAAACACTCTCGGCCGAAGCACTCCCTCAATGCAAGGTGTAGTGTGTGTTTTTATGTTAGTTGTGATATGTTATATTATATCATCTCATCACATAATTGAGATAATATAATATGAGAAAAGAATCTCATCATATCATAATGAAACACATGACAACACCGCCACCATGTGAGGGGAAGTGGCGGGGGGGGAGGGAGGGAGGCTATATGGAGATTTCTAGGAAACGACCTGAGTCACTCGGCTTGTGTACCAGACGTCCGTCAAACGACTCCGTTAAATATATTCCATTTAATCTCCAATGTATTTATATAAACTAAATAACCCAATTAATTAATTATATCAAATACAAAAATATATTTCTCTAAGAAATATTATTTATGAATTAAATTAATTACCTATTAACTTAATTTCAATTCATAAGACCGTCATATGATTTATCCAATAAATCATAATTAGATATCCAATATCTAATATTAATAGAGAGATAATAAATTCACATTTATCCGTCAACGATCCTGATGCGCGACTCTGTAGGTCCGTCTCAGCCGGCATTGGGAGGAACCAATAAGTGCAGGCAGCACTTAGCCAGCCTAGCGGGCCGCACTGTAAATCCTGACTGAGAACGAATGAAGGGATCATTACAGAACCATTATGTCGTGAATACCATATGCGTATAGACCCTTCATCAGATGTCCAGTAAAGTCTTCGGGTCACGGAAAAGTCAAACCCTACTGTTGACTAAACACTATACATGTGTTAATTCAAATCAAGACCAACCGATTACTAGTGTATCCAATACGACTAGATCAGAATGCTTTGGCCAAAGACTTATGATCTTATTTGCCATTAACCGTATAGGACATTCGCCTGCTCACTAACAGGAGATAGAATCCTTTCTTGGCGTATAGTAAAGACTGCTACCTGCCCGTATAGTGCGCACTTCGAGGTTGACTCAGCAATTAAGCAAATGAGTCTAACTACTCTAATGACAAACTAAACGTCACAGGCACATCTTCTACTCAACCTTCAAGTCAAAGGTCCACTTATACTATCACAACCTTTCGATTCATCATCGACTCTTCGAGAGTGAATATCGTGTGACTGAATCAAGTATGAGTCTTGTTCGAGTATACTGGTCCCACCAATATACTTATAACTATGCTATCAAGACATGCACACGTCCTAGCATAAGTTATACAAGTCTTACTCAAAACTTAATGCCCATTTAAGTTTATTGACTTGCGAACGGTTTAAGTAAATAAACTTTTAACACTTCGAGTGCATTTTCTCTTATCCGATAACGAGAATGGAATGTTCGGTTTATTTAAATGGACTTCACTTCAATGTTTATCAAATCAAGAATGCATTTAAAATACAATAAACAATGAATGAATCGTATTGCCTTGAATTATTCCATAATTACAAGTACAATGCCCTTACTCTCTCATCCCCATAGTGGCATTCGAGGGCATATTCCTAACAATTCTGTCATCTGTGCGTGAGGTGTAGCGCACGCTATGTTCCCTTCATAGCGCACGCTATTTGAGTACTTATAACGCACGCTATCTGCCAATAGTAGCGCACACTACTAGTGTATTTGAGGCAGACAGTCTAGAAGGTACTGGACTGGAATTGAGATTCGTAGCACACGCTATGTGTTGAAGATAGCGCACGCTAGCTGTATTAGTAGCACACGCTAATCAACTCAAGTAGCGCGCACTAAGGCTTGAGCATGTCAGAGGACATTAGGTTCTGGACTCCAATTTCTGGGCACCAACTATCAGGTAGCACGCATTAGCACTCGGTTAACGTACGCTAAGGGTAAGGCATTAACGCACGCTACAATATACGTAGCGCACGCTAACGATGCAGGCAGAGGCCACTGGACTACCCAGTGAACCCGTTATCACGCGCTATTCTCAGAAATTAGAGCACGCTAAGCAGCCTTTTGTATAAATAGGACATTTCAGCCCCAATTCGTCATTTTTTTCATTCCTTCCCCCTCCTTTGGCGATTTTGAGCGATTTTGGTGGATTTGTGAAGATCTCCACGAGATATCATCATCCATCTATATCTTCAAGCTTCTAGGTTGGATTATTCAACGTTTAATCTTCTCCACCGCTCCAAATCGAGGTGAACTTTACATAACCCTAGATTTTCGGGATTTGGGGGTTTTCCTTCCGATATCTTCGATTCAGCTTGTTTTTATGATGGAATATGTCAAGTATGAATTATCTACCTTGGACATTGTTTTCCTACGAATTTATTGGTATATTTCTAGAATTATTGAGTATTTGGGATGGTTGATTTCGATTCACCATCTAAGAGTTTTATTCCCGGAATACATCTATCGTGGGTAGTAATTTTGGGTGGATTCCAACTTATTTTCATACCGATGAATTTTTTGTAGTTGATTACGAACTTGTTTAGGTTCGGAGTTGTCGATTCCTTCAACCTTGGTACCTTGTTGCCTGTACGCTTTTCTCTCATCCAGCAAATGATTCTTGTGAGAGTTATATTCTTAAATATGAAAGGTAATGCCGAGGAGGGATCTGCGCATTGTCGAGTCCGCGAACATTTGGGTTAGCCACTCTGAGATGGCCTGACGAGACCGAGGAGGAATTCGCGAATTGTCGGGTGCACGGTTAATCAGGGAGAAATTGTCATTATTGAGATATGTTTGGATAATTGCATTTTTCGAAAAATCATTATCATGGTTTTGAAATTTGTGCATGTGCTTTACGTGTAATATGTGACGTTTAACTTGTAATACTTGCTCTAACCCCTCTTGTGTGGGGAAAACTCTTTTCTTGTATTTCAGGTTCGAAGGATCCAAACGAGCGAGCACCGGGGCGGTACGATGATGAAGGCGAGGCGTGATACTGTGGCTAATCATGTTCCCTCTATTGTGAACACTATCAACCGTTTTATCCTTGTATTAATAGATGGTACTCGAGTACTATAGGAGTTCCCTTTCCAGTTGATGTATGACTTTCTTGTGTTTTCTTGTGACATTTGATGTTGTTTGGATGGTACTTCCTTGTCTGTATCGGATTTATTGATTCCTGAGTGGATATGGTGAAACTGGTTGCGTTATGTGTAAAAATTAGCCTAGTGGGTTGATGAGTCGATTCTTGATCGACTCATTCTGTTCTATCTAGTCGTGTTTTTGTTTGCTTTTTAGTATTTTTGTTCTCTTTTATGCGTGGTATGTTGTGTTTTTAATTTATAGGTAACCAAGCGAAGATTGTGGTGAAATATGCGTTTTCATAGCTAATATTGGAGTTTATGACGATCAAGGGCTTAAACGGGGCCTAAAACGACGAAAGATTGTGAATGTTCTCGAACTTTTTCATAGCTAATATTGGAGTTTTTGTCGGTGTTCGCCATCAAACGACCCGAAAGAAACGATTGTGAATGTTCTCGAACTTTTTCGCGCAATCTTTTAACGATTTACCTCATCAAAAGTAGTCGGTTAATTGATTGTTAGTTAGGGATTCATCCCCATCAAAAGAGTATCCCTTATTTTCGTTGAGAACAATTGTGATTTTTAGGATTACCGCCATCAAACGGATTTCTTTTAATTATGAGCAATCGATAATTCCAAACCTTATTTATTTGAGTATCGGAACTAATAATTGATTACGTGTGTGTCGGTGAATCTAAATTCCCATATCAATCTCATTATTGTTATCTCTCATTTATCCAACGATCGAATTGGTGTTGTTATCACTTAGTTTATTTAAATTTTACGCACTAGTAATTTTAATCCAATCGAACCATTGATGTATTTTAATTCATTTTACTTTTGTTCATTCGACTATTTGCCGAACATTATCGAATTTTAAACCATTTCCAATTCCTCGAGAGATCGACCTCGGAGTTACTTACCGCTTCCTACAAAAGCGATTCGTACACTTGCGAGTCGATTCTTGATCGACTCATTCTGTTCCATCTAGTCGTGTTTTTGTTTGCTTTTTAGTATTTTTGTTCTCTTTTATGCGTGGTATGTTATGTTTTTAATTTATAGGTAACCAAGCGAAGATTGTGGTGAAATATGCGTTTTCATAGCTAATATTGGAGTTTATGACGATCAAGGGCTTAAATGGGGCCTAAAACGACGAAAGATTGAAGCAGTATCGGTCGAATCTCCTAAATTCCAGAATCTCCAGTCCGAATTGAGATGTGTTATCCTTTGATATAAATTCCTCGTCAAATTAGCTTCGAAACGGTATATCATATGCTAAATTCCGAGGTGTATTGATACAAGAACGAAGGATCTAGCCGAGGAAGACCAAAAACCGGACTTGACTGCACAGGCGACTCGGCCGTACAGGCGACTCGGCTGCACCAGGCGACTCGAGCCACATCAGGTAACTCGGCCGTGTCATAAGACACGGCCAGGTCTCGCTCCAGTAAGAATCACTATTTCCGGAAGAGTACAACACGGCCGTGTCTTTTATGACACAGCCGAGCCCGATCCATTCGTTTTGTGTTTCCCTGCGTAGTACAACACGGCCGTGTCATGGGACACGGCCGAGCCGCAAAGACGTAACCTTTTTCGCTTTTTCCAGTAAAGGCGACACGGCCATGTTCCAGGACACGAGCCGTGTCACTTTTCTGTTCATGTCACTTTCCTTGACATTTTTGCACAACTTTAAGCCTTATTCTTCATCTTTTGGCTATAAAATAAAGGGTGGTGACTCTTGAGGAGATACACTCATCATCTTGAAGATATTCTTGGGTGAAAAACACAAGATTGAGGGAGAAAACACCAAAAAGTGAGGATAGAGTGAGATTATTTTTCATCATCTTGCTTGTATGTTCTTGGAGTGAAAAATACATTTGTGAGATATATTAATTCCTTGTATCATTTTGTTGTGAATTCTTGTAAGAAGATTATCAAACCTTCATCGGGAGTTCGATTTCAGCATTTACAAGGGAAGTTTTTACCATGTTTTGTTCTTCAATTTCCGTTATTGTTGTTGAAATAATCATGTGTGGCTAAACATTTCATATGGGTTTTTAGATATAGCCACACACATGTTTTTGATTGTTAGTTCCTTTTGATTTTCCGGGTAAAAGTTTGGGATTGTTCCTCTTGTTCGTTCTTCGTTTAAGAACTTTTGAATTAGATCATCAAACCTTTTTCATTGTTGTTATTATTATTCGAATCGAGGGTTTTTGTCGGTGTTCGCCATCAAACGACCCGAAAGAAACGATTGTGAATGTTCTCGAGCTTTTTCGCGCGATCTTTTAACGATTTACCTCATCAAAAGTAGTCGGTTAATTGATTGTTAGTTAGGGATTCATCCCCATCAAAAGAGTATCCCTTATTTTCGTTGAGAACAATTGTGATTTTTAGGATTACCGCCATCAAACGGATTTCTTTTAATTATGAGCAATCGATAATTCCAAACCTTATTTATTTGAGTATCAGAACTAATAATTGATTACGTGTGTGTCGGTGAATCTAAATTCCCATATCAATCTCATTATTGTTATCTCTCATTTATCCAACGATCGAATTGGTGTTGTTACCACTTAGTTTATTTAAATTTTACGCACTAGTAATTTTAATCCAATCGAACCAATGATGTATTTTAATTCATTTTACTTTTGTTCATTCGACTATTTGCCGAACATTATAGAATTTTAAACCGTTTCCAATTCCTCGAGAGATCGACCTCAGAGTTACTTACCGCTTCCTACAAAAGCGATTCGTACACTTGCGAGTATTTAATTTGAACCATCAAGTTTTTGGCGCCATTTCCGGGGAATTGGCGTTTAATTTTTGATCTTGTTTTAATAATAGTTGAATTATTTTTCTTGATCATTTCTCCGTTTTCATTATTTTCGATAAAAGTTTAAAAAAATTTGCTCTTACTTCCTTTGTTTATGCTTGGTAGGAGATCGTTGGGCAACCCGATTCTTCTGCCCATAGACGAAGTTCAAAGGATTAGAGCACCAAAAATAATGGCCACAACATCAATGGCAAACGACGAGGTGAATCCGGATCTTGAAGAGCGACTTTTGATCCAAGAAGAAAACACTCGTCAACCGAGAGTTGAGAATGTTGCACAAAATATAGATGAGGAAGAAATTCGTCAACCAAGGTTTCCGAGATATGATAATGTTGGGCGCAATCAAGGGATACCCGAAGCGCAACAAGGGAGATACTTCTATCCGAGACAACCACCCGTTGGAATGCAATATGGAGCGAATTATTATCCCGGACCTCAATATGGGATGGAGGCAAACTACAACATGCCGCAACTGTAACACCCCCGATATATTCAGGAATATTACAGCGCCGTAAATCCTTTACATAAGAATTTACAAGGCTGAATAAAGGAATTGACAATAACAGATACCAGTTTATGAAATTTCTGAAATAAAATTCAACCGACTGGTTAAAAAAACGAAATTACAAATATTCCAAGAAGAGTTATTATTACATCACTAAAATCCAAACATTATAAATCAACGACGTACTCGAGTACTTATTAAAACAACCAACAAATAATGCATAAGAAACCCGCCGGAACATCACTCTGCACCCTCGTCGTCATGCATCTCCAGTGGTTGTTTCCCCGCTCTCCTGGATCCTGAACATACACAAATGTTCACCCCCGAAGGGGTTAGCACAACGATGCTAGTACAAGTACAATAATCATACAACAGTGATATAATCAAAAATTATATCATAACAAATTTCTCCAACGAGAATATTCACAACACATATCATATCATAACAGTTTCAACATACTGATGGTATTCCAACATCCAGCGCACACAGCTATAGATTCCCATGATGATCCCGTCGGACCAACACATGGTGGAACTACCTGTCCAACGATCCAGCGCACACAGCTATAGATTCCCATGATGATTCCCGTCGGATCAACACATGGTGGACATATAATCACAACATATTTACACGATACAATCACATTGTCATAATATAAACATTTCTAGTTAGAATACTTGCCTCGGTTCGAAGACAAGAACAATACTTCCACGAGAACGAAATGCTCAAAGGTTGCCCCTCTCGATCAATTACGTAGCAAAGTTCGAACCTTAAATAAGAGAAATAACATGGAATTCATCTTAGGTCGAACGAACATCTAACAATCCGAATTACGGTTGAGAGTCTATAAAACGAAAATCGCTCGATTTAAATAACGTACGTTACATGTCCTCTGTAACGTACGTTAAACTTACTCGTTAGCGTACGTAAACTATGAAGTCTAGCGTACGCTAACCATATACCAACAGTTCCTCTCTGATCAGTCGACTTGACTCGTCTGATAGTATAACGTACGTTACATTCCAAACGTAGCGTACGTTAACAACGTCATATAACGTACGTTAGTAACCAATCTTAACGTACGTTAATCATGCATGTCAGTTTCTCACTGGGCAGATGACTGGCTCGATTAGTGACGAAGTATTACGAAATCCTTAGTGAGTAATCTAATATATCTTCAAATATATATCATACTCATGAATGATCTACGGATTAATATCTTCAATTTCAAGAATACGGATATTATCGTAATACTATTTTCAATCTTGATCGCAATACTCATGCAAGATTCGGTTGGTCTAAGGTTGATGTATTTGATCTAATATCGTCATTAAATCCAAGCTTATACTGATGGTGAACTACTTATTCCATCTATGCAAGTAAGATTACAACTATGATGATTCTTTCCAAAATCCATTTGGTAAAAGTGGAAATCGGCACTAAGTCTACGATGAAAATGACGATAACCTTTGATACGGTTTATAATCCACTATTCTCATCTTTGTCACAACAAGGTTCAACTTCGGTGTTCTAAACCATAATAATTCGATCATCATAGTTTAAATATGATACTAGGTCGCATACGTCGTCAAAGTGATCTACTATTCTTGGTAGAGTGATCATATCATCTATAACAACATAACTTCAAAGTTGGAAGTAGTATAACATACCTTAAGAGGAAGAAAATACTGAGACTATAAGTAAAATCCAACTCCGGTTGCTTCAACGCCGACTCGTGATGATTTCCACTCCAAAGTCCAATATAAGTAGTCTTCAATGATCAAGTAGCATCATACAATCTCAATGACTCAGTAAAAAATGATCTAAGGGTGTTAAAAGAGGCTGGAAATCTTCTGGGGACGAATATGGTGAAGTTTAGGGGCAAAAGGACGAGCTGAAATGAAATGGGGTGCTGCTCCTTTTATAACTTTCTGAGTGTTACGTACGCTAGGACTTCTTCATAACATACGTTATCGTTCAAAATAGTTCACTGTCTTCTTTTTGGACTTTATTACGTACGCTACACTAATAGTGTTACGTACGTAACGCATATAATTTGCGTACGCTACACAATGTCCATAACGTACGTTAAAGTCCGTTGACTTAAAAAGTGTCCAGGTTCATGCCGTGCGAATCTGGTGGGTATCTTGGTCGAGCCCACCACCATTTACCCCATGTGCTAGCCGGCTTACCCAATAATTGACTGCATTACGTACGCTACGCTTCATCCGTAGCGTACGTTAACATTAACAGGTTACGTACGTTAAGTTACATTCTTAACGTACGTTACCACGTATATGCATGGAGAAAAATTTACATGTTGCTACACCCATGTAAAAAGGTACAAATATGATAATTATCATACTCCATTATTAATATCATCATTCCCAAAATAATACAGGGTTCAATGTACAGATAAAATACTTCCATAAGAATCCGGATATTACATACTCTCCTACTAAAAAGGAGTTTCGTCCCGAAACTCAAGACGAAAATAACTCGGGATATCTGGACTTCATGCCATCTTCCGTTTCCCATGTGGCTTCTTCCACTCCATGGCGTGACCATTGAACTTTGACCAAAACGATGGGTTTGTTTCTCAACTGCTTAACTCGACTCTCGAGTATCTTGACCGGTCTTTCTTCAAACGTCCCATCCTGTGCGACTTCGATCTCGCCGAAATCAATGATATGACTGGGATCTGGTACATACCTCCGTAATTGGGATACGTGGAACACGTTATGAACATGGCACAATGACGGCGGCAATGCCAATCTATATGCCAACTCTCCAACTCTCTCAAGGATCTCAAATGGTCCGATATATCTCGGACTTAGCTTTCCTTTCCTTCCAAAACGGAATATTCCCCGAGTAGGTGAAACCTTTAAAAGTACGTGATCTCCAATACTGAACTCCAAAGGGCGACGGCGTACGTCTGCGTAAGATTTCTGGCGACTCTGGGCGGTCAACAGCCTTTCACGAATCAAGGCTATCTTCTCTCGAGTCTGCACGATCAAATCTGGTTCTGTTCTGATCAAGTCCGATGAATCGTCCCAGCATAGGGGCAATCTGCATCTCCTCCCGTATAATGCCTCAAACGGTGCCATCTTAATGGAAGCATGCCAACTATTGTTGTAGGTAAATTCAATCAACGGTAGATGAATTTCCCAATCAGTTGACCAATCTAAGGCACAAGCCCTCAGCATATCTTCCACCGTTTGAATAGTCCTCTCGGATTGTCCATCAGTCTGTGGGTGATAAGCTGTGCTGAAGTTCAATTCGGTCCCCAAGGCCTTATGAACTGCTTTCCAAAAGTGAGACACAAAACGGCCGTCTCGATCAGAGACAATGGTTTTCGGCGTACCATGCAATCGAACTATCTCCGAAATAAATACTCGTGCCAACCTCTCTGGTCCCCACGTGTCCTTAATGCCTAGGAAATGAGCTGATTTGGTTAAACGATCAACTATCACCCAAATCATGTTCATTCCCGTCTTGGTCCTCGGCATACTAGTGATAAAATCCATCGATATGTCCTCCCACTTCCATTCGGGAATCGGGAGCGGTTTCAGCATTCCGGCAGGCCGTTGATGCTCGATCTTAACCTGCTGACAAGTTAAGCATTTCGAAACATAGTTCGCTACACCTTTCTTCATGTTGCCCCACCAGAAATTTTGCTTCAAGTCTTTATACATCTTACTGGTGCCCGGGTGGATAGAATAGGGCGAACTGTGAGCTTCCTTCATAATCGTCTGTTTCAGAACATCATCATCGGGAACACAGAGTCGGTTCTGAAATCTCAAAACTCCATCATCATGAATTATGAATCCGGGGGCCTTTCCTTTGATCACTTCATCACGTAACCGAATCATCAGAGGATCATCTGTCTGTCTAGATTTGATTCCTTCGGTTAATGATGAAGTTATATCCATCACGCACAGCTGTCCTTGGACTCTTTGTAACCATACTTCAATTCCTTCACGAATCATTTCTCGTTGAAGGCTAAGTTGGGAGGTCAGCGTCTCCAGCATCTGAATAGAAACAGGCTTGCGGCTAAGTACATCGGCCACTACATTCGCTTTGCCTGGATGATACAAAATCTCCAAGTCGTAGTCCTTAATCAGCTCTAACCATCTCCTTTGCCGCATGTTCAACTCTTTCTGACTGAAGATATATTTGAGACTCTTGTGATCTGTAAAGATCTGGCAGTGAGTCCCGTACAGATAATGTCTCCAGATCTTCAAAGCAAAAACTGCTGTTGCTAGCTCCAAATCATGTGTTGGGTAATTCACTTCATAAGGTTTCAACTGTCGTGAAGCATAAGCGATCACCTTATCATTCTGCATCAATACACATCCGAGTCCTTGGTTCGAAGCATCACTGTAAACTATGAATCCTCCAGTCCCTTGTGGAAGTGATAAAATTGGTGCTGTCGTCAATCTCTTCTTCAATTCATCAAAACTAGCCTGACACGACTCGTTCCACTCAAACTTTTGAGTTTTCTGCAGGAGTCGAGTAAGTGGGCGGGAGATTTTGGAAAACCCTTCCACGAACCGACGATAATACCCAGCGAGTCCTAAGAAACTTCGGACTTCTTTCACGTTCTTTGGAGGCTTCCAATCCATAATTGCTTCGATCTTCTGAGGATCTACTCATACTCCTTCAGCTGACACCACATGGCCGAGGAACATTACTTCTTTTAGCCAGAATTCGCACTTAGAAAGTTTGGCGTACAATTGCTCGCTTCTCAAAAGTTCTAGTACAATCCGCAAATGCTGTGCATGCTCTTCCGGGTTCTTAGAATATACCAGAATGTCATCAATGAACACGACCATAAATTTATCCAAATATTCGATGAACACTCGGTTCATCAACTGCATGAATACAGCAGGTGCATTAGTGAGACCAAATGGCATCACTACAAACTCATAATGTCCGTAGCGAGTTCTGAACGCTGATTTCGGAACATCAAATTCCTTAATCCTCAGCTGATGATACCCTGACCTTAGATCGATTTTAGAAAATACTGTTGCCCCTTGCAACTGGTCAAACAGATCATCAATCCGTGGCAACGGATACTTGTTCTTAATCGTCATCTTGTTCAGCTCTCGATAGTCAATACATAGTCGAAGCGATCCATCCTTCTTTCGGACAAAAAGAAGTGGCGCTCCCCAGGGTGAAACGCTTGGCTGAATATAGCCTTTGTCCAGTAACTCCTACAGTTGCTTCTTCAGTTCATACATCTCAGTAGGTGCCATACGATACGGCGCCTTGGAAATTGGTGTAGCTCCGGGTTCCAGCTCAATGGTAAATTCCACATCCCTTCGTGGAGGTAGTCCAGGTAACTCATCAGGAAATACATCTGGAAATTCGTTCACAACAGGAATGGATGAAAGTTCCACAATTTCGTCTTCTTTCTTCATTGCATAGCACTAGTATCCGATACAGCCCTGTTTTAACAATTTGACAGCTTTCATCGCTTTGATCAATTTTCCTGAGCTGCCCGGTTTCCATCCCTCAAACAGAATTTCGGAACCGTCGTCAGCGATCAGCAATATATTCCTCCTTCGGTAGTTTACAATTGCTCCATATCGATTAAGCCAATCGTCTCCGAGTATCAGGTCATCTCCTTGCATTTCTATCACGATCAGATTTGAGAGCCACTCTCTGCCTCCAAATGATACAGGGAAATTTCTAGTTTCTAGATTTCCGACAATCCTCTCTCCACTCGGTAAACCAACAACATAAGGTTCACAAGTATGAAAACCGGAAATATTTAAACGATTTACACAAGACAAGGATATAAAAGAATGCGTAGCTCCTGTATCGAATAAAACGCTAACTGGCTGGGAAAGGATCTGGACAGTACCTGATGCGACAAAGAAGATCTCGATCGTCTGTCCTCCTCATCTCGTACAGACGTGGGGGAGCAGATCCGGCACTCGATGTCCCCTTTCGGTCCCATTGTCCTCTGCCTCGTCCGCAGCCAAAGTTTTGAGGCATCTGAACACTTTGTTGCGTCTGTTGGATACTAGCTTCCTTTTGAACTGGCTGTGATGAACGGGTTCCATTATACTTAGTGGCGTCCTTACAAAACATCGCACGGTGCCCTTACTGTCCGCACTCAAAACATGTAACTGGATTGCGCAAACAATCACGCCAAAGGTGGCCTGGGCGACCACAGTTAAAGCACTTCCTAGCTGTATCCGTCGTGGCTGACATTGTTCCGTAATTCTTTCCGCTCTTAGATGGGTGCGGAGGTTTCTTGAAAGAAAAAGAAGACTGGGCCTTGCGGGGTCCACTGCTCTTGTGCTCTGTAAAAGTACCAGAGACTTTTTGTTTCTTCGACTCCATAAACTTCTCCATTGCTGCTTCTTTTATTTCGTACGCCAATGCCTTATCCTGGTATTGGCGGAGAGTGGTACATTCAAAACCGGACATGTACCTCTGGATTTCTGGTTTCATTCTCATTTCAAAATGAAACATCATCTCCGCATCTGTTCTGACCAGATGTCGAACAAATGCTAATTGCTGGTTAAACGTCTTAATCGTCTGGGATACGGGTTCATCTGCTGGCTGAGCGGAGAAAAATTCTCGAATTTTGGCTTCCCTCACAGGACGAGGCCAATACTGAGCTTCCATCATCGTTTTAAATTCCGTCCAATTGGCATTATGATCTGCAGGTCGGATAGCTTCCCACCACTCGGATGCTTCCCCTATCAGAAAGTACTGGGCAATAGGAGCTCTCCTGTCGTCCGGGCAATTAATTCCAGCAAAAATTTTCTCCAGTTCCTTCAACCAATGGTCCCAAGTGGGAGTCTCGGAAAAGCCATCAAATTTGGGTGGTTGCATCTTTGCCACTTCTTGTAACCATCGGTCACCTCGATTTCCCATTTCTGGAATCCTTTGTTGTCCATCTCCTCGCCAATTCGCCGCCACTTGCATTCGGTCCACGACCTGAGCGAACTGAGTCATCTGGTTCACGACTTGACGAAGGATTTCTGGTACACCAGGTTCCGGTTCGTTATTAATAGATTGTTGCGGCTCGCCTGAGCTATGACTGGCCTGGTTAGAAGGCGACGCTTCTCTTTCAGCATTTCTTCGTTCGCGTCCACGACCGCGACCACGTACACGTCCGCCTCTCAACATACTGTAAGCATAAATATTCAATATACAGGAAATAACATCGTTCTAATATTCGAGTATAAAGAGACACAATATGTAAAGAACGAGATAGAGTTTAGGAACTTACAACCACCTTCGCATGAAGACGTAGGCAGTACAGTGATGTCATTCACGGCCGGTTACCTCAAAAGCTTAAATGACCCCTATTTTAACCCAATGGCCAAGATATCCAAAATCTTAGCTCCGATACCATATTCTGTAACACCCCCGATATATTCAGGAATATTACAGCGCCGTAAATCCTTTACATAAGAATTTACAAGGCTGAATAAAGGATTTGACAATAACAGATACCAGTTTATGAAATTTCTGAAATAAAATTCAACCGACTGGTTAAAAAAAACGAAATTACAAATATTCCAAGAAGAGTTATTATTACATCACTAAAATCCAAACATTATAAATCAACGACGTACTCGAGTACTTATTAAAACAACCAACAAATAACAGACAGTAAACCCGGCCGGAACATCACTCTGCACCCTTGTCGTCATGCATCTCCAGTGGTTGTTTCCCCACTCTCCTGGATCCTGAACATACACAAATGTTCACCCCCGAAGGGGTTAGCACAACGATGCTAGTACAAGTACAATAATCATACAACAGTGATATAATCAACAATTATATCATAACAAGTTTCTCCAACGAGAATATTCACAACACATATCATATCATAACAGTTTCAACATACTGATGGTATTCCAACGATCCAACAAGACACAGCCTATAGATTCCCATGATGATCCCGGACCAACACATGGTGGAACTACCTGTCCAACGATCCAGCGCACACAGCTATAGATTCCCATGATGATTCCAGTCGGATCAACACATGGTGGACATATAATCACAACATATTTACACGATACAATCACATTGTCATAATATAAACATTTCTAGTTAGAATACTTGCCTCAGTTCGAAGACAAGAACAATACTTCCACGAGAACGAAACGCTCGAAGGTTGCCCCTCTCGATCAATTACGTAGCAAAGTTCGAACCTTAAATAAGAGAAATAACATGGAATTCATCTTAGGTCGAACGAACATCTAACAATCCGAATTACGGTTGAGAGTCTATAAAACGAAAATCGTCGATTTAAATAACGTACGTTACATGTCCTCTGTAACGTACGTTAAACTTACTCGTTAGCGTACGTAAACTATGAAGTCTAGCGTACGCTAACCATATACCAACAGTTCCTCTCTGATCAGTCGACTTGACTCGTCTGATAGTATAACGTACGTTACGTTCCAAACGTAGCGTACGTTAACAACGTCATATAACGTACGTTAGTAACCAATCTTAACATACGTTAATCATGCATGTCAGTTTCTCACTGGGCAGATGACTGGCTCGATTAGTGACGAAGTATTACGAAATCCTTAGTGAGTAATCTAATATATCTTCAAATATATATCATACTCATGAATGATCTACGGATTAATATCTTCAATTTCAAGAATACGGATGTTATCGTAATACTATTTTCAATCTTGATCGCAATACTCATGCAAGATTCGGTTGGTCTAAGGTTGATGTATTTGATCTAATATCGTCATTAAATCCAGGCTTATACTGATGGTGAACTACTTATTCCATCTATGCAAGTAAGATTACAACTATGATGATTCTTTCCAAAATCCATTTGGTAAAAGTGGAAATCGGCACTAAGTCTACGATGAAAATGACGATAACCTTTGATACGGTTTATAATCCACTATTCTCATCTTTGTCACAACAAGGTTCAACTTCGGTGTTCTAAACCATAATAATTCGATCATCATAGTTTAAATATGATACTAGGTCGCATACGTCGTCAAAGTGATCTACTATTCTTGGTAGAGTGATCATATCATCTATAACAACATAACTTCAAAGTTGGAAGTAGTATAACATACCTTAAGAGGAAGAAAATACTGAGACTATAAGTAAAATCCAACTCCGGTTGCTTCAACGCCGACTCGTGATGATTTCCACTCCAAAGTCCAATATAAGTAGTCTTCAATGATCAAGTAGCATCATACAATCTCAATAACTCAGTAAAAAATGATCTAAGGGTGTTAAAAGAGGTTGGAAATCTTCTGGGGACGAATATGGTGAAGTTTAGGGGCAAAAGGACGAGCTGAAATGAAATGGGGTGCTGCTCCTTTTATAACTTTCTGAGTGTTACGTACGCTAGGACTTCTTCATAACGTACGTTATCGTTCAAAATAGTTCACTATCTTGTTTCTGGACTTTATTACGTACGCTACACTAATAGTGTTACGTACGTAACTCATATAATTTGCGTACGCTACACAATGTCCATAACGTACGTTAAAGTCCGTTGACTTAAAAAGTGTCCAGGTTCATGCCGTGCGAATCTGGTGGGTATCTTGGTCGAGCCCACCACCATTTACCCCATGTGCTAGCCGGCTTACCCAATAATTGACTGCATTACGTACGCTACGCTTCATCCGTAGCGTACGTTAACATTAACAGGTTACGTACGTTAAGTTACATTCTTAACGTACGTTACCACGTATATGCATGGAGAGAAATTTACATGTTGCTACACCCATGTAAAAAGATACAAATATGATAATTATCATACTCCATTATTAATATCATCATTCCCAAAATAATACAGGGTTCAATGTACAGATAAAATACTTCCATAAGAATCCGGATATTACAGCAACAACCTCCGGTCGAACATCTAATGCGGGACTATGCAAAACCAGTGGTGAACACCGCCATTTCATGCATCCAATTAGCACCGGCCGCAAGGAACTACCACATACGCGGATTTCACATCGAACAATTGCCCCCATTTCACGGATTAGCACGAGAGGATCTGTTATCATTCATCCGAGACTTCTATGTGGCGATTGATAACTTCCCATTGAACGGATTGAGCGAGGATCAACTACGGATGAAGTGCTTCTCTTATACACTCAAGGATGGGGCGAAACAATGGTTGATGACTTTGGCGCCCGGATCACTAAGAACATGGGATGAAGTTTACAATAAATTCATTACCAAGTACTTCTCCCATTCAAAGACTACGCAATTGAGAACTCAAATCTCAACTTTTGGACAACAAGATGGAGAGGCATTTCACGAAGCTTGGGACCGATTCAAAATGCTACTCATTCAATGCCCACACCATCACTATCCGCTCCAACTACTTAATCAATTCTTCTATGACGGATTGACTCAATATTGCCAAGGAGCGGTAGATAATGCAGCCGGTGGTTCGTTTTGGGGTTTGACGGAGAGGCAAGCGTATGATGTGTATGAAACATTGGGAGCAAATTCTCAACAAAAAAGTGTACGTGTTCGTAGGGGAGCCGTGCACCAAGTGAGCGAGAAGGACGAGATGCAATCTAAAATCGATGAGTTGACAAATGAACTAAGACAACTCAAGACTCAAAATAAACCTTCTAGCTCACGAGTTTGTGAGATTTGCGAAGCACCCGGACATGATGCCAATTCATGCCCTCATACTTTTCCGGGAGAACAAACCGAACAAGTTAATTGGGCTATGGGACAAAGCACGGGAAGGCCCGAATGGGAAGAGAGAAGAAATAATTATGGCGGAAACGCAAGAAATGTACCTCTCCCAAATACTTATCATCCTGGGCTAAGAAACCATCCGAATTTCTCATGGAGAAACAACAACCCGGTGCCATACGACACAAGCACCCAAGCTCAATACAACGGAGGAAACCGAGCCCAACAACCTGATCGGTCAAAAACTTGTCCTAAAAATAGGAGTTTTTGAGTCGCTCGCAAATATATACGAGGTAGAAGTAGTTGTGGTGAGTTCTACCAAGGTCTTTTCTCTCGAGGATTGTCCAACAGGGCTTCGTATAATATTTTGTATAGATTGCAAGAAATAAATACTAAAATATACTAAAATATATTTTTTTGGTTTTTAAATTAACTAAATTAAAATGCACTATATTTTAAACCAAACTATTTTTTAATAAGACTATTTTATATATGACTATTTTAATAAGACTATTTATATTAGAATATTTATACTAGACTATTTATACTAGACTATTTTTAACTAGACTATTTATACTAGACTATTTATATTAAGACTATTTTTAACTAGACTATTTATAGTAAATTATTTTTAACTAGTGAAAATGAATAAAATTAAAATGAGTTGGGAATTTATAAAATCTAGGGAATACGGGTTCATTAAATTAGATTTTTAATTAAGTATCGGAATTGATTTATACGGATATAAAAGAAAAAAATGAATGTTTATCGAGTAATCAACTTTTCACCTCTGTACTTTCGTAATCAAAGATGTCTTAATCACTTTTGCTTTTTTAAGATGTTGATAACAAGATTAACACTTGATAGATTGAAAAAATGTGTTTCCAATACACTTAACAATCAATCAAGGAGGTTTCATCAATCTCTATTTAAACCAATTAGTCCTTTCATTTCTCTAACTTGACTATTTTTAGGATAAACGATCGTTCATCGAGTAATAAACTTTTCACCTTTGTACTTTCGTAATCAAAGGTGTCTTAACCACTTTCGCAATCTTAAGATGTTGATAACAAGATTAACATTTGATAGATTGAAAAGATATGTTTCCAATTCACTCAACAATCAATCAAGAATGTTTCATTAGTAAAAATAGGATATGATCAATCTCTATTTAAACCAATTAGTCCTAAAAATAGTTTAAATCAATAAAACACTCAATATATAACCTAATAGAAATCCCCCTTCCCCTAGGAAGAAAGATTAGCTACTCATTGGTTTATACATACTAAAATTATAATGGAAATAATTTATATATATAATATATATAGAAATTTTTAATTACTAGAACTTAATGACAATAGATAAAACTTACTTGAATATGATGAATCAAAGTGCAAGAAACAAACTTCAAAATATAACTTCAAACTTGTTTAAAGGTTACAAGCTTACAAAAATTGAAAGTAAAATACTAAGTGCTTATTGATCAGCACTTTTCAATTACAAACTAAATGAAAGAAAAACGTCAAACCAAAAATGAAATACAAACTAAAATTGAGAGTTCTAAGGAAAATATATTGCTAAAAGAAAGGAGTATTTCTTAGCAAGAAGATGATTGAGAATTGGTTATTGGTGATTTTGCAATGGATGAAGATGTCCTTTTATAGGTGATTTTCAAGAATACAATTGATTATTTAATTCAAAATATCTATTGTAATATCTTTGATTAATTCTTTGTTCACACTTCACCCATGTCTTTGAATTTTCAGATTTTTGACCAAAAAAAATTTCTTGTGGTTGAGTTCACAAGTTGGTCAAAAGTGGACTATTTTTGCATGGCATCTGCTGAAAAACGGCGATGAAAAACGGCTCAGTTTGCCCCGTGTTGTGCGCCGTTTTGTGGTGACTCGGTCTCTTCCGGAATACGCGCGAGGACACGGCGCTAAATGCCGGCCGTGTGTGAAACGGCCCAAGACACGGCCCTTGTTGCGCCGTATGTGAAACGGCCTACATAACACGATCCTGTTTGCGCCGTGTTGTAGGTCGTTTTGCTTTGAAAATTTCCCATCGTTGGATTTGATCTTGTTTTCCGTCCTTTTTGATGCTTCATGTCAGTAATCTGTAAAATAACCATTTTTAGCTCATGTTTGGACATATCTGTAAAATATATATTTTTAATCACAAATCAGTACAATTATGCCCGGAAAAATGAAAATTTTGTATATGAATTTTAGATCAATTATGCACTAATCAAATACCCCACACTTAAATTCTTGCTAGTCCCGAGCAAGACTCTTTATTAATCACACACAAAATAAAAATTAAAATAAGACATAAAATAAAAAATAAAAAAATAATACACACAAATTTAAGAAAAATAATTATATATAAAGATAAAAAGAGATCAAAATGCCATTAATACACAATAACCAACTTTATACAGTAGATAGAAATGAATCAAGATTCAAAATAAATCTACTAACGATTTTGAAGTTAAAACACGGTTTTTATTTTTGTAATTCCAAAATGCAAGGTTTCCCCCCCAAAAGGTTGATTATTTCTTTCCCACTCGTGACTTCACACGACTCCCTTTATTGGTTGCTCTCGATCACTCGTTTATTTTTCGACTTAATATGAAGAAGAATTTCATCGGCGTCATCAAATATTGTGATTTTTTACGAAATTGAGTGTATTGAAATTCAGCCGCTAATTAATTCAGATCTTACTCATAAACTACATCCCTTTTAGTGATAGCTTTCACACTGTTATTTGCTAACGTGTAGCTCTTTTCACCAACACAATTTCTATCTTTTTTTTAAAAGGTGATAGCTTTCACACCGTTATTTGCTAACGTGTAGCTCTTTTCACCAATTTTTCTGTGAGACGGCAGCTACGCACAAACAATGGTTAGTCCTTTATTTTTCGCAAAATTTTAAGACCCCCAAAATTAGGCATTTATTCTTTCAATACTTCTCATTTTTGTCATTTTTTTTAGGTGATAGCTTTCACACCGTTATTTGCTAACGTGTAGCTCTTTTCACCAATGACTCCTTTTTTTTTAGGGAATAGAATTTTTGCAGAAAATCATTTATTAGTTAAACATGAAAAATAAAAAATTCCACAAATTAAGTAAATTTCAGTTCTATTTTTCATCAACCGACTGATTCTTCTTTTCTCAAGGTAACGAATGACTCGATTTTATATGATAACTACAAGGCTTGGAAAGAGAGATTAAGGCTCAAAAAATTTTGGAATATACAATTTTTTACCGGTTAAAACAATTTTAGAAGCTTGTATATAGCTAAATTATTGGTGTTATGGC
Organism: Orobanche coerulescens; assembly: GCA_033398695.1. Taxonomy (NCBI): domain Eukaryota; kingdom Viridiplantae; phylum Streptophyta; class Magnoliopsida; order Lamiales; family Orobanchaceae; genus Orobanche; species Orobanche coerulescens. The sequence goes on from CM065803.1 coordinate 60,268,152, forward strand.
CAGATCTAGAAATCTCACAAATAAACAAAATATATATATATATATATATATAAATATACATAAAAAAAAATCAAAGCCAAATAACAAAAATAATCAAATCACACCACAATAATTAAAACATACCACCCCCAAACTTGAAAATAAAACTGTCCTCAGTTTTTAGAAATGAAAAATAAGTGAGAAAACAGAAAACTCCCTCAAATGAAAGTTGATGCTTGTGCTAACGCCATTTTGGATCTGCATGAAAAAAATATACGAGGCAAACAAGAACAACAAGAAAAATATACCCGGAAGTATAACACAATTTTTAAGATGCGCTTCAGGAAAGTCCGAAGAGTCGCCTTACGCTGCCATCAATGCTTTTATTAAAAACAAAAAAAAAATTACGGCAATAAAAATAACAATACATAAATCGCGAATAGATGCGCGTCAAGAGATCAAAAGAAACTCCTTAAGCTGCCATCATTTAGCACGATTTTTACACACGACAGAAAGTAAAAATAACAAGAGGTTTGATATGGGGTATCAAAGGGAAAGGAATGAATCCACTTTTCGTTTTCTCACGGTGAGATCTTCCATCCAGACAATATTAGCTAGAGCTGGATCTGGTTGAGGAACAAATTCAATGAGTTTTTTGATTAGCTCTTCTGGTGTTGTTGCAACGACTATGATTCGTTTAGCACGCTCGGAAATAAAACCATTTTCAGCAGAGTAGTCGATGAAAGATAGTAAACCATCAAAGAAACCATTGACATTAAGCAGACCTATTGGTTTTTGATGAACATTTAGCTGGGCTCTGGTAACCACATGAAAAAGTTCCTCAAGGGTGCCAAAACCACCGGGAAGGGTGATAAAGGCGCCAGAATTATTTATCATGTGAGTTATGCGATCTTGCATATTTACAGATCTAAACTCATCTCCAATAGTTGACCCGGTGATTTTACTTTCAGCCAGAGGTTTTGGAATTACTCCCAACACTCTTACTCCTTCCATATAGGCAGAAGCAGCAGCTCGTCCCATTAATCCTAGACTTCCTCCTCCATAAACTACATGAATGCATTTTTCTCCTAAAGTACGACCCAAGTTGTGGGCTGCTTCAGTAAAGCATGCATCTTTTCCATAACTAGCTCCACCAAAAATGCAGACTGAGTTAAATCTTTTTGTGGAAGATGATGATTCCATTTTTGAAAAGAAATTATTAAGAGAGAAACAGAGAAAAGTGCAAGTTTGAGGGATGAATAAAAGAAACAAGCACAATGTTTATTTATAGAAGAAAAAGAAGGTAAAAATTGTTTAACAAGTTTGTGATTGCGTTGATTGCGCTTCAACTACTCAATAGAATAATGAATGCATTTATCGTGTATCACATTTTTTATTCAGAAAATCTCACCATACGACAAAAATAAAAGATACTAACGCGTATGCACAATAGTTGTGATTGTGGCTCACATCTTCCTCTGATTTCACGTTCAGAAATGGCCTAAACGCCTTCTATGAGTCGGGGAGAAGCTTCCCATCCATTTTTCTTACAAATTGGCAAACAGGGTCTTTTAACGTCAGATTCCCAAGACGTTGTTCATATTCTGGTTTGAATTTATTCCACAAACATCGAATTCCGTAATATACAAGTCCACTAGGATGCGTGTCAAGAGAAATTTCGATATTATCTAAATTCTCTTTATTCAGACCATCCTTAATGAACTGAATTTTATCTTCTCTGTTTGTAGATGGAATTCCTAAAGATCGACATTTTAAATTACAGTTCCATCTAGCACATTTATAGCAAACGGCTATTATCTTTGCTCGTCGTTTCTTTGCATATGAACTTTTTCCAACCCCTGGTAAAAATCTAGTCGGTGTTTATGTGAATTCACCTTCTATTCTTACTTTGGCTTCGATAATGAATCTTATGTCAAAAGGTATGCTTTTATTCATAAGAAACCTCATCCTTTCAAGCCTTGTCTTGTAAATCTTTAAAATTGCATTTTAAATCTTTTTTCAATTTTATACAATGTTTCTTCCATGACAAAAAAAATTAAAATGAAAAACGATAAAATATCTACAAATATCAGTTGTTTGTGGGAAACTGAAAAATCCGACTTTGATAGTCACGGAGTACCGTTATCCGCCACTTGACCGGACAGAAGAATAAAAGATGCAGAAATAAAGAAAGATAAAATAACAAGATATAAACAAAACTATAAAAAAAATTATATTTGGCCTAAAACAATCCCCGGCAACGGCGCCAAAATTTGATCGGTCAAAAACTTGTCCTAAAAATAGGAGTTTTTGAGTCGCTCGCAAATATATACGAGGTAGAAGTAGTTGTGGTGAGTTCTACCAAGGTCTTTTCTCTCGAGGATTGTCCAACAGGGCTTCGTATAATATTTTATATAGATTGCAAGAAATAAATACTAAAATATACTAAAATATATTTTTTTGGTTTTTAAATTAACTAAATTAAAATGCACTATATTTTAAACCAAACTATTTTTTAATACGACTATTTTATATAAGACTATTTTAATAAGACTATTTATATTAGAATATTTATACTAGACTATTTATACTAGACTATTTTTAACTAGACTATTTATATTAAGACTATTTATACTAGATTATTTATATTAAGACTATTTTTAACTAGACTATTTATAGTAAATTATTTTTAACTAGTGAAAATGAATAAAATTAAAATGAGTTGGGAATTTATAAAATCTAGGGGAATACGGGTTCATTAAATTAGGTTTTTAATTAAGTATCGGAATTGATTTATACGGATATAAAAGAAAAAACGAATGTTTATCGAGTAATCAACTTTTCACCTCTGTACTTTCGTAATCAAAGATGTCTTAATCACTTTTGCTTTTTTAAGATGTTCATAACAAGATTAACACTTGATAGATTGAAAAGATGTGTTTCCAATACACTTAACAATCAATCAAGGAGGTTTCACTAGTAGAAATAGAATATGATCAATCTCTATTTAAACCAATTAGTCCTTTCATTTCTCTAACTTGACTATTTTTAGGATAAACGATCGTTCATCGAGTAATCAACTTTTCACCTCTGTACTTTCGTAATCAAAGGTGTCTTAACCACTTTCGCAATCTTAAGATGTTGATAACAAGATTAACATTTGATAGATTGAAAAGATATGTTTCCAATTCACTCAACAATCAATCAAGAAGGTTTCATTAGTAAAAATAGGATATGATCAATCTCTATTTAAACCAATTAGTCCTAAAAATAGTTTAAATCAATCAAATACTCAATATATAACCTAATAGAAATCCTCCTTCCCCTAGGAAGAAAGATTAGCTACTCATTGTTTTATACATACTAAAATTATAATGGAAATAATTTATATATATAATATATATAGAAATTTTTAATTACTAGAACTTAATGACAATAGATAAAACTTACTTGAATATGATGAATCAAAGTGCAAGAAACAAACTTCAAAATATAACTTCAAACTTGTTTAAAGGTTACAAGCTTATAAAAATTGAAAGTAAAATACTAAGTGCTTATTGATCAAGCACTTTTCAATTACAAACTAAATGAAAGAAAAACGTCAAACCAAAAATGAAATACAAACTAAAATTGAGAGTTCTAAGGAAAATATATTGCTAAAAGAAAGGAGTATTTCTTAGCAAGAAGATGATTGAGAATTGGTTATTGATGATTTTACAATGGATGAAGATGTCCTTTTATAGGTGATTTTCAAGAATACAATTGATTATTTAATTCAAAATATCTATTGTAATATCTTTGATTAATTCTTTGTTCACACTTCACCCATGTCTTTGAATTTTCAGATTTTTGACCAAAAAAAATATCTTGTGGTTGAGTTCACAAGTTGGTCAAAAGTGGACTATTTTTGCATGGCATCTGCTGAAAAACGGCGATGAAAAATGGCCCAGTTTGCCCCGTGTTGTGCGCCGTTTTGTGGTGACTCGGTCTCTTCCGGAATACGCGCGAGGACACGGCGCTAAATGCCGTCCGTGTGTGAAACGGCCCAAGACACGGCCCTTGTTGCGCCGTATGTGAAACGGCCTACATAACACGGTCCTGTTTGCGCCGTGTTGTAGGTCGTTTTGCTTTGAAAATTTCCCGTCGTTGGATTTGATCTTGTTTTCCGTCCTTTTTGATGCTTCATGTCAGTAATCTGTAAAATAACCATTTTTAGCTCATGTTTGGACATATCTGTAAAATATATATTTTTAATCACAAATCAGTACAATTATGCCCGGAAAAATGAATATTTTGTATATGAATTTTAGATCAATTATGCACTAATCACAACCAACGCGAAGTGAACCACCTCCACAACAAAGGAACTCTCTTGAGGAGAGTATAGCAGCATTCATTAAGGAGAGCAAGGAAAACCGAGAGGAGAACAATAAAAGGTTCGAATCCTTAGAAGCTTCGATGAAGAAAATGGAGATCCAAATTGGGCAACTTGCTACCGAGGCACGTAGACAAGAAAGGGGTAAACTACCGAGTCAACCCGAGCAAGCTCAAGCCATTACCACTCTCCGAAGTGGTAAAGTGATTAATAAAGAAGTTAATTCCGAAGTAAAAGAAAGAGGCGATGAGAAAGAAGATGAGTCGGGAAATCAAGAAGAGAAAATAGACGAAGCAACTTCAACTTCCAAGCTTCACAAATCCGCTTAACCATATAAGCCACCAATTCCTTTTCCGAGCCGACTTAGAAAAGCAAAGCAAGATGAGCAATTTTCTGAAATCAACGACATGCTTTCGAAGGTTCATGTCAACTTACCTCTTTTGGATGTTGTGAAGAACATTCCCGCTTATACAAAATTTTTCAAAGAGTTGACCTCGAACAAAAGAAGATACAATGGGAACGAGAAAGTGGTGCTCTACGAGGTAGAAGCAAGGGGTCAAAAGAAAGGCGACCCCAGAAGTTTTATGATCGACATTACTATGGGAGACAAGAGAGTTGCTCGTGGGATGTTAGATTTGGGGGCAAGTGTGAATCTCATGCCATACTCGACCTATTTGAGGCTTGGACTTGGGGGAATCAAACCGACAAGAATGACTCTTCAAATGGCAGATAGGTCGGTGAAATACCCCAAGGGAGTCATTGAAGACCTATTGGTGCAAGTGGACAAATTGGTGATTCCGTCCGATTTTGTTATCTTAGAGATGAGCGATTTCGGGACAAGCGAAAATGAAGGGACAATACTTCTAGGACGTCCATTCATGCGAACAACAAAAACAATCGTCGATGTTGATGAAGGAAAGGTCACCATGACCGTCTTGGGCGAAACCGTGGAAATCAACGTGTTCGGTTCATCTCCTATCCCTTCTCATATTTATGCTTCCATGATGTGAATTTTGTTGATTGCATTGATTCTTTGGTTGATGATATATATTTTCATGATGATGTAGGTGACACGTTGCATGATGCTCTAACTGTTGAGCATGATATGGGGCTTAATAATCTAGAAATTGAAGAATATGTTGCATTGTTAGATAATTCCAAAATAATTGATGAAGTTGACGGTTTTAAGATACCATTGGAATTAAAATTTAAGGAGCCCATTGAAATCACCCCACGCCAACTTGAATTGAAAGAACTTCCGGCACATCTTAAATATGTTTTCTTAGGCAAAAGTGACACTTACCCTGTAATTGTCTCTTCCGAATTAACTCCCTTGCAAGAAAACAAATTAGTAGAAGTTCTAACTAAGTTAAAGGAAGCGATTGGGTGGAGTATTTCCGATATCAAGGGAATAAGTCCTGTTAGGTGCATGCATAAGATAATTCTTGAAGAAAATGTTAAACCAGTTAGGCAACCTCAAAGGCGTTTGAATCCGAACATGCAGGAAGTTGTGAAAAAAGAAGTTTTGAAATTGCTAGATGTCGGAGTCATCTACCCGATATCCGACAGTAAGTGGGTGAGTCTTGTGTATGTAGTGCCTAAGAAATCTGGAATAACGGTGGTTCGTAATGATAAAAATGAATTGGTGCCCACTAGAACGGTAACCGGTTGGAGGATGTGCATTGATTACCGGAAATTAAATGCCGTAATAAAAAAGGATCATTTTCCTATTCCTTTCATTGATCAAATGTTGGAACGTTTAGCTGGGCATGATTATTACTGTTTTCTAGATGGTCTTTCAGGTTTCTATCAAATTCCCATTGCTCCGGAGGATCAAGAGAAGACCACTTTCACTTGCCCTTTTGGCACCTTTGCCTTTAGGAGGATGCCGTTTGGTCTTTGCAATGCTCCCGCTACTTTTCAAAGGTGCATGCTATCTATATTCTCCGACTTGTTAGAAAAATCCATCGAGGTATTCATGGACGACTTTTCTGTGTTTGGAACCACTTTCGATGATTGTTTAAATAATTTGACTATTGTGCTAGAACGATGTATTGAGTGTAATCTTACACTTAGTTGGGAAAAGAGTCATTTTATGGTAAAACAAGGTCTTGTTCTAGGTCATATGGTTTCCAATAAAGGAATGGAGGTTGATAAGGCTAAAGTCGATTTAATTGTTAAATTACCTCCACCTTCATGTGTCAAAGAGGTTCGAAGATTTTTAGGGCATGCCGGGTTTTATAGGCGTTTTATTAAAGATTTTTCGAAAATTGCCCGCCCTTTGAGTAACCTTTTGTGCAAAGATGCTAAATTTGATTTTACCGAGGAATGTTTAGTCGGTTTCAACGCTTTGAAAGAAAAGTTAACTTCCACACCTATTGTTGTCGCTCCCGATTGGTCTCTCCCGTTTCAAATTATGTGTGATGCGTCTGACTTTGCTATAGGTGCCATTTTGGGGCAAAGAGTGAATAAATTTTTCCACGTGATTTACTATGCGAGCAAAACGCTCGATGAAGCTCAGGCTAATTACACCACCACGGAAAAAAAGAATTTAGCCGTTGTGTTTTCTTTAGACAAATTTCGATCCTACTTGGTTGGCTCAAAAGTGATTGTGCATACGGATCACGCCGCATTGAAATATTTATTAAAAAAATCCGATGCAAAACCAAGATTGATTCGGTGGGTTCTTCTACTGCAAGAATTTGATTTGGAATTCAAAGATAAAAAGGGGTCGGAAAACGTAGTGGCCGACCATCTATCTAGGCTAACCTAGGGAGATAATTTTAAGCTTGATAATCATTTGCCAATTGTTGAAACTTTCCCCGATGAGCAATTATTCGATGTAACAAGGACACCTTGGTATGCTGATATTGTCAACTACATTGTTAGTGGTGTTTTGCAGCCCGACTTAACCTATCAAGGGAAGAAGAGGTTTGTTTCCATGTGCAGGCATTACTTTTGGGACGAGCCCTACTTATTCAGGCTGGGGCCTGATCAGATATTCCGACGTTGTGTCCCGGAGGAAGAGCACGAGATCATATTGTTATTTTGCCATGAGTTGCACTGTGGGGGACATTTTAGCGCAAAGAAAACGGCTCACAAGGTCCTTCAATCGGGATTATACTGGCCAACATTGTTTAAGGATGCCTATTTCCATTGCAAGAGTTGCGATCGTTGTCAATAAACGGGGAATATAAGCAAAAGGAATGAGATGCCGTTGACGAACAACCTAGTTGTGGAACTTTTCGATGTTTGGGGAGTGGATTTTATGGGTCCATTTCCAATTTCCCATGGTTTTGAGTATATTCTAGTTGCTGTAGACTACGTCTCTAAGTGGGTGGAAGCAATTCCAACCCGAACTAACGATGCTAACGTGGTTTGCAATTTTTTTATGGATGTGATTTTTGCGGAGTTCGGGATGCCTAGTATCATGTCGGCGACAGAGGCACGCATTTTTGCAATAAACAACTTGCAGGCTTGCTTAATAAGTACAATGTGATGCATAAGGTTGCAACGGCGTACCATCCACAAACTTCTGGGCAAGTAAAAGTAAGCAATTGGCAAATAAAGGCAGTGCTCGAAAAGACGGTGAAACTGACAAGAAAAGATTGGGCATTGAAGTTGAATGACGCTTTATGGGCATACCGCACGACCTACAAAACTCCAATTGGAATGAGCCCGTATCGCCTAGTATTTGGGAAAGCATGTCATCTACCCGTTGAGCTAGAACACAAGGCGTATTGGGCAATCAAAGCGCTCAATTTAGATCAAGAAAAGGCGGGCGAGGAACGACTTTTGCATTTAAATGAGCTTGATGAGATGCGATATGAGGCGTATGAAAACGCTAAACTCTACAAAGAACGGATGAAACGGTATCATGATAAGCGCATCGTTCGTAAATCTCTCGAACGCGGGATGGATGTTCTTTTACATAACTCCCGTCTTAAGCTCATGCCCGGAAAATTGGTATCGCGATGGGGCGGACCATTCAAAGTCGTTAAAGTATGGCCGCACGGAGCGGTAGAACTTCTTGATCCTCGGAAGAACGAGCACTTTAAGGTAAATGGGCATAGAGTGAAGCCGTATTTCGACGAATCGAAGAAATCAATGCGTTCGAGTGCATAGAGGTGCACGATGTTGAAGCTTGAGCAAAACGGAAAGAAGTCGAGCTAATGACTATAAAAAAAGCGCTACTTGGGAGGCAACCCAACGTTTTAGTTAGAATTTTTTGTCTTTTGTTTTTCGCATTTATTTTCCTTATTTGTTTTTATTCGATTCGAAACTGACCGGTTCAACTGTGGGTGTTAAAATTGCAGGAAACAAGTGCGTTTTCAGAAACTAAAAATTTGGGCAGGAAGGACACGACCGAGTTATCTTTGGCACGGCCGGGTCTCAAAACAGGAGGTTTTTGGCTGATTTTGAATAGTAGGACACGGCCGGCAAGAAATGCTATTCAAAGGGCTGTGGAAACTCTAGAATCTTATGGAATCAATCTCCCTGAAGCGCAATATGAGAGGTGGGAAATGCTGGGACAGAAAAAAATGCTCTCTACAAGGTGGCCCGATGACGAATGCATGAATGCAATGGGGATAAAGGAAGATGTGATGAAATTCCTTGGAAGAGTGCATTGGGCATGGATGATGACTCAACAATGGCCGACTTATAGATGTCTGACGATGGAGTTTCTCAGTACTCTAACTGTAAGAAGAGATCCGGTGACTCGAGAACCAACCGAAATGACATTCCGGATTAACAACAACGAAGAGACACTGACTATCGTCCAGTTGGAGGAAATTTATCATGCAAGACACGAGGGCCATTACCCGATAAATCGGTTCGCTTGTGAAACTTACTGGAGATCCATGGTAGAATACCCGGGGAGTGAGGCGCGACATTACATTGCAAGATCGGCTAAAGGATCGAACATTCGCAATCCCGTACTCAGATACCTACACAAGGTGATTGCGAATACCATATATGGCCGAAAGGAAACCGGGCCCATTTCACTGCGGGAGTTATATATCCTGACTCACATTCTCGACAACTCGATTCCGGCAACCAGGGCTATGGTAGCAGAACATTTTGAGGATGTCGCGACAAAGCCTAAGGGGGAGATATGGATAGGGGGTTTGATTACCCCTATCGCACTACACTTCGGTGTTTCATTAGATCGGAGGACCCCCCTTCCTGGAAATATGCTTCTCTCAATCTTCGTGATGAAGGTGATGAACATCCTGGACTATGAACATCGCATGGTCTTCATGCAAACCGACAACGACCATTTCCTCCTCCCGAATCCACCTTTGACAACCATAAATAATATTCGGGATATGGGAAATCTTCAAATGGCTACGGAGGCACACCGTCGAGCACGGTGGGCAGCCGACTTGGCTCCCCCGTGTCACAGCCCTGTCGACCGAAATGTTCGACCAGGGTGCATTATAGATGAGGATAGAGCCGAGAGTATGGAAGAGGAGGAGGCTTATGAAAGAGGCCCGGATGACGAGGAAGAAGAAGAGAGCGAAGAAGAAGAGGAAGAAATCACGAGAGATCGGCCCGAGACGTCAAGGCGGGCCGAAATTGGACGTGCCCCCTCACGCCCAACATTAAGAGAGGAGTTTGAGGCCTACCGAGAGGAGGCGAGACGGGAGCGACGCGAGATATTGTCTCTTGTGAGACAAATGCACGAGTGGCACGTCCAGTAAGGCCACTTTCCCCCGCCCCACCAGTAAACCGGTTGTAAGTATTTCTTGACCAATGAAATTCTTTTGTTTAAATACTATACCCCCTTCGTTCGTATATTCTTTAATTCAAGTTTGGGGGGGGGGATTGGTCAAGAAATACTTGATTACTCTTGTTCTTTTTATTTGTTTTCAGATACTATTTTGCTTGTTTGCTTATTTTTGGTGTGTTTTGGACATTTTGCACTTATTTGTGGTGTGTTTTTAATTGGTGAGTTTTTACTTGGTGTGTTTTTACTTGGTGTGTTTTTATTTCGCAAACTTGAAGAAAACTTTGAAGTGTGAATTTTTGGAATGCCTCGGGATTTATTTCGTTGTTTTGATATACAAATCGAGGATAATTTGTTGAGGAAAAATTGTTGATAATCGAAACGGGTGTGAAATTGAATAAGTGGTTTTAATATCTTGGAGGTATGAACAAACCTACTTGTGAGATATTGAGCCTTCGTGCATTTTCTAAAATGCAAGTTTCATTGTCGAGTGTTATTCTTGATTTAAGACTCTAGAACTTGCCTTGGTTTCTTGTTCAAAACTACTAGCGTGTGTGTGTAATTGAGTGGAAATGATTTTTTGGCATCTTTGCTCTTAACCCTTCGATTTTGGCCAACCCGACATTCGATCATTCCTTAAATAAACCCAATTGAGGTAATTGTATATTTCATTGTTAATCCACATATCGAGCTTTCCATTACTATAATCCTTCGATTCCTACTTGAGCAATTAGAAATTATTTTTTGACGAGGATACAAAAGATTGTGGTGATATTTGGTGATATACATATTGTTGGGAGTGTTGAAATGGTGAAAATAATTACTCCGCTATTTTTAGGAACTTAGTAACCGGGTGTATTCATGTGACCCATGTTTATATTCGCGTAAAACGGTTGCCTTAGATATGAGTATGCTTGGAAGTAATTGTGATCCTAGTAACCGGGTGTATTCATGTGACCCATCGTTTACATTCACGTAAAATGGATCCTAAATCAAACCAAGCCCCAAAAAAAAAAAATCGGAGCAATAAGGAGGGTGTGACGCTGCGTTTTTCACTTTCAAAAGTGCTTGTCGCAAGTGGTTCATAATTAAGGCGATGAAAGAAGCAAATCTCAAAAATCTTGAGCTTCTAAAGCGACTGTGGTGATTTAAATTCTAAAAATTGCTCGAGTCAAGTCACTTTATCCATATATATCCCACCTCGACCAAAGCCTACATTTCAAGCCGAGTAATGCCCTTTTTGATTCACGAAAATTTTGCATGCACAAACAGTGGTAGAGATTAAGACGATTGGCAAGCCTATGGGGTTCCTTATTTCATTGAATGAGTTCCGAGCGTATACCTATCCATATCACTTTGAGAGTGAGTGAATACACTTGACCAGTGAGGTTTATATTGCCAAGTATTGACTATGATGTTAAGGAAGCACCCCGGAGGTTTGAAAACTTTGTAGAACTCGACTTATTTTACTTGTGAGTATTGATGAAATTTTCGAAGAGGTCCTTTGAGGTATTTTAACAGTTGAGTTCCCCTTTTTAGAATGGTTATTTTAAAGTGATTTGCTCGGGACGATCAAAGTTCAAGTTTGGGGGAGTTTGATGAGTCGATTCTTGATCGACTCATTCTGTTCTATCTAGTCGTGTTTTTGTTTGCTTTTTAGTATTTTTGTTCTCTTTTATGCGTGGTATGTTGTGTTTTTAATTTATAGGTAACCAAGCGAAGATTGTGGTAAAATATGCGTTTTCATAGCTAATATTGGAGTTTATGACGATCAAGGGCTTAAACGGGGCCTAAAACGACGAAAGATTGAAGCAGTATCGGTCGAATCTCCTAAATTCCAGAATCTCCACTCCGAATTGAGATGTGTTCTCCTTTGATATAAATTCCTCGTGAAATTAGCTTCGAAATGGTATATCATATGCTAAATTCCGAGGTGTATTGATACAAGAACGAAGAATCTAGCCGAAGAAGACCAAAAATCGGACTTGGCTGCACAGGCGACTCGGCCGCACAGGCGACTCGGCCGCACAGGCGACTCGGCTGCACCAGGCGACTCGAGCCACATCAGGTAACTCAGCCGTGTCATAAGACACGGCCGGGTCTCGCTCCAGTAAGAATCACTATTTTCGGAAGAGTACAACACGGCCGTGTCTTTTATGACACGGCCGAGCCCGATCCAGTCGTTTTGTGTTACCCTGTGTAGTACAACACGGCCGTGTCATGGGACACGGCCGAGCCTCAGCACATAACCTTTTTCGTTTTTCCAGCGCAGTGCGACACGGCCGTGTCCCAGGACATGGGCCGTGTCACTTTTCTGTTCATGTCACTTTCCTTGACATTTTTGCACAACTTTAAGCCTTATTCTTCATCTTTTGGCTATAAAACAAAGGGTGGTGACCCTTGAGGAGATACACTCATCATCTTGAAGATATTCTTGGGTGAAAAACACAAGATTGAGGGAGAAAACACCAAAAAGTGAGGATAGAGTGAGATTATTTTTCATCATCTTCCTTGTATGTTCTTGGAGTGAAAAATACTTTTGTGAGATATATTAATTCCTTGTATCATTTTGTTGTGAATTCTTGTAAGAAGATCATCAAACCTTCATCGGGAGTTCGATTTCGGCATTTACAAGGGAAGTTTTTACCATGTTTTGTTCTTCAATTTCCATTATTGTTGTTGAAATAATCATGTGTGGCTAAAAATTTCATATGGGTTTTTAGATATAGCCACACACATGTTTTTGATTGTTAGTTCCTTTTGATTTTCCGGGTAAAAGTTTGGGAACATTCCTCTTGTTCGTTCTTCGTTTAAGAACTTTTGAATTAGATCATCAAACCTTTTTCATTGTTGTTATTATTATTCGAATCGAAGGTTTTTGTCGGTGTTCACCATCAAACGACCCGAAAGAAACGATTGTGAATGTTCTCGAGCTTTTTCGCGCGATCTTTTAACGATTTACCTCATCAAAAGTAGTCGGTTAATTGATTGTTAGTTAGGGATTCATCCCCATCAAAAGAGTATCCCTTATTTTCGTTGAGAACAATTGTGATTTTTAAGATTACCGCCATCAAACGGATTTCTTTTAATTATGAGCAATCGATAATTCCAAACCTTATTTATTTGAGTATCGGAACTAATAATTGATTACGTGTGTGTCGGTGAATCTAAATTCCCATATCAATCTCATTATTGTTATCTCTCATTTATCCAACTATCGAATTGGTGTTGTTACCACTTAGTTTATTTAAATTTTACGCACTAGTAATTTTAATCCAATCGAACCAATGATGTATTTTAATTCATTTTACTTTTGTTCATTCGACTATTTGCCGAACATTATCGAATTTTAAACCGTTTCCAATTCCTCGAGAGATCGACCTCGGAGTTACTTACCGCTTCCTACAAAAGCGATTCGTACATTTGCGAGTCGATTCTTGATCGACTCATTCTGTTCCATCTAGTCGTGTTTTTGTTTGCTTTTTAGTATTTTTGTTCTCTTTTATGCTTGGTATGTTATGTTTTTAATTTATAGGTAACAAAGCGAAGATTGTGGTGAAATATGCGTTTTCATAGCTAATATTGGAGTTTATGACGATCAAGGGCTTAAATGGGGCCTAAAACGACGAAAGATTGAAGCAGTATCGGTCGAATCTCCTAAATTCCAGAATCTCCACTCCGAATTGAGATGTGTTCTCCTTTGATATAAATTCCTCATGAAATTAGCTTCGAAACGGTATATCATTTGCTAAATTCCGAGGTGTATTGATACAAGAACGAAGGATTTAGCCGAAGAAGACCAAAAACCGGACTTGGCTGCACAGGCGACTCGGCCGCACAGGCGACTCGGCTGCACCAGGAGACTCGAGCCACATCAGGTAACTCGGCCGTGTCATAAGACACGGCCAGGTCTCGCTCCAGTAACAATCACCATTTCCGGAAGAGTACAACACGGCCGTGTCTTTTATGACACGGCCGAGCCCGATCCAGTAGTTTTGTGTTTCCCTGCGTAGTACAACATGGCCGTGTCATGGGACATGGCCGAGCCTCAGCACAGAACCTTTTTCGTTTTTCCAGCGCAGTGCGACACGGCCGTGTTCCAGGACACGGGCCGTGTCACTTTTCTGTTCATGTCACTTTCCTTGACATTTTTGCACAACTTTAAGCCTTATTCTTCATCTTTTGGCTATAAAACAAAGGGTGGTGACTCTTGAGGAGATACACTCATCATCTTGAAGATATTCTTGGGTGAAAAACACAAGATTGAGGGAGAAAACACCAAAAAGTGAGGATAGAGTGAGATTATTTTTCATCATTTTCCTTGTATGTTCTTGGAGTGAAAAATACTTTTGTGAGATATATTAATTCCTTGTATCATTTTGTTGTTAATTCTTGTAAGAAGATCATCAAACCTTCATCGGGAGTTCGATTTCGGCATTTACAAGGGACGTTTTTACCATGTTTTGTTCTTCAATTTCCATTATTGTTGTTGAAATAATCATGTGTGGCTAAACATTTCATATGGGTTTTTAGATATAGCCACACATGTTTTTGATTGTTAGTTCTTTTGATTTTCCGGGTAAAAGTTTGGTATTGTTCCTCTTGTTCGTTCTTCGTTTAAGAACTTTTGAATTAGATCATCAAACCTTTTTCATTGTTGTTATTATTATTCGAATCGAGGGTTTTTGTCGGTGTTCACCATCAAACGACCCGAAAGAAACGATTGTGAATGTTCTCGAGCTTTTTCGCGCGATCTTTTAACGATTTACCTCATCAAAAGTAGTCGGTTAATTGATTGTTAGTTAGGGATTCATCCCCATCAAAAGAGTATCCCTTATTTTCGTTGAGAACAATTGTGATTTTTAGGATTACCGCCATCAAACGGATTTCTTTTAATTATGAGCAATCGATAATTCCAAACCTTATTTATTTGAGTATCGGAATTAATAATTGATTACGTGTGTGTCGGTGAATCTAAATTCCCATATCAATCTCATTATTGTTATCTCTCATTTATCCAACGATCGAATTGGTGTTGTTACCACTTAGTTTATTTAAATTTTACGCACTAGTAATTTTAATCCAATCGAACCAATGATGTATTTTAATTCATTTTACTTTTGTTCATTCGACTATTTGCCGAACATTATCGAATTTTAAACCGTTTCCAATTCCTCGAGAGATTGACCTCGGAGTTACTTACCGCTTCCTACAAAAGCGATTCGTACACTTGCGAGTATTTAATTTGAACCATCAAGTTTTTGGCGCCGTTGCCGGGGAATTGGCGTTTAATTTTTGATCTTGTTTTAATAATAGTTGAATTATTTTTCTTGATCATTTCTCCGTTTTCATTATTTTCGATAAAAGTTTAAAAATTTGCTCTTACTTCCTTTGTTTATGATTGGTAGGAGATCGTTGGGCAACCCGATTCTTCTGCCCATAGACGAAGTTCAAAGGATTAGAGCACCAAAAATAATGGCCACAACATCAATGGCAAACGACGAGGTGAATCCGGATCTTGAAGAGCGACTTTTGATCCAAGAAGAAAACACTCGTCAACCGAGAGTTGAGAATGTTGCACAAAATATAGATGAGGAAGAAATTCGTCAACCAAGGTTTCCGAGATATGATAATGTTGGGCGCAATCAAGGGATACCCGAAGCGCAACAAGGGAGATACTTCTATCCGAGACAACCACCCGTTGGAATGCAATATGGAGCGAATTATTATCCCGGACCTCAATATGGGATGGAGGCAAACTACAACATGCCGCAACAACCTCCGGTCGAACATCTAATGCGGGACTATGCAAAACCAGTGGTGAACACCGCCATTTCATGCATCCAATTAGCACCGGCCGCAAGGAACTACCACATAAGCGGATTTCACATCGAACAATTGCCCTCATTTCACGGATTAGCACGAGAGGATCCGTTATCATTCATCCGAGACTTCTATGTGGCGATTGATAACTTCCCATTGAACGGATTGAGCGAGGATCAACTACGGATGAAGTGCTTCTCTTATACACTCAAGGATGGGGCGAAACAATGGTTGATGACTTTGGCGCCCGGATCACTAAGAACATGGGATGAAGTTTACGATAAATTCATTACCAAGTACTTCTCCCATTCAAAGACTACGCAATTGAGAACTCAAAACTCAACTTTTGGACAACAAGACGGAGAGGCATTTCACGAAGCTTGGGATCGATTCAAAATGCTACTCATTCAATGCTCACACCATCACTATCCGCTCCAACTACTTAATCAATTCTTCTATGACGGATTGACTCAATATTGCCAAGGAGCGGTAGATAATGCAGCCGGTGGTTCGTTTTGGGGTTTGACGGAGAGGCAAGCGTATGATGTGTATGAAACATTGGGAGCAAATTCTCAACAAAAAAGTGTACGTGTTCGTAGGGGAGCCGTGCACCAAGTGAGCGAAAAGGACGAGATGCAATCTAAAATCGATGAGTTGAAAAATGAACTAAGACAACTCAAGACTCAAAATAAACCTTCTAGCTCACGAGTTTGCGAGATTTGCGGAGCACCCGGACATGATGCCAATTCATGCCCTCATACTTTTCCGGGAGAACAAACCAAACAAGTTAATTGGGCTATGGGACAAAGCACGAGAAGGCCCGAATAGGAAGAGAGAAGAAATAATTATGGCGGAAACGCAAGAAATGTACCTCTCCCAAATACTTATCATCCTGGGCTAAGAAACCATCCGAATTTCTCATGGAGAAACAACAACCCGGTGCCATACGACACAAGCACCCAAGCTCAATACAACGGAGGAAACCGAGCCCAACAACCAACGCGAAGTGAACCACCTCCACAACAAAGGAACTCTCTTGAGGAGAGTATAGCGGTATTCATTAAGGAGAGCAAGGAAAACCGAGAGGAGAACAATAAAAGGTTCGAATCTTTAGAAGCTTCGATGAAGAAAATAGAGATCCAAATTGGGCAACTTGCTACCGAGGCACGTAGACAAGAACGGGGTAAAGTACCGAGTCAACTCGAGCAAGCTCAAGCCATTACCACTCTCCGAAGTGGTAAAGTGATTAATAAAGAAGTTAATTCCGAAGTAAAAGAAAGAGGCGATGAGAAAGAAGACGAGTCGGGAAATCAAGAAGAGAAAATAGACGAAGCAACTTCAACTTCCAAGCTTCACAAATCCGCTTAACCATATAAGCCACCAATTCCTTTTCCGAGCCGACTTAGAAAAGCAAAGCAAGATGAGCAATTTTCTGAAATCTACGACATGCTTTCGAAGGTTCATGTCAACTTACCTCTTTTGGATGTTGTGAAGAACATTCCCGCTTATACAAAATTTTTCAAAGAGTTGACCTCGAACAAAAGAAGATACAATGGGAACGAGAAAGTGGTGCTCTACGAGGTAGAAGCAAGGGGTCAAAAGAAAGGCGACCCCAGAAGTTTTATGATCGACATTACTATGGGAGACCAGAGAGTTGCTCGTGGGATGTTAGATTTGGGGGCAAGTGTGAATCTCATGCCATACTCGACCTATTTGAGGCTTGGACTTGGGGGAATCAAACCGACAAGAATGACTCTTCAAATGGCAGATAGGTCGGTGAAATACCCCAAGGGAGTCATTGAAGACCTATTGGTGCAAGTGGACAAATTGGTGATTCCGGCCGATTTTGTTATCTTGGAGATGAGCGATTTCGGGACAAGCGAAAATGAAGGGACAATACTTCTAGGACGGCCATTCATGCGAACAACAAAAACAATCGTCGATGTTGATGAAGGAAAGGTCACCATGACCGTCTTGGGCGAAACCGTGGAAATCAACGTGTTCGGTTCATCTCCTATCCCTTTTCATATTTATGCTTCCCATGATGTGAATTTTGTTGATTGCATTGATTCTTTGGTTGATGATATATATTTTCATGATGATGTAGGTGACACGTTGCATGATGCTCTAACTGTTGAGCATGATATGGGGCTTAATAATCTAGAAATTGAAGAATATGTTGCATTGTTAGATAATTCCGAAATAATTGATGAAGTTGACGGTTTTAAGATACCATTGGAATTAAAATTTGAGGAGCCCATTGAAATCACCCCACGCCAACTTGAATTGAAAGAACTTCCGGCACATCTTAAATATGTTTTCTTAGGCAAAAGTGACACTTACCTTGTAATTGTCTCTTCCGAATTAACTCCCTTGCAAGAAAACAAATTAGTAGAAGTTCTAACTAAGTTAAAGGAAGCGATTGCGTGGAGTATTTCCGACATCAAGGGAATAAGTCCTGTTAGGTGCATGCATAAGATAATTCTTGAAGAAAATGTTAAACCGGTTAGGCAACCTCAAAGGCGTTTGAATCCGAACATGCAGGAAGTTGTGAAAAAAGAAGTTTTGAAATTGCTAGATGTCGGAGTCATCTACCCGATATCCGACAGTAAGTGGGTGAGTCCTGTGCATGTAGTGCCTAAGAAATCTGGAATAACGGTGGTTCGTAATGATAAAAATGAATTGGTGCCCACTAGAACGGTAACCGGTTGGAGGATGTGCATTGATTACCGGAAATTAAATGCTGTAACAAAAAAGGATCATTTTCCTCTTCCTTCAATTGATCAAATGTTGGAACGTTTAGCTGGGCATGATTATTACTGTTTTCTAGATGGTCTTTCAGGTTTCTATCAAATTCCGATTGCTCCGGAGGATCAAGAGAAGACCACTTTCACTTGCCCTTTTGGCACCTTTGCCTTTAGGAGGATGCCGTTTGGTCTTTGCAATGCTCCCGCTACTTTTCAAAGGTGCATGCTATCTATATTCTCCGACTTGTTAGAAAAATCCATCGAGGTATTCATGGACGACTTTTCTGTGTTTGGAACCACTTTCGATGATTGTTTAAATAATTTGACTATTGTGCTAGAACGATGTATTGAGTGTAATCTTACACTTAGTTGGGAAAAGAGTCATTTTATGGTAAAACAAGGTCTTGTTCTAGGTCATATGGTTTCCAATAAAGGAATGGAGGTTGATAAGGCTAAAGTCGATTTAATTGTTAAATTACCTCCGCCTTCATGTGTCAAAGAGGTTCGAAGCTTTTTAGGGCATGCCGGGTTTTATAGGCGTTTTATTAAAGATTTTTCGAAAATTGCCCGCCCTTTGAGTAACCTTTTGTGCAAAGATGCTAAATTTGATTTTACCGAGGAATGTTTAGTCGGTTTAAACGCTTTGAAAGAAATGTTAACTTCCACACCTATTGTTCTCGCTCCCGATTGGTCTCTCCCGTTTGAAATTATGTGTGATGCGTCTGACTTTGCTATAGCTGCCATTTTGGGGCAAAGAGTGAATAAATTTTTCCACGTGATTTACTATGCGAGCAAAACACTCGATGAAGCTCAGGCTAATTACACCACCACCGAAAAAGAATTTTTAGCCGTTGTATTTTCTTTAGACAAATTTCGATCCTACTTGGTTGGCTCAAAAGTGATTGTGCATACGGATCACGCCGCATTGAAATATTTATTAAAAAAATCCGATGCAAAACCAAGATTGATTCTGTGGGTTCTTCTGCTGCAAGAATTTGACTTGGAATTCAAAGATAAAAAGGGGTCAGAAAACGTAGTGGCCGACCATCTATCTAGGCTAACCGAGGGAGATAATTTTAAGCTTGATAATCATTTGCCAATTGTTGAAACTTTCCCCGATGAGCAATTATTCGATGTAACAAGGACACCTTGGTATGCTGATATTGTCAATTACATTGTTAGTGGTGTTTTGCAGCCCGACTTAACCTATCAAGGGAAAAAGAGGTTTGTTTCCATGTGCAGGCATTACTTTTGGGATGAGCCCTACTTATTCAGGCTGGGGCCTGATCAGATATTCCGACGTTGTGTCCCTGAGGAAGAGCACGAGAGCATATTGTTATTTTGCCATGAGTTGCACTGTGGGGGACATTTTAGCGCAAAGAAAACGGCTCACAAGGTCCTTCAATCGGGATTCTACTGGCCAACATTGTTTAAGGATGCCTATTTTCATTGCAAGAGTTGCGATCGTTGTCAACGAACGGGGAATATAAGCAAAAGGAATGAGATGTCGTTGACGAACAACCTTGTTGTGGAACTTTTCGATGTTTGGGGAGTGGATTTTATGGGTCCTTTTCCAATTTCCCATGGTTTTGAGTATATTCTAGTTGCTGTAGACTATGTCTCTAAGTGGGTGGAAGCAATTCCAACCCGAACTAACGATGCTAACGTGGTTTGCAATTTTTTTAGGGATGTGATTTTTTGCAGGTTCGGGATACCTAGGGCTGTAATCAGCGACAGAGGCACGCATTTTTGCAATAAACAACTTGCAGGCTTGCTCAAGAAGTACAATGTGATGCATAAGGTCGCAACGGCGTACCATCCACAAACTTCTGGGCAAGTAGAAGTAAGCAATTGGCAAATAAAGGCAGTGCTCGAAAAGACGGTGAAACCGACAAGAAAAGATTGGGCATTGAAGTTGAATGACACTTTATGGGCATACCGCACGGCCTACAAAACTCCAATAGGAATGAGCCCGTATCGCCTAGTATTTGGGAAAGCATGTCATCTACCCGTTGAGCTAGAACACAAGGCGTATTGGGCAATCAAAGTGCTCAATTTAGATCAAGAAAAGGCGGGCGAGGAACGACTTTTGCATTTAAATGATCTTGATGAGATGCGATATGAGGCGTACGAAAACGCTAAACTCTACAAAGAACGGACGAAACGGTATCATGATAAGTGCATCTTTCATAAATCTCTCGAACCTGGGATGGATGTTCTTTTACATAACTCCCGTCTTAAGCTCATGCCCGGAAAATTGGTATCGCGATGGGGCGGACCATTCAAAGTCATTAAAGTATGGCCGCACGGAGAGGTAGAACTTCTTGATCCTCGGAAGAACGAGCACTTCAAGGTAAATGGGCATAGAGTGAAGCTGTATTTCGGACGAATCGAAGAAATCAATGCGTTCGAGTGCATAGAGGTGTACGATGTTGAAGCTTGAGCAAAACGGAAAGAAGTCGAGCTAATGACTATAAAAAAAGCGCTACTTGGGAGGCAACCCAACGTTTTAGTTAGATTTTTTTGTCTTTTGTTTTTCTCATTTATTTTCCTTATTTGTTTTTATTCGATTCGAAACTGACCGGTTCAACTGTGGGTGTTAAAATTGCAGGAAACAAGTGCGTTTTCAGAAACTAAAAATCTGGGCAGGAAGGACACGGCCGAGTTATCTTTGGCACGGTCGGGTCTCAAAACAGGAGGTTTTTGGCTGATTTTGAATAGTAGGACACGGCCGAGTGTCAGGACACGGTCGGGCCTCAGTACAGTCAGAATTTGATTATTTCGAACAGCACGACACGGCCGTGTCACAGGACACGGTCGGGCCTCAATTCAGTGAATATTGGTTTTCTGAGGGATTAAGACACGACCGTGTCATAGGACACGGCCGAGTCGGCCGACAGTGAGTTTTGGGTTATTACGTACAGCACGACACGACCGTGTCATATTCAACACGGCCGTGTCAGTCGGTCAGGTATAAAAAGGAGCACGGCCGTTTCCCCATTTTTATCTTCTCCAGAAATTCTTTCTTCCTCCATGCGAACCCTAGCCTCTGAATTTTGGATTTTTCTCTTCGTTTTTAAAGAAATTTTGTGCAAAATCGAGGGGAGACACAAGAATCTATTACGTATTCATCATTTTTTAACCAATTTTACTCTTCAAAGGAGCAAATCGGACGAATTGGGGCCGAGCTTTAATTTTTTTTCTCTCTTCAATATCTCCGAAATCAAGGTATGTTTCTCATGTTTTTGATGATTATTTTTTGTTATGGACATGCTATGATGATTTGAATCGATAGTCCTTAATTATCTAGGGTTCTTGAGTAAATTGAAGGTGATGAAATTTGGGGATTTTGGATGATTCTTCATGCATTGATGATTAAATTTCTCGATTGAAAATTCTTGTAATTAAGAGATGTTTTCCATGATGAAGATGATGAATTTAAAATGATAGATTTTGCTTGGGAGTTGTTTTGATCGATAATGTTTATATTGGGGGAGTTTTATTGCTTGCTATAAGTTTGAGGGAGGAATACGTTCTCAAGTCCTTGGATAATGATAGATTAAATTTTTGCAGAAAATGGCACGAGGAAGAGGACGAGGAAATTCTCAACGCAGAAGGGGTAGGAATGGCGGGGAACAAGTGCAGCCGGCAAGAAATGTTATTCAAAGGGCTGTGGAGACTCCGAAATCTTATGGAATCAATCTCCCTGAAGCGCAATATGAGAGGTGGGAAATGCTGGGACAGAAAAAAATGCTCCCTACAAGGTGGCCCGATGACGAATGCATGAATGCAATGGGGATAAGGGAAGATGTGATGAAATTCCTTGGAAGAGTGCATTGGGCATGGATGATGACTCAACAATGGCCGACTTATAGATGTCTGACGATGGAGTTTCTCAGTACTCTAACTGTAAGAAGAGATCCGGTGACTCGAGAACCAACCGAAATGACATTCCGGATTAACAACAACGAAGAGACACTGACTATCGTCCAGTTGGAGGAAATTTATCATGCAAGACACGAGGGCCATTACCCGATAAATAGGTTCTCTTGTGAAACTTACTGGAGATCCATGGTAGAATTTCCGGGGAGTGAGGCGCGATATTACATTGCAAGATCGGCTAAAGGATCGAACATTCGCAATCCCGTACTCAGATACCTACACAAGGTGATTGCGAATACCATATATGGCCGAAAGGAAACCGGGCCCATTTCACTGCGGGAGTTATATATCCTGACTCAAATGCTCGACAACTCGATTCCGGCAACCGAGGCTATGGTAGCGGAACATTTTGAGGATGTCGCGACAAAGCCTAAGGGGGAGATATGGATAGGGGGTTTGATTACCCCTATCGCACTACACTTCGGTGTTTCGTTAGATCGGAGGACCCCCCTTCCTGGAAATATGCTTCTCTCAATCTTCGTGATGAAGATGATGAACATCCTGGACTATGAACATCGCATGGTCTTCATGCAGACCGACAAAGAACATTTCCTCCTCCCTAATCCACCATTGACAACCATAAATAATATTCGGGATATGGGAAATCTTCAAATGGCTACGGAGGCACACCGTCGAGCACGATGGGCAGCCGGCTTGGCTCCCCCGTGTCACAGCCCTGTCGACCGAAATGTTCGACCTAGGTACATTATGGATGAGGATAGAGTCGAGAGGATGGAAGAGGAGGAGGCTTATGAAAGAGGCCCGGATGACGAGGAAGAAGAAGAGAGCGAAGAAGAAGAGGAAGAAATCACGAGAGATCGGCCCGAGACGTCAAGGCGGGCCGAAATTGGACGTGCCCCCTTACGCCCAACATTAAGAGAGGAGTTTGAGGCCTACCGAGAGGAGGCGAGACGGGAGCGACGCGAGATATTGTCTCTTGTGAGACAAATGCACGAGTGGCACGTCCAGCAATGCCACTTTCCCCCGCCCCACCAGTAAACCGGTTGTAAGTATTTCTTGACCAATGAAATTCTTTTGTTTAAATACTATACCCCCTTCGTTCGTATATTCTTTAATTCAAGTTTGGGGGGGGGGGATTGGTCAAGAAATACTTCATTACTCTTGTTCTTTTTATTTGTTTTCAGATACTATTTTGCTTGTTTGCTTATTTTTGGTGTGTTTTGGACATTTTGCACTTATTTGTGGTGTGTTTTTAATTGGTGAGTTTTTACTTGGTGTGTTTTTACTTGGTGTGTTTTTATTTCGCAAACTTGAAGAAAACTTTGAAGTGTGAATTTTTGGAATGCCTCGGGATTTATTTCGTTGTTTTGATATACAAATCGAGGATAATTTGTTGAGGAAAAATTGTTGATAATCGAAACGGGTGTGAAATTGAATAAGTGGTTTTAATATCTTGGAGGTATGAACAAACCTACTTGTGAGCTATTGAGCCTTCGTGCATTTTCTAAAATGCAAGTTTCATTGTCGAGTGTTATTCTTGATTTAAGACTCTAGAACTTGCCTTGGTTTCTTGTTCAAAACTACTAGCGTGTGTGTGTAATTGAGTGGAAATGATTTTTTGGCACCTTTGATCTTAACCCTTCGATTTTGGCCAACCCGACATTCGATCATTCCTTAAATAAACCCAATTGAGGTAATTGTATATTTCATTGTTAATCCACATATCGAGCTTTCCATTACTATAATCCTTCGATTCCTACTTGAGCAATTAGAAATTATTTTTTGACGAGGATACAAAAGATTGTGGTGATATTTGGTGATATACATATTGTTGGGAGTGTTGAAATGGTGAAAATAATTACTCCGCTATTTTTAGGAACTTAGTAACCGGGTGTATTCATGTGACCCATGTTTATATTCGCGTAAAACGGTTGCCTTAGATATGAGTATGCTTAGAAGTAATTGTGATCCTAGTAACCAGGTGTATTCATGTGACCCATCGTTTACATTCACGTAAAATGGATCCTAAATCAAACCAAGCCCCCCCCAAAAAAAAACGGAGCAATAAGGAGGGTGTGACGCTGCGTTTTTCACTTTCAAAAGTGCTTGTCGCAAGTGGTTCATAATTAAGGCGATGAAAGAAGCAAATCTCAAAAATCTTGAGCTTCTAAAGCGACTGTGGTGATTTAAATTCTAAAAATTGCTCGAGTCAAGTCACTTTAGCCATATATATCCCACCTCGACCAAAGCCTACATTTCAAGCCGAGTAATGCCCCTTTTGATTCACGAAAATTTTGCATGCACAAACAGTGGTAGAGATTAAGACGATTGGCAAGCCTATGGGGTTCCTTATTTCATTGAATGAGTTCCGAGCGTATACCTATCCATATCACTTTGAGAGTGAGTGAATACACTTGACCAGTGAGGTTTATATTGCCAAGTATTGACTATGATGTTAAGGAAGCACCCCGGAGGTTTGAAAACTTTGTAGAACTCGACTTATTTTACTTGTGAGTATTGATGGAATTTTCGAAGAGGTCCTTTGAGGTATTTTAACAGTTGAGTTCCCCTTTTCATAATGGTTATTTTAAAGTGATTTGCTCGGGATGATCAAAGTTCAAGTTTGGGGGAGTTTGATGAGTCGATTCTTGATCGACTCATTCTGTTCTATCTAGTCGTGTTTTTGTTTGCTTTTTAGTATTTTTGTTCTCTTTTATGCGTGGTATGTTTTGTTTTTAATTTATAGGTAACCAAGCGAAGATTGTGGTGAAATATGCGTTTTCATAGCTAATATTGGAGTTTATGACGATCAAAGGCTTAAACGGGGCCTAAAACGACGAAAGATTGAAGCAGTATCGGTCGAATCTCCTAAATTCCAGAATCTCCACTCCGAATTGAGATATGTTCTCCTTTGATATAAATTCCTCGTGAAATTAGCTTCAAAACGGTATATCATATGCTAAATTCCGAGGTGAATTGATACAAGAACGAAGGATCTAGCCGAAGAAGACAAAAAAACGAACTTGGCTGCACAGGCGACTCGGCCGCACAGGCGACTCGGCTGCACCAGGCGACTCGAGCCACATCAGGTAACTCGTCCGTGTCATAAGACACGGCCGGGTCTCGCTCCAGTAAGAATCACTATTTCCGGAAGAGTACAACACGGCCGTGTCTTTTATGACACAGCCGAGCCCGATCCAGTCGTTTTGTGTTACCCTGCGTAGTACAACACGGCCGTGTCATGGGACACGGCCGAGCCTCAGCACAGAACCTTTTTCGTTTTTCCAGCGCAGTGCGACACGGTCGTGTCCCAGGACACGGGCCGTGTCACTTTTCTGTTCATGTCACTTTCCTTGACATTTTTGCACAACTTTAAGCCTTATTCTTCATCTTTTGGCTATAAAACAAAGGGTGGTGACCCTTGAGGAGATACACTCATCATCTTGAAGATATTCTTGGGTGAAAAACACAAGATTGAGGGAGAAAACACCAAAAAGTTAGGATAGAGTGAGATTATTTTTCATCATCTTCCCTGTATGTTCTTGGAGTGAAAAATACTTTTGTGAGATATATTAGTTCCTTGTATCATTTTGTTGTGAATTCTTGTAAGAAGATCATCAAACCTTCATCGGGAGTTCGATTTCGGCATTTACAAGGGAAGTTTTTACCATGTTTTGTTCTTCAATTTCCATTATTGTTGTTGAAATAATCATGTGTGGCTAAACATTTCATATGGGTTTTTACATATAGCCACACACATGTTTTTGATTGTTAGTTCCTTTTGATTTTCCGGGTAAAAGTTTGGGATTGTTCCTCTTGTTCGTTCTTCGTTTAAGAACTTTTGAATTAGATCATCAAACCTTTTTCATTGTTGTTATTATTATTCGAATCGAGGGTTTTTGTCGGTATTCGCCATCAAACGACCCGAAAGAAATGATTGTGAATGTTCTCGAGCTTTTTCGCGCGATCTTTTAACGATTTACCTCATCAAAAGTAGTCGGTTAATTGATTGTTAGTTAGGGATTCATCCCCATCAAAAGAGTATCCCTTATTTTCGTTGAGAACAATTGTGATTTTTAGGATTACCGCCATCAAACAGATTTCTTTTAATTATGAGCAATCGATAATTCCAAACCTTATTTATTTGAGTATCGGAACTAATAATTGATTACGTGTGTGTCGGTGAATCTAAATTCCCATATCCATCTCATTATTGTTATCTCTCATTTATCCAACGATCGAATTGGTGTTGTTACCACTTAGTTTATTTAAATTTTACGCACTAGTAATTTTAATCCAATCGAACCAATGATGTATTTTAATTCATTTTACTTTTGTTCATTCGACTATTTGCCGAACATTATCGAATTTTAAACCGTTTCCAATTCCTCGAGAGATCGACCTCGGAGTTACTTACCGCTTCCTACAAAAGCGATTCGTACACTTGTGAGTATTTAATTTGAGCCATCATGGGTCCCAGGCAGGGATCCACAGCGCTGTAATATTCTTCGAATATCTCGGGAGTGTTACACTACATAGCCTAGTCCACTACATTTTCCCCTTCTTTTTAAGAAATTTATTTTCTTAAAATTATAGTTTTTTTTGTTCATTCAGAACTTAGACTCGAACTGAGTTTAAATTAAATTCGAGTTAGTCTCAAACTAATTATCGAAGTCTAATTTAACTTTCATAAATTATTTGAGTCTGATCGGACTTATACGAATCGAATGAACACGTCCCTATTCAATAATTAATACATATAATACACATGTCAGGAAAGGGTTTTATGTTTTTTAATATAATGGGCCCACGAAATTGAAAATCTAAAGATTTCATGGCCTGGGTGCCCTACAAATCTGCCTCCCTTTTTTCTCTTTTTTTTGGCAATGTTTACTGCCTGATCAAAGTATTTGAAAAAATAGGATGTTTCCCCTGCTGTGGGATCCGTCCGAACATGTGGGCTAGCAGCTGCCCCCTTTTTTTTTGACATGCAGTGTTTGGAGTGGAGATCTGTAATACCCGGTTGTAATTCATTCATTATCATTCAGTAATTATCATTAAGTAATTGTCACTGTCGGATTATTCACTCATTAATAATAATTCATCATTCATCATTCATTCAATTGTATTCTTCGTTGGCATATTTTAGCCGTGTATCAGTTGCCGATCGTCATTCATCTCCGTTTGAGAATCGAGACGAGAGTATTATCATAATCATCATGATTGGTAGTCTTGTGTTGAAAGTATCATCCATCGCATGTTATTGGACTCAATTATATTCATACAAGTATGGGTTGGTGGATCATTCAGCGATGTGGGTTGAGTAGACAGATTTGTCGTTTCATTGGCGTCCAACAGCGAGTTACGGTCGTAACCTGCTTGCCTTACGGTCGTAACATGCGTTCGTTGTTTTCAGAACTGTCGGACGAAGGGGACATACGGCCGTAGGGGTTGCGGCATACAACCGTAAGTTGAGACAGGTACGGCCGTAAGGCTTGGCCGGTTACGGCTGTACGATTCGAGCAGGGTGTCCGATCAGTTTCGATGAAGGCTTTATACGCCCGTAAGATTTTGCCGAGTATGGCCGTATCAGTCGAGTTACGCCCGTATGACTGTCGGCAGACTTTCGACGAAGTCGAGTTACGCCCGTACGATGTGGCTGGTTACGACCGTAAGGCCGTTGACTTGGAGATGTTACGGTCGTAAGTAGGCCGAGTTACGGCCGTAACAATGGCAGTACTTAAGAACCTGGACGGGCTTTTTATGCTCATTTCACCCTTCTTTCACTTGAGTTCCGAGAGAGAAGTTCTTGGGAGAGATTCTTCTTCATCACATCACTTGTGTAGTAGTGTTCTAAGCATCATCTTGGATTGGAAAGCTTGGATAGTCGATTTAACACGATTTCACCAGATCAAAGTGTTTGGATCTTCAAAGGTAAATTCTTCAACATCTTAGATTTCGATTTTGAGTTGGGATATGTTGTTTTAGATGTGATAATCATGATATATGAAGTGATATACTTGTGATTATGAATTGTTAAGGATTATCATCGGATTAATTGGGATTAATCAAGAGCGCTTTGAATATTGATTTGGATTTGGGGGTTTCGATTATATATTGTTCAAATCTCGAATTGGGTATTCATATTGGATTCTTGATTGTGTTGGAGATGTTTTGTTGGGTTGTATCACTTTTCGGAGGTTTGGTATTGATAAAATTGAGGATTGGTTGTAAACAATCGAAGATTGGTTACAACGTGTTTGTTTTAATGCCTCAATGAACTTGGATTTGTCATATCGACGTTTTGAGTTAGTTATAATCGTACTTGATACGTATATTGAACGGATTGTGGGTTATTATGTTATTCAAGGTTGTTCGAGCGACCGACATCTCATTTTAGGACAGTTGTTCGAGGAAGGACATTCTTCACCAGTGTTGTGTAAGTTAATTCTTACTCGGTTAAAGGGATATTCATTCCTTATGTGGTTGTTCATTCATACATGTAATTCACTCATAATATATCATTCATGTCGATACTTGTAATTATCAATTAATCATTCAATTCACGAGGAACGACAGTTCTAATCATTTCAATGAGCTACCATTCATTTCATTGTTATTACATCTCGGTGAGTCATTTTTGACCCCTGTCGGATTATTATTCATTAATGTTCATTGGTCACTTTTGTCCTTGTGGCCTTCTGGGTTCATATTGCGTGGCCGGGTGGGGATGTGTGGAATTTTTAGTCGGGCACTTGATAGTCATGTGATCGGGTTCACCGACACAATGGACTGTGCACACGGTAACGTACCTCCGTGAGACTAATTAGGCACAAGGGCGTGTGTGTGTCCGGATACTCGTCTTGTGCACTTGCACATACCATTACGGGCGTATTATGATGCCCTCTTCTGCTGGATTTCGTAACTAAGATATGTAATTGTTGTATATTGTTCAACTCTTGAGGATTGTTGTTCTGTGTAACTGACCCCGTTGGGGGATGTTGTTTTCAGGTCATGGCAAGGCTAAAGCACGGGAAGATAACGTTGACGGCGAGGAGTCCCAGTGATACTAGTAGGGGCCCCGAGTCCTTTTCAGTCATTTATGTTTTCTTCATTTTATTTCCGCTGCAGATTTTCCATTTGTATACTCATTTTCATTCAGTGTTGTATAAAATATACATGTATTCTGTATTATCTTGGGTCTGTTGTACTTGAAACTCCTCATCGGGGCAATTGATGATATAATGTGGTTCGGTACTACAATTATATTATTAAAGTCATTAATTTTCATTCGCCTAGTGGGTCCCAGTCGGGGGTCCACGACACTGTAATAGTCGCCTAGTTTGGGTTGTTACAGAGTTGGTATCAGAGAGTGGTTTTGAATACTACCTTCCGAGTCATGTCTCATTTGAAATCATCGTTCATCAGACTAGTATCATTTGACTTTCGCGTCACGTGTGACCTGTGCAAGAGCCAAGCCCCTCAGACCAAAGAACAGTAAGATTTCTGACGCCATGGTATAAGTTATGGCAATAAGAATCACTCATTCATCATTCAACAGTCAAAAATCCTCAATCATCATTTTCATTTTGATCATGTCGATCATGTTAACTCATTAATCACTCAGTTCATTTCATTACACAGTTGTTGATCGTAAGGATCGTATCATTAGCCTTGTTAACTGGTTCAAGATAATCATTTCAAGAATTTCATCAGATAATCATGTCACCTTAGTCGATCATTCATGTAATCATTGTTTTAGAGCGCGTATGCTCATTATCATCATTTCATAGCGTAATCATAATGTGATATTCATGCGAGATCTATAATTATCCTGTGACTTTCCTACTTCAGTATGGAAAGAGCTGTCAGAGGACGAAGGGGAAGAGGCTGCGGTGCGGGCCGAAACCCGGGAGCTGGTGTTAATACATGCGCGAATGCGAGGAATAATGCTAATTCATCGAGCAGTGACGTTTCCACTCATTCACCCAGAAATGATCATTCACTGTCAGGGAGTCGTACCCAGGACACAGCTCAATCAGAAGGTGCTCGGGTTGATCCACTCGCTTTTATGCAAGGCATGATGGCCCAGATGACTCAGATGGCACACCTCATGGAGACGATGCAGAACTCCACTGTCCAGAATCAGCAGATATAATTCACTGGCTTGACCATTTTGAGAAGTTATTTGCCATGGTGGATTGTCCCGAAGGGCATAAAGTTTCAGTCACGGCTTACTATCTGGGTAAGAGCGCTCACTCTTGGTGGTTATCTTTGAAACCCACCGACGGATCTTGTACTTGGGATCAATTCAAAACTCTCATGATGGAAAGATATTATCTGGCCCCACTCAGAGAGGCCAAGTTATCAGAATTACTCATTCCCGACCCCTCAGCGGACGAGGATGTTCTCGCCATCGCAGAGAAATTTCAGGAGCTATTTCCTTTCGCCTCATCTATTATTCACTCTGAGGCGGACAAGATCAAGTATTTCAGCAAGAGGTTGAAACCTCGTATGCGAATGCAGTTGCTTAATCACAATTGCACCACCCTGGCCGAATTCATCGAGAAAGCTCTTACTTATGAGCTTACTGGTAAGGAGATTTCTAAGCAACAACCTTCATCTGCTAGCAAGAAATCAAAGAATCGTAATCAGTCAGGCAACCTTCAAGAAGTCTCGTGTGGGCCCTAATTTTTTTGAGTGACCTCATATGGTGCCTCGACCCGCAGAATCTCAGTCTCGAGCGGCCAGTTCGGTCATCACCTGTTTCAACTGTGAAGAACAGGGTCATTTCAGCACCAAGTGTCCGAGGCAGACTATCACGTGCCATAACTGTGGGATTGCTGGGCATAAGGCCCGTTTTTGCCAAAGAGACTCCAAACCTACTCCGGCATCATCTCAGGCCCCGAAGCAGTAAGCTGTTCATAACCAGGCCACTCAGTCTGCGTCGTTCAAGACGACGGGAGCAAACAGAGGTGGAGCCAAAAGCTATCAGATGGGAGCGTCCGGTTCGGGGGCCGGCAAGCCCCGAATTTATGAGATGAAGAAGACTGACGATCCAGAGGCCCGGATGATCTCAGGTACACTCGAAATTCTCTCTCAACCTCTGTGTACCCTTTTTGATACTAGTGCATCTTATTCATTCATTTCCGAGTCATGCTTGAGTAGACTTCATCTGGATAGTGCTACTAGTTGTGAACCTTATATCATTGGTCTACCTGATGGTAGAAGAATTATTGGGGATCATGAGATTGAGAATTGTCCGATTCAGCTTAATGTCCGTGTTTGGTTGGCAAACCCGATCGTGGTAGATTTACCGAGAGACGACGTTATCTTGGGTATTGATTGGATGAATCGTCACGATGCCATCATTAGTGTCCGCAAGCGTATGGTCACTATCATTTCAGACGATGGAGTCGAATGTGTATTCCAGGGAGGTAATCCCAGCCGTTCCGGTAGAGTCATTAATATGATGAAAGTAGTGAAATTACTCAATCAGGGGTGTGTCGGTTATTGGTGCTATATGACCAAGACCGAGAAATCATCAATAATGTTGGCAGATATTCCAGTAGTGAGAGAATATGCCGATGTATTTCCAGACGAGTTACCTGGTTTGCCTCCACAGAGAGATGTGGAATTCACGATTGAGTTGGAGCTTGGTACGTCTCCAATATCGAAGGCACCATATCGGATGGCCCCGACCGAAATGCAGGAGTTGAAGAATCAACTGGAGGAATTGTCCGAGAAAGGTTATATTCAACCGAGTGCGTCCCCATGGGGAGCACCAGTGTTATTTGTCAAGAAGAAGGACGGTTCATTTCGTTTGTGTATCGATTATCGGGAGTTGAACAGGGTGACGATCAAGAATAAATATCCTCTAACCCGTATCGATGATCCCTTAGATCAACTTCAGGGAGCTTCAGTATTTTCCAAGATCGATTTACGATCTGGGTATCATCAGTTGCGAATTCGAGAGTCGGATATCGCAAGGACGGCGTTTCGAATACGCTATGGTCATTATGAGTTTGTGGTAATGCCGTTTTGGTTAAATAATGCACCTGCGGTGTTCATGGAGTTAATGAATCTAGTTTTCATCGACTATTTGGATCAGTTGGTGGTTGTATTCATAGACGACATTTTGATTTATTCTCGTGACCGAGAGGAGCACGAAGTTCACCTTCATCAGGTTCTCGATGTGTTGAGACGAGAGCAACTCTATGGGAAGTTTTCCAAATGTGAGTTTTGGATGTCCGAAGTGACGTTTCTCGGACATGTAATTTCATCATACGGCGTATGTGTCGACTCTCAGAAGATGGAGGCGATCCGAGATTGGCAACCTCCAATGAATGTTAAGGAAATCCGAAGCTTTCTCGGATTAGCAGGATATTACCGGCGATTTGTGGAAGGATTTTCTAAATTTGCTCAACCCATGACGAACCTTTTGCGGAAGGATAAGAAATACGCGTGGTCTGACGCGTGTTAGTGAAGTTTTGAGGAACTCAAGAGTTTGATTTCAGCACCTGTCCTTTCCTTGCCGCAAGGGACGGAAGGATTTGTGGTTTATAGTGACGCGTCCGGACACGGTCTGGGATGTGTATTAATGCAGAACGGGAAAGTTATTGCCTATGCTTCACGGCAATTGAGACCTTACGAGGTCAATTACCCGATCCATAACCTAGAGCTAGCAGCCGTGGTTTTCGCGTTGAAGATTTGGCGTCATTATCTTTATGGCGTCACCTGTCAGATTTTCACCGACCATAAGAGTTTGAAGTATATATTTACTCATAAGGAGTTAAATATGCGACATAGGCGGTGGTTGGAACTAATAAAAGATTATAATATTGAAATATTGTACCACCCAGGCAAGGCGAATGTGGTCGCCTCCACCTTGAGTCGTAAGTCCGTTCAGGAGCAAATGCTTGCTCGTTTAATAGTTCAGAAGCAGCTTCAGCAGGAATTCCTAAGATCCAAGATCGAGGTCTGGTTACAGCGAGTGCAAGGGCAACTTTGCATGTTAGAGATTTCATCGCCACTTGAGGAGGCAATTGGAGTGAATCAGGGTTCAGACCCGTTTTTGTTGCGCATCCAAGAGGATGTGGCTCAGGGGAAATCCCCTGGATTTGTGGTCCACGAGGATGGACTTTTGCGATTTAAGAATCGGTTATGCGTACCGGCGAATGATGAGTTGAAAAACTCGATTTTGAGAGAAGCTCATGCTACCCCTTATTCCATTCATCCGGGGTCTAGCAAGATGTACAAAGACTTGAAACAAAATTACTGGTGGAGTAATATGAAGCGAGAAGTCGCAGAATTTGTTTCAAGATGTCTGACCCGTCAGCAAGTTAAGATAGAACATCAGCGACTGGCGGGTATGCTGAAACCGCTCCTTATTCCAGAGTGGAAGTGAGAGGATATTTCAATGGACTTCATCACGAGTTTGCCAATGAGTCATCGTGGCATGAATATAATTTGGGTAATTGTAGACCCTTTAACTAAGTCAGCTCATTTCCTTGAGATTAAGGATACGTGGGGTCCCGAGAGACTTGCCCAGTTGTTCATCAAAGAGATAGTGAAATTACACGGTACTCCTAAGAGTATCGTTTCTGATCGTGACGGGCGATTCATATCACATTTTTGGAAATCAGCTCATCGTGCTATGGGAACTCAGCTTAATCTCAGCACAGCTTTTCATCCTCAATCCGACGGACAATCAGAGAGGACTATTCACACATTGGAGGACATGTTGAGTGCATGCGTCATCGATTGGAAAGGTGATTGGGAAGCCCAACTACCGTTGATCGAGTTCACGTACAATAATAGTTGGCATGCTTCGATTAAGATGGCACCTTACGAGGCCTTGTACGGTCGCCGTTGTCGATCTCCTTTATGTTGGGATGAATTATCAGAATCAATCGGCACCGAGCCCAATATGCTTTGATCAGGAGTCGTTTGTTGACCGCTCAGATTCGACAAAAATCATATGCAGATAATCGTCGTCGACCATTAGAGTTCGAGGCAAGTGACCACGTTTTGGTCAAGGTATCCCCGACTCGAAGTATCTTCCATTTCGGGAAGTGGGGAAAGTTGAGTCCGAGATTCATTGGGCCGTTTGAGATTTTGGATCGAGTAGGCGGTCTAGCTTATCGATTGGCTTTACCTCCGGCGTTGAGCCGAATTCATAATGTGTTTCATGTGTCTCAGTTGCGGAAGTATGTTTCCGACCTGAGTCACATACTTTAGTTCGATGAAATCGAGATCGCGGATGATAATTCGTATGAAGAGCGTCCTATATGAGTCTTAGAGCGGCAAATCAAACAGTTGAGGAACAAGACGATTCCTTTGGTTAAAATTCAGTGGCCTAGACATAGAGTCGAAGAGGATACTTGGAAAACCGAGGATAGTGTGCGAGAGAGTTATCCCGAGTTGTTTGACCCTTAGTTTCGAGGACGAAACTCTTTTTAAGGGGGGAGTATGTAATACCCGATTGTAATTCATTCATTATCATTCAATAATTATCATTCAGTAATTGTCACCGTCGGATTATTCACTCATTAATAATCATTCATCATTCATGATTCATTCAATTGTATTCTTCGTTGGCATATTTTAGCCGTGTATCAGTTGCCGATCGTCATTCATCTCCATTTGAGAATCAAGACGAGAGTATTATCATAATCATCATGATTGGTAGTCTTGTGTTGAAAGTATCATCCATCGCATGTTATTGGACTCAATTATATTCATACAAGTATGGGTTGTCGGATCATTCAGCGATGTGTGTCGAGTAGACGGATTTGTCGTTTCGTTGGCGTCCAACAACGAGTTACGGCCGTAACATGCTTGCATTACGGTCGTAACATGCGTTCGTTGTTTTCAGAACTGTCGGATGAAGGGGACATACAACCGTAAGGGTTGCGGCATACGACCGTAAGTTGAGGCAGGTACGGCCGTAAGGTTTGGCCGGTTACGGCCGCACGATTCGAGCAGGGTGTCCGGCCAGTTTTGACGAAGGCTTCATATGCCCGTAAGATTTTACCGAGTATGGCCGTATCAGTCGAGTTATGCCCGTAAGACATGTGCGGTTACGGCCGTATGAGTGTCAGCATACTTTCAACGAAGTCGAGTTACGCCCGTACGATGTGGCTGGTTATGGCCGTAAGGCCGTTGACTTGGAGATGTTATGGCCGTAAGTAGGTCGAGTTATGGCTGTAATAATGGCAGTACTTAAGTACCTGGTCGGGCTTTTTATGCTCATTTCACCCTTATTTCACTTGAGTTCCGAGAGAGAAGTTCTTGGGAGAGATTCTTCTTCATCACATCACTTGTGTAGTAGTGTTCTAAGCATCATCTTGGATTGGAAAGCTTGGATAGTCGATTTAGCACGATTTCACCGGATCGAAGTGTTTGGATATTCAAAGGTAAATTCTTCAACATCTTGGATTTCGATTTTGTGTTGGGATATGATGTTTTAGATGTGATAATCATGATATATGAAGTGATATACTTGTGATTATGAATTGTTAAGGATTATCATCGGATTAATTGGGATTATTCAAGAATGCTTTGAATATTGATTTGGATTTGAGGGTTTCAATTAGATGTTGTTGAAATCTCAAATTGGGTTTTCATATTGGATTCTTGATTGTGTTGGAGATGTTTTGTTGGGTTGTATCACTTTTCGGAGGTTTGGTATTGATAAAATTGAGGATTAGTTGTAAACAATCGAAGATTGGTTACAACGTGTTTGTTTTAATGCCTCAATGAACTTGGATTTGTCATATCGACGTTTTTGAGTTAGTTATAATCGTACTTGATACGTATATTGAACGGATTGTGGGTAATTGTGTTATTCAAGGTTGTTCGAGCGACCGACATCTCATTTTAGGACGTTAGTTTGAGGAAGGACATTCTTCACCGGTGTTGTGTAAGTTAATTCTTACTCGGTTAAAGGGATATTCATTCCTTATGTTGTTCATTCATACATGTAATTCACCCATAATATATCAATCATGTCGAGACTTGTAACTATCAATTAATCATTCAATTCACGAGGAACGACGGTTCCAATCATTTTAATGAGCTACCATTCATTTCATTGTTATTTCATATCGGTGAGTCATTCTTGACCCCTGTCGTATTATTATTCATTAATGTTCATTGGTCACTTTTGTCCTTGTGGCCTTCTGGGTTCATATTGCGTGGCCGGGTGGGAATGTGTAGAATTTTTAGTCGGACACTTGATAGCCATGTGATCGGGTTCACCGACACAATGGACTGTGCACACGGTAACGTACCTCCGTGAGACTAATTAGGCACAAGGGCTGGTGTGTCCGGACACTCGTCTTGTGCACTTGCACATACCATTACGGGCGTATTATGATGCCCCTCTTCAGCTGGATTTCATAACTAAGATATGTGATTATTGTATATTGTTCAACTCTTGAGGATTGTTGTTCTGTGTAACTGACCCCGTTGGGAGATGTTGTTTTCAGGTCATGGCAAGGCTAAAGCATGGGAAGAGAACGTTGACGGCGAGGAGTCCCAGTGATACTAGTAGGGGGGCCCAGTCCTTTTCAGTCATTTATGTCTTCTTCATTTTATTTCCGCTACAGATTTTCCGTTTGGATACTCATTTTCATTCAGTGTTGTATATTTTATCTTCATATAAAATATACATGTATTCTGTATTATCTTGGGTGTGTTGTACTTGAAACTCCTCATCGGAGCAATTGATGATATAATGTGGTTCGGTACTACAATTAAATTATTTAAGTCATTAATTTTCATTCGCATAGTGGGTCCCAGTCGGGGGTCCACGACACTGTAATAGTCGCCTAGTTTGGGGTGTTACAAGATCCTCTCTAGTAAATGGAGGGTCCAGTTCAATCTGGACGCTCCAATTCACACACCCGCACGGGTATGTGTGTGTATGTGTAAACTGGAGGGTGCAGATCCCCTCCAGTCCTCTCCTAGTAAATGGAGAGGATCCAAACTCCAGTGTTTGCTGCTTGCGGGACCCGCCCGATCACGTGGGTCGCCTGCAGGCTGCGATCCGCCCCCTTTTCCTCCCTTTTTTTTAATGCAATATTTACTGCATAAAGCTATTGTGCTACCCGCCCATTTTATATGCAGCATAGCCCCCTACTTCATCCCCTGCGATAGTAGCAGGTAGAATTTTTTTTTAATGCAGTATTTACTGCATGTGGGACCCACCCATTTTATATGGCCTCTGCTTGGGAAAATAATTGTATTGCCCTTTTAAATTTAATAGAATTCTTTTCTACCCCAAGTTTAACAATTCTTTTGATACCCAAATGACCAGATTTGACCTTTACTCGAAGATATTCGAGTAACACATACGAGTCACCTACTCGATTAACACAAAATACATTCAGTCACCTATCCGAGTCATCGAAATTGCATTCGAGTCACCTATTCGAGTGACTCGAAACCTATTCGAGTGACTCGAAACCTATTCGAGTGACTCGTATATATTCGAGTCACCTATTCGAGTTACTCGAAACATATTCGAGTGACTCATATACATTCGAGTGACTCATATACATTCGAGTCACCTATTCGAGTGATTCGAAACCTATTCGAGTGACTTATATACATTCGAGTCACCTATTCGAGTGACTCGAGTACATTCGAGTGACCTATTCGAGTGACTCGAAAAGGTGACTCAAATGTATATTAGGTGACTTGGATGTAAGTGACTCGACTAGGTGACTCAAATGCAATTTAAATGACTCGAGTAGATGATTCGAATGTGTTTTATGTTAATCGAGTAGGTGACTCGAAGGTGTTACTCGAATAGGTGACTCGATTGTCTTCGAGTAAAGGTCAAATCTGATAATTTGGATATAAAAAGAGTTGGTATTAAACTTGGGGCAGGAAATAATTCTACTATATTCAAAAGGGCACAATGGAGTATTACCACCCTCTACTTTCCTTCAGTTTGTAATAGCAGATAGTGGGGATTTGATTCAAAATAGTTCCATAACTTTTCACCTTGTTTGAAATAGTCCCAAGAAACTTCGAGTTTCAAAATCAGTCCCAAAAAAGTTTGAATTGTATAATTTTGACTCCAATTTTTGTCGACGCCAGTAAACGACACGAAACAACGCTATTTATTCTCACGCATAGATCACGTGCCGGCGGGCGATGCTGAGTGTGTAATTGACTTATAATTTTCATTTTTTTTACTCCACGTCAGTAATTGATATATTTTTTTTATTTTTTTAACAACCAACTAAATAATACTATTAATAAATTAAAACAACCTTATTATTTCCCCTACCCAAATTAAATTAAAAGGAGTTCTTCGTCATCCTCCTTCAGTTCACAAGAGTAAAATCGAAATCTTCTTCCCCAAATCAAGAGCCACCGACCGAAATGTCCCAACACATTGGAATCAATCGAGAGGTAAGATGCCATTGTCAGAGGGTGGCGACGATAGCCACCTATTGGAAAGAAGGGAACGTCGGGCGACGAAGATTAACATGCTTCTCCATGAATACAAGCTATTCGAAATGAAAGACGAAGAATCCATTACAATGATGCTCGATCGATTATCGGTCATTACGAATGGATTGGCTTGTTTCGGAAAATCCCTTACGAGTAGTGAAAAAGTA
This sequence comes from Orobanche coerulescens, assembly GCA_033398695.1. NCBI lineage: Eukaryota > Viridiplantae > Streptophyta > Magnoliopsida > Lamiales > Orobanchaceae > Orobanche > Orobanche coerulescens. The sequence goes on from CM065803.1 coordinate 60,307,347, forward strand.
AAGAAAATCCTACGATCACTATCTCGGGAATGGGATGGCATGGTGACGGCGATTATGGAATTGAAAGATTTAAATAATCTTGATTTTAGTGCCCTCGTTGGTTCGCTAATTAATTACGAGATTATACTAAAATCTCGTAACGCAAAGCCGAGCTTTGAAAGCTAAGATATCTCGAAAAGAAGAAATCTCAATCGACGAATATGATGAAGAATCAGCATATTATGCCAAGAATATAAATAAGTTTCAAAACTTGTTGAATCAGAGAAGGAAGGACATCAAATCGGGCGAATGTAAGAAATTTGACTACAACTGTTGAATCTGTGGTAAACCGGGCCACTTCGCAAAACATTGCCCAGCCTCAACTTCCAAGAAGGAAGCATTAATCACCACATGGAGTGATGATTGACAGGAAGTGATGGTTATCATTATTGGATATCATGGCGGATCCCGTCGTGGGCTTTCTTTTTAGGTTCCTGGAATATCAAGTTTGTAGCAGTCGTGGAGAGATGAGATTCCCAGAGGATACTGGCTAGGGCATGTATTTGTGTATTGAGTTTCCTGATCAGTTCCTGTATTCCACTGCTAGAGTATTTTAATTGTTTGTCTTTTTCCGCTGCATGAGTATTTTTAAATGGCCTTTTGGTATCTGGTAATTTAGGTTACTTTGGCAATTGTTTTCTAAACTATTTTATCGGTACGTGTAAGCGATAGCTTAACGTATGTTCTTAAACTGTTGAGTCTTGGCATTTCGGGCCTTGTGGTTTCAAATGAGATTTTACGACGGTTTGATAAACGAGTTTTATAAAGTCTTCGAATGTAATACCGTCGTTAGCCTCTTGAGCGTTTGTAAATGTTTGCGAAAATTTCTTTTAGCATTGTGGGTTCCGTCTTGGGGCCCACGTCGCTGTAATATTTCCGGTCGGATATGGGGGTGTTACACCCGACACCTCGGAGGTAGGTAAAAGCGAGTACGAAAACAAATACCCAGAACTTTGGGAAATTACAAAACGGTCACAAAAGTCCGAAAAATCACGATACGACAATGGATAATCAAATCAAAGCTCACAACACGTATAACAACGTTAAATGAACTTACGAGAAACCCGAAACGACTGTTTCGAATGAGATTCGCATGAATCGAACTCAAGCGCGGAAAAGTCGATTAAAAACACAGAACTCAACAAAACGACACCGAAACAAACTCAGACGTCAAAAAGTGCAGAATTAAATATTCTCATAATGACGAAACGGTCACGAGTAAGTCATCAAAACGGACTCCCGCCGAAAAAAAAGAAAATTATCGGGAACCGAAATTGCGGATATTACATACTACCCTCCTTAAAAGAACTTTCGTCCCGAAACTTAAAATAAGTAGGGAGGAGCAACATCCCACCAGGAAACACTCAACGAGATACACAAGAACCGAAAACTCGCGCCCAACGGAGAAACGTTACAAGCAACGCAAAGAGACATACGGCGTGAAAACACGCTCAATGACAACCATCACAACGCCACAGGCAGATACATAATAAAACCAACAAGTGACAAGCGTCATCAAACAGATAATACAATCAAGTCAATTATCCGAACAAACACAAAACAGGAGGTACTAATATAAGAAAACATGCACCGTCAAGAAAACAGAAAATAAACACGAAACGATCCACAAGGACAATCACAAACAATTCGGACTACGCCGAAATCCTCAAAAATCACACTAGGCATCTCCGTGTCCTTTCGGAGCAGAGATGCAAACTCAACTCCCAAATCTCTCAGCTACCATCTCGCAATGCACAGCTCGGTGACCCACCTGGCCACACTTGAAACAGCTGACTAATGGTGAACGACAATTCTTCGCGGTATGGCTCACTCGACTACAGTTATAGCACGTCTTCGAGCTGCTCACATTACTCATTGCAGGGGTACTACTCCTCTGATCACGGGATCAAGGAACCTTCTTGGGATGACGACACGAAGTCCTAGCCTCAGGGGTCCCACTCCCCTAATATCCTGAAAAGTTCCCAACTGTATTCTGTTTCTTTGACTCTGACATATGCTCAGTTGATGATATGGATAGCTCGTAGGATAATGCCCTATTCTGATACTCTCTCAACGAAGTACAAGTGAGACCCTCCATATACTGACGAATCTCCGGTTTCATTCGCCTACTAAAATGACAGATCTTATCTTCTGCTATCCTTACCTGATCCTGCACATAGCTGAGTTGTTTGCTAAAATAAATAATAGCTTGAGACAGCGATACATCTTGCGGTTTCGCCGAAAAGAATTCATTGATCCTCTGATTTCTGATCAGTTCCGGACAAAACTCATCTCTCATGAATCTCTGGAACTCTGCCCACGTGACAACATGATCTCGAGGCTTAACAGCCTCCCACCAGTTAGCGACATCCTTGTCGAGAAGATACTGAGCTACCGGTACCTTACGTTCTTCTGTACAATCAACTACCTCGAGTATCTTTTCCAACTGGAAAAGTCAACCATCCCAACACAATACATTTGCGTCACCAGAAAAATGAGGGGGATTCATACGAACCACTTCTCAGAGCCACTAATTTGCGCCAATGTTCTGGGTCACATCAGTATTACGTTGAACTACTTGAGTCAACTGAGTCATCTATGCAGCTACCTACTGCAATATAGTAGCAACACCGATATCAACACCATCACCAGCAGCATGATCCCAATCACGCGTCCGGTCGCCACGACCACCACCTCTGCCCCTCGGCATGCTGAATAAACAACCACTCAGCACAACATAATATCATAACACACAACACATACAACGATTACCATCGTAAGGCAACACACATGTAAAAATCACAACAACGACAGTATCATTCGGCGATCTCAACGGCCCAAACGATAACCAGCACACAATTACAAAGCATCACGAAACAATCACACATGAACACAAACATACAAACCCAAGCTCTAACCGCTCGCATATGTGCGATAACACGCAATTCACTCGAGGCGACAAACGTTAAAAACCAACAGCACACCTCTCACAGATGGTTAACACAACAATTGCGTGGCTAACGACTCAACGCTCACACCACCAATTCAATCACAACTCGGGGCTAACACCCTAATGACAATGCTAACATCATACATATCTTCTCCTTAAAATCCCAGTATGAAAGCAGAAAAGGAAGTGATAGGTTTTAAAAACGAAAGTCACCTTTTGAAAATGATTTTGGAAACACCAGTTGATCTTGAGTATCACCTTTCAAAAAGTAGTACAAACATTATTATCGAGACTTTGAAAACCATCTTGCGTTTGATAAAAATGAGAACAGTTTTCTTTAATGAAAAACTTTCAGAAATATTCGACCCTTGGTTCTAAGCCAATGCGTTACTAAATCATTGAAAATATCTCAAAAATATTTTGGTCCTCAAGTGGAATAATTTTGAATCATACTGTGGCACCTTGAAAGTACCGCGAGAAAATAATTCATTTTAAAAGTACGTCTCGAAATTTAATTTCTAAGATACTCAAGGTTTTCAAAAATCCAATAGGCCAGAATGACCAAAACTCACACATATCGACATTCGCTTATACACATCATAGTACACACATAAATTCGTTCAAAATCAAGACAATACATATCTTCTGCAGGAAAACAAACAGCCAAAATATCACAGTCAAAATGACATAAATAGCGACAACACTCCTCGTATAAACGAAATATGAGAGTCACATAAACACACATCACGAAACCAAGAATCTGCATAAAGATTCCATCACTCAACGACTAATCATACAAGTGGCTCGTGCCACACGAGGCACAACACAAAGAAGGGAGACTTACATCCACAGGTCGCACAAAGATGATGATCGCCCCACGATACTAATCACGACCAACAAACTCAGACGATGCGTCGCGACACGACTCAGTAAGACAAAATCCGACGAGACAAAACTCAACAGACACAACTTGACCCGACAGCCTAGGTTTCCACAACCTAAGCTCCGATACCATTTATGTAACACCCCCAATCCGCTCAGGGATATTACACGATGTAGAATCTTTCCTCAAGGATCTACCAGGCTGGTAACAACATCGAACGTGTCAACGATGCCTTTAAGGCTAAAAAGACTCAGTAGACCGATTTGGCCTTTCAATAAATACATACAACTCAATCTCAAAACATGCCCACGTAGGGGTCAAATACAACATACTCCCATACAATGGGGAAAATACTGCAGCAGAAATTAAGGTACAACTGAACCAATACAACAACGTACGAGTCCTCATGTGATTAGTATCGATCATCTTTCATCATCCTTCATGCCGACCCTGTGCTATGCTCCCCAAAACCTGAATGCAATACAGACATCCACCCCTCAATTACTCGGGGGTTAGCAAAATTCCACTATTTTGCTAGTGCAAGTACAAAGTGCAAAATACGAGTCATACAATTCACATTCCAAGGATAGTAATAATCAGGAATCCTCACAGATTCAAACATAACAAAAAAGTACTTCCCGAGGCAAGAGTTTGAGTAAAACTTTCTAAATTCGAAAGATCTCAAATCATGAGAATAATTTGTAAAACGGTTTAAAATGCCCTCGGGAGTTTTAGCGGAAAACAATTTAGGATTATCGAATCCTTCTCTTTCCAAAATCAACAGGGGTCACAGCCCAAAGATTTGCTTTCTCGAATAGAAACCAACAACAATTCACAGGGTTCAAAACCCACGTCACGAGTCCTAGATGGACATAAAAATCAGCAGAACATAACCACCCAAGATACGAAATCTCGGTCACACCCAAGGTACTCGACCTGGTCAATACATCCAAATCATATACATAACACCGTGAACACATGCCATGTCATCTCACGGTTGGATCAATCACTTGTTGTCTCCTGACCACATGATCACATGTCATGTGTCACCTTAGGTTCCATATACCACCGTGATCACTTGCCACATCATCTCACGGTTGGATCAATCACTTGTTGTCTCCTGACCACATGATCGCAAGCCATGTGTCACTGTAGGTATCCCGAGGCTCTCACGGTTGGATCAATCACTTGTTGCATCCTGACCACATGATCACATGACATGTGTCACCGTAGACCTCGCCCATATACACACATTCACACACATAACACAGCACGCCAAGGATATCCAAACAATTCACCCAAAGGCAACAAACACATAGCACGACACAAGTGTCAAATCACAACACACCGAAATGAGATAATATATGTATATATATTATCAAAGCACAACATGAAACACACCATTCACAAAACACACGTTTTTTGAAAGTGAGCCCTTAACGAGGCTAAACCGAATCTTTTGAAAGTTCATTCCAAACAACTAAACAAACATACCAAAACGATCACCAATCATCATATCCACAAAACAAGAAATGTATGAACAAAGTACTTACCTCGAATAACCACAAACACGGAGAATCGACCGAAGTGAGGAGACTCGAACCGTCTACGAACCCACCGATTCCGCCGAACGACAACCCGCGATAATAAACTACGAACGACAACAATAACAATGAAAATGAATTCCAAAGCATGACCCAAAGCCGCTTAATTAAAGGAACAAACGACGAAAGTTCAAGGGTTTCCCCCAAAACGGCCAAGAACACGAATCAGGGTATATTTCTTGATTTTTCCTCCAAGTTGACTTTTTGGGGAATTTGTTCTTGATTTCGATTCTAGTCCGATTTTGATGAATCGATTGATGTTAGTAAACATTATTAATCGTGTTCTATGGATTGTATATCCATATTTTCGATTCGTTCAACCCGATTGATGATTCTTAGGCTCTTGAGGAACTTTGAACATTTAGTGTTCGATTAAATGCCTCAAAGAGTTTCTTTCGGTCGTTATGTGGATTTCGATTGATATTGTGTTATTGAATGAATTGTATTTCATTCGACCCGACAAAAACATGAAAACGGAATTTCAACCCGTGGGTTATGATCAACACGAATAGATAACAACAATAGAACTAACAATCTCGGATTTGAAATCACGAAACCGAGACAAACCCAAAATATCTCAAATAGGGTTCTAAAACCTTACCTTGATTCGGAGAAGAAGGAAGGTTAGATGATGATGAACACGAAGGAGACCCACCGAGATGATTATTACCATCAAAGGTGGATGAAAGCTCGTCCAAATCCACCCCAAATCGCCAAAAACGCAGCAAGGGAGAAGGGAGGAAGGAAATGACCCGAAATCGGTCAACCCACAAATATATATACCTGCGCGAAGCTAACGTATGTAAGCCATAAACCTTAACGTACGTTAGAGATGTTACATACGTAAGGAACAAGGCATTACGTACGTAAGAGTCATCCAGACTCAACTGTCCGAAAACCTGAACAAGGTAACGTACGTAACGAATGTTGTATTACGTACATAAGAGAAGCATTGATGGCGTACGCTACCAATGAAGAATAGCGTGCGCTAATGATCTGGCATTACAGAACAGCTACCAGATGTCATATCCGTTAAGGATCGCGGAACGCGACGAACACGAATCACTACGATCGAACAAAACAAGTAGTACGACAATTAAAACACGAGCTTAAGTTTAAAACAAACACATGATCCCGACACCCCGGAGGTAGGTAAAAGCGAGTACGAAAACAAGGACCCAGAAGTTTGGGAAATTACAAAACGGTCCTAAAAGTCCGAAAAATCACGATACGATAATGGATAATCAAACCGAAACTCACAACACGTATAATAATGTTAAATGAACTTACAAGAAACCCGAAACGACAGTTTCGAATGAGATTCGCAAGAATCAAACTCAAGCGTGGAAAAGTCGCTTAAGAACACGGAACTCAACAAAACGACACCGAAACAAACTCGGACGTCAAAAAGTGCAGAATTAAATATTCTCAGAATGATGAAACGGTCACGAGCAAGTCGTCAAAATGGACTCCCGCTGAAAAAAAGAAAATTATCGGGAACCGAAATTGCGGATATTACAGGACATTTACCTGCTCACTAACGGGAGAAAGAATCCTATCTTGGTATTCAGTAGAGACTGCTACTTGCCCACTAAGTTGCATTTTGAGGTTGACCCCACCAATCGGAGATTGGATCGAACTACTCTAATGACTAACTTAATATCACAAGCACATCTCCTACTGAAACCTCAAGTCAAAGGTCCACGTATACTTATCACAAACTTTCGATTCAGTCATTGACAATCCTAGAGTGATATCCATGTGACCGAATCGAGTTAAGTCGTGTTGGAGTATACTAATCCCATTAGCATACCTATAACGTGTGCTCCCACTAACCCTTAGCGAAGACAGACACTCTACATGTCAAAGTACATGTTATACAAGTCTTGTCTAAACTAACTGCCTAGTTAAGTTTTATCGAATTGCGAACCATTTAAGCATTCGAGTCCTAAACACTTCCAGTGCCTATCTTCTTATCTCCATAAGAAATGGAATGTTTGGTCTCAAATGCAAGGACTATTATTTTATATACCAAATTATAATGCCTGTGATATATAATAATAGAAATAATAAATGCCTTATTTAATATAATATTCATAATAACAATACAATACTCTCACTCTCTCATCCTCTGAGTGGCATTCGAGGGCATATTCCTAACAATCTCCCACTTGCACTCAATGCCACAAACTATGTTATCCAATACGCATACTCTCCAGATGTCTCTCTAAGACTTTCTAAGATAGTGGCTTGGTAAGCGGATCAGCAACGTTATTTGCTGTGTCTACTCTCTCCAGTATAACATTCCCTTGCTGAACCATTTCTCTAACAAAATGATATTTTCTCGCAACATGTTTGGTTTTGTGGTGATCCCTACGCTCCTTAGCCTATGCAACAGCTCCGTCATTGTCACAGAATAGCGTCACGGTCTTCTCTGCATTAGGAACCACTTGAAGTTCCTCAGTGAACTTCTTAACCTAAAAAGCTTCTTTAGCAGCCTCCGTGGCTGTCTGGTATTCAGCTTGACAAGTAGAGATTGCAGTCGAGCTTTGATTGGAACTTCTCCAGGAGACTGCCCCACCATTTAGAGTAAAGATATACCCTGATGTGGACATCTGAGCATCCATGTCCCCCGAAAAATCTGAGTCTGTATAACCCATCACTCTAAGTTCTCCACCGCCATATATAAAAACTAAGTCTTTAGTCCTCTTCAGGTACTTAAGAATTTTCTTCACAGCACTCCAATGTTACTGCCCTGGATTTAACTGAAACTGACTTACTACACTCACAGCATAGGCAATATCTGATCTAGAGCAAATCATCGCATACATGAGGCTACCAATTGCCGAAGCATATGGTACCTTGCGCATTTCCTTTCCATCTTCCTCACTTTGAGGGCACATCTCTAAGGAAAGTTTTGCACCATGTTGCTAGGTAGGAACCCTCTTTTAGAAATTTCTATCCTAAATCGCTTCAGGATCTTTTCTATATAGAGGGCTTTGGAAAGACCTAACATTCTTTTCGCTCTATCCCGATAGAGGCGAATACCCAGAATATAGGTAGCTTCTCCCAAGTCTTTCATTGAGAACTCTTTAGAAAGCCAAGCTTTCACAGAACTGAGCATTCCTACATCATTTCTTATAAGTAGAATGTCATCTACATATAGTATTAAGAAGGCAATTTTTCTCCCACTAACCTTCTTGTAAATATAGGGCTCCTCTTTATTTTGGACAAAATTAAACTCTTTGACTGTCTCGTTAAAACGAAGATTCCAGCTTCACGAAGCTTGCTTCAGTCCATACATGGCATGTTGAAGTTTGCATACTTTATGAATATTGGTTTCAGATATGAACCCTTTAGGCTATTCCATGTAAATCTCCTCCCCGAGGAATCCATTTAGGAATGCTGTTTTCACATATATTTGCCATATTTCATAATTTAAGTGGGCTGCTACGGCAAGCATCATCCGAATAGACTTAATCCTAGATACAAGCGAGAAGGTATCGAAATAATCGATTCCTTATCTTTGGAAATAACCCTTTGCCACAAGCCTGGCCTTATATGTATCAACCTTGCCATCTCCATTAGTGTTTCTTTTATAGATCCATTTGTTTTCACTAGGCACCATGCCTTTAGGATGATCTACTAAAATCCAGACCGGATTAGCATGCATCGAGTCTATCTCAGCTTCCATAGCTTTTTGCCACTTGGCGGAGTCAATATCTACCATCAGTTGGTCGTATGTAAAAGGATCATTCTATTGACTACTTTCTGTCATCTCATGGACACATAGTTCCTCTTGATGCAGATAGCCATACCTCTAAGGTAATTGAGAAATTCTACTAGACTTGCGAGGTTGTGTTTTTATTTCAGAATGTTCGGTTCTAATATCTGGCACATGTGTCTCATTTGGTGTTTCTTTTATTTCTTCCAAAGAAATATTTCTACCTGCGCCTCCTTACTGAATGAACTCATCTTTGTGGAAGTATGCTTGTAAAGCAATGATGATCCTATGATATTCGTGCATGTATAATAAGATATCCCATGGAAATCCCTAGATATCCTATGAAATGACCTTTTACAGACCTAGCTTCCAATTTCTCTACTTTAGTCTTCTTGACATAAGCAGGGCATTCCCAAATCCTAATGTGATTAAGACTTGGTTTCCTACCTCTCCACATCTCATGTGGAGTCCTACGAATGGATTTGGAAGGACACCTGTTCAATATATGCACAGCAGTAAGGAGCGCGTGACCCCACATATAAATCGGTAGATCAGTATAGTTAAGCATGGAAAGAACCATGTCCAACAAGGTTCAATTCCTTCTTTCTTATACACCATTTAATTGTGGAGTAGCTGGAGGAGTGACTTGTGACATTATTCCAAGTTCTTTTTGTAACACCCCCAATCCGCTCAGGGATATTACACGCCGTAGACCCTCTCCTCGAGGATCTACCAGGCTGATAACTAAAATCAAACATCTAGACATCGCCTTTCAGGCTAAAATGACACAGTAGACCGATTTGGTCTTTCAATAATAACATACAACTCAATTCCAAACACATACCCACGCAGGGGTCAAAATACAATAAACTCCCCTACAACGGGGAAAAGATACTGCAGCGGAAAAGAAAATACAACTAGACCAGTACGACATCAACGGATCCTCGTGTGATTAGTATCGTTCATCTTTCATCATCCTTCGTGCCGACTCTGTGCTATGCTCCAAAACCTGAATGCAAAAATAGACATCCACCCCCCGAATACTCGGGGGTTAGCAAAACTCCACTGTTTTGCTAGTGCAAGTACAAGTGCAAAAATACGAGCCATACAATTCACATTCCAAGAACAATAATAATCAAGAATCCTCAAAGTTTCAAACGTGACGAAAAGTACTTCCCGAAGCAAGAGTTTGGTAAAACATTCTAAAACCGAAAGGTCGCAAAGCAAGGGAAAACTATTTATAAAACAGTTTGAATTGCCATCGAGAGTTTTAATAGGAAACAATTTAGGATTACCGAATCCTTCGCTTTCCAAAAATCAACAGGGTCACAGCCCAAAGGTTTTGTTTTCGCAATTAAAACCAACCATAATACACAAGGTTAAAAGCCCACGTCATACGTCCTCGACGGACATAAAATACACACGCACCCGTGAAGTTTCACTCGTGAATCCAGGTCGAAGCCAATGGAATTCCCTCCGTGGCCCCGTCGAACCCTCCCGAGGTGAGCAAACACATTCACAAAACATAAGCAACCGCACTCGTGAATCCAGGGCTATACCATTGGACTCCCTCCGTGATCCCATCGGACCCTCCCGAGGTGAGCGAAAAACAATCACAAAATATATACACGTAGCGGTGAAGTTTCACTCGTGAACCCAGGTCGAAGCCATTGGAATTCCCTCCGTGGTCCCGTCGAACCCTCCCGAGGTGAGCAAACACATTCACAAAACACAGTACTCACATCGCCTAGGACCGGGTCGAAGCCACAAATCCCACTCCGTGATCCCGTCGGACCCTTCCGAGCTGGCTAGCGAAATACTCAAGCACCACACGTCACCTAGGACCGGGACGAAGCCACGAATCCCACTCGAGGCCTCGAAGGACCCTCCCGAGCTGGCTAGCGAATCAAACTCAAGCACGAGTAACATATCACACCGAGGATATCCAAACAATTCACCCAGAGGCATCAAACACTTAGTAAAACAACACGTCAACCACAATGCACCGAAATGAAACAATATACGTCCACACGCAAATACCAAGTGCATCATCAACACCAAACATGTCCATAAGATTCACATACTCGTTCGAGAAACACACCAATCACAAAACACACACGATTTTGAAAGAGGGCCTTTAACAAGGCTAACCAAATCTTTTGAAAACTCGTTTTAAACAATCAAACAAATATATAAAGACGATCACCAATTATCATATTCACAAAACAAGAATAGTATGGGCAAGGTACTTGCCTCGAAATCACAATCACAACGAGACGACGGATAGGACGTGGTCGAATAGCCCCGAACCCCCGAACAATATCAAGAACGCGATAGCACCACGAGTATTACGAGAATAACACTACACGAATCATCAATCACCAACGGGATTCAACATCGGAATCCTCGAACACCTATAAACCTCCGGAAGGAACAATAACACATGGTTACGACGAGAATCAAGGCCAAAACAACGGAAATCCCAACAAACTATCGAAGGGAAACTCATTGGGACATTTAATCGAACACTAAATGTTCAATAATTCCCAAGAACACTCGAATCGTCAATCGAGTTAAACAAACTTGATATATGGATATACAACCCATAGAACACGATTAATAACATCATACCACACCAACCGATGTATCAAAATCGGATTAGAAACGAAATCAAGAACAATTTCTCCAAAAAGTCAACTTGAAGGAAAATCAAGAATATACCTTGATTTGACGAAGAACACGGATTGGATGATGATATAATCCACAAGAATCTTCCAAAATGCCTTGGAAATGATTAGAATCGGCCAAGAACTCGATTTCCCGAGCCTCCCGTCGCCAGACGCCGAAAAAGGAAGAAAAATCGCGTGGAAAATGAAATCTGGCCGAGCCAGGCTATATATAGCCGGCAGGGTTACGGCCGTAACCGGCAGGCCTTACGGCCGTAACTCGGACACCTTACGGCCGTACTCGGCAGGCCTTACGGCCGTAACCGGCATTCGTCAAAAATCTGCCCAGCACCAGCCGGACACTTACGGCCGTAACTCGCACACCTTACGGCCGTAACCGGCCTTCGTCAAAATCCGCCCAGCGCTCGTACGGCCGTACCCGATCACGCTTACGGCCGTAACTCGGACACCTTACGGCCGTAACCGGCACCTTACGGCCGTAACTCGGCCAGGCCAGGCCCTGCTCCGGCCGTGACTCGGCCGTGGCCACTCCGACGGCCCGGACGACCCAGAAACCCGAACCTGAGTAAAAATCGAAGATACGGTTACGAAGTACTCGCAAGGACGAATCCAAGCACTAAGAGAACACACGATTCCGACCATCCGAAGTGTCGGAATTCGACAACGGAAATAATTACCCCAAACTTTGGGAAATTACAAAAATGGCCCAAAACGTCCGAAAATCACGATACGTGATCGAAACACCGAACCAAAGCTCGCAACATGAATAATAACATTAATCGAACTTGCGAAACTCAAACAACAGCTCTTGATTTCGAGAGATTCGCAAGAATCGAACTCAAGTGCGGAAAAGTCGCTAAAAAGCACGAAACTCAACAAAACAACACCGAAACGAACTCGGATGACAAAAAGTGAAGAATTAATCATTCTCGAAATGACGAAATAGTCATGAGCGAGTCGTCAAAACGGACTTCCACCGAAAAAAAGAAAATTACCGAAATTCGAAATTGCGGATATTACATTCTACCCTCCTTAAATGAAGTTTCGTCCCGAAACTTAAAATAAGTAGGGAGAAGCAATATCCCGCCAGGAAAACTCAACGATATACACAAGAAACGCGTAACTTACGCCCATCGGCGAAACATTACAAGCAACGCAAAGGAATATACGGCGTGAAAACCCACTCCACGACGACATAAAATCAACAAGTGACAAACGTCATCAAATAGATAGTACAATCAGATCGATTATCCGAACAATCACAAAACACAACGAACGAAAATCAACACGATTGACCAACCTAACGGTTCATCAATCCAAACGCGAGTCAAACGCTGAACAAATACGGAATTCCACCGCCCAAGGGTTGGAGGATCGAAACGAGACTAATTTCCCGAACTTAAGGGAATTAGGAAGGAGTCTGAACGCTCAACAATCACGAAACGAGATCAACAAAAACCGAACAATCAAACGATCGAACCACAAAGATCGAGACAACAAAAATCAAACGATCATGTTCGAATCACGAAGAACAATAAAAATTCAAACAACAACTCCAAGGTTCACATCTCGACTCGAGACAATATATGATCCGGTGAAAACAACAACATATGCATTCACATAAGATCCACATGAGAGGGAATAGAAATTGAAAAGTCACAACGACAAACGAGCTATTCCGAAACAATACCACGCTCGTTCGAATGATGAACCCGAAATACAAAACAAGTTCAGACAGTATCAACGAACACGAGCGAATCGATAGACTGGAGAAAGAGAAAATGAAGAAGTCCAAAAACAATACGGGTGTTACATTCGACCTCTTATAAAAGAAGGTCGTCCCCGCTACTCACAATAACGAAATCAAGGAGACGACACAACAGGCAATCGACAGAAACATCCTTCGAAGGCCTCTCAAAGCCGATTCTGATATCTGTGCTGAAGCGCGAACTCCGAAAGTCTCGGTAGCCAATTCGCAAAACTGAATTCGGTGACCCTCGAGTCCACACTCGAAATGTGTTACTGACGAGAAGGACAAATTGCACGTACATTCCCCCGGCACATCACGGTTGAAATGCCTCGGCTCGGCATACCGAAAATACAAATGCTAGTTACAATGGAACATAACACCGCAAAACAACATACCGGAGATACCAACTCAGCACAACAAGGAATCATAACACATATCACATACAATGATTTCCATCGTAAAGCAACATGCATACTAAAATCATAGCAACGACGGTATCATTCAGCAATCTCAACGGCCCGAACGATAACCAGCACATAATCACAAAACATCATGGAATAATCACACATATACACGAACATACAAACCCAAGCTTCAACACCTCACACTCGTGTGGGACACGCAATCCACCACGAGACGACAACCATTAAGTACTAGTTCACACCTCTCACAGAGGTCTAGTACAACAAATACGTGGCAACGCCTCAACGTTCATGCCACCAACTCGATCATATTCGGGAGTTAACATCATAGCGACAAAGCCAACATCATACATACATACCCAGCCCTCAAACGGGAATGGATAGGTTTTAAAAACGAAAACCTCATTCGGAAAATAATTTAGAAAAACACCGGTCGATCTTGAGTATCACATTTCCAAAAAAAGTAAAAACGTGAAACATCATTATCGAGACTTTGGAAAACCATTTCGCATTTGATAAAAATGAGGACACTTTCTTTTAGTGAAAAGCTTTCAGAAATATTCGACCCTTGGGTCTAAGCAACTGCATTTGAAAATATCTCAAAATATTTTTGGTCCTCAACCGGAAAATTTTTGAAATGCATTACGGCATTAGAAAACACCTTGAAAACACCGCAAGAAAATAATTCGTTTTAAAAGTACGTCTCGAATTTTAATTTTCTAAGATACTCAAGGTTTTCAAAAATAATTCAATGGGCTAGAATGCCCAAAAATTTCAGGTAATCACGCGGAACATTATAACGCCGTGGGCGCCACGCCAGAACCCACCAGGCTAAAAACCATTTACAAAAACGCCAAAAAGGCCGATGACGGTAATATTTCAAAAATTCACAGAAGCCATTTACAAAATGCTAAATACCGTCATAAGAATTTTGCCAAAACGATCAAGGCCATAATGCCACAAACTCGGTTAAGGGAATCGGTTTTCGAAATAAAACTCAGTCGGTAAAATACCGAAAGTCATTACAAAAGAACTCACGCAGCGGATAAAAGAAATAAAGTCAAATATGCACAATCCAGTAACACTACTCCTCATATGAACGAAATATGAGGGTCAAATAACCACATATCAAGAAATCAAAATCCATAAGAGGATTCCATCACTTAACAAATAATCATAAAAATAGCTCGTGTCACACGAGGCACAACACAAAGAAGGGAGACTTACATCCACAGGTCGCACGAAGATGATGATCGCCCACGATACTAATCACGACCAATAAACTCAGACGACGCGTCGCGACACAACTTAGTCAGACAAAATCCGACAAGACAAAACTCAACAGACACCACTGACCCGACAGCCTAGGTTTCCACAACCTAAGCTCCGATACCATTTATGTAACACCCCCAATCCGCTCAGGGATATTACACGCCGTAGACCCTCTCCTCGAGGATCTACCAGGCTGATAACTAAAATCAAACATCTAGACATCGCCTTTCAGGCTAAAATGACACAGTAGACCGATTTGGTCTTTCAATAATAACATACAACTCAATTCCAAACACATACCCACGCAGGGGTCAAAATACAATAAACTCCCGTACAACGGGGAAAAGATACTGCAGCGGAAAAGAAAATACAACTAGACCAGTACGACATCAACGGATCCTCGTGTGATTAGTATCGTTCATCTTTCATCATCCTTCGTGCCGACTCTGTGCTATGCTCCAAAACCTGAATGCCAAAATAGACATCCACCCTCCGAATACTCGGGGGTTAGCAAAACTCCACTGTTTTGCTAGTGCAAGTACAAGTGCAAAAATACGAGCCATACAATTCACATTCCAAGAACAATAATAATCAAGAATCCTCAAAGTTTCAAACGTGACGAAAAGTACTTCCCGAGGCAAGAGTTTGGTAAAACATTCTAAAACCGAAAGGTCGCAAAGCAAGGGAAAACTATTTATAAAACAGTTTGAATTGCCATCGAGAGTTTTAATAGGAAACAATTTAGGATTACCGAATCCTTCGCTTTCCAAAAATCAACAGGGTCACAGCCCAAAGGTTTTGTTTTCGCAATTAAAACCAACCATAATACACAAGGTTAAAAGCCCACGTCATACGTCCTCGACGGACATAAAATACACACGCACCCGTGAAGTTTCACTCGTGAATCCAGGTCGAAGCCAATGGAATTCCCTCCGTGGCCCCGTCGAACCCTCCCGAGGTGAGCAAACACATTCACAAAACATAAGAAACCGCACTCGTGAATCCAGGGCTATACCATTGGACTCCCTCCGTGATCCCATCGGACCCTCCCGAGGTGAGCGAAAAACAATCACAAAATATATACACGTAGCGGTGAAGTTTCACTCGTGAACCCAGGTCGAAGCCATTGGAATTCCCTCCGTGGTCCCGTCGAACCCTCCCGAGGTGAGCAAACACATTCACAAAACACAGTACTCACATCGCCTAGGACCGGGTCGAAGCCACAAATCCCACTCCGTGATCCCGTCGGACCCTCCCGAGCTGGCTAGCGAAATACTCAAGCACCACACATCACCTAGGACCGGGACGAAGCCACGAATCCCACTCGAGGACTCGAAGGACCCTCCCGAGCTGGCTAGCGAATCAAACTCAAGCACGAGTAACATATCACACCGAGGATATCCAAACAATTCACCCAGAGGCATCAAACACTTAGTAAAACAACACGTCAACCACAATGCACCGAAATGAAACAATATACGTCCACACGCAAATACCAAGTGCATCATCAACACCAAACATGTCCATAAGATTCACATACTCGTTCGAGAAACACACCAATCACAAAACACACACGATTTTGAAAGAGGGCCTTTAACAAGGCTAACCAAATCTTTTGAAAACTCGTTTTAAACAATCAAACAAATATATAAAGACGATCACCAATTATCATATTCACAAAACAAGAATAGTATGGGCAAGGTACTTGCCTCGAAATCACAATCGCAAGGAGACGACGGATAGGACGCGGTCGAATAGCCCCGAACCCCCGAACAATATCAAGAATGCGATAGCACCACGAGTATTACGAGAATAACACTACACGAATCATCAATCACCAACGGGATTCAACATCGAAATCCTCGAACACCTATAAACCTCCGGAAGGAACAATAACACATGGTTACGACGAGAATCAAGGCCAAAACAACGGAAATCCCAACAAACTATCGAAGGGAAACTCATTGGGACATTTAATCGAACACTAAATGTTCAATAATTCCCAAGAACACTCGAATCGTCAATCGAGTTAAACAAACTTGATATATGGATATACAACCCATAGAACACGATTAATAACATCATACCACACCAACCGATGTATCAAAATCGGATTAGAAACGAAATCAAGAACTATTTCTCCAAAAAGTCAACTTGAAGGAAAATCAAGAATATACCTTGATTTGACGAAGAACACGGATTGGATGATGATATAATCCACAAGAATCTTCCAACATGCCTTGGAAATGATTAGAATCGGCCAAGAACTCGATTTCCCGAGCCTCCCGTCGCGACGCCTTGAAAAAGGAAGAAAAATCGCGTGGAAAATGAAATCGCCGAGCCAGGCTATATATAGCCGGCAGGTTACTGGCCAGAATCGGCAGCCTTACGGCCGTAACTCGACACCTTACGGCCGTACTCGCAGCCTTACGGCCAGAATCGCATTCGTCAAAAATCCGCCAAAGACTAAATGACACTTACGGCCGTAACTCGCACACCTTACGGCCGTAATCGCCTTCACAAAATCCGCCCGGCCAGACGGCCGTACCCGATCACGCTTACGGCCGTAACTCGGACACCTTACGGCCAGAATCGCACCTTACGGCCGTAACTCGCCAAAGCCAGGCCTGCCCGGCCGTGACTCGGCCGTGGCCACTCCGACGGCCCGGACGACCCCGAAACCCGAACCTGAGTAAAAATCGAAGATACGGTTACGAAGTGCTCGCAAGGACGAATCCAAGCACTAAGAGAACACACGATTCCGACCATCCGAAGTGTCGGAATTCGACAACGGAAATAATTACCCCAAACTTTGGGAAATTACAAAAATGGCCCAAAACGTCCGAAAATCACGATACGTGATCGAAACACCGAACCAAAGCTCGCAACATGAATAATAACATTAAATGAACTTGCGAGAAACTCGAAACAACAGTTTCGACCGAGATTCGCAAGAATCGAACTCAAGTGCGGAAAAGTCGCTAAAAAGCACGAAACTCAACAAAACAACACCGAAACGAACTCGGATGACAAAAAGTGAAGAATTAATCATTCTCGAAATGACGAAATAGTCATGAGCGAGTCGTCAAAACGGACTTCCACCGAAAAAAAGAAAATTACCGAAATTCGAAATTGCGGATATTACACTTTTAAGAACCCATCAAACTCGGTACTCATGTACTTACCACCTCGGTCTAACCGAAGAGTCTTAACACGGTTACCTATTTGATTTTCAATTAGGGCTTTAAATTCCTTGAATTTATCAAAAGCTTCATACTTATGTTTCATTAAGTACACGAACCCATACCTAGTATGGTCATCAGTTAATGTAATGAAATACTGAAAGCCATCTCGTGCCACTTCTAAAGGGCCACAGACATCGGTATGGATCAATCCAAGTTTTTCAGCAGCTCTTTCAAAAGTCCATGCGAATGGTAACTTAGTCATTTTGCCTTGGAGGCAAGATTCACAAGTTGGATAGGGATCCGATCCCAATGGACCCGTAAGTCCATCTTTCTCCATTTTATGGACCTTGGTCTGACCAATATGACTAAGTCTATGATACCACTTAAGTGCTTGGTTTGTTTCATCCATACCATGCTTCCTAGTTATAGTGTTCACAGTTGTTTTATTCTTTAGATTCAAATGGTATGAACCATTTAATAATGTAGCAGTACCAATCAATTGATTGCTAAAATAAATTCTACGAGACCCATCTCCAATAAAGAAGTGAAATCCTTTTCGGTCCATGACCGTAATTGATAAAATATTTTTATGCCCCTTGGGCAAAACAAATACATCATCTAAAGTAAGAATAAAACAAGATTCTAAATTCAACATAAGGGATCCAATATCAGAAGCCTCGACACTATGTCCACTTCCGAAGGTGACCATCACCTCCCCTGAATCCAGCTTCCTACTTCGTTCAAGATCCTGATTCATTGTACAAATGTGAGAACTCGCACCGGAATCAAGTATCCAAGAAGTTGAATATACAGTTACAGAACAATTTATTTCTAAAACCAGTAGTTCCGTACCTGAAGGCGCATTACGGTCAAGATTTGGACAGTACCTCCTCCAGTATCCTAGCTCACTACAGTTGAGGAATACATCCGTTTTCTTGGGCCCCTTGCTCTTTTGAACCATTGGGGCTTTGCCCTTTCCCTTGTCAATCTTGGCTGTTGGATCTTACTGCTTTTTGTTTTTTTTCTTATTATTCTTGGACTTCCAAGTCTCAGAAGAAATCACAAGTGCAACTTCTTTTCCCTTCGTCTTCATCTAAGACTTGGCAGTCGTCAGTTTGTTCATTAGCCCAGCTAAGTTACATGCAATCTCATTGCAGTTGAAGTTCATGACAAATTGGGAAAAGGAGTAAGGAAGTGACTGCAGGATAAGGTCAGTTTGGAGAGATACATGCATCTGAAAATCAAGAGCTTCTAATCTCTCAATCATCGAGATCATCTTGAGGAAATAGTCCCTAACTCTCTCTCCTTCCTTCATCATAGCGCCGAAATTACTTCGATATCTCATATCTAGCAGTTCGACTATGCTCTCCATAGAGCTCAGCCAGGTGAGCTAAGATGGCTCTCAAAGATGTTATCTTTTCATGGGCACGTTGAAGCTCATTTGTCATTGAGCCTAACATATACCCACGCACTCTTACGTCGTATTTTACCCATTTCTATGGGCACCAACTTCTTCCTGATTGGCTCGGGTTCTTGCAGAAGCTGCTGGGATGTCCGCCTCCAAGATGTATGCCAGCATTTCCATAGTGAGGACAATCCTCAAGTTCCGAATCCAGTCCACATAGTTCGGACCAGTCAGGGCGTTCTTTTCAAGTAGTATAGCGTGTGGGTTCATTGTCATATTGAGAGATATTTGTTAACTGCAGAGAATAATTTAAGATTCATTAGTGTTTGTTTAATTATGATCCGAGTAAAGAATTTAAGGACATTCTTTATTCATAACTCGGCTCTCACTATTTTATCGGCATTTACACACTTTGTGAAATCCGGAAGTAACGGTTGATTTCATAGTGGTGATCGAGTTGTTTACAAAGTTTAATAGAGGGCAACTCATTCGGTTTCTATTCTATCATTCTTTATAAAGGGTGTCTAACACCAACCCATCTAATGGATGATTCGATCTTCTTTACCCCTAGTTCACTTGCCCTCAACCTATTCGGTTTCTATAGCTCGCTGAACCATCTAAGTTTAAACCGTCAACTCCTATTAGTCTGACAATTGAACCTTACCCGGAAATCCATACGGTTTCAAGGGGTTTGATTTGTCACAACCAAAGGCATCTAATGCACTCTAGTAATTTATCAACCTTCCCCTAAAATATTACCCCAATATACTCGGAAGAATAATATTCTAGTTTAGATTTCAATTTTCCATGAGTTTGACGGAGGGTAGGAAACCTCGTAACCTTTATAACTTAGTGTTTTTAAGTGGGAGTTTAACACGATTATATGTTACAGTTTGCACATTAATCCGTTTATAAGCGCGGTTTGTCGGTTTGTTTGTTTGTTTGTCATACAATATGAAAATATACACAACCTAAAACTAACAACATGCAGTTCATGGACCGTTCCTAAGTACCGAGTCTTCATCGACTAGATAAAAAAATACAAGTAATCTAATTACAAGTCTTGAATCTTCGTTTTCATGGCGGTTTGTCCTCGGCTCTTCATCATAGCTAATTTATTACATTTATAAAATTTGCATCCTATACAAATTTACTAAAAATAAATCGCTCAAAATGGCCATTACAACCCATCGAATAAAATTCAATAAACTAAGTCCATGAACTACATCACCATTAAAAAATAATGCAATCATTATATTAAAATAAATGGCAATGATGATTAATCTAAATATTGATCTAATAAACAAAAATTAATCCACTAATTAGAATTAATCAAATTAATTCACGTAACCGTTAATTCTAATTTGTTCCGGATAAATAAAATATTTCATTAAATTAATTCCCTTAAGAATAAAATTGCCATAATTATATCTTAGTCAAATTAAATCCAATTTAATTTGCGGGAAATTAATTTACCGAACGAGATATAAAAACGGAGTCGGAAATCACAAGGCCCGGGCCAAGCCCGCGGCCCAAAGGTCAGTGACCCCAACCCAAGAACTGGTGCCGCCGCTCCTCACGGCAGTGACTTGCCGCCGGCGATCCCGGCAGCTGTCGAGTCCGGTCATTTTTCCGGCTCGTCTTTTCGTCCCGAATCCAAATTATATTTTTCTAATTTTTATATTACACAACTAAATCAGTTTTTCAAAAGCATAATAGATTTATATTGTAACAAAAAATCATGAACAATAATTTTAGATCAACAATTAAACATTAACAATTAAAACAATTGATTCTAAATCATAAAAAATAACCAAACATTCAAATGCAAATATTGAATATACGATCGCATAGACCTCGCTCTGATACCACTGTTGGGATTCGGTGAATAAAAACGAGATAGGCAGTGGAAAATAAACCGGTCCAATCGGATAAAACCAAACTCCAAAAAATGGATCGATCAAGCATCGTATAAACAAATATAAAAGGACGAAGATAAAAATTAAAAGATCATAACCTCATAGACCTTTGATAATATCTTCTTGATTCCGAGCACAATACGAATCCAATCGAACGAGCTTTTGGAAATTCCCGAGCACCGAAAGCACCATGCCACTACGTATCACGTGTTGAAAGATGACCGGAAGATATTTCTATCAACTTATACTCTACGTATATGGATAGAAGTTGATAGAATTAGCTTATATATATTTTACAAATATACTAAGTATTTATAGAAATTATTTTTCTCTCAAAATACACTTAAAATACAAGTGTATGAAATAAGAAAAATTCTCTCTCTCTCTCCTTCTTGTAAACTCACGGCCAACCCACCAAAATGAACACTACTAGAAAACTAACATTAAGTAACACACATAAAGTGCTACCTAAATGCCCGAAAATGTTACTATAGCTCATAGGTAACAGTTTTGTGGGTGATACTCCTGCTCGTGTTCCCTATGCTCTTAAGTATCACTTTTGACCATTTTTGGTAACAGTTTAACAAGTGTTCTATTAAGTCATTTTATGTATCACTTTTCGTAACACTTCCAAAGTGTTCTCTAAATTTCTTAAGTAACACTATTTTACTTTTAGTAACGTTTCTAAAGTGTTCTCCAAATTTATTAGGTAACACTATTTCACTATTAGTAACAGTTCTAAAGTGTTCTCCAAATTTATTATGTAACACTATTTCACTATTAGTAACATTTTTAAAGTGTTCTTCAAATTTCTTAAGTAACACTATTTCACTATTAGTAACATTTTTAAGATGCATTAAGAACACTATTCCAACTTATATGTATCACTTTGTACCAACTCATGTAACACAATGATCATTATAAAGTAACACTTATTTTTATTATTATGATTATTATTATCATTATTATTATTATTATTTTATCATATATAATAAATAAGAAGTACATTAATAAAATTAATAAACGCAAACAAAAATATTTCATAACAAAAATATTGTTTTAATAGATGAAAATAATTCAATGACATAATCCATATTCTGTAGACAATACCCAAAATGACAATGAAAATAATTCAATGACATAATCCATATTCATCATTTATAACAATATATAAATTGAATAAATACAACTAAAGTCCAAAGATTATTATAATTGTATTATTTCTATGCCATGACTTTTCAATTTTCGATCATACGCCACCTCTATGCTTCCGAAATGCATTACTCCACCTCATCGTCTTGATCCTACAAGAGAAAAATAAACACATGATGAATATTTGTTTTTGTTAAATTAGTGATCTTATAAAACTAAAAAATAAGGCTACAATACAAATGGTTGTAAATAAGTCAACAAAACCCGGAAAAATAAAATAAAAAAAATATTTTGTCTATAAAAGAAACACACCTGAACATATTCTCTAGAAGGATTTTTGGTATTATCGCGTTCTTGATCAGTTTTTAATTCTGGAACATATGATAAACTACCGAGTGTTTGACTCAAATTAGCAAAGGTTTCCGGGTGGAGTTGTTGCTTGAACATCTTTATTACTTCTCCAATGGTGTCTTTCATAATTTGCTCTTTAATTGGTTGTAGATACTCGTCGGGAATTATTATACCACCCGCTGAAACCCTCTTACTCTGTCCGTTGATGATAGAGCACTTCCTCAATTGCATTTGACTTTTTGACTTATCGGACTCCTTTACTTCACAATATGCACTATCTCCATCAACTTTCCTTTCTAATTGGACTTCATCCATCTTGTCCTACATTAAAACTAAAGAATTAATAAGATGAAACATAAGTGCAGAATAAAATCTGCAATATAATGATGTAACTAAAATGAACAGAGGAACAGAGGAACAGGGGAAGGCAGTATAATTATGCAAGTAAAATGATGCAAATAAAATCTGTAACTGATCAGAATTCTTGGACAGAAACAGGAAGTATAAACAACATAATCATAAGTACAAACTGTTAAGTTGTATAAGTATAAACAACATCATTTAAACTACAAATTTCAGATTTATTGGTTTGATCAGGAGGTTCATCATACAATCATACTCGGCAAAACAAAGATAACCAACACTACTGTCAAGATTCAAGATTCTACCTATGAAATCCTCATCCTATAGCTCTAGAAATGAGATCCTGACAAGAATTCATAATCATAATGCGCTCATAAGATTTTAAGGAAACACCATAATGACCACCTCTTACTGTGGTCGTCATGGATTCATTTCTGACAATTATTCATATGCGAAACTAGATGTGCATAGTTAAGTAATTAGAGACAATGGCACTTACTATGTTACTTTGTTAGGCGTATTTTTATACGCTTATTTATCATTATTTTGTAGTGTTTTGGTGAGTGAAATCATCTAAATGAGCTTTTAATGCCTTAATTTTGTATGATTGACAGGAAATTGAAGTCCGGAAGCTAAAACGAGGCAAAACGGGCGAAGACGGCAAAACTGGACTCTGAGCCGCGGCACAAGGAAGCTGAGCCGCGGCACAGGAAGACACCAGCCGATGGGCATAGTAACCTGTACTCTGTGCCGCGGCACAGCCCAGTTGAGCCGCGGCACAGAAGAATTAATTGACGCCCAGGCATTCAGCTTTTTGCGATGTGCCGCGGCACAGGTTTAGTGAGCCGCGGCACACTTAGCGGGTTTTGGAGGTCTGTGCGGATTTTGGGCCGTTTCGAAGCCAGTTTTCGACCAACTAATACGGACGCGATTTGTGGAGGTGCTGAGCTATAAATAGGGTTTAAGACCCTAATTAAACTATCTTGGAATCATTGAATCTAAAACCTTGGAGAGCTTAAGCTTGGAGACGGCAGAAGAAGAGGGAAGCAGAAGAATTCAAGGGCAGAAGGCGGAAACTGAAGAACGGAGGAATCCGAGCTTCATCTGCGTTTGAATTTTATGCTTTCGTTTATTTATTTTGTATTTTCAGTTTTTAGTATGTCAGGCTAAAGCCCTAATCTAGGGTTTTGATGAAACCTTTGTTTTGACGAATTGATTGAGATTATCCAATTTATTACCTTTTTATTGAGTTTTCCCAATTATGTTTAATGCTTGCAATTATCTGGCCAATAGTTGTATTGATTTAATCATTCACTTGAATCGGGAGAGGAGATTTGGTGAGGAACTATTGGTGAGGACCGTTTTATTCTGTGAGATAGGAATATACTCATAGGAACTACGTGGCCTTTAGGAGATTTCATGCTTTTTGCCTATCGACGAGATAATTCACCTAGGGATAGAGTGCGTTAGTCGCCGTTAGATAAATCTATTGACCTCAGGAGAGGCGGTAGAATATATTAGCAATCTCCGCCTTCAGTAAATTGGGAAAATTATTTATTACGGATAATCGAGAGTAAATTCGGATAAACTAAGGTGGAGTCAGAACCCTAGACTTATTCATCATTTGATTTCTTTAATCCAAGATATTGTTTTCTACTGCTTAGTCTTTTAGTACTTCTTTTAGTTATTAATCGAAAAACCCATTTTCGATTGTTCAGATAAAATTGGAATACGAAAAAAATCGGTAGTTAGAGATTCAATCCTCGTGGGAACGATACTCTACTTATCACTTTATTACTTGTAAACGATGACGTGCACTTGCGTGTAGGAAATATCGCAACAAGTTTTTGGCGCCGTTGCCGGGGATTGAAATTTTCTAATATCGATTTAAGTATTTCCAGTCTTAATTTGAACGTTTTATTTTTATTTTTGTGTATTTAATTTCGGTTATTTGTTTTTCCTTTCAGGACCTTTTGTGTAGTGCATGAGAAGACTCGGTAACGAAGGCCTACTACCTTTGGACACCGAGCTCGAGCGCACTCTAAGAAGGAACAAAAAGGAGAAAAGAGAGTTGCAGACGACGGTCAAGATGGCCGAAAATATCGAAATCCAAGGAGGAGACAACCAAGTGCGGCAAGTTCAACCGGAACTAGCTCTTAGAGATTATGCCATGCCGCAGGTCAACGCTAATTTTTCGGGAATTCGGCGTCCCACTATCCAAGCTAATAATTTTGAGATCAAGCCCGCCATTATTCAGATGGTGCAGGCGAGCCCATTCTGTGGGCTACCGAAGGACGACCCGAATGCCCACATTGCTTCTTTCCTTGAGATATGCGATACATTCAAAACTAATGGTGTCACCGACGATGCCATCCGATTGAGGCTTTTCCCTTTCTCTTTGAGGGATAAAGCAAAGTTTTGGTTAAATTCCTTACCGCCGGGATCGATTACAACATGGGAGAGGCTAGCGCAAGCTTTCCTTGCCAAATTTTTCCCACCAGCTAAGACGGCGAGGTTGAGAAACGAAATAACCACTTTTACCCAGTACGATATGGAATCGCTCCACGAGGCGTGGGAGCGATATAAAGAATTGCTACGAAGATGCCCTCATCACGGCATTCCAGATTGGCTTCAGCTTCATACGTTTTATAATGGTTTGAGTGCTTCTACACGCACTCTCGTGGATGCGGCCTCTGGTGGGACTTTCATGGGAAAATCTATGGCCGAGGCACACGTGCTTTTGGAAGATATGGCCGAAAACGCATACCAATGGCCATCGGAAAGATTGACACCGAAGAGAGTCATGGAAGTTTCAAGCAATGATCCGATTTCCACCTTGTCAGCTCAAGTCGCCGCTTTGACATAACAGCTCCAGACATTTTCGCACGCACCAGCCCCCGTTACCATTGAGACATGCAATTAGTGTAACGGATCACACCCGAGCGCGGAATGTCTAGTTGGAAATCCGTTCGAGCAACATCAGATGGAGCAAGCTCAATTCGTGGCCAATGGAAATCGACAAAGCAATTTTTACCCCAGCTCTTATAATCAAGGGTGGAGGAATCAACAAAATTTTCCATGGAGAAATGGGAAAGCTATGAAGCCTCCACAACCTCACTTCGTGCAACCCCCACAGCAGCCCCCTCAATCACAAAAAGGTATCTTTGGAAGATGCTCTTGCTCAATTGGCGGCTAACACAAACCAATTCATGACCCGCACCGAGACGACCCTCCAAAATCATTCGACCTCCA
Source organism: Orobanche coerulescens (assembly GCA_033398695.1). NCBI lineage: Eukaryota > Viridiplantae > Streptophyta > Magnoliopsida > Lamiales > Orobanchaceae > Orobanche > Orobanche coerulescens. The sequence goes on from CM065803.1 coordinate 60,334,305, forward strand.
TCCGAAATCTAGAAACACAAATGGGGCAGATTGCTAATTTATTGTCCTCTCGGTCTCAAAGAGCCTCGCCCAGCGCAGCCGAAGTAAAATCAAAGGAAAATGTGCAAGCGATCGAATTACGAAGCGGAAAAGAGTTAAAAGGGCAGCCTAGTTTTGACAAAGGGCAGCAGACCGAGCAAAACGAGAAGGAAAAGGAAGAGGCGCCCAAGCCGAAGGAAGTATCGACTACTCAGCCCACTCCTCAAATTCCATTTCCACATAAGCTTTCAAAAGCAAAATCGACAAGGCTTTCAAAATTCCTAGACGTTTTCAAGAAATTGCACATAAACATTCCGTTCGCCGACGCATTGGAACAGATGCCGAGTTACGTCAAGTTCATGAAAGAGATCTTGTCCAATAAATGAAAGCTTGAGGAATATGAGACGGTCGCTTTAACGGAGGAGTGCAGCGCTATTTTACAAAAGAAGCTCCCACCTAAATTGAGAGATCCGGGAAGTTTCACAATCCCTTGCATCATCGAAAATTCATCTTTTGAGAGAGCCCTATGCGATCTCGGGGCCAGTATAAATCTTATGCCCCTTTCGATTTTTAAAAAGCTGGAGATTGGGGAAGCCAAACCGACGACAGTCTCTCTACAATTGGCCGATAGATCCATCAAATATCCGAGGGGTGTGATAGAGGACGTTTTAGTCAAAGTGGATAAGTTCATCTTTCCTACGATTTCATCGTACTTGATATGGAAGAAGACCAAGATATCCCAATTATTTTGGGAAGACCATTTTTGGCAACAGGCCGAACGTTGATTGATGTGGAAAAGGGAAAGCTGACTTTGCGTGTTCAAGAGGAGCAAGTAACCTTCAATATTTTTCGATCCGTAAAATATCCAAGTGACGCTGAAAATTGTTTCCAAGTTGACGTCATTGACTCGTGCGTGAGTAGAACTTTTCGAGAAAATTATCCACCCGATCCATTGGAATCCATTTTGATTGGGGCTGTTTCCGAACCAAATGGAGAGCATGCAGCCTACGTACGACACATGGATGCTTCCCCACCAATTTTTATTCGTAAACCATTCGAGGAGCTAGGAAGTTCACTAACTCGACCGACCCCATCGATTGAAAAACCTCCAAAGTTGGAACTCAAAAAGCTGCCACCTCATTTGAAATATGCATTCCTGGGGCCCGACAACTCCCTTCCAGTTATTCTTTCGGCCACTTTAGCAGGAGATCAAGAGGCAAAATTATTAAGAGTTTTGAGGGAATACAAATCTGCTCTTGGATGGTCTATTGCGGATATTAAGGGAATCAGCCCATCGATTTGCATGCACAAGATCTTGATGGAGGAAGACTACAAACCCTCCGTGGAGCATCAACGCCGGCTGAATCCTAACATGAAGGAGGTGGTAAAAGTCGAGGTTTTAAAACTCCTCGACGCAGGTATGATCTTTCCAATTTCTGATAGTAAGTGGAAAGTCTTGCGGAGATGCGAAGAGACCAATTTAGTCTTGAATTGGGAGAAGTGTCATTTTATGGTGCAGGAGGGCATTGTGCTTGGCCATCGAATATCCTCACATGGAATTGAAGTCGACCGAGCGAAAATTGAGACAATTGAGAAGATGCCTCCACCCACTTCGGTCAAGGGGATTAGGAGCTTTTTGGGACATGCCGGTTTCTATCGCCGATTTATTAAGGATTTTTCAAAGATCACGAAGTTACTGCAATTTACTCATGAAAGATGTCCCATTTACTTGACGAGTCTTGTAAAGAAAGTTTCGAGTTGCTGAAGAAAGCTCTAAGCACGGCACCGGTGATAGTCGCTCGGATTGGGACCTTCCGTCGAACTAATGTGCGATGCTAGCGACTTTGCCATTGGGGCTGTTTTGGGGCAGAGACGAGGGAAGGTGTTTCATGTCATATACTATGCGAGCCGAACGCTCGATGACGCCCAAAGAAATTATGCCACAACGGAGAAGGAATTGTTGGCGGTGATCTTTGCATTTGATAAATTTCGGGCTTATCTACTAGGAACGAAAGTGATAGTGTGGACCGATCATTCGGCAATAAAATACCTTTTGGAGAAGAAGGATGCCAAACCAAGGTTGATTCGGTGGGTGCTACTCCTTCAAGAATTCAACTTGGAGATTCGGGACAAGAAAGGGACAGAAAATGTTATAGCCGATCACCTTTCACGATTAGAGAGTTCCCTCGAGAAGGAAGAAAGTCAGCAACAAATTATAGAAACCTTCCCGATGAGCACTCTACAAGTTGGATTCAACACATGCGCCTTGGTATGCTGATCTAGTGAACTACTTAGCAAGTAAAACAATTCCGAACGACCTCTCACGTCATCAAAAGAAGAAGCTAATCTCGACGCTAAGTACTATTTGTGGGACGATCCTTTTCTCTTCAAGCGATGCCCGATTAAATTATCCGTAGATGCATTCGGATGAGGAAATCCACGCATGTCGAACCATTGCCATGCATCACCCTACGGTGGACACTTTAGTTGAAATAGAACGGAAATGAAGGTCTTACAATGGGATTTTATTGGCCGTCCTTATTCAAAGATGCTCACTCCTTTGTGTCTACATGTGATCGGTGTCAACGGACAGAAACATCTCAAGACGACACGAAATGCCGCTGAACACCATACTTGAAGTCGAATTATTTGATGTATGGGGGATCGACTTCATGGGTCCATTTCCCCCATCAAACAAGAATCTCTACATTTTGGTGGCCGTGGATTATGTCTCAAAATGGGTTGAAGCGGTGGCACTACCTACGAATGGGTCCAATGTCGTAATCAAGTTTATTAAACAACATATCTTCTCACGCTTTGGGACTCCACGTGCTATTATAAGTGATGGTGGGTCACACTTCGACAACAAATTTCTTGATGCGGTTTTGAGAAAATACGGAGTCACTCATCGTGTTGCCACAAAGATACCATCCGCAAACGAGTGGTCAAGTCGAGATATCAAATCGAGAGCTGAAGTGGATTCTAGAAAAGACGGTCAGCTCGTCTCGAAAAGATTGGGCATTTAAACTCGATGATGCACTTTGGGCGTACCGGACTGCATATAAAACACCTATCGGAATGTCGCCTCTGATTGGTCTATGGGAAAGGTTGCCATCTACCCGTAGAGATGGAACACCGTGCTTCTTGGGCGATAAAGAAACTAAACTTTGATCTAAAATCCACTGGGAAAAGCATTGTTTGCGGTGAGCAGTGGAAGAAATTCGCCACAATTCATACGAAAATGCAAAACTTTATAAGGAGCGGACAAAGATTTGGCATGATAAGCACATCACGCAGAGAGAATTTTTCCCGGGTCAAGAGGTGTTGCTATTTAACTCACGCTTAAAGTTATTTCCCGGGAAATTGCGTTCACGATGGTCGGGACCGTTCACCGTAATTCAAGTGTTTCCACATGGTGCAGTAGAAGTTCAAAGAGATGGCCGAAAATTCAAAGTTAATGGACAACGGTTGAAGGCATACTTGGGAAATCCAATAGACACGCAGAAAACGAGCGTCACCTTATCCACCGCCGGATGAATGCGAGAAAAGTCCGGCTGAAGACTATAAACTTAGCGCTCCTCGGGAGGCAACCCGAGTATTAGTTGTAGATTCTTTGTTGTTTGCTTGCATATTTTAGAGTCTCTTTTTGTCTTCTTTCTTCTTTGATCCATCCTTCCCTCTCGTCTTAATGTTTTCGTGTAAAATTTCTGTGCTGGAATCAGCAAAGGGGAGAAATTCAATGATGGGCCGCGGCACAGTCCAGGTGAGCCACGGCACACACCAGCTGATGAAAAATGGCCGATCAAACTGTACCCTGTGCCGCGGCATGATCTTACTGAGCCACGGCACACCAGGTCGCTGAGCCGCGGCACACTAAAGCTGAGCCGCGACACACTAAATGGCCAAGAAACACCCAGGGAGCCTGTACTTTGTGCCGCGGCACACTAAACCTGAGCCGCGGCAAACTAACACACTGAGCTGCGGCACACGAAATCTGTGCCGCGGCACCCGACGACATAGCAAAATGTCCCAGTCCGACTATACTTTGGGCCGCGGCTCACTTTTACTATGCCGCGGCCCCCGTCGCAAAATAAGAGCAGCCAGGTAGGGCTCATTCAATCGTTCGGCATGCACAAGGTATCTCCTTTCTTCCCCTCCCTTCCCTTCCTTCCTGCACACAATGAGGTTAGTTGATTCCATTCTATTGGTCTCCTTCTCAAATTCTCCAGGTAATTGTTGATTTCTAAATCATATGTGATTCTTGATGTGAAAAGATTTGAAGTTCTATATTGCTAGTTGTTCTTCACTTTTGTTTCTAAAATGGAGTTGGAATATGGGGAATTTGATATTGTGATGGAATTGATGTTTATGAACGAACTGTTGATGATATTTGTTGTGATTCAGGGTTATAATCTGTGTTATTATTTTTGGGATTTGGAATTAACCATCAAAATTCTTGTTCTTCATTTTAACTTGTGCACACAAGGTGTTTGATAAATTGCAGCAATGAAAAATTGGTAAGATAGGCATTTTCAAACTTATATGCAATGAATCATGTTGTCCAATTACATTATCCCCAACCCCTACATCATGTTCAACTTGAGAGCTCGTACTTAACTTCCTTTTTGATGATGCAAGCTCGTTTATTCACATTCCGCATGATGTAGTCAAGAAGCATGCAAGCTCACCGGACGATGCCGGCACCAACTCCTGAGCTGACTGGAGGGGAGTACTTGACCTTTTACTTTTCTTGCATATCAATTTTTGTCCATTGAGGTCAATGTACGTCCTAAGTTTGGGGGGGGGATTTACTTTCAGTTGCTACATTCATTGCTGTATTTTATTTTCTTGCTGTACATTATTTCGTTGCACTTTTCATTTCTTTGCGTCAATTTTTTTTAGATAGCCTTGCTTGTCTTAGTTTTCGTTATTCGTTAATTTTCGTGCTTCTATTTGTGTGATACTGATATTACGACACTGTTTTTCTCTTTGAAGAAACGGGCGAGTTTTAGTCGAGCTGTAGTCAGTTATTTCTGTTCTGCTTAGTATTCAATTAGGTCCGAAATTTTTCGTGATTGTAGAGGTCTTGGCAGATAAGAGACGATACATACTTGTTGCTAAATCCCCATCAATATGTTTGGCTACATTTTCCGGATAGTGAGTCGTACTGTTTCTTTAGTCGTGTTGGCACTTAGATTGAGTTTAGAGTCGGTCAGTGTTTCTTTAAGTCGAGATAATGTGTTCTATGATGGGAAGTCTAGTAACCGGGGGTATTCGCGTGACCCGTTGTTTACTCTCGCGTAAAACGACGACCCTGATTAGACTAGTAATTTAGATATTTCACATGTGCCAATGATAGGGAGCCTAGTAACCGAGGGTATTCGCGTGACCCGCTGTTTACTCTCGCGTAAAACGGCAACTTTGATTCGGACATGCGGAAATTATATATTCGAGTTGTTTCTCCGCTGTAGACGGGAACTTAGTAACTAGAAGCATCCATGTGCCCCATGAGTGTCTTTTACATCAAACGGTTTTCCAATACATGAGAATGGAAGTTTCCACCCTAGGATTATCCCGATGAAACATCCCGAGATCCTAACCTAGTGGTCAACTCGAATCAAATTCTTGAGCATATATATATAAGGGGATACTGTCCGAGGTTTATTTGTTATGAAACTCGTGAAAATTGTGCCTTTCGACTGTGGAACGGGACGAACTAGCTTATCTATTTTAGCCTTTCATATTGACGGTCGATTTGACTCACGTTTTGTTGATCTTTGAGCTGGATTTTCTTCATGAACGAGCGATTAGGACTGAACTTGATTACTTTGCGGGATCATTATTCTGAGTGCAGCTCGCTTTTATGACACTCGTATTATTTAGAGAGAATTACAGGATAGTATTGATTAGGTTGAACACTATGAGTTGCACGATGATTCACGGCATTCTTTTATTGACTTTAATTCTTTTTTGCTTGAGGACAAGCAAAGGCTTAAGTTTGGGGGTATTTGTTAGGCGTATTTTTATACGCTTATTTATCATTATTTTGTAGTGTTTTGGTGAGTGAAATCATCTAAATGAGCTTTTAATGCCTTAATTTTGTATGATTGACAGGAAATTGAAGTCCGGAAGCTAAAACGAGGCAAAACGGGCGAAGACGGCAAAACTGGACTCTGAGCCGCGGCACAAGGAAGCTGAGCCGCGGCACAGGAAGACACCAGCCGATGGGCATAGTAACCTGTACTCGTGCGCGGCAGCCTTGATTGAGCCGCGGCACGGAAGAATTAATTGACGCCTGAGGCATTCGGACTTTTTGCGATGTGCGCGGCACGAGTTTAGTGAGCCGCGGCACACTTAGCGGGTTTTGGAGGTGCATGCGGATTTTGGGCGTTTGAAGCCGTTTCGACCAACTAATACGGACGCGATTTGTGGAGGTGCTGAGCTATAAATAGGGTTTAAGACCCTAATTAAACTATCTTGGAATCATTGAATCTAAAACCTTGGAGAGCTTAAGCTTGGAGACGGCAGAAGAAGAGGGAAGCAGAAGAATTCAAGGGCAGAAGGCGGAAACTGAAGAACGGAGGAATCCGAGCTTCATCTGCGTTTGAATTTTATGCTTTCGTTTATTTATTTTGTATTTTCAGTTTTTAGTATGTCAGGCTAAAGCCCTAATCTAGGGTTTTGATGAAACCTTTGTTTTGACGAATTGATTGAGATTATCCAATTTATTACCTTTTTATTGAGTTTTCCCAATTATGTTTAATGCTTGCAATTATCTGGCCAATAGTTGTATTGATTTAATCATTCACTTCGAATCGGGAGAGGAGATTTGGTGAGGAACTATTGGTGAGGACCGTTTTATTCTGTGAGATAGGAATATACTCATAGGAACTACGTGGCCTTTAGGAGATTTCATGCTTTTTGCCTATCGACGAGATAATTCACCTAGGGATAGAGTGCGTTAGTCGCCGTTAGATAAATCTATTGACCTCGGGAGAGGCGGTAGAATATATTAGCAATCTCCGCCTTCAGTAAATTGGGAAAATTATTTATTACGGATAATCGAGAGTAAATTCGGATAAACTAAGGTGGAGTCAGAACCCTAGACTTATTCATCATTTGATTTCTTTAATCCAAGATATTGTTTTCTACTGCTTAGTCTTTTAGTACTTCTTTTAGTTATTAATCGAAAAACCCATTTTCGATTGTTCAGATAAAATTGGAATACGAAAAAAATCGGTAGTTAGAGATTCAATCCTCGTGGGAACGATACTCTACTTATCACTTTATTACTTGTAAACGATGACGTGCACTTGCGTGTAGGAAATATCGCAACATACTTTGAATAGCCTCATATGGCGTTCTGTATTTGTTACCGGCTTTTCTTTTTCGAGTTTCTTTGTACATACAATCTTGTGATGGTGGCCTCTTCTCTGCATCTTGTTGTTGCTATCACAAAATTTCAAATTACAGAAATAGTTTACATTGGGATAAAAGGATAAAATAGTGTTATAGTAAATAAATCTAATCATTAACAGTTCATTCACCAATTCATATTGCTTCCTCGCAAAGCTCATAGGACCCATGGTGTGCCTATCTATTTGGTTCGTACTGCTTTCCTGTTTCCTTTTGCTTTCTGCCTGTTTTTTCATAATAAAACAACCCATAAGAAAAGGTCGAATCTGTATCTCTAATGAAATAGGTTAAAATTACAGTGGGAGTTTCAGTTTGAACCACTTAGTCGAGTTACTCGACTTTACTGTCGTTCCTAGATACATTTCAATATCATTTCTTTACATGCAATGAACTCGAGAACTAATGCTTCAACGGAACACGTCTATCCCCAACTTTAGCTTATTAAATCCACAAAATGGTCCTACATTCTTAATGAATGTCTAGAAGCTGACTTCATTATAAATCTCAACAACAATTTTCCAGGATCTCATCACATATCACATTCTACAAATAGTTATCCACATATAGTACTACTGCATATTCCTAGGAAAATGGTTGGAACTAAATCTTATACTACAATTTATATCCTAGTACTCTTCATGCCTTTTGTTGTGCGAGGGGGTGTAGTCCTATAATTATGCAATAACAAACTCCACCAATTCAACCGATTGAAAAATGCTTGTTACCATATACCCAGGCCTGGCATAAGACTTTAAGGTCCAGCGTATTTTTGCTCCACAGAGTGACAGTTCTAAGGAAAACAATAACATACCTGCACTATTTCCAAATTTCAATACTCTAACAAGTCTGTAAAATGCTTTTCTGGAATTGTATCCGGAGCATGTTCTAGCCTATCATCATCATTGTCAAAGGCAAAATAGTGCTTGCCTTGACATTGGATTTGTGTTTACGCCAGAGTCTTCCTACGCTCCCAAGCACATGTCTTTTACCTTCTTCAGATATAATGTACTTCTTCTGCATCAAGTATTATTCATAGTTGAGTTTTCATCTGAGTTCATACTATATATAATTGAACCAACTCTAACAGTATAAAGTATTTCAACATCTTAAAAATAGCGTACCTTGACGTAATTCCAAATGTTATCCTTATCTTGAACATAATGCCAACTGATCTTGTTCAATGGTGCAAGCGTAGAATTACGAGCTAACGTACCTAGGAAACTAGAAAATTTATCCAAAGCCTCCTTATCAGGACCAATAGCCCCCCCTTTCATTTAAAATGAAAGGTTTACGCTGATCGAATGTCCATTCATGGACATCTTTGCACAGAGTTGGCCCTCTAGTTCGCTTTATCTTTGGTCTTGAAGGGTCTGCAATTAGGTTACAAACTTTGATTACTAAATATAACTGTGTGGTTTAAAGTGCATCAGAATTATATATTAATATTTGACGCGTAAATAATTAGCAATGTAGTTGTTTACCTTTCTGGTCTTGGTCAATTACTGGATCAAATTCCATCTCCACTTGATCATCATTACCAATATGCACTCCATCACGGCAATCAACACCTTCTTTTCTTTCTACTACTAAACCACGTTCACTTAAACTCATAGAATTGTCGTACTCTTCCCCTGATACATGTCCAAGTGGTTGTGAATCACTTCTACATATTACGGGGGTGCTAGAGCGCTTATATTTTGCAGTTAGCAATTCTTGATTCTGGAGACAAAGTTTCTGTACCAATGCATCACTTTGTTCCCTCTCAATTCTTTTTCTCTTAACTTTGCTTTAAGCTGCAAATAAGCGCTCATTGACCCTGGGGCAATGATTACCTTAAACTGTTGTGCATTATGTTGGATATCAGCTGTAACGCCCCCAAAATTTAACTGGGATGCCACAGTGCCGTGAATCCCGAGTGGGACCCACAAGGCAAATTTAAAAAGGGTTTTAAAACAATTTAGTCAACAAGTGGTTTGGGAAAGTATTCTTATGAATGCATTCGTACGAACTGAAATACAAAGGAAAAGTAATGTCCGTACATACGGTTATTACACAACGTGGAATGTTTAAAATTCAATTCAAGAAATTAACAGGCCTTCTCCCCTCAAGCTTGACCGGAACCTTCGGGAATGTCCTGCACATATTCAACAAATTTGCCTGACACGACGCATCGTGTCACTCAACCTAGGTCAGACAAAACGAACAAATTTCATTGATAGAATCAGATAAATTTAGAGAATAATGTTATCACCGAATATTCATCGTTATCTCTTTTATCAGCACATAAACTCTCAAGGTCGCAACCAAGGGTCACGGACGCATCTAAACAGGAATACTCCGGACGTGGGTACCATTCAGGTTTTATCCCGCAACACAGTTCCACAAGATATATCAACATATAAACTTCCAAGGCCGCAGCCAAGGGTCACGGAAGTATCTACACTGGAATACTCGGGACAAGATAAATAAAACGAGCACTGTTCCACGGATAGTAACACATGCAATATTCTGAAATTTTAAGACATAAAGTCCGAGCAAGATTCACTTGCCTCAAATCCGACGAGAGTTACTCCCTTGATAACACAATGGCTCGAACGACCACACCCGAAAGCTCAACCTATTACATGTTCGTCGATTAATACCTTATGGTAATAATGATGATTACCGACAATTTCTCCATCCCGTTAGGATTCTAAACCTGGTTGTTTATGTCGCCGAGATCAAAATTCTCTATTTTTAACCACAATGCATATTACTAAATTCCTCGGTCCGCCATTTTACAAATTATCACCTCATTGATCAACAATGTTCTAATACAACATTCCTACGTTGTGATTATGAGTAATAGCCACCGTAATTACATCGCTTACTCTAATTTGAATTTCTAGAATAGAACGATTAAGCACTAATCCCTCGAAATCCTAACATGTTTGAATAGCTATCCGACTTGATAATCGTTAATTTGTTCAACAAGGAATTATCAATAGGTTTACAACATGATAATAGGATTATAATTGCAATCTTCAACAAGGCAGTCCTAAGGTGTTGGTGATTTACAAATTCGATTATGAGTTTTACAATCCATCTACGAGTACTACTATCATTCATTCAAATTACTAGCTTAATAGGTTACGATTAGAAAATGGTGGTAGATTTCCTCCGGTCCGATCATTATCGAAAGTTCTAAACTACCCAAGGTATCCGAAATCTAATATGACTCGTCTAACAACACTGAAATGAATTTAAGTTTCAGAAAACTTACCTTAATTGACAAGAGACGAAGGAGAACGATGAAGGACGAAGAAGAACGGGAGGATAACACCTTCAAGACCTTCTCCGGAGTTTGGCCAACATACTCTAACAGGATAGCACTTGATTTGGGAGGTTAAAATCGGTTTATGGACGGTGGATAACAATGTACAAGAGAGAGGGACGATTTTTGGGTCGGAAGAAATGAAAGGAAGGGACTTTTATAATACTCAGAATCGATTTACATATGTTAGGCATAAAGCTTTACATACGTAAGACATGTTACGTATGTTATATACAATGGTTAAGATACGTAAGGAAGAACCAGTTCTTTCTGTCCGAAATAACACCTATCGTTACGTACGTAACGAGGATGGGTTAACGTACGTAGCACCCGTTGACTTACCTGTCGCTGTCGCGCCGAAAGCTGGTCTGACAATGCGGACCATCCGAAGAAGATTTCCATCCAAAGACCGAAGACCGCGTTACGTACGTAAGGTATAACATTTAGCATACGTAATGTCACACACTTAGCGTACGTAAATGTAACACCCCCAATCCACTCAGAGATATTGCACGCCGTAGATCCCTTTTCCACAAGGAGCTACCAGGCGGGAGACTACAAATCAAAACCCACATGCGGTCAACTTGACCAAAACATAATACCGTAGACCGATTAGGTCTCTCAAAACACAACATAACCGTACATCTGATGAATAAAAAATACAACTCAATCACATAGTACATAAAATGTCCATCCCCTCAAGGATGACAAGAACTCAAACCGACAGATCACTGACAGACAACAGACTACAATTGTGACTAGTATCGCCACTTTGCATCATACTCCGAGCCAATCCTGTGGTTTCTCACTCTCCAGTCAGAACACCTGGAATAAATAACAAAATCCCCAACGAGGGGTTAGCGATGGAATCGCTAGAAAGTAACCAAGCTATACAATTATACATCAAGAATACAACCGTTATGAACATAATATTTCGACAAGGTAGTAACACGATCCCCGAGTCTAAAGTCTTTTGAAAATTATTTCCTTAAAAACAAATTATGTGAATTCCTCCTGAAATCACTTTAAGAGATTATTTAGAGACTTCGGGGGTCTCAGTGTAAAATCCTGAAATATGAATGTTTTTCCTTTCCAAAAGGTTTTCTTACAAAATCATACAAATGATTTTCTTCTCAACTCAAACCTCAAGACCAAAACCATATTCACCAATATAATCGGATTCAAGATTCAAACATAAACAATTCAGAGATATCAAATCAACAGTCAAAACGTCTCCATGGCCCCGAAGGGTCCCACCCGGATTAGCTCATCGAAAATAAACTCAAACACACCCATAAGTTATCTTGACATCGCACTCGCAAGTGACGATTCTCGGAGCCCTCTCCAGACCTACCCGATTAGATAACTTTATGGTCAACTCGGAACGTCTGGCCGTACTCGCAAGTAACGCACCTCCGGAGGCCTTGACGGAACCCTACCCGGATAACATCATTCAAACACGCCCATAAGTTATCATGACATCGCACTCGCAAGTGACGATTCTCGGAGCCCTCTCCAGACTTACCCGAATTGATAACCTTATGGTCACAACGTAACGTATGGCCGTACTCGCAAGTAACGCGCCGCCGGAGGCCTCGAAGGGTCCTTACCCGGATGACATCTCAATTTGCTAAGACACATAACAACAACAAAGGCACAATATTCACTACATCCGCAACCACATAACACATAAGTTAACGCAACATAACTTCCACAAAGGCACAACATTCACAGCACACCATCATTCAGGAAAAAGGCTAATGAGCGAATAATACAAATACACGATTCCACAGTTCCTCGGTTAACTACTCATTCCTAGTATCCTCTTTAAGCACGAAATAATATGGAATGGTTGTTATCATTCTTCATGAAACTCAAGTTACATTTGTAATTACTTTCATAAAATCACATCTTCATTAAAAGTAAGTTACGGTTAAATATACCGTCAGTAACAAGTCTACGTTAAATTCATGACACATCACATTCTCAAAGTATAAATAATATAGACGAGATACTCGCCTCAAGTCCAAAGCATGCGGAGCAACGGGAAAGATCAACTTAATAACCGCTACCGAACACTCCGAAGAACACGGTTCAACCGGGAAGCTCGGACCCCGAAGAAGACAACGAATGGGAGGGTTCCGACTTGAGTTCTTCACAAGGATTTCGTCCCTAAGTCATATCAACAATAACTCAACAATCGAACGATGAATAATAATCGCATAATGCCTGAATCCCCCTCTAAGACCTTCTATCGGACACCTTCAAGACGTCGATTAAGAACTCGACCAAAACAACGAATCTATGCAATCCAACCATGGAATAACAAGAGAAATGATAGAATACATCTAAATAATCATCAATCCATCACAAATCTAAGTTATTACGATTAAATCGGACAAAACCAAACAACACCCCCAATTTTCCCAAACTAGGATTTCTAGGAAATCTGACCTGATTCGCTCGATCAAAGGATGTTATAGGATGTATAATTGATGATATGAACTCTAGGATTTCATGGATTCATCGCCTGACAACATGCCTCCACGCCCACCAAACCTCCAGCCGCGGAAGGGAAAGAAACGAGTGAGAAAATGGGTGTAAAACCCGTCTGCTGGGCCTTATATAGGCAGCCTGCCGGCCGCCTTACGTACGTAATCGGCCATGGCTTACGGCCGTAACCGGCCATGGCCGAGCCAATCGCCTTAATCGCCGGGCAGATACGTACATGACCACCATGGCTTACGACGCATGTGCCTTACGGCCGTAACTGCCGGACCCTTGCGGCCATAGTTACAGGTATATTGGTGGGACCAGTATACTCGAACACGACGTGTGCCAATGCCTAGCACGTGCGGCCATGACTCGGCCGTGGCCAACTCCGACGATCCGAACGACCCCGAAACCCGAACCTGAATATGAATCGATGATAGGTTACGAAGTACTCGCAAAGACGAATCCAAGCGCTAAGAGAACACACGATTCCGACCACCCAAAGGCTCGAAACTCAACAATGGAATGTAATTACCCTAAACTTTGGGAAATTACGAAAATGGCCCAAAACGTCCTAAATACACGATACACGATCGAAACACCAAGCCAAAGCTCGCAACATGAATAATAACATTAAATGAACTTACAAGAAACTCGAAACAACAGTTTTGGACGAGATTCGCAAGAATCAAACTCAAGTGCAGAAAAGCTGCTTAAGAACACGGAACTCAACAAAACGATACCGAAAAGAACTCGAATGACAAAAAGTGCAGAATTAATCATTCTCGGAATGACGAAACGGTCACAAGCGAGTCGTCAAAACAGACTTCCGCCGAAAAAAAGAAATTACAGGAAATCGAAATTGCGGATATTACATACTACCCTCCTCAAAAGAATTTTCGTCCCGAAACTTAAAACAAGTAGGGAGAAGCAATATCCTGTTAAGAAAACTCAACGAGATACGCAAGAAATGCATAACTTACGCCCAACGGCGAAACGTTACAAGCAACACAAAGGAATATACGGCGTGAAAACACGCTCGACGACGACTCGGATACACTAATTCACCAGTTATGATTTAAATCAGTAACGAGCCAATTTATGAAACGTAACATACCACATTCCAAGCATACATTAATCAAAGATATGCCGGCAACACAAGTGTCACCCGACGAACTACACAACAGTACAAATCATACAGTGCATCATCGAAAAACATATCCCACATAATCGTAACGAAACAAATAATCGGAACCACACGACAAATAATTCAGGGTAACTGGAGGATAAAAATCTTGGGTATTACAGTAACACTTAGCGGATAATGTATGTAAGGTTCAGTTGTTCACTAAGTTATTATCACATTAGTTCCTTATTGTAACACCCCCAATCCGCTCAGGGATATTACACGCCGTAGAACCTTTCCTCAAGGATCTACCAGGCTGGTAACGACATATAACAACTCAACCATGCCTTTCAGGCTAAAATGACTCAGTAGACCGATTTTGTCTTTCCACAAATACATACAACTCAAATACAACTCATGCCCACGCAGGGGACAAAATACAACCACACCCGTACAACGGGAACAATATAGCAGCGGAAAATAAAGTACAACTGAACCAACACACGATGTACGGTACCTCATGTGAGTAGTATCGATCATCTTTCATCATCCTTCGTGCCGACCCTGTGTTATGCTCCAAAACCTGAATGCAAAAACACACATCCACCCCCCGAATACTCCGGGGTTAGCAAAACTCCACTGTTTTGCTAGTGCAAGAACAAAGTGCAAATACGAGCCATACAATTCACATTCCACGAATAACAATAACCAAGGATCCTCAAAGATCCAAACGAAACGAAAAGTACTTCCCGAGGCAAGGGTTTGAGAAAACATTTCAAAATCGAAATATCATAAATCAATGGAAGTAATTTATAAAACGGTTTAGAATGCCATCGAGAGTTTTAATAGAAAACAATTTAGGATTATCAAATCCTACTTTTCAAAATCCAAAAGACAAAAGGGGTCACCGCCCCAAAAGTTTACTTTCCGTAAAATAACCTTTACCAAACCGTTGGGATTTTAGCCCCAAACCACAAATGACCTTTACAAAAACGTTGGGATTTTAGCCCCAATCTCATCAACTCACAGTACACAAGAACGACCACAAGGTTCGTCTCCCAACATCAAAATCCACAAATAAAGGATTTAACACAAACAACAAAATACTCTAGTGCCATCCTAGCCAAGTAGGCCAAACGAACAACTTACCTCTTACACACTTAGTCAATGCATGCAATCATGAAAACCGTTCAAAAGCACTCATTTCCGGAAATGCCATAATCAAATCACATTTGCAAAATACACCACAATTAACCGTGGATCCACCCCTCCGTGGACCCCTACCGAGACCCCGTCGGATCTAACCCATAGTGGTTAAAAGCAAGCTCGCGGATCCACCCCTCCGTGGACCCCTACCGAGACCCCGTCGGATCTAACCCGTAGTGAGCATACACACACACACACACGTTACTCATGCAATACTAACGTGCTAAGAATGTAAGTTCATTAAGAATACTCACTAGAGATGGCCATTAACTCGACACCATTACCAAACTCTTCAAAAATACAATAACAAGATTAAATACGGAATACACGATTCCATAACTTTAAACAATAGGAGTATCATCATAAAATCCTTCAACGTTCAAAATAATCATATCATAATCAATTCTCAAAACACCGTTCACAAAACACACGCGTTTTGAAAGAAAGCCTTTAACGAGGCCAAACCGAAATCCTTTGGAACTTCATTTTAAATAACCAAACAAACACATCAAGACGACCACCGATCATCATATCCACAAAATAAGAAAAGTATGGGCAAGGTACTTGCCTCGAATAACCACAACGCGGAGAATCGGCCAAAGTAGGTTGGCACGAACCGACTACGAACTCGCCGACTCCACCGAACGACAATCCACAACAATGAACTACGAACGAAAACAATAACAACGAAAATGAATTCCAAAGTACGACCCAAAGCCGCTGAATTCAAAGAACAAATGACGAAAGTTCAAGGATTTCCCCCAAAACGGCCAAGTATACGATTCGTTCCGTCAAAACCCGAAAACGGAATTCCAAGTTGAAATATGGATATAAAATCCATAGAATATGTTTAACAACATCATTTAACCATAATCAATCCATCGAAAACGGATGAAAAACGAGATCGGGGACAAATCCCTCAAAAAGTCAATTCGAAGGAAATCAAGAAATATACTTCGATTCGACGAAGAACGATGGATTAAATTATGTTAAACACAAGAATACTATCAAGATTAATCATACCCATCATGAATTAATCAACAACACGGAACGAATCGGACGAAAATGCAAAAATCCCCAAATTCACGAAATTAGGGTTCTAAGGAAGATTACCTTGATTCGCTGGATCAAAGGATGATAACGGACGATTGATTGATGTTATGGACTCAAGAACTTCATGGATTTGTTGTTAAACAACATGGCTTCGTCACCCATGAATCGCCATTCGCGGACGGGGAAGGAAGGAAGTGAAAAACGAAATGAAATATGACTGCTCAGCCACATTTATACTGGGCCGGACTAGCGCGCGCTAGGCTGCCGAGCTAGCGTGCGCTATCGGCCCAGGCCGCGATCCAGTGGCCTCACTGCCCTACTGACTCGGCCAGGTAGCGTGCGCAGCCTTCCGGCCGTGGCGTGCGCTACCTGCCGGCCGTAGCGTACGCAGCGTCCGACAGTAGCGTGCGCTACCTGCCGAGCATGACCGATTCCGTAACCCTGTGACTCCACCGCCGACCGGAGCAATAAGGCGTTAAAGCCGTCCCAGAGCGTGCGCTACACCTGCCGGTTAGCGCGCGCAGCCTTCCGGCCGTAGCGTGCGCTACGCCGGTTCCTGCCGCACCCGTCCGGCCGGTGCCCGCAATCGTCCGACTAGTCCCGCTACCGTCCGGCCAGTCCCGCAACCGCCAGGGCTCGACGACCCGATTTCCGAAAACGCACGGAACGAACACGACGAAAAGTTCGCGGACGACATCAACGACTCGAGATGAAAACGTAATGCAATAATTAATCATACGCGACCAAGAAAAGGGTCAAGACGACAAATACAGATATGGATACCCGTAACTTTCAAGAAATTACAAAATGGCCCAAAACGCCCGGAAATCACGATAGGTGATCGAATAACCAAACCGAAGTTCACAACACGTCTAACAAAGTTAAACGGACGCAGGGAAACTCAAACAATAGCTCGGACGAGATTCGCAAGAATCGAACTCAAGTGCGGAAAAGTCGCTAAAAAGCACAGAACTCAACAAAACAACACCGAAACGAACTCGGATGACAAAAAGTGTAGAATTAATCATTCTCAGAATGACGAAACGGTCATGAGCGAGTCGTCAAAACGTACTCCGACCGAAAAAAGAAATTTACCGAAAATCGAAAATTGCGGATATTACATTCTACCCTCCTTAAAAGAAGTTTCGTCCCGAAACTTAAAACAAGTAGGGAGAAGCAATATCCCGCCAGGAAAACTCAACGAGATACGCAAGAATGCGTAACTAACGCCCAACGGCGAAACGTTACAAACAACGCAACGGAATATACGGTGTGAAAACACGCTCCACGGCGACCAACACAACGTCGCTGTTAGGGATATAATAAAACCAACAAATGACAAGCGTCATCAAACGGATAATATAGCCAAGTCAATTATCCGACAATCACAAAACACAACGAACGAAAATCAATATGATTGACCAACCCAACGGTACATCAATCAAAACACGAGCCAACCGCTGAACAAACACGGAATCCCACCGCCTAAGGGCTGGAAGATCGAAAACGAAACTAATTTCCCGAACTGAAGGGAATTACGAAGGAGCCTGAATGTTCACCAATCACGGAACGAGGTCAATAAAAACCAAACAATCAAACGATCAAACCACAACGATCGAGACAACAAAAATCGAAGAATCATGTTCGAATCACGAAGAACAATAAAGTTCAAACAACAACTCCCAGGATGATCTGGTGAGAACTACAAGACATGCATTCCCATAAGATCCACAGGAAAGGGAATAGCGATTGAAAAGTCACAACGACAAACGAGTTATTCCGGAATGATACCACACTCGTTCGATAAACAAAAACAAGGGGCAGGACAAGCTCAAAAGTGTCAAAGAACATAAATGAGTCGACAGAGTCGAAAACATAAGAGTTCCAAATCCGATCCACTTCGAATAAAAGAACTAGTAGAACCAATGATGTTACTTCCGAACAAGGTTCACAAGAATCGAACCGAACTCGAAAAAGTCACAGCGATAACCAGATCGACCCATAACAAGATCGCAGTTCGTTCGGACGATGAAACCGAAATACAGAACAAGTTCATAAAGTATCAACGAACATGAGCGAATCGATAGACTGGAGAAAGAGAAAATACAGAAGTCAAAATAGTACGGGTATTACCTTCGACCTCGTCCACGAAATTCACAAAAACAGGAGCAAGGTAACAAGACATTAAACAGCCGACACATAACGGAATGATCATCGATGCACACGATCATGCCAAACCAAGCTCTAACATCTCACACATGCGCGATAACGCAGAAATCACCACGAGATGGCAACATTCAATACCAACATCCCACCTCTCACAGAGGCTAACACAACAAATGTGTGGAAAACAACTCAACGCTCACGCCGCCAACTCGATCATACTCGGGAGCAAACATCAAAATGACAATGCAAAAATCATACATACCCAGCCCACAAACGGGAATGGATAGGTTTTAAAAACGAAAACCTCATTTTGAAAATAATTTGAAGAATACCGGTTGATCTTGAGTATCACCTTTCAAAAAGTACAAACGTGAAACATCGTTATCGAGACATTGGAGAACCATTTCGCATTTGATAAGAATGAAGACACTTTCTCTTAGTGAAAACTTTCAGAATATTCGACCCTCGGGTCTAAATAAAAATATTTCTAAAACATTGAAAATATCTCAAAGCATTTTGGTCCTCGAAGTAGAAAATTTTGAAATATATTGTGGCACCTTGGATGTACCACAAGAAAATAACTCATTTGAAAAGTATGTCTCGAAATTTATTTTTCTAAGATACTCAAGGTTTTCAAAAATCCAATAATCCAGAATGCCCAAAACTCACACATATCGACGTTCACTAAAACAACTCCTAGTACACGCATCAAAACATTTAAAATCAAGACAATACATGTCTTTAAACGGAAATAAACGATAAAATACCACATTCAGAACAAAACCACTGACCCCATTCGAGGTCTCTAAAGACCCTCCCGCACTGGCTAGTGAACAAGTCGAACGTGTATAAGCACAAGGCTTCCACAAGAGAACTTGTAAAACGTGCAAATCGATTCGAAAATCATCAGCAACGGACAAAAACAACAATAAAAAGACATCACAAGCGACGACGCTCCTCGTATAAATCAAATATGAGAGTCGACTAAATAAATATCGTGAAATCAAAATTCACATAAGGATTCCATTACTTAACAAATAATCATAAAAATAGCTCGTGTCACACGAGGCACAACACAAAGAAGGGAGACTTACTTCCACAGGTCGCACGAAGATGATGATCGCCCCACGATACTAATCACGACCAACAAACTCAAACGACGCGTCGCGACACGACTACCGATAAAATCCGACGAAACAAGACTCAAACAACACGACTTGACCCGGCCTAGGTTTTCTCAACCTAAGCTCCGATACCATTTATGTAACACCCCAATCCGCTCAGGATATTACACGCCGTAGAACCTTTCCTCAAGGATCTACCAGCCGGTAACGACATATAACAACTCAACCATGCCTTTCAGGCTAAATGAATCAAGAGACCGATTTGGTCTTTCCACAAATACATACAACTCAAATACAACTCATGCCCACGCAGGGACAAAATACAACCACACCTGCATAACGGAACAATATAGCAAATGAAAATAAAGTACAATCGAACCAACACACGATGTACGGTTCCTCATGTGATTAGTATCGATCATCTTTCATCATCCTTCGTGCCGACTCCGTGTTATGCTCCAAAACCCGAATGCAAAAACAGACATCCACCCCCCGAATACTCGGGGGTTAGCAAAACTCCACTGTTTTGCTAGTGCAAGAACAAAGTGCAAATACGAGCCATACAATTCACATTCCCCGAATAACAATAACCAAGGATCCTCAAAGATCCAAACGAAACGAAAAGTACTTCCCGAGGCAAGGGTTTGAGAAAACATTTCAAAATCGAAATATCATAAATCAATGGAAGTAATTTATAAAACGGTTTAGAATGTCATCGAGAGTTTTAATAGAAAACAATTTAGGATTATCAAATCCTACTTTTCAAAATCCAAAAGACAAAAGGGGTCACCGCCCCAAAAGTTTACTTTCCGTAAAATAACCTTTACCAAACCGTTGGGATTTTAGCCCCAAATCCGTCAAATGACCTTTATAAAAACGTTGGGATTTTAGCCCCAATCTCATCAACTCACAGTACACAAGAACGACCACAAGGTTCGTCTCCCAACATCAAAATCCACAAATAAAGGATTTAACACAAACAACAAAATACTCTAGTGCCATCCTAGCCAAGTAGGCCAAACGAACAACTTACCTCTTACACACTTAGTCAATGCATGCAATCATGAAAACCGTTCAAAAGCACTCATTTCCGTAAATGCCATAATCAAATCACATTTGCAAAATACACCACAATTAACCGTGGATCCACCCCTCCGTGGACCCCTACCGAGACCCCGTCGGATCTAACCCATAGTGGTTAAAAGCAAGCTCGCGGATCCACCCCTCCGTGGACCCCTACCGAGACCCCGTCGGATCTAACCCGTAGTGAGCATACACACACACACGTTACTCATGCAATACTAACGTGCTAAGAATGTAAGTTCATTAAGAATACTCACTAGAGATGGCCATTAACTCGACACCATTACCAAACTCTTCAAAAATACAATAACAAGATTAAATACGGAATACACGATTCCATAACTTTAAACAATAGGAGTATCATCATAAAATCCTTCGACGTTCAAAATAATCATATCATAATCAATTCTCAAAACACCGTTCACAAAACACACGCGTTTTGAAAGAAAGCCTTTAACGAGGCCAAACCGAAATCCTTTGGAACTTCATTTTAAATAACCAAACAAACACATCAAGACGACCACCGATCATCATATCCACAAAATAAGAAAAGTATGGGCAAGGTACTTGCCTCGAATAACCACAACGCGGAGAATCGGCCGAAGTAGGTTGGCACGAACCGACTACGAACTCGCCGACTCCACCGAACGACAATCCACAACAATGAACTACGAACGAAAACAATAACAACGAAAATAAATTCCAAAGTACGACCCAAAGCCGCTGAATTCAAAGAACAAATGACGAAAGTTCAAGGATTTCCCCCAAAACGGTCAAGTATACGATTCGTTCCGTCAAAACCCGAAAACGGAATTCCAAGTTGAAATATGGATATAAAATCCATAGAATATGTTTAACAACATCATTTAACCATAATCAATCCATCGAAAACGGATGAAAAACGAGATCGGGGACAAATCCCTCAAAAAGTCAATTCGAAGGAAATCAAGAAATATACTTCGATTCGACGAAGAACAATGGATTAAATGATGTTAAACACAAGAATACTATCAAGATTAATCATACCCATCATGAATTAATCAACAACACGGAACGAATCGGACGAAAATGCAAAAATCCCCAAATTCACGAAATTAGGGTTCTAAGGAAGATTACCTTGATTCGCTGGATCAAAGGATGATAACGGACGATTGATTGATGTTATGGACTCAAGAACTTCATGGATTTGTTGTTAAACAACATGGCTTCGTCACCCATGAATCTCCATTCGCGGACGGGGAAGGAAGGAAGTGAAAAACGAAATGAAATATGATCGCCACCACATTTATATCGGCCGACTAGCGCGCCAGTCGCCGAGCTAGCGTGGCGCTATCGCCTGTGCCGCGATCCAGTGGCCTCACTGCCCTACTGACTCGGCCAGGTAGCGTGCGCAGCCTTCCGGCCGTGGCGTGCGCTACCTGCCGGCCGTAGCATACGCAGCGTCCGACAGTAGCGTGCGCTACTTGCCGAGCATGACCGATTCCAGAACCCCCAGGACTCCACTGCCCGGACCCGATAGCGTACGTTAGGCCGTCCGGTAGCGTGCGCTACACCTTCCGGTTAGCACGCGCAGCCTTCCGGCCGTAGCGTGCGCTACGCCGGTTCCTGCCGCACCCGTCCGGCCGGTGCCCGCAATCGTCCGGCCAGTCCCGCTACCGTCCGGCCAGTCCCGCTACCGTCTGGCCAGTCCCGCAACCGCCAGGGCTCGACGACCCGATTTCCGAAAACGCACGGAACGAACACGACGAAAAGTTCGCGGACGACATCAACGACTCGAGATGAAAACGTAATGCAATAATTAATCATACGCGACCAAGAAAAGGGTCAAGACGACAAATACAGATATGGATACCCGTAACATTCAAGAAATTACAAAATGGCCCAAAACGCCCGGAAATCACGATAGGTGATCGAATAACCAAACCGAAGTTCACAACACGTCTAACAAAGTTAAACGGACGCAGGGAAACTCAAACAATAGCTTGACGAGATTCGCAAGAATCGAACTCAAGTGCGGAAAAGTCGCTAAAAAGCACAGAACTCAACAAAACAACACACCGAAACGAACTCGGATGACAAAAAGTGTAGAATTAATCATTCTAAGAATGACGAAACAGTCATGAGCGAGTCGTCAAAACGGACTCCGACCGAAAAAAGAAATTTACCAAAAATCGAAAATTGCGGATATTACACTTATAACGCGACTCCCCCTCAATCGCGTCGAGTGATTTATCGGGGAACAAGACATTGGCCACCGTCATATTCGCACCGATAATTGCCCAACGATATCAAGGTATGTCACCGACAAATCATCAATCATCACACAAAATGACATCATAAAATAACAATTGCAGACAACTTTATTCGTGATAATACGGTCCAAACATACAGAAAAAATACATTTAGCGCAATGGAGTACATTTATTCAATTATATAGTAGAAAAAGAAATGAGGTGCTCAACGTGAAACAACATGTAATACTAGTGGCATTACATACCACCCTCCTTAAAAATAGTTTTGTCCCGAAACTAAGAAAACAACTCGGTATGATTCTCCCGCATGCTCGTCTCGGTCTCCCAAGTTGCTTCTTCCATGCCATGGTGCGACCATTGAACTTTAACAAGAGGTATGTCCTTATTCCTCAGTGTCTTTACGCGTCAATCTAAAATCGCGGTTGGGACTTATTTAAAGGTAGCATCATTAGAAACCTCTACCTCCTCAAAATTAATCTTGCGGCTTGGGTCGTACACGTACTTTCTCAGTTAGGAAACGTGGAAGACATTATGTAATCCATATAACGATGGTGGCAATGCTAGTCGATAAGCGAGTTTACCAACTCGGTCCAGTATTTCGAATGGGCCAATAAATCTCGGGCTCAATTTGCCTTTCTGGCCGAAGCGTCGAATACCCCGCATCGGCGATACTTTGACCCAAATGTGGTCTTCGACTATAAATTCCAACGGTCGCTGGCGGTCCGTAGCATATGACTTCTGGCGGCTCTGCGCTGCCAACATGTGTTTTCGAACAATGGAAATCTTCTTAATAGATTCCTGGATCAGATCCAACTCTGTAGCAACGACATCGGACGCATCATCCCAACATAGGGGAGACTTGCACCTCCTACCGTACAAGGTCTCGAATGGTGACATGCCTATGCTTGCATGCCCGCTGTTGTTATATGAAAATCCGCCAAACAGAGGTGTTTAGACCAATCCTTGCCCCAATCGAGTACACATGCTCTTAACATATCATCCAAGGTCTGTATGGTGCGTTCTGTCTGTCCATCTGTTTGAGGGTGATAAGCTGTGCTGAAATGTAGCTGAGTACCCATAGCCTTGTGGACAACCTTCCAGAAGAGGGACACGTAACTAGTGTCTCTATCTGATATGATTCCCTAGGGAACGCCATGTAGTCTCACGATCTCCCGGATAAAGATGGTGGCCAGCTGCTCTGTTCCGATAGTCTCCTGAATTGGGACAAAATGTGCCGACTTCGTCAGTCGCTCTACAATGACCCATATCGTGTCTTTTCCTCCCGCTATTACTGGTAACTTGGGGATAAAATCCATTGATATGCTCTCCCACTTCCATTCCGGAATGGGTAAGGGCTGCATGATTCCGGCCGGTCTGCGGTGTTCAGTCTTCACTTGTTGACATGTCATACATCGAGCAACGAATCTCGCTACTTCTTGTTTCATGTTCTTCCACCAGAAGCTCTTCCGCAGATCCTTATACATTTTGCTCGCCCTGGGATGTACCGAATAGGGAGTAAAATGAGCTTCCTTGTGTATAGTTTGCTTAAGCTCGTCATTTGGTGGAATACAAATCCTGTTCTTGAATCTCACCAAGTCCCCTTGGATCCTATAGTCTAGAATAATTCCCCCTTCGGCCTTTGCGCCGATCGCACGAAGTTCTGGGTCCTCCATTTATGCTAGGCATATCTCGTCCAGCAAGGATGAATGAATGTTAATTGAGCACAACTGTCCCTGGCGGTGTTGTATCCATACTTCAATGCCATTCCTCCTGAGATCTTGCTGCAATTCCAGCTGTACCGTTAAACCGGATAATGTCATTTTCTCCGCAGTTTTCCGACTCAATGCATCTGCTATGACGTTGGCCTTCCCAGGGTGATATAAAATCTCCACATCATATTCCTTTATTAGCTCCAGCCAGCGCCTCTGCCTCATGTTTAACTCTCTCTGTGTGAATATATTTTAAACTCTTGTGGTCCGTAAAGATCTTACAGGTAACCCCATAAAGATAGTGTCTCCAAATCTTAAGGGCGTGGACCACTGCAGCCAGTTCCAAGTCGTGCGTCGGATAGTTCACCTCATATGGTTTAAGTTGTCGAGAGGCGTATGCAATAACTCTGTCATTTTGCATGAATACGCATTCAAGTCCATGCTTAGACGCATCGGTGTATATTACGAATCCCTCCGTGCCCTGTGGTAGTACCAATACTGGAGCGGTAGTCAGCTTCCTCTTCAGCTCGTCGAAGCTCTCCTGACAATCTGTTGTCCAGACAAACTTGGTACTTTTTCTTAATAGATTCGTCAATGGCCGAGCGATACAAGAAAAAGCCTCGACGAACCGTCGATAATATCCGGCCAATCCCAGGAAACTCCTCACTTCCTTGACATTTCTTGGTGGTTCCCAAATCATAACTGTCTCGATCTTCTGGGGGTCTACCTTAACGCCTTATGCTGAAATTACATGTCCCAGAAAGGTCACCTCCGTCATCCAGAACTCGCATTTAGAAAGTTTAACATAAAGTTGGTGTTACCTCAAAACGCTCAACACCTTCCTCAAGTGTTCCTCATGCTCTTGTTGGCTCTGGGAATAGATTAAAATGTCGTCAATAAAAACCACCACACACTTATCGAGAGATTCTGTCAGAACCTTGTTCATCAACTCCATAAAAACGGTTGGGGCATTAGTCAAGCCAAACGACACCACCATGTACTCGTAGTGTCGATATCTTGATCGAAATGCGGTCTTGGGATTATCCTCCTCTCGAATTCTCAATTGGTGATATCCAGAACGTAAATCGATCTTTGAAAACACAGTCGCTCCTTGTAGTTGATCTAGTAAGTCATCAATCCTCGGAAGTGGGTAACGGTTCTTAATAGTGACTTTATTTAGTTCTCTGTAATCGATACACAGGCGCAGGGAGTTGTCCTTTTTCTTTACAAAAAGGACCGGCGCACCCCATGGCGAAGTACTCGGACGAATGAGCCCCTTCCTTAGCAATTCTTCGAGTTGTAGCTTTAATTCCTTCATCTCGGCTGGTGCCATCCTGTATGGTGCCTTGGAGATAGGCGTCGTTCCTGGCTCAAGTTCAATCGAGAGATAGACCTCCCGTTGTGGCGGCAACCCTGGTAATTCATCGGGGAAAATGTCCGGAAATTCGCTCACCACGGGAATATTATCAACCGACAGCTGTGATGTGTCCTCCTGAAGAATATAACACCAATAATATGTTCCTCAATCGTCACAAGATACTCCTGTTGTAAGTAGACTGAGGGACCCCTTAGTACTAAAGTGTTCTCGGCCTCTGATTATGTGAGTGGCACCGTCACGAGTTGTAATGGAAACGGTCAGGTGATAGGTGTCTAATATCGTCCTGTGCATTGTCATCCAGTCCATACCCAAAATAACGTCTTCGTTCTGGAGTGGAAAAACCATGATATTTGCTGTCCAGCCCTGATCATCGATGCGGATCGGGCAGTTTCGAACTTCTAAATTACCCCCCACCCTGCTACCCTCGGGTAGCTTAACAGTAAAATATTCACAAGGTACACAAGGAAGATTCAAACGGTTAACACATTCCACGTATATAAATGAGTGGGTCGCTCCAATATCAAATAGTACATGAACAGGCTGGGATTTAATAAGAAGTGTACCTTATAGAGCAGGTGCAGTCCAGTCATCAGTGGTTCTCAGTTCGAATACGTGGGATGGCAGTGTTACCGAGGAGGGTGAAGTGCCTCCCCCGCGCCCACGTCCTCTTCCGGCACCGTACAGAGGAGTTTGGTAAGGTGGAGATCGATAATCATACATGGTGGATGCTCTGGACGTCTGTACCGAACCTTGCTGACTCTGAGGAGCTGAATTTGGTGCAGGATTGACCCGTGAACAGTAGCGAGACATGTACCCACCCCTTCCGCATGAAAAACACTTTGTAGCCGCCTTACGACACTGACTCATGGTATGCCCCGCTATGCCATAATTAAAACAGTTCCGGCGAGGGGACCCATCAGATGCCCCTTTCTGTTGGAACGAAGCTGCTAATTTAGAGGAGAACCCAATTCCCGAGTTCATTCTACTGGTGCTACCGGACTGATTGGATGTCTTCTGCTTCTTTTGGTTATGCTCGGTATCCGAAGTGACAACCGTACCGGCGTATGCTGTGGCTACATCCTCATATGCCCTCAGAGTGGTGCAGTGAAATCCAGCCGCGTAACGTTGAACATCTTCCGACAACTGTTGAGCAAGGTGGAAAATTCGTTGATCTTGAGATGGAACCATCTGTGCGACATAGCTTAGTTCGGTCCTGTAAGCTTGAATGATTTCTGGTACCGGAAAGTTCTGAGGTCCTGCCCTGAAGAAACTCTGCGGTCGAGCAGTCTGAGATGACCGGGGGCAGTACTCGTCTCTCAATAGTTTGGAAAACTCGGTCCATCCGACTACTCTGTCCTCCGGTTTATAGGTCCTCCACCATCGGGATGCGGTGTCGCGGAGCTGGTTGATTCCAAGCGGTACTTTTCGGTTCCCTGGGCAACCGATCACCTCGAAGGCAGTCTCCATCTTGGAGATCCAATCGTCTACGTGCTTATCACCTGATCCGTCGACTAATTGTGGTCTGGCCTTCAGCATCTCTCCCAGCCAACGGTCCTTCCCGGTGTTCTCTTCTATGTTACTGACCGGTACCCGTTCTGCCCGGTTGACCTGAGCGATCCCCATAGCAATGGCCTGGGCGAGGGTTTGAACGAAGGCTGGATCCAATCCCCCATTGTTCTGGTTTTTCGCCTCCTGTTCATTCTGATTAATGGGCGGTGGCTGATTTCCGGCTGGATTAGTTTCACCGGTGTTCCTGTCTTCCTGCTGATTCATAGCGGAACCCTGTGCATCATTTACGTTCTTCTAGCTCCATGACGTGCCATTAGTGATGATTGTTCAATCTAGAAGGTCAGTTTAGTACAAACATCCTCTGAGTTCTTACTAAATTCAAACATTATACCTGATTCTCAAGAGCTTGCGTGTATTTTACCTCGACATTCCTCGAGGAGTTACGGTCGCCAGGAGTGTTGGACTTTTGAAGGTAAAACGTTTTCAAAATATTTGGATACAACTTTCCACGTGAGTGTTCGTCTCTGATACTATTTTCTGTAACGCCCCTAAAATTTAACCGGGACGCCACAGTGCCGTAAATCCCGAGTGGGACCCACAAGACAAATTTAAAAAGGGTTTTAAAATAATTTATTCAACAAGTGGTTTGTGAAAGTATTCTTATGAAAGCATTCGTACGAACTGAAATACAAAGGAAAAGTAATGTCCGTACATACGATTATTACACAACGTGGAATGTTTAGAATTCAATTCAAGAATTAACAGGCCTTCTCCCCAACACTGCTCAAGCTTGACCGGAACCTTCGGGAAGGTCCTGCACATATTCAACAAATTTGCCTGACACGACGCATCGTGTCAGTCAACCTAGGTCAGACAAAATGAACCAATTTCATTGATAGAATCAGATAAATTTAGAGAATAATGTTATCACTGAATATTCGACGTTATCTCTTTTATCAGCACATAAACTCCCAAGGTCGCAATCAAGGGTCACGGACGTATCTACACAGGAATACTTCGGACGTGGGTACCATTCAGGTTTTACCCCGCAAAACAGTTCCACAAGATATATCAACATATAAACTCCCAAGGCCGCAACCAAGGGTCACGGAAGTATCTACTCTGGAATACTCCGGACAAGATAAGTAAAACGAGCACCGTTCCATGGATAGTAACACATGTAATATTCTGAAATTTTAAGACAAAGTCCGAGCAAGATTCACTTGCCTCAAATCCGACGAGAGTTACTCCCTTGATAACACAACGGCTCGAACGACCACACCCGAAAGCTCAACCTATTACATGTTCGTCATTTAATACCTTATGGAAATAATGATGATTAACGACAATTTCCCCGTCCCGTTAGGATTCTAAACCTAGTTGTTTATGTCGCCGAGATCAAAATTCTCTGTTTTTAACCACAATGCATATTACTAAATTCCTCGGTCCGCCATTTTACAAATTATCACCTCATTGATCAACAATGTTCTAATACAATATTCCTACGTTGTGATTATGACTAATAGCCACCGTAATTACATCGCTTACTCTAATTTGAATTTCTGGAATAGAACGATTAAGCACTAATCCCTCGAAATCCTAACATGTTTGAATACCTATCCGACTTGATAATCGTTAATTTGTTCAACAAGGAATTATCAACGGGTTTACAACATGATAATAGGATTATCATTGCAATCTTCAACAAGGCGGTCCTAAGGTGTTGGTGATTTACAAATTCGATTATGAGTTTTACAATCCATCTACGAGTACTACTATCATTCAGTCAAATTACTAGCTTGATAGGTTACGATTAGAAAATGGTGGTAGATTTCCTCCGGTCCGATCATTATCGAAAGTTCTAAACTACCCAAGGTATCCGAAATCTAATATGACTCGTCTAACAACACTGAAATGAATTTAAGATTCGAAAAACTTACCTTAATTGACAAGCGATGGAGGAGAACGACGAAGGACGAAGAAGAACGGGAGGATAACACCTTCAAGACCTTCTCCGTAGCTTGGCCAACACACTCTAACAGGATAGCACTTGATTTGGGAGGTTAAAATTGGTTTATGGACGGTGGAGAACAGTGTACAAGAGAGAGGGACGATTTTTGGGTCGGAAGAAATGAAAGGAAGGGTGTACTTTTATAATACTCAGAATGGATTTACGTATGTTAGGCATAAAGCTTTACGTACGTAAGACATGTTACGTACGTTATATACAATGGTTAACATACGTAAGGAGGAACCATATCTTTCTGTCCGAAATAACACCTATGATTACGTACGTAACGAGGATGGGTTAACGTACGTAGCACCCATTGACTTACCTGTCGCTGTCGCGCCGAAAGCTGGTCTGACTATGCGGACCATCCGACAAAGATTCCCATCCGAAGACTGAAGACCGCATTACGTACGTAAGGTATAATATTTAGCGTACGTAATGTCACACACTTAGCGTACGTAATACTTAGCGGATAACATACGTAAAGTTCAGTTGTTCACTAAGTTATTATCATATTAATTCCTTATAACGCGACTCCCCCTCAATATCGTCGAGCGATTTCTAAGGGAATAAGACGTTGGTCACCGTCATATTTGCACCGATAATCGCCCAACGATATCAAGGTATGTCACCGACAAATCATCAATCATCACACAAAATCACATCACAAAATAACAATTGCAGACAACTTTATTCGTGATAATATGGTCCAAACATACAGAAAAATACATTTAGCACAATGGAGTACATTTATTCAATTATATAGTACAAAAAGAAACGAGGTGCTCAACGTGAAACAACATGTAATACTGGTGGCATTACATCAGCTTCTTTCTCTTGTTGTCTTTGTAAGGATAACTTTATTTGTGTAGAAGACTTTCCTAATCTCACTTGATCAGATATGGACAAACCCCCTTTGTTTTGTCCAGAGTGCAGTAGTGGTTTACCTTGCTGGAGATTTGTTTCACTAGAAACCATTCTCTTTTGTTTAATTTGATCTGATGAACTCTGCTGTTTGGTTTGTGCTACAACTTCTGTTTGTGGCTCATTATCCAAGCATCTGTTCTTGTTATTTGAATGGCGCATCTTCATTAAATCAGACATTGCTATGGAAGAAGTATTTGAAACCTTAAAACAATTAACAATGACAATTATTACAGATTATACACAAAAAAGTAGCAATTAAGTGAGGAAGCAAAGAGGAAAAAAGTTTCACAAATGCCATAACATAAAGAACGACCTTCTTTGAGCGAGAGCGAAACTGTACAATGTTAATCATTGGCTCATTTTTGTCTTCACTTGAGTTGAGTAGAGCATTTCCAGTCGGTGTGTACTCGTCATTATCGTTCCTTGAATTAGGCTTTGAATGCATCTTACTTATCTTCTTCTTGGAAGTCTTGTTTAACTGGCTCATCACATTAGCCCCTTTTTTGAGCCCATATTCTTCTATTTTCAGTCTATTTTCTTCTATCCTTTTTTGCCTTATTTTCTCGTAAGATGCCATCTAAATACCTGTAATAGAAAAACAAAATCCACACAATCGGGGCAATAATCAGAGGTAATAATCAGAGCCACACAATCAGGATCAAAAAACAATAGCATATAAAAGACATTTAATATGGGATGATGACACCGAGTTACCACGCCTTGTGACTAAAATCAGGAGAACAAAAAAAGAAAGCTGGAGATTCATGATCCAAAGTAGAAAGTAGATTAAAGTTCGATATTTCCCAGTAACGACATCTACCACACAAACATAAGAATAAATTACTAAAGTACTTGAAGCTATAACAATAAATGTAACCGTACACGCCTTGTGACTAAAGTCGGGAGAATAAAAAAAGGAAAGATGGAGATTCATGATCCAAAGTAGAAAATAGATTAAAGTACGATGTTTCACAGTAAGAACATAAACCACACAAACATAAGAATAAATTACTAATGTTCCCTTCCGTAGCAGCAAAAAAAAATTACTAAAGTATTTGTAGCTATAACAATGAATGTGACCGTAGCACGTTAGTTCGTTGGTTCCATCCAATCCCAGTCTGTTTCATCAACATCGGAACTGTTTTCATTCCTCTCAGTGTTTTGATGCACGTCAACTCTTTCGGAAACACCTTCTCTGCACAAACTTATATCATCATCATTAACCGTAGCTTGATTTTTGGATCTCGACACGTTCACGAAGTCTGTTCATATATGTATATTCATATTGCCCCTCAGCATATTCAAAGTCTCGTGGCAACGTTTGATTCACATGGTGCCAATCTGTGTCAACACCATCTTCCATATAGAAAACTTGATGAACTTGTGATGCCAAGACGAATCGGTCATCTTCAGAACACAATTTACTAAAATTCACATGACTTAGGCCAAGATCGTCTACTTCTGTATGAAACCAATCACACTCAAATAGCACGACACTAAATACGCTCCAATAATCTATCTCAATTATTGATCTTATAACCCCGTAGTAAGTGACATTACCAAGAATAGGATTAAGATCCTTACTACTAGCAAAGCTTGGAGTTAAAGATGATAATGAAACTCCATTATTCTGCGTTTTGCATTTCTCATCGTGCTCTTTTGTGTAGAACTTGTAACCATTAGATAAATATCCAGTATATCTCCTTCCAATACTGGAAGGACCCAATGCTAACCACTTAATGTATTCAGGGGCATTATCCAACTCAACCTTTTTGTTTGAACCAACTCATAAATTCATTGCTATGTTTTTGCGCCTCCGTCCACCTTCTCTTCCTTTTACTTCTCGACTTCTTTTTTACAAACTGTTCATGTTCCCTACATTTCCAACAACAGTAAAATAAGAAAGTAAAACATAAAACTAGTCAGTTGATCATATACAAAAAAAATACAAAAAACTTACTTGATGTAATTCTCAAACTGCTCTTGTCACAATTGAACAGAACATATTGATGCGCTAAAACCTTTATGTCCGAATCCAGAGTATATGCCTTCCCTTGCTTTCTTCCTTTCTTTTTCCTCCCAAGAGGATATCCTATCATAGGAAACAAAAGTGATTCCCCGGAAACTGTGTCGGCCTGGTCAGTTTCAGTACTCCGATTGAGATTTTCGGATCGCTTCCTTGCACCATCATGCAAATATCTAGAGCAGTCAAGCACTCTTCCGCTAAATAACCTTCTGCAGTAGAAGCCTCTGGGCGGTATCTATTTTTAACATATGATTTCAGCTTTCCGAGGTATCTTTCTATAGGGTATATCCACCAATCACAGACAGGGCCACCAAGTTGTATTTCATTGACCAAATGTATCGGGAGGTGGACCATGATGTCAAAAAAAGACGGTGGAAGTATTCTTTCAAGCTCATAAACAATCTCAATTTCAACTTGGAGACAATCCAAATTATTTCGATTGATGACTCTTATACAAATAGATCGAAAGAAGCCACTCAGTCTAATAAGAGGTAAAGCGACATGTTTTGGCAGAGTGTTTCTAACAGCAGTTGGAAATAAATATTGCATCATAATATGCGCATCATGGCTCTTATACCCTGATATTTTTCCCTCCTTCACTTGCACACACCTTGATATATTAGATGCACAACCCTTTGGTAACTTCACCTTTTTAATAACACTGCAGAATATACTCCTCCTCTTTTGACATCGAAAATGATACCTTAGGTAGCAACACATATCGATCATCACCTAAAGCTTCAGGATGTAATTCTGGCTGAATCCCCATTTGTTTCAAATCTAATCGAGCATTATGATGATCTTTGGATTTTCCAGGAATACTAACAAAGTTGCAAGCACACTATCGCATATATTTTTTTTCTATATGCATAACATCCAAATGATGGCGACACCTGATATCTTTCCAGTATGGCAAACAATGAAAGATGGAAGAATTTCTCCACAGACACTCATCAAGTTTCTTCTTTGGTTGTAACTTCCCAAAACTATTTTCCCAATTTTTCAACAACTCTAATATCTCGGACCCTGTTAAAGGTTCCGGAGCAGCCCTCTCCTTTCTCTCTCCGTCAAACGCCTTAGTATCATAGCGCCAAGGATGATCAGCTTCTAAAAACTGACGATTACCCAAATAACATGACTTGTTACTATTACTCAACGATCGATGGTCAGTTTCATAATGACAATGGGGACAAGCAAATTTCCCTTTGGTACTCCAACCAGACAACATTGCATATCCTGGAAAATCACTTGTCATTGATCTTAATGCTTCATGCATTCTGAAGATCTGGTTCTTCGATGAGTCATAGGTGTCTAACCCATTAAACCATAGATCTTTCAGCTCTTGTACTAATGGTTGAAGGTAGACATCAATGTCATTACCGGGAGAGTCGGGCCCTGGAATAAGCAAAGAAAGCATCAGGAACTCTGACTTCATGAACAACCAGGGTGGTAAGTTATAATTCATTAAAACAACAGGCCATGTACTGTGTTTTGTGCTCATAGTTTGAAAGGGATTAAATCCATCACTTGCAAGACCCAAACGAACATTGTGTACTTTACTTCGAAAGTTTGGGTATAGTTGATCAAATTCTTGCCAATCGTCACCATCAGCAGGATGCCTCAGTAGCCCATCTTTTTCTCTTTTTTCATCATGCCACCTCATTAGCTCTGCTGTTTCAGAGCACATGTACATCCTATGAAGCCTAGTTTTAAGAGGAAAATGCCAAACAACATTAGCAGGAACTGGACGAATACTTTCAGTTTGTTGATTTTTATTATTTTCTGGGTTTCTGACCTCTTTCTCTTTCCACCTTGGTGCATGACACACATGACATAATGTATCATCAGAATGCTCCTTCCAATATAACATATAATCATTACGTCATGCATCGATTTTGACGTAATGAAGGCCTAAATCTTTCACTATCTTTGCTTCATAAAAAGATCTTGGCAACTTAGCCTCTGGCAACAGCTCCCGAATCAAATCCAACAAATCTGAAAATGCAGTATTACTTATTCCATGAGTGCACTTCAATAGGTACATGCGAATGATAAATGACAGCTTTGAACATGTTTTGCAACCAGGGAACAGTTGCATTTGCTTGATCTCCAACCCCTTCATGGTTGTTCCGTAACCTTTATGCCACATCTCTATGAATGTCGTACAATAACCGACCAAGATCATCATGAGTGTCATGTGTATTATCTTTAGCCAACCCCTCTAAAACTGACGTCGGGGGTATACCATCATCATTGAAATACCAGTCTTTGGTTCCCGGCTCAATCCCATTAGCTATCAAATGATTGAAAACTGTCTCTCTACGATGCCAGAAATGATGATAACATTCCTTACAAGAACAAGTAATTTGATCTCCTATTGCTCGTGTTGCAAATGCTTTATTTAAATAAGCTTCCACATCTTTTTCATACTCATTACTAGATTGTAGGAAATTGGTCCAACTACTCATTTCGTCACCTTTATCAAGGGTTAAGAAATTTGTTCTTAGAGATTAAAAACATTAAGATATAATTAAATGACATGTGTAAAATAGAAAATAAAAGTATAAATAACTATGTACAGTTTTGTTACATGAATTTTATTATACATCAGTTGGGAAAAAAATTATCATTATTATAAGTCAGTTGGGAAAAAAATTCATTTTCACATACAAATTTCAGATTTTTTCGACAACATAAATATACCTTAACAAATAAATTGTTCACATATTTCAGACACAAAAAGAGTGCAGCAAACAACTTTACGATGCACTGCATATAAGTAACATAAATGTACGACAAATCATGACAACTATTTTAAAACAAGAGATTAAAGGTAGGACGACAACTAAAAAACGAAAGCAGAATGACTTTTTATATAAAATATAACAAATTTCATTACAACTTAAACACATTCCTCAACTATACCATACATAAATCTAAACCAGATTAGGTCATTTCAATTTCTCAGTCTAATAAGCATCAAACTATTAAGAGCAAACATTAAACCCAATTTCTAAATTTAAACAAGTACAACAGAATTAATTTCTACACAAGAATAAAAACCAAAACTGATAAAAAATGAGCAACAGAAACATAAGTTACATAACATAACATACCTTACAAATGTCTGGATTCAACAACCGCATCAATGACCGAGCTAAAATTCTAAATATTTATGTGAATTGCAGCAATTACCTTGAACTGACAAAAAAAATAGAAAATTAACCATACTACAGCAATTTCAATCGATACCAATAACAACAATTAACAAAACACTAAATAATAATACCAATGCTAATAACAACATCAACTCAGGTTTACAATTCAATCGAATGTTCATCATTAGTGTTAAAAATTAAAACATAAATTCATACAAATTCAAAAGATACGAAAAAGAGGATGAGGATTAGGCAAAAAAAATGGAACTTACAAAGATAGTGTCGATTAACAAAAAGAATTCACTTAATCCCCATTTTTTTCTTCACAGGTCAGGAGGACCGGGCGGCTGCGGGGGAACACCGTAGGTAGAAGAGGGGTTATTCTTTTTGTTTTTATTTCTTTTGTTTTAGAAGAGGGTCGGGTTGTTTTATTCCTTTTTTTTATATGTATTCCTTTTGTTTTAGAAGAGGTATTTTTTTTATTCTTTTGTTTTTGTATATCTAGCTAATATATGGGGATAGTTTTTATTATTAGTTTGATATAATAAAGCAATTAATTAGATGGACTAAATTTCACTAAAGTTTTTGCCGCCCAAAATTCTTATCAATCCATAATTAATTGGTTTTTGTACCAATCAATTACCGCCAAAATTTCACTAAAATATTTAAACCTTCATTATTAAAGCTAAAATAAGTAAGAGTGAAATAATTTAAATTTCTATGAATTATAACGAATAAAAGTGATACCTTAAAATATTACTATTCTTAATATGTTACATTAAGTGATACATAAAGGTAAATCGAATTTCAATATAAATGATGTAACACAAAAAAGTGATACCTTTAAATGTTACTAATTTTTAAAGTGTTACGTTAAGTGATACTTAAAAGTAAATTGAATACGTAACACAAAAAAAATGATACCTTAAAATGTTACCTATTTTTAAAGTGTTATATTAAGTGATACATAAAGGTAAATTGAATATGGAACACAAAAAAGTGATACCTTAAAATGTTACATATTTTAAAAGTGTTATATTAAGTGATACATAATAATAAAGTGCTACATAATTGTTACCTATACATTCGCCAATTTTTAATTATTAAAAGTGGTACCTTTGGGTGTTACATATTCTCACTTTTCTACTAGTGGAAGTGAGGATGATGTTGTTTTTATAACATAAAAACATCTCCCTTCAAATCTTTTCAAATAAGACTTTTATGATATTTTATACACCATGTATAAAATAAGTCCCCACACATCAAACCATATCTCATGCCATGACATATGAGATGATAAGTCACCATTGTGTATCTAGTCTGATAGATAAACCTTGATATGTTTTAATATTAATACAGTTTATTCATATTATTTATACAGGGTAAATGTAGTACCGAACCACATTACAACAATAATTACTCCAATGAGGAGTTTAATTACAACACACCAGGACAATACCGAATACTAGTGTATTTTATATGAAGATAAAATACACAACAATAAATGAAACGGAATATCCAAATGAAAATCTGCAGCGGAAAATAAATGACAACAATATGAATAACTGAAAAGAACGGGGCCCCCTACTAGTATCACTGGGACTCTTCGCCGTCAACAAGCTATTCCCGTGCTTTTGCCTTACCATGACCTGAAAAACAAAATCCCCAGTCGGGGTCAGTTACACAGAACAACAATCCTCAAGAGTTGAATAAACACAATCATATATATGTAGTATAAACCACAAGTTCGATCAAAATGAATCGGTTAGATTATAACCCAATCTTGTTGAAAACATATGCAATCAAACATGTTGTATGAATCAACTAACAGTACGGCTCAAAGGGTGGCGCCACACTACGCCCAGGATGGAAATGTGTCCGTGCATAAGCCACCAACGAGTATCGATCGAATACACGTGTGGTCTTGTACCTAATAAGTCTCACGAAGCAATCGACTCGTGTGCACAGTCCAATCTGAGGCCAACAACCAACACACGACTTAAATGTGCCCGACATGAAAATCCTACACATACCAACCGGCACGCCAGTATGACCCGGAATGCCACGATATAACAAAAGTGACATCGAAAACGAATAATGACTCACCGAGATGAAATGATAGTGAAATGAATGACAGCTCAATGAAATGATTGGAACCGTCGTTCCTTGTGACTGAAGTGATTAGTTGACAATGACAAGTTTTGATACGGTTAATACAATGATGAATAAGTTATGATTATGAATGAACAACAACAAAAGGAATGAATATCCTTTTAACCGAGTAAGAATTAACTTACACAACACCGGTGACAATTATCCTTCCACGAACAACGTCCTAATTGAGATATCGGTCGCTCGAACAACCTTGAATAAATACAATTACCAACAATCCGATCAATATACAAATCAAACACGAATATAACGAACTCAAAACGTAGATACGATTAAACCAAGTTCATTGGGGTATTATATCGAACACTTTGTAGCCAACTTCGATTGATTACAACCAAACCTCAATAATACCAACATCAAATCCCCACGAAGTGTTTCAAACCAACAAAACATCTTCAATACGATCAATAATCCGTTATGAATATCCAAAATCGTGATTACAACGACAATTAATCGAAAACCCCCAAATTCAACTTAAAATTCAAAGTGTTGTTGAATAATCCTTCAATAATCCAACGAATAATCAAACATATCCATAATCATGTGTATATCACTTTATACAACATGATTTTAACATCCAAAACATCATATCTCAACACAAATCGACAATCCAAGAGGTTTGATGAAAATTACCTTTGAAGATCCAAGTACTTTAATCCGATGAAAACGTGATAGATCGACAATTCGAGCTTCACAACCGAATGAAAATGATGAAAATCTAACACTCTAGTGATAGATGATGAAAATCCTCTCTCTCAAGCCTCCTCTCTCGGATGAAGGTGAATAAATGGAGAAAATATCGGTTGAAACGCGCAAAGGACCCAATTATAGGGCTGACTGATCGGTGTGCTGCGGCCCAGGCCGATTGTGCCGCGGCACAAACCAAAAAAAATTGCTCCCAGGGCTCGGCAGTGTGCCGCGGCCCGGCTGACATGTGCCGCGGCACAAGGCACAGACGCTGAATGGCCGAAAATGCTATACGAGTGTGCCACGGCCCGGACGGGTGTGCCGTGGCAGTGACTCGGCGGTGTGCCGCGGCCCGGCCGACATGTGCCGCGGCACACAGTACAGGCCGCTCGGCCAAAAACTGGAAAATGTGCGTGCCGCGGCGCACACTCCTTGTGCCGCGGCTTACACCCCCCTTTGGTCCCAAAATGAAGAAAAATGACCCGGGAAGAGAATAAAGCAATAGGAATCGATATCTGGGAACCAATAACACGAAATGGAAGTACGGAAACCCCAAAACGGTGGTTCCAAGCAATGATTACAAGGATTCGCCCAACAAAACACGATTTGAACAATGAAGAGATTTGAAATGACATGAATACCAACGTCAACACCGACTAATGAATCAATTACCACAATCAAGATAATACTCTTGTCTCGATTCCCGAATAAGGTTGAAACAATGAACAATATCGATACCCAACTCGAAGTTATACCGAACGGTGAACACGGATGAATGATTATTAACAAGAGAAAAAGTACATAGCGACAATTACCGAACGAAATTACTGAATGATAATGACTGAATTACAACCGGGTATTACATACACCCCCCCTTAAAATATTTTCGTCCTCAAAACTAAGGGTCAAACAACTCGGGATAATTCTCCCGCATGCTATCCTCGGTTTCCCAAGTAGCCTCTTCGACTCCGTGTCTAGACCACTGGATTATAACCAAAGGGATCGCCTTATTCCTCAACTGTTTGATTCACCACTCTAAAACTCGTATAGGACGCTCCTCATACGAATGATCATCCGCGATCTCGATTTCGTCGAACTGAAGTATGTGACTCGGGTCGGCAACATACTTCCGTAGCTGAGAGACGTGAAACACATTATGAATTCGGCTTAATGCCGTAGGTAAGGCCAAACGATAAGCTAGCTCGCCTACTCGTTCCAAAATCTCAAATGGTCCAATAAATCTCGGACTCAACTTCCTCCGTTTTCCGAAATGGAAAATACCCCGACTCGGGGAAACCTTGACCAAAACGTGGTCACCCGTCTCGAACTCTAGTGGTCGACGACGATTGTCTGCATAAGATTTCTGTCGACTCCGAGCGGTCAACAAACGACTTCTGATCAAAGCTACCTTCTCACGGGCGGCTATAAGCATATCGGGCTCGGTGCCGATTGATTCTGATAAGTCGTCCCAACACAACGGAGATCGACAATGAAGACCGTATAAGGCCTCGTAAGGCGCCATCTTGATCGAAGCATGCCAACTATTATTATACGTGAACTCGATCAATGGTAGTTGGGCTTCCCAATCGTCTTTCCAATCGAGGACGCATGCCCTCAACATGTCCTCTAATGTCTGAATGGTTCTCTCTGATTGTTCGTCAGACTGAGGATGAAAAGCGGTACTGAGATTAAGCTGAGTTCCCATAGCACGATGAACTAATTTCCAAAAATGAGACACAAACCGTCCGTCACGATCGGAAATGATACTTTTAGGAGTATCGTGCAGTCTCACTATCTCTTTGATGAATAACTGGGCAAGTCTCTCGGGACCCCAAGTATCCTTAATCTCGAGAAAGTGGGCTGACTTAGTTAAGCGGTCCACGATCACCCAGATCG
Source organism: Orobanche coerulescens (assembly GCA_033398695.1). Taxonomy (NCBI): domain Eukaryota; kingdom Viridiplantae; phylum Streptophyta; class Magnoliopsida; order Lamiales; family Orobanchaceae; genus Orobanche; species Orobanche coerulescens. The sequence goes on from CM065803.1 coordinate 60,375,028, forward strand.
TATTCATGCCACGAAGACTTGTCGGCAAACTCGTGATAAAATCCATAGAAATATCTTCCCACTTCCATTCTGGAATAGGGAGAGGTTTCAGCATACCCGCCGGTCGCTGATGTTCAATCTTGACTTGCTGACAGGTGAAGCATCTCGAAACAAATTCCACGACTTCTCGCTTCATATTACTCCACCAGTAATTTTGTTTCAAGTCCTTGTACATCTTGCTAGACCCTAGATGAACAGAATAAGGGGTAGCATGAGCTTCTCTCAAAATCGAGTTTTTCAACTCGCCATTCACCGGTACGCACAACCGACTCTTAAATCTCAAAAGTCCATCCTCGTGGACCATGAATCCAGGGGCTTTCCCCTGAGCCACATCCTCACGGATGCGCAACAATGCTGGGTCCGAACCCTGATTCTCTCCGATTGCCTCCTCAAGTGGCGATGAAATCTCTAACATGCAAAGTTGCCCTTGCACTCGCTGAATCCAGACCTAGATCTCGGGTCTAAGGAATTCCTGTTGAAGTTCCTTCCGAACTGTTAAACGAGCAAGCATCTGCTCCTGAACTGACTTACGACTCAAGGCATCGGCGACAACGTTCGCCTTGCCCGGGTGATAAAGGATCTTGATATCATAATCTCTGATTTGTTTCAACCACCGCCTCTGTCTCATATTTAACTCCTTCTGAGTAAATATATACTTTATACTCTTGTGATCAGTGAAAATCTGACAGGTGACGCCATAAAGGTAATGACGCCAGATTTTCAAAGCGAAAACTAGTGGGTCGGATAATTAACCTGCTAATCCGAGGAAACTTTGGATTTCCTTAACATTATTCGGAGGTTGCCAATCTCGGATAGCCTCCGTCTTCTGAGGGTCGACACGAACTCTGTCTGATGAAATTACATGCCCGAGAAAAGTCACTTTGGACATCCAGAACTCACATTTAGAAAATTTTCCATAAAGTTGCTCGCGTCTTAACACGTCGAGAACCTGATGAAGATGTGCCTCGTGTTTCTCTCGATCACGAGTATAAATCAAAATGTCATCGATGAAGACAACAACAAACTCATCCAAAAAGTCGATGAAAACCCGATTCATTAACTCCATGAATACCGCAGGTGCATTAGTTAGCCCGAACGGCATAACTACGAACTCATAATGACTATAGCATGTATGAAACGCTGTCCTTGCGATACCCGACTCTCGAATTCGCAACTTAAGATATCCAGATCTTAAGTAGATCTTGGAAAATACTGAAGTTCCCTGAAGTTGATTCAAAAGATCATCAATACGGGGTAAGGGATACTTATTCTTGATTGTCACCCTCTTCAACTCCCGATAATCAATACACAAGCGAAAAGAACCATCCTTCTTCTTGACAAACAACACTGGTGCTCCCCACAGGGACGCACTCGGTCGGAGATAACCTATCTCGAACAATTCCTCTAGTTGAATCTCCAACTCCTACATTTCGGTCGGGGCCATCCGATATGGTGCCTTCGATAACGGGGACGTACCAGGCTCCAACTCACTCGTGAATTCCACAAATCTATGTGAAGGCAACTAGGTAACTCGTCTGGGAATACATTGTCAATCGATGGCAATGATACCACGAATGATTGAACATTTCGATTGCCCTAGAACGGTCAATCGATGAAAATGATACAATGAATAGTTGAACAACTCGATTGCCTTAGAACGGCCAATCGATGAAAATGATACAATGAATGATTGAACAACTCGATTGCCTTAGAACGGCCAATCGATGAAAATGACACAATAAATGATTGAACAACTCGATTGCCTTAGAACGGCCAATCGATGAAAATGATACAATGAATGATTGAACAACTCGATTGCCTTAGAACGGCCAATCGATGAAAATGATACAATGAATGATTGAACAACTCGATTGCCTTAGAATGGCCAATCGATGAAAATGATACAATGAATGATTGAACAACTCGATTGCCTTAGAACGGTCAATCGATGAAAATGATACAATGAATGATTGAACAACTCGATTGCCTTAGAACGGCCAGTCGATGAAAATGATACAATGAATGATTGAACAACTCGATTGACGAATTTCTCTGCTTCCATCATAATAATAATTCTTCTGGAATAATGGGGATTACCTCCCTGAAGCACACATTCGACAACCAACGACGGAATGATAGTGACCAAACGCTTACAACACTCAGGATAGTATCATGACGATCCATCCAACTAATACCCAATATTACATCGTCCTTAGATAAAACTCACCACGATTAGGTCCACCAACCAATCGTGGTCATTAAGCTTACTTCGGTATGATTTCCGAAAATTCTTCCATCTTCAGGTAGATCGATGGTATGAGGTCCACAAGCAATAGGACTATCCCAAAATAAGTCTATTCAAACATGATTCGAAAATGAATGAATGCGGTGTACCAGTATCAAAAGGTACACACAGGATGAAATAAAATTACGAGTATACCTGAGATCATTCGGGCCACCGGATCGTCGATCCTCTTCATCACATGAATCCGGGACTTGCCGGCCCCCAAACCGGACGCTCTCGTCTGATAAATATGAGCTCCAACTTTATTTGCTTCCATTGCCTTAAACAACGTTGACAGAGCAGTCTGATTCTGAATCGCTGATTGCTTCGGGGCCTGAGATGCCGCCGGAGCCGACTTGGAGTCCTTTCGGCAAAAACGGGCCTTATGCCCAAAATTCCCACAATTATGGCACGTGATAGACGGTTTCAGACACTTAGTCTCAGTAATGACCTGCGCTCCACGGTTGAAACAGTGATGGCGAACTAGCCGCCGATCGAGTTCCCGCACGATTATGCGCCGTAGGAGGTCGCTCAGAAACGATAGGACTCACGCGAGGCTTCTTGAAGGTTGACTGACCGCCTTCGGATTGATTACGCTTCGTTGATTTCTTGCTGACAGATGAAGGTTGTTGCTCAGCAGTTTCCTTAGCAGCAGGCTCATTCGGGAGAGTTCTCTCGATTAATCCGGCCAAAGTGGCGCAATGATGATTGAGCAATTGCATATGGGTCATCATGACCTGCATAAAAGTGAGTGGGTCAACCCGAACATCTTCTGATCGAGCCGAGTCCTGGGTACGATTTCCCGACAGTGAGTGATTATTTCCCGGGTTTCGGCCCGCACCGCGGCCTCTCCCCGTGCATCCCCTGACAGCTCTCTCCATATTGAAGTAGGAAGGTCGTATAATAATTATATTTCCCGCATGAATATCACGTTATGATTATGTCATGACATGGTGAAAATGAGCATACATGCTCTAACTTAGTGATTACATGAATGATTTACTGAAGTGACATGATTATCTGATGAAATTCTTGAAATGATCATCTTGAACAATTTAACAAGGTTAATAATATGATCATCCAGATCGACAACTGAGTAATGAAATGAATTGAGTAATTAATGAGTTAACATGATCGTCCTGATCATCAACTGAGTAATGAAATAAATTGAGTGATTAATGAGTTAACATGATCTTCCTAATCATAATGAATGATGATGTTTGAGGATTGTTAATTGAGGAATGATGAATGAATGATTATTGCCAGAAATTATATCATGGCGTTAGAAATCTTACAGTTCTTTCGGTCTGATTGGCTCGGCATTTGCACAGGTCACACGTGACGCGAAAGTCCAATGATACTAGTCTGATGACGATGATTTCAAATGAGACATGACTCAGAAGGTAGTATTCAAAACCACGCTCCGATACCAACTCTGTAACACCCCAAATTAGGCGGATATTACAGTGCCGTAGATCCCCGACTGGGACCCACCAGGCAAATGAAAATGAATGAATTACACAGGGTAAATGTAGTACCGAACCACATTACAACAATAATTACTCCGATGAGGAGTTTAATTACAACATACCAGGACAATACCGAATACTAGTGTATTTTATATGAAGATAAAATACACAACAATGAATGAAACGGAATATCCAAATGAAAATCTGCAGCGGAAAATAAATGACAACAATATGAATAACTGAAAAGAACGGTCCCCCCTACTAGTATCACTGGGACTCTTCGCCATCAACAAGCTATTCCCGTGCTTTCGCCTTGCCATGACCTGAAAAACAAAATCCCCAGCCGGGGTCAGTTACACAGAACAACAATCCTCAAGAGTTGAATAAACACAATCATATATATACATGTAGTATAAACCACAAGTTCGATCAAAATGAATCGGTTAGATTATAACCCAATCTTGTTGAAAACATACGCAATCAAACATGCTGTATGAATCAACTAACAGTACGGCTCAAAGGGTGGCGCCACACTACGCCCGGGATGGAAATGTGTCCGTGCACAAGCCACCAACGAGTATCGATCAAATACACGTGTGGTCTTGTACCTAATCAGTCTCACGAAGCAATCGACTCGTGTGCACAGTCCAATGTGAGGCCAACAACCAACACACGACTTAAATGTGCCCGACATGAAAATCCTACACATACCAACCGGCACGCCAGTATGACCCGGAATGCCACGATATAACAAAAGTGACATCGAAAACGAATAATGACTCACTGAGATGAAATGATAGTGAAATGAATGACAGCTCAATGAAATGATTGGAACCGTCGTTCCTTGTGACTGAAGTGATTAGTTGACAATGACAAGTTTTTATACGGTTAATACAATGATGAATGAGTTATGATTATGAATGAACAACAACAAAAGGAATGAATATCCTTTTAACCGAGTAAGAATTAACTTACACAACATCGGTGATAATTATCCTTCCACGAACAACGTCCTAATTGAGATATCGGTCGCTCGAACAACCTTGAATAAATACAATTACCAACAATCCGATCAATATACGAATCAAACACGAATATAACGAACTCAAAACGTAGATACGATTAAACCAAGTTCATTGGGGTATTATATCGAACACTTTGTAGCCAACTTCGATTGATTACAACCAAACCTCAATAATACCAACATCAAATCCCCACGAAGTGTTTCAAACCAACAAAACATCTTCAATACGATCAATAATCCGTTATGAATATCTAAAATCGTGATTACGACGACAATTAATCGAAAACCCCCAAATTCAACTCAAAATTCAAAGTGTTCTTGAATAATCCTTCAATAATCCAACGAATAATCAAACATATCCATAATCATGCGTATATCACTTCATACAACATGATCTTAACATCCAAAACATCATATCTCAACACAAATCGAAAATCCAAGAGGTTTGATGAAAATTACCTTTGAAGATCCAAGTACTTTAATCCGATGAAAACGTGATAGATCGACAATTCGAGCTTCACAACCGAATGAAAATGATGAAAATCCAACACTCTAGTGATAGATGATGAAAATCCTCTCTCTCAAGCCTCCTCTCTCGGATGAAGGTGAAGAAATGGAGAAAATATCGGTTGAAACGCGCAAAGGACCCAATTATAGGGCTGACTGATCGGTGTGCCGCGGCCCAGGCCGAGTGTGCCGCGGCACAAACCAAAAAAAATTGCTCCTGTGGCTCGAAGGTGTCTGGCCGGCCGACATGTGCTGCGGCACAAGGTACAGACGCTGAATGGCCGAAAATGCTATACGAGTGTGCCGCAGCCCGGACGGGTGTGCCGCGGCAGTGAATCGGCGGTGTGCCGCGGCCCGGCCGACATGTGCCGCGGCACACAGTACAGGCCGCTCGGCCAAAAACTGGAAAATGTGTGTGCCGCGGCCCACACCCCTCTTTTGTCCCAAACTGAAGAAAAATGACCCGGAAAGAGAATAAAGCAATAGGAATCGATATCTGGGAACCAATAACACGAAATGGAAGTACGAAAACCCCAAAACGGTGGTTCCAAGCAATGATTACAAGGATTCGCCCAACAAAACACGATTTGAACAATGAAGAGATTTGAAATGACATGAATACCAACGTCAACACCGACTAATGAATCAATTGCCACAATCAAGATAATACTCTTGTCTCGATTCCCGAATAAGGTTGAAACAATGAACAATATCGATACCCAACTCGAAGTTATACCGAACGGTGAACACGGATGAATGATTATTAACAAGAGAAAAAGTACATAGCGACAATTACCGAACAAAATTACTGAATGATAATGACTGAATTACAACCGGGTATTACATATACTAATCCCATTATCATGCCTATAACGTGTGCTCACACTAACCCTTAGTGAAGACAGTCACTCTGCATGTCAAAGTATACATTATACAAGTCTTGTCTAAACTAACAGCCCAGTTAAGTTTTATCGACTTGCGAACCATTTAAGCATTCGAGTCCTAAACACTCTCCTATCTCCTTATCTCCATAGGAAGTGGAATGTTTGCTCTCAAATGCAAGGAATATTATTTTATATACCAAATCATAATGCCTGTGATATACAATAATATAGAAATAATAATGCCTTATTTAATATGATATTCATAATAACAATACAATGCTCTCACTCTCTCATCTGTTGAGAGGCATTCGAGGGCATATTCCTAACAATTGTGACCCACGATACCAAAACCACGTGTTGATGATCTTGTGATATTTGGAATCACAAATTATTTAAGATGATTTAGAACCAAGTTATATGTTGCTACTACTGTACTGTTACCCGCAAGTAGTATATGAGTATGCCAGTTTTGTGGATTTATTCTTAGGGTTTCGAATATTGTCGAACCAGTTTGCATGAGAGGTATGAGATATGGAGTATTGTGATGGTGTTTATAGGTGCCTAATTGAACTGAATAACAACATTATGAGATGAGTGAGGGCATGACAAGTTTCGGGGATGAAACTTATTTTAAGTGGGATAGTATGTAATACCCAGGCATTTAAATTGGTATATTGGGAATTTTAATTTGGAATATTAGCGGTATCAATTTTTTAATATATATATTTTATTTCTTTATTTATAATTTTAATTAGTTGATTAACTGCGGATCATGGCGACTCTTGAGGAATTAGATCGAATATCATTAGAGTTATTGACGATAATTTTACCAGAGGTAGCAGAATTTAATCCGTCTAGTCGGGTGAGAGAGTCGAAGTAACATGGTGTTGGAAATACAATAATGATTTTGGACGCTTTCTTTATTTAAAATTTGGGGGTGGATCTCTGCAAGACAAAGACTACGCCGCACCGCCGTCCGTCGGATGCAAAGACACACACACACACGTCTTGGTGTGTGTGATCGGAGGGCGGAGTGCGCGTAGTCTTGCTGCGGCTGCAGAGATCCTGCCCAAATTTGGGTCCAACTGACCCAACTACACCTAATCATGTTGGTCGATTAATTAGAGGGGGGAAATATTCATTAATCAATTCACTTCCTTTTCTCTCTTTTTACCTCACATCCCCTCTCTCTCCCTTTCATTTTTTTTCTTTTCTTTCTTCCCACCTACTCCTTCCACCCCACGCGGATGAAGCCCTCCACCTTTCTTCTTCTTCTTCTTCACCAGCCGACCGATGAATTAGAAGAGCAGTGGCAGCAACTGAAGGTCCTGGTGGCGGTCTCGGGCTGAGACGGGTGACGGGACAGCAGAAGCTTGAGGAGGTGTACAGTTCTCTATGGGAATCTTGTCCGACTTGTTGGCATTAGGCCATGAGACCCGGGGCTGAAAAAATCGAACATGCGGCGGCGGGATGATATCTCCAGTGATAGTAACTGGAACTAGACAGCGGCGGCGCGATTAGGGAAGCATTGAACTAGCCGGAATTTTAGATGGGCCGGGGATATGGAAATCTGGTCAAGATGTTTTGGCATTGAGTTTCCAGTGAGGTGGATCTCAGTGAACCGGCGGCGTGCCTGTTTTCACGGACTCCGATCTCGGACGTGCTTTTCAGTTCAAAAATGGGTAGATGGTGTTCCGATCGAGTTAGAGCTCCGGTGACCGGAGATGCTTTTAACAGAAGTCGACTAATTGGGTTGAGTTTTTTCGGCGGCCGGATGGCTTCAGATCGGCATGGCCGGAGTGATCGAAGGCGAGCTACTTTGTGCCTGTGTTGTGTACATCACACAGTGTGTGTGTTATATCAGTATGTGTTTGTGTGTGGGTGTGTGTGTTTTGTGTGTGCTATATATATATATATATATATTTGTAACACCCCCAGATTCGATTGGGAATATTACAGCGCCGTGGGCCCCGAGATAGAACCCACAAGGCTGGAGGAAATTTTCGCAAACATTTACAAACGCCCATGAGGCTAACGACGGTATTATCTATTTAAAACATTCAAAGACTTAATAAAACTTGTTTATCAAAACCGTCGTAAAATCTCATTTGGAACCACAAGGCTCGAAATGCCAAAACTCAACATTAAAAAAACATACGTTGAGCTATCGCTTACACGTACCGACAGAATAGATTAGAAAATGATTGCCAAAGTAACCCAAGTTACCAGACACCAAAAGCCAATTTAAAAATACTCACGCAGCGGAAAAAGACAAACAATTAAAATACTCTAGCAGCGGAATACAACAACTGATCTGAAACTCAATACACAAATACATGCCCTATCCAGTATCCCTCGGGAAGCTCATCTCTTCACGACCGCTACAAGCTCGATAATCCAACAACCTAAAAAGAAAGCCCACGACGGGTCAGCCACAAAATCCAACAATGATAACCATCACATCATGTCAATAATTACATATCAATGGAAATACTAAGTAAGAATACGATCAATGTAATCTTACCGTCGTAGCTTTAGGAAAATCCACGATTCGTATCCTTAACAACACATTAAGATAATACCGAAATATCTGTACGGTATCTCAACAATACCCAAGGTTCTCAAAACATTATCATAACTCGCGATACGGAAATTATACCAACTCTGGCCAATTCAATCCATCGGATAACATCGACAATTCCAATACGATAATTGATTGTCCATCAAAGACAAGTACCAAGTAAATACGGAACATACCTCAAGATACGAAATACCATGACAATCACGTCAGTCTAATCCGTAATCAGATCAACACAACATACGAACATGGTCCTAACACAAGACCTACAAATGCATACTCATATGACAACGTCAATATGATCACAACAATAACAACAATGTATACTTATGGCAAACTCATAATATACATATGCACAATGTTGTTACCCAAAATATTATCCGAAGATAATGTTGCTGGAATGATCGAGTAACCAACAAGTGCGGGAGCACGTCCGTGAGAAATTAAATGACACAAGATTTGCCGGGGTTGTTAATCCCGGGCTTGAATGCTCTCGCGAGATTTTATTAATAAGTATACTGTTGAGTACAAATATTAATGTTAGAATCTATCACAAAGAGTGTAAAGAATTCTAGTTTTCTAAGGCATGGAGCGTATAGAATCCTAGGAAGAATCGGATATGGAGTTACGTGAATTCTTGCTATGGATGTTCTATGTGTGAGAATGTCTTTCTCTTTTCTCTCTCTTGTTTCTTTGTGTTTTGAAGCCCTTATTACGTGTTATGGACCTTCTATTTATAGCAGACCAAGTTCTGAGGGGCCCCCTGCGATCGCGACGATAAATCGTTATTTATATTATAATAAGGCGGCCGATCGTCTCGTCGCGTGGGGCTTTTCCCTTAAAGTCGCGGTTATTCTTGGCAGTAGGTTGTACGGTCTGACGGGGAACTCGCATGCGTCCTGAGCCACTGTCACCCACCTTTTCGGCGGTACTGTTGGTAGGTGAAGTAGGTGACAGACTGTGAGCACAGGTCTTGTCTGTCAGCACTTTTCGCAGGTCTGCGGCCCAGTTGGTAGGTGAAGTAGGTGACAGGCTGTGGGCACCGATCTTGTCTGTCAGCACCTTTTGAGATCTGCACGCGGGTCCCAGCCCGAGATTTGGGCTTTGGTGACTTGACGGATGTTGGATTAATACGTGGCACGAGACGATCGCCAATCAACAAAAGACGATCGCCAATCAACAAAAGGCGATCGCCGTGGGTGCCGAGTCCAGGGTGTTTGCCCCGAGCATATCCCTCATGGTAGACTCCCCGTCTTGCTATGACGATCACCTTCGAGGCGTGTTTAAATGCCGCACAACAATTTCCCCCCAGCTCGGCTCGATGTTGAAAACACGGGGTGAGGTGGCACTTTGGGCGATCGCCAATGTTTCAGACGACCGGGCGATCTAATTTCAAATTTGGACGATCTTCTTTTGCGCTGGGAGCGGCGGGAAAAGAAAAGCGGGCTCGCGAAACAATGCAAGGACACGCGTCGCGTTTCTATTGAGGGAGCCCGACGGTTCGTCAGACTTTGTCGATTGGCGTGCCCTCGAAAAGACGCGTACGCGGGACTCGAGGGCCGCATTTGTGCGTCTGGGCCGGTTGCATCCCGGCCCTCGGACTTTCGCCTATTTGCCCAGAGACCCCTGCCTCCATCTATAAAAGGGGCTAGGGCTACTCCATTTTCATCTTTTACGCGTCCTTGCCTTCCTGCTGAAGCTCTGCAAAAATTTCCGTAGCTTGTTGTGCCGACCGTCTTCCTTTCCTTAGGTAAGAAACCCAATTTTTCTCTCTCCCTTAATTTTTTGAGAATATGTCGGGAGGATCTAAGGCCTTCGAGGTCGGAAGCACTTCTGCCGCCGCGGCCTCGCCGGACCGGGAGGAAATTCCTGTGGGAATCCCCGTGGAAACGGCCGCAGAGGCTATTCGTGCGGGGATTGCACCCGCAGAGCTTGAGGAGCTTTTCAAAGAGGCCGTAGTGGCGGGCTCCGCGGCGGCGGAGGAGCTAGATACGTCGCCGGTGGAGGAAGACGAACTGATGCGCTTGTCTTGGGAAAAAGATAGCGTCTCCGGCCCCGTCTATACGGCTTTTGCTAAACTTATGGAGGGGATTGCCGGGCCGTGTCCGGAGTTTGATTTTGAAGCTTACTCCGCCGCTCATCCCTACGTGCACGTGAAGCGGACGGAGTTTCGGGCTGCTGAACCGTCTCAATGGACTCTTGGTCAGATTCAGAGCTCGGCGACCTGGAAGGACACGACCCGCTGGAGGGCCAAATATCATATCCCCTCTGATGTGTCTTTGCACGTGCCCTCCGAGAACGAACGTGCCGACCAGCCTCCCGAGGGTATGGTCGCCATCAACGAAATGACCATTTGCCGGATGCGGTTTCCCTTGCCGTTCGCCGTTTCGTATCTGCGATCGCACTGGAATTTGGCGCCTCTTGATTGACGCGAGCGCTTTGCTGCAGTATCGGCACATTGACCTTATTTGGCGGTATGAGTTGTTTCGCTTGCCTTATATTTGGAGATGAATTATCTTTTAAGTGGTATGCGAAGGGATCGATCGGCGGTTACCATATCCAAGGTCGCCAGGGTAGGGTGGTTATTGGGGTGCCGAGCAAGACTCGGGGCGACCTGAAAAAATGGTGCTGGGTTGGTGGTGAATGGAGGTCGGCATCGAGCGATCCGCCGGAGGAGGAGTTGGATATCCCTACCAATTTTCGGGAGAGGAATCCAAGTAAGGGTTTCCTTTCTCCCTTTATTTGGATACTCCTTGGACTGATCTAATTTATTTCCCTTTTTGCAGGATCCCTTGTTCCATCGCTCGACGATCTCCCTTTTGACTTCTCGATCGTCTGGGAGCGGATTCGCGCATTGCCGATTTCCTATAAAGACGTTCGATCAGTCAGCCACGAATCTCATCGGTTGGGAGCTCGACTGTTTCGCTTCCCTCGCCACCTGAAGGCACCTGGTATGATTTTTCATCCATTCTTTTCTGCGAAGCGATCGTCTCCAAGAGGTCGCCATGTTTACGTAAGCGTCTAACTTGTTTTAGTTTCTTCTTTGGCAGAGATTTATTTTCCCCGTATCACCGAGCTACCGCAGGAGATCGCCATGTCTAATCCCGGTTTTCTCGGTCGCCTTCATCTGGGAAAGAAAACGGGTCGCGTTGCCGCGACGTCGTCTCGCCCTGCCCCTGTGGTGAAGCCCGTTGCGGTGCCGGTCGCCGAACCGGAATCTCATGGTGAGGAACAACTCCAGCGCAACCGCAAGAGGCGGAGGCCGAAGGCGTCCCTTCCGTCGGCTGAGGCGGATTTAGCTATTCTGGAGCCGCCGATCGCCGCTCCCCCCGTTTCTTCTGTTCCGATGGTGGAGGTGCGGTCCCGGGCCGTCGGCGTCCGGCTCGAGATCGTCTTAGGCTACTTGAAAAGGACGGCGATCGGCGCCGAGACTCCTCGGAAAGCCCTTTTCGGACGTGATCCAGAGTGGTCAACGGTGAGAATGTTTGAACTTTCCGAGCTAGGCGTTACGAGTAAGTCTTAGGCTAACTCTTTTGGTTTCCTTGGTTTGCGACTGCGAGTTCGTCTCGCCGATCCGGACGTTGCTCCCATGGTCTTGAACTTTACGTCGAGCAAGGCTCGCAACAACCTCTTGATGTCCACCTTACGTTCGCCGGGCCATCACCTCTTTGCCCAGGCTTGGGCGGCCGACCTCGATGCGATCGCTCGTCGACGATCCGGAGACGCCATGCGGCGGCCGTTGCCACAGCTCTTGACGGCGACGATGGCCGTCCAAGCTGCAAGGTATTTTGAGGGGCGACCCTCCACTACTCATCTCCATCGCGACCTCGAGGCCGCCCGGAACAAAAATATCGAGGATGCCAACCGGATTCGGGCTATGGAGAAGGAGTATGCGGAGACGGCCAAAAGGGCTAAGCAGGATGTGGATCGGTTGATGCAGGAGCTGAGCCGCTCCAAGGAGTCTGCCGATCGGTCCCGTGACGAGGCCTTGGCTCGCGAGCTTCGCGGCGTCGCAGGAGGAGGCGACCGGACTGAAGGCGATGGTTGATCGGCTTAACGGTGAGCTGGACGTGGCAAGGAAAGAGCTGGAGAAGTCCCAGGGTGAGAATGCCGCCAAGGTTGTCGAGCTGGCGGAGGCTGAGAAGACGGCCGCGGAGTTGAAGGGCCAACTGAAGGCGATCGAGACCGATCCCTACCAAAGTGTGGCGCTCGCCGGCGAGTTTGCCTATTACTTGGCATATCTTGTGTCCGAGCCGCAAAAGAGGCGAGGATCGAGATCGGTCCCTTGATGGAGAGCTTCAAATCTTACGCCCTCGCGCATCCTTTGCACCGGAGTTCTCCTTGCCGATCCTTGACTTGGCCGACCGGGATCGACTTGAGTTGGTATACGGGTAAACTCATTCATCCCGAGGCGAAGCCGATCCGCAAACCGGCGAAGACCGGCGGCGGAGCCTTGAGAGGCATTTTTGTTTTCCTCCAGACTATGTACTTTTCGTTTTTCTTTTTGTAATGCCTTCGGGCCCCGTAATGTACTCAACTTGCGTTATGAATAAAATGTTCTTCTTTTCATACGATCGCCTTTGAATGTTTGCGTGCAACTTTTACAAGTATGTGTATGATTGCTTTCGACGTTTTGTTCATCCGATCGATTGTCAGTGTTGAAAGCATTGATATGTTTTGAATCGAATTCTTACTTGTAATTTTTGTTGGGCGACTTGATCGTCTGCGCGTGTTTGGCGAATGTGTTTGAGTGAGGCCGATCGTGTGTGGTTCCTTTTGTTCGATCGTATTTGGGATTAGCTCGACCCATCCTGCCCCCTTGTTTTTGTTTGCTTATTGTAAGTAAGGAAAGCGAAAACTAGGTTGTCCGTGAGCTATCTTGATTTAAATCGTTTACGAAGAATCATGTATGGTTGGGGAGTTCGATTGACCGACCTCCTTATCGTGTCTTTGTGTGCGAGGATGTTGTGTATCCCGCGACTCACTTTTGTGAGGGTCCTCCGTTAGACTACTTTGCCTTGTGTTAAAGCGAAGGTGGGCGATCTTGGTCTGAGGGAATCCTTGCGCGGGCGTCGTCGGTTTATTCGACTCCACGCCGCGGCTTGTCGGCTCTGCTTCCACCTCGGCCCGCCATGAAGATGGCGACCCTCGGCGGTGTGCGTTGAGGCGGGGGTAGTGGCACGTCGCATTGCCGGGTTCACCAAGTTAGATGATAAACCATTGAGGGAGGGCGATCGTGTCCACCGATTAGTTTTGGAGGGTCCTTCGGCTCACGCCGGCCTCGTATTCAAGCGAAGGGCGGGCGATCTAAGCTCGAAGGAACCTTGCATGGCGAAGCCGTTGGTTCCATCGACCTCCGATTGCCATGGTACATCTTGTATTCTACCTCGGATTGTCATTCTTGAGCAGCGATCCTCTACGGTATGTAATATGCTTGTGGGCGATCGCGAGAATAGATGGGATAGAGAACAAAAATATTTCATTATGTTCCTTGTACATTTGGCGATTGAAAATGAATACAAAGTTATCATTGATAGTATTTCTTCGGATGTACAGCGTTCGGGGATACCGGTCCAGTATGCGTCGGGGTGTTCCGGCTCGTAGGCTCCCTTAGTTAGCCATTTCGATATTGAAGGGGCCTTCCCAACTTGGTCCAAAGACACTGTGTGGGTTTGGATCTTTTTGAGACGAGATCGCCCACTTGAAACCGCCTTTCCACGACCTTTGAATTGAAGAATTTTCGGATCTCCTTTTGTGGATAGTGTTCTTCATTTCCGAGGTCGATCGGCGTTCTTCGAGCATGTCGAGTCGATCCGGGGCCACATCATTATCGATCGTCATCTCTTGCTCGGTTCGATGGTGAGGACGGCGATCTCAGGGAATCACCGCTCATTCGAAGGCGGGCGAATGGGGTTTCGCCGTTGAATTGCGGGTCGTTGTTCGGTAAGACCACAAAGCGTCGGGAGCTCGCTCGCCCATCGTCCTAGCACGGATTCGAGTCGCGCTTTAATTGTGTGTTTGAGGATCTTGTTCACCGCCTCTACTGCCCGTTCGTCGAGGGTGATAGGGAGCCGAGAACAACCTTTTGATTCCCCACTTATCACGAATTGCATGACCTCTAAGCCGCGAATTGCTTTCCATTGTCGGAGATGATGGCACAGGGTAGACCAAACCGGCATATGATGTTTCTCCGGATAAACTTGATCACTTGCTCTTGGCGATCTTGTTTAGCGGTTCGGCCTCTGCCCATTTTGTGAAATAGTCGACCCGACGATGGCGAACTCTGACCTCCTGGAGCCGTCGGTAAGGGACCTATAAGGTCGATGCCCCATTGAGCGACGGCCATGGTGTACATTGAGGTGGTGCTCGGGGAGATTTTAATACTTGGTCCCATTACTTGACATCTATGACACGACTGGCATAGGCGATCGCATCCTTCAAGTGACGGCGGAAAAACCTTGCTGGTTGTCTTATGGATGAGAGCTCGTCCGCGGCGTGATTTCCACAGTTCCGTCGTGGATCTCGGCTAAAGCAGTACATCCTTCCTCGGTGTAATACACTTGAGGAGGAAGGTGAAAGCTTCGCTTGTAAAGACGATCGTCCGATGGGTGTATCTGGTCGCTCGGAGCCGGAGTTGGCGAGCTTTGATACGGTCGTCGGGGACCATCCGTCCTTCAAGTATGTGATGAGCGGAGTCATCCGGCTTTCTTGACAGCGGCAACTGTGGCCACCAGGTTTCTTTCGAATGCCGGCCTTTCTGACTTTGTAATTTGGATATTAGAGAAATCGGCTGCCCCATCCGACGACGCTAGCTTAGATAGGGCATCGGCCTGAGAGTTGTGCTCTCTCGGGACTTGTTCGATTTGTACTTCAAATTTCGTGCAAATCTCGGCGACCAGCTCTTGGTATTTGATCATCTGTTCGCCACGTGCCTCATATTCTCCTTTGACTTGGTTCACGACCAGGAGGGAGTCCATGAAGATATGGAGGCGACGAACGTCTAGGGCGAGAGCCAGGTCGAGCCCGCCTACCAAGGCCTCGTATTCGGCTTCATTGTTGGTCGCTCGAAACCCGAAACGCACGGCATTTGTGAAGCTTTGTCCGTTGGGTCTAATGAGGACGATCCCTGCCCCTGATCGCGAGTTGGTCGCCGAACCGTCAACGTCTGGCTTCGGGCGGAGTCGGCCAGGCATGGGTCGGGTGTGAGGGAATGTTAACTCCACCACGAAGTCCGCGAGCTTGGCCCTTGATCGCCGTGCGGCGTATGTGATGCCGTATTGGGCGATCTCTAGTGACCATTTGAGGAGTCGCCGTTGGTGTCGGTCGATGTAGAACTTGCCTTAGAGGGAGAGTTGTCAAAACCTCCACTTGATGGTCGAAAAAGTAGGCTCTTAGCTTACGGACACTCATGACTAGAGCGTATGCGATCTTCTCCAAAGGTGTATAGCGTGTTTCAGCGTCGTGGAGCGCTTGACTGACATAGTAGATCGGCATATGGACTAGTCCCTCCGCTCGCACCAAGACCGCACTCAGCGCGACCTCCGAGGCCGCTAGGTAAAGGAATAATTTCTCCCCGGGGATCGGCTTTGCCAGGATCTGGGGGTTGGATAAATATTCCTTTATTTTGGCGAACGCCATCTGACTCTCCCTCGTCCATGCGAACTTTTTGTTTTTGATGGTCGCGAAGAAAGGCTTGCTTTTATCGCCGAGCCGAGATATGAAGCGGTTGAGGCGGCGGACAACTGTGAGGCGTTGTGCACCTTGATGTTCCGAGGTTCTGCATGTCGAGGATCGCTTTGTATCTTGGTGGGATTCGCCTCGATCCCCCTCTGGTGACAATGTGCCCGGGAATTTCCGGAGCCCACCCCAGTTGCATTTCTTGGGGTTCAGCTTCATTTTAAACTTTTCGAGGATGGCGAAGGTCTCGGCGAGATCGTTGAGGTGATCTTCCTTCTTGAGGCTTTTGACCACGATGTCGTCGATGTAGACCTCCATGGTCTTGCCGATCTGATTCGCAAACATCCTGACCGGGCCATTGGTAGGTCGCCCCGCATTCTTCAAGCGAGCGGCATCCGGACCCAAAGTATATGTCTTTCTCCGTGTGGAAAGATGTGTGTTTTATGTCTTTCTCCGCAATTGGGATTTTATGATATCCGTCGAATGCATCCATAAACGACAACATTTCGCGACTGTGATACTATCGACCAAGTGATCAATATGAGGCATCGGAAAGTGATCTTTTGGACAAGCCGCGTTGAGGTCGGTGAAGTCGATGCATAACCTCCAGGATCCAGTCGGCTTCTTGACGAGTACCGCGTTAGCGACCCATTGTGGGTCGTCCGTAGCTACCCCGATTAACTTGTTGTCGAGCAACTTTTGGACCTCTATGTCGAGCGCCACGTATTTTTCGGGGCCGAATTTCCTACGTTTTTGATGAACAGGCTTCATCGCCGGGTCGATCTTCAGATAGTGGCAAGCGTGCTCGGGACTTATGCCAACCATATCTTGATGCGACCAGGCGAAGACTCCGATGTTCTTACGTAGCAAATTGACCAGATCTCCTTTCAGTGTGAGGTCGATCCACAAGGTCGGAGGTTCAAGCCCTCCTTCTAGCGCCAATTGTTGTTACCCAAAATATTATCCGAAGATAATGTTGCTGGAATGATCGAGTAACCAACAAGTGCGGGAGCACGTCCGTGAGAAATTAAATGACACAAGATTTGCCGGGGTTGTTAATCCCGGGCTTGAATGCTCTCGCGAGATTTTATTAATAAGTATACTGTTGAGTACAAATATTAATGTTATAATCTATCACAAAGAGTGTAAAGAATTCTAGTTTTCTAAGATGTGGAGCGTATAGAATGCCGGAAGAATCAGATATGGAGTTCTGTGAATTCTTGCTATGGATGTTCTATATGTGAGAATGTCTTTCTCTTTTCTCTCTCTTGTTTGCTGTGTTTTCGAAGCCCTTATTCTGTGTTATGGACCTTCTATTTATAGCAGACCAAGTTCCTGGGGGCCCCCCTGCGATCGCAGGCGATCGTCGTTATTTATATTATAATAAGACGGCCGATCGTCTCGTCGCGTGGGGCTTTTCCCTTAAAGTCCGCGGTTATTCTTGCGGTAGGTTATGCGGTCTGACGGGGAACTCGCATGCGTCCTGAGCCGCTGTCACCCACCTTTTCGGCGGTACTGTTGGTAGGTGAAGTAGGTGACAGACTGTGAGCACAGGTCTTGTCTGTCAGCACTTTTCGCAGGTCTGCGGCCCAGTTGGTAGGTGAAGTAGGTGACAGGCTGTGGGCACCGATCTTGTCTGTCAGCACCTTTTGAGATCTGCACGCGGGTCCCAGCCCGAGATTTGGGCTTTGGTGACTTTTGACGGATGTTGGATTAATACGTGGCACGAGACGATCGTCAATCAACAAAAGACGATCGCCAATCAACAAAAGGCGATCGCCGTGGGTGCCGAGTCCAGGGTGTTTGCCCCGAGCATATCCCTCATGGTAGACTCCCCGTCTTGCTATGACGATCACCTTCGAGGCGTGTTTAAATGCCGCACAACACACAACAACAATACATGGCAATCCGATGATCCAGTGTTCACTGCCTAGATCCCCCGATGATCCCGTCAGACCAGCCCGAGGTGGAAAACCCGTCTGATGATCCAGCGTACGCTAGCATAGATCCCCCGATGATCCCGTCGGACCAACACGAGGTGGACATATGACAACAATGCACAACTGCACAAAACAACAGTACACAATACACGACAACAACAATGCACAAATGCATGACAACAACGATACACGAATGTATCACGACATGATCGACACAAATGATAAAAATGATTAAAGTACTTGCCCTGAGTCCTTCGAGAGCGATCTCAATGTCTAAACCATCACGAACCATTATCCTCAATACTGTACGGTCCAAAGTATCACGGATTGCAGATAATTCATATCTTCGTCTTTATCACAGTATATCCTCGATATACAAGTATACCAATAACAAAAGTAAATCATATACATTATGATTTAGATTCCCAAAACTCGAATACGATTTATAATCCCAAATCTCCTATGATTACGATTATAAACATTGCTATACGAATTATAAACGAATGAAATGGAAACCATTCATTAAATATTATAAACTGAGCAAGTAATAACTTACCTCGATACCGATACTACGACGAGGAAGCTGTTACCAAATCTATTGCCGTCATGTACAAGTTCCTTGGTCCCGACCAAAGCAATTCACGAACATCCTCGAACTCGACCGCAACACACGGTTATAATCACCGATCAGTATTCTCAACCTATTATAGTAATTCGATATTAATCACTTAACGTAGCGTGCACTAAGTCGCTCCCGTTAGCGTGCGCTAGCCATTAACACTAGCGTGTGCTAATGACATGCAGTTGCATGCATTTCAGATACCGATCAACATATTGTGATTATCAAGAAAACTAAGTGATTCTAAACCATGTTCATAGCTATCAAAACAATGAAACCTGATATCCTTTAACATGTAGGTAATCATCCAACTCTTAATCCAATTCATATATTCATATATCATCTTCTTCCTCAAATATCAACATCATGAACACCAAGAATCCTAACAACACTTCCCTAACCTCACATTACAGAGATTAATCATCAGCAATGACATCAACATCCGCAAAGGAGAAGGAGGATTAACCAACCTATCTCAAGAAAACGAACTACATAATTCAAATCACACAAATCATATTAATATCATCATACTCCGGTAATCCATCTCATAATCATGCTTGTCAACTTGTTTATATTATAATCATTAACTCAAGAACATCAATCTTCAATCCAAAACGAAATCCAAAGGTGAAGAGTGATTACCTTGTATAGACGAAGCATGAAGGAGAACAATCAACTTTATTCCAAGAATCATCAATAACTTCAAGAACAAGACTTTAATCCATGTTCCTCAGCTTAATCTTGTTAAAGATCGTCATCTCTCAGTGTTTGGAACCTCAAACTTCTCTCTAAAAACTCTCCCTCTCAAAATAAAGGAAGGAATGGCCGAATGAACATAATTCACATCTGCAATCATATATATATACTGACTGTCATTAGCGTGCGCTACTTTTTCCTTAGTAGCGTGCGTTATCGCAGTCCAGAGGCTACTGCCTTGCTTCGCATATCAGCTTACGTACGTAATACCCATGCAATAACGTACGTAAATTACACTGTCTAGCGCACGCAATTTCTTGGACCTTAGCGTGTGCTAATCGTAGTTGACTTGCTACAGTCAGCACCTACCCCCGTGTCCCCACATGCCGAAAGCACTGACGAGGATAAGATTCCTTTTTGTTCGATCTGCAGTTAGCGTGCGCTAGTCCTTAGGTTTTAGCGTGCGTTTTCACTACATTACAACATCTGTTGACTCGTCGGCACATGCGCCGAAAGTGGCCGGGTCCACACGTAGAATCCCTCTGAGCTGTTCTGCACTAGCGTGCGCTATACATGAGTATTAGGGTGCGCTAACAAGGCTATATTTAGCCATTTCCAGCTACTCTTGTCCAACATATCGACATGCAGAATACGAACATAGGACATACTGAATACATATACATATTCCAACAATATTCTCGTACGATAAGCCCGACACGCAATGTTTTCCAATACAACTGTCAACCAAGTGCGGTAATAATACTAATACAGATGTCTTAGTCCTTCATTTATTTTATCCATACTGTACAGATTCTACGCTTTACAACATAACTCGGATAAAATAATATGAAACCACAATAGTAGAAATTCCGGATATTACTATATATATATATATATGTGATCAGATGAAAATGATTTTTATCCTGCGAATTGCGAATATGCATGAGTTTTGTACTATGCATGAAATATATGCATTTCGTGCATCAAAATTGCAATGCATTATATGCATCAAAATATCGATGCATTAAAATGTTGGATTATATGCATCAATTTTTTGTGAGAATAAATCTAGGCCATCCATTTATCAAGATCTATGGATAAAATTCATTCTTATTTTTTAACTTAAATTGCATTCTCACGTGAACCCAACACACACACACACACACACACACACACATATATATATATATATATATATATATATATATATATATATGTGTGTGTGTGTGTGTGTGTGTGTGTGTGCTGTGCTCTGTGTGTGTTGTGTATATATATGTATATATATATATATATATATATATATTGTAACACACTGATATATTCAGGAATATTACAGCGCCGTAAATCCTTTACGAAAGAATTTACAAGGCTGGTGAAAAGAAAAGACAATAACAAATACCGAATAAATGAAAGTAACTAAAATAAAATTCAACGGTTCTGAAGCAGTACTTATAAACGTCCAATGAAGAACATTAATACATACCCAAATCCAAAATCACAGAAGACAACGTACTCGAGTACTTATTAAAAACAACACAAACATCTGACAATTAAATCCGGCTGGAACATCACTCTGCACCCTCGTCGTCATGCAGCTCCAGTGGTTGTTTTCCTGCTCTCCTAGATCCCGAACATAAACAAATGTTCACCCCCCGAAGGGGTAGCACAACAATGCTAGTACAAGTACCACAACATATTATCCAACGCCTCACGAGGAATAATAATAACATAAACGACAAAAATACCAACGAGTCTCTACCTACGAGAAGGCTCATAAATATCATACACAATTGATAATCACAACATGACATCACAACATACACATGGTAATTCCGATGATCCAGCGTTCACTGCCAAGATCCCAAGATGATCTCGTCGGACCAACACGAGGTGGAAAAGCCTATCCGATGATCCAGCGCACGCTAGCGTAGATCCCAAGATATTCCCGTCGGACCAACACGAGGTGGACATACAACAACGACACATATGCACGATAATATGTACAACATCAATATGTAAATCATAATCAAGGTACTTGCCTCAAATTGACGACAAGGATAAACTTCGATGAATATCAACACACTCGAAGGTCACCCCTTCGATCTTACGTCGAGTAATTAATGCATGAACATTTAGCAATCCAAACTACGGCCGAAAGTTCAACAAAACGTATCCTGCCTGATCTGCATAACGTACGTTACGTACCCAACGTAACGTATGTTAAGCCTGTTTGTTAGCGTACGTAAGCTACGAATCCTAGCACACGCTAATCATGCATTTGACAGTTTCTTCTCTGATCAGACGACTGTCTCGTCTGATGATATAGCGTACATAATTCTCAGTATTTAACGTACGTTCTCATACATATTATACTCATGCAAACTTGAATGATCTTACGGTTTAAGACATCTTCGAATTCAAGGATACACATAACATCACAACGCTATACTCAATCTTGGTTACAACTTCTCTTACGTAGTTCAGGTAATCTAAGGTTGATACACTTGTTACCAATATCATCAATACATTCAAACTTCATCATGAAGATTAATTAACCAATCCAACTTATAAGAAATGATACAACCTTCGATGATCCTTTTCTTAAGTCCGTTTAGCAAAAGTGATATCAATACCAAGCCTATGATCATTATGGCAGCACCATTCGATACGAATTATCAATCTAAGAACACTTCTCTTATTGTTTGCCGTAACAAGATTCCAACTTTAATGTTCTCAACAATGCTAACTTAAGCATAATCATCCCAACTTCTAAACATGATGTTTGGTTGAATAAATCATCTATGGAACCTAATATTCTCGGAAGTATGATCATAACATCCTT
Source organism: Orobanche coerulescens (assembly GCA_033398695.1). Taxonomy (NCBI): domain Eukaryota; kingdom Viridiplantae; phylum Streptophyta; class Magnoliopsida; order Lamiales; family Orobanchaceae; genus Orobanche; species Orobanche coerulescens. Next base: position 60,397,587 of record CM065803.1, read on the forward strand.
AAGAACATGAATCCAAGGTTGGATATAGCATTAGCATACCTTAAGATGAAGAAAACACCGAGACAATCAGTAGAGTCCAACTCCGGTTGCTTGTGTGCCAATCCAAGATGTTTCTCAACTTCAATGATCAATATAAGTGATATCCAATCTCCAATGATCAAGTATAGATGGTCTATGGGTGTTTATGTAGAAGGGGGAGGCTCTCTGGACTTCAAAAAAGTGAAGGACAAGTGAAGGAGATGAAGTGAAATGAAATGGGGTGTTGTCCTATTTATAATTTTTTTGACCTTACGTACGTTAGCCTTTGTGCATAATGTACGTTATCCACTTAGCGTACGCTACCCGATGTCCTTAGTGTACGCTATCGTTCAATGGTAGCTTACTGTCTCAATTCTGTACTCTCTTACGTACGCTACATCAACAGGGTTACGTACGTAATAAACATACTTAGCGTACGCTACATACATCCCTTAGCGTACATTAATATCCGTTGATCTGTTTAATATTAAAAACTGACCGGGCCACGTGGGGGAATCTTATCTTGTATCCACCTCGAGGTAGACCATGTGCCGACCAATATGATCAATAATTGACTGCCTTAAGTAAGCTATGACTTGCTCATAGCGTACGCTACCTGTTACTCGTAACGTACGTTACGCATACTAGCTAGCGTACGTTACGACGTAGTTGCATGTATAAATTTACAAGGTTGATATGATCATGCATGTGGATATGAATACGGTAAAGATCATACTTCGATTATTGATATCACAAATTCGAATAATACAGGGTTCAAATACGGATGAAAATACTCAACAATTTATCCGGATATTACATACTCTCCTTCTAAAAAGGAGTTTCGTCCCGAAACTCAAGACAAAAATAACTCTGGGTATCTGGACTTCATGCTATCTTCCATTTCCCAAGTGGCTTCTTCAACTCCGTGGCACGACCACTGAACCTTAACCAAAGTGATCGGTTTATTTCTCAATTTTTTAACTCGACTTTCGAGTATTTTGATTGGTCTCTCTTCAAACGTGCCATCCTTAGCGACTTCAATCTCGCCAAAATCAATGACATGATTGGGATATGGTATATGCTTTCGTAACTGGGATACGTGGAACACATTATGAACGTGACTCAGTGATGGCAGTAAGGCCAACCTGTACGCCAACTCTCCAACTCTTTCAAGAATCTCGAACGGTCCGATATATCTCGGACTCAGCTTTCCCTTTTTCCCAAAATGAAAAATTCCCCGAGTAGGAGAAACCTTTAAAAGCACATGATCTCTAATATCGAACTCTAACGGGCGATGGCGTATGTCTGCATAAGATTTCTTCCGACTCTGGGCGGTCAACAGTCTTTCACGAATCAAAGCTATCTTCTCTTGCGTTTATACGATCAACTCTGGTTCCGTCCCGATCAAGTCTGATGAATCATCCTAACATAGGGGCAATCTGCATATCTTCCCGTATAATGCTTCAAAAGGTGCCATCTTAATGGAAGCATGCCAACTATTGTTGTAAGTGAATTCAATCAATAGTAGATGAACTTCCCACTCATTAGACTAATCTAAGGCACAAGCTCTCAGCATGTCTTCCACTGTTTGAATAGTCCTCTCGGATTGTCCGTCTGTCTGCGTATGATAAGCTGTGCTAAAGTTCAACTCAGTTCCCAAGGCCTTATGAACTGCTTTCCAAAAATGAGACACGAAGCGACAGTCTCGGTCAGAAATAATGGTCTTCAACGTACCATGTAGTCGGACTATCTCTGCAATAAACACTCGTGCCAACTTATCTGGTCCCCAAGTGTCCTTTATGCTCAGAAAATGTGCCGATTTGGTTAGACGATCAACTAGCACCCAAATCATGTTCATTCCTGTTCTGGTCTTCGGCATGTTAGTGATAAAGTCCATCGATATGGCCTCCCACTTCCATTCAGGAATCGGGAGCAGGTTCAGCATTCCGGCAGGATGTTGATGCTCGATCTTAACCTGCTGACAAATCAAACATTTCGAGACGTAATCTGCTACGTCTTTATTCATGTTGCCCCACCAGAAATTCTGCTTCAGATCCTTATACATCTAACTGGTGCCCGGGTGGATAGAGTAGGGCGTGCTGTGATCTTCCTTCAGAATTGTCTGCTTCAAAACATCGACATCCGGAACACAAAGTCGGATCTAAAATCTCCAAACTCCATCATCATGAATTACGAATCCTGGGGCCTTTCCCTTGCTCACTTCATCACGTAACCGAATCATCAGAGGAACATCTAATTGCTTAGATTTGATTTCTTCGGTTAATGATGAAGTTAGTTCCATCGCACACAGTTGTCCTTGGACTCTTTGCAACCATATTTCAATTCCTTCGCGAATCAATTCCCATTGAATGTTGGGCTGGGAGGTAAGAGTTTCCAACATTCGAATAGAAATGGGTGTGCGGCTTAGTGCATCAGCCACCACATTTGCTTTGCCTTTGTGATAAAGAATCTCTAAGTCATAGTCCTTAATCAATTCCAGCCATCTCCTCTGCCGCATGTTCAACTCTTTCTGACTGAATATGTATTTGAGACTCTTATGATCCGTGAAGATCTGACAGTGAGTCCCGTACAAATAATGTCTCCAAATTTTCAAGGCGAACACCATAGCTGCCAACTCCAAATCGTGCGTTGGATAATTTACTTCATATGGCTTCAACTGTCGTGACGCGTAGGCGATCACCTTCTCATTCTGCATCAGTACACACCCGAGGCCTTGGTTTGAAGCATCACTGTAAACTATGAATCCTCCAGTTCCCTGTGGTAGTGCTAAAATCGGTGCCGTCGTCAATCTCTTCTTTAATTCATCAAAGCTGGTCTGGCACATCTCGCTCCACTCAAACTTTTGGGTTTTATGCAGTAATCGAGTAAGTGGGGGGTAATTTTGGAAAACCCTTCCACGAACCGATGATAATACCCTGCAATTCCTAAGAAACTCCTTACTTCCTCCACGTTCTTAGGAGACTTCCAATCCAAGATTGCCTCGACTTTCTGGGGATCTACTTGTACTCCTTCCGCTGATACCACATGACCGAGGAACATCACTTCCTTTAGCCAGAATTCACACTTAGAAAGTTTGGCATATAACTGTTCGCTTCTCAAGAGATCCAAAACGATCCGTAAGTGTTGCATATGCTCTTCCGGGCTCTTAGAATAAAGCAGAATATCATCAATAAACACAACTACGAATTTGTCCAAATCTTCTATGAATACTCGATTCATCAATTGCATGAACACAGCAGGTGCATTAGTGAGACCAAACGACATCACTACAAACTCATAATGTCCGTAGAGAGTTCTGAACGCTAACTTCGGAACATCGAACTCCTTAATCCTCAACTGATGATATCCCGATCTCAGAACGATCTTATAAAATACTATTGCTCCTTGCAGCTGGTCAAATAAATCATCAATCTATGGCAACGGATACTTGTTCTTGATCATCATCTTGTTCAGTTCTCGATAGTCAATACACAATCGAAGCGATCTATCATTCTTCTGGACAAAAAGAACTGGTGCACCCCAGGGCGAAACGCTTGGCTGAATATAGCCTTTGTCCAGTAACTCTTCCAGTTGCTTCTTTAATTCATACATCTCATTAGGTGACATACGATACGGCACCTTAGAAATTGGTGTAGCTCCTGGTTCCAGCTCGATGGTGAATTCTACATCTCGTCGTGGAGGTAGTGTAACACCCTCAAGACATTCAGGGCATATTACAGTGCCGTGGAACCCACACTGTGGAATTCACCAGGCTAACGTATCAACAAGACATTCGACGATGACATACAATTATCAATAAAACGACAATCTAAATAAAAGACTACAACCCGACAATTAGAATCCAACATCAATCCGTTTCCCAAAACGGGAACACAACATTAACAATTTTGAAAAGGAAGTACTCGAGTACTTAAACCAATTTTACAATACAGAAATCCCAAAACAAGATATCAATAATAACCGACAGACAGAACACCAATAATCAACTACTGGACAGTATCATGCTTGCCCATCATCCTCATACGGCTCGAGTGCTCGCTTGTCCCCACGATCGATACCTGAAATACAAAAAGTATTTCCCCCATTTAAGGGGTTAGCGACAACTGCTAGTGCAAGTACAATCCATTTGAACTACATTCTAATCAGATGAATATATGCGCCAAAAATCATTTTAGAAAACATTTTATATTTCGGAATATTTACAATGTACAGTCACAAAACACATTATATCCAACAAATTACAATTCAAAGTTAACCGTTGGTACGAGACTCACGGCCACCGTACCCCGCAGAGCCCCGTCGGACATCCCTGGGTGGCTCACCACAATTCGCGATACGCACACTCACGGCGATACGTATCCCTAGAGGCCCCGTCGGACCGTCCCTAGGTGAACATACACATAACCATCCACAACAACCACGATACAACCATAATTCAAATACTAGAACATGTAAACAAATGTAAAGTACTTGCCTTTGAGACATTCTTGAAGAAACAGAAGTGAAACACGACTACGAACGGTCCGGGTGGAAAACGACGGTTCCTAAATGAAGGATCAACATAGTTCAGTCCCAACGGACAACAATACTCTACTGGAATACACCCGTAACCCCAATTTTAAACTACGATAATGAACGATCAATCGATATGGGCGAGGGTTTATGCAAAATCTCCCCGTATTGATAATTCACGGATTAAAATCAAGGAAAATGGATTTGGAATCACCCAATAATCACAATCGGTAAGGAATATCGTAACATAATCGAACAATTCGGAACTAATCTCTAGAATCCCAAAAAAACCCCAAATTCGACAAAGTTAGGGTTCCTGAGGAATACCTTGAATTTGGCTGACGAAGGATGATTATGCTGATTATGATATGATAGCTCGATTCTACCGTGGAAGAATACGAAAGATTCCTGGATGGAAGTTGAAGGAATTCGCCCCTTTGCGTCGCCCGAAGAAGAAACGAGAGAAAAGGAATGAAAAACTGACATTACGGATCGCCATTGATATATAAAATGTGAAGTTAGCGCACGCTAACTATCATATATAGCGCGCGCTAATGGGGCTGTAACCGGTCCAGTAGCTACTGCTACCACTCGCTAGCGCACGCTAACAATAGCGAGTTAGCGTACGCTAACTGCACATCGGTAGCGCACTCAAGGTAACAGGAGTAGCGTGCGCTACCTACGCAGTAGTTCAGTACTGTTGCTCACATCAGCAGTACGCTGCCGTCGAAAGTACAATACACGAAACGCACAACAAGGCCAGAATCCAGAAACATAAACACGAAGCATACAAGACGACGGAGCTAAACGCTGAAAGAAAATATAATTCCGATCACCGAAGGGTCCGAAATGCGACAACGAAAATGGGATTCCCTAAACTATTAGGAAATTACAAAAATGGCCCAAGTGACCGAAAATCACGAAACGACGTCGGATCAACGAAACGAAAGTCTCCACACGACCAACTCAATCATACGAACTTGTACAAACCAAGAAACAATGAAAATGAACGAGTTACGAGAATCGAACGTTCATACGGAAAAACATGTCATAAAATGAAATTACGTGAAAACATCTCCAAAACTCATCCGAATGGAAAAACTCCAAGAATAAAGTAGATTCAAAATGTCGAAGCGGTTACAAGCGAGTCGATAAAAATAGACATACACCAAAAATAGAAACTGCTAAAAATGGAAAGTTACGGATATTACATTCTCCCCCTCTAAAATAAAGTTTCGTCCCGAAACTTAAGTATCAAAAAGCTCGGGGTGCCTCGAACGCATATCCTCCTCTAACTCCCATGTCGCTTCTTCTACTCCGTGCCTCGACCATTGCACCTTAACCAAAGGAATGGTTTTGTGCCTTAACTGCTTGTCTCGACGCTCCAAAATCTTGACGGGCCTCTCCTCAAACGTAACATCCTTCTCAATCTCCACGTTTCCGAAATCAATAATGTGGGACGGGTTCGGAACTCAGCGACGGAGGTAAATCCAAACGGTATGCCAACTCACCGACTCTCTCCAATATCTCGAAAGGCCCAATATACCTCGGGCTGAGCTTCCCCTTTTTCCCGAAACGGAAAACTCCCTTCGATGGAGACACTCTCAACAGAACATGATCTCCCACCGCAAACTCCAAAGGTCGACGCCTAACATCTGCATAAGACTTTTGTCGACTCTGAGCAGCCAACATTCTATTTCTAATCAACTCAACTTTCTCCCTCGTCTCTAACACGAGGTATGGCTCGGTGCCAACTAGATCGGACGGCTCATCCGAACATATCGGCGATCGGCAACGTCGGGCATAAAGTGCCTCATACGGTGCCATCTTAATCGATGTGTGCCAGCTATTATTATAAGTAAACTTAATCAAGGCCAAATGCTCCTCCCAGTCATTATTCCAGTCTAACGCACACGCGCGCAACAAATCCTCGAACGTCTGAATGGTACGTTCGGATTGCCCATCGGTCTGGGGATGGAACAAAGTGCGCAAACGTAACTGTGTCCCCAATGCTTTATGTACCGTCTGCCAAAAATGCGATACAAATCGGCCATCTCTGTCCGAAATAATGGTCTTCGGTGTACCATGAAGTCTCACTATCTGCGCGGTAAAAATACGAGCCAATTTTTCTGGACCCCAAGTATCCTTGATGCCCAGAAAATGTGCCGACTTATTCAGTCGGTCTACAATCACCCACACCATATTCATACCAGTCTTCGTCCTCGGTAAACCCGTGACAAAATCCATAGAGATATCCTCCCACTTCCACTCCGGGATGGGAAGTGGTTTCAACAATCCAGCTGGCCGCTGATGCTCAATCTTGACTTGCTGACAAGTCAAACACTTAGCCACAAACTGAACTACCTCATTCTTCATGTCGTTCCACCAAAAATTTTTCCTCAGATCTTTATACATTTTACTCGAGCCCGGATGGACTGAGTAAGGTGACGCATGAGCCTCTCGCATAATACTCTGTCTCAATTCCGAGTCGTTCGGAACACACAACCGACCTCGGAATCTCAACACACCGTCCTCATGAATAACGAATCCCGGGGCTTTCCCCTTCCCTACACTCTCTCGAAGCTGAATAAACATTGGGTCCTCCAACTGTCCCGATTTAATGTCATCGAACAGAGATGAAGAAATCTCAAGAGTACGCAACTGCCCGGAACTCTCTGGCAGCACAATCTCAATGCTCAACCTCATAAACTCTCGCTGAAGTCCCGACTGGGCCATAAGTAACTCGAGCGCCCGAAGCGATACCGATTTTCGGCTCAAGGCATCTGCTACCACATTAGCCTTGCCCGGATGATAAAGGATCTCAAAATCGTAATCCTTAATCAACTCCAACCATCTCCTCTGTCTCATATTAAACTCTTTCTGCGTAAAAATGTACTTCAGGCTCTTGTGATCGGTGAAAATCTGACACGACGAGCCATACAAGTAATGACGCCAGATCTTCAACACAAATACAACTGCGGCCAACTCAAGATCGTGCTAATTCAACTCGTACAGTTTCAGCTGACGGGAAGCATAGGCAATCGTCCTCCCGTGCTGCATAAGTACACATCCGAGCCCTTGGCCCGAAGCATCACTGAAAACCGAGAAACCCTCATTACCACTCGGTAAAGCCAAAACAGGAGCGGTCGTCAACCGTTCCTTCAATTCCTCGAAACTCTTCTGTCTCTCGTCGGTCCACACAAATTTATCCGACTTCTGTAACAACTGCATCAGTGGTCGGGCGAGTTTAGAGAACCCTCGACAAATCTACGGTAATAACCAGCTAATCACAGAAAACTGCGGACCTCCTTCACGTTCTTGGGCGGCGCCCAATCCAACACTGCCTCTACCTTATGTGGGTCCACAAAAACACCCTCGGCCGAGATCACATGACCGAGAAACATAACCTCCCGTAACCAAAACTCACACTTTGAGAACTTCGCAAAAAGATGTTGAGTTCTCAAAATATCTAACACGATATGCAAATGACGGGCGTGCTCCTCCTTGCTCCTCGAGTAAATCAGGATGTCATCGATAAAAACGACTACACACTTATCGAGGTACTCGATAAAGACTTTGTTCATAAGCTGCATGAACACGGCTGGTGCGTTGGTTAGCCCAAAAGGCATAACCACAAACTCGTAGTGACCGTATCTCGTCTGAAAGGCCGTCTTCGGAACGTCGGTATCCTTCACTCGGAGCTGATAATACCCCGATCTCAAATCAATCTTCGAGAACACAGTTGCCCCTTGCAACTGATCAAACAAGTCATCAATCTTCGGGAGCGGAAACTTGTTTTTGATGGTCACTTTGTTCAATTCTCGGTAGTCGATACACAAACGAAGTGACCCATCCTTCTTCTTCACAAACAGGACTGGTGCGCCCCAAGGTGAAGCGCTCGGTCGAATATACCCCATGTCCAGCAACTCCCCCAACTATTTCTTCAACTCCATCATTTCAGCAGGCGCCATATGGTATGGTGTCTTAGAAATTGGTGCTGTACCCGGCTCTAAATAGACGGTAAATTCAACTTCTCGGTCCGGCGGCAAACCTAGCAACTCGTCTGGAAAGACGTCAGGATACTCACACACTACCGGAATAGAGGAGAGCTCGACCTTCCCTTCTCCCGATCTCAAAGCGTTACACCAATACCCCGTGCAACCTCCCCGAAGAAGTCTCACCGCCCTCAAGGCGCTGATCAGTAATCTCTGGCTACTCCGCTTACGCCTCACAAAAGAATGTTCGGTACCGTCAGAGGCTAACATCGAAACGGTTCTCGTTCTATAATTCATGATCGCCCCATGACGGTCCAGCCAATCCTCACCCAGAATCAAATCCTCATCTCTAATATCTACCACAATCAGATTAGAAGGCCAATCCCTCCCCGCGATACTCACAGAAAAATCTCTAATCTCACGACCCCCCACGATGCTATCCCCACTAGGAAGTTTAACAACAAAAGGATCACAAGCAACTAGGCAATCAACATGCAGACGACGCACACAATCCATAGATATAAAAGAATGCGTAGCACCAGAATCGAACAATACGGAAACAGGATGATCAAGGATGTGGACGGTACCTGTAGCCACCGTCGCGTCAGGATCTCCTGCTCGTCTCAACTCATACACTCGGGGCAGAACAGACCCCGCACTAGAAGCTCCCCCTCTAGAAGACTGCCCACGTCCTCGACCTCTTCCAAAACTCTGCTGCGGCTGAGGAACTGTGGGTGCCTGATTCACACTCGGCTCTCCTTCAGCTGGGGCTGATATCTGAGTAACTGGAGCCCGAGCTGCATCCGTACAAAACTTAGCACGATGACCCATCCGACCACAAGCAAGACACTGAATCGGAGGCCTATCACACTCACTCATCATGTGGCCCGGACGACTACAGTTGAAGCACGTAGGACCACGAACGGAACCGGTAGGAGCAGACCTAGAACCGTTTCCTCGCCCAACTGATGGCGACTGACTCCCGAAGACTCGCGAACTAGACTGAGCCTTCGGATACCCTCATGACTTGCCTCCCGAAAACTGACCGGAGGTCTTCTGCTTCTTTCCTTCGGTTGCCGTCTCTGTCACAGAAAACGACATCTCATAAGCCATCGCTTTATTCTGATAATCTTTCAAAGTCGTGCACCCCAGACCAGACATGTAGTGGCGCACCCTCAGTTTCATCTGCATATCAAAGTGGCAGATCTTATCAAGCTCATCTCGGACTTGGTTTCTCACATAATGCAGCTGTTGATTGTAGTCTTTGATAGCTTGAGAAATAGGAACATCTTGGGGCTTAGCCTCAAAGAAGGCTCGGATCCTCCCCTCTTTCACTGGCTATGGACAAAATTCATCTTCCATCAGATCCCGAAACTCTGCCCACGTGGCTGCCCGGTCACGCGGTTTCACCGCTTGCCACCACGTTGCTGCCTCCTTGGCTAGGAAGTACTGAGCAATGGGTACTTTCCTCTCCTCAGAACAATTAGCATCCTCAAATACTTTTTCCATCTCAAAAAGCCAACTCTCCCATCCGGAAGGGTCGGAAGCACCATCAAACTGTGGAGGACGCATACGAATCACGTCCTGAAGTAACTTGTCATCGCCGGATCCAGTAGGCGGAACCGGGTTGGCATTAGCTTGGCCGACTAGAACGGCCTAAGTCAGTAGCATCATCTGGTTCGCTACTTGTTGCAAAATATTAGCCACTCCAACATTCTCATTAGCATTACCGGAGCTAGCAGATTGGTCCTGCTGACCTCCGGAACTAGGGGGAACACTGTTCGACAAAGAAGGCATCGCCGAATCAGTTCCCGAGTGATCGGACATGGCCGTACCACCGGCTGCGCCACGTCCCCTACCGCGTCCGCGACCGCGTCCGCGTCCTCTACTAGCAGGAATTCTGAAGAAGTAACGGGTAAGTACAATTCAAACGCAAAACGCAACAAGATACTAAGACAGGAATAGAACAGAACGGTGAAACGAGTCAAGTTAGGAAAAACTTACGAGCACCGGCGTATTGAGATTATGGCATAGCAGTGATACTGTCCCAAAAACGACACTTAACTAGACCCAAATAACCGACAACCTAGGTATCCATAAACCTAAGCTCTGATACCATATTCTGTAACACCCCCAAGACATTCAGGGCATATTACAGTGCCGTGGAACCCACACTGTGGAATTCACCAGGCTAACGTATCAACAAGACATTCGACGACGACATACAATTATCAATAAAACGACAATCCAAATAAAAGACTACAACCCGACAATTAGAATCCAACATCAATCCATTTCCCAAAACGGGAACACAACATTAACAATTTTGAAAAGGAAGTACTCGAGTACTTAAACCAATTTTACAATACAGAAATCCCAAACAAGATATCAATAATAACCGACAGACAGAACACCAATAATCAACTACTGGACAGTATCATGCTTGCCCATCATCCTCATACGGCTCGAGTGCTCGCTTGTACCCACGATCGATACTTGAAATACAAAAAGTATTTCCCCCATTTAAGGGGTTAGCGACAACTGCTAGTGCAAGTACAATCCATTTGAACTACATTCTAATCAGATGAATATATGCGCCAAAAATCATTTTAGAAAACATTTTATATTCCGGAATATTTACAATGTACAATCACAAAACACATTATCTCCAACAAATCACAATTCAAAGTTAACCGTTGGTACGAGACTCACGGCCACCGTACCCCGCAGAGCCCCGTCGGACATCCCTGGGTGGCTCACCACAGTTCGCGATATGCACACTCACGGCGATACGTATCCCTAGAGGCCCCGTCGGACCGTCCCTAGGTGAACATACACATAACCATCCACAACAACCACGATACAACCATAATTCAAATACTAGAATATGTAAACAAATGTAAAGTACTTGCCTTTGAGAAATTCTTGAAGAAACGGAAGTGAAACACGACTACGAATGGTCCGGGTGGAAAACGACGGTTCCTAAATGAAGGATCAACATAGTTCAGTCCCAATGGACAACAATACTCTACTGGAATACACCCGTAACCCCGATTATAAACTACGATAATGAACGATCAATCGATACGGGCGAGGGTTTACGCAAAATCTCCCCGTATTGATAATTCACGGATTAAAATCAAGGAAAATGGATTTGGAATCACCCAATAATCACAATCGGTAAGGAATATCGTAACATAATCGAACAATTCGGAACTAATCTCTAGAATCCCAAAAAACCCCCAAATTCGACAAAGTTAGGGTTCCTGAGGAATACCTTGAATTTGGGTGACGAAGGATGATTATGCTGATTATGATATGATAGCTCGATTCTACCGTGGAAGAATACGAAAGATTCCCGGATGGAAGTTGAGGGAATTCGCCCCTTTGCGTCGCCCGAAGAAGAAACGAGAGAAAAGGAATGAAAAACTGACATTCTGGACTGCCCGCTGATATATATAAAATGTGAAGTTAGCGCACGCTAACTATCATATATAGCGCGCACTAACGGGGCTGTAACCGGTCCAGTAGCTACTGCTACCACTCGCTAGCGCACGCTAACAATAGCGAGTTAGCGTACGCTAACTGCACATCGGTAGCGCACTCAAGGTAACAGGAGTAGCGTGCGCTACCTACGCAGCAGTTCAGTACTGCTGCTCACATCAGCAGTACGCTGCCGTCGAAAGTACAATACACGAAACGCACGACAAGGCCAGAATCCAGAAACATAAACACGAAGCATACAAGACGACGGAGCTAAACGCTGAAAGAAAATATAATTCCGATCACCGGAGGGTCCGAAATGCGACAACGAAAATGGGATTCCCTAAACTATTAGGAAATTACAAAAATGGCCCAAGTGACCGAAAATCACAAAACGACGTCGGATCAACGAACCGAAAGTCTCCACACGACCAACTCAATCATACGAACTTGTACAAACCAAGAAACAATGAAAACGAACGAGTTACGAGAATCGAACGTTCATACGGAAAAACATGTCATAAAATGAAATTACGTGAAAACATCTCCAAAACTCATCCGAATGGAAAAACTCCAAGAATAAAGTAGATTCAAAATGTCGAAGCGGTTACAAGCGAGTCGATAAAAATAGACATACACCAAAAATGGAAACTGCTAAAAATGGAAAGTTACGGATATTACAGGTAGTCCACGCAATTCATCAGGAAACACATCCGGAAATTCGTTCACAACAGGAATGGATGAAAGTTATACTTTTCCGTCTTCCTTCTTCATTGCGTAACACCAGTATCCAGTACAGCCCTGTTTTAGCAGTTTGACAGCTTTCATTGCTTTGATCACCTTTCCTGAGCTTCCTGGTCTTCCTGCGTCTGTGGAACACTCGTCTCTTCTGAACTGGCTGTTATGCACGAGCTCTAAAATATTTTGCAGCCTCCTCATAGAAAACCGCACGATGTCCCTCTCGACCACAATCATAACACGTCATGGCGGGAAGTGAGCAATCTCATCGATAGTGTCCCGTCCGACCACAATTAAAGCACTTCCTGGTTACATCCGTCGTGGCTGATACTGCTCCGAAGTTCTTTCCGCTCTTGGATGGGTGCTTGAGGTTTCTTGAATGAATGGAAGGATAACTGGGCCTTGCGGGGCTCACTACTCTTGTGCTCCGTGAAATTACCAGACACTTTCTGTTTCTTGGATTCAACAAACTTTTCCATCGCTGCTTCCTTAATCTCATATGCCAACACTTTGTCCTGATACTGACGGAGAGTGGTGCATTCAAAACCAGACATGTACCTCTGTATCTCCGGTTTCATTCTCATATCGAAGTGAATCATCATTTCCGCATCTGTTCTGACCAGGTGTCGAACAAACGCCATCTGCTGATTAAACGTTTTAATCATTAGGGATACTGGCACGTCTGACGGCTGTGCGGAGAAAAATTCCCGAACTTTAGCTTCCTTCAACGGACGGGGACAGTACTGAGCTTCCTTCATCAATTTAAATTCTCCCCAGTCGGCATCATGATCTACGGGTCGGATGGCTTCCCACCACTCAGACGCTTCCCCTGTCAGAAAGTACTGGGCTATGGGAACTCTTCGATCATCTGGGCAGTTAATCCCTGCGAATACTTTCTCCAACTCTATTAGCCAGTGATCCCACGTTGGCATCTCCGAGAAACCGTCAAACTTTGGCGGATGCATTTTTTCCACCTCCTGGAGCCATCGGTCTCCTCGATTTCCCAAGTCTGGGATGTCTTGCTGTCTCTCTCCCTGTTGTAATCCTACTGCCACTTGTATTCGGTCCACAACCTGAGCAAACTGAGTCATCTGGTTGACCACCTGACGAAGGATGTCAGGAACAACATGTCCTGGTTCGTTATTAATATATTCTTGTGGCTCGCCTGAGCTGTGGCTAGCCTGATTTGAAAGCTTCTCTCTCAGCATTCCTTTGTCCGCGGCTGCGACCACGTCCACGTCCTCCTCTCAACATACTGTAAGCATAAATACTCAATATATAGGTAACAATATCATTCTAATGTTTAAGTATAAAGAGGTATCACATGTAAAGGACGATATAGAGTTTTAGGAACTTACAACCACCGCTCACACGAAGACGTAGGCAGTACAATGATGTCATTCACGGCCAGTTATCTCAAAAGACATATACGACTCCTATTTTAACCCAATGGCCAAGATATCCATAATCTTAGCTCCGATACCATATTCTGTAACACCCCGATATATTCAGGAATATTACAGTGCCGTAAATCCTTTACGAAAGAATTTACAAGGCTGTTGAAAAGAAAAGACCATAAAAAATACCGAACAAATGAAAGTAACTGAAATAAAATACAAGGGTTCTGAAGCAGTACTAAAAATACAAACATCCAACGAAGAACATTAATACATAGCCAAATCCAAAATCACAGAATACAACGTACTCGAGTACTTATTAAAAACAACACAAATATCTAACAATTAAATCCGGCTGGAACATCACTCTACACCCTCGTCGTCATGCAGCTCTAGTGGTTGTTATTATACCCTCCTGGATCCTGAACATAAACAAATGTTCACCCCCGAAGGGGTTAGCACAGCGATGCTAGTACAAGTACCACAACATATTATCCAACCCCTCATGAGGAATAATAATAACATAAATGACAAAAATACCAACAAGTCTCTACCTACGAGAAGACTTATAAATATCATACACAATTGATAATTATAACATGACATCACAACATACACATGGTAATTCCGATGATCCAGCATTCACTGCCTAGATCCCAAGATGATCCCGTCGGACCAACACGAGGTGGAAAAACATGTCCGATGATCCAGCGCACGCTAGCATAGATCTCAAGATGATCCTGTCGGACCAACACGAGGTGGACATACAACAACGACACATATGCACGATAATATGTACAACATCAATACGTAAATCATAATCAAGGTACTTGCCTCAAATTGACGACAAGGATAAAACTTCGACAAATATCAACACACTCGAAGGTCACCCCTTCGATCTATCACGTAGTAAGACTCGGACCTAAAACAGAAGAAATAATATAGAGTTCATCTTACGTTGAGTAATTGACGTACGAACATCTAGCAATCCAAACTACGGCCGAAAGTTCAACAAAACGTATCCTGCTTGATCTGCATAACGTACTTTACATACCCAACATAGCGTACGTTAAGCCTGCTCATTAGCGTACGTAAGCTACGAAGCCTAGCGCACGCTAATCATGCATTTGACAGTTTCTTCTCTGATTAGACGACTGTCTCGTCTGATGATATAGCGTACGTAATTCTCAGTGTTTAACGTACGTTATCCTCATACATATTATACTCATGCAAACTTGAATGATCTTACGGTTTAAGACATCTTCGAATTCAAGGATACACATAACATCACAACTCTATACTCAATCTTGATTACAACTTGTCTTACGTAGTTCAGGTAATCTAAGGTTGATACACTTGATACCAATATCATCAATACATTCAAACTTCATCATGAAGATTAATTAACCAATCCAACTTATAAGAAATGATACAACCTTCGATGATCCTTTTCTTAAGTCCATTTAGCAAAAGTGATATCAATACCAAGCCTACGATCATTATGGATGTAACACCCCCGATATATTCAGGAATATTACAGCGCCGTAAATCCTTTACATAAGGATTTACAAGGCTGAAGAATT
Source organism: Orobanche coerulescens (assembly GCA_033398695.1). Classification (NCBI taxonomy): domain Eukaryota; kingdom Viridiplantae; phylum Streptophyta; class Magnoliopsida; order Lamiales; family Orobanchaceae; genus Orobanche; species Orobanche coerulescens. Next base: position 60,413,334 of record CM065803.1, read on the forward strand.
GAACAGACATTAAAAGGTACTAACGGATGGAAATAACGGAATTAAGATACAACAGTTCTGACCAAATACTGAAAATACAATTATTCAACATAAACTTAATAATACATCACCAAATTCAAATTCATCATAAATGACCTCGTACTCGAGTACTTATTGAAATAACCAATAAACAACATACAAATGAACCCGGCCGAAACATCACTCTGCACCCTCGTCGTCATGCATCTCCAGTGGTTGTTTTCCCGCTCTCCTGGATCCTGAACATAAACAAAATGTTCACCCCCGAAGGGGTTAGCACAACGATGCTAGTACAAGTACCACAACATATTATTCATATCTCACGAAGAATAATAACGTAAACGACAAAGAAAATACCAACGAGTCTTCTCCTACGAGAAACTCATAAACGACATACACAACTGATAATCACAACATGATATCATAACATACACATGGTAATTACGTCGATCCAGCGTTCACTGCCTAGAACCCACGATGATCCCGTCAGACCAACCCGTGGTGGAAAAACCCGTCCAACGATCCAGCGCACGCTAGCATAGATCCCCCGATGATCCCGTCGGACCAACATGAGGTGGACATACAACAACGACATACATGCATGACAATATGTATAACAACAATACATAAAACAAATAAGGTACTTGCCTCGATTCGAAGACAAGAACAATACTTCCACGAAAACGAACACTCGAAGGTCGTCCCCCTCAATCAATCACGTAACAAGCTCAAACCTTAACAAAAGAAATAATATAGGATTTATCTCACATCGTACGAATGTCTAACAATTCGATTTACGGCCAAAAGCTCATAAAATGTAATCTGCTTGAACTTCTTAGCGCACGCTAAGTACTCTGTGTAGCGTGCGTTAAGTCTGCTCGATAGCGCACGCAAACAACAAAGCATAGCGTACGCTAACTATGCATGGTCGATTTCACCGATCACCGATCGACTTCGTCTGATGGCCTAGCGTACGTTACGTACCAAACGTAGCGTACGTTAACCGATGCTCGATAGCGCACGTTAATTTACATAACTTAGCGTGCGCTAACTGTGCATGGCAGTTCACTACTGGGCAGAAGACTGTTCTCATCATGATCAAAACAATGAAATCTTCCGTGATAATTCATGTTACCTCCATGAATATCATGTTCATACGATTATGAATGATCTTACGGATAACAACAACTTCGGATTCAAGAATATGTATACTATTATAAAACCATATTCCATTTCGACTACAAATCTTCATACGACAATTCGAAAGGCTTAACGGTTGATATCGACACCTTTATATCAATCAAAATTATCATACTGTAGTTGTTTAACATTCCATCTATATTAGATAAATCCTTCCATGATCAATCCCTTAGATTCATCTAACAATAATGATGTTAAAGTCAAGTCCATGATTGCTATGAAATCATCTACTAGATTTGGATTACCAATGATAGAAGCTTCCTCTACTTGTTCAATGTAATAAGATTCGAATCATGATGTTCATAATCAAGGTACTTAAGGCCTATTCATCTCAATATTCCAAACATAATGTACTTTGGATAATTTATCCACAAAGATCAATATTTGCTAACATGATCATCTTATTCTCCATAACACGAATCTAGAGTTTGAAGATAGAATCAACATACCTTAATATGATGAAATCACTGAACCACAAGGTAGAATCCGACTCCGGTTGGTTATGTGCCACTCCAAGGTGTTACTTCTCTTCAATGATCACTCACAAGTGATAACCAATACACATGGATCAATATGATGTGTTCTAAGTGTGTTAGAAGGATTAATATAGCTCTGTGGCCTCTCAAGAATAAAGAATGGACGAAGGAAATATAAGCCAAAACGGGTTGTTGTCTCATTTATAATATTATGCACTTTAGCTAATTAGCGCACGCTAGTATACAATACTTAGCGCACGCTAATAAGCGTTGACTCCAAATCTGTCCAGGTTCGTCCGCGGGAATCTTATCCGGACCCATGTCCCGACTGGCGCATGTGCTAGCCACCTACCTCAATAATTCAGTGTCTAGCGCACGCAACTTCTACATACGTAGCGTGCGCTAGTAATAGCCGATAGCGCGTGTTAAGCTACATTCTTAGCGTGCGCTATCACGAGTTTGCATGAGAAAATTTGCATGTTGATATACTTAAGTACAAGGATGCCAATGCAAGAAATATCATACTCCAATAATCAAAACCACAAATCCGAATAATACAGGGTTTGAATACAGATGGAATACACAGTAATAAATCCGGATATTATAATGGAAACACCATTCGATATGGATTACCAATCTCAGAACACTACTCTTATTGTTTGTCGTAACAAGATTCCAACTTTAATGTTCTCAACAATGATAACTTAAGCATAATCATCCTAACTTCTAAACATGATGTTTGGTTGAATAAATCATCTATGGAACCTAATATTCTTGGTAGTATGATCATAACATCCTTAAGTTCACGAATCCAAGGTAGGAGATAGCATTAACATACCTTAAGATGAAGAAAACACTGAGACAATAGGTAGAGTCCAACTCCGGTTGCTTGTGTGCCAATCCAATATGTTTCTCAACTTCAATGATCGATATAAGTGATATCCAATCTCTAATGATCAAGTATAGATGGTCTATGGGTGTTTATGTAGAAGGGGGAGGCTCTCTGGACTTCAAAGAAGTGAATGATAAGTGAAGGAGATGAAGTGAAATGAAATGGGGTGCTGTCCTATTTATAATTTTTCTGACCTTACATATGTTAGCCTTCGTGCATAATGTACGTTATCCACTTAGCGTACACTACCCGATGTCCTTAGCATACGCTACCGTTCAATGGTAGCTTACTGTCTCAATTCTGTACTCTCTTACGTACGCTACATCAACAGGGTTACGTACGTAATAAACATACTTAGCATACGCTACGTACATCCCTTAGCGTACGTTAATATCCGTTGACCTGTTTAATATTAAAAACTAATCGGGCCACGCGGGGGAATCTTATCTTGTCTCCGCCTCGAGGTGGCCCATGTGCCGACCAATCTGATCAATAATTGACTGCCTTAAGTACGCTATGCCTTGCTCATAGCGTACGCTACCTGTGACTCGTAATGTACATTATGCATACTAGCTAGCGTACGTTACAACGTAGTTGCATGTATAAATTTACAAGGTTGATATGATCATGTATGTGGATACGAATACGGGAAAGATCATAGTTCGATTATTGATATCACAAATTCGAATAATACAGGGTTCAAATACGGATGAAAATACTCAACAACTTATCCGGATATTACATATATATATATATGTGTGTGTGTGTGCGCTGTATATATATATGTTAGGAAAAACAAACACCCTGTATTGATTCAGCCGGGATACCCTATCCCTGTATCGATTGTTATTTGTTATTGAAAAGGTTTTGACATATATGACAAATACAGTAAAGGAAAACTGTATCGAGGATTCAAGGATTTATCATGTATCGAAGACCTGCCTCGAATCAGCATAAGTGAAGCTCACAAGACACCTTGAAGACTTGTAAAAAGATCAAGTATGGAAACTGTCTCGACATCCTAAATACAGTCATTCTCCATACAGTTCACAAAAGGACAAGAAAGAACACAAGTAAAGTTCCGTTGAACAAAGAAGTATTTAAATACTCAAGGATAAAGTATTTAAATACTGTCAGTCTTCAGAATCCCGCGAAATCCGGATCATGTCATATTCCCGTTGAAGGAAAATCTTATTCAAACGGACATCTCAACGGATACTTTCTTCAGAGGCTATATATATATCCTTGAAGACATTGAAGAAGTTACCCCCAAGTAACATAACTCTCAAAAAGCTATCAAAGTTATCATCTGAGCAAACATATCTCCAGAGCAAACTGCAAGTTAGAACGAAAGAGATATACAGTGCTCAAACATCAAGAACAGCTATCATCAGATCTTGATATTCAAAGCTGCTGTTCTTACCTGGTTACCTAACCTTTTACCTCTGTGTAAAAACCGAGCTCTGTGTGAACTCAACAAGTTATTCGACTGTGTGGGACGAATAAGGACGAAGCTTTGGAACCGTGTGTGAAGAAGCTAGTCAAGAAGGAAGCTTTAACCAACTGCGTGTGAACGGTTGAAAGCGGCGTCCTTTGTATCAATCTGTGAACGATACAAGGATAGGTTTGTTTATAATTACGTAGTTGTGTACGCAGAATTATTTAATAAACTTTTACTCCCGTGTGGAGGACCGGTGGACGTAGAGGGTTTACCTCGAACCACTTAAATTATCGTGTCATTTACCTTCGGCTTTTTACTGTTTGAAATAATCGTGATATATTAAGTATACACCAAGTACTGCTGTCTTTGTATCCACGGCAATTAATCGTATCCAAGACTTCCGCTACGCACTCGATTTAGATTCCATGCGGTTTGTTGTTTAAACTACTTTTCCAAATCGTATCCAAGATACTTAAGTGGCCAACAAGTGGTATCGAGAGGTTGATTCTAAAAAGAATCTCGTATTTCTTTTAACCGAATCGATTCAAATCACTTATTTTCAAAACAGTTTCTTTCATTCCTATATTATCGATGGATACTTCTATGATTAACAAAGTCCCTATGTTCTCTATTAACGAATTTGACGACCGGAGAATTAGAATGGAAGCTCATCTTGCGGCAATGCACGAAGAGATGATCTTTGTTATACAGATGGTCCGATCAAGATTATGAAGGTCAATCCACCGCAAGGATTGAGGGCCAAGCCCATGCCGAAATGCTCGAGAAGGAACGCGAGCAATGGACAACCGATGAAAGGAAGCGAGCCAATCTAGACAACGTGGCTAAGAACGCGTTATTTGTCACTCTTGACAAAGGCACGTTCTCAAAGGTAAAGAGCCGCAAAACACCAAAAGAAATCGGGATAAACTCAAGTTAATTTGTGAGGGAACCGAGCTCTCAAAAGAAAACAAAATTTCAAAACTCACTCAAAGAATTGAATCTTTTGAAATGAAACCAACGGAAACACTTGAGGAACTTGACCTCGATTTACTGGTATTGTTGGTGAACTTGAAGCGTTGGGCAAGATTTACACCCAAAAGGAGAAGAACTTAAAAATTTTCGAGATCTCTCCCGGCCGATGGGACATTAAGACCATGACTATGCGTGTATCATGTAATCTTAATGAAATATCCACTTTTGATCTCTTCTCCGACCTTAAAGCATTTGAGTATGACATTGTGAAGAGAGAAAGTCAAGAATCTCCTTCAAAGGTCACGGCTCTCGCCGTCAGATCGAACCGTCGACACGGCTTGCCTAGCTCGTCAAGCCCGGTCACAAGAACGCCGACAGCGATTTACATCTGTCACAAGATGAAATGGCGCTTCTAATGCATAAATTCAAAAGTTTATCAAACGATCTGAAAGACTCCTACAGCCCAAACACATCAACAAGGTAAGTACCAAACATCATCCTGATGCTAACTCGTGTTATAATCGCAGGAAACCGTGCCATTATGCAAACAAATGTCCTCATCCCAAAGTCCAAAGGTTGCCGGAGGCCGAGCAACAAGAGCGAGATGAAAGAAGACGTGCTTGGAAAGACAAGCTCAAGGCCCTGATTGGAGAATCAGAAGCCTCCCCCACACCATCTAAATCAGCAGAATGTATTCAGGTGGTCACTGAAAGTGATTCATCTGACTATGAGTTCGATGATAAAGCATACATGTGCTTTATGGCTAAAGATGTTCCAGAAGGTGAAGACAGCGACGATGAGGTAAGTTCAACCTCAGTTATTCCATCTAATGCATCTCATACTTTCGAAAATATGATGAATGAATTCAAAAACATTCAAAAAGCCCATGAGACTCTAAAAACTGAGAATATACAGCTTCAATTAACAAATCTAGAGCTGAAAGATGAGAATGACTTGCTGAAGACAAACTATGATAATATGTCTCTTGATTGTGAAACCAGCAAGGTCGATTTTGAAAAACTCATGGAGAGCAATCATCAACTTGCTCATGAACTAAATGAGGTTAAAACCCATAATGAGAGCAAGACAAATGATTTGGTTCTACTACAAACCAAAATTACAACCCTCGAGAAGCGAGAAACTGAACTTGAGACCATTCTGAAGTCTTTTGAAAAATCGTCCAAAAGAATGGAAGAAATTCGAGCACCGGGCAACATGCTCATGATAAAAGTGGCTTAGGATACAGCTCATGTTCGAATAAAGGTAAAACTAGTACTGTGTTCGTCAAGAGTGTGGAACACATTCCAGAATCGGAAGATGTTCCTAGTCCCATAAAGGAACCTGCTGTACCGAGAAAACCAAAAGCTGCCATTCCGCCTCCACAACTCTACAATTCGAGACAGTGGAACCAACAACCACTCAGAAGGCGTAATCTAAAGCATGCTCCCCAAGCATATCATCAAAGCCGAAAGTCATTCAGAAAGAAGACGGTATCCAACCACCAAAGGCCCGCACAGCAGTACCCTCAGTACAGTGCACCTAGGTATTGGATACAGGAGCCCCGTTATCCCTCAAAACAGCAGATGCCAGTTCAGTATCAACAACAGCATTGGGAATCCAACTGGAGACCCAGAAGACAAGCTGTTAGGCCTAGGAAAATGGCTCCACCTCCTAGACGGCACTCGTACTGGAATAATAATAACCCTGATTTTTACATGCATAGTAATTATCATGATTATAACAACTACGGATATGCCCCCCGTAGATACCGCAATACTGTACCGAGTACATCCTACAGTAAACCAATTGTTGTCAGGAAAATCTGGGTACCTAAAGGAACTAACATATATGGACCCAAAAATCAAAGGGGACCTAAATCTACCTAATTTCTTTGTTACAGGACATTCTAGAGGAGGATACCGGTACTTCGATAGTGGATGCTCTCGTCACATGACCGGAGACAGAGCAAGTTATCCGATTTTGTAGAAGGTCGCGGTCCAAAAGTTCGCCGGTGATAAATCTAAAGGAAGAACAAGAGGGAAAGGAAACCTACTTGTCGGGAAATTCAAAGTCACCAATGTCGCATATGTTGAAGGCTTACAGATAATCTACTTAGTATTAGCCGATTACGTGATAAACAGCTTCTCGGTGAAGTTCTATATAGATCGTCAGAGAGTCAAGAACATCCAAACCAAGGAAGTTGTACTTACAGAAGCGGATCGTAATATGTACATTGCCGATCGGGAAGCCTATGAGCTCCTCAATTCCATGTTTTGTTGCCAAAGGCACTGCAGATCTTAGTCGGCTATGGCACAAGAGGATGTCTCACGTCAACTTCAAGACGATCAACAAGCTTTCAAGACAGGGTATGGTAAGAGGTTTGCGGATGTGTCATTCAAAAGGACGGCGTCATGCGGACCATGCCGTAAAGGCAAGCAAATCAAGTCAACTCGAAGAGCAAATCCTACCTTTCAACCCAAAGAGTATTGGAAATGCTACACATGGATCTCTACGGTCCCGTAGACCAGTAAGTTTGGGAGGTAAGAAATATTGTATGGTTGTTGTTGATGATTATTCCGTATGCTTGGACGATCTTTCTTAGCAAGAAGAAGGAAACAACATCAAGGTCGCCCGAGCTCTGAGAAAGTTGCGAATGAAAAAGCATCGAGTATCCTGTGCATTCGTTCCGACAGAGGTACTGAATTTACTAACCGCTTTATAGAGCAATACTGTTCGGAGAATGGAATACGGACGAGTACTCACCGCCCGAACACCTCAACAAAATGGTGTTGCCGAGCGAAAGAATAGGACGTTGAAAGAAGCAACAAGGACAATGATTGCCGAAAGCAAATTGCCGCAGCGTTTACGGGGTGAAGCAACCAATACAGCGTGCTACACTCAAAACCGTCAGATCGTCAACAAGCACCACAACAAAACGACTTACGAGGTATGGAACAACAAAACTCCATTAGTTTCGTATTTTCACATTTTGGATGCGGGTGTTACGTATTGAACAATGGGAAGGACCAACTTAGAACATTTGATGAAAAATCAGATGAAGGAATATTCGTAGGATACTCCTCCGTCGGCAAAGCTTTGAATCTTTAATAAAAGGAGGTGGCGATCGAGGAATCGATTCATGTAGTGTTCGACGAACCACACCATGACCCTACAGGAGTAGATGATATCACTCAGGACATTCACCATCTATCTATCTTGGATCCACCTACACCCATTGAACCCGTAGTTGATTTAGAAATCAACCCCGCACTGTAAGAATCGATGTGGATGAAGGCGACGCATGTCAAGCCGTCGCACTACGAAACTTTCGACACGACGGGACCCCGAACTAGAACCCGACCGAAGATGGTTGAGAGATAACCCGCAAGAGCTGATCATAGGAAACATAAATGCAGGAGTTTCTACTCGAAGGAGAATACAGAGTACACAAGGAAATGTACTATGTTCACAAGAAGAATCTAATGTCAAGTCTCACATTTTCATGAATGGAAATCTCAATCCGAACTTAGGAGTATCAATTTGTGCACTATCGCTTTATTATTAGCCCAGTCCTAACATGTTTCGACCATAGACGCTCTTAACAACTCTCATTGGATTACATCTATGGAAGAAGAGCTTAACGGTTTGAAAGAAATAATGTATGGTATCTTGTACAGACCGACACACCAATCGGTTATAGGAACCAAATGGGTATTTCAAACAAAAAGGATGGAAATGGACTTATCATAAGAAACAAATCCGGACTAGTAGCACAAGGCTATTGTCGAAGAAGGAATCGACTATGATGAAACCTTCACCCCGTAGCGAGACTAGAAGCCATCAGATATTTTTAGCCTTTGCCGCCCATAAGAATTTTATCGTATACCAAATGGACGTCAAGAGTGCTTTCTGAATGGAGAGCTTTGAAGAAGTTTATGTTGAACAACCACCGTGGTTTGCCAACACAGACGGTATCGATCTAGTTTACAGCTAAGGAAAGCCACAGACGGACTTAAACAAACCCCTAGAGCACAGTACGAAACCCCGTCCCAAAGATCTAACCAACAACGGATTTGAGAAAGGTCATCGACAAAACATTGTTCAAAATACGGGAAGGAGATGACCTTCTAATGGTACAAATTTATGTCGATGATATTATTTTTGGTTCAACTAACCTTGCTCTATGTCAAAGGTTCTCACATCTCATGCAAAGCAAATTTGAAATGAGTATGATGGGGAACTTAGTTATTTCCTAGGTTTGCAGATAAAGCAGATGCCTACGGTATATTCATCAACCAGAGAAATACAAAGAAGGAGCTTCTCAACAAATTTGGAATGAACACTTCCAAATCCTCGCCAACCCCCATGAGCACTTCCGCAAATTAGTCTTGATGAAGCCGGAAAGCCGTTTGACCAATCACTCTACAGAAGCTCATTGGTTCGCTCCGTACCTAACGGCTAGCAGTGCCCGATATCCAGCTTTGTTGGAGTGTGTGCGAGATACCAAGTTGCACCTAAGGAATCACACTTCAATACGGCTAAACGAATCACGAAATACGTTAAAGGAACAATGATGCAGGATCGTGGTATCCTAAGGAAGGCGGATTCGATTTAGTTGGATACAGCGACTCGGATCTCGGAGGCTGCAAGCTAGATAGGAAGAGTACAAGTGGAACTTGTCACTTTCTTGGACCTAGGCTCGTTTCTTGGTTCAGTAAGAAGCAATTGGAAAATTCTCTTTCCACAGCTGAATCAGTACTATGTCTTGTAGTCGCCGTATGCAGATCCTTTGATGCAAAGAACAATCGCCGATTATGGAATCGATGCTAGAGAGACTCCAATCATGTGTGATAGCACGAGTGCAATTGCAATCACGCACAATCCTGTTTTGCACTCGCGCACTAAGCATATCAACATGAAGCATCATTTCATCAGGATTCATGTCGAGAACAAGGATGTTCGTCTGGAATAAGTCGATTCAGACATCCAGCTGGCGGACTTTTTCTCCAAGCCTCTCGACACGGCAAGATTCAACATGCTAAGAACAGAATTGGGAATACTACGGCCAGACTCCTGTAAGTAAATTTCTGCTTTTACTCAACAATTGAGGGGAATCTTTGAAGACCCGTGAATACAAGATTCAACAAGAATTATCCGTACACTCGTAATCATCAATACGATCGTAGCGACGAAGGCATATGAATCCTACGGTGATGTGTGCAATAATTAAGGGGGAATCTCAGGACCCATGAATACAAAGATTAATCCAACTATTGCCGTATGGAATTTAAAACCTATTAGTACCTTTTTAAGGGGAACGTCAGACGACGCGAGAACAAAGACATACTATAGATTTCGATTCAAGATATAATATAATATTATTTCCTTTTTAAAATAATTTTTGTCCACGTGCCCTGTTTTATGTCAAACGTCATGTTCATTTAATGCCTTACACGACATCTGGACAACTGAATCTCAAAAGCCGCGATGTTTTCAAATTGATTATTTTTAAACCGCCGTTTTAGGCATTTAGGGTAATCAACCTATGTCAGAAGTGGGACCCGCTGTATTTTAAAACCTTTTAATGGATTAGCGTACCAGTTATACTAAATCCATCCTGACCGTCGATTTCAAAAACGGTTCCCATCCCTTAAAATCTGACCATTCGTACTCTGCAAACCCTATTTCGCCACCCAAGTATAAAAGGACTGTATCTGCCATTAGAGACTCTTTACGCATTCTGCAATTACAAGAGATCTCAAGCAAACAGCCTACATATTTTCTGCATATTCACTGCGAATTTCTACTGTTTTTCTTCCACCTTCGTTTTGAGAAAACATCCATGGCTAGTCAATCTTCATCCCCGCTCAAGAAAACCTCCAACATCATTGATGGCCGGATCTTCTCGAAACCCGTCATCATCGAGCGTATCATCTCTGAAATCAACGACACTTAACCGATGGAGTATATCATTACTCGTCTTGAACAACAAGGTCTTTATCGCTTCGGAAGCAAAACCGCCGACAAATACGACGCTCATCTGGTTGAGGAATTCTACCTCAACGCTGCCGTTCGTTTTCTCTCACTAGCCCAGGGAGGACATGTTGCTGACATCACCGCAATACCCAAGGAGTGCAAATCTGCATAAATAGCGACTTACTTGAGAAAATCTACAGTGCCCGCCGACGGCCCGACCATGGACCACTTGAGACGTTTGGGTCTCAAGGGCTGATTACCAAGTTTTATGGACTATTTACCGGGTCCAAAGTGGTTGATATGGTGACAACCACGTGCCACAAGAAAAATTTTCTTCTTCATTTCGTTTATCTCCACGATTTCTGTTCCAGGATCATTGAAAATCGAACCGCGCGTTCGAGATGTGCACGAATCTAAGGTTCGAATGATGGTAGCTATCTTGACTGTGAAAAGGTCAATGGTGCCAAATCATTTTGAAACGACTTCAGGAAGAGGTGTGCAAACCGCCACCCAAAAGAAATCGTTCGGTTTAATCTCGAACTACATTCGACGGCGGAGTCAAGCAATCACCGATGCCAAGAAAAACGACTCACGGATATATTTAGGAGGCGTCAAACCCTCTCGCCTATAACCAGAGCACAATGCATGCCAATCACCCGAGAAGAAGTCACATGCCTATTTCGACAACCCCGAGACGAAACCGTGAAGGTCCCCGAATTGGAATCTTCAAAGAAGAAGCGCAAGCGTTCTCACAAAGAAGAACCACTCACGATGAGAAGTCGAAGAATAGACTCGGAGGCTCTCAAAAATCAAAGCTAAACACTCCGAGGATGTCTCGCCCGTGGCGCAACCCATCGATATAGCACCCTGTGGCCCAACCCTGCGGAAGAGGTGTCTCCTACCGCATCGGCGGTAGATCCCGAGCCCTTGGCGGCTACGACGGATTTAGAGACATCTCGCAACATTCAAGACGTTAGCACGTCTACGCCCATTCGAGCCAAAAGCTACTTCTCCTCTACGGGATCCCACACCCGCACAGATCCAATTTCCTTCGGGCACCATCCCTGCAAGGAGTCCATCTTCCGTGCAGATCCCATACTGCAGGAATCCTCAAACAGCGTCTCCAGACGTGATTCAAGTCCCTCCTGCACTCAATTATAAATCAAACACTTCTTTCAAGACAAATTGAACAGCGCATTTAAAGATTTCGCAATGGAAAAGCTTTAGGCTAGCTCCGCATTTACACTGCATAACCGGAGCGAATGGAGCCACGAAGAACGATTTGTCTCAAGTAACCGACTCAATCAAATTGAGGCCCCGCCGATGGGACAACGCTTCTTGCAAAGATCTCATTGAAAGCCACTGCCGCACAAATCCGACGCGAGAAGAAAAGGAAAGAAGAAGTCAGAGGACTCTCCCATCAATCCAAAAGACGACGACGACCACGACTCAGACGACGACGACGATGCTCTTCAAGCAGGTCTGAGATTGAGCCGTGAAGAGGCTGAAGCCCAAGCCACCTCTCCACCCATAAACGACGAAGGGCCATCTACCCAAGCTAATCCACCTTCGCCTCAGCCGGAGAACATTCCCGACCAGGAGGAATCAGTCCCTCCAGTCGTGGAAGATCAAGAAATTTTGGAACAGGCACCCGAGCCTGTTGCGACCAAAGAAGCTTGATCCTACAACCCAACAGAGGATTCGATCCCCGCCGCATCCTTATCTGCCGAAGAACCTTCGCCACAGGACGCTTCTGAACCAACTGCCGCCATTCCACAAGAAGCTACTCCCGCCCCTGCAACCTTGGAATCCGAGGACGGTAACGAACCTGAGGATGTCCAACTTACTTCACGTCCATCCGTGAACGTAAGAAGGTTAAATGGTCGAAGACTTCGCCACCTAACTCTCCTATCTCTGCCGCACGCAAAGAGCGCTGCAAGCTCTTGGCCTTGATCGTATTTATCCAAGATGCGATTAACGCTCTCTTCCGTAGAAAAGGCATCGAATCGGATGCACACCTCTGCTTGAAGAAATGACAACTCTTCAACACGAAGTATCTCGAGTTGTCGAAGCATTCATCATCTTGCGAAGTGTTCAAGCAAGCCTTGAAAATCATGGAAGATAAACAAGCGCAAGCTCTTGAAGGAGGAAGCTTCGAAGACAATAATAGCTGAAGCCAAGACCGCCTTTGCAATGATAGAGAACAACTCTCAGCTGCGTGCGCATGACAAATCCATTCAAGAGATGTCGCAGACTCTTTCCTCCCTCGTTGAAAGAATAAACAACATCGAGACCAAACAGGACGCCGCTCTTGAAATCCTGCAAAGTCTTGATGAGGCCAAAAAGGGGGAAGAAGCTCGAGAAGCTGCAAGGAGAATAAGACTGCAACAGGAAAGGGAATTTGAGGCTGCTCAGAGCAGTATAGCTGCCGAATTGAACAAGCTAGCACCTCAACCCCAAAGTTTTAGAATTTCAGGCTCCAGACCAGAATTCCATGACCCAAATGTCCCTTGGCAAAATCTTGTTCAAAGACCTTCGGAAATATGTCTGCCAACCAACCGCAACCCAACCGCCGAAGAAGTGAAGCACTGGAGGAAGAATGAACTGATGAGATATTTTGTCAGACTCATCAGGGAATCCGCCATCTTCAAAAATTATAAGACATTGGCGGAAGCGGCAGACAAATTTTCGAAGATGCTAGAAGAAGGTAAGCTCCCTCTCCAAATCGAGATGAAATCAAAACATAGAAGAGGAGATCGGGTCACCCATCCAGAGGATTGGATACTTGCCTTTGATCGTTCTTATGAAGGAAGAGCAATTTACCAAGAACGAGGCAATGATTCACTTCAAAACTGGTGGCGCGGCACCGAGAATGAGCCAGGAAGGAGACCTTGGAGGCATGCAGATCAAAGATAAAAAGCTGAAATTTAAGTATATCATTGTTGTTTTTGTAATTTCTATTCGACACAAACTTTGTACTCAATCTTTTTGAATATCAATAAAACAGTTTGTTTGTCTTAAAAGATTACAACTCGTAATCTACTGTGTTAATATATGATTACTTAAAATTGTTTGATAGGAATCTCAAGTTAGATAAACTTGATTGAAAAATTAAGGCATGCGAACTAGTCTACGAACAGTTCATAGTTTGATTGTAAACTTAGAATACATTGTAAGATTGTGCTGCGCGCCAATCATAGGCTTAAGTTGTAATAAATCTCAAATCAGATCGAACGTGCTCGAAAGTTCATTATTGTAGACTAAGTCACTAAGTCGACCTATTGACAAAAGACCAAGAAATCGCGAAGTCATCAAGAAGAACGCTTCATGAAGAAGGTTTTGGCATCATCAAGAAGACTCGAAGAGTTTAAGTTAAGACTTGGCAAATTGTCAAAAAGGGGGAAATTGTTAGGAAAAACAAACACCTGTATCGATTCGGTAGGGATACCCTATCCTCGTATCGATTGTTATTTGTTATTGAAAAGGTTTTGACATATATGCCAAATACGGTAAAGGAAAATCAGACGAGGATTCAAGGATTTATCATGTATCGAAGACACGCCTCGAATCGGCATAAGTGAAGCTCACAAGACTTGAAGACTTGTAAAAGATCAAGTATGGAAACTGTCTCGACATCCTAAATACGATCATTCTCCATACTGATTCACAAAAGGACAAGAAAGAACACAAGTCAAGTTCCGTTGAACAAAGAAGTATTTAAATACTCAAGGATAAAGTATTTAAATACCGCGCCTTCGAATCCCGAAATCGGATCATGTCATATTCCCGTTGAAGGAAAATCTTATTCAAACGGACATCTCAACGGATACTTTCTTCAGAGGCTATATATATATCCTTGAAGACATTGAAGAAGTGACCCCAAGTAACATAACTCTCAAAAAGCTATCAAAGTTATCATCTGAGCAAACATATCTCCAGAGCAAACTGCAAGTTAGAACGAAAGAGATATACAGTGCTCAAACATCAAGAACAGCTATCATCAGATCTTGATATTCAAAGTCACGTTCTTACCGGTTACCTAACCTTTACCTCTGTAAAAACCGAGCTCGTGTGAACTCAACAAGTTATTCGACTGTGTGGGACGAATAAGGACGAAGCTTTGAACCGTGTGTGAAGAAGCTAGTCAAGAAGGAAGCTTTAACCAACTGTGAGCGGTTGAAAGCGGCGTCCTTTGTATCAACTGTGTGAACGATACAAGGATAGGTTTGTTTATAATTACGTAGTTGTGTACGCATAATTATTTAATAAACTTTTACTCTGTGTGGAGGACCAGTGGACGTAGAGGGGTTTACCTCGAACCACTTAAATTATCGTGTCATTTATCTTGACTTTTCTTGTTTGAAATAATCGTGATATATTAAGTATACACCAAGTACTGTTGTCAGATTCACGGCAATTAACTGTATCCAAGACTTCCGCTACGCACTCAGATTTAGATTCCATACAGTTTGTTGTTTAAACTACTTTTCCAAACTGTATCCAGTATACTTAAGTGGCCAACAATATATATATATATATATATGTGTGTGTGTGTGTGTGTATATATTTGTTATAAACATATATGTGTGTATGTGTATCTATGTGTGTGACTATATATATATATATATACATGTATGTATAAATAGTGTGTGTAATTATGGTAGTTCGGATGCGTTTGTATTGGAATCCTGAACAAGAAAGATGACGTAGATGTAGATGAAAGTCTTGATAAATTTGCTCTACGAGCGGATGAGTGTATTTGAACATATGGAGTGAGCCCGAGTTTGGAGTTTGTGTCCAGCGCAATAATCGAGATGTGAATCCGTGATGAGTATCGTTGGTCGTTTGATTCAATCGATAAATTAAGGGCACAATCGAGGTATTATATCATCTAATTAATTACCTTGTAATTATAAGATAATAAATTGAACCCTTATATTAAATTATTTATTATGTGAATATAATAAAGGTTGGGATTTCAATGGATCGATCGAGTTGACCGAGCTAGGCTTATTTCGAGTAAGATAATCTTTGGTGCAGGCAAGTATCTTGATTGTACTTTTTATATTTCCTTGAATATAAATATGCTTGTTATTATTATTTGTGTTACCATGATTATATGATTGTGTTAATTGTTTGGAATAGACTGTATAAATGTGTTGTTTAATAATTATGTTTTGGCATAATTCTGTAACTGTGAACTTGTGTTTATTTTGATGCAACGATTTATGTGAACCCTAATTGTGAAAATTGAAAGTATTTATTGAATTGTTCAAAATCGTGTTATTCCTTGATCGGGAATATTACCTAAATTGTAGATTATATTATCAATCTCGACTGTGTCTGATTGTTGAGGCCATTCTAGCAAGTACTTTGGTTTTATGTTTTATAGGCCCTTACATTGGAAGTCTTGCTTTCTTTTGAGTGAGAGCGCATACGTTCACTCCTCGAGGGTTCGACGGGGCCTAGGAGGGATCCACACATGGTTGGGTCCACGAACATTGGGGTTAACCACACCGAGAGGGTCCGATGGGGCCTCGGATGGATCCACGCATGGGTGGGTCCACGGTTAATCATGAGCATTTTTGTAACTTGGTGATATGTCTGGAATATCATAATGTTTCGCATTTCCACAATGCTTGGGACATAATACATACTTATCGGAGGTACTTTGACTAGAGTGGCAATAAGATTATATGATATGGCGCAATTGTGGTTTTAGTAAATCTACTCGAGGTATCAAAGTATTTTTCAAACTTTATTTCAAAGATTTATAAAACTCAAGGGTTTTGAACCGTTACTGATTTAAGCGAGTATATCTCGAGATTTTTTTTTCTATGATTATTTTATTAATTGATTTGTCTGTTTATGTTCGGAATATGGTTTGTATAACTATGATATTTGTACTAGCAAATTCTAATTGCTAAACCCTTAAATGGGGGAATGCGTCTTATGCATTTCAGGTACTCTCAATTCGAGGAAGCCGTCACAGGATCGATATGGAAGATGATGAAAGACCATGATGCTAATCACAAGAGAGTTGGTGTAATATCACCATTATCATGTTGTATTTTCTTCCAGTGTCATGTTCTACCCTTGCATGGGTACGATGACATATTATAATATTGTGTATCGGAGATACACACGTATTGTCAATATTTTGATTGTATTTGTTTATTTATTTTTGTGTAAATCGATCTTCTTGGTCAATTATGGTTTGAGTTGTTCTACGTTTGCCTGGTGTATCCTTGCGATAAGGGTCTACGGTGTTGTAATATCTCCGGACGCTTCTGGGGGTGTTACAGACTCATTGGCATCCGGTGTCAAATTTTTGCCCCCATGCCCACGATCCTCTATAAATAGACGGAATATGCGATAAAAAAGGACTTTTGGAAAAGTTTTACAAAAATGATTAGATCTACCCTGTAATACTCCAAGTAGTGTAGACCCATCTGAAAAACCAGCTCTACTCTTTATGTAAAATCAAGATAATCAATAAAACTTCATATTTCATATCCATTTGGCTTTTTATTTCTCACCCTTACTTACTATGTGACTTCGGTTTATCTGTTCCAAAATCAGCATACGTTTTGTTGACCAAACACGACATCAACAAATTGGCGCTAGATGAAGGGGATGTTTTAAGGATGCATGGCAACATCACAGGGGACTTTGGGAAGAGATGGGACAGGTTTCCATAACTGTCTTATGTGCCTGTTCCGTATGCCTGGGCAATGGTTGTCCGTTCTCGGGCTGTCTCGGTTCATCACTATGGTCGGCCTTCCGCCTCCTGTTGCTCTGTACGGTAATGGTTTAATGGAGTTATGGAACCTAACCAGCTCGCCTCCTGGTTGGACCTCTATGTGGCATCTTTTCTCGGTCGTTCGAACCGGTCCCTTGCGATTGTCTCCGAGCTCGGGTGGATCATTTTGGATGAACTCGCAGTGAATGGATGAGTGGATGCCGGAGTGGATTGACTATCATCAATTGTTATCCGAGAAGTAGATGACACTGTACTAAGATGCAGGAATCGAACAAGCACCATGGTGATTGTCGGGCTACGAAGCACTCATATTTTTTAGAAGTATCGTATTTTTGCACTGTATCCTATTCTATGTGCAAACTAGTGGATCACTCATGCTATAATAAAGTGCCGGTATTATAATTAGATCAAAATTATAAAATTACTAGATTACTTATTAAGAAAAAAAGATATTGATCACCGGAGACAACAGAAGAACTACAGTCACCAGAGGACCGTCAAAGAAAAAAAAATCTAGGAGAATAGCCGGCAGCAACAAAAAACTGTCCAGTTGTCAAAGATCCGGCAGACGACCGTTGGGGCACCCGCCAGAGAAGAAGTTAGCAGGCGGTCATAAAATAAATAAAATAAAACTGATTGGTGGCCGGAGGTCCCCCGACAACCCGCAGGCGATTATAGAGAAATATCCGGTTGTTGTAGGTTTGGTGAGCGACTGCCGCATGTTTGTCGGCGACCGTCGAGGATCTCGCTCCTAGGAAAAGCCGGCAGGTGGCCGCAAAAAAGAATATTCTGTCGCTGGAGGTTCACCTACCTCCAGTAGGGGCCTATCGGAGAACATGCCAGCATGATACCGAAAGAAAAATACTGACCACTTGCCGGTAGTCGGTCGTAAAAAAAAAAAGAACTGCCCAACTACTGGAGGTCCGCCGACATCTGGCCAGCGACCAGCTGGAGAACCGTCAGGACTGAAAGAAATAGAAGATTACTTATCCCTTTAATTTAATCTTCTAAAGTTCTTTTGGAAGTTTATTATTTTTGAATTTTATATATTAAATTTAACTCGAAGGGACAAAGTAGTCTTTTTAAATACACACTATGACCAAAAAATATAGTTGTCTTTTATACTATTTGTCATGTGTTCAACATCATATCAGGTACCCACTCACACGTTTTCTTTTTTTGATAACTCAGCTTCCAGGCTTATGCCTGACTATGCCTGAGGGCAACAGCAAAGACCCCCTATCCGCTGCCACCGGTTAAATCGCGGGATGTAACGCGTTTGTTTTTTCAGTTATCAGAGCTTGTTAAAATATATTTAAACCTCCTACATATTTTAAGGATGGAGCTTTTAAGATGTTTAAATTTGAATTCGACATAAATCCATGAAATGTGAGGATAATATAAGATAATAGACCTCCTAACATGTTAGAAGAAGATTTATAAGACTAGTAGACTACCTTCATTGATGACCCAATCCAACCCAACCCCTGAATAAAATATATTTTCTTTTTCTTCCACCCGCACAACCCACAACCCCAACCTAATTCCAACTTTTAACTTGTTCATTGGTGACCCCAGCCCAACCTGAAATACTTTTATTTTGCATTTTTTTTTAGTTGACATATTATTATCTATAATCAATATTCACTATTTGGTATTTGTAAGAATAATACTTCCCGCATTTCATTATGGATTTTTCATTGACTTTACGACTTTAACCATATATTGCTCATAAATTACATTTTAAGAAAATATAACAAAATTCATTTTATATTTTAAGTGTAATTTATTAACAAACTTTAATTAATAATCCCATGAACCAACGGGGTTGGGACATATGTCCCACTACAATCCACAACCAAGGTCACAACTTTGGTTGGTTGGTTGCACAACTCCATCCTTTCTTTTCTGACTTTCTCTTGTTCTTTAATTTATTTCTTTTGTCCTCTTCCTGTGACCGGTTGGTGTTCGGCTCCAATGAACATAGTATAAATGAGAATAAAAAATCAACTTGCGATGTTGAAATTAGCTTTTATCTTTAAAACAAGTTGAGACGATCACATTTTCTCAAAAACGGTTTAATTATAAATTTTTATGATTTTATTTTGAAAATTTAAAGATTTCTGAGATATAATATTTTTTTTGAATTACCAAACATCTTTAAAGAGCTTATAAAATGTCAAATATGCAATTTGAACACTCACACACAGGACTGCAGACAAGTCGAATTTAGTCGAGTATGCCCAAATTCGAGTTGAAGTTTTCGTTTTCCAAAATCCAGTCGAGTTACTATGGGGCGAGTCACATTTTACAGAAACCTACCTAGTTCGGCTTGGATGAGTACACCAGGTCACTTGAATTACTCGACCGAGGGGATGGGTCGGGTTTGAGTCGGATTGGGTCTGCTGAAGTGTAAATTTAAAAATAGCGTTAAATCGCTATTTTATTTTATTTTACATAGTGTGTTCCATATTTCACAGTTGAGGAAGTATGTTGCTGACTCGAGTCACATACTTCAGTTTATGGGATTTAAATCGTGGATGATCATTTATACAAGGAGCGTTCCGTATAAATTCCTGAGAAGAAAATTAAATAGTGGAGAAACAAATCGATTCCCTTATTGAAGACCCAATGGTCGAGTCACAGAGCCGGGGAAGCTACATGGGAGAACGAGGATATTATGCAGGATATATATCCCGAGTTGTTTACCCCTTAGTTTTGAGGATGAAATCTCTTTTAAGGGGAAGAGTATGTAATATCCAGATGTAATTTTCATCTTTATACTCTTGTACTGTATATATTGATTTTGGAATATACATTGATGTTGTATTGGATTGATGTTACTTTGTCTCGTATTCGTGTTTCTAGAGTCAGACAGTTGGATTTTTTGTTTGTTGCATTTCAGGCCAATTACGGACATAAAAGTGTTGGACACTATGGTGTAATTCAAAGGATACGATCGTAAGTATGTTCAGATACGGCCCTACGTGAGCTAATGCCACTTTGTAAGCTGTTTTTTTTTACAAGAGGATTGTACAATACTATAAACAATCGTATATGTGAGAGGTACGACCATATATTGGAGGACATACATTCGTAATCTGGGTACTAAAAGCTATGGCTTTTGCTCGATGAGGGCATGGTACGACTGTATATTTGCCGATACAGCCGCGTGCATGCATGTTACAACCGTATGTGAGTGGAGTTTGGCTACGACATTCTCTAAGTAAAGGTTTGTATGTCCATATATGTGGTATTATACAGTCATATGTTTGGAGTTACGATCGTATGTTGAGCAATGTACGACCTTGGAACCGTTGGCCTTCGAGTTGAGTGGATACCAGTTGGGCAAGTTACGACCATATGTTATGGTAGTTACGACTATTGGGAATAGTGTCCTAGGACATTCGATATGCCTAAATTTGTAATTGTCACTTTTAGATAAAATTATTATGACATCTACTTCTCCTTGATTATTATAATGTATGCATATTTTAATATTATAATAATCGAATAATAGTTATTCACGAATAATAAGATTATTCATATGTCCCTGGTCCAATCACGTAGAGTGGAGACTCGATTGGTTAATATACTAGTATAAGTTTGATTGATAATCATTGGATGATTATGTGTATGGTACGAATCAAACTTATGGGTATTGATTGGAGAAAGCAACACTGGATAGCCCCGCATTGAGATCATTGCATGGAAATATCATAAACGAAGCTCAATATAACAGTAGGTCAATAAATCATTGAACCTGAGATTATCACAGACTCCAACATGATCACTGCTATGCCTTGACGTAATCCAACGTCATCTGAAATCTGGTGATCATAAAGATTAGCGATCGAGATTACGGGGAGTCATGTAGAGGGTGATGAATAGTCAAGATGGGGATTTGTCCCTCTCTTTGGGGAGAGAGATATCTGCTGGGGCCTCGATAAGCAGCACTAAAGGAAATGTATGGCCATGCTCAAACGAAGAATCATTTGATTCAACAGTCTACTTAAGATCTAGAAAGCATTTGAACATAATAAGTATGATCGTTTCCATGACTTAGTTTAAATACAATGTCGCGCGATAAAGGATTTGACACGTTAAATTATTTAATAGACTATAAACTTATATTATTTGGATAATAATAATGTCTTGGTAGAGACCGCTTATGATTTAGTATTTAATAAGGTATTAAATAATATAAGCTAATATAATATAAGCTTTTTGGATCATACGTACGACGAATGGGTCTCGGCCCAAAATCACTTTCCGTAAAACGACCTTTATAAAACCGTTGGGATCTTATCCCAAATCTCATCAAATCACAGTACACGAGAACAGTAGCAAGGTCCGTTTTCCAACATCAAAACCCACAACCAAAGGACTAAACACAAACGACAATATTCTAGTGCCATCCTAGCCAAGTAGGCCAAATGAACAATTTACCTCTTACACACTTAGTCGATGCATGCAATCATGAAATCACCGTTCAAAAACACTCGTTTCCGAAAACGACAATATCAAAACATATTTATAAAATGCAGCACAATTAACCGTCGATCCACGTCTCTATGGACCCCTACCGAGACCCCGTCGGATCTAACCCATAGTGGTTAAAAGCAAGCTCGTCGATCCACGTCTCTGTGGACCCCTACCGAGACCCCGTCGGATCTAACCCGTAGTGAGCATACACACACACACGTTACTCATGCAATACTAATATGCTAAGAAGGTAAGTTCGTTAAGAATACTTACTAGAGATGGCCACTAATCCAACACTGTTATCATACTCATCACAATACCTCCATCATGAACAATCAATCACGATTTAACAACACAATTAACAAGGAATACACGATTCCACAACATTAAACAAGCAGGGGTATCATTAAAACCCTCAACGTTCAAAATAACAAAATCATAATCAACTCACACGAATCATATTTGCAGGACACAAATCGTATAAGAAAGATACTTGCCTCGAAACCACGATCGAAACAAGACAACGAACGGGATGCGGTCGGGCAGTCCCGAACTCCTGAACATAATCGAGAATACAATAGCACCGCGAACGCTACGAGAATAACACCACACGAATTACCAATACCAAGCGGAGATCAACTCGGAATCCTCGAGCACCTATAATCCTCTGGAGGAATCAACAAAAACATGATTACGATGAGGATCAAGACCAAAAGCAATGGAGACCACAACAAACTATCGAAGGAAAATTCATTCGAACATTTAATCGAACATTAAATGTTCACTACACCTCAAGAACACCGAAATCATCATTCGGGTTGAAACGAACTGAAGTTATGGATATACAATCCATAAAACATGTTTAACAACATCATTGGACAACAATCGGTTTATCAAAACCTAAAGGAAAATGAAATCAAGAATATGTAACACCCCTAAGTTATTCAGGGATATTACAGCGCCGTAAGCCCCGCCGTGGGACCCACAAGGCTAAACATACGCGGAACCATAAATTTTGACCGATAAGGTCTACACACAATGGAATGAAAAACGATACAAAGGTATTCAAAATATAACCAATGTATTCACAAACATCACAACCCAATTCAATACTTCGGCAAACACAGGCCGGAACATCAAGGAAAAAGGAAAACAATACTCGAGTATTCAATAGCCAATCCAGTACAACAACACTGAACGGGAAACTCCAACCATAACTGGAAGAAAGACACAGTATCAAACTTGCCCACCATCTTTATGCCGACCCGATACCTGCCCGTCCGCTCTCCTGGAACCTGAAATACATGAAACGTATTTCCCCCATAAAGGGGTTAGCCGTCGAATAGCTAGTGCAAGTATATCAATATGAAACACAATACTCCTCGACAATAAAGTAAATGTAACCGTCAATTCATCAATTCAAGACTAGTATTCCGGAATAACTAAATCTCATAGCATCACAACAAGACGTATATGAATACCGTGGAACCGCACCAGAGGCTACGGAACCCTTAGGGGACCTGTCGGCCCGCCCCAAAGTGGTTCGTTCATATCATCCGTCATCAATACATATATGATCAACCGTGGAACCGCACCAGAGGCTACGGAACCCTCAGAGGACCCGTCGGCCCGTCCCGGAGTGGTTAATTCATATTATCCATGGAATCGCACCAGAGGCTACGAAACCCTCAGAGGACCCGTCGGCCCGTCCCGGAGTGGATATAAATAATCATGCCATTAATATTTCATACTTTCAAAGTCGAGAACGCACATTCATAAATATATACTTGCCTTTGAGACATCGAGAAATCGAACGGAGGAAAGGTATGAGTTCGGTAGGTCCGAGAACGCGCTTTCGGCACCTAAACGATTCGCAAGGAATATGACAATTAATTATCCATACTCAAATTATACGAAGAGACTCCCGAAACTCGTCTACGATTCAAGAAAATATACGGGTGGATAACTAAAGGTTGGGAAATCGCCCAAACTCCCCACAAGTCCGAAAACGGCACAATCCAACCCGTAAAATCGGAAGAAAACACTCATACGGTATAGATATATCAAAATCTCATGGTTCTCAAGCTTCAATCGGATAAAACGGACGAATCTACGAAAACCCCCAAAATCCAAACCAAAATTCAAAGTGTTCTTGAATAATCTTTCAATAATCCGATGAATACTCAAACATGTCCATAATTACGCATATATCACACCATACACCATGATTTAATCATCCAAAACGTCAATACCCACACAAAATCGAGAAGTCAAGATGTCGAAGAAATTACCTCTTGAATACCCAAGCTCTATGATCCAAGGAATACGTGTTAGATCGACTATCCGGGGTTCCCAACCGAGTGAAAGTGGTAAATCTTCAACACACAAGTGATGGATATGAAAAGAACTCCCTCAAACTCTCTCTCTCGCGGTGGAAGAAGGAAGTGGAGGAGAATGGCTGAAATCTCGCTTAAAAGGCTGAATTATGCAGTTGACCGCATTGTGTGCCGGGGCTCAGCCCAGGTGTGCCGCGGCACAGGCCTAAAAATTGTTCCCAAGTTTCGGAAGTGTGCCGCGGCTCAGCTCAGGTGTGCCGCGGCACCGGGTACAGGCGGTTTTTGCCTGAGGATACAACACCAGTGTGCCGCGGCTCAGAATAGGTGTGCCGCGGCATTGGCTCGGCAGTGTGCCGCGGCACTTCCGGCGTGTGCCGCGGCACCCGGTACAGTTCGCTCGGCCAGGTTTTAGGAAATGTGTGTGCCGCGGCGCACACTCCTTGTGCCGCGGCTCACACCCCCTTCGGGTCCCAAAATGATGAAAAAATGACCCGGAAAGAGAATAAAAGTAATATGGTTCAATGTCTGGGCATCAATAACACGAAATAGAAGTACGGGAACCGCAAAACGGTGGTTCCAAGCAATGATTACAAGGGTTCGCCCAATAAATCACGATTCGAAGAACAAGAAGAGGTTGAAATGACATGACTTTCGACCGGGTATTACATTCTCCCCCTCTAAAAAACAAGTTTCGTCCCGAAACTTAAGAAATAAATAGTTCGGGGTATTCCTCCCGCATCTTCTCTTCCGTCTCCCAAGTCGCTTCTTCGACTCCATGCCTCGATCATTGTACTTTAACCAGTGGAATGGTCTTATGCCGAAGCTGTTTCTCGCGACGCTCAAGGATCTTCACGGGTCTCTCCGGAAAGGTAATATCCTCGGCTACATCAATCTCACTGTAGTCGATAATGTGGCTCGGATCCGGTACGTACTTTCTCAACTGGGACACATGAAAAACACTATGGACGTGACTCAAAGCTGGAGGCAACGCCAAGCGATAAGCTAAGTCTCCAACTCTGTCCAAAATCTCGAAAGGTCCGATATACCTTGGACTGAGTTTTCCCTTTTTACCGAAGCGGAAAACTCCTCTGGTCGGCGATACTTTGAGCAAGACATGATCCCCCACTTCAAACTCCAAGGGTCGACGACGAGTATCAGCGTAAGATTTATGACGACTCTGGGCAGTCAGTAATCGATCTCGGATAATAGAAATCTTTTCCTTGGTCTCCAACAACATATCCGGTTCCGTCCCAACTAGCTCAGAAGCCTCGTCCCAACATAATGGCGACCTACATCGCCTACCATAGAGTGCCTCGAAGGGTGCCATTTTGATCGACGCATGCCAACTATTATTGTAAGCAAACTCGATCAACGGAAAGTGAAGCTCCCAATCATTACTCCTGTCTAAGGCACAAGCCCGCAACATATCCTCCAACGTCTGAATCGTCCTCTCTGTCTGACCGTCCGACTGAGGATGAAAGGAAGTGCTCAATCTCAACTCAGTACCCAAAGCCTGATGAACGGCCTGCCAAAAATGCGATACGAAACGGCCGTCTCGATCAGAAACAATGGTCTTGGGGGTACCGTGTAACCTCACGATCTCAGCGATAAAGGTTCAAGCCAATCTATCCGGTCCCCAAGTATCCTTAATACCCAAAAAGTGTGCAGACTTGGTCAATCGATCGACAATTACCCAAATCATATTCATTCCAGTCCGAGTTCTCGGCATGCCAGTGATAAAATCCATTGAGATATCTTCCCACTTCCACTCGGGAATGGGAAGTGGTTTCAACAACCCCGCCGGTCGTTGATGTTCGATCTTGACTTGTTGACACGTCAAGCACCGTAATACAAACTCCGTAACATCCTTCTTCATGTTATTCCACCAAAAAATTCGCTTCAAATCTTTGTACATCTTACTCGTCCCGGGGTGGATTGAGTAAGGCGTAGCGTGGGCTTCTCGGAGGATTCTCTGTCTCAACTCTGAATCGTTCGGAACACAAAGTCTGCCCTGAAATCTCATAATACTATCCTCATGTACCATAAAGCCCGGAGCTTTTCCTTTAATTACGTCTTCCTTCAGCTGAGAAATCATTGGGTCACTCCACTGCTTCCCTTTGATATCGTCAACTAAGGACGAAGTAATCTCGAGAGTACACAGATGTCCCTGTACTCGTTGAAGCCAAACTTCTATCCCTTGCTCAATCAAGTCCTGACGAATTTTCGTCTGAGGTGTAAGAACCTCGAGCATTTGAAGAGACTCCGATTTGCGGCTCAAAGCATCCGCAACGACATTGGCTTTCCCGGGGTGGTAAAGAATTTCCAAATCATAATCCTTTAACAACTCTAACCAACGTCTCTGTCTCATATTCAGCTCCTTCTGACTGAAAATATATTTCAGGCTCTTGTGATCGGTATAAATCCGGCACGGTGAACCATACAAATAATTCCGCCAAATCTTGAGTGCGAAGACGATTGCGGCCAACTCTAAATCGTGAGTAGGATAATTCATCTCATAAGGCTTTAATTGCCGAGACGCAAAAGCTATCGTCTTATCATGCTGCATAAGCACACAGCCCAGTCCTTGACCCGAAGCGTCACTATAAACTGCAAAGCCCTCGCTACCATGCGGTAAAGTTAAAATCGGCGCTGAAGTCAATCGTCTCTTTAGTTCATCGAAGCTCTGCTGTCTCTCATCCGTCCAAACAAACTTTTCGGTCTTCTGGAGTAATTTCGTAAGCGGTCAAGCGAGTTTCGAGAACCCCTCGACAAACCGACGGTAATACCCAGCAAGGCCCAAAAAGCTACGAACCTCCTTAACATTTTTAGGCGGTGCCCAATCTAGCACTGCCTCGATCTTCTGCGGGTCTACACGAACCCCTTCGGCCGAAATCACATGGCCGAGAAACATAACTTCTTCCAACCAAAACTCACATTTCGAGAATTTTGCATAGAGGTGCTCGGTTCTCAAAATGTCTAAGACCAAACGCAAGTGCCGAGCATGTTCCTCCTTATCTCGAGAATAGGTCAAGATGTCGTCAATAAAGACGACTACGCACCTGTCGAGGTACTCGATGAATATTTTATTCATTAACTGCATGAATACCGCGCGCATTCACAACCCAAAAGGCATAACTACAAATTCATAATGCCCATATCTCGTCCGAACGCCGTCTTGAACGCGTCGGACTCCCTCACCCTGAGTTGATAATACCCAGATCTTAAATCAATTTTCGAGAAAACTGCAGCCCCTTGCAATTGATCAAATAAGTCGTCTATACGAGGCAAAAGATACTTGTTTTTGATGGTTACTTTATTCAGCTCACGGTAGTCGATGCACAAACGTAGTGAACCATCTTTCTTCCTCACGAAGAGAACAGGCGCGCCCCAAGGCGAAGCGCTCGGTCTGATGTACCCTTTTTCCAAAAGTTCTCCCAACTGAGTTTTCAATTCCTGCATCTCGGAAGGTGCCATCCGATAAGGTGCTCTAGAAATCGGAGCCGCATCTGGCTCTAAGTCTACGGTAAATTCTATCTCCCGACCTGGTGGTAATCCCGGGAGGTCATCCGGGAATACATCGGGGTACTCACTAACAACCGGAATCGAAGAGAAAATGATTTCATTTCCTTCCGTTTTCAAGGCATAACACCAATAGCCCGCACAACCTTTATTCAAAAGTTTTACGGCCTTCATGGCACTGATAAGTAATTTGGATTGTCCCGGCTTACGCCCCAAAAATGAGTACTCAGATCCGTCTTTAGTCATCATGGTGATAACCTTAGTACGGTAGTTCATAATCGCTTGATGACTATCAAGCCAATCTTCGCCAAGGATCACGTCTTCGCCTTCCATATCAACTACAATTAAATTCGATAACCAATCCATACCGGATATAGTCACCGGAAAATCTCTAATCTCCCGGTTCCCCACGATTCTATCCCCGCTCGGCAGTCTCACGATGTAGGGGTCGCAAACAGTCAGACAAGTTATATTCAAACGGCGTACACACTCCAAAGAAATAAAAGAATGTGTAGCACCCGAATCAAAAAGCACACGGACTGGATAAGATAAAATATGGATGGTACCTGAAGCCACCGCCGCGTCGGGCTCGTCTGTTCGACGCATCTCATAAACTCGTGGTTGTACCGAACCGACGCTAGAGTTCCCCCCTCCAGCGTTCTGACCCCGTCCCCGGCCCCTGCCAAAATTCTGCTGAGGTTGACCGGTGGGGCGAAGCCCGAGTGTCCAAAGTCCGATTCGGCTCGGAACAATAAGTCGCTCTATGTCCCATCTGTCCGCACGTGTGACACTTCAACGGTGGAAAGTGGCATTCCAAATTAATGTGGCACGAACGGCCACAATTATAGCAAGTCACCGCGCGATTTGAGGTACCCAAGTAGGACGGTAACCCCTCTTCCCTTTATTAGAACGTGACGATCGTCCGGCAAAACGGTTAGTCATCTGTGACTTGAAAGTTGCCACCCTTAGAGCGAGAAAAATTTCCCGACTTTCGCTTCTTCGGTTCTTCAACGGTATCATTGTCGGGGCTCAACATATCATGGGCTAAAGCTCGTCACGATACTCTTCGGTGGTACAAGCAAATGGTCCATGTACCGTAAGTCCAAATTCATCCGCATATCAAAATAACGGATCTTATCACGCTCGTTACGTACTTGATCCTTCACATGGATTAATTGTTGGTTATACTCCACGATCGCCTGCGAAACGGGAATATCTTGTGGTTTAGCCTCGAAGAAGGCTCGGATTCGGCTCTCTCTCACCGGCCAAGGACAAAACTCGGCCTCCAAGAGCTCCTTAAATTCATCCCATGAGGCAATACGATCCTGTGGCTTGATGACCTTCCACCAAGTAGCGGCCTCCTTAGTGAGGAAATACTGAGCAATCGGTACTTTCCTCACCTCGGGGCAATCAACTGCCTCGAAAATCTTCTCCAATTCTGCTAGCCAATCCTCCCAGCCTAACGGGTCTGTGGCACCGCCAAACTGTGGAGGGTGCATACGGATTACATTCTGAAGCAGGGCATCCGTGTTTGGGTTCGGGTTATTCAGCTGAACAATTTGGGCCAAAATAGTCATCTGAGTAGCCAATTGTTGAAGTGCATTCGCCACCCCAACGTCTGCGTTGTTCCCCTGACCATCTGACTGGTCATGCTGACTCTCGGTGTCGGGATGCACCGAGTTCGACAAACTGGGGTTGGTCGACCCCGCAACTGAACTGATGGAAACGGCCGCGCCACGACCTCTTCCTCGCCCACGGCCACGACCACGGCCACGGCCCCTACCAGCTGACATACTGAAGAACACATAAGTCACGTAAGCACAATTCAATCACGCATCAACAAAGTGTCCGATTCTCAAGAATACCGATAAAAGGAAGCAAAACGAAAAAGGAAACACCAGAAGAGTGAGAGGTCTTACAAGTACCGGTCGCACTGTGATGATGGCAGAGTAGTGATACTATGGACAATTAACGACTCGATCGACCCAAAAGACCGACAGCCTAGGTATCCATAGATCTAAGCTCCGATACCATATTCGGTAACACCCCTAAGTTATTCAGGGATATTACAGCGCCGTAAGCCCCGCCGTGGGACCCACAAGGCTAAACATACGCGGAACCATAAATTTTGACCGATAAGGTCTACACACAATGGAATGAAAAACGATACAAAGGTATTCAAAATATAACCAATGTATTCACAAACATCACAACTCAATTCAATACTTCGGCAAACACAGGCCGGAACATCAAGGAAAAAGGAAAACAATACTCGAGTATTCAATAGCCAATCCAGTACAACAACACTGAACGGGAAACTCCAACCATAACTGGAAGAAAGACACAGTATCAAACTTGCCCACCATCTTTATGCCGACCCGATACCTACCCGTCCGCTCTCCTGGAACCTGAAATACATGAAACGTATTTCCCCCATAAAGGGGTTAGCCGTCGAATAGCTAGTGCAAGCATATCAATATGAAACACAATACTCCTCGACAATAAAGTAAATGTAACCGTCAATTCATCAATTCAAGACTAGTATTCCGGAATAACTAAATCTCATAGCATCACAACAAGACGTATATGAATACCGTGGAACCGCACCAGAGGCTACGGAACCCTTAGGGGACCTGTCGGCCCGCCCCAAAGTGGTTCGTTCATATCATCCGTCATCAATACATATATGATCAACCGTGGAACCGCACCAGAGGCTACGGAACCCTCAGAGGACCCGTCGGTCCCGGAGTGGTTAATTCATATTATCCATGGAATCGCACTGAGGCTACGAAACCCTCAGAGGACCCGTCGGCCCGTCCCGGAGTGGATATAAATAATCATGCCATTAATATTTCATACTTTCAAAGTCGAGAACGCACATTCATAAATATATACTTGCCTTTGAGACATCGAGAAATCGAACGGAGGAAAGGTATGAGTTCGGTAGGTCCGAGAACGCGCTTTCGGCACCTAAACGATTCGCAAGGAATATGACAATTAATTATCCATACTCAAATTATACGAAGAGACTCCCGAAACTCGTCTACGATTCAAGAAAATATACGGGTGGATAACTAAAGGTTGGGAAATCGCCCAAACTCCCCACAAGTCCGAAAACGGCACAATCCAACCCGTAAAATCGGAAGAAAACACTCATACGGTATAGATATATCAAAATCTCATGGTTCTCAAGCTTCAATCGGATAAAACGGACGAATCTACGAAAACCCCCAAAATCCAAACCAAAATTCAAAGTGTTCTTGAATAATCTTTCAATAATCCGATGAATACTCAAACATGTCCATAATTACGCATATATCACACCATACACCATGATTTAATCATCCAAAACGTCAATACCCACACAAAATCGAGAAGTCAAGATGTCGAAGAAATTACCTCTTGAATACCCAAGCTCTATGATCCAAGGAATACGTGTTAGATCGACTATCCGGGCTTCCCAACCGAGTGAAAGTGGTAAATCTTCAACACACAAGTGATGGATATGAAAAGAACTCCTCCATCAAACTCTCTCTCTCGCGGTGGAAGAAGGAAGTGGAGGAGAATGGCTGAAATCTCGCTTAAAAGGCTGAATTATGCAGTTGACCGCATTGTGTGCCGCGGCTCAGCCCAGGTGTGCCGCGGCACAGGCCTAAAAATTGTTCCCAGGTTTCGGAAGTGTGCCGCGGCTCAGCTCAGGTGTGCCGCGGCACCGGGTACAGGCGGTTTTTGCCTGAGGATACAACACCAGTGTGCCGCGGCTCAGAATAGGTGTGCCGCGGCATTGGCTCGGCAGTGTGCCGCGGCACTTCCGGGCAGCCGCGGCACCCTGATACGCCGCCGGCTGTTTTAGGAAATGTGTGTGCCGCGGCGCACACTCCTTGTGCCGCGGCTCACACCCCCTTTGGGTCCCAAAATGATGAAAAAATGACCCGGAAAGAGAATAAAAGCAATATGGTTCAATGTTTGGGCATCAATAACACGAAATAGAAGTACGGGAACCCCAAAACGGTGGTTCCAAGCAATGATTACAAGGGTTCGCCCAATAAATCACGATTCGAAGAACAAGAAGAGGTTGAAATGACATGACTTTCGAACGGGTATTACAGAATAAACTCCCAAAAAGTCAACTCTAGGGAAACAAGAAAAATACCTTGATCCGGCGAAGAACAAAGGATTAAATGATGTCAAACACATGAATTATACTAAGATTAATCATACTCGTCTTGGATTAATCAACAAATACGGAACGAATCGGACAAAGACCCAAAAACCCCAAAATTTCCCCAAGAATAGGGTTCCACGAGATTTACCTTGATTAAGGATGAAGAACAAGTGTTGGTGTTGTTAATCCACACCAAGAACTCAAGGAAAATGATCTCAGAAGTGATTGGAGGAAGAAATCGCCCTCAAATCGCCCTTGGAATCGTCGGCCGCAAAGAGGAGATGAAAAGAGAAAGAAATGAGATGCCCAAGTCAACTCTCTGGTTTTTATATCCACAGAGTTATTAGCGTGCGCTAACCTTCAAGGTTAGCGTGCGCTATCTACCAAAAACCCAGTCCAGAACCTACGGTTCTGGACCGTTAGTGTGCGCTACCAGGAAGTAGCGTGCGCTAACCGCCCCTCGATAGCGCACGCTATCGGGCCATAGCGTGCGCTACCTGAACATCAACCGAGTCCAGAAACATTCTCGCTGGCATCGATCGCCGATTAGCGCGCTACCGCCACCAAGGCGCTAAGTCCGAACAATAGCGTGCGCTAGAAGAACATCTTAGCGTGCGCTAGAACAACTCTCCAGAGAGCAGAGGGCAGAAGCAGACTACTGCCACTGCTGTGCCCGAGTCACTAGCGCGCGCTACAAAACAAGCATAGCGTGCGCTACCAAGGACGCTAGCGCGCGCTAACTAACATCCATAGCGTGCGCTAGGCAGCTGGATGCAAAACGACCCAAACATCCGAAACACACGAAACACGATCGTAACAACAAATGGAAGCTCGCAACACGCATAATAACAAAGTTAAACGGACTTACGGGGAACACGAAACAACGGTTTCGAACGAGATTCGCAAGAATCGAACTTAAATGCGGAAAAGTCTCCAAAAGGCACGGAACTCAGCAAAATGACACAGAAATGAACTCGGATGTCAAAAGTGTAGAATGAACCATTCTCAGAGTGATGAAACGGTCACAGGAGAGCCGTTAAAACGGACTCCTGCCAAAAAAAAAGAAATTTACCGAAAATCAAAAATTGCGGATATTACATTCTACCCTCCTTAAAAGAAGTTTCGTCCCGAAACTTAAAATAAGTAGGGAGGAGCAATATCCCACCAGGAACATCTCAAACAAATACACAAGAACCGTGCAACTTATGCCCACCGGAGAAACGTTATAAGAAACGTGAAGGAACGTACGGCGTGGAAAAACGCTCAACGACAACCATCACAATGCTACAAGCGGGGCATAACACGATCAACAAGTGCCAAGCACCACCAAATAGATAACGCAACCAAGTCAATTATCCGAACCATCAAGAGACAAAAGGCACCTATTACAAGAAAAGACGCACAGTCGAAAAAATAGAAATGACACATACAACGATCCGCAAAGGTAACCACGGAGAACTCCGACCATGCCGAAATTCTCGAAAACCACATTAGGCATCTCCATGTCCCTTCGGAGCAGAGACGCAAACTCGATCTCCAAACCTCTCAGCTACCATCTCGCAATGCACGGCTCGGTGTCCCAAATGACCACAATCGAAACAACTGACCAATGGTGAACGACAATTCTTCGCGGTATGAGATCAGACAACAAAAAATCAAACAACCATGATTGAATAACAATGATCGAACAACAACTATCAAACAACAACGATCGAACAACAACGATCGTACACCAACGACTGAACAACAACGATCGAATAATAACGGTCGAACAACGACTCCAAAGTTCACACTTCAACTCAGGATATTAAAAGAACTTGTAGAAACTAACAGACGTTACTTTCGAACAAGGTTCACAAGAATCGAACCGAACCCGGGAAAATCACAATGATAAATAGATTGATCCGAAACAAGTCACAACCTGTTTGAACGATGACAATTGAGATAGCAAACAAGTTCAGAAAGTATCAACGAACACGAGCGAGTCGATCGAATTGAGAAAGAGAAAATGCAGAAGTCAAAATAATACGGCTATTACATTAAAACTTTTATAAAAGAAATGTCGTCCCCGAGACTCACAACACGGAAATAAGGTAGCAAAACAACAAGCAACCAACAGAAACATCTTTCAAGGGCCTCTCCAAGTCGATCCTGACAACGATGCTGAAGTTCGTACCCCGGAAGACTCGGTAGTCAGCTCGCAAAACTGGGTTCTGAGTCCCACGAGTCCACACTTGTAACATGCTACTGCCGGGGAAGGACAATTTGTACGTACATGCCCCCGGCACATTACGGTTGACGCACCTCGACTCGGCATACCGAAAACACAACTGCTAGGTACAATGGAATATAACACCGCAAAACAACATACTGAAGATGCCAACTCAGCATAACGCATCAACAAATTCAAAAATCACAATAGCGACGACATCGTTCGATGATTTCAACGGTCGAACGACAACCAGCATACAATTACCAAACATCACGAAACAACCCCGTATGTACACAATCATACAAACCCAAGCTCTAACAGCTCGCACAGGCGTGATTACCTGCAAATCACCACGAAGCGACAACATTCAATACCAACCTCGCACCTCTAACAGAGGGCTAACACAATAAATGCGTGGCGAACGACTCAACGCTCACACCACCAATTTAATCACAACTTGGAGGGCTAACACCCTAACGACAATACTAACATCATACACACTTTCTCTGACCACAAGCAGGAAGTGATAGGTTTTGAAAACGAAACTACCTTTTGAAAATAATTTTGGAAACACCAGTTGATCTTGAGTATCACCTTTCAAAAAGTAGTACAAACATCGTTATCGAGACCTTGAAAAAACATCTTGCGTTTGAAAAAAAAATGAGGACACTTTTCTTTAAGTTAAAATTTTTTCAGAAATATTCAACCTTCGGGTCTAAGCAAATGCGTTTCTAAATCATTGGAATTTTCTCAAAATATTTCGGTCCTCAAAGTGGAATAATTTTGAAACATAGTGCGGCACTAGTAGGCACCTTGAAGGTACTGCGAGAAAGTAATACATTTTAAAAGTACGTATCGAGATTTATTTTCTAAGACACTCAAGGTTTTTCAGAAATCCAATAGGCCAGAATGCCCAAAATTTACACATATCAACATTCGCTTAAACACATTGTAGCACACGCATCAAATCGTTCAAAATCAAGACAATACATGTCTTTTACCGGAAAACAAACAGTCGATAATACTTTAGCAGCGCTACCGCTCCTCATATAAACAAAATATGAGAGTCAAATATCCACATATCACGAAATCAAAATCCACAGAAGGATTCCATCACTTAACAACTAATCATACAAGTAGTTCATGTCACACGAGGCACAACACAAAGAAGGGAGACTTACATCCACAAGTCGCACGAAGATGATTATCGCCCCACGATACTAATCACGACCAAAAAACTCAGACGAAACGTCGCGACACAACTCAGTCAGATAAAATCCGACGAGACAAAACTCAACAGACACAACTTGACCCGAAAGCCTAGGTTTCCACAACCTAAGCTCCGATACCATTTATGTAACACCCCCAATCCGCTCAAGGATATTACACGTCGTAGGACCTTTCCTCAAGGTTCTACCAGGCTGGTAACAAAATCATACATCTCAACAACGCCTTTAAGGCTAAAAGACTCAGTAGATCTGGTCTTTCAATAAATATATACAACTCAATCTCAATACATGCCCACGTAGGGTTCAAATACAACACACTCCCGTACAACGGGGAAAGAATACTACAGCAGAAATAAAATGCGACTGAACCAATACAACAACGTACGGGTCCTCATGTGATTAGTATCATTCATATTTCGTCATCCTTCATGCCGACCTTGTGCTATGCTCCCCAAATCCTGAATGCAATACAGACATCCACCCCCCGATTACTCGGGGTTAGCAAAATTCTACTATTTTGCTAGTGCAAGTACATAACCATACGAAATGTAACAAACAAACGGAAATCACGAATCAGGTACGACAATTAACTACAAAAGCCATCCCGAGAAGTTTTATTAATTAGAAAGCAATCACTGAAGTGTTTGAAAATAAATTCCTCATCTCGGGGATTTTAAAAGTAGAAACCTTGTTGGACTTCAAGTCCTTAGTTGAAAAATAACCATTTCAAAAATGAATGGGTATCGGCCCAAAATCACTTTTCTTAAAACGACCTTTATAAAACCATTGGGATCTCGTCCCAAATATCATCAAATCACAGTACACGAAAACAGTAGCAAGGTCCGTTTTAAAACATCAAAACCCACAACCAAAGGACTAAACACAAACGACAATATTCTAGTGCCATCCTAGCCAAGTAGGCCAAATGAACAATTTACCTCTTACACACTTAGTCAATGCATGTAATCATGAAATCACCATTCAAAAACACTCGTTTCCGGAAACTCCAATATCAAAACACATTTATAAAATGCACCACAATTAACCGTCGATCCACGTCTCTGTGGACCCCTATCGAGACCCCGTCGGATCTAACCCGTAGTGGTTAAAAGCAAGCTCGTCGATCCATGTCTCTGTGGACCCCTACCGAGACCCCATCAGATCTAACCCGTAGTAAGCACACACACACACACACACTTTACTCATGTAATACTAATATGCTAAGAATGTAAGTTCATTAAGAATACATACTAGAGATGGCCACTTATGCGACACCGTTATCATACTCATCACAATACCTCCATCGTGAACAATTAATCACGACCCAACAACACAATTAACACGGAATACACGATTCCACAACATTAAACAAGCAGGGGTATCATTAAAACCCTCGATGTTCAAAATAACCAAATCATAATCAACTCACACGAATCATATTCACGAGGGTAAACCAACCATCGTAAATCCAACATGTAAACTCTATTTGCAGGACACAAATCGTATAAGAAAGATACTTGCCTCGAAACCACGATCGAAACGACACCGCGAACGCTACGAGAATAACACCACACGAATTACCAATACCAAGCGGAGATCAACTCGGAATCCTCGAGCACCTATAATCCTCCGGAAGAATCAATAAAAACATGATTACGATGAGGATCAAGACCAAAATCAACGGAGACCACAACAAACTATCGAAGGAAAATTCATTCGAACATTTAATCGAACATTAAATATTCACTACACCTCAAGAACACCGAAATCATCATTCGGGTTGAAACGAACCGAAGTTATGGATATAAAATCCATAAAACATATTTAACAACATCATTGGACAACAATCGGTTTATCAAAACCGAAAGGAAAACAAAATTAAGAATAAAACTCCCAAAAAGTCAACTCTAGGGAATAAAATAAATACCTTGATCCGACGAAGAACAAAGGATTAAATGATGTCAAACACATGAATACTACTAAGATTAATCATACTCATCATGGATTAATCAACAATACGTAACGAATCGGACAAAGACCCAAAATGCCCAAAATTTCCCCAAGAATAGGGTTCTAGGAGATTTACCTTGATTAAGGATGAAGAACTATTGGAACATTTTGTTCCATACATGTATTTATAATGTTTTGATGATTAAAGTTGCTAAACAAAACAAAACAACAAAGAGACGAAGCAAATCATCGAAGAAAACGAAGTAGCAAAAAGGTGTTCTGAACCTACTTAGCGTACGCAATGAAGATACAATAACGTACGTAATGAGAGGCAATTAACGTACGTAAGAGATGCATGTTAACGTATGTTGCTACCCAAAATATTATCCGGAGATAGATATTGCTGGATGAGTGGATAGCAAACAAATGCGAGAACACTTCTGTGAGAAAAGTAAATAACACAAGGTTTGCCAGGGTTGTTAGTCCCGGGCTTGAATGCTCTCGCGAGATATTATTAATACAAATATTCAGAGATACAAGTATTAATGTAAGAATACAATTACAATGAGTGTAAAGATTCTTGTTATCTTAGCTAGTGAGCGTGTAGATTGCCGGAAGAACCAGACATGATGCTCTGTGAGTTCTTGTAACAACGTAGATGAGCTGAGACGGTGGTGAGAGATCGACAGTCTCTCACGGCATATATTAGCTATATGTTTAGGCTCCTGGACTTGTATGTCTCTTAGAATCTGCACTGTGGAGACTTCTTGCCTCTGCCGACCGTCTTCTGGATGAGAGGTTCTGAGAGAGAAATCCTGAGGTTGATTCAGGAGAGAAAGCTGGGAGCTTGATGGGATGTATGTTCTTCTGTATTTCCGTGAATGAATTCGTAATATAAGTGAACGAATTGGGAACTGAACGTGGAACCTTTTTCCAGTAGAAGGAGGTTCTCTATTTATAGGACTTGGATATGCCGGGCGATCGCCTTTGCTGCATTATAATAAGCAGGTTATCGTCTTTTAGCACATGGGCTTGTCTCCTTAAAGTATGCGGGAGTTGCTGGCAGTCAGCTGTGCGGTCTAGTGAGAAGCCTGCACGTGTCTGAGTTGCTGTCACGGGCGGTCCCACCTTGTGCCTTTCGGCGGGCTTGTCGGTAGGTAAAGCCGCCCTTGTCAGAGACAGCTGTTGGTGGTCAACGATCCGTGAAATGCGGATCTTGTCTCGGATCTGCACATGGGTGTTGTTTCTAGTCTTCATGGACTTAACACGGACGATGGTCCCTGTTCGGCGTATAGGACGGTCGTCCCAAGGTGGGCACTAGAGTCGATAGCTAGGTGCCAAGGGGCGATCGCCTTGGGAGTCGATCGCTAGCTACCTGAAGGTGGTCTAGTATCTTCGTTTAGGCAAGTCCGGCCATAGCTTGATTGGTTGTGGACTCAGTCGCTCGGCAGTGTACTTGATCGCCTGTCGAGGTAAATAAATCTCGACACAACAATTGCCCCCCAGCTCGCTCCTATGTTGGAAACATGGGGTGAGGTGATTTTGCTGGTGATCGCTGAAGTTTGACGAGTGACTTTGCATTTTAATGAACTGGCGATCATCTTCGAGCTGATAGATTCTGAATTTGGATGACCTGG
Source organism: Orobanche coerulescens (assembly GCA_033398695.1). NCBI lineage: Eukaryota > Viridiplantae > Streptophyta > Magnoliopsida > Lamiales > Orobanchaceae > Orobanche > Orobanche coerulescens. The sequence continues at coordinate 60,452,605 of CM065803.1, forward strand.
TTGGTCGCTGAAAAGAGCGGGAGATGGCAGCGGATGCGGAAGAGTCTCCAGGATACGTGTTGGGTTCCTGCTGGGGTAGACCGACGGTCATTAATGACTCCTAGTCTGACGCGCCCTTGAAAAGACACGTACGAGGATTTCAAGGGGGTCAATAAATGCAACGGTTGCGCTTCGACCCCTGAGATTCCCCTTAATTGCACAAGAGCCCCTGCCACCTCCTATAAAAAGGCGTAGTGTTGCAGTGTTCATTCTTACGTGCATTTATCGGAGAAAGAAGGTTTTGCTGAAGATTTTCCTGGAGATTCTGCTGCCGCTCGTCGATCAATTCAATCTTGGGTAAGACGAAAACTCTTTTTCTCCTCTTTTCTTCAAAAAATGGCTGGAACATCTTCTTCATACGGAGCGGGCACTTCCTCCACCGCTGGGACTTCTAATGTCCGGGGAGGATCCTCCGCTGAGTTCCATCTGGAGACGTCCGTAGAAGCTATCCACGCTGGCATCGACCCCGCGGAAGTCGAGGCGTTATTTAACGAGGCCGACGTCGCTAGGGAGGCGGCGGTTGAGCATCGACGGTCACAGATGGAGAGGGATCTGGCGGTGAGAGCCTATTGGGAGCAGCACAGCGCCTTTGGCCAGGCCTACGTGGCTTTTGCCGAGCATATGGAGAGGTTGGCTGGTCCACCTCCTCGATTCGATTTCCGGGAGTACTCGATCGCTAATCCTTATCAGCCTCCTAAGCGATCGCTATTTCGGGCTGCGCAGCGATCTCTATGGTCTCTTGGCCAAATCAGGAGTTCGGCGACCAGGAGGGATCTGGCCGTCTGGAGGACGAAGTTCCATATCCCTTCAGATGTGGAACTCTTTGTGCCGGCCGAGAATAAGAGAGTCGATCAGCCTCCGGAGGGGATGGTCACTGTGAACGAAGCGATCATGGAGGCGGGGTTGCGATTTCCTTTGTCGTTCTCCATCTCCCATCTTCTGGATGCTTGGAATTTGGCGCCGCTCCAGCTAACGCCGAATGCTTGGCTTTAGATTATCTGCACTCTGACCTTGTTCGGCGGTCACCGACTGTATCGCCTCCCTTCCCCGTCGGAGATGAGCCACTTGTTCAAACTGACAACTCAGAAAGGGTCGGTCGGAGGCTATCATATTCAGGGTCGATCTGGTCGGGTGATCCTTGGAATCCCGAACAAGGTGCGGGTTGATCTGACGAAGTGGTTCTAAGTTGCCGGTGCCTGGAAAGCCTCAGCGAGCGACAACCCCACCGGCGAGCTGAACATACCCACTAGCTTTCGGGAGAGAAATCCCGGTAAGGGTTCAAACTCTCCCTTGGTTTGGATATGTTCTGAACTGATCTAATTTGATTTCGTTTTTGCGGGTTTCCATATTCCGGCGATCGAGGAGCTGCCTTTTGATTTCCTGGTCGTCTGGGAGCAGATACGAAGTTTGCCGGACGATGAATTAGACGCTAACCGGATCAACAAGTAGAGTCGTCGGTTGTCCGCTCGCCTATTCCGTTTTCCGAGACATCTCTCGGTCTCAGGTACAAATTTCTACGATCTCCATTTGTTGGGCAATCGTCCTGTCGGAGGGATATGACTAACTGTGGCTTGATTGCTCTTATTGCAGAGGTTCATTTTCCTCGCTTTCTGGAGCCCCCATCGGAGATAGATATGTCGAACCCAGGAGTTTTGGGCCGTCTCCGCCAGATGAAGTCATCTCGGGCTCCTCCTGTGGCGATACCTATTATTCCGGAGGTGGAGCCTCGTGTAGAGCCGATCGTGGCTGAGGAGGAAGTTCGTGAGGAGGCGCTTCGGACGAATCGTAAACGTCAGAGGTCGGGAGAAACTCCAGTTTCTGCCCCTGCTAGTGAGGTGCCGATCGCCGCGCCTCCGATCACTGTTGTTCCTCCAGCGACTGAGACCGCGCCCTCTGCGACTTTCTTGCGGGAGATGGCGATCGCCGATGCTGAGACCCCTCGTGGGAAACCATACTTCGGCCGCGATCCCGAGAGAGCCAAGAGGTAAACTTTGCTTGTTGAGTTGAAACTGGTTACTCGCGTAGGAGATGTGTTAACTTTTTTGTGTTGATGCAGGATCCGTCGCACAGATCCATCTTGCCCGCCGATGGTGTTGGATTTCTTAGCGAGTCGATCTCCTCGCCAGTCCTGTGACATCCCGCAATACGTCAACCGGGCCGCTTCTGCTCTACCGAAGGCCTGGACGACCGATCTAGATGCGATCACTCGTCAGCGATCTGGGAGTACAATGCAGGCTGTTCTCGCCCTTTCTCTCCAGACGGCGACCATGGCTGCCCAGGCTGCGCAGGAGTTTGAGGGGCGTCCTTCCACTATTCGCTTGTAGGCGGATCTCGAGGCGGCTCGGAAAGAGAACGCCGAGTTCGCCGACAAGATTGTGGCAATGGAGAAGGACTCCTTGGACGCGGCTAAGCGGGCGAGCCAAGAGCTTGAGCTGGCGAGGAAGGAGGCCGAGATGGCTCGGGTGATGGTTGATCGATTTCGGGACCGGATGACAAATGTCGTACGCTCGCAGAAGGTCGCTGAGACGGAGGCTGATCGACTGAAGGTGACCGTCGCTCGGCTGACTAGCGAGCTGGCAGAGTCGAGGGAAAAGGTGGCTGCGAGGGAGGCCGAGCTCCAAGGTGCGCAACAGGCGATGGCGGAGCTGAAAGGGGAGGTGGAGGTGACCAAGGCCGATCCCTTTCTTAATTTGGAGTTTGTCAGCGAGTTTGCCTATTATATGGCATTCGCTGACTCGATCCGAGCTGCTAAGAAGGGAGGGCTGGAGGTCGGCCCTCTTGCTGAGAATTTCAAGGCGTATGCACTGGAGCATCCTCTCCATCCTGCTTTCTCCTTGCCGATTTTGGACCTCGCGGACCTCGGTGTGGATCTGAGTTGGTACCCGATCCCGGCAAACCTTATCCATCCTGATGCTCCGGAGGACGGGGGAGGCTGTTCCTCAGGCTGGCGAAGGGTCGCGGACAGATCCGGTGGCCGAAGGCGAAGGCCGGGCTGGGGCCTGAGGCTCTTTTCTTTTATTGTAGTTAGCTTTTTGTCTTGTAGTTTTGTAGCTTTCTTTTGTAGTACTTAGGCCTTTGGGCGACCTTGTATGTACTTCCGAAACTTCAAGTAATAAAATGACTGTTTGATTCTCCGAGTCTTTACTTGAATGATTGCTTTAAACGAAAGGCGTGCGGTCTTGGCCTGGAGGAGTCCTTGCGCGGGGCAGCGTCGAATGATTCAACTCCACGTCCGCAGCTTGTTAGCTCTGCTTCCACCTCGGCCCGCCATGAAGATGGCGACCCTCGACGGTGTACGTTGAGACGGGGGTAGGGACGCATCGCATTGTCCGAGAGGACCCACCATGTTAAATGATGGACCTCCGGGGTCGGGCGAACGTGTCCACAAATTAGTTTTGGAGGGCCCTCAGACTACGCCGACCTCGTATTTAAACGAAGGGCGGGCGATCTTGGCCCAAAGGGACCTTGCATGGCCTAAACAGTCGGTTCCATCGACTACCAGGACCATGGTTGCACTCTTCTACCTCGGATCATCATGTTAGGTGCCGACCTTCAACGGTGTACGTTGTGCGGGGGAGGCGATCTCGTGCCTTAGTCCATCGTGTTAGATGATGAACTATAGATGGCGAGCGAGTCCTCCGGTTTGCTTTGGAGAGACCTTCGGCTACGCCCGCCTCGTATTTAAACGAAGGGCGAGCGATCGGAGCCCAAAGGAACCTTGCATGGACGGATCGTCGGTTTAATCGATTTTCGCGACCATGGCGGCACTCTTCTACCACGGGCCATCATGTCAGATGACGATCCTTGAAGGTATACGTTGTGCCAGGGAGGTGATCGCAGCCCAGGTCCATCGTGTTGATGACGAACTTTGGAGGGCGAGCGAGTTATCCTCTTTTTCGGAGCGTTAGCTCAGGCAGTAGCCTTTGGTTTGATGAGGCGGGAAAACGGGGAGAGTCGTCCGAAGTTCCCTTCTCTTGACTGAAGTGTTTAGATACGGTCGCCGAGGTTGATCAAGGGGTCGGCTCGTATGAGCTTTCCAGCCTGTTCGCGTTCGACTCGGGCGACCGTGTTGGGAGATTGGTGGGGCTCCGGCTAAGACAATAAACTGCCCAACTTGCCCTCCTCGAACAATCTCCAGAGCTGTTTGAGGAGGTCGCGGCAGTGGTTGGTGTTGTGGCCGGGACTCTTGTGGTAGGCACAATATTGATTGCGGTCCAGATGACCGTGGTCCCTTATCGGCTTTGGCTTGCGTAGCGGTTGGCGCCCCTTGATGGCGTGGAAAATGTGGGCCAGAGTTCGATTGAACGTGTGGAGGAGGTGGGCTTCCACACCCTCGTTGGCCTTGTGGCCGCCAGATGGCTTGGCGACCGTTTTCTTGGCTTTGGCGATCGCCGACTTTCGTGCAGGAGGAGGCATTTCCTCGCCTAGGTGGAGGGCGAGTAGCCTTTGCCTGGCCAGAAAGTCGGCAGCCTTAGCGCGGAAGATCGCGTAGGTTGGGGGGATATCCTTGGAGAGATGCCTAAACATGGGTGAATGACCGTAGAATCCCCCAGGACTGAATAGAGAGCGAGATCGTCACTGACGGGTTCGCCAGTGAGGATGATCTCGTCCACTCGGTCGATGTAATCTACATCGGATTCGTCTTCCCCCTGCCTGATTTTCATCATGCGGTGGGGGCCTTCTGGCTTAGCGACCTTGGCGGCGAAGTAAGACGTGAAGTCGCTCGCCAGTTTCTCGAAAGAGATGATCAATCGTGATGGTATTGAGATGTACCACCTATGGTCCAGCTCGCCCAATGTTAACGGGAAGATTCGGCACGTGGTCGTGTCTGATGCCCCACACCCCGTCATGTAGATACGGAACTTACTTAGGTGGGTTTCGGGGTCCGATCTCCCTTCATACAGAGGTGTCTTGGGAGGAGCTATCCTCGGTTTCACGGGGACGAGCTCGATGTGGACCGCAAGTGGCTCGGTCGGCCCGATGATCTTTTTGCTGGTGCTTGCCCCAGTGTCCAAGAGTGCTCTCATCTCGTCGAGCCGGTGTTGCATAGCGGCCATCGCCGTGGCCTGGCTGCTCGCGGCTATGCGCTGGGAGCGGGAGCCGAGGCGATCAAGTACTGACCCCCTGGCGTTTGGAGTGGGAGCCAAACGGTATACTTGTGTTCGGCTAGAAGTTGGGTATGCCGAACTCCTGGTGACGGACTTGGATTCCGTCGTCTCGTGGTTGGGTCTAGAATGCCCCGGTCGCCATGATGGGTCGCTTCCCAGGCGGCTGAATACGGAACCGTCCGGATTGGCGAGAGCCTTTCCTCGCGAATCGGGGCTTTCTGACGAGCGCTCGCCTAGCAGGCCCCTGAATTTCCGTTTGCCCACGCGGCGGATGGCCGAGGGAGTTAGTGCGGGCGACGCGCATGCTCTCTGTCGCTCCTTTAGGATGGCCATAGCCTCCTCGCTCTGTTCCTCGGTTTGGAACTGGTCGAGTGAGAGGTTGGGGCCATCCCTCAGGTGCGGGATCGAGAGTCTCGCGTTGATGCGGCTTCCCCCGTCCGTCGGCTGGGGTTCGGATTGAGCCGGGGTATGGTGTCCTGCGGTTTGGAGAGCGGCTCTCTTCGATGTACCGGCGGACGTCATGATTCTGAAGGCTTTTTTGAAGCGCAGTGAGTGTCACTTCAAGTATATGCCCCGAGTACAGTGAGTGTTCTTCGGGATGGTAGGAATGAAAAATGAAGGTCTAGACCCCGCCCTTCCTCTAGCGCCAATTGTTGCTACCCAAAATATTATCCGGAGATAGATATTGCTGGATGAGTGGAGAGAAAACAAATGTGAGAACACTTCCGTGAGAAAAGTAAATAACACAAGGTTTGCCAGGGTTGTTAGTCCCGGGCTTGAATGCTCTCGCGAGATATTATTAATACAAATATTCAGGGATACAAGTATTAATGTAAGAATACAATTACAATGAGTGTAAATATTCTTGTTATCTTAGCTAGTGAGCGTGTAGATTGCCGGAAGAACCAGACATGATGCTCTGTGAGTTCTTGTAACAACGTAGATAAGCTGAGACGGTGGTGAGAGATCGACAGTCTCTCACGACGTATATTAGCTGTATGTTTAGGCTCCTGGACTTGTATGTCTCTTAGAATCTTCACTGTAGAGACTTCTTGCCTCTGCCGACCGTCTTCTGGATGAGAGGTTCTGAGAGAGAAATCCTGAGGTTGATTCAGGAGAGAAAGCTGGGAGTTTGATGGGATGTATGTTCTTCTGTATTTCCGTGAATGAATTCGGAATATAAGTGAACGAATTGGGAACTGAACGTGGAACCTTTTTCCAGTAGAAAGAGGTTCTCTATTTATAGGACTTGGATATGTCGGGCGATCGCCTTTGCTGCATTATAATAAGCGGGCGATCGTCTTTTAGCACATGGGCTTGTCTCCTTAAAGTATGCGGGAGTTGCTGGCAGTCAGCTGTGCGGTCCAGTGAGAAGCCTGCACGTGTCTGAGTCGCTGTCACGGGCGGTCCCACCTTGTGCCTTTCGGCGGGCTTGTCGGTAGGTAAAGCCGCCCTTGTCAGAGACAGCTGTTGGTGGTCAACGATCCGTGAAATGCGGATCTTGTCTCGGATCTGCACATGGGTGTTGTTTCTAGTCTTCGTGGACTTAACACGGACGATGGTCCCTGTTCGGCGTATAGGACGGTCGTCCCAAGGTGGGCACTAGAGTCGATCGCTAGGTGCCAAAGGGCGATCGCCTTGGGAGTCGATCGCTAGCTACCTGAAGGTGGTCTAGTATCTTCGTTTAGGCGAGTCGGCCATAGCTTGATTGGTTGTGGACTCGGTCGCTCGGTAGTGTACTTGATCGCCTGTCGAGGTAAATAAATCTCGACACAACAACGTACGTAATATGTTCAAATCAGATGAACGTTGGGAAGAGTCAAAGTCAGAAAAGCAGCAACGGATATATGACGTCAGCAATGACGTATAAGTTAACGTACGTAATGAAGGATTGGCTAACGTACGTAAGGAAAGAAACGAATGTCACTGGACTAAGACTGGCACGTGCTAACGTACGTAATATATGACGGTTAACGTACGTAACGCTGTTAGCGTACGTAATGGAAGGCAGATAGCGTACGTAAACAAGTATGAAGGTGCAACGGCTAGTTTGGGTGATGAAGGCTATAAATACCACATCTTTGGTATCATTCCATACAACAACTTCAAGTATACGAGACATTTATATGAGATTCATATTGATATTATTGTTGTTGTAATATTGAGCTTATATTGTTAGTTTGAGTGTTTATACATTCAACATTATACACGAGAGGCAAAAGAAAAGATACGATTAGATTCGGTATTATTAGGATCAAGGATCCGGCATTATTAGAATCGCAATCGCTATCTTCGTGAGGTTTATCTAGTACCGATATAAAGCTAGAGAGGTTGATTCCTTGTCCTACGAAAAGGAAAACGGTTTAACTTGGACCGACGCAAAGACATGTACGAGTGGTTTATCACGGACCAATAGAAGACGTGATTGTAACGGTTATCCCTCGACTGATAGAAGAGAGGTGCAGAGGTTTTTATCTTGAACCTATTGAAAAAGATACCGATAGAGGACATAGGCTCGTTTATAGCCAAACCTCTATAAATTCGTGCGTCATTTAATTTCCGCAACTTATTTTACACTTCCGCAACACGGCGCATATTCCGATCTCGATCCAACAATTGGTATTGGAGCGGTTCCTCCAATACACGGCTTAACATCCGAGGAGTCGATCCAAATGGCTTTCCAATTTGCTCCAGTCGAAGGCCTTGCTCTTAACCGACCACCATTTTTTGATGGCGCAAACTTCATGACGTGGAAGAAAAAGATGTCGATCTTCATTCGTGCTTATGATATAGAAATTTGGAAGATCATTTGTCTTGGCCCGAAAGTTCCAATCAAAACCAATGGATCTCTCAAGAGTTTCGAAGAATATAATGATGAAGATTGGAAAAACGACCATCTAAATTGTAAGACTACTCAATTTCTATTTTGTGCCTTAAATCCGAAAGAGATCAATCGTGTTTCATCGTGTGAGAGTGCTAAAGAAATATGGAAAATCCTTGAAATCACACACGAAGGGACAACTCAAGTCAAGGAGATGAAAATCAATATGCTTCTCCATGACTACGAGTTATTCATGATAAAAGGTGACAAGTCCATCACCAATATGCTCGACCGATTTTCGGTCATCACTAATGGACTTGCTTCATTCGGTAAACCATTATCTAGTAGTGAAAAAGTCAAGAAAATTTTACGATCACTACCTAGTGAATGGGACGGCACCGTGACCGCGATCATGGAATCTAAAGATCTCAATACGCTTGATTTTAGCGACCTCGTTGGTTCGCTAATTAATTATGAGATAGTTCTTAAATCACGAAGTGTCAAGCCAAAGCCGAAGGAAAGATCGATAGCCTTGAAGGCTAAAATGTCCAAAAATGAAGTAATCCCGGTTGAAGATAGCGATGAAGAATCGGCAAATTATGCCAAAAATATTAATAAGTTCCAAACCTTATTAAACCGGAGAAAGAAATACATCTCGGGCGAATCTAGGAAATTCGACAACTCTTGTCGATTATGTGGAAAACCAGGCCACTTTACTAAGAATTGCCGAGCTAAACCCAAGAAGGAGGTTCTCGTTGCAACATGGAGCGATGATGACGAAGATGATGATTTTATCAATCAAAATAATCTCGCTCTCATGGCCCGAAGTTCATTCGACGATAGCGATGTCGAAAGCCGGGTAAGTACGTCATCTCAAGATGAGTTATTTGAAGCATTCGAGTTATTACATACCCATTTCCAAAATGCTTTAAAAGAAATCAAATCCCTTCAAACGAAAAATAAATCATTGGAAAATGAGATTTCCAAAATTCTTGAAAAAGGGAAATTTATCGAGACCGATCATTCAAAATGCGTTGAAAACGAAAATATTTTAAAGAATGATCTTTTAAAAACTCAAACCGAGCTGAAAAAATTTAACAAAGAAATTCTCGTGTGGAAACTAGAAATTTGAACAAATGCTCTCGGTTTAGAAATTTACTTTGAATAAATAGGGGTTAGGATTCAAACCATGTTTTAAAAACGAATCCGTAAATTTAAAAATACCCCGGTGTGAAAAATGTTTGAAAATTGGGCACCATATTTCAAACTGTAAAAGCCCAAGACGGACGATTAAAATTAAAAAGATTTGGGTTCCTAAAGGAACAATTATTTCAAATATCGTCTATGTCTCAAATGAAAAACCAACTATAGGTTGGGTCCTCAAAAATTGATTTTCTTTAAAATATATTTTACTTAGGGGGAGTAATATTTTTTAAAAAAAAAGAGATAATATTTTCATGGGGAGTCTATACCCTATTCATTCATATAGTAATATTCATCATTCATATTTTATTTTTGGTATCATTATATTTATTTACACTTTTTGATGAAACAAAAAGGGGGAGAGAAAGGACAAAAATGGGATTAACCCTGAAAGGGGGAGAAAATCGAAGTTGAGTCGAAAAGATGAAATCCCAAAGAAAAATGGAAGTTGAAAGGAGAAAAGGAGAAGAAAAGTCGAAAAGTTGAAAAGAAAAATGAGGAGACGTCGAAAAGATGATGAAAATTCGAAATTCGAAAAGAAAAAGAAAAGGAAAGAAGGAGTCGAAAAAGAAATGGGAGAAGGAATTAACGAAACGGATAAAGTCGAGAACTATGGTTTGTACACATATACATATATTTGTATTTTTTTTGCCGGTAAATCCCATTGACGAAGTGTTGTTTTGTAATCATCAAAAAGGGGGAGATTGTTGGAACATTTTGTTCCATACATGTATTTATAATATTTTGATGATTAAAGTTGCTAAACAAAATAAAACAATAAAGAGACGAAGCAAAGCAGCGAAGAAAACGAAGTAGCAAAAAGGTGTTCTGAACCTATTTAGCGTACGTAATGAAGATACAATAACGTACGTAATGAGAGGCAATTAACGTACGTAAGAGATGCATGTTAACGTACATAATATGTTCAAATTAGATGAACGTTGGGAAGAGTCAAAGTCAGAAAAGCAGCAACGGATCTATGACGTCAGCAATGACGTATATGTTAACGTACGTAATGAAGGATTGGCTAATGTACGTAAGGAAAGAAACAAATGTCACTAGACTAAAACTGGCACGTGCTAACGTAAGTAATATATGAATGTTAACGTACGTAATGCTGTTAGCGTACGTAATGGAAGGAAGATAGCGTACGTAAACAAGTATGAAGGTGCAACGGCTAGTTTGGGTGTGAAGGCTATAAATACCACATCTTTGGTATCATTCCATACAACAACTTCAAGTATACGAGACATTTATCTGAGATTCATATTGATATTATTGTTATTGTAATATTGAGCTTATATTGTTAGCTTGAGTGTTTATACATTCAACATTATACACGAGAGGCAAAAGAAAAGATACGATTGGATTTGGTGTTATTAAGATCAAGGATCCGGTATTATTAGAATCGCAATCGCTACTTCGTGAGGTATATCTAGTACCGATAGAAAGCTAGAGAGGTTAATTCCTTGTCCTATGAAAAGGAAAATGGTTTAACCTGGACCGACGCAAAGACAAGTACTAGTGGTTTATCACGGACCAATAGAAGACGTGATTGTAATGGTTATCCCTCAACCGATAGAAGAGAGGTGCAGAGGTTTTTATCTTGAACCTATTGAAAAAGATACTGAGAGAGGACGTAGGCTCGTTTATAGCCGAACCTCTATAAATCCGTGCGTCATTTAATTTTCGCAACTTATTTTACGCTTCCGCAACACGACGCATATTCCGATCTCGATCCAACAAAAAATCGCCCTTGGAATCGTCGGCCGCAGAGAGGAGATAAAAAGAGAAAGAAATGAGATGCCCCGGCCAACTCTCTGGTTTTTATAGCCAAAGAGTTATTAGCGTGCGCTAACCTTCAAGGTTAGCATGCGCTATCGGCCAAAAACCCAGTCCAGAACCTACGGTTCTGGACCATTAGAGTGCACTAACCGCCCCTCGATAGCGTGCGCTACCTGAACATCAGTCGAGTCCAGAAACATTCTGTCCAATACTGGACTGCCGGATTAGCGCGAGCTACCGGCCACTCTGCGTGCGCTAAGTCCGAACGATAGCGTGCGCTAGAACAACATATTAGTGTGCGCTAGAACAACTCTCCAGAGAGCAGGGGGCAGAAGCAACTACTGCCACTGCTGTGCCCCAGTCACTAGCGCGTGCTACAAAACAAGCGTAGCGTGCGCTACCAAAGACGCTAGCGCACGCTAACTAACATCCATAGCGTGCGCTAGGCAGCCGGGTGCAAAACGACCCAAACACCTGAAACACATGAAACACGATCGAAACAACAAACGGAAGCTCGCAACACGCATAATAACAAAGTTAAACGGACTTATGGGGAACACCAAACAATGGTTTCGGACGAGATTCGCAAGAATCGAACTCAAATGCGTAAAAGTCTCCAAAAGGCACGGAACTCAGCAAAACGACCGAAACGAACTCAGATATCAAAAAGTGTAGAATGAACCATTCTCAGAGTGATGAAACGGTCACAGGCAAACCGTTAAAACGGACTCCTGCCAAAAAAAAGAAATTTACCGAAAATCGAAAATTGCGGATATTACAGTTGAGGGGTAACTAAGCAAATACTAGAGTTGTGACTATAGAGTTTACATAATATAAATAAGGGATCTATAACAAGGCGTTGTCGTAAGAATAATATTACACAACCTTGGGAAGAAGAAGAAAATCGCCCCCCCCTCCCCTTTAGATTCGGCTGCCCCTTTCTCGTGAAGAAGTCCCGTTTGAGCCATCCTGTGTTCTTTCCTTAGTTGATCTGATCAACAGTACAATCCTTCTAGCAAAGAATCATCTGTTGTACTGTTTGTCAATATTATTCATAAGGATCTAGCAACCCGACTTGTGCAATTGTTCGTTTGTGGATCACCAAAAGAGGATGGTGAATTTCACCAGCTTCTAGTCCGGGTCTATATCTATTCTTCATATTAAGGTAATTCGACGAACCTTTGTTAAATCAAATAAATTACTGTATTAAGATCCTTTCTTTTATTATTCTGCTGCGATTTTTGCTCATATTCGATGTATTAGATACATGAAAATCCCAACAGTGGTATCAAAGTCAACTTGCAAGTAATTTAATCATTTATGTAGAACGTGATTATGTGTTTTGAATATATAAATTGTGTTCTTGATCATATTTATAAAATAGAGATTTTATAAATATTTCTTATGATTAATTGATTAAATTGGATCGTCATAAATCAATTTTTTCGACTGTTTTGCAATTTTTCTTGTCCATAACTGTTTTGGAACAGGTCAGTTTTTGACGGTTTAGACCGGCGCGGGTCCGGGTCAGTTGCGAACTGCGGACTAGAACCTGCCGGTCGTGGTAAATTCGCAAAACAATTATGCTGCAAATGGGATTTGATCCCGCAGTGTCGGGCCCCATGGGCCGCGTCTCGCCATCTGAGTTCTGTTTAACCAAACAGTCTGTTTAAAATTCAAAATAAATATTGTCAAAATATTTTTTGTTAGTGGCGGGTTTCGAACCCGCGCGGCCGTGAGCGACCAGTTGGGTTGGGATATTATATTGTTCAGTTTTGCATGAATAGTTATCTTATATCTGACTGTTAGACATATTCATAATGTGTGTTTGTTAATTATATGATAATTAATTATAGTATATATTTGGTGTATATGGCATGACCATAAATTGTCCAATGTAATTGGATGTTTAAATGTATTATTGGGTTGGTTGTACTGCTTGTGTGTCATTTAATTATAGTTGGTTTTACAGCCTGAGAGTCGTTTATTAATTTACTTAGAACCTGCATGTCGTTTGCCCTCTTGTAATTTAATTTACTAGTGTAGTATAGTTTTTTCATTAATGTAATGAGACAAGAAAAATATGAATGATGGACACAAGGATCCAGTTGATCGTGTATGACGTTCCAAGGAGTTGGAAGATCAATGAAGATCAATTATACCCTTTATATTGACATTTGCGAGTTTCATGTTGGCTCATGAAAATCACGTTTGGATTATGGTCATGTTATACACGGCCTTATATTTTTTAATGTTGTGTGATGCTATCTAAGTTTAAATGGTGCAAGTGTGTGAGACGATGTATGTTTAGATGTATGTTAGCTAACATAGACATAAACATAGGACAACACCCCTCGTTAATTTTTTTTAATGCCGTACAATTAAACACCTATCAAGACTTCAATCATATTGAGAAGGTCATGCCAAAGCTGGGTGCTCGGATTATCCTAGTAAGGTAGGATAGGTAATAGTGATATCTATGTGTTTTAATGAACTAGTAATTCAAAATAGTTTTGAACCTTAAGGTATAAGATGAGATTGTAACATGCTTGGGCATAAGATGACAAATCCCACTAGTATAAACTAAGATTTACATATGATGTAATCGATAAAGAGTTATCCACCTAAAGTAGCTTAATTCTAGGCGTCATGCCAAAGCTGAGTTTGGAATTGCGCAAAATGGGATCTTAGCTCACTAAAATTACAAATGTTGTAATATGAGGGTACTTTGTTTTAGTGGAAGTATTTCTCGAGCAATAGAAATATGACTAGATACTTTGCATATTTAAATTTTGTAGATAATAGAATGGCATCAAACAACACATCCACCATATCACTGAGATCCATCCTTGAGAAGGACAATCTCAAAGAAAACGGCAGCAACTATCTGGATTGGATTCGGAGCTTAAGAATAGTTCTCACACAAGAAAGAAAGTTGTACGTTCTTGAGGAAGAAATTCCCGATAAGCCTGCTGACAATGACTGTAATATCCGAATTTTTCTTTTCACGGTATTTTTAATTGGTGTATTTTTCATTTTTAGCGACTCGCTTGTAACCGTATCGATATTTTGAGAATATTTAATACTGGAATTTTTGTCATCCGAGCTTGTTTCAGACTTATTTTACTCAATTCTGTATTTAATGTCGTTTCCATTGCTATTTTGTTCGATTCTCGTAATCGTTGTTCGGAACTGCCGTTTCGGGGTTGCCACAGATCCATCTCATGTTGTTATGCATGTTGTGAGCTTTTGTTTGTTGTTTCGATCATGTATCGTGTGTTTCGGATGTCTTGGGCCCTTTTGTAATTTCCCAAAGTTTTGGGGTGATTACTAACGTTGTATTTTTCTGTACCCTCGGGTAGTCGGAGTCGTGTTTTCTTTTAGTGCTTTGGTTCTGACTCAATCTTGTTGTTCGTATGTCTCCTTCGGTCCGTTGTTTGGTGTCGGATGCGCATTGTTTTAATTCGAGATGGAATTCGCTGTTTTCCATCCTTGAGTGTTGTGTGTGCTGCTGTCTGCAACCGTTAGCGCACGCTACTGTTGGTGTGTAGCGCACGCTATCATTGTTTTGTAGCGTACGCTACGACCATTTAGTAGCGCGCGCTAACGATGCGAACACAGCAGTGACAGTGGGTTGTTCCTGCTCTCTACTCTCTGGACGAGCAGCTTTGCCATGCTACATTTGTATATTAGAGCACGCTACGGTTTGGACTTAGCGCACACTGGGTGACCGGTAGCGCCTGCTAACTCGAGTCCAGACTGGGCAGATTGTTTCTAGACTCGGTCTAGTGCCCAGGTAACGCACGCTATGGCCCGATAGCACGCGCTATCGAGGGGCCGTTAGCGCACGCTATTCTCTAGTAGCGCACGCTAACGGGCCAGAACCGTAGGTTCTAGACTGGATTTTGGCTAGGTAGCGCACGCTAACTTTTATTGTTGGCGCACGCTACAGCTCCCTGGTTATAAAAAACAGATAGTTGACCCAGATTCTTCATTTCTTCATTCTCTTTCCGATCCGGGGCGATTCTTGGGCGATTTTCGAGCGATTTGAAGTCTTGTAACTTCAAGCTATCATCTTCCTTGAGATCTTGGTGTAGATTAACAACACCAACACTTGTTATTCATCCTTAATCCAAGGTAATCTCCTAGAACCCTATTTTGGGAAATTTGGGGGGTTTTGAGTTTTCGTCCGATTTCTTCCGTATTGTTGATTAATTCATGATGTATATGATTAATCTTGGTAGTATTCTTGTTTTCCCTACGATTTCATGGTAAGTTTCGTGATATTTGTGGAATCGGAAGGGTTAAGTTGCGATCCGTCCTCGTTGTTGTTTTGTACGAACTTACATGAATCGTAGGTGGGGTTTCGGGTGTCTTCCGTTATCGTTATTATTGTCGAATTGGTTGTAATGGTGTTTGACGAATCGTCTAGGTTCGGTGTGTCCAATTTATCGCAACCGCGATTGTTTCATTACGTCCTTTCGTTGTGATAATCGAGGCAAGTACTCTTATGAACTTACACTCTTTGCATGGTAGTATTGCATGAGTAACGTGTGTGTGTGTGTGTGTATGCTCACTACGGGTTAGATCCGATGGGGTCTCGGTAGGGGTCCAAAGAGGCGTAGATCGACGAGCTTTACTTTTAACCACTACGGGTTAGATCCGACGGGGTCTCGGTAGGGGTCCACAGAGACATGGATCAACATATAATTGTGGTGCATTTTTATAAATGTGTTTTGAGTTATGGCGTTTCCAGAAATGTGTGTTTCAACTGATGTTTTCTGATTTGCATGATTTGACTATATGTGTAAGGTGTAAGTTGTTCATTTGGTTACTTGTACTAGCGTAATTGCTAACCCCTTTAGGGACCCATTTTGGGGAAATTCTTGTTATGAATTTCAGGTCATGTTCAGCCGGACGATCGGGCACTGGGGCAGAACGAGGATGCTGGCCAAGGTTGATGACGTGTGCAACTGAGTCTCTTTATTTTCGTTGTCCTTTTAATGCGGATTGTTTTCTTTAAACTTGTGAACTTATAGAAAGTACTCACGAGTACTTAGGCATTTCTACTGGGATTATGGTTTGTATTATTAATTGTTATTTATGATTGACAGTGATGTCCATTTTTCCGGTTATACCAGGCGCTTCATTTATTCTCGATCTGGTGATGTGAGTTTTCTCGCTAACTAAGATAGTTAAACGAGTGGTATTTCTAAATTAGCCTGGTGGATCACATGTAGGGATCCACGGCGCTATAATATTCCCTGAATATCTTGGGGTGTTATAATGATAATAAAGAAACAAAAGACAAATGGAAGAAATATTGGCATGACTCCATTGATGTCAGTTGTCTTATGTTGCTATCATTTGTCTAGAACTTCATAAGAATCTGGAAGAAATGGAAGCTTATGAGCTTAATGCTCACCTCAAGAACAATTTCTCAAAGCACGCTAGGCAAGAGAGGTATGAGACCTTTCAAGCTTTGTATGCTTGCAAGATGGTTGAGGGGATATCTGTCAGCGCTCATGTACTCAAGATGAAAGAATACATTAATCATCTTGATAGGCTTGGTTTTCCACTTTTTAAGGAGCACTACATGGGTGTGAGCCTAAACTCATTACTCGATAGGTTCAGTCAGTTCATTATGAACTATAATATGAATGAGATGGAGAATTCCATTGTTTGTAATACCCGAGATTTCTGATATGTATTTGGAACTTGTGATATTGTAATTGTTGCACTTTAATCTGAGTATTATTCTCGTATCTCATAGTCCGGTGTTGTTGAGTGTATAATTTCATGAATGTGAATTAAGATTGTGATTCTGCGCATGTAGCGCACACTATCGTCTATGTGTAGCGTACGCTAACATGGATCCATAGCGCGCGCTACAAAGGAACATTAGTGCACGCTATACGTGGTCAATTTGATTGAGACGTGTGGTAGGTGAGATCTGGCCGGGGATCTTGGTCGGATTGTGTCGGGATGAACCTGGACGGCTTTCGGGAAAAGCCAAGTCAACGCCTTAGCGCACGCTACGAGTATGGACTAGCGCACACTAAGTGCTGATTACAGTGAAGACAGTAAGCCGTTAGCGCACGCTAAGAGTATGGACTAGCGCGCGCTAATAACCATTTCCTATAAATAGGACATCATCCTTTTCGTATTTTCAGTCCTTTCTTTTCCCACATCCGAATCCTTACACTTAGAATATTACTCTCTACATCCTAAACACTTCATATCCGCATCATAGCTCGTGTTGAAGATTGTAGATCATTGAGGATTGGTGTTCAAGCCTTCGACGTTGGATTGCTTCGATTTCCTCCTTGTTCTTCACTACTTTGAGGTAGGTGATTCTTCACCAATAATAGTAGTGTTCTAAGGGACGTTTGATCATGTTTTACTAGTCAGTTATTTCGTTTATAATCGAACATCACGTGTTAGAAGGATACTTTTGACGTTTCGGCACTTATTCTTCGTATAATCCTTTGAACCTTTTAGTATGTGGACTCCTAAGCATATTATGTATCTTCAAAACCAATTTGTGACCAGTAGATGGAAACTACCTAGTTTTTACGTTTTACACATTGAAATCATGCGTTTTGGAACGTAGGATGAACGAAACTTAGAATATTTTCTTGAAGATCAAGATGAATTATGGTGTAGTAATGATGATACGTACCCTTGTATCGTGTAGTCGTTTAATCCGTAGAGGTCTTTCACAAACCTTATTAGCATGATATGCTCGGGGATGACTTGTATTATCACCATAGAATTCATGAGTTCATCATCATTAGATCCAGTTTTCTACCAGTAGTAATTTGTCATGCACGGTTAGCGCATGCTAACATACGTAAGTTAACGTGCGCTATCGGGGATAAGTTAACGCACGCTACGTTTGGTACGTAACGTACATTATGATATCAGCCGAGTCAGTCGGCTGATCAGAGAGAACTGTCAGTCCATAGCTAGCGTACGCTAGGCTTAGACGATAGCGTACGCTAATAGGCAGGCTTAGCGCACGTTACGTGGAGTACGTAGCGTACGCTAAGTGGTTCAGGCAGATTTCGTATTTTGAGCTTTTGGGCCGTAGACCGTATTGCTAGGCAATCGTTCGACTTGAGATGAATTGTATATCATTTCTTTTGTTAAGGTTCGAGCTTGCTACGTTGATCGAAGGAGGCGGCCTTCGAGTGTGTTGAGATCATTGAAGTGTTTCGTTCTTGCCATCTTCGAGGCAAGTATCGTAATATATTAATATTGGTATTTTGAGCATGCGTGTGATTATTCATGTTGTTGAACATGAGATTTATTTCGTTGTATTGTCATGATATTCGTTATCTAGTGTTTGTATGTTCATGTTGATGGACATGGCGATTTGGCATATATGTATGCATGAGTTATGTTTATGTTGTTGTGCGATCTATGCTGAGGGCGCTGGATCGGATGTCCACCTCGTGTTGGTCCGACGGGATCATCTTGGGATCTAGGCTGAGGGCGCTGGATCATTGGACGGGTTATTTCCACCTCGTGTTGGTCCGACGGGATCATCTTGGGATCTATGCTGAGGGCGCTGGATCATTGGAATACCCATGCCGTGTTAATGGAATCTTGTGGATTCGCATTATCGGATTCCGGTAGCAGAAGTCCGTGTGGTGTATCTTGTTATGTATTGTTGATACATATTTGATTCGTTCATATGATACTTGTACTAGCATCGTTTTGCTAACCCTTTCGGGGGTGGACATTTGTTTTGATGTTCAGGTAGCCGAGGAGCAGGGAAAAACCACGATGCGACGTGACGACGAAGGGGTTCAGTGATGTTTGTTGTTATTGGTGATTTGTTTTCTGGGTTTGATTTCTGTACTTGAGTACGCGTGTCTTATTAATATCATTTCGATATGGTTGTATTAATTACTCGTTGAACCAGTTGAATGGTTTTCTAAATTTCCGCAGTATTGATGTCTTATATTTACATTTCTTTTAAATTAGCCTTGTAAATCCTTACTTAAAGGGTTCACGGCGCTGTAATTATTCCGAATATCTCGGGGTGTTACATAATATGGTATCGGAGCTAAGATTCATGGATATCTTGGCAGTCGGGTTTTAGTTGGGTCTGTTTACGTTATTTGATTTACGAGTCGTTCGTAACATCACTGTTCAGCCGAAGTCGTCATGTGGACCGTGCTGTTTTACTTAATTACTGTTTTGTGAATATTGACGGGCTTTATTTTGAAAATTTTGTCCTGGATATTGAGAAATTGCGTTTACAGTATGTTGAGAGGAGGACGTGGACGCGGACGCGGACGCGGTCGTGGACGCGGACGTGGTAACATGAGACAGGAGGATTCCGCAACTACCCCAGAATTATCGGCTAGTCGAACCGATTCCCATTTTGGAGGGCAGCAAGGATCAGCGAATGATGACGCAAATCCTAACATGCCGGGAGTGCTTCAACAGGTGGTGGCGCAGATAAACCAGTTCGCTCAGGTCGTTGACCGCATGCAGACGGCGATGGGACAGCAGCACCACGAGGATAACCGGGGAGACAGATGGCTTGCTGAGATGGTCAAATTGCACCCGCCAAAATTTGATGGATCTGCTGAGGCACTTACTTGGGATCACTGGCTTAAGGAGTTAGAGAAGATATTCGCGGGTCTTAACTGTCCCGAGGACCGGAAGGTTCCCATTGCCCAGTATTTTCTGACTGGGGAGGCCTTTGATTGGTGGGAAGCTATTCGACCCGAGAATCATAATGCGGATTGGACGGAATTCAAACTGATGATGGAAGCATAGTATTGTCCCCGTCCAGTTAGAGAGGCAAAGATCCGAGAGTTTTTCTCACCACAGAGTTCGGAAGCATCTGTGACAGATGTAATTAAAACTTTTAATCATCAGCTGACTTGTGTGCGACACTTGGTCAGAACGGAGGCAGAAAAGATTTTTCATTTCGATATGCGGATGAAGCCGTAGATTCAGCAGTACATGTCCGGATTCGAGTGTACTACGTTGCGACAGTATCAAGACAAAGCGCTGGCCTATGACATGAAAGAGGCGGCGGTGGAGAAATCAGTGGAGGCAAAGAAGCACAAGATGACCGGCAGCTTCTCAGAAAACAAGAGCGGTGGGCCCCGCAAGGGCCAGTCTTCCTTTTATTCGGCTAGGAAGCCTCCACATCCTTCTAGAGGCGGAAAGAAGTTCCAGACAACATCAGCAGTTTCGGACGTATCAAAGAAATGCTACAATTGTGGTCGAGCAGGGCATATTCGACGTGATTGCCCCGCATCTTCTGTGACTTGTTACGATTGTGGGCAAGAAGGGCATCATGCGGCTTTCTGTGGAGTTGCTACTAGATCTTTTGGTACTCGCACTCCAGCGCCAGTTCCGAAGGAGATAAGTGTGAACCAGACGCAGCAAAGTGGATTTCAGCAGCAGAACGTTGGGAAGAGAGAGACATCCAGTGCTGGGTCCGTTCCTCCGCGCCTGTACGAGATGAGGAAATCTGACGATCAGAACACTGTTGTTGCATCAGGTACGATTCAGATCCTTTTGCAACCAGTTAGTGTTTTATTCGATTCCGGAGCTACACATTCTTTCGTATCATTGAACTGTGTAAATCGTTTAAAAATCTCGTGCTTAATTGATTGTGAACCGTATGTTGTGGGTTTGCCGAGTGGAGAGAGAATTGTGGGAACCCTAGAGACTAGAGATTTTCCAGTGTCTATAGGAGGGAGAGATTGGCCATCGAATCTTATTGTAATTGACATCTATGGTGACGATTTAATTCTCGGAGACGATTGGCTCAACCGTTATGGAGCTATTCTGAATTACCGAGAGAGAGTCATTTCTATCATTGCTGATGACGGATCTGAACACTTATTTAGAGGGTGGAGACCGGGAAGCTCGGGGAAATTGATCAAAGCAATGAAAGCTGTGAAATTACTAAAGCAGGGATGTCATGGACTTTGGTGCTATGCCATGAGGAAAGAGGAAGGAATAGAGCTCTCATCGATTCCAGTTGTGAATGAATTCTCCGACGTATTTCCTGACGAACTACCTGGGTTACCTCCGCAGAGAGAGGTGGAATTCACTATTGAATTAGAGCCTGGAGCCGCTCCTATTTCCAGAGCACCATACCGCATGGCGCCAACCGAGATGTATGAACTCAAGAAGCAACTGGAGGAATTGTCACAGAAGGGTTATATTCAACCTAGCGTTTCTCCTTGGGGAGTGCCCGTTCTCTTTGTCCGGAAGAAAGACGGATCCCTCCGACTGTGTATTGATTACAGGGAGCTCAACAAAATGACGATCAAGAATAAGTATCCTATACCTCGGATCGACGACTTGTTTGATCAACTGCAAGGGGCAAGGGTATTCTCGAAGATTGACTTGCGATCAGGATACCATCAGTTGAGAATTAAGGAATCGGATATACCGAAATCTGCTTTCAGATCCCGGTACGGGCATTATGAATTTGTAGTGATGCCATTTGGACTTACCAATGCTCCTGCAGTATTCATGCAATTGATGAATCGGGTATTCTTGGAATACTTGGATAAATTTGTGGTCGTCTTCATTGATGACATCTTGATATATTCGAAGGACGCAGAGGAGCATGCCGAACATTTACGTGTGGTTTTGAGCACTTTGAGGAAGGAACAACTGTATGCAAAGCTTTCAAAATGCGAGTTCTGGCTTAGGGAAGTAACTTTCCTTGGGCATGTGATATCAGCTGACGGAGTTCAGGTGGACCCGAAGAAAGTTGAAGCAATCTTGGAATGGGAAGTTCCTAGTAACGTGAAAGAAGTCCGGAGTTTCCTAGGACTTGCTGGATATTATCGCCGCTTTGTAGAGGGATTTTCCAAAATTGCCCGTCCACTCACTCAGCTGTTACAGAAAACTCGAAAGTTCACGTGGGATGAGAAATGCCAAGCTGGTTTTGATGAACTTAAGAAGAGACTAACGACAGCACCTATATTAGCATTGCCAGATGGAACTGATGGATTCATGGTGTCTGACGCTCAAATCGAGGTGCAGGATGTGTGTTGATGCAAAGAGATAAGGTGATTGCCTATGCTTCTCGGCAGTTGAAACCATACGAGGTTAATTACCCAACTCATGATCTGGAGTTAGCAGCTGTGGTCTTTGCCCTGAAAATTTGGCGACATTATTTATACGGTACTCATTGTCAGATGTTTACCGATCATAAGAGCCTCAAGTATATTTTCAGTCAGAAAGAAATAAACATGAGGCAGAGAAGGTGGCTGGAATTGATTAAGGATTACGACTTGGAGATTCTCTATCATCCGGGGAAAGCGAACGTAGTAGCCGATGCTTTGAGTCGTAAACCTGTTTCTCTTCGAGTGTTGGAAGCACTTACATTCCACACCAGCATTCAACGGGAACTGATCCGCGAAGGGATTGAAGTATGGGCACCAGGAATTCAAGGGCAACTATATGTGATGGAACTGACTTCGTCACTAGTCGAGGAAATCAAATCTAAGCAGTTGAACGATTCTCTGATCCTTCGGTTATGTGACGAAGCAAAGAAAGGAAAGGCCCCAGGATTCATGATACAAGATGATGGAGTTCTGAGATTTTAGAGTCGACTTTGCGTTCCCGATAATGATGAATTGAGACGGACTATTCTGAAGGAAGCTCACAGCGCGCCCTATTCTATCCACCCGGGCAGCAGTAAAATGTATAAGGATTTAAAACAAAACTTCTGGTGGGGGAATATGAAGAAGGACGTAGCAGATACGTTTGAAGTGTTTGACTTGTCGTGAGTTAAGATTGAACATCAGCGACCTTCCGGAATGTTAAAGCTGCTTCCGATCCCTGAGTGGAAGTGGGAGGATATCTCGATGGATTTCATCACCAGTATGCCAAGGACTAGAACGGGAATGAACATGATTTGGGTTATAGTTGATCGACTAACCAAGTCGGCTCATTTCCTAGGAATTAAAGATACATGGGGACCAGAGAGATTGGTGCGAGTATTTGTTGCAGAAATAGTCAGATTGCATGGGACGCCGAAAACCATTATTTCGGATCGAGATGGTCACTTCGTGTCACATTTCTGGAAGGCAGTTCACAGGGCTTTGGGGACTGAGCTCAACTTTAGCACAGCTTATCATCCCCAAACGGACGGTCAGTCCGTAAGGACTATACAAACGGTAGAAGACATGCTTAGAGCTTGTGCTTTAGATTGGTCGACTGATTGGGAAGTTCATTTGCCGTTGATTGAATTCACTTACAATAATAGTTGGCATGCTTCTATTAAGATGGCACCATTTGAAGCTTTGTACGGGAGAAGATGCCGATCACCCCTGTGTTGGGCTGATTCTTCGGATTTGATCGGGACGGAACCAGAATTGATAATTCAGACTCAAGAGAAGATAGCTTTGATTCGAGAAAGACTGTTGACTGCCCAGAGTCGACAGACGTCTTATGCAGACGTACGTCGTCTCCCTCTAGAGTTCGATGCTGGGGACCATGTACTATTGAAGGTGTCTCCTACACGAGGGATTTTCCGTTTTGGGAGGAGAGGCAAGCTTAGTCCGAGATATATCGGACCATTCGAGGTTCTCGAGAGAGTTGGAGATTTAGCATACAGGTTGGCCTTACCGCCATCGCTGAGTCACGTTCACAATGTGTTTCACGTATCACAATTGCGGAAGTATGTACCGGACCCCAGTCACGTCATTGATTTCGACGAGATCGAGATAGCTAATGACGGCACCTTCGAGGAGAGACCAATCAAGATACTTGAGAGTCGGATCAAACAGTTGAGGAATAAACCAATACATTTGGTTAAAGTACAATGGTCACGACATGGAGTCGAAGAGGCCACTTGGGAAACGGAGGACAGTATGAAGACTAGATATCCGGAGTTGTTTTCATCTTAAGTTTCAGGACGAAACTTCTTTTTAGGGAGGAAGGATGTAATACCCGAGATTTATGATATGTATTTGGAAATTGTGATATTGTAATTGTTGCACTTTAATCTGAGTATTATTCTCCGTATCTCATAGTCCGGTGTTGTTGAGTGTATAATTTCATGAATGTGAATTAAGACTGTGATTCTGCGCATGTAGCGCAAGCTATCGTCTATGTGTAGCGTACGCTAACATGGATCCATAGCGCGCGCTACAAAGGAACATTAGCACACGCTATACGTGGTCAATTTGATTGAGACGTGTGGTAGGTGAGATCTGGCCGGGGATCTTGGTCGGATTGTGTCGGGATGAACCTGGACGGCTTTCGGGAAAAGCCAAGTCAACGCCTTAGCACATGCTACGAGTATGGACTAGCGCACGCTAAGTGCTGATTACAGTGAAGACAGTAAGCCGTTAGCGCACGCTAAGAGTATGGACTAGCGCGCGCTAATAACCATTTCCTATAAATAGGACAGCATCCTTTTCGTATTTTCAGTCCTTTCTTTTCCCACATCCGAATCCTTACACTTAGAATATTACTCTCTACATCCTAAACACTTCATATCAGCATCCTAGCTCGTGTTGAAGATTGTAGATCATTGAGGATTGGTGTTCAAGCCTTCGACGTTGGATTGCTTCGATTTCCTCCTTGTTCTTCACTACTTTGAGGTAGGTGATTCTTCACCAATAATAGTAGTGTTCTAAGGGACGTTTGATCATGTTTTGCTAGTCAGTTATTTTGTTTATAATCGAACATCACGTGTTAGAAGCATACTTTTGACGTTTCGGCACTTATTCTTCATATAATCCTTTGAACCTTTTAGTATGTGGACTCCTAAGCATATTATGTATCTTCAAAACCAATTTGTGACCAGTAGATGGAAACTACCTAGTTGTTACGTTTTACACATTGAAATCATGCGTTTTGGAACGTAGGATGAACGAAACTTAGAATATTTTCTTGAAGATCAAGATGAATTATGGTGTAGTAATGATGATACGTACCCTTGTATCGTGTAGTCGTTTAATCCGTAGAGGTCTTTCACAAACCTTATTAGCATGATATGCTCGGGGATGACTTGTATTATCACCATAGAATTCATGAGTTCATCATCATTAGATCCAGTTTTCTACCAGTAGTAATCTGCCATGCACGGTTAGCGCACGCTAACATACGTAAGTTAACGTGCGCTATCGGGGATAAGTTAACGCACGCTACGTTTGGTACGTAACGTACGTTATGATATCATCCGAGTCAGTCGGCTGATTAGAGAGAACTGTCAGTCCATAGCTAGCGTACGCTAGGCTTAGACGATAGCGTACGCTAACAGGCAGGCTTAGCGCACGTTACGTGGAGTACGTAGCGTACGCTAAGTGGTTCAGGCAGATTTTGTATTTTGAGCTTTTGGGCCGTAGACCGTATTGCTAGGCAATCGTTCGACTTGAGATGAATTGTATATCATTTCTTTTGTTAAGGTTCGAGCTTGCTACGTTGATCGAAGGAGGCGGCCTTCGAGTGTGTTGAGATCATTGAAGTGTTTCGTTCTTGCCATCTTCGAGGCAAGTATCGTAATATGTTAATATTGGTATTTTGAGCATGCGTGTGATTATTCATGTTGTTGAACATGAGATTTATTTCGTTGTATTGTCATGATATTCGTTATCTAGTGTTTGTATGTTCATGTTGATAGACATGGCGATTTGGCATATATGTATGCATGAGTTATGTTTGTGTTGTTGTGCGATCTATGCTGAGGGCGCTGGATCGGATGTCCACCTCGTGTTGGTCCGACGGGATCATATTGGGATCTAGGCTGAGGGCGCTGGATCATTGGACGGGTTATTTCTACCTCGTGTTGGTCCGACGGGATCATCTTGGGATCTATGCTGAGGGCGCTGGATCATTGGAATACCCATGCTGTGTTAATGGAATCTTGTGGATTCGCATTATCGGATTCCGGTAGCGGAAGTCCGTGTGGTGTATCTTGTTATGTATTGTTGATACATATTTGATTCGTTCATATGATACTTGTACTAGCATCGTTTTGCTAACCCCTTTGGGGGTGGACATTTGTTTTGATGTTCAGGTAGCCGAGGAGCAGGGAAACAGCCACAGTACCGATGTGACGATGAAGGGGTTCAGTGATGTTTGTTGTTATTGGTGATTTGTTTTCTGGGTTTGATTTCTGTACTCGAGTACGCGTGTCTTATTAATATCATTTCGATATGGTTGTATTAATTACTCGTTGAACCAGTTGAATGGTTTTGTAAACTTGAATTTCCGCAGTATTGATGTCTTATATTTACATTTCTTTTAAATTAGCCTTGTAAATCCTTACTTAAAGGGTTTACGGCGCTGTAATTATTCCGAATATCTCGGGGTGTTACATTGTTGAGCTTCATGGGATGCTTAAAACGGCTAAGCAAAATATTAAGAAGAAACCAATCCACATGCTGATAGTCAGCAAAGGAAGTCCTTCAAGAATAAAAGCAGGGGTAAAGGTAAAGCAAAAGTTGCCAAAGCTAAAGACCTAACTAAGCTGATTTTCAAGGCAAAAGCTCCCAAAGATGGGAATTACAATCATTTCAATAAACCAGGACACTGGTGTAACACCCCCAATCCGCTCAGGGATATTACACGCCGTAAACCCTCTCCTCGAGGATCTACCAGGCTGATAACTAAAATCGAACATCTAAACCTCGCCTTTAAGGCTAAAATGACTCAGTAGACCGACTTGGTCTTTCAATAATAACATACAACTCAATTCCAAACACATACCCACGCAGGGGTCAAAATACAATAAACTCCCGTACAACGGGGAAAAGATACTGCAGCGGAAAAGAAAATATAACTAGACCAAAACGACATCAACAGATCCTCGTGTGATTAGTATCGTTCATCTTTCATCATCCTTCGTGCCGACCCTGTGCTATGCTCCAAAACCTGAATGCAAAAATAGACATCCACCCCCCGAATACTCGGGGGTTAGCAAAACTCCACTGTTTTGCTAGTGCAAGTACAAGTGCAAAAATACGAGCCATATAATACAAGTTCCAAGAACAATAATAATCAGGAATCCTCAAAGATCCAAACGTAAAGAAAAGTACTTCCCGAGGCAAGAGTTTGGGTAAACATTTCCAAAACCGAAAGATCGCAAATAAGGGAAACAATTTACAAAACAGTTTAAAATGCCATCGAGAGTTTTAATAGAAAACAATATAGGATTATAAAATCCTTCTCTTTTCAAAATTCAATAGGGTCACAGCCCAAATGTTTTGTTTTCGCAAATAGGAAACCACCAACAATTTACAGGGTCAGAGCCCAACATCACGTGTCCTCAACGGACGTAAAATCAACGAAACATAATCACGCACGCGCATCGCCTAGGACCGCGACGCTACCACCGACATCCCACCCGAGGCCTCGAAGGACCCTCCCGAGCTGGCTAGCGAAACAAATCACACACATCTCACGGTTGGATCAATCGCTTGTTGCATCCTGGCCACATGATCACATGCCATGTGCCACCGTAGATTATCTCGAGCTCTCACGGTTGGATCAATCACTTGTTGCATCCTGACCACATGATCACGTGCCATGTGTCACCGTAGACCTTCAACCATATCCACACATTCACACAAATAACATATCACATCAAGGATATTCAAACAATTCGCCCAGAGGCATCAAACACTTAGCAAAACACCACGTCAAACCACAACGCACCGAAATGAAATAATATACGTCCACACACAATACCAAGTGCAACATGAACACCAAGCATATACATAGAATTCACATAGTTATTCACGAACCACACCAATCACAAAACACACACGGTTTTGAAAGAGGGCCTTTAACGAGGCTAACGAAATCTTTTGAAAACTCATTTCAAACAAACAAACAAACCAAGACGATCACCAATCATCATATCCACGAAACAAGAAAAGTATGGACAAGGTACTTGCCTCGAATAAGAACAACGCGGAGAATCGACCAAAGTAGGTTGACACGAACCGATTACGAACCCGCCGACTCCACCGATCGCCAACTCACGTCATAAACTACGAAGGACAATAATAACAATGAAATGAATTCCATAACACGACTCAAAGCCGTTGAATTCAAAGAACGAATGACGAAAGTTCAAGGATTTCCCAAGCGGCCAAGAACACGATTCGTTCCGTCAATTCACGAAAACGGAATTCCAAGTTGAAATATGGATATACAATCCATAGAATATGTTTAACAACATCATTTATCCATAATCGATCCATCGAAAGTGGATGATAGACGAGAGCGGGGACAAATCACGCAAAAAGTCAATTGAAGGAAATCAAGAATTATACTTCGATTCGACGAAGAACAATGGATTAAATGATGTTAAACACAAGAATACTATCAAGATTAATCATACCCATCATGAATTAATCAACAACACGGAACGAATCGGACAAAAATGCAAAAATCCACAAATTCACGAAAATAGGGTTCTAAGGAAGATTACCTTGATTCGCTGGATCAAAGGATGATAACGGACGATTGATTGATGTTATGAACTCAAGGACTTCATGGATTTGTTGTTAAACAACATGGCTCCTTGATCTCAAAACCTCTGGCCGCGGAAAGAAAAGATTGAAATGAAAAAATGTGTTGAAACAGTGCTCGGTCAATTATATAGGCAGATCGCCCTAGCGTGCGCTAGCGTGCCGGCGGCGTGCGCTAGCGGGCGACATGGTCCAGTCAGTCAGGGGAGGATCACTCGCCAGGTGTAGCGCGCTAGATGCCGAGCAGCGTGCGCTACATCTGCCGGTTAGCGCGCTGCGCGACCGGCCAACTCTCTGGAGTCCAGAACCACTGGGGCCTCACTGCCCGGCCCAGGTAGCGTGCGCTGGGTGCCGCATAGCGTGCGCTACGACTGCCGGTTAGCGCGCGCAGCCTCCCGGTAGTAGCGTACGCTATGCCGGTCCCTGCCGCGCCCGTCCGGCCAGAGCCCAGCAACCATGCCGGTTCCTCCCGCAACCGTCCGGCCAGCGCCCGGCTGCCGTGGCCTGACGACTCGATTTCCGAAAACGCACGGAACGAACACGACGAAAAGTTCGCGGACGACATCAACGACGCGAAATGAAAACATAATGCAATAATTAATCATACGCGACCAAGAAACGGGTCGAGACAACAATTACAGATACGGATACCCGTAACTTTCAAGAAATTACAAAATGGCCCAAAACGCCCGGAAATCACGATACGTGATCGAATAACCAAACGGAAGTTCACAACACGTCTAACAAAGTTAAACGGACTTACGGGAAACTCGAAACAGTAGTTTCGAACGAGATTCGCAAGAACCGAACTCAAGTGCGGAAAAGTCGTTAAAAAGCACGGAACTCAACAAAACGACTCTGAAACAAACTCGGATGTCAAAAAGTGTAGAATTAATCATTCTCAGAATGACGAAACGGTCATGAGCGAGTCGTCAAAACGGACTTCGGCCGAAAAAAGAAATTTACCGAAAATCAAAAATTGCGGATATTACATTCTACCCTCCTTAAAAGAAGTTTCGTCCCGAAACTTAAAACAAGTAGGGGGAAGAAATATTCCGCCAGGAAAACTCAACGAGATACGCAAGAAACGCGTAACTAATGCCAAACGGCGAAATGTTACAAACAACGCAACGGAATATATGGTGTGAAAACACGCTCCACGACGACCAACACAACGTCGCCGTTAGGGATATAATAGAACCAACAAGTGACAAGCGTCATCAAATGGATAATACAATCAAGTCAATTATCTGAACAATCACAAAACACAACGAACGAAAATAAATACGATTGACCAACCCAACGGTACATCAATCAAAACGCGAGCCAATCGCTGAACAAATACGGAATTCCACCGCTCAAGGGTTGGAAGATCGAAAACGAGACTAATTTCCCGAACTTAAGGGAATTAGGAAGGAGCCTGAACGCTCAACAATCACGAAACGAGAACAAAACCGAACAAACAAATGATCGAGACAACAAAAATCGAACAATCATGTCCGAAATACTAAGGATAATAAAATTCAAACAACAACCCCAAGGTTCACATCTCGACTCGAGACAATATATGATCCGGTGAAAACAACAGGATGTGCATTCATATAAGATCCACAGGAAAGGGAATAGCAATAGAAAAGTCACAACGACAAACGAGTTATTCCGAAATAATACCACACTCGTTTGATCAACAAAAGCAAGGGGCAGGACAAGCTCAGAAATGTCAACGAACATAAACGAGTCGACAGAGTCGAAAATACAAAAGTTCAAGATCCAGTCCACTTCGAATAAAAGAACTAGTAGAACCAAAAGATGTTACTTCCGAACGAGGTTCACAAGAATCGAACCGAACTCGGAAAGTTACAGCGATAACCAGATCGACCCAAAACAAGATCACAGCTCGTTCGAACGATGAAACCGAAATACAGAACAAGTTCAGAAAGTATCAACGAACATGAGTGTATCGATAGACTGGAGAAAGAGAAAATATAGAAGCCAAAAATAATACGGGTATTATATTCGACCTCTTCTAAAAGAAGTGTCGTCCCCGAAACTCACAACAACAAAATCAAGGAGACGACACAACAGGCAATCAACAGAAACATCCTTCAAAGGCCTCTCAAAGCCGATTCGATATCTGTCTTTGAAGCGCGAACTCCGAAAGTCTCGGAGCCGATTCGCAAAACTGAATTTGGTGTCCCTCGAGTCCACACTTGAAATGTGTTACTGACGAGAAGGACAATTTACACGTGCATGCCCCGGCACATCACGGTTGAAACGCCTCGGCTCGGCATACCGAAAATACAAATGCTAGATACAATGGGGCATAACGTCGCAAAACAACATAGCGGAGATGCCAACTCAGCACAACAAAGAATCACAACACATACCATATACAACGATTATCGTCGTAAAATAATACACACAAACACTACAGCAATGACGGTATCGTTCAGCGACCTCAACGGCCCGAACAATAACGGGCACATAATTACAAACATTATGAAACAATCACATATGTACACAAACATACAAACCCAAGCTTTAACAGTTCACACAGGTGCGATAACACGCAAGCCACCACGAAATGACAACATTAAGGATCGTCATCACACCTCCCACAAGGGCTAACAAAATATATGCGTGGCGAACGACTCGACGCTCACGCCACCAATTCAATCACAATTCGGGGTTAACACCGTAACGAAAGTTCGAAAACCATACACGTATTTCCGGTCCGCAAACAGGAATGATAGGTTTTAAAAACGAAAACCATCTTTTGAAAACAGTTTGGAAACAACAGTTGATCTTGAGTATCATTTTACAAAAAGTAGTACAAACACCATTATCGAGACTTTGAAAATCATCTTGCGTTTGAACAAAAATGAGGACACCTTTCTTTTAGTGAAAAACTTTCAAAAATATTCGACCCTTGGGTCTAAGCAACTGCATTTGAAAATATCTCAAAATATTTTTGGTCCTCAACCGGAAAATTTTTGAAATGTATTGCGGCATTAGAAAACACCTTGAAAACATCGCAAGAAAATAATTCGTTTTAAAAGTACGTCTCGAATTTTAGTTTTCTAAGATACTCAAGGTTTTCAAAAATAATTCAATGAGCTAGAATGCCCAAAAAGTTTAGGTACTTATACGGAACATTATAGCGCCCATTTACAAAAACGCCAAAAAGGTCGATGACGGTAATATTTCAAAAACTCACAGAAGCCATTTAGAAAATAATAAATACCGTCATAAGAATTTCGCCAAAATGATCAAGGCCGTAATGCCAAAAACTCGGTTAAGGAATCGGTTTTCGAAATAAAACTCAGTCGGTAAAATACCGAAAGCCATTACAAAAGAACTCACGCAGCGGATAAAAGAAATAAAGTCAAACTTGCACAAGACATCAACACTACTCCTCATATGAACGAAAAATGGGAGTCAAATAATCACATATCACGAAATCAAAATCCATAAGAGGATTCCGTCAATTAACTCATAATCATAAAAATAGCTCGTGTCACACGAGGCACAACACAAAGAAGGGAGACTTACAACCACAGGTCGCACGAAGATGATGATCGCCCACGATACTAATCACGACCAACCAACTCAGACGACGCGTCGCGACACGACTCAGTCAGACAAAATCCGACGAGACAACAACTCAACAGACACCACTGACCCGACAGCCTAGGTTTCCACAACCTAAGCTCCGATACCATTTATGTAACACCCCCAATCCGCTCAGGGATATTACACGCCGTAGACCCTCTCCTCGAGGATCTACCAGGCTGATAACTAAAATCGAACATCTAAACCTCGCCTTTAAGGCTAAAATGACTCAGTAGACCGACTTGGTCTTTCAATAATAACATACAACTCAATTCCAAACACATACCCACGCAGGGGTCAAAATACAATAAACTCCGTACATAACGGGAAAAGATCTTGCGGCGGAAAAGAAAATACAACTAGACCAAAAGACATCAACAGATCCTCGTGTGATTAGTATCGTTCATCTTTCATCATCCTTCGTGCCGACCTGTGCTATGCTCCAAAACCCGAATGCAAAAATAGACATCCACCCCGAATACTCGGGGCTTAGCAAAACTCCACTGTTTTGCTAGTGCAAGTACAAGTGCAAAAATACGAGCCATACAATACAAGTTCCAAGAACAATAATAATCAGGAATCCTCAAAGATCCAAACGTAAAGAAAAGTACTTCCCGAGGCAAGAGTTTGGGTAAACATTTCCAAAACCGAAAGATCGCAAATAAGGGAAACAATTTACAAAACAGTTTAAAATGCCATCGAGAGTTTTAATAGAAAACAATATAGGATTATAAAATCCTTCTCTTTTCAAAATTCAATAGGGTCACAGCCCAAATGTTTTGTTTTCGCAAATAGGAAACCACCAACAATTTACAGGGTCAGAGCCCAACATCACGTGTCCTCAACGGACGTAAAATCAACGAAACATAATCACGCACGCGCATCGCCTAGGACCGGGACGCTACCACCGACATCCCACCCGAGGCCTCGAAGGACCCTCCCGAGCTGGCTAGCGAAACAAATCACACACATCTCACGGTTGGATCAATCGCTTGTTGCATCCTGGCCACATGATCACATGCCATGTGCCACCATAGATTATCTCAGGCTCTCACGGTTGGATCAATCACTTGTTGCATCCTGACCACATGATCACGTGCCATGTGTCACCGTAGACCTTCAACCATATCCACACATTCACACAAATAACATATCACATCAAGGATATTCAAACAATTCGCCCAGAGGCATCAAACACTTAGCAAAACACCACGTCAAACCACAACGCACCGAAATGAAAACATAATGCAATAATTAATCATACGCGACCAAGAAACGAGTCGAGACAACAATTACAGATACGGATACCCGTAACTTTCAAGAAATTACAAAATGGCCCAAAACGCCCGGAAATCACGATACGTGATCGAATAACCAAACGGAAGTTCACAACACGTCTAACAAAGTTAAACGGACTTACGGGAAACTCGAAACAGCAGTTTCGAACGAGATTCGCAAGAACCGAACTCAAGTGCGGAAAAGTCGTTAAAAAGCACGGAACTCAACAAAACGACTCTGAAACGAACTCGGATGTCAAAAAGTGTAGAATTAATCATTCTCAGAATGACGAAACGGTCATGAGCCAGTCGTCAAAACGGACTTCGGCCGAAAAAAGAAATTTACCGAAAATCGAAAATTGCGGATATTACAACTGGAAGAGAAATGGCAAGGTTTACTTGGAAGAGCTAAAGCGTACCAAGGGTAGTGAGACTAATATAGGGATATTTGTTATAGAAGTTAACTTATGTAATTCTAACTCTTGGGTATTGAATACTGGATGTGTATCTCACATTTGTACAAATGTGCAGGGGTTGAGAAGCAGTAAAGAGCTGAAGAAAGAAAGGGGAAGTGGATCTAAAAGGCGGTAATGGAGCAATAATTGCTGCACTAGCCGTTGGAACTTATGATCTAGTTTTACCCAATGGGCTTTTGTTAGTTTTGAACTATTGCTATTATGTTCCTACTATGAATAGGAATATTATTTCAGTTTCTACATTAGAATGTAAAGGCTATATTTTTCGTATTAAGAATAAGATTATTCCTTTTTTCTTTGATGACTTGCTTTATGGTACTGCAAAGTCATATACTAGCCTTTACAATATTGATCTAGATGAGTCCAATACTTTGGAAGTCTATAACATTGCAACTAAGAAACCAAATCTCAAAGATTCTAATCCAACTTACCTATGGCACTGTTGGCTTGGCCACATAAACGAGAAACGCATTTATAAACTCCATCATGATGGATTTTTGGACTCTTTTGATTATGAGTCATTTGGGACATGCGAATCTTGTTTACTGGGCAAGATGACAAAGAATCTTTTTACTGGTCATGAAGAAAGGGCTAGTGATCTATTAGGCCTAACACAGACTGATGTATGCGGACTTATTAGCACTCATGCCAGAGGCGGATATCAATACTTCATCACTTACCGATAATTTTATTCTGTATGGATATGTTTATCTTATGAAGCATAAACATGCATCTTTTGAAATATTCAAAATATTCCAGAGTGAAGTACAGAATAAACATGGCAAGATGACTAAAGCCCTTCGATCGGATCGATGTGGCGAATATTTGAGCTAAGAATTCGATGATCATCTTAGGAGTTGTGGAGTTGTTCCACAACTTACTCCTCTTGGAACACCTCAACATAACGGCGTGAGAGAAGGAATCAAACTTTATTAGATATGGTTAGACCCATGATGAGTCGAATAGAGCTTCCCTTATCATTTTAGGAGCACGCCTTAGAAACAACAGTATTCACCCTTAACTGTGTTCCATCTAAAGCAATTGAAAAGACACCATTTGAAAAATGGACTAGTAAGTGACCAAGCCTATCTTTTCTAAAGAACTTAGGTTGCAAAGTATTCGTAGGACTCCAAGTGTTTGACAAATTAGCTGACAGATCTGAAAGATGTTTATTTATGGGATATCCTAAGTAAACTAAAGGATACTGCTTTTATAAGCCCGCAGAGAACAAAGTGTTGTTGCTCGAAATGTTGTCTTCTTAGAAAGAGAATTTGTTTCCAAAAGAGACATGGGTGGAAAGTAGTTCTTGAGGAAACTCGAGAACTACAAGAAGACATTACTTCGCCGATGGAAACTGAACAGGCTCACCAATTAGTTGAGGAGCTAGTTCAAAGTACACATGTTTCTCGCAGATCTGATATGGTGCGACATGAATATGAGAGATATGGGTATCTCGTGACAGAGCATGATGACGCATCACTCATACATGATGAGCCTAGTACCAATCCATAAGCTGCTTCAGGACAAGAGTCCAAGAAATGGCTAGAGGCCATGAAGTCAGAGATGCAGTCCACGTACTTTGGAACTTGATAGATCCACCTGAAGTTGTAAAAATCATTAGGTGCAAATGGGTCTTCAAAAAGAACAAAGACATGGGCGATAATCTGCTAGCGTATAAAGCTAGACTAGATGCAAAAGATTATAGACAGACTCATGGTATTGACTATGATGAGACCTTTTCACCTATAGTAATGCTTAAATCGGTTAGAATTTTATTTGCTATTGCCGCATACTATGATTATGAGATATGGCAAATGGATATGAAAATAGCTTTTCTTAATGGAAACTTACTCGAGGATGTGTACATGACACAACCTGAGGGTTTTGTTCATCCAGAAAATTCTAGAAAGGTTTTCAAGCTTCAAAGATCCATTTCTGGGTTGAAGCTGGAATCTTCATTTTGATGAAACTATCAAAGAAGATAGGCTTATTCAAAATGAAGATGAACCATGCATGTACAAGAAGGTTAGTGAGAGCATAGTTGTCCTAGTCTTATATGTAGAACACATATTACTCATTAGAAATGACATACCCACTTTGTAGGTAGTCAAGACTTGGTTGGGAAGTTGTTTCTCCATGAAAAATTTAAGAGAAGCTGCTTACATTCTTGGGGTAAACATCTATAGAGATAGATCAGAGAATGATTGGTCTGAGTCAGAGTACCTACATTGACAAGATATTGAAGAGGTTCAATATGCAGGACTCCAAGAGAAGACTCCTGCTAATGTCACATGGCATTCATCTGAGTACGACTCAGAGTCCTTTGACTCCTGATGAGCGAGCCTGCATGTTCAAGGTTCCATATGCTTCGGCTATTAGATCGATCATGTATGTCATGATCTTTACTCAACTAGATGTATCGTTTGCCTTTAGCATGACTAGTCGATACCAATCAAATCCAGGTGAAAGTCACTAGACAACAGTGAAAACCATCCTAAAGTACTTAAGAAGAACTAAGGATGCGTTCCTAATTTATGGAGGTGTGGGAGACAAACTGGCTGTAAATGGTTACGCCGAGGCAAGTTTCGAAACCGACAAAGACGATTTTGAATCGCAAACTGGTTATGTGTTTGTATTGAATGGAGTTGTTGTGAGTTGGAAGAGTTCCAATCAAACCACGGTTGCTGATTCTGTAATAGAAGTTGAGTACATAGCAGCATCAGATGCAGCTAAGAAGACCGTATGGATCAAGAAGTTCGTTACTGAACTAGGAGTGGTGTCAACCATCCAAGGTACCATAAGCCTTTATTGTGACAATAATGGTGCTACTGCACAATCTAAAGAGCCTAGGTCCAATCATAATTTCAAACATATACTCAGGAAATATCACCTAGTCAGGGAGATCATCAAACGAGGAGATATTACAAGATACAAAGTAGCAATAGAAGAGAACATTGTTGGTCCACTTACCAAGCCTCTCTCACAAGGAAAGCATGAAGAGCATGCTAGATCGATACGCCTAAGAGTCCCGAATGAGTGGTCTTAGTTGAAGTGGGAGATTTTTGGAATAGTGTCCAAGGACATTCAATGTGCCTAAATTTTTAATTATCACATTCAAATAAAGTTATTCTATGACATCTATTTCTCGTTGATTATTGTAATGTATGCATTTTTTAATATTATAATAATCGAATAATAATTATATATGAATAATAAGATTATTCATAGGTCCCTGGTCCAATCACGTAGAGTGGAGACTCAAGTGATTAATAGTATAAGTTTGATTGATAATCATTGGATGATTATGCACATGGTACAGATCAAACTTATGGGTATTGGTTGGAGAACAATATTGGACAAACCCACATTGAGATCATTGCATGGAAATGTCATAATTGAATCTCAATATAACAGTATGTCAATAAATTCTTGAACCGAAGATTATTATAGAGTCCAGTATCATAACTGCTATGCTTTGACGTGATCCAAAGTCATCTGAAGCATGATGATTATAAAGATTAAGGATCGGGATTAGTGAGAGTCATGTAGAGGGCAGTGAATAGTCAAAACGGGTATTTATCCCTCTATTTGGGAGAGATATATATGTTAGGCCCTCGATAAGTAGGACTGGAGGAAATGTATGGCCATGCTCAAATGAAGAGTCATTTGATTTAATCAGTCTACTTAAGATCGAGAAAGCATTTGAACATAATAAGTAGGAAGTTTCCATGACTTAGTTTAAATATGATATCGCGCGACAAAGGGATTTGACATGTTAAATAGTTTAATGGACTATAAACTTATATTATTTGGGAAATCATAATGTCTTGCTAGAGACTCCTTATGATTTATTATTTAATAAAGTATTAAATAACTACCAATATAATATAAGTCTTTATGGTCACGAATACGACAATTAAAGACAAGTAAGAATAATTAATAGATATAATATTGAATATTATATTTATTAAGAAATTAAATAACAAGTGTATTATATCATTTAATTATATCAACTGAGAATAGTAAATCTAATATTAGATATTATATTAATTAAAAGATTAAATAATAAACCATATATAATATGGGATATTATATATATATATATATTGTATTATTTAATAAGTTGAGGGGTAACTAAGCAAATACAAGAGTTATGACTCTAGGGTTTACTTAGTATATATAAGGGATCTACGACAATGAGTTGTCATAAAAAAAAGATTACACAACCCTAGTTGTGAAGAAGAAAATAAACGGCCCCTCTCCCCCTTTATATTCAGCCGCCCCCTTCTTGTAAAGAAGTCCCAGTTCGGTCATCTCGTGTTCTTCTCTTAGTTGAACTTGATCAACAGTACAATCCTTCTAGCAAGGAATCATCTGTTGTACTATGAATCAATATTATTCATAAGGATCTAGAAACCCGACTTGTGCAATTGTTCGGGGGTGGGTCACCGATAGAGGGAGGTGACTTTCATCAGCTTCTGGTCCGTGTCTAGATCTATTCTTCGGATTAAGGTAATTGGACGAACCTTTATTAAATCAAATAAAGTACTGCATGAAGATCCTCATATTGGGGTTTTCCTTTTATTATTTCGCTGCCATTTTTCTCATATTCTATGTATTAGATACATGGAAATCTCAACAACGGCTGTACAAGGAAAAGTTACAACTGTAATTCAGAGAAACATATATATGACTGCAGATGGGTTCTTTTTCCATTCTTGCACCCTTCTTAATATTCTACGAGCGATAAATCTTCAAAGAGAGTTTAACATCCAAACACTTGAGTGTTCATAGAATTGATTGTCTAATATGATTATAGAGATTGTGAGATGACTGGAAACAAATTGAACCATTGGAAATCATCTGACGCAACAAAAAGGTAATTGTTCTTCAACATGGATTTTATTTTGGAATGGAATATGTTGTTCTTGGAGTTGTATAATCATGATATGTGTATGATTATTCCTTGAGTTTGTGAATTATTTTGGAAGAACGCTTTGATTATTGGAATGAACATCATAAATACGAAGATAATGTTGTTCTTGAGATTACTACGATAATAGAGAATGATATTATCATGGTTTTGATTATAAGAACGATTATTGTTCTTGGTGTTCTTGAAGGTAATAAGGATGTCGTTACCATGTTTATATAACCATTAAGATGGATTAATGATGTTGAAATTCATAGTTTAGGGCTATAATATTTGAATTGGTTTGATCAATTCTTGTTGGATCAATGATAGCTATCATGTTGGTTTTTATATCAATATTATGGAATTATTCATAATGAATGAATTGTGTTCCATTCAAGGTTGATCATGTGATTTTTTGGGTTCGTTCATTTATTAGTTCGTTGGAAGTAGGGCGGTAAACAGACCGAACTATACCGAATTATGGTAGGTTTGAGTATACGTTTGGAAATGTCGAACCTTAGGTTCGAAATTTGGAAGTGTTGAATCTTAGAATTTAACATTTGAGCATACGTTTGAAAACCTAGAATTGATCCGAACTTTTGCGAATCGAGTCGAACCATTTGACTAGACGTTTCAAATATTTTACGAGTGACTGAATTAAATGGATAAGAGTTGCTGAGAAATGAAAAAACTGAGATAAATGATGATAAATTTGTATATTTATCAAATTTTCAACATACGTCATACCTAAGGAATAATTGATCAAACAGGCTTCTAAGCCTTTTGACGATCAGACCGAACTATTTCGCACCGTTTGGTCCGGTCCGCCGAACTATCAATTTCAACGTTTACATATACGTTTGCATGTGCGTGTGTGTGTGAGTGTGTGTGTGTGTGTGTGTTTGTGTGTGTATGTATATATATGGATTTGACATCTTGAATATGTTCTTGATAAATAAGATGTGTAATAGGGTTGTTATTAGATACCAGTGAGATACTAAGTAAGAATACTACCGATGTAATCTTACTAAAATAACTTTACGAAAATCCACGATTCGTATCCTTAACAATACAATAAGCTAATAGCGGAATATTTGTACTATATCTCAACAATGCCCAAGGTTTTCATAGCACTATCATAACTCACTGTTACGAAATTCCCTAACTTTGTCCAACCAAATCCATCGGGTAACATCATCACATCTCAACAAGTCCATCAAAGACATATACCAAAGGAAGTACGGAACTTACCTCAAGATATGAAATGCCACGATGAAATCACATCAGTCTAATCCAAGATCAGATCATCATAACATACGGACACGGTCCTAACACAAGACCTACAAATGCATACTCATATGACAACGTCAATATGCTCACATCAATAACAACAATGTATACTTATGGATAATATACATATGCACAACAACAACACATGGTAATCCAACGATCCAGCGCACATAGCTATAGATCCCCATGATGATCCCGTCGGACCAACGCATGGTGGAAATACCTGTCCAATGATCTAGCGCACACAGCTATAGATATCCCATGTTGATCCCGTCGGACCAACGCATGATGGACATATGACAACAATACACAACTGCACACAACAACAGTACACAATGCACGACAACAACAATGCACAAATGCATGACAACAACGATACACGAATGTATCACGACATGATCAACACAAATGATAAAAATGATTAGAGTACTTGCCCCAAGTAATTCGAGAGCAATCTCGATATATAAACCATCACCAACCATTATTCTGAATATTCGATGATCCTAAATGTTACAGACGATAGATAATTTATGTCTTCGTCTATACCACGATGTATCCTCGATACCAAGTATACCAACAATAAATGTAAATCATATATATTATGATTTAATTCCCAAAACTCGAATACAACTTATAATCCCAAATCTCCTGTGATCACGATTATAAACATTGCTATACAAATTATAAACGAATGAAACGGAAACCATTCATTAAATATTATAAATTGAGCAAGTAATAACTTGCCTCGATACCGATGAAGCCGTTACCAATTCCTTGTCGTCGTTTACAAGTTCCTCGGCACCGATCAATGCAATTCACAAACATTCTTGAACACAAGCGCAAAGCAAGGTTCTAATCACCGATCAATAATCTCAACCTATTGAAGTAATCAATTAACACATATTCGATAACAATCAACAATCGATATAACCAATTCACAAACCCAACGGCTCAACAATATCTTGATTATCCACTAGTCTGATCAATCCAACTTAAACGATCACGAATTCATAACTGAAACAGGATATACTACATTGTCTGTTGACTTAGCGAACGTTAATCACTTAACGTAGCGTGCGCTAAGTCGCTTCCGTTAGCGTGCGCTAGCCAGTAACACTAGCGTGCGCTAATGACATGCAGTTGCATGCATTTCAGATACCGATCAACATATGGCGATTATCAAGAACACCAAGTGATTTCGAAACCATGTTCATAGCTATCAAAACAACGAAATCCGATATCCTTTAATATATAAACAATCATCCAAGTCATATATTCATATATCATCTTTTTCCTCAATATCAACATCATTAGCACCAAGAATTCATAATCACCGCCATGTTCACCATCATATGAAGAAACCAACAACAACAACATCAAAGACCCGAATTGAAGGAAGACATTAGCCAACATATCTCTTTGAAGATAAACAACACAATTCGAAACCATTCGAATCATATCAATACTCGTATATCAACAATAACATCAACATAACTCGGTAACCAATCTCATAATCATGTTTATCAACTTGCTTATATGATAATCATCAACTCAAGAACATCAACATTCAATTCAAAACGAAATCCAAAGGTGAAGAGTAATTACCTCTTTGAAGGAATGGATTGATTTCCAAGGTTGAATCCATTCTCAATCACTTCCAAGCTTAATATTGTTATGGACGATCAACTCCACCATAATCTAGTGTTTGGAACTTCAAACATCTCTCTAAGAACTCTCTCTATCGGTGCACATGAAGAAATGGATGGAAATGATGAATAATGCCCAACTGCACACACACACACACACACACATATATATATATATATATATATATATATATATATATATATATATATATATTGGGATAACAAATGTCCGGTATCGGAACAGCCAGGATATTCAATCCCTGTATTGAATAGTAATGATAAGAGGTTTTGACAAAATGCCAATCCAGAATACAGTAAGGAAACTGTATCGAAAAGCTGAAGTGTCAACCTGTATCGAAGACCCGTCATAAATCCAGCATACAGTGGAAACCTTTCAGTACAGCAAAGAAGTCTCATAAAGACTAAGTATGGAAGCTATCTCGAATTGTCAATACGGTGATCTTCCATATAGCTCTCAACAGGACAAAGAAGGAATCTTCAGTATTCACTAGAAGCCAAGTCCCGTTGATAAAGAAGTATTTAAATACTAAAGGATAAAGTATTTAAATATTGTAAGTCAACAGATCTTCAAATCCCGCAAAATCCGGATTGTGCTTTTCATCCCGTTGGAACGGAATCTTGCTCAACGGATATATTTCAGAAGACTATATATATCTCATCAGGACGTTGAAGATCAGTTACCAAGTGACAAAGCTATTATTATATACATCAGAGCAAAACATATCTCCAGAAGCTTACTGCAACTCAGATCTAAGATTTATACAGTGCTCAAACAGTGAACAACACATCATCAGCTAGAAGATCAGAAAGTCAAAGTTGTTGTTCATATATTGTTCTAAACCTTGAACAAACCCAGATCAGCCCTGTCTGGACTGAGTAATCTTTGCCTCTCCCGAACTGTGTGTGAAGTATTTGCATCGAAGAAGACGAAGCTTCAGAACTGTGTGTGAAGAAGCCAGTCAAAGCATTAGCTCAAACTAATCTGTGTGAACGGTTAAAGCTAAGATCATTATATCAATCTGTGTGAACGATATATTGATTAGTATTGTTATAATTACGTAGTTGTGTACGCAGTAATTATAATAAACTTTTTACTCCTGTGTGGAGGACCAGTGGACATAGAGGGGTTTACCTCGAACCACTTTAAATATTGTGTTATTTACCTTCTGCCTTACTTGTTTTAATTACTGTGATTATTTAAGTATACTTTGCATATCGAGTTGCTGTATCCACAACAACTTACTGTATTTAAGACTTCCGCTACGCACACAGACTTAAATAACTCTTGTAGTTTAAGTACAGCTTGTAGTTTATAACTCTTTCCAAGCTGTATCCAGTATACTTAGTGGCCAACAAGTGGTATCGGAGCGGTTGATTCTAAAAAGAATCAGTCGTATTTTTAACCGAATCAGATCCAAAATCACTTAATTTTTAAAACATTCTTTTTCATTCCTTTATTCTCACATGGATACATCTATGATCAACAAAGTGCCTATGTTCTCTATTAATAAATTTGATGTTTGGAGAATCAGGATGGAGGCTCATCTTGCAGCAATGCATGAAGAAATGATTTTTGTTAAACAGGATGGCCCCATTAAGATCATGAAGGTAAACACGGCCGCAAGGATTGAAGGCCAAGCCCATGCTGAGATGCTCGAGAAGGAACGCGAGCAATGGACCACAGATGAAAGAAAGCGTGCCAACCTCGACAATGTGGCTAAGAACGCGTTATTTGTCACTCTTGACAAAGGCACATTCTCAAAGGTAAAGAGCTGTAAAACAGCCAAGGAAATCTGGGATAAACTCAAATTGATTTGTGAGGGAACTGAGCTCTCAAAAGAAAACAAAATTTCAAAACTGACTCAGCAATTTGAATCCTTTGAAATGAAACCAACTGAGACACTTGAGGAACTTGACCTCAGATTCACTGGTATTGTTGGTGAACTTGAAGCTTTGGGCAAAATTTATACCCAAAAGGAGAAGAATTTAAAAAATTTCAGATCTCTCCCTGCCCGATGGGACATTAAGACCACAGCTATGCATGTGTCGTGTAATCTAAATGAAATATCTACTTTTGATCTCTTCTCTGACCTCAAAGCTTTTGAGCATGATATTGATAGAAGAGAGAAAGCTGAAGAATCTCCTTCAAAGGTTACAGCACTAGCCGCTGTATCGAATCGTCGACACAGCATGCCCAGCTCGTCGAAGCCCAGTCACAAGAATGCTGATAGTGACGACGACATCCTGTCTCAAGATGCAATGGCGTTTCCCATGCATAAGTTCAAGAAGTTCATCAAGCAATCGGGAAAGACTCCCTACAGGCCCAAACCTGTCCACAAGGTAAGTACCGAAACTTCATCCGGTGATGCTAACCTATGCTATAATTTCAGGAAACCGGGACATTATGCAAATAAATGTCTTCATCCCAAAGTTCAAAGGTTGCCGGAGGCCGAGCAACAAGAGAGAGATGAAAGAAGACGTACTTGGAAAAATAAGCTCAAGGCCCTGATTGGAGAATCAGAAGCCTCCCCCACACCATCCAAATCCGAAGAATGTCTTCAGGTGGTCACTGAAAGTGATTCATCTGACGATGAGTTCGATGATAAAGCATATATGTGCTTTATGGCCAAGGACATTCCGGAAGGTGAAGATAGCGATGATGAGGTAAGCTCAACCTCAGCTATTCCATTAAATGCATCTCATACTTTTGAAAACATGATGGATGAGTTTAAAAACATTCAAAAGGCCCATGAGACATTGAAAAATGAGAATATACAGCTCCAACTGTCTAGCCTAGAGCTGAAAGATGAAAATGACTTGCTGAAAATAAATTATGAAAATATGTATATTGATTGTGAAACCAGCAAAGTCGATTATGAAAAACTCATGGAGAGCAATCATCAACTTGCTCATGAACTAAGTGAGGTTAAAACTCACAATGAGAGCAAGACAAATGATTTGGTTCTACTTCAAGCCAAAGTCAAAACTCTCGAAAAACGAGAAGATGAACTTGAGACCATTCTGAAATCGTTCGAGAAATCGTCC
Organism: Orobanche coerulescens; assembly: GCA_033398695.1. NCBI lineage: Eukaryota > Viridiplantae > Streptophyta > Magnoliopsida > Lamiales > Orobanchaceae > Orobanche > Orobanche coerulescens. The sequence continues at coordinate 60,497,329 of CM065803.1, forward strand.
AAAAGAATGGAAGAAATTCTGAGCACTGGGCAACATGCTCATGATAAAAGTGGCTTAGGATACAGCTCATGTTCAAACAAAGGGAAAACTAGTACAGTGTTTGTCAAGAGTGTGGAACACATTCCTGTGTCGAAAGAAACTTCGAACCCTGTGAAGGAACCTGTTGCACAACGAACAGCAAAGGCTGCCATTCCGCCCCCGCAATCCTATTCCAGACAGTGGAATCACCAGCCATTCAGACCTGAAAGGCGCACTCAACAGCATATTCCCCAAGCATATCAACAGCGCCAACAGCCGTTCAGAAGGAAGGTTGTATCCAAATATCAAAGGCCCGCACGGTAGTACTATCAGTACATCACGCCTAGGTATTGGATACAGGAGCCCCGTTATTCCTCGAGACAGCAGGTGTCCGCACAGTATCAACAACAACATTGGGAATCCAACTGGCGACCCAGAAGGCAAGCTGTTAGGCCAAAGAAAATGGCTCCACCTCCAAGACGGCACTCGTACTGGAATAATAATAATAACCCTGAATTTTTCATGCATAACAATTATCATGGTTTTAGCGACTACGTATATGCCCCACGTAGATACCGCAACACTGTACCGAATGTGACCTACAGTAAACCAATTGCTGTCAGGAAAACTTGGGTACCTAAAGGCACTAACATTCATAGACCCAAAATCAAAGGGGACCTAAATCTACTTAATCTCTTTGCATACAGGACATCCTAGAGGAGGACACCTGGTACTTCGATAGTGGATGCTCTCGGCACATGACCGGAGATAGAAGCAAGCTATCAGATTTCATAGAAGGTCGCGGTCCAAAAGTTCGCTTCGGTGATAAATCTAAAGGAAGAACAAGAGGGAAAGGAAACCTTCTTGTAGGAAAATTCAAAGTCACTGATGTTGCATATGTTGAAGGCTTACAGTACAATCTACTTAGTATTAGCCAGTTCTGTGATAAACAGTTCTCGGTGAAATTCTATATAGATCGATGTAGAGTCAAGAACATCCAGACCAAAGAAGTTTTGCTTACAGGAAGCAGATCAGGTTACATGTATATTACTGACTGGAAGCCTATGAGCTCCTCAATTCCATGCTTTGTTGCCAAAGGCACTGCAGATCTAAGCTGGTTATGGCACAAGAGGATGTCTCATGTCAACTTCAAGACGATCAACAAGCTCTCAAGACAGGGAATGGTAAGAGGATTGCCAAATATGTCATTCAAAAAGGACAGCGTCTGCGGACCTTGTCAGAAAGGCAAGAAAATCAAGTCAACCCTGAAGAGCAAATCCTACCTTTCCACCCAAAGAGTGTTGTAGATGCTACATATGGATCTCTACAGTCCTGTAGACACAGTAAGTTTGGGAGGTAAGAAATACTGTCTTGTTGTTGTTGATGATTACTCCAGGTATGCTTGGACAATTTTCTTAAGCAAGAAGAAGGAAACAACATCAAAGCTTCCCGAGCTCCTGAGAAAGCTTCAAAATGAAAATGCATTGAGTATCGTGTCCATTCATTCTGACAGAGGTACAAAATTTACTAACCGCTTTATAGAGCAATACTATTCAGAAAATGGGATACAACACATATACTCAGCTGCCCGTACATCTCAACAAAATGGTGTTGCCGAGCGAAAGAATAGGACGTTGAAAAAAGCAACAAGAACAATGATTGCCGCAAGCAAGTTGCCACAGCGTTTCTGGGGTGAAGAAACCAATACAGTATGCTACACTCAAAACCGCTGTATCGTCAACAAGCACCACAACAAAACAGCATACGAGGTATGGAACAACAAAACTCCGTTAGTTTCATATTTTCACATTTTGGGATGCAGGTGCTATGTATTGAATAATGGGAAGGATCAACTTAGAACCTTTGATGAGAAATCAGATGAAGGAATATTTGTAGGATACTCCTCCGTCAGCAAAGCTTACAGAATCTTTAATAAAAGGAAGCTGACGATCGAGGAATCAGTTCATGTAGTGTTCGACGAACCTCACCATGACCCTACAGGAGTAGAAGATGTTATTCAGGACATTCAACAACTCTCCATCTTAGATCCACCAACTCCCATAGAACCTATTGTTGACCTAGAAATCAACCCCGCATCTGTAAGAATCAACGTAGATGAAGCCGATGATGTACAAGCTGAAGCTGTATCTACAGAAACTCTCGATACAGTACGGGACCCTGAATTAGAACCCAACCGAAGATGGTTGAGAGATCACCCACAAGAGTTGATCATTGGAAACATAGATGATGGTGTTTCTACCCGTAGGAGAATACAGAGTACACAAGGAAATGTACTTTGTGCACAAGAAGAACTAGATACTGAGATATCACCATTCCCTGAATGGAAATCTCAATCCGAGCTTAGAAGACTCAACATGTGCACTATTGTTGTATTCTTAGCCCAGTCTGAACTTGTTTCGACCATAGACGCTCTTAATAATTCTCACTGGATAACTTCTATGAAAGAAGAGCTTAACGGTTTCGAAAGAAACAATGTATGGTATCTTATACCCAGACCTACGCATCAATCGGTTATAGGAACCAAATGGGTATTTCGGAAAAAGAAGGATCGAAATGGACTTATTATAAGGAATAAATCCAGACTAGTCGCACAAGGCTATAGGCAGGAAGAGGGCATAGACTATGATGACACATTTGCCCCTGTAGCTAGACTAGAAGCCATTAGGATATTCTTAGCCTTTGCCGCCCATAAGAGCTTCATTGTATACCAAATGGACGTCAAGAGTGCATTCCTGAATGGAGACCTTGCCGAAGAAGTTTATGTTGAACAACCACCAGGGTTTGCCAACACAGACGGCATCGACCTAGTATACAGGCTGAGGAAAGCACTATATGGACTTAAGAAAGCCCCTAGAGCATGGTATGAGACCCTGTCCCAGTATCTAACCGATAATGGATTTGAGAAAGGTGCTGTGGACAAGACCTTGTTCAAAATACAGAAAGGCGATGGCCTTCTGATGGTGCAAATCTATGTAGATGATATAATTTTTGGTTCAACTAACCTTGCTCTGTGTCAAAGGTTTTCTCATCTCATGCAAAGTAAATTTGAAATGAGTATGATGGGAGAACTCAGTTATTTCCTAGGTTTGCAGGTAAAACAGTTGCCTACAGGGATATTCATCAACCAGGAAAAATACAGCAAGGAGCTTCTCAACAAAGTTGGTATGAACACTTCCAAATCATCGTCAACCCCCATGAGCACTTTCGTGCAGATTAGTAATGATGAAGCAGGAAAGCCGGTTGAACAATCACTCTACAGGAAGCTTATTGGCTCGCTCCTGTACCTAACGGCTAGCAGGCCCGATATCCAGTTTGCTGTTGGAGTGTGTGCGAGATATCAAGTAGCACCTAAGGAATCACACTTCAATACAGCTAAACGAATCCTGAAGTATATTAAAGGAACAGTCGATGTAGGACTGTGGTATCCTAAATAAGGTGGATTCGATTTAGTTGGATACAGCGACTCGGATCTCGGAAGCTGCAAGCTAGATAGGAAGAGTACAAGTGGAACTTGTCATTTTCTTGGACCTAGACTGGTTCTTGGTTCAGTAAGAAGCAATTGGCTAACTCACTTTCCACGGATGAATCAGAATACTATGCTGCTGGTAGTTGCTGTATGCAGATCCTTTGGATGCAGCAACAATTGTCAGATTATGGAAGTGAAGCCAGAGAGACGCCAATCATGTGTGATAGCACGAGTGCAATTGCAATCACGCACAACCCTGTACTGCACTCGCGCACTAAGCATATCAACATGAAGCATCATTTCATAAGGAATCATGTCGAGAACAAGGATGTTCAGCTCAAAAAGGTTCATACAGATATTCAGTTGGCTGACATCTTCACCAAGCCTCTCGACACAGCAAGATTCAACATGCTTAGACAAGAATTGGGAATGCTACAGCCCGACTCCCTGTAAGTAATGTACTGTTTTTACGCAACAATTGAGGGGGAATGCTGTAAGACCCAAGAATACAGTATCCACCGTTAATTATCTGTACACTCAGAGCCTTCAATACAGCACTGTAGGGAACAAAGACATATAAATCATTCTACAGCTGACGTGTGCAATAATTAAGGAGGAATACAGTATGACCCATGAATACAGCATTAATCCAAAAGTTGTTGTATGGAATTAAAACCTATATGTACCTTTTAAGGGGGAAACGTTGTATCGTCGCGGATACAGCACATACTATAGGATTTTGATTCAGTGTATATATATATTATATTATAATATTTCATTTTAAAAATAATTTTTGTCCATGTGCCCTGTTTTCATGTCAAACGTCATTTACATTAAATGCCTTACACGATATCTGGACAATCAAATCTTAAAAGCCGCGATGTTTTTAAATTTTTTAATGTTTTAAACCGCCATTTCAGGCATTAAGGGTAACAAAAAATGTCAGAAGTGGGACCCACTCATATTTTAACATTTTAATGGATAAGTGTACCTGTTACACTCAGTCCATCTTGACCGTTCATTTCAAAAGCCAGTTCCCATCCCTTAAATCTGACCATTCGTTATCTAAGAAACCCTTCTTCGCCGCCCACTATAAAAGGACTGATACTGCCATTTGAGACTCTTTACGCCTTTTGGATATTCTTAGAGCACTCAAGCATAAATCAGCCTACAAGTTTTCTTTGCGTTTTACTGCAAATTTCTCTTAATCTCTTTCATATTTTCTTGAGATTCATCAATGGCGTCTGCTCAGACCTCTGCCACCGCCCTCAAGAAAGCCTCGAACATCATTGACGGACGGATCTTCTCCAGATCTGTCGTCATTGAACGAATTCTCGCTGAAACAAATAACGCTGATCCCATGGAGTTCATTATCACCAGGATACGTTAGCAAGGCCTCTACCGCCTTGGAAGCCACACCGCTGAAAAATACGATGTTCATTTGGTTGAGGACTTCTACCTCAACGCTGCCGTTCGATTTCTATCGCTGGCTCAGGGAGGCCACGTTGCTGACATCACGCTATTATTCAAGGAGTGGAGATCTGCATTGACCAAGATCTTCTCCAGAACATTTACAGGCTGCCCGCTGATGGCCTGACCATGGAAGAACTTGAGACTTTTGGATCTCAAGAGCTGTTGACCAAGTACTATGGCCTGTTTACAGGATCAGCTTCAGTTGAATCTGTTCAAACAACCTGTCACAAGAAGAATTTCTGTTTGCCATACGTGTACTTGCATGATTTTTGCTGCAGAATCATTGAGAATCGCACTGGTGCATTTGAAATGTGAACAAACCTTAGATTTAGGATGATGGTAGCGATAATGACCTGTGAAAAGGTCAACTAGTGTCAGATAATTTTGAAACGTCTGCAGGAAGAAGTGTCCAAGCCTGCCACTCAAAAGAAATCGTGTGGTTTATTTTTAAACCACATTTTGACGAAATGCGGATTGCCACAATCCGCAGATACTAAGAAAATCAGCTCCCGGATCTACTTAGGAGGCGTCAAGCCTTCAGCCTATAATCAGAGCACCCTGGTCTGCAACCATCCATCCGTCTGCAGTATGCCCGTTTCTGAAGATCCAAGGAATGTTTCTTCGAAATCCCAAAGTGTGGAATCTTCAAAGAAATGCAAGAGATCTCACATCAAGACACCTATTGCTGCTGAGAAGCCGAAAAGGAAGCTAAGGAGGCTTTCGAAAGCTAAATCCACAAAAACCTCCGAGGAAGCTTCTACCGTTGCGCAACCCACTGAGGAATTACCCCAGGGCCCAACCCCTGCGGAAGAGATGCCCGTTACTATCTCGACAGTAAATTCCGAGCCTTTGGCGGCAACGACGGATGAGAGGACATCTGCCAACTTAGAAGACTCTAGCGAGTCGGCTGCCCCTTTGGAGCCAACAGCAAACTCTCCTATGCGGGATTCCACACCCATACAGGATCCACCATCCTTCGGGGTACCATCCCCTGTAAGGAATCCCTCTTCCATACAGGATCCCATACCTGTAGAGGAACCCCTCGCTACAGCGGATTCAGACGTTGTACGAAGTCCCTCCCCGGACACCATTATCAACAAAACCCTTCTCTCTGTGTATATTGATCATGCTTATGAAAGATTCCTTCAATGGAAAAGCTACATGCTATCTCCATACGACACCTTATACAACTGGAGCGACTGGAGCCATGAAGAAAGATTTGTATTGGAAGTGACGGACTCGACTGAAGTTGCAGCCCTGATCCAATGGGACAATCTCTACTGCAAAGAATTGATCGAAAGCCATCTCTTGCAAAAATCAGATGCCAGAAGAAAAGGAAAAGATAAGTCCGAGGACTCTCCCCAACATCCAAAAGAAGACCATGACTCAGAAGACGACGACGATGCCTTACAAGCAGGTCTGAGAATGAGTCGTGAGGAGGCTCAGGACAGAGAAGCCTCTCAAGCCAAGGATGACGAAGGGCCATCAAGCCGAAGTGAGCACCCTTCGCCACAGCAAGAAAATATTCCTGACGATGAGGAATCAGTCCCTCAAGTCGAGGAAGAAGAAATTGTTTCGGAACAGGCACCTGAGCCTGCTGCTGCAGAAGAAGAAAAAGTATCTCGCGCCATCCCGTAAGAGGAATCAGTCCCTCTGCCGGAACATGCGGAAGCTGAGAGACAACAGGAGGAATCAGTCCCTCCTGTACCCATGTCTACAGACACCTCTTCGCAACAGGGAGATACCGCACATCCTGCCGCCGAACCCGCATCAGCTGCTCCCGCCCCATCAACTGTGGAATCCGACGACGGTACTACACCTGAGGATGTCCAACTCAATTCACGCCCTACCGTGAATTTGAGGAGGTTGAATGGAGTTGAGGATTTTGCTAAGATAGATTCTCCCAGCACTACTGCTAGGAAAGAGCGATTGCGTGCTCTTGGCCTTCAAACCGTCTTTATTCAGGATGCAGTCAATGTCTTGTATTCAGTAGAAAAAGCTCTAAATTGGATGCACACTTCTGCTGTTGAAGAGATGACTGGATTACAGCATGAAGTCTCTCGAGTAGTAGAAGCCTTCACTGTTTTGCCAGAAGTCTCCAAGCAAGCCCTGAAGAATCTGGAAGAGAAATAAGAGCAACTCCTGAGAGAAGAGGCATCCAAAACTCGCATATCCGAGGCCAAGACCGCAGCAGCCATGATCGAAACAACCTCTCATCTGCGAGCCCACGACAAAAGTATCAAAGATATGTCGCAGGTGCTCTCCACCCTTGTCGAGAAAATGACAAACATTGAGATGAAACAGGATGCCGCACTGGAGATCCTAGGACGTCTTGATGACGCCAAAAAGGGGGAAGAAGCGAGAGAAGCTGCGAGGAGAACAAGGCTCCAGCCCAAAAGGGAATTTAATGTTGCTCAAGACAGCATTACAGCTGAATTGAACAAATTAGCCCCTCCTGCACAAAGTTTCAAGAATTCAGGTTCCCGACCTGAGTTTCATGATCCCAGCGTCCCATGGCAAATATTAATCCAAAGACCTTCTGAAATTTGTCTGCCAACCAACCGCCATTCCACTGCCGAAGAAGTGAAGAAATGGAGGAAAAATGAACCGATGAGATATTTCGTCAAACTCGTCAGGGAATCTGCCATCTAGAAAAGTTATAAAACATTAGCGGAGGCTGCAGATATATTTTCGAAGATGTTAGAAGAAGGAAAGCTTCCTCTCCAATAGGAAATGAAATCCAAGCATAGAAGAGGAGATCGGATCACCCATCCAAAAGACTGGATTCTTGCCTTCGACAGATCCTACGATGGTAGAGCAATATACCTAGATCGAGGCAACGATTCCCTACAGCACTGGTGGCGTGGAACCGAGAATGATCCAGGGAAAATCCATGGAGAAATGCGGACTATAGGAGCTGAAATCCTTAGTATATTAGTTTTGTTTGTAATTTACTTTCAAAACAGCAAACCTTGTACTCTATTTTTGAATATCAATAAAAATGTTTGTTTGTCTTGAAAGATTACAACTCGTAATCTACTATGTTAATGTATGATTACATAACTTAAATTGTTGGGATAACAATCACAAGTATAGAAACTTGTTTGAAAATCAAGCTGTACGAACTTGTCTACGAATAGTTCATAGATTCAGTTGTATGCATCTAGAATATATTGTAAGATTGTGCCTGCGCGCCAATCATAAGCTTAAGTTGTAAAAACTCTTAGCTGTATCGAACTCGCCTGCGAGCAGTTCATAAATTAGTCTAAGTTACTGAAACCAGATCATTTGACATAAGACCAAGAAATCTGCCCGAAGTCATTAAGAAGGTTATTCGCTTCATGAAGAAGGTTTTGGCATCATCAGGGAGGACTTAAAAAATTTTAAGTCTTGGCAAATTGTCAAAAAGGGGGAAATTGTTGGGATAACAAATGCCCGGTATCGAAACAGCCAGGATATTCAATCCCTGTATCGAATAGTAATGATAAGAGGTTTTGACAAAATGCCAATACAGAATATAGTAAGGAAACTGTATCGAAAAGCTGAAGTGTCAACCTGTATCGAAGACCCGTCATAAATCCAGCATACAGTGGAAACCTTTCAGTACAGCAAAGAAGTCTCATAAAGACTAAGTATGGAAGCTGTCTCGAATTGTCAATACGGTGATCTTCCATACAGCTCTCAACAGGACAAACAAGGAATCTTCAGTATTCACTAGAAGTCAAGTCCCGTTGATAAATAAGTATTTAAATACTAAAGGATAAAGTATTTAAATACTGTAAGTCAACAGATCTTCAAATCCCGCAAAATCCGGATCATGCTTTTCATCCCGTTGGAACGGAATCTTGCTCAACGGATTTATCTCAACGGATATATTTCAGAAGACTATATATATCTCATCAAGACGTTGAAGATCAGTTACCAAGTGACAAAGCTATTATTATATACATTAGAGCAAAACATATCTCCAGAAGCTTACTGCAACTCAGATCTAAGAGATATACTGTGAATAACACATCATCAGCTAGAAGCTCAGAAAGTCAAAGCTGTTGTTCATATTTTGTTCTAAACCTTGAACAAACCCAGATCAGCCCTGTGTGGACTGAGTAATCTTTGCCTCTCCCGAACTGTGTGTGAAGGATTTGCATCGAAGAAGACGAAGCTTCAGAACTGTGTGTGAAGAAGCCAGTCAAAGCATTAGCTCAAACCAATCCGTGTGAACGGTTAAAGCTAAGATCATTATATCAATCTGTGTGAACGAATATTGATTAGTATTGTTATAATTACGTAGTTGTGTACGCAGTAATTATAATAAACTTTTTACTCCTGTGTGGAGGACCAGTGGACGTAGAGGGGTTTACCTCGAACCACTTTAAATATTGTGTTATTTACCTTCTGCCTTACTTGTTTTAATTACTGTGATTATTTAAGTATACTTTGCATATCGAGTTGTTGTATCCACAGCAACTTACTGTATTTAAGACTTCCGCTACGCACTCGGATTTAAATAACTCTTGTAGTTTAAGTACAGCTTGTAGTTTATAACTCTTTCCAAGATGTATCCAGTATACTTAGTGGCCAACAATTTATATATATATACTGTACATAATTAATGTGCGCTAACATCTTCATTTAACGTACGTTACATGCTTAGCGTGCGCTAACTGTCTTTGTTAGCGTGCGCTATCGCAGTCCAGAGGCTACTACCTTACTTCATACAATGATTTACGTACGCAATGCCCATGCAATAGCGTACGTAAATGCCTCCACTTAGCATACGCAAGCCTTCAACCATAGCGTGCGCTACTCATAGTTGACTTGCTACATTCTGCACCTACCCCCGTGTCCCCGCATGCCGAAAGTAACCTAACAAAGCCAAGATTCCTTTGGCCCGATCTGATTAGCGTGCGCTAACAATATGCATTAGCGTGCACTAATCCTTCATAACAAACATCTGTTGACCTTGTCGGAACATGCGCCGAAAGTGGCCGGGTCCACACGTAGATTCCTTCGGATCTGGTCTGTACTAGCGTGCGCTATCCTTTACCTTTAGCGTGCGCTAAACCTGCACGATAGCGTGCGCTAAGCTTGAATATTAGCGTGCGCTAATCAGGCTATACTTAGCCATTTTCAGCTATTCTTGTCCAACGTCTCAACATACAGAACACGAACATACGGCAACCGAATACATATACTTCTTCCAACAATATTCTCATATGTTACGCCCGACACACAATATCTTCAAATACAACTGTTAACTAAATGCAGTAATTATACCAATACAGATGTCTCAGTCCTTCAATTGTTTTATCCATACTGTACAGATTCCACGCTGTACAACATAACTTGGATAAAATAACATTAAACAATAGTAGTAGAAATTTCGAATATTACATACTACACCACTTAAAATAAGTTTCGTCCTCGAAACTTGCAATCCATCATAGAAAAACAAATGAACCGTTCAACCAAAAATATTCCGAAACCATCACGATAATGATCAATCATCATCATTAACGAATAACCAAAATAGTACACTTACATATGCCCCAAGTCGACGATCTCCTGAGATACTAGCAAGTGACTTCACTGTAAAGCCTCAATACGCTTACAATCACAATTCCATGAGTCTCAACAAAATATATCATCTTCGGATGAAATAATCTATCCGTGTCAAATCTTGTCTGCCTGATCGCACAATCAAGCCCCAATTCTGATACAATCAATAATGCACGATACATCTGAGAAACAACTACCCAATACAACAACACAAATCCTGAAACATCGACACAAAATTCGAACGCTCATACGATCATTAACAAGGATCAACCAACATAATAACCGAGAATATCATCAACGTGATAAACTCCAATATGACCAGCCAGAGGTCAAAACACAATCGAGAATATCATCAACATGATAAACTTCAATACTACCGACGAAGGATCAACAAGAACCGAGAATACCATCGCATGGTAAGCTCCAACACGATCAATACAGAACCACAGAAACCGATATACGAATGAATAAAGTTCTCAAAACGACACACCAATCACATACAGTTGATCTCAATAAACATACCCGACTGGTGAACATACTCCTCGGCATACGAACAAGCAATCACAACTCGGCGAACATATCAAATCATACATGGAGTGGGAATGGCCAATCAATATTCAAAACAATCATCCTGGGGTCACCACCCTCAATTATACACTTACAAAGTAGTCATTCAAAAATCACTCTGGTAAAATTGTACAACTACCATACCAATGGAATCACATAGCACATATGTCCTGGTTTCACAAAATCTAAAGTTCCAAAATCATATTTTGTACCCGAATCTACAATACGCAACATATTCTTCTTATCCGATCAACCAACCGATCATCCCTGGATAACCAAACTATCATACTGAAGTTCGAATCTCTATTCATCGTTCCATACTAATGTCTTATCCAGTTCGTGAGTCACACTCATAACTTCACCATGATATGCACTATGCACTAAATGCTTATGTATATCAATCACATTTTCAAAACCAGTTTGAAATCATATAGTCTCGTCAAGAAGACAAATTTTCGAAAGTTATTTCAAAAAATTTCAAAGCTCAGAACATAAATTTTCGTAAGACCACGAAATCAATTTTCGTATAATGAAATCGGCTAGCTAATGCCAAGTATTCGATAACAATTTCCTTCGAATCCACACGATTAAATAAAATGTAATTATGCAAATTCTCAACTACATCCATACTCCTGTATACCAAGTCGGTTCATCACCAATTCCACTGACATTACATCAGAAAACCATACGATAGAGTTCCAGAATTTCAATATATAGACTCCGATAAAAACTCCTCTTCCACATATAATTAGCAACATCAACCATTAACCCATCCTGGATCACCTCAACCATGCTATGACAAAACATTGAATAATCAATAAATCAAACACAATGAAAGACTACCCGAGAAGTCTCATTTGAATAAGTAAACCAAAATCCCGAAAGACAGTAATAAAATAGATAAACGATTGGTAAAGTGTTTTACAAATCTCGGGAGTTTTAGGAAAAAGAAAAGCCTTTTGAAACATTCGGGTCTCAGCCCGATCCCGTTCCACATTACAAGAAGTTTAAAAAGTAGAAAACCCTTTTGGACCCCAAGTCCTGAGTTATAAAACTATTTCAAAATTGATTGGGTCTCGGCCCAAAAATCATTTTCCGTAAAACATCTGTAAAACATTCATTTTGAAAAGTATTATTTTCAAATGCTCAAAAACAGTTTCAGATATCTCAAAATGTACTAACATGACTACATGTTCTTCTCAACCATTCGCAACATCTTTCCCAAATACACAACTCCGTTCCAAAGTTTAACCGACATATTGATTTCCAAAATCATAACTTCTCAAGATCATCAATCCTGTCCCAACTCTGTCACCTCATACTGTAACGCATAATATCTTTCCGAATCTCAAAGCATATCAACTTAGAATGGCAACAAATCCCAATGCAATTCAAAAATCCAAATACTTACAGATCGTGAAGCCGACGATTTCCCGTGATACTGGCACATGTATTGACTCAAGAAAATACTCAACACAGATATTTTCAAAACAAACATTTTGCAAACTCAGTTCAACTCGAGAACACAGCACAGCTCTATCTGAAGAAACACGTTAACACCATTTGGAAAAGTTTACAACGACCCCAGTACCACACTGTAATTCACATAACGCACAAGCCCGAGTGAACAACAAAAATCTAGGGCTCTAGTATTAGTCAATCGACAACTCGAATGATGCGATAAAACACGATTCAACTCGACCCGACTGCCTAGATTTTCACAACCTAAGCTCCGATACCATATTCTGTAACACCCCCAGATCCGACCGGGAATATTACAGTGCCGTGGGCCCCGAGACGGAACCCACAAGGCTAAAAGAAATTTTCGCAAACATTCACAAATGCTCAAGAGGCTAACGATAGTATTATATATTTAAAACATTCGAAGACTGTATAAAACTCGTTTATCAAACCGTCGTAAAATCTCATTTGAAACCACAAGGCCCGAAATGCCAAGACTCAACAGTTTAAGAACATACGTTAAGCTATCACTTACACGTACCGATAAAATAGTTTAGAAAATGATTGCCAAAGTAACCTAAGTTCCCAGATACCAAAAGGCCATTTAAAAATACTCACGCAGCGGAAAAAGACAAACAATTAAAATACTCTAGCAGCGGAATACAGGAACTGATCAGGAAACTCAATACACAAATACATGCCCTAGCCAGTATCCTCCGGGAAGCTCATCTCTCCACGACCGCTACAAGCTTGATATTCCAGGAACCTAAAAAGAAAGCCTACGACGGGGTTAGTCATAATATCCAACAATGATAACCATCACTTCACGTCAATAATTACATACCAATGAGATACTAAGTAAGAATACTACCGATGTAATCTTACCGCCATAACTTTACGAAAATCCACGATTCGTATCCTTAACAATACAATAAGATAATACCGAAATATTTGTACTATATCTCAACAATGCCCAAGGTTCTCAAAGCACTATCATAACTCACTGTTACGAAGTTCCCTAACTCTGTCCAACCCAATCCATCGGGTAACATCATCACATCTCAACACGATAACCGATTTGTCCATCAAAGACAAATACCAAAGGAAATACGGAACATACCTCAAGATATGAAATGCCACAATGAAATCACGTCAGTCTAATCCAAGATCAGATCAACACATGTAACGCCCGGTTTCTTTTTTTTCGGTACGTTAATTATTTTCATGGTATTTAATTATTTTAAATGATGGGTTTAATTAATTAGCCAAGTTAGATTAAATTACAAGTTTTGGGCTAAGTTAATTGATAGATTTAATTATATTGGGCTAGTAAGAAATGAGTTTTGAGCCTAGCCCATTAGTGTAGTCATTAGGCTTTGTCCTAATATGAATTATAAAAATATCACAAACCCTAACCTCCTCCTCTCTCCCTCATTTTTTCGGCCGATCTCCCATCTCTCTCTCATTTTTCTCTTCCCAAAGCCATAATCATCTTCTCCTTCATTTCCTGGTTGGTGTAACAAGCTAAGGTAAGATCTTTAAGGTGTTTTAATCTTTTCTTTTGATTTATAATCAATTAATTGTTTTAAGTGTTGTTTATCATCTAGAAAATTCATCACCACCTCCTATACATGGTGTATGATGAGCCTAGATGATCATATTATGTAAAAGATCTATATGATTCATAAAAATCATCAAGTTGTAACTTGTGTGATTTAAAGAAGATAGATCTTATGGTTTTAACTAATGTTGTTATTGTTATAAGTTGTATGTTATCATCATCTCTAGATTATATCTACACCCTATACATGGTGTATGATGGATCTAGATGATTATATAAAAATACAAGGTCTAAATGAATCATGGAAATCACCAAGTTTTATTTAGGTGATAAAATGTGATAGATCTTGTGAATGGTTATAATTCTTGTTAGTTATTATTTTGATTCTCAACATATCCATATCAATATGTTTAGATCTAAGTATACAACTTTATAGCATCTTCTAAGATGTGTATATAGATATTTGTGTATTTGAAAGATCAAGGAACCCTTAAGAAAGGGGAAAATTGTGGTTTGTCATATATTATGTTGATTTGATTCTTTTCCTTGTGACTAAATGAAATACCAATGACCCCTAGCCCTTTTTAGTGCCACCATGTTCATAGGGGACTGAATTTGGGTGATAAACACATCTAGGAATGTGTTTCAAAAGGGAGAGGAATGGATTGGTTAAAAAGATTAAGGGTTGGCTACGATTCTGTTTCCATCAGATTTGTAGTCATCTTACAAAAATCATAACTTGAATTATATAACTCAAACGGATCTCAGACCTGTGCCAAAAGTTTACAAATTGTGTTGGGTAACTTTCTTATGAGGGTCACTCTCACTAATTAGGACTTTATCCATGGGCAAGAACGGCACCTTTGCCGGTAGGTCTGATCCGGGTCTGATCTGATAGGTCAACTTGTTTTATTCGTTTCTAGGGCTTGGGAAATGATCTAATGGGATTCCAAGTTCCCACATGTGTGTTATGACCTAAAGTTGTGATCTGGAGTTTATGGGATGTTATCTCCAAGTATTTCTTGGTCATATTGAGTTCACACTCCAGATCAGTTTTCGGTCATCAGCTTTTAAGGGTTTTGTAATTAGTCATGTTGTGAATTTCATATCTAGAGTTTGGGAAACCCTTTTTGGTCGATTCCAACTCTGAGACTTTGGTATTTATGTCTATTATCTCTGTGATTTTTAGTTTGGACAATGTCTACCCACAAGTTGGGTAGAATTGGCCAACACTACTGATTCCTATAATTTGGGACTGCACTGCGATGTCTTTTTAAAAGCATCATAATAAATTCATATTTTGGAGTTAGAGTGAGTTCTTTACTGTTTTAAAAAGGGGAAAGACTCTAGTTTCTTAGAAAAATTTAATATTGATATGTTAATACTTAGGAAAATTAAGTAAATCCATCTTTAACAGCGGGTCTGTTTTTAGACCTTGCTGTCCAGATTTTTGTTTAAGTCTTTAAGCTTCATCTTTGGGTATATCCTAACTCCTAGTTTATAATAGGTGAAGTTTTGGCATTTGCTCAAGTGTGGTAGCCAGTTTTGATTTAGCAATCTCCCTTAAGTGTTCAAGGTGAGTTCTCTCACTCCATTGTCTCAATATTTATGACTGCTAGGTTAGCACGTGAGTGTTAAATTATTATTATGGTGTGATAATATGAATGCATGCTTAAATTGTTAATCATACATGTGCACTGTATGTTTATTGTTGAGGATCATAGCAATTATCCGGCTTTTGTCCGGTGCGCGTGGTTAGGTATAATTACTCCAATACCCTCCGGGATGTGAGGTGAGGGTAAGATTAACCCAATACTCTTCGGTTTGTGAGATGCGGGTAACCTACTAGCCCTCCTTATAAGCCTTGATTTGTTCTTGGCTTATGTTTAAATGTTAAAACTATATATATATTTAAATCTAGGTCTAGTGATTGTGGATATTGGTATAATGTTGTGTTTGAATTCACTAAGCTTTGTGCTTACGGTTTTACTCAACATTTTCAGGTATTACGATTAAGGAGGCTAAGGACTGACGGGAGCATTCGTGACACCTCGCGATTTATTTTAAGTCAATGAATATTTTTAGTACTTCCGCTTTTGACATTTCCATATTAGAAAATTTTACTTATGATGTTTTCTTTTGAAGTTAGATAACTTGACTGCCATTATTGGCTTATTAAATTAAATAAATGAAGTTCCTTTATGAATTGGTGTCAAACCTTATATTATTTCGGTAAAAAAAAAAAAAAAATAATAATAATAATAAAAATAAAAATAAATTTTGGGTGTTACAAGTTGGTATCAGAGCTTTTCATTTGAGTGAACTAGGCTTTCGTAGGGATGTCTAGACTCAAATTTAAAACATTTTATTTCACTTGTTCAAAGTTTATAAAAAAAAAAAAACTAGCGTGAAGATGTCACGGTGCGCCAGTCATTGACCAAGTAAGTTTTATTTACTAATTGAGTTTAAATTTTATTACTTATCAAACACAATAGTATGATCCATTTATGACATATCCCAAAGACTAGCCTAGGAGGATAATTATATGCCTTTAGTGCTACTATCTACCATGTGAGAATTTAGGCCTTTTAGACCTACCATGAGTGTGAATTAAACTATTACGGCTAGGAGCAAGTGAAATTTTGAAACTAGACACGAAACCGAAATTGGAACTTCTATATTGAATAATAGAAGGGCCCCTATTATTCAATATATTGGAGCCGGTTTTGGGGACGGGGCAAGGTTGAAAAGTTTTGACAAAGTCGAGTGTTTTCGATCTCTTAGACATGCATAGGTTGAATCGTTTTCTTTTCTTATCAATTTTAGATGGCTCCGCTGCTCGCCTCAATGCAATTCAAATAGCTCAAGTTAGGGAACTCGTTCTTTGAGGAGTTCAATAATGCTTTTAACGAGATCATTCCGAATGTCACGGCTAACATCATTGATCAAGTTCGTGCTCTGCTAGATGAGCGCATGGCGGATGCACCTCCGCCCGGGGAGGGCTCTGATCCTCCTGTTCGTGATTTAATGTACTACTACGAGAAGTTCGGCAAGTGCGGCCCACCTCATTGGGATGGGGAGGACGATCCAAAGAGTGACTAAGCACCGGTTATCCGACGTGGAGGGCGCCTTTATGACTATAGGGTGCCCAGGACCGGTTTAGAGTGTTGGTAGCAAAGAACCAGTGAGGAAGCGGGGTAAGACATGGTGGAACACCACCACGGGAAGAATGATCAAGAAGCTGTAAGGGCGATTACTTGGGCCGTTTGTGGAATGGTTCGAGGCACGGTATGTGCCTAGGGTGGAGCAACAAAGAATGATGCAGGAGTTCATGGCGTTACATGCACCACCGAGTCTTTTAGTGATCCGAACGCCAAGTTCATGGAGATGCTTTCTTTCATCTACTTTTGCTGGAGATGAAGCATGGCTTGTTAGTCGGTACATCTCGATTTTACGTACCGACATCCGGGAATTTGTGAGCATGCAAGACTTTGCGACCTTGGGTGCGATCATGGGGGCAGCTGAAGAGAGAGATTGAGTGCAAACTCAATCTAAGAGGAAACTGGAGAGCACTTTTTCTAAAACTTCTAATGAGGCTCATAAGAAGACAAAATTTGGGGATAAACCAAGATATGAATACAAGCCATCTGCGAAGGTGGTGATCGACCCCAATGGTGTGTTATAACCGTAAGAAGGAAGGGCATCACTGAAGAATTGCAAGGCTCCAAAAGCCATTCTGATCCCAGTGTTACTACCATCATTAATGCGGTACCGCTTGTTACAATTGCCAAGAGAAGGGGCACAAGAAGCCTGATTGCCCAAAGCTGAAGAAGAATGGGAATGCAAATCCCAATACTGCTTCGACCTCTAACGGACCAACTATGTTGACACGAGGACGTGTCCACCACCTTACGAGGAGGAGCTGCGAAGCTCGCGATCAGAAAGGTAAACATCTCTTCCTTATCTTTTATCTTATGCTATGCCATAGAGTAATTGTTTTATTGATTAAATATTATGAATCGAGCACTTATACATTAGATTCTCACCTGCCGCCGTTATGTTTGATTCTGGCGCTACTCACTCCTTCGTGTCACGCACTTTCATAAATCGTTTGGGGCGTGGTGTCGGGAAACTAGCACGTCCCATGGTTATCGAAGTTGCCGACAATCGAACTATCTTCGTATCGATGTTTATCGGGGTTGTACCCTTGAATTTTCGGGAGTTGAATTCCCCATTGATCTTATCCCTATTGCTATGAGGGAACTTTGCGTTATTGTGGGTATGGATTGGCTCGATGCATTCGATGCGTAAATTCTTTGTCGCAAGAGACAAGTTCGTGTTCAAAACCCTAGGGGTGGAGAACTTATTATTCAAGGAGATATTCCCCATTTGATATTGCTTCTTGTACCTCTGCTATTGCACTCGATAATGTTCAGTTGTTTCCGACTTTGGTGACGTCTTTCTGAGGAACTCCGGGTTTGCCACCTATTAGGCAAGTGGAGTTTCGCATTGATTTAGTACTGGCGCTGTTCCGATCGCCAAATCTCCTTATCGTTTGGCGCCATCCGAGATGAAAGAGCTTCAAGATCGATTACAGGAGCTTAGCGATAAGGGGTTTATACGGCCAAGTTTCTCGCCGTGGGGTGCTCCTATACTTTTCGCGAAGAAGAAGGACGTCTCTCAAAGAATGTGCATAGATTATCGGGAGTTGAATAAACTCACGATAAAGAACCGTTATCCTTTACCTCGTATCGATGATCTTTTCGACCAACTCCAAGGAGCGTCTTGGTTTTCCAAGATTGATTTGCGTTCGGTTATCATCAGATGCGAGTTCGTGGATGTGACATTGAGAAAACGGCGTTTCGAACCCGATACGGACACTTTGAATTTGTGGTGATGCCTTCGGACGCACTAATGCACCCGCCGCTTTTATGGATCTTATGAATCGGGTGTGTGGTCGATGCTCGACCGCTCGGTCATTGTGTTTATTGACGATATTTTGGTCTATTCTAAGACCAGGAGGAGCATGAAAAGCACATTCGGAACTTCTTGAGACACTACGAGAGAACGGCTTTATGCTAAATTTTCTAAGTGTGAATTTTGGTTAGAAGAGGTTCAATTCTTGGGCCACGTGGTGAACAAGGAAGGTATCAAGGTCGATCCGCCAAGATTGATGCGGTTAAGAAATGGGAAGCTCCTAATTCGCCTTCGGAGATTCGTAGTTTCTGGTTTGGCCGGTTACTACCGTAGATTTATTGAAAATTTCTCAAAGATTGCTCTACCTCTTACGCGATTGACCAAGAAGTCGGAGAAATTTGTTTGGGGTCGGAACAACGGTTTGCATTCGAAGATCTTAAGACGCGGTTGTGTAATGCCGGTTTTGACTTTACCTAAGGAGTGGAGGACATGGTAGTGTCTTGC
This sequence comes from Orobanche coerulescens, assembly GCA_033398695.1. Taxonomy (NCBI): domain Eukaryota; kingdom Viridiplantae; phylum Streptophyta; class Magnoliopsida; order Lamiales; family Orobanchaceae; genus Orobanche; species Orobanche coerulescens. The sequence goes on from CM065803.1 coordinate 60,516,876, forward strand.
GACGCATCCCTCCCGGGTTTTGGTGCCGTGTTGATGCAACGGGGTAAGGTGATAGCTTATGCGTCTCGCCTAAAACCGCACGAAAGGAACTACCCCACTCATGACACGGAATTAGGAGTCGTTGTTTTTGCTCTCAAGATATGGAGGCACTACCTTTACGGGTTAAGTGTATCATTTACACCGACCATAAAAGTTTGAAGTACCTTTTCGATCAGCGGGATTTGAATATGAGGCAAAGTTAGATGGTTAGATGTGGTGAAAGATTACGATTGTGAGATTCACTACCACCCCAGAAGCTAATGTGGTAGCCGACGCACTCCGTAAGCAATCTGTCGAACCGATTCGAGCTAAATGTCTTCGGATGACTATGGAGACATCATTATTGGGTATGATTCGAGATGCTCAAGATGTGGCGACTCACGAGGGGAACCTAAATCGTGAAAGGATCGTGAATGAGTTACCTAAGATGGAGCGAGATGGGCGTGGATTACTAACTCGTTATGGTAGGGTTTGGGTTCCATTTACTGGTGGGAACCGGAAAACTCTTATGGAAGAAGCTCACAGTCCAAGTTTTCTATTCATCCGGTGCTACAAAAATGTACCGAGATCTTCGTGAGGGTTATTGGTGGCACGGGATGAAGAATGATGTGGCTCGATATGTAGAAGAGTGCACGACATGCCGAAGGTCAAAGCCGAACACCGAAACCTCATGGGAAATTGCAACCTTTGGAGATTCTGAGTGGAAATGGGAGCACTTAACCATGGACTTTATTACAAAACTTCCTAAGACTGCAAAGGGAGCGGATACGATATGGGTAGTTGTGGATCGATTGACGAAGAGTGCTCATTTCTGGCCATCAAGGAAAGTTCTTCACCAAAAATTGGCGAGATTTTTGTTCGGGAGATAGTTTCATTGCACGGGTGCCCTTATCTATTGTCTCGATCGAGATACTCGATTCACCTCTCGATTTTGGCGAAATTCCAAGAAGAATTGGGTACCCGATTGCATTTCAAGATCTTGCGTTCCATCCGCAAACCGATGGGCGAGTGAGCGGACGAAACAGACTATGGATGACATGCTTCGGGCATGTGCAATTGATTTTGGAGGCGGTTGGGATGATCATCTTCATTTAGCCGAGTTTTCATATAACAACAGTTATCATTCAAGCATCGACATGCCCCCGTATGAAGCACTGTATGGTAGGAAGTGTAGAACCCCAGTGTGTTGGGGTGAGGTTGGACAGAGGGTGCTCGGTAGCACCGATATTGTTTTGCAGACCACGGAGAAAATCAAAATGATCAGGGATCATTTGGTCACCGCTAGGAGTCGTCAGAAGAGTTATGCAGATAAGCGGCGCTCCGATCTTGAGTTTCAGGTTGGGGATCATGTGTTATTAAAGGTCTCCCCTTGGAAGGGTGTGATTAGGTTCCGCAAGCGTGGGAAGCTGGGACCTCGGTTTATTGGACCTTATAAGATCATAGCTCGCGTTGGTAAGGTAGCGTACCGGTTGGAGCTGCCTGACGAGCTTAGTTTGATTCATAACACCTTCCATGTGTCTCAGTTGAGGAAGTGCATTGTTGACGATACCGCCGTGGTACCTCTGGAAGACATCCAAATTGACGAACGGCTCAACTATGTTGAGAAACCTATCGCGGTTGTTGAACGAAAGTCAAAGACCCTTCGGAGCGGTAAGACTGTTTATTCTGTTAAGGTTCAGTGGCAGCATAGGAAGGGATCTGAGTGTACATGGGAACCTGAAGACGAGATGAGGCGCATTATCCCGAGTTATTCGGAGGGACTGACTTCGAGGCCGAAGTCCCTTCTTAGTAGGGGAGAGTTGTAACGCCCGCTTTTTTTTTCGTTACGTTTATTATTTTCATGTTATTTAATTATTTTAAATGATGGGTTTAATTAATTAGCCAAGTTAGATTAAATTACAAGTTTTGGGCTAAGTTAATTGATAGATTTAATTATATTGGGCTAGTAAGAAATGAGTTTTGAGCCTAGCCCATTAGTGTAGTCATTAGGCTTTGTCCTAATATGAATTATAAAAATATCACAAACCCTAACCTCCTCCTCTCTCCCTCATTTTTTCGGCCGATCTCCCATCTCTCCCATCTCTCTCTCATTTTTCTCTTCCCAAAGCCATAATCATCTTCTCCTTCATTTCCTGGTTGGTGTAACAAGCTAAGGTAAGATCTTTAAGGTGTTTTAATCTTTTCTTTTGATTTATAATCAATTAATTGTTTTAAGTGTTGTTTATCATCTAGAAAATTCATCACCACCTCCTATACATGGTGTATGATGAGCCTAGATGATCATATTATGTAAAAGATCTATATGATTCATAAAAATCATCAAGTTGTAACTTGTGTGATTTAAAGAAGATAGATCTTATGGTTTTAACCAATGTTGTTATTGTTATAAGTTGTATGTTATCATCATCTCTAGATTATATCTACACCCTATACATGGTGTATGATGGATCTAGATGATTATATAAAAATACAAGGTCTAAATGAATCATGGAAATCACCAAGTTTTATTTAGGTGATAAAATGTGATAGATCTTGTGAATGGTTATAATTCTTGTTAGTTATTATTTTGATTCTCAACATATCCATATCAATATGTTTAGATCTAAGTATACAACTTTATAGCATCTTCTAAGATGTGTATATAGATATTTGTGTATTTGAAAGATCAAGGAACCCTTAAGAAAGGGGAAAATTGTGGTTTGTCATATATTATGTTGATTTGATTCTTTTCCTTGTGACTAAATGAAATACCAATGACCCCTAGCCCTTTTTAGTGCCACCATGTTCATAGGGGACTGAATTTGGGTGATAAACACATCTAGGAATGTGTTTCAAAAGGGAGAGGAATGGATTGGTTAAAAAGATTAAGGGTTGGCTACGATTCTGTTTCCATCAGATTTGTAGTCATCTTACAAAAATCATAACTTGAATTCTATAACTCAAACGGATCTCAGACCTGTGCCAAAAGTTTACAAATTGTGTTGGGTAACTTTCTTATGAGGGTCACTCTCACTAATTAGGAATTTATCCATGGGCAAGAACGGCACCTTTGCCGGTAGGTCTGATCCGGGTCTGATCTGATAGGTCAACTTGTTTTATTCGTTTCTAGGGCTTGGGAAATGATCTAATGGGATTCCAAGTTCCCACATGTGTGTTATGACCTAAAGTTGTGATCTGGAGTTTATGGGATGTTATCTCCAAGTATTTCTTGGTCATATTGAGTTCACACTCCAGATCAGTTTTCGGTCATCAGCTTTTAAGGGTTTTGTAATTAGTCATGTTGTGAATTTCATATCTAGAGTTTGGAAACCCTTTTTGGTCGATTCCAACTCTTAGACTTTGGTATTTATGTCTATTATCTCTGTGATTTTTAGTTTGGACAATGTCTACCCACAAGTTGGGTAGAATTGGCCAACACTACTGATTCCTATGATTTGGGACTGCACTGCGATGTCTTTTTAAAAGCATCATAATAAATTCATATTTTGGAGTTAGAGTGAGTTCTTTACTGTTTTAAAAAGGGGAAAGACTCTAGTTTCTTAGAAAAATTTAATATTGATATGTTAATACTTAGGAAAATTAAGTAAATCCATCTTTAACAGCGGGTCTGTTTTTAGACCTTGCTGTCCAGATTTTTGTTTAAGTCTTTAAGCTTCATCTTTGGGTATATCCTAACTCCTAGTTTATAATAGGTGAAGTTTTGGCATTTGCTCAAGTGTGGTAGCGCTTTGATTTAGCAATCTCCCTTAAGTGTTCAAGGTGAGTTCTCTCACTCCATTGTCTCAATATTTATGACTGCTAGGTTAGCACGTGAGTGTTAAATTATTATTATGGTGTGATAATATGAATGCATGCTTAAATTGTTAATCATACATGTGCACTGTATGTTTATTGTTGAGGGGATCATAGCAATTATCCGGCTTTTGTCCGGTGCGCGTGGTTAGGTATAATTACTCCAATACCCTCCGGGATGTGAGGTGAGGGTAAGATTAACCCAATACTCTTCGGTTTGTGAGATGCGGGTAACCTACTAGCCCTCCTTATAAGCCTTGATTTGTTCTTGGCTTATGTTTAAATGTTAAAACTATATATATATTTAAATCTAGGTCTAGTGATTGTGGATATTGGTATAATGTTGTGTTTGAATTCACTAAGCTTTGTGCTTACGGTTTTACTCAACATTTTCAGGTATTACGATTAAGGAGGCTAAGGACTGACGGGAGCATTCGTGACACACTGCGATTTATTTTAAGTCAATGAACATTTTTAGTACTTCCGCTTTTGACATTTCCATATTAGAAAATTTTACTTATGATGTTTTCTTTTGAAGTTAGATAATTTGACTGCCATTATTGGCTTATTAAATTAAATAAATGAAGTTCCTTTATGAATTGGTGTCAAACCTTATATTATTTCGGTAAAAAAAAAAATAATAATAATAATAATAAAAATAAAAATAAATTTTGGGTGTTACAACACAACATACGGACATGGTCCTAACACAAGACCTACAAATGCATACTCATATGACAACGTCAATATGCTCACATCAATAACAACAATGTATACTTATGGCAAACCCATAATATACATATGCATAACAACAACACATGGTAATCCAACGATCCAATAGATCCCCATGATGATCCCGCCGGACCAAGGCATGGTGGAAATACCTGTCCAATGATCCAGCACACATAGCTATAGATATACCATGTTGATCCCGTCGGACCAACGCATGGTGGACATATGACAACAATACACAACTGCACAAAACAACAGTACATAATGCACGACAACAACAATGCACAAATGCATGACAACAACGATACACGAATGTATCACGACATGATCGACACAAATGATAAAAATGATTAGAGTACTTGCCCCGAGTCCTTCGAGAGCAATCTCGATATCTAAACCATCACAACCATTATTCTGAATATTCGACGATCCAAACACTACGCCATAGATGGCCTATCGCCACCTCATGGGCATGGTGTTGCCTTCTCAGGTATTGCAGTAGCTATGAAATTTTTGCCCTATCGCAACCTTGTAACATTGGTGTTACCGTAGACATAAATCTGTGTTGTTGTAGCTATAAATAGGTGTTACACACTGCAACACTATGCCTGTGTTGCCTTAGACTATTAATAAATAAAAAGATAAATTTCTTTGAAAATAAAAATTATACTTTAAAACTAATTAAAATTTAATAAAACCAAAAAAGATATTTTATATAAAATATGTATCCATTGAATAAATACTATATTTATTTTTTTTCAAAATTTTCTTACAAGGTATAATTTTATTAAAAAATTAAAAAAAATAATATGTAAAAATTTATTAAAACAAAAAAAGATATTTTATAAAAATATGTCTTCATTAAATAAATACTATTTTTTTCAAAATTTTCTTACATTATGTTTATTAAAAAAATAAAAAATAATATATGAAAACATATAATTATTTAACATATAATTTATTTATAATACTTCAATACTACATAACCCTACTCAATTTATTTAACATATAATTTATTTATAATACTTCAATACTACATAACCTAACTCAAACATCGATCCCTCTGTTATCCTCCATAGCCGCTCTCCTAACCTTCACACCTTGCGTTGCTCCCTCGACCCTCACCCCTCGCCGTTTCACCCTTGCAATGCTCCATCGCTGGTGCTCCCTCACCGCTGATCCATCTCCTCTCGATCTCTGCTCTCTCTCGATCTCTGCTCTGTCCCTTTATCACTGCTCCTCTCATCAGGTGTGGATGTCTTTCTGCTCTCGCTCGATTTCTGGTTTCTGCTCTAGCTCGATTTTTGGTTTCTGCTCTCGTTCGATCTATGCACTTGAGAATGTTTGATATTGATGATTGCCGAGCTTGTTGGTTAGTATTAAGGATTTGAATGAAGTTAGTTTTACTCAATAATTTCTCGATTTTCTTTTGGGTGTTTCAAATTATTCTATCGTTTCATCACAAATTTAATTGGGATTATAAAACAAAACGGAGGTTTTTGAGTGGTAGAAATTCAAAAGAAAGTTTCAATGACTGTTTCTGAGCTTCAAAATTGGTCGATGCTCTCGTCCGTGAAGGCATTTACAATTTCCACGTCGTTGACCTTCAATCGTAATGTTTTTTTTTTTTGGTTTTCCTTGAAGTTTTTATTTATTATTATATGTCCAGTGATTTGGTAATGACTTATTAAGAGCAGTAAGAAACTATGCGCTGTAAGTTTTAGTGATTCTTAATTAGGTTTGATTTGTCGTTTCAATCATTCCTGCGATTTAAACAATATTGGCCTTTTCAAGTAAATGGAGCACTTAGTGGAATTAATGTATGCATCTTCCTGTTACTTTGATTTTAGGTTATGCTCGATACTGTCGGCAGCTTTTATCTTAATTGCTGGAGTTCATCTAATTCTCATAGCAGTTACTTCCATATGGTGAATAAAGTCCAGCATGCCAGGTCATATTTATTAACTCATATTGTGAAGTAAAGCAGCATGCTGAACAGCACAAACAATATATGTGTATATATATATATATATATATATATGTGTGTGTGTGTGTGTGTGTTTGTATAATCACCAGAATTTAATTCGCATAACTAGCTCTCCCGTTTATGTATAACTTATTCTGTGTGATACTTGATGAGGTAGTTTATCAGTGGACAACTTATGTTGTGTAAGAAGTAAAACTAAAACACAGCTCTCATCCAAGGAAACAAGGGTGCATTCATGCTACCGTCATCGTTCCTTGCTTCAAATTTACAAGTTGTTCACAGAGCCTGTCCTCGTAGTTTTGTTTCAGTATCCTCTAATTATTTAGGCCAGTTTGTAAATAGTTTTAGATGTTTGCTATAGTGGCAGTGATTACATCAATGGAATGTGAGTCGTTTTATTTCTCTGTTTCATTTTCTCATGGTTGCTTTGTTCCTTATTTTAAAAGATTCAAATGAAAATGAAAAAAATACTGTTATGTTTTGAGAGAATGAATCGTTCAATAGTGAGTTTTTTTATGATGATTGCTGCGAGATATTGTTTGTTTGGAATGATGTTGCATTTCATTTATATATTTTTTCATGTCATTTGGAATGATGTTGCATTTCATTTATATACTTATTTTTTATTTGAAGTTATCAGCTACTGAGTGTTATTTGATAAACTTTACACATTGTACATTGTAATCGTATGAACACCACATGCCAAGTGCAAATAATCCGCCAAAATAATTCGATATTGTAATCGACATGTCACCGCCATTTCCAATAAATCGAGCTTATCGATACAACCTTATGTATCCGGTTCAAAAAATATACCCGGAGAGTTGTTTCTTACACTGGTATTTTAAGAGAAGAAAATAATATAATTAGACCATAGTAGTAAAATCCATATCCAACTATCTTTGTGACAACCGAATTGGAAACTCAGCAAATTAAATACGACCATAATCCACTAACCAGCCACACATATCTATATCACCATCAACACGACACTCAGCAGTTGTAAACTGTTGAAATTCCACAATTAACAACAGTGAAACATACCCACCTTCAAAGACTTAGGTGCTCTATATTAATTTTACATCAGACATTCATCAATGACAATGAGAACTAGTTGATAATGGTTCTCACTATATGTGGCTCTTAGCAACTCATGCAAGCATAGACTACGTTAGAGAAATGGATTGCGTAGAGTTTTTTTTCCTTAATTTTTGGACAGTGGATTACATCAACTTATTTCTTGAGACAGAAACAAAAGTATGATATTAGATAGTATGGTACAGCAGAAAACTAGAATATGTCCATAAAACACTGATTTGCGTCGAACAAATCCCTGAGATAGTAAATGCAAGAAGCATGTGGACGTGAATTCTAATGGACTTCTGCAGTGAAGACTGATTTACAATGTGTTAGAGTATACAATTTACAATGAGTAGGAGTGGATTATATACTTATCTTTTATGTAAGAGTAAAATATTTTGTGTTTCCTTTTGCTGATAGTAGAATCACTTCTCTGCAAGGTTGTTTGGTTAATTTGAATATTGAAAATTTGAAAAAGTTCATTTTGGCATGTACGTGGTTTGTAGAACAATATGAATAATTGAGGTTCAACAACCTCCTCCTCCAAGGATACGGACAAACTTGTTGATACCATCAATACATTGTCGTTACATTCAATGAATGGATGTCATCAATTTGAGATGTTGTAATGTTGTTTCCTTTGCCTATAGTGAAACGTACACTGATCTTTGTTTGACCAGTAGGGTCATGTTCATTTAGAAAAACACTTATGTGGTGTCTGGTTTATATTCAGTAATTCACATTGTGTCTACACTTGTTTCAGGACATGGCAGGGTCAATGAAGAAATGGATGCCAAGGTGAATCAGAAGGTCCAGCACAACCTGACATGGATTCTGAAAAAATTAGGTGAAGCCAACCCTGGCTTGAAAATTGATATTGGTGCAACACTTTCTGGTGACACACGAGAAGATGGCACTCTAATTGCACGAGAAGATGGCACTCCAATTACGCAAGAATATGACACTCTAGTTACAGGAGACCATAGCTCTTAGATGTCATCCATTTGTTCTTCTCTTTTGAACAATTTTCCATTTGTCTATTTGGTTGATGTAATGGATTGGTTGATATTTTTAGTGGATTGATGTACTTGTTGGTTTAACTATAGCTAGGTTAATGATGCAGAATTGTTTTTTATGGGAAATGAAATATTTAAATGTTATATTGTTATTCTGTTCATTTGAGGTGTTGCAATAGGTAGTTAGTGTGTTGAAATTGGTTAATATTTTTCATTACACATTGGGTTGTAGTTGTTATCATCTGGTGTTGCATTAACTATGTTTCCACAATATGGGCCCACAGGTGGGCCCCACAGGTGTGCCCCACACAATCTGGTATCTATTTTATTAAATTATAACGTCTATTGCAACACAGATAAAATGTTGCAATAAGGTGCCAAGTATGTTGCCATAGGCTCCAATGGTAACATGAGAACAGGGTGTTACCTTAGGCCGTTCGAATGTTGCCTTTGTGGTCAAAGGCAACTGCTGAGAAGACAACACACTTTTTGTAATATCCGTATTTTTCTTTCCCTTGTATTTTCGTTTTTGGTGTATTTCTCGATCGTGGTGACCCTCGTGTACTTTTCAGCGTGTCCTTCCTGTCAAACTGTTGAACTGTATTCTCGTTATTGTGATGCGGAACCGCCGTTTCGGGTTCTTTGTGGATCCGCTTTCGTGTTATTAGTCCCTAAATATGGATTCCTATCGCTTTTATTCTCTTCTCGATCATTTTTATCATTTTGGGAACCAAAATGGGGTGTGGGCCGCACACAAATTTCTCCAAATGTTGGTCGAGCAATCATGCTTGTGCCGCGCACACCCATCCGTGCCGCGCACGGCGCAAAGCCAAAGGCCGCGCACACTGTCCCGGTGCCGCGGCACACTCGTGTGTCTTCCGCGACCAAAACCCAACTGTACCGCAGGCTGTGCCGCGGCACAACGCGAAAACCTGGGAGTATTTTCTTGGCCTGTGCCGCGGCACACTTTGGCTGTGCCGCGGCACACGAAGCGGTCAATTGTGCAGATCCGTCTTTATTAGACGAGATCGGTCGTCTCCTTCCCATTTTTCCACTGCATCGCGAGAGAGAAGGATATAGAGGGGGAGAGTTCTTCATCCGGGGGTCGATTTTCATCATTTCTTTTCGATTGTGAAGCTCGGGCAATCAATTTAACGCGTGTTCTACGGATCTTAGTTCTTGAATCTCCAAAGGTAATATTCTAAAACCCTATTTTCGATTAATTTGGGGGTTTTGGGCTTTTCTTCCGATTCGTTCCGTTTTGTTGGTGGATTCATGATGTATACGATTGATATTGTTAGTATCTTTAGTTTTCCTACGGATTCATGGATATTTTGTGGATTTTTACGGAATCGAGAGGGTTTGGTTGTGGTCCGCCCTCGTTGTTATTTTTATTCGAATATACATGAATCGTAGGCGGGTTTCCGGGTGTATTCCATTTCCGTAATCGTCTAGAGTTGGTTGTGATTGTGTTATTCGAATCGTTAGGTTCATTCGTCGGTTCCTCACGGTCGTGCTTGATTCTTCCGTTCCGTTCGCGTCACCGTCTATTAATCGAGGCAAGTATTTTTGGAAACCTTTATGCTTAACGTGAAATGGTAGTGTATATTGTTTGTAAATTGCTCACCTCGTGTTGGCCCGACGGGGTCAAGGAGGGAAATCTATGCTGCCGCCCTGGATTTCACGAGTTTCGTACCGCTAGCCAACTCGTTAGGGTCCTTGCAAAGCCTCGAGTGAGAATGTATGCTGCCGCCCTGTTCTCACGGCTTAGCGTGTGCGTAGTTTTGTTTTTCTGTAATTGTAGCCAACTCGTTAGGGTCCCTGTGAGGCCCCGAGTGAGAATGTATGCTGCCGCCCTGTTCTCAAGGCTAATTGTTTGACTGTTTATTTTCCGGAAAAAGACATGTCTTGTTTTGGTTTTCGAAATGATATTGGTGCATATGCTATGAAATGTGTAAGCGATTGGTTTGCCTTGAATACTTGTACTAGCGTAATTGCTAACCCCTCTGGGGACCCGTTTCGGGGAAATTCGTTTTATGAATTTCAGGTCAGGTTCATCGAGACGAGCGGGCGCTGGACCAGTACACGGATGATGGCCGTGCGTGATGATTGTGCACGAGTGACGTTTTGGTGTCTTTTACCTTTTGTCTTTTGTGGTTTTGAACTAATAGTTGTACTCGAGTACTTAAGGGGTTCTTGTTCGTTTGGATTGTATTGTTGCTTATTATGTTGTGTCGGATGATGATGTTATATTGACCGGTTGAACCGGGTGGTATCGTTCTGTTGTTTATGTGAGTCGATAAGTATGATGCTGTTCAGCCTGGTGGGTCCCATATAGGGATTCACGGCGCTGTAATATACCTCGAATATCTTGAGGGTGTTACACTTTTGGTGTTACCTTTGCTCTTTTCGGGACTAAGGCAACACTAAATCAGGTCTACGGTGACACAATTTCAGGGTTGGTGTAGACCATCTATGGCGTAGTGAAAATATTACGGACGGTAGATAATTCATGTCTTCGTCTATACCACGATGTATCCTCGATACTAAGTATACCAACAACAAATGTAAATCATATATATTATGATTTAATTCCCAAAACTCGAATACAACTTATAATCCCAAATCTCCTGTGATCACGATTATAAATATTGCTATATAAATTATAAACGAATGAAACGGAAATCATTCATTAAATATTATAAATTGAGCAAGTAATAACTTGCCTCGATACCGATGAAGCCGTTACCAATTCCTTGTCATCGTCTACAAGTTCCTCGGCCCCGATCAATGCAATTCACGAATATTCTTGAACACAACCGCAAAGCAAGGTTCTAATCGCCGATCAATAATCTCAACCTATTGAAGTAATCAATTAACACATATTCAATAACAATCAACAATCGATATAACCAATTCGCAAACCCAACGGCTCAACAATATCTCGATTAACCACTAGTCTGATCAATCCAACTTAAACGATCACGAATTCATAACTGAAACAAGATATACTACACTGTCTGTTGACTTACCGCACGTTAATCACTTAACGTAGTGTGCGCTAAGTCGCTTCCGTTAGCGTGCGCGAGCCAGTAACACTAGCATGCGCTAATGACATGCAGTTGCATGCATTTCAGATACCGATCAACATATGGCGATTATCAAGAACACTATGTGATTTCGAAACCATGTTCATAGCTATCAAAACAACAAAATTCGATATCCTTTAACATATAAACAATCATCCAACTCATAATCCAAGTCATATATTTATATATCATCTTTTTCCTCGATATCAACATCATGAACACCAAGAATTCATAATCACTGCCATGTTCACCATCATATGAAGAAACCAACAACAACAACATCAAAGACCCGAATTGAAGGAAGACATTAGCCAACATATCTCTTTGAAGATAAACAACACAATTCGAAACCATTCGAATCATATCAATGTTTGTATATCAACAATAACATCAACATAACTCGGTAACCAATCTCATAATCATGTTTATAAACTTGCTTATATGATAATCATCAACTCAAGAACATCAACATTCAATCCAAAAACCCAAAGCTGAAGAGTAATTACCTCTTTGAAGGAATGGATTGATTTCCAAGGTTGAATCCATTCTCAATCACTTCCAAGCTTAATATTGTTATGGATGATCAACTCATCCATAATCCAGTGTTTGGAACTTCAAACATCTCTCTAAGAACTCTCTCTATCGGTTCACATGACGAAATGGACAGAAATGACGAATAATGCCCAACTGCGCATATATATACTGTACATTATTAACATGCGCTAACATCTTCATTTAACGTACGTTACATGTTTAGCGTGTGATAAATGTCTTCGTTAGCATGCGCTATCGCAGTCCAGAGGCTACTGCCTTACTTCATACAATGATTTACGTACACAATGCCCATGCAATAGCGTACGTAAATGCCTCCATTTAGCATATGCAAGACTTCAACCATAGCGTGCGCTACTCATAGTTGACTTGCTACAGTCTGCACCTACCCCCATGTCCGCACATGCCGAAAGTGTAATGTCCATACTTTTTATTTTGGTCATTTCTATTTTTGGTGTATGTTCGTTTCGGACGACTCGCTTATTACTAGTTTGGAATTCTGAATCTATTTTGTTCTTCGAGTTTTTCCATCCGGACGAGTTTCGAAGATATTTTGACGTATTTTCATCTTGAATTATATTTTGTTATATGTATGATTGATTCTCGTAAAACTCGTTCGATTTCATTATTCCTCTGTTTCTATGAGTTCGTTTGGATAAATTGCTCATGTTGTGAGTTTCGGATTGTTAATCCGACGTCGTATCATGAATTTTCGGATGTTTGGGCCATTTTGTAATTTCCTAGAAGTTTAGGGTGCTTTTATCCTCCTTGTCGTATTTTGGATTCCTCGGTAGTTGGAAGTGTATTTTCTTTCAACACTCGGTTTCGTTGTTATGGGTACCTCGTGTTTACACTTTTGATTCTATCCTTGTGTTGCGTTTCGTCCTTGTATCGACTGTGTAGAATTAAGTGTTTAGCAGCGTGGGACTACTGCATGCATAACGTACGTTATGCATGCTCCTTTACGTACGTTATAGAGGCATCATAACATATGTTATACCTTATTGGTAACGTACGTTATGGTTTTCACAATAGAGTACAGATTGTTTGTTACGTATGTTTACCTGTGAGAGGTTACGTACGTAAACATCGTAACGTACGTTAACACCTCGTGTTAACTTACGTAACACACTGTCAGGCGTTTTAAATCCTGACTTAACCTCAGTCGCGTTATTTTGATTCTTTTCATCCCTTTGTGCACGACGTGAGTTTCCTTGAGCGATTTGTCCATAGCAATCCGTAGAGTTCCTCTGAAGATTTATTATTGTGTACCAAGGGAGGTTAATCATCATCATAATCATCATTCTCTGTTCGAATCGAGGTATACATCGTTGAACCCTAGTTTTTGGGGATTTCGGGATTTTTGACATAATTCTTCCTTTTAATCCGATTTAGCTCCGTCGAATTGTTAGATTACGAAGGTGTAGTCGTAATCCCTTGTTTCCATTATAGTCTAACGAATTTAACCTCGTAGTTTCGCCATTGTAAGATTAAGACCGTCTAGGACTTCGTAGTGACCGACAAATTGTTCCAACGGGTAGAATTAGGATTAATTCTTACCTTTCCGCAATATTGAGACTTGTTTGTATACTGTTATTGTGTTAGGAACGGATTTGGGAGGATTATTCGGACCGAAACCTATTCTTTCGTCATTTCCTTCGCTTCGTCTTATTCAAATCAAGTACATGTATTACATTTCATTGTGTGTGTATGATTTTGATGCAAATGATGTAATTGTGCTATCGAATGAATGTGATTGTTGCTCTTCCACCTGGGGATGGCATACGGGGCCTCTAGGGGGTCGATACTAATGGGTACGGCCACGAGAGTGGACTTGGGTGCGTGTGTTGTTGCTCTTCCACCCGGGGACGGTTCGACAGGACCTCTGGGGGCCGATACTAATGGGTATGGCCGCAGAAATAGTTTCTCACCTGGGGACGATCCGACGGGGCCTCTGGGGGTCGATACTAATGGGTACGGCCACGGGTTACCAATTGTGATTGTTATGATGTGGAAATATTGAGGACATACTGTTTTGGTGTAAATTGTGATATTCTGGAATATTGATTTCAAATGTTTTTCTCATACGTTTTTGCTTGTGTCGATTTAGATATATATATGATGTAGTGTAATTGTGTACTTGCGCTAGCTATTCGAATGCTAACCCCTTGAATGGGGGAAATGCGTCTTATGCATTTCAGGTACCGGGCGAGCTGAGGAGCTGACACGGGATCCGCATGTGAAAGATGGACCGGCATGATGATGAGGCTCGAGTTGTGTTTTATGTTTTACTATTGTCTTTATCTTGATGTTGGAGTTGGATTAAGTATTCTATAAATTGGTTTAAGTCCCCTCCGTGGCCAATGGATCTATGTGGTTTTACACTTTTCGGTACTTAGTTAAAATATTTTAGCCGAGGCCACGGCCCTGTTCTACTATGATAATTGTGTCTTTTGGGTTTTCATATTCGTATTGTGTGTCATGTCTTTGCCTGGTTGGCCTCATGAGAGTCATACGGCATGTAATGTCCCTTTGTTACAGAAAGTAGCCTGACAAAGCCAATATTCCTTTGGCCCGATCTGATTAGCATGCGCTAACAATATGCATTAGCGTGCGCTAATCCTTCATAACAAACATCCGTTGACCTTGTTGGAACATGCACTGAAAGTGGCCGGGTCCACACGTAGATTTCTTCTGATCTGGTATGTACTAGCGTGTGCTATCCTTTACCTTTAGCGTGCGCTAAACCTGCACGATAGCGTCCGCTAAGCTTGAATATTAGCATGCGCTAATGAGGCTATACTTAGCCATTTTCAACTATTCTTGTCCAACGTCTCAACATATAGAACACGAATATACGGCAACCGAATACATATACTCCTTCCAAAAATATTCTCATATGTTACGCCCGACACACAATATCTTCAAATACAACTGTCAACCAAATGCAGTAATTATACCAATAAAGATGTCTCAGTCCTTCAATTGTTTTATCCATACTGTACAGATTCCACGCTGTACAACATAACTTGGATAAAATAACATTAAACAATAGTAGTAGAAATTCCGGATATTACATCGGGTTCATGTGTTTGTTTTAAACTTAAGCTCGTGTTTTGATTGTCGTACTACTTGTCTTGTTCGACCATAGTGATTCGTGTTCGTCGCGTTCCGCGATCCTTTTCAGATATGACATCTGGCAGCTGTTCTGTACTGCCAGATGATTAGCGCACGCTATTCTTCATCGGTAGCATACGGTATCGATGCCTTTCTTACGTACGTAACACAGCATTCGTTACGTACGTTACCTTGTTCAGGTTTTCGGACAGTTGAGTCTGGATGACTCTTACGTACGTAATGCCTTGTTCCTTACGTGTGTAACATCGCTAACGTACATTAAGGCTTATGTACTACACTAGAACCATGATTTTGTGACTGTCACAAATGACAAAAACAGTCACAAATGCCTGTCATAAATCACCAGTCACAAGTTTTTTTGTGACTAAAAAACAGTCACAAAACAGTGACAAAACCTCATTTATATGACTTTGCAATTCCACTTTCCATGACAGTCACAAATATCATTTATGATTGTCATTAGCAGTCACGGATTTTCACTTTTGTGATAGTTATTAGCAGTCAAGAATTTCAACTTTCGTGAGTTCCATGGACAGTCACAAATATTATTTTTCTTGACTGTCTTGTGACTGTTTTTAGAAGTCACAAATGTTGAAAAAAAATACAAAAAAAAACAGTAAACCCCATTTTTCTCTGAATGCAATCTAATTATTTTTCACAATGAATTCATAATACAATCTAAACATATTTCTCAGAGTATTCACACAACACTCCAATTATTTTTTACAAGACATATAAAAATCACAATGTAATCGCTTGACCCGAAAAGAAAAAATTCAAACTTTGTATAGATTTTTATTAATCCTTCCATATAAATGAAGATAAAATATAGATTATAATACTCTAAAGTAAAACTCCAATATGAATTAGCGCTTAAGGTTGATCATTTCCAGAAGCGGAGACATGTAGACTTGGTCCAAGTGGTGGAGACTCACCAAACTTCAATATATAAGCTATTTCATAACCCCTTTGAAAAGCATTTCACCTTAGCAAAATAAACAGTACTTGCATTTTTTCCTAGAAGGATCAATAAATGTGTAGCAAAAGCAAAGCAATGTTCATAGTGATGCTTGGTAGCAAAATGACTTCGGGAATAAACAAATTCATATAGCTACCAGGGAGGGATAACGAAAATAACAAGAATCAAGTTCAATATTACATTATTACTTACCAAGTACACACAATCATATTGATGGAAATCTCCCAACTACTCATTGATGGATATTTATTCCGTTTCTCCAATTACCTCGATAAATATCCCACCGAGTTTTTTAGTACCTTACTATTTCAAGTGGTCAAAGACCCCTCTAAACAAACCATAAAGAGGTCGAGACCTTCTGAAACTAACGATATCTTGTATTCGAACAGTACTGTTAGATTCAGCAGTTTGAGAATCTTCTTCCAGGTACTGCGAAGAATGTGCACTCCCATATACACGGACGTTCAAACTCTTCTTCCAAGTAGCACCGAACTTAATGTGCTCGTTGAAGAAATCTATCAATTCCTTTTGAGATAGTTGCCTTAGCGCTTCGACCTGTTTATATCAAGCATAGATGTATCTATGAGACAAAATAATCCTGTAACTAAATAAACATCTCAATTTATTTCATAATTTCACCAAAAAAAATGGGAATTTCATGCGACAGCTCTTTTTGGTTGATTTAGGACCAAATTGTCATATAATTATAGGACTTTCTTGCAAACCGTGCATTTCATAGGATCAAAAGTGAGGCGTTATGTGGTTACGAGACAGTTTTTTGCAAAATGTTCCTTTACAGGACATTTTGATAATCGTAACAAAGTTACAGGACTAATTTTGCAATTTCGCCAAACATGAATTAGGTTGTAAAACTCCAAGGTCGCATATAAAGATATTAAACGACTCCATATTAGGTGGCTTACTAATCGAAAAATGATTTAGAAAAGAAGCTCGAAGGAACTATATATCATGTACTGACTAATAAATACTGCATTAGTATAAATCCAACGCCACACCTCGCATTCTCTCCTGTCGAACTTGTATACAGCTGAATCCAAGCATATCCTAACACAAAATATAAAATGGTCAAATAAAATGCATTTGAAGAAATTCCCCGCCTAGAGAATAATACCCCCCAGAGGTTCTTTGAGGTTTCCGATTGTTTTAGCCTGTTTGCATGGATTAAAAGAAAAGAAATCATTGAAGCCGTTGGAACCCCATGTGCAAGAGGAATGTCTCACAGCAGCTTGTGCACTGGTAGTTTGAAAATGTGGTGATCTATTGAAAACAACAGAAGATCTAGGCTATCATCTTTTGGCCCGATTGTGTCCCGAAACCAGTCCTGCACAATTGGGAATGGGATACTGACGATAGTTCCAGTCAAGTAATGGAAACCCAAGTTAACTCTGGACACAGCACTAAGGAAGCAGAGCAGGAGTACGAATAAATTCCTGAGAGAAAGTTGTATCATGAGTTTTGGATAGCTAAGGCATTGGGAAAGATTGCATCAAAGTTGTGTAGGCCAGGCAGATATCATGAAGGGTGCTTGTAGAAAAATATATGGAGTTAAGGCAGTCCAATCTACCACAAGAAAGGTAACAATGCAAAGAGTTGGATATAAATGAGCCTAAAATTTGGCACACTCGAGCAAAAACTCCCGGCTAATGTGGCTACTACTTCCCTACAACAATCTACTAGTCAAACCGAACCAAGCACTAACGACCACTTGAGGCACTTTTGGAATGGCAGGTTATATGGTTCATTAAAAGTTGAAAGAAAGGGGATGAATAAAATAAATAAATACCCAGCATAAGATGAAAACATAATAGCTATATAAGTTTAGTGATGGGAGTATCTCATTGCTTTATATTGTTTGATGTTAAAGTTTTCAGCTTTCTTTCAGATTAAATTTCTCATATCAATTTCTTAACATTGTGTAGGACCTGAAAAGTTGCAATTGGCAATTAATTGCCAAAAGAATGCATATTGTTGTTTTAGTCTAACCTCAGTCGACAACTGTCTCGATTTTTATTCTTTTCCTTCTTATATACAATCTCGTCATTATAGAGAAATTCACTGAAAAATCAACATCTTACCTTAAACTCATCACTTTCCATTTCGTAGATCTTGGTTTCAAACATCTTAATAAATGACTCAACTCTTGAATCAATTTCCCCAGGACCCTATCAAGCACAACCAATAGAGACAGATAAGCAGATGATACATCAACAAATAATAGTCACATATATATCAAGAATAAAGTAAAGAAAAGCACATGATATCCTCAGACACTCTTTTTACATTGTTGGTGGAATGTATACCTTGGCCTTAGATTGAATAATGAATTGTACACCACGCATACCAGAATCATTGCTATAGTAAATCAGCTCTAGGTTATGTCATAATACGCTTACATGAAATAAAGAACATAAATAAAGGGATTTTTCCAACCTCTGCATAAGTACAGTAATATAACCAAGTTGCTCAACTGATCTAAGCTGGTGAAAAGCAGGTTGCTTGGCTATCAGAGTAAAAAGATGTAGTTTAACATTCATTTTGAAATCATCCGGGTCCACCTACATATCTCAGAACATATATTTGTATTCATACTTGAAAATACCACATTATATATTTGTATTCATCTGTTTCTCCTAGTTTCTTGGATACTTCGGAACTTATCTCTATTTCCAAGCATTATTTGTTCGAAGAAAGGCATTCAATATCTTTTATTTCTTCGCCATCTACTACATTCTCACCAACTTCCAGTATCGTTGGATTTCTTCAATTTCTCAAGTGAATCAGTCTTGACTCTTAGTTTTGCTTTGAGTTTTTCAATTTCAGCTTCAAGCTCTTCATAAGTATTAGTCATTGCTTTGTCTTTAAACATTCAAACAACCTGTTCACCAGCAAGGCATAAGAAAAAGAGTTGCATGACTCAATACCGAAACCAAGATTTTTTTTTTGTAGGAGAAACGAAATGGAAATACATTGCAGATAAAGAAACAGACATTGGTTCTTCCTATAAAATTCAATCTCTATGTGACAAAAAATGAAGGTTTTGAAACATAATTTGAACTGAATTAGATATATAGTCAATGATGGGAATCAAAATTATATAAGACACCTCTAAATTAAAATTACATTAGAAACTCCAAATTTGAACTCAGTTTTCGTCATTTGAGACTAATTCATAAGAATATTATATATGATTAATGATGGAAATCAAAATTATTCATATAATGTTAATATTAACAAGACACCCTCTAAATTAATTACATTAGAACATCCCAATTGTCACTTGGTTGCCTAATCATAAGACGGAACACAAACCCTCTTAGAATGAATTACATTTTTTTTCTTAGAATGAATTACATATATCAGAAAAAATTACAATAACATCGAGATCACATATAATCTGATATTATAAACCAAATATATTAGATTCAATTGAAAACACAACAGGTACAATCGATTTAAATAATAATTAGTGTCTAACGTGGAAATGAAAAAATACAAAATAATACTACAACATTAGCATGGCTCGAAATGTTTAATTAAGCAGGAACTCATTTCCATTTCGATTTTCATATAGATAAGGCGTGTCGAAAAGTCTATCGTTGCTAGCCTAAATTGCATGCAATCATCTTCATCATTGAATTTGAATTGATAATGTGCAAAAGCGGAAAATCTGAAACCAGTGGTACTGCCCAGAAATTAAAGAGGCAACTTACTTGAACAATAAACTCTCCATCCTATAGTCTCTGAATTCCACCTACCCTAATAAAGGCGGAGACATTATCATTTGTACAAAAGTAAAATAACAAAAAAAAATCAACATTGGTATATGGTAATACATTTTCAAATAATAAAGACTTGTGATCTTGATTATTAGAGTTCTTACAATTTATATTGCCTCTTTATCTGCGAGGCCATAAAGAGCAAAAGCAGCATTATGTTGCAAAGAACTGGCAATAAAATAAATAAAAAAGGAAGAACCCCACACAAAACCAAATTGATACAAATTTAACAGTTTGCTCAGCTTCATTTTATCAAACACATAGTTAGCAAACATAAGCAAGCAGAAAAACATGTTTTCACCCAAAATAAAATCATCAAATTTTTTATATAAAAAACCTAAAAGTCATAACAAAATCTAAATCAGACATTTGGCCATAAAATCAAATAAAAACAATATTACCCCATATTTTCAGTTTTCTTCTTCTTTTTCTTCATAGCGCATTGCATTTCTGAACATTCTGTCCAGTGATTAGCAAAACAAATTACCTTCACCAAAACCAACAAAAAATCAAACCTTTAGAATCAACAACCTAACTTCCAAACGAAAACCACTCTATTAGTTTCTCAAACAAAATCACTACATAAAATACATGAAATTCACGATTATTCATAAAATACACAAAAGTTTCAGTTTTTAGCATATACACATTTAGATCAGGTTGCTAGTAAATGAGAAAAAAAACAAATATACACATACATAAGTCATAATCTCCAAAAGGAGTGGAATTTGATTGATCAGATAGACCTCCGTAGCCCACCTTCAATCGGATAGATACCCGGATTGGCAGAGAATATCTGTGTTCTCTAAGAAGGATTCAATTTGTTGGAGTTCAAGAGAGAGAAGGGGAGGTATTTTGCAATCTGAAGATGTTGGCAGCGAAGAAAGATTTTGGTAAGAATGAAGATCTTTGGGCAGATCGCGATTTGTAACCTGAAGATTTTTATTCTTTTGCTTTTGATAAATCTGGTGTAAGAGAGAGTCGAGGAGAATATGAACGAAAGAGAAGAAAAAGAAAGAGAAGTCGGGGTTTGCCAAAATGTATTTATACATAAAACTGAAAAGTTATCACTCCTCAAGACAGTCGCAAATATTTGGATTTGTGACTGCTCAGGACAGTAAGAATACTTGTGACAGACATTAACAGTCACAAGCATTTGGATTTATCATTGTTTGGTCTTTGTGACTGTTATTGACAGTCACAAATCCAGCGAGTTTCAAAGTCATAAAAACCTGTTTTTGGTGTAGTGATGGCTTACGTACGTTAGCTTCGCGCAGGTATATATATTTGAGGGGTGACCGATTTCGGGTCATTTTCTTCCTCCCTTCTCCCTTGCTGCATTTTTGGAAATTTGGGGTGGATTTGGACGAGCTTTCATCGGCCTTTGATGGTAATAATCATCTTGGTGGGTCTCCTTCATGTTCATCATCATCTAACCTTCATTCTTCTCCAAATCAAGGTAAGGTTTTAGAACCCTATTTGAGATATTTTGGGTTTGTCTCAATTTCGTAATTTCAAATCCGAGATTGTTAGTTCTATTGTCGTTATCTATTCGTGTTGATCATAACCCACGGGTTGAAATTCTGTTTTCATGTTTTTGTTGGGTCAATTCGTGTTCTTGGCCATTTTGGGGGAGACTCTTGAACTTTCGTCGTTTATTCCTTTAATTCAGCGGCTTTGGGTCATGCTTTGGAATTCATTTTCATTGTTATTGTTGTCGTTCGTAGTTTATTATCGCGGGTTGTCGTTCGGCGGAGTCGGCGGATTTGTAGATGGTTCGAGTCTCCTCACTTCGGTCGATTCTCCGCATTTGTGGTTATTCGAGGCAAGTACCTTGTTCATACATTTCTTGTTTTGTGGATATGATGATAGGTGATCGTTTTGGTATGTTTGTTTAGTTGTTTGGAATGAACTTTCAAAAGATTCGGTTTAGCCTCGTTAATGGCTCACTTTCAAAACACGTGTGTTTTGTGAATGGTGTGTTTCGTGAATGGGTAAGTGAACCCTGTGAATACGCTTGGTGTTGTTGTTGTACTTTGATAATATATATACATATATTATCTCATTTTGGTGTGTTGTGATTTGACACTTGTGTCGTGCTATGTGTTTGTTGCCTTTGGGTGAATTGTTTGGATATCCTTGGCGTGCTGTGTTATGTGTGTGAATGTGTGTATATGGGCGAGGTCTACGGTGACACATGACATGTGATCATGTGGTCAGGATGAAACAAGTGATTGATCCAACCGTGAGAGCCTTGGGATACCTACGGTGACACATGTCTTGCGATCATGTAGTCAGGAGACAACAAGTGATTGATCCAACCGTGAGATGACGTGGCAAGTGATCACGGTGGTATATGGAACCTACGGTGACACATGACATGCGATCATGTGGTCAGGAGACAACAAGTGATTGATCCAACCGTGAGATGACGTGGCATGTGTTCACGGTGTTATGTATATGATTTGGATGTATTGACCAGGTCGAGTACCTTGGGTGTGACCGAGATTTCGTATCTTGGGTGGTTATGTTCTGCTGATTTTTATGTCCGTCGAGGACTCGTGATGTGGGTTATGAACCCTGTGAATTGTTGTTGGTTTTTATTCGAGAAAGCAAGTCTTTGGGATGTGACCCCTGTTGATTTTGGAAAGAGAAAGCTTTGATAATTCTAAAGTGTTTTCCGCTAAAACTCCCGAGGGCATTTTAAACCATTTTACAAATTATTCTCATGATTTGAGATCTTTCAAATTTAGAAAGTTTTACTCAAACTCTTGCCTCGGAAAGTACTTTTTGTTATGTTTGAATCTGTGAGGATTCCTGATTATTGTTATCCTTGGAATGTGAATTATATGACTCGTATTTTGCACTTTGTACTTGCACTAGCAAAATAGTGGAATTTTGCTAACCCCCGAGTAATCGGGGGGGTGGATGTTTGTATTGCATTCAGGTTTTGGGGAGCATAGCACAGGGTCGGCATGAAGAATGATGAAAGATGATCGATACTAATCACATGAGGACTCATACGTTGTTGTATTGGTTCAGTTGTACCTTAATTTCCGCTGCAGTATTCCCCCGTTGTACGGGAGTATGTTGTATTTGATCCCTGCGTGGTCATGTTTTGAGATTGAGTTGTATGTATTTATTGAAAGGTCAAATCGGTCTACTGAGTTTTTTTAGCCTTAAAGGCATTGTTGAGACGTTCGATGTTGTTACCAGCCTGGTAGATCCTTGAGGAAAGGTTCTATGGCGTGTAATATCCCTGAGCGGATTGGGGGTGTTACATGTCCTATGCAGTTAATGGTAAATGAGATCATAAGTCTTTGGCCAAAGCAGTTAGAGCTAGTTGTATTTGATACACGAGAGCTTGGTGATCTCGATTTGTATTAACAAATGCATAGAGTCAAGATACAATATGGTTTGACTTTAGGGTGACCTTAATACTTGACCGGGACATATGATTGAAGGGTTTATATGTATACGGTATTCATGACATAATGGTTTTGGAATGATCCTATCATTCGTTCTCAGTTAGGTTATGGTGTGGGCCACGAGACTGGCTAAGTGGTGCTAACACTCATTGGATCCTCCCAATGCTAATTGAGACGAACCTACAAAGTCGCGGTACAGGAATTGACGCCGGATTATATTTAGCTTATTCTCTCTTGGTTAATATTGGACATTGAATGTCTAATTTAATTTATTGTATAAATTAAATCAGTTTCGTGACCTAAATAAATTACTCGGTAATTAATTTATTCATATTATTTTTTGGAGAATTTATTTTTAATATAATTAATTAATTGTATTAATATTGAAACGTATCAAGGTTTATCTATCGGACTAGATACACAATGATTCATTTCACGGACCGAAACGAACCAACTTTAAAAATCTCATGTAAGCCGCCCCCTCCCATTTGTTACTTGGTGACTTATCATCTCATTTTGTCATGGCATGAGATATGGTTTGATGTGTGGGGACTTATTTTATACATGGTGTATAAAATATCATAAAAGTCTTATTTGATAAGATTTGAAGTGAGGTGTTTTTATATTATAAAAACAACATCATCCTCACTTCATTTTGGTGGGTTGGCCGTGAGTTTACAAAATGGAGAGAGAATTTTTCTTATTTCATACACTTGTATTTTAAGTGTATTTTGAAAGAAAAATAACTTCTATAAATATTTAGAGTATTTGTAAAATATTTATCAGCTAATTCTATCAACTTATAGCCGTATATTTAAGTTGATAGAAATATTTTCCGGTCATCTTACGATGCATGATACGTAGAGGCACAATGCTTTCAGTGCTCGGGAATTTCTAAAAGCTCGTTCGATTGGATTCGTGTTGTGCTCGGAATCAAGAAGATATTATCAAAGGTCTACGAGGGTATGATCTTTTAAATTTTATCTTCGTCCTTTTATATTCATTCATACAATGCTTGATCGATCCGTTTTTGGAGTTTGGTTTTATCAGGTTGGACCGATTTATTTTCCGCTACATATCTCGTTTTTAATCACCGAATCCCAACAACAATCCCACACTATCATGACACTACTCGTCTCAATTCACTTTCCAAAACCAAAGTGTCTCCACAAGTCCCACTCTAGCTTCCAAAAAACTGAGATATCAATACTATATGATGTTCATAAAAAGTCGCTATAGTTATATACACTGGTCATTTTTCTTTTCTCTTTATCACGCTTGAAAATTTTTCCAAACCCTAATTTTAAATGGCCAACTTTTTTTTTTTCAATAGAGGGATATTTTGACTGAAAAGAAATCCTTAACTTTCCAAGAGCCTACACGGCTTTGTTAAGTATGTTGTAAAGATAATACTCCACAACAATATACGAACGCATTTGAAATAAATTTAAAATTCAAAATGTGAGTTCAATCGCGCACTCTTATGATTATTATTTCAAACTATAATGGTTAAATTTATTTATTTCACAAAGTATACGTTCGCTATCAAACACATTTTTGCAAATTGAATTTAGGGGAATTAGTTTCACAAGCCTTATGCAAAATAATATTAGAAAACTCGAAGCACGGAGTATAAAGTTTGAAATTACTTTCATGCACATACTCATCCTACGCTCACCTCACTGTTGCGATAATTGTTCATCAATCTCGCCTAATCAGCACAAGGATCAATTTATGAATACTTACTTCCCAGCATACCAAACGATACTCAAGGTCATCTTGTATGCGACAACCGTCTGTCTGACTTGCTATTTACCATACAACTAGAAATAATGTCCATCTCATACAACACTATTCTCATCACGTATCTTCGCTTGGAAAAACATATACCACTTAAAATATTCATACACACCAAATAAAAATTGAAAAAAAAATAAATTCACTACCCAAAACTGCTAAAAAGAATCCATCAAGATCTCCATCTTATATTTTAAAAATCTCAATATTCAACTCGTTTGATAAAAATTCTAGGACCTTCGCCTATTATAAATCACTGAAAATATTTTATTTCTCAAAAACTTCAAAACCACTTTAGAGTATAAATATATCCGTATCATGGACCTTTTGATTTTTCAAAATATCAAAAATCTCTTTCTTAAAATTGCCAAAATTCTCCTTTTATTAATAATATAAAAGTTTTATTCTTCCCCATTTAAAAATACTCTCAAGAAATTTTATTCAATATAACAAAACGTCGGTGCATCAACTTGCCTTTCAAGACAAACAAAATTTATTTTTAATCCTCAAAAGAATTTACTGAGTTTCAAGAATGAACTCACACATTAAAAATGACAAAATAGTTCACTCTTTCGACACGCTCATATTTATTACTTCAAAATACAACTCACGCATTTAATAAACAAACCATTTACGTCTATAAAATTTACGAGCATCAAGCACAAATTACCATGTGCATTAAAACACCACACTCTCACCTGACTAACGCATGCCATCATCTATCACCATATCCAAAATCTACTAGCAACCGTCAGGATAAAAAAATTGAATCACACAGACCAAATCAAATGCACTGGATCATAGCACTCAACCTTCTTCTGACTCGATACAAACAGTCTTATCATTATCACCTTCGCCAAAAGTATCGAAATACCATTACTCACAACCTCCAAATTATTTCACTTTTATCATACCATAACGTTTATTCGGATTTTTTAGTACTTTACATGGTTAATTTATACCAGTTCTCGCGACTATCTTAGAAGGCAATATTTATTCTAAATGAATCACTCACAATCATTCTCATTGTACAATTTACACCAAACAAGGATGTATTCGAACATTAGATGAACTTAAACATGTAACACCCCCAAGATATTCGAGGTATATTACAGCGCCGTGGATCCCTATATGGGACCCACCAGGCTGAACAACATAATACTCATCGACTCACAAAAACGAGAAAATAACACCTCGTCATAAAGACGCAAAACAGAATAATCCACCCGGTTCAACCGGTCAAACATAACACCATCATCCAACGCAAACATAATAGACAACAATACAATTCGGACGAACAAGGACTCTTAAGTACTCGAGTACTACTATTAGTTCAAAATCCACAAAAGATGAGAAGATAGAAGACACTAAGACGTCACTCGTGCACAATCATCACGCACGGCCATCATCCGTGTACTGGTCCAGCGCCCGCTCGTCTCGATGAACCTGACCTGAAATTCATAAAACGAATTTCCCCAAAACGGGTCCCCAGAGGGGTTAGCAATTACGCTAGTACAAGTAACCAAATGAACAAATTACATCTTACACATATAGTAAATGCATGCAATCAAGAAAAACATAGTTCCAAAACACTCATTCCCGGAAATGCCATAATCAAATCACATTTGTAAAAATGCACCACAATTAACCGTGGATCCACCCCTCCGTGGACCCCTACCGAGACCCCGTCGGATCTAACCCATAGTGGTTAAAAGCAAGCTCGCGGATCCACCCCTCCGTGGACCCCTACCGAGACCCCGTCGGATCTAACCCATAGTGAGCATACACACACACACAAGTCTCATGCAATACTACTACGTTAAGATTGTAAGTTCATAAGGATACTTGCCTCGATTAATAGACGGTGACACGAACGGAACGGAAGAATCAAGCACGACCGCGAGGAACCGACGAATGAACCTAACGATTCGAATAACACAATCACAACCACTCCTAAACGATTACGGAAATGGAATACACCCGAAAACCCGCCTACGATTCATGTATATTCGTACAAAAATAACAACGAGGGCGGACCACAACCAAACCTTCTCGATTTCGCAAAACCATGAAAATATACCATGAATCCATAGGAAAACTAATTATACCAACAAGATTAATCATATTCATCATGAATCCACCAACAAAACGGAACGGATCGGAAGAAAATCCCAAAACCCCCAAATCGCCCAAAAGTAGGGTTCTAAGAGATTTACCGTGGATTGGGATGATAGATTCGCGTTGATGTTGTTATAATACTCCAAGAACTCAAGAAAGATGTGGGATGAGATGATTGGAGGAAGAAATCGCCAAGAAAATCGCCCCGGAATCGCCTTCGCCACGGAGAGAGGAAGAAATGAGAAATTATGTTTATCTCAGTCAACTCCCTGGTTTATATAGCCAGGGAGTGTTAGCGCGCGCTAATCCTCAAGGTTAGCGTGCGCTAACGGGATAAAAATACAAAGCAAAAGCTTAGCGTCGACCCAAAGAGCGACTCGCCGTTAGCGTGCGCTACTCCAAATGTAGCGTGCGCTAATAACCTATCGGTAGCGCGCGCTATCGACCAATAGCGTGCGCTACCTGGGCATCAGTCGAGTCCAGTGACAAACTGTCCAGGACTCACCTGATCCGTTAGCGTGCGCTACCATACAAGCGTAGCGTGCGCTAACTGGCACCTGACCGGGTTCAGTAGTAAACTGTCCAGTACTGGACACCCACGCTAGCGCACGCTACCGAGTATCATCAGCGTGCGCTAGCCTTCCGACATTAGCGTGCGCTAGTCTGCGTAGCGTACGCTAATACGCCAGTCCAGAAGGCTGGAAAATAGCACTGCCACTCCCAGGGCTTGCTCTCTAGCGCGCACTACGAATCAGTCGTAGCGTGCGCTACTAAGGGGCCCCTAGCGCGCGCTATGCAGAAAAGATAGCGTGCGCTAGGTTACGAAGTATAAACGGTTCACAACACCGGAATACGAACGAAACATCAAACGGAACACCAAAACATAGAATGGATCCACGGCAAACAAATGGTTCCGCATAACAATAACGAGTCTCAGATCAATAGATGACGGGAAAGATACACTGTAAGGTACACGAGGGTCACTACGACCCATAAATACACCGAAAAAGAAATACAAGGGAAAGAAAAATGCGGATATTACATTCTACCCCTCTAAAAATAAGTTTCGTCCCGAAACTTAAGAAACAAACAACTCAGGGTACCTAGCACGCATGCTATCCTCGGTTTCCCAAGTTGCCTCCTCGACACCGTGTCTCGACCACTGTACCTTGACCAAAGGGATGGTCTTATGCCTCAGTCGTTTCACACGATGCTCCAAAATCTTCAAAGGACGCTCCTCAAAAGTAATATCCTCGGCGACATCAATCTCACCATAATCGATGACGTGACTAGGATCCGAGACATATTTCCTCAGCTGGGAAACATGAAAAACGCTATGAACATGACTCAAGGCCGGAGGTAACGCCAAACGGTATGCCAACCCACCGACTCGCTCGAGAATCTCAAAGGGTCCAATAAATCTCGGACTCAACTTCCCTTTCTTCCCGAAACGAAAAACTCCCTTCGTCGGCGACACCTTTAGCAAAACGTGGTCTCCCACCTCGAATTCCAAAGGTCGACGATGAACGTCGGCATACGACTTCTGTCGACTCTGGGCAGTCAACATCCGTTCTCGAATTAATTCTATCTTCCGCCTCGTCTCTAAAACGACATCCGGCTCGGTCCCGACCAAATCGGACGCCTCATTCCAACAAATCGGTGATTGACATCGCCGCCCATAAAGTGCCTCATACGGTGCCATCCGAATCGACGCGTGCCAACTATTGTTGTACGTGAATTCGATCAATGGCAAATGCTCCTCCCAGTCACTACTCCAATCGAGAGCACAAGCACGCAACAAATCCTCGAACGTCTGGATAGTGCGTTCCGACTGTCCATCTGACTGGGGATGAAAAGAGGTACTCAAACGCAAACGGGTACCCAACGCCTTATGCACCGCCTGCCAGAAGTGCGATACAAAACGGCCATCACGATCCGAAACAATAGACTTCGGAGTACCGTGAAGCCTCACAAGCTGCGCGATAAACACACGAGCTAACTTCTCCGGGCCCCAAGTGTCCTTGATGCCCAGAAAATGTGCCGACTTGGTCAGACGATCAACAATCACCCACACCATATTCATGCCCGACCTCGATCTCGGCAAACTCGTAATGAAATCCATCGATATATCTTCCCATTTCCATTCCGGAATGGGAAGTGACTGCAAAAGCCCAGCCGGTCGCTGATGCTCGATTTTGACTTGCTGGCAAGTCAAACTTCTCGCTACAAACTGCGCGACCTCCTCCTTCATATCATTCCACCAGAAATTCCTTCTCAGGTCCTTGTACATCTTACTCGAACCAGGATGAACGGAATAAGGTGTAGCATGGGCCTCACGCAAAATACTCTGTCGCAACTCTGAGTCGTTCGGCACACAAAGCCGACTCTGGAATCTCAAAGCACCATCCTCGTGAATCACAAACCCAGGAGACTTTCCTTTAAGAACGTTCTCTCGGATTTGAGTAATCATCGGATCCTCTAACTGCTTCAGCTTAATTTCATCGATCAAAGACGACGAAATCTCCAAAGCACAAAGTTGCCCGACAGTTCCCGGCAACAAAACCTCAACATCTAACTCGATCAAAGCCCTCCGAAGCTCAGACTGAGATGTAAGGATCTTAAGCATTCGCAACGCCACCGGTTTCCGACTCAAGGCATCGGCCACGACGTTCGCCTTGCCCGGATGATAAAGGATTTCGAGGTCATAATCCTTAATCAACTCTAACCACCTCCTCTGCCTCATATTCAACTCTCGCTGAGTAAATATGTATTTCAGACTTTTATGATCGGTAAAAATCTGACATGCAGAGCCGAAAAGATAATGACGCCAAATCTTGAGCGCAAAAACGACTGCCGCTAACTCCAAATCATGAGTAGGGTAGTTCAGCTCATACGGCCTCAACTGTCTCGACGCATAGGCAATGGTCTTGCCGTGCTGCATCAATACGCACCCAAGACCCTGACCCGAAGCATCGCTATAAATGGCAAAACCCTCGTTGCCACATGGCAATGCTAAAACCGGGGCTGAAGTCAAACGCTTCTTCAGTTCCTCAAAACTCGACTGTCTCTCGTCATTCCAGACGAACCTCTCGGATTTCTGGAGCAACTGCGTAAGTGGCCGAGCTAGTTTCGAGAAACCCTCGACGAACCTACGATAGTAACCAGCCAAACCCAAGAAACTATGGATCTCCTTCACATTCTTGGGCGGTGCCCAATCCAACACTGCCTCAATCTTCTTCGGATCCACACGAACCCCCTCGGCTGAAATCACGTGACCTAAAAACATCACTTCCTTCAGCCAGAACTCACATTTCGAGAACTTTGCATAGAGTTGCTCGGTCCTCAAAATGTGTAATACTACCCGCAAATGATGGGCATGCTCTTCCTCATTCCTCGAATAAATAAGAATATCGTCAATGAAGACGACGACACACTTGTACAAATACTCGATAAAGACTTTGTTCATCAGCTGCATGAACACCGCCGGCGCGTTAGTTAACCCGAAAGGCATAACTACGAACTCATAATGTCCGTATCTCGTCCGAAAAGCTGTTTTCGGCACATCGGACTCTCTCACCCGGAGCTGATAGTACCCCGATTTTAAATCAATCTTCGAGAATACCGCAGCTCCCTGCAACTGGTCGAACAAGTCGTCAATTCTCGGCAAAGGATACTTGTTCTTGATGGTCACCTTGTTTAGTTCGCGATAGTCGATACACAAACGTAGTGAACCATCCTTCTTCCGCACAAACAGGATCGGTGCGCCCCAAGGTGAGGCGCTCGGTCGAACATACCCCGACTCAAGATGCTCGCTCAACTACTTCTTCAACTCGGACATCTCTGAAGGTGCCATGCGATACGGCGCCTTCGAAATAGGAGCCGCGCCCGGCTCTAACTCTATAGCAAATTCGACCTCACGATCCGGTGGCAATCCCGGTAACTCGTCAGGAAATACATCAGGAAACCCACTGACGATTGGAATCGACGAAAGCTCGACTCTACCACTCTTCGCTTTCAAGGCGTAGCACCAATAGCCAGTACACCCCTTTCGCAGGAGTCTCATCGCCTTCAAGGCGTTAATAACTAACTTCTGGTTTCCCCTCTTTCGCCCCGCGAAAGAGTGCTCGGTGCCGTCCTCGGCTAACATAGTGATGATCCTCGTGCGGTAGTTCATGATTGCACCATGCCGCTCGAGCCAATCATCCCCGAGAATCAAATCCTCACCCTCAATACCCACAACAATAAGATTAGAGGGCCAAACACTCTCACAAATAAGCACAGAACAGTCTCGAACCTCCTGATCACCCACGATCCTATCACCACTAGGAAGCTTAACGATGAAGGGTTCACAAGGCATCAAACAGTCGAGACTCAAACGGCGCACACAATCCCAAGATATGAACGAATGCGTAGCACCGAAATCGAAAAGCACACTGACAGGATGAGAAAGAATATGAACGGTACCTGTCGCCACAGTAGCTGCTGGGTCATCGGCTTTCCGCATCTCATAAACCCGCGGATGGGCGGAGCCGACACTAGAAGCTCCCCCTCTGGCGGTCTGACCCCGACCTCTCCCTCGACTGCACTCGGTGGGGACTGAGAAGCAAACGATCCTTGATTCACACTCGGTTCCCTAGGCGCTGGAATGTAAGTCCGGGCACCCACGATTCTCTCCCTCTCGGCACAGAAAGCCGCCTTGTGGACCGGTTGGCCACACTGATTACATGTCAACAAAGGACTCGGGTAATTTCGACTGATGTGGCCTGGCTGGCTACAGTTAAAACACTTCACTTCCCGAGAAGGGGCACTGGCAGCCCTACGGGGAAACCCAGTAGATCGATCTGGGCCACCACCGGCAGAAAAATTAGCAGACTGGAATTTCTGTTGACCCCCACCTTTGTGGCCCGAAAAATTCCCGGCGGACTTCTGCTTCTTGCTCTCGCGGGCCGCCTCACTCGCCGTCACAGACATATCGTAAGCAACGGCCCTACTCCGGTAATCTTTCAAGGTAGTACAGACGAGCCCCGACATATAGTCCCGAATCGACAACTTCATCCGTCTGGAAAAATGGAAAATTTTGTCGCTCTCCTCGACAACTTGGGTCTTCACATAACCCAACTCCTTGTTAAAATCGGCAATAGCTTGAGATACGGGGATATCCCGTGGTTGAGCATCATAGAAAGCATGTACCCGAGCCTGTCTGACCGGCCAAGGGCAATATTCAGTCTCCATCAATTCTTGAAATTCGGCCCACGAAGCAACATGATCTTTGGGCCCAACGGCCTCCCACCAATCCGTAGCGTCCCCAATAAGAAAATACTGGGCAATAGGGACCTTACGGTCCTCGGGACAGTTGGTAGCAGTGAAGACTTTAGATATCTCCTTGATCCACCCTTCCCAGCCGATCGGGTCCGAAGCTCCCGAAAACTGAGGAGGATGCATCTTGATGACATCCTGAAGCCAACGATCCGCTCCGCCCCGATTAGCATGGGCCGGATCCGGGTTACGAACCGCTGAGCTATCGCCGCCATTTGATTCACCATTTGCCGCATAATGGCCGCAATACCAAGGTCGGCATGCTCCCGAGAAGAAGCATGATCGTGACGGTCGCCGACGCCCGACTCCCGAAGACTGCGACGTGGCCGCCCCACCGGCTGCCCCACGTCCCCGGCCGCATCCACGACCACGACCGCGACCACGACCACGACCTCTTCCAGCATCCATACTGGAGTTAAATAAGTAGCAAAAGCCATACGATGGTAAGTACAAGAAAAGAACGATCACAAATCGAGAATCAAAGGTACGATACAAGGAAATAAGGAGCAGAGGAAGGGAAACTTACGGACACTGGTAGTACCGGAATCATGGCAGCGTGACGATGATGTGCAAAACAAAACACCACAAGACCCAATAAACCGACAAGCCTAGGTATCCATAAACCTAGAGTTCCGATACCATTTTCTGTAACACCCCCAAGATATTCGAGGTATATTACAGCGCCGTGGATCCCTATATGGGACCCACCAGGATGAACAACATCATACTCATCGACTCACAGAAACGACAAAATAACACCTCGTCATAAAGACGCAAAACAGAATAATCCACCCGGTTCAACCGGTCAAACATAACACCATCATCCAATGCAAACATAATAGACAACAATACAAGTCGGACGAACAAGGACTCTTAAGTACTCGAGTACTACTATTAGTTCAAAATCCACAAAAGATGAGAAGATAGAAGACACTAAGACGACACTCGTGCACAATCATCACGCACGACCATCATCCGTGTACTGGTCCAGTGCCCGCTCGTCTCGATGAACCTGACCTGAAATTCATAAAACGAATTTCCCCAAAACGGGTCCCCAGAGGGGTTAGCAATTACGCTAGTACAAGTAACCAAATGAACAAATTACATCTTACACATATAGTAAATGCATGCAATCAAGAAAAACATAGTTCCAAAACACTCATTCCCGGAAATGCCATAATCAAATCACATTTGTAAAAATGCACCACAATTAACCGTGGATCCACCCCTCCGTGGACCCCTACCGAGACCCCGTCGGATCTAACCCATAGTGGTTAAAAGCAAGCTCGCGGATCCACCCCTCCGTGGACCCCTACCGAGACCCCGTCGGATCTAACCCATAGTGAGCATACACACACACACAAGTCTCATGCAATACTACTACGTTAAGATTGTAAGTTCATAAGGATACTTGCCTCGATTAATAGACGGTGACACGAACGGAACGGAAGAATCAAGAACGACCACGAGGAACCGACGAATGAACCTAACGATTCGAATAACACAATCACAACCACTCCTAAACGATTACGGAAATGGAATTCACCCGAAAACCCGCCTACGATTCATGTATATTCGTACAAAAATAACAACGAGGGCGGACCACAACCAAACCCTCTCGATTTCGCAGAACCATGAAAATATACCATGAATCCGTAGGAAAACTAATTATACCAACAAGATTAATCATATTCATCATGAATCCACCAACAAAACGGAACGGATCGGAAGAAAATCCCAAAACCCCCAAATCGCCCAAAAGTAGGGTTCTAAGAGATTTACCGTGGATTGGGATGATAGATTCGCGTTGATGTTGTTATAATACTCCAAGAACTCAAGAAAGATGTGGGATGAGATGATTGGAGGAAGAAATCGCCAAGAAAATCGCCCCGGAATCGCCTTCGCCGCGGAGAGAGGAAGAAATGAGAAATTATGTTTATCTCGGTCAACTCCCTGGTTTATATAGCCAGGGAGTGTTAGCGCGCGCTAATCCTCAAGGTTAGCGTGCGCTAACGGGATAAAAAATACAGGCCAAACAGTTAGCGTCCAGTCCAGTAGCCAGACTTCTGGCCGTTAGCGTGCGCTACTCCAAATGTAGCGTGCGCTAATAACCTATCGGTAGTGCGCGCTATCGACCAATAGCCTGCGCTACCTGGGCATCAGTCGAGTCCAGTGACAAACTGTCGAGGACTCACCTGATCCGTTAGCGTGCGCTACCATACAAGCGTAGCGTGCGCTTAACGGCACTGGCCGGGTTGATGAGTAAAGCGTCTAAAGATCGACACCCACGCTAGCGCACGCTACCGAGTATCATCAGCGTGCGCTAGCCTTCCGACATTAGCGTGCGCTAGTCTGCGTAGCGTACGCTAATACACCAGTCCAGAAGGCTGGAAAATAGCACTGCCACTCCCAGGGCTTGCTCTCTAGCGCGCGCTACGAATCAGTCGTAGCGTGCGCTACTAAGGGGCCCCTAGCGCGCGCTATGCAGAAAAGATAGCGTGCGCTAGGTTACGAAGTATAAATGGTTCACAACACCGGAATACGAACGAAACATCAAACGGAACACCAAAACATAGAATGGATCCACGGCAACCCCGAAACAGCAGTTCCGCATAACAATAACGAGTCTCAGATCAATAGATGACGGGAAAGATACACTGTAAGGTACACGAGGGTCACTACGACCGATAAATACACCGAAAAAGAAATACAAGGGAAAGAAAAATGCGGATATTACAAAACATATGTGCACATGTATACCCGGAGTTCGTAGAAATAGAGACTTACGTCCACAAGTCGCACGGAGATGATGGCTACACCATGATACTAATCACAACCGACAACTCAAACGACACGACATGACGACACATAACTTAACTCGACGACCAATAACTAGAACGACATGACATGACACGGAAACACATGACTCGGCTCGACCCAACAGCCTAGGTTTCATCAACCTAAGCTCCGATACCATATTCTGTAACACTCCCAGAAGCGTCCGGAGATATTATAATGTCGTAGACCCTTCTCGCAAGGATCCACCAGGCAAACACAGAACAACTCAAACCATAATTGACCAAGAAGGTCGATTTACACAAAACTCAATAAACAAAATACAATCAAAATATCGACAACACGTGTGTATCTCCGATACACAATATTACAATATGTCATCGTACCCATGCAAGGGTAGAACATGTAATACCCGGTCGTGAATTCATTTATTATCATTCAGTAATTGTCACGCAGAATTTTTTTCACTCCATAATTATCGTTCATCATTCATATTTAGTCAACTTTGTTCACCTTTCGGCGTATTTTGGGATCATCACTGTTTGAGATCTAACCGAGATTATTGTCATCATCATCATGTTTTAATTTTCAGTTTGAGAGGTAGCGCGCGCTACACATTCTGGTTAGCGCGCGCTAATGGGGTGCAGGTAACGCACGCTATGATTCAGTATTAGCGCACGCTAGCGCAAGTGGGCGGGCATACCCGTAAGGTCTTGGGCTGATTTAGGAAATTCGTAGCGCACGCTACGAGTGGTAAGTAGCGACGCTAATTGTCTTTGTGCACGCTAAGTCACATTGGTAGCGCACGCTAACGCATGCAAGGCAGAGGACAGTAGGTTCTGGACTTCAGTTTTTGAATATCAGACATCAGTTAGCGCACGCTAACAATCTGGGATAACGCACGCTATTGGTAAGGTGTTAGTGCATGCTACCGAGTCGTAGCGCACGCTAACGAGGCATTTCAGAGCTCACTGGACTGCCCAGTAAACCGCTAGCGCACGCTAAATATCAGGTCATAGCGTGCGCTAAGCTGGGACAGTATAAATGAGACAGTTCAGTCCAACCTTCGTCATTTCTTCATTTCTCAACCATTTCGGACGGGCTTGGGTGATTCGGAAAGGTCTTTTCGAGCTGCAATCATCTAGCATCATCTTCAAGCTCCTAAGTTGGATTAATCATCATCTAATCAGTTTCATCACTCCAAATCAAGGTAATGATTCTTGGATCTAGAATTTCGGATCTTGGGTGTTTTGCTTACGATCTCTTCGTGTTAAATCGATATTGTGTTGGAATATGTTAGATATGGATTATCTATCTTGGATACATGTATTTCTACGGATTCATTGGTGTAATTTTCGGAAATTGTGAATAATTGAGGAATTATTCTAGAACCCTTACGGGTTGACTTTGGGTTTTGGGGGTTTTCGACTAAATGTTGTTGAAATATCGATTTAAGTATTCCTATTGGATTATTGATGATATTCATAAGGTTTTGTTGGATTGAATCATTCATTGGAAGTTGGTTTCGGATTTAATTGAGTTTTGGTTGTAAACAATTGGAGATTGTTTACAATGCGTTTGATTTAATGCCCCAATGAGTTCGGGTATTGTTGTATCGACTTTTGAGTTGGTTGTGATCATGCTTGATTCGTGTATTAAGAGGATTGTTGATATTTGTGTTGTTCAAGTATGTTCGAGCGGCCGATAGTTTCATTAAGGACGTTGATCATGGAAGTACCTTCTCGCCTTCGGTTTGAGGCAAGTTTTATACTTGTACTAGTCAATGAGATTAATGTCATCATATATGTGTATGAATGTGTTGTATCATTCCGAGACTTAGTCTCTTCATGAATTCATTGATATCAATAGATCATTTGATACGATACCTTTCGGCAACTATGCCAAATGTTTATTATTGTCCGTTAATGGCCGATTCAAGGCATTGTGATACTCGTTATTAATGTCATTGTCGATAGCTGGTTCGCGGTATCGATGTATCGATTGTTGTTAATATTGATGTCAATCTAAGATATCGTTCAGGTCATCGTTATTCATGTTGGGGTTGTCATTAAAACCGTATTGGTCGATTAAAGGCATTGGCGTATTCATTTCTCATCTTCGTCGTCGGTCACCGATTAAAGGTGTCGAGGCATCCTTCGTATCATTGTCATCGATTGGCCGTTCTCAGGCAAATCGAAATGTTCAATCATTCACCATATCATTGTTATCGATTGACCGTTCTAAGGCAATCGAGGTATTTAATCATTCATCGTATCATTCGTAGCGATTGGCCATTCTAAGCCAATCGAAGCGCTTAATCATTCATGGAATCATCCGCTGCATCATTGTTATCGGTTGGCCATCCTAAGTCAATCGAGGTGTTAATTTGGGACTGTCAAGGACGGTGTCTACCCGTGTGTTACTGTCATCGTGTTGGCCGACTCAAGGCAGCACGCTATCATTCATTGTGATACGGCTTCGTGCCGTGGCTTCGGCCCTAATTGTGATACGACTTCGTGCCGTGGCTTCGGCCGTAATTGTGATACGGCTTCGTGCCGTGGCTTCGGCCCTAATTGTGATACGGCTTCGTGCCGTGGCTTCGGCCCTAATTGTGATACGGCTTCGTGCCGTGGCTTCGGCCCTAATCGATACAGCTTCGGGCTGTTTTGGCTTCATGTGATTATGATATTTGACAGCTTCGGCTGAGCGGCTTTCAAGCCTTTATTATTTTCCTCGTAATTTCATTGGAGCCTTCGGGCATTGTGATTTATAATTAATTCAGTCCTGGTTTGGTTCATGTTGCATAATTCATCGTGGTATTCTGTGATTTTGATCCGCCGTTGGGCACTTATGTTCTAACCTGTCGAACAGGTATTAATAGTATGCCGTGGGCATAGTATTTCGCGAATGCTCGGTTCTTACCTTGGTTTTTGAGCATCTCGTATTATTATTATCATTGTACCGTTTCATTCTGCCTTTGGATGCATATCATGTTATACATGTATTTGATGTTCATTATCTGGATGACTGACCCCGTGGGGGCGGAACATGTTTTCATGTTTTAGGTGATTGCGAGGAGAGAGTTGAGACACAGGGGAATGACGATGGCGACGAGGCATTCGAGCGATACTAGTCCGAGTTGTTCATTGTCGGTCAGTCAGTTGGAGTGTACTCCAGTCTTGTCAGTTGTTGTCGTGTTGTATTACCCGAACAGATGTTCGTGGATGTTGTTGTATTTCATTTTGGTCATGTAGGCCACGATTGTCGTTGAAATTCCTTATCGGAATATTATGTCGGATGTCATGGTAGGGACTATGATTTTCCCTTATTGTGTAATTTATTGTATTTTAGTTATGTTCGCTTGGTGGATCTCCTGGCGTGGGGTCCACGGCACTGTAATAACCCAATAGGATTTTGGGGGTGTTACAGAAGATGGTATCAGAGCTTTTGGGTTGTGAGATACCCTGATATGTGAGTTATGTGGCTCTACCGATGCGATAGTAGTGGGACTGTCAGGTTATGACAATCTGGACAGTCGGGTTTTGTGAGTCGTAATATTAGTACGACTGCATGAGTCATTCATTCATCGAGTCGTCGTCAGTTAGGACTAGTATCGTGAGACCTCGAAGCTTCGTATGACCGGTGTAAGGACTCGATTCTCTTTATGTTCATACCTTCATCATGTCATTAATTGTTCATGTTTGTTGAAACATATATGTGATATTAGTGTTATGATTGATTCATGACTAATTGTTTTGGAACACGTGTGACTAGTGTAAGCATTAAGGATCAACTCATTCATCAGTTAATAATCCTCAATCATCATTTTGATCTCATCACTCAGTTAATTCATTCATCACTCAGTCAATATCATCACTCAGATAATTCATTCATCACTCAGTCAATTCATTCATCACTCAGTCAATATCATTACTCAGATAATTCATTCATCACTCAGTTAATTCATTCATCACTCAGTCAATATCATTACTCAGATAATTCATTCATCACTCAGTTAATTCATTCATCACCCAGTCAATATCATTACTCAGATAATTCATTCATCACTCAGTTAATTCATTCACCACTCAGTCAATATCATTACTCAGATAATTCATTCATCACTCAGTTAATTCATTCACCACTCAGTCAATATCATTACTCAGATAATTCATTCATCACTCTGTTAATTTATTAATCACTCAGTCAATCTCATTGTTAAATCAATTTATTCATCACTCAGTCAATCTCATTGATTCAGTCAATTCATTCATCACTCAGTCAATCTCATCGCTCAGTTAATTCATTATCACTCAGTCAATCTCATTGTTCAATTAATTCATTAACCATCCAGTCCATCTCACGGTTCAGTTGTTGATCTGTGAATCAAATTTTCAACCTTGTTAACTTGTTCAAGGTAATCATTTTAGGAATTTCATCAGATAGTCTTGTCACCTCACTGGATCTTTCATGCGATCTTATCGTATTCCGACGTCATGTCGACGATCGTTTTATTACATTATTAATGCATTCATTGTGTTAGAGCATGTATGCTCATTGTTATCATTCCGTCTCGTAATCATAATGCGATCTTCATGCGAGATCTGTAATCATCATGTGGCTTTCCTGCTTCAGTATAGATAGAGCTGTCAGAGGACGCAGGGGAGAAGGCCTCGGTGCGGGCCGAAAACCATGACCTCATGTGAATACCCGCGCGAATGCGAGGGATAGCATTTATTCATTAGATAGCGGGGCTACTCATTCATCAGCAGATAATCAGTCGTTGTCAGGGATTCGTACCCGAGAGGCATCTCACTCGGAAGGTGTTCGGGTTGACCCATTCACATTTATGCAGGGCATGATGGCCCAGATGACTCATATGACACGGATAGTGGAGGCCATGCAGACCTCGATGGTTCGTGGTCCACCGCAACAGGGACTCCAGGTGCCGTTTCATGGACAGACTGGGGGAGTGAATCAGATTGTTGTCGATATCTCTCGTCAGAGGCCGCCTACTTTTGAGGGTTCGTCGGAACCAGCTGATATTGTTCATTGGCTTGAGAATTTTGATAAACTCTTCGACATGGTTCAGTGTCCGGAGGAGAGTAAAGTGGCAGTAGCGGCTTATTACTTGATTAAGGGTGCTTATTCATGGTGGCTTTCTGTGAAACCCACCGATCGCGATTGTGGTTGGAGTGAGTTCAAGACCCTCATGTTAGAGAGGTATTATCCGGCTCCACTTCGTGAAGCCAAGTTGTCAGAGGTTTTGAACCCCAAAACCGTCGAGGACGCGGGTATTATTGTCATTGCTGAGAAGTTTCAGGGACTACTTCAGTTTGCTTCGTCAGTTATCCGTACTGAGGCGGATAAGATCAAATATTTTAGCAAGAGGCTAAATCCGCAGTTGAGGATGCAGTTGTTCAATCACAATTGTAGTTCACTTAGCGAATTCATCGGGAAGGCTCTTGTAGCAGAGCTTTTGATCAAGGATCTTACTCAAAAGCATCCTTCAGTTTCTTCGGGTGAGAGGACTAGAATGCCGGCTCGTTCAGAGGGACATCGGGCTCCGACGTCCAAGGGGTCATTTTCTAGTCGTCTTCGTGCTGGGGTAGCATCTTCCTCTCAGGCGACGAGTTCGACTATTGTTTGCTTTAACTGTGATTCAACAGGTCACGTTAGTACCCGGTGTACGGTGCCAGCTATTGTTTGTTTTCTGTGTGGGAGGCAGGGACACCGGCATAAATACTGCAGGAATTCTAGTGCCAGTAAATCTCAAAAGAACTCAAGGGCCTCGAGAGATTTCGTTACTCCATCCCGTGCATCATCCAAGGGACCCTATCAGGCCTCGAGGGCCAGAGGTAAGGACATTCATCACCGGTTTGAACAAGTTAATTCTTGTTCGTTAGTATCATTCATTTCGTTGTCGTTCATTCATTCATATAATTCATTCATCATACATCAATCATATTGAGACTTGTCATCATGAAACTAATCATTCAATTCATGAGGAACAACGGTTCCAATAATTTCACTTGAACTATCACTCATGACGTTATTAATTCGCCTTGGTGAGTCATTCTTAATCCCTGTCAGATTTATAGTCATTTATCATTCATCATTCATTTTAGTCACTTTCATTCTCGTGACCTTCTGAGATCATATTTAGCGGCGAGTTCATCTTCGGATATACCTTAAATCGTTGAGATAGAGGAGATCGATGATATGGAAGGGTATCGATGTTGGGTACATTTGAGGTGTAACCTTGTTTTTGGATGACTGTGTAAATCTATCCGTATTAATGTATCGTGTCTGTGGATCATTCATTGTAGATCTATTTTATGATGATCATATTCCAGAATCTTGAGATTTGGGTCATCTGTTGGGAATTCGTCCCTTTGGCGTTGTACTCAAGATTTCGTGATAATTTGGAAGTCGTTCACTGTGATTCGAAACGTCAAGTCTTGGGGACTTGGGCGTGCGATTGATTTGGTCCCGAGGACAATTTGGGCATTATTATTTTCAGATCATGATGGATAGTTCATATCCCGAGTTGTTTACCCTTAGTTTCTAGGACGAAACTCTTTTTAAGGGGGGGTATGTAATACCCGGTCGTGAATTCATTTATTATCATTCAGTAATTGTCACTCAGAATTTTTTTTCACTACATAATTATCGTTCATCATTCATATTCAGTCAACTTTGTTCACCTTTCGGCGTCTTTTGGGATCATCACTGTTTGAGATCTAACCGAGATTATTGTCATCATCATCATCATGTTTTAATTTTCAGTTTGAGAGGTAGCGCGCGCTACACATTCTGGTTAGCGCGCGCTAATGGGGTGCAGGTAACGCACGCAATGATTCAGTATTAGCGCACGCTAGCGCAAGTGGGGCGCATACCCGTAAGGTACTGGGCTGATTTAGGAAATTCGTAGCGCACGCTACGAGTGGTAAGTAGCGTACGCTAATTGTGCTGGTAACGCACGCTAAGTCACATTGGTAGCGCACGCTAACGCGTGCAAGGCAGAGGACAGTAGGTTCTGGACTTCAGTTTTTGAATATCAGACATCAGTT
Organism: Orobanche coerulescens; assembly: GCA_033398695.1. Lineage (NCBI taxonomy): Eukaryota > Viridiplantae > Streptophyta > Magnoliopsida > Lamiales > Orobanchaceae > Orobanche > Orobanche coerulescens. The sequence continues at coordinate 60,559,605 of CM065803.1, forward strand.
AGCGCACGCTAACAATCTGGGATAACGCACGCTATCGGTAAGGTGTTAGCGCACACTACCAAGTCGTAGCGCATGCTAACGAGGCATTTCATAGCTCACTGGACTGCCCAGTAAACCGCTAGCGCATGCTAAATATCAGGTCATAGCGTGCGCTAAGCTGGGACAGTATAAATGAGACAGTTCAGTCCAACCTTCGTCATTTCTTCATTTCTCAACCATTTCGGACGGGCTTGGGCGATTCGGAAAGGTCTTTTCGAGCTGCAATCATCTAGCATCATCTTCAAGCTCCTAAGTTGGATTAATCATCATATAATCAGTTTCATCACTCCAAATCAAGGTAATGATTCTTGGATCTAGAATTTCGGATCTTGGGTGTTTTGCTTACGATCTCTTCGTGTTAAATCGATATTGTGTTGGAATATGTTAGATATGGATTATGTATCTTGGATACATGTATTTCTACGGATTCATTGGTGTAATTTTCGGAAATTGTGAATAATTTAGGAATTGTTCAAGAACCCTTACGGGTTGACTTTGGATTTTGGGGGTTTTCGACTAAATGTTGTTGAAATATCGATTTAAGTATTCCTATTGGATTATTGATGATATTCATAAGGTTTTGTTGGATTAAATCATTCATTGGAAGTTGGTTTTGGATTTAATTGAGTTTTGGTTGTAAACAATTGGAGATTGTTTACAACACGTTTGATTTAATGCCCCAATGAGTTCGGGTATTGTTGTATCGACTTTTGAGTTGGTTATGATAATGCTTGATTCGTGTATTAAAAGGATTGTTGATATTTGTGTTGTTCAAGGTTGTTCGAGCGGCCGATAGTTTCATTAAGGACGTTGATCGTGGAAGTACCTTCTCGCCTTCGGTTTGAGGCAAGTTTTATACTTGTACTAGTCAATGAGATTAATGTCATCATATATGTGTATGAATGTGTTGTATCATTCTGAGACTTAGTCTCTTCATGAATTCATTGATATCAAGAGATCGTTTGATACGATACCTTTCGGCAACTATGCCAAATGTTTATTATTGTCCGTTAATGGCCGATTCAAGGCATTGTGATACTCGTTATTAATGTCATTGTCGATAGCCGGTTCGCGGTATCGATGTATAGATTGTTGTTAATATTGATGTCAATCTAAGATATCGTTCAGGTCATCGTTATTCATGTTGGGGTTGTCATTAAAACCGTATTGGTCGATTAAAGGCATTGGCGTATTCATTTCTCATCTTCGTCGTCGGTCACCGATTAAAGGTGCCGAGGCATCCTTCGTATCATTGTCATCGATTGGCCGTTCTCAGGCAAATCGAAATGTTCAATCATTCACCATATCATTGTTATCGATTGACCGTTCTAAGGCAATCGAGGTATTTAATCATTCATCGTATTATTCGTAGCGATTGGCCATTCTAAGCCAATCGAAGCGCTTAATCATTCATGGAATCATCCGATGCATCATTGTTATCGGTTGGCCATCCTAAGGCAATCGAGGTGTTAATTTGGGACTGTCAAGGATGGTGTCTACCCGTGTGTTACTGTCATCGTGTTGGCCGACTCAAGGCAGCACGCTATCATTCATTGTGATACGGCTTCGTACCGTGGCTTCGGCCCTAATTATGATACGGCTTCGTGTCGTGGCTTTGGCCCTAATTGTGATACGGCTTCGTGCCGTGGCTTCGGCCCTAATTGTGATACGGCTTCGTGCCGTGGCTTCGGCCCTAATCGATACAGCTTCGGGCTGTTTTGGCTTTATGTGATATTTGACAGCTTCGGCTGAGCGGATTTCAAGCCTTTATTATTGTCCTGGTAATTTCATTGGAGCCTTCGGGCATTGTGATTCATAATTAATTCAGTCCTGATTTGGTTCATGTCGCGTAATTCATCGTGGTATTCTGTGATTTTGATCCGCCGTTGGGCACTTATGTTCTAACCTGTCGAACAGGTATTAATAGTATGCCGTGGGCATAGTATTTCGCGAATGCTCGGTTCTTACCTTGGTTTGTGAGCATCTCCTATTATTATTATCATTGTACCGTTTCATTCTGCCTTTGGATGCATATCATGTTATACATGTATTTGATGTTCATTATCTGGATGACTGACCCCGTGGGGGCGGAACATGTTTTCATGTTTTAGGTGATTGCGAGGAGAGAGTTGAGACACAGGGGCATGACGATGGCGACGAGGCATTCGAGCGATACTAGTCCGAGTTGTTCATTGTCGGTCAGTCAGTTGGAGTGTACTCCAGTTTTGTCAGTTGTTGTCGTGTTGTATTACCCGAACAGATGTTCGTGGATGTTGTATTTCATTTTGGTCATGTAGGCCACTATTGTCGTTGAAATTCCTTATCGGAATATTATGTCGGATGTCATGGTAGGGACTATGATTTTCCCTTATTGTGTAATTAATTGTATTTTAGTCATGTTCGCCTGGTGGATCTCCTGTCGTGGGGTCCACGGCACTGTAATAACCCAATAGGATTTTGGGGATGTTACAGAACATGACAGTGGAAGAAAATACAACATGACAATGGTGACATTACACCAACTCTCTTGTGATTAGCATCATGGTCTTTCATCATCTTACATGTCGATCCTGTGACGGCTTCCTCGAATTGGGAATACCTGAAATGCATAAGACGCATTTCCCCTATTTAAGGGGTTAGTAATTAGAATTTGCTAGTACAAGTATCATAGTTATACAAACCATATTGCTAGGACAAGTATCATAGTTATACAAACCATATTCCGAACATAAACAGACAAATCAATTAATAAAATAATCTTAGAAAAAAAATCTTGAGATATACTCCCTTAAATCAGAAACGGTTCAAAACCCTTGAGTTTTATAAATCTTTGAAATACAGTTTGAAAAATAGTTTGATACCTCGAGTAGTTTTACTAAAACCACAATTACGCCATATCATATAACCTTATTGCCATTCTAGTCAAAGTACCTCCGATAAGTATGTATTATGTCCCAAGCATTATGAAAACTCAAAACATTGTGATAATCCAGACATATCACCAAGTTACAAAAATGCTCATGATTAACCGTGGACCCAACCATGCACGGATCCCTTCGAGGCCCCGTCGGACCCTCCCGGAGTGACTAACCCCAATGTTCGTGGACTCAACCATGCGTGGATCCCTCCGAGGCCCCGTCGGACCCTCCCAGAGTGAACGTATACACTCTCACTCAAAACAAAGCAAGATTTCCAATGTAAGAACCTATAAAACACAAAATAAAAGTACTTGCTAGAATGGCCTCTACAATCAGACACAATCGAGATTGATAATATAATCTACAATTTAGGTAATATTCCCGATCAAGGAATAACACGATTTTGAACAATTCAATAAATACTTTTTATTTTCACAATTAGGGTTTACATAAATCCTTGCATCAAAATAACACAAGTTCACAATTACGGATTGTGCCAAAACATAATTATTAAACAACACATTTATGCAGTCTATTCCAAACAAGTACAATCTCTACACAGTCGGGCCACATAGTCATCAATTAACACAATCATATAATCATGGTAACACAAATAATAATAACAAGCATATTTATATTTAAGGAAATCTAAAAAGTATAAGCAAGATACTTGCCTACACCGAAGATGGTCTTACTCAAAATAAGCCTAGCTCGGTCAATCCGGTCGATCCATTAAAATCCCAACATTTATTATAATCACATAATAAATAATTTTATATAAGGGTTCAATTTATTATCTTATAATTCCAAGGTAATTAATTAGATGATATAATACCTCAATTGTGCCCTTAATTTATCGATTGAATCAAACGACCAATGATCTCATCTCAAATTCACATCTCGATTATTGCTCCGGACACAAACTCCAAACTCGGTCTCACTCCATATGTTCAAATATACTCATCCGCTCGTAGACCAAATTTATCAAGACTTTCATATACATCTATGTCACTCATCTTTCTTGTCCATGATTCCAATACAAACACATCCGAACTACCATAATTACACACACTATATATACATATATATAATTACACACACATTCACACACACATAAATACATACACACACACACACACACATATATATATATATATATATATATATATATATATATATATATAGAGAGAGAGAGAGAGAGAGAGGGGTGGGTTCAAACGAGAATGGATGCTATTTAAAAGAATAAAGGAATAACTCTCAGGCATTCATTTTTAAAAACAATTCCAAAAATAATAATTTCCAAAAATGAGACTAAAAGGGTATTAATGTCAATTTTTTTATATGAATTAATATAGGATAGTGTTGATGTCAAAAAATAAAGAGTCACAATATCTCACCGAAAACAAAATCGTATATATCAAAATCAAATCAAAATTTAAGATAGTGTTCATCTTGTTTTGTTCGGTCGTTCAAGCAAATCGTGAATATGCAGTCCAAAATCACAAATGATTTAGTGTAACGAACTTTGGATAAATGGTTCAAGTGTAATATCACTCATGATTAACAATATAAAAACACAAAATCTGTTATAGAATATTAATCGTGATAATCAATAGAGAAACAACAATCACACAATATCACTTGTGATTAACAATAGAGAAGCCTAAATTATGTTATAGAGAAACCTAAAATCACATAATATCACTTGTGATTAACAATAGATAAACCTAAAATCACTTGTGGTTGACAATATAGAACCTAAAATCACATAATTTCACACAATCCAAGCCTAAATCACTAGTGATTAACAATAGAGAAACGTAAAATCACTTGTGATTAACGATAGAAAAACCTAAAATCACATAATATCATAAAATCGAGAGAGAGAGAGAGAGAGAGAGAAACACTGGAATTTCGATGAACTGGTTTCAACTCCGACGAAGCACAAAACACATGGACGAACCACTGGTTCGATTTCAGATAGGTTATGATTTCAAAGGGGTTTTCAGACGGGTTCCCTCGTCCTCACTTTGCGATAACCCTCCCTGAAACTCCAATGAACCCAACGCTTCAGCCCTACTCTGACGCTTCACGTCTAAACGAGCTTCATCATCTTCTCTGGTGGTCTCATCCTCTTTTCCGACGATTGATTTTTGTCCAAGTTTTGTTTGGTTTAGGTTTGCGTCGTTGTTGTGTTACTGCTGCAGATATGAGTTTCATCGGATTTGATTTGGGGGGATGGGTTACAATTTGATATGATTCTTGGGATGGGGTGGGTTCATCGGATTTATTGCAGATTTGAGTTTCATTCGACGCAGGTTTGACTTTTTCTCAACTTCATAGAAATGATGACGATGATATGGTGGTGGCGGTGGTGTTTTTTCGCCTGAGCAGCAGTAGTAGCAGTAGGGCCGACGTTCTGGTTGTTGTGGCGGCAGATCACCGGTGAGATGGTGGTGGAGGCGACATTTAGGGTTTAGGATAAGAGAAATAGAAGAGAAGAGGAGGATTTAGAGAGAGAGAGAGAGAGATAGATGGTCAATGACAGAAATGAACGAGATGGTAAATTGATATTCATTCCAAAATTGTAGCTCACTACCAAATTGACATATTTGCCCTTTTAGTATAATTAATGGAAATTATTCTTTTTGGAATTTTTTTTAAAATGATTGGTAGTAAGCTATTGCTTTATTCCTTTAAATCGTTATCATTCTTGTATGTGTTCCGAGAATTATTATTCCCGTGATGTGTCTTACCTAATACTGATTGTAGATATATAGATGGAAGGTTCTAGATCCTTCTAGAGGTAGTAGGATCCTATTAGATGTCTTACCTTATCTAGGAATCCTATGTATGGAATGACTCTCATTGTAATGCCTATATAAAGGCCCCCTCTATCAGTGTTATGAATACAATTGATTGACTCTATTTACAGTCTTTTACTTTCTCCTGAAACACGTTATCAGCACGTAGTCCCCAAACTGAGCAAAAAAATTTCTTTTCCACTCCCGTTTTTTTAGAAAATCCCGAAAAAAATAAAAAAAAATCATTTTCTGCAAAAAAAAAAAACCTAGCCGCCGCCACCCCCTGACCGACGAACGGTCATCACCTACCTCATGTTCAGAGCCCCACCGCGACCTACCCCCAGTCGGTTGCTTCCCGTCATCCCCTCCATCGCGACCAACTCTGGTCAGTCGCCCCAAATCCGACCGCGACCATCGCCGCCGTTCTTGTGGCAGTGCTCTCCTCACATGTTGATCAGCAATGGCAGTCTCTTCGATTAATTGATGGAAATCCTTTAGAAATTCCTGGTTGCCATCACCCCCCACACGAGAAGACCCTTCTCCTTATAGTTATGGCGGCTCCGATTTCCCCCCTAATGGGTCAAATTTTCAAAATCGTACTTGAGTTGCTTACCACAATAATCAAACGCTAGCGAGATTGAATATGGATCTGCTCCGCTTATTCATCGACAGCAACAGCCAATTTCCGTATTCAAACAGGCTCTGATCGGTCAGCGTTCAACTCGGTTACTGACCCGATCCGACCCGCCCGGCAGTCCCGTTTTCGTCCAGCCGACTGTTGCCTAAAGCTGCGACCCGATCTGATCGAAGCACCACCAGATTTTTCTATGGTTTTATGCACGTGATATTTAATGTTTGAAAACCTAGTGCAGTCGAGACAAACCTATCAAAATCGAAAAAAAAAAAAACCGAGAGACGAGAATTTCCGCGCGTAAATTTTCTGCACAGCGCAGTCGTACCAAAATCATGTTTCCCGATTCGTTAATCGTCGGATCGGTGTGAAATTTTGACAGCAACTTCCCAACACAAATATCTGTATATTCAATGGTGGAGATCGGATTCTGAGTAATATTGGCTACTAAATCTGCCGCCGAACAGAAGCAGATTTTTACGAGAAAATTTGGAGATCTGACCGCATCCAATACCGAGCTGCTGCATCGCCGCGCTCGAGTCCTTTTTCGGCCGAATTATCGAGCCCAGTAGCCCTATCCGGGTGTTTCTCAACTCTCTATTTTCCTAATTCATGATTCATTTATCATTAACTTGTATATTTATGAATCTAACTATGTTTATGCTCTACGTGGCATATAGGAAAATATGTTGCTCATGATGATGTGCAAAATATGGAGAGAAGTCATATTTATTATCCCGTTCAAGGATCAAAGTAAATATAGAACGGAGTACCCACGGAAATATGTTGCTCATATAGAGAGAAGCTCCCGTTCAAGGACCAAAGTAAATATGGAACCAAGTACCCGTAAGATTTTATTAAAGTTCCCGTTTTTTCAATTCCTCTCTTTTGGGAATTTTTTTTTTGGGGAATTGGGTATTTGGGTTCTTTATCTCCCACGCTTCTTTGCGGTGGATGAGACTATGAGAGGTGGTATCACTCTTGTATGTCGAAATAAACTGTGTGACGGTCCTGGGGGAGTCACGGATAATTGTTGAAAGTCGATATTTGTAGTTGTTGCATACACCACGTTTTGGGTGCGATTTGACATCGCCGTTTTGTCGATTTTAAACCAATAATTAAATAAAACGAACATTGTCGGTAATGGTAAAGTTATGACTTGTTCATGATTAGTCACGAATTTGTGACGTACAAATGGGACAAACATCGATTGCGACGGATATGTCGTGGTTAAAATCGATTTGTGACGGATTTGTCACGATGAATTGAGCGACTACCACGTTGGTCTTGACCAAATCCCATACTTGGAAAACTCCATCTTTCATCCTATTAAAATAAAATATTGCATGTGGGTGTAGTCATGCACCGTCTCCTTGCAATAAGATATATGAAAGAATATACGAGTAATTCTCATGAATTTTAACATGTAAAGCAATGGCATATTGCGGTAAATACATGAATTCGTTGACCTCGATTATAGTTCGTATGACTATAGGTCCGAATACTTTTCTGAGTATTTGTAAAGGCATGTGCCTTATACATTTGAATATATTTAGTCGATCTTATTGGATGGTCAAGACGAGTTGGTTATGGTATATTCATTATGTCTCATGGTTCAAAATGCTTAATTTTGATGCACCGTGTTGCATCCACATAACATGGCTATTATGACGTATACTTGCAAATTGAGAATTAAAATATTTGGTTGATTTGATGCACTTTGGTGGATTTTTAGACTTTTGATCATGACTAGGCGCATCCTCCTTGGTATTTGTTTATGCTTTGAAAGTTCAAACGGAATTAGTGGTTTTTAAACAGCCTTAGCTGTACCGACATTCCTACTTTCTCTGCAAGTCTACCAAGTTGGAGTTACCGAAAGGATCATTAGTCGAGATAAGAAATCGAACACCCTGATGCGTTTAAATGCACCTATGGCTGTCATTGCCATATTTTTGCATCAACACTTATGCCATTGGATATGGTCTCAACCTTGTATTCTCACTAAACTTGGGAAATACTAAAGCAGCCAATTAAAACATGCACTGTGATCTGAGTTTAATGATCTGTGTGGTGCACAATATATGGATAGAAAGATGTGGAAGTCTAGTTTCCAGAAAATCTGACCGTTCGTCCATAGTCTTCTTGACAAGGGAGTTATCGCTGTTTTAGTGAACAAAGGTCAAGCTGTGCAGAATTTTATTTCCAGCGATTGTGCTAACTTTTGTCCCAACCAACTTGGTTCCCATCTTAAATTTGCAAGTGGTCTTATGACACATAATTTCCAACCTCTTTTAGGCCGAATTTGCCATAGATGGTGCAGTTTTTGGTATGCGTTGTACACTAAACTATCATCTTTCAAATGTTGAAAAACAGTTTCCTTGGGGAAGCCCAAAATACGCACCCTTATAAGAAGGTCGAGCGTGTGCATGGTAGTGTTACACCATGCTTGTGTCGTAATTTTGCCCCTTAGGCATATAACCTTGCCATGTCATGCACTCAATATGATAGATCATTTTGATCATATCTGGTATAAAATCTCTATGTTGTTAGAATGTTCGCTATGCTCATGTTTATAAAATTTTGCAAGCGAAATTGAGTGCGTATTAAGCTATTTTCAAGGAACACGATATTTTTGGATTTCGGTGTATAAATCCATTATGACTATGATGACTAAGTCATCACAATCAATGAGTGGTATAATACTCAAGTTGTTGAATGTCGAATGGCATTTTCTAGTCACATATGTTCCGTAACAATTGAACCATGTATGACTCGATGACATATATGCCAAAGTGTATCACTCATAGCATCTCATTGTGATTTGTGAGAAATAAAATCTTATGCATCACTTGTATTGAATATGTGAAAAGGAAGAATATTCATGAGTCAATATGGTCTGGCTTGCATCGGTTTGTGTAACCAGAAGATGTATTGGGACATTGACACATTTAGGCTTTAATAGTCCGGAGTTTGGACAGTTTGATGATCCATATACCACGATATTGTCATGGACATCATTTCCTTTGAACAAAGAAACTAGTTGGATCAAAGACACCAAAGTACGTTGGTGGAGTCGTGAACAGGGCTCATGACCGATGATGATATTTATGTCATCTGCGTCTTCTTTTCATAAACATGTGTGACGCTAAAGACCCCCCCAACGATCCTTCTTAGCCATGTTCATTGATTAAAGCCTATTCTTTGGCACGATTAGGAGATGACACCCTCCTATGCTAAAGAGAATAATGTAGCGACTCGCATAAGCATGGTGCTGAGTACTCCCTTTTCGCCGAGTCCTTATACATACATGATCATAAGTATTAGCCTGGGTGGCTTATGATGCTATGATGGTGTTCACAAATGGTCGTACTCAAGTGATAACATTTATATGTTATGTTGTTCCTTTGACAATGATTGATAAGTTGATGAAACCTGAGTTATGGTTGTCCAACTTGTGGACCAGTCATTGTAAAGGTCGGTTCAACCACTTTTTTGACCAAGTCTTAAAGTGAAATTTTAACGAGTACTTCCTAACATCCAAGGCTACCTTCTCACAAATTTTGGTGCCATTTGGAGACTTGGAAGGAAGTGAACCACTTAAATGAAGTTTTCACATACCACCAGCCGTCCCATCAACTAGTTCGATGTCATTTCGACCGATTTTTTACCACAAGGTTGATGGTTTTGGAATCCTAAACACCCGTTTATACATGCTCACGAAAATTTGAGGCGTTTGGGGCTGGTGAAGGGAGTGAACTCTTCAAGAAAGTACTAGAGGTTCGATAAAACCAACGGCCTATCATCGGTTCAATCGTTTCTTTATGTTTGATCCCGGTGGTGCATGGTGGAATTTTGTTGGATTCTCAAGACCAGTAGCTACGGTTATGTAGTATCGGTCAACATGTCATATTCACCTATACCTATCATCATTCAAATGCTTAGTTACGAGTGTAACAGTATGCATTTTGTTAACTGGATTCTGTTAACAATGAAAACCTTTATCGTCCACATGTTCATGTGCCAAAGTGCGTCACCACAACGCATTATGATGGGTTATAAATGATGAATATGACATGCGCTTTCACTTATAGTCCGCTTAAAATATACCTTGACAGACGATCTCGTAAGTCACTTTGATGAGCCAGTCTTCCTGTCGTTAGGGGGAGATGCGAACGATCATGTTCGAGTAGAACGACTTGGAATTGTCGTAGTTTGTCCCTACTGTGCCTCACTAAGTTCCCTAAAGTGACGAGATTAAATACATACTGCAAACATGTCTGCAAGAATTGTGTCCGGTTATGGACGTTCGTCACCTATAAATAGTGATATGGTAACACCACAAATTGTGGTAGATGGTGTTACTAGGCCGTGGATCTCATAGAGTATTGGGATGCCACTTGGTTAGATAAATACTCTCGCTAAGAATGTATGCGAGCTTGGTACATAAAACTTGATCATCTGATCAAATAAACTCATCCGTCTCATGCGATCCTGGATTATAGTCATCATTGGGGGACACCTCAATGAATGCCAATCCATAAAGAGTACTCTATGAATAAAGCCGGTTCATGAGGACGTGGAATGTGAGTTTAATCGAACCATACTTCGTTGAAAATCTACAACGTTGTAGCTTTGTCCTAAAATGGAAATATATGCGACTCCAGTATAAACAAAGTGATAGCCCTTTGTTGAAGTGGTACCGACACTCCAAAGATAAGATCTATCCGTATACTTTGTTAAAGCGAGTGAGAGAAGGAGTTAAACTCACCTCATGGCGCGAGGTTTCTCATGAATGCACTGGAATTGACTACGATGACACGAAACTTAGTCGTGTTATCGTAATGGATGTGATAGCATCCACTATCTTTTCAGTTAGATAGTTTCCCAAAAACTGACATGCAGCTTGTGGTTAAATCTTATCTTAGTGGGGAACTAAGTTAAGTGATGAAAGGATCTCGTGGTGGATCAGACTCAAATCAAGTGGCTCCTGACCACGGAGCGCGTCGACAAGTGATTGTCCGGAACGCATACTAAGTATATACTTGATTTGGAAGAGATATGAAGCTTTTGCGTGTAAAACTAAGGGTTTATAGTGATGTACTCTTGTGAGACTAAGAGATTCCGCTAAATCCAAAGTTAAGAATGAAATGATCTTGGGGACACTTGATGATGCGTATTCATCAATCGATTTAAGGCAATCTAAGGGAAGGTTTCCCTAAGAGACGATAAAGTAATGCCTATATGATTCCCAATGATTTAGTCGAAGTCATCATAAGACTTGGCTCACTTAAGTGATGATGCAGTCTTAAGAGAAAAGTACGGTATTATGTACTCATGTTTGACTCGATGTACTCATTCGTAATAATCCGGTAAAGCCACTGTGATGATGGCCTAGGATGCGCTCACGCAATGTCTGTGATTGACAAGAAGCTTGAAGCTCGCTCTATCTCGATAAAAAGGACACTTGAAAACTGATACCCGAATCTGCCCAAAATGTGTTGGTCTATCTCCCATATGACCTACAGGGCAACTCACTTGATGGAAAATGGTGAAATTGGTGTCATTGGAAAGGTTTGTGTCTACTTTCCAAGGAAACCAACCATTTGATCACATCCATAATGTTGAGTGACATATGACTATTATTGCAAAGTAGGACAGAATATGTCCGGTAATTTGCTGAGTCAACTTCGATAGAGCTTTATGATCTGCTCAGGTCGATCTAGGTTACGTACTGTATGTGAATGAAAAGCTATGGGTGTCTAGTTTTCATAAGTTCTTACAGTTTCGTTGATACCTATTGAATTGAAGAAGTTATGACTGATTTAGTGCATGGAGGTCAAGACTTTGGAAAACTTGATAAGTCTTTAGTGACTCTGCACTTTGGATGTGTCACGCTCTTTTTGTCCTTAGACCAAAGTTTGTTTTTCCCACTGGGTTTTCACTTGGTAAGGTTTTTAACGAGGCGACCTATGAGAACATCCATACAATGATGCGTTGTACTTCTGTTCAACTTAGACCAAGAGGTATTTTCCCACTGGGTTTTTCCTTGGTATAGTTGTGAGGGCAACTTGGCATCCGACTCCTATGATTTGAGGTACTCATCAGGGGGAGTCGTTATGTATACATCAGGGGGAGTATACACGACATGTTATGTTGGTGAGTTGCATTCTTTTCCTCATCAAGCTTTTATTTTTCCCATGGGGTTTTGTTTTGGCTTGGAATAGGTTTTTACGAATGCAACATCTTTTGCATCATTGTTGTATTAGTGCTCGACACAGGGGGAGCGTTCCAGGAATTATTATTCCCGTGATGTGTCTTACCTAATACTGATTGTAGATACATAGATGGAAGGTTCTAGATCCTTCTAGAGGTAGTAGGATCCTATTAGATGTCTTACCTTATCTAGGAATCCTATGTATGGAAGGACTCTCATTGTAATGCATATATAAAGGCCCCATCTATCAGTGTTATGAATACAATTGATTGACTCTATTTACAGTCTTTTACTTTCTCCTGAAGCAGTATGATCCTCCCTCTATATATATATATATATATATATATATATATATATATATATATATATATATGCAGCACACACGCACACATACAGCACATACAAAACAGACACACACATACAGAAACACATTGATATAACACACACACACACTGCGTGATGTACACAACATAGGCACACTGTAGCTCGCCTTCGATCACTCCGTCCGTGACGGTCTGAAGCCATCCGACCGCCGGAAAAACTCAACCCAATTAGCCGGTCGCCGGAGCTCTAACTCGATCGGAACACCATCTACCCATCTTTGAACTGAAAAGCACATCCGAGATCGGAGTCCGTGAAAACATGCCCGCCGGCGGTTCACTGAGATCCACCTCGCTGGGAACTCAAGGCCCGAACAGCCCGACCAGATTTCCATATCCCCGGCCCATCTAAAATTCCGGCTAGTTCAATGCTTCCCTAGTCGCGCCGCTGCCGTCCAGGTCCAATTATTATCGCCGGAGAGACCAACCCCCCGCCGCGTGTTCGATTTGTTCAGCCCCCGCTCTCGTGGCCTACTGCCAACAAGTCGGACGATATTCCCATTAGAGAACTATACACCTCCTCAAGCTTCCGCCGTCCCGTCACCCGTCTCAGCCCGAAACCGCCACCAGGACCTTCAGTCGCCGCCACTGCTCTTCTAATTCACCGGTCGGCTGGTGAAGAAGAAGAAGAAGAAGAAAGGTGTAGGGATTCGTCCGCGTGGGGTGGAATTGGAGTAGGTGGGAAAGAAAGAAAAAAAAATGAAAGGGAGAGAGAGGACGTGAGGTAAAAAGAGAGAAAATGAAATGAATTGATTAATGAATATTGAATTAATCTACTTTCACAATGTCATCCACAATGTGGATGACAATTTACTCACATGTTGGTGGGGCCATAAAATTCAAAAATTTATGACCCCACCACCCACATGTGAGTGTATTGTCATCCACATTGTGAATCACATTGTGAAAGTAGCATTGCTCATGAATATTTCCCCCTCTAATTAATCGACCAACATGATTAGGTGTAGTTGGGGTCACTTGGACCCAAATTTTAAATAAATAAATGGTTCAAAAACAATAATTAATAAACTCACAATCATTATTGTATTTCCAACACCATGTTACTCCGACTCTCTCACCCGATTAGACGGATTAAATTCCGATACCTCTCATAAAATTATCGTCAATAACTCTCTAATGATATTCTTGGTGCCGCCAATATTCCAAATTAAAATTCCCAATATACCAATTTAAATGCATGTGTATTACATAGTCGGTCTGGACATTTTCCGATCGAGGAATATGACGTACGGTCCCTTGAAAATCCTACAGCCGATCTTGATCTAGGTGGAGATACTTGATTAGTTTAGGTTCCTTAGCCTCGTACTCTCCATTGATTTGGTTAATGACCAACTGAGAGTCGCTTAAGATGTCGAGGCGAGTAAGGCCCAAGGAAGTTGCCATCTCTAGTCCGGCTAAGAGGGCTTCGTATTCGGCCTCATTATTGATGGCCATGAAGCCTAGACGAACCGCAGAACAGAACAATCATTTATCGAGACTGACTAGTACTACCCCTGCATCTGCTCGATCGACGGTCGATGATCCGTCCACGTAGAGCGACCATCTCTCAGACCGATCATCCTCTTAGGTGATTGTCAGGGTAAACTCCGCAATGAAGTCTGCGAGGACATGGGCTTTTGTGGCAGTTCGCGATTCAAAGACTATGTCGAACTGCCCGAGTTCAATAGCCCACTTGATCATCCGACCGGAAATGTCGGGTCAGTACATGATTTATTTCAAGGGATAGTTTGTTAGGACGACTATCCGATGTTCGAGGAAGTAAGGCCTTAATTTACGGGAAGACATTATAAAAGCATAAACTAATTTTTCCAAAGGAGTATACCTGAACTTGGCATCGTGAAGGGCCTCGCTGACATAGTAAATCAGATGTTGTATCGAATTTTCCACCCGGATGAGGGCGGCGCTGATATCGGAGTCGAATACCGCAAGGTCCGAGTAAAAGGGGCTCTCCGCGGGCCGACTATTGTAAAGATCAACGCTTCAGTCAAGAATTCCTTGATTTCTTCAAAGGATTTCTAGCACTGGTCGGTCCATTAGAAATCCTTTGTTCTTTTTATCACCTCGAAGAAAGATATGCATTTGCCGTCGATCGAGAGACGATATGATTTAGCGCGGCTAATCGGCCTGTGAGGCTCTAAACCTTTTTGATCGAATTTGGTGGAATAAGTTCGATCGCTGCTCTAATATTAGCGGGATTGGCCTTAATTCCTCTTTTTCTAACCATGTAGCCGAGGAAGTTTCCTGAGCCGATCCCAACGAACATTTCTTTGGGTTCAATATCATTTTATACTCGCATAAAACATCAAACATTTTATTAAGATCATTTACATGGTCAGTTGAATACAAGGATTTCACAAGCATATCATCTACATATACATCCATTGTATACCTATCAAATTATAAAACATCTTATTCACAAGGTTTTGATAGGTAGCGTCGGCATTCTTCAGACGAATGGCATAATATGGTAGCAGTATAGGCCTCGGGCCGAATAGAAAGAAGTGTTCTCCTCATTAGCGGAATGCATCCTGATTTTGGTGTATCCGGAATATGCATCCATAAAGCTCATCAGCTTGTGGTCGGTCGTTGCATCGACCATGTAATCGATGTGAAGTAGGGGTAGCTATCATTCGGGCAGGACTTATTCAGATCGAAAAGTCGACGCAAAGCCACCATAGCCCGATCGGCTTCTTTACCAGGATTGGGCTAGCCACATAGGTCGGGTACCTGGCCTCCTAGATAAATTAATTATCGATTAGCTTTTCTACTTCTTCTTCCAACTCCCTCTGCCTCTCAAGCCCCAACTTCCTTCATTTTTGGATGACCGGCTTGAAGCTTAGATCAATATTCAGCCAGTGGCAGGCGTGTTCTGGGTCAATTCCCTGCATATCTGAATGAGTCCAGGCAAATACGTCCAAATTTTGCCTTAGATGTGATATTAGCTCAGATCGGAATGGCTCTTGTAGATTATGACTGATCCGAAGTTGTCGGATAAGGTTGGCATAATCCATGCTGATAAAGTCCAGTTCCTCTACTTGTTCGGCATGGCAGATTTTTCTCTTTGCCTTATGAAATCAGAGGGTCGACCGGGTTTTCATCGATAAATGGGCCCTTTCCCTGGCCTTTGGACCTGATCTCTATCCCTGTTGACCCATGTATCGGTGGCCTGGTCGGTCGGGTTTCTTTATGGGACGGTGTTCCTATTCGAGTCCCACAAGTTCCCCGGCCAACTCTTTGGGGGAACCCCTGAAGGCATTTATTTCCCGAGCTCGGATGCTGAGAGTGCATTCCCGGGCCACATGTTGATCGCCCCGATGGACCCCGACGCCCTCTGGCATGGGGAATTTCATGCACAGATGATAGTAG
Organism: Orobanche coerulescens; assembly: GCA_033398695.1. Lineage (NCBI taxonomy): Eukaryota > Viridiplantae > Streptophyta > Magnoliopsida > Lamiales > Orobanchaceae > Orobanche > Orobanche coerulescens. The sequence continues at coordinate 60,575,978 of CM065803.1, forward strand.
ACTGAATAGCTCTCAATCTCGACATCACAGGTCAGCCTATGATGGCATTATAATTACTGTGCACATCAATGATCTTGAACGTGGTGATCATTGTTCTCTTGATCGACCCTTGGCTAAATTCCACGGCAAAGTCGATTTCCCCCAGAGGGGTGGTACAATAGTTAGCAAAGCCGCGAATATCCTATTTGCAGGGCCGAACGTAAGACTGGTCTACCTTCATCCTTCATAATATGTGAAGGTATATGAAGCTGGCGTAGGCCCCCTAATCGATGAATACTCGGTGCACAGGGATCCCCATTATCGGCAAAGTGATGACGACGAGAGCATCTAAATTAGGATAGACTAGGTCGTCTGCGTCGGATTTGTTGAAAGTGACGGCAAGTTGGGGGTTATTTGTAATACCCCAGAGCCATCCCGGAATATTACAGCACCGTGGGCCCGCACCGGAACCCACAAGGCTAATCTTTACAAACATTTCAAATACACCTATGCGGCGATGACAGTAATCTATTTTTAAAAATGTTCAAAGACTCTATAAAATCCATTTATCAATACCGTTGTAAAATCTCATTTGAAAGTACAAGGCTAAAATGCCAAAACTCATCGATTTAAAAGTATACGTTAAGCCATCGCTGTAACTTACTAGCAAAATAGATTAGAAAATGATTTTCCAAAATAAACCCAAGTTCGTAAAATACTAGCAAGCCATTTTAAAACACACTCGCAGCGGATATAACAAATAGTTAACAATACTTTTGCAGCAGAAAATAACAACTAGTCAAAATGCTCGATTCTCAAATACACACCATAGTCAGTATCATCCGGGAAGCTCATCTCTTCACGACCGCTACAAGCTCAAACTCTGAGTACTAAAATAAAGCTCACGACGGGGTCAGCCATAATACTCAACAATGATAACGATCACATCACATCAATAATTACACACCAATGAAAGTACCAAGAATACTACCAATGAAATCTTACCACCATAATTTTATCAACTCGTGATGATCCTTACCAAAGTAATCCTTACCGTATTTCACATCTCGTATTCTCAACAACACAATAAACTCATACCCAAACATCTGTACTGTATCCCAAACAATATCGAGATCCTCAAACATCATCATAACTCACCAATACGAAAATATACCAACTCCGACCAATCCAATCCATCGGATAACATCCTCAAATATCCACACAATAATCGATTGACCATCAAAAGACAAGTACCAAGAAGGAACATACCTCAAGATGCGCAATGCCACGACAGATCATGTCAGTATAATACGAGATCAGATCAATACAACATACGGACATGGTCCTACAAAAGACTTACAAATGCATACTCACATGACAACATCAATATGCTCACAACAATAACAACAACGTATACTTATGGTAATCCAACGATCCAGCGCGCACAACATAGATACCCACGATGATCCTATTAGATCAACGCGTGGTGGATAACCAACAATATACACATGCACAACTACACATGGTAATCCAACGATCCAGCACACACAGCATAGATACCCACGATGATTCCATCAGACCAATACGTGGTGGAAAACCCGTCCAACGATCCATCGCACACAGCTTATATGCCCAAGATGATCCCGTCGGACCAACACTTGGTGGACAAAACAACTACAATGCACAAATGCGTGATAACAACAACACAAATGCATGACAACAACGATACACGAATGTATTACAACATGATCGACACTAAATGACAAAATTGATTAGAGTACTTGCCCCGAGTCCTTCGAGAGCAATCTCGATGTCAAAAACCATCACCAACGATTATCCTCAATATTTGATTATCCAAAATATCACGGACTATATATAACTCATATCCTCGTCTTTACCAAAATCTATCTTTAATACCCAAATGTACCAATAACGAACGTAAATCATATATGTTATGATTTGACTCCCAAAATCAGAAAACAGCATACAATCTAAATCTCCAGAGTTCAAACTTATAATCATTTCTATATACATTATCTATGAAATGAAACTGAAACCATTCATTAAATATTATAAACTGAACAAGTAATAACTTGCCTCGATACCGATACGACGATAGTGAAACTACTAGGAATTCCTTGTCTTCGTCTACGAGCTCCTTGACTCTGACTAAAGCAATTCATGAACATCCTCGAACTCAACCGCAGCACACGGTTCTAACCAACTATCAATTAACACAACCTATTGCAATAATCGATAAACAACAAGTTCGATAACAATGAACAATCGATATAACCAATCAACAAACTCAATGGTTCGATAATATCTTGAATAAACACAACTTCGAACAATCCAACTCGAACAATTAGGAACTCATAACCGCAATACGATTCCACAATCTGATAATCATATCAACAATCAATCCAACCCGATAACAAGGATTATAACATACTCAATTTTGAAATCAATCTCATATACGGATTAACAAGATTCCTCCTTTTTCATAACTGTAAACTCATAGGAAAATAGTACCGATATAATCACCAATCTGAACTATCCAAATAGTTCAATATCATGAATAATCATATCCCAAGATTAATCATAATCTTTCCAATTCAATCTCATTATTATACTCGTATTGTTATACGAAAATTACATCATCAATCAACATAACTTAATTCTAGATATTAACATTCCATGTTCATATAAAAGAACATCTATACTTCAACTTATAATCATCTTGATATGTTATATTCACCAAGAACTTCTTCAAGAACATCCATTAACCCGTAATTATGTTCACAATCAACAAAACGACATAGTCCAATGTGTTCTAACATCTAAACCATCATCTAACTCATAATCCAAGACATATATCATCATATCATATTCCTTCTCAATACAAACTCCATGAAACACCAAGAATCATAACATCACTCCAATATTTATCAACATATCAAGTAAACAACAACAAGAACATCAAGAAGCCAAAAATGAAAGGAGATATTAACCAACATATCTCTTGAAGATAAACAACACAATTCGAAACCATAAGAATCATTTCAATATCCATATATCAACAACAACATCAACATAATTTGGTAATCCATCTCATAATCATACTTATCAACTCATTTGTATGATTATTATCAACTCAAGAACATCATTATTCAATCCAAGACGAAATCCCAAAGTTAAGAGTAATTACCTTTTTGAAGAAATAGATTGAATCCCAAGGTTGAATCCGTTTCCAATCACTTCTAAGTTCAATGTTGTTAAGGACGATCAACTCTATAATACTCAAGTGTTTGGAACCTCAAAACCTCCCCCAAGAACTTCCTCTATCGGATGAAGGGAAAGAAAAAGATGGAAATGAATAATAATTCCCAATTGCACATATATATACTGCCCCCAGTTAGCGTGAGCTAACTATTTTCTTTAGCATGCACTATCGTAGTCCAGAGGCTACTGCCTTGCTTCGCACAATGGTTTACGTACGCAAAACGCATGCCGTATCATACATAATGTCATCGTTGACTTGCTACAGTAATATACTCATTAGCGTACGCAATTCTCCAACCATAGCGTGCGCTACTCTTAGTTGACTCGATAATTCTGCACCTACTCTGAAGATGCCTGGGTCCACATGCCGAAAGCAAACAACAAAGCCGGGATTCCCTTTGGCTGATCTGATATTAGCGTGTGTTAAGCCCTACGCTTAACGTGCGCTATTCTTCCATAGAAAAAATCCGTTGACCTTATCGGGACATGCGCCGAAAGTAACTAGGTCCACACGTAGATTTCCTCTGGTCTGTTCTGCACTAACGTGTGTTAACTTTATGCATTAGCGTACGCTAAATACCGATGACTCAGGTCGGGACCTACCTGTCGGCCACAGCCTGTATCCTGTCCAATATGATCTTACGTACATTAACGGTCCTTCTTAGCATACGTAAGCTCTGCACATTAGCGTGCCCTAAGTCCTTATGTTACCGTACGTTAATCATGCTATACTTAGCTGATTCCAATTGTTCATGTCCATCGTCTCGACATACTGGATACGTATACGTGATATGCTGAATACATATATTCATTCCAATAATATTATCATACGATACACAATATCCTCAACTGCAATTATCGACCAAATACGACAATTATACCAATACAGCTGTCTTAGTCCTTCAATTATTCTATCCTTACTGCACAGATTCCACACTGTGCAAAATAACTCGGATAGGATAATATTAAACAACCATAGTAAAAATTCAGGATATTACATTCTACCCCACTTAAATTAAGTTTTGTCCTCAAAAATTGCAATCCGTCATAAACAACAGTTCAACCAAAATATCCAAAATTATTATGAAGACAAACAATCATCACCACAAGCGAATAACCAAAATAGTATACTTACAAGTCCATGAAGTCGATTATCTCCTGTGGTTACTAGCAATTGACTCCGCTTCAAAGCCTCAATACCTTTACAATCACAATTACACGAATTTCAACAAAATACATCATTATAACTCAAGTATGGAATAATCTATCTGCGTCAAATCCTGTCTGCCTGATCGCACAATCAAATCCCAATCCTGATAAAAAATAATAATACACGATACATCTGTAGATCAGCTACCTCAAAACAATGACAACAAGTCCAGGAACATCGACACAAAGTCCGAACGCTCATACGATCAATAACAATGATCAACCAATACATCAACCGAGAATATCATCAACATGATAAACTCCAATACTACCAATGAAAGGTCAACAATGACCGAGAATACCATCACATGGTAAGCTCCAACACGATCAAAAGGAACCACATGGAAAGATATTAGCGAGAATAAAATTCTCAAAACGTTATACAAATCACATACAGTGGTCTCAATGAAAGACACCCGACTGTTGAGCATACCTCTCGGGTGTATGAACAACCAGTCGCAAATCGTCGAACATACCCAATCAAACATGGAGTATGAACGACCAATCAATATGGCTCAAAAGTCAAAAATCACTATAGCAAAATCACGCTACTATCACACCAATAGAGCCACATAGCAAATATGCCCCGGTTTCACAAAACCCAAAGTTCCAAAATCATATTTTATGCTGAATCTACAATATGCAGCATATTTCTCTTATCTAATTAACTAACCGGTTATCCCTGGATACTCCAAACTACAATGCTAAAATTCGAATCTCTTTTCATCGTACCATTTGATGTGTTATCCAACTCATGAGTCTTACTCAGAACTTCACCATGATATACATTATGCACCACAGTTGTATGTATACCAATCACATTTTTCAAACAGCTTTGAAATCATACAATCTTGTCAATAAAACCCATTTTGAAAGTTCTTTCAAGAATTTCAAAACTCAAAACATGTATATATTCGTAAGACTACAAAAATCAATTTCCAAAGAGTTAAATTGCCTCGCTTATGTCAAGCACTAGATTATAATTCTTTTTCGAATACACACGATCAAGTAAAATGAAATTACGCAAATGATTGACTACATCCATACTACTGTATACCAATTCACCTCCACAACAATTCTACTGACACTCGATCGGAAAACCACACAATAAAATCCCAAATCTTGTTGTGTAGAGCTTGTTAAAATCGCTCTTTTCCACAGATGACTCGCAATATCGATCATTATCCTATTGTGCAACACTTTAACTATGCCATGATGAAACATGTTTTTAAAGACAACAATATTGTCTCTCAAAATAAATTTAAGAAGATACATTCTTTGTACTTAACGAGCAAAATAGTTTATTCAAAATATATAATTTTGGAAAGTATCATTCTCAGATGTTCATAAATGGTTTCGTGTATCTCAAGATGAACTAGCATGACTACATGTTCCTCTCAACAATCCACAACATTTCTCCTAAATACATAACACCGTTTTCCAAGTTTACCCAACCTATTGACTTTCCAAAATCATAGTTTCTCAATATCATCGATTCTGTCCCAACTATTATATTCTGCTACCTCATACTATAACACATAATATTTTTTCTGAATGTTTCTCAAAGTACATCAACTTATAATTGCAAATAACCTCAATGTTATCCAAAAATCCAAATACTTACAGATCGTGAAGCTGACACATCTCAACTTTATAATATACACGATACGGACATTTTTCAAAAAATACGTTTTGCGAAATCAGTTTGACTCGAGAACACAACACATCTCTTTCCGAAGAAACACGTTAATAGCATTTAGATAAATTTAAAACAATCACAGTGTCACACTTGTAAACGACATAACACACAAGCTCGGGTAATCAATAAAAACCGAAAGCTCTGATACAATTTTCTGTAACACCCCCAGAGCCATCCGGGAATATTACAGTGCCGTGGGCCCCGCACCGGAACCCATAAAGCTAAAGGACATCTTTACAAAAATTTCAAATATGCCTAAGCGGCGATGGCGGTAATATATTTTTTAAAATGTTCTAAGACTCTATAAAATCCATTTATAAATACAGTCGTAAAATCTTATTTGAAAGTACAAGGCTTGTAACACCCAAACTCTCATAAGGCACATTACGCGCCGTAGAACCTTCACAAGGTCTACCAGGCTAACACATGACATATAATCCACAAAATAAATCCCATAGGACACATTAATAATAGTAAAATAGGTCTGTGGCCTCGGCCAAAATATTTTAGTTAAACATCATAAGGCATAAGGTAACACAAGTTCATTGCCACGCATGGGACTTTAACAATATTCATAAAATAACCAGACTAACTCCGACACCCAAGTAAACATGGTAACAAAACATCTGACATAGACTCGAGCCTTATCATCATGCTGGGTCATCCTTTGTATGCGTGTCCCATGCCGGCTCCTCAGCTCGATCGATACCTGAAATGCATAAGATGCATTTCCCTCATTTAAGGGGTTAGCATTCGAATAGCTAGTGCAAGTACACAATTACACTACATTATATATAGATACGATTCAACACAGTCATTTCATTTAGAAAGCATTTGAAAATCATATTCCGGAATATCACATTTACATCAAAACGGTATATCATCACGTATCAACATCTCAACTATCCACAGTTGGTATCCCACGGTCGTAGAGGCCCCGTCGGACTATCCCCGGGTGGGAAACCACTTCCGCGGCCGTACCCATTAGTATCGACCCCCAGAGGCCCCATCGGACCATCCCCGGGTGGAAGAATCACAACACACACACCCAATATCACATTTCATCAATCGCATGAAAACCGTAACACACATAACGGAATGAAATACATGTACTTACCTTGAATAATATGACGTGAAGGAAATGGCGAAAGGAAAAGGTTTCGGTCCGAATAATCTTAACAAATTCGCTCCTATCACAATAACGATATACAATCAACCTCAACATTGCGGAAACGTAAGAATTCATCCTAGTGCTACCTGTTGGGACAATTCATCGGTCACCACGAAGTCATAATCGATCCTAATCTATTAACGGTGAAAACTTTGAAGTTTAATCCATTAAATTATATTGAAAGCAAGGGATTACGATTACACAATCGTAATCTACCAACTTATCAAAGCTAAATCGGATTCGAAGGGTAAAATCACGACAAATCCCAAAATCCCCAAAAACTAGGGTTCTAGGAATATACCTCGATTTGAAGGTGGAACCACAGATGATTAGGTGCTAGGGTGATGTTATTAAGCCCTAATACACTTCTCTAATAGAGTTTGGGTGGACATCAGACGAATTCTGGCTTGAAGAGTCGCTTCCGTCGCGCAAAAGGAGAAACGGGTGAAAAATGAAGAAGAAAACTGCTGCCCAGTTTTATATACTGGGCAGGCGTTACGGCCGTAACACATGCCTCTTTAAGGCCGTAATGGTGTTGCAGAACTCACTGGACCAATTTCACACCTTCATTATGGCCGCTACGAAGGTGACATTACGGCCGTAATGCATGGAAACTTACGGCCGTAATACATGTTACCTTACGGCCGTAACTTGGCCCTGAAAGTTGATCAGACCTGCTTTAAACTAATGGCTCGACAACCACTGGAATGAAGATACAAGGGTAGGTCCAATGGATATACTGAAGTCCCCTACTGACGAGATAAGCATAAAACCCATCACATGCCTCCGGCCATCTGAAGGTCGGAATAAACAAGTATTAACATCAACGCCCAAAATAATAAGAATTTACAAAACTATCCAAACATTCGAAAATCTAGATTCGAGACCTCAAAGATAAACTCAGAAAGTTGTAACATATCCGGATTTATTAAAGGAACTCGTAGAAGTAACGAAACGTCAGATTAGAACGAGATTTACGACAATTGACCTAAACGCGGAAAAGTCACATAATAAGTAAAATCTCATAAAAACAACTCCGAAACTCGTCCAGATGGCCATGGATGCAGAACAAAATAGTTTCAGAATTCCAAAACAACAACGAGCGAGTCGACCGAAATGAAATTATACTAAAAATAGAAATTACTAAAAAAAAGTGCTGATATTACATTCTCTCCCCCTAAAAATAAGTTTCGTCCCGAAACTTACAAAGTAAATAACTCGGGGTATCTCTCCTTCATACTATCCTCCATTTCCCAATCCGCTTCCTCTGATCTGTGTCTCGACCACTGCACTTTAACCAAAGGAATGGTTTTGTCCCTAAGTTGTTTCAGCCGACGCTCCAAAATCTGAATCGGTCTCTCCTCAGATGTGATGTTGGGACCCAGTTAAATCTCTCCAAAATCAATAATATGGATAGGATCCGGTACATATCTCCGAAGATGGGAAACATAGAATACATTATGCATATGACTCAAGGACGGCGGCAAACCTAACCGATATGCAAGCTTTCCAACTCTTTCTAAAATCTCGAACGGTCTAATATATCTCGGGATAAGTTTATCCTTCCGGCCGAAGCGATAAACTCCCCGAGTCGACGACACCTTCATCAAAACATGATCTCCCACCTCAAACTCCAACGGTCGGCGACGCGTGTTGGCATAAGACTTCTGTCGACTCTGGACCGTTAACAACCTATCACGAATCAAGCAGTATTCTCTCTCGTCTCAACTACCATATCTGGCTCAGTGCCAATCAATTCGGAAGCATCATCCCAACACAACGGCGATCTGCACCTCCTTCCGTACAATGCCTCAAATGGTGCCATTTCGATCAAGGCGTGCCAACTATCGTTGTACGTGAACTCGATCAACGGCAAGTGCGACTCCCAATCATCCTTCCAGTCTAAAGCACAGGCTCTCAACATATCCTCCAGCATCTGTATCGTTCGCTCCATCTGTCCGTCTGTCTGAGGGTGGTAGGATGTGCTGAGTCTGAACTCAGTTCCCAAAGCTCGATGAACAGCTTGCCAAAAATGTGACACAAACTGGCCATCTCGATCCGAAACAATACTCTTAGGAGTCCCATGCAACCTCACGATCTCTGCAATAAATACTCGTGCTAGTCTCTCCGGTCCCCAAGTATCCTTAATACCCAGAAAATGAGCTGATTTGGTTAGTCGATCGATAATAACCCAAATCATGTTCATTCCAGTCCGAGTCCTAGGCATACTGGTAACGAAATCCATAGAAATGTCCTCCTACTTCCACTCTGGAATGGGAAGTGGTCGTAATAACCCCGCGGGTCGCTGATGCTAGATCTTAACCTGCTGACAGGTCAGACACTTTGACACAAACTCGCTAACGTCCGTCTTCAAATTACTCCACCAGTAGTTACTCCTTACATCCTTGTACATTTTGCTCGTACCAGGATGTATGGAATAAGGCGTAGTATGAGCTTCACTCAAGATTTTCTGTCTCAACTCAATATCACTCAGTACACATAATCTGCCGCGAAACATCGGAATTACATCATCCTGAATTACAAATCCAGGGGCTTTCCCCTTCTTCATGTCCTTCCTCAACTGGACTAAAAATGGATCATCATACTGTCTCGCCTTGATATCATCAACCAAAGACGAAGTGATTTCTAACGCAGACAACTGACCCTGAACTCTCCGAGCCCAAACTTCGATATTCTGACAAATCAGATCCCGCTGGATCCTGCTTTGAGGCATAAGTACCTCTAACATCTGTAGTGCCATCGGCTTATGACTCGACGCATCTGCCACTACATTGGCCTTGCCCGGATGATAAAGGATCTCGAGATCGTAATCTTTAATTAACTCCAACCACCTACGATGTCTCTTGTTCAACTCCTTTTGACTGAAGATATACTTCCGACCCTTGTGATCCGTGTAAATCTTGTAACACCCCCAAACCACTCGGGAATATGACGGCACAGAAGACCCTCTCCGTGAGGATCTACCAGGCTAAATACAAAAAACACAATATACCAATACATGCCAACATTTCTAATAACGAACCACTAGACTGATTTGGTCTTTTACCACGACATACACATCAAACATACATAACTCTTTTTCACAACTCATACCCACGCAGGGGTTGGAATACATCAACGTTCCCATAAAATGGGAGAATAACACAACGGAGGGACAAACAACAAAACTCTACCAAAATACTCATAGACTGGTCTTCATGTGATTAGTATCGTCATCTTCCATCATCCTTCGTATCGATCCTGTGATTCGCTCCCCAACAACCAGCAAGTACCTGGACGCAATACAGACATCCACCCCCTGAATACTCGGGGGTTAGCAAAACTCTATTGTTTTGCTAGTGCAAGTATAAATATAAAGACAAGCCATACATATCATACTCCAAGAATATAAGATCAGAAATAATCGTCCAGACATAAATAATAACAGACTTCCCGAGATAATTCACTAGAATAAAACCGTTCGAAACAATGAAAAATGGAAACTGGAGTTCGATATACAATTTGAGAAAACATTTACGATCTCGGGAGTTTTGAAAACATTTGGGATTTAAGAATTCTCAAGACTTTCTAAAACACTTAGGGACACGGCCCAAAGATCATTTTTCCAAAATACAATCCCGATAACAAAACACGGGGTCCACGACCCAATTATACCATTCCGATCACAAAAACACGGGGTCCATGACCCAATCAAACCATTCCGATCATAGAACACGGGGTCCACGACCCAATAATCCATAACAACATATTCCCAAGGATTATTCACGTCCCGTGCTAACAAGCCACGGACCTCAGATGCTCCCGCAGAACATACCCGAGTGAATAACCCAATGGGATACCATACCAATCACATGTAACCGTGACAACAGTCGCATAACCATAACCATACATACGTTCATAGTCATCCTGGCATCGCACCAGCAAGCTACGAACCTCGGAGCCTCCACGAGACATACCCGATTGGACAACCCATGACATGTATATCACACAAACAAACCACAACCATAAGTTATCCTGGCATCGCGCTAACAAGCTACGAACCTCGGAGTCCCCGCAAGACATACCCGTATTGGATAACCCCACAAGTTATCCCGGCATCGGGCTAGCAAGCCATGAACCTCGGACTCCCCGAAAGACATACCCGATTGGATAACCCTACGGTCACGCCCGGCCCATACTAGCAAGGACGGATCCCGGAGATTCAACAATCTTACCCGGTGGCACATCACTTACAACAATCACATAACAACAAACAATTACCAATACCAAACAATACTAAGCACCACAACCTCCTTACAATGGAGTAACAACTAATATCATACAACATCACATATTCACCGAACAAGTATACGTATTAATACAAAATCCTCGGCAAGGGATTTCGGTCTACTATATTTACAAAATATGATTATAACATATTCTAACATACGAAACTAATGCACATATTCCGAAAACACATTTATTAACGAAGCATACGAGTTATCTTTTGAAAGACAACATTTATCGAGAACATACCGATCCTTTTTAAAGTCCATTAAACATTGGATTGCACATAAAATCATTTACCAACTATTTTGTCTACGAAACATGAAATGTATGGCAAGATACTTGCCTCAATAATCATTACCGAAACCTTCGATGAACACGGCTCTACCAAGAAACCTCGAAAACCTAAAATCCTCTGGCGAAAAAAACAAAAACATGATCACTACAAGTATAGCGGTTAACAACGACGAGAAACGCACCCAAGAACCAAGGGAAAACCCTTAGAGGTATTTAATCGGACATTAAATGCTCAAGGCTCTCTACGAACATGAAAATCAATGCTGGACTCAAACGAATTCAAGATACGAATATAAAAATCCATAAATCATGATCCACGATGCCCAACAACATCATTCTTTCCATTAGAATCGGATGAAACAACAAAGTCGATAAAGAACTTCCGAAAAATCAATTCTAGGAAATTACAAGGGATTACCTTCAATCCGGATGACAAGAAATTGGAATATGATGATAATAGACACCAAGCCAGCTTCCCAAATGATCCTCAAAGATGTGCCAGTCAAAACCCTCGAATTTTGTCGAAGGATAGCGAAAGAAATGAAGAAAGGAGGAAAAGTGCCGACCACACCCGTGCCCACGCCTTATATACCCAATATGCCGAGCCATTACGGCCGTAATCGGCAGTGCATTACGGCCGTAATCGGCCTTCCCGACCTTTCTACCCAATTTGTGCAGCACCCTTACGGCCGTAACCATCCAACCCATTGCGGCCGTAACCGACCACTTCATTGCAGCCGTAACCGAGCACCCATTGCGGCCATAACCGGCAGGCACTTTACGGCCGTAACCGGCAGGTCCCTTACAGCCATAACTCGGCCACGCGAGTCTATGCCCCAAAACGTGCGGTCGTGACTCAGCCGTGGCCAACTCTGACAGCCCGGTTTAGACGTTCGACATCTCGGTTTCACCAATACACTAACTATGATTCAAAACAATAACGGGCACATTACAAAACATGAAATCCAATAGATTACACAAGGAAAATAACCGGCACCAAACGACAATTAATTCGAGGCGAGAAAAAATGAAAAATCTTGGGTATTACATTCTACCCCCTTAAAAGAAGTTTCGTTCCGGAAACTTAAAACATAAAATGATCAACGCAGAACAATATCAGATAACACACGCTATCCGTTGCCAACGACCTGAAACGAATCACATGCAGCACGAGGCTGCTACCATCCATATCACTACGCCAGAATCATAACAAAATGCAACAAACAAAATCAATATGGTTGACCAACCCGGACAACACGGGAATCAAAGCACGAACTAATCGCTGAACAAATAAGAATTTCCACAACCCAAGGTTTGTAAGATCGAATAAGAAGCTAATTTCCCAAACTTACGAAAATTACGAAGTGATATGAACGCTCAAAAATCATGATACGAGATCAATAAATATCGGACAACAAACGATCGAACAACAACGATCGAGACAACAACGGTTGAACCACCACATCCGAATCACAATGAATAACAAGAATCGAATAGCATCTCTGAAGTTCACAGATCGACTCAAGACATTATATGATCCGGTGAAAACGACGAGATATGCATTTACATAAGATTTACAAGAATGGAACCGAATTCGGAAAAAGTCACAATGACAAACGGATTAATCCGAAACAATATCACAACTCAGTCGATCAATAAAAAGCAAAAGATAAGACAACTTCAGAAAATGTCAACAAACACAAACGAGTCGACAGAGTTGAAAATAGAGGAGTTCAACCATCCGTTCCACTTCTAATAAAAGAAGTTTATCCTCGAAATTCGAAACGACAGAGCAAGGAAATAACATAACATACAACTGGTAGACTACACATCTCAGGGACCTCTCAGAGTTGATCCTGATATCAGTGCCCAAGTGTTGGCCACTATGTATACAGCTTGTAAAGTGTTTAAGCAACAAGATGTACGATTTGCAAGTTAGAGTGCATAGTGGAAGTCTTGTAACAGTAAGTTGCTGTAAATACAGCAACTAGGAATGCAGTGTATACTTAAATAATCACAGTTATGAAGACAGTAAATACAGAAGGTAATTAACACAGTAATTAAAGTGATTCGAGGTAAACCCCTCTACGTCCATTGGTCCTCCAAACAGGAGTAAAAAGTTTATTATAAAACTACGTACACAACTACATTTCTATAATCAAACCTATCCTCATATCGTTCACACAGATTGATACAAAAAGTGTCGATTTCAATCGTTCACACAGATTGGTCAAAACTTTCTCTTGACTTGCTTTTGAACACACAGTTCCAAAGCTTCGTCCTATTCTTCCCACATATGTCAGAATAGCTTCTTTAGTTCACACAGAACTATGTCTTTACTTTGAAGGTAAGAAGTAAAGTAACCAGGTTAGAACAACAGCTTGACTATGAAAATCTTGAGCTGATGATGGTTGTTCTTGATTGACTGAGTATATTTCTTCTTCTCAGATATGATTGATACTTGGAAGAAATATACTTCGCTCTTGTAAGCTTGATCTGATGATAATGAGTATTCAGTCTATAGATCGTTCGCGTATTGCTTGTAAGCTTGTATATGTTTGTTGTACTGATCTTCAAACTCTGAGGTATATATATAGCCTCTGAATACATCCGTTGGAAATAGATCTGTTGAGCCTATAGTTCGTTTCAACGTGTTGAGTGTTTTGAATAAACCACGATCTGGTTTTTGCTCCTTGATTGAAGATCTGTGTCGGCTAGTATTTAAATACTTTATCCCTTCAGTATTTAAATACTTCTTTTCAAATGGGATTTGACTTTAGCGAATAAGGCAAATTCCGTTTCAATGGTTTTCAGTCCTGTTGGATAAGTATTGAAGATCTCAATACTTACAACCTGAATGCTGTATCCAACATAATGTTGTAGGCTAACTTTAGACTGATGCTGTATGGAAAGATGTTGTATGAGTCTTCCAGGACAGCGTCCATACTTAGCGTCATATCGACTGATGTTTTACTTGCTGTATGAAGACACTTTATACTTTCGTTGTATGTTGGTACCATAAGAGGTCTTCGATACAGGATTGTTTAGTCAAACAATATCGTTTGTCTTCGGAACAGCGGTTTTGCTGTATGTTGGCTCTTTATCAAAACTCGATACATGATTTGTTTATACCAACAATTTCCCCCCTTTTTGATAATTGCCAAGTCTTCTTGATGAGGTCAAAACCTTGATTCAAAATCCTTTTGAGAGGCTGTCTTCTTGATCTTCTGTCGAGAGGTCTGGCCTTCAGCAATTTAAACAAATGTGAACTACTCGCAGGCAAGTTCTAAAAAGGTAGAATATAACAGCAAAGTGTTTTTACAGCTTAAACTTATGATTGGCGCGCAGGCACAATCTTACAGTATAGTCTAGTTGAAATACAACTTAACCTATGAACTGTTCGCACACAAGTTCTTACAGCTTATATACTTAACAAGTTTTTTTACTTGTTTGATTTCAGCAAATGAATTAATTTCGTAATCACACAGGAACATAGTAGATTACGAGTTGTAATCTTTCAAGATAGAAATATATTTTATTGATGTTTGAGCAAAGATTACAATGTTTGGCACAAATAAAGATACAAAAATTTGCTGTTTCAAAAATAAAATACTGGAAGGATCCTATAAGCTAACTCCTGTAGCCAGCATGTCTCCAGGGCCTATTTGGATCATTCTTGGTTCTTTACACCAGTTCTGCAAGGCCTCCCTATTTCAATTTAAGTAGATAGATCTTCCTTCAGCTGATTTATCGAAAACAAGGATCCAGTCTTCCGGGTGGGTAACCAGATCTCCTTTCCTGTGCTTGGATTTTAACTTTTGTTGTAGGGGGAGATTTCCTTCATCCAACCTCTTTTTGAATTCCTCGGCAGCTTCCTGCAGTGTCTTACAGCTGTTGAATATGGGGGATTCCCTGATAAGAACTACAAAGTATCTTAACAGTTCATTTTTCCTCCATCTCGTCGACTGTTGGCTGTCGGTTGGCCGGGAGATTTATCACTTGCGGCTTCTACACGAGGTTTTTCCAGGGAAACTTTGGATCATGGAATTCAGGTCGAGCTCTCTGTATCCTAACAGTGTGAGCAGGAGATGATAATCGAGTAATTGCAGCAGTAATGCTGTCTTCTATTGCAGATTCCATCTCCTGTTCTTGCTCCAGCCTCAATCTCTTTGCAGCTTCTCTAGCCTCTTCCCCCCTTTTTGGCCTCATCAAGGTAAGAGACCTTCTCATCTAGGCGTTCCAGGATTTTCATTGCGTTATCCTATTTGGTCTCAAAACTTGACATTCTATCAACCAGTGATTTGAGCACTAGTGACATATCATCAATCTTTTTGTCATGGCCTCGAAAGTGGGATCCTGTTTCCTGAAGAGCAGATGTAGTCTTGGCTTCAGAAATTCGAAGCTTGGCTTGTTATTCCAAGAGAATTTTCTCCTGGCGCTGTTGAAGTTTATTGAGAGCTTGCCTCATGACGGTGGGCAGAATGCAAAAGGCTTCTTCCACTTGGGAGATTTCACGCTTGACACCAGTCATTTCGTCGATAGCAGTTTCATATAACCAGTTAATCTCTTTCTCAACAATGTGCAAGGCATTAACGGCGTCCTGCAGGAAAACAGTTTGGCGGCCTAGAGCATGCGGTTGCTTGTCCCTCTCTACTGTTCTGGGGGAATCGGGCTTTGCAACGTCTTCGGCTCTGTTTAGCTGTCTGACGACCACATGAGATCGTGGCTGTTGTGTTTCATCCTTAGGTAAGAAACTATCATCGGATTCCACTTCAATGGGTGAAAGTGCAGGGGCAGTAGGGGCTATTTCAGCTTGCGGCTGTTCGGACTGATCGACGATAGGGGTAACTGTTTCTTCCTGTTCCGAGATGGTTTATGTAGACATTTGTACAGGAGGGACTGAATCGTCCTGTTGTCTCTCTGCATCCGCCTGCTCCGGCAGAGGGACTGATTCCTCGGGTGGGATGGCGCGGGCTTGGTCGTCGTTAGTGATAGGCTCGGGTGCCTATTGTGAGACAAATTGTTCCTCCGCGACAAGAGGGACTGATTCCTCGCTGTCTTGAACAGTTTATTGCTGTTTGGAAGGGGACTTATGGTGACTTGATGTTCCTTCTCCTTGTTGTTGTTGTGTCCTTGAAAACTCCTGTTCTCTTGCTTCTTCACGGCTCATCCTCAGACCAGTCTGGAAGGCGGCGGCGGCATCCTCTGAGTCGTGGTCAGATTTTGGACTGATAGGAAGTGTTTCTATAGACATGGATTTTCCTTTCTTTCGAGCATCAGCTTTGTCCATTAGATGGCTCGAAATCAGCTCTTTACAGCAAAGGTTGTCCCATTGGATCAGGACTTCAACATTCTGAGAGTCTGTTACCTCCAGAATGAATCTTTCTTCTTCACTCCAATCGCTCCTATTGTACAAAGTTTCGTACGGAGCAAGCCTATATGCTTTCCATTGAACAAAGCGGTCGAATGCCTGTTCGATTTGCACAGATAATAGGGTTCTGTTAATAATGGATTCAGGAGAGGGGCTGCGTACAGCGCATGGGTCCGCTGTAGGAAAAGGTTCCAATACAGGTGTGGGAGCCTATATCGAAGAGGGATCCCGTATAGGGGTTGGTACCCTGAGGGGAGATGGATCCCTAACGGGTGTGGGTTCCCGTTCAGGAGATGTGGCTATTAGCTCCAAAATGGCAGTCGACTCGCCAGAGTCTTCAACGTTGGCAGATTTTTGTATATCCGTCGTTACCCCCAATAGCTCGGGATCTACTGTTTGCACGGTAGAAACTATCTCTTCCACAGGGGTTGCGCCCTGGGGGTTTGATATAGTGAGCTGGGCCGCTGTTTTAACTTTTGTAAGCCTCCGTAGCTTCCTCTTCGGCTTCTCACCAGCAAGGGGAGACTTGTTGTGAGATCTTTTTCTTTTCTTCGAGGGTTCCTCGCTTCTGGGCTTAGTGGTTACGTCCCTTGGATCAGCAAAAGGGGCCGAGTGCGGACAAATGTCCTTGTCGCAATCAGATGTTCTTTGTTGAATACGGAGGGCCTGGTTCCTCCAATGTATTTTCGGGATAAATCTTCTTTGCTTCTTTTGCTTGCGGAACACCGCACTTGGTCAGAATATAGTTTAGAAAAAAACCAAAAGACTTCTTCTGAGAGGCGGGTTTAGCGACTTCTTCCTCCAGCCTTTTGAGAATAATCTGACACCAGTTGACCTTCTCGCAGGTCATGATGGCGACCATCATTCTGAACCTCAAATTGGTACACATCTCGAAAGCACCTATTCTATTTTCAATCACACGACAACAGAAATCGTGTAAGTAAACAAATGGAAGGCAGCAATGTTTCTTGTGACATGAAGTATGAACTGTTTCGACCAATGCTGAACCAGTGAATAAACCATAGTATTTGGTTAGGACTTCTTGGGACCCAAAGGTCTCAAGTTCCTCCATGGACAGGCCATCAGCAGGGATCTTGTAAAGATTCTGCAGTAGATCTTGGTCAACACAGATCTCCAGTCCGCGGACGATAGCAGTGATGTCGGCGACATTTCCTCCCTGTGCAAGAGAGAAGAAACGGACAGTGGCGTTGAGGAAAAATTCCTCAACCATTTGAGCATTGTAGCGCTCAGTAGTGTGGATTCCAAGGCGATAGAGGCATTGTTGGCGAATTCTCGAGACAATGAACTCCATGGATTCAAAATCATCTCCTTCAGCATGAACACGTTCAACAACCACAGATCTGGCAAAGATCCATCCGTCAATGATGGTTGCGGTTTTCTTGAGAGATGGAGAGGAAGTCTGTGATGATGCCATAGTAGTTTCTGAGAAAAAGTAAGTGAGATTCAAAGAAAATCGAAGTAAGATTGCAGTAAACTATACGCTGTTTTGCTCAAAGACTCGTTCAATTTGCAGAAAGCGTAAAGAGTCAAAAGGGGCAAGAACAGTCCTTTTATAGTGGGCGGTGGGAAGATTTAGGGTTTTGAGACAGTGAACGGTCAGATTTAAGGGATGGGATCCATTGTTTTAATGAACGAACAGGATGGACTAAGCGTAACGGGTACATCTTTATCCATCTGATTTTGAAATGATAGCGGGTCCCACATCTGATGTTTCAACTTCCCTTATTGCCCGAAACGGCGGTGTGAAATTATAAAATAATTTGAAAAGTCACGGCGTTTGATATAAAATAGTCCAGATGTCGTGTAAAGCATTTAATGCGAAAGACGTTTGATTTAAAACAGTGCACGTGGACTCAAAGTTGTTTAAAAAAATGAATAGACTATAAGTATAGTATTAATTGAATTTCCATAGTATGTGCTGTATCCGGGAGAATACAGTGTTCTCCCTTAAAAGGTACATACGGGATTCAATTCCTACAACAGTATTTTGGATTAATACTGTATTCATGAGTTATATTGTATTCCCCCTTAATTATTGCACACATCAGTTGTAGGATAATTCATGTCTCTTTGTTCCTATAGTGCTGTTCTGAATGTCTGAGTGTACAAATAATTAACGTTGGATACTGTATTCTTGGGTCTTATAGCATTCCCCCTCAATTGTTGAGTAAAAACAGTAAAAACTTACAGGGAGTCGGGCTGTAGCATTCCCAATTCTTATCGAAGCATACAGAATCTTGCTATACTGATAGGTTTGGTAAAATGTCGGCTAACTGGATAACTGTATGAACTTTCTCCAGCCGAACATCCTTGTTCTCAACATGATTCCTAATGAAGTGATGCTTCATATGAATATGCTTAGTACGCGAATGCAATACAGGATTGTGCGTTATTGCAATTGCACTCGTGCTATCGCACATGATCGGTGTTTCTTTGGCTTCAATTCCATAATCTGACAGCTATTGTTGCATCCAAAGGATCAGCATACAGCAACTACCAGCAGCATAGTATTCTGATTCTGCCGTGGAAAGCGAGTTTGCCAATTGCTTCTTACTGAACCAAGATACAAGTCTAGGTCCAAGAAAGTGACAAGTTCCGCTTGTACTCTTCTATCTAGATTACAACGTTGTAGCCAACTAAATCGAATCCGCCTTCTTTACGATACCACAGTCCTACATCGATTGTTCCTTTTATAACACCCCGAACTAGGCAGCTATTACAGTGTCGTGGACCCCCAACTGGGACCCACCAGGCGAATGAACATTTAATGAAATAAATAATATAATTATAGTACCGAACCATATTATATTACCAATTACTCCGATGAGGAGTTTCAAGTACAACACACCCAAGAGAATACTGAATACATGTATATTTTATATGATAATAAAATATACAACACTGAATAAAAGGAATATCCAAACGGAAATCTGCAGCAGAAATAAAAGTGAAGAAACATGAATGACTGAAAAGGGCTGGGCCCCCATACTAGTATCACTAGGACTCCTCACCGTCATCGTTCTCTTCCCGTGCTTTTGCCTTGCCATGACCTGAAAACAACATTCCCCAACGGGGTCAGTTACACAGAACAACAATCCTCAAGAGTTGAATAAACACAATCATTATATATCATAGTTATGAAATTAAGCTGAAGAGGGGCATCATAGTACGCCCGTAATGGGACGTGCAAGTGCACAAGACGAGTGTCCGGACATACCCGCACTTGTACCTAATTAGTCTCACGGAGGCACGTTACCGTGTGCACAGTCCATTGTGTCGGTGAACCCGCCACATGACTATTGTGTGCCCGACTAAAAATTCCACACATAACCACGTGGCCACGCAATATGAACCCATAAGGTCACATGAACAAAAGTGATCATGATGAATATTAATGAATAACAATCCGACAAGGGTCAAGAATGACTCACCGGGATGAAATAATAATGAAATGAATGATAGCTCACTGAAATGATTGGAACTGTCGTTCCTCGTGACTTGAATGATTAGTTTGATAATTACAAGTCTCGACATGAATAGTATATCATGAATGAATTATGAATATGAATGAACAACAGCGAAATAAATGAATATCCTTTTAACCGAGTAAGAATTAACTTACCTCAATACCGGTGATGAAATGTCCTCTCTCGAACAAATGTCCTAAGGAAAATACCGGTCGCTCGAACAACCTTGAATAATATGATTACAAACAAACGCTCAATAATCGTATCAAGCACGATTATAACCAACTCAAACGTCGATACAACAATAATTAAACTCATTGGGGCATTCTAACGAATACGTTGTAAACATTCTTCCCTTTGGTTACAACCAACCCCAATAATATCGATACCAAACCTCCAAGGAATGATTCAACCCAACATAACTTCATTAATGACATCAATAATCCAATAGGAAACCACAACTCAAGGTTACGACAACATCAATCGGAAACCCCCAAAATAACTAAAGTCAAACATCAAGGGTTCTAGAATAATTCCCCAAATATTCATCAAATCCGAAATATACACCAATAAATCTATAGGAATACATGTATCCAAGGTAGATAATCCATATCTAACATATTCCAACATAAAAGCAAGCTTACACGAAGAGATCGGGAGGGAAACATTCAAAATCCGAAATTCTAGATCCAAGAATTGTTTACCTTGATTTGATGCATTGGAGAGAATGAAATGATGATTAATCCGAATTATAAGCTTGAAGATGTTGATAGATGATTGCAGCTCGAAGAACACTTCTCAAAAAGTCTAAAATCGCCCCAAACTGTCGAAAGGAGGAGGAGAAATGAAAAAATGACGAAATGGGGCTAAACTGTCCAATATATTGTAAACCCAGTTTAGCGCGCGCTAGCTCCGGTGATTAGCATGCACTAACGGGTGCATCGGGTAGTCCAGTACCCACTGTCTGCATCGTTAGCGTGCGCTACATACATTGGTAGTGTGCGCTAACGCCTCTTAGTAGCGTGCGTTAACCTTGTGTTAGCGCGCGCTACCTGATGGCTGATGTCCAGAATGCTGGAGTCCAAAACCTACTGTTCTCTTACCTTGCTCGTGTTAGCGTGCGCTACACCAGTTACTTAGCATGCGCTACTAATACCATTAGCATACGCTAATATCCACTCATAGCGTGCGCTAAGAATTATTCCATTCCAGTCCAGTACCCACTGGACTCTGCCTGGTCGGACCTTAGCGCGCACTACACTGATTGCTTAGCGTGCGCTATCCACACAACTAGCGTACGCTACTTACCATTCGTAGTATGCGCTACTACAACTTAAATTCAGTCCAGTGCCTTCTGGACTGTCTGCCTGAACCACAATAGCGTGCGTTAATGCTTAGAGGTAGCGTGCGCTACCCGTACTCAATTAGCGCGCGCTAAAGAGAATACGTAGCGTGCGCTAATCCTCACACACAGCCCATTACAATGATGACAATAACGATATACACGGCCCGATTCTCCAACCGGGTTGAATGACGAATAATAACGGATACACGATACAAAATTACTCTAAACGGTGAATACAATGAATGAATATGAATGATGAATGATTATTAATGAGTGAAAAATTACTGAGTGACAATATACTGAATGATAATGAATGAATTTACAGCCGGGTATTACATATTCCCCCTCTTAAAAAGAGGTTCGTCCCCAAAACTAAGGGCCAAACAATTTGGGATAACCCTCCCACATACTATCCTCGGTGTTGACTCAAAGTATTTTGATGATGATTAGATTCAAAACATTTAAACAAAATCTATCTCAACGAGCTATTTCATTGAAGGAAAAACTTGTTCCTAGCGCACGCTACAGGATGCATAGTGGCGCATGCTATCGAGGGTACTAAGCAGACAGGCAAGTCACCTGCAGTCAAGTTAGAATCCTACCTGATGGATAGCGCACACAAAGCCTATATTATCAGCGCACGCTAAGTTGCCAAACCTAGCGCACGCTAACATCTCTCTAGCGCACGCTATCGCGTCCCACTTAAAAAAAGGTAGAGAGACAGTGAGGTCTGGATAGAAAAAAGGGCAATCATTTGTGCACGCTACGGAAGAATATTTACGCACGCTATTCAGAAGTATTTACGCACGCTATATGAAATTATTTGTGCACGCTACCGGAAACATATTGGAGGTCCAGTAGCCTCTGGAGTCAAACTAGGAAGCGTTTACGTACGTTATACAAGCTAACGTAGGTTATCTGGAAAATATGCAGCGCACGCTACAAAACACTTGTTAGCACACGCTAACCGTTCGAATTTCTACCGTTGAACATTTTATCCATTGGAACGCCGAGGTCAAAAAGGAGATCTGGAAAATCTGGAAATATAATATTAAATAATACTAGCGCACGCTAAGTACAATTTTATCCATTGGAAAAGAGACGTTGGGGAGACAAACAGACACGATTCAAATTTAAAGGTGAAGACCTGTTGACCAACGTTAACGCACGCTACGAGAGACTGTCTAGCGCACGCTAGACATGTATTTTACCGTTGGTACAGTTTCCAGACCATTCAGATCAGCCAAGTCAAAGCCCGATAACGCACGCTGTTGGCCACTAAGTATACTGGATACAGCTTGGAAAGTGTTTAAAACAACAAGCTGTACTGATTTTAAATCTGAGTGCGTAGCGGAAGTCTTAAATATAGTAAGTTGATGTGGATACAGCAACTCGATGTGCAGTGTATACTTAAATAATCATAGTTAAATAAAACAAGTAAGGCAGAAGGTAAATAACACAGTATTTAAAGTGGTTCGAGCTAAACCCCGCTACGTCCACTGGTCCTCCACACAGGAGTAAAAAGTTTATTATAATTACTGCGTACACAACTACGTAATTATAACAACACTTAATTAATATATCGTTCACACAGATTGATATAAAGATCTTAGCTTCAACCGTTCACACAGATTAGTTTGAGCTAACACTTTGACTGGCTTCTTCACACACAGTTCTGAAGCTTCGTCTTCTTCGATGCAATTCCTTCACACATAGTTCCAGAGGAGCAAAGATTACTCAATCCACACAGGGCTGATCTGGGTTTGTTCAAAGGATAGAACAGGGTATGAACAACAGCTTTGACTTTCTGATCTTCTAGCTGATGATGTGTTGTTCACGATTTTAGTACTGTATATCTCTTTATATCTGAATAGCAGTAAGCTTTGGAGATATGTTTTGCTCTGATGTATATGATAACTTCGTAAGCTTTTGTTTTTGGTAACTTGGTCACTGATGATCTTCAAACTCTGGAGATATATATAGTCTTTGAAATATATCCGTTGGAGATCTATCCGTTGGGAAAGATTCTGTGACAACAGATATTCAACTAAGATCCAGATATTGTGGGATTTGAAGATCTTCTGACTTACAGTATTTAAATACTTTATCCTTTAGTATTTAAATACTTCTTTAACAACGGGACTTGACTTTTAGTGAAGACTGAAAATTCCTTCTTTGTCCTGTTGAGAGCTGTATGGAAGGATTATGTATTGACAATTTGAGACAGCTTCCATACTTAGTCTTTATGAGACTTCTTTGCTGTACTGAAAGATATGCTGGATCTATGAGAGGTCTTTGATACAGGTTGACACTATAGATCAGCTTTTCGATACAGTTCGCTTACTGTATGCAGGATTGGTATATTGTCAAAACATACTGACACTACGATCAATACAGGGCAGTATCGATACAGGGTATTTGTTATCCTAACAAATTCGATACAGGGTATTGTTATCCCAACAATTTCTCCCTTTTTGACAATTTGCCAAGACTTAAAATCTTTCAAGTCCTTCTTGATGATGCCAAAACCTTCTTCATGAAGCGAATAACCTTCTTGATGACTTCGGGCAGATTTCTTGGTCTTCTGTCAAATAATCTGGCTTTCAACAACTTAGTCTAATTTATGAACTGCTCGCAGGCGAGTTCGATACAGCTAAGAATTTTTACAACTTAAGCTTATGATTGGCGCGCAGGCACAATCTTACAATGTATTCTAGATGCATACAATTGAATCTATGAACTATTCGTAGACAAGTTCGTACAGCTTAATTTTCAAACAAGTTTCTATACTTGTGATAGTTTTATCTCAACAATTTCAGTTATGTAATCATACATTAACACACTAGATTACGAGTTGTAATCTTTCAAGACAAGCAAACATTTTTATTGATATTCAAGAATAGAGTACAAGGATTGCTGTTTTGAAAGAAAAATTACAAACAACAAAAAAATACAAGGATTTCAGCTCCGATAATCAGAATGTCTCCATGGCCTCTTCTCTGGATCATGCTCGGTTACACGCCACCAGTGCTATAGGGAATCATTGCCTCGATATAGGTAGATTGATCTACCATCGTAGGATCTGTCGAAGGCAAGAATCCAGTCTTCTGGATGGGTGATCCGATCTCCTGTTCTATGCTTGGACTTCATTTCGATTTGGAGAGGAAGCTTTCCTTCTTCTAACATCTTCGTGAATTTTTCTGCAGCCTCCGCTAATGTTTTGTAACCTTTGAAGATGGCGGATTCCCTGACGAGTTTTGCAAAATATCTCATCAGTTCATTTCTCCTACATTGCTTCACTTCTTCAGCAGTGGGATGTCAGTTGGTTGGCAGACGAATCTCAGAAGGTCTTTGGATCAAGGTTTGCCAGGGGACATTAGGGTCATGGAACTCAGGTCGAGAACCTGAAATCCTGAAACTTTGAGAGGGTGGAGCTAATTTGTTCAATTCAGCGGTAATGCTGTCTTGAGCAGCATTAAATTCCCTTTCATGTTGAAGCTTTGTTCTCCCCGCTGCTTCTCTTGCTTCTTCCCCCTTTTTGGCGTCATCAAGACGTCCTAGGATCTCCAGTGCGGCATCCTATTTCGTCTCAATGTTTGTCATTCTCTCGACAAGGGTGTAGAGCACCTGCGACATATCTTTAATACTTTTGTCGTGGGCTCGAAGCTGGGAAGATGTTTCGATCATGGCAACTGCTGTCCTGGCCTCAGATATGCGAGTTTTAGATTCCTCGTCTCTCAGGAGTTGCTCTTGTTTTTCTTGCAGATTCTTCAGGGCTTGCTTGAAGACTTCTGGTAAAATAGTGAAGGCTTCGACTACTCGAGAGACTTCATGCTGTAATCCAGTCATCTCTTCAACAGCAGAAGTGTGTATCCAATTCAGAGCTTTTTCCACTGAATACAAGGCATTAAATGTATCCTGGATAAAGACGGTTTGAAGGCCAAGAGCACGCAATCGCTCTTTCCTAGCAGCAGTGCTGGGAGAATCCGGCTTGGCGAAGTCCTCGACTCCATTCAACCTTATCAGATTCACGTTAGGACGTGAAGTGAGTTGGACATCCTCAGGTGTAGTACCGTCGTCGGATTCCACGGTTGATGGGGCGGGAGCAGCAGTTTTGGGTTCGGCAGTAGGGGGTGAGACGTCCTCCTGTGTCGAAGGGATTTCTGCAGACATAGATACAGGAGGGACTGATTCCTCCTGTTGTCTCTCAGCAACTTCTTCTTCTTCTTCGGCAGTAGCAGGCTCGGGTGCATGTTTCGAAATATTTTCTTCTTCCTCCGCGACAGGAGGGACTGATTCCTCCTGCTCGGGAATAATATTTGGCTGATGCGAGGGGGACTCATGGCGGCTTGATGTCCCTTCATCATTTTGTTGAACTTGGGGGACTTCTCTTTCGTGAGCCTCCTCATGGCTCATTCTCATACCTGCCTGAAAGGCATCGTCATCGTCATCTGAGTCGTGGTCTTCTTTTGGATTTTCGGGAGTTTCCTCGGACTTATCTTTTCCTTTTCTTATGGTATCTGATTTTTGCAAGAGATGGCTTTCAATCAACTCTTTGCAGTATAGATTGTCCCATTGGATCAGGGCTTCAACTTCTGTGGAGTCCGTCCCTTCCAATACGAATCTTTCTTCATTTCTCCACTCGCTCCAGCTGTACAGGGTATCATACGGAGCTAGCCTGTAGCTTTTCCATTGAAGAAATTTTTCATATGCCTGCTCAATTTGCACAGAGAGAAGGGTTTTGTTGATAATAGTGTCCGGGGAGGGACTTCGTACAACGTCTGAGTCCGCTGTAGTGAGGGGTTCCTCTACAGGTGTGGGATCCTATATGAAAGAAGGATTCCTTACAGGGGATGGTTCCCCGAAGGAAGGTGGATCCTGTACGGGTGTGGAATCCCGCATAGGAGAGTTAGCTGTTGGCTCCAAAGGGGCAGCCGACTCGCTAGAGTCTTCCAAGTTGGCAGATGACCTCATATCCGTCGTTGCCGCCAAAGGCTCGGGATTTACTGTCGATATAGTAACGGGCATCTCTTTCGCAGGGGTTGGGCCCTGGGGTAGTTGTTCAGTGGGTTGTGCCACGGTAGAAGCTTCCTCGGAGGTTTTTGTGGATTTGGCTTTATAAAGCCTCCTTAGCTTCCTTTTCGGCTTCTCAGCAGCAATAGGTGTCTTGTTGTGAGATCTCTTTCTTTTCCTTGAAGACTCCACACTCTGGGACTTCAAAGAAACATCCCTTGGATCTTCAGACACGGGCATACTGCGTACGGATGGTTGGTTGCAGACCAGAGTGCTCTGATTAAAAGCCGAAGGCTTGACGCCTCCTAAGTAGATCCGGGAACTGATTTTCTTCGCATCTGTGGATTGTGGAAGTCCGCATTTCGTCAAAATGCGTTTTAAAACTAAACCAAACGATTTCTTTTGAGTGGCGGGCTTGGACACTTCTTCCTGCAAGCGCTTCAGAATAATTTAACACCAATTGACCTTTTCACAGGTCAAAATCGCAACCATCATTCTAAACCTAATATTAGTGCACATTTCAAATGCACCAGTGCGATTCTCGATTATTCTGCAACAAAAGTCATGCAAGTACACGTATGGCAAACAGAAATTCTTCTTGTGCCAGGTGGTGTGAACCACTTCAACCGTAGCTGAGCCGGTGAACAGGCCATAATATTTGGTCATCAGCTCTTGAGACCCAAAAGTCTCAAGTTCTTCCATGGTCAGGCCATCAGCGGGCAGCCTGTAAATGTTCTGGAGAAGATCTCGGTCGATGCAAATCTCTACTTCTTGAATGACAGCGGTGATGTCAGCGACGTGGCCTCCCTGGGCCAGCGACAGAAAGCGAACAGCAGCGTTGAGGTAGAAGTCCTCAACCAAATGAATGTCGTATTTCTCGGCGGTGTGACTCCCAAGGCGGTAGAGGCCTTGCTGACGGAGTCTGGTGATGATGAACTCCATGGGTTCGACGTCATTAGTTTCAACGAGAATATGCTCGATGACGACAGATCTAGAGAAGATCCGTCCATCAATGATGTTCGAGGCTTTCTTGAGGGCGGGAGAAGATGTCTGAGCAGCCATTGGTGATTCTCAAGAAAATATGGAAGAGATTAAGAGAAATTTGCAGTAAAACATAGAAAAACTTGTAGGCTGTATTTGCTTGAGTGCTCTTAAATTTTGCAGAAAGCGTAAAGAGTCTCAAATGGCAGTATCAGTCCTTTTATAGTGGGTGGCGAAGAAGGGTTTTCCAGAGAACGAATGGTCATATTTAAGGGATGGGAACCGGCTTTCGAAATGAACGGTCACGATGGATTTAGTATAACTGGTACACTAATCCAGTGAATTTTAAAATAGGAGCGGGTCCTACTTCTAACATTTGTTGTTACCCTCGATGCTTGAAACGGCGGTTTTAAATGTTAAACAATTTGAAAACATCACGGCTTTTGATATTCAGTTGTCCAGATGTCGTGTAAGGCATTTAATGTAAATGACGTTTGACATGAAAACAGGGCACGTGGACAAAGATTATTTTAAAATGAAATATTATAATATATATACTGAATCGAAATCCTATAGTGTGTGTTGTATCCGCAATGATATAGTGTTCCCCCTTAAAAGGTACATATAGGTTTTAATTCCATACAGCAACTTTTGGATTAATGTTGTATTCATGGGTCATACTGTATTCCCCCTTAATTATTGCACACGTCAGCTGTAGGATGATTCATATGTCTTTGTTCCCTACAGTGCTGTATTCAAGGCTCTGAGTGTACATACAATTAATGGTGGACACTGTATTCTTGGGTCTTACAGCATTCCCCCTCAATTGTTGAGTAAAAACAGTAAATTACTTACAGGGAGTCGGGTTGTAGCATTCCTAATTCTTGTCTAAGCATGTTGAATCTTGCTGTGTCGAGAGGCTTGGTGAAGATGTCGGCCAACTGAATATCTGTATGAACCTTTTCGAGCCGAACATCCTGGTTCTCGACATGATTCCTTATGAAATGATGCTTCATGTTGATGTGCTTAGTGCGCGAGTGCAATATAGGATTGTGCGTGATTGCAATTGCACTCGTGCTATCACACATGATTGGCGTCTCCCTGGCTTCAATTCCATAATCTAACAAATGCTGCTGCATCCAAAGGATCTGCATACAGCAACTACCAGCAGCATAGTATTCTGATTCAGCTGAGGAAAGTGAGTTAGCCAATTGCTTCTTACTAAACCAAGAAACGAGTCTAGGTCCAAGATAGTGACAAGTTCCACTTGTACTCTTCCTATATAGCTTGCAGCCTCTGAGATCCGAGTCGCTGTATCCAACTAAATCGAATCCGCCTTCTTTAGGATACCACAGTCCTACATCGACTGTTCCTTTAATGTACTTCAGGATTCGTTTAGCTGTATTGAAGTGTGATTCCTTAGGTGCTACTTGATATCTCGCACACACTCCTACAGCAAACTGGATATCGGGCCTGCTAGCCGTTAGGTACAGGAGCGAGCCAATAAGCTTCCTGTAGAGTGATTGGTCAACCAACTTTCCGGCTTCATCAGCACTAATTTGCACGGAAGTGCTCATCGGGGTTGACGATGATTTGGAAGTGTTCATTCCAAATTTGTTGAGAAGCTCCTTGCTGTATTTTTCCTGGTTGATGAAAATACCTGTAGGCAATTGCTTTACCTGCAAAACTAGGAAATAACTAAGTTCTCCTATCATACTCATTTCAAATTTACTTTGCATGAGATGAGAGAACCTTTGACACAAAGCAAGGTTAGTTGAACCAAAAATTATATCATCTACATAAATTTGCACCATTAGAAGGTCATCACCTTCCTATATTTTGAACAAGGTCTTGTCCACAGCACCTTTCTCAAATCCATTATCGGTTAGATACTAGGACAGGGTCTCATACCAGGCTCTAGGGGCTTGCTTAAGTCCATACAGTGCTTTCCTCAGCCTGTATACTAGGTCGATGTCGTCTGTGTTGGCAAACCC
This sequence comes from Orobanche coerulescens, assembly GCA_033398695.1. NCBI lineage: Eukaryota > Viridiplantae > Streptophyta > Magnoliopsida > Lamiales > Orobanchaceae > Orobanche > Orobanche coerulescens. The sequence continues at coordinate 60,606,094 of CM065803.1, forward strand.
TGGTGGTTGTTCAACATAAACTTCTTTGGCAAGGTCTCCATTTAGGAATACACTCTTGACTTCTATTTGGTATATAATGAAGCTCTTGTGGGCGGCAAAGGCTAAAAATATCCTAATGGCTTCTAGTCTGGCTACAGGGGTAAAGGTTTCATCGTAGTCTATGCCTTCTTCCTGTCTATAGCCTTGTGCGACTAGCCTTGATTTGTTCCTTATGATTAGTCCATTTCGATCCTTCTTGTTTCTAAATACCCATTTGGTTCCTATAACCGATTGATGCGTAGGTCTGGGTACAAGATACCATACGTTGTTTCTTTCGAAACCGTTAAGCTCTTCTTCCATAGATGTTATCCAATGAGAGTTATTAAGAGCGTTTATGGTAGAAACAGGTTCGGACTGGGCTAAGAATACAGCAATAGTGCACATGTTGAGTCTTGTAAGCTCGGATTGAGATTTCCATTCAGGAAATGGTGATATCTCAGTATCTAGTTCTTCTTGTGCACAAAGTACATTTCCTTGTGTACTCTGTATTCTCCTACGGGTAGAAACACCAGCATCAATATTTCCAATGATCATCTCTTGCGGGTGATCTCTCAACCATCTTCGGTCAGGTTCTAATTCAGGGTCCCGTACTGTATCGAGAGTTTTTGTAGATACAGCTTCAGCTTGTACAGCGTCGGCTTCATCTATGTCGATTCTTACAGTTGCGTGGTTGATTTCTAGGTCAACAATAGGTTCTATGGGAGTTGATGGATCTAAGATGGAGAGATGTTGTATGTTCTGAGTAATATCATCTACTCCTGTAGGGTCATGGTGAGGTTCGTCGAACACTACATGAACTGATTCCTCGATCGTCAGCTTCCTATTATTAAAGATCATGTAAGCTTTGCTGACAGAGGAGTATCCTACAATTATTCCTTCATCTGGTTTCTCATCAAAGGTTCTAAGTTGATCCTTCCCATTATTCAATACGTATCACCTGCATCCAAAAATGTGAAAATATAAAACTAACGGAGTTTTGTTGTTCCATACCTCATATGCTGTTTTGTTGTGGTGCTTGTTGATGATACAGCGGTTTTGAGTGTAGCATGCTGTATTGGTTGCTTCACCCTAAACGCAGGCAACTTGCTTGCGGCAATCATTGTCCTTGTTGCTTCTTTCAACGTCCTATTCTTTCGCTCGGCAACACCATTTTGTTGAGGTGTATGGGCAGCTGAGTAATCGTGCTGTATCCCATTTTCCGAACAGTACTGCTCTATAAAGCGGTTAGTAAATTCTGTACCTCTGTCGGAATGAATGGACACGATACTCAATGCCTTTTCATTTTGAAGCTTTCTCAGGAGCTCAGGCAGCTTTGATGTTGTTTCCTTTTTCTTGCTTAGGAAAATTGTCCAAGCATACCTGGAGTAATCATCAACAACAACAAGACAGTATTTCTTATCTCCCAAACTTACTGGGTCGACAGGACCATAGAGATCCATGTGTAGCATCTCCAACACTCTGTGGGTTGAAAGGTATGATTTTCTCTTCAGGGTTGACTTGATTTGCTTGCCTTTCTGACATGGTCCGCAGACGCTGTCCTTTTTGAATGACACGTTTGGCAATCCTCTTACCATTCCCTGTCTTTAGAGCTTTTTGATCGTCTTGAAGTTGACGTGAGACATCCTCTTGTGCCATAACCAGCTTAGATATGCAGTGCCTTTGGCAACAAAGCATGGAATTGAGGAGCTCATAGGCTTCCAGTCAGCAATATACATGTTACCTGATCTACTTCCTGTAAGCACAACTTCTTTGGTCTGGATGTTCTTGACTCTACAGTGATCTATATAGAATTTCACCGAGAACTGTTTATCACAGAACTGGCTAATACTAAGTAGATTGTACTGTAAGCCTTCAACATATGCAACATCGGTGACTTTGAATTTTCCGACAAGAAGGTTTCCTTTCCCTCTTGTTCTTCTTTTAGATTTATCACCGAAACGAACTTTTGGACCGCGACCTTCTACGAAATCTGATAGCTTGCTTCTATCTCCGGTCATGTGCCGAGAGCATCCACTATCAAAGTACCAGGTGTCCTCCTCTAGGATGTCCTGTATGCAAAGAGATTAAGTAGATTTAGGTCCCCTTTGATTGTTGGGTCCATGTATGTTAGTGCCTTTAGGTACCCAAATTTTCCTGACAGCAATTGGTTTACTGTAGGTCACATTCGGTACAGTGTTGCGGTATCTTCGTGGGGCATAAATGTAGTCGCTATAACCATGATAATTGTTATGCATGAAAAATTTAGGGTTATTATTATTAGTCCAGTACGAGTGCCGTTTTGGAGGTGAAGCCATTTTCTTTGGCCTAACAGCTTGCCTTCTGGGTCTCCAGTTGGATTCCCAACTCTGTTGTTGATACTGAGCGGGCACCTGCTGTCTCGAGGAATAACGGGGCTCCTGTATCCAATACCTCGGCGTGCTGTACTGATAGTACTGCCATGCGGGCCTTTGGTATTTCGATACAACCTTCTTTCTGAACGGATGTTGGCGCTGTTGATATGCTCGGGGAGCATGCTGTTGAGTGCGCCTTTCAGGTCTGAATGGCTGGTGATTCCGCTGTCTGGAGTATGCTTGAGGTGGCGGAATGGCAGCCTTTGCTGTTCGCTGTGCAACAGGTTCCTTCACAGGACTCGAAGTTTCTTTCGATACAGGAATGGGTTCCACACCCCTGACAAACACTGTACTAGTTTTTCCTTTGTTTGAACATGAGTTGTATCCTAAGTCACTTTTATCATGAGCATGTTGCCCAGTGCTTAGAATTTCTTCCATTCTTTTGGACGATTTCTCGAACGATTTCAGAATAGTCTCAAGTTCATCTTCTCGTTTTTCGAGAGTTTTGACTTTGGCTTGAAGTAGAACCAAATCATTTCTCTTGCTCTCGTTGTGAGTTTTAACCTCACTTAGTTCATGAGCAAGTTGATGATTGCTCTCCATGAGTTTTTCAAAATCGACTTTGCTGGTTTCACAATCAATAGACATATTTTCATAATTTATTTTCAGCAAGTCATTTTCATCTTTCAGCTCTAGGTTATACAGATGGAGCTGTATAATCTCATTTTTCAATGTCTCATGGGCCTTTTGAATGTTTTAAAACTCATTCATCATGTTTTCAAAAGTATGAGATGCATTTACTGGAATAGCTGAGGTTGAGCTTACCTCATCGTCGCTATCTTCACCTTCTGGAATGTCCTTGGCCATAAAGCACATATATGCTTTATCATCGAACTCATCGTCAGATGAATCACTTTCAGTGACCACCTGAAGACATTCTTCTGATTTGGATGGTGTGGGGGAGGCTTCTGATTCTCCAATCAGGGCCTTGATCTTGTTTTTCCAAGCACGTCTTCTTTCATCTCTCTCTTGTTGCTTGGCTCCCGGCAACCTTTGAACTTTGGGATGAGGACATTTATTTGCATAATGTCCTGGTTTCCTGCAATTATAGCACAGGTTAGCATCACCGGATGAAGTTTCGGAACTTACCTTGTGGACAGGTTTGGGCCTGTAGGGAGTCTTTCCAGACTGCTTGATGAACTTCTTGAACTTATGCATGAGAAGCGCCATTTCATCTTGAGACAGGATGTCATCGTCACTGTCAGCACTCTTGTGACTAGGCTTCGATGAGCTGGGCATGCTGTGTCGACGATTCGATACAGCGGCTAGTGCTGTAACCTTTGAAGGAGATTCTTCAGCTTTCTCTCTTCTGTCAATATCATACCCAAAATCTTTGAGGTCAGAGAAGATATCAAAAGTAGATATTTCATTAAGATTGCAAGACACACGCATAGCTGTGGTCTTAATGTCCCATCGGGCAGGGAGAGATCTGAAAATTTTTAAATTCTTCTCCTTTTGGGTATAAATTTTGCCCAAAGCTTCAAGTTCACCAACAATACCAGTGAATATGAGGTCAAGTTCCTCAAGTGTCTCAGTTGGTTTCATTTCGAAAGATTCAAATTACTGAGTCAGTTTTGAAATTTTGTTTTCTTTTGAGAGCTCAGTTCCCTCACAAATCATCTTGAGTTTATCCTGCATTTTCTTGGGCTTTCTGACTCTTTACCTTCGAGAACGTGCCTTTGTCAAGAGTGACAAATAACGCGTTCTTAGCCACATTGTCGAGGTTGGCTCGCTTTCTTTCATCTGTGGTCCATTGCTCGCATTCCTTCTCGATCATCTCAGCATAGGCTTGGCCTTCAATCCTTGCGTCCGTGTTTACCTTCATGATCTTAATGGGGCCATCCTGTATAACAAAAATCATCTCTTCGTGCATTGCTGCAAGATGAGCCTCCGTCCTAATTCTCCAATCATCAAATTCATTAATAGAGAACATTGGAACTTTATTGATCATAGATGTATCCATGTGAGAATAAAGGAATGAAAAAGACTTTTTAAAAATGAGTGATTTTGATCTGATTCGGTTAAAAATACGATTGATTCTTTTTAGAATCTACCGCTCCGATACCACTTGTTGGCCACTAAGTATACTGGATACAGCTTGGAAAGTGTTTAAAACAACAAGTTGTACTTATTTTAAATCTGAGTGCGTAGTGGAACTCTTAAATACAGTAAGTTGCTGTAGATACAGCAACTCGATGTGCAGTGTATACTTAAATAATCACAGTTAAATAAAACAAGTAAGGCAGAAGGTAAATAACACAGTATTTAAAGTGGTTTGAGGTAAACCCCTATACGTCCAATGGTCCTCCACACAGGAGTAAAAAGTTTATTATAATTACTGCGTACAAAACTAAGTAATTATAACAACACTTAATCAATATATCGTTCACACAGATTGATATAAAGATCTTAGCTTCAACCGTTCACACATATTGGTTTGAGATAACACTTTGACTGGCTTCTTCACACACAGTTCTGAAGCTTCGTCTTCTTCGATGCAATTCCTTCACACACAGTTCCAGAGTAGCAAAGATTACTCGGTCCACACAGGGCTGATTTGGGTTTGTTCAAAGGATAGTACAGGGTATGAACAACAGCTTTGACTTTCTGAGCTTCTAGCTGATGATGTGTTGTTCACGATTTTAGCACTGTATATCTCTTTATATCTGAATAGCAATAAGCTTTGGAGATATGTTTTGCTCTGATGTATATGATAACTTCGTAAGCTTTCGTTTTTGGTAACTTGGTCACTGATGATCTTCAAACTCTGGAGATATATATAGTCTTTGAAATATATCCGTTGGAGATCTATCCGTTGGGCAAGATTCTATGACAACAGATATTCAACTGAGATCCGGATATTGCGGGATTTGAAGATCTTCTGACTTACAGTATTTAAATACTTTATCCTTTAGTATTTAAATACTTCTTTAACAAAGGGACTTGACTTTTAGTGAAGACTGAAGATTCCTTCTTTGTCCTGTTGAGAGCTGTATGGAAGGATTACGTATTGACAATTCGAGACAGCTTCCATACTTAGTCTTTATGAGACTTCTTTGCTGTACTGAAAGATATGCTGGATCTATGAGAGGTCTTCGATACAGGTTGACACTATAGATCAGCTTTTCGATACAGTTCGCTTACTGTATGCAGGATTGGTATATTGTCAAAACATACTGACACTACGATCAATACAGGGCAGTATCGATACAGGGTATTTGTTATCCTAACAAATTCGATACAGGGTATTGTTATCCCAACACACGCTATGAAGAATTATTAACACACGCTAATAATATGTTTTTCAGCATATGAAGAAGGACTTGACACTATAAATACCCACATCACTTGGGTATCTCAATACACAACTTCAAGCATTCAAGCATTCAAGCATTCAAAGCATTCTTGAGCTCAGATTTCTATTTATTATTGCATTCTAAGTTGTGAGAAGAAAAGATACAAGAGTGATACATATTGTAATATTTCTTATACTTTGTATTCTTTTCATTGGTTGTGAGTGTTGCATCAATCATACACGAGCGTAAGAGAAACGAATCAAGAGTCACTAATCTAGTGTTATTGGGATCTTTGATCCAGCATTGTTAAGATTACACTCCAACATTCGTAAGTGAGGATTGTCTAGTTCCGATAGAACACTAGATACAAAAAGTTTATTTTGAGAGTGGTTGTGTTTGGACCAATAGAAGACAAGCGGTTGTAACGGTTGTTGTGCTCGGACCGATCGAAGACGAGACAAGTGTGTGTGGTTGTTCTTTAGCCAATAGAAAAAGAAGTCGGAGAGAGGACGTAGGCAAGTTGCCAAACCTCTATATATCTTTGAGTCTTTTACTTTCCGCACATTTTACCTTTATTCGCGAGAAAGTTCGATATTCCGCATTACCACTATTCAACCCCCCTTCTAGTGGTGAATTAATCTCTTCAGTTGGTATCGGAGCGGGTCTCTTTTTAAGGGTTTAACCACCTAAGGGAAAAAGATCCGCAAATGGCTCTTCTTGGCCAAATCGAAGGAAATGCTCTCAACCGTCCTCCTTTCTTTGACGGTTCCAATTTCATGACATGGAAAAAGAAAATGGCTATATTCGTTCAAGCCTATGATATTGAAATTTGGAAAGTCATTGCTCTTGGTCCGAAACTCGCCAAGAAAGAAGATGGATCGTTGAAAAAATACGACGAGTTCAACGACGAGGACTGGAGGAACACGCACATCAATTCACGTACTACTCAACTTCTATATTGCGCCCTTAATCCCGAAGAACTCAATAGGATATCCTCATATGAAAGGGCAAAGGAAATTTGGGAAATCCTCAAAGTAACTCATGAAGGAACCACCCAAGTTAAGGAGACTAAAATCAACATGCTTCTTCATGACTACGAACTCTTCTCCATGAAGGACGAGGAAACGATCGCAAATATGTTGGATCGGTTCGCGGCTATAACCAATGGACTTGCATCTTTCGGAAAACCTATATCTAGTAGCGACAAAGCTAAGAAAATTCTTCGCTCGTTGCCACGTGAATGGTATGCCACGGTTACCGCGATCATGGAGTCCAAAGATCTCAACAAACTCGAGTTTAGTGCACTCATCGGGTCACTCATCAACTATGAGATCGTTCTCAAGTCTAGAGGTACTAAACCAAAGCCTCGTGAAAAAGTAGTCGCATTCAATGTTGATAGCGATGTTGAGGAAGATGTTCCCGAAGATTAAGAAGATGAGGAACTTGCTCTCTATGCCAAGAATTTTAGAAGGTATAAAAATCTAATTCAAAGAAGTAGAAGTTTCCTTGGTCGGGATGGCAAGGCGGAACAAAACAAGAATGGCTATGTTCCTATAAAGAAGTTCGACAATAATTGTCGAAAATGCGGTCAAGCCGGTCCCTATGCCAAGGAATGCCGAGGATCCTCTTCAAAGCCCCAAATCGAAAGATTCAAAAAGAAAGAGGTTCTAATCGCTTCTTGGAGTGATGACAAGGAGGAGATTGAAAGATCTCTTGACGCAAATCTTACATTTATGGCACTCGACTCCGAAAGTAATATCGAGGTAAGTTCTAAACTTAATGATGATGAATATGATACATTCGATTTTTGCGATTCACAAGAAGTTCATCATGACGAGTTATTAAGTGCGTTTGAATCTTTGAACATAGAATACGATGAGATGGTTAAATTAAATATGTCTTTAAAGAGGAAAATAAAATCTTTAGAACTCAAAAAATCCTCTCTTCAAAATAAAGGCAAAACTATTGAACTCAACCATACCTTATGCCTTGAAAAAGAAAACGTTTTGAAAATTGAGTTGACGAAAACTCAAAAGGAGTTAAAATATATTTTGAACAAATTTACTCTCGGAAACGAGAAATTCGAAAAGCTTTTATCCATACAAAAATCCCCATTGCTAAAACACGGGAACAATCCCTTATCAATCTTGACAAAATAAAGAAAACCGAAACCGAGAATTCAAAAACTCCTTTCAAACAACGAGTTCATGATGTTAACGTTCATTCAAAGTTGAGAACCATCAAAGTTAAACAAATATGGGTTCCAAAAGGGCCAATTGCTCCAAATGCTATAAGTATCGTTAACATTGGAGGACCTCCCTTACCAAAAAAAAAACATTGGAGGACCTAAAAGGGCTTGGGTACCGAAACAACCGAGAAACACTATTTTTGTAGGTACCGGCACCAAAGAAAAGCAAGTGGTACATTGATAGCGGATGCTCAAGGCACATGTGCGGCTCCGAGGATTTGTTTGAAGACCTCGAATATCAAGAACAAGGACATGTGACCTTTAGCGACAATCAAAAGGGAAAGATTAAAGGCATCGGAAAAGTCGGTAAGGAACCTTCTCCCTCTATCAACAAAGTATTATTTTTTGAAGGTTTGCATCACAATTTACTTATCGTTTCTCAACTATGCGATGAAGGTTTTAAAATTCTCTTTGAACAAACGCATTGCACGGCATTTAGAAATAATAAAATTGCATTCATCGGTTTGAGATGTGGAAACATTTATATTGTTGATCTTAATGATAAAAGCTCATTCAATGAAAAGTGCCTTATTACATTAGATGATAATGCATATTTATGGCATCGTAAATTGGGACATACATCTCTACCTATCATTTCTATTTTAGCGAGACATGATATTTTTCGTGGATTACCCAAACTCAAATTTGATCGGAAACACTTGTGTGAATCTTGCATAAAAGGGAAACAAACTCGAGAATCTTTCAAACCAAAATTTGAAGTTTCCACTAGTCGCATTCTTGAACCTGTGCATATGGATTTGATTGGACCATCTAGATATTTTAGTCTAAATGGTAAACTTTACACTTTGGTTATTGTTGATGATTATTCTCGTTTTACTTGGGTTAGATTCCTTGCTCATAAAGATGATACATTTTCCAAGTTTTCCAAATGGTGTCGTTTGGTGCAAAATGAGAAAAGTCTCTCTATAATTTCTATTCGTACCGATCACGGAGGTGAATTTGATTGCACTCCGTTTGAACTCCTGTGTGACAAATATGGCATTAATCACAATTTTTCGGCTCCTAGAACGCCTAAACAAAATGGGGTTGTTGAAAGGAAAAATCGATCTTTGGAAGAAATGTCAAGGACTATGCTTAACGAATATTCTCTTCCACAATATTTTTGGGCCGAAGCAATTTTATGGCATGTTATGTGATCAACCGTGCTCATCTAAGTAGAACTCATCTTAAAACCCCGTATGAATTATGGAAGGGCAAAAGGCCAAATATATCCTACTTTCATCCTTTTGGTTGCAATGTGTTCATTTTAAATAATGGTAAGGATAACTTGGGAAAATTTGATGCTAAATCCGACTCCGGAATATTTCTTGGTTATGCTACAAATATCAAAGCATATCGTGTTTATAACATTAGAACAAATAAAGTTAAAGAATCCATTCATGTTAAATTCAACGATATGATCTCACCCCCGAGAAAGGTAGAATATTTTGATGATGCAGGTATTTTTTCGGACTCTCATCCCTCAAACGAAATAGAGAAAATTTCGAAAATCCAAAAGAAGACAATCGAGGATTTACCGAAAGATTGGAGTTACATCAAAGACCATCCAAAAGATCTCGTGATTGGAAATATTGAAGACGGTGTTCAAACTCGAAGGAGAACCACCGAATATATTGCTCATTGTGCTTTCGTATCAGAAATTGTTCCCAAAAATATATCCGAGGCTCATGATGATGAAAGTTGGATGATGGCAATTCAAGAGGAGCTTGTTCAATTCATGCACAATAATGTATGGAATTTAGTTCCCCCGCCTAACAATAAAACTATTATCGGAACTAAATGGGTGCACAAAATCAAGTGTGACGAAGACGGCTATCCCATAAGAAATAAATCTTGTTTGGTCGCACAAGGATATAGTCAAAAATAGGGTCTTGACTTTGAAGAAATTTTTGCACCCATAGCTCGACTCGAAGCCATCCATTTGTTATGTGCATTTGCGGCTCACAAGAAGATCAAGCTATTCCTAATGGATGTGAAAAGTGTATTCTTGAATGACTGTATTCAAGAAGAAGTATATGTCAAGCAACCTCCCGGTTTTGAAGATCACCAATTCCCGGATCATGTCTACAAGCTCAACAAGGCACTCTACGGTTTGAAACAAGCACCCCGAGCATGGTATGATCGTTTAAGTCAATTCTTAATTGCTAATGATTATAAAAGAGGTAAAGTCGATAATACCTTGTTTGTAAAAATATTGGATAATTATATACTTGTTTGCCAAATTTACGTTGATGACATTGTTTTTGGGGCTACTAACGAATCATTATGCCATGATTTTTCTAATCTTATGAAGAGAGAGTTCGAGATGAGTATGATGGGAGAATTAACATTCTTCCTCGGGCTTCAAATTAAGCGAAGATGGAATTTTTATCCATCAAACAAAGTACTCACACGATCTCCTCAAGAAATTCAAAATAGAGAGTAGCAAAGTGATTTCAACACCAATATCTTCATCATTGAAATTAGAAAAAGATGAAAATGGCAAACCCATGGATCAAAAATTATATCGAGGTATGATCGGATCTTTGCTATATTTAACTGCTTCTAGGCCAGACATAATATTTGCTACGTGCTTATGTGCTCGATTCCAGGCTAATCCTAAGGAATCCCATTTAATTGCTTGTAAACGTATCTTTCGTTACTTGAATGGGACCATCGATCTATGTCTATGGTATCCTTCTGCTTGGATTTTTATTTGATTGCATACAGTGACGCCGATTTCGGCGGATGTAAGATTGATAAAAAGAGTACCAGTGGTACGTGTCACTTCATTGGCTCATGTTTAATATCTTGGGGAAGTAAAAAGCAAACCAGTGTAGCGTTGTCTACAGCTGAGGCCGAATATGTTGCTGCAGGGAGTGCCTATGCTCAGGTATTATGGATTAAAAATCAACTCCGCGACTACGGCATTTATTTTGAAAATACTCCTATTTTATGTGATAACACTAGTGCAATTAATTTGAGCAAAAATCCTGTGTTGTATAGTAGGACTAAGCATATAGATATTATACATCACTTTTTATGTGATCATGTGCAAAAGAAAGACATTTGCTTAATTTTTGTCGGGACGAAAGATCAACTTGCTGATATATTTACGAAACCTCTTCCAGAGAAATCCTTTAATACTATTCGTTTGCAACTTGGTATGGGACATCTTGACAGTTTTTGAAATTAGTTATCTACTCGAGAAATCACTTTCTTAGAAATGTTTCATTCGCTAGCGCGCGCTAGCTTTATCCCTTTAACGCGCGCTTATTTCCCATTCCTGAATGAATTTTTCTTCAATAGCATATGCTAACCCATATTTCTTGCGTACGCTAACTAAAATCCCTCCTATTCCGATATATGCTACTGGACAGTACAATAAGAAACCTATAAATTCATAGTGCACGCTAAACCTTTCATACGCTAATTAAAACCTTTCATTTTCCTACATAAATCCTGAACAGTCCAGAAAGTCAACCATTCTTTCATAACGAACGCAAGCTCCAGATCCCCTTTCTGAGAAAGAACCCTAGCTAAATCTGATTCCTATACTTCCGATAATCTTCATCAAATCTTTCAAATCCGTACTCAAAATCATGCCGAGCAAAGGGATAGTTGCTATGAAAAAGACATACAACAACGCAAAACGTACCCGCCGTCCAGATTTTGATGCTTCTCATTTCGTGTCTTTTACCGCATTCAAGGTATTTTCGGAAATCCTTCCACAAGAACACCTGACGGATTGCTATTATTTCAATATCCATAGTCTGGAACGGGCGAACATTCGTATTTCCAAATTCTTTTCTTCAATTAGCATATCTCATTTTGTTGAGTGTGAAGAACCCATTTTTCCCTAATTGGTTCGTGAATTCTACGCGAATCTATATGCTGCTGAGAGTGAAGGATCTTCGTCCTTAGTTCTGGGAAGTTTGGTTGGAGGTACAGTGGTGAAAGTCTCCTCGGAGATTTTGAATCAATTGTTTGGGTTATCGTCGGATGGTTTTTCTTGTTCGGGGAAATCTATTGCTGAAGAATCTGGTGTGACTGAACTTGAAGTCAAGGAACTCTTAAGCTCGAAAGCCGTCATCGATATCACCGATGAGTTCTTCGAGAATAATGACTTCGGCATTAATATTTGGCTCTTATTGGTCGCGCTCACCAAGTGCAACATGCCTAAGGTCAACACACATCACAAATTGGTTGGGATCGACAAGCATGTGGTATATCCAGTGCTGAATGACGATAGGATTGATTTCGCCGCCATTGTTACGGGTTGGATGAAAATCAAAGGCGATCTCCTTCGATCCAAAAACTACGCCTCAAAGTCCCGCAAGGCTGGAATCCATACGGCTCCATCCTAACGGCGATTTTTAAGTTTCATAAAGTGGACTTATCGAAAGACAAGGTTGTTCCTGTGTCCAGCGGCCATGAGATTTCTGACTATTCGCTCAAGGCCATGCATTATGTGAGAACCGTCAACCGGGGCTGGATTCTCTTTCCGTATCTTAAGGAATATGATCAAGTGGAGAAAGGGACTAGAATGTCGATGCTGGAAGAACGGATTACTAGACGAGGGTCGCACCATTCGAGAATTTCAAATAGGAGTCTTTGTGAGGAATCCTACCTCTAAAGGCAAACGACCGATGAGAGAATCACTTACCGAGGAAGAGGAGAGTGATCTCATTTCCCGGATGCGTATCATCGAAACTTCACAGCTAGAAATTCGTGAAGATGTTCGTTCTCTCCGTTCGGCAGTTCAAGGAGTTCGTGGGCTGATTGAAGACTTTATTCGATTCACTCATCCGTATTTCCCGCTTCTATCCTCCTCATCCGACCAAGCACCTTAGTTTTTAGGATCTTGATTCTCGATGTAGCAAACTCTATTTCATGTGTTTTTTGATGTCATATGCTTTGGTTATTTGTTTGTAATATTTGGATTATTTTCGTTAATGAAATGCACATTCCCCTTCGATGTTCTTCATACTTATTGGTTTACATGTACTTTGGTTCGTTAATGTTTTAATTATGTGTTCTGTTTTGACCCATGTCATTTGATTGGTATTTTGTTGTATATGCAACATTTCAGGGGGAGTCCTTTTTATTAATATCAAAAAGGGGGAGAAACACTCCAAAACCGAACATACTAACATATCAAACAAATTACTTTGATTCGACATTTTTTAAATGGTTTTGCAGGAATATATTAAATGTTTTTACATCATCAAAAAGGGGGAGATTGTTGACTCAAAGTATTTTGATGATGATTAGATTCAAAACATTTAAACAAAATCTATCTCAACGAGCTGTTTCATTGAAGTAAAAACTTGTTCCTAGCGCACGCTACAGGATGCATAGTAGCGCACGCTATCGAGGGTACTAAGCAGACAGGCAAGTCACCTGCAGTCAAGTTGGAATCCTCCCAGATGGATAGTGCACGCAAAGCCTATATTATCAGCGCACGCTAAGTTGCCAAACCTAGCACATGCTAACATCTCTCTAGCGCACGCTATCGCGTCCCACTTAAAACAAGGCAGAGAGACAGTGAGGTCTCGACAGAAAAAGGGTAATCATTTGCGCACACTACGAAGAAGTATTTACGCACGCTATATGAAATTATTTGTGCACGCTACCGGAAACATATTGGAGGTCCAGTAGCCTCTGGACTCAAACAAGTAAGCGTTTGCGTACGTTATACAATCTAACGTACGTTATCAGGAAAATATGTAGCGCACGCTACAAAACACTTGTTAGCGCAGGCTAACCGTTCGAATTTCTACCGTTGAACATTTTATCCATTGGAACGCCGAGGTCAAAAAGGAGATCCGGAAAATCTGGAAAGCTAATATTAAATAATACTAGCGCACGCTAAGAATAAATACTAGCGCACGCTAAGTACAATTTTATCCATTGGAAAAGAGACATTGAGAGACAAACCGGCACGATTCAAAGTCAAAGGTGAAGACTTGTTGACCAACGTTAACGCACGCTACGAGAGACTGTCTAGCGCACGCTAGACATGTATTTTACCATTGGTACAGTTTTTAGACCGTTCAGATCAGCCAAGTCAAAGCCCGATAACGCACGCTATGAAGAATTATTAGCACATGCTAATAATACATTTTTCAGCATATGAAGAAGGACTTGACACTATAAATACCCACATCACTTGGGTATCTCAATACACAACTTCAAGCATTCAAGCATTCAAGCATTCAAAGCATTCTTGAGCTCAGATTTCTATTTATTATTGCATTCTAAGTTGTGAGAAGAAAAGATACAAGAGTTATACATATTGTAATATTTCTTATACTTTGTATTCTTTTCATTGGTTGTGAGTGTTGCATCACTCATACACGAGCATAAGAGAAACGAATCAAGAGTCACTAATCTGGTGTTATTAGGATCTTTGATCCGGCATTGTTAGGATTACACTCCAACATTCGTAAGTGAGGATTGTCTAGTTCCGATAGAACACTAGATACAAAAAGTTTATTTTGGGAGTGGTTGTGCTTGGACCAATAGAAGACAAGCGGTTGTAACGGTTGTTGTGCTCGGACCGATCGAAGACGAGACAAGTGTATGTGGTTGTTCTTTAGCCAATAGAAAATGAAGTCGGAGAGAGAACGTAGGCAAGTTGCCGAACCTCTATATATATTTGAGTCTTTTACTTTCCGCACATTTTACCTTTATTCGCAAGAAAGTTCGATATTCCGCATTACCACTATTCAACCCCCCTTCTAGTGGTGAATTAATCTCTACACTCGGTTTCCCAAGTAGCCTCTTCGACTCCGTGTCTAGATCACTAAATCTTAACTAAAGGAATCGTCTTGTTCCTCAACTGTTTGATACGCTGCTCTAAGACTCGTACAGGACGCTCCTCATATGAATGCTCATCCGCGATCTCGATTTCATCGAACTGAAGTATGTTACTCGGGTCGGAAACATACTTCCTCAGCTGAGAGATGTGAAACACATTATGAATTCGACTAAATGCCGGAGGTAAGGCCAATCGATAATCCAGACTGCCTACTCGATCCAAAATCTCAAACGGTCCAATGAATCTCGGACTCAACTTCCCCCGTTTCCCGAAACAGAAGATACCTCGACTCGGGGATACCTTGACCAAAACGTGGTCACCTGCCTCGAACTCTAGTGGTCGACAACGATTATATGCATATGATTTTTGTCGACTCTGAGCGGTCAACAAACGACTCCTGATCAAAGCTACCTTCTCGCGGGCGGCTATAAGCATATAGGACTCGGTGCCGATTGATTCTGATAAGTCATCCCAGCACAAAGGAGATTGACAACGACGACCGTACAAGGCCTCATAAGGTGCCATCTTAATCGAAGCATGCCAACTATTATTGTACGTGAACTCGATCAACGGTAGTTGGGGTTCCCAATCGTCCTTCCAATCGAGAACACATGCCCTCAACATGTCATCCAATGTCTGAATAGTCCTCTCTGATTGTCCGTCGGACTGAGGATGAAAAATGATGCTGAGATTAAGCTGAGTTCCCATAGCACGATGAACTGATTTCCAAAAATGTGACACGAATCGTCCGTCACGATCGGAAATGATACTTTTAGGAGTACCATGCGATCTCACTATCTCTTTGATGAATAACTGGGCAAGTCTCTCGGGACCCCACATATAATCTCAAGGAAATGAGCTGATTTAGTCGAACGGTCCACAATTACCCAGATTGTATTCATGCCACGACGACTCGTCGGCAAACTCGTGATGAAATCCATAGAAATATCTTCCCACTTCCACTCTAGAATAGGGAGTGGTTTCAGCATACCTGTCGGTCGCTGATGTTCTATCTTGACTTGCTGACAGGTCAAACATCTCGAAACAAATTCCGCGACTTCTCGCTTCATATTACTCCACCAGTAATTTTGTTTCAAGTCCTTGTACATCTTGCTGGACCCCGGATGGATGGAGTAAGGGGTAGCATGAGCTTTTCTCAAAATCGAGTTTTTCAACTCGTCATTCGCCGGTACGCATAACCGATTCTTAAATTGCAAGAGTCCATCCTCGTGGACCACAAATCCAGGGGCTTTCCCCTGAACCACATCATCTCGAATGCACAACAAAGATGGGTCTGAACCCTGATTCACTCTGATCGCCTCCTCGAGTGGCGATGAAATCTCTAACATGCAAAGTTGCCCTTGCACTCGATGTAACCAGACCTCGATCTCGGGTCTCAGAAATTCCTGTTGAAGTTCCTTCTGAACTATTAAATGAGCAAGCATTTGCTCCTGAACGGATTTACGACTCAAGGTATCAGCGACCACATCGCCTTACCCGGGTGGTATTGAATCTCAATATCATAATCTTTGATTAGTTCCAACCATCGTCTCTGTCGCATATTTAACTCCTTCTGAGTAAATATATACTTCAAACTCTTATGATCGGTGAAAATCTGACAGGTGACGCCATAAAGATAATGACGCCAAATCTTCAACGCGAAAACCACAACTGCTAATTCCAGGTCGTGGGTCGGATAATTGATCTCGTAAGGTCTAAGTTGCCGCGAAACATAGGCAATCACTTTCCCGTTCTGCATTAATACACATCCAAGACCGTGTCCAGACGCATCACTATAAACCACGAATCCTTCCATCCCTTGCGGTAAAGAAAGGACAGGTGCGGAAATTAATCGGCTCTTGAGTTCCTAAAAATTCTGTTGACACGCATCGGACCACGCATATTTCTTATCCTTCCGCAAAAGGTTTGTCATAGGTTGAGCGATTTTAGAAAATCCTTCCACAAATCGCCGGTAATATCCTGCTAATCCGAGAAAGTTTCGGATTTCCTTAACATTCTTCGGAGGTTGCCAATCTCGGATAGCCTCCGTCTTCTGAGGGTCGACACGTACTTCGTCTGATGAAATTACATGTCCGAGAAACGTCACTTCAGACATCCAGAACTCAAATTTGGAAAACTTTCCATAGAGTTGCTCTCGTCTCAACACGTCGAGAACCTGATGAAGGTGAAATTCATGCTCCTCTCGGTCACGGGAATAAATCAAAATGTCATCAATGAGACAACCACAAACTGATCCAAATAGTTTATGTAAACTAGATTCATTAATTCCATGAATACCGCAGGTGAGTTAGTTAACCCAAATGGCATTACCACAAACTCATAATCACCATAGCGTGTTCGAAACGCCGGACTAGCGATATCCAACTCTCGAATTCACAACTGATGATACCCAGATCTTAAATCGATCTTGGAAAATACAGAAGCTCCCTGAAGTTGATCCAAAAGATCATCGATGCGGGGTAGGGGATATTTATTCTTGATCGTCACTCTGTTCAATTCCCGGTAGTCAATGCACAAGCGAAAAGAACCATCCTTCTTCTTGACAAATAATACAGGTGCTCCCCACGGGGATGCACTTGGTCGGATATAACCTTTCTCGGACAATTCCTCCAGTTGATTCTTCAATTCCTACATTTCGGTCGGGGCCATCCGATATGGTGCCTTCGATATTGGAGACGTACCAGGCTCCAACTCAATCGTGAATTCCACATCTCTCTGTGGAGGCAAACCGGGTAACTCATCTGGGAATACATCGGCATATTCTCTCACTACAAAAATATCTGCCAGCATCACTGATGATTTCTCGGTCTTGGTCATATAGCACCAATAACCGACACACCCCTGATGGAGTAATTTCACTGCCTTCATCATATTAATGACTCTACCGGAACAGCTGGGATTACCTCCCTGAAATACACATTCGATTCCGTCGTCTGAAATAATAGTGACCATACGCTTACGGACACTAAAGACGGCATCATGACGATTCATCCAATCAATACCCAATATAACATCATCTCTAGGTAAGTTTACCACGATCAGGTCTGCCAACCAATCACGGCCATGAAGCTCAATCGGACAATTCTTAATCTCACGATCTCCAATAATTCTTCTACCGTCTGGTAGACCAATGACATAAGGCTCACAACTAGTAGCACTATACAGATATAGTCTACTCAAGCATGACTCGGAAATGAATGAATGCGATGCACCAGTATAAAAAAGGATACACAAAGGTTGAGATATAATTTCGAGTGTACCTGAGATCATTCGGGCCTCTGGATCGTCGGTCCTCTTCATCTCATAAATTAGGGGCTTGCTAGTCCCCGCACCGGACGCTCATGTCTGATGACTATGGGCTCCGCCTTTATTCGCTCCTGTCGTTTTAAACGACGCCGACTGAGCAGCCTGATTCTCAACAGCTGGCTGCTTCAGGGCCTGAGATGCCGTCGGAGCAGGTCTGGAATATCTTCGGCAAAAACGGGCCTTATGCCCAGCAATTCCACAGTTGTTGCACGTGATAGTCTGCCTCGGGCACTTAGTGCTGAAATCACACTGTTCTCCACAGTTGAAACAGGTGATGGCCGAACTGGCCAATCGAGACTGAGATTCCGAGGGTTTCGGTGCCATTGGAGGTCGCTCAGAAAAAGTAGAGCCCGCACGAGGCTTCTTGAAGGTTGCCTGACTGCCTTCAGACTGATTACGATTTTTTGACTTCTTGCTAGCAGATGAAGGTTGTTGCTCAGAAATCTCCTTAGTAGTAAGCTCATAAGTGAGAGCTTTCTCGATGAATTCGGTCAGGGTGTTGCAATTGTGATTAAGCAACTGCATCCGCATACGAGGTTTCAACCTCTTACTGAAGTACTTGATCTTATCCGCCTCGGAGTGTATAATAGATGAGGCGAAAGGAAGAAGTTATTGAAATTTCTCAGCGATGGTGAGAACATCATCATCCGCTGAGGGGTCGAGAATGAGTAATTCTGATAATTTAGCCTCCCTGAGTGGGGCCGGATAATATCTCTCCATCATGAGGGTCTTAAACTGATCCCAAGTACAAGATCCGTCGGTGGGCTTCAAAGATAACCACCAAGAGTGAGCGCTCTTACCGAGATAGTAAGCCGCGATTGAAACTTTATGCCCTTCCGGACAATCCACCATAGCAAATAACTTCTCAAAATGTTCAAGCCAGTGAATTATATCTGCCGGTTCAGATGAACCCTCGAAAGTAGGTGGTCTCTGGCGAGAGATATCGCCAATGATACTACTCACACTCCTCTCTTGCCTCGGAGGTGGCGGCGGAGGATCCTGTTGATCTGAGCGGTTGAGTTCTACATCGTCTCCATGAGGCGTGCCATCTGAGTCATCTGGGCCATCATGCCCTGCATAAACGTGAGTGGGTTAACCCGAACACCTTCTGAATAAGCTGTGTCCCGGGTGCGACTCCCTGACAGTGAATGATTATTTCCAGGCGAATGAGTAGCAGTGTCGCTGCTCGATGAATTAGCATTATTCCTTGCATTTGCGCGTGTATTCACACGAGCTCCTGGGTTTCGTCCCGCACCACGGCCTCTTTCCCTGCGTCCTCTGTTCAGCTCTCTCCATACTGAAGCAGGAAAGTCACATGATAGTTATAGATCTCGCATGAATACCGCATTATGATTACGTCATGAAATGATAATAATGAGCATACGCGCTCTTACACAAATATTACATGAATGATCAACTGAGGTGACATGATTATCTGATGAAATTCTTGAAATGATTATCTTGAATAAGTTAACAAGATTAATGATACGATCCTCAAGATCAACAACTGAGCAGTGAAATGAACTGAGTCTGATGATAATAGTCTGATGAACGATAATTTCAATGAGACATGACTC
This sequence comes from Orobanche coerulescens, assembly GCA_033398695.1. Classification (NCBI taxonomy): domain Eukaryota; kingdom Viridiplantae; phylum Streptophyta; class Magnoliopsida; order Lamiales; family Orobanchaceae; genus Orobanche; species Orobanche coerulescens. The sequence goes on from CM065803.1 coordinate 60,625,794, forward strand.
GGAAGGTAGTATTCAAAACCACGCTCCGATACCAACTCTGTAACACCTCGAACTAGGCGGCTATTACAGTGTCGTGGACCCCCAACTGGGACCCACCAGGCGAATGAACATTTAATGAAATAAATAATATAATTATAGTTCCGAACCACATTATATTACCAATTACTCCGATGAGGAGTTTCAAGTACAACACACCCAGGAAAATACTGAATACATGTATATTTTATATGAAGATAAAATATACAACACTGAATAAAAGAAATATCCAAACGGAAATCTACAGCGGAAATAAAAGTGAAGAAACATGAATGACTGAAAAGGACTCGGGCCCCCTACTAGTATCATTGGGACTCATCGCCGTCAACGTTCTCTTCCCGTACTTTTGCCTTGCCATGACCTGAACACAATATCCCCCAACGGGGTCAGTTACACAGAACAACAATCCTCAAAAGTTGAATAAACACAATCATTATATATCATAGTTATGAAATTAAGCTGACGAGGGGCATCATAGTACGCCCGTAATGGGACGTGCAAGTGCAAAAGACGAGTGTTCGGACACACCCGCACTTGTACCTGATTAGTCTCACGGAGGCACGTTACCGTGTGCACAGTCCATTGTGTCGGTGAACACGCCACATGACTATCGTATGCCCGGTTAAAAATTCCACACATAACCACCCGGCCACGCAATATGAACCCAGAAGGTCACATGAACAAAAATGACCATGATGAATATTAATGAATAACAGTCCGACAAGGGTCATGAATGACTCACCGGGATGAAATAATAATGAAATGAATGATAGCTCACTGAAATGATTGGAACCGTCGTTCCTCATGAATTGAATGATTAGTTTGATAATTACAATTCTCGACATGAATAGTATATCATGAATGAATTATGAATATGAATGAACAACAGCGAAAGGAATGAATATCCTTTTAACCGAGTAAGAATTAACTTACCTCAATACCGGTGATGAAATGTCCTCTCCCGAACAAACATCCTAAAGAAAATACAGGTCGCTCGAACAACCTTGAATAACATGATTACCAACAAACGCTCAATATACGTATCAAGCACGATTATAACCAACTCAAACGTCGATACAACAATAATCAAACTCATTGGGGCATTCTAACTAATACGTTGTAAACATTCTTCCCTTTTGGTTACAACCAACCCTAATAATATCGATACCAAACCTCCAAGGAATGATTCAACTCAACAAAAATTCATTAATGACATCAATAATCCAATAGGAAACCACAACTCAAGGTTACGACAACATCAATCGGAAACCCCCAAAATAACCAAAGTCAAACATCAAGGGTTCTAGAATAATTCCCCAAATATTCATCAAATCCGAAATATACACCAATAAATCCATAGGAATACATGTATCTAAGGTAGATAATCCATATTTAACTTATTCCAACATAAAAGCAAGCTTACACGAAGAGATCGGGAGGAAAACATTCAAAATCTGAAATTCTAGATCCAATAATTGTTTACCTTGATTTGATGTATTGGAGAGGATGAAATGATGCTTAATCCGAATTATAAGCTTGAAGATGTTGATAGATGATTGAAGCTCGAAGAACACTTCTCAAAAAGTTCAAAATTGCCCAAAACCGTCGAGAGGAGGAGGAGAAATGAAAAAATGATGAAATGGGGATAAACTATCCAATATATAGTAAACCCAATTTAGCGTGTGCTAGCTCCTGTGCTTAGCGTGCGCTAACGGGTGCACCGGGTAGTCTAGTACCCACTGTCTGCATCGTTAGTGTGCGCTACATACATTGGTAGCGTGCGCTAACGCCTCTTATTAGCGTGTGTTAACCTTGTGTTAGCGCGCGCTACCTGATGTCCAGAATACCGGATTCCAGAACTTATTGTCCTCTTGTCTTGCTCGCGTTAGCGCTACACCAATTACTTAGCGTGCGTTACTAATACCATTAGCATACGCTAATATCCACTCATAGCGTGCGCTAAGAATTATTCCATTCCAGTCCAGTACCCACTGGACTCTGCCTGCTCGGACCTTAGCATGCGCTACACTGATTGCTTAGCGTGGGCTATCCACACAACTAGTGTACGCTATTTACCATTCGTAACGTGCGCTACTACAACTTAAATTCAGTCCAATGCCTTCTGGACTGTCTGCCTGAACCACAATAGTGTGTGTTAATGCTTAGAGGTAGCGTGCGCTACCCGTACTCAATTAGCGTGCGCTAAAGAGAGTATGTAGCGTGCGCTACTCCTCACACACAGCCCAGTACAATGATGACAATGATGATTTGCACGGCCCGATTCTCCAACCGGGTTGAATGACGAATAATAACTGATACACGATACAAAATTACTCCGAACGGTGAATACAATGAATGAATATGAATGATGAATGATTATTAATGAGTGACAATATACTGAATGATAATGAATGAATTTAGAGCCGGGTATTACACATTTGACGTATTTCAGGATTCGTTTGGCTGTTGTGAAGTGTGATTCTTTAGGTGATACTTGATATCGAGCACACACTCCTACAGCTAAATGGATATCGGGCCTGCTAGCTGTTAGGTACCGGAGTGAGCCAATAAGCTTCCTGTAGAGTGATTGATCAACCGGCTTTCCAACTTCGTCAGCACTAATTTGCATGGAAGTGCTCATGGGGGTTGACGGTGATTTGGAATTGTTCATCCCAAATTTGTTGAGAAGCTCCTTGCTGTACTTTTCCTGGTTGATGAAGATTCCTGTGGGCAATTGCTTAACTTGCAATCCTAGGAAATAACTAAGTTCTCCCATCATACTCATTTCAAATTTACTTTGCATGAGATGAGAGAACCTTTGACATAGAGCAAGGTTAGTTGAACCAAATATAATATCTACATATATTTGAACCATCATGAGGTCATCACCTTCCTGTATTTTAAATAAGGTCTTGTCCACAACACCTTTCTCAAATCCATTATCGGTTAGATACAGGGACAGGGTCTCATACCATGCTCTAGGGGCTTTTTTAAGTCCATACAGTGCTTTACTTAGCCTGTATACAAGGTCTCCGCCTTCTGTGTTGACAAACCCTGGTGGTTGTTCAACATAGACTTCTTCGGCAAGGTCTCCATTCAGGAATGTGCTCTTGACGTCCATTTGATAAACAATGAAGCTCTTATGGGCGGCAAAGGCTAGAAATATCCTAATGGCTTCTAGTCTGGCTACAGGGGCAAATGTTTCACCGTAGTTTATGCCTTCTTCCTGTCTGTAGCCTTGTGCCACCAGACGGAATTTGTTTCTAATAACAAGTCCATTCGAATCCTTCTTGTTTCTAAATACCCATTTTGTTCCAATCACGGCTTGATGGTCAGGTCTGGGTACTAAATACCATACATTGTTTCTTTTAAAACCATTAAGCTCTACTTTCATAGATGAAATCCAGTGAGAATTGTTGAGGGCTTCTATGGTAGAAACAGGTTCGGATTGAGCTAAGAATACAGCAATAGTGCATATATTAAGTCGTCTTAGTTCAGATTGAGACTTCCATACAGGAAATGGAGATATCTCAGATTCTGATTTTTCCTGCGCACATAGTACATTTCCTAGTGTACTTCGTATTCTCCTACGGGTAGATACTTCAGCATCAATATTTCCTATGATCAACTCCTGTGGGTGATCTCTTAACCATCTTCTGTCAAGTTCTAATTCAGCATCCCGTACTACATCTTGAGTTTCTGTAGTTTCAGCTTCAGCTTGTACAGCATCGGCGTCATCTACATCTGTTCTTACAGCTGCGGGGTTGATTTCTAGGTCAACGACATGCTCTATAGGAGTGGGTGGATCAATTATGGAAAGTTGTTGGATGTTCTGAGTAATATCTTCTATTCCTGTAGGATCATGGTGAGGTTCGTCGAACACTACATGTACTGATTCCTCAATTGTCAGCTTCCTTTTATTAAGGATCCTGAAAGCTTTGCTGACAGAGGAATATCCTACAAATATTCCTTCATCCGATTTTTCATCGAAGGTTCGAAATTGATCTTTCCCGTTGTTCAACACATAACACCTGCATCTAAATATGTGAAATTACGAAACTAATGGAGTTTTTTTGTTCCATACCTCGTATGCTGTTTTCTTTTGGTGTTTGTTGATGATACAATGGTTTTGTGTATAGCAAGCTGTATTGGTGGCTTCGCCCCAGAAACACTGTGGCAACTTGCTAGCGGCAATCATGGTCTTTGTTGCTTCTTTCAGCGTCCTGTTCTTTCGCTCGGCGATACCATTTTGTTGAGGTATACGGGCAGTTGAGTATTCGTGCTGTATTCCATTTTCCGAACAGTATTGCTCTATAAAGAGGTTAGTAAATTCAGTACCTCTATCGGAACGAATGGACATGGTACTCAACCATTTTTCATTTTGAATCTTTCTCAGGTGCTCGGGCAGCTTTGATGTTGTTTCATTCTTCTTGCTCAGGAAGATTGTCCAAGCATACCTGGAAAAGTCATCGACAATAACGAGACAGTATTTCTTACCTCCCAAACTTACCGGGTCTACAGGACCATATAGATCCATGGGTAGCATTTCCAGAACTCTGTGAGTGGAAAGGTAGGATTTGCTTTTCAGGGTGGTCTTTATTTACTTGCCTTTCTGACAGGGTCCACAGACGCTGTCTTTTTGGAATGACACATTTGGCAAACCTCTAACCATATCCTATCTGGCGAGCTTGTTGATCGTCTTGAAGTTGACGTGAGACATCCTCTTGTGCCATAGCCAGCTTATATCTGTAGTGCCTTCGGCAACAAAATAAGGAATTGTGGAGCTCGTAGGCATCCAGTCAGTAATATACATATTACCTGATCTGCTTTCTGTGAGCATAACTTCTTTGGTCAGGATGTTCTTGACTCTACAGTGATCTATATAGAATTTCACCGAGAACTGTTTGTCACAGAACTCGCTAATACTAAGAAGATTGTACTGTAAGCCTTCAACATAAGCTACATCGATGACTTTGAATTTTCCTACAAGTAGGGTTCCTTTCCCTCTTGTTCTTCCTTTAGATTTATCACCGAAGCGCACTTTTGGACCGCGACCTTCTACGTAATCTGACAGCTTACTTTTGTCTCATGTCATGTGCCGAGAACATCCTCTGTCAACGTACTAGATGTCCTTCTATAAGATATCCTGTAGGCAAAGCAATTAAGTAGATTTAGGTCCCCTTTGACTGTTGGGTCTATGGATGTTAGTGCCTTTAGGTACCCAGATTTTCCTGACAGCAATTGGTTTACTGTAGGGAACGTTAGGTACATTCTTGTGGTATCTACGTAGGGCAGGTACGTAGTCGATATAACCATGATAATTGTTATGCATGTAAAATTCAGGGTTATTATTATTAATCCAGTACGAATGCCGTATTGGAGGTGGAGCCATTTTCTTCGGCCTCACAGCTTGCCTCCTAGGTCTCCAATTGGATTCCCAAAGTTGTTGCTGATATTGTGGGAATACCTGCTTTCGCGATGAATAACGAGTCTCCTGTATCCAATATGTAGGTGCACTGTACTGTTTGAAGTACTACTGGGCGAACCTTTGATATTTGGGTACAACCTTCTTTCTGAACGGCTGCTGGCGCTTTTGATATGCTCGAGGATCATGCTATTGGTTCTGCCTTACAGGTATGAATGGCTGAGGATTCCACTGTTTGGAATATGACTGTGGTGGCAGAATGGCGGCTTTTGCTATTCGTGGTGCAACAGGTACCTTCACAGGACTCGGGGTTTCTTCTGATACAGGAATGGGTTCCACACCCCTGACGAACATAGTACTAGTTTTCTCTTTATTGGAAAATGAGTTGTATCCTAAGCCACTTTTATCATGAGCATGTTGCCCAGTGCTTAGAATTTCTTCCATCCTTTTAGATGATTTCTCGAAAGATTTCAAGATGGTCTCAAGTTCTCCTTCTCGTTTTTCGAGAGTTTTTATTTTGTCTTGGAGCAGAGCAAAATCATTTGTCTTGCTTTCACTGTGAGACTTAGTCTCATTTAGTTCTTGAGCAAGTTGATGATTGCTCTCCATGAATTTTTCATGATTGACTTTGCTATTTTCACAATCAACAGACATGTTTTCATAATTTACTTTCAACAAGTCATTTTCTTCTTTCAGCTCTAGGTTAGAAATTTGGAGTTGTATGTTTTCATTTTTCAATGTCTCATGGGCTTTTTGAATGTTTTTTAATTCATTCATTATATTTTCAAAAATATGCGATGCATTTACAGGAGTAACTGAGGTTGAGCTTACCTCATCATCGCTACCTTCGTCTTCTGGTATGTCTTTGGCCATAAAGCACATATATGCTTTATCTTCGAATTCATCATCAGACGAGTCACTGTCAGTAACTGCCTGAAGACATTCTTCAGATTTTGTTGATGCGGGGGAGGCTTCTGATTCACCAATCAGGGCCTTCAGCTTGTTTTTCCAAGCACGTCTTCTTTCATATTTTTCTTGTTGCGCAGCTTCCGGCAACTTTTGAACTCGAGGGTGAGGACATTTATTTGCATAATGTCCTGGTTTCCTGCAGTTGTAACACAGGTTAGCATCACCAGAGGAAGTTTCGGTACTTACCTTGTGAACAGGCTTGGGCTTGTAGGGAGTCTTTCCCGACTGCTTGATGAACTTCTTGAACTTATGCATGAGGAGCGCCATTTCATCTTGTGACAGGATGTCAGCGTCGCTGTCAGCATTCTTATGGGTAAGCTTTGATGAGCTGGGCATGCAGTGCCTTCTGTTGGATACAGCGGCTAGCGTTGTAGTCCTTGCAGGAGATTCTTCAGCTTTTTCTCTTTTGCCAATATCATACTCAAAAGCTTTGAGGTCAGAGAAGAGATCAAAAGTAGATATTTCATTAAGATTGCACGACACACGCATAGCTGTGGTCTTAATGTCCCATCGGGTAGGGAGAGATCTGAAAATTTTTAGGTTCTTCTCCTTTTGGGTATAAATATTGCCCAACGCTTCAAGTCAACAACAATGCCAGTGAATCTGAGGTCAAGTTCCTCAAGTGTTTCAGTTGGTTTCATTTCAAAAGATTCAAATTGCTGAGTCAATTTTGAATTTTTGTTTTCTTTTGAGAGCTCAGTTCCCTCACATATTAACTTGAGTTTATCCCAGATATCCTTGGCTGATTTACAGCTCTTTACCTTCGAGAACGTGCCTTTGTCAAGAGTGACAAATAGCACGTTCTTAGAAACATTGTCGAGGTTGGCTCGCTTTCGTTCATCACAGGTCCATTGTTCGCGCTCTTTCTCGAGCATCTCGGCATGAGCTTGGCCTTCAATCCTTGGGGCCGGATTTACCTTCATGATCTTTATGGGGCCATCCTGTATAACAAAAATCATCTCTTCGTGCATTGCTGCAAGATGAGCCTCCATCCTAATTCTCCAATCGTCAAACTCGTTAATGGAAAACATAGGGACTTTATTGATCATTGATGTGTCCATATGAGAATATAGGAAAGAAACGACTATTTTACAAAAATAAGTGATTTTTGGATCTAATTCGGTCAAAAATACGACTGATTCTTTTTAGAATCAACCGCTCCGATACCACTTGTTGGCCACTAAGTATACAGAGTACAACTTGGAAAGTGTTTAAGCAACAAGATGTACGATTTGCAAGTTAGAGTGAGTAGCGGAAGTCTTGTAATAGTAAGTTGCTGTAAATACAGCAACTAGGTATGCAGTGTATACTTAAAATAATCACAGTTATGAAAACAGTAAATGTAGAAGGTAATTAACACAGTAATTAAAGTGGTTCGAGGTAAACCTCTCTACGTCCACTGGTCCTCCACACAGGAGTAAAAAGTTTATTATAAACACTACGTACACAACTACGTGTCTATAATCAAACCTATCCTTATATCGTTCACACGGATTGATACAAAGAGTGTCGCATTCAACCGTTCACACAGATTGGTCAAAGCATTCTCTTGACTTGCTTTTTCACACACAGTTCCAAAGCTTCGTCCTATTCGTCCCACACAGGTTAGAATAGCTTCTTTAGTTCACACAGAACTAGGTCTTTACTTTTAAAGTAAGAAGTAAAGTAACCAGGTTAGAACAGCAGCTTGACTATGAAGATCTTGAGCTGATGATGGCTGTTCTTGATTGACAGAGTATATTTCTTCTTCTCAGATATGATTGATACTTTGAAGAAATATACTTCACTCTTGTAAGCGTGATCTGATGATAATGAGTATTCAGTCTATAGATCGTTCGCGTATTGCTTGTAAGCTTGTATATGTTGGTTGTACAGATCTTCAAACTTTGAGGTATATAAATAGCCTCTGAATACATCCGTTGGAAATAGATCCGTTGAGCCTATAGTTCATTTCAACGTGTTGAGTGTTTTGAATAAAACACAATCCGGTTTTTGCTCCTTGATTATAGATCTGTGTCGGTTAGTATTTAAATACTTTATCTCTTTAGTATTTAAATACTTCTTTTCAAATGACACTTGACTTTAGCGAATAAGGCAGATTCCGTTTCAACGGTCTTCAGTCCTGTTGGATAAGTATTGGAGATCTCAATACTTACATCCTGAATGTTGTATCCAACATAATGCTATAGGCTAACTTTAGACTGATGTTGTATGGAAAGATGCTGTATGAGTCTTTCAGGACAGCTTCCATACTTAGCGTCATATCGACTGATGTTTTACTTGCTGTATGAAGACACTTTATACTTTCGCTGTATGTTGGCACTATTAGAGGTCTTCGATACAGGATTGTTTAGTCAAACAATATCGTTTGTCTTTGGAACAGCGGCTTTGCTGTATGTTGGCTCTTTATCAAAACTCGATACAGGATTTGTTTATCCCAACACCAAGTCTGTGCCTCGGAAGGCTCGATGACCAACTCGCAAAAATGAACCCGGTGTCCCTCGAGTCCGCACTTGAAACATGTTACTGACGGAGAAAGACAATGTGCGCGAACATGCCCCGACACATTGCAGTTAAAACACCTCCTAGCTTTACCAGGAGTCAAAGCTGACGACTTGGAACTCTCAGTCCCACGCCTCAAGCGATGGAGCTTCACATCAGAAAGACTACAATGTTGGCGCTCACGGTTGGATCAATCACTTGTTGCATCCTGACCACATGATCACAAGCCATGTGTCACCGTAGTTTCTCTTAGGCTCTCACGGTTGGATCAATCGCTTGTTGCATCCTGACCACATGATCGCATGCCATGTGTCACCGTAGGCCCCGCCCACATCCACACATTCACACACATAGCACAATACAACAGAGATATCCGAACAATTCACCCAGAGGCATCAAACACTTAGCAAAACCCAACGTCAAACCACAACACATCGAAATGTGGCAATATATGTACACACGCATTACCAAGCGCAACATCAACACCAAACATATCCGTAGGATTCACATAGTCATTTACGAAACACACCATTCGCAAAATGCATACGGGTTTTGAAAGAGAGCCTTTAATGAGGCTAAACCGAATATTTTGAAAGTTCATTTCAAACAATCAAGCAAACATGTCAAGACGATCACAGATCATCATATCTTCGAAATAAGAATTGTATGGACAAGGTACTTGCCTCGAATAACCACAAACGCGGAGAATCGATCCAAGTAGGATGGCACAAACCGACTATAAACCCGCCGACTCCGCCGAACGCTAACCCGCGGCAAAGAAACTACGAATGACAACAACCACAATGAAAATGAATTCCATAGCACGACCCAAAGCCGTTGAATTGAAGGAACGAACGACGAAAGTTCAAGGTTTTCCCCCAAAATGGCCAAGAACACGAATCGACCGACCAAAACATGAAAACGAAATTCCAAATACAATCCATAGGATATGTTTAACAACATCATTTAACAACAATCGGTTCGTCAAAATCGGATAGAAAACGAGATCGAGAACAAAACTCCCCAAAAAGTCAACTCTAGGGATTCAAGAAAAATACCTTGATTCGGCGAAGAACAATGGATTAGATGATGTTATAATCACCTAGGATGCTCCAAAACACCTTTGGATTAAGCAAAAATCGGCCAAGATCGTGATCCCTAGTCGCCCTTGGCTCAACCCCGCGGAGAGGAGGAGAAATGAAGTGGAAATGATATTTCACGACTGCTGTCCAGTTTATATACACTGGACAGCTTAGCGTGCGCTAATCTTTAAGATTAGCGTGCGCTATCGAGGCATCGAAATAAAAATCCGTGACCAAAATACACTGTTAGCGTGCGCTAACCACAAATATTAGCATGCGCTAACGAGACTTTCAAACCCAATCCACTAGCTCCTGGACTGCCCTGAACTACCAGGTAGCGTGCACTAGACAGGACAAATAGCGTGCGCTAAGCAGACGATAGCGCGCACTATCTACCAACCTCAACGTGCGCTAACAAGACACCAATCCCAGTCCAGTAGCTCCTGGACTGCCCCGAACTACCAGTTAGCGTGCGCTACCACAACTGTAGCATGCGCTAACTACATCACCTTAGCGCGCGCTAGACAATAAGCGTAGCGTGCGCTATCGACTCAGAGAGACAGCAACAGAACATCTCAGAAATGGGTATGACGACAGATACCCACAACTTTGGGAAATTACAAAACGGTCCCAAATATCCGAAAAATCACGATATGACAACGAATAATAAAACCGAAGCTCACAACACGTATAACAACGTTAAATGAACTTACGAGAAACCCGAAACAACAATTTCGAACGAGATTCGCAAGAATCAAACTCAAGCGCGGAAAAGTCGCCTAAGAACACGGAACTCAACAAAACGACACCGAAACGAACTCGGACTTCAAAAAGTGCAGAATTAAATATTCTCAGAATGACGAAATGTTCACAAGCGAGCCGTTAAAATGGACTACTTCCAAAAAAGAAATTTACCAAAAATCGAAAATCGCGAATATTACAACATGGACTATGAACGACCAGTCAATATGACTCAAGATGGACGTCACGATACGCCCGACCCGGAAATGTGTCCGTGTACAAGCCACCCACGGGTATCGATCGAATACACATCTGGTCTCGTACCTAATCAGTCTCACGAAGTACGTCTCGTGTGCATGGTTCAATATGAGGTCGAAACCAACACATGCTACACGTGCCCGCCCTGAAAATCCTACACATGACCGATCAGAATGTATCTGACTCCAGATACTTCACGACGTAACATGACAACGAAACTCTAAGAAACGCATATCCAATAAGAATTGGAAGATTTCCCAAGTGAGCAACGATAGCTCGATCATGAAGGACTGACACGACCATAATGTAGTATTCCTGTCGGACAACAGTTCACAGAATGCTCGACAATGCATATAATATTAGCACATAAACCCCAAGGCCACAGCCGAGGGTCATAGAAGCATCTACTCAAGAATACTCCGGACCGTGGGTGCCATATTCTGGTCTTATCCCTCAATACATTACATGCAATCACAAAATACCCCAAGGTCGCAACCAAGGGTCACGAAAGCATCTACACAGGAATACTCTGGAATGTGGGTGCCATTTAGGTCTTATCCCTCAACACATCGGCCCATCAAATTACAGTTCAAAGAAAGAGCACATCACAAAGTACACTAAACAACGATGCACACTCATCACATGAAACATTAACACACACATATACAACAATGCAACAGGATAATTATCATAATTCAGCAATGCTAAATTACCTCAAAGCCGAAGACACTAACCTTTCCACGACCAACATCCCTGAACGAATACACAGTTGTACGAATAGTCCAGAACGAAGTACAGTTCATCACTATCAACAATCCATCAGCTCGAGATCAATGTCGGCACGGTAAACTGTCCTCGATATCCAACATTTCATATAATAGACCAAGGATAATTCACATCTCCGTTTCCACTAGACATCTTTAAATCATATACTTTATGATTTATCCCAGTCCAAGCATAATATACATACCATCATTTCGACAATTCATATTCATAATATCATTGCTATATGAATCATAAATGAAATGAAATCAAAACCATTTATTAAATATTATGAAATGAGCAAGCATAACTTTCCTCGATGCCGATACGACCAAGCCGTTACAAATTCCCTTGCTTTCATCCGCGAGATCCTCAGCCCCGACCAAAAGCAATCTACAAACTCTTCAACCTCAACCGCACACAACGGTCATAATCGACGATCAATTATCGCAACCTATTGGAGTAATCTATTAACACACATTTGATAATAATCAATCACCGATATAATCAACCAATCAAACTCAACGGCTCAACAATACCTCGATCAATATACCAAATCGAATAATCTGACTCGAGAAATACGAATTCATATCCAAGATACAAGCCGCAAGTTTGATATCCATGATTAACAATCAATATATCGATCAACAAGTCCAACGGTTCCACAATATCCGAATAAGGCAAATCCGAACAACCCAAATCAATCAACTACAATACGATTCCATAATCTGATAATCATATCAACGATCAACTTATATTACATAACATACTCTATTCCGAATTCAACCTCCTAGGTGAATTAACAAAATTTCTCCTTATTCATATTTGTAAATTCACATTAAAATATTACTACTGACATAATCGACAGTCCGAACTATCCAAATAGTTCAATACCATTGATAATCATGTTCTAAGATTAACCATAACCTTTTCGGGTTCATCCTTATTGTCATGATTCAAATTCCATCAAGAACATATGAAATCAACTACTACAATCACATAATATTGGTCTTTAATTATCAAATCCATGTTTTATAATAACAACTATTATATATCCTATCACATATTCCCCCTTTGATGTGATATATAACATGAACACCAAGAACACCATGATTCCATAATCATGTTCATATCAAACAACATAATCGAAGGCATATATCATCGTATTCTCTAACGTACAATTCACATAACCTCAAGAATCACAACAACACCACCATAACCATCATCATACGAAGAAAAACATCAATAGCAATATCAAAATCCGAATCAGGGAGAGGAGTTATCCAACATACCTCTTGAAGAAGAGCCACAACGATCACAGTTCAAGAAACATCAAGGATTCCAAACCTAAAGCTTCAAATCAACTCATCAAGGTCTTAACCAATGTATAAGGGTCAGAAATAGGATTACGAGTGAAGAGGAATGAAGTTTGGGCAGAAAAGATATGTTTCCTCTCGTGAGGAAATGAAAGACCGACCTTTGTTATATAATCTGCCCAGCACGTTACGTATGTTAACACCCATCATTAACATACGTAAGACCTCCTAACATATGCTACATGTCCTATATAACGTACATTATTGGCATCCAGAGCTTACTGCCTTATTTCGTACCTTGTATTACGTATGTAATACCCGCACCGTAACGTACGTAACACACAGTTGACTTGCTACAGTAACATACTTGCTTAACGTACGCAATGGCATATCCTTAACGTACGTAATGCTCGAGTTTGACTCGTCTGTCCACATCCGCGCCGAAAGTTGCCGACACTAGGCCCACTTGCCGACCACAACTCAGACATGTTCGATTCTCTTCATAACGTATGTTATGTACCCAACCTAATGTACGTAAGCTCCTCTGCTTAGCGTACGCTACGCTTGCACCTTTTCGTACGTAAGCTCCTATGATTAACGTATGTAATGGCTTTTATACTTGGCCATTTTTGCTCTTATTTGTCATCCCAATATACCGAACATGTACACGCGACATACTGAATACAGATACTCGTTCCGATAACGTTCTCATACGGTACACCTGATGCACGATATCCTCAATCACAATTGTCGACCAAGTATGACAATTATACAAATACTCATACAGTATATCCGACATCGAAGGACATATCAAGCATGTAATATCCTAGAATTAAAAATAACCTCGATAGATATACTGGTACAACTGTCACAATTCCCAAAAATATTGAAAGTATACACGAACCGGTAAAATCCCGAAAGCCATTTAAAGATACACACGCACGGATATATCATACTGAAATACATTTGCAGCGGAATCATAACGACCAGAAAAAAATACTCGAATCCCGAATAACTATGCCATAGCCAGTATCACCCGAGAAGCTCACCCCTTCACGGTCGCTACTAGCTCGATCTCCGAGTACCTAAAAGATAAAGCCCACGACGAGGTCAGCCACAATACTCAACAATGATAATGATCACATCAACATAAACAATTACATATCAATGTATCTACAAGGTAAGAATACTTCCCATATACTCATACCGTAGCAACCTTACCAATTCGTGGTAACTCATATCAAATCAACCTTTATCTCAATCCACACTCTGCATTCTCAAGTGATGGATGAATTCAAATATAACCATCTGTACTGTATTCAAACAATGCCAAGATTCTCAAAACATAAATATATTTTCAATATAGAATAATCCATCGCTGTCCAATTCTGTCTGCTGGGTCGCACAATCGAATCTCAATATGATAAAACCGATAATACACAATACATCTGTAGATCAACTGTCTCGAGACAATGACGAGTCCCGGGTAACAATACAAAGTATGAATGCTCACTCAAGCAATAATGATAAACAACCAATGCGTCAAACGGGAATATGTTAACACCACACAAGATCACCAAAGGAGTGGTAAACTCCATCAAGATCAAATAAGAGGCCGGCACGACCGAGAATACCAACGACAAGGTAAACTCCCACAAAACCAATAAAGGATCAACGAGGCCCAAGAATACCAATGATAAGGTAAACACCAAACAGGATCAATAAAGGATCAACACGACCAAGAATTCAAACGATATGGTAAACTCCAAACGAGATCAATAGAGTTCGATAACGAACGAGAATACCAACGATATGGTAAACTCCAACAAGATCAATAAATTTCGATAACCAACGAGAATACCAACGATATGGTAAACTCCAACAAGATCAATAAAGTTCGATAACAAACGAGAATACCAACGATATGGTAAACTCCAACAAGATCAATAAAGTTCGATAATCAACGAGAATACCAACGATATGGTAAACTCCAACAAGATCAATAAAGTTCGATAACAAACTAGAATACCAACAATATGGTAAACTCCAACAAGATCAATAAAGAACCACATGGCCAGATATACGAGAGAATAAAATCACCAAACCTATATAAATCACTCATATGGGATATCGAATACAAACTCGACTATCGAACATATCCGACCATACATGTGTAACACCCCCAATCCGCTCAGGGATATTACACGCCGTAGAACCTTTCCTCAAGGATCTACCAGGCTGGTAACAACATCGAACATCAAAACAATGCCTTTAAGGCTAAAGTGACTCAGTATACCGATTTGGTCTTTCAATTAATACATACAACTCAATCTCAATACGTGCCCACGCAGGGGTCAAATACAACATACTCCCGTACAACGGGGAAAAATACTGCAGCGAAAATAAAATAAAATTGAACCAATACAACAATGTACGGGTCCTCATGTGATTAGTATCAATCATCTTTCATCATCCTTCATGCCGACCCTGTGTTATGCTCCCCAAAACTTGAATGCAATACAGACATCCACCTCCCGATTACTCGGGGGTTAGCAAAATTCCACTATTTTGCTAGTGCAAGTACAATGTGCAAATACAAGTCATACAAATCATATTCCAATAATAACAACCAGGAATCCTCAAAGATTCAAACATAACGATAATACTTCCCGAGGCAAGAGTTTAGGTAAAGCTTTCCAAATTCGAAAGATCTCAAATCATGAGAACAGTTTGAAAAAGAATGGTTTAAAATGTCCTCGGGAGTTCTAACGGAAAACAATTTAGGATTATTGAATCCTTCTCTTTTCAAAAGCAACAGGGGTCACAGCCCAAAGATTTGCTTTCACAAATAAAAAACAACAACAATTCACAAGGTCATAACCCACGTCACGTGTCCTCGACGGACATAAAATCAGCACAAACTCGTGAATCCAGAGTGAAGTCATAGATTCCCTCGAGGCCTCGTTGGACCCTCCCGAGGTGAGCAAAACACATTCACAAATCATATACACACCAGTGTGATCACTTGCCATGACATCTCATGGTTGGATCAATCACTTGTTGTCTCCTGACCATATGATCACATGCCATATGTCACCGTAGGTAAATTCTCTCTATAATATTTCGGTTTTATAACAGTAGAGATATATTTTTAAGTGAATAAAATAAATGAGAGGTATATTCGTAGTATTTTAAGTGGGGTTATTTTTATTTATGAAAAGACTGTGGACAGTTTAAGAAGAGGTAATAAGACCACACTTTTGTGGACAGCTCGAGTATTATTTATTGGTGTATAGTCCGTCGAATTTTGACGAAAAATTATTTTACGTTGGAATTTCTAAGTAGAAATTTAAAAATCAATTTAACATTTAGCTAAGATTCTTCAACCATACGGAATCATTCACTGCGGAAGAACTCAACAACGAACCAAACGATAAGATAGGTATCCAACCAAAAGCGGATAGTAATACCCAGAATGTCGAGTCTATCCCACTCGGATCAATTAGAAATTATATACTCGTACCTGTCTCAAACTCGATTTAAAAGTGAATTTACTAATCAGTATTGTTATATCCGCTAATTACCCAAACCCAATTAAATTTATAAGTATTGTTATATCCGCTAATTACCCAAACCCAATTAAATTTATAAAATTTAAATAACCAAATATAATATGTTACATTAGTTGATTATCCGTCTCAACAAACAATGAATATGATAACGTAAATATTTTTAATAGATAGCATACATGTCAAAATATTTTAAAAATCACAATAATTTGGGGTTTACACAATCTACAAAATGTACTTGATTCCGAGCACGAGCACGAATCTAATCGAACGACCTTTTGGAAATTTCCGAGACCGAAAATATTGTGCCTCTACGTATCACGCATCGGAAGATGACCGGAAAATATTTCTATCAACTTATACTCTAACTATACGGCTAGAAGTTGATAGAATTAGCTTAGTTTTAATTTTATAAACACTCGAAGTATTTAATAAAATTACTTTCTCTCAAAATCACACCTAGAATATAGGTGTAATACTTAAAAAAATTCTCTCTCCCTCTCCTCAAACTCACGGCTCAATCATACATGTGGAGGAGGATGAAGTTGTTTTATAACAACAAAAAAACTCACTCCACACTTCATTCCGAAACTCCATAATTGTTTATACACCATGTATAAATAATAGTATCACATATCTCATGAAATCTCACTTTGAGACAAAATGAAATGATACACCAAATATGGTGGGGTTTGGGGCGGCCAAGATGAAAGAAAAATAGTGTCAGTTTGTTTCGGTCAATGAAATGGGCCATTGTGTATCTAGTCTGATAGATAAATCTTGGACGTTCCAATATTAATACAATTAATTGATCCAATTAATTAATTACATTAAAAAATAAATACTCTAAAAATTAATATGAATAAAATTAATTATCCAGTAACTTATTTAAACGAGACCTATTATACTTATCCAATAAATTAAATTAGACATCTAATGTCCAATATTAATCAAGAGAGTTTAAGCTAAAATAATCTGTCGTCAATTCCTGTGCCGCGAATTTGTAGGTTCGACTGAGTTAGCATTGGGAGGATCCAATGAGTGTTGGCACCATCTAGCCAGTCCCGCAGCCCACACCGTAACCTAACTGAGAACGAATGATAGAATCATTCAAAACTATTATGTCGTGAATACAGTACATGTATAAACCCTTCAATCATATGATCCGGTCATGTATTAGGGTCACGGTAATGTCAAACCCTATAGTAACTTGACTTTATGCATGTTAATGCAAACCGAGATCATCGAGCTCTCGTGTATCAAATACAACTAGCTCTAAATGCTTTAGCCAAAGACTTATGATCTCATTTGCCATTATCTGCATGGGCATTTGTCTGCTCTCTTACAAGAGAAAGAATCATATCTTGATATGTAGTAGAGACTGCTACTTGCCCATAAGTTACACTTCGAGGTTGACCCCACCAACCGGTGATTGAATCGAACTACTCTAATGACTAATTTAATGACACAAGTACATCTCCTACTGAAACCTCACGCCAAAGGGTCACGTATACCTGTCACAACCTTTCGATTCAGTCATTGACAATCCCAGAGTGAAATACATAGGACCGAATCGAGGTGAGTCGAGTTCGAGTATACTAATCTCATTAGCATACCTATAACGTGTGCTCCCACTAATCCTTAGTGAAGACAGGCACTCTACATGTCAAAGTACATGTCATACAAGTCTTGTCTAAACTTTCTATCTAGTCAAATTTGAGGTGCGAACCGATTAAGCATTCAAACCCTAAACACTTCAAGTGCTTATCTCTTTATCTCCATAAGGAGTGGAATGTTTTCTCTCAAATGCAAGGACTATTATTATATATACCAAATCACAATGCCAGTGATATACAATAATATAGAAATGATAAATACCTTATTTAATTTAATATTCATAATTACAATACAATACTCTCACTCTCTCATCCTCTGAGTGACATTCGAGGGCATATTCCTAACAATCTCCCACTTGCACTCAATGCCACAAACTATGGTATCTAATACTTGTAACACCCCCAAGACGTTCAGGGCATATTACAGCGTTGTGGATCCCACACTTTGGAATCCACCAGGCTAACGTACCAAACCGACATTTGACAAAATACAAACATCATCAACATACACACGATTCCATGATTCAAGAAATTCAAAACAAAAGACTTAACTCAACAATACCATTCAATATCAAATATTTCCCAAAATGGGTACACAACGATAATAAATTCAAGAAGGAAGTACTCGAGTACTTAAGCAAATGACATAATGAATAAATTTAAAAAGACATGACACCAAACGGACGACTACTGAACAAAATCACTCTTGCCCATCATCCTCGTACGGCCCGCATGCTCGCTCGCCTCCATGACCTATACCTGGAATACAAAAGTATTTCCCCCATTTAAGGGGTTAGCGACAACTGCTAGTGCAAGTACAATCCATTTGAACTACCATTCTAATCAGATGAAATATGCGCCAAAATCATTTTAGAAAACATTTATATTCCGGAATATCACGGTGCACAATCACAAAACACATTTCTCCAACAAAAACATTTCAAAGTTAACCGTTGGTACGAGACTCACGGCCACCATACCCCGCAGAGGCCCGTCGGACCATCCCTGGGTGGTTAACCCTTGTTCGCAATACGCACACACACGTCAATACGTATCCCCAGAAGCCCCGCAGACCATCCCTGGGTGAACATACACATATACATCCACAACATACACGGGAAGCCATAATCCAAATACTAGAATATGCAAACAAATGTAAAGTACTTGTCTTTGAGATATTTTTGACGAAACGGGAACGAACAACGACTACGATTAACCGGGAGGGAACATGACCGTTCCTAAATGAAGTATTAACACAACTCAGTCCTATATGATAACAATAATCGAATGGAATATGCCCACAACCCCGATTACAAGCTATGACAACATACGTACAATTGATACGGGCGAGGGTTTTCACAAAACCTCCCCGAATCAACAATCTACGGATTAAATGCAATGGAATCGGATTAGGAATCACCCAATAACAATAATCGATAAGGAATATTACAACATAACCGAAAAATTCGAGTTTAAACAAGCAAAACCCGAAAACCCTCCAAAATTGACAAAGTTAGGGTTCTAAGCCATTTACCTCGGATTCGGATGGTGTAGGGTGATTTCGTTGATGATAATATGTTACCACAACACTACGGTGATGATAAATGAAGAACACACGGATTGAAAGTGGTGGAAATCGCCCCTGGAGGTTTTCTGGTGTGGCCCGACGAAGAAAACGAAAGGAGAGGATGGAATGAGGTTTCTGACCTCTGCCTGCTGTTTTAAAACAGCGGGCTGTTACGGCCGTAACAAGGGGTGACTTACGGCCGTAACATGGCCAAGCTTACGAACGTAATGAATGGGGTGTTACGGTCGTAACACCCTACTTGACAGCAGTCTGAGAAGCTGCTGTCCAAACCATCCCAAACGACCCCGAAACCCGGACCTGCTAACGAACCAAAAATATGGTTACGAAGTATTCTCGATGACGAATCTAAGCGCTAAAAGGAAACACAATTCCGACTTCCCAAAGGTTCGGAATTCGACGACGGGAGTAATTTCCCTTAATTTTAAGGAAATTACAAAACGGCCCAAACATTCGAAAATCACGATACGACGTCGGATTAACAAACCGAAACTCACAACACGAACAACTCAACCATACGAACTCATGTAAATAAAGAAACAATGAAAACGAGCGAGTTTTACGATAATCGAACGTACATACGACAAGATCATAACATAAGGCAAAATCACGTTAAAACGCATCTGAAACTCCACTAAATGGAAAAACACCAAGAATAAAATAGATTCAAAACGTCGAAATGGTTACCAACGAGTCGATGAAAAAAAACATACACTAAAAATGGAAATTGCTAAAAATGGAAAAGTACGGATATTACATTCTCCCCCTCTAAAAAGAAGTTTCGTCCCAAAACTTAAGAATCAAAAAGTTCGGGGTGTCTCGCACGCATATCCTCCTCCAATTCCCATGTTGCTTCTTCCACTCCATGCCTCGACCATTGCACTTTAACCAAGGGAATGGTTTTGTGCCTTAAATATTTGTCCCGACGTTCCAAAATCTTCACCGACCTCTCCTCAAACGTAATGTTCTTCTCGATCTCTACGTCCCCGAAGTCAATAACATGAGTCGGGTCCGGAACATACTTCCTCAACTGAGAGACGTGAAATACACTATGCACATGACTCAACGACGGAGGCAATGCCAAACGGTACGCTAACTCGCCAACTCTCTCTAATATCTCGAAAGGTCCAATATACCTTGGACTGAGCTTCCCCTTTTTCCCAAAACGGAAAACTCCCTTCGACGGAGACACTCTCAACAATACATGATCCCCTACCTCAAACTCCAAGGGTCGACGCCTCACATCCGCATAAGACTTTTATCGACTCTGAGCCGCCAACATCCTCTCTCTAATCAAATCGACTTTCTTCCTCGTTTCTAACACAAGATCCGGCTCGGTGCCAACTAAATCGGATGGCTCATCCCAACATATCGGTGATCGACACCGTCGGCCGTAAAGCGCCTCGTACGGTGCCATCTTAATCGACGTCTGCCAGCTATTATTATAAGTAAACTCTATCAGGGCCAGATGCTCCTCCCAGTCACTACTCCAGTCCAACGCACACGCGTGTAACATATCCTCGAACGTCTGAATGGTACGCTCGGACTGCCCGTCGGTCTGAGGATGGAAAGATGTGCTCAAACGCAAACGTGTCCCCAATGCCTTATGCACCGCCTACCAAAAATGCGATACAAACCGGCCATCTCTATCCGAAATAATAGTCTTCGACGTACCATGAAGTCTCACGATCTGTGCGATAAAAATACGAGCCAATTTTTCTGCACCCCAAGTGTCCTTGATGCCCAGAAAATGTGCCGACTTAGTCAGTCGGTCCACGATCACCCACACCATATTCATTCCAGTCTTCGTCCTCGGCAGATTCGTGACAAAATCCATCGAGATATCCTCCTACTTCCATTCCAGAATGGGAAGTGGTTTTAACAACCCGGCTGGCCGCTGATGCTCGATTTTGACTTGCTGACAAGTCAAACACTTAGCTACAAACTGAACTACCTCATTTTTCATGTCATTCCACCAGAAATTCTTCCTCAAATCCTTATACATTTTACTCGAGCCCGGATGGACCGAGTAAGGTGACGCATGAGCCTCTCGCAAAATACCCTGTCTCAATTCCAAGTCGTTCGGAACACACAGCCGACCTTGGAATCGTAATACACCATCCTCATGAACCACGAATCATGGGGCTTTCCCCTTCACCACATTCTCGCGGAGCTGAATAAACATCGAATCTTCCAACTGCCTCGATTTAATATCGTCGACTAGAGATGAAGAGATCTCAAGAGTGCGCAACTGACCGGAACTCCCTGGTAGCACAACCTCCACCCCCAACCCTATCAACTCTCGCTGGAGCCCTGACTGGGCCGTGAGTAACTAAAGTGCCCGAAGTGATATCGATTTCCGACTCAAGGCATCTGCCACCACATTTGCCTTGCCCGAATGATAAAGGATCTCGAGATCGTAATCCTTAATCAACTCCAACCACCTTATCTGTCTCATATTCAGTTCCTTCTGCGTGGAAATATACTTTAGGCTCTTGTGATCGGTAAAAATCTGACACGACGAGCCATACAAGTAATGACGCCAAATCTTCAATGCAACCACAACTGCGGCCAACTCAAGATCGTGGGTAGGGTAATTCAACTCGTACGGTTTCAACTTACGGGAAGCATAGGCAATCATCTTCCCATGCTGCATGAGTACACATCCAAGCCCTTGGCCTGAAGCGTCGCTATAAACTGAGAAACCCTCATTACCACTCGGTAAAGCCAATACGGGAGCGGTCGTCAACCGCTTTTTCAACTCCTCGAAACTCTTATGCCTCTCATCCGTCCACACAAACTTCTCTGACTTCTGCAATAACTGGGTAAGCGGTCGAGCGAGCTTATAGAACCCCTCGACAAACTTACGATAATACCCGGCCAAACCCAGAAAACTACGAACTTCTTTCATATTCTTGGGCGGCGCCCAATCCAACACTGCCTCTATCTTATGCGAGTCCACACGAATACCCTCGGCCGAGATCACGTGGCCGAGAAACATAACCTCCCGCAACCAAAACTCACACTTTGAGAACTTCGCATAAAGGTGCTGAGTTCTCAAGATTCCCAACACTATATGCCAATGACGTGCATGCTCTTCCTCGCTCCTCGAGTAAATCAGAATATCGTCGATAGAGATGACTACACATTTATCGAGATATTCGATAAAGACTTTGTTCATTAACTACATGAATATGGCTGGGGCGTTGGTTAGCCCAAATGGCATAACCACAAACTCATAGTGGCCGTATCTCGTCCGAAAGGCCGTCTTCGGAATATCGGAATCCTTCACTCGGAGCTGGTAATACCCCGATCTCAAATCAATCTTCGAAAACATGGTTGCCCCTTGTAATTGGTCAAACAAGTCATCAATCCTCGGGAGCAGATACTTGTTTTTTATAGTCACTTTGTTCAACTCTCGATAAGTGACCTATCCTTCTTCTTTACCAACAAGACCGGTGCGCCCCAAGGCAAAGCGCTCGGTCGGATATAACCCATGTCTAGCAACTCTCCCAACTGTTTCTTAAACTTAAGCATTGGGCAGGCGCCATGCAGTATGGCATCCTAGAAATTAGAGCCGCACCCGGCTCTAAATCAACAGTAAACTCAACCTCACGGTCTGGTGTCAAACCCGGAAATTCATCTGGAAAGACGTCAGGATACTCACTCACTACTGGAATAGACGAGAGCTCGACTCCCCCTTCTTCTGATCTCAAGGCATAACACCAGTAACCAGTGCAACCCACTCGAAGGAGTTTCACTGCTTTCATGGTGCTGATTAGGAATCTCTGACTACTCCGCTTGCGTCCCACAAAAGAATGCTCGGTACCGTCAGAGGCTAACATCGAAATGGTTCTCGCTCTATAATTCATGATCGCCCCATATCGGTCTAGCCAATCCTCTCCAAGAATCAAGTCTTCACCCCTAATGTCTACCACAATCAAATTATAAGACCAATCCCTCCCCGCAATACTCACCGGAAAATCTCTAATCTCATGATCCCCACGATACTATCTCCACTAGGCAGTTTAATAACAAACGGTTCACATGCAACTAGACAATCAACATGCAGACGACGTACACAATCCTGAGATATGAAAGAATGCGTAGCACCACTATCGAATAACACGGAAACAGGATGATCAAGGATGTGAACGGTACCTGTAGCCACCGTCGCGTCAGGATCTCCTGCTCGTCTCATCTCATATACACGGGGTGGAACAGACCCCGCACTAGAAGATCCCCCTCTAGAAGGCTGCCCACGTCCTCGACCTCTGCCAAAACTCTGCTGAGGTTGATTAACTGCCGGCGTCTGATTCACACTCGGTTCTCTCGTAGCCGGGGCTGACTCGCATCTCCACAAAACTTAGCACGATGCCCCATCCGACCGCAAGTAAGACACTGAATCGGAGGCCTGTCACACTCACTCATCATGTGTCCGGGACGACCACAGTTAAAGTAGGTAGGACCACGAACGGAAATAGTCGGAGCAGATTTAGAACCATTTCCTCGCCCAAATGACGGGGACTGATTCCCGAAGACTCGCGAACTAGACTGAGTCTTCTGATACCCGCCAGACTTACCTCCCGAAAACTGACCGAAGGTCTTCTGTTTCTTACCCCCGGTTACCGTCTCTATCGCAGAAAACGACATCTCATAAGCCATCGCTTTGTTCTGATAATCCTCAAAGTTGTGCACCCGAGACCAGACATGTAGTGACGAACCCTCGGCTTCATCCGCATATCAAAGTGGCGGATCTTATCTAACTCATCTCGGACCTTATTTCTCACATAATGAAGCTGCTGATTGTAGTCCTTTATCGCCCATGAAATAGGAACATCCTGGGGTTTTGCCTCAAAGAAGGCTCGAATCCTCCCCTCTTTTACTGGCCACGGACAATATTCGTCCTCCATCAACTCTCGGAACTCTTCCCACGTGGCTGCCCGATCACGTGGTTTCACTGCTTGCCACCATGTTGCCGCCTCCTTGGCGAGGAAGTACTGAGCGATGGGTACCTTCCTCTCCTCGGAGCAGTTAGCCGCCTCGAACACCTTCTCCATCTCGAATAACCAACTCTCCCAACCAGAAGGGTCGGAAGTACCATCAAACTGCGGAGGACGCATACGAATCACGTCCTGAAGTAACTTATCGGTGTCGGAACCAGTAAGCGGAACAGGGTTAGCATTAGCTTGGCCGAACAAGACTGACTGAGTCAGTAGCGTCATATGGTTCGCTACTTGTTGTAAAATATTCGCTACTCCGATATTCTCATGAGCATTGCCGAAACTAGCAGACTGATCCTGCTGGCCCTCGGCGTTAAGCGGGATACTATTCGACAAAGAAGGTGTTGCCGAACCAGCCCCTAAGCTTTCGGACATGGCCGCACCACCGGCTGCGCCACGTCCCCTACCGCGTCCGCGACCGCGTCCGCGTCCTCTACCAGCAGGCATTCTGAAGAAGTAACGGGTAAGTACAATTCAAACGCAATACACAACATGACACTAAGAAAGGAACAGAACATGATGACGTAACGAGTTGAGTTAGGAAAAACTTACGAGCACCGGCGTACTGAGATGATGACGTAGTAGTGATACTGTTCAAAAACGACACTCAACTAGACCTAAACAACCAACAACCTAGGTATCCATAAACCTAAACTCCGATACCATATTCTGTAACACCCCCAAGACGTTTAGGGCATACGTACCACACCGACATTCGACAAAAGACAAACATCATCAACATACACACGATTCCATGATTCAAGACATTCAAAACAAAAGACTGAACTCAACAATACCATTCAATATCAAATCTTTCCCAAAACGGGTACACAACGATAATAAATTCAAGAAGGAAGTACTCGAGTACTAAAGCAAATGACATAATGAATAAATTTAAAAAGACATAATGAATAAATGACATAATGAATAAAGCAAATGACATAATGAATAAATGACACCAAACGGATGACTACTGAACAGAATCACTCTTGCCCATCATCCTCATACGGCCTGCATGCTCGCTAGCCTCCATGACCTGTATATGAAATACAAAAGTATTTCCCCCATTTAAGGGCTTAGCGACAACTGCTAGTGCAAGTACAATCCATTTGAACTACCACTCTAATCAGATGAAATATGCGCCAAAATCATTTTAGAAAACATTTATATTCCAGAATATCACGGTGCACAATCACAAAACACATTTCTCCAACAAAACATTTCAAAGTTAACCGTTGGTACGAGACTCACGGCCACCGTACCCCGCAGAGGCCCCGTCGGACCATCCCTGGGTGGTTAATCCTAGTTCGCGATACGCACACACAAGGCAATACGTTTCCCCAGTGGCCCCGTCAGACCATCCATGGGTGAACATACACATATACATCCACAACATACACGGGAAGCCATAATCCAAATACTAGAATATGTAAACAAATGTAAAGTACTTGCCTTTGAGACATCTTCGACGAAACGGGAATGAAAAACGACTACGATTGATCGGGAGGGAACACGACCATTCCTAAATGAAGGATTAACACAACTCAGTCCTATTCGATAACAATAATCGAATGGAATACGCCCATAACCCCGATTACAAGCTATGACAACATACGTACAATTGATACGGGCGAGGGTTTTCACAAAACCTCCCCGAATCAACAATATGCGGATTAAACGCAACAAAATCGGATTGGGAATCACCCAATAACAATAATCGATAAGGAATATTACAACATAACCGAACAATTCGAGTTTAAACAAGCAAAACCTGAAAACCCCCCAAAATTGACAAAGTTAGGGTTCTAAGCCATTTACCTCGGATTTAGATGGTCTAGGGTGATTTCGTTGATGATAATATGTTACCACAACACTACATTGATGATTGAAAGTGCTGGAAATCACCCCTGGAGGTTTTCTGGTGTCGCCCGACGAAGAAAACGAAAGGAGAGGATCGAATGAGGTTTCTGACCTCTGCCCGCTGTTTTAAAACAGTGGGCTATTACGGCCGTAACAAGGGGTGACTTATGGCCGTAACATGGCCAAGCTTACGGCCGTAACGAATAGGGTGTTACGGCCGTAACACCCTACTGGACAGCAGTCTGAGATGCTGCTGTCCAAACCGTCCCGTACGACCCCGAAACCCGGACCTGCTAACGAGCCAAAATATGGTTACGAAGTATTCTCGATGATGAATCTAAGTGCTAAAAGGAAACACAATTCCGACTTCCCGAAGGTTCGGAATTCGACGACGGAAGTAATTTCCCTTAAGTTTAAGGAAATTACAAAATGGCCCAAACGTTCGACAATCACGATACGATGTCGGATTAACAAACCGAAACTCACAACACGAACAACTCAACCATACGAACTCATGTAAACAATGAAACAATGAAAACGAGTGAGTTTTACGATAAAACGTACATACGACAAGATCATAACATAAGACAAAATCACGTAAAAACACATCCGAAACTCCGCTAAATGGAAAAACACCAAAAACAAAATAGATTCAAAACGTCGAAATGGTTACAAGCGAGTCGATGAAAAAAAACATACACTAAAAATGGAAACTGCTAAAAATGGAAAAGTACGGATATTACAATACCCATACTCTCTAGATGTCCCTCTAAGACCTTCTGAGATAGTGGCTTGGTTAGCGGATAAGCAACATTATCTGCTGTGTTTATTCTCTGTAGTGTAATATTCCCTTTCTGAACCATTTCTCTAACAAAATGATACTTTCTCTCAATGTGTTTGGTGTTGTGGTGAGCCCTAGGCTCCTTAGACTGCGCAACAGCTCCATCGTTGTCAAAAAATAGCGCCACGGGCCGATCTGAGTTAGGAACCACTTGAAGTTTCTCAATGAACTTCTTAATCCAAAACGCCTCTTTACCAGCCTCCGTGGCTGCCTGATATTTAGCTTGACATGTGGAAATCGCAGTCGCACTTTGTTTTTCACTTCTCCAAGATACTGCTCCACCATTCAGATTAAAGATATACCTTGATGTGGACAAATGTGCATCCATGTCTCCCGAAAAATCTCAGTCCGTATAATTTGATCAATCCCGATAGAGAAGCATACCTAGAATATAGGTGGCTTCTCCCAAGTCTTTCATTGAGAACTTATTAGAAAGTCAAGCTTTCACATAACGCAACATTCCTACGTCGTTTCTTATCAGTATAATGTCATCCACATATAGTACCAAGAACGCAGTTTTGCGCTCACTAACCTTCTTGTAAATATATGGCTCCTATTTATTTTTGACAAAATCAAACTCTTTGACTGTCTCATCAAAATGAATATTCTAACTTCGTGAAGCCTGCTTCAGTCCATAGATGGCATGTTGAAGCTTGCATATTTTATGAATGTTGGCCTCACATATGAATCCCTTAGGTTGTCCATATTATCCTCCACGAGGTATCCATTTAGGAACGTCGTTTTCACATCCATTTGCCATATTTTATTATTAAAATGGGCTGCTATTTGCAAGCATCATGCGAATAGACTTTATCATGGCTACAGGCGAAAATGTCTCAAAGTATTCGATTCCCTCTATTTGGGAAGAACCTTTCGCCACAAGCCTGGCCTTATAGGTAGCAACCTTGCCGTCTCCATCAGTCTTTCTCTTGTAGATCCATTTATTCCCAATCGGCATTATGCCCTTAGGACGATCCACTAGAGTCCAGACCTCGTTAGCATGCATAGAGTCTATATGAACTTCCATAGCCTCTTGCAACTTCGCGGAGTCCACATATATCATCGCCTGGTCATAAGTAGAGAGATCATTCTCTTGGCTACTTTTCATTATCTCATGAGGAACTTGTTCCTCTTGATGCAGATATCCATACCTCTCATGTAAATGACACCAACTTCTGTACTGCCCATGAGGTTACCAGACATCCTCTGTTTCTTCGACTTGGGCACCCGTTCCGACGATAACGAAGCTAGTTCGTAAGCTAAGGCTCGATCCTGATAATCTCTCAATGAAGTGCAAGCGAGTCCCGACGTATACTGGCGAATCTCCGGCTTTATCCATCTGTCAAAATGAAGGATCCTCTCTTCTTCGGTCCTCACCCGATATCGCACATAACTGAGTTGTTGCTATAATCGATGATAGCCTACGACACCGATATATCATGCGGTTCTGCCAAATAAAATTCATGAATCCTCTGTTCTCTAATCGGTTTCGGATAGAACTCAGCTTCCATAAATGCCAGGAACTCCGCCTATGTGACATCACGATCACGAGATTTAACAGCTTCCCACCAATTAGCAGCATCTTTGTCAAGAAGGTACTGAGCGATAGGTACATTCCGCTCTTCGGGACAATCGACAGCCTCGAATATCTTTCCCAATTGGAAAAGCCAACCATCCCAACCCAACTCATCCGCAGCACTGGCGAATCGAGGGGGATCCATACGAACTACCTCTCGAAGCCATTGATTTACACCGATGTTCTGAGTCGCGTCAGTGTTTCGTTGAACCGCCTGGGTCAACTGAGTCATCTGTGCTGCTACTTGTTTCAGTATAGTAGCAACACCAATACCAATATCATTCCTGGCAATATTCTCTCGATTCCGCATCTGATCCCCGTGGCCATCTGTACCACGGTTACGACCACGACCTCTGCCCCTCGGCATACTAACAAGCAACAACCTAACGCAACGAAAATCACATAGTCACACACAACAACTATTACAGCACACATATAATCCACTCATAGATGATCAACTGCAAAAGTTAGGCCTGACGGCTAAAATGTAGTCCAAAACTTTTGCCCAACTAGAAAGCGCGCTCCACAACATGAAATGGCGTGCGCTAACTGTGCAAGTTTGGAAACACATTAATAATCACTCTCCAGCAGTACTAGACCGGAGGTAATAAACAACAGCATACAATCCAAATGCCAACAGTTCATATAATTATAACATTACACCAATAACCATCAGAAGTTAATTGACATTCCAAACCGAATTCCCACCTCTCGGTCAAGAGAACTATCTCGACGAGTGCATACCGAACGACTCCGCGTTCACACCACCACTTTAATCACAACTCGGGGCATTATAGCCGAAATGACAACAACATCATTACCACATACCTCTTAACTAGAATTAATGAAATCAAAAAGTTGAAAGCGAAAGTCACGTTTCAAGTAAATTTTTGGCAGACCTCATTTAAGTTTTTAAAATCAAATTTTTGAAAACTTGCAATACAAGATAAAAATAAAATATAAGTAGTTTGAGTTCTCAAAATTTTTTGGCCTCGAGGTCATCATACGAAATCAAACTTTTTTCTTCTCTCGAAGGATGTTTTGAAATAAAATTTACGTGACTTCCTAAAACAATTAAAGCTTTAAAGTATCATGTTGATAAACTTTCTCTGCGTAACCACACCAAAACATTACTACTGTAAAAACGAGTTATACAAAGATATATATATATATATACATATACACCGGCATCACTCTTCATTCCAGCACAACACTAGAATCAACAAGCATGGATTACGTATTCACAATTCACATTTAAACTCAACATAATAACACAAAATCACACAAGCTCGTATAACACGAGACACAACAAAGTATGGAGAATTACATCCATAGATCACACGAAGATGATGGTTGCACCTCTATACTAATGACGACCAACATCTCAGACGATGCGTCGCGACACGACTCAGTCAGATAAAATCTGAAAAGACAAGGCAAGACAAGACAAGACAAGACCCGACAACACACAACTCGACCCGACAGCCTAGGTTCCGCAACCTAAGCTCTGATACCATATTCTGTAACACCCCCAAACCACTCGGTAATATTACAGTGCCGCAGACCCTCTCCGTGAGGATCTACCAGGCTAAATACAGAAAACATAACATACCAATACATGCCAACATTGCTAATAACGAACCACTATACCGATTTGGTCTTTTACCACGACATACACATCAAACATACATAAATCTTTTTCACAACTTATACCCACGCATGGGTTGGAATACATCAACATTCCCATAAAACGGGAGAATAACACAACGGAGGGACAAACAATAAAACTCTACCAAAATACTCATCGACTGGTCTTCATGTGATTAGTATAGTCGTCGTCCATCATCCTTTGTATCGATCATGTGATTCGCTCCCCAACAACCAGCAAGTACCTGGACGCAATACAGACATCCACCCCCCGAATACTCGGGGGTTAGCAAAACTCCACTGTTTTGCTACTGCAAGTATAAATACAAAGACAAGCCACACATATCATACTCCAAGAACATAAGATCGGAACTAATCGTCCAGACATAAATAACAACATACTTCGCGAGATAATTCACTTGAATAAAACCGTTCGAAACAATGAAAAATAGAAACTGGAGTTCGATATATAATTTGAGAAAACATTTATGATCTCGGGAGTTTTGAAAACATTTGGGATTTAAGAATTCTCAAGACTTTCGAAAACACTTAGGGACATGGCCCAAAGATCATTTTTCCAAAATACAATCCCGATAACAAAACACGGGGTCCACGACCCAATCATACCATTCTGATCACAAAAACACGGGATCCACGACCCAATCATACCATTCTGATCATAGAACACAGGGTCCACGACCCAATAATCCATAACAACATATTCTCAAGGATTATTCGCGTCCCATGCTAACAGGCCACGAACCTCAGATGCTCCCGCAGAACATACCCGAGTGAATAACCCAATGGGAAACCATACCAATCACATGTCACCATGACAACAGTCACATAACCATAACCATACATACGTTCATAGTCGTCCCGGCATCGCACTAGCAAGCTACAAACCTCGGAGCCTCCACGAGACATACCCGATTGGATAACCCATGACACGTACATCACACAAATAAACCACAACCATAAGTTATCCCGGCATCGCGCTAACAAGCTACGAACCTCGGAGTCCCCGCAAGACATACCCGGATTGGATATCCCCACAAGTTATCCCGACATCGGGCTAGCAAGCCATGAACCTCGGACTCCCCGAAAGACATACCCGACTGGATAACCCTACGGTCATGCCCGACCCGTACTAGCAAGGACGGATCCCGGAGATTCAACAATCTTGCCCGGTGGCACATCACTTACAACAATCACATAACAACAAACAATTACCAATACCAAACAATAATAAGCACCACAACCTCCTTACAATGGAGTAACAACTAATATCATACAACGTCACATATTCACCGAACAAGTACACGCATTAATACAAAATCCTCGGCAAGGGATTTCGTTCTACTATATTCACGAAATATGATTATAACATCTTCCAACATACGAAACTAACACACATATTATGAAAACACATTTATTCACGAAGCATACAAGTTATCTTTTGACAGACAATATTTATCGAGAACATACCGATCCTTTTAAAAGTTTATTAAACATTGGATTGCACATAAAATCATTTACCAGCCATTTCGTCTACGAAACATGAAATGTATGGCAAGATACTTGCCTCAATAATCGTTACTAAAACCTCCGACGAACACGGATCGATCGGGAAACCTCGAACACCTAAAATCCTCCAGCGAAAACAACGAAAACATGATCACTACAAGTATAACGGTTAACAACGATGAGAAACGCACCCAAGAACCAAGGGGAAACCCTTAGAGGCATTTAATCGGACATTAAATGCTCAAGTCTCCCTACGAACATGAAAATAAAGGTTGGACTCAAACGAATTCAAGATACAGATATGCAATCCGTAAATCATGATCGTCGAGAAGGAACTTCTGAAAAATCAATTCTAGGAAATTACAAGGGATTACCTTTGATCCAGACGATAAGAAATTGGAAGATGATGATAATAGACACCAAGCAAGCTTCCCAAATTATCCTCAAAGATGTGCCAGTCAAAACCCTCGAATTTTGTCGAAGGATCGCGAAAGAAACGAAGAAAGGAGGAAAAATGCCGACCACACCCGTGCCCAGGCCTTATATACCCAATATGCCGAGCCATTATGGCCGTAATCGGCAGTGCATTACGTCCATAATTGGCCTTCCCGGCCTTTCTACCCAATTTGTGCAGAACCCTTATGGCCGTAACCAGCCAACCCATTGCGGCCGTAACCGAGCACTCATTGCGGCCGTAACCGGCAGGCACCTTACGGACTGGCAGGTCCCTTACGGCCATAACTCGGCCAGGCGAGTCTCTGCCCCAAAACATGCGGTCGTGACTCAGCCGTGGCCAACTCCGACAACCCGATTTAGACGTTCGACATCTCGGTTTCACCAATACACTAGCTATGATTCAAAACAATAACGGGCACATTACAAAACACGAAAATCCAATAGATTACACGAAGCAAATAACCGGCACCAAACGACAATTAATTCGAGGCGACCAAAAATGAAATATCTTGGGTATTACAAATCTTACACGACGACCCATAGAGATAATGCCTGCAAATTTTTAAAGCGAAAACGACTGCATCTAACTCCAAGTCATGTGTAGGGTAATTAACTTCATAAGGTTTTAGCTGACGAGACCCATAAGCAATAACCCTATCTCGCTGTATCAAAACACATCCGAGTCCGAGACTCGAAGCATCACTATACACTACAAAATCCTCGTTCCCGTGAGGCAAAGCTAAAACTGGTGTGGTAGTCAACCATCTCTTCAACTCATCAAATCTATCCTGCCTATCTGCGTTCCACTCGAATTTCTTAGTCTTCCAGAGTAACTGAGTGAGTGGTCTAGCGATCTTAGAAAATCCTTCAACAAACCTACGGTAATAGCCCGCAAGTTCTGGAAAACTCCTCACTTCGTTCACATTCTTAGGCAGTTCTCATGCCATCACTGCCTCTATCTTCTGTGGGTCTACCCGAACTCTGTCCGCTGAAATCACATGCCCGAGGAATGTTACTTCCTTGATCCAAAAACTCACACTTAGAAAATTTCGTGTACAACTGCTCGGTTCTCCAAATGTCTAACACTATCCGGAGATGTACGGCGTGTTCTTCCTGACTCCGGGAGTAGATAAGGATATCATCGATAAAGACGACTATGAATTTATCCAGATACTCAATAAAAACTTTGTTCATCAACTGTATGAACACTTCTGGGGCATTGGTTAGCCCGAAAGGCATAACCACAAACTCATAATGGCCATATCTCGTCCGAAAGGCAGCTTTCGGTATGTCACTATCCCGAATCTTCAACTGATAATAACCTAGTCGTAAATCAATATTCGAGAAGACTGTCGCTCCTTGAAACTGATCAAACAAGTCGTCAATCTGGGGCAAAAGGTATTTGTTTTTTATGGTCAACTTGTTTAATTCTCAATAGTCGATGCATAAATGAAGCGATCCATCCTTCTTCTTAACAAAAAGCACAGGCGCACCCCAAGGCGATGCGCTAGGTCGAATATACCCTTTATCTAGCAATTCCCCCAACTGATTCTTTAACTCTAGCATCTCTGACGGTGCCATATGGTATGGTGCCCAAGAAACAGGTGCTTTATTCGGCTCTAGATCAATAGGAAACTCAACTTCCATCTGTGGTGGTAATCCTGAAAAGTCATCCGAAAATACGTCAGGATACTCGTTCACAACTGGAATCGACGACATGTCAACTCCACCATCTTCCGCTTTCAAAGCGTAACACCAGTAGCCTACACAACCCTGGTTCATAAGTTTCATCGCCTTCAAGGCACTAATCACATTTCCCGATCTACCCAGCTTACAACCAACAAGAGTATGCTCCGTGCCATCCTCAGCTACTATCGAGATAGTACGAGTCCGATAGTTCATGATAGCAGCGTGACGATCCAACTAATCGTCCCCGGGGATCAAATCCTCACCCTTAAGGTCTACAACAATGAGGTTCGAGGGCCAATCCCAGCTCCCGATCCTCACCGGGCAATCTCTAACTTCCCGGTTCCCAACCATATGTTCCCCAGTAGGCATACCCACTAAGAACGGTTCACACTCAAACAAGCAGTCGATACCAATACGACATACACAATCCGAAGCAATAAAAGAGTGAGTAGCACCCGAATAAAAAAGCACCGAAACTAGATGAGAAAGGATCTGAGTGGTACCTGATGCCACCGAAATGTCTATCTCCTCCGTGCGTCTCATATGATATAACTGTGGGTGTACCGAGCCCGAACTCGATATTGCACAGTGATCTGGCTCACTCCGACCCCTACCACAATGCGAACTCTGAGGAACCTGAGTGACTGGAGTCTTCTGATCAACACTATGCTCATTCTGAGCGGCAGTGGTAGTCGGAGCTCTGGCGGCCCTGGTAGCACTGTCACAATGAACTTCCCGGTGCCCGGTCTGCCCGCAAGTAAAGCAATTAACTAACGGAAATGGACAATCCTTCACTACATGCTCGTACTGGCTACAGTTAAAACAAACTTTGCCGCTAGGTGTGGTGGAATGGACTGAGCGATTACTCTGAGACCCTCCAGCTTGGTGAAATGACTTCTTCCCAGATACTAGAGCAAACTGAGACCTCAAAAACCGACCACCCTTACCGACTGAGAAGCTGCCAGTAGTCTTCTGTTTCTTAGCCTCGGGACTGCCATTTCAATCGCTAGAGCGCGATCCTAGTATTCCTTCAACGTGGCACACATGAGTGGTTCCATACTCTGTCTGATATGCGGCTTCATGCGCATATTAAAGTAGCGAATCTTATCAGCCTCTATCCTCACTTGCTCTTTCACATATCCTAACTACTGGTTATAAGTGATGATGGCCTGATAGATCGATACATCCATCCTGAGGCGTAGCAGTAAAGAAATCCACAATTCTACGCTCTCTGACTAGCGGTGGACAGTATTCCGCTTCCATAGCGGTCTTGAACTCCTCCCAAGTTGTTACACGGTTACTGGGCATCACGGCTTCCCACCACTCTACAGCTTCCTTATCCAGGAGGTACTGAGCGATAGGTACCCTTCTGTCATCGGGACAAGCTCCAGCATCGAACGTCCTTCCCAACTGAAAAAGCCAATTCTCCCAACCTAGGGAGTCGGTAGAACCAGCAAAGCGAGAGGGTACATCTTGGTCACTTTCTGAAGCCATTTACTAGCTTCGTCCTTCGGAATCGGGGGAAGATTCTGACATCCACCCTGAGCTATCTGAGCGAGCTGAGCTACCACCTGATGAAGTACAGCAGTAGCTCCAGTGTCGGCATTATTACCCGACGGTTGATCCTGACTGACTGATAAATTATGTTGCCTGTCAGAACTCAAGGGTAGAGTATTCGGCATCGAATGAGAGGCCGAATCTGCATGACTGAGAAAGCGGAACTTCCTCACTACTACAACCACGACCACTGCCTCGGCCGTGTCCCCTAGCTAGTCTACCGCGACCTCTCAACATACTGAAGAAAGAATTGAAAAGGACAAGATCAGAAAAATTCACAATTTACAAGTTGGTACCACAACTCACAGTTTCAATCTACATAAGAGAAATAAAAATACAGAAATGTAAGAGCTCGATGAGACTTACAGCCACGGGTCACACGAAGAGATGGTAACACGATGATATTAGGCTCAACAACTGACTCTTACGACACAACTGACAGACCCACATTTAATCCACAGCCTAGGTATTCATAACCTAAGGCTCTGATACCATAAATGTAACACCCCAAATCTCATAAGGGACATTACGCGCCGTAGAACCTTCACAAAGTCTACCAAGCTAACACATGACACATAATCCATAAAATAAATCCCATAGGACACATTAATAATAGTAAAATAGGGTCGTGGCCTCGGCCAAAACATTTTAGTTAAACATCATAAATCATAAGGTAACACAAGTTCATTGCCCACGCAGGGGACTTTAACAATATTCGTAAAACAACCAGACTAACTCTGACACCCAAGTAAACATGGTAACAAAACATCTAACATAGACTCGAGCCTCATCATCATGCTGGGTCATCCTTTGCATGCGTGTCCCATGCCGGCTCCTCAGCTCGACCGATACTTGAAATGCATAAGACGCATTTCCCCCATTTAAGGGGTTAGCATTCGAATAGCTAGTGCAAGTACACAATTACACTACATATATACAGATACGATTCAAAACAGTCATATCATTTAGAAAGCATTTGAAAATCATATTCCGAAATATCACATTTATATCAAAACAGTATTTCATCACGTCTCAACATCTCAACTATCCATACTTGGTAACCCACGGCCGTACCCATTAGTATCGACCCCTAGAGGCCCCGTCGGACCATCCCCGGGTGGGAAACCACTTCCGCAGCCGTACCCATTAGTATAGACCCCTAGAGGCCCCGTCGGACCATCCCCATGAGGAAGAATCACAACACACACACCCAATATCACATTTCATCAATCGCATCGAAATCGTAACACACATAACAGAATGTAATACATGTACTTGCCTTGAATAATATGACGTGAAGGAAATGGCGAAAGGAAAAGGTTTTGGTCCGAATAATCATCAAAAATTCGCTCCTATCACAATAACGATATACAATCAACCTCAACATTGCGGAAACGTAGAATTCATCCTAGTTCTACCGGTTGGGATAATTCATCGGTCACCACGAAGTCATAATCGATCCTAATCAATTAACGATGAAAACTTTGAAGTTTAATCCGTTAAACTATAATGAAAGCAAGGGATTATGATTACACAATCGTAATCTACCAACTTATCAAATCTAAATCGGATTCGAAGAGTAAAATCACGACAAAATCCCGAAATCCCCAAAAACTATGGTTCTAGGAATATACCTCGATTTGAAGGTGGAACCACGGATAATTAGGTGCTAGGGTAATGTTATGAAGCTCGAATACACTTCTCTAATGGAGTTTCGGTGGAAATCGGACGAATTCTGGCTTGAAGAGTCACTCCTGTCGTGCAGAAGCATAAACAGATGAAAAATGAAGAAGAAAACTGCTGCCCAGTTTTATATAGTGGACAGGCGTTACGGCCGTAACACATGCCCCTTTACGGCCGTAATGGTGTTGTAGAACTCACTGGACCAATTTCACACCTTCATTACATCCACTACGAAGGTGACATTACCGCCGTAATGCATGGAAACTTACGGCCGTAATACATGCTACCTTACGGCCGTAACTTGGCCCTGGAAGTTGATCAGACCTGCTTTAAACTAGTGGCTCGACAACCACCGGAATGAAGATACAAGGGTAGGTCCAATGGATATACTGAAGTACCCTACTTGCGAGATAAGCATAAAACCATCACATGCCTCCGGCCATCCGAAGGTCGGAATAAACAAGCATTAACATCAACGCCCAAAATAATAAGAATTTACAAAACGACCCAAACATTCGAAAATCTAGATTCGAGAACTTAACGACAAACTCAGAAAGTTGTAACATATCCAGAATTATTAAAGGAACTCGTAGAAGTAACGAAATGTTAGATTAGAACGAGTTTATGAGAATCGAGCCTCAACGCGGAAAAGTCACACAACAAGTAAAATCTCATAAAAACAACTCCGAAACTCGTCCATATGGTCATGGATGCAGAACAAAATAGTTTCAGAATTCCAAAACAATAACGAGCGATTCGACCGAAATAAAATTATACTAAAAATAGAAATTACTAAGAATAGAAAGTGCGGATATTACAAGGCTAAAATGCCAAAACTCATCGATTTAAAAGCATACGTTAAGCCATCGTTGTAACGTACTAACAAAATAGTTTAAAAAATGATTTTCCAAAATAAACCCAAGTTCGTAAAATACTAGCAAGCCATTTTAAAACACATTCGCAGTGGATATAACAAATAGTCAACAATACTTTTGCAGCGAAAAATAACAACTAGTCAAAATGCTCGATTCTCAAATACACACCATAGCCAGTATCATCCGGGAAGTTCATCTCCTCATGACAGATACAAGCTCAAACTCTGAGTACCTAAAAATAAATCCCACGACGGGGTCATCCATAATACTCAACAATGATAACGATCACATCACATCAATAATTACATACCAATGAAATTACCAAGTAAGAATACTACCAATGAAATCTTACCGCCATAACTTTGCCAACTCGTGATAATCCTTACCAAAGTAATCCTTACCATATTTCACATCTCGTATTCTCAACAACACAATAAACTCATACCCAAACATCTGTACTGTATCCTAAACAATATCGAGATCCTCAAATCAACATAACTCACCAATACGAAAATATACAAACTCCGGCCAATCTAATCCATCGGATAACATCATCAAATCTCCACACAATAAACGATTGACCATCAAAAGACAAGTACCAAGAAGGAATTATGGAACATACCTCAAGATACGCAATGCCATGACGGATCATGTCAGTCTAATCCGAGATCAGATCAATACAACATACGGACATTGTCTTACAACAGACTTACAAATGCGTACTCACATGACAACATCAATATGCTCACAACAATAACAACAATGTATACTTATGGTAATCCAACGATCCAGCGCGCACAGCATAGATGCCCACGATGATCATATTAGATCAACGCGTGGTGGATAACCACAATATACACATGCACGACTACACATGGTAATCCAACGATCCAGCGCACACAGCATAGATGCCCACAATGATTCCGTCGGACCAACACGTGGTGGAAAACCCGTCCAACGATCCAGCGCACACAGCACAGATGCCCAAGATGATCCCATCGGACCAACACTTGGTGGACAAAACAACTACAATGCATAAATGCATGATAACAACAACACATATGCATTACAACAACGATACACGAATGTATTACAACATGATCGACACTAAATGACAAAAATGATTAGAGTAGTTGCCTCGAGTCCTTCGAGAGCAATCTCGATGTCAAAACCCATCACCAACGATTATCCTCAATATTCGACGATCCAAAATATCACGGACTATAGATAACTCATATCCTCTTCTTTACCACAATGTATCTTCGATACCCAAATGTACCAATAACAAACGTAAATCATATATGTTGTGATTTAACTTCCAAAATCACAAAACAACATACAATCTAAATCTCCAGAGTACAAACTTATAATCATTGCTATATGCATTATCAATGAAATGAAATGGAACCATTCATTAAATATTAGAAACTGAACAAGTAATAACTTGTCTCGATACCGATACGACGATAGTGAAGCCGTTAGAAATTCCTTGTCTTCGTCTACGAGTTCCTTGACTCTGACTAAAGCAATTCACGAACATCCTCGAACTCAACCACAGCACACGGTTCTAACCAACTATCAATTACGACAACCTACTGCAATAATCGATAAACAACAAGTTTGATAACAATCAACAATCGATATAACCAATCAACAAACTCAATGGTTCCACAATATCTCGATTGAATAGAAATCCGAACAATCCAACTCGAACGATTAGGAACTCATAACCGCAATACGATTCTACAATCTGATAATCATATCAACAATCAATCCAACTCGATAACAAGGATTATAACATACTCAATTCTGAAATAAGTCTCATATACGGATTAACAAGATTCCTCCTTGTTCATAACTGTAAACTCATAGGAAAATAGTACCGATATAATCACCAATTTGAACTATCCAAATAGTTCAATATCATGAATAATCATATCCCAAGATTAATCATAATCTTTCCAATTCAATCTCATTATCATACTCATATTGTTATACGAAAATCACATCATCAATCAACTTAATTCTAGATATGAACATTCCGTGTTCATATCCAAATACACCAATACTTCAACATATAATCATCTTGATATGTTATATTCACCAAGAACTTCTTCAAGAACATCCATTAACCCGTAATTATGTTCACAAAACGACATAGTCCAATGTGTTCTAACATATAAACTATCATCTAACTCATAATCCAAGACATATATCATCATATCATCTTCTTTCTCAATACAAACTCCATGAAACACCAAGAATCATAACATCACTCCCATATTTATCATCATATCAAGTAAACGACAACAATAACATCAAGAATACAAAAATGAAAGGAGATATTAACCAACATATCTCTTGAAGATAAACAACACAATTCGAAACCACAAGAATCATATCAATATCCATATATCAACAACAACAACAACATAATTCGGTAATCCATCTCATAATCATACTTATAAACTCGTTTGTATGATGATTATCAACTCAAGAACATCATTATTCAATCCAAGACAAAATCCCAAAGTAAAGAGTAATTACCACTTTGAAAAAATGGATTGAATCCCAAGGTTGAATCTGT
Source organism: Orobanche coerulescens (assembly GCA_033398695.1). Classification (NCBI taxonomy): domain Eukaryota; kingdom Viridiplantae; phylum Streptophyta; class Magnoliopsida; order Lamiales; family Orobanchaceae; genus Orobanche; species Orobanche coerulescens. The sequence continues at coordinate 60,666,956 of CM065803.1, forward strand.
TTCCAATCACTTCTAAGTTCAATGTTGTTAATGACGAACAACTCCATAATACTCAAGTGTTTGGAACCTCAAAACCTCCCCCAAGAACTTTCTCTATCGAATGAAGGGAAAGAAAAAGACGTAAATGAATAATAATTTCCAACTGTACATATATATACTGCCCTTATTTAGCTTGCGCTAACTATTGTCTTTAGCGTATGCTATCGTGGTCCAGAGGTTACTGCCTTGCTTCGCACAATGGTTTACGTATGCAAAACACATGCCTTAGCATACGTAATGTCGACATTGACTTGCTACAGTAATATACTCATTAGCGTACGCAATTCTCCAACCATAGCGTCCGCTACTAATAGTTGACTCGATAATTCTGCACCTACTCTGAAGATGCCTGGGTCCACACGCCGAAAGCAAACGACAAAGCTGGGATTCCCTTTGGATGATCTGATATTAGCGTGCGTTAAGCCCTACGCTTAGAGTGCACTAATATTTCATAGCAAACATCTGTTGACCTTATCGGGACATGCATCGAAAGTAGTCGGGTCCACACGTATATTCCCTCTGGTCTGTTCTGCACTAACGTGTGTTAACTTTATGCATTAGCGTGCGCTAAATGCCGATGACTCAGGTCGGGACCTACCTGTCGGCCACAGTCTAGATCCTAACCAATATGATCTTACGTACATTAACAGTCTTTCTTAGCGTACATAAGCTCTGCACATTAGCGTGCGCTAAGTCCTTTAACGTACGTTAATCAGGCTATACTTAGTCGATTCCAACTGTCCTTGTCCATCGTCTTGACATACTGGATACGTATACATGATATGCTGAATACATATACTCATTCCAATAATATTCTCATATGATACACAATATCCTCAACTGCAATTATCCACCAAATACGACAATTATACCAATACAGCTGTCTTAGTCCTTCAATTATTTTATCCTTACTGCACAGATTCCACACTGTGCAAAATAACTCGGATAGAATAATATTAAACAACCATAGTAAAAATTCAGGATATTACATTCTATCCCACTTAAATTAAGTTTCGTCCTCAAAAAATGTAATCCGTCATAAAAAAGAGGTCAACCAAAATATCCAAAATTATTATGAAGACAAACAATCATCACCACAAGCGAATAACCAAAATTGTATACTTACAAGTCCATGAAGTCGATTATCTCTCGTTATTACTAACAATTGACTCCCCATCAAAGCCTCAATATGTTTACAATAACAATTACATGAATTTCAACAAAATACATCATTATAACTCAAGTATGGAATAATCTATCTCCGTCAAATCCTGTCTGCCTGATCGCACAATCAAATCTCAATCCTGATAAAAAAACAATAATACACGATACATCTGTAGATCAGCTACCCCAAAACAATGACAACAAGTCCAGGAACATCGACACAAAGTCCGAATGCTCATACGATCAATAACAGTGATCAACCAATACATCAACCGAGAATATCATCAACATGATAAACTCTAACACTGCCAATGAAAGATCAACAATGACCAAGAATACCATCACATGGTAAGCTCCAACACGATCAACAAATAACCAAAGGGACAGATATTAGCGAGAATAAAATTCTCAAAACGTTACACAAATCACATACAGTGGATCTCAATGAAACACACCTGACTGTTGAGGATACCCCTCGGGCGTATGAACAACCAGTCGCAAACTGTCGAACACACCCAATCATACATGGAGTATGAACGACCAATCAATATGGCTCAAAAGTCAAAAATCACTATAGAAAAATCATGCTACTACCACACCAATAGAGCCAAATATCACATATGCCCCGGTTTCACAAAACCCAAAGTTCCAAAATCGTATTTTGTACTGAATCTACAACATGCAGCATATTTCTCTTATCTAATCAACCAACCGGTTATCCCTGGATACTCCAAACTACCATGCTGAAATTCGAATCTCTTTTCATCATGCCATTTGATGTGTTATCCAACTCATGAGTCTTACTCAGAACTTCACCATGATATGCATTATGCACTACAGTTGTACGTATACCAATCACATTTTCAAAACAGCTTTGAAATCATACAATCTTGTCAATAAAACCCATTTTAAAAGTTCTTTCAAGAATTTCAAAACTCAAAACATGTATATATTCGTAAGACTACAAAAATCAATTTCCAAAAAGTTAAATTGGCTCCCTTATGTCAAGTACTCGATGATAATTCTTTTTCGAATACACACGATTAAGTAAATTGAAATTATGCAAATGATTGACTACATTCATACTCCTGTATACCAATTCGCCTCCACAACAATTCTACTAACACTCGATCGAAAAAACACACAATAGAATCCCAAATCTTGTTGTGTAGAGCTTGTTAAAATCGCTCTTCCACAGATGACTCGCTATATCGATCATTATCCCATTCTGCAACACTTCAAGTATGCCATGATGAAACATGTTTCTAAAGACAACAATACTGTCTCTCAAAATAAATTTAAGAAGATACATTCTTTGTACTTAGAGAGGAAAATAGTTTATTCAAAATATATCATTTTAAAAAGTATCATTCTCAGATGTTCATAAACAGTTTCGTGTATCTCAAGATGAACTAGCAGGACTACATGTTCCTCTCAACAATCAACAACATTTCTCCCAAATACATAACTCTGTTTTCCAAGTTTACCCAACCTATTGATTTTCCATAATCATAGTTTCTCAATATCATCGATTCTGTCCCAACCATTATATTTTGCTACCTCATATTGTAACACATAATATTTTTCCGAATGTTTCTCAAAGTACATTAACTTATAACTGCAAATAACCTCAATGATATCCAAAAATCCAAATACTTACAGATTGTGAAGCTGACGATTCCCCGTGATACTGGCACATGTCTCAACTTTAGAATATACACGATACGAACATTTTTCCAAAAATACGTTTAGCGAAATTAGTTTGACTCGAGAACACAACACATCTCTTTCCGAAGAAACACGTTAATAGCATTTAGATAAATTTAAAACAACCACAGTGTCACACTGGTAAACGACATAACACACAAGCCCGGGTAATCAATAAAAACCCAAAGCTCTGATACCATATTCTGTAACACCCCCAGAGCCATCCGGGAATATTACAGTGTTGTGGGCCCCACACAGGAACCCACAAAGCTAAAAGACAACTTTACAAATATTTTAAATACGCCTAAGTGGCGATGACGGTAATATCTTTTTAAAAATGTTCAAAGACTCTATAAATTCCATTTATCAATACCGTCGTAAAATCTCATTTGAAAGTACAAGGCTAAAATGCCAAAACTCATCGATTTAAAAGCATACGTTAAGCCATCGCTGTAACGTACTAACAAAATAGTTTAAAAAATAATTTTCCAAAATAAACCCAAGTTCGTAAAATACTAGCAAGCCATTTTAAAACACACTCGCAGCGGATATAACAAATACTTAACCATACTTTTGCAGCGAAAAATAACAACTAGTCAAAATTCTCGATTCTCAAATACACACCATAGCCAGTATCATCCGGGAAGCTCATCTCTTCATGACCGCTACAAGCTCAAACTCGAGTACCTAAAAATAAAGCCCACGACGGGGCTCAGCCATAATAATTAACAAAGATAATGATCACATCACATCAATAATTACATACCAATAAAATTACCAAGTAAGAATACTACCAATAAAATCTTACCGCCATAACTTTACCAACTCGTGATAATCCTTACCAAAGTAATCCTTACCATATTTCACTTCTCGTATTCTAACAACACAATAAACTCATACCCAAACATATGTGTTGTATCCCAAACAATATCGAGATCCTCAAACATCATCATAACTCACCAATACGGAAATATACCAACTCCGACCAATCCAATCCATCGGATAACATCATTAAATCTCCACACAATAATCGATTGACCATCAAAAGACAAGTACCAAGAAGGAACTACGGAACATACCTCAAGATACACAATGCCACGACGGATCATGTCAGTCTAATCCGAGATCAGATCAATACAACATACGGACATGGTGCTACAAAAGACTTACAAATGCGTACTCACATGACAACATCAATATGCTCACAACAATAACAACAACGTATACTTATGGTAATCCAACGATCCACCGTGCACAGCATAGATGCCCTCTCATATTAGATTAACGCGTGGTGGATACCCAATAATATACACATGCACAACTACACATGGTAATCCAACGATCCAGCGCACACAGCATAGATGCCCAAGATGATCCCGTCGGACCAACACTTGGTGGACAAAACAACTACAATGCACAAATGCATGATAACAACAACACATATGCATTACAACAACGATACACGAATGTATTACAACATGATCGACACTAACTGACAAAAATGATTAGAGTAGTTACACTGAGTCCTTCGAGAGCAATCTCGATGTCAAAACCCATCACCAACGATTATCCTCAATATTCGATGATCCAAAATATCACGGACTATAGATAACTCATATCCTCGTCTTTACCACAATGTATCTTCGATACCCAAATGTACCAATAACGAACGTAAATCATATATGTTGTGATTAACTCCCAAAATCACAAAACAACATACAATCTAAATCTCCAGAGTACAAACTTATAATCATTGCTATGTGCATTATCAATGAAATGAAACTGAACCATTAATTAAATATTAGAAACTGAACAAGTAATAATTTGTCTTGATACCGATATGACGATAGTGAAGCCGTTAGAAATTCCTTGTCTTCGTCTACGAGCTCCTTGACTCTGACTAAAGCAATTCACGAACATCCTCAAACTCAACCGCAGCACACATTTCTAACCAACTATCAATTACCACAACCTATTGCAATAATCGATAAACAACAAGTTTGGTAACAATCAACAATCAATATAACCAATCAACAAACTCAATGGTTCCACAATATCTCGATTAAACACAAATCCGAACAATCCAACTCGAACAATTAAGAACTCATAACCGCAATACGATTTCACAATCTGATAATCATATCAACAATCAATCCAACCCGATAACAAGGTTTATAACATACTCAATTCTGAAATCAGTCTCATATACGGATTAACAAGATTCCTCCTTGTTCATAACTGTAAACTCATAGGAAAATAGTACCGATATAATCACCAATCTGAACTATCCAAATAGTTCAATATCATGAATAATCATATCCCAAGATTAATCATAATCTTTTCAATTCAATCTCATTATCATACTCATATTGTTATACGAAAATTACATCATCAATCAACATAACTTAATTCTAGACATGAACATTTCATGTTCATATCCAAAAACATCAATACTTCAACATATAATCATCTTGATATGTTATATTCACCAAGAACTTCTTCAAGAACATCTATTAACCCGTAATTATGTTCATAATCAACAAAACGACATAGTCCAATGTGTTCTAACATCTAAACCATCATCTAACTCATAATCCAAGACATATATCATCATATCATCTTCTTTCTCAATACAAACTCCATGAAACACCAAGAATCATAACATCACTCCCTTATTTATCATCATATCAAGTAAACAACAACAATAACATCAAGAATCCAAAAATGAAAGGAGATATTAACCAACATATCTCTTGAAGATAAACAACACAATTGAAACCACAAGAATCATATCAATATCCATATATCAACAACAACATCAACATAATTCGGTAATCCATCTCATAATCATACTTATCAACTCGTTTGTATGATGATTATCAACTCAAGAACATCATTATTCAATCCAAGATGAAATACCAAAGTGAAAAGTAATTACTTCTTTGAAGAAACGGATTGAATCCCAAGGTTGAATCTGTTTCTAATCACTTCTAAGTTCAATGTTGTTAAGTATGATACTCCATAATACTCAAGTGTTTGGAACCTCAAAACCTCCCCCAAGAACTTTCTCTATCGGATGAAGGGAAAGAAAAAGACCGAAATGAATAATAATTCCCAACTGCATATATATATATATATATATATATATATATATATATATATATATACTGACCTCAGTTAGCGTGCACTAACTATTGTCTTTAGCGTGCGCTGTCGTGGTCCAAAGGCTACTGCCTTGCTTCGTACAATAGTTTACGTACGCAAAACACATGTCGTAGCGTACGAAATGTTGACGTCGACTTGCTACAGTAATATACTCATTAGCGTACGCAATTATCCAACCATAGCATGCGCTATTCTTCGTTGACTCCATAATTCTACACCTACTCCGAAGATGCCTGGGTCCACATGCCGAAAGCAAACGACAAAGCCGGGATTCCCTTTGACTGGTCTGATATTAGCGTGCATTAAGCCCTACGCTTAGCGTGCGCTAATCTTCCATAGCAAACATCCGTTGACCTTATCGGGACATGGGCCGAAAGTAGCCGGGTCCACACGTAGATTCCCTCTGGTCTGTTCTGCACTAACGTGTGTTAACTATACGCATTAGCGTGCGCTAAATGCCGATGACTCAGGTCGGGACCTACTTGTCGGCCACAGCGTGGATCCTGTCCAATATGATCTTACGTACGTTAACGGTCCTTCTTAGCGTATGTAAGCTCTGCACATTAGCATGCGCTAAGTCCTTATGTTAGCGTACGTTAATCAGGCTATACTTAGTCGATTCCAACTGTTCTTGTCCATCATCTCGACATACTGGATGCGTATACATGATATGCTGAATACATATATTCATTCCAATAATATTATCATATGATACACAATATCCTCAACTACAATTATCGACCAAATACCACAATTATACCAATACAGTTGTCTTAGTCCTTCAATTATTTTATCCTTACTGAACAGATGTCACACTGTGCAAAATAACTCGGATAGAATAATATTAAACAACCATAGTAGAAATTCAGGATATTACATTATCGGAGGTCCCCTCCCCTATAGACAGAAAGCCCTCTGATCGGCACTCGACTCGCTGATAGGAGGTGGTGGCCTCTCGGATCGAGGTTTTTCTGTGTCGCTTCGACCAATGATCTTTCCCCTCGGCGGTTCCCATCAAAGTGAGTATTTCTCGGGGGGCTTAGATGGTGGTGGTACCCAATCGTTGTTGTTTTTTGTGGTCGACTCTGCCCAGTTTTGGCGATCTCGATGCTGGTTCCGGGTGAATCGCCTCAATCTACTATCATCGCATATCTCGATCAAGTTAGCAACGAGTTCCCTACACTGTTCGGTGTTATGGCCCACAGACTCATGATATTTGCAGAAGCGGGTCTGGTCCATTTCCTTCAGATCTTTGTAGATTAGCCTAGGGACCGAGATCAAGCCTAGGCTCTTGACTTAATCGAATATGGTCGCAGCTCCTACCGAGTAGACCTCGGTGTAGCTGGCAATAAGCTCGGTCCATGGTTCCCCAAAGTTTCGAATAGCTGGATTGGTTTTTGAGGGGCCTACCACCTTACTTTCCCAGCGAGGTTCTTGGCGGTTTTCGCACGGGGGATCACGCCTTTCTTCTTTCTTTTTGCTCGATCCTTTCTGATCAGGGGGCATGACTAAGACCAGGGTCGGCATCGTCGCCTCAGCGGCGATATGAGAGCTAACACGTTCCAAGAACTCCTGGTAAGCGCACGGGGTGTTCTGGCACACCGTCCAGTGAAAAAATAAATTTTTCAAAAGGTCGGATTGAGCAATAATAGCCCGCGCATCATCAGACATGAGCTCTATTTGCAATATTTGCTTATTGAAGTGGGATATATAGTACTTTAGGGATTCATTGGGTCCCTGCACAATAGAAGCAATGGAGGAGCGCGGGCGACGCATACCGGAGATCCCATGAAGTTGGATCAGAACACCGTGTGGAGCTGAGCCCAGGTCTAGAGAGAATGATGTGGAGCGAGCGGTACCACCTTTGAGCCCGTTCTCCCAAGGTTAAGGAGAACATCCAGCACCTGAATGCCTTGTGGGATCCATGGAGGTCCATACGCGAATTGTAATACCGAGGTGGGCGTTAGGGTCGGTCTCCCCTTTATATGGTGGGATTTAGTGGACCTTTAGTTTTATGCGAGAGGCTCCGCCAAAATGCTAGGGGCGAGGGGGCTCTCCTGGCTGTCAAACCATCCTGAACTTGGGGACGGATGGTGTTGTTTGGTTTCAAGCTTGGTGAGGCGCTTCTTGAGGAACTAGACCTCACTTGAGTTGTCATACGGAGCTTGTGGAGATGTTTGGTCCGGGACATGGGATCGATAGGCAGTATCGATTTCAGCACAGTCCCGACTCTGGACAGTCTGAGCTGGTGCCATTTTTCCACTTTCCTTCTAGCTCTGAATCTCTCAAAAACCGTTATGGGGGGAAGGTAGGGTGCTTTCGAGATGGATGGGGACTTTCACCGTGACCCTTTGCCTGCTCTTCGATGACCCGTGAGACGGCTCTCTTGTTGTCCCTTCTAGGGTGGTCGGACGGGTCGTCTGAGATTGGGCCTCAGTCTGGGGATTTCCGCTTTGGGTGACCCGCGCCATGAGGAAGCTCATTCCCTGCATCTTTGAAGCATTCTGCTACCTTGATTAGAATTTCTTTCTCCGTGGCACGATGAGATCTGCCTCCCCGCGCTGATGGTGCTTGGAACTTGCTTACGACATGATTATGTTGAATGGATAAAGTTCCTAAAATTCTGGTGAAAATGTTAATTTCTGTAGTTGGGGACAACAAGGCCCTCCTTCTAGCGTCATTTTATTGATATCGTGTTTGGTCAACAAAACGTATGCTGATTTGGAACAGAAATCGAAGCCACATAGTAAATAGAGATCAGAAATAAAAGGCCAACTAGATGTGCAAATATAAAGTTTTATTGATTATATTTATTTTACATAAAAAGTCGAGCTAATTTTTCAGATCGATCTACAGTACTTGGAGTATTACAGGGTAGATCTAATCTTTTAGTGGAGCTTTTCAAAAAGTCCTTCTCTTTCGTACCTTCCGTCTATTTAGAGAGGACCCTGGCCAATCCGGTAAATGACAGCTGGGGAATGTTCGAGATGCCTCCAAAAACACTTGTCAGAATGGGAGAATTTTCAGGGACGCGTGGCAGTATCTGAGGGGACTTTGGGAAGAGAAGGGACAGGTTGCCATAATTGTCATGTATGCCTGTTCCGTATGCTTGGGCAATAGTTATCTGTTGTCGGGTCGGCTCGAGTCCATTACCAGGTCGGCCTTCGACCTCCTTTCCCTCCGTTCATCTAGTCTTCATGGGGCTCAGCACGGAGGGAGCTCAGGAGCTGGCGGAGCCTCCGCCTTATTGATGATGGCCTCCGGATCGGTATCCCCTTTCTTCTGCTTGCCCCCACCGCGCCTCCTCCTCTCGGCTGCTTCGGCCGCTAGTCTCTCGACCCGCTGAGCAGGGTTTCCCTCCTTCCGGGAGCGGCCCTAACCCCAGAACCTGGACAAAAAACTGAAGAAGAATCAGGAAGAATTCAGAAAAAGGAAATTATTATCATTATCAGACTCACACATAATTCCCAAATCGGTGGATCGAAGACCGGCTGCCCAAGATTCTCCTCGGTGCCCAAAGATACGACTTACTTGCCCGAGCAGAAGTTCCAACAGCTTGTAAACTCGATAGTAGAACTCAGGAGACGTCTCCTCTATGGGATATGATCTGCACAATAGACATATGATGAGCGTTAGCCAAAACAATGAACAGAACCACGAAAGATGAAAACTTACGGATCTTGGAAATAAAGTGCTCTGGGACCCTCAACCGCTCATCCATGACACCGAGCTCTCCCTCCTCCTCCGGGATCATTCAGTCCCCCCAACATAGAACCATTGCTCCTTCCAACTGTGGATGGTGTCTGGCACGTACACCACCTCCTTATGCATTGCGTGCCGGACTGTTAAATAAAACCAACTCGAGCAGGATCTGTCGACCAACCTCCACAGAAAAGAGCTATTAAACTCCTCAAAGGTTGGCTGGGACCATCCCTTCTAATTAAAAAGGATAAAAGGCCCACAAGTCGAGCCCAAGCGTTGGAGTGGAACTGGGTGATCGGGAGGCTCCACCGCCTCAAAAAATGAGACAGGACCAGAGGAAGTGGGAACCTTAGCCCCGCAAACAACGAGCAATAGTACACGGCCGTGCAGCCAATCGGTGGCTGATGTGGCCTCTCATTGGGATGTGGGACAAACATCTACACTGCCGCCGAAATCTTGAACCTTTGCCGCCACGTTGCCAGTTGCTCATCCGTAACAACGATGCGGATTGAAGCAGAATCCCACGTCGCCTGTACAAAAGGGATCTGCTGCAGCCGAGTCCAAGCATGCTCAGGAGCAACCTTGCCTCCCACGCCCGTCGCTCCGTCGGTCGCCGCCAGTGACACCGCCTCATCCATCATCTCCAAGAATCCCGGCGATCATGCCGACTCGCCGATGTCGTCTTTCTCACTCCAATCTACAGGGGTAGCTCCGCGGGACATATCTGCGACCCCCGTATAGTCCGGATACATGGCCAGCTCTTCGGTCCTCTCATCCCATCGGTCCAACATGGCGAATACTTGAAAAAATAGAAGAAAACTAAAAAACTCACCGCCTCTTACTCGCCAAAAATCGCGGCAATCTCTCTCTCTTTCTCTCTGCAAGACTCGGAAAAAAGGGTGAAGTAAAGAAGGAGAAGAAGACAAGAGGACACCCCTTATTTACAGGGGAAGGGACGACATTAATTATTTGTCACGTGGCCACGTCGGTTCGAGATGAACGGTCGCATAATTTAAGGGCACATGGGCGACGCCATCATATCAGATCATACCACACGTCCCTCATCATTGCACATTCGAATTTGAATTCGGACCGACACACCTTTTGAGGAAACACGTCCCTTCGAAATCTACACCAACCGTCCATTTGGGTTCGGCTCACCTCCGCAGAGCCTCCTCCCGAACCCCGCTCGACCCAGCGACATGTCGACCCCAGACCCAGCAACCTCTGCACGGTTCTAGGATCGGGAGCTCTTGATGATAGTTGATCCGTTTTGGCATCCACTCACCCATTCACTGTCAGTTCAGCCAAACCGATCCACCCAAGCTGCGAGACAATCAAAGGAGATCGGTCCAACCGACCGAGCAAGGATGCCACGTGGAGGTCCAACCAGAAGGCGAGCCGTTCAGGTTCCCAAACTCCAGTCAACCATGACTGGGCAGAGCAACAGGAGGCGAAAGGCCGACCCCCAATGACGAACCCGAGCCGGCCCAGCAGCGGATAACCATTGCCCAAGCATACGGAAGAGGCACACAGGACAGTTATGGCAACCTGTATCGTCTCTTCCCAAAGTCCCTCATATACTGCCACGTGTCCTTAAAATATTCACTTCTTCTGACAAGTGTTTTGGAGCCATCTCAAACATTCCCCAGCTGTCATTCACCGGATTGGCCAGAATACTCAATAAATAGACGGAATATACGATAGAGAAGTACTTTTGAAAAAGTTCCACAAAAAAAAAAAAGATTAGAGCTACCATGTAATACTCCAAGAATTGTAGACCGACCTGAAAAACCACCTCGGCTCTTTATGTAATATCAAGAAAATAAAAAAAAAATTCATATTTCCACATCCAATTGGCTTTTTATTTCTGAGCCCTATTTACTATATGGCTTTGATTTATCTATTCCAAATCAGCATACGTTTTGTTGACCAAACACGGCATCAACAACCATCAGTACGTATACGCCGCATTCCAGGAGCACTAAGTAATATGTTCATATTGCCACATATAAAGAGAAGATACACTTATATAGATCAAAAATATGTACAAACGTATATCATTCTTGGTATGGCAAGTAGGGGTGTAAATAATGCGAGTCGAGCTCGAGTATCAGTATACTCGACTCGAACTCGATAGCAATTTCTCAGGCTCGAGCTCGACTCGAAAACTCGCGAGTAGTTGAAGTCCAAACTCGACTCTAACTAGATAAAAACTTTCTAAACTCGAGCTCGAACTCGTTTGAAGCTCGAAAAAAGCTCGAACTCAAGCTCGAAAAAAGCTCGAACACAAGCTCAAAAAAAGCTCGAACTCGAGCTCGAAAAAAGCTCGAACTCAGAACTCGAATCAAGCTCGATCAAGGTTACAAGCACCATTTATATAGAGATTTATAAGGTTGGAACTGTTATTCCTAGCCGATGTAGGAATAAGTGAAACTGCCCCTTTATATAAGAGCTCATATCAAGTCCAAACTCGACTCGAACTCGATAACAATTTTCTAAACTCGAACTCGAGCTCGAACTCGTTTGAAGCTCGAAAACTGCTCGAACTCAAGCTCGAAAAAAGCTCGAACTCAAGCTCGAAAAAAGCTCGAACTCAAGCTCGAAAAAAGCTCAAACTTAGAACTCGAATCAAGTTCGATCAAGGTTCCAAGCACCATTTATATAGAGATTTATAAGGTTGGAACTATTATTCCTAGCCGATGTGGGAATAAGTAGAACTGCCCCTTTATATAAAGTCCATATGAAGTCCAAACTCGACTCGAACTCGATAACAATTTTCTAAACTCGAACTCGAGCTCGAACTCAAGCTCGTTAGAAGCTTGAAAAAAGCTCGAACTCAAGCTCGAAAAAAGCTCGAACTCAGAACTCGAATCAAGCTCGATCAAGGTACCAAGCGCCATTTATATAGAGATTTATAAGGTTGGAACTATTATTCTTAGCCGATGTGGGAATAACTGGAACTGCCCCTTTATTATGTGTATTATATTAGTTACCAATTTAAACAGTTGGCATTATTTGTATTTTAACTATATATGCATTTACAAACAAAATATGAAATCAGAAAAAAAAAAAAAAAAAAAAAAAAAATTTGAGTTTAAAATTTTTTAAAAAAATTTTATTTATAATTCAATTTATTATTAATAATTTTTACATTATATTTTACAAATTTATATTATAAAACTAATTATATATACAGTAAAACCTCTCAAAAAGAATACTCTATTAAGGAATAAACTCTATTTAGGAATAAAAATTTATGGTCCCAACTTGGGACTAGTTATAATTTGGAATAAACTCCATATTGTCATAATTCATGTATTTTCAAATCCCAACATAAGAAAATACACCTCCATTTAGGAATAAATCATAATAAAATACATATATATATATATATATAATTTTTACAATAGATTTAAGTTGATCTAAAATACTTGTTCAAGGTTGATTGTGACAAAGATTTAATCTTTGTGTTGTAACAATATCCTTCAACTTGTATGTCTTATTATTTCTTAGAATGACCTTAACATTGAGCAAAATATTTCCAACATCGAGTAAAACTTAAAGGCATTGTTCACATGAAATTTTTTGTACTTCTATGTTATCATCCTCCGGATTATTTTCCTCATTTTCTTGCCTAATTTCTTCAATGATTTCTTCATCGGTTAAAGCATAAACAATTTTCTTACCTAATTCCTAAATTTACAACATATTACATACATGTATCTGCTAATTTATAATATTTATATATTATACATGCACTTTAAAATTTAAAAAAAATCTTCTTAAAACTCTATTTAGGAATAACCTCCATTTAGGAATATTTTTTTATGTTCCCAAGGATATGACTTTAGACATGTTTTACTGTAAAAAAAGCGAGTATCTCATGAGCTTATCGAGTCGAGTACTGAGTAGCTCAACTCGACTCGTTAGTATATCGAGCCGAGCTCGAGTTCGAGTCGAACCTACTTGAATCGAGTGTTGACCGAGTTTTGACCGAGTCGATCTCGAGTACCTCGCGAATTGTCTCGTCTCATTTACACCCAAGGGCAAGATGAGCACATACCAAGTGATGCGGGGTAGATTTATCGATAACAAATTGTTGCTGTGTATACTTGCTTGTTCAACCTAAACCAACAAAAACAAAAGGAAAAAAGCAAAAAAAAAAAAAAAAAAAAAAAAAAAAAAAAAAGATTTTACAGAAAAATTGAATTACAAATTGTAAAACAAAAACGAAGACCTCAATTGGCTATCCCTCCACTCCATGCGTACGATGCACGCGCCCCATCATCATTTATTCCTCCTGGATCTCGTCGATCCTCTGAACCGCCTCCTTCATATCCGGCCGCCTATCCACATCCACCTCGCAGCAATCCAACCCTATCTTGAGCAGTTTCATCATCTCCCCCTCGCTCCTCTCGCTCCTGATCATGTCCGCGTCGAACACCTCCGCGTCGCCGCCGACTCCGACGCCGCCGCGCACGGCGGATTCCACCCACGACGTGATGTCCGTGTCGGCCCCGGCGCCCTGCTGCAGGAAGTTCGATGGAAACCTCCCCGTCATGATCTCTAGGATGAGGATCCCGAGGCTCCACACGTCGGTCTTCTTCGTGATCCGGCCGCTTTGCTTGTACTCCGGCGATTTGTATGAGATCATGTGCTCCTGCGCGTACTCCTGGTTGACGACGGGGACGAGGCCGTAGTCGGCGAGGAGGGGGGCGTAGGATCCGTCGATGAGTACGTTGGAGGATTTGAGGTGGCCGTGGGGTGCGGTTATGCTTGGGAGCTCGTTGTAGAGGTACAGTAGGCCTTGACCCACCCCTTTCACGATTTTCAAACGGGTCGGCCAGTCGGGGCAGTTAGGGCTGCGAGATCTATTGCCTGCCAAACGTACGCCAACCACAACCATCATTAATGATACTTATAACTAGAAGTGATGTATATTAGTATTAGAGTTGATTAAGAATTATAGAATACATATATACCATGAAGCTGAACAGCCAGACTGTTTTTCTCCACATAATCCGTGACCAAGAGCTTCTCCTCTTTCCTATAATAGAAGCCAACAATAGGAAGCACATTGGGATGGCTCAACCTGCCTAGCCTTCTCATATGCTCATGAAACTCCTCCTTGTCCACATTGTTCATGTACCTAAATCTCTTCACAACCATCATCTCCCCGTCGTTCAGAGCCGCTTTATAAGTCGACCCAAACACGCCGCTGCCCAGAATCTCCGCCGACGCCTTGAGCAAGTCTGACATGTCGAACTTATCCCTGTCCTCTCTTAGAAACGTGATCTTCACGCTCATCTCCGACTTTTTCCCGTGGCTGGATTTCTCCGGGGACAAGGAGCCTGGAGAAAATCGGCCCTGTTCCATTCTGTCTAAATGCGCGGGCTGAGACTCCGCCACCGCCATTGGTGGCGGTGGTGTTTGCTTGCGGCGGAGGAGGATGACAACGACGACAATGAGGGCTGCAACTGCCGCCGTCACCACTGTCGCCACACCTATTATGGTTCCGACGGAGGGTTGTGCAGTGGAATCGCATGATCTCAACGGGCCACCGCATAAATCCTTGTTGCCTGTTTTGTGACAGAGGAATTCTTTTAACATTTTCTTTTTCGGAAGCAAGTGATTTAGTCTTGGAATGGAGAAGTAAGTGGGAACCATAAGTTGATCATGTTTGCAAACGGAAAGTCAATCGCATTGAATTTGTAGATTCATAATAAAAAAAAATTGTGGTTGTTCCATAAGAAATTCAACAAAATCGATCAATTAAGTTAACAAAGTGTGGTGTATAAATATAAGTATATTTTTTTGTGTCTCAAGCTTAACAATAATTCTTTTGATACTTAAATTTTTTATTACGACTTTTACTCGAATGTATGAGTCACCTATTTATATTTGAGTCACTTATTTAGGTGACTCGAATGTAATTTAGATGATTCGAATAGGTGAACCGAATGTATTTCAAGTGACTCGAATAGTTGACTTGAATCTTCAAGTAAAGGGCAAAAATGACAATTTGAGTATCGATTAATATATATATTTTTTTTTAATAATGGCCAAACATGAGCAACTTGAGGAAGTTGTGAATGCAGTATCTTCTACCCAGTTTTGCCTGCCTGTGGATATATACCACAAAGCTCAGATCATTTGGAGGGAGGGAGGGAGGGAGGGAGGGAGGGAGGGAGGGAGGGAGGGAGAGAGAGAGAGAGAGAGAGAGAGAGAGAGAGAGAGAGAGAGAGAGAGAGAGAGTAACTTGAATAATTGAATTATTTTTTTTATGCATGCATGCATGCAGTCCTAGAATGTTACTACATACCGAATATAATCGAAGATCACATCCATGATACAAAAAGTCAACAACAGCACCAGAAAAAAAAGGACTAACATTTAAAACATAAAAATAAAACTAACCATCAAATGCAGAAGCACTGAAATTATTGAGGCTAGGCGGGATCACCCCCACCAATTCGTTGTGAGACACATTGAACATCTTAATTCCACCCTGCGGAAACTGCGGTATTTCGCCCACAAAGTCATTGTTCTCAAGCATCAACTCTCTCAACCTAGGCAATGCAGCCAGAGACGCGGGGATCGAACCGGACAAACTATTATTGGCCAAATAAACCTTTTTCAACGAAAGCATCCCGACAAAAAGATCCTGCGGAATTTCCCCGGAAAATTGGTTGTTCGACAAATAAATGCTTTTCAATGCGGAGAGTCGCGTCAGGTTCGGCAGAGGCCCGTCGAAGTTATTGTTCATGAAGCTCAAAGTCCTCAGATTCGGCAGCTTAGCAAGGGAGTCGACATCGATGATCCCCTCCAACCCCATGTTTTGGAGCTGGAGTCCCCACACTCTATCCTTCTCGCAAAAGACGCCGACCCAATTCTCTCGATCCCCACTGCACGGCGGCTTCCCATCGGCCCAGTCGGACAACGCCCCGGTATTCTCAAGGGACTCCTTGAACTTGAGAAGGATTTCGGATTCCGACTCGGCAAAGGAGGGTGGTAGGATGGTGATGATATGTAGGGAGATGGTGGCGAGTAGGAGAACGATAGGTTTCCGAGCCATTGTGGTGGTGGTGCGCGCGCTTGGCCGGGGGGCGCACGGACCTTCGATTAAATTGTAGGAGTGTGTACTGTGTGTGAAATGAGAGAATTGAGGGGTTGTGTGGGGAATGGAAATGCGATGGGGATTGAGATGTTTTTGGGGATGGAGGAACAGGAGAGGAGTTTCGCCAGCAATAGTGGTTGTTTTTTTTTATTATTTATTTTTTCGGGTGTTGTAGTGACAAGGAGCGGTGGTCTATTTCTTTGCGTGGTATGTGGAGACATTTTTGCATGAGAGGTTTACGGTGCGCCTGTGAATTCACTTAAAGTGCTTGGACTCCATATTAACTTTTTTATTATTATTATTTGTTTACTGATGTTGGGATTGTGGGGATATTTTGCCCGATGTTAGCGGTCCGAGTGAACCCGAAACCCGGTCATGAACCGGACCGAAATACCCGGGACCGAAACTCACCCGAAAACTAACGAGTTCAGATTCGAGTTCTAAACATTGAACCGAAACCCATATGACCCGGACCGATAAAACCGAAAAGAAACCCGGTAATAAATTAAAAAAAGTTTATATGTATTTTATAATTTATATATTTTATACATATATTATTAATACGTTTTGCGTGTTTTAAACACAAATAGCATGCTGGTCAAGTAGTTAAGACGTACTTCGAATCGTGTAACCCCCA
This sequence comes from Orobanche coerulescens, assembly GCA_033398695.1. Classification (NCBI taxonomy): domain Eukaryota; kingdom Viridiplantae; phylum Streptophyta; class Magnoliopsida; order Lamiales; family Orobanchaceae; genus Orobanche; species Orobanche coerulescens. Next base: position 60,684,490 of record CM065803.1, read on the forward strand.
TTTATGTGATTTATTTTGCTGCTCTTCCTTCATTTTCCTAGTAAAGATCCATCCCACATAGGCTGTTAGCGGTCCGAGTGAACCCGAAACCCGGTCATGAACCGGACCGAAATACCCGGGACCGAAACTCACCCGGAAACTAACGAGTTCAGATTCGAGTTCTAAACATTGAACCGAAACTCTTATCGGTCCGGACCGGATCTACCCGGTAACCTATCAGACCGGATCTGGATCTAGAGAAAACCGGTCCGAACCGGTCCGATAACAGCTCTATTTGGAAATGTCCCGTATCTATGACTCAATAATTTTTTCAATAAATCAATCTCATATTTTTATCGGTAAGACTAAAATCTCATCATGACAGCAATTTGATGTTGGATTATTGCCTCAGATGTTGATATTTTTTATTTCGTCAAAAAGTAAAAAGTAGTAATATATATTCAACAAAAAGAATATATTTTCCATAATAATAATAAGAAGAAGAAGTCATCCCTCCCACGAATAGTGCAAAAGACGGCAGTACAACCGAAACACAAACTTCCTATCGCAAAATGACTACACAAACATAGCCATGATTATCTAACCGTAACATTTTCAGTTTGCATTCTGCCACTCGTAACTCTAAATCATAAGGTGTCACGAATTCTACAATGATGGCACTCAAATGAAGAATTGTAATGAGACAAATAACCTCAAGGAATTAGGCAAGATTTTTCGCCAAATTCAGTATATCCTACGTCAACAAGGCAAAGGCCGTCCGGAGGCGCAGGTGGAGCAGTGGCACGCCGACATGTGGCGTCCATCAGCTTCAGCAATGCATCTTCAGCTGCACCAGCAGCCGCTTCCCTGATTGCTGTTGCTACAAGCACCCGAACCATCTGTAAAGGCACAAGAAAATGTGTTTTTTTCCTAAATGGTACCATCGTATGAAGCATCTTATTCTTTACTTCATCTAGAGCTTTGGTTGCAGAGCCAAAGTAGTCAGATCTACTACTTAAAAAGGACACCTCATGCTTTTTAGTGCTGATGCTTTGAGCAAGTTGATCAATTCAGTCAACAAGTTCACCATAACATTTCTTATCTTAACAATGAATGAGAACTCAATCTATTCCTTGGGTATAGGGTTGTGGGGATGAAACTGCAATGTGCTTTCGTCCGTTTCTCATGTATGTTCTACAGTTCTGATAGACATCAAGCAGAAAGACAGAAGAAGAAAAAGAGAAATTAAATAAAAAATTCAATGAAATACGCAATCTCAGGACTGATTACTTGAAGTGTGTTGTGCAGATAGATTAAAACAGCGCGGGAATCAAAATCCGTGTGAGTATGTATAAAAACAAGATATACAAGTTTTTCTAACAGAAAGCTGAAAGAAAGAGTTACCTTCCGCAAGAAGCGATTAGCAACCAACTCAATGCACATTGTCCTCGTGTTGGTTCCATCCTATACGATACGGAAACATTATCAAAAGAACTCAGATATAAGGAACAAAAGAAGGCGTAATAGTAACATATATATCCCTGACAACGATCATGTACGTGCAGGAATCCCCAGCACTTGCATCAAAATGATAATTTACACATTGATTATGGCTTTGGCCAAACAGGAGTAACACCTGGTTAGGTATCCCAAGCCGAATATTGTTTGTCCCAAGAGAATTCTCTTATAGTCCATACATAAATATATAGTATAGCGTGTATCATTTAGCAGACCATATATGGAATATAAAAGAACTAAAGATCCCTATCTTCAAGAGCAATTCAGTAACTAAGAGTCGTTCAAGAAGATGGGTTTTTCTCTACTAATATTGGGACCATGTTATATTGGCCGTCATTGATATGAGATAATATGCAGTAGCTTATTCGCATGTATTACGGTGTACATTTGGATCTGACAATATGAATCATGTAATGGGACATGACTAAGGCACTCATCACTCTCTCATGATATTCTCCATGCAAGTGGAAAAACTTATAATGATGCCGGTTTTCGAACTTCATCTCAGATAAAACTTTGCTATTTTGCTTTTTGCATGAAATTAATAATGTTGACTAAATTTAGACCATTAATTGACCAAAGTTGTCAAGTCGGTAAGTCGAGTCGAGTCGACAAAGGTCCGACTGAGCGACTAAACGACTAGTCGTCGACTAGTCGTTGACTAGTCGGTATGTAAAAAATAATAAATAATAGATATATATTTATACATGTGATGATATAAATTAGAACATGTAATAAAATAACTTAAAAATAACTTTGCAAACTAAGTTCCAAAAGATGACATATAAGTTCAACACAAGGTTTAACACCACATAGAATCTACCATAAGTTTTAGTACAATGCATAACAAGAAAACATAAATGAAAAAAATGCCTGCCTACTGCCCAGTTTAGTTTTTTCTGAAAATGTACAGTACAAAACAAAGAATCAGCAACATCTCATGCTTGTAGTCACAACTTTGCTAACATAAAAATTAGTTTTTAATTACTTTAATAAACTAATGAAGAATTAAAACTAAAAAAACAGAATTAAAAACTGAAGGGGTGATGCAGAACAACCTGCGTGTGCTCCAGATTATGATTAAAACCAACAAGCCTAGCTTCACACCGAGGCAACCGTAGGCGTACCTAGGTTTCTTGAGCGCACCCAAGACAATAGAATCACGCAGATTCACACAATAAAGCAATATTTGCTGAGAAAATTTTTTATTCTCTAAAAAACTATCAATAAACTGGACACTCACAAACTTTATATAGCTAACAAAACCCAAACCTCCAAGGAAACCAATTCCTTAAAAATAGGAAACTAAATCCTAGACTCAAACTAATCCTTTATGGATCTGGACTCTGCATAAAAAAGACTCCTAAATCAAAAAGGAGTACTATTCCCAGCAATTAACTAAATTAATTGAATAACTAAAATACTAAATTAACCCTGCATCAGAAACAAAACAAAAAATCAGATCTTAATTAATTACTCCAACGCCCAAGTCGGCTCCATATCATCATAGGCATCCCAGACCAGAGCTTGAGTTTTGGAGGCATCTTTCCCTCGCCTTTTGTATGTCTTGAGTGGCTGTTGCCACTTGTTTCTATCATCTCTCCCCGGCTTGAAAGAACTCGACTTTGGCGAGTTAAAGGCGTGAAACTGGTCATAAAGCTTAGGGTTAAGATGTTGGAACTCTTGATCGGTAACCCATGTGCATTCTGAAAATGGACGCCCCTTCCACTTAACAAGAAACTTTTGGTAACCACCTCCTCGAGTTGAAACAAGTGGCGATCGACAATATCTTCAATTTCTTCCGCTATTCTTGGAGCTAGTGGTAAACGAACATTGTTATGATCATTTGTATCATCCTTGTCATGGCGAATATAGAGTCGTCTTCAACATTGAACACATTGCTAATACCCATATCTTGGCTACATAAGCATTAGAGCTGATTTTCTTAAGGATTTTGTAAGGGCCAGCACTTTTGGAGTGTAGTTTTTGTATACACCTTTAGGATAACGTTCGTGCCCGATCCGTACCATCACCATATCTCCTCACCGAAATCAAGGAATCTCTGTGCAAATTGGCACACGTTTTGTACCCTTCATTCTTGATTGCAATCCTGCGCCTAACATCATCATGCGGCAAGCGGATATGTTCAAGAAATTCTTGACTTCCGCTTTCAGGCGTGCCTCAACAGTAGTGGGACTAAATCAATAGGCTTTCTTGGTCGTAATCCTGTGACAATTTCAAATGGGTGCGACACATTGTTTTGTTCTTGAACTGTTGTAAGCAAATTCAGCCATAGGAAGTACAAAATCCCAAGAGGAAACATGATCTCCGACAAGGCACCGGAGGAGATTGCCCAAACTACGATTAACAACCTCGGTCTCACCATCGGTTTGAGGATGAAAAGCTGAAGAAAATTTCAACTTTGTATTAAGTAATTTCCATAAAGTACGCCAAAAGTAACTCATAAACTTCACATCACGATCAGATACAATTGTAAGAGGTAATCCATGAAGTCGGAAGTTTTAGAGCACGGGAGAAAGTGAGCCATCTTGGAGTAGCGATCCACCACAACGAATATTGCATCATGCCCTCTTAATGTTTTTGGCAATCCAAGAACAAAATCCATGCTTAAATCTTTCCATGGTTCGTGTGGTATTGGTAAGGGTGTGTACAAACCAGTATTTTTCTTCCTTCCCTTGGAAATCTGGCAAGTGCGACATCTAGAAACAGCCCTTGCAACATCACGCTTTAAGCTTGGCCAATAGTAACGATCTTCCACCATTGCAACAGTCTTGTCTCTCCCAAAATGACCAGCTGCACCCCCAGAATGTAGTTCTCGAACTACCTCTTCCCGTAAAGAAGTATTTGGCAAGCATAAGCGGGTTCCTCTAAACAAATAGCCATCATGTAAAGAGAAATCTGTATGGTTTGAGGTCTGTCCCGACATCAATTCAGCATAGATAACGCTGAAATCTCTGCACAATGGATAATCTCTTTTGAGTAAATCAAAGCCTACTACTTGCACTGACATCGATGAAAGAAGATGCGCCACTCGACTAAGCGCATCCGCTGCTTTATTCTCCACTCCCGCCTTGTGTTTGATAACAAATGCGTACTCTTGCAAAAATGAAACCCAATTTGCATGTCGGTGATTCAACTTTCTTTGGTAATTTATGTATTTTAATGCTTCATGGTCTGAATAGAGTAGAAGCTCCTTGGAGATAAGATAGTGTCGCCAATACCGCAATGCTTGCACTATCGCATAGAATTCCTTATCATATGTAGAGTACCTTTGTTTTGCCTCATTCAATTTCTCGCTGAAGTATGCTATAGGGTGGCCTTCTTGACTTAGTACACCTCCAATCCCAACATTAGATGCATCATAAGCCACTTCTAACAACTTTGAGAAGTCAGGAGCATTGCTCATCCTGTTCTTGATTTCTTTGAACGCTTCTACTGCTGCCCTTGTCCAACAGAAGGCTCCTTGCTTCATGCAATCTGTTATTGGCGCCATTATGCTGCTGAAATTGTGTATGAAACGTCGGTAGAATGTTGCCAGGCCATGAAAACTTCGAGCTTCACTAATTGAGGTGGGAATCAGCCAGTCACGAATAGCTTTTACTTTTCTCGGATCACCTCTATGCTCGTAGAAGAAATCACAAAGCCCAAGAATACTACAGTTACTCATAAATGAACATTTCTTCAAATTGGCATAAAGCTTTTCTTGGCGAAGAGTTCTCATGACTTGCTGCAGTGATCCAAATGTTCTTCCTTGTTCTTGCTATAAATTAAGATATCATCAAGTATACCACCAAAAACGACCAATAAAAGGTCAAGTACTGTGTCATAAAACGCATGAATGTGCTAGGTGCATTTGAGAGTCCAAACGGCATGACAAACCATTCATAGAGGCCATCTTTGGTCTTAAATGCGGTCTTCCATTCATCCCAGTGTCGACCACGATTTGGTGATACCCACTCTTCAAATCGATCTTTGAAAACACCATCGAACCGGCCATCATATCCAAAGAAATCATCTAGTCGAGGAATTAGGAACCGATATTTGACGGTGATCTTGTTAATAAGACGTCATCGACACACATACGCCAAGTTCCATCTTTTTTTGGCGTAAGTAACTGGTACACCACATGGCCGAGGCTTTCACGAATAAACCCTTTGGCTAGCGGCTCTTCCACTTGTCTCCTAAGCTCTGCATGTTCGGTAGGTTCATACGATATCTTTGGAAGGTTAGGTAACCGAGATCCCAAGACAAAATCTATCTCATGTTGTATGTTGCGCAGAGGAGGAAGCTCATTTGCAGCTCTTCAAAGCTACGTCTGAAAAGTCATTCAACAGCTTATGAACTTCTGGAGACAGTTCACTAGTTGCCAACTTAGAGTCCTTGTTGCGTCTTATTACTACAGCAATTATCACATTACTATCCCTGCTCTCTTTTAAAAGAGATTTCTTTGTCACGATCTGAAGAAGCTTTTTTTTATTTCCAACTGGACATTTTGGTGAAGGTTCCTTCTTTTTTTTATTTCCAACTGGACATTTTGGTGAAGGTTCCTTATGTTTGTTAATCTCTGCTTCAGCCATAGGGAACAATGTTACAGAGTTATTCTGATGCGTAAAGCTATAGGTGTTACTTTCTCCATAATGTTTCACTTTTCGGTCATAGAGCCAAGGTCGTCCAAGTAGAATATGAGCAACTTTCATAGTGGCCACATCACATAACACAGAATCTTGATAGTTCTTGTATGAGAAAGAAATAAGGCAACGATGAGTTACCGGAATAGTTGAGTTATCAATCCAAGCAACTTTATAGGGTTGAGGATGTGGTTCAATAGGAAGTTTGAGACGTTCCACCATTGATGCTGAAACTACATTCATACAGCTACCGCCATCAATTATGAGTTTTTTGGCTTGGGTTCCACAACGAACCAACATCTGAAAGATTGAAGTACGCCGCCAATCTTCCTCTTGAGCTTTAGGGGCTGCTAAGATGCGTCTGACTACTGCAGAGAACGAAACGTCCTCTTCTAGCTCCTCTAAATCATCAGCCTTGAATACCCCAACCTCGAAGTCACCACCATCGTCGTCGTCCTCTAGATGTTGTTCTTCAGACTCTATTTCAGCACCAATATGCAGATTTTTCTTCGGGCAATTGTAGCTCATATGACCTGGTTCCCCACACTTGAAACAACCGTCATTATACTTTCCACTCCCTTTAGAAGGCATGATGTTCTTGCTCTTCGGATCATCTGTCTTTGATTTCAATCCATTTGGTGACTGATTAGTTGCTGCAAACCTTTTATTTGATGTCTCCCCGATTTGAGAACCAAACTTCCTCGCTGGAAGTGGTTTAAGGTATTCTTCCAAATCAAGCGCTGTTTGAAACGCATCTTCCACACCATAAACAGGTTGCCTAAGCAACTCTCGTCGTATGTCTGCTCTTAACCCGGTCTTGAAACGTGCTAGGGTTTGACGAGGATCTTCAACAATCTGACTCCGAGTTTTAATCTCATCAAATCGTTGCATATATTCTGTTACACTCAAATTACCTTGCCTCAGATTAACAAGTTCGCACAACTTGTCTTGGTAATTTATAGGCATGTACTTCTCGATGAGCTTTGTCTTCAGCTCTTGCCATGTCCCTATAGGTTGTTGTCCCAATCTCCTTGTATTTTGTTCAATTCCACGCCACCATACCTTAGCCAAACCAACAAGTTTCATCTTTGTAAATCTAACCCGTCGCTCGTCCGACATATCATCAAAGTATTCTTTAAGTGCAGCAAGCCAATCAGAAAATACTGTGGGATCGAATTTTCCTTCAAAACTTGGGACATCAGTCTTTACTTTCCTCGTGGCCGTATCACGTGGTTCAAAGCGACCCCTTTCCAACAATTCTCTAGCCCAATCGTTTGCAGGTTGACGTCCTCCTCTTTGACCTCGATCACCTCTTCTTTCCCTTCCTCCATGCTGGGCAACTCGCTGATCTTCATGACCAGCTTGTTCACCTTCTGGATTTGCTGGTATTTCACCATTAGGAACAGCTTCATCTCGATTCTCTTCCACAGCTCCACCTTCCTGATTTCTGCCTTCTATAACGTCAACGCGAATAGATAAATTGTCAAGTCGCTCCAGGATCTGAAGAAGGATTGCATCCCTCTCGTTATTAGAAAGCTCCTCTCTGTATGGTCTTCCAGAACGAATAGTCATGATCTAACGTAGGCTCTTGATACCAATTGATGCAGAACAACCTGCGTGTGCTCCAGATTATGATTAAAAACAACAAGTCGGGCTTCACACCGAGGCAACCGTAGGCGTACCTAGGTTTCTTGAGCGCACCCAAGACAATAGAATCACGCAGATTCACACAAGAAATTTTTTATTCTCTAAAAAACTATCAATAAACTGGACACTCACAAACTTTATATAGCTAACAAAACCCAAACCTCCAAGGAAACCAATTCCTTAAAAATAGGAAACTAAATCCTAGACTCAAACTAATCCTCTATGGATCTGAACTCTGCATAAAAAAGACTCCTAAATCAAAAAGGAGTACTATTCCCAGCAATTAACTAAATTAATTGAATAACTAAAATACTAAATTAACCCCGCATCAGAAACAAAAAAAAAAAATCAGATCTTAATTAATTACTCCAACGCCCAAGTCGGCTCCATATCATCATAGGCATCCCAGACCAGAGCTTGAGTTTTGGAGACATCTTTCCCTCGCCTTTTGTATGTCTTGAGTGGCTGTTGCCACTTGTTTCTATCAAGGGGAAAGAAACCGAAAAACGGGAGTTAAGAAGGGAAGGTTAACAAACTGAAGGGCAAAGACTAACCAAAAAAAAAGACATCGACCTGGGCCCTGGAGTTGATCGCCCAGGAAGAATCGGCGACGTCTGCCGGGGATATCGGGGGCGGCGGGGGATATCGGAGGCGACGGGAGGATCGGCAGAGGTGGGGGATATCGGCGGCGGTCGGAGAATCGGCGGCGGAACCATCTCTCTGTTTTCGCTTCTCTCCCTTTTCTCTTCTATCATCTGTTCTCTCGCTTCTCTCTTTGCTTTGGTTGAGTTAGGGTTTTTTAGATAACAGATTTTTAGTAAACTGAAACGAGTCGACGGGTTTGGACGGTCAGATTAGGCAGGCATCTAACTTAATTTTATTTTATTTTCATTTGATCCAAGAAATACTATGGACTGCTAATTATGCATTGCCTTGTGGAGAAAACTTAACTCTTCTGAGTATTTTATGGATAAATTTCACACGATCATACTTATGAATGATTAGGAATTCCCTCTCACCCCCCTCCCTCCCTCTGACCCTCTTTCTGTAATTCCCCTTCAGTCATGAAGATTCTTTCTCAATCCGTTGCAAACCATTCATCTGTGCTACATGCATGTGCAGGCTCTCTTCTGTTACTGTATCACCCTCAACTTATTTGCACTAGCATCATAGTTGTTAGAGGCGAGAGGCGCACAGAGGCGCAAAGGTTGCCGTAGCGCCCGAGGCGAGAGGCGCGCCCGAGGCACGCGCCTCTTGAACAGAGGCGCAAAATTAATTAAAAATTAATAAAAAAAACATAATTCATGTAATTAAGTCTAAGAATTCCATAACATAAAGTTTAACTTCAACTTCAATAATAAATCAACAAGAACCAACACATAACCAACAAAAACCAACACACAAAAGACATGTTTAAGTTCAACACTTCTTAAACTCTCAATTAAACTATCACTCCTCTTCCTCCTCCTCATCATCAAACTCGGGCAACACATCTTCTTCTTCATCACTTTCCTTATCTTCAAATTCATCTTCATCTTGCTCATCTCTAAGTCTAGATGATGACGTCTTCTTCTTTTCTTTTCCCTTCCCTTTTCTCCTCTCATAAACTATCCTTTTCCCCTTACTCAATTGTGTAGATGGTCGAGAACTTGAGCATTGCTTTCCTCTATCTCTAGTAGAATACATGGGCTCCTCAACTCCCATAGCCTTACCAACATCTCCCCACGTCAAATCTTCACCCTCAAACACCAACTCGTCATCTTCACCATTTTCATCATCCATTTTACCCATCAACCACTCATTACTTTCATCGATGAAATCCAAAGCAATGGGATCAATCGAATCACGTCCATCATACCGACGCTTCAATGCACGGTTGTATTTTACAAACACCAAGTCACTCATCCTACGTTGATCCAATCTAGATCTTCTTTTGGCATGAACCTAAATACTGACAATAAACATTCCATTAATGACATGATAATAATAATAATAATAATAATAATAATAATAATAATAGCAATAATAATAGCAATAATTATTTAAGTAAAATAATTAATACTTACATTTTCAAATATGCTCCAATTGCGTTCACAACCGGAAGAGCTACAAGTGAGGCTAAGCACTTTAATAGCTAACTTTTGCAACTCCGGAGTGTGTGAACCATAGGTTTCCCACCATAAAGCTGGGGACATGGTTTTACGTTGCCTAATTGCAACATCCCGCCCAAAGCCACCTGTGGCATTCCGATAAGCAGCAAGCTGGAGAGTGATTTTTTCTTGATCATTAAAGTCGGGCACCACTCTCTCCAAGACACTGAGGAAGCCATCCATCACTTCTCCTTCAGTTGAATCCTTGTTCGCATAAAAGAACTCTGGATTCAAATAATAGCCCGCAACATGCAAAGGACGATGGAGTTGACAATTCCATCTGTTGTCAATGATATCAAATGCCCTTTTGAACTTACCTGCATCTCCATCAAAAATTGCTGCAATTGCTTCCTTTGCTCTATTCATAGCCTCATATATGTAGCCCATAGCCGGTTTTCTCTCACCATCAACCAACCTCAAAACACAAACTAGAGGAGAGAATATCTTCAAAATGTAGTGGACATTGCTCCAAAACCTTGTTGATAAGATGATTGCACTAATCTTCTTACCATCAGATTCTTTACTCCACTTACTTTGTGTCCAATCATCTGAAGTGAACATCCTCCTCAAACTCTCCTTCAAGCTGAACATCCTTTCTAATGTGAGAAAGGCTGTAGCAAATCTCGTAACACCCGCCCTACAAAGCTCCTTCTCTGAAGTGTATTCTCTCAACATATTCACCACCCCTGGACGGGTATAAACATACGCAGTCACACTCATTGCCTTCTTCAATGTCACCTTCACTTCGGGCAATTTCCCTATGTCTTCCAGAATAAGATCAATGAAATGAGCAGCACATGGAGTCCAATACAAATTTGTCCTATTTGCTTCCAATAGCTTTCCAGCAGCCACCATGTTACTTGCATTGTCAGTAACAACTTGGACAACATTCTTTTCTCCCACTCGCTCTATAAATTTATCAATCAACTCAAACATTTTCTCCCCCGTCTTCGAGTAACCAGAAGCATCAATACAATCTATGAAAACAGAACCCTTAGGAGAATTGACCAAAAAGTTGATCAAAGTTCTTTGTCTCCTATCCGTCCAACCATCAACCATCAAACTGCATCCATACTTAGCCCACTCCTCTTCACAAATTTTCACGTAATCTTCATTAACGTTCTCAACCGCCTTCCTTAGGTAAGGAACTCGCACCTCATGATATGAAGGTGGTTCCAAACCTACTCCATACCGTCCAATATCCATGAAAGCTTCTTTCAAACTCTGATGGTTGACGGCATTGAATGGAATTGCAGCGTCATACATCCATTTTGTAAAGCTTTGATAAGCTTTATCCTTCAATTCCTTCATACGTGCTTCATCCAACACCGTTTGCTTATCTTTTCTTCCAACTTTGCTTGGATCGACGCTCCTACTTACAAAAAGACTCATAGGACCTTGTTTTCGCTTTCTCATTTGATGTGCAGTTGACAACGTAGATGAACGACACTCCTGCTCTTCAGATTGTTCAGCCGGTCCAGAATTAAAAGGGTTTACATCCTCAAAGTCTGGAATTGCAACCCTTGATAAATCTACCTTCTCAATCTTTTTCATGTAGATTTGAATCCCTCCTGATAAATGCTGTTTGGCTCTATAGATACCACCCTTGAAAACTTGCTCACAAAAGCTGCAGGTTAAGTCGTTTTTGTTTTCAGCTCTAACCCTTGTGAAGTACTTCCAAGTTGGGTCTTTAGATGGACCTTGACGGGATAAGTTTCGTCCAATGCCACTAGCACCACTAGCAGTCTCTTCCTCCATTATACGATAATCTGGCAGCAGCAAAATAAACTATATTAGTACAGTGAAATTGGACGAAACTTCATAAAACTGAAAAACAGATAATATAAAATAAACAGAAAAATAAACAGCATTTATTTAGATAGTTATACACAGAAAATAAACTTACCACTTCATAAAATAAACAGAAAAATAAACAGCTTCATTTAGATACACAAAAAATAAATTTACCACTTCATAAAATAAACAGAAAAATAAACAGATAAATAAACAGCATTTATTTAGATAAACAGAAAAATAAACTTAAAAACAGAAAATATATCGCATATTAATCAAATGGGAAATTAAAAAATAATGATAAAAAACAGAAAAATAAACTTAAAAACAGAAAATATATCGCATATTAATCAAATGGGAAATTAAAAAATAATGATAAAAAAACAGAAAAATAAATAGAAAATATAATCTTAGATACAAAAAGCTGAAAATATGATAAATCATATCATATATTATATTATACAATACATAAATAAAAAAAAATGAAAAAAAAAATAGCCAAAACTTACCAGAATCCGGAGGCAGAGTCGGCGGCAGTGGAGTCGGCCGCCGGTGTCGGTGGCGGTGGAGTCGGCGTCGGCCGGTGGAGTCGGCGGCGGCCGGTGGCGGTGGTGGCAGCAGTGGGAAGTTGGAGTGAGTTGTGAACGGGAGAGCAGTGGGATTGTAAACCCTAATTTTTTCAATATACAACAGCTGACATATATTAATATATATATATATATAATATTATTAAAGGTTATTAAAAAGTATAATATTATTAAAAGTCAACATGGGAGAGGCGCGCCTCGGGCGCGCCTGAAGTACACCCTTGGAGGCGCGCTAGGCGCACAAAGGCGCCCGCCTCCCTCCCCGCGCCCGCCTCACCTTCCAGGAGGCGCTGATGCTGGCGCCCCTAGCGCCTCGCGCCTCGGGCGCGCCTCTAACAAGTATGATTAGCATATGGACTAGGTGAGTCCCGTTTATATTTCCGTCCCTAGAAAATTTCACTCATACATTGCAAAACATTAATCTGTCCTTATGCCTTGTGTGGAGATGCTCCTAAAGCTACAGTAGAACCAGAACCGAGCCCCCACTCTTTGGCCTTAAGAGTCTTGGTATAAAAATGAGGGATTATGCTGGCTGCTATCCCCTAATTATTATACGAAATCTCAGCCTCCACACCCCCAGCACCACCGGAAATGCTATTGAGGAAATAAAATGAGTGGCAACATATAATACTCATTTGCACTGTTAAGTGTCAACACCAAACCTTAACGCCTTTCTTTTTCCTGTTAAATCTATGACGTTCTCTGACTTACATTTCTGACTGCTCGAACATTTTCAAACATTTCTACCATACAATTTGTATACTTTACATATGACATATCAACATAGATAAACAAGCTTAACTCTATCGAAGTACAGAGACGCAATTTCTTTTGGAAAAAACAACAATAGATTATGCAGATTATAGCGAGGAAAAATAGAATGCATAAGAAAAAGTGCCAGTAATCAGTATCCAACCTTACGACAGAGTAAATGAGCCTCTGCAGCTCGAGCATGGAAGACAAAGCACTCTGTTGGTGGACCACTGCGGTGTATTTTTAATAAAAAATATAAAGGATAAAAAAAGGTGAGCTGACCCAGAAAAATTAAGAAAGTGAATTTCAATTCACGCAAGCACATTCGATCTAACTTGCTAATTTTGAAATACTTCCGACTTTATGTATATGCATTAAGTTGTCAGCATGATCGTTGAAGACAAATGCTTACTTCCTTCTCCAACCAAAGAAAGTCAAGTCAAATAGAATATTCATAACTCAGGGTTTAAATGGAAAATGAGTTTTTATGCAAAAAAAATTTGAAAGAAATACAATAATGAGTCTTCCCAGAAACATTCACTTCATATTTTAAAGATGACAACTTCATCTGATTTTATCTTGGGGAAGAGAAAGGCAATCGTACATAAATCAGTGTCAATTTAAAGGTACACCCTATAGGGAACCAAATTCCGTTAGACTGCTAAAACAATCACTGGTGCATTACCAATGGTCACAGACAAAGAACTAACAAGATATTAAAAACCTAAATGCGACATGATGAAAGCCTGGGTGCTATTGATTCAGATTGAGCTACGCAAATTACCTTGAGCTTGATGCACATTAGGTCTAATCTCATGCTCATGAAAGAGATGTATTTACATAAAACAGCTAACCATGATCAGTCTTACATGTTTCTTGAGGCCTTAGTATCTCGCGCAAACATTCTAAAGGAAAGTAATTTTCCTTCCAGTTGCTGTAATAGATGGTTAACACGGCTTACTTCAAAACTGAGTGGTTTGTTTCCTGCCCGTTGTTCGGTATGGTCACAATCATCAATTTCATATCCAGGATTTTCCTCACCGAAGTGTTCACCATATTGACCATCTGGGCAAGCATCACTATCCAAAGCATTATATTGCTGGCTTTACAATCCACGTTTGTATCATTGAACGGGAATATATAGAAATAGCGTCTCCACTTTGCAGAGAAATTAGAATGAAATTCACGCGAGACCTAAGGTATAACATATTCACAAATTCTTGACATCATGTTCTTAGACTACTTCATAAGCATGATTACAAAAACCAGAAATCATGGCTGTAATCATTCAATGCTCGAGTGATACCTGAGAAACAGAAATGGCCCTTATCTTTCCTGGTGCTGCATCATTTATAGCATTCTCGATGTCTGGAGCTTTAACATCTGTTCTCCATGTATCTACACATTCATAAAGTTGGATGTTTAATTCAACTTATGTTCAATATAGTTACACAAAGATCATGTGACAAAGTATGAACCATCAATGCTTTTTTATAATTTGTTGGGCCTTGAGGACACATCTAAGTAGAGGTTTTGTGTTCTATCCATCTACTGCAATTTCATCCTTTATCCTTCGAGGGGAATGCTTGCTGACATGCTTTATACGGAAAACTTGCTTATTTTATCAGCCGTATCCTTTTTGTTGCAGAATAGCCACAGTAAACAAAAGTCAACTAGTCTCCATCAAATTGGAATAGACGATTTATAAGGTCTAATCGATTCTTACTATCTGAAAAGTAAGTACCATTCCAAGATGACTGAATGATCAAAGAGAGCATCATTCGAAATAGAATATACTTGTGCAGGTAACAGGGATCGTCATGGTGATAGAAATCTTATAATTCATAAATTGTTGGTAACAGGGAATTAAGGATCCTTGGGGTAATTCAAGATGCAGTATATGATTCTTCATAATAGTTAAGCATACTCTATATAATATATAGACGATTTGAAGCAGGTTTAATTAGTTAACATACAGAAAGAACAAACTTGTTGAAAGGCTGTCACCCCTTTGTCTGTGCGCCCTGCAACTACAACACAGCCATCTATTGGTAGTTTCTTTTCTTTCAACAATTGTGCTTTCTTTTCATCAACAAATTTCCCAAGACATCTTTCAATTAATCTGCATAAAGTAAATATTAAAAATATATGTGAATAATGCTCATAACTCAACCAAGTATCTGATATATTTATTTAACTAAAATTGATGGAAAAAGAATAGTAATAGTAATAATAATTAAAAACTAACGGTTCTTCACAGTATCTGGGACAAGTTTTATTATTTCAACTTACTTACTATCATTTAAAACCAAACCACATCTGGAGGAATCGCGATTATCATCACTAAGCAGGTAATGAAAAAAGGACGAAAGAAGAAAAATTCAAACATGCCAATCATAGAGTACAAAGCAGGAAAATACCAAAAAGAAGACAGAAGAAAAAGAAGAAGTAGAAGCAGAAGAGTAGCCTTGGCAAAGCAGTATTCAGATATCAGCATCATTTGGTAGTTTTGCGGGGGCCTGTAGCATCAAATGTTTTGGTAAAACTACTAGTTGAAGGAGGGATCCTTTTCATTTTACTGTTTTGGCCATTATAATCAGATCCACTTGTCTAGCTCTCTATTTGGTACTTGTTTACCAATCCAAGTAAAACTGTGATTCCTTCAAAAAAGCAATTTCACTAAAACAAACAATAACATACAGAAAAGACATATACCAGAGCTGAACAATCTGATTTCAGTTAAGTAAAAGAAATTCAATGGAGATCATGAATTTTTAATCTCTCAGTTCTATATGTTTTCATGTTAACTTTTAAGTGTAGAAATATTAGTGGGACACTGATAGAACACATACGCTTGAACAGTATTGAGACCAGGTTGTTTCTGCCAACCATCAAAAGAACTTCCGTGATATGAGAGCAGTATTTTGAATGTCACTCTTGCCCATCTTCCAGATCTTCCAGACCTATTCTGGCTTCCCAATTCAGGTTTATCAATATATTCTACAACTTCAGCACCATAATGTACACCACATGTCTGTAAAAGTAACTTTGATAAAATCCACGTCCCAAAAAAAAAAAAAAAAAAAAAAAAACTTTGATGGAATCGATGAAGAAAATCTCTGAACTATGAAATAATCCTCATAATTTTCAACAAGAGGAAAAAACGTTAAAGTGTAACCATTACAGAGAGTACTGAAGAAAAATGATAGCTTAAAATGTAGCATGAAGTAATGGAGTTTCTTATGCTATTGATTCAAAAAGAAGCAAGAAAGAGGATTATAAGTCTTTCTCCCCAAGAAAATTTACTTCCACGAGTTTTTCCTCCCAATTTCCTGTCTCCATTCATCATCATCATCATCAACTGCACCATAATCCCAAGTATGTTGGGGCTGGTGGCATGAAGATTATAGTGTCAATTGATTGTATAAAATTAGTTAACACTACAATTCATGCAAAAACATCAACACATAACCTTAATTAAACTCTGCAAACCTTAAGTTTCACAGAAACACCCACCTCTTTCCCAAACATTTCAGAAAGTGATCTGCGTCCGTTCACCACATCCAAATAAAAATCATTCACCTTTTGCCACGGCCTTGCATGCATGAACTGGTAACTTTCCCTGCCACAATCGAGAATGTAACTCGTTACTAAGATAGCAAATATATTGCTCCTACTAGTACGATAAACTGCCATATTTTCAGTTCATATAATACCGACTGCAACAATGTCCAGCCGAAACTCGGTGTACAGAACCCTAACCGAGACTATCCAGATGATATTAATCAATCCGGAATTACATAGCACAAACAGTCACACTGCTTAAGCACTTACAAATGTAAACCGGTATTATAATGATTCCCCAGTAACATTGAAACAGCGAGGAACATAATGTCGGAGAAAGGGATATAAGACGGGTGTTACCCCAAATTGACTTACTTGGCAGTCCATCTGGAGACGCTGCAAACATCCGTGTGTTGGTAGTGAAAGTAAGCGTTAGCAGTTGATGCAGGGCTTCCCATTATATTTCACAGCAGCAGTATCACCGCCACCGACCGGCTGCTTTATCATTTACCTTCACCTTCCCGTCTTGGATACTTCGTAGCTTCACCCCACGGTGGAAGGGGTTAAATTATGGTGACCAAGCGGTCTATTAGTAGTGACTACTAGTGTCTATAAAAAATTAGTTCCCATATTCGACCTACGCCTATCAAAGTGCTAATTCTTACACGGCTCCGAGTAGAGATGTTAAACGGGCGTAGAGCAGGCCACCGCTTAACCCGCCAAAAATCGGGTTAGGTAGATATTTCTGGCTTAAATCAGAACTTTTTGCCGATCAGATTTAGCCCGTCACGTGACTAGCGGCTCGATATATATATATATACACACTATATTAATATTATATATATATAATATATTAATATTATATATAATCTATATTATTACTGTATTTGTTAATATAGTGTGTATATATATATATATATATATATACATAAGTGTATTTTTTGTTATATTTATTATAGTATAGTTGTTATTATATATATAAAATATATTGTTATTGTTTTTTTTTACTTATAAAAAAATAAAAAATAGATTTTTTAAATATTTAGCCTGTTTAGCCCGGTTAGCCCGAAACCCGTTAGGGTTAGGGCCAATATTTCCTAGCCCGTTTAAATCCGGGCTTTTTAGCCGGACTGTTTAGCCCCATTAGCTTGAAACTAGCTGCTGGCTAGTTTAACATCTCTAGCTCCGAGTACAATTCCGTAGATATTCAAGCTTGAACCAGACACTCAGCTGAAGATATTTGTTTGTATCAGTTGTCGTGTGGCTATATTTGGAATTTAGCCACCAAAAAATTTACTTACTTTCTTGTACTTAGTTAGCTTGTTTTATTTCGTTTGTGGCTATGTTTGGGATTTGGCCCCCCAGAAAATATCGGCTTTGTAAGGAAATAGGCCCCCTAAAATATCTTTGTGCTATAATATGACACTCTTTAAAAAAAAAAAGTTCGAACTTTCTTTTAAATACTTTGACATTGTTTTAAATGTACCTTATCACTATATTGAATTGTAGGGGGTAGAAGGAGAGACAGATCGAGGAGGACGTGAGAGGAACAGCTGAGATTAGATTTGAAGACCTTAAACCTTTCCGAGACCATGACTATTGATAGGTGCTCTTGGAGGCGCCAGATCAGAGTTGTAGATTCCTTTGTTGAGTGCGGTGCTGTAGTAGAGAGCCACAGGGTTGGGTTGTCTCGGTTAGCTTTGACCTAGAGCATTGCATTTTCTTTTTTATTGTATATTTTATCCTATTGGCTTTTGCGTATGGTGTATTCTGACAGGGAGCTGGGCGCAGAGTCAATCTCTCTCCTGTTATAGCAACGTTCATCGAGAGTGGAGTTGGCAAAGTCCCCTAAGGTAAGTCTCATGTGAATTAGGCCATGGGCTCAGGTATGGTTTTGAGCTTTTCCGAATCATATAATTCTTTGTATTAATCACTCAATACTTTGTTGCGCACTAAGCTGGGGGTCTTCACGGAAACAGCCTCCCTACCGTAATAGTAGGGGCATGGTCTGCGTACATCTTACCCTCCTCAAACCCTGCTCTGAGCGGGATATACTGAGTACGTTTGGTTTGGTTTGGTTTTTATTCATGAAATTTTAAATAATTTAATTTAATTCGGAATTATTTTCGAATCTTAAAGGTTGATTCGATTTGATTCGATATGGATATTCGAATAATATTCAATTTGATTTGAAATTTGAAATTCTATTTTTTTATATTTTTACGGATGAATTATTTAAATAGATAAATACAAATAAATATAATATATATAGTGTATAATAAAAGTATATTTGATAAAAATATAATTATTAAATATTCTATGCATTTATATATGTATATGTAGGGGTGATTTCTACAATTGATGATGATGACGTCAGACACGTTAGTCAGGTTGATTGAATCAGGCACTAGCAACTTGTCAACACAAAACACGTAAGAGCCCTCGGAGAGCACCGGTGGGGTGTCAGCCGAAGAGCCTCCGACACTCAAGTCAGTAAGCAATTTTATATTGAATAAAATTGAAATAAACGAATTAAATATAATAAATAGTGGAGCAGTTGATGATGTTGGTGGTATTGGACGGTCAGGTACGTCCGATGAGTGATGGAGGTAAGACGGTGGTTGAGAGCGCAGGAGATCGGTGATATTGGACGGTCAAGTACGTCCGGCTAGTGATGGAGATAAGGCGGTGGTTGAGAGCGCAGGAGATCGGTGATATTGGACGGTCAGGTACGTCCGGCTAGTGATGGAGATTAGGCGGTGGTTGAGAGTGCAGGAGGGTGGCAGAGAATTATTAGAGAGAGCAAGTTCAGTAGAGAACGACTTAGAATTCAATGAATCGATTGGGTTGGTTATCTTGTCATTATATAGGACAACTTGGGGTCCTTATTCCCTTATTCCTCTGTCACGTTGATTCGCTTGTCTGCCATATGTCCGTTGATTCGCTTGTCTGTCACATGCCCGTTGATTCGCTTTGTCTGTCACATGTCTTTTGTTGACCTCTTTGGCCCTCAACTCTATTCGTCCGTTACTTTAGCATGTTTTTTTGACTTTTGACTGGCTCAGAAGTCATTTTATCTAACCATTCAGATACGCGTGGCTGACGTGGCGAACTCCTGGATCCGGGTTGGTTTGCGGATCTTTCCAAGCCAGGGGCCCAACGAGTTTTATCTTAGACAAAGTGTCTAGTCTATTGGGTTTGTTGGGCTTGGGCTGAATTGACAAAATTTGTCCACTACAGTATATTATATAGAAAAACTACATTTACTAAGTACTTCCCCCGTAAACAATAAATTTGCTTATTTTGACTTTTATTGGTAAAAAATTATGAACTTTGGCCATAAATTGCAATCAATATATAAACAAATTATAATCATGTAAATACTTGTTTGATTTGTCTTAATGTATATTTTTTAAATATTATTTTATTTTAATTTTTATTCATATATAATTGGAATTATTAATGGTCAAATGTGTATTTGGGAAGACCGGTCAAAGTCAAAACAGGTAAATTTATTATGGACGGAGTGAGTACATATTATTTATATATATATATATAATATTATATATAAACAAAAGAATTTGATATTCGAATATTTGAATTGCATAAGATTAGATTTATATTTGGATACAAATATTATATAAATATAAAAGATGATTCATATTCAAATCCGAATTCAATTTTTCAAATTCACATCAAGTTAAATAAATTCGAATCACGGATCTAATCAAAATAATTTGATTTATTTATAACTTATGCCCAAATTACGAAAATTGATGCCGCTACGCCTACATGCACGAATGGACTTTGGTTTCGACACATCACCTTTGTGTATCATTTGGACACTCGACACTTTTGCAATTCAAGTTTATAAAAGGCTCAATTGCATAAAAATACCCGACCTTTTATTAATTTCTGTTTTTTTACCCACCTTTTAATTTTTGCAATAAATATACTCACTGTCTAATTTTTTGCAATGTCGAACCGACGAGAGATTTCCCCCAAACCGTTGCTGATATGGATCCCCGGAAGGCTGATTTGGTAAATCGGACCGCTTTAAGAAACGACATCATTTGCTTAATTGCATAAACATACGTGACCTTTTATTGAGTTCTGATTTTTTTACCCACTTTTTTTAATTTTTTTGCAATGTTGAACACGTATCATTGTTACGGAATTTGGTGAACGCAAATGCACGTTGTCGTAAGCAAGTAATAAAGTGATAAGTAAGATATCGTTCCCTCGAGGACTGACTCACTAATTACCAATTTATATGTATTCTAATTTTATTTGAACAATCGAAATTGGAGGTGCAAGTAATATTAAAGAAAAACTAATAAAGGAATAAACTAAGGACAAATAATAAAATCGATTTTTCGAAGAAAGAATATCAAATAAAGAATTAATCTAGGATTGTGAATCCACCTCGATTTATCCGATTTACTCTTGATTTATATGAATTAAATGATTTCCCAATTTATTGAAGGCGAAGATTGCTAAAATACTCTACCGCCTGTCCCGAGGTCAATAGAATTTTCTAAGGCGAATAACACACTCTATTCCTAGGTGAATTAATTCGACAATATGCAAAAAGTACGAAATCTTCAGACAGGCCACGTAATTCCTATGAGTATATTCCTATCTCACAAGATAAAACGTTTCTCACCAATTTTTCCTACCAACTCTCCTCTCCCGATTCGAGTTGCGTAATCAAAACAAATCAATCATAGGCCACATAATTGACAGCAATTAAAACAGTTGGGGAAAACTCAATAAGAAAGGGAAATATATATTTATAATGCAAAATCAAAAGTTAATTC
This sequence comes from Orobanche coerulescens, assembly GCA_033398695.1. NCBI lineage: Eukaryota > Viridiplantae > Streptophyta > Magnoliopsida > Lamiales > Orobanchaceae > Orobanche > Orobanche coerulescens. Next base: position 60,705,951 of record CM065803.1, read on the forward strand.
GTCAAAATCTCGGTTTTATCAAAATCCTAGAATAGGGTTCTAGCCCGACATGCTAGAAATTAATACACAAAGAATATAAGAAAGCATAAAAGAAATCAAACACAGTTGAAGAACTTGAAATCCTCCGTTCTCTAGTTTCTGCTCTCTGCTTGATCGGTGTTTTTTCTCCTTCTCTTCGATCCCCTCTTTTTCAGACCTTCAATCCCTATTTGTAACCATCATTAGTCTCCAAAACGCGTCCGGGAATTAGGTCGAAAAAGGGCTTCAGAACAGTCCAAAAAACGAGGGCTGGATCAGCAAACCCGCGCCGGGGGCCGCGGCCCGGCTTTAGTGTGTCGCAGCCCCAGTTGTGCTGCGCGCAGCCCTGGGCGCTATTTACTTCATGGGCCGCGGCTCAGCTTAAGTGTGTCGCGGCCCCCGGTACAGATTGTACCGCGCCTTGCTAGTGTCCTCGTGTGCCGCGGCCTGGCCTTGGTGTGCTGCGGCCCCTGACCAGAAATTGTCGTTTTCGCCCGTTTTTCGCCGTTTAGGCTTCCGGACTCCAATTTCCTTCAAAACATATAAAGATAGTGCATTAAAAGCTCATTTTTGCAGATTTAAACCTAAAATGGAGATAGAATAATAACAATAAAGTGCACAAAAATACATCTAACAAATACCTCCAAACTTAAGCCTTTGCTTGTCCTCAAGCAAAAAGTAATTTCAAATGAGATGACAAGTACCATGGGTAACCGAGCAATATCCACAGTGTTCACCAGATTAATACTCCCCTGAAAATCTCAAAGAAAAATACACGTATCGTTTTAGTGAGTCACATCACGGATAAGGATTCCACAAAGCAATCATTTTTAGTGCTGAACTATCGGTCATGAAGAAAATCAAAGCTCAAAGATTAACAAGCGTGAATTTAACCGACCACCAATATGAAGGGTTAGATTAAACAAGCCAACTCGCCCAGTCCCCCAGTCTCCCAGTCTCGTGGCAAAAATTGCAAGAGTTTCATTGTCAATAATAATCCTCGGACAGCATTCCCTTATGTATAATCATTATAATGAATCGAGTTTGTAATATCCGGAATTTCTACTCTATTGTTTGATATTATTTTATCCGAGTTATATTGTACAGCGTGGAATCTGTACAGTATGGATAAAATAAAGAAAGGACTGAGATGTCAGTATCGGTATAATTGTCGTATCTGGTCGACAGTTGCATTGAGGATATCGTGTATCAGGTTATCGTACTTTCGATATAGAGTATATCATATAAGAATGTTATTGGATTCAGTTTATGTATTCAGTAAGTGTATATGTGTTTTCGGTATGTCGAGACAGGCGGTAACAGTTGAAATTAGCTAAGTATAGAATACTTAGCGTACGCTAATGTTGAAGACTTACGTACGCTAAATCACAAGAGTTACGTACGTTAATGCCAAGACATTACGTACGTAACATGGGAATCAGACGATTGAGTCATGGTCGGCAGGTGGGACCCTGTGTCGGCAGCTTTCGGCGGAGGATGTGGACAGCGAGTCAACCTCGGCCATTACGTACGTTATGTATGGCGTATTACGTACGTAATGTGGATGGTACTGTAGCAAGTCAACGTGCATGTTACGTACGTTATGAAGGAAACATTACGTACGTAAGCATGTTAACAAAACAGTTCAGTTAGTTCTGGGATGATGATTACGTACGCTATGTGGGACGAATAGCGTACGCTAAAGTGCATTACGTACGTTAATGAAGAAGGATAACGTACGTAATGAGTTATGCAATTATAAAATGAAGTTCGTTCTTTCATTTCTTCACGAAGGAAAATGGATTTCCTCCTCCTACCTTCGTCCATTTGAGCATATAAGTGAGAATAAACATCTTCTATCTTGGTTATGAGCTTGGAAGCATGAATTAGAAGCTTGGATATGGAGATTAATGATGATTCTTGAAGTGATTTCTTATGTTTTCCACCTTCAAAGAGGTATGTTGGATAATCCTCCCTTTCATTTCGGATTACGATGTTATTGATAAATGATTCGTATGAAAGTGATTATGGTATTGTTGTTACGATTCTTGAGGATTTATGAATCATATGTTGAAGGAAGATGATGATAGGTTGGTTTATGTCTTGAATATGTTGATTATGATTATGAAATGATAGAGTTCTTGATGTTCTTGGTTTGTGATCCATATTTGATCCATTTGATGATGATTAGGGTGTTGTTGTTACAATCCTTGAGGTTATGTGAAGTGTATATTGAAGAATACGATGATTCATGACTTGGATTACGAATTGGAAGATTATCTTCATGTTAAAGAATATCGAATTATGTCGTTTTAATGGCTATGAATATGAGTTCGAATCCCTTAGTGTTCTTGAGGAACTTTTGATGAATTTAACATAGCAAGACGATCGTATATTGAATTATCGGTATTTTTAGATTTGAAGATCGAATATTCGTTGGTTGTAGTGGTAGAATTCGTATGTTCTTAATGCAATACGAATCATGATATCAATTTGGAATCCGGAAAGATTGTGATTGTTCGTCGAATATGATTTCCCTTACGCTCGTACCCGTAATCGCATTGTGGTTGTGAATTCGTAATTGTTTGAATTGGATTATTCGAAATTGTGTTAATCGGGATAATTGTGAAATCGTTGAGTTTATCGATCGATGATATTGATTAGTAATTATCAGATTTCGTTTCATATGATGGATATGAATTCATAAAATAGTTTGACTTATACTATTTGGTTTTGTAAATGATTGAGGTATCGTTGAATCGTTGAGATGATTTGGTTGGTCGTGTTGGTTGTTAATAGTTATCAGATATATGTTATTTGATTACTTCGATAGATTGAGATTATTGATCGGTGATTATAACCGGATGCTGCGGTCGTGTTCGAGTACGTTCGTGAATTGCTTCGGTCGGGGCCGAGAAGCTCGTAGACGAAGGCAATGGGATTGGTAGCGGCTTCGTCATCGTCGTATCGGTATCGAGGCAAGTTATTACTTGTTCAGTTATAATATTTAATGAATGGTTTCAGTTTCATTTCGTTTATAATACATATAGCGATGATTATTATTGTGAACTCTGGGTATTGGATCGCATATCGTTCTTTCGATTCTGGGAGGTAAATCATAATATATATGCTTTATCTCAGTTATTGGTATGTTCGGGTATCGAGGGTACATTATGGTAAAGACGAGGATATGAGTATCTATAGTTCATTGTACGTCTGGATCGCCGAGCATTGAGGATAATTACCGGTGATGATTTGACATCGAGATTGCTCCTAAAGGACTCGGGACAAGTATCTTAGTTTGATTCGGTTTAGTGTTAATGATGTTGATCATGCAGGTTGTCATTCATGTTGCTGAACATGAAGTCGTCTCAGTTGTGTCATCATAGTGTCGTTCATGTTTTGATTCATATATCGTTCATGTTGATGAACATATTGAGTTGCATATGTGTATGCATGATTGTATTGTTTATGTTGTAAATGATCCGATGGGATCATGAGGATCTATGCTGAGGGCGCTGGATCGGATGTCCACTATGCGTTGGTTCGACGGGATCATCATGGGATCTATGATGAGGGCGCTGGATCGCTGGACAGGTTTTCCACCATGCATTGGTCCGACGGGATCATCATGGGGATCTATGCTGAGGGCGCTGGATCGTTGGATTACCCAGTATTGTGTTATTGTTGTGCATATATATATATTGTTGGTTATCCACCTCGTGTTGATCTTGTAGGATCATCTTGGGATCTATGCTGAGGGCGCTGGATCATGGGATTTCCAATGAGTATACATAGTTGTTATTGTTTTTGAGCATATTGATGTTGTCATATGAGTATGCATTTGTAGGTCTTGTGTTAGGACCTTGTCCGTATTGCATTGATCTGATCTCGGATTAGAATGATATGATTGTCGTGGCACATCATATCTCGAGGTATGTTTCGTATTTCCTTGGTATTTGTCTTTGATGGAAAATCGGTTATCGTCTTGGGATTTGATGATGTTATTCGATGGATCGTATTGATCAGAAATGGTACATTTCCGTATCGCGAGTTGGTAATGATAGTTTGAGAATCTTTAATATTGTGTGAGGTACAATACAGATATTATGTTCGAGTTTATTGGTTAATCGAGTACGAGATTTGAAATGTGATAATGGTTATTCTGATGAGAATTACTTGAGTAAGTAAAGTTATGGCGGTAAGACTACGTTGGTCGTATTCTTATGTTGTATTCTCATTGGTATGTAATTATTAATGTGATGTGACAGTTATCATTGTTGGATATTATGGCTGACCCCGTCGTGGGATTTCTTTTTAGGTTCTTGGAGTTTCGAGCATGTAGCGGTCGTGAAGAGATGAGCTTCCCGGAGGATATTGGCTAGGATATGTTCTGTGCATTGAGTTTCTTGATTGGTTCTTGTATTCCGCTGCTAGAGTATCTTTATGGTTGGTCTTTTTCCGCTGTGTGAGTATTTTGAAACGCTCTTTTGGTATCTGGTAACTGAGGTTACTTTGGAAATCGTTTTCTAAACTTTTGAGTGTCGGCTGTTTGGCCTTGCAATTTCAAATGAGTTTTTATAACAGTTTTTGATAAATGGATTTTATAAGTCTTTGTGCATTTTTAAAGATAGTACCGTCGTTGGCCTCTTGGGCATTTGTAAATATTTTGTGAAAATTCTTTTAGCCTTGTGGGTTCTATATCGGGGCCCACGGCGCTGTAATATTTCCGGTTAAATCTGGGGGTGTTACAGAATATGGTATCAGAGCTTAGGTTGAGAAAACCTAGGCATTTGGGTCGAGTTGGGTCGTGTTTTTGTTGCGTCATTCGAGTTGTCGATTGACAAATATTGGAGCCGTGAGTTTTTTTTGTTGTTCACTCGGGCTTGTGTGTTATGCGATTTGCCAGTGTAGTACTGGGCTTGTTATAAACTTTTCCAAATGATATGAACGTGTTTCTCCGGATAGAGATGTATTGTGTTCTCAAGTTGAACTGAGTTTGCAAAACGTGTGTTTTGAAAATATCTGTGTCGAGTATTTCCTTGAGTCGAGACATGTGCCAGTATCACGGGGAATCGTCGACTTCACGATCTGTAAGTATTTGGATTTTTGAATTTCATTGAGATTTATTGCCATTCTAAGTTGATACGTTTTGAGATTCAGCAGATATCATGCGTTACAGTATGAGATGTCAGAGTGGGACAGGATTGATGATCTTGAGAAACTATGATTTTGGAAATTAGTATGTTCGGTAGATTTTGGAGCGAAATTGTGCATTTGGGAGAAGGTTGTGGATGGTTGAGAAAAACATGTAGTCATGATAGATCATTTTGTGATACATGAAACTGCTTTTGAGCATTTGAAAATGACACTTTTCAAAATGAATGTTTTACAGATGTTTTACGGAAAATGATTTTTGGGCCGAGACCCAATCGATTTTGAAATAGTTTTGTAACTCAGGACTTGGAGTCCTAAAAGAGTTTTCTACTTTTTAAACTTCTTGTAATGCAGAACGAGATACGGGCTGAGACCCGAATGTTCAAAAGAAAGCTTTTCTGTTTTCTAAAACTCCCGAGAATTGTAAAACACTTTATCAAACTTTATCTATTTCGTTTCTGCCTTTCGCGGTTTTAGTTTACTTGTTCAAACGAAACTTCTCGGGAAGTTTTTCGCTGTGTTTGATTTGTTGATTTGTTTCAATGTTTTGTCATATCATATTTGAGGTGATCCAGGATGGATTAATAATTGATGTTGCGAGTCATATGTGAGGAAAAAGGAGTTTTTATCGGAGCCTATGCGTTGAGATTTTGGATTCTATCGTGTAGTTTTCCGACCGAATGTCAGTGGAATTTGTGACGAGCCGGAATGGTATACAGGGGTATAGATGTGGTCAATCATTTGCGTAGTTTTCATTTTTAAACTTCGAAATCGTGTGGATTAGGAGGACACTGTTATTGAATACTTGGCATTAGCGAGCCAGTTAATTTTTCAAAAATTGATTTCGTGACCTTACGAAAATTTATGTTTTGAGTTTTGGAATATTTGAAAAGAACTTTTAAAAATTTGTCTTCTTGACGAGACTGTGATTTCAAACTAGTTTTGAAAATATGATCGATATACATACGCATTTGGTGCATAATACATATCATGGTGAAGTTGTGAGTGTGACTCGCGAACTGGTTATGACATTCCTATGGTACGATGAATAGAGATCCGAACTTTGGTATGGCATTTTAGTTATCTAGAGATGATCGGTTGGTTGATCAGATAAGGAAAATATGTCGTGTGTTGTAGAATCATGCACATAATATAATTTTGGAACTTTGGATTTTGTGAAACTGGGACGTATGCGCTACCATAATGTTTTTGAATGATTTTTTTGTAAGTGTAAAATTTGGGGATGGTGACCCCATGCTGGTTGCTTTGGATATTGAGTGGTCATTCCCACTCTACATATGATTGGATATGTTCATCGGTATGTAATTGGTGTGTCGTTTTGTGAACTATATTCGCTCATATATCTGTTTCTGTGGGTCTGTGTTGATCATGTTGGAGTTTATCATGTTGATGATATTCTCGATTGTGTTTTGACCTCTGGTTGGTCAGATTGGAATTTATCATGTCGATGATAAATTCGGTTGATTGTTGATCATTGTTGGTGATCATCTGAGCGTTCAGATTGTCTGTCGATGTTTCGGGATTCGTTGCCATTGTATTGAGCAGTTGTTTCACAGATACATCGGATATTATTCGTTTTATTGGAATTGAGACCTGATTATGTAATCAGGCCGACATGATTTGATTCGGGCAGATTGTTTCATCCGAAGATGATATATTTGGTTGGGACTTATGGAATTGTTATTGTAAGCGTGTTGAGTCTTTACAATGAACTCACTTGCTAGTATCTCAGGAGATCGTCGACTTCGCGCATTTGTAAGTATACGGTTTTGGTTATTCAGAATGATGATGATTGATCGTTGTCATGATGGTTTTGGGATATTTTGGTTGAACCGTATGTTTGTTTGTTTTTATGACGGATTGCAAGTTTCGAGGCCGAAACTTATTTTAAGTGGTGTAGTATGTAATATCCGGAATTTCTACTGCTGTTGTTTGATATTATTTTATCCGAGTTATATTGTACAGCGTGGAATCTGTACAGTATGGATAAAATAAATAAAGGACTGAGATGTCAGTATCGGTATAATTGTCGTATCTGGTCGATAGTTGCATTGAGGATATCGTGTACCAGGTTATCGTACTTTCGATATAGAGTATATCATATAAGAATGTTATTGGATTCAGTATATGTATTCAGTAAGTGTATATGTGTTTTCGGTATGTCGAGACAGGCGGTAACAGTTGAAATTAGCTAAGTATAGAATACTTAGCGTACGCTAATGTTGAAGACTTACGTACGCTAAATCACAAGAGTTACGTACGTTAATGCCAAGACATTATGTACGTAACATGGGAATCAGACGATTGAGTCATGGTCGGCAGGTGGGACCCTGTGTCGGCAGCTTTCGGCGGAGGATGTGGACAGCGAGTCAACCTCGGCCATTACGTACGTTATGCATGGCGTATTACATACGTAATGTGGATGGTACTGTAGCAAGTCAACGTACATGTTACGTACGTTATGAAGGAAACATTACGTACGTAAGCATGTTAACAAAACAGTTCAGTTAGTTCTGGGATGATGATTACGTACGCTATGTGGGACGAATAGCGTACGCTAAAGTGCATTACGGACGTTAATGAAGAAGGATAACGTACGTAATGAGTTATGCAATTATAAAATGAAGTTCGTTCTTTCATTTCTTCACGAAGGAAAATGGATTTCCTCCTCCTACCTTCGTCCATTTGAGCATATAAGTGAGAATAAACATCTTCTATCTTGGTTATGAGCTTGGAAGCATGAATTAGAAGCTTGGATATGGAGATTAATGATGATTCTTGAAGTGATTTCTTATGTTTTCCACCTTCAAAGAGGTATGTTGGATAATCCTCCCTTTCATTTCGGATTTCTGATGTTGTTATTGATAAATGATTCGTATGAAAGTGATTATGGTATTGTTGTTACGATTCTTGAGGATTTATGAATCATATGTTGAAGGAAGATGATGATAGGTTGGTTTATGTCTTGAATATGTTGATTATGATTATGAAATGATAGAGTTCTTGATGTTCTTGGTTTGTGATCCATATTTGATCCGTTTGATGATGATTAGAGTGTTGTTGTTACAATCCTTGAGGTTATGTGAAGTGTATATTGAAGAATACGATGATTCATGACTTGGATTACGAATTGGAAGATTAGCTTCATGTTAAAGAATATCGAATTATGTCGTTTTAATGGCTATGAACATGAGTTCGAATCCCTTAGTGTTCTTGAGGAACTTTTGATGAATTTAACATAGCAAGACGATCGTATATTGAATTATCGGTATTTTTAGATTTGAAGATCGAATATTCGTTGGTTGTAGTGGTAGAATTCGTATGTTCTTAATGAAATACGAATCATGATATCAATTTGGAATCCAGAAAGATTGTGATTGTTCGTCGAATATGATTTCCCTTACGCTCGTACCCGTAATCGTATTGTGGTTGTGAATTCGTAATTGTTTGAATTGGATTATTCGAAATTGTGTTAATCGGGATAATTGTGAAATCGTTGAGTTTATCGATCGATGATATTGATTAGTAATTATCGGATTTCGGTTCATATGATGGATATGAATTCATAAAATAGTTTGAGTTATACTATTTGGTTTTGTAAATGATTGAGGTATCGTTGAATCGTTGAGATGATTTGGTTGGTCGTGTTGGTTGTTAATAGTTATCAGATATATGTTATTTGATTACTTCGATAGGTTGAGATTATTGATCGGTGATTATAACCGGATGCTGCGGTCGTGTTCGAGTACGTTCGTGAATTGCTTCGGTCGGGTCCGAGAAGCTCGTAGACGAAGGCAATGGGATTGGTAGCGGCTTCGTCATCGTCGTATCGGTATCGAGGCAAGTTATTACTTGTTCAGTTATAATATTTAATGAATGGTTTCAGTTTCATTTCGTTTATAATACATATAGCGATGATTATTATTGTGAACTCTGGGTATTGGATCGCATATCGTTCTTTCGATTCTGGGAGGTAAATCATAATGTATATGCTTTATCTCAGTTATTGGTATGTTCGGGTATCGAGGGTACATTATGGTAAAGACGAGGATATGAGTATCTATAGTTCATTGTACGTATGGATCGCCGAGCATTGAGGATAATTACCGGTGATGATTTGACATCGAGATTGCTCCTAAAGGACTCGGGACAAGTATCTTAGTTTGATTCGGTTTAGTGTTAATGATGTTGATCATGCAGGTTGTCATTCATGTTGCTAAACATGAAGTCGTCTCAGTTGTGTCATCATAGTGTCGTTCATGTTTTGATTCATATATCGTTCATGTTGATGAACATATTGAGTTGCATATGTGTATGCATGATTGTATTGTTTATGTTGTAAATGATCCGATGGGATCATGAGGATCTATGCTGAGGGCGCTGGATCGGATGTCCACCATGCGTTGGTTCGACGGGATCATCATGGGATCTATGCTGAGGGCGCTGGATCGCTGGACAGGTTTTCCACCATGCGTTGGTCCGACGGGATCATCATGGGGATCTATGCTGAGGGCGCTGGATCGTTGGATTACCCAGTATTGTGTTATTGTTGTGCATATATATATTGTTGGTTATCCACCTCGTGTTGATCTTGTAGGATCATCTGGGATCTATGCTGAGGGCGCTGGATCATGGGATTTCCATTGAGTATACATAGTTGTTATTGTTTTTGAGCATATTGATGTTGTCATATGAGTATGCATTTGTAGGTCTTGTGTTAGGACCTTGTCCGTATTGCATTGATCTGATCTTGGATTAGAATGATATGATTGTCGTGGCACATCATATCTCGAGGTATGTTTCGTATTTCCTTGGTATTTGTCTTTGATGGAAAATCGGTTATCGTCTTGGGATTTGATGATGTTATTCGATGGATCGTATTGATCAGAAATGGTACATTTCCGTATCGCGAGTTGGTAATGATAGTTTGAGAATCTTTAGTATTGTGTGAGGTACAATACAGATATTATGTTCGAGTTTATTGGTTAATCGAGTACGAGATTTGAAATGTGATAATGGTTATTCTGATGAGAATTACTTGAGTAAGTAAAGTTATGGCGGTAAGACTACGTTGGTCGTATTCTTATGTTGTATTCTCATTGGTATGTAATTATTAATGTGATGTGACGGTTATCATTGTTGGATATTATGACTGACCCCGTCGTGGGATTTCTTTTTAGGTTCTTGGAGTTTCGAGCATGTAGCGGTCGTGAAGAGATGAGCTTCCCGGAGGATATTGGCTAGGATATGTTCTGTGCATTGAGTTTCTTGATTGGTTCTTGTATTCCGCTGCTAGAGTATCTTTATGGTTGGTCTTTTTTCGCCGCGTGAGTATTTTGAAACGCTCTTTTGGTATCTGGTAACTGAGGTTACTTTGGAAATCGTTTTCTAAAGTTTTGAGTGTCGGCTGTTTGGCCTTGCGATTTCAAATGAGTTTTTATAACAGTTTTTGATAAATGGATTTTATAAGTCTTTGTGCATTTTTAAAGATAGTACCGTCGTTGGCCTCTTGGGCATTTGTAAATATTTTGTGAAAATTCTTTTAGCCTTGTGGGTTCCATATCGGGGCCCACGACGCTGTAATATTTCCGGTTAAATCTGGGGGTGTTACAGAGTTAACCACTAGGTTCCGGCTCTCGGGATGTTTCATCGGAATAACCCTAGGGTGGATTTCTATTCTCATGTATTGGGGAACCGTTTGATGTAAAAGACACTCATGGGGCACATGGATGCTTCTAGTTACTAAGTTTCCCTCTACAGCGGAGAAAAAACTCGAATAGCTATTCCCGCACGTCCGATTCAAGGTTGTTGTTTTACGCGAGAGTAAACAGCAGGTCACGTGAATACCCCCGGTTACTAGGCTTCCCATCATCGGCAATGCGAAATCTCTAAACCATTAGTCTATTCAGGGTTGTCGTTTTACGCGAGAGTAAACAACGGGTCACGTGAATACCCCCGGTTACTAGACTTCCCATCATAGAACATGTATAATTTCTCGACTTTTTGGGAAAGACTGTCCGACTCTAAACTCAAATTTGAATGCCAACAAGACTCATGTTACTGGACGACTAGCTACGCGAAAAATGTAACCAAACATATAGACGGCGATTTGAAAACACGTATGTCTCCTTTCTTATACACTAAGATTTCTACAATTACGAAAAAATTCAGACCTAAATGAATACTCAAAGGAAACAGATATCGCAGACTGTATACTCGACCAAAACTCAACCGTTTCTTCAAAAATAAATCAGTATCATATTATTAGTTTTACACAAGGAAGCACGCAAAATCTACGAATGCAAATAAAATCAAGACACGCAAGGCTAGAGTAAAAAACAACGAAAGATAACAACGAATAAGTAAATAGCAACTGAAAGTAACCCCCCTCCCCCACAAAAAGAAAAAAAAACTTAGGACGTACATTGACCTCAATGGACACAGATAGTAATATGCAATATAAGAAAAGGTCAAGTATTCCCCTAATATCAGCTCAGGAACTGGTGCCGGCCTCGTCCGGTGAGGAGGGTGGTGTAGATGGTCGGACTGGTGGAATGAAGGGTCCGTCCGGATGGAGTATATGGCTCGTCCATGGAGCAAGGTAGTCCTGATGATAAGCATCCCTCGCCGCCAAGCACCTCTCCTCACGTCGATTGGCCCGGCGGGCCTGCTCTCTCATCTCCTCCCGGATAGCTTCGAGGAGGCTGTCTCTCTCAGCCCACATCTCCTCTCGAACAGCAGCTAGATGGTTGTCTCTCTCTCTCTCTCCGCATCTCCTCCCTCGGGCTGTCAAACATCGCCTGAAGGTGCTCTCTCGCTCGCGGTGGAGTAGACTCAGTCCGATCATCAGCATCCGCCGTCGGCTCATGTGTCAGGAGTAGTGGCTCGGGAGAGTGCTCGTGCTGCTCATCAATCAGAAATCCTCGCCCCCACTCGTGTGCCCTCGCGCCACCCCACTGGTCAAAATGGGAGATAATGTGGTGGTCGATCAGACCCTGGGGTCCGATGGATGGCTCGTCGTCGGACCATGTCACGCCCGACTGGCGGCATAGAGCACATATCAGCGAGGGATGTTTTAATCCCGTCTTTGCCCCTCCCTGAATACATTGAAATATAGAACGGGACAAACGCGGGGCCACATCAAACCGGAGTCCCGTCGTGATAACGTACAGTGGTCGGGCATGAGATAGTAAGACCAAGCGGATCTGCGATGTAGGATCGACTCGTGCACAGAGGAAGTAGAGCCAGGCTCGCCCGAGCCGACTGAGGCGAGAACTCTTAAAATAGAAGGCTGAAGTGTAATATCCGCAATTTCGATTTCCAGTAATTCTCTTTTTTGGGCGTAAGTCTGTTTTGACGACTCGCTCATGACCGTTTCGTCATTTTGAGAATATTTAATTCTGCACTTTTTGTCATCCGAGTTCGTTTCGGTATCGTTTTGTTGAGTTCCGTGTTCTTAAGCGGCTTTTCCGCACTTGAGTTCGATTCGTGCGAATCTCGTCCGAAACTGTTGTTTCAAGTTTTTCGTAAGTTCATTTAATGTTATTATTCATGTTTCAAGCTTTGGCTTGGTGTTTCGATTGTGTATCGTGTATTTCGGACGTTTTGGGCTATTTTCATAATTTCCCAAAGTTTGGGGTAATTACTTTCCGTTGTTGAATTTCGAGCCTTCGTGTGGTCGGAATCGTGTGTTCTCTTAGTGCTCGAATTCGTCCTTGTGAGTACTTCGTAACCGTATCTTCGATTCGTATTCAGGTTCGGGTTTTGGGGTCGTTCGGACCGTCGGAGTTGGCCCCAGCCGAGTCATGGCCGGGCAGTCTGGGCACTGGCCGAGTTACGGCCGGTAGTGCTCGGCAGTTACATACGTAAGGCCGGTTACGTACGTAAGCCTTGGCCGGTTACGTACGTAAGCCTTGGCCGGTTACGTACGTAATGGACCGACAGATTTGGGGCAGCTGGTCGGCCATGGCCGGTTATAGCCGTAAGCCATGGCCGATTACGTACGTTATGTGGCCGGCAGTCAGCCTATTTAAGGCCAGCAGACATTTTTTTCACCATTTTTCTCACTTCGTTCTTCCTCTTCCGCGGCTGGAGACTTCTTGGACGTGGATAGATGTTGTCATACAACAAATCCACGAAGTCTTGGAGTTCATGTCATCAATCATCCATCCTATAACATCCTTTGATCGAGCGAATCAGGTCAGATTTTCTAGAAATCTAGTTTGGGGGAATTTGGGTGTTTTGGTTGTTTTCATCCGTTTAATCCGATTTAACTTAGGATTGTGATGGATTGATGATTATTTAGATGTATTATATCATTTCCCTTGTTATTCCATGGTTGGATCGTATCGATTCGTTGTTTTGGTCGAGTTCTTGATCGACGCCTTGAAGGTGTCCGGTAGAATGTCATAGAGGGGTTTTTAGACGTTCTACGATTATTCTTCCTCGTATGATCGTTGATTTATTAATTATATGATGTTAGGGTCGAGTTTATTGTGAAGAAACCGCGTCGAACCCTTCCGTTCGTCGTCGTCTTCCGTTTCGATAGCATCGGGCGTTTCGAAGCTTTCCAGTTGAGCCATGTCCATTCGTGGTTCCGTTGTTCGTGGTTTCGAGGCAAGTATCTTGCCCATACGTTTCATGTTTCGTTGGCATAATTTTTGATAAATGATTTTATGCAAAATCCAATATTTAATGAACGTAAAAAGGAGTCGATATATTCTCGATAAAAAGGTTTTCCTTCAAGATAACTCGTATGAATCGTGGATAATTGTGTATTTGGAATATGTAAGTATGTGTGGTATGTGGTTAGATGTTTTAACCATACTTTGTGAATATAATAGACCGTGATCACTTGCCGAGGAATGTGTACCGAATTGTATACTTGTTCGGTGGGTATTTGACATGATGTGATGTTAGTTGTTACTCCTTTGAAAGGAGATTGTGATGTTTATGTTGTTTGGCTTGATAATCGATTATTGTTGTGTGCTTGTTATATGTGATGTGCCTCCGGGTAGGATTATTGAATCTCTGGGATCCATACTTGCTAGTATGGGTCGGGCGAGACCGTAGGGTTATCCAATCCGGGTATGTCTTGCGGGGACTCCGAGGTTCGTGGATTATTAGACCGATGCCGAGATAACTTGTGGGGTTATCATCGGGTATGTCTTGCGGGGACTCCGAGGTTCGTGGCTTGTTAGCGCGATGTCGTGATAACTTATAGTTGTGATTTGGTTATGAATGAATCTGTGCTTGTGGTCATGTAACTGTTGTTACGGTGACATGTGATTTGGTATGGCTTCCCATTGGGTTATTCACTCGGGTATATTCTGCGGGAGCATCTGAGGTTCGCGGCTTGTTAGCACGGGACGCGAATAATCCTTGGGAATATGTGTTTGATGATTTGGGTCATGGACCCTGTGTTTGATGATTTGGGTCGTGGACCCTGTAGTTTATGATTTGGGTCTTGGACCCCGTGTTTTGTGAATTGGGTCATGGACCCCGTGTGTTGTTTTCGTAATTGTGCTTTGGGAAAATGACTTTTGGGCTGTGTCCCTAAATATTTTCAAAACTCCCGAGATCGTAAAATGTTTTTACAAGATGTATATCGGGTTTACACCTATCTTTCGATTTAACCGTTTTGATCAAGTGATTTACCTCGGGAAGTATATTTATGATTAACATGTTACGTGGAGTATGATATGTATGGCTCGTTTTCGTATTTTATACTTGCACTAGCAAAACAGTAGAGTTTTGCTAACCCCCGAGTATTCGGGGGGTGGATGTCTGTATTGCATTCAGGTTTTGGAGCATAGCACAGGGTCGGTATGAAGGATGATGAAAGATGAACGATACTAATCACACGAGGACCCGCTGATGTCGTATTGGTTTAGTTGTATTTTATTTCCGCTGTAGTATTTCTTTCCCGTTGTACGGGAGTGGGTTGTATTCGACCCCTGCGTGGGCATGTAATGTGTTTGAGTTCTATGTATTTATTGAAAGATCAAATCGGTCTACTGAGTCATTTTAGCCTTAAAGGCATTGTTGAGATGTTCGATGTTGTTACCAGCCTGGTAGATCCTTGAGGAAAGGTTCTACGGCGTGTAATATCCCTGAGCGGATTGGGGGTGTTACATAAATGGTATCAGAGCCAGGTTGTGGAAACCTAGGCTGTCGGGTCAAGTCGTGTTGTTTGAGTCTTGTTTCGTCGGATTTTATGTGACCGAGTCGTGTCGCGACGCGTCGTCTGAGTTTGTTGGTCGTGATTAGTATCGTGGGGCGATCATCATCTTCGTGCGACCATGTCACGCCCGACTGGCGGCATAGAGCACATATCAGCGAGGGGTGTTTTAATCCCGTCTTTGCCCCTCCTTGAATACATTGAAATATAGAATGGGACAAACGCGGGGCCACATCAACCCGGAGTCCCGTCGTGATAGCGTACAGTAGTCGGGCACGAGATAATAAGACCAAACAGATCTGCGATGTAGGATCGACTCGTGCACAGAGGAAGTAGATCCAGGCTCGCCCGAGCCGACTGAGGTGAGAACTCTTAAAATAGAAGGCTGAAGAACCCGGGACGCGCGTCTCCCAGACGGAACCGGGCTGAGCGAGTTCCTCCAGCAGAGCCTCCCTCATGAGGCTACTCATAATCCACGTATACACCGTCTCGTCCACCTCTGGTAGCTCGTATAGTCTTCAAATTGCTGCCACCGAAAAATCTACAGTTTGACCTCGGACGACGACCTCATTCCGTGTATCTGGTCGCCCTATCATCTGGCCCGCCTGAATATGTCGCAATAGAGCACTGGCGTAGAACTCCTGGACAATAGAGATCACTGCTGGCTCGGGTGGCGCAGTGAAACGAGTCCATCCCATCTCGTTGATCATAGCTAAAAGCTCACCATCCTGGGGGGCGGGAGTGAATCCTCGCTCCGGGATTATTGGTCGAGGCTAGATTCTCTCATTGAATATTCTGTGAATGTCCGGATCGGAGAATTGGTGAGATTCCAAATCAGCTCGGCTTTGTGATGTCTCCCCTCTTGTGGGGGATGATCGTGTCCTAGCCCTCGTACTGATCTTTATTTTCCTAGCCATGGCGAGGTTCCTGAAAAATAAACACCGAAAATTACACAACTTTTAAAGAAAACTACACCACCCTCGACTTAAGATACGCGGAACGTGAATATAAAGTTGAATGAGCTTGCACCATCGTAAGAGGAAATTTAGGCTGAGCTTTCAAGTTTAAACATGATGTAAGGGTTGGGGGCACAATGTAATCCGATAATCAAATTCGTTGCATATAATTTGAAAACGTTCGGCTCAAAAAATTTCATTGATGCATTTTATCAAACACCTAGCATGCATGGGTTTAAATGAAGAACAAGAATGATAATGGCTTAATCCAATCCCCAACAAATAATAACATCAATCGATAGTCACAAATAACATCAACAATCCATAGATAATCAACAAATAACATCAACAATCAATCGATAATCACCATATTCCAACTCAACTTTGATAGAACTTTAAGAAAACTAACAACATATTCAACCATGAATGAGGAACATTACCTCACTTTTCAATCTATGTTGAAATTAGGATTAAGAAGTGAGAATTACCTTGTTTTGGATTGAAGAAGGTAAGAAGAAGAAGACTTGAAGGGAGATTGTCCGAGCACCGTGCAAAGAAGGGAATGAAACGTACCTTATTGTGTCGGCCGATCGAGGTTATAAGGGATGCCTGGGCGTTTGAAATTCGCGGCAGGGGCCGCGGCACATATTAAGTGAGCCGCAGCCCATAGTACAGTGGGTTCTGGGTGTTTGGTATCCTCGGCGTGTGCCGCGGCTCAGTAAGTTAATGTGCCGCGGCTCATAAGGTGCGTGCCGCGGTACGGAGTACAGTATCCTGGGCCGTTATGTTGGGTCTTGGCGTGCCGCGGCTCAGCTTCAACGTGCCGCGGCTCAGGGTTCGAGTGTGCCATGGCTCAGTAAGTTCGTGTCGCGGCACAGAGTACAGTAAGGTTAGCCACTATCATGGACTTGTGCGTGCCGCGGCTTGCTTATCATTGTGCCGCGGCCCAAACTTGATAAATGCCCCTGGGAGGTTCCTGCACAGAAAATTCAAAGGAAAACACCTAGAACATGAGAGATGAGCATATCAAAGCAAATATGATGAACAGATAGACTCCTAAAATAAATGAAAACAATGAAAAAAATAAAATAAAATCTACAACTCATTCTCGGGTTGCCTCCCGAGAAGCGCTAAGGTTATAGTCTTCAGCCGGACTTTTCTAGCATTCATCCGGCGGTGGATAAGACGACGCTCGTCTTCTGCGTGTCTATTGGATTACCCAAGTAGGCCTCCAATCGCTGCCCATTTACTTTAAATTTACGGTCATCTTTTTGTACTTCCACTGCTCCGTGTGGGAATACTTGAACTACTGTAAATGGTCCCGACCATCGTGAACGCAATTTCCCAGGAAACAACCTCAAGCGAGAATTAAACAATAACACCACTTGACCCGGAACGAACTCTCGATGTGTGATGTGCTTATCGTGCCAAATCTTTGTCCGCTCCTTCTAAAGCTTCGTATTCTCGTACGCATCATGACGAATTTCCTCCAGCTCATTCAACTGCAAACAGCGCTTTTCACCAGCAGATTTAAGATCGAAATTCAATTTCTTTATCGCCCAATATGCATGATATTCCATCTCTACTGGCAAATGACAACTTTTCCCGTAGACCAATCTGTAAGGTGACATGCCGATAGGTGTTTTGTATGCAGTACGGCACACCCAAAGTGCATCATCGAGTTTAAAGGACCAATTTTTTCGAGACGAGCTGACTGTTTTTTCTAAGATTCACTTCAGCTCTCGATTTGATATCTCGACTTGACCGCTCGTCTGGGGATGGTAGGCTGTAGCAACACGATGAGTGACTCCGTATTTTCTCAAGACCGCATCAAGGAATTTGTTGTCGAAGTGTGAACCACCATCACTGATAATAGCACGTGGAGTCCCAAAACGCGTGAAAATATATTTTTTTATAAATTTGATCACGACATTAGACCCATTTGTCGGTAGTGCCACCGCTTCGACCCACTTTGAGACGTAGTCCACTGCTACTAGAATATAGAGGTTCTTATTTGATGGAGGGAATGGACCCATGAAGTCGATCCCCCAAACGTCGAACAATTCAACCTCAAGTATTGTGTTCAACGGCATTTCATGTCGTTTTGAGATGTTTCTCGTCCGTTGACACCGATCACACGTGGACACAAAGGAGTGAGCATCCTTGAATAATGATGGCTAATAGAAACCCGATTGTAAGACCTTTGCCGCTGTTCTATCCGCTAAAATGCCCACCGTATGGTGATGCATGACAATGATTTAACACGCTGCGTATTTCCTCCTCCGGAACACATCTGCGAATGATTCGATCAGGGCATCTTTTAAACAGAAAAGGATCGTCCCACAAGTAATACTTAGCGTCTCAAATCAGCTTCTTCTTTTGATGGCGCGAGAGGTCATTCGGAATCATTTTGCTCGCCAAATAATTCACTAGATCAGCGTACCAAGGCGCGTGTTGCGAACCCAACTTGTAGAGCTGTTCACACTACAAAAAAATAGTATTTACCGACGCCAAAATCCGTCGGCAAAATAAGCAGGGGGCGTCGGTAAACTGAATACCGACGCCATTACCGACGCCAAAAGGGCGTTGGAAAACTACTTGATGGTAAAAAATTACCGACGCCATTTCTTGGCGTTGTTAAATTACCAACGGCTTCCCGACGCCGTTGGCATCGGGCAATCCCCGGGTGGCTTGAAACTGGGACGGTTTTGCCGACGGATACCGACGCCACGGTCGACGGGTTTTACGATGCTGTTTTGCCGTCGTTACTTTTGCAATAACAACGCCAGGCCTGTCGTTGTTAAACTGAACAATGACGACGCCTTTGCCGACGGAATGTAGCCGTCGCTAATTTACTAATGCCGACGGCCTCGCTGCCGTTGGTAAAATTGTAAATCCCGACGCGTTTTACTGATGGTAAAAGGGCGTCAGTAATTTTCCAACAGCAGTTTTTCCGTCGGTAATGCCGTCGGTATTTTTTGTTTTTGACAAATATTCTGAATTTTTAATTATTTCCATTACCTGCTTTCAATTTCTGAATAATAAAACAAAGTAGTCATAAATATCAAAAACATCTCAATGTTACACAATCGTCATAGTTGTATCGTCGTACACAATCAAGAGTTGTCATCATTTCATCGTACAGTAAAAGAAGAAATAAGTAGTCTAAATCAAGGTGAAGTAGAAGGGCGACTCGGAGGTGGAAGATTTTGTTGTGTCAACATTTCTTGAATAGCTTGCAACTGTTCCTCAAGGCGTTGTCTCTTCACACGCTCTTCTTCAATCACCTTTGCCTGCTCTTCTCTCAATCTGCGCTCCTCTATCAGCTGCTCCTCTAAGGATGTGAATCGAGTGTGGATCTCTTCAGATGCGTGAAACTGTGAGGTCATTGATCCACCGCCGCTAGAGCCTGTGCTTATGATGCTGGGAGCTAGACTGCCAGTGCCATACATCCTGTTTTTCTTAATATATTCTTTGGCGGTCTCCTTCTCCTGCAGTACAGTCTTATAGATCATATTGAAATCTGCTCCCTCTCCTTGCTCTGCAGCAAGCTCCTTAACCCTAGCCTGAGAATAAAAACATGCCCAATATTCTAATTACATTGCAAAGATAAAAGCCAAGTTTTTCTTTTTGTAGCTAGCAGAAATGGATAAGAAAAACTCGCATAACCACATCTGACTCGCAGTAAGATCAATAAAAATGAAAGAATACTTCCAAATAACACATTTTTGGATTAGATTAAAGAGTCCGCATTATATATATATATATACACACACACCCACACACACACTGCAAGATCCTGGATTCTTTTTATATTATATTATTTACTATAAAATGAAACAAATGAAACAGCCGACAGCATGTAAAATAAAGATTTACATGTGAAAACAGCTCCATGGATGTGAAAACAGCTCCATGGATGTGAAAACTACATATAACATCAGAACTACATATAACTACATATTATATCACATCAAAACTACATATTACAACAGCTCCATGGATGTGAAAACAAACGAACATATCACATCAAAACTACATATTCCCTGTTGGCTGTAGTTTTAGCTTGTATATGTGAGAAATTCACAAGAAAAAAAAGATTTCACAAAGGTCATATTTTTCTTCACAAAATAGGGAAAGAGAATGAACTAGAACAGGAAAAGACAGTATAGGAGAGGTTCAGAAGGTGCTTTGTTGAACCGATCTACTCTCTTTCTCCTTCACCTGAGCCTCATCTTCTAAAGGTCTCTAGGTCTACTTCTATCTAGATACATACAGCTTGCCCGCGGCCAACCGGATCGAACTGCAGCTAGCGATTCCCACGTCTAGGACAGCTATACTAGGTCCAGTCAACCCTAGATCGGCCCTAGAAGGAAGGGCCATGGGATGGAGTATTGATACCACTACAGTTGATTGAATCAAGTCCTACTTGTGGTGAAGCCCTTAAGCTTAGGGTCCTGGCTCCAGTCAAAGAGACGGACGGATGCAAGGTTGAAGCGGAAAAAGGATTAGCATCGGGGGCTGCATGTAACCAACCAAGAAAAAAAATCTTATCTTTCCCCTTCTTACCCAAATAAATGCATGATAATATAAAAATGCAAGCCACATACATGATTGTTATTTTTCTTTCTAACTCATAACAACCACTGTTGTCTATAATAAAAAAAAAACTCAAATGCATCCTCCATATACCAACTGACAGTACACTGTTTCCATGACAATCAAAACAACAAGTGTGAATCGAATGTATTCCAAAATACCGTAGATGAATCGAATCCATATATACTTACATCAATATCCACATCCTTCTGTGTCGTAAAAGTTCCATATTTTGTCATGTGGATGGCCCAAAAAGAGGCATAAACACACTGCTCTAATGGAAGATTGTTCTTCGTTGCCTATTTATTAAAAAAACTTCGAAATTATTACGATGCACACTTACATATACAAGCAAAAATAATTAGATAATTACTAACCAACTCTCGAGCAAGTACGCTAACAGACTTAGAGCCTCCACTGTGCTTGCTTATCCCGGTACCAGGGCCATCCACTTCAGCCATTCGATTGCCTCTCGCCCTCGTAGATACATCTCTCACCTCGGGAGTATCCCAGTAAGCACACAAACCTTCCCACCAATCAGTAGGGATGTGTTTCGGCCTCCCTTGATCCCTTTTCTTTTTTGCATCACTTAGAAAATTGTTGAACCTAACCCGTGCACGAGACTCCCAAAGATCATAGACTTCTTGTTCCCACTCAATAGGCCACGTGAAAAATTTCTATGAAATATTGCATATCAAGTTAATAAAACTAACTTTCCAATTGAATATAATTAGTTTACATAATGATTACAAATTACCTTAAAGAAGGTATAGTACTGGGCCTTTACGCTATTAGGAGTATCTTTCCAGTTGAAGCCTGTCGGGTTAGGAACTCTTTTAAAACTCCTCGTGCACACCCTGGAAATCTGGGGATGAATCACTATCTCTCTATAACCAAAACCAAATTAATCATTTAGATCATCATAGTACTTAGTTATAGCATTTAATCAACATTTGTTTAAACATTTTGATGACAGTAAATACAATTCCCCAATAAATTTAGTCCTAGAAATATATTTTATATGACCTCTAAGTATTGTCATCAACTGATTAAATAATTTGAACACTCGTTGTAACAAAAACAATTGATGATTAAACAGTAAATAACTAACCCGGTTTTAGTATCTCTTTCAAGAGCAATCTTTCTACAGGAAACAACACTTGAGGCTGCCTCAGAAGCTATCACCTCCCGATCCTCATCTTCAGAAATGTGTGCACTAGTCTCCTCGTCTGCCCTGTCTCGGAGTAGAACAATCGGCGGAGTCTCGGGTAGAGCAGACGAAGACCTAACAGGACCTTCTCGTGGGGAGTCCGTAGCTGGTGAATAGTGTCCGGGAGCTGCTCGTGAGGAGCCCGTGGTACTGCGGCGCCCGCCACCACCTCTCCTCATCGAGAACATCTTAGGAAAAAAAAGATGGTTGTAATTAAAATGAGCAACAATTCATAATAGTTAAGACAAGAGCCAATTATAGAAACTAAACCTTGCATTTTAAGAGTGTACTGATCATATAAACAACAATTCATAGAAAAAAGATGGTTTGTATTTACCTTGCAAATAGGCCCTTTATGTGTCATGATCCCTCTTGAGAGTGTACTTTTGTAAGAAAAAATAAGTGCCTTGGGGTTCTAAATTTTAAAGATAACTGGGTTCTTTTGTAATTAGGAGATCTGCATTGATCACTGTTGCGGCTGTTGTGCTTTTCATATCAATTTTTGGTCTAGTTATGTGTTGGTAGGATGCTTCAAGCTAGATTATATGCCCAGATGTCGTATCTGGGAAGCTTGGCTTATTCCATTCCCCAAATCAAGGTATCATTCTCCTTTTGGTTTGACATAAATTTTAGTTATTCAAGAACATGGAGGGTTTTGAATTAATCCTGAGTATCTTTTCTGGTTTTGTTAATGTTGTTTAAAATTCAGTTTGATTTGATTTTACTCTCTAATGTTGTCTGATTGTGGGGATTTCTGAACATTTTGGTACTTTGTGTTGAATTCTGACCAAAAAAAAAAGAGAGAAAAGAATCTTATTGCCAAAGTGGGTTCTACCCTGTGTTACCGGTTTCTAAGGTTTCCGCATATTTAATGTTTGGTGTTGAAAGTAGTTGAACTTCTGCTGATTAATTTCTCTCTGAAATGATAATACAGCCTGGGAATTTACTAAGATATCATGGGCTACGGTTTGTGACTTCATCCGTGGAGAAGAAAGAACAAGCATTGAAAGCTGAAAAACAAAAGGCAACTGCTGAAGAGGAGCAAAATGAAGTTAAGTCAGAAGTTGAAGCTCAGGATATGAAAACCAATCAAACAGAGTCTAATGAAAAGAGTATACGTACATCTAGTGCCTATAAAATTGTTGCTTCAGCTGCTTCCTATTTACATTCTCATACGAGAAACATTCTTCCATTTAAATCCTCAAGTTGGTAGGACCTCCAGATTTCTGAAAATTACAAATAGTCCCCTTGGGTTAAATTTAGTCTTACTTGAGGGAGGTTTGTATTGTTTCATAGATGGCAAGGGAGACAGAAATTTGCAAGAGTGAAGGCTTTCGATGAACTGGTCATTTGCAAGAGTGGAGACAGAAAAATACTATTACACATGAAATGTATATCACTAATTAGCACTAATAAATGTTAGTTACAGACTAGGTGAATCTTTGGAACCTTCAGTGTTACAAACAAAGCAAATGAGTAGAGTACAAGTTAAGCAAAAATCAACATGTACACAGCACATATTGCGACAATACATCAAATAACAATCTACATAAAATCATCAAGGCAACATCGTATAAATAAAGATCGAAAGAAGAGGAAGAATAAACCAAACTGTCCACAATCTAAATCAAATTTTCAAGTGCACTTCATATAACAATCTAAAACAGAATATTCATTAGCTTGAAAATCACAATATTGACATGATCGTAAAGACTATAACATATGATCAGAATCATCATCATCATTACTATCTTCCTCATCTGACGTTATTATATATCCATCATCTGATGCCTCATCCACATCATCAATATCAATAAGTCCACCTCGTGGATGCGATATTGATATCTCATCATCTACAGTAGCTTGACTACCTCTAGTCCTCATGACCACGACATCCTCTTGAAACGGTTGATGTAATGATGAGGCGGATGGTTCACAAGCTACTTAAACTCTAGATCTAGGTGTGACATTGCACACTCCCCACCAATCCTTCTTAGCTTGATTCATACTAGGATAGGAAGCATAATACACTTGAGTAGCTTGATTTGCTAACACAAAAGGTTCGTACTTCTTGTATTTACGGGTGTGGTTTACTGAAACCAAATTGAAATCTGTATTCATCGAAGTCCCTAGAGGTGATAAGTCAAACCACTCACACTTGAATAACACAATTGTTTTAGTAGGTTCACCATTATACTCTACCACACACACCTCCATTAATCGCCCGCAAAAATCTTGGTCATCACTATTATAAACCTCGCCTTTTATGCAGACACCACTATTCATAGTACTTATATCTGACCCATGGTCAACCATGTGGAACCTGTATCCATTAACTAAACACCCATAATGAATTTGAACCCCGTACAATGGCCCTTCTGCAAGGTCCTTAATGCATTGGCTTGCATTACTTGAAGGATCATTAACCTATGACAATTATTAAGTATGTTAGTTATGTAACTTTCTACATATGAAATTAGTCTATAAATAATTTGATATGAGACCCCACACTTACATATGTTTTGAACCAACTTGCAAACTCCTTTTCAACTCTTGTCTGTAAGTCATTTTCCGTTATCTTCGGATCAGTTGCTCGAATTTGATCTTCAAACAATCTTCAAAAAACACACGAGTTATTATATATTTAATGAATGAATATATTCTTCATTAAATAAAATATCACGAGGGTACTCACGTCAAGTATGTCTCTGAAACCTCGGCACAATTGGATAAAATATATATATGTGTTGCATTATACTCTTCGGCATCAAAATATCGTGAAGGCATTTTGCCAAAAGGATGGCCATCCAATTTGAAAATTGAGAGCATATTCGGATCATCATTTTCATCGGCTCCCCCCTCATCATTTCGAGGCACACTTCTAATCTTCGTAGTCACCCAATCTTCAAAGTAGTATGAGGTAAATGTTGATGCCTCTTTCATTAAGTAGGCATTGGTGATGGATCCTTCAACTTTGGCTTTGTTCTTTACAAAATCTTTCAATGTCTTCATATACCTCTCAAATGGATACATCCATCGATATTATCTTGGACGACAATTCGGGCTTCGTCAGCCAGATGGATAACAAGATGCTCCATTGAATCAAAGAAGCTAGGCGGAAAGATACGCTCAAGTTTGCACAAAGTAACTGGAATTGTTTCATGAAGTCTACACATGTCCTCTATTTTTATTGTCAAAGATGTCAAGTCTTTAAAGAAGATACTCAACTCTGTAATTGCCTTCCAAACAGCTTGAGGAAGAAGTTCACGAAACGCAATAGGTAACAAGCGTTGCATGAACACATGGCAGTCATGACTTTTCATCCCTCTCATCTTTAGTTCTTTCTTATCCACGCATCTACTAATATTGGACATGTAGCCCTCAGGAAATTTAAGACGAGATATCCATTCACATAGTACTCTCTTTCATCTCTGTCAAGTGAGTAACAAGCTTTCGGATACTTTCCTGTCGTCTCATTTTTCTTCAATTCAGGTCTCATGCAGAGCAATTGCAACTCGTCTCTAGACTTGGTGGTATCCTTGGTCTTTCCCGGCACATTAAGCACAGTATTGAACACATTGTCAAACACATTTTTTTCAATGTGCATGACATCCAAATTGTGACGTATCAGAAGTTCTTTCTAATATGGGAGATCCCAAAAGATGCTTCTTTTCTTCCACCCGCTCCTAGAATTCTTGGATATCTCTTTGTTTGTGTCATTGTAGTCCTCTATCACTTTCACAAGACCCAGTGCCTCTATTTGATTCAATATCTCAGCGCCCGACCTTTCTCAGGTGTAGGTACTTCACATGTCATATTCTTTCTAAATGCTCGTCGGTTCCTCCTAAACATGTGATCCGGCTCCAAGAATTTCCGACTACAATCAAACCATGTTTGTTTACCACTCTTAGGAAGAGTAAACGCTTCAGTCTCATCCATACAATGAGGGCATGCCAATCTTCCAACAGTACTCCATCCAGACAGCATTGAATACGCTGGAAAATCACTAATAGTCCACAACAACAGTGCTCGCATTTGAAAATTTTGCTTCAATGAGAAGTCAAATGTTGGAACACCCTCTTCCCACAAATTCACCAACTCCTTTATGAGCGGTTGAAGAAACACATCCAATTGCATCTTAGGATTGCGTGGCCCTGGTACTAAGATCGTTAGGAACATGAATTGTTCCTTCATACAGAGCCAAGGTGGTAAGTTATAGGGTGTGACTATAACTGGCCACGATGAATATTGTCGCCCTGATTGTGCAAAAGGTGCAAAACCATCAGTCAAAAGACCTAATCTCACATTTCTAGCCTCCGCAGCAAAATCTGGATAAATAGTGTCAAGGTGCTTCCATGCTGGAGAGCCTGCAGGATGACGCATAATTCCATCATTTGAACCAGAACATGAAGCATGCCACCTCATATCTGCCGCGGTAGCATTTGACATGTATAGCCTTTGCAATCGGGGAATAAGAGGAAAGTAGTACATCTTCATGGCTGCCATTTTTTTCCTCCTACGGCTTCTATCTTTGTAGCGTGATGTACCACAGAATATACAACTCTCACTGTCTTTGTAATGGTCCCAATAAAGCATGCAGCTGTTTGGACAACAATCAATCTTCTCTACAGGTAATCCCAACCCACGCAATAATTTCTTTGTACTATAGAAGTTATCGGGACATAGATTCCCTTTTGGATGACTGTCTTTCATGAACTCTGCAAACTGATTAAAACACTTTTCTGATAAGTGGTTCTCTGCTTTCAAACTCATGAAACGAGTCATATAAGACAATTGGGAGTAATTAGCACAACCAGGCCACAACTCTTTGTCTCCAGCATTCAACATGTCATATATTCGTTTTGCTTCAGAATTTGGTGGTTCTTCCACATTCTCAACATTAAATTGTGGCCCGACATGCTCCATGACCATCATACGGTACGAATTGGATCCCAACTCGTTGGTATCCATATTCACATCTTCATCCATATCTTCACATCCCTCATCCATTTCAATTTCGCCGTGAAAAATCTAAGTTTTATACTCCCTAATGAACCCAAATTTCCTAATGTGATACTTAACTTTTTCTATATCATGAAACTGTATATTATCACATTTTTTACATGGACATCTTATTTGGTCACCCGACATGCAGTGCAGCTGACTACTTGCATAATCGATAAAGTTGTTAAGTCCAGAGAGGAATGCAGGATTCCAAGAGCCATCAAGTTTCCGGCGATACATCCAGTCACGGTTGTCACCCATTCTAAAAATTGTAACAAAATAATAAAAAAAAAAAAAGATAACATATGAGTATAGCTATACATGTACATATACATAATATATGAGTTAATCTAGAACTATAATACTCTTCTATGGAATATGTAATCTGGATACATGAAACTACTGGAGAAGTCCGAGGTATAAGAGTAGGGGTGAGAAATGGTACCACATGGCTAATGAAATAGATCACCGGCGAAATGCGAGGTATACATGAAATTGTGAATCATGCCATGGATATGATGTGGTAATTCAGAAGAATATACAATTTATTTTTGAGTTTCTTGCTGTTGTGCTTAAGAAGAAATCCATTACTGAATGTCAAACTTACTAAATAAAAAGAAAATAAAAATAAGATACAGCAAAAAATAATGCAATCCTCTGTGTTATCCAAGTGAAACGAGGAAAGATTATCTAGAACATATTTCCATTAAAAAAATCCCAACTAAAGCAATCTGCGGAACAGAATTCAAGAATCCGAAGCTATTGCATATATAACCACAAGTATACATAAAAAAAGATTACAATGAAAATAGAGAGAGACATGTTGTGCGGCAATTAATACGCCTCGATGGCGATCGGCATAACGATCTGAGGGCCAACCATAGAAGACATACTCTGGGCAAACACCCAGCAGTCGGCACCCACGGTGATCGTCTTTTAGTATCCGGTGATCATCTTTTGGTATCTGGCGATCGTCTATGATGTCCAACCAGAGACGATCGTCTCGTGCCACGTATAAATCCAACATCCGTCAAAGTCGTCAAAGATCAAATCTTGGACGGAGACCCACGTGCAGATCCACAAAAGGCGCCGACAGATAAGACCTTTGACCCCAGCCTGTCACCTACCTCACCTACCGACAGGGCCGCCGAAAGGTACAAAGTGGGTCCTCCCCGGACAGCGACTCAGGACGCGTGCAGGCTTCCCATTGGCTCACACAGCTGGCCGCCAGCAGCAGCCCTAGACTTTAAGGGAACAGCCCCACGTGATGGGATGATCGGCCATCTTATTATAATATAGAAAACGGCGATCGCCCGCGATCGCCGGAGAGGTCCCAACAACCTTGTCTCCTATAAATAGGAGGCTTATAACACGGCAGCAGGAGAGGGATCACATCATTGTGAGTACAGTAAAAGATATACAGAGAGAGATACATTCTCATACACAGAACATCAATAGCAAGAACTCACAGAGCTTCATATCTGGTTCTTCCGGCAATCTACACGCTCTACAGCTTAGATAACTAGAAGTCTTTACACTCATTGTAATAGATTCTAACATTAATATTTGTACTCAACAGTATACTTATTAATAACATCTCGCGAGAGCATTCAAGCCCGGGATTACCAACCCCGGCAAATCTTGTGTTATTTATTTTCTCACGGAAGTGTTCTCGCATTTGTTTGTTACTCGATCATTCCAACAATACTATCTCCGGATAATATTTTGGGTAACTACAATTGGCGCTAGAGGAAGGGCATCTTAACCCTCATTTTTATTCCTACCGTCTCAAAGAACACTCACTGTTCTCCGGACATATACTTGAAGAAACACTCACTATTCTTCAAAGAAAAGCCTTCAGAAACATGACATCTGCCACGACTTCCAAAAGAGCCACCCTACGATCTGCCGGAAATCTCATTCCGGCCCGGACCAAATCCCAACCCACGGCGGAAGGTGACCGCGGCGACGCTAGGCTCTCACTCCCGCCCCCGAGGGACGGCCCTAGCCTCTCACTCGATCAGTTCCAGACCGCGAAACATATTGAGGAGGCCATAGCCATCCTCAGGGAGCGACGGAGGGCATGCGACTCGCCCACCATCACTCCGTCAACCATCCGCCGAGCTGGCAAGCGGAAGCTCAAGGAGATATATGTTGAGAAATCGACAGAAAGCCCCGAGACGCAAGAGAAGGCTCTCGTAAGGCGTGATGATTCCGTCTTCAGCCGCCTGGGGAGCGATCCCTCATGGCGACTCGGACACTCGGGCCCCAGCCGGGAGACATCGGAGTCCGAATCCTTTACCAGGAGTTCGGCATATCCGACTACCAGAAAACAAGCCGGTCAACGGGTCCCCACTCGCCCAAGAAATGAGCCTGCTGGTAGAGAACTCATCATCTACCCTGGGGCCAGGGGATCAGTACGTAATCGCCTTGGCTCGCGCTCCGAGAGCCAATCAGCGAGCAGTCAGGCTACGGCGATGGCCGCCATGCAGCGCCAGCTCGACGAAATGAAGGCGCTCCTGGAAACTGGGGCAGGCGCCAGGAGATCGATCGCTGGACCAAGTGAACCACTCGCGATCCAGATCGAGCTCGCCCCAGTTCAACCGAAGATAGCTCCCCCACAAACACCTCTATATGAGGGGAGATCCGATCCGGAGACCCACTTGAGCAAATTCCGGATTTATATGACCGGATGTGGAGCATCAGATGCAACGAAGTGTCGGATGTTCCCATTAACTCTGGGCGACCTCGCCCACAGGTGGTATATCTCACTACCACCTCGCTCAATCAACTGCTTTGAGAAGCTGGCGAGCGACTTCACGTCATACTTCGCCGCCAAAGTTGCTCGCCCAGAAGGTCCCCACCGCATGATGAAAATCAGGCAGGGGAAGGACGAGTCAGATAAAAATTACATCGACCGGGTAGACGAGATAGTCCTCACCAGCGAGCCCATTAGCGACGAGCTCGCTCTCTACTCAGTCCTGGGGGGATTCTACGGCCACTCGCCCATGTTCAGGCACCTCACAAAGGACATCCCTCTGACGTACTCGGTCTTCCGCGTCAGAGCCGCCGATTTTCTGGCCAGGCAGAGGATGCTCTCCCTCCTCTTAGGCGAGGGATCTGCCGGAGAAGGGAGGACGCCATACCAGGTTCAGAAGAAGGCGGTTGCCAAGCCCAGAAAGGCGGTCGCAAAGCCGCCTGGTGAGTTCAAAGCCTTCGAGGATGTGGAGGTTCACCTCCTCCACAACCTCAACTTATCTCCGGCCCACATCTTTAATGCCATCAAGGGGCGCGAATGGCTTAACAAGCCAAAGCCGATAAGGGACCACGGTCATCTAGACCGAAGCAAATTTTGTGCCTACCACAAGAGTCCCGGCCACAACACCAGCCAATGCCGCGACCTCCTCAGACAACTCTGGAGATTGTTTGAGGAGGGCAAATTGGATAACTTGGTCACCAGGCCAGAGCCCCGATCAGAGAGGGCCGGAGGGCGCGAGCGCCGACAAAGCAATGGGATCCCTCCCAATCCGGTCACAAGGATCGAGTAGAACGAGCCGGAGTACTCCGATGAATCGATCCCCCCGATCAACCTTGGCGGTCGGATTAATATGCTTCAGGCAGGAGGCGGAAACCTCAGAGGCCTTTCCCCGGTTTCCACTCTGTCGAACAGAAAGAGGAAGGCCGAACTGAGGGCGTTCGCCGGGGTCCATGTCGTGGTCCCACCAGAGCCGACCATCTCCAATGACGCGCTCATCACCTTCTCCAACAAAGATAGGGAGGGAGTGCAGTGCCCCAAAGAGGATGCATTGGTGATCTCCGCGTGTATCCTTGGGAAAATGGTCGATCGCGTGTTGGTCGACAACGGGAGCTTCTGCAATATAATATTTAAATCCGCTCTTGACCAGCTCGGCAACCTGACCAAATTCATCAAGCCATTCGGCACCGTACTCCAAGGATTCGGCAACAGCACAGTCCAAGCCTATGGAAGGATCAAGCTCTCTCTCGAGCTATCATGTTGCTACGATCCCAAGGTTAGGATTACTAGGAACCTAAACTTTGTAATCATAGATAGGCCCAGCATCTATAATGGGTTCCTAGGTCGTCCATTTCTAGAAACCTTCGAGGCAGTCGCCTCTTCTTTCTTTTACTGTATCAAATTCCCCACTGTCGATGGGACAGTCGGTACTGTAAAAGGAGACCAATTAATGGCTAAGAAGTGTTTGAACTACTCATGTGTCGTAACTTCTTTCAATACTTCTCATGCTGTCTGTAACATTGAAACGATCGACAATCAACCGATGGAGATCGACGAGCCAAACACATTGTATCAACCCGACTCAGAGGACGCCGTCTCACGATGATTAACGGACCACATCGAGCCAAGGATCGGTTTCGAGCCAAGCCTCGACATCGACCCAAGGATCGAGTCCGGAAATCGTTCCAAATGAGAAGCGACCATCCCCATTGAAGAGTTGGAAAGTGTAACGATAGATCCGGCTCGCCCGGAGCGGGAAGTACAGATCGGCACAAGCGTAGACCTCGAATTAAAGGAGGATCTGATCAATTTACTACGTAAGAACATCGGAGTCTTTTCCTGGTCGCATCAAGATATGGTTGGCATAAGTCCTGAACACGCTTGCCACTATCTAAAGATCGACCCGGCAAGGAAGCCTGTTCACCAGAAACATAGGAAATTCGGTCCTGAGAAGTACGCAGCACTCGACATAGAAGTCAAAAAGCTACTCGATAACAAACTAATTGGGGTAGCTACAGACGAACCGCAGTGGGTCGCCAATGCCGTGCTCGTCAAAAAACCGAACAGCTTCTGGAGGTTATGCATCGACTTCACCGACCTCAATGCGGCATGCCCAAAAGACCACTTTCCGATGCCTCATATTGATCACTTGGTTGATAGTACAGCAGGTTGCGAAATGATGACGTTCATGGATGCCTTCGCCGGATACCATCAGATCCCAATGGCGGTGAAAGACATAAAACACACATCATTCCATACGGAAAAAGACATATACTTTTGGGTCCGATTGCCGTTCGGCTTGAAGAATGCAGGGGCAACCTACCAGCGACTAGTCAACGGGATGTTCGCCAATCAGATCGGCAAGACCATGGAGGTCTACATTGACGACATCGTGGTCAAAAGCCTCAAGAAGGAAGACCACCTCAATGACCTTGCCGAGACGTTCGCCATCCTCGAGAAGTTCAACATGAAGCTGAACCCCAAGAAATGCAACTTCAGGGTGAGCTCCGGAAAGTTCCTGGGGCACATCGTGAGCCAAAGGGGGATCGAGGCGAACCCCACCAAAATCTAGGCGATCCTCGACATGCAGGAGCCACGGAATGTCAAGCAGGTGCAACGCCTCACAGGTTGTCTAGCCGCCCTCAACCGTTTCATATCTCGGTTCGGCGATAAAAGCAAGCCTTTCTTCGCAACCATAAAGAACAAGAAGTTCGAATGGACGAAGGAGAGTCAAATAGCGTTCGCCAAAATCAAGGAGTATCTGTCTAACCCCCAGATCTTGGCAAAGCCGATCCCCGGCGAGAAACTATTCCTTTACCTGGCGGCCTCGGAGGTCGCACTGAGTGCCGTTTTGGTGCGAGCGGAGGGACAAGTCCACTTGCCGATCTACTTCGTTAGTCAAGCGCTCCATGATGCAGAAACACGATACACACCTCTAGAGAAGATCGCCTACGCTCTAGTCATGAGTGTTCGCAAGCTAAGAGCCTACTTCTTCGAACATCAAGTGGAGGTTCTGACGACTCTCCCCCTGAGGCAAGTCCTGCACCGGCCAGACACTAACGGGCGACTCCTCAAGTGGTCATTGGAGATCGCCCAATACGGTATAACATACGTTCCTCGCACAACAATCAAAGGCCAGGCTCTGGCGGACTTCGTGGTGGAATTAACATTCCCTCACAGTCCGACCCAGATTGGCCGCCCGGCCTGGAAGCTATACGTGGATGGCTCGGCGACCAACTCGCGAGCAGGGGCAGGGATTGTCCTCATTATCCCCGACGGACAAAGTTTCACAAATGCCGTGCGTTTCGGGTTTCGTGCGACCAACAATGAAGCCGAGTACGAAGCCTTGGTAGGCGGGCTCGATCTAGCCCTCGCCCTAGATGTTCGTCGCCTCCATATCTTCATGGACTCCCTCTTGGTCGTGAACCAAGTCAAGGGAGAATATGAGGCGCATGGCGAACAGATGGTCAAATACCAAGAATTGGTCGCCGAAATGTGCACGAAATTTGAGGAAGTGCTAATCGAACAAGTCCCGAGAGAGCACAACTCCCAGGCCGATGCCCTATCCAAGCTAGCGTTGTCGGATGGGGCAGCCGATTTCTCTACTATCTAAATCACAAAATCAGCAAGGCCGGCGATCAACAGAAATCTGGTTACCACAGTTGCCGTTGCCGAGGAGAACTGGATGACTCCGTTCATCAAATACTTAAAGGACGGAATGGTCCCTGACGACCGTATCAAAGCTCGCCAACTCCAGCTCCGTGCGACCAGATACACCCTATTGGACGACTGGCTTTACAAACGAGCTTTCAGCCTTCCCCTCCTCAAGTGTATTACACCGGAGGAAGGTCGGCTCGTTTTAGCCGAGATCCATGATGGGATCTGCGGAAACCATGCTGGCGGGCGAGCTCTCATTCATAAAACTACCAGGCAAGGTTTTTTCTGGCCATCCCTTCAGAAGGATGCGATCGCCTATGCCAGATCGTGTCACAGATGTCAAGTAATGGGTCCAAACATCAAGCTCTCCCCCGAGCATCTCACCTCAATGTACAGCCCATGGCCTTTCGCCCAATGGGGCATCGACCTCATAGGTCCCTTGCCGACTGCGCCAGGGGGCTATAAATTTGCCATCGTAGGGGTCGATTATTTCACTAAATGGGCTGAAGCCGAACCGCTCAACAAGATCGGCTAAGAGCAGGTAATCAAGTTCGTCTGGAAAAACATCATAGGCCGATTCCGTCTGCCCCAGGCTATCATCTCCGACAACGGAAAGCAGTTCGACAGCTTAGAAGTCATGCAATTCTGCGAGAAGTGGGGAATCAAAAAGTTGTTCTCGGCCCCCTACCACCCTCAGGCGAATGGGCAGGTAGAAGCCATAAAAATAATCCTCAAACACACGATTAAAGCATGACTCGAGTTCAGGCAAGGACGATGGGAGAGCGAGCTCCCAGACATTTTGTGGTCTTATCGAACGACGACCCGAAATTCAACCGGTGAAACCCCATTCGCCCTCGCCTTCGAAACAGAAATGGTGATCCCCTCCGAGATCGCCATCCTCAGCTACCGAACCGAACAAGAGATGACGACAGACAATGATGTGGCCCGGCAGATCGACCTTGACATGCTCGAAGAACGACGACTGACCTCAGAAATGAGGAACACAATCCATAAAAGGAGATCCGAGAAGTTCTTCAATTCGAAGGTCAAGGAAAGACGGTTTCAAGTGGGCGATCTCGTCATCAAAAAGATCCAGACCCACACAGGAGTTTTTGGCCCAAATTGGGAAGGCCCCTTCAGGATATCTAAATGTCTAACAAAGGGAGCCTACGAACTTGAACACCCTGACGGTACTCCGGATCAATATCCCTGGAACGCCGTACATTTGAAGAAGTACTACCAGTGAAAACTTTGTATTCAGTTTCAACTACCCAATGTACAAAGAATATAATGAGATTTCTTCCTATCCCATTTATTCTAGCGATCGCCCCACCAGGCATATCGTATACTGTCGAGGATCGTTGTTCAAACATGGCGATCCGAGGTAGAAACAATACAGCCATGGTCCGGGAGGTCGATGGAACCGACAACTTCGCCCATGCAAGGTTTATTTGGGCTGAGATCGCTCGCCCTTCATTTAAATACGAGGTCGGCGTAGCCGAAGGACCCTCCAAATTAATCTGCGGACACGTTCGCACGCCCTCAAGGTACATCATATAACATGATGTACCCAGACAAGGCGGCGCGTCCCTACACCTTCACAACGTATACCGTCGAGGGTCGCCATCTAACATGCCGACCCGAGGTAGAAAAGTGCTAACAAAGCCGCGGACATGGATTCGAGTAAACCGACGACGCCCCGTGCAAGGACTCCTCCAGACCAAGACCGCCCATCTTTCGTTTAAATACAAGGCGGGCGCAGCCTAACGGAAGACCCTCACAATAAAGTGAGTCGCGGGAATATCCCTCGCACATAAAGACACGGTCGTGGAGGTCGGTCCATCGAACTCCACGACCGTGCACGGTTCCTCAAAATCGGCAAAACTGAAGATAGCTCACCAGACATACTATTTTTGTTTCCTTACTTACAATAAGTAAACAAAAATAAGGGGGCAAAGGAGGGGAGATAACCCTAAATGCGATCGGAAAGAAGGAACCGTACCCGATCAGCTTCGTTCAAACACACGCAGGACGATTGGAATTGTTCAACAATATTTACAAGTAAGAATTTCCAAACATGTCAATACATTTAACATTCAAACAATCGATCGGGCGAACAAGACATCGGAAGCAATCATACACACACTTGTAAAAATTCGCATGCAAACATTCAAAGGCGATCGTACATAAAAATAAACAGGTGCGAAAAAAGGAGTATTTTATTTAAGGAGTTCGTACAATACAAAGCCCGAAGGCAATACAAAGAAAAAGCAAAAAGTTACAAGCAAAGGAAGACAAAGAAATCTCTCAGGGTCCCTCCGGCTGGTCTTCGCCCCCAGGTGGCGGATCGGCACGCGCTCCCCCATCGGCCTCGGGATAAATAAGTTTATCTGGAAAAGGATACCAACTCAAGTCGATCCCCAAGTCGACAAGGTCAAGGATCGGCAGGGAAAACTCCGAATGCAAAGGGTGCTCGAGTGCATAGGCCTTGAAGCTCTCCATCATAGGACCGATCTCGATCCCTACCTTTTTGGCGGCTCGGATAGCGTCGGCGTAGGCCACATAATAGGCGAACTCGCCGACGAGTGCCATATTGAGGTAGGGATCGGTCTCGATCGCCTTTAGCTGCCCTCTCAACTCCGTGGTCGTCTTCTCGGCTTCCGCTAGCTCGACCACCTTGGCGGCCATTTTGTTGGGTTTTCTGTGCATTGAATACAAAATAATCAGAGTAAAAACGCAGCGGAATAATAAATAAGAAAACCCAATTTAGGATCTCATGTAGTAATTTAATTGTTTAAATAAAGAGTTAATCGAATTACCTTAATCCGATTGAACAATTCTAGATCCGGACTAGAAGCAGATGAG
Organism: Orobanche coerulescens; assembly: GCA_033398695.1. Classification (NCBI taxonomy): domain Eukaryota; kingdom Viridiplantae; phylum Streptophyta; class Magnoliopsida; order Lamiales; family Orobanchaceae; genus Orobanche; species Orobanche coerulescens. The sequence goes on from CM065803.1 coordinate 60,742,373, forward strand.
TATCTCCTTCCTCTTTTGGTGATCCACACACGAACAATTCCACAAGCCGGATTGCTAGATCCTTAAGAATAATATTGATAAATAGTACAACACAAGTTCCTTACTAGAAGGATTGTACTATTGATCAAGATCAACTAAGGGAAGAGGATTAGACGATCGGCGTCGTTCTTCTACTGCAAGAGGAAGTGGCCGATTTTCTCTTCTTATTGGAAGGGGGCGATTTTTGTAGGAGTTCTTATGACAACTCCTTGTCATGGATCTCTTATTTATACTAAGTAATCCCTAGATTCAATAATCTAATATTTGCTTAGTTGCCCCTCAACTTATTAAATAATACAATATATATAATATCCAATATTATATATATTACTTATTATTTAATCTCCTTATAAATATAATATCCAATATTATATTTACTATTCCCAGTTGATATTTATTCCTACTTGTATATAATTGTCGTACGTGCGACCCAAAAGGCTTATATTATGTTGGCAATTATTTAATACCTTATTAAATAATAAATCATAAGCGGCCTCTAGCAAGACATTATGATTACCCAAATAATATAAGTTAATAGTCCATTAAACCTTTTAACGTGTCAAATCCCTTTGTCATGCGATATCATATTTGAACTAAGTCATGGAGTCTGTCATACTTATTTATGTTCAAATGCTTTCTCGATCTTAAGTAGACTGATTGAATCAAATGACTCTTCATTTGAGCATGTCCATGCATTTCCTTCAGTCCTACTTATCGAGGCCCAATGAGATATCTCTCTCACTTAAGAGAGGGACAAATCCCCATCTTGATTATTCATTGCCCTCTACATGACTCCCACTAATCCCGATCGCTAACCTTTATGATCACCATGTTTCAGATGACGTTGGATTACGTCAAGGCATAGCAGTTATCATGTTGGACTCTATGATAATCTCAGGTTCAAGGATTTATTGACATACTGTATTGAGATTCACTTATGACATTTTCATGCAGTGATCTCAATGCGGGTCGGTCCAATATTAGTTCTCCAACCAATACCCATAAGATTGATCCGTACCATACGCATAATCATCCGATGATTATCAATCAAACTTATACTAGTATATTAATCACGCGATTTTACCAGGGACATTTGAATAATCTTATTATTCGTGAATAACTATTATTCGATTATTATAATATTAAAACATGCACACATTATAATAATCAACGAGAAATAAATGATATCAAATAACTTTATTTAAATGTGACAATTACAAATCTAGGCACATCGAATGTCCTAGGGCACTATTCCCAACAATCTCCCACTTGCACTAGGACCATTCATTTATGACTTTTAGTCCTATCGCTCTAGCATGCTCAACATGCTTTCCTTGTGAGAGAGGCTTGGTAAGTGGATCTGCAACATTCTCTTCCGTTGCTACTTTGCATATTGTAATATCTCCTCGTCTGACGATCTCTCTGACTAGGTGATATTTTCTGAGTATATGTTTGGAAGTATGATGGGACCTAGGCTCTTTAGCTTGTGCAATAGCACCATTATTGTCACAATAAAGGCTTATGGGACCCTGGATGGTTGGCACCACTCCTAGTTCGGTAATGAACTTCTTGATCTATACGGCTTCCTTAGCTGCATCCGATGTTGCCAGGTACTCAGCTTCTGTAACAGAATCAGCAACCGTGCTTTGCTTGGAACTCTTCCAACTCACAGCACCTCCATTCAATACAAACACATAACCCGTTTGCGATTTGAAATCGTCTCTGTCGGTTTCGAAACTTGCATCGGCGTAACCTCTTACAGCCAGCTCGTTTCCCACCCCTCCATAAACTAGGAAATCATCCTTAGTTCTTCTCAAGTACTTTAGGATGGTTTTCAATGCTGTCCAGTGACTTTCACCTGGATTCGATTGGTATCGACTTGTCATACTAAGAGTAAACGATACATCTGGTCGAGTATAAATCATGGCATACATGATCGATCTAATAGCCGAAGCGTATGGTATCTTGCTCATACGGGCTCGCTCATCAGGAGTCTTAGGACTCTGAGTCTCACTCAGATGAATGCCATGTGACATTGGCAAGAGTCCTCTCTTGGAGTCTTGCATATTGAACCTCTTCAATATTTTATTAATATATGTACTTTGACTCAGACTAATCAATCTCTTTGATCTATCTCTATAGATCTTTATCCCAAGAATGTAAGCAGTTTCTCCTAAGTATTTCATTGAGAAACAACTTCCCAACCAAGTCTTGACTGTCTGCAAGGTGGGAATGTCATTTCCAATGAGTAATATGTCATCTACATATAAGACTAAGAAAACAACTATTCTCCCACTAACCTTCTTGTACACACAAGGTTCATCTTCATTTTGAATGAACCCAAACTCTTTGTGATTTCATCAAAACGAAGATTCCACTCGAGAAGCTTCGCTTCAAACCATAAATGGATCTTTGAAGCTTGCAAACCTTTTAGAATTTTACGGATGAACAAAACCTTCGGTTGTGTCATGTACACATCCTCGAGTAAGTTTCCATTAAGGAATCTGTTTTGACATCCATTTGCCATATTTCATAATCATAGTATGCGGCAATGGCAAATAAAATTCTAATTGATTTAAGCATGACTAATGCGAAAAGGTCTCATCATAGTCAACACCATGAATCTGCTATAACCTTTTGCCACTAGTCTAGTCATTGTATAGGCTTGCGATTATCATCCATGTCTTTCTTCTTTTATAGACCCATTTGCACCCAATGGTTTTAACACCCTCAGTGGATCTATCAAGTTCCAAACTTGATTGTCATACATGGATTGCATCTCGACTTCATGGCTTCAAGCCATTCCTCGGACTCGGTCCCGATGCGCTCAGATAGGTACTAGGCTCATCATCTATGAGCGATGCATCATCATCCTCTGTTACGAGATAACCATATCTCTCAGGTTCATGTCGCATCCTATCAGATCTGCGTGGGACTTGTGTACTTTGAATGGGCTCTTCAACTGTTTGTTCGGTTTCCATCGGTGAAGCGATGTCTTCTTGTGGTTCTCAAGTTTCCTCGAGAATTACTCTTCTCCCACTGTCTCTTTTGGAAATAAATTCCCTTTCTAAGAATACAGCATTTCGAGCAACAAACACTTTGTTCTCTGCGGGCTTGTAAAAGTAATATCCTTTAGTTTCCTCAGGATATCCCACAAATAAACATCTTTCAGATCTGGCTGCTAGTTTATCAAACACTTGGCGCCTTACGAACACTTCGCAACCCCAGATCTTTAGAAAAGACAAGTTTGGTCTTTTACCAGTCCATTTCTCAAATGGTGTCTTTTCAACTGCTTTAGATGGAACACGGTTAAGGGTGAATGCTGCTGTTTCTAAGGCGTGGCCCCAAAATGATAATGGAAGCTCTGTTCGACTCATCATGGATCAAACCATATCTAATAAAGTTCGATTCCTCCTCTCGGACACTCCGTTATGCTGAGGTGTGCCGGGAGGAGTAAGTTGCAAAATAATTCCACAACTCCTAAGATGATCATCGAATTCTTGGCTCAAGTATTCCCCACCTCGATATGATCGAAGGGCTTTAATTGTCTTGCCAAGTTGATTCTGTACTTCATTCTGGAATATTTTGAACATTTCAAAAGATTCATGTTTATACTTCATAAGATAAACATATCCATATCGGCTAAAATCATCGGTGAATGTAATGAAGTATTGGTATCCGCCTCTGGCATGAGTGCTAAGAGGTCCGCATACATCAGTATGTATTAGGCCTAATATATCACTAGCCCTTTCTCCATGACCGGTGAAAGGATTCTTCGTCATCTTGCCCAATAAACAAGATTCGCATGTCCCATATGATTCATAGTCAAAAGAGTCTAAAAGTCCATCATTATGGAGTTTAGAAATGCGTTTCTCGTTTATGTGACCAAGTCGACAATCCCATAAGTAAGTCGGATTAGAATCATTGAGCTTAGGTTTCTTGGATGCAATGTTATAGACTTCCAAAGTGTCGGACTCATCTAGATCAATATTGTAAAGGCCAGTATATAACTTTGCAAAGACATAAAGCAAGTCATCAAAGAAAATACGAATGATCTTATTCTTAATAAGAAAATCGTAACCTTCACAATCTAATGTAGAAAAAATAATATTCCTATTCATAGCAGAACATAATAGCAATTGTTCAAAACTAACAAAAGCCCATTGGGCAAAACTAGATCATAAGTTCCTACGGCTAGTGCGGCAACTCTTGCTCCATTGCCGACTCTTAGATCTACTTCCCCTTTCTTGATTCTCTCGCTTGTCAACCCCGCACATTTGTACAAATGTGAGATCCACATCCAGATCTAATACCTGGGAGTTATAGGTAGATAAGTTAACTTCTATAATAAATATACTGTGGCGGTCTCACCGCCTTGGTACGCTTTAGCTCTTCCAAGTAAATCTTGCAATTTCTTTTCCAGTGTCCTGGTTTATTGTAATGATGGCAATTTCCATCTTTGGGAGCTTTATCCTTGAAACCCGGCCTAGTAGGGTCTTTAGATTTGGCAACTTTTGCCTTACCCTTGCCCTTGCCTTTGTTCTTAAAGGATTTCCCTTTGCTGACCATCAACACATGGCTTGGTTTCTTCTTAATATTCTCGGCACTGCTTTAAGCATCCCATGCATTTCAAGAATGGACTTCACCATCTCATTCATATTATAGTTCATAATGAACTGACCAAAACTTTCGGGCAATGAGTTTAGGATCACATCCGTGGAGTGCTCCTTAGAAAGTGGAAAACCAAGTCTTTCAAGATGATCAATATATCCTTTCATCTTGAGCACGTGAGCACTGACAGATGTCCCCTCAACCATCTTGCAAGCATACAAGGCTTGAAAGGTCTCATACCTCTCTTGCCTAGCATGCTTCGAGAAAGTTTCCTTGAGGTGAGCATTTAGCTCATAAGCTTCCATTTCCTCCAGATTCTTCTGAAGTTCTGGACAAATGGTGGCCAACATAAGACAACCGACATCAATGGAATCATCACAATGTTTCTTCTATTTGTCTTTTGTTGCTTTGTTTGCATTGTCAGCTGGATCATCGGGAATTTCTTCCTCAAGAACATACAACTTTCTTTCTTGCTTGAGAACTATTCTCAAGCTCCGGATCCAATCCAGATAGTTGCTGCCGTTTTCTTTAAGCTTGTCCTTCTCAAGGACAGATCGTAGTGAAATGTTGGATGTGTTGTTTGATGCCATTCTACAAAATTCAATATGCAAATTATTTAGTCACATTATTTTATTTCTCAAAAAATACTCCCACTAAAACAAAGTACCCTCAATTTACAACATTTGTAATTTTAGTGGGCTAAGATCCCATTTCGCACAATCCTAAACTCAGCTTTGGCATGACGCCTAGAATTGAACTACTTTAGGTGGATAACTCTTTATCGATTACATCATATGTAACTCTTAGATTATATCATGGGATTTGGCATCGTATGCCCAAGCATGTTATAATCCCATCTTATGCCTTAAGGTTCAAAACTATTTTGATTTCCAAATTCATTAAACGTATAGGTATCACCATTACCTATCCTACCTTACTAAGATAATCCGAGTGCCCAGCTTTGGCATGACCCACTCATGATGATCGAAGTCTTGATAGGTGTTTTTCAAATGAACGGCATTAAAATTTTAACGAGGGATTTTTATCCTATGTTAATGTCTATGTTTGCTAACATACATCTAAACATACATAGCATCACATACATGCATAAATTTAAACATACATCGCATCACATGACAATAAAGCATAGGACCGTGTATAGCATGACCATAATCCTAACGTGATTTTCATGAGCCATAATGAAAATCACAAAGGTCATCTAAAGGGTTAAATATGGTCTTCATTGATCTTCCCAACTCCTTGAAACGTCATACGCGATCAATTTGCTCCTCGAGTCCGTCTTTCTCGTCCTTCTTGTCTTCATTATATTAATGAAATTTAATACTATACTAATAAATTAAATTACAAGAAGTGCAAACGACACGCAGGCCGTAAAATAATAAACAATTTAAATCGACGACTCGCAGGCCGTAAAACCAAGTATAATTAAACGACATGCAGGCCGTAAAACCAACCCAAAAGAAAATAAATTATTCAATTATATTGGTCAATTTATGGTCATGCCATACACCATACACATACCATAAATAATTATCAAATAATTAATAAAGCATTTAATATACTAAATAATCAATTTATCTGCCAATCAAACAATAATTAAAATTTGAGTCATCACATGAACAAAACTGGACTATGGCCGAGATGGCTGCCAGCGCGATCTGGGCACGGGTTTGCCCGGGTTCGAAACCTGGCGGTTGCAGTTGCAACATTTTGCAACTATTATTTCCAAATTTACTTTTATATTAAAAAGCCTTATAAAAAAAGGATTACTTTGAAACTACCAAAACAGTTCCCAGCCGAGATGGTAAAGCGCCGGATTTCAAGGTAAAGGACTCGGGTTCGAATCCTGTGTTTTGCGGAATTAATTTTTGCAATATTAAAACAGATTTCCTGCCTTTAATAAAACATCCGTGAGAAAATTTCCAAAACAAAATCGCAGCGCACATGGTAAGTCGGCGGAAAGGCAGTCTGATGACCAGGGTTCGAAACCGTTCAATTGCAAAAATATTTTTGCTAATAAAATTAGCCCGCGGGTTCAGCCCGACCCGACCCGGACCTGACCCGACCCGTCTCGGAACAGATCTGTTCCAAAACAGTTCTAGAGCATAATTTCGCGAAAACAGTCCAGAAAATTTATTTTTTACGATCCGATTTAATCAAAATAAACCAGAAAAATTATTTTATAAAATCCATATTTTATAAACACAATCAGGAACATAATTTACACATAAATATGTTCTACACAAACAATTAAATTACATGCAAGTTGGCTCTGATACCACTGTTGGGTTTTCTGTGCATCGAATACAAAATAATCAGAGTAAAAACACATCGGAATAATAAATAAGAAAATCCAATTTAGGATCTCATGCAGTAATTTAATTGTTTAATTAAAGAGTTAATCGAATTACCTTAATCCGATTGAACAATTCTAGATCCGGACTAGAAGCAGATGGGTATCTCCTTCCTCTTTTGGTGATCCACACACGAACAATTCCACAAGCCGGATTGCTAGATCCTTACGAATAATATTGATAAATAGTACAACACAAGTTCCTTACTAGAAGGATTGTACTATTGATCAAGATCAACTAAGGGAAGAGGATTAGACGACCGGCGTCGTTCTTCTACTGCAAGAGGAAGTGGCCGATTTTCTCTTCTTATTGGAAGGGGGTGATTTTTGTAGGAGTTCTTATGACAACTCCTTGTCATGGATCTCTTATTTATACTAAGTAATCCCTAGATTCAATAATCTAGTATTTGCTTAGTTGCCCCTCAACTTATTAAATAATACAATATATATAATATCCAATATTATATATATTACTTATTATTTAATCTCCTTATAAATATAATATCCAATATTATATTTACTATTCCCAGTTGATATTTATTCCTACTTGTCTATAATTGTCGTACGTGCGACCCAAAAGGCTTATATTATGTTGGCAATTATTTAATACCTTATTAAATAATAAATCATAAGCGGCCTCTAGCAAGACATTATGATTACCCAAATAATATAAGTTAATAGTCCATTAAACCTTTTAACGTGTCAAATCCCTTTGTCATGCGATATCATATTTGAACTAAGTCATGGAGTCTGTCATACTTATTTATGTTCAAATGCTTTCTCGATCTTAAGTAGACTGATTGAATCAAATGACTCTTCATTTGAGCATGGCCATGCATTTCCTTCAGTCCTACTTATCGAGGGGCCCAACAGATATCTCTCTCACTTAAGAGAGGGACAAATCCCCATCTTGATTATTCATTGCCCTCTACATGGCTCCCACTAATCCCGATCGCTAACCTTTATGATCACCATGTTTCAGATGACGTTGGATTACGTCAAGGCATAGCAGTTATCATGTTGGACTCTATGATAATCTCGTGTTCAAGGATTTATTGACATACCGTATTGAGATTCACTTATGACATTTCCATGCGGTGATCTCAATGCGGGTCGGTCCAAAGATAGTTCTCCAACCAATACCCATAAGATTGATCCGTACCATACGCATAATCATCCGATGATTATCAATCAAACTTATACTAGTATATTAATCACTTGAGTCTCTACTCAACGCGATTTTACCAGGGACATTTGAATAATCTTATTATTCGTGAATAACTATTATTCGATTATTATAATATTAAAACATGCACACATTATAATAATCAACGAGAAATAAATGATATCAAATAACTTTATTTAAATATGACAATTACAAATCTAGGCACATCGAATGTCCTAGGGCACTATTCCCAACACATTTCTCCCTTAGCCTTCTCAAGCTCTCCCTTTGCCTTCCCCAGCTCGCTGTTGAGCCGATCCACCATCGCCTTCAGCCCGGTCGCCTCCTCCTGCGAGGCCACATACATCCGGCGAGCTTCCTTCTCCTGGTCGCGGAACCGATCAGCCACTTCCTTGGAGCGGCTCAGCTCCTGCTTCATCCGGTCGATATCCTGCTTAGCTCGTTTGGCCGTCTCTAAGTACTCCTTCTCCATAGCCTGGATCCGGTTAGCAAAATCGACGTTTGTATTCCGAGCGGCCTCAAGGTCTTGATGGAGGCGAGCATTAGAGGGTCGCCCCTCGTAATCCTTGGCAGCTTGGACGGCCATCGTCACTGTCTGGAGAGCCAGGGCAATAGTCGCCTGCATGGCATCTCCAGACCGCCGACGAGCGATCGCATCGAGATCGGTCGTCCAAGCCTTAGGCAGAGAGGCGATGGCCTTGGAGACATAGGAAGGGACATCAAGGGACTTCTGTGGAGACTTGCTCTCCAGGAAGTCCAACACCATCGGCGAGACGTCCGGATCAGCAAGACGGACCCTGCAGCACAAACAAAAAGAAAACAAAAGAGTTAGCATATACCTTACTCAAATTGCCTAACTCGGAAAGATGAATCCGGTCTTACCTATTGACCAACTCGGGGTCGTGGCCAAAATAGGGCTTGCCCCGAGGTGTTTCTGCTTCCGCGATCGCCGCAGCCTTCAAAAAGCTGGCCGAGGGCCTGGAGCCAGACCCCTCCGCCATCAGAACAGTGGAGAGAGGTGGAGCGGCAAGTGGCGGCTCCAAGATGGATACGTCCGCCTCAGCTGTCGGCAAGGACCCCTCCGGCCTCCGCCTCTTGCGGGTGCGCTGGAGTTGTTCCTCCTCCTGAATTTTCGGCTCGGCGATCGGCGCCACAGCGAGCCTCACCGCAGGGACGGGGCGAGACGTCGTCGCAGGAATGCGACCCGTCTTCTTCCCCTGGTGAAGACGACCGATGAGACCAGGGTTAGACATGGCGATCTCTTGCGGTAGCTCGGCGAAGCGGGGAAAATGAATCTCTGCCAAAGAAAAAATTCAGACAAGTTAAACACCTCTTTCAATCAGACGATCATCAAGCAAGGAAGAAGAAGTAAAATTTATACCTGGAACTTTCAGATGACGTGGGAAGCAAAACAATCGAGCCCCCAACCGATGAAGTTCGTGACCGAGTGAGCGAACGTCTATGTAGGAATTCGGCAAGGCACGAATTCGCTCCCAAACGATCAAGAAATCAAAGGGGAGATCGCCGATCGCTGGAACAAAGGATCCTGCAAAAAGGAAAGAAAATTAGATCAGTCCAAGACGTATCCGATCAAAGGGAGAGTTAAAAACCCTTACTCGGATTCCTCTCCCGAAAATTGGTGGGAACCTCCAACTCTTCCTCCGGCCTATCACTCGACGCCGACCTCCACGCTCCGCCGACCCAGCACCATTTTGCTTGATTGCCCCGGGTCTTGTTCGGCACACCAAGGACCACTCTTCCCATTCGACCTTGGATGTGATTACCGCCAACCGACCCTTTCTGCGCAACCAGTTTGAAGAGATAGTTCATTTCCATCGCAGAAAGGAGACGGAACAACCGGTGACCGCCGAAAAGTGTCAGAGTACAAATGATCTGTAGCCAGGCGTTCGGCGTCAGTTGGAGCGGCGCCAAATTCCATGCAACCAACAAATAGGATACGGAGAACGGCAAGGGGAACCGCAGGCCGGCCTCCATAATCATCTCATTCACGGCGACCAGACCCTCGGGAGGTTGATCGGCACGTTTGTTTTCCGAGGGCACGTGTAATGAAACATCAGAAGGAATGTGATATTTCGCCCTCCAGCGTCTCAAGTATTTCCGGGTCGCCGAACTCCGGATCTGACCAAGAGTCCACTGAGACGGGTCAGCGGCCCAGAACGCCGTCCGCTTCACATGTTCGTAGGGATGAGCGACGGAATACGCTTCGAAATCAAATTCTGGACAGGGTCCGGCGATCCCCTCCATGAGCCTAGCAAAATCCATATAGGCGGGGCCGAATACGCTATCCTTTTCCCAAGACAACCGCACCAGTTCATCTTCATCCACCGGCGAACCCCCTCGCTCCGCCGTCGCCGCAGATCTCGCCACTTCGGCCTCGTTGAAGAGCTCCTCAAGTTTTGCGGGTGCAATCCCCGCACGAATAGCCTCAACAGACGTTTCCATATGGAGTCCCACAGGAATTTCCTCCCAGTCCGGCGAAGCCGCGGCGACGGAGGTGCTTCCGGTCTCGAAGGTCTTAGATCCTCCAGACATGTTATAAAAAGTAAAGGGGGAGAGAAGATTTGTGTTCTTACCTAAAAAAGGAGGACGATCGTCACGAGGATCTTTGGAAATTTCTGCAGAGTCTCGGCTAGAAAACAAGGGTGCGTGAAGAGTGAAAATGAAGAAGCCCTAGCCCCTTTTATAGGTAGGAGAAGGGGTCTCTGTGCAAATAGGCGAAATCCCGAGGGCTGGAGTGCAACCGTCGGAGGGGGACACATTAAATGCAGCCCTCGAATCCCGCGTACGCGTCTTTTCGAGGGCACGCCAGGCGACAAGTATGACAAACCGTCGGACTCCCCTAATAGTAGCACGACGCGTATCCTTGCAACATTTCGAGAGCCCATCTTCATTTCCCGCTGATTCCAGCGCAAAAGGAGATCGTCCAAATTTGAAATCAGATCGTCTGATCGTCTAAACATTGGTGATCGCCAACAGTGCCACCTCACCCCGTGTTTTCAACATCGAAGCGAGCTGGGGGGCAATTGTTGTGCGGCAATTAATACGCCTCGATGGCGATCGGCATAACGATCTGAGGGCCAACCATAGAAGACATACTCTGGGCAAACACCCAGCAGTCGGCACCCACGACGATCGTCTTTTGGTATCCGGTGATCATCTTTTGGTATCTGGCCATCGTCTATGATGTCCAACCAGAGACGATCGTCTCGTGCCACGTATAAATCCAACATCCGTCAAAGTCATCGAAGACCGAATCTTGGACAGAGACCCACGTGCAGATCCACAAAAGGCGCCGACAGATAAGACCTTTGACCCCAGCCTGTCACCTACCTCACCTACTGACAGGGCTGCCGAAAGGTACAAAGTGGGTCCTCCTGACAAATGACTCAGACGCGTGCAGTGCTTCCCATTGTCTCACACAATTGCCGCCAAGCAGCCCAGACTTTAAGGGAACAGCCCCACGTGATGGGACGATCGGCCATCTTATTATAATATAGAAAACGGCGGTCGCCCGCGATCGCCGGAGAGGTCCCAGCAACCTTGTCTCCTATAAATAGGAGGCTCATAACATGGCAGCAGGAGAGGGATCACATCATTGTGAGTACAGTAAAAGATATACAGAGAGAGAGAGATACATTCTCATACACTGAACATCAATAGCAAGAACTCACAGAGCTTCATATCTGGTTCTTCCGGCAATCTACACGCTCTACAACTTAGATAACTAGAAGTCTTTACACTCATTGTAATAGATTCTAACATTAATATTTGTACTCAACAGTATACTTATTAATAACATCTCGCGAGAGCATTCAAGCCCGGGATTAACAACCCCGACAAATCTTGTGTTATTTATTTTCTCACGGAAGTGTTCTCGCATTTGTTTGTTACTCGATCATTCCAGCAATACTATCTCCGGATAATATTTTGGGTAACAACAAGACAAACTCACTTCTTGCTCCGAGTAGAATCTTGCTCAGATGGATGCCAACGCGAAGTAAATTTCACAGACAGAAGTAGAAGGGCTGTACAAAGAGAAGGATAATTACAAAAACCACCCTTGAGGTTTTGGGTATTTAAAAAAAAATTCAGAAGTTTCAAAATTACCCCCAAAAAAATTCAGGTCTGATGATTTCGTCTTATGAAGAACATTATGATATCAAACCCTTACAGTCATAAAACTCTTACAGTTACCACCCTTTAATTTACAGACTACAAAACTCAAGGTTTTTTTCGTAACTATGGAACTTCTCTTGGGGGGTTTCATGATTACACAAACCACAAGGGTAGATTTTGTGATTATCCCAAACAAATTCATCAGATTTAGTCTAATCACAAATTAAAAAAAAATGGTTATCTTTAAGGATTACAGAGATCTCATAATATAAAACAGAGGCATATATCGTCAAGCAAAACAAACCTCCACTTATGGGAGTATTTGTAATTAAAGCAAAAAAAGATATTTATATTTAATATTATTCAGCTTGCTTCTCTAAATCCCAAGTAAAATGAAGGGTGTTGGAGAAACTAAATGATCCATTTGCTACTGTATTTTGCATAAAATAAGAAGAAACAACGAGAGCAGACTCACTATTAACCAAATCAATTAGCGACAAAATTCAAGTATTAACAATATCCAACTCAGACAGGTGGCGACGGACAAACCACAACAGAAAAAGGATCATCTAAAATGAGCTTATTGAATGGCGCAGGTAAATCCAAACCCCAATACATCAAAACTAAATCACGAAAAAAAAAATATGCGCAGCTCTAACAACTGAAATTTCAATCGATCAGACTTAATGACTAAACCCACAAACAATTTTTTTTTAATAAAAAAGGGGCAAAATGTTCAATATAAATAAACAAGGAACCCAAAAGTGTCCGGAAAACAATCAAAAATGGAAAGGAAACGGAGATGTTACCTGAATTGGGAAATCGAAAGAGGATAGCGTGATGATTGGGGGTGTGATCTAAGATCTGATCGTATCTCTGGTTTTTTAAACTCTCTATTTATGAGCTCCGTGCCCCGGAGGAAGAAAGCGCAGATATCTCCATCGGGGATTTTAGGTCACCGGAGAGAGAGGCGGGGAGAGAGGCGTTTTGCAGAGGTGCAGGGAGAGAGGCATTTTGCAGAGGTGAATTAGAACGATTTTAGGTTGAATCAGAATAGGCAGAGGGCTGAGTATGTATTAAAATTTACCGATGCCAACGAGCCGTCGGTAATGGTCTTGTTAAATTTGACAGATAGCTTGGCGTCGGTAAAGGCGTTGTTAAATTTAACAAATACCGACGGTGGGAGTGGCGTCGTTAATTCATGTAAGTCACGTAATTGTGTAAAATAATCATGCCATTTAACGACGGCATAAGCGCCGTCGGTATATTTCCGACGCCGGTAGTCGTCGGTACTGGCGTCGGCAAATTTTGCGGGAATATATCCACGCTATGGCATCGTTAAAGTCGTCGGGGATCGTCCAAATTCACGGGTGTCGGTAACGGCGTCATTAAATGTCAAAAATACCAACGCCTTTACTGGCGTCGGTAAATGGCGTCAGTAAATACTGTATTTTTTGTAGTGTCATCGGGAAAGGTTTCCACAATTTGTGGATGACTTACCCCCTTCTCAAGGGGACTCTCTAACCGTGAAAGGTGATCGGCAATAACATTCTCGGTCCCCTTTTTGTCTCGGATTTCCAAGTTGAATTCTTGGAGGAGAAGGACCCACCTTATCAACCTTGGTTTAGCATCCTCTTCTCCAAAAGGTATTTGATTTCCGAATGGTCGGTCCACACCACTACTTTCGTCCCCAATAAATACGCCCGAAATTTATCAAAAGCAAAGATCACCGCTAACAATTCTTTTTCTGTTGTGGCATAATTTCTTTGGGCGTCGTCAAGAGTTCGGCTTGCATAATACACGACGTGGAACACTTTCCCTCGTCTCTGTCCCAACACAGCCCCAATGGCAAAATCACTAGCATCACACATCAACTCGAATGGAAGGTCCCAATCTGGAGCGACTATTACCGGGGCGCTGCTTAGAGCTTTCTTCAATAGATCGAAACTTTATTTACACAACTCGTAAAAATTAAACGGAACATCCTTCATGAGCAAATTGCACAACGACTTCGTGATCTTCGAAAAATCCTTAATAAACCGGCGGTAAAAACCGGCGTGTCCCAAAAAACTGCTTATCCCTTTTACCGAAGTAGGCGGAGGCATCTTCTCGATTGTTTCAATTTTTGCCCGGTCGACTTCAATTCCATGGGAGGATATTCGGTGGCCAAGTACAATGCCCTCATGGACCATAAAATGGCACTTCTCCCAGTTCAAGACCAATTTTGTTTCTTCGCATCTTTTTAGGACTTTCTGCAAATTCTGCAAACACATATCAAACGAATCACCGAAAATAGAAAAATTATCCATAAAAATTTCAACGCAATGCTCTACCATGTCAGAAAAAATAGCCATCATACACCATTAAAAAGTGGCCGGAGCATTACATAAACCAAAAGGCATGCGCCTATAAGCAAAAATGCCATAAGGACATGTAAACGTCGTCTTTTCTTGGTCTTTTAGGGCTATATAAATCTGATTATACCCAGAATAACCATCAAGAAAGCAATAGAAATCATGTCCGGCTAATCTATCTAACATTTGATCAATAAAAGGTAAAGGGAAATGGTCTTTTCTAGTGGCTTTATTTAATTTCCTATAATCTATGCACATACGCCACCCCGTGACAATCCTAGTGGGAATTAATTCATTATTATCATTTTGAATAACCGTTATCCCACCCTTCTTTGACACAACTTGAACCGAACTTATCCACTTGCTATTAGAAAATAGGAAAGATCATACCTGCGTCGAGGAGTTTTAAAACCTCGACTTTACCACCTCTTTCATATTTGGATTTAAACAGAGTTGATGCTCCACAGATGGTTTGTAGTCTTCCTTCATCAAAATTTTGTGCATGCAAATGGACGGGCTGATTCCCTTAATATCCGCAATAGACCATCCAAGGGCAGATTTGTACTCCCTCAAAACCCTCAATAATTTTTCCTCTTGATCCCCCGCTAGAGTGGTCGAAAGAATGACTGGCAAGGAATCATCGGGTCCTAAGAATGCATATTTTAAATGACTCGGTAGCTGTTTGAGTTCTAGCTTTGGGGGTTTCTCGATTGATGGGACGGGTCGAGTTGGTGAACTTCCGAGCTCCTCACATGGTCGACGGGTGAAAAATGGTGGGGAAGCATCCATGTGTCGTACATAGGCTACATGCTCTGAATTTAATTCGGAAGCAGACCCAACTAAAACGGACTCCAATGGATCGGATGGATAATTCTCTCGAAAGGCTCTACTTACACACGAGTTAATGACGTCAACTTGAAAACAATTCTCAGCATCACTAGGATATTATAAGGATCGAAATATATTGAACGTAACTTTCTCCTCTTGAACTCGTAGAGTAAGATTCCCTTTTTCCACATCAATTAAAGTTCGGCCGGTTGCCAAGAATGGTCTTCCCAAGATAATTGGGATGTCGTGGTCCTTCTCCATATAGAGCACAATAAAATCGGCCGGAAAGATGAATTTATCGACCTTGACTAAGACGTCCTCTATTACTCCCCTCGGATATTTGATAGATCTGTCAGCTAATTGCAAAGAGACCGTCGTCGGCTTGGCTTCCCCAATATCCAGCTCCTTAAAAATAGAAAGGGGCATAAGGTTTATGCTGGCTCCTAGATCACATAAGGCTCTATCAAAGGACGAATTTCCAATGGTGCATGGAATAGTAAAGCTTCCTGGATCCCTCAATTTAGGTGGGAGCTTCTTCTGTAGAATAGCACTGCACTCTTCTGTCAATGCCACTGTCTTATACTCTTCGACCTTTCTTTTGTTTGATAAGATTTCCTTCATGAACTTTACATAACTCGGCATTTGTTCCAAGGCGTCGGCAAATGGAATGTTGATATGTAGTTTCTTGAAGACATCAAGAAACTTGGAGAATTGCTTGTCCAATTTTTGCTTTTGCAGATGTTGTGGGAATGGAATTTGTGGAGTGGGATGAGTAGTCGACACCGCTTTGGCTTGGGCTCCTCGTCATTTTCTTTCTCACTGTGGTTGCTCTTGTCCTTGCTATTGGTAGGCTGCTCTTTCAGCTCCTTTCCGCTTCGTAGCTCGATTGCTTGCACGTTTTCTTTGGGGTTCATTTCGGTGGCGCTGGGTAATCCACCTTGAGGTTGAGAGGACAATAGATTTGCGATCTGCCCCATTTGTACTTCCAAGTTTTGGATGGAGGCAGAATGATTTTGTAAAGTAGTATCAGTGCGGGTCATGAATTGGCTCGTATTAGCCGCCATTTGAGCAAGAGCATCTTTCAAGGATACCTTTGGTGGTTGAGGGGGCTGCGCGAATTGAGCTTGCGGAGGTTTATTTAAAGCTTGCCCGTTTTTCCACGAAAAATTTGGGTGATTTCGCCACCCTTGATTGTATGTGTTGGAATACGAATTGTTCTGCCGATTCCCATTCCCCACAAACTGAGCTTGTTCCATCGGAGGTTGCTCGAAAGGATTTCCGACTTGGCACTCTGCGCTAGGATGAGACCCGTTACACCAATTACATGATTCTGTGGTAACGGTGGTAGGAGCATGTGAAAAAGCTTGCAATTGTTGAGTCAGCGCTGCAACTTGGGCTGAGAGTGTAGAGATCGGATCGTTGTCGGAAACTCCCAAAACTCGCTTTGGGTTCACACGTTCGGAAGGCCACTGATAAGCATTTGCAGCCATTGCTTCCAATAAAGAATGAGCTTCTGCCATCGTTTTTCCCATTAAAGCTCCTCCAGCGGCTGCATCAACAAGAGTGCGTGTAGATGCACTTAGTCCGTTATAGAAGGTCTGAATTTGTAGCCAATCCGGTAGTAAGCCATGGTGTGGGCATCTCCTTAGTAAATCCTTGTATCGCTCCCAAGCTTCATGAAGCGATTCCATCTCAAATTGCCCGAACGTCGTTATTTCGTTCCGAAGTCTCGCTGTCTTCGTCGGCGAAAAGAACTTAGCCAAAAAGGCTTGTGCTAACTCCGCCCAAGTCGTGATAGAGCCCGACGGAAGTGAATTCAACCAAAACTTGGCTTTATCCCTCAAAGAAAATGGAAAAGCCGTAGACAAATTGCATCATCAGAAACTCCATTGTTCTTGAACGTATCACATATCTCGAGAAAGGACGCAATATGAGCATTGGGGTCGTCATTCCCTAATTCGCAGAATTGGCTTGCTTGTACCATCTGGATTATGGCCGGCTTTATCTCGAAATTGTTTGCTTGGACAGTTGGGCGCTGAATCCCCGAAAAATTTGCGTTGATTTGAGGCACGGCATAATCCCGGAGTGCCAATGCCGCTGAGCTTGTCAGACAGATTATCTACTCCGTGATTTTCCGTGTTATCAGCCATGGTGTCTTTTGTTGATAGCTCGCGCTTTTCCTTCTTGTTTTTCCGCAGAGTGCGCTCGAGTTCAGTATCCAAAGGTAATAGGCCTTCGTTACCGAATTTTCTCATACACTACACGAAACTCCTGAAAGGAAAACAAATAATAAAAATTACAAAAATAAAATGGCGTTCAAATTAAGACTAGAAATACTGAAATCGATATTAGTAAAACAATCAGTCCCCGGCAACGGCGCCAAAAACTTGTTACGGAATTTGGTGAACGCAAGTGCACGTTGTCGTAAGCAAGTAATAAAGTGATAAGTAAGATATCGTTCCCTCGAGGACTGACTCACTAATTACCAATTTATATATATTCTAATTTTATTTGAACAATCGAAATTGGAGGTGCAAGTAATATTAAAGAAAAACTAATAAAGGAATAAACTAAGGACAAGTAATAAAATCGATTTTTCGAAGAACGAAGATCAAATAAAGAATTAATCTAGGATTGTGAATCCACCTCGATTTATCCGATTTACTCTTGATTTATATGAATTAAATGATTTCTCAATTTATTGAAGGCGAAGATTGCTAAAATACTCTACCGCCTCTCCCGAGGTCAATAGAATTTTCTAAGGCGAATAACACACTCTATTCCTAGGTGAATTAATTCGACAATATGCAAAAAGTACGAAATCTTCAGACAGGCCACGTAATTCCTATGAGTATATTCCTATCTCACAAGATAAAACGTTTCTCACCAATTTTTCCTACCAACTCTCCTCTCCCGATTCGAGTTGCGTAATCAAAACAAATCAATCATTGGCCACATAATTGACAGCAATTAAAATAATTGGGGAAAACTAAATAAGAAAGGGAAATATATTTTTATAATGCAAAATCAAAAGTTAATTCGTCAAAATCTCGGTTTCATCAAAATCCTAGAATAGGGTTCTAGCCCGACATGCTAGAAATTAATACACAAAGAATAGAAGAAAGCATAAAAGAAATCAAACACAGTTGAAGAACTTGAAATCCTCCGTTCTCTAGCTTCTGCTCTCTGCTTGATCGGTGTTTTTTCTCCTCTTCGATCCCCTCTTTTTCAGACCTTCAATTCCTATTTGTAACCATCATTAGTCTCCAAAATGCGTCCGGGAATTAGGTCGAAAACGGCTTCGTAATACCCAAAAACGAGGGATGGATCAAGAAACTCACGCCGGGCCGCCCGGCTTTAGTGTCATGCGGCCCCTGCAGACATTGTACCGCGCCTTGCTAGTGTCCTCGTGTGCCGCGGCCTGGCCTTGGTGTGCCGCCCCGACCGAAATTGTCGCTTACCGCTTTTCGTCGTTTAGGCTTCCGGACTCCAATTTCCTTCAAAACATATAAAGATAGTGCATTAAAAGCTCATTTTTGCATATTTAAACCTAAAATGGAGATAGAATAATAACAATAAAGTGCACAAAAATACATCTAACAATCATATTTTCCCCAAATAGGTGCTAATTTTTTGCAACGTCAAACCCGTATCATAACTGGATTTAGAAGCTATTTTTGTTGTTTATAGTTGATAGGGTTTAGGTTAGTTTAATGGATTTAGAAGCTATTTTTTGCTTGAGAGTAAATTAATATGGGTAAAAAAATTTTACACTAAAATCTTTTGGGCTAATTTAAAGTTACACCACAACCATTTTTTTTTCATCCGACACCAAAACCGTTAAAAAAATTTAAAATCACACAACTGTTGTGGATAACGTTAAGAATTTCCGTCAGAAAAATAAAAAGTAAAAAAAAAATTCCTGAAAATTCTGGTAAATCTAAAAAATCTGAAAAAAAATAAAATAAAAATCTGAAAATTCTAGAAAATTTAAAAAATCTGAAAAAAAATTATCTGGAATAATTATTAAAAATCATATCTTTTATTTAAAATTCAAAAATAAAAAGTAAAAAATAAAAAAAAATCTGGCAAAATTTAAAAAAGCTCACAAAAAATCGGAACTTTTATTTTTTAAGAAAAAAAAATATGGAATAATATTAAAAATCAGAATTTTTTATTTAAATTTATAAAATAAAAAGTAAAAGTAAAAAAAATTCTGAAAATTCTGGAAAATTTTAAAAATCTGACAAAAAAAATCGGAACTTCTATTTTTTAAGAAAAAAATATGTGGAATAATATTAAAAATAAGAATTTTTATTTAAAGTTTGAAAATAAAAAGTAAAAATAAAAAAATTCTGGAAAATTTTAAAAAATCTGAAAAAAATCAGAATTTTTATTTTTTAAGAAAAAAATATCTAGAATAATAATATGAAAAATCAATTTTTTTTATTTAAAATTCAAAAATAAAAAGTAAAAAAGAAAAAAATCTGGAAAATTTAAAATAAAAGTTCCGATTCTGGAAAATTTAAAATAAAATTCTGAAATATCAAAAAATTTGTAGATTTTCCAGATTTTCAGAATTTTTTTTACTTTTTTATTTTTTTTACGGAAATTCTTAACTCCATCCACAATATTTGTGTGATTTCAAAAGTTTTGAAAAATTTTGATGTCAAAAAGGTTGTGGTGTAACTTTAAAATAGCCCAAAAGATTTTAGTATAAAAAATTTACCCATATTAATTTACTTTCAAGCAAAAAATAGCTTCTAAATCCATTGAACTAACCTAAACCCTATCAACTAAAAACAACAAAAAATAGCTTCTTAATCTAGTTAGAGTAAATTGCAAAAATAGTCCCTAAAATGTGGCCAAATTGCATGTTTCGTCCCAAATGTTTAGAAAGTGCAAGGATCGTCCCTGTGGGAAACCTTAGGGGCAAATATCGTCCCTGACCACCATCAAATGACTAAAATACCCTTGTATTCTTCTTTTTCTATATTTCTTTTCAGTTTCTTGCACAAATGGCCCTTGTGTTTCGCTAGGTTTTACAAATTTAGTCCTGATTTTTTTTAAATTATTTATTTAACTATTATTATTAGTATTATTTTTTATATGTTTTCGACTGTTTTTCTTACGTTTTTGTCCGTTTTTCTTATGTTTTTTTTTCCGTTTTCATACGCTTTTGTCTGTTTTTTCTTACGCTTTTGCCCGTTTTTCTTACGTTTTTTCCGTTTACATACGTTTTTGTCTGTTTTATACGTTTTCGCCCGTTTTATTACGTTTTCAGCCATTTTCTTACGTTTTCGTCCGTTTTTCTTATGTTTTTTCCGTTTTCATACGTTTTTGTCTGTTTTTATAGTTTTTGCCCGTTTTCTTACGTTTTCATCTGTTTTTATACGTTTACGTCCGCTTTTCTTAAGTTTTTGTCCGTTTTTATCGCTTTTGTCGGCTTTTTGTCCGCTTTTCTTACGCTTTTTCCGCTTTTATACGCTTTTGCCCGCTTTCTTACGCTTTCATCTGCTTTTTATACGCTACTTTGTGTTTTACGCTTGTCCGTTTTTATCCATTTTTGTCCATTTTCCTTACATTTTTGTCAGTTTTTCTTATGTTTTTTCCGTTTTCATATGTTTTTGTCCGTTTTTATATATTTTTGCCTGTTTTCTTACGTTTTCACCCATTTTTATACATTTTCGTCTATTTTTCTTAAGTTGTTGTCCGTTTTTATCGTTTTTTGTCAGTTTTTGTCCGTTTTTCTTACGTTTTTGTCCGTTTTCTTGAGTTTTTGTCCGTTTTTATTCGTTTTTATCCGTTTTTCGTATGTTTTCACCCATTTCCTGACGCTTTTATCCATTTTTATACGTTTTCATGCGTTTTGATCCTTTTTTGTCCTTTTTTATACTTGTTGTCCATTTTACCCGTTTTGGTATGATAAAAACGTAACAAAAATGGACGAAAACGTATAAAAACGGATGAAAATGGAAAAAACGGACAAAAATGTAAGAAAAATGAATAAAAATAGATAAAAACGGACAAAAACGTAAGAAAAACGAGCAAAAATGATAAAAACAGATGAAAGAGTAAGAAAACGGGTGAAAACATATAAAAACGGATAAAAACGTATGAAAACGGGAAAAAGGTAAGAAAAACGGACAAAAAGGCAAGAAAAATGAACAAAAACTGACAAAAACCGATAAAACGGACAAAAACTTAAGAAAAATGGACGAAAACGTATAAAAACGAATGAAAAAGTAAGAAAACGGGCAAAAACTATAAAAGCGGACAAAAACGTATGAAAACAAAAAAAACATAAGAAAAACGGACGAAAACGGGCGAAAACGTATAAAAACAGACGAAAATGTATAAAAACGGACAAAAACGTATGTAAACTGATAAAACGTTCGAAAAACGGGCAAAAACGTAAGAAAAACGGACAAAAACGTATGAAAAAAATGTAAGAAAAACAGACAAAAACGTAAGAAAAATGGACGAAAACGTATAAAAATATAATACTAATAATAATAGTTAAATAAATAATTTAAAAAAATCAGGACTAAATTTGTAAAACATGGCGAAACACAAGAGCCATTTGTGCAAGAAACTGAAAATAAATATAGAAAAAGAAGAAGACAAGGGTATTTTAGTCATTTGATGGTGGTCAGAGACGATATTTGCCCCAAAGGTTTCCCACAGGGACGATCCTTGCACTTTCTAAACGTTTGGGACGAAACGTGTAATTTGGCCAAGGGACGATTTTTGCAATTTACTCATCCAGTTATGATACGAGTTCGACATTGCAAAAAATTAGCACCGATTTGGGAAAAATATGATACGGGTTCAACATTGCAAAAAATTAAAAGGTGGGTAAAAAAATCAGAATTCAATAAAAGGTCAGGTATGTTTATGCAATTAAGCAAATGATGTCGTTTCTTAAAGCGGTCCGATTTGCCAAATCAGCCTTCCGGGGATCCATATCAGCACCGATTTGAGGGAAATCTCTCATCGGTTCGACATTGCAAAAAATTAGACGGTGAGTATATTTATTGCAAAAATTAAAAGGTGGGTAAAAAACCAGAAATCAATAAAAGATTGGGTATTTTTATGCAATTAAGCCTTTATAAAATAACAAACTTGGATCCAGAATCCTAAAATGGTTTTGTATTGTGAAGATAAAATTTGGATAGAGAAACCCAAAATAGTTCTGCATTATGAAAATGAAATTTTGGTTGAGAATCCTAAAATTGTTGTGAAATCAGAATATTATAGAGAGAGAAATTAGAGAGAGAATAGAGAGAATGATTCTCAGGTATATATTTCATTAATAACTGAAGCCCTATTTATAGGAAAACTTCAGATGGCACAATCGTAATTACATAATTACATCAGGGGTATAATAGTCATTCACACTATATAAAAACAAAAGGGTAATTGAAATGTCACTTTCAAGGCTTATTATAACACTCCCTCTTGAATGACTATAAATATCTGCTGAAGTAGTTTGAAGAAAAACTCAATGGGAGAAAAACTTTCAAACTGTTTGTATTGGAGCTTGTGGCAATCATATCATGTTGCATCATAATGTTGGTAGGAAATCTCCGTGGGATAAAACTTCAGCAATCTGTAATCTCGTAAATTTGCTCCCCCTTATCTCAATAGTTCTTGTATGAGTATTCTTGTGCCGTCTCAGTAAAACCCCGTGGGACAAAAACTGAGTGAATCTGTCATGTATATCATTCGTTGGAGTATCCATGTGTTGCCTCATTAAAACCTTGTCAAGAAAACCTAGTGGGAAAAACTTGATCGAAGGAAAAAGAGTACAACAACTCCTTCTATTTTCAAGCCTTGAGGAATAATCTTGATCTTTGTAGTGTTCCTCATTATGCCATGAATATGCCTCGTTAAAACCTTATTAGGAAAAACCCAATGGGAAAAATCCTAATGAAGGAAAAATAGTACATTATTCATACTAATACGCCATTCCAGTTGCCTCGTTAAAAACCTTGCTAGGAAAACCCAATGGGACAAAACCTCAGTCAAGGGAAAAAGAGTGCAACGCGTATTTTATAAATATGCCCCAGGCATTTCAATAATCCTATGAATATCATCTTCAGTGCAGTTTATATTATCGAACTCATATTCTTTGCAATATATTCCAAATCTCTTTTGGAAATTTCATATTAGTTGTGATTAAGCTGCCTCGTTAAAAACCTTGCTGGAAAAACCTGGTGGGATAAAACCTCAGTCAAGGAAAAGAGTACAGCAGATAATTTTCATTCACAACGTTTTATTTTGAGTGACTGCACGCACTGATAATATGTTCAAAATCTCCTTACGAGTCACTTACAGTAAGCCCATATGTTTCATTTTATTATAAGGGCATATGTT
This sequence comes from Orobanche coerulescens, assembly GCA_033398695.1. Lineage (NCBI taxonomy): Eukaryota > Viridiplantae > Streptophyta > Magnoliopsida > Lamiales > Orobanchaceae > Orobanche > Orobanche coerulescens. The sequence goes on from CM065803.1 coordinate 60,766,281, forward strand.
TCGATTTCGATGGATTTCAATATCCTCATTTTCACAAATCATGAATTTTAATATCCTCATTTCCAATATCCATATTTCACAGTCATGGATATCCTCATATCATTTATCGATATCCTCTTTCCAATCATTGATATCCTCATTTCATTCATAGCGCTATATTGTGTCGACACTTTTACTTCCCCATGGCAACATAACTTGCCGAGATATCTCATTATCAATCACCCATTGGGATTACACATTGTGGTTATATCTATATACTTCTCAAAAGTATATGCCTCCTTTTATCATTTGCTTTGATTCATATTCGGGGAATTATTATGTATTTATCAAAGCAATTGTAGTTGGTACCAAAGATTAATAATCTGTCATGCATCTTTGAACTTCAAGTTCATATTTCAGTTGTGAGGATATAGTGTGATGCATTTCACATATTTCCAACTACCTATATTCCCCCTCATGCTAAGAGATTTCTTGAGCACCAAACTCGTATGCCAGTATCTCAGTATTCATCTTCAGTCATGGGAGTTTGTATATTATGTTCTCGATATTGGCTGGAGGACTTCAAATAGTATGCCAATTGATATCCCACTTGTATGCGCATATCTTGATCCTTTCTGGGATCTATTCAAGTTTATTTGGGATATATTACTAGCTCAATCTGATATGGAATATATGCTCAAACCGTGAGCAAAACAACTCGTAAATTTCTGATTACGAGTCATATACACATGTGACTATCTAGTGGATCCATAATATCTAGTAGTTCACATGTAGAGGAAGTGGGACCATACTCCCCCTTAATATATTCCAAATTTATTAGGGATTCATTCCCAATATTGGCTAGTAGTAATAGTAATCGAGAACATATATTCGAAGACATGATGTGTCTGTATCACCGTATAGATATTTTGCCGGCATATCACATCATTTTTCGGTGCCGTTATTGCACATCATTTTCAACATGGAGTCGCCGCTCCCACATGTCATATTATGTTCATTATTCAAATATATAGAGCCGTAGTTCATACGCTTCATGACGCGGAGTCAAATCTCATACGCGTAATTCCAATCTATAAATAGATTATCATTGTATTCACAAAATTCACCCATACCTAGGGTCTGAATATCATAATGGATTCAATGCTTTCGAATCTTCGTAAATATTATCCATCTCTTCCAGTGAATATTATAAAAAGAATTTATCGAGCTCGACTCGAAAGATTAAGGGTGCTAATGAGAAATGGCATCCCAGAAGATGTTCGATGGTTGATCGAAGCACAAGTTCGGCTATCTGGCGAATTTTTAAATTCATTTAAGTACATGCCAGGTACAGGTAAGAGTAGTTTTGCAAAGAAACACAGAGCAAAAAGATTAGGTGGGTGCTATAAATGTGCTCGGTGGACATGTGACACACGATGCAAATCTGTGGGGTTTGTATCCAAAAATCGAGAAGATAAAATAGTATTTATCAAGGATGGATTGAGTAAGGAATCTATGGATCATGATATTCAACAGATTCTTGATGCACATCCGAATGGATACGTTCATCGTGAACTAATGGCTTTGTAGATACAATTTAAGGATGAACGGGAACGTTATAGCCATGAAAAATTAATCTCAAAAGATCCAGTTTGTAAGTCTGTTCTAACAAAGTTGGTATAATGTAATAGAAAAATAATGCAAGTTGATGAATATTATTTTCCAATATTTAAATTTCTCAGCTGCCGATCGATAACGTCATTTTCATTGAAAAATATAATATCATATCTTTCGTTTTCTTTTGCAATTTTGTCAAAAGTAATGACTTATCTGCCGCTCCATTTTCAATGAAAATAGTGAAGTCATTTGTCGTTTAGAAAGAAGTTTGTTCTTTAAATTTGGGATCCACAAATCAGAAAATGTATCTCTCATAAAAGTATTTTGAAAGTCTAGTGTAGAAAGATGGAGTTCTCCGAATCCTCATATAGATCCCATCCAATTAAAACTATATGTATTTTAGGTGGATCCAAATTGATAGGTCATATCCAGCATATAGATATGGCACATCAATTCGTAAAAGAATTAGCAAAACACAAAATTGATATATTGTATGGTGGGAGTAATTATTGATTTTTGGGTTATCTTTTAGAGGCTGCACAAAATGGGAGAATAAGAGTAACAAGTGCCTTACACTATCCCACAGTTAGAACCAGTAGTATAGGGGGTTCAACTGGGTTGATGCTTCAAACACAGTATGTGCATGATAGTTTGATGTATGTAGTGAATAATAGTGATGCCTTTATTGTTCTCCCAGGTGGTTATGGCACACTCAATGAGATATTCAACATCACATCATGGGCCGAAAGGACTTCCATACCAAACCTATAGGTTTGTTGAATATTAATAATTTCTTCAGCGATTTGCTTGCCTTTCTGGATCAAGGAGTAGATCACAAGTTTATATCTCAGCCATCACGAGATATAATAATATGTGCTGATACTGTTGCTGATCTACTTATAAAGTTTCAGGCATATATTTCAGTTAAGAATTTGGAAGTCAAAGCTCATCAGCCACAGGCTATTGGCGCCAAACGGAAAAGAAGTTTAGATCATTTAGATCTTTCATTATAAACCCTTATGTCAGGGGGTGGTAGAGTTACGGAGTTTTATACTCTCGAGACGCACCCCTTTTCTTTTTATGGGTTTCATATGTATTTTCTTTTTCGCGTTTCATATTGTCGAGTGTTTACTGCCTTTCAGCTAGTTTCGATATTTCACTTCGACTGTTGTGTGCTTCTTCAGCAATAATAAGACCATCATTTTCTTTTATGCAAATACAATATTTTCACAAATATGTGATATATGTTTCCCCATGAATATTGTCAATTAATATGATTTCAATGATCCAATCATGTGATATAATCAACATGAGATTTATTGAGCAATTATTTTTCATTGATAGTTTTCCATATCACTTGTCAAATGATCCCACCATGCATTTTGCATGGAATTTTCTTTAATTAATCGGTGATAGCTTATGGTATCACTTGCTCAATTTTCTCCATTCATATTTAATAATTATGGAGATCGGATATTATTTCCATCAACTGCTTCTTTTTCGAGAGCAGGATCATTGATCAACTACTTCAGAGTAGGATTTATTTCTTTCAACTGCTTCTTCAGAGCAGGATTTAGGTAATCGATCAACTACTTCTCCAGAGTAGGATTATTTTTTATCAACTGCTTCTTCTTTGAGAGCAGGATTTAGATAATCGATCAACTACTTCTTCAGAGTAGGATTTATTTTTATCAACTGCTTCTTCTTTGAGAGCAGGATTTAGATAATCGATCAACTACTTCTTCAGAGTAGGATTTATTTTTGTCAACTGCTTCTTCTTTGAGAGCAGGATTTAAATAATCGATCAACTACTTCTCCAGAGTAGGATTTATTTTTATCAACTGCTTCTTCTTTGAGAGCATGATTTAGATAATCGATCAACTACTTCTCCAGAGTAGGATTTATTTTTATCAACTGCTTCTTCTTTGAGAGCAGGATTTATGAACCATTCATGTGGTATAACCAACCACGATGGTGATCTATAATATATAAATTGCTTACATGTAAAACCATCCGTCTTGTGATAATTGAACTCATCACATGGGAGGTATTATAATTATATAAAATAAACGCAATAAATATGTGGTTTTAAACCACAACTTTCAGATAAGTAAGAGACATAATTTAAACTGCAAAATAATTAACTGCTTCTACCAGAGCAGGATCGTCCAATCAATTCCGCAAAATAGTCATCGTTAAGGTATAGGTCGAAATATCGACTGTCGTTAACAGCAAGTGTAATGGTATGTATAAATCTTTGTGATTTCCGGAGTTGGGTATTAATTTATATATTTTAATAAATTTAACAGTGACATATATGAGAGGAGTTACTACCCATATCAATATTAGTGTCGAATTGAAGCTCTCGTAAAATGGATCACGGTGGTATCAAGAAAAATTAATTCTGATAACATATGTATCTTATATGTAAGAAAAATGAATGTGTGATTCAATAAATTAAAAGAATATTTTATTCTTTTATATTATTTTTTTTCTTACTTTGTTTCTTTCACCTCACCGTCCCTTCTTTGTCCCTTTTTTTTTTTTTTTTATTTTGTTATCACTCATCTTGGTGTCAACCCTGATGGCTTTGTCCTCTACCTTTTCTTTTATTTTGATTAATTTGGGGCAGCTTTATTTTATTACCAATTCATCTTCTTCATTCTCTATTCCATCTTCTGAGCGCAATTAACATATAAATATATCATATACACAGTTAGGGCTGTTAGCGGTCCAAGTATACTCGAGAACCGCCCGAGAACCGTCCGATAATACCCGGGACCGGTACTCACCCGAAACGTTAGCGGTCCGGATACTGGTATGGAAGTTAGAACCGAAACCGATAAGGCGACAAATGCTAACCGGTAAAAAACCGGTAATTTTTCGTAAACATACATTATACAAAATATTGTATAAGGTACTAGTATATATAGAAAAAATAAGTTTAAAAGATCTCATCTCTTAATTTCCTTAGCATACATTTGAGAAAAACCCTCCATTCTTGTTTCGATTATGAGGTTTTGGTGATTAGGGCTTTTAATGATGCAAGATACCCGAGAACCCGCCCGAAATACCCGGGACCGATACTCACCCGAAACGTTAGCGGTCCGGATACAAGAATCGGGTTGGGACCCGAAACCCGTAAGGACCGAAACCGTAATACTCGATACCTTAACGGTCCGCACTGAAGACAATACCGGACCGAACCGACCGAGAATGACCTATACAGTACCTCACGCCGTCTTGTAAGAGACTTTACTCCTCCGCCGCGCCACTGTTATGATGTTGAACCGGAGTCAACGTTGCGGGCGGAGGTTGTTGGGACCGAGTTTGAACAGAGCGCTATATAACAGGGCATGACCACTCCGATCCGTAACGGAATCGCTGCTTGAAGCTTGGGAAGAGTGCAATCCATGATTTCCACAAATTCGAGTTGCATATTTTGGCGTTCTTGCTGATGTGAAAATGCTCGATTAAATGCTCCATAGATTTCTTCCCGGTTGAAACGGCTTCCTGGCAGTGAGGGAGAGGAGTTGGACGTCAGGTCCGGAAATAGAGGATTTATTGGTGAGCCGCAGTTGAGCCGTCAAAGATGCCACGGAACAATCTATGGTGAGGACTCTAATAGTATCCAACAAATATTTTCTACTGGTGTAGATGAAGAAGATAATTGAAGATCCAGAAATCTCCAGAAAGTATTTATTAGCAAGGGAAGAAGATTGATGCAACTATGATGGTGTGACTCCAAACCCGAAACAAACATTAATATAAATATGTATGTAAGATGCATCATCATCTCATGAAAATTGATATATTCAAGGATATTACGCTTCATATATTTCTTGGAATTTTTGGTTTTGTCCGGATTTTGAGATTCTTTTGTAATAATTTGATTTCTGATACAGAGGATCATCTATAAGATGCAACTGTAGAGCATACTCTCGTCATATTACTCATTTGGTTAGAGTCGTGCTGATAACGTGTTGTGAAATCGGAATATTATAGAGAGAGAAATTAGAGAGAGAATAGAGAGAATGATTCTCAGGTATATATTTCATTAATAACTGAAGCCTTATTTATAGGATGTTGTGTCAAGATTTAACACCTTCCGACCGGCGATCGCCTCCGAGGCCGAGCGACCGACTTACCGTCGAGGAGACAAGGCAGATCTGCCGACCAGCGACCAGGCGACCTAGCCTTAGCCCGAAAGACAAGCATGAATCGCCCAGCCGAAGGTCCCAGGACAAGTCCCGGTGCCGAGCGATCGACCTCAGATACGATCGCCTCTCGGTACTCGGCGACCGACTTCAGGCGACCGACTTATGGACGATCATCTCTCAGCGCTTTGCCGACCGACCCTTGGTGACCGACCATTGCCGACCTCCATCCACTGGCCGATGGCGACCTCGGATGATCAGCTAGAGACGATCGCCTCATATCGATCTCCACCGATGACCATCCAGTCGGCGAAGACCAAGTCTCAAAACTGACCCCACGTGCAGATCCACAAAAGGCGCTGACAAACCTGTCACCTACCTCACCTACCAACAGGGCCCAGACCTGCGAAAGGAGCTGACGGACAAGACATGTGACTACAGCCTGGCGCTACTGCACCTACTGACAAAGTCCGCCGAAAGTAACAAAGTGGGACCTCCTGTGACAGTACTTCCGGACGCGTGCCGGCTCCTCATTGGGCCACTCAGTTGGCTACCGGCTGGATCTCTGGACTTTTGGCAGGCGGCCCACGTGCCCTTTAGGACGATCGCCCCATTACATTAATGGCCGAAAGGCGATCGCCCACTAGGAGACAAGACACCTCAACCCCTATATAAAGAAGGCAGCCTGCACTTGTATTTCCCCGGAGCAATATCGCGATTCAAGCACACTATACAGAAGCAAACATCAAGCACTTGGCTAACATCCAACTCTTGGCAACAGCTTTCTTTCGGTCTTACTTCTCCCGGCCTTTTCTCCTCGAGCAGATTACCGGCGGGACGAAGAACACCAAGCTTCGCTCAAGAGCCGGATCAACAGAGTCTTTTTACACTCATTGTATTTAGATTTCTCTCATTAATACTTGTATCCACGAATATTCGTATTAATAACATCTCGCGAGAGCATTCAAGCCCGAGCCTAACAAACCCGGCAAATCTTGTATTATTTATCTTCTCTCGGAAGTGCTCCCGCAATTGTTGTTTGTTGTCCGTCTTCCAGCAATATTAATCTTCGGATAAATATTTTGGGCAACAACAATTGGCGCTAGAGGAAGGGGATCCAACCCTCGATTTTTTTATACCTACCGTCCCGAAGAACACTCACTGTTCTCGGGGCAGATACTTGAAGTGACACTTACTGCACTTCAAAGAAATCCTTCAGAAATCATGTCTTCCGCCTCCGCGTCGAAGAAAGCCGCTGACCAGCCGGCCAAACCCCCTGTTCCGTCGATCCGAGCCACGGCCCGATGGTGGAAGGTAGCCGCCATGATCGAGACGCTCGATCCCGTCCCTGGACGGCGGCCCAAGCCTCTCGCTCGATCGTTTCCAAACCAAGGAACAGATCGAAGGGGCCCTGGCCGTCCTACAGGAGCGACGGAGTGCTCTCAACGCGCCTCCTGCTATCGCCCCCTCGGCCGTCCGCCGGAAGTCCAAGCGAAAGCTCAAGGCGTCACTGGCCGAGCGAGCGCTGCCAGAGGCTCCGTCCGCAGAAGAGGCGCTCGCCACCGGGGCACCTCGTCTTCGATCGCACGGGCGGTGACCCGAGCTCACGGCGGTCCGGCCCGGCCTACGAGACGACGGAGTTTGAGTCCGTCACCAGGAGCTCGGCCTACCCGACTCCCAGAAGGCAGCCTAGCCGTCTGGCTCCCCCTCGCCGAATTGCCGAGGCCGGCGGCATCGGAGCCCGGAGATCGGTACACGATCGCCTCGGCTCCTGCTCCCAAAGCCGATCTGCAAGCGACCAAGCCACGGCGATGGCTGCGATGCAACGTCAACTTAGCGACATGAAGGCGCTCCTGGAATCCAGGGCAGGCGCCAAGAAGACGATCGCCGGGCCAAGCGAGCCGCTCACGATCGACATCGAGCTCGCCCCCGTGCAGCATAAGATCGCTCCCCCGCAAACGCCCATGTACGAGGGGCGATCGGACCCCCAAGTGCACCTGAGGAAGTTCAACATCTACATGACCGGGTGTGGGGCATCTGACGCGACCAGATGCCGAATGTTCCCTCTGACGCTGGACGACCTCGCCCACCGGTGGTACACTTCATTGCCGCCTCGGTCCATTGGCTCCTTTAACGAGCTGGCGCATGTCTTCACGGAGTACTTCGCCACCCGGGTCGTCCGGCCAGAAGGTCCCCTTCGCATGATGCAAATCAAGCAGGGAGAAGAAGAGTCCGACTCGGACTACATCGACCGGGTAGACGTAATCATCCTCAATGGCGAGCCCATAAGCGATGAGACCGCCCTCTACGCGGTCCTAGGAGGTTTTCAGGGTTTTTCGCCTATGTTCAGACATCTCACGAAGACCCAACCTACGACCTACGCAGCCTTCCGGGCTAGAGCCGCAGATTTTCCGCCAGCAAAGGTTTCTTCTTAGCCTTGTGAGCGCGCGATCGGCACCCGGACGACGATCTCCCGCCCGATCGCTAATATCGACCTACGAATAAGCGATCGCGGCCCGAGCGACGATCGCGATCTTCCGGCCCGATCTCCGATCATCACGCTACATCATCCGCGATCCGAGGACACGATCGCCATCTACTCCGGCATATAACATGACGGACTAAGGCATAAGATCGCCTCCACCGCACATCATAAAGCCATGGTCCCGCAATCGATGGAACCGCCGCCGCCATGCAAGGTCCCTTTCGGCCAAGATCGCCCGCCCTTCGTTTAAATACGAGGCCGGCGTAGTCTGAGGGCTCTCCAACATTAATCAGTGGACACATACCACAATCCCCGTCTCAACGTACACCGTCAAGGTCGGCCATCTCCATGGCTGGCCGAGGTGGAAGCAGAGCTAAACAAGCCGCGGGCGTGGAGTTGATTCATCCGACGCTGCCCCGCGCAAGGACTCCTCTAGACCGAGACCGCACGCCCTTCGTTTAAATACGAGGCGAGGCGCAGCCTAACGGAGGACCCTCATAATAAAGTGAGTCACGAGACACTCATTGTCTTCGCGCACCAAGACACGGTCATGGGGTCGGTCCATCGATCTCCGCGACTGTGCACGATTCCTCAAACAAAGCGAAACCACCAAGTTTCCATGGGGGATCGGCCAATGTTGTTTTTTGCAGGTACAAGACCGAAAGATAGCTAAGCCAATCGACCGTGATAGCCCAAGTCCGAGTCCTAAGTCAGCTCAGATCGCCCGTCCTCATCCGTACACGATCACCAGCAAGAACCACCTCGCCCCATGTCTTCAACATAGGAACAAGTTGGGGGGCAATTGTTGTGTCAAGATTTAACACCTTCCGACCGGCGATCGCCTCCGAGGCCGAGCGACCGACTTACCGTCGAGGAGACAAGGCAGATCTGCCGACCAGCGACCAGGCGACCTAGCCTTAGCCCGAAAGACAAGCATGAATCGCCCAGCCGAAGGTCCCAGGACAAGTCCCGGTGCCAAGCGATCGACCTCAGATACGATCGCCTCTCGGTACTCGGCGACCGACTTCAGGCGACCGACTTATGGACGATCATCTCTCAGCGCTTTGCCGACCGACCCTTGGTGACCGACCATTGCCGACCTCCATCCACTGGCCGATGGCGACCTCGGATGATCAGCTAGAGACGATCGCCTCATATCGATCTCCACCGATGACCATCCAAATGGCGAAGACCAAGTCTCAAACCGACCCCACGTGCATCCACAAAAGGCGCCGACAAACCCGTCACCTACCTCACCTACCAACAGGCCCGGACTGCGAAAGGAGCCGACGGACAAGACATGTGACTACACCGCGCCATCGCACCTACCGACAAAGTCCGCCGAAAGTAACAAAGTGGGACCTCCTGACAAGATTTCCGACGCGTGCCGGCTCCTCATTGGGCCACTCACTGGGTCACTGGATCTCTGGACTTTTGGCAGGCGGCCCACGTGCCCTTTAGGACGATCGCCCCATTACATTAATGGCCGAAAGGCGATCGCCCACTAGGAGACAAGGCACCTCAACCCCTATATAAAGAAGGCAGCCTGCACTTGTATTTCCCCGGAGCAATATCGCGATTCAAGCACACTATACAGAAGCAAACATCAAGCACTTGGCTAACATCCAACTCTTGGCAACAGCTTTCTTTCGGTCTTACTTCTCCCGGCCTTTTCTCCTCGAGCAGATTACCGGCGGGACGAAGAACACCAAGCTTCGCTCAAGAGCCGGATCAACAGAGTCTTTTTACACTCATTGTATTTAGATTTCTCTCATTAATACTTGTATCCACGAATATTCGTATTAATAACATCTCGCGAGAGCATTCAAGCCCGGGCCTAACAAACCCGGCAAATCTTGTATTATTTATCTTCTCTCGGAAGTGCTCCCGCAATTGTTGTTTGTTGTCCGTCTTCCAGCAATATTAATCTTCGGATAAATATTTTGGGCAACAACATAGGAAAACTTCAGATGGCACAATCGTAATTACATAATTACATCAGAGGTATAATAGTCATTCACACTATATAAAAACAAAAGGGTAATTGAAATGTCACTTTCAAGGCTTATTATAACAAAAATGATTTTATGTCGAGAAGATGATTATTGTGGGTGTCCTGAACCAGTATAAGTTGCGTAACGTTCTTTGATTCAAGTACTTTTTATTTAATTGAGATTTTGTGGGATTTTTTTGGATTTTAGAAATCATAGAGTATAAAATTTAGATTGTTTTTATTCCATTAAAATCTTGAGTTATTCAATTTGAATTTCAGAATGTCATTTAAAATCTTGGTGTATTCAATTAGGATTTCAAAATGTCATTTAAAATCTTGGTGTATTCAATCTGGATTTAAAACAATCCATTAAAATCTGAGAGTATTCAAAAATCCATGGATCTTTTTGGATTCATTAAAATGGTGGATTTTGATGGATTTGTTAGTGTTTTTTGTAAGTTTTGAAATCTCACCAAAATCAATGAGATTTTGAAGGATTTCTAAAAATCCATTTGTAAATCCGAAAGACTCTCCATCAACTTTATAAAATTCTACGATGATTATTATTAATCTATGCATTACTACTGATCCGCCAAAATCTTTAAAAATCTATGGATTATTATTAATCCCCCAAGATCTGAATTCAATACATCACTCTTAGTTGCATTCTAGGCTAACTTTACAATTCTTGTAACAATTTTATTTGCATTCTAAGCTAACCCCTTCAAGGCGGACAGTTTTCATGTATTTTAGACACAAATTTTGTGGAGAGAAGTTATAATTGCAGTACAAGAGTGATGACAAGCTGCACTGGTGCTAGTTGTCCAAGGAGTCGATTATCTTTCGAGTTGTATTACACTTGAGAAGTCATAAATTTATTTATCGATGCATTTATGTTGGAGTCTGTTGGAATGTTCCATAACTCCTGTTTTTTTAGGGAAATGAAAATTTTATAGATCAAAAGGAGGCATAAGCAATGCCAAACCAATTGAATACAGCAGTAAAAATACCCTAAACACATAGACACGCACACACAAGAGATCCCTCCCACACTGAAATAGAACATGACAGCAGAAAAAACTGTCTTAACCAGACTCAAAGGACACCAGTAAAGAATTTGTACACCAATCTCGAAATCCCAGCCCCTTATCGCGATAGAGATTCTTTCCGGCATCCCAACTCCACACACCTGTTAGTTTGGTTCGATTGTGTTTGTACGATTAATTTTGGTACGGTTTTATTATATTGTTATTTTGTTATGGCTTTATCGGTCAATTTAGTTGTTGATAATTCCTCATTTGGTCATAGTAAGTCCTTATGGAAGGGATTTTAGCGTTGTAATAGCCTTGAGGAAATTAGGGGTGTTACAATATCGATCCTTACGGCCGTAACCTGCGGCACTTACGACCATACCTCCAAACTATTACGACCGTAATTCACCTTGTGAATTTTTGAATTTCACAAGCATGTATTATGACCGGACTTCCCAACTTGCAACGAATCAGCTCTCTAACAACCATATTTTCCGACCCTTACAACTGTAATCTCCCCACTAGTACTGAATCCATATACCAAAATTCTGAAATTTTATGGCCGTACATTTTACGATCGTAGGGTCACTTATGAATGTAATATTACCACCACCACTAGAAATATACAACTCAACTAGAAACATACTCGGCTCAACAAAATCTCGATATTATTCTCAATAATTAATCACCACCACCCTCGAAATATAATAACAATGCACTCGAAGGATAGAAATAAATAACAGCTTCTCAATAATAATATAATTGTACTAAACACCAACTCGATCATTTTCAACGATAATATATAAAAATATATACAGCAATACTTCATAATATTACAACTTTTTTCTTCATTTTTATTTGCATGCGTTGATTTACATTTGTTGTTGGGAGTTGGATTTATTTTACTATTAATCACAAATTTTCATGGTTATTTTTAATTAAAATCAAATTGATATTTTATTTTTTTGCCATTTGTTTTTTTTGGTTATTTTATTGTTCCATTGATTTTAGTGCCATTTCTTGTTCGTCATTTTATGCCATTTTTTTTACCCTTTTTCTCTTTTCAATTTTTTTTGGTTATATTTTAGCAAATCCGTGTTTAATTTTTTATTTTTATTTTGAAATAGATCAATTTTCACTATGTTTGCCTATTAGCAACTTTAGAATAGTAATATTTATTTGAAAATTTAATAATTTGAAATAACAAATATTTTTCAATATTGTATTAACTATTCAATAAACCCACCATATAAATCTATATTATAGATAGAAATATAACAACCCCTCATTATACGCCGACCCGCTTGCTATTATGTCAATGTCCTTATTAGTCATTTACACTATCAATGTTCAGACTTTAGCCGACAGCAAAAAGCCGTCGGCTAAAGTCTAAAACCGTCAGCTAAAGTGGCCGACCATCGCTAAAGGTCGGTCGGCCGAGGTCGGTCGGCTAAGGTTTAGCCGACAGCAGAGACGATAGGTCGTCGGTCAAAGTTAAACTTTAGCCGACGGCTCAGCTGTTGTCGGTTATATTTTAGCCGACGGTTCAGCAGTTGTCGGCTAAAGTCTATATGTTTTAGCTGACGGCTCAAAACTTATCGGCTAAACTGTATAAGTTTTAGCCGACGGCTCTGATGTTGTCGGCTAAAGTTCTTCTTAATTATTAAAAAAATAAAAAATTAGCCGACGATTTGTGCAAATGTTGTCGGCTAAAGTCCATAAAAAAATCAGATTTTAAGATCCAGAAACCTGTTCAGACTTGACCAGTACATCACCATACATCACAATCAGCATACATCAATGAACGAAAAGCATAATTTATACACCAACAGTACAAAAATCACACCATATCAACATATCACGTAGCAACATCAACAAAATCACTATAAACACCAACATTAAAGAACACGAGTTTAAATAAATAAATAAATATTTAGCATTAATATGTTTATACAGCAAAAGTACCACTACAGTGACAACTAAAATCCACCTAAATCCGTCAAATTCTTAAAGATAGAAGAAGGATTACTACCGTCTTGCATGTTATCGTCTCGAGGCTGTGAGGAAGAAGGGGGTGCTTGTAAATTGAAGAATGGAGGTGGTAGTGGTGCCTCGATTCCTGATTGAGCCAAGGTCTGACTCAATGACATCATATACTGCATCATGGCTTGTTGAGATAACATCTCTTGTTGAACCTTCCTTTGCTCCTCTTGAAATTTCTGGAACTGGTCTTGAGACTTCCTTTGCTTCTCAGCTCGGAGCTCCCTCTCGATCCTCAATTGCTCCTCGAGATAGGGCTTCTGAGTGTCGCCTCTTTGATTGCACCGAAACCCTACAATATCCTCCAATAATTTATTGCCTTCAGCTCCCATCATCGACGCCTGCTGCCTTTAGAAGGGTAAATGTTAGCCCACACCCTTGCCCTAATATAGGGATCGCCCTGATCGATCTCTCGGCATGCTAAATCGCGGTCGGTCTCGTCCAAATCTGGGTGCTCCTACCTCGCCATCTCTATCAACATCCTCTCTGACTCCTCCATCACTCTCTCCTAATTAAGTGGGAACAAATGAAGTAACCGAATATTAATACAGTTCAGAGGTAAAGATTGATAGCCTGTACACATTCACAAACTATCACATTAATTAAACTCATAAACACAAATATACACACTAGATACCAACAAATTCAACAATCAATAAATTCAAAAATCGACAATATTATCCTAATAAATTCACTAATCGTTCCAACACAATCAACACTAATATCCCAATAAATTCAACAATCAACATTAATATCCTAATAAATTCAACAATCACCTTCAAAATGTAATTTTCATCCATCAAAATAAACATACATTTTCCGCCCTAATTTGTAGTATCAATTAGTGACCTAAATTTAGCTAATAGTATAAATTCATGCAACAAAATAGCAAAAGCCTACAACTTAACGATTCGCAGGTAATAAGCGTCTCAAAGAAAATGACCAACAATACTAATTGACTATTCAGTTAATTTCTACGAAACCGATACAGGGGCCCTAGGCCAGGAGTGCAATGGCCTAGGGCCAGAAATATTAGGGGCCCATTTTTTAACACTATGTATATATACATCATGTACATATGAAAAAATCTAGCTCATTTGAAATAATTATTTGTAATTTTGGGGCCATTTAAAAAGAGTTCACATAAATCTGGTTTCATTAAATATATATTAACGGCCTAGGATTGAAGAATTTTACACACCCCATTCTCCTATTTTCTCTCTGCTTCTCAACGTCTCTTTTATTTCTCTCACTCTCAAGTCTTCTTTTTATTTCTTCTCAATTCTCCTTCTTTTTTCTTCTCAATTCTCTTATTCCTAAGTTTCTTATATAGTTTGTGCACAAGAAATCAAGAATCACGACGGGAAGTTCAGGTACAAATATATACATAATATATAACTATTTTATTTTTAATTTAGTGGAATAAGATTGATTGATTTCTTTGTTTGGATTATTTTTTGTAAATTGGCAAGAAACAATATAAAATTGATTTCGTGTTAGGATCATTTTTCGAGTTCCGGGCTTCCAGGTGATAGTGTTCTTTACTTCTTTTTTGTTCTTTACTTGCTTTTTCTTGTGCTACTTCCTATTTGATTATTTACAATATGTTGCCAAAAAAGTATTTATCTGGAAGTGAAAATAGAAAAAAGAGAAAACGAGAAGAAGAGTTAAAAAAATCACAATAGGGAGCCCTTCATAGATTTTTTACTTGAGGGGTAGAAAATCAATCAAATGAAGATTTGGACCAGCAAAATCATGAACATGAGAATGATAAAGTTGATGCTTTGAGTGATCCTACGATTCCTACTGATATGCCAAATGCATCAAATGTTAAAAATGATGAAATTGATGATTTGAGTGATCCTCTTAATCTGCCAAATGCATCTAATATTGAAAATTTGTGTGATGAAGAACAAATTATTCCTCATGTTGATATTTATGATCCTAGAAATTGGGGAAATCTTGATAATAAAGTTAGAGACATTTTAGTTGAAAAGGGCCGTATAAGAGAAGTTGATTATGATTTCCTATGGATATAAATTCTAGACAATTTTCAAATGCATATTATTCTAGAAAACTTATGGGCTGTTTGACAGTTGCTGAATGATTTAGTACAGAATGGTTGAGAGGCCAAAATGGTTGAGAGGCTCTGTATGGTTGAGTGCAGAATGAAATTCAGTTGTTTGATAACTGTTCTGAATGGTAACTCTGAATGGTAACAAATTACCATTTTACCCTTCTGTACAAAAGTAGCGATTAAAAATCCCATTTTTCCTCCCTTTGTGTACCAAAACCTCTCCTTTTTATAAATAAAAACCCTAATTTTTATAACAATTGTGTATAATATTTTTAAATTTAATTCATTTAAATTAATAATAATAATAATATTATTATTATTATTATAATATTTTTAAATTTAATTCATTTAAAATAATAATAATAATTATTATTATTATTATGTATAATATTTTTAAATTTAATTCATTTGAAATAATAATAATAATTATGCATAATATTTTTTAATTTAATTCATTTAAAATAATAATAATAATTATGTATAATATTTTTTAATTTAATTCATTATAAAATTATAATAATAATTATGTATAATATTTTTTTATTTAAATTCATTTAAAAAATAATAATAATTATGAATAATAATTCTTAATTTAAGAGGAGGGGTAAATGTGGAAATTGTTTGCCTCTTAATGGTTGAGAGAGGGTATGAATGCTTAATGGTTAAGAGGTTATTGTAACTATTAAGAGGTCATATTTTTTTTGCCAAACAGTCCCGACCTCTTAGCGATTCAGAGATAGGCTCTTAATGTAACCATTAAGAGCCAAACAAACAGCCCCTTAGTAATGGTGAGACTAGTGATAGAAAGTGGTTAGTTTATTCCAAACATGTCAATAAAGTCTATGTTTTTGTTGTAAATTGTCCAAATATATTAGTAATGTAAGTTTCTTAGCTAATGAAGAATTAATGGACTGTTTGTTTACCTCTTAATGGTCCCATTAAGAGGTAACCTCTGAATCGTTAAGAGGTAATTCTTGTTTGGCGAAAAAAATGTCTGCCTCTTAATGTTTCCAAAACCTTCTGAATGGTTTTTTATCCTGACCCTCCCTTAACCATTAAGAGTCCTGATTTCATTTTAAAAAACAATCATACTTCATTTGGCGCTGTATCATAAAAACATCTTAATTATTCTGACCACTTAATCTTTCTGTACCAAATCATTCAGCAACTGCCAAACAACCTCTAAGTGATTGGAAACATCTTAGCCAAAGACTAAAACAACATGAACTTAGTGCTGAACATATGTCTAATATGAATACTTGGAATGAATTGAGGGTGAGATTGAATAAGAATGAAACAATTGATAAGTCACTGCAAGATGAAATAATGAAAGAGAAAGAGCGTTGGATGCAAATTTTACATAGAATATTTTCTGTTGTCAAATGTCTTGCTAAGCATAATCTTGCTTTTCGTGGTACCAATGAAGAATTGTATCAATATAGCAATGGTAATTTTTTGGAATTGATTGAGATGATTGCAGAATTTGATGTGATAATGCAAGAACATGTTAGACGCATTCAAAATTGTGAGATACATTATCATTATCTTGGGAATAAAATCCAAAATGAGTTCATTTATCTTTTATCTGAAAGTGTTAGAAGTTCTATTATTAAGATCATCAAAGAAGCAAAATATTTTTCAATAATTCTTGACTGTACCCCCGATGTGAGCCATCAAGTACAAATGACTCTGATTGTTCGATGTGTGAATATTTCAAATTTGTTAAGTCTGCAGATTGTTATCCAAATGTTTCAATTGCTTATAGAATTTTGTTAACCGTACCCGTAATAGTAGCATCTGCCGAAAGAAGTTTTCCAAAGCTTAAATTAATAAAAACCGACTTGAGATCATCAATATCACAAGGAATGTTGAATGGTTTGACAACGTTATCTATTGAGAAGAATATGTTAGAAACTATCGATGTTGGTGTTATTATAAATGATTTTGCATATGCAAATGCTCGAAGAAATCGTTTCTTATGATATTGTATTGCTCATATTGTGTTGTAGGTACGAGTTTGATATAGAAATCTGAAGAAGAAGATGGCGTGCAAGTAACTCAAGGGCCTCTGCATTCCTATCTCGCATAGGGCCCATAAAATTTGTAACACCCCCAATCCACTCAGGGATATTACACGCTGTAAACCCTTCTCTCAAGGATCTACCAGGCTGGTAACATAATTAAACATCTCAACATCGCTTTTAAGGCTAAAAAGACTCAGTATACCGATTTGGCCTTTCAATCAATACATACAATTCAATCTCAATACATACCTACGCAGGGGTCAAATACAACACACTCCCGTACAATGGGGAAAGAATACTGCAGCGGAAATAAAATACGACTGAACCAATACAACAATGTACGGGTCCTCATATGATTATTATCGATCATCTTTCATCATCCTCCGTGCCGACCCTGTGTTATGTTCCCCAAAACCTGAATGCAATATAGACATCCACCCCCGATTACTCGGGGGTTAGCAAAATCCCACTATTTTGCTAGTGCAAGTACAAAGTGCAAATACGAGTCATATAAATCATATTCCACGAATAATAATAATCGGGAATCCTCAAAGATTCAGACATAACGAGAAATACTTCCCGAGGAAATAGTTTGAGTAAAACTTTCCAAAACCGAAAGATCACAATTCAATGGAAAACACTTTACAAAGTGGTTTAATATGCCATCGGTGTAATATCCGCATTTTTCTTTCCCTTGTAATTGTACTTCCGGTGTAATTCTCGATTTTAGTGACCCTCGAGTATCCTTCAGTGTAACTTTTCCGTTATCTTTTGATCTGATTCTCGTAATCGTTGTGCGGAACCGCCGTTTCGGGGTTGCCGTGGATTCATTCTATGCTATGATGCGTTTTGAGGTGTTCCGTTTGACGTTTCATTCATAATCCGGTATTTTGGG
This sequence comes from Orobanche coerulescens, assembly GCA_033398695.1. Classification (NCBI taxonomy): domain Eukaryota; kingdom Viridiplantae; phylum Streptophyta; class Magnoliopsida; order Lamiales; family Orobanchaceae; genus Orobanche; species Orobanche coerulescens. The sequence continues at coordinate 60,784,579 of CM065803.1, forward strand.
TCGTTTATATTCTGTATCTAGCGCACGCTAAATTTCCTGTATAGCGCACGCTAGAAATCCATTAGTAGCGCACGCTACGTTTAATTCGTAGCGTACGCTAACGATTTAGCCCTGGGAGTGGCGCTTAACTCCTGTGCCTCGGACTATCGGATTAGCGCACGCTATCTTGTCTAGCGCACGCTAATGTCGGAGACTAGCGCACGTTAAGTTGTTCAAGAGCGCGCTAGTGTGACTGTCCAAGATCGGGCGCTTACTACCGAATTCAATCGATTCTAGTTAGCGCACGCTACGCCGGGTATGGTAGCGCACGCTAACGGCCAGTGAGGTTTGGGCATTGCTCTTTGGACTCGGTGATGTTCAGGTAGCGCACGCTATTGGTCGATAGCGCGCGCTACCGATAGGTTATTAGCGCACGCTACGCATGCATGGTAGCGCACGCTAACGGCAAAAACCCTGGCTTCTGGACTCGGACGCTAACAGGAGGGTTGGTAACCCTATCCCGTTAGCGCACGATAACCTTGAGGTCTTAGCGTGCGCTAACACTCCCTGGCTATATAAACCAGGGAGTTGACCGAGATAATCACAGTTTTTCATTTCTCTCCTTCTTCCGCGGCCGAGCGACTCCGAGGCGATTTGAGGCGATTTTCTTCTTCCAATCACTTCAGAGATTCTTGTGTTTGAGTTCTTGGTGTAAGACTAACATCATCCACTTGTGTTTCTCATCCTAAATCCAAGGTAATCTCTTAGAACCCTACTTTTGGATAATTTGGGGTTTTGGGATTTTCTTCCGATTCGCTCCGCTTTGTTGGTGGATTCATGATGTATACGATTGATATTGTTAGTATCTTTAGTTTTCCTACGATTCATGGATATTTTGTGGATTTTTACTAATCGAGAGGGTTTGGTTGTGATCCGCCTCGTTGTTATTTTATTCGAATATACATGAATCGTAGGCGGTTTCCGGTGTATTCCATTTCCGTAATCGTCTAGAGTGGGTTGTGAATGTGTTAATCGAATCGTTATGAACAAACGTCGGTACCTCACGGTCGTGCAAGATTCTTCCGCTCCGCTCGGCCACCGTCATTAATCGAGGCAAGTATTCTTTTGGAAACCTTTATGCTTAACATGAAATGGTGATGTATATTACTTGTGTGTAACTCACCTCGTGTTGGCCCGATGGGGTCAAGGAGGGAAATCTATGCTGCCGCCCTGGATTTCACGAGTTTCGTACCGCTAGCCAACTCGTTAGGGTCCTTGCAAGGCCCCGAGTGAGAATGTTTGCTGCCGCCCTGTTCTCACGGCATAGCGTGTGCGTGGTTTTGTTTTCTGAAATTGTAGCCAACTCGGTAGGGTCCCTGCGAGGCCTCGAGTGAGAATGTATGCTGCCGCCCTGTTCTCAAGGCTAATTGTTTGACTGTTTATTTTCCGGAAAAAGACATGTCTTGTTTTGGTTTTCGAAATGATTTTTGGTGCATGTACTATGAAATGTGTAAGCGATTGGTTTGCCTTGAATACTTGTACTAGCGTAATTGCTAACCCCTCTGGGGACCCGTTTTGGGAAAATTCGTTTTATGAATTTCAGTCGTTCATCGAGACGAGCGGGCGCTGGACCAAGACGGATGATGGCCGTGCGTGATGATGGTGCACGAGTGATGTTTTAGTATCTTTACCTTTTTGTCTTTTGTGGTTTTGAACTAATAGTTGTACTCGAGTACTTAAGGGGTTCTTGATCGTTTGAATTGTATTGTTGTTTATTATGTCGCGATGGATGATGATGTCATATTGACCGGTTGAACCGGGTGTATTGTTCTCACAGCGCCTTTATGACGTGGTGTTATTTTATCGCTTTTGTGAGTCATTGTGTATGATGTCGTTTCACTGGTGGGTCCCATATAGGGATTCACGGCGCTGTAATATACCTCGGATATCCTGGGGGTGTTACAGAAAATGGTATCGGAGCCCTAGGTTTATGGATACCTAGGCTTGTCGGTTTATTGGGTCTTGTGATGTTTGGTTTTGCACATCATCGTCACGCTGCCATGATTCTGGTACTACCAGTGTCCGTAAGTTTTCTTCCCTTTGTTCATTTATTTCTTGTATCGTACCCTCGATTCCCGACTTGTGATTGTTCTTTTCTTGTACTGATCCTCGTATGGCTTTTGCTACTTATTTAACTCCAGTATGGATGCTGGAAGAGGTCGTGGTCGCGGTCGTGGTCGTGGACGCGCCGGGACGGGGGCGGCCACGCCACGGTCTTCGAGCCGGGCAGATCGGGCGACCGTCATAGCCATGCCTCTTCTCAGGAGCGTGCCGATCTTGGTATTGCGGCCGTTATGCAACAAATGGTGAACCAAATGGCGGCGATAGCTCGGCGTTCGTAACCCGGATCGTGCCCACGCTAATCGGGCGAGTGGATCGTTGGCTCCAAGATGTCATCAAGATGCATCCTCCTCGCTGGGAGCTTCACCCGATTGGGCCGGGAAGGGTGGATCAAGGAGATGTCTAAGGTCTTCGTTGCCACTAATCGTCCCGAGGACCGTAAAGTCCCTATTGCTCAATATTTTCTCACTGGGGACGCTACGGACTGGTGGGAGGCCGTTGGGCCCAAAGACCATGCTGCTTCGCGGGCTGAGTTTCAAGAGTTGATGGAGACTGAATATTGCCCGTGGCGCCGCATGTGCTCGGGTACATGCTTTTTATGATGCTCAACCACGGGATATCCCCGTAGCTCAAGCAATTGCTGATTTTAACAAAGAGTTGGGTTATGTGAAGACCCAAGTTGTCGAGGAGAGTGACAAGATTTTCCATTTCTCCAGACGGATGAAGTTGCCGATTCGGGACTATATGTCGGGGCTAGTATGCACTACATTGAAGGATTATCAGAGTAGGGCCCTTGCTTATGATATGTCTGTGACGGCGAGTGAGGCGGCCCGCGAGAGTAAGAAGCAGAAGTCGGTTGGAAATTTTTCTGGTCCCAAGAGTGGAGGCCAGCAGAAATCCCAAGCTGCAAATTTTTCAACGGGCGGTTCGGCTCGTTTCTCTGGGAGCTTTCGGGGTGCCGCCGGAACCTCCGCTCATGAACCCACATGTTTTAATTGTGGTGTGCAAGGCCATAGGAGCCAAGCAATGTTCTCGTCCAAGCTTACTGTCATACTTGTGGACCTAGGCCACAAGGCCCCTTTTGTGAGCAGTCAAATAGCCTTCGCGGCACCCGTTCTTCTCAACCGGCCCGTTGGAGCCAAGTGTGAATCAGGGGTCGTTTGCTCTCAATATCCGCCGAGTGCTAGTCGGGGAGAGGTCGGGTCAACCCTCAAGAGGGGGAGCTTCTGTTGGCTCCGCCACCCGCGTGTCTATGAGATGCGAGAGCCGATGATCCAATGGCTACCGTGGCGACAGTACCGTTTATATTCTTTCTCATCCCGTCGGTGCGCTTTTCGATTCCGGTGCTACGCATTCATTCATATCTCTGGATTGTGTGCGCCGTTTGAGTCTCGACCGTTTGACACCCTGTGAGCCCTTCATCGTTAAGCTTCCTAGCGGTGATAGGATCGTTGGTGATCAGGAGGTTCGAGACTGTTCTGTGCTTATTTGTGAGAGGACTTGGCCCTCTAATCTTATTGTTGTGAGTATCGAGGGTGAGGATTTGATTCTTGGTGATGACTGGCTCGAGCGGCATGGTGCGATCATGAACTACCGCACGAGAATCATCACTATGTTAGCCGAGGACGGCACCGAGCACTCTTTCGCGGGGCGAAAGAGGGGAAACCAGAAATTCGTCATTAATGCCTTGAAGGCGATGAGTCTCATGCGAAAGGGATGTATTGGTTATTGGTGCTATGCCTTGAAGGCGGAGAGTGGTGGAGTCGAGCTTTCGTCGATTCCAATCGTTAATGAATTTCCTGATGTTTTTCCTGACGAGTTACCGGGATTGCCACCGGATCGAGAGGTCGAGTTCACTATAGAGTTAGAGCCCGGTGCGGCCCCTATTTCGAAGGCGCCCTATCGCATGGCACCTTCAGAGATGTCCGAGTTGAAAAAGCAGTTGAGTGAGCTTCTTGAGTCGGGGTATGTTCGACCGAGCGCCTCGCCTTGGGGCGCACCGGTCCTGTTTGTGCGGAAGAAGGATGGTTCACTACGTTTGTGTATCGACTATCTCGAACTAAACAAGGTGACCATCAAGAACAAGTATCCTTTGCCGAGAATTGATGACTTGTTCGATCAGTTGCAGGGAGCTGCGGTATTCTCGAAAATTGATTTGAAATCGGGATACTATCAGCTCCGGGTGAGAGAGTCCGATGTGCCGAAAACAGCCTTTCGGACGAGGTACGGACATTATGAGTTCGTAGTCATGCCTTTCGGGTTAACTAATGCGCCGGCGGTGTTCATGCAATTGATGAACAAAGTTTTTATCGAGTATTTGGATAAGTGCGTCGTCGTCTTTATTGACGATATTCTTGTTTATTCGAGGAATGAGGAAGAGCATGCCCATCATTTGCGGATAGTGTTGGACATTTTAAGGACCGAGCAACTCTATGCAAAGTTCTCGAAATGTGAGTTCTGGCTGAAAGAAGTGATGTTTTTAGGTCACGTGATTTCAGCCGAGGGGGTTCGTGTGGATCCGCAGAAGATTGAGGCCGTATTGGATTGGGCACCGCCCAAAAATGTGAAGGAGGTCCGTAGTTTCTTGGGTTTGGCTGGCTACTACCGTAGGTTCGTAGAGGGTTTCTCGAAACTGGCCCGGCCACTTACACAGTTGCTCCAGAAATCCGAGAAGTTCGTGTGGAATGACGAGAGGCAGTCGAGTTTTGAAGAACTGAAGAAGCGTTTGACTTCATTGATTTTGGCGTTGCCACGTGGCGTGAGGGTTTTGCCGTTTATAGCGATGCTTCGGGTCGTGGTCTTGGGTGTGTATTAATGCAAAGACGGCAAGACCATTGCCTATGCGTCGAGACGCTTGAGGCCGTATGAGATGAACTACCCTACTCATGATTTGGAGTTAGCGGCAATGCTTTTGCGCTCAAGATTTGGCGTCACTATCTTTTCGGCTCCACATGTCGATTTTACCGATCATAAAGTCCGAAATACATATTTACTCGGCGAGAGTTGAATATGAGGCAGAGGAGGTGGTTAGAGTTGATTAAGGATTATGACCTCGAAATCCTTTATCATCCGGGCAAGGCGAACGTTGTGGCCGACGCCTTGAGTCGGAAACCAGCTTGCGTTGCGAACGCTTGAGATCCTTACATCTCGGTCCGAGCTTCGGAGGGCTTTGATCGAGTTAGATGTTGAGGTCTTGTTGCCGGAGCCGTCGGGCAACTTTGTGCTTTAGAGATTTCGCTGCCTTTGATCGATGAAATTAAGTCAAGCGATTAGAGGATCCGATGATTACTCAAATCCGGAGAACGTTCTTAAAGGGAAGTCTCCTGGATTTGTGATTCACGAGGATGGTGTTTTGAGATTCCAGAGTCGGCTTTGTGTGCCGAACGACTTAGAGTTGAGGCAGAGTATTCTACGGGAGGCCCATGCTACACCTTATTCCGTTCATCCTGGTACGAGTAAGATGTACAAGGACCTGAGGAGAAATTTCTGGTGGAATGACATGAAGGATGAGGTCGCACAGTTTGTAGCGAGATGTTTGACTTGTCAGCAGGTCAAAATCGAGCATCAGAGACCGGCTGGGTTATTGCAGTCACTTCCCATTCCGGAATGGAAATGGGAAGATATATCGATGGATTTCGTTACGAGTTTGCCGAGATCGAGGTCGGGCATGAATATGGTATGGGTGATTGTTGATCGCCTGACCAAGTCGGCACATTTTCTGGGCATCAAGGACACTTGGGCCAGGAGAAGTTAGCTGGTGTGTTTATTGCGCAGATCGTGAGACTTCACGCAGACCAAGTCTATTGTTTCGGATCGTGACGGCCGCTTTGTATCGCACTTCCGCAAAGTGCATAAGGCGTTAGGTACCCGTTGCGTTTGAGTACCTCTTTTCATCCCCGCATGATGGACAATGAACGCACTATCCAGACGCTCGAGGATTTATTGCGTGCTGTGCTCTCGATTGGAGTAGTGATCGGGAGGAACATTTGCCGCTGATCGAATTCACGTATAACCATAGTTGGCACGCGTCGATTCGGATGGCACCGTCTGAGGGACTTTACGGGCGGCGATGTCGATCACCGATGTGTTGGAATGAGGCGGCCGATTTGGTCGACCGAGCCGGATGTCGCTTTTAGATACGAGGCGGAAGATAGAGTTAATTCGGGAACGGATGTTGGCGCCGAGTCGGCGTGAAGTCGTATATGCCGCCGTCCGACCTTTGGAATTTGAGGTGGGAGACCACGAATTGCTCACGGTGGCGCCAACGAAAGGAGCCTTTCGTTTCGGGAAGAAAGGGAAGTTGAGTCCGAGATTTATCGGCCCCTTCGAGATCCTCGAGCGAGTAGGTGGGTTGGCATACCGTTTGGCGTTACCTCCGGCCTTGAGTCATGTTCATAGCGTTTTCCATGTTTCCCGCTTGAGGAAATATGTCCTGATCCTAGTCACATCATCGATTATGGAGAGATTGATGTCGCCGAAGATGTTACTTTCAAGAGCGCCCTTTGAAGATTTTGGAGCATCGTGAGAAACGATTGAGGCATAAGACCATACCTTTGGTCAAGGTGCGGTGGTCGAGACACGGTGTCGAGGAGGCAACTTGGGAAACCGAGGATAGCATGCGTGCAGGTACCCCGAGTTGTTTGTTCCTTAAGTTTCGGGACGAAACTTATTTTTAGAGGGGTAGAATGTAATATCCACATTTTTCTTTCCCTTGTAATTGTACTTAGGTGTAATTCTCGATTTTAGTGACCTCGAGTATCCTTCAAAGGTAACTTTTCCGTTATCTTTTGATCCGATTCTCGTATCACAGCGGAACCGCCGCTTCGGGTTGCCGTGGATTCATTCTATGCTATGATGCTTTTGAGGTGTTCCGCTTGACGCTTCGCTCATAATCCGGTATTTTGGGTCGCTTATATTACGTATCTAGCGCACGCTAAATTTCTGTATAGCGCACGCTAGAAATCCATTAGTAGCACACGCTACGTTTAATTCGTAGCGCACGCTAACGATTTAGCCCAGGGAGTGGCGGTTTAACTCCTGTGCCTCGGACTATCGGATTAGCGCACGCTATCTTGTCTAGCGCACGCTAATGTCTGGAGACTAGCGCACGTTAAGTTGTTCAAGAGCGCGCGCTAGTGTGACCGTCCAAGATCGCGCTTACTACCGAATTCAATCGATTCTAGTTAGCGCACGCTACGCCGGTATGGTAGCGCACGCTAACGGCCGTGTGAGGTTTGGGCATTGGCCACCGGGACTCGGCTGATGTTCAGGTAGCGCACGCTATTGGTCGATAGCGCGCGCTACCGATAGGTTATTAGCGCACGCTACGCATGCATGGTAGCGCACGCTAACGGCAAAAACCCTAGCTTCTGGACTCGGACGCTAACAGGAGGGTTGGTAACCCTATCCCGTTAGCGCACGCTAACCTTGAGGTCTTAGCGTGCGCTAACACTCCCTGGCTATATAAACCAGGGAGTTGACCGAGATAATCACAGTTTTTCATTTCTCTCCTTCTTCCGCGGCCGAGCGACTCCGAGGCGATTTGAGGCGATTTTCTTCTTCCAATCACTTCAGAGATTCTTGTGTTTGAGTTCTTGGTGTAAGACTAACATCATCCACTTGTGTTTCTCATCCTAAATCCAAGGTAATCTCTTAGAACCCTACTTTTGGATAATTTGGGGGTTTTGGGATTTTCTTCCGATTCGTTCCGTTTTGTTGGTGGATTCATGATGTATACGATTGATATTGTTAGTATCTTTAGTTTTCCTACGGATTCATGGATATTTTGTGGATTTTTACTGAATCGAGAGGGTTTGGTTGTGATCCGCCCTCGTTGTTATTTTATTCGAATATACATGAATCGTAGGCGGGTTTCCGGGTGTATTCCATTTCCGTAATCGTCTAGAGTTGGTTGTGATTGTGTTATTCGAATCGTTAGGTTCAATCGTCGGTTCCTCACGGTCGTGCTTGATTCTTCCGTTCCGCTCGCGTCACCGTCTATTAATCGAGGCAAGTATTCTTTTGGAAACCTTTATGCTTAACATGAAATGGTGATGTATATTACTTGTGTGTAACTCACCTCGTGTTGGCCCGACGGGGTCAAGGAGGGAAATCTATGCCGCCGCCTGGATTTCACGAGTTTCGCATCGCTAGCCAACTCGTTAGGTCCTTGCAAGGCCCCGAGTGAGAATGTATTTGCCGCGCCTGTTCTCACGGCATAGCGTGCGTGGTTTTGTTTTCTCAAATTGTAGCCAACTCGGTAGGGTCCTCGCGAGGCCTCGAGTGAGAATGTATGCCGCCGCCTGTTCTCAAGGCTAATTGTTCGACTGTTTATTTTCCTAAAAGACATGTCTTGTTTTGGTTTTCAAATGATTTTTGGTGCATGTACTATGAAATGTGTAAGCGATTGGTTTGCCTTGAATACTTGTACTAGCGTAATTGCTAACCCTCTGGGACCCGCTTTGGGGAAATTCGCTTTTATGAATTTCAGTCGTCGTTCATCGAGACGAGCTGCTACTGACCAAGACACGGATGATGGCCGTGCGTGATGATGGTGCACGAGTGATGTTTTAGTATCTTTACCTTTTTGTCTTTTGTGGTTTTGAACTAATAGTTGTACTCGAGTACTTAAGGGGTTCTTGATCGTTTGAATTGTATTGTTGTTTATTATGTCGCGATGGATGATGATGTCATATTGACCGGTTGAACCGGGTGTATTGTTCACAGCGTCTTTATGACGTGGTGTTATTTTATCGTTTTTGTGAGTCATTGTGTATGATGCTGTTCAGCCTGGTGGGTCCCATATAGGGATTCACGGCGCTGTAATATACCTCGGATATCCTGGGGGTGTTACAATCGGGAGTTTTAATAGAAAATAATTTAGGATTATCAAATCCTTTTCTTTCCAAAAAAAACAAAAGACAAAAAGGGGTCACCGCCCCAAAGGTTTACTTTCCGTAAAACGACCTTTACAAAACCGTTGGTATCTCAACCCAAATCTCATCAAATCACAGTACACGAGAACAATAGCAAGGTCCATTTTCCAACTTCAAAACCCCACAATTAAAGGACTAAACACAAACGACAAAAATACTCTAGTGCCATCCTAGCCAAGTAGGCCAAATGAACAACTTACCTCTTACACACTTAGTCAATGCATGCAATCATGAAAACATGGGTTGAAACACATATTTCCGGAAACGCCATAATCCAAATCACATTGCAAAATGCACCACAATTAACTGTCGATCCACATCTCTGTGGACCTCTACCAAGACCCCGTCGGATCTAACCCGTAGTGGTTAAAAGCAAGCTCGTCGATCCACGTCTCTGTGGACCCCTACCGAGACCCCGTCGGATCTAACCCGTAGTGAGCATACACACACACACACACCCATTATTCATGCAATACTAATATGCTAAGAATATAAGTTCATTAAGAATACTTACTAGAGATGGCCACTTACTCGACACCATTATCATACTCATCACAACACAACAACAAAATTAACACGGAATACTCGATTCCATAACTTTAAACAACAGGGGTATCATTAAAGCCCTCTACGTTCAAAATAATCAAATCATAACAAATTCTCAAAACACACCGTTCGCAAAACACACGCGTTTTGAAAGAGAGCCTTTAACGAGCCCAAACCGAATCCTTTGAAAATTCATTTCGAACAACCAAACAAACACACTAAGACGATCACCGATCATCATATCCACAAAATAAGAAATGTATGAACAGGGTTGCCTCGAATAATCACAACGTGGAGAATCGACCGAAGTGAGGAGTCTCGAACCGACTACGAACCCGCCGACTCCGCCAAATGCTAACTCGTGACTATAAACTACGAAGGACAATAACAACAATGAAAAAGAATTCCCAAGTATGACCCAATGCCGCTGAATTCAAGGAACAAACGACGAAAGTTCAAGGGTTTCCCCCAAAACGGCCAAGAACACGAATCGTCCCGACAAAAACATGAAAATGGAATTCCCAACCAAAATATGGATGTTCAATCCATAGGATATGTTTAACAACATCATATAACAACAATCGATTCATCAAAAACAGATGGAAAACGAAATCAAGAATAAATCCCCCAAAAAGTCAACTCTAGGGATTCAAGAAAAAATACCTTGATTCGATGAAGAACAATAAATTAGATGATGATAATCCACACCAGGAACACAATACTTGATCTCCCAAAAATTTCCACAGGCAAAACTTGAAGAATCGCTCAAAAACTCTCCAAAACTATCGCTGCGGACGAAAGGAGGAAAAAAGGAAGAATGTCGCGAATGCAAGGTCAACTCAGGTTTATAAAACCTGACCCTTCGTTACGTACGTTAACATGCCGGTGTTAACGTACGTTACACTCATTACGTACGTAACACTCGAGTGTTAGCGTAGTAATGGCTTGGCAGGACAATCTGTCCAAAACGCTGGGTTCGCTAGCGTACGCTACGCCAGAGAGTTAGCATACGCTACAAAGGGGCTTTACGTACGTAGCAGCGGGAGTTAACATACGTAATGGTCCAGCAGAACAATCTGCACAATCTTCTGAAGTCCATAACATACGTTAGCTCTGAGGCATTACATACATAATGGAGGTGCCGATAGCGCACGCAAGAAAGCATGCATAATGCACGTTATGCATGCAGCAGCTCAACACTGCTGAACGAAGATAGCTACACCGGGCAGTCCGAAAGCGAGACGCAACACAAGGGCAGAATCCAACACGCAGCTACCAAATATTCACGACGATGAAGCTGAATGTTGTAGGAGAATAAAATTCCGACTACCGAGGAATCCGAAAAACGACAAGGAAAGTAAAATTCCCTAAACTTATAGGAAATTACAAAACAGCCCAGACGTCCGAAAATCACGATATGACGTCGAATCAATAAACCGAAACTCACAACATGTCTAATAAAGTTAAACGGTCTTACGGGAAACTCGAAACCGCAGTTTCGAATGAGATTCTCAAGAATCGAACTCAAGTGCGGAAAAGTCGCTAAGAAGCACGGAACTCAAGAAAAAGACACCGAAACGAACTCGGATGTCAAAAAGTGCAGAATTAAATATTCTCAGAATGACGAAACGGTCACAAGAGAGTCGTCAAAACGGACTCCCACCAAAAAAGAAAATTACCGGAACTCGAAATTGCGGATATTACATACTACCATTCTTAAAAGAAGTTTCCTCCCGAAACTTAAAATAAGTAGGGAGGAGAAACATCCCACCAGGAACAACTCAACGAGATACACAAGAACCGAAAGACTCACATCCAAAGGTGAAACGCTACAAGCAACACAAAGAAGCAGACGGCGCGAAATCACACTCGACGACAACCATCCCAATGCCACAAGCAGGGGCATAGTCCAATCAACAAGTGCGAAGCATCACCGACCAGCTAACGCAATCAAGTTAATTGCCCAAACCATCAAGAGACAAAAGGCACCCATTACAAGAAAACACGCACGGTCGAAAAAATAGAAATGAAACGTACAACGATACGCAAGGGTAACCACGGAGAACTCCAACCACGCCGAAATTCTCGAAAACCACACTAGGCATCGCCGTGTCCCTTCGGAGCAGAGACGCAAACTCGATCCCCGAACCTCTCAGCTACCGTCTCGCAATGCACGACTCAGTGCCCCAAACGACTGCAATCGAAACAGCTGACCAACGGTGAATGATGATCGGCCAAAAAACTTATCCTAAAAATAGGAGTTCTTGAGTCGCTCGCAAATATATACGAGGTAGAAGTAGTTTGTGGTAAGTTCTACCAAGGTCTTTTCTCTCGAGGATTGTCCAACAGGGCTTCGTATAATTTTTTATTATAGATTGCGAGAAATAAATACTAAAATATTAAAAAAGATATTTTTGGGTTTTTAAATATTAACTTAATTAAAATGCACTATGTTTAATTTAAACTATTTTTAATAAGACTTTTTAATAAGACTATTTTTAAGTAAGACTATTTATACTAGACTATTTATATTAAGACTATTTATTTTAAGACTATTTATATAAGACTATTTATATAAGACTATTTATACTAGACTATTTTTAACTAGTGAAAATGAATAGAATTAAAATGAGTTGGGAATTTATAAAATCTAGGGGAATACGGGTTCATTAAATTAGGTATTTAATTAAGTATATGAATTGATTTATATGGATATAAAAGAAAAAATGAATATTTATCGAGTAATCAACTTTTCACCTCCGTACTTTCGTAATCAAAGATGTCTTAATCTCTGTCACTTTTTTAAGATGTTGATAACAAGATTAACACTTGATAGATTGAAAACATGTGTTTCCAATACACTTAACAATCAATCAAGGAGGTTTCACTAGTAGAAATAGGATATGATCAATCTCTATTTAAACCAATTAGTCCTTTCATTTCTCTAACTTGACTATTTTTAGGATAAACGATCGTTCATCGAGTAATCAACTTTTCACCTCCGTACTTTCGTAATCAAAGATGTCTTAACCACTTTCGCAATCTTAAGATGTTGATAACAAGATTAACATTTGATAGATTGAAAAGATATGTTTTCAATTCACTCAACAATCAATCAAGAAGGTTTCATTAGTAAAAATAGGATATGATCAATCTCTATTTAAACCAATTAGTCCTAAAAATAGTTTAAATCAATCAAATACTCAATATATAACCTAATAGAAATCCCCCTTCCCCTAGGAAGAAAGATTAGCTACTCATCGGTTTATACAAAATAAAATTATAATAGAAATAATTGATATATATAATATATATATAGAAACTTTTAATTACTAGAACTTAATGACTGTAACACCCCCAAATCCGCTCAGGGATATTACACGCCGTAGACCCTCTCCTCGAGGATCTACCAGGCTGATAACTAAAATCAAACATCTAAACCTCGCCTTTAAGGCTAAAATGACTCAGTAGACCGATTTGGTCTTTCAACAAACACATACAACTCAATTCCAAACACATACCCACGCAGGGGTCAAAATACAATAAACTCCCGTACAACGGGGAAAAGATACTGCAGCGGAAAAGAAAATACAACTAGACCAAAACGACGTCAACAGATCCTCGTGTGATTAGTATCGTTCATCTTTCATCATCCTTCGTGCCGACTCGTGGCCGTGCTCCAAAACCCGAATGCAAAATAGACATCCACCCCGAATACTGGGGTTAGCAAAACTCCACTGTTTTGCTAGTGCAAGTACAAGTGCAAAATACGAGCCATACAATAAAAATTTCAAGAACAATAATAATCAGAAAATCCTCAAGGTTCCAAACGTAACGAAAAGTACTTCCCGAGGCACGAGTTTGAGTAAAACTTTCCAAATCCGAATCACAAATAACGAGAATGGTTTGCAAAATGGTTTAGAATACCCTCGGGAGTTTTAATAGAAATCAAATTAGGGATATCAAATCCATATCTTTCCAAGAATCAATAGGGTCATAGCCCAAATGTTTTGTTTTCGCAAATAGAAAACCAACAACAATTCACAGGGCGAGCCCAACATCACGTGTCCTCAACGGACATAAAATCAACACAACGTAATCCTGCACAAGCATCGCCTTGGGAACAGAGTAATATCATAGATTCCCGCACGAGGCCTCGAAGGACCCTCCCGCACTGGCTAGCTAAACAAATCTCAACATAAGCATCGCCTTGGGAACAGAGTAATATCATAGATTCCCGCACGAGGCCTCGAAGGACCCTCCCGCACCGGCTAGCTAAACAAATCTCAACACAAGCATCGCCTTGGGAGCAGAGTAATATCATAGATTCCCGCACGAGGCCTCGAAGGACCCTCCCGCACTGGCTAGCTAAACAAATCTCAACATAAGCATCGCCTTGGGAACAGAGTAATATCATAGATTCCCGCACGAGGCCTCGAAGGACCCTCCCGCACTGGCTAGCTAAACAAACTCAAGCACGAGTAATATATCACACCGAGGATATCCAAACAATACACCCAGAGGCATCAAACACTTAGTAAAACAACACGTCAACCACAATGCACCGAAATGAAACAATATACGTCCACACGCAATTACCAAGTGCATCATCAACACCAACATGTCCATAAGATTCACACACTCGTTCGAGATACACATCGATCACAAAACACACACGATTTTGAAAGAGGGCCTTTAACAAGGCTAACCAAATCTTTTGAAAACTCGTTTTAAACAATCAAACAAATATATAAAGACGATCACCAATTATCACATTCACAAAACAAGAATAGTATGGGCAAGGTACTTGCCTCGAATAAGAACAACGCGAGAATCGACCAAGTAGGTTGGCCCGAACCGACTACGAACCCGCCGACTCTACCGAACGCCAACTCACGTTCACAAACTACGAAGGACAAATAATAACAATGAAATGAATTCCATAACACGACTCAAAGCCGTTGAATTCAAAGAACGGATGACGAAAGTTCACGATTTCCCAAAACGGCCAAGAACACGATTCGCTCCACAAACCCGAAAACGGAATTCCAAGTTGAAATATGGATATACAATCCATAGAATATGTTTAACAACATCATTTAACCATAATCGATCCATCGAAAACGGATGAAAACGAGATCGGGGACAAGTCCCTCAAAAAGTCAATTCAAGGGAATCAAGAATTATACTGATTCGACGAAGAACAATGGATTAAATGATGTTAACACAAGAATACTATCAAGATTAATCATACCCATCATGAATTAATCAACAACACGGAACGAGCCTGATTTAAAAATGCAAAAATCCCCAAATTCACGAAATTAGGGTTCTAAGGAAAATTACCTTGATTCATTGGATCAAAGGTTGATAACGGACGATCGATTGATGTTATGAACTCAAGGACTTCATGGATTTGTTGTTAAACAACATGGCTTCGTCCGCCATGAATCGCCATTCGCGGACGGAGAAGGAAGGAAATGAAAACGAAGTGAAATGTGACTGCCACCATATTTATATCGCTGACTAGCGTGGCGCTAGCCTTTCCGGACTAGCGTGCGCTATCGGCCAGACGGCCGAGCACCCTCGGCCAGGCCCACACGACCCGGCATCACCGACCAACCCCGCCGACCGAACTGCCGACCCAACTCCGCTAGCGTGCGCTACGGCCGGATGCTGCGCTAGCCGACTGGCCCAAAGAGAGCCACTGGATCGAATCGCCGGACAGTAACGACGCTAGCCGGCCGACAGCGGGCGCTACGCTGCCGACTAGCGCGCGCTACGCTCGGCGTAGCGTGCGCTACTCGCCGATCCCGACCGAGTCCGTAACCTCGAAACCCCATCGCTGTGCCCGGGACAGACGCTAGTTACCCGGCTAGCGTGGCGCTACACTGCCGGTTAGCGCGCAGCCTTTCCGGCCAGAAGCGTGCGCTATGCCGGTTCTGCCGCACCCGTCCGGCCGGTGCGCAATCGTCCGGCCACCCCGCAACCGTCCGGCCATCCCGCAACCGCTGTGGCTCGACGACCCGATTTCCAAAACGTCACGAACGAACACGACGAAAAGTTCGCGGACAACATAAACGACTCGAAATGAAAGCGTAATACCATAATTAGTCATACGCGACCAAGAAACGGGTCGAGACGACAATTACAGATACGGATACCCGTAACTTTCAAGAAATTACAAAATGGCCCAAACGCCTAAATCACGATACGTGATCGAATAACCAAACCGGTTCACAACACGTCTAACAAAGTTAAACGGACTTGCGGGAAATTCAAACAACAGCTTTGACGAGATTCGCAAGAATCGAACTCAAGTGCGGAAAAGTCGCTAAAAAGCACAGAACTCAACGAAACGACACCAAACGAACTCGGATGTCAAAAGTGTAGAATTAATCATTCTCGAATGAAGAAACGGACATGAGCGAGTCGTCAAAACAGGACTTCACCGAAAAAAAAAAAAGAAATTACCGGAAATCGAAAATTGCGGATATTACATTCTACCCTCCTTAAAAGAAGTTTCGTCCCGAAACTTAAAACAAGTAGGGAGAAGAAACATTCCGCCAGGAAAAACTCAACGAGATACACAAGAATGCGTAACTAACGCCCAACGGCGAAATGTTACAAACAACGCAAAGGGGTATACGGCGTGAAAACACGCTCCACGGCGACCAACACAACGCCGTTAGGGATATAATAAAAACCAACAAGTGACAAGCGTCATCAAACGGATAATATAGCCAAGTCAATTATCCGACAATCATAAAACACAACGAACGAAAATCAATATGATTGACCAACCCAACGGTACATCAATCAAAACGCGAGTCAATCGCTGAACAAACACGGAATCCCACCGCCTAAGGGATGGAAGATCGAAAACGAAACTAATTTCCCGAACTGAAGGGAATTACGAAGGAGTCTGAATGCTCGCCAATCACGGAACGAGGTCAATATAAACCGAACAATCAAACGATCAAACCACAACGATCGAGACAACAAAGATCAAGAATCATGTTCGAATCACAAAGAACAATAAAGTTCAAACAACAACTCCTGTGATGATCCGGTGAGAACTACAAGACATGCATTGCCGAAGATCCACAGAAAGGGAATAGCGATTGAAAAGTCACAACGACAACGAGTTATTCAAATAACACCACACTCGTTCGATCAACAAAAGCAAGGAGCAGGACAAGCTCAAATGTCAACGAACATAAACGAGTCGACAGAGTCGAAAATGTAAAAGTTCAAGATCCACCACTTCAATAAAAGAACTAGTAGAACTAAAGATGTTACTTCCGACCAAGGTTCACAAGAATCGAACCGAATTCGGAAAGTGACAAATGATAACGATTGACCCAAAACAAGATCACACTGCTTCGAATGATGAACCCAAATACAAAACAAGTTCAGAAAGATCAACGAACACGAGCGAATCGATAGATCGGAGAAAGAGAAAATACGAAGTCTAAAAACAACACGGGTACTACATTCGACCTCTTATAAAAGAAGGTCGCCCCGCAACTCACAACAAAGAAAATCAAGGTGACGACACAACAAGCAACCGACGAAACATCCTTCGAAGGCCTCTCAAAGCCGATTCGATACTTGTGCTAAAGCGCGAACTCCGAAAGTCTCGGTAGCCAATTCACAAAATCAATTCGGTGTCCTCGAGTCCACACTTGAAATGTGTTATCGACGAGAAAGACAATTTACACGTGCATGCCCGGCACATCACGATTGAAACGCCTCGGCTCGGCATACCGAAAATATAAATGCTCGATACAATGGATCAAAACACCGCAAAACAACATACCGGAGATGCCAACTCAAAGATAACATATCAACGCATGCAAAAATCACAACAACAACGGCATCATTCGAAGATTACAACATCCCGAACGACAGCCATCACACAATCACAAACATCATGAAACAATCACCCATGTGTATAACGCATAAAAATCCAGGCTTTAACAACCCACACTAGTGCGACAATACGCAATCACCACGAGGCGATAAACAAGAACACCAGTTCACACCTCTCAGAGGGCCAACAAAACATATGCGTGGCGACCGACTCGACGCTCACGCCACCAATTCAATCACAATTCGGGGTTGACACCGTAACGAAAGTTCGAAAACCATACACGCATTTCCGGTCCGCAACAGAATGATAGGTTTTAAAACGAGAACCACCTTTTGAAAACAGGTTTGGAAACAACAGTTGATCTTGAGTATCTTTTTACAAAAAGTAGTACAAACACCATTATCGAGACTTTGAAAATCATCTTGCGTTTGAACAAAAATGAGGACACCTTTCCTTTAGTGAAAAACTTTCAAAAATATTCGACCCTTGGGTCTAAGAAACTGCATTTGAAAATATCTCAAAATATTTTTGGTCCTCAACCGAAAATTTTTGAAATGTATTGCGGCATTAGAAAACACCTTGAAAACACCGCAAGAAAATAATTCGCTTTAAAAGTACGTCTCGAATTTCAATTTTTCTAAGATACTCAAGGTTTTCAAAAATAATTCAATGGGTTAGAATGCCCAAAAAGGTCGATGACGGTAGTACTTATCAAAACTCACAAAATCATTTGAAAACACCCAACTACCGTCAAACGGTCCAAGGCCAACAACTCGGTTAAAGGAATCGATTTTGAAATAAAATTCATCGGTAAAATACCGAAAGCTATTACAAAGGAACTCACGCAATGGAAAAAAAGAAATAGAGTCCAACATGCACAATCCAAAGAACTACTCCTCACATGAAAGAAATATGAGAGTCAAATAGTCACGTATCAAGAAATCAAAATCCATAAGAGGATTCCGTCATTTAGCAAATAAATCATAAAAATAGCTCGTGTCACACGAGGCACAACACAAAGAAGGAGACTTACAGCCACAGTGTCGCACGAAGATGATGATCGCCCACGATACTAATCACGACCAACAAACTCGGACGACGCGTCGCGACACGACTCGATCGGATAAAATCCGACGAGACAAAAACTCGATAGACACCATCGACCCGACCTAGGTTTCACAACCTAAGCTCCGATACCATTTATGTAACACCCCCAAATCCGCTCAGGGATATTACACGCCGTAGACCCTCTCCTCGAGGATCTACCAGCCGATAACTAAAATCAAACATCTAAACCTCGCCTTTAAGGCTAAATGACTAAGAGACCGATTTGGTCTTTCAACAAACACATACAACTCAATTCCAAACACATACCCACGCAGGGTCAAAATACAATAAACTCCCGTACAACGGGAAAAGATACTGCGGCGGAAAAGAAAATACAACTAGACCAAAACGACGTCAACAGATCCTCGTGTGATTAGTATCGTTCATCTTTCATCATCCTTCGTGCCGACCTCGTGCTATGCTCCAAAACCCGAATGCAAAAATAGACATCCACCCCGAATACTGGGGTTAGCAAACTCCACTGCTTTTGCTAGTGCAAGTACAAGTGCAAAATACGAGCCATACAATAAAAATTTCAAGAACAATAATAATCGGAAAATCCTCAAGGTTCCAAACGTAACGAAAAGTACTTCCCGAGGCACGAGTTTGAGTAAAACTTTCCAAATCCGAAAGATCACAAATAACGATAATGGTTTGCAAAATGGTTTAGAATACCCTCGGAGTTTTAATAGAAATCAAATTAGGGATATCAAATCCATATCTTTCCAAGACTCAATAGGGTCATAGCCCAAATGTTTTGTTTTCGCAAATAGAAAACCAACAACAATTCACAGGCTGAGCCCAACATCACGTGTCCTCAACGGACATAAAATCAACACAACGTAATCATGCACAAGCATCGCCTTGGGAACAGAGTAATATCATAGATTCCCGCACGAGGCCTCGAAGGACCCTCCCGCATGGCTAGCTAAACAAATCTCAACATAAGCATCGCCTTGGGAACAGAGTAATATCATAGATTCCCGCACGAGGCCTCGAAGGACCCTCCCGCACCGGCTAGCTAAACAAATCTCAACATAAGCATCGCTGGGAACAGTAATATCATAGATTCCCGCACGAGGCCTCGAAGGACCCTCCCGCACTGGCTAGCTAAACAAATCTCAACATAAGCATCGCCTTGGGAACAGAGTAATATCATAGATTCCCGCACGAGGCCTCGAAGGACCCTCCCGCACTGGCTAGCTAAACAAACTCAAGCACGAGTAATATATCACACCGAGGATATCCAAACAATACACCCAGAGGCATCAAACACTTAGTAAAACAACACGTCAACCACAATGCACCGAAATGAAACAATATACGTCCACACGCAATTACCAAGTGCATCATCAACACCAACATGTCCATAAGATTCACACACTCGTTCGAGAAACACATCGATCACAAAACACACACGATTTTGAAAGAGGGCCTTTAACAAGGCTAACCAAATCTTTTGAAAACTCGTTTTAAACAATCAAACAAATATATAAAGACGATCACCAATTATCACATTCACAAAACAAGAATAGTATGGGCAAGGTACTTGCCTCGAATAAGAACAACGCGAGAATCGACCAAGTAGGTTGGCCCGAACCGACTACGAACCCGCCGACTCTACCGAACGCCAACTCACGTTCACAAACTACGAAGGACAAATAATAACAATGAAATGAATTCCATAACACTACTCAAAGACGTTGAATTCAATGAACTGATTACGAAAGTTCACGATTTCCCCAAAACGGCCAAGAACACGATTCGCTCCACAAAACCCAAAACGGAATTCCAAGTTGAAATATGTATATACAATCCATAGAATATGTTTAACAACATCATTTAACCATAATCGATCCATCAAAACGGATGAAAACGAGATCGGGACAAGTCCTCAAAAAGTCAATTCGAAGGGAATCAAGAATTATACTTCGATTCGACGAAGAACAATGGATTAAATGATGTTAACACAAGAATACTATCAAGATTAATCATACCCATCATGAATTAATCAACAACACGGAACGAATCGGACGAAAATGCAAAAATCCCCAAATTCACGAAATTAGGGTTCTAAGGAAAATTACCTTGATTCGCTGGATCAAAGGTTGATAACGGACGATCGATTGATGTTATGAACTCAAGGACTTCATGGATTTGTTGTTAAACAACATGGCTTCGCCGCCATGAATCGCCATTCGCGGACGGAGAAGGAAGGAAATGAAAACGAAGTGAAATGTGACTGCCACCATATTTATATCGCAGACTAGCGTGGCGCTAGCCTTCCGGACTAGCGTGCGCTATCGGCCAGACGCCGAGCACCCTCGGCCAGGCCCACACGACCCGGCATCACCGACCAACCCCGCCGACCGAACTCGCCGACCCAACTCCCGCTAGCGTGCGCTACGGCCGATACTGCGCGGCTAGCCGACTGGCCCAGAGCCATCGGATCGAATCGCCGGACAGTAACGACGCTTAGCCGGCCGACAGGCGCTACGCTCGCCGACTAGCGCGCTACGCTACGCCGGCGTAGCGTGCGCTACCGCCGATCCCGACCGAGTCCGTAACCTCGAAACCCCACCGCCAGGGCCCGAGCACAGACGCTAAAGCCACCCGGCGGCGCTACACTGCCGGTTAAGCGCAGCCTTCCGGCCAGAAGGCGCTATGCGGTTCTCGCAGACCTGGCCCGGTGCCTGCAATCGTCCGGCCAGCCCCGCAACCGTCCGGCCAGCAACCGCTGTGGCTCGGCGACCGATTTCCAAAACGACGGAGCGAACACGACGAAAAGTTCGCGGACAACATAAACGACTCGAAATGAAAGCGTAATACCATAATTAGTCATACGCGACCAAGAAACGGGTCGAGACGACAATTACAGATACGGATACCCGTAACTTTCAAGAAATTACAAAATGGCCCAAAACGCCCGGAAATCACGATACGTGATCGAATAACCAAACCGAAGTTCACAACACGTCTAACAAAGTTAAACGGACTTGCGGGAAATTCGAAACAACAGTTTCGGACGAGATTCGCAAGAATCGAACTCAAGTGCGGAAAAGTCGCTAAAAAGCACAGAACTCAACGAAACGACACCGAAACGAACTCGGATGTCAAAAAGTGTAGAATTAATCATTCTCAGAATGACGAAACGGACATGAGCGAGTCGTCAAAACAGACTTCCGCCGAAAAAAAAAAAAAGAAATTACCGGAAATCGAAAATTGCGGATATTACAATGACAATAGATAAAACTTACTTGAATATGATGAATCAAAGTGCAAGAAACAAACTTCAAATTATAACTTCAAACTTGTTCAAAGGTTACAAGCTTACAAAAATTGAAAGTAAAACACTAAGTAAAATACTAAGTGCTTATTGATCAAGCACTTTTCAATTACAAACTAAATGAAAGAAAAACTTCAAACCAAAAATAAAATACAAACTAAAATTGAAAGTTCTAAGGAAAATATATTGCTAAAGGAAAGGAGTATTTCTTAGCAAGAAGTTGAGGATTTCTTGGTAAGAATGTGGGTTGGTTTGCAATGGGTGAACATGTCCTTTTATAGGTGATTTTCAAGAATACAATTGATTATTTAATTCAAAATATCTATTGTAATATCATTTTTTTATTCTTTGTTCACACTTCACCCATGTCTTTGAATTTTCAGATTTTTGACCAAAAAAATATCTTGTGGTTGATTTCACAAGTTGGTCAAAAGTGGACTAATTTTGCATGGCATCTGCTGAAACACGGCGATGAAAAACGGCCCAGTTTGCCCCGTGTTTGTGCGCCGTTTTGTGGTGACTCGGTCTCTTCCGGAATACGCGCGAGGACACGGCGCTAAATGCCGGCCGTGTGTGAAACGGCCCAAGACACGGCCTCTTTTGCGCCGTATGTGAAACGGCCGACATAACACGGTCCATTTTGCGCCGTTTTGTATGGTCGTTTGTCTGGAAAAATTCCGTCGTTGGATTTGATCTTGTTTTCCGTCCTTTTTGATGCTTCATGTCGATGAATCAGTAAAATAACCATTTTTAGCTCATGTTTGGACATATACGTAAAATATATATTTTTAATCACAAATCAAGACAATTATGTCCTAAAAATGAATATTTTGTATATGAATTTTAGATCAATTATGCACCAATCAAATACCCCACACTTAAATTCTTGCTAGTCCCGAGCAAGACTCATTATTAATCACACACAAAATAAAAATTAAAATAAGACACAAAATAAAAAATAAAAAATAATACACACAAATTTAAGAAAAATAATTATATATAAAGATAAAAAGAGATCAAAATGCCATTAATACACAATAACCAACTTTATACAGTAGATAGAAAATGAATCAAGATTCAAAATAAATCTACTAACGATTTTGAAGTTAAAACACGGTTTTTATTTTTGTAATTCCAAAATGCAAGGTTTCCCCCCCTAAAGGTTGATTATTTCTTTCCCACTCGTGACTTCACACGACTCCCTTTAATGGTTGTTCTCGATCACTCGTTTATTTTTCGACTCAATATGAAGAAGAATTTCATAGGCGTCATCAAATATTGTGATTTTCACAAAATTGAGTGTATTGAAATTCAGCTGCTAATTAATTCAAATCTGCTCATAAACTACATCCCTTTTAGTGATAGCTTTCACACCGTTATTTGCTAACGTGTAGCTCTTTTCACTAACACAATTTCTATCTCATTATTTTTCTTTCGTAAAAAGGTGATAGCTTTCACACCGTTATTTGCTAACGTGTAGCTCTTTTCACCAATTTTTCTGAGACGGCACTACGCACCAACAATGGTTAGTCCTTTATTTTTCGCAAAATTTAAGACTTCCAAAATTAGGCAGCTGTTGCTGCTCAACACTTCTCCTTTTCGTCATTTATTTTTTTAGGTGATAGCTTTCACACCGTTATTTGCTAACGTGTAGCTCTTTTCACCAATGACTCCTATTTTTTTTTAGGGAATAGAATTTTTGCAGAAAATCATTTTTAGTTAAGCATGAAAAATCAAAAACTCCACAAATTAAGTAAATTTCAGTTTTATTTTTCATCAACCAATTGATTCTTCTTTTCTCAAGGTAACGAATGACTCGATTTTATATGATAATTACAAGGCTTGGAAAGAGAGATTAAGGCTCAAAATTTTGGAATATACAATTTTTTACCGGTTAAAACAATTTTAGAAGCTTGTATATAGCTAATTTATTGGTGTTATGGCCAGATCTAGAAATCTCACAAATCAAAATAATATATATATATATATATATATATAAAATTAAGGCAAATAACCAAATCAATCAAAACACACCAAAATTATTAAACAAACCACACCAAAATTACAACACACCAAAATACTAAAACAAACCACCCCCAAACTTGAAAATAAAACTGTCCTCAGTTTATAAAATAAAAATAAAAATCAATGCGAGAAAAGCGAGAATACTCCTGTTAAGAAAGTTGATGTCCGAGCCTAACGCCTTTTAGAATGCAAGAGAATAAATATACGAGGCACACACAAAAGAAAATAAAATATACTCGTAAGTATAACATAATTTTTAGATGCGCATCAAGAAAGTCCGAAGAGTCGCCTTACGCGCCATCAAAGTTTTTAAAAAAAAGCAAAACACGAAATAAAAATTACAAAGAATACATAAATCGCGAATAGATGCGCGTCAAGAGATCAAGAAGAA
This sequence comes from Orobanche coerulescens, assembly GCA_033398695.1. NCBI lineage: Eukaryota > Viridiplantae > Streptophyta > Magnoliopsida > Lamiales > Orobanchaceae > Orobanche > Orobanche coerulescens. The sequence goes on from CM065803.1 coordinate 60,808,845, forward strand.
ACTCCTTAAGCCGCCATCATTTAGCACGATTATTACACACGGCAGAAAGTAAAAATACAAGAGGTCCGTCATGGGTTATCAAAGGGAGAGGAATGAATCCACTTTTCGTTTTCTCTTTGTAAAATCTTCTACCTGACAATTTTAGCTAGAGTGGATCTGGTTGAGGAACAAATTCATTGAGTTTTTGATTAGTTCTTACGGTGTTGTTGCAACGACTATGATTCGTTTTGCACGCTCGGAAATAAAGCCCTTTTCGGCAGAGTAGTCGATGAAAGACGTAAACCATCAAAGAAACCATTGACATTAAGCACTCCTATTGGTTTTGATGAACATTTAGTGGCTCTGGTAACCACATGAAAAAGTTCCTCAAGGGTGCCAAAACCACCGGGAAGGGCGATAAAGGCGCGAGAATTATTTATCATGTGAGTTATGCGATCTTGCATATTCACGAGATCTAAACTCATCTCCAATAGTTGACCGGTGATTTTACTTTCGGCCCGAGAGGTTTTGGGATTACTCCCAATACTCTTACTCCTTCCATATAGGCGAAGCGACTCGTCCCATTAATCCTAGACTTCCTCCTCCATAAACTACATGAATGCATTTTTCTCCTAAGGTACGACCTAAGTCGTGGCCGCTTGATGAAGCATGCCTCTTTTCAGAACTAGATCCACCAAAAATGCAGTGTGTAAAATTTTTGTGGAAGATGATGACTCCATTTTTGAAAAGAATTTTTTTTAGAGAGAAAAAAAGAAAAGTACAAGTTTGAGGGATGAATAAAAGAAACTAGCACAAAGGTTATTTATAGAAGAAAAAATGAGGAAAAATTGCTTAACAAGTTTGTGATTTTGTTTGATTGTGCTTCAACTACTCAATAGAATAATGAAAGCTTTTATCGGGTATGACATTTTTTATTCGTAAAATCTCACCACACGACAAAATAAAAGATACTTACGCGTATGTACGGTAGTTGTGATTGTGGCTCACATCTTCCTCTCGATTTTACGTTCGAAGCGGCCTAAACGCCTTCTATGAGTCGGGAGAAGCTTCCCATCCAATTTTCTTACAAATTGGCAACAGAGTCTTTTAACGTCGATTCTAAGACGTTGTTCAAATTATGGTTTGAATTTATTCCACAAACAATGAATTCCGTAATACACAAGTCCACTAGGATGCGTCTCAAGAGAAATTTCGATATTATCTAAATTCACCTTAATAAGACCATCATTAAAGAACTGAATTTTATCTTCTCTTTTTGTAGATGGAAATCCTAAAGATCGACATTTTGCATTACGTTCCATCTAGCACATTTATAGCAAACGGCTAGAATCTTTGCTCGTCGTTTCTTTGCATATGAACTTTTCCAAGCCACTGGTAAAAATCTAGTCGGTGTTTCTGTGATTTCACCTTCTTTTCTTACTTTGGCTTCGATTATGAATCTTATGTCAAAAGGTATGCTTTTATTCATAAGAAACCTCATCCTTTCAAGCCTTGTCTTGTAAATATTTAAAATTGCATTTTGCTTTGAAAGGAAATATTTTTCAATTTTATACAATGTTTCTTCCATGACAAAAAAAAATTAAAATGAAAACGATAAAATATCTACAAATATCGGTTGTTTGTGGGAAAGCTGAAAAATCCGACTTTGATAGTCACGAGTACCGTTATCCGCCACTTGACCGGACGGAAAAATTATATTTGGCCTAAAACAATCCGACAACGGCGCCAAATTTGATCGGCCAAAAACTTATCCTAAAAATAGGAGTTCTTGAGTCGCTCGCAAATATATACGAGGTAGAAGTAGTTTGTGGTAAGTTCTACCAAGGTCTTTTCTCTCGAGGATTGTCCAACAAGGCTTCGTATAATTTTTATTATAGATTAGAAATAAATACTAAAATATTAAAAAGATATTTTTGGGTTTTAAATATTAACTTAATTAAAATGCACTATGTTTAATTTAAACTATTTTTAATAAGACTTTTTAATAAGACTATTTTTAAGTAAGACTATTTATACTAGACTATTTATATTAAGACTATTTATTTTAAGACTATTTATATAAGACTATTTATATAAGACTATTTATACTAGACTATTTTTAACTAGTGAAAATGAATAGAATTAAAATGAGTTGGGAATTTATAAAATCTAGGGAATACGGGTTCATTAAATTAGGTATTTAATTAAGTATATGAATTGATTTATATGGATATAAAAGAAAAATGAATATTTATCGAGTAATCAACTTTTCACCTCCGTACTTTCGTAATCAAAGATGTCTTAATCGCTGTCACTTTTTTAAGATGTTGATAACAAGATTAACACTTGATAGATTGAAAACATGTGTTTCCAATACACTTAACAATCAATCAAGGAGGTTTCACTAGTAGAAATAGGATATGATCAATCTCTATTTAAACCAATTAGTCCTTTCATTTCTCTAACTTGACTATTTTTAGGATAAACGATCGTTCATCGAGTAATCAACTTTTCACCTCCGTACTTTCGTAATCAAAGATGTCTTAACCACTTTCGCAATCTTAAGATGTTGATAACAAGATTAACATTTGATAGATTGAAAAGATATATTTTCAATTCACTCAACAATCAATCAAGAAGGTTTCATTAGTAAAAATAGGATATGATCAATCTCTATTTAAACCAATTAGTCCTAAAAATAGTTTAAATCAATCAAATACTCAATATATAACCTAATAGAAATCCCCCTTCCCCTAGGAAGAAAGATTAGCTACTCATCGGTTTATACAAAATAAAATTATAATAGAAATAATTGATATATATAATATATATATAGAAACTTTTAATTACTAGAACTTAATGACAATAGATAAAACTTACTTGAATATGATGAATCAAAGTGCAAGAAACAAACTTCAAATTATAACTTCAAACTTGTTCAAAGGTTACAAGCTTACAAAAATTGAAAGTAAAACACTAAGTAAAATACTAAGTGCTTATTGATCAAGCACTTTTCAATTACAAACTAAATGAAAGAAAAACTTCAAACCAAAAATAAAATACAAACTAAAATTGAAAGTTCTAAGGAAAATATATTGCTAAAGGAAAGGAGTATTTCTTAGCAAGAAGTTGAGGATTTCTTGGTAAGAATGTGGGTTGGTTTGCAATGGGTGAACATGTCCTTTTATAGGTGATTTTCAAGAATACAATTGATTATTTAATTCAAAATATCTATTGTAATATCATTTTTTTAATTCTTTGTTCACACTTCACCCATGTCTTTGAATTTTCAGATTTTTGACCAAAAAAATATCTTGTGGTTGATTTCACAAGTTGGTCAAAAGTGGACTAATTTTGCATGGCATCTGCTGAAACACGGCGATGAAAAACGGCCCAGTTTGCCCCGTGTTTGTGCGCCGTTTTGTGGTGACTCGGTCTCTTCCGGAATACGCGCGAGGACACGGCGCTAAATGCCGGCCGTGTGTGAAACGGCCCAAGACACGGCCTCTTTTGCGCCGTATGTGAAACGGCCGACAGAACACGGTCCATTTTGCGTCGTTTTGTATGGTCGTTTGTCCTGGAAAAATTCCCGTCGTTGGATTTGATCTTGTTTTCCGTCCTTTTTGATGCTTCATGTCGATGTCGTAAAATAACCATTTTTAGCTCATGTTTGGACATATCTGTAAAATATATATTTTTAATCACAAATCAGTACAATTATGCCCGGAAAAATGAATATTTTGTATATGAATTTTAGATCAATTATGCACCAATCAAATACCCCACACTTAAATTCTTGCTAGTCCCGAGCAAGACTCATTATTAATCACACACAAAATAAAAATTAAAATAAGACACAAAATAAAAAATAAAAAATAATACACACAAATTTAAGAAAAATAATTATATATAAAGATAAAAAGAGATCAAAATGCCATTAATACACAATAACCAACTTTATACAGTAGATAGAAAATGAATCAAGATTCAAAATAAATCTACTAAGGAGTGGAACGTTTTGCTCTCAAATACATGGACTAGTTTCTATATGTTTATTTACGAGTTAGGAATGCCAGTAACTACCAGTAAATAAAGAAACACTCATTTGCCTTATATAAATGGTTTACATAATTACAAGTACAATGCCCTCACTCAACAACCTCTGAGTGGCATTCGAGGGCATACTCCTAACAGTTACGGCCGTAACACCCAGAAGTTACGGCCATAAGTTGGCCATGTTACGGTAGTAAGAATCCTATTACAGTAGTAAATTCGCTATTTTAAAACAGCGGGCAGAGGTCAACACCTCATTTTCTATCTCTTTTCTTTCGTTTTCTTATCGGGGCGACTCCAGAGGCGATTTCCTTCGGTTTTGATCGAAGAATTCTTCGTGTTCCATCACCGTATAATCGTATTAGCATATCACCATCAGCATAATAATCCTCCATCGTCCGAATCCGAGGTATTTCTTCAGGAACCCTAACTTGTCTAATTTGGGGGTTTTTCGGGATTCTAGGGATTAGTTCCGAATTGTTCAATTATGTTATGATATTCCTTACCGATTGTGGTTATTGGGTGATTCCAAATCCATTTTCCTTGATTTTAATTCGTGAATTATCAATACGGGAAGATTTTGCGTAAACTCTCGTCCGTATCGATTGAACGTCTATTGTCGTGAATTGTAATCGGGGTTATGAGAGTATTCCTTTCGATTTTTAATGTCCGTTGGGACTGAGTTATGTTAATTCTTCATTAGGAACCGTCGTCTTCCACTCGGATCATCCGTAGTCGTTCTTCACTTCCGACTCTTCGAAGATGTCACAAAGGCAAGTACTTTACATTTGTTTACATGTTCTAGTATTTGAATTATGGTTGTATCGTGGTTGTTGTGGATGGATATGTGTATGTTCACCTAGGGACGATCCGACGGGGCCTCTAAGGATACGTATTGCCGTGTGTGTGCGTATCACGAACTGTGGTTAACCACCCAGGGATGTCCGACGGGGCTCTGCGGGGTACGGTGGCCGTGAGTCTCGTACCAAGGTTAACTTTGAATTATAATTGCTGGAGATAATGTGTTTTGTGATTGTAAATCGTAAATATTCCGGAATATAAAACGTTTTCTAAAATGACTTTTGGCGCATATATTCATCTGATTAGAATGTAGTTCAAATGGATTGTACTTGCACTAGGAGTTGTCGCTAACCCCTTAAATGGGGGAAATACTTTTTGTATTTCAGGTATTGATCGTGGGGACAAGCGAGCACCCGAGCCGTATGAGGATAATGGGCAAGCATGATATTGTCCAGTAGTTGATTATTGGTGTTCTGTCTGTCAGTTATTATTGATGTCTGATTTTGGGATTTTTGTATTATAAAATTGGTTTAAGTACTCGAGTACTTTCTGTTTGAAATTGTTAATGTTGTGTTCCCGTTTTGGGAAATGGATTTGATGTCAGACTATATTTGTCGGTTTGTAGTCTTTTATTTGAATTGTCGTTTTATTGATGATTGATTGTCATTGTCGAATGTCGTGTTTGGTACGTTAGCCTGGTGGATTCCACAGTGTGGGGTCCACGGCGCTGTAATATGCCCTGAATGTCTTGGGAGTGTTACAGAATATGGTATCAGAGCTTAGGTTTATGGATACCTAGGCTGTCGGTTGTTTGGGTCTAGTCAAGTGTCGTTTTTGGGACAGTATCACTGCTATGCCATCATCTCAGTACGCCGGTGCTCGTAAGTTTTTCCTAACTTGTCTTAGTATCTTGTTGCGTTTTGCGTTTGAATTGTACTTACCCGTTACTTGTTCAGAATTCCTGCTGGTAGAGGACGCGGACGCGGCCGCGGACGCGATAGGGGACGTGGCGCAGCCGGTGGGGTGGCCATGTCCGATCACTCGGGAACTGACTCGGCGATGCCTTCTTTGTCGAACAGTGTTCCCCCTAGTTTCGGAGGTCAGCAGGACCAATCTGCTAGCTCCGGTAATGCTAATGAGAATGTTGGAGTGGCTAATATTTTGCAACAAGTAGCGAACCAGATGACGCTACTAACTTAGGCCGTTCTGGTCGGCCAAGCTAATGCCAACCCGGTTCCACCTACTGGATCCGGCAATGACAAGTTACTTCAGGACGTGATTCGTATGCGCCCTCCGCAGTTTGATGGTGCTTCCGACCCTTCCGGATGGGAGAGTTGGCTTTTTGAGATGGAAAAAGTATTTGAGGCTGCTAATTGTTCTGAGGAGAGGAAAGTACCCATTGCTCAGTACTTCCTCGCCAAGGAGGCAGCAATGTGGTGGCAAGCGGTAAAACCGCGTGACCGGGCAGCCACGTGGTCCCATTAAGGTGTTCTTTTCGAGTAGAATTGCGAGTGGATTCATTGTCATATTGAGATTTGTCTGCATTAAGTATAACAGATTAGTTAGTGACTCATTTAATTATGTTCTGAGTATAGAATTAAGGTCTTTTCTATTCTTGTTACCCAGCTCCCACTATTTTTATCGGAATAACACACTCCCATGTGAAATCCGGAAGTATCGTCGCTCTACTTCATAGTGGTGATCGAGTTCTTTATAAATTTTAATAGAGGGCAACCGAACAGGTTTCTAGTCTATTAATTTTCATAAAGTGGTGTCCAACACCAACCCATCTAATGGATGATTTGATCTTCTTTTTCCCCTTGTTCACTCCCCTCAACCTATACGGTTTCTATGGTTCGTGAACAAGTTAAGTTTATACCATCGACGCAAATCAGTTTCACAATTGAATCTTATCCGGCAACCTAACAGGTTTCTAGGGATAAAATTTGCTCCAACCGAAAGGCATCCAATGCGCTCCCGGTAATTTATCCGTCCTCCCCGAACGACTACCCCGATAACTCGGAAGCATAGCACATCCGGTTTGGATTTCAATTTCCCGAAAACTCGATGGAGGGAAGGAAAACCTTGAAACCTTATAAACTTAATAATTTATTGTGGGAGAATTTTCGCGATTTACGTTGCACTTTGCACATTAATCATATTAGCGCGTTTGTGGCATTCATACAATATGAAACAACCATTCACAACCTAGTTGCTACCAACATGTGGTTCATGGACCGTTCCTAGAAAACAAAAACTTCGTAATCTAATTACAAGTCTTCGTCTTGAATCTTCGTCTTCTCGAAATGGATCTTCCTCCGGTCTTCGTCATTACATATAAATTTTACATTGAAAATTGCATCCTAGATACAAACATTTCTAGTAAAATAAATAGGCTCAAAACGGTCTTTACAACCCAATCAAATAAAACGAACGATTCAAATCTAAGTCCACGAACCACATCCCCATTCAAAAAGCATTCATCCAATAAATACTATATAAATGGAAAGCGTAGAGATACATTGATCCAATCAACAATTCGAACCGATCGAATCGATTCACACAATCGGTAATATGATAACGTTCAAAATAATTCGGTCGACCATAAATATTCCAATTAATCAAATTTCCCGTATAAAATGAAATACCATAAATCATTTTAATCATATTAAATCCAATTTAACATGCGGGAGATTAATTTTCAAGAATACACGAAAAAATCGAAATGGGCGAAATTGGCTGCCATGGCCGAAGTCATCGCCGGCAGATGCCGCAGACATGCTGGCATGGCCGATCACGATCGGCACTGGCCGGCACGGCCCGTGTCTCCCGATACGGTCGGGTCCGCTGGCAAGGCTGGGATCGCCGACACGGCCCGTGTCACGGCACACGGCCGAGTCACCTGGCAAAGAACTCGCCTTTGTCCGAAAAATCGTCCGACGACGATTCGGAGCTCGATTTTCGACCGGATATCCAATATCAATATTTTTCAACATTCATATCTTCAATATAAATCATATTTCCAAGAAATTAAGATTTATATTTAGACATAAACTTACGAAAAATATAACTACAACGAACGTAAAAATATATATACCACGATTATGACTAAAATGATTCCAAATCATTCATCATCTAATCAAGCATTCCAAACGCTAATATAGTATATACGATCGCAAGACCTACGCTCTGATACCACTGTTGGGATTCGGTGCCTAAAACGAAGGCCCAGCGGAAGCGGTAAAACGAAAATTAATTCGATCCGAATCCCTACGATGATCGATCGAGCTACGTATATACGAATATATAAACGAAAAGCAAGAGTTGTAAAAACTAACCCTCGAAGTCCGTTGATTAAATGGTAACCTTCTCTTGAGCTATTCCCCAAGCTCTTGAACGATCCAACGCCGAAAGCACCGCGTCTCTACTTGCCACGCGCCGGAGAAACGAACGGAATGACAACACCTTGCTATCCTCCGAGGATACGGCTAGAGCTAGGTGATGAAGCTATATATGTAAAGATTACTACACTCTAAGTGTTTTAATCTTACTCTCTCTTTATGTCTTGATATTTTTCTCTAAGAAAAACAAGAACAAGGTTGAAGAAGAAGATGACTAAAGAGAAAACAATTTTCTCTCTCTCTCTCAAACTCAATGATACGTAAAATGCCAAGAAGTATTGTAAGGATGAGAGATCAAAGTCTTGTATATATTCTTATTCAACCCACATGAAAACAAATACATATATCATGATTTGATTCCCCATATAATGTATATGATACTTGTCCCCTCAATCACATGAGATTCCAAAACCATGATGGGGACAAGTCAATACACACACATGGTAATAAGTGGGGGTTGGCCCATGCTAGAAAACGGTCGAGTTCGGTTCGCTTTGGACTCCGTGAGTCCAAACAGATAAACTCCTATTCCGTTCCGATGTATTTATGTCGTTTAATTAATCCAATTAATTAAACATATCAAATACAAAATAACATAATTAATTTCTCCAAGAAATAATTATATTCATGAATTAAATTAATCACCCAGTAATTTATTTAATTCATTAGGCCGTAAATCAATTTATCCAATAAATCGATTTAAACATCCAATGTTCCAAAATTAGATATCCAATATCTAATATTCATAATGAGATAATTAGCTCGATTCATTCATTGTCAATCCTAATGCGCGACTCGGTAGGTCCATCTCGACAAGAATGGGAGGAACCAAAGAGTAGTAGCACCACCTAGCCACTGGTGGCCTACACTGCACTCGACCGAGAACGAATGATTGGGATCATTCAAGAACCATTCTGCCGTGAATACCAAAGATACGTATAAACCCTTCTTTCAAATGTCCCGATCAAGTTATAGGGTCACGGTCGACCAAACCATATCTCGTACTTGACGCTATGCATGCGTTAATGCAAATCGAGATCATCGAGTCGTCGTGTATCTAATACAACTAGCTCCAATGCTTTGGCCAAAGACTTATGATCTCATCGCCAATAACCGCATAGGACATATAACCCGCTCACTAACGGGAGAAAGAATTCTATCTTGGTATTGGTAGGACTGCTACTTGCCCGTCAAGATGCACGTCGAGGTTGACCCCCGCCTTCCGGTTTACAGGGTCGAACTACTCTAATGAAAATCTTGACGTCACAAGCACATCCCTACTAAATCCTCAAGTCGAAGGTTCACGAATACCTATCACAACCTTTCGATTCCGTCATTGACTGTCCCGGAGTAAAATCCATGTGACGAATCGAGGGTGAGTCGGTTCGAGTATACTAATCCAATTAGCATACCTATAACGTGTGCTCCCACTAACCATTAGTGTTCGACAGGCACTCTCCATGTCAAAGAAAACGTCATACAAGTCTTCACATAAACTTAACGCCCAGTCAAGTTTCATCGACTTGCGAATGATTAAGTATTTGAGCTATAACCTTTCCAGTGCCGACCCCCTTATCCAATAAGGAGTGGAACGTTTTGCTCTCAAATACATGGACTAGTTTCTATATGTTTATTTACGAGTTAGGAATGCCAGTAACTACCAGTAAATAAAGAAACACTCATTTGCCTTATATAAATGGTTTACATAATTACAAGTACAATGCCCTCACTCAACAACCTCTGAGTGGCATTCGAGGGCATACTCCTAACAGTTACGGCCGTAACACCCAGAAGTTACGGCCATAAGTTGGCCATGTTACAGCCGTAAGAATCCCTCACATGCCAGAATTTACTGCTTTAAAGCAATGCAGAGGTCAACACCTCATTTTCTATCTCTTTTCTTTCGTTTTCTTCTCGGGGCGACTCCAGAGGCGATTTCCTTCGGTTTTGATCGAAGAATTCTTCGTGTTCCATCACCGTATAATCGTATTAGCATATCACCATCAGCATAATAATCCTCCATCGTCCGAATCCGAGGTATTTCTTCAGGAACCCTAACTTGTCTAATTTGGGGTTTTTTCGGGATTCTAGGGATTAGTTCCGAATTTTTCAATTATGTTATGATATTCCTTACCGATTGTGGTTATTGGGTGATTCCAAATCCATTTTCCTTGATTTTAATTCGTGAATTATCAATACGGGAAGATTTTGCGTAAACTCTCGTCCGTATCGATTGAACGTCTATTGTCGTGAATTGTAATCGGGGTTATGAGAGTATTCCTTTCGATTTTTAATGTCCGTTGGGACTGAGTTATGTTAATTCTTCATTAGGAACCGTCGTCTTCCACTCGGATCATCCGTAGTCGTTCTTCACTTCCGACTCTTCGAAGATGTCACAAAGGCAAGTACTTTACATTTGTTTACATGTTCTAGTATTTGAATTATGGTTGTATCGTGGTTGTTGTGGATGGATATGTGTATGTTCACCTAGGGACGATCCGACGGGGCCTCTAAGGATACGTATTGCCGTGTGTGTGCGTATCACGAACTGTGGTTAACCACCCAGGGATGTCCGACGGGGCTCTGCGGGGTACGGTGGCCGTGAGTCTCGTACCAAGGTTAACTTTGAATTATAATTGCTGGAGATAATGTGTTTTGTGATTGTAAATCGTAAATATTCCGGAATATAAAACGTTTTCTAAAATGACTTTTGGCGCATATATTCATCTGATTAGAATGTAGTTCAAATGGATTGTACTTGCACTAGGAGTTGTCGCTAACCCCTTAAATGGGGGAAATACTTTTTGTATTTCAGGTATTGATCGTGGGGACAAGCGAGCACCCGAGCCGTATGAGGATAATGGGCAAGCATGATATTGTCCAAGAGTTGATTATTGGTGTTCATGCACGATTATTATTGATGTCTGATTTTGGGATTTTTGTATTATAAAATTGGTTTAAGTACTCGAGTACTTTCTGTTTGAAATTGTTAATGTTGTGTTCCCGTTTTGGGAAATGGATTTGATGTCAGACTATATTTGTCGGTTTGTAGTCTTTTATTTGAATTGTCGTTTTATTGATGATTGATTGTCATTGTCGAATGTCGTGTTTGGTACGTTAGCCTGGTGGATTCCACAGTGTGGGGTCCACGGCGCTGTAATATGCCCTGAATGTCTTGGGAGTGTTACAGAATATGGTATCAGAGCTTAGGTTTATGGATACCTAGGCTGTCGGTTGTTTGGGTCTAGTCAAGTGTCGTTTTTGGGACAGTATCACTGCTATGCCATCATCTCAGTACGCCGGTGCTCGTAAGTTTTTCCTAACTTGTCTTAGTATCTTGTTGCGTTTTGCGTTTGAATTGTACTTACCCGTTACTTGTTCAGAATTCCTGCTGGTAGAGGACGCGGACGCGGCCGCGGACGCGATAGGGGACGTGGCGCAGCCGGTGGGGTGGCCATGTCCGATCACTCGGGAACTGACTCGGCGATGCCTTCTTTGTCGAACAGTGTTCCCCCTAGTTTCGGAGGTCAGCAGGACCAATCTGCTAGCTCCGGTAATGCTAATGAGAATGTTGGAGTGGCTAATATTTTGCAACAAGTAGCGAACCAGATGACGCTACTAACTCAGGCCGTTCTGGTCGGCCAAGCTAATGCCAACCCGGTTCCACCTACTGGATCCGGCAATGACAAGTTACTTCAGGACGTGATTCGTATGCGCCCTCCGCAGTTTGATGGTGCTTCCGACCCTTCCGGATGGGAGAGTTGGCTTTTTGAGATGGAAAAAGTATTTGAGGCTGCTAATTGTTCTGAGGAGAGGAAAGTACCCATTGCTCAGTACTTCCTCGCCAAGGAGGCAGCAATGTGGTGGCAAGCGGTAAAACCGCGTGACCGGGCAGCCACGTGGGCAGAGTTTCGGGAACTGATGGAAGATGAATTCTGTCCGTGGCCAGTGAAAGAGGGGAGGATCCGAGCCTTCTTTGAGGCTAAGCCCCAAGATGTTCCTATTTCTCAAGCTATCAAAGACTACAATCAACAGCTGCATTATGTGAGAAACCAAGTCTGAGATGAGCTTGATAAGATCCGCCACTTTGATATGCGGATGAAACCGAGGGTGCGCCACTACATGTCTGGTCTGGGGTGCACGACTTTAAAAGAGTATCAGAATAAAGCGATGGCTTATGAGATGTCATTTTCTGCGACAGAGACGACAACCGAAGGAAAGAAACAGAAGACCTCCGGTCAGTTTTTGGGAGGCAAGTCAGGAGGGTATCCGAAGGCTCAGTATGGTTCGCGAGTCTTCGGGAGTCAGTTTCCATCAGTTGGGCGAGGAAATAGTTCTAGGTCTGCTCCTACCGGTTCCATTCGTGGTCCTACGTGCTTCAACTGTAGTCGTCCGGGCCACATGATTAGTGAGTGTGATAGGCCTCCGATTCAGTGTCTTACTTATGGCCGGATGGATCATCGTACTAAGTTTTGTACGGATGCAGCTCGGGCTCCAGTTACTCAGATATCAGCCCCAGCTGCAGGAGAGCCGAGTGTAAATCAGGCATCGACAGTTCCTCAGCCGCAGCAGAGTTTTGGTAGTGGTCGAGGACGTGGACAGCCTTCTAGAGGGGGAGCTTCTAGTGCGGGGTCTGTTCTACCCAGAGTGTATGAGATGAGACGAGCAGGAGATCCCGACGCAACGGTGGCTACAGGTACCGTCCACATCCTTGATCATCCCGTTTCCGTATTGTTCGATTCTGGTGCTACGCATTCTTTTATATCTATGGATTGTGTGCGTCGTCTGCATGTTGATTGCTTGGTTGCATGTGAACCATTTGTTGTTAAACTGCCTAGTGGGGATAGCATCGTGGGGGATCGTGAGATTAGAGATTTTCCAGTGAGTATTGCGGGGAGGGTTTGGCCTTCTAATCTGATTGCGGTAGACATTAGAGATGAAGATTTGATTCTGGGTGAGGATTGACTGGACCGTCATGGGGTGATCATGAATTATAGAACGAGAACCGTTTCGATGTTAGCCTCTGACGGTACCGAGCATTCTTTTGTGGGGCGTAAGCGGAGTAGCCAGAGATTACTGATCAGCGCCTTGAGGGCGGTGAGACTTCTTCGGGGAGGTTGCACGGGGTATTGGTGTTACGCCTTGAGATCGGGAGAAGGGGGAGTCGAGCTCTCGTCTATTCCGGTAGTGTGTGAATATCCCGACGTCTTTCCAGACGAGTTGCCGGGTTTACCGCCGGACCGAGAGGTTGAGTTTACCGTCGATTTAGAGCTGGGTGCAGCACCGATTTCTAAGACGCCATACCGTATGGCGCCTGACGAGATGCTGGAGCTGAAGAAACAATTGGGAAAGTTGCTGGGCATGGGGTATATTCGACCGAGCGCTTCACCTTGGGGCGCACCGGTCCTGTTTGTGAAGAAGAAGGATGGGTCACTACGTTTGTGTATCAACTACCGAGAATTGAACAAAGTGACCATCAAAAACAAGTATCCGCTCCCGAGGATTGATGACTTGTTTGATCAGTTGCAAGGGGCAACCGTGTTTTCGAAGATTGATTTGAGATCGGGGTATTATCAGCTCCGAGTGAAGGATACCGATATTCCGAAGACGGCCTTTCGGACGAGATATAGTCACTACGAGTTCATGGTTATGCCTTTTGGGCTAACCAACGCCCCATCCGTGTTCATGCACCTTATGAACAAAGTCTTTATCGAGTACCTCGATAAGTGTGTGGTCGTTTTTATCGATGACATCCTGATTTACTCGAGGAACGAGGAGGAACACGCCCGTCATTTGCATATCGTGTTAGATATTTTGAGAACTCAGCATCTTTTTGCGAAGTTCTCAAAGTGTGAATTTTGGTTACGGGAGGTTATGTTTCTCGGTGATGTGATCTCGACCGGGGGTGTTCGTGTGGACCCACATAAGGTAGAGGCAGTATTGGATTGGGCGCCGCTCAAGAATGTGAAGGAGGTCCGCAGTTTTCTGGGTTTGGCCGGGTATTACCGTAGATTCATCGAGGGGTTCTCTAAGCTCGCTCGACCGCTGACTCAGTTGTTACAGAAGTCAGAGAAGTTTGTGTGGACTGATGAGAGACAGAATAGTTTTGAGGAGTTAAAGAAGCGGTTGACGACCGCTCCTGTTTTGGCTTTACCGAGTGGTAATGAGGGTTTCTCAGTTTTTAGTGATGCTTCGGGCCAAGGGCTCGGATCCGTACTTATGCATCATGGGAGGACGATTGCCTATGCTTCCCGTCAGTTGAAACCGTACGAGTTGAATTACCCTACGCATGATCTTGAGTTGGCCGCAGTTGTATTTGCATTGAAGATCTAGCGTCATTACTTGTATGGCTCGTCGTGTCAGATTTTCACCGATCACAAGATCCTGAAGTACATTTTTACGCAGAAAGAGCTTAATATGAGACATAGGAGATGGTTGGAATTGATTAAGGATTACGATCTCGAGATCCTTTATCATCAGGGCAAGGCTAATGTGGTAGCAGATGCCTTGAGCCGGGAATCGGTAGCGCTTCGGGCGCTTGAGTTACTTACGGCCCAGTCGGGACTTCAGCGAGAGTTTATGAGGTTGAGCATTGAGGTTGTACTACCAGAGAGTTCCGGGCAGTTGCGTACTCTTGAGATTTCTTCATCTCTGGTCGATGACATTAAATCGGGACAGTCGGAGGACCCGATGTGTATTCAACTTCGAGAGGGTGTAGGGAAGGGGAAAGCCCCGAGATTCATTATTCATGAGGACGGTGTGTTGATATTCCGAGGTCGGCTGTGTGTTCCGAACGACTCGGGATTGAGACAGAGTATTATGCGAGAGGCTCATGCGTCGCCTTACTCAGTCCATCCGGGCTCGAGTAAAATGTATAAAGATTTGAGAAAAAATTTCTGGTGGAACGACATGAAGAATGAGGTAGTTCAGTTTGTGGCTAAGTGTTTGACCTGTCAGCAAGTCAAGATTGAGCATCAGCGGCTAGCCGGGCTGTTGAAACCACTTTCCGTCCCGGAGTGGAAGTGGGAGGATACCTCTATGGATTTTGTCACGGGTTTACCGAGGACGAAGACTGGTATGAATATGGTGTGGGTGATTGTAGACCGACTGACTAAGTCGGCGCATTTTCTGGGCATCAAGGATACTTGGGGTCCAGAAAAATTGGCTCGTATTTTTATCGCGCAGATAGTGAGACTTCATGGTACGCCGATTTGTATCGCATTTTTGGCAGGCGGTACATAAGGCATTGGGGACACAGTTACGTTTGAGCACTTCTTTCCATCCCCAGACCGATGGGCAGTCCGAGCGTACTATTCAGATGTCCGAGGATATATTGCGCGCGTGTGCGTTAGATTGGAGTAGTAACTAGGAGGGACATCTGGCCTTAATTGAGTTTACTTATTATAATAGCTGGCACGCGTCGATAAAGATAGCACCGTATGAGGCACTTTATGGCCGACGTTGCCTATCACCGATATGTTGGGATGAGCCATCCGATTTAGTTGGCACCGAACCAGACCTCGTGTTAGAGACGAGGGAGAAAGTTGAGTTGATTAGAAAGAGAATGTTGGCTGCTCAGAGAATGTTAGAGGCCTCGTATTGCGGATGTTAGGCATCGACCTTTGGAGTTTGAGGTGGGAGATCATGTTCTGTTGAGAGCGTCGCCGACGAAGGGAGTTTTCCATTTTGGAAAAAAGAGGAAGCTCATCCCGAGGTATATTGGGCCTTTCGAGATATTGGAGAGAGTCGGTGAGTTGGCATACTGTTTGGCTTTACCTCCGTCGCTGAGTCATGTTCATAGCGTATTTCACGTTTCCCAATTGAGGAAGTACGTTCCGGACCCGTACCATATTATTGACTTTGGAGACGTGGAGATCGAGGAAGATGTTACGTTTGAAGAGAGGCCCGTCAAGATTTTGGGGCGTCGAGACAAACAGTTAAGGCACAAAACCATTCCTTTGGTTAAGGTGCAATGGTCGAGACACGGAGTAGAAGAAGCGACGTGGGAGTTAGAGGAGGATATGCGTTCGAGGCACCCCGAGCTTTTTGATTCTTAAGTTTCGGGACGAAACTTTATTTTAGAGGGGGAGAATGTAATATCCGTAACTTTCCATTTTTAGCAGTTTCCATTTTTGGTGTATGTCTATTTTTATCGACTCGCTTGTAACCGTTTCGACATTTTGAATCTACTTTATTCTTGGAGTTTTTCCATTTGGACGAGTTTTGGTGATGTTTTCACGTGATTTCATTTTATGATATGTTTTGCCGTATGAACGTTCGATTCTCGTAAAACTCGTTCATTTCCGTTGTTTCTTGGTTTGTACAAGTTCGTATGATTGAGTTGGTCGTGTTGAGACTTTCGGTTTGCAAATCCGACGCTGTATCGTGATTTTCAGGCATTTGGGCGATTTTCGTAATTTCCTATAAGTTTAGGGAATTTCATATTCGTTGTCGTATTTCGGATTCCCGGGTAGTCGGATTGATGTTTTCTTGTGATCTTTAGACTCGTCATCAAATATTCTTCGTAGTCGTATTTTTGGTTTGATAGCAGGTCCGGGTTTTGGGGTCGTCCGGAATCGTTTGGACAGCAGCTGCCAGAACTGCTGTCCAGTAGGGTGTTACGACCGTAACACCCAGAAGTTACGGCCGTAAGTTGGCCATGTTACGGCCGTAAGTTGGCCATGTTACAGCCGCAAGTATCCTATGTTACGGCCGTAACAGCCCGCTGTTTTAAAACAGCGGTCAGAGGTTAACACCTCATTTTCTATCTCTTTTCTTTCGTTTTCTTCTCGGGGCGACTCCAGAGGCGATTTCCTTCGGTTTTGATCGGAGAATTCTTCATGTTCCATCACCTTAGAATCGTATTAGCATATCACCATCAGCATAATCATCCTCCATCGTCCGAATCCGAGGTATTTTCTTCAGGAACCCTAACTTGTCTAATTTGGGGGTTTTTCGGGATTCTAGGGATTAGTTCCGAATTGTTCAATTATGTTATGATATTCCTTACCGATTGTGGTTATTGGGTGATTCCAAATCCATTTTCCTTGATTTTAATTCGTGAATTATCAATACGGGGAGATTTTGCGTAAACCCTCGCCCGTATCGATTGAACGTCTATTGTCGTGAATTGTAATCGGGGTTATGGGAGTATTCCTTTCGATTTTTGATGTCCGTTGGGACTGAGTTATGTTAATTCTTCGTTAGGAACCGTCATCTTCCACTCGGATCATCCATAGTCGTTTTTCACTTCCGACTCTTCCAAAATGTCACAAAGGCAAGTACTTTACATTTGTTTACATGTTCTAGTATTTGAATTATGGCTGTATCGTGGTTGTTGTGGATGGATATGTGTATGTTCACCTAGGGATGGTCCGACGGGGCCTCTAGGGATACGTATTGCCGTGTGTGTGCGTATCACGAACTGTGGTTAACCACCCAGGGATGTCCGACGGGGCTCTGCGGGGTACGGTGGCCGTGAGTCTCGTACCAAGGTTAACTTTGAATTATAATTGTTGGAGATAATGTGTTTTGTGATTGTACATCGTAAATATTCCGGAATATAAAACGTTTTCTAAAATGACTTTTGGCGCATATATTCATCTGATTAGGATGTAGTTCAAATGGATTGTACTTGCACTAGCAGTTGTCGCTAACCCCTTAAATGGGGGAAATACTTTTTGTATTTCAGGTATTGATCGTGGGGACAAGCGAGCACCCGAGCCGTATGAGGATGATGGGCAAGCATGATATTGTCCAGTAGTTGATTATTGGTGTTCTGTCTGTCAGTTATTATTGATGTCTGATTTTGGGATTTCTGTATTATAAAATTGGTTTAAGTACTCGAGTACTTCCTGTTTGAAATTGTTAATGTTGTGTTCCCGTTTTGGGAAATGGATTTGATGTCAGACTTTATTTGTCGGTTTGTAGTCTTTTATTTGAATTGTCGTTTTATTGCTGATTGCTTGTCGTTGTCGATTGTCGTGTTTGGTACGTTAGCCTGGTGGATTCCACAGTGTGGGGTCCACGGTGCTGTAATATGCCCTGAATGTCTTGGGGGTGTTACACAGTGATCGAACAACAACGATCAAACAACAACGATCGAACAACAACGATCAGACACCAACGACCGAACAACGATGATCGAGCAACAATGATCGAACAATAATGATCGAATAACAACGGTTGAACATTGACTCCGAAGTTCACACTTCAACTCGAGATATTAAAAGAACTTGTAGAAATTAAAAGACGTTAATTTCGTACAAGGTTTACAAGAATCGAACCAAACTTGGAAAAGTCGCAACGATAAACAGATTGACCCGAAACAAAGTCACAACCCGTTCGAACAATAACTACCGAGATGCCGAATAAGTTCAAAAAGTACCAACGAACATGAGCGAGTTGATAGAATCGAGAAAGAGAAAATGCAGAAGTCAAAAATAATACGGGTATTTCATTCGACTGCTTATAAAAGAAGTGTCATCCCCGAAACTCACAACAACGAAAGCAATGTGACAACACAAGAAGCAACCTACAGAAACATCTTTCAAAGCCCTCTCAAAGCCGATCCTCATAACTGTGCTGAAGTTCGTACCCCGGAAGACTCGGTAACCAACTCACAAAACAACATACCGGAGATGCCAACTCAGCACAACATATCCACGTAAGGTAACCCACATACACCAAATCAGGGCAACGACGGCATACCTTCGGCGATTTCAACGGCCCGAATGATAATCAACACACAATCACAAAACATCATGAAATAATTACAAATGTACACAATCATACAAACCCAGGCTCTAACAGCTCGCACAGGTGCGATAGCACGCAAATCACCACAAAACGACAACATTAAAGATCAACATCACACCTCTCACAGAGGGCTAACACAACAAATGCGTGGCGAACCACTCAACGCTCACACCACCAATTCAATCACAACTCGGGGGTTAACACCCTAACGAAAGTGCGAACATCATACATACATTCCCGGACCACAAACAGGAACGATAGGTTTTAAAAACGAAAACCATCTTTTCGAAAACAATTTTGGAAACATCAATTGATCTTGAGTATCATATTTCGAAAAAGTAATACAAACATGAAGCATCGTTATCGAGACTTTGAAAAACCATCTTGCGTTTAGCCAAAATGAGGAGATTTTTCTTTTAGTGAAAAAATTTCAGAAATATTCGACCCTCGGGTCTAAGCAAATGCATTTCTAAATCATTGAAAACATCTCAAAATATTTGGTCCTCAAAGTGGAATTTTTTTGAAATATATTGTGGCACTAGAAGACACCTTGAAAGTACCACTAGAAAATAATCCATTTTGAAAGTACGTCTCGAATTTTATTGTCTAAGATACTCAAGGTTTTCAGAAATCCAATAGGCCAGAATGCCCAAAACTCACACGTATCGACATTCGCTTAAACACATCATAGTACACGCATCAAATCGTTCAAAATCAAGACAATACATGTCTTTCCCAGAAAACAAACAGTCAATCATCACAGTTGAAAACCGCCTAGGATCGGGGCGAAACCACTGATCCCATCTCGAGGCCTCTAAGGACCCTCCCAGAGTGAGCAATTCATACACATATACTGTAACACCCCGATATATTCGGAATAATGACAGCGCCGTAAATCCTTTGTATAAGAATTTACAAGGCTAATTTGAGAAATACGAGATAAATACTAAAGTGTTATCAAAGTAAAAGAAGTTCACACCCGAATCGACAAATCAATGAGTCCAATATTACAAAACATCTCCAAACCATCAATAACATAAGCGTACTCGAGTACTAGAAAATAACTATAAAACCAAAATAACATAATCCACATCACTGAGCCACTTCATCGTCATGTCGGTATTGTGGCTGCTTCCCCGCTCCTCGGCTACCTGAACATCAAAACAAATGTCCGCCCCCGAAGGGGTTAGCAAACGATGCTAGTACAAGTACCATAATACATAAATCATCAATGTATCATAAAACATACCAAACGGACTTCCGTCATCGGAATCCAACGATGCGAATCCTCATGATTCCATCAACACAATACAGGGTAATCCAACGATCCAGCGCCCTCGGTATAGATCCCCATGATGATCCCGTCGGACCAACGCATGGTGGAAAACCCGTCCAACGATCCAGCGCCCTCAGCATAGATCCTCATGACCCCCATCGGATCATTTACAATATAAACCATGCAATCATGCATACACATATGCAGTTCAATATGTTCATCAACACGAACAATTGATAACGAATACCACAACAAATCAAAGAAAATAACCTCATGCTCGACAACATTAACAAAACCGTATGCATGATCAAAGTTCCAATATAAACCAAACTCAATATATGATACTTGCCTCGAAAATGGCAAGAATAAAATACTCCAACGAATGTCACGCGTCCGTATGCCACCGCCCCTCGATCGACCCCTATGCAAGGCTCGGACCTTGTTCAAAAAGAGATACAAGGAACTTAACATATTACTCGATACTAACGTACGATCACCGAATACTTATATTAGAATCGTAAAGTAGTGACGTAAGGCCGGTTCATGGTTAGTACACTAGATGAGCGCTGAACCGGAAATGATAATACACTTTTTGAGAGTTGAACGATCATTTCGGAGGTGAAGTACGGATGTTTAAGTGTTCAAGGGTTTACAAGATATTGAAGATTTCAGGTTTAAATATGGGATTCAATTCCAAATTCTCATATGTTCGGCTATTATGATTTTACCACCAATGTTACTCAAGATGACAAGCATGCCCAAGTATTACGCAAGGAAAACGATACTACAGTAATCCGGGTTGAGTTCAAAGACATGGCCGATTTATCATCCTCAAGAACATGAAGAATATTGTCAAAACAAATTCCTCTAACATACATGAATTTCATCAGTGGAACATCGAAGGAGTTCATAAAATCTAACTGAAATCATGCTCATTATTCCAACGAATTAAGGATACTAAGGTTTTCATCCACCGAGGCTAAATCAATACTCTAAGTAATGGAAGAAAAACAAGGTATAATCGGGTTCTAATCTCCAAAATATGGTGCTGGACTCAAAAGATCTTTAACTAGTCCAATGATTTCCTAAACAAGCTCAAAGCATAGCTAAGAACATAAATTCTAGCTTGGTGAATCGTAACATATCTTAAACGGAAGGATAAGTTGGAATAACTTGATGAACTCTATGCCCCAAAGCTAGAACACCGATCCTCAAAGCCCCTTCGTCTTCAATGATGTGATAGGAAGCTGATATGAAGGTTGAAGATGGAGAGGGTAACTCTCAAAGTCGCGGAATTTTGTTGTGGGTTGAAGTGGAAGTCTGAAAATGACAGAGGGTGTTGTCCTATATATAGAAAATGGTTATTAGCGCGCGCTACTCCTTCAAATTAGCGTGCGCTAACGGCCGGTCGATCTGTCTCGGCGTGTCTGGTATAGCGACGCTAAACAAATTTTTACGTGTGCTAAAATCAACGATTAGCGTACGCTAACAACTATTTTTAGCGTGTGCTAACGACTGAACGAAGGTTCAGTGACCTCACTGTACTAGACTTAGCGTGCGCTAGCCTCATGACACTAGCGTGCGCTAAGTACCATTGACTCGACTTTCCCAGAAAGCCGTCCAGGTTCATCCCGACATAATCCCAACGAAATCCGTGGCCTGATCTCACCTACCAACATGTCTCAATCATGCTGACTACGTGTAGCGCGCGCTAAGGTTCATACATAGCGTGCGCTACGAAACCCAAATTAGCGTACGCTACGCTTAGTCGATAGCGTGCGCTACAAGTGCAAAAATCACAATTGAACACATTCATGAAATCATACGCTCAACAACACTGGATCATGAAATACGGAGAATAATACTCAGATCAAAATGCAACAAATACAATATCATAAGGTTCAAATACACATCAGAAATCTCGGGTATTACATCCTCTCTCCCTAAAAAGAAGTTTCGTCCCAAAACTTAAGATGAAAACAACTCTGGATATCTAGCCTTCATATTGTCCTTCGTTTCTCAAGTGGCCTCCTCGACTCCATGTCAAGACCATTGCACTTTAACCAAGGATATTGGTTTATTCCTCAATTGTTTGATCCTACTCTCAAGTATTCTGATTGGTCTCTCTTCGAAGGTGCCGTCATTAGCTATCTCGATTTCGCCAAAATCAATGATATGACTGGGATCTGGTATATATTTCCGTAACTGGGATACGTGGAATACATTGTGAATGTGACTCAGTGATGGTGGTAAAGCCAACCTGTATGCTAATTCCCCAACTCTTTCGAGGATCTCAAATGGTCGGATATATCTCGGACTTAGCTTTCCTTTCCTCCCAAAACGGCAAATCCCCCGGGTAGGAGAAACCTTCAATAGTACATGATCCCCAATCTCAAACTCCAACAGGCGACGGCGCACATCTGCATAAGATTTCTGTCGACTCTGGGCAGTCAACAGTCTTTCTCGAATTAGAGCTACCTTCTCTTGAGTCTGGACTATCAACTCTGGTTCCGTCCCAATCAAATCAGAAGAATCATCCCAACACAGGGGCGATCTACATCTTCTTCCGTACAACGCTTCAAACGGTGCCATCTTAATGGAAGTATGCCAACTATTGTTGTAGGTGAATTCAATCAAGGGCAAATGAACCTCCCAGTCGGTTGACCAATCTAAAGCACAAGCTCTAAGCATGTCTTCCACTGTCTGAATAGTCCTTTCGGACTGGCCGTCCGTCTGAGGATGATAAGCCGTGCTAAAGTTCAGCTTGGTTCCCAAAGCCCTGTGAACTGCCTTCCAAAAGTGCGACACGAAACGACCATCTCGATCCGAGATAATGGTCTTCGGTGTACCATGCAACCAAACTATCTCTGAAATAAACACTCGTGCTAATTTCTCGGGTCCCCAAGTGTCTTTAATACCCAGGAAATGAGCCGACTTGGTTAATCGATCAACTATAACCCAAATCATGTTCATTCCCGTCTTGGTCCATGGCATACTGGTGAGAAAGTCCATCGATATATCCTCCCACTTCCACTCAGGGATCGGAAGTGGCTTCAACATTCCGGCAGGTCACTGATGTTCAATCTTAACCTGCTGACAAGTCAAACACTTCAAAACGTATTCTGCTACGTCCTTCTTCATATTTCCCTACCAGAAATTTTGTTTTAGATCCTTATACATCTTATTGCTGCCCGGGTGAATAGAATAGGGCGCGCTGTGAGCTTCCTTCAGAATTGTCTGTCTCAAAACATCATCGTCGGGAACGAAAAGTCGACTCTGAAATCTCAGAACTCCATCATCTTGTATCACGAATCCTGGGGCCTTTCCTTTCTTTACTTCGTCACATAACCGAAGAATCAGATAATCGTTCAACTGCTTGGATTTGATTTCCTCGACTAGTGACGAGGTTAGTTCCATCACATATAGTTGCCCTTGGATTTCTGGTGACCATACTTCAATCCCTTCGCGGATCAGTTCTCGTTGAATGCTGGTTTGGGACGTAAGTGCTTCCAACACTCGAAGAGAAATAGGTTTACGGCTCAGTGCGTCGGCTACCACGTTTGCTTTACCCGGATGATAGAGGATTTCCAAGTCGTAATCCTTGATCAATTATAGCCATCTTCTCTGTCTCATGTTTAATTCCTTCTGACTAAAAATATACTTGAGGCTCTTATGATCTGTAAAGATCTAACAATGAGTGTCGTATAAATAATGTCGCCAAATTTTCAAAGCAAAGACTACAGCTGCTAACTCGAGATCATGAGTCAGGTAATTAATTTCGTACGGTTTCAACTATCGAGAGGCATAGGAAATCACCTTATCCTTTTGCATTAACACATCCCAGACACTGATTCAAAGCGTCGCTGTATACCATGAATCCCACAGTTCCATCTGGTAACGCTAGTATAGGCGCTGTCGTCAGTCTTCTCTTAAGCTCATCAAAACTCGCCTGGCATTTCTCATTCCACATGAATTTCTGAGTCTTCTGCAACAGTTGGGTAAGTGGACGAGCGATTTTGGAAAATCCTTCCACAAAACGGCGATAATATCCGGCAAGTCCTAAGAAACTTCGAACTTCTTTCACGTTGCTAGGAGACTCCCATTACAAGATTGCTTCGACTTTCTTCGGGTCCACCTGAACTCCGTCCGCTGATACCACATGCCTAAGGAAGGTTACTTCCCTAAGCCAGAACTCGCATTTAGAAAGTTTCGCATAAAGATGTTCATTCCTCAAGGTGCTCAAAACAATACGCAAATGCTCAGCATGCTCCTCTGTGTCTTTCGAATAGATCAAGATGTCATCGATGAAGACTACCACAAATTTATCTAGGTATTGTAGGAATACCCGATTCATCAATTGCATAAATACCGCAGGAGCATTGGTAAGTCCGAATGGCATTACCACAAATTCATAATGCCCGTACTGGGATCTGAAAGCATATTTCGGTATATCCAATTCCTTAATCCTCAACTGATGGTATCCTGATCGTAAATCAATCTTCGAGAATACCCTTGCCCCTTGTAGTTGATCAAACAAGTCGTCGATCCGAGATATATGATACTTGTTCTTGATCGTTACCTTGTTTAGCTCCCTGTAATCAATACATAATTGGAGGGATCCATCTTTCTTCCGGACAAAGAGAACGGGAGCTCCCCAAGGAGAAACGCTTGGTTGAATGTAACTCTTCTGCAATAATTCCTCCAGTTGCTTCTTTAGTTCATACATCTCGGTTGGCGCCATACGGTATGGTGCTCTGGAAATAGGAGCGGCTCCAGGCTCTAATTCGATGTTAAACTCTACTTCTCTCATGAGGTAACCTGTAGTTCGTCGGGAATACATCCGAGAATTCATTCACAATCGGAATAGATGAGAGCTCTACTCCTTCCTCTTTCCTCATGGCATAACACCAAAGTCCATGACATCCCTGCTTCAGTAATTTCACTGCTTTCATCGCTTTGATCAATTTTCCCGAGCTTCCCGGTCTCCATCCTCTGAATAAGTGTTCAGATCCGTCATCAGCAATGATAGAAATGACTCTCTTTCGGTAATTCAAAATAGCTCCATAACGGTTGAGCCAATCGTCTCCGAGAATTAAATCGTCACCATGGATGTCAACTACAATAAGATTCGATGGCCAATCTCTCCCTCCTATAGACATTGGAAAATCTCTATTTTCTAGGGTTCCCACAATTCTCTCTCCGCTCGGCAAACCCACAACATATGGTTCACAATCAAATAAACACGAGATTTTCAAACGATTAGCACAATTCAATGATATGAAAGAATGTGTAGCTCCTGAATCGAATAAGACACTAACTGGTTGCAAAAGGATCTGAATCGTACCTGATGCAACAACAGTGTTCTGATCGTCTGACTTCTTCATCTCGTAAATACGCGGAGGAACGGACCCAGCGTTGGATGCCTCTATTTTCCCAACATTCGGCTGTTGGAAACCACTCTGCTGCGTCTGGTTTACACTTGTATCCTTTGGAACCGGTGCAGGAGTGCGAGTACCAAAAGATTGAGCCGCATTTCCACAAAATGTTGCGCGATGTCCTTCCTGTCCACACTCGAAATAGGTCACAGCAGGTGCGAAACAATCACGTCGAACATGCCCCGTTTTGCCACAGTTATAACATTTCCTCCCTGCGTCTGAAATGGTTGGTGCTGCCCGGAACTTCTTTCCACCTCGAGAAGGATGCGGAGGCCTCCTTGATGAATGAAATGAGGACTGGCCCTTGCGGGGCCCACTACTCGGGGGTTAGCAAAATTCCACTATTTTGCTAGTGCAAGTACAAAGTGCAAATACGAGTCATACAAATCATATTCCACGAATAATAATAATCGGGAATCCTCAAAGATTCAGACATAACGAGAAATACTTCCCGATGCAAGAGTTTGAGTAAAACTTTCTAAAACCGAAAGATCACAATTCAAGGGAAAACAGTTTACAAAGTGGTTTAATATGCCATCGGGAGTTTTAATAGAAAACAACTTAGGATTATCAAATCCTTCTCTTTCCAAAAAAAAAAACAAAAGACGAAAGGAGTCACCGCCCCAAAGGTTTACTTTCCGTAAAACGACATTTACCAAACAGTTGGGATCTCAACCCAAATCTCATCAAATCACAGTACACGAGAACAATAGCAAGGTCCATTTTCCAACTTCAAAACCCCACAATTAAAGGACTAAACACAAACGACAAAAATACTCTAGTGCCATCCTAGCCAAGTAGGACAAATGAACACCTTACCTCTTACACACTTAGTCAATGCATGCAATCATGAAAACAAGGGTTGAATCACATATTTCCGGAAACGCCATAATCCAAATCACATTGTAAAATGCACCACAATTAACCATCGATCCACGTCTATGTGGACCCCTACCGAGACCCCATCGGATCTAACCCGTAGTGGTTAAAAGCAAGGTCGTCGATCCACGTCTCTGTGGACCCCTACCAAGACCCCATCAGATCTAACCCGTAGTGAGCATACACACACACACCCATTACTCATGCAATACTAATATGCTAAGAATGTAAGTTCATTAAGAATACTTACTAGAAATGGCCACTTACTCGACACCATTATCATACTCATCACAACACAACAACAAAATTAACACGGAATACTCAATTCCATAACTTTAAACAACAGGGTATCATTAAAGCCCTCAACGTTCAAAATAATCAAATCATAACAAATTCTCAAAACACACCGTTCGCAAGACACACACGCATTTTGAAAGAGAGCCTTTAACGAGGCCAAATCGAATCCTTTGAAAATTTATTTCGAACAACCAAACAAACACACCAAGACGATCAACGATCATCATATCCACAAAATAAGAAATGTATGAACAAGGTACTTGACTCGAATAATCACAACGCGGAGAATCGACCGAAGTGAGGAGGCTCAAACCGACTACGAACCCGCCGACTCCGCCGAACGCCAACTCGTGACAATAAACTACGAAGGACAATAGCAACAATGAAAAAGAATTCCCAAGTACGACCTAATGCCGCTGAATTCAAGGAACAAACGACGAAAGTTCAAGGGTTTCCCCCAAAACGGCCAAGAACACGAATCGACAAAAACATGAAAATGGAATTCCCAACCGAAATATGGATGTTCAATCCATAGGATATGTTTAACAACATCATATAACAACAATCGATTCATCAAAAACGAATGGAAAACGAAATCAAGAACAAATCCCCCAAAAAGTCAACTCTAGGGATTCAAGAAAAAAATACCTTGATTCGGCGAAGAACAATGGATTAGATGATGATAGTCCACACTAGGAACAGAATACTTAATCTCCCAAAAATTTCCACGGGCAAAACTTGAAGAATCGCTCAAAAACTCTCCAAACTCTCGCTGCGGACGGAAGGAGGAAAAAAGGAAGAATGTCGCGAATGCAAGATCAACTGAGGTTTATAAAACCTTACCCTTCGTTACGTACGTTAACATGCCGGTGTTAACGTACGTTACACTCATTACGTACGTAACACTCGAGTGTTAGCGTAGTAATGACTTGGCAGGACAATCTGTCCAAAACACTGGGTTCGCTAGCGTATGCTACGCCAGAGAGTTAGCGTACGTTACAAAAGGGCTTTACGTACGTAGCAGCGGGAGTTAACGTACATAATGGTCTGGCAGAACAATCTACCCAATCTTCCGAAGTCCGTAACGTACGTTAGCTCTGAGGCATTACGTACGTAATGGAGGTGCCGATAGCGCACAAAGAAAGCATGCATAACGCACGTTATGCATGCAGCAGCTCAACACTGATGAACGAAGATAGCTGCACCGGGCGGTCCGAAAGCGAGACGCAACACAAGAGCAAAATTCAACGCGCAGATACGAAATATTCACGACGACGAAGCTGAATGTTACAGGAGAATAAAATTCCGACTACCGAGGAATCCGAAAAACGACAAGGAAAGTAAAATTCCCCAAACTTATAGGAAATTACAAAACGACCCAGACGTCCGGAAATCACGATACGATGTCGGATCAATAAACCGAAACTCACAACACGCCTAACAAAGTTAAACGGTCTTACGGGAAACTCGAAACAGCAATTTCGAATGAGATTCTCAAGAATCGAACTCAAGTGCGAAAAAGTCGCTAAGAAGCACGGAACTCAAGAAAACGACACCGAAACGAACTCGGATGTCAAAAAGTGCAGAATTAAATATTCTCATAATGACAAAACGGTCACAAGCGAGTCGTCAAAACGGACTCCCGCCAAAAAAAAAAAAGAAAATTACCGAAACTCGAAATTGCGAATATTACAAAATGTCAAGAACGAGGTTGGATACAGATAACAAATAAATGCATAAAAAACACAATAGATCACTTTTGCACCACATTCTTGATACTGCTCCTCAAAATCCCACCATGATGAAAATATTTTTTCCATTTATATATTTTGTAATAGAGCAATATAAACTAGAGAATAACATATGCTTTGAACGCGTCCCCGTCTTGCAGGCTACACTCCAGAACTTCAAAAGATACGGATGTCTCGATACGTATATCAATCTATAATGTGTGATAGAGAAAAATAAATTACAAAAAAGGGCAAATAATTATCCAACAGTTTTAAAAAAGCGGAATAAAGAAAATTAAACAAATATAAATACAATATATACAAAGAAAAGCTTGGGGGTTTGGAGGCTTACGAACTGATAGGAAAATTTCCAGGAGGATTTAGGGCGGAGAATAAGCGGCGCGGTGCTGTGGCGCAAGGCGGCAGAAGGGGTTGCGGGTTTCGAAGAGAAGAGGCTCGCCGGAGGGAAGTGTAGCGCTGGAGGCAAGAGGCTGACCTAAGGGAATAAGTGCGGCGTTTCTAATGCTGCTGTCTAACAGGGCGGAGGGAAAATGAGCGCCGAAGATGTTATAACTAGGTGCTGCTGGCCGAAAGAAAGAGCAGTGCTGCTTATTGGGAAATGGTCTCAAAGATCCCAACAATCCCTCCTAAAGAACAATAATAGAGAAAAATAAATAACACAAGAATATATCCAAAATCGAAGAAAAATCACGGGCCTCCATAGAAAAAACTCCACTATATGATAAATAATTACAGCCACATAGACTAATCTCTCAAGACAACCCCCAATTACACCAACACTCTCCAAAGATTTAACTCACACATTTCACACTCTAAGACAAGAGAAAGAAAGAAAGAAGAATTAAATACTTAAAGTGTATTTAATTGGTACACTTAGAAACCAAAACATTGGACTCCTTTTATAGGCATGGAGACCACTCCACCTTTTCTTCTTTTACCGACGTGGGACAAGGACTCCACATTTTATTTTAGCCAAACTAAACAATCTCCACCTTGGATAAAATAAAAGAAAACTTCACCGTCTTCACCCACAATCTATTGTCTTCACCAGCAATCATGATTCTTAAACCAAAGAATCACCATTCTCAAAATAGAGAATAACCTACTCCACCATATGAGTAGAACACTTAGAACAAATCCGTCTAATAATTTTAACCACTTAGAATCAACCATTCTAAGAATTTCCCTCGGCACATGTCGAAAAACTTGCTGAAATGTTTATGGTACAACTTCCCTGTTGGCCACCAGAAGTTCATCAGCCCTCGACATCAATTTTCACCACACATCTTGCATCAATGCCAACCCAATGCCCATATATAAATTCGTGAACCCGCTAATCAAAATGACACATCCCTTTCCATGGTAACGGGCATACCATGAGGATGCCAACTTCTCAAAAGAATTCTTCACCGTCAGTGACGACGGAGACATTATTAGCAGAATTGGAGCATTTTGCCGAATTCGCTCCACCTGGACAATTTCTTTTAACATGTCCAGATTTCCCACACTTCCATCACATCGGAGTCCTCAAAGGTTTTTTCTTCTTCTCGTTACTACATATCAAAACCGCACATTCTGATCAAGTATTGCTGCTACCTTCTAGTCTTTTCTCCTCAGATAGGAGTTTGCTAGTAGCATCTTCATACTTCAGGGTCTCTTTCACGTACATCAGAATAGGCTTCATATGTTCATAAAAAGATGGCAAAGATAATATAAGCCTTAACGCTTTATCTTCATCTTCCACCTTCACTCCAATAGCCTCCAGTTCCGAAACAATATTATTAAGAACACTTAGATGATCTGAAATTTTTGTACCTCAATCCATACGTAATGTATGAAATTGCTCCTTGAGATACAACCGATTTGAGATGCCTTTGCCTTGTTATAACTGTTCAAGCTTCTCCCAAAGCTCATTTTCCGTTGATAACCCATGCACATTAGCTAGCACACTCTTTGCAAGACACAAATGAATGGCATTAGCCGCTCTCAGATCCAAATCTTCCCATTCTTCATCATCGTTTTTATTGGTCCGCTTTTATCACCGCTGGAAACAGGGGCAGATTTCCCCTTTAACTCTTTGTGTAACCCTGATTGAATCAACACATCATTGACTTGAACTTGCCACAAGCCAAAATTGACCCTTCCATCAAACTTCTCTACATCGAACCTCATGGGACTGAACTTTGACATCGTATCTGTATCTTAACCTGAAATACCAAGATACCCAAATACGACCAATAGAAATTCGTTTCTGATGTGGAAGATCAGACAAAGCTGCAACCACAGAGCATAATACGAACCTCTAAGACCGAGACCTCCCCCGAACTTGTCTCCCATACCACTTGTTGGGAAAATGGCCTCAAAGATCCCCAACAACCCTCCCAAAGAACAATAATAGAGATAAATAAATAACACAAGAATATACGTGGAAACTCCAAAACCGGAGAAAAACCGCGGGCCTCGAGAGAGAAAACTCCACTATATTACAAATAATTACAGCCACATAGACTAATCTCTCAAGCCAACCACTATTACACCCACACTCTCCAAAGATTTAACTGTAACACCCCCAAGTTATTCAGGGAATATTACAGTGCCGTGAGCCCCGCCGTGGGACCCACAAGGCTAAACATATGCCGAACTATAAATTTTGACCGAGAAGGTCTACATACAATGGAATGAAGAACAATACAAAGGGTATTCAAAACATATCCAATGTATCCAAAGACATCACAACACAAATCAATACCTCGGCAAACGCAGGCCGGAACATCAAGGAAAATGGAAAACAATACTCGAGTATTCAATAACCATTCCAGTAGAACAACATTGAATGGAGAAACACAAAACATAACCGGAGGAAAGACACAGTATCACACTTGCCCATCGTCTTTATGCCGACCCGATACCTGCCTGTCCGCTCTCCTAGAACCTGAAATACATAAAAAGTATTTCCCCCATAAAGGGGTTAGCCGTCGAATAGCTAGTGCAAGTATATCAAGTATGAAACACAATACTCCTCGATAATAAAGTAAAGGTAACCGTCAATTCATCAATTCAAGACTAGTATTCCAAAATAACTAAATCTCATAGCATCACAACAATGCATACATGATCAACCATGGAACCGCACCAAAGGCTACGGAACCCTCAGGGGACTTGTCGGCCCGCCCCAGAGTGGTTAACCCAAATTATCCTTGGAATCGCACCAAAGGCTACGAAACCCTCAGGGGACCTGACGGCCACCCCAGAGTGGATATAAATAAACATGCCATTCATATATCTTACTTTCAAAGTCGAGAACGTGCAATCATAAATGTATACTTGCCTTTGAGACATCGAGAAATTGAACGGAAAAGAGTATGAGTTCGGTAGGTCCAAGAACGCGCTTCCGACACCTAAACGATTCATAAGGGATATGATAATCAATAATCTATACTCATAATTCACGAAGAAACTCCCGAAACCCGTCTACGATTCACGAAAATACAAGGGTTAACAACTAGAGTTTAGAAAATCACTCAAACCCTCACAAGTCCGAACATGGCACAAACCAATCTGTAAAATCACAGGAAGAGCATTTATACGGGGTAGATACATCATAATTTCAAGGTTCTCAAGCTTCAAAATGGATAAATCGGACGAATATAGGAAAACCCCAAAATTACCAAAAAATAGGGTTCTAAGGATTTTCACCTTGATTTGGACGATAAAATGGATTAGATGATGTGTAATCCTTGTTCTCTAACCAAAGATGTTGATGTTTGAATATGGATCCCTTCCAATCGCCCAAAATTGCCTCTCGCGAGCTTCTCCCATCGAAAATAAGTGAAAAGGATGAAAAATGACGAAATGGAAGTCAACTGTCCAATATATACCCGCCCAGTCTAGCGCACGCTACGCCACGATTATTAGCGTGCGCTTGCGAGGTTACCGGGTAGTCCAGTGACCTCTGCCGGCCCCATTAGCGTGCGCTAATCGCCTTATCTTAGCGTGCGCTAGCCAAAGACGGTGTCCAGAAAACTTAAGTCCAGAACCAACTGTCTTCTGCCCTGCTCGAGTCTTAGTGTGCGCTACCGCTATGGCACGCAGCTCTGCTAGCGTGCGCTATCCGAAGACTACCGTACGTTACTAAATAGTCCAGAAAACCTGACAACCTCACTGCCTCTGCCAACCAGCCCGTTAGCATGTGTTACAGATGGTTGTTAGTGCGCGCTACTGACCACGAATAGCGTGCGTTAACGAAATCCTAGCACGCATTAACTGCCAGTCCAGAAAGTAGTATGAGTTACTGGTTCTGGTCCCTTAGCGCGCGCTACGGCTCAAAACTAGTGTGCGCTACTGAAGCAGAATTAGCGTGCGTTAGCCTAGGCCTTACGTGCACTATTTCTCTGACCCAGAACACTTCTGCAAGGTCTAAACAGCATGATCGTGATCCAAACAAGATACGAAACTCTATAACAATATCAACAACATCACCAAGAGTTTACAGAGCGACAAAATAAGAAGAACGACAAGGTCAAACAGTCAATAAAAAGTACGGGTATTACATTCTCTCCCTCTAAAAAAGAAGTTTCGTCCCGAAACTTAAGAAATAAAAACGGGGTACTCTGACCGTATCTTCTCTTCCGTTTCCCAAGTCGCCTCCTAGACTCCATGTCTCGACCATTGCACTTTAACTAGTGGAATGGTCTTATGCCGAAGTTGTTTCTCGCGACGCTCAAGTATCTTCACGGGTCTCTCCGTAAAGTTAATATCCTCGGCTACGTCAATCTCACTATAGTCGATAACGTGGCTTGGATCCGGTATGTACTTTCTCAACTGAGACACATGAAAAACACTATGGACGTGACCCAAAGCTGGAGGCAATGCCAAGCGATAAGCTAAATCTCCAACTCTGTCCAAAATCTCAAAAGGTCCGATATACCTCGGACTAAGTTTCCCCTTTTTCCCGAAATGGAAAACCCCTCTGGTCGGCGACACCTTGAGTAAGACATGATCCTCCACTTCGAACTCCAAGGGTCGATGACGAGTATCAGCATAAGATTTCTGACGGCTCTGGGTAGTCAACAATCGGTCCCGGATAATAGAAATCTTTTCCTTAGTCTCCCTCAACATATCCGGTTCCGTTCCAATTAGCTCTGAAGCCTCATCCCAACATAATGGCGACCTACATCGCCTACCATAGAGTGCCTCGAATGGCGCCATTTTGATCGACGCATGCCAATTATTATTGTAGGCAAACTCGATCAACGGTAAGTGAAGCTCCCAATCATTACTCTAATCTAAGGCACAAGCTCGCAACATATCTTCCAATGTTTGAATCGTCCTCTCTGTCTGACCGTCCGACTGAGGATGAATGGAAGTGCTCAATCTCAACTCAGTACCCAAAGTCTAATGAACGACCTGCCAAAAATGTGATACGAAATGACCGTCTCGATCAGAAACAATGGTCTTGGGGGCACCGCGCAACCTTACGATCTCAGTTATAAAAGTTCGAGTCAATCTATCCGGTCCCCAAGTATCCTTAATACCCAAGAAGTGTGCAGACTTGGTCAACCGATCGACAATTACCCAAATCATATTCATTCCGGCCCGAGTTCTCGGCATGCCAGTGATGAAATCCATAGAGATGTCTTCCCACTTCCACTCAAGAATGGGAAGCGGCTTCAACAACCCCGCTGGCCGTTGATGTTCGATCTTGACTTGTTGACACGTCAAGCACCGTAGTACAAATTCCGTGACATCCTTCTTCATGTTGTTCCACAAAAAATTTCGTTTCAAGTCCTTATACATCTTACTCGTCCCGGGGTGGATTGAGTAAGGCGTAGCATGGGCTTCTCGAAGAATTCTACGCCTCAACTCTACATCATTCGGAATACAAAGTTTGCCCTGAAATCTCAGAATACTATCCTCGTGAACCATAAAGCCAGGAGCTTTTCCTTTAATTACATCTTCCTTCAGTTGAGAAATCATTGGGTCACTCCACTGTTTCCCTTTGATGTCGTCAACCAAGGACGAAGTAATTTCGAGAGTACACAACTGTCCCTATACTAGTTGAAGCCAAACTTCTATCCCTTGCTCGATTAAATCCTGACGAATCTTTGTCTGAGATGTAAGAACCTCGAGCATTTGAAGAGATGCCGATTTGCGGCTCAAAGCATCCGCGACGACATTGGCTTTTCTGGGGTGGTAAAAAATTTCCAAATCGTAATCCTTTATCAACTCTAACCAACGTCTCTGTCTCATATTCAGCTCAGTCTCACTAAAAATATGCTTCAGGCTCTTGTGATCGGTATAAATCCGACACGGAGAACCATACAAATAATGCCGCTAAATCTTCGTGAGTAGGATAATTCATCTCATGTGGCTTTAGTTGCCGTGATGCAAAAGCTATCGTCTTATCATGCTGCATAAGCACACAGCCAAGACCTTGACCTGAAGCGTCACTATAAACTGCAAAGCCCTCACTACCATGTGGTAAAGTTAAAATCGGCGCCGAAGTCAAACGTCTCTTCAGCTCATTGAAGCTCTGTTGTCTCTCATCCGACCAAACAAACTTTTCGGTCTTCTGGAGTAATTTCGTAAGTGGCCGAGCGAGTTTCGAGAACCCCTCGACAAACCGACGGTAATACCCAGCAAGGCCCAAAAGGCTACGAACTTCCTTAACATTTTTAGGCGGTGCCCAATCTAGCACTGCCTCAATCTTCTGCGGGTCTAAACGAACCCCCTCGGCCGAAATCACATGGCCGAGAAACATAACTTCTTCCAACCAGAACTCACATTTTGAGAATTTTGCATAGAGGTACTCGGTTCTCAAAATATCTAGTACCAAACGCAAGTGTCGGGCATGTTCCTCTTTATCTCGAGAATAGATCAAAATGTCGTCAGTAAAGACGACTACACACCTATCGAGATACTCGATGAAAATCTTATTCATTAACTGCATGAATACTGCCGATGCATTAGTCAACCCAAAAGGCATAACTACAAATTCATAATGCCCATACCTCGTCCGAAATGCCGTCTTTGGAACATCGGACTCTCTCACCCTGAGTTGATAACATCCTGATCTTAAATCAATTTTCGAGAAAACTGCAGCCCCCTGCAACTGATAAAATAAATCGTCTATACGAGGCAAAGGGTACTTGTTCTTGATGGTTACTTTGTTCAGCTCACGGTAGTCGATGCACAAATGTAGTGAACCATCCTTCTTTCTCACAAAAAGAACAGGTGCGCCCTAAGGCGAAGCGCTCGATCTAATGTACCCTCTTTCCAGAAGTTCTCCCAACTGATTCTTTAATTCTTGCATCTCGGAAGGTGCCATTCGATAAGGTGCCTTAGAAATCGGAGCCGCATCTGGCTCTAAGTCCACAAAAAATTCTATCTCCCGATCTGGCGGTAATCCCAGGAGATCGTCCGGAAAAACATCGGGATACTCCTTAACAACCGGAATCGAAGAGAAATCGACTTCGTTCCTTTCCGTTTTCAATGCATAACACCAATAGCCCGTACAACCTTTATTCAAAAGTTTTACGGCCTTCATGGCACTAATAAGTAATTTGGATTGGCCCGACTTACGTCCCAAAAATGAGTACTCAGATCCGTCTTTAGTCAACATAGTGATAACCTTGGTACGATAATTCATAATCGCTTGGTGACTATCAAGCCAATCCTCGCCGAGGATCACGTCCTCGCCTACCTTATCAACTACAATCAGATTCGATAACCATTCCATATCGGATATAATTATCGGAAAACGTCTAATCTCCCGGTTCCCCACAATTCTATCCCCGCTAGGTAGTTTCACAATGAAGGGATTACAAGCAGTCATACAAGTTATATTCAAACGGTGTACACACTCCAAGGAAATAAAAGAATGTGTAGCACCCGTATCAAAAAGCACACGGACTGGATGAGATAAAATATAAATGGTACCTGAAGCCACCGCCGCATCGGTTTCGTCTGTTCGACGCATCTCATAGACCTGTGGTCGTACCGAACCGACGCTAGAGTCCCCCTCCAGCCGTTCGACCCTTCCTCGCCCGCCGTAGTGCCGAGATTGACCAATGATTGCCGTTTAACGCCTTGGTCAAGTGGTCTTTGCCGCGAAGCCCGAGTGTCCAAAGTCTGATTTGGTTCGGAACAATAAGCCGCTCTATGTCCCATCTGTCCGCAAGTGTGACACTTCAACGGCGGAAAATTGCATTCCAAATTAACGTGGCCTGGACGACCACAATTATAGCAAGTTACCGTTCGATTTGTGGTGCCCGGAGCAGAACGGAAACCCCTCTTCCCTTTAGCAGAACGTGACGACTGTCTGGTAGAACGGTTAGTCATCTGTGACCTCTGGAATTTGCCACTCTTAGAGCCAGAAAAATTCCCCGCAACCTTATGCTTCTTGGATTCTTCAACGGTATCATTGTCGGGGCTTAACATATCATGGGCTAAAGCTCTATCCTGATACTCCTTTAGTGTGGTGCAAGCAAATCCGGCTATGTACCGTCGTAAGTCCAAATTCATCCGCATGTCAAAATAATGGATCTTATCACGCCCGTTCCGCACTTTATCCTTCACGTGGATCAATTATTGGTTGTACTATACAATTGCTTGCGAAACAGGAATATTTTGCGGTTTAGCCTCAAAAAGGCTCGAATTCGGCCCTTTCGCACCGGCCAAGGACAAAACTCGGCCTCCAAAAGCTCTTTAAATTCATCCCACGTGGCAACACGATCCTGTGGCTTGATGAGTTTCCACCATGTAGCGACTTCCTTGGTGAGGAAATACTGAGCAATCGGTACCTTCCTCACTTTGGGGCAATCAACCGCTTCAGAAATTGTCTCTAACTCCACTAGCCAGTCTTCCGAACCTAACGGGTCTGTGGCACCGCCAAACTGTGGAGGGTGCATACGGATTACATTCTGAAGCAAGGCATCCACGTTCAGGTTCGGATTATTTAGTTGAACAGTTTGGGCTAAAATGGTCATCTGGGTAGCCAATTGTTGAAGTACATTCGCAACTCCAACGTCCGCGCTGTTCCCCTGGCCAGTCGACTGGTCGTGCTGAATTTTGGTGTCAGGATGCATCGAGTTCGACAAACTGGGGTTGGTTGACCCCGCAACAGAACTGAGGGAAACGGCCGCGCCACGTCCTCGTCTACGTCCACGGCCACGACCACGGCCACGGCCCCTACCAGCAGACATACTGAAGAACACACAAGGCACATAAGTACAATTCAATCGCATGTCATCGAAGTGACCGAATCTCAAGAATACCAAAAATAGAAGTAAAACGAATAAGGAAACACCAGAAGAGTAAGAGGTCTTACTAGTACCGGTCGCATTGTGATGATGGCAGAGTAGTGATACTGTGGACAAATGACGACTCAATCGGCCCAAAAGACCGACAGCCTAGGTATCCATAGACCCAAGTTATTCAGGGAATATTACAGCGCTGTGAACCCCGCCGTGGGACCCACAAGGCTAAACATATGCGGAACTATAAATTTTGACTGAGAAGGTCTACATACAATGGAATGAAGAACAATACAAAGGGTATTCAAAACATATCCAATGTATCCAAAGACATCACAACACAAATCAATACCTCGGCAAATGTAGGCCGGAACATCAAGAAAAATGGAAAACAATACTCGAATATTCAATAACCATTCCAGTACAACAACACTGAATGGAGAAACACAAAACATAACCGGAGGAAAGACACAGTATCACACTTGCCCATCATCTTCATACCGACCCGGTACCTGCCTGTCCGCTCTCCTGGAACCTGAAATACATAAAAAGTATTTCCCCCATAAAGGGGTTAGCCGTCGAATAGCTAGTGCAAGTATATCAAGTATGAAACACAATACTCCTCGACAATAAAGCAAAGGTAACCGTAAATTCATCAATTCAAGACTAGTATTCCGGAATAACTAAATCTCATAGCATCACAACAATGCATACATGATCAACCATGGAACCGCACCAAAGGCTACGGAACCCTCAGGGGACTCGTCGGCCCGCCCCAGAGTGGTTAACCTAAATTATCCTTGGAATCCCACCAAAGGATACGAAACCCTCAGGGGAACTGTCGGCCCACTCCAGACTGGATATAAATAAACATGCCATTCATATATCTTACTTTTAAAGTCGAGAACGTACAATCATAAATGTATACTTACCTTTGAGACATCGAGAATTGAATGGAAAAGAGTATGAGTTCGGTAGGTCCAAGAACGTGCTTCTAGCACCTAAACTATTCGTAAGGGATATGATAATCAATAATCTATACTCATAATTCACGAAGAAACTCCCGAAACCCATCTACGATTCATGAAAATACAAGGGTTAACAACTAGAGTTTAGAAAATCACCCAAACCCTCACAAGTCCGAACACGGCACAAACCAATCTGTAAAATCGCAGGAAGAGCATGTATACGGGGTAGATACATCATAATCTCAAGGTTTTCAAGCTTCAAAATGGATAAATCAGACAAATCTAGGAAAAACCCCAAAATTACCAAAAAATAGGGTTCTAAGGATTTTTACCTTGATTTGGACGATAGAATGGATTAGATGTTGTGTAATCCTTGTTCTACGACCAAAGATGTTGATGTTTGAAGATGGATCACTTCTAATTGCCCAAAATCGCCTCTACCGAGCTTTTCCCGTTGAAAATAAGTGAAAAGGATGAAAAATGACGAAATGGAAGTCAACTGCCAATATATACCCGCCCAGTCTAGCGCACGCTACGCCACGATTATTAGCGTGCGCTAGGGAGGTCACCGGGTAGTCCAGTGGCCTCTGCCGTGTTAGAACATTTTGTTCCATACATAAATTAAAAGTGTTTTGATGATTAATGGTGATAAACAAAACAAAACAACGAAGAGACGAAGAAAGCATCAAAGGAAAACGAAGTACAAAATGCTAGAGAAATTCAAAGCTAACGTACGTAACAATACTATGTTAACGTACGTAATATAAGGAAGCTTACATACGTAATGGAAGATGAATAGCGTACGTAACACAGTTCAAACAAGTGAACGTTGGAGGAGTCAAAGTCAGAAAAGCATGCAACGGATGCAACAGATATATGACGTCATCAGTGATGTAATGTTAACGTACGTAACGTAGTCTATGCTAGCGTACGTAAATCAAATGATGAATCTCCCTGGACTGTTTTGTGTAGAGGCTAACGTACGTAACTAATGAAGGTTAACGTACGTAAAGGAGCTTACGTACGTAATGAGATCATATAGCATACATAACGATGGCCCTGGAAGCTAACCGCTAGTTTGATGATGGAGCCTATAAATACCATCCCTATGGTATTGTCTGAGCACAACAACCTTGAGCAAATCGTCTATACTTGTGATATTATTATACACATTCTTGTTGTTGATATTGAGCTTAATTGTAAGTGTTTGAGTGAGAATTCGAGAAAACATACACAAGTGGTAAAAGAAAAGATACAATTGGATTCGGTGTTATTAAGATCAAGGATCCGGCATTATTAGAATCATAATCGATATCTAAGTGAGGTTTATCTTGTACCCATAAAAAGCTAGAGCGGTTGATTCCTTGTCCGATAGAAAAGGAAAATGGTTTAACTTGGACCGACGCAAAGACAAGTACGAGTGGTTTATCATAGACCAATAGAAGACGTGATTGTAACGGTTATACCTCGACCGATAGAAGAGAGGAGAAGAGGTTTTCTTTAGCCTATTGAAAAGATACCGAGAGAGGACGTAGGATTATAGCCGAACCTCTATAGATCCTTGTGTGCTTTAAATTTCCGCACTTGATATTTACGCTTCCGCAACACGGCGCAATATCCGACCCCGTACCTAACAATTGGTATCGGAGCGGTACTTCAATACACGGCTTAACATTCGAGGAGAAAAAGATCCAATGGCGTTTCAATTTGCTCCTGTCGAAGGCCTTGCTGTCAACCGACCACCCTTCTTTGATGGCTCAAATTATTTGACATGGAAGAAAAAGATGTCAATCTTTATTCGTGCCTACGATATAGAGATTTGGAAGATTATTTATCTCGGCCCAAAAGTTCCTATCAAATCCGACGGTACGCTCAAGTCTTTTGAAGAATACGACGATGCCGATTGGAAAAATGACCATCTAAATTGTAAGGCCACCCAACTTTTATTTTGTGCCTTAAATCCCGAAGAGGTCAATCGAATCTCGTCGTGTGAAAGTGCGAAAGAAATATGGAAAATTCTTGAAATCACACACGAAGGGACAACTCAAGTCAAGGAGACGAAGATCAATATGCTTCTCCATGACTACGAGTTATTCATGATGAAGGGTGACGAGTCCATCACCAATATGCTCGACCGATTTTCGGTCATCACCAATGGACTTGCTTCTTTCGGAAAACTATTATCTAGTAGTGAAAAAGTTAAACAAATTTTACGATCACTACCTAGCGAATGGGACGGCACCGTGACCGCGATTATGGAATCCAAAGATCTCAACACGCTCGATTTTAGTGCCCTTGTTGGTTTACTAATCAATTATGAGATTGTATTAAAATCACGAAGTATCAAGCCAAAGTCGAAGGAACGATCGTTAGCCATGAAGGCTAAGATATCTACAAAGAAAGAAGAAATCCCGGTGGAAGAAAGCGATGAAGAAATGGCATACTATGCCAAAAATATTAATAAATTCCAAACTTTATTAAACCGGAGAAAGAAGGATATCTCGAGCGAATCTAAGAAGTTCGACAATTCTTGTCGACTATGTGGAAAACCAGGCCACTTCGCTAAGCATTGCCGAGCTAAACCCAAGAAGGAGGTTCTCGTGGCAACATGGAGCGATGAAGACAAAGAGGACGAATTTATCGAACAAAATAATCTCGCTCTCATGGCCCGGAGTTCGTTCGATGACAGCGACGTCGAAAGCCAGGTTAGTACATCCTCCCGTGATGAACTTTTTGATGCATTTGAATTACTTCATACGGATTTTCAAAATACATTATCGGAAATCAAATTCCTTAAGTCTAAAATTAAATCTTTGGAAATTGAAAATTCCAAAATTATCGAAAAGGGAAAATTTGTTGAAAGAGATCATTCAAAGTGTATTAAAAATGAAAATATTTTGAAGAATGATCTCGCTAAAATCCAAACCAAGCTTAAATCTTTGACAAAGAAATTCTCGCGCAGAAACGAGAAATTTGAACAAATGCTTGGTGTTCAAAAATTTACTTTGAATAGAGAGGGGTTAGGATTCAAAACTCGTTTGAAAAAAGAATCCGTTAATTTCAAAATACCCCATTGCGAAAATTGTTTAAAAATCGGGCAACATATTTCAAGTTGCAAAAGCCCGAGACGGATGATAAAAATTAAGAAAATTTGGGTTCCTAAAGGAACAATCGTTTCAAACATCGTCTACGTTTCTAAACAAAAACCAACTATAGATTGGATCCCCAAATATTGATTTTTTGTATTTTACTCAGGAGGAGTAATTTTTTTTAAAACGGATAATATTTTCAGGGGGAGTTAATACCCTTGTATTTATTTTTGCATATTTCATTATTTATTGAATTTTTTTTTTTTTGGTATTTTACTACATTTTTTTTTTGATGAATGCAAAAAGGGGGAGAGATAGGAGAATGGAGAAATAAGTCGAAAATGTGATTAACCGTGAAAGGGGAGAAAAATCGAAGAAAATCGATAGCATACAAAAAGAATTGGAAAAATGAAGGAGTTGAACAAAAATAAGGAGAAGTCGAAAAATGACAGAAAGAGAAAAATGAGGAGACGTCGAAAAGATGATGAAAAATTAAAAAGGAAAAGGAGAAAAGAAAAGAAGGAGTCGAAAAAGAAATGAGAGAAGAACTAACGAAAAGGACAAAGTCGAAAACTTTGGTCTGTACACATATACATATACTTGTATTTTTGCAGGTAAATCTCATTGACGAAGTTTTGTTTTGTAATCATCAAAAAGAGGGAGATTGTTGGAACATTTTGTTCCATACATAAATTAAAAGTGTTTTGATGATTAATGGCGATAAACAAAACAAAAAAATGAAGAGACGAAGCAAGCATCAAAGGAAAACGAAGTGCAAAATGCTGGAGAAATTCAAAGCTAACGTACGTAACAATACTATGTTAACGTATGTAATATAAGGAAGCTTACGTATGTAATGGAAGATGAATAGCGTACGTAACACAGTTCAAACAAGTGAACGTTGGAGGAGTCAAAGTCAGAAAAGCATGCAACGGATGCAACGGATATATGATGTCATCAGTGATGTAATGTTAACGTACGTAACGTAGTCTATGCTAGCGTACGTAACTCAAATGACGAATCTCCCTGGACTGTTTTGTGTAGAGGCTAACGTACGTAACCAATGAAGGTTAACGTACATAAAGGAGCTTACGTACGTAATGGAGATCATATAGCGTACGTAACGATGGCCCTGGCAGCTAACGACTAGTTTGATGATGGAGCCTATAAATACCATCCCTATGGTATTGTGTGAGCACAACAACCTTGAGCAAATCATCTATACTTGTGATCTTATTATACACATTCTTGTTGTTGATACTGAGCTTAATTGTAAGTATTTGAGCGAGAATTCACGAAAACATACACGAGTGGTAAAAGAAAGGATACGATTAGATTCGGTGTTATTAGGATCAAGGATCCGGCATTATTAGAATCACAATCGATATCTAAGTGAGGTTTATGTAGTACCCATAGAAAGCTAGAGCGGTTGATTCCTTGTCCGATAGAAAAGTAAATGGTTTAACTTGGACCGACGCGAAGACAAGTACGAGTGGTTTATCACAGACCAATAGAAGACGTGATTGTAACGGTTATACCTCGACCGATAGAAGAGAGGACAAGAGGTTTTTCTTTAGCCTATTGAAAAAGATACCGAGAGAGGACGTAGGCTCGTTTATAGCCGAACCTCTATAAATCCTTGTGTGCTTTAAATTTCCGCACTTGATATTTACTCTTCCGCAACACGGCGCAATATCCGACCCCGTACCTGTAACACCCCCAGAATCAAACCGGGAATATTACACGCCGCAGACCTCCTCCATGAAGATCTACCAGGCTATACACTGAATCAACATAATACATTACATGCCAACATGGCAAAATCACGAACCATAAGACCGATTTGGTCTTTCACCACTGCCTTACAAATCAAAATACATAAATTCATCTAGACTCATACCCACACAAAGGTAAAATACTTGTAAACATTAAACAATATGACAGCGGAAAAGACAATACAATGGACTTCGACTAACTGAACCCAAAACTGGCCTTCGTGTTATTAGTATCATTCGTCTTTCATTATTCCTCATACCGATCCTGTGACTTGCTCCCGAAAACCTGTCAGTACCTGGACACAATACAAATATCCACCCCCCGATTACTCGGGGGTTAGCAAAACTCCACTGTTTCGCTAGTGCAAGTATAAAGTGTAAAATACGAGCCATACACAATACATCCCGAGAATACGATAAATGAAATAATCCGCAACTCAGCCAAGACAAAAGACTTCCCGAGATTTCTCATTTAAATAAAATAGTTCGAACCGAAGACGTATAAATGAGACAAGTGGTCGTTTTGAAAATCAATGCAAGATCTCGGGAGTTTTGAAAAACATTAGTAATTGATTAATTCTCAACTTATCGAAAACCACTTAGGGTCACAGCCCAGAGCTTATTTTCCAAAATAC
Source organism: Orobanche coerulescens (assembly GCA_033398695.1). NCBI lineage: Eukaryota > Viridiplantae > Streptophyta > Magnoliopsida > Lamiales > Orobanchaceae > Orobanche > Orobanche coerulescens. The sequence continues at coordinate 60,853,196 of CM065803.1, forward strand.
AAATCCGACAACAAAACATGGGGTCCACGACCCAACTGGCTCGTTTCAAATCATTACCACAGATGAATACACACCACACATTACACTTATGCCATTCTAGCCAAACACCACGATTCGATATATATGAGGTATCTCGACCCCGAGCACACAGCATTGTGATACTCCGGACAGTATCACAATTAATCATCAAAACAGTACATTAACAAGTTTCAACATCACAACTACCCACGCTTGGTAACTCGCTGCCGTACCCATTAGTATCGGCCCTAGAGGTCCCGTCGAACCGTCCCCGGGTGAGAAACCACTTCCGCAGCCATACCCATTAGTATCGGCCCCCAGAGGTCCCGTCAAACCGTCCCCGGGTGGAAGAACAACAACACACGAACCCAAGTCCACTTCTGTGGCCGTACCCATTAGTATCGGCCCCCAGAGGCCACACATGCCATCCCCAGGTGGAAGAACGACAACACATCCACACGTTACAAAACTGCAAGTCTCGAAAGTCAATCACAGTATATATTAGTAGAGGTATCTTACTAGAATGGCCAGTTTATCCAACACATATTCACAACCCAGAACTATAACAATCTACACGGAAGCACAATATCTCAACAGCACCGAAACGACACAACCAATATCACACAAACTTACATATTCGTCGATAACCACGTGACTCCACGCACACCTTTTAACAAAAGATGTGAACTTTACATTTACCGACGACATAATCATACATAATGACATCATACGAAAGTAAGGCGATCCTATACTCAACACTAGCACCCATATTCAATTAAGCATATTAATTCCCAAAACACACGGGTCACCTATAAGAAAATCATGATGGTAAATATACCAGTTCCTTTGAAAAATGATTATAAATATTTATTTAGCACATATCGACGATTAGCAACCATTATATCCACAAAACACGTAATGTATGGGCAAGATACTTGCCTCGAATAAGAACAACGCGGAGAATCGACCGAAGTAGGTTGGCACGAACCAACTACGAACCCACCGACTCCACTGAACGCCAACTCGCGATAGTAAACTACGAAGGACAATAACAAAAATGAAATGAATTCCCTATCACGACTTAAAATCGTTGAATTCAAAGAACAAATGACGAAAGTTCAAGTGTTTCTCCCAAAACGGCCAAGAACACGATTCGTCCCGTCAAAACACGAAAATGGAATTCCAAATCGAAATATGGATATACAATCCGTAGGATATGTTTAACAACATCATTGAACAACAATCTATCCATCAAAAATGGATGGAAAACGAGATCAAGAACAAATCCCCCAAAAAGTCGATTCGAAGGAAATCAAGAAATATACTTTGATTCGACGAAGACAATGGATTAAATGATGTTAAACACAAGAATACTACTAAGATTAATCATACCCATCATGTATTAATCAATAATACGGAACGAATCGGACAAAAACGCAAAAACCCCAAAATTTTTTAAAATAGGGTTCTAGGAAATCTCACCTTGATTCGCTGGATCAAACGATGATATAGGATGATCAATCAATGATATGAACTCAAGAACTTCGTGGATTTGTTGTTCAAAAACATGGTTTCAAGATCCCCAAGGCTCCAGCCGCGGAAGAGAAAGAGAGAAATGGAAAAAATGACCGAAACTGGACTTCTTTGTCACATTTATACTGGTGCAGCCTAGCGTGCGCTAGGCTGCCGAGCTAGCGTACGCTATCGGCCCGGGCCGCAATCTAGAGACTTTCTGGACTAGACTGCTCGGCCAGGTAGCGTGCGCAGCCTTCCGGCCGTAGCGCGCGCTACCTTCCGGTCGTAGCGTGCGCAGTGCCCGACAGTAGCGTGCGCTACCTGCCGATCCGCCCGAGTCCAGAACCTCATTGCCCCTACTGCCTCGACCGATTAGCGCGCGCAGCTAACCGGCCGTAGCGTGCGCTGCCTCCAGACCGTAGTGCGCGCTACCTTTCGGCCGTAGCGTGCGGTACGCCGGTTCCTGTCGTACCCATCCGGCCAGTGCCCACAACCGTCCGGCCAGTACCCGCAACCGTCCGCCAGTTCCCGACCACCAGGACTCGACGACTCAATTATCCGTAAACGCACGGAATGAAAACGACAAAATGCTCGTGGGCAACATCATCGACCCGAAATGAATTGCCATGCAACAATTAATCATACGCGACCATGAAAAGGGTCAAGACGACAAATATGAATGTGGATACCCACAACTTTGGGTAATTACAAAATGGCCCAAAACGCCCGAAAATCACGATACATGATCGAATAACCAAACGAAAGTTCATAAAACGTCTAACAAAGTTAAACGGACTTACGGGAAACTCAAAACAGCAGTTTCGAACGAGATTCGCAAGAATCGAACTGAAGTGCAGAAAAGTCGCTAAAAAGCATGGAACTCAACAAAACGACACCGAAACGAACTCGGATGTCGAAAAGTGCAGAATGAAAAATTCTCAGAATGACGTAACGGTCACAATAGAGTCGTCAAAACGGACTTCCGCCAAAAAAGAAAATTATCGGAAATCGAAATTGCGGGTATTACATTCTACCCTCCTTAAAAGAAGTTTCGTCCCGAAACTTAAAAAAAGTAGGGAGAAGCAATATGCCACCAGGAATATTTCAACGAGATACACAAGAATGCGTAACTAATGCCCAACGACGAAACGTTACAAACAACGCAAAGGAATACACGGCTTGAAAACACACTCCACGACGACCAACACAACGTCGCCGGTAAAGTTATAATAAAACAACAAATGACACGCGTCATCAAGTAGATAATACAACCAAGTTGATTATCCGAACAAACACAAAACACAAAGCACCTATTACCAGGAAACACGCACAGTCGAGAAAACAGAAAATAAACACAAACAATTCACAAGGACAATCACAAACAATTCAGACTACGCCGAAATCCTCAAAAACCACACCAGGCATCTCCATGTCCTTTCGAAGCAGAGACGCAACCTCGATCCCCAAATCTCTCAGCTACCGTCCTGCAATGCACGGCTCGGTGATCCACCTGGCCACACTCGAAACAGCTGACTAACGGTGAACGACAATTCTTCACGGTACAAGATCAGGCAACAATAGTCAGACAACCCCGATCGAACAATAACGATCGAACAAAAATGATCAAATAACAATGATCGAATGACAACAGTCGAACAATGACTCCGAAGTCCCCACTTCAACTCCAGACATTAAAATAACTGGTAGAAAGTGAAAGATGTTACTTCCGAACAAGGTTCACAAGAATCGAACCAAACTCGAAAAAGTCACAATGATAAACAGATCGATTTGAAACAAGGTCACAACCAGTTCGAACGATGACAACCGAGACATCAAACAAGTTCAAAAAGTATCGACGAACACGTGCAAGTCGATAGAATTTAGAGGAGAAACTGCAGAAGTAAAAAATAGTACGGGTATTACATCCGATCTCTTATAAAAGAAATGTCGTCCCCGCAGCTCACAACAACGGAAACAAGGTAACAACACAAAAAACAACTGATAGAAAAATCTCCCATGGGCCTCTCAGAGCCGATCCTGATATCTGTGCTGAAGCGCGAATTCCGAAAGTCTCAGTAGCCGATTCGCAAAACTGAATTATGTGTCCCTCAAGTCCGCACTTGAAATGCGTTACTGACGAGAAAGACAATTTACACGTGCATGCCCCGGCACATCGCGGTTGAAACACCTCGGCTCGACATACCGAAAATACAAATGCTAGATACAATGGGGCATAACGTCGCAAAACAACATAGCGGAGATGCCAACTCAGCACAACAGAGAATTATAACACATATCATATACAACGATTACCATCGTAAAGTAATACATACACAAACACCACAGCAACGATGGTATCGTTCGGCGACCTCAATGGCCCGAACGATAACCAGCACGTAATTACAAACATCATGAAACAATCACACATGTACACCAACGTACAAACCCAAGCTTAAACAGCTCACACATGTGCGACAACACGCAATTCACTACGAGGCGACAACATTAAATACCACATTACACCTCTCACAGAGGGCTAGCATAACAAATGCGTGGCGAACGACTCAATGCTCGCATCACCAATTCAAGCATAACTCAGGGGTTAACACCCTAACGAAAGTGCGAACATCATATAAATATTACCGGACCGCACACAGGAACGATAGGCTTTAAAAAATGAAAACCACCTTTTGAAAATAATTTTGGAAACACCGATTGATCTTGAGTATCACCCTTCAAAAAACGTACAAACGTGAAACATCGTTATCGAGACTTTGGAAAACCATTTCGCATTCGCTAAAAATGAGGACACTTTCTTTTCGTGAAAAACTTTCGGAAATATTCGTCCTTCGGGCCTAAGCAAAAGCGTTTCTAAATCAATGAAAATATCTCAAAACATTTTGGTCCTCGAGGTAGAAGAATTTTAAAACATATTGTGGAACCTTGGAAGTACCACGAGAAAATAATTCATTTTAAAATGTGCATCTCGAAATTTATTTTCTAAGATACTCAAGGTTTTCAAGAATTCAATAGGCCAGAATGCCCGAAACTCACAAAATCCTTTATCAAACCGTCATAAAACATTCAAGGCCAAAGTGCGAAAACTCGATTTAGGGAATCAGTTTTACGAATTAGAACTCAGTTTGCAAAATACTGAAAGTCATTATTGAAAGGACTCACGCAGCGGACAAAATACAGTTCGAAAATACATTAGCATCGACACCACTCCTTATATAAATAAAATATTAGAGTCGAATACCCACATATCACGGAATCAAAATCCACAGAAGGATTAAATCACTCAACGATATAATCATACAAGCATCTCATGTCACACGAGGCACAACACAAAGAAGGGAGACTTACATCCACATGTCGCACGAAGATGATGATTGCCCCATGATACTAATCACGACCAACCAACTCAGACGACGCGTCGCGACACGACTCAATCAGACAAAATCTGACGAGACAAAACTCAACAGACACCACTGACCCAACAACCTAGGTTTCCACAACCTAAAGCTCCGATACCATAAATGTAACACCCCCAGAATCAAACCGGGAATATTACACGCCGCAGACCTCCTCCATGAAGATCTACCAGGCTATACACTGAATCAACATAATACATTACATGCCGATGTGGCAAAATCACAAACCATAAGACCGATTTGGTCTTTCATTACTAACTTACAAATCAAAATACATAAACCCATCCACACTCATACCCACGCAAGGGTAAAATACTTGTAAACATTAAACAATATGACATCGGAAAAGACAATACAATGGACTTCGACTAACTGAACCCAAAACTGGCCTTCGTGTGATTAGTATCATTCGTCTTTCATCATTCCTCGTACCGATCCTGTGACTTGCTCCCGAAAACCTGTCAGTACCTGGACACAATACAGATATCCACCCCCCGATTACTCGGGGGTTATCAAAACTCTACTGTTTCGCTAGTGCAAGTATAAAGTGTAAAGTACGAGCCATACACAACACATCCCGAGAATACGATAAATGAAATAATCCACAACTCAGCTAAGACAAAAGACTTCCCGAGATTTCTCATTTAAATAAAATAGTTCGAACCGAAGACGTATAAATGAGACGAGTGGTCATTTTGAAAATCAATGCAAGATCTCGGGAGTTTTGAAAAACATTAGTAATTGATTAATTCTCAACTTATCGAAAACCACTTAGGGTCACAGCCAGAGCTTATTTTCCAAAATAGAAATCCGACAACAAAACACGGGGTCCACGACCCAACCGGCTCGTTTCAAATCATTACCATAGATGAATACACACCACACATTACACTTATGCCATTCTAGCCAAACACCACGATTCGATATATATGAGGTATCTCGACCCCGAGCACACAGCATTGTGATACTCGGGACAGTATCACAATTAATCATCAAAACAGTACATTAACAAGTCTCAACATCACAACTATCCACGCTTGGTAACTCGCGGCCGTACCCATTAGTATCGGCCCCCAGAGGTCCCGTCGAACCATCCCCGGGTGAGAAACCACTTCCGCGGCTGTACCCATTAGTATCGGCCCCCCAGAGGTCCCGTCGAACCGTCCCCGGGTGGAAGAACAACAACAGACGTACCCAAGTCCACTTCCATGGCCGTACCCATTAGTATCGGCCCCCAGAGGCCACACATGCCATCCCCGGGTGGAAGAACGACAACACATCTACACGTTACAAAACTGCAAGCCTCGAAAGTCAATCACAGTATATATTTAGTAGATGTATCTTACTAGAATGGCCAGTTTATACAACACATATTCACAAACCAGAACTATAACAATCTACACGGAAGCACAATATCTCAACAGCACTGAAACGACACAACCAATATCACACAAACTTACATATTCATCGATAACCACGTGACTCCACGCACACCTTTTAACAAAAAATGTGAACTTTACATTTACCGACGACATAATCATACATAATGACATCATACGAAAGTAAGGCGATCCTATACTCAACACTAGCACCCATACTCAATTAAGCATATTAATTCCCGAAACACACGGGTCACCTTTAAGAAAATCATGATGGTAAATATACCGGTTCCTTTGAAAAATGATTATAAATATTTATTTAGCACATATCGACGATTAGCAACCATTATATCCACAAAACACGTAATGTATGGGCAAGATACTTGCCTCAAATAAGAACAACGCGGAGAATCGACCGAAGTAGGTTGGCACGAACCGACTACGAACCCACCGGCTCCACCGAATGACAACTCGCGATAATAAACTACGAAGGACAATAACAACAATGAAATGAATTCCCTATCACGACTTAAAGTCTTTGAATCCAAAGAACAAATGACGAAAGTTCAAGTGTTTCCGCCAAAACGGCCAAGAACACGATTCGTCCCGTCAAAACATGAAAACAGAACTCCAAATCGAAATATAGATATACAATCCATAAGATATGTTTAACAACATCATTGAACAACAATCGATCCATCAAAAACGGATGGAAAACGAGATCAAGAACAAATCCCCCAAAAAGTCGATTCGAAGGAAATCAAGAAATATACTTTGATTCGACGAAGAACAATGGATTAAATGATGTTAAACACAAGAATACTACTAAGATTAATCATACCCATCATGTATTAATCAATAATACGGAACGAATCGGATAAAAACGCAAAAACCCCAAAATTTCTCAAAATAGGGTTCTAGGAAATCTCACCTTGATTCGCTGGATCAAAGGATGATATAGGATGATCAATCAATGATATGAACTCAAGAACTTCGTGGATTTGCTGTTCAACAACATGGATTCAAGATCCCCAAGGGTCCAGCCGCGGAAGAGAGAGAGAAATGGGAAAAATGACCGAAACTGGACTGCTCTGTCACATTTATACTGGTACAACCTAGCGTGCACTAGGCTGCAGAGCTACCGTACGCTATCGGCCCGGGCCGCAATCCAGAGACTTCTTGGACTAGACTTCTCGACCAGGTAGCGTGCGCATCCTTCCGGCCATAGCGCGCGCTACTTGCCGATCGTAGCGTGCGTAGTGCCCGACAGTAGCGTACGCTACCTGCCGATCTGCCCGAGTCCAGAACCTCACTGCCCCTACTGCCTCGGCCGACTAGCGCGCAGCCTAACCGGCCAGAAGGCAGGCCGCCTCAGCCGTAGCGCGCTACCTTCCGGCCATAGCGTGCGCTACGCCGGTTCCTGCCGCACCGTCTGGCCAGTGCCCGCAACCATCCGGCCAGTACCCGCAACCGTCCGGCCGGTACCCGCAACCGTCCGGCCAGTGCCCGACCACTAGGACTCAACGACTCGATTATCCGAAAACGCACGGAACGAACACGACAAAACGCTCGTGGGCAACATCATCGACCCAAAATGAATTACCATGCAACAATTAATCACACGCGACCATGAAAATGGTCAAGACAACAAATACGAATGTGGATACCCACAACTTTGGGTAATTACAAAATGGCCCAAAACGCCCGAAAATCACGATACGTGATCGAATAACCAAACCGAAGTTCATAACACGTCTAACAAAGTTAAACGGACTTACGAGAAACTCGAAACAGCAGTTTCGAACGAGATTCGCAAAACTCGAACTCAAGTGCGGAAAAGTCGCTAAAAAGCACGGAACTCAATAAAACGACACCGAAATGAACTCGGATGTCGAAAAGTGCAGAATTAAACATTCTCATAATGACGAAACGGTCACAAGAGAGTCGTCAAAATGGACTTCCGCTAAAAAAAGAAAATTATCGAAAATCGAAATTGCGGGTATTACAGTACCAAACATGCTGGCCCCGTTAGCGTGCGCTAATCGCCTTATCTTAGCGTGCGCTAGCCAAAGACGGTGTCCAGAAAACTGGAGTCCATAACCTACTTTCCTCTGCCCTGCTCGAGTCTTAGCGTGCGCTACCGCTATGGCTTAGCGTGCGCTATCCGAAGACTAGCGTACGTTACTAAATAGTCCAGAAAACCTGACAACCTCACTGCCTCTGCCAAGCATCCCGTTAGCGTGCGCTACGGATGGTTGTTAGCGCGCGCTACTGACCACGAATATCGTGCGTTAACGAACTCCTAGCGCGCGTTAACTGCTAGTCTAGAAAGCAGTATGAGTTACTGGTTCTGACCTGTCTGGTCTCTTAGCGCGCGCCACGGCTCAAAGGTAGCGTGCGCTACTGAAGCAGAATTAGCGTGCGTTAGCCTAAGCCTAGCGTGCGCTATTTCTCTGACCCAGAACACTTCTGCAAGGTCTAAACAGTACGATCGTGATCCAAACAAGATACGAAACTCTATAACAATATCAACAACATCACCAAGAGTTTACAGAGCGACAAAATAAGAAGAACGACAAGGTCAAACAGTCAATAAAAAGTACGGGTATTACATTAACTCACACCTTTCACACTCTAAGACGAGAAAGAAAGAAAGAAGAATTAAATACTTAAAGTGTATTTAATTGGTGCATTTAAAAACCATAGCCTTGGACTCCTTTTATAGGCATGGAGACCACTCCACCTTTTCTTCTTTTACCGATGTGGGACAAGGACTCCACCTTTTAATTTAGCTAAATCCAACACTGCTGAGGCGAACGGTGGCCGAAAGGCGGCGGACGGGGGAGTTATCAGTTTTTATATGAGAAAGGGGATGAGAAAATGCTGAGGCGACTGGCGGTCTTAATGACAAAGGGGATGAGAAAATGTGAGTTTTTTTATATAATTCAACTTTAGGCGACGACGTGGTGTTGTCGGCTAAACCCCATAACTTTAGCCGACAGTAGTAGTCGGCTATACTAAATACAAAAAAAAAAAACATGACTTAGTGGTTGCGGGGGTTCGAACTCGAGCCATTTGTATAAATGATATGGCATTTTTCCATTGAGTCGTGTTTATCATTCGTACGTTTAAAGACAGTTTTAATATGTACACATGTTCTGGTATTTTATATATTTGAATTTAGTTATATATATATATATATTCTTAAATATATATATATATAATGATTATATATTTGTATATGTATAATGATATTTTATATATTTAAATTTAATTAATATTCTATACTTTAGCCGACGACTGCGGTCGGCTAAAGTCCAATCGGCTATGTCATGTGTCCGCCGGCAGGGAATTCCACGTGTTTAGACCGTGTCAATGAACGACACGAGTGCTACACTTTAGCCGACGATAGTTGTAGACTAAACCCCAAAACTTTAGCCAACAGCATATGTCGGCTATACTTAATTCCAAAAAAAAAACATGACTCAATTGCCGGGGTTCGAACTCGGGCCATTAGGGCTGTCGAACGTTTCAGTTTCTGTTAACCGGACCAAAAAAATCGGTTAATCGTAACTATTTTAGCCCCAAAGTTGGAACCGCAAACCGAACCGTTTTATATATTCGGTTAACCGGAATCGCACCGAAATAATTCAATTCCGGTTCGGTTATCCCGAAGAATCGTTTTTTTCTTTCTTTTAAAAACAAAAATGATATAGTAGGAAAAAAATTTAAAAACTTGTTTACATTTTACAAATTCAGAAATTCTAACTAAAAATATCACAAAACAAACAATGCAATAACCTAATTAAATCAAACATCATGACTTATTAACAATAATATTTAAGTTTCAACACTCAACAATCAAGATTCAACAATTCAAATTTCAGATAAGAAAAATATCACAAGTTCACCGAGTCCATCGCCAACCATCTTAAAAAACAAATGAGGGACTAGGATTAGAACTTAAAAGTTAGAAGTTAGAAGTTAGTAATAAAAAAATAAAAAATAAAAGTAGATGTATGTATTCGGTTCTCTGTTAATAACCGTTCAGTTCACGGTTAACCGATAACTGCAAAATCTCAAATAGTTGGAACCGAAGACCAAACCGTCAACCGCATTTGTGGTTCTCAGTTAACTGGAACTGCGCGGTTCCGATTCGGTTCCGGTTCTAACCGGGAACTATTTAGATAGCCTTACGGGCCATATGTATAGCTGATATGGCATTTTGCTACTGAGTCACGTTTGTCATTCGTACATCTAAACACAGTTTTTATATTTATACATGTGTACTGATATTTTATATATTTTATAAATATATAATGATAATATATTTGTGTATTTATATAGTTTTTATATAATAATATTTTATATATTTATACAGTTTTTATATAATGATATTTTATATATTTAAATTTAATTATAAATATATACATAAAAAGTTCATATTTATACAGTTACATTTTAAAAAAGAATGAAAAAATAATCAAAATTTGAAATAATTATATTTTTTTAATAAAATAAAATAAATCATGTAATAATTATTAATGATAAAATTATCACTTTTTCGATTCGTTCGAACTGCACACAACAACGAACATCATTTTTTTAAGCACACTACACAAATATTTAACTTGAAATATTTTCTGAATTTATAAACAAAACAAATATCTATGGAACTTTTACAAATGATATGTCCTTCTAAGGCTCGTAGTCAGAATCACCACTTGAGTCTGTCTCTGTGTCGGAATTGATAATTGGCAGCACATGAACTCTTCATCATCATCTTCATCAGAGTCTGTACGCAATTCATTTGTACCTACATCTATGAACCCACGTTCTTCATCATGTAGTCGAACCACTCGACCTTCTACAATTTTATTCAGTAGTATTATGGGGGATGGTGGAATATTAGTTGTATCTGTCTCTTGATATGACTCATCGTCATCCTTACCTACTGTTTCTCCAAGTGTAGCTGCACTATATATATTTCTCGTAGCCACATGATTTACGATCTTCCATGCTCCTTTTTTTACCAAGTCATCCAGGTAGTAAATCGGTTTAGCCGATGTTGCAAAAATAAAAAGATCACCTTCATACCAACTTGTAGAAGTATCAACAGATAAAAGTCCATTTCTATCCTCCCTTTCGATTTCAGGATTAGTACTAAACCATCTATACTTAAACAAGTACACTGTCAATCATTCTCCATAACTTAGTTCCATTACTTCGCGAAGAACATCGTAATATCCACCATCAATCATAACCCTAGAATTTTAACACCTCCTTCTTTGATCTCTGTCGATACATACAAATGTCACACTATTTACCTTCACCATTGAATAAACTCTCGATATAACAGGCTTCATCGAAAGAAGCATCAACTCACATGACCATATCGGGTGGCCATCACTTTGAATGTGTGTCATCTCGATATTAATTAAGGTGAATGTCATAATTCATCCTCAACTTTTACATATTTATATAAGAAAAATAAGTAAACAACAATTAAATACTTACCCATTGTCCGAAATAATCAGCAAATATTTCATTATAGAATTTAATGTCTCCATTCACAGCATCACTTGAAAAGTGAATGTCTTTCTAATATTAAACTTCTAGACAGTTTAGCAATATCCACCAATGTGCAATTCCTAGCTCGTAAGGTTGTAAATGACTGTCAGGTAATCTTCCTTGAACTTCAACTTTGTTGGTGATGATAAGGATATTAAATTGCACTGAAATGGTTGACATAGGCTCGGGTGTGGGAGCCACTGTGCCTAAATAGAATGGTATATGTTACACACTCCCATGCAAGATATGCTTCGACTATACATCTTTCAGGTGCAGACTTATTAGTCACAGAGTCCTTGTACGCACCGAGTTGCCTTTATATTGGAAACATCCACGTGCAGTGGACCGGGCCTATTTGTAAAAGTTGGGGAGGAAAATGGATCATGAGGTGAGGCATGAGATTAAAAAAAATCGTTGGGAAGAAGATATAAATAATCTCTTTTTGCATGAGCGGAAGATCTGACTTTCTTACTTCCCTAGCTCATAACTTTTGAAAGAACCTGGAGAACGATACACAAGACTTGACCATCTGTTTAAACAAGTATGGTCAAATAAACAAGGAAACAAGCGTTGTAAGAGGATATAGCAATCATGCATCTCCAGTATAGTTAACTTGTTCGCCTTGAAGTTAACACATCTCCCTATGTTTCCAGCATATCTTGTGGGATTCCTAGCAACCTTTATTCATGAAAAATCTCAGCCTTTTGCTCAGGGGTGATGATGTAAGTTGCTTTCGGCATTTTGTGTTTCCCCTTCCCTTCCTTCAACCATAAATATTTTCTAATGTTCATTTCATTTAAACCAATGCATGCCTTAGGTCCATCTTTAGTCTTCCCTCCCCAACATAACACTGTATAGAAAACACGTTCACAAATATTTTTTCTATGTGCATCACATCTAGGTAGTTTCTAATCAACAACTTACTCCAATATGGTAGATCCCAGAAAATACTCTTGTGGGACCAGTACTTATACATGTCCGGTCTTTCAGGAGTTGCCGCTACTATATCAGGATGGTTGCTCAACTGCCCATAATTATACTCATTCAGCACGACCAAAATTTCCTCACCAGTCCACCCCTATGGTGAATCACCAACCTCTTCAGTCCCATCAAATGCTGCAGCATCCGTACGCCAGACATGCATCCTCTCAAGCCATAAATGGTGACACATTCTGATAACGTTACGACAGTGATACCTTGTGCAGTCAGAATTCAAGCACACTGGACATCCTCTATATCCAGTAATAACATATCCGGGCAACATCCCGTATGCAGGAAAATTACTGATGGTACCAGTATGCATAACACATAAGTAGAACATCTTATGTGAGTAACTATCATACGTTGGATGCCTTGCTCCCACAACAACTTCAGATCATCTATCAAAGGTCTCAAAGAAATATCAATACACTTTCCTGGATACCCAGGGCGAGGTACTAAGAGAATCAACATATTATACTCTTTCTTCATGCACATCTTTGGAGGAAGATTGTAAGGAACCATTACCACCGGCCATATACTATACAAAAGACTCATGTTGCCAAAAGGGTTGAATGACTGAATCCATCAGATGAGAGCCCGAGTCTTACATTTCGGATATCTGATGCAACTCTGAAAACTCCCTATATATGTTTCCAAACCTCTCCATAAGAAGGGTTTATCATAGTATCCTCTTCATTGACGCGAGGCTTGGCGTACCATCTCATTGCCTTGGCTGTGAGAGGAGACATGAAAATCCTCTCCAATCTGTCCTTTAGAGGGAAATACCAAAGATCCTTCATAGCTTTGTCTTTACCAGAAGAAGTGAACTTATACCTCTCTGTGTCACATATCGGACGTCTCTTTAGGTCTTCATTAGGCTTTCCCCAAAATAAAGCACAATCATTTATGCATATGTGGATTTTGATGTACGATAGCCCAAGACCTTTTAGGAGACGTCTCATTATACTGTAACTACTAGGAACATGATGACCTTCTGGGAGCATTTTTCCTGTAAATTCTAAATAATCATCCACAACTTTAATCAAGGTTTTGTTTTCCATCTTGACTCTCATAGTCTCTATGACACTATCAAGAACCGTCATATAATACCCAGGGTAAAGAAGAGTCTGCTGGATCTGGATTAACTTGTTGTATCTATCAATAGAAACAGTGTTAACGAGTATCAATCTAGGCGTTCAGATGACTAATTGATCAACTATCTGGTATTCTTGAGCTTCAGCCGGTATGTCCCTCTCGTAATAACCAAACACATCGTTAATCAACCTTGTGGGATCATTAGATGTGCTACCACTATACTGTCCGTGATCATGGGGAATAATTAAATTTGATCTTCCACCGTGGTAAATCCAACATGTGTATTTATCCCATAATCCATTCTTTTTCAAGTGCTCCCATACAACATCGAGTGTAAAACGGTACATACCGCTGTGACATTTACATTTATTGCATGGACAGTAATGAATTATACTATCTGATGTAACCAAGCTGATCAGTCACCAAGAACCGGGTCAATCTCAGAGGTTTGATCTAAGAAAATCCGAATATGTGATGAAATATCTATCTGAGTGTTTCTGATTGCTTAACCTTGGGAGGGACAACTTCTCTCCCATTTATAGAAGGGGGGAGAATCCCCTCCCTCAGATCCCACTCTTAGCTTAGGGGAAATCCATGATATTCAGGGATTTTGGCTGCGGCTGTCAATTCCTGGAGATCTGGGATTTTGTCAGGAGGATAAAATCCCAGCTTTCCAGGGGTTTTATCTTTATGGGCCCGAACCCTTTCATCGGGGTAGGGTCAATTAGCTCTGACTCCTTCATGAGGGAACCCCCTTGTCGGGACCTCTTGTTCTTTTGAGAGGTCGATAGGTCTGTCTGTCTTTGCTGACATTAACATCATGTTTTCCGAGCTCGGGATAGGGTCAGTCAGCTCGAACTTCTTTATGTTGGAACCCCCTTATCAAGGCCCCTCTTTCTTTTGAGAGGTCGGAAGGTCTGCTAATAACTGAGCTCTTTAGATCGGGTTTTTGGGAGGTCTATATTTATCGTCCAATCAACTAGTCCCCCCACTCTAGTCGAGCTGTAAGACCGAGTAGAGTAGGACTGTTTGGCTTCTGGCGACCTCGATATGATAAATTCTCGGGGGTCGGTCCCCAGGTAATGATGATTTGTCTCATAATTTGTGCACATTTTTGGCAACGCCGTTTCTTTTCTCAGGCCTCGCTCCCCAACTGTTGCCGCTCTTGATCTGCCAAGGCGGTGCTAGATTTGGGCCGTTCCTTTGAAAAGGTAATCGGACGCTCCAGTCGTCCTTACCTCCCTCAGTTTTCATCCCTTTCTCCTATAAAAGGGGGGCTTCAGGCTCATTTTTTATTTCCGCATCCTCACCTTCTTATACCAGAGCGCAAAAATTTCCAGACGACATATTCAATCGTAGCTACCATTTCTGGCGACGTCCTTCCTCATCCATCTCCGACTTTCTTCTTCCTGCCCAACTCATTGGTATGTTTATCTAAGTTTCTTTCTTTTCTTGTCGCCTCTTCCTCTCTTTTATATTTGGTGTTTAGAGTTTTTTATATATACACACATATTTTTTTTCTTTTAAAATGTCATCTGCTTCCGACTCCCAAAATATCTCCAGTCAATTAGCCTCTGTGGATCTTGATTTTTTGGAAGGTTTATCTTCTTCCAAAGGGGATTCAGGTGGTAGGCCGGGTCGAGCTATTGGCTCCTCCCTTTATCTTATCGATGACCCTGTCGGAAATATAAATTGGTCCGAGCTAGGTGACATACCCCCTACTCTTCCTTCTGGAATTCCTTTAATTGTTGTAGACCCCCTGTCTCCTCCTCCTTCTGGCGAGATGACGATCTGGCCTGTTAGCCGACCCTAATTAGGTAAGCGCATGGGCTACCCGCATATTTCCTCCCCATACTTTATCTAGGACCAGCCCGGCCGTGTTAGAGAGCTTTAGAAGACTTCTTAGGCTTCCCCCGAGGTGGGACTTTGTCACCCCTCAGGCTTTTGACGTTCCTGATCATCATCTTCTAGTCCATATTCCTTGCTTTGTGGATCAGGTGAACAGTGGCCTTCATTTTCCTCTTCATCCTTTTCTTGTTTCTATTTCTATTAAGTATAACCTCCCACTTAATCAATTTTACCCGAACTCGTTTCGTTATATGGTCAGCTTTTCTCGTGCTTTGCTATTATAAGAATGAGGAACCCGATCTACATTTCTTTTATTTTCATTTCGGGCTAACGAGCTTTAAGGGCTCTTTTCATCTAAATTCTCAAAACGATGCCCATTTCTTTACCCACCTCCCTTCCAACGTGAAGGACACGCTTTTTTTCTTCGTCTTCCTCCTGATGAATCTTGGGGCTTTCCAACAGAATGGGTGCAAGCCACTCCAAGTCAGGCTCCAATCCTCAGACGCAGCTCTATCTGAGCTGTGTGGGTTAGTAAGGTTCAAGAGTGGAATATCATTTCCTATAATGCCTTCCAGCTGACGTATTTTCAAGACTGTTATTTCATTACGGGTTGAGTTCTAATCCTTATCTGCTCATTCCTGATATTGGTAGGTCTTTCTAGTTTTCTGTTTATTATATATATATATATATATATATATATGTATATATATATATATATTGGCATATATTTGAGTGTGATGATGATTTGATATATATCCTTGTAGATTGCTTTATGCGGACCTGCCAATCCGATGCTGCCAAGCATTCCGAGCCTATGAAAAACAAGGTTTCTAAGTTGGTGCACCCTCCAAAGAGAGGGCTGAGGGCTCATCCAAATCGAAGCAGAAGCATGCTTTTTTTCCAAGGTGGCCAAGGTCGGGGTAACCCTGCCTTCTGACTCAGCTCCCCCACTAACCATTGGGTGGGATCCAGTGATCTCATCTCTATAGCTGCAGATAAGTAAGCGAGCCCAATCTCTAAGCTCCCCAGCTCCTGCTAAGCGGTCCAAGGCTGTGGGTGCTGGTACTTCCAGTTCAGGCATGGATACCTTGTGGCGATGTAAGGAGTTTGAGAAGTTTCTCTATTTCTTCAACTCGGCGATCCCTGATAGGGACAAGGAGATATTGCGGAATTCTCCAAAGGACACCCGCCTGGACCTAATGATGATGTATTTTGGGAAGGTAACTACCCTTGCTTATGCTTCTATCTCTATTATATGTATTATTTTTGTCTTTGCTTATTTTTATTTTTCCCCCTTTTTTTAGCTCTGCTCTACCCTGGTGTGTCTAGTTGAGGAGCAGAAGAGCAGAGATTCTTCTTCTTCTCAGGTGGATCATCTATCACTCGAGCTTATGGCTGCCCTGGGGGCGAAAGAAGAGTTTGAGGTGAAGCTAGATGAGAGGGAACATCGTCTAGACATCGCTCTGAGGAAGATTTCTGAGCAGGAAGCAATCTTAGAGCGGGCCTAGATGTCTAATGTTCTGCTGAATTAGGAGCTGAAACTTACGAAGACTCAGGCCTCTGAATATGAGAAGGTTCTCCAGCTCGAGGCTCAACTTGCAGAGGCTAAGTCTGCATTTGAGAGGGTTTTCCATCTCAAGGCTCAGCTTGCGGAGGCTAAATCTGAGAGATCTTCGACTTATGAGCGAGGGGTTTCAGATGGCCAACACCGCTTCTTGAGCACCAATGTCGGGCGGTCCTTCTTCGGAGCTTATTGCTCAGCCCTCCTTGCTCACTATCATAATTCAACTGCCCACCTGGTCCAACTTGCTCCAGCTGCGATGCAGTGTTTTGATTTTGCTTTATCCCATGCTTGGGAGCAACTGGCGGCTTTGGGCTTTGAGGGCGAGCTGAATAGGAAGGCTGCCTTGGAGGGAGCTCCTGTCCCCTCGGGTTGGGCGGGCGATGTGAATGAGTCCCCAGATGCTGCTTGGTGGGAAGTCGTCCTTGGGAAATAGATAACCGAATCCGGCCTCGATTTGGAGTGGCTGGCTACCCCCGGCACCTGAAGCTCATCTTGGCTCACCTGGCAAGGCCGATGCCCCGACGTTCAGACTGGAGGGGCTGACCCTGAGGCCTCCCCCTCATCTTCTCCCGGGTCTCCTGAGCCCGTAGTTTAGCTTTGTTTATATATATTTTTTGTCTTTGTACTAGCATAGATTTACGTTTTTAATGAAGACCTCTTTACTCTTTGCTTTTTTCTTTTACTCCGTTTTTTTATTTTACTATATATCTAGCTTAGATCTAAAAACAACCTTTTAATGCTAACATAGCTCGGGTATGCATGTTATTCGTATTAATAATATTTTTATGAAGTTAATGTAGCTCGGCTCTAAAAACAACCTTTTAATGTTAGTGTAGCTCGGCTCTTCAAACAACTCTTTGAAGTTAAGGTAGCTCGGCTCTAAAAACAACCTTTTAACGTTAATATATCTCGACTCTTCAAACAACTTTTTAAAGTTAATGTAGCTCAGCTCTAAAAATAACCTTTTGACGTTAATGAAGCTCGGCTCTTCAAATAGCTCTTTGAAGTTAATGTAGCTCGGCTCTAAAAAAAACTTTTAACGTTGATATAGCTCGGCTCTTCAAACAATTCTTTAAAGTTAATGTAGATCAACTCTAAAAACAACCTTTTAACATTAATGAAGCTCGGGTATACATAATATTTTTATTAGTAATATTTGTATGAAGTTGGTGTAGCTCGGAGCTACTTGGCGAAGGCGTTTGCAAGTGAGTTCATTTCTCCTGATCAGATATTTAGGGCTGCCAACCCTTGTTTGAATCTGAGGGCGTTTCACTTGATTAGGCTTTTAGGGCAGTTCACCCTTGTTTGAATCTGATGGCATTTTACCCGATCATATTTTTTAGGATAGTTCACCCTTGTTTGAATCTGAGGGCCTTTCACCCGATCATATTTTTAGGGCAGTTCACCCTTGTTTGAATCTGAGGGCGTTTCACCCGATCAGATTTTTTAGGGAAGTTCACCCTTGTTTGAATCTGAGGTCTTTTCACCCGATCATATTTTTAGGGTAGTTCACTCTTTTTTGAATCTGAGAGCATTGATCAAATTTTTTAGTCCGTTCGAAGTGCATATTTGGATTTATTTGGTAATGGACTTTTGTTAAAACATTACAAGCTCTTCTACACCAAACATTTCTTTACACAAAATATTTTTTCAAATGGTATATGTTCCAAGCTCTCTTAATGGGGTGTCCTTCCATATTCTCGAGTTCGTAAGCTCCCCCTGTGTAGATTCGGAGTACCTTGTAAGGTCCTTCCCAGTTTGGTTCCATCTTTCCTGTGTTTTTGAGAGAATCACTTCCCTGAGTACCAAGTCGCCGACTTAGAACTGTCTTTTCTTTACCTTCTTATCATGAGCTGCTTTTGTCAAACTCTTGCATCTCTCAGTTCGTACCGCAACTATTTCCCTTCTTTCTTCTATACTATCTAGTACTTTCTTCACTATTTCTTTATTTTCTTTTTCACGGAACCATCGAACTCGGTGCGATATTTCCCAACCTCTATCAGGATTACTGCTTCAGACCCATACACCATACTAAAAGGCATTTCTCCTGTTGACGACTTAAGTGTGGTTCTGTAGGACTATAGCACCAAGATGAGATCATCAACCCATCCCCCATGCTTTATCCAGGCGGGTTTTTATCCCTTGCAAAATTGTTCTATTTGTGATTTCTACCTGTCTATTAGCCTGTAGATGGACTACTGCAGCGAATCGTTGTTTGATGTGCATACCTTCACATCAGGATTAGGTTATCTTCCAATTGAATTGCATCCCATTACCCGAGATGAGTATTTGGGGTGCCCCATACCTGCAGCAGATGTTAAACAAAAAACTTTTGATCCTTTGCTTCGTAATGGTGGATACTGGCAGCCTCCACCCATTAACTGAAGTAATCGATGGCCACCGCCAAAAACTTCCTTCCTCCTGAGCCAGCTGCGAATTGTCCCATAATGCCGACCTTTCGTTTAGTGAATGGGCAGGGTGCCCCGATAGTTATCATGTTCTCTGCTGGGATGTGTGTTAGCGGTGCGTGAATTTGGCACTTTTGGCAACACTTAACCATCTCGACCGCCTTCTTGCTCATCGTCGGCCAGAAAAAACCTGCCCTTAATGTTTTGCTAATTAATGCTCTTCCTTTGGTGATACCGAAACACCCTTTATGAATTTCCTATAGTATATCCCCTCCTTCTTCTTCCGAGACACATCTCAGGTATGGTCCGAGGTAGGATCTTTTGTATAGCTCACATTAATGATACAAAATCTAGCCGTCCTACGCACAATTTTTGCTTTCTCCTGCTTGGCATTTTGGCAGCTCTGCTCTGTTTAGATATGCTAATAAGAGAGCTCGCGAATCCGCTAATTCGTTTATTTCCATCACATGCCTCGCGATGCTACTCCTAAAATTGTTATTGTTCGTGAGTGACAATCCACTAAGGAACTTCTCATTTTTGCCAAATAATCTGCTCTCACATTCTCTGTCCTGGGAATATGGATCAATTCCCATTCTCTCAATTTCTTGGTGGCCACTTTTACTTCCTTGACGTACCTCTTCATCCATTCTTTGTTTATTTCAAATTTTCCTCCTACTTGTTGTGTGACCAGCTAAGAGTCAGAATAAGCGATAAGTCGTCGCGCACCTAAATCTATCCCTAACTGTATTCCCTTAATTAAGGCTTCATACTCGGCCTCATTATTAGAGGATCTAAAATCAAACTTCACAGCATACTCCAGCTGATACCCTTCTGGGGTGGTGAGAATGATACCTGCTCCAGAGCCACCTGTCTTGGCTTATCCATCAACATGTAAAAGACACTGACCTTCCGACAGTGGTGGTGTAGCCCTTTCTTGAATGAAATCTGTCAAAGCTTGGGCCTTGATCTTTGTTTTCAGTTCGTATTCCATGTCATATTCCCCAATTTCTATAGCCCATTTTACTAGGTGACCTGATGCATTGGGTCGCCTTAGTGTCTCCCACAAAGGTAAGTTAGCTCGTAGCTTTATGCGGTAGGCAAGATAATACGGTCTAAGCCGCTGAACTGTAACTACCAGCGCTAGGGCTCCTTTCTCCAAATCGAAATAGTTATGCTCTGCTCCTTGTAAAATTCGGCTAGTGTAATAGATAGGCTTTTGCTGGTTCGCTTCTTCTCTAAACAAGACCTAACTAACTGCCCCCAACGGATAGGTATAATACTACCTCCTATCCTAGTATTGGTTTGGTGAGCAGTGGTAGTTCAGCTAAATACTCTTTTAACTTGTCAAACGCTACTTGTGCTTCGGAATTTATTTCCTCTTTTCTCAAGAGCTTGAAAAAAGAAACCTTTCTCGATCGAGCGAGAGATAAATCATCTCAGCTCGGCTATGCTTCCTGGCAGTATTTGAATATCCTTGATATTTTTTAAAGGTTTCACTTGTAATACTATTTTTACTTTCTCTGGGTTGACTTCGATCCCTTGATCCATGACAACATATCCTAAATATTTTCCCAATCTCACTCCAAAAGAACATTTCGATGGATGAGATTCATCCCATACGTGCACAGATTTTCAAATGTTTTTTTAGATCTCTTATATGTTCCCCTGCCTTTATGCTTTTCACCAAAGTGTCATCCAGATAAACCTCCATATTTAGATCGATTTTGTGATTTAAAGATTATGTCGACCATCTTCTGATACGTGGCTCCAGCATTTTTTAACCTAAAGACAATGCATATGTAACAGAAAGTTCCTTTTGATACTATAAAGCTGACTCTCTTTCTATCTTCGGGTGCTAAGGGGATTTGATGATATCACTGGGAGGCATCCATCATGCTGAGCAGCTTGCCCCCAAAGCTGAGTCGACCAGTTGATCTATGCGAGGCAACGGATAGTGATCTTTGGGACATGCTTTGTTTAAGTCTCGAAAATACATGCACATTCTCCATTTTTCTTGACTCTTTTCCACCATGAAAATATTGGATAGCCACTTTGGAAACTGGATTTCAGTTATGTGTCCATCTCGGAGAAGTTTCTCAACCTCTTCTCTAATAATTTTATCCATCTCTGTTCCAAATTTCCTTCTCTCTGCTTCACTGGCCTCACTGTTGGGTCGATGTTTAATCTATGCCCGACAATTGTTGGCTTTATTCCTACCAAGTATTTGGCTGTAAATGCGAAGATGTCTAAAAATTTTCGGAGTAAATGAATCAAACTTTCTCTTAGCCTATTATCTAGCCGACTTCCCACTCGAGTTTTTGTTTTTGGCTTGCCTGGGATTAATTCTATCTCTATTAACTCTTCATTAGGTTTGACACCCTCCTCTTGAGCTTCCTCCATCGCTCTTAGCTTCTTATCCTTTTTTCGTTCTGGATCTGAGCCTCGTAGCTCGGGTGTTCTTTTATTATTTTGCACCCCATGCTTCACTATTGTCTGGTAGCAAGACCGGGAAATGAATAGGTCTCCAGCTACCTCCCTTACCTCATTTCCTACCTAGAATTTTACCTTCATGTGGCAAGTAGACTCCACTGCCTCAAATTTGTTGAGCATGTCATGCCCTAAAATGGCGTTATAGGCGGATTTAGTGTCGACTACTAAAAACCTGATTGTCTTGACGTTCCTAGGTACCCGGCCTAAGGCCACCAGAAGCACAACCTCTCCTACTGGCTGCACCTCGATCATACATAACCCATAGAGTGCCGTATCCACCTTTCTTAATTCTACCTCGAGGTTCATTTGTTTGAAGCAGTCCTAAAAAATTATATCTATCGAGCTTCCAGTATCAATGAAAAACATTTGTACGTCATAACTAGCAATTTCTGCTGTGATGAAAAGTGCGTCATTGTGGGGGTGCGTGTATCCCGTTATAGTATGTAGGACTAAATTGGATAATGGGTCCTCTGCTTACGGATGCGACTTCTTTGAACTGGCGATATTTTACTTATGCTTGCGAGTTTTTCTGGATTGATTAGAACTTCCATCGGTCGATCCCCTTAATATCATATGAATCACTCATTTCTTAGCCGGGGGGGAGGGGTAGGGGGCCTTCGAGGAGCCTTCCTTTATATCCCCGTACCCCCTGTGGTACGGGTGGCTTCTTCCGACCTCCGTTCCTTTGCTGGTATGTGAATTCCGTTACGTGCCCTGCTTAACCAACCTCTCGATCTCGTCCTTGAAGTGCTTGCATACGTCCGTTTTATGTCCATAATCGTTGTGGAACTGAAAATATTGTTCTGGCTTCGGTTGGATGGGTCCATTAAAATGAGATGTGGGCCAATCAATAACCCTGCCCATCTTTCCTTATACTGCTTATAGGACCTGCGCACTTCTCATTGTCAGTGGGCTATATTGGTCGAACCTTAATCGTTTCAGATTGATCTCGTTCTTCCTTCGATCCGTGTTTCGATCTGTCCTTCCACAGAGTACTTCTCTTTGAGTAAGATTTCCTCGTAAGGTATATACCTCGTGCTGTACCACCCTACTGGTTCCTTCTTCCCTCTCCTCTAGCCTTTCTTGTGATTCCTCCATGTCCTTCTCGGATTATTCGACGTTGATGTATTTGAAACATCGAGCTAGAACTTCGTCATAGGTTCGGGTTGGCTTCTTGCGAGACGTACAAAGTAGTCCTGCCTGTAATCCCTGCGCCAGGGCACTCGCCTTTACTTCTTCAGACGATGAGGGTACTTCTAAACATGTTTTTATAAATCGAGGTAAGCCCTTAACGCCTCTTCGGAGTACTATTTGATACTGAATAAAGACATAAATGTTTTCTGATGCGCTCTAGCGCTTGCAAAGTGGGTTACAAATGCCGAGCTAAAGGCTTTGAAGCTGGTGATCGTCCCTGGTGGATCCAATCTTGAGCTGACTCTGTCAATTAAGCTCACGGGGTCAGAATATCGGTGTAGTACTGCCATGTTTTCGAACCGATATAAATGTCTGGTAGGATCAGAGAGCCCATCGTAGGTGAAAGTGACCGCCCTAAATCTATAAGGGAGTTCGGCCTGTAGTATCTCTTCTAATAAGGGATGGCCTGGATGGCTCTCTGAGCCCTTCCCCGCGACCTTTTGTCGCAACTCTTCTAGCTTGTCTTGCTTGCTGGATATGATGGGATCGAGTGTTTTCTCTTGTTTAGATCACTCCCATGTCCTTGGATGTCTTTCTCCGTGCTCTTACTGTTGGCTAATCTCACCCGGTCTGTCAGAGGGGATGGTATTATCTTTCGAGGTATTCTTTATTTTTTGACCTCATCGACTTTTCTGGATTGCACTAACGATGATGTTGTCTAGTGCTTCTTTCGTCAAGGTAATCATGCTGGATGCAGTTTCTTCTCCGGCGGGGGTGATGGGTGTTTTTTCTGGAATTGCTCTTCCACCCGCAGCTCCTAGTTGTTCCTCTAAATTTCTGGGCACCAGTTCTCCGATTTTCTTCTGGACTGTCTCTTCCGCCATTGTTAATCTCACGTCTCAAATCTAGTGTGACTCGATGTCACTGTTCCCAAAGATGGCGCCACTTGATGTAACCGAGCTGATTGGTCACCAAGAACCGGGTCAATCTCAGAGGTTTGATCTAAGAAAACCCGAATATATGATGAAATATCTATCTAAGTGTTTCTGATTGCTTAACCTTGGTAGGGACAACTTCTCTCCCATTTATAGAAGGGAGGATAAGCCTCTCCCTGAAATCCCACTCTTAGCTTAAGGAAAATCCACAATATTCCAGGATTTTGCGGCCGTCAATCCCTGGATATCTGGGATTTCGGCTGCGGCTGTCAATTCCTGGATATCTGGGGTTTTGTCAGGAAGGTAAAATCCCAGATTTTCAGGAGTTTTATCTTTATGGGCCCGGATCCTTCCCAGCTCGGGACAGGGTCTGTTAGCTCGGACTTCGTCATGAGGGAACCCTCTTGTCGGGACCTCTTGTTCTTTTGAGAGGTCGATAAGTCTGCATGTCTTTGCTGACATTTACATCATGTCTTCCGAGTTTGGGATAGGGTCAGTCAGCTCGGACTCCTTTATGATGGAACCCCCTTGTGAGGGGCCCTCTTTCTTTTGAAATATCGGTAGTTTGCCAATAACCCGTCTCTTTAGACCGGGTTTTTGGGAGGTCTACATTTATCGTCCTATCACTATCACTATCATGCTCCTTCACAAATCGAATAAACCCTCTCATTCCATCTATGACTCTTGGATCCCATTTTTATAGAGCAATTCAACTTTTATCCATCCTATAATAAAAATAACAACAATGTTACACAATCCTAATTCGTATTTATCAAGAACATACAAAATTACGACTACAATCATCATAGCTCGAATTCAAGATGTCAAATCCATATATATACATATTATCAAAAAACAATACTTGATCATATAATCAACTCTCTCTCTCTCTCTCTCTCTCTCTCTCTCTCTCTCTCTCTCTCTCCCTCCCTCCCTCCCTCTATATATATATATATATATATATATATATATATATATATATATATATATATTATACATATACCAATAAATCTTCAAGAAAACGAATTAATTCTTAAACATGTTCATAATCATCAAAACGAATATATTATATGCATAATAAAATTATAATTGATATCAAAGTTCAATAAATATACCTTCAATATGATCTCTTGAATGATCAAGCTAGAGAAAATTATTATTTTTTGTGTTCTTGTTGTGTAATTTCTGAGTGTGTTGTAAATAGTGTGTTGAAGTGTGAGATGATGATATATTCTGCACAAAAACACGTAAGATGTTAGCTGGCGACAAGCCGTCGGCTAAAGTATGATAGTCGTCGGCTAAACATTACAAAGTCGTCGGCTAAAGTCTCGTAGTCGTCGGCTAACTACACAACTTTAGCCGACGAGTAAAAGCGAAGTCGTTGGGTAAAGTAGTTTAGCCGACAACACTATAGTCGTCGGCTAAACACGCGGACTTTAGCTGCCGACTCTCGCCGGCCGTCGGCCGTTCTCCGACCACTCGTCGGCTAGAATGGTAATTTTGGTAATGTTACACAATCAAGTAGTTATCAATTATCAACTAATTACTAAATAATTATGAATACATAATAAATATAATTAGTCAGTCAAACCAGCTAATGTAAATAGCTAACCGCTAATATGCTCAACTAACATTTAACCGCTAATTCCAAACAGGGCTTATATAAAAATAGATTTTGATTTATTTGAGGTATAATAATGTGAGAGTGATGGTAGTAAGAAATAAAATAAAACTTGTATATATGGTAAAAAAGTTTGAATGAAAACAAAAAGTAAAATAAAAATCAATTAGAAAAGAAACTGAAAGTATTTACTAAATTGATAAAAATCTCATATTATATATATATATATAAATTTTTGTGGGGCCAATAATACTTATATAGTATTAATTAAGTAAATTAAATATGACTTGATAGTTGTTAATTTGTTCATTCTTGTTAACAAATTTTACGAACAAAGGGGTACATGTATTATACATGATCCCTAAGATCCATTTAAGTTGTTATGTTATGGGCTGTTTACCAAATTTGTCTGTCTGGGTAAATTGTGTCTGTCTGAGTAAATTTATCTGTTTGGGTAAATGTGTTTGTCTGGGTAAATTGATGCTGTTGTTTACTTTTCCATATGAATAAACTGTTTGAATAACAGAAATGACCGATTTACCCCTGAATATGAATTATAAGATGTTTTATAAATTATTGTTTATTTTATAAGCAATATAAATGATATAATCCAAAAATCAAAACATAAATTCATAAAGTACTTAAAAATCTAATTTCAAACACAAAGAAGTCAAGTTCGAACACAAAGTAGTCAAATTCAAACACAAAGTAGATAAATTTAAACATTATTGAAAAATCAAATTTGACTCGTCTTCTATATATATATATTATTTAAATTTAGACAAAATATTATACATAAATGATTCAATTTTGTATGTAAGTAATATATAAAATATTTAATACATTTATAAATAATACGTATAATATAAAATATTTATTTATATATAAATATATTTTAAATAGATAAGAACATATATAATAAATATTATACATATGAATAAATGTTAATATATAAGTAATATATAATATTTACTTATATATTCATAATTAATATGATATTTTGTAGATACAAAAGCTTATTTATATAATAATATATAGTAATAAATATTATATATAAATTAATAATGTATATTATTTATATATGAATAATATATATTACATTCATTTATATTAAAACCTAAATTTTTTATATTGTATGGGCTCGTTTGGTAGCCATGTCAGGATATGGCAGATTAAGATATGACATGTTAGTTATAGCAAGTTAGATAAAGTGAGGATGATAGTTTGGTATTTGGTAGAAAAACGTACTATTTAGATTAAATTGTAAAATTACATTTTTATCCTTGTGAATAGTAAAAAAACTGGAATACTAGCCGGATTTTAAAAAAATATATATAGTAATTCAGTTTTTATTTATTTATGGAAAAATAATATTCCACTTTTTTTTCAAAAACTTTAAATAAAAATATCTGATTTTTATTTTTTATTTTTAAATTTTAAATAAAAACATCCGATTTTTATTTTTAAATTTTGAATTTTAAATAAAAACATCCAATTTTTATTTTTTATTTTCGAACTAACTTCTTATTTTTTATTTCGAACTTTAAATAAAAACATCCGATTTTTATTTTTTATTTTTGAATTTTAAATATAAACATCCGATTTTATTTTTTATTTTCGAACTAATTTTTTATTTTTTATTTCGAACTTTAAATAAAAACATCCGATTTTTATTTTATATTTTTGAACTAATTTTTTATTTTTTATTTCGAACTTTAAATAAAAACATCCGATTTTTATTTTTATTTTTGAACTAATTTTTTATTTTTTATTTTCGAATTTTAAATAAAAATATTCAATTTTTATTTTTTAGTTTTTATTTTCGAACTTTAAATAAAAATTTCTGATTTTTAATATTAATATTCTGGATATTTTAAAAAAAACAAGACTTGGGGTAATTTTGGGATTATTGGGTTAACATGAGCACTGTTCAATCATGTTATTTAAACCCACCATTTTGGTGGGTTACAAAATCAAATTGTAACAGTGAATTAACACGGACTTTGGCTTAAAGCCGTGCCGATGAGTTAACTAAACACGCCTACCAAACGCATGTTTCGGCAGGTTAATTTATCCTAACCTGCCGAAACATGGCTACCAAACGGGCCATATATGTAAATGAGTATATATAATGGGAACAGGAGATTTATTTTTTGTCCTAAATTATTTATATTGTATATATAAATGTGTGATTTTCAATTAGGGGTAGGGGAGTCATTTTTTTGTCTTAATGAGGACAACACCCCTTTTCATGCTTAATGAATAAGCCATTTTTATCTGTAAGAATAAGCCATTAAGCCACAAGTAAACACCTCCAAACGTCTAAGCGAATAAGATCTTTTACCCATTAAACTGATTAAGTCACAAGTAAATAGCTCCGTCTAATAGTAACATGTGTTGTAATGCACTTTACTTGGGCCTCGTGAACATCTCATTCATAAGGAATTTATTTTGTTCTTATTTTTTTACTTTTTAATTTTCTGCATAAAGCATGCTTTTAGGATGGTGGCAGTCATGCCTCCCAAAAATCCCATACCTCCCAAATCCACCAATAATATCATTCCACCTCATTACACATTATTCATACCTTTTTCGTACCTCCCAACCCCTTTTTAGTGGCAACCATGCCTTTTTCATACCTCCCAACTAATTTTATTTTTTTAATTTTTTATTTTCATAAATTAATAAAAACATAATATTTCATTAATAACTAAAAGAAAATTACATAATACTTAAAAATAAAAATAAAAAAAAGAAAGAAAATTACATTATTCTTAAAAAAAATGCATAATTATATCTAAAAATCGGTAGGCCATCCATACTTCTCCGCGTACGCACGTTTTTTGTCAATAGCGAATTGTCGCATAACCGGATTGGTTATGTGTTCGTGCGGCTCGTTATAGAATTTGTATGCCCGAATCATAGCTTTTTCGTTAGCATTTTCGAGTTGTTGCGACATCAACTGTTTGGACAATTCATCCTTTGCACGTTTTTCTGCCCTCACCTCATCCAACGCTAGTGCTTTCTTTGCCGTATAGTTCTCAATAAACTCAGCAACACTATTCTTTGTCGACGACTCGCTAGCGGGCTTTTTCCCTTTTCTTTTTGATACAGGAGTTGTGTCGTCATTTAGATCCGGAATAAAAGTCTCAACATTGTCATTGCTTCCGGACTCATAGTAGCTAGATTCCGACGACTTTCTTCGTTTGTCGGAATGAGATGTCGAAGATAATTTTTGAAAACATGGTTGTGCCAACCATTTCGGTTCATCCTTAACAACCTTCCACGCTTCAATATGAGTAAAAGAACTGCCCTTCTGTTTCTTATCATAATCGGACAAGGCATTACCCATGACGTTGACATCGTCACACCCACTCTCACGAATGCGATTCTACAATTATAAATTAACACAAGTATATAAATTAACACAAGTACTAAAGTGGAACACAAGTATATAAATTAACACAAGTATATAGTTTAAAAATTACTTGTTGGATGTATAGCCCGTTAAAGATACCCATTGCGTGATTCATATTTTTCCACTTTGTGTTCAAACCATGACGAGTTCGCTTAGTGTCTTTAATGGTAGCCGCGAAATGCTCCAAAATTCTTTCCCAAAACCGCTCTCTACCTTGTTCATTCCCATCTCTTCTACATGTCGAGATATGAATCCACGATTTAGCAAAAGCAACCTCTTCGATCGACGTCCAAGACTTTTTATCCGCTTTAGTTTTCCCTTTAACGACTTGAACATCTTCATCTAAAAAAAATATATATAACGTATATAAAAAAATATATATAACGTTTATAAAAAAATATAACGTTTATAAAAAAAATATAATGTTTATAAAAATAAAATATATACCAATTTGAGTTTGTTGTTGCGTTTCGGGAACAATCTCAACATCATCATCGGGATCATCATATAGAGGTAGTTCGCGTTCCACACTTGGTTCACGCCACGAAGGACCTTCACGGTAGTCACAAAACGGGTTGAAGTCACTCGTCATTGAAATATTATATTGGGTTGGATTCATCGGTGGTGGAGGTTGGGGATAGTTAAACGATTGAGGGTATTGTTGATGCATCGGTGGTAGAGGTTGGGGATAATAGCCCGATTGAGGGTATTGTTGATGCATCGGTGGTGGAGGTTGTGGATGTAATATCTGGAATTTTTACTACTGTTGTTTGATATTATTTTATCCGAGTTATATTGTACAGCGTGGAATCTGTAGAGTAGGGATAAAATAAATAAAGGACTGAGATGTCAGTATCGGTATAATTGTCGTATCTGGTCGACAGCTACATTTGAGGATATCGTGTATCAGGTTATCGTACTTTCGATATAGAGTATATTGTATAAGAATATTATTGGATTCAGTGATTGTGTTCAGTGTGTCTCATGTTCGTTTTTGGTACGTCAAGATGTTGGACAGAAATTGCGGAAAATGGCTAAGTGTTCATTAGCACACGCCATCGGGCA
Source organism: Orobanche coerulescens (assembly GCA_033398695.1). NCBI lineage: Eukaryota > Viridiplantae > Streptophyta > Magnoliopsida > Lamiales > Orobanchaceae > Orobanche > Orobanche coerulescens. The sequence continues at coordinate 60,883,672 of CM065803.1, forward strand.
GTGTAGCGCACGCTACGAAGTATTGATAGCGTACGCTAAGAGGTTCGGTTACGTACGCTAAGAAGGACCCCTAACGTACGTAACGACTTGCTGGGTTAGTTCCGGAAGGTGGCCGACAGGTAGGCCCAGGTTGATTTTTATATTCAGTTAGCGCACGCTAACGTATGTTGGTTAGCGCACGCTAACATCGGATCGCCAATAATGGAATCTTAGCTTTCGGCGGGTGGACCCGGCCACTTGCGACGCGTGTCCAGATGAATTTGAATTCGAATTCTATTTATATTACGATTCATTGTTTTTATTTTTCACTCCACCCGCCCGAAATGACAGATCCGAAAATGGTTTCTTTGAGAAGGGTGTGATACCACCACCTATCAGGCCTGTAGGGCTAGCGCACGCTAAACCGTATGGTTAGCGCACGCTAATTCCAGATCGGTCAAAGGAATCCCGATAATCGCGGATGCTTTCGACATGTGGGGGCACGAGTGGTAGGTGTGTACTGTAGCAAGTCAACTTCGGATAGCGCACGCTAAGGTAAATGACTTGCGTACGCTAAGCAGGATGTTTTACGTACGTTAATGCATGGGCATTACGTACGTAAGCTAGTTTACGAAGCGAGGCAGTAGCCTCTGGGCTTCGATAGCGCACGCTAACAAAGTCAGTTAGCGCACGCTAAGGCGGTAGCGCACGCTAAACATGAGATGTTAGCGCACGCTAATAATGAATTTTATAAAAGGGGATAGAAGGGTGTTGAGAAGCATTTCGTCATTTTTTCTTCTTTCAGTCAAGAGAGAGAGAGAGTTGGGATATATTTGAGGTTCCCAAACAATGTATAATGATAATCTTTAACAACATTAGATTGAGAGCTTGGATTCAAGCCTTGTCCTTCAAGTTGTTCATGATTCTTTGGATGGAGTTCTAGTATTCTTCTTTTTGGTTCATCTAAACCAGGTAATCTTCGTATTCCTTCATTAATGGTTCGTTTTTCTTGGATGATTTCATGCAAGGAGCATGTTGGATAATCATATGATGATGTTATATGAGATTCAATGGAATTTTGATAAGAGTTTCGGATGTTAGTTAAGATTCTTCATACCATAAGGATGTTGATTCATTTAACCCGATCTAAGAAGGATTTCTGAATCTTGGTAATTATATTGGTCGATTTAGATGAGATGAATCATGATACTAGGTTGAATTCCAGATTTAGCATGATATGATCCTTGTTATCGAGTCAGTTTGATTATTGAAGTTGTTATTGATATATGGACATTGACATGATCATTGTGATAATTATGGGGTCGTTTATCTTCAAGAGATATGGAGATTTATGTCTCCCTTCATTCGGATTCGTAGTCGCAAGATGTGAGTCGATGCTTGGAATGCATGCCACTGTAAATCATTAGCGCACGCTAAGCTTACTGGCTAGCGCACGCTAACGGAACAACTTAGCGCACGCTACGTTATGCGTTTAACGTGCGCTAAGTAGGCGCATGCGATTTTTATGTTTTGATTATGAATTCGTGATGGTTTGACTTGGTTGGTTCTGACTGTGTTTATTCGAGGTTGTGTTGAACCGTTGAGTTCGATTGGTTAGTTTTGTTAGTTGTTGATTGTTATCGGATATGTGTTATTTGATTTCTTCGATAGGTTGAGATTATTGATCGGTGATTATAACCGGATATTGCGGTCGTGTTCGAGTATGTCCATTTTATTGCTTTTGATCGAAATTTGAGGAGCTCGTAGACAAAGGCAATGTGTTGATAGCAACTTCGTGGTATCGGTATCGAGGCAAGTTATTACTTGCTCAGTTATAATATTTAATGAATGGTTTCAGTTTCATTTCGTTTATAATGCATATAGCGATGATTATTATTGTGAACTCTGGGTATTCGGATCGCATATCGTTCCTTCGATTCTGGGAGGTAAATCATAATGTATATGCTTTATCTCAGTTATTGGTATGTTCGAGTATCGAGGTTACATTATGGTAAAGACGAGGATATGAGTATCTATAGTTCATTATACGTTTGGATCGCCGAGCATTGAGGATAATCGTCGGTGATGATTGGACATCGAAGTTGCTCCCGAAGGACTCAGGGCAAGTATTCCATAATGATTATGGTTTAATGTTATTTATTTTGGTCTCGTACATTTTCTTTCATGTTGTCGAACATGAAGTCGTCCTAGTAAATTGTCATGTTGTCGTGCATGTTATGTTGTTCATGTTGATGAACGTGTTGATTTGCATATGTGTATGCATATTGTGTTGTTCATGTTGTGTAAATAATTCGATGGGATTATGAGGATCTATGCTGAGGGCGCTGGATCGAATGTCCACCATGCGTTGGTTCGACGGGATCATCATGGCGATCTATGCTGAGGGCGCTAGATCGTTGGACAGGTTTTCCACCATGCGTTGGTTCGACGGGATAATCATGGGGATCTATGCTGAGGGCGCTGGATCGTTGGATTACAAGTATTGTGTTGATGGAATCTTGTGAATTCGCATCATTGATTTTATCATGTGTTGTTGTTCATATGTGTATTGTTGGTTATCCACCTTATGCTGATCTGATAGGATCAACAAAGGGATCTATGCTGAGGGCGCTGGATCGTCGGATTTCCATTGAGTATACATGATTGTTATTGTTGTGATCATATTGACGCGGCCATATGAGTACGCATTTGTAGGTCTTGTGTTAGGACCGTGTCCGTGTTGCATTGTTCTGATCTCGGATTAGACTGATATGATTGTCGTGGCACTTCATATCTCAAGGTATGTCCCGTATTTTCCTTTGGTATTTGTCCTTTGTGGACAATCGGTTATCGTCTTGGGATTTGATGATATTATTCGATGGATCGTATTGGTCAGAAATGGTATATTTCCGTATCGTGAGTTGGTTATGATAGTTTGAGAATCTTGAATATTGTTTGAGGTACAATACAGATATTATGTTCGAGTTTATTGGTTAATTGAGTACAGGATGTGAAATGTGATAATGGTTATTCTGATGAGAATTACTCGAGTAAGTAAAGTTATGGCGGTAAGAATTCGTTGGTCGTATTCTTATATTGTATTCTCATTGGTATGTAATTATTAATGTGATGTGACAGTTATCATTGTTGGATATTATGGCTGACCCCGTCGTGGGATTTCGTTTTAGGTTCTTGGAGTATCGAGCTTGTAGCGGTCGTGAAGAGATGAGCTTCCCGAAGGATACTGGCTAGAACATGTTCTGTGCATTGAGTTTCTTGCTTGGTTCTTGTATTCCGCTGCTAGAGTATCTTTATGGTTGGTCTTTTTCCGCTGCGAGAGTATTTTGAAGTGCTCTTTCGGTATCTGGTAACTGAGATTACTTTGGAAATCGTTTTCTAAACTTTTGTGTGTCGGCTGTTTGGCCTTGCGATTTCAAATGAGTTTTTACGACGGTTTCTGTTAAATGGATTTTATAAATCTTTGTGCATTTTTAAAGATAGTACCGTTGTTGGCCTCTTGGGCATTTGTAAATGTTTGCGAAAAATTCTTTTAGCCTTGTGGGTTCCATCTCGGGGCCCACGACGCTGTAATATTTCCGGTTAAATCTGGGGGTGTTACAGAATATGGTATCAGAGCTTAGGTTGAGAAAACCTAGGCATTTGGGTCGAGTTGGGTCGTGTTTTGGTCGCGTCATTCCAGTTATCAATTGACTAATACTAGAGCCGTGAGTTTTTGTTGTTCACTCGGGCTTATGGGTTATGTGATTTATCAGTGTGGTACTGGGATTGTTGTAAACTTTTCCAAATGGTGTTAACGTGATATATTGTGTTCTTGAGTTGCACTGAGTTTGCAAAATGTGTGTTTTGAAAATATCTGTGTCGAGTATTTTCTTGAGTCGAGACATGTGCCAGTATCACGGGGAATCGTCGGCTTCACGATCTGTAAGTATTTGGATTTTTGAATTTCATTGAGATTTATTGCCGTTCTAAGTTGATATGTTTTGAGATTCAGCAGATATCATGCGTTACAGTATGAGATGTCAGAGTGGGACAGGATTGATGATCTTGAGAAACTATGATTTTGGAAATCAGTATGTCGGTTAAGTTTTGGAACGGAATTGTGTATTCGGGAGAAGGACTGTGGATTGTTGAGAAGAACATGTAGTCATGCTAATTCATTTTGATATATGAACTGCTTTTGAGCATTTGAAAATGACACTTTTCAAAATGAATATTTCACGGATGTTTTACGGAAAATGATTTTGGGCCGAGACCCAAATCGATTTTGGAAATGGTTTTGTAACTCAGGACTAGGAGTCCGAAAAAAGTTTTCTACTTTTTAAACTTTTTGTAATGCGGAACGAGATACGGGCTGAGACCCTAATGTTTCAAAAGGCTTTTTCTTGATTTCTAAAACTCCCGAGATCTGTAAAACACTTTACCAATCGTTTACTTATGTTATTTCCGCCTTTCGAGGCTTTGGTTTACTTGTTCAGATGGAACTTCTCGGGAAGTGTTTCGCTGTGTTTGATTTGTTGATTTGTTTCAATGTTTTGTCATATCATATTTGAGGTGATCCAAGATGGATTAAGGATTGACGTTGCGAGTAGTATGTGGAGGAGTTTTTATCAGAGTCTATATATTGAGATTTTGGAATTTCATCGTGTGGTTTTCCGATGGAATTGTTGGGATTCGGTAAATAAAATCGAATTACGCAGCGGAAAATAAAACGGTCCAACCGGATAAAACCAAACCCCAAAAACGGATCGATCAAGCATCATATAAACGAATATAAACAACGAGGAAGAGAATCAAAGAATACTTACCCTCGTAGTCCTTTGATGATATAATCTTCGAAGGTGAAACCCGAACAAACTTTCTCCGGTTACCGACACGAACACGAATCCAATTCGTTGTAGCTTGTTGAATGATCCAACACCGAAATTGCCGAATGTCTCTATGTTATTACGCGTCGGATATTGATCGGAAAAATAAAATATCAATTCGTTCTCAAAGAACACGGCTAGGAATTGATACGGTATTTTTCTTCTCTTCTCTTCTTCCTTTTCTTTCTCTCAAAGATGAACAAGAAAAGAAATAAATTTTTCTCTCCCTTCCCTAAGTAACTCACGGTTGATATTTTTGAGTGTGTTTGTTTGTTATACTTCGTCTTCACATAATGTGAAGATATATACATTATATAATGGAGATGATATCAAAATGATGAGATATGAAATCTCATCCTTTTGTCTTCAACCCATTAAACAATTAAACACACAACACACACCACATGGAAGGAAGGGAGGAAAATGAGGGGGGCGGCCCACTAGATTTTAGGTGAGAAAACGAGATGAGCCACTCTGTTCATGTACCGGACGTTCGCGTGTCTAGTCCGTTAAATACACTTCGTTTTATCCCAAATGTATTTATACTTAATTAATTAATCCAATTAATTAATTTTATCAAATACAAAATTATAATAATATATTTCCAAGAAATAATTATTTATGAATTAAATTAATTACCCAGTAATTAATTTCAATTCACTAGACCGCATGATTTATCAAATAAATCAAATTAGATATCTAATATCCAATATTAATGAAGAGATAATAAATACATATTTATCCATCAAATATCCTTGTGCGCGACTCCGTAGGTCCGTCTTAGTCGGCAATGGGAGGAACCAAGGAGTACGGGTAACACTTAGCCCCTAGTGCTTCGCATCAGAACCCAACTAAGAACGAATGATCGGATCATTCCAAAACCATTATGTCGTGAATACCGTATACGTATAAACCCTTCAATCATATGTCCCGGTCAAGTATTAGGGTCACGAAAAAGTCAAACCCTACTGTAACTTGACACTATGCTTTCTGTTAATGCAAACTGAGATCGTCGAGCTCTCGTGTATCAAATACAACTAGCTCTAAATGCTTTAGCCAAAGACTTATAATCTCATTTGCCATTAACCGCATAGGACATTTACCTGCTCACTTATAGGAGAAAGAATTCTATCTTGGTATTCAGTAGAGACTGCTACTTTCCCACTAAGTTGCATTTCGAGGTTGACCCCACCCACCGGCGATTGGATCGAACTACTCTAATGACTAACTTAATGTCACAAGCACATCTCCTACTGAAACCTCAAGTCAAAGGTCCACGTATACCTATCACAACCTTTCGATCCAGTCATTGACAATCCCTGAGTGATATCCATGTGACCGAATCGAGGTGAGTCGTGTTCGAGTATACTAATCTCACTAGCATACCTATAACGTGTGCTCCCACTAACCCTTAGTGAATACCGGCACTCTACATGTCAAAGTACACATTATACAAGTCTTGTCTAAACTTATTGCCCAGTTAAGTTTTATCGACTTGCGAACGAGTTAAGCATTCGAGCTCTAAACACTTCTAGTGCTTATCTCCTTATCTCCATAAGGAGTAGAATGTTTGCTCTCAAATGCAAGGACTATTATTCTATATATCAAATCACAATGCCAGTGATATACAATAATATAGAAATAATTATTGCCTTGTTAAATTTTTATAATTACAATACATATGCTCTCACTCTCTCATCCTCTGAGTGGCATTCGAGGGCAAATCTCTAACAATCTCCCACTTGAACTCAATGCCACAAACTATGGTATCTAATACCCATACTCTCCAGATGTTTCTCTAAGACCTTCTGATATAGTGGCTTGGTAAGCGGATCAGCAACGTTATTTGCTGTGTCTACTCTCTGCAGTATAACATTTCCTTCCTGAACCATTTCTCTCACAAAGTGATATTTTCTCGCAATATGTTTGGTATTGTGGTGAGCCCTAGGCTCCTTAGCCTGTGCAACAGCTCCGTCGTTGTCACAAAACAGCGTCACGGGCTTCTCCGCATTAGGAACCACTTGAAGTTCCTCAGTGAACTTCTTAATCCAAAAAGCTTCTTTAGCAGCCTCCGTGGCTGCCTGGTATTCGACTTGACATGTAGAGATAGCAGTCGAACTTTGCTTGGCACTTCTCCAAGAAACTGCTTCACCATTCAGAGTGAAGATATACCCTGATGTGGACATCTGAGCATCCATGTCCCCCGAAAAATCTGAGTCTGTATAGCCCATCACTCTAATTTATCCACCGCCGTATGTAAGAACCAAGTCTTTAGTCCTCCTTAGGTACTTAAGAATGTTCTTTACTGATCCAATGTTCCCGCCTGGATTTGACTGAAACCGACTTACTACGCTCACAGCATAGGTAATGTCCAGTCTAGTGCAAATCATAGCATACATGAGGCTACCTACTGCCGAAGCATAGGGCACCTTACTCATTTCCTTTCTGTCTTCCTCACTTTGAGGACACATCTCTAAGGAAAGTTTTGCACCATGTTGCATAGGAAGGAATCCTCTTTTAGAATCTTCCATCCTAAATCGCTTTAGGATCTTTTCTATATAGAGGGCTTGGGAAAGACCTAACATTCTTTTCGCTCTATCCCGGTAGAGACGAATACCCAGAATATAGGTAGCTTCTCCCAAGTCTTTCATTGAGAACTCTTTAGAAAGCCAAGCTTTCACAGAACTGAGCATTCCTACGTCATTTCCTATAAGTAGAATGTCATCTACATATAGTATTAAGAACGCAATTTTGCTCCCACTAACCTTCTTGTAAATACAGGGCTCCTCTTCGTTTTGGACAAAATCAAACTCTTTGACTGTCTCGTTAAAACGAAGATTCCAACTCCGTGAAGCTTGCTTCAGTCCATAAATGGCACGCTGAAGTTTGCATACTTTATGAATATTGGTTTGAGATATGAATCCCTTAGGCTGTTCCATGTAAATCTCCTCCTCGAGGAATCCATTTAGGAATGCCGTTTTCACATCCATTTTCCATATTTCATAATCTAAGAGGGCTGCTATGGCAAAATCATGCGAATAGACTTAATCATAGCTACAGGTGAGAAGGTCTCGAAGTAATCGATTCCTTCTCTTTGGGAATAACCCTTTGCCACAAGCCTGGCCTTATAGGTATCAACCTTGCCATCTCCATCAGTCTTTCTTTTATAGATCCATTTGTTTCCAACAGGCACTATGCCTTTAGGACGATCTACTAAAGTCCAGACCTGATTAGCATGCATTGAGTCTATCTCAGCTTCCAAAGCTTCTTGCCACTTGGTGGAGTCAACATCTACCATCACTTGGTCGTATGTAGAAGGATCATTCTCTTGACTACTTTCTGTCATCTCATGGACACCCAGTTCCTCTTGATGCAGATAGCCATACCTCTCAGGTAATTGGGAAATTCTACTAGACTTGCGAGGTTGTGTTTGTATTTCAGAAGGTTGGGTTCTAATATCTTGCATAGGTGTCTCATTTGGTGTTTCTTTTATTTCTTCTAAAGAAATATTTCTACCTGCCCCTCCTTCCTGAATAAACTGATCTTCCAGGAAGTGTGCTTGTATAGCAACGATGATCCTATGATCTTCGTGCATGTAGAATAGATATCCCATGGAATCCCCTGGATATCCTATGAAACGACCTTTCACAGACCTAGTTTCCAATTTCTCTACTTTAGTCTTCTTGACATAAGCAGGGCATCCCCAAATCCTAATGTGATTAAGACTTGGTTTCCTACCTCTCCACATCTCGTGGGGAGTCTTAGGAACGGATTTGGAAGGACATCTGTTCAAGATATGCACAAAGAAGGTGAGCGCGTAACCCCACAGATAAATCGGTAGATCAGTATAGTTAAGCATGGAGCGAACCATGTCCAACAAGGTTCGGTTCCTTCTTTCTGATACTCTATTTAATTGTGGAGTAGCTGGAGGAGTGAATTGTGACACTATTCATAGTTCCTTTAAGAACTCATCAAATTCGGTACTCATGTACTCACCACCCCGGTCTGACCGAAGAGTCTTAACACGGTTACCTGTTTGATTTTCAACTAGGGCTTTAAATTCCTTGAATTTATCAAAAGCTTCAGACTTATGTTTCATTAAGTACACGAATCCATACCTGGTATGGTCATCAGTGAATGTAATGAAATACTGAAAGCCGTCTCGTGCCACTTCAAAAGGGCCACAGACGTCGGTATGGATCAATCTAAGTTTTTCAGCAGCTCCCTGCGAAGGGTAACTTAGTCATTTTGCCTTGAAGGCAAGATTCACAAGTTGGATAGGGATCTGATCCCAATGGACCCGTAAGCCCATCTTTCTCCATTTTATGAACCTTGGTCTGACCGATATGACCAAGTCTAAGATGCCACTTAAGTGCTTGGTTCGTTTCATCCCTACCACGCTTCCTAGTTATAGTGTTCACAGTTGTTTTATTCTTTAGATTTAAATGGTATAAACCATTTAATAATGTAGCAGTACCAACCAATTTATTTCTAAAATAAATACGACAGGACCCATCTCCAATAAAGAAGTGAAATCCCTTTCGGTCCATGACCGGAATTGATACAATATTTTTGTGCCCCTTGGGCAAAACAAGTACATCATCTAAAGTAAGAATAAAACCAGATTCTAAATCTAACATAAGGGATCCGATATCAAAAGCTTCGACACTATGCCCACTTCCGACGGTGACCATCACCTCCCCTGAATCCAGCTTCCTACTTCGTTCCAGATCCTGATTCATTGTACAAATGTGAGAACTCGCACCGGAATCAAGTATCCAAGAAGTAGAATATACGATTCTGAGAACAATTTGTTTCTAAAACCGGTAGTTCCATACTGAAGGCGCATTACGGTCAAGCTTTGGATGGTACCTCTTCCAGTGGCCTAGCTCACATGATTGAGGCATACATCCATTTTCTTGGCCCCCTTGCTATTTTGAACCATTGGGGCCTTGCCCTTTCCCTTGTCGATCTTGGCTATTGGACCTAACTGCTTCTTGTTCTTTTTCTTCTTATTCTTGGACTTCCAAGTCCCAGAAGAAATCACAAGTGCAGCTTCCTTTCCCTTTGTCTTCATCTGAGACTGGGCAGTCGTCAGTTTGTTCATTAGCCCAGCTAAGTTACAGGCAATCTCATTGCAGTTGAAGTTCATGACAAATTGTGAAAAGGAGTCAGGAAGTGACTGCAGGATAAGGTCAGTTTGGAGAGATGCATGCATCTGAAAATCAAGAGCTTCCAATCTCTCAATCATCGAGATTATCTTGAGGACATGGTCCCCAACCCTCTCTCCTTCCTTCATCCTGGCGCCGAATAATTGCTTTGATATCTCATATCTAGCAGTTCGTCTATGCTCTCCATAGAGCTCAGCCAGGTGCGCTAAGATGGCTCTTGAAGATGTCATCTTTTCATGGGCACGTTGAACCTCATTGGTCATTGAGCCTAACATGTACCCTCGCACTCTTATGTCGTCTTTTACCCATTTCTCATGGGCATCGACATCTTCCTGATTTGCTCGGGTTCTTGCAGGAGCCGCTGGGATGTCCGCCTCCAAGACGTATCCCATCATTTCCATAGTTAGGACTATCCTCTAGTTCAAGCCGGTCCACATAGTTCGGACGATCGGGACGTTCTTTTCAAGTACTATAGAGTGTGGGTTCATTGTAATATTTACAGTTTTGTTAACTGCAGAGAATAATTTAAGATTCGTTAGTGATTATATAATTATGATCCGAGTAAAGAATTTAAGGACTTTCTTTATTCATAACTCGGCTCCCACTATTTTATCGGCATTTATACACTCCCATGTTAAATCCGGAAGTCTTGGGTGACTTCATAGTGGTGATCGATTTCTTTACAAAGTTTAATAGAGGGCAACCCATACGGTTTCTATTCTATTATTCTTTATAAAGTGGTGTCTAATACCAACGCATCTAATGGATGATTCGATCTTCTTTTACCCCTAGTTCACTTGCCCTCAACCCATTCGGTTTCTATGGCTCGCTGAACTATCTAAGTTTAAACCGTCAACTCCTATTAGTCTGACAATTGAATCTTACCCGGCAACCCATACGGTTTATAGGGGTTTGATTTGTCACAACCAAAGGCATCTAATGCACTCTAGGAATTTATCAACTTTCCCCAAAAATATTACCCCGACATACTCGGAAGAATAATATTCCGGTTTAGATTTCAATTTTCCATGAGTTTGACGGAGGGTAGGAAACCTCGTAACCTTTATAACTTAGTGTTTGTAAGTGGGAGTATTAACGCGATTATATGTTACACTTTGCACATTAATCCGTTTATAAGCGCGGTTTGTCGGTTTGTTTGTTTGTCATACAATATGAAAACATACACAACCTAAAACTAACAACATGCAATTCATGGACCGTTCCTAGAACAAAAACATCGTAATCTAATTACATGTCTTCGGTATTGAATCTTCGTCTTCTCGAGCGAATCTTCCTCCGGTCTTCGTCATTACATATAAATTTTACATTTGAAAAATTGCATCCTATACAAATTTTCTAGTAAAATAAATAGGCTCAAAACGGCCTTTACAACCCAATCGAACAAAACAAACGATTCAAAACTAGGTCCATGAACTACATCCCAATTCAAAATTAATGCAACAATTACATTAAAATAATGGCAATAATAATTAATCTAAAATTGATCTAATCAATAAAAATTAATCCAACAATTAGAATTAATCCAATTAATTCACTTAACCGTTAATTTTAATTTGCTCCGGACAAAATAAATATTTTATTAAATTAATTCCCTTAAAATAAAATTACCATAATTATATTTTAGTCAAATTAAATCCAATTTAATTTGCGAGAAAATTAATTCCGAACGAAATATAAAAGCGAGTCGGAAAACACAAGGCCGGGCCAAGCCCGCGAAATGACCCATTGACCCAGCCCGGCCCATTGACCAATCCCAGCCAATTTAAATTAAATGGTCCAATTTTCCGCTCATTTTTTCGTCCGAATCCAAAATAATATTTTTTTAATTTTTATATTACACAAATAAATCAGTTTTTCAAAAGAAAAATAGATTTATATTGTAACATAAAATCATGCAAAATAATTTTTAGATGAACAATTAAACATCAACAATTAAAATTTTTATGATACTAAATCATAAAAAAAAAATCAAGCATTCCAAATGCAAATATCGAATATACGATCGCATAGACCTTGCTCCGATACCACTGTTGTGATTCGGTAAATAAAATCGAATTACGCAGCGGAAAATAAAACGGTCCAACCGGATAAAACCAAACCCCAAAAACGGACCGATCAAGCATCATATAAACGAATATAAACAACGAGGAAGAGAACCAAAGAATACTTACCCTCGTAGTCCTTTGATGATATAATCTTCGAAGGTGAAACCCGAACAAACTTTCTCCGGTTACCGACACGAACACGAATCCAATTCGTTGTAGCTTGTTGAATGATCCAACACCGAAATTGCCGAATGTCTCTACGTTATTACGCGTCGGATATTGATCGGAAAAATAAAATATCAATTCGTTCTCAAATAACACGGCTAGGAATTGATACGGTATTTTTCTTCTCTTCTCTTCTTTTTTTTTCTCTCAAAGATGAACAAGAAAAGAAATAAATTTTTCTCTCCCTTCCCTAAGTAACTCACGGTTGATATTTTTGAGTGTGTTTGTTTGTTATACTTCGTCTTCACATAATGTGAAGATATATACATTATATAATGGAGATGATATCAAAATGATGAGATATGAAATCTCATCCTTTTGTCTTCAACCCATTAAACAATTAAACACACAACACACACCACATGGAAGGAAGGGAGGAAAATGAGGGGGGCGGCCCACTAGATTTTAGGTGAGAAAGCAGTGAGCCACTCGGTTCATGTATGGACGTTCGCGTGTCTAGTCCGTTAAATACACTTCGTTTTATCCCAAATGTATTTATACTTAATTAATTAATCCAATTAATTAATTTTATCAAATACAAAATTATAATAATATATTTCCAAGAAATAATTATTTATGAATTAAATTAATTACCCAATAATTAATTTCAATTCACTAGACCGCATGATTTATCAAATAAATCAAATTAGATATCTAATATCCAATATTAATGAAGAGATAATAAATACATATTTATCCATCAAATATCCTTGTGCGCGACTCCTTAGCTCAGTCTTAGTCGGCAATGGTAGGAAACAAAGAGTACGGGTAACACTTAGACCGTCTAGTGCTTCGTACCGTAACCCAACTAAGAACGAATGATCGGATCATTCCAAAACCATTATGTCGTGAATACCGTATACGTATAAACCCTTCAATCATATGTCCCGGTCAAGTATTAGGGTCACGGAAAAGTCAAACCCTACTGTAACTTGACACTATGCTTTCTGTTAATGCAAACTGAGATCGTCGAGCTCTCGTGTATCAAATACAACTAGCTCTAAATGCTTTGGCCAAAGACTTATAATCTCATTTGCCATTAACCGCATAGGACATTTACCTGCTCACTTACAAGAGAAAGAATTCTATCTTGGTATTCAGTAGAGACTGCTACTTGCCCACTAAGTTGCATTTCGAGGTTGACCCCACCCACCGGCGATTGGATCGAACTACTCTAATGACTAACTTAATGTCACAAGCACATCTCCTACTGAAACCTCAAGTCAAAGGTCCACATATACCTATCACAACCTTTCGATCCAGTCATTGACAATCCCTGAGTGATATCCATGTGACCGAATCGAGGTGAGTCGTGTTCGAGTATACTAATCTCACTAGCATACCTATAACGTGTGCTCCCACTAACCCTTAGTGAATACCGACACTCTACATGTCAAAGTACACATTATACAAGTCTTGTCTAAACTTATTGCCCAGTTAAGTTTTATCGACTTGCGAACGAGTTAAGCATTCGAGCTCTAAACACTTCTAGTGCTTATCTCCTTATCTCCATAAGGTGTAGAATGTTTGCTCTCAAATGCAAGGACTATTATTCTATATATTAAATCACAATGCCAGTGATATACAATAATATAGAAATAATTATTGCCTTGTTAAATTTTCATAATTACAATACATATGCTCTCACTCTCTCATCATCTGAGTGGCATTCGAGGGCAAATCTCTAACAGGAATATCAGTGAATTTGGTGACGAGCCGAATTGGTATACAGGAGTATGGATATGGACAAGCATTTGCATAAATTCCATTCTATTTAATCGTGTATATTCGAAAAGAATTTTTATCGAGAACTTGACACGAGCGAGCCGATTTAATTTTTAAAATTGATTTCGTGGTCTTACAAAAATTTTTGTTTTGAGTTTTCAAACTCTTGAAAGAACTTTCGAAAATTGTCTTCGTGACAAGAATATATGATTTCAAACTGGTTTTGGATATGTGATTGATGTACATACACATTTAGTGCATCAGGCATATCATATCGAGGGTACAAGGAAAAGAGATTCGAAGTTTAGTATGGTAGATTGGTTATGCAAGGATGATCGGTTGTTTGATCAGATAAGAGAAATATACTGCGTGTTGTAGATTCATGTGCAGGATGTAATTTTGGAACTTTGGACTTTGTAAAACCGGGACATATGTGCTATGTGAGTCCATGGGTGCGGTAGTAGCGCAATCTTACCATAGTGATCTTTGAATGATTTCTTTGTAAGTGTAAATTTGGGGATGGTGACCCCATGCTGGTTGTTTTGGATATTGAGTGGTCGTTCCCACTCCTTGTATGAATTGGTATGTTCGTCGATTTGCGATTCGTTATTCGTATGCCGAGGGAAATATTCGCCAGTTGGGTATGTTTATTGAGATCTACTGTACGTGATTGATTTGTTATTTTGAGAATGTTATTCTTTCGTATATCTGTTTCTGTGGTTCTGTGTTGATCGTGTTGGAGTTTGCCGTGTGAAGGTATTCTCGATTTTCGTTGATCGTTCGTTGGTAATATTGGAGTTTATCACGTTGATGATATTCTCGATTGTGTTTTGACCTCTGGTTGGTCATATTGGAATTTATCATGTCGATGATAAATTCGGTTGATTGTTGATCATTGTTGGTGATCATCTGAGCGTTCGGATTTTGTTTTGATGTTTCGGGATTTGTGTCGTTGTTTTGGGCAGTTGTTTTGCAGATGTATTGTGTATTATTCGTCTTATCGGAATTGGGACTTGATTATGTAATCAGGCAGACAGGATTTGATTCGGGCAGATTGTTTCATCCGAAGATGATACATTTTGTTGAGACTCAGGGAATTGTGATCGTAAGCGTATTGAGCATGTACAGTGAGATCGCTTGTTAGTATCTCAGGAGATCGTCGATCTGCGTATTTGTAAGTATGCTCGTTTGGTTATTCGGTGATGACGATAATTGATCGTTGTCGTGATGGTTTTGGGATATTTTGGGTTGAAAGGTATGTTTGTTTGTTTTATGACGGATTGCAAGTTTCGAGGACGAAACTTATTTTAAGTGGTGTAGAATGTAATATCTGGAATTTTTACTGCTGTTGTTTGATATTATTTTATCCGAGTTATATTGTACAGCGTGGAATCTGTAGAGTAGGGATAAAATAAATAAAGGACTGAGATGTCAGTATCGGTATAATTATCGTATCTGATCGACAGCTACATTTGAGGATATCGTGTATCAGGTTATCGTACTTTCGATATAGAGTATATCGTATAAGAATATTATTGGATTCAGTGATTGTGTTCAGTGTGTCTCATGTTCGTTTTTGGTACGTCAAGATGTTGGACAGAAATTGCGGAAAATGGCTAAGTGTTCATTAGCACACGCTACTGGGTACAGGTAGCGCACGCTACGAAGTATTGATAGCGTACGCTAAGAGGTTCGGTTACGTACGCTAAGAAGGACCCCTAACGTACGTAACGACTTGCAGGGTTAGTTCCGGAAGGTGGCCGACAGGTAGGCCCAGGTTGATTTTTATATTCAGTTAGCGTACGCTAACGTATGTTGGTTAGCGCACGCTAACATCGGATCGCCAATAATGGAATCTTAGCTTTCGGCGGGTGGACCCGGCCACTTGCGACGCGTGTCCAGATAAGGTCAGCGGGTGTTTGTCATGTAGGGCTAGCGCACGCTAAACCGTATGGTTAGCGCACGCTAATTCCAGATCGGTCAAAGGAATCCCGATAATCGCGGATGCTTTCGGCATGTGGGGGCACGAGTGGTAGGTGTGTACTGTAGCAAGTCAACTTCGGATAGCGCACGCTAAGGTAAATGACTTGCGTACGCTAAGCAGGATGTTTTACGTACGTTAATGCATGGGCATTACGTACGTAAGCTAGTTTACGAAGCGAGGCAGTAGCCTCTGGGCTTCGATAGCGCACGCTAACAAAGTCAGTTAGCGCACGCTAAACATGAGATGTTAGCGCACGCTAATAATGAATTTTATAAAAGGGGACAGAAGGGTGTTGAGAAGCATTTCGTCATTTTTTCTTCTTTCAGTCAAGAGAGAGAGAGTTGGGATATATTTGAGGTTCCCAAACAATGTATAATGATAATCTTTAACAACATTAGATTGAGAGCTTGGATTCAAGCCTTGTCCTTCAAGTTGTTCATGATTCTTTGGATGGAGTTCTAGTGTTCTTCTTTTTGGTTCATCTAAACCAGGTAATCTTCGTATTCCTTTGTTAATGGTTCGTTTTTCTTGGATGATTTCATGCAAGGAGCATGTTGGATAATCATATGATGATGTTATATGAGATTCAATGGAATTTTGATAAGAGTTTCGGATGTTAGTTAAGATTCTTCATACCATAAGGATGTTGATTCATTTAACCCGATCTAAGAAGGATTTCTGAATCTTGGTAATTATATTGGTCGATTTAGATGAGATGAGTCATGATACTAGGTTGAATTCCAGATTTAGCATGATATGATCCTTGTTATCGAGTCGGTTTGATTATTGAAGTTGTTATTGATATATGGACATTGACATGATCATTGTGATAATTATGGGGTCGTTTATCTTCAAGAGATATGGAGATTTATGTCTCCCTTCATTCGGATTCGTAGTCGCAAGATGTGAGTCGATGCTTGGAATGCATGCCACTGTAAATCATTAGCGCACGCTAAGCTTACTGGCTAGCGCACTCTAACGGAACAACTTAGCGCACGCTACGTTATGCGTTTAACGTGCGCTAAGTAGGCAGACAGTGCAGTATTTTTATGTTTTGATTATGAATTCGTGATGGTTTGACTTGGTTGGTTCTGACTGTGTTTATTTGAGGTTGTGTTGAACCGTTGAGTTCGATTGGTTAGTTTTGTCAGTTGTTGATTGTTATCGGATATGTGTTATTTGATTTCTTCGATAGGTTGAGATTATTGATCGGTGATTATAACCGGATATTGCGGTCGTGTTCGAGTATGTCCATTGTATTGCTTTTGATCGGGGCTGAGGAGATCGTAGACAAAGGCAATGTGTTCGGTAGCAGCTTCGTGGTATCGGTATCGAGGCAAGTTATTACTTGCTCAGTTATAATATTTAATGAATGGTTTCAGTTTTATTTCATTTATAATGCATATAGCGATGATTATTATTGTGAACTCTGGGTATTCGGATCGCATATCGTTTCTTCGATTCTGGGAGGTAAATCATAATGTATATGCTTTATCTCAGTTATTGGTATGTTCGAGTATCGAGGTTACATTATGGTAAAGACGAGGATATGAGTATCTGTAGTTCATTGTACGTTTGGATCGCCGAGCATTGAGGATAATCGTCGGTGATGATTGGACATCGAGGTTGCTCCCGAAGGACTCGGGGCAAGTATTCCATAATGATTATGGCTTAATGTTATTTATTTGGTCTCGTACATTTTCTTTCATGTTGTCGAACATGAAGTCGTCCTAGTAAATTGTCATGTTGTCGTGCATGTTATGTTTTTCATGTTGATGAACGTGTTGATTTGCATATGTGTATGCATATTGTGTTGTTCATGTTGTGTAAATAATCCGATGGGATTATGAGGATCTATGCTGAGGGCGCTGGATCGAATGTCCACCATGCGTTGGTTCGACGGGATCATCATGGGGATCTATATTGAGGGCGCTGGATCGTTGGACAGGTTTTCCACCATTCGTTGGTTTGACGGGATCATCATGGGGATCTATGCTGAGGGCGCTGGATCGTTGGATTACCAGTATTGTGTTGATGGAATCTTGTGAATTCGCATTATTGATTTTATCATGTGTTGTTGTTCATATGTGTGTTGTTGGTTATCCACCTTATGCTGATCTGATAGGATCAACAAAGGGATCTATGCTGAGGGCGCTGGATCGTTGGATTTCCATTGAGTATACATGATTGTTATTGTTGTGATCATATTGATGCGGTGATATGAGTACGCATTTGTAGGTCTTGTGTTAGGACCGTGTCCGTATTGCATTGTTCTGATCTCGGATTAGACTGATATGATTGTCGTGGCACTTCATATCTCAAGGTATGTCCCATATTTTCCTTTGGTATTTGTCCTTGATGGACAATCGGTTATCGTCTTGGGATTTGATGATATTATTCGATGGATCGTATTGGTCAGAGATGGTATATTTCCGTATCGTGAGTTGGTTATGATAGTTTGAGAATCTTGAGTATTGCTTGAGGTACAATACAGATATTATGTTCGAGTTTATTGGTTAATCGAGTACAGGATGTGAAATGTGATAATGGTTATTCGATGAGAATTACTCGAGTAAGTAAAGTTATGGCGGTAAGAATTCGTTGGTCGTATTCTTATGTTGTATTCTCATTGGTATGTAATTATTAATGTGATGTGACAGTTATCATTGTTGGATATTATGGCTGACCCCGTCGTGGGATTTCTTTTAGGTTCTTGGAGTATCGAGCTTGTAGCGGTCGTGAAGAGATGAGCTTCCCGAAGGATACTGGCTAGGACATGTTCTGTGCATTGAGTTTCTTGATTGGTTCTTGTATTCCGCTGCTAGAGTATCTTTATGGTTGGTCTTTTTCCGCTGCGAGAGTATTTTGAAGTGCTCTTTCGGTATCTGGTAACTGAGATTACTTTGGAAATCGTTTTCTAAACTTTTGTGTGTCGGCTGTTTGGCCTTGCGATTTCAAATGAGTTTTTACGACGGTTTTTGTTAAATAGATTTTATAAACCTTTGTGCATTTTTAAAGATAGTACCGTTGTTGGCCTCTTGGGCATTTGTAAATGTTTGTGAAAAATTCTTTTAGCCTTGTGGGTTCCATCTCGGGGCCCACGGCGCTGTAATATTTCCGGTTAAATCTGGGGGTGTTACAGTGGATACGTCGGTGGTGGAACTTGCGGACGAACACGACCACGATTGCCACATTCATGACCTTTTTGTGATGAAACACCTTTTGATTTGCTTGGATCCATGATTAAAATGTTTGTGTTGAAATGGAAAGTATAAAAATAGAGGTGTTTGTGTTTTGAAATGGATATAGTTTGTATATATAGAAGTTTTTTTTTTTTCTTTTTGGTCTACCAACGGTATAATAGCCCACCGTTTTTTTTTTGGTTTCTTGTGCCCAACGGCTTTTTTTCTTGGTTTCTTGTGCCAAACCGCGGAAGCATATATTGCCGTTGGAGCCATGCCGCTGGCCATACCGCCGAGGTGGCGATGTTGTTCACCGACGGTATGGCCATCCCGCTGAGCATACCGCCCACCACTGCCACCATCCTTAATGTTTCAAGTATATTTTATCTCTTCCAAGCACATAAGTGTACTTATTGATTCATATTTTTTATTAACCACACTGTTATTTCATTAATCAATACTGTTAGTTCATTAATTCACGTGCTTTGCCATGTGTAAAAATAAAAAATATTCATTTTTGCTTTGCTGAACAGTCATTATGTATTGAGTAACCATTAAATAAAGTAATTTTTTTTTTTTGAAAATCTAACTCAATACTCCATAGTGCACGGACTGCTATATTTCATGCAAAATGGTTAGAAGTACTGCACTGCGTTAAATACCTACAATCACATCATATTTTCTCCTTTAAGGTCAATTGCACACTCACCATTTATCCATAATATATAATGCTACTAGGTTTAATGTCAGACCTATTTTGGTGTAACATTATTTTAATATTAACTTTATTAAATATTAAATTATAATGGTTATATTAATTATTAACATATATATAGTACTCATTTTATTAAACTGAACTCTAATTGACTATACATCACTTCCATTGAATTGTTAATACATTGGACTTTAACTATCTATATCAAATCATAAACACAAAATACAATTCTAATTTATTAATTAAATAATATTCTTAACTGGCGAAAGCGGTTGTCGTATTGAAAATGTTAATATATATCATTGCAGTGTATATATAACTGTATTGATTTGGTATAGCATATATTTTGGTGTACCACCATATTAATAGTAAAAATATTAAATATTAAATTATAATAGTTCATATCTCTTTTCTAATATAGAATTAGAGTGGCTTGGTGTTATATTAATTTGGTTATAACCTATAAATTGTGGTAATTTATATAATATAATAATAATAAGGAGGAGGAGGAGGGGGAGGAGGAGGAGGGAGAAAGAGAAAAATAATCTTATGCATTCTACTAAATAAAATTTTTGGAACCCCATCATAAATTTATGACCTAAGTTTTCAATTTTTATAGCTGAGATGCATAAATAGTAGTAATAATAATAATCAAGAATAGTCTTATAAATTCTACTTAATAAATTTTTTGACTGTTCTAGTTTATGAACTACTATATCAATTTATAATTTTTTTTTAATTATTTTTGGTTTAAGTTAACAGTATGATAACCATAATAGCACCAACAGTAGTAGACATAGTCGAATCATAGTAATAGTCGTAACAGTAGTAGTAGACAGTAATCTTATACATCAGTAGTGTAAACCCGTGAATAAATTCACGGCATATGGCATAACTTTTTATAATATTTATTTATTATATTTTAAATTTTATGTCTAGGAACTATATATTAGACCGTAAATTTTTTATCTCATCTAATTGCCATATAACATGTATTATATTAATTTTTGTATTAAAACTCTATATTAATAATTAAATATTTCTAAAAATAATTAATATAATTCTATTATTTAACTCTAATATACTTAATTAACCTTCTTCATTTAAATTCATCCAATATAAATGTATTTTTAATATAGGTTTATTTTAAAATTTAAAATTATAAAAGAATAGATAATTGTGGACATGCCATGTAGACAAATACTTTCTTTTTGTATAAAATGAAGATGCATGAGTCAAACATTTATTATAATATTATTTAATCACCAGAGTACCAAATACAATATCATAGAAAAGAACTTATTCTTTGTAATATCATAGAAAAGAACTTAATTACGTTTTATGTATTGATGTTATACATGTTGTCGTGCATATGTGTCACTGTTATATGTCCACCTCGTGTTGGTCCGACGGGATCATCTTGGGATCTATGCTAGCGTGCGCTGGATTATTGGACAGGTTTTTCCACCTCGTGTTGGTCCGACGGGATCATCATGGGATCTATGCAGTGAACGCTGGATCATTGGAATTACCATATGTATGTTGTATCATGTTATATTTTATCATGTTGCGTATGGTATTGTGAGTCTTCTCGTGGTTATTGTTGTCATTGAGGATGTTGTTATTATTCTTCGCAAGATATTGAATAATCTCTTGTTGTATAATTATCATACTTGTACTAGCATCGTTATGCTAACCCTTCGGGGGTGGACATTTGTTTTAGTTCAGGATACAGGAGGACGAGGAAGCAACCACTTGAGTTGTATGACGACGAGGGTGCGGAGTGATGTTATGGCTGGGATGGTTTCTCAGTTGCATTTTGTTTTTAATAAAGTACTCGAGTACGCTGTCGTTGTGTTCTTCCTTTGAAATTATATTCGGATGTTGGTCGAATTGTACTTTTCATACTCATGATGTAATAATAAAGTCTACAGTTGGTATTTAATAATGTTGTTTTTAAATTTTTAGCCTAGTGAATCCCGACGTCAAGGGTTTACGGTGCTGTAATAATCCTGAATATCTTGGGGTGTTACAGAATATGGTATCATAGCTAAGATTATGGATATCTTGGCCGTTGGGTTAAATTAGGGTTCAGATGTGTCATTTTGAGTTAACCCACTGCCAATAACATCACTGTACTGCCTACGTCTTCATGTGAGCGGTGGTTGTAAGTTTCCTAAACTCTAACTTGTCCTTTACATGTTATACTTTTTGAATGTTAGTATGATGTTGTTCCCTGTATATTGAGTATTTATGATTACAGTATGATGAGAGGAGGACGTGGACATGGTCGCGGTCGTGGATGCGGACGTAGAAATGCAGAGAGGAAAGCTTCGCCCTCTGTTCCTGATTCGCTGTCAAATCAAGCTAACTCCAGTTCTGGCAAACAGCAAGAGTCCATTAACAATGAACAAGAACATACGGTGGATACGAATGCCAATCCGGACGTTCCCGACATACTACGCCAAGTGGTCAACCAGATGACTCAATTTTCTCAAGTAGTGGACATAATGCAAGTGGCGGTAGGATTGCAGCCGGGGTAAAGACAGCAGACATCCCAGACTTGGGAAATCGAGGAGACAGATGGCTTCAGGAGGTCGCGAAGATGCACCCACTGAAATTTGATGGTTTTTCTGAGACACCGACATGGGATCAATGGTTGAGAGAACTGGAGAAAGTATTTTCCGGGATTAACTGCCCAGAGGACCGGAGAACCCCCATTGCCCAGTATTTTCTAACAGGAGAAGCGTCCGAGTGGTGGGAAGCCATATGACCTGTTGATCATGATGCCGATTGGGGAGAGTTCAAACTTATGATGGAAGCTCAGTACTGCCCTCGTCCGGTGAGAGAAGCTAAGGTTCGAGAATTTTTCTCCGCACAGCCTTCGGATATGCCGGTGGTGTAATACCCAGTTGTGAATTCATTTATTATCATTCAGTAACTGTCACTCAGAATTTCTTTTTCACTCAGTAATAATCATTCATCATTCATATTCAGTCAACTATGTTCACCATTCGGCGTATTTTGGGATCATCACTGTTTGAGATCGAGCCGAAATTGTTGTCGTCATCATCATCATGTTTTTATTTGCAGTTTGAGAGGTAGCGCACGCTACACATTGTAGTTAGCGCGCGCTAATAAGGTCCATGTAACGCACGCAATGATTCAGTATTAGCGCACGCTAGCGCAAGTGAGGCGGGCATACCCGTAAAGGTACCGGGCTGATTTGGGAAATTAGCGCACGCTACGAGTGGTAAGTAGCGTACGCTAATTGTGTTGGCAACGCACGCTAAGTCACTTTAGTAGCGACGCTAACGCGTGCAAGGCAGGACGATGAGTTACGGATTTCGATCGTTGGGTATCGGACATCGATTAGCGCACGCTAACAATATGGAATAGCGCACGCTATCGGTAAGGTGTTAGCGCACGCTACCAAGTCGTAGCGCACGCTAACGAGGCATTTCGCACCTCACCGACTGCCCGAGAAACCGCTAGCGCACGCTAAATATCAAGTCATAGCGTGCGCTAAGTCGGGACAATATAAATAGGACATTCGGTCCGACCTTTGTCATTTCTTCATTTCTCAATCATTTGGACGAGCTCGGGCGATTCGGAAAGGTCTTTTCGAGCTGCAATCATCTAGCATCATCTTCAAGCTCCTAAGTTGGATTAATCATCATCTAAATCAGTTTCATCACTCCAAATCAAGGTAATGATTCTTGGATCTAGAATTTGGATCTTGGGTGTTTTGCTTCCGATCTCTTCGTGTTAAATCGATGTTATCTTTGGAATATGTTAGATATGGATTATCTATCTTGGATACATGTATTTCTACGGATTCATTGGTGTAATTTTCGAATTTGTGAATAATTGAAGAATTGTTCAAGAACCCTTACGGGTTGACTTTGGAATTTTGGGGTTTTCGACTAAATGTTGTTGAAATATCGTTCTAAGTATTCCTATTGGATTATTGATAGTATTCATGAGTTTTTGTGGGTTTGAATCATTCATTGGGAGTTGGTTTCGGATGTAATTGAGTTTTGGTTGTAAACAATTGGAGATTGTTTACAACGCGTTTGTGTAAATGCCCCAATGAGTTTCGGGTATTGTTGTATCGACTTTTGAGTTGGTTGTGATCATGCTTGATTCATGTATTAAGAGAATTGTTGGTTTTTGTGTTGTTTAAGGTTGTTCAAGCGGCCGGTAATTTCATTAAGGACGTTGATCGTGGAAGTACCTTCTCGCCTTCGGTTTGAGGCAAGTTTTATACTTGTACTGGTCAATGAGCTAATGTCATCATGTATGTGTATGAATGTGTTGTATCATTCCGAGACTTAGTCTCTTCATGAATTCATTGATATCAAGATATCGTTCGAGACGATACCTTCCGGCAATTTTGCCAAATGTTGATTGTTGTTCGTTAACGGCCGATTCAAGGCATTGTAGTACTCATTATTAATGTCATTGTCGATAGCCGGTTCGCGGTATCGATGTATCGATTGTTGTTAATATAGATGTCAATTTAAGACATCGTTGAGATCATTGTTATTCCTGTTTGGATCGTCATTAAAACTGTACAGGCCGATTAAAGGTATTGGCTTATTCATTTCTCACCTTCGTCGTCGGTAACCGATTAAAGGTGCCGAGGCATCATTCGTATCATCGTCATCGATTGGCCGTTCTCAGGCAAATCTAAATGTTCAATCATTCACTGCATCATTGCTATCGATTGACCTTTCTAAGGCAATTGAGGTATTCACTCATTCATCGTGTCATTGTTATCGATTGGCCGCTCTCAGGCAAATCGAAGTGTTCAATCATCCGCTGCATCATTGTTGTCGGTTGGCCGTTCCAAGGCAATCGAGGTGTTAATTTGGGACTATCAAGGACGGTGTCTATCCGTGTGTTACTATCATCGTGTTGGCCGACTCAAGGCAGCACACTATCATTCATTGTGATACGGCTTCGTGCCGTGGCTTCGGCCCTAATTGTGATACGGCTGGATGCCGTGGCTTCGGCCCTAAGTGTGATACGGCTGGATGCCGTGGCTTCGGCCCTCATTGTGATACGGCTTCGTGCCGTGGCCCGCCCTCATTGTTCTGACTTAATTTGTTTGACTTCAGTGGTTGTGATATTTGTTAATTTCCATTGAATGACTTTCAGGCCTTTATTATTGTCCTGGTAATTTCATTGGAGCCTTCGGGCATTGTGATTCATAATTAATTCAGTCTGGTTTGGTTCATGTCTTGTCATTCATTGTGGTATTCGTGATTTTGATTCGCCGTCGGGCACTTATGTTCTAACCCGTCGAACAGGTATTAATAGTATGCCGTGGGCATAGTATTTCACGAATGCTCGGTTCTTACCTTGGTTTGTGAGCATCTCGTATTATTATTATCATTGTACCGTTTCATTCGCCTTTGGATGCATATCATGTTATACATGTATTTGATGTTCATTATCTGGATGATCGACCCGTGGGGGCGGAACAAGTGTTCAGGTATTAGGTGCTTGAGCGTATAGACTTGAGACACAGAGGAATGACGTAGGCAACGAGTCATTCGAGCGATACTAGTCCGAGTTGTTCATTGTTGGTCGATCGGTTGGAGTGTACTCCGGCATCGTCAGTTGTTGTCATGTTGTATTACCCGAACAGATGTTCGTGGATGTTGTTGTATTTCATTTTGGCCATGTAGGCCACTTTTGTCATTGAAATTCCTTATCGGAATATTGTGTCGGACATCATGGTAAGGACTATGATTTTCCCTTGTTGTTCAAATTAATGTATTTTTAGTCATGTTCGCCTGGTGGATCTCCTGGCGTGGGGTCCACGGCACTGTAATAACCCAATAGGATTTGGGGGTGTTACAGAAATGGTATCAGAGAGCTTTGGGTTGTGAAATACCCTGAGATGTGAGTTATGTGGTCCTACCGACGCGGTAGTAGTGGGATTGTCAGGTTATGGCAATCTAGTCAGTCAGGTTTTGTGAGTCGTAATATTAGTGCGACTGCACGAGTCATTCATTCATCGAATCGTCGTCAGTGAAGACTAGTATCGCGAGACCTCGAAGCTTCGTATGACCTGTGTAAGGACTCGATTCTCTTTATGTTCATACATTCATCATGTCATTAATTGTTCGTGCCTTGTTGAAACCTATATGTGATATTAGTGTTATGATTGATTCATGACTAATTGTTTTGGGACACGTGTGGCTTGTGTAAGCATTAAGGATCAACTCATTCATCGGTTAATAATCCTCAATCGTCATGCTGATCTTGTCGATTATGTTAATTCATTCATTACTCACCAATATAATTAATCAGTCTATTCATCACTCTGATAATTCATTCATTACTCAGTCAATATCATTACTCAGTCAATTCATCACTCAGATAATTCATTCATTACTCAGTCAATATCATTACTCAGTCAATTCATCACTCAGATAATTCATTCATTACTCAGTCAATATCATTACTCAGTCAATTCATGACTCAGATAATTCATTCATTACTCAGTCAATATCATTACTCAGTCAATTCATCACTCAGATAATTCATTCATTACTCAGTCAATATCATTACTCAGTCAATTCATCACTCAGATAATTCATTCATCACTCAGTCAATATCATTACTCAGTCAATTCATCACTCAGATAATTCATTCATCACTCAGTCAATATCACTACCCAGTTAATTCATCACTCAGTTAACTCATTCATCACTCAGTTAATTCATTCATCATTCAGTCAATATCAATTACTCAGTTGCTTCGTTCATCACTCAATTAATCTCATCGTTTAGCTAACTCACTCGTCACTCAGTCAATCTCATTGCTCAGTTAATTCATTCCTCATTCAGTCAATCTCATTGTTCAGTTAATTCATTAATCATTCAGCCCATCTCACGGTTCAGTTGTTGATCTTGAGGATCTAATTTTCAACCTTGTTAACTTGTTCAAGGTAATCATTTCAGGAATTTCATCAGGCAATCATGTTACCTCATTTGATGTTTCATACGGTCTTATCATACTCTGACGTAATGTCGACGATCATTTCATTAAATCATTAATGCATTCATTGTGTTAGAGCGTGTATGCTCATTGTTGTCACTCTGTAACGTAATCATAATACGATATTCATGCGGAATCTATAATCATCATGTGACTTTCCTACTTCAGTATGGATAGAGCTGTCAGAGGACGCAGGGGAAGAGGCCGCGGTGCGGGCCGAAACCCGGGATCTCGTGTGCATGCCCACACGAACGCGAGGGATATCATTAATTCATCAAACAGCGAGGCTACTCATTCATCAGCAGATAATCATTCACCTGTCGAGTCGTACCGAGAGGCATCTCACTCGGAAGGTGTTCGGGTTGATCCATTCATATTTATGCAGGGCATGATGGCCTGGATGACTCGGATGACGCGGATAGTGGAGACCATGCGGACCTCGATGGGTTGTGGTCCACCGCAATGAGGATACAGTGCCATTTCATGGGCCAGGTGGAGGATCAATCAGATTGTTGGCGATATCTCTCGTCGGATGCCGCCTACTTTTGAGGTTCGTCGAGAACCGGTGATATTGTTCATTGGCTCGAGCATTTTGATAAACTCTTCGACATGGTTCGGTGTCGGAGGAGAGTAAAGTGGCAGTAGCGGCTTATTACTTGAGTAAGGGCGCTTATTCGTGGTGGCTTTCTGTGAAACCCATCGATCGTGATTGTATTTGGAGCGAGTTCAAGACTCTCATGTTAGAGAGGTATTATCCGGCTCCACTTCGTGAGGCTAAGTTGTCAGAGGTTTTGAACCCCGAACCCGATGGGGACGAGGGTGTTATTGTCATCGCTGAGAAGTTTCAGGGACTACTTCAGTTTGCTTCGTCAATTATCCGTACTGAGATGGATAAAATTAAGTATTTTAGCAAGAGGCTAAATCCGCGATTGAGGATGCGATTGTTCAACCACAATTGTAATTCACTTAGTGAGTTCATCGGGAAGGCTCTTGGAGCGAGCTTTTGATCAAGGAGCTTACTCGAAGCATCCTTGATTTCTTGAGTAAGAGGACTAGAATGCCGGCTCGTTCGGAGGGACATCGGGCTCCGCCATCCAAGGGTCGTTTTCTAGTCGTCTTCGTCTGGAACAACATCTTCCTCTCGAGCGACGAGTTCGACCGTTGTTTGCTTTAATCGTGATTCAAGAGTCACGTTAGTACCCGGTGTACGGTGCCAGCTATTGTTTGTTTTCTGTGTGGGAGGCAGGGACACCGGCAGAAATACTGCAGGGGTTCTAGCGCCAGTAAATCTCAAGAGAGCTCGAGGGCCTCGAGAGACTTCGTTACTCCAACCCGTGCATCATCCAAGGGACCCTATCAGGCCTCGAGGGCCAGGGGTAAGGACATTTATCACCGGTTTGAACAAGTTAATTCTTGTGCGTTAATAGTATAATCATTCATTTCATTGTCGTTCATTCATTCATATAATTCATTCATCATATATATCAATCATATTGGGACTCATAATTATCGATTAATCATTCAATTCACGAGGAACGGCGGTTCCAATCACTTCAGGGAACTATCACTCATGACGTTATTAATTCACCTTGGTGAGTCATTCCAAATCCTTGTCGGATTTGTAGTCATTTATCATTCATCATTCATTTTTGTCACTTTCATTCTCGTGACCTTCTGAGATCATAGTTAGTGGCGAGTTCATCGTCGGATATACCTTAAATCGTTGAGATAGAGGAAATCGATGATATGGAAGGATATCGATGTTGGGTACATTTGAGATGTAACCTTGTTTTTGGAGGACTGTGTTAATCTATCCGTAATAATGTATCGTGACTGTGGATCATTTATTGTTGATCTATCTTATTGTGATCATATTTGAGAATCTTGAGATTTGGGTCATTTGTTGGGAGTTCATCCCTCCGGCGTTGTGCTCGAGATTTCGTGATAATTTGAGAAATCGTTCACTGTGTTTCGGGACGTCAAGTCTTGGGGACTTGGGCTTACGGTTGATTTGGTCCCGAGGACTATTTGTGCGTTATTGTTTTCAGATCGTGATGGATAGTTCATATCCCGAGTTGTTTACCCTCAGTTTCGAGGACGAAACTCTTTTAAGGGGGGGAGTATGTAATACCCGGTTGTGAATTCATTTATTATCATTCAGTAACTGTCACTCAGAATTTCTTTTTCACTCAGTAATAATCATTCATCATTCATATTGATCAACTATGTTCACCATTCGGCGTATTTTGGGATCATCACTGTTTGAGATCGAGCCGAAATTGTTGTCGTCATCATCATCATGTTTTTATTTGCAGTTTGAGAGGTAGCGCACGCTACACATTGTAGTTAGCGCGCGCTAATAAGGTCCATGTAACGCACGCAATGATTCAGTATTAGCGCACGCTAGCGCAAGTGAGGCGAGGCAGTCCCGAAGGTACCGGGCTGATTTGGGAAATTCGTAGCGCACGCTACGAGTGGTAAGTAGCGACGCTAATTGTGTTGGCAACGCACGCTAAGTCACTTTAGTAGCGCACGCTAACGCGTGCAAGGCAGACGATGAGTTACGGATTTGATCGTTGGGTATCGGACATCGATTAGCGCACGCTAACAATATGGAATAGCGCACGCTATCGGTAAGGTGTTAGCGCACGCTACCAAGTCGTAGCGCACGCTAACGAGGCATTTCGCACCTCACCGGATCGCCAAGAAACCGCTAGCGCACGCTAAATATCAAGTCATAGCGTGCGCTAAGCTGGGACAATATAAATAGGACAGTTCGGTCCGACCTTTGTCATTTCTTCATTTCTCAATCATTTCGGACGAGCTCGGGCGATTCGGAAAGGTCTTTTCGAGCTGCAATCATCTAGCATCATCTTCAAGCTCCTAAGTTGGATTAATCATCATCTAAATCAGTTTCATCACTCCAAATCAAGGTAATGATTCTTGGATCTAGAATTTCGGATCTTGGGTGTTTTGCTTCCGATCTCTTCGTGTTAAATCGATGTTATGCTGGAATATGTTAGATATGGATTATCTATCTTGGATACATGTATTTCTACGGATTCATTGGTGTAATTTTCGGAATTTGTGAATAATTGAAGAATTGTTCAAGAACCCTTACGGGTTGACTTTGGAATTTTGGGGGTTTTCGACTAAATGTTGTTGAAATATCGTTCTAAGTATTCCTATTGGATTATTGATAGTATTCATGAGTTTTTGTGGGTTTGAATCATTCATTGGGAGTTGGTTTCGGATGTAATTGAGTTTTGGTTGTAAACAATTGGAGATTGTTTACAACGCGTTTGTGTAAATGCCCCAATGAGTTTCGGGTATTGTTGTATCGACTTTTGAGTTGGTTGTGATCATGCTTGATTCATGTATTAAGAGAATTGTTGGTTTTTGTGTTGTTTAAGGTTGTTCAAGCGGCGGTAATTTCATTAAGGACGTTGATCGTGGAAGTACCTTCTCGCCTTCGGTTTGAGGCAAGTTTTATACTTGTACTGGTCAATGAGCTAATGTCATCATGTATGTGTATGAATGTGTTGTATCATTCCGAGACTTAGTCTCTTCATGAATTCATTGATATCAAGAGATCGTTCGAGACGATACCTTCCGGCAATTTTGCCAAATGTTGATTGTTGTTCGTTAACGGCCGATTCAAGGCATTGTAGTACTCATTATTAATGTCATTGTCGATAGCCGGTTCGCGGTATCGATGTATCGATTGTTGTTAATATAGATGTCAATTTAAGACATCGTTGAGATCATTGTTATTCCTGTTTGGATCGTCATTAAACCGCATGCGAGGCCGATTAAAGGTATTGGCTTATTCATTTCTCACCTTCGTCGTCGGTAACCGATTAAAGGTGCCGAGGCATCATTCGTATCATCGTCATCGATTGGCCGTTCTCAAGCAAATCTAAATGTTCAATCATTCACTGCATCATTGCTATCGATTGACCTTTCTAAGGCAATCGAGGTATTCACTCATTCATCGTGTCATTGTTATCGATTGGCCGCTCTCAGGCAAATCGAAGTGTTCAATCATCCGCTGCATCATTGTTGTCGGTTGGCCGTTCTAAGGCAATCGAGGTGTTAATTTGGGACTGTCAAGGACGGTGTCTATCCGTGTGTTACTATCATCGTGTTGGCCGACTCAAGGCAGCACACTATCATTCATTGTGATACGGCTTCGTGCCGTGGCTTCGGCCCTAATTGTGATACGGCTGGATGCCGTGGCTTCGGCCCTAAGTGTGATACGGCTGGATGCCGTGGCTTCGGCCCTCATTGTGATACGGCTTCGTGCCGTGGCTTCGGCCCTCATTGTTCTGACTTACATGTTTGACTTCGTGGTTGTGATATTTGTTAATTTCATTTGAATGACTTTCGTGCCTTTATTATTGTCCTGGTAATTTCATTGGAGCCTTCGGGCATTGTGATTCATAATTAATTCAGTCCTGGTTTGGTTCATGTCTTGTCATTCATTGTGGTATTCTGTGATTTTGATTCGCCGTCGGGCACTTATGTTCTAACCTGTCGAACAGGTATTAATAGTATGCGGTGGGCATAGTATTTCACGAATGCTCGGTTCTTACCTTGGTTTGTGAGCATCTCGTATTATTATTATCATTGTACCGTTTCATTATGCCTTTGGATGCATATCATGTTATACATGTATTTGATGTTCATTATCGGATGATCGACCCGTGGGCGGAACATGTTTTCATGTTTTAGGTGCTTGCGAGGAGAGAGTTGAGACACAGAGGCATGACGTTGGCAACGAGGCATTCGAGCGATACTAGTCCGAGTTGTTCATTGTTGGTCAGTCAGTTGGAGTGTACTCCGGCATCGTCAGTTGTTGTCATGTTGTATTACCGAGCAGGATGTTCGTGGATGTTGTTGTATTTCATTTTGGCCATGTAGGCCACTTTTGTCATTGAAATTCCTTATCGGAATATTGTGTCGGACATCATGGTAAGGACTATGATTTTCCCTTGTTGTTCAAATTAATGTATTTTTAGTCATGTTCGCCTGGTGGATCTCCTGGCGTGGGGTCCACGGCACTGTAATAACCCAATAGGATTTGGGGGTGTTACAGGTGGCTCAGGCGATTAAGACATTTAATCAACAGCTGGCATTTTTTCGGCACCTGGTTAGCACCAACGCATAAATGATGATTCACTTTGATATGAGAATGAAGCCGGAGATATAGAGGTACATGTCAGGTTTTGAATGTACCACTCTCCGCCAGTATCAAGAGAAAGCTCTGGCGTATGAAATAAAAGAAGCAGCTATGGAAAAGTTCTCTGAGTCCAAGAAGTAGAAAGTCTCTGGTAGTTTCACAGAGCACAAGAGTAGTGGGCCCCGCAAATCCCAATAATCCTTTCATTCATTCAAGAGGCCTCCACATCCATCAAAGGATGGGAAGAACTCCAGAGCAGTATCAGCCATGAGAGATGCAGTCAAGAAGTGTTTTAACTGTGGTCGGATAGGACACTATCGACGTGATTGCTCACTCCCCGCCGTGACGTGCTATGATTGTGGACGAGAAGGACATCATGCGGTGTTTTGTGAAGAAGCTGCAAAATCTTTTGGAGCTCGGAATTCGCAGCCAGTCCAGAAAGAGGCGAGCGTCCCTCATACACAACAGAGTGTTCAGTAGCCCCAGAATTTCGGCCGAGGTAGAGGCAGAGGACAGTATGACCGAAAAGAAGCATTGAGTGCAGGGTCTGCTCCTCCACATCTTTATGAGATGAGAAGGGCAGACAATCAGAATGCAGCTGTCGCATCAGGTACCGTTTAGATCCTTTCTCAGCCAGTTAGTGTTTTGTTCGATACAGGAGCTACACATTCATTTATATCTTTATCTTGTATTAATCGCTTGAACAATTCTTGTTTTCATTAATGTAAGCCTTATATTATGGGTTTACCGAGTGAAGAAAGAATTGTGGGGAACTTAGAAACTAGAGATTTTTCTATATCAATTGGAGGCAAACAGTGGCCCTCAAATCTGATTGTGGTAGAGATACAAGGAGATGATCTGATTCTTGGAGACGATTGGCTTAACCGATATGGAGCTATTGTAAACTACCGGAAGAGGAATATCTCAATGATAGCCGAAGATAGTTCTGAATTATTATTAGAGGGATGGAGACCAGGAAGCTTGGAAAAATGATCAAAGCTATGAAAGCCGTCAAACTGCTAAAACAGGGCTGTACTGGATACTGGTGTTATGAGATGAAGAAAGAAGAAGGAAAAGTAGAGCTTTCATCCATTCCTGTTGTGAATGAAATCCGGACGTGTTCCCCGATGAAATTCCTGGACAACCTCCACGACAAAATGTAGAGTTTACCATCGAGCTAGAACCAGGAGCTACACCAATTTCTAAGGCGCCGTATCATATGGCACCTACTGAGATGTATGAATTGAAGAAACAACTAGAAGAGTTACTGGACAAAGGTTATATTCAGCCAAGTGTTTCGCCATGGGGTGCACCAGTTCTATTTGTTCGAAAGAGAGGTGGATCGCTTCGATTATGTATCGACTATCGGGAGCTGAACAAGATGACGATCAAGAACAAGTAACTGTTTGTTGGGTTTTCTATGCATCGAATACAAAATAATCGGAGTAAAAATGCAGCGGAACAATAAATGTGAAAAACCCAATTTAGGATCTCATGCAGTAATTTAATTGTTTATTTAAAGGGTTAATCGAATTACCTTAATCCGATTAAACAATTCTAGATCAGGACTAGAA
The DNA here is from genome assembly GCA_033398695.1 of Orobanche coerulescens. Lineage (NCBI taxonomy): Eukaryota > Viridiplantae > Streptophyta > Magnoliopsida > Lamiales > Orobanchaceae > Orobanche > Orobanche coerulescens. The sequence goes on from CM065803.1 coordinate 60,917,375, forward strand.
GCAGATGAATATCTCCTTCCTCTTTTGGTGATCCACACACGAACAATTCCACAAGCCGGATTGCTAGATCCTTACGAATAATATTGATAAATAGTACAACATAAATTCCTTACTAGAAGGATTGTACTATTGATCAAGACCAACTAAGGGAAGAGGATTAGACGACCGACGTCGTTCTTCTACTATAAGAGGAAGTGGCCGATTTTTTTTCTTTTTGGAAGGGGGTGATTTTTCTTTTGAGTTCTTATTACAACTCCTTGTCATGGATCTCTTATTTTTACTAAGTAATCCCTAGATTCAAGAATCTAATATCTGCTTAGTTGCCCCTCAACTTATTAAATAATACAATATATATAATAATCCAATATTATATATTATTTATTATTTAATCTCCTTATAAATATAATATCCAATATTATATTTATTATTCCCAGTTGATATTTATTCCCACTTATCTATAATTGTCGTACGTGCGACCCAAAAAGACTTATATTATGTTGGCAATTATTTAATACCTTATTAAATAATAAATCATAAGCGGCCTCTAGCAAGACATTATGATTACCCAAATAATATAAGTTAATAGTCCATTAAACCTTTTAACGTGTCAAATCTCTTTGTCACGCGATATCATATTTGAACTAAGTCATGGAGTCTGTCATACTTATTTATGTTCAAATGCTTTCTCGATCTTAAGTAGACTGATTGAATCAAATAACTCTTCATTTGAGCATGACCATGTATTTCCTTCAGTCCTACTTATCGAGGGGCCTAGCAGATATCTCTCTCACTTAAGAGAGGGACAAATCCCCATCTTGATTATTCATTGACCTCTACATGACTCCCACTAATCCCGATCGCTAACCTTTATGATCACCATATTTCAGATTACGTTGGATTACGTCAAGGCATAGCAGTTATCATGTTGGACTCTATGATAATATCAGGTTCAAGGATTTATCGACATACTATTATATTGAGATTCACTTATAATATTTCCATGCAGTGATCTCAATACGGGTCTGTCCAGTATTGGTTCTCCAACCAATACCCATAAGATTGATCCGTACCATACGCATAATCATCTGATGATTATCAATCAAACTTATACTAGTTTATTAATCACTTGAGTCTCTACTCAATGCGATTATACCAGGGACATTTGAATAATCTTATTATTCGTGAATAACTATTATTCGATTATTATAATATTAAAATATGTACACATTATAATAATCAACGAGAAATAAATGATATCAAATAACTTTATTTAAATGTGATAATTGCAAATCTAGGCACATCGAATGTCCTAGGGCACTATTCCCAACAATCTCCCACTTGCACTAGGACCATTCATTCATGACTTTTAGTCCTATCGCTCTAGCATGCTCAACATGCTTTCCTTGTGAGAGAGGCTTGGTAAGTGGATCTGCAACATTCTCTTCCGTTGCTACTTTGCATATTATAATATCTCCTTGTCTGACGATCTCTCCGACTAGTTGATATTTTCTGAGTATATGTTTGGAATTATGATGGGACCTAGGCTCTTTAGCTTGTGCAATAGCACCATTATTGTCACAATAAAGGCTTATGGGACCCTGGATGGTCGGCATCACTCCTAGTTCCGTAACGAACTTGTTGATCCATACGGCTTCCTTAGCTGCATCCGATGCTGCCAGGTACTCAGCTTCTGTAACAGAATCAGCAACCGTGCTTTGCTTGGAACTCTTCCAACTCACAGCACATCCATTCAATACAAACACATAACCAGTTTGCGATTTGAAATCGTCTCTGTCGGTTTCGAAACTTGCATTGGCGTAACCTATTACAGCCAGCTCATTTCCCACCCCTCCATAAACTAGGAAATCATTCTTAGTTCTTCTCAAGTACTTTAGGATGGTTTTCACTGTTGTCCAATGACTTTCACCTGGATTCGATTGGTATCGACTTGTCATACTAAGGGAAAACGATACATCTGGTCGAGTACAAATCATGGCATACATTGTAACATCCCCAAAACCATATGGGAATATTACACGCCGTAGACTCTTTCCACAAGGATCTACCAGGCTAAACATCCATAAACAACCAAATGCTTGCCCGACCAGGGTCAAACAATAAAATGATACAGACCGATATGGTCACTTACACGTGAATACACAGACCGATGAGGTCACACAACCCAATCGATAAAACTGACTTAAATAACATTACCCACACAGCGGTCGAAATACAATCCAGCGGAAGACTGAAATCAACTCTGACAACACAACAAAAATCAAAATAACTCTCGACTCATGATTAGTATCGCAGCTCGTCATCCTCTTGTGCCAATCCTGTGACTGCTCCCCTAAATCTGCATGTACCTGGACGCAAAACAGACATCCACCCCCGATTACTTGTGGGTTAGTAAAACTCCACTGTTTTACTAGTGCAAGTATCAAATCATACGAAATATAACAAGCAAGTAATAATCGTGAATCAAATATGACAATCAAGTATCAAAATATCCCCGGGAGTTTTTCACAAGGAAAGATAAGCTATGAAGCATTCGAAAATAAGATTATCACCTCGGGAATTTTAGAATTTCAAAACCTTTCGAAAATATTAGGGTCTTAACCCAAATCTCAAAATTGTATTTCAACAATTTACAGTACGAAAATATTTCCATAAATCTCATGGGGCTCGGCCCAACATTCTTTTCTTAAAACTGTCTTACAAAAAGTTTGATTTACAAAACATGGTTCGTGACACCGTGATCCCCTGTCACGTGTCTCCGTAGGTTCAACAACCCGCACGGACTTAACCAATCACAACAATCAATCATGCTCATGACTCCGTGATCGCTTGCCACGAGTCTCCGTAGGTTCAACAACCCACACGGATTGAGCAAACACAACAATCACAACAATCAATCATGCTCATGACTCCGTGATCGCTTGCCACGAGTCTCCGTAGGTTCAACAACCCACACGGATTGAGCAAACACAACAATCACAACAATCAGTCCCGACCCCGTGAACCTGTGTCACGTGTCACCGTAGGTTCCGTCGAACCCGCACGGTTGGACGTACTGTGTCCAGATTCAATGGACCTGTGCCATGAATCATCGTAGGCCTCGTCAGACCCGCACGATTGGACCTCAACACCACACACTAAGTTCTGATCCCATGGACCTGTGCCATGAATCCTCGTAGGCCCCGTCGAACCCGCACGAGTGAACTTAGCGTTCCAGCACATCACATTCACATTCACATTACATACAACAATGAGCACAGTTAGTCAATCACGTTGATCGCCACAAAACCGTACGTCACACGCACATAACACAATCTCAACACTCTCAACAACTATCATCAATCAACGACATACAACCAACATACCACACGTTCGGTACACAATGCATTGCACAGCAGCTAACACATATACCAATATAACACTATTATCACAAAGCCTTCAAATTTCGGAAAGCACAAACAACTCAAACGGAACATATTTACGAAGACAAGCAAAATCTTCATAAATCTCATACGTGATTACTAGTCGCAAGCTACAAGTCGTATAGTAAGATATTTGCCTTAATATCCGCTACCGAACGCTTCGAAGAACACAGTTCGACCGGGAAGCTCGGACCCCAAAGAAGGCAACGAACGGAAGGGTTCCGACTCGAGTTCTTCACAAGAATTCGTTCCTAAGTCACAACGATATCAATTCAATCACAATTCTACGAAAACGTATGGAACTTCCCAAGTTCTACCCATTGAAGCATTTTATCGGACACTTTGAAGGCGTAGTCCAATTTAATCGATTATTCAAAGAAATACTCAAATTCGTTCCACAAAACTTCAAGGGTATTGAATGATTACGAGTTTACAATCAAGTTCTAACAATAATATGAATCAAAACGAAGCAAATCGGCCAAAACACCAAGAAACCTCAAGAACATCCAAAAACCAAAAGTTTAGGTGTTCTTACCTTCGATCCGGGTGGAAGATGATGTTAATCCATGATTCCAACTTCCAAAACATGTTTATATAAGTTGATTCTACTCAAAACCATCGATCTATGGTGAAAAATCGCGGAAGGAACGAAGAAAAGATGAGAAATAGCCGGATGACTCGGTCCAGGCCTATAAATAGCCGACTCGCCGGCCGCCACGCACGTAATCGGCCAAGGCCTACGACGAATCGCCAAGGCCGAACTCCTCGGATCGATTCGCCGGACATGTTACGACGTAACCGGCAGTTATGTACGTAATCGCCTTACGACTGCATCGCTGGGTCATTACGGCCGTTACTCGGCCAGGCCTGGCCAGCCAGGCCTCGGTCGATCCGACGGTCCGGAAAATCCCGAAACTCAGACCTGAACGTAAACCGAAAACACGATTACGAAGTACTCGCAAAGACGAATCCGAATACTAAGAGAACACACGATTCCGACCACCCGAGAGCTCGAATTTCGACAACGGAAGTAATTACCCCAAACTTTGGGAACTTACGAAAATGGCCCAATACGTCCGAAATACACGATACACGATCGAAACACCAAACCGAAGCTTACAACATGAATAATAACATTAAATGGACTTCCGAGAAACTCGAAACAACAGTTTCGGACGAGATTCGCGAGAATCGAACTCAAGTGCTGAAAAGTCATTTAAGAACACGAAACTCAACAAAACGATACCGAAACGAACTCGAATGACAAAAAGTGTAGAATTAAATATTCTCAGAATGACGAAACGGTCAAAAACTAGTCGTCGAAACGGACCTCCGCTGAAAAATGAAAATTACCGGAAATCCAAAATTGCGGATATTACATTCTACCCTCCTTAAAAGAAGTTTCGTCCCGAAACTTAAAACAAGTAGGGAGAAGCAATACCCCGACCGGAAAACTCAACAAGATACACAAGAAACGCGTAACTTTCGTCCATTGGCGAAACGTTACAAGCAACGCGAAAGAATATACAGCGTGACAACACGCCACACGACGACCATAACAACGCCACCGGCAATGATTCAAAACAATAACGATCAATTAACGACGCATCACATACCACATCATATGCACACATTTAATCAAATAAATGTACGCGACAACAAGTCGCACCCGACTAAAACGGCTATGCGATAGAAACAAATAGAGTATTACGATAGAAATCATTCCGATTCTCATCAACAAGAAAATGTCCGACGTCAAAACACAAACAATTCAAGATAACGGAAAACGAGGGTACCAGATATTACATTCTATCTCACAAAAAATAATTTTCGTCCCGAAACTTAAAATAAAACATCAGGGTAGACTACAAACAAAACCAAAAAGTTCACGCAACAAATATCAATCTCTACTCGAATTACAACACAAATACAACACGCAACTATGCTACTGGGCACCACTGAGCTCTCCACGCGTAGGGGCGGGATCTAGGCTTCCGAACATCTCAACGACGGTCTCGCAGTGTACCGCCTGATGTCCCACATGTCCACATTTGAAACAGTTAACTTGCGGCGAGCGACAATTCTTACGAGTATGGCCCACACGGCTACAATTGAAACATAACTTCACGCCGCTTGTCTTACTTGGCTCGTGGGTAGGATTCTTAGACTGGTCAACCGAACGAGGAGTGCTCCCAGAAGGAAACTGCGAAGCAACAGGCTCACGGATCTCACTTCTCTGGCCTCTTGAAAAGTTACTCGAGGTCTTCTGCCTCTTACCTCCTGAGCTACCCTCTGACATGGAAACAACTATCTCGATGGCTAGAGCTCGATCCTGATAATCTTTCAAGGTGGTACACATGAGCGGAGCCATACTCTCACGGATATGGGGTTTCATGCGCATATTAAAGTATCGGACCTTGTCCGCTTCACTTCTCACTTGATCACGAATATAAGCCAGCTGTCGATTAAAATCGACTATCGCCTGGGATATCGACACATCCTGGGGTGTGGCCGAGAAAAACTCAACGATCCCGCGTTCACGAACAGGCAACGGGCAATACTCTGCCTCCATGGCGGTCTTAAACTCAGCCGATGTAGGTGTACGATCTGCAGGCACTACAGCCTGCCACCAGTCTGCAGCTTCTTTGTCAAGCAAGTACTGAGCAATGGGTACCCTCTTCTCATCCGGACAAGCTACAGCATCAAATGTTTTGTCCAACTGGAAGAGCCAGCCTTCCCAACCTAACAGGTCAGATGAACCCACAAAACAGGGCGGCCGCATCCTCATCACATCTCGTAACCACTTATTAGCCCCGTTATCCCCATCTGGGTTCTCATTCCGATGTACGGCCTGATTCATCTGCACTAACTGATCAACCACCTGACGAAGGATGGTGGCGGCGCCAACGTCAATATTAACGCTAGTCGAATGTCCCTGATCTGTACTGAGCTGATCGGTACTCGGCAAGGAGGGAGTCGCCCTCTCATGCTCCTGATCACGACCACGACTACGACCACGTCCTCGGCCACGACCTCTCGGCATTCTGAACAGACGACCAAACAGAATAACGCAACCAAACAAACGTCACAACGTCAACAAAGGACGATAATAGCAGCACGATAAAGCATCAACTCCAAGTCATCACACAAGGGCACGAACTAACACTGTAATTTAAGAACTTCATTAAAAAATAATTCACACAGTCACATCAACAGAGGTGTTTGGATTTTACCAAACCAAACTGTTAGGCGTATTTTTATACGCTTATTTATCATTATTTTGTAGTGTTTTGGTGAGTGAAATCATCTAAATGAGCTTTTAATGCCTTGATTTTGTATGATTGACAGGAAATTGAAGTCCGGGAGCTAAAACGAGGCAAAACGGGCGAAAACGGCAAAACTGGACGATGAGCCGCGGCGTAAGGAATCTGAGCCGCGGCACAGGAAGACACCAGCCGAAGGGCAGAGTAGGCTGTACTCTGTGCCGCGCACGCCAGTGAGCCGCGTACGTAAGAATTTATTTATGCCCGTGTATTGACTTTTGGCGATGTGCCGCGGCACGAGTTGATGAGCCGCGGCACACTTAGCGGGTTTGGTACGTGCGCGGATTCGGGCCGTTTGAAGCCGTTTTCAACCGATTAATACGGACGCGATTTGTGGAGGTGCTGAGCTATAAATAGGGCTTAAGACCCTAATTTAATTATCTTGGAATCATTGAATCTAAACCTAGGAGAGCTTAAGCTTGGAGACAGAGAAGAGGAGGAAAGGTAAGAATTCAAGGGCTATGGAGTCAAGAACGGAGGAATCCGAGCTTCATCTGCGTTTGAATTTTATGCTTTCGTTTATTTATTCTGTATTTTCGCTTTTAGTATGTCAGGCTAAAGCCCTAATCTAGGGTTTTGATGAAACCTTTGTTTTGACGAATTGATTAAGATTATCCAATTTATTACCTTTTTATTGAGTTTTCCTAATTATGTTTAATGCTTGCAATTATCTGGACAATAGTTGTATTGATTTAATCATTCACTTCGAATCGGGAGAGGAGATTTGGTGAGGAACTATTGGTGAGGACCGTTTTATTCTGTGAGATAGGAATATACTCATAGAAACTACGTGGCCTTTAGGAGATTTCATGCTTTTTGCCTATCGACGAGATAATTCACCTAGGGATAGAGTGCGTTAGTCGCCGTTAGATAAATCTATTGACCTCGGGAGAGGCGGTAGAATATATTAGTAATCTCCGCCTTCAGTAAATTGGGAAAATTATTTATTACGGATAATTGAGAGTAAATTCGGATAAACTAAGGTGGATTCAGAACCCTAGACGTATTCATCATTTGATTTCCTTAATCCAAGATATTGTTTTCTACTGCTTAGTATTTTAGAAATTCTTTTAGTTATTAATCCAAAAACCCAACTTCGATTGTTCAAATAAAATTGGAATACGAAAACGTCGGTAGTTAGAGATTCAATCCTCGTGGGAACGATACTCTACTTATCACTTTATTACTTGTAAACGATGACGTGCACTTGCGTGTAGGAAATATCGCAACAAGTTTTTGGCGCCGTTGCCGGGAATTGAAATTTTTCTAATATCGATTTAAGTATTTCCAGTCTTAATTTGAACGTTTTATTTTTATTTTTGTGTATTTATTTTTGTTTATTCGTTTTTTCCTTTCAGGACCTTTCGTTAGTGCATGAGAAGACTCGGTAACGAAGGCTTACTACCTTTGGACACCGAGCTCGAGCGCACGCTAAGAAGGAACAAAAAGGAGAAAAGAGAGTTGCAGACGGCGGGCATCATGGCCGAGAATATTGAAATCCAAGGAGGAGACAACCAAGTGCGGCAAGTTCAACCGGGACTCGCTCTTCGAGATTATGCCATGCCGCAGGTCAACGCTAATTTTTCGGGAATCCGGCGTCCCACTATCCAAGCAAATAACTTTGAGATCAAGCCCGCCATTATTCAGATGGTGCAGGCGAGCCCATTCTGTGGATTGCCGAAGGACGACCCGAATGCCCACATTGCGTCTTTCCTTGAGATATGCGATACTTTCAAAACTAATGGTGTCACCGACGATGCCATCCGATTGAGGCTTTTCCCTTTCTCTTTGAGGGATAAAGCAAAGTTTTGGTTAAATTCCTTATCACGGTCGATTACAACATGGGAGAGGTTAGCGCAAGCCTTCCTTGCCAAATTTTTCCCACCAGCTAAGACGGCGAGGTTGAGAAATGAAATAACCACTTTTACCCAGTTCGATATGGAATCGCTCCACGAGGCGTGGGAGCGATATAAAGAATTACTACGAAGATGCCCTCATCACGGTATTCCTGATTGGCTTCAGCTTCATACGTTTTATGGTGGTTTGAGTGCTTCTACACGCACTTTAGTGGATGCGGCTTCCGGTGGGACATTCATGGCAAAATCTATGGCCGAGGCACACGTGCTTTTGGAAGATATGGCCGAAAACGCATACCAATGGCCATCAGAAAGATTGACACCGAAAAGAGTAATGGAAGTTTCAAGCAATGATCCGATCTCCACCTTGACAGCTCAAGTCGCCGCTTTGACACAATAGCTCCAGACATTTTCGCACGCACCAGCCCCCGTTACCATTGAGACATGTAATTGGTGTAACGGATCACACCCGAGCGCGGAGTGTCAATTTGGAAATCCGTTCGAGCAAAATCAGATGGAGCAGCCTCAATTCGTAGGAAATGGGAATCGACCGAATAACCCGTACTCCAATACTTATAATCCGGGGTGGCGCAATCATCCCAACTTTTCATGGAGAAACGGACAGAACGCACACCAGCCCCCTTTCACTCAGAATCAACAGCAGCCCCCTTCCGCTCCCAAAGTGTCTCTCGAGGAAGCGCTTGCAAAATTGGCAGCAAATACGAGTCAATTTATGACTCGGACGGAAGCTACACTACAAAATCATTCTGCTTCCATTCGGAATTTGGAGGTCCAGCTGGGCCAAATCGCTAATGTGTTGACAGCTCGTCCGGAGGGAGCATTGCCGAGTACAACAGAGACTAATCCTAGAGAGAGTCTAAACGCAGCTTAGCTTGAGAAGCGGGAGAGAGATTCTTTGGATCACCGCACTGGGTAAAGAGAAGAAAGTGATGGAGGAAGAGATGGATTTAAAGCCGAGGAGTCAAAGGATGTGAAGCCGGATAACTTGAAGACATGTGTTCCCCTGTTCCGTTTCCGCAGACTACAAAGAAAGAAGGGCGGACAAACAATTTTCTAAATTCCTTGATGTGTTCAAAAAGCTTCACATAAATATTCCGTCACGACGCATTGGAGCAGATGCCGAGTTATGTCAAATTCATGAGAGAGATATTATCTAAGAAGAGAAAACTTGAAGAGTTTGAAACGGTCACCTTGACAGAGGAGTGCAGCGCAATTCTTCAAAAGAAGCTCCCACCTAAATTAAAAGATCCGGGAAGCTTCAACATACCTTGCACCATGGGGAATTTTTCATTTAATAAGGCACTATGCGATCTTGGTGCGAGTATCAACCTCATGCCTCTGTCGATTTTCCAAAAGCTGAATATTGGGGAAGCTAAGCCAACCACAGTCTCATTACAATTGGCGGACCGATCGATAAAGTATCCGAGGGGAGTGATCGAGGATGTATTAGTTAAGGTTGACAAGTTCATCTTTCCAGCCGACTTCATCGTACTAGACATGGAGGAAGATGACAATATTCCGATCATCTTGGGACGACCATTTCTAGCGACGGGCCGAACCCTTATAGACGTGGAAAAGGGAGAGCTAACTCTGAGGGTCCAAGACGAGGAAATTACTTTTCAAGTATTCAAGTCATTCCCATGTCCAGGAAGTGCTGATAAAGGATCACAAATTGAGAGGGTGAATGCCGTTGAAAGAGGAAAGCACCGAAAACATCGTCGGTGGGAAAATTCAGATGTTGTGTTAAATGGCCCGAGTTTTAAGAAGAATGTAGAACAAGTGGCGTTCCTCGAGCATGAGGAGAAATCTGCTGCAATCGTGGGTTCGTTTGTGAAGGAGGAAAGTGAGCCAAAAGCCAAGCGAAAAATTTGTCATGGAGAAATCGGGTGTTTCGGAAAATTTTTCAAGTCGAAACCTTTTCACAATCAACATTTGATGACCGAACCGAAACTCGAACCACTGATGACCAATGTTCATAATTTTAACCAAAACATAAACGGTTCGATGAACGGGGCGGAAGCCAAATGGAGTTTGCGAAAAGAGAACTAACGTTGTCCAATAAGTCCGGCTGAAGACTATAAACTTAGCGCTCCTCGGGAGGCAACCCGAGTATTAGTTGTAGATTCTTTGTTGTTTGCTTGCATTTTTAGAGTCTCTTTTTGTCTTTTTTTTTTTTTTTTTTTTTCTTTGATCCATCCTTCCCTCTCATCTTAATGATTTCGTGTAAAATTTCTGTGCAGGAATCAGCAAAAGGGGAGAAATTCAATGATGAGCCGCGGCACAGTCCAGGTGAGCCGCGGCATACACCAGCTAAGGAAAAATGGCCGAGCAAACTGTACCCTGTGCCGCGGCATGATATTACTGAGCCGCGGCACACCAGGTCACCGAGCCGCGGCACCCGATAACTGAGCCGCGGCACACTAAATGGTCGAGAAACGCCCAGGGCGCCTGTACTTTGTGCCGCGGCATACTAGGGCTGAGCCGCGGCACACTAACACACTGAGCCGCGGCATACGAAATTTGAGCCGCGGCACCCGACGACATACCAAAACGTCCCAGTTCAACTGTACTTTGGGCCGCGGCTCACTTATATTGTGCCGCGGCCCCCGTCGCAAAATAAGAGCATCCAGGTAAGGCTCATTCAGTTGATCGGCCTATATAGGATACTTCTACCCTCCCTCCCTTCCTTCCTGCACACATGGAGGTTAGTTGGCTCCACTCTATGAGTCTCCTTCTCAAATTCTCCAGGTTATTTTTGATTTCTAAATCATTAATGATTCTTGATGTGAAAAGATTTGGAGTTTTATATTGCTAGTTATTCTTCATTGTTGTTTCTAAAATGGAGTTGGAATATGGGGAATTTGTTATTGTGATGGAATTGATGTTTATGAACGAATTGTTGATGATGGTTTTCGTAATTCGTGGTTATAATCTGTATTATTATTTTTGGGATTTGGAATTAACCATGAAAATTTTTGTTCTTCATTTTAACTTGTGCACACAAGGTGTTTGATAAATTGCAGCAATGAAAAATGGGTAAGCTAGGCATTTTCCAACTTATATGCAATGAATCATGTTGTCACATTATCCCCAACCTCTACATCATGTTCAACTTGAGAGCTATACTTAACTTCCTTTTGATGATGCAAGCTTGTTTATTCACATTCCGCATGATGTAGTCAAGAAGCATGCAAGCTCATGACGATGTCGGCACCGGCTCTGAGCAGATCGGAGAGGGAGTACTTGACCTTTACTTTTCTTGCATTTCATTTTTGTCCATTGAGGTCAATGTACGTCCTAAGTTTGGGGGATTTACATTGAGTCTACATTCATTCTTGTACTCTATTTTCTTCAGTACATTATATTCTGTTGCACTTTTCTTTTCTTTGCGAAAATTTTTAGCCTTGCTTGCCGTAGTTTCTCCTTATTCGTGAATTTTTGTGCTTCTATTTGTGTGATACGATGTTACGAAGCCGTCTTTCTCTACGAAGAAGCGGGCGAGTTCTAGTCGAGTTGAGCCGATTATTTCATTCTGCTTAGTATTCAATTAGGTCCGAAATTTTTCCTGATTGTAGAGGTCTTGGCAGATAAGAGACGATACATACTTGTTTAAAATCCCCATCAATACGTTTGGCTACATTTTCCCGGATAGTGAGTCGTACTGTTTCTTCAGTCGTGTCAGCACTTAGTTTGAGTTTTGAGTCGGTCAGTTTTTCCCTAAAAGTCGAGATAAAGTGTTCTATGAAGGGAAGTCTAGTAACCGGGGGCATTCGCGTGACCCGTTGTTTACTCTCGCGTAAAACGACGACCCTGATTAGATTAATGATTTAGATATTTCACATGTGCCAATGATAGGAAGCCTAGTAACCGGGGGCATTCGCGTGACCCGCTGTTTACTCTCGCGTAAAACGGCAACCTTGATTCGGACATGCGGAAATTATATATTCGAGTTGTTTCTCCGCTGTAGACGGGAACTTAGTAACTAGAAGCATCCATGTGCCCCATGAGTGTCTTTTACGTCAAACGGTTTCCTAATACATGAGAATGGAAGTTCCACCCTAGGATTATCCCGATGAAACATCCCGAGATCCTAACCTAGTGGTCGACTCGAATCAAATTTTTGAGCATATATATAAGGGGATACTGTCCGAGGTTTATTTATTATGAGACTCGTGAAAATTGTGCCTTTTGACTGTGGAACGCGATTTAACTAGCTTGTTTATGTTAGCCTTTCATATTGATCGATTTGACTCATGTTTTGTTAATCTTTGAGTGAGTTTTCTTCATGAACGAATGATTAGATCGAACTTGATTACTTTGCGGAATCATTATTCGAAAGTGCTTCGCTTTTATGACACTCGTAATATTTAGAGAGAATGACAGATAGTATTGATTAGATTGAACACTATGAGTTGCACAATTATTCACGACATTCTTTTATTGACTTTAATTCTTTTTGCTTGAGGACAAGCAAAGGCTTAAGTTTGGGGGTATTTGTTAGGCGTATTTTTTATACGCTTATTTATCATTATTTTGTAGTGTTTTGGTGAGTGAAATCATCTAAATGAGCTTTTAATGCCTTGATTTTGTATGATTGACAGAAATTGAAGTCCGGAGCTAAAACGAGGCAAAACGGGTAAAACGGCAAAATCGACGATGAGCCGCGGCGCAAGGAATCTGAGCCGCGCACAGAAGACACCACCGAAGGGCGTAGTAGTCAGACTGTGTCGCGGCACGCCAGGTGAGCCGCGGCACAGAAGAATTTATTTACGCCCAGGTATTCAGCTTTTGGCGATGTGCCGCGGCACAGGTTCAGTGAGCCGCGGCACACTTAGCGGGTTTGGTACGTCTGCGCGGATTCTGGGCCGTTTCGAAGCCAGTTTTCAACCGATTAATACGGACGCGATTTGTGGAGGTGCTGAGCTATAAATAGGGCTTACGACCCTAATTTGATTATCTTGGAATCATTGAATCTAAACCTAGGAGAGCTTAAGCTTGGAGACAGAGAAGAGGAGGAAAGCAGAAGAATTCAAGGGCAGAATATGAGTCGAAGAACGGAGGAATCCGAGCTTCATCTGCGTTTGAATTTTATGCTTTCGTTTATTTATTCTTTATTTTCAGTTTTTAGTATGTCAGGCTAAAGCCCTAATCTAGGGTTTTGATGAAACCTTTGTTTTGACGAATTGATTAAGATTATCCAATTTATTACCTTTTTATTGAGTTTTCCCAATTATGTTTAATGCTTGCAATTATCTGGCCAATAGTTGTATTGATTTAATCATTCACTTCGAATCGGGAGAGGAGATTTGGTGAGGAACTATTGGTGAGGACCGTTTTATTCTGTGAGATAGGAATATACTCATAGAAACTACGTGGCCTTTAGGAGATTTCATGCTTTTTGCCTATCGACGATATAATTCACCTAGGGATAGAGTGCGTTAGTCGCCGTTAGATAAATCTATTGACCTCGGGAGAGGCGGTAGAATATATTAGCAATCTCCGCCTTCAGTAAATTGGGAAAATTATTTATTACGGATAATTGAGAGTAAATTCGGATAAACTAAGGTGGATTCAGAACCCTAGACGTATTCATCATTTGATTTCCTTAATCCAAGATATTGTTTTCTACTGCTTAGTATTTTAGAAATTCTTTTAGTTATTAATCCAAAAACCCAACTTCGATTGTTCAAATAAAATTGGAATACGAAAACGTCGGTAGTTAGAGATTCAATCCTCGTGGGAACGATAGTCTACTTATCACTTTATTACTTGTAAACGATGACGTGCACTTGCGTGTAGGAAATATCGCAACACAAACACAGTCAAAACCACGCACGTATCGTAGGGATCAAACACTCGCAACAAAAATAAAATATTTCCGGGGTATTATTCAAATGATAAAATTTTAAAATTTTCAAGTTTGAAAAATTTGGTGAAATGAAATTTTTGAAGACATTTTTAATACCTCGATCGTTTAATCAAAACCATGTATCTCAACATTTAGAAAACACTAAAACATTCTCCGGCGAGCACAACAACACTACAAACTTATCACAACCACTTAGCCCCAACACATGGACATAAGAAGATAAAAATTCCGAAAACAAAAACTCGTTCTGCAAAATAAAGGTTTCCCAAAATCATTTAGTTCATAAACAAAACGACGGTAATATTTTACAATGTCCGAAGTACTTCAAAACACATTTTTCAAATACCGTCTGATGGTGTCATTTGAAAATACACGGCCCATTTGTCAAAATTTACAAATTTTAAAAATCCATATAAACCGTGGTTTGACCGAACCACCAAAATATTTTCCAAAAATCGATTGCTACAAAAATTCTCAAATCAGTAAAGTCCTTGAGAAAATATTCTTAAAGTTACCCATAGCGGACAAAAATTACAACATTCCAAAAACAGTCGAATTTAAAACCACATACTCAAATGGCAACCAGGGTCGCCAATTCAATCAAATGCATCTCGTGGTATCAAGTTTAAACACACAGCAAATCATTCATCGGAGTTTCTCACAAACTCTACCGTTGATATCTTCACAGAACCCATCAAGGTTTACATCTTTCACACCATACCACCCCACACGGTGGTTCAAAAGTAAAACAACAATACGCCCAGCTATACTCATACCATGTACCACAAGTATTAAACACAACTACATCACACAATACTGTGTAAACAAAATCATGCACCACAATTAACTCACTATGATAAAATCAAGATACACATGTATTACGCATAAAGGAGGAGACTTACATCCACAGGTCGCACGGAGGTGACAGTCGCCCACGATACTAATCTCATCCGACAACATAACTGACACGTCGTGACTACGCACAACTCAATTTGTCACTGACGACTCGAACGACAAGACAACACATTACTCGACAAATCACGACTTGACTCGACCCGACAGCCTAGGTTTCCGCAACCTAAGCTCTGATACCATAAATGTAACATCCCCAAAACCATATGGGAATATTACACGCCGTAGACTCTTTCCACAAGGATCTACCAGGATAAACATCCATAAACAACCAAATGCTTGCCCGACCAGGGTCAAACAATAAAATGATACAGACCGATATGGTCACTTACACGTGAATACACAGACCGATGAGGTCACACAACCCAAGCGATAAAACTGACTTAAATAACATTACCCACACAGGGGTCGAAATACAATCCAGCGGAAGACTGAAATCAACTCTGACAACACAACAAAAATCAAAATAACTCTCGACTCATGATTAGTATCGCAGCTCGTCATCCTCTTGTGCCAATCCTGTGACTGCTCCCCTAAATCTGCATGTACCTGGACGCAAAACAGACATCCACCCCCCGATTACTCGGGGGTTAGTAAAACTCCACTGTTTTACTAGTGCAAGTATCAAATCATACGAAATATAACAAGCAAGTAATAATCGTGAATCAAATATGACAATCAAGTATCAAAATATCCCCGAGAGTTTTTCACAAGGAAAGATAAGCTATGAAGCATTCGAAAATAAGATTATCACCTCGGAAATTTTAGAATTTCAAAACCTTTCGAAAATATTAGGGTCTTAACCCAAATCTCAAAATTGTATTTCAACAATTTACAGTACGAAAACATTTCCAATAAATCTCATGGGGCTCGGCCCAACATTCTTTTCTTAAAACTTCTTACAAAAAGTTTGATTTACAAAACATGGTTCGTGACACCGTGATCCCCTGTCACGTGTCTCCGTAGGTTCAACAACCCGCACGGACTTAACCAATCACAACAATCAATCATGCTCATGACTCCGTGATCGCTTGCCACGAGTCTCCGTAGGTTCAACAACCCACACGGATTGAGCAAACACAACAATCACAACAATCAATCATGCTCATGACTCCGTGATCGCTTGCCACGAGTCTCCGTAGGTTCAACAACCCACACGGATTGAGCAAACACAACAATCACAACAATCAGTCCTGACCCCGTGAACCTGTGTCACGTGTCACCGTAGGTTCCGTCGAACCCGCACGGTTGGACGTACTGTGTCCAGATTCAATGGACCTGTGCCATGAATCATCGTAGGCCTCTTCAGACCCGCACGATTGGACCTCAGCACCACACACTAAGTTCTGATCCCATGGACCTGTGCCATGAATCCTCGTGGGCCCCGTCGAACCCGCACGAGTGAACTTAGCGTTCCAGCACATCACATTCACATTCACATTACATACAACAATGAGCACAGTTAGTCAATCACGTTGATCGCCACAAAACCGTACGTCACACGCACATAACACAATCTCAACACTCTCAACAACTATCATCAATCAACGACGTACAACCAACATACCACACGTTCGGTACACAATGCATTGCACAGCAGCTAACACATATACCAATATAACACTATTATCACAAAGCCTTCAAATTTCGGAAAGCACAAACAACTCAAACGGAATATATTTACGAAGACAAGCAAAATCTTCATAAATCTCATACGTGATTACTAGTCGCAAGCTACAAGTCGTATAGTAAGATAGTTGCTTTAATAACCGCTACCGAACGCTCCGAAGAACACGGTTCGACCGGGAAGCTCGGACCCCAAAGAAGGCAACGAACGGAAGGGTTCCGACTCGAGTTCTTCACAAGAATTCGTTCCTAAGTCACAATGATATCAATTCAATCACAATTCTACGAAAATGTATGGAACTTCCCAAGTTCTACCCATTGAAGCATTTTATCGGACACTTTGAAGGCGTAGTCCAATTTAATCGATTATTCAAAGAAATACTCAAATTCGTTCCACAAAACTTCAAGGGTATTGAATGATTACGAGTTTACAATCAAGTTCTAACAATAATATGAATCAAAACGAAGCAAATCGGCCAAAACACCAAGAAACCTCAAGAACATCCAAAAACCAAAAGTTTAGGTGTTCTTACCTTCGATCCGGGTGGAAGATGATGTTAATCCATGATTCCAACTTCCAAAACATGTTTATATAAGTTGATTCTACTCAAAACCATCGATCTATGGTGAAAAATCGCGGAAGGAACGAAGAAAAGATGAGAAATGGCCGGATGACTCGGTCCAGGCCTATAAATAGCCGACCTGGCCGATCGCTACGCACGTAATCGGCCAAGGCCTACGTGCATGTCGGCCAAGCCGAACTCTGGATCGTCTGCCGGACATGTTACGACGTAATCGGCAGGTATTACGTATGTAACCGGCCTTACGGCCGTTGCTGCCGGGCCATTACGGCCGTTACTCGGCCAGGCACGGCCGGCCAGGCCTCGGTCGATCCGACGGTCCGGAAAATCCCGAAACTTCGGACACGAACGTGGCGAAAACACGATTACGAAGTACTCGCAAAGACGAATCCGAACACTAAGAGAACACACGATTCCAACCACCCGAGTGCTCGAATTTCGACAACGGAAGTAATTACCCCAAACTTTGGGAAATTACGAAAATGGCCCAATACGTCCGAAATACACGATACACGATCGAAACACCAAACCGAAGCTTACAACATGAATAATAACATTAAAAGGACTTCCGAGAAACTCAAAACAACAGTTTCGGACAAGATTCGCGAGAATCGAACTCAAGTGCGGAAAAGTCATTTAAGAACACGAAACTCAACAAAACGATACCGAAACGAACTCGGATGACAAAAAGTGTAGAATTAAATATTCTCAGAATGACGAAACGGTCGAAAGCGAGTCATCAAAATGGACCTACGCCGAAAAATGAAAATTACCGGAAATCCGAAATTGCGGATATTACATTATACCCTCCTTAAAAGAAGTTTCGTCCCGAAACTTAAAACAAGTAGGGAGAAGCAATACCCCGACAGGAAAACTCAACAAGATACACAAGAAACGCGTAACTTTCGTCCATTGGCGAAACGTTACAAGCAACGCGAAAGAATATACAGCGTGACAACACGCCACACGACGACCATAACAACGCCACCAGCAATGATTCAAAACAATAACGATCAATTAACGACGCATCACATACCACATCATATGCACACATTTAATCAAATAAATGTACGCGACAACAAGTCGCACCCGACTAAAATGGCTATGCGATAGAAACAAATAGAGTATTATGATAGAAATCATTCCGATTCTCATCAACAAGAAAATGTCCGACGTCAAAACACAAACAATTCAAGATAACGGAAAACGAGGGTACCAGATATTACATCCATAAACAACCAAATGCTTGCCCGACCAGGGTCAAACAATAAAATGATACAGACCGATATGGTCACTTACACGTGAATACATAGACCGATGAGGTCACACAACCCAATCGATAAAACTGACTTAAATAACATTACCCACACAGGGGTCGAAATACAATCCAGCGGAAGACTGAAATCAACTCTGACAACACAACAAAAATCAAAATAACTCTCGACTCATGATTAGTATCGCAGCTCGTCATCCTCTTGTGCCAATCCTGTGTTGCTCCCTAAATCTGCATGTACCGGGCAAACAGACATCCACCCCCCGATTACTCGGGGGTTAGTAAAACTCCACTGTTTTACTAGTGCAAGTATCAAATCATACGAAATATAACAAGCAAGTAATAATCGTGAATCAAATATGACAATCAAGTATCAAAATATCCCCGGGAGTTTTTCACAAGGAAAGATAAGCTATGAAGCATTCGAAAATAAGATTATCACCTCAGGAATTTTAGAATTTCAAAACCTTTCGAAAATATTAGGGTCTTAACCCAAATCTCAAAATTGTATTTCAACAATTTACAGTACGAAAATATTTCCAATAAATCTCATGGGGCTCGGCCGAACATTCTTTTCTTAAAACTTTCTTACAAAAAGTTTGATTTACAAAACATGGTTCGTGACACCGTGATCCCCTGTCACGTGTCTCCGTAGGTTCAACAACCCGCACGGACTTAACCAATCACAACAATCAATCATGCTCATGACTCCGTGATCGTTTGCCACGAGTCTCCGTAGGTTCAACAACCCACACGGATTGAGCAAACACAACAATCACAACAATCAATCATGCTCATGACTCCGTGATCGCTTGCCACGAGTCTCCGTAGGTTCAACAACCCACACGGATTGAGCAAACACAACAATCACAACAATCAGTCCCGACCCCGTGAACCTGTGTCACGTGTCACCGTAGGTTCCGCCGAACCCGCACGGTTGGACGTACTGTGTCCAGATTCAATGGACCTGTGCCATGAATCATCTTAGGCCTCGTCAGACCCGCACGATTGGACCTCAGCACCACACACCAAGTTCTGATCCCATGGACCTGTGCCATGAATCCTCGTAGGCCCCATCGAACCGGCACGAGTGAACTTAGCGTTCCAGCACATCACATTCACATTCACATTACATACAACAATGAGCACAGTTAGTTAATCACGTTGATCGCCACAAAACCGTACGTCACACGCACATAACACAATCTCAACACTCTCAACAACTATCATCAATCAACGACGTACAACCAACATACCACACGTTCGGTACACAATGCATTGCACAACAGCTAACACATATACCAATATAACACTATTATCACAAAGCCTTCAAATTTCGGAAAGCACAAACAACTCAAACGGAACATATTTACGAAGACAAGCAAAATCTTCATAAATCTCATACGTGATTACTAGTCGCAAGCTACAAGTCGTATAGTAAGATACTTGCCTTAATAACCGCTACCGAACGCTCCGAAGAACACGGTTCAACCGGGAAGCTCGGACCCCAAAGAAGGCAACGAACGGAAGGGTTCCGACTCGAGTTCTTCACAAGAATTCGTTCCTAAGTCACAACGATATCAATTCAATCACAATTCTACGAAAACGTATGGAACTTCCCAAGTTCTACCTATTGAAGCATTTTATCGGACACTTTGAAGGCGTAGTCCAATTTAATCGATTATTCAAAGAAATACTCAAATTCGTTCCACAAAACTTCAAGGGTATTGAATGATTACGAGTTTACAATCAAGTTCTAACAATAATATGAATCAAAACGAAGCAAATCGGCCAAAACACCAAGAAACCTCAAGAACATCCAAAAACGAAAAGTTTAGGTGTTCTTACCTTCGATCCGGGTGGAAGATGATGTTAATCCATGATTCCAACTTCCAAAACATGTTTATATAAGTTGATTCTACTCAAAACCATCGATCTATGGTGAAAAATCGCAGAAGGAACGAAGAAAAGATGAGAAATGGCCGGATGACTCGGTCAGTGCCTATAAATAGCCGACTGCCGCCGCCACGCACGTAATCGCCAAGGCCTACGACGTAATCGCCAAGGCCGAACTCTTCGATCGATTCTCACGGACATGTTACGACGTAATCGGCAGATCGTTACGACGTAACCGGCCTTTACGCCATTATCGCCGCCATTACGCCGTTACTCGGCCAGCTCGCCAGGCCTCGGTCGATCCGACGGTCCGAAAATCCCAAACTCGGACACGAACGTAAACCGAAAACACGATTACGAAGTACTCGAAAAGACGAATCCGAACACTAAGAGAACACACGATTCCGACCACCCGAGAGCTCGAATTTCGACAACAGAAGTAATTACCCCAAACTTTGGGAACTTACGAAAATGGCCCAATACGTCCGAAATACACGATACACGATCGAAACACCAAACCGAAGCTTACAACATGAATAATAACATTAAATGGACTTCCGAGAAACTCGAAACAACAGTTTCGGACGAGATTCGCGAGAATCGAACTCAAGTGCGGAAAAGTCATTTAAGAACACGAAACTCAACAAAACGATACCGAAATGAACTCGATGACAAAAAGTGTAGAATTAAATATTCTCAGAATGACGAAACGGTCAAAAGCGAGTCGTCGAAACGGACCTTTGCCGAAAAATGAAAATTACCGGAAATCCGAAATTGCGGATATTACATACATGATCGATCCAATAGCCGAAGCGTATGGTATCTTGCTCATGCGGGTCCGCTCATCAGGCGTATTAAGACTCTGAGTCTCACTCAGATGAATGCCATGTGACATTGGCAAGAGTCTTCTCTTGGAGTCTTGCATATTGAACTTCTTCAATATTTTATTAATGTATGTACTTTGACTCAGATCAATCAATCTCTTTGATCTATCTCTATAGATCTTTATCCCAAGAATGATAGCAGCTTCTCCTAAGTCTTTCATTGAGAAACAACTTCCCAACCAAGTCTTGAATGTCTGCAAGGTGGGAATGTCATTTCCAATGAGTAATATATCATCTACATATAAGACTAAGAAAACAACTATTCTCCCACTAACCTTCTTGTACACACAAGGTTCATCTTCATTTTGAATGAACCCAAACTCTTTGACAGTTTCATTAAAACGAAAATTCCAGCTCCGAGAATCCTGCTTCAACCCATAAATGGATCTTTGAAGCTTGCAAACCTTTTTAGAATTTTCTGGATGAACAAAACCTTCAGGTTGTGTCATGTACACATCATTGAGTAAGTTTCCATTAAGGAATGCTGTTTTGACATCCATTTGCCATATTTCATAATCATAGTATGTGGCAATGGCAAATAAAATTCTAATTGATTTAAGCATGACTACTAGCGAAAAGGTCTCATCATAGTCAACACCATGAATCTGTCTATAACCTTTTGCCACTAGTCTAGCTTTATAAGCTTGCAGATTATCTTCCATGTCTTTCTTTTTTTTATAGACCCATTTGCACCCAATGGTTTTAACACCCTCAGGTGGATCTATCAAGTTCCAAACTTGATTGTCATACATAGATTGCATCTCATACTTCATGGATTCTAGCCATTCCTCGGACTCTGGTCCTGAAGCAGCTTCTGTATAGGTACTAGGCTCATCATCTATGAGCGATGCATCATCATCCTCTGTTACGAGATAACCATATCTATCAGGTTCATGTCGCATCCTATCAGATCTGCGTGGGACTTGTGTACTTTGAACGGGCTCCTCATATGATTGTTGAGCTTGTTCGGTTTCTATCGGTGAAGCGATGTCTTCTTGTGGTTCTCGAGTTTCCTCGAGAATTACTCTTCTCCCACTGTCACTTTTGGAAATAAATTCCCTTTCTAAGAATATAGCATTTCGAGCAACAAACACTTTGTTCTCTGCGGGCTTATAAAAGTAATATCCTTTAGTTTCTTTAAGATACCCCACAAATAAACATCTTTCAGACCTGACTGCTAGTTCGTCAAACACTTGGCGCCTTATGAACGCTTCGCAACCCCAAATCTTGAGAAAAGACAAATTTGGTCTCTTACCAGTCCATTTCTCAAATGGTGTCTTTTCAACTGCTTTAGATGGAACACAATTAAGGGTGAATGCTGCTGTTTCTAAGGCGTGGCCCCAAAATGATAATGGAAGCTCTGTTCGACTCATCATGGATCGAACCATATCTAATAAAGTTCGATTCCTCCTCTCGGACACTCCATTATGCTGAGGTATTCCGGGAGGAGTAAGTTGTGAAATAATTCCACAACTCCTAAGATGATCATCGAACTCTTGGCTCAAGTATTCGCCACCTCGATCCGATCGAAGGGCTTTAATTGTCTTGCCAAGTTGATTCTGTACTTCATTCTGGAATATTTTGAACATTTCAAAAGATTCATGTTTATACTTCATAAGATAAACATATCCATATCGGCTAAAATCATCGGTGAATGTAATGAAGTATTGGTATCCGCCTCTGGCATGAGTGCTAAGAGGTCCGCATACATCAGTATGTATTGGGCCTAACAGATCACTAGCTCTTTCTCCATGACCGGTGAAAGGATTCTTCGTCATCGTGCCCAATAAATAAGATCCGCATGTCCCATATGATTCATAGTCAAAAGAGTCTAAAAGTCCATCATTATGGAGTTTAGAAATGCGTTTCTCGTTTATGTGACCAAGTCGACAATGCCATAAGTAAGTCGGATTAGAATCATTGAGCTTAGGTTTCTTGGATGCAATGTTATAGACTTCCAAAGAGTCGGACTCATCTAGATCAATATTGTAAAGGCCAATATATAACTTTGTAGTACCATAAAGCAAGTCATCAAAGAAAATACGAATGATCTTATTCTTAATAAGAAAACTGTAACCTTCACAATCTAATGTAGAAACTAAAATAATATTCCTATTCATAGTAGGAACATAATAGCAATTGTTCAAAACTAACAAAAGCCCATTGGGTAAAACTAGATCATAAGTTCCTACGGCTAGTGCAGCAACTCTTGCTCCATTGCTGTAACACCCCCAAAATATCCCGAGGTATTACAGTGCCATGAATCCCACGTGGGACCCACAAGGCTAGTTAGAAAAATAGGCATTTTAAGAAAATCGCGATAAAACCTTAAATTCAAGGATTACATAACGTGAATCGAAAGATTTAAGGGAAAATGTAATTTGAAGTCCAATTATTACACAACAAAGGTTTTTCCAAAGAAAACAATTTATTCCAATTAAAGCAGCGGCTAGAGATAATTCCAACACCGCTCAAGTCTGACCGGACCCCTCGGGAATGTCCTGCACATGATGAACAATTTTACCTGGTACGACGAGTCATACCAGGTAACCAGGGTCAGAGAATGCATACCAAATAACAACTACTAACAACGATATACGACATCTTTACAATCACAGTACCTAGTAATCACAGGGAATATTTCATCACTCAACCGACGAGTCTCTCTCTTTATCACATAAGCCCCCAAGGTCGCAACCAAGGGTCACGGAAGTATCCACACGGGAATACCCCGGAACATAGGTGCCCAATTCGGGTCTTACCCCCTAACACATTTCCACACGGTTACCATACAGGTTTTATCCCCAACACATCGGCCCATTTATAACATCTTTAGAGAAAGACAAACGTCGACTTTTATCAAAATGGCACGTACACACATACGGTATAACATTGATATTAGACAATTCACGAGCAAGATTTCACTTGCCTGTGATCCGATAGTAGGTGCTTTATGATAACGAAGTCTCCACGCCCGCTCGAGCTTAACCTAGCCACGAAACATCCGATTAACACCTCGTACGGATTATAATGAATAAAACTAGTCTCCCTTTCCTAACCGGATTCCTAGTGTAGTTTTAATTGTCGGTATGAGTACCGTTTCTAAGTTTTCAAGTGTTGTGTACCATTATCTCGTTCAATCTTATAATTAACATTAGGTATATCGATTTACTCAAGAAGATAATCCTATCATTCTTCGGTTGTCAACGAATTATTATGGCGAAATCGAATCTTATGCTTTCTAATACAATCCTATATTCCGAATACTATAATCGACGGATTTTATTGCACAACAACTTCGGTGGTTTGACAACCAATATTGATTATACTATCGAATTATTTTCCTTAGTTTGCTAAGTGTCAAAAATCACAAGGTAAGGGTGGCTACGAACAATGGAACATACGGTGACGGATTACTACGAATTTCCCCACAATTGATTCGTCAAATTTTACATTCCTAGTGATGATTTGAAGTGAAATTTCATTTGCATGAAACAAAACATATGAGAAACGAAATTTCCGGCTACTACAATTTCATCCGACAAGATTGTCTATGAAGTTTAGCAAAATCTACCCAATACCCGCAATATAATAAGTATAAATAAGAAAACATCGAAGATATAACTCCAGGGATTGGTGGCTTACCTTATTGGAAGAAGAATAATGAAGATAGTTGACGGATTCACAAGAACTACGAGGAGAACGGGAAGTGACTTGAACGACTTGGATAATCTTCACCGAAGCTCCAGAATCCACCTCCTCAATGTTAATTCAAGTG
Organism: Orobanche coerulescens; assembly: GCA_033398695.1. Lineage (NCBI taxonomy): Eukaryota > Viridiplantae > Streptophyta > Magnoliopsida > Lamiales > Orobanchaceae > Orobanche > Orobanche coerulescens. Next base: position 60,942,834 of record CM065803.1, read on the forward strand.
TTTAAGAGGCTTAAGAACCGGGTATAGGGCTAGGAATTTCTCCAAGGGTGGTAGTTTGTGATGTTGGGTCGTGCAAATGAAGAAGGGAACTATCATTTTATAAAACTTGGTTTTGATAACGTACGTTAACGATGAGAGTGTTACGACGTAAGGTGTATTACGACGTAGCGAAGGTGATGACAACGTCGTAAAGAACTCGTTGCCGAAATGTGCCCAAGTGTTACGTACGTTAAATTTGGGACATAACGTACGTAACGAACAGTTGACTCGTTTGTCCTCTAGCCCGCCGAAAGTAGCCCTGTCCGTGTCAAAAGAAAGATTCTGGTCGGGAGACCGACCCACCCGTTACGTACGTAATGTAGCTGCCTTAACGTACGTAACGATCGAAATATAGCGTGCGTTAGGCATGGGTTATAGCGCGCGTTAGACAGAACTTTTTAGCCTCAAACCACATTCTAACCATCTTGGGGTGACCATCCCTTCCACTCGTCAACAATTATCGGGGAACAAGACGTTGGCCACCGTCATATTCGCACCGACGATCGTCCCACAGCGTCAAGGTGTGTCACCCCCGTTTCATTCACATCGTACAATTATATAGCACTCAATGGAATACATAAATAGAAATGACGTCACATTACCAAACATTCACACAGTACAAAGTAATCAAGCATGGAATACCGGAGGTATTACATATCACCCCTCTTAAAATAGTTTCATCACGAAACTTAAGAAAATAACTCGGGATGACTCTCCTTCATGCTCGACTCGGTTTCCCAAGTCGCCTCTTCCGTGCCGTTGTGCGACCACTGAATCTTCACGAGGGGTATGGCTTTATTTCTTAACATCTTCACACGCCGGTCCAGAATGGCGGTTGGTACCTCCCTAAAGGTAGCGTCATCGGAAATTTCCACTTCTTCGAAATTGAGCTTGTGACTCGGGTCATAGACATACTTCCTTAACTGGGAGACGTGAAAAACATTATGCACTCCATCCAGATGCGGCGGTAGAGCTAATCGATACGCGAGTTTCCCTACCCGGTCCAATATCTCAAACGGACCTATAAATCTCGGGCTTAACTTGCCCTTCTGGCCGAAACGCCGAATACCTCGCATAGGTGATACTTTGACCCAAACGTGATCCCCGACTGTAAATTCTAACGGTCGCTGTCGGTTTTCGGCATAAGATTTCTGCCAGCTCTGTGCGGCCAGCATGTGTTTCCGAACTATAGAGATCTTCTTAATGGACTCCTGGATAAGATCCAACTCGGTAACCGCGGTGTCGGAGGCATCATCCCAGCATAACGGTGACTTGCACCTTCGCCCATACAGGGCCTGAAACGGTGCCATGCCTATGCTTGCATGCTAGCTGTTGTTGTACGAGAACTCTACTAATCCCAAATGTCTAGCCCAATCCTTTCCCCAATCGAGCACGCACGCTCTCAACATATCTTCCAAGGTTTGAATCGTACGCTCGGTCTGTCCATCTGTCTGAGGATGATAAGCCGTGCTAAAGTGTATTTGTGTCCCCATAGCTTTATGGACGGCTTTCCAAAAACGAGACACATATCTGGTGTCTCTATCCAAAATGATGGATGAGGGAACACCATGTAGCCTGACGATCTCTCTGATGAAAATGACGGCCAGCTGCTCTGTCCCGGTTGTCTCTTGAATAGGAATGAAATGTGCTGATTTTGTCAATCGATCAACAATGACCCAAATCGTATCCTTTCCTCCCACCGCCGTAGGTAACTTAGTGACAAAGTCCATTGATATGCTCTCCCATTTCCACTCCGGGATGGGTAGGGGTTGCATAATTCCGGCTGGTCTGCGGTATTCGATTTTCACTTGTTGGCATGTCATACATCGGGCGACGAACCTAGCAACTTCCCACTTCATGTTCTTCCACCAAAAACTCTGTCGCAAATCCTTGTACATCTTGCTTGCTCCGGGGTGAATAGAATAGGGAGTGGAGTGCGCCTCCTTCAGTATAGTTTGCTTCAGTTCGTCATTCGGTGGAATACATATCCTGTTCTTGAACCTCACCAAATCACCCTGAATCTTATAGTCGGAAACATCTCCTTTCTCGATTCTTTCACCAATCGCACGTAATTCAGGATCTTCCATCTGTGCTAGACGTATCTCGTCTAGTAAGGACGAAAGTATATTAATTGAGCATAATCGTCCTTACTTACATTGCACCCATACTTCGGTGTTGCTTCTCCTGATCTCTTCTTTGCGATTTGGGCTGAATTATCTTTGGATACCATCACCTCTTGTGTAGTTTTCCGGCTAAGAGCATCAGCTACCATGTTGGCTTTTCCGGGATGATAAGAAATTTCCACATCGTAGTCCTTGATTAGCTCCAACCAACGCCTCTGTCTCATGTTTAATTCTCTCTGCGTGAAGATATATTTCAAACTCTTGTGATCCGTGAAAACTTTACAAGTAACTCCGTAAAGATAGTGCCTCCAAATCTTGAGGGCATGCACCACCGCGGCTAGCTCCAAGTCATGTGTCGGGTAATTTACTTCGTACGGCTTCAGTTGTCGGGATGCGTACGCAACGACTCTACCATTCTGCATGAAGACACACCCTAGTCCATGCTTGGATGCATCCGTGTATATAATGAATCCTTCTGTACCCTGTGGTAACACTAGTACTGGGGCAGTAGTTAGCCTACTCTTGAGCTCGTCGAAGCTCTTCTGGCAGTCTGTAGTCCATACAAATTTGGTGCTCTTTCTCAGTAGGTTCGTTAACGGTCGGGCGATACAGGAAAAAGCCTTGACGAATCTTCGATAGTAACCCGCCAGTCCTAGGAAGCTCCTAACCTCTTTGACATTCTTCGGAGGTTCCCAACTCGTTATTGTCTCGATCTTTTGTGGGTCAACCTTGACACCTTCTGCCGAGACAACATGTCCGAGAAAAATTACCTCCGGCATCCAGAATTCGCACTTGGACAGTTTCGCATAAAGTTGGTGTTGTCTTAACACGCCCAGCACTTGCCTCAAATGTTCCTCGTGTTCCTGTCGGCTTCGAGAATATATCAGGATGTCGTCGATAAAAACCACCACGCATTTATCGAGGAAATCAATCAAAACTCTATTCATCAGTTCCATGAAAACGGCTGGGGCATTAGTCAATCCGAATGATACCACGATATATTCGTAATGCCCATACCTCAACTGAAATGCAGCCTTGGGTATATCTTCCTCCCGAATCCTCAATTGGTGATATCCGGACCGTAAATCAATCTTTGAAAACACGACTGCCCCTTGTAACTGATCCAAGAGGTCATCAATCCTTGGTAGTGGATAACGATTCTTGATAGTAACCTTATTCAGCTCCCTGTAGTCGATGCACAAGCGTAGAGAGTTATCTTTCTTCTTAACGAAAAGTACCGGCGCGCCCCACGGTGAGGTGCTTGGGCGGATCAACCCTTTCTCCAACAGATTTTCGAGCTGTATCTTTAATTCCTTCATCTCGGCCGGTGACATTCTGTAAGGAGCTTTGGAAATAGGTCTCGTCCCCGGTTCGAGTTCAATGGAAAGGTCAACTTCTCGGTTCGGTGGCAGCCCTGGTAGTTCATCAGGAAAAACGTCTGGAAACTCATTCACCACTGGAATGTTTGTGATTGCAAGTTGTGAAGTGTCCTCTCGAAGAACATAACACCAGTAGTATTCACTTTGAGAGCTGCAGGAGGCTTCCGATGCGATAATGCTGAGAGATCCTTTTGTACTAAAGTGTTCACGTCCGCTGATGACATGTGTGGTACCGTCATGAGCCGAAATATAAATAGTCAGGTGATAGGTATCCAAGATTGTTCTGTGCAATGGCATCCAGTCCATTCCTAATATGATATCTTCATTCTGGAGTGGGAAGACCATAAGATTAGCGGTCCAACTATGATCGTTGATGCTGATCCGACAGTCTCGAACCTTTTGATCACCGCTTAATCTACTACCCTCGGGTAGTTTAACAGTAAAGGGATCACAAGGTACACAAACAAGATTTAAGCGTTCAACACATTCCACAGATATAAACGAATGGGTGGCTCCGGTATCAAATAGTACATGCACTGGCTGAGAGTTAACAAGAAGAGTACCTGAGATAGCTGGCGCAGGCTGACCATCCGTAGCCCTCAGCTCAAATACACGAGGCAGCATCGACTCAAAAGGACGAGGTACCTCCGCCGTGCCCACGGCCTCGTCCGGCACCATGCGGTGGCGGTTGGCTCAGTGGGATGGAGCTCGGTAGTTGGAAACAGGGCGCCCTAGGGGGATTGCACTGAGCCTTGTTGACTTGGTTGCGAAGCCGGGCTCGAGTGGAATTGGCCCGCCGCCAGTAGCGAGACATGTGTCCACTCTTTCCGCAAGTGAAACATTTGGTAGCCGTCTTCGACACCGATCCTTAGTATGCCCGGTCATGCCACAATTGAAACAGTCCCTACGGTAAGGCCGATCGATACACCTTCGTTGGTACGAAACCGCCGCTTAAAAGAAGATGCGGGCTCCGAATTCGTTTTGTTGTTGCTCCTGTGCTGAATCGATGTCTTCGCTTCTTGAGTTATGCCCGATGTCGGTATTAACAACCTGTACGGCATATCTTTGTGACTACGTCTTCGTATGCTCTCGTGGTCGTGCGGTGAAATCCGGCGGCATAGCGTTGTACATCCTCGGTAACCTCTGTGCAAGATGGCATATTCGTTGATCTTGATGGAACCATCTCGGGAGATGTAACTTAGCTCGGTTCGGTAGGCCCGAATGATCTCTGCATCGGCATATTCGAGGGCCGGCTTTGAAAAAGTCTCGTGCGCGAGCGGTTCGGGCTGATTCGGGACAAGTACTCGCTCCGTAGCGATCGGGCAAATTCGGTCCACCCGACCACTCGGTCCTCCGGCCTCGTAAGTCCTCCACCAACGTGCGGCGGTGTCACGGAGTTGATTAATTCCGAGCGGCACCTTTACGCTTTCGGGCATCCGATTACTTGAAGGCAGTCTCCATTTCCGAAATCCAGTCGTCCACGTGTTTCTCTCCTGTCCCGTCAAATAATGGAGGCCTAGCCTTCAACATCTCTCCCAACCATCGATCTCTTCCTGCGTTTTCTTCCACATTGATGACCGGTATTCGTTCTGCCTGATTGACCTGAGCAATTCCCATGGCGATAGCCTGGGCAAGGGCCTGAACAAAAGCTGGATCCATGCCTCCAGGGTTGTTATTTTGGCGTTCCGCCTCCTGATCGTTTTGGTTAACTGGTGGCGGCTGGCCCCCAGCAGGATGGGTCTCGGCGGTGTTCCCGTCCTCATTGTGGTTCGCGGTGGAACCCTGAGCGTCATTCACCACCCTTCTAGCTCCTCGGCGTGCCATCACTAACGGTGTCAATCTAAAGCCAGTTCCACGCATGGTTTTAAATTAAATGTTGTACAAAAATAGAAACACACACATATCACTTACTTGCATTCCCACGAGGAGCTTCGATCGCTTGGGGTGTTGGATTTTGAGAGAAAGAAAGAAAAAATATAGGAGAAAGTTTTATTCAAACCAGGAGTTTCGCTCTGATACCATTTTCTGTAACACCCCCAAAATATCCCGAGGTATTACAGTGCCATGAATCCCACGTGGGACCCACAAGGCTAGTTAGAAAAATAGGCATTTTAAGAAAATCGCGATAAAACCTTAAATTCAAGGATTACATAACGTGAATCGAAAGATTTAAGGGAAAATGTAATTTGAAGTCCAATTATTACACAACAAAGGTTTTTCCAAAGAAAACAATTTATTCCAATTAAAGCAGCGGCTAGAGATAATTCCAACACCGCTCAAGTCGTAGGACCCCTCGGGAATGTCACGCACATGATGAACAATTTTACAGGTACGACGAGTCATACCTGTAACTGTGGTCGAGAATGCATACCAAATAACAACTACTAACAACGATATACGACATCTTTACAATCACAGTACCTAGTAATCACAGGGAATATTTCATCACTCAACCGACGAGTCTCTCTCTTTATCACATAAGCCCCCAAGGTCGCAACCAAGGGTCACGGAAGTATCCACACGGGAATACCCCGGAACATAGGTGCCCAATTCGGGTCTTACCCCCTAACACATTTCCACACGGGTACCATACAGGTTTTATCCCCAACACATCGGCCCATTTATAACATCTTTAGAGAAAGACAAATGTCGGCTTTTATCAAAATGGCACGTACACACATACGGTATAACATTGATATTAGACAATTCACGAGCAAGATTTCACTTGCCTGTGATCTGATAGTAGGTGCTTTATGATAACGAAGTCTCCACGCCCGCTCGAGCTTAACCTAGCCACGAAACATCCGATTAACACCTCGTACGGATTATAATGAATAAAACTAGTCTCCCTTTCCTAACCGGATTCCTAGTGTAGTTTTAATTGTCGGTATGAGTATCGTTTCTAAGTTTTCAAGTGTTGTGTACCATTATCTCGTTCAATATTATAATTAACATTAGGTATATCGATTTACTCAAGAAGATAATCCTATCATTCTTCGGTTGTCAACGAATTATTATGGCGAAATCGAATCTTATGCTTTCTAATACAATCCTATATTCCGAATATTACAATCGACGGATTTTATTGCACAACAACTTCGGTGGTTTGACAACCAATATTGATTATACTATCGAATTATTTTCCTTAGTTTGCAAAGCGTCAAAAATCACAAGGTAAGGGTGGCTACGAACAATGGAACATACGGTGCCGGATTACTACGAATTTCCCCACAATTGATTCGTCAAATTTTACATTCCTAGTGATGATTTGAAGTGAAATTTCATTTTCATGAAACGAAACATATGAGAAACAAAATTTCCGGCTACTACAATTTCATCCGACAAGATTGTCTACGAAGTTTAGCAAAATCTACCCAATACCCGCAATATAATAAGTATAAATAAGAAAACATCGAAGATATAACTCCAGGGATTGGTGGCTTACCTTATTGGAAGAAGAATAATGAAGATAGTTGACGGATTCACAAGAACTACGAGGAGAACGGGAAGTGACTTGAACGACTTGGATAATCTTCACCGAAGCTCCAGAATCCACCTCCTCAATGTTAATTCAAGTGTTTAAGAGGCTTAAGAACCGGGTATAGGGCTAGGAATTTCTCCAAGGGTGGTAGTTTGTGATGTTGGGTCGTGCAAATGAAGAAGGGAACTATCATTTTATAAAACTTGGTTTTGATAACGTACGTTAACGATGAGAGTGTTACGTACGTAAGGTGTATTACGTACGTAACAGTGTGATGACAACGTACGTAAAGAACTCGCTGCCCGAAATGTGCCCCAAGTGTTACGTACGTTAAATTTGTGACATAACGTACGTAACGAACAGTTGACTCGTTTGTCCTCTAGCCCGCCGAAAGTAGCCCTGTCCGTGTCAAAAGAAAGATTCTGGTCGGGAGACCGACCCACCCGTTACGTACGTAATGTAGCTGCCTTAACGTACGTAACGATCGAAATATAGCGTACGTTAGGCATGGGTTATAGCGCGCGTTAGACAGAACTTTTTAGCCTCAAACCACATTCTAACCATCTTGGGGTGACCATCCCTTCCACTCGTCAACAATTATCGGGGAACAAGACGTTGGCCACCGTCATATTCGCACCGACGATCGTCCCACGGCGTCAAGGTGTGTCACCCCCGTTTCATTCACATCGTACAATTATATAGCACTCAATGGAATACATAAATAGAAATGACGTCACATTACCAAACATTCACACAGTACAAAGTAATCAAGCATGGAATACCGGAGGTATTACAATTGCCGACTCTTAGATCCACTTCCCCTTTCTTCAGTTCTCTACTGCTTCTCAACCCCTGTACATTTGTACAAATGTGAGATACACATCCAGTATCTAATACCCAGGAGTTAGAGGTCGATAAGTTAACTTCTATAACAAATATACCTGTGGCAGTCTCACTACCCTTGGTACGCTTTAGCTCTTCCAAGTAAATCTTGTAATTTCTTTTCTAGTATCCTGGTTTATTGCAATGATGGCAATTTCCATCTTTGGGAGCTTTAGCCTTGAAATCCGGCCTAGTAGGGTCTTTAGATTTGGCAACTTTTGCCTTACCCTTGCCCTTGCCTTTGTTCTTAAAGGATTTCCCTTTGCTGACCATCAACACATGGCTTGGTTTCTTCTTAATATTCTGCTCAGCTGTTTTAAGCATCCCATGCAGCTCAACAATGGACTTCTCCATCTCATTCATATTATAGTTCATAATGAACTGACCGAAACTTTCGGGCAATGAGTTTAGGATCACATCTGTGGAGTGCTCCTTAGAAAGTGCAAAACCAAGCCTTTCAAGATGATCAATATATCCTTTTATCTTGACCACGTGAGCGCTGACAGATGTCCCCTCAACCATCTTGCAAGCATACAAGGCTTGAAAGGTCTCATACCTCTCTTGCCTAGCATGCTTCGAGAAAGTTTCCTTGAGGTGAGCATTTAGCTCATAAGCTTCTATTTCCTCCAGATTCTTCTTAAGTTCTGGACAAATGGTGGCCAACATAAGACAACAGACATCATTGGAATCATCACAATGTTTCTTACATATGTCTTTTGTTGCTTTGTTTGCATTGTCAGCTGGCTCATCGGGAATTTCTTCCTCAAGAACATACATCTTTCTTTCTTGCTTGAGAACTATTCTCAGGCTCCGGATCCAATCCAGATAGTTGCTGGCGTTTTCTTTGAGCTTGTCCTTCTCAAGGACAGATCGTAGTGAAATGGTGGATGTGTTGTTTGATGCCATTCTACAAAATTCAATATGCAAAATATTTAGTCATATTATTTTATTTCTCGAAAAATACTCCCACTAATACAAAGTACCCTCAATTTACAACATTTGTAATTTTAGTGGGCTAAGATTCCATTTCGCACAATCCTAAACTCAGCTTTGGCATGACGCCTAGAATTGAGCTACTTTAGGTGGATAACTCTTTATCGATTACATCATATGTAACTCTTAGATTATATCATGAGATTTGGCATCATATGCCCAAGCATGTTATAATCCCATCTTATGCCTTGAGGTTCAAAACTATTTTGATTTCCAAATTCATTAAACGTATAGGTATCACCATTACCTATCCTACCTTACTAAGATAATCCGAGTACCCAGCTTTGGCATGACCCACTCATGATGATCGAAGTCTTGATAGGTGTTTTTCAAATGAACGGCATTTTAAAATTTTAACGAGGGATTTTTATCCTATGTTAATGTCTATGTTTGCTAACATACATCTAAACATACATAGCATCACATACATGCATAAATTTAAACATACATCGCATCACATGACAATGAAAGCATAGGACCGCGTATAGCATGACCATAATCCTAATGTGATTTTCATGAGCCAACATGAATATCACAAAGGTCAATCTAAAGGGTTAAATATGGTCTTCATTAATCTTCCCAACTCCTTGGAACGTCATACGCGATCAATTTTCTCCTCGAGTCCGTCTTTCTCGTCCTTCTTGTCTTCATTACATTAATGAAATTTAATACTACACTAGTAAATCAAATTACAAGAAGTGCAAACGACACACAAACCGTAAAATAATAAACAATTTAAATAGATGACTCGCAGGCCGTAAAACCAATTATAATTAAACGACATGCAAGCCGTAAAACCAACCCATAAGAAATTAAATTATCTAATCACATTGGTCAATTTATGGTCATGCCATACACCATACACATACTAAATAATCAATCTGTCTGACAATCAGACAATAAATTAAAATTGTGTCAAAAATGAACAAATCTGGACTATGGCTAAGATGAGATGTTAAACGGGCTAGCCCTAGCGGTTCCGGGCTAGCCCTAGCGGGCTTCGGGCTAAACGGTCCGGGCTAAAAAAGCCCGAATTTAAACGGGCTAGGAAATATTGGCCCTAACCCTAACGGGTTTCGGGCTAAACGGGCTAAACGGGCTAAATATTTAAAAAATCTATTTTTTATTTTTTTATAAGTCAAAAAAAAATAACAATATATTTTATATATAGTAACAACTATACTATAATAAATATAACAAAAAATACACTTTTATGTATGTATATATATATATATACACACTATATTAACAAATACAGTAATAATATATATTATATATAATATTAATATATATTATATATATATAATATTAATATAGTGTATATATATATATCGGGCTTCGGGCTAGCCCTAGCGGGCTTCGGGCTAGCCCTAACGGACTTCGGGCTAAACGGTCCGGGCCAAAAAAGCTCGGATTTAAACGGGCTAGGAAATATCGGCCCTAACCTGGTTTTTTGGCGGGTTAAATGGGCCAGCCCTACGGGCCCGAGCCCGTTTAACATCTCTCGTCTGCACGCTCTGGGCACGGGTCTGTCCGGGTTCGAAACCCGGCGGTTGCATTTGCAACATTTTGCAACTTTTATTTCCAAATTTACTTTAATTTTAAAACAGGCTTATAAGAAAAAGGACTACTGTGAAAGTTACCAAAAACAAGACCCAACCGAGATGGTAAGTGGTGCGAAAGAAAAGCATAAAGGCGCGGGATCGAATCCCAGTTTTTGCGGAATTATTTTTGCAATATTTAAAACAGATTTATTTGCCTTTAATAAAACCTTCCGTGTATTGTTCCCAAAACAAAGCTGCAGCCCACATGGTAAGTCGACGGAAGACGGGCAGATTGACCTGGGTTCGAAACACTGGTATTGCGAAAATATTTTTGCTAATAAAATTAGACCGCGGGTCCATATCTGACCCGACCCGAACCCGACCTGTCTCGAAACAGATCGGTTCCAGAACAATTCTCGAGCAGAAATTCGCAAACCCAGTCCAAAAAATTAATTTTGACGATCCGATTTAATCAAATTAAACCAGAAAAATTATTTTATAAAATACACATTTTATAAACATAATCAAGAACATAATTTTCACATAAATATGTTCTACACAAACAATTAAATTAAAAGTAAGTTGGCTCCGATACCACTGTTGGATTTTCAGTGCATCGAATACAAAATAATCGGAGTAAAAACGCTGCGGAACAATAAATTTGAAAAACCCAATTTAGGATCTCATGCAGTAATTTAATTGTTTATTTAAAGGGTTAATCGCATTACCTTAATCCGATTGAACAATTCTAGATCCGGACTAGAAGCAGATGAATATCTCCTTCCTCTTTTGGTGATCCACACACATAAGCCGGATTGCTAGATCCTTACAAATAATATTGATAAATAGTACAACACAAATTCCTTACTAGAAGGATTGTACTATTGATCAAGATCAACTAAGGGAAGAGGATTAGACGACCGACGTCGTTCTTCTACTGTAAGAGGAAGTGGCTGATTTTTTTTTCTTCTGGGAAGGGGGCGATTTTTCTTTTGAGTTTTTATTACAACTCCTTGTCATGGATCTCTCATTTGTACTAAGTAATCCCTAGATTCAAGAATCTAGTATTTGCTTAGTTGCCCCTCAACTTATTAAATAATACAATATATATAATATCCAATATTATATATATGATTTATTATTTAATCTCCTTATAAATATAATATCCAATATTATATTTATTATTCCCAGTTGATATTTATTCCTACTTATCTATAATTGTCGTACGTGCGACCTAAAAAGACTTATATTATGTTGGCAATTATTTAATACCTTATTAAATAATAAATCATAAGCGGCCTCTAGCAAGACAATATGATTACCCAAATAATATAATTTAATAGTTCATTAAACCTTTTAACGTGTCAAATCCCTTCGTCACGCAATATCATATTTGAACTAAGTCATGGAGAGTGTCATACTTATTTATGTTCAAATGCTTTCTCGATCTTAAGTAGACTGATTAAATCAAATGACTCTTCATTTGAGCATGGCCATGCATTTTCTTCAGTCCTACTTATCGAGGGCCCCAGTAGATATCTCTCTCACTTAAGAGAGGGACAAATCCCCATCTTGATTATTCATTGCCCTCTACATGACTCCCACTAATCCCGATCGCTAACCTTTATGATCACCATGTTTCAGATGACGTTGGATTGCATCAAGGCATAGCAGTTATCATGTTGGACTCTATGATAATCTCAGGTTCAAGGATTTATCGACATACTGTTATATTGAGATTCACTTATGACATTTCCATGCAGTGATCTCAACACGGGTATGTCCAGTATTGGTTCTCCAACCAATACTCATAAGATTGATCCGTACCATATGCATAATCATCCGATGATTATCAATCAAACTTATACTAGTATATTAATCACTTGAGTCTCTATTCAATGCGATTGTACCAGAGACATTCGAATAATTTTATTATTCGTGAATAACTATTATTCGATTATTATAATATTAAAATATGAACACATTATAATAATCAATGAGAAATAAATGATATCAAATAACTTTATTTAAATGTGACAATTACAAATCTAGGCACATCGAATGTCCTAGGGCACTATTCCCAACACTGTTGCCATAGATTGATGATTTGTTTGGCCAGTTGTAAGGAGCGACAGTATTTTCCAAGATCGATTTGAGATCTGGATATCATCAGTTGAGGATTAAGGAATCCGATGTTCCGAAGTCAGCATTCAAAACTCGCTACGGACATTATAAGTTTGTGGTGATGCTGTTTGGTCTCACTAATGCGTCTACTGTGTTTATGCAATTAATGAATCAAGTGCTCATAGAGTATTTGGACAAATTCGTAGTTGTGTTTATTGACGATATTCTGGTTTATTCCAGGAGCCCGGAAAAGCATGCACAACACTTACGGATCATTTTGGACCTCTTGAAAAGCAAACAATTGTATTCCAAACTTTCTAAGCGTGAATTTTGGCTAAAGGAAGTGATGTTCCTCGGTTACATGGTATCAGCATAAGGAGTCTGGGTAGATCCCCAAAAAGTCGAGGTAATTTTGGAATGGAAATCTCCTAAGAACGTGAAGGAAGTAGGAAGTTTCTTAGGACTTGCTGGGTATTATCATCGGTTCATGGAAGGGTTTTCCAAAATTACCCGTCCACTTACTAGATTGCCCTAGAAAACCCAAAAGTTTGAATGGAATGATATGTGTCAGGCCAGTTTTGATGAACTGAAGAAGATATTGACGATGGAACCAATTTTAGCACTACCACAAGGAACTGAAGGATTTTTAATTCATGAAGACGGAGTTTTGAGCTTTCAAAGTCGACTTTGTGTCCTCGATATTGATGTTTTGAAAAGACAATCATGAAGAAAGCTCACAGTACGCCTGATTCTATTCACCCAGGTACTAGTAAGATGTATAAGGATCTGAAGCAGAATTTCTGGTGGGGCAACATGAAGAAAGCTGTGGCGGAATATGTCTCGAAGTGTTTAACTTGTCAGTAGGTTAAGATCGAACATCAGCGACCCACCAGAATGTTGAAGCCACTTCCGATTCCTGAATGGAAGTGGGAAGATATATCAATGTACTTTATCACCAGTATGACGAAAACCAGAACAGAGATGAACATGATTTGGGTGATAGTTGATCGCTTAACCAAGTCGGCTCATTTTCTGTAATATCCGCAATTTTCGATTCTCGGTAAAATTCTTTTTTTTGGCCGGAGTCAGTTTTAATGGCTCACTTGTGCCTATTTTGCCATTCTTAGAATGATTAATTCTGCACTTTTTGACATCCGAGTTCGTTTCGGTGTCGTTTTGCTGAGTTCCGTGCTTTTTGGCGACTTTTCCGCATTTGAGTTTGATTCTTGCGAATCTCATTCGAAATTGTTGTTTCGTGTTTCCCCATAAGTCCATTTAACTTTGTTAGATGTGTTACGGACTCTGGTTTGGTTATTCGATCACGTATCATGATTTTCAGGCATTTTGGGCCATTTTGTAATTTTCCAAAGTTGTGGGTATCCGCCTTCGTATTTATTGTTTCGACCTTTTCATGGTCGCGTGTGAGTTTGATTGTAGCTCAAGCTCTTAGCATGATCTTATTCTGGAGATTTCCATGCGTATTTTGAACTTGGTGCTCCGATCGGAGGAGTCCGTTATTGTAACCAGCTTTGAGAGCACTACTGCTGTGTGTGCTGGGTGCATTAGCGCATGCTAAGGGATCTCCTTAGCGCATGCTATCGAGCACAGGGTCAGAGGTCATTAGTTGGAGTCAGGCCCGTTAGCGCACGCTAAGGGTAGATGGTTAGCGCGCGCTAAGGGGCAATAGTTAGTGCACGCTACGGGTTTGATAGCGCATGCTAACTGGTAGTCCGGGGTAGTCCAGAAGTTACTGGACTAGGTTGGTGTTTTGGCTAGCGCACGCTACGAGGTAGTGTAGCGCATGTTAATGGCAGGAGTTAGCGCACGCTACTGGAAACATAGCGTATGCTAACTGTTGGTCGGGTTCAGTCCAGAAGTTACTGTTGGGCGATATGTGCCCCGATAGCGCACACTAATCCAGATGATTAGCGCACGCTAAGGCTGTCCAGCATATAAAACTGGACTGCAGTCATTATTCTCATTTTTCACCTCTTTTTTTCTTCTTTCCACGGGTGGAAACGGGAGCAACTAGGGTTCGCATTCTTGGACGATTTTGTTCAATCCAAAGGTATTTTGGAGGTCTTTAGGTGATCTTAACATCATCAAATCCATTCTTCTTCACCGGATCAAGGTATTTTTCCATTTTCCCTAGAGTTGACTTTTTGGAGTTTTGTTCTTAACCTCGATCCTAGTCCAATTTTGATGAATTGGTTGGTGCTATATGATGTTATTAATCATGTTCTATAGATTATATATCCATATTTCGAGTTGGTTTAAATCGATTGACGATTTGAGTGTTCTTGGGAATCATTGAATATTTAATGTTCGATTAAATGTTTCAATGAGTTTCCTCCGATAGCTGGTTGTGATTCCAGGTGTTGTTGGTCTCGATCCTCGTTGTAATTATGTTTTTGTTGTTTCTTTCGGAGGATTATAGGTGCTCTAGGATTCCGAGTCGATCACCATTTTGTGTTGGTAATTCGTGTGGTGTTTTTGTATTATTGATGATGTTCAGGAGTTCGGGGCTGCCCGACCACATCCCGTTCATCATCTCGTTTCGATCGTAGTTTCGAGGCAAGTATTTTTCTTATACGATTTGTGTCCTGCAAATAGAGTTTACATGTTGGATTTACGATGGTTGGTTTACCCTCGAGACTATATTCATGTGAGTTGATTATGATTTGGTTATCTTGAACGTTGAGGGCTTAAATGATACCCCTGCTTGTTTAATGTTGTGGAATCGGGTATTCCGTGTTAATCGTGTTGTTGTGTCGTGATTGATTGTTCGTTATGAAGGTATTGTGATGAGTATGATAATGGTGTCAGATAGGTGGCCATCTCTAGTAAGTATTCTTAATGAACTTACATTCTTAGCATATTAGTATTGCATGAGTAATGGGTGTGTGTGTATGCTCACTACGGGTTAGATCCGACGGGGTCTTGGTAGGGGTCCACAGAGATGTGGATCGACGACCTTGCTTTTAACCACTACGGGTTAGATCCGACGGGGTCTCGGTAGGGGTCCACAGATATGTGGATCGATGGTTAATTGTGGTGCATTTTACAATGTGATTTGGATTGTGGCATTTCCGGAAATGTGTGATTCAACCCATGTTTTCATGATTGCATGCATTGACTAAGTGTGTAAGAGGTAAGTTGTTCATTTGGCCTACTTGGCTAGGATGGGTCTCGGTAGGGGTCCACGGAGGGGTGGGTCCGCGGTTAATTGTGGTGCATTTTACAAATGTGATTTGATTATGGCATTTCCGGAAATGAGTGCTTTTGAACTATGTTTTCATGATTACGTGCATTGACTAAGCGTGTAAGAGGTAAGTTGTTCATTTGGCCTACTTGGCTAGGATGGCACTAGAGTATTTTGTCGTATGTGTTTTTATCCTTTAATTGTGGGGTTTTGATATTGGAAAACGGACCTTGCTATTGTCCTCTGGTACTGTGATTTGATGAGATTTGGATGAGATCCCAACATTTTTGAAAAGTCGTTTTATGAAAAGTGATTTTGGGCCAAGACCCATTCGTCTTGAAATGGTTATTTTCAACTAAGGACTTGAAGTCCAACAAGGTTTCTACTTTTAAAATCCCCGAGATAAGAAATTTATTTTCAAACACTTCATTGATTGCTTTCTAATGAATAAAACCTCTCGGGAAGGCTTTGGTAGTTAATAGTCATACCCGATTCGTGATTTCTATTTGTTTGTTACATTTCATATGATTATGTACTTGCACTAGCAAAATAGTGGGATTTTGCTAACCCCCGAGTAATCGGGGGGTGGATGTCTGTATTGCATTCAGGTTTTGGGGAGCATAACATAGGGTCGGCACGAAGGATGATGAAATATGATCGATACTAATCACATGAGGATCCATACAATGTCGTATTAGTTTGGTTGTTTTGTTGTACTTTATTTCTGCTGCAGTATTTTCCCGTTGCACGGGAGTGTGTTATATTTTGACCCCTGTGTGGGCATGTATTGAGATTGAGTTGTGTGTATTAATTGAAAGACCAAATCCGTCTACTGAGTTATTTTAGCCTTAAAGGCGACATTAAGATGTTTGATTTTTGTTACTAGCCTGGTAGATCCTTGAGGAAAGGGTCTACAACGTGTAATATCCCCGAGTGGATTGGGGGTGTTACATTTTCTCGGCATTAAGGATACTTGGGGACCAGAAAGGTTGACACGAGTGTTTATTGCAGAGATAATCTGATTGCATGGTACACCGAAGACCATTATTTCTGATTGAGATGGTCGCTTTGTGTCACATTTTTGGAAAACGGTTCATAGAGCCTTGGGAATCAAGCTGAACTTTAGCACAGCTTATCATCCTCAGAGTGATGGACAGTCCGAGAGGACTATTCAAACAGTAGAAGACATGCTGAGAGGTTGTGCCCTAGATTGGTCGACTGAGTGGGAAGTTCATCTACTGTTGATTGAATTCACTTACAACAATAGTTAGCATGCTTTCGTTAAGATGGCACCTTTTGAAGTGTTATACGGGAGAAGATGCAGATCACCCCTGTGTTGGGATGATTCATTAGACTTGATCGGGATGGAACCGGAGTTGATAGTACAGACCCAAGAGAAGATAGATTTGATTCGTGAAAGGCTGTTGACTTCCCAGAGTCGGAAGAAATCTTATGCAGACGTGTGCCGTCACCCATTAGAAATTTTTAGTTTTTGTAGAAATCTTAGCAGATAAGAAAGGAGACATACATGTTTTCAAATCGCCGTCTATATGTTTGGTTATACTTTTCGCGTAGCTAGTTGTCCAGTAACATGAGTCGTGTTGGCACTTAATTTGAGTTTAGAGTCGGACAGTTTTCCCAAGAAAAAGTCGAGATATTATTTGTTCTATGATGGGAAGTCTAGTAACCGAGGGTATTCACGTGACCCGTTGTTTACTCTCGCGTAAAACGACAACCCTGAATAGACTAATGATTTAGAAATATTGCATCACCGATGATGGGAAGCCTAGTAACTGGGGGTATTCACGTGATCCGTTGTTTACTCTCGCGTAAAACGGCAACCTTGACATGCGGGAATTGCTATTCGAGTTTTTTCTCCGCTGTAGAGGGGGACTTAGTAACTAGAAGCATCCATGTGCCCCATGAGTGTCTTTTACTTCAAACGGTTCCCCAATACATGAGAATGGAAATCCACCCTAGGATTATCCCGATGAAACATTCCGAGATCCGAACCTAGTGGTTAACTCGAATCTTTATTATGATCATACATAAGGGAATGCTGTCCGAGGAGTAATTTTGACGATGAAACTCTTAAATTTTTGCCATTAGACTGTTGGACTGGGCAAGTTAGCTTGTTTAATCTAACCATTTTCATATTGGCGGTCGGTTAAATTCACGCTTGTTAATCTTTGAGCTTGATTTTCCTCATAAACGATTGATTAGGACTGAAATTGGTTACTTAGTGGAATCAGTGTCCTGGATGTGACTCACTATTACGATACTTGTACTATTCTTTGAGATTTTCAGGGTAGTATTGATTAAGTTGAGCACTATGGACTTGCATGATTATTCACGATACATTTTGTTTAAAATTGATTTTTGCTTGAGGACAAGCAAAGGCTCAAGTTTGGGGGTATTTGTTAGGCGTATTTTTATGCGCTTATTTATCATTATTTTATATCCATTTTGAGCCTAAATCTCCATAAATGAGCTTTTAATTGCACTATCTTTATATATTTTGTAGAAAATTGGAGTCCGGAAGCTCGAATGATGAAAAAAAGACGAAAACGGTGATTTCTGGTCCTGAGCCGCGGCACAAGGAAAGCGAGCCGCGGCACACGAAGAGGCCTAGCAAGCGCCGAACGGACTGTACCGGGGGCCGCAGCACATCTTAAGTGAGTCGCGGCCCAGGAGGAAAATGCAGCGCCCAGGCAACCCGCTGAAGGTTAGGGGCCGCGGCACAGATTAAGTGAGCCGCGGCCCACGGGGCGGTTTTGATAGAAATTGCTGCGTTTCTGGGCCGTTTTGGAGCCTGTTCTCGACCTAATCACACGGACGCGTTTTGGAGGCTGATAAGAGTTATAAATAAGGGTTTAAGGTCATAATTGAGAGGAGGATTATCATCAAATCGGAGGAAGACATCGCGGGATCGAAGAACACAAGGAGGAGATTTGTGGGCGACGACAAGACCACGGATCCCTACGATTTCTCTTAATTTTTCCGCATCTGATTTTCTAGATCTGTTCGAGTAGGATTGTGATTGTAACCGATTACATGACAGTTTGATTTATATATTTTTATTTCAATTTACTCGTTATTCGTATTGAGTTGGATTTTTCTCATTGTTCTTAATGATTTTTAATTGTCTGGCCAACAGTTGAATTGTTTTGAATGTCTTTATGGATTCGGGAGATGAAATTTAGGCATAGTTCTTGTGAGAAAAATCACGATTTTCGTGAGATAGGGATATACTCATGGGAATTGTGAAGCCTATTTATTGTGGGGATTCTTGAACTGTTTTAGCTATTAATTATCTAATTCGAATAGGGATATATCGAGTTAATAATTCGTAGTATTTTCTATCGACCTTGGGAAAGGCTTTAGAATAATTTAGGAATTCCTGGCTTACAATAAATTGAATAAAAGTGAATTGGAATTAAATAAAAATCATTCCTGATTGTTTGAGGTGAAAATCATAATCCTACGCCCTTATTAGAATTATTATTTTTATTGTTACTATTATTATTTTCTATTTATTTTCTGCAATTAGTTTATAAATAAATTCCATATAATTGTTCTTCAAATAAAATTGTGAGTTGACTATATTTTGGTACTTAGTGAAATCAGTCCTCGAGGGAACAATATATTACTTATCACTTTATTACTTGTTGACACCGTGCACTTGCGGCATAGTGTGAGGGATTTCCTCACAACATTGAACATCATGATTTTAGAAAGGTTGAGATGATTAAACCCAAAGTATACTTTGATTTAGACATGTATGAATTGAGCCTTACTTACGTTGAACCTTAGGATGTAGTTTTCTGAGATTGTATCATACATTTGATGATGATTTCGAAATGATCTTATATCAAATGACTTGTTATGATATCACCTATGACATATGGATTCAAGTTGTAAAACAATGAGGATGTTCATCAAGAATAAGGTATATCTTGTAAGAAGTAATTCGTGATTAGTAAATCTTCATTTTAATGGTTGGGATAAAATGATTATGTCGGTAACAACCATGATAATCTTAGAAACCTAGCTGAATGTGTTTGCCTTGCTATGAATCGATCGAACCACATTTTAGAGTTAATGATTAAAGATTGGAGTATGGAATTCTGATGACTTGGAATCCTTGAAATCATAGATGTCGGTATGGTACCCTATTGTGATCGTCTGAATTGCATGAAGCACGATTTTAGCCAACTTATGTTTGTTGGGTAGTTGAACCGTGAACCGGCCGTACATAAGATGTTTAACTCGGTCATAGCTTAGAAAAGTTAGATGATCGTGTGCTAGTAATGTATACGCATGTTGAACTCTTCGTATTTCATTATTGTGTAAAGGTTCGAAGCTTGCAAGTGGTTAGACGAAGGGATGACCTTCGAGTGTTTTGGGGATTGTCAAAGTATTTAAACCTTGTCGTCATTATAAGGCAAGTACTTTAATTACATTTTATGTATTGATGTTATACATGTTGTCGTGCATATGTGTTATTGTTATATGTCAATCTCGTGTTAGTCCAATGGGATCATCTTGGGATCTATGCTAGCGTGCGCTGGATCATTGGACAGGTTTTTCCACCTCGTGCTGGTCCGACAGGATCATCTTGGGATCTATGCAGTGAACACTGGATCATCATAATTATCATGTGTATGTTGTATCATGTTATGTTTTATCATGTTGCGTGTGGTATTGTGAGTCTTCTCCTGGTAGAGACTCATGGTTATTGTTGTCATTGAGGATGTTGTTATTATTCTTCGCAAGATATTGAATAATCTGTTGTTGTATAATTATCGCATCGTTGTGCTAACCCCTTCAGGGGTGGACATTTATTTTATGTTCAGGATACAGAAGGATGGGGAAGCAACCACTTGAGCTGCATGACGACGAGGGTGTGGAGTGATGTTATGGCCGGGATGGTTTGTCAATTGCGTTTTGTTTTTAATAAAGTACTCGAGTACGCTGCCGTTGTGTTCTTCCTTTGAAATTTATATTCGGATGTTGGTCGAATTGTACTTTTCATACTCGTGATGTAATAATAAACTCTACAGTTGGTATTTAATAATGTTTTATTTTTAAATTTTTAGCCTAGTAAATCCTGACTTCAAGGATTTACGGCGCTGTAATAATCCTGAGTATCTTGGGATGTTACATTCTTAACATAATCTAGTATATATAATACCGCTAAAGATTCGGAGTACCATATTAACTCTTTTTCAGATGTGTTATTTTCTTAATTTTTGGATCTCTATTATTTAAAATCTTGACTCACACATCGATTTAAAATGGTACTCAATGGATGGATATACCTAAATAGCTACTTAGAATTTAATTTCTTGAATCCTAATACTGATATAATGTAGAAATCCGTCGTTGTAGAATCTAAGGGGGGGGGGGGGGGTATTTAGTTAAGATTTTAATGGAGTTTGATAGATTTTAGAGTTTGATGAATTTGATAGATTTTAAAGAAATTGAAAAGATTTTTATAAATTCTCTTTGATTTCAATGGACTTCTATATATTATAATTCTATAGACTTTCATGGATTTTTATGGACTTTTATGAATTTCTAATGACTTTATTTTTCTCAAAAGATAGTAACCACAAGAAATTCATTTATTAGTGTTCTATCTTAATAGATAGTTATTCTATATGTGATTTTCAATAAATAGCTATGTATAATAAATTTTTAATCATAAATAAATAGCTATTGAAAATAGAAATTTTAGAACAATTTGATATAATTTAACGAGAAAAAACTAAAAAACTATTTGCATATTAAAAAGACTAAAATATATATCAACTTATTAAAGTAATGAATAGATATAAAATATTTAATTATATTGAATTATTTTACAAGTTTTTGTAAATAATTATTTTTCATTAAAAGTTAAAGAACAAAAAATAAAAATATTACTCCCTCCGTCGGCCACCCATGTGCAACAATTTCCTTTTTCGTCCCTCCGCAACCTATGTGCATTGTTTATTTTTGGCAAAATTGTTTTACTACAAGTGGGCCCCTTACTCCACTCATAACACATCCTGCCAACTAAGTCAACGGAAATATTAAAACCCTTGCCGGTCAAAATAATGCACATGGTTGGCGGACGTATAAGAGCTTCTTTTCTGTTCGGGGATATGGCGGTAGTGGTAGTGGTGGTAGTGGCAGTGGTGGTGGCGGTGGGGTGACAGCGGAAATGGTGTTGTTGGTGGGACGGGATGGTGGCAATGGTGGTGTGGAGGCACTACTACAAATATGACCTTTAATGACAGAAATTTTATGACATTTGGCCAAAACATCATTGTAACATCTTTCCATGACGTTTCCAGCAACAAACGTCATAAATTTGAATTGGAGTTTACTTTTATTACGTTAGTTGGCCGTCATCGTGAATCATCAATTTCATGATGTTTAAAAACCGTCATAAATTTTATGACATTTTATAAGCATCATGTACTAATTTTCCATGAACTTGAGACGTCATAGTAGATCTATTGATGACAATTTCTAAGCTATCATTGAATAGTGTTTCAATGACATTTTATACTGTTATAAATTTTAGCTGGGCCATGACAATACACATGTACTGGCGCCTTAGCTCAATTCTCTGCCGCCCAATTTTTTTATTGGCGCCTTAGTCCAATCGCCGCCGCCCAATTTTTTTTCAGGAAGTTTCTCTTTTAGGTTAATTTCAAGACTTTGAGAAAATTAGTCTGAGGAGCAAATAAGAAAACCGTCAAATAAAACCCTAATTACTCACTAAATCGCGACATTCAAAATCTAATTCAGGAATCTGCTTCTCTTTCTCACAAGACGCCATCTCTGCTTCTCTTCCAGCGACCTCAGCTTCTCTTCTGGCCGAACGCAACGTGTGCTGCTCTATTCTCTCTTGGGTTCGCGGTTGATTCTCTTCCAGTGTAAGCCTCGCGCTCGATTTGTTCAATTTTGTTTTGTTTTTTATTTATTATTTTTTTCTGAAGAATATTCACACCACGTGCACAACATCTGATTATTTATTATTTCTGAGGATACCGATATGCTTGAAGTGCATGAAATGTATGAAGATGCTTCTTTTCAGTTAATATCGGTTTGTTCAAAGCATAAAGATTTATGGGTAGCTGAATTGATATAAATTGGGAGCTAGTTTATGTTTGTATATGATATCATATTGAAATTATTTCTCCCAATTAGTTGTGGCCATCCATCGAGTTGCTGGGATGCTGCTGCTCTGGGGTTTGCGATACGAAACCCACCAACGCAGCAACAAATGAGCTTAGGAAGAGAGGGACATATTTCAAATAATATTTTTTTGGCAGTATCGGGTCGGGTTTCTTCTAGGGCTTGTTCTGGCTTTTGCTTTAAGTACTCACGCTTCATTCGCAATAATAAAACACACGTCTTTCACGCAGTAGCATGTCATGCCAACAAAATGCATGAATTTTTTGAGCAAAACACGGATCTTCAAGCGCCTCGTCGCTGAAATGGGCTATCAAGTCAATTTCGCGCTACATAGCGCATGTTTGGCACTTTTGAGGACATTGGTCATTGTTTTATTTGTTATGGACTGTGTGTTATACTTTTATATATTGTAGAGATGGTATATATTGTTTTCCTCACCCACCCACGTACACACAAATGGCTGAAGATGTTACTTCTAGACGAGTTCTCTCTATTGTTCAGAGTGCTATGTTATGCTTGCTTCTTTGAGATCCTCCATCACCTACTTCATCTTTCTCTAGTTTATTAGTTTCACTTGATATAAATTGCTACTATTTTTACAATAACTTTCTACCTTTCTGTAAGTTTTTGGAAGGAATAAGTGATATACGTGATGAGAGTGATCGATCTGGAATGTGCATAGTCATCGAGGTAATATTTTTATGTTAACTGGTGGTCGTGCATTTTGTTTAACATTACTGAAGACACTAAATGACACTTTTAGAAGCTGACTAGTTTTAACAGGTTACTATAAGACTTTTTTCATATCCATTATTTCTGTGCAGAGTGCATTTGACAAGTAATGACTCATGTTGTTTGTTTTTAATAATTTTTAGTTCTTAAGAAATGTTGCCTCAGTTTTTACCAAGTCTTTCAGATAATGAACCACTTAATATTGAAACTTTTTCTTTTATCTCTTAAAATCTTTGAATTATTAAACAGCAAAATATGTATTAAGGTCACAGACATTTTGATTGTTTAGACCATTTTTGGATTGGGGAAAACTTTGTCTGTCTTTAAAAATAGATATCATCAATTTATATATCTGGTCGTAGTTACATAAAAGTCTAATTAATTCTTTCTACAAATATTTATGCTCGTAAATGTCCATTTGGCTACATTTCAATCCCAAAAAATTTAATATGCTGACTCGAAACCTTTGGATGGTATTATGGGTCTATTCACCCTGTAACAACTCTAATAACAATTAATTCTGCAGAACATATAATTAAAAGAGGTTTATGATAATGTTCTTTTTATGATTTTATTTGTATATGAAACCTAAATATGTTGCTGGTGTGATGGTTCTGTATTTGTGTTGTAAACACATGTGAGAAGTAAAAAGTGATATATGTTATCTTATAACAATTTCAAATCATGAGGTATCTTTCCCTTTGATTACCTTCCTAACATTATATTTTCTGGCCTGCTATTTGAAAAAGCATATTTCACTGTTCAATTAGCTAACCTTAAGACTTAGGCATGCGAATTTCGGTTTGGGTAGGAAAAAAATCTCTAAACCGAAACCGAACTGCAATTTTGCGGTTTAGTTTGTCACTTTCAAAACTAGAAACCACAGTGGAACCGAAACACTGCAAATCAGTTGGGTTTTCATGGTTTCTCGATTCCTAATCGATTGTTAAATCCAACAAAAAATCATAGTTTCAGTAACACTTTCTAAGTTTTGATCATCACATTTAGCTATATCATAACCTACTGTAATTTTAAAGCTCAAAAGTAGTTGACAAACAAAAGTTTGTAAACTTGAATCAAAATTTCCATCATTCTGTAGAACACAGTTATTTCTTAAATCCCAATTCGAACTTTAGATGTCTGAATGGCATCAAGCTCATCCCCATCATCTTCAACATCATCATTATCATCAAAGTAGGACCTAATGAAAGATATTCCAGACCAAACCACAATATTTGTAAAGTTACACAATAGATTTAGAAAACAGAAAAAAAAATCTGAATCTAACTATAACAATAAGCTAGCTAGGTTTGTATCAGATAATCAATATATTTTCAGTTCATTATAATCAAGTGCAATCAAGTAACCGGTAGCATATATTATAGTATGCTAAAACAGAATCCATATCAATCAAGTTACATGTAGCTTACATCTTCAATTGCCATCCTTCAAATGCTCTCTGAAGCTCTAAGGCAGTTTCAAGCATGAGGAAGGTTGAATTCCACCTTGTCGGTACATCTATTATGTATCCTTTTTTAGACTCTAGCTTTGCCTTTTTAATGCAGCTCTTGAATGCGTCTGCTCTTTGTGGAGAACTTTTCACATACTTGCAGGCATTCCTAATTGATGCAATTGATTTATCCATAATATGCAACCCAGACCTCACAATCAGTTAACAATATGCGCGAGACATCTCACATGCATCACCCGCCCCCAAGCAGCGGCCTCTTCTCCGAATCATCCATATGTGTATTTAGATAGTCAATAGCAACTTTGTCTGCTGCTGCATTGTCCACACTGATCGCCAACCCACTCTCAATCCCCTAATTTTCTAAACAATCATCTAAGATTTTTCCTATAGTCTTCCCATTACGATCAGGTATCAATTTAAAGTTCAAGGTTTTTCTATGAAGTGTAAAACCATGATCAATAAAATGAGCTATGACGACCATATAGTTTAGAGTTTGACAACTGGTCCAGGTGTTGGTTGTTAAATAGAGTGGGCAGGATTGCAACTCAACCTTTAATTCCGCCTTCTTAGCATCATACATCCTCAAAAAATTCTGAAAAATAGTCTTCCTACAAAGAGGCAACCATCTCGGAACTTAAACTTCCACAAAATGCCTGAATCCACTATTTTCAATAAAGCTAAACGACAACTCATTGATAACAATCATCTTGGTTGCAGCATCTATACAACTCTCATTCTACCAAGCAGCTGTTTTCAATGTTCTCACACCACCCACCATAGTACAGTCACTAGTTAAGGCTTGTTTTCCTCCCTGCTCTAAATTCAATCTATCCCCAAAATTCTTACAAACAGACTTAAGATGACTCCTAAGAGTACTAGTACCTCCTCTGGAATCACACTTGAATTCAGTGTTACAATGAATGCAATGGCAGCGTTGTTCGGATCCAACAACCTTCTCTTCCCCATCTACTTCATCATAAAGAGGCGCAACATATCTCTCAAAATGAGGCCATACGTTAGACGTAAGCCGTCGTTCCTGTAACACCCCGAGATAATCGGAATAATTACACCGCCGTAAACCCTTTAAGTAAGGATTTACAAGGCTGATTAAAAGAAACGTGAAAACAAACCAACAATACCACCGAAATTCAATTTACAAAGCCGGTTCCAACTGATCCATTACAACCATATCGAAATAATATTAAAAAGACATGCGTACTCGAGTACTGAAAATGAACCAAGAAGACAAATCACAAAAACAATGAACATTTAACCTCACTGAGCCACTTCATCGTCATGACGGTACTGTGGCTGCTTCCCCGCTCCTCGGCTACATGAACATCAAAACAAATGTCCACCCCCGAAGGGGTTAGCAAAACAATTCTAGTACAAGTATCGGAACACACAAATATGCAAACGACGATGCATAAAACATACACAATACGGACTTCCGCTACCGGAATCCAACAAAACGAATCCACAAGATTCAATCAACATAACATGGGTATTCCAACGATCCAGCGCCCTCAGCATAGATCCCAAGATGATCCCGTCGAACCAACACGAGGTGGAAAAACCTGTCCAATGATCCAGCGCCCTCAGCCTAGATCCCAAGATGATCCCGTCGGACCAACACGAGGTGGACATCCGATCCAGCACCCTCAGCATAGATCGCTTGATCCCTTCGGATCATCACAACTTACACATAACACAACTATGCATATACATATGCAAGAAAATCGACATGTTCATCAATATGAACGTACGTTAAATCGATAGCAAATGTCATGACAATTTAATGAAATAATCCCATGTCAACAACACGAATAAACCATATGCATGATCAAATTCATCAATTATTCACAAACTTTCAAAATACGATACTTGCCTCAATAAATGGCGACAAGAATTTCGACTATCAATTGTCTTCAATCCGTTCGGAGAATTTTCACTTGGTCGGCTCACCGGAATGCAAACCTTCATCGAACAATAACGTCGGTATAACTAACGGTTCCGGATAATCGTTCAAATCATAAAAAGGCATGATGCGTCTATCATGGCGATGGACTATTCTGCCATAACACAATTCCTTTGGTTGATTGGTACAACATAACGTGGAATTCATCCTAGGAGGATTCTAATCATGTTCTATTATAACAAGATATCCGAACTTCGATGAATCATCATAAAAACTAGTTCACTAGTTTCAATATCCTCTCTTTCTACGAATAACTCCTTAAGTTCAATCCATTAATTCTTCACCGAAATGTTCGATCATAACTTTCTCATGAACTAAGATAATCTTCGAAAACTAGATATGATTGGGTTCACAATCTCAAGATGCACTAATCAAAAGTCTAATCACTAGAAGGTTTGCTCAACGATTACAACAACCAAGAGGAATCGAAAATAGTTGAATTTAATCTTCTAAACCATGATGAAAGGCTCCTCAAGAAGATAACTGGTTCGGTCTACTCAAAACAGGTCCAAAACGTTACTAAGATCATGCTAAATTAGTTGGTGAAGGATCACATACCTCAATAAATTGATGAACAATGAAGAACTTGAATAAACTCTACCACTGGAAACTTGAACACCAATCTACAAGGCCTAAGCTTCCCAAGAATCGTCTCAGAAGATGATATGAAGGATAAGAGGTGATGAAAGATCTCCAGAAAAATCGGCCAAAGGAAAGGTGAGAAATGAAATAGGGTCGAGGTCTATAAATAGAATTCTGGGCATTACGTACGTTATGCAATTAACCTTACGTACGTAACAAACTTAACGTACGTTATACCCTAGCCTTAGCGTACGTAATCGTCTGACCAGAATTCACTGGCCTGATTTTTCCATTTCCTTACGTACGTAATCACAAGGGTTTTACGTACGTAATATCCATGTCCTTAGCGTACGTAAAACATGCACCATAGCATACGTAATGCCTATGTCCAGGTTCACGCGGAAATCATACGAATCTTCCCCGGCCCCCTCCTTGGCCCCTACACGCCGACCCTTATCCGATCGTAAGTTGACTTAGCTTACGTACGTTAACAACATCAGATAACGTACGTAATACTGCAGTCTTAGCGTACGTTATGGACGCCTGATAGCATACGTTAACACGTGCAGAACCATGCATGCAGAAGGCTGGAGATACCAAAACGTAAGGATACGAAAATACGGGAAACCATCCTCTGAATAATAACATCACAAAGTTGAATCTTACAAGATAAATACACAATAATTATCCGGGCATTACATACTACCCCTCTAAAAAGAAGTTTCGGCCCGAAACTTAACTCGCAAACAATTCCGGGTACCTTGAATTCATACTATCTTCCGTCTCCCAAGTTGCTTCTTCGACTCCATGCCGAGACCACTGAACTTTTACCAAGGAGATCGGGTTATTCCTCAATTGCTTGACTCGACTCTCAAGTATCTTGATTGGTCTCTCTTCGAAGGTGCCGTCATTAGCTATCTCGATCTCATCGAACTCAATGATATGACTGGGATTTGGTACATACTTCCGTAATTGGGATACGTGAAACACATTGTGAACGTGACTCAGCGATGGCGGTAAGGCCAACCTGTATGCTAAATCCCCAACTCTCTCAAGGATCTCAAATGGTCCGATATATCTCAGACTTAGCTTACCTTTCCTCCCAAAACGGAAAATTCCTCGTGTAGGAGACACCTTCAACAGTACGTGGTCCCCAATATTAAACTCTAGCGGGCGACGACGCACGTCTGCATAAGACTTCTGTCGACTCTAGGCAGTCAACAGTCTTTCCCGAATCAAAGCTATCTTCTCTTGAGTCTGAACTATCAATTCCGGTTCCGTCCCAATCAAGTCCGAAGAATCATCCCAGCACAGTGGTGATCGGCATCTTCTCCCATACAAAGCTTCAAATGGTGCCATCTTAATAGAAGCATGCCAACTATTATTGTAGGTGAATTCAATCAACGGCAAGTGAAGTTCCCAATCAGTTGGCCAATCCAAAGCACAAGCTCTAAGCATGTCCTCTACTGTTTGTATAGTCCTTTCAGACTGACCATCCGTTTGAGGATGATAAGCCGTGCTAAAGTTTAGCTCAGTCCCCAAAGCCCTGTGAACTGCCTTCCAGAAGTGCGACACGAAGCGACCATCTCGATCTGAAATAATAGTCTTCGGTGTCCCACGCAATCTGACTATCTCTGCAATAAATACTCGTGCTAATTTCTCGGGTCCCCATGTGTCCTTAATTCCTAGGAAATGAGACGACTTGGTTAGTCGATCAACTATAACCCAAATCATGTTCATTCCCGTCTTGGTCCTTGGCATATTGGTGATGAAATCCATCGAGATATCCTCCCACTTCCACTCAGGGATCGGAAGTGGCTTCAACATTCCGGCAGGTCGTTGGTGCTCAATCTTAACCTGTTGACAAGTCAAACACTTCGAAACGTATTTTGCTACGTCCTTCTTCATATTTCTCCACCAGAAGTTTTGTTTAAGATCCTTATACATCTTACTGCTGCCCGGATGAATAGAATAGGGTGCACTGTGAGCTTCCTTCAGAATTGTCTGTCTCAAAACATCATCATCGGGAACACAAAGTCGACTCTGAAATCTCAGAACTCCATCATCTTATATCACGAATCCTGGGGCCTTTCCTTTCTTTACTTTGTCACATAACCGAAGGATCAGAGAATCATTTAACTGCTTAGATTTGATTTCCTCGACTAGTGACGAAGTCAGTTCCATCGCATATAGTTGCTCTTGGATTCCTGGCGACCATACTTCAATCCCTTCGCGGATCAGTTCTCGTTGAATGCTGGTTTGGGACGTAAGTGCTCCCAACACTCGAAGAGAAACAGGTTTACGGCTCAATGCATCAGCTACTACGTTTGCTTTACCCGGATGATAGAGAATTTCCAATTCGTAATCCTTGATCAATTCTAGCCACCTTTTTTGCCTCATGTTTAATTCTTTCTGACTGAAAATGTACTTGAGGCTCTTATGATCTGTAAATATCTGACAACGAGTGCCGTATAAATAATGTTGCCAAATTTTCAAAGCAAAGACCACAACTGCTAACTCCAAATCATGAGTCAGGTAATTAACTTCGTACGGTTTCAACTGTCGAGAGGAATAGGCAATCACCCTATCCTTTTGCATCAACACACATCCTAGACCCTGATTTGAAGCATCGCTGTATACCATGAATCCATTGGTTCCATCTGGTAACGCTAGTATAGGCGCTGTCGTCAGCCTTCTCTTAAGTTCATCAAAACTAGCCTGGCATTTCTCATTCCACGCGAACTTTTGAGTTTTCTGTAATAGCTGAGTGAGCGGACGAGCAATTTTGGAAAATCCCTCTACGAAACGGCGATAATATCCAGCAAGTCCTAAGAAACTCCGGACTTATTTCACATTATTTGGAGATTCCCACTCCAAGATTGCCTCGACTTTCTTCGGATCTACTTGAACTCCGTCAGATGATATCACATGCCCAAGGAAAGTCACTTCCTTAGGCCATAATTCACATTTAGAAAGTTTTGCATACAACTGTTCATTCCTCAACGTGCTCAAAACAATACGCAAATGCTCAGCATGTTCTTCGGGGTCTTTCGAATAGATCAAGATGTCATCAATGAAAACGACCACGAACTTATCCAAGTATTCTAAGAATACCTGATTCATCAATTGCATAAATACCGCAGGAGAATTGGTAAGTCTGAATGGCATCACTACAAATTCATAATGCCCGTACCGGGATCGGAAAGCAGATTTCGGTATATCCGATTCCTTAATCCTCAGCTGATGATATCCTGATCGCAAGTCAATCTTAGAGAATACTCTACCCCCTGTAGTTGATCAAACAAGTCGTCGATCCGAGGTATAGGATAATTGTTCTTGATCGTCACCTTGTTTAGCTCCCTGTAATCAATACATAATCAGAGGGATCCATCTTTCTTCCGGACAAAGAGAACGGGTGCTCCCCAAGGAGAAACGCTAGGTTGAATGTAACCCTTCTGGAATAATTCCTCCAGTTGCTTCTTTAGTTCATACATCTCGGTTGGCGCCATATGGTATGGTGCTCTGGAAATAGGAGCGGCTCCAGGCTCTAATTCGATGTTAAACTCTACTTCTCTCTGCGGAGGTAACCCAGGTAGTTCGTCAGGGAATACATCTGAGAATTCATTCACAACTGGAATAGATGAGAGCTCTACTCCTTCCTTTTTCCTCATGGCATAACACCAAAGTCCATGACATCCCTGCTTCAGTAATTTCACTGCTTTCATCACTTTGATCAATTTTCCCGAGCTTCCCGGTCTCCATCCTCTGAATAAGTGTTCAGATCCGTCATCAGCAATGATAGAAATGACTCTCTTTCGGTAATTCAAAATAGCTCTATAATGGTTGAGCCAATCGTCTCCGAGAATTAAATCGTCACCATGGATGTCAACTACAATAAGATTCGATGGCCAATCTCTCCCTCCTATAGACACTGGAAAATCTCTAGTTTCTAGGGTTCCCACAATTCTCTCTCCGCTCGGCAAACCCACAACATATGGTTCACAATCAAATAAACACACGATTTTCAAACGATTAGCACAATTCAATGATATGAAAGCATGTGTAGCTCCTGAATCGAATAAGACACTAACTGGTTGCAAAAGGATCTGAATCGTACCTGATGCAACAACAGTGTTCTGATCGTCAGATTTCCTCATCTCGTACAGGCGTGGAGGAACGGACCCAGCACTGGATGTCTCTCTCTTCCCAACATTCTGCTGCTGAAATCCACTCTGATGCGTCTGGTTCACACTCACCTCCTTCGGAACTGGCGCTGGAGTGCGAGCACCAAATAATCTAGTCGCAACTCATCAGAAAGCCGCACGATGCCCTTCTTGCCCATAATCAAAACAAGTCACAGAAGATGCGGGGCAATCACGTCGAATATGCCCTTCTCTACCACAATTATAACATTTCTTTGATGCGTCCGAAACTACTGATGTTGTCCGGAACTTCTTGCCACCTCGAGAAGGATGTGGAGGTTTCTTAGATGAATAAAATGAGGACTGGCCCTTGCGGGGCCCATTACTCTTGTTCTCTGTAAAGTTTCCGGATACCTTCCGCTTCTTTGCCTCCATCGATTTCTCCACCGCCGCCTCCTTCATGTCGTAGGCCAGCGCTTTGTCCTGATACTGCCGCAAGCTAGTACACTCGAATCCGGACATGTATTGCTGAATCTCTGGCTTCATCCACATATCGAAATGAAAAATCTTTTCTGCCTCCGTTCTGACCAAGTGTCGCACACAAGTCAGCTGATGGTTAAAAGTCTTGATTATGTCTGTCACAGATGCTTCCGAACTCTGTGGTGAGAAAAACTCTTGGATTTTTGCTTCCCTAACTGGACGAGGACAATACTGTGCTTCCATCATTAGTTTGAATTCCGTCCAGTCAGCATTATGATTCTCGGGTCGAATAGCCTCCCACCAGTCAAAAGCCTCCCCAGTCAGAAAATACTGGGCGATAGGAACTTTCCGGTCCTCGGGACAGTTAATACCCGCAAATATCTTCTCTAACTCCTTTAGCCAATGATCCCAAGTAAGTGCCTCAGCAGATCCATCAAATTTTGGCGGGTGTAATTTGACCACCTCAGCAAGCCATCTGTCTCCCCAGTTATCCTCGTGGTGCTGCTGTCCCATCGCCGGCTGCATGCGGTCAACTACAAGCGCTGGTTTATCGAGCCACCACCTGTTGAAGCATTCCCGGCATGTTAGGATTCGCGTCGTCATTCGCTGATCCCTGCTGTCCTCCAGAATGGGAATCGGTTCGACTAGCCGATAATTCTGGGGTAGTTGCGGAATCCTCCTGTCTCATGTTACCACGTCCGCGTCCACGACCGCGTCCGCGTCCACATCCTCCTCTCAACATACTGTAAACATAATTTCTCAATATCCAGGACAAAATTTTCAAAAATAAAGCCCGTCAATACTCACAAAATAGAAATTAAGTAAAACGGCAGTATAAGAGATTTGGAGACTTACAACCACGGTCCACATGACGACTTTGGCTGAACAGTGATGTTACGAACGACCCGTAAATCAAATAACGTAAACAGACCCAACTAAAACCCCACTGCCAAGATATCCATGAATCTTAGCTCCGATACCATATTCTGCAACACCCCGAGATAATCGGAATAATTACAGCGCCGTAAACCCTTTAAGTAAGGATTTACAAGGCTCATTAAAAGAAATGTGAAAACAAACCAACAATACCACCGAAATTCAAATTACAAAGCCGGTTCCAACTGATCCATTACAACCATATCGAAATAATATTAAAAAGACACGCATACTCGATTACTGAAAATGAACCAAGAAGACAAATCACAAAAACAATGAACATTTAACATCACTGAGCCACTTCATCGTCATGACGGTACTGTGGCTGCTTCCCCGCTCCTCGGCTACCTGAACATCAAAACAAATGTCCACCCCCGAAGGGGTTAGCAAAACAATGCTAGTACAAGTATCGGAACACACAAATATGCAAACGACGATGCATAAAACATACACAATACGGACTTCCGCTACCGAAATCCAACAATACGAATCCATACGATTCAATCAACACAACGTGGGTATTCCAACGATCCAGCGCCCTCAGTATAGATCCCAAGATGATCCCGTCGGACCAACACGAGGTGGAAAAACCCGTCCAATGATCCAGCGCCCTCAGCCTAGATCCCAAGATGATCCCGTCGGACCAACACGAGGTGGACATCCGATCCAGCGCCCTCAGCATAGATCGCTTGATCCCTTCGGATCATCACAACTTACACATAACACAACTATGCATATACATATGCAAGAAAATCGACATGTTCATCAATATGAACGTACGTTAAATCGATAGCAAATGTCATGACAATTTAATGAAATAATCCCATGTCAACAACACGAATAAACCATATGCGTGATCAAATTCATCAATTATTCACAAACTTTCAAAATACGTTACTTGCCTCAACAAATGGCGACAATAATTTCGACTATCAGTAGTCTTCAATCTGTTTGGAGAATTTTCACTTGGTCGGCTCACCGGAATGCAAACCTTCATCGAACAATAACGTCGATATAACTAACAGTTCCGGATAATCGTTCAAATCATCAAACGAATCATAAAAAGGCATGATGCATCTATCATGGCGATGGGCTATTCTGCCATAACACAATTCCTTTGGTTGATTGGTACAACATAACGTGGAATTCATCCTAGGAGGATTCTAATCATGTTCTATTATAACAAGATATCCGAACTTCGATGAATCATCATAAAAACTAGTTCACTAGTTTCAATATCCTCTCCTTCTACGAATAACTCCTTAAGTTCAATCCATTAATTCTTCACCGAAATGTTCGATCATAACATTCTCATGAACTAAGATAATTTTCGAAAACTAGATATGATTGGGTTCACAATCTCAAGATGCACTAATCAAAAGTCTAATCACTAGAAGGTTTGCTCAACGATTACAACAACCAAGAGGAATCGAAAATAGTTGAATTTAATCTTCTGAACCATGATGAAAGGCTCCTCAAGAAGATAACTGGTTTGGTCTACTCAAAACAGGTCCAAAACGTTACTAAGATCATGCTAAATTAGTTGGTGAAGGATCACATACCTCAATAAATTGATGAACAATGAAGAACTTGAATAAACTCTACCACCGGAAACTTGAACACCAATCTACAAGGCCTAAGCTTCCCAAGAATCGTCTCAGAAGATGATATGAAGGATAAGAGGTGATGAAAGATCTCCAGAAAAATCGGCCAAAGGAAAGGTGAGAAATGAAATAGGGTCGAGGTCTATAAATAGAATTCTGGGCATTACGTACGTTATGCAATTAACCTTACGTACGTAACAAACTTAACATACGTTATACCCTAGCCTTAGCGTACGTAATCGTCTGACCAGAATTCACTGGCCTGATTTCGCCATTTCCTTACGTACGTAATCACAAGGGTTTTACGTACGTAATATCCATGTCCTTAGCGTACGTAAAACATGCACCATAGCGTACGTAACGCCTATGTCCAGGTTCATGCGGAAATCATACGAATCTTCCCCGGCCCCCTCCTTGGCCCCTACACGCCGACCCTTATCCGATCGTAAGTTGACTTAGCTTACGTACGTTAACAACATCAGATAACATACGTAATACTGCATTCTTAGCGTACGTTATGGACGCCTGATAGCGTACATTAACACATGCAGAACCATGCATGTAGAAGGCCGGAGATACCAAAACGTACGGATACGAAAATACGGGAAACCATCCTCTGAATAATAACATCACAAAGTTGAATCTTACAAGATAAATACACAATAATTATCCGGGCATTACAGTTCCTTCTTCAAGGCAGTCATCTTTCTCTTCCCTTTTACCGTAGTAGCACCCCTCTGTTGTTAGACTTCTTCGTCCCAAATGGAACTTGCATGGTTTGATTATCATCACATGAATTCGAGCCAGATATAGTAATCTGTGTTGATCATCATAAATAATTCAATATTACAACCTAATAGTAATAGATTTCTCTATATAATAAAACACTAAATCTAAAATAAATATCAACCTTACTCTACCAATTACAAAGATAGAAAAGAATAAGCATTAAGCTTTAAAACAAAATAACCTAAACAATAATGGAATTTATTAATATGTGAATATAAATATATACACATAACATAGTAAAATAACCTACAGTATCCATTTATTCATTCTCCTTCAGACCTAGTTAACAAAGAACATGCTTTATCCTTTGCAATTATAATCAGATTTTTGAAGAAAAAAATCCAAATCAAACTAATGATTAAGATAATAAATTGAGACAGAGAAAACACCTGGATGAGAAAACATGATTTTTCTGCAAAAAACTTCTTTTTATGAGGATGTTAATAAGGTTACATGTTGCTGTTTCATATTAATTTGTGTTTGGTACATATTGTAACATGCTAGCAATCTTAAGTCTTAAAGTCATGAATTTAATATGTTTGAGTTTTTAAATATTGGTAAGTTTAAAGCAAGTATAAATTGGCATGGATAAGAGATGGATATCTTGGGACCCAAATAGTTCTCAGTCTCAAGAAAAGGCTAAAGAATTTATTATAACTTCTAAGAAGTTTGCAAGGAATCCTGACAGGATCATTTGTCCTTGTATAATCTATAGAAACCGCTCTTCTCAAAATAATGAAACATTATTGTTTCACCTAACTAAATATGGATTTAATCCTACATATAAGGTCTGGGTCGCTCATGGTGAGCCAAATCTTATAGGAAGATGTGCACAAGTTGATGAGTTTGTAGCATCATATGATATCCGTGAGGATTCTGAAATGTTAGAGTTCATCAGATGTATAAAGATGCATGTTTGAAGTTACCAGTTCAGGGTGAATCCCTCAGTTTACTGAATGTAGATGATATGTATCAAAAAAAGATTTCAGATGCTGAAGTTCCTCTGCACCTTGGTTGTACCAAGTACACAAAACTTTGAGCAACCTTAATCACGTATACTTTGAAAGCTGAATCAGGTCTATCTAATTTTGGTTTTGATAAGATCATGAGTGTGTTTAAAGATATGCTACCTGAATCAAATACTTTTCCGGAATCACTATCTATAGTCAACAAAACACTTAAAGAATTTGATTTAGGGTATGAGAAGATAGATGCGTCTGTCAATGATTGTACTTTGTACAGTGGATAGGACTATAAAGACTCACAAAAATGTCCTGAATGTAATGCTTCTAGATATCATGTAAACCTACGTATTGGAAAGATAAAAGAAGGTGTTGCTACAAAAGTATTACATTACTTTCCTATAATTCCAAGACTTCAGCAGATGTTTCTTTCAGCATCCGTTAGTGAGTAGTTAACATGGCATTCTAGTCATCATAGTCAAGATGGCAAGATGCGTCATCATGTGGACTCAGTTTCTTGGAGTTCCATAGATAAAAAGTACCCCGATTTTGCATCTGATCTGAGGAATTTAAGATTTGGACTTGCAACTGATGGGTTCAACCATTCAGCAATCTTATCTCCACACGTAGTCTTTGGCCAGTTTTCTTAGTCATGTATAATCTTCCACCAAATGTGTGCATGTCTTCCCAAAACCTGATGCTAAGCTTACTTGTTCCACGTCCTAAACAACTAGGAAATGACATTTATGTATACTTGTAGCTCCTTATAGATGATCTAAAATTGTTGTGGGATGGTGTTGATATGTATGATCCATATACTAAAGTCATGTTTAACCTTAGAGGCATCTTATTGTGGACCATTAATGATTTCTCGGCTTATGGGAATTTATTTGGGTCAACTAATAAAAGGTAATTTGCTTGCCCTCTCTATGGGCCTGAAACGTGTTCTTACTGGCTGTCACTTGTTCAGAAGACTATCTACGTAGATCATAGAAGATTTTTGCCATCAAACCATGTGTTTCGGAGAAAATATAAGTGGTTCAATGGAAAAAAAGGAGACAAGGGTGCGGCCAAAGATCTTTACAGGGAGAGATACAATTCATGCTTTAGTTGGGTTCACAAATAAGTGGAGAAAAAAAAGAAAAAACAGAAGAAACTTAAAAAAGAAGACCCAACAAAGTTATTAAAAAAGAAGTCCTTATTTTTTGACTTGCCGTATTGGGAGGTCAGGGTCAGAGTTATATTCTTACTATTATTTACTACTTTAATTCAATAAGATTCTGATGAAACATTATAATTAAGTTTGATATGTATTTTGTTTGCTAACTATGGAACTACTTGTGCGACATAATTTGGATGTTATGCACATTGAAAAAAATGTGTGTGGGAGTGTTTTAAATACACTCTTAGATGTTAAGGGAAAATTTAAAATTGGGGCATATTCACGTAGAGATCTAGGGTTACAAGAATTAATGGTTGTAGTAGAAGCAAGAGCAGATAACTTGGATGCTTCTGGTGCTTAAACATTTACAAAGCTTGACAAGGAAAAATTTCTTTGGAGGCTATGGATACAAAGGTTTCCTGATGGATATTGCTCTAATATTGGAACCTGCATCAAGATTACATCTGAAAAAATTCTAGGGATGAAGTCTCATGATTACCATGTCTTAATGCAACAACTATTGTCTGTTGCTATTAAGGGGCTTTTACCTGAAGGGTTACGAAAATCATTATTTTGTTTATCTTCCTTTTTTCCCGAGTTGTGTCAAAGAGTGATTGATAAGAAAATATTAGAAGAGATGGAAGATGAAATTATTGAGACCTTGTGCTTGTTCGAGAGGTACTTCCCTCTATTATTTTTCTCCATAATGATTCACCTTACAATTCACATATGAAGAGAAGCAAAATTATGTGGTCCTGTCTATTACAGGTGGATGTACCCTTTTGAGAGGTATTATTTAGCGCTTATAACTTTCATCATAAACTATAATGGTTGTTATATATGTTTAGCTTACTGTTATTTTAACTTAATGAACTTTTAGATACATGAAGGTCCTCAAAGGTTATGTTAAGAATGATGCTGCTCCGGAAGGAAGTATTGCAGAAATCTACTTGGCTGATGAGTGTGTTCGGTTTTGTGGCAGATAAATGAAAAACTCTTCTTTGGTTGGTAACAAACGAAAACAAAATGATGTCATTGAAAATGAAACAATAATCGAAGGATCTGCACTGCTTAAAGGTCGACCTTTACAATTGACTGATGAGTTGCGTAAGGTTGCGCATCAATGTGTCCTAATCAATAGTCAAGAAACTGAACCTTATATTGAGTTAGTAAATCTCCAGTGGCTTGTATTTATTTCCTTGAATTAATGGATATTTTATAGATACCTTACATATACATATCTGCGCGTCTCGGTTTGTTTTCTCATTAGGGTTCATAAGGAAGAGTTAAGGTGTGATACCCGAGCCTAACACTACTCACTTGGTCAATATGATTCATGCATAACTTGTTAATTATGTGTTATTTGGATTACTTGATGTTTCATGGTTCATTTGATCTTATAGTTAATTTCACTACATAGAAATGTGTTAAACATTTGAACTAAAGTCTAAAATACTATCGTGGTATATGTTACGAAACTAAGTTACGTTATTCATATTATTTCTAATACGAAAGTAAAATATATGTAAAGATCCTATAATACTCTGAGTACACATGGTAAGCCTAGAAGTCATAAAGGTGTCACTAATGTGTCTATCGGAGGTTAACTAGCTTATCTCGAGATTTTAGTCGGCGCGTGTACTGGGTATTGATGATTCAAGTGAATAACCATCATTTAATATACTAACACTTGTCAAGTACCTTGATTCTTGTCAATACCCTATAGGACGCAATCTGTGATTGCATGTGGTAACGGTGGTAAAATACTGTGATCTGTCTATACCTAATTCATTCCAACTGCGGTAGGAATTGATCTTATCTTTTAGTTTATTGTATTAATTATATGTTTTGAATAAATGATTCCTTCCATTCTTATCTACAGTGTCGTATTTGTGAAG
This sequence comes from Orobanche coerulescens, assembly GCA_033398695.1. Taxonomy (NCBI): domain Eukaryota; kingdom Viridiplantae; phylum Streptophyta; class Magnoliopsida; order Lamiales; family Orobanchaceae; genus Orobanche; species Orobanche coerulescens. The sequence goes on from CM065803.1 coordinate 60,982,528, forward strand.
TTTTAGAAAGTTTGACAATAAACTCTTTCACTAGCATTTTCAACATTGTTCGCATGGGTAATCGAGTTTAAGCAATAAAAATACACCCTAAACTTCTACTAAACCATTTTAAAGATCATCCATACCCTAAATGAGGTCAATTTATAGTAGGAACCGGTTCAAATACTCCAAGAACCGGATCATAACTACTTGAATCGATCAATTATTTCAAACCTAGTCTCTAGTAGTCATTCGAGGGTATTTTGGACATTTCACATTCATAACCGACTTAACACACTTGGTTGATGGATAAATCCGACCATCAACCCTCACTTACAGTCTGAACATTATCAAGAAGCTTCACACTTCGAAAATTCACCAAAAATTCAAGAAGAAATCATCAAAACATCAACACCTCAATTCCTTTGACAATCAAGGTGAGTTTCCTTTGTTTCTTCCTTGCTCTTGATATGTTTATTACATATTTCGAAGGTGTGAGAGCTTGTATATATTCTTATACATGTTATAATGATATTAAGAATTCATCCATGGCTAACCCTTGTGTTAAATATGGATTTATGAGTCTTAAAACTCACTAAGGCAATAAAGGAACTAATTCTGCCACCTTTTGGAATTAATGGTATATGTTACTTGATCCGTATGTTTCATGGGCAGGAGTTTCAGTATACTTATTCTTAAGTATCTTAGGGATATTTTATCAAAAATTGGTGCAAATTCAACTTATATTATAGTGGTTATAAGCAAAACAAAATCTGATTATGACAAGATTTTGATAAACTCTCTTAATCAAGTGTTTGTTATAAAACCTTGGAATTTTAAGTTGTGAGAGTTGAATGAACTTTATAAACAAAGACTAATAGATTCATTAGTGAATTATAATTCCAAAATTGATTGGTTAATGGGCTGGTATATATCGATAAATGGACATAAAATACGTAGAACACCGGTTATGCGAAGTGGTAAACCCTTTCGATATGAAGAGAGTTAAACCTTGCGTGTGGTATGTAAATCCTTGAAACACATTCCTTGAAACAGGTTCTGAAGATATATCATCACAACCACCCCTATTGGTATAAACGTAAGGGTATTACCCGATCAAGGTAAGTAGAAATCCATCTGCAACTACAATGCATAAACATAGTATTGTTTGTAAACTTGACGATATCTTGAGAGTGTATTGTATTGTATGATTGATCTGTATTATGCTTAAAGTGTTTGGTTGCACCTTACATGATCATAACATCCATTAGCATCTACACATGCATGAACACAGGATACTCACTAGTGTCTGCATGCATGGTACGATCATGGAAAGAAAGAAAAGAAAAATGTTTTGTTGGCCGCTGCTAGAGCACCGAGGCATGGTAGATGCATGCTTTTACGATATGTTTAGCACGGTAGATGCGTGCTTATATCATGTGTGAGACATGGTAGATGCATGTTCTCATGATATATTTGGTGTGGTAGATGCATGCTTTATATATCTGGCATGGTAGATGCATGCCTCATGATATGATATGATATTGAGTTCATTCCGGTGGTTAGTGTGTGGCTCATGTAACACCCCCAGATTTAACCGAAAATATTACAGCGCCGTGGGCCCCGAGATGGAACCTACAAGGCTAAAAGAAATTTTCGCAAACATTTACAAATGCCCAAGAGGTTAACGACGGTACTATCTTTAAAAATTCACAAAGACTTATAAAATCCATTTATCAAAAACCGTCGTGAAAACTCATTTGAAATCGCAAGGCCAAACAGCCGACACTCAAAAGTTTAGAAAACGATTTCCAAAGTAACCTCAGTTACTAGATACCAAAAGAGCATTTCAAAATACTCACGCAGCGGAAAAAGACCAACCATAAAGATACTCTAGCAGTGGAATACAAGAACCAATCAAGAAACTCAATGCACACAACATGTCCTAGCCAGTATCCTCCGGGAAGCTCATCTCTTCACGACCGCTACAAGCTCGATACTCCGAGAACCTAAAAAGAAATCCCACGACGGGGTCAGCCATAATATCCAACAATGATAACCGTCACATCACATTAATAATTACATATCAATGGAAATACTAAGTAAGAATACGACCAATGTAATCTTACCGTTGTAACTTTACGAGAATCCACGATTCGTATCCTTAACAACACATTAAGATAATACCGAAATATCTGTATGGTATCTCAACAATACTCAAGGTTCTCAAAACATTATCATAACTCGCGATACGGAAATTATACCAACTCTGGCCAATTCAATCCGTCGGATAACGTCGACAATTCCAATACGATAATCGATTGTCCATCAAAGACAAGTATCAAGGAAATACGGAACATACCTCAAGATACGAAATACCATTACCATAACGTCAGTCTAATCCGAGATCAGATCCACACAACATACGGACATGGTCCTAACACAAGACCTACAAATGCATACTCATATGACCACGTCAATATGATCACAACAATAATGACAATGTATACTTATGGCAAACCCATAATATACATATGCACAACAACAATACATGGCAATCCGATGATCCAGCGTTCACTGCTTAGATCCCCCGATGATCTCATCAGACCAACCCGAGGTGGAAAACCCGTCCGTTGATCCAGCGCACGCTAGCATAGATCCCCCGATGATCTCGTCGGACCAACCCGAGGTGGACATACAACAACAATGCACAAATGCATATAACAATGATACACAATGCATGACAACAACGATACACGCATGTATCACAACATGATCGACATGAAATGACAAAAATGATTAGAGTACTTGCCCCGAGTCCTTCGAGAACGATCTCAATGTCTAAACCATCACGAACCACTATCCTCAATACTCGACGGTCCAAAGTATCACGGATTGCAGATAATTCATATCTCCGTTTTTATCACGATATATCCTCGATATACAAGTATACCAATAACAAAAGTAAATCATATACATTATGATTTAGATTCCCAAAACTCGAATATGATTTATAATCCCAAGTCTCCTATGATTACGATTATAAACATTGCTATACGAGTTTTAAACGAATGAAACGGAAACCATTCATTAAATACTATAAACTGAGTAAGTAATAACTTACTTCGATACCGATACAATGACGAGGAAGCTGTTTACCAAATCCATTGCCGTCATCTACAAGTTCCTCGGTCCTGACCAAAGCAATCAATGAACATTCTCGAGCTCGACCGCAACACACGGTTGTAATCACTGATCAATATTCTCAACCTATTACGATGTCGATAGACAACAAGTTCGACAACAATTAACAATCGATAAAACCAATTCACAAACCCAACGGCTCGACAATATCTCGATTAAACACTAGTCGAATCAATCCTACTCAAACCAACACGAATTTACAACGAACACGAAAATCGCACTTTCTGCCTTCTTAGCGCACGTTAATCACCTAATGTAGCGTGCGCTAAGTTGCTCCCGTTAGCGCGCGCTAGGCAGTAAACGTAGCGTGCGCTAATGCTGTACAGATGCATGTTTTTCAGATACCGATCAACTTATGGCGATTTCAAGAACACTAAGTGATTCTGAATCATGTTCAAAGCTATCAAAACAATGAAATCCGATATCCTTTAACATATAAACAATCATCCAACTTATAATCCAAGTTCTATATCCATATATCATCTTCCTTAATATTAATACGAAGCGTCAAGAACGTAACCACACTTCCTTAATCTTCCATTACAAAGAGTAATCATCTACAATAACATCAACATCCGGCGAGGAGAAGGATTAATCAAATTATCTCAAGAAAACGAACGACACAATCCAAATCACAAGAATCATATTAATATCATCATACTCCGGTAATCCATCTCATAATCATGCTTGTCAACTTGTTTATGTAATAATCATCAACTCAAGAACATCAACATTCAATCCAAAACGAAATCCAAAGATGAAGAGTGATTACCTTTATGAAGGAATGGATTGATTTCCAAGGTTGAATCCATTTCCAAGAATCACCAATGATTTCAAGAACAAAGCTTTAATCCATGATTTCCATCTTTAATCTTGTTAAAGATCACCACCTCACCGTGTTTGGGAACCTCAAGAACCTCCCAAGGCTCTCTCTATCGACTGAAGGTGAAAGAATGGAGGAAATGCTTCATAATACCCGTTTATCCCTTATATAGAATACATTACTAGCGTGCGCTAAACCTTATGTTTAGCGTGCGCTACGGCCTTAGCGTGCGCTAACTGACCTTTGTTAGCGTGCGCTATCGCGGTCCATAGACTACTGTCTGGCTTCGTACATGAGTTTACGTACGTAATGCCCATGCATTAGCGTACGTAACTTACACTATCTAGCGTACGCAAGTCCTTGCATTTAGCGTGCGCTAATATCAGTTGACTCGTTTGTCTGTATGCTCGAAGTGGTCCACACGCCGAAAGTCTTGACGAGGATAATATTCCTTTTTGTCCGATATACAGTTAGCGTGCGATAATCAACATGCATTAGCGTGCGCTAACACTACATTACAACATCCGTTGACTTACGAGCGTGCGCCGAAAGTGGCCTGGTCCACACGCAGATTCCTTCCGACCTGACTGCATTAGCGTGCGTTATCTTATATCCGTAGCGTGCGCTAAACCTGCACGATAGCGTGCGCTACTCATGATTATTAGCGTGCGCTAATAATGTTACACTTAGCCATTTTCAGCTATTCTTTTCCAATCGTCTCAACATACAGAATACGAACATACGGCATACTGAATACATATACTTCTTACATCCAATTGTCGACCAAGTACGATAATTATACCAATACAGATGTCTTGGTCCTTCAATTATTTTACCCATACTGTACAGATTACACGCTGTACAACATAACTCGGATAAAATAATCTTAAACAACAGTAGTGGAAATTAAGTATATTACATACTACACCACTTAAAATAAGTTTCGTCCTCGAAACTTGCAATCCGTCATAAAAACAAACAAATCGTTCAACTAAAATATCCCGAAACCATCACGACAACGATCAATCATCATTATTACCGAATAACCAAAATAGCATACTTACATATGCGCCAAGTCGACGCTCTCCTGAGATACTAGCAAGTGACTTCACTGTAAAGCTTCAACACGCTTACGATCACAATTCCATGAATCTCAACAAAAATATAACATCTTCGGAAGAAATAATCTATCCGTTTCAAATCCTGTCTGCTTGATTACACAATCAAGTCCAAATCCTGATACAAATCAATAATAAACGATACATCTGTGAAACAACTGCCCAACACAATGGCAACGAATCCCGAAATATCAACACAAAATCTGAACGCTCAGATGATCACCAGCAATGATCAACCCGTAAATTAATCGAGAATATCATTGACATGATGAACTCTAATATGACCAATCCAAAGGTCGAAACGCAATCGAGAATATCATCACCATGATAAACTCCAACGCGGTCAACACAGAACCACGAAAACAGATATACGAAAGAATAACATTCTCAAAACGACAAACCAATCACATACAGTGGATCTCAATAAACACACCTGACTGTCGAACATACTCCTCGGCATACGAACAACTAATCATAAACCGACGAACATATCCAATCATACATGGAGTGGGAACGACCACTCAATATCAAAAAAAACCACCAGCATGGGGTCACCCTCCCAAAATCTACACTTACAAAGAAATCATTCAAAATTCACTATGATAAAATCGCACTAATACCGTACCAATGGAATCACATAGCACACATGTCCCGGTTTCACAAAATCCACAGTTCCAAAATTACATCCTGTGCATGAATCTACAACACGTAGCATATCTCTCTCATTCGATAGATCAACCGATCATCCCTGGATAACCAAACTGCCATACTAAAGTTCGAATCTCTTTTCCTCATACCATACTGATGTCTTATCCAGTTCGTGAATCTCATTCAGAACTTCACCACGATATGCATTATGCATTAAATGCGTATGTACATCAATCACATTTTCAAAACCAGTTTGAAATCATATAATCTTGTCAAGGAGACAAATTTTCGAAAGTTCTTTCAAAAATTTCAAAACTCGAAACATAAATTTTGGTAAGACCACCAAATCAATTCTCGAAAAATAAATTGGCTCGCTGGTGCCAAGTATTTGATAGCAGTTTCCTTCGAATCCACACGATTTCGAAGTTTTAAAATGAAAACTATGCAAATGATTGACCACATCCGTACTCCTATATACCAATCCGGCTCGTCACAAATCCCACTGATATTCCATCATAAAACTACACGATAGAATCCAAAATCTCAATGTATAGACTCCGACAAAAACTCCTTTTTCCACATATGACTCACAACGTCAACCATTTTTCATCCTGGATCACCTCAATTATGCTATGACAATGCCTTGAAACAAATCAACACTGAAAGACTTCGAGAAGTTTCATTTGAACAAGTAAATCAAAATCAAAGTGTAAACGAAATAGGTAAATGATTGATAAAGTATTTTACAAGTCTCGGGAGTTTTTTAAGAAAACAGAAAAGTCTTTTGAAATATTAGGGTCTCAGCCCGTATCTCGTTCCGCATTACAAGAAGTTTAAAAAGTAGGAAACTCTTTTTCGAACCCCAAGTCCTGAGTTATAAAACAATTTCAAAAATCTATTGGGTCTCGGCCCAAAAATCATTTACGGTAAAACATCTGTAAAACATTCATTTTGAAAAGTATCATTTCCAAATGCTCAAAAACAGTTCATATATCTCAAGATGAACTAACACGACTACATGTTCTCCTGAACAATCCACAATATTTCTCTCAAATGCAAAACTCCATTCCAAAACTTAATCGACATATTGATTTCCAACATCATAACTTCTCAAGATCATCAATCCTGTCCCAACTCTGTTATCTTATAGTGTAACGCATAATATCTTTCTGAACCTCAGAACATATCAACTTAGAACGACAATATATCTCAATGCAATTCAAAAATCCAATACTTACAGATCGTGAAGCCGACGATTCCCCGTGATACTGGCACATGTCTCGACTCAAGAAGATACTCGACACAGATATTTTCGAAACACACATTTTGCAAACTCAGTTCAACTCAGGAAAACAACACAGCTCTATATGAAGAAACACGTTAACACCATTTGAAAAAAGTTACAACAATCCCAGTACCACACTGGTAAATCACCTAACGCACAAGCCCGAGTGAACAACAAAAACCTAGAGCTCAAACACTTGTCAAACGACAACTCGAATGACATGACAAAAGAACAACCCAACTCGACCCGACTGCCTAGGTTTTCACAACCTAAGCTCTGATACCATATTCTGTAACACCCCCAGATTTAACCGGAAATATTACAGCGCCGTGGGCCCCGAGATGGAACCCACAAGGCTAAAAGAAATTTTCGCAAACATTTACAAATGCCCAAGAGGTTAACGACGGTACTATCTTTAAAAATTCACAAAGACTTATAAAATCCATTTATCAAAAACCGTCGTGAAAACTCATTTGAAATCGCAAGGCCAAACAGCCGACACTCAAAAGTTTAGAAAACGATTTCCAAAGTAACCTCAGTTACTAGATACCAAAAGAGCATTTCAAAATACTCACGCAGCGGAAAAAGACCAACCATAAAGATACTCTAGCAGCGGAATACAAGAACCAATCAAGAAACTCAATGCACACAACATGTCCTAGCCAGTATCCTCCGGGAAGCTCATCTCTTCACGACCGCTACAAGCTCGATACTCCGAGAACCTAAAAAGAAATCCCACGACGGGGTCAGCCATAATATCCAACAATGATAACCGTCACATCACATTAATAATTACATATCAATGGAAATACTAAGTAAGAATACGACAAATGTAATCTTACCGTTGTAACTTTACGAGAATCCATGATTCGTATCCTTAACAACACATTAAGATAATACCGAAATATCTGTATGGTATCTCAACAATACTCAAGGTTCTCAAAACATTATCATAACTCGCGATACGGAAATTATACCAACTCTGGCCAATTCAATCCGTCGGATAACATCGACAATTCCAATACGATAATCGATTGTCCATCAAAGACAAGTATCAAGGAAATACGGAACATACCTCAAGATACGAAATACCATTACCATAACGTCAGTCTAATCCGAGATCAGATCCACACAACATACGGACATGGTCCTAACACAAGACCTACAAATGCATACTCATATGACCACGTCAATATGATCACAACAATAATGACAATGTATACTTATGGCAAACCCATAATATACATATGCACAACAACAATACATGGCAATCCGATGATCCAGCGTTCACTGCCTAGATCCCCCGATGATCCCGTCAGACCAACCCGAGGTGGAAAACCCGTCCGTTGATCCAGCGCACGCTAGCATAGATCCCCCGATGATTCCGTCGGACCAACCCGAGGTGGACATACAACAACAATGCACAAATGCATATAACAATGATACACAATGCATGACAACAACGATACACGCATATATCACAACATGATCGACATGAAATGACAAAAATGATTAGAGTACTTGCCCCGAGTCCTTCGAGAACGATCTCAATGTCTAAACCATCACGAACCACTATCCTCAATACTCGACGGTCCAAAGTATCACGGATTGCAGATAATTCATATCTTCGTTTTTATCACGATATATCCTCGATATACAAGTATACCAATTACAAAAGTAAATCATATACATTATGATTTAGATTCCCAAAACTCGAATATAATTTATAATCCCAAGTCTCCTGTGATTACGATTATAAACATTGCTATACGAATTATAAACGAATGAAACGGAAACCATTCATTAAATACTATAAACTGAGTAAGTAATAACTTAATTCGATACCGATACAATGACGAGGAAGCTGTTTACCAAATCCATTGCCGTCATCTACAAGTTCCTCGGTCCCGACCAAAGCAATCAACGAACATTCTCGAGCTCGACCGCAACACACGGTTGTAATCACTGATCAATATTCTCAACCTATTACAGTAATCGATAGACAACAAGTTCGACAACAATTAACAATCGATAAAACCAATTCACAAACCCAACGGCTCGACAATATCTCGATTAAACACTAGTCGAATCAATCCTACTCAAGCCAACACTAATTTACAACCACAACACGAAAATACTGCACTTTCTGCCTTCTTAGCGCACGTTAATCACCTAAAGTAGCGTGGGCTAAGTTTCTCCCGTTAGCACGCGCTAGGCAGTAAACGTAGCGTGCGCTAATGCTGTACAGATGCATGTTTTTCAGATACCGATCAACTTATGGCGATTTCAAGAACACTAAGTGATTCTGAATCATGTTCAAAGCTATCAAAATAATGAAATCCGATATCCTTTAACATATTAACAATCATCCAACTTATAATCCAAGTTCTATATCCATATATCATCTTCCTTAATATTAATACACGAAACGTCAAGAACGTAACCACACTTCCTTAATCTTCCATTACAAAGAGTAATCATCTACAATAACATCAACATCCGAAACTGAGGAGAAGGATTAATCCACTTATCTGAAGAAAACGAATGACACAATCCAAATCACAAGAATCATATTAATATCATCATACTCCGGTAATCCATCTCATAATCATGCTTGTCAACTTGTTTATGTAATAATCATCAACTCAAGAACATCAACATTCAATCCAAAACGAAATCCAAAGATGAAGAGTGATTACCTTTATGAAGGAATGGATTGATTTCCAAGGTTGAATCCATTTCCAAGAATCACCAATGATTTCAAGAACAAAGCTTTAATCCATGATTTCCATCTTTAATCTTGTTAAAGATCACCACCTCACCGTGTTTGGGAACCTCAAGAACCTCCCAAAGCTCTCTCTATCGACTGAAGGTGAAAGAATGGACGAAATGCTTCATAATACCCGTTTATCCCTTATATAGAATACATTACTAGCGTGTGCTAAACCTTATGTTTAGCATGCGCTACGGCCTTAGCGTGCGCTAACTGACCTTTGTTAGCGTGCGCTATCGCGGTCCATAGACTACTGTCAGGCTTCGTACATGAGTTTACGTACGTAATGCCCATGCATTAGCGTACGTAACTTACACTATCTAGCGTACGCAAGTCCTTTCATTTAGCGTGCGCTAATATCAGTTGACTCGTTTGTCTGTATGCTCCGAAGACTGTTCCACACGCCGAAAGTGCTGACGAGGATAAGATTCCTTTTTGTCCGATATATAGTTAGCGTGCGCTAATCAACATGCATTAGCGTGCGCTAACACTACATTACAACATCCGTTGACTTACCAGAACGTGCGCCGAAAGTGGCCTGGTCCACACGCAGATTCCTTCCGACCTGACTGCATTAGCGTGCGTTATCTTATATCCGTAGCGTGCGCTAAACCTGCACGATAGCGTGCACTACTCCTGATTATTAGCGTGCGCTAATAATGTTACACTTAGCCATTTTCAGCTATTCTTGTCCAATCGTCTCAACATACAGAATACGAACATACGGCATACTGAATACATATACTTCTTACATCCAATTGTCGACCAAGTACGACAATTATACCAATACAGATGTCTTGGTCCTTCAATTATTTTACCCATCTGCATGGATTCCACNTTGTACAACATAACTCGGATAAAATAATCTTAAACAACAGTAGTGGAAATTCCGGATATTACATACTACACCACTTAAAATAAGTTTCGTCCTCGAAACTTGCAATCCGTCATAAAAACAAACAAATCGTTCAACCAAAATATCCCGAAACCATCACGACAATGATCAATCATCATTATTACCGAATAACCAAAATAGCATACTTACATATGCGCCAAGTCGACGCTCTCCTGAGATACTAGCAAGTGACTTCACTGTAAAGCTTCAACACGCTTACGATCACAATTCCATGAATCTCAACAAAAATATAACATCTTCGGAAGAAATAATCTATCCGTTTCAAATCCTGTCTGCTTGATTACACAATCAAGTCCAAATCCTGATAGAAATCAATAATACACGATACATCTGTGAAACAACTGCCCAACACAATGGCAACGAATCCCGAAATATCAACACAAAATCTGAACGCTCAGATGATCACCAGCAATGATCAACCCGTAAATTAATCGAGAATATCATTGACATGATGAACTCTAATATGACCAATCCAAAGGTCGAAACGCAATCGAGAATATCATCACCATGATAAACTCCAACACGGTCAACACAGAACCACGAAAACAGATATACGAAAGAATAGCATTCTCAAAACGACAAACCAATCACATACAGTGGATCTCAATAAACACACCTGACTGTCGAACATACTCCTCGGCATACGAACAACTAATCATAAACCGACGAACATATCCAATCATACATGGAGTGGGAACAACCACTCAATATCAAAAAAAACCACCAGCATGGGGTCACCCTCCCCAAATCTACACTTACAAAGAAATCATTCAAAATTCACTATGATAAAATCGCACTAATACCGTACCAATGGAATCACATAGCACACATGTCCCGGTTTCACAAAATCCACAGTTCCAAAATTACATCCTGTGCATGAATCTACAACACGCAGCATATCTCTCTCATTCGATAGATCAACCGATCATCTCTGGATAACCAAACTGCCATACTAAAGTTCGAATCTCTTTTCCTCGTACCATACTGATGTCTTATCCAGTTCGTGAATCTCATTCAGAACTTCACCACGATATGCATTATGCATTAAATGCGTATGTACATCAATCACATTTTCAAAACCAGTTTGAAATCATATAATCTTGTCAAGGAGACAAATTTTCGAAAGTTCTTTCAAAAATTTCAAAACTCGAAACATAAATTTTGGTAAGACCACCAAATCAATTCTCGAAAAATAAACTGGCTCGCTGGTGCCAAGTATTTGATAACAGTTTCCTTCGAATCCACACGATTTTGAAGTTTTAAAATGAAAATTATGCAAATGATTGACCACATCCGTACTCCTATATACCAATCCGGCTCGTCACAAATCCCACTGATATTCCATCATAAAACTACACGATAGAATCCAAAATCTCAATGTATAGACTCCGACAAAAACTCCTTTTTCCACATATGACTCACAACGTCAACCATTTTTCATCCTGGATCACCTCAATTATGCTATGACAATGCCTTGAAACAAATCAACACAGCGAAAGACTTCCCGAGAAGTTTCATTTGAACAAGTAAATCAAAACTGTGACAGGCAGAAACGAAATAGGTAAATGATTGATAAAGTATTTTACAAGTCTCGGGAGTTTTTTAAGAAAACAGAAAAGTCTTTTGAAATATTAGGGTCTCAGCCCGTATCTCGTTCCGCATTACAAGAAGTTTAAAAAGTAGGAAACTCTTTTTCGGACCCCAAGTCCTGAGTTATAAAACAATTTCAAAAATCTATTGGGTCTCGGCCCGAAATCATTTACGGTAAAACATCTGTAAAACATTCATTTTGAAAAGTATCATTTCCAAATGCTCAAAAACAGTTCATATATCTCAAGATGAACTAACATGACTACATGTTCTCCTGAACAATCCACAATATTTCTCTCAAATGCAAAACTCCGTTCCAAAACTTAATCGACATATTGATTTCCAACATCATAACTTCTCAAGATCATCAATCCTGTCCCAACTCTGTCATCTTATACTGTAACGCATAATATCTTTCTGAACCTCAGAACATATCAACTTAGAACGACAATATATCTCAATGCAATTCAAAAATCCAATACTTATAGATCGTGAATCCGACGATTCCCCGTGATACTGGCACATGTCTCGACTCAAGAAAATACTCGACACAGATATTTTCGAAACACACATTTTGCAAACTCAGTTCAACTCAGGAAAACAACACAGCTCTATCTGAAGAAACACGTTAACACCATTTGAAAAAAGTTACAACAATCCCAGTACCACACTGGTAAATCACCTAACGCAGAAGCCCGAGTGAACAACAAAAACCTAGAGCTCAAACACTTGTCAAACGACAACTCGAATGACATGACAAAAGAACGACCCAACTCGACCCGACTGCCTAGGTTTTCACAACCTAAGCTCTGATACCATATTCTGTAACACCCCCAGATTTAACCGGAAATATTACAGCGCTGTGGGCCCCGAGATGGAACCCACAAGGCTAAAAGAAATTTTTGCAAACATTTACAAATGCCCAAGAGGTTAACGACGGTACTATCTTTAAAAATTCACAAAGACTTATAAAATCCATTTATCAAAAACCGTCGTGAAAACTCATTTGAAATCGCAAGGCCAAACAGCCGACACTCAAAAGTTTAGAAAACGATTTCCAAAGTAACCTCAGTTACTAGATACCAAAAGAGCATTTCAAAATACTCACGCAGCGGAAAAAGACCAACCATAAAGATACTCTAGCAGCGGAATACAAGAACCAATCAAGAAACTCAATGCACACAACATGTCCTAGCCAGTATCCTCCGGGAAGCTCATCTCTTCACGACCGCTACAAGCTCGATACTCCGAGAACCTAAAAAGAAATCCCACGATGGGGTCAGCCATAATATCCAACAATGATAACCGTCACATCACATTAATAATTACATATCAATGGAAATACTAAGTAAGAATACGACCAATGTAATCTTACCGTTGTAACTTTACGAGAATCCACGATTCGTATCCTTAACAACACATTAAGATAATACCGAAATATCTGTATGGTATCTCAACAATACTCAAGGTTCTCAAAGCATTATCATAACTCGCGATACGGAAATTATACCAACTCTGGCCAATTCAATCCGTCGGATAACGTCGACAATTCCAATACGATAATCGATTGTCCATCAAAGACAAGTATCAAGGAAATACGCAACATACCTCAAGATACGAAATACCATTACCATAACGTCAGTCTAATCCGAGATCAGATCCACACAACATACGGACATGGTCCTAACACAAGACCTACAAATGCATACTCATATGACCACGTCAATATGATCACAACAATAATGACAATGTATACTTATGGCAAACCCATAATATACATATGCACAACAACAATACATGGCAATCCGATGATCCAGCGTTCACTGCCTAGATCCCCCGATGATCCCGTCAGACCAACCCGAGGTGGAAAACCCGTCCGTTGATCCAGCGCACGCTAGCATAGATCCCCCGATGATCCCGTCGGACCAACTCGAGGTGGACATACAACAACAATGCACAAATGCATATAACAATGATACACAATGCATGACAACAACGATACACGCATGTATCACACCATGATCGACATGAAATGACAAAAATGATTAGAGTACTTGCCTCGAGTCCTTCGAGAACGATCTCAATGTCTAAACCATCACGAACCACTATCCTCAATACTCGACGGTCCAAAGTATCACGGATTGCAGATAATTCATATCTCCGTTTTTATCACGATATATCCTCGATATACAAGTATACCAATAACAAAAGTAAATCATATACATTATGATTTAGATTCCCAAAACTCGAATATGATTTATAATCCCAAGTCTCCTGTGATTACGATTATAAACATCGCTATACGAATTATAAACGAATGAAACGGAAACCATTCATTAAATACTATAAACTGAGTAAGTAATAACTTACTTCGATACCGATACAATGACGAGGAAGCTGTTACCAAATCCATTGCCGTCATCTACAAGTTCCTCGGTCCCGACCAAAGCAATCAACGAACATTCTCGAGCTCGACCGCAACACACGGTTGTAATCACTGATCAATATTCTCAACCTATTACAGTAATCGATAGACAACAAGTTCGACAACAATTAACAATCGATAAAACCAATTCACAAACCCAACGGCTCGACAATATCTCGATTAAACACTAGTCGAATCAATCCTACTCAAACCAACACGAATTTACAACCACAACACGAAAATACTGCACTTTCTGCCTTCTTAGCGCACGTTAATCACCTAATGTAGTGTGCGCTAAGTTGCTCCCGTTAGCGCGCGCTAGGCAGTAAACGTAGCGTGCGCTAATGCTGTACAGATGCATGTTTTTCAGATACCGATCAACTTATGGCGATTTCAAGAACACTAAGTGATTCTGAATCATGTTCAAAGCTATCAAAACAATGAAATCCGATATCCTTTAACATATAAACAATCATCCAACTTATAATCCAAGTTCTATATCCATATATCATCTTCCTTAATATTAATACACGAAACGTCAAGAACGTAACCACACTTCCTTAATCTTCCATTACAAAGAGTAATCATCTACAATAACATCAACATCCGAAACTGAGGAGAAGGATTAATCCACTTATCTCAAGAAAATGAATGACACAATCCAAATCACAAGAATCATATTAATATCATCATACTCCGGTAATCCATCTCATAATCATGCTTGTCAACTTGTTTATGTAATAATCATCAACTCAAGAACATCAACATTCAATCCAAAACGAAATTCAAAGATGAAGAGTGATTACCTTTATGAAGGAATGGATTGATTTCCAAGGTTGAATCCATTTCCAAGAATCACCAATGATTTCAAGAACAAAGCTTTAATCCATGATTTCCATCTTTAATCTTGTTAAAGATCACCACCTCACCGTGTTTGGGAACCTCAAGAACCTCCCAAAGCTCTCTCTATCGACTGAAGGTGAAAGAATGGACGAAATGTAACACCCCAAACTAGGCGGATATTACAGTGCCGTGAATCCCCGACTGGGACCCACCAGGCAAATGAAAATGATGAATTAAATAATATAATTGCAGTACCGAACCACATTATATTACCAAGTACTCCGATGAGGAGTTTAAGTACATTACACCAAGACAAAACAGAATACTAGTATATTTTATATGGAGATAAAATACACCACCCTGAACAAATAAGCATTTCAAACGGAATTTTTGCAGCGGAAAAATACAAATGACGGAATAACTGAAACGACTGAAATGACTGAAACAAACGAAATGACTGGGGCCCCTACTAGTATCACTGGGACTCCTCGCCGTCAGCATGCTCTTCCCGTGCCTTTGCCTTGCCGTGACCTGAAAACAAAATCCCCCAACGGGCCGATACGTAACAACAATCCTCAAGAGTTGAAATTACACAATCATGAATTAATGAAGTTATGAATTATTTTAATTATGAATTACGCTGAAGAGGAGTATCATAGTACGCCCGTAATGTTCTGTGTAAGTGTACAACACCCGTCCGTGTACCTAATTAGTCTCACGGTGTAACGCTTTCCCGTGTGCACGGTCTAATGTATCGGTGAACCCAATACAATAACCATCGTGTGCCCGACTAAAAATTCCACACAGCCACACCCGGCCACGCAATATGAACCCAGAAGGTCATATGAACGAGAATGAACGTAATGAATATCAATGAATAAATAATAATCTGACAAAGTCAAGAATGACTCACCGAGATGAGGGTAATAATGAAATGAATGATAGCTCAACAAAAAGATTGGAACCGTCGTTCCTTATGACTGAAGTGATTAATTGACATTAACAAGTTTTAATATGATTAATACAATGATGAATGAGTTATGATTATGAATGATCAACAACAAAAGGTATGAATATCCTTTTAACCGAGTAAGAATTAACTTACTCAATACCAATGAAGAAGGTCCGTCCACGAACAACGTCCTAAGTGAAATACCGGTCGCTCGAACAACCTTGAATAACAATCATTACCAACAATCGTTCAATACACGCATCAAGCAACAAAACACGACTAACCCAAAGGTCGAAACAATGATAATCAAACTCATTGGGGCATTCTAACGACTACGTAACCAACCACACGACTTCAAAAATATCCAATCCCGAATATGTCGAAACCAACACTAAAATGAGTATTTCGAACTAACAAAACGCCTCAATGATATCAATAATCCATTAGGAATCCATAATTCATGATTACAACAACATCAATCGGAAAATCCCCAATTAACCGAAGTCAACCCCAAAGGTTCTTGAAATAATTCCGAAAATAACCATTAAATCCGTAAGAATATACTTATCCAAGGTAGATAATCCATATCTAACATATTCCAATGATAATCCAAGCTTACACGAAGAAATCGGAAGGAAAACCCAAAAATCCGAAATTCTAGATCCAAGAGATTAATACCTTTGATTCGATGTGATGAAGATGATGAAATGATGATCAATCCGGAATATGAGCTTGAAGATGATGATTGATGATTACACCTCGAAGAATCCTCTCCGAAACGCTCGAAATCGCCCAAAAATGCCGAAGGAGTGAAATGAGATGAATAAATGACGAAGTCTGACTAACTGTCCAATTTATAGTCGATCGGGTTAGCGTGCGCTAGCCCTTGAGCGTAGCGTGCGCTAACGAGTAATTTGGGTAGTCCAGTACCCACTGTCCGAACACGGTAGCGCGCGCTACGTACCTTCTTGTAGCGTGCGCTACGGCCATTTTACTAGCGTGCGCTAAGATCCATTATTAGCGTGCGCTAACGAAATATTGATGCCCGATCGGGAGTCCGTAAAAGCCTCGCCTCGATTCGACCTCGATAGCGTGCGCTACAACCATTGTTTAGCGTGCGCTAATATATCGGTTGCGACGCTAACAACACACATAGCGTGCGCTATGAAATAATCGATGCGATCCGGTAGCCTTGGACTCAACTCGATCCGTCCTTAGCGCGTTACACCTCATATTAGCGTGCGCTACTTCAACCGCTAGCGCGCGCTACTTACCAATCGTGGCGTGCGCTACTTATACTCACTGCGGTCCAAGACCTTTCCGGATCGCAGCCAAGGTAACCTTAGCGTGCGCTAAGGTGAGTGGTAGCGTGCGCTACCTATACCCAATTAGCGTACGCTAAATGGAGTATGTAGCGTGCGCTACTCCTCACGCATACCGCAACGAAATGACAATGATGATAAACACGGCACGAAACTCCAATCAGATTAGTGATGAATGACGATTGATACACGACACAATTACTCTGAATGATGAATACCATGACTGAATATGAGTGACAAATGATCAATGATGAATGAAATTACTGAGTATCAATTACTGAATGATAAATACTGAATGATAATTATAGTGTGATAATTACTGAGTTACAACTGGGTATTACATACACCCCCCCTTAAAAGAGTTTCGTCCCCGAAACTAAGGGTCAAAACAACTCGGGATAACTCTCCCACATACTATCCTCGGTTTCCCAAGTAGCCTCTTCGACTCCGTGTCTAGACCACTGAATTTTAACCAAAGGAATCGTCTTATTTCTCAACTGTTTGATTCGCCGCTCTAAAACTCGTATAGGACGCTCCTCATATGAATGATCGTCGGCGATCTCGATTTCATCGAACTGAAGTATGTGACTCGGGTCGGCAACATACTTCCGCAACTGCGAGACATGAAACACATTATGAATTCGGCTCAACGCCGGAGGTAAAGCCAATCAATAAGCTAACTCGCCCACTCGATCCAAAATCTCGAACGGTCCAATGAATCTCGGACTCAACTTCCCCCTCTTCCCAAAACGGAAAATACCACGACTCGGGAATACCTTGACCAACACATGGTCGCCAGCCTCGAACTCTAATGGTCGACGACGGTTATCTGCATATGATTTCTATCGACTCTGAGCTGTCAACAAACGACTCCTGATCAAAGCTACCTTCTCACGGGCGGCTATAAGCATATCGGGCTTGGTGCCCAATGATTCTGATAGGTCGTCCCAACACAACGAAGATCGACAACGACGACCGTACAAGGCCTCGTAAGGTGCCATCTTAATCGAAGCATGCCAACTATTATTATACGTGAACTCGATCAATGGTAGTTGGGCTTCCCAATCGTCTTTCCAATCGAGGACGCATGCTCTCAACATGTCCTCTAATGTCTGAATGGTCCTCTCTGATTGTCCGTCGGACCGAGGATGAAAAGCTGCGAGATTAAGCTGGGTTCCCATAGCACGATGAACTGATTTCCAAAAATGAGACACAAACCGTCCGTCACGATCGGAAACGATACTTTTAGGAGTACCGTGAAGTCTCACTATCTCTTTGATGAAAAGCTGGGCAAGTCTCTCGGGACCCCATGTATCCTTGATCTCAAGGAAATGAGCTGATTTAGTTAAGCGGTCCACGATCACCCAGATCGTATTCATGCCACGACGACTCGTCGGCAAACTCGTGATGAAATCCATAGAAATGTCTTCCCACTTCCATTCGGGAATGGGAAGAGGTTTCAGCATACCCGCCGGTCGCTGATGTTCAATCTTAACTTGTTGACAGGTTAAGCATCTCGAAACAAATTCTGCGACTTCTCGCTTCATATTACTCCACCAGTAATTTTGTTTCAAGTCCTTGTACATCTTGCTAGACCCCGGATGAACGGAATAAGGGGTAGCATGAGCTTCTTTCAAAATTGAGTTTTTCAACTCGTCATTCGCCGGTACGCACAACCGATTCTTAAACCTCAAAAGTCCATCCTCGTGGACCACAAATCCAGGGGCTTTCCCCTGAGCCACATCCTCTCGGATGCGCAACAATGATGGGTCCAAACTCGATTCTCTCGGATTTCCTCCTCGAGTGACGATGAAATCTCTAACATACAAAGTCGCCTTTGAACTCGCTGAAGCGGACCTCGATCTCGGATCTAAGGAATTCCCTGAAGCTCCTTCGAGCCGTTAAACGGCAAGCATCCGCTCCCGAACGGACTTACGACTCAAGGCATCGGCGACAACGTTCGCCTTGCCCGGGTGGTAGAGGATCTCAATATCATAATCCTTGATTAATTCCAACCACCGTCTCGACGCATATTTAACTCCTTCGAGTAAATATATACTTTAAGCTCTTATGATCGGTGAATATCGGCAGTAACGCCATAAAGATAATGATGCCAAATTTTCAAAGCGAACACCACTACCGCTAGCTCCGTGTCGTGGGTCGGATAATTAACCTCGTAAGGTCTCAATTGCCGTGAAGCATAGGCAATAACCTTCCTGATTCGCATGAGTACACATCCGAGACCCTGTCCGGATGCATCACTATAAACTACAAATCCTTCCGTCCCCTGCGGCAAGGAAAGTACAGGTGCTGACATTAACCGGCTCTTGAGTTCCTCAAAACTCCGTTGACACGCGTCGGACCACGTGTATTTCTTATCTTTCCGCAGAAGGTTCGTTAAGGGTTGAGCGATTCTAGAAAATCCTTCCACAAACCGCCGATAATAACCCGCTAATCCGAGAAAACTTCAGATTTCCTTAACTTTCTTCGGAGGTAGCCAATCCCGAATGGCCTACGTCTTCTGAGGATCGACACGAACTCCGTCTGATGAAATTACATGTCCGAGAAAAGTCACTTCGGACATCCAGAACTCACATTTGGAAAACTTCCCAAAAAGTTGTTCTCGTCTCAACACGTCGAGCACTTGATGAAGGTGAAACTCGTGTTCCTCCCGGTCACGAGAATAAATCAAAATGTCATCGATGAAGACAACAACAAACCGATCCAAAAAGTCGATGAAGACCCGATTCATTAACTCCATGAATACCGCAGGTGCATTAGTCAATCCGAACGGCACAAACTCATAATGACCATAGCATGTTCGAAACGCCATCCTCGCGATATCCGACTCTCGAATCCGCAACTGATGATATCCAGATCTTAAGTCGATCTTGGAAAATACTGAAGCTCCCTGAAGTTGATCTAAGAGATCATCAATAGGGGGTAAGGGATACTTATTCTTGATTGTCACCCTGTTCAACTCCCGATAATCAATACATAAGCGAAATGAACCATCCTTCTTCCTGACAAACAACACTGGTGCTCCCCACGGGGACGCACTCGGTCGGATATAACCTTTCTCGAATAACTCTTCAAGTTGGTTCTTTAACTCCTGCATTTCGGTCGGGGCCATCCGTGCGGTGTCTTCGATATCGGGGACGTACGGGCTCCAACTCAATCGTGAATTCCACATCCCTCTGTGGAGGCAAACCAGTAACTCGTTTGGAAAACATCGGCATATTCCCTCACCAGGAATATACGTCAACATTATCGATGACTTCTCGGTTTTGGCCATATAGCACCAATAACCGACACATCCCGATTGAGTAATCTTCTGCTTTCATCAAATTAATGACCTTACGAGCAGTGGGATTACCTCCCCGAAACACACATTCCACCCCATCGTGCAAATGATAGTGACCACACGCTACGGACACTAATGATGGCATCATGACGATCCATCCATCAATGCCCAAGATGACGTCGTCTCTCGGCAAATCTACCACGATTAGGTCCGCCGCCATACACGACCATGAAATCAATCGACAATTACGAATCTCACGACACGATAATTCGTCTACCATCGTAGTCCAATGACATACGGCTCACAACTAGTAGCACTACCTGACGTAGTCTACTCAAACATGACTCGGAAATGAATGAATGCGATGCACCGTATCAAAAAGGGTACACACAAAGTTGAGATAGAATATCGAGTGTACACGAGATCATTCGGCCTCTGGATCATCGGTCTTCTTCATCTCATAAATCCGGGCTTGCTAGTCCCGCACTGCACGCCCGTCGATGGCTAAAAGCTCCACCTTTAGTCGCTCCGTCATTTTAAACGACGCCGATTGAGTGGCTCGATTCGAACGGCTGATCGCTAGGTGCACGAGATGACGTCTCGAGTAGGTTTGGAGTCCCTACGGCAAAACGGGCCTTATGCCCGGCAATCCCACAATTATGACACGTGATAGTGCATCGAGGACACTTGGTACCGAGGTGACCAAGCTCCCCACGGTTGTAGCAATTGATGGCCGAATCGGCCGCTCGTGATCGAGATTCCGCGGGTTTAGACGACACCGGAGGTCGCTCGAAAGCAGAGCCCGCACGGGGTTTCTTGAAGGTTGTCGGACCGCCTTGATCGATTACGATTCTTCGATTTCTTGCTAGCGCATTTAAGGTTGCCGCTTAGCAATTTCCTTAGCGGTAAGCTCATAAGTGAGAGCTTTCTCAATGAATTCAGCCAACGTGGTGCAATTATGATTAAGTAACTGAAGTCTCATACGGGGTTTCAGCCTCTTGCTGAAATATTTGATCTTATCCGCCTCTGAATGAATGATGGATGAGGCGAAAGGAAGAAGTTCCTGAAATTTCTCGGCAATGGCGAGAACATCCTCGTCTGTTGAGGGGTCGGGGGTGAGCAATTCCGACAGCTTGGCCTCTCTGAGTGGGGCCGGATAATACCTCTCCATCATGAGAGTCTTGAACTGATCCCAAGTACAAGATCCTTCGGTGGGCTTCAACGATAACCACCAAGAATGTGCGCTCTTACCCAGGTAGTAAGCCGCAACAGAAACTTTGTGTCCTTCGGGACACTCTACCATAGCAAACAATTTCTCGAAATGCTCGAGCCAATGAATGATATCTGCCGGCTCAGACGAGCCCTCAAACGTAGGTGGCCTCTGGCGAGAGATATCGCCGATGATATTACTCACATTCCTCTCTTGCCTCTGAGGTGGCGGCGGAGGAGCTCGCCGATTCCCGATTGACGGAGTTATGCATCGTCTCCATCAATCGAGCCATCTCGGGTCATTTGGGCCATCATGCCCCGCATAAAAGCGAGTGGGTCAACCCGACACCCTCGACCGAGCCGTGTCCTGTACGACTCCGATAGTGAATGATCGCGTCCAGGTGAATGAGTGGCAGCGTCGCTGCTCGATGAGTTAGCGTTATTCCTGGCATTTGCACGTGTATTCGCACGAGTTCTCGGGATTCGGCCCGCTCCACGGCCTCGTCCTCCACGTCCTCTGCCAGCCCCTTCCATACTGAAGTGGAAAGTCTTATGATGATTATATATCTCGCATGAGTATCACATTATGATTATATTATGAAATGACGAGAATGAGCATACGCGCTCAAATATAGCGATTACATGAATGATTAATTGACGTGACATGATTATCCGATGAAGTTACTGAAATGATTATCTTGAATGAGTTAACAAGATTAATGATTCGATCTTCCTGATCAACAACTGAACAATGAAATGAATTGACTGATTACTGAGTTAACCTGATCGTCCCGGTCAAAATGACAATGATGATTGAGGATTGTTAACTGATGAATTATGAATGAATGATTAATGCCAGAAATTATACCATGGCATTAGAAATCTTACAGTTCTTGGTCTGATTGGCTCGGCATTTGCACAGGTCACACGTGACGCGAAAGTCCAATGATACTAGTCCGATGACGATGATTTCAAATGAGACATGACTTGGAGGGTAGTATTCAAAACCACTCTCCAATACCAACTCTGTAACACCCCAAACTAGGCGGATATTACAGTGCCGTGAATCCCGATTGGGACCCACGTGCAAATGAAAATTATGAATTAAATAATATAATTGCGATCGAACCACATTATATTACCAAGTACTCCGATGAGGAGTTTAAGTACATTACACCAGGACAAAACAGAATACTAGTATATTTTATATGGAGATAAAATACACCACCCTGAACAAATAAGCATTTCAAACGGAATTTTTGCAGCGGAAAAATACAAATGACGGAATAATCAAACGATCAAATGATCAAAACAAACGAAATGATCGGGGCCCCTACTAGTATCATCGACTCTCACCGTCGCATGCTCTTCCCGTGCCTTTGCCTTGCCGTGACTAAAACAAAATCCCCAACGGGCCGGGCCATACGTAACAACAATCCTCAAGAGTTGAAATTACACAATCATGAATTAACTGAAGTTATGAATTATTTTAATTATGAATTACGCTGAAGAGGAGTATCATAGTACGCCCGTAATGTTCTGTGTAAGTGTACAACACCCGTCCGTGTACCTAATTAGTCTCACGGTGTAACGCTTTCCCGTGTGCACGGTCTAATGTATCGGTGAACCCAATACAATAACCATCGTGTGCCCGACTAAAAATTCCACACAGCCACACCCGACCACGCAATATGAACCCAGAAGGTCATATGAACGAGAATGACCGTAATGAATATCGATGAATAAACAATAATCTGACAAAGTCAAGAATGACTCACCGAGATGAGGGTAATAATGAAATGAATGATAGTTCAACAAAAAGATTGGAACCGTCGTTCCTTATGACTGAAGTGATTAATTGACATTAACAAGTTTTAATATGATTAATACAATGATGAATGAGTTATGATTATGAATGATCAACAACAAAAGGTATGAATATCCTTTTAACCGAGTAAGAATTAACTTACTCAATACCAATGAAGAAGGTCCGTCCACGAACAACGTCCTAAGTGAAATACCGGTCGCTCGAACAACCTTGAATAACAATCATTACCAACAATCGTTCAATACACGCATCAAGCAACAAAACACGACTAACCCAAAGGTCGAAACAACGATAATCAAACTCATTGGGGCATTCTAACGACTACGTAACCAACCACACGACTTCGAAAATATCGATCGAATATGTCGAAACCAACACTAAAATGAGTATTTCGAACTAACAAAATGCCTCAATGATATCAATAATCCATTAGGAATCCATAATTCATGATTACAACAACATCAATCGGAAAATCCCCAATTAACCGAAGTCAACCCCAAAGGTTCTTGAAATAATTCCGAAAATAACCATTAAATCCGTAAGAATATACTTATCCAAGGTGGATAATCCATATCTAACATATTCCAATGATAATCCAAGCTTACACGAAGAAATCGGAAGGAAAACCCAAAAATCCGAAATTCTAGATCCAAGAGATTAATACCTTTGATTCGATGTGATGAAGATGATGAAATGATGATCAATCCGGAAGATGAGCTTGAAGATGATGATTGATGATTACACCTCGAAGAATCCTCTCCGAAACGCTCGAAATCGCCCAAAAATGCCGAAGGAGTGAAATGAGATGAATAAATGACGAAGTCTGACTAACTGTCCAATTTATAGTCAGTCCAGGTTAGCGTGCGCTAGCCCTTGTGCGTAGCGTGCGCTAACGAGTAATTTGGGTAGTCCAGTACCCACTGTCCGAACACGGTAGCGCGCGCTACGTACCTTCTTGTAGCGTGCGCTACGGCCATTTTACTAGCGTGCGCTAAGATCCATTATTAGCGTGCGCTAACGAAATATTGATGCCCAGTACTGGAGTCCAGAAAACTGTCTGCCCTCTAATCTGACCTCGATAGCGTGCGCTACAACCATTGTTTAGCGTGCGCTAATATATCGGTTGCGTACGCTAACAACACACATAGCATGCGCTATGAAATAATCCAGTGCAGTCCAGTAGCCACTGGACTCAACCTGATCCGTCCTTAGCGCGCGTTACACCTCATATTAGCGTGCGCTACTTCAACCCGCTAGCGCGCGCTACTTACCAATCGTAGCGTGCGCTACTTATAACTCACCTGCAGTCCAGTACCTTACGGATGCGGCCAAGGTAACCTTAGCGTGCGCTAAGGCTGAGTGGTAGCGTGCGCTACCTATACCCAATTAGCGTACGCTAAATGGAGTATGTAGCGTGCGCTACTCCTCACGCACAGCTCACAACGAAATGACAATGATGATAAACACGGCACGAAACTCCAATCAAATTAGTGATGAATGACGATTGATACACGACATAATTACTCTGAATGATGAATACCATGACTGAATATGAGTGACAAATGATCAATGATGAATGAAATTACTGAGTATCAATTACTGAATGATAAATACTGAATGATAATTATAGAGTGATAATTACTGAGTTACAACTGGGTATTACACGAAATGCTTCATAATACCCGTTTATCCCTTATATAGTATACATTACTAGCGAGCGCTAAACCTTATGTTTAGCGTGCGCTACGGCCTTAGCGTGCGCTAACTGACCTTTGTTAGCATGCGCTATCGCGGTCCATAGACTACTGTCTGGCTTCGTACATGAGTTTACGTACGTAATGCCCATGCATTAGCGTACGTAACTTACACTATCTAGCGTACGCAAGTCCTTGCATTTAGCGTGCGCTAATATCAGTTGACTCGTTTGTCTGTATGCTCCGAAGACTGGTCCACACGCCGAAAGTGCTGACGAGGATAAGATTCCTTTTTGTCCGATATACAGTTAGCGTGCGCTAATCAACATGCATTAGCGTGCGCTAACACTACATTACAACATCCGTTGACTTACCAGAACGTGCGCCGAAAGTGGCCTGGTCCACACGCAGATTCCTTCCGACCTGACTGCATTAGCGTGCGTTATCTTATATCCGTAGCGTGCGCTAAACCTGCACGATAGCGTGCGCTACTCATGATTATTAGCATGCGCTAATAATGTTACACTTAGCCATTTTCAGCTATTCTTGTCCAATCGTCTCAACATACAGAATACGAACATACGGCATACTGAATACATATACTTCTTACATCCAATTGTCGACCAAGTACGACAATTATACCAATCTGAGATGTCTTGGTCCTTCAATTATTTTACCCATCTTGCATGATTCCACATTTGTACAACATAACTCGGATAAAATAATCTTAAACAACGATAGTGGAAATTAGGATATTACATACTACACCACTTAAAATAAGTTTCGTCCTCGAAACTTGCAATCCGTCATAAAAACAAACAAATCGTTCAACCAAAATATCCCGAAACCATCACGACAACGATCAATCATCATTATTACCGAATAACCAAAATAGCATACTTACATATGCGCCAAGTCGACGCTCTCCTGAGATACTAGCAAGTGACTTCACTGTAAAGCTTCAACACGCTTACGATCACAATTCCATGAATCTCAACAAAAATATAACATCTTCGGAAGAAATAATCTATCCATTTCAAATCATGTCTGCTTGATTACACAATCAAGTCCAAATCCTGATACAAATCAATAATACACGATACATCTGTGAAACAACTGCCCAACACAATGGCAACGAATCCCGAAATATCAACACAAAATCTGAACGCTCAGATGATCACCAGCAATGATCAACCCGTAAATTAATCGAGAATATCATTGACATGATGAACTCTAATATGACCAATCCAAAGGTCGAAATGCAATCGAGAATATCATCACCATGATAAACTCCAACACGGTCAACACGGAACCACGAAAACAGATATACGAAAGAATAGCATTCTCAAAACGACAAACCAATCACATACAGTGGATCTCAATAAACACACCTGACTGTCGAACATACTCCTCGGCATACGAACAACTAATCATAAACCGACAAACATATCCAATCATACATGGAGTGGGAACGACCACTCAATATCAAAAAAAACCACCAGCATGGGGTCACCCTCCCCAAATCTACACTTACAAAGAAATCATTCAAAATTCACTATGATAAAATCGCACTAATACCGTACCAACGGAATCACATAGCACACATGTCCCGGTTTCACAAAATCCACAGTTCCAAAATTACATCCTGTGCATGAATCTACAACACGCAGCATATCTCTCTCATTCGATAGATCAACCGATCATCTCTGGATAACCAAACTGCCATACTAAAGTTCGAATCTCTTTTCCTCGTACCATACTGATGTCTTATCCAGTTCGTGAATCTCATTCAGAACTTCACCACGATATGCATTATGCATTAAATGCGTATGTACATCAATCACATTTTCAAAACCAGTTTGAAATCATATAATCTTGTCAAGGAGACAAATTTTCGAAAGTTCTTTCAAAAATTTCAAAACTTGAAACATAAATTTTGGTAAGACCACCAAATCAATTCTCGAAAAATAAACTGGCTCGCTGGTGCCAAGTATTTGATAACAGTTTCCTTCGAATCCACACGATTTTGAAGTTTTAAAATGAAAATTATGCAAATGATTGACCACATCCGTACTCCTATATACCAATCCGGCTCGTCACAAATCCCACTGATATTCCATCATAAAACTACACGATAGAATCCAAAATCTCAATGTATAGACTCGACAAAAACTCCTTTTTCCACATATGACTCACAACGTCAACCATTTTTCATCTGGATCACCTCAATTATGCTATGACAATGCCTTGAAACAAATCAACACAACGAAAGACTTCCCGAGAAGTTTCATTTGAACAAGTAAATCAAAGCGTGACAGAAGCGAAATAGGTAAATGATTGATAAAGTATTTTACAAGTCTCGGGAGTTTTTAAGAAAACAGAAAAGTCTTTTGAAATATTAGGGTCTCAGCCCGTATCTCGTTCCGCATTACAAGAAGTTTAAAAAGTAGGAAACTCTTTTTCGGACCCCAAGTCCTGAGTTATAAAACAATTTCAAAAATCTATTGGGTCTCGGCCCAAAAATCATTTACGGTAAAACATCTGTAAAACATTCATTTTGAAAAGTATCATTTCCAAATGCTCAAAAACAGTTCATATTTCTCAAGATGAACTAACATGACTACATGTTCTCCTGAACAATCCACAATATTTCTCTCAAATGCAAAACTCCGTTCCAAAACTTAATCGACATATTGATTTCCAACATCATAACTTCTCAAGATCATCAATCCTGTCCCAACTCTGTCATCTTATACTGTAACGCATAATATCTTTCTGAACCTCAGAACATATCAACTTAGAACGACAATATATCTCAATGCAATTCAAAAATCCAATACTTACAGATCGTGAATCCGACGATTCCCCGTGATACTGGCACATGTCTCGACTCAAGAAAATACTCGACACAGATATTTTCTAAACACACATTTTGCAAACTCAGTTCAACTCAGGAAAACAACACAGCTCTATCTGAAGAAACACGTTAACACCATTTGAAAAAAGTTACAACAATCCCAGTACCACACAGGTAAATCACCTAACGCACAAGCCCGAGTGAACAACAATAACCTAGAGCTCAAACACTTGTCAAACGACAACTCGAATGACATGACAAAAGCACGACCCAACTCGACCCGACTGCCTAGGTTTTCACAACCTAAGCTCTGATACCATATTCTGTAACACCCCCAGATTTAACCGGAAATATTACAGCGCCGTGGGCCCCGAGATGGAACCCACAAGGCTAAAAGAAATTTTGGCAAACATTTACAAATGCCCAAGAGGTTAACGACGGTACTATCTTTAAAAATTCACGAAGACTTATAAAATCCATTTATCAAAAACCGTCGTGAAAACTCATTTGAAATCTCAAGGCCAAACAGCCGACACTCAAAAGTTTAGAAAACGATTTCCAAAGTAACCTCAGTTACTAGATACCAAAAGAGGATTTCAAAATACTCACGCAGCGGAAAAAGACCAACCATAAAGATACTCTAGCAGCGGAATACAAGAACCAATCAAGAAACTCAATGCACACAACATGTCCTAGCCAGTATCCTCCGGGAAGCTCATCTCTTCACGACCGCTACAAGCTCGATACTCCGAGAACCTAAAAAGAAATCCCATGACGGGGTCAGCCATAATATCCAACAATGATAACCGTCACATCACATTAATAATTACATATCAATGGAAATACTAAGTAAGAATACGACCAATGTAATCTTACCGTTGTAACTTTACGAGAATCCACGATTCGTATCCTTAACAACACATTAAGATAATACCGAAATATCTGTATGGTATCTCAACAATACTCAAGGTTCTCAAAACATTATCATAACTCGCGATACGGAAATTATACCAACTCTGGCCAATTCAATCCGTCGGATAACGTCGACAATTCCAATACGATAATCGATTGTCCATCAAAGACAAGTATCAAGGAAATACGGAACATACCTCAAGATACGAAATACCGTTACCATAACGTCAGTCTAATCCGAGATCAGATCCACACAACATACGGACATGGTCCTAACACAAGACCTACAAATGCATACTCATATGACCACGTCAATATGATCACAACAATAATGACAATGTATACTTATGGCAAACCCATAATATACATATTCACAACAACAATACATGGCAATCCGATGATCCAACGTTCACTGCCTAGATCCCCCGATGATCCCATCAGACCAACCCGAGGTGGAAAACCCGTCCGTTCATTCCAGCGCACGCTAGCATAGATCCCCCGATGATCCCGTCGGACCAACCCGAGGTGGACATACAACAACAATGCACAAATGCATATAACAATGATACACAATGCATGACAACAACGATACACGCATGTATCACACCATGATCGACATGAAATGACAAAAATGATTAGAGTACTTGCCCCGAGTCCTTCGAGAACGATCTCAATGTCTAAACCATCACGAACCACTATCCTCAATACTCGACGGTCCAAAGTATCACGGATTGCAGATAATTCATATCTCCGTTTTTATCACGATATATCCTCGATATACAAGTATACCAATAACAAAAGTAAATCATATACATTATGATTTAGATTCCCAAAACTCGAATATGATTTATAATCCCAAGTCTCCTGTGATTACGATTATAAACATTGCTATACGAATTATAAACGAATGAAACGGAAACTATTCATTAAATACTATAAACTGAGTAAGTAATAACTTACTTCGATACCGATACAATGACGAGGAAGCTGTTTACCAAATCCATTGCCGTCATCTACAAGTTCCTCAGTCCTGACCAAAGCAATCAACGAACATTCTCGAGCTCGACCGCAACACACGGTTGTAATCACTGATCAATATTCTCAACCTATTACAGTAATCGATAGACAACAAGTTCGACAACAATTAACAATCGATAAAACCAATTCACAAACCCAACGGCTCGACAATATCTCGATTAAACACTAGTCGAATCAATCCTACTCAAACCAACACGAATTTACAACCACAACACGAAAATCGCACTTTACGCCTTCTTAGCGCACGTTAATCACCTAATGTTGCGTGAGCTAAGTTGTTCCTGTTAGCGCGCTAGGCGATAAGCGTGGCGTGCGCTAATCCGTCTGAGATGCATGTTTTTCAGATACCGATCAACTTATGGCGATTTCAAGAACACTAAGTGATTCTGAATCATGTTCAAAGCTATCAAAACAATGAAATCCGATATCCTTTAACATATAAACAATCATCCAACTTATAATCCAAGTTCTATATCCATATATCATCTTCCTTAATATTAATACACGAAACGTCAAGAACGTAACCACACTTCCTTAATCTTCCATTACAAAGAGTAATCATCTACAATAACATCAACATCCGAAACTGAGGAGAAGGATTAATCCACTTATCTCAAGAAAACGAACGACACAATCCAAATCACAAGAATCATATTAATATCATCATACTCCGGTAATCCATCTCGTAATCATGCTTGTCAACTTGTTTATGTAATAATCATCAACTCAAGAACATCAACATTCAATCCAAAACGAAATCCAAATATGAAGAGTGATTACCTTTATGAAGGAATGGATTGATTTCCAAGGTTGAATCCATTTCCAAGAATCACCAATGATTTCAAGAACAAAGCTTTAATCCATGAATTCCATCTTTAATCTTGTTAAAGATCACCACCTCACCGTGTTTGGGAACCTCAAGAACCTCCCAAAGCTCTCTCTATCGACTGAAGGTGAAAGAATGGACGAAATGCTTCATAATACCCGTTTATCCCTTATATAGAATACATTACTAGCGTGCGCTAAACCTTATGTTTAGCGTGCGCTAACTGACCTTTGTTAGTGTGCGCTATCGCGGTCCATAGACTACTGTCTGGATTCGTACATTAGTTTACGTACGTAATGCCCATGCATTAGCGTACGTAACTTACACTATCTAGCGTACGCAAGTCCTTGCATTTAGCGTGCGCTAATATCAGTTGACTCGTTTGTCTGTATGCTCCGAAGACTGGTCTACACGCCGAAAGTGCTGACGAGGATAAGATTCCTTTTTGTCCGATATACAGTTAGCGTGCGCTAATCAACATGCATTAGCGTGCGCTAACACTACATTACAACATCCGTTGACTTACCAGAACGTGCGCCGAAAGTGGCCTGGTCCACACGCAGATTCCTTCCGACCTGACTGCATTAGCGTGCGTTATCTTATATCCGTAGCGTGCGCTAAACTTGCACGATAGCGTGCGCTACTCATGATTATTAGCGTGCGCTAATAATGTTACACTTAGCCATTTTCAGCTATTCTTGTCCAATCGTCTCAACATACAGAATACGAACATACGTCATACTGAATACATATACTTCTTACATCCAATTGTCGAACAAGTACGACAATTATACCAATACCGATGTCTTGGTCCTTCAATTATTTTACCCATACTGCATGCATTCCACATTTGCATACAACATAACTTCGGATAAAATAATCTTAAACAACGATAGTGGAAATTCGGATATTACATACTACACCACTTAAAATAAGTTTCGTCCTCGAAACTTGCAATCCGTCATAAAAACAAACAAATCGTTCAACCAAAATATCCCGAAACCATCACGACAACGATCAATCATCATTATTACCGAATAACCAAAATAGCATACTTACATATGCGCCAAGTCGACGCTCTCCTGAGATACTAGCAAGTGACTTCACTGTAAAGCTTCAACACGCTTACGATCACAATTCCATGAATCTCAACAAAAATATAACATCTTCGGAAGAAATAATCTATCCGTTTCAAATCCTGTCTGCTTGATTAGACAATCAAGTCCAAATCCTGATACAAATCAATAATACACGATACATCTGTGAAACAACTGCCCAACACAATGGCAACGAATCCCGAAATATCAACACAAAATCTGAACGCTCAGATGATCACCAGCAATGATCAACCCGTAAATTAATCGAGAATATCATTGACATGATGAACTCTAATATGACCAATCCAAAGGTCGAAACGCAATCGAGAATATCATCACCATGATAAACTCCAACACGGTCAACACAGAACCACGAAAACAGATATACGAAAGAATAGCATTCTCAAAACGACAAACCAATCACATACAGTGGATCTCAATAAACACACCTGACTGTCGAACATACTCCTCGGCATACGAACAACCAATCATAAACCGACGAACATATCCAATCATACATGGAGTGGGAACGACCACTCAATATAAAAAAAACCACCAGCAAGGGGTCACCCTCCCCAAATCTACACTTACAAAGAAATCATTCAAAATTCACTATGATGAAATCGCGCTAATACCGTACCAATGGAATCACATAGCACACATGTCCCGGTTTCACAAAATCCACAGTTCCAAAATTACATCCTGTGCATGAATCTACAACACGCAGCATATCTCTCTCATTCGATAGATCAACCGATCATCCCTAGATAACCAAACTGCCATACTAAAGTTCGAATCTCTTTTCCTCGTACCATACTGATGTCTTATCCAGTTCGTGAATCTCATTCAGAACTTCACCATGATATGCATTATGCATTAAATGCATATGTACATCAATCACATTTTCAAAACCAGTTTGAAATCATATAATCTTGTCAAGGAGACAAATTTTCGAAAGTTCTTTCAAAAATTTCAAAACTCGAAACATAAATTTTGGTAAGACCACCAAATCAATTCTCGAAAAATAAACTGGCTCGCTGGTGCCAAGTATTTGATAATTGATTTCTTTCGAATCCACACGATTTCAAGTTTTAAAATGAAAACTATGCAAATGATTGACCACATCCGTACTCCTATATACCAATACGGCTCGTCACAAATCCCACTGATATTCCATCATAAAACTACACGATAGCATCCAAAATCTCAATGTATAGACTCCGACAAAAACTCCTTTTTCCACATATGACTCACAACGTCAACCATTTTTCATCCTGGATCACCTCAATTATGCTATGACAATGCCTTGAAACAAATCAACACAGCGAAAGACTTCTCGAGAAGTTTCATTTGAACAAGTAAATCAAAAATGCGACAGGCAGAAACGAAATAGGTAAATGATTGATAAAGTATTTTACAAATCTCGGGAGTTTTTTAAGAAAACAGAAAAGTCTTTTGAAATATTAGGGTCTCAGCCCGTATCTCGTTCCGCATTACAAGAAGTTTAAAAGTAGGAAACTCTTTTCGGACCCCAAGTCTGAGTTATAAAACAATTTCAAAAATCTATTGGGTCTCGGCCCAAAATCATTTACGGTAAAACATCAGAAACATTCATTTTGAAAAGTATCATTTCCAAATGCTCAAAAGCGATTCATATATCTCAAGATGAACTAACATGACTACATGTTCTCTGAACAATCCACAATATTTCTCTCAAATGCAAAACTCCGTTCCAAAACTTAATCGACATATTGATTTCCAACATCATAACTTCTCAAGATCATCAATCTGTCCCAACTCTGTCATCTTATCTTGTAACGCATAATATCTTTCGAACCTCGAACATATCAACTTAGAACGACAATATATCTCAATGCAATTCAAAATCCAATACTTACGGATCGTGAAGCCGACGATTCCCGTGTAATCTTGGCACATGTCTCGACTCAAGAAAATACTCGACACGAGATATTTTGAAACACACATTTTGCAAACTCGGTTCAACTCGGAAAACAACACGGCTCTATACGAAGAAACACGTTAACACCATTTGAAAAAGTTACAACAATCCCAGTACCACACTTTGGTAAATCACCTAACGCACAAGCCCGAGTGAACAACAATAACCTAGAGCTCAAACACTTGTCAAACGACAACTCGAATGACATGACAAAAGCACGACCCAATTCGACCCGACTGCCTAGGTTTTCACAACCTAAGCTCTGATACCATATTCTGTAACACCCCCAGATTTAACCGGAAATATTACAGCGCCGTGGGCCGAGATGGAACCCACAAGGCTAAAAGAAATGTTTGCAAACATTTACAAATGCCCAAGAGGTTAACGACGGTACTATCTTTAAAAATTCACAAAGACTTATAAAATCCATTTATCAAAAACCGTCGTGAAAACTCATTTGAAATCGCAAGGCCAAACAGCCGACACTCAAAAGTTTAGAAAACGATTTCCAAAGTAACCTCAGTTACTAGATACCAAAAGAGCATTTCAAAATACTCACGCGTGGAAAAGACCAACCATAAAGATACTCTAGCAGCGGAATACAAGAACCAATCAAGAAACTCAATGCACACAACATGTCCTAGCCAGTATCCTCCGGAAAGCTCATCTCTTCACGACCGCTACAAGCTCGATACTCCGAGAACCTAAAAAGAAATCCCACGACGGGGTCAGCCATAATATCCAACAATGATAACCGTCACATCACATTAATAATTACATATCAATGGAAATACTAAGTAAGAATACGACCAATGTAATCTTACCGTTGTAACTTTACGAGAATCCACGATTCGTATCCTTAACAACACATTAAGATAATACCGAAATATCTGTATGGTATCTCAACAATACTCAAGGTTCTCAAAACATTATCATAACTCGCGATACGGAAATTATACCAACTCTGGACAATTCAATCCATCGGATAACGTCGACAATTCCAATACGATAATCGATTGTCCATCAAAGACAAGTATCAAGGAAATACGGAACATACCTCAAGATACGAAATACCATTACCATAACGTCAGTCTAATCCGAGATCAGATCCACACAACATACGGACATGGTCCTAACACAAGACCTACAAATGCATACTCATATGACCACGTTGTAACACCCCCAGATCCGAACGGGAATATTACAGCGCCGTGGGCCCCGAGATGGAACCTACAAGGCATAAGGAAATTTTCGCAAACATTTACAAATGCCCAAGAGGCTAACGACGGTATTATCTATTAAAAACATTCGAAGATTTATAAAACTCGTTTATCAAACCGTCGTAAAAACTCATTTGAAACCACAAGGCCCAAAATGCCAAAACTCAACAGTTTAAAAACACATACGTTAAGCTATCGTTTACACGTACCGACAGAATAGATTTAGAAAATGATTGCCAAAGTAACCTAAGTTACCAGATACCAAAAAGGTCATTTAAAAATACTCACGCAGCGGATAAAGACAAACAATTAAAATACTCTAGCAGCGGAATACAACAACTGATCAGAAACTCAAAACACAAATACATGCCCTTGCCAGTATCCTCCGGGAAGTTCATCTCTCCACGACCGCTACAAGCTTGATAATCCAAGAACCTAAAAAGAAAGCCCACGACGGGGTCAGCCATAATATCCAACAATGATAACCATCACATCTCATCAATAATTACAAATCAATGGAAATACTAAGTAAGAATACGACCAATGTAATCTTACCGTCGTAACTTTACGAGAATCCACGATTTGTATCCTTGACAACACATTAAAATAATACCGAAATATCTGTACGGTATCTCAACAATACTCAAGGTTCTCAAAACATTATCATAACTCGCGATACGGAAATTATACCAACTCTGGCCAATTCAATCCATCGGATAACATCGACAATTCCAATACGATAATCGATTGTCCATCAAAGACAAGTACCAAGGAAATACGGAACATACCTCAAGATACGAAATACCATTACCATCACGTCAATCTAATCCGAGATCATATCAACACAACATACGGACATAGTCCTAACACAAGACCTACAAATGCATACTCATATGACAACGTCAATATGAGCACAACAATAACGACAATGTATACTTATGGCCACCCATAATATACATATGCAAAATAACAACAACATATGGTAATCCAACGATCCAGCGCACACAGCTATAGATTCCCATGATGATCCCATCGGACCAACGCATGGTGGCATTACCTGTCCAACGATCCAGTGCACACAGCTATAGATTCCCATGATGATCCCGTCGGACCAACGCATGGTGGACATATGACAACAATGCACAACTGCACAAAACAACAGTGCACAATACACGACAACAACAATGCACAAATGCATGACAACAACGATACACGAATGTATCACAACATGATCGACTCAAATGATAAAAATGATTAGAGTACTTGCCCCGAGTCCTTCAAGAATGATCTCAATGCCTAAACCATCACGAACCATTATCCTCAATACTCGACGGTCCAAAGTATCACGGATTGCAGATAATTCATATCTCCGTTTTTATCACGATATATCCTCGATATACAATTATACCAATAACAAAAGCAAATCATATACATTATGATTTAGATTCCCAAAACTCGAATATGATTTATAATCTCAAGACTCCTGTGATTACGATTATAAACATTATTATACGAATTATAAACGAATGAAACGGAAACCATTCATTAAATACTATAAACTGAGTAAGTAATAACTTACTTCGATACCGATACATTGACGAGGAAGCTGTTACCAAATCCATTGCCGTCATCTACAAGTTCCTCGGTCCCGACCAAAGCAATCAACGAACATTCTCGAGCTTGACCGCAACACACGGTTGTAATCACTGATCAATATTCTCGACCTATTACAGTAATCGATAGACAACAAGTTCGACAACAATTAACAATCGATAAAACCAATTTACAAACCCAACGGCTCGACAATATCTCGATTAAACACTAGTCAGATCAACCCTACTCAAACCAGCACGAATTTACAACCACAACACGAAAATACTGCACTTTCTGCCTTCTTAGCACACATTAATCACCTAACGTAGCGTGCGCTAAGTTGCTCCCGTTAGCGCGCGCTAGGCAGTAAACGTAGCGTGCGCTAATGCTGTACAGATGCATGTTTTTTCAGATACCGATCAACTTATGGCGATTATCAAGAACACTAAGTGATTCTAAACCATGTTCATAGTTATCAAACAACGAAATTCGATATCCTTTAACATACAAACAATCATTCAACTTATAATCCAAGTCCTATATCCATATATCATCTTCCTCAATATCAATATCATGAAACATCAAGAACATAAGAACACTCCCTTAATCTTCCATTACAGAGAGTAATCATCGACAATAACATCAACATCCGAAACTGAGGAGAAGGATTAATCCACTTATCTCAAGAAAACGAACAACACAATTTAAACCACAAGAATCATATCAATATCTTCATATCAACAATAACATCATCATAATCCGGTAATACATCTCATAATCATGCTTATCAACTCGTTTATGTAATAATCATCAACTCAAGAACATCAACATTCAATCCAAAATGAAATCCAAAGATGAAGAGTGATTACCTTTATGAAGGAATGGATTGATTTCCATGGTTGAATCCATTTCCAAGAATCACCAATGATTTCAAGAACAAAACTTTAATCCATGATTTCTATCTTAATCTTGTTAAAGATCACCACCTCACCGTATTTGGGAACCTCAAGAACCTCACAAAACTCTCTCTATTGACTGAAGGTGAAAGAAAGGACGAAATGCTTCATAATACCCGTTTGTCCCTTATATAGAGTACATTACTAGCGTGCGCTAAACCTTATGTTTAGCGTGCGCTACGGCCTTAGCGTGCGCTAACTGACCTTTGTTAGCGTGCGCTATCGCAGTCCAGAGGCAACTGTCTTACTGTATGAAGTGATTTACGTACGCAATGCCCATGCAATAGCGTACGTAAATGCCTCTATTTAGCGTACGCAAGTGTCTTACCTTAGCGTGCGCTACTCATAGTTGACTCGTTTGTCTGTATGCTCCGAAGACTGGTCCACACGCCGAAAGTCTTGCGAGGATAAGATTCCTTTTTGTCCGATATACGATTAGCGTGCGCTAATCAACATGCATTAGCGTGCGCTAACACTACATTACAACATCCGTTGACTTATCGAACGTGCGCCGAAAGTGGCTCGGTCCACGCAGATTCCTTCCGATCATTCGCATTAGCGTGCGTTATCTTATATCCGTAGCGTGCGCTAAACACGCGATAGCGTGTGCTACTCCCGATTATTAGCGTGCGCTAATAATGTTACACTTAGCCATTTTCAGCTATTCTTGTCCAATCGTCTCAACATACGAATACGAACATACGGCATACCGAATACATATACTTCTTACATCCAATTGTCGACCAAATCGACAATTATACCAATCTGAGATGTCTTGGTCCTTCAATTATTTTACCCATCCGTATGCATTCCATCTTTGTACAACATAACTCGGATAAAATAATCTTAAACAACAGTAGTGGAAATTCCGGATATTACACACGTCAATATGATCACAACAATAATGACAATGTATACTTATGGCAAACCCATAATATACATATGCACAACAACAATACATGGCAATCCGATGATCCAGCGTTCACTGCTTAGATCCCCCGATGATCCCGTCAGACCAACCCGAGGTGGAAAACCCGTCCGTTGATCCGGTATGCGCTAGCATAGATCCCCCGATGATCCCGTCGGATCAACCCGAGGTGGACATACAACAACAATGCACAAATGCATATAACAATGATACACAATGCATGACAACAACGATACACGCATGTATCACAACATGATCGACATGAAATGACAAAAATGATTAGAGTACTTGCCCCGAGTCCTTCGAGAACGATCTCAATGTCTAAACCATCACGAACCACTATCCTCAATACTCGACGGTCCAAAGTATCACGGATTGCAGATAATTCATATCTCCGTTTTTATCACGATATATCCTCGATATACAAGTATACCAATAACAAAAGTAAATCATATACATTATGATTTAGATTCCCAAAACTCGAATATGATTTATAATCCCAAGTCTCCTGTGATTACGATTATAAACATTGCTATACGAGTTATAAACGAATGAAACGGAAACCATTCATTAAATACTATAAACTGAGTAAGTAATAACTTACTTCGATACCGATACAATGACGAGGAAGCTGTTTACCAAATCCATTGCCGTCATCTACAAGTTCCTCGGTCCTGACCAAAGCAATCAACGAACATTCTCGAGCTCGACCGCAACACACGGTTGTAATCACTGATCAATATTCTCAACCT
Source organism: Orobanche coerulescens (assembly GCA_033398695.1). Lineage (NCBI taxonomy): Eukaryota > Viridiplantae > Streptophyta > Magnoliopsida > Lamiales > Orobanchaceae > Orobanche > Orobanche coerulescens. Next base: position 61,022,580 of record CM065803.1, read on the forward strand.
ATTACAGTAATCGATAGACAACAAGTTCGACAACAATTAACAATCGATAAAACCAATTCACAAACCCAACGGCTCGACAATATCTCGATTAAACACTAGTCGAATCAATCCTACTCAAACCAACACGAATTTACAACCACAACACGAAAATACTGCACTTTCTGCCTTCTTAGCGCACGTTAATCACCTAATGTAGCGTGCGCTAAGTTGCTCCCGTTAGCGCTAGGCAAGAACGTAGCGTGCGCTAATGCCGTATGCATGCATGTTTTTCAGATACCGATCAACTTATGGCGATTTCAAGAACACTAAGTGATTCTGAATCATGTTCAAAGCTATCAAAACAATGAAATCCGATATCCTTTAACATATAAACAATCATCCAACTTATAATCCAAGTTCTATATCCATATATCATCTTCCTTAATATTAATACACGAAACGTCAAGAACGTAACCACACTTCCTTAATCTTCCATTACAAAGAGTAATCATCTACAATAACATCAACATCCGAAACTGAGGAGAAGGATTAATCCACTTATCTCAAGAAAACGAACGACACAATCCAAATCACAAGAATCATATTAATATCAGCATACTCCGGTAATCCATCTCATAATCATGCTTGTCAACTTGTTTATGTAATAATCATCAACTCAAGAACATCAACATTCAATCCAAAACGAAATCCAAAGATGAAGAGTGATTAACTTTATGAAGGAATGGATTGATTTCCAAGGTTGAATCCATTTCCAAGAATCACCAATGATTTCAAGAACAAAGCTTTAATCCATGATTTCCATCTTTAATCTTGTTAAAGATCACCACCTCACCGTGTTTGGGAACCTCAAGAACCTCCCAAAGCTCTCTCTATCGACTGAAGGTGAAAGAATGGACGAAATGCTTCATAATACCCGTTTATCCCTTATATAGAATACATTACTAGCGTGCGCTAAACCTTATGTTTAGCGTGCGCTAACTGACCTTTGTTAGCGTGCGCTATCGCAGTCCATAGACTACTGTCTGGCTTCGTACATGAGCTTACGTACGTAATGCCCATGCATTAGCGTACGTAACTTACACTATCTAGCGTACGCAAGTCCTTGCATTTAGCGTGCGCTAATATCAGTTGACTCGTTTGTCTGTATGCTCCGAAGACTGGTCCACACGCCGAAAGTGCTGACGAGGATAAGATTCCTTTTTGTCCGATATACAGTTAGCGTGCGCTAATCAACATGCATTAGCGTGCGCTAACACTACATTACAACATCCGTTGACTTACCAGAACGTGCGCCGAAAGTGGCCTGGTCCACACGCAGATTCCTTCCGACCTGACTGCATTAGCGTGCGTTATCTTATATCCTTAGCGTGCGCTAAACACCGCGATAGCGTGCGCTACTCATGATTATTAGCGTGCGCTAATAATGTTACACTTAGCCATTTTCAGCTATTCTTGTCCAATCGTCTCAACATACAGAATACGAACATACGGCATACTGAATACATATACTTCTTATATCCAATTGTCGACCAAATCGACAATTATACCAATCTGATGTCTTGGTCCTTCAATTATTTTACCCATACTGCATGCATTCCACGCTGTACAACATAACTCGGATAAAATAATCTTAAACAACGATGAGTGGAAATTAGGATATTACATACTACACCACTTAAAATAAGTTTCGTCCTCGAAACTTGCAATCCGTCATAAAAACAAACAAATCGTTCAACCAAAATATCCCGAAACCATCACGACAACGATCAATCATCATTATTACCGAATAACCAAAATAGCATACTTACGTATGCGCCAAGTCGACGCTCTCCTGAGATACTAGCAAGTGACTTCACTGTAAAGCTTCAACACGCTTACGATCACAATTCCATGAATCTCAACAAAAATATAACATCTTCGGAAGAAATAATCTATCCGTTTCAAATCCTGTCTGCTTGATTAGACAATCAAGTCCAAATCCTGATACAAATCAATAATACACGATACATCTGTGAAACAACTGCCCAACACAATGGCAACGAATCCCGAAATATCAACACAAAATCTGAACGCTCAGATGATCACCAGCAATGATCAACCCGTAAATTAATCGAGAATATCATTGACATGATGAACTCTAATATGACCAATCCAAAGGTCGAAACGCAATCGAGAATATCATCACCATGATAAACTCCAACACGGTCAACACAGAACCACGAAAACAGATATACGAAAGAATAGCATTCTCAAAACGACAAACCAATCACATACAGTGGATCTCAATAAACACACCTGACTGTCCAACATACTCCTCGGCATACGAACAACCAATCATAAACCGACGAACATATCCAATCATACATGGAGTGGGAACGACCACTCAATATAAAAAAAGCACCAGCAAGGGGTCACCCTCCCCAAATCTACACTTACAAAGAAATCATTCAAAATTCACTATGATAAAATCGCGCTAATACCGTACCAATGGAATCACATAGCACACATGTCCCGGTTTCACAAAATCCACAGTTCCAAAATTACATCCTGTGCATGAATCTACAACACGCAGCATATCTCTCTCATTCGATAGATCAACCGATCATCCCTAGATAACCAAACTGCCATACTAAAGTTCGAATCTCTTTTCCTCGTACCATACTGATGTCTTATCCAGTTCGTGAATCTCATTCAGAACTTCACCATGATATGCATTATGCATTAAATGCGTATGTACATCAATCACATTTTCAAAACCAGTTTGAAATCATATAATCTTGTCAAGGAGACAAATTTTTGAAAGTTCTTTCAAAAATTTCAAAACTCGAAACATAAATTTTGGTAAGACCACCAAATCAATTCTCGAAAAATAAACTGGCTCGCTGGTGCCAAGTATTTGATAACAGTTTCTTTCGAATCCACACGATTTCGAAGTTTTAAAATGAAAACTATGCAAATGATTGACCACATCCGTACTCCTATATACCAATACGGCTCGTCACAAATCCCACTGATATTCCATCATAAAACTACACGATAGCATCCAAAATCTCAATGTATAGACTCCGACAAAAACTCCTTTTTCCACATATGACTCACAACGTCAACCATTTTTCATCCTGGATCACCTCAATTATGCTATGACAATGCCTTGAAACAAATCAACACAGCGAAAGACTTCTCGAGAAGTTTCATTTGAACAAGTAAATCAAAAATGCGACAGGCAGAAACGAAATAGGTAAATGATTGATAAAGTATTTTACAAATCTCGGGAGTTTTTTAAGAAAACAGAAAAGTCTTTTGAAATATTAGGGTCTCAGCCCGTATCTCGTTCCGCATTACAAGAAGTTTAAAAAGTAGGAAACTCTTTTTCGGACCCCAAGTCCTGAGTTATAAAACAATTTCAAAAATCTATTGGGTCTCGGCCCAAAAATCATTTACGGTAAAACATCTGTAAAACATTCATTTTGAAAAGTATCATTTCCAAATGCTCAAAAACAGTTCATATATCTCAAGATGAACTAACATGACTACATGTTCTCCTGAACAATCCACAATATTTCTCTCAAATGCAAAACTCCGTTCCAAAACTTAATCGACATATTGATTTCCAACATCATAACTTCTCAAGATCATCAATCCTGTCCCAACTCTGTCATCTTATACTGTAACGCATAATATCTTTCTGAACCTCAGAACATATCAACTTAGAACGACAATATATCTCAATGCAATTCAAAAATCCAATACTTACAGATCGTGAAGCCGACGATTCCCCGTGATACTGGCACATGTCTCGACTCAAGAAAATACTCGACACAGATATTTTCGAAACAAACATTTTGCAAACTCAGTTCAACTCAGGAAAACAACACAGCTCTATCTGAAGAAACACGTTAACACCATTTGAAAAAAGTTACAACAATCCCAGTACCACACTGGTAAATCACCTAACGCACAAGCCCGAGTGAACAACAATAACCTAGAGCTCAAACACTTGTCAAACGACAACTCGAATGACATGACAAAAGCACGACCCAATTCGACCCGACTGCCTAGGTTTTCACAACCTAAGCTCTGATACCATATTCTGTAACACCCCCAGATTTAACCGGAAATATTACAGCGCCGTGGGCCCCGAGATGGAACCCACAAGGCTAAAAGAAATTTTTGCAAACATTTACAAATGCCCAAGAGGTTAACGACGGTACTATCTTTAAAAATTCACAAAGACTTATAAAATCCATTTATCAAAAACCGTCGTGAAAACTCATTTGAAATCGCAAGGCCAAACAGCCGACACTCAAAAGTTTAGAAAACGATTTCCAAAGTAACCTCAGTTACTAGATACCAAAAGAGCATTTCAAAATACTCACGCAGCGGAAAAAGACCAACCATAAAGATACTCTAGCAGCGGAATACAAGAACCAATCAAGAAACTCAATGCACACAACATGTCCTAGCCAGTATCCTCCGGAAAGCTCATCTCTTCACGACCGCTACAAGCTCGATACTCCGAGAACCTAAAAAGAAATCCCACGACGGGGTCAGCCATAATATCCAACAATGATAACCGTCACATCACATTAATAATTACATATCAATGGAAATACTAAGTAAGAATACGACCAATGTAATCTTACCGTTGTAACTTTACGAGAATCCACGATTTGTATCCTTAACAACACATTAAGATAATACCGAAATATCTGTATGGTATCTCAACAATACTCAAGGTTCTCAAAACATTATCATAACTCGCGATACGGAAATTATACCAACTCTGGCCAATTCAATCCGTCGGATAACGTCGACAATTCCAATACGATAATTGATTGTCCATCAAAGACAAGTATCAAGGAAATACGGAACATACCTCAAGATACGAAATACCATTACCATAACGTCAGTCTAATCCGAGATCAGATCCACACAACATACGGACATGGTCCTAACACAAGACCTACAAATGCATACTCATATGACCACGTTGTAACACCCCCAAATCCGAACGGGAATATTACAGCGCCGTGGGCCCCGAGATGGAACCTACAAGGCAGAAGGAAATTTTCGCAAACATTTACAAATGCCCAAGAGGCTAACGACGGTATTATCTATTAAAAACATTCGAAGATTTATAAAACTCGTTTATCAAACCGTGGTAAAAACTCATTTGAAACCACAAGGCCCAAAATGCCAAAACTCAACAGTTTAAAAACACATACGTTAAGCTATCGTTTACACGTACCGACAGAATAGATTTAGAAAATGATTGCCAAAGTAACCTAAGTTACCAGATACCAAAAAGGTCATTTAAAAATACTCAAATGGATAAAGACAAACAATTAAAATACTCTAGCGTGAATACAACAAGCGATCGAAACTCAAAACACAAATACATGCCCTTGCCGGTATCCTCAGGAAGTTCATCTCTCCACGACCGCTACAAGCTTGATAATCCAAGAACCTAAAAAGAAAGCCCACGACGGGGTCAGCCATAATATCCAACAATGATAACCATCACATCTCATCAATAATTACATATCAATGGAAATACTAAGTAAGAATACGACCAATGTAATCTTACCGTCGTAACTTTACGAGAATCCACGATTCGTATCCTTAACAACACATTAAAATAATACCGAAATATCTGTACGGTATCTCAACAATACTCAAGGTTCTCAAAACATTATCATAACTCGCGATACGGAAATTATACCAACTCTGGCCAATTCAATCCATCGGATAACATCGACAATTCCAATACGATAATCGATTGTCCATCAAAGACAAGTACCAAGGAAATACGGAACATACCTCAAGATACGAAATACCATTACCATCACGTCAATCTAATCCGAGATCATATCAACACAACATACGGACATGGTCCTAACACAAGACCTACAAATGCATACTCATATGACAACGTCAATATGAGCACAACAATAACGACAATGTATACTTATGGCCACCCATAATATACATATGCACAATAACAACAACATATGGTAATCCAACGATCCAGCGCACACAGCTATAGATTCCCATGATGATCCCATCGGACCAACGCATGGTGGCATTACCTGTCCAACGATCCAGCGCACACAGCTATAGATTCCCATGATGATCCCGTCGGACCAACGCATGGTGGACATATGACAACAATGCACAACTGCACAAAACAACAGTGCACAATACACGACAACAACAATGCACAAATGCATGACAACAACGATACGAATGTATCACAACATGATCGACTCAATTGATAATAATGATTAGTGTACTTGCCCCGAGTCCTTCAAGAATGATCTCAATGCCTAAACCATCACGAACCATTATCCTCAATACTCGACGGTCCAAAGTATCACGGATTGCAGATAATTCATATCTCCGTTTTTATCACGATATATCCTCGATATACAATTATACCAATAACAAAAGCAAATCATATACATTATGATTTAGATTCCCAAAACTCGAATATGATTTATAATCTCAAGTCTCCTGTGATTACGATTATAAACATTATTATACGAATTATAATCGAATGAAACGGAAACCATTCATTAAATACTATAAACTGAGTAAGTAATAACTTACTTCGATACCGATACATTGACGAGGAAGCTGTTACCAAATCCATTGCCGTCATCTACAAGTTCCTCGGTCCCGACCAAAGCAATCAACGAACATTCTCGAGCTTGACCGCACACACGGTTGTAATCACCGATCAATATTCTCGACCTATTACGATCGATAGACAACAAGTTCGACAACAATTAACAATCGATAAAACCAATTTACAAACCCAACGGCTCGACAATATCTCGATTAAACACTAGTCAGATCAACCCTACTCAAACCAGCACGAATTTACAACCACAACACGAAAATACTGCACTTTCTGCCTTCTTAGCGCACGTTAATCACCTAACGTAGCGTGCGCTAAGTTGCTCCCGTTAGCGCGCGCTAGGCAGTAAACGTAGCGTGCGCTAATGCTGTACAGATACATGTTTTTTCAGATACCGATCAATTTATGGCGATTATCAAGAACACTAAGTGATTCTAAACCATGTTAATAGTTATCAAACAACGAAATTCGATATCCTTTAACATACAAACAATCATTCAACTTATAATCCAAGTCCTATATCCATATATCATCTTCCTCAATATCAATATCATGAAACATCAAGAACGTAACAACACTCCCTAAATCTTCCATTACAGAGAGTAATCATCGACAATAACATCAACATCCGAAACTGAGGAGAAGGATTAATCCACTTATCTCAAGAAAACGAACAACACAATTTAAACCACAAGAATCATATCAATATCTTCATATCAACAATAACATCATCATAATCCGGTAATCCATCTCATAATCATGCTTATCAACTCGTTTATGTAATAATCATCAACTCAAGAACATCAACATTCAATCCAAAATGAAATCCAAAGATGAAGAGTGATTACCTTTATGAAGGAATGGATTGATTTCCAAGGTTGAATCCATTTCAAGAATCACCAATGATTTCAAGAACAAAACTTTAATCCATGATTTCTATCTTAATCTTGTTAAAGATCACCACCTCACCGTATTTGGGAACCTCAAGAACCTCACAAAACTCTCTCTATCGACTGAAGGTGAAAGAAAGGACGAAATGCTTCATAATACCCGTTTGTCCCTTATATAGAATACATTACTAGCGTGCGCTAAACCTTATGTTTAGCGTGCGCTACGGCCTTAGCGTGCGCTAACTGACCTTTGTTAGCGTGCGCTATCGCGTCGCAGGCAATCTTCTTGCATGAAGTGATTTACGACGCAATGCCCATGCAATAGCGTACGTAAATGCCTCTATTTAGCGTACGCAAGTGTCTTACCTTAGCGTGCGCTACTCATAGTTGACTCGTTTGTCTGTATGCTCAGAAGATCGGTCCACACGCCGAAAGTCTTGTGAGGATAAGATTCCTTTTTGTCCGATATACAGTTAGCGTGCGCTAATCAACATGCATTAGCGTGCGCTAACACTACATTACAACATCCGTTGACTTACCAGAACGTGCGCCGAAAGTGGCCTGGTCCACACGCAGATTCCTTCCGACCTGACTGCATTAGCGTGCGTTATCTTATATCCATAGCGTGCGCTAAACCTGCACGATAGCGTGCGCTACTCATGATTATTAGCGTGCGCTAATAATGTTACACTTAGCCATTTTTAGCTATTCTTGTCCAATCGTCTCAACATACAGAATACGAACATACGGCATACTGAATACATATACTTCTTATATCCAATTGTCGACCAAGTACGACAATTATACCAATACAGATGTCTTGGTCCTTCAATTATTTTACCCATCTTATCTGATTCCACGCATACAACATAACTCGGATAAAATAATCTTAAACAACGATAGGGAAATTAGGATATTACATACTACACCACTTAAAATAAGTTTCGTCCTCGAAACTTGCAATCCGTCATAAAAACAAACAAATCGTTCAACCAAAATATCCCGAAACCATCACGACAACGATCAATCATCATTATTACCGAATAACCAAAATAGCATACTTACATATGCGCCAAGTCGACGCTCTCCTGAGAGACTAGCACGTGACTTCACCGTAAAGCTTCAACACGCTTACGATCACAATTCCATGAATCTCAACAAAATATAACATCTTCGGAAGAAATAATCTATCCGTTTCAAATCCGTCGCTTGATTAGACAATCAAGTCCAAATCCTGATACAAATCAATAATACACGATACATCTGTGAAACAACTGCCCAACACAATGGCAACGAATCCCGAAATATCAACACAAAATCTGAACGCTCAGATGATCACCAGCAATGATCAACCCGTAAATTAATCGAGAATATCATTGACATGATGAACTCTAATATGACCAATCCAAAGGTCGAAACGCAATCGAGAATATCATCACCATGATAAACTCCAACACGGTCAACACAGAACCACGAAAACAGATATACGAAAGAATAGCATTCTCAAAACGACAAACCAATCACATACAGTGGATCTCAATAAACACACCTGACTGTCGAACATACTCCTCGGCATACGAACAACCAATCATAAACCGACGAACATATCCAATCATACATGGAGTGGGAACGACCACTCAATATAAAAAAAACCACCAGCAAGGGGTCACCCTCCCCAAATCTACACTTACAAAGAAATCATTCAAAATTCACTATGATAAAATCGCGCTAATACTGTACCAATGGAATCACATAGCACACATGTCCCGGTTTCACAAAATCCACAGTTCCAAAATTACATCCTGTGCATGAATCTACAACACGCAGCATATCTCTCTCATTCGATAGATCAACCGATCATCCCTAGATAACCAAACTGCCATACTAAAGTTCGAATCTCTTTTCCTCGTACCATACTGATGTCTTATCCAGTTCGTGAATCTCATTCAGAACTTCACCATGATATGCATTATGCATTAAATGCGTATGTACATCAATCACATTTTCAAAACCAGTTTGAAATCATATAATCTTGTCAAGGAGACAAATTTTCGAAAGTTCTTTCAAAAATTTCAAAACTCGAAACATAAATTTTGGTAAGACCACCAAATCAATTCTCGAAAAATAAACTGGCTCGCTGGTGCCAAGTATTTGATAACAGTTTCTTTCGAATCCACACGATTTCGAAGTTTTAAAATGAAAACTATGCAAATGATTGACCACATCCGTACTCCTATATACCAATACGGCTCGTCACAAATCCCACTGATATTCCATCATAAAACTACACGATAGCATCCAAAATCTCAATGTATAGACTCCGACAAAAACTCCTTTTTCCACATATGACTCACAACGTCAACCATTTTTCATCCTGGATCACCTCAATTATGCTATGACAATGCCTTGAAACAAATCAACACAGCGAAAGACTTCTCGAGAAGTTTCATTTGAACAAGTAAATCAAAAATGCGACAGGCAGAAACGAAATAGGTAAATGATTGATAAAGTATTTTACAAATCTCGGGAGTTTTTTAAGAAAACAAAAAAGTCTTTTGAAATATTAGGGTCTCAGCCCGTATCTCGTTCCGCATTACAAGAAGTTTAAAAAGTAGGAAACTCTTTTTCGGACCCCAAGTCCTGAGTTATAAAACAATTTCAAAAATCTATTGGGTCTCGGCCCAAAAATCATTTACGGTAAAACATCTGTAAAACATTCATTTTGAAAAGTATCATTTTCAAATGCTCAAAAACAGTTCATATATCTCAAGATGAACTAACATGACTACATGTTCTCCTGAACAATCCACAATATTTCTCTCAAATGCAAAACTCCGTTCCAAAACTTAATCGACATATTGATTTCCAACATCATAACTTCTCAAGATCATCAATCCTGTCCCAACTCTGTCATCTTATACTGTAACGCATAATATCTTTCTGAACCTCAGAACATATCAACTTAGAACGACAATATATCTCAATACAATTCAAAAATCCAATACTTACAGATCGTGAAGCCGACGATTCCCCGTGATAGTGGCACATGTCTCGACTCAAGAAAATACTCGACACAGATATTTTTGAAACACACATTTTGCAAACTCAGTTCAACTCAGGAAAACAACACAGCTCTATCTGAAGAAACACGTTAACACCATTTGAAAAAAGTTACAACAATCCCAGTACCACACTGGTAAATCATCTAACGCACAAGCCCGAGTGAACAACAAAAACCTAGAGCTCAAACACTTGTCAAACGACAACTCGAATGACATGACAAAAGCACGACCCAACTCGACCCGACTGCCTAGGTTTTCACAACCTAAGCTCTGATACCATATTCTGTAACACCCCCAGATTTAACCGGAAATATTACAGCGCCGTGGGCCCCGAGATGGAACCCACAAGGCTAAAAGAAATTTTTGCAAACATTTACAAATGCCCAAGAGGTTAACGACGGTACTATCTTTAAAAATTCACAAAGACTTAAAAAATCCATTTATCAAAAACCGTCGTGAAAACTCATTTGAAATCGCAAGGCCAAACAGCCGACACTCAAAAGTTTAGAAAACGATTTCCAACGTAACCTCAGTTACTAGATACCAAAAGAGCATTTCAAAATACTCACGCAGCGGAAAAAGACCAACCATAAAGATACTCTAGCAGCGGAATACAAGAACCAATCAAGAAACTCAATGCACACAACATGTCCTAGCCAGTATCCTCCGGAAAGCTCATCTCTTCACGACCGCTACAAGCTCGATACTCCGAGAACCTAAAAAGAAATCCCACGACGGGGTCAGCCATAATATCCAACAATGATAACCGTCACATCACATTAATAATTACATATCAATGGAAATACTAAGTAAGAATACGACCAATGTAATCTTACCGTTGTAACTTTACGAGAATCCACGATTCGTATCCTTAACAACACATTAAGATAATACCGAAATATCTGTATGGTATCTCAACAATACTCAAGGTTCTCAAAACATTATCATAACTCGCAATACGGAAATTATACCAACTCTGGCCAATTCAATCCGTCGGATAACGTCGACAATTCCAATACGATAATCGATTGTCCATCAAAGACAAGTATCAAGGAAATACGGAACATACCTCGAGATACGAAATACCATTACCATAACGTCAGTCTAATCCGAGATCAGATCCACACAACATACGGACATGGTCCTAACACAAGACCTACAAATGCATACTCATATGACCACGTTGTAACACCCCCAGATCCGAACGGGAATATTACAGCGCCGTGGGCCCCGAGATGGAACCTACAAGGCAGAAGGAAATTTTTGCAAACATTTACAAATGCCCAAGAGGCTAACGACGGTATTATCTATTAAAAACATTCGAAGATTTATAAAACTCGTTTATCAAACCGTCGTAAAAACTCATTTGAAACCACAAGGCCCAAAATGCCAAAACTCAACAGTTTAAAAACACATACGTTAAGCTATCGTTTACACGCATCCGGCTGAGAATAGATTTAGAAAATGATTGCCAAAGTAACCGAAGTTACGGATACCAAAAAGGTCATTTAAAAATACTCACGCAATGGATAAAGACAAACAATTAAAATACTCTAGCAAATGGAATACAACAAGCGATCGAAACTCAAAACACAAATACATGCCCTTGCCGTATCCTCCGGGAAGTTCATCTCTCCACGACCGCTACAAGCTTGATAATCCAAGAACCTAAAAAGAAAGCCCACGACGGGGTCAGCCATAATATCCAACAATGATAACCATCACATCTCATCAATAATTACATATCAATGGAAATACTAAGTAAGAATACGACCAATGTAATCTTACCGTCGTAACTTTACGAGAATCCACGATTTGTATCCTTAACAACACATTAAAATAATACCGAAATATCTGTACGGTATCTCAACAATACTCAAGGTTCTCAAAACATTATCATAACTCGCGATACGGAAATTATACCAACTCTGGCCAATTCAATCCATCGGATAAAATCGACAATTCCAATACGATAATCGATTGTCCATCAAAGACAAGTACCAAGGAAATACGGAACATACCTCAAGATACGAAATACCATTACCATCACGTCAATCTAATCCGAGATCATATCAACACAACATACGGACATGGTCCTAACACAAGACCTACAAATGCATACTCATATGAAAACGTCAATATGAGCACAACAATAACGACAATGTATACTTATGGCCACCCATAATATACATATGCACAATAACAACAACATATGGTAATCCAACGATCCAGCGCACACAGCTATAGATTCCCATGATGATCCCATCGGACCAACGCATGGTGGCATTACCTGTCCAACGATCCAGCGCACACAGCTATAGATTCCCATGATGATCCCGTCGGACCAACGCATGGTGGACATATGACAACAATGCACAACTGCACAAAACAACAGTGCACAATACACGACAACAACAATGCACAAATGCATGACAACAACGATACACGAATGTATCACAACATGATCGACTCAAATGATAAAAATGATTAGAGTACTTGCCCCGAGTCCTTCAAGAATGATCTCAATGCCTAAACCATCACGAACCATTATCCTCAATACTCGACGGTCCAAAGTATCACGGATTGCAGATAATTCATATCTCCGTTTTTATCACGATATATCCTCGATATACAATTATACCAATAACAAAAGCAAATCATATACATTATGATTTAGATTCCCAAAACTCGAATATGATATATAATCTCAAGACTCCTGTGATTACGATTATAAACATTATTATACGAATTATAAACGAATGAAACGGAAACCATTCATTAAATACTATAAACTGAGTAAGTAATAACTTACTTCGATACCGATACATTGACGAGGAAGCTGTTACCAAATCCATTGCCGTCATCTACAAGTTCCTCGGTCCCGACCAAAGCAATCAACGAACATTCTCGAGCTTGACCGCAACACACGGTTGTAATCACTGATCAATATTCTCGACCTATTACAGTAATCGATAGACAACAAGTTCGACAACAATTAACAATCGATAAAACCAATTTACAAACCCAACGGCTCGACAATATCTCGATTAAACACTAGTCAGATCAACCCTACTCAAACCAGCACGAATTTACAACCACAACACGAAAATACTGCACTTTCTGCCTTCTTAGCGCACGTTAATCACCTAACGTAGCGTGCGCTAAGTTGCTCCCGTTAGCGCGCGCTAGGCAGTAAACGTAGCGTGCGCTAATGCTGTACAGATGCATGTTTTTTCAGATACCGATCAATTTATGGCGATTATCAAGAACACTAAGTGATTCTAAACCATGTTCATAGTTATCAAACAACGAAATTCGATATCCTTTAACATACAAACAATCATTCAACTTATAATCCAAGTCCTATATCCATATATCATCTTCCTCAATATCAATATCATGAAACATCAAGAACGTAACAACACTCCCTAAATCTTCCATTACAGAGAGTAATCATCGACAATAACATCAACATCCGAAACTGAGGAGAAGGATTAATCCACTTATCTCAAGAAAACGAACAACACAATTTAAACCACAAGAATCATATCAATATCTTCATATCAACAATAACATCATCATAATCCGGTAATCCATCTCATAATCATGCTTATCAACTCGTTTATGTAATATCATCAACTCAAGAACATCAACATTCAATCCAAAATGAAATCCAAAGATGAAGAGTGATTACCTTTATGAAGGAATGGATTGATTTCCAAGGTTGAATCCATTTCCAAGAATCACCAATGATTTCAAGAACAAAACTTTAATCCATGATTTCTATCTTAATCTTGTTAAAGATCACCACCTCACCGTATTTGGGAACCTCAAGAACCTCACAAAACTCTCTCTATCGACTGAAGGTGAAAGAAAGGACGAAATGCTTCATAATACCCGTTTGTCCCTTATATAGAATACATTACTAGCGTGCGCTAAACCTTATGTTTAGCGTGCGCTACGGCCTTAGCGTGCGCTAACTGACCTTTGTTAGCGTGCGCTATCGCACCTGCAGGCAAATGTCTTCTCGCATGAAGTGATTTACGTACGCAATGCCCATGCAATAGCGTACGTAAATGCCTCTATTTAGCGTACGCAAGTGTCTTACATTAGCGTGCGCTACTCATAGTTGACTCGTTTGTCTGTATGCTCCGAAGACTGGTCCACACGTCGAAAGTGCTGACGAGGATAAGATTCCTTTTTGTCCGATATACAGTTAGCGTGCGCTAATCAACATGCATTAGCGTGCGCTAACACTACATTACAACATCCGTTGACTTATCAGAACGTGCGCCGAAAGTGGCCTGGTCCACACGCAGATTCCTTCCGATCTGACTGCATTAGCGTGCGTTATCTTATATCCGTAGCGTGCGCTAAACCTACACGATAGCGTGCGCTACTCCTGATTATTAGCGTGCGCTAATAATGTTACACTTAGCCATTTTAAGCTATTCTTGTCCAATCGTCTCAACATACAGAATACGAACATACGGCATACTGAATACATATACTTCTTACATCCAATTGTCGACCAAGTACGACAATTATACCAATACAGATGTCTTGGTCCTTCAATTATTTTACCCATACCGCATGCATTCCACGCTGCATAAACATAACTCGGATAAAATAATCTTAAACAACAGTAGTGGAAATTCCGGATATTACATACTACACCACTTAAAATAAGTTTCGTCCTCGAAACTTGCAATCCGTCATAAAAACAAACAAATCGTTCAACCAAAATATCCCGAAACCATCACGATAACGATCAATCATCATTATTACCGAATAACCAAAATAGCATACTTACATATGCACCAAGTCGACGCTCTCCTGAGATGCTAGCAAGTGACTTCACTGTAAAGCTTCAACACGCTTACGATCACAATTCCATGGATCTCAACAAAATATAACATCTTCGGAAGAAATAATCTATCCGTTTCAAATCCTCGCTTGATTACACAATCAAGTCCAAATCCCGATACAAATCAATAATACACGATACATCTGAAACAACTGCCCAACACAATGGCAACGAATCCCGAAATATCAACACAAAATCTGAACGCTCAGATGATCACCAGCAATGATCAACTCATAAATTAATCGAGACTATCATTGACATGATGAACTCTAATATGACCAATCCAAAGGTCGAAACGCAATCGAGAATATCATCACCATGATAAACTCCAACACGGTCAACACATAACCACGGAAACCGATATAGAGTTCTCAAAACGACACACCAATCACATACAGTGGATCTCAACGAAACACAACCGACTGGTGAACATTCCCCTAGGCATACGAACAAAAAATCGCAAATCGACGAACATACCAATTCATACAAGGAGTGGGAACGACCACTCAATATCCAAAACAACCAGCATGGGGTCACCATCCCCAAATTTACACTTACAAAGAAATCAATCAAAGATCACTATGTTAAAATTGCGCTACTACAAAGACTAATGGAATCACATAGCACATATGTTCCGGTTTCACAATGTCCCAAGTTTCCAAAATAATATTATGTGCATGAATCTACAACACGCAACATATTTCTCTTATCCGATAACTCAACCGATCATCACCGGATAATCAAACTGCCATACTAAAGTTCGAATCTCTTTTCCTCGTACCATACTGATGTCTTATCCAGTTCGTGAATCTCATTCAGAACTTCACCACGATATGCATTATGCATTAAATGCGTATGTACATCAATCACATTTTCAAAACCAGTTTGAAATCATATAATCTTGTCAAGGAGACAAATTTTCGAAAGTTCTTTCAAAAATTTCAAAACTCAAAACATAAATTTTGGTAAGACCACCAAATCAATTCTCGAAAAATAAACTGGCTCACTGGTGCCAAGTATTTGATAACAGTTTCCTTCAAATCCACACGATTTCGTAGTTTTAAAATGAAAACTATGCAAATGATTGACCACATCCGTACTCCTATATACCAATCCGGCTCGTCACAAATCCCACTGATATTCCACCAGAAAACTACACGATAGAATCCAAAATCGCAATGTATAAACTTCGACAAAAACTTCTTTTCCACATATGACTCGCAACGTCAATCATTTTCCATCCTGGATCACCTCAATTATGCTATGACAATGCATTGAAACAAATCAACACAGCGAAAGACTTCCCGAGAAGTTTCTTTTGAACAAGTAATCCAGAACCCCGAAAGGCAGGAACGACATAGATAAACGATTGATAAAGTGTTTTACAAGTCTCGGGAGTTTTTAAGAAAACAGAAAAGTCTTTTGAAATATTAGGGTCTCAGCCCGTATCTCGTTCCGCATTACAAGAAGTTTAAAAAGTAGGAAACTCTTTTTCGGACCCCAAGTCCTGAGTTATAAAACAATTTCAAAATCTATTAGGTCTCGCCCAAAATCGTTTACGGTAAAACATCTCAGAAACATTCATTTTGAAAAGTATCATTTTCAAATGCTCAAAACAGATTCATATATCTCAAGATGAACTAACATGATTACATGTTCTCTGAACAATCCACAATATTTCTCTCAAATGCAAAACTCCGTTCCAAAACTTAATCGACATATTGATTTCCAAAATCATAACTTCTCAAGATCATCAATCCCGTCCCAACTCGTCATCTTAATCTGTAACGCATAATATCTTTCTGAACCTCAGAACATATCAACTTAGAACGACAATAAATCTCAATGCAATTCAGAAATCCAATACTTACAGATCGTGAAGCCGACGATTCCCCGTGATACTGGCACATGTCTCGACTCAAGAAAATACTCACACGTATATTTTCAAAACACACTTTTGCAAACTCGGTCAACTCGAGAAAACAACACGGCTCTATCTGAAGAAACACGTTAATACTATTTGGAAAAGTTTATAACAAGACCAGTACTACACTGGCAAATCGCACAACGCATAAGCCCGAGTGAACAACAAAACTCACGGCTCCAATATTTTTCAATCGACAACTCAAATGACGCGACAGAAACACGACCCAACTCGACCCGACTGCCTAGGTTTTCTCAACCTAAGCTCTGATACCATATTCTGTAATACCCCCAGATCCGAACGGGAATATTACAGCGTCGTGGGCCCCGAGATGGAACCCACAAGGCAGAAGGAAATTTTCGCAAACATTTACAAATGCCCAAGAGGCTAACGATGGTATTATCTATTAAAAACATTCGAAGATTTATAAAACTCGTTTATCAAACCGTCGTAAAAACTCATTACCACAAGGCCCAAAATGCCAAAACTCAACAGTTTAAAAACACATACGTTAAGCTATCGTTTACACGTACCGACAGAATAGATTTAAAAAATGATTGCCAAAGTAACCTAAGTTACCAGATACCAAAAAGGTCATTTAAAAATACTCACGCAGCGGATAAAGACAAACAATTAAAATACTCTAGCAAATGGAATACAACAACCGATCGTAAACTCAAAACACAAATACATGCCCTTGCCAAGATCCTCCGGGAAGTTCATCTCTCCACGATCGCTACAAGCTTGATAATCCAAGAACCTAAAAAGAAAGCCACGACGGTCACCATAATATCCAACAATGATAACCATCACATCTCATCAATAATTACATATCAATGGAAATACTAAGTAAGAATACGACCAATGTAATCTTACCGTCAGAACTTTACGAGAATCCACGATTCGTATCCTTAACAACACATTAAAATAATACCGAAATATCTCATGCGGTATCTCAACAATACTCAAGGTTCTCAAAACATTATCATAACTCGCGATACGGAAATTATACCAACTCTGGCCAATTCAATCCATCGGATAACATCGACAATTCCAATACGATAATCGATTGTCCATCAAAGACAAGTACCAAGGAAATACGGAACATACCTCAAGATACGAAATACCATTACCATCACGTCAATCTAATCCGAGATCATATCAACACAACATACCGACATGGTCCTAACACAAGACCTACAAATGCATACTCATATGACAACGTCAATATGAGCACAACAATAACGACAATGTATACTTATGGCCACCCATAATATACATATGCACAATAACAACAACATATGGTAATCCAACGATCCAAAGACACAAACTATAGATTCCCATGATGATCCCATCGACCAACGCATGGTGGCATTACTCGTCCAACGATCCAAACAAGACACTATAGATTCCCATGATGATCCCGTCGGACCAACGAATGGTGGACATATGACAACAATGCACAACTGCACAAAACAACAGTGCACAATACACGACAACAACAATGCACAAATGCATGACAACAACGATACACGAATGTATCACAACATGATCGACTCAAATGATAAAAATGATTAGAGTACTTGCCCCGAGTCCTTCAAGAATGATCTCAATGCCTAAACCATCACGAACCATTATCCTCAATACTCGGTCCAAAGTATCACGGATTGCAGATAATTCATATCTCCGTTTTTATCACGATATATCCTCGATATACAATTATACCAATAACAAAAGCAAATCATATACATTATGATTTAGATTCCCAAAACTCGAATATGATTTATAATCTCAAGTCTCCTGTGATTACGATTATAAACATTATTATACGAATTATAAACGAATGAAACGGAAACCATTCATTAAATACTATAAACTGAGTAAGTAATAACTTACTTCGATACCGATACATTGACGAGGAAGCTGTTACCAAATCCATTGCCGTCATCTACAAGTTCCTCGGTCCCGACCAAAGCAATCAACGAACATTCTCGAGCTTGACCGCAACACACGGTTGTAATCACTGATCAATATTCTCGACCTATTACAGTAATCGATAGACAACAAGTTCGACAACAATTAACAATCGATAAAACCAATTTACAAACCCAACGGATCGACAATATCTCGATTAAACACTAGTCAGATCAACCCTACTCAAACCAGCACGAATTTACAACCACAACACGAAAATACTGCACTTTCTGCCTTCTTAGCGCACGTTAATCACCTAACGTAGCGTGCGCTAAGTTGCTCCCGTTAGCGCGCGCTAGGCAGTAAACGTAGCGTGCGCTAATGCTGTACAGATGCATGTTTTTTCAGATACCGATCAATTTATGGCGATTATCAAGAACACTAAGTGATTCTAAACCATGTTCATAGTTATCAAACAACGAAATTCGATATCCTTTAACATACAAACAATCATTCAACTTATAATCCAAGTCCTATATCCATATATCATCTTCCTCAATATCAATATCATGAAACATCAAGAACGTAACAACACTCCCTTAATCTTCCATTACAGAGAGTAATCATCGACAATAACATCAACATCCGAAACTGAGGAGAAGGATTAATCCACTTATCTCAAGAAAACGAACAACACAATTTAAACCACAAGAATCATATCAATATCTTCATATCAACAATAACATCATCATAATCCGGTAATCCATCTCATAATCATGCTTATCAACTCGTTTATGTAATAATCATCAACTCAAGAACATCAACATTCAATCCAAAATGAAATCCAAAGATGAAGAGTGATTACCTTTATGAAGGAATGGATTGATTTCCAAGGTTGAATCCATTTCCAAGAATCACCAATGATTTCAAGAACAAAACTTTAATCCATGATTTCTATCTTAATCTTGTTAAAGATCACCACCTCACCGTATTTGGGAACCTCAAGAACCTCACAAAACTCTCTCTATCGACTGAAGGTGAAAGAAAGGACGAAATGCTTCATAATACCCGTTTGTCCCTTATATAGAATACATTACTAGCGTGCGCTAAACCTTATGTTTAGCGTGCGCTACGGCCTTAGCGTGCGCTAACTGACCTTTGTTAGCGTGCGCTATCGCAGTCCAGAGGCAACTGTCTTACTGCATGAAGTGATTTACGTACGCAATGCCCATGCAATAGCGTACGTAAATGCCTCTATTTATCGTACGCAAGTGTCTTACCTTAGCGTGCGCTACTCATAGTTGACTCGTTTGTCTGTATGCTCCGAAGACTGGTCCACACGCCGAAAGTGCCGTGAGGATAAGATTCCTTTTTGTCCGATATACGGTTAGCGTGCGCTAATCAACATGCATTAGCGTGCGCTAACACTACATTACAACATCCGCTGACTTATCGTAACGTGCGCCGAAAGTGGCTCGGTCCACACGCATTCCTTCCGATCCGATCGCATTAGCGTGCGTTATCTTATATCCGTAGCGTGCGCTAAACCTGCACGATAGCGTGCGCTACTCCTGATTATTAGCGTGCGCTAATAATGTTACACTTAGCCATTTTCAGCTATTCTTGTCCAATCGTCTCAACATACAGAATACGAACATACGGCATACTGAATACATATACTTCTTACATCCAATTGTCGACCAAGTACGACAATTATACCAATACAGATGTCTTGGTCCTTCAATTATTTTACCCATACTGTACAGATTCCATGCTGTACAACATAACTCGGATAAAATAATCTTAAACAACAGTAGTGGAAATTCCGGATATTACACACGTCAATATGATCACAACAATAATGACAATGTATACTTATGGCAAACCCATAATATACATATGCACAACAACAATACATGGCAATCCGATGATCCAGCGTTCACTGCTTAGATCTCCCGATGATCCCGTCAGACCAACCCGAGGTGGAAAACCCGTCCGTTGATCCAGCGCACGCTAGCATAGATCCCCCGATGATCCCGTCGGACCAACCCGAGGTGGACATACAACAACAATGCACAAATGCATATAACAATGATACACAATGCATGACAACAACGATACACGCATGTATCATAACATGATCGACATGAAATGACAAAAATGACTAGAGTACTTGCCCCGAGTCCTTCGAGAACGATCTCAATGTCTAAACCATCACGAACCACTATCCTCAATACTCGACGGTCCAAAGTATCACGGATTGCAGATAATTCATATCTCCGTTTTTATCACGATATATCCTCGATATACAAGTATACCAATAACAAAAGTAAATCATATACATTATGATTTAGATTCCCAAAACTCGAATATGATTTATAATCCCAAGTCTCCTGTGATTACGATTATAAACATTGCTATACGAGTTATAAACGAATGAAACGGAAACCATTCATTAAATACTATAAACTGAGTAAGTAATAACTTACTTCGATACCGATACAATGACGAGGAAGCTGTTTACCAAATCCATTGCCGTCATCTACAAGTTCCTCGGTCCTGACCAAAGCAATTAACGAACATTCTCGAGCTCGACCGCAACACACGGTTGTAATCACTGATCAATATTCTCAACCTATTACAGTAATCGATAGACAACAAGTTCGACAACAATTAACAATCGATAAAACCAATTCACAAACCCAACGGCTCGACAATATCTCGATTAAACACTAGTCGAATCAATCCTACTCAAACCAACACGAATTTACAACCACAACACGAAAATACTGCACTTTCTGCCTTCTTAGCGCACGTTAATCACCTAATGTAGCGTGCGCTAAGTTGCTCCCGTTAGCGCGCGCTAGGCAGTAAACGTAGCGTGCGCTAATGCTGTACAGATGCATGTTTTTCAGATACCGATCAACTTATGGCGATTTCAAGAACACTAAGTGATTCTGAATCATGTTCAAAGCTATCAAAACAATGAAATCCGATATCCTTTAACATATAAACAATCATCCAACTTATAATCCAAGTTCTATATCCATATATCATCTTCCTTAATATTAATACACGAAACGTCAAGAACGTAACCACACTTCCTTAATATTCCATTACAAAGAGTAATCATCTACAATAACATCAACATACGAAACTGAGGAGAAGGATTAATCCACTTATCTCAAGAAAACGAACGACACAATCCAAATCACAAGAATCATATTAATATCATCATACTCCAGTAATCCATCTCATAATCATGCTTGTCAACTTGTTTATGTAATAATCATCAACTCAAGAACATCAACATTCAATCCAAAACGAAATCCAAAGATGAAGAGTGATTACCTTTATGAAGGAATGGATTGATTTCCAAGGTTGAATCCATTTCCAAGAATCACCAATGATTTCAAGAACGAAGCTTTAATCCATGATTTCCATCTTTAATCTTGTTAAAGATCACCACCTCACCGTGTTTGGGAACCTCAAGAACCTCCCAAAGCTCTCTCTATCGACTGAAGGTGAAAGAATGGACGAAATGCTTCATAATACCCGTTTATCCCTTATTTAGAATACATTACTAGCGTGCGCTAAACCTTATGTTTAGCGTGCGCTACGGCCTTAGCGTGTGCTAACTGACCTTTGTTAGCGTGCGCTATCGCGGTCCATAGACTACTGTCTGGCTTCGTACATGAGTTTACGTACGTTATGCCCATGCATTAGCGTACGTAACTTACACTATCTAGCGTACGCAATTCCTTGCATTTAGCGTGCGCTAATATCAGTTGACTCGTTTGTCTGTATGCTCCGAAGACTGGTCCACACGCCGAAAGTGCTGACGAGGATAAGATTCCTTTTTGTCCGATATACAGTTAGCGTGCGCTAATCAACATGCATAAGCGTGCGCTAACACTACATTACAACATCCGTTGACTTACCAGAACGTGCGCCGAAAGTGGCCTGGTCCACACGCAGATTCCTTCCGACCTGACTGCATTAGCGTGCGTTATCTTATATCCGTAGCGTGCGCTAAACCTGCACGATAGCGTGCGCTACTCATGATTATTAGCGTGCGCTAATAATGTTACACTTAGCCATTTTCAGCTATTCTTGTCCAATCGTCTCAACATACAGAATACGAACATACGGCATACTGAGTACATATACTTCTTACATCCAATTGTCGACCAAGTACGACAATTATACCAATACAGATGTCTTGGTCCTTCAATTATTTTTGTAATACCCGGTTGTAACTCAGTAATTATCATTCAGTAATTATCACTCAGTAATTATCATTCAGTAATTGATACTCAGTAATCTCATTCATCATTGATCATTTGTCACTCATATTCAGTCATGGTATTTATCATTCAGAGTAATTGTATCGTGTATCAATCGTCATTCATCACTAATCTGATTGGAGTTTCGTGCCGTGTTTATCATCATTGTCATTTTCGTTGCAAGCTGTGCTTGAGGAGTAGCGCACGCTACATACTCCTTTTAGCGTACGTTAATTGGGTATAGGTAGCGCACGCTACCGCCGCCTTTAGCGCACGCTAAGGTTACCTTTGGCCGCATCCAGAAGGTACCGGATGCAGTGAGAATATTTGTAGCGCACGCTACGAGTGGTAAGTAGCGCGCTAACGGGTTGTAGTAGCGCACGCTATATGTGTGGAGTAGCGCCAGGGACGGATCGGGTTGAGTCCGGTGGCTACCGGATCGCACCGGTTAATTCATAGCGACGCTATGCATTGTTGTTAACGACGCAACCGATATATTAGCGCACGCTAAACAATGGTTGTAGCGCACGCTATCGGGTCGATCGAGGTCGAGCAGTTTTACGACTCGATCGGGCGTCAAATATTTCGCTAGCGCACGCTAACAATGGATATTAGCGCACGCTAGTAGTATGGCCGTAGCGCACGCTACAAATAGGTACGTAGCGCGCTACCGTGTTCGGACAAGGTACTGGACTACCCAAATTACACGTTAGCGCACGCTATGCACAGGCTAGCGCACGCTAACCCGGATCGAGTATAAATCGACAGTTTAGTCAGAGTTCGTCATTTTTCATCTCATTTCATTCCTTCGGTAGTTTTGGGCGATTTCGAGCGATTCGGAGAGGATTCTTCGAGGTGTAATCATCAATCATTATCTTCAAGCTCATCTTTCGGATTGATCATCATTTCATCATCTTCATCACATCGAATCAAAGGTATTAATCTCTTGGATCTAGAATTTCGGATTTTTGGGGTTTTCCTTCCGATTTCTTCGTGTAAGCTTGGATTATCATTGGAATATGTTAGTTATGGATTATCTAACTTGTATAAACATATTCCTACGGGTTTAATGGTTATTTTCGGAATTATTTCAAGAACCCTTGGGGTTGACTTCGGTTAATTGGGGATTTTCCGATTGATGTTGTTGTAATCATGAGTTATGGATTCCTAATGGATTATTGATATCCTTGAAAGTGTTTTGATGGTTTGAAATACTCATCTTGGAGTTGGTTTCGATTCATTCGAGCTCGGATATCGTTGTGTCGACGTTTGAGTCGATTATGATCGTTTTTGATTTGCGTAATGATCGGATTATTGGTAATTGTGTTATTCAAGGTTGTTCGAGCGACCGATATTTCATTTAGGACGTTGTTCGTGGACGGACATTCATCATCGGTATTGTGTAAGTTAATTCTTACTCGGTTAAAAGGATATTCATTCCTTTTGTCGTTGTTCATTCATAATCATAACTCATTCATCATTGTATTAATCGTATCAAAACTCGTCATTGTCAATTAATCACCTCAGTCATAAGGAACGACGGTTCCGATCATTTCATTGAGCTATCATTCATTTCACCATCATTCAATCTTGGTGAGTCATTATTCATTTTCATTGTCACTGTTGTCATATTGTGGCATTCCGGGTCATACTGGCGTGCCGGTTGGTATGTGTAGGATTTTCATGTCGGGCACATTATAGTCGTGTGTTGGTTGGTGGCCTCACATTGGACTGTGCACACGAGTCGATTGCTCGTGAGACTGATTAGGTACAAGACCACGCGTGTTTGATCGTTGGTGGCTTGTGCACGGACACATTTCCATCCCGGACGTAGTGTGGCGCCATTCCTTTGAGCCGTATTGATAGTTGATTCATATAGCATGTTTGATTGCGTATGTTTCAACAGAATTATTCATAATTTTAGATATATCATGATTGTGTATTTTCAACCCTTGAGGATTGTTGTTTTGTGTAACTGACCCCGTTAAGGGATATTGTTTTTCAGGTCATGGCAAGGCTAAAGCACGGGGAGAGCACGGTGACGGCGAGGAGTCCCAGTGATACTAGCAGGGGGCCCCAGTCTGTTCAGTCATTTATTCAGTCATTTATGTTTCCTTTATTTATTCCGCTGCAGACATTCCGTTTGAATGCTCATTTCATTCAGTGTTGTGTATTTTATCGTCACATAAAATACACATGTATTCTATTTTATCTTGGGTGTGTTGTATAAAACTCCTCGTCGGAGTAATTGATGTTGTAATGTGGTTCGGTACTACATTTACCTGTGTAATTCATTCATTTTCATTCGCCTGGTGGGTCCCAGTCGGGGGTCCACGGCACTGTAATATCCGCCTAGTTTGGGGTGTTACAGAGTTGGTATCGGAGCGTGGTTTTGAATACTACCCTCCAAGTCATGTCTCATTTGAAATCATCGTCATCGGACTAGTATCATTGGACTTTCGCATCACGTGTGACCTGTGCAAATGCCGAGCCAATCAGACCAAGAACTGTAAGATTTCTGATGCCATGGTATAATTTCTGGCATTAATCATTCATTCATAATTCATCAGTTAACAATCCTCAATCATCATTGTCATTTTGGCCGGACGGTCGAGTTAACTCATTAATCACCAATTCATTTCATTGTTCGATTGTTGATCGGGAAGATCGGATCATTAATCTTGTTAACTCATCCAAGATAATCATTTCATAACTTCATCGAGATAATCATGTCACGTCAATCAATCATTCATGTAATCGCTGTATTTGAGCGCGTATGCTCATTTTCATCATTTCATAATATAATCATAATGTGATACTCATGCGAGATGTATAACCATCATATGACTTTCCACTTCAATATGGAAAGGGCGAGAGGACGTGGAGGACGAGGCCGTGGAGCGGGCCGAATCCAGGAACTCGTGCGAATACCCGCAAATGCCGGGAATAATGCTAACTCATCGGCGGCGATGCCGCCACTCACTCACACGGACGCGATCATTCATCTGTCATGGAGTCGCAGAGACACGGCTCGGTCGAGGAGGGTGTTGGGTCGACCCACTCGCATTTATGCGGGGCATGATGGCCCAAATGACCCGAGATGGCTCGGTTGATGGAGACGATGCATAACTCCGTCAATCAAAATCAGCGAGCTCATCCGCCGCCACCTCGAGAGGCAAGAGAGGTGTAAGCAATATCATTAGCGATATCTCTACCGGCTGACCACCTACTTTTGATGGCTCATCCGAGCCGGCGGATATTGTTCAGGCTTGAGCATTTTGAGAAGTTATTTGCTATGGTGGATTGCCACGAAGGGCATAAAGTTTGATTGCGGCTTACTATCTCGAGTAGCGCTCATTCATGGTGGTTATCGTTGAAGCCCACAGACGGAACATGTACTTGGGATCGATTCAAGACTCTCATGATGGAGAGGTACTATCCGGCCCCACTCGGGAGGCCAAGTTGTCGGAATTACTCACTCGACCTTTCGGCGGATGATGACGTTCTCGCCATCGCCGAAAAATTTCAGAACTTCTTCCGTTCGCCTCATCTATCATTCACTCGAAGCGGACAAAATCAAGTATTTTAGCAAGAGGTGAAACCCCGTATGAGACTTGATTGCTTAATCATAACTGTACCACTGCCGAGTTCATTGAGAAAGCTCTCACTTACGAGCTTACGGCTAAGGAAATTGCTAAGCGGCAACCTTCGTCTGCTAGCAAGAAGTCCAAGAACCGTAATCATCGACGAGTCGTGCCACTTTCAAGAAACCACGTGCGGGCTCTACTTTTTCGAGCGACCTCCCGGCATCTAAACCCGCGGAATCTCGATCGCGAGCGGCGATTCGGCCATCACTTGTTTCAACTGTGAGAGCAGGGTCATTTCGGCACCAAGTGTCAAAGCGATCATCACGTGCCACAATCAGTGGGATTGCCGGGCATAGGGCCGTTTTTGCCGTAGGGACTCTAAACCCACTCCGGTGTCATCTCAGGCCCCAGTCATTCGGTGCAGAATCGGGCTACTCGGTCAGCGTCGTTCAAGACGACAGAGCTAAAGGCGGAGCTAAGAGCTATCGAGGCAGGAGCGTCGGTTCGGGGCAGCAAGCCCCGAATTTATGAGATGAAGAAGACCGATGATCCCGAGGCCCGAATGATCTCAGGTACACTCGATATTCTATCTCAACCTGTGTGTACCCTTTTTGATACTGGTGCATCTCATTCATTCATTTCCGAGTCATGTTTGAGTAGACTACGCCTGGGTAGTGCTACTAGTTGTGAGCCTTATGTCATTGGCCTACGATGGTAGGCAGATTGTCGGAAGTCGTGAGATTCAGAATTGTCCGATTCAGTTTCATGGTCGTGTATGGCCAGCGGACCTAATCGTAGTAGATTTGCCGAGGGACGACGTCATCTTGGGTATTGATTGGATGGATCGTCACGATGCCATCATTAGTGTCCGAAAGCGTTTGGTCACTATCATTTCAGACGATGGAGTCGAATGTGTGTTTCAGGGAGGTAATCCCAGCTGTTCTGGTAAAGTCATTAATTTGATGAAAGCAGTAAGGTTACTCAATCAGGGATGTGTCGGTTATTGGTGCTATATGGCCAAAACCGAGAAATCATCAGTAATGTTAACGGATATTCCGGTGGTGAGGGAATATGCCGATGTTTTTCCAGACGAGTTACCTGGTTTGCCTCCACAGAGGGATGTGGAATTCACGAT
Source organism: Orobanche coerulescens (assembly GCA_033398695.1). NCBI lineage: Eukaryota > Viridiplantae > Streptophyta > Magnoliopsida > Lamiales > Orobanchaceae > Orobanche > Orobanche coerulescens. Next base: position 61,050,885 of record CM065803.1, read on the forward strand.
TGAGTTGGAGCCTGGTACGTCCCCGATATCGAAGGCACCGTACCGGATGGCCCCGACCGAAATGCAGGAACTAAAGAACCAACTTGAGGAGTTGTTCGAGAAAGGTTATATCCGACCGAGTGCGTCCCCGTGGGGAGCACCAGTGTTGTTTGTCAAGAAGAAGGATGGTTCATTCCGCTTATGTATTGATTATCGGGAGTTGAACAGGGTGACGATCAAGAATAAGTATCCCTTACCCCGTATTGACGATCTCTTAGATCAACTTCAGGGAGCTTCAGTATTTTCCAAGATCGACTTAAGATCTGGATATCATCAGTTGCGGATTCGAGAGTCGGATATCGCGAGGACGGCGTTTTGAACACGCTATGGTCATTATGAGTTTGTGGTTATGCCGTTCGGTTTGACTAATGCACCTGCGGTATTTATGGAGTTAATGAATCGGGTCTTCATCGACTTTTTGGATCGGTTTGTTGTTGTCTTCATCGATGACATTTTGATTTATTCTCGTGATCGGGAGGAACACGAGTTTCACCTTCATCTAGTGCTCGACGTGTTGAGACGAGAACAACTTTATGGGAAATTTTCTAAATGTGAGTTCTGGATGTCCGAAGTGACTTTTCTCGGACATGTAATTTCATCAGACGGAGTTCGTGTCGATCCTCAGAAGACGGAGGCTATTCGAGATTGGCTACCTCCGAAGAACGTTAAGGAAATCCGAAGTTTCCTCGGATTAGCGGGTTATTATCGGCGATTTGTAGAGGGATTTTCTCGAATCGCTCAACCCTTAACGAACCTTTTGCGGAAGGATAAGAAATACACGTGGTCCGACGCGTGTCAACGGAGCTTTGAGGAACTCAAGAGCCGGTTAATGTCAGCACCTGTACTCTCCTTGCCGCAGGGGACGGAAGGATTTGTGGTCTATAGTGATGCGTCCGGACAGGGTCTCGGATGTGTACTCATGCAGAACGGGAAGGTTATTGCCTATGCTTCACGGCAATTGAGACCTTACGAGATTAATTATCCGACCCACGACCTGGAGCTAGCAGCCGTGGTGTTCGCTTTGAAAATTTGGCGTCATTATCTTTATGGCGTTACCTGTCAGATATTCACCGATCATAAGAGCTTAAAGTATATATTTACTCAGAAGGAGTTAAATATGCGCCAGAGACGGTGGTTGGAATTAATCAAAGATTATGATATCGAGATCCTTTACCACCCGGGCAAGGCGAATGTTGTCGCCGACGCCTTGAGTCGTAAGTCCGTTCAGGAGCAGATGCTTGCCCGTTTAACTTGATTCGAAGGAGCTTGAGAATTCCTTAGACCCGAGATCGAGGTGCAGCCGGCGAGTTCGGGCGGCTTTGTATGTTAGAGATTTCATCGTCACTCGAGGAGGAAATCCGAGAGAATCGAGTTCGGACCCATCATTGTTGCGCATCCGAGAGGATGTGGCTCGAGGAAAGCCCACGGATTTGTGGTCCACGAGGATGGACTTTTGAGGTTTAAGAATCGGTTGTGCGTGCCGTGAGCACGAGTTGAAAAACTCTATTTTGAGAGAAGCTCATGCTACCCCTTATTCTGTTCATCCAGGGTCTAGCAAGATGTACAAGGACTTGAAACAAAATTCTTGGTGGAGTAATATGAGCGAGAAGTCGCAGAATTTGTTTCGAGATGCTTAACTCACAACAAGTTAAGATTGAACATCGGCGGCCGTGGGTATGCTGAAACCTCTTCCTATTCCCGAGTGGAAGTGGGAAGACATTTCTATGGATTTCATCACGAGTTTGCCGACGAGTCGTCGTGGCATGAACACGATCTGGGTGATCGTGGACCGCTTAACCAAATCAGCTCATTTCCTTGAGATCAAGGAAACGTGGGGTCCCGAGAGACTTGCTCAACTGTTCATCAAAGAGATAGTCAGACTCCACGGTACTCCTAAAAGTATCGTTTCCGATCGTGACGGATGGTTTGTGTCGCACTTTTGGAAATCAGTTCATCGCGCTATGGGAACCCAGCTTAATCTCAGTACCGCTTTTCACCCTCAGTCCGACGGACAATCAGAGAGGACGATTCAGACCTTAGAGGACATGTTGAGGGCATGCGTCCTCGATTGGAAAGACGATTGGGAAGCCCAACTACCATTGATCGAGTTCACGTATAATAATAGTTGGCATGCTTCGATCAAGATGGCACCTTACGAGGCCTTGTATGGTCGTCGTTGTCGATCTCCGTTGTGTTGGGACGACTTATCAGAATCATTGGGCACCGAGCCCGATATGCTTATAGCCGCCCGTGAGAAGGTAGCTTTGATCAGGAGTCGTTTGTTGATAGCTCAGTCGAGAAATCATATGCGATAACCGTAAATCGACCATTAGAGTTCGAGGCCGGTGACCACGTGTTGGTCAAGGTATCCCAGTCGTGGTATCTTCCGTTTTGGGAAGAGGGGAAGTTGAGTCCGTGATTCATTGGACCGTTTTAGATTTTGGATCGAGTAGGCGAGTTAGCTTATAGATTTGCTTTACCTCGGCGTTGAGCCAAATTCATAATGTGTTTCATGTCTCTCGGTGCGGAAGTATGTTGCCGCCGAGTCACATACTTGATTCGGACGAAATCGAGATCGCCGACGATCATCCATATGAGGAGCGTCCTATACGAGTTTTAGAGCGGCGAATCAAGCAGTTGAGGAATAAGACGATTCCTTTGGTTAAAATTCAGTGGTCTAGACACGGAGTCGAAGAGGCTACTTGGGAAACCGAGGATAGTATGCGAGAGAGTTATCTCGAGTTGTTTGACCCTTAGTTTCGGGGACGAAACTCTTTTAAGGGGGGGTGTATGTAATACCCGGTTGTAACTCGAATTATCATTCAAGAATTATCACTCAAGAATTATCATTCAAGAATTGATACTCAGTAATCTCATTCATCATTGATCATTTGTCACTCATATTCAGTCATGGTATTTATCATTTAGAGTAATTGTATCGTGTATCAATCGTCATTCATCACTAATCTGATTGGAGTTTCGTGCCGTGTTTATCATCATTGTCATTTTCGTTGCAAGCTGTGCTTGAGGAGTAGCGCACGCTACATACTCCTTTTAGCGTACGCTAATTGGGTATAGGTAGCGCACGCTACCGCTCAGCTTTAGCGCACGCTAAGGCTACCTTGGCTGCAGTCCAGAAGGTACTGGACTGCAGGTGAGAATATTTGTAGCGCACGCTACGAGTGGTAAGTAGCGTGCGCTAACGGGTTGTAGTAGCGCACGCTATATGTGTGGAGTAGCGCGCGCTAGGGACGGATCAGGTTGAGTCCAGTGGCTACTGGACTGCACCGGGTTAATTCATAGCGTACGCTATGCATTGTTGTTAACGTACGCAACCGATATATTAGCGCACGCTAAACAATGGTTGTAGCGCACGCTATCGGGGTCAGATCAGAGGTCAGACAGTTTTCTGGACTCCAGTACTGGGCGTCAAATATTTCGCTAGCGCACGCTAACAATGGATATTAGCGCACGCTAGTAGTATGGCCGTAGCGCACGCTACAAATAGGTACGTAGCGCGCGCTACCGTGTTCGGACAGTGGGTACTGGACTACCCAAATTACACGTTAGCGCACGCTATGCACAAGGGCTAGCGCACGCTAACCTGGACTGAGTATAAATTGGACAGTTTAGTCAGAGTTCGTCATTTTTCATCTCATTTCATTCCTTCGGTAGTTTTGGGCGATTTCGAGCGATTCGGAGAGGATTCTTCGAGGTGTAATCATCGAATCAAAGGTATTAATCTCTTGGATCTAGAATTTCGGATTTTTGGGGTTTTCCTTCCGATTTCTTCGTGTAAGCTTGGATTATCATTGGAATATGTTAGTTATGGATTATCTAACTTGTATAAACATATTCCTACGGGTTTAATGGTTATTTTCGGAATTATTTCAAGAACCCTTGGGGTTGACTTCGGTTAATTGGGGATTTTCCGATTGATGTTGTTGTAATCATGAGTTATGGATTCCTAATGGATTATTGATATCCTTGAAAGTGTTTTGATGGTTTGAAATACTCATCTTGGAGTTGGTTTCGATTCATTCGAGCTCGGATATCGTTGTGTCGACGTTTGAGTCGATTATGATCGTTTTTGATTTGCGTAATGATCGGATTATTGGTAATTGTGTTATTCAAGGTTGTTCGAGCGACCGATATTTCATTTAGGACGTTGTTCGTGGACGGACATTCATCATCGGTATTGTGTAAGTTAATTCTTACTCGGTTAAAAGGATATTCATTCCTTTTGTCGTTGTTCATTCATAATCATAACTCATTCATCATTGTATTAATCGTATCAAAACTCGTCATTGTCAATTAATCACCTCAGTCATAAGGAACGACGGTTCCGATCATTTCATTGAGCTATCATTCATTTCACCATCATTCAATCTTGGTGAGTCATTATTCATTTTCATTGTCACTGTTGTCATATTGTGGCATTCCGGGTCATACTGGCGTGCCGGTTGGTATGTGTAGGATTTTCATGTTGGGCACATTATAGTCGTGTGTTGGTTGGTGGCCTCACATTGGACTGTGCACACGAGTCGATTGCTCGTGAGACTGATTAGGTACAAGACCACGCGTGTTTGATCGTTGGTGGCTTGTGCACGGACACATTTCCATCCCGGACGTAGTGTGGCGCCATTCCTTTGAGCCGTATTGATAGTTGATTCATATAGCATGTTTGATTGCGTATGTTTCAACAGAATTATTCATAATTTCAGATATATCATGATTGTGTATTTTCAACCCTTGAGGATTGTTGTTCTGTGTAACTGACCCCGTTGGGGGATATTGTTTTTCAGGTCATGGCAAGGCTAAAGCACGGGGAGAGCACGGTGACGGCGAGGAGTCCCAGTGATACTAGCAGGGGGCCCCAGTCTGTTCAGTCATTTATTCAGTCATTTATGTTTCCTTTATTTATTCCGCTGCAGACATTCCGTTTGAATGCTCATTTCATTCAGTGTTGTGTATTTTATCGTCACATAAAATACACATGTATTCTATTTTATCTTGGGTGTGTTGTATAAAACTCCTCGTCGGAGTAATTGATGTTGTAATGTGGTTCGGTACTACATTTACCTGTGTAATTCATTCATTTTCATTCGCCTGGTGGGTCCCAGTCGGGGGTCCACGGCACTGTAATATCCGCCTAGTTTGGGGTGTTACATTTTACCCATACTGTACAGATTCCACGCTGTACAACATAACTTGGATAAAATAATCTTAAACAATAGTAGTGGAAATTCCGGATATTACAGTTCAACGGGCCCAAGGATAAGAAAATGATTTTGAGAGATTATCATTGATAATCATATGTCATATGTTGCATCAGACATGATACATAACATGCATGATTTCTACTTATTGGGCTTTAGCTCACGTAGTTTATGCATTGTAGGTAATTCTGATGCTTGAGTATGTTCCCTCGCTGGATGAGTTGGAGTTCCACTGTTGCTGAGGGTCGATGTACATGGATGACGACATGTCGGGCTTAACCATGGGCTCAACATATTTTCGTTCTTGTTTGTGAACCTTACTTTATAAATATGTATTGCAGTAATGTACTCATATGTTCGAGTGTAGTTGATGGTGTTATGGGTACTTTAAGTTCACTTAGTATGTTTGTTTAACCTGTGAGGTTGTTTAAATATCGTAATGTAAAATAAATGAGTGATTTGGGAAGCTCGAAGTTTTGTTGTTTACTAATCTCTTGTAGTTATAGCTACGGGGATATTGATGTCATGAGTTTGATTCGGAGTGAGACTAGATGTCTCTGTATGATACTTGTGTTGGTTTTATGTCACAGGTTTGGGATAGGTACTAGTTTAGGGGAAACTCTGTCGAGATTTCACCGTAATTTATAAGTACTAATATGATATAAGATAGTGTAAGTTAGGTAGTTAGTGCGGGTCGTTTCATAAGGTGCTCTGACCAACGGTTGATATTTAATTCAAACATGCTAGAGAAAATACATTTAGAGAATTTTGTGCAATGGTTGCAAGCTAAGGTTTGATCCATTGATGTCTTTTTTTTGGACTAATGATTAAACTTCAATGTATACTTGACACAAAACTTGTTGGTTTGGGTTCTTCAGATTAAACTTGACGCTGATAGTACCGGTGTCGAGTCATCTAAAATGCTAAAGTATCTTGTTAAAGGGCCAAGGAATCGTGCAATGTCCCACTCTGGTTTTATTATTAATGGAAACCGCTTTCATACTGTGGACGCTAATGTCTCTACGCAAGACTATAGTGTACACGTACAAGCAAATACTTTATCAAATTATTATGGTATAATCAAACAAATTTTGATCTTAGACTTTTGTAAGTTCATTTTGGCTATATCCTTTTTGATTGGACCAACGTTACTTCTGGTGTGAAGAAAGTATATGGATTCACCTTAGTTAACCTCAATGAAGGTCTAAGTAAAAAAGATCCATTTATTTTAGCATCACATGCTAAACAAGTTTTTTACTCTCGGGATATTGAAAAATCCAGTTGGTATGTCATGATAAAGGCACCACGAAGAGGTTTTGATGATCTGGAACAATTTCATGAGACATTTTATGGTTCTTTTGTTGATCAAGAACCATATGCACTTGACATTGACAATAAGGATAAAGTTGAGTCCTGAGGCAGCATAACTACTGATCCTTTTGTGGTACCACTGTACTAACGTCTGTCGTACTAGAATTTTCTACTTGCATAATATTGACATCTTAGTAATACTTGAAATATTTGTTCATATAAGTAATGATAATTTCATTACATCAATATTTTACTAATGTTTTAGTTATTGTTGTCCTTTACTTAAAATGTGTATTGTAGGTTATATAATGATAATAGTTTGTCCTTCGTGTTTTAGTTATCTAATGAATTTGTTTTCCATGTATATATAGAACTATGGAAACAGTCAGGAAAAGAAATAGAATAAGAGTGCAACTTGAGATTGGCAGAAGTTGTTGCTGATATCCAACAAAAAGGTGATAACGGTGAGCTAACTCCAAATGGTGGCAAAGGGAAAAAAAGAGGTAAAACTACTTTGCAATTTATTCCTACTGGAGAATCAATACGTCAAACCATTGAGTGGAATGAGAGAGGACAACCTGTTGGACCACAATCAGTGAAGTTTAGCTCAGCTGTTGGGTGCATAGTCAGGGAGCAGATGCCGATCAACGTAAAAGACCGGCGTTTAGTTACAGATAAGCCCAAAAATGAGGCTTGGGGTCTTTTGTTGATAATGTTCTTGCATATATTTCTTTTATTTTGTTCCTGCTATAACATTATACAAATAATTTAACCATGTAATTTACCAAGTATTTAATTGGTTCTTTTTAGCTGTTTGTGTGTAGCAACAACATAAGGTGGCTGAGATTCATAAGACATATATCTTCCAACAAATGGGAAGGCTGTGGAGAGCTTACAAGAATGAACTCACTAATAGCATGCTGACTGCTTTAGATTCTCGTCATAGTAGGACAGACATTGCACGACGAATTGGCTCGATTAGGCCTGCTTGTGTGCCACAGAACTAGTGGGATGAATTCGTGCAAGAAAGAAGCTCCCCTGAATGGAGAGTAAGCCAATTTATATTATGTTCGTGTGTTAAAGTAGCAGTGAAATGAAAAATATATGGTACATAATCACTGTTCTCACATCGACGGCTAGTCGATGACTAGTCGTCGACTATTCGACCGTCGCCCAAATTGAAGCAATCGACCACAACTTGTAAAGTAAGTCGACCAGAGGTTTCTACCCATGACCCGACCCGTTACCAGCTGCTGAACCTACCTGACCCAGTCCTTTTTAAAGAGTATTAAGCCTTAAAAGAACCTAAAAACACGACTCGTCTAAGTCCAAGTCGCGACTGCTGCCTCCCAAATCGAAGAATCAGTCATTTCCTTCCAGATCTGGTCATTTTCTTCGAAGCCCAGTGATGTCCATCTCCTGCTTCAGGTATCTTTCCAATCTCCATCTCTATCTTCACACACACACGTGTGTGTGTGTATATATATATATATATATATATATATATATATGTATATATTGTATGCATTATATATAATAATAATTATATATATATATATATTTGTATTATATATCTATTTTAACTACAGTTATTATATATATATATATACACACACACACACTGCCTGCCTATACAGTGATTATATGTATACAATGCAGTAACTATATTATGTATATACACTCACACTGCCTTTTTTTGTGCAGAAAATGGAAAGATATGGAGATGGAGAAGACATTGAGATTGATGAGTTTATACTCATATTTATTATGATATATCGTCTATTATGGATATTTGTCATGGATATTTGTTATTATGTTTAATTATGTCGTACTCATATATTGTAACACCCCAAATACGACGGACATTATAGTGCCGTGGACCCCACACTGGGACCCACCAGGCGATACCAAAACACAATTTAAATATAACATTATCGTGATACCGAATCACAAGACTTACTCCAATTAGGAGTCGACAAATGATACGTCTATTAGTCTCAGAATACACAGGATCCAAATACTAGTATAAACCATACGAAGATGGCATATACTTAACAATAATACAATCGACAATAGTTTAAATGAAACGGAAAGTAACATTACACGGTTTAAGCATAACCGGACAACAAAAGACTTGGGCCCCCCGAACTAGTATCTTTCAAACCCTTCGCCGTCACCGTGCTCTTCCTGTGCCTTGCCTTTGCCTCGACCTAAACTACAACATAAGTATTTCGCCCAAACCACAGGGCCAAATATACATGATAATAATTCTCAAGACGTTATACAATTCATATATATATGATCTCAAGGAAACAACCTCACTATTGAACATACCCCTCGGGCGTATGAACAACTAGTCACAAACCGTCGGACATACCCAATCATACATGGAATATGAACGACCAATCAACATGGCTCAAGACGGACATCACAGTACGCCCGATCCGGAAATGTGTCCGTGCACATGTCCACCCGTTATATGGAATCCAGAATATACGTGAGACGATGTACCTAATTAGCCTCACGAACTACATCTTATGTGCATAGTCCAATACGGAAACATAAGCGTATGACCATATGTGCCTGGCTAAAAATTCTACGCATAACGAATTGGCACGCAGATATGATTCCAGATATGTCACTATACAACATGACGACGAAACTCAATAGATTACACATGCAATCAAGAATCAAGAATCTCACCGAGGTGACAAAATGATCAACGAGACCAACGATACAAAGGTGATGAACTTGGGAATACAATCCCACAGCGAAACGGTACTATGATCAAGAACAATGTCACATTATAAATCATAGATTCATAAAGCATTTCATATACACGAAATGTATAACGTTCACAAGAATTCAATCATCATTATAACCAAGCAAGATAACTTGCCTCAACTCCATAGACGAATAGTCCTTCTTCAAACGAACGAACGGACAGTATCCTCTGTAACACTAACACCCCCAATCCTCTCGGGGATATTACACACCGTAGACTCTTTCCTCAAGGATCTACAGGCTGGTAACTAAAATCAAACATCAAAATATCGCCTTCAAGGTTAAATGACGACCCAGTAGACCGATTAGGTCTTTCAATTAATAAATACAACTCAATCTCAATACATAACTACGCAGGGGTCAAAATACAACATGCTCCCGTACAACGAGGATAATACTGCAGCGGAAATAACTACAACTAAACCAATACAACATCGTACGGGTCCTCATGTGATTAGTATCGATCATCATTCATTATCCTTCGTGCCAACCCTGTGTTATGCACCCCAAAAACTGAATATACCTGTACGCAAAACAGACATCCACCCCCCGATTACTCGGAGGTTAGCAAAATTCCACTGTTTTGCTAGTGCAAGTACAAAGTGCAAGTATGTAATATACTATAATTTCACTATGAATTTTTCGCATTATTTTATCTGGGTTGTACTGTACAGAGTGGGACCGACACGATATGAGTGGATAATTTTGGAAACCGTGACAGTCGTGCCAGTATGTCTATCGAGGTTATTTTGATTCTAGGATATTACATGACTGGTGTGTTTTTCGATCTCGGATATACCGTATGAGTATTTGTATGATTGCCGTACTTGGCCGACAGTTGTAATTGAGGATATCGTGCATCATACGTACCGTATGAGATTATTTTGGGTTGAGTATATGTGTATTTAGTGTGCCGTATGTTCGTATCCGGTATGTCGAGACGGACCGGAACGGTTGGATTTTGGCTAAGTACATAAGGCCATTACGTACGTTAAGTTTATGAGCTAACGTACGCTAAGTTGGTACGTTTTACGTACGTTATGCGTAAGGTATTACATACGTAACAAGAGGAATCGGACAGTTGGGCCCCGTGTCGGCAGCTTTCGTTGCGGATGTGGACAGGTGAGTCAACGGATGGAGTTACGTACGTTATACAGGGTGGATTACGTATGTAATACGAGTATAATATTGTAGCAAGTCAACGTACGTATTACGTACGCAACGGAATAAGTGTTTCGTACATTACGGGGGAGCTGGCCGAGTCGTGGCCGAGAGGACCTGCAGTGGCCGAGCCTGGTCGGCAGTGACTCACAGGGATGGCCGATCACGGTCGGCAGTGACTCGCTGGGGGCAAGGACTGGCCGATAACGTACGTAAGGCTGTGGTCGATTACGGCCGTAAGGGCCAGTTACGTACGTAAGCAGCTGCCGGTTACATACATAAGGGTGTCGTCCAAAATGGACAGTAGGGTAGTCCACGGCTGGTTACATACGTAAGCCACGGCCGGTTACGGCCGTACGGTACCGACAGGTCCCGCCTATATAAGGCCTGGACCGAGTCATCTGCTCATTTTTTCATTTTCCTTCGTTTCTTCACGATTCCTTCAGCAAGAATTGATGGATTTGAGTAAGAACAACGTAGAACAACATGTTTTGGAAGTTTGATTCATGGATTAACATCATCTTCCACCCGGATCGAAGGTAAGAACACATGAACTTTTGGTTTTTGGATGTTCTTGAGGTTTCTTGGTGTTTTGGCCGATTTGATTCATTTTGATTCAGATTAATGATAGAACTTGATTGTATACTCGTAATAATTCAATACTCTTGAAGTTTTGTGGAACAAATTCGAGTATTTCTTCGTTAAACGATTAAATTGGATTATGCCTTCAAAGTGTTCGATGAAATGCCTCAATGAGTAGAACTTAGGAAATTCTATACGTTTTCGTATGAATGGTGATTGAATTGATATTATTGTGATTTAGGAATGAACTTTTGAAAGAGGTTGAATCGGTACCCTTTCCTTTCATTGATTTCTTCACACCGTGTTATTCAAAACGAGTGATTACTTGTGTATTTCATCTTCTAAGAGGTATGTTGGGTGATCCTCTCCTTGAATTAGGATTTTGATGTTATCGTTGAAGAATGATTCGTATGAAGATGATTATGGTTTTGTTGTTACGATTCTTCCGGTTATATGAGCTATATATTGAAGACGTTGTTAGGACTATTGAATATCGAATTTCGGCTTGTATTCATATTGTTAAGAGTTGATACGGTTTGGTTTCGTATGATCGAGATATCCTTGAACTATCGAGTTTGATTAGTTGGTCATTTCGGTTGCTGATTGTTATTGAACGTATCATTAATTGATTATTGCATTAGGTTGCGTTTAGTGATCGTTGATGTTAACCGTTGCGATGCGGTTGAGGTTGGAGAATGCATGAATCGTCTTGGTCGGGGCTGAGGAGCTTGTAGATGAAGACGGCGGGATTGATAGCGGCTTCGTCGAATTGGTATCAAGGCAAGTTATGCTTGCTCAGTTCATAATGTTTAATAAATGATTTCGTTTTCATTTCATTTATGATTCATATAGCAATGGTATTATGGAATATGAATTGTCGGGATGATGGTATGTATATTATGTTTGGACTAAGACAAATCATAACGTATATGATTTTAAGACGTCTAGAGGAAACGGATATGTGAATTAAATTTGGTCTATTGCATGAGAAGTTGGATATCAAGGTTAGTTATCGTGTCGATATTGAACTCGAGATGGTGGTTTGGTATTAGTTATGGACTGTACTTCATTTTGGATTTTTTCGGATAAACTGTGTATTCGTTCAGGGCGGTTGGTCGTAGAAAGGTTAGCGTCTCCAGCTTGAGGTAAATTAATATTGTTAGATTATGATAATCATCATGTTGCATTATTGCATGTGTGTGTTGATATTTCATGTGGTGAGTGTGCACCATCGTTTGTTAGGTTTTGTAATGTGCTCTTTCTTTGAGCTGTAATCTGTTGGGCCGATGTGTTAGGGGATAAGACCTAAATGGCACTTATGTTCCGGCGTATTCCTCTGAGGATACTTTCGTGACCCTTGGTTGCGACCTTGGGGTATTTTGTGATTGCATGAACTGTGTTAGGGGATAAGACCTAAATGGCACCTACGTTCCGGAGTATTCCTGTGAGATGCTTCCGTGACCCTTGGCTGCGGCCTTGGGGTTTATATGTTAATATTATATGCAGTGTTGAGCATGCTATGAACTGTTGTCTGACGGAATACGACATTGTGGTCGTGTCGGTCTTTCATGATCGAGTTATTGTTGCCCTCTTGGAAAATCTTCTGATCCTTGTTGGATATGCGTTTCTTCGAAATTTGTTGTCATGTTGTATCGTGGCATATCTGGAGTCAAATACGTTCTGATCGTTCATGTGTAGGATTTCCGGAACGGGCACGTGTAGCATATGTTGGTTTCAACCTCATATTGAACCCTGCACACGAGACGTACTTCGTGAGGCTGATTAGGTACGAGACTAGACGTGTATTGATCAATACCTGTGGCTGGCTTGTACACGGACACCTATCTGGATTGAGCGTATCGTGACGTCCATCTTGAGTCTTATTGATTGGTTGTTCACAATCCACGTATAACATATCTGTTCGGAATTCGGGTTGTCTTTGTAATTCTGTATATATGATCCGTATATGGTCGAGGATTTTATTCTCTCGTGTATTTATCGCCGTTGAACCTTTACTAATCTCGTTCGGAGTCACCATATCGATGGTCAACTCATTTGATATCGATTCTTTATTAATCTCGTTTGGGGTTCACCATGTCATTGGTAATATCGTTCGCTGTTGATCCTTATTGATTCTGTTTGGCAGTTGTCTCACCGTTGGTATTCTCGGTTATTAGTCCTTGATTGATGTTATTGGAGTTTACCGTGTCGTCGGTGTTCTCGGTTGTTGATCCCTTATTATCGCTATTGGAGTTTACCGTGTCGTCGGTATTCTCGGTTGTCGATTCCTTATTGCTCTTGTTGGAGTTTACCGTATCGTTGGTATTCCCGATTGTTGATCCTTATTGATCTTGTTAGAGTTTACTGTGTCGTCAGTATTCTCGGTTGTTGACCCTTATTGATCTTATTGGAGTTTATCGTACCGTGGGTATTTGTGGTTGTCGATTCTTTATTGATCTCGTTGGAGTTACCGTATTGTTGGCATTCCCGGTGGTTGATCTTTCATTGATCTTGTTGGAGTTACCACATCATGGTATTCTCATTCGTGGTTGATCCTTTGTCGATCTTGTGTGGAGTTATCATGTCATTGGTATTCCGTTTTGATGCATTGGTTGTTTATCATTATTGATTGTGTGAACATTCATGTTTTTCATTGATATCCGGGACTTGCCACTGTCTCGGGACGGTTGGTTTACAGATGTACCGTGTGATATCGGTTTTATCAGAATTGGAATCTGATTGTGCGATCCCGCGGATAGAATCGGACTTGGCCAGATTATTCCATATTGGAGATATGTTTATGTTTGAGAATCTTGGTATCGTTTCGGATACAGCTCAAGTGGTTACTCTTGAATTTATCCGTCACTTAAGAACGCGAGATGTGATTATGGTAAGGATTGATTGATATGAATTGTGATGGGTTGGTAAGGTTATGTCGGTAAGACTACATTGGAATTATTCTTACCTTGTAATTAGATTGATATGTATTGTTTTCGTGATGTGATCGTTATCATTGTTGAGTATTATGGCTGACCCCGTCGTGGGCTTTATCTTTTAGGTACTCGGGGTTCGAGCTAGTAGTGGTCATGAAGGGATGAGCTTTCCGGTGATACTGGCTATGGCGTGGTTGTTGGGATTCGAGTGTCTTTCTGGTTTTTATAATTCCGCTGCAAATGTATTTAATTATGTCTCTATTCGATGCGTGTGAAATTTTATAATGGCTTCAGTATTTTCCAACTCGTGTTTACTCTCTAAATGCCCTTTCCGCGTCTTTGCCTTGTGCTTTTAAATGACATTTTCTGACAGTAAATGGGAACAGCGTTTTTAAAAATATTTGAGTATTTAAAACATTACCGTCATTGGCCTTTTGGCGTTTTTAAACATTTGCGAAAATGATTTTAGCCTTGTGGGTTCCAATATGGGCCCCACGGTGCTGTAATATTCCCGGTCGGTTTTGGGGGTGTTACAGAAGATGGTATCAGAGCTTGGGTTTCGTAAAACCCGGGCGTGTGTGTTATGTGGCTCTACCGGTGCGGTAGTAGCGTGACTTTTGAAAATGATTTTCTGACTTTTGAGTCAAACCGATTTTGGAGGTTTCAAAATTTTTGAAATATTTTCAAATTACTGTATTTGCGATGCCGGTGTGTTGTTAGTGTGTTGAGACTTTGTATGGGAGTCGTATGCTGGTATCACGGAAGATCATCGACTTCACGGACCTGTAAGTACGTTCTTTCAGTTATTTCAGTCTAATGATGATTATTTGAGTATGGTGTCATGATTTTCAGATATTTCGGGATTGAGATACTGATTATGACAGGTGTTGAGTTTCGAGGACGAAACTTATTTAAGTGGGTATATGTAATATCATATAATTTCACTATGAATTTTTCGCATTATTTTATCTGGGTTATACTGTACAGAGTGGGACCGACACGATATGAGTGGATAATTTTGGAAATCGTGACAGTCGTGCCAGTATGTCTATCGAGGTTATTTTGATTCTAGGATATTACATGCTTGGTGTGTTTTTCGATGTCGGATACACCGTATAAGTATTTGTATGATTGTCGTACTTGGCCGACAATTGTAATTGAGGATATCGTGCATCAGACGTACCGTATGAGAATATTTTGGGTTGAGTATATGTGTATTTAGTGTGCCATATGTTCGTATCCGGTATGTCGAGACGGACCGGAACAGTTGGATTTTGGCTAAGTACATAAGGCCATTACGTACGTTAAGTTTATGGGCTAACGTACGCTAAGTTGGTATGTTTTACGTACGTTATGCGTAAGGTATTACGTACGTAACAAGAGGAATCGGACAGTTGGGCCCTGTGTCGGCAGCTTTCGGCGCGGATGTGGACAGGTGAGTCAACGGATGGAGTTACGTAAGTTATACAGGTGTATTACGTACGTAATACGAGTATAATATTGTAGCAAGTCAACATACGTATTACGTACGCAACGGAATAATTGGTACGTACGTTACGGGGCGGCTGGTCGAGTCGTGTCGGAGAGGACCTGCAGTGGCTGAGCCTGGTCGGCAGTGACTCGCAGGGATGGCCGATCACGGTCGGCAGTGACTCGCTGGGGGCAATGACCGATAACGTACGTAAGGCTTTGGTCGGTTACGGCCGTAAGGGCCAGTTACGTATGTAAGCAGCTGCCGGTTACGTTCGTAAGGGTGTCGGCCAAAATAGACAGTAGGGTAGGCCACGGCCGGTTACGTACGTAAGCCACGGCCGGTTACGGCCGTAAGGTACCGATAAGTCCCGCCTATATAAGGCCTGGACCGAGTCATCTGCTCATTTTTTCTTTTTCCTTCGTTTCTTCACGATTCCTTCAGCAAGAATTGATGTATTTGAGTAAGAACAACATATAACAACATGTTTTGGAAGTTTGATTCATGGATTAACATCATCTTCCACCCGGATCAAAGGTAAGAACACATGAACTTTTGGTTTTTGGATGTTCTTGAGGTTTCTTGGTGTTTGGCCGATTTGATTCGTTTTGATTCAGATTAATGATAGAACTTGATTGTATACTCGTAATCATTCAATATTCTTGAAGTTTCGTGGAACAAATTTGAGTATTTCTTCTTTAAACGATTAAATTGGATTATGCCTTCAAAGTGTTCGATGAAATGCCTCAATGAGTAGAACTTGGGAAATTCTATATGTTTTCGTATGAATGGTGATTGAATTGATATTATTGTGATTTAGGAATGAACTTTTGAAGGAGGTTGAATCGGTACCCTTTCCTTTCATTGATTTCTCGCACCGTGTTATTCAAAACGAGTGATTACTTGTGTATTTCATCTTCTAAGAGGTATGTTGGGTGATCCTCTCCTTGAATTAGGATTTTGATGTTATCGTTGAAGAATGATTCGTATGAAGATGATTATGGTTTTGTTGTTACGATTCTTGCGGTTATATGAGCTATATGTTGAAGACATTGTTAGGACTATTGAATATCGAATTTCGGCTTGTATTCGTATTGTTAAGAGTTGATACGGTTTGGTTTCGTATGATCGAGATATCGTTGAACCATTATTGAACGTATCGTTAATTGGTTATTGCATTAGGTTGCGTTTAGTGATCATTGATGTTAACCGTTGCGATGCGGTTGAGGTTGGAGAATGCATGAATCGTCTTGGTTGGGGCTGAGGAGCTTGTAGATGAAGACGGCGGGATTGATAGCAGCTTCGTCGAATTGGTATCAAGTCAAGTTATGCTTGCTCAGTTCATAATGTTTAATAAATGATTTCGTTTTCATTTCATTTATGATTCATATAGCAATGGTATTATGGAATATGAATTGTCGTGGTGATGGTAGGTATATTATGTTTGGACTAAGATAAATCATAATGTATATGATCTTAAGACGTCTAGAGGAAACGGAGACGTGAATTAAATTTGGTCTATTGCATGAGAAGTTGGATATCAAGGTTAGTTATCGTGTCGATATTGAACTCGAGATGGTGGTTTGGTATTAGTTATGGACTGTACTTCATTTTGGATTTTTTTGGATAAACTGTGTATTCGTTCAGGGCGGTTGGTCGTGGAAAGGTTAGCGTCTCCAGCTTGAGGTAAATTCATATTGTTAGATTATGATAATCATCATGTTGCATTATTGCATGTGTGTGTTGATATTTCATGTGGTGAGTGTGCACCATCGTTTGTTACGTTTTGTAATGTGCTCTTTCTTTGAGCTGTAATCTGTTGGGCTGATGTGTTAGGGGATAAGACCTAAATGGCACCTATGTTCTGGGGTATTCCTCTGAGGATACTTTCATGACCCTTGGTTGCGACCTTGGGGTATTTTGTGATTGCATGAATTGTGTTAGTCGATAAGACCTAAATGGCACCTACGTTTCAGAGTATTCCTGTGAGATGCTTCCGTGACCCTTGGCTGCGGCCTTGGGGTTTATATGTTAATATTATATGCATTGTTGAGCATGCTATGAACTGTTGTCTGACAGAATACGACATTGTGGTCGTGTCGGTCTTTCATGATCGAGTTATTGTTGCCCTCTTGGAAAATCTTCTGATCCTTGTTGGATATGTAATACCCGGTTGTAACTCAGTAATTATCATTCACTAATTATCACTCAGTAATTATCATTCAGTAATTGATGCTCAGTAATCTCATTCATTATTGATCATTTATCACTCAGATTCAGTCATGGTATTCATCATTCAGAGTAATTGTATCGTGTATCAATCGTCATTCATCACTAATCTGATTGGAGTTTCGTGCCGTGTTTATCATCATTGTCATTTTCATTGCAAGCTGTGCTTGAGGAGTAGCGCACGCTACATACTCCTTTTAGCGTACGCTAATTGGGTATAGGTAGCGCACGCTACCGCTCAGCTTTAGCGCACGCTAAGGCTACCTTGGCCGCATCCGTAAGGTACCGGGTGCAGTGAGAATATTTGTAGCGCACGCTACGAGTGGTAAGTAGCGCGCTAACGGTTGTAGTAGCGCACGCTATATGTGTGGAGTAGCGCGCTAGGGACGGATCGAGTTGAGTCCGGTGGCTACCGGATCGCACCGGATTAATTCATAGCGCACGCTATGAGTTATATTTAGCGACGCAATCAATATTAGCGCACGCTAATCGCTGTTGTAGCGCACGCTATCGAGGTTAGATCGAGGGCGACGGTTTTACGGACTCCGATCGGGCGTCGAATATTTCGCTAGCGCACGCTAACAATGGATATTAGCGCACGCTAGTAATATGGCCGTAGCGCACGCTACAAATAGGTACGTAGCGCGCTACCGTGTTCGGACAGGGGGTACTGGACTACCCAAATTACACGTTAGCGCACGCTATGCACAAGGCTAGCGACGCTAACCTTGGACCGAGTATAAATTGACGCTTTAGTCGAGTTCGTCATTTTCCATCTCATTTCATTCCTTCGGTAGTTTTGGGCGATTTCAAGCGATTCGGAGAGGATTCTTCGAGGTGTAATCATCAATCATCATCTTCAAGCTCATCTTTCGGATTGATCATCATTTCATCATCTTCATCACATCGAATCAAAGGTATTAAACTCTTGGATCTAGAATTTGGATTTTGGGTTTTCCTTCCGATTTCTTCGTAAGCTTGGATTATCATTGGAATATGTTAGTTATGGATTATCTAACTTGGATAAATATATTCCTACGGATTTAAACGGTTATTTTCGAATTATTCCAAGAACCCTTGGGGTTGACTTCGGTTAATTGGGGATTTTCCGATTGATGTTGTTGTAATCATGAGTTATGGATTCCTAATGGATTATTGATATCCTTGAAAGTGTTTTGATGGTTTGAAATACTCATCTTGGAGTTGGTTTCGATTCATACGAGTTCGGATATTGTTGTATCGACGTTTGGGTCGGTTATGATCGTATTTGATTCATGTATTGATCGGTTGTTGGTAACTATTATTGTTCAAGGTTGTTCGAGCGACCGATATTTCATTTAGGACGTTGTTCGTGGACGGACATTCATCATCGGTATTGTGTAAGTTAATTCTTACTCGGTTAAAAGGATATTCATTCCTTTTGTCGTTGTTCATTCATAATCATAACTCATTCATCATTGTATTAATCGTATCAAAACTCGTCATTGTCATTTAATCACCTCAGTCATAAGGAACGACGGTTCCGATCATTTCATTGAGCTATCATTCATTTCACCATCATTCAATCTTGGTGAGTCATTATTCATTTTCATTGTCACTTTTGTCATATTGTGGCATTCCGGGTCATACTGGCGTGCCGATTGGTATGTGTAGGATTTTCATGTCGGGCACATTATAGTCGTGTGTTGGTTGGTGGCCTCACATTGGACTGTGCACACGAGTTGATTGCTCGTGAGACTGATTAGGTACAAGACCACGCGTGTTTGATCGTTGGTGGCTTGTGCACGGACACATTTCCATCCCGGACGTAGTGTGGCGCCATTCCTTTGAGCCGTACTGATTAGTCGATTCATATAGCATGTTTGATTGCGTATGTTTTGACAGAATAATTCATAATTTCGGATATATCATGATTGTGTATTTTCAACCCTTGAGGATTGTTGTTACGTAATCGGCCCGTTGGGGATGTTGTTTTTCAGTCATGGCAAGGCTAAGGCACGGGAGAGCACGATGACGGCGAGGAGTCCCAGTGATACTAGTAGGGGGCCTCAAATTGCTCACCATTCACTACCATTTATGTTTCCTTTATTCATTCCGCTGCAGACATTCCGTTTGAATGCTCATTTCATTCAGTGTTGTGTATTTTATCGTCACATAAAATACACATGTATTCTATTTTATCCTGGGTGTTGTATAAAACTCTTCATCGGAGTAATTGATGTTGTAATGTGGTTCGGTACTACATTTACCTGTGTAATTCATTCATTCTCATTCGCCTGGTGGGTCCCAGTCGGGGGTCCACGGCACTGTAATATCCGCCTAGTTTGGGGTGTTACAGAGTTGGTATCGGAGCGTGGTTTTGAATACTACCCTCCAAGTCATGTCTCATTTGAAATCATCGTCATCAGACTAGTATCATTGGAACTTTCGCGCCCCGTGTGACCTGTGCAAAAGCCGAGCCAATCAGACCAAGAACTGTAAGATTTCTAATGCCATGGTATAATTTCTGGCATTAATCATTCATTCATAATTCATTAGTTAACAATCCTCATTCATCAATTTCAATTGTGATCAAGTCGATAATCTTAACTCATTAATCACTCAATTCATTTCATTATTCAGTTGTTGATCTTGAAGATCATATCATCAGTCTTGTTAAATTGTTCAAGATAATCATTTCAGTAATTTCATCAGAAATCATGTCACGTCAATCAATCATTCATGTAACCGCTGTATTTGAGCGCGTATGCTCATTTTCATCATTTCATAATATAATCATAATGTGATACTCATGCGAGATATATAATCATCATATGACTTTCCACTTCAGTATGGAAGGGGCTGGCAGAGGACGTGGAGGACGAGGCCGTGGAGCGGGCCGAATCCCGAGAACTCGTGCGAATACACGTGCAAATGCCAGGAATAATGCTAACTCATCGAGCAGTGATGCTGCCACTCACTCACCTGGACGCGATCATTCACTATCGGGAGTCGCACCGGGACACGGCTCGGTCGAGGGTGTCCGGGGTTGACCCACTCGCATTTATGCGGTGGCATGATGGCCCAAATGACCCAGATGGCTCGGTTGATGGAGACGATGCATAACTCCGTCAATCAAAATCAGCAGGCTCCTCCGCCGCCACCTCGGAGGCAAGAGAGGGGTGTAAGCAATATCATTAGCGATATCTCTCGCCGACCACCTACTTTTGAGGGCTCATCGAGCCGGCGGATATTGTTCACCGGCTTGAGCATTTTGAGAAGTTATTTGCTATGGTGGATTGCCCCGAAGGGCATAAAGTTTCGATTGCGGCTTACTATCTCGGTAGAGCGCTCATTCATGGTGGTTATCGTTGAGGCCCACACGGAACATGTACTTGGGATCGATTCGGGACTCTCATGATGGAGAGGTACTATCCGGCCCCACTCGGGAGGCCAAGTTGTCGGAATTACTCACTCCCGACCTTTCGGCGGATGATGACGTTCTCGCCATCGCCGAAAAATTTCAGAACTTCTTCCGTTCGCCTCATCTATCATTCACTTAAGCGGACAAGATCAAGTATTTCAGCAAGAGGTCAAACCCCGTATGAGACTTGATTACTTAATCATAATCGTGCCACTCGCCGAGTTCATTGAGAAGGCTCTTACTTACGAGCTTACGGCTAAGGAAATTGCTAAGCGGCAACCTTCGTCTGCTAGCAAGAAGTCCAAGAACCGTAATCGGTCCGACGGAGTCGTGCCACTTTCAAGAAACCGCGGGCGGGCTCTACTTTTCCGAGCGACCTCCTGGCGTCTAAACCGCGGAATCTCGATCGCGAGCGGCAGTTCGGCCATCACTGTTTCACCGTGAGGAACAGGGTCATTTCAGCACCAAGTGTCCGGCGATGCATCACGTGCCACAATCTGGGATTGCTGGGCATAGGGCCCGTTTTGCCGTAGGGACTCTAAACCCACTCGGCGTCATCTCAAGCCCCGGAGTCATTCAGGGGTGCGAATCAGGCCACTCACTCAGCGTCGTTCAAGACGACAGGAGCTAAAGGCGGAGCCAAGAGCTATCAGACGGGAGCATCCGGTTCGGGGGCCGGCAAGCCCCGAATTTATGAGATGAAGAAGACCGATGATCCCGAGGCCCGGATGATCTCAGGTACACTCGATATTCTATCTCAACCTGTGTGTACCCTTTTTGATACTGGTGCATCTCATTCATTCATTTCCGAGTCATGTTTGAGTAGACTACGTCTGGGTAGTGCTACTAGTTGTGAGCCATATGTCATTGGCCTACCTGATGGTAGACGCATTATCGGTAACCGTGAGATTCAGAATTGTCCGATTCAGTTTCATGGTCGTGTATGGCCAGCGGACCTAATCGTAGTAGATTTACCGAGGGACGACATCATCTTGGGTATTGATTGGATGGATCGTCATGATGCCATCATTAGTGTCCGAAAGCGTTTGGTCACTATCATTTGACGATGGAGTTGAATATGTGTTTCAGGGAGGTAATCCTACATTGCAGCAAAGTCATTAATTTGATGAAAGCAAGAAGATTACTCAATCGGGGATGTGTCGGTTATTGGTGCTATATGGCCAAAACCAGAAATCATCAATAATGTTAACGGATATTCGGTGGTGAGGAATATGCCGATGTTTTCCAGACGAGTTACTGGTTTGCCTCCACGAGAGGATGTGGAATTCACGATTGAGTTGGAGCACAGTACGTCCCGATATCGAAGGCACCGTACCGGATGGCCCCGACCGAAATGCAGGAATTAAAGAACCAACTTGAGGAGTTGTTCGAGAAAGGTTATATCCGACCGAGTGCGTCCCCGTGGGGAGCACCAGTGTTGTTTGTCAAGAAGAAGGATGGTTCATTCCGCTTATGTATTGATTATCGGGAGTTGAACAGGGTGACGATCAAGAATAAGTATCCCTTACCCCGTATTGATGATCTTTTAGATCAACTTCAGGGAGCTTCAGTATTTTCCAAGATCGACTTAAGATCTGGATATCACCAGTTGCGGATTCGAGAGTCGGATATCGCGAGGACGGCGTTTCGAACACGCTATGGTCATTATGAGTTCGTAGTTATGCCGTTCGGGCTAACTAATGCACCTGCGGTATTCATGGAATTGATGAATCGGGTTTTCATCGACTTTTTGGATCAGTTTGTTGTTGTCTTCATCGACGATATTTTGATTTATTCTCGTAGCCGAGAGGATCACGAGGTTCATCTTCATCAGGTTCTCGACGTGTTGAGACGAGCAAGCTGTTTGGAAAGTTTTCCAAGTGCGAGTTACGGATGTCCGAAGTGACTTTTCTCGGACATGTAATTTCGTCGAGACGGAGTTGGGTCGATCCTCGAAGACGGAGGCTATTCGGGATTGGCTACCTCAGAAGAACGTTAAGGAAATCCAAGTTTTCTCGGATTAGCGGGTTATTATCGGCGGTTTGTGGAAGGATTTTCTAGAATCGCTCAACCCTTAACGAACCTTTTGCGGAAGGATAAGAAATACACGTGGTCCGATGCGTGTCAACGGAGTTTTGAGGACCACAAGAGTCGGTTAATGTCGGCACCTATACTTTCCTTGCCGCGAGGACGGAAGGATTTGTGGTCTATAGTGATGCGTCGGACGGGGTCTCGGATGTGTGCTCATGCGAGCGGGAAGGTTATTGCCTATGCTTCACGGCAATTGAGACCTTACGAGATTAATTATCCGACCCACGACACGGAGCTAGCAGCCGTGGTGTTCGCTTTGAAAATTTGGCGTCATTATCTTTATGGCGTTACATCGAGATATTCACCGATCATAAGAGCTTAAAGTATATATTTACTCGAAGGAGTTAAATATGCGCGAGAGACGGTGGTTGGTATTAATCTAAGATTATGATTTCGAGTTCGTTTACGACCCGGGCAAGGGGAATGTTGTCGCCGTCGCCTTGAGTCGTTAGTCCGTTCAGGAGCAGTTGCTTGCGCGTTTAACTTGATTCGAAGGAGCTTCAACAGAATTCCTTAGACCCGAGATCGAGGTCAGCCCAGTGAGTTCGGGCGGCTTTGTATGTTAGAGATTTCATCGTCACTCGAGGAGGAAATCCGAGAGAATCAGCGTTCGGACCCAACATTGTTGCGCATCCGAGAGGATGTGGCTCGGGGAAAGCCCACGGATTTGTGGTCCACGAGGATGGACTTTTGAGGTTTAAGAATCGGTTGTGCGTGCGGCGAATGACGAGTTGAAAAACTCGATTTTGAAAGAAGCTCATGCTACCCCTTATTACGTGCATCCGGGGTCTAGTAAGATGTACAAGGACTTGAAACAAAATTACCGGTGGAGTAATATGAAGCGAAGTCGCGAGAATTTGTTTCGAGATGCTTAACTGTCAACAAGTTAAGATTGAACATCGGCGGCCGTGGGTATCGAAACCTCTTCCTATTCCCGAGTGGAAGTGGGAAGACATTTCTATGGATTTCATCACGAGTTTGCCGACGAGTCGTCGTGGCATGAACACGATCCGGGTGATCGTGGACCGCTTAACCAAATCAGCTCATTTCCTTGAGATCAAGGATACGTGGGGTCCCGAGAGACTTGCCCGATTGTTCATTAAAGAGATAGTCGACCGCACGGTACTCTAAAAGTATCGTTTCCGATCGTGACGGACGGTTTGTGTCGCACTTTTGGAAATCGATTCATCGCACTATGGGAACTCGGCTTAATCTCGGTCACGCTTTTCATCCTCGATCGACGGCAATCGAGAGGACCATTCAGACATTAGAGGACATGTTGAGGGCATGCGTCCTCGATTGGAAAGACGATTGGGAAGCCCAACTACCACTGATCGAGTTCACGTATAATAACAGTTGGCATGCGTCGATCAAGATGGCACCTTACGAGGCCTTGTATGGTCGTTGTCGATCTCCGTTGTGTTGGGACGACTTATCGAATCATTAGGCACCGAGCCCGATATGCTTATAGCCGCGCGTGAGAAGGTAGCTTTGATCAGGAGTCGTTTGTTGATGACTCAGTCGGCGAAATCATATGCGAGATAACCGTCGTCGACCATTAGAGTTTGAGGCCGGTGACCACGTGTTGGTCAAGGTATCCCAGTCGTGGTATCTTCCGTTTTGGGAAGAGAGGAAGTTGAGTCCGAGATTCATTGGACCGTTTGAGATTTTGGATCGAGTAGGCGAGTTAGCTTATCGATTGGCTTTACCTCCGGCGTTGAGCCGAATTCATAATGTGTTTCATGTCTCTCAGTTGCGGAAGTATGTTGCCGACCCGAGTCACATACTTCAGTTCGACGGAATCGAGATCGCCGACGATCATTCATATGAGGAACGTCCTATACGAGTTTTAGAGCGGCGAATCAAGCAGTTGAGGAATAAGACGATTCCTTTGGTTAAAATTCAGTGGTCTAGACACGGAGTCGAAGAGGCTACTTGGGAAACCGAGGATAGTATGCGGGAGAGTTATCCCGAGTTGTTTGACCCTTAGTTTCGGGACGAAACTCTTTTAAGGGGTGTATGTAATACCGGTTGTAACTCGATAATTATCATTCAAGAATTATCACTCAAGAATTATCATTCAAGAATTGATGCTCATAATCTCATTCATTATTGATCATTTATCACTCGATTCGATCATGGTATTCATCATTCGAGTAATTGTATCGTGTATCAATCGTCATTCATCACTAATCGATTGGAGTTTCGTGCCGTGTTTATCATCATTGTCATTTTCGTTGCAAGTCGTGCTTGAGGAGTAGCGCACGCTACATACTCCTTTAGCGTACGCTAATTGGGTATAGGTAGCGCACGCTACCGCTCGGCTTTAAGCGCACGCTAAGGCTACCTTGGCTGCGATCCGGAAGGTACCGGGTGCAGTTGAGAATATTTGTAGCGCACGCTACGAGTGGTAAGTAGCGCGCTAACGGGTTGTAGTAGCGCACGCTATATGTGTGGAGTAGCGCGCGCTAGGGACGGATCAGGTTGAGTCCAGTGGCTACTGGACTGCACCGGATTAATTCATAGCGCACGCTATGAGTTATATTTAGCGTACGCAATCAATATTAGCGCACGCTAATCGGTTGTTGTAGCGCACGCTATCGAGGTTAGATCAGAGGGCAGACGGTTTTACGGACTCGATGATGGGCGTCGAATATTTCGCTAGCGCACGCTAACAATGGATATTAGCGCACGCTAGTAATATGGCCGTAGCGCACGCTACAAATAGGTACGTAGCGCGCGCTACCGTGTTCGGACAGGGGGTACTAGACTACCCAAATTACACGTTAGCGCACGCTATGCACAAGGGCTAGCGCACGCTAACCTGGACTGAGTATAAATTGGACAGTTTAGTCAGAGTTCGTCATTTTCCATCTCATTTCATTCCTTCGGTAGTTTTGGGCGATTTCAAGCGATTCGGAGAGGATTCTTCGAGGTGTAATCATCAATCATCATCTTCAAGCTCATCTTTCGGATTGATCATCATTTCATCATCTTCATCACATCGAATCAAAGGTATTAAACTCTTGGATCTAGAATTTAGGATTTTTGGGTTTTCCTTCCGATTTCTTCGTGTAAGCTTGGATTATCATTGGAATATGTTAGTTATGGATTATCTAACTTGGATAAATATATTCCTACGGATTTAAACGGTTATTTTCGGAATTATTCCAAGAACCCTTGGGGTTGACTTCGGTTAATTGGGGATTTTCCGATTGATGTTGTTGTAATCATGAGTTATGGATTCCTAATGGATTATTGATATCCTTGAAAGTGTTTTGATGGTTTGAAATACTCATCTTGGAGTTGGTTTCGATTCATACGAGTTCGGATATTGTTGTATCGACGTTTGGGTCGGTTATGATCGTATTTGATTCATGTATTGATCGGTTGTTGGTAACTATTATTGTTCAAGGTTGTTCGAGCGACCGATATTTCATTTAGGACGTTGTTCGTGGACGGACATTCATCATCGGTATTGTGTAAGTTAATTCTTACTCGGTTAAAAGGATATTCATTCCTTTTGTCGTTGTTCATTCATAATCATAACTCATTCATCATTGTATTAATCGTATCAAAACTCGTCATTGTCATTTAATCACCTCAGTCATAAGGAACGACGGTTCCGATCATTTCATTGAGCTATCATTCATTTCACCATCATTCAATCTTGGTGAGTCATTATTCATTTTCATTCTCACTTTTGTCATATTGTGGCATTCCGGGTCATACTGGCGTGCCAATTGGTATGTGTAGGATTTTCATGTCGGGCACATTATAGTCGTGTGTTGGTTGGTGGCCTCACATTGGACTGTGCACACGAGTCGATTGCTCGTGAGACTGATTAGGTACAAGACCACGCGTGTTTGATCGTTGGTAGCTTGTGCACGGACACATTTCCATCCCGGACGTAGTGTGGCGCCATTCCTTTGAGCCGTACTGATTAGTCGATTCATATAGCATGTTTGATTGCGTATGTTTTGACAGAATAATTCATAATTTCAGATATATCATGATTGTGTATTTTCAACCCTTGAGGATTGTTGTTACGTATGGCGGCCCGTTGGGGATGTTGTTTTTCGTGTCATGGCAAGGCTAAGGCACGGGAGAGCACGATGACGGCGAGGAGTCGATGATACTAGTAGGGGGCCCGATCTGCTCATCATTCACTCAGTCATTTATGTTTCCTTTATTCATTCCGCTGCAGACATTCCGTTTGAATGCTCATTTCATTCAGTGTTGTGTATTTTATCGTCACATAAAATACACATGTATTCTATTTTATCCTGGGTGTTGTATAAAACTCCTCATCGGAGTAATTGATGTTGTAATGTGGTTCGGTACTACATTTACCTGTGTAATTCATTCATTCTCATTCGCCTGGTGGGTCCCAGTCGGGGGTCCACGGCACTGTAATATCCGCCTAGTTTGGGGTGTTACAGGATATGCGTTTCTTCGAGATTTATTGTCATGTTTTATCGTGGCATATCTGGAGTCAGATACATTCTGATCGTTCATGTGTAGGATTTTCGGAACGGGCACGTGTAGCATATGTTGGTTTTGACCTCATATTGAACCGTGCACACGAGACGTATTTCGTGAGGCTGATTAGGTACGAGACCAGACGTGTATTGATCAATACCCATGGCTGGCTTGTACAGGGACACCTGTCCGGATAGGGCATATCATGACGTGCATCTTGAGTCTTATTGATTGGTTGTTCACAGTCCACGTATAATCGTATCTATTCGGAATTCGGGATGTCTTTGTAATTCCGTATATATGATCCGTATATGGTCGACGATTTTATTCTCTCGTGTATTTGTCGCCGTTGAACCTTTACTAATCTCGTTCGGAGTCACCATATCGATGGTCAACTCATTTGATATCGATTCTTTATTAATCTCGTTTGGGATTCACCCTGTCATTGGTAATCTCGTTCGTTGTTGATCCTTATTGATTCTGTTTGGGAGTTGTCTCACCGTTGGTATTCTCGGTTATTAGTCCTTGATTGATGTTAATGGAGTTTACCGTGTCGTCGGCGTTCTTAGTTGTTGATCCCTTATTATCCCTTTTGGAGTTTACTGTGTCGTCGGTATTCTCGATTTTCGATTCCTTATTGCTCTTGTTGGAGTTTACCGTATCGTTGGTATTCCCGGTTGTTGGTCCTTATTGATCTTTTTAGAGTTTACTGTGTCGTCATTATTCTCGGTTGTTGACCCTTATTGATCTTATTGGAGTTTATCATATCGTTGGTATTTCTGGTTGTCGATTATTTATTGATCTCGTTGGAGTTACCGTATTGTTGGCATTCCCGGTGGTTGATCTTTCATTGATCTTGTTGGAGTTACCACATCATGGTATTCTCATTCGTGGTTGATCCTTTGTCGATCTTGTGTGGAGTTATCATGTCATTGGTATTTCGTTTTGATGCATTGGTTGTTTATCATTATTGATTGTGTGAACATTCATGTTTTGCATTGATATCTGGGACTTGCCATTATCGCGGGACGGTTGGTTTACAGATGTACCGTGTGATATCGGTTTTATCAGAATTGGAATCTGATTGTCCGATCCCGCGGACAGAATCGGACTTGGCCAGATTATTCCATATTGGAGATGTGTTTATGTTTGAGAATCTTGGTATCGTTTCGGATACAGCTCAAGTGGTTACTCTTGAATTTATCCGTCACTTAAGAACGCGAGATGTGATTATGGTAAAGATTGATTTGATATGAATTGTGATGGGTTGGTAAGGTTATGTCGGTAAGACTACATTGGAATTATTCTTACCTTGTAATTAGATTGATATGTATTGTTTTTGTGATGTGATCGTTATCATTGTTGAGTATTATGGCTGACTCCATCCTGGGCTTTATCTTTTAGGTACTCGGGGTTCGAGCTAGTAGCGGTCATGAAGGGATGAGCTTTCCGGTGATACTGGCTATGGCGTGGTTGTTGGGATTCGAGTGTTCTTTCTGGTTTTTATAATTCCGCTGCAAATATATTTAATTATGTCTCTATTCGCTGCGTGTGAAATTTTATAATGGCTTCAGTATTTTCCAACTCGTGTTTACTCTCTAAATGCCCTTTTCGCGTCTTTGCCTTGGGCTTTTAAATGACATTTTCTGACGGTAAATGGGAACAACGTTTTTAAAAATATTTGAGTGTTTAAAACATTACCGTCATTGGCCTTTTGGCGTTTTTAAACATTTGCGAAAATGATTTTAGCCTTGTGGGTTCCAATTTGGGGCCCACGGCGCTGTAATATTCCCGGTCGGTTTTGGGGGTGTTACAGAAGATGGTATCGGAGCTTGGGTTTCGTAAAACCCAGGCATGTGTGTTATGTGGCTCTACCGGTGCGGTAATAGCGTGACTTTTGAAAATGATTTTCTGACTTTTGAGTCAAACCGATTTTGGAGGTGTCAAAAATTTTGAAATATTTTCAAATTACTGTATTTGCGATGCCGGTGTGTTGTTAGTGTGTTGAGACTTTGTATGGGAGTCGTATGCTGGTATCACAGAAGATCATCGACTTCACGGACCTGTAAGTACGTTCTTTCAGTTATTTAAGTCTAATGATGATTATTTGAGTATAGTGTCATGATTTTCAGATATTTCGGGATTGAGATACTGATTATGACAGGTGTTGAGTTTCGAGGACGAAACTTATTTAAGTGGGTATATATGTAATATCATATAATTTCACTATGAATTTTTCACATTATTTTATCTGGGTTATACTGTACAGAGTGGGACCGACACGATATGAGTGGATAATTTTGGAAACCGTGACAGTCATGCCAGTATGTCTATCGAGGTTATTTTGATTCTAGGATATTACATGCTTGGTGTGTTTTTCGATGTCGGATATACCGTATAAGTATTTGTATGATTGTCATACTTGGCCGACAGTTGTAATTGAGGATATCGTGCATGAGACGTACCGTATGAGAATATTTTGGGTTGAGTATATGTGTATTTAGTGTGCCATATGTTCGTATCCGGTATGTCGAGACGGACCGGAACAGTTGGATTTTGGCTAAGTACATAAGGCCATTACGTACGTTAAGTTTATGGGCTGACGTACGCTAAGTTGGTACGTTTTATGCACGTTATGCGTAAGGTATTACGTACGTAACAAGAGGAATCGGACAGTTGGGCCCAGTGTCGGCAGCTTTCGGCGCGGATGTGGACAGGTGAGTCAACGGATGGAGTTACGTACGTTATACAGGGTGTATTACGTACGTAATACGAGTATAATACTGTAGCAAGTAAACATACGTATTACGTACGCAACAGAATAAGTGGTACGTACGTTATGGGGCGGCTGGCCGAGTCGTGACGGAGAGGACCTGCAGTGGCCGAGCCTGGTCGGCAGTGACTCGCAGGGATGGCCGATCACGGTCGGCAGTGACTCGCTGGGGGCAAGGACCGATAACGTACGTAAGGCTGTGGCCGGTTATGGCCATAAGGGCCAGTTACGTACGTAAGCAGCTGCCGGTTACGTACGTAAGGATGTCGGCCAAAATGGACAGTAGGGTAGGCCACGGCCGGTTACATACGTAAGCCACGGCCGGTTACGGCCGTAAGGTACCGACAGGTCCCGCCTATATAAGGCCTGGACCTAGTCATCTGCTCATTTTTTCGTTTTCCTTCGTTTCTTCATGATTCCTTCAGCAAGAATTGATGGATTTGAGTAAGAACAACATAGAACAACATGTTTTGGAAGTTTGATTCATGGATTAACATCATCTTCCACCCGGATCAAAGGTAAGAACACATGAACTTTTGGTTTTTGGATGTTCTTGAGGTTTCTTGGTGTTTGGCCGATTTGATTCGTTTTGATTCAGATTAATGATAGAACTTGATTGTATACTCGTAATCATTCAATACTCATGAAGTTTAGTGGAACAAATTCGAGTATTTCTTCGTTAAATGATTAAATTGGATTATGCCTTCAAAGTGTTCGATGAAATGCTTCAATGAGTAGAACTTGGGAAATTCTATACGTTTTCATATGAATGGTGATTGAATTGATATTATTGTGATTTAGGAATGAACTTTTGAAGGAGATTGAATCGGTACCCTTTCCTTTCATCGATTTCTTCGCACCGTGTTATTCAAAACGAGTGATTACTTGTGTATTTCATCTTCTAAGAGGTATGTTGGGTGATCCTCTCCTTGAATTAGGATTTTGATGTTATCGTTGAAGAATGATTCGTATGAAGATGATTATGGTTTTGTTGTTACGATTCTTACGGTTATATGAGCTATATGTTGAAGATATTGTTAGGACTATTGAATATCGAATTTCGGCTTGTATTCGTATTGTTAAGAGTTGATATGGTTTGGTTTCGTATGATCGAGATATCGTTGAACCATTATTGAACGTATCGTTAATTGATTATTGCATTAGGTTGCGTTTAGTGATCGTTGATGTTAACCGTTGCGATACGGTTGAGATTGGAAAATGCATGAATCGTCTTGGTCGGGGCTGAGGAGCTTGTAGATGAAGACGGCGGGATTGATAGCGGCTTCGTCGAATTTGTATCAAGGCAAGTTATGCTTGCTCAGTTCATAATGATTAATAAATGATTTCGTTTTCATTTCATTTATGATTCATATAGCAATGGTATTATGGAATATGAATTGTCGGGGTGATGGTATGTATATTATGTTTGGACTAAGATAAATCATAATGTATATGATCTTAAGACGTCTAGAGGAAACGGAGACGTGAATTAAATTTGGTCTATTGCATGAGAAGTTGGATATCAAGGTTAGTTATCGTGTCGATATTGAACTCGAGATGGTGGTTTGGTATTAGTTATGGACTGTACTTCATTTTGGATTTTTTTTTTGGATAAACTGTGTATTCTTTCAAGACGGTTGGTCGTGGAAAGCTTAGCGCCTCCAGCTTGAGGTAAATTAATATTGTTAGATTATGATAATCATCATGTTGAAGTATTGCATGTGTGTGTTGATATTTCATGTGGTGAGTGTGCACCATCGTTTGTTACGTTTTGTAATGTGCTCTTTCTTTGAGCTGTAATCTGTTGGGCTGATGTGTTAGGGGATAAGACCTAAATGGCACCTATGTTCCGGGGTATTCCTGTGAGGATACTTTCATGACCCTTGGTTGCGACCTTGGGGTATTTTGTGATTGCATGAATTGTGTTAGGGGATAAGACCTAAATGGCACCTACGTTCCGGAGTATTCCTGTGAGATGCTTCCGTGACCCTTGGCTGTGGCCTTGGGGTTTATATGTTAATATTATATGCATTGTTGAGCATGCTATGAACTGTTGTCTGACGGAATACGACATTGTGGTCGTGTCGGTCTTTCATGATCGAGCTATTGTTGCCCTCTTGGAAAATCTTCTGATCCTTGTTGGATATGCGTTTCTTCGAGATTTATTGTCATGTTTTATCGTGGCATATCTGGAGTCAGATACGTTCTGATCGTTCATGTGTAGGATTTTCGGAACGGGCACGTGTAGCATATGTTGGTTTCGACCTCATATGGAACCGTGCACACGAGACGTACTTCGTGAGGATGATTAGGTACGAGACCAGACGTGTATTGATCAATACCCATGGCTGGCTTATACAGGGACACCTGTCCGGATCGGGCGTATCATGACGTCCATCTTGAGTCTTATTGATTGGTTGTTCACAGTCCACGTATAATCGTATCTGTTCGGAATTCGGGTTGTCTTTGTAATTCCGTATATATGATCCGTATATGGTCGATGATTTTATTCTCTCGTGTATTTGTCGCCGTTGAACCTTTACTAATCTCGTTCGGAGTCACCATATCGATGGTCAACTCATTTGATATCGATTCTTTATTAATCTCGTTTGGGGTTCACCTTGTCATTGGTAATCTCGTTCGTTGTTGATCCTTATTTATTCTGTTTGGGAGTTGTCTCACCGTTGGTATTCTCGGTTATTAGTCCTTGATTGATGTTAATGGAGTTTACCGTGTCGTCGGTGTTCTCGGTTGTTGATCCCTTATTATCTCTATTGGAGTTTACTGTGTCGTCGGTATTCTCGGTTGTCGATTCCTTATTGCTCTTGTTGGAGTTTACCGTATCGTTGGTATTCCCGGTTGTTGGTCCTTATTGATCTTGTTAGAGTTTACTGTGTCGTCAGTATTCTCGGTTGTTGGCCCTTATTGATCTTATTGGAGTTTATCGTACTGTTGGTATTTCTGGTTGTCGATTCTTTATTGATCTCGTTGGAGTTACCGTATTGTTGGCATTCTCGGTGGTTGATCTTTCATTGATCTTGTTGGAGTTACCACATCATGGTATTCTCATTCGTGGTTGATCCTTTGTCGATCTTGTGTGGAATTATCATGTCATTGGTATTCCGTTTTGATGCATTGGTTGTTTATCATTATTGATTGTGTGAACATTCATGTTTTGCATTGATATCTAGGACTTGACATTGTCTCGGGACAGTTGGTTTACAGATGTACCGTGTGATATCGGTTTTATCAGAATTGGAATCCGATTGTGCGATCCCGTGGACAGAATCGGACTTGGCCAGATTATTCCATATTGGAGATATGTTGATGTTTGAGAATATTGGTATCGTTTCGGATACATCTCAAGTGGTTACTCTTGAATTTATCCATCACTTAAGAACGCGAGATCTGATTATGGTAAGGATTGATTTGGTATGAATTGTGATGGGTTGGTAAGGTTATGTCGGTAAGACTATATTGGAATTATTCTTACCTTGTAATTACATTGATATGTATTGTTTTTGTGATGTGATCGTTATCATTGTTGAGTATCATGGCTGACCCCATCGTGGGCTTTATCTTTTAGGTACTCAAGGTTCGAGCTAGTAGCGGTCGTGAAGGGATGATCTTTCCGGTGATACTGGCTATGGCGTGGTTGTTGGGATTCGAGTGTTCTTTCTGGTTTTTATAATTCCGCTGCAAATGTATTTAATTATGTCTCTATTCGATGCGTGTGAAATTTTATAATGGCTTCAGTATTTTCCAACTCGTGTTTACTCTCTAAATGCCATTTTCGCGTCTTTGCCTTGTGCTTTTAAATGATATTTTCTGACGGTAAATGGGAACAATGTTTTTAAAAATATTTGAGTATTTAAAACATTACCGTCATTGGCCTTTTGTCGTTTTTGAAAGTTTGCGAAAATGATTTTAGGCTTGTGGGTTCCAATATGGGTCCCACGACGCTGTAATATTCCAGGTCGGTTTTGGGGGTGTTACAAAGTACGAGTCAAACAAATCATATTCCAAGAATAATAATAATCAGGAATCCTCAAAGATTCAAACATAACGAATAATACTTCCCAAGGCAAAGTGTTTGAGTAAAACTTTCCAAATTCGAAAGATCACAAATCAAGAGAATAATTTATAAAATGTTTTAAAATCCCTTGGGAGTTTTAATAGAAAATAATTTAGGATTATCGAACCCATCTCTTTCAAAAATCGAAAGAGGACACAACCCAAAGATTTGATTTCTCAAATAAAACCAACAACAATTCACGGGTTCCACAACCTACACCACGTGTCCTCGACGGACATAAAATCAACAAAACATAACCACCCAAGATACGAAATCTCGGTAACACGTCCAAGGTACTCGGCCCAGGAAAAAATACATCCACAATCATATCCATGACACCGTGATCGCTTGCCACGTGTCATCAGGCTCTCAGGGTTGGAACAATCACTTGTTGCATCCTGACCACATGATCATAAGTCATGTGTCACCGTAGTTTTCTTAGCCTCTCACGGTTGGATCAATTACTTGTTGCATCCTAACCACACGATCACAAGTCATATGTCACCGTAATTTTCTTAAGCTCTCATGGTTAGATCAATCACTTGTTGCATCCTGACCACACGATCACAAGTCATGTGTCACCGTAGTATTCTTAGGCTCTCACGGTTGGATCAATCACTTGTTGCATCCTGACCACATGATCACAAGCCATGTGTCACCATAGACCTCGCCCAGCTTCACAGCTAGACTATGACCACACATTCACACCACTTACCACAGTACACCAATGATATCCCAAAAATTCACCCTGAGGCAACAAATACTTAGCACGACACAAATGTCACATCACAACGCACCAAAATGAGGTAATATATGTATATATGCATTATCAAAGCACAACATCAACACCAAACATATCCATAGGATTCACGTAATCATGTACAAACACACCATTCACAAATGCACACGCATTTTGAAAGTGAGCCTTTAATGGGGTTTGAGCGAATCTTTTAAATGTTCGTTTCAAACAACCAAACAAACACTCTTAGACGATCATCGATCATCATATCCACAGAACTAGAGATGTATGAACAAGGTACTTGCCTCGAAACCGGCACACGAATACTCCGATGAACACGGCTCGATCGATATGCCCCGAAACCTACAATTACCACAAGAAACAGCGAGAACACTATCACAACAAGGATCCAGACTAATAATAACGGAAATCACCTCAAAACATCAAAGGAAACTCATTGAAACATTTAATCGAACATTAAATGTTCAAAAATTCCTAGGAATACTCAAATCATCAATCGAGTTAAACAAATTCCAATTATGGATATACAATCCATAGAACACGATTAATAACATCATATAGCACTAATTGATTAATCAAAATCGGACTAGGATCGAGATCAAGAACAAAACTCCAAAAAGCCAACTCTAGGGAAAAATACCTCGATCCGACGAAGAAGAACAGATTAGATGATGTTACAATCACCTAGAACTCTCTAAAACACCTTGGATGGAACAAAAATCGACCAGAATTTCAAGCCATAGTCGCCCTCGTCTCAAACCCACGGAGAGGAGAAGAAAAGAAGTGGGAATGACAATTCACGACTGCTGTCCAGTTTATATAGTAGACAGCTTAGCGTGCGCTAATCATCACGATTAGCATGCGCTATCGAGACCTCTAGACCCAGTCCAGTAGCTCCTGGACTGCCCCCGAACTACCAGTTAGCGTGCGCTAGCCTCACCACAGCGTGCGCTAATGCTGCACATTAGCGCGCGCTATATCACTTCATAGCATGCGCCAATCAATGTACCAACCCAGTCCAGTATTGTCTGGACTGTTGATGCACCTCCAGTTTAACGTGCACTAACTATGTCTCAGCATGCGCTAGCAATCTCAAGTAGCACGCGCCATACCTAGCCCATAGCGTGCGCTATTCCCACTGCACAGGCAGTAGGATCGCACCAAAACTCATAACGACACTCCAAAAAGGTCAGAGTGAGGAACACGAAAGAAGTTCCCAAAGACCTTGGGAAATTACGAAATGGCCTGAACGACCAAAATATCACGATACGACAACGAATAAGAAAATCGAAGCTCACACACATCTAACAAAGTTAAACAAACTTACGGGATACATGAAGCGACAGTTCCGAACGAGATTCGCAAGAATCGAACTCAAGTGCGGAAAAGTCGCTAAGAAGCATGCAACTCAACAAAACGACAGTAAAACGAACTCGGATGACAAAAATGCATAATTAATCATTCTCAGAATGACGAAACGGTCACAAGCGAGCCGTTAAAATGGACTCCTGTCAAAAAAAGAAATTTATCGAAAATCGAAATCGCGGATATTACATACTACTCTCCTTAAAAGAAGTTTCGTCCCGAAACTTAAAATAAGTAGGGAGGAGCAATATTCCACCAGAAACATCTCAACGAGATACATAACAACCGAATAACTCACACCCATTGGCGAAACGTTACAAGAAACGCAAAGAACATACGGCATGAAATCACGCTCGATGACAACCATCACAATGTCACAAGCAGAGACATAATAAACCTAACAAGTGTCAAGTATCACCGAAAAGATAGCACAATCAAGTCAATTATCCAAACAATCACAAAAAAACCTATCACCAGAAAACACGCACAGTCGAAAAATAGAAATTAAACACACAACGATCCGCGAGGGTAACCACGAAGAACTCCGACCACGCCGAAATCCTTGAAAACCACACTAGGCATCTTAGTGTCCTTTCGGAGCAGAGACGCAAAGTCGATCTCCAAACCTCTCATCTACCATCTCGCAATGCACGGCTCGGTGACCCACTTGGCCACACTCGAAACAGCTGACTAACGGTGAACGACAATTCTTCGCGGTATGGCCCGCTCGACTACAGTTATAACACATGTTCACGCTGCTCACATTACTCACTGCAGGGGAAATACTCTTCCTCTATTCACGCGATCGAGGAACCTTCTTAGGATGACGACATGAAGTCCCAGCCCCAGGGGGCCCACTCCCCTGATT
Organism: Orobanche coerulescens; assembly: GCA_033398695.1. Classification (NCBI taxonomy): domain Eukaryota; kingdom Viridiplantae; phylum Streptophyta; class Magnoliopsida; order Lamiales; family Orobanchaceae; genus Orobanche; species Orobanche coerulescens. The sequence continues at coordinate 61,088,431 of CM065803.1, forward strand.
TCCTGAAAAGTTCCCAATAGTTTTTTGTTTCTTCAATTCAGACATATGCTCAGACGATGATATCGATAGTTCGTAGGCTAAAACCCTATTCTGACACTCTCTCAATGAAGTACAAGTGAGACCCGCCATGTACTGGCGAATCTCTGGCTTCATTCGCCTACTAAAATGACAGATCTTATCTTCCTCTATCCTTACCTGATCATGCACGTATGAGTTGTTTGCTAGTCAATAATAGCTTGAGACAGCGGTACATCTTGCGGCCTCACCGAAAAGAATTCATTAATCCTCTGCTTTCTGATCGGTTCAGGATAAAACTCATCCCTCATGAATCCCTGGAACTCTTCCCACGTGACAACACGATCCCGAGGCTTAACAGCCTCCCACCATTTAGCGGCATCCTTGTCGAGAAGATACTGAGTGACCGGCACCTTACATTCTTCTGGACAATCAACCACCTCGAATATCTTTCCCAACTGGAAAATCCAACCTTCCCAGCCTAATGCATCTGCAGCACCAGCGAAATGAGGAGGACTCATCCGAACCACTTCTCGAAGCCACTGATTTGCACTAATGTTCTGGGTCACATCTATATTGCGTCGAACTGCTTGAGTCAACTGAGTCATCTGTGCAGCTACCTGATGCAAAATAGTAGCAACACCGATACCAACATCATCATCCTAATCACGCGCCTGGTCGCCACGACCACGACCTCTGCCCCTCAGCATACTGAATAAGTAGTCACTCAGCACAATAGAAAATTATAACACATAACACATACAACGATTACCATCGTAAAGCAACACACATACGAGAATCACAACAACAACGACATCGTTCGTTGATATCAACGGCTCGAACGATAACCATCACACAACTACAACACATCGTGAAGCAATCATGTACACAATCATACAAACCCAACCTTTAACAGCTCGCACAGGTCCGATAACACGCAAATCACCATGAAGCGACAAACATTTAATACCAACATCACACCTTTCACACAGGGATAACATATTGGATGCGTGGCGAACGACTCAACGCTCACACCACAAATTCAATCACAACTCGGAGGGCTAACATCCTAACGACAATGCTAACATCATACACACATTTTCTAACTGCAAACAGAAGACAATAGGTTTTAAAAACAAAAACCACATTTTTTTTAAAAGATTTTTTTTTTGGAAACACCCGTTGGTCTTAAGTATCACATTTCGAAAAAGTAGTACAAACATTTGAAAAACCGTCTTATGTTTGATAAAAATGAGGACATCTTTCTTTTAGCTAAAAACGTTCAGAAATATTCGACCTTCAGGTCTAAGAAATGTATTTCTAAATTACTGAAAATATCTCAAAATATTTTGGTCCTCAAAGTGGAATAATTTTGAAACATACAGTTATACTAGTAGGCACTTTGAAAATACCGCGAGAAAATAATCCATTTTAAAAGTACGTCTCGAAATTTAGTCTCTAAGATACTCAAGACTTTCAAAAATCCATTAGGCCAGAATGCCCAAAAACTCACAAAGTATACGTTAAGCCTCTGCTCACACGTATCGACATTCGCTAACACGTCTCATAGTACATGCATGAAATTGTTTCAAAATAAAATCAAGACATGTCTTTCCCGCAAAACAAACAATCAATAACCACATTTGAAAATCGCCTAGGACCGGGGCTAAACCACTGGTCCCATCCGAGGCCTCTAAGGACCCTCCCGGAGTGGCCATACAAACAAGCTCGTGAATCAGGAGCGAAGTCACAGATTCCTCCGAGGCCTCGTCAGACCCTCCCGGAGTGAGCAAATCACACACATATACATTACCATTCCATGTTAAGCATAAGAGTTTCACAAAAATACTTGTAATACGAGCAAAACATTTTGAAAATCATTAGCAACTGACAAAATCAACAGTAAAAAATACATTAGCAATGACACCGCTCCTCATATAAACAAAATATGAGAGTCAAATAAGCACATATCACGAAATCAAAATCTACATAATGATTCCATCACTTAACAAATAATCATACAAGTAGCTCATGTCACACGAGGCACAACATAAAGAAAAGAGACTTACATCCACAGGTCGCACGAAGATGATGATCGCCCTACGATACTAATCACGACCAACCAACTCAAACGACACATTGCGACACGACTCAGTCAGACAAAATCTGACGAGACAAGACTCAACATAAACAACTTGACCCGACAGCCTAAGTTTGCACAACCTAAGCTCTGATACCATTTATATAACACCCCCAATCCTCTCAGTGATATTACACACCGTATACCCTTTCCTCAAGGATCTACCAGGCTGGTAACTAAAATCAAACATCAAAATATCGCCTTCAAGGCTAAATGACGACCTAGTAGACCGATTAGGTCTTTCAATTAATAATAACTCAATATCAATACATACCCACACAAGGGTCAAAATACAACACGCTCTCGTACAATAGGGATAATACTGCAGCGGAAATAACTACAACTAAACCAATACAACATCGTATGGGTCCTCATGTGATTAGTATCGATCATCATTCATCATCCTTCGTGTCAACCCTATGTTATGCTCCCCAAAACCTGAATGTACCTGGACGCAAAACAGACATCCACCCCTATTACTCGGGGACTAGCAAAATTCCACTATTTTGCTAGTGCAAGTACAAAGTGCAAATACGAGTCATACAAATCATATTCCAATAATAATAATAATCAGAAATCCTCAAAGATTCAAACATAACGAATGATACTTCCCAAGGCAAAAAGTTTGAGTAAAAATTTCCAAATTCGAAAGATCACAAATCAAGAGAACAATTTATAAAATGTTTTAAAATGCCCTTGGTAGTTTTAACGGAAAACAATTTAGGATTATCGAATTATTCTTTTTCAAAAACCAAAAGAGGTCACAGCCCAAAGATTTGCTTTCTCAAATAAGACAAACAACAATTCACGGGGTCCACAACCCACACCACGTGTTCTCGACAGACATAAAATCAACAAAACATAACCACCCAAGATGCGAAATCTCGGTAACACGTCTAAGGTACTCGACCCTGGAAAAAATACATCCACAATCATATCCATGACACCGTGATCGATTGCCACGTGTAATCAGGCTCTAACGGTTGGATCAATCACTTGTTGCATCCTGACCACATGATCACAAGTCATGTGTCAGTGTAGTTTTCTTAGGCTCTCATGGTTGGATCAATAACTTGTTGCATCCTGACCACATGATCACAAGTCATGTGTCACCGTAGTTTTCTTAGGCTCTCACGGTTGGATCAATCACTTGTTGCATCCTAACCACACGATCACAAGTCATGTGTCACCATAGTTTTCTTAGGCTCTCATGGTTGGATCAATCACTTGTTGCATCCTGACCACATGATCACAAGCCATGCGTCACAGTAGACCTCGCCCATCTTCACAGCTAGACTATGACCACACATTCACACCACTTAACACAGTACACCAAGGATATCCCAACAATTCACCGAGAGGCAAGAAATACTTAGCACGACACAAACGTCAAATTACAACGCATCGAAATCAGGTAATATATGTATATATGCATTATCAAAGCACAACATCAACATCAAACATATCCATAGGATTCACCGAATCATTTACAAACACACCATTCACAAATGCAGATGCGTTTTGAAAATGAGCCTTTAACGGGGTTTAAGCGAATATTTTGAAAGTTCATTTCAAACAACGAAACAAACACGCTTAGACGATCACCTATCATCATATCCACAGAACCAAAAATGTATGAACAAGTTACTTGCCTCGAAACCGGCATACAAATACTCCGACGAACACGGCTCGACCGAAATGCCCCAAACCTACAACTACTGCAAGAAACAACGAGAACACTATCACAACGAGGATCCAGACCAATAATAACGGAAATCACCTCAAAACATGAAAGGAAACTCATTGAAATATTTAATCGGACATTAAATGTTCAAAAATTCCCAACAACACTCAAATTGTCAATCAAGTTAAACAAACTTGAATTATGGATATACAATTCATAGAACACGAACATCATATAGCGCCAACCAATTCATCAAAATCGGACTAGGATCGAGATCAAGAACAAAACTCCAAAAAGTCAACTCTAGGAAAAAAATGAAAAAAAACCTCGATCCGACGAAGAACAACAGATTAGATGATGTTACAATCACCTAGAACTCTCTAAAACACCTTGGATGGAACAAAAATCGACCAGAAGTTTAAACCCTAGTCGCCCTCATCTCAAACCCGCAGAGAAGAGAAGAAAAGAAGTGGAAATGACAATTCACGACTGCTGTCTAGTTTATATACTGGACAACTTAGCGTGTGCTAATCATCAAGATTAGCGTGCGCTATCGAGACCTCCAGACCCAGTCTACTAGCTCCTGGACTGCCCCCTAACTACCAGTTAGCGTGCGCTATCCTCATTACAGCATGCGTTACTGCTGCACCATAACGTGCTATATCACTTCATAGCGTGCGCCAATCAACGTTCCAACCCAGTCCAATATCATCTGGACTGTTTCTGCACCTCTAGTTTAGCGTGCACTAACTGTGTCTCAGCGTGCGCTAGCAATCTCAAGTAGAACACGCTATACCTAGCCCATAACGTGCGCTATTCCCACTGCACAGGCAGTGGGATCACACCAAAACTCATAACGACACTCCAACAAGGTCAGAGTGAGGAACATGAAAGAAGTTCCCCAAGACCTTGGGAAATTACGAAATGGCCCGAATGACCAAAATATCACGATACGACAATGAATAACCTAACCGAAGCTCACACATGTCTAACAAAGTTAAACAAACTTACGGGATACACGAAGTGACAGTTTCGAACGAGATTCGCAAGAATCAAACTCAAGTGCGGCAAAGTCGCTAAGAAGCACGCAACTCAACAAAACAATACTAAAACGAACTCGGATGACAAATATGCAGAATTAATCATTCTCATAATGACGAAACGGTCACAACAAAGTCGTTAAAACGGATTCCTATCAAAATTTTTTTTACCGAAAATTGAAATTGTGGATATTACATCCTCGACTAGTAATACTCACTCGAACAAGCAACCTTGAATGAAACGTAACTCATTCAACAACACATTTATACAATAATGAAATCAATTCGTAGGAAACGACACCCGTAATCCTCCCCGAACAGTTCATCTTATCCAAACGAATATTCTATCATTTCATTAACGAATTTTAATACACCAAATTCATCTTTAAGAATCGGATTTACCAAGTTCATAAGGTTCTTCAATATTTACATCATCTATTACACAAGGATTATCATAATTGAATTCAACCACTCATTCTATTATGACATTGTCATAAATAGTCATCATAATCTTCCCAAGAATACTATAAACATATGAATATGATGATTAACACATTCTTAAGTCATCAAAACATCCGATTAACTTGAATATATATAAAGGTTATATTCGTGTTCTTTATATCCATTATTACCTCCTGAAGAATTTGCTAAGCCATCTCAAAACATAGTTATATCATTTAGGATTTCTGAAACTTTAAGAACATCATCTTATTCTACAATACTCATCAAGTTCTTTCCAAGGTATTGGTTAATACCTCTAATGATATTTTAACACAACCTATGTCTTCAATCCACCGAGTTTAACTTATTATATTGAAACCTATGATCATCATCCTCCCAATAATGTTAATCAGTCTAGCATACTGAGTATGATTCTTATAACATGATTATTATCATCTAAACATCAAGAACCAACTTGTTTTAAACATTAATTACTACATTCTTGAATAAGTGTTCAAAATCTCAACTACAATCATGTTTTACTTGATCAGATTAACACTATGTGCAGTATTCCATATCAATATCATCATTACTACGAAAATAGAGTAAGATTGTACAACATACCTCAAGAAATGAAGAACAAACCACCAAAACTACAAGAATGCACTCCAAACATCCAATCAATAAGCTCCAATCCAAGATGCAAGGCTCAAATACAAGGTGGAAGAGGATAAAATAGATCTAGGTGTAACACCCCAAGCCACTCGGGAATACTACAGCGCCGCATACCCTCTCTGTGAGGATCTACCTGGCTAAATATAGAAATTATAACAACACAATACATGCTGAAATGGCTAAATAAAGAAACATTAGACCGATTTGGTCTTTTGCCACAACATACACATCAAACATACATAACTCTTTATCCCAACTCATACCCACGCAGGGGTCAGAATATATCAACACCCCCGTAAGAAGGGAAAAAAACCAAAACGGAAAAGATAATACAACAAGACTTGCCCAAAATACTCCACACTGATCTGCATGTGATTAGTATCGCCGTCTTCCATCATCCTTCGTATAGATCCTGTGATCAGCTCCCCAAGAACCTGCAAGTACCTGGACACAATACAGACATCCACCCTCCGATTACTCGGGGGTTAGCATAACTCCATGGTTTTGCTAATGCAAGTATAAAATACAAATATAAGCCATACACAACAAACTCCAAGGACATAATAATCTTGAACATACTTCCTGAGATAAATCACTCAATCAAAACAGTTCAAATCATGAAAGGTAGGAATAAACCCAATATACATCTTACAAAACATTTTACGATCTCGGGAGTTTAGAAAACATTTGGGATTTAAGAATTCTCAAGCCTTTCGAAACCACTTAGGGACACAGCCGAAAGATCATTTTTCTAAAATACAATTCCGATAACAAAACATGGGGTCCACTACCCAATCATCCACATCAACATATTCCCTAGGATTATTCGCGTCCCGTGCTAACAAGCCACGAACCCCAGATGCTCCCACAGAACATACCCGAGTGAATAACCTAATGAGAAACCACACAATATCACATGTTACCATGACAACAGTCACATAACCACATCCATACATACATTTATAGTTATCCCGGTATCGGGCTAGCAAGCCACGAACCTCGGAGCCTCCAAGAGACATACCCGATTGGACAACCCATGACACGTACGTCACACAACCAAACCACAACCATAAGTTATCCCGGAAATGTGCTAACAAGCTATGAACCTTGGAGTCCCCGCAAGACATACCCGGATTGGATAACCCTACAAGTTATCCCGGCATCGGGCTAGCAATCCACGAACCTCGGAGTCCCCACAAGACATACCCGATTGGAAAACCCCACGATCATGCCCGATCCGTACTAGCAAGGACGGATCCCGGAGATTCAACAATCTTACCCGGTGGCACATCACTTACAACAATCACACAAAAATAAGCAATTACCAAGCCAAACAACACTAAGCATCACAACCTCCTTTCAAAGGAGTAACAACTAATATCACTCAACGTCACATATTCACCGAACAAGTACACGTGTCGATACACAATCCTCGACAAGTGATTACGGTCTACTATATTCACGAAATATGATTATAACAACCTCCAACATACGACACTAACACACATATTTCGAAAACACATTTATTCATGAAGCATACGAGTTATCTTTGAAGGAAAACCTTTTATCGAGGATATATCGATCCTTTTTGAAAGTTCATTAAAACATTCAAGTTCCACATATAATCAATTACCAACTATCGCGTCTACGAAACACGAAGTGTGTGGGCAAGATACTTGCCTAAATACCACGAGCAATGGAGCAACGAACGGACACGGTCGGGTAGCCCTTGCACTTCCAAGAACGACCACGAATTAGACAATCCCACGAATACTACGAGAACAATACCATCACGGGTAAACAACATTAATCGGAATCCAAATCGACACTAAGAACAACAAGGACCCGAAGGTTACTCAAAGAAATCAAAATCATGATCCGGGTGACATAAAATCAATAAACGAGTCTCTAATCCGAAGATCACAACTAGGATAACAAGAATACACAACCGATCAGATGAGATCGAGTAAGAATCACGAAACAAAGGAAAACCCCCAAATTCAAGAAACTAGGGTTCTAAGAAGAGAATATATTGATTCGAACAAAGAAGATGATTAAATGATGTTGAACATACACAAATCCACTCCAAGATGAAGCTTGATGATGAAGATTGCCCAAAATCGCCCCAAGAACTCGCTCCCGACAGAAAGAGACAAAGAAGGATGAGAAATGACGAAATAAAGGCTGATGTCCAGTATTTATATTGGACAGTTATTAGCATGCGCTCATGGCGTCAATGCTCCAGAACATTCTACCCGCAACACTGTTAGCATGCGCTAGCCAAGAAACATAGCGTGCGCTAACGAGGCATGTGACCAGTCCAGTGGCTTCTGGACAATTCCGCACTTACCAAGTAGCGTGCGCAAAGCCAACAATAACGTGCGCTCATACGGACGAGAGCGTGTGCTAACTACTAAACTTAGCGTGCGCTATCGAGACTCCAGCCCCAATCCAGTAGCTCCTGGACTGCCTCTGAACTGCCAATTAATGTTCGCTGCACACCCTGTAGCGTGCGCTAACTGCAACACAGTAGCGCGTGCTACATCACAAGCGTTAGCGTGCGCTACACCACAATGAACCAAAAGCTGATGCAACGATCTGAAACAAAATCAAACAAGTGTCTACTCATCACACACCCAAACATGGCACAACATTCCAAGGACATGGAAAATGCCAATCCAATAACCAGCAGAAAAACTCAACGAAACTGGAGCGAAGATCTCGGGTATTACACTAGGGAGGCAGAGGGATGATAACTTGGAGAAAATATCAAGTTTGGATCGTGCAAAATGAAAGGCAAGACCTGTCTTTTTATAAACTGCACTTCCATTACGTAGATTAACTAAGCAAGTTAACATATGTTAGCCTCTTTATGTACGCTAACACAGAAGATGTTACGTACGTAATAGACCCCCAGAGACTACTGCCTCAAAATACCTATACCCTTAGGTACGTTGCCAGAAAAGCATACGTAGGCTCTCCACCATTACGTACGTTATAGCATAAGCATGACGTAGATAATGTACGTTTGACTAAGCTGCCTCAAAAGGCCAAATATCCGGATCTGCATGGCCCCGCTTGCCGAAAGTTGAGATCGGATCAGATTCCCTACATTATGTACGTAAGACTAAGCACTTTACGTACATAATTCCAACAAAATAGCGTACAGTAATCTGGAGCCGTAGCGTACGTTAGGCACTAAAGACCTAGCCCATAAATGCTATAATCTACAACACGACTAACAATCGAGCATCGTACGAATGGCAAAAATATTTAATTCGATCTGATACAACTCAACATCAACAATCATAATACTAGATGCAACAAGATTCAACGATACCCAAATTATCCGAGTAGTACAATAGTAAATAAGAAAATTACAGTCGGACATTACATACTCCCCCCTTAAAAGGAGTTTCGTCCTCGAAATACAGGGATAAACAACTCGGGATACCTCTCTCGCATGCTGCTCTCGGTCTACCATGTAGCCTCATCGACTCCGTGCCATGACCACTGAACCTTCAGTAGGGGAATCGTCTTGTTCATCAATTGTTTTATCCTCCTCTCGATTATCTCCATGGGGCGTTCCTCGTAAGAATGATCATCGGCTAACTCGATCTCTTCAAACTGAAGTATGTGGCTCGGATCAGCAACATACTTCATCAACTAGGAAACCTGAAACACGTTATGAATCCGACTCAAAGCTGGTGCTAACGCCAGACGATAGGCAAGATCGCCAACACGTTACAATATCTTAAATGGTCCAATATACCTTGGACTTAGCTTGCCTCTCTTCCTAAAACGAAAGACACCTAAGTAGGAGACACCTTCATTAGCATATGGTCACCAACGTCGAACTCAAGCAGTCGTAGACGGTTGTCTGCATAAGATTTCTGCTGGCCCTGAGCCGTTAACAACTGACTCATAATCAGAGCGATCTTCTCATGGGCTGCTAGCAACATATTAGGTTCCGTACCCAGAGACTCAGACAGGTCGTTCCAACACAAAGGGGACCTACAATGACCATACAATGTTTCATAAGGTGCCATATGAATCAAAGCATGCCAACTGTTATTATAGGTGAATTCCACAAAAGGAAGTTGGGCTTCCCAATCGTCCTTCCAATCTAGAGCACACGCCCTCAACATATCTTCTAGAGTTCGGATAGTCCTCTCCGACTGGCCATCGGTCTGGGGATGAAATGCAGTACTGAAGTTCAACTGCATACCCATGCACGATGAACTGCTTTCCAGAAATGTGACACGAACCGCCCATCACGGTCCGATACGATACTCTTAGGGCTACCATGTAACCTTATAATTTATTTAATATACAGCTGGGCCGACCTCTCAGGACCCCACGTGTATTTAATCTCCAAAAAGTGGGCTGATTTAGTCAGACAATCCACAATCACCCAAATCATATTCATACCTTGACGACTCGTCGGAAAGCTAGTGATAAAATCCATCAGTATGTCCACCCATTTCCATTCGTGAATTGGGAGTGGTTTCAGCATTTGCTGGTCGCTGATGCTCAATCTTAACCTACTGACAGGTTAAATATCTCGAAATGAATTCTGCAACTTCTCGTTTCATATTCCCCCACCAATAATATTGCTTCAAGTCTTTATACATCTTACTAGATCCCGGGTGAATGGAGTATGGGGTAGCATGAGCCTCTCTCAGGATAGATTTTCTCAACTCTTCATCTGGTGGTACACATACTCGATTCCTAAAACGTATCAGTCCATCCTCGTGGATCACAAATCCAGGGGCTTTCCCTTGAGTTACTTCATTTCGAACACGAGATAAGAATGGGTCTGTAACCTGCTTCGATTTGATTATATCATCAAGGGACGATGAAATCTCCAGTGTGCAAAGTTGTCCCTAAACACGCTGTAACCATACTTCGATCTCCGGCCTCATAAGATCTAACTGCAGTTCTCTTTGAGCTGTCAAACGGCTAAGCATTTGCTCCTGTATTGTCTTACGACTTGGGGCATCTGCAACTACATTTGCCTTTCCCGGATGGTATAAGATCTCAATGTCATAATCTTTAATCAGCTACAGCCACCTCCGCTGTCTCATGTTCAGCTCATTCTAAGTGAAAATATATTTCAGGCTCTTATGAACAGTAAAAATCTAACAGGTGACTCCATACAAGTAGTGGCGCCAAATCTTCAAAGCAAACACCACGGCAGCTGCTCCAAGTCATGGGTAGGGTAATTGACTTCATAGGGTCGCAATTGTCTCGATGCATAGGCAATCATTTTCCCATTCTGCATAAGTACACATCCAAGGCCCTGTCTGGACGCGTCACTATACACCGCGAATCTTTCGGTCCCCTGTGGTAGGGCTAAGACTGGTGCCGAAATTAATTGACTCTTGAGTTTTTCAAATCTTTGTTGACATGCCTCTGATCATTTATACTTCTTATCTTTCCATAACATATTAGTTAGCTGAGCAATCTTGGAAAAGCCTTCCATAAACCATATGTAATAACCTGCCAAACTAAGGAAACTCCTTCACATTCATCAAAGGTATCCAATCTCGAATAACCTCTGTCTTTTGTGGGTCCACACTAACCCCATCAACTGATATCACATGCCCAAGAAAAGTCACTTTAGACATCCAGAACTCACAATTGGAAAATTTTCCATAGAGTTGTGCTCGTCTCAACACACTGAGAATCTGACGGAGATGAAAATCATGTTCTTCACGGTCACGGGAGTAAATCAAAATGTCATCGATGAAAATGACCACAAAACGATCCATAAAGTCAATGAAAACTCGATTAAACAATTCCATGAACACTGCCGGTGCGTTAGTAAGTCCAAACGGCATCATCACAAACCCATAATGCCCATAATGAGTATGAGCTATCTTAGAAATATGGAACTCTCGAATCCTCAGCTGATAATAGCTGGATCTTAAGTCGATCTTGGAAAATACAGCAGCGCCTTGGAGTTGATCCAACAAATCATCAATACGAGGCAACGAATACCCTGTTCAACGAATATTCATTCTTGATCTAATGAATATATATTATATATATATAATATATATATATATATATATTATATGTATATATATTCTATATTTGTTTCTCGCTGAAATAGTTATCATTTTCATATTTTGAAAGACTGGAAATAAGCAAACAGGAAGTGCTAGTGGTATTGGGTTTTTTGGTAGTCCTAGTGATGCTGGAAGTAAGCATAGAAGCGGTCATTCTAATGCATATGCAAGTTACTTCACAATTAGCTTTAAAATCATATAATAGTTTGTTATATTGTTAATCATCTAATGACTTGCCTATATTTTGTAAGTAGGATGGGCATGTCAATGGTGAAAGGAGTACTACAGCAGGCCCTATGACTAGAAATTCTAAAGTAAGTTTAATTTTATAATCAGGGAAGTGTAATTGCTAATGTAATGTTAGGAATTCTTAAGATTATGTTAGAAAATGTTCAATTTTTTTCATCAGCTCAGCTCTTGTTATTCTGAAAAAAAAAGACATTTTACTTTGTTCTCAATTTCTTCTCTCTGGTATAATAGATGGAAAATTAAGATGGTTTAGATTGGTACTGAGCTCGTGTAGGATTTAATTGCCAAGGTATCATTCTTATTTGAAATTTATGTTATCGAAGTGATTATGTATATAACTACTAGAAAACGTAGTTGTGGTCAAAGCATTTTCATGCAAATGTGCATATTATCAGTCAAGTTTGCTTCCTGCATATTTTCAAGTCTTGTTACTTATGTTTTGAGTTAGGAATTAAACATTTCACTGTGTTGTGATTTAGAATGTTCAATTTGTTGATTGTAAGCGTAATTTGTTGTATATCATGAAATCTTGCTAGTTTTCAAGTTAGTTGGGATTGTTTAGTCTGTACAAGCAAGCAACCTTGGTCTTCTTAATCAACCATGCAACATACTTAGCTGGATGGGCACAGATGAAGTGGTGGCAAAAGGGAAAATATCTGCAATTGACCCTTCAAGCAAAGTGCATGGCTGTGTTGGGACCAAATTGTTATAGAGTTGAGGTCGAGGAAGCTGTCAATCCTAGAGCAGAATTCTATTGGTTCCAGCCAGAGTTTCTTGTCATGGAAGATGCAGTTGTGAGTACGATTACATGTCCAATTAAGTATATTATCTCACGCAGTAGTTATGTTCTTTTCTAACTTTTTGCTATATGCATATAGGCGAATTTCTGATGAGCTTGTGCATTACTTTGATGTTGGCACACTATATCCCATGACAATTTGATTAGGTTGTTGGTGTATATGTAGGTGGCAGCACAATGTTGATGCAAATATCAATGCTAGTTGGATCTATGGTGCAATTGAATATTTGGATGTGTAACTGCAAATATTAATGCTATTTTTGACCTCTGTAAATTGTAATAATTTTTTTGTACAAAGTGTATTTTTAATGACAGGTAAAAAATGCCATTGAATATCAAAAAATAATGTTTTGAAAGCATCCTAATAAACATTCCATTTTAAGAAATAAAAGTCACTGAAAGTATTTAATAATAATTTAGAAACGTCATTAAAATGGTTTAAATGATGGAAAACAACTATCATATAAATAATTATAATAACAAATTGAGAGTTACAATGATAGGGTAAAAATGTTGTTGAAAATATTTAATAACAATTTAGAAACGTCGTTATAATATTTCAATGATGAAAAACAACTGTCATGTAAATAATTACAATGACAAACTGAGAGTTACAATGACAGGGTAAAAACGTCATTGAAAATATTTAATAACAATTTAGAAACGTTCTTAAATGTTTCAATGACGAAAAACAAATGTCATGTCAATAATTACAATGACAAACGAGAGTTACAATGACTGTGTAAAAACGTCGTTGAAAATATTTAATAACAGTTGCAAAATGTCAATAGATAATTTCTATGACGGAAAAAGGGTGTCATCAGAAAATATATTATGACGTTTATCAAACGTTGTTGAAGGCCGCCCCTACAATGACACAAACTTCAATGACGTTTCAGACGACACATATAAAATGTCATGGAAGGCATTCCATGGCGTTTTTGATGTGTCATTGAAAGGGTCCTTTCTACTAGTGAGGCGGCGGTGGTAGAGGCAATGACATGGTGGTGGTGGAGGTGGCTGCGGCAGTGGTGGTGACGAATAAAAATTCATCAAAATCATAAGGGTGTACGAAAGAATTTAAAAGACAAATTTTGTTTGTACTTTGCGCTTAGGACATCAAGACCAAGCAATTTGTCCTTACAGGAAGCCGTTCAGGTAACATGTATATTGTTAACTGGAAACACACTAGTGCTGTAATCCCTTGTTTTGCTGCCAAAGGCACTACAGATCAAACGGATATGACAAAAGAGGATGCACACATCAATTTCAACACTATCAAGAAGATAGCTCGCCACGGAATGGTTAGAGGCTTGCCCGATATCTCATTTCATAAAAACAGTGTATGTGGACCCTATCAGAAAGGCAAGCAAGTCGTCTCCCTCCCTGAAGAGCAAGTCAAACCTTTCCACCCACAGGGTCCTGGATTTGCTACATATGGATTTATACGGTCCTGTAGACCCTGTCAGCCTGGGAGGTAAGAAATATTATCTTGTTATTGTTGATGATTTTTCCATGTGTGCTTGGACTATCTTCCTGAATAAGAAGAAAGAAACTACTATAAAGCTTCCGGAACACCTGAAAAAGCTGCAAAAATGAGAAAAGGTTGAGTATTTTATCCATTCATTCTGACTGAGGTACAAAATTCACAAATCACTTTATAGAGAAATACTATACGGACAATGGTATACAACACGAACACTCAGCAGCCCGGACTCCTCAACAAAATGGTGTTCCCGAGCGTAAGAACAGGATGCTAAAAGAAGCAACAAGAACCATGTTAGCCGCAAGCAAGTTGCCACAACATTTATGGGGAGAAGCAATGAATAAAGCGTGCTATACACAAAACCGCTATATCATCAACAAGCATCGCAACAAAATAGCATACGAGGTATGGAACAACAAAACTCCAATGGTTGCGTACTTTCACATATTTAGATGCAGGTGTTATGTTCTCAACAATGGGAAGGATCAACTGAAGATATTCGATGAGAAGTCAGATGAGGGTATTTTTTTTGGACACTCCTCTATCTGCAAAGCATTCAAGATATTTAACAAAAAGAAGCTGACAATAGAGGAATCTGTCTACGTAGTCTTTGATGAACCCCATTGTGACCTTACAGGAATAGAAGACCTAACCCAGGGTGTCCAGACACTATCCATCGATGAAATCCCTCCAAGTGAACCTATTATAAATCGAGAAATTAATCCCACGACTGTAATAACAGAAGCAATCGAAGCCGATGCTGTAGAAGTTGAGGCTACAGTTCATCAGGATACAACACGGGATGCCGAACTAGAACCAAATAGGAGGTGGTTAAGAGATCACCCCCAGGAGCTAATAATTGGAGATATCGATGCTGGCGTGATCACCCTTAGGAAATTACAGAGTACATTAGGAACCCTACTTTGTGCACAGGAAGAGACAGGTGAAAAGTCTCCATTCCTTGTATGAAAAATCCCAAGCTAGACTTAAAGGACTTTCCATGTGCACTCCTGCTGTATTCCTAGCCCAGTCTAAACCTGTTTTGACCAATGAACCTCTCAAAATTCTCACTGGATCACTTCTATGGAATAAGAGCTCAACAGTTTCGAAAGAAATAATGTTTAGTATCTAGTTCCTAGACCAACCCATCAAGTAGTCATATGAACCAAATGGGTATTTCGAAACAAATAGTACGAAAACGGAATTATTATTAGGAATAAATCCAGGCTAGTCGCCCAAGAGTACATACAGGAAGAGGGAATAAATTATGATGAAACTTTTGCCCCTATAGCACGACTAGAAGATATTAGGATATTCTTAGCGTATGCCGCTCACAAGAACTTATTGTATACCAAATGGATGTTAAGAGCGTATTCTTGAATAGAGACCTAGCTGAAGTCGTCTATGTTGAACAACCTCTCGGGTTTGCCAACACAGAAGGTGGAGACCTTGTGTACAGGCTAGGGAAAGCGCTGTATGGACTAAATGAAGCACCTAGGACAGAGTACGAAACTCTGTCACCGTACCTCATCAATAATGGATTTGAGAAAGGTGAAATTGACAAAACCTCTTTAAGATACAGGAAGGTGACGCTCTACTCATGGTACAAATATATGTAGACGATTTTATTTTTGGTTCAAATAATGTCCACTTTAATTAATCGTACACTCAGAACTTCAAGTTATATCCTTATTGTAGGATGAAGAAGGCATTATTACCTTCTTACAGATGAAGTGTGCATTAATTAAGGGGGACACAGTATGACCCAAGAATACAGTATTAATTCAAAATTGCTGTAAGAATTGAATCCCGTATGTACCTTTTAAGGGGGAATGCTGTATTTTCGCGGATATCGCACATACATTGTAGGATTTCCATTAATACTTTAGGCGTATCTAAATTCATACACTTTAGCCTTACAAACTGTTTCTAGTTCACATGTATTGTCTGAATTTAAAACAATTTATCTCTCATATTGAATCGACACCTGGACTTAATGTCTTGAAACCCGCGATTTCAAAATTTAAACCGCAGCATCGTTCAATAGTGGAAGCCGAACGATGTCCGAAGTGGGACCGGTCATTAATTTCAAAAACTAACGGACTAGACATACCAAATACATCTAAATTCATCCTGTACGTTTATACAAAGACGGCTCCCATCCCTTAAATCTGATTGTTCACTGTAACCTAGCTTCCCTGCACACTATAAAAGAGATAGTATGCTGATCCACAGACCCTTTACGCTTTCTGCATAATTATCGAGCCTACATCATAAAACCTACATACCTTCAAACTTTTAATCTAATCCTATACCTACCTCTGCAATTATGTCTTCTTCTCAAACTTCATCTCTCTCAGTTAAAAAGAAGGATAAGATCATTGACGATCGAATTTTTGCTCGCTCTATTCTGCAAGGGCGTATTATTTCTGAAGATGAGGATATGGTGAGGATGAACTTGGTCATCTCGCGTGTCAAGCAAACTGCTCTCTATTGGTTGGGTAGTCTGCACTCTGAGGATATGGTGAGGATGAACTTGGTCATCTCGCGTGTCAAGCAAACTGGTCTTTACTGGGAACTCTCAGCCGTCGCAAGTTCATCTTTTTTGCCATAAGAAGAATTTCACCATGCCTTATATGTATCTGCATGACTTTTGCTGTAGTGTTGTTGAAAGTCGGACCAGAGTGTTCGAGATGTGCTCTAGCTTGAGATTCCGGATGATGGTCTCTATCATGTCTGGAGAGAAAGTCAACTAGTGCCAGATAATCTTAAAACGGCTTCAGGAGGAGGCGTCCAAGCCGGATTCTACCAGGAAGTCTTTTGGCTTGATATTGGATTACATATTGACCAGCTGTGGCATACAACAGTCACTCAATGCCAAGAAGATCCTCGTTGGTAAGTTTCTCGGTGGTTGCAAATCGATTGTTTTCAACAAGGCACCACTTCTCGCCGAAAGGCCAAGCCCATTCTCCTACCCACGTCGAGTGACCCCTAAGATGTAACTGATCACTCGGCAAAATCCAAATATGTTAACAGCAAAAAGAAGCCTGTCAGCAAGAAGAGACCTGTTCCCTACATCCGCTCCCCTACAACTGTCGAGAAAAAGAAGAAAAAGATGAAGACTAAGAAGTCTTCAAAGTCGGAAGCTGTTCCTACATCACCTTTAGTGGCTACAACGGCCACTGAGGTAGTTTCGCCCACTGCACCTTCTGCCGCAGTAGTTATCCCATAGGGCGCAGCCCCTATAAAAGAAACGCTGGATGCTGCCCCGACAGTAGGTCCTGAGCCTGTGACGGCTATGATGGATGACCAGTCGTTTGTGAAACTGGAAGGTACAGGTGAATCGACCGCCCCTTTAGAGCAAACGATCACCACTCCTAACAGGGCCCCTACCCCTGTAAGGAGTCCCTGTCCGGAAGGGAATCCTACTCTGTCAGGGATCCCTCTCTTCAATAGGCTCCCTTACCTGTAGAGGATCCCAACTGGATAATAGAACCCTTTACTGTTCGAAGTCCCTCCCCCACGGCAATAATCAATAGCACACTTTTACAAGTCCACATCGAAGAGGCATTTGAACGCTTCAAGACATGGAAAGCATATAGGGTCGCCCCATACAACTCCCGGTATAATCGGGTAGACTGGAAGAAGGAAGAGTTATTTGTTCTGGAAATCACGGACACCTAGAATGCTGAGGTCCTAATCACATGTTATGATCCCTTTTGCCATGAACTGATCACATCTTACTTTGTGGCAAAGGAAAAGGCCCGACTAAAATGGAAATCTCAGTCCGATGACAAGCCTCAAAGCCCCAGCCACAGATCACGATTCAGATGGAGATGATGATGGCCTTCAAACAGGTCTGAGGATGAGCCACGAGGAGGCTCATGACAAAGAGTTTGCCTAGTCCAAGGCCACAGATTACCAAGGGACTCCTGTTGTACCACCACCATTGTCTCCCGCCTAGGAGGAATCAGTCCCTCCGACTTGAGAATATGAAGTGCGTGCCAACCAACAGGAGGATTCAATCCCTCCTAAGGAACATGCAGTAGCTGAGAGCCAGCAGGAGGAATCAGTCCCCCCTGTATCCAAGGCTACATAAACCAACAAGAAACAAGAGGAATTAGTCCCCTCTGTTCTCAATAGCAGAACCATCCGTGGTTCCCGCTCCCCAACAGGTATCCACTCCTCTCCTTACAGGATTCCCATCCGGATCAGAAGAGGATTTCCAAGATGATGATGAACCTTAGAGCCCCATCACAACCTTATTCTCAAATAGCTTGGAGAGACATCTGACTCTAAGATCGCTCACCCCAACTCTCCCCGCACATAAGCCAGAATCGAACAGTTACAGCAAATCTGTTTCTAAATAGTATTCTTACAGGATGCTGTCAAAGCCCCATACGATGTCGGCAAGGAGCTCGACTGGATGTGCGAAACTACTTAGGATGAACTTTTGAAGCTATAAAGATCCATGCAAGATTTAGAAGAGGCTTTCCACCTCATGCCAAATGTATTATGGCAAGCCCTCAATCAGCTGAAGCAGCATCAGGAGCGCTTCCTGAAGCAAGAACAGGAAAACTTGCGCATTGCAGAAGACAATATAATAGCGCCCTTCAAAGTCACTGGATTGAAACTCACTGATCATGATCACAAGATCGATGACCTTACAACAGTGGTTGCAAGTCTAGTGGACTATGTCAAAGATCTCAAGGACAAGCAGGCCGAATCGATGGATATTCTTAGGGATATTCATGGTAAAGTGTCTGAACTTGATAACGCCAAAAGGGGAGAAGAGGCTAGAGAGGTTGGTAGGAGGTGGAGAATAGAGAAGAAAAATGAGATGGAGGCCATCTTGGACGACAGAGTTGCATACGGAATGGGAAGACTAGCCGGACTCGGGCTAGGTCAAGGAGACAAAGGATACAAGGTAACTGGTTCTCATATCGAACTCCAGGATACCAACTTCCCTTGGAAAAATAATGTGCAGAAGCCTGCTGAAACCAAACTCCCGACGGAAAGAAAGCCGTCAGCTGAAGAGTTGAAGGCACAAAAGTACAATGAACTGATGAGATATTTTTGAACTCTCATTAGGGATCGGCCATATTTAATCACTTCAAAATGCTGGAGGATGATGCCAAGGAGTTCTCAAGGCTCCTAGAGGAAAGAAATCTCCCACTTCAAATCAAAATGAAATCCAAAATTCAGAAGGGTGAACGGCTAGCCCACATATAAAACTGGATTCTCTCCTACGATGTATCCTTGGAAGGAAAGAACATCTACAGGGATCGAGGAGAGATTCCCTAGTCAATTGGTGGAATGGAACTGAACATGACCCCTCTCTGAAGACTTGGAAACATCAGTATTATAGGGGATAGCTTCTGCTAGTTGCATTTTATTGTTTTCTGTTTGCTCATCGATGTAAACTTTAAATCTAAACAATACTGTAATCTGTTTATCAATAAAATACCTTTTTACCTCAAAAGATTACACCTCGTGATCTACTGTTATTACTTTGATTATGTTTTATATTTAAATATTTTACTAAGTATAAAAGATTCATAAGTCTCAAGTCTGCTAACGGTTCATAGATTAAGTTGTATTAAAAAGATGCAACACCCCTAAAATCCCATTGGGTTATTACAGTGTTGTGGACCCCACAACAGTAAATCTACCAGGTGAATACGACTAAAATACATTAAACTGACAAACAAGGAAAATCACAGTCCCTACTATGATATCCGACACAATATTCCGATGTGGAATTTCAATGACAACGATGGGCCTACATGGCCTAAAATAAAAATACAACATCCACGAGCCTTGCTCGGATAACACAAAATGACAACAATTGACAAACTCGAGAACACTCCAAACTAATTGTCCATCATGAACACCGAAACAGCTCGGGACTAGTATCGCTCGAATGCCTCGTTGCCATCGGCATGCCCCTGTGTCTCAACTCTCTCTTCGCAAACACCTAAAATATGAGAACATGTTCCGCCCCCACAGGGTCCGTCATCCAGATAATGAATATCAAATACATATACAATATGGTATGCATCCAAAGGCAAAATAAATGGTACAACAATGGTAATACGAGATGCTCATAAACCAAGGTAAGAACCGAGCATTCGTGAAGCACTATGCCCATGGCATATGATCAATACCTGCTTAACAGGTTAGAACAAAAGTGCCAAACGACGAATCATCAATATAGAACATAACAACGAATTACCCGAAGGTAAACCAAATCAAAGATGGAATATATACAAACCACAATGCCCGAAGGCTCCAACGGAAACACCAATACATCACACATGGCCTAAACGCCCTCAGCTAAAGCTGCAAAATATCACAATGACCTAAACGCCACTAAGCCAAAGCTGCAAATCATCACAATGGCCTGAAGCCAAATAGCCCGAAGCTGTATCACAATGAGGGGCCGAAGCCACACAGCACGAAGCTGTATCATAATGAGGGTCCGAAGCCACACAGCCGATATTGTATCACAATGAGGGGCCCAAGCCACACAACACGAAGCTGTATCCTAATGAGGGTCCGAAGCGACACAACACGAAGCTGTATCACAATGAGGGGCCGAAGCCACACAGCACGAAGCCGTATCACAATGAGGGGCCAATGCCACACAGCACGAAGCTGTATCACAATGAGGGCTGAAGCCACACAGCACGAAGCTGTATCACAATGAGGGGCTGAGGCCACATGGCACGAAGCTGTATCATAATGAGGTTATCCAATGACCGTGACCTGCTGAATTGCAGGTGCTGGGAAACCAACTGCGAAGGTTCAAGCCCCAGACTTGCCCATAATTAGATCATCAACATGACCATGACTTGCTGAATTGCAGGTGCTGGGAAACCAACCGCGAAGGTTCAAGCCCCAGACTTATCCATAATGAGATCACCCAGTGACCTTGACCTACTGAACTGTAGGTGTTGGGAAACCAACCACAAAGGTTCAAGCCCCAAATTTATCCATCGAGCAGTAGCCGAGACTAGCCTCTAAACACAAACAATCACAACCGGCAATGATCACAAAACTACTGAATCCACAAGAACGACAGTGTGCCACCGTGAGTAGGCCAACATGACAATAGTAACTCATGGATGGGCACCATCCTCGGTGGTCCCAATTCAATTACCTTGATCGCCTTGGAATGGCCAATCGATAACAACAACACAATGGATGGAAACCGTCCCCGACAGTCCCAATTCAGTACCTTGATTACCCTAGAAATGGTCAATCGATAACAATAACACCACGGATGGGAAATGTCCTCGACAGTCCCAATTCAATACCTTGATTGCCTTAACGGCCAATCGATAACAACAACAATAACAAATGCCTCGGTGCATTTAATCGGCCACCAAAGATAGAGATGATAAATCGAGTACGTCAATGCCTTCAATCGGCCAATATATCATCAATAGAAAAACACTGATATCAATAACAACGATCACAACAATATCTTAATGGAACATCAGTCAACAATAACAACCGATACATCGATACCGCGAACCGACTATCGACAACAACATTAACAACAAGTATCTCAATGCCTTGAACTAGACATTAACGAACAACAATAACATTTGGCATAATTGCCGAAGGGTATTGTATCGAACAATCCCTTGATATCAACAAAATCATGAAGAGACTACATCTCGAAATGATACATCACATTCATACACATATATGATAACATTAATCTAATTGACCAGTACAATTATAAAACTTGCCTCAAATCGAAGGCAAAGAAATTCTCCAACGAATTACGAACGGCGTTCTCCGACAATCACAAGCACTCGAACAACCTTGAATGGAATACAATTCATTCAATAACACAATATCAATTGAAAACAACATAATAGATAACCTCGATTCAAACACGAATCAATTAAACCATACAAACGAATATCATAGTCCTCAACTATGAATTTTAACATTCTCCAATCACCCTAATGATCAATTAACCTGATCATAATGTTTTTAACACTTGTGAAGAACAATTCAACAAGGATTATCAAGAACATCACCAAATAAATCATCCCATAATGATAATATTACCATTATCATCACTATCACTTCAAGAATATTATCATCACAACAAACATGATGTCTCCGCCAATATCAATCACCAATTCCTCCAGAATTTCGGATTAATCAACAAGATTATCTTAACCATTTTAAGATTATGATAATTATCTACATAACTCATCATAATCCTACACTAAAATGATTATAATATCCCAAGAACACAACCAACAACAATAATCATCTCAATGCTATGTTAATCATTTAGCAATATTAACATAACTCTTCCTAAACATGATTATAATCTCCAAGTATTCTTAAACATCAAGAACACAATCAAGTTCAAGCCATAATCACCATGTTTTTTTTTTTTTTTTTTTTTTTTTTTTTTTTTTTTAAAACCGAAATTTATTAAATGGACCAGAAATGTGGGGGGACGAGGCCCACTACACGCCCAAAGAGATTGAGGGAGGACGAGCCCCTCTACACGCCCCAATTAACGACAATAACAGCCGAGGAGATTATTTAAACCTAACATATGGAAAATTATTTTTATCGAGCCTAATCAAGCCATTAATCTTCCCGGGCAAATCAGACGGGCTATAAAGCTGAAAATTTCTGAACTTATATCCTTCATTAGCCAGGTGGTCCGCAATGGTGTTCCCTTCCCGATAAATGTGAGAGAATGAGATATCCATGACACGCCTGAATGATGCAATTTTGTGACAGATGTTTAGCACTTGCCAATTACCCTTGTTAGGCGAGTTGACTAGAGCAAGGGCAATGGCCGAGTCCATCTCAACCCAAACATTACGAATGTTTCTGTCGTGGCAAAGGTCCAGCGCTCTCCAAATAGCAAAAAGTTCGGCAAAATTATTAGAATGGTTGCCGATAAATTCGTGAAAAGCAAAGATAGGTTCGCCCAAAAAATTCCTAGCAATCCCCCCCACCGCCGACTCCCCGCCGACTCCATAATCACCATGTTCTTCATCATAAGATCATAAAAACTATGAAGAATCATACTATCCTCCAACAACCCACCAATACACGAACTAATCGACCACAACACCATCATAATCTCGAGTTAAACACAAGATTACCAACACACCTCTTGGAAGTGAAGAACAACCTCAAACCCTTCAACAAACACTCCAATATTCAAGCTTCTAAGATCCAATCCAAGTGAAGCTCCAAAACAAGTTGGAAGAGGTTGGAAAGCACTAAGGGATGCAGAGGGATGATTTCTAGACAGAGAAATCGAAAATGGGTCGTGAAGAAATGAAAGACAAGACATGTCTTTATAATCTGCAAAGTTCATTATGACAGCTAACCTCTATACATAACGTACGTTATATCACCTTACGTACGTTATCACCACTACATAGCGTATGCTACGTCCTGCCAGAACTCACTGCCTCAAAACTCATATGCATTATGTACGTTGCCAGAAAAAGGAATACGTAAACTCACCTGCATTACATACGTTATAGCATAAGCATTACGTACGTAATGCCCGTTGACTAGGTTGTCTTGAAAGGCTAAATATCCAGATCATGCATGGCCCTACACGCTAAAAATCAGATGCGATCTGATACCCTATGTTATGTACATAACCAACGTGGTTTAACGTACGTAACACACCATTTATAGCGTATGTAATGCTGGACATATAACGTATGCTATGGCTAGTATACTTAGCCAAAAAATCCAAACTCACCAAGCAACATCCAAATGGAGAATACAATACCAACGACAACTATAAATATTTCGATACCAAATTACCCTAATACCATTTATATTGTATCAGTCAAATACAATAACACTTGTATAATTCCAAATGAATACGTACAACACAACAGTAAAAACGAGAAAAAAATTACCTCGGGATATTACATTGGACCCCCTTAAAAAGAGTTTCGTCCCCGAAACTAAGGGTATACAACTCGGGATATGAACTATCCATCGGGACCTGAAAACAACATCTCTAGGAATACTCCTCAATGCGAACAACTTCGCTCGAGTAACTTGTCCAAACCCTCGGGTCCCCGCGTATCCTCTGCCTGAACAAGGCAAAAACCAATTGATAAAACACTCAACCAAGTGCGAGATCAGTCGAATCATGACTCCTCCGCTAGAGACCAGCCAGAAAGTCGTACCACCCACATGACTTGTAACACCGGTGTACACACCCCGCGAGAGCCGGCCATTGTACATGTCTACAATCATCGGTGTACACTTGCCCATTCTCGTTGGCATCGGAGGCCCATGCAATCATTGACTCACGCCACAAAAGGAAAACAACAATACATATATAGTCCTCAGGACCATATCAATCGCATGCCCAAGTCCTCGCAACTTGACGTCTCGAATCACAACAAGGTTTTACCCAGATTATCACAAAATCTCAGGTACAACACCAAAAGAAAATTGGAAGCAAATAAACACAAAAAATCTCGAGTCTCATGATTATCCAATACTATCGTTATAAGATAGATCGACAACAAATGGTTCACAACCATAATACCACAATACATCATTACAGATTAAGTTAAACATTAATCCAAAAATCAAAGAAAGGAATACACAAATCAAGGCTACATCACAAGTGTACCCAACATCGATATCCTCCAGATCATCGATCTCTTCCATCTCATTGATTTGAGGAAGACACAAATCTGAGCTCACTGCTCCCCCTCAGTTGTCCTTGTAATACCCATACTTTTTGTAAATCTTCTACTCTTGTGCTTTGTAATTTTGACACTCGTGTAAGTGTTTAGTAAGCTTATATTAATCTTAGAACTCTTGTCAATTGGATTTGCCCCTTTTTTTGTTCGGATCGTCGCTGTTTTTGGATCCTTGATGCGATTATACTACCTTCGTGTAAAGGGTAGCGCACGCTACGCACACCTTGTAGCGCATGCTAATTTAGTGAGGGTAGCGTACGCTATCTGTTATAATCAGCGCACGCTACTAATGTATTGGAGGCAGACAGTCCAGTAGGTACTGGACTGAAAAAGGGAATTCCTAGCGCACGCTAGGTGTGACTGGTAGCGTACGCTATATTTTAGTGGTAGCGCACGCTACGTTACTCGAGTAACGTGCGCTAAAGAGAGCAGAGCTGGGGATGAGGTTCGGGTGGGCACCGACTACTAGGTAGCGCACGCTATTAGAAAGAATTAGCGCACGCTATTAGAAGGCTCTAGCGCACGCTATTAGCAGGTGTTAGCGTACGCTAATGAAGCTGGCAGAGGCCACTGGACTGCCTGGTGAGCCCGATAGCGCGCGTTATTTTTCTTAACTAGCGCACGCTAGCTCCTATTTAGTATAAATAGGACACTTCCGTTCCCAAATCGTCATTTCTTCCTTCCTTCACTTCCTTGGGCGATTTCGGGCGATTCCGGGCGATTTGTGAGGAGTTCTTCGAGCTGTAATTATCTAGCGACATCTTTGAGTTACTAGTTCGGATTTATCAACGTTCAATCCTCCCCACCGCTCCAAATAAAGGTAAACTTCTCACAACCCTAGATTTTCGGGATTTGGGGATTTTCCATCCGATCTCTTCGATCCAGCTTGTTGTTATGTTAGAGTATGTCGATTATGAATTATCTACCTTGGATACATATTTTCCTACGGACTTATTGGTATATTTACGGGGTTCTTGAGTATTTGGGATGGTTGACTTGCGATTCACCATCTAAGAGAATTATTCTCGGAACACATGTATCAGGATAGTAAATTTGATTGATTCCAACTTAGTTTCATATCCATAGGTTTTTTTTGATAGTTGAATCCGAACTTGTCTAGGTTCGGAGTTGACGATTCCTTCAATCTCGTTACCTTGTCGATCATACATTTTTTTCTCGATTCTAGGCAAGTGATTCTTGTGAAACTTATGTTCTTAAATGTGAAAAGTAATGCATGTGATTGAGAGAGTTATATTCGTTCACTCCAAGAGGGCCGACGGGGTCGAGGAGGTTCCTCTTATGACGATTCTGTGAACATTTGGGTTAGCCACTCCAAGATGATCCGACGGGGTCGAGGAGGGATTCGCGCATTGTCGAGTCCACGGTTAATCAAGAGATATCATCATTTCTAAATATGTTTGGATAATTGTACTTTCCGGAAAAATCATTATCATGGCTTTGACTTGGTGCATATTGTCACGGGATGGGAGTTTTGCGCAGCTAACCCGTGCGGCACTTAAACAACTAAGCTGAGTCGAGTTGCTAAGTAAGCCTGAAAGTAACGAGAAAAGGGACAATGGCACAAAAGGATTTTATTAGATGAATGCTTTGGGTACAAGAGAGCTTTACAATGCTTGATTGCTTGAGGATTTCTGGATGGAGTGAGCAAATGAGGCTCCTCCTCCTTTTATACCATCCTAGGAGAGTTCTGGAGTGGAACTCTCTAGATAGAACTTTCTAGGTAGAATACTCTAGATACTTGTAGTACATTTACATGGGCATTTACATGAGCTTTCTACAAAGTGTGTAAGAAGTACATTTCTACATGCTTCTAGAGTCATCTAAGTATGTAGATATCTCTGGGTCTTTCTTGATCATTCTAGAACCTTCCGGAACCTTCCGACACATAGAGACTCATGTTAGGGTCATCCGGGTCGCTTTCGCCCGACCCGTCACATCCTCCCCCACCTATTTCAGCGACGTCCTCGGCGCGTTCTCTTGTTTGAACCTCTTGATGTGATCTTGAAATTGCCAGTGTTCGTCTTCCCGTTCCCATGTTGCTTCTCTATCAGGGAGGTTTTTCCATTTTACCAAGTATTCCGTGCCGGGAGGCACGCCTCTCTTCCGAGTAACTCGTTCGGTCACAATATAGTCCACCTCATTGTTGAATGAGGTGATTACGTCAGTGGGTGCACGATTTGACTCTCCTCGGTGTGGGTCTTCCGAGTCGGCATGGTAGAGTTTCAATTGGCTCGCGTGGAAGACCGGATGTGTTTTAAGTTTTGGAGGGAGTTGCAACATATAAGAGACATTTCCAACACGTTTGATTATTGTAAATGGTCCTTCGTACCTCCTCACCAAACCTTTGTGTACTTTGCGCAATGTCTTGAATTGGTTGGTAGAAAGTTTGACCTTGACCTGATCACCTTCCTGGAACTTAATGTCCCTTCTTTTAGGATCAGCCCACATTTTCATCTTCCGGGCGGCCTTATCAAGGTAGGCGCGCGTAATGTCTGATTCCTCATGCCATTCTCGGTCAATGTGGTGAGCTGCGGGACTCTTCCCTTCATCTGTCGAGGCTACATCATTCGGGGTTAGTGGATGAAAACCCATAATGATTTCGAAAGGGGACTTACCTGTTGCCTCGCTTTTCTGTAGATTGTAAGAAAACTGGGCCACATCAAGTAATCTTGGCCAGTCCTTCTGATGGGCGCTCACATAGTGTCTTAGATATAGTTCCAGCAATGCATTGATTCGTTCGGTCTGTCCATCTGTTTGGGGATGGAAACTTGTCGAGAACTTGAGGTCGGTTCCCAATAGCTCGAATAGTTCTCTCCAAAATCGTCCAGTGAATCGAGGGTCTCGATCACTCACAATGCTTAGAGGAATCCCCCAAAGTTTGATGATATGTTTGAAGAATAGACGGGCAGCTTCATTAGCATTGCAATCGGGTGATGTGGCAATGAAAGTAGCATACTTACTGTATCGGTCCACCACCACCATGATGCTTCCGAATCCTTCTGATTTTGGGAGAGTTGTGATGAAGTCCATTGAGACGCTCTCCCAGGGCCTTGAAGCAGTGGGCAGGGTCTCCAACAATCCTGCCGGCAGATTTTGTTCATTCCTGTCTTGCTGGCACACAAGACAAGTCTTCACGTAGGCTTCAATTTCGTCCCTCATTTGCGGCCAATAGTATGAGGCCTGCACGAGTGCAGTGGTGCGTTCGATTCCTGGGTGACCAGCCCACTTAGTGTCGTGGCACTCCTTTATGATCTCTTTTTGAATTTTTCCCCACTTAGGCACAAATATCCGATCGCCAATGGTGCGTACGATACCATCTTCCTCCCAAAATCGCCTTGTTTTGCCTTGCCTTATTTTGTCCAAAAGATCTTTCAGTTGGGCATCTTGTTGGACTCCTTTCTTAATCCGTTGGATGAGGTCGGGCTTTGGCATACTTGAACTCATAGTGGCCAGTTCTGCCTTCCTGCTTAGGGCATCCGCGACTACATTAGCTTTCCCCGGCTTGTACTCAACTCGGTAGTCGAATTCCGCCAAGAAGTCTTGCCATCGAGCTTGCTTGGGACTTAACTTTTTTTGCGTCTGAAAATAACTTGTAGCAACATTATCCGTCATAATGACAAAGTGTGAGCCAAGCAGGTAGTGTCGCCATGTTCGCAGGCAGTGTATGACCGCAGTCATTTCCTTTTTTTGCACCGTATACCGTCTTTCCGTCTCATTGAGTTTCCGGCTCTCAAAGGCAATGGGGTGTCCATCTTGCATGAGCACTCCTCCAATAGCGAAATCAGAAGCGTCAGTTTGTACTTCAAAAGCTTTTGTGTGGTCCGGCAAGGCTAGTACGGGTTCTTCGGACATCGCTTGTTTGAGTTCTTCAAAAGCTTGCTGACACTTGTTGGACCAATGCCATACTTGGTTTTTCTTAAGTAGATCGGTCAGTGGGGCTGCTTTGGCCGAGTATCCTCTTATAAAGCGGCGGTAGTAGTTCACCAAGCCGAGAAATGATCGAAGTTCTGGAACCTTGGTCGGGGGTTGCCAATCCCGAATAGCTTTCACCTTTGCATTTTCCATCATGATTTTGCCTCCTTTAACCTTGTGACCGAGAAATTCAACTTCTTCTTGGGCAAATGAACATTTTTCCTTCTTAACATAGAGCTCGTTCTCGCGTAGTACTTGGAAGACTTGTTTAAGGTGTTGAATATGTTCTTCAAGAGTCGAGTTGTACACCACAATGTCATCCAAGTAAACAACAACAAATTGGTCAAGGAAAGGGTGAAGTACCTTGTTCATGAGGGTGCAAAAGGTTGCAGGTGCATTTGTGAGACCAAAGGGCATGACAAGGAACTCAAAAGCACCATAGCGAGTCACACATGTGGTCTTGGCCTCATCTCCTTTAGCAATTCGAACTTGATAGTACCCTGAGCGCAGGTCAAGTTTGGTGAAGTACCGCGCCTTGCCAAGTTGGTCGAAGAGATCAGCTATCAACGGTATTGGGTATTTGTTCTTGATAGTGATCCGATTGAGTGCCCTGTAGTCGATGCACATTCGAAGGGTGCCATCCTTCTTCTTCTGGAAAAGTACGGATGCACCGTAGGGAGACTTGGAGGGATGTATGTATCCTGTTTCTAGAAGGTCCTTGATTTGCCTTCGTAGTTCCGCGAGTTCGGGCGGTGCCATGCGGTAGGGAGCAGCAGCTGGAGGTTTGGCACCAGGTTCCAACTCAATACAGTGATCCACCTCCCGCCTGGGTGGAAGTTTCTTCGGCAACTCTTTAGGCATCACATCCTTGTATTCTTCAAGAATATTCTTCAAGATTTGCGGGTGGTCAGTCCGCGATGAGTCGAGTTTTTCTTCGCCATTGAGCTGCCGAATTGTTACCAAGTAGTTGGGGTATTTCCGTATCCCCTTCTTAAATTGCATGGCCGAGATTAGTTTCTTCTCAACATGGGCTCGTTCAATAGGGACCATGCATGCCTTGTCCCCGTCGTAGATGGCGAGTGTGTTTGTGGCCGGCATAGGAAAGGCTTGGAATCTGTCGAAGAATTCCATGCCTAGAACCATCTTGAAGTCGTCTATGGGGATGACAAAAAAGTCGAGCTTTCCGGACCATGTCCCAAGAGAGAGTGGGACATCATGAGCAATTCCGGCTATAGGCTTGGCAGGTGAGTTTACTGCCTTCATCGCACCTCCGCGATAGACTGTCTTGAGCCCTAGGCGTTTGGCTTCTTCCTCGGACATGAAGTTATGATATGCTCCAGTGTCGAGTAATGCGCTAACGGTTTGACCGTTAATAGTGGTGCGAGCAAACATGAGCCCTTTCTTCGGAGTAACGGGCGTCGGGGCTTGTCCCTTAAGAGCGGACATGTACTGAAGAGAACCCATGCTGTGTCGGGGTTCTTCTAAGGGAGTGGCCGAGGTATCATCGGCATTGATTTTTAAGTGGGCAGCAAGGGCGTTTAGGGTCTTCTTTTCGGGGCAGTCGCGTATCCAATGGTTGCCATTGCATATGAAGCAAGGGCTTTTGGGCTTTGATTGCTCCTTCTTTCCTGGGAATTTTTGTTGCCCGATCTTGCCGCTTGGGGGTCGGTTAGTTCCCCAATTCTTGCGATTACCGCCATATCCTTCCTTGCGATTTTCTCC
This sequence comes from Orobanche coerulescens, assembly GCA_033398695.1. Taxonomy (NCBI): domain Eukaryota; kingdom Viridiplantae; phylum Streptophyta; class Magnoliopsida; order Lamiales; family Orobanchaceae; genus Orobanche; species Orobanche coerulescens. Next base: position 61,119,428 of record CM065803.1, read on the forward strand.
CCCACCTTTGCCATGAATGGGCCGTTTATCTTTACCTTGCCTAGAGTAGTCAGTGAGTGATTCAGCCTTGGCGATAGCTTCGTCAAGGGTCTGAACACCGTGTCTATCCAGCTCGGTTTTGGCCCAATTATTAAGGCCATCGGTGAAATAGAAAAGTGCATCTTTATCAGACATTTCAACTTCAAGCATGAGAGTTGTAAGTTCATTGATATAGTCACGAATCGTACCTGTCTCCTTGAGTCTTCGGAGGTGAGCTCTCGCATCTCGTTCGGCATTGCTTGGGGCAAATTGTTTTCGGAGTTCTCTTTGGAAGTCTGCCCAAGTATCAATAGTGCAGATCCCTTTGCCCATATCGTCGTACTTCCGGCGCCACCAGAGTTGTGCGGCACCACGCAGGTAATTTGGTGCGCCGCTGACCTTCTGTTCCTCATCTTTTACGCCCATAGCGTCAAAGTATCATTCCAGGCCGAATAAGAAGATATCGACCACAGTGGCATTCCGAGTGCCATCGTAGGTTTCGGGCTTCGGCACATCCAAGCGGCGCGCATCAAAAGCGAACGGGGCAGCGGAATTAAATGATGCGGCTCGCTTGTGTTTAGCCCATTCTGATCGGACTTCTTCCACTTCCGAGCGAATAGAGCGTAGTTCTTCTTGAACAAAGCCACGGAGACCATGAATCTCCTTCTAGAATTCAATAAGTTGCCCACGCAACATATCCGACTGGTCCATCATAAGTTTCTTCAGTACGCCAGCAATGTCGGCGTATTCCGTCTCCAGAGTGTCGAACCTGTCATGGACTTGATCAAGGTTCTCCTCCAAGCTAGCCATCGATGCATCCAGTGTGGCAATCCAAGGTTCGAAGGCGTCGGCAGAGGGTCCCTTGGACTTGCCTCGGACCTTGTTACCTCGTTGCTCCTCACGACCGCGTTTCTGCTCTTGAGTAGCATCAATAGGGACATCATGTGTGTTGGCCATTGTTCTCATGTGATATGAGTCGGTTGTGTACAAACCGTGGCTCCGATACCACTTGTCACGGGATGGGAGTTTTGCGCAGCTAACCCATGCGGCACTTAAACAACTAAGCTGAGTCGAGTTGCTAAGTAAGCCTGAAAGTAACGAGAAAAGGGACAATGGCACAAAAGGATTTTATTAGATGAATGCTTTGGGTACAAGAGAGCTTTACAATGCTTGATTGCTTGAGGATTTCTGGATGGAGTGAGCAAATGAGGCTCCTCCTCCTTTTATACCATCCTAGGAGAGTTCTGGAGTGGAACTCTCTAGATAGAACTTTCTAGGTAGAATACTCTAGATACTTGTAGTACATTTACATGGGCATTTACATGAGCTTTCTACAAAGTGTGTAAGAAGTACATTTCTACATGCTTCTAGAGTCATCTAAGTATGTAGATATCTTTGGGTCTTTCTTGATCATTCTAGAACCTTTCGGAACCTTCCGACACATAAAGACTCATGTTAGGGTCATCCGGGTCGCTTTCGCCCGACCCGTCACAATATGCTTTTATGTATAAGACTTGAGGTTTCACTTGTAATACTTGCCCTAACCCCTCTCGTTTGGGGAAAATTACTTTTGTGTTTTTCAGGTCCTAAGGATCCATAGAGAGAGCACCGGGACGATACGATGAGGATGACGAGGCGTGATACTGTGACTAGTTGTGTTCCATTTTGTTTGGGCGTTGTTCTCTTCGGTCCATTTTATCCTTGTAATAATAAATGGTACTCGAGTACTTTAGGAAAGTCCTTTTCCAGTTGTTGCACAACTTCTTGTATTTCTTCATGGTATTGTTTGTCTGTGGTTGAACTTCCTTGTTTGTATCGGATTTATTGATTCCCGAGTGGATTTTGTCAAATTTGATACGTTGTGAGTAAGATAAGCCTAGTGGGTCCCAGGTCGGGATTCAGGGCACTGTGATATTCTCCGAATATCTCGGGGTGTTACAGAATTTAGTATCGGAGCTTAGGTTTATGGATACCTAGGCTGTCGGATTGCTGGGTCTAAATGTACTATTTCGAGAATACAGTATCATCGCGCTGTCGTCATCTCGTACGACCGGTACTCGTAAGTTCCCTATCTTCTTCACCCTTTTTATTCACTCATTGTCATTCGATTATGGGACATGAGAAGTCCATATTCTAAATGGGAACGCTTCGAGCTATGCTTATGATTTTACTTCCATTTTTTCTTTAGAATGTCAACTGGAAGAGGATGTGGATGCGGCCGTGGTCGTGGCCGAGGGTGTGACGCAGCCGGTGGAGCGGCCATGTCCCTCAGCTCAGTAGGAGGCTCAGCTACGCCTAGCTTGTCGGACTCTATTCAACCTAGCACCGGTAGTCATCAGGAGCCGTCAGCCAGTCTGGGAACTTCCGAGGGAGCCAACCGGATGTGGGTGTTGCCGCCATACTGCAGCAAGTGGCGAACCAAATGGCTCTTTTAACCCAGGCGGTACAGCTTAATCAACCACCTCCTGTACCGACACTGGGGCTGAGAAGTGGTTACAAGATGTTATCCATATGCGCCCTCCCCAATTTATTGGTGCAAATGATCCGATCGACTGCGAAGATTGGATTAATGAGATGAATAAAGTTTTCATGGCCGTGAATTGTCCAGAGGCACGTAAGGTGCCAGTTGCCCAGTACTTTCTATCGAGGGATGCGGCTAGTTGGTGGCAAGCTGTTGCAGCTCAGGATCGTACCAGTTTAAGGAATTGATGGAGGCCGAGTTCTGCTCGTGGCCTGTTCAGGAGGCCAGGATTCGAGCCTTTTACGAAGCTAAACCCCAGGATGTCCCTGTATCTCAGGCAATCATTGAATACAACCGTCAACTTAACCATGTGAAGAGTCAAGTGAAGGGAGATAGAATCCGTCACTTTGACATGCGAATGAAGCCAAAGGTTCGGCACTATATGTCGGGCTACGCTTGCACCACATTGGAAGAGTATCAAGATATGGCATTAGCCTATGATATGTCCTTCACTACTACCAAAACGACAAGTGAGAGTAAGAAGCAGAAGACCACTGGAAAGTTTTCTAGCGGTAGAGGTGGCAACCAACGGGGATCACAATCGGCAAGTTATCCAACCAAAGGGTCTTCCCGTGCGTCGGGAGGTAAACGGAATTTTAGAGCTGGTGCTAGTGTGTCCAACCGGGTTGTGACATGTTTTAATTATGGCCAACAGGGCCATCTTAATCATGATTGTGGTCTACCCCCATTGAAATGTTTTAATTGCGGCCAGGAAGGCCATAGAGCCATGTACTGTACGGAAGAAGAAAATCCACTTGGAACTCAGGCATCAGCCCATACGCCTGGAGAACCGAGTGTTAATCAGAAGTCATCTACGGGTCAGCCATCCCAGAGTTACGGTAGAGGCAGAGGCCGTTGTCAGTCTGTTAGAGGGGGAACCCCAGTGCTGGTTCGGTGCAACCTCGTGTCTATGAGATGAGGAGAGCTGGAGATCCAGAGGCTACCGTGGCGACAAGTATCGTTTCTCTTTTGTCTCATCCAGTTATAGTGCTTTTTGATTCCGGTGCTTCTCATTCGTTCATCTCTTTGTATTGTGTGCGTCGATTAAATATTGAGGGCTTGTCTCCTTGTGAGTCCTTTGTGGTTAAGTTGCCCAGTGGTGATAGAATCGTGGGGAACAAGGAAGTTAGAGATTGTCCGGTGTTAATCGCTGAGAGAGTGTGGTTTTCGAATTTGATAGTCGTAGACATTGTTGATGAAGATCTAATCCTCGGTGACGATTGGCTCGATAAACACGGTGCGGTAATGAATTACCGCACGAATATCATATCAATGTTAGCCAAAGACGGTACCGAACATTATTTTATGGGGTACAAGAGGGGATGTCAGAAATTTTTGATTAGTGCCTTGAAGGTGACAAAACTTATTAGAGAAGGCTGTGATGGTATTGGTGTTATGCCATGAAAGTCGAGGATGGGAAAGTTGAACTTCCCTCGATTCATGTAGTAAGTGATTTTCCCGATGTTTTCCGAGATGAATTACCGGGACTACCACCGGGGCGGGAAGTTGAATTTACAATTAATTTGGAATTGGGAGCAACCCCGATTTCTAAGGCACCGTATCGTATGGCACCTTCAGAAATGAAAGAGTTGAAGAAACAACTGGGAGAATTGTTGAATAAAGGGTATATTAGACCCAGTGCCTCGCCATGGGCTGCACCGGTCTTGTTCGTGAGGAAGAAAGATGGTTCACTACGTTTGTGTAACAACCCAAACTATGCGGATATTACAGTGCCGTGGACCCCCGACTGGGACCCACCAGGCGAATGAAAATTAATGAATTAACAACGTAAATGTAGTACCGAACCACATTACATCATTAATTACTCCGATGAGGAGTTTCATACAACACACCCAAGATAATACAGAATACATGTATATTTTATATGAAGATAAAATATACAACACTCAATAAAATGAGTATTCAAACGGAGTATCTGCAGCGGAATAAAATGAAGAAAACATGAATGACTGAAAGGACTGGGGCCCCCTACTAGTATCACTGGGACTCCTCGCCGTCAACGTTCTATTCTCGTGCTTTTGCCTTGCCATGACCTGAAAACAAAATCCCCCAACGGGGTCAGTTACACAGAACAACAATCCTCAAGAGTTGAATAAACACAATCATATATGCTGTATAAACCACAAGTTCGATCAAAATCTCAAACCGTCGAACACATGCGATCAAAAATGAATCGGTTAGATTATAACCCAATCCTGTTGAAAACATACGCAATCAAACATGCTGTATGAATCAACTAACGGTACGGCTCAAATGGTGGCGCCACACTACGCCCGGGATGGAAATGTGTCCGTGCACAAGCCACCAACGAGTATCGATCGAATACACGTGTGGTTTTGTACCTAATCAGTCTCACGAAGTGATCGTCTCATGTGCACAGTCCAATGTGAGGCCAACAACCAACACACGACTTAATATGTGCCCGACATGAAAATCCTACACATACCAACCGGCACGCCAGTAAGACCCGGAATGCCACGAGATAACAAAAGTGATATTGAAATCAATAATGACTCACCGAGATGAAATGACAGTGAAATGAATGATAGCTCAAAAATGATTGGAACCGTCGTTCCTCGTGACTGAAATGATTAATTGACAATGACAAGTCTCGATACGGTTAATACAATATGAATAAGTTATGATTATGAATGAACAACAACGAAAGGAATGAATATCCCTTTAGCTGAGTAAGAATTAACTTACCTTAACACCGGTGATGATACGATCTCTCTTGAACAACGTCCTAAGGGAACTACCGATCACTCGAACAACCTTGAATAACACAATTATCAACAACTCGCTTAATATACGGACCAAAAGTGATCATAACCAACTCAAGATGTCGATACAATAAATCCAAACTCATTGAGGCATTTCGACAAACACCTTGAAAACAAACTCCCTTCTTAAACAACTAAACCCATTTGTATCGAAAATCAACTTCTATTGAATGATCCAAACCACCAAAACACCATCAATACAATCGATAATCCAAACGAAATACTCAAATCGAGTTTACGATATAATTAAATTGCAAAACCCAATTCCAAGTCAACCTTCAAAGTGTTCTTGAGAAAAACTTCCAACAATCCGATGATAACTCATAAAAACTCATAATCATACGTATATCCATCGCAAATCATGATTATATCATCCAAAACATCAAGCTCCAACTCAAAATCGAATCTAGGGTTGAAGAAATTACCTTGGATTAGGATGAAGAATCCACAAACATGTTGTTAATCCACCCCACAACTTGAAGAAGTTGAAATTCTCTGAGTTTTGATGATGTTAAAACACCCCAAAATCGCCCAAAATCGCCCCAATGAAGAGAGGAAGAAGGAAAATGAAGAAATGAGGATGTTCTTCATAACAAACGCAGATATATAAAAATCTGTACTGTGTGCCACGGCACAGGCTCAGTGTGCCGCGGCACAAGGCCAAAAACGCCCAGCAAAATAGTTTTGTGCTGCGGCCCGGCCAGAAGGGGCCGTGGCCCGCGGTACAGCCCGCTCCAGCATCAAAAGGCACACGGTGCAGTCTTAGCTATTTCGACCATAACTCCTTCGTCCAGACTCCGATTGACTCACCGTTTGAACCATTGGAAAGCTAACTTGATGCTCTATAATATTGAAAAGATTCAGAATTTTTGGAGTTTCCAAACATTAATGGTGATTTTACAAAGTCGAACTCATACGAGGAAAAGTCGCTTAAGAACACGAAACTCAATAGAACGACACCGAGACGAACTCGGATGACAAAAAGTGTAGAATTAATCATTCTCGGAATGACGAAAAGGTCACAATAGAGTCATTAAGATGGACTTCCGCCAAAAAACTAAAATTACCAGAAATCCAAATTGCGGATATTACATACTACCCTCCTTAAAAGAAGTTTCGTCCCGAAACTTAAAACAACTAGGGAGAAGCAATATCCCGCTAGAAAAACTCAACGAGATACACAAGAACCTCAAATGTACCCAACAATAGCATGATTCGAACAAGAAGGAAATTTGAAATGGCATGAACTCCAATATTAACATCGATTAATGAAGTAATTATAACGATCAAGATAATATTCTCGTCTCGATTCTCAAGCAAGGTTGAAAAAATGAAAAATATTGATACACGAGTCAACATTAGTCCGAACGGTGAACACGAATGAATGAACATGATTGATTAATGATTATTAATGAGTGAAAATCCACCGAGTGACAATTACTGAATGAAAATGAATGAATTTACAATCGGGTATTAGAAACTCCCCCCCTTAAAATAGTTTCGTCCACGAAACTAAGAGTGAAACAAATCGGGATAACTCTCCCGCATACTATCCTCGATTTCCCAAGTAGCCTCTTCGTCTCTGTGTCTCGACACTAACTTTTAACGAAAGGAGTCGTCTTGTTCCTCAACTATTTGATTCGCTGCTCTAAGACTCGTATAGGACGCTCCTCATATGAATGATTATCGGCAATCTCGATTTCGTCGAACTAAAGTATGTGGCTCGGTTCGGCAACATACTTCCGTAACTGAGATACGTGAAATACATTATGAATTCGGCTCAACGCCGGAGGTAGGGCCAATCGATAAGCTAACTCGCTTACTCGATCCAAAATCTCAAACGGTACAATGAATCTTGGACTCAACTTTCCCCTCTTCCCAAAAAGGAAGATACCACGACTCGGGGATACCTTGACCAAAACATGGTCACCTGTCTCGAACTCTAATGGTCGACGGCGATTATCTGCATAAGATTTCTGTCGACTCTGAGCGGTCAACAAACGACTCCTGATCAAAGCTACCTTCTTACGGGCGGCTATAAGCATATCGGGCTCGGTGCCGATTGATTCTGATAAGTCATCCCAACACAAAAGAGATCGACAATGACGACCGTACAAGGCCTCGTAAGGTGCCATCTTAATCAAAGCATGCCAACCATTATTATACGTGAACTCGATCAACGATAGTTGAGCTTCCCAATCATCTTTCCAATCGAGGACACATGCCCTCAACATGTCCTCCAATGTCTGAATAATCCTCTCTGATTATCCGCTTGACCGAGGATGAAAAGTCATCTGAAATTAAGCCGAGTTCCCATGGCACGATGGTGATTTCCAAAAATGAGACACGAATCGCCCGTCAGGATCAGAAACGATACTCTTAGGAGTACCGTGCAATCTCACTATTTCTTTGATGAACCACTGGGCAAGTCTCTCAGGACCCCACGTATCCTTAATCTCGAGAAAATGAGCTGACTTAGTTAGACGATCCACGATTACCCAGATTATATTCATGCCACGGCGACTCGTCGGCAAACTCGTGATGAAGTCCATTGAAATATCCTACCACTTCCACTCCAGAATAGGGAGCGGTTTCAGCATACCCCCCAGTCGCTGATGTTCTATCTTGACTTGTTGACACGTTAAACATCTCGAAACAAATTCCGCGACTTCTCGCTTGATATTATTCTACCAGTAATTTTGTTTCAAGATTTTATACATCTTGCTAGACCCCGGATGAACGGAATAAGGGGTAGCATGAGCTTCTCTAAAAATTGAGTTTTTCAACTCGTCATTTGCCGGTACACATAACCGATTCTTAAATCGCAAAACTCCATCCTTGTGGACCACAAATCCAGGGGCTTTTCCCTGCGCCACATCTTCACGGATCCGTAACAAAAATGGGTCTGAACCCTGATTCTCCCTGATCGCCTCCTCAAGTGGCGATGAAATCTCCAACGTACAAAGTTGCCTTTATACTCGCTCTAACCAGACCTTGATTTCGGGTCTCAGAAATTCCTGCTGAAGTTCCTTCTGAACTGTTAATCGAGCAAGCATCTGCTCCTGAACGGACTTACGACTCAAGGCATCGGCGACAACGTTCGCCTTGCCCAGGTGGTAAAGTATCTCGATATCATAATCTTTGATTAGTTCCAACCACCGTCTCTGTCGCATATTTAGCTCCTTCTGAGTAAATATATACTTTAAACTCTTATGATCAGTGAATATTTGACAGGTGACACCATAAAGGTAATGACGCCAAATTTTCAACGCGAAAACCACGGCTGCTAGCTCCATGTCGTGGGTCGGATAATTAACCTCGTAAGGTCTCAATTGCCGTGAAGCATGGGCAATAATCTTCCCGTTCTGCATTAGTACACATCCGAGACCCTGTCCGAATGCATCACTATAAACCACAAATCCTTCCGTCCCTTGCGGTAAAGAAAGGACAGGTGCTGAAATTAATCGGCTCTTGAGTTCCTCAAAACTCTGTTGACATGCGTCGGACCACGTGTACTCTTATCCTTTCGAAAAAAGTTCATCATTGGTTGGGCGATTTTAGAAAATCCCTCCACAAACCACCGATAATAACCGGCTAATCCGAGAAAGCTTTGGATTTCCTTAACATTCTTTGGAGGTAGCCAATCTCAGATAGCCTCCGTCTTCTGAGGATCAACATGCACACCGTCTGATGAAATTACATGCCCGAGAAACGTCACTGCGGACATACAGAACTCACATTTGGAAAACTTTCCATAGAGTTGCTCTCGTCTCAACACGTTGAGAACCTGATGAAGGTGAAACTCGTGCTCCTCCCGTCATGAGAGTAAATCAAAATGTCATCAATAAAGACAACCACGAATTGATCCAGATAATCGATGAAGACTCGATTCATTGATTCCATGATACCGCAAATGCATTAGATAACCCAAACGGCATTACCACGAACTCATAATGACCATAGCGTGTTTGAAACGCCGTCCTCACGATATCCGACTCTCGAATTCACAACTGATGGTATCCAGATCTTAAGTCGATCTTGGAAAAATACTGAAGTTCCCTGAAGTTGATCTAAGAGGTCATCAATACGGGGTAGAGGATACTTATTCTTGATCTTCAACCTGTTCAACTCCCGATAATCAATACACAAGCGACATGAACCATCCTTCTTCTTGACAAACAATACAGGTGCTCCCCACGGGGACGCACTTAGTCGGATATAACCTTTCTCGGTCAAATCCACCAATTGATTCTTCAGTTCCTGCATTTCGGTCAGGGCCATCCGATACGGTGCCTTCGATAAGGGGGACGTACCAGGCTCCAACTCCATCGTGAATTCCACATCCCTCTGTGGAGGCAAACTGAGTAACTCATCCGGAAAACATCGGCATATTCTCTCACTATAGGAATATCCGCCAACATTCTTGATGAGTTCTCGGTCTTGGCCATATAGCACCAATAACCAATACACCCTTGATTCAGTAACTTTACAGCTTTCATCAAATTAATGACTCTATCGGAACAACTGGGATTACCTCCCTGAAATACGTACTTAACTCCATCATCTGAAACAATAGTAACCATACGCTTCGAACACTGAGAATGGCATCACGACGATCCATCCAATCAATACCCAATATAACACCATCCTTAGGTAAGTCCACCACGATTAGGTCCGCCAACCAATCACGGTCATTTTGCTGAATCGGACAATTCTTAACCTCATGATTTCCGATAATTCTTCTACCATCAGGTAGACCGATGACATAAGGCTCACAACTAGTAGCACTACCCAGACGTAGTCTACTCAAACATGATTCGGAAATAAAAGAATGCGATGCACTAGTATAAAAAAGAGTACATACGGTTTGGAAAAAATTTCGAGTGTACCTGAAATCATTCGGGCCTCCGGATCGTCGGTCCTCTTCATCGCGTGAATCCGGGACTTGCCGGAGCCCGAACCGGACGCTCCCGTCTGATAAATATGAGTTCCGCCTTTAATTGCTCCCATCATCTTAAACGACGCTGACTGAGTAGCCTGATTCTGAACAACTGGTCGCTTCACGACCAGAGATGCCGTCGGAGTATGCTTGGAGTCTCTTCGGCAGAAACGGACCTTATGCCCGGCAATTCCACAGTTGTAACAGGTGATAGTCGACCTCGAACACCTAGTGCTGAAATGACCCGGCGCTCCACAGTTGAAACAGGTGATGGCCGAACTGGCCGCTCGGAACTGAGATTCCGTAGGTTTAGGCGCCGTAGGAGGTCGCTCAAAAAAAGTAGGGCCTCACGAGGCTTCTTGAAGGTTACTGTTGCCTTGATCGACTACGCTTCTTGGATTTCTTGCTAAAATATGAAGGTTGTTGATTAGCAATTTCCTTAGCGAAGCTCATCAGTAAGAGCTTTCTCTATTAATTCGGTCAGAGCAGCGCATCGATGATTAAGTAATTGCATCTGGGCCATCATGCCCTGCATAAAAATGAGTGGATCGACTCGGACACCTTCTGATTGAGCTGTATCTTGGTTACGACTTCCTGACAGTGAGTGATTATTTTCCGGGTTTCGGCCCGCACCTCGGCCTCTCCCCCTGCGTCCTCTGACAGTTCTTTCCATACTGAAGTAGGAAGGCCATATGATAATTATAGAGCTTGAATGAGTACCGCGTCATGATTACGTTATGAAATGATTATATGAATGATTAACTGAGGTGACATGATTATCTGATGAAATTCTTGAAATGATTATCTTGAACAAGTTACATGATTAATGATACGATCCACAAGATCAACAAATGATTAATTAGGTTGACTGAGTGATTAATGAGTTGCCATGATCAACATGATAAAATGAAAATGATGTTTGAGGATTGTTGACTGATGAATGATGAATGAATGAATATTGCCAGAATTCATACCATAGCGTTAGAAGTCTTACATTTCTTTCGGTCTGATGGGCTCGGCATTTGCATAGGTCACACATGACACGAAAGTCCAATGACACTAGTCCGATGATGATTATTTCAAATGAGACATGACTCAAAAGGTAATATTCAAAACCACGCTCCGATACCAACTCTGTAACACCCCAAACTATGCGGATATTACAGTGCCGTGGACCCCCGACTGGGACCCACCAGGCGAATGAAAATTAATGAACTAACAACGTAAATGTAGTACCGAACCACATTACATCATTAATTACTCCAATGAGGAGTTTCATACAACACACCCAAGATAATACAGAATACATGTATATTTTATATGAAGATAAAATATACAACACTAAATAAAATGAGTATTCAAACGGAATATCTGCAGCGGAATAAAATGAAGAAAACATGAATGACTGAAAGGACTAGGGCCCCCTACTAGTATCACTGGGACTCCTCTCCGTCAACGTTCTATTCACGTGCTTTTGCCTTGCCATGAGCTGAAAACAAAATCCCCCAACGGGGTCAGTTACACAGAACAACAATCCTCAAGAGTTGAATAAACACAATCATATATGCTGTATAAACCACAAGTTCGATCAAAATTTCAAACCGTCGAACACATGCGATCAAAAATGAATCGGTCAGATTATAACCCAATCCTGTTGAAAACATACGCAATCAAACATGATGTATGAATCAACTAACGGTACGGCTCAAAGGGTGGTGCCACACTACGCCCGGGATGGAAATGTGTCCGTGCACAAGCCACGAACGAGTATCGATCGAATACACGTGTGGTCTTGTACCTAATTAGTCTCACGAAGTGATCGTCTCGTGTGCACAGTCCAATGTGAGGCCAACAACCAACACACGACTTAATATGTGCCCGACATGAAAATCCTACACATACCAACCGGCACGCCAGTAAGACCCGGAATGCCACGAGATAACAAAAGTGACATCGAAATCAATAATGACTCACTGAGATGAAATGACAGTGAAATGAATGATAGCTCAATGAAATAATTGGAACCATCGTTCCTCGTGACTGAAGTGATTAATTGACAATGACAAGTCTCGATATGGTTAATACAATATGAATGAGTTATGATTATGAATGAACAACAACGAAAGGAATGAATATCCCTTTAACTGAGTAAATTAACTTACCTTAACACCGGTGATGATACGATCTCTCTCGAACAACGTCCTAAGGGAACTACCGGTCACTCGAACAATCTTGAATAACACAATTATCAACAACTCGCTTAATATACGAACCAAAAGTGATCATAACCAACTCAAGATGTCGATACAATAAATCCAAACTCATTGAGGCATTTCGACAAACACCTTGAAAACAAACTCCCTTCTTAAACAACTAAACCCATTTTTATCGAAAGCCAACTTCTATTGAATGATCCAAAACCACCAAAACACCATCAATGCAATCAATAATCCAAACGAAATACTCAAATCGAGTTTACGATATCATGAAATTGCAAAACCCAATTCCAAGTCAACCTTCAAAGTGTTCTTGAGAAAAACTTCCAACAATCCGAGGATAACTCATAAAAACTCGTAATCATACGTATATCCATCACAAATCATGATTATATCATCCAAAACATCAAGCTCAAACTCAAAATCGAATCTAGGGTTGAAGAAATTACCTTGGATTAGGATGAAGAATCCACAAATATGTTGTTAATCCACACCACAACTTGAAGAAGATGAAATTCTCTGAGTTTTGATGATGTTAAAACACCCCAAAATCGCCCAAAATCGCCCCAATGAAGAGAGGAAGAAGGAAAATGAAGAAATGAGGATGTTCTTCATAACAAATGCAGATATATAAAAATATGTACCGTGTGCCACGGCACAGGCTCAGTGTGCCGCGGCACAAGGCCAAAAATGCCCAGCAAAACAATTTTGTGCCATGGCCCGGCCAGAAGGGGCCGTGGCCCGCGGTACAGCCCGCTCCAGCATCAAAAGGCACACGGTGCAGTCTTAGCTATTTTGACCATAACTCCTTCGTCCGGACTCCGATTGACTCACCGTTTGAACCATTGGAAAGCTAACTTGATGCTCTATAATATTGAAAAGATTCAGAATTTTTGGAGTTTCCAAACATTAATGGTGATTTTACAAAGTCGAACTCATACGAGGAAAAGTCGCTTAAGAACACGAAACTCAATAGAACGACACCGAGACGAACTCGGATGACAAAAAGTGTAGAATTAATCATTCTCGGAATGACGAAAAGGTCACAATAGAGTCATTAAGATGGACTTCCGCCAAAAAACTAAAATTACCAGAAATCCAAATTGCGGATATTACATACTACCCTCCTTAAAAGAAGTTTCGTCCCGAAACTTAAAACAACTAGGGAGAAGCAATATCCCGCTAGAAAAACTCAACGAGATACACAAGAACCTCAAATGTACCCAACAATAGCATGATTCGAACAAGAAGGAAATTTGAAATGGCATGAACTCCAATATTAACATCGATTAATGAAGTAATTATAACGATCAAGATAATATTCTCGTCTCGATTCTCAAGCAAGGTTGAAAAAATGAAAAATATTGATACACGAGTCAACATTAGTCCGAACGGTGAACACGAATGAATGAACATGATTGATTAATGATTATTAATGAGTGAAAATCCACCGAGTGACAATTACTGAATGAAAATGAATGAATTTACAATCGGGTATTAGAAACTCCCCCCCTTAAAATAGTTTCGTCCACGAAACTAAGGGTGAAACAAATCGGGATAACTCTCCCGCATACTATCCTCGATTTCCCAAGTAGCCTCTTCGTCTCTGTGTCTCGACACTAACTTTTAACGAAAGGAGTCGTCTTGTTCCTCAACTATTTGATTCGCTGCTCTAAGACTCGTATAGGACGCTCCTCATATGAATGATTATCGGCAATCTCGATTTCGTCGAACTAAAGTATGTGGCTCGGTTCGGCAACATACTTCCGTAACTGAGATACGTGAAATACATTATGAATTCGGCTCAACGCCGGAGGTAGGGCCAATCGATAAGCTAACTCGCTTACTCGATCCAAAATCTCAAACGGTACAATGAATCTTGGACTCAACTTTCCCCTCTTCCCAAAAAGGAAGATACCACGACTCGGGGATACCTTGACCAAAACATGGTCACCTGTCTCGAACTCTAATGGTCGACGGCGATTATCTGCATAAGATTTCTGTCGACTCTGAGCGGTCAACAAACGACTCCTGATCAAAGCTACCTTCTTACGGGCGGCTATAAGCATATCGGGCTCGGTGCCGATTGATTCTGATAAGTCATCCCAACACAAAAGAGATCGACAATGACGACCGTACAAGGCCTCGTAAGGTGCCATCTTAATCAAAGCATGCCAACCATTATTATACGTGAACTCGATCAACGATAGTTGAGCTTCCCAATCATCTTTCCAATCGAGGACGCATGCCCTCAACATGTCCTCCAATGTCTGAATAATCCTCTCTGATTATCCGTCGGACTGAGGATGAAAAGCTGTGCTGAAATTAAGCTGAGTTCCCATGGCACGATGAACTGATTTCCAAAAATGAGACACGAATCGCCCGTCAGGATCAGAAACGATACTCTTAGGAGTACCGTGCAATCTCACTATTTCTTTGATGAACCACTGGGCAAGTCTCTCAGGACCCCACGTATCCTTAATCTCGAGAAAATGAGCTGACTTAGTTAGACGATCCACGATTACCCAGATTATATTCATGCCACGGCGACTCGTCGGCAAACTCGTGATGAAGTCCATTGAAATATCCTACCACTTCCACTCCAGAATAGGGAGCGGTTTCAGCATACCCCCCAGTCGCTGATGTTCTATCTTGACTTGTTGACACGTTAAACATCTCGAAACAAATTCCGCGACTTCTCGCTTGATATTATTCTACCAGTAATTTTGTTTCAAGATTTTATACATCTTGCTAGACCCCGGATGAACGGAATAAGGGGTAGCATGAGCTTCTCTAAAAATTGAGTTTTTCAACTCGTCATTTGCCGGTACACATAACCGATTCTTAAATCGCAAAACTCCATCCTTGTGGACCACAAATCCAGGGGCTTTTCCCTGCGCCACATCTTCACGGATCCGTAACAAAAATGGGTCTGAACCCTGATTCTCCCTGATCGCCTCCTCAAGTGGCGATGAAATCTCCAACGTACAAAGTTGCCTTTATACTCGCTCTAACCAGACCTTGATTTCGGGTCTCAGAAATTCCTGCTGAAGTTCCTTCTGAACTGTTAATCGAGCAAGCATCTGCTCCTGAACGGACTTACGACTCAAGGCATCGGCGACAACGTTCGCCTTGCCCAGGTGGTAAAGTATCTCGATATCATAATCTTTGATTAGTTCCAACCACCGTCTCTGTCGCATATTTAGCTCCTTCTGAGTAAATATATACTTTAAACTCTTATGATCAGTGAATATTTGACAGGTGACACCATAAAGGTAATGACGCCAAATTTTCAACGCGAAAACCACGGCTGCTAGCTCCATGTCGTGGGTCGGATAATTAACCTCGTAAGGTCTCAATTGCCGTGAAGCATGGGCAATAATCTTCCTGTTACGCATTAGTACACATCCGAGACCCTGTCCGAATGCATCACTATAAACCACAAATCCTTCCGTCCCTTGCGGTAAAGAAAGGACAGGTGCTGAAATTAATCGGCTCTTGAGTTCCTCAAAACTCTGTTGACATGCGTCGGACCACGTGTACTCTTATCCTTTCGAAAAAAGTTCATCATTGGTTGGGCGATTTTAGAAAATCCCTCCACAAACCACCGATAATAACCGGCTAATCCGAGAAAGCTTTGGATTTCCTTAACATTCTTTGGAGGTAGCCAATCTCAGATAGCCTCCGTCTTCTGAGGATCAACATGCACACCGTCTGATGAAATTACATGCCCGAGAAACGTCACTGCGGACATACAGAACTCACATTTGGAAAACTTTCCATAGAGTTGCTCTCGTCTCAACACGTTGAGAACCTGATGAAGGTGAAACTCGTGCTCCTCCCGTCATGAGAGTAAATCAAAATGTCATCAATAAAGACAACCACGAATTGATCCAGATAATCGATGAAGACTCGATTCATTGATTCCATGATACCGCAAATGCATTAGATAACCCAAACGGCATTACCACGAACTCATAATGACCATAGCGTGTTTGAAACGCCGTCCTCACGATATCCGACTCTCGAATTCACAACTGATGGTATCCAGATCTTAAGTCGATCTTGGAAAAATACTGAAGTTCCCTGAAGTTGATCTAAGAGGTCATCAATACGGGGTAGAGGATACTTATTCTTGATCTTCAACCTGTTCAACTCCCGATAATCAATACACAAGCGACATGAACCATCCTTCTTCTTGACAAACAATACAGGTGCTCCCCACGGGGACGCACTTAGTCGGATATAACCTTTCTCGGTCAAATCCACCAATTGATTCTTCAGTTCCTGCATTTCGGTCAGGGCCATCCGATACGGTGCCTTCGATAAGGGGGACGTACCAGGCTCCAACTCCATCGTGAATTCCACATCCCTCTGTGGAGGCAAACCAGGTAACTCATCTGGAAAACATCGGCATATTCTCTCACTATAGGAATATCCGCCAACATTACTGATGAGTTCTCGGTCTTGGCCATATAGCACCAATAACCAATACACCCTTGATTCAGTAACTTTACAGCTTTCATCAAATTAATGACTCTATCGGAACAACTGGGATTACCTCCCTGAAATACGTACTTAACTCCATCATCTGAAACAATAGTAACCATACGCTTCGAACACTGAGAATGGCATCACGACGATCCATCCAATCAATACCCAATATAACACCATCCTTAGGTAAGTCCACCACGATTAGGTCCGCCAACCAATCACGGTCATTTTGCTGAATCGGACAATTCTTAACCTCATGATTTCCGATAATTCTTCTACCATCAGGTAGACCGATGACATAAGGCTCACAACTAGTAGCACTACCCAGACGTAGTCTACTCAAACATGATTCGGAAATAAAAGAATGCGATGCACTAGTATAAAAAAGAGTACATACGGTTTGGAAAAAATTTCGAGTGTACCTGAAATCATTCGGGCCTCCGGATCGTCGGTCCTCTTCATCGCGTGAATCCGGGACTTGCCGGAGCCCGAACCGGACGCTCCCGTCTGATAAATATGAGTTCCGCCTTTAATTGCTCCCATCATCTTAAACGACGCTGACTGAGTAGCCTGATTCTGAACAACTGGTCGCTTCACGACCAGAGATGCCGTCGGAGTATGCTTGGAGTCTCTTCGGCAGAAACGGACCTTATGCCCGGCAATTCCACAGTTGTAACAGGTGATAGTCGACCTCGAACACCTAGTGCTGAAATGACCCGGCGCTCCACAGTTGAAACAGGTGATGGCCGAACTGGCCGCTCGGAACTGAGATTCCGTAGGTTTAGGCGCCGTAGGAGGTCGCTAAAAAAAAGTAGGGCCTGTACGAGGCTTCTTGAAGGTTGCCTGACTGCCTTCAGACTGACTACGCTTCTTGGATTTCTTGCTAAAATATGAAGGTTGTTGATTAGCAATTTCCTTAGCAGTAAGCTCATCAGTAAGAGCTTTCTCTATTAATTCGGTCAGAGCAGCGCATCGATGATTAAGTAATTGCATCTGGGCCATCATGCCCTGCATAAAAATGAGTGGATCGACTCGGACACCTTCTGATTGAGCTGTATCTTGGTTACGACTTCCTGACAGTGAGTGATTATTTTCCGGGTTTCGGCCCGCACCTCGGCCTCTCCCCCTGCGTCCTCTGACAGTTCTTTCCATACTGAAGTAGGAAGGCCATATGATAATTATAGAGCTTGAATGAGTACCGCGTCATGATTACGTTATGAAATGATTATATGAATGATTAACTGAGGTGACATGATTATCTGATGAAATTCTTGAAATGATTATCTTGAACAAGTTACATGATTAATGATACGATCCACAAGATCAACAAATGATTAATTAGGTTGACTGAGTGATTAATGAGTTGCCATGATCAACATGATAAAATGAAAATGATGTTTGAGGATTGTTGACTGATGAATGATGAATGAATGAATATTGCCAGAATTCATACCATAGCGTTAGAAGTCTTACATTTCTTTCGGTCTGATGGGCTCGGCATTTGCACAGGTCACACATGACACGAAAGTCCAATGACACTAGTCCGATGATGATTATTTCAAATGAGACATGACTCAAAAGGTAATATTCAAAACCACGCTCCGATACCAACTCTGTAACACCCCAAACTATGCGGATATTACAGTGCCGTGGAGCCCCATCGGGACCCACCAGGCGAATGAAAATTAATGAACTAACAACGTAAATGTAGTACCGAACCACATTACATCATTAATTACTCCAATGAGGAGTTTCATACAACACACCCAAGATAATACAGAATACATGTATATTTTATATGAAGATAAAATATACAACACTAAATAAAATGAGTATTCAAACGGAATATCTGCAGCGGAATAAAATGAAGAAAACATGAATGACTGAAAGGACTAGGGCCCCCTACTAGTATCACTGGGACTCCTCTCCGTCAACGTTCTATTCACGTGCTTTTGCCTTGCCATGAGCTGAAAACAAAATCCCCCAACGGGGTCAGTTACACAGAACAACAATCCTCAAGAGTTGAATAAACACAATCATATATGCTGTATAAACCACAAGTTCGATCAAAATTTCAAACCGTCGAACACATGCGATCAAAAATGAATCGGTCAGATTATAACCCAATCCTGTTGAAAACATACGCAATCAAACATGATGTATGAATCAACTAACGGTACGGCTCAAAGGGTGGTGCCACACTACGCCCGGGATGGAAATGTGTCCGTGCACAAGCCACGAACGAGTATCGATCGAATACACGTGTGGTCTTGTACCTAATTAGTCTCACGAAGTGATCGTCTCGTGTGCACAGTCCAATGTGATGCCAACAACCAACACACGACTTAATATGTGCCCGACATGAAAATCCTACACATACCAACCGGCACGCTAGTAAGACCCGGAATGCCACGAGATAACAAAAGTGACATCGAAATCAATAATGACTCACTGAGATGAAATGACAGTGAAATGAATGATAGCTCAATGAAATAATTGGAACCATCGTTCCTCGTGACTGAAGTGATTAATTGACAATGACAAGTCTCGATATGGTTAATACAATATGAATGAGTTATGATTATGAATGAACAACAACGAAAGGAATGAATATCCCTTTAACTGAGTAAATTAACTTACCTTAACACCGGTGATGATACGATCTCTCTCGAACAACGTCCTAAGGGAACTACCGGTCACTCGAACAATCTTGAATAACACAATTAT
Source organism: Orobanche coerulescens (assembly GCA_033398695.1). Lineage (NCBI taxonomy): Eukaryota > Viridiplantae > Streptophyta > Magnoliopsida > Lamiales > Orobanchaceae > Orobanche > Orobanche coerulescens. The sequence goes on from CM065803.1 coordinate 61,139,147, forward strand.
CAACAACTCGCTTAATATACGAACCAAAAGTGATCATAACCAACTCAAGATGTCGATACAATAAATCCAAACTCATTGAGGCATTTCGACAAACACCTTGAAAACAAACTCCCTTCTTAAACAACTAAACCCATTTGTATCGAAAGCCAACTTCTATTGAATGATCCAAAACCACCAAAACACCATCAATGCAATCAATAATCCAAACGAAATACTCAAATCGAGTTTACGATATCATTAAATTGCAAAACCCAATTCCAAGTCAACCTTCAAAGTGTTCTTGAGAAAAACTTCCAACAATCCGAGGATAACTCATAAAAACTCGTAATCATACGTATATCCATCACAAATCATGATTATATCATCCAAAACATCAAGCTCAAACTCAAAATCGAATCTAGGGTTGAAGAAATTACCTTGGATTAGGATGAAGAATCCACAAATATGTTGTTAATCCACACCACAACTTGAAGAAGATGAAATTCTCTGAGTTTTGATGATGTTAAAACACCCCAAAATCGCCCAAAATCGCCCCAATGAAGAGAGGAAGAAGGAAAATGAAGAAATGAGGATGTTCTTCATAACAAATGCAGATATATAAAAATATGTACCGTGTGCCACGGCACAGGCTCAGTGTGCCGCGGCACAAGGCCAAAAATGCCCAGCAAAACAATTTTGTGCCATGGCCCGGCGAGAAGGGCCGTGGCCGCAGTCTGACCCGCTCCAAAGATCAAAGGCACACGGTGCAGTCTTAGCTATTTTGACCATAACTCCTTCGTCCGGACTCCGATTGACTCACCGTTTGAACCATTGGAAAGCTAACTTGATGCTTTATAATATTTAAAAGATTCAGAATTTTTGGAGTTTCCAAAATTAATGGTGATTTTACAAAGTCGAACATATACGAGGAAAAGTCGCTTAAGAACACGGAACTCAACAAAACGACACCAAGACGAACTCGGATGACAAAAAGTGTAGAATTAATCATTCTCGGAATGACGAAACGGTCATAATAGAGTCGCTAAGATGGACTTCCGCCAAAAATAAAATTACCGAAAATCCAAATTGCGGATATTATAGTTTGTGTATTGATTATCGGGAACTGAACAAAGTGACCATTTAGAATAAATACCCTTTGCCGCGTATCTACGATTTGTTTGATCAATTGCAGGGAGCCGCGGTGTTCTCGAAAATTGATTTGAGGTCCGGTTACTATCAACTTCGCATAGGAATCCGACGTTCCTAAAACTGCTTTCCGTACGAGGTATGGGCACTATGAGTTTGTGGTTATGCCTTTTGGGTTAACCAACGCACCAGTGATATTTATGCAATTGATGAATAAAATATTTATTGAGCATCTTGATAATTGTGTAGTCATTTTTATCGACAATATTCTGGTCTACTCTCGTGATGAAGAGGAATACGCTCGGCATTTGCGATTGGTGTTGGAGATTTTGAGGACTCAGAACCTCTATGCAAAATTTTCTAAGTGTGAATTCTGGCTGAAGGAAGTCATGTTTCTCGGGCATGTGATTTCAGCGGAAGGGGTTCGGGTAGATCCCCAGAAAATTGAGGCAGTGTTAGATTGGGCTCCGCCTAGGAACGTGAAGGAAGTTCGTAGCTTTTTGGGTCTGGCCGGATACTACTGGAGGTTCGTCGAGGGGTTCTCCAAACTTGCTCGACCACTTACTCAATTACTCCAGAAGTCCGAAAGGTTCAAATGGAATGAAGAGAGACAACGGAGTTTCGAAGAGCTGAAAAGGCATCTGACTACCGCGCCGGTTTTAGCCCTACCCCAGGGAATCGGTGGGCATTCGGTTTATTGTGATGCATCAGGACAAGGACTTGGGTGCTTACTCTTACAGCATGATAATATTATCGCCTATGCTTCACGGCAACTTAAACCGTATGAGCTTAATTATCCTACCCATGATTTGGAGTTAGCTGCTGTAGTGTTTGCATTGAAAATCTGGCTTCACTATTTGTATGGTTCTTTATGTCGAATTTATATCGACCACAAGAGCCTAAAGTATATTTTTAGCCAGAAGGAGATGAATATGAGACAACGACGTTGGTTAGAGCTGATAAAGGATTATGATTTGGAAATCCTTTACCATCTAGGAAAGGCTAACGTTGTAGCTGATGCGTTGAGCCGGAAGTCGATATCTCTTCAGATGCTTGAGGTCCTTACGCCTCAAGTTAAGATCAGACGGGAGTTAATTGAGCAGGGAGTCGAAGTATGGATCCAACGGGTTCAGGGTCATATGTGTACTCTTGAGATTATTCCGTTCTTGATCGATGACGTCGGGGAGAAACAGGGGAATGACCCAATGCTTGTCCAACTGAAGGCGGATGTGGAAAAAGGGAAAGCCCCTGGTTTTATGATCCATGAGGATGGCATTTTGAGATTTCAAGGTAGGCTTTGCGTTCCGAATGACTCGGAGCTGAGGCAGAGAATACTCTGAGAAGCCCACGCTACACCTTACTCGATCTATCCTGGGACGAGTAAGATGTTCAAAGATATTAAAAGAAGTTTTTGGTGGAATAATATGAGGAGAGATGTCACCGAGTTTGTGTCAAGGTGTTTGACATGTCAACAAGTCAAAATTGAGCATCAACGGCCGGCCGGGCTGTTGAAACCTCTCCCTATTCCCGAATGGAAGTGGGAGGATATTACCATGGATTTCATCACCGGGATGCCGAGGACTAAGACGGGGATGGATATGATTTGGATTATTGTTGACCGATTGACTAAGTCGGCACATTTTCTTGGCATTAAGGACACGTGGGGACCGGAGCGATTGTCCCAGATTTTTATATCAGAGATCGTGAGATTACACAGTGCGCCAAAGTCTATTGTTTCCGATCGTGATGGTCGTTTCGTGTCGCATTTTTGGAAGGCGGTCCATCAAGCCTTGGGCACCGAGTTGAGATTGAGTACTTCTTTCCACCCACAGTCTTACGGTCAGACTGAGCGGACGATCCAGACATTGGAAGATATGCTGATGGCGTGTGCCCTGGACTGGAGTACCGATTGGGAAATACACCTACCTTTGATCGAGTTCACTTACAATAATAGCTGGCACGCATCGATCAAGATGGCACCTTTTGAGGCATTGTATGGTAGGCGGTGTAGATCCCCACTTTGTTGGGATGAAGCTTCAGATTTAATCGGGACGGAACCCGATATGTTGATGGAAACCAAAGAGAAGATTTCCATCATCCGAGACCGATTGTTGACCGCTTAGAGTCGACAAAAATCCTACGCTGACAATCGTTGTCGGCCCTTGGACTTTGATGTAGGAGATCATGTCCTACTCAAAGTATCACCGATTAGAGGAGTCTTCAGGTTCAGGAAAAGGGGCAAACTTAGCCCGAGATATATTGGACCATTTGAGATTCTCGACAGAGTTGGGGAACTGGCTTATCGGTTGGCTTTACCTCCAGCCCTAAGCCATGTTCACAGTGTGTTCCATGTTTCCCAACTGAGGAGGTATGTCCCTGACCCGAGTCATATCATACGAGCAAGCACCGGGACGATACGATGAGGGTGGCGAGACGTGATACTGTGACTAGTTGTGTTCCATTTTCTTTGTTCATTGTTCTCTTCGGTCCATTTTATCCTTGTAATAATAAATGGTACTCGAGTACTTTAGGAAAGTCCTTTTCCAGTTGTTTTACAACTTCTTGTATTTTTTCATGGTATTGTTTGTCCGTGGTTGAACTTCCTTGTTTGTATCGGATTTATTGATTCCCGAGTGGATTTTTTCAAATTTGATACGTTGTGAGTAAGATAAGCCTAGTGGGTCCCAGGTCGGGATTCACGGCGCTGTGATATTCTTTGAATATCTCGGGGGTGTTACAGTCCTTACCTCTGGCTCCTGAAGCCCTATAGGACCCCTTGGATGAAGGACGGACTGGAGTAACAAAATCTCTCGAGGCCTGTGAGCTCTCTCTCGAGATTTACTGGCAACTAGAACTGCTGCAGTATTTCTGGAGGTGTCCATGCCTCCCACACAGAAAACAAACAAAAGCTGGCACCGTACACTGAGTGATAATGTGCCCCGCTGAATCACAGTTAAGGCAAACAACAGTCGAACTCGTTGTCTAAGAAGAAGATGCTTTCCCAGCACGAAGACGACTAGAAAACGACCTCTTGGATGTCGAAGCCCGATGTTCCTTTGAACGAACCGGTATCCTAGTCCTCTCACTAGAAGAAACTGAAGGGTTCTTCCGAGAAAGCTCCTTGATCAAAAGCTCTGCTCCAAGAGCCTTCTCAATGAATTCACCAAGTGAGTTACAATTATGATTGAATAACTGCATCCTCAACTGCGGGTTTAGCCTCTTGCTAAAATACTTGACCTTTTCTGCCTCAGTACGAATAATAGATGAAGCAAAATTAAGAAGTACATGAAACTTCTCAGCAATGACAACAACACCCTCGTCCTCGACGGATTCGGGGTTCATTACCTCTGACAACTTGGCTTCACGAAGTGGATCCGGATAATACCTCTCTAACATGAGAGTCTTGAACTCGCTCCAAATACAATCACGATCGGTGGGTTTCATAGAAAGCCACCAAGAATAAGCGCCCTTACTTTAGTAGTAAGCCGCTACTGCCACCTTACTCTCTTCCGGACACTAAACCATGTCGAAGAGTTTATCAAAATGTTCAAGCCAATGAACAATGTCACCTGGTTCCGACGAACCCTCAAAAGTAGGTGGCCTTTGACGAGAGATATCACCAACAATCTGACTCACACCCCCAGTCTTCCCGTGAAATGGCACCTGGATTCCCTGCTTCGATGGACCACGAACCATCGATGCCTACATGGTCTCCACTATCTGTGTCATCTGAGTCATATGGGCCATCATGCCCCTCATAACCAAGAAAGAATCGACGTGTCCACTCTCAATCTGATTAGCTTCATGAGCATGACGTCCTGAAAGGGAATCTGTCTCATAGGTAACACCATCCGCCGAACTCTGATCCATCTCGGCATTCGCACGCGCATAAACATGATGTTCTAGGTTTTGGCCTGCTCTGTAGCCTTTACCCCCTCTGTCACGTCCTCGGATTCCTCTTTCCATACTAAAAGAATAACGTTCGATCATGATCGTAGCTCAAATACGCCTCAACGGCCAATCCAGAATGCTAAGTCAATATCCAAACATGAGTATACTTGCTCAACAGATAAACATTCACATAAATCATGCTAATAATAGTCAATACATAGCCCACATGATCCAAAACAATTAATCATGAATCAATCGCAACACAAATGTCACATACAGGTTTCAACAAAACATGTATAATTAATGACATAATGAATGTATGAACATAAAATAGAATCGAGTCCTTACATAGGTCATACAAAGCTTCGAGGACTTGGGATACTAGTTCTCACTATCGACGACTCAATGAAACCCGACTGTCCAGATTGTCATAACCTGACAGCCCAACTACTGTCGCGTCGGTAGAGCCACATAACTCACATATCAGGGTATCTCACAATCCATTCTCCGATACCATCTTCTGTAACACCCCCAAAACCCCATTGGGTTATTTCAGTTCCGTGGACCCCACAACAGGAAATCCACCAGGCGAACACGACTAAAATACATCAAACTGACAAACAAGGAAAATCACAGTCCCTACTATGATATCCGACACAATATTCCGATGTGGAATTTCAATAACAACGATGGGCCTACATGGCACAAAATAAAAATACAACATCCACGAGCCTTGCTCGGATAACGCAAGATGACACCAACTGACAAACTGGAGAACACTCCAAACTGATTGTCCATCATGAACACTGAAACAACTCGGGACTAGTATTGCTTGAATGCCTCGTCGCCATCGTCATGCCCCTGTGTCACAACTCTCTCCTCGCAAAATCCTGAAACATGAGAACATGTTCCGTCCCCACGGGGTCAGTTATCCAGATAATGAATATCAAACACATGTACAACATGATATGCATCAAAAGGCAAAATAAACGGTACAACAATGGTAATACGAGATGCTCATAAACCAATGTAAGAACCGAGCATTCATGAAACACTATGCCCACGGTATACGATCAATACCTGCTCAATAGGTTAGAACACAAGTGCCCAACGACGAATCATCAATATAGAACATAACAACGAATTACCTGAAGGTAAACCAAACTAAAGCTGAAATAGATACGAACCACAATGCCCAAAGGCTCCAACCGAAACACTAATACATCACACATGGCCTAAAAGCCCTCAGCCGAAGCTACAAAATATCACAATGGCCTGAAAGCAACTCAGCCGAAGCTGCAAATCATCACAATGGTCTAAAGCCAAACAACCCGAAGTTGTATCACAATGAGGGGCCGAAGCCACACAGCACGAAGTTATACCACAATGAGGGGCCGAAACCACACAGCCGAAACTGTATCACAATGAGGGGTCGAAGCCACACAGCACGAAGCTGTATCAAAATGAGGAACCGAAGCTACACAGTACGAAGCTGTATCACAATGAGGGGCCTAAGCCACAGAGCATGAAGCTGTATCACAATGAGGGGCCGAAGCCACACAGCACGAAGCTGTATCACAATGAGGGGCTGAATCCACACAACACGAAGCTGTATCACAATGAGGTCATCTATTCACCGTGACCTGCTGAATTGCAGGTGCTGGGAAACCAACCGCGAAGGTTCAAGCCAAAGACTTACCCATAATGAGATCATCAATATGATTGTGACCTGCTGAATTGCAGGTGCTGGGAAACCAACCGCGAAGGTCCAAGCTCCAGACTTACCCATAATAAGATCACCCAGTAACCGTGACCTACTGAATTGTAGGTGTTGGGAAACGAACCGCAAAGGTTCAAGCCCCAAACTTACCCATCAAGCACTGACTAGCCTCCAAACATAAACAATCACAACCGGAAACGATCACAAAATTCCCGAATCCACAATAATAACTCACAGATGGGCACCATCCTCGGCGGTCCCAATTCAGTTACCTCAATCGCCTTGGAATGGACAACCGATAACAACGACACAACGGATGGAAACCATTCTCAACAGTCCCAATTTAATACCTTGATTACCCTAGAAATGGTCAATCGATAACAATAACACCACGGATGGGAAATGTGCTTGACAGTCCCAATTCAATACCTCGATTGCCTTAGAACGGCCAATCGATAACAACAACGATAATAGATGCCTCGTCGCCTTTAATCGGGCACCGAAGATAGAGATGATAATCGAATACGTCAATGCCTTCAATCGGCCAATACAACATCAATAGAAAAACATTGATATCAATAACAATGATCACAACAATATCTTAATGGAACATCAGTAAGCAATAACAATCGATACATCGATACCGCGAACCATCTATCAACCACAAAATTAACAACAAGTATCTGAATGCCTTGAACCGGCCATTAACGAACAACAATAATATTTGGCATAATTGCCGAAGGGTATTGTATCGAACAATTCCCTGATATCAACAAAATCATAAAGAGACTACGTCTCGAAATGATACAACACATTCATACACACATATGATAACGTGTAACTCATTGACCAGTACAAGTATACAACTTGTCTCAAATCGAAGGCGAAGAAATTATCCAACGAACGACGAATGGCGTACTCTAACAATCACAAGCACTCGAACAACCTTGAATGAAATACAATTCATTCAATAACACAATATCAATTGAAAACAACATAATAGATAACCTCAATTCAAACACGAATCGATCAAACCACACAAACGAATATCATAGTCCTCAACTATGAATTCTAACATTCTCCAATCACTCCAATGATCAATTAACATGATCATAATGTTCTTAACACTTGTGAAAAATAATCCAACAAGGATTATCAAGAACATCACCTTTAAATCATCCCATAATGATAATATTACCAATATCATCACTATCACCTCAAGAACATCATCACCACAACAAACATGATGTCCCCACCAATATCAATGACCAATTCCTCCAGAATTTCGGATTAATCAACAAGAATATCTTAACCATTTAAGATTATGATAATTACCTACATAACTCATTATAATCCTACACTAAAATGATTATAATCTCCCAAGAACACAACCAACAACAATAATCATCTCAAGGCTATGTTAATCATTTATCAATCTTAACATAACTCTTCCTAAACATGATTATAATCTCCAAGTATTCTTAAACATCAAGAACACAATCAACCTCAAGCCATAATCACCATGTTCTTCACCATAAGTTCATAAAAACTATTGAAGAATCATACTATCCTCCAACAACCCATCAATACACGAACTAATCGACCACAACATCATCATAATCTCGAGTTAGGCACAAGATTAGCCAACATACCTCTTGGAAGTGAAGAACAACCTCAAACCCTTCAAGAAACACTCCAATTTTCAAGCTCCTAAGCTCCAATCCAAGTTAGGAAGCTCCAAAACAAGTTGGAAGGGGTTGGAGATCACTAAGGGATGCAGAGGGATGATTTCTAGAGAGAGAAATCAAAAATGGGTCGTGAAGAAATGAAAGACGAAACATGTCTTTATAGTCTGCACAGTTCATTATAGCCGCTAATCTCTATGCATAACATACGTTATATCACCTTACGTACGTTATCACCACTACGTAGCGTACGCTACGTCCTGTAGGAACTCACTGCCTCAAAACTCATCTGCATTACGTACGTTGCCAAAAAAAGGCATACGTAAACTTACCTGCATTACGTACGTTATAGCATAAGCATTACGTATGTAATGCCCATTGACTTGCCTGTCTCGAAAGGCCAAATATCCGGATCATGCATGGCCCTACACGCCGAAAATCAGATGCGATGTGTTACGTACGTAACCAACATAGTTTAACGTACGTAACACACCATCTGTAGCATACGTAATGCTGGACATACTACGTAAGCTATGGCTAGTATACTTAGCCAAAACATCCAAACGGCGAATACAATACCGACGACAAGTATAAATATTTCGATACTGAAATACCCCAATACCATTTACATTGTATCAGTCAAATACAACAACACTTGTACAATTCCAAATGAATACGTACAACACAACAGTAAAAAAAATTACCTCCAGATATTATATAGAATTACTTCCTGTAAGATTATGCCTACGATCCAATCATAATTTAAGTTGTAATACACTTAGTCATATATGATATATTATTTTAAAACTTGCCTGTGAGTAGTTCAATATTTTAGTTTAAGACTCGAAGATCAGATCATTCGACAAAAGACTTGAAGACAACCTCTCTTTATTATAAGTTTTAGCATTATCAAAAAGGGGGAAATTGTTGGAAAAACTCCTCCTGATGTTTAGATAATTTCCTCATACAGCAACAATCTTCAAAGTCAAAATATCAGCCAAGTATGGAAGCTGTCAGGAAAACTTCATACAACCTGTCCATACAGTCTGTCTATACAGCGCAAGATCTTTTAGCAAGCCAAGAGTCTAATCCTACGTTTTAGTCATCAAGTTACAGCAAGACGAAGATGTCGGTCACAACAAGCAATGCTGTAGGTGTTCTACTTAGGAAAAGTAAAACATAAATCCAACAGGACTGAAGAAAATTTAGACCATTGTGAAATCAAACATTTTTATTCGTAACTCACGGTTAAGTAGCATTTAATGCTGATAGGGATATCATTTAATGCGACCGAAGAGACTACAGTCTGAAGAGCATTTAATGCGAGTCAATGAGAATGTCTGAAGCATAAATTGCCTTTAATTAAAAACATTCTGAAGCCGCCAATCAGAGCTGTCTCAATCTCATCAACCGACCAATGACTACATTTATAACGGATCTATTTCCATGGTTATAAATATCCCCAAACAAGAGGACATTTGCTCACTCGTTAACTTGAATATATTAGAATAACTCGAACACGCGAAATCATATTTCTTAAAGCAAACAATAAATAGAAGAAATATACAAGTCCTCAACACGAACAACACACTTACAGCGAAAGCTCATCAAGCATACAACTGTTGTTCGATCTTGTAATACCAATCTTACTGTTGATTTACTTAGCCATGTGTGGACAGAGTAGAGAACTTTTTCTCAGAGAAGTTTACATCAGAGAAGGTCGACTGCACATCAGACAGGTTTGGCCAAGATATATCAGACAAGTTCTCAGTTAAGTTATGAGCCAAGTTCAACTCAGTCCATGTCAGCAAGAGTTGAAAGTCAACACTCACAGAAAGACACATGCAGACATAAGGAAACAAGCCGAAAGATTACCGGAAAGCAAGAAATTAAATGTTCATCAAGATCCACATTATTTATGATTATTCTAAATAAGAATAACGGCGCTATCACATGAAAGTCTTCCAAATGGTCGGAATTGAAAAGGGAATCCAGCCTTGCAATGGATTGATAAGATAAACAAAGAAGTCCACTCTCCAACGGACTGATTTGTTACAGTGGTGCAATGGCTATGAAGGAAGATCAAGGATCGTACTATAAATACCTGAAGATATGAATTGAGCAAAGCACGATGCATATAATACTTTCAAGAAAACAAAACAATCAAGACAATCAAAGCTATCAAGGAAATCTATAGCATCGTGAAAAGAGCAAAGCTTTAAACAGTCATATTCTGAGAAGCTCTTTGTTGGAGAAGACAACACTCTTATCTTTAAAGTTTGAGTATGGGGTACTTCTGTTAACGAGGTTTTCAGAAGTTTCGTGACTGATAAGGCATCCACGGGTTCTTGATTGGAAGGTGATAGACAGCTCGAGAGTTGTTGAGGCATCCACGGGTTTTCAATCAGGAGGTTCTAGGCACTAAAAGGGAGTTGCAAAAGCCACGGGATTCCACTGTTTGGAAGATGTTGTAACTGGTTGAATCATTGTAACATTTATCAATGGTTGAAAGTTATAGTGAATTCATCTCCAACTGGTATGGAGAAACGTGGACTAGTAGAGGATTACCCCTCCTCTGAAACCACTATAAGTGCTTGCGTGATTTACTGATTTGAACATCATACTTAACTGTTGTATTCATATTTACTGTTCTATTAGATAGTTATCTGCAGTTAACATTAGTTACCTGCTATCCTCATCAGTTGTCTCTTCCATATTACTTGTCTGCAGACGACTTAAGTCATCTGTACTTATCACAGTTGAGAAACTCACCTGACTTTCAGGAAAGAGTTTTAGTAAGTCTATTCACCCCCCTAGACTTATTCCTGACGACTTGTGACCTACACTTCTTTGGTCAGAATGTTCTTGACTCTACAGTGATCTATATAGAATTTTACCGAGAACTGTTTGTCACAGAACTGGCTAACACTAAGTAGATTATACTGTAAGCCTTAAACATAAGATACATCAATGACTTTGAATTTTCCTATAAGAAGGTTTCCCTTCCCTCTTGTTCTTCCTTTGGATTTGTCATCGAAGCGCACTTTTGGACCGCGCCCTTCTACATAATCTGACAACTTGCTGATATCTCCTATCATGTGCCGAGAACATTCACTATCGAAGTACCAGATGTCCTTTTCTTTTATGTCCTCTAAGCAAAGAAAATAAGTATATTTAGGTCCCCTTTGATTGTTGGGTCCTGGTACGTTAGTGCCTTTTGGTACCCAAATTTGCCTGACAGCAATTGGCTTGTTGTAGGTTAGTTTTGGTCCATTTTTGTGATGTCTACATGGGGCAGGCACGTAATTGATGTAACCTTGATTATGATGCATGTAAAATCAAGGGTTATTATTATTATTCCAATATGATTGCCGTCTTGGAGGTGGAGCCATTTTCTTAGGCCTTACAGCTTGCCTCCTGGGTCTCCAGTTGGATTGTCAAAGCTTCTGTTGATATTGCACGGCAACCTATTTTCTTGATGGATAACAGGGCTCTTGTATCCAATATCTAGGCGCACTATACTGTTGGAAGTACTGCTATGAAGGCCTTTGATATTTAGATACAACCTTCTTTCTGAATGGCTGTTGGTTATTCTAATATGCTCGGGGAGCATGCTGTTGGTTACGCCTTATAGGTCCTTGAGGCTGAGGTTTCCGCTGTCAAGGTGGCGGAATCGAAGCCTTTGCCATACGTGGGGCAACTATTACCTTTGCAGGAATCGAGGTCTCTTCAGGTACATAAATGGGTTCCACACCCCTGACGAACACCGTACTAGTTTTCCCTTTGTTGGAGAATGAGTTATATCCTAAGCCACTTTTATCATGAGCATATTGCGCGGTGCATAGAATTTCTTCCATCCGTTTAGAGGATTTCTCGAATGATTTCAAGATGGTCTCTAATTCTCCTTCTTGTTTCTCGAGGGTTTTCACTTTGGCTTCGAATAGAGCGAAATCACTTGTCTTGCTCTCATTATGAGACTTGGTCTCATTAGATCGTGGGCAAGTTGATGATTGCTCTCCATGAGTTTTTCAAGTGTGACTTTGCTGTTTTCACAATCGATAGACATGTTTTCGTAGTTATTTTTCAGCAAGTCATTTTCTTCTTTCAGCTCTAAGTTAGAAATTTGGAGTTGTATGTTTTATCGTTTCAATGTTTCATGGGCCTTTTGAATGATTTTGAATTCATTCATCATATATTTGTCAGTATGAGATGCATTTACAGGAGTAATTGATGTTGAGCTTACCTCATCATTGCTGTCTCTGTCGTCCTCTATTTCTTTGGCCATAAAGCACATATAGGATTTATCTTCGAGCTCATCATCGGATGAGTCACAGTCAGTTACTGCCTGAAGACACTCATTGGTCTTGGTTGATGCAGGCGAGTCTTATGATTCGCCAATCAGGGCCTTGAGCTTGTTTTTACAAGCACGCCTCCTTTCATCCTTTTCTTGTTGCTCGACTTCTGGCAACTTTTGGACTTTTGGGTGCGGACATTTATTTGCATAATGTCCGGGCAGTTGTAACACAGGTTAGAATCGCCAGAAGGAGATTCAGGACTTACCTTGTGAAAAGGCTTGGGCTTGTAGGAAGTCTTTCCAGACTGTTTGATGAAATTTTTGAATTTGTGCATGAGAAGGGCCATTTCATCTTGTGACAGGATATCATCATCACTGTCAGCAGTCTTGTGGGCAGACTTTGATGTGTTGGGCAGACTATGTCTCCTGTTAGATAGAGCGTCTAGTGTTATAGTCTTAGCAGGTGACTTCGGTTTTCTCTTCTCTGTCAATATCGTACTTGAATGCTTTGAGGTCAGAGAGTAAGTCGAAAGTATAAATATCATTAAGATTACACGACACATGCATAACTGTAGTCTTAATTTCGCATTGGGAAGGGAGTGATCTAAAGATTTCCAGGTTTTTCTCCTTTTGGGTATACATTTTACCTAATGCTTCAAGTTCACCGACAATGCCAGTGAATCTGAGGTCAAGCTCCTCAAGAGTTCCAGAATATTTCATTTTAAATGATTCAAATTGATGAGTGAGTTTTGAAATCTTATTTTCTTTTGAGAGCTCAGTTCCCTCACAAATCAACTTGAGTTTCTCCCAAATTTCCTTGGCTGTCTTACAGCTCTTTACCTTCGAGAATATGCCTTTGTCAAGAGTGACAAACAGTGCATTCTTAGGAACATTGTCGAGGTTCGCGTGCTTGCGATTGTCGGTCGTCCATTGCTCACTCTCCTTCTCGAGCATTTAAGCATGAGGTTGTCTTTCTATCCTTGCGGTAGGATTAACCTTCATTGTCTTTATGGGGCCATCTTGGATGACAAATATCATCTCCTCGTACATGGCAGCAAGATGAGCTTCCATCCTGATTCTCCAGTCATCAAACCCGTTAATCGAAAACATAGGAACCTTGTTTATCATTGATGTATCCATGGAGAAAGTAGGAAAGATAAGATTGTTTTAAAAAATAAGTGATTTTTGGATCTGATTCGGTTAAAAGTACGACTGATTCTTTTTAGAATCAACCGCTCCGATGCCACTTGTTGGCCACTAAGTATACAATACACAGCTTGGAAAGTAATAGTACAACAAGATGTACGATTTTCAAATGTGAGTGCGTAGCGGAAGTTTGTTTAAGTGAATTGATGTAAATACAGCAACTAGGCTTTCTCTTGTTTTCTTAGTGCGTACAGGGTTTTGCAATGTATACTTGTATAAATCACAGTAAAGAAAACAATAAATACAGAAGGTAAATAACACACAATTTAAAGTGGTTCGAGGTAAACCCCTCTACGTCCACTGGTCCTCCACACAGGAGTAAGATGTTTATTATAATCACTACATACACAATTATGTGACTATAACTAAACCTTGTCTCTGTAACGTTCACACATATTGTTACAGGGACTGAAGCTTTTTGTCGTCCACACAGATTGGTTAGAGATCTTTCATGACTTGCTTCTTCACACACAGTTCGAAGCTACATCTATAATAATATTCTTCCCACACAGGTCAGAATACGCAAGGATCTTCAGTCCACAGAGGGCTGATGGTTTTCTCAATGGTAAAGGTAGAATTCTCCGAACAGCAGCTTGATCTTTGATATACATTGTTGTATGATGTGTTGTTCTTCATTGAGGACTTAGTATATTTTTTCGCTTTGAATACTTGCTGTATGTTCATGAAATATACTGTAATGTAATCACTACAATGTCAGGCTGGTTTGTCAGAGCTTTTGTGATACTTGAATTCTTCATGTTTTGTGCGTTGGTGTTTTCCTTAGTTTGGGGCTATTTATAACCTTTGGAAATTACATCTGTTATAAATGTAGCCATTGATGTCTCTGATTGGCGGCTTGTTGAATATTTAAATTAAAGCGGGTCGCATTAAATGCTTCAGACATTCTTTTTTACTTTACATTTAATGCTCTTCAGCGCGTTCAGGCTTGTCTCACTTCGGCTGCAATAAATGTTGTCCTATCAGTAGTAAATGCTGCTTTAACCGTGAATACTTTATGAATAAACAAAGTGTATTTCACAATGGTTATAGACCATTCTTTATTCAGTCTTGTCGGATGTGTTTTACTTTTCCTAAGTAAAATAGCTTACATCCTGGTTGCTGTATCCGACGTATTGAGTCTTTCGCTGTAGCTGTAGGCTAAACTGTGAGATCTCAATGCTGTATAGAAGAGGCTGTATGGAGAATCCAGATAGTTTCCATACTTAGCGGTATTTCAGCCTGTTCGACTCCTTTGTTGTATGATGGCCATTACCAAAACAGGATACAGGATTGTTTATCCCAACATGCTCCCTATTAGGTGATTTTGGAGATTTTAATTGTTGAGATGAACTCAACTCGGATGTATTCCTTATTGTGGAATTGTATAAGTATTAACCTTAAACGAGATCGTGTTACACTTGAAAGTATCTTATGTCGTTTGATTGATGGCTTGTGCCATTTTAATGATGTGTTGTTTCTTGAAGTTGTTGTGATATTGTTGACGTGCATCATGCAATTGTTTGCCATTGGGTTTAACCAGGTCAGGCTTGACGAGGCTTCTAGGTTTTCGGATTTGATGAGTACGGATCGAAACCCAGTAATATGTATACCAGGTAAGATCCAGCGGGGCCTGTAAAGTTCGTTACTTGATGAGTACAAATAGTATTTGTGTGCACCAGGTAGGGTCCGTCGGGGCCGGGGAGGAGTGGTGAGATGCTTGATCCAATGGGAGATATCAAGTCGAAGATTTTCTCGAATTCAATTCGGGATGAAGACCATGATAATTCGATAATTTTATTATCCTTGCATTTATTTGGTTTTTATTGTTTTGAATGTACAGCATGTATGGATTATGTGTGATATGTTTTCTTGCATATTAGGACGAGAAAATAAAAATCTTAATGCTAAATAACTAAGTGATTAAATTAATTTATTTTTTAAATAAAATCAATTAGCATGAAGTAATTAGCATGCGCGTAGACATTAGGGTCTTCCTCTATATCGGATCTGCTAATTATAGGTTCACTGGTTTTAAGTTTCAAATGATAATAAAAATTAAATATTATTTTTATGATAGGACCTCTCCATCTGTAGGACTATTATTTAAAAGATAATCTTTTAAGGTTGTTAAATTACTGGATTACTAAACACCGCCCAAAATTACTAGCCACCGCCCTAGAAAATTACCTTTTTGCCCTTACTACAGTTTAATTAGATTTTGGATCCTAGTTTAGTAATAGTTTTCTCTCTAAACAACTCATACGACGCAGCCGAACCGACACAACAGTGCCGCCGTCCGCCGCCATCGTACCGCCGCGTAGCCGCCGTCTGCCGCCGCACCGCCGCCATGTCCGGAAAAGGAAAAGCGCCGGTAATCTTATTTTTTCATCCGTCTATTGTTTCATTGGCCGCGCCGCCGTGCCGGAGTGCACGACAGAGGCGCGGCGAGTATTTATTACAGCGTCGCCGTGGGCGCCATGGCCTGGCGTCCGTCGATTCCGCTGTCCATGGCTCGGCGTCCACGGCGGGCGCCAGATTATGGTACAACGTCACGGCGGGCGTCGAGACCATGGCACGGCGTCGAATCGGACGCCTAGCCCGCTGGATAAGCGTCGCTTCGGGCGCTTGACCACGGCAATGGCGTCCGGACGAGCGCATCAGTGGTTCTAGCGTCCGTTCGACGCCCGGCCATATTTTTGGAAAACAAATAAAATTTTCAATTAATAATTAATAATGTGTATTCTTTTATGATTATTACTTATTAGTTGTATTGTTTGCTAAATGCAGATGAGAGGAGGAGCGGGCAAATCTATGCCGCTAGTCACGAGTTGATGGGTTACGGAGCGCGTCACACCGAGCTCGTGGCGTTGATGCTTCCGTTCGTAGACAATGGGAGGCGGGCGTAGGGGATTCGAGGACGTACCTTATACTGATTTTGGTGCGAGGATTCGGCGAGTATTATTCGCACGATGAGGCCGACGATCGGGAGGCGGTGATGATTCTTCTTCATTTTCGTGCCGGGTTCGGAAGGGGAGAGGGGGAGGTTTGTTACTTCCGGGTCTACCGGTAGTAAACGGCGTAGGGGAGGATGAGACATCTTGGATGGTTTCGAGGAGATGCTGGTGGCCCTATCGGCGGCGTTATCCCGAGTTTTGGTGGGCATGTCGCGCGCGTATCTGGTGGAGATATGAGAGGTTTCTTTGAAGTGTCACACCAGAGGCTGCTTGTCGAGCTTGAGTCGATGGCGCTCGGTTATGTCACCCTCTTTAGTGAGTCGGATCGGTGGGGCCGGGTTATCCCACTGACGGACGCCATGTTGAACATATTGACTCCGTTGATTTACTGCGTTCGTTGAGCGGTGGCGGCCCGATACGAACTCTTTTCACATGCCGTTCGGAGAGATGACCATCATGTTACATGATGTGTGGCGAATCCTTCGCATTCTGTCGAGGCGATTGGTTGATGCCGATAGCACATCTACACAGTTGCAGGTGGATGTGATGGAGGTTCTTGGAGTATCGCGGTTGGAGCTATTGAGTACTCACTGGGGGGGTGGCGGCGTACTTATGGACTCGATTTTCAGGTCATGTCGTGATGGGGGTCGAGTGGAGGGCACCTGTGCCGTAGCTTGGATGTGGTTGTTATTTGGATCCACCTTGTTTGTTGACAAGAGTGGTAACCGGATTAGGCCTTCTGCATATTGGAGGTGAGGGACGGTATGGATACTCTGGTCAGTATTCATGGGGTTCGGCCGCATTGGCTTTCATGTACCGTCAGCTCGGTATCGCTAGTCGCGGCGACTCCATGGGGATTTGTGGATGCCTTACCCTCGTTCAGGCATGGATTTATGAGTATTTTCCCTGCTTTCGACCTCATCGAGAGCGTATGATTGTTGACTCCACGCAGCCTCGAGCTTCGACATGGAGTTTCGGCCGAGGGTAGGGACGAGCACCGCCTCCGGTCTTTACGTCGCCGCATTGATCGATTGATGACCGCAGAGGTATAACGATTCCTTCTAACAATATCACAATTCATTTAAAAATAGCTTGTCTAACTTGTTGATTACATGTACGCAGATACAGTGGTTGCCTTATGGCCCTGATCCGGTGAGGGATGTCCCGAGGACCACATTCATTGGATGGCTACGATATCGGGATATTATCGAGCCATACATGCACAGTCGGGCATTACGGCGGCTCGGTTATGTGCGGACCATCCCTTTCCGATCACCGACCGAGAAAGCGGTTCGGGCGTGGTCGAGCAGATTGTACCGAGTTGACTATCCCATCCGGATGTCATCTGATGCTTGGATGATGTTTCCGGGTGCATACAGGCTTCCTCTCGCTGACTATGAGGCGGCTACTCATGATCAGGCTGCTTGCACCGATGATTACATTGAGTGGTATTATCGGTATTCGCACCCTCAGCTACTGAACGACGGTGCAGCACCTGGATCAGTGATCCCTTCTCGTTCGAGCACCGATTACGTATGTTCTTTAACTTTGTACTTTGTTTGATTTCATCATACATTACTCATTGTATTATATTGTCTCTATTTTTTACAGTGGGTGAGTCGATCCGTCGGTATTACCCAGCACTGTATCAGACACCTTCCCCCAGACCAGACGGAGGAAGCGACGACGATGCTCGAGGAGTTCATGAGGGATTGGCATTCAACGGCAGCACAGTGAGACATGCAAATAAAGATCTACCATTTCCGAATCCGAATAGTATGACAGCGGCATTGAAAATAGTAGCAATAGGGAATAAATCTTCAGCAATAGCCATCCAATGATCCGATCCACACGCACCACCATCCCATGTAATACGGCGAACCTCAGCTTCAATCCCATCATAGTAGATCGAACGGTAGAGTGTACAGTTAGCCATTATTTCATTTGCAATGCATACACGTACAATACGCCATTTATCTTGGTCGCCAAATATGTAGTCGGCGATAACACGAAATCCGCAATTACCGTCTCCGGGGACATCGAGATAACCTTCAACAAACGGCAAAATAATTCGGTATCTTGTCGATATGGTGATAGTTACCAATCTCCACTCGGTGGTGTCCATCTCGCAAATACATATAAATATAAAAAATTAGTCAAGAAGACTATTTTTATTTTTATTCCTAACGTTTTTTAACTTGTAACATATAAATATAAAAATTAGTCAAGAAGACTATTTTTATTTTTATTCCTAACGTTTTTATTTAACTTGTAGCATATAAATATAAAAAATAAGTCAAAAAGACTATTTTTATTTTTATTTCTAATCAAAATTACTCGATGAAGACGCATTGTGGTGATGCAGAAGAGCTGCGGCCACGACCACTGGACGAGCGGGAACGACCACGACCCCTTTGGCTATACTCCCAACCACTAGGATCGCGTCTAGTCGATGAACTTCCTCTTGGTCGACCCTTAACTGCCGTATTCACTTGTGGTTCAACGTAACGCGTTTGATCAGGGTGAAGATGATCGTGGATCATAAGTGATACGTTACGGACAACTGCAGGATCGCTCTGTCTGACCTCATCGACAAGGGCCTGAAAGTACAGCTGGTCCTCCGATTCAGCACCGGTAGAAGGATCGACAAATTCGGTCGTGTCACCACCATCACTAATAATAAGTGTTTGCCAAAATATGTGAAGACGACTAACACTGCATGGGGTCCGCGATTCCATATGTCTCTTGAGCTCACACGCACAAGGAATCTGATGGGTGGTTTGGAGTGAACAACCGCAACGATCGTACACTTGATCACTTAATTCTCTCATACGTGTCAATTCATTCGACAGTAATCGCAGACAATAATGGGAAACACGACAGCGCAAGTAGTTGAACGGAAAACCAGAATACACCACGCCTGTACGACACCTAGACTGTTCAAGTGTGTATCTGATCTGCGTAAGTTGTGATTCAATCTCCTGGTTCACTTTAGTCCAGACGGTATCGAGGGCTCCGGTGGAAGAATTAAGCCATTGCTTTAACTCGGCATGTGCACTCTCAACTCTACAAGTGGTTGTGTTTCCAAAATGAAGCACTTTATTCGTCCACGCAACAACGAACATCTCCTTGTATTTTAGCCATGTACCCTCAACGTATGATATCACCTTAGATTCCATCTCCATGTATCCTTCATGAGATGCACCGCTTGATCATATTCCTCTTCTTTCTACGCTTCCATGATTTTCTTACATTTACAATTTTTAAAACTTTGTCCCATTTCTTTATGTTTTTCAGAAATTCTCGTAGACCTTGTCTTCAACATCCTTATTAATATGCCATGTGCAAAGTAAGTGGGCACTCTCTGGAAATATCTCTTCAATAGACGCATCAATCCCAACTCACGATCCGTAACAATAGCCGTCGGATGAACATCAAACCCAAGCAAAATTTTCAACTTCTGTAACACCCACGCGTAGCTCGATTCGGTCTCATCTTTCATAATTGCATAGGCGATTAGGAAGTTCTTGTTACATGGAGTCATCCCGACTATCTCGAGAAATGGCATCTTGTACTTATTCGTTTTGTAGGTGGAATCCATGCCAATGAACCATCTGTAGGTCCGGATTAAGTTGATTGATGTTGGATGTGCCATGAACACGTGGGTAACAGTATTTGTATCCGGGTCGGCCTGCGCCCAATGTACGTAGTTATTCGTCACAGCCAAATGGTGAAACTGACCGACGACATCTCTTTCTTCAAAATCATGCTTCCTCAAGTGGTCTCTATAATTATAGATATGTCGTCTAGTCGGTTTGTCCTCGGGAAATATATTCTGAATGGCCGCCAAGATGGCACACGGCTTGGCTTGAGCAGCACTCATCTCACGAACAACTTGTTTGGCCGATTTACTCAGTCCACTCATTTGACGATGCCCCTCCGGATAAACAATAAATGAGTGATTGTGCATACCCTTACTCCCAGAGATCGGTCTGATTATCCAACCACTCAAGTCATGCAATTGTTCGGCCTTTATCTGAAATGTACACTTGCATGCTTTCGTCTTTGTGTCCTTTCGAACAGCGACATCCAAATCTCGTAATACCCCTCTGTACCGTTCACCACGGTTACATCTCAATAGCTTTGTCTTTCCTTTATTCTTGTACGATGAAATGATCAACTCGAAACCAATTTGAAGAGCAATTTTTTTCGCCCAAGCAATCGCATCACAATCACTAGCGAATATTTCGTCATTAACGAAATAACCACTATAATCAACGCCGTCGCCTTCGAATTCTTCCAATATAACCTGAAATTTTTAATTGACACAATGTTAATAATAATACCAATAATATTATTATTAATATTTAAAATCAGACAAAAAAAAGGGTCCAAAGGCCCAAAATTGCGCTGGACCATGGCCGAGGCGTCTGGCGTGGGCGGACGCCCACACGGATACAGCGTGGGCCTGACCTGGCCATGGCATAGGCGTCGAATCGGACGCCCGACCATTGTTCAGGCGTCCGGTTTAGACGCCTAGACCATGGACAGAGCGTCAAGACTGACGCTGTACCATGGTCCAGGCGGAATCTGGGGACGCCTGTACCATGGAACAGGCGGAATATTCAGACGCCTGCGTCATTCTGTACGAAAAATTACCTCCAGATGCGAATTCCCGTCCATTTTCGTAGTTGTCGATAATATTGACGATATATATTTGATTGTGTGTTATATTCGAAAAACTTGAGCTTGAAAGATTTTGATGTGGTGTGGTGTTTAGAAATAATGAAAGACTTGAAATGGATAAAAAGGTAATCTTATAGGGCGGTGGCTAGTAATTTTGGGCGGTGTTTAGTAATACCCTTAAATTATGGTATTCACTTAGGTGTATTAATTAAAAAGCTCCCCATCGGAGGCTATGTTAACTAATATATGGCAAAGAAAAACCAGCTATTAATTTTACTTGTCATAACATAAGTTGACTAGATGGTAAAATTAAAGATGTAAAACTCTACTTGAAAATATATGTGAATGTCCACACGATTGTGGCTTACATGTCCGGTTTTTTCGAGGTGCTGGTTGCTAGCATGTATATTGTGTTTTGAGGGTTTTCAATATATTTTTACTATAATTATGTGATAAATATTTTAATTTTATCTCAGATGTCTTTCAATCCACTTACTATTATTCTCAAAGAAAACAAACTTGATGGCACTAACTTTGCTGACTGGAAATATAACTTTAATATTGTCCTGACTGCTGAAGAACACAAATTTGTTTTAGCTGAGGAATGCCCACTGGAATTATATGCGGATTCGACACCTAATGAGGTGAAAGAATACCTCAAATAGAACAAATCTGATGAGATGGATCGCTGTTACATCTTGGCTTCTTTAGCAAATGTATTGCATCATCAGCATCAGAGTTTGGGCACGGCCACGAAAATGATAAAAAATATCGATGAGATGTTTGGTCATTAGAACCGTGCGGCTAGGCAAAATGGTATGAGGGTCTTGATGACGATCCATATGCCTGAAGGAATCTCGGTGAGAGATCTGTTCTAAAGATGATTACTCATCTAAACAAACTTGATATCTTAGGGGCTACAATCTATGCGGAAACGCATGCCGATATCATCCCAGGCAGCTTACCCAAAGGCTTTGAGCAGTTCTGCCTAAACTACAACATGAATCATAGGGAACTAGTGTGGAAGGTCTATTTAGACAAGGGTATCAAGTTCTTGCGGCAACTGGTGTTTCAACTTTCAAACCCAAGTGGGGAAGAAGAAGGAACAAGTGGGCCAGAAGCAAGTGGCAACTCTCAAGGTAAAAGGCGAGGCTCCTCAGCCTGAGGCAAACAAAAAGCCAAAGGGAAAGTGTTACAAGTGCGGTCAGAAAAGACATTTTAAAGGGGACTATTTTGCTGTTAAGAAAGGTATTGTCTCATGCCATAGTAGTCAAAACATGTTTGACAGCTTGTTCTACCACTTCGTGGTTAATAGATTCAGGCTCCACTGATCATGTTTGCTTTGACGCGCATGGTTTTCAGGTAACCAGGCAGCCTAGTGCGGACGAGATCACCATCAACTAGGGCGATTATTCCAGGCTTATGGCTGTAGCAGTGGGAGTCATGCAGTTGAATATTAGTAATACTATATTAGTCCAAAATAATAAACTATTGGTACCTAATTTTAGAATGAATTTAATTTCGGTTTCTAAATTGAGTTGTGATGGTTATTCAGTTTCTTTTGATGATGATGATGCTGTTATTAGAAGAAACCGTGAATATATTTGCAAAGATATCTATACTGATGGACTATATGTTATTTATACTGCACAAATTTCCACATATAAACTTAAATTGCTTAACTCTTTGTCTAAAACTAAAAAGAGAAAAGAACCTTCAAGCATAAAGCAAATATGTCTGTGACATTTACGATTAGGTTATGTAAACCTTAGAAGGATTCAGAAATTGGTAGATGATGGCCAATTGGATGAACTCCAAGGTGAGTCATATCCAATATGTGAATCTTGTCTGGAAGGTAAAATGACCAAAGTGATTTTTAAAACCAAGAGAAATCGTGATCAGAGTGTGTTAGAGTAATTTCATACTTATGTATGTGGTCCAATGAACATCCATGCTAGGATTGGTTTCAAATACTTCATCATGTTTATAGAAGATTATTCGATATATAGATATATCTATTTGATGCGACGTAAGTCTAAAGACATTGACAAGTTCAGAGATTTCAAGGCTGAAAAATGAAGAAGCGCCATGGGAAGAGTATCAAGTCACTACAATCTGATCATGGTGGCGAATACTTTAGTAGAGAGTTTTTGGGTTTCTTGACAAATGAGGGGATTAGGTCCCAGCTCACTACGCCGGGAACTCCACAACAAAATGATGTTGCTGGGAGAAGCATATAGAACTCTTTTAGAGATGGTTAGGTCAATGATGAGTTACTCAGATTTGCCTATATATTTCTTAGGGTACGCCTTGGAAACAGCGGCGTACATACTAAACCTAGTGCCTTTGAAATCTATTTTGAAAACACCCACAGAACTGTTAAGTGGGTGGAAGCCCAGTCTAGGACATGTTCAGATTTGGGGTACTCCAACACATGTGCAGAAAAAGGATGTTCATAAGTTGGCAGCTCGTACAGAGATATGAGTGTTTGTAGGATACCTTACGGGAACAAAAGGTGGCTTATTCTAAAGCCCCCAGGATCAGAAGGTCATTGTTAACACCAATACCCGGTTCCTAGAATAGGATTATGTGATTAGTTACAATCCCATGAGCGAAGTAATTATGAAAGAGTTGAGGGGCGAGACTCCATCTAAACCAATCATGCAAGCACCAACTAACACTGCACCACGTATCAATTTTGAGATTTTTACACCAACTCAGGATTTACCTCATCGTAGTAGGAAGGTTATTCGTAAAACGGAATGATTTATAGGTGTGAGAAAGTCTTTGGACTTAATTCCAGGAAAAGATGAATCAGATCCCTGGACTTACAAGGAGGCAATCCAAGATAGAGATGCTGGCTCCTGGAAAGTCGCAATGAAATCAGAAATGGGATCTATGGATTCCAATCAAGTGTGAGAGCTAGTAGAACTGCCTGATGGGGTACAACCTATTGGGAGTAAATAGGTCTAAAAGCGAATGAAATGAGGTGTGGGGAAGGTTGAAACCTTCAAAGCAAGGCTTATAGTGAAAGGTTATACTCAGAAGGAGGGCAACGATGAAACTTTTTCGCCAGTAGCCATGCTTAAGACAATCCATATTATTTTAGCTATAGTTGCACATTTTCATATGGAGATTTGGCAAATAGATGTCAAGATTGCATTCTTGAATGGCAGTCTAGACAAGAAAATGTACATGCGCCAACCAGAAGGATTCATTGTTGAAGGAGAAGAGCACTTAGTTAGCAAGCTTAAGAGATCCATTTATGGACTTAAGCAAGCATCTAAATCTCAGAACACTCGATTTGACGAGGTTATCCAGTCATATGGATTTGTCCAATGTCCGAGTGAAATTTGTGTGTATAAGAAATGTGATAGAAATGTGTTGGTGTTTCTTCTACTATATGTGGATGATATCCTTCTGCACAATGTGAAGGAGTTGTCGGACGTACGGGTATGACTGTATGAGCAGCTCGATAGGAAGGATTAGGGAGAAGCAGGACACATCCTTGGAATCAGGATCTTTCGTGATCGAAAGAAATGAATGTTGTGCTTATCTTAGGAATCTTATATCAATACAGTGCTAAAGTAATTTAGCATGGAGAATTCCAAGAAAAGTTTTCTATCTTATAGACATTGAATTCAACTATCTAAAGATGTGTCCTAAGACATAAAAATAGATAGATGAGATGGAGCATTTCCCTTATGCGTCAGCAGTGGGAAGCCTCATGTGTGCTACGCTTTGCACTAGACCAGATGCATGTCATGCTGTAGGCATGGCTGCTAGATATTAGTCGAACCCTGGACCTGGACACTGTAACCCCCCCGATATATTCAGGAATATTACAGCACCGTAAATCCTTTACATAGGGATTTACAAGGCTGAAGAAATGAAAAGACAATAACAGATACCAACGTATGAAAGTAACTGAAATACATAAGTAACACACATTAGCGTACGCTAGACACAATCCTTAGCGTACGTTAACAATCGTTGACTTCAAAAGTGTCCAGGTTCATCCGAGGGAATCTTATCCGGACCCATGTCCGGCTGGCGCATGTGACAGCCACCTAGCTCAATTATTAACGCACGCTACACTACATTCGTAGCGTACGCTAACTCCGACAGATAACGTACGTTAAGCTATCCTTGTTAACGTACGTTATCACGTATTTGCATGGGAAAATTTACATATTGTCATACTCATATACAAGGATACAAATACGAGAAATATCATACTTCAATTATCGATATCACAATTCCGAATAATACAGGGTTCAAATACAGATGAAATACTCAATAATAAATGCGGATATTACAGACACTGCATTGTTGTCAAACATATACTCAAGTACTCAAGTCTATTTGAGGTTATATGTCTACTATAGGAGGTTGAGACATTAATTGGAGGAGTGTGAAGCAGAAATACGTCTCGGGCTCTACTATGGAAGCCGAGTAAGTGGCAGCCTCCGAGGCAGCCAAAGAGGTGGTATGGCTCAAGTATTTTCTGCAGGACTTAGATGTGATTCTAGATTTGCCAAAGGGTATTACACTTTACTGTGATAATACCGATGCAGTCGCAAATTCGAGGGAGCCACGAGCCCATAAGGCAAGTAAACATATCAACCTCAAGTACCATATCATACGACACTTCGTAAAGGAAGGAGAAGTAGTAGTCAGGGTTGCATCATAAGATAATCTTGATGATCCTTTCACAAAAGGACCCTCAAAATTTTTGAAGGGCATGTGGAGGGATGGATTACGGTGTATGACAATACTGATTTGAGTATAAGTGGCAGATATAGTATACTTAAAAATATGCTTCGAGTATAAGTGGGAGACTGTTCGGGTTCTATACTGGAAAGCATACTTTATGCTTGTATTACCTTATTTTCCTGTAACTACCTATGAGAATATTAATTACATTTTATCACATGTTTTGCATAATTAATTCACGGTATAGTTATGCAAATGTATTATCTATTTATTTTATAATGTGGTGTGTTGGTCTCGCACGGAAGATCACATTCTCAGTACCTTATAAAATAATATAATAGTTCACAACCTATATAATTATTAGACAAATTATATGAAAGGTTGTAGTGTATATTGAGATTAGTTGGTCTTGACTATTAGCATGCATTATTGTATTTACATGCGTTGAACTATATCACAGTGTGATAGTGTCTTCTGTACTGACTGTGAGAAGAACATAAATCTCGGATAATTATTATTTGCTAATTTTATTATATAATATTTAATTGTGTATTTATAACAATTATTGCTTCGATTTACCATGGGTGAGAGTCACAGTGATTGACTCAATATGCTTCGTATCTTGGGCAATAATATTATTTATATGAAAATTAATATTATAACTAGAAATCGCTTCCCGACTCATGCGGGTTAATGATGTCCCTTTAGGATCTCGGTAATGATTATTATATTAAACCCTGCAGGAGGATATAGTTCCGATATAAGAATAAGGTACGAGTGATACTGTAATATCCGCAAATTCGATTTCCGGTAAT
The DNA here is from genome assembly GCA_033398695.1 of Orobanche coerulescens. Lineage (NCBI taxonomy): Eukaryota > Viridiplantae > Streptophyta > Magnoliopsida > Lamiales > Orobanchaceae > Orobanche > Orobanche coerulescens. The sequence goes on from CM065803.1 coordinate 61,166,239, forward strand.
TTTCTTTTTATTGGCTAAAGTCCATTTTGACGACTTTCTTGGGACCGTTTCGTCATTCTGGGAATATTTTATTCTGCACTTTTTGTCATCCGAGTTCATTTAGGTATCGTTCTGTTGAATTCCGTGTTCTTTAGCGATTTTTCCACGTATGAGTTCGACTTTGTTAGATCACCATTAATTTTTGGAAACTCCAAAAATTCTGAATCTTTGCAATATTATAAAGCATCGAGTTAGATTTCCAATGGTTCAAACGGTGAGTCAATCGGAGTCCAGACGAGGGAGTTATGGTCGAAATAGCTAAGTCACTCTCATTTCCCAGATTTGCCGAGCCTGTACTCGTGCCGCGGCACATGCCGGCAGGCTGCACACCGCCGATCACCGGGGCAGATTCGCCCAAAGGCCGCGGCACACTTCGGCTGGGCCGCGGCACACTGTGCAGTCAGCCTATTTAAGGCCCTGCAGTCGGGTTTTTGGACATTTTTCTCCTTCTTCTCCTTCTCTTACGCGGCTGGAGCTTGGTTAATCATGGAGAGATGTTGTTGGACAATCAATACATGAAGTTTTGGAGTTCATATCATCAATCATCCATCCTATAACATCCTCCGATCTACCGAATCAGGTCAGATTTCCTAAAAATCTAGTTTTGGGGAATTTGGGCATTTTGGTTGATTTCATCCGGTTTATCCGATTTAACTTAGGATTATGATGGATTGATGATCATTTAGATGTATTATATCATTTCCTTTATTATTCCATGGTTGGATCGTATCGATTCGTTGTTTTGGTCGAGTTCTGGATCAGCGCCTTGAAGGTGTCCGGTAAAATGTCATAGAGGGGTTTTCGGGCGTTCTACGATTATTCTTCCTCGTATGATCGATGATTTATTGATTATATGTTGTTAGGGACGAGTTTATTGTGAAGAAACCAAGTTGAACCCTTCCGTTCGTTGTCATCTTTCCTTTCGATAGCATCGGGCGTTTCGAAGCTTCCCGGTCGAACCGTGTTCTTCGGAGTATTCGGTAGCGGTTATTAAGGCAAGTATATATTTATGATTGTACGTTCTCGACTTTGAAAGTAAGAAATATTGATGGTATGATATGAACAAACCGTTTCTACGGCATTCATAGATATATTGATGGCATGATATGAACGAACCGTTTCTACGGCATTCATACATGTATTTATGGCATGATATGAACGAACCGTTTCTACGGCATTCATACATGTATTGACGGATGATATGAACGAACCGTTCCTACGGCATTCATACACGTCTTGATGTGACGCTATGAGATTTAGTTATTCCGGAATACTAGTCTTGAATTGATGAATTGACGGTTACATTTACTTTATTGTCGAGGAGTATTGTGTTTCATACTTGATATACTTGCACTAGCTATTCGACGGCTAACCCTTTATGGGGAAATACTTCTTATGTATTTCGAGTTCCAGGAGAACAGACAAAGTGTATCGGTCGGCATGAAGATGATGGGCAAGAGTGATACCGTGTCTTTCCCGTTATGTTTTGAGTTTTCCATTCGGTTGTTGTCTTGGAATGGTTATTGAATACTCGAGTATTGTTTTCCATTTTTCTTGATGTCCCGGCCTGTGTTTGCCGAGGTATGGAATTGTGTTGTGATGTCTATGGTTTCATTGGTTATGGTTTTGAATACCATTTGTATTGTCCTTCTTTTCGTTGTATCTAGACCTTCTCGGTCAAATTTTAGAGTTCCGCGCATGAATAGCCTTGTGGGTCCCAACCCGCCGGGTCGACCCGCCGACCCGGACCCGGCTGACCCGTGCAAGACCCGGACCCGGCCGACCCGTGTGACCCGCCGACCCGGACCCATGGTATCCACGGGTGGGGTCCGGGTCGAGCTTCCCAACTCGACCGCCGGTCCGACCGTCGACCCGCGGAAATTAAAAAAAAAAAAAAAAAAAAATTCAAAAATGGCCGTTGGACCGTGGTCGGACCGTGACCCGGCGGGTCTAACGGCTAGTCCGATTTTTTTAAAAAAAAAAAAAAAAAAAGAATTCCTAACTATAAATACCCCCCTCCCCAACACAATTTTTCCACACCTTCAATACTATCTATCTCTCAAACTCTCATTGTTAATTGCTATACTACTTAATCTCTCACTTTTTTTTCGCATTTTATCATTATGTCGAGTTCTGACAAGGGAAAGGGTATTGCTACATCTCCCAAAAAATCCAAAATGTCCAAGTTCGAGCGAATGGGTCTTTGGGGCAAATCGAAGAAACCATCTGGAATAATTATTCGGGAGCCCCAAAACCAAACTCCACCTGGTTTTGAAAATGAAAGTCAAGATCCTGAATATGATGTTACACATGAAAATATCTATTACGGTAGTACAACAACTACCAGTGAAGAAGAAATTGATCTCCGGGGATTTCGACGTGTCCCGAATCGTCAACAACTGCAAAACATCGACGAAGAAATGGACCATGAAATCGATGAAGCTATGTTAAATCAAACATATGCAACATTCGAGCGCACTCTTCATGGCGTACCAACTCCGACGCAAAAATCAAAGTCGGGCTGCCCGCAAGCCAAGTCAAGAAGAACCTCCTTATGTTGAGGAGTTATCGTCCGAGGAGGAAGAAAATGTGAAAGGCAGAGGAAGCAAGAAAACTAAAGCAAGAAACAAGCATGCCTGTTGCGAAAGGAGACCGGTATCCGTACTTTTTCAAAACACTTTAAGAAGGAAAAATGCCGATGGTTCGATGAAGGTATCTTGCAACTCTTGCTCGAAAGAGTATCCGTATAAAGCCGGGGATGGATATGGAAATTTTAAAAGGCATTTTGAAAATAACCATGCCTCGGTCCACGAGAACAAAAGTCACAAAGTCAACTCAACTTCCAACCTTCTCGGAGCCGGGCCGACGGCAATCAAGGTATGTCCGAATCTCAACTTTATAAATATAATGAAAAATTGCTAGAGAACAAATGGCAAAATTATGTGCACAAGAATCTTTACCTTTTAATTTTGCGGATAGTACGGGTTGGGAATACAGGATGCAAAATGCCTATAATCCTGCTATTAAAAGAATTCCCGTACCACAATGACTAGACAAGTAGTATACTTAGCCAAACAACATAAACTTGCACTACGAGCTTATTTTAGATCTATAAATCATAGAGTTTCTTTAGTCAGAGATACTTGGGCATTTTAAACAAAAAAATGATTATATGGGAATAACTATACCTCGGATTGATGAAAATTGGAACTTAAACAAAAGATTACTTGCGTTAAAAATTTAATTGTACACATAGTGCGTATAATATAGCTAGAGCAATTATTAAAATTTTAGCTTTTATTGCTTAAAAGATAAAATTTTCACAATTGGTTTTGATAATGCTAGTTCTAATACGGCAAGTGTACCAAAGATTAATACAAGCTTGCAATCCTGTTTTAGCGGGTCGATTATTTTATACTAGATGTATATGTCATATTCTAAATTTATGTGTACAAGATGCATTAAAATTTGTAGATGAGGCAATAGAACCAATTAGAAAATGTGTCTTGTTTTTACATAATCGCACTAAGTTAGCTAGACAATGGGTAAAATTTTTAAAGTCAAAACAAATTCAACCCAAATTTTTACTCCACGTCAAACATAGATGGAACTCAACTTATGAGATGTTAAATTCAACTAATGAATAAAAAGAATTATTGTGTGAATATTTTGATACGTATTTTCACGTAGAAGGATTTTATTTATTGCCAACGTATTGGGATGAAACTAAAGATTTAATAAAACTATTAAGGGTTTTTGAAAATGCAACTAAAGATTTAAGTGGTTGTTATTATCCCACGTCTCCCAAAGTTTTATTTCATTGTTGTTTTATTGTATCTGAAATGGATGCTTGTAGTAAATCCGAAAGATTATCGAATGCTATTTACAATATGTGTTTAAAATGGCTAAAATACTTTAATCGTATTCATGATGTTTTCTTGATTAGTGCTGTTTTATCTCCCGATTTAAATTTAGCTCAAGTAGAACAATTACTTGAAATATATTATAATATTCTTAAAAATTTGGGTTTTCCTAATATTGAGGATACTGTTGAAAGTCAAACTTTATTTGAAAATATTCCTGACGTTGAACAAGTAAAAATTGATTTGAAAAATAGTTTAGAAACTGTTTTTTCTGAATATTCTTCTAAATACGGTGATAAGATTCAAACTCAAAAAACAAGAACTAAGACTACAAATACATTTAACATGGAATTCGACAGAACTCCCACTAACCCATTTCAACAACAACTCTATAATATAGCAAGAAATAGGGGTGGTAGTAACGTCGGTCAAAGAAATGACCTTAGTAGATATTATGCAACTAGTTTTGTGCCGGAGGATGACAATGCAGGTACCTTTGATCTGTTGGATTGGTGGAAAAGAAGGGGAACCGAATTTCCCATACTTTCCATTATGGCACAAGAAATTCTTGCAGTGCCCGCATCCATGATCCCGTTGAGAGTGCTTTTAGTGAAGGAGGCTATATCTTTGGACGAGCGGAGATCCCGAATGACGCCCCAAAAACTCGAGGCTCAAATGATACTTAAAGACGCAACAACAGCCGAGTTACGAGATCAAGAAAATAAATGGGATGACCTATTAGCGGACCAAGATGCCTATCAAGAAGGCACTACCGAAGGAGAGTCTAGTCAAATGAGTCAAACCGACGATCAAGACGATTTACGACATCGACTTCGACTAAAGGTAAGTAAGGTAAGTCGTAAGTAAAGAACTACGTAGGGCTTTGATTCCTCACGAGGATACGTAGGCAATTTAATTTTAAGTGAAAACTTAAAATTAAATACAAGCCCATTTTTTTTAACTCTTCTCAAGTAAAAGAACTACGTGGAGCTTTGATTCCTCACGGGGATACGTAGGCAATTTAATTTTAAGTAAAAACTTAAAATTAAATACAAGCTAATTTTTTCAAATGATTTCCTTTTTCACTTATAGTTATTTTTCGTGTATAAAATGATAACAAATAAAAGTTTTATATACATTTTAAAAAAAAAAAAAAAAAAAAAAATAGACGGGTCGACCCGTGACCCGGCGGGTCGGACCCGGACCCGGACCCGTGGCCGACCCGTCGACCCGCCAACCCGTACATTTCATATGTACGGGTGGGGTCCGGGTCCTGTCCTGCCGACCCGGCGACCCGGCGGGTCCGACCCGGACCCGGACCCGGACCTGTGGTTGGGCACCTCTAGGTGTTACAGATACT